>CM051823.1:15000-10015000 GCA_028451465.1 Erethizon dorsatum | reverse complement strand
TTCACCTGTACGGAACTGTGCTATGTAGCAATCTCATGTACAGAGAATAAAGTCAAGAACCTGTTAAAAGTCAGCAAAAATACTTCCTAGAAGCCCAGATAGAGGTGATTAAAGTCAGAAAAGTCAGCTCCCTACAGGTTAAGCATTTAAATATAGAAAAAAAAAAAACATAGCGTTTCTGTTAGTCTATTGCTGTTTTTATTTTAGTAAAAGTCAAATAACTTGCATGGAGGATATAAAGCAAGAAACAGTTACCGAAACAAATGTCTATGGTAAATTAGGAATGGAGTTTGGAAGGCTTTAATTCACTGTAGATTAGCAAGTAGAAGAAAGTTACTAAGTCAGAAAGAGACACTAGTAGACATGTCCCTTAGGAAAATTAATATGAAGTGTGTGGAATACATTGTAGAAGCTGGAAATCAAAGGTAGTTAATTATCAGACTAGTGCATTACTCTAGCTTCTCTGATATTAATCCAAATGAGCAGTGATAAAGTTCTGAACAAGGGTAGGGAGAGGAAAATAAATTCTTAAGAGAGTTATAAGATATAGCAGAAGTTCAAATGGGGAGAGGAACAAAGGAAGGGGGAAGGGGAAGGGAAAAAGAGAATAGGGATAAAAAATAAAAAAAGAATGGAGCCCGGCATGGTGGCATAATCCTCTAATCCCAGCACTCAGGAGGCTGAGGCAGGAGGATTGCCATGAGTTCAAGGTTAGCCTGGGCTACATAGTGAGTTCAAGGCCAGCCTGAACTACATGGTGAGACCCTGTCTCAAAAAACTAAAAAAAAAAAAGTGGAAGGAAAACAATAGAAACAAAGTTTTGTAAAGGGAGAGGGGGAAGAAGGATTAAAAGGAAGGACAGGAAAGTAAATGGGAAAAAAATGAATTAAGATATATCATGTACAGGTACAAATGCTCTATGATGAATATGATCATTGTGTATGTCAAAAGTGTACAAATAAAATTAATTTTGAAAAAAGAGATGGTGGAAGTAGAATAAAAAGGACTTGTGGATTGTTTAGCTTGGGGTGGCAAAGAAGAGAGCTAAATGAAAAAGAAGAGAGAAATCAGAGTGTCTTAAAAAATTCAAGTCTGTGACAATACGTACATAGTGCCACTAGCAGAATTAAGAAACACAAATGGAGGAAAAAGTGTGGGCGGAGGTGGAGGAAGATGGAAGGATTTTCTAACAGGAGCTGGAAATGCAGGGTTGGACTGCCACTAAAATCAAGCATAATGGCAAAACCCCAGTAACTAATTTTACTGAGTGCTTAAAAGTATGAGGCACACTCCTACACATTTTTCAGGTATTTAATATTCACAATTCTCCCATGAGATAAGCACTAGCTTAATTTCAAAAATTCTCCCCTAATTTGTTAAAAAGTATAAAAATAATATATAATTGTTGAAAAAATTTGAACTATAGGTAAGCATGAAATATCAAAAGAAAGAATAAGGAGTGACATGTTAAGCAAATTTGTCTTTATAATAATGTCTGTAGCAAATTGGAAGCGATTTAAAAGAAAGGTGCTTCAAGAGGAAATTAATAGCTTCATAGAAAACATCAGAACTACAAAAAGTCAGAAAAAAGAGCTAAAATAAATACATCATCAACAATAAACGCAACAAAACTACTACAGTCTTGGCCTCTTTAGGAGAGAAACAGTCTTTTCCAAATAACTAAGTTCTGGGGTTCTCAGTCTATAATATCCCAGTAGATAATTGATGTTAAAATAATACCAATAAAAAGTTAAGTATTTCATGTAATCTTTTATGAAGGCAGAAAAACCTAGATCGTATGGTACTTAAAATCAAAGGTCTTTTGCCCAACAGAGTACATTGTTATGTAATCAATAAAGTCAGAAAGAAAACGTGCATGATCCCATGACGGTCCCTTGCCGTGGCTGTAACGAGCTGGCTGTGATGTTGGTAACAAGCTAGGTGGCAGAGCTTCCTTCCCAGGCAAGCAGGGACTGGGCCTAAAGTAAAATTCTACCAGTAGGGACTGGTATTGGAATGGGTGTGGTTTTTCTGCACTTTGAGGGCTCTAATTAAAGGGAAATTAGAACCAAAGAGCTGCAAGCGCGATAGCGTAATGGAGTTTGTGCAGAAGGTAGAAACTTCTCTGATATGATGGGGGTCAAGTGTAAAGACAATAAGAGAATAACTGGTGGCTAACTTACCTAAGTGAAAAAAATGAAAATTAGTCTCATAAAAACAAAGGAAAGAATGCAAAGAGTTTTCAGAGAATGTGGAAGAAACATTTGTGGGCAGAAGCAAGATGGATACACACATATATACACGCATGTACATGCATGGATATGTGATATATAATATACATACATATATTATGTATATATCAGGATATAAAATAGAGCAAGTCTAGCCACTGTTCACTGTGATCAAACAAAGAAAAAACAGGGTGTAATTTTTTAAAACAGCTTTATTGAATTGTTATTGATGCACAAAGAATGGTAAATATTCAGTGAGTACATTTTGATATGCTAATGTGATACGCCTTATGAAAAGAAACTGATTTTCTCTTAAAATAATGAATGCAGAAGATGTCCATTGTCATCATTCTTATTTAATATTATATTAGAAGTCTTAGCAAGTCCAGTAAAGCAAGAAGTTATAAAAGTTATTCAGACAAATATGAAAAATAAACTGTACTTCACAGAAGGCCTTATTGTCTACATAGAAAATCCTAAGTGCTATACAAAATACCTCCTACAAGGGAATTTAGCAAGGTTACAAGCTAGAGGGTCAACTCCCTCAGGTCAATTATTTTCATGTATTCTAGCAAAGAACAAATGGAAACTTCAAAAATTATAATAGCTTCAAAAATTTAAATATTTAGGTATATATCTAATAAAATTCCTCCTACCTAATACAAAAAGTCACTCATCATAGATATAAATATAAACCATAGAACTATAGAGTTTGTAGAAGAAAACATAGGAGAAAATTTTCATGTTAGTCTGTGAAAAGTTCTTCTATATTACACCAAAAGAGTGACCCAAAAGGCAGAAAAAAAAAACCCAACAAATCGAACTTCAGAAAATTTTAAATTTTGTTATGTCAGAGGATGTTGCTAAGAAGATGAAAGATAAACCTCAGGTTGGGAGAGAATGTTTGCAAATCACGTATTTGACAAAGAGTATGAATCCAAAATGTAGAAAGAACTTTCCAAGCTCAATAAAATAACAAATAACACAATAAAAGCATAGACAAATGGCCTGAACCAAAACTTCACCAAAACAGCATATGCAGGTGGAAAATAAGCACATGAAAAGATGTTCAACATCGTTAGCTGCTACATGGCTATTAGAATTACCAAAAAGTACCGAAAATCCCAAGTGTTGACAGAAATGTGGGACAATTAGTGTTCTTGCATATTACACTGGAAGTGTAAACTGGTACAACTACTCCGGCATTTTCTTACAAAGGTAAGTGTAGCTCTTGCGTGTGACCCAGCAATCTCACTTCTAGCTATTTAGTCCCCCAAAATGAAAAATTATTTTCAAACAGGAACCTCTTTGCATGATGCAAAACAGCATTATTCAAAATTGCCCTCACCTGGAACCAATCTCAGATTACTTCAGTGAGTGAGCCATCTATCCAATTAAATGCAACGACAAGAAAAAATGATTAATACATATGACACGAATAAACCTTAAAACCATTATGCTAGTTGAAAGAAACCAGTTTCCAATGTTGATACTATGTGATTCTGTTTATATGACACTCTGACACAAGCGACACTCATTCAGAGAATATAGCAGTGGGTGTTGCGTTTGATCGGTGCAGAGTTCTGACTACTGATGCTACCAAAAAGTACTTTGGGATGTTAAAGTTAGACTGAATTCATCTTGGGGGGTGATGATAAAGATCTACGTATGTACTGAGATACACATAACTGAAAATCAAGAAATAATAATGCTTACTATATGTAACAAGTAAAAGATAAGTTTAAAATGGCAATAATCATTTTGTCTCTTATAATTTTGTAAGCCATAAAAGGTATGCCATATAGGGCTTTCCCTCGAAGTGCATGGGCAGATAGAGGCCGAAAATGACAGTAGAAACATGGAAATACTGAGTTCTCACAGGGTAGTACTGTGCAAATGGCCACGTGTAACCCGTGGGTGCCGAAGGAGGGCTGAATCTAGGGAAGGAAAGATGGAATTAGAAGCATGCTTGAGTGTGTCTTAGGTAAATCCTTTTTAAGATATCAAAATCAACATGATGCACTGAGCATTTATCACCTGCTGAACATTGTCACAAGCTCTAGGAAACCATGAGGAAATATCAGTGTAACAAAATATAAAAGAACTGTCATAGGGTGGAGAGCAAGAGAGGGGATTCTGTGCCCATCTCTAACATTAACTTGGTGTGGAAGGTTAGTTATTTGCCTCTATGAATTTCTGCTTTCTGACAATGCACATTGCTTTTGGCTACACTATCCCATAAGCCTTTCAGCCTATAAGACATACTTTCTTTCTTTTTTCTTTTTTTCTTTTTTTTTTTTTTTGTGGGTACTGGGAGTTGAACTCAGGACCTCACACTTGCCAGCAGGCGCGCGTGCCACTGAGTGATGTCACTGGCCCTTTTTTTGTATGTGGGTACCTGGAGTCGAACTCAGGACCTCGTGCTTGCCAGGCAGGCGCTTATGCCACTGAGCCATCTCACCAGCCCAAGACATACTTTCTAACACCTACTTGACAGCCTTCGGTGGTCAGGGAGCAAGGCTTAGACCAATGGAACACAGGAAACAGATTTCAGTTTGATTTTACCAAAGTTTATTAAAAATTCGTTCATCTGAAAGTCAAAGTTATGTTGAACTTTGCAGTAAAGGGGTGGGTTGAAATACTCAGAGACTCACTATTTTATTTTACTTTTAAAATTATTCATTTATTTTTTATTGGTACCTGATGTTTACATTCATCTTAGGGAGGAGGTACATGTACTTAACATATCTTGATTCTTCTTATTCCTCTTCCTCTCTTCACCCTTCTCCTCTCTCTGTCCTTAAATCCCCTTCCCCCGTTTTCATCATTATTATTATAACTTTAGTTCATTTTTCAGACATACGATTACATTCATTATAAGCATTTTGGACATGTACATGAGTCATCTTAAATCTTTTTATATCCCCTTCCCCTCTCCCATATCCCATCCTCAGTCTATTGGTCTCCTTTCTATTTGCATAAGACCTATTTCCTTGTTTCCTTTTATCAATTTTTATTTTTCTCTTTACTTTATTTGTACTTTGGATTATTTAAGTGAGAGAAACTATACAGTATTTAAACTTGTGTGCCTGATTTATTTCACTACCTTGTTTTCAGGGTGTATTCATTTTCCTACAAATGTCTCAAATTTATCCTTCTTTATTGCTGAGTAGTATTTCCTTATGTACAGATACATTTTCTTTAGCTACTCATCTGTTGATGGACATATAGGCTGATTTTAAGATTTAGTTATTAGGAATTATGCTGCTATAATCATTGGTATACATGTATTACTATAATATGATACCATTAACTCTTGAGAAGATACTTAGAAGGGGACTATCTGGGTCCTAGTTCAATCAATAAAAATAAGATTTTTATGGTTGTCTTTTTCATTGCAAATTAAAGTTGTTAATTCAATTTTGCAACAAGATCATAGTATATCCTTTTTTTGCTATAGAAAAGTATGTATGGCAATTAAAATACAATTACACCTGTAATACTATTACACCTATTATACTATTAAGGGAGAATGAATTCAAAAGAATGATTTTCCTTATAAAATATGATTGTTTGCTAAAGATGAATGAAATTCAACCAGAAGTTGAGTAAAGGAGATAAATCAATCAATCCCCACCACCATTGTCATTAGCACCTTCAGGGTGAAAAACATAGAAGTTCTCTTATTTTTGCAACTCTTGGTTTATATTCTCCCAGGTCTTGTTTGTAACCACACCAGGGTTTGAGGTGAATTATATTTTGAATTTATTTTGAGGCCTTTTTCAATGATTGGGACATTTCCCTTGTTACTTCCGCATTGTATTTGCATACCTGCTTCTACTACAGCAATTGTAGTCCTGGTGCTTGATTTAGGTTTGAAAGTGTCCTTTCCACACCTATGCATATGGGTGTAGAGATGGAGACCACCTAACTACAGTATAAACACTTAACCTATTAACTATGTGTGAGGGCTGGCAAAGTGCGATGATTGCGACAAGCCTGGTTCTGGCCCTTAAGGTTTTTATGAAGAAACAACTGATAATGGACTGAGGACATGAGAACACCAGTCATGCTAGAGTGCAGGCCTCTCATGAGGCATTTGGGTGGGAGTTAGTCCCTAAGTGGTAACTTCTAAATCCTTGGAGCTTCCTGAAGGATGGCAGGATCTGTAATTTATGGTGCTCCTCCAGCACTGGGCCTGGGTTTATGCTAATGAGATGACCTAGATGGGGACTGGCCACTTTGGAACCTTATGTTCGGGGCAACTATGTGATTAGAACATGGGGATTTGACCCACGTATGTCAGTTTGACTTGTGGGGAGAAGGATCCTGGAAATTGAGTTCAATCATGTGGCCAGTGATTCAGTTGATCATGCCTATGTAATGAATCGCCAATAAAAGTGTGGATACCTGTGCCTCAGGTGAGTTTCCTGGTTGGTGGAGGGTCCTGAGATCACAGAAATTCTGCATTTGGGACGCTCACGGTACTACTCCTATTCGTCTCTTCATTGCCCATCCTGATTTGTATCTTCTATATAAAACTTTAATTATAAGTAAAGTGTTTTCCTGAGCACTGTTCAGTTGAATTATTGAACTTGAGGGAGTAGTGGGAACCCCATAATTTTTAGCCAGTGAGTCAGAAATGCAGGTGGCTGGGTAACCCCAGAGTTGCGGCTGGTGTTTAAGATGAGGACAGTGTCGTGGAGGACAATATTCTTAACCTGTGAAATTTGACCTAACTCTGAGTAGTAAAGTGTTGGAATTGCACTGCAAGGCCAATAATGGGAAATCCAGTTGGACTGACAAAATTGAGCCAGATTGTGGAAGATGTGGAAGTCAGACATTGTACTTGGAAAGGGACCACAATATGATGTAATAAAATAATAGCAGTTTAAATGTATGAAACGCTTGTATGTATCTCCCCTATACATTTACTCTCCTTCCACCCTACAATGTAGGAAGCATTATTAATTATGTATTTTATAGATAAATAATGAAGAATCCAATCCATAAAAATAACGAAAAGACCTTGGACTCCTCTCCAGTCTGAAATTTGCCTGTATTGACCTGGGAAAAGCCATCCCTTTCCATGAACTTACTTTCCTTATCAGTATCAAGAGAGCAACCCTTCCCCTTCTAAAACTATGGTTCCACAAGGCCAAGGTGCACTCTGGAAAGTCACAGTTTATTAAAGTAGCCTCTAACAGTCAATTAGACTGTGGACATCCATTTGTATTTTCAACAAATATTTGTTGAACATCTGACAGGTGCTTTATGCTATATTTTGGAGATAGAAGGATGAGCGAGATGGGCACAGTTCCGTCCTTTCAGAATAGTCATTGCCTCTATATCTGCCCCAAGGGGCTAATGTTCCTTTTTATATCAAATGAGATTACACTGAAATAAGCACACTGAAGGGAAGAAGTGAGATTGTAAAAAGATCACAGATCATCCGCCTGAGGGTGGAGGAGACTGGGAATGCGCTTTGCCTGCGATTAGGAGAAAAAGAAGTTGAACAGAGGTGGAATGTGATGGGTGCACATGCCCCTGTGGAAGCCAAGCAATTTTAGCATTAGGTTGTGATTTCGCAGAACAAGGCCCAACAGTACAATATGTCTGTGGATTTTGTACATGAGTTGCAAGGGAAGTAGGAGCGTTACTCTCTCTACTTACCTTCCCTCTCCTCATGTCTAAGGAATAACACAGCAGTCTCGCAGCCTAGAAATAAGACAACACCTTAGGATTTGGAGTGGATAATTCAAGCAGAGAAAGAGATGAGACTTTCTGGGCAAGGCAACTTTAAGCATTAATAAAGACTACGCTAATATTTTGAAGCTCTGTAGCCCTCCAGACCCAGTTAGGGGCACCTCAGGACTTGTATAATCAGAATTTCTAAAGGAGGAGATTTAGGAATAAGACCTCCAAGAGGATTCAGATGCTCTGCTGGCTTTCAGAACATCTGGTTACCTGATTGTCAAATGAGTATGGCTCCTTAAGACTTAGAGGCCTATTATGGACAGTTGTCATTGTAATTTGCTAATATAATGTCATTTTTCTGAATAAGTCAGTTTGGCTTGTAAAGCTATGGATTTGCAGGATCTTGCTTTCCTCTCCTTCCATCTGTGAATTTTTATTCTCTGTTCCTTTTGTTAGCATCTGAAATCTTGGGAGGTAAGATGTGTTTTGCTTCACTTTTTGGGGGGTGGAGAATGAGTCTGACTTTTATAGTATAAATTGGTTGGTTGCTTTTGGTGAAATCTCAAAGAAAGAGTGGAAGGTAGGTTTTAGCCATCGAAATCATTTGAACTAACCAAATCAACAATAAATCACAAACTCCAGATTTTTGTTTAAAGGGGAAGAGACCAAGGCAGTGGATTGCAAATTAGCCAGGCCACGACTTGCTGGCTCTTGCTCATTTTGTAAACAAAAGCAGGCCTGAATTCAATCAAACATTACTTGTTAAAGTAAACTAGCAAAAGCTGGTGAAAATTAAAGTAGAACAGAAGATGGTTTCAATAATTTTATTCTCTAGCTTTTAGCTTAAAACAAAACAAAACACAACAAAACAAAACAAAACAAAAAAAAACTATCCACCATTCCATTCCAAGGGGCATGTCCTTCCTTTTAAGATTCTTTCATGAAAATTAAACAGCATTTTAGTGGAGGTTATGGACATATTGAATGCTACCCATACAACTGTGTAAATTGCCTTGAAAGCAAAATTCTGAAAGCTGTATCTGTAATTTTGACAATATTTTTGTAGGATTTTAGGGACCTTTTTATTGAGAGAGAGGGACTCAAAGCTGGCTAAACTGAAGGTCTAATTGACTGATAAATACCATGTGTCTGGTATGCTCTACTTGTTTGAAGTGGCATTGGGAGGTTAGTTGGTTTTAACCATTTTTTGTTTAGGTTTTAATCTAGGCAGAGCTGTTGAGTTTCCCCTCAAACCAAACAAAGCCAGCGGGATTTTGCTCTGTGAGACTAGAAACAAGTGCTTTTTTCCTGAGGTGATGTGTCCCATGGGAATGACAGGGCTGAGCTTTCATTTCTCCAAGGGGCACAGCAGGAATATCATCTGAACCCCTAGATGTGCCGTGTCCTAATTCTTTAGCTTTAACTTAAATTTTCCTGGGAGTGCAGGTAGAACTGTCATTTGGGGGGTTGTACGGGGGCAGCAATCCAGAGGTTATTTCTAAGAGCTTGGGTATAGCCATCCAGTCCTGCACCTGGGCCAAAAGGAATCCTGAGTCATGGCTTGAACTCCTTCCACCTGTGAGCTTGCATTATGTTCCAGCAGCCAAAAGACGTGTTGATTCCTTTCAGGCCTAGTTTGTCTCTGATGAAGTTCAGCCCACCACAGAGGGACGCAAGGGAGCTTCCCTGTGGGCTCTAAGTGTTGATTTATGTTTTCCCTGTATTCTTGACAATGAGGTAGACACCACAGATATTTTGCATGAAACATAATACACTGTATCTCGTAACAGTGCAGAATTAAATGGATAAATTCTGGTAGGTGCCAACCAACTGCTGATGACAAACAACAGTGTGAGACTGGGGCAGCGACACGCTCAGCTCTGGAATCAGCTTGAGAGGCCAACCCTTTGCAATCCCCACCTTCCAACCACCCACCATCACCAAGCATGGTTCGGAAGCTGCATCCTGGCTGTGGGTTTGTACTCAGGAACAGCAGCCAATGGTGCAAACTCGGCTTGGGTTCATGTGGAAAAGTGCCCTGCCACCTGCCTACTCGGAGCTCTTATGCACTGGAAGAGGATTTTTTTCAATGCCTAATGGTGATTTGGATATAAAATAATTTTATTATTTATATATCCATTTTATTTATTTATTTATTTTAAAATATTTTCATTATGAGTCTTCTTGGAGACAATAAACTGGATGAGATGACCTCTTGTAATTCCTCTTATCACATGATGCCCAGGGTGATTTGTTTCAGTGACATCATGAGGATAGCAATCATTTTTTTCCTGACCATTTAAATATCCGTACTGGAGGAGCCTTCTCTGTTTTAGGCTTGTGTCTTTGCTCTTGAAGTCCATGATTCTATTTCAAGAAATACTAAATTGTCTTCCATCTATGGAATTGGCCCAACAACCAGCTACAAAAATGTAAGAGTCCTTGGGGGTAAAGGTCCTCACTCACATTCTTAATAGTGCCTGTAAACAAGAGCAGTTTCCTAGTACCCCGACCTTGCTACGTGCCCTCCTGGGGTGATCGGGACCTATATTTCACTGTTATACCTCAGCTTTGACTCCTTTGTGTTTATTCCATTGCTGAAAGACTCCGAACATCACTTTTTCTAGCACACATTGTTTGTCTGAAAATACACCTGGAAGCTGCCCAATTTGGAAATGACTTAAATTACAAAAAAAGCACAGCTGTCTTTAACAGCTCTAGGAGTTCATGCAACGAGCCTACAATTTATTGAGTAGGATTAGATGCTTATTGCCTATGACACTTTAAATACCATTACATTGAAGTTTATACAAGAAAGTCCAAGTTTAAAACTGAAATCTTAGCAATAACAGCTGGGCCATTTGTTTATGTGATAGGCAGGAAAGAATGACTTCTGTAATCTTTGTCTTTGGCTTCGGGATTCTGAAGGAAAAAAAAGAGATGGGGAGCAGGGAGAAAGAAGCAAATTTCAGATTGTCAAGCTGAGCTGAGCACCGCTGCCTAATTTGTCCCTCTGCCAAGGTTCTTCTTGTATTCTCTTGCTCCCTCACACCTGACAAACCCGCGTTTGAAATACTGTAACCCACCTCAAGGACAGCAAGGGTACGTTGCTCATTGCTCGCTAGCTTGCAGCTCTCTCCCCCAGGCGGCTCACATTCCGCATTTTGTTTCTAGCATGAAAGACTTTGTTTTAAATCATAATAGCAACCAGGCTGTAATCACATTAGAGCGCCCATGGAGAACTTGCAAAAAGTCATGTGTTTTGGATTTGACATTCTGATTTATGGCTGTGTGCTCCAGTTACACAGCTGCGATCTCATTTTCCGACAAAGATGTTTTCTATTTTTCTATTACTTTGCTTCACCCTGTCTTTACGTTGGGGAAAATGAACGCCACCAGGTGAAGTCAGGACATAAGTACAAATGTTTTCGTGTTTGGGTTGGAGAGCGTAATAAATGATGTATACCGGCATTGCAAACACAGCTTGTTATTTTTGAATAAAAGTGTAAAGGGAATTGCTTACTTAAGGTAATTGCAAATTAAAGAGGTACATGGAAATTGGTTTGTAAGACCCAGGATCATCCTACAAACTTTCTATTCCCATCACCTGACATCAATTTCCCAGGAGGGAAATGAATAGTAATGTTCCATTTTGGAGATGCAGGTAAACTGAGCTGCCTACTAACTATGCTTATTTCACAAAACTCTAAGAGGCTCAGGGTTGGGTACTTGTAAAAATAATATTTGTGAGCCTGTTCATTGTGCAGATGAGGAAAGTAAAACAGAGATGTAAAAGTGACTTGCCCAAAGTCACACAGGTGGTTATGAACAGAGCTTAGACTGCAACTCAAATTTCTTTCCCCCCAATTCGATACATTTTCTACCATTTAAATGCAAGTTGGATGGTAAGCTGATTACCACCACAAAGAATATTCCATATAAGCTTTCTGTTAAAATCCAAGAAAAAAATTCCTTTCACTTTTTGTTGCTTCTTCAAGTGCAAATATTTTTTCTAAGGTGGACGAAAATTCAGACTCATACCTGACTCATCAGTACACATAGCACAACGCTCTATTTTAGTTTCATTCTTGAGGAATGTTATTGGTAGTTCTCTATTTCACAACATATAAATGATTCCAAATATAATTAATTTTTTGACAAGTCAAGAAATTCTTGATGAAGAGGTAAAAAGTACTTGTATAAGAAAATTTATAAATATATACTATGAAGACGTGCATGGGCACAAGCATCTGACTGACCCAGAACTCTCTATAAAAATGGGAAGAACATTAGAGTTCTAGGTTTGGATCATCATTTGGCGCCTGTTTTCTTCTTGTATAGATTCAGTCCTTCGGGGAGTGTTTTGGATCCTACCATCCACTCATCATAGTTTTTGCACAGAGGAGAAAAATCCTTTTACACAAGAATTAAAATATATTATTTCTTAGGGTTTTTTCTACATAGCAAATAATGAGAAAATTGGTTCCTCTTATTCAGAGAGTAGAGAGCGAATGGGAGACCATGAGTTCTCTTTATTATTTTTCACTGAATGCAGGTGAATAGATGTTCACCAAAGTTTTAGATTCTCTTATTTATATGGGAATAATCCATAGCAAGTAGAGTGGACATATTTTGGGCACTGATACCTCACCCCCAGCCTCTTTTCTCCTCTTTTCCTGCCAATGGCACCAAGGTTTTCCGTATGGGAAGCTCCTTCTATTCCATTCTCATCCATGAAATGAATGTCATCATCCTCTCCTGAGCCCAAAGGGAGCCAACCTGGAAGCCAGTCACCTTATTTCACCTGCTGTCTGGTGGTTTATGACTGGACATGGCACTGGACATGCTGGCCAATGAGACTGAACCTAAGAATTTATAGAGATGCTGCCATTCAACAGAGAATGTCAGGAATTAGCAACTAATTTTGTGTGTGTGTTTTTAGTTTCAAAGGGAAACCCCAGAGAGTCTACAGAAGCTTACATTGAGGAACTAGAGTGAAGAAGGGAGAGATACAAATTTCCTGTTATATGGGTTTTGCTGCTGGCTCAAGCTTCTGCTGATGCCATGTGTCTTGGTGGGATGTCATCTGTCCCATAGCTGGGACTGGTTTGATCTGGGTAGTGCTGGGCAAAGCAGCAGCCAGAGAGGGAGCTCCTATGAATTACAGTTCTCATGATCATAATGATGATGACCATGACTGCTAGAGGTTGAGGGAGAGAAGCTATTCGGTGAGAAGATGTTGAGAAATGTATCTTTGACTGACAAGATAAAATAGAATAAGATTACTATTAATTTCAGAAGTCCTACTTTGTTCTATGTTGTTTGCCAGAATATTTGTACAAAGAATTTAAAAATTTGCCTAAAAAATCCCACTTACTTTTAAAAAGGAGGTCTGCTGTTAAGCTTTTTCTTAGACGCTCACAGCTTCAGTGAATGGTGTACTCTGTCTCATCCCATTGTTTTAGGATAAACTTAAGACTCAAGACCCACCTTGTCACAACAAAACACTCTCAAATACAAGCAGCTTCCATTACTCAAAGTCCAAAAGCATGGTTTCTGTTGCCTATACATTTTCAGAAGACTTCAGTGTATGATTTCCGAGGGTGAGAGGTTCTGGGAATGCTACTAACTTCATTAGCTACACATCAACATGAGAGAGAACTGTCCCTTTCTATAAGCAATCTACCGATGAAACATTTTGTCAACTAAAACATACATACAATTTGTATTGATAATTTTATAAATAAAATCACACTTGTCTGAAATAATGTCAAAGTGTATATGGGTCTTTGAAAATCACTTTTTTTTTTACATTTTTCTCCTCTCTTCTTTCTTTCTTTCTTTTTGTTTTTGAAGCTGCTATAATGAAATACCATAAACTTGGAGGCTTATAAGCAACAGAAATTTATTTCTCACAGTGCTGAAAGCCGGGAAGCCCTAAATCAAGGCATTGGCAGATTTGGTGTCTGGTGAAGCCTCACTGTCTCAGCAACAACTGTCTCCTCTCATTTAGGAGGTAAACGAGTTCTCTGGAACTCATTTTTAAGGGTGCTAGTCCCATTCATGCCTGCTGCACCCTAACAACCTAATTACTCCTGAAGGCCCCACTTTCTCATGCCATCATGTTAGGATTAAGATTCCAACATAGGAATTTGGCACGTGTGTGTGTGTGTCTGTGTGTGATAAATATTTAGCCCATTGCACTTTTAGTGTCATAAAAGGATTTTGTTTCTATTGCCCATGACCTATAGCATTGATCCCCAACCTTTTTGGCATCTCTGACTGGTTTCATGGAAGAAAATTTTTCCACAGCCTGAGCGTGAGCAGTTTGTTTTTAACATCTTTTGTTTTATCATTACATTTTTTTCAATACATAATAATTACATTCCCCAGAGCTAGCATCACTACCTCAGCTCTACCTCAGATCATTAGATATTGGAGTCTCATAAGGAGCACACAACCGAGACTCCTGGTGTGCACAATTCACAGGAGGCTTCATGTGCCCATTAGAACCTAACACTGCTGCTCTGGAGGTGGATGGGGAGTCATGGGAAGTGGCTGTAAATACAGATGAAGCGTTCCTTGCTGGCCCAATGCTGACCTCCTGCTGTGCAGGCACTGGTAATAGTCTGTGGCCTGGGGTTGAGGGCCCCTCACCTATAGGATGGAAGTTCTAGAATAATCCAGGGCAGAATGTATGCTCATAGAACCTGAATAACACCATTCTTTTCACCATCATCACAGGTCCTTACTATCTAAAGAGACTTTGAAGGCCTGTGGAACTCACCTGAAAGTAGATGTGAAATGATGAAGCTGCCCACCTACTCTTGGCCTACACGTTCACTTACTTACATTACACATGGGTCGGAGGGGACTTTCCAAGAAGTTGTTGAAGGCTAAGTTTCAGGACCCTATATAGTACTTGCAAGATCTTCCAAGTACCTGGGAGGGATCCTAGCAATTGTTACTTGTAGCTTTCTATTTGTTTTCCTAAAAAGAGCTTTCTAAAACTGTGTAAGTCCCAAACTTCACAAAAATGGGATGTTTTGGTTTCTGTGTTTCTCTTGAAAGGTAGAAACAAAGAGAAAACAAAATCCATGATTTTAGCTTGAGCCCCTGATCATGATGACCTTACCAGCCTTCTCCCTCACCACATACAGATGACACAGCCTTCAGAAGCAGCACCTTTGGCGTCGGCTAGGGAGACAGGAGGAGCTGCAGGACTGTGCAATCTTCCTGGTTAGTAAACAAAGCAGTGAGTATGTAGATGCAGAAAGTAAGGACTTCTAGTATGTGTTACTAGCCCTCAGACCGGTGCGCGATCACACAGGGTAAGCGTCAGCATGTGGGCATAGGAAAACTGAGAAGAGAACCTGAGAAACAAGAAGAAAGCAAGCATAACCAGACCAAAGGAAGATTCCATTTTCAAGAAGTTTAAGGGTTTGTGTCAATCTTTTGTAAAAATGATTGACAAGTAGCCTCAGCAACTCTGCCTGTTCTTTGGAAACTGCAGCTTTAACCTGCCTATTCCATACACCCATATCTCGGGAAATCGATACAATGTGATGGGGATAGAAAGTTTGTACTTCAACTCTAGGTTTTACAAATTTCCAAGTACTTTTAAAATTTGCAATAGAGTAAGAAATTCCTTTTACACCTTTATAAGCATGTTAACTATATAGTGTCTATATAGTAAGCTAATCATATGCAAAATATGCAATAGAATGTATTTGTCATCATAGTATATCCTTTATATAAAACATTCCCATATAAGTAATGTATGAATACAAATTTGTTGCAAATATGCTCAGACAATAGAAATGAAGAAGTCCACCTTGCTTTGTTCTACATTTACTGTGCTGATTTCAGTCACCCCTTAGGAGGGTTAATGCGTACCCCCAGTTCGTGTCATATTCTTTCACTCCTATTTACATTAAAACATTAATGGGTTTACATTTTCAACTGCAGTTAAATATAGTTATTATCAACTATCAGGGCCACATTTTTAAAAAATGTGAGTAGTATTCTTCAATATAGGTTCTGTAGCTTTTGTTTTAAACTCAACAATATATATTAAAGATCCTTTCATATTAGTATGTGTGTCTTGTAATTAATTGCTGCAATTATCCTATAGACTGAACATACCAGTATTTATTTACCCATTCTTTCATCAAGAGAACTTTTGCTATATTGCACTCAATGTCAAAATGAATATTTTTATGCATTTTAGTGTATGTTTGTGTGTGAGCTTCTCCGGGAAAGACTATAAAACAGTGGAATTTAATTTGTACACTTTACATTTTTAATAAAAGCTATCAGATCGCGCTGCATATATGTTGTGGTTTATATTCTCACTAGATATGAAGGTGCTCAGGTCCCCACTTCCTTAGCAATATACAGTGCTATCAATTTTTAAGTAAATATTTTGGTATGTTTACGAGGTTCCATTAAAAGTAATCTTAAATATTTTTATATTTAGATGCTGCTATCTTATCCCTTATAGAGAGGGTTCTGGAGCCCAAAGGTAACAAGACAAGGTATGCAGTAGCTACACGATTTCTAGCTAACTAGGCTGTATAGAACATCCAGATCACAGATAATCTCTTACTCAGTATTCTGAAGGGCGACAAGAGATGCTTACCTGATTTACATTAAGTGCATTTAGTGGATATAATTAAAGTAAGTTTACTTTTACACACATTTATGTAACATCTATTACAAGCACAGCCTTCTGCTGGATTAAAAGATACATCAGATGTGATTTATAACTTTGAGTATTTCACAGTTTAATAATGAATGCTGATAGGCTACACTGCAAGTGTAATGCAAGAAATATTTGAACCAGGAGCAAGGGACGTGTAAGTCAGGTGCTTTAGAAACTTCAAGGAGGGAATTCTAAAGGGGCTCTCAGGGAGGACTTCAGAGCAGGTGATTGGGGAAAATTTTAAAAACATACACATTTCACATGGTAGGAGGATGAAGAAGGGTATTCAAGGCTGAGTGAACAGAAGTGTTCAAAGATTGGATCTTCACTTAGCTAGATATGTACACACATTAAGAAAGGGGCCAGGGGCTGCTATAGGAGATGAGCCTTTGGGTTAGTGGGGTGGACCCTGGGGTGGACGTTACTCTGTAGGGCGGTGTTTCTCAATGTGCAGATCACCTACAGATGGGTGGTCAGGCTGCTCCTCTAGAATACACATCCCCGGCCTCACCCCGAACAATTGCATTGAAACTTGCAGGGCACGGGGCTTAGAGATCTTCATTTTTAACAATTTCCCCCAGGTTTGCTTGTGTTTTTATTTTATTGTGGATTAAATTGAAAAATCACTCTTTTAGGCATCAGTGAGCCTTTACAACCCCTTGGATTCTTCTTCTGGGAAGGGAATAAGAGAATCACCCATTTAGGGAGCAGCTTGTGGGTGGTTGGAGGGAATGAAAGGGAAGTGGCCCTGAAAAAAGCCTGTTGGGTAGATGCCCCAGGGAGAGAGTGTCCCTGGGATTGCTGTGGCTTGGGGATATATGTTGGTCAGAGCAGTCCAGGTAAGAGTAGGGCTGCATTTAGGGTCATTTAAAACCAATATTAGCCTTAATGCTCTTTGAAAGAGGCATAATTAGGAAAGTAAAAGTCAGGGCGATTAGTGCAGAAGAGAGCAAAGGGTGACTCCGTTAGAAGCTACTTGTAAGACATTCACACTTTAAGAACACTGCTTTGATGATTTTGAAGAGGCCAGAATGAGGGAGAAAGGTAGCAAAACCAGTTTGCACTTCAAAGACCTATGACAGTGCTTATCTCTTTAGGGCGATACTCTGTTTTTTGTGTAGCACTAAAGAACATTTTAAATTTAAGTACGACTGGGCTATTTGCAGGAAATTTTGATAGTTTTTTGCCTGTGGACCATAGACCATAAGATTGACTCTATATTATACTTCAATTAATAGTTTTGAAATTATCTGAATTTCCCTTATGCATTTATATTTTTATTATTTACATAATTCCATATGCTTGCATGCCCATTCAATTATATTAAAGACGCTGACCCTTTTTACTGGTGGGATAGGGATCTTATTCCCCATTTGGATGTGAGATGAAATCAAGTGGTTTCCTTCAGTCAACACTAGAATTCAGGTTTTCTAAAGCCTAATCCAGAGTGGATCTCTCAAAACTTTTTGAAGAAAATTAAAACAAGATAGAGAAGCACTTTGGCAGATAAAGAAATGGTTCTCTGTGCCCTGTAGGTGGGGGAATATGCAATCTGAGAAACAGAGGAGAATCATACCCAAAGGATTTTAAGAGATTTGCCTGGAGAGGTGGACATAGTTAACAGGCAGAGACAAGCTGCCATACAGCCTTCGGGTTCTTTCTGCCCAGAGAAAGAGGTTTGAGTAGAATTTTCTCCAGTGCAGTAAACCATTAAAGCATAAGAGGCCCCCAAAATATTGTTCAATAACAAAATGATCTTATGTAGAAGATACTCAAAAATAATGAGAGGGCCGGTGAGATAGCTCAGCGGCACAAGTGCCTGCCCAGCAAGCGCGAGGTCCTGAGGTCGACTCCCGGTACCCACATAGAAAAAAAAAAAAAAAAAAGAGAGAGAGAGAGAGAGAGAGAGGTGATTAAAAGTGGGGAATGGGCCTAGGAAGAGTTTTGGGGAAAGTAGACTCTTATATTAAAACAGGTCTGGAGTTTGACATATATGGTGGGCCTACCAAGTGCTAAGTGATAGACTATTTGCACACTTGAAACTGAGAGGTCAGATAGGATCAGTAGAAATAATCTTACAAAAGTTGTGTCATCATATCACCAAACAGGGTCCAAGGAGGTTATCAGAGCTATGATAAGGAACCTAACTTGCCTCACCCATAGAATAGGATTATAGTTTCGTTGATTCCCGTCGCAGAAAATTATTTTCAGGTTACATCAGTAAGAGGCTCAAGAAGGGTTTATTAGGCAGAAATTTTAGCACACACTAAAAGAAACAGGGTGCAGGGCCTCAAGAGAGAATGGTACATTGTTTCCTGGAATGGGAGACATTTGTGCTTCTCTTGGAGTGGAAATTGTGGGAGAAGGTGGCCCACACCTCAGAGGGATACTGGCCCATTTTACAGGTATGAGCACATTTTTTTTCCTTCTTTAGATAGGTAATTTAAACATTCTTTGGATTCTTTCAACCCATTCCTTTATCTTAGGATCAGGTTCCTGCTCTTTAGTTTCTCAATTAAGCCAATTTACGGGCTTTCAGTATTCCTGAGGAATTTGGGGGTCTGATGTTCTGGAAGGAAAGGACCCTAAATGGAACCAAGGGAATGTGGATACCGCCTTCGATGACTTCGCCTGGGTCACAGAAAGTTGCAATCTTTCTAAAAAATTTTAGTTATAATTTCCTCGTCTTCTTTCTACCTATCACTTATTTCTTCTGTCCTACCTCAGTTGGAGGTGCTGCAAGAGTTTTCACTAGCAAATAGCTTCAAACATTCTCAACTAAGAAAGACATCTGAAATATAGGCATTATGACGACAGGTGTGCCACTAGAAATGGCACGCGTACTGGAGCAATACATGAGGGTCACAAGGCTGTTGTTTTCAGGGCTCCAGCCCTAGAAACCTAGTGTTTGCCTTTATTACCTTTAGCACCTTTATGTTTAAAAAAATATTCTTGATTCTTCTTTTTTTTTTTTTTTTTGTGGGTACCAGGGGGTCGACCTCAGGACCTCGCATGCCAGGAGGCACCCGTGCCACTGAGCGATATCAGCGGCCCCTTTTTCGTATGTGGGTTCTGGGAGTTGAACTCGGGCCCTTGCGCTTGCCAGGCAGGCGCTTAAGCCGCTGAGCCATCTCACCGGCCCTTGATTCTTCTTTTAAATCCTCCTCTGACTATTCACATAGACATCACATAAGTGAAATAGGACCCATACTTTGAAGAAACTAGAGGACAGATAGCTGAGGAAAAACTGCTGTAGGAAGTGATTTAATGATTCCACATGTCGACTCTCTTTCTACTGTGCCAGGTGTCCAGCCTTGGTGCCAGCCCCTCTTGGAATGACTGGCTTTTGACTGAACTCTACCAGGAAGGTCTTATTTCATCCTAGTCAGTAAGGTTCAGCAACTCCTCCTATCCCTTTAGAGATCTAATCTCAATCACTTGGCCAAAATCCCAAGTTACAAACCATAACTCCTCCATAATTTCACCTGGATATAATATTATGTTTTTTGCTCTCTTTGCCCTAGAAGATTGTATCACCTGAGATGTCACAAAATAGCAGCTGTGTTTCACCACCAAGCTGACTGAAGGAGCAGGTAGCATGATGTGTTAGTCACACTTTTCTCGATGGAACATAACACCTGACACCAGCAACTTAAAGGACAACAAGTTTATTTAGGCTTAAGATATTTGAGGTTGGAGTTCACAGTCACTGGCTCCAAGGCACCAGTATCATGGGAAAAGGGTACAGCAGAGGAAAGCTGGTCACTTCGTGGCAGCCAGGCAGAGAGACAGGGAAAATCTCCAGCAAGCGAGTCCCTTCCGAAGCTCCTCCACCAGGAAACGACTATTCTGAACCGGCCCTGCCTCTTAATAGCACATTTAGATACAAATGCATGAGTGGAATAATCCACTGACAAGCTTAGCTCATTCATGACCTATTCACTTTCCAAAAGCCCAATCTGAACATGGAAACTTCAGGGGATATTTTAGATCTAAATCATAACACATGATAAATGTGCTTTGCACTTATCAACTCCCTTCAGGAGCCAAGTTTAGAAACCACTTGCCTATTTGAGAAGAATGCAATAGGAGAGCCTTTCATGCCATCCTTCCTCATTTCCTACCTTTGGGTTGCATTTATCCTAAAGGATTCCATGTACAATAAATGGATCTCTATGAAGGGTGGTTCAGTTAAATTTTTTTCTTTTCTTTAGTTGATATGTTGCTGGATTAAGGAAATCAAGGCCAACATAATTAACATCTAAACTTCTTAGGACAGGAACTCAGCATTTGCTGGCTTTTAAGAAGGTGCATGTGAACGAACTATGAATTTTGAAGTGAGATTTCTTCAAGTTAGAATACTTGGTAGAATTTGAAATGCAAAAATAAGTTTTATATATATTTGTACTTAATGACTTCCTTCTGAAGCCAAGTTTATGTCTCACTGAACTGGCTGGCAAAAATGCATCCACAATGAGTTTTTCATGCCATAAGCACAGTTTTGTGTTAATTATAAAATAAGTTTAGTATAAAACATTTAGAAAACATACAAGTACCAAGAAGAAAATATAGTTCTATTTTATCCCCTGTTGTTATCTTGCTGCATTTCCTTCCTGTCATTTTTTTCTGTGTATATACTTTAACCAAGATGTGGTCATGCTGTACACGCAGTTTTGTATCTACTTTTTCACTTAAATCCCTAGGTTGACATTTTCTATTTTATCAATTATTCTTGAAAACATTGTTTCTCATGATTGCATCATATCCCATCATATGAAATCCTTTGCTTATTTCTCTTTATAATTTAGATTAGTTACAGCTTTTCACTATTATATAAAAACTACAATAATTATTTTTCTACGTGAAATTTTATAAGATTGTTTGTTTTCTTAGACCAGAAGCCAAAAATGAATGTATTGGGTTAAAGATTATGGATGTTTCTAAAACTGTTTTTTTGTGTGTGTGTGGGTACCGGGGGTTGACCTCAGGACCTCGCGCCTCAGCAGGCGCCCGTGCTGCTGAGCGATATCACCGGCCCTTTTATCGTATGTGGGATCCGGGAGTCGAACTCAGGCCCTCGCACTTGCCAGGCAGGCGCTTACACTGCTGAGCCATCTCACTGGCCCTCTAAAACTTTTAATGCTTACTAAAATGATTTCAGAAAGAATGTTTGAGAATTTCTATATCACTATTTTTTCACTAAAATGAGAATATTTTGGCTTCAGTATTTGTGGGAGACTGTTTGCAGGACACTCTTCAGAACCCAAAATCTGCTGAATTTTTTTCTCCATGTTTAATGGAAGCATGATTTACAAATAAAACTGTATATATTTAAGATATACAATGTGATATTTTGATATATGAGTATATTGTAAAATAACTACTCCAAGTGAATTAACATATCCATTATCTTCCTTGTTACCATTTTTTGTGGTTAGAACATTTAAAATCTACTTTCTTAACAGATTTCAAGTATATGGCTCAGTATTATTAACTATGATCATCTCACTGTACATTATGAACCTTTTCCCTGTTTTTTTGGTTTGTATTTCTCTGCGAAAGTCTGTAGACCCCTTGCCAATTTGTTCTTTGTTGTAGTATCAATCCACATGTGTTCTTTAAATAGTATAAGTAGTAACGCTTTGTCAGGTTTTTGTCAAATTATTTTTTTGATGTACATACATTTTTCATTCTTATGTAGGCAGTTTTCAAAGATTTTTTTTTTTTTTTTACTTGCAGTTTCCCATTTTGCTTTTAAGTTTAGAAAATCTAAAATATTGCTGTTTTCCTTTGGGAACTGTATAAGAAATTACGTTTTTACCAAGAAGAGGAAAAAGAGACTTTTCTTTATCGTCTTGCTCCTTCTCCTCCTTTAAAAGAACCTATGTAAGTGAGGTGTGGTGGTGCACACCTATAATCCCAGCACTTGTGAAGCTGAGGCAGGAAGACCATTGCAAGTTCAAGGCGAGCCTGAGCTACATAGTGAGTTTAAGCCTAGCTTGAACTACACAGCAAGACCTTGTCTTAAAAAAACCAAATGAATAAAAGTAAAAGTAAAAATAAAATCTATATAAATCAAAGGCAATTCGTGATTAATTTGGACACAATATTTTTTGTCACTTCCAAAGTTTCTGCCATTGGTTCACACCAGTGTCTTGCAGTGCCAGAAGTAAATGCAATATTTATGGTAGGTAGAGAATATTTTCCCATGAGGGATATGGAAGAAATATCCAATAAGTCACAAGACGTTGCTTGACAAAGATTAAAACTTTGAAATAACAGTTTTTAGAATATCACATTGCTCTTGACACAGTTTGCTGTGACTGGAAGAAGCCTCTTTCCAGTTAAATCCTCTTCCATGCAGAAATCTAATATGCACATTATCTCCCTCACTTGTTTTCCAGGAAGACTAATTCTTCCCTCCAGTTGCTTCTTAGCAGATCTCTCTTAAGTGAGGTGGAATGGGGGAGGGTGTGCTTGCACAATCGTACCTCACAGGAAGTTTGATGTAAAGAGATTCTCTTAGCATTGTCCTCCAGATTATTTTAAATGTCAGTTTAAAAGGCTTTTAAGTTATTTTTTTGTTTTGTTTTTTTTTAAAACATTGAACAGAAGTATTAACTAGATCTGCCAAGGGCAGTTAGTTTGAGAAAAGCAATACCGTGCATCCTAAATTGGGTAGAAATTTTTATGACTCATATTCTTCATTTATTATACACAGATGGCGAGAGCAGGTTGCTGTCTCTGATGCCCTGGTGGAAATAAACCACCGAGAGTTCCTTTTCTAAGTTTGAACATCACACCAGCTTTGCCTTTTCTGTAACTTTTGACTGGTACTCGTATTGGAACATCTTTAGTTCCCAACATCTAAAGCTCTTCCTTGAAAATTACATTACTTGCACATGCTTAGGCTAGGAAATTAACTGAAGGTTATCCAGATGAAAAGATGAAGCAATCATACATATATATGTATAAATATGTATAATATATATAATATATAAATATGCCTATGATAAAGTTGATATATTAGGCACAGTAAGTGATTAACAACAATAACTAATAACAAGGTAGAAAAATTACCAGTGTGTACAAGCAATATGAATGCGGTATCAAAATATGTAATATGATTGAAAATATACCACATGCATTAAATTTAAAAATTATTACGGTAAAAGGCACTTTGCCACTAATTCCCCTCAAAATACTCCCCTTCACTTTAAATACACTTATCCCATCATTCCTGCTACTTGCTGGAGCAGTTCTGGAAGTTCTATTTCATGCATGTATTTAGTTGAGCTGTCATAGGTGCCTGGATATCCTGAATTGATTTAAAACATTTCCCTTTCATTTTGACTTTGGAGAAGAGCCAGAAGTCGCATGGTGCCAGATCCGGTGAATAAGGTGGGGTCGATGATGACACACCAGAATATTTTATGAGCTTATCTTTCCATTGAATGGCACTCGACAGCAGCATTCACCATATTTTTGATCACTCCTTGTAAAGACACTGGGAGGACAGAGCAGGATGGCTCAGTTTCCTCATGCTACTCAAAATGGTGTGTATTTAAACCTCCTGAATCTCTTATTTCTGGAAGTTTCTGTGTAATATTTTCAGAACATGGTTGCAAGTAAATGAAACCTAGATACAGGGGAACTACTGTAATACTCAAAGAGATTAAAGTAATAAACAACTACATTTGTAGGTGTGACGTTTTACAGGTGAGGTAACTTTTCAGGGGTGATCACTGTCAGAGTTTTTCTTTTTTAAGAATGAAGGTAAATGAGGGAATTGCTGGAATTCTGTCTCTTGGTAGAAATGAGTGGTTTAAATATACTAGTACAGAGACAAAAAATTTAGTATGTTAAGTTTAAATACAGAATATACATTATTGTAATTTTTTAGGTAGGAGAAGCCTCAGGTTGTATTTTATCTAGCATTGCATTAGACATTCCCTTGTTTTTGTTTCTCATCTCTTTCATTTTTTTTTTTTTTTTTTTTTTTTTTGTGGGTACCGGGGGGTCGACCTCAGGACCTCGCGCGCCAACAGGCACCCGTGCCGCTGAGCGATATCACCGGCCCCTTTTCCGTATGTGGGATCCGGGAGTCGAACTCGGGCTCTCGCGCTTGCAAGGCAGGCGCTTACGCCGCTGAGCCATCTCACCGGCCCACATCTCTTTCATTTTATACTAGAGTTTATCTGGAGACACAAAGCTGAACTGGTAAATAATTGTAGCTGCACTCACTTACTTGCGCTGCTCTTCAGTTGGAAAGGATTTCCTCTCCGAGGAGCGTGTGGGTGGACAATGACAGGCTGGGGTGCGTGCTGCTGAAACCACTGTGGTGTGTTGAAAGAATGAGCAACCGATCCTGAATTTCAGTTGTTAGACTCAGAATGGATTTTTGCTAAACCCAAGGCTGAGAAAAATTTTAGTCATGTTGCCCTTGCTTGGTGGAAAACAGATGGGAAGAGGACTGTCATCATTTATAGTTGGGATACAGTGCAGTGTGGAGGCAGACCTGGAAAATAATTGTTTAAAGGTCATAATGACAAGGAACTAGAATATAATCAATTCAACAAATGTTTATCAAATGTCTCCTCTAGGTCAGGCAATGTGCTGGGACCTGAAACTCTGGAAGAAAACAAGTGACATGCTGCCTCTGCAGTCATGGAACTACAGGCCAGGGAAATTCCTGGTATTAATCATTTGGTTAAGTATAGAATAATGATGAATGCCTGGAGACTGAAGGAAGACTCAGCTGCATCTTTAAAGAATCTTAGCATCAAAAGCAGGAGGATTTAGGAAAGACAAGAAGCGCTGGTTAATTTTATCTGTCCACTTAACTGGACCATGGAGTACCCAGATATTTGGTCAAACATTATTCCAAGTGTGTTTGTGAGTGTGTTTTGGGGTAAGAGTGATACTTGGATCCGTAGACTGAGTAAAGAAATCGCCCTCCCTAATGTGATTGGCCACATCCAATTAGTTGAACAAAACAGCATACTCTCTCTCAGGTAACGGGGACTCCTCTTGCCTGACTGCTTGAGCTAGAACATCCGTCCTTTCTGGGCTGGTCCTCAAACAGGCGCATCAGCAGTTCTTGGGTTTGAGCATGTTGACCTTTGGTTTGAAACTTAAAACATGGACTCTACTTTGTCTTCCAGCTTGTGGGCAGCAGATCTTGGATGTTTACATACACATATAGATTTATCTTTATATATGCACACACTCTCTCACATTTACACATTCTATTTCTCTGGGGAACCCTGCCAAATACACAAGTTATCAAAACAAACCAACCGTTATATCCAGGAAGCTTTGTGTGACCCACCAAGACTTGGTTGAGTTCTTCTCTTCTGTACTCCAGTAACCCCTTGTGGGTTTAGGGGTTTAGTCCTTTAAAGCTTCCATCTTTTTCAAAATTTCAGCTAGTGTTACATTGCAGAGATAAGCAGCCAATGAAGTGTGTATTTCTGAATTAAAGTATCCTAATACTGTTGAGTCTAAGAAATTGTCTCTCCTCATAAAAAAAGATCCCAAACATGATTTTTATGTATCAAAAATCTGCTTTATTTTCAGGTTTATAGAGAAAGAATATATGATACTTTCCCAAATAAATGGAGAAGCCCTGCAAGACAGGAATATGTTTATGGTTGGTGGGGCCAGGGCCATGAGTTACCCTGCCTAGGTGGAGACATGGGGGACAGAGACCAAGGAGGTGGTCACTGTGGACAGTAAATGGATTACATAGAGGAGGATTGAGCATGTAAGTACAGTAAATACACTGAGAGCAATGAAAGCCAAATTCCTCTCTGTTACAGAAAGGACTAACCAATACAGAAAGAAAGAATACTAAAAACATTCATGTGTGAGCTCATGGATTTTGAGATTTATAGAGCAATACATACTGAAACAAATATAAAAAGATGTATACATCAGAAAGAGAGAGGGAGAGAGGAAGAGAGGGAGAGAGGGAGAGAGGGAGAGAGAAATTGCTGAAAGGGAGTAGAAGCAATGATACCCAGTGGCAATGAACAACCCTGGCACCAATATCTTGATTTCTAAATATCATTCTTTACTAAAAAGAAACAGAGCTCCTTAGAGGGATAGGAGATTTGAAGACTGGAGCATAAAAAGCACAAGATCATAATATTTTGTGCACTGAAAAAATGTACAAGTCCACAAAGAATTAAGTGGACAAGGAGAAAGGACAGAAGAACTATTTTGCAGGAACTCTCATTAGCTACACATTTAGGAAAACTTGGGCATCGAGAGAAGGGTTGATAGACATGAATGAATGAACACAAAAGAAAACCTCTCTATCGTTAATAGAATGCCAAATAAGAAATGCAAAAGGTATAATAAAATTAGTAAATCACCATTTAAAAACAACAACTACCACAACAACAATAATAATTGATTAAGGCAAAAATCATCAATGGATTTTAAACAAGGATAAAATTTGATGAGGAGTAACATATTAACATAGTCTCATAAGATATTCAGTAAATATTATAACTTACAATATTATTCTAAATCTAATATATCCAAGAGACAATTTTAAAGTGAAAAATATGGTAGACACTAAGGTGAAAAAGTTAAAAGTATTTTTAATTGGACATTTGACAAAATGTGTCCTCTGTTATTATTTATTTCTGTGGCATTCTTGCTAAAAAAGATTGATACAACTCTAGTCGTGAAGAAACATTAGATAAACACAGATTGATTGCCATTCTACAAAATAATTGTTATACACTCCTCAAAAATATTAAAAATCACAAAAGATAGAAAAGATAGATGCTCTTTCATATTGAGTGAGGCTAGAGAAATGTGGCTAAGAAATGCACAGCAAATTCTGGATTTAATCCTGGGCCTATAAAAGATATTAGAGGGACTATTTGTTTGGAATCTCTGCCATAAATAATACTATAATATTAATATTAATTTCTTGATTCTAATTGTTTTGCTGTACATATGTAAAAAGGTTTCTTTGGAAAATATTGAATAATTAAGAAGCATCCTGGGCCGGTGAGATAGCTCAATGGCATAAGCGCCTGCCTGGCAAGCACGAGGTCCTGAGTTCGACTCTTGGTTCCCACATAAAGGAGAAAAAGGGCTGGTGATATCGCTCAGCGGCATGGGCACCTGCTGGCAAGCACGAGGTCCTAAGTTTGACTCCCAGTACCCACATTAAAAAAAAAGAAGCATCCTGTCCACAAATACTTTAAAATTATTCAGAAATCTATATACAGAGAGGTAAAGAGAGTGATAAATGAGAATGAGAATTTAAAATGTCATAGTTGGGGAATCTGGGTGAAAAATATATGGGGTTTCTTTATAATATTTTCACAACTTTTCTGTAAGTTTGAAATCACTTCAAAATAAAGATTTAAAAAATGGTTATCCTTAAAATGAGATTATTGACTTACCTGGTAGTTTAAATAATATGTTTTAAGTGTGTTTGCTTTCTAGAGCTTTTTTTCCTCTCTCTCATGTTATTGGGTCGTACTTTAGAAATGACACAATTGGGGGCTGGTGAGATGGCTCAGCGGCATACGCGCCTGCCTAGCAAGCGTGAGGGCCCGAGTTCGACTTCTGGAACCCACATACGAAAAAGGGGCCAGTGATATCGCTCAGCGGCACAGGCGCCTGCTGGAGCACAAGGTCCTGAGGTCGACCCCCGGTACCCACAGAAAAAAAAAAAAAAAAGAAATGACACAATTTACCAAAGTCATGAAGTTATTTAACATTATGCTAATAATTTATTAAATGTGACAGTCATTGAACTCTAACACTGACTGCATATGGACACTCAATTGATAGAAGAATATAAACCACATTTATGCAGTGGATATGGTAAAAAGGATGAATCCTAAAGACAATCAGATTGTTGTTCAGGATGAGTAGGAGCTGTCAGAGAGCCTACAAACAGCAATAGATGTGATTTCATAATATTAGGAAGAGTGACACTGTGGTAGAAATAAGAGAAACAGGAAATGTGGCATTTTCCACATAGGATTTACAATCTAATCCTGAACCAGATCAAGTTCCTTGACTGCAATGACTTTAAGAACTGAAGGACATGAAGATCACACACGAGAGGCTATGGGTAAGAGGGCATCGAGTTAGGTGCAGTTAATTCATTCAAGACCTTTTTGTTTAGAACAAACCAAGAGAGACATTCTTCTCACCACTGAGGATAAAGCAGGGAACAAGACAGTGACAGCCCTCCTGGAGTTTAGTTTATGACACAACTGGGAGCTATGAAACAGCCACCTCCTAAATTATTTAGTGATGCCACAAAGGAGAAGTCGGGGTGCTGTGAGGATCTATGAAGAAGGTTAGGAAAGGCTTTGCAGAGGCCAGGAGGTTCCAGCTTCCCCAAAAAGGAAGAGTAGGAATTGGTTTGATTGAGAGAGGAGGGAGCCTTCCTGTGGGCAGAGGAAAGACTCCCATGGGGGAGAGAGATAGGCAGCTTTGAAGAACCGAAAGATGAATGTATCTGGTGCATGGTGAGCTATGGGAGAATGAAACAAGGTATGCCAGATTAGGTGAACCTTGTGGCATCTTAGAAAATATTGGAGAGTGCCTTGTAAGAGAAGAAAAGAAACAAGGGTGGAAGGATCCACAGTTAGAAGCAGTTTTGGTGGTGCGGCCATTAGCTAATATTGAATTTGCTTGAAGATAGAAAAGGATGTAGAAATACATTTGTTGTACAGGTAGAATCAACAGAGGGGTTAGATTGGATGTGAGGAATGATAAAAAGCAAGAACCAAGACAATGGAAGAGTTTTGCCTTGAGTGTCAAAGACAGGAGAGCCCTTTGTTGACCTGTGGAGGAAAAAGGGTTTGGTTTTAAGACCAAGATCATGAGTTTAATGATGATCGTTCTTGAAGGAATGAGAAATGAGAAAGCACTCCACAAAGGATAGCTGCAAAATGTACAGAAAGGCATGAGGGCAGTAAGTGTAGAGGAGTGACTAGAGAGACGGACTCTACTGAGATGCAAGAAAGTGGACAACAATCTCAAAAGAGAGGCAGATATATTTAAATTCAACCTGTTGCACCCTAGAAGAGCTGGTACCGATGACTACTGCTGAGATGTTAGATGAAAGATTGTCTTAATGTCTTTGCTCAGGAGGGACCATGTGGGGCGAAGGTAGGAGAAATGCTATTCTTACTTAAAGCCTCAAAGAGATTCGACAGTGACAAAAAAGTGAAAACAACTACTCCTATATACTCAGGCCTATCCAAATATTGGGATAAGAAAAAGAGTTGTAAGCAGTGGGGTGAAGGGCCCCAGAGAACAGAAATCCTTTAGGAGCTATTCTGACAGCAAGCACAGTAGCAACAATGAGAGGAACAAAAGCAAATAAACCCTTTGTGCCTTTAACACGTGCTCAGTAAGCACTTACTAGGCTTGATCTCCTTTGATACATACAACCAGTGTAGGAGCTAAGTATTGTAAACCTTCATTTGTAGTTGGAAAAATAGAGCTAGAGTGAGTTTACCAAACATCAAACCATTAAGAAGTAGAGCAGACATGCCACAGGCCTAGATTCGATTAATTGTAAAATCCTTGTTCGTTACCACTAATTGCTCCAATTCATTTCTGGCCTAGAGACACCCTAGGAAACCCAAGGTTTACATCTGTTCGAGGATGAATCTGGGACTGGCTCTGTGAACCCCAGTCTCTACCAATGTTCCAGATTCATCTGAGGTCCTATTGTAGTGGAAGAAGCTAATTCCCTCCCCCGACCTGCTGTTACAGCATAGAGTTAAAAGTCTGTGCATTAGTCACTGTTTTGGTTTCTCCTTCTAATCTTTCCTAAGGTAGGAAAGGGTTCTTTGTCCAGGCAGCAGTCCCCTGCCAGTCTGCATACCTGCTGACAAGTGGTATTCCTGGGACTGGAACCTGCGTCTGGTAGAACGCTCATGCAGATGGGCTTTGGTCACCACACAGCCCTTTGTGAGGTGGGGGGAGGTCTGCAGAGGGAGGACCTTTCAGCTTGAACATTCAAGAGAGAGTGGCTTCCAAGGAGGATTGTGAAGGAAGCTAGAAAGTCTAGAGCTTAAAATGAACTGAACTGACCACAGATAGCAAATGACTTCAGCTCTTTCCTTCTCCATGGAAACCCAGCTTGCTGGATACATTACAAGAGTTTCAAGAATTAGCGTTTCATAGCCTCAGTTATTTCATTGTTAAAAGCCATGTACCAAAGTATGGAATAGTAATTATGGGGGAGAGGATGGGTTTTACCAAGTTTAACTTAACATTGTATCTTTAAAAATCTTGAGTTTTATACCAATTCCACTCACCAGGGATTCAGATTCATATGTCTTTGCAACGCACAGCTTCCTGTCACGACGGAAAAAGGGCTTTAGAAGACTTACAAGGCTTCATAGACTTCAAATAAGTCTTACAAAACAACACGTTCACGTGTTAAGTGTAAATGAGTCAGAAACATGAGGATTAAATTTCCCTTTAAATACATGGGGGTTTGAAAATGAAGGGAAAAATGCTGAGGGCAAAACGTGTTTTGGATTTTGGCAAACCCAAAACATGACAAAAAATGGTTTGATGTTTGATGAGCCCTAAACAGAGCAGTTCGCTCATCTCTCATTGTGATGAAGACCAATAGAACATTTTGTGTGAAAACACAGATTCCCACTGGCACCGCCTGGGAGCCCCTGCAGAACCCGACTGATTTTCATTTCACTGATTCACAAGCTTCCTCACTCACATGGTGGTTGGTGGTCTGCCCCACAAGAGTTCTCGGCAAAGACATAATGAGAGAATGCTGGGGAAGATGTCTGGCATTAGTAAGACTTCATTAGTCTTATAAAATGCACTTTGGGGCATAACCACTGTACAATAAAACATTAACATAAATCACTAAAATGGAACCGTGCCTTGTCAAAATACATAAGAGGCGTGTGTTTCATGTGGCATCGTCCTTATTTCTTTAAATTGGTTTGTTCACTTGCTAATTTGCAAAAGCGAACAATCAGATATTCTGTGGTATAAATTAAAGCAGTGAGATTTCTCCATTCATAAACTTCCCATCAATAGCCCTGATTTCCATTGAAGTTTTTAAAGTCTTAGAGATGGAGACAGGGCCATAGCAGTCTTGGGAAGTGGGAAAAAGAGGGAAGTCTTTTTTTTTTTTTTTTTTGCTTCCGGAAGTGCTTTCTGAGGACATACATAAGATAACTATTCAAGTGACGTTTGGCTCCTTCAGTCTTGGATCTCAAATCATGTGCAGACAATGCCTGCTTATCCTTTTGAATATATGAGAAATCCATGTTTATGAAAATTTACATCTACTTTTTCTCCTGAGAATTTTACACCTCTGGCTGTTTTTTTTTTTTTTTTCTTTCTTTCTTTTCGTTTGTTTGTTTTTCTTTTGCTGTACTGGGGACTGAACCCAATAATTCATGAATGTCAAGAAAATGTTCTTCTATTGAGTTATACCTCCAGCACCCCCTATTTTGTACTTTTTAAAAAATTTTAAGGGATTTCTTGCTAAATTGTTCAGGCTGGCCTTGGACTCATGATCCTCCTGCCTCAGCCTCCTGAGTAGTTGAAATTTCAGGTGTGTACCACCTTGCCCCACCACCTTTAGTTCTTTTAACTGAATTACTGATATGGTTTGAGTTAATTTTTGGGAGTGAATAGTGTGAGGTAGAGGTCCAGTTTCATTCTTTTTCATGCAGACATCTAGTTGCCCTGGTACCTTTTGTTAAAACTATTCTTTCTCCCATTGAATTATCATGTCACCTTTGTTCAAAAGCAAATGGCCATTGATTGTATGGGCTTAACCTTAAGTTCTTAAGCAGAATTGCTCCTCGACATACAGCACTCACCTCTAGATTTAGTTCTAAATGTTCCTTTGCACATCTAAGGATCTTGCTGAAGCATAAAAATACTGCTTACAATTGTGCCTCTGATTAAAGTCTTTCAATGTATTGGGAAAAATGAGAGAAGAAGAAGGAGGAGGAAGAGGAGGAGGAGAAGAGGAATTTACCTTTCTTCTTTCGTAAGAATAAATAATACGATGTAAGAGCCAAGAAAATGATCAGAGAGCTATAGCGGTATTGTGATTTAGGGCAGTAATTTAAACTCTGTGAACCTCTACTTTACTTTCTGTGCCTATCTCCTAGTAGTGTTACCATGTAAAAATACCTCTCTGGTATTTCTTAGGAAATGTGTATTTTCCTGAATTTTGTATAAAAAATGTATTCGAGAAATCAGGAAGATGGGAAAAACTATCATAAATCTTCTATGAGAACTAAAGCATAATAACTGGCATAGAAACATTATAAGCTTTAGGACACCCCCAGATGAATGGACACCCTCACAGTGAAGCAAGAGCAGGAACTGCTGAGTGGAAGTTAAGGTAGACATTTCTGGAATAGGACAGGACCATGCAGGGGAAAAGCAGCTGCAATTTTATTCTGTTTGGTCCCATACAGTGTGGATGACCACTGAGTACTGTAAAAATGTGTTGAGACTGAATGAGATGTGCTGTGCTCTAGGTATAAAATATGTGTCAGGTTTTTTTTTTTTTTTTGTACTGGGAATCAAACTCAGGACCTTGCACTTGCCAGGCAGGCGCTGTGCCGCTGAACTATATCACCGGCCCTATGTGTCAGATTTTAAGACATAGTTTAGAAATTAAAAATTCTAAAACACCTCAATAATTGATTACATATTGAAATGATAATATTTGGATATATTGGGTTAAATAAAATATATTATCAGAATTAATTTGCCTACTTCCTTCTTTGTTTTAATGTGAACCTTAAAAATGCAAAATCTCATAGGTGATCAGCATTTATGACTTGTGGTCATTCCCAAGTGTGGTAGACAAATTCTAAGAGGACCCTGACTTTCCAATCCTCTGGTATAAACCCACCTTCCCTTGGTTATTCCATAAAACACTAAATACTGCTGTGAAGGGACTTTGGAAATGTACCTAATGAATCAAATCAGTTGACCTGATAGGGAGTTATCTAAGGGGGCCTGGCCTAATAACCTGAACCCTTTGAAAGCTGAGAGTTTTCTCTCTGGTCCCGGGAGTCACACTCCAGTTACCCTGAAAAACAGAAAGTAACCAGGTTGTGAACTGGCTGGAGGAACCACAGAGCAAGAAACTGTGAAGGGCTCCTAGTTGCTGAGAGGGGTTCCAAGCCAGCAGCTGGCAGGAGTGGTGGTGGTGGTGGTGGGGGTTCTGTGCTGCTCCTGCAAGGAAATGAGTTCTTCCAGCCACCAAAGATCTTGGAGAAGCCCCTAAGCCCCAAATGAGAACGGTAGCCTTAGAGGACACTGAGATTTCAGCTCAGTGACCCCTCACCTACAGACACTATTACATAATAAAGTTGTGTTGTTGCAAGCTGCCAAATTTGTGGTAATTTGTTGCATAGGAATAGAAAACCAATGAACCATGTTGTAAGAGCTTGTTTGCGATCTTCTCTGTGACTAATGGTGAGTCATTCTTGCAAGTAAATGTTACTAAGTCTGTACTCGTACTATACTATGTACAAATCCTATGAGTGGCGTTCCAAGAAAGAACATATTTAGAGACAACCTAAGCCCTTAATTTAGGAATTTTGAAATATGGTTCTGTGTAGTGCCGTTAATCTTGCTAGAAGATCCAAATATTAAGGTTTTTAAAGCATTATTGTATACATTTTACTGGCAATTTTCAGTTTTTGAATATTTATTACAGTCTATGGTTTTTTGTATTAAAATACTAGAAATGCAAAGCAAAACAAAACTGAAAAAATCTCCATGCACAAAATAGCACCAAACCTCCAAACCAAACAAATACTAAAATAGTGAATACTGACTTTTTAAAAATACAGTATAACGAATGATTTCAGGAATTTCCAAGAATTCCTGGGAATTCTGATTTTGTTTCCAATTTTCAAAGATTAGAATCTGTTGGAAAACTGGAAACACTGCTTATAGTGTTGCTGTGAGAATTAAATAACATTTATAAATGCAAAAGACTTAGCCCAAGACCTGTACAGTACTTTGTAAAGTGAACAAGATATGGTAGTCTTTATTAATCTCTAGCCTTTAATATAGAAATAACAGGAACGTCAAATTGACTTTGACTCTGAAGATTAGAACTTAAATTTAAATCTGAATTCCTGCACCACAGAGGCGGGTGAAAAAATTTCCTGGTTTGAAGAAATTCAAAGTTTTTCTTTTGAAGGTAAGTCAACAACCTGCAGATTTTTTCATTTGTGTTATTTTTATTTATTATTTATTGAAAAGATTCACTGAGTTAGGTAGTAAATGTACTTGTTGAGTCTCAAAGAAAGATGAAATAACAAAGCAAATAACCTTTCCACTAAACTCACATCTATTTTCTTGCCTTATATGCATTCTAATTATGTTTGAACAGCTTGATCTGATTTGATTTGCTTGTTACTAATAGAAAAATACTTTTTGGTACCTGACAAGCCTAACAATTACTGTAAAGTAACTGCAGAAGCATTATCTATGGTCTTCACTCACAAAGAGGAGGGATTTGAATTGGAATTAAGGTTAAGGGAACAGAATAAAGAGATTAAATGGATTGTGATTCAGTGTCTTAACTTTCTTCATTTTTATTGGGATCACTTCCCGCTCTTCTCCATCTAGCAGTGTTACCTCTAAAATTTGCTTGAAATATCAGGTTTCCTTGGAAAAGATAGCTCTCAGTTGTGTGTTTTCACTTGGCGTAACCAAGTTTGAGATCCTGCGTGTTCCTCTGATCTGCTCTTCCTATTTCCCACTCATTGGATTACGAAGTCCATATAGATGTGGCAGGAACAGCAAGGCAAGTTTCTGGGCTGTGTCTTTAAACTCACATTATTTTATATGCAAATGACGTAGAAGTGGACAGTATCTAGTAACTCTAGATGCATTCCCTGTATGGGTTAATGATACAAGGTATAAAGTTAATTTGCAAAGTAAGCCTCATTTTCTGTTAGATCAAGAGTCTCATTCGAAATGGCTCACTTTGCTGTGCACTTTCTATAAGGATATTATCCCTGTAGTCCAAATCTTTGCTGTTTGGTCTTAGACTCTCCATCCTTCATTACCATTATATTCTTAATACAAATGAAAGCTTGATGAGAACATAAATTGATAGAAGACATTCCAACATATTTCAACTTTGTTTTAAGAAATAACATAGCTGTCACATTTTATTGAATATGTGATGGGATTCAGGAACTTTGAAAAGATTCCTCTAATAATTAAGTATATTTAGAATTTTAAGACATTGTCATTCCTGTTAAACCCGAACTATTAATTGATGGGAATTTCACTGTCTTAGGAGTTTTGGATTCCAGTAATTCACTATTCTTTTCCATTCCTGTGTTAACGTGGGACACACAGTTTATATTTTAGCAGGTGTTGGCAAGTTCCATGTGTGGTTCTTCTCCCAACCCTCTACACTAACAAAATGTATTCCCATTCATATTAATTCAGTTTTGAACTTATTTTAGAAGCAGCTGGGAAAGCTACATTTATCTTCACTGTTATGCAACCAGCTAAGAATTGAGGAAATCATGTGGCGAGATGATCGCTGAAAAGACCTAGATCATTAGAGATGGGCAAACTATGAAAGGGTTGGTTTGGTTCTGAAAGGGCCCCTGAAGTTTGGCTTTTTCCCCAAAGGTTAATCAAATTAATAACCTGTCCATGGTGACACAGGATTTCTCAGGAGGTTACTGCCCCATGAGGTTATCATCCTTTTACATGTAATTGTCTTTTCCAGTGAGGGCTCGGTCATGGGAGAGTTTCAACTAATAGCATTATGCTGTGACCCTGACGGTCTCCTTCCACATCCTCATCTGTTTTTTCCAGTCTTAGAAAAGTTGGAGCTTTTGTCTGAGCAACAGAAGCAAATTTAGGGCAGGCAAAAGCCCACAGGGTCAAATCTTTTGTGTTACCATGCTAGTGGTATAAATAAAAATGATAGTAATAATAATGATAAGATAATAATGAAGATTACTTCTCTGGAGAAACCACCTGGGTGCCTTTCAGAGCAAAGAATTAGACATGGTCCCTGGTGAATGGGTTTTCTAAGCCTATGGCTTAGAGGTCTGTGTACAGAGGGAGGCCTTGAGAACATTGGAGACAAAGTGTTACACGATCACAAATGTTTCACTGGCTTGCTTTCTCTCTCTCTTTCTCCTTTGAGCCTGACAAGTAGGTTCAGATAGCCAATTGCATGAAAGAAGCTCAAGAATTAATGAACTGGACTTAACTGAAGTACTACTTTTCAACGTTATTTACAGCCTTGTGTTTCACTCATTCGACGCAAGCCCAGAGTGGGAAGCACACAGCAGTGAGAGGCCCCGCAAGCCAGTCTGCTGGACTTGTCCTCCCTGTCCAGATCTTTCTGTGTTGTCATTGTCACCTAAAGCTGCAGACATTTTTTTATTCTGAAAGGTGTATCAGAAATCAAGGAGACTTTCTTTTAGATGTAGTTGTTTTTAGGTTGGCTTTTTTTCCAATTCATCTCCTTGTGTCCTTTGGATGTGTAGCCTTTGGGGCCATGAAATTTCATGTCTGATTATTATGAAATTTGGTATATTTTGAAACAAAGAGAATAAAAGTAGCAACAATAAAAGCATTGTCCCATTCTATTTGCAATGACAATATCCCTCAGTAATTATATTTGCAGGAAATGAAAAGTATTATCAACAGAATATGCTTTTCAAAAATTTATAATCCTTTAAACAGGCAAATCCTTTCCCCAGGATTAGTAGGGTAGTTTGTGTCTTAGGAGCCAAATCCTATTCTCTGATTCAATCCTCAAATCCTGTATAACAGTGCCTATATTGATTTCAGACCCAGATTTGTTTAGGAATCCAAGGGCAGAGTTTAGGATTGTGAGTAGAGCTTCTTAATAAGGATTGTTTTTTTGTTTTGTTTTGAAATGGAGTTTATCTAAAACTTAGCCTCTAATTCCAAAACTTAAATTCTGATGTTTTGTGGCTGTAGTAGATGTGCTTAATTTCTAGGTCACCCTTTCTTTTCCCCATGTCTAGGTGAACTCACACCTCCTGGACCTAAAGGAACAACCTAGCAGGTTGTCACTGATCCCCAAAGGTTACTGGTGACTGGATGTCTCCTTAATTCCAAATATTGGCCCTGGATTTGAGGATAGCTTATCTTCCTACTATATTTTTAGTGTTTTCAGGAATTTGTCATTTTGAACCCAATGTACATCTAAATCTGTTACACATATTTGTTTTCTCAGAGGTCAGATATTCTGTGTTATGCGGCATAAAACTGGTGCTCTGCATTTCTGTGGGAAGATGAACATAAATGCTCAGAATGATGATTCCTAGAAAAAAAAGACAGTAACAATCGTAAATTGACCTTTTGAATCATTAAGTGTTTACATGATAAGCAGCACAGATTTAGTAAACCTGTTCTGTCACGTATTAGTGATTGAAAATGATTAACTGTATATGGCACACATGATAATTCTCCATAAAGCAGAAGGTTTGTTTAATTAGGGCACATAATTTCCTACCTAGAAGAGGTAACTAAACTTGCTATACTTGCAAAACTACAAAGTTTTATCTAAGAAAGAAACGAATATATACACAAGTGCTCTGAAATATAATATGGGCTACATTAATTCAAGCAGAGAGCAGAGATGGTAGGAGATTAACCAAGACATGGCTATAGCGTGAATGTCTAAGTTGAAGACACTTTCATTTTTTTATTTTTATTTATTTTTTTTTTTTGTGGGTACCGGGGGTCGACCTCAGGACCTTGCGCGCCATCAGGCGCCTGTGCCGCTGAGTGATATCACCGGCCCTTTTTTCGTATGTGGATTCTGGGAGTCGAACTCAGGCCCTCGTGCTTGCCAGGCAGGCACGTAGGCCGCTGAGCCATCTCACCGGCCCCTGAAGACACTTTCAAAAAGAAAGTCTATATCACTGCAATATATTCAGCCATATTATATGTGCAATTTTCATAGTATAATATTATTGAATGCATATTATGAGCCAAGCACTGCACAAAAATATTTATAAGGATTGCGTTGTTTAATTTTCAGACCAATCTTATCAGAGTAGGTACTAATGTCATTATTTTACACCCAAGGAAAATAAAGCTTAGGGAATGAGAAATAACTTGCCTAAGCTCACATCACTAAGTGACTCAGCCTGGACTTGAATTCATATGTGCCCAGCTCCAATCAGCACATTCCAACCTCCCTCTTCTGTGCGTTCTTTTATTAAAATCCTTCCCTCCAAGCCCATGTTTCCCAGAAATGTGCTCTATACATCTCCATCTCTCTGCTCATCCATCAGTTTTCTAACAATCTCTTGGTGGACAAGTCTGTCAAAAAATGACTTCCTTGAATTCTTATCATCTGCCCTGAAATGTAATAAAGATAATACAGGCACATGATTCTATACTGGCCGTAATGATTGCAATAATACAGAAAATGTTTCAGAAATGATTTTCAATTTCTAAAGTGAGAAAGTTGTTCAGGTTCAGGGCTAGAAGCTCATTTTGTGCAACCTTGGACAAACTGTTTCACACAGCTATGCTTTGTTTTTCTCCAACTCAAGTTGCCTCATTGGGTAGCTGAGAAAATTTGGTAGAGTAATGCCCATGAAACTGTTAGTTCTGGGCTTTGTTCAACGCTAATATTCAATAATCGTTATTCCATGACATTGCATATAGTAAGGATTATTATTTACAAATATATAATATCAATTTTTTCTTCTTGAAATTCTTTCTCCTTGCTCTCCATTACATTTTTCCATTTGTCTTTCTGCCTCTCTAACAGTTCACTTCTTGAAGTTTCTGTATTAACCTCCCTTCTTATTTCTCTTTTGCACATTTTTCAAGACTCAATTCCTGGTCCTCTTCTCTTTGCCACCTCCAGTCCCTTATACTCCTTAAATGTTCTGGTAATAATGCCTGTCATTCCATCTCATACTGACCAAACCAGCTTATATCCTCTAATTCCTAAATCTATGCCTGTTTCCCAAATCTGCTAACAACTATGTTTTTACTACATTGTTTCCCAGGCTGGATCAGCTACAGTGTGAAAATCCCTTTCTCCATACTTGGCTCTTCCAAGCCTGTGATCCCTACATTTACTATTGCAAGCCATTCTGGAAAGTGGATCATTACGGGAAACTGTGTTTTGATCCGTCACAAATTCCTGCTATCTGATCTCAGTTGGGTGTCCGGGATTAATTGGATATATTTTTATTCATGCCGTGCTAATGCCTTATCAAATTCCCCATAGCAGGAGTTTTAAACTTTTCCATGTTCCTTAAGTGCCCAAAGAAATGTCCCTTTCCTTACCTCTATCTACTCTTGGCCAGAAAAATCAAGGTATCAGATCTGAGCTCTCACATTCATTCTTTTCTATCTCACTATTACTATGCTAGTATTCTTAGTACTATCCTCTTTCACCACATCTGAAATCTTCATCAATTATAGCCCTTATTTCCTGTGCATTTTCAATTTCTTCTTCTCCACTATCTTCTTTTTAACCACTTGGATTTCTTGTATAACAGATTTTTTTTTTAACCCTGCTAATAGCTCCAGGAATTGTTTTTCTTATTTTCTTCCAGTTTCCCTAGTGAGCATCTTCCTTAATATCTAGTAATCTGTCTTTCCCAGTATTTCTACTGAAGCTTGTACTGAAATTAGGAGCCACATAACCCATCAAATTATTCTCCTTTTCTTACCTTGTACCCTACATAATTTCCCTGAAGCAGGTGAATTGTCATGTGTCTCCTTTTTTCCCCTACTTTTCCTTCCATGGCACTGCATGGTTCTATCTTTTTGTTCTTTACTGTAATTTAACTCAAGCAGCATTTATTTTATTTATTACCCCTCAGCTGAGGCTGATTTCTTTTTAAAAGCAAGATTTGTTTTTTGCTAATTCTGTCAGTCTGGGATATGACAATGTGACCACCAAATATTAAGCTTTCTCTTCTCTCTAAAACGAACTAACACAAATAATGGATTATGTCTTCGTCAACAGCTGGATTTAAAGATTTGCTTGATTGTGATGATGAAATGGCTTTGAAATAACCTTGCAAAAAATACTTTGTGTACTGTTCTAACCCAAGTGCCAAGAACAGTGCCTGTTATTCTAATTTAACAGATACTATAGAATGTGTGCCAGGTGATATTTCAAGTGCTTTATAAATATTAACTCTCAGAAAGCTGAATACACCCCGATGAGGTTAATATTATTATTTATCCCATTTCACAGATGGGGAAATCGAGAGACAATTAAATAATTAACTCACCAGCACACAGGCAGCAAGTAACACAGCTAGCATTCAAATCTGGGCAACACAATTCCAGGCGTGTAGTGCTTTTAGATGCTCAATAAATGATTATAAAAGAAAAAAAAAAACACTTGAAGAAGTTATTTTCTTTTTCAAAAGCTACTTAAATATTTTTGTTCTCATTTAATTTACTTCTAGTATTTTATTTTTTGCACACCTATGTTGCTTTCAACATCACTTGAAGAAAAAAATTGTTCTGAACATTTGGATATAGAAATGAGTCAGCAGGACAAGGTAACTGGCTTTCAAGTAACAGACCCATTTCAGGATTTCCCACTGTTTTTGGCTCTTATTTTAAGCAAACCCTTTAGCAGGGTTCAGCTCACAAACTGACCCTCCTGCAGACAGGGAGTAAGTCCTTGGTGGCAGTCAGTCCTCTGATGTTGGAACTGTCACCTAAGTAGATTGTTGAGACCGTCTTTTGTGAAGCATTTTTTTTTTTTTAAACATGTATTAGCTGCTGTTCCATTTTTCCATCAAGGAGTGTGGGTTAATGAAGACTGGTCACTTGCTCATTGTCTTTCTGCTGATCCTGCTTATTCTGTTACATTATCCTGCCCTGTGATTCCTTTCTGCATGCCCACGTGAGCTGTGAGCAAAAGACATCCATACTTGTGATTTCTAAATCACTCCTGGCATCTTCATGTTTGTTCTACTGACAGAGAAAATCACGTAACACCATTCTTTCCTACTTTTTCCATTCTATAAATATTTTGTTGGTAAAACTCACTGCAATGATTGCTATTTGAGGCTCAGAAATTCCTCAGGAACCAGATAAAGCAGAAACCTGTTTGAATCCCTCCCTAATCCTAAAATGCTGTTGAATTTAAAAATAAAATTTGCTGTTGTTTCTGCCTGTCTAAATATCTACTGGATGAGACACAGAGAATCACATTCAATAACATCACTAACTTTTTGCAAAGAGCAAAATATAACTCAGGAAAAGTTCATTCAGTAGTGCAATATAAAATACATAAAGATGACGATTACAACATACATATTCTCCATTATTCTGCTTGCACTATCATTTAAATTTTTATAAACACAAAAGTTTTAAAACATTTGTGTTAGTTGTCAAACTTTATTCATTATTATAGTTATCTATTAGAAAGTTATAATTAATTTTTACACAATACTAGCTATTATAATCATGATTAATTAGTAGAGCATTTCACTTTTGCAATCATAATTATATATTTATATTTCAATTGCCTCATGCATAGTAACTAAATATCAGGGAACTGAAATAGATGAAATAGACTGTTATTATATAACATTGAATGAAAAGTAAAATTCTTTAATTATTAATAACAAAGAAGATTTGTTATGTGCTAGCACATAAAGCAAGCAAGGTGACTTTTTAAAAACTGTAATGACAGGAGATGGTACTTACCCATACTTGCAAGAGAATATTTGAGATATTCAAATTAAGTCTGATTATGTCTTCTGTATTTGCTTGGTGTCAGAATAGCTTTATGAAATGATAGTGAAGGTTTGTCTTTTATAATGTGTTTACTTAGCAAAATAAATAAGTGGCAACTCAGGCCAGTGATATGGCTCAGCGGCATAAGCGCTTGCCTGGCAAGTGTGAGGTCCTGAGTTCGACTCCCAGTAACCACATAAAAAAAAATGGCAACTCTATTAAAATTAATCCATGAGACCTGCCCTCATGATCTTCCTAGGTTGTTGTGCTCATTAGATATTTTAACCCATGCAGCTGTAGCACCACTGGTCACTTACAAGTTCTAGGACATGTGGAAAACATTCAGCTATTTGGCTCTATCTGCTTTCTATAAAACACTACACACCTGGAACTATGTTGCCTGGATTTAAGTACTAACTAAGTCACAGTGCTGTGTTGAAGCAACCCTTATTTTACTTATTAGTGGCCCCAGAGAATAAGAGTAGTGATGCTGGCAATTGCATTGTGGAATACTTTTATAATTGTTCTGTTATTATTATTTATTTATTGTTGTTAATCACCTGGTGTGCCTAACTTATAAATAAAGCCTTATCCTAGGTATGTGTGTATATATATATATATATATATATATATATATATATATCTCCTAGATACAATATACATATATATTGTAGGTATCTCCTAGGTACAATATACATATATATGTATATATATATGGTACAATTATCCATGATTTCTGGCATTCACTGAGGGTGCTGGAAAGCATGCTCCATGGATAAGGAGAGTGTGCTGTGATAGTTATGCCGAGACTTACATATAAACTGGGATGAGCCCCGGCAGTCTTAGATGGCTGAGTATGCTACAACCAAGGGGAAAAGAAAAAAAACAAAACAGTCAGCAAACACAACAAATACGGTATAATTGTCTGAAAGAGGCTGCATATGACACAAGGACAGTATACCCAGGAACAAAAATCTATGCAGTTAATTATTTTTTAAAAAATTGGTCAAGTGTGTATGATGGAGAGAGGGTAAAAGGTATCTGGACAGGCAGAGCCATGTGGAAGTTGTGTGTGAGTGAGGATGTCAGGGAACAAAGGAAAGCTGAGAATGGATGGCTAAAAACTCTTCCTCGGGTAAGGCCCAGACCGATCTAATGTCAGCCGGGTACATGGCAACAAGAACTCTGAAAGAAGCTCTGGTTCTTAAAGGCTTAGAACGAACTTGAAGGAACAAGTCCAGGAACATGGCCACCTCTACATCCTCTCGGAGTCAGGGTTGTTCCATGTTCTTGTCAGCAAAGTCCAGGCGTCTCTGCTTAGCTGACTGAGTAATCTGAAACTTGCAATGACTTAAAAATAAATGTTAGGCGAACTTAGGAAGCCAACTGTGTCAAAGAAAATAAATATGGGATAATTCCAGTCCAGCCAGGGACAAGTGCAGGTGATGCTGTCTAGGGAAGAATGTGGTGAGGCTACGTGACAGAAGAGCCCTCGGGTCCAAATTTAAGTGGAACGTAAGTCAGAAGAGCATTTTCAGATCAAAAGTGACAGAAAGACAATATAAAAAATTGGAAAGAAAACTTTTGCTGTTCCAAGACCTGCCAAAGACCTTGTGAGGTGATGTAACAGAAAATGCCCACCCCCCCTCCCCAGCCAGTACACTTCGGTTTCTTAGTTGCCCAGGTAATAGTTCCTGTTCCCGTTCCGGTTGCTTCTGGTCTCTTAGAAACATATGGTCACTGCGATGCATACCTGGTCACTATGATTCACATTGTATAAACTAATCCCCAATCAACAAGCCATTCTGCCTCTAGTTCCTGCTTGCTTATCCCATGTAAGATCTAGACCACCAGAGATCAGGGCCTGATATTTGGGGAGTGATCCCTATCAGTGCCCATCGACGTAAAATAAATCTGCCTCCAAATCCTGGGTGTCGTTTCAGTGTTTCTGTTTACCTTGCAATGAAGATGTACTGTTCGGAGTTATGCGCTATAAAAGTTATGCAAAGAACTACAAGTCAGGAAAGGGTTACCAGAAACATGAAAATGGTGGGTACACAGCCTTTCATGAGATTTAGTGAGCGAGAGAGAAAGCTAAGCTTGACTTAATTACTTTCAATATCATGAAGAATATGAATATTCATTATTTTGCTTCTTCACAGTATCGAATGGGGAAAAATGGGCTGACGTTGTAGCAAGCAATGTGTTAATAATGTTTAAGGGAGAATTTCTTGATCAGAAACCGGGGCAAAGAAGTTCTTAAGACCCTAAAATCTTTTTATGACAGGGTAGAAAATCACTAGCCCTGTGTTGTCATTGTATACTTTAGACACAGCATTTGAGGAGTGGAATCTGAGAGAGAGAGAGAGACAGAGAGAGAGGGAGAGAGAGAGAAAGTGTCTTTCCATACATCTAGTTTCCGGGATGTTAAGATGCTTAGCCCTGCACAGAGAGGGTCTGGTCTTGCTCTCTGGAATCCAGGTAGTGACACTCTGACTGTGTCCCCTGACTTCACCAGTGCCACTCCTTCTCATTTAACTTTAGTCCCAGGCTACTCGCCTGGGGGAGACCCTGCCATGCTCCCAAGGGCGCAACTGTGAGTTGAGCATCACCTCTCCCTTTGAGCTGGGAGGAGCGGCTTCTAAAACTCTGTGCTGCTTCTCGAAGCCTCAGAGGCTTTGCTCTGTCTGGCCCGAAACACAAGACAGAAAGTCTCCCGCGGTCTAGTGCAGTACCCAGTTCGTCTACTGGGAGAAAGGGGCCATCTCTGCCTCTGGGAGTGGCCCACCAGCCATTGCAGCATCAGTGCGGGAGCCTTTCTTGCTGTAAGGAGCCCCACATAGGGTCAACATCCAGCCTGGTTCAGCCTGGCTGCCCTCTAGGTTTGAACCTGCCTCACAGGTCTTGAAGCTCAGAACGTGTGGAACCAGAGGTGCAAAGCTTTCCTCAGCAATGATGTGCTGCCCTGGTTATACTGTTCTTGGGAAGCAGGGAGTATAATGAGACAGAATGTCATTGAAGATTCACAACTTGTCACGGAGAGGTAGAGGGTTGGCAAAAGAGGAACGGTGCACAAACCTACTGTAGTGGGTCTGTGTATAGTCACTACCTTTGCTCAGAAACCACTGAGTTGAGTAGGAAAGGGGAACTGGAATATTCCTCTCTGCTCACTCTGCTCCTCTTCAGAAAAGAACCTTCCTGCCTCTCATTTTAGGCTCTGTGGTTTTTTCCTCCATTGAGAGTCCTAGATTTCTTGAATTTGTTCATTCGTGCTCTTAGGTGGACACCGGAGATACAGTGATGCATCAGACAGGTAATGTCACACTGGGTTCACACCTAATGGGGGTAGGCAGACTATAAACAAATAAGCAAATAAATAATAAAACAGCAGATTGTGATGGGTAATTATAAATCAGGGTAGTTGATGGAGAGTGTCTTAGTTACTTTTCTCATTGCTGAGATAAAATACTTGACACCCAAAGTTCAAGGGGGAAAGGTTTAGCTCACAGTTTGTAGAGGTTTCAGTCCATAATCAGCTGGCCCCAAGGCAGGGTGGCAAATGGCAGAGAGGCAAGAGTTTATGGTGGTGGAAGACTGCAAAATCAACAAGAGAGCAAGACAAGCCTCCTTCTGTCCCTTATATTGTATCCAGTCCACTGGGATTATGGTGGTGCCAATTCAATCAGTGGACTGATCCAGCAATCACCCACCCTTAATCCCAGCACCCCTAATCGCAGTATTGCACTACGAATCAATCACACACCCTAGATTCAGCCATCTCTGAAAAAAACCCTACGACCACATGAGGCTCTGAGGGTACATCTAGACACAAACCATAACAGAGAGTTAGTTCTGGAATGGGGAGAATAATTTAGCCTGAAATGTAGGGACAGGCTCACTGAAGAGGCAACTGAAGAAGTGAACCATCTACTTGAATAACAAAAACGAGCCAACCCGACGATGATCCGGAGACCAGGCATTCCCAGAGCGAATCGCCTGTGGAAGGCAGCTTAGTGTTTTGTAGAAAACAGCAAAAGGGCACATGTGGCTGGAGCTGAGTGGGCAAAGAACCCAGGGATATTAGATGAAGGTGGACAGGTTGTCAGAGAGGCAGATCACTGAGGGTCTGTGGACCAGGGACATGGTGAATTCCAAATGGGCTAAGAATGGGATTAGACTTGGGTGTCATTAATTTGCTCTTCTCACTTCAAAAATGAGCAAAAGGGAAGTGAATTTTGTCACTTGTTAGCCAGCCAGCCAACTGGGTTATTGCTACGATGGGAGGTAAGAACTTTTCTCTTGCAGCCCTGCCAGTTTCCACTAAACTCTTCCTGAATGCTAGAAAAGAAAAAGTTAGACTCTTGAATGTCCATAAGCATTTAAATGACTAGTCTTTGGCACATGTCCCATTTATACTGTCTTTCTGACTCATATTCTTCACCTAGAAAATTATGGAGGCAAAACCGATCTTGTAGATTCTTATTTTCCACAGAGAGGGATGGTTTGAACATTTGCTTCTGACTAAGAATTAAAAATTCTTTTTATGGATAACTTTTTTTTTTTTAACCAATACCTTCTATTCAGGTACTATACTTGCCATGAAAGCTTTTCATAGAACTACATCTCGAACTTCTTGGGTTTGACCCATACGACTTGAGTAGGACCTGAAGAAAGAACTGTGAATATCATCATATGTCTTTCCAATGTGGGGAGGGTGGGGAGTGCATATGGGTAACAGGAAAACATGGGGAGGTTTGGTCACCTATTAAAGCAATTGGGTAGCATGACACAGAGACCAGGCACACAGCTGTGTCAATTTGGACAAATGACCTGCCCTTTTCCTCGGACTCTTTGCCAATAAATAAGGTAGTAATAATATTCCCCATATAGAGAATTAAGATAATATCTGTAAACACATTTAAAACAATGTTTGTTGCATGACAAACACTATAGATATGTTTTGAAGATTTTCTAAAAGGCTTATATGAAGTGTAGGGTTATGTTTTTTGTTTTTAAAAAAGGCCGATAAACACCCTTACAGAGTCGTTTTGCACTGTCTCACTCCTGAGTGCTTAGTTTGACTATTTAAGGCCACAAACCAAATGCATTCTTTCTGTTCTGGGATTTGGTCACATTCCCACCACAGGACACATGGTATAGCTTCCATGTCTAGGAGGAGTTAATATCCCACTACAAACATTCCACATACAAACATTCGGAATTAGAAAATTGCACTGTAAGTTATGTACACACAGGACATATGTGTGTATATACATCTTGGGTTTTTTGACAGCATTAACATTGCCTAGGGGAGCAATAGATTTCACATCCTTCTCTGAGTTGAAAAGAAGGACATATGGAAGGAGATTAATTTTGGATTAGCTGAGATCTTTAGTTATAAAAGGATTTGAGGCTGGCTTGATTAAGTGTAAACTGATAGCAAGAGATGTGTTGGTAAAATAGAAGCTTCTTGTCACTGTTCTGGCCCTCGTTCAGGATTTATAACCCAAAAATCTGCCGCCAGCCAAACGCAGTGGCAAGTTGTGCCCTCATTCTCTGGCCTGTGGCTTGCCCAAATTTCATGTCACTGTCCTGTAGATCTCATGATTCCTTTCATTAATTTGACTGGTGGACTCAGACATTCTGTTTTCTTTCTCTTCTATATTCTCCTCCTTTCTTACTATTTCTGAAGAAAGTTGCCTGACTAACTTTCATGGCAGGGAATCTTATCTATAAAAAAGTATGCTCCATGGTAAAAAATGGCGGACTGTGGGGGATGACTAATGGTTATTTGTTTCCTCTGTTCTCTGTCGTTTTTATTGGGGAAAGAGCAATAATCACACTTGAATGACTTCTTATACTTAACCTCCTTAAGTCAGTCAAATCTGAAAGAAGATGATAGAAATCACAGTCCCAGAGGAGAAGACAAAATCTTGAGAAAAGTGGTGAATTAATTGATTGCGTGAAGTATTGGGAAAGCCATAAAGAATGCTTGCCTATGTAATTATTCTTTTCACAATGTGTTACTTATAAGAGGAAAAGTGCTGAAGAAATAAGAGCTCATGGAGCATCTCAGTGAGGGAGTAGTTCTAGAAAAGCCACTGAGGGTGAGACAGGTGCTTAAGTGGAATGAGTGTTTGATATGAACCAGCAATCAAGAACTGTTTAAAATTCAGATTTTTAAAGGTGACAAGTGAAAAGTCTTATTTATGGGGGAAGAAGTACAGCCTATTAAGTACAATCCTAGTCTACCATAAGTCAGTTCTACTCACAGGAAAGCCTTCAGGTGTAACATGTAAGGATCCCACTAAGAAGGGCCAGCCTTGCCTCCCCAAACGACAGAGAATTTCCACCGCGCCACGGGCTCTGTAAGAATCCTCAGCCTCGCTTTCTCTTCCTTCTTTCAGGCCCTTGCCACTTGGTTGCTTCCTGCAGACCAGGGGGGCCAGATGAGGGTATTGCCTGGTTCACTGCAAACACCTGTCTCTCGGTGCCCCTTCCATGTTTGGTTCAGATGTTTGCACTTCCTCCCCTTCCTACATTTGGCCCTTTGGTCTGTGTCCCCCTGAGTTGACTTTCATCATCCAACTAGAAACAACACCTTCTTCTTGCTACCATTTCTCTGGGAACTGTAGGGAGTCAACCCCAAGCCTCCTGCACTCCCCACGGGGCCAACAGTGCTTCAAAGGAGTGTGTTGGCGGCTGCACCTCACGGCTGGGTTTCCTTTCTGTTTGAACAGCTTCCATTGCTCACCGCTGATCAGTAACTCAATGATTCATTAAACACACAAACAATGAGTGAATCTGTTCCATTAGTGAGGCCACCTGTTGATCTCAAACATTCTCAGCTGAACCCGGCGGACACGAACAAGAGAATGCCGACATCAGTTGAGTGCACCATCCGTATTTGATGGCATGTTAGAGCAGGAACTGCAGAATCCAGGCTTTGCCGATGCTTTTATGCTTTTCCTTTCATCTGGGGGCAGGGCTGCAAGGCTGTAATGTGGAGCACAATCCACCTCTCTGTAATCAGCTGGAAAACCCCAAGACCTTGGCCATTACTGCCTCCTTAGTCTTACAGAAATAGGGAAAGAACAGATGGAAGCATTCTACATCCTTGCACTTGCAGGTGCAAGGACAACAGAGTTAACCAAGGTCTAAACAAAAACAAACAGCACACATAGAGGAAGAAAGAAAGAAAGAGAGAGAGAGACAGAGAGAGAGAGAGAGAAAGAAAAAAAGAAAAAAAGGAAAAAGAAAGGAGAGGAGAAAGGAAAGGTAGGGAAGAGAAGGGAAGGGAAGGGAAAAAAGAAGAAGAAAACTAAGAGAAATTCCATCAGCTGCAGTGACATCTTCTCTGCCCTGGTTGCAGCACAATTTTTCTGCTATGTTTCTTCTGGTTCAGCTGCACTGGGGAAGGGAAAGGGGGTGGTGATGATCAAGATGAGAAATGTGTATGTACCAGTTCCCCAAGGTGAATGTAATTATTATTACATATTGCAGACATAAACTAATACCACAAAATAAATAAATAAAATGTGTTGAACTCTCAAAAAAAAAAAAGAATTGGTTTACTAGTGTTTATAGCCTTTTGATAAATCAAGTCTGCTAACAATCATATAAAGCTGACAGAACGAAGCTTCTAATGCTGGTATTACGGTCAATGAAAGCTAAAATTTTATTTTAAGCATAGCATTTTTCTCTTCTCTTCTGTATAACTTCTCTTTCATAAAGGAAAACTTTCATGAAGTGAACAGTGTTCATTTGGACCCTGAAAGCTGTACCATACTGGGAATAATAGGACACACGATCATTTCTCAAAGGAATATTAAATTGCCGTTTGAGGGTAACGCATGGTCATTAGGATTTCTGCTACTCCATCTTTGTTAGGCTTAGATTTCTCTACATGGACCCTTGCATTAATATTTGATATCATAGTTCAGTTTTTATGCCTATGATGGATTATCCTAGAATATCGGTAGAAGAAAAATTTGTTGCTCATTGGTTCTTATAAAAAAAAAAAGAAAGATGAAGAGGCAGGAAAAAAAAATATTCTTCAAGGAAAATTACAGTTCCTATAGTTTATCTGTAAAATTCATTTAAGAAATGAGTTTTACATTCCCTGGCAGATTGCAGAGAATAGTGTTGCTAGTGGTTTGTTTACTTTCATTTTTGTGGCACTGGAAATGACAGAATGCCAGGTGAGGAATTCAGTTTTTGCCCCTTTTACAAATATTATTTTGATTTGGGAGGATGTGCTCTGAGCTACACACACTGGGGATGAATAAGGTAAACAGAGTGAGGCGGGCAGACCCTGCTGCTCGGATTCTCCAGGCAGGTGTGAGTGTGTCTCCCTCACCCAACATATAAAGGGCCACGTGCAATTTCAAAGCATTTCTGCAACCCTGGTCTTTTGACAACCATTACTACGATTTGATTGCCAGATGCTGGTGTTTGTACAGCCGCCGGTTTTGTAATCAAAAGAATCCTCAGATTCTTTTGTATATAAAAAAAGAATGGCACAAGAAGTGACTTTTTGAAAAAGACTAAGAGGGAAACAGCCATGTAAAATGAATGTTTAGCTGGGAGGGCACCGGCTCTCCGCTCGTGTGATAGCCTGGCACCATCGCACAGAACTTTCTGCAGCGATACCGATACCAGTGTTCTGTACCTGCACTGCCCAGTGTAACAGCCGCTAGTCACCTGCAGCTACTGAGCATGTGCGCTGCGGCTGGCGTGACTGGGAAAGTGCATTTTAATCTCGGGTAATGGAAATTTAGGCATATGTGTTTAGGGGTCTTGATTGCTATATACCGCCTAATACCTAGGTTAGTTTCCCAGCTTCATTGTAAGTTCTTCATAAAAGTTTGCCATATGAAAAATAAAAATAAAGCCATGTTCCATCTCCCTTAATACTCCTAGATGCATCTCCTTGCCCAAGGGCTGCAATGCCTGGTGGGCGCCTCTATTCTCTGCTCCAATGGATCCAATTTGTTTCTCCACCCTTGATTGCCCTCGGGCTTCCCAGCTCTGTGTTGTATGTGCAGTCTCCTCTGACTGGAATGCTCTTTCCAGTCACCTCAGTGGACCTCTGCTTATCTTCCCCGTCGGAAAGACTTTCTTCGGGAAGTCTTCCCCATTACCCCGCATGGATGAGAATCCGTGCTCTCTTCTGTTGGTTTCCAGAGTGGTATAGTGTAAATGTCACGTCTTAGGGCCGATCCTCAGATCTGTGTGCAAATGTTTACAAGATAATTCCCAGGGGAATTAATGGGCAGAAGGAAAGCAGTGGGTGGAAGCCAGAGAAGTGCGCAGTCACTGGCAAAGCTTTGCCCAAGTTTGTAGGCAGGCTTATTACCTCTATAAATCAAGCCTCACGAATGTCCTGCCCCGAGAGGAAGGAAGTAGAGTGTTCATGTTCGCACATCCAGCAGGCACTGGGGAAGGGAGCCCCAGGGGATTGGCAGGAGGCACTTTGATCTCACCACCGCCATGGGCAAAGGCTGGTTCTCCAAGAAAGAGTGCAGGCCTGGCTGTGGGAGCGGAAGCCAAGGGTGGGAATGGCGTTAAGAAGTGAGAGGGGTGAGGCATAGGACACAGAAGCGGTGAAGAATCCTGCAGGACCTGGGCAGGACACGGGCACACGCCATGACATTATCCATCCCGGGAAGTGTTAGAATTGGATCTTCGTGGGTTACAAACCCAGATCTACCTTTTCTTGAAAAAGTGACTTAACCGTATTCAGCTTTGGAGTTTCCTCCTCTGTAAAATTTAGAAAACAATTGCATTTACCTCTCTGGCTAAAGGTGAAGACTAAACAGATGACTGTGTATAAAGTATTTAGCATTGTATGGGGTACATAATAAAACATTTAAATGTGTTATTATTATCTTAACATGGCGTTTTATTGCAATTGCACAGCTGAGTTTTTCATTGACCTTGGGATTTCCCAGGAGAGTAAGCTACTCTTCAAGTCACTGCTGCCTAAGCCTATACATGGCCCAGAGTAGAGATTCAACCGATATTTTTGAGGCTTTTCAAGCAGTGTGATTTAATACTCGAGGGGGCTGGGGGAATTGGGTATTATGGGTCACAGAATTTCAAAATGGTCCCTCAAAGATGTTTCACTGTAATCCTAGAAACTGTGAATATGCTGATACCTCACTCCTGTGGTTATGGGATATTATATGGCACAATGTATTTTAAGAAAGGAAGGCGGGCCTGATCTAATCACAAGAGCCCTTAAAAGCAAGGCACTTTCTGTGACTAAGACCAGAAAAGCAAGTCAGAGTCACAGTATGTGAGGGTTTGACATGAGGGACCAGGAACTGGCTGGGATGTGAGAAGCTAAGTCTGGTTTGTAGGTGGAGGAGGCCACATGTAAGGGCAAGTGGGTGACTTTGGGGAGCTGAGAGGCCCCTGCTTCGTACCCAGCAAAGAAATTGGAGCCTCAATCCCAATACCAGGAAGAAAATGCATTCTACAGACAACCCGCTGAGCTTAAAAGTAGATTCATCCTGGATAAGGGCCCGCCTTATCTCTCCCTTGATTTCAGCCTAGTGAGACCCTGAACACAGAACAGTTGGGCTCACTCGACCTACAGAAGTGTAAGATAAACAAGTAGTGTCCCTTATGATAGTAAGTTTGTGCTGATTTGCTACACAGTAGTAGAACACAAGTAAAGGTGCTCACTACATTGTGGGAAAGCCTGGAATCAAGAAAGGAGGGTGGGAAACTCCCAGCTTTCAGGTTACACCACAGAGGCTGCCACCTGAGACCAGGAAGATGCAGAAAATGACGGTTGGCCCAGAGCCCTGTAGATGGTGCCTAGCGGGAAGTGTGGATACCAGCCAGCTGCGACATTGGTCACATCTACGGAAGGTCACAGTCACCACCATCACCGCCACCGTTGATAGAGGAAGAGGTACCTTTTGCTCCCTCGCATATTAAAAATATCTCACAAAGGAATCTTATTGTCCAACATAACTCATATCCAGAAGCTTGGCAGGGAAGAACGTCTGGGATGTGTATTTCCTAGGCTTCCAGTGCCCAAGATAAAAAGGTATGAAGAGAAGGGGTTTGAGATAAGTTGACTGACGGAGTCATACTCAATATGGATGGCTCTTCAGACCTTCAAGAAGCCCTTCTGTCAGCCTTCTCTTGGGAGTTATTTTCATTTTACAGATTAGAGAACTGATATCTGATTGGCTAAGGCATCTTGTTTAAAGGCTCATCAACAATATGTAGCAAAACCTAGATTATTAGTACCTAGGTTTGTCTCTCCCCAGGCTGACATTTTTCAGCCTCTGCATCTTATACCAGCCTTCAGATGAGGTATCCATCACTGGCTGGCAGGTGGGTTGTGGAGACTCGGCTAAAGAGGCCATGGAAGTTGCAGAAATTTAATTTTAATTTTTTGAGTTTTCCTTAGGTTCCAGGTAAAGAGTTGCTGTTAGGATCTTGTTGGAGCCCTGTCTGGCTTCGTCCTCTCCTCCATTTTTCTCATCCAAGCCTCCTCCTGGCTCACATCCCCTGACTTTGGCCACAGACCTTGCAATCTTGTGCTCTGATTCCTGCGTTGATTGTGGTGCAGTGTCCTACCCTTGTTCCCTGGGCAGCCCCTACTGTTCTTTTATCCTGGGAGCACAGAGGACCAGTCATTTTCTTCTGTGCTCAAATTGAACCTGCCTGTCCCTGGGAGGGGGCCGCTGTGGGGCTGAAGAGAAGCATCAAGAGGAGTATGCGCTGCTAAAGGGAGTCAGGCAGCATTTCCTGCAGACAGCTCTATCTTCCCTGCATACCAATCCCCTTACAAGCAGATTGGCCAAAGGCTCAAGCATGAGAACAATTTGGCCTTCTCTCCTCTCTTACTGACCATGTAAAACCTGCTCCCTTTAAGAACTTAATTCTGGGAGAGATTTTATCATCCAAGCTCAAGACAGGTGGCACATGATATAAAGGTGCAGGGAAACTCGTAGGAAGAGCTCTGGATAATATTCTACAGGGAAATAGTAAAGAGACTGAGACTCTCTGGGCTCTTCCTGTGACTGCGGGCTCAAGGCCTGCAGGCTGATCTTTGTAGGTCTGCTAGCGACGGGGCTGTCTGGGTTCCCTGCTCCTTCCTGGCTGGCTGCCCCTGTTTCCCCTGGACTTTGCCTTAGTGGTGAGGAATTCATTCCTAGCTTTCTGGAGGGGGAGAAGGAATGTTTCAACTGTCTTACTATGCCTTAAAAGACATAAATTTTTTAATGAAACATATGTTCATAGTTTAATACAGCTGAACTCTAATAAAATGAGCATCTGTGCATGGGATGAGACGTGGACAATCCACCTATATAGAAATCTAGGGTCAGCCAGGCTTTCTTCACATGGGAATCCCATGGCAAAACCATCAGGGGACATGTGTGAAAGAATCTGCTTCTTTTGTTCCTTTAAAATTCTACTTAAACATACTTTAGATTGAAAACCCAAATGAACTAGAAAGAAAAACAGATATAAAAGAAGCCTGTACATGGAATTTATTTTTTTTATCAAAAAATCCTAAGACCAGGTTTTCTTGAAGTCATATTATTTGGGGTTGCTTGTTGACACTGGTCGAGCAAAGGGTGATCAATTGGTGACCTCTTTTTCCTTTGATTTCTTTCTTTCTTTTTTTTTTTTTTTTGTGGGTACCAGGGGTCGACCTCAGGACCTCGTGCACCAGCAGGCGCCCGTGCCGCTGAGCGATATCACCGGCCCCTTTTTCGTATGTGGTATCCGGGAGTCGAACTCGGGCCCTCGCGCTTGCCAGGCAGACGCGTAGGCCACTGAGCCATCTCACCGGCCCCTCCTTTGATTTCTTGAGAGAAAGTTCATTTGTCCTTTCTTGTCATCACACCAGCCACACTTCCTGTGTGAGGACCCACAGGTATTTCTGGTGGGAATCTGACTTCCTGGAGTGGGGGGCTTGGCTGGCAGCAAGCCTGAGGCAACTCCTTCCCCACCCCAGGTCCGGCAATTGAGCCTCTCCTGCACAAGGTGAGCCTCTCCTGCACCCTGGAGCCCAAAGTGGTTCCCAGGGTGATTCCGAAGATCTTTCTGAGATGCATAGATGAAGGAGGGAATGGACCTCCTAGATGCCAGGGGAAACAGTGGTGAATCAGGTAGGTGCATTCTCTGCTCCTATGGAGTGTAGAGTCCAGTGGAAGAAAGCAAATGGGTCCAGGCTATCACAGGTAGAGAGAGAACTGTTGGGATGGGGAGAAGGATGCCACAGGTGCACAAAGAAGGGCTATGTAAGTGTCTTAGCAGGAAGACCTCCTAGAAGCAATGGTGATCAGGCCTAACCGTGTTAATGATAATGCTTTGGTCTCTGTGATGAGATATCAGAAACTGACTTGAATAGGGAACAGAGGTGTGTGTCCCTAGGTAAATGTGTCCGGGGAGTATGCCATCTTGGATGGCATGCAGCAGTGTCACTGCCATACTGATGGATTCTGGAGCTGCACTTTGATGGCCTTTGATTCCCCCTCATTCAGTCAGTCAAGGGGCCAGGGTTCTTCATTCATTATTTCCTCCCTCTGTTAAACCATAGCTGTGTAATTCAGTGTCTCTTGATGAAGAACTGTGGAATGGTGGTTTGGGATACCTAGTGGTATGTGTGGTAGGGGGAGTGGGAGATGCTTTTCCCTCTACACGGTTGTGGCACCTGCCTCCTACCATCTGAGCTTGCAGCCCTCAGATCATGATGAAAAAGAAGACACCAGGATCATCCTGTCAAACTGTCCAATTTGGGGCTGAATGAAATATCCACTGGGGATCTCCAAGAAGCCAGACAAAATTCATCTTTACTTTCAGCTAGGGAGAATTTGAACCTGTGTCTCCAGCTTTGAAAGTCCAGGATATTAATTCATCGTGACATCTGGTCCTTCTCTTTGATATTTTAAAAACAGTCTAGAAACAGAATTGTAAGTCCCTGCTCCACAAGAGCTAGCTCAGATTCTGGGAAAAAGTGCAATTCTGACTTTATCTTGCTGATCCGAGTAGTCTCTAGTCATTTGTGTAAAATGATATTTCATCCATTGGATGCTCTATATCAATTTCCGGCACAAGATTTTGATTTTGTTTTAATATCCATGAAAGTAGAAACTGTGGTAATATCTATCTTGCCATTTTCAAGGATTGTGGTGCCACTAGCAGCTGGCTGCCGGCTTCTGGTCTTTGTTGTAGCCATAGGAGAATGTAGCTCTCAAAATCCTGGAATTTTGGAACAAGAAAGAAAATGTAGAGGTCTGTAGCAAAAACCATAACAATGCTCCTATTTTTTGTACCAACGAATCCACTCCCAAGAATGTCACAGGAATGTCACTGAAACATGCCTTGTTAAAGATGCTCCCTCTGGTATTCCTTTTTGTAAATGTGAAAAAAGAGAACCCACCAAAATATCTAACATCATGGACCTTATTTTAAAAATTGGACACATTAATTTAAAGGAACATTTTGTAGTTCTAAAATAATTATGAACTATGCACATGTAAAATGTACAAGCAGATACATGTTTATTGAATTTTTATTATGTGCCAATGCTGTGGTATAATAAAGGAATATGCACATTGCATAACAGCAGGCTTGTGATGTGAGGTATGTAAGAAAATTTGCAGAAACATTATTAGTTGACAGGATTATGGATAATTCTATTTCATTTAAAATGCTGTTACATTGTCTTACGTGTCAATGTATGTAAAAATTATGAGTATGGAAGAAGGTGCTGCTTCATTTGAGAACTATTTCTAAGCGTTGTTAAGTGTAAGAGTGACCATTCATTCATTCTTGGTTCATCTTACTCATAGAGTAATTGCTGTGTACTACAAAACAGAACGATGGTTAAGACAGAAACGCAACGCTTTACATTTTTGGTCAGATCTGTTTTCCTTAATAAATGTTTGAATTAAAACAGTCACCTTTGTACTAATCTCTGCTAATTTCCCTCTTTCTAATCTCCTTTTTCTTCTCCTTTGTCCACAAACATTATAAAGGTGGAATTTAAGTCACAGAGCCCGTGCCTTGCTGGGGTCGCACCACCTGCTTTGCAGCAAGCTTGATACTAGAATCTGATTTTTTGCTTCTTTCCTGCCTCGTGCTACTTCTCCCCGGTAATCCCCACATCTCTTTTAAATATAAATCGCTGGAATAATAATGGAGGACAGGGATAAGTTTTATGTAGAACCACAATTAATGATACTGGACAGCAGAAGAGAATTACCGACATGAGTATTTCTGAAGCTGTTTGCACACGAGGACCACAAAGACCTTTTCCAAATGCAGATTTTGATCTGCAGTGTGGAGTGAGACTTGAGTCTGCCTTTCTCACGAAGTCCCTTTACTTGAGTTGCAAGAATCTAAAGGATAGAAGCTGTCTGTATACAGAAGAAATAAGAATTTAATTTTTAGCCAGTGATCTTTTTAGTTTTGTCACTGGGGAATAACAATATCACTATTTCATAAAGTGTACATTTTCTTCCTTAAATGATGGTGCATTTTCTCTTTCCTCCCAAGCACTTACTGCAGATCCGGGTCTCCCATTGGATGTGGCCGCAAACGACAAGAGAATGTTCTAGAGCATGCCACTCAGAGATGGCAGGCACCGACATGCACCGAATCCCAGGCTCTTGCTTGGACCCCCTCTGATGTGCGGTCTTCACCCTGTTCCCCATCACCAAGCGGTCCCAGGCAGGGTATTGGGAGTTGAGACCAAACCTGGGCCGGAAGCTTAACTCAGCTTTCAAGACTAGGGGTGAGTTAACCTCATTTGTTTGAATTTTCATTTCTTTGTCTATAAATGTGAATAATTACAGCATTGAACTCATGGTATAGTTGTATAGATTAAATGAGGTAATGTGTATAAATCACTTACCTCAGTGTCTGGCATGGAGTAAGTGTTCAATAAATAAATATATATGATTATTATATCTAGCTGAACCTGAATCTCATTCTAAATTTTTTCTTTTTTTTTTTGTGGGTACTGGGGGTCGAACTCAGGACCTCACACTTGCCAGGCAGGCACTTATGCCGCTGAGCTATATCACTGATCCCTCACTCTAAGTTCTTGACCTAGAAGACTTCAGCCCAGTGACTAAAGTTGACAAGAAATTAAATATTTATATTTATTTTAAATTTAACATTTAATTAAACATACTGTAGATATAAATAAATCTAAGAATAAATGACAATAAATAATGATAATAAAGCATGTGTGTCTATTACATATTCACATTTCTATTAACATAAATATATTTAAATATTTAATTTATTTAACTAATTGATATATTACCCTAATAATTATAAATGCATAGACAAAATATAAATTAGACAAATGAATAATTCCATATTTCTATATTAAAGTACGTAAGTATAGATATAACAAAAATGTAACATAATTTAAACAATTTAAATGTATACAACATATTAAATTAATTTAAATAAGTATATTATTTTATGTATGTCATATACCCATCTACAGTATGTACATGTGTATGTATGTATATGAATGTAAAGGCTGCTTATACACATGTGTTTATGAACCTGTGGGAACCCAGGCCATGGCCTAACTAACTCTCTGGAATGGTGACAGAGAGGATTTTTGAGCCAAGTGTTGAAGGACTGTATTGGGATTGGAGGAACGAACTTTTGGGGTGAGGGTTTGGAGTGCGAGAGGCAATGGGCAGAAAGATGGTAGTAATGATTGGTGGTAGATTGTAAAGAGTCCCCAAATCATGACCTTCATCAATGGGCTGAGAAGACTATGGGAGAGTGGCTTAAGCAGACCAGGGCTCTGATTAAATACGTGTGTGTGTGTGTGTGGGTGTGTGTGGGTGTGGGTGTGTGTGTAAGCCAGGAATTCTGCAGGGTGGTTAACTAGGTTGAAAATGCTTTTGTCTGCTTTCTGCTTCCTTCAGGAGGCTACACTGTTTTCCAAGCACCATCAAATCCTGCAAGAGTCTTTACAACTTTTGAGTCACTGACAGTGTAAGGAGAGACAGTTGTTATATACTAGGGTATTTCTAACAAGTGTGCCTCTGGGTACTAAGATTTCACGTTCAATGATGAGGTTTGTGGCAATTTCCTTAAAGAGGAAAAAAGACGAATTGTTGAAGCAAAAGATGTATGAAAAGGGGAAGAATCAAAGATAAAAAAGAAGAGGTAGGGCTGGTAAGATAGCTCAGCGGCACAAGAGCCCGCTGGCAAGCCCGAGGTCCTGAGTTTGAATACCAGTACCCGCATATAAAAAAAAAGAAGAGATGAACACAGAGAAATGTCTTCATCAAGTTCATAAGAACCACAGGGTTACCTGGTATCCTTAGAGGTCCTTCCCCTGAACATGACCTTGGAAAGACAACTCTGAATGCAGCAGGAGCATCTACGGTTAAGTGACAGATAAAGACTGAAGATAAAATGCCGTGACGATGGAGGAAATTTTTAATTTTCCTCCTTCATCACTGGCTAACTCATGCAGCTGGAGATTCTAGACTTAGAATTTGATGAAACCCTTCACGCCATTTCCAGAGAGAATCAGTTTATAGGCTGTTGGCCGTCAGATGCATAGATCTTTATTGGTCTTTGTCATAGCAATAGCATCTTGAATTCTTGTTCCATAACATATCATGCAAAAACTAAACTGATAATTATACTTTCTGCTCCTTTCATCTAAGTGTCTTAAAGACATTAATTAATAAAGATTCCCAACACCCTGTGAGGTAAATAAATATTACTGTTTTGTTTTATGGATGGGGAAGGTGATTAACAAGGAGATTAAGCAATTTGCCCATAAGAAAATTAGTTTGTAGATATCACAGATAGGCGAGTCAAATTTCTATCCCCTGGAACAGGCACCACAGTTGCCAAACCAAGATAAAAGCCTTTGCTCATTCCTTTAAAATGATTGTGAGAGAACAAATCGTGGCTTTTCACTCCCAAGTTACCCACGTATCTAGAGATCATCCAAAATAGAAAGTATTTTTCAAAAAGAGAAAACTTTATATTTACCTGTATAACTTTTCTTCATCATTTAATAGAACCTCAGGACATAGTGTTTTCCTCCTTAACCAATTTATAACCACCTCATACTCTTTTCAAAAAGGGGAGGGATTGTAACTATTTAGAATATTCTCTGTATTCTAAATCTATCCTGTATTTAGATTCCTGTCTTATAGGATGCTCCTAATTCAGTACATTGGTGATGAGTACTTTTAGATAAGAATAATTTTATAACAGTTGCTGGGTTGTAGGGCTCTTATGTATTTTTTGCTAGTAATACCAATTTTATTTTATAAAGTATTTATTATGTGACACATACCTTGCAAAAGGCTCAAAATTCTCATTTATACCTTTTCCTATGAATGTGCCCCCATTTCACAGGTGAGAAATTTGAAGGTTAAATAGGTAAAGGAACTTTCTCAGTAGGGATAGTAGCATAGTTGGGAAATAATAGTGCCTGAAAGTTGCCCCAAGATTGTTTGACCCCAGAGCCCAACTACTATTCTGAATGTTGTACTATAAGCACAACGCAGCTCATTAGAATTCCTCCCTGGAATAATAGAAGTTTAATCTCCATCTGTTTCTGTAATTAATCCTCCATTGAAATGAGGTTAAAACCACTGATATCGTTTTTCACTTGCTCAACATGGCCGTGATTTGTCAGGTGACTCTCGCTGTAGGTCCAGATACAGATTTTGTAAAAGGGCTGGAATTGACTATGGCAAAGCATCAATCTTTAGACTGTTTCTCTGGTCGCTGGAGTTCTCGTTTTTCTTCACAGAATGAAGTATTCCACTGTTACTTGGTGTCATCTATCTCCCCAACTACACCCAGCATCTCTCCCAGGATGCATACTTGTTGGTACTGTCAAAAGCTGTTTGGTTGTTCCAAAGTCTTTTTCTGTCTGATATTCAAGTGTAGCTTCCTTTCTTTTTTTGATTTCTTTATAAAAAGTTGGCAAGATCTGAAGCTCTATTCTCTCCTGATTGTGATGACATTCCAACTCTATTACTCTTCACCTCTTTGGTTCCATGGGGGACTTTTCCAAGGATTGTTTGTTTTGCTGAAGGACTTGTAAATGATGTGTTTCAGAAGTGACATTTTGCCTTGTAGAGGCCAGGCAATCTGGACATGAAGAGAATTTCTATAAATCCCACATGTTTTTCTGTATTTCAATGCTGTCATCTTAAATGCAGCATCTGTAGCATAAAACTGCCAAAGAGGGTCATATTTTTATTTTTACCAATAATTCTAGGTGACTGGCTATTGCCTAGATCCAACAACTTGGATTATTTACTGACTTCTCTATTAAATTCAGCCATTCTTTCTGAACACCAAAGATTTGATATAGTATAAAATATCTCTTTGGCACTGCCACATAAAAATGTATACACATGCTACTCCAGAGAACAGTCTCTTGAAGAACAAGATGGAAATTTAATGGCAGCTTTAATTTTAACTTAAGACACAATATTACACCAGCAAAAAAGAATTCACCACCAGCTGCATGTCTGAGAGACCAAGGGACTGATTAAATCTGTCACATGGACAGCATCTAATTCTTTAAGTAGTAGATAGGTGTACACTACAGCTTTCACTAAGTCTGTTACCAGATGAGCCAACTTCAAAGATGGTGGGTGGTACAGACCAGAGTGGGAGGTGGAGAAGCATCAAAAGCTTGAAAGAAAATTGAGGTTAGTTTTTTTTTTTTTAAATCACTGAACAGAAAGATATTTTGAGGTATGTTGACAATGACCTAATATTTACTTTCAGTTTTTGTGACATTAGTATCCAAAGACAGGTTAAATAAATAATGCAAATTAATTGCATTTACATTTTAAACAGAAGACTATTTCAAATGAAAATAGGAGACACCCTGGCTACAAGGATATTTAGCCAGTTGCTCGATACATGTGGCTGCAAAGAGGATTGAGTACTGTCCAAGAGACACGGATGGGATGACTTAGGCACAAACAACTTTTACTTAGTTACTTCTGTGCAAACTCTTGGCCATACCTGCCTTTACTAAAATTGCATTTTTGATGTACATATGAAAGCCTTAAATATATATCAAGAAGTTGTATATGAAGCAGTTTCTTGGCTAATATCTAGGGTTATTCCTCTTTAATATATTACAGATTTTTATTCTTTACAGACTTGTAGTTTAGGAGCTAAATGTTGACAGTTTGTAGTTACAGAATTTTTTTTTAAGATTTCTGTTAAAATAACATTTCCCACCTGACTTGAAGCAGCAGTTACTAGGAGTGTTTTCCTTTTTCTTTTCTTTCTTTTTTTCCGCACACATATTGTGAATGTACTAGGTAAGAGAGTCATCCTCAAGTTCTTTAAATACTGTGGAACTTGTGTGCTTGAGATTTTTTTTTTTAAACATTTTCCTTAGTCTGCCAAACGCCCACTCAGTATTTGTCTCTTCTAAGTGGGCTACCAGGAAGCATTAAGCCAAGTTGGTGGGCCACCTCCAGGAAGATATAGAATTTCATGACGTGCATATTTGTACACTAGCCTGACTCCTGCTTTGAATTTATTTTCATACTCTGTTTCTTTGTAAGTTTAAAAAATATATATATAATATTAAAATTTCAAATCTTCAATAGTTTTCTTTTAAAAAATTAACCCAATTTTAGCACGCTGTGTAAAATCTTTCTCTAACTGAGTAGGGAAGAAATGAATGAAATTTAAAAATGTATGTTTTGACACCTATAATTAACTCATGTTATAAATACCAAAGCTTTAACTCTGCATTTTTGTATGGGCAATGTAGAGTTGTCTGGGTTCTTTAAGGGTTAAAATGGGATTAGAACTATTATAAATAATTAACTCATCCAGGTCATAATGAGGGTAATTATTTTTGTGTGTCTGTAGGATATCCCTGTAGGATATGCAATAATTGCTTCAGCTCTTTGCCAAGGAGTATTTAAATATTGTTATTAGTTGCAACAAAATGGGAACCTTTGTCTAGGCTCATCTGACATAACCAAAAGTAAAGAAAGATTCAAGAGATGGTGACACCCAGACTCACACTTACATGGGATTCTAAATAATGCCCTAAATGACTCTTTTGGAGCTCAGTTACATCCAGGTGGTAGGAGGATTTATACTGTGAATACCTAAAATACTTTCTCCACCGAGAGCAGATTATTAAGTCCTAGTAAGCCCGAGTTCTTGGTGCCAATACTAACCATTAGCTTTTGGCTCTGAGCCACGACTGTCTACTCTGCAGTGGATTCTGCCACCAAGGGGAAGGTCATTAAGGGCTGTTCTTTACTCTCGTTAGTATGTTCCAACATAATTAACAGAAGTCGTTCACCAGATGGTTTCCTTCCTGTCAGCAAGTACCTCCAGCTTAATGGGCTATGCAGGATTCTTTACTTTAAGTGGGTGAGGCGGGAAGCAAATTTAAAATATATCATCTTTGATCCTCCCACTTCTAATTAGTTCTAAAGGTTTTAGATAATAATGTAAAGGGGGCAGGGAAATGAAGTTATTCTAAAAATCAAAGACAGAAGGCCAATAGGGGTTTTTACACATACCAGGGGGTGTTTCTTCACCCAGGGCAGAGAAAAGTCCAAAAATGATTATCAGCCTACCATTAGAGTTTGGGAGCTGAAATAGATTTTGAATCCTCTAATAAAATTCAGTAAGTGCTCACTGAGTTCCCGTGTGGTTCAGAAATTGTACTGGGTGCCAATGGTGAGAGGTCACCCCTCTTGTCCTTGTGGGTTAGAGAGTTTCAGGGAATTCCGACATGTAAACAAGCTGTGTACAGGAAAGTTTGATAAGTGCTGTACCAGACTGTGTTATTCCTGAACCTCAGCACCATTCCTCTTTCCTGAGAATAAGCCTTGGTCTTGGCCTGTCTTGCACATGGCATTGGGTGCCAGCGGGTCTGCTCCGAACCCGTCTCAGCTCTCCCACACCTTGCCAGTGTTTGGCTTAATAGTTGGACATGGGAGCCACTTCTTGCCAATAAATCAGCAGGGAAGACTGTGCTCTTGTAAGAAAGGCTTTCTTGCTCCTAAGAAGGCACTAGGTTATGTGGCCCCAACCCTGTCATCCAGTGTTACCATTGTAATATTAGGAATCCTTGAGCTAAATAGTAGAAAGAAACATAGAAAAAATCCAAGAAGTTCAAACCAACTGGTTTCTACAAACTAGCTGCACTTAGGAAATTATTTTTATAAGAAAAACAATAAAGAGACCCTACTTATATTCATTATCTCAGTGATTATCACAACAAAATTGTGAATCTTGAGACAGAAGCTATTGTTTTTGTACATATGGGAAAACTGAGATTCAGAGAGATTCATGTGACAAGCCTGGTCAAAGCCGTTAGGTTCTGAAATCTAAAGCTCTTTTGACCATATCTTCTTGTTTCTTCCTTAAATAATCAAAGCAAAAATTTAATTGCACAGGCCAAGAATGCAATGTAATCATGAAACTCTTTGTGTTTTCCCTGAAAAGTACTAACTCTGCTTTTTTTTTTTTTTTTTTTTTTTTTTTGTTGAGATTTTTATCCTGGAATGTTAAATTCAGTTGCTTTTCCTTCATACATGAAGAAATATGCCAAGTTGAGGAAGGTGAAAGGCTTCCAAATGGGACAAAATAGCATTAAAAATCTTCCTAGGCTACTACTGATTTGATATTATTTAAAAAGGTGGTTAAGGAACGAGAAGAAATGGCCTAGTGTCATGGGTTGCACACCATCGTGCCATCTAGGAAGGGCTTCAACAGTGACGTGCAGGGCCTGAATTGCACTGTCCAGTGCTGGCCAGGATAGGCACAGGCTCACTATCATGGGTGATAGCTCAGGTTTGAAGATAATTTCACTCATTCACTATAGCTATAAGGACTCCTGTGTCTGCCAATGATAGCAAGCCCAACTCAGTGAGTTTAAGCAAAGAGGGGGATGCATTAACTCACATAACCAAGTAGCAGTATTCAGCAGCAATCCTGACTTTGCTGAGGTGGAGCTTGAATCAGGCTTATCCAATAGGCTCTCCTTTCTCAGGGGTGGCTTAGTTCTGCCTGTGACTGGTGACCCCATACTTTAGGCTTACTTCGTCACTGAATCCTGTCCATTGGAGACAGAATTTGCTTCTTGCAGAGTTGAAGTGAAGTCCAAATTTTAATTCCATTGGTCTGCCTATATTGCTGTGGAACTTTGCTTCCCGGTCAGAAATCTGTACTCTCTCATAGCAGTATGATACATCTGCCTCTTGATGTGGCCTCATGATGGGCAGCGTGACCCCTTCTTCTTGGCCATGGGCTTAATTATGAGACTTGTTTGGTGAATAAGATGCTAGTAAATGCAATGCAAAAAGAATCTCAATGAATATAGTTGAGTTTGCCCTCTTGCTACACCCTTCCCTTTCATCCTAAGAAGAACATGACTTGCATAGAAGAATGTTGTCCAAGGAAGATGAAAGACACATGGAACATTCCTGGGCATTATTGTTGGCTTGGAGTTGATGCCATCCAAGCCAAACTTTATTAGTCAAATATCAGCCACCTGCAGCATTGTGAACAAGAATTAAATGCTTGTTGTTATAAGCCACTGAGTTTTGGAATAATTTGTTACGTGACATTATTATAACAATGACTGACTAATACAGTCACTAATCCAGTCTGCCCATTTCTATACCAATCACAAGGGCAGGAGGTTGAAACGTGATTACATAAGTCTAGATTGTGAATTGTGTTGCTAAAGCCCAGTGGTGGAATCTGGCTTGCCTTCGGAATAAAGGCTGAAAGGGTAAAGAGATGAGATCACTGTTACCAGAAGAAAAGTTCTGATGAGCAGAAAGTGACAGACGTTTGCTACACCTACCACCGCCAAAACCCACACTCAGAGTCAGTGATGAGCAAAGTGCTGCATGCCTGTAATCTCAGCACTCTGAGGGGCTGAGGCAGGAGGATCACAGGTTCGAGACCAACCTGGATGACATAGTGACTTGGTGAGACCCTGTCTCAAAAAATGAAAAATGGGCTGGGGTTGTAGCTCAGCCAGAAGGACCTGAATTCAAACCCCAGTACTGAGAAAAAAAGAGTGTTGCAGAAATTTAAAAAAAGAAAAAGCTGGTATCTGTTGGCAAGGCAGATGTGGGGAGGATGGGCTATAAATTAAGGTCAGCAAAAGAAGAGAGAAGAAGAGATGACAATTATTTCAAATATCATAAGTGTTGATGTACAGAAGACAGATTGCTCTTAGAGTATATTTCTCCAAGGGCGAATTATTCTGACATGCAAAGATGTGGTGTAGTACAAAGAATATGGGCTTTGGGAATAGGAAGACAGAATCTAGTTCAAATTGTTAGTGATATGTCTTTACTAATAACACTCTCTCCCAGCGACCACTGCTTCATCTGTAAAGGCCATCTAAACAGATATGCTGGAGAGCTTCAAAAATAATGCATGTAAAGCCTGGAGTCTTGTAGGCACTCAGTCAATGTTAGCTATTTTAATACGGTGATATCATTATTATGAGAACTATCATGAGTACCAGTGTGTGGAGTCTATAGGGAAGCCAATTTTATCTAAGTATGAAGAAGAATACTTACATTGTCCAGAAATAGAATGGACTTCTGAATGTCAGAGTTTGTCTCCTATCCCACAGGCTGTTCCAGCAGATGCTGGGCATGGGGAAGGTAATGGAGCGGACTTTCTAGGATCACTGAGAAACTACATTATCTAGATTTCTGGGCTACCCTATAACTCTGAGATCCTAAGATTCATTGAACTATGAGCCAGCTTCATTTCACACTTGCCTTCAAATGAATGGAAACTGAAAGATATTATAGATAGGGACACCAGTCATCTGAGTATGCTTGGAATAATCTTGGTTTAGACTTGTCCTGGTACAATCATGAAAACATCCACTTTTTCTTGATGGTGTCCCAGTTTGGATGATAACCTCATATGGTCATCCTAATTATAACCAATCCAGCAAATAGAAGCCAAGTACATTCTTGCTTTTTTAAAAAAATACGTTATCTCCTCCCAGAATTGCTGCTCTTCTAGGGCTACCCTTCCAGGGGGAATGGTGGTATCATCTGCAGTAACTCAGCCTCACACCTTGGAAAGCCAGCATTCTTCTTTTGTGCCTTCATTCAGCTGCCAAATTCTTTTGATCCAGTCTCCCAAATGCCTGTATCTGCCCCTTCTTTTAAGTCTTCCTACTTTAATTCAGGCTCTTGTTACCTCTTGCCTGGAGCACTGTAAAATCCTCCTAACAGCCCAGACCCATCCCATTATTAGTAAACCTCCCTGCCTCTGGTATGTGCCTTTTAGAGCATGCCACCAACCCTGCTGCCTGTTTTTATTCACCTACAGAAATAAAATGAAGGTTTTGTTGTGGAGTCTTACTGCATCACATAAAAATGGGTGGAAGGATTTTCATTAAATGTAAAAGGTATTTTAGGACAGTAGGATTGAAAATGTAAATTATAGGACCCATACAAAACTCCCCTGGAGGCTCTCAGGAGGGCATCTCAATGGTATAGAGATCATTAACCTTCCCAACAGCTGGAAGGGAAGCGTGAGGAATCCACAAGGCTCCCAGCTTGGAAGTGACACAGCTAACAAAATCCACAGCACACAGAAAAGACAGAGTGGTTTCCAATCTGAGCCCAAGGCCGCTGTGAAAGGGCAGGTTCTCCGCAGTGCAGAGGCGATTTGCAGTCCGTGTTGATTTTCCGCGGAGTTGTTTTTCTCAGGGGCAACTGGATGCAGTGTTTGCTGGGTGTTACTCACACTAAGTTGGTGGATGATTCCCTGGCGAGAACAGCTTGGCTGGAAAAGCTGCAAGCTTCTCAGGCAGGCGCTCACTGTCCTCCCACCTGGCCTGTTTGTCTGTACCAACCTGTGCTCCCACCACACTTTCTCTCTTGTCTGGGTCTACATCCCCTTCTTTAACTAGGGCTCAGGTGTCTTCCTCACGTGACACATTTTCCCATCACCTCTAATTATGGGTGCGCTCCGCCTCCATCGGGATTCAGCTCAAAAGCCACTTCCTCTATAAGACTTTGCCAGAGGCTCCTGGGGTTGTTAGTTTCCTCCTACACTACTTTCTACTGCTTGTTACCTATTTTTAATGTAGCTATTTGCCTGTACGTCCCTCTCTCTCTCTCTCTCTCTCTGTGTGTGTGTGTGTGTGTGTATGCGTGTGTGTCTTTTAACCCTGTAGGCACCAGAGAGGAGACACTCATCTTGGTGTCTCCCTGGTGCTTTGCACATAGAGTAAATGATATTTTAAAAGAGGATCTTAATTTAGTGGAGCCACTTCTCCCATGAGGAATCGAAGTATCTCTTAGAAGGATCATAAATGCCACACTGTACTCTGAATGGACCAGAAAGGACCAGTACCCCTCTTTGCTGGAGAAATCCATTTGCCTTGCAGTTAACAAATGATTAGAAGACCATATCCACCTTTTTAATTGGAATGTTCAGGAATTTTTGAAAAGCTATGAAATGCCAGGAAATACTGGGTATAAAGATTAATCCTAATTCTTAATGCTTGGTTTTCTTAATACTTAAATTCTTTGATTATTCTAATACTTAAATTCTTAAATTTGCCTCTACTATATGAAAGGAGGACTCCTGGAGTAACTTGTTACACTACTCACCTATTTTGGGAAATATCTCCTGGAGAGTATCAAATCTTCAGCAAAGTTTTTGGCCTCGATCAAAGTGATTTTGAATTACCTTATAGACTCCAGTCAGTGGGATATCAGATTGCTTCCTGTGTAGTGTGCAGGTTTAAACCTACAACCACAAGGGCCTATCTTTGAAGCATAAAACATTTGGACATTAAAACTTCTTTCTGGCACCATGCCCGGGGTCAGATATCTGCATTCTCAACACACCTCACCTGGGATTTCTCTACACACATGGCCTGAGCTCCCCACCCTCACTCACTTCCAAGTATGCAGTTCTGTTGGAAAGAGAGCTTGGTTTTGGAATCTACTGGAAAAACGCATCAAAAAGCAGGACCTCGACATGAGCAGCCTGCTGGGAGCAAAGAGCCTATGACACAGTTATCAGGAGCCATTTGAACTTCGGTGGTGAAACTGAGAAGGACATTTGTGTCTAGATGGGCACAAGCCCAGAGGAGCTGTTTTCTGGAAGACTGTGAAGATCAGATGCCTAGAAAATGTCACAGGGACAGAATAATAAGGGCTGTTCTTGGTTAAATTCTGGCATTGATTCCCAGCCAAAAAAAAACTCCTAAAGCAACTATAGTTCCCTATTTTGGAACTGTCAGAATTAAAAAGAACAAATAATTAAGTGTACATTCAGCCCTTAAGGAATTGGGGAAGTAAGCGATCAAACAAAATACTTGATCCTTTTAAAAGAGGATGTCAAGGCACTACCGTGTACCTTCTCGAAGGAGTGTGAAACAGAAGGTGAGAGAGTGTGAGACACCGTGGGGCAAGTGGCAGAGCAAGGAACCTGGAGGCAGTGCCCAGAGGAGCCAGAAGAGGGGTTGTGTGTTCAAGAAGTCACACCCACCTGTGATCCTTGCCTGGAATGTCCACCATTGTCACCTTATCCTCCTAAACCCTGAGATGGTCCTGTGAAGAAGGCCCCAGAAGGGTCCCTAGAGATGATTTCATCCAACACTGTCATGTGCAGAGATGGAGGCTAACACAGAGTTGGAGTGAAGAGCCCGATCACCCAGTTTACAGAGCGAGGTAGGCTTCCTCGGAAGCCTCCAATCTAATTGTTAAATTCCTCCCCCATGCTTTTCCTTTAGGGCATGCACCTTCAAATCTTATAGCATCCTAACACGAGACTCCTGCCTCTTCTCATGTGCAGGGTACCCCTGAGTGGTCTTAGATTTCACACAAGGAGAAGAGGACACAGGATCCTGAAAAGTGCCATGGATGAAGGAGGTGTGTGTTAGATGCTTTGTCTCCATTAGCTTCAAAATATCACGGTGGCCACAGTTACTAACAATACACTGTATATTTTTTTCAAAATCGTTAAGAGTAGACTTGATCTATGTTCATCACTTCCCCATTGTAGGGACAAAATACCAGACAGCCACCATTTAAGGAGGAGAGGTTTAATTTTGGCTCATCGTTTCGGAGGGATTACTCTGTGGTAAGCTGGCTTCAGCATGACTGAAGGGCCTGGGGGAAGAAGACTGCTCACCTCATGGCATCAGGAAACAGAGCACAGGGGAAGAACACCAGTGACAGATACCAGGGCCCCACCTCCAGCTGGGTCCCACCTCCTAATAACACATCCCACTGTGAACATCATTGGATTAATCTACTCATGACTGTAGCATCCCCATGATCCAACCATCCCTCCAGGAGCCTTTTAATCCAGTCAAGTTGATGATTAAGCATAACCATCACAAATGTCCTCACAACAAAATGTGATAAATATGGTAAAGTAGTGGGTATATTAATCAGCTTGATTTAATCTTTTTATAATGTATGTATATATAAAAACATTACATTTTACCCCAGGTATAAATGCAATTATTATTTATAAACTTAAAAAAATTTCAAAATAACCCTAGGCAGTAGTGATCACTGACTCCACTCTACAGGAAGGGAAAGTTAAGAATCTTATCAAAGGTAACAACACTGGCCAGTCTTGGCTTCCTTCACACCCACAGTGAAGCCACCCTGGCTTTCACCCCTAACCGAGCCCCTGGATGGGTTCTATGCAGTTACCAAGAGCACACTTTTCCTTATCCTTCACTCTGGCCCTAATTTCCCAGAACCTCAGCTCCCGTTGTGCTCCATGACACACGGCACCCCTTGCTCAACAAGTAGGTTCAGTCACACTGGAGCCCTTGGTCCTCAGCTGAGAAGCCTGCCTTTGCAAGCCCAGCTTTGGACACCTGCAGCCTCTTCACTGGGACACCGGGACATAAGGCAGTCTAGGAAGTAGGTCTGGGTACACTGGAGACAGAAAAGATCAGTGCGAATGAAAAATCACTAGGTGAGGCTGGAAAGTGACAATGGGGTACAGTCCTGTCTTCTTCCATTTTTCCTAAGAACAAAATTGCAGGAAAAAGACAGAAGTATAGCTTGAGGGATAAACACAGGGATAAAACTTAAAAAGTGTGTAGCTCATCTATCCCCAACATGACCCTAGGCAAACTCCACATTGAGGATTTTAGAATGAGGATGAATCTCACCATAAACGTGGATATCTAGTGACATGGGCCACCAGTGGTGTGGATCATGGGTGATGTGAGGAGATGGTGCTGAAGAAAGGCTGGGGTTGGAAATGAGGTGTCTGTCCCTGGACTGTTAGAGTTAGGAGTGCTGGGTCTTGGGTGGGTCCAGTGGAAGCTTGAAAGGAGGATATGGAACTGGAAAGGTGAGATCCTTTGGAAGGATTCCTCTAAACCATTTTGCATTAGAATGTTTTCAGCTGTAAGAAGAAGGAAAACCAACTCAAACTAGCATATACCCATATACATGTGTTTCCTTTAGTTTATGTATGAGAAGAAAGCAAGAAGGAGGGGTGGGCTTCAGAAGGATCCAGAAGTTTACTGATGTCAGCACGGTCTTAGTGTCTTTTCATCTTCCACGCTGCTGTCCACAGTGTCCGTTGAATCCAAGGCAGGTCCTCACAGGGCTGTGGGATGGCTGCCAGTGGCAATCGGCAGGGGAGTGTCTGCTTTCCTGTTGCTCTCTTAAGAGTGAGAGAGCACTTCCTCGGAAGCCTCCAGAAAATCTCTCTTTGATCATACGCCTATTCCTAAACCAGTCACTGTCATGGGGGACAGAATAATCCTTTAGATACATCAAGTCTACTCACTGAGCTATGGGTATTTCCCCAAACAGCTTTGGTCCCATCTTCTGGGACCTGAAGGTTTATGTCCCTCCAAATCCAGATGCTGAAGCCTAATCCCAGGATGACATTAGCAGGAGATGGGGCCACCAGAAGAAGATGAGTGAGTGGGATTTGTACCTTGGTAAAAAAAGCCCAAGGGGGGTTGTTTGCTCTTTCTACCCTGTGAGGGACACAGCAAGAAGGCCCTTGCTGCACAGCAGGGAGAGAGGCCTCACCAGACACTGAATCTGTTAGCATCTTGATCTTGGACTTCGCAGCCTCTAGATTTGTAAGAAATGTTTGTTTATAAGACACATAATTTACAGTATTTTTTGAATCACATCCCAAACAGGTGAAGATGACATTTAAGAGAGGAGGGATGGAATGAGGGTGGCCCAATCAACCGTAGGTCCCCTCTGTCCTCCTAGTAGGTTGCACAGTGAATGTCAGCAAGTGTTAACTGAAGGCAAGACTAAATTACAAAGTGAATTTCTTATTGATAGACTGGGTTCAAAAAGTCAACAAAGAAAGGCTAAGGCTAAACAGGACATGGTGGTGCATGTGGGTAATCCCAGCACCCTGCGAGGTTGAGATAGGAAGATTGCCAAGTTCAAGGCCAGCCTGGGCAACCCAGTGAGTAAGTTGGTGAGACCCTGTCACAAATTTTTAAAAAATAAAATTAAATACAGTGGATGGGGATGCAGGTTAGTTCAACCCACAGCCCTGGGTTTAATTCCTAGTACAAGAGAGGGAGAGACAGGGAGAGGGAGCGGGAGAGGGGAATGGAAGAAAGGGAATGAAGGAAGGGAGGGAAGGAAGACAAGAAAGAATGGAAGAAGAAAGAAAGGGAAAGAAAGGAAGGAAAGAAAGGCTAAGACTAACAAAGGCCACTGGACTGGCAGCCAGAGGTCCTACATTCTACTCTCCACCATTTTTGCCGCTTACAGGCCTTGAGTGTTACATATGCCACTGTATTTAATTCCCTCCTTCCCATACCTCCAAGGGGCTCTTCGGAGATTAAATAAGATGTATGTCAAAATATTGCTTGAGCTTCTCTGGAAGAAAAGAAATGTGCTATCTATTGTTATTTCATAACATTTTGTAACAAGATGGGAATTTTCCAAGTACATGAAAATCTTCTCTTGTTGAGATGAAAATCTCCTGCTTATGACAGGTGACCACAAGTGCTGCTTTTTGAGCTGAGCCAAGAAAATAATGAAACTTCAGGCAGCATGTGGGGAGCCACCCATGTCCCTATGCAGATAATTGGCCCGTCCTTCCTGGGCTTGGCCTTCCCTTTTGATTTAGGGAGGGTGTTCTTAGATCCTTATTCTTCAGCATCTCTGTTCTTGCGGGATTTGAGCTTGTTGGAGCAGCAAGATCTGAAAACACACTTTTATTAAGGTCGTCAAACACGACTCTGTCCTGGGGGCCAGAATGTGTGGTTCTGTGATGGCTGTGCTCCAGTACTTGTCATAGCAGCTGTTTTCAAACATGTTCTTGGGCTCATACTTGCAGTGTGATGGTGATCCGTTTGCTCACCCAATTATCTGTTATGTGTCATTGTGATCACTATCAAAATCTGATGTCTTTAGTAGGCTCCGGTCCAACAAAGCTGTGCTTTTTCGGAAGGAATTACTCAGATGCGGGGCCTCTTCATTGTGATTCTCAGTGACCCGAGGGAGCTCGCTCTGAGCTCCAGTCTCTCATGCTACAGATGCCACCTGCAGTTCTATGATGATGACACAAATCTCCAGCTTGGACTTTCAGCATCCAGTGGCCCCAATGGGCCCTTGGTAGAGGGCGACCTGTAAGCACTCTGGATACATCACAGAATAAGAACCTAAGCCCAGCGGTAAAGAATCCAGTGTGTGGGTCAGGATCTACCTCCTGTTCACTTGCTTTCACCGTGTTGCTTTCACAGCTACTGTGTTCAGCAACAAGACTACTCTCCGTGCTACCACGATCCTGTTTGTACATCATGTAACCTGTAAGTCACCAGGTGAGTTCAACCAATTTACTCTATATAAAATGGAGAAAAGAGGGGACAAGAAAAATTATTTTGAAAATAGAAATGTACACATAATGTAACAAGGAAAAAATAAAATGCAAGTCGATGTTATAATCTGTATTATCCGCAACAGTGTTTATGATTTCCTTAGCCTATTTTTCATCTCATGTTCTCCTTGCTTTCAGGCAGCTTTTCATTCAGTGAGTGAAACTCTACCCTGAATACTTGAAAGTTCTGAGACCTTGATGATCTTGCATATTTAAAGTTGTTGTAATAATCCAATAAATTTTCTAAGCTTCGGAGACTAATGCTATTTCTTCCCTAAATGTTAGAATTCATTAGGGATGATATCTGGACCTGGTGATTTTGTCTGCAAAATTTTAACGTATAGATTCCATTTCTTCAGTATATACAGAACTATTTATACTTCTTAAATTCTGCTTGAGTTTAGTAGGGTAACTTTTTTCCCTAGGAACCTATGTTTATTCAGTTTTCCAATGGATTGTCAAATATTTGTTTATAATAACATATCATCTTTTTAATGGTCATAGTACTATTTTTGTAGGTTAAGCCGGTATGAAGATTACAAGTTTCATTTAGGTAACAGGATACCATATGTTCTGGTACACTGTACTCCCATTATTTTATGGAAATTAGAAAATATTTTGAACTAAATAAAAAATATTTCATCTATAGATTATTTATAAGTATATTGCTCAACTTCCAAACATTTATAAGTAATTTATAACTTAATTTCCTGTTATCTTGTTGTTACTGATTTATGACTTAATTCCAATTAAGAATTGGTCAAAGAATATATTCTGTTGATTTTGATTTTTCGAAACATGTTAATTCTTGTTTTACAGTCACAGTGGTCAGTGTCGGTAAATGTTTCACATTTTTAACAAAAAATGCATTCGATCTATGAGATGCAATATTATATGTGTTAATTAGATCAAATTTGTTCTGGATTTTCTACATTTTTAATAATCTTTACTCTCTGTACTCAGTACTGAGAGAGTTATATTAAAATATACCACTATGATTGTGGACATGTCTATTTCTCCTTTTAATCTTAGGACATTTTCCTTTACACATTTTGTAGCTGTGGTCTTATGTACAAATAAATCTAGAGCTGTTATATCTTCCTTGATGTTATGGTTTAGATCTGGAGTGCCCCCCAGAAGCCTTATATGTTCAGAGGCTGCACTTTTGGAAGGTGACTGGATTGGGAAATGCTATACACTCATCATTGGATTCATCCAGTGAAGTATTCAGAGCGGAACATGCTATGAGGAGGCGGGGTCCGGATAGGAAAGGAGGGTCACCGGGGACCTGACATGGAAGAGTGCATGCCCTTCTCGGCTTTGTGCTTCTTTCTGCTTCCTGATCACCATGATGTGAGCAGCTGTCCTCACCAGACCCTTTCGCCATGCCTTTCCTGCCTTGAAGTCAGCCGACTAATGACTCCTCCTCTAAAAACTGTGAGCCAAAATAAACCCTTCCTCTCTTAATTTGTGGGTGTCAGGTATTTTGTCCCAGTGACACGAAAGTGACTAAGACACTCATGGATCTATTCTATCATATAGCAAGTTACCATTTTATCTATGTAATCATTATTCATTTTTCTTAAGTCCATTTCCTAAGTGTTATAGTGATAGCAGTTTTCTTTAATGCTACCATTGTATCTGTATTTTTTCATTCTTCTACTCTCAATTATATTTCTCTTATATTTCAGATATACTTTTATTTTATTTTATTTTATTTTATTTTATTTTATTGTTTTGGTACCAGGAATCGAACTCAGGACCTTGTGCTTGCCAGGCAGGCACTTGTGCAGCTGAGCCATATCCCCAGCCCTGTCAGATATACCTTAAAAAGTAACATATATTTGGGCTTTATTGATTTAATATAATCTTAACATCGTTAATTAGATTATTGAGTTATTTTACTTTCAATGCAATTACTTATATATTAGGGTTTATATCTACCATTGTACTATTTGTTTTCTAGTCTGTTCATTCCATAACCTTTTCTCTTTTTTCCATTTTTGATAGTAAAGCATTTTAAAAATTCATTATACTTTACTATTAGTTTGTTGGTTATGGTTTGAAAGAATCAGTATTCAATTTAGATTTACCAACATAATTTCCCCATTTCTTGCTCTTTACTTCTTTCCATATTCCCAAGCATTTTGCTTTTCTCAATTTTCTTTAACTTAAAAAAACCCATTTTATTATATTTGATTGGAAGTCTGCTGGTAATAAATTCTTACATCTTTTGTTTTCTGGAACTTTTTATTTCATCTTCAGTTTTGAAGAACATCCTCATTAGTCATAGCATTCCCAGATGCTGGTTATTATTTGAACACTTTAAAAGATGTCATTCCTTTGTTTTCTGGCTTTTATTCTTTGTGTTTCTTTTGCTCTTTGTAGTAAATACAGCTCCTCTTCCCTCTTTGGTTTCTTGGAAGATTTCCTTATCTTTGGATTATTTTTTTAGCAGTTTTACTATGATTTATCAACTTGTGATTTTCTTTGTGATTATTCTACTTGAATTTCTTAGGGAATATGAATCTGTGACTTTTGTTCACTTTGGAAAATTCTTTACTGCTAATTAAATATTTCATCTGCAACCTTTTCTCTCTCTTCTCTTATAACTCTAATTGCACATGTATTAGATCTTTCTGCCCTCTGCCATAGTGTTCATTCTTTCTTATACCCCATTTCAATATGGATAATATATTAAATGATTTATTCACTGATAGTTACTTTTCTTTCCTACCTGTATTTTATCTGCTGTTATTATATCCACTGATAGTATTCATAATTTCAGTTTTTTGTATTTGTTAATGCCATTTTCTTTTTTTAAAAAATAAATATGGATCTGGGTAAAAGTTTACCTCTGGACCTTTATCTTCTACAACATATTAGTCACAATTTGTTTAAATTCAATATCTCATAACTTTAATATTTGGACCCTCTGCCATCTATATATTTTTTTCTGCTTGATCCAATTTTTACTGGATTTGAATGTGGATCTGTATGATGTTATCTTTTTCCAAAGACAATTTTCCCTAGGTTTAGCAGGCAGTTTCAATAGCAACAGATAGCTTAAATCCATCAGGGACTGAAATGATTCAAGGCTGGGCTTTAGTTATTGTAAGGTTTGATACTTTACGTTAACTGACTGATGGAAATGATCATCCCAACTGACACAGAACAATCCAACATATTTTCATGTTAAAAAAAAGAAACTTAACAAATTGGGAACATAAGGAAACTACTTCAACATAATAAAAGCTACAAACAAAAAAAATCATAGTAAACATCATACTCAGTGATAATAACTGAAAGCTTTCCATCTATAGTCAGAAACAAGATTAAGGGCCTCACTTTCAGCATGTATATTCAATATAGTACTGGAAGACCTAGCCAGAGCAAGCAGGCAAGATAAAGAAATAGAAAGTATCCAAATTGGAAAGGAAAATAAAAGTAAAATTTTATCTGTTTGTAGAGGAGATGATCTTATAAATAGAAGATGCTAAAGATTCCACAAAAATAGTTGCACTAATAAATTCAGTAAATAGGATACACACTCACTACACAGAAACCACCTGCATTTCTGGAAATGATTGTAATTGAAAATAATTCAATTTACAATAGTCAAAACAATACTTAGGAATTAATGGAGGAGGCGAAAGACTCAAACAATGAAAACTGTAAAATACTGTTAAAAGTAACTAATAAAGAGATAGATAAATGAAGTACATATGTTCATGAATTAGAAGACCCAGTATTGTTTAGATGCCAAAACTACCCAAAACAATCTACAGATTTGACACAAGCCCTATCAAAACTCTAATGACTTGTTAGCAGAAATAAAAATTATTCATCCTAAAATTCATATGGAATTTCAAAGGACTTCAAATGGCCAAAACAGTTTTGAAATATAGACCAAAGCTGGAGGACTTGCACTTTCTTATTCCAAACTTACTACAAAGCTACAGTAATCAAAACAGCATGGTATTAGCATAAAGAAAGACATATAAACTAATGGAATAGAATGGAGGGCTCAGAAGGAAACTTTCATATGTGTGGTCAAATGATTTTAAAAAAGAAACCAAGAACATTCAATAGGGGAAAGAGTCTTTTCAACAAACAATTCTGGGAAACTTGCTCTCCACATGCAAAAGAATAAAGTTGAACTGCAACACACAGAAGCTACTAGGATGTGATGTCTCTTCTCTCAGTGGTCACTTCAAGACAGGCTGATTGGTATACTATGCAGGTGGCAGCCCAATAAAAAGATGGCTTAGTTCTGATTCTGCTACCTATATAAATTCTCTCATTGGACTGCCATGGCCCTGTATCACAATGATCACTTAGCTGACTACACTGTATGCCGAATACCCCTAAGATGTTCTGTGTGGATTTCTATAAATTATATAAAAGTGTTGTGGTCCATCTTGAACCTTCTGCTTCTAATGGAAGAGTAGATTATAAGTGGAAAAAGTTGAAAGTTTTTGCTACAGCTACTGAAAAAGGACACATCAGTTCTTGGCAGTGAAAGAAGAACAGCCATCCTTGCATCTGGGAAAGAAATACATCAGACCCTTGTAGCATAGAAGGACAGAATGAAATACTGTATATGTGACAGAATCACACCAGGAGCCCTCCTCAAAGATAAAAATCCCTGGATGCAGCTCTCCAAAACTACCAGGTACCTTAAAACAAATCGACCACTGTACTGGGTCTGCCAACCCCCTCAGATGGTTCTGAACACTATTTAATCACCATTATCGTTGACCTTACTGAAAAGTCTATCAGAAACAGGAGCAGATGGCCCCAGGGTCTGTACTTCCCATGCAAATCTCCTACCAACATCTCCGAATATCTTCTGCACTTCCATCGCCACAGCCATCACTCAGTCATTCTGTGGGGCAGATGAATGCTACCTGGTGGCAAGTGACAGGTTGAACTCACTTCCCTCAATCAGTCTCTCCGAAATCAAGAATTGGACTCAATTATTAGAGCTAAACTAGGAATCCTAAGGCATAACAACTGACTTGGAGACTATCTCGGAGGCAGCCAATCTGTATCCAAATTGATGCAGGTCCCACTTACCCAAACTGTAGGTAATTGTAGACATTTATGTAGCTGTCAGGATGCCACACGTGTCCTTTTGTAGAAGTTAATCATTACTTTACCTTCTTCCTCAAAACAGTGGGTTGCATTTATTTTAGGATTAACTTAAAAGACCTTCAGGCATTTAAGAAAACCCTGTCCATAGATCATGTAGCCCTTATCTAACTGCAAAGATCTCTCCTAAATGAGGCTACATTTGTTTAATCAAGGGGAACTTCCAGAAAGATTATTGAGTCACTGTTTATTCACACTCCGTGGGAAATTAGTACAAGAGTCATCTAATGAGGAAAGATGATATAAGATTGGTAGTTGCATTTAACTGGTCAGAGACCTGACTTGTGGAAAACTGTGGAAAGATGGATTCAGGGCAGCCCCAACTCAGGCCAGGGTCATTATGGATGATAAAATTACCTCCCATTTCCTGGTTGTGGTTAAGACAGATGGTATGCAATTGCTAATAATGTATCTAAAGTAATTCCTCAAGTCTAGTGGAAAAGTCAGCACAGAAACTTTAGGAAAAATACACCTGATTTTCTAAAGTAGTCCCTGATGGTTTATGGGATCCCCCTGCCCCAGGTCTGGTCAGGTTTAGGATCTTGGAGGGCATGATTGTGATCGGTGCCGCAGGTTCATCTCATCCTGCTGCGTGGAGTCCTGTTGATAGCAGAGTTATTCAGTAGGTATATATGTAGGCGTGCACTCTGAAATAACAAGTATAGAACAGTAAATCGATAGACTAGTAACATAGTTATTTATTATCACTGTCAATTTTTATCTACTGTATATACCACTATGTGCTTTCCTGTAACACGGCTGGCAGCGCAGTAAGTTTGTTTACCCCCCCACCACAAATGCATATAACACGTTGTGTTATCACGTTATGACAGCTGTGGTGTCACTAGGGAGTGGGAATTTTTTAGCTACATTATCCCCTCCTGGCACCACCATCATATATGTGGTGCACCAGCAACCAAATTGTCCTTATGTAGTGTCTGACTACATGCTTATGCTGCTTGCTCTGCCATGAATAAGAATGTCCCTCGTCTTTGATTTAGGACTCATATCTCCTGCCAGTATTCAAGAAACCATAGCCAGCTAATGCGCTAACCTGTTAACTTTGAAGTAGAGCAAAATGCAGACCATGCAAGTTCTTGACACCTGCTAAAACCAAGAACTCACTTCAGTATCTGCCACCAGCCTATCCGTGCAGCCCACAGAAAACAGCCCCAATAACCCTCTTCAAAGATCCAGCCACGTAGTTCTCAACAACCTGATGAAAGAATTATCTCCTGAGTCCTCTCAGAGGACATATTTAAAAAGAGAGTGAGTAAACAGTCCATAGTAAGTCCCCTCCATGTATCTTTGAATTTCTACATTACTCTGAGGAACTTTTGGCATTTTAAGAACTTTTAGTTTGGACATTTGTGTCCTTCAATGATACAAACAATTAGACCGCACCGAGTCACTCTAACATGTTTTTCCTCTGATCGGAATCTGCGTATCTATAAAACTGGTTCACTAGGGAATTACACAGCCATCCCTACGCATCCTCCCACATTTTTGCCCATATATTAACACTACTTTTCATCTCTCTCTGGATTTCACTGGTGATTGACCTTCTGACCCAATCTTAGAGACTTCCTAAGTCCCGTAGGAAGAGCAGCTCCCTTCAGCTTTCTGTGCATATTCTGGGTTTGAGCTTGCTTTGCTCTGGTTGGTCACAAAGTAAAAGCCTGCTTACCTGCTGCTCTCCAGAAATGTTTCAAATATTTGAAATGCTGGTCGTCTCTCCTCCCTAGTCTCATAACTGTGATGGAGTTATTCCCTTTTGCAACTATTGCAGTCACTTCAGGAGGAAGGAAGGAAGCAGGTGTACCTGCTCACCTACCATTTGGAACCGGAATCGCCCATTCAGTTTCCAACCCAGTACTCGCAGGTGGACGTCCTCTGTACTGTACAGCTCGTCAAATTCACCTAGTCTATTCCGGGTAGTTTTCACTGGATGGTTCTGCACTTTAATGTTTTTGATCATTCCCTCCTTGAAAATCATTCATGTGTGGTCATCAAATATTTGATACTTCCCTCATTCTTCAACTTCTTTTCCCCAGGATGTTTTATGAAATTCTATGTTATTTTCTGAACTCCTAAAATGGTGGTGTTATCAGGTTTCCTTATTTGTTCTTCTCTTTTGTATTTTTAGGGCTTTCTCTGAAAAGTGGGAGAAAAATCAAGTTGGCTAAAAAGGAATAAGACTAAAACAGAAATTGGACAACTCATTGATAAGTTTGTATATTAGAATATGAATCAAGTGCTCCGAGATAATTTCCATTTAGAATTTTAGGCCCGACCGAATTATCATTTGTAATATAAGGACTGCTCGAGCGTGCGATGATTGCCATAGACAGTACAGTCTGCACGCTCTGACTTCTGGTCTATATATTTAGCCCAGACTTTGGCTCTGAGATCCTCACCATCTCAACTACTTATCTGGAATAACTATCTGGATATCTCAAATCTGTTTAAACTTTGTATGTTAGAGACTGAAATAAACAACCTGCTTGAAAACAATCTGTCCCTTTTATGGTACACTTTTCCTCAGCAAATGACACCATTATCTACCAACCAAAATTTTCATCATTAAATTCTGTTTTTCCTTCATCCTCAATACTAATAAAGAATCAAATCTTCTCAGTTCTAATAATAATAAATTACTAGAAATTCATAGATAAGTAATTATTTACAAATAATTACTTATAGCCACCCTTCCTTTTTCCTCACAATCGCTCCCTTCATGCGCTCTCCCCTCTTCATTTCCCATTTAGCATCCCTGCTTTCAGTCTCGATCACTCGAGTCCCTCCCTTATGCTGTTGGCCAGGATAATCTTTCTACAAGTGAATGAGGTCATGTCTTTTTCTTGATTGAAAGATACAGTAGTTTCCCAATTTTTATGAATAGAGCTCCAACTCCTTAGTTTCATGACTGTTCTACCATCTTTTTCTCTTTGCTTCTACTATTTCCCACTTCACATGCCTTGCTTCAGCTTTACTAAATCACGCTGTACTCATAACTCTGATGCTATCCATATTTTCATTCCCACTGTTCTCACTGGCAAAATGCTCTTTCCCTCTGTTTATGATAGCTTAACCACCCTTCAAGACTTAACTGGAGCATCAGCATTTCTAAGAAAAGTTTTCTGAATCCTCACAAATTTACTGTTCTGTGCAGATATCTATTCACATTTTTTATGTCTCTAGCACACCCACAAATACCTAGTAACTGCCTACTCTTTACTGGACTGGCAATTCCTTAAAATCATGAACTGCATCTTGCTTATATTTAAATGATTAGTGTTTACCACACACATTTTAAATGAATTGATAAATAAACAATCGAGCCAATAAAACCTTTTTTTTCATTATCCTCTGTTCTAGATAATTGTTTTCCCAATTCAACTACTATCCTTAAGCTATTGCCTAATTATCTTCATTCCTTTCCTGCCCCATAGATTTGGAAGGAATCTGAAAATATCAGGACTTATTCTGGGTTTTCTTTGCAAACCTGCAAGCCATTCAGAGGAATGCAATCCAGTAGATCAGGGTAATGAAATAGTGTCTTAGGGAGGCCGGTCTATAAAGTCGCCCAAGACCACATTCACTATATACCAGTAGTGAAAAGTAGCTGAAAATTCTCAGTCCCAGAAAGAGGGCAGGAAGACATAGGAGTGAGTGGGCCAGAAACAGTCTGAGGCAGGACCCCAGAGCCACTGAGACAGGCAAGGGGTAATGGAAAAGTCTGAAAGTCAGGGTGAGCCTCCAAAGGCCAGGCTGCATCTGCACTGCAGGGGTCATGACAAGGGAAGAAGCTGCTGCTCAGAGACCAAGCAAGATGAGAGACCCAAACCAGAGGCTAGGTAGTGCTAAACAGTCACTGCTCAGTGCCAGGCAATGTGCAAGTCTGCCAGGAAGTTAGATAACCTCCAAGGAGGTGGCTAGGGGGAAAAAAAAAGGCCTTGGTTATCTGTAACCAAATGCAAGAGATAGTGCCCGAGATCACGATATCCAGATTTGGCTAACACTCTTTAGTTCAGACTGTGCATGCCAGAGTGGAATAGGAAAATTTTCTGTCCTTATAAGACAGGCTATTTGAGAGAAAAGTTGTCAGTTACAGAAAATAAAAATGTTAGGTCTCTTCTCATATGAATCCTAAGGTAACCCTTCAGGTCTCCCCACTTTCAATCCCAGCTGCACATGTGTGGATTGGAAATTGGGAAAGTAGGAGACTGGAAACCATATATCCTAACCTCTGCAGAAGGGCCTTAATTTCAAATATTCTGTTCCTTCGTGGGCCAACTACATGAGTTCTTCAGAGACCGTGCGTGCCACATCGTGGTTTAGAAACTACAAAGAACTTCCCTTCGCGATTGACCTGCCCCAACCCTGTTCCCATATACAAGTGTGTTTGTGTTGGAGGCAGAAGGCGGGGAGTGAATGGTAAGTTACATTTTGATTTCAAGTTTCTTTAGTTGTGATCCTTGCATTGTTAGGAATTTTATGTCATATGCTATACAAGGAATTTTATATGCCATATGCACTGATGTTTGAGAACGGAGATACTTTCAAGTCTGCACAGTAGCATTCTGGGAGAAACCAGTCTGCGCAACTTCTCTGCTTTTTTTTTTTTTTTTTAATCATTTCATTAGTAATTATGCATAACACACGTGACCCGCCAGTGAAAAATGATGATAGGGATAGAAACATATTATTAATCCTTTAAGGGAAACTTTTAGTAAAGTCAAGGTTAGTTAGCGCCTTCAGTTAAATTTGCCCCTATAAGTTTACAAATAAATGGAAACAAATAAGGAAGCTCCCAACCTCCTGGGGAATTGGAAGGGGGAGGGGGAAATCATGATTAAGTTTCCTTTGTCCTCAATGACTTCCCAGATAAAATGACCATAAATTACTAGAATGTGTCTTAACTTTTAGTACTGCGAAGCCATAAAAAACTTGATCTCTTGACTTGCTTCAGAAATTTGGTTTAAATAGTTGGAAAAGTAGGAGATTCCTAGATCAAACATCTGGCCTTCTTAGACTTGTTAATGAAACTTCTAAATGAATCAGAGAAGATGTTTCAAACTACTGGCTTCCTTGTTGTCTGTGTCATATTGGCTGGAAGTGGAAAATATATTTTTTGATATCATATTTGATTTCATTAGCTAGTGTTGCTTTTGGAGAATCTACTTACAACACATGAGGATAATCATTCTCCCTGTGATAAGGTTGTATTTATAAACTGGATTTAGGATGAAAGAAACTCTAAATTGATGTGTTTTTATTATGGGGCTAATGTCGCTTTACTAATCCCATTTTGTGGGCCAGCAAGGCTCAGGCCTTTGAGCATTTCTGGTGACTGTCACATACTTCCTGAGCATTGCAATGGGAGCGAGTGTTTTCCCTTGCACAAATGTGAAGAAATGATGCACCCCCTCCTACTGGCATGGAACTTCTGTGCAGGAAAAGAGACTTTTCCAAGCCTACTCCTGAGAGGTGAATGCATGCAGTTTGTCCCTTTAATAGTTACATATTTCATGCAAGGTTCTCCTCTTTTCTTTTTATCTCCATGCTGTGGATGTGGTTCCTTCCATACTGAGAAGGGGTAGGAAAGGGTCAGTACCAGTTGGCTTCCCCCTTCTTCTCAGCAAAGAAATGAAGACTTAAAAAAATGTATTGTTAAATATTTCAAAGCTACAAACAGTTTAAGGGATTATGTAATGAATAGCCATGTAGCATACTTAACTACTGAAATAAGTTATTTCAAATATGGTCGAAGTCCTTATATAGATCCTGATTGGATTTCCTTCCTACTCATACCCCGGCCTCCCTTTATTTGCCAGGTAAGTTTAGGTTTTATTATACATTAATGTGTCCCTACTTTAATTCTACTGGACTTTCTTTTGTATGCTAGGATGTATCTGTATAACTGAGTTCACCCTTTCTACATACAACATTGAGTATTTTAAATGCTGAAATAAAAAACCTTTATCACTTGCTAATGTTCTCCATGGACCTAAATTTTTCGTAGGTGAAAGATTTCTTTCATGTTTGTTTTGCACATGCATATGCATAGTCACAGAGGAGCCATGACCAGGTGAGCAGGGTTGAGTGAAGACAGACGAAATCTGCTTCAAGAAATGGCAGGTTCCAAAAAATTCCAGAAAGGCTGCCATTGACAAGGGAGGAGGCTATCTTTTCTCTCTGGATCTTAAACTTTAATGCAATGGCAGAATGCAAGAAACTAGGTGAGTTTCCATAGTGAGGAGGCAAGCTCCAGATTTTAAGGAATGAATTAACAAGTGCCCTGGGCGAGGTCATGGGGTGCTGACTTCAGGCCTGGCTTCTATTTCCTTGGCCCTCTGTCTTTTGCTTCTTCTACAAGTGTTAGTCATTTTCTTATCTCTTCTGTTGCGGCCTCAGTAAGCCTGGAGATTTTGATCTACTGAAAAGTGTTTATTAAATCCTCCTGAGTATTCCTTTGAAATGCTTCTTATCCACATCCCTTCCTCTCCGTCACTCCCCTCCCTCCCCCCGACATCACTTCACACCTGGGTGGCTGGCAGGGGATCCCAGCTGGACTAGGTGAGGCCACCTCCTTCTCCCTCCTGAGCCATCCCTGCACTACCCACGTTTCTCAGACACTCATTCCCCAAACTTTCAAAGGCCCCCATTTTCTAGGTCTTCAAATTAAGCTTCTGAGTTTTCCATCTTGTTGATCCCTACTTCTTGTTATTTCATGCTGCTGAACTCCAACTCACTTTGCCTAAATCACTCTCAAATCCATCAAAATGTATTCTCTTGCCTCTCTTTGCTGATGTTGTTTTTCTATCCTGAACTCCTTTATGTCTTCAAACCCTTCACTCAGTCATTGATTCATTGATTTATTCGTTGATTCATTCATTCATAACATATATATTGAGGGCCTCTTATGTGCCAATTCCTAGCATTCTAAGATCAAGATGTTTTATTTTACTTTTTTTACTACCTCATCTTTATTGATCTTATTTGTCTTAATCACTTTAAATATATAGTACTTATGATATAATGTAATATAATAATGCCAACAAAACTCACAGTGCAGAAAAGTAAAATCAAGTGTGAAGTTTGGCCTTCACTTCTTTTTTTTTTTGTGGGTACCGGGTGTCGAACTCAGGACCTCAAACGCCAGCAGGCACCCATGCCGCTAAGCGATATCACCGGCCCTGGCCTTCACTTCTTAATAGCATCCACTTATGCAGCAGGAAGAATGTGTAAGGAAGTTGTCAGGAGTAAATAAAATGGAATACCACTAACTCATCGATGATTTATTGTGTTTACTCTTGTTTCTAATGTGTTTTATCCTTATCTTCTTGTTAGACAATAAGCTGTTTGAGGGCAGGGACTAAGCCTTCTGCTTTGAATTATCCCATTTCTTAAACAATACTAGACACGCTCTTGAGCTTTCACCAATGTTCTCTTCTTCTGACTTCCGTGAAATGAAACGATCCATTGCTTATATTCCCAGGAACAATCCTGATGAAAGGAACCACTTTGGGAGCAGCCACCCTCTTGACCTTATCCCCTTATATTTCCTAGAAAAAAGGGAAGGCTTGGAAAAGAAGAGAAGGCAACAATGCAATAAAAGCAGATAGAGCCTGGGGACCCGCTGCCTTTCTAGTGTGTCTCCCTTCCCAGATCAGCAAAGAAATATCATTTATTTTCCTCCAAAAAGATTTGTCTGCACATTCACATCTTTCGATGCGGTCCTTTTTACATGTGCTTCCGCGGCTTAGTCATTCCTGTAGACGCATCAGGAAATTTTTACCATTCTCTTACCCACAAATCCTGCTGAGTCTAAATCCAAGGAATGAAGAGGCTTTCCTGAAACTACTGGAGAAGAATCTAACAGGGTTCGGGATTGGAGCTGAATTTTAGTTGAGGTCACCCTGCTACTTGTTCAAACCACTGCTTGGGGCAGTGGCATGGAGATTGTATCTTTGCTTGTCTCAATAACTTTCCTCTCTGCAATGAACGTTTAGCAAAATCCTAATGTGGATTATATTGGATCCAAGCAGAGGTGTATGCTCATGTGAGCCAGCATCCTAGTGTTTTCTGTCTTCCCTCCTCCTGCAGGACCTATGCTGAGATGCTTAAATGGAGAACGCTGGGTTTAAAAAACACCACAAAGCATGAGCTTTCGGAAAAGCTGTTGAAACTATTTTTTACTTGAACAGAAGCAAACCTTAAGGGCAAATTTTTATTAGAGAACTAACAATAAACAGGAAGTCCAACAGTGTGGCCACAAGCAATCCAAATAATTCTACCGCATCACAACGTAAGAATTAATTTAGTGGCAGGTACAAATAAATGAATAAAAGGAAAGGACTCCCTATGAATGTTTTTTATAACTGGGAGGCAGGTAGTTTTATTTGTTCTCACTTTGGAAAAAGACTGATAACAATATACATTTGGAAACTGAAATGGAGGGAGAGGAGAAGACCATAGTAACTGGTAAATACATAGATTTTCTATCAAATCTCTTGACTTTAACAGAGACAGTTTGTATCTTTCTTTCCCCTACATTGTCTCCCCTTGTTGCTGCAATTCATGTTTGGCCTAACAGGACATATTGTTTTAATGCCCATAGTATGGGTAAGGAAACCGAGGCACAGTGGTACAAGAATACAAATTCAAAACTGGGCACCAGTAGTAGAAACTGTCCCACCCCAGATTCATGCTCAATTCAGAAGAACTGGATGTGATCCTGAGTAGGGGGATGGCATTGTTTGGGTGCATTTTTTATAATCTGAGCTTGTTCCTTCTCAGGACCACCATGCATGCATTAGAACGAAAGCTTTCCTCTAATTTCCTTCGAGAGCAAACCCACCTCTGAATGCACTTAGGTGACAGCGACCAGTTGCAGTGCCTGTAAGTTCTGTTGAAGCACACTTTCCACGGGAAGCACTGGCCAATAAATCACCATGGTCCTGGTAAATGGGTCCTGGTCATTTCCACCCAACGCAGGACTCCTGTGAGGGCAGGTTTTGCACTGGGGCTCCCTGTCGTGCTCTCTGAGATGCACTCAGAGCTCCAGCACAACGTGGGCCTCCTCCTACTCAATGCTCCTGCCCCATCTTTTGTCCTAGCCCTCAAAACAGACTGTGGCTTTCCTCGCCTACTTCTGTGGACACTCTCTTTATCCCTTGTGATTCCACCTCTCCCAAGTCTCTTGTACTCTTAACTCAGCCTTGGTCTCTGCTTCCTGGAGAACCTAATCTGACCCCCCCCCCCAAAGAAAAGCCTATTCAAGCTGTTAGGTGGCAGAAGCCTGGCTTGAGTAGCTACTTTAATATCACTTTTATATAGCTGGAGGGCGGAACTAAGACTTTGTTACAGTTTAGATCTAAAGTGGCCCCCTGGGTTTGTGTTTCGAAAGTGACTGGCTTATGGAGGTGCTATAGCTGGCTTGCTGGTAGGTGGCGAGATCAGGTTGGAAGAGGCAAGTCACTGGATGTGGACAGGTCTGTCTCCCTTCCTGCTTCTCCCTTAATCGTTCTGCTTCCTGTCTGCCATGAGGTGAGCAGCTTTCTTCCACCCAGGCCTTCCACCATGCCTTCCTAACTTGGAGCCAGCCAATTATGAACTAAACATTAGCCAAAACAAAGCTCATTAAGTTATGAATGTTGGGTATTTTGTCCCAGCAACAAGAAAATTGACTAAAATTGACTTTATGGTATCCATCTTGTCAAAATATTGATAAACTGATATTGCCAGTTTCTTTTGTTTCATTGTCTTCTTCAGCATTTGTATGGGTGTGATTGTGATTTAAGACTATGGGGCAAAAGAAATTTTAATTTCATGACCAATTAAAATAAACAAGCAAAATATTAAATAATTTTTATAGTGTTATCCGTATTTTTTCACCATGTAAAATATTAGCTATCATCTACGTAGACTGTCACAGTAGTTTCCAAAAGATGACTTTTCAAAAAAAGGAATCATATGTTCTAAGAATCCAAAATGTTTTTAAAGTTATTTTTTTAATGAGTATTTTTTGATTTGTAGGAAAGTTGAGAGTAAGGTACAGAGATTTCTTACATATCTGCTGCCTTACCTATGGATAGCCTTTTTATCAAAAATCCCTACTAACGAGGTTCATCTGTTACCATTGGTGAACCTTCACTGACACATTATCCACAGTCCAGAGGTTACATTAGAGTTCACTCTTGCTGTAGATTCTATGGGTTTAGATAAATCTGTGACATGTGTCCACCACTATAGTGTCACAGAGAGTATTTTCACTGTCCTAAATAAAAGTCCTGTGTTCCACTTACTTATCCACCTCTCTCCTCTAACTCCTGGCAACTACTGATCTTTTCATTATCTCCATATTTTGTCTTTTTCAGAATGTTATATACTTGGAATCATACAGTATGTACCTCTTTCACATTGGTTTATTTCAGTCAGTAATATGCATTTATGCTTTCTCCATATCTTTTCATGGTTAGATAGTTCATTTTCTCTTGAACAATGAGTAAAAGTCTATTATGTACACTTATCACAGTTTATTGTTATCCATTTACCTACTGAAGGACGTCACGTTTGATTTCAAATGTTGTCAGTTATGAATAAAACCATTATATGGCAGACGTTTTTGTATGGAGACAAGTTTCAGCTCCTTTGCATGAACCCAGGAATGTGATTGCCAGGCTATGTGATAAGAATACATTTAGTTTTTAAGAAACTATCAAACTGTCCTCCAAAGTAGCCATGTCATTGTGCACTCCCACCAACAATGAATGAAACCTCCCATTACTTTACATCCTTGTCAGCATTTGGTGTCACCAGAGTTCTGGATTTTGGCCACTCTAACAGGTGTGTGGTAGTATCTAATTCGTGTCTTACTTTTCATTTTCTTGATGATAATTGATGTAAAATATCATTTCATATGTGTATTTATTATCTGTGTATCTTCTTTGATGGGTGCCTTTTATGGCTTCTGGTCTACTTTTTAATCTAGGTGATTTATTTTTTTAAATTTGGAGTTGTAGGGCTTCATTGCACATTTTAGATAAGAGTCCTTTATCAGGTGGGTCTTTAGTAAATACTTTTCCCCAGTCTGTGCCTTGCCTTTCCATTTTGTTCTGCCAATGTCTTTCATAAAGCAGATATTTTTAATTTTAATGAAGTTCAAGTTATCAATTTTGACTTTCATGGATTGTACCTTTAATGTCTTATGAAAAGTTTTCTTTTTTTTCAGTAAGATAGTTGGGTAAATTACATTGAGCTATTAAAAGTAAATTATTACAAAAATAACAATATAAACAAACTATACAATAGCTAAATAACATAAACATCAGTTTCCTTCCATAAAGAGTTGTTACAGGAATTTTGCCCCTAGTATAAACACTTAGAAATCAGACAAAATATGTGAAGTAACAGATTTCAGACATTGAATGACAGATATCACAAGATGATGATTCCTGAGAGAAGGGAAATAGAGAGGATAAGTATTAATATGACTCAGATTATTCTCTGGGTCAGTTCCAAGGTCTAAAAGGAGAGGGAATAAAACAGTAGAGCATGGTGGTGTTTCTTAGTTACTTTATCTCTCATTGCTGAGACAAAATACCTGACACCCAAGGTTAAAGGAGGAAAGGTTTATTTAGCTCACAGTTTGTGGAGGTTTCAGTCCATAATCGGCTGGCTCCAAGGCAGGGTGGCACATGGCACAAGGGCAAGAGTTCATGGTAGCAGAAGACAGCAAAAGCAACAAGAGAGGGGAGAGAAATCTCTTTCTGTCACTTATATTGTATGCAAGCTACCTGCCCTAGGGCAGGTGTAGCACTCACACCCTTAATCCTATCACTGGACCATGAATCAATCACAAACTCTAGATTCAGCTACCTTGGAAAGGCCCACCCACCCCATGACCACATGAGGCTTTGGGAGGCCATCTAGACATGAACCATAACATGGTGTTACCAAATTTAGAGGCTGTAGAGGTCTCCTATTGAGTTGATGGCTGAGAATTATCTGCACATCCATGGGGGGAAACTACCCAAGGCTAGAATAAGACTCAGTGTGAAGCAATATGCCTGAAAGTTCTCAGACAGGATTAGTGTACAATTTCACCAACAGGAGTGGAGAGACTTCATAAAAATGGGGACATGAATAGTGCTATCATAAGCAATGGGCATTAATTGTGCAGCAAACATTCCCAGAATGAAGGTTGGTCTACGTGTGCCTATAGTGAAGCATAAAAACAAGCTTCAAAGGAGTCAAATTGATTCACAGGCAACTTACAAATTCAACATTCTTTAACAAAATAAAAGAATGTCAAATTCAAAATATCAAGGATCTAATCAAAAGCGTGCAAACAAGTAGGGAAATATGACCCAAAACCAGAAGAAAAACCAACCAATAGAAAGAAATACAGAAATAATAGACACTATGGAATTAGTATAGGTTAATACTGGTTTATTAACCAGTATGAAAAATTTATATTTTTAAAACATACACTCAAGAATATACAGGAAAATATAAGAATAGCTATAAATAATATTTTTAAAGATCCAAGTCCAACTTTTAGAGAGAAAAACATAATATTTACAGTTACAAAATACACTCAACGGGACCGGTGTAGCAGACTCTATGCTGCAGAATTAAATAGTGAACATGAGAACAGGAATAGAAACTATAAAAAATGAAGAAAGAAAAAATATTATTCTACCATGTGATTAGAAGCACAATATCAAATGAGCTAACATGCAATTGGACTCCAAGAGAGAATAAGGACAAGGGAGTTGGAAACGTAAGAAGAAAAATTTGAGGAAATAGTGACCATTTAAAATAATTTGAGGGGCCGATGATATAGCTCAGCGGCATAAATGCCTGCCTGGCAAGCGTGAGGTCCTGAGTTCAACTTCCGGTACCCGCATATAAAAAAAAAAATAATAAAATAAATAAATATAATAATTTGTGTTAGAACCTATAAACTTAAAGATACAGGAATCTCAGTGAACCCTAAGCAGAAAAACAAAACAAACGAAAAATAATATAAAGGTATATCATAACCAAAGATTTAAAAAGTGATTTTTAAAAACTTATAAGTAACCAGAGAAAAGAGCATGTGATATACCAAATGGAAAAAGAACTTAGGCAGGCTTCTCATTTACAAATTGTGAAGACTCAAAAGCAATGGAATAATATGTTGCTCATTCTGAAAACAAACTGTATACCTCAAATTCTGTACCCAGAAAAAATGGTTTTTGAAAATCTAGGAGAAATAAAAAAATTTCAAACTAACAACAGTGGAATTAACTAACAGCAGAAGAAATGTTAAAATAAATTCTATGAGCTTCAAGAAGTGAAATGGACATTTAGATTTAAAAAATGGAATGAAGAAGGGTAGAAAAGGAATTGTGTAGGTGAATTTTTAAAAAGGATACTTTCTGCTCATTTTTTATCTCTTTGAAATACAATTTAAAATTTAAAAGAAAATAATAAAAATGTATGATGGAAGAATATATCATGTAGCATTAAAATAGCTAATAACACTATCTTTAGGATATGGAAATTGGAAGGATGTTTTGTAAGGTTATTATACTAGATAATATAGTATATTATTTGAACTTAATTGTGCTTTGTTAATAAATACTATATAATGTATATAATTTCATATAATATAAAACTATATTTAATATATAATATATTATAACTTAATTTGTAGAATTAAACAGTATAAAACAATATTAAGCAACATATCAAAACACAACATATGAAAAAATGTTGAGGGGCTAGTTTACTATACTGAGAGAAAATGTATAACATTAAATTAAATGATCACATTATCACTGAGAAAAAGTTATAAAATCAATCATCGTGTTATGTACCTAAGAAACTAGGAAAAGAACAACATCAGTAACCAACATAAGTAGAGGGACATTATCATAAAGAAAGCTATAGAAACCAATTAAGTGAACATGAAAACAGGAATAGAAACTATCAAAAATGAAGAAAGAAAAACTATTATTCTATCCTATGACTAGAGGTATAAAAAACAGCCATAAAAAAAAGAAAATTAATAAACCAAAAGTTGGATATTTGAGATCTGTAAAACTGATAAAAAATAATCTAGATATAGGCTAATTAATAAAAAGAAGTCAAATTATAACTATCGAAATAAAAATGGGGGGCTGGTGAGAGCTCAGCGGCATAAGCGCCTGCCTGGCAAGCGCAAGGGTCCGAGTTCGACTCCCGGAATCCACATACGAAAAAAGGGCCGGTGATATCGCTCAGCGGCACGGGCGCCTGCTGGCGTGCGAGGTCCTGAGGTCGACTCCCAGTACCCACAAAAAAAAAAAAAAAAAGAAATAAAAATGGGAAGGCTGCTATAGAGCTTACAGATGTTTAAAGAAGTATAGGTCAATATTATGAATAACTTTATGGCAACAAATTCATCAACTTGATGGGACAGATGGAATTTTTTGAAAGACACAAAATACTAAAGTTTATTCCAAACAAAATACATGAGCTAAATATCTCAACTCCTTTTTAAAAATATTAATTAATATCCTCTCAAAAGAAAATCCTCAGATAACATAACTCATGAATTATTCTAGGCATTTAAGGAGGAAAAAGTACCAGTGCTATGTAAATACTTACAGGAAACAAGAGAAAGGAATATTTCTCAAGTCACGTTATAAGACTAGCATTAACCTGCTGTTAAAACAATACAAAGTTATTGCCAACAAAGAAAAGTATAGCTCTATATCCATCATGAACAGATATAAAAATCTTTAATTGAACATTAATAATTTGAATTCAGCAATTAAGGGATACTATCTATTGATTAGTGAAAGACACATGCACACTGAGAAAAGAGTAAAACTCTCTTAACTGGTATATGACAATGATCTTCTATATATAAAATCATTTTTTTTTTTTTGGTAACGGGAATTGAACTCAGGACCTTGAGCCTGCCAGGCAGGCGCTGTGCCACTGAGCTCTATCCCTGGCCCTATAAAATTTTTTTTCTTTTTGGTGGGTACCGGGGGTTGAACTCAGGACCTCGCGTGCCAGCAGGCTCCCGTGCCTCTGAGCGATATCACTGGCCCTTTTTTCATATATGGGTACCCAGAGTTGAACTCAGGATGTCGTGCTTGCCAGGCAGGCGCTTATGCTGCTGAGCTATCTCACTGGCCTCTAAAATCTTAAAGTATCTCTAAAACACTACTAGAAGTAATGAGTGAGTTTAGCAAGGTTAAATAAGGTCATTATACAAAAGTCAATTTTATTTCTGTATGCTAGTAATTGGAAACTGAAACTTAAAAGTAATATAATTATAATAGCATGAAATACGGATAAACAATAAGAGTTATATACCGAACATTATAAGACATTACTGGAAGAAATGAAGGAAGACAGTTAAATAGAGAGATACACCATGGTGACTAATTGGCAAACCAATTTTTTTCCATAGAGTGAATAAATTCCCAACAAAAATCCTAGCAGGTGTTTTTGTAGACATCAAGAATCTGATTTGAAAACTTCTATGAAAATCCAAAAGACCTATAGCAGTCAAAAACACTCTTTGAAATGGTAGAAAAAGAGTTAAAGTATTCACACTGTCTAGTTTCAAGACTGGCTACAATGGTACATTATCAAGGTAGTGTGGTAAAGAAATACATTAATGAAAAGAATGGGGAGCTCAGAAATCAGCTGGCACATATGTAGACAATTGATTTTCAGTTTTCAATAAAAGTGCCAAGATAGTCTTTTGGATAGTCAATGGAGAGACACTTTTCAACAAATGGTACCGGAACAATTGCATAACTATGTGGAAAATATGAATTTATAAACTCATCTCATACCATATGTACAAACATTTCTAGTAATGGATAGTAGATCTAAGCATAAAAGCGAAGACCATAAATTTTCTAAAGCATTATGGTGAGTGGAAGAATCCTTATGCAAAACAATACATACTGTATTATATGAAATTCTACAAAAGGCAAAACTATAGTGACAGTTGATCAGGGGTTGCCTGGGTTCAATGACAAGGACAGGGAATTAACTTTCAAGGGGCAGAAGTTGAGGGAAGTTTTTGGTATGATGGAAATATTTTATATCTTTATTACAATGGTGGTTTTATGACTATTGACCCTTGTCCAAAATTCTGAATCTTCAAATTAAAATTGATAAATTTCAGTAGATACAAATTATATTTTGAAAGAAAACCTGATATTTTTAAAGCCTATATTTAAACATTCAAATTCAGAAAAATCACAACATAAATGTTACATTGACATTAAATTATTTTCTAGCTTTTGTGTTTATCAGTATACTTTGAGATCGAGCTTGATGTTTGTTTTGATGCAGCACTTTTTAAAAAAAATCACAATCTGGTCCTGGTTCTTTGTTTTTTTTAATCAAGAGTCAAATTTCTCACAGAAGTTCAGCACTATTTTTCGCAACTTTGAATAGTCCAGTTTTACTCTGAGAAGGAAACTGTGGGGCACACAAGCTTCTCCAACTTTTCCCTGAGGTGACCCCAGAGAGGGTCTCAGAGAGGAGAGAAGTAGACACCACCCTTGGTGACATCTCATACCTGAGATTCTGAGGTCACCCCTCAAGAGGGAGCAATCTTGATCCATTTTTTCCATTCTTCCTTCCCTCCCACCTCCCCTCCCTAAAAGCCCCTTCCCATCTCCACAAAGTCCCCCTTCCTGTCTCCACAAAATCTATCTCCCTGTTTCCTAACGTCTACCTTTTATTTTGTTCTTCAAGTTCTTCATACTTTGGGTTTCTCATATATGAGAAGCCATGTGATATTTAACTTTCTAGGTCCAATTTATTTCACTTGATATGGTCTCAAGAATTTTTTTCATGTTTAAAATATTGTATTTCATAGTAGTAAGACAGTTTTAAAAAGACATGGAGGAAGCTTAAGGGTATCTGCTGAATTGAAAGAAGTCAATCTAAAATCCCACATGGTGAACACATACAAATATATGTACTGTTGGAAAAGGCAAAACTGTAGAGACAATAAAATGATCAGCAACTGCTATGGGTTCAGAGGGCATGAGAAATGAATGGATGGAGCACAGGGAATTTTTAAGGCAGTGAAACAATTCTGTATGATTCTGTATTATAATATGATGGTAGATACATGCCATTATACATTTGCCCAAACCCACATGATGTACAATACTCAAAATGAAACATAATGTCGACTATGGACTTTGCTTGAGGATGATGTACCATTGTTGGTTCACCGATTGTAACAAATGCACCACATTGGTGTGGGCTGCTAATGGTGCAGGGGTCTGTGGATGGAGGGAGGGAGGAAGGACGGGGGAACTCTCCATTCTTCCCACTTAGTTTTGCTATCAATCTAAAACTGTGTTAATAAGTAGCATTTATTATTTGTTTAAATAGCATTTATTATTTATTTAATATTTGTTTTCAAATTGGAACAAAGTACTTAAGATTCCACCACTTACTACAAATATTCTTATTTTTCTATAGTAGCTCTTGGGCACATGCACATATATTTCCATATGGTTGTGATTACTGAAGGATGATCACTTGGCCTTCTGCATTTTAATTTAACAGAAGAGAGTATTTCTTAGAAAAGGCCAAAAGTTTTAACTGCCTAAGCATCTGCATCTAAACTATTTAATTTATTTGTAAAATGCATTGGATTCCAAAACTTAATAGAAAAGCAGAAGGTAGGAAGCTAATACTTTTGGAGCCTGTACAAAGCCTCAGGCCCTATGCCAGGTGTTTTACACATTTTATTTTATTTTGTCCTTGTAATACTATGTGAAGTAGGTGTCATTATCTCCATTTTATGGGGAAGCAAACTGTAATTTTAAAATAACTCTATCAAATTAACCAAAGATCATCCGTGGACAAGCTTAACTATTACTGGTGTTATCCCCAATCTAGATTTTCTTATGATTTGAAAAGTAAGTCAGAAATATATTTATCGAAATGTATTTTATGAAATCCTACTTTTGCAAGAAGTTATAAAGCAGATAATGTAGATAGATAGATAGATAGATAGATAGATAGATATAGATAGATGATAGATGATAGATAGATAGATAGATAGATAGATAGATAGATAGATAGATAGATAGATAGATGATAGATAAAAGATATGTGTTAATACCTGGGTAGACAGGTACAGAATGATAGCATATTTGTCAACTTTGCATTGCTATGACAGAATACCTGAAAAAACCAACTTAGAAGAAAGATTTATTTTGGTTCATGGTTTCAGAAGTTTCAGTCCATGGTCAGCTGGCTCCATTCTTTTAGGCCTATAGAGAGGCAGAAACATCATGGTGGAACAGCACAGCAGAATAAAACTGCTCACCTGATGGCAGCCAGAAAGCAGAAAAAAGAGCAAAAGAACCAGAAAGGAAAGGACCAGGGACAATGTCACTCTCCCGTGACCTACTTCTTTTAACTAGTGGCCATGTCTTAAGCCTCTGTCACCTCTTAATAAGGCCATCAAATTATAAACCCATCAGAGGATTAATCCACTGATAAAATTAGAGCCTATATGATCCAGTCACCTTCCAAAAATTCCATCACTGAAGACTTTGGGGGACATTTTGCATCTAAATAATAACAGATGGATATATATAGGATACACACACATACACATATATGTATCATAAAATTTCTGAGAAACTCTAGGTAAAATATTTAAAAGCTTCTTTCCTGTAGAACATCTCTGGGCTTTTATATGCTAATAATATTTTGAATTTCCAACACTTCCCATTTTGGGGAGCAAGAAGATTGCCACGCCAGTTTCATCAAACACACTTTGGGAAATCTTGAAGCATAATATTATTCATAATTTATTCAGAACACTCACTGTTTAATTTTAAGAATTTCCAGAATGCATTCCATGACAGTGTCCATAAAACATTCCAGCTTCATCTCATTATTTATTTTATCAAGTGAATAATATACCTTGGGGTTAAGCCATGAAATGATGTAGAAGCATTGAATTGTAAGCCTGGAAGGGATCACACGAACTCAGTAGGCCACCTCCCAGGCTACAGAAGGACCACACCTAAGCCATCATGGACAGATGGGTATCTAGCTTGTTGTAAAAGACCTCCAGGGAAGAAAATTCCATAACCTCCCCGTAACCTATTCCAGATGCCCGGTTTTTCTGAGAAAACAGTGAGCTCCTTGAAGCGCATCTAGACTATTGTGCATGTACTGAAATGCTTTGTCATACAGTGGTATAGTATAGGGAGGTGTTTGGAACTTAACAAAGGCACTAATGGAAGTAGAGTAAAAATCTGTCTGCTGTCTGTCTGTCTGTCTCCAGAGAGAGAAAGCACAGGACTTCAAAATATCTCAGAATTATCTTTGACTATTTTTTCTATTTTCACAGTTTCAAATAACATTTCATGCCGTACCTCTCCTTTGTAGTATCTCTTGATTTAATCCTCTCCTCTTTTCCCCCTGACACCCATAGTTGAAGCTCTCATTTTTGCTAGTTTGGTCTCTCAAAGGCCTCTTGACTAAGTCCTTGTCTCTAGATTCTCTTCTTCCTAATTTGCCCTCATGCTGCTAAAACATGTCTATCTATCATTGCCATGTCTAACATATCCCTTTGCCAACAATATAAATGTGAACCCATCTATCTGTCTCTGCTCTCTCTTTCTCTCTCTTCAAACATACATCATGTGCATATAGATAGGTAGAAAAATGGATGAATGGATAGAGAAAGCGATAGATAGATAGATAGATAGATAGATAGATAGATAGATAGATAGATAGATAGATAGAGGCCTATTTACCTCTGTGTAGTTTGACTCCAGCCTCCCTCCCCAGTCCTATCTCCAGTTCCTGTATTCTCCACCACACATTCAATCCCGCACTCATAGTGAACATTTTTCTTGCCTTCCTGATTTTGATTTTTTTCATTCTTTCTGCCTGAAACTCCTCTCCCTCTCTTTGTAGTGTTCTTACTCATCTATCAAGTACTAGCTCCTTTGTAAAATATGCCAAGGTCTTTCTAAGTCAAACTAATCATTTTCTCACCTCTTTTGCATCCCAGAACTTCTAAATGTTCCTTACTCACATCTCAAAGGCACAAAACATGGTGAATATTAAGCCAATAGGTGACATGACTTTGATGTGTGCCTCAGATGGAGGGATGGGCAGAGGCTGAATAGAGCAAGTAGAGGGGAGACTGGAACTGATTGACTGACCCACAAGGAAATGTCATAAAGGTGACAGGAAAAGTAAACGGTGACAATGAAGGTGATGATGACTGTGAGGGAGAAAGAAAAGCATGCAAAGACCCTGCCATTTGAGAGTGGGAGGGCTCTGTCTATAATCCAGGAAAGATGGGTAGGTGCAGGATGGAGGGCAGCCAGCAGTTCTTCCATGTCCTGAGAACCAATGGGACAGGACATGGGGAAGGCAGCAGCCATAGACAAGGAACCTCCAGGGGAAGAGCTCCCAACTTGTCCCCCAACCTCAGGGCAAGCCACATGGTGTCAAGTTTAGAAACTTTAGAGGAGGGGAAGGAAAGGGAGAGGTTCGCTGTCTACTTTATATCACAAGTACAGATTAACTTTGTCTTATATTAGCTATTTCTCTCACTCCATGATGAGAACCCCTGTCTGGCATTTCCATTATTCTCAGGAGTTTTGTTGGGAGTGGAAGGGCCATGCCAACTTGCCAACACTCTATGAAGCCAATTACGATGAGGACATTCAGCTTGACACTCATTAAATTGTAGTGATGAGTATGCTGATTACTATTGCTGAATTGATGTGCATACAGGATCTAGAAAAGAAGGTTGTCTTGGGAAATACGCTTAAGAATTTCTGTGGTCATTGGCTGTTGTGTCAGCTTGAATAAGAAATGCCCAAATGGTGGGATTAGCATAGTTCTGGGTATGGCTGAATGGATTTTCTGAAGATGAAAGACCCCTGCTGAGTGTGAGTGGCACCAGCCAATAGTCTTGTACCTGAATAGATACAAAAGGGAAAGCAGAAGGAAGGCTCACTTCAGTTTCTTGGGAGGAGCTCCAGTCTTTGCCTTCACCTTGGACATCCATCTCCTGGCTTCTAGTGCAGATTCTTTAGCCTTGCATCACGGACCCTTTGGCTTCCTGATGCAGACTTGCATGGGACTCTACAGTGAGCTGCAGGCTTTCAACTTTCAAATGCATCCTTCAGCTCTCCAGCACACAGACAGCCCTTTTGCATTCTTCCACCCCTGACTCTGCAGACTGCCTTTGTAAGCCTACCTTGAAAATATATAGATATACATTATATACATATGTCATATGTATTTATATATATTTTATATTAAATCTGTTTCTCTAATGAGCACCGACTGATACAAATTCCTTCTTCATGATATACAACTTTATAATACATGACTTCTATAAGAGTTCATAATCAGCTTAGCCATAAATAAATAAAATTGTCTACTTGAAATGCTATAATTTATACATTTAAACAAATAGTTTTTTCTTCAAAGTACTTGCCTTAGGTAATTAGATACTTAGGATAATCATGTGCCATTTCTGTTTGTTATGATGTATTGAGTGCCTACCATGTTTTGGACCATGTTAGGAATGCTTTATCATTAACCTCACAGCATCCCTAGGAGGTCAGCATTGTAATTCTCTTTTTACAGATGAGAAAACTCAGTAACTTGCCCCCAGCTGGCTGCAGAGGGGTTAGGGGTTGGCTGTGCCTGGGGGCAACAGAGCTCCCATCTGAGACCAAAACTCCTATTCCTTTTACTTTGTTTTATTTAGTCAAAACGCTTTTTGGAGATTTTGTAAAAACTAAATTACATTCATTAATGAGTGCATTTAATGACTTAGTAATGAATCTTTGTACTTTCTGGATGACTTTGAGTTTTAAAGATAGTTATAATTTTTTGAAATCAAATGTAGTGAAAATGGTGGGAGGCTGGGGTATGCTAAGATACTTTGTGATCTTGGAAGTAATACATTGAATGTTTTGTGTGACTTTTAAATTGAATTGAAAGATAATTTAAAATATAACTGGTTTTGTAATTTCTACAATACCGTAGATATTGAAAGAGTGGTATTTGGTATAGAAAATGGGAATATAATCCCCCCTTGAACCTTAGGATTGTAATGACCATAATAGATCATTGAATGCTTTTTCCCTCAAATTCTGTCTCGGTAAGTGACAGAGTAAACCTTGGAACCCTAAACTGTCAGGCTCCAAATTTTTCCAATTGTACATCCTTGGCTCACACAAGCTAGGAAGTGTTTTACAGCCAAAGCCCTGCCTAGCAAGCCTTCACCCCATGCTTAAACTTCCAGGGATAACAAAGTGATCTCATCTCTGACCTTTCTCCCCACTCCCAACCTCAGGGCTGCCCTTTCCTTGAGAAGATTGCAACTATCAGGACATCCTTTCTTCCCATGCAGCAGAAATTCATCTCCATGTATTAAGTATTTCAAGATTTGAGACATGAATGTAATTTCATGAGCAAAAAAAGAAGAAGTTGATTTAGGCATATTCTAAAGATAAGTTTTTCAAACAAAATAAAGGCTCCAGAGTAGATAAACTCAATTGCCCCTTCCCAGGCTGATGGGTCTTTTTCTTAGCTGTCACCCAAACCAACTTTCAGAGTAGACTCAAAAGAAAAGCACAGAAATACTTTTCTGACTTTTCCATATTTAGCACAACACCACACAAAATTGCTAAATACCATATAACCACACTTACCATCCTGGGGCCCATAAATTCAGAATTCAGACACTTGATTACAAACCACAGAATGACTCTGTTTAAGAAATAGTATGTGGGGTTGTAAGGGAACTGCTCTTATTTAGATCTTCTTCTGGTTACTAACTTAGTAATGTGGGCTTTTTTCTCTCTCTCTCTTCTTTCTCAATCCTTCTACCATGGCTGTCATCTCCAATTTCTGATACAGTTGCCTGAGTATTGAGGGTGCAGGCCAGCAAGAGTTGGGGACCATTCTCTGCTATAATTATAGTCCAAAAGGAAAATAAGCACATGCGTTTTTGGTTTCACAGTAAAATTCCAGAGCAAAACAGGAGTCAATCATCCAGTTTTAGGAGGGCCAAGGTACAACTGGAAATCGCCCCTCCCATCTGGGGGTGGCCCAGGCACCCCCTCTACTTTGCTGCTAGCCCCCTCCCCCTGCCCCAGCTTCAAAGCCATCTTCTGTTCCAGACCCTTTATCTGACCAGACCCATTTGGCACATGAAAGAATAAAGGATGGGAATCACATCCTAGATATTTTGCGTTTCCGGACTTGTTTATATTTTTATAGGGATAAACTAAAAGCTAAGCTAGTGGAGGGTACTCACCCCCACCAGGAATTTCTTCAGAAACATAGACAAGTCACCTCCCCACCAAGCTGGGCTTTCCTCCGTCCTTTATCAAGGCCACTCCTGCTGATAAACTTTAGATAGATCAGAAAATCATACAAATTTAACAATGTTTAAATGTTCTCCACGAAAGACATTTAGTTTTCAAATACAAATCCCTCATTTTCGCCCTTTATGACGGAAATGTCTCTTGTATCTCAGAAGCCAGACAGCAACACTACTAAGAATTCTTTAATAAGTGAAACAGCTCATATTGAGATATTCACTGTTTCAGAGATATGCTGAGTTCTTCACCTTACCGCAGTCTTAGGAAGCAGGTATTATCTCCAACAGTTAAGACTCTGAATGAAAGCAGTTAGGTATCATAAGTAAAACCATGGAGTGATTATGTGGCAGAGACAGCCTTGCAATTCATCTCCTTTACTACAACGCTGTAAAATCTTTCTAGAAAGTATAGCCATTCCTGAAGATGCATATGATAAGAACTTTTATATCAGCCATGTTTTTGGATGCAAGACACAAATATTAATTCTGGCTTATTTAAGGGGGAAAAACAGAAAATATAGGGTGCACAGACACTTTGGAAGTGCTGGAAATTCAAGGCTGAGGTGCAGTAACCAGCAACAAGATCAAAATTGCACTACAAAATGGGTCCAAGGACAGAATGGGCCAGGAGCTGCTATCATTGTGCCCTGAATACACAAAGAACCTACAATACAAGCAAACCATATGCTGGGCACAGCTACTGTGCTGCTCCTTAGTTTCCCCCAAGAACTTGATCTCATAGCAATGGCCTTCGCTGTCAGGAAACCATCTTCTTAATCCTTGTTGCATCACATCTTTGATCCCCTAATCAAACACCAAAGTAGGTGCATTTGGCTGATGGAGCTTAAGTCACAGGCTCACATGCTACCAGCAAGGGGGGACTGAAAAGTGAGTCTGGTGGTTTCAGCTTCTATGATGATGGATGTCTGTGTGTCTTCCACCAAAACCTATGAACTAGATAATTACCCTTTGGGAACAAAAATTAGATGGTTGGCAGCCAGAAGGAATAACAGATAGGTGCTATACCTAGCCCTCTTTTCCCAAAAATAAGCTGGAAAATAATCAACCTTGAAGACTGGAGAGCAAAAATACCAGCCCCAATCAGCCATCCTTGCCTTACCTGCCATCACTATTCTTTTGCCCGAGGACAGGCTGATTGAACTGGCATTTTTGATCTCTAGTTTTCAAGGCTGATGTCTCCCAGCGAGGTCTTATTTTCAGGAAAACACAGTAGGACTCAAGTGGCAAGCGTCCCTCGTACCAGGCAATTCATTCCTTTACCCATATGAGTATGAGATGCGCCTTATTCCTGGCCCTGTGACTCCCAGATCCCTAGTAGAGCAGGGCTTTGTGGTTCACCAGAGTGTTCTGCAGACGATGAATGGTGTCAGCAGAGACCTCGCACCATGCATAAACAGTGTTTAAAAAGAAGACAGAAGAAACATGTAAGTACTCTTGAAAGACTGGTGAATCAGTTGTCTGTGGATTGAGGCTAAAGAACATTGTGTCCAGAGTAACTGCATTTTGGATGAAAAATAAAAGAGCTTCTGTAAACTTGTTATTACTTTTCTTGTGGTGTTCACGGCAAATGCCAACAGTACAGATGTCAGCTTCCAGCTTGGGCCAATTTGTTTACCAGATCCATTTTATTTTCACCAGAACTCATCTCCCAGAGGGTTTCTACTATAAAAGAGAAAGTTGAGAAATATCAGTTTTAGGAGAAGGATAATACATCTTGCCTGGTGTGGGCATCTGTTACATTTCTCTGCCCAGTATTCACTCTTTCTTCTTTTATTAACAGTACCATAGTATTCCTATGGGATTGGTGGTACCCTGCTGGGTCTAAGAAAGTTCATGCTATCTGGAGTGAGACCATGTAAACACCTACATACAATGATTGGCTCTGGGAGAGGAATGTGCTGCAGAGCACCCCAATCAGAACACTCAGTTGTCTCTTCAATTTCTAGGAAAAAGAAATTCTCTCCACTGGAATCACTAAGCTGGTAGGCCGTACTGAACTCTTCTGGTGGACATCTTACTACCATAAGCAGAGGGCCTGAGAACAGGGCCAACAGAGGAACTGATGGAATACTATTTATAATACCATTTTAACACTTTCATCAAGCCACTTTTAGAGCCAATAATCTTAGGTTTTTTAATTGCCTGAGCTGGTAAATTTCTTCTTTCCTTTAAGTTAGCATGAGTTGAGTCACCCATCACATGCAACTAAAAAATCTTAACTGCTTCACGAACTGTACTGGTTTATAGAATTCTGGTCTGCTTTGGTTCAAGAAGAAGCTGAATAACTAATTGTCCTGTTACTTTCTGTAGGAGAAGCCCATAGTCTGGATGGAGAATAGGTTAAGTGTTTTCTTCCAACTTTGAGATTTTAGGATTGTCTGGATAGAGACAAGTAAGAAAGATTTGTTAGAAAACATTAGATGCTATCTCAGAAAAAGATAATGATGGGATTGCCATTTAGTACAACAAAAATCATCACACAAATTGGGTTAGTAACTATTTTAAGTTCCATTTAGCATCTCACAGTAATCCTTTTCATAAGTACTTTGCCATTTCTAAATTTGTGAGGCTTAAATAATTATGTAATTACTTTGTACAACCACAGTGCACCACTTGGGTCTGGTAGCTACTTTAAGCCATGTCGTTTTCCATTATAAATTTTATTTTGTTTAGTACATAATTTATAGTTTGTGTAACAAGAATAACCATATCATGCAACTATTCTCTAACAGCACAGCAATTACTCCCATATTGTGGTAACTTCTAGTGGAATGGATATTTCTTTGTATTTACAGAAATGATAACATCAAACCCAGTGATTTCCTGCTGATAATACTTATAAGTATAAATTCAACTACAATTCAGTTGCCTCTTTTTGACCATTCCAGTTGAGCATGACAATAAATGGAACAAAATGTTTTATTGTCACTTTCAGATTAGATGATAGTTAACAAGCATGCTTCAGAAATTGGATCTTGGGAACACATCCTGTATAGTGGGATCAAAGTACATTATTTGCCACCATCTATATTCTAGTAACAAACAGGCCTTGATCAATTGCAACAGTTCAAGATCAAGAGATCATGCAGGAAAGTTATATTTTATTGTAACATAAGCCCAGTTGACAAACTACCCTGAAGGATGTGGTGTGAGAGACTGGCTTCCGTATGGCCTGAAGGGAAAGAGAAAGAAAGGCACAGGACCTGGAATTAAAAACCTGACTTTCCCATTTTCTAGCTAGGTGATCTTACCAAGGGCATAATCTCTGGCAGATTGTTTCTTTTTCTATAAATTTGCTTTATTGGTGCTTGTCTCATGAGGTTTGTTGCAAAAGCAAACAGTGTAATGTACTTGGAAGCATTATGTCAAGCACTACACTAAATGCCAGGTACTATTAAAGAAGAAAGCCTTTTGTTCTCATTCAACTTATTTAGTTTGAAATAAAATACCTATTCTTTTATAAACTTACAATGAAAGATAAAGAAAAAAGTGTCTATTGTATGCAAGATACTACACTAATGCAAAGAGTTTATCCTGGCATCTCCTTCCTCCTTCCCTCCCCTTCCCTCCCTTCCCCTCCCCTTCCCTCCCCTCCCCTCCCCTCCGCTTCCCTTCCCTTCTCTTTCTGTGTAATCTAGACTTTTCCCTAGGGCTTGTCTATCTTTTACTGTGCAAGATGTTGTGGTCACGGACTTCTGAATTTTGCTTTATTAGAGAAAAACACACATTTTCTTACACAAATTGAAAAAAAATCAAACAAGAGTCATTTCTGCACCTGAAGGCTGGGTTATGGGCTACAATGTAATATTGCAATCTACAAGATAAACATCCAAGTATTCTCTAAAGGATATTGGTGTGGTTATTTTTAATGCTTGCTAGAACTACATATTAGAGATTTTTTTTTCTAATTGTAGCCAGCTATTTAATCTTAGGTAGGTAGTTTCAGTTAGTTGAGAGTCTACAAGTTATTAAATAGCAACTCAATACTTGTTAAGTTAAATTAGTTTAACATAAAGTATAATGTATGTAAATGTTCATATTAGAAGAGTTGGTTTTCTTATTCTAAACTTAGAAAGGGAAATTTTCAATAGTCATAAAAGAATTCTAGAACTTTGAACTTTGGTTATATATAAAGGTCTATGTGGATACTATCCGTATTTATAATTATAGAGAGCAATTGTTATTGTGTGTTCTTTAGAGGTGAATAAGGAATACAGAATCAAATTAACTTTCTTTAAGGATTAAAGGGAAGAGCAACATCTTTCTAACTGATCTCCTGTCCTACCAGTGTTGAATGTTTTTTATTTCCACAGAGGCCAAATGTTCTAGTAACTTTGGATGTGGCTGGACCAGAAATACTGTTTTGTTTGTGCTAAGCTTTGAAGAAGTCATGCTTTTAGTGATATTCCTGATGATGCAGTCAAAATTTTTTACATTTCCTTATCCAATGCATTTTTGTATTATTTTTCTAAGGCCTTTGTAACAAAGAACCATAAAATTGGTAGTTTTAAATTTTATGGTCTGACAATTCTGGAGGCTACAAGTTCAAAATGGCAGGGTTAGTATCTTCTGAGGGCTATAAGAGAAGCATCTATGAGGTGTGATTAAAAAATACGGTGAATATCCACATTTTAAAAAACTTTTTACAGCAAAAAACACATTGCCATTAATCCACCTCTAAATATCTCCCCTCTCACCTTGAACACACTTATCTCACCATTCTTGACACTTTCTGAAGCAGTTCTGGAAGTACTCTTTCATGAGGGTCTTTAGTAGCACTGGAAGTACTCTTTCATGAGGGTCTTTAGTAGCACTGTCATGGCTGACTGGATGTCCAGAATTCATTCAAAGCATTGACCTTTCATGGTCATTCTGACTTTGGGGAAGATTCAGGGGTCACATGGTGCCAGACCCAATGAATAAAGTGGATGAAGACACAGGGTAACATTTTGCAAGCCTGCCTTTCCCTTAGATGGCACACAGCAGCAGCATTCGCTGTATTTTTTATCATAACTCATAAAAACATGAAACAAGACTTCCAGAACTGCTTCAGTGGCAAGAATGAAGAGATCAGTGTGTTGAGAGTATTTTGAGGGTGATTGATGGCCATGTGTCTTTTAGTCTAATAATATTTTTAAAATTTAAACATTCACCATGTATTTTGATCACACCCCGTAATCTAGGCTCTTCTTGGCTTGTAGATGGCTGTCTCTGTGTTCACACGATGCTCTCCTTGTATGAATGTTTGTACTCCCTAAAATAATGTTGATGCTCTGAACTCCAGTATGATAGTATGTGGAGCTAGGGCTGGAGGTAATTAGAGTTAGATGAGACCATGGGGGAGTGGGCAGGGTGAGGGGGTCTGTTCTGGTAGGCTTAGTGCTCAAATAAGAAGTGTAACCGAGAGCATTTATCCTGTCTCCTCACACGCATAAAGAGGTTACATTAGCCACATAAAGGCCAAGAGAAGCTTCACAGGGAGGCTATTTTCCTGGCACCTTTCCAGTCCATACAACTATGAGAAATAAGTTTCTGTTATTTAAGCAACCCAGTATGTGGTATTTTGTTATGGCAGCCTGAACAGACTAAGACAGGGCGTGCATGTGAAATTTCCCTTTTTATGAGGACACCAGTCATACTGGAGTAGACTTACGCTAACGACGCAAGTTAAACTTGATTCCCTCTGTAAAGAACCTGTCTCCAAATAAGGTTACATCGTGGGATATTAGAGGAACACAAACCAACCTGTAATAATTTCTTTTCTAACTAATGTATAAGCTGTGTTCATGGTGGAATTTACTTGCAAATTTATTCCCTTTTTCCTCCAACAACTTTATTGCAGTATAAACACAATACACCATACATATACACTTTGATGAAATATATATTGATGCATTTTGAAGTAGTGATGCTTTCTATTTCTTCCATTTGTTCTTTACTCTCCTTTTCTTCTTTTTCTGCCTTCTTTTGGATTATTTGAGTATTTTTATGTTTTCATTTTCTCTTTATTCCTTTTTGGTTTTCGGTCTATTAACTACAGCTTTTTTTTTTTAATCTAGTAATTGCTTTTGGGTTTACAGTGTATGCTTCAAGTTAATATGATCTACCATAAAAATGATATTATGTCACTTCATTATATAGAATAAGAACCGTACAATATTACACATCCTGACCTTCAGGATATTTTCGTCATGTTTTGCCTTTACATGTAATAATCCTCGTATATTTTATTATTTAAATAAACAATAAATTAAGTAAAATTAAATAATATGAATAAAATCATAAATATTTACCCATGTAGGTATCATTTCTGTTGATATTCTTTCTATTGTGTAGTTCATATCTCCAAATGGAATTATTTCCTTCTGCCTGAGGGATGACCTTCACTATTTCTTCTTCTGCAAGTCTTTCAGCCTTTTTATGTCTAAAAAAATCTTTAGTTACTTTCTTTTTTGAAAAATATTTTCACTGGACCTAGAATTCTAGATTGATTGTTTTGGTTATTTTCTCCCCTCTTGGTTGCATTAATTAGTTTTCTGTTATTGTAACAAATATCTGAGATAATCAACATACTTATAAAGACAAAAGGTTTATTTTTGGGTCACAGTTTTGGAGATTTTAGCCCATGATCAATTTGCCTCAATGCTTCCAAGCCCGTGTTCAGGCTGTAGCATATGGCAAAACCCTCATCTTATAGCCAACTGGGGAGGGAGGAAAGAATGAGAAAGATGAGGAAAAAGGGAGAAAGAAAGAAAAGTGAAGGGAGAAAGAGGAAGAGAGACCAAAGTCCAATTCATCTCAAGGGCGTGTCCCTATGTTGCAATGACTTGAAGACCTACCATTAGGCTCCACCTCTTAAAGTTTCTGCCACTTCCCAGTAGTATCAAGCTGGAAAGCAAACCTTCAACATATGGGTCTTTAGGGAGCCCCAATCAAACCACAGCATCAGTACTTTAAAAATATTTCTCTGGCCGGTGAGATGGCTCAGCGGCGTACGCACCTGCCTGGCAAGCGCGAGGGCCCAAGTTTGACTCCCAGAACCCACATACAAAAAAAGGGCCGGTGATTATCACTCAGTGGCACGGGCGTCTGCTGGTGCACGAGGTCCTGAGTTCGATCCCCGGTACTCACAAAGAAAAAAAAATTTCTCCATTGGCTTCTCACTGAAGTTGTTTTACAAGAAATTTACTGTGAATAATATCTTCATTTATCTGTAACAACATGTCTTTTGTGTGGTTCTTTTTAGGATTTTCTCTTTAAACTTGGTTTTGAGCAATTTGAATTTGATACACTTCAGCTGGATTATATGGTAATTCTATTTTTAGTTTTATAAGGAACCTCCATACTGATTTTTATAATGTTTGTATTAATTTACATTCCCACCAACAGTGTATAAGTGTTTCTTTTCTCCTGCATCCTCACCAATATTCATTATTGTTTGTATTCTTGATGATAGCTGTTTTGACTGGGGCGAGATGGAATCTTTATGTAGTTTTGGTCTGCATTTCCCTGATGGCTAAGATTTTGAATTTTTTTTTCATATAATTATTGTCTATTTGCACTTCTTTTGAAAATATCTGTTTATTTCATTTGCCCCCTTTTTTTTTTTTTAATGTGGGTACCGGGAATCAACCTCAGGACCTCGTGCTTGCCAGCAAGGACTTGTGCTGCTGAGTGGTATCACTGGCCCCTTTTTTTTCCTTTATGTGGGTACTGGGAGTCAAACTCAAGACCTCGCGCTTGCCAAGCAGGTGCTTATGCCGCTGAGCTATCTCACCAGCCCTGCCCATTTGTTGATTGGGGCATTTGTTCTTTTGGTATTAAGTTTTTTGAGTTCTTTATATATTCTGGATATTAATTCTCTGTCAGAGAATAGCTAGGAAAGATTTTTTTTCACATTCTATGGGCTGTCTCTTGGTTTTGTTGGTTATTTCCATTGCTGTGCAAAAGCTGTTGAATTTGATGCACTCTCACCTGTCAGTTCTTACTGTTACTTCCTGTGCTTTTGGAGTCCTATTTAGGAAGTCACTGCCTGTGTTTATATCTTGAAGTATTTCTTCTATGTTATTTTTTAACGACTTCAGTGTCCAGTTTTACCCTTATGTCTTTAATTTTGATTTGATTTTTTACAAGGTGAGAGGAAAACAATTTTAATAACTGCTTCAGTGCCCTGGTCAGCTCATTCTAATATTGGTGTGAATTCCGTGTCACTTCCTAGTGACTGACTTTTCATAGTGACCAATTTTTCCTGTAGGTTGTATTATTCTACTTCCTTGTACGCCTGCTAGTTTTTGACTGCGTGAATTTTGGTAGGCTGACCACTTTTATTTTCCTTAAAATACGGTCTAGGAGAAAGTTAAGTTAGTTGGAAAAATTTAATCTTTTCAGGACTTCCTTTTAAGATGTGTTAAGTCAGGCCAGGGTCATATTTTTGTCTAAGATTAATTATTCACCGTTACTAATGCAAAATCTTCTGAACACTCTGCTAATAACCCGTGAATCTTGAGACTTTTCCAGTCCTGCTGATGAGAAAAAAGAAACACTGTTATTAGTTGTATGGAAGCTCCAGGTACTGTTCTTTATAAAACTTACAGGTAGTTCTTTCCCTGGCCTTAGGTAGTTTCCTTGCTGCTGATACATGGTACGGTTGTAAAATGTGGTGAATGCTTAAATTTTTAAAATTTATTACAGTAAAAGACATATTGCCATTAATCTCCCTCAAAATACTCCCCTTTCACTTTGAACACACCTATCCCATTGGCCCTATCGCTTTCTGAAGCAGTTCTGAAAGTCCTCTTTTGTGTGTGTCTTTAGTCGTGCTCTCCTGGCTGCTTTGATGTCCTGAATCATCTCAAAACGTTTATTTTCTATAGTCATTTGACTTTGGTGCTATATCTAGTGAATAAGGTGGATGCCCAGTATTTTAAGACTGGTTGTTTCATATACTTTGTCCTGCTTTGTAAAATTGTTTCAAACAGGAAGACAAACTCTGTTACTGCAATTTGGTTGGACATGGAATTGTTGCCTGTGGATGACTTTTCTTTGCCGGCCGGAAGCCAGATGGTACCATTCTTTGTCAGAAACCAGAGATGAATGTGCTTTAAAGCCAGGAGCTTCACTTGATCATCAGAAATGTTTCCAAGCCCAGAGTTCTCCTAGGCTTCATAGAGATCACTGACAAATGTATGCTGGCTGACGCTCTCCTTTCCAGCGTCAAACCTCAAATGAGACCTTTCCTACTCCACTTCCCCAACCTCCCATCTCCTTACCATTTCCCTCTGCTAATTCACAGACGGAGGTTGCTCGATTCTGAGTTGGATATTGAGTGTGGGAGTCAGAGTCTCCGTGACAGGAGACAGCAGCATATTATTATTTGAGGTTGTATGGAGGTTTTCCAACTATTTTCCATCTCCTTTTGATGCAACTGCTATTATTTAATGGCCAGTGTTACTGTTTATATTTAATAAATCCCTTGTTATCCTCTGTCTGCATAGGTGACAGAGGTTTATAGGTGTATTTTCCTTTCACTAAAATGACAGAAGTACACAAATGCAGAAACAAAACCATACCACATTACAAAGAAAGTTGTTGCCTCTCATATTTGGAATTATTCTTATTTCATTGGGTATAAACCCCTTTTCAGAAACTCAAATATATGCAAAAAATAAAATGTTATCATTTTGTATTTTGAACTCAAATTCTGTCAGGGTAGAGGAAACTCAAATTCGATCAATGTAGAGTTTCACTTGATTTTCCCCCAAATTTCAGTCAAGTAAATACGCTTAGGTTTAGCAAAGGTCCACACAGACTCAGTGTCATGAATCCACAGGGACAGCAAGTGAGATGTCCTTTACCTCAGCGTCCTCCAGGCTCTGGCAGATGTGTTCTCCCAGGTCCAACATTTCTGTGTATTTTATGCTGCTCCTCGCCAAAGGACAAACATTCTGACCCTTGGGCATGAGGCCTTGGACTAAAGAAGTTCTGCCTGAACATCAGGGGTGCTGGCTGTTCTTTTCTTGGTTCTGGGGGCCCATTTCTGTGTTCCCCCAGGAAATGAGGCATAACCCCCCTCTGCTCTTGCATACTTTGAATCTCTTTGAAGATTTTGACCACCTGTCCAGGCCTTCCTGTAAAAAGCACAGGCTTTATAACACCTACTCACTCTTTGTTTCCTTTCCATCGTCCTTCTCTCTTGCAAGCTCAGGTGAAGTTTTTCATGTGTGCATATGTGGAAGTGTGTGAGTGTGCAAACTGCACTCTGAATGATTTCTCACAAGTCATTTGTGTGGTGTCTCCTTTCAATTCCTTTAAAAGCCTGGGCAAGGACTGGTGAGATGGCTCAGTGGCATAAGCGCCTGCCTGGCAAGCATGAGGGCCTGAGTTCAACTCCTGGAACCCACATACGAAAACAGGGCCGGTGATATCACTCGGCGGCACTGGCGCCTGTTGGTGCATGAGGTCCTGAGGTGGACCCCTGGTACCCACAAAAAAAAAAAAGAAGAAAAAGCTTGGGCAAGTGAAAGATAAGAGCCAGAATGTCTCTCATTGATTCTCTGAAGTGATGAGCACAAATGAGCCTAACCGGTGTAAGCGGAGAAATGTAAAGGGCAAAAAAAGATGCTGAGGAGCAGTTAATGTTCTATGCGTATTGTGCCATCATATCATTTTTTTCTATTTTGTTTCTTCCCTTGTCTGATTTCTGTTTGGATAACTACCATTCACTAGTTATATGATCTTAGGAAAATGACCTCACTTCTCTGGACTTCAATCTCTGTATCAGAAAAATGGGTCCAAACCAGGCACAGTGGCACACACCTGTAATTCCAGCACTCTAGGAGGCTGAGATAGGGGGATCTCAAGTTTGCACCCAGCTTGGGCAACTCAGCCACTTAGCAACACCGTGTCAAAAAGAAAAAAAAAAAAATTGAAAAGATATGGAGATATAGGTCAGCGTGAAGGCCCTGTGTTCAATCCCTAGTACATAAAAACTAACAAACAAACAAAAAACAAGAAAAGAAAGAAAGGAAAATGATGGGCCTAGCAGTGCTGGATTGTTGTATGGATTAAATGCTACACCAACATGTAAATTGCTCAGGACACTGGCTGCCATGTAGTTCTAATTAACTGTTAATTATTAGTATAATTATCCTATTCATAAAACAATTAAGTGGCTAAAATGGAAGAAGGAAGCTGAATATTTCTGCCTGTGATGAAACTCATAATTTGAGGTCTAGCAGAGATGAGACATACCCTGGCCCAGCCTTGTTACGAACCATGCATGAGGTAAAAGTCAGCCAGTGATTTGCCGAAGAGAAACTCATTGCTAAGGCAGGACTTGAACCCAGCCCTCCTGGTTCCTGTGAAAGCCGGGGCATTTCAGTGCTACCCACTACATTTTTCTCCACATGATCAGGACAGAATTGAGTTTTCTTTGCTCTTAGAAGTTGCCACTTTGACGACGGCAGGATGTCCCATTAGGGGCAGTAGCGATGAGCTGTCATGTCAAAGTGCCATCTTCCAAGGTTCTGTCCCCACGAGGGAAGTACAACTGAGGATATTTTACTGAGTTACCTTGAGTACAGGGCTTATCCTCTCTGGTCTTCCCCTTCTGTAAAGCACAGGCGTGGACTAACTGTTCTCTAGTGTTCCAGGGAGTACGGACTCAGAGGCAAGCAGATGCCTGGAGTCCGCATCTCTGCAGTGGGGCTTGGGAGTCTGCACTGGCAACCGGTTCCCTGAGTGACCCTTAAGTACGTGGAGCTTTGGGAATAACTGACCGGGAGGAGTTCTAAGTGTCCTTCCCTTTCTAACATGCTGAATTTTCAATTAAGCTCCCTAAAATTACAATTTTTCTTGCAGCTTACTCCTAATACACTTCCTTCACACCCAAAATGCTGGTTGATACAACATAGAATGGACAATCATTTCTGTAACATCATCTTCTAAATATGCTTTTACTCGGAATGTATGTAATTTCCCAAAAGTCATTTAATCTGAAATTTCCATGTGAACGTGGCATTATCTTCTATAAAGGGTAAATCATCGTCTTGCTTCCCTGGTTTCTGAGGTTCACTGGGATATTTGGATAACAATGCTGGGGTTGCAGGCAAATCCACTGTTACAGGTGATGCAGCTGTCCTGAGGTGGGGAGCTTCTGATATTTCCTGTCACGTGTTCTTGTTGACTGGTCCCTGCCTGCCCCAGATCCTCCGGGCGGTTCTAGTGGAGGTGAGATGCTCAAATTCGGGACATTCTAGAACACAAGAAGCCACCAGACAATTAAAGCTTTAGATTTAGCCCATTTTAGCTTGGAAATAGGGTTGATATTTCTAGGGCAAAGGGTGAGCTAATTTCTTGCTTTGCTCAAACACTGCGATGGGATTCAGAGATAGGCAGTATGCTGCAGCACACCTGCACACCAGAAAAATACCTCTGGGACCATTCATTTCTGTTTTTTGTTTGTTTGTTTGTTTGTTTGTTTGTTTGTTTGTTTGTTTGTTTTTGATACCAGGAATCGAACTGAGGACCTCATGCTTGCCAGGCAGGTGCTGTGCCACTGAGCTATATCTCTGGCCCAGGGACCACTCGTTTCAATAACAAGTGGCAGGGACTTTGGTTCCAGTCTCCTCTGGAAAAAAACCAAGGCATAACTGATTGTGCAACAATCTTGGGAAGCAGATATTTGACATGAAGTCATGGTTTTGTCCTTAATTTCATTCTTTTATTTAAAAAAAAAAAAAAAAAGCATTTGCTACAACTAAAGACCTGCTGCCTAGAGTTTAAGAAATGGTCAGTGGTCGTCAGAACAGGTACACAAACGTTTTATGGATGCTTTTCTGTACTGGGCATGAATTGGTTTGGACTTTGAGTTTGCACTGAAAATATTTTATAGAATTCATCTTTAATCAAATTTTCTTTCAAATAGTGCATGACAGCTTGTTACATTGCTAGTGTATTGCTCATGTCTTGACATTTGTGCCTTTCCTATGATGCGGAATTAGAAATCATTTTTGATTAATGGAGCAATATTGGGTATTATAATCTTAATTTAAGACTTCTTACTGTTAATATTCAATTGGGTGATTATAGTTCGTTCATCAAATGGTGACATTATAGGACGTTGTCCTTGTTTTAAGAATAAGCTATAGTATGGATTGCCACAGATTCTAAGAGATGCCAAAAAAAACCTGACTTTAGGTGTCTCCTCTTTAGTGGATAACTGTTCATACATCCCTCCAGGACTATGACATTTCAGGCTGTTGAACAGTTATCCATGATCTTTAAACCTAAATTCAGTAAGAAAACAAATTTCTATGTGACTCTTCCTTACAATGGTGTTACCTGCAGGATAGGGGACATAATAAATGGACAGCAGCAAGTTTTTTCAAAGCAAGGACTGGTACCAGACCCCTCAGAGCTGTTCCTGACAGGTGTCTGGTATGTCCCTCATATGTGCTGATGTAAACTAGGATTTGTAATTTGATTTTACTTTGAAAGACTTTTTAAGACTAGCCAAAAATATGGATGGGGAAGAGTGGCCAATACTAGTACCCATGCTTGATGTAGGCCCTGTGATTTTTGCCAAAGAGCCGAGCTGAGCTTTTCTTTTCATTTGGTTAATCACCTTAAATTGGCTCCTCATTTTCCAAAGCCATTAATTACTTCAAAATACCCAATTTGCCTTTTTCACTCTCAAATTTATGACCATATAATTAATGAGTTTCTTAATTCTATGTTGTGTGCTAACTTATTCAGCAGTGAAACATGACACTATGCAAGGATTAGATCATTGGGTTCTTTCCAATAACTGAAACATTAGATTTCTAGAAAATTTGCTGTGGCATGTCTGAGCCAATTCCCGATTAGATGGTTCAACGTGCAAACTACCCATCCATGTAATGTGTAACCACTTTTAAATCTCCTTTATCTCTTTCAACATTGGAAATTCCTCGTCCCTGTCCCATTCGTCTGCTAGTTAGAGTGGAGGTGAAACTGGGATCCCTAAAAGATATGGAATAAATTCTCCATAGAAACTGAGTTTATGGGTATTCATTTTCTCTTTTAATAACAGACTCAGAGCTGTCTACCTTCATGCCCAGGTGTGGGTTGAGCTGATTGCCATTTTACCTCTAGCCTTCAAGGCCTTTATCTGATCAAAGTCCCCACATCTTATGAATACTTTATCATGTGATGAGGACAGTAATAAGTGATTACTTCACCCATTAAATGCTTTGAAATACCAAGAAGAAAGAAGTTAAGAGACAGATAAACAAATGGTATCTTCTAATTCTTTTGAAACAATTATTTGCTTATACTATTACTCTGCAATTTAAGTCTGTAACTTCTTTGTAATTGACAATGCTCTTCCACATAGTTGGGAATGTTTAGGTAGAGAAAGACTCTCTTACCACCCAACCTATACTGCACCAGAAAAGGAATCTATGCACTGAAGTATTCCAAATTCACCAAGGGGAAATTGAATTTCATCATGAGTTGAAAGAAAATGTTTTCACCAAAATGCTCTACTTCCCAATTCTGTCACAGTTTGATGGTGGAGGTTTCATTTGGGTTCCTTCAGGCTGTGTGAACATGAAAAATGTACTTTTGAGTACAAATTCTTCGCATGGCCAACTCTTTGCTCAATTATACAATTAAAATTTTTCTTCTTCATTAAAACCAAATGGAAAGAAAATGAAAAACACTACTTAGATTTCTATCAAATGTTGCAATTTAAATCATTTCAGCAAAAAAAAAAAAAGAAATCAATAAAAACACTCTTCGAATATCTTTCGTGGAATACCAATGGTTTTGTGTTGAATTTCACTCCCAGTTCTTTCTAAAATCAAAGGGCATCAAGTAAACTCATGTCTAATGCATTTATCAGGCACACAACCTTAAATCACAGTTTTATTCTCCACAAAATGAATAATAGGCCACCTGAACAATGCCAGTCCCAGATAGTATGCAATTCTGTCTTTTAAATTTTGCCAAGTTCTTAATATATTGCAACTACTTTAGATCATCTTTCTACTGTTTGGGAGCATCATGTTCATCTTCAGAAACAAATTTAATTATTGCATAGCTTCATTACCCATACGCAGTACACACATGCTAATGTAAAATAGAAAATGCAGTTTGATGTAAAAACTTACTAACAATATCACTGTTTATGACTGCATGTTCATTCACTTATTCAAAATTGTGGAGAGTTTCTAATGTATCACATACTTCCTAGGACTAGGATACAAAGCTGAATGTATATGCTTCTCTCACGAGGAACCCCCAAAAGTGATCAGTGCTACCACAGAGAGAAAAACAAAGTACTAAAGTTACAGAAAATTTTATTTTTCATCTGTAATTTTCCATAGATTACAAGTTTTCTTAACAAGCACATATTCCTTATTAATCAGAAAACAAAACAATAAGTCAAACTGAAAAGAAAGGACCGGGATAATACAGGACTTGTATGTATGTATGTATGTATGTATGTATGTATTAACTAGAGAAGAGAAGGAGCTGGGAAAACCTTTAAACAAGGTGACTACTAACAAGCAACATTAGTTTGGATAAAGAGACCAAACATTAAGGCGTATCCATTTATTAGATAAACTTCAAATTTCAGGCATACCTGTATGTGTTGAAGCTTAGTGAAGGATATTATTGGATGAGATTAAAACACATCATTTGTGGTGTGCAGAATTTTAAACTTTCAATTAGAGACACCATCCAGTGAGACTTCCATTTCCATAGATTAAGAAGAAACTATCTGTTTTTTTAATCTTCTAACATGCCAAACATATAATGATACTGACACATGTTTATTGAACAAATGTATTAATTAGCGTTAATTAGTAAATAGTAAAGGGATAAATAGATACAGGCCATCAAGAGCTACTTCTTTCTGCTGTAGGTTACCTTAAAGCCAGAGTTATAAACTCTTCAGTGCAACAATACTTAATTCTTATGAATTAAATAGTAATAAAATACAAGTGCCTGGGCTTCTCATAAATGGAAATAATGCACTATATTTAATTATGAAAAATTGAAAAGAATATTTAATTTGTTTGTGGGGTTATTTAGAAATTTATTTCAAAGCAAGTCATCCAGTTGAGATGGTGAATTGTTAGGCCCCCCCTGGCAGATTCATTAGACCCTGGAGAATCTCGGGCTCCTCAGTTTACCCAGCAGGATTCAGTCCAAATGGACCTCCCTGGTGACTCATTCACAACAAGGATTAGGTTTCTTTATTTTCTTATTTTTCTTTTCTTGGTTGTCCATTCTCATGAATCTTTACAAGTCATCTTTATCCAAGTCTTTGCCTCAGCTTTGGGGAATACCAGGTTAACACAGAAACCTAAACAGAACAACAAATAAACATTCACATTTTTATAACCAGCTAACAAATCTTTCAGAACAGACTTCTTTCTTACTTTAAAATATAAGAATTCATGCTTGGCTGGCATTTATTAAGAACTTAGTTAAACAGACATATCTTTATACGGACCTTTCAAATCCTTTCATTTAAAGCAAGTTTTACAGCCAAGTATTAACGCTAATGTTTCAGGATCTTGTTCTTTTTTTTTTTTTTTTTTTTTTTTTTGTGGGTACCGGGGGGTCGACCTCAGGACCTCGCGCGCCAGCAGGCGCCCGTGCCGCTGAGCGATATCACTGGCCCCTTTTTTCGTATGTGGGTTCCGGGAGTCGAACTCGGGCCCTCGCGCTTGCCGGGCAGGCGCTTAAGCCACTGAGCCATCTCACCGGCCCAGGATCTTGTTCTTAAACCAGCTGAAGCAGCCTCAAAATTCCCAAAGGGAATAATGAAAATTCCTCACATCTGTGGCAGGGAAACAGTTAAAAGTTTAAATTAAATTAATCATTTGAGCTAAAATATTTTAAATGAAATAAATACTAAGTTAATAAGAAAGTTTTCAAACTTTACTATCAGAAAGGCGAGGATGGTGTTCCAAAATACTCACCTATAAGAAAATTTCACAGAAACCAGGAACTGCTTTCCCACATTCTGCATGAAAGGGACAATGCTTCTATTTAAGGAGTTTTCTGAAAAGCCTGTAACCAGAGTCAGAGGTATCATAAAGAGGGAGAGAAACTATTTTTAGCTTTAGTTTACATATTTAAGTTTTCTCTTCCCTTCCCTTTCTTTCCCTTTCCTCCCCTTCTTCTTCTCTTTTCCTTTTCCTTTTTTTTTTTTTTTTTTTGCAAATGTTCAAAGTGATTTTAAATAGTTTAATGGCTTGTATCATTACAACAATTAAAATGTGCTTACTAGCTGTGTACAGCGACATGCCCCTATAGTCTTATTTGGTAGGAAGTCTAAAGTGGGAAGACTCTTGAAACCCAGGGCTTCAGCCACCCTGAGCAACATAGTAACACTTTGTCTCAAAATAAATAAAATAAATCAAAAGTCAGTATCTGATATCAGCTCCAGAACAGCCCTAGAGTTAAAATTTTCATCACTAGTTTTTTAATATTTTAAGAGCATTTGTTCCTTGCTTGGGATTTCAGGGAATAAAACTACAGGAGATTTACTTAGGCATTAATCCTTCCTAACATGAGCCACATAAAAACACAATCAAAAATGCTGAAAAAGAGATAGAACTATCACTAAGAACTGAGATTGATTTTGAATGTAAGAAGCTTCATTCCGAATGAGCACTCAGAAGAGATGGTAACTATGGCTAACAACTGTTAATTATATATTTCAAAATAGCTAATAGAAAAGATTTTGAGTGTTCTCAACAGAAAGAAGTGATAACGTTTGAAGTGATGAATGTACCAATTACTTGGATTCTGATCATTGCACATTGTGTATATATATTGAAATATATTGTGACCAATAAATATGTATAGTAATGTGTCTATTAAATTTTTTTAAAATTAGGTAACAATCAAAATCATTCATTAGTCAATAGTAAAGCCACATGAGGTTTATCTTATATACTCATGAGAATAGCTAAAATAAAAATCCCAGATAATACTGGGATTTGATTTGGATGTGGAACAACTGGTACTTTCTCATATTTTGCTGGCGAAGATATAAAGCAGTACAACCACTTTGCAAAAACAATTTGATAATTTATTATAAAAGTTAAATATATACTTACAATACAGCAATTTCATTTACTCAAGTAATGGATGTATTTACTCAAGTAAAATGAAAACTTATATTCACACAAAAACTTGAACATAAATATTTATAACCTCTATATTCATGATCACTAAAAAAGGAAAACAACACAAGCATCCTTCATCTTGGAAATGCCTGCATATACCCTGGTAGAGTTGTACAATGGTATTCTATTTAGTTACAAAAATGGATGGAGTGTTCTTGCATGCAATAATATTGATGGACATAAAATGCATTAGGCTGAGTGAATGAAACCAAGCTCCAAGGCCATATATCCCATAATTTTATTTGTATGGCATCCTTGAATATACAAAGCAATAAGTTCAGGAAACAGAGGAGTACTTGGTAAGATCTAGGGCAGAAAGTGTATATGACAACCTGTGAATGAGGGAGTTTTGGGTGATGATGCATCTCTACGGTACTGGTAAAAATTTTGTGGACTCTCTATGGGTGTAACCTAGTACTGTGATTAAGATCTTAAGTTTTTAAAAGGCCTGTTGTCCTTCAGACAAAAGACTTATACCTAGAACATATAAAGAACTCAAAATAATCAAACCCCTCAAATTTAAAGACCCAATCCAAAAATGGGCGTCTGAGATGAATACACACTTCTCAAATGAAGAAATACAAACTACAAATAAATATATGAAAAAAATGTTCAATATCACTGGTTACTAGAGAGATGCAAATCAAAGCAATGCTAAGATTCCATCTCACTCCAGAAAGAATGGCTATCATCAAGAATTCAACCAATAAATTTGCTGGAGGGGCTGTAGGGAAAAAGGAACACTTCTCCACTGTTGGTGGGTGTGTAGACTGGTGCAACCACTGTGGAAATCAATATGCAGATTCTTCAATAAACTAGGAATAGAGGTCCCATTTGACCCAGCTATTTCCCTTCTAGGTATCTTCCCAGAAGAATTAAAACATACCACAGTGATATGTGTGCACTCATGTTTATAGCAGCACAGTTTGTAATAGCTAAATCTTGGAAACAACCCAAATGCCCATCAATTGAGGAATGGATAAAAAAGATGTGGGGTTTTTTTTTATACAATGGAGTACTACTTTGCCATAAACAAGGATAAACTTGAGACATTTCTAGGTAAATGGATGCAACTTGAGACCATACTCTTAAGTGAAATAAATCAGACTCGCATGTGTAAACATTGTATTGTCTCCCTGGTATGAGAAACTGAAAAAATAAACAAGGACCAAAATGTACAATGGATACTGTGAAATGGGAAGAAATTGTTCAAAAGGGAAGAGGAGCTAGGGTAGGGGAAGAGGGAAAGGAAGGAAGGGAAAAGGGAAAAAAATGACCAAGAAAAGGATAAAATGGAAAAAAGCTTTGTAAATAGGGAGGGGAAGAGGGGTTAAAGAGAGGAGAGGGGATTGGGAAAAAAAGAGGAATCAAAATATGTCATGTACAGGTACCAGTTCCCTCTGATGAATATTATCATTATGTATATCTAAAATGTACCAGCAAACTTAATTTTAAAAAACTTAAAGCCTGCATTTAGTTTTAAAAAGCATAGAGGTAAACCAATTAAAAATGGGTAAATGATCTAAATAGATACTTTTCAAAAGAAGAAATACAGATTACCAACAAATATATGAAAAAAAGTTCACTATTATTAGCCATCAGGGAAATGCAATCAAAACAACCATGAGATACCATCTCATCCCAGTTAAAATGGCAATTACAAATAAATGAATAAGTGAATAAAAATAAATAAATAAATAAATAAATAACAAATTCTGGCAAGAATGCGGAGAAAAGGATACTCTTATACATCATTGGTAGGAATGCCAATTGGTGCAACCACTGCGGTACTGAAAACAGTATGAAGGTCCCTCAAAAGACTAAACATAGAACTACCATGTGATCCAGCTATCCCAGTCCTGGGCGTATATCCAAAGGAAATGAAGTCAGCATATAAAAGAGATACTTGCATGTTCATGTTTATTATGGCACTTTTCACAATATCTAAGACATGGGATCGGCCTAGATGCCTGTTAACAGATGAACCGATAAAGAAAATATGGAGTATATACACAACGAAATGTTATACAACCACCAAAAAATAAAACCTTGGAGCAAAATAGTTAGAACTAGAGAACATCTTGTTAAATAAAATAAGCCAGACACAGATAGACAAGTACTATGTGTTCTCTCTCCTATGTGAAAACCAGGGAGAAAAAGTCAACCTTAAAATATCAGAGTGATAACTAAATGGTACTGGAGGTGGAGAGGAGGTAAAGGGTAGATGAATACGATTGATGCATGCCATATACATGTATGGATATAGAACAATGAATCTCATTAATTTGTACAATTAATATGAAATGCATGGTCTAGAGAAATCTCCCTAATCAGGTGAGACCTTATGTTGGATTCTTTACTATTGATTCTAATCCTTTCCACTGGAAACCCGTTGAAAATTGCTGAGTGGGTGGAAGTTTTAGAAGATGAAGCCCCATCTGTAGTAGCCACACCGAATGATGTGTTTATAATTAAGATTCAAACAAGAGAACAAAGAATCTAAAAGCCTACAGCATATTTAAATGTCCTATACAGCATGGCTAGCACTCTGATTTTTTGTTTTCTTTGTAGGGGGTGTTGCCTACTCAGCAAGTAAACCCATTTTCACTCCTTCCTGAGAATGAATGATTTAAAGCTTTCCCTAACTTCTCATTCAAGGCTATTTTTATCGCAAAGAATTGCTACATTATAGGCTACATAAAATATATAACATCAATGAGTTATATTAAACATCCTCTGAAATATGCTACAACAAATTGATTGTATAGAACTCTAACTTCTTGAGATTTCAGTGTAGCCTCACTAGAATTTTTTTCTTTAAATCAGAGAACTCGAAGTGGAACTTTCTATAGTCAGCTTGTGGCACAGTTTATCATGTGGTTTATTAACCACAAAAATAATAACAGAAGATGAAATTAAGATGATCCTCATTTAGTTTTGGCATCTGTAGGGCCTCTGTGTGGTGAAAGAAATATCTCTTTCATTTTCACTCATCTGATCACTTCTTTGATTCCCTGTGTGAGGGTGTGACTGTAACAAGCAGTGAGGGCTCAGGACTGGCCAAGAGACTCCAAATCAATTCAGCATCTGGAAGTGTTGCTGAGTAACTCCAATCTACCTCTTATTGCTGAACCCTGGGAATTCCCAAAACCCAAATTATCATTCACTTTGGATCCCAAAGGCCTTTAGATAAAGTTTAACATCTTTAACATTATCATAAGGCTCATATGATGCTACTAACTCTTTCACACGTCAGTCACCCTGGCATATTAATTTTTCCAATTCTCCAAGCTCAACACTCCTATTCCCTACCTTACACACACGGATAGTAAACCATCCTTGTAAACTGGCATTACTAATACATAAAATTTCAAATAACTTTTGCAGCAGACCTAAGCCACATTTTTTAAAAATCAGTGCATGACATTTATAGGTATGAGGGTCTCTATAATTCCCCAGTGGTGGCTTGGGAATACTGGAAGATGATTGTCACTTCTTCACCATGTAGAACGATGTGCCTTTTGTGGCAGCTGCTACTCTAAGGCAGACACCAAGGAGGGACCTTGGGCCACCACAAGCGAGCTTTGAGAGCTTCAGTAATGGTTTTGCCCTGAGCAATTTTCCATGGGATTAGTGGGGTTTGGAATCCGTTGGTGTTTTCTGAGGACACACTGGAGTAAAAACACACAAAAAATAGGATTCTTGAGGATAAATTCATTGAGAGCTTGGCATTTGCCCCATAAGAACTAGAAAGTATATTTGAAATCTGAGACTGTGTTGTGCTAATAGAGGCATATTGAACACATTTGTGTATTTCTTTAAAAGGAGGATAATGGCACTGTTTATTATTCTTCGTCTGAATCACATTTTAAGGTGACTTTTCATTTGCTCTCTATTTTTCTTTATTCAAGTCAGTAATTGGACGCAGCAATTCATCTGTAGCTAAAGCTTCCTCTATCAATAGACAACTGTTTCTGAACGTTATTCATTTTTAAACTAAAAAGGGCATCAAGCACTTTGTCCAGAAATGAGAGCAAAAAATGGCTAAAAAGCCCACACAGCTCTACTATTAAACACATCCCATATATGCATTTTAAGGGAGAAAGCCAGGGAAATAGCAAGGAGCTCTTAGGTCATGAAGAGAGTATCTTGTTGAACTGCGATCACAGTTATCATTAAGCACTTTGTTATTTCTTGAGGAACTGCATATTTTAAAATTTAAAAGCCATCGGGCAATTGCCTCAGTAACCTCCAGTGCAACTCCTTACAATTTCTCACTAAAATATCCAAAGACAATAAAGATGAATACCCCAAACCACAAAGAAAAACGCAACCATCAGGCATATTAACACTATAATCTTGGTGGCTGATAAGAGTTGGATTTAGAAAAACAATTTCAAATACATAAAATGGAATCTACTGGCTTCAATTTATGGAAAAATAAAAAGAAGTTCTAAAAATATAGGTAGGAAAATATTTGTCCTTCCAAACTCTATCCTTCTGGTCCAAGTAAATCAAGAATTCTTTCTATAAAAATGCTGTATTCTCTGTTCTTCAGGTGCCAAAGTGATGGCAAACTCACCTGCGACATGCTTCCATTTTTTCTGTGTTCAGGATGAGATCACAAATCCCAGAAAATACTCAGGCGACGATATTATTGGGAATCCAAGAATTGGTGGAAATGGAGAATTCTGGTACCTAGTCCCATGAGTACAATACCGTAATCACTATCTTTAGTAAAGATCAGAAAGGGAGAAGTAACATTTTATCCACAAATGCCATTGCCTTGTAAATAAAAATTCTAATTGATGCTACCAAAAGTCTTCTAAATAAGTAAGTAAATTTACCAATGTCACTAAACAAGAAACAAATACACAGAATCAATTGTATTTCCATGTGCTATTAATAATTATGAGCTAAAATTTGCAAATGCTAAAAAAAAGTCATCAATAGTTTTAAGAAATATTAAAAGAAAAAAAGATTTGATAAAGCTTTGTTATGCCTCTGTCCATATTGATTTTGAACATGTGAACTATAGAAATTAAAAACATTTAAAATGGTGCTTCATTGGTGTGTTCATTAATTTGGCCTAAGGGACCATAGAATTGACCAAATGAGGATCAGATGCCCAAATTAGCCTACTGTTTTTATTATTATACTGGCGGGAGCATTTTATGGTCACATTCAACCTTTCCAATAAGCAAATAAATATATTTGTATGCATTATCATCCATGGTCACTCTTCATTGGCCATATATTAATAAATATGTATCTTATATATGATATATATCAAATATAAGGTAAATTTCCCCCTCCAAACTTATCACTCAGTAGGCAGGAATAATATTACATTCAAATTACATCAAAACCTCATATGATAATAATATTATTTTATTTTGAGCAAAAATACTGTTTAAGATATTTTAATTTAAATGTGTCTCAAGCAAGTCTAGAAGTGAATATACATATAAATTATCTGATGGAATGCCTTAAAGACATGATAAATTTAGAAAAAATTCACGGCGCTGACAGAAGTACATTTTTTTTTGTGGGTAGCAGGGGTCGAACTCAGGACCTCGCGCTTGCAAGCAGGCGCTTGTGCCACTGAGCAATATCATTGGCCCTTTTTTCCTTTGTATGTGGGTACCACGAGTCAAAGTCAGGACCTCGAGCTTGCCAGGCAGGCTCTTATGCTGCTGAGCTATCTCACCGGCCCCATAAGTATATTTTTAAAAATTCATTTAAAAAAAAAATGGGCAATAGAAATACATGTTACAATGGTTAAACAATTCAAAAGAGTATAAAAGAAAAATAAAAGGAAAGGAGGGAAGGACAGAGGGTGGAAAAGAAAAGAGAAGAAAAAAGAAGAAAAAGAAAGAAAGAAAAAGAAAAAGAAAAGAGACATAAGAGAAGAAAATCTTTCTCCTTGTCTTCTCCTCCGAATATTCCATTCCCTTCCCGAGAAGTAACTGATGCCACTTGCTGCTTTAGAGATCTTTAAAAAACTGTGGTGCATGGCCATGCTGCACTTGTGGGATGGAAACATCATATGTTTTAATGTCCTAAGAATGGATTGTTTGGCGCTTGCAACTGAATTTCTAGGATATTCCAGGAAGTTTCCAAAAGTGCTGTGTCGCAGGCGTACCAGATGGAAGTAAGGACTGTGGATGGGACAGCTGTACTGGGGGTGAGACTCCTGCTGCACATTAAAGTAGTCCCATAACTTAAATATTTTACTTTTTTATAGGAATTAGCTAACACGAATTGAATATTTAAAATATATTTTAAAAAGCTCTGAAAATGGGCAAAAATATAAAAAAATAAAGGATTACAAAACAACCCTTTAGCCCAACAGCATTATCACTCTTTAAAAATTAACAAGTATTATTATTTTGATTATGTTTTTATTTTGATTAAAGACTTAGGTTGCGGGCCGGTGAGATGGCTCAGCGGCGTAAGCGCCTGCCTTGCAAGCACGAAGGCCCGAGTTCGACTCCCGGATCCCACATACGAAAAAGGGGCCGGTGATATCGCTCAGCGGCACGGGCGCCTGTTGGCGCGCGAGGTCCTGAGGTCGTTGCCCCGGTACCCACAAAAAAAAAAAAAAAAGACTTAGGTTGCTAGCATGGTCTCAACCAAGCTGCTTTTTCAGCCAAGTCATTTAGAGCTATTCAACTATAAACCATTTAAAAAATGTATTTTTAACCAATACATTTTAAAAATTGCACCTATTAGAGGAGTACTATGTAATATTTTGGTACATATACATTGCATAATGTTTAAATCAGGTTAAACATATGTACTTATCTCCTCAAACATTTGTCATTTCTGTATGGGAAGAACTCGCAAAATGTCCTCTCATAGTTTTTTTGAACTGTACACTACCTTATTGTTATCTATAGTCCCTAGGTAGTCACTACCTCACACCAGGACGTCTTACCCCTAACTATCTGTACTTAGTACCCATTAGTCAACCTTCACCCATCCCTTCCTCAGCCCACTCTCCCCAGGCTCTGGTAATCACTATTCTATTCCCAACTTCTATGACACTGAGTTTTTAGGGTTTTTTTTAGATTCCACATATGAATGAGCTCATGACATATATAGGCATTATTATTATTATCATTCCAGTTATCCCAGTTTATTTTATTTTCTCTCTCCTCCATACTTCCGTGGCTCCTTATAAATTCTCCATTATAGCTTCATAATATTGTGTTATATTTGAGCTCATCTGCCTTTCTTTCCCTGCATGATGATCACCTTTTTGAGGCCAGGCAGTGTTTTATTCCTCTTAATATCTCTAGCTCTTAGCCTATAAATGTACCTGTGACATAACAAACACTCAATAAACTTTGGCTTAAAGGGGAGTACATGAATAATGACCCTAAAATTTGCAATATGGGTTTTGTGGTCAAAGGATGACTTTTTGCCATTCATTCAAATTGCTCTGGCCCCATCCTTCTTGGAATGGGTGATCCAAAGGGAATGCCTCTTTACCTCACAGCTAATGAGCCACCCAGTCTCGGCTCATAGCTATGACTTTTTAAGTACGCATTTGTGGGAGTTTCAAAAGCCATTTGGAAATGTAATTACAATGTTTTCCACTTACATAAATACATAAGGGATGGATTTATTTATATGCTTAGGTGTATAATATGTGTTCTGGTTTTTTTCCCTTTTTCAGCAAACATTTCTGGGGTAAAGAAGGTTATGGTCTACTTTCAGTTCACTGTCCATCAAAGGAAATGTGGGGAAAATGTGCATATACCCCAGAGCACTTTGCTCACAAGCCTCTCCAATGACTCACTGCTGTTTACATGAAGATTTTCCCTCATGTGAAGCAGGTGTTGAAATACCTGGACAGCTCTGGAAAAATCTTAGTGAAATGCGATAAGCTTTCATCATCAGACTGCGTGTTTTTAAAAAGTGCTTTGAGTCCTGTGAGCCACATTTGATGCACAAACAATCTCCTCTCTTGGTTCTTTTCTCTATTGTCCCTTCCTGTCTTGGTGCCTTTGCTCATTCTTTGATATCCATGCTCAACCAAAGACTCTCACCACTCTCTCCCTTGTTCACCAGCATCCTTCATTCTTTAGGATTCATCCAGTTCCCTACATTCCCCAACAAATCCACCTACCACATGCAAGCGAAGTCACCTGGCAGTGGCGCTGTCTGAAATGCTGCTTCTGGGGTCTTCTCTATGTGGAACCACACTGTTGAGTGGATCACAACACATCTACCGGCAACAAGATGAAAGCTGAATACTCCTAAATTCTTCTTGGTCAACTCTAGCCTCCACCTCTAGAGGAATTTTTAAAAAGAGAAAATACACTAGTATCATTCTACAATATTGCCAGGAAGCATACAGTTTTCCCCACTTCCTACCTAATTGTCTCATTCTTCAAATTTTTTTTATGTAACAACCCCCACGCTCATACCAAACCATTCTACTTCAGAAGGTGATCTCACATTACTAAATCCTCAAAACTGTATAAAATACTAATGGCAACACTTAAAGTGTAATTCTAAGCCCTGCTACTCTGTTGATTCATGTTGAAAAGTAATGAAATTTCACAGGCCAACCTCTTCTAAAAGTCCATGTTTTATTAGTCTTCTGCCCAGCTCTTTGCTTGAAGCTGATGCGGTTGACTTTTCTTCACTTGGCTTCTGAGACCCAGTCTTGCACGGTTTTTCATGCCTCTCACCGGCTCTGCCTACGAGACGTTTCCCTGCCTATGAGCTATCATCCTCTGCTCCCTGACTGTAACTGTTGAACAGCTCTAGGAAGCCATCCAAGGGTTCCTTGTGTGCCTAGAGGGTCTCAGTTAATCTGTGCCTCCAAGTATCTTCTATATGCTGACAACTGTCAAATTTGTATTTCTGATCTCAACCTCTCTCCTGAGCTCCGGGCTTATGAAACCAAGTGTCTACTCCATATTTCTGCCTGGATGCCTTATAGGCATATTTAACATATTTAAAATCAAGTTCTTGATTTCTCCCTTAAAATCTGCTCAGTTTTCCCCCATCTCATTTTTTGCTTCCACTTGCTCAAGCCACAAGTCTTGCCAAGCACTTTGATTTTTTTTGCTGTCTTACGGTTTCTACCCCAGCCATCAGCAACATGCTGTTGGCTTTTCCTTCACAGAATCTCCAGACTAGATTCTCTCATCCTCACTGCTATCATCTGAGCCCTGTCCACAGTATTCAGACAGATAAATACAACTCTGCCACCTGAAGTTCTATCTTCACCAGATGGTTGATTGCATTTGTGAAATTCAAGTGTGTGAAAATTAAAGTGAGGCTCTACTAAGCTGTTTACATCCACCCTTATATTGAGAACAACTTTAAAAGTTGGGTAAATATCTTTTAAAGTTTTAAGAGAATCAAAAGAGCTGCCAAGACAGTAAAGAGTTATAAGTCCAACATCTTCAGAAGATGAGAACCCAGAGATTCACCTAGTATTCAAAGTTGATCTGGCAGATGAGACATTTGTCAATCAGAAAGAAGGAACTGTGGAACTGAGCTGTGGTTTTAGTTCCTTTCATGGGACAGGCTGACTGAAAAAAATGATTGAAAAATGTCATGACTCTGTACATAGAAAATCTGCTCACACCTCCTGTAAAATCTGCAGAAGCATTTTTAGAATTAATAAAAACTCAATTTATTTCTTGTTAGGCTTTTTATCTAAAATGTTTCCCCAAGGCTCATGTGTTGAAGGTTGATCCACAATGCAGCGATGTTCAACAGTGGGACCTAGAAATGTGCCTGTATTAATCTAGTGATGAATTCATAGCTGAATGGCTCTTAGGAGGTGGGGGGTCTAGCCGGAAGAAGTGGGTTATAGTCTCTATCCCTTCCTGGCTAGCACGAAATGAGCAGCTTAGCCCTGTCACAGATTCCCACCACCATGATGTTTCTGCCTCACCACAGTGGAGTCAGCCAATGTGAACCAAAACCTCTGAAACCATGACCTAAATTATAACCTCTGCCCCCTTAGGTTGTTTTGTTCAGGTATTTTTGTCACAGAGATGAAGAGCTGACTCAATATTCCCATACACGAACAAAAATCAATAAATGGACCAAAAATAATTTGCAATAATATCAAAACCATGGCATAACTAGGATTAAATCTAACAAAAGGTAATAAAAACTCCATGGAGGAATTTGTAACATTTTTTGAAAGTCATTAAAGGAGACATAGGTAAATGAAGAGGTATCCATGTTTGTGAGTTAAAGGCATAATGTAAAATTTCCCCAAACTGACTTATACACAAAAATGAAAATGTTTTTTGTGCATCTTTCTTCAAACTTGACAACATGATTCTAGAGCGTGTATGGGCTAAGAATAGCCAAAACACTCAAAAAATGTATACAGATATGTTTTACCATCTGTGTACATGGTTTGGTCCCAGGGTACATAAATTGACAAATAGATACAGTCTTTTGAGGGATAGATATTCCCCAAATAACCCAGGGCATGCATGGACCTTTGATGCAGGACATCAATGGGAAGGATCCATGAAAAAAGAACTTTGCCCAAGCATGAGTTTCGCAGAAACGGATCCTAACATGAAGGTCTGTGTCTAAAGCAAGGTTCATGACCCTCCTAGGGAGCACTGGAGTGTGAGTTAGGTCTCAGAACCTTTTCAACAAAGGCCAGAGAGCTGAGATTTCAATAATCTCTCATGCTCAGTCTCTGGTGAGAACCACCCCAAAATAACATGAATTCTTGGCCCTCCAAGGGCTCTGCAGGTGCATAGGCAAAGTAGTTTCCAGCAGTCCAAGGACAATATTCTACACAGAAGCTGTCTGATGGAAGCAGAAGCACGCTTGTTCAAAAATGTTAGAAATCAATCTGACAGTGTGAATGGAGCAGCAAAATCATTTGATACAGGGAGACTCCAATAAATAAGTTAAGCATTGATACTTAAAAAATGAAGACTCACAAAAAAATGAATTGTAAATATGACAACATAGATATTAAAATGCAAATGGTAAATAAACACATGAAAATGTACTCAACCTCAGTACTAATCAGGACAATGTATACTGAAGCTTCAGTGAAATATCACTGCATAACCATTTGTTATGGTTTGTGTCTGAATGTTCCCCTGGGATTAAGGGTGCTGGGACTAAGGCTGGGTGATTGCTGGATCAGTCCACTGATTGGGTTGCCACTGCTCTAATTCCAGCAGTCTGGATAAGATAAAAGGGGCAGAAAGAGGCTTGTTTTTGCCCTTTTGACTCTTGTTGCTCTTGCTGTCTTCCGCTGCCATGAACTGCTACCCCTCTGCCATGTGCCACCCCTGCCTTGGAGCCAGCCGATTACAGACTGAAACCTCTACAAATTGTGAGCTAAATAAATATTTCCTCCCTTAACTTCCGGTGTTGTGTATTTTGTCTCAGCAATGAAAGAAAAGTAACTAAGACACCATTACATTTATAACAATGATGAAGCCTAAGAATACCAAGTATTGGTGAGGATATGGATGGCAACTAGTATTCTCATTCACTGCTTGGAGGAGTGTCACTTCACACAGTCACTTTGGTACACACTTTGTTATTATCTAGTAGAGCTGAATATAATATACATACTTTGTGACTTACCAGTTTCACATCCAGGTGCAACTGTCCCTCACTGGGGTATCAGTACTAGGATCATCATGGATACCAAAATCTATGTATGCTCAAGTCCCTTATACAATATGGTGCAGTATTTGCATATCATCTACATCCTCCCTTATACAGTACTTTAAGTCATCTTTAGATTACTTATGATGGGGCCGGTGAGATGGCTCAGCGGCTTAAGCGCCTGCCTGGCAAGCGCGAGGGCCCGAGTTCAACTCCCGGAACCCACATATGAAAAAGGGGCCGGTGATATCGCTCAGTGGCATGGGCGCCTGCTGGCGTGCGAGGTCCTGAGGTTGACCCCCCAGTACCCACACAAAAAAAAAAGATTACTTATGATGCCTAATATAATGTCAATTCTATGCACATAGTTGTAATATACACTTTAGGGATGCCTATACTATTCATAATATAACATAATGTAAATTCTATGTACATAATTATGATAATATACAGTTTAGGGAGTAATGCCAAAAAAAGTCTTGACATGTTCAGTTCATTGTAGATGTATTTTTTTCTGAAGCATTTGGATTAATGGTTAGTTGACTCTGTGAATGTGAAATCTGTGAATACTGAAGGCTGACTTATAATTCTCCAGAGAAATGTGACCACATATGGGACACTGTCTCTAGACCAGAATCTTCATGGCAACATTTGTTGGCAGTAGTCAAAACCTAGAGATAACACAGATGCGTAATAAAACAAATAATTAATTTTGTTACGTGGAAATGAATGAACCACGTCTATTTGCATCACAATGAAAACATTAAAAAATATAACTGTTGAGTGAAAAAATTTCAAAAACATGGGAAGACTTACAGTGTGTGCTATTTCTATAAAATTTAAACCATTCAAAACTCAACAGTATGGTTTAGGGATGTATATGTAAGCGATCAAATTTACAAAAATGTACTGTGAGAATACTTGGGATGAAAATACCCTCATAGAAAATAGGAAACAAAGGAAAGAGAGTGTGACAAGGGAGGGCCACAACTGGAGAGTCCAATATGCTGATGAGGTTCTGCTTCTTAATCAGATAGTGGTCACGTGGGCTTTAGCTTCACATTTGTTAAACTTGTATGTTCTTCTACATTCTTCTGTGTGTACATTATATTTTACACTTAAAAAGTTAAAAAAAAAATTACCCAGAACCTACTGCTGGTCCAGGCTGATGAGGTGGTGGAATGTGATGAACAGACTAAATCATACCAAGTTTCAATGTGGAGTATTCTGGGCTATTTTAGCAAATAAATCTCTCCTCATGCGGCCTCAGAAGCACCTTCACTGAACAAAGGAGCTCTAGTCTTCTCCATGGCCTTTGGACATCTGTCTCCAGGCTTCCAGCAGAGACCCTTCGACTTCCTGTCATGGACTCACATGGGACTCTGCAGTGAGCTCCAGTCCGTCGACTTTTTACCGGATCGTCCACCTCTCCAGCGCACAGATGGCCCTTTTGCATTCTTCCACACCCGACTCTGCAGGCCACCATTGTAAGGCTATCTTATAAATCCATCATATATTTCATATATGCTATACTATACTATACTTTATATTAAATCTGTTCCTCTACTGAACCCTAACTGTTGCACTTATGGTCTCTGAGAATCTTCCAGTATCTTTATTTTAACTGATTTACTATTAAATCATCATTGTTTCCAGCTTGCTGAGACTACAGTCCAAGTAGAGTGGTCAGTGACTTCCTCAAGTGTCAGACACCAAGTGAACCCTGCCTTATGGATGCTTGATAGGTGTAATACCTGTTGTTTGGGTTACGAAACTTAATATGGGGCTTTTACCAATGACACAGTAGCCGTATGCCACATATTCTCTAGAAAGTGGATGATCAATTTTATCTAAAGCATGAAGCAGAAAAGAGTTATTCTGGGAAATATTTTCATACATCTATGTTTGAACCACTATTCTGAGTGTCTGAATCTTCTCCTAGACATACATTGGGTAGAAGATGACTTCCTCAGCTCCTTGCAAAACCACCTGCCATGGCATATATGGCCATGTTGGCTACATACCTTTATTGAAAGTCACTGGTAAAAACAATGTTAGAGATTCTGATATATTCTAAAATTTTGCCCCAAATCAATGTGATGTTCTGTGATCTAGAATTTAAGCAGTGGTTTTCAAAGAGTCACTTGGGTCCCTGAGAACCTTCCAGATATGTATGAGATCAAAACTGTTTTCTTAAAAACACTAAAATATTATTTGCTTTTCAGTCCCACTCTGAGTTTTCAGCAGAATTATTCTTAGCCTACAACATGTGGTAATGTTATCACTCTGGCAGCCGTGTCTTTGGTTGCATTGCAATGGCTGCCTTGATGTCCTTGATTCAAAACATTTACCTTTCATGGTCACTTTGACTTTAGGGAAGAACCAGAAGTTATGGTGCCAGACCTGGTGAATAACATGGATGAGGACACACAGTGATGTTTTTACAAGACTGTCTTTCCATTGGATGGTATTCCTTAGCAACATTTACCATATTTTTCATCACACATTGTAAAGACACTCAGCAAAGAAGACTTCCAGAACTGCTTCAGAAAGTGGCAAGAATGATGCGGTATGTATGTCTGAAGTGAGGAGAGGATCTTGAAGGGGTTAATGGCAGTGTGTCTTTTACTGTAATTTTTAAGAAATTTTAAACATTCACTGTATATTTATATCACACTTTGTGTGCTTTTTGTATTCTTGTGTTTTCTAAAACTTTCTAAGGTAGAGAGTTTGGGTATAAATATATGCATTGTCAAAGATTTACCTAGTTTTCTTTTCAGTTTTTCTATTTTGCTTTTTTTCTCAGTATTCTACTGTGTTTTGACAATTCTTTTATTTTACCTGCTTTATCTGTGGCCTCATCATCATCAAATAAATCACTATCTTTAAAATGAAGTGTTCTTCATCTGTGAAAATACATCAGGAATTAGTAACCTTTGTTGTTCTGGTTTATTATGATACTTTTGAATTGTATGTGAAACCTTTTCTAAATTTAAAACCTTGTATAGAATTATTATTTTAGAATTTTGTAATATTTTATTTAAAAATGAAAATCATGTTATAAAATTTTTATTTTCTGTTAGATTGTTGAATTAAATAAAAGAAATTAGAAGACACATATTTCTTAGCCAGTATCCTACTCTACGTGCCAAAATGGCAAAAAGGATGAAACTGATGTATAGAGCTCTCTTGACTCCTATGAGGGAGAAATATACTCCAGAGAAACTGAGTAGGACTATAAATAAGAAGTAAAAATATGGCAAAGGCTGCCTTTCCTGTCTTTGTAGATACCAATAATTTTCTTCATTGTTTCTTGTGCAATAGATCATTTCAAACAGTATTATGTTGCCAGTTGGGTTGGAGCATCATTTTGAATTAAAAAGGGTGGGGATCTAGGGATCTGGTTATTTTTTAAATAGACAGGATAACCTCTTTAAAAGCCAAAAAAATAAAATAGTGCCGGCTTTTCCAACAAGAAACAAGACTATCACTGAGGGGTGTAAAAGGCTAAGTTATCAAGTTGCATTGGCTGGATGAGCACATAAAGTAGCCGAGACACTGTTACTGTTAAAGATTTATGTGGTTCACCTTGCCAAAGACCTGATGTGGGGAAAGACAGTTAAAGGCACCACTGAGCTTACATTCTTAACCATACACAACATGTGCAATTAAAGATTTAGTTGCAAATCTGGTGACCAGGTTAATGCATCATCTGCAGAATTACACTTTGTCTTACAAATAGATTCATCTACTGGCAAGATTAAATGTGTGGTTTTGCTTGTATTCAACCAATTACAGCATCAACTCTGTGTTGACTTTGTTTTATGGGAATGGTTGGCAACCAACCCAAGTGGTGCTGAAACTTTCAAGTATTGAGTAATTTTTGTGAATCTCACCTTTTATCCTGAAATAATTTAAGAATGTCTTTAGCAAAGCTATTAAATTAGGTTTGGAACTTATTATTAGTGAAATTAATGATATCCATCTTGAACTCGAATGCACACCTTCTTACTGGTCTACCATATTTCCATGTGCACTTTTTCATTTACTGCCTTTCAGAAAAACTATCTTTAATAAGTGCTGGATCTATGGTTACTTGCTTCATCCTACTGATTTCAAATTTATTTACCTTCACCATTAGGCAGTAAACCTAATTTCTGCCTCATAAAATTATGGTGGATACAAAATCAGACAAGGTTGCAATGTTTTTTGGTAAGGCACACAACATTATAGAAATATTATTATGATAAGTTCTTGTACGTCTGGATGTATCTTAGAATACCATCAGGCAGTGGGAGCATACCCTTAAAATGCTTTGTTCTTTCCATCCAACTGGATTCACTTAAAGTTTCATCCACCAAAATTCTGACCACAGAAATTATATAGTAAGTATATAGTACAGAAATGATATAGTAAGAGTCATTCTAGACTTAACTTTCTAAAAATAAAATTGTTTACAAGATGGGTCAAGCATGTATTTGTTGCACCTGTAGCTAAACAGGATGGAGAGAGATGTCTGATCTGCTGAAGCCAGTATTTCCACTTAACTCTAACTCTGGGGCAATTTTGAGGTTAGTATAAAAACACGAGAAATGCGATTCATTTGCTGTATTTTTGGTGAATTTTCACAATCACATTTGTGAGACTCTTCTTACTCAAATCCCAATAAATACTCAGCACAAAGATTCTGATACCCAGGCTCTAGATTTCTATGCAAGTATTCCTCTTATCTCCATGGACCTCCTCAGCGAGTCCACTGACGCCTTTGCCAGTCAATCGTCGGTTACGTGCACTGCCTACACTATACTTCTGGTCACATTCTCTCCCGAAGATCCCATCACACATTTTTCTTCTTTCTCCTGTTTCTCCTTTGATGACTCTTTGGTCTTCTTTGTAGGCTCCTCTTTCTTTGGTCATCTTTCAATATACTGTCAATATCTTCAGTCCTTGTGAAGTGGCTATGAAATAGTCATTATCTGTATGTTCAAGAACACACAGAATTTGTTCTTATATTCATTAAACCAATAGGCACATGCCGAAAGCTGAAGATAGGATGATAAGCAACATCAAATGTGATCTCTGTTAGAATCTTTGTAGGAAGCAAACACTAATTGAGTAATCACACACTGATACACACAAAAATCAGATTTAATAGCATGCAAATAAAAAATGGGATGGCCAGGTGCTTGGCTCAATAAGGGCACATGACCTAGGAGCTTTTCCTAGATTTTGGGTGTGAGTACGAAAAGTGAGAAAAGATTATCATTGTTTTTTTTAATGCAGGTACCAGGAGTCGAACTCAGGACCTCGTGCTTGCCAGCAGGCACTTGTGCCGCTGAGCGATATCACTGGCCCCTTTTTTTTCCCTTTATGTGGATACCAGGAGTCGAACTCAGGATCTCATGCTTGCCAGGCAGGCGCTTATGCCACTGACCTATATCACCAGCCCAGATTATTTTGAAGACTGACTTTTGAAAGAATAGTAAAATTTCCTAGGTAATAGAAGGGGCTTATGGACAGCTCCAGGTAGAGGAAATATCATGTGCAACAGACAGTATGACTGGAACCCAAAGGCCAAGAATGGGAGTGGTAGAAATCAAGGTTTATATTGAGAACACAGAAGAAAATCATGGAAAGGTTTCATGTCTCACCTCCAGGATGAGGACAGCCATGCTATGTTGATGAACAAAATAAATTCATTTTGAAAAGAATAATTGCAAGACTTCTGGGAAGATGGTGGAGTGGTGAGCAGCAAACCAACCTCTCTGAGATAGGGAGTCCAGACACTGGTGTAGAGCAACCTGGGGAAGAGAAGGAGGGAAGTGGATCTCTGAGACTCAGGCAAGTTCTGAAGGGAGAATTGGGAGAGGGAGGTGATGGACCTCAGTACAGAAGGGGAAGGTGGCAGACTGCACATTCTCCCTGACTCCAGGCTCATGGTGTGAGAGAGGAGGCTTGAGCGGACAGAGATGAGGTGACATTGGGGGACCCTGGAGGTCTCCGTGGAGAAACACACCAGTGGAGCAGAGCAGTAGATGCTGTGGGCTGCAGTGGATGATTAGTAACTCAGTCCAAACATCCCCAGGATAGGGTGATTAACTGGATGCCATTTTGGGGTGAGGACAACTGAACCCAGGACTCCAAGTAGCCATAGGTTGGCTTCATCTCAGCACAACCAGTGTCCGGGAGAAGCATAACCCTAGGAGACACCCAGGGGTGGAGAGCCAGCATCAAGCCAGCAAGAAACACCCATAGTGTTTTGGGCTGAAAAATTCAGGCCACAGGCTCGTATGCAGAGACCAGAATCAGCCTAAACTTCTGCGGACTTGAATTGGCACCACACCCCATTCCTACTGCAGGCTTGCTGGGATTGTACAATACAGATCTGGACTCTGCCTGCCTTCTTTATCTACCAGTGACAGCAGACAGGCCCTTAAGTGGACACTACCACAAAACTGGAGACCCCAGATGATAACAGCAGGTTGAAATCACAGATAGATCTCTTTTCTTTTACTTCTGTTTTTATTAAATTGTATATTCCTGTTTTTTCATGAGTGTGAACACTGTTTCTAGTTTTTTGTTTTGTTCAGTTCTTGTTTCTGTTTCTTCCTTCTTTATTTTCCTCCTGTCTTCTTCACCAGTCTCAAAACGCATAGGTAAGTTTTCTTTGTCATTCATCCTTGCTTCTAATATCTTTCTCTTTGTCCATTTCTCCATTTTCTCCTCTTATCCCTTTTACATTTTCTCCCCAAAGAGTAAAATCACTCAATTGAGGGGATATTTACTGTATACAATTTTTTTGTTGGTTTTAGATTTTGTTATATAACTGAAATCTTGTTCATATGGTTACTGGTAGCAAAATAATGGTTGCCATAGTTTGTCATTTTCCAGGCTGTGCTTGATCCTATTGTTATTACTGACTGTACTACTTTAGCCAAGGTGACATAGTTTTTCTAATCAGTTTTTTTTTTCCTTGTATGCCAAGGCCAAAATTGTTCAATGGTCATAAACAATACTATAGTTCGATACCAAATAACCAGCTGTTAGATGATGCAGAAAACAACAACATAAGATTTATTGGTCAGTGAAAAAATCAGGAGATACTGCAAAGACATAAAAAAAATCTATTCACAGAAATAATGGCAGAAGGGCCGGTGAGATGGCTCAGCGGCTTAAGCGCCTGCCCGGCAAGCGCGAGGGCCCGAGTTCGACTCCCGGAACCCACATACGAAAAAGGGGCCGGTGATATCGCTCAGCGGCACGGGCGCCTGCTGGCGCTCGAGGTCCTGAGGTCGACCCCCCGGTACCCACAAAAAAAAAAAAAAAAAAGAAATAATGGCAGAAAAGAACCAGGGACTAGGCCAAATAGCAATTTCTCATCCTTAATAAAATGAAGAGGTAGGATCATGTGACTGACTCAAAAATCAAAAGCCATGGGGCTGGTGAGATGGCTCAGTGGCATAAGCACCTGCCTGGCAAGTGCGAGGGCCTGAGTTCGACTCCCAGAACCCACATATGAAAAAAGAACCAGTGATATCACTCAGCGGCATGGGCACCTGCTGGCATGCGAGGTCCTGAGGTCGACACCTGGTACCCACACACACACAAAAAAAAGTCAAAAGCCAGCTGCACCTACAAGACATTTCTAAAAAGCAGTAATTTCCTAAGGAGTTCTTGATACTATTAATAATACTAGCTACCATAAGCAATGTACAAGCATTAACAGAGAAAATAAATTAAAAAAAAAAAACAGAAAATGAGAAGACACAGAAGCAAGATACAACCCAAGGAAAACCCAGGGGCAGTGAGGTGAAACAAATGAAAACCCACTCACCTGAACTCTCTGAAATGGTAACAGTGGAAGTAACAAAAGAGATAAATGATGATCTAGAAAAACATAAATCAGAAAAAATTTCTCAGATAACTAAAGAAATGACAGTGCTCATTTCAGCAGCACATATATTAAAAACTAAAGAGATGATGACCATAATGAAAGACATGGTTAGTGAATCTAGCATATATACAAACAAAAAAAAAATATAGAGGACCTTAGAAAAATGATGGAAACCATGACTGCCTAACATAGGACAGAAATGGAATCCATGAAATAGATTCAAACAGGTATCCAGGAGATTAAAAATCTATTGAAAATATACACAGCAGAATGAACCAATGTGAGGATAGAACATCAGATCTAGAAGACAGGTTTGCAGGTAGCGATCATGAAAAGCAAGACTTGAGATGAGCATGGTGGCACATGCCTGTAATCCCAGCACTTGGGTGGGTGGGGCAGGAGGATCACTGCGAGTTCAAGGCCAGCCTGGGCTACAAAATGAATTCAAGGCTAGCCTGAACTGCATAGTGAAACCCTGTCTCACAAAGACAAAAAAAAAAAAAAAAAAAGCGCAAGACTTATTAAAATTAGCAAGCTATCATGAAAACTTAATCCAATAGCTTCTAGATGATCCAGAGTACAATAAAATAAGATTTATCAGAATCAATGAAAAATCAAGAGATAGCACAAAGGACATAAATATCTGTCCATAGAAGTAATGGCAGAAAACTTCTCAAGCATGGAAAAAGAATTTGACATACAGATAAGTGAGGTATATAGAACTCCAATTAGCCATGATCAAAAAAAAAAAATTACACCAAGGAATATACTAGTCAAGATTCCAGAATTTCAACAAAAGAACAGAATATTAAAAGCTGTTACAGAAAAGAAACAAATCACCTAAAAAAAAAAAAAAAACCATCGGAATCATAGCAGACTTCTCAATACAAACACTTAAGTAAAGGAGATCTTGAAGTGAAATATTTCAAACCCTAAAAGAAAAAAACTTCCAACTCAAATTGATTTACACTGCAAAAGTTATCTTTCAAAATTGATGGAGAAATAAGATACTTCCATGATAAAGGAAACCTGAAGAAATTCATGACCACAAAACCAGTACTCCAAAATGTTCTGAAGGATAACCTGGAAAGAAATAAGAAATACTACATATCCATGAACCCCAGTAGAATTAATCCACCAGGCAATTAAACAGGTAAGAAGTTAAACAGAAGGGAAAGAAAGGGGACAAACAAAATATGACAAGGATAAGTCAATAAATATCAGTTATAACTATCAGTGTAAATGTCTCAATTCACCAATCAAAAGAAACAGGTTGGCAGAATGGATCAAGAAACAAGATCCAACAATATGCTGCATACAAGAAACACATTTAACTGAAAACAAAATTCCTAATCTGAAAATCAAAGGATGGAAAACAACACTCCATGCAACAGGAACCCAGAAAAAAGCAGGGTTAGCTATTCTATTTGCAGACAAAGTAGATTTCAAGCCATGACTGATCAAGAGAAACAAAGAAGATCACTACACACTTGGTAATGGAAAAATCCAAGAGAAAGATATAACAATCATAAACATATATGCACCAAATATCAGTGCACCCAACTATATAAAACAAATATTAACAAACATGAAAAATCAAATAAGCACTAATACTATAGTAATGGGTGACCTCAGTGTATTGTAACCCACTGTCACAAATAGATAGACCAACTAGACAGAAAATCAACAAAGAAATATCAGAACTGAACCAAACCTTTGTATAAGAGGACTTAATAGATATCTACAGAATGTTTCACCCCCTGACAAAAATACACATTCTTCTCAGCTGCACCCAGGACTTTCTCCAAAATAGACCACATACTAGCTCATAGAACATGCTTAAGTAAATGCAAAGGAACTGAAATTATCCCATGCATATTATCAGACCAAAGTGCAATGAAATTGAAAATCAGTGACAAAAGAAACTATAAAAACTGGATAAACACATGGAAATTAAATAACAACCTCCTGTAAAACCAGTGGGTCACAGATGAAATTAAAGAAGAAATTAGACAGTTTCTACAGTGAAAAGATAATCCCAATACAACATACTGGAACTTATGGAAAACAATGAAACCAGTCCTATAAGGAAAATTTATAGTGGTGAATTTCCACATCATAAAAACAGAGCAAGCTCAAATAAACAACCTGATGTTGAAATACAAGCCACTAGAAAACAAAAAAGAGCAAGTTACACCCAAAGTACCTAAGGGGGAGGAAAGTATAAAAATCAGAGTAGAAATTAATGCAACTGAGACTAAGAAAACAATGCAAAGAATCAATGAATTGAAGAGTTGGTTCTTTGAAAGATTAAATGAAATAGACAAACTTTTCTCAACCTTATCAAAAAAGGACAGAAAAGACTCAAATCCATGCAATTAGGAAAGAAAAGGGTGAAATCGCAATAGATCCCGCAGAAATTCAGAAGATCATTAATACCTACTTCAAGAATCTGTACTCTAATAAGAAGGAAAACACAGAAGAAATGGACAGATTCCTAGATACATATGAATTATCAAAGTTGGATCAAGAAGGTATAAATATTCCAAATAACCCAATATCAGTCAATGAAATTAAAGATGTAATTAAGAAACTACCAACAAAGAAAAGCCCAGATACTGACTGATTCACAAAAAATTTGGAGATCTAATGTCACTATTTCTCAAACTCTTTAATGAAGTCGAAAGGAAAGCAGTATTCCAGTGCATTCCTGCAAGCAAGCATTACCCTAATAACAAAACCAGGGAAGAATCCAACAAAAAAGAGAGCTACAGGCCAATCTCCCTAATAAACATAGATGCAAAAATCCTCAATGAGATAATGCAGCAAATCATCAAGATTATACACCATGACCAAATATGATTCATCCCATATTGTTGCAGGGATGGTTCAACATATGCAAATCAATAAATGTAATACACTATATCACAGAACCAAGGACAAAAACTATATAATCATCTCAATAGATGCAGAAAAAGCATTTGACAAAGTCTAACACCCATCCATGATAAAAACCCAACAGAAAATTGGAATAGATGGTCTTTATCTCAATGTTATAAAAGCCATCTATGACAAACTAACAGCCAACATCATACTCCATGGTCAAAAACTGAAAGTTTTCACTCTAAAATCAGGAACAAGCCAAAGGATGTCCACTATCACCACTGCCATTCAATATAATTCTGGAAAGATTAGCCAGTGCAATTACGCACAAGAAAGAAATTAAATGAAAAAAAGGTAGGAAAGGAAGAAGTTAAATTATCATTATTTGTGGATGACATGATACTCTACATAGAAGACCCCAAAAACTTCACCAAAAGACTTCTAAATTTAATAACTAAATTCAGTAGCATAGCTGGATACAAAGTCAACACTAAAAAATCGATAGCATTCCTGTACACAAATAACAAACTTACTGAGAGAGAAACTAGGGAAACCACATCTTTCACAATAGCATCAAAAATTATACTTAGGAATCAATCTAATGAAGGAAGTAAAAGACCTTTACATTGAAAACTATAGAACTCTGAAAAAGGAGATTGAAGAGAATATCAGAAAATGGAAAGATATCACTTGCTCTTGGGTAGGAAAAACCAATATATTAAAAATGGCCATACTTCCAAAATTGTTATACAGATTTAATGCAATCCAATCAAAATACCAATAGCACACCTAACAGAATTAGAGAAAACAACCCTAAAATTGATTTGGAACCAGAAGAGACCTAGAATAGCAAAAGCAATTCTGGTCAACAAAGGCAAGGCAGGGGGCATCACAGTCCCTAATTTGAAATTGTATTAAAAAGCTCCAGTGATAAAAACACCATGGTAGTAGCAAAAATATAAACAGAAACAAATAAACCAGACCTGAGGATCAACGTAATAGACTAGAAGATGCAGAAAGAACTCTGCATATTCTCAGCCATCTTATCTTTGACAAAGGGGCCAAACGTGTTCACTGGAAGAAAGAGAGCCTCTGGGCCAGTAATATTGCTCAGCAGCATAAGCGCCTGCCTGGGAAGCACAAGGTCCTGAGTTCGACTCCTGGTACCTGCATGTAATAAATAAATAAATAAATGGTGCTAGAAAAACTGGTTTTCCACATGCTGAAGTTTAGAACTAGACCCATATCTCTCATCATGCACTAAACTAAATCAAAATGGATCAAAGATCTAAATATTAAAATAGAGCCGGTGAGATAGCTCAGCAGCATAAGTGCCTGCCTGGCAAGCGCGAGGTCCTGAGCTTGACTCCCACTATCCACATACGAAATAAGGGCCTGTGATATCGCTCAGCAGCATGGGTGCCTGCTGGCATGCAAGGTCCTGAGTTTGAACCCTGGTACCCACAAAAAGAAAAAAGAAAAAAATATATTAAAACGGAAACTAAAATCTGCTGCGAGTTAGAATAGGTAGAACTCTTGAGGACATCAGTATAGGCAAATACTTTATGAATGAAACCCCAATCTCACGGGAAATATCACATAGTATCAACAACTGGGACCTCATCTTATTAAAAAACTTCTGCACACCACCAGTGTTGGTGGCAACAGAGTGAAGAGACAACCCTCAGATTGGGAAAAATTTTTTGCCAGTTGTTCCTCAGACAAAGGACCACTATCTAGAATATATAAAGAACTCAAAAAATCAGCCCCACAAAATTTAAAGACCCAAAAATGAGCATCTGAAATGAATAGATGCTTCTCAGATGAAGAAGTAGACACAGCTAGTAAATATATTAAAAAAATGTTCGGCATCACTGGTCATTCGAGAGATGCAAACTAAAACAACAGTGAGATTCCATCTCACCCTGGAGAGAATGGCTATTATCAAGAAATCAATAACAAATGCTAGTGGGGCTGTAGGTAAAAAGGAACGCTTTTCCACTGTTGGTGGAAGTGTAGACTGGTGCTAGCATTGTGGAAATCAGTGTGGAAATTCTTCAAAAAAGCAAAACTAGAGGTTCCATTTGACCCAGCTATTTCCTTTCTTGTTATCTTCCCAATAGAATTAAAAATATCATACCACAGCAATATATGCACATCCATGTTTATAGCAACACAGTTTTGTCTGGCACTAAGGACGCCTGGTTATAGCAGCACAGTTTGTAATAACTTGGAAACAGCCTAAATGACCATTAACTGATGAATGGATAATGATGTAGTTTCTTTTTTATGCAATGGAGCACTACTCTGCCATAAAGAAGGATAAAATTGAGACACTTGTAGGGAAATGCACCTTGAGATCATACTCTTAGGTGAAATAAATCAGACACATGTGTTCAGATATCTCACGGTTTCTCTGGTGTGAGAAACCAAAAGGGTAAATAAGGACCTAAATGTATAATAGATGTTGGGAAAAAAAAAATGTTCACATAGGAAGTGAACAAGAAAGGGTGGAGGGAGAAAGGAAGGGAAAAGAAAAAAAAAGAATAGCAGAAAAAAGTGGAAACAAAGCTTTTGTAAATAAGGAGGGGAAGAGAGTTGAAGGGAGGGGAGAGGCTTTGGGAAAAAAGAAGACTCAAGATATATCATGTACAGATACAAATTCCCTATGATGAATATGATCATTATGTATATTTTTAGTGTACCAATAAAATTAGTTTTAAAAAGAGCCAAAAAAAAAAAAAAGAAACTTACAGAATTAAAGGGAAACAAAACAAAACAAAACAATATCTGTCCCGAAACACATTGAAAAAAAAAAGAACAGTTGCAATTATTTTGGCAAATCAAGCTTCTCTTGGCTCTGTGTGGCGCTGGAGTCCAGTTGTCCACGTGGTTGCAGTTATAGTAGCCATGGGCCAGGAAGAGCACGTGTCAGCTTCTGTTTGCAAAGTAACCAAAGCATGAGTTTGTTACACCTTTTTAAGAAAATCACTTGTATCAGAAATAAGATTTGGCATTGGCACTGCTCTAAGAAATTTATGTATTTAGGGATTTGGACTACTTGCTTCCCTGCATCTTTGAAATCCTTTGAAACATCCCAATTTCAAATTTTCAGGGTCTAACTCTTTCCCAAATCAATTCGATAACTTTGCCTGTTTATGAATACACAAACTCCTATAAATTCTTTGAATGTGAGTTGCTGTATAATTTATTAATCTAGATGGTGAGCTGGTGTTCTGATTTATGGCTAGAACAGCGCTGTGAATATGAAAGAGATTCTCTTAGAGCTATGGAGAATGCCTGTGACTTTAGCCAAGGGTTTAAAGTCTTGCATTCATCATTTCATTTTTATAGGCCATCTGACACGGTTAGAAGCAGCCATTTCACCCTCACAGACTTTTATATTCCTCAAGACCTCCAGAATTTTCAACGTCAGCAGCACTCAATTTGTCCAGACTTTGCGCTTCTTTGCATGTGGTTGCAGAGGAAATTTAAGAAGTCATTTTCAAACAGTTCCACACAAACTGTGTAAATCTGAGCTCATTGTCTTATGAAGTTGAAGAATGAAATTGCAGAAAAAAAAGGAGAATGCTTCCAATAAAAAGTGTTTATTGGAAGTAAGAAGAGGAATACAGTGGTACCTCGGTTCACGAACTTAATTTTCCCACGACTCTGGTCGCAAAATGAATTGGATGAGAACCGAATTCAATTCAATGGTTAGGTTTAATGTTGACCTTAGGGGGAAATTTGATTTGGTTCTTGTCCATTCTCATGGAAAAAGTTAAATTCGTGAACCGAGGTGCTACTGCTGCTCCTGGGTTTCCAGGAGGGGTCTTGAGTAGGTGGCTCTTTTTCTGGAGCAGATCTGGGGACCACTCTTGGGATCAAAGGTCCCTGTGCGTTAGGCTACCCTGGGGCTCCGAGGAGTCAAAGGGAGTCAGCTCATCTGCTAAACAAAGATCCCAAGAGTGGAGCAATTTCCCAAATGGTTTCTTGAGCATTCACCGCATTCACAGCAAGACCAAGAGGAGCTCACCCACCGCATGAGCTGGATGCGGATGGGGAGAGGGAGGGTGGTGCCGCGGGCAGCAAGGAACTCGTGACTTTCGCAATTTGGCTCAAGGCAACCCGACTTACAGCAACTCAGGACAGCCGGGGAGCCAAACAGGGTGCTCCGGACAAGCTGAGTGGCGGTCACAGACAGTGGCCGAGCTCTAGTTGCAGCTCCGCCAGGAGCAGCACCAACCGAGAAGTCCTCCAGATGACCTAGCTGAAGAGCAGCCGGAGGGTCAGCCTTTGATGCCCTGGGGCGTCTGGTACACACAACACGGGCTAATCTTATAGTGGTGTACAAACATGAGCTAATCCTACGATGGTAGAAACATGTTTTTCTTTATGGCGAAAATACATATTTTTAGAAAACATATTTTTCATAGGTTCCTCAAGAGGGGTTCACGAGATAAGTTTGGCATCCAGGCAGGATGGTTATCACACAGGCACAGAGGTTGCGTGGTTATCACACAGATCGCAAGCGAGTTGAGACTTAGAAAGTAAGTTTTGAAACCTGACAGAAGGGTAGGAAGGTTTCTGCCCTGCTCACCTCACCCCTTGCCCCAGAACTTCTTACCGATAAGCAGAGCCCGGGAATTGCCAAATTGTTTAGTGACCTCCTATCACAGGTGGCTCTGTGGATTTAAAATGATCATTTGGAATTCAGGCTCTCTAACCCAGTTACTCAACAAGTGGGGTGTAAAGGAAACTGGGATTTTAAAGCAAAACCTGTTATTTTGCATTTTAATTTTCTGGAAACTCAGGAGAGAGGCTGCATTCCATATCTAGTTCACTGCTTATTCTTTTAATTCTTATCAGTGTAGCCTATCACCTAACTCTTTTTCAGTCCCTTTCCCTAGCTAGCTGCCTATTCATACCCTCCCGCCTTTTTTTTTTTTTTTTTTAACGCTTTCACCACTGCCTGCTGTAGATAGAGTCCCATCCTCATCCTGCCAGCCAGGTCCTCCTTTTTTTTTTTTTTTTTTTTTTTTTTTTTTATGTGCAGGTACTGGGAGTTGAACTCAGGACCTCGCACTTGCCAGGCAGGTGCTTATGCTGCTGAGCTATATATATATTTTTTCTTTTGTGGGTACCGGGGGTCAACCTCAGGACCTCACGCACCAGCAGACGCCCAGGCCGCTGAGTGATATCACCAGTCTTTTTTTCCTATGTGGGTTCTGGGAGTCAAACTTGGGCTCTTGCGCTTGCCAGGCAGGCGCTTACGCCGCTGAGCCATCTCACCGGCCCAGGTCCTCATGGTTTTAAAGCTCAACTACAAATTGGATCATGTTAAAATTAAGAACCCTATTTATTAAAAAAAAAAAATGTTAAGAGACCAGAAAATTCCTAGGGTAAAGGAAAAATATTTGTACCAAATATAACCAAAAGAGGGGTTTGTGTCCTGCTTATTTGTAGGAGAAAGGCAGATAGCCAAGGAGAGAGATGGCAAGAAACTTTGTCACTTCAGAGAAGATTAATGTATGAAAAGATCCTCTACCTCATTAGTCACCAGATAAAAGCAAATGGAACCACGAGTTAACAATACATACCCATCAGAATGACTAACATTTTTTAAATGACAAAAATTTAAAAGATTGAAAGAGAAAAATATGACACCACCAGAACTTTTATACATTGATGGGAAAAGTATAAATTAGCATGGTCACTTTGGAAAATGCTTTGGTATTACCTCCTAACCCTAAACATGTGCATATTTTGCATGCTAACATTTCACTCCTGCATAAACAAATATCCAGAAGGAATAAGTAAAAGTATGCATCAGAAGGCATGGGCAAAAGTTCATTGCAACATTGCACATAGTAGTTAAATACTGAAAGCAATTTAAATAACCTTCACTGGTATGATGGACAGAAAAATATTGTTATGTATTCATATGAAGGAATACCACAAAGGAATGACAATGAATGTGAGCATGTACGTCTGTCAATCTCATTAGTATGATGTTCAGATAAAGAAGCTAATCACAGTAGAATATGCATAGTGCGTGAGTTACTTTTTATATACAATGTAAAAAAGCAAGCCTATCTTTGGCATTAGAAGTCAAGAGAATGACTGCTTTGTGGAAAAAGATATAGAACACAGAGGTAGTGTTTTAGGACACTGGTAAAGTTCTATTCCTTGGACTGGGTGATGGTTACCTAGGAGTTGAGGAAACCTGGAATTTATTTATTACTTTTGTTTATTTAGGTATTTACTTTATTCATTCATTTCTTCAACCATGTCGAGTAATCAATCTTATATATTCATTTCCTTGAGGAACTATTGCATGCAATTTTTTTTACCCAACACTTACAGATTCAATGTAAACAACCCACGCTGGCTAGTAGACACATGAAGGGATTCATAGATAAATCAGGCAACTCACAGGAACTCCAGGAAAGCTGGAGAGCCAGGCTAGGGTGCTATGCAGATAGGAATAGTGCAGTTGGGACTGAATTAGCACTGTGGCTGGCCACAGTTAGTTCCCTATGAAAACTCCAGGTGCTTCCGCCAACACTCCCGCCATTTGTTCCAGGTCCTGGCTGTGGCCTCCTCCCTCCTGCTGCTCACTTCTGCCACCACGTCTTGCATTTCATTTGATCAATGAAATCTAAGTCATGTGTCTGCTTCCTCTCTGACCAGCAACCTGGAAAATACAGTAGCTCTGCTTTGGGTAGGGAACACTCCCAATGTGGGAAATAGCAAAATATCAAAGTGCTGTTCAAACACTGATGGGCATTATAAATAGCATACCTATTCTTGCTACAATTCTACCAATAATCTCCCCAAAACTTTCAAGAAACTAATAATTCTGGTACCTTTGAAACATTTATAAAATGTAGTCAAGGGAGAGGAGAAAACTTCTAAATCCTCTTTATAAAGCCTACATAATACTGAAATCAACACCTCGTCAAAAAAAAAAAAATCTCATAAACACGAAAGTAAAAACCTGAACAAAATACTAGCAACTGAAGTCTATTAATGTGTTTTAAAAACAATTACACTGTGCACAACCAAGTTTATTCTTGGAAAAATGTGATATTGAAACATCCATCAATAGAACTCATTGTAGTAATTGTCAAAAGAAAAAGATGACGCACTCTCCCAATAGAAACTCAAATGACAGGCCAGGGATTTAGCTCAGTGGCACAAGCACCTGCCTGGGTAGTGCAAGGTCCTGAGTTTGGTTTCCGGTACCAAAAAAAAAAAAGAAACTCAAATGACATTGGATAAATTTAACATTCAGTCTTGAATTTTAAAAGTCTGGAATAAATTTTTCCTGTACAGATTTTGTGGGGCTTTAGATTTGGCTTTCTTTCTTCTTCTTTTGCTAATAGCAATCCAATTTCCTTGGATACTACCCTCTTTTAGGACACATATTGTGGTTGGGGCTGATATTCTCTGAGGGCCACATGTAGGTGATGGACCTAAGCCAAAGGCACAATGATATTCCAAAGTCCTGATTACATGGGCCAACTCAGATCAGGATGATGTCCCGGTGCTGAACGGTAGAGAATCCCTGCTTTTCCACAGGGCTTGCGTTAAAAGGCTGTATCTTGACCAATGTAGTTGGCCATACTGCTTTTGCATAGAACCTGAAACAGAAGTATTTGGATGTTATTCTCATGAAAGCAAGTACTTTGTCTTATTGGAAATCATTTTCCTACCACTAAGACAGAGTAGTTCCTGGCAGATAATTGGCACCCAGTAAATACTTTCAGAAGAGTAAATGAATGATTTTTAAGCCAAGACTGAGTTGTCTAAAGCTGAGACCTGGGAAGAACCTGAATCTCGGTATAGTCATTTCAAAGCCTGAACCAAACTGCACCAATCTGATGATTTTCAGCTACACGAGCCACATTTTCTTTTTACTTAAATCAATTTGGATTAAAGTTTTGAATGTTTGAGGCAAAGGAGTCTCTAACTGAAATACAGTTAATCAAAAATGCAAAATCCCTAATCAAAAATGCAAAACTGGAGATGTTCTAAAATCCGCACCTTTTGAGCAATGATATGATGTGTGAGTGGAAATCTTCACACCTGATCTCAAGACAAGTCACAGCCAAAACACAAGTGCACACCATGCAGTTTATTTGGCGTCCTTAAGGGAAGAAGACCCTCCCAGCCTACTCAGCTGCAATGTATCGAGCTCACCCACTAAGATAACAAATGGCCCGTGTGGATGAGCCAACACCTTTCCCATGATGCTGCACGGAGGCCAACACCGAAATGCATTGGTCACTGTGCTTTTTGCTTATTCTCTGCTCCATGGTGTGATGATACTTTTGAAAATGTGGAAAAGGCCTGCAGATACCCCAGTGGTAACACCCATGGGAAAAAGAGGAAGCATTTACACTTGTCTATAGCACAAAAAGTCAAACTGTTGGAGAAACCGAACAGAAATACAAGCGTGAATTGTCTTCCAGAAGAGTATAGTGTTGGAATGACCTCCATAGATGTACTGAAAAAACAAAAAGATAAACTGTCGATGTTCTCTGCTGAAAGTGATGAACACAAGTTCATGAGATAGAAAAATGCTATATAAAGTTTAAAATGAGATCTTATTTGACGTATGAAGGAGTGGCTTCTTCTGGGTTATGGTGAACATGTGCCAAGGAATGGTGTGCTGATTGTGAAATGCACAAAGGTCTGTCATGACAAAATGAAATTTTTTTTTTTTGTGGGTACCGGGGGGTCGACTTCAGGACCTCGCACGCCAACAGGCACCCGTGCCGCTGAGCGATATCACCGGCCCCTTTTTTCGTATGTGGGATCCGGGAGTCGAACTCGGGCCCTCACGCTTGCAAGGCAGGCGCTTACGCCGCTGAGCCATCTCACCGGCCCTGACGAAATGAAATTTTAAGGGAACCATGAATGTTCAACCGGCTGGTTGCAGAAATTTAAGAAAAGGATGGCATTAAATTTTTCTATTAAATTTTTCAAGGTTGGTAGTTAGAAAACATCTGCTGATCATGAAACCACAGTGAAATTCACTGACTGAATTTTTTGCCAGAGTCATTGCTGATGGATATCTGACACCAGAACAAGTCCACAATGCTGATGAAATATCACTGTTTTAGCATTGTTGCCACAAAAAGACACTGACTACTGCTGAGGCAGCCCCTACAGATGCCAAGGAGGCCGAGGGCAGGATAACAGTGCAGGGGTACACAGATGCAGCAGGCACGCGAAAGTGCACATTCGCAGTGATGGCCAAAAGCTGCGCCCACCACGTGTTAAAGGAGTGAATTCCATACTAGCCCATTATGGATCACCAGGGACATTTTTTCTGTTTGCCTCACAAATGTTTTGTACCAGCAGCCTGTCTCACACTCCAGGTAAGCTCAACTGGATGCTGACTGCAAGGTTTTTTATTCCGCGACAATTATTCTGCTCATCTTCCATCTGAAATTCTTGTCAAAATTAAAATCTGCCCTATGTACTTTCCTCCAAATGTGACTCCATTAATTCAGCCAAGTGATCAGGGTGTCCTGAGATCAATGAAGAGTAAACAGAAAAACACTTTATTGAACAGCATGCTAGCAGCGAACAGAGGTATGGGTGGGGAAGGTTTTCCGAAGAGAAAAAATGTAAGATGTCGTATGTTATTGCCAAGCCTTGGGATTCAGTGACTAAAGACTCAGCTGTGCGTGCCTCTTGCAACCTCTATAATGAAGAACAAGTGGCAAATTTGAAAGATTTCATCTGTCAAATGAGAGGAAAAAGAAACCTCTTATATAGCCATATATGGCTCAAGAGTCAATCAGTGATCTGGAAGAAGTGAATAACAAAAGAATTTTACCTCCATAACGACATTTATTTGTTCATTCATTGAGCAATGTTAACATAGCAGAAATCTTCTGAATCAAGGCAATCATGATAACAGTGACCATGAAGATGACATAAACACTGCAGAAAAAGTGTCCATAGATGGCACAGTGAAAATGTTGATGGGATTATTGAAGTAGAGCAGCCTGCATTCATATAGATAAGAAATCATGTCAAAGTATAAAATCAAATAGATTCTAAGGCAAAGCCATTCTCTAAGGAGGCAGATGACTCTGCAGGAAACGTTTTTAAAAGCCATGAGGCAGTACATCTCTTCATTTCTAGACAATGTGGTCTCTCATCTGCTCCTGATGGTGGTCCTCTCTTAGGACTATGAATACAGTGTGACCTTTCAGTCTCGTCACAGGCAGAGACCAAAAGCTGCTGCTCTTTGCGGCTGCTGCTTAACAGCTAATGCTGGGATTTGGGTGACCTTGCTGTGCTGCTTAGTGACCTTGAACACATGTGTCTTACTGTTATGTACTTAGGTGTGTGTAAGTATAAGAAAGCAAGGACTTGCTGGGCATGGTGGTGCACACCTGTAATCCCAGCACTCGGGAGGCTAAGGCAGGAGGATCGCCACAAGTTCAAGGCCAGTCTGGGCTACATAATGAATTCAAGGCCAGCCTGAAATACACAGTAAGACCCTGTCTCAAAAAGAAGAAGGATGAGGAGGAGGAGGGGAAGGAGGGGAAGGAGGAGAAGAAGGAAGAGAAGAAGAAGGAGAAGAAGGAGGAGGAGAAGAAGAAGGAGAAGAAGAAGAGGAAGAAAACGAGGGCTTATTAGTAACGTATAAAGTTACCACTTTGTTCACCATCATAGACAATGGTTTCATGGGAGAAATATGCATTGTTTATTAAATGACAAAGATGACTATTCAAATCATCATGGCAAAACCGCTATTTGATAAACATCCTACTTTGAAATATTAAAGATTTGATAAACATAATATTTTGAAATGTATAGGTACTTCTTATCCCCAAATAAACTCATGTTTGTTTGTTTGTTTGATTGGTTGGTTGTTTTTTCCAGTACTACAGATTGAACCCAGGCCCTTCTTACCGAGCTATATGCCCCATTTTTACTTTGTTATTTTGACACAGCGTCTCAATAAGTAGCTAAGTTGCCCAGCCAGGACGCAAATTTGTAATCATCCTACTTGGCCTCACACAATGCTGAGATTACAGGTGTTTGGTACCATATCTAGCTTCATGTTGTCTTATTATAGCAAATGTACTGGGAAGAAAATCTCTATCAGTACAAAACTAACTAATTTTTAAAAAATACTAGTGAAAACGAGCAAGACAAATTGATATGTAAAAAAAAAACTAATTGCAGAACAGTAAACAGAGTGACTTCATTGGTATAAAGTCTATATATCCATCCATTCATCTGTAACAGTATACATAGCTAAACAAAAAAGTTTTGAAAAGAGTATTTCAGTGCACAGAATGATATAAAATGGGTGATGTTGGGGTGTAGATGGGAGAGACCTTATTTTAGTTTTAAATTATTTTCACTAAGCATATATTACTTTCATGTTTGTAAAAAAAAGAAATTAATACAGTTGGAAAAAATAAAAGGAAATGCTTAGGACCTTGAAGTTAGATATCAATTGACTTCTAGCCAAGTGTAGAGATAGGAGTGTCTGAAATGACTTCTCTCCTTCTGATGATGTATTTGGAAAGGTCTGGTAGGATGTTTCTAAGGAAACCTAGCAGCAAAATCCAAAACTGTCATCTTTGTCAAAAAAAAAAAAAAAAAAAAGAAAGAAAGAAAAGAAAAAAAGAAAGAAAGAAAGAAAGGGAGTTGTTCTTTGAGTTATGGGAAGATAAAAAGGGGAAGTGAATTGAATTTTGCATTAATAACAAAAGTAAACATCTTTGTTTAAAACAACAACAGTCCTAGCTATTGAATCTCAGCAGACAGAACCAGACGAGAACAGGGCTAACTGCCCAGATAAGACCTTGCCAAGAGTGAAAAGTATCAGCAAAAGGAAATGTATGCTAGTCTAAAACTAAATTAATTTCATCAAGAGTATCATTGAAAACAAATTATCATGTGCGATAACACAAAACCTTAGCAAGCCAAAAGGACACAGATAACGCTCAAGTTCAGAGACTTGCAGCTTATTTTGTTTTCAGTAAGCTACATTTTCTCTAAACATAAGAGGAATAATTAAAGGATGTTTCCTGTGCTGTTTCTGATATTAATTAAAGCTGTCCAGGGATACCGATAGGAGAACAATGGCAACAGAGCCAGCCAGGTTCATGTGAACAGCTTGCTACAAATCAACTAAGGGATTTGCTTTTTGCTAGTTTCTGAATTTGACTCGTTAGTGTTTGGAGTAAAGCACTGCGAAGTGTATCCTTTATGTGGACAATTGCCTTTCATGTTTCTTTTGGTGAATTAGGAAATGAGCCAAATAAAAACCTAGTGTCTGTACAAGTGGCTGTGGGCATTGCTCAGCAGGCGGGGAATCTCTTTCCGCAGTAGCCACTGGCTTGTGCCCATCTGAGTACCATTGTTTGGTCCCACCAATGGGTTTGTTTTTGCTTTTGCTTTTGGATGTATTAAAGAAGAATGTAGAGTTGAGGAAACAGCTCAGGAATGAAGGCTGTGGCGCTGTGTTCTCACTCCCAAGTGTGACTCATACCCCTAACGAGGCTTGAGGCCAGCTACTTAACTCCTACATCTCAGAGCATTCGTCTATAAAGTGGAAATGGTAGCCCACACCATCTGCCAGGGTTTTCTTTTTCTTTTCTTTTTTTTTTTTAATTAGCTAATGAATTTGAAGAAATCTGAAAAAAATAAGGCAGTAAGGAAATACATGTGTCCTGTCAATAAAGACTGTTAAATGATGTAACAAGGAGGTGGAACATCTCTAGAGATGGCCTTTAAAAATAGAATAAATTTCATTTCTCTGGGGTGGTCCAAAAGGTTCTCAAGGCAAATACTGGGACTAGATAAACTTTCTGAGTTTCTTCTACCTCTATGACTTCGTAATGCCAAATATTGAAGGATTATCTATGTTACATCTACTAAAATATACACAGTCTGGTCAGTCAAGGACGGTCATGTAGCATGGTTCTTATGCATTTTACAAATTGTGCAAAACTGCTGAATGATGAAAAAATTTAATTCTCACCTTTCTTGCAAACCTCGGGAAATGTTCTAAAATCTTGACCTAAATGAATTTTAGCGAAGAAATTGGCTTTCCATCTTTCAATTAAAATTCTAAAAGAGGCTAAAGGTCTTAAGAAGACACGATATAGAAACTGCTTTCAAATACTGCAAGTGGTAATAAGAACAACAAAGTCCAACTCCCAAATCCCATAAATAAATAAAATAATTTAATGAACATATGGATTTTTGCAAATGCTGAAGCTGGCTGCCAATTTTGCAGTTAATATTTCTCAAAGTCAGCATATGCTGATCACCATGTGTTTATAAAACATTCTCAAAAGTGAAGACAAAAGATCACGCTTTGGCACGCTTACTGACCACACGGACAGTTATATCAAACTCTTACTTCAGCCTAAACCAGGGCAGAAAGTAAGGGAAATTTTTTGTAGCCATATGTGTTCTGTGTTAATACCTTAGCACTCCTGATGTAATCACTTTCTCTGTGAGCAGTCACCAACATAAAAACAAATGAAAATAGTCCTCTAAGTATTTAGTAATTGTAAAAATATTTGGGAAGATAAAAACGTGGGATTTTGTGCGATATCTTCCAATGACAGCTGGAAATATGATTTTTCTTTACTTCAGGAAACTAAAACCTCTGGGATTTTTCAAATGTTTATTTTGGACAGAGACTATTAAAACATTCAGTATTTACCCTGGTGCCATTTGAAGCTTATGCTTGGGACCCAAGATGTCGTTTGGGTCTGAGATATGCTCAAACAAATTTTCATTTGAGTAGACATAGCTTTGACTTGGAGCAAAACCCTATCTGTTTCAGACTTGCTGCTGAGGAGAAAAATTCAAACCATGAATTAGTATTTTTTTAAAATGTGTTCTTCCAACCACATGATCCTTTGAGGAGGTCTGAAAGACGGGAATTTTAGACTTTCCCTAAATAAAAGGGTTCTGATACATCTGGAGGATGTGTTTTTTTTCTTCTCTTCCTTAAGAGAGGAACTGGATTTGAGGCTGAACATACTCTTTGAGTTGCTAGGAGAACCCTGAGGTTTTCTTTCTCTGTCTCCTCTAACTAGGACCATGGTGGGGGGAGACACGCGCCTCTCAAGACAGAGTCAGATGGCATTTACGAAACAGGACTTCTTTCGACTGGTCTCAGGAGAAGGCAAAGTTCCTTCCTTTCAGAGTCTGTGTGTGTGTGTGTGTGTGTGTGTGTGTGTGTGTGTGTGTGTGTGTACTTGTTCACTTTATCGGGAGTCTTACAGAAGTATCTCCATGTTCCCTACTTCACCCCCATGTGTCTTCATCTGATGAAAGTTACAGATTTGCTACCATTTCAACATCTCACACTGAAGCTCTCAATGCAGGTCGTGATGAAGTCGGTTTGAGAAAGGCAAGGATTTGGGCGAGGCAAAGTAGAATGAGGATAGGAAGGAGTCTGGAAATATCTCCTTGGGAGCAGGTATTTCTTGGGCCTGAAGGCTGAGAACTTTCTAGCAAAGGGTTTTATCACCTGTGTCTCCCTAGAAGTCTCCAAACCATGCTCAGAGAAAATGCTTTGCTTCTTGCAAGCAGATTGTCCCCATGGTGGTGTTTTGGTGGCAGCAGCCTGACCCCTAAAGCATGGAGCTCCCTGTCCCTGGGAATGTAGAGGCTGCAGCCAGACACCTACATGAGCAAATGTGGGCCTTTATGATGCTCCACAGTAATTTTAATTTGAATCTTAATCTCTTCTTGAATCGACATCAGTACCTAGGAACAGGAACATGATTAGCTCAGAGGCTACGTCTTTAAAAGAAAACTTGTGTGGAAACACAATATAAAAAACATCTAAAAACAGAGCCTTGCAATGGAGACCTAAGCTCTACTCATTTGTACCTCCTGTCCCCACCCTGAGAATCTGTCTTTGGAGCATTTTGCAAAATTCATTGCTATTGACCAGACATCTCAGCCTTGGAACCCAGCACACCTAGCACATCACATCTTCCAAAAGCGTTTTATTCCTCATTGTATGTCCTGTCAGACTTCAGTATTCCTGTGGCCTGCACGTGAAACAGCCGTGCATTACACCTGCTTGTGCACAAATGCGTGCCTATGCCTATGATATGCCGAGCACTGCCCTAGCTGCGGGATGCAATGATGAATCAGTAGCACAGCCTCTCTCAGTAGACAAATGTACTGCATGAAGAAGTTTCTTTTTTTTTTTTTTTTTTTTTTTTTTTTTTTTTGGGTACCGGGGGGACGACCTCAGGACCTCGCGCGCCAGCAGGCGCCCGTGCCACTGAGCGATATCACCGGCCCCTTTTTCGTATGTGGGTTCCGGGAGTCGAACTCGGGCCTTCGCGCTTGCAAGGCAGGCGCTTAAGCCGCTGAGCCGTCTCACCGGCCCTGAAGTTTCTTGAAATGATAAAGCAGGGGCTGGGGATATAGCTCAGCACACAGCACCTGCCTGGCAAGTGCGAGGTCCTGAGTTCGATTCCTGATACCCACAAAAAAAAAAAGAAAGAAAGAAATGATAAAGCAGCTCCAAAAGCATCAGCATACCCCTTCCTACCCTCTTCCTTAGGCCTTTGTCTCTGAGTTTTCTTTTCCAATCTTTAAAACTCCAGTGTCCTGATGTTCTTTTGTCTCACCTTTCCATTTCATCACTCCATATTGTGGAGGAACACTGAGACGGCTTCCCCTGAAAGACCATCTGGGGCTGGTGAGATAGCTCAGCGGCACCAGCGCCTGCCTGGCAAGCCCGAGGTCCTGAGTTCAGTTCCCAGTACCTACATAAAGAAAAAAAAAGAAGACCATCTGTCTCCATGTTGGTTCACCCTTGCCCTACTTCCGTGTATTGGTATGTACAGAGATGGCTAGGAAAATACTTTACAACCTCGATTGGCTTTAAGTAATGCAAATGGGTCTAGCTGAGGCACCTATGTGTAGCCTTTGAAGCAAAGTGACAGGTCTGTGATGCCCCTATAGCTCCCTACTATTAAGGGTGAGGTAGGCCGAGAGAGGCCAGGCCGGAGTCTGGGATTGAACCTTGAGAAAGAGGTGGTAAGTTCCCAGGGCACTAAAAGCTAGACATCAGAGGTGAAGCAGCCTACCCAAAACACAAAATACTTCCTCAAACTGTGTTATGCAGATTCCTCCAAACCTAGAGGCTACCTGTTACTGGAATCCAGTACTCTTTCTGCATCTCTCTCTCTGCATATTGCAGAGGTGCCATGTGCCTCCTACCTAGCCCAGCTCACTGTACTCACGTACTTCCCGCCATTCTCACAGTCACACTCCCCTCTTCACGAATTAATAAAACCTGGATTCGACCCTGGGTCGTGGCCTTTTGTTCGGGTTAGCCGTTGTTTCGACTGGACTCAGGACCCCCTTGGCTCCCCACAACTGCAGATCTGTCTTTCTCTCTACTCCTCCGTGGGCTGCACTGGAAGTGGTAGATTGGAATTTACTTACAAAAATTCCAATCACTTTTCCCTGGGATTACAAATATAAACTCCTCTGGACTGTGACAAGGTCTGGACAGACTTCCTGTACAGAGGAATTTCTAAGCAATGAGACTGGTGTCCAAGGGGAGACTGAACATATTGCAAATCACCTGAAAAAGCCTGGAAGTTCGGGCCCATTGCAACAGTATATGACACAGGCTAAGCTGTGTATGGTGCTGCACACTGTGAGAGACTTAGGCAGGAGGATTTCAGCTTAGCAAGACTCTGTCTCAAAATAAAAACCAAAAGGATCTGGGGATGTAGCTCAATGGTAGAATACCTCACACGTGTGAGACCCTAGAGGCCCGGGACTGCAAAACAAACTGGGAAGGTGGCACTAACTTTGAGCTCTGCCCTATTCTCTCTCTTCATATCACATCCAAGCACCCGTTAAGGGGGCCACTGGGCAAGGACACTCACAGGGTTAAGGTAGGACCCAGAGGCCCCTTAAATGAAGAATGCCTTGGAGAAATGGGGATATTTGGCCTGGAGGAGATGATTTTATTCTGCATGTGATCATAGAAGGAGGGAGATGTAGAATGTATAAGAACATAAGCAGCAACCATCTTCCAGAGCTACTGTGTTAAAGATGGGACAGCCTGATTTATGTGTTCTATAAGCAGAGCCAGGACCCAAGAGTGAATATTGGGAGGGTTATTTTTTGGGCTCAATATAACTATGACTTTCCTGATAATTATCACATTTCAGACTTGGAATAGATTGCTTCACAAAAAGAGTGAGTGGCCTGTCGCTGAAAACATTCAGGTTAGAACTAAACATCAGTTAGAGCAATGTAATGAGATTCCCATGACTGCTTCAACAAGCATCTGTTGTGCGCTGGCCATGTTGAAGCTGAGAGACACAGAGGGGAAGGAGAAACCCCTTTTCCCCCAGAGAGCTCACAATGTAGAGACCACGATGTAAACAAACCATAAGGCAATTTGCCATCACATGTACAAAGGACCATGGCCCAAGGGTAGGAAGACTGAGAATGGAACCAGAGAAAGTTTTAGTCAGAAGGTGACACTTGAACAAGTTTGAGGGTAAGTAGTGTTGTGTGAACCATGCTGTCGATAAGTGATGGTCCATAAAGAAGATGTTCAGGATGAAAGGTGGGAGATTGTACCTTCAAAAGTCACGGGGTAGAAAGAGCATGTTTGACCAGGTAACCGAATGGTTGGAAATGTCTAGAGCATGAGGTGCTAGGCATCAGAGGAGATGGGAAGTGGTCAGACACCAAGGACATGAGAGGCAAGGATGAGAATTATTTTTGTTACTTAACAGAAGGAATTCCAATGTAGAAATGAAAGGGACTGCACAGGGGTATGTCAGTAAGATAAGTGTGGCTACTAATGACATATTTTATAGAGAAGTAAGAGACAAACTAATCAGAGTAAGGAAAATGAAGATTGTGTAAGCATCACACAGAGACTCACACAAAGGGTTAGCACAAGCCTGAACAATGTGAAAGCAAGACAAAATAACTGCGAGATGGTGTTGAGAACCCAAAAAAGGGAATAATGCTTATAGCATCAGTCTACACAGGCCTCTGCTTTTGTTTCTGTTTTTGTTTTTTTAGGAGCACTCTGATGTGTGAAGAGGGCTGAGTAGTTGGCCTCTCAGATATTTTCTGGATTCAAAGTCCCCAAATTCCATAACTTGACATCGTTACATCATTTCTTTTTGGGTATACGGTATATTTCTTCCTCTTTTTTTAAATAGCTTGCTTTTTTTTTTTTTTTTGGCATACACCCTACAGTTTGCCAAGTAAAATAATATAATCAAATGATTTTTGGTGTATTCAGATTTGTGTAACCATTATCAAAATCAATTTTGGAACATTTCATCACCCCTCAAAGAAACCCTGTACTCATTAGCTCATTTCCTGCCCCTGGCAGTCGCTAATCTATTAGATGTGCCTATTCTGGATGTTTTATATAAATGGCATTAAATAATTGGAGGCCTTTTGTGACTGGCTTTTTTCACATAGCATAACATTTTCAAAGTTCATTCATGTGGTAGCAAGAATCAGTAGTTCATTCTTTTTGTTGCTAAATATTTCATATTTCATTATAAATAATATTTATTGCTAAATAATATATATTCATATAATGAAATATATGAATATAATTCATATCCATTCATCAGTTGATGGGCATTTGAGTTCTCTTTATTTGTCTACCACAAATAAGGTTACCTTCGACATTTGTGTACCAGTTTTTATGTGTATGCCTATTTTCAATTCTTTTGGTATATTAAATGTTTTTTGATCCCTACTGCCTACACTACCCTCTCATGGATTCATTGTGTTTTCAGAATAGCTGCAATATTTGTAAGTGATCTTGCAGGCATTTCATCTCACCAGCTCCTAAAAAGTATAAAATAACAGCATCTTTTGGACACTATCTATAGACCTTCATTTTCTTCCAAGGGAGATACATTAGTCACTTTTCCATCACTGAGACAGAATTTCCAACACCCACAACTTAAAGGAGGAGAGGTTTAATTTAGCTCATGGTTTCAGGGAGTTCAATCCATGGTCAGCTGGTTCCAAGACAGAAATGTCATGGTGGAAGAGCACAGAGGAGCAAAGATGTTTAGTTTATGGTGACTGGGAAGCTGGACAAGGGAACAGTGCCAGGGAGGAAAGTGTGAGGGGCCAGACATAGACTCCAAGGCCACACCTTCATGACCCACCCAGAAATAAGATCTATCAATATCCTGAGCAGATCCCAAAGCCAATCAAGTTTTCTAGGGCCAAAGGTATATTTAAAGAGGCCCAACATTTATATATATATATATATATCCCCACACATACACACTCACAGTGTTTATAAACAGATTACATGTATTAGGGTAGAATGTTACTGTTTTTTCATCTGATTAAGGGAAAAATCTTTCTCCCTGTAGTTTTGGGATCAGAGCCATTTCATCATCTTGAAATGATTCTCCTCTCCTCTCTGAATTGCCTTATAAAGGCAATTGAAAAGGAAAAGTTTAGGCTAGGGTTTTAGCAGAACAGCATATACCTTTCCCATGGTGGAAGAAAGCTACCTGATCACAACACCCATAAGTAGTTTGGTGTAAGGGGAGAGCTTGGTTGATTCTTCACTTGTGTCAGGCCCTGCACAATCCTGAAATGGAGAAAAGGAGAAACAGGGCCCATTGGAAGGTCCAAGTCTTCACACTTAAACACAGCACTGAATAAAAGAGATGGATTTATTTTAAAAAGTAGCTCAGAAGCATTATTATAAGATTTTACATTGTTGTCTTTAGGCTCTGGGAAGAGCATCTCCCAAGGCCGCTTATAATGTGCCTCAGGAAACGGAGACAAAACAAAAACTTTCTTTGTCATTGGACCTGCAAGATCTCTGGTAGATTCTTGTAATTAGCTTTTCTCAAAAATCTCCCTCTGCTGGGGACCCTCTTCTAGCTGGTTCCCAATTGCTACCTCTGGTGACTAGCCAGGATTTCTCTTATCCACTTTACTCACATCTCTTGCAGTAGGAGCTCAGTTTTTCCTTACCTTCACCCCATTTCTTGGCTTCTCTAAAAATCCACACAGACCCATGGAAATGGGAAGGTGATAATACTAAGATGGAAGCTAATTCAAGGAGCTTTGAGAGGATTCTTCTCCAGCACCATTGATATTGTCCACCCCAGTCCTTCCACCTCCTCACCTGCTTCTGCTTCCTTTCATTCCTCATCTGCTTGGGACCTTGCTTTCTGTTCTCTTCAGAGAATCAGATCCACACCCTGTTCCTACTATGGGAGGAGCTCTTCAATCCAGGACCCATTTATCACCTAGTTTAGAGAGCCATATTTTATCAGAAACTCCCAGTAGCCACATGGAATGTTCTTAGAAATTACCAAAAGATTCGTGCTAGTGCCAACACTGACCATTTCGGGGAGCGGGGGAGGTACCGGAATCGAACTCAGGACCTCACACTTGCCAGGCAGGCACTGCACCGCTGAGCTATATTCCTGGCTGAACACTCACCATTTTAATAACTGCCTCACCTGACAAGTAAGCATGGGAGTATTACCAGTGTTGCTAAAATTGGGTCCATTGAAAGACAACATTTAACTAGATCAGAATGGAAATGGATAGGTAGGTGATGCTAATAATAAGGAAAAATAATTCAAAGGTACCATATATCGTTAACTGCTTGTGGGCAAATATGTATTTTGCAGCAAGTTCCTAAGAATCTCTAGTACCCAGTGTTTTAGCAGAAATTAGTACCACTGGAAAATTTAGTAAATACTTTAAATATTGATTGAGAGTTCTTATTTCTAGATAGAATGAAGTAGGAAACAATAGAATATCACTCTCACCATAACAGCTAAAGAGTGAGATATTTTGGGAAAAGATATAAATACAGATCATAAGTACATGTACTTAATCCAATAAGTTTTGAAACATATATACAATACATATTTAGATTTAAATATTCTTTTGATAAGAACTTAAAGAATTATAATAAATATGTTACATAAGATAGAGGAAAAGGTGGCGAAAATAGCTAAAAAGATGAATAATTTTAGCAGAAAATTGGGATCTATAAAAATAATCAAATGTATATTCTAAGACTAAAGTACAATATCTTAAATTAAAAGCTTAGTGGATGAAACTAAGAGCAGATAACACACAGGATAAAAAGTCAGTTACAAAAATTCAAACCATAAGTCAGGGAGAAAAGGAATAGAAAATGATACAGTAGCATAATCAAATATACTGTAGTTTGAGTTTCAAATGAGAGGAGAAAGAAGATATCACAAGCATTATTTGAACGGATACTGGTCAATAATCAACCTATAATTCAGGAGACTCAGAGAACCCCAAGCAGATAAAATATAAAGAAAATCACAACATGCACATGATGGCTAAACAGCTAAAGAGGAAAGAGCAATAGAAAAGTAGCTGGAGGAAAGAGATGCACGATCTTCAGAGGGACGATGAGAAGAATTAAGGATAACTTCTCAATAAAAACCTTGCAGAGAGTAATGGGCTAATGTATTTGTCTTAGTTACTTTTCTCATTGCTGAAACAAAATACCTGACACCCAGAATTAAAGGAGGAAAGGTTTCTTTGGCTCACAGTTGTAGAGGTTTCAGTTCATAGTTGGCTGGCTCCAAGGCTGGGTAGCATGGCAGAGGGGCATCACATAGGAGAAACAGTTCATGGCAGGCAGAAGGCAGCAAAGCAGAAAGCAGCAAGTGACAACAGCAGCTCTCTTTCTGTCCTTTTTATTATATCCAGGCAATTAGAGTGGGTAGCACAAACACCTAGAGTGGGGTGCCCTTAATCCTCCCCAGAACTATGCCAAACCAATCAGTGGACTAATTTAGTAATCACAGACCCTTGATCCCAGCATCACACACTTAATCCCAGCATCACATACTCTAGATTCAGCCACCTCTGAAAAGCCCTACCTATGACTGCACGAGGCTTTGGGGGGACATCTAGACACAAGTTATAACAATATTTAAAGAGAAAAAGGAAAAAAGTTGCCATCCTACATTTTAATACCTAGAGAAGAAATCTTTCTTAAATGGAGCCAAATGAAAAATGAAAAATAAAACATAATTCCAATACATCTGTGCTACAACCAATAAATAAAGGAAGTTCTTCAGCTTGGAGGATATATGTAAACATTTATCAAGCTGCCAATGGAGACTCCTTAAATTCATTGCATTTAAATTTAAAATATATAATAAATAACACTGGTCTCCAAAATTAAGAAGTTTTTGGCTTCTCTTTCCATTTCAGGACCTCAAACTATCCACTATGTTATTTTCCCATATGTAACTAGAAAAGCAAGATTTTTCAATAAATGCCTCAAACAGGAACTGTATATATCAGTGAAATCAATCAAAGAATAATCAAGGAATATGATGACAAATGAATAAAATGACAAAAACCTGAAGAATACAAAAATAAATATATGAAATAAACTATGACCTCATTGACTTACTGATTTTTTACCCATCCTTTGCTGAGAATCCTGAAATGTATCCATTTCTGTTATTTTCCAAAAAGTTGCTCTCCTTTCTGCCTTCTCGTATAATCAAGTGTCTCCCTATTCTGTCTTCCACCCTTTATACTATAAGATAATAGGTTGTAAAACATATGGCAGTATGCAACAGGTGATCCAAAAATATAGTGAATGTTTAAATTTTTTAAAAATATATTACTGGAAAAGATACATTGCCATTAGTACCCCCTTAAAATACCCCTAGCTTCAAATATGCTTATGCTGTCATCTATGCCACCTTCTGAAGCAGTTCTGGAAGTCTTCTTTGATGAGTGGCTTTCTGAGATGTGATAAAAATTATCCTAAATGCTGCTACCGAGTGCCATCCAACCCAAAGGCAGTCTTGTAAAAACACTGTGAAGTGTCCTCGTCTACCTTATTCACTGGATCTGGTACCATGTGACTCTGGCTCTTCACCCAAGTCAAAAGGACCATAAAAGGCAAACATTTTGAATCTGTTTAGGACATAGAGGCAGCCATGATCATGCAACTAAAGACATTCAGGAAAGAGGACTCCAAAACCGCTTCAGAAAGTGGCAAGAACAATGGGATAAATGTGTTTGAAAAGAGGGGGAGTATGGGGGGGTAATGATACTGTCTCTTCTACTATAAATTTTTTTAACTTAAACATTGACTGTAACTTCTGATCACATCTCACAGTAATGAATTATATCTTGAATAGTTCTTTGTTTCATGTCTTGTCTTCTCAAATTTCTTGTAAGAATAGATCAACAAACATATCTTTTTTTTTTTTTTTAATGTGGGTACCGGAAGTCGACCTCAGGACCTTGTGCTTGCCAGCAGGCGCTTGTGCCGCTGAGCCATCTCACTGGCCCAAACATATCTTTTAAACCATAGGCTTTTTCTATTTCTAAGGTATATACAATATTTATCTCGGATATTCTCCAATCCTAGTTTTTTTTTTTTTTCCTTAAATTCTATAGGTTTCTGTCTCTGCCTGCCCAGTTCCACACGCCACCACAAAAACTATACAGCACATGTAGCCAGCTCAGATCTGCAGTCGAGATTTATAATTGCTTGGCCCTCTACCCTAAGACTACGCTAAAATTCTCTTCTCACTTGTCATTACTTCCCATGTATACCTTATGAGCACAATCTTACTCAGCTCCTGGCTTATTGTTAAAACTTACGGTCTTGCTTGGTATGTATTTAACTATCACAGAGATATTCCCAAAGATAGTCTTCTCTGATTTTAGGTGTCTTCAAAAATTGTGCAAGTTTTAATTCTCTGCACAAGATTGTGCACTTCAGACCCAAACGTGAAAACACAGAAAGCAGCTCGTGAAAAACAAAATTTACGGAATTCATAAATCATTCAGGGTTGATGCCGTGGATTGACACAGGGCTTGAAATGAGCCACTTAGTGTGAGTTTACCTATTTCTCCTAAGAGCGTTAGGATCCAGGTGACATTTCAGCAGCAGATGCAAATGTATTTGTAACATGCAGTAAAGTAGTAAATGTGTCTTAGTAATCAAACAGTAATTAGTAAGCACTCACTAGTGATGTGTAGTAAATTAGTAGTAAATGTTTATTAGTAATGTGTAAGCACTGTGGCTCTCAGAAGGCTGTTGGAGGCTTCTCCCCCCCTCTCCTTCCCAGCTGTCCTGGGAATATCAGCAAATGAAGCAAGCTTCCTTATAAAAATTCATAATAAAATTTCAACTAACCCCAAACATTACATTTAAAGACCTTTGCTTAATCTTCTAACATTTAGACATGATCATTAAGAAAATGTTCCATGTTCGTGAGGAAACAAAATTTTAGAGTGAGTCAGCAAGAACGGCTCCCTTTTGTTGACATTGCTTACACTGTGAGCTCCCTAAGCTTGGCCACCACGTTTGTGCCCCTCCTGGTCTCCCTTTGATGGTGGAGGCTGCCCTTCTTCAAGTCCTGACTTTGGGGAAGCTACCTGGTCAAGAGGGAGCTCCTTTCTCGGCCTGTTCTCCCTTCTTGTACACCTGTGGTCCAGGGGAAGCATCCACTGTCCTCCCGTTGAACCATCGCATTTCCCTCCAACTATCCCATCAGTTTCCCTGTCTTGGCCAGAGCTACTTCCACATCCACAGTTGTCTTTCAAGGAAATCTTCAGTCCTCTGAGTCCTACCCATTCTGCGTAACTTCTCTGTACTACAGCCTTGCTAGAAAAAGAGGCATTTCTTGAATGAGAAGTAGAATCTAAATAAGACAACATATTTATTTTTAAAAAAATATAAATGAAGATTTTAGCATTGAACCAGCCTGCATTCTGACTTGTCCTTAATACTCGAGAGACTTGAAAGAAGCTTGTCTTAACCTCACTAATGTTTACCTCTACAAGGGGAAATAATAAAACCTACTCTACAATGTTGTTGTAAGTACCAGGGATAACTGAACATGCTAGAATGTTGCATAAACGAAATAGGTACTCAATCAATGGCTATTCGTTATACTTTGAGTAGCTTCCCTAACATAAGGGGCAGTGTATCCTGGTATAAAATAAGAGAATACAAGTTTGTTTACTTCTCTGAAGCAAGGAAGTCACTCAAAGTAGGCATCTAGCTCTGTCTGACAAAGCACTTAAATCCTGTGGAATGAATGATAGGTACTTTCTGTTTACAAAAAGAAGAGTAGAGTATCTTTTGTTCTGTAAAGCATCCCATGAAAGTTGTTCTCTTCAAGTGGTCATTGTGCTCTGAGATTGTTATAAAATGCAGTGTACAAGAAGCAATTGATTCTCAGTTGCAGTTTACCAAATCAAAATCCATTAACTAGAACATCGAGGCTTTGATTATAGCATGATAAATGGCACTCCTAATGCGACCTTGATTATTGCAAGATCTGGAAATATCTTATGAATCATCAAAGAACAAATTGATTCAATATGATTTTTCTATTTGGGCATATTTGTGGTATTCAAAACCCTTGAAACTGGCAACCATGTACTACAAACATGTACTAATAAAAATTAAAAAAGAAAAAAAAAGAAATTGGCAACGTAGGGGATCTCCTTGGGCGAAGGTCCAGAGTTTTGTTTGTTATAGTCTCATTAGTTATTTCACACAATGGCTGAAAAAGTGAGAGCTCAATAAATATTTGTTGAACCCAAAACAAGCAAACGAAAAGGGGGTTGGAAATTGGTAAGGTAATGTATAAGGTAGTTCAATCTTCTAACTATGGATTTAATCAATAAGAACATGGCATTTCTAAACCACAATAAAAAATAGAAATATTATTAAAGTTTAGGTGCCTAATGCTACTATTTTATATGGAGGAAATTCTATATGGAATTGACTTTCTTCTTCTATGCTGCCCAGTGGTAGCTGAATTGCTTTCTAAATCTATGTGAACTTTGATTTCTAAAGATAAGACGAAACACAAGAGAAGGATTTCCTAAACACACAGGCATCCCCCAAGTTTGCCAAAGACACTTCCACAGAATCAACACTTCAAAAATCGTAGTTTGACTCCATAATTGATTTTTAAACACCAGATTTAGACTTTAAAGAATGATGTAATATGTTAAAGCGTTATTTTATATTGCCTGCCAGACAACAGTTTAATGTGGCATCATCTCTTGATTTGTCTCCAAAGCTGCTTGGGTGATTAAAAATATGAAAAAACATTTTCATTATAATTTTATTAAAAATATTACTACTAGTAATAAGAAAAATAGTTCTGATAAATTTCACAACCAGAAACAATGAAAATGATTATTAAGTAATCCAAACCAGAAAATATTAATTCCCATTTAGTTTATTTAACTTAGGTTGATCAAGGATCAGAGGTACGAATGTTGCAAATAGATAATCACACATTACCTATAAATGGTCAGATGTAATTGTGAATTTATAATCTTTTACAGATTCTTCTTATATATAAATCGATACAGGTAGGACCATTCAGGAACACATTTTGTAAAACAGGGTGGGTGTGTCTGTAATTTAATCAAGATCACAGATGTAACAAATAGCAAGAAAGAAGACTATATGCATTTGAGTATTTCTTCACTTTTCTGTAAAATTAGTATTTAAAAAATATGAAACAGGGGTACATTCTTTTACTTACACTCAGGTGGAAATCAAGCGAGGTTTCTTAAATCCCAGTGAATTTGTGATGAGGTTTGAAATGGAAACATCCCAACCATGCTATGAACATCCACCCCTGAAGATCAACCTTGGCTGAAGTTAAAGACTAAGTGAAGGCATTTTCAAAGGACAGAGCACAGCAGAGGGACATATGTTGAAAAGAAGCGACCAGCCTTCATCCCTAACGCACCACTTACCTCTGTGTAAGCCAGGCCAACAGTCTCCTACAGCAGGCCTCATTTTTCAGCAGCCCCCATGCACCAGATCTCCAGCATCTGTCCGGACCATACCAAGCTGGGCCAGGCCCATTGCAGAGCACCAAGCTGGCTGGCACCTTCCCGGTGCCCCCCTCGACAGATGGCAAAGCTTGGGCTGCCCAGGTAGATGCAGCCCAGGCCCTCTCTGTCTTTCTAGAACATCTGCTTAGGAGGAAGAAGGGAGTTTTCCTCCAGACTGATGTTTTATTTTCTCATTCCCTTTTGGATCCAAACCTTTCATATCTGCTAACATACATTTATTCTGACACACTTTTCATGAATTTTTGCTTTAAACCACATGCATCAAACACTGGTATTCCAGTTAAGTTAAAATTATAAAACGAATCCTTTCACTGATTTTTTTCATTGTATTAGGACATACGTTATGACATCTGTTTCACAGTTATGATAATAAATAATGGTTCACTTCTCAAGACTGAGTTAAAAAAATAATTGATTTTGACATTAACCCATCTATTTAATATGATCTATTAAATGTTCAAAAAATCCAAATAATATGATTGCCTAACAAAGGAACTGATCTGCTGGCTGGATGAGGACTTTGGAGCTATCTAAGGGACTCTCAGAAATACAAAGACTGTAGGAAGGTAGCAGCTGTCCCATTGCATGTTCGTTTATCCATTCAGCAGAGCTGAGGGTAAAAGTCTTGTATTGGTTTCTATGGTTATAAATAGTCCCAGCCCTGTGGACATTTACACTCAATCTGCCAGCCAGCCTGCTGAAAAAAAGAAAGAAAGAAAGAATCTGGGAGCAATTAAAATGAAAGTTACAAAAAAAGTTTGCCATTGCACCATTTCTCTAAAACAACCAACGTAGCTGACACAAGAGAGCAACGTATCTGAAAACGGTGAAAATAGACTAGCAAATGAAGAATGTGTTAGGAATTGTTTCCAGCTACTAAGTAATGCTGTGTGAATCAGGTGTCCCTTCCTGCCCCCTACCAGCTGTGTTTACTGCAGGATGCAAACAAGCCCCCGTGTGCAGGTCTGGCCCTGGTAAATTGTGCAAGGGCTCCCCATGCCCTGGAGACTCCAGGAGATGAGGGAAGTCAGGGCCAAGGACAGCGCTGGCTCAGTAAAATTGCTTCAGTGGTCAGAGGAGGGGGGTAAGAACAGCAAGGTCCTGTCACCCTGGTTTGTTCCCCCTCCCCCTGGGTTCCCTCCAGGACTTGGCAGTAAAGCAATGGCTAATAACTATGGAAGCAAACCTGCGAGATGTTTTATGGAGAGGGACACTCTTGCCTGGCTCACAGCTGGTACTAAAGCTTCAGCACCAAGTGCAGCAGACACCATGGTGGTGGCAACACAGGTGCCCCAAGGCTCCAGGAGCCCTTCTGGTGGGACATAAGGGAGAGAGGGCCCTGAGCAGGAGCCAGTGGAAGGATGTGACACCTCCCTGTGGCCCCCAACCACAGTGTGGCAGATTCATTTACCGAACCACACGATATGATCAAAATATATGGTGAATTTTAAAATTTTAAACATGTATTACAGTAAAAGACATATCACCATGAACCCCACTCAAAATCTTCCCCCTTGCTTCAAACACACTTATCTCATTATTTTTGCCACTTTCTGAAGTGGTTCTTGAAGTCCTTTAGTGTGAGTGTCTTTCCTAGGTGTAATCTAAAATACAAGGAATGCTGGGCCCAGTGCCATCCAAAGGAAAAGACAGGCTCCTAAACACATTACGGTGTGTCCTTATCCACCTTACTCACTGGACCTGGTACTGTACACCTGCTGACTCTTCCCGAGTCAAAAGGATGATGAAAGATAAAGGATGATAGATTTTGAACCTATCTAGGACCTGGAGGCAGCCACACCAGTGCAACCAAAGACATTCACAAAAAAGGACTTCCGGAACTGCCGCAGAAAGTGGCAAGAAGATAGATAAGTGTTTTCGAAGTAAGAGAAATATTTTGAGGAGGGTGCATGGCAATGTGTCTTTTTCCTATAATAAATTAAAAAGAAAAAAAAAGTTGGCATTCACTGAATGTTTTGATCACACCTTGAATTCATTTCTTTTTTTTTTTTTTTAAGATGTAGTGCTGGTTGTTGTTCTAAGAATATCATGAGTTTAAGTTTCACCCAGTCTGCGTAGGAGGGCTGAGGCTGGGAGCCAGGGCGCTGAGATCTGGTCACACTCCAACAAGGCCACCCTATGTTGAGGAACCGTGTCCTCCTCACTGAGCTACCTGAGAAAGCACATAAGATTCTTAAGACTTCCAAAGGACCCTTGGGATCTTCGGCCCTGACAGTTTGCTTATTCCAGTCTGCCAGGGCAAGAGCTAAAAATATTTACTTAATTTTATTTGGGAAAAATGTTTCAAATGCGACATTTCTCACACTAGAGTATCACAGTGGAACCACCTTCCTATCATTACACTGGGAGATTTAAAAAAATAAAAAGGAAATTCTGTGAATTACTGTTAATGACCCTGTTTCTGTTTCTAGGCTAGAGGGTTCAGAGCCATATGTTAAGAAGTTGCTAAATCTACTGAGGCCACCATCTTCCGCTGGCATCGAACACTGTCAAACACCTAAAGTCTACATAGAATAAGTGGTGGAAAGAAATGTGTGTTACAAGGAAAATTAAAAAACAACCAGCATTACCCTGACCTTGTGATAAGCACCAATTTTAAACAAAAAGCTCTTTGCTTATCTAGTAAACTCTTTAAAAAACAGCCACAACAATGACATACTTCAGTGTTACATGTCATCCACTGAGGACGTGTTTCTCCCTTGTTTTGCTCACGTCGACAATCCGCCAGGCATCGGCCATGTCAGTGAGATCGACAGGCACCAGAGGACATGCTACTCCGAGGACATGATGGGGTTACTGTCAGTACCATTATGACATGAAAAGGGTAATTATGAAAGGCAGATATTTACTAATACTAAGTCCTTTTAGGTATATGTGTCTCCAAAGGATATGAGAATCTGGGGCGTGGGAGAGAATGGATGTAATATTTTATACAGATTACACTTCCTGACCATGAACATTACTAAGTTTCAGTCAACAGTCTTGAAGGCGAAGCCTAAAACAGTAGTGCGATAATTTTTGATGCATAAAAAAATTAGAATTTCAGTAAGTGTTTTTTATCTTACCATCTCCATTTGACAAAGCGTCTACACCCTATATGTTGGACAGTCAGGTACTGTAAATGCAGCCTGAGGTCACAGTCCCCAGAGAGGCTGCAGGCACAGCTCTTTCTTCTGCTTGCTTTCTTTGTATTGAGAAAGGTCGCTGTGCCCACTGCCCATTCCACAAAACGGGCAAGAGGATTATAAAATAGTCTTAAAACGAAACCTTCATTAGAAAACTTCCCAGGGAGGCAAGAAAAACAGAGGCTGGCAGACCTGCGGCTTCACCTTCCTCAGTTCTACAATAAAAACAAGGAGATTTTAAAGACTCAGTGCAGAAATGGTTAGGATTATTAAGGAGGACCATATTTTAAACACGACCTCCATGGTTACTTTTGTTAAATCGAACTTTGTGCTAAGAATATACAAATATTTATGAAGGTAGCTAATAATGACTGAAGCAACACTATCAGCATGTTGTTGAAAAACTAAGAAACTCTAATGCTATTGCTGTTACAAATTTTAGTGAGGAAAATATTTTTTTACACTTAATTTTAGAAATTATGTAAAGTGTTGGTTATTTCACCTTTATCTTAGTCTATTATAATTTCCTTTTCATGTATATTGTATCATATACATATAAGGTCATATGCAAAAAGTCTTATTAAAATAGGTTGATCAATAGAGTTCAAAGACCACTGGCAGGAATGTATGCAAAAATATTTCACAGAGGTCTCCTTTATCATCCCTGCAACACTGCTTAAATCCTTTTCCAAAAACTTTTCCTTAAATATTTGACTGAAGAAAATGTTCTGAGAATAAAATCTTGCAGCCATTGTTTTATATAAGCTTATTCTTTAATCTGCACTCTATGACAAGAGGAAAATAATTCACCTGCTTTAGAACTATTCTGCTAACCAATATTTATCCACAGAAAATGTATAAACCTAGTAACTCTTTCAAGTGACTATCACATTGTTAATGCTGGAAGTCAAATATAATCTCCAGGATTCTACCAATTCCTCCAATTCCAGATGCTCAAGATGAAATGTCTAGGCAGAGGAGGCAGAGAGGGAGAGAGAAGGAGAGGAGAGGGAGAGGGAGACGGAGACGGAAAGTGGAGAGGAAAAGAAGGGAAGGGAGAGGTCAGTTGTGTTCATTGTACACTGGTGACATTTTTGTGTGTGGGTGGGTGGGTACCGGGAGTTGAACTCAGGACCTCGCGCGCCAGCAGGCACCCGTGCCGCTGAGCAATATCACCGGCCCTTTTTTTGTATGTGGGTTCCGGGAGTTGAACTCGGGCAGGTGCTTATGCTGCTGAGCCATCTCACATTTGGTTTTGAAAACAATACAATTTCATGCACTAAGATACAGTATATACTTTTTGAACAAAATTAAACTTAACTGCTAAGCTAGTGCTTGGTTGGATATATTTTTTAATGCCAAGATAGAGGTCAGTTGTAGCCTTAGTACTTCAGTCTTCTTCTTTAGGAAGATAAAATAACAAGCCATTCAAAAAGAAAAAGAAAATATCAATTTTATACTTTTAATTATTTTCACTCTCTATGCTAAAAATGTTCACAATGCAATGTTGAAAATTGGCTTTTGTCTGACATACATGTGGAAATAATTTAATCCTTAAATGTGTGAAAATTCATATCAGAGAAGGGTATAAATTAGAAAGTTAGATGCTGATAATAATTCTGATACACTTGCTTACTCTTTCAATAAGATTTTAGCCCCATGCATATGAAAAACAGACAGGCTTCAGAAAGGAGAAGATAGTCAAGTGTGAATTCCACCCAGCACATGTTAAGGAAAATAAGTTGCAGGAATTATGATGGAATAAATCATTAAATTTTAACCAAACACAGGCAGCAACACAGAGTCCAAGAAATAGAACTCATTTCATGTCTCATATTAGGGAAGAGAGGGCAAAGCCCCAGACAAACAAGTGACCCAGAGGCCGAAAAACTTCAGGCTTGTTGCACAGCGGTGATCACTGGTTTTGATAACAATATAATTTGTTGAGCTAAGATAGAATATATGTTCTGTTGAGCCATTTTGAACCTAACTGCCCACCACAGCTTGTCAGTAGAGAAGTATATCTATCTATCTATCTATCTATCTATCTATCTATATATCTATCATCTATCTATTTTTTATGACATCAAAACATAAAATTAAATCAAATGGTATTTTTGACATGCCTCTTCTCTTTTCATATCCCTAATGAAAGATGATGACCTCAGGGGACAATGTGTCAAGTGTACCAAGGTGGCATCTCTTCTTCTATGGGATGGTGGCATTTCATGGAGCCTGATGTCATGGCTGCCTGAGGCCATGTCCTCGCACTGGAAATATGAGCTGATTGCCCAGACCTCCTCTTCTATTTGCCCTGGTTGAATGCCTTTCCTCTCAGGCACGATTTCACCCATTTGATTCCCAGTTATTAAGCACTGAAATTGTACCAGGTGCTGGCGATCTGGACACCATCTCTGCCCCAAATATCTCCATCAGTGCATAGCATTTACCTTCTTCCTTCATGTTCTTATTCACATGGTGCTGAGTGTCACAAACCACAACATGGTGAAACTTCCTGTCTTGCACCTCCCAGGGAGGTGACCCTGGGAGGCTCAGGTCAGGCTAATAACTTGGCACTTCTCAAAGTGGTATTGTTTAAATATTTTTCCATGTTACCTAGAGGAGTAGCTCAGCCCAAAGAAAGGCAGAAAGAGGAGAGCTATAGCCCTGTTCAGTGTTGCCTCTGTGGTCCCAAGAACAGTGGGCAAACTTTGTATGTTGAAAAGTACAGAAGCAGAGGGAGGGTATGTTTTATTAGGTCTTTAGTTTGATGAACATGTTCTCTTTGAGGCTGTCGTGAACTTGTGTGTCTGATTTTGTAACATACTATGTTGAAATACAGTACTAGTCTACGAGATATGAAAAAAAATGCAAAGCATGTTTAAATTAAAAAATATCTGTTATTACAGAGAAGGACATATTGCCATTAATCCCACTCAAAATACTCCCTATCACTTCACAATTATCCCATCATTCTTACCACTTTCTGAAGCAGTTCTGGAAGTCCTCTTTTGTGAATGTTTTGAGTTGCACTGTTATGTCTAAATTTATGTCCTGAATCTATGCAAAATGTTTAACTTAGATAATCATTTTGACTTTGGGGGAGAGCCAGAATTTTGCCAGTGCCAGATCCAGTGAATAAGGTGGTCAAAGACATACTGTAATGTTTTTAAAAACATGCCTCTCCATTAGGTGACATTTGATACCAGCATTTACTGTGTTTTTATTTTTTTTATCATGTCTCATAAAGACACTCAGGAACGAGGACTTCCAGAACTGCGTCAGAAAGTGGCAAGAATGAAGGGATAAGTGTTTGACATGAGGGAGAGTATTTTGAGGGGAATTAATGGCAATGTGTCTTATTTTAGTGAGTTTTTTTTCATTTAAACATTTATGGTATGTTTCAATAACATTTTGTATATTCTCTCTTCTTCTCTAATTTCAATCTTACCCTGTTTTCTGTTGGGGGGGTAGAAATTCTTTTTAAGGTCAATGGAGTCATTCATAAATTTATCAAATAAGGTTCAAAAATTTATTTCCCTCCTTTCTTTTTAAAAAAATTAATTAATTTTACTGCTACATTTTAGATATACTTAATGTTCACATTCATCATAGGAAATTTGTACATGTACATGATATATCTTAATTCTATTTTTCCCATTCTTCTCTCCTCCCTTCAACCCCTCTTCCCCTCTTTATTTACAAAAACTTTGTTTCCATCTTTTCTCTTTTTTCCTTTCCCTTCCTTCCTTTGCCCATCCCCCATCGCTAATTCCCCTTACCATTTGAATATTTTCTTCCTATTTCCCAATATCTATTATACATTTTGGTCCTTATTTATACTTTCTGTTTGTCACACTAGAGAAACCATGTGATATTTGAACATGTGTGTCTGATTTATTTCACTTAAGAGTATGGTCTCAAGGTATATCCATTTACCTAGAAATGTCTCAAGTTCATCCTTCTTTATGGTAGAGTAGTACTCCATTATAGTTTCTCAAAAAACACATCTTCATTATTCATTCATTGATTGGTGGGCACTTGGGCTGTTTCTAAGATTTAGCTATTACAAACTATGATACTATAAACATGGGTATGCATATATCACTGTGGTGTGATGCATTTAATTCTATTGGGAAGATACCAAGAATGGGAATAGCTGGGTCAAATGGAACCTCCAGCTTTAGTTTATTGAGGAATCTCCACACTGATTTCCACAGTGGTTGCACCAGTCTACACTCCAACCAACAGTGGAGAAGGGTTCCTTTTTCCCCACAGCCCCACCAGCATTTGTTATAGGTTGATTTCTTGATAATAGCCATGCTTTACAGGGTGAGATAGAATCTCAGTGTTGTTTTAATTTGCATCTCTCCAATGACCAGTGGTGTTGAACATTTTTTCATGTATTTATCTGCTGTTTCTACTTCTTCATCTGAGAAGTGTGTATTCATTTCAGATGCTCATTTTTGGATCTTTAAATTTAAGGGGGCCTGATTTTTGAGTTATTTATATATTCTAGATAGTAGTCCTTTGTCTGAGGAACAGCTGGTAAAAAAATTTTCCCACCCTGAGGTTTATCTCTTCATTCTGTTGGTGGTTTCTATTGCTGTGCAGATGTTTTTTAATAAGATGAGATCCCAGTTGTTGATTCTTTGTGATAGTTCCTGTGTGATTAGGGTTTTGTTGATGAAGTCTTTGTCTACACCTAAGACTTCAAAAGTTCTACCTATTCAGATTTAGTGTTTCTGTTTTGATATTTAGATCTCTGATCCATTTCGATTTTAGTTCAGTGCATGGCGAGAGATATGGGTCTAGTTTTAATCTTCGGCATATAGAAAGCCAGTTTTCCCATCATCGTTTATTAAAGAAGCTATCTTTCTTCCATGAAGGTGTTTGGCCCCTTTGTCAAAAATAAGATGGCTGAGAGTGTTTGGAGTTGTTTCTGCATCTTCTAATTTGTTCCATTTATCTGTGGATCTGTTTTTTTTGCCATACCATGGTATTTTTATCACAGTAGCATTTTCGTATAAATTAAAGTCAGGGATTGTGATGCCCCTATCTTGCCTTTGTTGCCCTGAATTGCCTTTGCTATTCTAGGTCTCTTCTGGTTCCAAATCAATTTTAGGGTTGTTTTCTCTAATTCTGTGAGGTATGCTGTTGGTATTTTGATTGAGATTGCATTAAATCTATATCACAATTTTGGAAGTATGGCCATTTTCACTATATTGGTTCTTCCTACCCAAGAACAAGGGGCATCTTTCCATTTTTTGATATCCCCTTTGATCTCCTTTTTCAGAATACTATAGTTTTCGATGTAAACGTCTTTTACTTCTTTCATTAGATTGACTCGTAAATATTTCATGTTTTTCGATGCTATTGTGAAAGGCATCGAAAATTTCTCAGGGAGTTTGTTGTTTGTGTACAGGAATGCTATTGATTTTTGAGTGTTGACTTTTCTCCAGCTATGCTATTGAATTTAGTTATTAAGTCTAGAAGTCTTTTGGTGGAGTTTTGTGGGTCTTTTATGTAGAGTACATGTCATCTGTAAATAATTATAATTTAACTTTAATGAAATTGAAAGGGAAGCAATACTCCCAAAATCATTCCTGGAGGGAAGCATTACTCAGATACAAAAACCAGAGAAGGGTCCAAACAAAAAAGAGAACTACAGGCCAATCTCCCTCATGAACAGAGATGCAAAAATCCTCAGTAAGATACTGGCAAACAGAATGCAGCAAACCATCAAAAAGATTACACACCACGACTAAATGGGATTCATCAAAGGGTTGCAGGGATGGTTCAACATACGCAAATCAATAAATGTAATATACCATATCAACAGAGCCAAGGACAGAAATCAAATGATCTTCTCAATAGATGCAGAAAAAATATTTGACGAAGTCCAACACCCATTCATGATAAAAACCTAATAGAAAATTGGAATAGATGGTCCTTATCACACTGTGATAAAAGCCATCTATGACAAACAACAGCCAACATCATACTCCATGGCCAAAAACTGAAAGTTTTCACTCTAAAATCAGGAACAAGACAAAAGATTCCACTATCACCACTGCTATGCAATATAGTTCTAGAAACAATAGTCAGAGCAATTAGACAAGAGAAAGAAATAAAAGGAATGAAGATAAGAAATGAAGAATTTAAATTATCATTATTTGCAGATGACATGAAACTCTTTCCCTGTTATACAAAATTCCTCCTTATCTCTATAAGTTAAGTATTTTGAGATTTTGACTTTTTTTTGTCATGAAACTACCAAAAACTGAGCTAGTTTCCTGACTCTCTTAGCAGTCTGGCATACATTTTTAGCAAACTCTTTGTTTAGCTACAAATAGGTCAAAATGAAGGTTTTTGATATTCTGATATTTTCTAATCATTTGGATATTTGGTTGCATTTGGCCTCATAGGATGGTATACTTTTTATTTTTTTACCATATTGGATATATGGTATCCTCAGAGGGCTCACAATTTCTTACTCCTCCCCACAATCTCCACTTCCTTCCCTGCTCCTTAGAGGTATCATTGTTTGTCTCCTTGCTGCACCCAAGTCCTTCAGTACCATGAGGCAGAAGATGTGTCACAAAGACCAAACCAATAAAGTATAAAAGGTTATGAAGGAAAGAAAATTTAATGGTGCTATGAGCCATAGACTTCATGAGCAAATAATAATACTACTTTGTATCTTTCATGAGGCTGAGAGCTCTTATAGTCAATATTAGTATCTGATGGAGACATTGACATATAGAGAGATGGGGCACCTCCCTGAGGTCACACAATGAATTCAGGGCCCAGCAGTAGGTGGAACAGTTAGCAGACATCCTCTATAGTTATATTTAAACCAGGTGTGTTTTAGGATGAGAACAACAAAGCTTGTGAATAGAAACAAAGCTCTTGCAATCAGTAGCACTACCTATTTCTCCCATTCCAAAAACCTGAAAGGAGGAAAAGAGAGTGAGGCAATGAAAGCAATGTTTAGAATTCCTTCTCCACTTCAATCCTTGCCTCCAGTAAGCATACTAGGTAAAACACCAGAGTTTTGCATCTATTTGTAGTGCCCTTTTCTTCATAGTGCCTGGCATATCATGATCAAAGAGCTACTGAGCGAATAAACAATAGGTAAATATTAATATCACCATCTTCACTATGTCAGCTCCAAAAGATTAATTTGCACAATCGCAAAATTAGTTCATGGCAGACCTGGGATTTTTACTCTTCATTCTCCACTCCACCCACTGCTAAGAGGCCTGTCAAGGGTGGATTTTCAACCACACATTGTACTCTGCTTAGCAGAGCTTTAACACGTACAGTGCTCTCCGTTTTGCTCCATTTCTACCAATGTTGAATTATCTCATGGTCATTCCGCCATCCCCCACCGCCAAAATTTACCCTAAATCCCTCAACCCATGAAATAATGGTTTATGTGTCTAGTTTAGGAATGAAATGTGACCTCTTGTTTCTATTGTGTCACATGTTTTGTAACTTCAACTCAGTTTCGTGTTCTTTAAAGGCAGCAGTCTGCGTTATTTACTGGTTTTTATTTCAGCATTGTGTGAACTATTGCTCATGTAGCAGGAGATAGCTAACATTTTCAGTAAACTGATCATAGCAAAAGATCATTCGTGCTTTTTCTCCATGACTGGGTATTCAAAAACATTGACAAGGCTTCATGAATGCTCATAGCCAACAGTTTAACACTGTAAAGAACACTGAAGCCGTAACCGACGATCCAGATCCAAGCTAGGAGATGGGTGCAGAAAAGGTTTAACTCTGATTTTTTTTTTTTTTTTTGTGGGTACCGGGGGTCGACCTCAGGACCTCATGCGCCAACAGGTGCCCCTGCCACTGAGCGATATCACCGGCCCTTTTTTCATATGTGGGTACCGGGAGTCGAACTTAGGACCTCGCACTTGCCAGGCAGGCGCTTACGCCGCTGAGCCATCTCACCGGCCCTAATTCTGATATATTAAAGCACAGTAACTTTTATCCTTCTCTCCTTCTTCTTGGATCAAAAAGAGATAATTCAAAATTCAATACTTTTTGGTCCTGCTAGTAATGACAAATGTTGAGGCCTTTTGACCATATTATTCCAAATGGAGATTTTTCTTTATGGTTCATGTAGATTTCTTTGGCATGACCATAGACAGTGCCTGTGACTGTTTTCTACATCTACAACATGAATGAAAAATTCTCCTCTCCTCAAAGTGAAAGAAAAGCACAGCGTATACCAAAGGGAGGCCATATAACCAATGGATTACGCTGGCCTAAATGTGATTTATAGAAGTGTCCAATGACTGTCCTAATCCAATGAGGTTGGTAAGTCACGTTTGTCAAGTGTGAAGCTTTTTTTGCACAGGTACTGACAGCTGGTAACAAGATACAGAAACTTCTACTGCATCAGTAGCCTCAACCTGCCTCACTGGGAAATGTCCCAAGATTTGTGCCCTCTGCTACTGTGTTTATGATACACAGCACAGCAAGGGGTGCTAAACGTGCCCATTTTTCAGTTCAAGACGTGCTCAACCATTTCTTCCACATCTTTACTCATGAGAAGTGATTTTCCAAATTCTTGAATGCTGGAAATGATCCAAACATAGCTCACTAAACTAATTTCTCTGAAATTTTTAAACGCGTATGCGTCTGAGCATAAACACTACCCATGTGTTTCCGATTCATTTACACTGAACTCATCAAAAGACTGTGTTGTAAGGGTTGTTTGATGTCCAAGAATACTTGAGGGTTTTTAAAGTGGAATTTTATACTTTTCTTTCACCATTTTCCTTAGGAAGCCAAACATTGTTGAGAGTAAACAAACTTGGACCCCTAAGGATCTGGGGTTTTCTTTAATACTCAAAATTCAGAGGATGTAGTAGGCAGTTGGTAGAAAAAGCATCGTTAGCCTTGGATACACCTTGGCACTATTCCCCATAGAGAAGGAAGGGCTTAGGGTGAGCAGGAAAACAGGAGACCTTCTTTCATTTTGTGGTTTACTCATTCACTTCCAAAAGACCATCCCCAAACCTTGGAAGCCAACCGAGGTCTCTCTCTCCCTTGCCAGTTTGAGTAGAAGTCTTTATAATGTTTCCATGGCAATCATCCCTCATGTTTTTGGAAGGAGACCAAAGGAGGCTTTTTAGGAAATTTAGGAAACCAGTATTTATTCACCTGAATGCATCATGTCCTACGTTTATATGCTAAAGAGACAAGACAAGCATCGCTGGCTATAGCTGGAAACTAATTAAGATTGCTCTTTTACAAACATTATGTGGTTCATTCCATTCTTCCTTGATTAACAACAAAAGAGAAGAGAGTCATTTACTGCCATGAGTCACTTGAGGTACAATGGAAGGAATTCCAAAAGGCTGTTGAGACAAAACAAAACTGACATTATGAAAGCCGTGTCTAAACACTAATTTAAACTGTCAACTCACTACCAGGGAAGACTCCTGACAGACAGAGAATTAAAGCCTTAAAGACCTCATAAATCACAGAGGAGATTAGCACCAATGTGAATGAGTTAAAATATGTTCTGCCTTCAGAATGTTAGAGGGGTTCAAAGCAGTTGTATAGGATTTGATGGGAAAATTAGTTGTAATAAGTAGGAAGAGAAAAGTCTCAAATATAGCCCCTTGGGGATTTCAGAGCATAAGCTTCACCCACCACAGTTATTTCAGGTACTTTAGTAAATGAAATATAATATATACAATTCAGGATCTAGTATATAATACAGTAAAAATCACTTTTCAAAAAATGTCAGAATTCAAAAATATTATTTACAAATACAAACATTTTTCAAAACCCCAAACCACTAAAAATAACTAAAATGCAACTTAAACGTATAAGTCAACAGTGGCTTTAACACAACTTTGTCCACCTCCTGTTTCCCATTTGAGTCTCTCTCCCAAGAATAGTGCTTCCTGTACAAGGTCCATTATTCTCAGGCAAATCTCCATCACCATTTCCCCCATTTGGTGGAATTTCCAAGGTCTGTCGCCAAGGCCAAGTCTTGAGAGAAAATTCTGTTGGCATTTCCATCTATTTTTATATGTAAATATTGCCTTTCCAGGATTTCTGAGTTAAGAAGAAAGGAACCCCTCACCCCAGTGCGGGTATCCTCAGTCCCACCCCTCCTGCTAGGGAGAGAAGGGAGAATGTGGTCCTACACCCAAAAAGGCAGAGATATCCCTACAGGGAGAAGCCATGGGGAGTCGCGCAATCCTGAAAGAGAAAGAGCAGAAACATGCAAACTTTGTAGAGTTAAATCATGCTCCAGTAACTCCTATCCCTCTTCCCAAGGTCTCAAGAATCATTTCTCTATAGGTTCTTTTCCAAAGGTCCCATAAAACACAACCTTGCTTCCCGAGTCCGTGGTGCACTCTGGACGATCTCTTTGACTTGGGTTTTATCACATTTCCGCCTGTCCAGAAACGACTTTTTGAAACATGTTGATCTGGTCTCTTCTTCCCTAGATTGGAAACTTTTGCATGCAGTCATTTTATTCCATTCTTTGATTTTCTTTTTCCTTTTGGCTGAGATCAAAGTGATACAGAAATCCACATGGAGAAGAGTGGAATATAATTGCTACAGCCTTCGCACTGAATCTACCCTCAGCTCCCGGATACAGCTGCTGTGCCTTCCTTTCCTCTTGGTTCTTTGCTTCTCCCCCATGCTCTCCCATTAGTAGTGGTTGTGGGAAACACTCAGAAAGGGGCTTAAGTGGCTGACAGAGGACACAATGAGAGCGTTTGAGGAAGCACCTTGAGGTGACCCAGTTGATTCAGCCCCGCACATCCAGCTGTGGGATACTCACTCCTAAGTTCCAAGACATAAAATTTCGACCCCAGCTTGGACTCGGGTCTCAAGGCCCCTTTAAGGATGTGATTTTCTCCAAAAGCTTTTCGTCCAGGGTCACATCTATATCAGTCCTCCCCCTGCAATGGGAATCTTAGTTTTAACATTTTAGTGGTGTTACAGAGGTTGAGTTACAGTGGTGTTACTCTAAATTCAGTTTGGTAATGCCAAAACCATTGCACTTTATTCTTTTTTGGAAAAGAAGCAGGAAGCATGCAATGTAATCGAGAGCCCCTCCTTGGGCTCCCCTTCCAGATTCCAAAACAGAACTCGGATCGGAAATTGCAAAAGCAGTCTCCATGAAACAGTTGCCATGGGCACCATGCTTCTTCGAGGGAAGACGGTATCACATGCCTATAAATCCCCACGGAGCCATAGATTCATCCCTGAACTACTCTGATCAGTTTTAAAATGAAAACAAAATCAACTCTCTCACTCAGAGGAAGGCCACCACTTTGCTTGCTCCATTGGACAAGTGGTAACCGGCACAAAATTCCCACCTGAGATTCACAAGAGGCGCCTTGGCTGAAGAGAGGAAGAGAAGCACAACAGTGACTCCACCTGAGCACGATGCCCTCGGAGGAAAACGAATCATCACAGCCCGCTTCTGGTGCCCATGTCTGCTTCCTCCTGATCACTGACTCTCAGGCTGAGGCCTCGTGAAAACTGCACTGGCCGCGTTCAGATGGCTTACAGGTATTTCCAGGCCCTGAATTCGTCAGGAACTCGCAAATGCTCCAGGCTCCTGTGGTTCCTTTGAAGCCCTAGTTTGCCAGGTATTAGGCGGAAACTCTGGCATCAGGAAAGGGCGGGCTTGCCAACACTTCAAGTGCACAAGCACTATCTGATTCTGTTACCCCGTTTAAGGGCAGGGAACACCTTGCGTTAGCCAGAGACCGTGATTTCTGGTTGTAAGTCAAGTGACTAGCCCCTTGAAATATACAAAGATCATATTTGGATCTGGCTGTATCTTGCCGACATTCCTCCCATGTTTGTAAACATTGCCGACTCTGACCCCGGTCTCTCGCAAATCCATGACCAACACCAAACAGCTACAGGGGAGCTGCAGAACATAATGTGATTTTGTAATGCAAAACAGCATAGCTTGCTAAATGTGCAGATCTGGAGAGAATTCCTGACATAATCCTCCTTACGTCTTTTACTGTAATCATTTCCATGCTCAGAACGCGCGCACAGTGCTCCCTTGGGCCTTGCTTCTGGAGGCTGGACCGGGATCCCCTCTGCGAGGTGAACTACATGTGATAGGGCACTGGGGCGATGGGGATATGAGCAGCGTGTAGCAGGGTCCACAGAAATAAAAAGGAGTAAAGAAAGCCCAGAGACTAGCTGGAGAAATCTTTGTGCAGAAGGAAAATAGGTACAACAGCAACCACTCTCCCCAAACCTTGGGAAAAAATTCCAGTTATAACTTCCTCATCCAGGTATATATTTAACAAACATTTACTGAGTGCCTACTACTGCAATGCCATGACTGCATTGGGTAAGGGTATTTGTGAGTAAGGGCTCATGAGCTGAAATTCATTTGTAATCTCACATTTCTATTGGTCACGCCAAAACAAACTCAGTCTCACCTATCAGAGCATTGAAATAGAGTCATCAGGGTGGGCTGTTTAAAATACAGTTATCATTTTAAATAGGTTTAAATCATAAAACATTGGGAGGCTAAAAGTGGGAGGAGCCTAAACTGATTAAATACACAAAGGAAAAAGAGTTGAGTCTGATTCCCACCTACTCAGTATTTTGGAGAAATTCGGTCTAGAACCAGCTCTCCCCAGCTTCAGTTGCCAGGGCAGCCTACACCTAGGACTTTCTGCTAGGTAGTCAGCTCTGGAAAAGAGGTGGCTAAAGACTGTTTCTTTTAGTAAAAACCCAAGTCTACTGCAGTTGTGGGGAAACCAAGGGAGTGGACCCAAGGCCTAGGTTCTGAGTTATATTCCTTGTGTTCTGTATCTGATAGACTTCAAGGGGGACCTCACCATGAGTCATTTATACGGCCTCTCAGAATCTCCCAGGGAGGCAGAAGAACATGGGTCTGCTCTAGACCAAAAGCGCGATGACAGACACATTTTATTTACAGAGTCGCTACTATTTGTACCTCAGAGATGAGAGCATTTCAAACCTCAATGCATTGTAATCAGTCAAATAAATTAATATTTCTTGAGTTTGCTGCTGAATCATAATAGCAAAAACTATAATTTAAAACAATGGAGGAAGTGGAGGATTTGAACCTAAGGAAGAAATAATATAGCATGTCAATAAATGCCCTTATCTGCAGGACACTGTATGCACAGGTACACAGTGTTTTTTTATTTACCATGCAGCAAATTTGCGAGCTAGACATTACTAATCTTTCCAGTAGTTTAAAAAAAAAAAAAGAGTGATAGAGATTGAGATGTTCTAAGATCCTGCAGAACGTGCATTTGGAGTCAAACTCCTGATTCTAAGAACAGTGCTCCTTCCCTTATGATGCATGCTTAAAGGGGTGGCGGGTGACTTTGCACAATAAAATATGGACACCAGTTCAGGGGAATGTGCAGAGCAATAGTAATACTTTACCTATGCGTGGCCATAATAACACCTAATTCCTATTTGTGTAGGGATTTAAACGTACACCAGGAAGAATGCCCAAACACAGAAGTGCAACATCTGCAAGTTATTATTTTGCCCTTTTATCATGAGATATTGTCTCAAGCAGAGAATCTTAGATGAATATATATGACTGTGTAGTCTATATGAGGTTCAGGGAAAACCTTACTCTTCTGGAGTCCAATAGGGCCAAGGGAACCTCCTCAGTGGGGCTACGAGCTGAGTGTGTCACGTCACTCTGTACATGTCCCTTGGAAAGGTCTGAGACTAGGGCCCATGGTGGCTCTAACAGGGCTCTCCTTGAGCCTCAAGGAAGTGAGTTCCCAGAAAGGAGTCCAGGAAACCGAATCTACTCCAAGACTTAGACTATAGTCCTCTGCCCAAACTTCTTATCTGTATCTTTTTCTCTTTCTCTGGAAATATTAAATATGACTCTAGAAACTTTATATACTTTCTATTTATATGACAGCTCTGCTGTCCCAGATGTTAGAACAAAATTGATGTTGTTCTCTTAGCAACTCTAAGACTTATGCAATATGAAATTTATCAAATAATAAACCATCAGGTTTTGCAGATGATAATTTTCCAGTTCCATCCCTGGTAATTTGCCAAGCTCACCACACACGAGAGGAAAACAAAGGCCACACAATATAACAATTTAAGTGTGAAATTTGTAACAAAGTGTTGGCTGAATAAAACCCAGCAGGTACTATTCCAATGTCAACATATCTTTTCAGAAAATCAGATTTTGATAATATATAATGTAGCTAAAAACCACATCCAGATTATATCTATCTAAGAAAAAAGGCATGCAATTGAAAGTCACCAGGTAATTTGACTTTTTTGTTTACTTAGTAGGACAACTTAAAATTAAATGTAATGATTTTATGAAAAGAAATATCTTATCATGAGGTGAACCCGAAATAAGAAAGCTTTGGGATGAGCAGCTTCTTCAAAGTTCTTATAAATGACATAGCCTAAGTCTGCTAAAATTAACAACTAAAATTCAGTTCAAGTTAAAAAGTTCATAGCAAGCATAGGCCATTAACCATGAATTATACTAGGTGCTAAGTAAGCAGTAGAAAATACATCAAAAAATTTAAGTCATACCAACTGCCTTGGAGGAACTTATAAGCTACAAGAACAGTGGCTCTCTTCTCTTTGCAATTCTCCTCTCTTTCTAGCAAAGGGATATTATAACACAACTAACCAGTTTTGATCAGATAAACTGTCCCAAAATGGAGGTGACACCTAATGGTTTAAGTCTGAGTAGATGGTGGGCTGAACCGGAGTCTTAGATATTTCTGAAGGTTCTAGGTTTTATTAAAAACTTCATTAAGAAGTTTGTGGTTAATTAAGAGCAGCCTTTTAAAATTCTGCTTCCCATTTTCCATCTTCAAGATGATGCAAATAATGCAGGCCACATTTTCTTCACATCTTTAAGGTGATAGCTAAGAAATTTAAACTTCCTTTTGAAGTAAAACCTTGTCAGTCTAATGTAGTTCAATCCTATCAAATAATAATTGCACAATTCAAAAACAGAAGGCAAGGAAGAGAGATGTAGGTATTGGCCAAATTGTAGTGCGAACAATGTCTCAATGCCTTCAGAATGATAGGCTGGCTCTGCTCAGCTGGTGAGCCTTTCAAGACTGAATTCTACTTTCATAATATGTCATCACAAGAACTCTCTGCAGATTTAGAATCTGCTTTAAGATATTTAGAATTTCACTGTACTTTAAGACAGGAAAAACATATAACTGAAGCCAGTTGTTTAATCTCTTTGAGATGAAATATGAAATTCAAATTTGAATAAAATCCAACTGTTACAGCAACATTAGATCAGAAGCTAAATTCTAATGACAACCCAGACAAGGAAGGTTCAGAATGTTTGTTCCAAGAAAAACAATACTGATGTACAGTATTACATCATTCAGGCAAAACTTAGCGTGTGGCAGAAAGTATGTCAGGACAGGGGCAGCATGTACCAAATTGGAAGCCATGAGAAATGCCAAGCATAGAAAAGACAAGATTCTGGCTCTCACTGAGTTTAATCTTTATTTGAGAACAAAAGATACCCATATGAAGTGACCGACCCATATCTTTTCAGAGTAGAAATAAAATGAAAGGGGCAGGGGTGGGAAAGATTCAAGAAAGAGACAAGCAGTGGCTCTTGTCTTCTCTCTTCTCCAAGAATATCAATGAATCTCCAAAAGTGGGGAGAGTGAGAGAAATTTCCTGGAAATTTGAGAAGAACGAGGTTCCCAAATTATATGGAGATGTACATTTTTCATTCTGGAACCCTGAAATCAATTATCTTAATAGTAAGTACTCAATAAGTGGTTATCTATGAGTACTAGTAGTATCATTTTACTGGATGTTATTATTAGATCTTATTATCAGATCTGTATTAGAAATGGTAACCTCATAGAGCCCTAGTAATGCTCCCTAAACTGAAGGGATAGGAGCTGAAAATAATGGCAGGTTGCATGTAGGATGACCGTATACTCCAGCTAATTAAGATAATCTCAATTTGCACAGATTTTTTTCTAGCTTAATTGTAATTGAACCTTCTTTCATCCTTATAATTATTCTGGTTCGAATAATAAATAATATGGTGACCTTGTCATAGAACAGATTAAGAAATCTCTAATTAGAGATTTCCCTCAATTAAAGGCCATACCAAAATAACCCCACAAAGAAATTCAAGGGCAAGAAAAAGAGCATGTCTTCCAGGATACAAATTTAGAAGCAGATGTTCTCTTCAGGGCTCAACCTCTCCCTGACACTGGAGGCAATAGAATCTAGAAGAAGGTAAATATAAGTCCACCTATGACTCGCTCAGAAGACAGACAAGGTTAGCTATCAAGAGTTGGCCCCTGGCACAGTAGCTGTCACCAAATGGTGACAAGAAACCACACATCCTGAATCAATTGGTAATTCTTTTTTGTCTTCCAGCTACTGAATCACTGAACTGGTGACCTAATGTAAGTACATTAACCAGAACCTTGGATTTATCCTAGAAAATAATGAAGCAATCCAAGGAAACTTTACCAATATTATTTTGGGAGCAAATTCAAATTTTGGATAGTTTCTTATCCTTGATTTACTAACCTTAAAACAATAGCAATAACATAAAATAAGATGTTATGAGGAGCTAACTTTTGGAAATAACCACAAATAACCCAAGTCGACTTTAAATAGCATCTATATAATATTCCAAAAAAGTAAAAACTACACAAAATCTGTGAAATAAGAGAAAAGATGAGAAGGCAACCAACTAAAATGAAAATGAAGTTGGTTAAAAGACATAAAAATATTTCTAAAGCTACATGAGAAATAGAAGACTAAATAAAGAGGACTAAATTTAGTGTTAGCTTTAAAATTAAAATGGGAAGAGTAAAAATTAAAATTCACCCAATTAAAAAAATCAGTGCAATAGAAGGCAGAACTCTGAATGTTTCTATGAATGGATACAAAGGACAAGGAGATTAGATTGACAAAAGTGAAGAATATGAACAACAAAATTGGAAAGGAGATATAACCAGTACATGAGAAAACAAATGGAACAGAGTGAATAATCAAAGACACACACACAAAAATCTTACTGAAATGAGAAAGGACTAATTATATAATTAAAATACCATGTCATCAATCAGACAAATTCAACAAAGAAAATAAACTTAGACTTCAGTGAAACTTTAAAAAATAATAAAGAAACCTAAAATCATTAAGGCAGAAATAAAAATTAGACTTTTTCTTGATATTTAATGCTGGCAGACTACAGAGTGGCAACATTTGAAAAAAGAGGCTCTGACACAGAATTTTACCTTTAGAAACAGGGCCGGTGAGATGGCTCAGCGGCGTAAGCGCCTGCCCGGCAAGCGTGAGGGCCTGAGTTCGACTCCCGGATCCCACATACGAAAAAGGGGCCGGTGATATCGCTCAGCGGCACGGGCGCCTGCTGGCGCGTGAGGTCCTGAGTTCGACCCCTGGTACCCACAAAAAAAAAAAAAAAAAAGAAACATAAAGAATTTTCAAACATATACAAATTTATAATTATAATAACTGACACTTTTTCTTTAAATCTATACCCCAAAAATAATTTTTAAAAAGGATGAGAGGGCTAGTGAGATGGCTCAACAGCATAAGCACCTGCCTGGCAAGCGCGAGGTCCTGAGTTAGACTCCTGGTACCCACATTAAAAAAAAAAAAGGATGAGGAAACATAGGTAATAATGATGGAAATGAGTTCTGGTAACAGAGAAATAATTTAAATCAATATTTATGATAATACTAATTTAAATACTATATATACTAAAAGCAATACTTAAAAATAATTCATGTGATCAAATGGTTACAATAACCAATTCAATAAGACAAGGAAATACACTAGTATAAAAGTTTAAAGCAAACAAAAGTAGAAATTTTCCTCATAAATAGAATGACTCCTGTGATGTTTGATATTGGGCTGTTAAATTCAAGAACAATTGAAACAGGATACAAAAAGGTAACAGAAGTAAGAACAAATACAGTTATAGCAATAATGGCTGAACGACCATTTAAAAAACTAACACCCACCAGAGTCAAAGGGAAGCACAGCTACTGCAAACTGAAGTATAACATATTCCAATATATTTATATAACATGAAATAAAATTCAAGTCGAAACATTTTAAAGGCAAATTAGATCATTCGGCACTAATAAGAGTATGTTTTCTAATAAGAATATGTCAATATGAATGTGTTAAATAATTCATAAGAAAAAATATGGAGATCAAGTAATAGAAACACATTCATAGTTGGCAACTAGGTCTTGGTGGATCAAATAGGCAAAAATAAATAAGAATGTAAGTAATATGAACTATATAATTTCAAAAGTTTGTATCATAAATATTTACCAAGCTAGTTGTTCCTATAATAGAAAACATGCTTCCATTTCAAGCATCCATATAACATTCAAAAAAATTGATCTCACAGGCTGCAAAGAAAAGCTTAGTTTCTAAAACTGGACATTATACACTGTATTCCGTAATCACAGTGAAATAAAATGAAAATACTGTGTAAACACAGAAACAGACAACCGCATTTTTTTTGGAACCCCTTTTTTTAACATAAAATTCTACACCAACCTAAACCTCATGATGAGGTTTCAGATGCAGAAGAACATGAGGAGGATGTCGTGTAGTAACAGGAAGATGTGCTCCAAGAAACTGAGAGTTAATAATAAGAAAAACAACAGCTTGAAATCCAAGACTAATAGTGATCAGCAATGGCTGCTAGCAGGCCTGGAGAGCAATCATTCTAAATTAGAACATTTGGCTCCAAATAAACAGGAAATTATAAACCCCAAATATTTTGATTCTGCCTTGTTTAAAATTACCAGTAAAACTGTATGTCATGAAGCAAAATGGTATTTAAACTAGAACTACGAAGGCAAAAAAAGATTGTTGACATGACCCTTTGTTTTAAAGATGAAGGACAGGGTTGAAAATTTTACCCACAAAAAGAAAAAGCCTTGGCCAAGAATGTGAAATTCTTGTTCAGTTTAATTTATACTTATTTGGTATCTTGTCATCATGGAATTTAATTTTTATCTAGTCTGTTTACCAAGAGGGGAAAAAGTGTTTGCAATGATTTTCAAATAATCACCTTCGGCGAACAGTTACCCGTGGTCTTAGGACTGTGTATGTTTGTCATTGGAAACTGCACTTTTAAGAGTGTTTGCCCTCAAATATTGAATTTGCTTACTGAACTTATGATAATTAATCCACCAGTTATGTCCTCATGGATCTTGCTATAATTAATCTAGCCAGTATGCAAACTATAAAGTCTCTTGCAAATTAGAAGACATTTTTGGATTTTATTATAAGCCATTTTATGAATACAATAGATTTTATAACAGATTCATTTTAAAAATAAAAAGCACAGTACTTCGCAGCTCCAAGCAAGTTTATTGTCAAGAAAGAAAGAAATGATTTCAAACAAAAGATGGAGTAGATGAAGATCAGATAACAGTAGTGCAAAGTGAAGAAAGCATGCATTTCTCCTGAAAGAAAAAAGAACAGAAAGTATAAATTACAGAAAAATTACAGTATATAAGAAAACCACAGTCCAATTATGAAGCAAACTAAAATGCAAAACAATTGTGAACATTCAGTGGAATACAAGGAATATTCAAACTTCGGTTTTGAATATTTGCTGTTTTGTAAAATAGATATAACTTCGGATCCAGCAAAAAGGAAATAAAATGCTAGCACCACTTGGCTCCATGAGGCACAATATTTACAACATAAATGTGAAGATCAAATTATAGAATAAATGTATATGATGTCATTCATAAATTAAGTGCAGTTACAGATAAAATTTTGGGAATGTAATTTGGAAGATAGAACCAACAAAGTATAGAAAATGGAAAAAAAAAAAACTAGGGGCTGTTACTTTACTCCTGTATTATGGTCAAGAAGTATAAGGTTTAAAGGTATAACACAAACTGACAGAATAATAAAAAGAACTACCACAGATTGACATACGGAAAGCCTTCCTCCCAATATTTTGATCCTCACACATACAACCAATGCCCCGCACTTACGCTGTGGGAAACCCTGCTGGTTGAAAACTCCATTCACAACCATAGAAATCTGACTTTAAACATAGGTCTGAATGGACAACCAAAGATTCATCACAAGAAATGTGGGTAAAATCTGCAGCATCAAACAGAAAAGCCAAGAGGAAGAAATATGTATGATCTCTGGAGAAATGGAGATAAATTGGGGGAAAAAATCTAACTTTTAAAAACTTAGAGTCAAGGAAATATTTTATCCTTAAAATAAAAAGGAGTCATAAACTAACAAAAATAAAAACTTTTAGAAATAGAAAAAGGTGAATGGTAAAATAAAATAATGAAATAATTTATCCTTAAAATAAAATGGAGTCAAAAGTTACAAAAACTTTTATATAAAAAGGTGAATGCTAAAATAAAATGATTTATTTTAAATATTGAAAAATTGAATAATATCCAGAAAAGTAAAGATAAAAATGCAGAAAATGAGAGAAAGGGCATAAGATACATAGAGGTTCATTCAATCCAAATACATGGAAAATCAATCTAGAAAATGGAGAATGAGGAACTCAAAGAGGAAAATTATAAAATAAATAATATAAATAAGCTCCTCAGAGTTGAAAAGTACATATCATCAAGGTAAGATTATTTACCCAGCACCGAGTAAAATAAAATGAAAAAGATCTTCATGTAGGCCAAATACAACAACAAAGAGAAGTTGGGAGGTAGAATGTAGAAGAAAATACGGTGGCAGGGTGAAGATAAGAATATCTTACAAGATTGGAGTCAAGACATACTATCAATAATAGGTGGAACAAGAAATACGGATCGAGGTAAAACTAAAAGATTTAAAAATTGAGATATAAATCTGTTGTCAAGAGAGGAAAGAGGAAGTCCAAAGAGCTAGATGCACATCCATTTTTGCAAGGTCAACAGATCATGGCCCATGTTTACAAATCAAAAATAAGCCTGATAAGAAATTCTATCCAGACTATTTGAATAACTCCTACAACACAATCACAAGACAACTTAATAAAATATGTTAAAAATTTGAGCAGACATTGCATCAAAGAAAATATATGGATGCAAAATAGGTAGCTGGAAAGATACCTGACATCCCTTGTCACTAAGGAAATACAACTTAAACCCAATCTACACAGTAAACTATATGAATTTAAAGTCTACCATAACAAATGTGATCAACAACGCATAACAACAGAAGCTATTATATATTTTTGGTGGAATATCAAATGGTACAGGCACTTTGGAAAAACTTTTGTTGATTTCTTTCAAACTTTACCTTACCGAATGACCCAGGAATGCCAACACCTAATTATTCACCAACACTGAAGTTAAAATATAGTTCCACAAAAAGGTTTATACAAGAGTGTTCATGGCAGGTTTACTCATAACAGCCAAAAACGTGGAAATAACATAGACATCCACCCATTGTTGAATGGGTAAATAGTGTGTATTACATAATGAAGTACTTACTATTTGGCAATAAAAATAAGCCCACTACTGATACACACAATAGCATAGATGATTCTCAAAACCACGCAGAGCAAAAGAATCCAGACACAAAAGATTTCAAAGCATGTGATCCCTTTTATATTAAATATTAGAACAGAAAAAGCCAGAGTAACAAAAGTACATAGGTAGTTGCTAGGCATGGGGGGTGGAGAGGATCTGATTGCAAAGGGGCACAAGGGAGCATTCTTGGGGTGATGGAAATGTTCTATATCCTGATTGCACTGGCAGCTCTGTGAGAGTAGACAGCCATCAAAACTGATCAAATTGTCCACTTAAAATGAGTGAATTTTGGGCCAGTGATATGGCTCAGCGGCACGAGCACCTGCTGGCAAGCACGAGGTCCTGAGTTCAACTCCCAGTACTCATAAAAAAAAAAGAGTGAATTTTATTGTATGTTAATTATCCCTCAACGACATCGACTCTGAAATACTAAATGTAAGTGCTTGTTAAGGCAGGCCTGAGGATAATAGAATATCCATCATTTCTTAATCATTTGAATTTCTATATTTCTAACTCAATAGGCACATGTGACATTGGTTTTAAAAGATTTTACAGAAAAATTGAACTTTTACCAGATTAACTTGTATTACACATTAATGTGATAAGCACATTGTGTGTTTTACTTCAGGGGTAAAAGGAATTGTTGCCCCAAAACCCATAATGTAAAATCTCTTTTATAAGAGCAAAAACAACCTAGATGAAATACTCTTCCTGGGCTCCCTGAGGGAAGATTAGACTAATGTAGAGATATTCAATTACAATCAAATCACAAGTTTGTTGTTTAATTTACAACCAAATCCTAAGATCTTCTGGAAAATAGATATGCAAGAACAGTCAAGAAATGCCCAGGTAATGATGTGGCTTCACAGAAAAAGGATGTCATGTATTTTAAAAATTATTCTGCTCTCTGTAATCTGGCATCATGGCCCTGTTGGGTGGATTTTCATCTGTTTATTGCAAACCTCGGCTAAGTGAGCTTGGTTTACAGTAGATTCTAGGGAAGGAAACTGACTTTATCCTGAGTAGGAGTCATCCAACTTCACTCCTACTACAGCATGAGATGTAGATTAACTGCACTTCCTTCATGGCCTTGAATTTTAAGTGTCTATTTTGTGAACTAGATGTCTGCAGAAGGTCCACTCATATATCCTAGAGTATCAAGAAACCTCTTTTGAACAAACCTAGAACATGCAAATATGTTTGTCAATATGCCTCGAATCTTCTCCCAAGAATGGGAGCTTAGGAGGTTATGAATCAACCTGAACAGCTTGCTGATGATCATTTAACAGACGGTGTGGGAAATTGAGTTTACTACAAATTTATGAACTGATGGAGCTATTCCTCGTGGTGATTAACAATGAGTCATAGAAGAAATCAAGGGTCATTCTCAGGCTCACGTGCCTCATGTCAGGTGTGGAGAGAGTGAGAACAGTTATAGAAGAGGGAAAGGTCTCATGACATCTGTTAGCTAATTTTCATTTTTACAGTGAAGACACAGACTGGAAAAATTTGAAGGTGAACTTAGTACCTAAAACATCTCCAAAATGGGTGCTTTGTGAAAACGTGGGTCACAATCCCCAAATGATTGTTATTTGAAAGCAATAACTTATTGTTATAAGAAAGCAATAACTTAGAGGAAGCTGTAATAATATCCCAATATGTTTACTTAATTTGGAGACTCGGAGTAGAATATAAGCCAGGGAATATAGGGTGGTTGCACACATTTCTCTGATAATTGATGTTTTTACCTGAAAAACACATCATATACACATTCCAAGCCCCATATGTGAAACACTTAGAAAAGTATATAAAAATGTAATAGCAGATGGTTAAATAGAATATCGGAACCCTCGCCTAAGAGTGATTTTTGTAATGCAATGTTAATTGTGTTTAAAAAATAATTAATAAAGCAAACAACATTTACTTAGAGATAGTTCAATGAATATTTGTCCAACAAATATTATTTGAGCATCTGTAATGTGTAGCAACCATGTAAAGGAGCTGAAAAGCACTAATCTCATTCCGACATCACAAGAATCTGATGAAAGAGGAAAGTATCATTATTTGCCATGTTTTATACAAAAGGAAGCCAAACACAAAGAGTGTAATAATCCATCCATGTTCACATAGCCAGTTAGTGGTGGAATTAGAATTATAACCCAAGTATTCTTTTTTTTTTTCTTTTTTTGTGGGTACCAGGAGTCAAACTCAGGACCTCGCGCTTGCTGGGCAGGCGCTTATGCTGCTGAGCTATCTCACTGGCCCAACCCAAGTATTCTGATACTAAGAATACAAGCATTGACTGCTAAGCCAACCAAATATTACCAGATAAAATCCAGCCTATTCAATGAGTATATGTTTTAAAGTCCAAATAAACATAGTACAGAGATTAATTTTTAAATTTTATTTTTTAAACAAAAAATAAGTTGGGTTTTTAAGTTTCCTATTAATAGACCTTCAGGATTAATTCTGGTTGTAGTATAACCTGAAGATGGACCAATGCATGTTTTTCATTCTTTTTACAAAGAAATAATACTTAAGAAACAGCAATCAGCCCATAATTACTAATTACTAGTTCTGCATTTCTGTGCCTATAAAGCACTAGTTTAGCCCTAAATCAGACCATATATATATATATATATATATATATATATATATATATATAATTTATAATCTAAAATAAAATACTAGTGTATATGAAGTAATTTGAAATTACACTGAGAAAAAACTGTCTAAATGATTCTGCCTAAACAATTGGTAAAGAGAAGTGGATACCAACAGTCTTTATTATAGGATGGTGTTTCTCAAAGTGTGGTCCAAGGAAATCTGGGGATCCCCAGTACCCTGCAGGAGGTCCCCAAGATCACAATCATTTTCATAATCATGTTTTGCCCTCATCCTTTCAAGAGCATGAGGACGCATTTCCCACTACTATGTGCAGTTCCAGAAAGTGGTGAACCTTGGGGTAAGACCACAGCTGGGAGGCCTGGAACTCGGGGTTGGGCTCTCAGAGCTAATGAACATGGTTTCTGCATAGCTCTGCACACAGCACCATCCAATAGACAAGCAAGTGCTCCTGGCCCCAGGGGTGCTTCTCCCATGCAGTGTGCTAGAGAGCTTGTCAAAATAGTGGGTTGGGCCCCCATCCCTGCTCTTTGGATTCTGTAGGTCCAGAGTCAGTGCTGAGAATCACTGGGCTTAGCTGCAGACCAGCAGAATTCGCACCCCCATCCAACTGGCTGGATTTCAGAGGGCAAAACCCAGTGTGACCTGCTCTAACCTTTTCAACTTCCTGTGGCTTGTCCTGACACATTGCCCTTCAAAAGCTCGCCGCCTGGGTACAGCTGCTCTCAGATACATACTTGTGGAAAAGCTTTTGAAATATCTGGCATTTAAGTTCCTTCTAAAAGTTCACGCGTTGGAAGTGGTGGTTGAAGTTGGACAATTTAAGTCTTGAGATGATTCATCGCCACTGCAGTTAGGCAGGTGAAACCTTTGGAACCCAAGCACACAGCAGGAGCTGCCTTCAAACCCGCTTCAGTCAGTAAAAAAGCTGAGTGCTTAAACAAAAATATTATCTGTAATGGTTGAGAATAGCTGTGTGCCGTATTCCAAAGCGTGCACGGCACCCTGAGGAACTCTTTGAGGGAGGCGGAGAAGGCTTTGAGGGCCTGTTGTCCTAACGGAGTGCTTGCCAGAATCCTGACAGAATTAGGAAGTCCCCCTTGAGCTGCCCTCCAGACGGAGCACACGCAGAGGAAGGCTTCATCTGAAAACCTAAGCAAATAAAAGTCAAGTGAGCAAAGTGGAACATTACATTTTTAGAATTGGCAAGCAGCAACATTCTGCAAACTTGAAGATATTTAACTAAGAGTAGAAATTCTACCGCAAAACTGCAACATTGACAACTAAATGCCCCCCAAAGGTAGAGACATTAGACCTGAAATAAAAGGTCTAAAAATGCAGTTATTTATCTCAGGTTAATAAGCCCTAAAATGATATAAGCTAAAATCTTGGAGAAAGAGGAAGGGAGGGAGAGAGAGAGAGAGGGAGAGGGAAGGGGAGAGACACAGAGAGAGAGAGAGAGGGAGAGAAACTGCAGACAAGAGGGAGAGAATTTTATGGGGGGTGTTTAACACCCCTTTAGAGAGCATTTTCCTTATCTCTCCTTAGGTATTTAGCATTTCCATTGAAAGATCTTCCTTCCCTAAACTCCAGGCTTTTGTGATGCTTTTAGCATTGATGTGGTGACATTTTACGTGCTCTCTTATTTATCTTCTCTGAGATCTGGAATTCTCAATTGTTTCTAAACTAAGAACTTCACAAGGATTCCAAAGCCACTCAAGCCCTGTCCATTAAATTCACCCAAGTTTGTTCAACAGGAGACTGCAGGGTGCCTGTTATGTATATACCATACCATACGAGACGCTCTGGGAGGGCAGGAAGACACATCTGACGGGGATTCGCCCCAGAAGGATCTTATCATGGTCTGGTTGAAGAAATAAACCGGCTATATTTATTCTGATGAAATAGAGGTGATGCTTGTTTCAGGAGAGCTAAACATAGATATCATGGGGGTGGGGCGGGAAAGTGTCTAAACCGAGCTTTGAGGAAATGGCAGAATCTGAACATAGATACGGCAGGGCTGCTAGGCTGAAACTCCTGTTTTACTAATTTGTCTGTGTGACACTGTGGGTGTGCAAAGCAAACACACCAAGTATTCCAGAGACACCCTGGGAGTCAGACACTTTATTCCTATAGCAATCCCCCAAAATGAGTGTTTGAATTTTTAAAATTCCAGTAAATATTTTTCAGAGAATTTTTTTCCTCCCCTCCCTGGATATTTAATTTCCTATTGTGAAACCCACCCATTGTGTTTTAGAGGGCACAGCACATCAGGTTTGTGCCATTCGGGGTAAATTGTTGAAAAGAACCACGCTGAGAGATGTATTATTTGTGTATGAATAATGCTCGTGAGATGGACAGGACCTCTAGGAATCTGCCTCCATTTGTACAGCTTTGGAGAATTATGGAAATCATTCCAATGCAAATTTCATAACTTCAGGTCTCTCCCAGCTATACATTTACAATAGAATAGTTTGAACTTCTCCATCAGCGAAGGGAAAAAAATCATCTGAATTAAAAAGAAGAGAGGGACAGATCTTAAAAAGGGGGGAGGGCAGAGAAAATGCAACAGAATGAAGGGAGGAAGCTGTTTGGAAATGAAGCAAGCATAAAAGGAGACAGGGAGAAAGATGGAGAAGGGGAGACAGGGTTAGATGACAAGAACCCTTGTTCAAACAATGCAAACCTTCTGCTGGTCTCTACTGTTCGAAGTGCCAAGGAGTGTTCACGGGACGTTTCTCTCCATGGGTACAACCATTATGGGGACTCTAAACCATCTGTCTGGGCCAGCCTTTGGCATTCCCATCCTAGTGGGACAGAGGGAAGACAGACAGAATGCATGGGCTGGAGGAGGCCATGCGTGCCAGAGGTGCCTGTGAGGATTGGAGGAAACAGACCGGCTGGCCTGAAGAGCCGGACACCTGTGTAAACTGCAGGAAGCTGTGAGGAGCCCAGCTGAGCTGATGGACACACCACATGCATGCGGCTAGAGGAGTCAAAGTCACACCGAAACAAAGGCACCCACTAGGGCTTTCTAGCACATGCACACACACACACACACAAAGTCAATCGAGGAAGTGAATAGAGACAGACTTTTTGCATTTCCACAGAAATTTATTTGCTATGTCACAACATTGTAAATGACATCCTTCACTTGGCTAAGAGTACACAGTTAATCAAATTTAATAATTTGTCAAGTATCCAGACAGATGGGAGCTCATAGAGGTAACACCTATGGGCATTTTATAAAATACCCATGCCTGCCCAGGGCCTTCCCAACCTCCTGAATCAGAATTTCATTGTGTGAGGAATAAATGTTGGGTAATACTGAGTTCTACTTTGCTGGAGAGCTTCTGAGATGTTGGCAGCAGCTTGCTTTTCATCTGCAGAAACATACAGCCTGTCTTTGGGAAACGAAAGTGTTTATCTTCTCTATATCTTAAAAGGAATACTCCCAAAGCACACGCAAGCATGCAGAGGGAAAAGGTCTGATGAAAGATCTTGAAGTCTAATTCTTAGAAAAAGAATGTATAATATAAAACCTTTAATTCCTAGGACTTCCATGAATCATTTCATATCATTAATTCTCATGGAAGGATATTTATTTCTCATGTTTTTGGTTCTCATGAGCACATGACAAGATAGTTTACTATCAGAGTACACTCCCCAGTCTACTAAGGCCACAGAAGACCCTCTGAGGAGAGAAGTGAAAGGAAAATGAGAGTTGCTACATATTCCCCCAGCATCTCCACATTTGCCACCTTTCGCAATCTGATGACTATTAAATGTTTTAACGCATTTGTTTAATTTTATTTTAAAAAGTGTTTTCCAAACTTATGTGGCCATAGAGCCAGTTTTCAACACAATGCCTACCAGTATCATGAAGAAGTAATGGAGCCAGTAATTTGCAAAATGATCTTTTTAAAACCCAGCAACACAAGTCCGTCAAAAGTGCATTTGCTGGTCTTCTGAATTCTCCGTACTCTCAGTGCCTGACCTACCTTAGATGAAGAGCCCACTAAATTATTTTCCAATGCATTTTTTTAAAGGCCTCTGGGCCATTTCTTTTCCCTATCTGATAGGAAAAATACTTCTGAACGATCTGCAGAAGTCAGCTTGAAACGGAGGACGCTCTAAAAAGGAAGCCAGTAGCAGGACGGCGTTAACTGGGAGGAGTCTGTTCTCAGAGGGCCGTGTGTCCTGTTGACCATTTGGTTGCAGTGTGAGGTGGCATCTGGTCCCTGTCCCTTCACTTCACAGCTCCCTGATCACTTACACAGAGCCAGTGTGTGGGGAAGGCCGCTGGAGGTGGATCAGATTAGCTATTGGTGAACATACTTGATTCATAACTGCATAACTCACCAGCTCATGCACATCTGTTCCACGAGCAGTGCTAGCTTGGTAGAAAGGCCTTCAGAGAGCCCCTGAAGGCAGGGTAAATCTGGTTTTAGCAAGGAACACAGGATGTGAGATAAAAGCCTCAGGAGGGAAATTGGGAAGATGGAAAGTAAGAAGAAAGGTAAGAATACACAAACTTTTATTTGTAGACCTAATGAACTTAAGCAAAGAAAACTCCCAGAGTCATTCCTGAGGGGCATACATAATTAGGCCCGTAAAATGAACAAATAAAATAATTTTTAAAGTTGAGCTTTTTATCATGGAGGGTGACTTTTACACATGGTTTTGGAGCAAATGGTTGCTAGGAAATATGACAGAATGAGGAAACAGACTGTAAGTGATATTTGGGGTGTGTACAAGATAGGGTGGGGTGAGTGAGATGATCTAATGTAACTAAATGTAACTAAATACATTTCTTGTCCTTTGTTGATTTGGCATCCATTTCCAATCTTTATTGTGATATTTCCAAAGCACACCTTTCTTACGTGGTTTTAGAATATGAAACCTGATATGTACTCTTTTTCAAACCCAGCATCCACACAGTGGATGGTGGCAATCAGGGAGAACAATTCGACAAGAGAAGGAGAAAAATTCCCACTGGGTGTTTTATCAGGACAAGATTTTGTTCATTAAGTCTCAGCTTTTTTAAAAATAGGAACAGGTGTGTTTTTTTTTCCCCTTGAGAAAAAACATCAAATAATCTTCTAACAGTGACAAAGCCAAGTTCTGTGGCTTGCTCTTCCTGTTACCCTTCCCCCCTCAAAACCTCTCTCAACCCTGAATACTTCAGCAGAGCATTAGGACAACAGTGGGGGGAATCACAAGACAGCAGCCAGCTGCTCTGGGTGCAAAGAGAAGTAGCAGCTGCCACCAGCAGCACCTCAGGATGAAAAAGCAGTGTGGCTTTCCCAGGTACGTTTTGTGTGGAATGTGCCCCAGGCAACAACTTGCATAGGTGTCTCCAGTACAACTTCATCTCAGAAGAGTCCCTGCTAAAGAGGCAAGAAAAGCTTTTATTACTCTTGAATTGAGCGGCTTATCCAAACTGATGCTTTTAGAAGAGTGTAAAGAGGTCTATGCTGACTTGTCTTACAGAGTCATGCATCACACAGTGATGGGCCGGGCAATGACAGCGGTACCATAGATTACATTGCATAGTGACCACATAGTCACCTTACCTGTTCAAGTACACCCGTGATGTTCACCCAACAACATCACATAATGATACATTTCATAGAACATATCCTTATTGTTAAGTGATGAAGGACTGTGTTTGTTTGGAGAATATTATCAATTAAAAAATACATCACAGAAAATTCTGTGTAGGATAATTTGATTTTGTTAAAGTAAATATTCCCCTCTCCATTGGGAGTGTAATAGGCTGCAAAGAGGACAGTGTCAATGCATTGGTTTTGTTTGTGGCATCAATGGGCTTGATTCACACTAAAAGTGAGATAGGCTTCTTTAGAGATGGAATGGTACAGTCCCAGTTCCACAACTCTGGGTCACTTGCCAAAGCCTGAGACCATAGAGAGATCAGGATGTCAAGGGGGTTTTCAGGAAGGTATTTCTTCAGAGAGCTGTTGCTGTGCTTATGGTGTTCCTGCCCCAGAGGGAGAGAAGAGAGGAGTGCTGCTCCCATAGCAGCCTTCTGAGGGTGGACTTCCATGACATCACTCAGAGAGACTCCCGTAGTGTCCTCACTTGGATGTGACACAGATGACTAACAACTAACACAACATTAATGGTGTTAAAACACCCTGTTGACTGGGATCTCATCTTATTAAAAAGCTTTTGCACAGCAAGAGAAACCACCAACAGAGTGAAGAGACAACCCACAACATGGGAAAAAAATGTTTGCCAGCTGTTCTTCAGACAAAGGATTACTATCGAGAACATACAAAGAACTCAAAAAAATCAGACCTCCCAAATTTAAAGACCCAGTCCAAAAATGGGCATCTGAGATGAATACATACTTCTCAGATGAAGAAATACAAACAGCAAATAAATATACAAAAAAATGTTCAACATCACTGGTCATGCGAGAGATGCAAGTTAAAACAACACTGAGATTCCACCTCACCCCAGAAAGAATGGCTATTATCAAGAAATCAACCAATAACAAATGCTGGAGGGGCAGTGGGGAAAAAGGAACCCTTCTCCACTGTTGATGGCAGTGTAGACTGGTGCAGCCACTGTGGAAATCTGTGTGCAGACTCCTCAAAAAACTAGGGTTGGAGGTCCCATTTGACCCAGCTATTCCCCTTCTGGGTATCTTCCCAGAAGAATTAAAAACATCGTACCACAGCGATATATGTGCATCCATGTTTCTAACAGCACAATTTGTATAAGCCAGATCTTGGAAACAACACAAATGCCCATCAACCAAGGAATGGATAAAAAAGATGTGGTATTTTTATACAATGCAGTACTACTCAGCCATAAAGAAGGATAAACTGGAGACTTTTATAGGTAAATGGATGCAACTTGAGAAAATACTCATAAGTGAAATAAACTGGACGCACATGTGTAAACATCATATTGTCTCCCTAGTGTGAGAAGCTGAAAGAGTAAATAAGATCCAAAATGTACAATAGATATTGTAAAACAGGAAGAAACTGTTCAAAAGGAAAGAGAAACTGGGATAGGGGAATGGAAAAAAGAAGAAAGGGAAAATAAAAAAAATATATATATATACAAGATAGTTAAGATACATACACTACTAATTTCTCTTAGTTCATTGAAAAGAAAGGTTTGTGCTAATATTGATTGGACAATTGAATGCTGATATCTTGTATCCTGAGTAACTAATTTAAAGATAACAATACGCAATGTATGAACCATTGTTACCCTCCTATTATGTTGTTTTGAAATTTTGTTCTATTTTTTTCTCTTTAAAGTAAAAAAAAAACACACCACCAACAACAACAAAAAACACCCTGTTGCAATGGGATGGAAATAGTTTGTAGTTCCAGAGGGCTCTCTGGGGGTAGGGGCAGTGTGTGAAGGTTTCTCATGGATCAGAGATGGACCAAATCTGAGACCAAGCTAGGAAGTGTTGTTTTAGGTCTTGTAAAATAAAAACATCTAGAAGTATAGATGGACTGAGCACCAAAAAAAAAAAAAAAAAGACATGGAAGTCGCAGAAAATGTGGAAATAGTTGCAAATAGCTATCACAAAAACATTGCATATGGTGCCCACTGATAGAACTATCTGAAGATTTAGCAAAAAGGTAAAAAATGAAAAAGCAAAAGACTAAAAGGAATCAGCTATAAATAGAGTGACCAAACTAGGATATTTTAAGAGTAAAAATGGGTGTTAATAATTGCTTTGGGACAGTAAGTATAAACCAGCAGTGTCTCAGGAAAGGATTCTCCTCCTGTTTCCCTCGGGCAGCCTTATACCAAATGACAGCATCACTTGCTATGTACGAGTTTGCCCTTTTCCTCTCAGCTAGACCGTGTGGGGATGAGAAATCTTACATATAGGCAAGGAAATATAAGGAGGAAAAAGAAGGAAACTACATTGCCCATTCCCAAGAGTTATTTCATATTGAAGCTTACGAGAATTTTAAGTTAGTTCTTTTGGTGAAGTTTCTAATTTACAGCAGTGGGCCGGTGAGATAGCTCAGCAGCATAAGCGCCTGCCTGGCAAGTGCGAGGTCCTGAGTTCGACTCCTGGTACCCATATACGAAAAAAGGGCTGGTGATATCGCTCAGTGGCACGGGTGCCTGCTGGCACGCAAGGTCCTGAGTTCGACCCCCGGTACCCACAAAAAACAAACAAACAAACAACAACAAAAAAAAAACAACAACAACAAGTTCTACCTTGTATATCAAGTACCAAACAAACCACAAGTACTGGGACAAAATTTCTGCATCAAAATGTGTCAAGCTACAAGTTTCATAGCAGCTGAGCACCAAGGTATGACTGTACATGATTACCATAATTCTTATGAAAAAGCTCAACAAAAAAAAATTTGTACATATAGGCAAAATTGTTATCCAATATAGATGGGAAGGCAAAGGAAATAGCTGAAACAATTTTTGTAAAAGGAGAACAATGTGGTAAGAATCGCTTTACCTAACATCAGGACTTATTATATAATTATCCTATATAATATTGCATGGTATTGAAAAACAGCCAGTCACAAAGTTTAATGAAACAGGATAAAGAACCACAAAATAGATTCAAACAAGTATGGCAAATAGATTTTTGACAAAGGCACAGACTTAATTCAAAGGAGGAAGAATAATCTTTTCAAGTAATAGTGCTAAAACAATTTAATTTCCATAGGGAAAAAAGTCAATTTAAATTCTATGCTTTATATGCAAATTAACTCAAAATGGATTACTGTAAGAAAATACAAAGCATAAAGCTATGCAATCTATCAAAGATAACAGAGGAGAAAAACTTCTAGGCCTAGGGCTTGATGAAGAGTTCTTCAGCATAACCAAAAGCATGATCTATTAAAGAAAAAAATTGTTAATTAAACTTCATCAAAATTAAAATCTTGTATGTAACTCTTTATAGGAAGAAAGACAAGTTACACACTGGGAGAAAATATTCACAAACAACATATCTAACAAAGGAGTAGAATCTAAACTATATGGAGAACTTCCAAACTCAACAATATCAAAACAAACAATTCAATCAGAAAATCAACAAAAACATAATGAAATATTTCTTTTAAGAGGGTATTTGAATGGCAAATACAAACATGAAAAGTTGTCCATCACTGTCCACTATGGAAATGTAAATTAAGACCACTGTGAGATATCACCGTACATCTCTTAGAACAGGTAAAATAAAAAATATAGTGCCAATATCAAATGCTGGTGTGGATGCATTTGAGTGGATTTTTATACAGTTCTGGTGAGAAATAGTTTGGACGTTTCTTTAAAAACTAAACATGTAGTTAACAAACCACCCCGGAAATTGTATTCCTGGGGATTTCATTTAGAAAAATAAAAAATTGTATCTGCACAGGAATCTATATATGACTGTTAATAGCATATTTATTTATACTAATTAAAATGTTCCTTGTATCAGTCAGTGCTTACTAGAGAAACAGATTTAATGCAAGATATAAAATATGTAAGAATTTCTAAGATTGGCTTCAATGGCCACCTGCAGAGTTGGGGGGGATGCAAAAGGTCTGTCTGCACACTGGAGATCTGAAGGATCTTGTCGAAGGCTGAAGGGTCTGTGCCAGGAGGTTGAAGAGTCTGTGCTGGAAGCCAGGAGATGACGTCCAAGGTGAAGGGGAAGACTGGAGCTCCTCTGAGAAACAGAAGTGAGCCTTCATCCTTCCTTTCCCTTTTATTCCATTCAGGCGGCAAACCCATTGGTTGCTGTCACTCACACCCGTATGGGTCTTCTGTCTTCAGTAAAACCCTTCAGCCACACCCAGAACTATGCTGATCCAATTTATCTGGGCATTTCTTGCTCAAGTGATGCAATCAGTTAACTATCACATCACTTAGTGATGAATGGTCGTGGCGAATGATTAAACAAATTGTGGTACGCCCATGGATTACTAATCTGCAATAAAGAGAACTAAACTATAAGTCTGTACAGCAACGTGAATGGATCTTAAAGTCTTCTGATGAATAAAAACACCCTCTAAAGGTTGCACCCTGTGTGATTTCATTTCTGTAACACTCTCAAGATGACCAAATTACTGATGGATTTAAATGAGTGGTGGCCAGAGTTAGGGAAAGCAGAGGGAGAAAAGAAAGGATAACAGGGAGACTCCCATCATGGGGGAATAGTTTTGCATCTCAGTTGTGGTGATGCTCACATAAATCTGCATATGCAATAAAATGACATAAACCTCCACACATGTTATCAAATTCTTGGTCTTGATACTCTGTGTTTGATGTGACCACTGAGGGAAACTGGCTGAAGGGCATATGGACCGCTTTGTATTATCTTTGCAATTTCTTGTGACTCTATAATTATTTGGAATAAAAAGTTTTGAAAAGTCATGAAGATGATAAACTCTAAAATAACAGCCCTACAAATCATTCATCATCTTGGTTCTGAAATCAAATGAAACATAGAATAATATGAAAAGAAAGTATTAGTGAAAAATAAGTTGCATTTTTTTACACAATGAGAAATCATACACCTTTCATGCATTAAACTATTTTTAAAATGCTTTAAGAAGATAATTACTTATTGTTTTTTTACTAAATTATATTTTTAAGGAAAAACATTTTTATAGACTCTACTAATCATTTTTAATAGTTGAAGGTAACTGAATATGGAGATTTGCCCGAGTTATGCATCCTCAGAACAAAAAGTTCCTTCTAGAAAACAGGAGGAAAACATCATTTTTGTAGTATATTTCTACTACACACAAAGTCAGTAATCCAAAATATGGTGCTTCCATATATTTTTGTACATCAGCTTTAGGACATGCAGACAGAGCTAGAAGTCTTTCTTAGGTTTGACATACCTAGAAATGAATGACAAATTTGATTCTGTTTCTGCTTTACGTGGTTTCTAAGAGATTTCTGGGTGTCACACAGCTAACCTAATGAGTTTGATTAAAAGAATATTTATAGAGTGAAACAATCAGCTGAGAAAAAGATCATGTAATTATCACTGACATGGATCAAATATGGTGAAAGCCATGAGTGATTTAGGAAAGAACACCAGGCACATGATGCCATGTTCTCACCCTTTATTTTTGTCCTCAAAAAGTAATTATATGATAGCATGCTGTACTCTCAGTCAGCCAGAGACAAACTCCACATCATACAAGAGAATTCAGAAGTGCTTTTTCAAAAGATACTCAAACAAAATGAAACAGCAACTAATACTTGCTTTATTGAAAGCTCCTTGACAAAAAGAAACACTTACTCCTCTACTTTGAAATGATAATATTAACATAGAAATGATGGTTTTTATTTTTATTTTTTTATTTTAAAGAGAAAAAAACAATAAAAATGATGATACAGAATTTCAAAAAAAGATAATAGGAAACTAACAATGGTTAATATATTGCATATTGTTATCTTCAAAGTAGTTGCTCAGATTACAAGATATAGGCATGCAAAATTGATCAAACAATATAAGCACAAAACATTCTTTTCAATGAACTAAGAGAAATTAGTAGCATAATTATCTTAGCTATCTTGTGTATATATATGTATTTTTTTTCTTTTCCCTTCCTTCTTTTCTCTTTCCCCCCTCCCAGCTTTCCTTTCCTTTTGAGCAGTTTCTTTCCCTTTCACAATATCTATTGTAGATTTTGGATCTTATTTACTTTTTCAGTTTCTTACACTAGGGAGACAATATGATGTTTACACATGTGCGTCCGGTTTATTTCACTTATGAGTATGGTCTCTAGTTGCATCCATTTACCTATAAAATCCTCGAGTTTATCTTTCTTTATAGCTGAGTAGTTCTCCATTATATAAAAATACCATAGATTTTTTATCCATTCCTTGGTTGATGGTCATGTGGGTTGTTTCCAAGATTTAGCTATTATAAATTGTGCTGCTATAAACATGGGTGCACAGATATTGTTCTGGTATGATGTTTTTAATTCTTCTGGGAAAATACCCAGAAGGGGAATAGCTGGGTCAAATGGAACCTCTAATCCTATTTTTTTGAGGAATCTCCACACTGATTTCCACAATGGTTGCACCAGTTGACACACCCACCAACAGTGGAGAAGGGTTCCTTTTTCCCCACTGCCCCTCCAGCATTTGTTATTGGTTGATTTCTTGATGACAGTCATTCTTTCTGGGGTGAGATGGAATCTCAGTGTTGTTTTAACTTGCATCTCTCGTATGACCAGTGATGTTGAACATTTTTTCATATATTTATTTGCTGTTTGTATTTCTTCATCTGAGATGTATGTATTCATCTCAGATGCCCATTTTTGGATTGGGTCTTTGAATCTGGGGGGCCTGATTTTTTTCAATTCTTTATATGTTCTAGATAGAAGTTGTTTGTCTGAGGGACAGTCGACTAAAATTTTTTCCCACTCTGTGGGTTTTCTTTTCACTCTGTCGATTTTTTTTTTGATGTGCAAAAACTTTTTGATAAGATGAGATCCCAGTAGTTGATTATTTGAAGTACTTCCCATGCAGTTTGGTTTTTGTTCATGAACTCTCTGCCTACCCCCATGTCTTCAAGATTTCTACCTACTTTCTCTTCCAGTAGATTTAGTGTTTCTGTTTTAATATTTAGATCTTTGATCCATTTTGACTTTAGTTTAGTGCATGGTGATAGACATGAGTCTAGTTTTAGTCATCGGCATGTAGACAGCCAGTTTTTCCAGCACCATTTATTTAAGAGGCTATCTTTCTTCCAGTGAACATGTTTGGCCCCTTTGTCAAAGATAAGGTGTCTGAGTATGTTTGGAATTGTGTCTGCATCTTCTAATCCGTTTCACTGATCCTCAGGTCTGTTTTTTTTTTTGTTTTTTTTGTTTTTTTTTTGTCAGTACCCTGCTGATTTTATCACAGTAGCTTTGTAGTATAATTTCAAGTCAGGGATGGTGATGCCTCCTGCCTTGTCTTTGTTGCCCAGGATTGAATTTGCTATTCTAGGTCTATTCTGTTTCCAAATGAATTTTAGGAGTGTTTTCGCTAGATCTATGAGGTATGCTAATTATATTTTTGTCAGGATTGCATTAAATCTGTATAACAGTTTTGGGAGTGTGGCCATTTTCACTGTGTTGGTTCCTCCTATCAATGAGTAAGGGATATCTTTCCATTTTCTGATACCCTCTTCAATCTCTTTTTTCAGAGTGCTGTTATTTTCAATGTATAGATCTTTTATTTCCTCTGTTAAATTGATTCCTAAGTATTCCTTTTTTTTTTTTTTTTTTTTTGGATGCTATCGTGAAGAGTGTGGTTTCCCTAATTTCTCTCTCAGTGAGTTTGTTGTTTGTGTACAGGAATGCTATTGATTTTTGAGTGTTGACTTTGCATCCAGCTATGCTATTAAATTTGGTTATTAATTCTAGAAGTCTTTTGGTGGAGTTTTTGGGGTCTTCTATGTAGAGTATCACGACATCTGTGAATAATGATAATTTAACTTTTTCCTTTCCTATCCTTATTTCTTTTATTTCTCTCTCTGTTGTCTAATTGCTCTGGCTAATGTTTCCAGAACTATATTGAATAGGAGTGGTGTTGGTGGACATCCTTGTCTTGTTCCTGATTTTAGAGTGAAAGCTTTCAGTTTTTGTCCATTTAGTATGATGTTGGCTGTTGATTTGTCATAGACAGCTTTTGTCAGATTGAGGTACAGACCATCTATTCCGATTTTCTGTAGGGTTTTTATAATGAATGAGTGGTGGACTTTACCAAAAGCTTTTTCTGCATCTATTGAGATGATCCTGTGATTTCTGTCCTTGGCTCTGTTGATATGGTGTATTACATTTCTTGATTTGCATATGCTGCACCATCCCTGTATTCCTGGGATGAATCCTATTTGGTCATGGTGTATAATCTTCTTGATGATTTGTTGCATTCTGTTTGCCAGTATTTTATTGAGGATTTTTGTATGTATGTTCATTAGGGAGACTGGCCTGTAGTTCTCTTTTTTGGTTTGGTCTTTCTCTGGTTTTGTTATTAGAGTAATACTTGCCTCCAGGAATGAGTTAGGGAGTATTGCTTCCCTTTCAATTTCATTAAAGAGTTTGAGGAGTATTGGCATTAAATCTTCTCTAAATTTCTTGTAGAATTCAGCCATGAGTCCATCAGGACCTGGGCTTTCCTTTGTTGGTAAGTTTTTAATTACATTTTCAATTTCATTAACTCATATTGGGTTATTCAGAATTTTTATATTGTGATTCAGCTTTGGTAATTCATATATTTCTAGGAATCTGTCCATTTCTTCTGTGTTTTCCATCTTATGCAGGTAAAGATTTCTGAAGTAGCTATGGATGATCTTCTGAATTTCCACAGGGTCTGTAGTGATTTCACCCTTTTCATTCCTTATTGCATGAATTTGAGTTTTTCTTTCCTTTTCTTGATAAGGTTGGCTAGGGGTTTATCAATTTGATTTATTCTTTCAAAGAACCAACTCTTCAATTCATTAATTCTTTGTATTGTTTTCTTAGTCCCAATTGCATTAATTTCTGTTCTGATCTTTAGAATATCCTCCATCGTATGGGCTTTGGGCTTGACTTGCTCTTGTTTTTCTAGAAGTTTGAGGTGCAGCATTAAGTAGTTTATTTGTGCTCATTCTGTTTTCCTGATGTGAGAATTCACCACTATAAATTTCCCTCTTCGGATTGCTTTCATTGCATCCCACAGGTTCCAGTAAGTTGTGTTTGCATTTTCCTTTGATTGTAGATATTGTTTAATTTCTTCTTTAATTTCATCTGTGATCCATTGGTTGTTCGGGAGGATGTTATTTAATTTCCATGTGTTTATGAAGTTTTCATGGTTTCTTTTGCCATTAATTTCCAATTTCATTGTACTATGGTCAGATAATCTGCATGGGATAATTTCAATTCCTTTGCATTTACTTAAGCATGTTCTGTGGGTTAGTATATGGTCTATTTTAGAGAACATCCCATGTGCAGCTGAGAAGAATGTGTATTCTGACATTGTTGGGTGGAACACTCTGTGAACATCTACTAAGTCCATTTGTTCACAGGTTTGGTTCCGTTCTGATATTTCTTTGCTGATTTTTTGTCTAGTTGGCCTATCTCTTTGTGATAACTGGGTAATAAGGTCCCCCATTACATTTGTGTTATTGCTTATTTGATTTTTCACGCTTATTAATATTTGTCTTATATAGTCAGGTGCTCCTATATTTGGTGCCTATATATTTATGATTGTTATCTCTTCCTCTTGAACTTTTCCCCTAATAAGTGTGTAGTGACTGTCTTTATCTTTTTTGATCATTCTTGGTTTGAAGTTCACATTGTCTGCAAACAGAATAGCTACCCCTGCTTTTTTTTTGGGTTCCTGTTGCATGGAGTATTGTTTTCCATCCTTTGACTTTTAGTCTATGAATTTCTTTTTGAGTTAAATGTGTTTCTTGTATACAGCATATTGTTGGATCTTGTTTCTTGACCTGTTCTGCCAGTCTCTTTCTTTTAATTGGTGAATTGAGGCCATTTACATTGATGGCTATTTATAACTGATATATATTGGCTTGTCTTTGTCATGTTATTTTCCTGCTGTTTGTTCCCTACTTTTCCCCTCTGTTTAATTGCTTGCCCTGCTTGGTGGTTTCCTTCTGTTGTTCTTGGAATTGTGGTCATTTTTGTCTCTGTCTAGAATATCTTTCAGTACCCTTTGTACTGTTAGTTTGGTGGTCATGAATTTCTTCAGTTGTTCTTTGTCATGGAAGTATATCCTATTTCTCCATTAATTTTGAAAGATAGTTTTGCAGGGTACATCAACCTGGGTTGGAAGTTGTTTTCTTTCAGGACTTGAAATATTTCACTCCAAGCTCTTCTTGACTTGAGGGTTTGTATTGAGAAATCTGATCCTGATGGGCTTTCCTTTATAGATGATCAGTTTCTTTTCTCTAACAGCTTTTAATATTATGCTCTTGTGCTGAATTTCTGGGATCTTGGTAATTATATGTCTGGGTATAGATTTATTTTGGTTATGGCTAATTGGGGTTCTATATGCCTCACTTATCTGTATGTCAGATTCTTTCCCCATGCTTGGGAAATTTTCCACTATTACTTCTGCAAATAGTTTTTTTTTTTTTTTAATGGCATTTGTATTGACTCTTGCTTTTTCATTGACACCAATTATTCTTATATTATTTTTCTTTGCGTCATCTTGCAGCTGTTGAATTGTTATTTCCTGATCTTTTGTTTCCTTTCATGGTCACTAGCCATGATCCTGTCTTCAAGGTCTGGAAGTCTTTCTTAGTTTCATTCAAGCGGTTTTTTGCCAGCTTTCAATGGAATTTTTAATTTTCTGGATATCTGTTTGATCCATTTCATGCATTCTATTGCATTCCTATATTGATCATTCACTATTTCCATCCTCTTCTTATCATCATCTATTTTTTTAATCTATCTCTACTCTGGATTTGCTGAATAATTCCTTTATAAATGTTTACATTTCTTTTTTTACCTGAGAGATTATTTCTGATCTGATTTCCTCTATAGCCTCATGGATTTGTTTCTTTACTTTGGTTGCTATCATTTCAGAAATTTCAGGTGTGTGTCTTCCAGTTTCTTCTATATTGATGTCTCCTGGACTACTTCTGGGTGGGCTGGAGGTCAGAGATTGCATTTTACTTCTCCATCTTGTCATTGTCTATTTCAAAAAAATTTTTATTTTGCTTTCTGTGATGATCCTTGTCAATTTTTGTATTAGGGGGCTATATCACTAGTACCAAGGCCTCTCTAGGAAAAGTCTGTTTTTCAAGGATGTCTTGTGTGTAGGAGATTCTTGGTTTGTGTCTGTCACAAGATCCTACCTTCCCAATTAATTAAGAGTAGGATGTGTCTGTCACAAGACCTTACATTCTCGATTAATTAAGAGTAGGATGTTGGTATCTGTTTGGCTCAGTCCCCAGTCCTTTGGTATAGGGCTGTGGTAAGGTTATTACCCCAGAGCTTCCCAGCACTGTTACAGAAGGGAGAACAACTGATTACAGTAGATATGACATCCTAGCTAAATTAGTAAAAGTAGCAGTAACAATAGCATCAAGTACAATTTAGAAACTGACAAATTGTGATAACTATTGATTTTGTACTTTAGACCATAGGAGCAGAGTCTATAGTTATATAACAAAACTGATCGTAAATTCGGAGTTTGTAGGCAGACTGTTTCTCCTTGGTACAGTGGTTTTACCCTGTGGTGGGCAAATTTAGGGAGGATAGTGCATAAAACAAAGATAACTGGAAAGGAAGTAGAAGCAAGGCTGGAGGACAAAGGATGATTGCACAAGGTTTGGGAAACTGGAGAAGGGGGTCGAAAAGAAAGAGTGAAGGAGTATTCCAGGATTATCTGAACTTGGTCTCTGGGTTTGGAGAATGGGATTAGTTTTCTTTGGCTGGAGTTCTCCCCAGCCTTTTAGAAAAGAGGGAAAAAATGGAAAAAAAGAAAGAGAATGAAAGAAAGAAAGAAAGAAAGAAAGAAAGAAAGAAAGAAAGAAAGAAGAAAGAAAAAGAAAAGAAAAAGGAGAAAATTTTTTGAGAGAAAAGGGCCTGGTTACTGAGTCCTGGATTCTTTCCAAGCTGGTTGCTGGTCCCATGGAGGCCTCAGTGATCTGTTGGCTCATATTGTTATTGTTACTTTGGACTTTTCATGCCACTAGTCTCTCCTACCCATCCTGTTTGCCTTAGTTGGGACCCTACTGTGTCACTGGCATTCCTTCTGGTCTCTGGGCCCTCTTGAGTGGTTCACCTTGGTCGTGGCATTAGCGAGAGGAGAGGCCGCCCTCCTGAGGTGCAGTTCACCTGGGTTTCCACCAAAATGATGGTTTTTAAAGCAACTTTTGTCTGTTGATAATTTTGCTTGATAGAACCTGATGAAGAAGTAAGAAAACTGCGTTCTTTGAGAGAGCAAATACATCTGACATGACATTCCTATAATTCTGTTGTGAGGAAGATGATGAAATAAGTATGTGTACCATAAAAACTAAGGTATAAGTGCAAATTCAGATACACCTTCATCATTTTGCTTTATCTAGACCCAAGGTTTCAATAGAAATTTCTCAAGGGATTTTGCAGAGTAGCTGTTGTTCCATCTTCTGTGACTGTCTAACAAACCATCCTCCACTTTAGCAATTAAAAAAAAATGAACATAAAATGCCCACAGATTCTGTGGGTCGGAAGTTCAAGCAAAGCCTGGAAGCAATGATGTGTCTCCGCTCCACAAAGTCTGGGGACTCAGCTGGAAAGATCTGCAGGATGGCATCAATAGCTGAGGCTAGAAGCATTTGAAGGTGTCTTCATTCACATCTCTGGCAGTGGATGCTGGTGTCTATCTGGGTTGCTAGCTTCATGACCTCTCTCTGAGATTCTCTCCACCCAAGCTAATTTGGGTTTCCTCAGAGAATGGCAGCTAGGTTCAAAGCACAAGATAACCGAGAGAATAAGGTGGAACAATGTGATATTTGGAATTTATCTAGCGTCATTTCTTCTGCATTCTAGTGATTAGAGCAGTCATACAATCCAACCCAGCTTCCAAGGAGGAAGGTCATAGACTTTGCATTTCTAAGATGGCAAGCTTCAAGAAAAATGTGTGGAATGGAAAATATTATTGCAGCCATCTTTAGAAAATGACTCTGCCAGATACATTAAAATTATAAAAATAAAAAATATAAGTGAAGACAATAAATTTCAGTTCTGCTTCTGAACCTGTTCAGTATCTTCTTTGAGAAGGTTACAAAACTTCAGATTGTAGGGCCATATTGATAAAATTTCATCATCATTGACCAGTGTTGTAAGGTGATTAAAAAATTCACAAAATTAAATAAAAATATAAAATTGAAATTAGAATTCAAAGCATCCACAAAAAGTTTATACAAATGATTATCTTAACATGGAAAGAAACTCGACATTTTTTTGTGTGTGTGTGTGGGTACTGGGGGTCGACCTCAGGACCTCACGTGCCAGCAGGCACCCGTGACACTGAGCGATATCACTGGCCCTTTTTTCATATGTGGGTTCCGGGAGTTGAACTCAGGACCTCACGCTTGCCAGGCAGGCGCTTATGCCACTGAGCCATCTCACCAGCCCCGAACTTGACATTTTTTTAAAAATCCATCATCTCCTTCCATGAGAGAATCCCTTTAAGTACCTCAGCATCAATATTTCTAGAAACAAATGAACTCAGGACCTCACGCTTGCCAGCAGGCGCTTGTGCCACTGAGCGATATCACCATCCCCTTAATTGAATATTTTAACTTAAGGAAAAGCTGTGACAACCCTTCAAATCAACTTTTTATTTTGTCTTGAGTCAAAAAAAATAGAAATTAGTTCAGGAATTTCACTTTTAAGTGTATATTCCAGAGAAAAATCTCATGTGTGTACACAAGATGTGGATACAAGTGTTCATTGCAATGCTTTTGTAGTGGTGAGAGAAATGGAAATAATGTAAATGTCCATCAGCAGAAGAGTGGTTAAGTACATTTTGGTAGAGTTATATAATTGAATATTATATACTATATATTTCAACATGGGTAAATCTCACAAACAAAATACTGAAGGGAAAAAATCAAATTTCAGGTAGACATAGGTAATGAGATGGCATTTCTTCAACTTTTTCCAACATAAAATGAAATCACCATATAGCACTCAAGAATGAAATATATATGCTAATATAAGGACATGTGCAGGAAGAGCAAATACCAAGTTTAGGGTAGTGATTCCTCATGAAGCAAGGATGAAAATGGGGCAAGAAAGGAACAAGGAAGAATTCAACTATAATATGATCCTACTTCATTTCTTAAAATGAATGTTAAATACATTGTTTCACTATTTTTTACACATGGCATAAGGCTGGAATATTGCACCCTGGCTTACAAAGAAGGTGTATAAATTACAGCCTGCCAGTTTCCCAGACCACATGCAAGCAGGGCTATTGCTCCTCCCTTTGGAAGCTGTGTGTTGAAACTGGAAGAATTACAAAAGGATCGTGGAGGTGGAGCCTGTGCCTGCTCCCCAGGGAGAATGTCCCTTAAAGCCAAAGGCCTGGTGCTGAAGATCAAGCAGGATCAGCCAGACAGCGGGGCAAGTGCTTTCTCCTACCCTTGGTTCCCTGGAAGGCCAAGGCTAAGGAAAGAGCCCCAGTGCTGTGGCTCCAATAAAGGACAATGGCTGTCCTCAGCTGTCCAGTGAGCAGGGGGTGTGTCCTGGCCTTCTGGGGCATATCTGATGCTCAGAAGCAGACCGAGGGCAGACTGCAGTTCTTGGCAGTTGAGAAGACTCCTAAAAGTAATAATTCAACAAGCCAACATTTTTACCCCTCACTCCCTTCAACCTGAGTGGGGAGTCAGATCTGTTTTCAAAAGGAACATCTGATTGGGAGGGGTTGGACATTATTTCCTTTGATAGCATCTGTCCAATTTGTTAAAATAGAACACAGATATTTGATTGCCTAACACACAGAAGATTGACAAGAGAGTCTGCTCGTCTAGGTTCTACTGTAGGCATAGAGCCATGGACCTTGCAAGTCCCATGACTCCTTTAATCTGGTTGTTTTTCACCTGGAAAATGATGTGGCTAATAACATAATGAGCCTTATACCTCCTACCTTCAAACTACCAAGAGTTACTTGTTCAAACTCCTGAAAATAACAGTGTGGCAGTGAGGATAAGAATAGAATTCTGGGACTGAAGGGAATTGGTGGAGGAGGCTGTGGAGGCTGCGAGGTTGCTTTGGCCCCTGCGGGGGCTGTGACAGCGACCCTCTGCTCCCCGCGGGGGCTCATGCAGAGGAGGAGAAAGCAGTGGTGGCCATCTCCTTCCGAGTCACTGCGGCTGGGGCTGGTGCGTGCCCAGACGGGGCGCGCGGAACAGGTGAGGAGCTACAGGGCAGCTGCGGCTCGCAGGGTTCCCTGACCACAGGGACAATGAGAATTTGAATTCTAGATCTAAGTATGAATAAGACAATATCAGGGGAGGAGGAAAAAAGACGGCAGATTTGTAAGAAGCAGGCATCGAAACTCTCTAAAAGTTGCTGTTTGGCCACCAGAATATAGTGACTGGGAGAGCACAGGAGGGAGGGAGGTGGCTCCCCTGGACCCAGGAAAGTTCTGAGGCGCAGTTTGGGACGAGAGTGAAGAGTGGTTTCGAGGAAGAGGAAGGAGGAGACCACAGGTGACTTCTCCCTGTGCCAGGAACCACAGCGCTACAGAAGTTCAAATCTGCAGACACACGGTGACAGCCGGAGCCCCCGGGGGCCTCTGGGGAGGATCACGAGACAGCGGCGGTGCAGGGGAGCAGTGAAGGACTGTGCTGGCCTGCGGTGAGCACCTCGGAGGCGCAGCCGTCCCACGCGAGAGAGCAATTGGCTGGGCGCCATTGTGGGGTGGGGCAGAGAAACAGCGCAGGAAACTCAGTGCCGCGGCAGCTCTCAGGCCCGTGGAAAGTGCGCTGACGGCAGCAGGCGAATGACACTGGTCTCTGCCGGAGAGTACACGCTGCTGCTCACCGCCCCACCAAAGGGCCGCTCCTGGCTTGCAGGGACAGATCTGCACAGAACAGGACTCTGTCACCACACGGTGCCTGCCTACAGCAGAGTCAAAATCTGGAACTGCTTCTTTTTTTTTTTCTCTCTTTCTCTTAGTCATTTTTTTGTTCTGGTGAAGGTAGTTTTTTTTTGGGGGAGGGATTTTTGTTTGTTTGCTTCTTTTGTTGTTTTTATCTTCATTTTTGTTTCTGTTTGTCTGTTTGCTCTTTCCTTCATTATTCTATCTGGTTTTTATATGAGTGTAAACACAGCCTCTAACCTCCTTGTGATTGTGGTTCTGATCTGCTCTTCCTTTTATCTCTTCCTTCTCTTTTTCCCACCAGTCCTCCACACCAGTTTCCCAATGTCAACGGGATCCCTCTCGGTCCTCCTGCCATACATCTAATTCCTTCCTCTTCTCCCAATTCTCTATTTCCTCCTTAACTCACTTTAAGTTTAAACTCCTGAGGGCAAAATTGACATATTAAGGACTTATATACTGCATATAATTTTTCTGGTGTGTTTTAGATTTTGTTACATAACCACAACTCTACTTTATATGGTTAAGAGTGGCAAATAACTGGTTAGCTCAGACTGTCATTCTCTAGGCTGTGTTTGATGCTTTAGGTACCATTATAGCCAAAAGTGATGTAATTATTCTAAACATCTTTTCTTCCTGGTACTCCATGACTGAGATTGACTAAGGGTCACAGAAAATACAGTGGCACAGTACCAAAGAACCAAGGACTGGGCCAAACAGGCAGCAACTTCTCATACCCAACAAATTGAAGAGGTAGGATCTTGCAGCAGGCTCAAAACCCAAAAATAAACTATGCCTGGAAGATACCACAGAGAAGTAGTCATCTCCTAAGGATTTTAAACACTAGCAATAAAGCAACCTACCATAGGTAATTTACAAACATCACCCCAGGAATTAAACTAAAGAAAAAAGAAAATGAGACGACACTTAAACAAGATGCAACCCCACACATCTAGTTCAACAAAGGCAAATCCAGGGCACAATGAGGTGCGACAAACCAAAAGCCACCCACCTAACATCTCCGAAGTGGTAATAACAAAGAAGTTGAATGAGGCTCTGGAAAAATTTAAATCAGAAATAATTTCTCAAGTAACTGCAGAGATAATGTCCACAATGAAGACCATGCTTAAGGATGCTAGAGCAGACACAGACAAAAAAATAGACGAGCTTAAGAAAATGATGGAAAGCATGAATGCTCAGCATAGGAAAGAAATGGAATCCATAAGGCAGATTCAAGCAGATATCCAGGAGAACAAAAATTCTATTGAAAGTATTTGTAGCAGATTAAGCCAATGTGAGGACAGGATCTCAGATATAGAAGACAGGCTTGTGCTTAGTGATCATGAAAAGAAAGAATTCTTAAAAATAACAAGGGACCATGAAAAATCAATCCAGCAGCTGCTAGATGACACAAAGAAATATCTTAAGATTAATTGGAATCAATGAAAAAGCAGGAGATAGCATAAATGACATCAGGACCCTGTTCACAGACATTATCACAGAGAATTTCCCTGGTAGAGAAAAAGAATTTGATCTTCATATAAATGAGGCTTATAGAACTCCAACTAGCCATGATCAAAAAAATCTTCAGCCAGACATATCATAGTCAAGATCCCAGAAATTCAACAGAAGAGCAGAATCTTAAAAGCTATTATGGAAAAGAGACAAATCACCTATAAAGGAAAGCCCATCAGAATAATAGCTGACATTTCAGCACAAACCCTCAAGTAAAGAAGAGCTTGGAATGACGTATTTCAAGCTCTAAAGGAAAATAACTTTCAACCCAGATTGATGTACCCTGCAAAACTATCTTTCAAAATTGATGTAGAAATAAAATACTTCCAGGACAAAGAACATCTGAGAAAATTTATGACCACCAAACCAGCACTCCAAAATGTTCTGAAGGACATTCTAGAAGGAGATAACAAGGACTACAACTCCAGGAACCCCAACAGAAGAAATCCACCAGGCAGGGCAGATAACTAAACAGAGGGAGGGGGGAAAAAAAGAGGGGGGAACCAACAACAGGAAAATAACATGACAGGTATAAGTCAATACATATCAGTTTTAACCATCAATGTTAATGGTCTCAATTCACCAATCAAAAGGCACAGACTGGCAAAATGGATCAAGAAGCAAGATCCAACAATATGCTGTACACAAGAAACATATTTAATTCAGAAAGAAATTCATAGACTGAAAGTCAAAGGATGGAAAACAATACTCCATGCAACAGGAACCCAGAAAAAAGCAGGGGTAGCTATTCTTTTTCAGACAAAGTGAATTTCAAGCCAAGAATGATTCAGAGAGATAAAGACGGTCATTACATCCTTGTAAAGGGAAAAATCCAAGAGGAAGAGATAGCGATCATAAATATATATGCATCAAATACCAGTGCACCCAGCTATATAAAACAAGTATTAAAGGACATGAAAAATCAAATAAACACTAATACAATTATATTGGGGGATCTCAATACTCCACTGTCACAAAAAGACAGATCAACTAGACAAAAAATCAATAATGAAATACTAGAACTAAACCAAACTTTTGAACAAATGGACTTAGTAGATGTCTACAGAGTGTTCCACCCCACAACATCAGAATACATATTCTTCTCAGCTGCACACAGGACGTTCTCCAAAACAGACCACATACTAACTCATAAAACCTGCTTAAGTAAATGCAAAGGAATTGAAATTATCCCATGCATATTATCAGACCATAGTGCAATGAAATTAGAAATCAATGGCAAAAAAAATCACAAAAACTTCCCAAACACATGGAAATTAAACAGCACCCTCCTGAACAACCAATGGGTCACAGATGAAATTAAAGAAGAAATTAGACACTTTCTACAACTGAATGATAATGACGGTACAACATACCGGAACTTATGGGTTACAATGAAAGCAGTCCTCAGAGGGAAATTTATAGCATTAAATTCTTATATCAGGAAAATAGAGCAAGCACAAATAAACAAGTTAATGGTGAACCTCAAACTTCTAGAAAAAGAAGAGCAGGTTAAGCCAAAAGCTCATACAAGGGAAGAAATTATAAAGATCAGAGCAGAAATTAACATATTGGAGACTAAAAAAACAATACAAAGAATCAATGAATCAAAGAGTTGGTTCTTTGAAAGAATAAATAAGATTGACAAACCCTTATCCAACCTTATTAAAAAAAGAAAAGAAAAGACTCAAATCCATGCAATTGAAAATGAAAAGGGTGATATCACGACAGACCCTGCAGAAATCCAGAAGATCATCTATACCTATTTTGAAAATTTATATTCTACTAAGATGGAAAATGCAGAAGAAATGGACAGATTCCTAGATTCGTATGAATTACCAAAGCTGAATCAAGAAGATTTAAAAATCCTAAATAAACCAATATCAACCAATGAAATCGAAGATGTAATTAAAAACCTCCCAACAAAGAAAAGCTCAGGCCCTGATGGAGTCACTGCCGAATTCTACAAGAAATTTAGAGAAGACCTAACACCAATACTTCTCCAACTTTTTAGTAAAATCGAAAGGGAAGCAATACTCCCAAATTCATTCCTGGAAGCAAGCATTACCCTGATACCAAAACCAGAGAAGGACCCAACTAAGAAAGAGAACTACAGGCCAATCTCCCAAATGAACATAGATGCAAAAATCCTCAATAAGATACTGGCAAACAGAATCCAGCAAATCATCAAGAAGATTATACACCATGACCAAGTTGGATTCATCCCAGGGATGCAGGGATGATTCAATATACATAAATCAATAAATGTAATACACCATATTAACAGAACCAAAGACAAAAATCATATGATCATCTCAATAGATGCAGAAAAAGCTTTTGACAAAGTCCAGCACCTATTCATGATAAAAACCCTACAGAAAATTGGAATAGATGGTCTTTATCTCAATCTGATAAAAGCTATCTATGACAAACCAACAGCCAATATCATTCTAAATGGACAAAAACTGAAAGCTCTCTCTCTAAAATCAGGAACAAGACAAGGATGTCAACTGTCCCCACTCTTATTCAACATAGTCCTGGAAACTTTAGCCAGAGCAATTAGACAAGAGAAAGAAATAAAAAGAATAATGATTGGAAGGGAAGAAGTTAAATTATCATTATTTGCAGATGACATGATACTCTACATAGAAGACCCCAAAAACTCCACTAAAAATTGCTCAATTTAATAAGCAAATTCAGTAGTGTAGCTGGATATAAAGTCAATTCTCAAAAATCAATAGCCTTTCTGTACACAAATAACAAACTTACTGAAAGAGAAATTAGGGAAACCACACTCTTCACGATAGCATCCAAAAAATGAAATACCTAGGAATCAACCTCACAAAGGATGTAAAAGACCTCTGCACTGAAAACTACAGTACTCTGAAAAAGGAGACTGAAGAGGATATCAGAAAATGGAAAGATATCCCTTGCTCCTGGATAGGAAGAACCAATATAGTGAAAATGGCCATACTTCCAAAATTATTATACAGATTTAATGCAATTCCAATCAAAATTCCAACAGCATATCTCACAGAATAAGAGAAAACAATCCTAAAATTCATTTGGAATCAGAAGAGACCTAGAATAGCAAAGGCAATTCTGATCAACAAAGGCAAGGCAGGGGGCATCACAATCCCTGACTTAAAATTATACTATAAAGCTACTGTGATAAAAACAGTGTGGTATTGGCAAAAAAACAGACCCAAAGATCAGTGGAACAGATTAGAAGATGCTGAAACAACCCCAGACATACTAAGCCACCTTATATTTGACAAAGATGGCAAACACATTCACTGGAAGAAAGATAGCCTCTTTAATAAATGGTGCTGCAAAAACTGGCTTGGCACGTGCCGAAGATTAAAACTAGACCCATATCTTTCACCATGCACTAAACTAAATTCAAAATGGATCAGAGTTCTAAATATTAAAACACAAACATTAAATCTGCTGGAAGGTAAGATAGGTAAAACCCTTGAAGATACTGGTGTAGGCAAAGACTTTATGAATAAAACCTCAACTGCACAGGAACTATCACAAAGAATCAACAACTGGGATCTCATCTTATTAAAAAGCTTTTGCACAGCAAGAGAAACCACCAACAGAGTGAAAAGACAACCCACAACATGGGAAAAAATGTTTGCCAGCTGTTTCTCAGACAAAGGATTACTATCGAGGACATACAAAGAAGTCAAAAAAATCAGACCTCCCAAATTTAAAGACCCACTCCAAAAATGAGCATCTGAGATGAATACACATTTCTCAGATGAAGAAATACAAATGGCAAATAAATATACAAAAAAATGTGCAACATCACTAGTCATGCGAGAGATGCAAATTAAAACAACACTGAGATACTATCTCACCTCAGAAAGAATGGCTATTATCAAGAAATCAACTAATAACAAATACTAGAGGGGCTGTGGGGAAAAAGGAACCTTTCTCCACTGTTGGTGGGAGTGTAGACTGGTACAGCCACTGTAGAAATCAGTGTGGAGATTCCTCAAAAAACTAGGATCGGAGGTCCCATTTGACCCAGCTATTCCCCTTCTGGGTATCTTCCCAGAAGAATTAAAAACATCATACCACAGGGATATATGTGCACCCATTTTTATAGCAGCACAATTTGTAATAGCCAGATCTTGGAAACAACCCAAATGCCCATCAACCGAGGAATGGATAAGAAAGATGTGGTATTTTTATACAATGGAGTACTACTCAGCCATAAAGAAGGATAAACTGGAGACTTTTATAGGTAAATGGATGCAACTCGAGAAAATATTCATAAGTGAAATTAATCGGACGCACATGTGCAAACATCGTATTGTCTCCCTAGTGTGAGAAACTGAAAGAGTAAATAAGATCCAAAATGTACAATAGATATGATGAATCAGAAAGAAACTGGGAAAAAGGAAAGAGAGTCTTGGATGGGGGAATGGGGAAAAGAAAGAAGGGAAAAGAAAAAAATTGTATTTATATATAAGATGGTTAAGATAGATACACTACTAATTTTGCTTAGTTCATTGAAGAGAAAGGTTTATGCCAGTAATGTTTAGACAATTGAATATCTTGTACCCTGAGTAACTAATTTAAAGATAAAAATACATAGTGTATTAACCATTGTTACCCTCCTATTATGTTGTTTTGAAATTTTGTTCTTTTTTGTTTTATTTTATTTTATTCTTCTCTCTAAAATAAAAAAAAAAAGAATAGAATTCTGGAAAAAGTGATGAAAGTGTGGAGTAGATCACGTGGGGAAATGGAGGGTGAACTCTGGAAGGATAAGCCAAAGGATAGACTTAGGGACAAACTGACAATAGGTCCATTAGCATCCATCCTCATGGAGCTTTTCCTTACATGTCACTTCTACTATGTCCCAGTGGCTAGAGAGCCATTATTCTATAAGTGCATGAATGAAGAAGAAATAATTAGGTGGAACTGAGAGCTGGGAGTAAATATCTCTAAAGTCCCTCCCATCTATAGATTCTCCATCTCTGAGAGTCACAAGAATGGAGATACAAAGTATACAGATGAATCAGAAATTGAGTTTATATGAGATGAATCAAAGATGGAGATGCAGACAGGAGGTGAACCCTGATGTATGCACACCATTTGATGAATGAGTCTGACTGGGTGTGCCATGATCATTATCAACAAGTAATTCCAGACCACGGTACTCAACTCCAGAGGTCTTGAAGAATAGTGTGTATCTGTGCTGAATGTTTTCTGGTGGAGGACTGGGGGTTTCACACACTTCACAGGTTACTATCTGGAACTCCTATTTAGACACATCGCTTTCTCTTCTGCATCTTTTACCCACCATGGTTACAGATGTTTTTCTCTGTTTCTCATCAGCACAATTCTTTCTCCACACCATCCTTCTCTGGCTCTGACTTCCAGGGAAAAATGGTCGATACAACTTCCACTGCACATGTCTAGGTGCGTGGGTCACTTCTAGGAGCATCCAGGGACCTAGAGATCCATAGATGCGCTTAGGGCTCTCTGGGAAGTGTGATTCATTTCTCACCTTGACCACTTTGCTCTGAAATAATCCCAAGGAGCATTTCTGGTGAAAACTCACTCTATTATAATTTAGTAGAAACCCTGAAGAGTCAAATAACTGAGGTTGCTTAAAAACAAAAGTAAATATGTGGAGTATATAAAATATAAATCTATTGGTGATTCGATAGAGGGAATGGGCTGGATAGAGACTCTTGTAATTTCCCGTTCACTGATGGCAGTGAGTCCTGTTTCACTACCTCTGTTCAGCAGATAAACTGTCTTAATTTCTAAATGTGTAGTCTACATTTTATATCACATTATCCTGGATGTGAACTACCACTTCTTTTCTTTCTCCCTAAACATTGTGTACCAGACTTCCCTGAACATTTGAAAAAAAGAAATAGGGGCACATAGTTCTGTGGTAGATTTCCTAGCATGTGCATTGCCCTGGGTTCAATCCACAGGAATTAATTAATTAATTAATTAACCATTGACCACGCACACAGAGGAGAAATGGGCTAAATCACAGATAACTCAACATTTCATACTATGCTTCACTGTTCTTAAAAGTCCCTTGGCTGTTTCCAACAATTCACAGATTCCCTTAGAAAACAGAATGGGGACTCCAAAGTGGAAAAGAGACAGCAAGTGGAAAGATTTACGAGAGCCAAGGATATACAGTCATTTTGTTTAAAAGACCCTGCTGTGGTTTAAATGTTTGCCCCTCCCAAACTCATGTTGACATTTAGTTAATATTATAATGGTATGAAAAGTGGGACTTACAAGGGGTGGCAAGGCCATTAGGAGTCTACCATCATGAGTAGACTAATGGCTTTTGAAAGGGTCTCTCTCCTCTCGCTCCTTTTCCCTCCTTTCTGTGATGACAAAGCAAGAAGCCCCTCATCATAGGACGCTGGCCCTTCAGCTTCGCACTCCCTGGCCTCCAGAACCAGGAGCCAGCAAATCTGTGTTCCTTATAAATGACCCAGTCTGTCTTTTTAGCAGCATAAAACAAGTTAAAACAGATGCTAATAATAGCTATGGGTTTTTGAGGAAATATGCAAGAAAAGCATCAAGATGAAGATTGACTTGGTACTGAAGATCTTCAACCTATCCTTACCTTATGCCATAACATTCAAAATGTTCAGAGAGCCAGGTGTGGTGGTGCTCGCCTGTCATCCCAGCATTCTGGGACGCTGAGGCAGAAGGATTGCAAGTTTGAGCCCAGCCTGGGCAATATAATGACTTAGCAAGAGCCTCTCTCAAAAAGTATAAAAAATGGCTGGGGATGTAGCTCAGTGAAAAGACCGTGGGTTCAATTCCCCAGTACTCCCCCCGCAAAAAAAAAAAAAAAAAAAGTTCAGAGAAAAATAAAAATATAATGTGGAGACTCAGATATTTTTGGAGATATATATATATATATATATATATATATATATCCATTGTTTTCAGCAGTAGAATTTCAATAAAAACTTAAGGTTATTGCTTTCACACTGCTTTAGAAATATGTAAAAAGAAAAAAAGTCCCAGAAAAATAAAAACTACCATAAACATGCATACGTGTTTAAAGTAATTTAACTTGAGATTTTGTGTGTTTAATTTTTCTCGATGAAACTTATTTGCTTGGTGCCCACTAGTTTTCTTTCTCTCTTTCAGTCTCTCTGCGGTGATCTACACTCGTACGTGCATGCCGTCCTGCACCGCCTGATGCCAGCCTGGTCAAGGGTGGGCGGAGTCCACGAGGTGACCCCACGAGATTACAACGGAGCTGAGCGGTTCCCACGGCCCAGTGATGTCAAAGCCGTTAGAACAACGCGACGCCGCAGGATGCTCACGGGCTTGTGCGAGTGCTGGTGTGAGCAAACCCACTGTGCTGTGCGCTGTGTAAAAGTGCTCCACAGTGACGATCAGCAGCTCTCTTACTGGTTTTTTATCCACTCTACCTTTAGGCCTTGTTTTAGAGTGTGCTCCTTCTACTTGTATAAAATGTTTCCTATAAAACTGCGCTGCATTACGCCAGCGGCAGCCTCGTCCACCTCCTATTTACCAATCTCTTGATTGTGTCAAGAGGTCTTGTGAAGCGAGGGGCCAGCGTCATCCAGGTTGGCGCACGCATGCATTGCGACGGCCACACGATGGTGAAATTGCCTCACAGCGCATTTCTCAGTTGTGGTTTCAAACGAGCCTCACCACACCCGAGGAGCTCAAGAAGAAGCAAGAGTGGTGGTTTCTTTTTTGTGACAGGGAGCCTGAAGCAGACAGGGGTTAATTGGCTTCCTTCCCACAAGGTTGCGAGAGAGTCTGTACGGTGGAGGGAGAAGGAGCCTTGCCTGCATGAGGCGCTCTATGTTAGCCATCACGCACAGGCTAAGGCAATGCATGCTGGCACTTTACATAAATATCTGACGATGCAGTGTTATATGCAATAAAAATCTGAAACATAAAATATGGAAGCAATTCAAGAAAACAGATCTCACATTTTTGCCTTTGTCAGAGTCAGAATCTGACATGCTCTGATTAAAATTCAACATCTGCAGGCATTTAAAATTAAAATATACAGGTATTCATGTTTTCCTTCTTCCACAATGTTTTATTGCTGCTTTTTTCATCTTAAATATTAAAAACATTACATTATTTTATTTCATATGTCGAACTCCATGTCTTCCTATATTACACATTGCCCTTTCACCCTGAGCTCTGGTTCAAATCCAGCTCTTAGCTGAGGAAATAAAAAACATCTGAAAATCTTTAGCAGACTCATCTCAAGGCCTAATGGACTGCAGTTTACACTAACTTGACAAACACAACAGACAAACAGATTTGCCACCAATTAAAATGTTTACATGAAAACATTCAGGAACGAGCAGTCTAGAAAGGCCTCTCCCACCTGAAAGCTGTGCCTTTATTTCACAGAGAGTTTGTGACAAAGAGAGAGAGAGAAATCTGGGCTGCACCTGTCCCTCTTAAAGCAGGTGAATGAAGGATCCAGATCATAGAAACCCTCCGCCACTTCGTGATGGGAAAAAATCTGAAATGTAGGAAGGCTTGGGGGGGGTGGAAGAAGTAAGAGAAAACAGCTCTAAAATAAATCATCCTTTTTTCATGCAAAAATTACTTATTGAGGCATGCACTGCATTAGTACACTTTGCTAGGTACTATTTCACTGGTGCCTTCCAGCAAGTCAATAAGATAAAGGTAACTTTAAAGACAAAACAATAAGAGAAACCTGTTCATCTTCATGCAGACCAACTTTTACGAACAAGTTCATATTTCATGATTTAAAAACAAGGAGACAATAGGATATTGATGTAAGACCTGCCACCCTTCCCAAGAGTGAAAGATCGTGTGCTCTCAGAGGCAAGGGGAAGAGAAAGGATGGGGAGGACTGAGGAGGACATGTCCCATATAAAGGTATTTCTAGTTTTAAAACTTAAATACTGTGCAATCCAAGTAAAATATACATGCAGGTCACCAGTCTGTATCTCTACTCTCCAGCTATTCTCCAATCCCACATTTCGTGGGCACAGAATCAGCATTCCAATGGGTCCAGTCCTCATCCCTTCCTCCAATCCCGTCTCATCCCCTCTGTAGCCTCCTCTTCAGCCTAAGCAATCGCAATGACAAGGCAGAAGTTCAGGGTATACAAAAATCCCTCGCGGAGTCTGTTACGATGCATGTTCTCCTGCTGTACTCCCAGAGATTCTGATGCTGAAGGCTTCACACGGGTCCTCGGAACGTGTACTTAACGACTTGTCAGGTGATGCTGAATCAGGTGGATGGATGAAGGGCCAGACCTTGGGGGAACAATTGCTCCACTGTAGCTCTGATGATCTGTTCTCACTGGATAGGGAAAAGACTCACCCTGTGGAAATGTGCACTACCTGTTATCATTTCCTTTCCTCTGCCTGCAGGGCCAGCAGACTAGGAAGGTTTCACCAAGGACTGGAATTATTCTTGCAGCAATTATCCTTGCTAGGAAAAAAAAAAAAAGCAGAGTACTTCAGATGACAGGGACCAAAAAGGAACTGTATTCCATCCCAAGTCTCTCTGAGCTGGTAAACCACACCCTTCCAAGCTCCATTCTTAGCAGTACGTTCTCCTGTGAATGGACCCACTGGCCAAATGTCTTTTCCCAACTCACTTGTCTAGTACGCACTTGAAATTTAGAGCCATTTTTGTTTTCAGTTCTGCACTCAACAACAACAGGGAACAACAGGCACCATCCCCGGATAGTAGAGGACCATTTAGAGCGTGTTAAGGGACACATTCCAAAAGGCCGAGATGAGGGACATGCTAAACTCAGGATGTACTGAATCAAGATTTTGCAATAAGTCTTCAGTGGTTGGAATTCCTACTTTTGGTACCAGTTTGAAAGGTCTTGTATAGAGACCTTGAGCTTCTTATAGCATAATTGAGGAATAGTTTATTCCCCCCTAACTCGCATGTGGAGTTACTGCCAAGCCTCAGTCTTTTCCCCCCTGACAAATACTTAAAGACCGAGCTGCACCCAAGCATTCAAACTTGGTAGCCTTAACTCCAGTAACCCAACTCTGACATTCCACTTAAGGACACAGAAAAATCATAAAAACCTCCTGTTTCACTGAATTTAGCATTTGACAAGTCCCTTAAAGAATAACTGGGATATTCTCACCAAATGCCTTAATTCCTGTCTTTACCACATCTTTCCCTGGAGTTTGTTCCTGGACATCTTAGGATATAATAAATCCTTCTTGCCTGACACCCAGCCCCCAAGCAAGGAATGCTGGACAGATGGTATTCATCACTGAGTGCCAATCTGATTTCTAAGTAGATACTCCAGTGATGGGGAAAGAGCATGGTTCACCTTAAATTCTTTTACATTGTCCTCACCCTAAGATGATTTTTACTCTAGGATGATCAGGTGGGAACAAATATTTTCATATATTGATAAATTAAATGAGCTCAATCTGAATTCATTCATGAATTCAACTTGGTCGCATACGATTGTGGCTAGCCATCAAATTGAGTGACTGAGGATGGATTTCTATACTGAAGAACGGCCTGGGAGTAATTGTGGTTTTGCCTTGTTGTCTTTTATTTATTCTGGTAGACATTCCAAACTCAGAGAATTTGTATTTTTCTTATATTGGACATTGCTGTGTGAGCCAGTCACAATATGTAGATACATTTCAGACTTTCTGCAAAGAGTTTTGTTATTAGAAAGACCACAAAATTGGGTCAAAAATATGCTTTCTTGCAGAGTGGTTTCTTCAGAATAAAATAAAAGCAATTTCATTGATAAAATCAAGTCACATTCTCTTAGTTTACCAACAAACCAACCCAAATCATTTATCTAACCTCTATTATTTTCTCAGCAGTGTACGCTGTATTAAAAATGGTGTAACATTGTGGTAGGACCCACCCTTGGTTTCCAGGAGCACAACATCCGGGTAAAGACACAAGGCTTATGAGATGGAAAGAATTACAATTCAATGTTCAGCACTGTGTATACTTAGTCCATGATAGATATTTAATCATTTCTTACATAGATAGTAAATGATTGACTACTAAACTTTGAGGTATAGATTATAAATTCGATAAGTTTGAGAAGATATGGAACCCAGTTTTCAGGAAACTCTCAGGGCAACTTGTTCCATGAAACTCACTGTGGGAACTCTGGCTCAGATGGAGGAGGGAGAAATCCTACTAGATGTTTAAAGGAGCAAAGAACTAAACAGATAAAGGTCAGGGTGGTGGGGCATCCAGGTAGAGAGACTAACAGAAAAACAAGATGGAGGTCAAAATCAACCAGAGCATGGTGAATTTAAGGAAGTTTGCCTAAGTGGTTCAAACTAAAATCGTTAAGAGAGCTAACTGGTTTTACAATACCCTACCTGTTCAAATAGCACCTGCTCTAGTGGAAACACAGTAAAAGCTTGAGGTAAACATGCGACTGTATTCCCACAGAAAACTAGCAATCAGTGAAGCCCTGTTTGGGGTTCAGGACACAGAAACAAACCCAATCGCTTCACAGTGCTTTTATGGCAGTGTCCGTACAAACTGGGAAAGGGGAGTTTGAGGGGGACAGGAGGGAAAATAAGGATGAAAGGGAAAGTCTTATATTTTCTACTTTTTGCCAAAGTTAAGAGATGCCAATCTAATATGTGTGGTTCTAGAGCTTTTGTTTCTTCACTGAATTTCTTTTATCACATAATGGTCTTTTAAGGGTATGGTCAGTTATCATATCTCCTTCAGCGTATTTGTTTTTAATTTTCTGGCTGTTTTTTCCTCCACTGAGGAAAATTCGAGTTTGCTATAGAAGTCTGACAGCCTTCTCTGTCTTGCCTTGTATGCGAATTAATTAGTTGTGAATGCTCAGCAAATCCCTTAAATTCTTTATTTCAGGTTCTTCTTTTGCAGAAAAGAGGTGAACGAAAAGATGCTCGATGAAACCTACTTATCCTTCCTACTAAGAGCTATTTTTGATATAAACGAGTGCTACCCAAAAAAGGAAATCTACGTCCACCTATGATGCCTCCTGAGGGTCATGGTAACCTGAGGGCACCCTTTCTCCATGTCAATGCCCTGTCTGCACAGTTCCATCACTACCCCAAGTCGTCCAGTTTTGACGAGCAAGCCTGTCCTTTCTACCAGAATGTGAAGTGCTCCATTCAAGGGCCATCTGTTTTTCATCTTTGCTTTCCTAATCCTATTTCAGGAGGCAACACCCAGTTGCAGTGCGACCTACTAGTTAAGAGCATAGCTCTGGTCTTGAGTGGCTTGGAATAGCAGTTCAGCACTTACAAGTTGTAGGATCTTAGGAAAGTTGCATATGCTCCCTATGCCTGGCTTTCTTCATCTATAAAAAGAGGATAAAATAATAGTTATTCTTGTTTGATACAATTAAGCATAGAGTACATAGAACCATGATCAAAAATATTAGCTTATCTTCAGTAGTAGGTGTTCAGTAAATATTTGAATAAAATAAATTTGCCAAAATCAGAGGTTATGTGGGAATACATTGGCCACACACATGCACAAAACTTGTGGGAAAAATAAAGTTAAATGAGGCATAGTACATACCCATATGAAAGTTACAGGCTAGAAGGGAAATTAAGGCACACATGTGAGGAAAGAAAGTACTAGATGGAATCTGATAAATATACCAGCAAAGGAAGTAAAGTGTAGCAATGGGTCAGAGTATAGATGATTTCCAACGAGCTCAGCAGAGGCCACGTGGCTGAATGGACAGATCTTTCAACATAATAGAACTGTGTTTACATAGCATTTATTTCATCATCTCCCTCAGAATTCTCACCCCTGGAGATTAGTAGATTAAGGAAAACAAAGAAAGGTGTCCATTGCAATACATAGACACTGAGATTTCAAGAGTCAAACTTGAATCTAGTTTTTGGGCCGGCAACTTCCAAGTTATGTTTTTGAACCCCAAGGACAGGGAATGGATATTCCCAGAGGATGGTCTGCTGTTTTGTGCAACCAGAGAACTTTTGCTGCCAAGCACTGGAGACATACGCCTAAGCGTAACACTAGGAGACCAGCCAAGGCCCCACTCAGGCTGTTTTTTTGTCTAAAGTGGATGTTTTTCCAAGCAAACTCCATTGTGTTCCCAAAAGAGATCCATCATCCTTGTCTTTATGGTTACACAGCAGGAGTCAAACTGATGGGGTGGTGGATGCCTGGGCCAAAGGAAAAGATGCTGCAGATCAGAGACCCCTCCCTTTGCCTGGTCCTTTTCAAGAACAAGAAAATCTTTGGAATGAAATGTAGTGACTGACCTTGAAGGAACCCATCCCCTGGGTTTGACTCTCAGGAAGCTTTGGATGTTTGGGAAACCCAGCGCAGCCAATGGGAACTTTCCTCCAGGCTGCACGAGTGCAAAATCAGGTTCCATTTGTCTCGGATTCTGAAGAGTTAAGTCACATATGGGAGTTTGGGTGGTTGTGGAGTATACAGCCAGATTTCCAACACAGCAAATATATGCAAATGGAATGGGGCCAAAGTACTCCTGACTGTACTAGGACTAAATTGTTTTGAATGTTAAAACCATAAATTCTCATATTGGACTCCAAAATACATACCTTTCTTTACAAGTTTGTTTTTTCTTTAATTTGGGTGACTTTTCAACTAACTCTATGCTTGTAATTATGATCTTTTTAAAAATATCTCAGCACATTAAGTTGGTTTCCAATCGTTAAATCCAGATCAAGTGCAGAATTTCAAGACACTAGCTTACTATCACTCCCCAAAGATTGTATCCAGGGCCCTTTAGGGTGCACAACACCATTCCTTCCTCACCAAACATCATCCCTTCTCACTCTAATTTCCCTCAAGGACATTAATTCCAGGGCACATCTCCCCAAGCTGCTCCTACCACCACTCCGACATTCTACATTCCGCCATTCCACCCTACCTCTTCCCCTTTTCTCTGTAGTTCTGGGACGGGATGATCCTTTATCTCCAGGAATACTGACTTCCTTTACTGAAGTAGAAAGACTCTCTTCTTTTCCCAAAGGGGAGATCTGCCTTGGTTCTCCCCTGGGAGCAATTTTTCCATCTTTTCCTCCTGCACAAAGAACATATACCAATGTCTATCCTTTAAACCCTTGTAAACTTATCATCATCACGGTCATCATCTCCATTTTCATCATCCATTTATTGATCACTATAAGCCAGGCTCTGTGCTTAGCACTTGATGTATTATTTCATTTAATTCTCACAATAATACTATAAATTAAATATGACTATCCCTGCAAACACACTTCAAATTTAGTTCCTGTTGAGAATGTTTGCATTACTACTCTGGTCTGAAGCAATAGTCCAATTTCTTTCCAATCTTATAAGAAACTATTTTCCAAAGATTAGACACAAATATCCTTAATATTCCTATTTCACATCTGTGCATTTTAAGATAATATGTAAATAGTCCATAACATAAATACTGATGCTTAGGAAATGTTCACTATAAAATGTGAGCTGATCAGAAAATATAAAATGAGAGCATAGATGGCATGCAAATATGGGACAAAGAATGTGAATATGGCATTCAAATTATACTGTTGAACAAATTAAACTGCTGAAACATGTAGTTCTTTTGTCAATAAGAAGGTGGCCTCAAAAATTCCTAATCATCTTTCCCCCTTTCTCAGGCTCCAAATCCTTCTACTTTTCCTATTATAGTCATCGATATCCTTCAAGTTTCATTCTCTAAACTCATAACCTTGAAATTACCATGTGTCTCTCCATGAGTACTTTCACTCTTTATATCCAGTCTGTCTCGAAGTCTTACCAGAACTTTGATAATGATATTTTTCTACTCATTTCTTAAATTTTAGCCTGGGGGACAGAATCCAGTAAATAAGATCTTGAAACAACCTCCTACCCTAGTTTCCAGGAAAAGTTATTTTAGAGTCATTGTCAAACATATACCCAATTAACTACTGAGCAAAATTTTGCAGCATTGTATACAACTATTATTCCTTCTCCCATTTTCTGTGCCATGGAAGTTATAAGAATGCTATTTATAGAAAGACTTAGTAGTTGGAGAGGTAAGTTTGTAGGACAAGAATGATTTAAACTTCCAACAGCAATATGAGGACAAGTAACACTGCCTCCCTTTCCCTTTCTCTCTGATTGTTGGTAAACTGTGTTTCTATCATGCCTGTATCTACTCCCTTCTCCCTGGGTGATATTTCACTGCCAACTCCTCCTCCATCATCCACTAGGAAGGTTAGCCTGATACATTCTTTTGTCAGTTCCTCCAATTCCCACCCTCCACCAAACTTTAGCATCATACCTTGTGGAACTTCTGAATTATTGTGTGAATATCTTTTAAGTTGCTTCCTCTGTCTCATGCTTAATTTCTTTCTTGTTTCTCCCACCGTTCTCAAATGAACTTGCTGCTGCTCTACTGCAACTGACTGGACTAGAGGCCACGTGGGTTCCATTTTGGCAAAGAATTTGTCTACATTTTGGCCATGTCCTAAGGCATTGTTTAAGACTGAATTCAAAAGTGGCAGACTCATTGATCTGCTGGAGGAAATTTCAAAGCAGCCTAACTTTCAGGCTGTAGCATGGATACCGATGTGAAGGTTGACCAGAAGGAAAATGTCTGTAAAGTTTTGGCAAAGGAGAATGGGATTGCTGAGAAGACTGGCATTAAGAGAAGGCTGCATTAGGACAATAGGTAAAGGGCTTGAAGACATCTCAGGAATCAGCAAGACCTCACCCACTGCAGGCTCAAAGATTCAGAAATGTGAACTTTTGAGGAGAGCCACTGAGCCCCCTGTTGAAGAAGGCCACCTAGGGAATTGGCTGCCTGGGACTCATGTGATTATGCTCAGGAATTCAAAGGTCCCTGAGCCATGGTTCAAGGGGGCTTTCCTACTGCTCCAGCTGGAGGCAGAACTCAGAATCATTCGTGTGCTGCTGGTTGTTCAGGCATAAAGAACACAATTCCGAAGTTGTCGAGTCATGGAGGCTTCTACCCAAATATCAAAGGAAGGACTGGAAGGCCAGGTAAGTTGACCTTGAGAAGACAATTATGTACAGCTGTGAGAGTAAAGCCCAACGTGCAGTAGAGACCCCAGAAAGTTGGAGACACCAGAATGTGGAACATCTGCTGAGAAAAGCTGCAGGCAGCAAGTGGAGCCCTCCCAAGAGAGAGGCTACGTAGGCTATCACCAGCAAGGCCATAGAGGTGCGGCTGCCTAAAGCCTTTGGCGCTCACATCAGATACCACACATAGAGCTACACAATTTTAGGTTTCAGGTTTGTTTTGATCCAATTCTTTTCTATCTCCCTATTCCTCCTTTTAGAATGGGTATTGTGTTGGTTACTTTTCTTTCATTGCTGAGACAAAATACCTGACTCCCAAAATTAAGGAAGGAAAGTTTTATTTAGCTCACAGTTTGTGGAGGTTTCAGCCCATAATCAGTTGGCTCCAAGGTAGGGTGGCATGACTGAGGGACCATAGGTCAAGGCAGCAGAAGACACCAAAAGCAGCAAGAGCAAAAGGGGCAGAGGGGCAAACGCCTCTTTTCCTCCATCATATTTTATGCAGGCTACCCACCCTTGGGTGGGTGTAGCACTCACACCATCTCCGTGCCCTCCTCTTGCACAGGCTCAGGATGTTTACAAAGTAAGGACCCTGGCCCCCTGCTGAATCACTTAAACTTCTCAAGTGGACACAGTGAACAACATCCTTGATTGGTAAGGGATCTCCTCTACACCCCAGGACATAGAACTGCTGAGTTACTTAGTTAAGCTTCTAAACTTCTCAAGTTGACACAATGTATTGACCATGACAGGTATGTTTATCCTATGCCACCGTGTATTGGAAATATTTAATTTTCTTTTATAGTTTTACAGTGGCTCACAGCTAAGAGTTTGCCTTGAGTCTCAGAGGAGCCTTTGGACTTGGACTTTTCAGCAATGCTGGAACGGTTAAGACACTGGCAACTCCTAGAGATGGGCTAATTGCATTTTGTATAATCAGATGGACATAAGCCTTTTGGGACCCCAGAGAAGAATGCCGTGGTTTAGATATAGACTGTCCTCAAAAAGTTTCATGTGTTGGGATATGGGTTCTGTTTGGAAGAGGGAGATCACTGCAAGTGTGACCTAGAAGGGTATATTCTTGTCCCCAGCTCCTCCCTTTTCTCTCTACTTCCTGGCAGCCATGCAGTGAGGAGCTTTCCTCTGCAATGCTATTCTTCTGTGCCATTTCTGCCTTAGAGATGACTTATCACAGACTGAGCCCACAGAAACTGTGAGCCAAATAAATCTCTCCACCTTTAAGTTGTAGGTGTTGTGTACTTTGTCTCAGTGATGAAAAAGTTGACTAATACACTCAGTCTCTCTCTTCATTTATTCAAGGCCACTAGTCTTGATGACTTTAATATCCAGTACCCTGGATAAGGGAATTTTCTCACCCTTCTGAATTCTATCTCTCTGTTATTTGACATCAAAACTTCTCATGTATAAGTTATTCTTTGCTTCCACCACACCTACGGCACTTGCTCTGTTTCTTCCTTTTTTACTCTAACCACTTCTTCTTTGCCTCCTTCGCTCATTTACTTCTTTCTTCCTGAAACTGATGTGTCCTCCATGATTCTCTTGTGTTTTCTTTCATCCTAATGTGTTAGAAATATCATCATTCAATAAACCTACATTAACTCTACACTTATGAATATGCAGTTCTGATACCTTTTCAAAGCTTGGTAGCCAGTTCCACCTACGTGGTTTCTTGATATGCCATCAATTCGATTTGGTTACTCTATTTCTGCTACAGGCACAAATATCTTTCTAGTCATCCAGCTTTAGAACCGGTCATTCATTACATCATGTTACTTGTCTATACTTAACACATCTTTCAATCTCTGGCATTGTTTTCTTGTTTTGTCTTTCAACTGATCTTTTTATTTTAATTCACAGTCTTTTAAGATGAATGTCATTATCCACATTTTACAAGTAAAGGTTTGGAGGTTAAATAATTTTTCTAGTGTTACAGATCTGGTCAGTGATAGGACAGGATTAAAAACCAGTTCAGTCTTAGGCCAGACCTAGGTTTTTTCCTCTCATCAGACTAACTCTGAAAATAGACACTGTTGCATAAAATAATAACAATACCAAAATATGTGTGATTAGAAATAAATGTTTCTACTTTTTAGGATCTGTAAAAGGTAGCTATTTCACTGAGTGAGCCCTTATTTCAAAATTTCAGCCTTTATAAACATATAAATTACAAAAACAAGTTGAGGAAAATTGGAGAAAACCCACTGTGGAATGCTGCTTTCCTGGTTCTACTCCTTGTTGCACACACCAGTGGAGTAAATTTTGGTGTAACTTTGGACAAGCTGCCCAACCTCTCTGTGCCTTGGTTTCCTTCTCTGTGTTATCATTCTTCCTCTTCTGCAGTAATAGTGAGGTGTCTGTGAAACCTAATGTGGGCAAATTCCTTGACATATACTAAGCACTCAAAATAGGTGATATAACACAAATCAGCTACGGAACTAGCCTTGTATAAGTGGGAAAGAAAGGTGAGCTCAATCGGCAGGATTTACTTAGGTAGGATCCCCATAACACAGAGAGATATGGAAAAATTCAAGTGTAAGGAGAAGAAAGTTACCTAAACATATTGATCAGCAATATAAATATTAGACTCCAAAATGATAGTTTTTTTATTTATAGTATGGAGCTTGAAATACAAAAAGGATATACTAAATAAATATCTGTTAAACCTAAGTATTTTATGAATAATAAAATGACTAACAGCCCATGCCTGACTCTATCTAATCTTCAACATCTAATCTCCAAAGCACTTATAAATCAGTGTACCTCATTTAATTCAATCGATTAATTCAGATGAACCCAGTCATGAGTTTGTGAAAAATACAACGTAATTTTAGAAGTGCTACCATCTCTCCCAAACCAAATTTTAGTCTTAATCTTTAACCTTTAGTTTCATCATTTGCATCCAAATTGTACTCTACTTTCCAATAGACTTCAGGTCTCTCTCTGCATTCCCTTTCGATCAACACCATTTTCTATTAAAATACCTATCATTATAAACTTACTTCCTCTTCTTTTCTGATCCAACGAATTTTCCCATTTCTCTTTCTATTAAGTTCTGCCTACCACCATCTCTGATTTATCAACTTTCTTTCTTCACAGCCTCTGCTATATTTTAGCCAACCTCCTTGAACTGTTTCTTAGCCATTTATATACAGTGCCTCCTAGAGACCTACTCCACAATGATCCACCCAAACTGACTCTCTTAATTAAAGACCTAAAAATTCCTTTTCCTCTACGAAGTCCTCCAGGCTTAAACCAAAAAGAAGATAATACTTTTCCCAACCCCAGTAACCTACTTCTGTAATCTCCCACCTGAAATCAGAAACACTTCACTCAGAAATTCACCTAAACATTCACTGTTTAAATTAGCAGACTTAGTACCTGACCATCGCATCATCGCTTTTGCATTGCACTCACTTCACATCTGTCCTGTTACAAAATCATCTAGGGGAACTATAATCCATCTTAGGCAGCAAGAATCTAAAGTCTTGTTTCTTAACCAGTACATCCCAACTCTGTGAGGCATGAAGTCATCCTCAGAGAGAAATGTTCCTTTCTGCCAGCCACTCAGTAGGAACTTAGGGTGGATAGATGATGGAGTATAGACATAGCAGGAGGAGAAGATGCCATGGAATACACCATCTCCCTGAGTATTGGACAGTTTCCCCCAAATACTATATATTAAAAAAATGAATATTATATTTGAGACTTCGCAAAGTACCTCATATCATGGGGATATTTCCACAGTTAGTTTATTATGAATAACAAATGCTATTGGATGGAGATTCATTGAGCCAAAACAGCCTTGCTCAATGCTGGTTTGGAAGCTTGTGGAAGTCATCTCATGTGAGCAGTTTTAAAAAATTATTTTCAAATGACAAATAGTAATTGTACATATTTATGGGGTACAGAGTGATATTTCAATACATGTATATAAAGCATAATGATCAGATCAGGGAAATTACCATATCTATCGCCTCAAACATTTATTATTTCTTTGTGTAAACATTCAGTTAATTGTTGTCAACATAGTTATCCTATTGCATAATAAAATAGTAGAAGTCATTAATCCAACTTGTATCCATTAATCATCCTTCTTGAGCAGTTTTTTTTAGAAAGAATTGCCACAGATGTAATCATTATTCTGGGGTATTTGACAACTCTACATGCTGTATATCATTTTAATAAGGCTTCCAATATTTCCTTATATAGTAATATTGTGGAGATCATAGGATGATTCTTATTTTTAAGAAAAATTGCCGTCCAATACTTTGCAAACGGTAGGTATGGCTGGGATAAAACTCCCAGTAACAGTATTACACACTCAGATACAAAAATAGAAGCAAAGGCAACCATTTCTAGAAAACTATATTGGGCAATTTGAAAAAAAGCTCACATAATAACAGAGTCTGCTGATGCTTGGCTGTTTCCAAGATACAAGTAAAGAATTCAAATCAAATGATCTTGTCAGGAATGAGCTCAAAATATTACCTCCAAAATAATATGTTATTATATGTAGGAGGTGATTTTTAAACCCGTACGTGAGACGAAACTAATTAAACTCCATAAGTAAACATTTTAACTCATCAATATCACTGTCCATTGCCCTTACCATATTTAAGCTAGCCAGAAGACATGCTTGGGTGTTATACCGTGAGAGAGACGATCCCACATCATCTATTGAGGTGGCCTTACATCCGGGCTCACCCCGTGAGTTTGAGTACATGCAATGAAAGTGGGGGCAGAAGGTTCCGATGGACGGACAGCTGGATGAGCGAGTGGCTCACGGAGAAAAGACGGCGACACATCTTATTTTCTCAGAGCAAGGTCACTAGTGTGTCCTGTTCTAAGAAAGATTGGGACACTCTGGTCTGGAGGACAGGAACTAATTCACTTTAGTTCATTTTGTTCCAGAAGGGCGAGTGCTCACTGGATATTATTCATTGATGGTTAGGATGTGCCATGAGGCTATTTACTGCTGTATCTTTCTGATTTATTATGTAACACAAAAGAATGGAATCTGAAAAACACAAAGGTGGAGAAACGTTCAGCATCATAAAGTCATGTGTGATACGTATTTAACCCTTTTTACAAGCTTCTCGAGCTAGTTCTTTAAACCTACTTTTGGGCTTTTCCCAGCTAAGGGCCCCCTTTTGTTGAGCAATTGCAATGTATAGTCACATTTTGAACTGTAGCCAGCTAAAATTCTTGCATTAGGCTTCATGACTGTCTGTTCCACCAAGACAAATATGATCAGGCCCATCCCCTCATTTGAGTGCATTGTTCATGGTGCTGAGCACTGATTTTCCATATCTGACTGTCTTTGTGTTCACCCCAGGAGGAAGGGTGAGCCTGGTTTATTGAGTTCTCATTTCTCACAAAGCAGCAACATCTGGAGCGCTGAGCAGTGTGTTGGCAGGTCCAGCCCAAAGGAATTCAGCCACGGTTCCGATTGGCTCTTATCAGTAGGTGTCACTAAAGACAGCTTCAGAGGCAGAAAAATAAAGAGGCCAATTAAGCAATGCCAAGAACAGACTATTTTATAGTCTTCTCTGCTCTTTTGATTGTTATTCCAACTGCAGAAGTTTCAAGATTCTAATTATTCCCTGGTCCCCTCCCCTCCCTGCTGCTGCAGATGAACATTTTTTCCATTTTCCAAGTGCCTTTAGAGTTAGAGAGTGGGGCATTTCATTAATATATTTATTTTGTGGTGCCTGATGTAGCAGTTTAGCAAAATGAAAACAGATGAGGGTGATTATTATTCTAACACTTTATTGCAATGAAGCTGCAGCTGGCTGCTCATCTACTAGCAAGCTAGTGAATGCTTCCCCAGCTCCTTTCCCTTGAAGGAGGAGACAGCACATGTGGCAAGAACAGTCACTTATCCCACCTTGGCCACACCTTTGTGTCCCCAGAGGATGCAAGCATGGGAACTCCAGCGAGAGGCCACATATTTCTGAGGAGGTCAGCAGAGGGAACGTCCAGGCCTCTTCCTGGAGAGGGGCCAGACTTCTCCACAGTGGCCACCATACTCACTGGTTTTAATTTTTGGTGACTGAGACTCTTTCACCTGCAAAGATACAAGCCCAGTGGGGAACTCTAAATTTGATCTCCAAGCCCAAGCAACACCGCATAAGTACTCATAGCTACCTGAGGAAAACAGCTGGGAAGTATTCGTATGGGTGGATGTTATTTGCAAAAGGGACTGGGAAGGATACAAGAGCACAGATCCCAGTGTCAGCACATTCCTGGCATAGGGTAGGGGCCCAGGCAATGTCGGTTAAATGAATGAGATAGCCAGTAACTCAGAATATCAATAAACTTTTCCATAAGGATTTGTGTATGGCCTCTACCACCCTCTATATGTGCTAGATTTGAATGAATTTTAGCAGGTGCTTTCTTTCTGTCTGGTTTCAGGTACATTCCCATTACATCTGGTTGGTAGACCCTTGGGTTTGAAGACCAAAGCAATAACTTTTTATTCTAAATAACTTATAATTACAAATGTAAAGACACATAACTAACAATAATAATAATAGGAGCTGTTGTTTATTGAGTACTTACATTGTGCTAGACTAAGTTCTATACATTATTTCATGTACTCACACAACAATCCTACGCAATAATGTGATTATTATCCCCATTTTACCTATGAGAAAACTGGGACCTAGTCTTGTTATTTGTTCAAGGGGGTACAGTTGGAAAATTGTAGAGCCAGGCTTAAGACCAGTCTGCCTAACTCTAAACCTGTTCTCTTAACTGGGTACTTTACAACCTTCTCTTCTAACACGGAATTAGTGGTAGTAAATCTTAATAAAGAGAAAGGAAGGTATATTGGAAGAGAAGAAAATAGAGAGTGGAAGAAAATGAGTGAAGGCTAAATCTACACTGCATGATTTATTGATGGGATATTGGTGTTTAATATATTTGGGGCAGAAAAAAGCATTGCTTGTTCCCATGGCTGAGAATTATTTATACTCACAGCACTGTCATCTAGTCTTCAGGAACAACGATGAATGACTAGTGGCCCTAATTTTCACCATGGACATTCTTCCCTGGCATCTTTCTGCAATTTTAGCCTCTTAAGTCCAAGTGACGTGATGTCATTTTCATTTATTGGATATAATTGCTAAACTATACATGCTATAAATCTACATTCTTGTATTCTCCCAGAAAAGTGGTTCTGCAAATTGTAAATTACATTCCAAAACCCAGAACCCATTGGCCCTAGACACATGCCTGGTTTCTCTACACAGAACATGTCAAAGATAAGAACTTCAAGAGCCAAGCTTACACTCTGGGTTCAGATTAAAAGCTTACAAATCTGAAGGAACACATAAGCAGTCAAAAATTGACAAAGGTGTCACTTAACACATTAGAATATATTTCACTGTTCATAAACTACCAGAAGAGTTGGATTTTTAATTGGATCTTCCCCCAGAAGTATTGCATCTTCTAGTAAGGGATAGCCTACCCACAATAGACATACTCCAACACATTTGAAAGACTGTTGCTCATGTTTTGTCCCACATGAAGAACATCCTCACAGAATTTCATGTATAACAGGCTTATACTCAGAAAATTAGCCTTGGAAGCTGATTCTTCACATCTTTAAGAGTCACCCAGATTATCGTCCTTTTGTCAAGATCAGTAAAATATCTCATCCAGATCAATCAAAATACAGAAGAGGATTCAGTAAAGGAATACCTTATAAGTCAAAACCAGTTTAGAACTAAACTTCTAGAAACCCTAATCCTTGAAGATTCATTTATAAAATTCAAATTTGCAAGCACTGAAAACCTGTTATGAGCCCAAGGCTTCATCTTGCACTGCAAAGAAGATTAAAATGAATAACATTAATTTTGCCTTCAAAATCATTGCAGTATTCAAAGGCAAGATAAGTGTCATGATAGATAATTTGCCTTTGAAAGAATGAAAGATGACTTCCATTAGGAGTATCAGAAAGGCTTGTTAGAAGAGGTTGCCTTTGAGATGGGCTTTGAAGTCTATGTCAACTTCATTGTTGAAAAGTGAATAAATATAATGGGGTGAGGTGGTATAGAGCAGAAACTGCAGAACATTCTGGAAAATGCCAATAGTTTAGTATGAATGTGGGTGGAGATTGGACTAAAAAGACAGACAAGTGTCATTTTGAAGATGAACCTTGAAGACAAACTGAGGAGTTTACACATCAGTCACTACACAGAAAGGAGCTACTGAATAGGATAGGAGTATCATAAAACTAACTGCAAGCTTCAGGAAAAATATCACAACAATGTCCAGGATGAGATACATAAAATACAGAAGGGAATGAGGGCTGTGGAAAGGAACACAGGGTAAGAATCAATATTAGATTTGATGACTAACTGCTCAGCGGAAGTGATGGTGCTGTTTAAGGAAATCAAGGAAGGAAACATGGATTTTTGACTGATGACAGGATGGTGGTTCTGCTATCAGAAATAAGAAGGTTGGGAAGAGAGAGAGGTTTTGCTAGGTGGAAGTCAGAGTTCTGACTTGAAACATAATGAATTCAGTTGCCACCAGTACCTGTATAACACACGTAGGACGGGTCTAGAATGTGACCCTGTGGTTGTTAATGTAGAATCTCTACCCCAGCAGTAGCAATAGAAGCCGTGGAAGTTAATCGATGTCCAAAAAATAGTGGAGGAAAGAACATAAGCTTGACTAGGCGAGGAGGAAAACTGCTAACGCATAGCAAACAGAGCACAGAGGTTAAAAAACCATTGGAATCATGCAGACCTACATTCAAATCCATGCTCCAGCTCTAAGAGCTGTGTAGTCTTTCCAAAAATTATTTGAAAAAATGTTTAACATTTTTACCACCATAAAAATGCAAATCACAGCTACACTGAGATTCCATCTCACCTCAGTTAGAAAAAAGACAATAGAGAGGTAAAAATAATCAAAGTACGTTGTACACATGTGCGAGTATGCCAAAATGAAACACGGCTTTCAGTATAACTAAGAGGCACTAATAAAATTTGTAAATTGCTTTGTGGTTTTTAAGTCTTTCTTGACAATCAAATGAAATACATATCCAAAGCACAAGTAGATAAATATCCAATTACAAACTGGGTGAAAGATATTGTAAGACATTTCATCAAAGAGAACATAGAGATGTCAAATAAACACATGAAAAGATGTTTGACTTCATTAGCCATTAGGGAAATGTAAATTAAAAGCACAGTGAGCTATCATCACACTCCATCAGAATGGCTCAAATAAGAAATGATGATGACCCAAACGCAGGCAAGCCACATCACCAATAGGTCATCGTGACACCGCAACAGTAGGTTATCTAGGACAACCACTCTAGATAACAGTTTGGCAGTTAATAAAAATGCTAAACATGCAAATACCATATAACCTGGCAACTCAGTGTGCTGGAGAAGTGAACAATTACATTCACACAAAAACCTGTACATAAATATTCCTCACAACTCCATCATAATAGTCCAAAACCCAGGCTCATCAACAGGTGACCAGAACATCCATACCATAGCCAGCAATGAAGAGGAACAAAGCGCAGGTAGCTACTTGAAAGAATTTGGAGGGAATTATGCTGAGTGAAAAAAGCCAATCCTCCCAAAATTACACCCCATATGATTGTGTTCATGTAACACTCTTGAAAGGACAAAATTACTGAAATGACTAGTAGTTGCCAATTATTGAGGAGGGAGTTGGGATGGGAAGGTTATGAGTTTAGCTTATGAAAAAGAAAATGAGGGCTTATTGTGCTGATGCAAATGTTTTGTATCTTCACTGAATTAATGCCAAGATCCTGGTAGTGATATTGTATGATGGCTTTGCAGGATGTTACCATGGGAGAAACTGGAGAAATTATACATGAGATTTCCTCTGCATTATTTCTTACAACTGTGTATGAATCTACAATTATTTCAAAATAAAAAGTTTAATTAAAACAACTTCTAGCCTCAAGTTATCCTCTTGTATTTTGATGAGATTTAGTAGGAAATCAGTACATGTTAATAGGCTATTTATAAGAGAAGAGACAGAGAAGAAAGAAGGGATGAACGAAAGGAGAGAGGGAGGAAAGAAGGGATGTTTGGAAGCATAGGAGAGATGGGAGGGGAAAAAGAGAAAAAATAGCAATATACCTTGCAAAAGATTGTTCTATAGAACAGGCTAGGGTGGAGGCAGGAAGAACAGCTTGGAGGTTCTGGTAGGGTTCTAGGAGGTGAAATATGTTATCTTTGATAATGGAGAGGAAACTGCTTCCTTCTCAATAAAGACCATGAATTTACTCAACATGAACCCCTTAAGAATTCCTCTTGGTATGAAGTCCCTGGAGTGTCCAAGAAAAATAGATGGCCCACAGGGCATAATTTTGCAAATTTAAAAGTTAAAACACAATCTCCCTATCTGTTCCAGCACATGTGTGTCCTAGCAACATGATATTTATGATGTGAATTGGGCTGATTAAATCCATTTTAGGGTTCAGGGATTTGCACAAGCTAAGTATCCTGGTTCTCAGGGCATGAGGAGCTTCACATTTCCTTCGCATACTTAGTCTTACTAACATCAATAGAAGCTGTACATGATAAGGAGAACTTGGGGGCCAGGGTTGGGATTTAGCTGTGCACAGCTGAGTGTCAACCTGAGTCCAGGCCTCCTCAGTCAGGATTTCATGAAAGTCCTTTATGAGCCTCTACCTGGGCCTTGCATACACAGATGTTGTATATATGAGAAGGCTTGACATGAGGAGTTCCTCAAAGTCAGTAAACACAGAAGTGATGGGTACTGGACAGAGTGTGAACTCCATCATGGAATCTAAAGGAAGCCAATATTCCTACTACCGAGTGGAAAAGAAATGGTAAATGAACCAATGAATCTGACTCAGTGCTGAAACTGAGGATCATTACAGATACCAGGATCGAACTCATGTCCAACATTAAGAAAGTAAAATCCAGTAGGGAAAATTGCTATCCTCTTGCTTCTGTAGACCCTATATTACACAATGTCAATGATTTAGTACCCCCAAAATAAACAAATCGACTTTTAAAAAGAGCCAAAGAAAGACCCATGGAGTATGTATATTATCTTCACTCTGGGCATCTCGATTAGACCGGTTTTGTAATACGGCACAGAGCTAGCAAATCTTTAAGTGAGGAATCACCAGTGAAGTTGGACTTGTCCAATTGTTTGTTCCTCTTTATCAATATCTGGCTGGAATTGTAGTAGCAGGCCAAATAATGACGTACAACCCAAAAAAAGGAATGCCGCTAATTGCCAAATTTGTCATGGAATTATCACATTTTCTGTTTCAGTATTAAGCTCTGGGGGGATGCATTGAATAAAAGTGCTAAAAGAAATGTAGATCAGTGTCCCCCACAATGGTTGGGGTGGAAAACATTCAGAAGGCAAGGCATTACATCCCTGAAAATAGACAGCTTGGAGGGAATGATCAATATAAATGTAATTACTGTTGCACAAAATGAGCTAATTTCTGCATAAAAAAGTGAAGACATAATAGATGTAAGAGATGGCATACACATAGTTATTCTCTGAAGATTTAGGCAAATCTTTTCTTAGGATTCCTTCTTACCTCCAATTTGTCACTGCCTCTGTGCTGTCTCACCTTGATGCAAGTCACAATACCGTCTTCCAGATTGCTGATATTTTATTTTTAGGTAACTGTATAGTTTAGCTTTGCGCCCCACCATTCTGAACATATGGAAGCAGTTAATTCATTTTCTTTGCCATCATTAGGATAGGAATCCTAGGATATTCTACATGTAACTTCATCATAGGTTTCCCTTAACTAATTACATAATATCTAACCCATTTTCTTAAAAGCACAACTTGCTAGTTAAGAAATAAAGAACGCCATTGCTTATAATAAACTCTGCATGCTACACTGTAATTTAAACTGCACTGTTATGTATGGTGAAGGACTGAAAGTTTAGAGTTACTCCCCTTGGCAAACATTTTTTTTAAGGATTGCTTAAATAAGCAGTACAGAAACCAGATGTCATTTGGTAAGAGTATCTGAATGACCAAAAATTTGCTGTCTGGGTATTTTTTTCCTTTATAAAAACAAGAAGAATTCTTTGGATTTATATCATATTTAGCAGCTGTGAAACAGTGCAAACATCTGTTTGTACCTATGGGGAGCTGACCCGCGGGGCCCTCATCTCTTAATCACCAAGCATCGGGCTAGTCTCACACACACAGTTTATAGTTTTCTTTGCTGTTGCCTCCTGTGCTTCAGTTGTCATACATTCGTGTTCTACTGGCAGAATGGAGGAACTAATCCATTCATTATAAGACCAGATGATTAGAATTTCTTGACACACGATCACAGCATTCTCTCCACCCAGCCTGGGCCGAGAAACACCGTCACATTTGCCTCTAAATTCATTTCGGAGTGTCCACACTTACTCCAAATAATGCAAGATTTATGAGCCTCGAGCATGATTGTAGTAGCACATACTCCAGTCTGCACAAGGCCTAGAGTCACCATTTGGGGCCACGATCTTTTAAAAAAATCATCTTAAAATAATTTGTCCCCTTTTTTGTATGAGTACAGACATTACACTAGCTCTTATTTTGGAATTTTTCTATTAGGAGTTTGCTACAGTTTTTTAAAGAGCAATAATAACAACAACAACAACAACGAAATTACCACACTTGCACACCCAGGGAATATCAGTTTCTAAAGGCCTACATTTTTACCACACTTTATAAATAAGGAAAGTACGCTGAATTGGAATCGAAGCTTGCCAGGTCAAATCAACTGCTTTATTTATACATTCTTTTTTTAAAAATATATGCAAAGTCTGCCAAATAAAGCATTCCTATTGTGAAAAACGTAAGAATCAGCTTCATTTTTATATATTAAGAAAAACTAATTAAAACAAAGTCTCCTTTCAATTATTTCCATTACAAGAAAGATGTAATCTCTATACTAATGTTTTTTTATGAGATGATTCCTCATAGAAATGATCTATTAATAAGGTAATAATAAATTATCTGTAACAATTGACTCATGACCTATGAACGCCTTTGATGGCCCCTATTCCTGTAATTTTCTATACTATGTGTCATTTCCTTTTTTAGAAACAAAAAGAGAAGTTGTATTATAGTTATATTTTTGTCATGTAGAATTTATATTTTGTTGACTTCTCTATTTCAAATATTCCCATGCCCCTACAGAGTATAGTGGGAAGGGTATGTAACCAACAAATTATAGTCATAGGAATATCCAGAAACTTGGAGAAAAGTGCTAAGGTAAAAACCATATGTACAACACCTCCCTTTTCATCCTGCTGAGTTCAAAGCACTTTAGGAACTTGATGACACACTTTTTAAGAAAGACTAGACCTTGGATTTGCCTCATCTTTGTAAGCAGTATGGTCTAATGTACGTATTGTGAATCTGGGATCCATAAAACAAGACTAATTCTCAAGATGCCAGTAGGTGTTCCTGGGGAAAAAAATTATTCCATGGTCAATTAAATTTGGGAAACACAAAATATTCCCCTTTTGGCTAAAGCCAAGGCTGATTAACAAATTAAAAGGTACCTCAGTAAAGGCATCTCATATTATTATTACTCGTAAAAACATTAGGAAAACTTGCAGACATAAGAAAGTATAAAGAATAATAATACAAACCAATGTTCTCACCAACTAGTTTAAGAGATAAATATTACAAATACAATCAATAGCTTCTTCTATCTCTCACAGTTAACAAATTCTAAATGTGTGTATATCGTGTATGCATTTATTAATATCTTTACCATCTTTCTATGTATTCCCAAACAATGACTACACTGTGTTTTATGTTTTAAACTTTCATATAAATGGTATAACACTCTAGGTATTATTTTGTTATAATTCTTTTGGAGAAAGGAACTCAATACATTTTTGAGATTTTAACATATGTAGCTCAAGCTCATTTATTTTCGCTGTCATAGTATTGTGTGAATATCTCACATTTGTTCACCTAGTCTCCTGTTGAACAGTTAGATTGTTTCTCTTTCTTTGAATTACAAGCAGTAATTAGTAATCGTGGTGTATGAATAGACAGAGTAATCAAATGGAATGGAAGGGAGGGACAAGAATGGACCATTCATGTGTGGAAATTTCACTTGCAATACATGTGATTCCTAAAGGTCAGTGATCAACTGACTCAGGGATAATTATTTATCTAATGAGAGAAAAAATAAAATTAGAACCTTACAGCACACCCTATCTCCAAATCAGTTTACATTCATTACATTATGAATATTAGATATAAGCAAGATGTAAAAACACGAAATATTTCATTTCTAGTCATAATTTGTTGGAAAGAAAATTTGTGTTTTCAGTTTCTTTTCTGTAAGAATTTTTTTGCCAGGTGTGGTGGTCCCAGCACTCAGGACGCTGAGGCAGGAGGATTGCCACAAGTTCGAGGTCAGCCTGGGCTACATAGTAAGTTCAAGGCCAGCCTGAATTACAGAGTGAGAACCTGTCTCAAAAAAAAAAAAAAAAAGGAATTTTTTATTATGTCTTTTACTGAGTACTTTGACAATAATGATACATAATGTAATAATGTAACAACTATCAGTATTCTCATACTACTTGGTTATAAAAATTTGTTTTATTTTTTTCATAAAATGAAAAAGTAAATATAGAAGAATTTATGGAAGAATGGAGAAATTCCCAAAACACCAAAAGCTTGAATTATGAAAAAATTAACAAATTAGTCTGCAATTTAATTTAAAACTTTTATTCATCCAAAGATACTGCAAAAGAAGTAAAATGACAAGGCACAAAGCAAGAAAACACATAGATAATAAAGTCTAGAATATATGAAAAATACTTGAAATTTCATTTAAGTAGCATTTTCTAAATTATTTGACCCTTATTTAAAGGAACACCTATTGACATTTCATAAAAAGTTTCTACTAGGGTAAACTGTGGGGGGAAAAACTGCATTATGCAAAAGCATGAAACTTGAAAAAGACCTTAGCTTAAGTCCTTTACTCAGCACTTTATTCTTCAGAATAGTGGCATTAAACAAACAGTTCTCTAATCTGGGTATTGGTGTTCCACTTAAAATGTGGAAATGAAGGTGGGTGAGATGGCTCAGTGGCGTAAGCGCCTGCCTGGAAAGCACAAGGTCCTGAGTTTGACTCCCGGTACCCACATACAAAAAAAGGGCCGGTGACATCGCTCAGCGGCACGGGCGCCTGCAGGCGAGCGAGGTCCTGAGGTCGACCCCCGGTACCCACACACACACACAAAAAAAGTGGAAATGAGCTCTATCTTTAGTACACAAATTTAAACATCATAGAATATGGAAACTGGACTAATAGCTACAGGGCCACACTGAACTGAGATGTAAACACCTTTCAGTGACCTCTTAGAAATCCTTACCTTACCAACAGTGCTAAGAGATATGTTAGGGGTTAAGTAGAACAGTCAATTCAGGGCAAGCTCTGTCTGAAAGATGTTCTTTTTTACAAATGTCTTCTCATGGTACTTATTCTATTTTTCACTACCAAAAACAACTACCATTTTAGATAGCAAAATAAAAGAGATGAACTACCCCTGAAGATGGAATTGAGTTAAACTTTCAAAAACAGTCTTGGTATTGAACTATTTCCTCACATCTACATGTTGGCCACAATGCTCAGGGGAAATAAGAGGCATGAGAGTTTGGAACATAAATAAAGTAGGAAAAACAATTTTACAAATATTTTCAACTCCAAAGTTGTCCTAATCAACTGAGAAAAAAAAAATCTCAAACAAGAAATGAATGTAATGTAGTTTTATTCTTCAAGAATAAAAACATGCATCAAGAGTCTACAAATGCTTATGTGAGAAACCATCTTTGAATACAAGAGCGGAATCTTCATTTGTATAGCGAATTGGTTCTCTTTTAAAATAGGAAGTGTGTATTTTGTAATATTAAAACAGAAAAAGGAATACATACAAAGGAATCGCCTATAGCTCAGATACTGGTGGTCGATGAATGAATTACAGTAAGAAACAAGCTTAGAATAACTAGTTGGCTTATTTTAAGTACATGAAAATTAACTTTGCAATTTCAATTTCCACTAGCAGCACATCTAAAAATGTTTTTGTTTTTAAAATCACAAATAAAATGTACTCAATGTTTTATTAGCAAGAAAGTATGGATTTGCAAAAGTTATTAATCTTCTAAGGTTATCTTAACTTTTATTTTGAGTATATCTGATGAGCCCTGACTTTCCATTTTCATGACTTATGGGAGATAAATGCCCATAAGCCTTTTGTGTTTCTAAATGTCTTATGAAAAGGCACTACTTGCCTTTTGTCTAAAGTCATCTTTTTAATAATGCTTGTTTACTGAACAGTCTTGGAAAATGCAGATATTGTCTCCTGGCAAAGCAAAGACCAGACAAGTTTATGTCCACTTAATATAGATAATGTCTCCCTCTAGAGCAAAGAACATTCATCCTCATATGGCCAACATAAAAGATTAGGGCCCCCCTAAGCCAGGGTTCCTCTGTACTAACAGCTCACCCCATTGTATGACAAATGTCACCTGTCCCTCTTCCCATCATCCCGTGGGAACTGGGGTTGGGGAACAAGTCCAAAATGCTGGAATTAGGCTACTACTATGACTATAATTAAAAACAAAAATACAAAACAAACAAACAAACAAAAAATACACTGTCCTTCATCTTAGGCTCAAGATTTTCATGTTCTTTACCGGAATCCTTGAAACTTGATAGCTTGATAATAAAATAAAAATAGGTAAAAATGTCATGCCTTTTATGGTTTGAACAATAGCCACATGAGAATAGAAAGGGTCAACAAGAAACTTGACACTGAGTGAAAGGGATAAATCATCCAGGAGGATCCACAACCAGAAACTTTCTTTTACACTGGGTTTCCTGATGATTTTATCTACTTGTATGGACAGAGCAAAACAACAGCCGGAAATGAAGAAGTTAATAATCTGAACACCCAACATTGTAATAGATCTGTGTGACTAGCAGAAGTCACCATAAATCCTCTGTGCAGGAATACAATATCAATCCAGGCCTGAAGAGCATCCAAACACTTAAAAACAAAACAAAACACAAAACACCCAAAGAAGGGAGGTGCTACAACAGACAGCAAAAGCAGAACCACAAAGCTGCCAGGTACAGCAACCATCATAAGGTAGCACACACATTTATTTAATGTGTTTAAAGAAATAAAAGAGACACGAATATACAAATAAGGAGGAAAACTAATTTTTAATATTCAAGCACATTAGAAGAACCAAATGGAACAAACTAAAATTTAAAAAAAGGGAACAACTAGAAGAGTATAAACATGAATAAGTTCTGGAGTACTGAACAAACAAAGCATGGCTGTTAATGGGTTGTTAATTAATTTGATTATAATAATCATTGACATGCTATATACGTGTATTTTTAAAACTGGGTGGGAGTTATGTAAAAGGTAAATATTGGTCATGTGACAAAAGACTACATGCCCTTTGGGACCTAACAGAAAAAATGCATTCAGCAAACCTATGTCAAATTGCCTGAAATAATAAACAAATTTAAAGGCTTACTCCGAAAAATTAGAAACTCAATTCAAGATGAAACAGCACATTAGACAATACTGAAGATAATTATTAAACTGGAAGACAAAACTAAGGAAATGCAGAAGTGAGGAGCCAAGAGAGAGAAAATATCAAAGAAACCTTAAGAAGAAAATAAAAGTAAAGTGAGAAATTCTAATATTTGTCCAATTTTTAGAAAGATGGGAATGAGGTAGAAACAGAGATAATAGCTGAGAATTTTCCAGAATTGTGGAAAAATACTAATTCTCAGATTCAGAAAACCCAGCAAGTCACAAGAAAGATTTTATATATCCTCTATTATATATATGTACCTACTTATATATTATATATATTCCTAGACTTACAGTAGCAGTATTTAATAGTACAAACGATGGAAAGTTCTCTTCCACTGAGGTGAACAGAAAATGTATCATCTAAGAAAGAATAACAACTAGACTGATAGCTGTTTCTTCTCAACAGCCACAATGTCACCAAACTTGATTCCTCCAGTTGCCTGCAGTTTGCTAAAAGAAAATAAGTCTCAAACTAGAATTCTATACCCAATGAATTATCTCCTTAGAACAAAGGGAAAAAACAAGCGCTTTTCTCAGATTTATTTTTAAAAAAAGACAAAAACAGGTGTGTTACCTTTTGTCTTACAGACCTCACTAAAGAAAAGGTCTAAATTATTTATTTTTGGCAAAAAGCATTCAGGTGTGAGATAGTGAAAATATACATTGTTAAATAAGTGGGTAGATCTGAATCAGTTGTTCCGAACCAGGAGTGATATTGCTCCCTCAAGGGGACATCTGACAATGCCTGGGAACGTGACTGTGACAATTCAGGGAAGAGTGGCTATACCAGCTTCTGCACAGAGGCCGCTCAGTGTACAGAACAGGCAGTGCGCACAGCAAAGATGCCCAGCTCAGTGTCCCCACTGCTGAGGTTGAGAAATGCTGATACACATTCATATAATACAGTGTGGACACAATTTGTCTTGTGGGATTAGGACTAAGATACCCTACCAAAAGGTATCGTAAGACCGTGGTGTAATGTGGAAAGAAGGAAGAGGTCCTGGGCCGGTGAGATGGCTCAGCGGCTTAAGCGCCTGCCCTGCAAGCGCGAGGGCCCGAGTTCGACTCCCGGAACCCACATACGAAAAAGGGGCCGGTGATATTGCTCAGCGGCACCGGCGCCTGCTGGCGCGCAAGGTCCTGAGGTCGACCCCCCGGTACCCAAAAAAAAAAAAAAAAAAAAAAAAAAAAAGAAGGAAGAGGTCCTGATGAACTGTATGTTTTGTAAGTTATGTGATCATATTAAAATATTATAAGTGACTAGTAAATGGACACACCTTAGAAGTTATATTCTCTAACCTAGCATATGAGGATGTGAAGTGAGAATAAGGAGAAAAACAATAAATAGAAAATGAGAAAGGAGAAATAAAACTAAAAATGTGGAAAAAATAATAAGCAATGTGGCAGAAATCAATATATCAGTAATCAAAATAACTATGGATAGCCTAAAACTTAGTCTAGAGAGAATAAGAACACCAGCTAAATGCCATTCACAAGAGATACAAAACATTAGGACACAGAACTGGGAAAAGTTAAAGAATAGAAGCTATACAAGGCAAATACTATCTTCCTGTTTCTATAGTTATACTGATGTTAGACAAAACAGAGTTAAGGCGAAAGAGTGTTTCCAAGGATTAAAAGAAAAGGTCACTGCATAGTAATAAAAAAATTCAACACAATATGAAGTTAATTCTAAGCTTGATTGCACTTAGTAATATAGCCTTAAAATATTCTTTAAATAGACAAAACTACAAGGAAATTGAAGTAATCTATCAGTCAATTTTTAATGCACCCCTCTCGCATGAAGCAAAAGTTAAATCAGCAGTGTCATCAGAAGGCTTGAAACACACATTTGTAGAATAGTGTACCACATTTGGCGGTGAGTTGATTCTCCTGCACATTTAGAACATTTAAAAAATAATTAATCACAGTACCACGAGCCACAACAAATCACTAAAGAATTTTCATCACAACCTATTTTCATTTCCCACAATGAAAATAACGTAAGAAACAATTACAAAAGGTAGCTTGTGTAAGTCTGGCCAGTTGGAAATTTTTAACTACCTCATGGATCAAAGTACAACACACAAATGGAAACTGTTTAACAAATGAATGTTAAACAACTGTGGAATTAAGAAAAAGTGATACCTAGAGGAAAATTTTTACCTAAAATAACACAGAAAGAGAAGAGCAGCAAAAATTAAGAAGTTAAAAAAGATCAAAATAAATACAAAGAAAACAAAAAATAAGATAAGTTAATGAAATAGAAAACAAAAACAAGGTAGAGTTGACAAAGCTGAAAGCTGGTCCTTCAAAAAACAAACTCTTGAAACTGACAAAATTCTGGCAATCTCAGTCAAGAAAAAAGAAGCAAAACCTAACATAAACAATATTAGGAATGAAAATGAGGACATATCTGTAGATAATGCAGAGAAATAACAAGAGATATGAACAACTTTATGCCAATAAATATTAAAAGTTTCAGCGAGATGGATAAGTTACTAAAGAAATACAAACCACAAAAACCAAATCATGAAGAAATGCAAAAATGGATAATACCATGAAAATTGAAGAAATTGAATTAGTAGATAAATATCTCACCAAAATGAAAACATCAGGCATAAGAAACTTCACAGGAAATTTCCTTCCAACATCCAGAAAACAGGTTATTATAATCATATTCAAATTCTTTCAAGAATGACAAAAGAGGATACTCTCCCCAGTGCCCTGTATGAGGCTAATGTGCCAGGGACATCAAAATAAATAAGAATAATGCAAAAATGGAATCTCACAGACCAATCTCAGTCATACATAAAAATATAAAAATTCTAAACAAAACACAAGCATCCAAGTCTAGCCACACATAAAAACTATAACATCTCATGACTAAGTTGGGTTTTTCCAGACATGCAAAGGTAATTCAGTATTAGAAAATCTATTAATATAATTTACCGTATTAGTAGATTAGAGGAGGAAACAATATGACTAATTCAATAGATGCAGAAAATGTGTTTGATAAAACTTGGCAAGTATTTTCATATTTCAATGAAATAGAAATAGGATAAAATGCTTTTAAACTAATAGAGGACAGCTACTACATTATATATACAGTATGAATTATGTACGTACTTATGCTTAAATAATATATGATATATAATTTATAGATTTATATTATACTTCATAATGTATATTTATATATATTATATAATATATTTATATATAATACCTATTTGTATATAATACTATATAATAGCTATACCTATGTGATACATATTATATAGAATTTTTATATATAAAAGAAGTTGCATCATAGTGGTCAAAAATTTCCAAACCACACCAAAAATACCTACTCTAATCACTACAGCTCGGAGGTGCAAGGAAAAACTTAGAGAATATAATATGACAAGAAAAGGAAAGGAAGAAAGGATTAGGAAGAATAAAACCTGGATATCATTGGTCAATGATATGAACAACTTTTTGAAACACCCAAAAGAATTTCTATATAAATTATGTGAATGAACTTTAGCAAGTTTCTGGGTGCAAAATCAAAATTATTTGGGCAACAAATTGAAGAAAAAATATATGCATTGTTTAGTACAGTAACAAAAATTATAAAGTGCTATACCTAGGAATAAATCTATCAAATTAAATTCATGGGGTCAATTATTGAGTGAGACCTACATAGATTAAGAGATACCACATTCATGGCTAAAAAGACTCAGTAAAAAATTATGTCAATTTCTTCCAATTGACTTAGAGACTTTATATAATTTCAATAAAAATCTCATAGAATATCTTATGGAATTTATCAGGGTGATTTAAAAATACACAGAGAATACAAAGAATCAAGAACCACCACGATACTCCTGAAGAAACACAAGTTGAGTAGGGAGTGTAGTGTCAAAGAGGGACAGTAAGATTAAAGAATAAGACTAGAGAATCCAATAACACTAGAGAATACAGAAATAGAGCCATGATTATATTTGAAAAGGATTTATGACAAAGCAGGCAAGGCAAACCAGTAAGAAAAGGACAAAAATATTTAAGGTATGGTCCTGGAACAATTAGATATCCATGTGGAAAAAAATTAATGAAATTATCGTCTTACACTCTTCACCAATGTTAATTACAAGTATATACAAGGACCATTATATAACTTTTAGAAGCCATCTTACAAACTAACTTTACAGCTTTGCTTAAGGCTATATTTCTTAAACAGTATACAAAAAGTGGAAAATGTAAGAAAAAATCAATAAATGAAATTGCATTAAAACAAGGACCTTTGTTCTTCAAAGGACACTGTGATTAAAGGCGAAATTACCAGCCACAAACTGGGATAATTTACTTGCCACATATATAATGGACTCAGGGTTGTAGTCAAGATATTTAAATAAGTCCTAGTAATCAGTGTTAGAAAGTCAAACCCAGTTTAAAAGAATAGGCACATGACTTGGGTTCTTTGCAGAACAGGAAACAACAATGATAAATAAACATATAAAAGTATGCCCAATCTTACTGACAGCTAAAGATGAGGGATTATTTCATGTCACCTTGGTTATACTGGGAGCTACTATTCTGACAGTCCTTGCCTTTGTGTTATAACAAGACAGAGTTGGACAAAAGAGAAATTTTCACAGAATTTGAAGGGTGGACGTGAAGTGTGGTTATAACTCTCTGTAGGTCTTATCAAGCCAGTAGAGTGACAGAGATGCAAAGGTGCCCACAGGGTCCAGCTTAACCAAGAGTTGTGTTCTGCTGTTCTTCAGCAGGGGCTCAGATGCTGGGCTGTGGATACCGGGAGACTGCTTCTCCTCTGAGGCAGCAACTTCCCCTCTGCTTTGCCCACACCTTTTCCTGGGTCCTCCATTCTCATCACTGGTAGTGGATTCTCAGTTGCCAGCCAGCCCTGGCAGTTGCCATGCCAACACTGTGGGATGGTGGGCAATGACCCCATCTCCAATGGCTCAAGCCCACTTCTAGTCCTTCATTTCCCTGGTTCCTTATGTGTTCAGATGAGTTCTAATTCGTACAATAAACCCTTTATCCTGCAACACCATGGTTTGCTTGCCTGATGGAACCCTGATGGTTACTTCAAACAGAACAAACCAGCAACAGCAAGTATGGCTTCCTCTGGCAGCCTAGTTCTGCTCAAAGCTTACCTTCTTAGGAAGACCCTTTCTGAAGTCCAGTCCTACCCTGGTTCATTACTACCTAGCACCTTTCCCCCAAAATATGACCCAGCTGGAAAATAACCAGCCCCAAAAACTAGAGATCAGAAATGGCGGCCAGTCAGCCTGGCCTGGCCTTAACCTGCCTTACAGAGTAGCCACTGGGCAAGAGAATAGTGATGGCAGGTAAGGCAAGGATGGCTGAGTAGGGCTGGCATTTTTGATCTCTAGTTTTCAGGGCTGATTATTTTCCAGCTAGGTCTTATTCTCAGGGAAACACATTACACTTTCTCTGATGTAATGTTCTTAGTACTCATCAGTCACTCAAGTATGATATAGCTGTCATATACGTGTTATGTTCTCTCTGTATCCCCACTGGAGTGTAAGTTGCATGAGAAGCAGACTCTGGAGACTTTTTTTTTTTTTTTTTTTTGCTTTCTCTGTTTTATTCACTGCTATATACCTAACACATATTAGACAGTTAATAAATAATGTTATATAAAATGAGATTTCATGTCATATCCACTAGATTGGCAAAATAACTAAAAAGTCAGAGAATACCAACTATCGACAGGGATGTAGAGACAACAGAATATAAATATACCTCAAATACAATCAATCTGAGAATAAGCGTACCTAGCACTTCTTTATTTGTTTATAGCTACCCTGAACGTTTGTTCAGCAACTATGGTTGCTGTCCTAGATTAACCTGGCTACTCAAAGTGGAGGAGGACGGCCAGCAGCAAAGAATCATGTAAAGCTTATTAGAAATGTAAATTCCGGGGTCCAGAGAGATAGCTTAGCGGTATAAGCGCCTGCTGGCAAACGCGAGGTCCTGAGTTCAACTCCCAGTACCCACATTAAAAAAAAAAAAGGAAGAAAGAAATGTAAATTCCTACTCAGACCCCAGACCTATGAATCAGGATCTTCATTTTAACCAGATCCCCAGGTGGGACCTTTATGCCTTGAAGTTCAAGAAGTGCTCTAGGAAATTCTCAGACCACAGTAACACTTGGCATTGCCTCACCCTCCCAATCCATCTCACTGGTGAGAGCCCTTTAGACAGTGGCTGTCCAGTGTGGAAGCCACTAGCCACTGTGGCTACCAAACTTTGACATGTGTTTTCAGTGTAAAGCACGTATTGGATTTCAAATACTACATACACAAAAACAAAAGTAAAATGTCTTATTTTTTATACTAACTACTTGTTAAAATATTGGATTAAATTAAATATATGATTAAAGTTAATATCACCTGTTTCTCTTTACTTTTTATTGTAGCTATTAGAAATTTTTAAATTATATATGTGGCTTGCATTTGTGGCTCGGATTATGTTATTTACTGCTCTAGACCTTGGGCTCTCCCTCCCCACCTGGAACCCTCTGATTCCTGCACTTATCCTCTTGGGAGCAAGCTTCCTGGCTGCCATCCACAGAGTTCACTCCTTGATGTGACTAATCACCCTCTCATCTGACAAGCCTTGCTGTCCTGGCCACTTCCATCAGGTTGCTAACACTCAGGCAAAATGCGATTTTTTTTTTTTTTTAGTTTGGAAAAGGCTGATCAACAGGAGAGAAAGGATCAGATACGAAGTGCAGGCTACACCTTTCATCTCTAATGCTCTCTATGGCATTGATCATTTTATCTCTCAGAATCTCTTCTTCCAACCCCTTTTTCTGAAAAATAAGAGATCTGAACTAGATAATCCTTAAAATGCTAGAAATTTCAAACACAACTATTTACCCTCAACTCCCTTCTGCTATCCCTGTAATTAGATTGTAAATTCCTTGGAGGCAGAGGTATTTTATTTATAATTCCACCTTTAATTCCTTGTGCTATGACTGAACATTAGCGGTCTCAAAAGTTGTCTTTAATGATGACTTCTATGCCAAGGGACAAAACATTTGTTCAAGTGGATCAAGCTTTACAAGAAATGTATGCCCTCACAAAGCAGTAGAAGCAGAGACCTGGTACACAAATAGTTGTGTTTTGAGGTAAATCGTGCCTGCATATTTTTGTGTGCATATTTGTTTTTAAAAGTTTGATCATCTGACTGTCACCTGAGGAATCTTGGTTAAACATTTCTTTATGCAAAACAAAGAACATAGAGTAAATATTTTACCTCTGTGGCTAAAATTGGGTTATTTTTTTTTCCTCCTCTCTGAATGTTTAAGGTAGAAAAGTGTTCAAAGTGTTCAAAAGCTTTCCAGTTACAAAAGTCCCATCATCTGTGAAAAATCGTGGTAAACTCTGGCTGGCTAATTAAGTCAACAAGCATGCATTACACATCTATTATAACTGAATGATTCAGTAATCTTTACTGAGAATATTTCAATGTGGCAAGTTCTCAGTAAATACAGAGAAATTGGAAGGTCAGCCCCTCTTCTCAGGCATCTACAACCTCACTGAGGAAAACCAAGCCTGTAAATTAAAGTGAACTAAATGGGTTCTTACACAAAACAGAAGTAACCAATAACCATCGATTGAGCTCTTGTTGTATGCACAGTGCACAAACACTAATATGAACAAGGTATACACTTCCAAATTTATTTAAGGACTCAAAGAGGGATCAGATTAGGACCCCTGGGGTACTCAGATGTTTAAGGAATTATTTGAAAAAGCAGGAAGCCAGGAAAGAGCAACCCAAGTGCCCGGCAGCAGGTCAGATGTGGGACTGTCAGGGCACAGTGCATTTTCATCCTTCCACTGAAGAAAGGGAGAGGTGAAAACCAGAGGAAAGGTGTTCTGCCATCCCCAGTTATCTGAGGACTGGTTGTTTGGCAGCCACCTGCGGAGGGTCACTTTGATGTCTTGTTCTGCATGTGGACCACCCCACAGCTTCAGCACCAGGGAGCACAGCGTCCTAAGCCCACTGCACGCTGAAGTTTCCAGACCGCTCATTTGATGAGAACGAGGAGGGCAGATTGCTTCTGACCTGAGTCCCGGGCCCCTGTCTGCAACTTGTAACGAGCTGACACCTTTTTCTGCACATGTTCTCTTAGGCTCAGTTTTTCCATTTGTCAAATGAAAACAATAAATGTTACCTACCCATATTGTTGTTGTGAGGACCAGATTGGTAGAAGTATTATATGCCCAATAAGTGCAACACAAGCTGTTCAAGAAGAACTCTCCAAGTAAGCATGGCTAAAGGAACTCTGATGAAGAAATGAGCTAGCAAAACCTTAAAAGCCCACATGGGAGGCAAATCCTTCAAGGATGTATTTCCAACAGTCACCTCCATTTGTTGACCCCTGTTTATGTTCCAAGCCAAGTTCATGGGAATTTGAAAGACCATTATAACCACCCTAGGAAATAGGAATGTAGAAGGACATTAGCTGAAGGTTGGTAAGGTTAAGTATCTTGACCAAAGCACATGGCTAGTAAGTCATACAACACACAGAAGGGAACAAATTGTGTTACAGTCAAATGGCTGGAAGCCAAACTAGGAGGTACCCAGAGGTCCTCCACTGAGCAGAGATGATCAAGGACAGCTCAGGTAAGCCCTGGAATGAAGCCAAGTTCTAAGACCCAAAGGCACACATGGGAATCAGGGATAAGGAGCATGGGGTCAGCCATAGAGTTGTTCACACATTCTGCCAAGGACCCATCACCCAAGCTACTGTTAATAACCAGGGAGAGAAAGAAATAGCAGATATTTCTTTCCTGCCACATTTCTAAAATTGAGGCAATCTAAACCACTGTTGGGTTACTCCGCAGTCATGGTTCTCTGTGAGTATTAACTGAAAATGCCACCTTCTACAGTATTCTTTTTTTTTTTACTTTATTTTTATTAGTACATATTTGAGGTACACAATTGTTACAATCATCATGGGGAGTTGGTACATATATATAACACAGGTTAACTTTTTACTGTCCCTCTTCCCCCTGGCCCCACCTTCCCCCTGCCTCTATTTTTGACAGAGATGGTAGAGTTCAAAATCCAGATGCAGAAACCAGAGTTGGAAAGGTTCACAGTCAGCCTGGAAAGGAGATTGTAATGCACACCCATTGCGTTTGTCTGGCCCACTCCAGGCTTCTGTACCAGCACCCTGATTCTCATGTAGTACCTTGCTGCTCACTCCCATCCAAATGACTGGGGTTCTGAGAACATTGATATCTATTTGCAGACTCCAAGAAAGGGCACATGAGCCAGGCTTTTGCAGTTAGTATTCTCCAAATCTCCAGAGACACTGGACCCATTGGCCCAAGGATAGCAAGTGACTCTGAATGGGTCCGTCAAGAGCTGATGGGAGTCTTTATTGGACTCTCAAGCAACTAAAGGACTCTGACTGGGAGTGGATTTGCCAGGGAATGAATAAATTTGCCAGAACCCACTTCTTAGATGAAGCTAAATTTCTTGTTGGCACCTTTGGATCCTTGCATGCCAAAAGCTCCGCTCCTAGGCTTTTCAAGTACGTGAGTCAATGATTTGGGGCAGGGGGGAGTCCTGATTAACTGAAGTTATGTGCAATCCAAAGCCATCGGTCTTGTCACCACTTTACTCTTAAAGTGAATGAACTGGGTGAACACAGAGCACGCGTAAGAAGAGTATCTGGGTGAGGGAGGGAAAATTGGTCCTTAGTCCTTGAGCAGAGCAAATGATATTGGGCAGAGGTAGAGCTCAAAACCAAACAGACAAAGCAAGCACCTAAGTAAAGGTTGAAATGATGAGGGTGAGATTCATCAGAAGAAAATAAAACTGGAACCTGCACCAACTCTCTCTGGAAATAGAAAATATTTAAATAGAAGAATAGAGGCTTAGCAAGTAACTGTGTCCTAGAGGAAGGTACAGGGGAGAGAACATTGGAAGGGGCTAGTTTTAAAAAGTGGCAAGGAGACTAGAGAGGGATTATAAAAATAAATGAAAATATTTCCAGGTAGGGAATATTTGGAACAATATTCAGCAGGAAGAGGCACTGGAGGGCCAGTGAGATGGCTCAGCAGCTTAAGCACCTGCCCGGCAAGCACAAGGGCCCGAGTTCGACTCCCGGAACCCACATACAAAAAAGGGGCCGGTGATATCGCTCAGTGGCACGGGCGCCTGCTGGCGTGTGAGGTCCTGAGGTCGACCCCCGTACCCACAAAAAAAAAAAAAAAAAAGAGGCACTGGAGTCTAGGACTTTGTTTCAAAATTGAAATTAGGCAGTACATTTAGTCTGTTGCCTAGTGGACAAACTTTGAAAAATCTATCTGAAGTTATCATTACCAGCAAACTTCATATTTTCACATATATTTTTGGAGAGTTGGAAAAAATAGCCAGCACAAAATTTATAATGCTAGAATGCATTGCTAATCAAGAACCATGCTGACTGACAAAAGTGAAAACAATTTAAGCATATAATTCCACTTTAATACAAAACATTAACTCCCTAAATAATGTCAGGCATAGAAATATTCTGTCCCCAAAAGTAGGTTTTATAATTCCATGTCACTCGGTATTATCTGCTATTAATTTTCTTCATGGGCAACAATTAATAGATTATATAACTCCATGTATCACTTTGGTTGCTACACAATCAAATAAGAATAATTAAATAAAGAATAAGAGCTGGAAGCCATTTATCTGGTTAATTAGTTTCAACTTGGAGTCTGATTCAAGGCATAACTATTACTGGGTGGTTTGGAACGTTTATTTAGAGCTACAGAACAACGGCTTAATTACAACAGAAAAGACAAAGGAAACAGTGCCAAATGGAAGAGACGTAAAGTCAGACACCCAGGATAAAAAATGGAAAAAAGCATTTGTAGCGAAATTTCACTAGATCTTTTTCAGACCTTTAAACCCCAAGTAGATTTGCTTTGAAAACTTAAGAGCGACTCTAAGATGCAGGAGGAGTTAATCTGTAATAATTCTAAGTGACTGCATGACCTGCTACTCTGTCTACAGTAGGTAAGTTAAGAATCTGCACCTGAATGGATTTCTTCAGTGGCCAAGGGGGGCGAAGTTGCATGTGTGTTCTCCTGGTCACTTCTTTGGCTGGCTGGGCCACTGGGTCTTGCCAGTTCCTGGTGGAGCCCTACACGCAGTGCGCTGTGGTCAACTGTTCCCATGGCCCGTGAGTCCTCGGTCTGCAAACTCTCCCAGAGCCAAAACCACCTCTTTCTCATCATCATACACCTGAGTGTTTCTCACAATGGCTTCTAGCTTCCTAGAGTTTAAGGGAAGGGACAGAGGCTGCCAAAAAAGGTTGATGTCCTTAAATCATTATAATACAAGAACCATAAAAATAAAGGGTTCTAGAAGTCATAGTCCAAGTTCTGGCTTCTCCACTTAATGGCTGAGTTACATTGGGTCATTTACCCAATCTCCCTCACAGTGTTGCCCTCTCTAAAATTGGGATGCAGGGGGCCAGTGAGATGGCTCAGCGGCGTAAGCGCCTGCCTTGCAAGCGCGAGGGCCCGAGTTCGACTCCCGGATCCCACATACGAAAAAAGGGCCGGTGATATCGCTCAGCGGCACGGGCGCCTGCTGGCGCGCGAGGTCCTGAGGTCGACCCCCGGTACCCACAAAAAAAATAATAATAATAATAAAATAAAATAAAATTGGGATGCAGTTTATAGCCACTCTTCCACGTTGTTAAAAGAATTTCACGAGGTGAGGATAGTAAAAGGGCCCTGTATCCATAAAAGGTTTACAATTTAGCATTACTATTACCATTACTTACTATTATTCAGTTTACAGGGTAATGACCAGAGTTCAAGTGCTTCTTCTCTCAGTTAAGTCTAAGTCTTCATCTTGAGAAAAACCTTCCTCCTAGCTCGTTGCCGTTGGGGTTCTTTGTGGTCCTGTGTGACACAATGAGAACTCATGCCAGGTGTGAAGACGGTTCCTAGGTATCATGTTGCAGACGTGACCTGGACTCTGTTGCACCAGACAGCTTAACAAAGGCTGCCATTTGGTAATACAACTGGAATGTGTTAGGTACAATTTCATTCTGTAAAAACTTCCCCATACCTGCCAGATGGGGGGGGGAAGTGTCCCAAGGAAAAGAGCAAAGGAAGAAGCAAAAATTATTTGAGGGCCTACTATGTGCCAGGCACCAAGGAAAACAAAAAATCAAGTCCAACCAGCTTTCACAGCCCAAGGGTGAGGACAGAGGCTTGGCAGACTCTTCCCAAGGTTAAGTAAGGTAAGGCTGGAGAAACTGGGGCCTCCTTAAATATTTCCAGTTAACACAGCAATGCCTTCAACAGGAACCAAAAAATCCAATGCGATACAACTCTGCTAGCCATCAGGTATTTTTTTTAAATATCAATTTGAAAAGCATCCAGGGCGTGATAAAAGGCCCGTGGAGAAAGGTATGTGGTGGATTTCAGCTCTGTATCCTGGTAACCACGGTAGGTGGAAGCTTACTTGGAGATAATGTCAAAGGCTTAATCTGCAAGAGTGAGGCGTGAGCGGGCAGTGCCCGCCTCGCCCCTGGGATGGGCCTGGTTCAAAGCCGGGCGTTTTGACCTCTATTTGATGCCAAGCCACCTTGTCAACATGTGAAATCATAATGTTTTCAAAAACAAAAAAAGATAGATCCCTGCTAGTGTTGGATTCTGCTCTTGTTCCCAAGTTTTTACATTTGAAGGAAAAAGAATAAAATAGGCCTGAAAATAAGTATTTACTTAGAACAAGAAAAATACACAATAAATCAAAAGAATTAAAGCTGCAAAAGCACAAATATTTTAAAAAATGGAAAATAATTTTTATTAACTGAGCAGCATATGCCTGAAAATTTTCTTGTATTTTTAACTCTTCCTGATCACTGCTTCACAGATCAATGCTTTCATAATATCAATCCTTGAAATAGAAAGACAATTCTTTCTTCCAGCATCCTTGATCAAAAATTAGTTTTAATTAGGCAGTTTGGAAAGTTGCTTTTTAACTATTATTAGACAAGAGGAATGGAATAAGGGGCGGGAAGTAAGGGAGAGTAACAGGATGGATATGATCAAAATATGTTATATACATGCACGCAAATGCCACAGTGAAACCCAGTATTTTATAAAAATTAATATGCACAAATAAAAATATAGCTTTAAAATTGCTTTTTATTTTTTAAAAAGTTGCTTTTAACATCACAGTTTGTTACTGGCAATACATATATCTTAGGATTGTTGCCACATTTGAAAGAACTATCGGGTCTCTTTCATATGTGAGTTGTACAAATTTCAGGGCATCTCAAGTTTTCTTGTGGGGTAACCAATCTTAAATGCTCTTTGAATAAGCAAACTTAATAACTAGTCGATGTGCTTGCTACAACAATGTTTTACGTTGTTGTTGTCAATATTCTATTTTAAATCAATTATAAATGTTGGTATTTTTCCAATGTATTCATGCAATTTAGTGACATGTTACAGTATGTAACTTTATAAATATAGCGTTTGCAGCACTGCTACATATATGCATCGTGCAAACAGTAATTCTGATAAACTATGCCTTGTCTTATACCCAAAATATTTGTAAATGTATCAAATATTTTCAAGTACTATGTATTTCTGGCAGCAGAAAATTTCTGTTTTGACTAGGCATCCATGAGAAATGAATGATTTTCCTACAATTTTAGGTGCCCAATGAGTGGAAGAATTTTCCACAGACTAGCTTCTGGATCCATATATTTCAAGCCATATTTCTCCTTCACCATCCAAATACTTTCAATGCTAAGAGTTTGTGTTAGTCAGCTTTCCACTACTATAGCAAAGTGGCTGAGATAATAAATTTATAAAGGGGAAATGTTTGTTGTGGATCACAGTTTTGGAAGTTTCAGTCCATGGCCCATTGGCTCCATGGTTTGGGATCTGTGCAAGGCAGTCCATCATGAGGGCGAGCATGGCAGATGAGACTGCCCACCTCATGATGGCCAGGAAGCAAAAGAGAAGCAAGAAAGGGTCATGGTCCCAAGATCTCTTTCAAAGGATTTCCCCAATGATCTAACTTCCTTGCACTAGCCCTACCCCCTTAATGGTTCCACCACTTCCTGATAATGCCACAGCCTGGAGATCAAGCATTTATCCAAGCCATAGCAGAGCTACAGCTAATGCACGTGTCCAAAGGCAAGCTTTGGCTCTACACCTTGTGGCAGAATGTTAAGTCAAAGCAATGGATGGTAGGAATGTGCCAGGAAGAAATTTTCATACCAAAACACCGCTAAATGGCTTTATGTGGATATGAACACAAACAAGATTAACATACCCTCTGACCTAAACCTCAGTGGATTCCCAAACCAACCTTCCTATGTCTGGTTCTCCAAAATGCCTGTAACAACCTCAGTGCCACTCAACAGGAGGGAAAATGTGACAAGAGGAGGTAAGAGTAGGAGGAGAAAGCCTCCTTCATTAACTGAAGTAAAAATGTTTTCTTTTTACACATCTTACAAAAATGACTGGCAATATGGACACATGACTAAGGTCTTCCCAGGGCTTTTGAAAGGGTCCATACGAGTCCAGAAACTTAATGTTGACACTTGGAATTTTTTACAATTTTCAAGGAATGTGCTTTGGGCCCTGAATTTTATTCTATTGTGAACCTTAAACTTGATCATGGAGAATTTTTCTTTTTTCAGAAATTGACTTGTGCATTATTTGGATGTAGAGTGTACATTATTCTATGTGAATAAATGTTAATTTAAGAATCAGAAAAACAGCACAGATTTTTAAAAAGTATTAGAATTGATCAGGTTAGAGTCTAGGGCTAATCACCTGTTTCCCCAACCTTCATTATGAAGGAGCTTAACGATAAGTGAAATGCCTATGTATAAAATTAACCACTGGGGGGTATTTAGAAATGGAACTGAGTGGTTTCTGTGAAATTTGGAGGATATGAGATGCTACTATGCTACAAATATCCTCTTCCAAGTCCTACTCCATCTTGCCTAGCGGATAAAATACACCCAAACAGGGCCGTTGAGATAGCTCAGCGGCATAAGCGCCTGCCTGGCAAGTGCAAGGTCCTGAGGTTGACTCCCGGTACCCACATAAAAAAAAAAAAATATATATATATATATATATATATATATATATATATATCCAAACACAGTTACAGAATCAAGGAGTCAACTTAAAATAGAGATGTTTATCCAATAGATTTTTTTCAAGTGAACAAATCAGAATGAGTACCTCTGTTAAAAAAAAAAAAATCTGTTTATTGATTAAAGGCAAATGCTGGGCCGGGGATATAGCTCAGTGGCACAGTACCTGCCTGGCAATCACAAGGTCCTGAGCTCGATTCCTGATACCAAAAAAAAAAAAAAGCAAATGCTAATGGAAAATATCATTTCAGAGGTAAATCTAAGACTCCGAGGTACAGGTGATGCAAGTGAATACATCAGAGGATGAGCAGTCTTCCAATTTAGAGCACTGGGTGGTTGTTTCTGAGATTGGCAAGCAGGGTGGGAATGTGGCTCCTTTTTCCACATAAGTATACCAGCCATCTGGGACTTCATTTCCATACCACTCCTCCCCGCCTTGACACTAACCCATCCCTGATTTCATCTCCTCCCTAATCCCTACCCCAGGGAGCATAGGTTGGAGATGCGGTGAAGTTCAAAGACGGGGTAAATCTGATTTACTAAATACTCAAATTAGATACATTTTTTAAGGGTTGCTTTATAGGCTATGTCAAAATATTCCCACCTCAAAGCCACTCAATCAAATAGTCACATCCAGATACTTAGAACACTAGTGAATTAATTAAATTATGAAGCCAAAAACAACATAGATTATACTACTTTTGGTTATATTATTAAGGAATGAATGTATCCCCATATTGCATAACATCTTCTGGGTGGAACACAATAGTGCATTTCTATAACTCTACCACTTCTTTTATTGTCCCTTAACTGCATATTTTATGGATGTGTCTCAACAGCTATTTTCAATAGAATTCCATGTTAAAGAGCTTAAGAAGTCTACTCTCCTTTTCCATTCTGATGCCAGATAGTAAAATAAAGCAGCCCACAATGACTACCTGGAGTTCTTCGGGACAGAACTTCTACTTTATTGGGAAGAGGAGCCTAAAAATGCCAGAAGAGCATCTCCTGGTGGAAAAATACCCAGGAGGATAGCAAGGCATTTGCATGGTTTACCTACCTTCATCTTGCATCTCTCTGCAAGTCAGCACAGTGGAATTTGGTAAATCAGATGTTCGAGCCTTCCATTGACATTTGTTTCCTTAATCTGATCTTCTTTGCAGTAGATGTCTCCAAGACTGGATTCATTCATTTTTTTCAGTCATGGATCAGAAAATGATGACTTTCTATATTCTAGGAAATGAAGACATTTCACTGAACAAAGTACCCATAGCAGTTGAACAGGAAGATGGACAGTAAATAAAATAATACTTGCATATTTATCAATCATTCCCTCTGTTGCCAGAAGCAATAGTTTTGGCCCTGTGAGCTGAAGGTATTACAGTTCAGGAGGGTATGTTTTTAGAAGAGAAGGGGTAAGTTTGCTGATCAGACCAAAACAAACAAGCCACAGTTCTCTATCCACATCTTCATGGACTGTACCTGAGGCTTATTCTAAGAGCAAGCAAAAAACAAGTGCAATATTTTAAGCAACAGAATAATGTGGCCAGATTTTCTTAAAGTGTCCTGGCTGTGCTGTGGATAATCCACGGGTGTAAAATAAGAATAGAGGCAGTGAGAACAGTTGAACAATTATTTCAGGCCAGAGAGGATGATATCTTGGTGTACAGTGGTGGTTTTGATTAAGAAAAACAATAGATCAATTCAAGAGCTATTTAGTAGATAAAATATCAACAGGTGGCTGACTACGAAAGGATAATAAAAAAGGAAAATCAAGATAGCATATTGATTTCAAAATTAAAAACACGTTCAGTGATTCTTCTCCTGGATGCACATTAAACTCCCTTGGAATCCCTCACCCCAGACATTCTGATGTAATTGATTAAGCAGGGGGCCCAGGCACAGCGTGTTTTCAAACCTTCAGGTGTTTCAAACATGTATTGAGGTTAGAGAATTTGGAATGAGGTGAAGAACAGTTCCCAAGTAGAAAACAGCTGATACGTAGGGAGTCAGAAGGAAAATAACCTGAGTTCCAGTCTATGCAGGTTATGTTGAGAGAACTTGTGAACCCTTCCAAGTAAGAAATCAAGCTTAGGGTTGGATAGATACGTATTGGATGTTAGAGGACAGATCTAAACTGGAGACGGATAATAGTGATCGACATTTACATTGTAATAGAAGTCATGACAGAAGATGCAATTACCTGGGGAAAGAGAATAAGAAAATAAAAGATCCCTGAACAACCCTTACATTGCAGCAAGAGGTTGGGGAGTCAGCTAAGGAGACTGCTGAACGAGTGCTGGTAGGTCAGGAGGAAACCAGGCAAATGGGTGTTGCCAAAACCAAAGCAAGCAGAGAGTGCGTAAGTGGGTTGAAAGCTGTGTCTAATTTTGGCAAGGCCTGGCACTCCACCCTCCTCCCAACCATCAACCTTCTGGGTAGATTCAGGCCCTCCCCTTGGTAAGGCCCTGCTTTGGCAAAATAGCTATCAGCAGGGAATTATTACTTAAATGTCAAATCGTAGGCAACTCTAAAGCCCATTTTGTTTTAGGATTTTGAAAGTAATTACAATCTCATTTCAGATCCTAAACACAAAAAGATAACACTCTATGTGTGCATGCACTCGGACTCCTAGCATTTACACATATCTTGTGTTCGCCTATTTGTGGGTTTAAAGTTGGCAAGGATTTCATCTCTTAGTGTTCAGTAGCATTCTTTCTGTTGCCAAGCCTACCCAGGGCAAAACAAACACAGGGTGATCTTTCAGGACCTGACTCTTCCCTGGGTCCCTACTATAACCTGTACAAATTTTTGTCACTGTTGCAAAATCTCTAATATTTTAAAAATTTCTTTACAATATGTGTCTCCTGATTTCCCCAAGGGCTGGTACAGTACTAGTCTTAAATGGGCCTATATCTCCAGGACCTAGCACTTGATATATACTGGATAAATGTTTGCTGAATGAATGGAAAGTTGCATAATTTTTCTGTGAATTCATGAGCAGCCAATCTGGAAATTCCATCTCTAAGTATTCTTTCATCATGGACTGTAAAATATTGTTTAAATAAAGGATGTGGTTTATCCATGTTTAAGTTTTCGGTCAGTTTTCTATGGAGTTAGTAAAATCTCGTTCCAATACAAATTATTTAATCCCTCAGTGCCTTGAGTTTTCTGCCTATAAAGTAAGAATGGCCATGCTGATTTCCCCTGGTGTTGGAGTGGGAACTGTAAAGCTCAGAACTTGGTGTGCCCGTAAGAGGTGGCCCTTGGGTTTACAGGACCACTTGATGCTTATTTCTGTCCATATTCATTCTCTCCCTCTCTCCCTCTCTCTGAGTACATGATGCTTCAGATGCTGCGAGGAAACAGAAGTTCTCTGAGTCTGTTTATAACAACTCCTACAGCAGTCCTAAGATTCAGAACTGAATCTTGTTAATCATGCCATTCTTCGCCACGGGAGTGACTTCCTGGTGTCTCCAGCCCCTTCTGCAGGAGGAAGTATCCGTGGCCTTAGGGCAGACGTGGGCCAAAGGCAGCAAAAGCACTCAGAACCACCTGGAAGGTCCCATCAGACTTGGATGAGTGGTTCACAGTCACTCACTCCTCTGGTTCGAGTCTACTTGGCAGTTGATTTAAGGGTCCCTTGGTGGAAAACCTATCAGAGACATAAAAGATTAGCTAAACCAAGGGCAGTCTTTCAGACTGTAATTTAAATAAAGTGTATCAACTCACCGGATGTGTTTTCATTTGTTTATCATAGGTCCATTTGACATTATAGGAACCCACACAGTTAAGTGTTAATTCTATGCCAGGCTTTCAAAGTGCCTTACTGCGTCGCCTCGTTTTATATTCACGTGGGGCTTCTACATGTGCAAGAGTGAAGCTCGGAGACTTTAAACAATCTGCCTATGCGACACATCTGCCAACAGAGACCAGATGGAAACTCAAATGCCTGACTCCTAGCTCAGCCTCTACCACTATTCCATACACTTGCCCTCTCTCTGCAGGCTTCTAATGTGCTTTAATTTTAAAACTAACTTTCACCCTCCTTGTGCTGAATATTCGCAATCCTACCTCAAAGGGCATACTTATGAATTTCCTCAACATCGAGAATATTTTGAGGTAAAAATAAAAATGAAATGAAAGCAAGTATAATGTGTATGTTAGTGGATAATCTTGTTAGGTTTTCACTGAAACCAGGCTTTTCCTTTTCCTTCGGTGAATTTTATTCTGTGTTTGTTTCTATACATAGCCAACATCTGCAATCACCTTTGTTCTTTTGCTTTTACAACATGCCTAATTATCTTCTGAGCTTTTCAAATTATTTTTCCTATTTCACAAACCAACACACCTTCGTCTTGTTAGTTTTATCCGTAGTTCTAAACTGAGATTAATGTGAATAGTCATTGTATTAATAACTGGGTGACAGTCCCTTCGTGTGCAGTAACAGGAGTAACAAGTCTGGTTTTCATGTGCTTTTACCTGCATATCCAGAAGCACTGCTACATATTTCAAATTTTTGATGCACAAAATCCTAATAGTATCATGGGAACAAAAATTGACAGAAGTGATAAATGTCCTACTGTGGTTCCTAGGGATGGATAGTTCCGTTTGCTTTAAGAAATACACTGGGCAGACTACGTGACCACAGCGAGAACACAGGTCAGATGAACCCTGTGGATGAAAGATGGGAAATCATTTCTTCCTTAGTTGTCGACTCCAAATGACTGTCATAGCTGCATGAAATGTAGCTCAGTGGAACAAGATTCTGCTTCTGCATCCAGGTGTAGTGACAAAGAATGCTATGGTCAATTTGTCCTGTACTTGGCAGGTAGGAGGGAGCTGTGGCAAGACACAGGTGTGACCCAATTTGCCATCCTGATAGAGGAACACTGAGCTCCCCGCGAGGGGTGTATCACCTCTACAGTGGCAAAAGGGCCCACTCCACGAGTTACCCATACACCTAGTGCGATACCAGGAGCTGTATCAGCAGTGCGTCATCACGCGCTTGAGTTCTGGAATCAGAGATGAGGGTTCTAGTCCACCCTCTCTGCTCCCATTCAGTAGCTACACAGTGCTAAGTAGTGAGCCTCTCTGTGCCTCAATTTCCTAATTGTAAAACTTAGACAGTGATATTACACGGGTTATAGGACTAGTGTTGAAGATTAAATGAGAGTCTGTAATAAGATCCACACAACCCCTGCTACATAGGAAGTGTTCAACCACGCTACCTATTTTAAATCCATGGACAACATTGCTTTTCGCTTTTAACGAAGTAATGAGATTACTTTTTTTTTATTCTTCTTGTCACACTCATGGAAACCTGATCCCCAGAAGCCCACACAAGATAGAGGATTAGGCTCCACCCACTTGATTGGTCTCAATCCAATCTGTACCATGACTGACTCCCTACTTCCACCAGCAATCGCTGGTGACATGCCAATGTTAGGTCCGTCTAGTAGACTGCGGTGTGAGTAGTGTCCAACCCCAGGTTTGGCATCTAGCAGTTGCTCAGTAAATTTTGGTTGAATCAGTGAGTGTATCTCCACTGCGCCTCCACTCCAATGCCGACCCTCAGGAAGGAACAATCCGTACCACGTCGATGCCCACACATTTCTTCCTTCTACCCCCGCCACGTGCCTTGAGCAGTCATATTTTTAGCATGGACCATTTACAGACCTTTCAAAGTATGTAACTGATGTGTTTATTCTGCCAACCATAAAGTGAAGGCTATAAAATAAAAATGGATTAAAAGACCAGTGTTCATAGGAATACATTTCTTCAAGTATACTCTGAGAAAAGAAAATGTAAGTAGATTGACCAGGTATTCTGAGTGTAGATGTGTCCACCCACAGCTCAAGACAATATGAATTAACACAACTTAGAGCTGCTTTTATGTCTTTTAAGCCCTACCTGAAGGAACTGTGATTTAATGAGCCTTTCAAAGCTGAACACACATCCCACTGAGATTTAAAACAAAATAGATTTAAAATAGGAAAAAAAATAAACAAAACAAAGCTAGTTTTGTTTCACAGGCACAGAAAGGTGCTAGAATTATTTACTGCTTTCTGGACTCAGCGTTATGGCCAAATTGATATTTTCCAAGTTTTCATTAACTTAAAATGTTCTGAAGTAAACACATCATTTGCCATGATTAAATTCAAGGTGTTTCTGTAGCTTCCTTCTGAACACCTACAAATTAAAACAAGAGGGAGAAGTCCTGATCAACATTTTTGCTGAAGTAGCACTGGAAAAAAATGCACAGAACCAACCCAGTTACTGGACTGATATTCTCACAGCTACAAGCAGGGGCTCTACAAGCAGAAACACATGGTGAGATTTTCTAGTCCAGAATCCTCACTTCCAGAACCAGAATTCACTACATCTTATCTAAAAATTCCCATAGACTCACAAAATTGTGAAAGAATTTAGGGGTGACCTTCCCCACCCTTGTAGCAACTACCTCTTTGCCAATAATTCTAGGTAGTCCAAGTTCCTGGCAATATTTCCCTCAGAATTCACGGGGATTTCAAATTCTTTTCCCCACCTGCATTAATTATATTAAATTATAAATTAATTAACTAAATGTTGGCAGAATAAACACATTAGAATAAACACATTAATTGATAGTCTTTTAAAACAGGTGCAAAGTGCAAGACAGTCCATAGAAAAGCCAATTCAGGGTAGCCCTTGGGGATAGGGACATGTCTAGGAAGGGACCCCACTGAGTCTGTAAAGTCTATCTGATAGACAAACTGTCATAAAACTAGCCACCACTCACCATTGAACTTAAATGCCTAGCTAGTCCCCAGCACTGCCTTGCATAGATTGTCAGAAGGAAGAATTAAGGGCCGGTGATATCGCTCAGCAGCATAAGCACCTGCTCGGCAAGCGCAAGATCCTGAGTTCGACTCCCAGTACCTGCATAAAAAAAAGAAAGAAAGAAAGAAAACAATATACAGGAGTTCCCAGGACAACTTTTTAGAAAATCTTCCTCTGGTTCCAGCTACCTGGTATTACACAGTCAAGTTAGAAGTGCTTGCTTCTTGACCTGCCAAGGTTGAAACACAAGCCAAGGTAGAAGACCAGCGCTGTCGCCTGTAAGTGAATCTGCTGTACCCTCCACTCTCCTGAGATGAGGTGGGCCCTCCAGAGCACTTGTCCAGAAGGGGACGTTGTGCTGGCACTCCAAGCCAGCACGAGCATGACTGAAGTTCCCCAACCTTACCCGGGATTCATGGATTCCCGGGATTCATGCATGCCAGGCATACAGATAAAACTCCTAGTTTCAATTAATTAAAAAATAGGGGGCTGGGAGGTAGCTCGGTGGTGGAAGTATGTGCTTAGCGTGTGTGAAACCCTGAATTCAATCCTAGCACCAAATAGATAGGAAGATAAATAAATCGATAAATAAATAAATGCAATTTTAAGATAATAAATAGAACTAAAATTTAGAAATCAATAAAAGATATAAGTAGGGAGACATTTCAGACAAAAGGGAGTGTATCTAAGGTCATGTCGTCTTAAGACATACTTCACCAAAATGCCCATTGTACAAAGGGGCAGTTCAAACACTGAACAGTTTCTAAAAGTGAGGTTAAATTTCCTTCCCTTGGACTTATAGCTTCTGCCCCTAATCCTATTCTCTGGCACAAATCATAGTACCCTTTCATACATGGAGATATTTTTCTAAGAAAGATTTAATTCCTTGCTTGGTGATGTGACCACCCCTTCAAAGTGAAGCTTGAAATTTTAAATAAATATTTTATGAACAATCAGGCCATCCATCAGGACCACTGAGTGCCTACCAAAGGTCAACTCTGTACTCAACACCAGGGGCCATCAGCAGTGTTAATCAACCCACTCCTCGGGGACTGTTTTCCCTGGTTTTCTTGTTCCTATTTCACAATGTCTCCTCTGAAGAGCAAATGAATCCAAAACCAAGTTTAATTTAGGGAAGGGGAGAAAAAGACATCAAAATAATTTTCTATGTACAGGCTACAAAAGCAACCTGCAGGAGCCTGGAATGGCGGCACAGAGTTAGTCCCAGCTACACAGGAGGCTGAGGCAGGAGGATCACTAATTTGAGACCAGCTTAGGCAACTTAGTGCTTAGTGAGACACTGTTACAAAATAAAAAATAGAAAGGGCTGGGGTGGTAATCCGTGGTAGAGGACCTCTGAGCTCAATCCCTAGTACTAATAAATAAAGAAATGAATAAATAAATGAAATGATCCATAGGAAAAGTGGGCACAGGGAAAAGAAAGGAAGTCATTCCTTTAGCACTTAGTGATGCTAGTTAATCTATATTTTTATTTCACTTAGTTCTTATTACAGCTCTGTGAGGTGGGTTTTACACCCATTTACCAAAAAGGAAACTGAGGACTTCAGAGGCTGTATACATTGCCTACAATCATACGCCTACAATCCACACCCAGATCTCATTTCAAAGTGTGTACTCCTTTACCTGTGTCACCTTCATTACTTACAAAGACATCCACAGGAGAGCATCACCATTTACCACCAGACTTGAAGTCATACGCAAACAGCAAATACTGTGCCCCCACAGTGTGATATACAGACCAACCAAAGAACATAATTATTTCTATATTATCTTTAGAATGTTCTCAAATCATCAACTTACAATATAACTATTGTATACAATTTGCAATTTATATCTGATGTTTCTAAACTGGCATATTACCAAATCCTTATAGAATGGTAGTTAAGATGTTGATTCTTTTTTCTTGTGGTGTCAGGGATTGAATTCAGGGATTCATGCATGCCAGGCAAGCATTCTACCACTGAGCCACATCCCCATGGAGTACTACTCTGCCATAAAGAAGGATAAATTTGAGGCGTTTGTAGGAAAATGGATGCACCTTGCAATCATAATGTTAAGTGAAATAGACACACAAGCTTAAAATCACATAACTTCTCTTATAAGAGAAACCCAAAGAGTACATAATTTTTAAAGAAAACAAAATAAAAGATAGATAATAGGAAACAGAGAAATAGATATTTTGCAAGTGGAAAGGGATCCAGAGATGGAGGGAAGGGGGAAAGAGGGAGGAGAAGGGATAATAAGAATTAAGCTGTGTTATGTCTATGTACCTACACCCTAAGATGAATGTAAACATTATGTACTGCAAACAGGAGCTAGTAAAAATTTGAGAAAAGAACAATAATTTATAATCAAAAATTTTAAAGAGAACCTCTGAGGGGAAAATCACATGACCACCTAATTTTCAAGATATTTTAAACCTGTGTATGTGGGTAGGGGAGAAGGTAAACTTGGGAAGAACCAAGTTTCCTCCACACACTCCATCAGATATGCTGGGCTTTCACAGGAGATTCATAGCTAACAGAGTCCCGGGGGGATCTCAGCTGAGTCTGTTACACTGACCAAAGTGCTGCCCAAGCTCCTTGTTCCTTTGATGGGCACCCATGTTCCCATCGTTGTCATTGTCATCGATGTCCATTTCCGCTACATTCTGTTACACACCACAGTGCCAGTGCATTCAAGGCTAAGCCACATTTCCAGGGATGAGCGACAGCGCCAGCCCCACTCACTGGCCAGGCACTGCAGTTCCAATGCAAGAGAAGGGATGACCAAGAAATGTGGTTGGCCTCAGCGTGTCACACGCTGTGGGTGACATTTGCCATGCAAACCCATACATTCTTCTTGGCCAGTGTGGTTGCTCACCATTGTTTTGACTCCAAAATTCTTTCCCATGTGGGCACCTGCAGCTAATGCCATATGTTGGCTTTGTACATGGGGTATGAAGAAAAGTCCAGTAGCAGCACGCTTGCCTGGATCCCCACAACCAAGATGCTTTCTTGGCTGTATTTTCAACTTTCCTACACAGCTGAAAACTTGAATAGACTCTTTTGAAGTCATTGAAAGTTCAATATGAAATTAAAGGAAAAGATTTCAGCTCACAGATCTTTACATCTGATCCTGCAGCACCTCTGTCTCATTTTATCTCAGCCCTAAGAGCTCACATGAGGAAGACAAAGGAGCAAAAGCAAAATGACCCAGAATGGCCCTGTCTTCCTGCCTTTCTGAGCTGCTGGGTTCTGAGAGTGGGCTAGGAAACCCTGCTGCCCAGCTCCACCAGTCTACACCCACCAGCTCCCTTCTCACGTCATCTTGCTCTAGGAGGCTGTTATGGTTTATATCTTGATGTCCTCCTGAAGACTCGTGTTGTCACAGGCAGTACCTGTGGAAGGTGATTGGATTATAGTGGTTTATAGCTGACCGGCTATTGGGAGGTGGAGTCTAGTCAGAAGATGTGGGTCACTCTGGGCATGACCTGGAAGGTTATATCTCCTTTCCCAGCACTTCCCTTCATCCTCTGCTTCCTGTCCACCATGCCTTGAGCAACTCTCCTCCGCCCTGCCCCTCTGCCATGTTGTCTTGCCTTGGAGCCAGTCACCTAAGACTGAAGCATGAGCCAAAATAATCCTCTCCTTCCTTAAATTATGAATGTTGGGCATTTTGTCCCAGGGATGAGAAAGTGACTAACATGGGCTTTTTGTCCAAACTCATTGTCACACTTTGCATCCTTACATCAGGGACTCGATCCTAGCTAGATAGCACCAAAGTCTCAATTCCTTTCTTGCCCACACAGCACGTTAACATCATACACAGGAATGGTATTTGTTGGTTATTGGTGACAGGGATTCCTTTGTATTCCCTGGAGATGGAAATGCAGGTTAAGGTGTTGACTGGCTTCAAAATCTTAACACATTTTTGCTGCCCTCATGGCTCAAACATAAAAAGAGAATGTGAAGCACAGTTAAAAAAAGAAGCTACTCAGCAGTATTTGTATCTGATTTACAAATCACTTTCACATATAATGTATTTCTGTAACAGAAACCAACTCAAACCAAATTTAATACTAATAGCTATTATGTGGATACCAGGACATCTCACTGACCGCAGGGCTAGAATGAAGCTGGGCCTCAAGGACAAGGAACTGGAATACTCCAGTCTAGGCCTCAAAAATGCTCTCTTTTGTCTTTATTTTATTGTCTTTAACTGCAGAGTTACATTCTCTCTGTTTCAACTACTTGGTTGAAAACATATTACCGACTAAGTTGGGCCTGGTGGCACAGGCCTGCAATCCCAGCACTCTGGGAGACTAAAAAGGAATACTGAAAGTTCAAGCCCAGCCTGGACAGTTTAGCAGGTCACTGTCTCAAATTTTTAAAAAAGGGCTGGGAATGTAGTTCCGTGCAAAGGCCCTGGATCCAATCCCCCATACCCCACACAAACACACAGACAGACATACACAGACACACACACACAAATTTTACCAAACAAAATCTTCTGAGTTTGCCTCTTCTCAATTCTCAATTTAAAATAACAGCCAGATGAAACTAGAATTTCTTGGTCTTAATTCCATGTGTTTCAAGGGACTCCTCAGTCAGGTTCCCAGCCTGGGTTCAAATAGCCAGAGGAGGGAATCCAGGTCATTTGTTCCAGTGTGGCTTGTAGGAGACCAACCATTGCAATCACAGATGACAATAAGCTTGACGTGGGAGAGTTACCCCAAAAGTGAGGTCCAGGAGAGTGACTCAGTGGATACCAACACCTTAGTCCACCTCACCCACTAGCATTTTTATTAATAGCAGTGTTCTAGTTTTGCAGATGCATGGCAGATCCTCAACAAAATAGCTGAATTCAATTTGGAAAGCCATGTATAAATATTGCAAACTACTAAAAGGGGAAATAGAGTCAGAGCAGCTAAAGTTAACTAGCGAGTTCTTGTTTAGAAGGAGCTTCGGAAAGCATTTGGGAAGGAAAATTCAGATACAGTAAATGAAAGAAATCATACATTTCCAGCAGCAGTTCACATATTAGTACTGCAAATTTGACTCATTCCTCATCCTAATATTTGCAGGAAGACAAGATTTATATTTGCAGAGAAGGGATGATGAGAGCAGAACCAGAGAGAAGTTTCCAAGATTGCCAAGCAAGGAGAGAGCCCACATGTGCCTTACTATTCTCCTCCCGCGAGATGGCGCATCTCTTAGGATTATTCTGTTGTCTTAAGTAGATCATCCTAAAGGGGCTATTTTAATCTCTAACAACATAGACTGAAGCAGAAATCTTTCTCAGCCCATCCTCTGAATAGCATTCCTTTGTTTTCATATCATTGCTCTTAAGCTAGAATTACCTCTACTAAAAATTACTTCTCAATGAATATGAGTGACCCATTTCCAATGTCACTTTTAGTACCCACATTTCAGAAATGCCATCCAGATCCAAGCAAGATAAAGAACCCAGTGAGAGCAGGACCCACCTGAAAAACCCATGGTGTGGTCTGTTATTTCACCCATGCTGCAGTCACGGGGAGCCCACCAGAGCCCACAAGATGGGAAGTAAGAAGAATTCCCTGAGGAACTGAAGAGCAGCAAAGAGCCTGCTGGGAAAAGTGGCAAAGGAAGAGAAGAATAGGAAATGTGGTTGCAGGCACTGGGGAAGCAGATGGCACAGAACCCTTTGAGAACTTTGGCTTTTACATTGTGTGAAGCAAAGGACCACTGGAGAGGTTAGAACAGTGAGACTGGATCTAAAGCTAGATTTGAACAAGGGCACCCTGGCTGGTATATTAGAATTAGACTTCAAGACAGTAAAGGTGGGACAAGAAGGTAAGTCGAGGGCAGGGTGGCCACACCTCGTGATTACCCAATACCATACTCGATAGTGCGTCCCGAGGCAATTATTGCTCACCCCTTTGAGTCTTCAAAGTGTTCCAGTTTGGATAATAAATTATCCAGTGGGCAATGGAAATGAATAGACACTTCACAGAATAAGAAATGTAAGTGGCCAGTAAATATATTTTTAAAAGTTCAGCATCTTTGGCCATTAGAGAAATGTAAATCAAAACAAGAGAGTAAGGTGAGATTCTACCTTACCCCAGTAAAAATGTCCATTATCAAGGACTCAGAAAACAATAAATACTCTTGAGGATGTGGGGCGGGGAAAGCCCTTCTACGTTGTTGGTGGGAGTGTAAACTAGTACAACTATTATGAAAATTAGTATGGAGATTCCTCAAAAAACTAAAAATAGAAACTACCTCAATCAGCTATTCTAGGTATCTTCCCGCAGGAGTTGAAGACATGATATCATAGTGATACATGCGCACCCGTGTTTACAGCAGCACAATTCACAATTGCTGAATCACAGAAATAGCCTATATGCCCACCAACAGATCAGTGGATAGAGAAAATGTGGCACATATTCACAACAGAGTACTAATCAGTCATGAAGGAGGATAATTTTAAGGCATTTGTAGGAAAATGGATGGATCTTGAGACTATAATTCTAAATGAAATAAGTCGGTCACAAAGGTTAAATATCACATGGTGTCTCTAGTATAAGAGAACCAAAATATAAATAATTTAACAAGCAAAATACAGAGCCAGTTAAGACACAGAAAGACTCAGCAAAGATGGGAAGAGGGGAGGCTGGGAGGGTGGGGGAGTGCGGCTAAAAATGACCAAGATGCAATGTATATGCATCAAACCCCACGCTGAGGTAATCTCTATGTGTCACAAACATGTACTCATTAAAAAAAAAGAAATCCAGGGTAATGCATTTCTTTTAATTCAAAATATATCTTGTTCAAACATTCAAGGTTATTCTCAAATAAGCAAAATGGAAATGGAAAAAAAGAAACCTATGGTCCCTTCTAGCTCTAAAAATGTGTCTGATTCTACCCAGTTAGAATTTCTTTCTTTTAATTTTTTATTTTATTTGTACCTGTTTGCAGTTCATATAGTTTACAGTCATCTGGGGAATGGTCACATGTACATATTACAGCATGTTTCTCTCTTCTTCCCTCCGCCTCCCCTCTTCCTCCAGCTCCCCTGTCCCATTTTGTTGATATTATTTGTCTTAGCTCATGTTATGCCATATAATGTTTGCATTAATTGGGATCATTATGTTCCTACGCATGGCATATCTTTATTCTTAGTTCCCCTTCCCCTCCTCCTCACCCCTCACCCTTGTTCCCCTGGACCCCTTCCTTATTGCAAGAGATCTGGCCCCTTGTCCCTTTCTGTCCACCCTTTATCATTTTCTTTGTTTGTACTTTGCCTCATTCAAATGAGAGATACCATAGGGTTACCCAATTAGAATTTCTAAAAGCTACTTAACACAGTCACTTGGTAGAGTCAAAGTAAAAATAATAAGGCTTTTGTGTTATCTCTCTTGCCTGAGATGACCCACTTGCTATAGAAAGTAAATGGTTTGAAAATAGCAAGAGAAAAATAGTAATTGGCTTTGAGGAGTGGAAAGTCAGTTATGTTTTAAATATGAATCCAGGAAATGTTTTATTAAACAGCTAAGGCATTTACTGGCTTAGACGAAAGAGTAATCCTGCTCTAAATCCCACTAACCTCATGAGTATTCCATTTATCTAAGAAAGCCACAGAAGCGCATTCCAAGGAAGTTTCTTGCTGCATTACACTGACAGAGCAAAAGTAATACATGCTTTTACCCACAGTTGTTAATAATAATAAATACACACTACTGATCAAGCATTAAACATGTGCCAGGAACTATGTTAAGCTCTTTATGTTTTCATTCACTCAGCCCATACAACAATCCCAAGATAGGTATTCTTAGGCACTCAGCATACATTCGTTGAAAGAATATCTTGGTGGAGACTAAAAACACTTAACTTGCCCAAGGTTAGCTAGTCAGGTATGGTGGATCTGGATTAAATCTGGTCGCTCAGAACTTGGGACCGGTGTTCCCAATCATGGTGCTTTGGTTAATTCTCTGGGTCTTAATATTGGAGGCAGAGGATGCTGCTGCGGGCCCCACCCAGCTCCTGCTGGGCTCTGCTAGTTGCCAGGAGTTAGGCTACCGATGGCTCAGAGCTGAGTCTGTCCTTGGACAGTCCCTTCTGCCAAAGGATCCATCTGCCCTGCCAAAGGTCACTTCCCTCCCTTGGGGAAGCCCATAACCAGCAAATGATAGATGTAAGGACACAAAGGCCTAGTTCCTGGCCTCAGTTCAAGACCCCTGTACAAGGCCACTCCAGTTCCAGAGCTACCAATCAATTTTGCTTTTCTCATTTCGCAGAAAAACCACTCCCCAGTAAATCTGCATGCAAGTCTTGGTCTCAGGGTCTGTGTCCTGGGGAATCCAGCACGGACATTGACATCTGCATAAATCTGCTTTGGGCAGGCATTCTAATCATTTAATAACCAGCAAAATGTTATTGAGCTCCAGGTGAGTGATTGATTTTGTCTTTCGAGCATTCACTGTAATGTTTGTGCATTTTTATTAGGTTGTCTTGTTTAAAATTTGTAGTTCTTTTATATATCGTGGATTCTAATCTTGACTGAGTTACAGTCATTGCATGACAACTGTTCCCGTCTGTGTCTTGTCTTCTCACTCTGTGGTACCTTTGTGATGCAGTAGTCTTTACTTTCAAAATGTCCAAAGTGTATGTTTTATAGCTCTTTGGTGTTCATGTTTCGTGTGTCTTCTATTGCATATTAGAGAAATGCAAATGAAAGCATCAGTGAGACCCAATTTCACACTAATCATACTGGCAAGATTTTGAAAATCTGATATTCACAGGTGCAGATGAGAGTACGGAGGAGCAGGAAGCTTCTACCCTGCCAGTAAAAATAGAAATAGGTACAATTTACAGAACATGTTAGCAAAATATAAAGAAGCTGAAGATGTTCACAGGGATCACCTGAGGTTGCACTGTTAGGTGTAAACCCGAAATCAACTCCCACATTGGGTGGGAGGAGCCAGGTACAATGTGTTCGCAGCAACATTGCTTTGTGAAAGCGAACAATTAGAGATAAATGTTCGTCCAAGGGCAATGCATAAATTTTGGGATAAATAAATGGCTAAATTCAGTGTCATATCTCAAAGTCATCAAGTCAACATGGATAAGGCTTCGAAACAATATGTAGATCAAATCGGCTGCTAAATTATAACTTTTATGTTGAGTTCTTAAAACTGAAAATAATAAAATGTAATTTGGGATACTTATGTGTGGCTATGACGAGTAGTGAACCCAGGATAATGGATGACTCTGAGAAAGGAGGAAGAAAGAAACTGCGGTACTCAGGAGCCTCTACTCAGTGAAGTTTTATTTATTTATTTTTTTTTTTTGTGGGTACCGGGGGGTCGACCTCAGGACCTCGCGCGCCCGCAGGCGCCCGTGCCGCTGAGCGATATCACCGGCCCCTTTTTCGTATGTGGGATCCAGGAGTCGAACTCGGGCCCACGCGCTTGCCAGGCAGGCGCTTATGCCGCTGAGCCATCTCACCGGCCCTTATTTTTTAAATTTAAAAGAAAAAAAATGTTCTGAAACAAATACGGCATGATGTTGGGGTTTGATAAACTAGATCATGTAGGCATACTGTTTGCAATATTATTCCCAAGTCTTATCTACCTGAAATATTATACAATAAAAATGCATTAAAAGCAGAAAAGAGAACATTCACTAGTATTGAAAATTCAAGACAGATTTCTCAGAAAGGTCTTCATGGATCACAGTGGATTGATAAGGGATGTAGAATGTATGTGTCGTAAGAGAGTAAAGCATTAACTGACCATGGGATTTTCACCAAACTGATCAGCAAATGAGGCTGCATTCAGGCTGCTCAGCAGGCAAGTGGCAAGTGCTGTGAGCCTTCCACTCTGTAGAAAGATGCGGCTCAGCCAGGCTGTGTAGGGAGCTGGGCCAGGAGCCAGGGCAGGTGGGGAGTTACCAAGGTCCTCCTAGTGAGCTGCCCTGAGAGTTGCAGGAAGGAGCAGTCCACAGCAGGGAGGCAAGCGAGAAGCTTTACACCATTACATTCCACCTTGCATTTCCAATGAATTAATTCAGAATCAGTTCCGCAGGGACAATGGAGAAAAGTGAAGAGCTGTGACTGGTTCTGAATACAGCCGCCTGGATAGTGACGCAGCTGGTGTGCTTAGCCCAAGCCAGGATTGCAAAAATCGGAGCTGGGAGTGAGAGATTCTGATTTCGATTCTGGTTTTACACGTGTTACAGTTGAGGTGCTGATGGGCCCTGCAGGGAGAGAAAACAAGCAGGCAGCGGAACATGGAAGTCTGTGTTTAGTGAAGATTGGTGAGGACAGCTACAGAGGCCCCTGCAGAGAGGCAGAGAAGACAGAGGACGCTGAGGGAGGGGCTCCACAGCAGGCAGAGGAGGTGGAGGAGGAAGAGGGGAGAGTGGTTAAACTCGGGAAGAGTCACACATTTCCTGTGCAGGACAAGACTATAAAGGGAAGCAGGGAGTATCAGGCTGCTCCTTTCTGCTCCCATCTCAGGCTCCATCCTGTATGTGAAGACCTGGGGTGCATGTGTGTGGACGCCCTGTCCATCATGTCCAAGTCCCAGCCATCCCTCAGGAGGACAGGTGAGGAGAGAGGCTTCTTGCGTGCATACAGGTGGGCCTGCCTTACACTGGTTCAGCTACTGATTTTTCCACAGTGGTGCAAAAGTCATAACGGAGCAGCAACTGGACTTCAAATTTTGGCTGTTGATCTCTATCTGGGCCATCGATGGGCGGTGTGGTAGTCTTTCTGCACACTGGGTGGTAGCAGGGAGCCACAGCCCCCACTCAACTACCCAACATCAGAGGGCAACAACAGGTACACGGTAGTGTATATATTCAACAAGTTGCATCAGACATTTAATACGTTATTTGGCTTTATGTTAGATGGTTTTGCTCAACTGTAGGCTAAGGTAAGTGTTCTGAGCATAATGAAGGTAGGCCAGCCTACGCTGTGGTATTTAGTAGTTTAGATGTATTAAATGCATTTTAAATTTAATGCTTTCAGCTTACAATGGGTTTATACAGAGCCCCATCCTACGTGAAGGAGCAGTATCGTACTGGCCCTGTTTCTTTGAAGAACCCTACAGGGCACAAGCAAAGAAGGTCTAATACAATTAATTTGAGCCAGATATGGTGGTGCATGCCTGTAATTCCAGCACTCGAGAGGCTGAGGCAGAAGGATCTCTTTGAGTTTGAGGCCAGCCTGGGGTACATAGTGAGTTCAAGGCCAGCCTGAACTACATAGTGAGACCTTATCTCAAAAAGTAAAAAACAAATAAAGAAACAAAAACAAAAACAAAACAAGATCTTAGCAGCATCCTCTAAGGCAGGATCTGAAACAGACTCCTGGTTACCCCGGTCTCAAGGAAGTACTGCTCGCTGGTCAGTGCAGGGCCACATTCACAGACTATGCAGCATTCTGAGGGGAATGAATGTCCGTTCATCATTCACTCAGTAACTGTCTGGACTTGGCAGGCAAAGCTGGTGACCTTCTCCCAGGGCAAGCGCTAGACCTAGAACTAGAACTAGGCACCTCTTGCCAGGTGCCTCTTCCTCCATGGGAATCCCAGCCCTCCTGAGCCAGCAGCTTCCTGGATTTGGGAATGAACCTACACCAACAGAAACCGTCCAGCGCTAGCTAGTGAGCTAGAAGTCAGCAACAAAAACAGTCGGAGCCAGGCGTGGTGGTGCACATCTGTAATCCCTGCACTCTGAGAGCCTGGTGGGGGATGACTGCAAGTTAAGCCCAACCTGGGCAGTTTAGCAGTTTAGCTAGACCGTCTCTCCAAATAGAAAAGAACTGGAGACGTAGTTCAGTGAGAAGAACCTGGGTTCAATTCCCAGTACCAAAAAAAGAAGGAAAAGAAAAAGGACGAAAAAAATGCAAGCATTCTGCAAATTTAAAATTTAAGTAATAATAATAAAAGTACTTAGTTTGCTTAATACACTGCTTAGACTTTAGCAAGAAAATGTACACTTAAAAGGAAAACAGAAAACCTTTTCTAGCCTATCACATCTTCCTAAAAGAATAAAACTAATGCCTTTAAAGATGTATGCAAAAAAAAAACTAAAAATAACCTAAACTTCTTCCAAAGAGTTATTTGGGGCTCAAGATAGTAAAATTCCAATTTTTCTGTGGTGATGAAATGGAATAGTTTTTCCTATCATCCTTCCAGTTTATACTGCAATAATAAGATACACTATCTTACATTTTGAAACCATGAGGACTTTGTTGGCAAAGACTCTTTGATGGAGATTATTCCACAACATAAATCAAGGCTGATTAAACACAACAAGAACAGAGAGGGCAATACAAGTAATTTTACAGTTTGCTATACACAGTAGTAAGAAAAACAGGAAGTAGGTGTTTATTAGCAGTTCCAAATATATCAGCCAAAATACAGCTCCCTGTGGAGTCTGAGTTATTCAAAATATAGCAAAGAACAGAATTCCTAAGATTATAAAAGGGTAGTTAATCACAAGCAGTGTTCACAGACCAGCGATTTGGAAACCACCTTCTTACTGAAGATCTGGACCGCGAACAAACTTCAAAGCAAAATTAATTGATCTCAGATTCACGGCATCTGGTCAATAAACCCTCCCCAAAAATGTCACTTTCAGCCCATTTGACAGTCTATCTTCATTATATAACTATTCCATATACCATGCGATAAGTAGTCATTTTTCACCTACCTTGGTTAGTGTATCAGTGCCACCCCACAAAAGCGGTTTGCATTAAAAACGCCTCTTCCTGAGATTTTGTAAGGCGTACTGTTTAGGCTCGTTTGATAGAAACACGCTCATCATGAAACCAGGATCACGAACTGCAGGAGCCACTGGTTTGCACATCTAACATAGCCTGCTGGCCTTCAAACCTTCGTGTTGATGAGTGAACACTTTAAATATAAAAAATATAAAGTATAAGTGTGCCAACCATTTCTGAATTAGGACGAAAGACTTTTAATGGCAGTGATTTAAAAATACATATATAAAGTAAATGAAACATAAACATTCTTTAAATGTTTACAGGAGCAATATAAAGGGGTTAAATATAAATTCTGACCTGATTTCATCAACTATTTGCTTATAGATAGCGACATTGGGGAATTAGATGAATACGAATTTTAGGAACTTCCAGCAATAATTACTTATAAGAATGACAATAGACAAATCACTTAAATGTACTGTGATTCAATTTCTCCCCTGTAAGCCTAGAAAATTAGATTGGCTCAACTACTTCAGGAACGCATTAGGATGAACGAAATATCTTGACTCTCTGTAAAGCACCACACAGTCCTCTGAAAGAAGCCATTTTGGAAACGCAAAGAATCAGTGAATTAAATTATTCTCTTCCGGGGCCGGTGAGATGGCTCAGCGGCTTAAGCGCCTGCCCGTCAAGCGCGAGGGCCCGAGTTCGACTCCCGGAACCCACATACGAAAAAAGGGGCCGGTGATATCGCTCAGCGGCACAGGCGCCTGCTGGCGCGCGAGGTCCTGAGGTCAACCCCCCCGGTACCCACAAAAAAAAAAAAAATTATTCTCTTCTATCAGTGGAAGAGATGAAGGGAACCAATGCATATATTGAACTGGAATGGTCTGCTACATCTTCTATAAGTCTGTCTTCTTATGAGTTTAGAGTCATTGAGGAAAAGAAGGAAGAAAGTTTTGGAAAACAACTCCATCACCTGAAGCGAGAAATTAGCCACAGGCTAATTGGAGACAAATTAGCTCCTGTGCTCTGATCTGAGTGAGACCTCTTTGCTTCTTCCCTGGTATTTGAAGACCTGCTTCATGGGAAGCCGAGCTGCCAGCTATTTATCAGCTGGGCCTCCCTGCTCCTGTGATTGGCCAACCCTACCAGTATCACAGAGAGAAGCAGCTCAGGGAAGAGGGAAGAAAGGAGGGCAGGAGAAAGGGAGGCCTGGAGAGAGAAACATGTTGGCACAATTCTCCCTCCTCTGACCAGACAATGAACAGGTGGTCTCCTCAGCATAGACTGGCTCCTCCTCCAGGGTGAATGGAGGGCAAACGGTTTCCCAGGCCTAAGTTCATGACAAGGAAATGTGACAGAAGCAAAGGTGCTACTCCTGGACCTCTCTCTAAAACATGCCAATCAGTCCTCCCTCTTTGTTTATCCCAGGAGGACCACATGAAAGTCCTGGAGGTGCTCCAGGGTGAAAGTGGATCCCGGAATCAGTGCTTGGAAGATTGGAAGAGAGTCCTGCAGAAGCCACTCTCTGAACTCCCCTGTGACATTACTTAAGTAGCAAATGAACTTTTGTTAGATTGACTCACTAGGATTTAGGGGTTTACTTGTTACAGCATCATACAGCCTACCATATCTAATACAGACTAGGAAAGAGGGGTCCATTCAAACTAATCTCTTTAGCCAATCAGCTCCAGGCTCTGAGGCTTCTGGAAAAGTTGGAAAAAAAGCTTTTCTTGTTCCTTCCCTTATTTTGCTGGCAGCCCAAGCTTCCTGCTGACCAGCTCAACAGGTGGTGGCAGCCAAAGCCATAGCCTCCTCCTGGAATGTCTCAAATAAAGAAGGTCACAGATGTTCTCTGCAGGTCACGCCCTGGAAACTCACTCTATATTGGCTGGGGTGAAAAGTCCATTTTTTGTTCTTCCCAGAGTGCTATCAGGCCTTAGTTCTCCACCCCTCCCTGCAGCTTTTAATTAAACATACTTAGGCCCAGTGTGAGTGAGCCAACTCCAGAGGTCACACGGTACTGTTGCCTGTAGTCATTCTCAGAGGGTGACCTGGCTGGTACCCACATTGCTCAGCAGAGAGAAAGTTCCACACAAAAATATTTTACATGTGTTCCACTGATTCAGAATAACTAAGCATAAGCAGTAATGCTGGGGAGATTTCTGGCATCTTGGAACTAATGCAAGGACTTAGGGACCTGATTTAAGAAGGGAGCAGAAGGCCAAAGAGACCCCAGCAAAGCATTAGGAGTACCGAGTGCCTGGAATCTCACAGCCTGTAGCATTCGTGAAGTGATATAAACCAAAAGAGCTCGTGAATATGGTCGGAGAGTAATTTTTCCAAAAGCATTTTCTTCATCAAAATGTTTCCAAGCAATACGGTTCCTACTGTGCTCAGTGGTGCTGGAGCTGTAAACCACAGGCCTGGGCCATGTCTAGACCGAGATAAGTTTGTTTGGTCCTCATAGTGTTTTAAAAATATGATAGCCACATTTTTTAAATGAAATTTTTTGGTGATGACATTTCACAGAAAAATTGAGATTGCTGGCTCGTCTTACATGACTAGAAGATTGAGCAATATGGACCCAAGTTCTCCCCTGGTGATACTCTGTGGTAATTAAACTAATCTCACCCCTTGACCTAGGAATGTCTACATGAAAAAAATATATTTCAGTAAAACATTGCCATGAATCCCCTTCAAAATACTCCCTCTCACTTAGAATACATTTATCCCGTCGCTCTTGCCACTTTCTGAAGCAATTCTGGAAGTCCTCTTTCCTCAATGTCTTTACGAGATGTGGCCAAAAATACAGTGAATGCTGCTGCCAAGCTCCATCCAACAGAAAGGCAGGTTAGTAAAAATATCCTGGGTGTCCTCACCCACCTCATGTACCAGACCTGTACCATGCCCTTCTCCAAAGTCAAAATGACTGTGGAAGGGAAATGTTTTGAATCGATTCAGGACATCAAGGTAGTCACAAAAGCTCAACTAAAGACACTCATGAAAGAGAAATTTCAGAACTGCTTCAGAAAGTGGCATGAACAATGGGATAAGTGTATTTGAAGTTTGTGTGGGGAGTGAGGGGGATTAATGACAACATGTCTTTTATTGTAATAATTTAAAAACTTTAAACATTCACTATAGTTTTTGATATGCAACATACTTTTGTTTCCATGGCTGGCTATGTCCCAGATACCCCTTGTAGATATTTTGGTTCCTTCTCAAGAAGAGAGCAGCATTTAGAAAGGATCCTTTCCATCCCATGGACTTGGAGCAAGGGATGGAGGACAGCGTCAAGTCCTTTGCTGCATGGATTACTGGTGTGGACGGGTGTAATGGTTGATTGATTGTGTCAATTTGAGAGGTTTAGAAGCTTAACTAAGTCGGCTCAGCAATTCTACATCCTAGGGTGTAGAGGACCTGCCCTAGTGTGGCTGGTCACCTGGATGGTATAAAAGGGAAATGAGCAAGGATGGACGGGCTTCTGTTCTTCAGAGGAACTCCAGTCTTCACCTTCAGCTTGGATGTCATCTCCTGGCTTCTAGCGCAGACTCTTTGGCTTCCACCTTGGATCCTTCAGCCTTCTGGCATAGACCCTTCAGCCTTCCATCACAGACCCATCAGCCTCCTGATACAGACTTGCACAGGACACTGAAGTGAGCTCCAGACCTCGGACTGAATCCTTCAGTCTCCAGTGTGCAGGCACCCTCTGCACACTTCCTGCAAGCCAATCCTGTAATTTCTTATACATTTGTATATTTTGTGTTATATCTGTTTCTCTAGCAAAATACTGACTGATACAGGAGGCTCAGCAGCCACACAGTCACCAATGGAGGGGTCTCATCAAGGGAGGGACACTGAGCATGTGGTACCAGTGACCCTCACCAGATGCTTGCGGATCCCCTTCTGGCCTGCGTGGCTATCACAATTCTCAGTCACCTCAGCAGATGTAAACAAAACCTAGTGTCTTGACCTGCACAAACTTTGGTTCTCCCTCTTATTTCTGCCTTGTATCATTCATGAAACCAGCATCACGTGACAGGGCATCTTCAGTGACACTGAGTTCTCAGATCTGAGCTGGCTCCGTTCTCTGACTCTCACGGTCCCTGGATTTCTGGATTTTTGGGTTGTCCTTGGTTTCTACATTACACTTTATTTCTTGAATTCTCTTCTTTCTCCTTCTCTTCCTCTTTTCCTCCTCCTCCACCTCCTCCTCATTAGCATTGTTCGGCAGTGTTTATCTTCTGAATACAGAGTTTCAGAGTGTGACGCTTCTCATTTGTTAACTGATAACTGTTTCAGCACAAAATATAGGGACCCCAGGAAGGCAGGAATTCTGTCTCTCTGGCCCCAGCCCCACCCCAAATGATGCCAGAGAAATATCTGCTGTGTAATAAGACAAAATCCTAGAGGTCTGGTGGCATATTAGAGTGAGAGGGGTACACAGCTCCAAAACATCTGGGAAGTCCAAAATATGAGCTCTTCTCTGCCCTAGGATACTTTCAGGAGGCTTGAAATTTATGGCATGTCATTCGTCCCTAATGTATTAAAATTCAGGATGAACTCCCCTAGAATCTATTGCTGTATCTAAGATTCACCAGTGACCATGTTACGAGAAAAGCCCTTGTGCATCAGAGAACAGGCCCTTCCTCTTCACATCAACCTGGAAATCTAAAATTCTTTTCTATTAACTTCATCCAAGAAAAAAATCAGCCAGAGACTGTCTACATCTGAGCATGTGCACACCTTCGGAGGAAGTGGAATGATGCTCTCTCTCTGCCTTCTCTCTATAAATTGTGTTCTTATTACATGTGTGCCTTCAAAGAAATATTAGACTCCATTCCCTTTACTTCAGTGGCTTCCATGAAGCTCAGCTAGAAACATAGAGATGAACTAACTTGACCTCAGGCATCATGTGACAGATACTGCTTTGGTTCAATTGTTGTCTGGGAGGGACTGGGGCTTGGGTGTGACATAATAATATTAGTGAAAACAATGGCCATTTGGTTTATATAGAGTCTTTCTTCCTGTGCTTTCAAAGCAAATTTCAAGTCTAATACAAATGACATAAAAGGGAACAAGCCAAAGACTTGGCAGCTGTGGCCTGCAGGATAATCCATTCATCTCTTCCGCAAGCACATACTCTGGGAAGTGGGAATGGACAGCACCGTCGCAACCCTGGCTGCTCATAGCTCACCATTCTGCCTCATTCTAGTGACAGTAACTTCCCCTCAGCTGGTTTTTTTCCTAGTCAAATATGATGAGTTTGATGCCAATGAAACTCAGCCTTCCTCAGCCCAGCATTTCTGGTTTCCTCTTCAGCAGTGTGATCTGTCCAAGAAATCTGGGTCTCAACTAAATCTAGCCATGATATTTTTAGGGAATTTTTTTTTTCTTTCTTTCTTTCTTTCTTTCTTTCTTTCTTTCTTTCTTTCTTTCTTTCTTTCTTTCTTTCTTCCCTTCTCTCTCCTCCCTCCCTTCCTTCCTTCTTTTTTCATCCCTTCCTGTCTTCCTTCCTCCCTTTCTCTCTTCCTTCCCTCCTTCTTTTATAGAGCCTTCCAAAACCAAATTTTCAGCTAGTCAATGATATTTATTGGGGATGAGAGATGCACATAGAAAAGGGGTTAAATATTTACAAAACCCTTTCTGTCACAAGGCACTGAGCCAGGAACTGGGAGATTCATGCTGTGTAATATTGAAACCCACTCTGAATGGAACCTTCCGGAACCACCCTTTGCCCAGTGTGATTACTTCACTTCCCTAGGATGTATGCTCATTTTCTTTTCCCAGCATCCTTTCTATATGAGCACCTTCCAGCCAAGTCAATTAAAAAAAAAAAAAAAACACCTCATTTCCCATCTTTGAATGACTCCTGAGAACCATCCACTGCTGATGTTAAACACAGTGGAACAGCAAATGTTATAAGGGAGTAGACTGGGAAATAAGGAAGTAAGGGTTATCCATTAAGAATGCTTTCAGAAGTGGGAGGGTCATGGCTACTTTAAGATTAAGCTCCTTTACACAAACCAAAACAAAAATCTGCTAAATGCATCTGGGAAGAAAATAAGATGTAAAAGGCAGAGGACACAGAGAACAATAAAGAAGGTCTTTGAGGTTGCTTTGCCTTGTCTGTTAGCTGAAAAGGGCATCAGGGTATAAAAATATACAATTCAGAGACCCGAGGAATTCATTACCTTTAAGTACAAGTGACCCTTCAACAAATTTTCCAGAGATTGTCTATGGAGTTATGCCTGTGCTCTACAACAAACAAAAAACTGTAATCCTGCTACACCAATAAATGAAATACTTGTTGAGTAGCTATCTCCTCCCACCCCCAGGCTTCAGTGTTTATCTCTCTGGAATTCTGCTACCAAGAATCAAGACTCTCATCTCAAATCTCAGAAAGGAGTCCCTCTTCTGGCCTATGTGTAGTCAGATAAATCATTTGGGAGAAAGTAACCAGTTTTCAGGAATTCTCCAAATTTTTTAACCAGATATATTTGAAAAAGAGGCAAGAAGAAAACAATTTCCAATAGTTCATGAGACCCAAATATTTTTTCTTCTTCACCACTAGAGATTTATTTTAACCTATTTTATACAAAGATGAGTATTAGGCATCACAAAAGCCTATCATTTCTTGAAATACCAAAAATTCTTCTCCAATCCCCAACCCTCAACATGATATAACCTATATAAAAGGCAGGCAAGTCAAAGACATTCTGGAGGAGAAGTTAGCCCTGTGCTTCTAATTATCTTCCGGTATTTCCTTTTTTCCTTAAAAGGCTTAAATAAACTCACTGGTGTTTAATTTTTCTAGTCTTTCCTAAAATTATTGCTACAGCTTTTTTTAATTGGGTAACACAGTTTCTGTTCCCAGTTAACCAATGTTCTTCTCCGTGTCATCCAAACTCAAAAAGGAATCAGTAGTGTCGCTCTGAACGGAACCTTTTACAATGGATTGAATTTCATCTAAAAGCATGTAATGCTGCATAGCCAGAAGCAGTTTCTAATCTTTATATATAGGAACTTACAAAGCAAAGAATTCAAAGCCATGGGATTAAGTAAAAAATGTGAGTGAAGAACTACAAGCTCTTGCTCAGCTGACACAAGAAAAGCCCTGTAATGTTTTCTAAGTTAATCATTGCTGCGGGTGGGAAAAATTGCGGAAGATGGCTAATAGGTCTTGTAGGTCATTATTTACTGAAATGCTACACTGAGTGGTTATTTCTTTTTAAATACTAATAACCTAGAAAGCCTGGCCTCATTCAGCAAGAGGGTCAGCACAGAGGCATCTGATTAGTGTCAAAAATGACTGCCTCTCTTTGGTAAAGGAATTTCCTAAAGGAAACATAATTCACAATGACAAATGTCGGCATTTTTAGAATTACAAACATTACCTACAACTTGAATTCAGGTTATAAACCCACTGGACAAAAGTTCAGAGTCTGTTTAGTAGCTAGAACATGAGACCCACTTTAAAAAAATAAAAGTATGTGTATAGAACATGTAAATAAAGAGCAATATAAAAAAATCTCTGATAGATGGAGAAGCTGACATGGTAGTCATAGTAACAAGTCTGTTTCTCCCACCACCTAGTTTTAACTTGTTAGCTGATATATTTCTAAACTGGCTCTTTCAGCTGCAATCTCTCGAATCTAACAAAAACTATTAGTCAAAGAGGGGAGATGTCCAATGTTGGTGAATAAAATTTTCCCATTCTAATTACTAATTTATTAAATAGGAACTTCAGTTTCTTGGTTGATTTTAGTTTGAGGGACATAAAAGTATTGGCTTCCACATCAAAATTATAAACTTGTTGTTAATAGAGTCATACAGCCGCATATGGTTCACTGCTCATTTTCTACTTAAAAATACACAAACTAAGAAAATTACATGCTGGGGATATAGCTCAGCGGCACAGCACCTGCCTGGCAAGCGTGAGGTCATGAGTTTGATTCCCGGTACCAAAAAAAGAAAAGAAAATTACATTACATACCACTACTTATATGTTTATAATTAACTTATTGTAGACCTTGGTGAAAAAGGAAACCCTTTGAAGTTCTCCCATAGCACCTTTGGAGTTATGAATATAAGACACTGTGTTATGATACCCATAATTTTAGGGAAACACTGTACATATCTAATATATACAGTGTACCTTTTAACCCAAATACATTCCTCTCACAGGTGATTATTTGTATGTTTTCTGATACTGTAGATAAAATGAAATATATGGTTCAGAACATTTATTTCCCTTTTTTGTTCAAAGTAAGAAAATTTTTAATAGGAAAAATGAAATCTTATAGACAATCAAAATTATAACTTCCATTTTATTATGTATTTGACATTTCTTCTTATTTAGGCTTAAAAACCTGTGTAATTTTGTACTCACCATATTAACATATTAACACTTTTCCATTTAATGTACAACTTCAAAAACTCTTTTAATAATTTTTTTAACCAAGAAAGAATTTGGAATCAGAAATATGACTCAAAGTATTTGATGTCTTCAGCAACACAAAAGGGGAAATTTTACTTTTTGAGCTCAAGACTCTATTGTGAATGAAATGAGAAACAGATAGATACTGTACATCAAACTTGTTCTCACAGGTGTGCTTTCTTAATGCTAAAATACCCGTGTGAAATTTCAGTTTCCCATAATGTAATGGGAGACAATAAATTCTGAAGTTACCCCATTTGCCTTCAGCCCTTCCCACAGAAGAAGTAACCTCTTGTCTATTTAGATTTTCTGAGTATCCCCATGTCCTTTTGCATGTCACACCAAAGCAAAGGTTTGTGTTCTGAGCCAGAGCTTATTGCAAGATCAAAGCTCTAGGCCACTCACAATAAAATAAGAGGGTGAAGCCCAAAGAATCAAAGAAACAAAGGAAATGTTTAGGAGATAAGGATCAGTCTCAGATATGACATTTCATCCAGATCAGATCCTGTGCAGAAGTTCAATTCAAAGCTAAGACAAAAATACAAAGCAATAAGCCTGAAGATGGTTGATTCCCCGTTATCCGCATGCCACTGACTTTATTCCATTTATTAGAATCTGAACGAGTTGTTTGCTGAAGAAGGATCTTCATCTCATCTTTGATACCCTATGTGCCTATAAGGTTGTGCCTAGATGGATGCAGGGTTGTCCTTTCTTGATGTACTTCCAACCTAAGTCTTATAAACAGCTATGGCATAGCACTACTATAAAAGATAAAAATATGGGTGTAATTAAGATACTAGTTTTGTGATTGTTTTGGTCTATTGGATTAATATTAAAAGAAATCTTTACAAAACACTAAATATAATTTTACAAGATAAATACTAAAATGACATATAAAATATTAAGTAAAATTCAAGTTTTCATGAAAATACAATGCGCTTTGGAAAGGCATTTCAAAAGCTGTATAATGTGAATTGACTAAACGGCTTACCAGTGCTACGGCTTCCAAGGACACGCCAATTCTATTATGAAAGCTCAAAACGTGATATTAACAGAAATAAGTTTGTCTAGTTTACTATATACACATATTAAAATATTCTGAGTCACAGTAAAACAAAAAATTTAAATCGTTTCATAAAATTTGGGAAATGTTTTCTGCTATTTCATTTTTTCAAGCTTTATGAAACAGACTGCATTAGCTTTTTCTCATCTGATTCAAAGAAATTGACATTAAAAATTCAAAATGTTCAGGGCCGGTGAGATGGCTCAGCGGCATAAGCGCCTGCCTTGCAAGCGTGAGGGCCCGAGTTCGACTCCCGGAACCCACATACGAAAAAGGGGCCTGTGATATCGCTCAGTGGCACGGGTGCCTGTTGGCGCACGAGGTCCTGAGGTCGACCCCCGGTACCCACAAAAAAAAAAAAAAAAAAAAAATTCAAAATGTTCAAAGGGTATATCGGATATTCTGAATGCATTTAAATTATGTTAAATTTCACAGGTAGCTTTATTATTTAAAATCTTGGGCTGATAATAAAATAGTATTTATAATCATTCAACTATAATTTTCTAGAGGGATTTACATTGTATAACAATTACAGACATATAAATTGTTCTAATTTGCAGTATTAGTATGGGATTCCGTACCCTATGGTGCTTTAAAAAAATCAGAATTCTCACCAAAAATTAGTAGACACTTGATGCAAAATAAAGGGATAAAAATATTGTTCAGCTTAGAATCTATACATTTGTGGTCTTAGAAATTCTGATAATTGTTTCACAAATTCCTATTTCATAGCTCTGACGCGGATCAGTTTCAAAGAGAAAATGTTGTAGAAAAAGCAAGTATTCTCTGAGTTGCCAACGCACTGTGGGATTGATCATAGCTATCGTGGTATTCATCATAGCTATTGTGGTATTGATTACGGCTGTCAGGGACTGCCATGTACTGTCATGAGGGCATTGTACTGGTAAGCTATATCCCAGCCCAAACCTCGAAAGTGGGAATATTGTACCTAGTACACAAAGGAGGTAAACTAAGCCCCAGAGGGGTTCAGTGACTTCTGAGAGGTGCCTGCCGGTCCTTGGCAAAGCTTCAGCCTGTCCAATTCAAAAATAGGTACAGCCTTTTGCTCTTGCTGCTTTTGGTATCTTCCACCTCCATGAACTGTTGCCCCTCTGCCATGTGCCGCCCTGCCTTGGAGCCAGCTGATTATGGACTAAAACATCCACAGACTGTTAAATCTGTAAAAACAGGATCTGTTTTTTGGACAATGTGCTGCTGTTTATCATATTTCGATATGGTCTCTGCTTGGGGTGTGTGTGTGTTTATCATCAACCTTATTCTACTGCATGTATTTGTGCTGTTATGATGCAGAGATACAGCGAGATAGTCTGCATCGCATATAGCACTTTCTACACTGTGGTTTAATATTATTCATGCAGATACCTTGTGTGTGAGCTCAGCCAATCAGAATAAGTGAACACGTGGCAGGTGCAGGTGTTTTCGTGTTGCTACAAGCTTATGCTTTCTTGCAGTATCTGAGAGACCAATTAACAAAACAAGAATTCCAGAGCCTTTGGGGAGGGGGGTATCACTAGCTGCAGGTGCTGTGTTCCTTAGCGTCATCTATTTGACTTACACAGGTTATATTACACCGTGGAGTGGCAGATTTTATTATATTGCACCGTGGAGTGGCAGATTTTATTCATTATGGGATACTCGGTATGCAAAAATACCAATTCCGATTATTGCATCCGTGTCTGAACATCAACCTACAACTTGGGTGTCTTTCTTCTTTGATCTACATATTCTTGTATGTACCTTCCCAGCAGGCTTATGGTTCTGCATCAAAAATATCAATGATGAAAGAGTATTTGTTGCTCTGTATGCAATCAGTGGTGTCTACTTGGCTGGAGTGATGGTGCGGCTCATGTTGACTCTGACTCCAGTCGTCTGTATGCTGTCTGCAGTTGCCTTCTCAAATGTTTTTGAGCACTATTTAGGGTATGACACAAAAAGGGAAAATCCACCTGCGGAGGACAGCAGTGATGAGGATGACAAAAGAAACCAAGCAAATTTGTATGATAAGGCTGGCAAGGTGTGGAAGCGTGCGGCAGAGCAGGAAAAGCTGGAGGAGGGGCTGGGCCCCAACATCGAGAGCATCATCATCACCTTGCTCATGCTCATGCTGTTGATGATGTTTGCTGTGTGCTGTACCTGGGTCACCAGCAACGCCTACTCCAGCCCCATTGTGGTCCTGGCCTCGTACAACCATGACGGCACCAGAAATATCTTAAATGATTTTAGAGAAGCCTACTTTTGGCTAAGGCGAAACGCAGATGAACGTGCCCAAGTGATGTCATGGTGGGATAATGGCTATCAGATAGCTGGAACGCTAACAGAGCTACGTCGGTGGATAAAAACACTTGGAATAAGGCCACCTAGCACCAGTGGGAAAAGCCGTGCCTTCTGATGAAATAGCAGCCTACAAAATCATGAGAGCTCTAGACGTGGATTATGTTTTGGTTATTTTTGGAGGAGTTATTGGCTATTCTGGTGATGATATCAACAAGTTTCTCTGACTGGTTAGGATAGCTGAAGGGGAACATCCAAAAGACATTTGGGAAAGTGACTGTTTCACCCCAAAGGGAGAATTTCATGTAGACAAAGCAGGATCCCCTACTTTGTTGAATTGCTTTATGTATAAAATGTCATATTACAGATTTTCAGAAATGCAGCCGGATTTTCATACTCCCCCAGGTTTTGACCGAACGCATAATGCTGAAATTGGAAATAAGGACATTAAATTCAAGCATCTGGAGGAAGCCTTTACATCAGAACCTTAGCTTGTCGGGATATATAAAGTGAAAGCACCTGATAACAGGGAGACGTTAGATCACAAACCACGAGTCACCCAACATTTTCCCAAAACAGAAGTATCTGTCAAAGAAGACTACCAAAAGGAAGCATGGCTACAGTAAAAATAAGCTAGTTTTAAGAAAGGCAAGAAAATATCTAAGAAGACTGTTTGAACACACGGTTCTGGTTCCTGACTTGAAGCAGTTGTCCGTGTGAGAACCGGTCTTTACCTTTAGCTGATGTCATGTTTCACAGTAACAGACAGTACAGAACTGTCCCTGGTCCAGGTTAACGTACACAGTTTTCCAGTAATGCCCGATTTTAAAAAATAAAATTGGTTTATTGAGAAGAACTCTTTCCGATTTGCAATGTGAAGCAAGACAGAGCACTGCTGCGAATGTCTAGCAGCAGATCTTTTTTTATTGGTACGTATTATCCTTTAAATCTGAGAATTCAGACTCATTGCACCAAAGAACCTTCTAATTCGGTCCCTTGCACATGCATACTTGTCAATGTTTTTATTCTTTTACGAGACCTGCATTTTATTTAAATTACCCAGATAGCAGTATGTAAAATACAAGTGACAAAAACTGATGAGAGCTTCTTGAACAGTAAACCAGCACAGGTCTGAGGAGAAGGTATTGGAAAAGAAATTATACATCCTTGAAATATATTTATTTTCTTGTTTCTCTAGTGCAAAGAATGTTTCATCAAGTGTGCATTTTCTGTCTCTTATTCAAGTTTGCTGTAAGAAGCTGCTGTTTGAAATATGGACCTCTGAGTAGCTAAGTGACTCAAATAGATTTTTTTATGTTGATACATGATTACTGCTTTTAGCAGTTGTTTTCACAGGTACTTACAGAGCACATTTCATACGTTATTCATTCAAGGGCTAAATTTCTATCCTTTGGAAATCATGGCAACTGCATATAATGTTGCCTACAGGGTGGGCTTTGGTTCTTCAGTACTGAGGCTGGGACTATGTTTACATGCAAAAGTTAAGGAAAAACCCCTTAAAGCATATGGGCATTCAAAGTTCATTTTCTGTGATTCCTTGGAATGACAAAGGATTTGTAAACTTTGTCTGGATTTTTCTCACTTTATAACAATTTCATTCATCACAATGATTTTTGTTCTCTGCTCCATATTCTTTGTGTGTGTGTGTGTGTGTGTGTGTGTGTACCAGGGGTCGACCTCAGGACCTCACGCACCAGGAGACGCCCGTGCTGCTGAGCGTTATCACCGGCCCTTTTTTTCCATATGTGGGTACCGGGAATCGAACTCAGGACCTCGCGCTTGCCAGGCAGGTGCGTATGCCGCTGAGCCATCTCACCAGCCCCTACTCTGCTCCATATTCTAGTAACTTAACCACTTGATGAAACACTCTTTAGCGCTTATATGCATTTTCTTTTACTAAAAATGTGACAATTGTCAAAAAACTCACTAAATGGAGATTAAACATGTTCATTTTCCAGCTTATAGGCAACTTTATACAGACTTGAAAATTTTCTCCAGTTTAGTAAAAGTGAGAGGGTTTTTCCTGCCACAGGACATGGATATAACTTTTTTTAAATAGCATAACACATCACTGCTTTCGGTGGAAAAGTACAGACTAGTATGTACCTTTTATGAAGAAAAATGTAATTTACAATGTTCGGTGAGAATATTACTGCTGATTTTCTTTTACAAGGTGTAGAATATTCTTTGATTTATAGAATTCATTTTTTTTTTTTTTTTTTTTGTGGGTACCAGGGGGACGACCTCAGGACCTCGCGCGCCAACAGGCACCCGTGCCACTGAGCGATATCACCGGCCCCTTTTTCGTATGTGGAATCCGGGAGTCGAACTCGGGCCTTCGCGCTTGCAAGGCAGGCGCTTACGCCGCTGAGCCATCTCACCGGCCCTATAGAATTCATTTTTGACCCAGATGATGGTTCTTTTACTGACCAATAAAATGGCTCAACATTTTTTCACAAAGTATAGCTAAATCTGTATTTCTGATACCTTGTCATTTGGGGGATTTTATTTTACTTTGTTGCTTTAAAATTCAGCACAGAGAAGTTGTTGACTGTAGGGGAAATAAAGTTAATTCAAATTTTGTGTTAAAAAAATAGGTACAGCTTCTATAATCATGAAGGCTATAGGAGCCTAGGGCACTCTATAAGCATAAAGAAAATGGGAGTTCTGCTTAAAATACACTTATTTCCTCTTAGACTAATAACTTGCCCCAAAAAAAGAGCTACACAGAGGCTGGCAGGAAAGATAAAGACACACGCATATCAAAACACTTAGGGTAACTGTTTACAAAGCTATTTTATATGTAATTAGGTTACCCAAACTCTCAGGAAGCTCATAACTGTATTAAGATAACCTCTTATAAACCTTCACCAACTAAAACATGCACATACAGAAAGTTGCCAAAAAAAATTACAAAAACCAAATAGAGTTCAAACATTTCATTTGATTAAAAGTTTTCTTAACTCACTGGAATGTTTCCTTCGATTTTCTCTTTGGATTCTAAAACTATATTATGAAATTGCCTTTCAATTCCCCGCAGGCTAATTGTTTAATCATGCCTTTACCAGCTGTGAACATAGCCTTTCTAATGATAACAGTTTATTTTTAAAGGAAATTGTCTTTGAAGAAAATATTTTGATATTATGCAGCAAAATAAGAGTTCATTGGGAGAAACTTTAAAAAAAAAAAAAGAAAAAAAAGCCAAAACAGAGATCACACAAAGAATGAGTTTAGTTGGTCTGTAGGGAAAAAAGAGGAATAGAGGCTACATAAAGATAAAACAAGATCAGCCATTCAGGTGGGGGAAACAACTGGCCTCTTCCACATAAACATGACAGACTGGAAGCCCCTTCTTCCATGTCCTACCTGGTGTTTTGATGTCCTCTGGGCATGGCCAAATGTCCAGGCTCTTGGGGCTCACTCGGACCGGAAATGCTGTCTTGAGCATGTCCTATTGTTCCTGTAAACTTCAGATCTTACGCACTGTCTGCAAACCTTCACTTTTAGGTGAATAAATCAGAAAGAAAACTTAACCTCAGAGGAACAATGACAAAGAGGAGAGTGGCCTCCTAAGGAGACACAGGAAAAGAAAGAGAGAGGAAGAGAAGAGAAAATGACAGCTGGTGTCTGTTCTTGTGTACAGACTCTCCAGGACCATACAGAGAAAAGTGGGGACAAAGAAGCATTGGCCAAAGAGAGGATGGGACCCCAATGTCAGGGTGCACAGAAGAAAGGAACCATTTGCTAAGGCTATAAGGCATTTGGGGCCAGATAATTCAGGGAGGGGGGCACCTTGTGCATTGTAAGCTGTTTAGCAACATCCCTGGTCTCAACTCACTCAGTGTCCATTAGCACCCCCATGACAGCTTCACCCCACACTTGTGACAGGCAAAACCATCTCCAGACATTGTCAAATGCCCATGTGCAGGGCTAAATCACCCCAGTGGAGAGTCACTGCTACCAGTGTGAGGAGGGTCAGAATGGACCTGACTTCAGTTCGCTGTCTTTTCTACCTTGTCCTGTCCCCTAAAACTGCATGTTGTATCCAGAGCAGGGGCTCGGTGCTGGGGGTTCTGAGTCCAGAGGACTGCACCCTTGCTTTCAGAGAGATTATAGTTTAGAAAGGGAGAGGGAAGAGTGAGGAAATGCAACAGATAACACCATCAGTGGTGAGGAAATCATGTAATCAGAGAAAAACTGATAATATAAACCTGTGAACCCAAATGGATAGTGATCAAAGTGCTGGAATGGAGTTCAAGAAGCCTCCTACCATTGCTTTAGTTCTTTCATTTCTGGGTCACTGAGAGGTGCAAGATGTCCCCCAAGATGTCCAAGGATTTCATTATTAAACAACCGTGTTGTGTTGTCCCAGAGCATACAGCTTAGAGAACTCACTCCGGTGAGGACAGGCAAAACCAAGATAAAAGTGGAAACAACAGCTCGCTGACCAAGGAGAATGCTCGCGCTGGGTCTTGAAGACTAAGAACTTACTTGGTGGATGCAAAGATGAAGGGAAGAGGGAAGGGGATGTGCAGAAATGGACGCCAGGAGAGGAGGGAATGGAAGAAGCCTGGAAGAGATGCGATGCGGTGGCGGCAGCTTAGCCAGCAGGGTGCAGGCTCTGCAGCAGCGGACAGCGTGTAGAAGGTCTTGAATGAACCTTATCCTGCAGGCGCTGGGAAACAGCCCAAGAGCTTCCACTAAAGTTCAGGGGAACAAGATTATTACGGCCGGAGTTTGGTAAATAGATTAAAGAAGCAAGAGTGGACCGAATAGAGCAGGGAAGGAGAGCAAGTTGAGGCCCTGGACTCAGCACAAAGAAGATATTAGAAGGTGAAATGGACAGAAATGAGTGTTCAGTTTGATGTAGGAAGGAGTGACCACTGAAAGACGACAACGGTGCACCTTAAGGCATCATTCCTTACACAGATCCTCGCTGCGCTTCTCCGGAAAGCCATGGATACATCACTGCTAGATTGTCTCACACACACACACACACACACGCACACACGCACACACACACGTCTTTGGAAAGTGAAAACCTTTTGCAACACATCTTAATTTACACAAAGGAAGACATAGGGATGCTTCAAATTTGAGCTCATATAAGCAAAAACAACCAGATTTTGCTTTATTCCTTTGACTTACGTCATCACCCTGCATAACTGTTTTCAAACCAAGGGACTCCTTTTAGGGCCTGCGTTACATTTTTCTAAAAGAATTTTTTTATCAAGAGAATGAAAGATGAGCAAAGTTTCTTCCATACACTTGAGTGAAAGATTTTTTTTTTCTTTTCTTTGCAAATATCAATAGCTTAAGACAGAAAGAGCGTGTGGCAAACCTAGAAAACTATTTCCACTCGACAGTTTTGTCCAGCTGAATTACTGGACTCTGCCTCAGCAGAGGTTAAACACTAACAGGTGCACGGCAAAACTACTGTTAAACACTGTTTCACACGACACCACCTCACAAAGAGTTAACGTCCGTGCATGCCCCATAGTCCCTGCCATGCAGCAATTTCTTTCTCTTCCTTTATTCATTCCAGCAGCCCTGTCTCCTCCACTCTGTCCTCCCCAATCCGTGCCCCAACTTATCCCAAGAACAGAATACTCATTTCTTCCTCTTCTTTTAGTATGTCACACTATACTGGGGGCATTCATGGCTCCTTTTCTTCCTAACTGAGATGTATATCGTTGTATATCTTAAGTGTGCCCCAAACTTTTCTCAGTGCAGTACATTAGGGCATCACTCTGATGGGCAGGAACAGGTACTTGAGGTACAAACTAAGTGTCATGACTGTGTGTGGAGTCCGACACGCGTTCACCACCCTTCCTGTATGCGCAGCTGTTCCTTCACAGCTGCTCAGGAGTAGAAGTCCAGAATACAATAGCCAGGGTTTAGTTGTTTCTTTTAAATTTTAATTTCTTTATTAGTACATGTTCGTATTACGTAATGATCACATTCCTCCTGGGGAGTTGGTATATGTCAACATGTTCAGTTTTAAAACAAACAAACAAAAATCCTTTCCTAAAACTGAACTACAGACTCCTTCTCAAACCATCATCAAATCACACCAACCACCTTGCTTACCCAAACTTTAATTTTGTCCTTCCTTTTCCTCTTTTTTCTCCCATTTTCCCCTCTCCTCCCCCTAGTAATTGTGATGGTCGTAGTCCCAAAAGGGAGACCCCTCCAAGAATCTACAGACTTGGAGGCTGGGCGTGTGTAAAGAAACTTCCTGAGCTAAGGTATAGTTATTGCTGCAACCCAGACTGACTTTCTACGAGACCAAGTGTTGTATCCATTTTAAAAGGAAAAGCAAGTACAGTGCTGCTCACCTGCTCCTCACAGCTCCACACATCTGAGGTCTTAGTTACCTGTGGAAATGGCAGAGTGTGCTGGTCGCCCAGGACACGGGTCCTCTGGGCTTGTTTCGCAGGTTGTGACAGGAGATAGAAATGCACGTGGAAATAGGTCTGTCAAATGCTCCGTCTAACATCTGGCTACTGAGCCCTTTCGGATTCTGCTTTTTTACTCAAGTAGCACAATAGATGTGAGAAGAAGAGGGAAGATGAGGGAGATGGAGGGAAAGGAGATGGGGGGCAGCCAATGAAGTGGAAGAAGGAGAAAAGAAAAAAGGATGAGAAGGGGAAAGAAGAAATGGAAAGAACGTGCATTTTCTCATGTAATTCCCACAACAAACCTGGGAAATGGACATGATTAATATTGCCCCCCCCGATGAAGAAACTGAGGCTTAGAAAGTTGAAGAGGCTTGCTTCAGATCTTCTCAGTAGCAACTCAGAAAGGAAGGATTTGAACCCGGGTGGCCTGAATCCAGAGCCTGTTATATCTATGGGGAGTTGAAGAAGAAAACAAAATCTAGAAGAGGTAAAATGGGATTTCTAGACACGTTTGAGCATCTTTGGTGATAGGGAAACAACGCTATAAAACAAATCAAAGCTACAGGACTTTGGAGATTCTCTGGTTTAGCTGGATTATTTTCAGAGGATGGAAACTCAGCTAATAAAAACTAGAAGATTACCTCCAGTTTGAAAAATAAGACAGCCTGTCTCTTCCCTGCCCCAGGTACTAGCTTCAGAAACAGGCCTGTAAGTGACAAGCTCATGGCTGTGAGAGTTAGTTAGAGCTGGAGGAGTAGGGCTAAAGCAGTAGCCATAGCTATGGCTATGGTTGTTGTTAGACATTAAGGATTAATTTCAGGTTCAACAGTGCCAGGAGCTGGCTCTCCCCTCCCTCCTGAGTGGGGGGTCCATCAGAGCCCCACTTAGTAAATGCCTGGGAGCTCACTCAGTGACAGTGGTTCAGACAGCGCTCCTGGGTTGGCCAGCCGGGGTAGCCTGTGTTGGAAAGAGCGCTCCAGGACAAGCATTCCACACAAGCGGTCACAGCATTCAGCATTCTTGGACAAGACCACTGCTTCACAAGAACGTGGATGGCTTTGTTATGTCTTATCTCCTAATCTGCAGTTGGAGGTTTTCCTTCCTTTTGCAGGTGCTCTCATTTCCTTCATTATTGTTTATTAGAAAATCTTGTGGCCTTCCAAAGTCATTCTTATGCTAAGGAAGGTCCAGTGTGATAACATATTTGTGTTGGCCAAGGGTGAGGACATAGCAAATACCGAAAGTCACATAATCATGAGGATAACTGAAAGTGGGGCTTCATGTGTAAACAATGTCCCCTGCCCCCAGCAGAGAGGGGTCAAGAAAGTTTCAAAACTAGAGAGAGAAGGCAAGAGGTCACTTCTACATCTGCTGAAGCTACAAACCTAGCTGCTTGAGCTCTGTGAAAGTTATGGCTAGAGCTATTTTTAAGGTTTAATTAGGGCTCTGTGGGTGAGGTAGCTAGCACGCCAAAAGAATGCCTGAGAAGGCCGAGGCTGGACCAAGACCTCGGCGTGGGAAGTAAGTTCTCCATTCATTGACATTTCTGAAACCTACCAGGGAACAAAGCAAAACTGGGTGTGGGACCAAAGATGAATCTAACTTTAGCCAAGTCCTCCCAAAGATGAAAGCATGACAGAGCAGATCAAGAGAGAAACCAAGCCATCTTTTTGGCAAAGTGTTATTCGAGGGAATGACTTTCTCATTTCTCACACAACCTCTTGACATTAAGAAGACAATCACAAGTCCAATTTCAATTTAATTGTAGGATCTTTCATTGTTAGAACCTGAGAATCTCAGTGTAAGCATCCTTTCTTGTCATTGCCTCACCATGAAAATAAAAAACAAAGATTTGAAAAAAATTGAATGAACATGGCACAGTCTTGAAATTCTAGGACCTTATCTACTGCCCCCAGTACATTAGAACAGTTAAGATGACTATTTTTTATAACCTCCCTTGCTGCCAAATGTATTTACAGTAATGGAAAAGGTCACATCAAATATGCAATATAATAAAAAAAGGATAGTAAAGAAAAATAAAGAAAAGGGTACAAATTGTTAGGTGGGAAAGTGGCCAATGTACCAAATGTATACCACGAAGTTCTACACATCTACCAAGGGTCAACCACAATTTGTTGCAAAGCTTTCTAGCATCCAACAAAGACAGGAAAACAATTATCAGGTACAAAGCTAACAGCAATGTCCACAAAGAAAGAGCAAACCTACTGCTTCAGAGAACTATTACTGTTTGATCACAGAGAAACTTCTCCTAAGAGCCTCAAGAAAGTGAAACCTTCATAGGATATCCAGGAATCTCCTGGACTCGTGCATTCAACAAATCCATACTGAGCCCCCTGCTAAATGCCAGGAACATTGCAAGGAGCTGGGACTACAAGAGTGAGCAGATGTGTCCCTGCCCTCGTGGAGCCTCACAGTAGTGGGAGAAATAAACCTACAAACACAGCTGTGGTGAGGACCACAAGGAAAGGGTACTATGCAAGAATGGGACTTAACAATTCCTCAGCACTTAGTTCATGGGCTATTAAAACCAGCAGTGTCGGGGCCGGTGAGATGGCTCAGCGGCTTAAGCGCCTGCCCAGCAAGCGCGAGGGCCCGAGTTCGACTCCCGGAACCCACATACAAAAAAGGGGCCGGTGATATCGCTCAGCGGCACGGGCGCCTGCTGGCGTGCGAGGTCCTGAGGTCGACCCCCCGGTACCCACAAAAAAAAAAAAAAAAAAAACCAGCAGTGTCCCACCTCCCACATTACTTCAAGAGGAAAAATAGAATAGCTCTATATTGCACAAATATCAAATTAAGCAGTGTCTGTAAAAGGCTTTAAATATTTACCAAGTATTATAAATTATAAGATATTTAAACAAAGAAAGAAGTTTCAATCATCATGAATTAAAACAAAAATAATTGTTCTCTATGCCCAATGAAGAAGTAAGTTGAATGAGTAGAATGTGTTATATAACTCTGAGTAATTATAATTAATTATAGTAATTTAGTCATTAAAACTCTGTGATTTTAAATAAATAGAATAATTGTACAAATGTTAATGCAAAGCAGGCATAATTTAACTTTTTAATCATTAGCACCATAAATTTAAAAAGTTTGCCAATAACACTTGCTATAGTGTAGTTACAAAATATATCAGCTTCCAATTTGTTTAATTATAACTGATGCCTCCTTCTAATACTAGAGGTCTATTTTGTTATACTAATAAATCCCACATAATCAAAAATGGTTCACACAACCTGAAAGAGCTCAGTACATACGGTCTTACCATAAATGCTGTTGGAACCAAATAAAAATGTTCCTTCTCCATTTCCTCCTTCTTTTACCAACATAGACCTCTCCCTTTTAAAATTATAAAGAAAGTGCGAGGGATATCTTCAAGTTACGTAGCGCTTTATAGATTTTTGAGAGTCTTTTTAATGATTTTATTTTTGCCTACGACCATTCAAGGAAACAGCCAGGGTAGAAAACTGAGATTCAGTAAGTTTAACTGATTGGTTCGAAGAGCTGCTAAGTAGACAAGCAAAAAGGGATATGGCCACCGGATCTTTAGGATAAGGGTCGTTCCATGTATCAACTCTACAGACCCCTGGGAAGGATCTCCTACTCTGGAAAGAGGACTCATCCATGGCAGGAGTGTCAGATGGAAGTTGGAACAGTCTCTCCTTCACCAAGGACAATTACCAACTACTTGGACAAGAATCCTCATGAAGAGCTGTGATCAGTGACTCAGTTTTTCCAGACCATGTACTTTCTGAAATGCTTGTGTCCCTTTTTCTGTGGGTGGTGGTGCTTAGCAGCTTCACCAACATCCTATCCCAGGTCTCTCTCACTCACTGGGGAACATGCACCAAGGATGTCATTCTAGGCACATCGTTACAATGACAGGATTGATTCCATTTGGCACTAGCTAAGACCTCACCTCTGGGCATCATATCGTTCCCAGTTAAACTCCCAGTGATCCAGATGTGTATGTGGAAAGCAACTCTTGGTTGCCAAAGGCCATGTTCCAAATGTTCCCACTTCTATGTTACCAGTGTGTGTGGGAGAGAGACAAAAAATGAAAATGGAAAGAGAATATATAATTAAACTGTTAGGTGGGAATAAATCAGCCTGGTCGTGCCGGATAAGCATTCTCCATCAGTTTTGTGGAGGCCCTAATGTTCATTTATAAACATAACTAAGAGAAAAACAAGACAAAATCACTAAGGACAAGAAGTCCTGCATGAAAACCTAGATAGCTTCATTTTCCTTCTATACATCTTCTGCATCCTCCAGGTATGAAGTGAATCCAGCAGACATTTCGATTAGATCAGAGGGTAGGTGGGGACTGAGCTCGGTGCAAACTCACAGAGCTGAGGGGCGGGGGCCCCACCCACCCAGCAGAGCCAACAGGGCATCACTTTCAGAGCACATCTACAGAAGTCCTCAGAGCCACAAAATCACAGCTAGTTTTCTAGAAGAGGCCTTTGTTTTCATTTCCATTAATTTTACAGCTCTCCATTTCTCTCTGTCTCTCAGTGTCTCTGTCTGTCTCTGCTTCTGTTTCTCTGTCTCTGTCTCTCTCTCTCTCAATTATGCACTAGGCCCTGAGTTACAAGCTGAAGGAAATCCTTAGAAACCAAAAGTATAGTGGCTGTCGTCCCCGGGAGAACAGAAGTCTGCCTTGCACCGTCTGTCCCGACAGCTCAAGAAGAGCCCGGAGACCTCTGGAGGACCGGCTGCTCTGAGGCCCCCCTGCTCCAAGCTCATCACAGGCCGCAATAATTGCGTTGCCCTTCTCCCTTTCAATTTTTATTTTTCTGGGTGACCCTAAGGAATTCTGGGGTTATTCTCTTTTATGGTACATGTTTGCAGTACATACTGATCCCATCCATCAAGAGGAGTTGGTACATGTACATAACAGTTACTTTTGATAGTTTATAAAAGACAAGAAAGTTCCTGTGCTGGGACCTCCAGAGAGGGAAAAGAAATCCTTGCCTATTTCTCTCCCTTGATTAAAAAAAAAGAGTTTATGGGTGTGAGTTCTAAAGTGAGTCAGCGCTGAGTGCAAACCCCTGCCTGCTACGTTCTTACTGTGCCATTTGCACCTCCACAGTCTCTCTTCCCCAAAATGCAGATGCTAACTGGAGTGGCTGACGGTTGCGGAGAAGCAGCAAGGTGATACACATCAGCCAGCGCCTGGCACAGTCTGGCCAGGTTATGATCAGCCGATGTCAAAGTCATTAGTGCTGAGATCTGCATCTGACCCTGCAGGCCCCTCCTGCTGCCAAGACATGCTTCTAACCAGCGAGGTGATGCAGGCCTGTAATCCCCGCTCTTCAAGCGGCTGAGTTAGGCAGGCCTGGTGGCGCATACCTGTAATCCCAGCAGGCCAAGCCCAGAGGATCTCCGCAAGTTCCAGGCCTGCCAGGGCTATGTCGTGAGTATACAAAGGAATAAGTGAACAAACAAACAAACAAATAAGGACTGGGGTATTTGGAACAGGTTTGGGAAGGTGATATTTTTCTTCAAAGAATCCACATATTCTGTGAATCCTCTATTCTCCCTGCTAACGTATGCTAGTGGAAAAACGCAGCAGCATTCAGAATCATTTTTACAACGCGTTGTTACACGATCTCGCAGACTGGGAAGCGCTTTCCCATCTGCTGTTTCAGGAGTTTCTTGCAACAATCCTCTGAAGTCGGGAATTCTCCTCAGGACGCTCAGAGTGATTTCATGACTTGCCCGAAGTCACTACTGGCAAATAGCAGAGCAGGAATTAAACTCAGGTGACCCCAAACAGATTTTCCATCACAGTCTGTAGGGTCAGAGAGGGTCTTCTTGGGTCCCTCATCTGCAGGATGTTCAACGAACCCTCAGGTCCCCAGTAAACGAGTTCGAATCCAGGTGCTGCCAGCCCCGCGTATAAAACAGACCTATTTCTCTCCAGGAAGACATCTCAGCAGAAATATATTTCACTGTCCCCTCCAACCCAGGCCCCATCCACATGGAATGCTTGAAAGAGCCAAATAAACAGATTTAACTGACTTAACATGTTCTCCTTGCCAAATATTATAAAATGAAGTAATGGGTAACCTGCATTAATTCTGCTGGATTCTCAGACTTTCTTTTCTCCCCCTGAGGAATGGAAAATGATTTGAACGAGATGGGAAACCAGCTTTCTCTCTCTCTCTTTCTCTCTTTCTCTCAAAACTTCTCAAAACACATTACTATGCTACTGGAAGCCATTCAATTGAACTAAGTCATTAAGTTAAATCATCTGCACACATTTTCTCAGTAAGATGAATCTGCATGGTAGACTGATTTCATACAACAGTTGCATGTAAACATCTCCAGGGAAAACCAGATGGTGATGGCACATCAGAACCTAGTTAGTCCTACAAAGACCACGGCGTTGGTTCTGGACATCATCTTTCCAGGAATCCTGTAACCCAGGGTGGATCTCAGTGGAGCCCAGCTGGTGGGTAATTTTTCCCTTCCCCCAGATGTGCCCTTTGCTCAGAACTCCCTAACACTTGGAGCAAAGCAGGCAGCCCCGACCACCCAGTGCAGCTGGGGAGTGAAGATTTCTGCAAATTCAAGGCCTAAAATCCAACAGAGACCGCAAGGCCCCTAAGGGAAGAGGAGAATAAACCCTTCGATGCTTTTGTGGTTACAATCCATCACTCAGGGAAGTGGACCTGCGGAACAGAGACCCACTGGGAACAAAGGCCTAATAATTACTGGTGCCCGGAAGGCAAGGCCCAGGGAGATTTCAACACAAAATGAAGAAGGGAAGAGAGGACCATGTGGCTGAACTGATCCTGGCCAAGAGGAACTCAATAAGGCAGTTACTTAATTAGTTATTACATTTTTTTTATCATAGTAAACACTTAATATATTTTTGTGTGTTGTATAGATCACAATAAATGTAAAACATGAAGAGGCAAACTGTAAGGGATTAGTCTAATTAGTGAAAAAAAAATATTAAACAGCTGACCTTGTAAATACTCGCTTTAAAACCTAAAACTTAAAAAACATGTTACAATGTCTTCCAGGGTCGGCCAGGCTAGAACAATAGGCCACCAATACAGATCCCTTCCCCACTGTTTGCAATTGAGCAGGGCAGGCAGCTTTGCAAGAAAGACAGATGTCTGGAAGCAAGAAGTGCCCTGTGCAGGTTTAAAGATATGCAAAGAACTCCCAGGCTCTGGGAACCAAAACAGAGTCCCAGGGAATTTGAGAGAGATCAAGACCTTTTCAGCAGTGGCAATTTCTACTTCATATTAGAGACACATTAATGCCATTTTTAAAGGATAAATATCCACCAGCACTCTGGGAGGCTGAGGCAGGAGGATCAAAAGTTCAAGCCCAGCCTGGGCAACTTAGCAAGACTCTATCTTAAAATAAAAAATAGAAAGAAAAGATGCGGTGGTATAGCTCAGTGTGCTGACCCTATGTTCAATCCCCAGTACTGGAAAAATGAAAGAAATGAAAAAAGAAAAACGGTTAAGTATTCATGATTAAGCATAAAAAAAGAACCCAATAAAGTTAAATATATAGGCTTAGTGTTGTGGGTGAAGAAGTCACCAACCCAGCTCCAAAGGAGCTTCCAACAGCACTAAAGCAAACTTAGAAAAACAAGTCATCACCTCTCCACTCCCTTTTGCCAGTCAACTCACCATTATCCACAGGTGTGGACCATCACCAAAGACAACTGGGGAATCAGTGCAGTTTCTTCTTCTACGTTTGCAAATAATAAGATCAGCAGCATGACCATGGGCTTGGTGAGTCAGTATGCTGTTTCCCCATTTTTTCACTGTTGGAAAAGATGTCAATAAATGTAGGCAGACTTATTTAGATTGCATTCATCAGCTTTTCATTACTGTAGCGAACACCTGAGATAAATTAACTTAATAGACACAAAAGGTTTGCTTTGGCTCACGTTTTGGAGGTGTCAGTCCATGGTCAGACAGACCCATTGCTTTTGGATATGTGGCCTCTCAGCACCTCATGATGGGATGGTGGGGCAGAGCAAAACCCTTCATTCATGGCCAGGAAGCAAAAGAGAAAGAGGAAGACGAGGGATCCCAGTGTGGCCCTCAAGGACATGATCCACTGACCTCCCATGAAGCCTCACTCCCTAAAGCTTGGACCGCCTACAATAGCAGCTCCCTGAGGACTGAGCCTTTAACACATGGGCCTTGGGAGGTTACCTGACAGCCAATCTACAGCACAGGCAATGTAGATAAATGATGCCCAAGCAACGACATAAAACAGACTGAGCAAAGAAGCAGCAAAAATCCAAAACTGCGAGAGACTGCAGCTCCTCATAAGAACTTAGACCCTTCTAGCAGCTGACATCAGATGAACTGGGCTACACAGGAAAGGCGTTCATAACCCGAAAACTTAAGGACAATGTCTATGTCCAGACATTCATAAATTTTAAATCAAGGTCAATGTCTCTCACAACTAAAATTTGCTTACCTCTGTGTACAAAGTCCAGAGTTTGTAGCGAGCTTGTTCTGGAGGGGCAGGGGTGCTGGGAATTGAAGCCAAAGCCTGGCACGTGCTAGACAAGCTCTGCCACAGAGCTACATCCCCAGCTCAAGCAGATTTTTTTAGGTAAAAGATAAAGAGGAAGAAGAGGAAGAGGAGGAGGAAGAGGAAGAGATTAAGTTTTTGAGGTTTTATTCTACACCATGCCCTGTTTTTATATCTTCAGTCACTGTGCTAACAAATAGTTAATACTGGGGTCTTCATGTTACAGATGAGGACACTGAGACTTAGAAAAACTGAGGTGGCATGCCTGCGGTGGCCAGAGCAGGAAGCAGTTTCCTTTTCCTTTAAATGCTACTTTCTTCCACTTTCCTTTACTCCTTTTTTCTGGCTGCTTCTTCCCCTCCCCCCAGGAGTGCAATAGATGGTCCTTCCGGGGACAGTGCATGTTCCCTGGCCATAGCTGCACACACAGCACGGATGCCTGCCTTCCTCCCTTAGTTGCCCTCCCCTCTCCTCCTTTCCCTTCTCTCCGTAAAGCAGGTCTCTGGATTCCCTGCCCCTCCAGCTCCTCCTCATCTGGCGGGCCATTCACCATGACCTTTCAGCCCTCCTCCCTGGATATTCTGGTACTGCTGCAAGGCCTGCAGCAAGGGAAGGGTGGTTGCAACAGATGCTTGAGGGAGACATCGAGCTTGGTCCAGGAAGCTAAGAGACACTGGGGCACAGCCAGAGGATCACCATAGAGAACCCTCAGTGCTCACAAACACCACTTTTCCCCAACTCTTTCTAAGTGGTCAGTAAAAACATCTCGAGAAGCCAATGTTTAAAGAAAGAGGGAGAAAAGAGAAAAAGGACAGTGAAGGAAGAAGGAAGGGAGGAAGGAAGGGAAGGTGAGGCAAAAAGGAAAGAAGAGGGAAGATGGGAGGAAGTGAAGGAAGACAAAGAGAAAACAATTAAGATTCCTTGTATGGACAGGAACCACCAGGCTTAATAGAAGACCCAGGAATCTATGCTGTTAGCATTGTAAGTTTGAGAGCCAGTGCAAGTAGGAGTGTGGCATCCAGAGCTCTCACACTAATCTGAGATTAAAGACTGAGGAAATTAATAGAGACAAAGCATTGGAACCAGCAGAGCCCTCTGCTCTTCAGAGTACTCATGCCTTCATCCACTTCCTTTGAAGGCGCAGGGCCCTGGGCTGGACGTTCTCTGACTCATGACCCCACCCACTTCCACAGGGGTCAGCTTGGGTGGTGCAGGAGCTCCAAGAGGAAGCTTGGTAGAAGGCTACCTCTCGTGAGGACAAGGATGTCACAACAGTTTTCCAAGCTTCAGGCCAGCGCCCCTCCCAAGCCACCAGATGTTGCAACTGGACTTGTGCCCATGAGCATCCAGCACAGCTTGAATGGGTTCTCAGATTCCCCATTTCATCTCGCCAGGGCAGAGGAGGAGAAAGAGCCCAAAATCCTGTTGGGGGGCGAGGATGTGAGGTGCACAGCAGCTTGATGCTCACCTTGGGATGTGGGTTTCAAAGGGGTCAGCATGTAAAACAAATCAGTGGACCACAGCGTTCTGTCCCTTCTCTTTGGCATGACTGCTTTAGGGCAGGTTTTGGGCTGTGTCCTCTCCCAGTTCCTTATTTTGAATAGGGCAGTCTGAACCCCAGAGAGAGGGTGACCTGGTGTGAGCTCAAATCCTGACTAAGTAAAATACCACAGTCCGTGTGCAGTGTGGAATTCTGCCTTTGGATATTCCTCCTTGCCTTGGTCACCAAAGACCTGTTAGGGTGCTGGGGAATGTTTCCTTCTACTCCCAGAAGCTTCAGTTCTTAATCAAAGAAACCCAGTTCATGAGACCAGCCGGGCACAAGACACCTGGGGAGTTGCTATGTGCACACCCGACAATCGTGTGGCAGTTTCCGTGACTCCACCGTTGGCTACAGCTGTCTACTATTTTTCCACTTCAGGTAGAGTCTAATATCAGACAGAACAATTTAAGATTTACTGATGTGACTCAGACATGCAAAATAACTATACTTTCCTTCTTGGGAATTTAGATGGCACATGATTTGGACCACAAGCCCAACTTCTGGAACTCGTAAACTAGCCAGTTCACATTGCCCAAGGACATAAAGTTGATTCCTACTCAGGCACTGCCCTGCGGGACTTCCAGTCTTCCACTACTAAGGCCTGGGAAATGGGATCATTGTCCCATCTGCATTCTGGCCCCTGGAGCATGCAGGGGGCAGGGGTCCCTTCTGAGGCATCCACAGAGACCTCACCTCTCTTTGTGTCTCCTCCAACCCTTGTTTCCTTGCTGTTTGTTGGACCCATATTTCCTTTCAAGCTGGAAACCTGCCATGATTCCCAAATCTGTAGCCCAAAGTCAAAGTACTGTGTTCCCAGTCCGCCGGGATTTTGGCTATGGTATTAAAGTGAAGCGCTGCAACTCAGAATCCTTCCTTTCCCCTGTTGGGGCCCTGTTCTGCACTGAAAGGTGCACAGCTTGGATGTGAAACACAGAACTATTGATTTCTTTGCACCAGACAGTCACTGAAGGCAAGCTTTCCTCCATTTACAGGATTAGACCCGCAGAGGTGGATTAAGCAGGTCCCTCCCTCACATAATCCTGTAAAACATGGGAGATGGAGCAACTCAGACCCCACCCAAGACCCAAGAATCCACATTTGCATAGGAAGCCCAGCGGACTCAGGTGCACAGTGACCTTTGGGGAGCACAGGCTTCTCGCCTTATTCTCTGTACCTATATTTGACAGATGTGAAAATGAGGCCCGAAGTAGATGAGAGCGCCACCAGGAAGCACCATCATGCCCCTACCCCACCCCTCCCTTGATGTAGGGGGCCCTAAGCAAACCCAGTACCCCAGTTCCTGTTCTGCCCCTCTTCCACTGTGCTGAGCACAGCGCTGTGTGCACAGACAGGCGCTTCGCAAGGCCTTGTTGGAGCCAACTGAGACCCAATGTGGCTATCTGTAAAGAGAGCTTCCCAAATCCATTTGAAATGTGTTTATTTAGTTCTAATCCATAAACATTTTTGAGTGCTCACCACATGCAAAGCCTTGGGCTGGAGGAATCAGGGAAAACAAAGTGGAATGTGACAGCCTCAGGACGCACCCCAGGTTTGCAGTCTGGTTGGAGAAACAGACACTATCACTGTATAACTTGGGGTGGCTTTAATGGAGAGTGCACAGGGTTTTATTTACTTTACTATGGGGTAGACACCAACATTTACCTCCACGGTACCATTAAATCAGTCAGTCACTTTGGACCATTAATAAAAATATTAAGAACAAGTTTTGAAGTTAAACCAGGCAGAATCTACATTTGTAGTGAAAAGAGTATGACTTTTAGAAATAAAATTATTCAAATATTTAATCAAACATTTATAAAAGAAGAAAGCATATTACTAAACCTGGAAGGGGATATTGTAATATTTCTGTTGTTCTTGGAGTTGAAAATGGGATATTCTAGCTAATCTAATATTTTGCCAAACTGAGAGTTTCTGCATAGGAATTATGCAAAATCAACAAGACTGATTCCAAAAAAAGACCATGAAACTCAGGGTTAGAACATTTTATTCATAATTCATATACCATATCAGAATATAGTCATTGTGGATCCCACTGCTACCTTGAAAATCATTCTCTTATAATGTATTTATCAAAGCAGTATGAAATATTAGCATTATTTCAGGATCATTGTGTAGATATTAATCTACTAGATTTTTTAAAAAGACATCTTTCTAGCTATTTAGAGTCTAGAGATTATTGCAAATAAACGCAACATAACAATAAGAAAGCAATGTATTTGCTGAAAAAAGCATTCTAAAGCTATACTGACTTTGGTATATATTGCACTTGAAAAGCAAATCATTGAGCATCTTCATTTAGCAAAGAAATAAGCTTTCTAAAAACAAATGGAAAAGAGTGAGTGACCATGCTTTGCAGTTAAATTGAATCAAGAAAATGGGAAGAAATGTCCTCCAAGACTAATTATAGATGTAAGCCATAAGATCCAGTATTAGAAATCTATACACAGAGAAAAAACCTTCATTCCTTTTTTTTTTTTTTTTTGTACCGGGAATCAAACTCAAGACCTTGTGCTTGCCAGGCAGGCGCTATGCCGCTGAGCTATATCCCCAGCCTGAAATCTTCATTCTTAAATTCTTAATGAAACTCACCTCCCCTAAATTATCTAGAGATTACTGAAAGCAAATCATTGACCATGTAATGTGTACCTTCAAAGAGACAGGTAGAAAATTTGTTATTTACTAGCAAGGGGAATTAATTTCAAAGGATAACACATAGAAATAAAAAAATCTTAATACATACATTTCTCATTTCCTGAAAGTTAGAAGGAAAAGTAATGTTAGGTTTTTATAGAGGAAAATCCCTAAGATCAAAATTAGAAACTTTGGTATTATTATAAATTTTGTGGCAGCCTCCGATATACGGCTCTCAAAAAAGCTGTATTTATTGTTTATTTTTAATAAATAAATATATCACCTTAAAATTAAAAATAAAAGCTTTGATTAAACCTAAAGGAGCTGCAGCTCCCACAGTTTAGTTACTTTACAAACACAAAATGTGATGGGTTTCTTAACAACCCAAAAGTGCCAAAAATTTGTTTTACTTGACTTTAAAGTCATCCTCCCTTTAACTTCTTAAACTATAAAAATATTACACATGTGTTTTTAATTAGGAACATAGATTCACACTTAGAAGGGTTGAAGCCCATGTTTGAATTTCCTAAACCAAATGGTGAAGGAAATTCATTACAACCTGAAGTCTCCGAGGATTGTGACAGACATACTGTTATCCCACAGTAAACCTCAGAGAATGGGGAACAAATAAAATTAAAAGGCTGAACTATCCCATCTCTGATGAAAGAGCCTGTGCCTATGCTGGGCACAAAGCTGCTCTGTACAAGGGACAACGTCCTCGCGACCTCACACTGCCACCTCCACCCGCAGCAGACCAGGGGCCTTTCACTGCCCGGGGGAAAGCTTTCTCCTAACAGGTCCACAGTGGGAATTGAAGCCTCTGCATTGAGGACCCTCTCTAAGGAAAAGAAAACAAAACAATGAGTATGGAAGTAGGCACAAAGAGATATATTTACTAAACTAAGATGATCAAAGAAATCATGATATTCCAAATTTCTAAAATCTGATAAATATTGGAAAGTTGCCCAAATCTAGGTATAAGATTTTGATTGATGTACCTGTAAAATAGATTTTCCTACATTAGCTTCCTGATAAATCTACGCATCTCTATCCAGAATGGATTCTTTTTTCCTCATTTGTGCACTTCACATAGGCTAACTGTGATTTTAGACAATCTAAAAAAATAGAAATTACTACTTAGGTAGATACTTAAAAACTGGAGTTTATCCTTAGAATTTAATATTCTTAAATCTTGGCATTTCATCTGTAAAAAAAATAAATTATAATCAATAACTGTATAAACCATCAATTTTGCAACAACTTCTAAAGGCAATTATGCAAATTTTAGAAGAAAATTACCAGAACTTATTTAAATAAAAAGAGATGGCTTGATTATAAGCAATATAATTAAAGTGGCTAAGAAATAATAAGAAATGGTTAATCAAGTAAACATATAAATAATTGCTTTAATTTTGCTCCAAAGTCCATTTCAACTTTGGAATCACTTTGAATTGCAAAGCTCATATAGTAGGTAAGAACTTGGTGAACCTTGAGATATAGAAATGGTCAAATCTGATATTTAATTTTTAAAAATATGTATGGGTAAATCAACAAGACGTTTGGACTTTTAATATTTTAGCAACAAGAGAAAAAGAAATGACAGGAATTATGGGTGAAACAAGATAGGCAAAATGTTGATAGTTGTTGAAACTTAATTGATATGTGAAGGTATATAATGTTTTTAATCTTTTTTATGCATTAATAAAGTTTCTTTTTATAAAAATAGCCTTTGAAGAAACACCTTGTTGAATGATTTTTACAAAACGATATATTGTACTCAGAAAGGTAGATTTAGGATTGGGAGGATGAGAATAATCATTTTGCAGTTAGAGGAAAAAAACAGTCATTAGTAACTATCTTAACACTGTCCTTCACAAGGTATACAGTATATCCGATATGATGAAGTGATATCCATTATGATGAAATGATGATGATGAGTGCAGATATTTTGTTATTCTTGTGTTAGCAAAGTTAGACTATCTTTCAACATACTTGGTAACAAATGCCTGATGAATGTTTTTGAAGTTCCCGTCTTTAACAAGCATGAAATGGACTAAGAAAAAATATAGAGAAAAATAAATAATAAATAAAAGAGATGTCTATACATTTGTGACTATGGCTAAAGAAGATAAATCGGTGAGGGAAATAGCCGTTCCCAAGACATCCACCCTCTGAAACACCACCTGGCATCATTTCTTCCTGCAGCAAATATTTAGTAAGTAATTAATATGTGATAAACTAGACAGATTAAGGTGGACAAGACTGAGGAGTTCCTACTGTCAAAAGGATCAAATCCTAGAAGGAGATTTTCCCTGCCAACCAAGATGGAATATGAGGAATTGATTTACCCTCCCACTTTAAACAACTAGAAAACTGGACAAAATAAATGAAACAATGGTTTCAGGCACCAGCCGACAGCAGTGTAAGACAATAATCCCAGAGAAAGAGGAAATAAATAAGGTGGCCTTTGCAATTGCACCAGTTATTGCCTGGAGAGAGTTTCTATGATGAAGTTCAGGGTGGGGAAACCCGAACAGAATCTAGTGGCCTCTGTGAGTTGAGGAGACAAAGACTGGCATTACCAGGAGGCCACAATAGCTGAATTTTTGGCTGATTGGAGACTTATGCATGTGAGGAAACCACTACATGGAGGCCATAGACAAAGAAAGCAGGAGGAAGCAAATTCCCTAGAGTTTGCATAGGGCTGAGAATAATTCAGCTTCTCTGCCCTCCAGAGTGGAAAAACTTTGTATTAAACGTGATATCAGATAGATTCATGAGAGAATGTTGCCTTAGAAGTGTGGCTAAGTTAGCCCTAGATTAACAATTATTTTCTACTCACACTAATAGAGCTTAAAAGCAAGCCTCAAAAGTGTCTGAGTGATTCCAAGCTACTTAACTATGCACCAGAACAAACTGCAACACTGTTCACAAGAACACAACAAAATCCAGCAGCAAACAATGAAAAATTCTAACATTGGAAAATGTGCTTGCAGCCTCTGCATCCTTCTCGAAGAATACATTACCCACAAAGCATTTGCCACTTGGTTTTCTCATTGTGAGGTGGTGAAAGTGGCAAAAATGTGTAATAAAATTGGTCTGAATGCCTGTGAACAAATCTTGGATGCAGACAAAAGCAAATATGGCTTCCTTACAAAGAAAAGAAATTCATTTGAAAAATTTCCTGGAATTAACAGGCAGGGTGAATAACCAGACTCAGAAAACAAGCAGGAAGCAAAAAGTCCTGGTAAATGATGCCCAAGGTGACACCACAGGAACACGCTCGAAGGTAGCCTAACCACCATCATGGACATTGCACATAACTCCTGACTCGGCCACCACTAGACACAGGGCAATGCCAGTAAAATGAATTCTAAATCCTCGTCTACTTGTTGTGATATTCTATTTGGATTCATGTCTTTGCTTGGAAGATCCTGTTACCAAGCTCTGATGATTGTCCATGCTCAGCTGGGTAGGTTCACCTTCCTAAGCGACAGAGCTAAAAACATGCACAGTAGCAGACTACCCCGATGCACAAAGTGGGTTCAGACGGCGGGCAATCAACAGTAAATAACCAGCATCTGCTGCTGCCCTCTGATACACAAATGGATAATAAACAGAATGTAATGCTGGAAGTACATTGTACCACACACATGTTAGATACATGAGAAGGTGCTTATATATAGAAAGCTACAGCTCAGGATGGATTGTCATTTTTCTCATGAAAGGGACTGCAAGAAGATACTCTAAGAAGAGTGAAATCTGAAGTACAGGAATAAATCCCATGTTCATTTTAATGACTGCGTTGATTTACTTAGCAGACATTTTTCAATGTTATCTGTTCTCCATCTCCATAGCAAAGCACAACTAAATGTTTTACTTCAGAAGTACCTTGTGGAAGAGATGCAAATGGTTTGAGCACTAGATGAAGAGTTGGTTGGAAGGAGTTTCCTCATATATATGTAATTAAAAGTCAATGTGAGTAGAAAAATGAAGTCAAAAATCAGGTCTCTCTGAAAAACAATACATTGAAAAGTATTTTCCTGAAATCATGCATGAGAGGGACCAGTGGTTTAGAGAATCTTACAATTCACCAACTTACACCGAAAGCAGCCAGTCATCATTAAAATATATTTATCAAAATTTTACTTAAAAGTAGTAAAGGCAGGCCGGTGAGATGGCTCAGCGGCTTAAGCGCCTGCCTGGCAAGCGCGAGGGCCCGAGTTGGACTCCCGGAACCCACATACGAAAAAGGGGCCAGTGATATCGCTCAGTGGCACGGGCGCCTGCTGGCTCGCGAGGTCCTGAGGTCGACCCCCCGGTACCCACAAAAAAAAAAAAAAAAAGTCGTAAAGGGCCGGTGAGATAGCTCAGCAGCATAAGCGCCTGCCTGGCAAGTGCGAGGTCCTGAGTTTGACTGCCGGTACCCACATATGAAAAAAGGACCGGTGATATCGCTCAGCAGCACCTGCTGGCACACGAGGTCCTGAGTTCAACTCCCGGTACCCACAAAAAAAAAAAAAGTAGCAAAAACTTCTGTATCATTAATGCTTTAGCAATATCCTAGCCACCTCTCATATTAATACTTCATTGAAATTTCTATTCATTTATTCATATAAATGTGAATTTTTGAAAAAATTGTTGTACCAAGAAAAAAGAGAAAAACCATCTGGATTTTGAATCTGATATTCACTGTTTGCTTTTTTCAAGCAAAATTTTTAAAATCATGCTGTTCAAAGCAGGATGATGTTCTCCATTAGCAGGAAAACAGAAAAAAGCTTTCCCAAAAACTGTAAGACGCTGTTTAGTATCAAAGTATATACATACATACTATAGAAGAGAACACAATTTCCTATTTGTGATAGTCCGGGGCAGTTCACCTCTGCTGCTGTTAGATATAAGATAGAGAAAATGTTCTTAGGAAGAAGCATTATTCCATGTGAACATTAGAAAACTTGATCAACAGAAGATAAAAACAGAAACATGAAACGCAAAAATGTCAGACTAGCAGGAGATCAGGAGTCAGGTTGAATAAAGTGAGCCACACGGCAGGCGGGTGGTGAACCTTCTGGCTTAGATTAGAAGAGAAGGCTTGGACATCATAGTTGAAGTTTCTGCGGAAATACACTTGGCAAGACCCGTGTTCATTTCAGTTTGAAGTTGGGTGACAGGGTTTGGCGCAGTTTTGAGCCCTGGATAAAGTTGGAAATTGTACTAATTCTTGAAACCTTCTGCAGATAGTTACTCTTCCTACATATTGAGGTGTTAGTCCCTCCTTTGGGACTACGATCACCAAGATTCATTCTTGCTTCAAATCTGTGGCCCTGTGGTCCTGTCTCTTCTTGTAGCTTTGCTCTTACTCCTATGATTCACAAAGAATGATCCTTCGTATGGTAGATGTAAAGTTGACCCTTCATTTTCTGTTTAATATTTAAAAACAACTAAATCATAATGCATCTTATTAGATTTTTCCCCCACTAACATTGTGAGCTCCTTCACAGTTTGCAAAGTACTGCTCACATAGTTTTGAATACTTAGTTTTTGTTAATGAGAGATATATCTTGAGTATCTGTAAATCAGTATCAGCGAGCATTTGTAAATAAATCTCACTTCCTGATCATATTTCTTACATTGAAAATCTAGGCTGAGTATGTAACTCGGTAGTAAAGCACTTGCGCTAGTGTGCACAAAACCCTGGGTCCTGTCCCCAGTGTGGGGGAAAATATATAAGCAATGCTGTTAGCCAAGTTTCTAGTGGCCACATTAAAAAAGTAAAAAGAAAAGATTAATTTTATTATATTTTAGCCCAGTGTCTCCAAAACAACATTTTTTTTTTTTTTTTTTTGTGGGTACCGGGGGGACGACCTCAGGACCTCACGCGCCAACAGGCACCCGTGCCGCTGAGCGATATCACCGGCCCCTTTTTCGTATGTGGGATCCGGGAGTCGAACTCTGGCCTTCGCGCTTGCAAGGCAGGCGCTTAAGCCGCTGAGCCGTCTCACCGGCCCCCCAAAACAACATTTCAACATGTAATTGATAGTAAAATTATTAATAAGATATGTTACATTTTTACGCTAGATCAAATATGCATTTTATGATTATAACACATTTAAGTTTGGACTAGCTATAGTTCAAATGCGCAACAGCCACAAATAGCTAGTGGCTCCTGTATTGGACAGCACCGATGTAGAAAGTATAAGGTCAATAAGAGATACAATAAAAGATGCACATTATCTCTTGTAATTTCACAAATATTTCTTTAAAAAAAAAAAAACTAGGTTTAAAAGCCAACTTTAGAGATAAGAACCAAATGCCTAGGGTCAGGAAGCTCCAACCTATAAAGGACTCTGCAGAGGTAAAAGTAATGCCTGATGTTTACTGGGTGTGCACAGTGCCTCGGTGCTCATGATGGTGGTGGGAAGGGGGGACTCTGTAGTGCTTGGCTGAACCCCAGTTTGGACAGGGAGCTTCTCAGGAGCTTCTTCTGTCCCCAGAAGTGTAGCTATCAATATAGATAATCCTTTTTCAGATAAATACCCAAAGGCCCATACTTCATATTGGTGATGGCATTTACAGGGGCCTGCTGATTGTCCAAGAGGTAACTGTGACATCTGGTAAATGAAAAATATTAAGCTCATAATGTACAATCAGTTTTAAATCTTCTCCACTGTCACAGAACACCAGCTCCGTATAGACAGAGTGTAGGCTGTGTCTCGCTCTCATGATTCTCTTTCCCTTCGAACTTGGCCTCACTATTCGTTTTAACTTTACCTTACCCCTGTGAAATTTGCATTGGCGAGGCAGACATGGTCTTCCCAGCACTATAAATCTCCCAAGTGAAGGTTAGTTGTTTTCTACCCCAAATAGTCTCTACGCCAGTTTCACAGTGACCTTTACAATGCGTCTGTCCTCCGTTCTCTGGTTCAGTTTCTTTTGCATCACTCTCTGGAATTCGCTCTCTGGAGGACTGTGAGTAAAATATGGAGGTAGTCTGGAAATGGACAAGCAGTTGGGATGTGGGGACCGTGATGGAAACAATCTGAAAGAGAGGGCAAAGTGGGAACAACTCCCAGCACTTCGCACTATAGAGAGGTCAAAATGTGGGCTACAAATCAAATTTGTCCTTGGCTGGATCCACAATTAGAAGATACCTGAGCCCAGGGGCTTTTGAGCATCTGTCTGCCGTTTGAGCGCAGAGCAGGCTGCCTGGAGATGGAGACTGGTCCTCCAATTAGCTACGATTGAGCTCAGGATGAGAGCTGTGCTATCCTTTTTCCTCTCCTCAATTTTGTTATTCTAGCAGCTGTCATCACCATTCACATCCACTCGCAGACTGTACGTGGTGAAGGAGCTCCATTCAAGTTTGGTATCCAAATTAGCTTTGCAGCCCAGCTCATGTGAATTTATGGGAAGCCATGGTAAATAGAAACGCTAGCTGCAGTCTGTTCACCACGGGTTGTTAGTAGATATTTACATTTAGATGTTTAACACATCCTGGCTTTTATCCAATATTCTCCAACATCCTCTAAACAGCCCCAGTTTTCTAAACCCTATGGTTAGCATGTATAAAGAGATGGCCAAATGTGGGGAAATGTTAGGAAGCAGTTATAAATATAAACCACCTTTTAAGATTTACACAAAAATTTTGTTAGTAAATTTAGAGAGTTGTGTATGCTGGGAGTAAATTTTTGCCTAGGCACTTAGAAACTAGCAGAAGCTCCCAGGGTAATAACCTGTTTTGTTGGCTCCCTGGCCCCACCTCCAGCATTTCTTAGCTTTTGAATTAGATAGAGAAATAGGCCATCCAACAAGAAACCAAATACAGTTCTAACTGAATTCGTTTTCAGAATTAACCACCAGTGAAACACACATAGAAAGTGAAAACAAAAAAATAAGAACCTCCTGGACATGTCTAGTATTTTAACTTTTTCCCTAAATGAGCTTAAATCATTCAACTGAGTAGCAGCTGTTTAATCATCAGTATTTAATCATCAAACACTTTCTCTTTAAGATCGTTTTGGCTATCCAAGGTCTATGCTTTTCCATATACATTTTATAATCAACATGTCAGTTTTAACCAAAAGTATGTACCATCAGAACTTTGGGTTTACACTGACTCTAAAGATCAATTTGAGGAGAATTCGCACGTGAACATCTTGGGCTTTGATCTGTGAACACAACGCTGTCCCTTTAGTTAGGTCTTGAATGGATTTCAGCCACGGTGTGTAGCTGTCACTGCAGAAGGCTTACAATGCCCTTTGTTAAATTTAACTCCTAGGCATTTTATGATTCTTGATGTTTCCTTTCCTGAGAGAAGGGAATCAAGACCCTGAGCCCTTTTGCGATCACTGAGCTGGGCACGTTTGCCCCCTTGACTTCTTCCTCTCCTAATGGGCTCTAGGTTCCCTCTCTGCTTTACCTCTTTGGCCCTATTTCTCTCTTTCATCCATAGCTAAATTTCCTCCTGGACACAGAATTTTGCTGATCCAATCTCCTCCCTCCAGTTGGCTGCCAGCTGCCTGGGTTTTTGTTTGGTTTGGGTTCTGTTTGGTGGGAGGGCATGCACAGACATTGCGACCAGATGAGAAAGATTCAAAAAGCACTGTTGTGAGAAAACAGTGTTCATGTAAACACTCTCCGCTGCCTTTCACAGATGCACGGCAGAATGGAAGAGCAGAATCAAATGAGAAAATGTCCTGTGAGTGGGGCACTGGGAGGCCTTCCCTGCCTCTGTTCCCTTCAGAAACAGTGACGCAACGATGCTTTTGGGTAGGAGTCGTGAACTGGGTAGAAAGATGAAATAGCATTCTAGGGGTTTTGAGTGTACATTTCAAAGGCCAAAATAAAGTCTGTTAACTTTTGTAAATTTTTCTCCCGGGTCTAAATAAGAATGGATGGAGAACCAAGATAGAGGCCTCTACGTAATAGTACTATCATTTGACATGGCTTGGATTGATACTGTGTTGAGACAGTTAAAATTTCACAACATTGGGCCAGTGAGATGGTTCAGCGGCTTAAGCGCCTGCCCAGCAAGCGCGAGGGCCCAAGTTCGACTCCCGGAACCCACATACCGAAAAGGGACCGGTGATATCGCTCAGCGGCACGGGCGCCTGCTGGTGTGTGAGGTCCTGAGGTCGACCCCCCGGTACCCAAAAAAAAAAATTTCACAACATTAAGTTTTAAAATGCAGGTATGTGATAAACTTCTCCATTTATTTCGGTCTTTCTTCCGTCAGTGTTTAACATGCAGATTCTGCACGGACTTTGTTAGATTTTTGACCCAAGTATTTTATGTATCTGGTGCTATTTTAAAATGCTCTCATTTTTAAGTTTTGATTTCCAATGATGTATTGCTACTATATGTCAACACACTTAACATTTTCAGTCTTGCTAAACTCTTTTATCAATTCTAGCAGAAATCTGTTGTAGATTTGGATTTTCTGCATAGATGACCACCTTATCTGCTGAAGGAGAAAGCTGTTTCCAGTTTTGTCTGATAAAAATTATGTCAATGAATGCTCTTTTACAAACGATTTTCCTCACTTAACTGATTATATTCACTATAGATACATACATGTTAAATCTTGAGGGGGCCAGTGAGATAGCTCAGTGGCATAAGCGCCTGCCTGGCAAGCGTGAGGCCCTGAGTTCGACTCCCGGAACCCACATAAAGGAAAAAAATGGGCTGGTGATATCACTCAGCGCCAGAAGCACTTGTTGGCAAGCGTGATGTCCTGAGGTCGACTCCCGGTACCCACATAAAAAAAAAAAAAACTTGAGCCTACGTAGTCTATCACTGAGCTGCACCACACACGTACATGTTCAATCTTGATACAATTTATCCTGTGTATTCTCCCAAGCTGTACCTTCTTTCCTGGCCAGAACAAGGGAAGTTAGCTCTTTTCTTCATGAAGAGCATCTCCACTCAACCGAAAAACGAAATCTGTATGTGCCTATGGATATACATGACTTTCAGGGTATAGCTAGGATTGAGTCAACGTGCCATCCACATTTTGTAGAAAATCCCTTCCTCTTTCCTTCTCCCATCTTAGTCTGTGCTGCTGTAACAAAATACTTAAAGCCAGGTAATTTATCAACAACCGAAATTTACTTTTCGCAATTCCACAGGATGAAAAGCCCAAGATCAAGTCCAAGATCCGGCACCAGCAGAGTGGGCATCTGGTAAAGGCCCATTATTCATACATGGTGCCATCCAGCTGTCCTCACATAGCAGAAGGGACAAAGGAACAAAAGGGGCCCAGCTAGTTCCCTCCATCCCTTATGAGGTCCCCACTTTCTTTCACCGTGGTGCCCTCATGACTTTATCACACCCTGATGGTCCCACCGCTCCATACTATCGCATTTAGGGATTAAGTTTCAACATGAGTTTTGGAGGACGCACAAATGGTTAAACCATGGCACTTTCTTCACCCAAAGATTCCCACAACTCCCAGATTATTGCAGGAAGTAGAATGATAGGGAGCAGGCTGGCCAGAAAGGGTCAAATCTCCCTGGAATCTCTGACTCCTGGCTTCTCCCATTAATTACCAGTTCAGTCTGTGAATCACTTAGGTGGTCTCCACTTGCCATCTCCCCTCCACAACACATGGCCCAACTCAGAATCTTTGCTACATTTCCAACAGAAGAATAAATTTTTAAAAAAATTCACTCATGCGAAGTGTGTGCGTAAGCACGATTTACTAAAGTTTTAGTGAAACGAACAGGATTTAAGTTGCAAATCTGCAAACAAATTCAGATTAAAAAAAATCAGCCACTCCTGCTTCTAAAAGCTATCCTGGCAACTACCATTTTTCATGGCCAGACCACCCCCATATAGCATGCCAGACTCTCTCCTCCTCGCTGGCCTTTGCTCTTTTTCTGTTGTCTCACATTTGTCCTCCACTATTATTCCCACCCCTGCAAATTAATTAAAATGGCCTGTGTGATAAGATAGAGCCAGCTTCATTATAATGATCTTTAAGAACCACGAATACTCCTATTCTGAGTATAAAAGAGGATTTGAGGTGCTGGTTGTAGGACCCAAATCTCTAACCTAAAAGAAAGGCTCTACCTGTGATTCCTTGGCAATGATGTTTTGGTTCTTCCGAGAGCCTTTTACTCTACCTGTGTTCACATTTCTGTTTAATCCCACTGTTGCTGGGCGGGATTTTTCTACAAAGTGCTGGATGTTTGAAAAGATGTGCTACAGTTATAAGATGCTAACAGCACAAGATGCCTGAATTTTCAAAAATGGTGATCAATTTTTTTTGTAAAGCTAAACAGAGGTTTCTAGTATGTCTGTTCTTTTTATTTCTCTCTGTCTCTCTCCTCTCTCTTTTTTTTTTTTTTTGATGAATATAAGATTTGAGTGGAAAAAAGCTTATTGCAATGTTAAGGAACAAGTAGAATTTGACTGACAGAAAGTGGGGAGGAGGGAGAGATTATTCCAATGAAAGTCCTAAAGACACACTTGTTAGCTATCTGACTTAATATTTGCACAGGGATGATTCTTTTTTCAACAGTAACACATTTAAGGGTCATTTTCTTCAAAATGCTACAGGCCAAATTTCTGTGAGCTAGTCAAACAGTGAATTAAAGTGATTAAGCCCATAAGTACTACCAACTATAACAATCAAAACGTCAACTAATGATTCTCCAGCTGAAAATCAGAGCTCAGGGGTATAAAATTATTTTCCATTAAATAATAATCATTTTTCCCCTAAAATCTTAGTCTCATGTTCCTTGAAATTAAGTTCTTTTCTAAAATTTCTTTAAAAGCTTTCCTACCAATTCCAGTTCCCAGAACCAAAATGATTGTCTAATAATCAAGAGTCTTAATTAAGCTGGAGATAATACAAGAACTGCTTGTACATGCTTTTTCCTAGTTTTCACAAACTTGGGATTGCCTAGGCCTGGTGATTATCCTGCAAGTTACTGTTACCCTTTTAACAAAAGACAATTACCAAGGAAGTTCTCAGTGGCAGAGGTGGGTTAAGTTGCCTGCTTCATCATGATTCCTTTCAAGCCAGCCAGAAACAAAATCGTTCGGCCCACCACACATATCAGATCTGCTTCGTAAACTCACCCACAACTAAACAAATACAAATAAAAACAACGGTGATTTTTTTTCGTCTCACGATCCGCAAGCGGGGAAATTTGGCAAGACCCAGGGAAAACAAAGACGCACACACTGCTCGCACTGCAATGCAGAGCAGTCTTCCAGGAGTGTAGTTTTAGGATCTATGATATTTAAAATACGCATTCCTTCTCATCCCACTGTGAAGAATCTGATTTACAGATTATATAGCAAGAATGCATAAATTCATACTAGAAAGATATTCTTTGCAAGATCTTTGCCTTAAAAATCAAAAATTGGAAAACAGCAATGTGTCCCACTAGAAGAATGAATGACTAGGGTATGGTATATGTATGCACTAGGATAGCCTGCAACAAGGAAACATCTATATGAACTGCCTTACAATTGCCCTGAAACTATTCATGACTTGGTTAAATTAAATTTCTCAGCATAAAAGCGATGCAAAAAAAAATTTTTTTTTTTGTAAAACCAGCCAAAGGAAATCTGTCAGCGGCCACAGAGGAATAATTGACAGGATTTATATTACAGTCCAGAGGCATCCGTCTGTAAAGATCATGTTCTTTCCTGGGCTTGCTGCCCCCCACTATGGATCAGTAATATTGCTGCATTTTGTGACAAGTTCAAAGAAAGGCTCTGCTTTTTATAAGTCACTTATTTGAAAAGCCAAATCTGCACAGTAATTGTCTGCATCACAATAGTTCAGTTCATTTTCAAATGGATTCAAATCAAGAATCTTTTAGCTGGCAAGATTTCCTGGGATTTAAAAATATGACTCCATTTACATAAACTTTAGGGGAATATATGTCATGTAAATCAAGGAATGCAAGCAATCTAAAACCTCTGGCATCCTCTTTTCAAAGAACACTGTGAACAACCTGTCTAACCTGTCATCCCCAATTTGCAGGTACAAAGGAATTACACCATCATCCCTGCTCTCTGGAAGTTTATACTTCATCACCTTGCACTAGGCAGGGCAAGTCAGCTCGCAGTTAACATTTAGCACCAAATGCTTAAATTTCATCACCGGAAGCCTCACAGACCATCAGTTATCACTCCCCCAAATGTCAGAGCACAAGAATTTCCTGGTATATGATGCTTTTTACATATTTCTTCAGCCCTCTTTTGTACCTAATACAATAAGTTTCTATCAACTGAGTTTTAGCGGGGAGACCCGTGAAGTCCACACAAATCAATAAAACATATTAACTTCAACTTTACAGCCAGTGGAAAATAAATACAAGGATCCATTCGATCAACAATCAAAGTGGCTGAGAATGTGGAGCATTCACAAGACCTGGCTTCAATCCTGGGTACCGTAAAAATAAAAAAATAAAGTAAAAAACCATATCTGAAAGGAGTAGAGACACTAGTCCAAGACAGTGTGATGCTGCTGGATTTGACACCAGATGTTCCCAGGTTCTGGGCCTGCAGGAAACACCTCTCTCCTCTGTGGCCTTGGCCACGGCATCTGACAACTGCAGATTTTCCTACCTATAAAACAGATCATCATCGCTCTCATCTGAGATGTGTATTAATTAAATAGTTGAGGTTTGGAAAGAGTAGTGAAAGCAAAATGACATTTGTTGATGTTAAATAATTTCTTTTCAGCTTCGTGGGGAGCGCTTTGGCATCCTCTATCACATTACACAGAGGGAGCGAGTATCACCAACATGTATCTGATTATTCTTTCTTAAATTACAGAAGAGCTAACTTTAGGGAATAAAAACAGTTCCAAAGGACTCATAAGTCATCAAACATTATTAAAGAAAAAGATCATTATTTCCAAAGCATCTTGCTATCCAAATAACATTAGTTATGTCCCCCAAACACAGAGGTGATATAGTGGTTTTTTTGTTTTGTTTTGTTTTGTTTTTTGTGGGTACCGGGGGGTCGACCTCAGGACCTCGTGCACCAGCAGGCACCCATGCCACTGAGCGATATCACCAGCCCTTTTTGCGTATGTGGGTTCCGGGAGTTGAACTCGGGCCCTCACACTTGCCAGGCAGGCGCTTATGCCGCTGAGCCATATCACCAGTCCCTGATATAGTGGTTTTGTCACCATCTTACTGTTTAGGGAATAAACAAAAACGGAACACGTGCTTCACATAGACAACATCACCAAATTAGAAGATGTTATTCCTAAATGCCCAATCAATGTCTCCTAGGAATCACATTTCACATACAAAAATTGTCCAAATGCATCCTTTTAGGCAACTAAAAGAAAAAGGTATATGATTTTTAGAGACTTTGCAAATGTCAGAAACAGGTTTAACCTATAATGTTGTGTAAGCTCCAAAGTTCCCTCTTAATTTGTAGTTTGGCTAATCATACACTGGAAATTGTCTTTATTAAAAAAAATATTTTTTTTTTAACACAAGAGACTTTGTTAGGTCATATTACTCTTTACCTTGCCAGGATGTAATTTGTTAGCACCTTCCTAAGCAGAGGCCAGACCAGAAACAGCCCTGAATGCTGTGCTGAGGAGTCTGAATGTCATTCCAACAACCAAGGGGAGCTCAAGTGGAAGAGGAAATCATGTGAAATGCTCAGGTTTACAATCTAGAAAACTCTCCCCAACTTCATAAGGAAGGATGGGCTGGAAAAAGGGTATGCTATGTTCAAGAAGACAAAGGGGGGGAACAGAGAGATTGTGAGTGATTACAAGGGCTTGAAGTAAGACAGAAGCAATGACGATGGATATACAGTGGGGGGGGGGAGATGATAAGTAGATGAAACCCATGGGCTGAAAGGGGGCCAAAAGAATGGGATCCAGAGCCCAGAAATAGGGATTGACCTTACGTAAAAGGAGGATCATCTTTTTAACCATGATGGGGAGAAAGAGGAACAGTGAAGAAGGAGTGTGCCAAAGCCATCAGTGAATGTCAGCAGAAGTTGGGAGAAAACCGATCAAAAGATGGTGGTCAGTGGAAGACAGCGATGGATGGAGAAGACTTCAGGGGACAGGGCTTTTGTGAAAACAGGGAAAGAGAAATGGGGACTGAACTGGAACCTGGACAAGCAGCCCACACTGGGGAGCCCCCGGCAGGGGTCCTGGGGAGCGGCCAGGTTGGAATTAAAGCAGGAGGCAGAGGGAATGTTCTGCGAATGTGTTTGCCGCAGAACAAAGCTGTGCTCTGCTAATTCCTCAACTCCTGTCAAAAATATTCTGAAGTCTAATTCTGATCTCAAATGTTCGCTGTTAGCTTTTCCTTCCAAGAAAGTGTCATCTATAAATTAAAGGGGTAATGTTTTCTAGTTCTGTTCACCAAAAGAAATATTAAAATATCTGGCCATGGGGAATGCTCAAGGCTGCTATTGACCCAAGGGTAGCAACCTCAGTTCCAAGACCTGTACACCCTGGGGACATGGCATCCCTGTGCACTGATCACTAGGCATGATGAATAGTCTCGAAAGTCTTCTAAAGTCATACAAAATAAGACAAATTTCAGACGTAAGTGCATGCAAATGCACATGCACACACATGCACAAGGAATAGTGCTTTTCAGGCCAGAAATGAAACAAAAGCATGTTTTAAAGGACTTATAAAATACTAAGTAAATGTCCCTGTGATGATATGAAGTGTTTTGTATTTGAAGTATAAATTTAGATAAATAATAGATCAATTTCCTAGGGACATTTTGTAATGCAGCCCATAGAAATGAACATCAAAGGTCCTAAATTTGTTTCAAAGATCGTGCATGTCCAAGAATGTCCCAAGTTCACTAATAAAGGCTATGAGAGCACGGAGTGTCAGTGACTCTTTAGAAGAACATACAGTGCCACACTCAGAAAAAAAGTGTGTTTTTTCCATGTCACAGAAGCCACAAAATGTCATGAATCCAACCAGATATTCAAGTCAAGTTTCTGCCAGGCCAGTGGGTCCATTTGGCACAGCTGGGCGAGTGTCTTCAGCAGGGACCCTTCTATTTGGGACTTTTCTTTTTAAGATTTATCTCCTTTCATTTAATCTCACTAATCCTAATTTCTCTCAGCCAGAATTTACATAGCCAGAAGATGCTATTTGTGAAATATTTTTGAAGTTTAATCTCTATCCAAGCTAAAATATTAATGGTAGAAGTGTTCTTTGGCAACTAAAAAGTCATTACATTATCTATTCCCTACCTCTCCTGCCCATGTTTTTGTGCTGCCGGAAAGCTTTCTATCCCAGGACACACAGTTTATATACATAGGGCCAGATACAGAAGCTTAGCCGTTGTGAGGGGGAAACTGCATAGGGTCATGTTGCCTTGTTTGTTTTCTCTGGCAAGCTTCCCTGGAGGACCCGTCTACAGGAAAATGCATACCTCATGCATGCAAAGCAAAATAACAACCCCTGGAACTTTACTTTCTCCTTCAATTATTTTTCAATCTTGAAGAATCAATTCAAGAAAAAGACGGCAATGGTGCCCCTTCTCTTTCTAGGGTGCTAGGAAACTGCAGAGCTTCTCCATAAAGGAAAGGAAAGAAATTCCACGCTGCCAGAAAAGAGATTTTGCTCATGTCCTTCTCCATATAGATTTACGAGAGTTTCTGCTGACATGAAGTATGTTCTTTACTGAATTCCTCAAGTGAAGCAAAATCACACGTATCTCATTCTAAAGCAACATACTGAGTCACTAGTTGACACAGTCGATGTGAAATAGTCATTTGCAAAGCTGAGGCATACCTGGGAAGTGGACTGAACCATAACAACTCTCTGCAAAAAGAAAAGAAAAAAAGGATTAATGAAAGCAACCCCACATTTTAAAAATTACTAGTCTAAAAGTCAGCTTGCAAACCACCTTGATAGCTACTCACTGGTAAGAATGTGCTGGCAGAGCGGAAGCTGGACAAGCAGCAGGGAATGCTGGAGAACAGATTTGCCTAATGAATGAACTCTTGCAGCTTCTGCATAGCGGACACTCGATGCAATCTAGTTTTCCCCTGGAATTCTTACTATGGCCACTCTGAAATTGTTTGCCTGCCTTGTAGTGTTCAGACCTGAGGGTCATCATGGCCTAGTCTCTCTCTCTGTGGCCATTACATGGCATGAGTCGCCAAAGTCCTGGCAATGCTACCCTGGTGATCTCAGCCTCTGGTCCTCCTTTCTTCTCTTTCCCACTGGGACAACCTGAGTTTGGGTTCTTAAGATCAGGAAGCTTTCTGCAATTTTCCTAACTGGTTTTTGGGTACTAGAAGCATTTCCTGCACATCAAAGGCAGATCAGTTCTCTCAAAACATTGGTCATATCATGGGTGGAAATTAAAATTTTTAAGTCCCCCAACACACACACACACACACACACACGTACACACACATTCTCGTCTGTTTTCCAGCTTTATCGCCTACTTTCCTAGGACATCCCTCAACTTCGAATGAACCAGATCACTTGTTATTCTTCAAGCTGACCCTATAGTTTTCCTACCTTTATACCTTTGCTCCTGTTTTCCTTACTGCTTAGGGTGTCTTTCCCCATCCATGGAAAACTTCATCAACCGTGAAGGGCCAAGACAAATATCTCTTTCCATGTGAAATTTTCCATCAAAACTCTGGGATGTTCTTTTTCATCCAACACCCACTGTGCTTTCTTTATCCTTCTACTTATGATGTTTCCAGAACATCTTCTGGTATTTATTTTTTATATTTACTTACTTACTTCTCATCTTATTCATGCATTTAATGCATGTACATTGAGAGCTTAACAAATTTAAGGCATTATGCTAAAAGTTGAGAATAACGAAATGAGATGAACACAGTCGTCACTTTCACGGAGCAACACTTTCACATAGAGATTAATGAATAAAATATTTATTGAATAAATAATTGCAAAACTATTTACATAGTGATTAACAATAGCAATTAGTATTATAGTGTCAGACAACACAATAGAAGCACTCAACCTAGGAGGGTGCGTGAAACAAAGCCTCTCAGAGGAAGTAACGTTTAGGCTGAGATGTGAGGGTGCTTTATCCAAAGATAAATTTGATGACTAGCCAGGGGTGTGGTTCAGTGGTAGAGCATTGGCCTAACAATGCCCAGCACTCAAAAAGATGAAGAACATACTAGGCCAAGGAAATTGCATATAAAAATCTTTGAAACCAGAAGCACCTGAGGAAGCCAGCCAGATTTGACCATAGAAGGAAGTGGAAGGGGAAAAAATGTCTTAGAAGGAAACTATAGAAGAAAAAACAATCAAATGATATAGGGACTTTCAAGCCAGTTAAGAATTTTAGATTTTCATCCAAGTGCACTGAGAGCCTACTGGAGGATTACAAGTGAGGTATGATGTATGAGTTATGAGGATATTCTGTATATGCACTTTTAAAGTCACTCTGGTGATAGTGTAAATAACGGAAGAGAAGGACAAGAGAAGAGGCATAGAAAAGTAAGAAGGACATTTGAGCCCCTCAAAGAACCAATGCTTAGAGCAAGATATTTTCACTGGAGTAGAGAAAAAGTAACACTTGATAAATATTGGACTTAATCATTTGAAATGCTTTTCTGGTAGTAAAAAAAATGGTTGCTTATCACAATTGCAACCAATTGTATTTAAGAGCAAGGCTTGCCAAGACTTGGTGCTTCACTGGGTAAGCTGGATGAAAAAGAAGGGGCTAAGGAGAATGTCCTTTTGTCTGGACCTACACATGATAATGGTTCTTACTGGACTGGAAAAGACAGGAAGAGGAACATATTTGGAGAAATAAATCATGATTTCTGGTTAGGACATGTGGAGTTTTTATGAGAAGCCTCCAAGCCACCCAAGAATGCCTTTGTATACAGTGACCTGGAATTAAAAGCAAGCTCTGGGATGAAAATTTAGATTTGGAAGTCATCAGCATATGGAAGCCATAGGAAAGGGTGAGATCCCCTAGAGAGGGGAAGAAAGAGAGACAAAGAGAGTGAAAGAGAAAGAGACAGAAATAAAGACTGTTCTTAACAAGGAATGTCATCAAGAATCACCTGTGAAATTGTCTTTTTTCTAAATGCAAACACCAGAGACCCAACAAATCAGAGTTCCTGGGGTTTGAATATGTTTGTGTTTATTTTTTAAAGTACATTTCCCCAGGTGCTTCCAAAGTACATCCATGATTAAACAAGAGAAGTAACATGAAAAGAGACCATGAGGTAGATCTCAAAAGAAAAGCCAACTCTTAGCTTTGGAAAAGGAAGGCAGAGCTGGCAAGGGAAGGCCAATAAGGAAAAGTCAAAAAGGTAGCCTGGAACAGACAGTGGAAAATTAGGAAGTGGCCATGTGTTTTCATGCTCCTAGAGGTGAAATTAAGACTCGGGGGGCTAAAAATTCACAACGGGATGACCTCAGGAAAAGCAGATTCCCTGGAGTGGTGGGTAGGAATACAAAGCGAAGAGGGCTAAAGTGAGTCTGAGTAGGGAAGTAGAAAAAGCTTAACAGGGAGCAGAGAATTAGATCAGGGGCTCAAGGAGCCAAGTCAAGGGGGCACATGGTTTCCACTAGCCCACAGGGATGGGAATTAATTCCATCTAGCACTTTCATGCATTACCCATAGTGCTCGGCATGCTGCCATGTACACAGCTCTCACACAACAAAATCCATGGAAAAGCACATCTTTTAGAACTTAGGGATCTCCTTAGAAACACACTTCAAATCAGCTTTACTCAATTCTTTTCATTTACTCCACTCTATGATGTACACAGAGAGGACAGTCTCTTGGTGCATGCTTATAAATGGGCCTGTGCCCAGTGGGGCATGGAGGAAAGAGTTCTTGGTGGAGACAAGGGATTTCTCAAGCGTCTACACTGCACAGCCTAAGCTAAGGATTTGATTTTTATAGGTCAACCAAGTCACACGAGTATAACAGTTTGGACTGTATTTTTGAGTTTCCTAAATGTTCCAGTGAGAAGGTCCAGAGGAGATCTGGACTCCGTCCACTCCTTCTGAGGCTCTGCAGGCCAAATAATACACCTGAAGCCAGGAGCCTGGGGGAACCCAGCTCACAACTAGGGCCCCTAATGAGACTTCCAGTCTGCACTGAAGACTGGAAGAAGAGGGTGACCCACCCTCTTCTCAGCTGGAGAAATTGCCGGCCTCTCCCTTCCTTGGGAAGCCCACTAGGTGAAGGCCAGAATTCCTTAAGAAATTTGAAACCAGGGAATCAGGCTACATTGGAGATCCAACAGTTTCCTCCCACGGTTCAGAGAGATGTGAAAAGAGAAAGAGCAGGGACTTTAGTTAGGACCCTCTCCCTCAAAGAGGGGGCACCCAGGACCTGATTGGTGTCACCTGGCCACTAGGGGGCTTTAGCAATACACAGGAAATCAAAAGATTCAGGTCAAAACCTTATGCTTTTTCTGAGAACACTGCAGGCCTCTTACTTGCTCTTGAGAATAGTCTCGATTTTGCCCCCTAGTTAGATCCTCCCAATTCTTGGAGGTCTCATAATGCCCACTAAAAGATGTCAGTCAAACCCCTCATGTCAAGCACTAAAACAGTATGGTCCTGAATGATTGATGATTACCAACTTCTCCAAGGAACTACGAAAGTAAAATCACAGACCATCCATGGACAAACTTGGAGGATGCAGCAGGACAGCCAGGAGCTGGATCGACTTTTCAAGAAAGAAAACAAAGGAATAGGAAGAAATCGAGTGGAAGATGCTGTGGTCATCTTTGGAGAAGTCGCTCCTCCAGGGCATAGTTTGATTTCAGAAGCATTTGGAGTTAAGACCCTTACTTTATAAATGAAACCCAGGCAAATCTAAGTGCTTACTTTCAAAACATCTTTTCCTCCCTGTTCAAAAGGAACAAACTTAGGCCCTGTCATAAAATGTGCCTGGAAACTATTAATGTATCAGTGGTTTTAAATGGGAACATTTCCTGTAATACACAAGATCCAACACAAGTTAACTGAAAGTAACTTTTCTTTTCCAGAGAATTTCATACCTTATAGCTATCGAGGAGCTCCCATACCTTTGGTAAAATTAAACCTTTTGCTTACTAAGATACCTTACATTCTGTATCATAAAAATATCATCTAAAAGTTTTAGATATTGTTAAAATAAAAAGTACAAAAGCCCACCCATTTAAAAGTTATTTACCATCTTCCATTTTTTTAAATTCTTTGGATTGTGGGCTTTTTCTTTCCCTATGAAAAGTCATATACATTAAAAAGAAAAAACAATAAATGGAACAAAAACAGTAGGCTCTTCAATGTGTTAGATACAGCCTTGATTAAAGTCATATTGCTATTTAACTCTTTTTTATCAGTTCTTGTTTCTAGTAGGTACTGCTTGTATTCCTTGTGGTACACGTACATAACACATCTTAATTCCTTTTTTCTTAATTCTCCTGTCCTTTTCCTCCCTCCCTCTACCCCATCTCTTGATTCCCTTCCCTTTGAGAAAGATCTATCTCCCCACTTCCTGTTATCTTGCCTTTACTTTGCTCTTTATTTATACTATGCACTGCTCATATAAGAGAAACCATGCAATATTTAAGCTCGTGAGTCTGATTTATGTCACTTAACATTATAGTCTCAAGGTGCATCCATTTTTCTACAAATGACTCAAGTTTATCCTTCTTTATAGCAGAGTAATACTCCATTGTGTGTAAATACCACATTTTCTTTTTCCATTCATCTGTTGATGGACATATAGGCTGCTTCCAAGATTTAGCTATTATGAATTGTGCTGCTATAAACATGGGTATGTATGTATCACTATATCTACGTTTATGTAATTAAAATTACAGATATATAGATATAGATATACCTTTGCTAAATCCAGTCCAATGTAGGAATGGTATTATTTCATTTTTTTTGGTGTTAATTTTAGGTTCTATCTTTGATGATCTTTCTTCAGGTGTCATAACATGATGTTGGGACTCACTAATTTGTTTTTACTAATTTGAAAGTTTAATAAACTTTGCTCAAGACCATTCGTGGAAAAGATATGTAAATGACTTTAAAATGTTATGGGACAAAAGCAAGCCTTTCAGTAAGGACGACAGGGGAGGCCAGGCCCCCTGTACTCACTTGCTCAGGCTGCCATAACACGTACCACGGGCTGAGCAACTCAACCCACAGAAATTTGCTTTCTCCCAATTCAGGAGGATCAAGGGGTCAACAGGCTTGATTTTTTATGCCTTCTCTCCTTGCCTTGTAGATGGCTTTCCTGTCCCTGCAGCCTCACTTCTGTGTGTGTCTGTGAGCAAATCTTCTGTTCTATAAGAATTCCAGGCATCTTGGATTGGCCACATTTGACATTTATTGATTTATTATTTATTTGTTTAGGCGGTGCTAGAATCAAACCCAGGGCTTCATCCATGCTAAGTAAACACTCTACCCCTGAGCTACATCTCCGGGGGAGGGGTGCTGTCATAATTTAATTATTTCTTTAAAGACTTTCATCCAGATCTGGTCACATGAGGTATTGGTGGTTAGTAAAGTCAATGTCAATATATGAATTTGGGGACACATAATTCAGCCCATAATACTTGTCTCTGATGAATTTGTGTCATACTCTTGACTTCATTGGCCACTATTGGAATACTTCATGCTCATTTAAAAAGAAAATTCACAAAATACTGCAGGGCATGGTACTAATATTGCACATACAGGAATGCCTATAACTAAAATCAAAATAATTGAGTTAGCTGACAGTTTATGGATCAGGTATTAAATGGGAGTCTTGGTAAATATTTTAGGAAACTTTTTTTTTTTCAGTGCTGGAGACTGAACTCAGGGCCTTCATATTGAGCTACATTCCCAGTCCTTTTTATTTTTTCGTTTTGAGACATGGTCTCATTAAATTGTCAAATTGTGCAGGCTGTGTTCTAACTTGCAGTCCTCCTGCCTCAGTCTCCCAGAGTGCTGGGCTTACAGGCATGCATCACCACTCCGAGCTCCAAAAGTTTTTAATGTACCTTTGTGTAATTATAAAGGTAATATAAACAGGGTGTTAGTCTTTACAAAAGACTAAATAAAAATTCCTAAGTTCCATTCCCAGACATCATTACTATAGAAATATTGAACCTTCTGTCACACCATCTTTCTAAGTACACACACACACACACACACACATAGAGTTTAATATTGATGGAATGGTCCTATATAGTTCTTTTCAAATTATGCTTTTTATTAAACAATATGCTATTGAAATATCTTTCCATGCCAGTGAATACAGTTATGACTCATTCTTTTTAATGGTAACACAATTCTGTTATATGAATGCACAATAATGATTTTGATACACTCTTTACTGCTGAAAATATAAGTCACCAGTTATTTTTATCTCCAATTACTCCCAATGCTGCGTTAATCAGTATTGGGCTATCTTCCCAAATTCCTGCAAATACAAAATATCACCCATCCGTAAATCTTTGCCAAACTACCTTTCATTGTGAAGAATCACACTTTCTTCACTTGATTTTCTTTGCTTACTACTGAAACTCTCCACTTTTTTTTACATTTCACTTAAAGTATTTTTAAAATTTTTATTGTATTTATTTGAAAAATATTATTTCAAATAGATTGCCTAGGAAAATAGGCAGTAAAAAGTAAAGTACTTCTGGCATTTAAATGTCTTGCCCATTTCACCCCTCGTTCGCAGTGAAACTCCCCAACCTCATCCATACCTGAAACAGTGACATTCTGTGACCTGGTAGCAGGAAATGTACTGGCCGGCCACATTCGGATCCCCTACTGTTTAACCAGGAAACCCCAAGAAAGACTGCCAGTTGGTAGTGGAGCTGAATAACAAAGGACAGGAGTAGGACTGCTTAGCATCAATCACACCATGTGCAATTTAAATTTAGAGAAGTGGCCAATCTAGGCATGGTAGCACACTTTTAGTCCCAGCTACTAGGGAGGCTGAGGCAGGAGGATTGTGACTTTGAGTTTGCGACCAGCCTGGGCAATATAGTGAGACACAGAGAAAGAGAGGGAGAGGGAGAGGAGAGGAGAAGGAAAGGAGGAGGAGGAGAGGGGATAGGAAAGAAAAGGAGAGGAGGAGAGAGGAGAAAAAAGGAAGGGAGGGAAGAGAAGAGAGGGGAGGGGACGGGAAGGGAGAAGAGAAAAGGGACCAGGGATGTAGCTCAGCGGTAGAACCCCGGAGCCTGTTTTAGGGTTTCATATGTGTGAGACCCTAGATTCAATCCCCAGCACTACTGAAAAATGATAATATGAAATAGATAAAATTAGAAAAGAAGAGAGAGGATACAGATACGGTCCTGTGATAGCAGGAAAAAGCCTAACTTAAGAAAAACGGGACCTGAAGTAAGTTTCAAAATGTTGGCCAAATCTTTTAAGTAGCTAAAGGAACAATTAGAAAAGGAAGTGGGACTCAAGCTGGTGTCCATTTCTTATTCTCAGTTGGCTGGGGGAAGAACTAATACAAGTGGGGGGAGAGAAAGAAATTGACAAATAAGTAATATTGGCACAAATTAATAATGACTAGGAGTACAATGATGTGACTTACTGATTCCATGTAAGTTAGAAGGCATGACAAATTATGGGATAGTGAGGAAAATGTTTCTCCCCCTTCTCTTCAGGCTAAACAGGTATTGTAAATGTAGAGAAGTGGTGAGTATATGTTCCACTTGTATTAGTCACCTTTCCATTACTGGGAAATACCTGACACCTGCAGCTCAAAGGAGGAGAGGTTTACTTTGGCTCATGGTTTCAGAGGTTTCAGTCCATCATTATCTGGCTCAAAGACAGAAATGGCATGGTAGAAAGACATGGCAGAGGAAAACCAGTCGATCCATAGCTCCCAGGACAAGTATATATATCCCGCCAGGTCACACCCCAGTGACCCGCTTCCTTCAACCATGCCCCATGTTCTAACAGCACATTCAGCTAGATACTGATTAATGGATTACTCCACCGAGCAGTACAGCGCCCCCATGATCCAATCCCCTTCCAAACGCCCCAGCTCTGAGCAGTCTTTGGGGAGTTATTTAGATCAAATAACAACACCACTCTGAAAGTATTCAAATGCAGAATTTTTTCAAACATGATGTTGATCAAACACATCATGACCATAGACCTAATTCCATCTACGACTTGCCAAAGCAACACCTGCTTTAGTCTCTAGTTATATCGAGAATTGATGTTTGTCCTGGTCCCGAGACAATATCTCAGCTCACATAAAAGCCTTGAGCACCTCTGTTAACACTTACCTCACCATCATGTCATTCTTCTGGGCTGGATTGTGTCCCTTCTAAAATGTATATATTGAAGCCTTAAGCCCCTAGCACCATGGAATGTGACTCTGTTTGGAGATAGGACATCTGACAAGGCAATTAAGTTAAAATGGGGCCTTTTGGGTGGGTGCCAATCCAATCTGACTGGTGCTCTTTTAAGAAGAGGACACATTTGCACCCACAAAGGAACAACACAGATTCTCACACACAATGACCACACGAGGACCCAATAAGAAAGCGGCCATCTGCAAGGCAAAGACAGAGGCCTCTGGAGAAACCACATCTGCCATCACCTCGCTCTCGTACTTCTGGCTTTCAGAGGTGTGAGAAAATACATTTCTGCTGTTTAAGCCACTCAGTCCGAGGTATTTTGCTGAGAAAACTCTAGGAAACTAACAGTCTTCGCGTACATACGAGTCAGTATCTTCAAATAGACCAAGGTGCTCTAGAGCAAAGGCTGAGTTGGTCTGCACGCCCACTGCCTCGAACTGTGCAGCAGCGTGGACGTCATTACGCAGCAATTTACCGAGTGAAGGAGTGAGGGAGTTTTCTACTAATCATGAAGACATTTTAACTTGGCGACCATTAAGCTTTTAGCGTGCTGCCCTTTGTGACTAAGAGTTTTACCAGTTGAACCGGTAGAGAAAAAAGCTAGGACATTCAGAAAGATTTCCACTTGAGCTGACAGCAGCTATTCGCCAAAGGAATGGTGTCAAGAGGAAGACTGAGTCCTTTTCCTCTGCTCAGAGAGACCATTTGCTGGGAGAAATGTTACCACGCTCCCATAGGCAATGAAAGGCCTCCCTTTCTGGGAGAATGGGACGGTGGCCTTGATGTGGGCACCTCAACTTTCCATATAGATGACGAAATCGACTACACCAAGGCATAAAACTAGTGCTGCAGGCCTCAGCCATTGATCTGCATCATGCAATTACCTAGACTCTAGGCCATATTTTCCCAATTTGTTGAGAACTATATCATGTGGGAAAGAATTAAAAGGTTTACTAAGGTCAATACAAACATAATTTATTGCTTCCCCTCAGTCAACCAAGCTCATCTACTTAGGTCTGTGACTAGTTAGCTAAGTTGGTTTTAGCATTGTCTGCTCAGGGGCAAGGTCAAGGTATCAATTTACAAAATCTGTTACTTTGCCTCTGTAGCACAGTCCCAGACTGCAGCCCTAATAATTCAGTATTATTTTGGTCCCAAGAGTAACCCGGACAAACAAATCTATATGGCAAAGCCCTGCAAGCCAAGAACACTGGTAGAAAATCAGCTCTAAGTCCATTCTGGATACCAAAAGCCAGGAATTTTGAAGGGCCCGTACACTGGGAGGCTTAAACGACATTTCTCACAGGACCTGAGGCACAAAACTCGAGAGCGAGGTAGCAGCAGATCTGCTGTCCCGCGAGGGTACTCTTCCTGGCTTCCAGATATTCATCTGTTTGTTGTGTCCTCGCATGCTCAAGAGGAGAGAGAAAGAGGAACTCTAGTTTCTTCCTTTTATAAAGATACAGAGCTCTTTTGGCGGGATCCACACTCATGACTTCGTCTACACTTAAGTACGTCCCCAAACCCCCACCTCCTACTACCATCCCACCTGAGGTTAGAGTTCAAGCACATGGGTGGTGCAGGGGACAAGGGGCACAGACATGCAGTCCATAGTAAGATCCAGATTTAAATCTTTAGGACAAGTTCAAATTTCATTTGCTCCACAAAAGCTTAGATGTAAGGCAATTTGTGATATAGCTGAGCATTTCCACTTTTTTTTTTTTTTTTTTTGTGGGTACCGGGGGTCGACCTCAGGACCTCGCACACCAGCAGGCGCCTGTGCCGCTGAGCGATATCACCGGCCCCTTTTTCGTATGTGGGTTCCGGGAGTCGAACTTGGGCCCTCGCGCTTGCCGGGCAGGCGCTTACGCCGCTGAGCTATATCACCAGCCCCGCATTTCCACATTTTAAAGTTCCTGTCCAGCCGATAATTCCCTTTTTAGAAATGCAATTATTATTTCATGTAAACATCTTGCCAGTCACCTGTAAACTTCTCAAAGTGTTTCCTTCACACTTTGTGAAGGCGTCGCCTAGGTCCTCTTGGACCTTCCGTTGTCAATCATCAGAACCTGTGGATGTTACGACCAGATGGATTATCCCCTGGCTCCTGCTCAGGCCAGTTTGATTTCTCCCTTCCTATCATATTTATTATCCACTCTGAAGAAATGTAAAAATCCAAAGGTAAAGCAAACAGCCTTGCTTCTGTTATGAATTAACTCTCTTCATCAAATTAAAGGGAGCATTTCAGTTTCTCTTCTTGATTTGATCAAAGAAGTCCTCCTTGGACTTCTGACTTCACACCTAACATAACCTCCTTGGTCATCTGGCCTCATTCCCCACTTTGAAGCATTTCGATGATAGTGGTCCATAGCATTCTTTAGTTTCATACATTGTAAACACCATAGATCAATGTTTTGGTCAACGCAGAGTAATGCAACAGGGCTAGGGAGGGAGCTCGGTGGTGGAGTGCTTGCCTAACCTGGGCAAGGCTCTGGGTTTGACCCCCAGGACTGCTAAAACATAATAAATTATAAAATAGTTCAATAAAATGAGTTTTCAAGTATTCTTTGCCTCTGTCTAGATCTGTCACTTTGTAAATGGATGACATAGATTCTCCATAATGACTTCGTGTTTTCCTAGCTTAACTGGCAAGCTAGTATTTCATATTGAAAATGCAATTTAAAGCAGAAAATATACTTCTAAAAATGACATATAAAGAACTATCAAGAAATTCAAGGGCCGGTGAGATGGCTCAGCGGCTTAAGCGCCTGCCTGGCAAGCACGAGGGCCCGAGTTCGACTCCCGGATCCCACATACGAAAAAGGGGCCGGTGATATCGCTCAGCGGCCCGGGCGCCTGCTGGCGCGCGAGGTCCTGAGGTCGACCCCCCGGTACCCACAAAAAAAAAAAAAAAAAAAAAAAAGAAATTCAAGTCAGGGGGCCGGTGAGATGGCTCAGTGGCGTACGTGCCTGCCTGGCAAGCGCGAGGGCCCGAGTTCAACTCCTGGAAGCCACATATGAAAAAAGGGGCCGGTGATATTGCTCAGCAGCACGGGTGCCTGCTGGCATGCGAGGCCCTGAGGTCGACCCCCGGTACCCACCAAAAAAAAAAAGATCATTGGGCTGGTGAGATGGCTCAGCAGTGTAAGCGCCTGCCTGGCAAGCGCGAGGGCCCGAGTTCGACTCCCGGAACCCACATACGAAAAAGGGGCCGGTGATATCACTCAGCGGCACGGGTGCCTGCTGGCGTACGAGGTCCTGAGGTCGACTCCCGGTACCCACAAAAAAAAAAAAGAAAGAAAAAAGAAATTCAAGTCAAACATAAGCAGAACGAAAGTTAGCATTAAAATGTTTCATGTCTATGGTCTCCAATACCCTGTAAGTTTCCTTATTTTGCAGGTCCACTGCTAAATGTATTTTCCCTGATGAAATACAAATAAATGAACTGCTGAGTTGAGTAACTTTTACAAGAAAAATGACAGCATAATATTGAGGATATTTTAAGCATCTCCTTAAATTACAAACTTCATTCTCAAATATTAAAAAAATATAATACAAATTAAATAGGGTGGCGCTACCTTGTCCACCTAATAATACTCAGTGGAACACTTGCGATGTGCTCAAAGGCTAACAATTTCGTTAATTCTATGTTCTATACAGCATCCAATTTGATATAGGTTCAGAAATATAAAAGTATATTCTCTGCTATGCTACATTTAAAACTACTACATAAAAAATGTTTCTCAGATGTCATACAGGCAAGCCAAAGGTGTTATATATATTGTATGGAACTTTAATCATATTTATTTTCTGCCTTTGGTTTTCAAATAATTTTATAACACACAAAGACTTGTCTAGCTAGTTACATTAAAATTTTTTAGAAATTCAATTGATAGCACTTAAAATGTATCATGTTTTAATTTTTCAACCAAGATAAAATATTATATTTGAATAATTCAAATATATATTTCTAGCTACTCTTCTTTATGCTGGCCTATACTATATTTTACAGTGATTACGTCTGCTTACAATGAAAAAGAGATGTAACAGCGTATAAGAACTGGACAATCAATCATGTGCATTCACTAATCTCAATTCTTCATGTTTGTATGTTGGCAAAATATCCACCACACTCCAAATAGATCTGATTTATAAGACGAGAAATTTGTCCAAAACTTTCAGAAGAATTAAACTGAGTTCTCACTTTGAAATGTCAGTGATACTTTCGGAACAGCTCTACATTTCAGCTTAAGAAAAAAACTCATCATTTCCCAAACACTTTAACAAACTGCCTTTACAGAGTGATTTTCTCCCAGGAACCCGAACAAGTCTTCATAAACGTTAATTAATTCACACTATCCTTATGACGCCCACTTCCCAGTGCAAACTATTAGGCTAGGCTGGGTGGCGCGTCCGACGCGATGGATGCTATAATTACATAACAGTTCACCTTTGACCAGTGTCATCCGTGAAGCTCACGTACACTCCATTGGGTCCCAGGTCACAGATCAAACAGCTCCGCCTGTCAATACAGTATTAAGATGTTCACTTTGGTATTCATCCTCCAAATATGTGGCCAATCTCTTGCCCTTTAGTGCATCTTAGCACAGCGGGGCATGGGAAAGTTTTGCTGTTCAAAGTTTTAAACAGCAGGTGTTTGTTAACCTTTTAAACCAACAGAACAAAGCTAATAAATTCAAGGTGTAGGAACTAATGTCTTCCATGTAATTTATGCCAAAGCACCCTATTTAATGCAAATGGTTCATAATACACAGTAACCTGCTGCTTCTCAAAGGACTTAGAGGACAACAAAGCGAATTAGCTGAGAATTAAGAATGCCTTGGGGACCACAGGCTCAGACTTACCTTGAAAGACTGAATAGGACAAGTTTTGCCACCTTTAATTCGGGATATTTAAGTCTTCCCTCTTTGACCTCAGACAAATTAAAGCATGTCCAGAACCGGTTTTCTCTCTTTCGTGCAGACTAGCTCCAATCTCTTTTGTTAATTTTTTTTTTCATTACAGAGGAAAGACACCAACAAATGAAATTTGTTTTATTGTAATTTCTCATCTAACTATGGTTAGTGGATATATGCACATTCTATATGAATATAATCAGAAGGCACATATTTTGTTGTTCTGCCTTTTTCATTTAATATTGCACAATAAACACAAATCCAGATATTGGTGTAATTTTCACTGTTGCCATTTTTAATAGCATAGAAAAATTATTTCCAAACTTTTGATATTATAACTAGTGTTGATATTAGCTTATTGAAAAAAATACCTCTTCAAATCATTTCTATGAGGTATATCCACCTCCAGAATCAAAAAGCGTAATTAATTTTATAGTTCTCATTACAGGTTACCTCTATGCTCCAAAAAACAAACAAATGAAATCATTTGCAAAAAATCAACATCTGATGGGCATGATTATATGAACCATTGAGAATAACCTTTTTAAGTCAGGCATTTGGCTGCAATCTCAGCTTCTAAGGAAGCTAAGGCAAGAGGATCACAAGTTCAGCCTCAGCAGTCAACTTAGCAAGACCCTGTCTCAAAGTAAGAAAATGATAAAGGAGTGGGGTGTGGCTCAAGGAGAAGGCTTTGGGTTTAATCCCTAGTATTGGGGGAAAAAACCCTTTGAATTGCAATGGGAACTTTATGACAATTTGCATTGTAACTACTTGTGACATTATGCATTTTAAGTGCTAATTTTGCAGTTGTAATTTCTTTGGCATAATATAGTATATCCCCAAAAGTGAAATATAGTCTGTGAAATACTTTGTCTCTCTCCTTTTCCTCCCTTTCCCTTTTCTCTCATTCTGTCTCTTTTGCTCTCTATCTCCTGCAGTCTCTCTGAATAAAATTATATTACATTCATTTTATGTAGCAGAAACTTCTAGGGACAAGATGACCCAACAAAGACAAGAAGGGCTAGGGCCCCACCCTCAAAGGGCTTTCACTGCAGTGAAGAGATGACTCACAAACGTACGTGTCTGTGTGCTCCTACACTGAGACCAAGAGGAAATGTCATATTGCAATTCTTCAATGAAGAAAGCCACTGAATCCCGTGGTCAAATGTGCTGGAAGGAGGAAGCTACTTCAGATAGCACATCAGACAAGAGCATCATTGAGGAGGAGGCATGAGAGTTGAAAATTTCTTCACATGAAGGCCAGTCTTATGAAGTTCTTGCAAGGGAAAATTTTGGGCAGATGGAATGGCAGACAGAACATCCAAGACAGGAATCAATGTGCATGGTGGTCAAAGAACCAAAAGAAGGCCTGTGTGGCTGAAATGTAGTTATCAAGGGGAAAAGAGACAGCAAGTGCTACCAGAGAGCCTGGCCAAACCATGCATAGGCCTCATAGCATTGAAAATCTGTGGGACCAAAGAGGGTACTGAGGTTAAATAAGTTGAGGCATCAGCAGGCTGGTCTCCATGGGTTTTCTCGAGGCCTTTGAAATGTGAATGTCCATTGTAAAGTTTCAGGTGAGTAATAAAGATCGCGAGGTTTCCCAGGTATATTTTATCATGGCACCCTTTTTCCATAAAGGAATTCTTGAAACTACCGTTTCTAGGAAAATGCTTTGCAGGATACAGGTCAAAAGCTTGCAGGCCACATCCAGCCTACCGCCTATTCGTCAAGCCCATGCAATAAAAATTGTAGGTAGTCTAAAAATCCAAAGAAGAGTATTTCATAACATTGCAGAAGTTATGTGAAATTTGAATTTCCATGTCCATAAAGATTTACTGAGACTCAGCCACACGCATTCATTTACTATTCTCTACGACTGGTTTTGTGCTATAAGCATAGGGTTAGGATTGAGTAGTTGTGACAGAGGCCTATGAGCCACAAAATCTAAAATATTTACCACCTGGCCCTTTATGGAAAAAATTTGCCAACCTTTGCACTGCAGTATTTGTTCTGTTACCTCGACTATAAATCTTCCTATGACCTTGGGCTATATTCATAATTAATGTATTTTATAGCCAGTATTTATCAAGTCCTTGTCATATTTAATATTCTGATTTTTGCCTTTTGTATGTTATTACATTTTGCTATAAATTTTTTAAAATTTCTACTTATCAAATCCAGTCTCTTTACCTCTAATAATGCCCTTATTTGTTAGACAGCCTGAATGCATATGTCCGCAATACACAGGATAACAGGCAATTGAGTTTTCCTATACCTAATCATACATTTAAGTCTTTAATGTGTTTAGAAATTTCTGAAGTTTGATGTAACATACACATCTATATTAAATCACTTTTACATGATTTTCATTTAACCAACTAGAATTTCTTGGTAATTTCTATACCCTTGCATGTTTTGCTCCTAGATTCTCAGACATTGTTCTAACCATATTTTAAATCTATCTCTCGAATATCTGTTTATTCCAGTGATATCCCTGTCCCTCTCCCTGCCTCTGACAAGCTAATAACAAAGACTTTTTATAATTGTCATTTTATATACATCCAGGGCCAGTCTATCCTTCCCATTTATTGATCCATCTGAATGTCTTTAAATTTCCATAAGTATTTGAAAAGAGATTTTAGTTAGAGTTGCATTAAATTAATGTAGGGAGCTTTTTCAGTTTTTTAATCAAAGCATAATTTTTCCACCCATGGCCAGACTTTGCCTACCTATTTCTTTTAAAAGGACATGAACAAACAGTGCCACAGCATTACAACACAGGGATACAGTCAATTCCTTATAAATACATGTAGATAATATTCTGTTCAGAATCCCATTGCAAATTTACATTTAACTCTTACATCCAACCTGAATACATTTTCTTTGGAAAATATGGAAATAGGAGCCCCTTCCTGATTTTCCTGCACCCTTATAAACTCAGGCCATGCATACGTCTCCATCTCCAAGAGGCCTATGGGCTTTGTCAGGAGAAGGAGGAACACTGCAGGACAAACTACAGGCCATTTTACCCTGCTTGCCCTTCTCTTCCTCCAACATTTTCCTAACTTTGCTGTTTTTTGGGTCACTATGACCTACTTGCATAACATTTGTTATCTTTGCAAGATATGACCAGAAGTAGATTCTCTGACAAATGCTCAAAAGCTAATAATTTTCAGGTGCAAAGTCACAGCTTATCTGCTGGCAGCAAATCTTTCGTAGTTTTGCAATTGCCCCCCTTATCGATAGAGCTTGTTAAAGGTTTGGTTTCTTCCTTCAAATGCCTGGGAACAATCTCTCAACTTGGAAATAATCTATGTTAAAAGCACTACCAATAGACCCTGTGCTAATTAGAATCCCTGACTGTTCAGTCTTCTAGAATGCTAAAAAGTCCCCTTAATTTATGTTGTTGGGTTTCCAAGGTGGGGGCACATTTGGTTAAAATAAATTATGAGCTAGTTCTGGAGAACTGCTAAGTGACAACCAAATAAACAATTATCTACACATAGTGTAAGCTTTTGGAGGCCATGATTTAAGTGCACAGAGCAATGTGAGTAGAATAAGCAGGACAGCCAAGTGGCAAACCTAATATCAAGATAAATTTGTACCATTCCCATGTAAAGTGTCACCAACATATAAAAAAGTCTCCTCCCTGATTTATCTGGCTTCCATAGTAAGGTAATAAAAAGTGATGTCTATAAAGAGGAAGGGAGGTGTTGATGGAGTTTGCTGTTTGGTTCCCTGGGGTTTTCACCTGCGGGTCTACACTAACTTGCCAAAACCAACCATGTTAGCAAAACTCTCCTCTCTGAAGTTATTTGCTAAATCCTACAACTCTTCAATCCGGAAAAGCTGGTCAATTGCAAGACAGATAATGAGCAAAATAGCCTGAAGTTCTGTGGCTTAGAAGAGGGGAAAGGTTGATCAAACCCACTTACCACATCGTGAAGTTTTGAAAGACTATGGGAAAAGTGACTTTTCTGGTTAACAGTCCCCACTCCCTCCTTTCTAGCTAGGTGGAATGCTTTGCTATGCAAATAACAAGGCTGATCGCAGAGGAAGCAAAGAACTCTGGATAGTAAAAGGAGCTCACCTTTTGGGGGTAAATTAACTCTTTTAAGGTACCATTGAACAAATTACTGCTCCTTGCCCTAAAAGTCCTCTTAGTGCCCTAAAACCTCAAAATCACCTGAGATTAGTTTGCTTCTTCAGGAGTCAGGCCTCATAAAGGGGGAGTCCCATTGGAAAAACATCTTTTGTCTGCCCTCCTTAAGGTACACAAAAGAAGCATGCGAAAATCACTCAGCAACTGGACATTTGTGTCTGACCCCAACCAACTGGAATCTGAAGGTTGAAAGTGTCAAGGTCAGTCCGAGCCTAGTAACCTAAATGTTTGAACAGGTTTCAATCTGTTAATTACCGTATTTAGGTAATTCTGCTTCCCTTTCCTACCACCCTTAATGCCTAAGAAAACCAATGCAAGAAATTGAAGCAAGAAAATGTGGGACGAGTATGACGTCCAGTGACAAGTGAGCAGATGAAACAGTTCCTTGGGCACGTTTCTCCCTCTCTGGAGCAGAGTTGATTTTTTCCAGGGAGGAACATATTCCTGAAATGACCGAAGCATGTAGATACAAGTCCTCCAATGTGCTCATTCAGCAAAAGCATCTGAGCCTGGGATGTCAGGATGCTTAAAAATACAAAGGTACATTCTGCAAGGTGCATAACCTTAGTAGATTCTTCATAAGGTTTGGACATGATGCATACAGCCCTGATATTATTGTCAGGATGCTTAAAATTGCCTGAGGTTAGCAATTTAAATTTTATACCCAGCCTATTCTCTCTACGAACACATGTATAAAGGGGGAGTAAAGGGAGTAAAGGGGATCTCTACTAACACATGCATAAACCATACATTTAAGATTGAAGATATCTTAAAGTTATAATACTGATCTGAAATTCTGATAAATAGAACACAAAAGCTATATAAAAACGTGCTAATATGTGGACAAAGCCTAGAAGGAAACAGAAAATCCTAAGAAAGTGCTGTAGGATGATGAGGTTATCAGTGAATTTGCTTTCTCAGAAAATTATTTTTTTAATGTCATTTTACTAAAGACTAGAAACAACAGGAGAAGACAGAGATCACTGCAGATAAACAACCAGAATGAGAGAATGCGGCTGGCCATGAAATGCTGGGATCTGAACTTTCTGGAGGTGAAGGGAACGCTTTGGGTTACATAGCTTTGGCTGACCAATTAGAGGCTTGTAAAGGAAAACTCAAAAGATACACGTTTTCTACTTCTGAACTTTAGGTAAATTCAAGGGACAATGGGCATTTGGTAGCCTTACCTTAACTGACGTTATCCTTTAAAAAAATTCATTATTTTTGCATAATAATAGAATACTAAAGAACATACACTTAGACTCTCTCTCTCTCTCTCTCTCTCTCTCTCTCTCTCTCTCTCTCTCTCTCTCTCTGTCTCTCAACTTTGGGTACTTCCCCAGGCCTTCTTCAGAAACAAACTGCTTTGAAAACCATATGACAAGGATTAGAAAATTAAGTCACCAGTAACTTGAGTTGAACTCGGCTGTACATTTTCTTGACTGTAAGCAGGGTAGAGTTAGTTGCTGTTATCACTGGGGGAAACAGTTATAGGAGTAAATGATAAAGTCAAATAGTTTAAAACCAATGTGCCTTTGACCCTTTATAGAATGATCTGCTGGCCAGGGTTTCAGTTAATAAAACCAAAATTTTTTTAAATTGCTAAAACTATAATGAAACTATGCAAACCTGGAATCTACTTCCACCTTGGCTACAGAGTTCAAGGATTTGGGACAGATGGACTTTGTTGGAGTTTTAAAAAATAATTTTGCTAGAAATCATGTCAGAGAAAGCTAACTAAGCAAGATCAGTGAGATGGATCTCAGAAAATGTTGCAAAACTGACTGAAAGTTGCACTTCAGAAATTCTAGCAGTGACACAACTCAGCAAATTACTGTTCCATCTTCCTTGCCTCGCAGAAGACATTTTTCAAGTAAACATTTTTTAACCCTGTAATTTTACATGTTTTGACTTGTTTGATCTGGACAGCATACTATACAATATTCATTCGGGGTTTTAAAAGAAAATGCTGAAGAGAGACAAAGCAGAGAATTGGAACTCACTTCAGTTAACATCTTAAGTAAAAAGACTTATAAATGGCAATTTCAAATATCTTCCCCAGTAGAAAAAAAATTATTTTTTGAGGTTTGACTTGAACTTTTGACTTCTTTTTCAAAAGTGGTATATGTGTAACATTAGCACAATCCAAAGTTTTTCCTAAAACCAGACTCATTGCTCTCCTATGAGCACCAAAGTTTCAGACTGTTCTATTTATTCTGACATGATCGTAACTAACATATACGAAATCTTGGGTTCAATCCTCAGCACTGCAAAAGAAAAAAAAATTAAATTAAAAAATTTTAAAAAGAGAAAATGTGTGAAAATTTGTTACATTTACTCTGTGTGGAGGCAGAAGTTATCACTGAATACAAACGGGAAACCCGGGCGCCCACGTAAGCTTCTCCCCCAGCGCAGGGCTGGCACCTGTGGGGTCCCTCGGCCAGAGGCCTGGAGGAAGTCAGCGTGCTGCTGTCCGTCTACACTGTGGGTCTGGCATCTCATTTCGGAAAGAAATGGGCCAACGCTGCTCTGGCACACCTTCTCCGGCCTCTCCTGTCCTTTGGGGGTGCCAGGTCTTGGTGGCAGTTCAGCCAGGCCCTGGGGCTCTGCAGGTCCCTGGAGGAGACTGGGATCGCGGCTCGGATCGGTTTCAGGGCCGGTCTGCACGTCAGATCAGCAGCCGGGGGTCGATTCCCCACTCGTCTACACCGCGACCCCCACTCCGTCACTGCAGTGGGCGGGCCACTGTGAGCTCGGCGACAAGACTGTCTTGCTCCCTATTTCCCGCTCTCTGCCTCGCACAGAAATCCCCTGAAGATCTCGACACCCCTCCACCCCAGAGAGCTCCCCATCCCCCACCCCCGGACTCCACGCTCCTGCGCGCCCGTTTGACCCCACTGCGCGTTCAATCTGCCGCGCAACCGCCGGAGGACTCGCGCGCGCTAATCAGATCCGGCTGTGCGCGCGGCCTCACCTGGGCCCGGGGCCCCGAGGGCGGATGGGCAGGACCGGTCCTCGGCAGGGCGGGGGAGGGGACCCCTAAACCACAGTCCAAGGGCATCGCCGCCAGGTGCACGTCCCCGGGGGGTCCCCGCTGCGGAAAGGACACCCAGACACCCCCAGCGGACCCCTTTATAAATAGGCGGCGCGGGGGGCCAGATCCTGAGGTCCGTCCCAGGCCGGGGATTACTGGGGTCCCCCAGCGTCGGGGCGCGCGGAGACCTAGCTGGGCGGCGCTGCCCGGCGGCGGGGCGGTTGGGGGGTGGTGGTTGCGGAATGAGAGCGACCAAAAGGGAAAACAAAGTCAGCAGGTCACCTGGCAGGTTCTGGGTGCATTATGCAACGATAGCAGGGAATGTTGGATGCGTCCCCCTTCCCCACCCCCCCGGTCTTTTGCGCCTAGGAAGCCGCTTCCATTTTAAGGGTTGGGCAGGGAATTCACCAAGCAGGCTCCTCTGATGTGGTTAAGACTTTGCTGAACTCTCCTCAAGGGAGTTTCTCTTTCCTCATCTTTCTTCGAGTAATGCAAACATTACTCTGGGGAAAAAATATTATAAACGGGGAGATGGCAGGCTAGATCCGAAAGGACCACCCCGCAACTGCTGTAAGGCACTGGGCCGAGGTACAAATCTAAACTGCTAAACCCTATCTTAGGTCACCTCCACTCACCTCCAATTCCTTATCTTCCCGGGGCCTCGGAACTAGGCTTTCAAACAGGATTTAAAGAGTTAAAGCATGCCATCGCTCGTTGTTTTTCATGCTAACATTTGTGGCATTAGGCCTATTTTGTTAACTAGGTATATGCAATTCACAGAATTTCACGGTAAATTCCCCAGACCAAATATTTGGCTGAACAAATAAACAACATTATCCATTCATGAAAATAAGCCAGGAGAAGGAGGGGGAGGAGGCGGGGAGTGCTTGCTGGAAAGTGACCTGAACTGGACAGCCACCGGCTCAGGACTCGCCCGGGATCATTGGCACAAGTGTCGGGGATCTAGGGCTCCTTTGCAGTTATACAGGCGCTGCAGAAAGTTGCTGGAAATCGGGCAAAACAAAATGAGGCCGCCTGAGGGGAACCCGTAGTGGGCTTCCCCTAAATGATTTATTCAAGCTCCATACCATTAATCAAAAGGGCAGCGACCTGGGGGGGCTGGGAGAAGGGGGAAAGGTCCCTCTTCGCTGGGAGTTGGGGAGGAGCTGTGGAGTCTCGCTGCCTTAGCCTCGGGCTCTGATCTCCTCTCTCCACCTGCGCTCTCCAGGGAGCTGGGGCTTTGGCAACCACCCCACTTTTATTTTTATTGGTTTCCACTAAGCTGCTCCTTTTGGAGGATTGCAGGACTTCAGTAATTAAAAACAAAAATGAATCCTGCTTCACCCACCCCACCCCCAGGAGCATGTGCAAGACTGTGTACAAGAATGCACACACATCACACACAGGAAAACACACACGCCGGGCATGTGCCTCCCACACGTTCTCCCGGAGGGCACACGCACAGCACCGGCAACAGCAACTCTGCCCCTGCTCCTATCTATACCTTCAGAATGCAGAAATGCGTGTCCATCTGTCTTCTCAAAAGGACTACGCAAGGACACTACCTGCTGCAGGCCCCGACCCACGCCAGCAGAGGAAGCACACAGGAGCCTGAGGAGGCCGAGACACAAGGCTTGCTTAGTTGTTGTTGGTAAGAAAAACCAAAGACTTCGCCGATCCTCTTACCCTCTACACCATGCCCTTCCAGAATGGCATTTCTCTGCCCTTGACAGAGAACCTCCACTCCCAAGCCCATCAGTGCCATCCTTTATTACTGGGCCAGTAATTAAGCTTGCTCTTCGAAGAAACCCTGGCCCAAACATCAGACCTGCTGGGGTGTCTTATTCTGCCTAGGTCCGGAGAAGGGTACACAGGGGAGGCAGCAGAGAGAACACTGACATTTGACATGAAAGAGAGTCCAAGTAGAAGCACAGTGCCTCCTTAAAATTCTGACTTTTCAGTATCTGACCCCACTGCCAACTTCCACAGCACCCTAGCTCAATCTGTTGGGATTTTGTGTGTGTGTATGTGGGTACCGGGGGTCGACCTCAGGACCTCGCGCGCCTGCTGCAGGCACCCGTGCCACTGAGCGATATCACCGGCCCTTTCTTCGTATGTGGGTTCCGGAAGTTGAACTCAGGCCCTCACGCTTGCCAGGCAGGCGCTTACGCCGCTGAGCCATCTCACCGGCCCAATCTGTTGGGATTTTTAACTTGATGAAGGCTTCCTGTGGGGAACAAGGGGCAAGGGATAATGTCAAGAAACACTGGAGAATGCTACCATGTTGTATATTAAAGCAGTCATCACCAAACTTTTGGAAGGTAAGTACGCTATTTTTTTTTAATTGAGTAAAGCCTATTTCTAAATACAAACACACACACACACACACACAACCCAAATCCTCCTGTTTGAAGGGGGAAACCACACATACACACAGGTTGTGTGTGTGAATTATTCCTCCCTGCCATAAGTGGAGACACCCTGGGGTATGGTAAAAAGCAGAGGTGGTGATCAGCTTCCTAGAGCAGAGACTTCCCCAGCATACTGGGCTGTGGCACAGCTCTAACAGGTGAACAGAGATGTTCAAGAACCCCGAACTGAGTCTGTCACGTGACCTGCTCCTTTCATCCCATTGTTTCTCCAAGGCATGTGTCATCCTTGTTAACATTAACTAGAAATGGAAAAGAAGTCATCCTGGCAATTACCATCTCCCTCTGCCATCAGTGTACTTCCTGTCCCTACAAATACACCACCTCCGCTTACCACCTTTAGGGGTCCATCGTGCCCCTAACCCCACCTCAACAGAGAACAAGCTCATTTAAAAGGGAGAGGGCAGAGAGACTAAAGAGAAAAAGGCCATAGGTTACCTTTAAAATAATGACTCATTTTATTTTTCTTTTAATACGTAGTTATAAATATATTTTGTCAAAATATATGATCAATATGGTCAAAACATTTGCACGTAAAGTCATAAATAAGGTCAAGGTGAATGTTTAGGTTTTTTTCCTCTTTTTTTAAGATAAAAGTCCAGCTATAAGGAAGCAGTCTGTGTGGTGTATGGGTGAGTGGATGGGAAGGTGTGTTTGTGTGTGTGTGTGTGTGTGTGTCTGTCTGTCTGTCTGCAAGGACTGCCTGATCTCAGCGGCACCCGCATCCCTCTACCACCATCTCCTGGTAATTTTTCAGTACCACCTTGTCATACTCATCCAGGTACAGCATGGAGATGGCACTCAGTTCAGTGGGTACACAACAGGCCTTGGGGATACTGGAATTGACTGAGTTGACCAGGGTCTGCACGATGGCGTGGTTGGTGGAGTTGAGGTGGTCCGCCAGTGGAAAGGGGCAGTCCCCGTGGCAGTAGAAGGCCTGATAGCCTGGTGGGGCCACAATCCAGTCATTCCAGCCCACATCGCTGAAGTCCACGTAGAGGGAGTGACGCCGGCAGTTCTTATTCTTCTTCCTGGACCGCTGTGGATGATGCTTAGGGCTGCGCTTGGCCCTCTGGCGTCGGGTTAAGGCATGGCCCCGGCCATCGTGGCCAAAAGTGACCAGGAGGGGCCGGAGCTGCGCCCAATCTCCACTCCCTTGAGGTAACGATCGGCTAATCCTGACATGCTGGCCCTGATGGGTCCTTGTGTGATGGAGGTGAGCCACCTCCACGGCCAGCCCATGATTGGGCTGCTTCTCCTGGGTCCAACGAAGGACCGCAGGGCTCACGTCAAAAGTTTCCCACCTAGTCACATTGTGGTGGACCAGTCTCGTGTCCAGTAGTCGTGTGATGAGGTGCCCGGGCACCGCTTCGGCCGGGGGCTTCATAACCTCATAAATGTTTATGCGATGGAAGCCCTGCTCCCAGTCAGGGCCCTGGTCCACCTGTTCCCGGAAGAGCCTGAGCTCTGCGGAGGAGACCACCTCGTTCTCTGGGATGCTGCTGAGGTTAAAGAGGAAGCGAAAAGCAGAGTTCTCACTGGTCCCTGGGATGCTCTCCAGATGTTCTGGGCACAGTTGGGAAGGAAAGGGAAAAGAAAAAGCACAAGAGTGGTGAATTCTGCTTAGATAGTGGAAGGCCATTAGGACTTTTTCATTTGAAGGAGTAGTGAAGTAAGGCAGCCATGGAACCAGCAGAACTCAGCTAGCATTTATCAAGCACCAAAGACAAAGTATCTCCCAACCTCCTTTATATGTCTAATAATTTCCATGTGTCAACTCCTTTACTCCACCACCTCCGGACTCCCCTTTTAAAACCCCCTCTTGGCTTTGTATACACAGTTTTCTTTACAAGTGGTTGTAAAGAAAAAGAGGGGCCAACAGAGCAGAGGCAGGAGGAAAATGCACACAGCCCCTCTCTCCCTCTTCCACTTTCGAGCATGTTACTAAACATTTCCCCAGCGATCTTGGAAACACAGAGCATGCCTTGTTGATCATGTTACAGAGGAGAAAATAAATTCCAACACAGTAATGATGCTGGTGGATTAATAACTCAGATTTACTTTGGAAAAGAAACATCCGCTAGGAAACATTCAGATCAGATTACAAGGCCCCTATTGAATAAACCTGACAAACACGCAGCTGTAATATTAAATCAGTAGGTGCTTTGAAAAAAAAAAAAAAAAAAAAAAAAAAAACGGGCAGAAAACCCGGCAGAAAAGGCTTTGATATGGCAAAAACACACCGCCGGGGCCAGCCAGCCCTTGTCTGAGTGGTGTGGTCCCCTTCACGGGGACCCCTCCCCCTCTGTCTCCAGAAAATAAGTTCAGCGGCAGCTCTGGAAATTCTTGGAGGTAAGTGGCTCGTTCCTCAGCCTCCAGGAGTGGGGCTTTGATGTAACCTGAACTGTCTTCCCCAGGGCTTCCGCGGCCTCCAGCCAGCCCCGCTTGCTCGCCCTCCCCCACCCGGGTGGGGGAGGGACTGACCTTCGTGGTGGAAGCTCCTCACGGTGTTGGCCCGGCTGGCAGGGCGCTCCGGGTACTGCAGACCAGTGCCAGTGCCGTGGACCTGCTCTTCCTCCTCCTCCTCCCCAGACTGCATCCGGTACAGATCCCGCATGTAGTCCGGGATGACGGCGCTCTTGCTCGGCTGCGGGCGGCGGCGCAGCCCGAACATGTGCAGAAGTGTCGCTTCGAAGTCCCGCAGGAGCTCATGGCTCTGCCCGGAGCGGCGTCCTCCCGCGTGGCCCTGAATCTCGGCGACTTTTTTCTTCCCCGTCTCAGGTATCAAACTAGCATGGCTCGCGCCTCCCAGCAGGACTTGGCATAATAAAACGACCATCAGCATTCGGTTACCGGGAATCATGGTGTCTCTAGGGGGGAGGAGGTGGAAGGTTAAAGAATAAATAAGCACCAATAAACAAGGGGAAACAGAGATGTCTCCGCGTATGCATAAAGGGCTGGTCGCGGAGGGTCGAGATGTAAAACAGGTCGGAAAGATCAAGTTTGTGTTTTCTCCCTCGTACCCCCCACCACCAGCAGCTGCAACCCGAAAGGCCTGAAAGTAAGAATTGCCCTGTAATTACTTGGTCTAACTTGTTTACAGTCAAATAACCCCAAATCAGATAGCCTCCATCCTGTTAATCTTTTTTTGTCCCAACTGGTATCTGAGCCATGATCTCAGCGTGGCTTCTTCAAGGATAAACAGTTAACATTGAGGGGCTAAGAAAGGGTGGGGGAAGGAGAATTAAAATGCCATTGCTTTCCACTTCGTACCTCCAGCGTCTCGCCCTCTCCCTCCACTCCCCTTTCTTCCTCCACCCTCTGAGCCCAACTTCCACAACTTCCAACTGTTTGGGAGCAGGAAGAAGGAAAAGCGGACAAGAAGGGACAAGGCGAAGACGGGGGCAGGGGGCAGTGGCTAGGAAAGGAGTCTGGGGGTCTGCCCGGGAGGCTGGATGGCTGATGAGTTTGAAATGCCCAGCAAGAAAAGAACATAGGATCGTGCCGGCTGACTCGCTCCAAGGCAAGGGGTGGGGTGATTCCGCAGCGAACTCGGGGAGTTTTGACAAGAGTCTGGGAACGCGCCACGGGAGCACCGGGCGCTCCCTAAGCCAGCCGGGTCGGGGCAGGGAGTGGTCAGCCCTCGAGGTACGACCCCAGGCTGGGGACCTTTCATCTCCTCAGTCCCCTCGCGCCCCTCTTTCCTGCAACGCACCGGATCTGAGAGGGAGAGTGGGGGCAAGCAGTGCTTTAAAAGCACCCGGCAAGCTACGAGCGCCCGGGCTGCGGGGCCAAGAGGAGAGCGACAGCGCAGCCGGACGCGGAGCGCGGGTGCTGGAAGGAAGGTCCGACGGGAGGGACAGACGGTGAGCCGGGATGGGTGGGGGGGGCAGAGTGGATTCCCGGGAGGGGGAAGGAAGAGGTGTCTACTCACTGACAGAAAACAAGGCATATAATAACAGTCCATGATTCTTGACAGCCAATCTTGAACAGACTTGCTGGAAAGGCTCAGAGAAGCTGCGGCAGTGCGTTGCTCGGAATGGCACTACGGAATGGCTCCTAAAATGAATATTTGAATATAATGAGACTCCGGCGCAGACAGGCTCTGTTTTTCTTCCAGCCCCTCGGAGTCACGTGAGCCCGCAGGCCCCACCCCGTGCGCTGGGGCGCCCGCCCTGCCCACTCCACCCTCCGCCCCCGCTCGGCTCGGCCCGCCCCTGGATGCGGCGCCGCAGACCTCGCACCCGCCGCGCGAGCGCCGCGCGGGGAGGAGCCGGGCCGGGGACCTGGAGGTCGCCTCTACCTGCGGCGCGCGGCGCATCCGTCCAGACCCGCGCGCTATGGCCTGAAGCCGGAGGGTCCGGGGCGCGCTGTAGGGGCTGCGCCTCGCTGCGCAGACGCGACTCCCGCAGGGGGGCGGCCGCGTCTGGGCAGCCCGAAGCTTCACCCCCGAGAGGCACTTGAAACGGAAAAAGCCCCGAGGGACCTCGCGCACACAGGCACACACACACGCGCGCGCGCGCGCTGGGTCTCCGGGAGGCCAAATACTGCTCCCAGCGAGAGGTATCCACCCCTGGCGGGCGCCTGCGAGTGCTCAAACCAGCTGGGCAGCCGATTTAGCAAAAGTTGCGGCCCTCCCTGGCGCGCTGCGGACAGGGAGGAGGGGGATTTAGGGTGTCACCAGTGTGGGAAAGTTAAGAGGGACAGGCTGCTAGAGTCATTTCTCCGGTTCCAGTTTGGGGAATCCCCCCGCGCGACGTCTGTCGGCCACTGCGTCCAGCCCACCCCCGCCCCAGCAAAGCGGATTCCTAAGAAACCGATCGGCGAGGCCATTCAAGGCGGAGGGACAGACGCCTGGGCTCTCGGCTCCAGACAAGTTCAGAAAGAGGTGTCGGCAAAGAAAGGGCGCATCCCATGTTTCAGGTCTTATAATGTTGCCGAGGTTTTACAACGCCCGACCCGGCGCAGAAAGGAAATCCCACCGCGTTCCCAGGAGTGGAGCAAACTGTGAACAGCTCTCGGCCTGCACTCGACCTCGGTCTGCGTCTCTGGCTCCCCGGCTTGGCTTATTTTTTAAACCACTACACCCGCCGCCCCGCCCGCGCGCGCCACTTCCTCCCCACCCCCTTCCTCCTTTGCACCGTCTGCAGAGTCGCAGCAAATATTCCTGTAAGAATTTTACCAACCGAAGGCGCAAGCAATGCCGGGAGTCACCTAGCGTGAGGGCCGGTTCGGATACTGGGGCTGGTGCAATTCTGCGTGCAGCCGGGCTGTGTGCACCGCGTCGCCTCGGGGCCCGAGCCCCAAGATTCCCGCCCCAGCGCCTACTTCTCCGGGCCTCCCCTTCTTGAGCCTGTCCCCGGTTTCCGCCTTGGTTTGCATCGAAACGCAAGGGCACGGGATGGCGGCCACGCTTTCCCCTTCTAAACCTAAATTGTCTTTTGGGGAGCACTTTGCGAGAAGCCATTTAGAAAAAGAGACGTAAAAGGACGGAGCAGCAGCTCTGCCCTCTCTCCGGCGCCACCCGATACCGCGCGTCCGGGTGCGGAGGCCGAGGGCGCCCCTGCGCGACGGCCCACGCCCGGCGACAGCCGCGCCGCAGTTGGAGTGGTTTCTCCTCTCCCCGTCCCACGCTGGCGCTGGGGCGAACTAGGAAAGGGCTGGCGAGAGCAAAGGGTTTTTTCTCCCCCTTTGCTTTACTTAGAGAAACTTGGAGTCCTTAGAAAGCTCCACGGGGAGACCTCCAGGAGTGGGGAAGCAGGCAGAGACGGGCCGGCGCTCCGGCGAGGGCACCGTGGAAGGCGCGAGCCCGGGATCCCGCGACCACCTCGGCCCCTCGGAGCCGCCCGAGTGGCGGCTGGAGCGCTCGCCGCGCTGCCGCCGAGCGGATGGGGAAGCGGGGCTCGTGTTTCAATTTCGGATTGACTAGGACTAATCACGTTTTTCTCCCCAGATTTTTAAATTACAGAGATGAAGAGTTTTCATCTCCATAACACTTTTTTCCCGGGGAGGTGGGACCGGGAATACAACCCAGGGCGGTTGCTCTTTGCTTCCCTAAGCGAATCTTCTTCCCACGCCTAAGTTTCGGGCAGCCTCAGTTTACCAAGTATGTGCCTCTTGGAGTTCTAATGTCTCACAAAAGCCTCAGCTTATAAAACCACGACACTCACAAACCATCAACCAAAGCTGTGCCCAGGAGGAATCTAAGGCCCCGGGTCCAACTCCCGCGGGGAGGGGTCTGCAGGGACCGCAATCCCGGGACCCTTTCCTGAGGGTTCCTCGTGCGGAGGGCCTGGGAGAGCCATGCGTCCCTCCAGTCTCCCCTTGAGACGCGACGCCGTAGGAGCCCTTAGAGCTACGGACGTCGTCCCCCGGAGCCCCACACCATGCAGTGGTCGGGGTCAGCGGGTCTAGGAAAGTAGCTCGTGGAACACGCGTCCTGCAGCCGCGGCTCGCCAGCTTTCTGGGTCAAGGTGAGCGCCTGTCCCCTCGACGCAGCCCCACGAGCGGCAGGCACGCTCCCGAGGACCGCGCGACAGCGCTCCCCGCCACAGACCCAGCTCGGGCTCGGCGTCCTCGGCCCACGTCGAGGTCCCTCGGCGCCTCCCTCCCTCTGGAGCTCAGAGCCAGTTGGCTCTCGCCTCTCTCCCGGCCCTTCCCGTCTGGGAATCGCACTCGCCAGCCCTCGGGCAACGCGCTCGACCCAAACCCCATCTTTTCCAACGACCCCCTACCGAGGGTGTCTCTTCTTCCCGCCTCTCCTGCCGCGAACCTCCGAAAGTGGGAATGGAGAGGGTGGCCGGGGTACAGGCAGGAGCGGATGTGGAGGTGTCCAGCAGCAGCATCCCTCCTCCATCCAGCAACACCGTTGCGGGGTGCGGGACAGGCCACCTTCTCCCTCGGTTGCACCGGGCGCCCCCAGCTTCTCCCTAAGTCGGGCCTCAGCCCCCTCCAAGTGCGCCCCTCGCCAGCGCCAGGTACCTCGCTCACCATGGGTCCCCGCAGTAGCGGGCTCGCCAGAAGCAGCTCCTGGGGACCTCTGAAGGGCTCGGGGCACGGGGCGAGGGCCGGGGATCGGGGCGCTGCAGGCTCGGGACGGCTCGGACGGGAATCCTATCGGGGTCAGAGGCGAGGTACTCAGCCCGGCGTCGCAGGGTCCCGTGCAGAACTCACCTCGCGTCCGTCCGCGCTCCTTCCCTCCCACCTTCCTCCTCTGCCCTCCCGCATCCACTCCTTCCTTCTCTTTCCCTCCCTCTCTTTCTTTCTTTCCTTCCTCCTCCTCTTCCCTGGCAGCCCCTCCCTTCTTCCCTCCTCCCTCGCTCGCCTCCCTTTCTGGAGATGGGAGCCCCGCCCACATCCTCCTACCCGCCGCCCGGCCGGGCCTCGCAGGCCCGGGTCCCGGAAGCCCGCGAAGCGCCGCGGCCCGCAGATGCCGCCGGGGCTGGGACGTCGCTGCCTCTGGCTCCGAGAAGCGGCCGGGGCTCACCTGGGGACCACGTGCGGAGGTACTAGAAAGCATGCACCGACTAGTCGCCATACCTTCCAAAAATACCCATGGGAGTCTGGGCTTCCCTGAGTTTAGAGTAACTGCTGCCCAAACTGATGATTAAAACACTGAGTAATCACCATTTACCCCGAGTAATTAGAGATAATGAAACACCTCTAAAATCAGGTTATGGAGAAAGGAGCTGTTGGATTGGTTTAAAGGGTGGCCTTCCATAAACTGTTAAAGGATTTCCAAACGTTGGGAAACAGGCTGTGCGCTGAGCTGTGTCCCTAAAAGAGATATTTCTTTGGCTATTAAAAGGTGACTTTCCTTCCAAAACCTTTTTTAAGCGCTCCTGGTGGAATACTCCCTAAAGGGACCGCCTCCCTCCTCTTCGCGGGCTGACCTCTCGGAGGATCCGGGTGCCTTGCAGACAGGCGGGCGGTATCTTCACTGTTAGGGAAGTCTTTACGGCTCAGAAGCTCTCTGAAGCACTGCCCCAGCAATTAATTTTGTTGTTGTTGATTGTTTACTTGTTCGTGGAATACCTAAGAATTCTTAACCTCAGCAATCTGAGCTTCCAAGAAGGTAACAACCGAAGAAGCACCCACCTCTTAGGAAGCCACAAGAGAGCAGAAAAGATGCCCTTTGATCTGTTTTTAAAGGAAGAAGAATGAGGATTTGGCGCTTTCCTGTCCCCGCAAAAGTACTTGTAATCATACGAACAGGGACGTGGAAAGTGGTGGCTTCTAAACCTTCCCAAGCAGGAGCTAATTTCACATGCTGCTCCTGATGGAGCCCGGAGGGAGCTATCAGCCCCATCTCTGTTCTACAAACAAGGAAGGGGACTGACAGCCAGGTGGAAGGGACCCGCCCAGAGCCCTGAAGTCAACCCCAGCCTCCCTCTGGAATCTGGAGCTAATGCTGCAGAGCAGGGCTGGGGCTCAGTACCCTGAGCTCCGAGTACCCAGGGAGAGCTGACCATTTCCTCTCCTGGATTTCTCTCCCTGGGGTGGACATTACTATCCCCAAAAGCACTGAGATCTTCTCCACTTAGATAGACATCAGCCTAGGTAGCTCATCTATAAAACCACATTTATACAACTTGGCTATTTAGAAAACAGGAACTACTTCCTGTAATGTGTGGAACAGAGATTAAGAAGGGTGGAAAGTGTGGGAGAGCAGAGAAACAATGCTGAGAGGAGGGCCAGACCATCCCGCCATCTTTGCCCCATAGTGCACCCAACAGCAGAAACCAGCCAAGTCCTTCCATTCCTTGGCGTCCACATTTTCTCATCTAAGACAGGGAAATAATTAGGGCACATATCTTCCACACTCCCTTTCAACTTGAAAACAATCTGATTATTTTATGGTAATTGTAGCGAACATGTACCTTCTTTCATTTTAAATCACTTGCGAGCCTTCCTCTCCTAAGGAAGGAGATTAAACAGGGCAGGGCAATAACACCAGCCCAAAAAGATGACTGAAAATATACCTCCAGCTTCCAACACAGTCAAATTTACAATTAATTATTAAAAATAACAACACAAAATTAAAACCCCATTATATGGTTACTAACATCTCTCCTGAGGCATCAGATAGTACGCTCCTCTCACGTACAGGAGGCCAGATTAAATTGTTCACTGAGCCCCCTAAATCAATCACTCTTGTTTTAATCATTAACACAATGTGTTCCTTAATATTTAAGCTCCAAGACAACAGTGATATGCTGTCCTGAAAAACAGGGCTTTATTTTCTTTTAAAGCATTATGTGATCTGCTTTTAAAATCCCAAATGTTTTGAGATGGACGGGCCCTTATCTCATTTTGCTGAAGCCCAGACAATAAAGTGACCCCCAGTCCACAGTCCCTGAGTCTCCAATTAAGCTACCTGACACACCTTGTTTAGACTCTGATACGGATCTGTAGGTGTGTGATGGGCGAACTCTACTGCAGTTCCCTTGGGACAGCGTTTTTTTACCTACACCTTCTCTCATTGACGCCCCCTCCCCACTCATCCCAAAGAACAAAGTGTTTGTTGGTTAGAAAGCCGATCACTCACAGCCCAGTGATCAGAGTTGGTGAAGGAAACTGGTTCAGTTCTCTCCCCTCTCTCGAGTGCCACTGCAAATCTTGGTGTTTTTATAGGGTGCAGTCTGCTATGGATAGGCCAAATAAAACTGGACTTCACGCATATAGATAAAGAGGTGAAGCCATCGTGATTTAGGAGCCCTTACTGTTTCTCTGCTGCTCCTGCAGAATGGAGGGCATTGGTTGTGAGGTTTTTCCTGAGACAGTCAGGGACTATCTGGCCAGCAAGCCCTTGGAGTGGCTTTCTCCAGGTATGTTCTAAAGACACAGACTGAAGCATAAGGGTAAGGGTGCTAATTAAATGCAGATTTCCTGGCCCAACTTGCAGGTCTGGACCCAGAAATCCACATGTTTTCCTGATGATACCAAGCACACAGAACCCTGAGAACTACTGTTTTGAAAGGTATTTCACTTAGTTGCAGGGCTGATAAATAAACCACTGGAGGACAGGTACCACAATGTTATTAAATAGGTAAGGAATATGCTTAGTTAGTGCTTTATGCACTGTTAAGTATGGCAGTTATAATATCACTATGCCCTATAATATCACTAATAGGTCTACGCACGTGAAATGGTTTCCACTCCTATACATGCAGTAGTCCTTGCTTCTAGGTCCCTAATTAAGAATCATATCAGAGCCTAGTTGGCCCACGCCTGGAATACCAGAACTCTGGGAAGCTGAGGCAGGAGGATTTCAAGGTCGAGCCCAACATGGGTAACTAGGGACTTAGCCAGGCTGTCTCAAAAACAAAAACCAAAAACTGAAAAAAAAAAAAAAAAAAAAAAAAACCTTCAAATCCTCTTTGCAAATTAGGTGTCTGTGGAAGCTGCAGGGGAGTTCTCTGAAGGAATTCCCGGCTGCATAATATTGCTAACTATGGAGAAGCAGTAAGCTAAATCAATGAAAAGTGGAATTGGAGGAGATCTCTGAAACTGGCCTGGACTATTAATTTTCCTCTTCTTAATAGTTACCGTATGTTATATATTTATTCTCTAGCCCTCCCCACAACCCTTAGGACATACCTGTTCTACACATGAGAATCTAGGGTAGGGACGTTGTATACATACTCAAGCTCACAGAGATAGTAGGTGCTGGACCCAAACTCAAAACCAGGCCGATCTGTCTCCTCCCTTGGGTGTCTTGAACTGGGCCTGCAGGGGCTGGATCCCTGTGGCCTCAGCTGTCAGCTACACAGCTGGCCCTGGGGACTTTCCCCAGGCCAGACACCTTGCAGCCTGCATTGTGCTGGGAGCTTTAGGAGAGCTTTCCAAGTTCTTAGGGGAGAGAACAAAATCGAGACCCAAAAGCTTGTTTCTTCTTGACATATGCCCACCTTAGGGCAAGACTTTCTGTGCCCTTCCCAGAGAAAAGGTTGTGATTTTGAGAAAGACACTAATTACCTTTGCTTGGACAGTTTCCACGTTGTAAAATGTGATGACTGGACAAATTCCTCCCAGGTTCCTCAGGCCCTAGAATCTCCAGACAATACATCCTAGGACTGTAGTTAAATCATAGTCAAGTTGCTTAACCTCCAGTGTCTTGGTTTCCTCATTTATAACCTGAGAAGAATAATTTTTATTTCATAATGTTCTTATAAACATGAAATAAGTTAATATAATAAAATAGCAGACACAAAGGGTTCTGCAAATATTATCTATTACTATTACTCTGTGCAAAGGTAATCATTATTGAGCGAAGTAGAAGGTAAAGACACACTTTGGTGTTGAGTTTTATTTAAAGATTGTGACGATTTTCTTTTGGCACTATTGGGAATTGAACCCAAGGCCTTTTTGCTGAGCCACATCTCCAGCCCTCGTTTATTTTTATTTTTGCTAAGTTGCCCAGACTGGCTCAAATTTATGATCCTCCTGCCGCGGCCTCTCAGAGTGCTGGGATTACAGATGTGTGCCTGGCGATCATGACAAACTTTGTAAAGTAAAGGACTGGTCTCACATTTATTTTGTTGTCTGGAGTGCTGCATACATCTGAGGTGTTTATTTAATAAGGGCTGTTGTTTGTAAGAATAGCGTTCGCTGAGGTAACGTTCATCATGGTTTGTCTGTGTGGATCTGACCCACGAACACAATCTACCAAGAGAGTGCAGAGCTGTCAGGCTCCTGCCTGCAGAACGAGGAAGTGGTAGACTTGCTGACAGGCCCAAAAGATTCTCCATCTTTCACACAAGAGTTTTCCCATTTACTTTTTCCTTGTCTAAAGTAGAACTTACTTTTTCTTTCTTTCTTTCTTTCCATTTATCTATCTATCTATCTATCTATCTATCTATCTATCTATCTATCTATCTATTGCAGTGCTGGGCATTGAATCCAGGACGTTGCTCATGCTAGGCATGGGCTCTTCTCCTGAGCTGCACCCCCAACTGAAGAAGAAATTTTAATACAGTTGTACAGTTGTTCCTCCTCTAAGCATTTGAGGCTGTTGTCAACTTTGATATACCTCACTTAAAGCGAAATAGTACTGGACTCTAATACTTTCTCACACATAAAAGAAAATGCAGTTCTATTCCAGTTCCCTATGCCTTAAATTGTCGCATTACTATTTTCTGAAATAGGATCCTTTTTTTTTCCCATCAGTGTATCGGTTTATATATCAAAAAATGGGCAGAGAATTCTAAATGAGATCCCAGTGATATCAGACAGATGAGAAGATTGCTTTTACATTGTAAAATGTTTCAGAAGTGGGTGGCCAATAGGGCATGATTATGAAATTCTTTCTTTTCCAAAGGAAAGATTAGGATGGAACTGACACACAGTGCAGGATATTTCAAAATTTCTTCTAAAAAATGGCCACCTTATTCCACAGCAGGTGTGCTGTTTGGAAATAAATCTACGTACAGTGTATGAAAAAGATGAGAACTTTGGGATGTGTATTTCTCAGCTCGCCCATCCCTCTCATTCTTTCTCTCCCTGGTGTGCATGCCAGGGTGACCTGAACAGGAATTGGTGTCACTAGAGGATAAGTTTTACAAGCAAGGCACGATCCTACACCCACATTTGACTACCTAGTGAATTATTATTCTTTCCCAATCAGAAGTCAATTAAGTAGTGCCAACTAACTTCTACCCCTTTATACATGCTAAAAACGTTCTAGTCTTTTGCAAGGAAAGCTCTGTCCAAAGGGATATGTGATCCCAGAATCTTTCATTGTATAGATAAACTTGAATATTTTTACTAATAGCCCAGACATTTCAGTCTTCTGAGGGGAGGAAGCCCTTTCACTAATGTCCTGCTCAGGAATGATTTGTGTACTGTTTATAATCCCCTCAGGGATTATGTATGCTTACTTTGATACTCACTTTGTGAAAAATTCATCAACTTGTACCCCTTGAGATCTTTGCACTTTCTCTTTGTATTTGGATACAACGTTTAGGTAGACTAGGATCTTGAAATGATTTTTTGTTAAAGTTACTTTCTTTGATCTTCAGTTGAAACCGCCAGCAAGAGACAATGTGTAGAGCCGAAGGACTGTGTAGGGCCAAACTAGGAGTTGCCTAAACTTCCGTCCCCTGGCAGCCACAGCACCTGAGAAACCCACCTAGGGCTTCAGGAAATCCACTCCAGAAGAAAGTGATTGCTCCCACCAGCACCGCCGAGGTAGATAGAGGGCGGATGCCAGGCAGGTCTTTGTCAAATCTGGAGGCCCATGAATCCCATGCCAGAACAGAGGCTGCTGGAGGCCTATGGGGCCTAGGCTGGGCTCCTTCCCTCTTAGGCCTCTGTGGCTGGGAGATTCAGACTGGTGTGTGTGTGAGAGTGTGTGTACGTGTGTGTGTGAGTGTGTGTATGTGGGGGGTATCAGGGTCCGAAGATTTGTATTTCTTTTGGTAGAAACGCAGGAAGCTAGCTTAAGAGGAGGACATTGGGCTCTGAAAAAGAGAATCTCTTGCACCTTCTCCAATGCTGAGCGCCAGCTCAATGCAGAGATCTATTTTTAAATTTTGTAATAGTTTTCGTTTGCAGTACATAATGATCACATTCAGCATGGGGCATTTGGACATGTATACAGCACATCTTAGTTCTTTCTATGTCCCCTTCTCTTCCTCTCCCACACCCCTCCCTCCATCTCTTGGTCTCCTTATTTGCAAAAGATCGGCTCCCTACTTCCTATTATCTGTCTTTTTATTTTCCATGCAGAGAGCCAAGCACCTGCGGTCAGAGTTGGGCCCATTTCAGGGTCTTGCGTGCCCAGAGCCAGGTTAGGCAACCGGAAAACTGAATTTCGAGGAGTCGGGATAATTGAAGAGAGGTGTTGAGAGGCTGCGGCGGGATAAAGAGAGGGAGGTGGGGGTAAGGGAGGGGAAGAATCCTGAGCCGCGGAGCAGCGCCGAGCCCCCTGCGCACTTTGCAGAGAGGTGGGGTGCACAGTGGGCCCTTGGCCTTGGGGCGGCAGGTGGCTGGGGCGCGAGGCTCGCCACATCCCGGATCTCCCCATCGCTCCCCGGACCAGCTGGTGGGGACATTTTTCCAGCTCCTTATCCTCACGTGCTCCCTGCTCAGACACAGGGTTGGATTCCTCGATGTCCCCTGGGTAAAGAAAAGTCCCCGCGTATCCCAGATGCCCGAGGGCCACGAGGAGAGGGCGCGGCGGCGGGGGAGATAGCGGCTGCTCCCAGATCCGGGGACGCTGCGGTGCCGGCCCTTGCCGGACGCTGAGTGTCCGCGCCGCGTGGGCGGAGTCACCGGGTGGCACCGCCCGGCCCGGCACAGCGCTGTCCCCCGCGCCCTCCCGCCCGCCTCTCCCTCGCCCTCATTAGTTTTTAGCTGGGCGGCTGCACCCTGTTACCTGCAAGAGCTCGCCCCGCTCTCAGACTCGTCTTGCGGGATTTGTGCCCCGGGTGGCTAACCTGACCCACGCTTGAATAAGCAGCTGGCGCCGGGGCAGCCCGGGGGAGCCACCTGCACAGAATCTGCACGCGAGCACGCGACAGGTTCCGGAGACGCGGAGCCTCCCCGCCTCCTTTTCCATCTACCACGATTTGGAAACTGAAACAAAGACAAATAAAATTTCAAAACCGAAAGAGTTGGGCAGTCCTAACGTGAGACTCCTCCTCTGGGACAGTTTTGCCCCCTCCTCCCTTTTTTTGAAACCCTGGAGATGCAGGGGCAACGGCAGCCTCGGGATACTGGCAGTTACATCCGGGAGTACCTGTTTAGCTCGATTCCCGAGCTAGCCGTGCCCTCCACTTATGACAGGTGGTCCGGGTGGCCTGGTACGGTTCTTCCATCAGCTGAGGAAGAGTGTGATTTCCTCTTCCACCTGCCAAGGCCAGCAGGGCCCCTGCCAGTTTATGCACCCCTAGGAAAGAGATTTGTACGTCTCAGGACCTGGCACGGAGAGGCCAGGCGTGAGCTCTGGAGAGGTTGCTGCAGATGGGGTTGCGGGACCCTTGCATACTAACCTTGGGGGCCCTCACCTCCCTCCCGTCCTCAAGCAGCAAAACAAAAGTAGAGCACAGCAAAGAGTCTTCTTTATTTACATAAAGGGATAGGAGGCTAGATTTTGAAATTTATGCCTTGAATTTCTGATTTTTATCCTGAAAAATCTGAGTGTGGTTCTTTGTGTCAGCGACAAGTGACAGTTAAATAGATACCTTTAGTATGAGCCAAACTTTGATGTCATACCACCCCCGCATCTGGCTATTTCCATGCCTAAAACCCTAGAAGTGTGGATGATCTGGTTTTGTTTCTATAGTTTTGATGGAACGGGGAGATGGATGATTGAGGGACTAAGGGTTTTAAGGGGAGAATAAACTTGAGTGTTGACTCACTGTGTTATATTTAACTTAAATGCTAATCTCTTTAGAGAATCTTAAACCTGCTACGTGGCTTCATTAAGTACCTCTGGATGAGCCAGTCGTGGTGGCCCATGCCTGTAATCCCAGCTACTTGGGTGGCTGAGGCAGGGAGATTGCAAGTTCGAGGCCAGCCTAGACTGTTTAGTGAGACCTTGTCTCAGAAGAAAATATAAAAAGGGCTGGGGATGTAGCTCAGTGGTAGAGCACCCCAGGGTTCACTCCCCAGTACTCACATCCCCTCAAAAAATAATGAATCCCTGGATGCATGTTAGAGGGATCTGTTAAAAAAAAAACAAAAAACAACTTGGAATTTCTGCATACAATTTTTGTTGTAAGTGTAAAAGTCTATGCAGGCCATGAGTTTGTCACATTTTCAAAGGCACTCGGAAAAGGCTAAAAGCTTCTCTAGAATATGAACCCTACACCAGCTCTTTCCTGGTAGGATGTGTCTCCAAGTTGCATACAGAGCAGCTTTGACTCAGAGGAACACGGTTTTCACACACTCACCAGCACAAGGTTCTTAACTCATCATTAAGACAACAGAAATGTTACTCACCCTTAAGAGCCCACATGCGCAGGGGAAATTACTCCTGCAGAGCAGTGACCAGAAGTTCAAATCCCTGCTCTGGCCTCACCTGGACCCACTATTTACCCACTTAAGCCTCTCGTGACTCTTAGGGTGAGGGTCAAATGCTGAGTGTACGTGAAACCAATTTGCAGATCACAAAATACATGGCTAGTGGCATTTACAAAAAGAAATGCTGATGGGTTTCCACATGCTAGTTATAATTAAATAAATAATTATGTAAATACTTGTAATTATATGAGTATTTGCATATTCTCTCCCACTATCTACTTATTAGGAAAACCAACATACTTTGGATCTCTGGCAATTATCAGGTATTTTCACATTTCATTATCTCGCTTAATCCTTGACACAACCTATGGCTTGTGGACTATAGTTATTCACCCCCCAACTTTTTTTTTTTTAACATTTGAGGAAAAATACACAGAAAGATTAACCCCCAGCTGACAAACACAAACTTTTAGCTCCTGAGAAAGTCCCTGTGTTAAAGAAGGGATATTTGAAAAGGAGCAAACTTTATTCAAGTATATAAACATTTAATTCCTTGTGAGTTTTAGTACAAAAGTAAAGGAGTTTAAAACAGAACAGCCACTCTTAGGGGGCTTAGGGTTCACGTAGACTCTTTGCTGGAAAAACTGCCTCTAACTCCTTCACTTCCCTTTCATTTGCTCCATAGTTCAGCTTTACTAGCATCTTAATTGAAATTTATACACACAGTTTCTCCTTAGTGGCATCCACCTTCTTCAATTAATTAGGCAGACTTAGAAGGAAAATAACACCTCTGTCCTTCATTCCTGCAAACCTTTCCAGAAATGTGTTGTGTTTAGGAATCATCAACTTCAGCCAACAGCAGATGCCAAAACTGAGACCCCTCCAAATAGTCAAATATCTCACTCAAGGTTAAATAGCAGGAGCATTACTGTTTTTATTTCATTTTTCTTGCCTGCAATACCAAATCATCGAGCTAATGAAGGTAAAATAGATTCATTTTGCTAATCACTGAGTTTCAAGCACATTAAAAAGAACTCTTACAAGCTCTCATCCACTTTCTTTTAAATCTTTTCCTATGCCTTTAGCCCTGGTGTGTGGGTTTGTTCAACAGATAGTTCTTTCTTATTTCTCTTTAGGATAAAATCCATAATAAACTGTACTGCACAGTGTGTAGAAGCTCCAGAGAGCAAGCAGACATCTGTTCTAGATCTTTAATTATCTTTTAATTATGTCTTGAGAACTAGTATACAAAAAGCGAGTTGCCAGAGGGCAATGGTAAAAATGAAAAAAATATGCGTCATAGTAGGCACTTTGCTTAAAAACTTAGGAAGAATGTTTCTGTACAGCACCCAGATCTTTGGACTAGAATAATAAATGAAAATATCTTAGTGACATTTTGGTACTTGCACAAGGAGGGATTGATGAAATGATTTTTTAAAGTGTCATGTTCAGTGTGGTTTGATTTTTAAAAAACAAAATTGACTTGAAATTAGATAACCTGTTTTAGGTATAGCTAATACCAGTTCATACCGTATGTGTTAGTCCGCTTCATGCTTCTATAACAGAATACCACAGGCACAGTAATTGGTAAACAGTGGAAGTTCATTTGATTTATGGTTCTGTAGGCTGGGAAGTGCAAGCTGGAGGGGCCTCATCTGGTACAGGGCTTCTCGATGCATCATAACAGAGAAAAGCATCGTGTGGTGTCTTAGTCACTTTCCTGGTCCCTGGGACAAATACCTGACACCTACAACTTAAAAGAGGAGAATTTTATCTTGACTCACACTTTCAGTCCATAGTCAGCTGGCTCTAAGGCGGAAACAGCGTGGTGGAAGGGTCCAGGCAGAGGAAAGCTGCTCACCTCATGGCAGCCAGGAAGTAGAGAGAAAAAAGGGAGGAGCTAGGAGGAAGACAGCAGGTCGCGCCTCCAGTGAACCACCTCTCCCCCTGGACCCCACTTCTCACAGTGCACTCAGCTACTGAACCCATTGGTGGATGACTCCACTGAGGACTGTAGCACCCCCTGATCCAGTCACCTTCTGCAAGCGCTGCTTCTGAGCGCAGGAGCAGTTTGGGAGACATTCTAGATCTAACCCATAATACATAGAGAAAGAGTTCGAGGGGCAGAGAGAGGGAAAGGCAGCAAAGTCATCCTTCATAAAGATGCCACTCCTTCAAAAACCAGTGTACGTCCTCCGTAATGGCATTGATCCATGCTGGAGTGCAAAGACCTCAGGAGCTAATCGACTCTTTCACGCCCACCTCTCAACACTGTTGCATTAGAAATTAAGTTTCTAATACATGAACTTTGAGGAACACATTCAAACCATAGTCCTCTTTATAAACTTGGACATATGACAGTTATTTGGGGGGCCTCTGTTTTTTCATGAATTATGCAGGCTATGTGATCTTAAATTTTCAGGTATTGGTAAGTTGTTTCTGTAAAGGGCCAGATAGTAAATATTTCAGGCTTTGCAGGCCACAAACGGTTTCTGTTATTATTTCTTCCTCCTCTCTCCTGTCCTCCTCCTTCTTCTTTCTTCCTCTCTCTCTTCTTCTCCTTCTCTTCCTCCAGTTGCTTACAGATGTATAAACCATTTATATTCATTTTCTAGGGCCACTGTAATCAAGTACCACAAACTGAGTGTCTTAAACTAAAGGAAGTGCACTGTCTCAGTAGTGGGAGGCACATGCCTGAGAGTAAGGTGTCAAAGCTGGGAGAGAGAACCTGCCATGTGCCTCGCTCTCAGTGTCCAGGGGTATGTGGGCTATCTTTGGTGTTCTGTGGTGCTAGGGGTTGAGTAGAGCCCCGCACAGCTCGTATGTTGGAAACAGAAGCCGCAAGGCAGAACTGTTGAAAGGTAGGACCTTTAAGCAGTGATTCGGTCATGAGGGTTCTGCCCGCGGGCAAGGATGAAGGCTATCATCTGTGGACTGAGCTTCTGATAAAAGGATGTGTCCCGGCCCCTTCCCCTGCTCCTCTGCTGTCCTCGCCCCATTCTTACCCTTCTCCTGATCCTGTGGGATGAAACAGCAAAAAAGGAAGGCCTTCACCAGGTGCCAGCCCCTTGACATTGGACTTCCCAGGCCTTAGGACTGTGGGAAGTGAAGTAATTTCTATTGTTTTTTAATGACCTGGTCTGCAGAATTCTGTTATCACAGCACAAAATGGACTAAGATATTAGCTTAAGAAACCATCGCCCTAATCTAGCCTTCACATTCACATAGTGTTCTCCTTGTGTGTGTCTACATCCAAATTTCCACCTTGTATAAGGACACAGTCATATCAGGACAGGGGCCAACCCTATTCTAGCATGATTTCATCTTAACTAATTGCACCCTATTTCCAAATAAAATAATACTCTGAAGTTGAGGGTGTTATGTACTTCAACAAATGACTTTCAGGCATAAGGTGGTCAGAGCCATAGTTCAATCCCTGAGACCATTCTGAGCTCATATACCATACAAAAACAAGTCGTTGGCCAAAGTTCATAGATCTCTTTTGTAAAGCTCCTGTTTATTCTAAAATCCTATAATTCTCTATTCACAATGACTTTATGGGACAAATATCTAATATTAATTCAGTAAATCCTTATTTTTTATTGAGCACCTACATATATATGTGCTAAGGCATTGTTCTTACTGCCAAGACACTGAGTGAAAAATAGTAAAATCCTTGTCCTTCTGGGTTTTAAAGTCTGGTAGGAGAAGCAGACCACCAACAAAATAAATTAATAAAGAAATAAGAGTGATCTACAGCATATAAGACGGCATGTGATACTAAGAATAAAAATTAAATGGCAAAGACAGCCACTGGTTAGGTTTTAATAGAGTGGTCAAGGAATGTTTCACAGAAAAGACCGCATTTGAGCAGAGGCCTGGAGGAGACGAGGGGCCAGCAACATGGACACCTGTCAGGCCAGTGGACTTCATGTTGTCTTTTTGTTTCCACATGATATTCTATGAAGTTCACCTAAATGTTAGACATTCTTTGAAGGTCACTAAATGCTAAGTGTCAGGTGCTGGAATTCAATTTCAATAATGAGCAAAAACTGATTTCTACTTCAAAGAATGATTTCCTCTTCTTTCTTTTCTTCCTTCCTTCCTTTTTCCTTCTTTCTTTCCTTTCTTCCTTTCTTTTTTCTTCTTCTCTTTCTTCTTTCTATATTTTGAAATCTTATAAAAACAAAAACAAACAAAAAAACCTCATGTCTCCATACTTATCTTTTGGGGAATTCACCATGCTTGCTTTCTGGTCCAGGTATTCCACTCCCATTCCATTCAGAGAAGAATAAAAATGATAGACTCGAGGAATAACTTAGGAATCAGCCATGATTTATTAGGAATTTTCATGAGAATACTACTTCATTCCTGGGACCAGAAATTTTGGGGTCCTGAATGTTAGAGATCCTCACACTCACCCTTCTCATTTGACAGATGATGAAACTGAGGCCCGGAAAGATCAATCTATAATTTTCTGCCTACTTCAAGGTATAATGTGGCAGATTATATTTTTCAAAGCTGGCTGCAACAATTTCTTCTATCCAACATGATTGTGAAGGTGACTTTGACACTTTTATCACTGAAAGAGGTTCTTCCCTTGAATCTGGATACATCGGTTTTCTGAAAATACTGTAACTAATTACCAAACATTCGGCGGCTTCAAACAACACGATTCTATTATCTCGCAGTTCTAGAGCTCAGAATTCCAAAATAGGCTTTAGTGGGGTCAAATCAAGGTGTTGGCAAGGCTGTGTTCCTTCTGGAAGCTCTAGAGGATCTGTTTCCTTGTTTTCCTCTTCCAAAAGCTGCTTGTGACCAGTATCTCTCCATCTTCTGCTTCTACATCTTATCTCCTTCCCCAATTCTGATCCTTCTGAATCTCTGTTATAACAGCCTTTGGGACTATAGTGTGTCCACCTGAGTAATCCAGGATAATGTCCCTTTCTCAAGGACCTTAACTTATTCACACTGGCCAAGTCCCACTTGCCAGGTAAGGTAATGTATTCACAGGTTTGGGGTTAGTATGTGATATGAACATGTTAGAGGCCTATTATTCTGCCTAACACCCAGGGTAAGTGTATGACTAAGGAGAATTAATGCTATGGAACATCTAAGTCTAGATAAGTAAGATAATCTTGCTTCCTACTGATCGTCTTGGATCATTTGCTTTTAAACCCCATGCTATGATGAGAACCAAGCTGTTACAGTTAATATCTAGATGCACCCCCCATGTACTCATAGGTGGGGCTTTTGAGAAGTGACTGGATCATGGACGTGTCCACTGATGTGTTTATAGCTGGGTGTGATATTGAGGGGTGAAGCTTTGTTGGCAGAAATAGGTCACTGGGATGTAGCCTGGAAAGGTATTTATCTCTCCTCCTCCCTTGTTCCCTCACTGATTCCTGCCTCCATGCCATGGACTGTTCTCTTCTGTCTTTGCCCCTCTGCTATGTCACCTTGCCTTGGAACCAGACAGCTATAGACTGAAACCTCTTCAAACTGTGACCTAAAATAAACATCTTCTCCTTTAACTTCTGGGTGTTGGGTATTTTGTCCCAGCAATCAGAACGTAACTAAAACACTAATGTAAGCAGAAAAACTACCTGAAAGGCCATTTATCAGTGTCCTGGTGGGCATCCAGCTGTGGTCCCAGTTGACACCAGCATCATCTACCACCCTTCTTTTGGGACAAAGATGCCTTCAGATGATTCTAGACGACAACTGTTAGTCACCTCAGCTTTCAAGTCTTCATATTTGAAGCCCTATACATCACAAAGGAAAAGCAAGCATCTCCACTATGCCCAGTTCAACTCTTGATCCCTAGGTAATAAAATGATTACTGTTGCTGTGAGCCACTAAGTTTGGGGATGATTTGTTACATAGCTACAGGTAACTCATCCAAAGAGCCACATAGCAGAACCTAAGTGTTCAGTCACATTTTATTTTTGCAATGGGTCACTTTCACAACAGGCTAGAAGGATTTCTTCCATGCAATTATAAACACAAAATTTCCTTTTCCATTTTAACCAGTGCCCATGAATCCACGGATAGTAATTCTCTCAAGTATTTGACTTGCAGAAAATGTTCCTGGAATTTACTTGAGCCACAAGTAAGTGACTTTTCCTTTTTATTTTGTTCTTCCCGTGGGGAGAAGCACTCTGCCCTGACTCTACTGGGAGTTAGAAAAGCTTTGACTACAACCTGACACATGAAACGTTCCATTGGTTGAGAAGAAATTGAAGGACTTTAACTTTTGTCATTTTATATAGCACATAGATATATGATAGGTATATCAATGTTCCCACACAGTTTTGTTATATTAACTATTAGTTTGAAAATAGTTATATAGTTACATAACAGTTTTAGTTATATAATAGTTATATCAAACTAATATAACTTTATTTTTTAATTTTAAAATGTATTTGAGGGCCGGTGAGATGGCTCAGCGGCCTAAGCACCTGCCTTGCAAGCGCGAGGGCCTGAGTTTGACTCCCGGAACCCACATATGAAAAAAGGGCCGGTGATATCGCTCAGCGGCATGGGCGCCTGCTGGCGCACGAGGTCCTGAGGTCGACCCCTGGTACCCACACACACACAAAAAAAAGTATTTGAAAGGTTCTAGGAAAAAACAGAAAAAAACTCGTCACCACTTCACCCAGAGATAACTGTTGTCAGTAGTTTGACAAAAATGATTTCGGCCTCTTTTCAAATGTGTACTTTAAAAACTTTTAATTGAACTACGCAGCACTTATGTGATCTATAGAATTTTTTTTTAAACCAGGTTTTTTGGTGGTACCGGGGTAAGTGTCCTACTGCTGAGCTACATCCCAGAGCCCCTCCCCTTTTTTTGTTCCCTGAATCATGAACACTTTCATGTCAAATTGCATTTGTGGAGCCAGTGTAAGGGGTTTCTGCAGACTGGATATTATTTATTATATGAACATTTTATTACATACTGACTTCATCTATGTGACATTCATCTTTTCCCCTCTTTATTAATTTGACAAATATTTATTGCAGACCCACTGTAACTCAAGCACTATTCTAGGCAGTGGGGACGGAGAGGAGAATGAAACAGACAAAGTCATTGCCATCTTGGAATTCACAAGAACCCTAGAAAGCCACAGTTATCCCCATTTCACAGATGAAGAAACTGGGGCACTGCAACAGAACAATTTGCAGTGGACGTAGATACGTGACAGCCCTGTGATTCAAACTGACCAAGTCTCACAGCCAGAGCCCATCCTCAGGGCCAGGACCCTGCTTCGCTTGAAGGAAGCACTTGGTCTCCCTGGGCTGCAGTTTCCTCATCTGCGAAAGAGAGCTGCCACGCAGACATGCCTCGCAGGTGTGCGCTGAGAAGTAAGAGTCTGCCCAGCTTTACCGCTTATAAGCTCTGTAGCTTTGCACAAATTGCTTCACTTTTCTGAGCCTCAGTTTCCTTATTTACTAAGCGAGCATAGTGTGTTCTTATGAGGAATCGATGGCATAACGCATGCCAAGTGCAGCGTCTGGAATCAGAGGCTTGAGAAATGCTATTAATTGCTGTAAGTATTATTATTGCTTGTGTTGTAACACCGTTTCGATGCTAGTAACTCGAGTCTGATACCCTTGCAAGTCACAGGCTGAAATTGCTGCTATTTGTTCTTATTTTTATTATTCTCTTACTTTCCTATCCAGGAAACAGCTGCACATTTGGGCAGAGGGACATACAAAGCACTGGTAGATAGTCACGTTGCCACCACAGATGTCCCTGCCTTGGCTGAGGACAGAGGACAGCAGCCAATAGTCACAGAGGACTGCAGATGTTATCCTTCAGCTTGCATCAGAGGGGCCATTATAGACAATGTGGGTACTGCCGACCTTTCTGTTTGGAAGGGAATATTGCAGAATATGCACGCCCTTATCCAACACGTACTGAATACCTACTCTGTGCTGGGCTGCCTTGGGAATACAAAGATGAATGGGACGTACTCCCTGTCTCCTCGGGCCTTGAGATATAGACAGAGATATAGACAGATATAGAACACACAAAATCAAACCCAGTGCAGCATGAAGCATCCTGTGTACTGCAGAAATACGAACAGTGGCGGACCTCAGAAGGAGACACTGGGTCAAAGAGGCTTGGAAGGAGACGAGGAAGGCTCCTCCGCCTTGGAGGATGTGGCATTTTTTTTTATCAGACTGTAGATAATGGAAGCGCCTTCCTAAGCAGAGATAGGGCAGAGCAAAGATCAAGGTGGAGGAAATGATATAAAGGCAGATGTGGAGGTGAGCAAGCCGCCCAGCTAGAGTGGGGGTGTGGCAAGCACTGCGGTTTGGCTGGGTCACCTCCGTCCACAACTCCACCTCCCCCAGTTACCTGCCATAATTGATGTCCTTCTGGTCACTGGGTCATAAGCAGAAGATTGCTGGGTTAGGATCCTGGAAAAGTGTTTACCCACAAAAGCAACGCGGGCTCACTTAGCACACGCTTGCCTTCAACGTCCACTCTTTGGCGTCTTTCCTTTCTCTACCTGGGAATGTGGATGAGACCGCTGGAGGAGTAGCATGAGGTCATGAACTGATGAGCAGAACAAAAGCCATAAAGATAAAGGGGAATCTTGGATCCATCACTGAGTCGCTACACCAGCTCTAGACCGCAGGCCTCGTAATTTCTTATTATGTGAGCAAATGGCTCTTTTTTAGTTAGCGTATGTGACATGTTCTGTTAACACCACCAAAGGCATTTCTGGTCAGTAGAGGAGACACAGCGGCTCAAGCGAACTCTATATTGTGAAGGGCCATGAAGTGTACACACAGAATGACCGTTCCTTACGTAGTGGGGTTGTAGCTTGGTGGTAGAACCCCTGCTTAGCCTGCATGAGGTCCCAGATTCAATTTCCAGTACCACCAAAATAACAAGACCCGCTCCTTCCTTCATAGGGAATGGGGAAACGGACAGTTTCTGAATAATAATGATGCTGAAGCTGACCTTTAGGAACATTTATCCAGCAACAAAAGAGAAAGTGCTTGGAGTGAAAGAAACTGAGTAAGAAACAATTCTAATGGTTGCTTAGGGTCTCCCTAACATAATCTGTTCCCCACTAGTAGATGTGCATACTTTGATATATACAAGTGGATGCTTCATCAATTTAAATAAAGTATACTCATAAAACTTATTTGAGGTACTAATTTGTAACATACAGTCTAAATAAAATATTTCACTGTGTGCCAGCAGCTTTGAACTCATTCCTTAAGCCTCCTTTGCAACCAGATGTTGATTCCTTCCGCCCTTTTAAAAACGGACCAGGCACCTCCAGAGGCAGGAGAGTAGCAATAGACAGTGGCAGGAAGAAGCCAGGTGAGAGGCGTTTATAGGAAGAAGTGACAGGTTTTGACAACTGTTTAAAGGTGGCAGGACCAAAGACTAGGACTAAAGAGGGGTGACTCCAAGATAAACCCTGCATTGCTGCAAGTTTCAGCAAAGAAAATGAAAGGCATGCAGAAGGTGTGGGGCTGGGCAAAGGGCGGTGGGAGACAGGGGCTTCCTCAGGCCATTGACTCCCAGACGTGGATGCTTTAACTGTCCACTTCAGGTGGGTCCCTTCCAGGAAGACCTCCTGGTGTTACAACTTAGTCTGGAAGAGGCAAAGATCAGTAAGACACCCTTGAGGATCTCACCGTTCATCTATTTGTAAACATTTGTTTAATGTCTACTACTAACCAGGCTTTGTGTCAATGAATACAAATACAGTATGGTTAACTCCCAGTTCTCCTGGCATTTGATAAAAGAGAAAAACAGATAAACTAACAATGACAAAGCAATACCAGACAGAGGTGTGTTGGGGAAATGTTGGGACTCGGAGAGAGATGTCTGGAAGTCTCCACAGTGAGAGAGTCATCTGAGTGCTGGGTAGATAAGAGCATCCCAGACAGGGCAGATGGCATGTCACAGAGGTGTCACCATGCCCAGTGCATTCTGCCATCATGCTGCTGTGACTACAAGGTGGCAGAGGGTGTAATTAAGTGGATGAACGAAGCCCAAAATGTAACCTGCAATTTATCTGCACAATTTACTTAACCTCTCTGAGTCTCCCTCTACTTCTCTGTCAAATGGGAACAATTTTGTGGGGTTTATTTTGAGGATTAAATTGGATAATGAATGCTTAACACAGTGCCAAGCATAGTAAATGCTCAATAAATGTTAGCTGTTGTGATCTGGTATATCGTAAGCCAGCATTAGACTGGCATCTCAGAAAGACAGCAGGCTGGAGTAGATGTATGAGACAAGAAGTGGAGAGCCCAGGGCAATGGTGTGGCAGCCCTGCAGGAAGATTAAAGCATAATCTTCAGTTAGTCCATAGAGTTTCTTTCAAAAAAGAGGGAGGAGGAAGAAGGGAGGAGGGGGAGAAAAAGAAGGAGAAGGAGGGAAAGTTAATTAGGTTAGCATAGTAAATAGAAATTTCAACTGAAGCCAAATGAGGACAGTAACAAAATCCTAGTGGGCTGGGAAAAAATATTTAGAGCTATAGGATTAACTGCCGAGGTGTTGGTCTTGTCTTTAGTGAGAGAGAAAGGTGGCTTCACTCAGTGCATTATCTCCTGCACTTTTCCACTGAATTTTATCAGACTGTGGCCACTGTATGGGGTGCTGGGTATTTAATTAAGACATAACAAATGTTTGTGGAGTTTACTGTGCGCAAAGCTTTGGTTCATGATCTTTAGCTCGAGATCCAAGTTTGTTCTAAATGGCTGTTCTTGGGCTGAAAAGCCCTGGGCATAGTTGATGCACCATTTTTAAAGTTTGCAAAGTAAAAGCAACTGAACTTACAAACATGTCTAAAAATTCAACCATTGTAGGTTTGTTGTGGTTGTTTTTACTGTAGTACACAAAACAAAACGAAACTTCAATTTCTTTTCCCTCATAGAATTTACACGTGTCCCAAATAACTGAACCTGGCCCTGCAGTAGTATGCTGAGCTCTGTGGCTCTGTTGGCCTCCGAATGGTTTCTTCTCACGAACACACATGAACTTGAAAGTTCACCAGCGTTTCCCACAGGTCATTCTCTCTGATGACAGGTGGTACCCTAAAGAAAATCACCATGGACACGATGACTTCCTTTATTCAGAACCTACCATGTGCCACATAACTTACCATTAACCCGCAGTGGTACCCGAGGCACATGGACATGACTGTCCTCATCTAACAGCAGAGAATGCAGCCCTCCTTGGAGGTCGCAGCTGACAGGTGTAGCTCAGCCCGCACTTGGCTCTGCTGCCTGACAGCCGAAGCTCTTTCCAGTTCACCGATGCCTTCTTCGTCACTCGTCAGACTCTTCGGTAGACGTATTGTTCAGTCGCCTTCTAGATACCTTTTCTTAATATTTTCCCTTCTGAATTACAAAAATAACTAACAGTCATTGTAGAAAATTTGGAGGAAAAAAAACATAAAAAGCATGATACCTACAATTGTGATGATCATTTCTAGGTTAGGTTTCCAAGTTGCAACTTCACTGAACACATTTTGAAAGCAACGTATTCTCTTATGAGTTGAATTTCAAGGGCGAGCAACAGCACGGTCTTTGTTTTGGCAAACTGTAGGCAGAGGATGAATACATAAGCTCCGTGGTTAGGAGAGGGCACCTGTTTTTCTAAATGACAGTGAGAGGTAGAAGGAGGTATGTTTGAGCAGACTCCTCCACAAGGTAAGAAAGATGTTCTAGACATTGGGGTGCAGTCACACATTTTAGGGACTCCTGCATATTACATGCAAATCGCAACAAGTAGATCCCCATCCATTGCCACAGCTTTCTACCAATGTTGAGGGAGGGTCTGTGTATTGGGTAAGAGTCAGTGATACAACAGCTACAGTGTTACTTTAGTGTAAAGGGAGAAACAGAAAGACAGGCAGAATAAGGAAAGTGCGTGAAGCACAGCTGCTAGTGTGCCCAGTGCCCAGGTCCACCCCGCGCTGACCCTGTGCATCTGAGGCCGGCCAGCAGCAGCCGAGATGGCCCCCTCTGCACTGAGGCTCTAGGAACATTCACTTTCCCTCTAAAATGTGGAGGCAACGCTGCCATTTTCCCACACTTCATTAAGGGTCGCAACTCTCTGGCTCACAGGCAACGTATTTTCTCTGGCTTGAGCAGTGCTATTAAAAATCTGCTTCAACAATTTTAAACTGGGAAATTTGATGGAAAAAGAATAATATCTCACTTATCTTGTCAGATCTGAAGATCTGGTCATCCTGGGGTGGAATTCTTAAATGACATTTACCAGCAGGGGTGGGGGCCCCCTTGAAGGACAGTGGCCCTTTTCAGCCGCAGACTGCTCCCTTGTTTCACTGTATCTGCACTGTTGTTCTTCTCACATAGCTTTACCTAAGGTTAGGGAATGAAAGCCACCGAACAGCGTATGTTTCTGGAATAAAATCCAGCCAGCTTCAGGCATGAGCTGTCTGCCTGGCTCCTTGTACCCATGAGTACTTGCTGCTTTGACTGTCGCATCCCAGCGTTCTTTGTTGCTTCACAGGTTCAAGCTGCAAGGACAGGTCCTGGGTTCTAATCCCCACCCCATCCCAAACTGCTAGTGTGACCTTGAGCAGGTCACTCTCCCTGCCGACTTCCCTTCTGTCACCCATGAAATGAGGCTGCAGCCCTGACATCCGATGACCTCGTGCCTCTAAGGAGCTTTCTTCGTGCCCCTCATACCAGTCTTCTCTTTTCCCTTTGGTCTTTTGTCTCAGACGCCTCCCAGACTTAAGCAGGCACCTAGTTTCTGGGTGGGTGATGGGGGCTGAAGAAGAAAGAACCCCAGGATGGGAAGGGAGAAGAGGGGAAAAGCAACCCAAGAAGACATTCAAGATACACAGAGTAGTGGCAAAGAGAAAGAGGCTCCCAAAGTTCAGGAATGAAATAACTACACACAGAATCTTTTTATACTTTAAACAAAACTATGTCACATTTTAAGAGCAATAAATATTTATTATGAAAAACTATAAAATTCTGAAAAATCAAAAAGTAAAGAAATAAATCAACTCTAATTGTACCACTGAAGGTCAAGGACTGCTTAACTTTAGGAATATGATCTTCTGGATCTTCTTTCTTTTCTTAACATTCTTTTTGTAGCTGATATTACATACAAACTTCACTTGTTTTGAAAACAAAAAAAAGTCATGGAGTAAAATATTCAGAATTAGCTTGTTAAAATTAAAACAAGGTATGCTGGTACATTTTTTGTTTGCTCACCTAATAGATTTTTAGATAGGCAAAATACAGCAAAATACAACACAGAACAAGAAAGTTGAACACAATATTTCTTTTTTCACTGCCTTTTCAACTTACTGGCACAGCTCAAGGGTTTTTACTAAAGGTTTAAAATAAGACCAATTTGCAAAGCTTTAATGAAGGAATAACTCCACATTCTGTCTTTTAGGACTAAAGAGCATTTTCTAGAATATTTATTTTTCTTTTATTTTTGAGACAAGACTTCCCTTCGGGAGGTGCAGGGGTGGCATTTCAGAGGTGGGACATTCCTTGTATCTTTTATTTCATTTCAATCAGGAGCTGTACACTGTTGGTGAGAAAAGACTTCTAAAATTGATGATTTTACCAGTTTTCTCCACACAGTGACCATTCGGGTTTAAATAACCTCTTTTTCTTGATGCACAAAAGAAAGGTAAGAAGATGTGACTAAAAATGTTTGCAAAAGTGAAAGGGTAACCTCCTTGCTCGCAGGGTCTCTGTGACTTTTCGTGCCATTAAGTATACTCAGGAATGAGCGCACCAGACACAGGAAAGAGGAGAGGCTGGGCCCTGCCTGAGCAGGCACTTGTTTGCAGTTCAGCTTACCTGATTTGCAGATCTCGCATCTTATCGGAATTGAACTACCTGGCTTATTCTTTTTCTCCTTTGTTGATACCCAAGCTGGCCCTTTTTTTTTTTTTTTTTTCCCAAATGAGAATGCTGAAGCCTGGGGCATGCTTCTGGGTGTTCTAAAGACTTAAATGCCACTGCTTAAAGAGTTAAAGATCGCTGAGGCTGCAGTAAAAGAATGATAAGGTAAATCACTCACCTACTGGAGATGCTCCCCTTGTCCCCTACCAAAACAAGGTCCCAGAAATATGGAATGCATTCAACAGTTTAGAGAAACTCTACCATGCAAAGCCAAAGATTAGTATTAGATTTTTAGAACAGGAGAAAGTTCTCATTGTAATAATTTATCTTCGAGAACAAGAGTTTATTTTTCATTTATCAAGGGCTTAACATTTCCCTCTTAGGAAAAAAAAATGCGTGGAGGGATACATTACACTCAGGAAAACAATAACAACACATTTTTGTTTATCATTTCAAATTTAAAACTCCTCTTAGAGATAAAAACCATTTCCACGGCTAGGGGCATCTCTTTGGAACCAGCTGTCCCCAGAGGTGGAGGATTGGGCCTTGTTTACAACTCTGGTAATTGTTTTAGCCTCCAGCAAGAGGAAAGTTGCTCAGAAAAGGTGTTTCTAAATAAAAGTGAAAAGACACCAGAATATCCACCCTGCTGCCCGCAGCCATTCAGTTCTGTGAGCCAAAGGAAGCTTAGTATTTGCAAATACCCAGCAGCTGGCCCTGGAGCTAAGGCAATCCCATTGATTGTACTGAAAGCAACTTTAAAATTTTGTGTCAAGGACACTTATTAGAAAAAGAAAAGAGGAAAGGAGAAAAAGGAGGAGGAAGGAATACCCTTTCCGGTAAATGTGGTCAGGATGAAAGACACGCTGAAAACGCTTGCATCTAATGGAATAAAATTGTAGCTCTTAAAGTCCTAATTTCCACTCTGTTAGTGAAGTCTCAAATGATAAACGGGTTCACTCAAGGTTGGGATGAGGGTGTTTTGGTTGAACTGTACTCAGAATTCTCTTTCAACATTAAGCATGCTGAATCCTTTTGGATTTCATGGTGCTTACTCAAATTTTAAATGAAAAACTTCTTGCTAGTGAAGCTCGCTGCATGTGATTGAAATGTTGGTGGGAGGCAAAAGCCCCTGCAAAAACATTTGAAAGTGAAACATTCCCAGTGCATAATCCCTTCCCCTGCTACACAAAGTTTTCAAATAAGTGAAAAAGAGAAAAATGCACACAAGATTTTCTTTCTCCCTTTAAGAGGAGAGTCTGCACATTTGAATCTCCTCCCTGTGTTGTGCTGACATTTGACACTGCTTGGAAACCTGAAGGCAGCTGGTTGCTGGACTCGGTTCTCTCCCACCTTGTTCCTGGTGGCCTCTCACTCATCCCTGAGGCTTTCCAGCCTTTCCCACTGTGGAGGCTGCAAGCAGGGCAGAGGCTAAGCCGGCATCTTTGTCCAGGTTCCCTCAGTTTTGCGCAGTAGCTCTCAGTGACTTCCAAGGAGGCTGCTGGCTGAGCTCGTAGAGGTTCTCTGTTGGGGTACCACCAGCTTCTGGGAGTTTGTAAACAGCCATAATTAATTAAATCCCAGCCCCAGTGCTTTGGGAGAGCTCTTTTCCTGAGGAACAGTACTGGAAAGGTTGTTGGGCTTCTGTGTTGTGGTAGCCATGGAAGCATCAGGGTGTGGTGAGAGATTAGGCAGCCGGCAAAGCCACTGTACATTGCCAGATAGAATTATCCTTTGATGTACACTGGGGTCTAAATTGTTTTCTTCCCTTTGATACATTTAAAATTAAGATTTCGTGTTAAGCCCTAATTAATTCCAAGATCAAGCTTCTATTTTGGCTCCCTGAATGAGTGACGTTGGAATGCTTTTAGGGAAGTGAAGCTGTAATAAAATATTTTCCAATTACCTTAAATACCTTGTAAGCATGGTTATTAGGCATAGCTATATGAAATACGAGATTTTTAAACCAGAATGGCATGATTTTAAGTCAGAAATCATTTTAAGTTCGAAACGGAGCACTTATGACAATAGTTGTACCTAAAAGAAGAGGAAGGCTAGAAACTGCTACCAAAAGTGAAAGTCCACCTTAGCGCAAAAGTACTAAAAAGAATTAGGTGTAATAGTAAAATACTAGTTGTAAAACTGAAAAGGATTAAACACGAAATGTAAAAACTCAGTGTGAAACAGATAAGATGTCCACCAGCTGGAAAAGGTGGAGGTGGGAGGGAACAAAAAAAGGAAGAAGTTTGTGTCTGATGAGAGCCTTTCCCAAACTGTGATCTGCAGAGGACGCCGTCCCTCATTCATGCAGGCGCTGTGGGAGGCTAGACCGGGTCTGGGACAGCTGATGAGGGCTGTGTACTGGCAAAACTGGGGCTCAAGGAGTCACCCCCTTAGACATTCCCAGCGCCCCCCACCTCAGGTGTTTCCATGGGAGCCCCAGGAGAGTAAATTTTTTACAGCAAGGAAACTAAAGAGCACAGTAGTGACCACAAAATGATGCCAAGATCTGTCAACCACGTGTCGCAGATTTGCAGGCCAGTCCCAGTGTAAAACCCTTAGACCTTCATCTTCACCCAGGCATGGCACATGCCGGACTATGAGTCTGGAATGTTGTTTAGAGGGGGAAAGTTGGCATCATTCCGACGGGGGCCAACTTTCTAATTCAGCCCTCCACTCTGTCTCAAAGAAGGAGAACACTTCGTGTCTTGATCATCGTCTTCTGTTAGCTCTCCTGGATCCTTGAAGTTGGGCAGAAGCAGGTGATTCCCTGCCTCTCTCTCCTGCCGCTGATTAGGGGTCTGAATCCCCTAGGAGCATCTGGAAGGGGTGGGTGAGGCAGGGGAGTGGGGCTCCCACATCTGCATCAGTTCAGAGGAAGCTTGCACTTGCTCTATGGGTTGCTAAGTGTTTTCACATCATCTGCTACAAAGACTTCATTTGATGAGCCTCCTGGTCAGCCAGTTAAGACAGCTACAGTTCAACAAGGCATATATGAGGTTTGGAATCATCAAGAGATTTGGGTTCAAGTGCCACTTGGCCAAGATAATGTGAGACACAGGTTGAACGTCCTAATCTGGAACTCCCAAATCCAAAATGCACCAATATCCAGAGCATTTTGTTTGTCCTTTTGGCAGCACTGGGGAAGGAACCCAGGGCCTCCCCTACGCAGGCAAGTGCTCTACCACTGAGCTCCATCCCTAGCCCTCTAGAACTTGGAACATTTTGAGCATCCACATGATGCCACAAGTGGAAAATTCCACTTCTAACCTCAAGTGATGGGCAATGGTCAAAACACAGGGCATTGAAAATGTTGCACAAAACTACATTCAGACTATGTGCATAAAGTATACATAAAACATGCCTGCATTTTATACTTATGCCTGAGTCTTCCCACCAAGATATCTGCTTAAATAAAGGCAAACACCCCATAGCTGAAAAAATCCAAAAGGCTTCTTGTCCCAAGTGTTTCGGATAATGGATCCTCAACCTGCACTACTATGTGTTAACACCTTCAGCAAGGGGTGAGCTGCCTGGTCTGCTCATTTCCGGCACACGTGTGTATGAGGACTTGTGCTTCAACACAGCCCTTCTTGTGATGGAGCCATGGAAAGTATGCAGGAGCTGCCTCGATAAACACAACCTCACCACGGTGATCGGTGGAGTCTGAGTTATCGAAGCCACTGAGGTCTTAACTGGATCAGTGCTAAAGTGCAGGTTGACCTATGTCGTAGTTACTTTTCTTGTTGCTGAGACAAAATACCTGACACCCACAAGTTAAAGGAGGAAAGGTTTATTTGGCTCACAGTTTGTAGAGGGTTCAGTCCATAGTCAGCTGGCTCCAAGGCAGGGTGGCATGGCAGACAAGCCTCACAGAGGAGAAACAATTCTTGGTGGGCAGAAGGCAGCAAAGCTAGCAAGGGACAAAACAAGCCTCTTTCTGTCCCTTATATTGTACCCAGGCTACCAAGATTAAAGCAGTGCCAAACCAATCAGTGGACTGATTTAGTAATCACACACCCTTAATCCTAGCACCCTTGATGCTAGCATTGCACCATGAATCAATCACACACTCTAGATTCAGTCACCATGGAGAAAGGCCCACCTATGACTGCATGAGGCTTTGGGGGGACATCTAGACACAAGCCATAACAACCTACCAGACCTCAAAAATTAGCCATAAGTCTTTAGGTCCAAAGTGTTTTGGATCTCCTATTGTTGATCTGGCTATGGAAGGAAGATTCTTAGATTGCCCCAGACCTGCTTAGTCGGAATCTCTAAAAGAATCTCAAGACCAGAAATTCTCATTTTAAACACTCTGCAGGAGGTTTTGACTAATATAAGGACAAGGACCACGAGTTTAGGGCAAATCCAGAAAACTACTTAGTGTTGATGGTGCCATATGTGAGAGAGAAGCCGATCCCGGATACCCACATTTGTTGCTGCTTAAAATGCTGTCAATGCAATTTTTGAAATGATTACTAAAGAACTGTGTGTGTGTGTTGTGTATATGTGTGTAAATACTTGAGACAGTGTGTCTGAAAGTATGTGTGTTTCAGTGTAAGACAGCACATGCCTGAGAATGTGTATGTGTCTGAGATGGTGTGTTTGGGAATGAGTGTTCAAAGAGAGATCATGTACTTCGTGTGTGTTGGGGGAGTGTGTGTGCATGTATGTATGCATGTGCATTTGCACTGCAGAACAAACACAGCGCTCAGGATTTATGGCGACACCACTGATTGCTTCTGAATCCATGATTTTCCTTGGGCTTCCACAGAACAGAGCTGGACATACTTTTGTCCAATCTGATCCCCGTGAATGCAATGAACTGGAAACTCACAGTGGAGTCTGCTGAAGAACTGTCTTTAGCTCACATTAATTCTCACCGGAGCAGCTGCACAAACTGCAGCTTGATAAAAGATTTCCCAGAGATCTCTGAGCTTGACCCAAACTAAAACTGGGGGCCAGGATTCTCGTGAGTCAGAAGGCTGGCTAGTTCCTATTTTGTAAAGGATTATTTGCATCCCAGTAGACTAAATATGCTTTTGTTGCGTTTCAAACACAACTGGACAGTGTTGAGTGCCTTTTATTCAAATATATGTGAGACTGTCCTCTTTCTGCGTGACAAATGCCAACCCTCAGTTTTTCCTTGTTTTCTCTGCTTGGTCTTTCTTCTCCTGGGTGGGTCCAGTCGTTCCATTTCAATTCAGTTCAGTTCAGTTTAACATTTATTCAGCACCGGAGAAGTTCGAAGTTGCCGGGGATGGCCTAAGTGCTACTGTATTTGTTTTGCAGGCCAGAGTGAAGAAAGCGAGGGTCAAGGAAGAAAGGTAAACAAGACCCTCAAAGAATTTCCAAACAAATAACTATACTTAAAATGTAATGAATGCTAAAACAGTAATTTACCGGAAGTTTAGACAGAGGGAAGGATTTTTCTCTTGGAGGTTCAGGAAAGTGCACTTGAGCAAGGGTTTTGGGTACACATTTTTGTGTCTCATTTTCTTGAGGCTTGAAAATTTTCCTACATGTTATTAATGCTGTGATGATGCTAATAAGAATGTACTGAACACCTGTTACCATACATACAGATACATTCCCCATAATAAACCTGTGTAATAATAAACACTTGTATTATCCCAGTTGCTCAGATAAGAAAATTAAGAAAAAGGGCAATTAGAATAACACATCCAAATTCACACTGTAGTATACATAAATTTTATATTTTTCACCATCATCCACCAGTCTGTTTGTTTTTTTTACATTTTTTTGCCCACACAAATATTTTCTTGTCTAGGTCAGCTACTTTTACCTTTTCGTTCAATATTTCTATTGCTTGGTGAGAAGGATAACTAGAGTTCAAATCTTTCATTTTGCCCTTAACCTGTGAACTTTCTGGGTAATCACAGAAGGCCCAACTTGATAGATCTTTTGCAAATGGGAAGAGGACCAAGAGATGGAAGGAGTAAGGAGAAAGGGGAGGGGAAGGGGAAGTGAGAATTGCAGTGTGTTATGTGCATGTAACAACTCCCCACGATGAATGTAATCATTGTGTACTGCAAACATGCACTAATAAACCAAAAATTAAACAAAAATAAAGGGAAAATAAGAATACATGCTGAAAGTGAGTTTTTCTGTGTTTGTTTTGGTCCGAGGAACTTTGAGAGAGAGACCAAGAGTGTGGTCCACTGGAGCTGGCAGGGCTAGGGGTTGTCAACCCAGACCTGTGCTAGTGAAGATACTGTGGACGTCGTTTCAGTGGTTCTGCTCAGGTACAGCTGCAGTACCAACTCTTCTAATCCCTCCGTGGATGCCCTGAACCGTCGAGATTTCTGAACAAGGAAAGTACGAGCTTCTCAATCTGAGCCGTTCAGACTTTTGCACTTTTAAACACTGGGGAGTACCAACTTAATAGCCATATTCTGAGTCCTCATGGTGGGCAGCAGCATAGCACGGGTATTGAGAGTCCTAGGAGACAGACAAAGTAAGTGCCAAACCCTGGCTTTGCCACTTACTAGCTGTGTGCCTGATTCATCTCTTTGTGCCTCAGTTTATACCTCTGTGAAATGGGGATGAGACCGTCGTCCTGACAAGTCTGTGTGGGTGAGGAGTGAATAAAGTGACATTTGTAAAATGCTTAGTGTAGTGTCTGCCTCATAGGAAGCGAGCCATACTTAGAATTTGATTGTAACAGGGGAAAGCATAGTATGGGACATTTTGATGGAAGAACAGGATTAAAAGAAACCTCTGAATTGAGTGTGCTGACAAAAACTGGGCCATATTCTTTGCCTCTGTTTCCCCACCTGCCCCAGTAAGTGTTGGTTTAGTGTGTTCATTAAAGTAGAGTGTGTACAGGAGCTGTGCTGGGAACATACCGCAGGGGCCCGAAATGTCCTCTGTGCACTTGCTCCCCTATCCTGGTGCCCCAGCCATACCCACAACCCCACCCGTGTTTCAACCTCACCCCACATCTCACGCAAGTATAGCCTTCTTCGAGGGGTGTGAAGGCCTGCCTCCTCTTTCCATGTCACTGGGAGGCCAGACCAACTTCCCTGCACCACACCCTGTCCCAGGTTCACACTGATGTGCTCTGAATATCCCTAGAGTCTTTTTCTTTGACCCATGGGTTGCTTAGTAGTGTGCTGTTTAATTCCCAAACATTTGGGGACTTCCTACATGTCTTTCCGTTAGATAATAGAATGGCCTGAGAACATGTTTTAGTGACTTCTTTTCTAATCTTGGTAAGATTTGCTTTCTAGCTAAGAAGAGGGTTCATGTTAGTGAACACTCAACATGTACTGGAAAAGAATACGTATCCTGCTGCCGCTAGGTGCGGGCAACTAGTAAAGGTGTCGGACAGTGCTTTTTAGATCATCAGTACCCCTGTTTGTTTTCTGCCTATTTGTTTTATCAGTTCCTAAGGAGGTGTGTTGAAGTCTTCTATTATAATATGTCTATTCTTTATTTACCAGTGTCAATTTTTACCTTGTGTGTTTTGAAGCTTTATTGTTAGGTGCATATACATTGAGGACTGTTATGTGTTTGTGGGAAACTGGCTCCTTTCTCACTGTATCAAGTCTTTCTTTACTGCTGAGAATCTTTGTTTTTCTTTTTTTTTTTTGGTGGGTACCAGGGGTCGACCTCAGGACCTCGCGCGCCAGCAGGCGCCCATGCCGCTGAGCGATATCACCGGCCCCTTTTTCGTATGTGGGTTCCGGGAGTCGAACTTGGGCCCTCGTGCTTGCCGGGCAGGCGCTTAAGCCACTGAGCCATCTCACCGGCCCGAATCTTTGTTTTTCTGAAGTCTACTTTGTCTAAATTTAGTACAGCACCTCCAGATTTCACCATGAAAACATGGTGTCTCATGTTGTATCTTTTTCCTTCTTTTTACTTTTAATCTAAGTCTTTACATTTAAAGTGGGTTTATTGTAAAGAGCATGTAACTGGGTTTTATTATTTTACCCAATCTAGCAATCTCTCTCTGTCTCTCTCTGTCTCTGTGTCTCTCTGTCTCTCTCTTTTTCTGTGTCTGTGTCCGTGTCTGCGTCTCTGTCTCTCCCTCTCTCTCTCCCTCTCTCCTTTTTTGCAGTGCTGGGGCTTGAACCCAGGGCATTGTGGAATTGCACTCACCAGGTAAGTGCCTGCCAGTGAGCTACATCCCTGGCCTTGATCTCTGTCTTTAATTGAGATCTTTATATCATTCTTATTTAGATTACCGATATCGCTGGATAAAATTCTACCATCTTGTCTGCTGTTTTCTATCCATTGCTCTTGGTTTCTATTTCTCCCCTTTTCTGCTTTCATGTACTTAATTGAGCATTTTTATTATCCCACTTTATCACTTATATTAACCATATGACTGTATTTAAAAAAACATTTTGGGGCCGGTGAGATGGCTCAGCGGCCTAAGCGCCTGCCTGGCAAGCGTGAGGGCCTCAGTTCGACTCCCGGAACCCACATATGAAAAAAAAAAAAGGCTGGTGATATTGCTCAGTGGCACGGGCGCCTGCTGGCGCGCGAGGTCCTGAGGTCGACCCCCGGTACCCACAAAAAAAAAAAAAATTTAAGTGGTTTAGTTAGAGGTCAAGTACTTCTCAGTGAAAAAATTTGATTCATTGTATTTCCTAAGGAGAGACAGAGTGGAAACTATGGTTTTGTTTTCTACTGAAAAAAGGACTTTGCAATATTTTGGTTCAAATAGCTTGAATTCAAATGGAATGCTGAACTGGGCATGGTGGCACACGCCTGTAATCCCAGCCATCGCTCAGGAGCCTGAGGCAGGAGGATCCATGTGAGTTCGAGGCCAGCCTGGACTACACAGTGAATTCAAGGCCAGCCTGAACTGCATAGTGACACCCTGTCTCAAAAGAAAAAAGAAAAAAAAGAAAAGAAAAATGAAAAATAAACCTGAATATACAAGTATGTAAATAAATAATGTTTAAAAAGAACAAATTGAATGCTGAAGTATGACATATTTCCATTTAAATAAGAATTTCACTTGCAATCAATGAACTCATATACTTTTTTTTAAAAACATAAGAGTATTAAACCTGAGTGAACAAAAATATAGTTCTATATTTTCATTCAATAAAACCTGCAAAAAAAGAAAATGTGACAATGTCTGAAATTGTTTGACTTAATTCTCTTGAAAAAGAAGTAGCCGGAAATTATAGAGTTTTGCTCACTGGGAAAGTTCTAGAGGATTTTTTTCTCTTCCAAAGAAGTCATTCTCGTTGTTGTTTTGTTTTGTTTTAGAATACAAACTCTTAAAAATTTATGAATCATACCTTAGGAAAGTCTACATGCTTATCCACACACTGAAGTTTGCTTATAATTTTGGGGAATTTGCTGACTTCCTCAGGAGTGTTCAGATGTCCGATTCGGAACATCCACCCTAGAATAAAAGTGAATGCTATCAACAAGCATTTTGATGTCACCATAGACCTTGGTATGTAGATTACTCGGCAGAAGTTTCGGGTCTGGCCCGAGTTTCTTGGGAACTCTTGTCCTTCACGCATTGTTTAAGCTGCCCCAAATCCAGGTCACTCCAGGCCCAGGTCTGAGTTTTGCCACCAGTCCAGTCCCTGTGTCTCAGTGTGACAATGTTGTAACCTCTTCAATGGCCAAAGGAAGCTCAGATGCTGAGAGCTGCCTGGTTTGTCTAACCGACCAGCATGCCTGGAATGTGTTTATCCTCTTTTTCCTATAAGGTAAAGAACGGTCTTCAACGCACAGCACAAACAACTCCTTAAATTGTGACTCCACACACAAGACTAATTTGCTCATGAGCATACTTGTACGCTAATATGAAAACTATCTTAAAGTACAGGGAGACAGAATAAAGCAACTTGTGCTTGTAATTTTGAAAGAACTAGTCTCCCACTTATACTTTAGGAAGTTAGAGTCACAAGAATTTAGCAGCAATGAACTCAAAGGAGCCATCATATACTCCTCCCTCATCCTTCTGCCAGGCTCCAAAATCTCCCTCCAACGATAATATTCTCCTGGGTCAATCAAAAGAGTGTTCTTTGACTCCACTCAGTAAAATTTATATAAGCAAATAACACTATTGACTTTATTCACTCCTTGACTAATGAACTTCTCATTGTTTTGTATTCCACTTTTTCTTTCCATTATCCCTTGTTTTGTTTTGTTTTGTTTTGTTTTTATGGTACCTGAGATTGAACCCAATGCCTTCACACTGAGCTACATCCCCAGCCCTTTTTACTTTTTTATTTTGAGACAAGGTCTTGCTAAGTCATTCCCTTACCTAGGCTGGGCTAGAGCTTTCCATCCTCCTGGCTCACCCTCCCAGGTGCTGGGATTACAGATATGTGCCATCATCTCCAGCTCATGATTGTTCCTTTTAATAATTCAGTTAATTATATTATCTTTGAGATATTTATCTCATTTTCCAATGTGCAAATCCTTAAACAGCAGGAATCAGTTCTGTTCCACCAAGCTCCAATTTAAAGTAAAAACGAACTTGTCCTTGAAAGACTTGCGCTCTTGTCTTCTGGCTGATGAGCTATCAATGGCTCCCATGGGCCCCTCTGCCAGATGCACTATGGCTGACAGACTTGCATAGGGACAGAGGCCTGGCCTCGCTTGTGCATCATGAATCCTACTTGCCTCTGGATCACATTTTCAATTTTTATAAATATGTTAACAACCACATAATAAAAATAATGGTGTATTTACAGGAACCATATTGACTGGAACCCTGCAGCAACAATGGGCTGGGGCTAATGTGTGGCCTAGAAGCGCATGTTAGCAGCTGAGAAACTGTCTGATTTAGAGGGGTTATTGCCAGGTCCAACCTGAGACGAGTCATGGGACTTTCAATGCTGTGTCTCTCTTTGGCAAATTGGAATTTTATTATTTTTAAGGCTTCCACACCCTTGAACAGAATGTATTACATAAATACTATGTTTTATCTTGCTTACAAGTGCATGGAAGTAAGTGATATTTCTTATCAAAAATTAAAAAAAAAACTCTTTGACAAATTTCCTAAAGAAAAATAGTTCGAGAAAATTTCATTCCCCAGAATTGATTGGAAGAGGGAAACAAAGGCATCCACTTTCGTACATTTGTATCTCTTCAGTGGTTTTTGAAATCATTGGAACATTAGGACTTTGGCATTTCTAAGGGAACATTCTCCGGTCTCCAACTTGATAGGCTTGATTCCTCTTTATTCTTTGTAATAGTTTATACTCTATAAAAGATAAGCTTCTCTCCCACTATCAACTATTCTTTCCTCTTGATAAACAATGTGCTATTTAATGTGTTCCCAAAGAAACTAAAAGTAACTTAGATCCATTTCAATGACTTCCTTATTTATGCACCAAACTCATGAACAATATCCTCAAAAATACCATCCAACAGAGCTCAGGTGTTCGCCTCTGTCTCCTCCTCCATCCTGACCGTCTTCTCTATGAACAATTGCCCCTTTTCAATTGTTTGGCAACATTAGGAGGACCGAGCTTTCTCTTGGTGATAAGATAAAGTAAAAATACATTTGTGGTTTGATTCTGTTTTTCTGCAAAAGAAATCAAAACCTTCTAGAAGGTAGACATTTAAAATTTCATACATTTTGATTCAGAGTTCTCTCCTTATATATGCTTTAGTTCTCAACCTGAAATGAAGTACTGCATGAAATTTCTGATGTTCGAAATTTTTCCAAGGTTATAAACTGCAGCATTATAATCCTGAGCAGCAAGGCACTGACCCTAGGGTAAAATGTGCCACTCAGGAAGGGTTAGTCACAAAGATTTAGCCAATGATATTATGAACCACGGACAACTACAGTACCATAGACCAGGTCTGGAATGGTCCCAGAGGCTTAAGTGTTGAAGATTTGGTCCCCATAGCACTACTGAGAAGTGGTGAAAACTTTAAAAGGTAAAACCTAGGGAAGGTTTTTGGTCATGGAGATGGGATGTGCCCTCCAAGGGCCTGTGGAACCTTAGTCTTTTCCATTCTCGTTTTCTTTTGCAGTCTAGCCAGGAAGTGACTAGTTAGTGTCATCACATGCTGCTACCATAATATGCTGCCTGGCTGTAAGCCCAAGAGCAACAGTGCCAATCCACCATGGAGATAAGTTTCTGAAACTGTGAACCAAAGGAAACCTTTTCCTTTTTAAGTTAATTCTCTCATATACTTTGTAATGGTAACAGAAAGCTGACAAGCTTGGCAACAGTGTAATATTTGGCACTCTGACAGTTCCATGCCATTAGTGGCCAAAATGCCCATTTACAGTCACTTGCAGCAAGTTCAAAGAAAGCCATTCATTTCCTGCAGCTCCACCACAAAGCCCCTTACTTCCTGTGTATCCAACAATCAGAGTCTAAAGGACCATTGCAGGAGTTGGAAAATGGGCAAAGACATACCTAGGGAGACAGAATTTGAAAGACAAGATGAAGATCTTCAGTTGAAGAAAAAACTCCTTTCTAGATGAGTGAAGAACAGAGGTCAGAAAGAGAAAATTTAGCCATCTTCCACTCTCTTAAAATTTGGATTTGATGGGAGGGTTGTTCAGCATCTTCATGATGTGTACGAGTTCCTCATGCATTAAGAAATAGTTGCACCTTGAGACCATACAGTTAAGTGAAATAAATCAGACACACAACCTTAAATATTTATGATTTCTCTTACAGGAGAAACCCAAATTATAAATGAAGTGCAAAATAAAAGATAGATAATAGGAAGTAAGGAGATAGATCTTTTTCTCAAATGGGAAAAGGATCAAGGAATGGAGGGAAGGGGGAAGAAAGGAGGGAAAGGAGATGAACAAAGGAATTAAGATGTGTTATGTACATGGACCAACTCCACACGAGGGATGTAAACATTATGTACCGTAAATATGCACTAATATAAAAAAGAAATATTTGCCGTAGAGAAGTTATAAATTTTTGTTATCAAATTTATCCATCTTTTCTTTCCATTATGGCACTCTGTTTAGAAAGACTGGCTCGTTTAATTCATTCCATTACATTCACCCATATTTTATTCTATCAGTTTTATTGTTTAACTTTTAACTCATTTAATGTCTCCTTCATTTTGAATTTAGTTTGTGAAAGTTGTAAGATATGGGAAACGTAGCTTCCTTAATATAATTTGGTTTCAAGGCAAATTTCACGCACCTATACAAATTTCAATGAATCTATCTGTAGATCTTTGACCACTTACTAAAGACTTACAATCCATCAAGCTAGTGCGCACTCCAAGAGAAATCTAAGGCGTGGTGGTTGACTTTGAAGAGCTCACACTATAGTTGGGGAGAAACAGGTAATACTGTGACAACTGTGGAGCCAGATAACTGCTGCGGTGCTGCCTAGAGCTGCTGTGAGAGGTCAGGGGAAGGAGAGATGTACCAGGACTGGAGGTATCGGGGAGGGTGCGTAGACAAGTGGGGGCTCGAGTTGGATATGCATTTCCCCACATGCTAACACAGAAAGCGACGGTGTGTGTGTGTGGTGTATTTGTGTGCACTCACGCAGATGGTTCAGGTGGATATCCAATTTGAACAAAGCAACTCATCTATTAATCTACTGTGAAAACACACCTGACACAGACTATATAAGATTTAGATATTTACTTGCATTTTTTAAAGACAAGATCTCACCGTGGAGCCCAGCTGGCCTCGAGTTCTCAATCATTCTCCTGATTGCTGAATTTATAAGTATTGACCTCCATGCCCTGCACCTTACATGCAAGTCTGAGGCAGAGTTTTAGGGATAGAAGTGAGTGGCAGAGTAGCAAGGCGCTGCTGGAAGAGGAGGACTCTGGAGAAGAGTGTTAGGCTGAAAGACTTCTTACCTTCACTGCCCTTGCATCTTCTAGATGCTCCTGCCCGCCCCATGGAGCACCTCTGGGGTGAAAGCCCATCCCAATTCTGCAGTTCTGCCAAGCGTCCAAGGACGTCCTTCAAGTACCTCCTTCTATGCGGAACTAGCTGCTCCCTCTCTTCCATCAGTGCTTGAGAGAGCCAACCGCTCTCTCTCCCTTGAGCAGCCCACATCCTCCAGTAGGCGGTGAGCTGTGAATGTGTCCTGAGGTCCTCACCTTCATGGCTCTGGTGCTGTCCCTGGGAATGAAAGCAGGCTCAGGCTCTGCAGTGTGGGCAGAGAGCAGGATGAAGGATTATTTACCAGCATTTGCTTGAAACTTATGTTTGTACATAGCCTTTGATCTAACAATTTAGCTTCCTGGAATTTTCTATTCCATACAAATATGTGTTAGGCCGGTGAGATAGCTCAGCAGCATAAGGGCCTGCCTGGCAAGCGCGAGGTCCTGAGTTCGACTCCTGGAACCCACATACGAAAAAGGGGCTGGTGATATCGCTCAGCAGCACCGGCGCCTGCTGGCACACGAGGTCCTGAGTTTGACCCCCGGTACCCACAAAAAAAAAAAAAAAGTGTCTTATTTGCTATGGGGCAGATATGGTACTGCTTTACGTATCTTTTTTTAAAGATCTCATTTAATCTTCACAAATACCTGAGGAGTTAGGTGCTATTACTATCCTCATTTTATAGGTGAAGAAGTTGGAAGCACACGGAGGTTAAGAACTTGCCTGTGGTCACCAGCTAGGATGTGGCAGAGCCAGATTTTAAAGCCACCGTGACTCCAGGGTTATTGGAGGTAACCATCTACCCCACTACTCGAGCAGTCATTGCAGATGCACAAATGAGTCCACAATTGGCTGGTCACTCAGTGCAGATTCAGTTGGGCCTGCTGTGTGCCAAGGACAGCCCCTGTTCCCTGGGCCCCTGACGCGGGCTATGTTCACCAAACTGAGGGCAAAAGCTCATTTGTGGGTCGTGAAATAAATTTAATAGATTGTGACCAGAATTTCTTTGAAATGGGATGTGGAGAAGAATAGATAAGAAATTACTGGAAAGTGAGATTTTTTTTTTTACATCTTTTCTTACTTGCATGAGGCATGATCAAAACATATGGTGAGTATTTAAATGTTTAAAAGATTTTAATGTTTTAAAAAATGTATTACAGTAGAAGACACATTGCCATTAATGCCCCTCAAAATACTCCCCTTCATTTCAAACACACTTCTCCCATTGTTCTTGCCACTTTCTGAAGCAGCTCTGGAAGACCTCTTTCCGAGTGTCTTTTGTTGCACTATTGTGGCTGCCTCTGTGTCCTGCAACAATTCAAAACATTTACCTTTCATGGTCATTTTGACTTTGAGGAAGAGCCAGAAGTCACAAGGTGCCAGATTATAGGAATAAGGTGGGCAAGGATACACTGTGATATTTTTACAAGCCTGCCTTTCCATTAGATGGCACTCAGCAGCTGTATTCCCTGTATTTTGTGTGTGTGTGTGTGTGTGTGTGTGTGTGTGTGTGTGTGTGTACCAGGGGTCGACCTCAGGACCTCATGCGCCAGCAGGCGCCCATGCCAATGAGCAATATCACCGGCCCTTTTTTCATATGTGGGCACTGGGAGTCAAACTCAGGACCTCGCGCTTGCCAGGAAGGGGCTTATGCTGCTGAGCTATCTCACTGGCCCCTTCCCTATATTTCTGATCACGTCTCATAAAGACATTCATGAAAGAGGATTTCCAGAACTGCTTCAGAAAGTGGCAGGAACTATGGGATAAGCATATTTGAAGCAAGGAGGAGGATTTTGATAGTATTTTAATGGTAATTTGTCTTTTAGTGTAACAAAAGTTTAAAAACATTCACGGTATATTTTGATTGTATGTGTGTCACAAGTGTAGGTCACACACTCAGGCGCGTGATGGACCAAAGATCCTTCTGTACTCTTCCTGTGAGCTGCAATCAGAACAGAAAAGTTTACAAGTTATAAGTGTGGCAGGAAAGGCAAATACTAAATTAACAATTATACTTGTATTGAGTTTTTTTTTTTTTTTTTTTTTTTTTGTGGGTACTGGGAGTCGACCTCAGGACCTCGCACACCAGCAGGCGCCCGTACCGCTGAGCGATATCACTAGCCCCTTTTTTGTATGTGGGATCTGGGAGTCGAACTCAGGCCCTCGCACTTGCCAGGCAGGCACGTAAGCGGCTGAGCCATCTCACCAGCCCATATTGAGTTGTTTTTAAGAAATAATTGCCAAAGTAGGCATGGTAATCCGAGCACTCTGGGAAGTTACGTCCAAGTCCAGCCTGGGCAACTTAGTGACTTAGCAAGATCCTGTTTCAAAATGAAATGAACTGAAATAAAAAGGGCTGAGTTTGTAGCTCAGTGCAAAGGTCTCAGGTTTGATCCCCAGTACCAAAGAAACCTTTTTTTCCTCAAAAGTTATCTAAAATTAGGAGATTATTAAATAAATCATGGTATAGCAGTATAATGAAACTCAATCTAGAAACTAAAATTATATTGTAATTAGCATTTAGTGACATAGAAACATATCCAAGACATATAGATAAGGTAGAAAGTCAGATTATAAAACAATATGTGTAATATAGCATTTCTGTATATAAAATATATATATTATATATTTGCATAGAAAAAGGACTAAAAAGGCTAGCCATTAAAATGTTCCTAGCTGTGTAAAATATGGCATCAGCCAAGGTACCCATCAACAGATGGATGGTCAAAGAAAATGTCGTAGATGTATGTTATGGGATATTATGCTGCCATAAAGAAGAATGAAATACTGTCATTTGCAACAGAATGAATGGAACTGGGGGGCACCGTGTCATGTAAAATAAGGCAGACACAGAAACACAGGTGCTACATGTCTTCTCTTGTATGTAGAGGGTAAAAAAGGCAACTTGAAGGGCCGGTGAGATGGCTCAGTGGCATAAGCACCTGCCTGGCAAGCGCGAGGGCCCGAGTTCAACTCCCGTGAATGCACATACAAAAAAAGGGCCGGTGATATCACTCAGCGGCACGGGTGCCTGCTGGCGTGCGAGGTCCGGAGCTCGACCCCCGGTACCCACACACACACACAAAAAAAGGCAACTTGAAAGTAGAATAGTGGTTGCTACATAGTATTGGGAAAGGTGGGAGGAAAGAGGGTAGAAAAACAGTTTGGATTTGATCATTTCACTCTATATCTACATATGGAAATATTACACTGAATCCCATTAATTTTACAATTAATAAGTGTTAATAAAAAGTTATTTTTATTGAAAAAGAATTTTGAGACAGGGTCTTGCTACGTAGTTCAAGCTAGCCTCGAACTCTCAGCTATCTTTCTGCCTCAGGCTCCTGAGTGCTAGGATTATAGGCATGTGCCATTACTACCAGAGATAAAAGTTATTTTTAAATACAGAACTTAAAATATATGTTCCCACCTGTGGGAAGTATACCAGAATATTTTCTTATATTTTCCTCTGCATTTTCTACAAGTAATGTAATTGTTTTTATAAGGTAGATTTTATATAAAGTAAGATATATCTTTATATATGTGATTATATAATAAGTATCAAACATATGTAAATAATTACTGCACTTAAAAATACTAAAACAATACTAGATCATTATTAAGAATTGAGGGCCGGTGAGATGGCTCAGCGGCATAAGCGCCTGCCTTGCAAGCGCGAAGGCCCGAGTTCGACTCCCGGATCCCACATACGAAAAAGGGGCCGGTGATATCGCTCAGCGGCACGGGTGCCTGTTGGCGCGCGAGGTCCTGAGGTCGTCCCCCCGGTACCCACAAAAAAAAAAAAAAAAAAAAAAAAAAAAGAATTGAGATATTTAAATAATTATACACTTATAATAAAACTATAAAATATATTGAAATGATAAAATATTAATTAAATGCATTAAATTTAATAATTAAAATAAAAAATATCGAAAGGACAAAATATCCAAAAATAATTGGCAAAGGATGGAAATAGGTCACGGAAGAGCAACCTCTCTTGCCAAATAAACAGCATGTGATACTCAGCTGCATTCAGATGCAGATGCAGATTGAAATGATATAAATATTTCTCTTATCAGTCTTGCAAACTATTAACCCTACCCTCTAAAAAACCACTTTAAAAAGACTACCATGTGATAACCTAGAGTTTCAGAATAGAAATAAATGAGTATGCACCTTACAAAGCAACGGGTTCACTCTAAATATAAAACATCAAACGGGCCCTGGGCACTTAATGTGTGGTTTTATTTATGCCTTAGCTACCAAGGGTGGAGAATGAAATGCTGTCATTGACTAACAGCCCTAAAATATCACATGAATCATCAAATGAGATACAAAGGTCCCTCAAAAAGTACGAAAAATTTCAGGCAGGAAAATGGTGTTTATACAACATAATTAATTACTGATAGTTTTTCGGAGCTCATTCTACCCACAAAGATGCACTCACACACGTACTGTTTTACCTTTTTAACAAACAGTCTCTCTTTTAATCCCTACAATAACTTGATGAGTTGCAGTTACTAAATTAGCCCCAGTTTTACTATAAAATAATTGAGGCTTCAAGTAAATTGTCCCACAGATAGGTATGTGGGACAGACAGGATTTGAGGCCTGATCTCAACGCCTCCACAGTTTACAAGCTCAGCCTCTGGGGGAGTTTCACACACAGGGAAAGCCGACAGTCGTGTGTGATGGTAATTACAATGCAGTTTTAGTGATCAGAAGATTTCAAGACTGGCCAGGGAGTTAATGGCACTGGGTATGCCGTAGATTTTCTGAAGTTGATAGTTTCTTAGAACACACATTCACAATATGGTTACAAATGGATTTTTCCTGATGAAAATTTGAGCGGCATTTAAAAAACAAAAACAAAAGCAAAAACAAAACAGTGCATGGTGTTCTGGAGAGAATTTTCTGAGTGTGTATGACAAGAGAGATTATCATGGTCTTTTTCTATACTGACGTGATTCAAATTTTAAAAGACTGAGATAATTGTCTGTAGCATAAAACAAGGTTATTATAAGCTACTTGAGGGCTGGTGAGATGGCTCAGTGGTGTAAGCGCCTGCCTGGCAAGCTCAAGGGCCCGAGTGCGACCCCTGACAAAAAAAAAAAAAATTGATCCATGAACTTTTTGCTATGGTAACTATTACATCATAGTCATTGGAGTAATTGTGTGTTCTTTTTGTTCTTGTTTTTTTGTTTGTGTTTTTCATGTGGGTACCGGGAGTCAACCTCAGGACCTCGCGCTTGCCAGCAAGCACTTGTGCCACTGAGCGATATCACCGGCCCTTTTTTTTTTCCTTTATGTGGGTACCAGGAGTAGAACTCAGGACCTTGCACTTACCAGGCAGGCACTTATGCCGCTGAGCTATCTCAGCAGCCCCAATTGTGTGTTCTTAATGAAAACTGCAATAGGATTACTAATGGCATTATGCGAAGAAAAAAGATAAATAACCAAATATAAAGGTTGTCTATCGTGAATGGAAGATGAACTTTGAATTTTTTCCTTTATAATTCTGCAAGATAGGACCTACTTCTGCAGGATCTGGTAAGTAGAAAAAAATGCGTCACTTGGAATGTGACACCAGCCATAACTGTCCTTTCTCGGTGGTTTCTCACAGCGATAGCACTCAGCGGTCGAGTTCTTTCACTACCCTATGTCAGCAGTAGTTACTGAGGGCAGTAGTGGTGGTGATGGATGATTGTGTTTTGGTTTACAGTTGGCCAATGTCTTTTATGGACATTCATCTCTCTGATACTGTCTTGTTTCTTCTACTTTATTTTCCTTTTGCCCCCAATTTCTTCACTACTTCATCTGTTTTATGAACTATCTTAAATGATTTAGAAAATAAGATCAAGATACATGTACAAAGAAGTGAACTTTCTCTTCTCCTAAGTCCACACGAAGTATTCTCTCTGCAGACAGAGTTCCAGGTTAAATGTCTTAGCTAATGGCTTCCAAGTGGCTTCGGAGTGGGAGATGAAGATTAAGGCCTCAGGTGCTGATATGATCAAATTAGGTCACATCTTCCTATTGGCAGGGAATTGAGCCTAATTTTCTGTATTTCTGACTTCATCCTCCCCCTGGTATAAAGTTGCAGTCATTTTCAATCAAGTCCAGTGGAATGTGGTCACTGGGGAGAAACTGGACGTGCAGGCAGAGAGGAGCAGAGTGCAGGATGTATTTATTTTGAGCTCTACATAGACAACTATTTTTAACACACAATCTCAATTGTCTCCTACTTTTAATATGGACTTCTGAAAGTAATAATAATTGCTTAATTTACTTGTCAGCTTATCACACAGGATATATTTATTTCTAGATTTTAAACACACAGTCACACTCACACAGAATCAGGGAATATGCCATTACATCAAGATTTATTTGAAGGTTCTCTGAATAATTAATTCACAACAGGTGATTAAGCAGTCATTAAATATACTTTAAGTGAATCTACAAGGGCAAATGAAATATTTTAATCAACCATAATATCATAGCAGCTATGTATGTAAATAAAACAAAAATAAAATAAAGTAAATTACTAAGATGATATCTTTCCCCACAGCCTCATCCAACTTATTACTCACTGGCTACCACATGGGTGAGACAGAACCATGGTTTATGGCAATTGTTGGTGTCCTCAGGTCTGGGGCGATGGGTGGTAATATGAAACAGGACCCGGCTAGTCCAGGACGTGGTTCCGATTCACCATCCTCATTTGCAGTGCCCAGATAGTAGCAACAGACGCCTATGCAGGGTGACCAGCTACCCAGGGTGAAAGTGTAAAAAGAACTGAGAGGTCCCCTTCAACACTGCTACTGCTCCAACTCAGGTTTTAGGTTTTCATCCTTCCTCAGGGCCCTTAGAGCTGAGGCTCAAATTCAGTTTTGAGCTAATAGAAAAAGAAAAGGCAGGAGGTTAAACCAAACTGTTAACTGTGTCTCTTCAAAACTGACATTTAATACAGGGTGTAAATCACTAGGGGGGCCTGTTATTCCTTCAGGAATGCAATTACATGGGGTCAAATAAAACATGAAAGAAGCCAACAAGTTTTAAAATGTAGTATGTTCTCAAAAGTAGGCAAGAAGGAATGTGAAGCAGTCCAAAAATGCTAACACTCCCTGCTGTCCTATAGGAGAGGATTAGAAGGAGGGGTTTCGGCGCTGTGATGATGATGTAGTTAAGCACACGATGGTAGTGAGCACCCAAACTGGCCGCTGCACATGGACTCCGGGCCAGTGGAGGTCTCTACACTTATTCCAAGGAGATGCAGGCTCACCAGCTCCAACCAATTCCCATTACCTCCCTTTACCAGCCCTGCCGTCCACTCTGCACTTCTCACAAGTGTTTGTATGGCTAGGATTTAAAAATTTCTGTCCCTCTCAGTCATACTAAAAAAACAAAACAAAACAAACAAAAAAACACCCAGCAGAATCCTTATTTTGCAACTTCGTAGATAAAGAAAAATTAATGCTGGGCTTCTGCTTAGACTTGCATGACAACTTCTCAATTGTGTAGTGCTGATTTCTTCCATGGGGTGGGGTGGAGAGAGGACTTACATTTATACTTTGAGATGGTTTGTTAATAATTCGGTGTGTTTGAACAACTTGATGCTGTACAAGTTTGGGTTGGATCTTTTTCAATTTAACATCCTCATGAACAAGGATGGATTGGTCCTACTTTGCTTGGGGCTTTCTGAAAGTCCTGAATCAAAGGAGATCCCTCAGTCCCCAGCTTGCAGGGGTAGTTAGCCCCTCTACCATACGCAAAAGATGATTTCACACACACAGTTTTCTCTTCGCTGCTGTGCTTCTAGCCCTGTGCACACTGAATGTGTGTGCAAAGGTATATGTATAGACAGGCACCTATATGACAGGTAGATAAAATCTGAATTACACCAAGAGAACCCATTTGTAATCAGTTGTTTGTGTCTGAGACGCGGTCAAGCTATGCTGCTTTGAACTCCTGAACCCAAGTGAGCCTCCCTCCTCAGCCCTCTGAGTAATTGGGACTACAGGTGCATGCTACCGTGCCCAACCTAATCATTTCTTTTCTTTTTTTATTGTGGGTACCAGTGGTCGAACTTAGGACCTCGCGCGCCAGCAGGCGCCCGTGCCACTGAGTGATATCACCGGCCCTTTTTTCGTATGTGGGTTCCGGGAGTCGAACTCGGGCCCTTGCGCTTGCCCGGAAGGCGCTTACACCGCTGAGCCATCTCACCAGCCCATTTCTTTTAAGTCTTGCTTTTATACATTTTAGTCATTTTCTTATTGTTGGGACAAAATGCCTGATACTCACAACTTACAGGAGCAGAAATTTATTTAGGGTCATGGTTTTAAGAGGTTTCAGTCCATAGCTGGCTGGCACCAAGGCAAAAACAGCATGATGGAAGGACCCTGGTGGAGGATGGCTGCTCACATTATGGCGGCCAGAAGCAGAGAGAAGGGAGGAGCTGGGGAGGAGATATACCCTTCCAGGTCATGCTCCCAGTGACCCACCTCTTCTGAACAGACCCCCATTTCCTAAACATATATCAGCTATAGCACCCCCACAATCCAAGCACCTTCATAAAGCCTCACCTCTCAGCACTTGATAGTTTCGGAAGGGCCTTTCTTGATCTACACCATACCAATGCATATTACATATGGCAACAACACAGTAGGGGCAGAGTGTAGATTATGTAAGGAAAGAGATGGCTAAGAAGGAGCACTCGGAGTGCAACTAAACTAATTAGACAGAATTCCAACAGAACAGATAAGTCAGCCAGGTTTAGATTCCTATATAATCACTTATTTCTATAAGCTAGTTCTCACTTCTCCAAGAAAAATACAGTTTCAAGTGAGTGGTGACTGAACTTGATTTTTTTCCCTGTCCTGCTTACAAAATGAACAAAACTACAAAGCCAACTTCTCAGTATAATTCCATAGGGTGTGGATTCTATCTCCTTTGTTTAGCTGACTGACTCTTGGGAGCTCTGTCCCATGTTTCCCTCCCTACACCCTGACCTGGACACTGGTGACCTGTGGCTGGTCCCTGTGAATCCTTCCTCCAGGCACAAGGGCAGAGGTTGGGGGCTCACTGAGGGGCTGCACTGTGGCATATGTCTCTGAGGTGCACCATTTCCCAAGTTCCTTCCCACGCCAGCAATTCTCCATGCACCCCCTATGCTCCTCTGGCAACTCCATGGACCTCATGACTACTCCCAGCCCATGAGAAAACCATTTTGACTGCAAGCTGAGTTATGAAAGTCTTGGGGTTTGGATTAGATTCTGGGAGCAGCAAAAGTGTGAAAAGTCTGCAGGTTCAATGAAAACTAAGTTCATCTTATACTTTTCTCTAAGTCCTCTGGTTCTTTCCTTGCCTCTTCTGACAGTGAAGCTGGAAATATATCCTCTCCAGGAGAATTCATATTCTCTACTTGTGTCTGCTTCCTTGTCATGTTTAAAGGATGCCAGGTTGACACACTCACCAGAAATAGCACAAAGTAAAGGAAAAAGTGATAACAACGAAAGATTTTCCTCCTGACTTATCATATATGCTTCTAAACTTAGTGGTCCCCCTTTTCCTGTTCTTCAAACTTGTCTGTCCTGATCAGACATCTCTAAGTATCGGTCTCTAAATTTTGTCAGAGAAATTGATGGTAGACAGCTTGGACAAATAAGGGTTCAAAGATTAAAGGGAGAGACATGGAAGGGTGAAAAGGTGGCTCCCCACAATGTTCAAATGAGCACAAGGTATGCGCTGGGAAAAAGAGCCCAGCCTTGGGAGGCAAACAGGCCTGGGTTGGAATTCCAGCCCAGACACTTGCTGGCAATGTGATCTTGGACAGGATACTTCATCTCTAAATTTCAGTTCCCTACCCGTACCACGGGAATAATTCCAGTTTCAATAGGAGGAAAGGGAATAATACATATACGTAAACCACCCAGCACTTACTGGGCTTAGTAAGTCATAACAAGTTTACCATGGTGACAGATTAAACAGGAAAAAATGACCCCCTGCCATAGCCCATCATGCTGAGCGCCACAGTGCCCTTCGTGTTTTGGCTGCTGGGTCTCTTCCTAAAGCACTTCTCTAGGAACTGTATGCTCTAAATCCCAGCCCTCCACCCACACTCCCTCACTGGCCGCAGGCAAATCACTTATCTGACTCAAATGCTTCATCTGTAAAGGGGAGGATAATAATATTTACCTTCCTCAGAGGAATGTTGGGAGAATTAATGAAGGCTTGCAAGGCACCCTGAGATCTACAGATGAAAGGCTGTGTAGAATTGCAAAGTATTATTATAAATATTAGTGTTATTTTGACACATTTGCATGCATGCATGTGTGAGCAAATTTGCACCTGGGACATTGGATGAAAGTATGTAACATTAAAGTTTGATCCTTTGAGAAGCCTGGCAGCCCAGGGACCTTTATTTCTGTGCATCAAGTACATAATAAAACAGTCCTGTAAATGAGAATTTGCCCAGAAACGGAAGCACTGGTACAAGATCAACTATAGCCTATGGTTAAATCTTTTCCAGAGGATTTTTTGCCCAGTGCCATGATGCTTCAACCTGCCTTTAAGGGGTTAAGATCTGGCCATGTGATGGCTCCCTAAAAAGCAGTGAAGTATAATTCTTTTCCAGACTTCTCCTAAGCTTCAAAAAGCTTAATCTCAAACTACCTGTATCAACAGGCAAAACACAGTCATAAAAATCAGATTGCAAGGAAATACTTTCTGTGAGGTTTTGACTGATCTCCCAGCCATGTCTTCTCCTTCCACGTCAGTGCTAAGTTCTGGTTCTTGATGCTTGGCTCCTCTTCCCAATAAGGCTGGGTCCTCCCACACGTCCCTACTCCCCGCCAGGTAGCGTGAGTGATATTGCTACACCCCTACTCATGGTAATATCTGATCACGCAACTCCCGGGAGAACCATTCCATGGCCTGTGCTTCTAGGAATAAAAGAGAGCAAATGAAAGTTACAGGAGGAAGCAAAAATCCCTCTGCCTGAACTGGACCCTCAGCAGCCATTCCCGCCTGTGCGAGGATGTGCCTTCTCCCCCGGTTCCATATGTCTGGTCTCCACTGTGAACCTTCACACCCTGACAAGAAGCATCCAGGCTTATTCCAGACCCAAATTCTCATCCCTGCCATGGCCATCAGAAACACCTGCTGACACCAAAGAAGATGTAATCCTCATAAAAGAACATTCTTGAACCCTGGCGACCAAAGCGGGATACGAACATGAGCTTTCGCCTTGCCGTCCTCTCTGCTTCTGAGCTGGATGGGACATTGAGGAAGCAGGCGAGAGCTGCGTTCTCTTGGTTCTCTTTCTGTTCCTCTGATCCTTGTTTTACTCGGTCTTTCTTCCCTACCCATTCTCAGAACTTCACCTCGGGCCTCTTTCTCTTGCAGCTCAGCACAACCTCATTGGGCAATCTCATCTAGTCCCATGGATTTAAATATCATCTTTATCATGCTGATGACTCTTAGACTCCAGAATTATCCTCTGTCTAGACTAGTGGTTCTTCAAGTGGGAACCACAGGCCAGTGGTATCAGTGTCACCTGGGAACTTGTAAGAAATGCAAATTCCCAGGTACCACCAGATCTTCTCAATCAGGAGCTGCGGAGATGGGGCACAGCCATATGGGTGACCCTCCAAGGTGAGCTGCTTGCATATTTGCCACGGTTTGGGTATGTGCTCCCCAACTTGTGGGTAGCTTGGATACTAGCACGGTGATGTTGAGAGGTGGGGGAGAGGCCTAGCTGGATACAAGTAGGTTGTTGGAGGTGTCACCCTCAAAAGAGATTGATGGAGTTTTGCAAGACTCTAGCTCATTCTCACGAGAGTGAGTTGTTAGAAAAGGATTAAGTTTGGCCCCTGATCACTCTGGCTTCCCACTTGCTATGTGACTGACCCTTCCTTCTTCCACATGCTCCTGCCATGATGTAATGTGGCCAAGGGGGACTTCACCAGAGCCCAACAGTTGTGGTCACCTCCCCACCGTGGCTTTCAGCCTCTAAAAATTGTGAGCTAGATAAACCTCTTTTGTACATAAAGCCCCAGCCTCTAGTATTTTGTCACAACAGAAGATGGACTAACACAATACTGCTGCTCCAGACCAACATAGTGAATGTCCTTCTTTATATCTTTACTTGTATATCTTAAAACAAATAACAAACTTAACGCTTCCAATCTTTTTTAAATCCCTTCTTTCTCTCAACTTCCTTAGCCCATAGCTAATACATTAGCAAATAGTTTAAGTAATCAACAAATGTTAAATAATTACATATTTTTACTTGGACATCTAGGCCACAATTACAAAAATGTGAAGAGAAGAGGTGTCATTACAACATATTCTTTATTTCACCTTCTAAACCGGATATAGTAAAGTTAGTTTTTGTTTAGTTTACTTCGTTTCTGTATAACCATTGTTATGGTTAAGGTCATCAGAAGGGAGTCCCTATGACTGGTTACTGGTGGCTTTATAAGAAGAGAGAAAGAGACCAGAAGAGACACACACTTATATTCCCTGTCTCTTGCCACATGATGCCCTGTGCCACCTCAGAACTCTGCAAGCAAGAAAACCATTGCCAGATCCAGGCCTTTGATCTTGAACCTCAGAACTGTCAGCCAAGCTAAACCTCTTTTCTTATAAAGTTACCCAGCTTCTGGTATTTCATCATAGTAATGAAAAGCAAACCAATGCAATTATTATAATAACAAAATTATGGGGTAGAAACTATATTTCCCACTTGTATTAGCCAGGGAGCTCCAGAAATAAAACCAATAGGATATTTGTATGTACATAGATACAAGTGGTTCCTAAATGATACTCTTACTTACAATTTTTCCCATTTAGGATAGTGCAAAAGCAATAATCATTCAGTTGCTATCATGCTTCAGTGTCAAATTTGGATTGTTTTCCTGAGTTAGTGACATGCAGTACAATACTCTCTCATGCTACTGGGCAGCAACAGTGAGCACAGCTCCTAGGAAGCTGAAATCAGGAGAAGCAACCAGCACTGTGCATTGTGCCATGGTGCCAACCAAGGACGGTTGGCAGGTTAGGTGTCTTAAATGCATTTGCAGCTTTTGATATTTTCAGCTTGCAATGGATTTATTGGGTCATAACCTCGTCATAAGTCAGAGAGTTTTATTTACCTATCTACAAACACACACAGACACATAAACACACACACACGCACCATTTATTACAAGGAGTCGATTCCCAAGATTATGGATACTGACAAGTCTCAAGATTTGCAAAATGAGTCTGCAATGACTCAGGACAGCAAACAGTGTAGTTCAAAGTCTGAAACCTGGTGGGCTAGAGACTCAGGAAAAGCCAGTGTTCCAGGTCAAGTCTAAAGGCTGAAAAAGACGTCCCAGCTCAAAGGCAATCAGGCTGGAAGAAGTCCCACTGGGGATCTCCTGGGAGGTCAGCCTCCTGCTCTACTCAGGCCTTCGACCAACTGGATGGACCCATTCTCATTGGGAGAGAAAGCTCCTTTACATACTTTATTGATTCAAATGTTAATGGTATCCACACAACCCTTCACAGAAACACTCAAAATAATGTCTGACCAAATATCTGGGCACTCCATAGCCCAGTCAGTTACACATCATGCCTCACTATTGATAAGGTTCAGAATGATTAGGAAACTTGCCCTATAATGAAAACTGGATTCAAATTTATGTTTATCTCCTTCCAAAATTTCATACTATGGGTGCTGCTGCTGAGTCAGTATAGTTTTAACTGGGATATGTTATAAAGAACACACTATTCTTCATGTCTCCCATCCAGGAGTGAACATTTTGATCAAGGCTAACCCAAGTTAGCGATAACTTCTATTCCAAGACCAAGAGAAAAACAACAGTGAAAGCAAAGGACGGCAAGCTGGGAAAGGAGGAGAAATGCTAGGCAGGTAAGAAGAGAAGAACAGTGGTCTCCCTTCTACCCTAAAAAGCCAGCCTGAAGCAGGACCCAACTGGAAGAGGAGAGATGATTCAGCATTGCTCAAGTTCAGTATTTGATTATTACGTAGAACTGGGTAATTAATTACTGAATTGAGGCCATGATTATGACATAAGTGACTGGAGGATTTTTTTCTTTTGCTGAATGATCAGCGAAGTAATGGGACATGTCCAGAGTTTCATCCGAGTGTGGGGTTAGCTCTGATGAATGAATGCTAGCACTCCATGTGTCCTGTCTGATGAGCGTACTGTTTACAGAATGAAAGAATGACAAATATACGAACAAATATACCAGTCCCCAAGTCAAAAATATCTAAGATAAGGATACAGTTTGAAATGTTATCTCTGGCCTGTTATAGCTGCTAAAGATAAACAAGAGAAAAATCCAAGAAAAGCACGGATTTTATTTTATTAATTATTTAGCTGATAGCTGTGACAGTTGAAAAACACTTGAACTAAAGGAGCAAGGTAACTACAAAAACTACCTTCTTTTCCAATATTCTAATCCAACTCTTCTTCCAAACATGACCCAGAGTTAATAGTTTGATAACACCTTTTAGTCCTTTCTCCGTATATTGACATACATATATGGACACGTAGCCACATATATTTTGGGGTTTGTTTGCATTTTAAGGAGTTCTCTATACATATGTTATTCAATAATTTTTTTGACTGAACATGTGTTTTGCTTTTTATTGAGGGCATATTATTCCCATAATAGTTTATTATTTATCCAACCACATTTCCACTGATGGACATCTAAATTGTATTTCTTTTTATACCAACATGATGCAGTGGAATTTTTTTAACATCTCTGTTTACATGTGCAAATATTTCTTCAGTGCAGATTCCTAAACATGAAAACTCTGGGTCAAAGATCTATTTTAAATTTAGACAGATACCACCAGAAAGATATTATCAATTTACATTCCTACCAAGACTTTCTGAGGTGCTTACTTCCCCACATACTTGCTAAAATTGTTTCCAATATTGTGAGTAAAAAATGATATCTCAGTTGTTTTATTTCCTTTCCCATCATTAGGAGCCAGGCTGACCATCTTTTTATGTTTGTGGATGCCTTGTACTCTTCTGCTGTTAATGGTCCATTCGTATTCTTTCTTCATTTTTCCATTGGATTATTTATGCCTTTTGTAATCACAAGTAGGATGTTTTTACACTGTGGACATTCATTGTGAGTTACAAGCATGATAAATATTTTTCCCAGTCTATCATTTGTGTTTTACTTTTAACTTTTAAAATAGTGTCTTTAGTTGAGGGAAAATTTAATTTTTATGGGAAAAAGTGATATTTTTTCTCTATGTATTCTAGGTTTTCTGTGTTGCTTAGAAAGACCTTAATCCAGTGACATGTTTCTCCACCTTTCCTTCAGGGTACTTTTGCAATTTCTTTTTTAAGTTGAAGTTTTAAATTCATCTGGAGCTAATTGAGGTATAAGGTAGGTATCTGTATTTATTTTTCCAAAAATTTCCAACATCACTTATTGATAGTTCACTCTTTTCTCTTTGGTTAGAAAAGCCATTTTTATTATAAAACAAATTGCAATTAATGTATTAATCCAGGGAGTCCCCAGTCTGCTCAGCTGATCTCTTTTTTTTATTGTATTTTAGAGAGAAGAAAAAATAAAACAAAACAAATCAAAAAAGAACAAAATTTCAAAACAACGTAATAGGAGGGTAACAATGGTTATTACATTACGTATTGTTATCTTTAAGTTAGTTATTCAGGGTACCAGATATTAGCATTCAATTGTCCAAACATTACTGGCACAAACCTTACTTTTCAATGAACTAAGTAAAATTAGTAGTGTATCTATCTTAACCATCTTATATATAAATACAATTTTTTCTCTCTTTTTTTCTTTTCCCTTCTTTCTTTCTTTTCCCTATTCCCCCATCAGCTGATCTCTTTGGATAGGTACTAATAGCAACTTAATTACTGTGGTCTTAGACAACACTTTGATATTGGATAAGTCAAGTTCCACTTCACTTTTTTCCACTCATTTTTTTTTAATGTGATGTGTTTGAGAATTATATTTCCAGATTTCATAAAATTGTGAATTGGGAATGGTGTCACAGCTTTAGGAAGTTTCATCATCCCACCCAGAAAGCTTCCCAAAGGTTGCTATTATAACTCATTGAGATCTTTTTGCGTTCTAAGTGGCGTTTTCAATTATTTTATTCTTGGTATTTTATAGTTTTTGTTGCCTTTGCTATGTACTTCTTTACTGCTGCTGCAGAGATTTCTACAAATATCTCTTATCAAGACATCTTATTAAGCATTTCCATCATTGACTCTTTTTGCTTCTCGAGGCTGACTCTCACTCAAGTGACTCTGGTATGACCTTAGAGGCAAAGGCGTGAGAGAGATGCAGATGTCCTTCAAATATCTACAAGATTTTGTGTGCAGTTGGATGGAAAGAGAATGTAAAGTATACAGAAATTCACTGGGCAGTTAAGAGTTCAGTTGAACAAAGTTATCAGCGACCTCAGTGGAAGGTTAGACTTAAATCAGATGGAAGAATTGGGTAGCTGGTAACTTAAATCCAGGAGAAATGAACTCCATTCAGAGAGTTTATACTTGGAGTCCCCATTGTCACAACTATGAAAGGAGTGCATGGTGTCTGTTGGTGACATGGGAGAATTATGCTGGATATACAGGGCCCAGATTCAGATTCCTTAACTGCTGCTCACTGGAGATGACAAAGTCAGCTTGCCAGCAGCACGAAACTGTCCTCGCCCCAAGCAATGTGTCTCTAATCTCGTGGGAGTTTAGTATTAATATATTCCAAAGAAAATAAAACCCAAATTATTGTTACTTTTGTGTTACATTTAGGATAAATTGGATAAATTTGCTCTTGAAATTGGACTTGAAATTGATGTATCAGATTATCTGACAGACTAGTTTTGAGATTTCAATTTCAAATGTGTATTAATAATTGATTTTAGGATTAGGGCTTTATTTTGAAAGGTACATGAGAATGTGACCAAACCTATAAATAGTAATGCTATTAAATAATGTGATCCATGTTATATTTATTGTTTTAGTTTATTGGATTTATAAGAGTTGTGTTAAATAATAAAAAGGTTTTGCTTATTAAGATAGGCATTTTTAAAGCACTAGAGAAAATTAAATTTTTAAATTTACAAACACATTATATTTCTTTTAAGAGAATGTGAGTTGTAAATAGGACTAGTTTCTAAAGAGTTTAGTCTATAAAATTTAAGTTACTCAAATATTAACTTTTTACAAATGGGATCATTTTTATTTTACTTTACATATAAAAAGAAAAACAAGATCTGAAAATTGAAGTTAAAGATTTAAAAATAAATTTAAAATTTTGTTATCTTGATCAATTGAATATTCACTTTAAAATATATTAATTTGTTTTTCTAGGCACAAATTTCCAGGGGCCATCACTAAACTCACACTGATTATTGCCTTTGCTTTTCTAGGGAGATAATCATTTCCTCTAAATAACATTAGTTTTCTATTCCTTCTTGTTTATATATTGTCCAAACCTTGGTGATGATGGTAGCTCTCCATTTTTTTCCTGGTTGGTATGGTAATAGTTTGCCATTAAGTATGAAGCTTGCTTATCAGAGATATTGGCTTCTATTCCTAGCCTAAAAGATTTTAAAATCATAAATGAAAATTAAATTTTATCAATCATTTTTTTCATCTTCTACTGTGAAGACAAAAGCTTTTTTACTTTACTCTGTTAATATAATTACATTAATACATTTCCTAATACTGAATTTTTCTTGCATTATTGTGAATCCTAATATAACATACTACTGGATTTTACTTGGTAAAAACGATTTAAGATGTTTACATACATATTTATAAATGAAATCAGTTTATAATTTCATCATATATTATCTTTGGTTTTTTCCTTTTTCACTTTTAATCAATTTCATTATTTAGAGAAAGTTAAAATTTCACAGCAAAATTGAACAAAGGGTACAGAAAGTTTCCATATGCTCCCTATTGCCCCACATACCCAGACTTCTCTCTTACTGACATCCTAGTACATTTGTTACAATCAGTAAGCCTACACTGATAGAACAATGTCACCCAAACTCCATAGCTTGCATTAGGGTTCACTCTTGGTCTTGTAACTTCTACAGGGTTTGACAAATGTTCAATGACATGTATAGACCACTGAAGTATCGTACATCATTTCACTGCCCTAAAAATCCTCCACGCTGTGTCCATTTATTCCTCCTTTCCTCTTAATCCTTGGTAATCACTACTTTTTACTGTCTTCATACTTTCACCTTTTCTGGAATGTTATATTGTTGAAATCGTATAACATGGAGCCTTTCAATATTTGCTTCTTTCACTTAATAACATGCATTAGCATTTTTTCTTTGTCTATTCATGGCTATCTTGATAGCTGTGTTAGTCAGCTTTCTATCACTGTGACAAAAATATCTGAGATAAACAATTTATAAAGAAGAAAAATTTATTTCACTTCACAGTTTCAGAGGTTTCAGTCCATAGTCAACTGGCTCTGTTATTTTGGACATGTGGTGAGGTAGAACATCAAGGTGGGGAGAGCTGTTCACCTCATGGCTGCCAGGACAAGAGAGGGAGAGGCAAAGGGAGAGGGAGAGAGCAACCCCAGTTCCAATACTTCCTTCAAAGACATTCCCTCAGTCACCTACCTCCCTCTACTAGGCCTCAAATCCTACAACTGCCACCACTGCCCAAGTGTGCCACAGGCTGGTAACCAAGCCTTCAACACAGGGCCTTTGGGGTACATTTAAGATCAAAACCATAAAAATAACTTTTTTCTTTTTTAGTATTAAATAATATTTCTTGGTCTGTATATACCACAAATTTATTTGTCCATTCACCTGCTGGAGGACATTGTGGTTGCTTTCAAGTTTTGGCAATTATGAATAAAACTGTTATAAACACGTATGCGCAAGTTTTTGTCTGGACATAAGTTTTAAATTCATTTGAGTAAATATCTAACTGCCTTCCAAAGTGGCTGTACCATTTTGCATTCCCACCAACAGTAAATGAGAGTTCCTGTAGCTCCACATCCTAAACAGCATTTGGTGTTGTCGATGTTTTGGATTTTGGTCCTTCTAATAGGTGTGTAGTAGTATCTCATTGTTGTTTTAATTTGCAATTCCCTGTCTGTGTATCTTGCTGTCTGTGTATCTTTTTCAGTGAGGTGTTATGGTTCAGATCTGGAATGTTCCCTGAAAGCCTCATGTGTTCAGAAGTGAGACTTCTGGAAGGTGATTGGATCATGGGGAGAAAATACTCATCAGTATATTAATCCACTGATGAGTCCGGAGCTAAATGCGCTGTTTGGAGGTTGGGCCTAGTCAAAGGAGGCAGTTCACTAGGGACATATTATCTCTCCTCCCAGCTCCTCTCTTCTCTCTCTGCTTCCTAACCACCATGATGTGAGCATCTTCCCTCCACCCAGACCCTTCCAGCTTCACGTTTTTGCCTCGGGGCCAGCTGACAATGAACAGAAAACTTGAGCCAAAATAAACCTCTCCTCCTTTAAGTTGTGCATGTTAAGTATTTTAGCCTAGCAACAAGGAAAGTGACTAAAATATGAGGTGTCTGTTCAGTTCTTTTGCTCATTTTTAAATCAGGTACTTTGTATTCTTATTTTTGAGTTTTAAGAGTTCTTTGTATATTTTGGATAATAGTCCCTTAAACAGATGTACCTTTGCAAATATATTCTGCCAATCCATGGTTTATTTTCTCATTCTCTTCACATTATCTTTCCCAGAAGTTTTTAATTTTAATGAGTTCTATTTTATTAACTATTCTTTCATGGACCATGGCTTTGATGCTGTATCTAAACAGTCAATGCCACATTCAAGAAAATTTAGATTTTCTCCTATGCTACTTTCTACATGTTTTGTAGTTTTGCATTTGGTATTTATGTCCATGACTCATTTTGAGTTCATTCTTGTGAAAGGTCTAAGATATGTTTCAAGATTCTTTTTTTTTTTTTTACCCCTGCATGAGGATGTTCAGTAGTTCCAGCACTTTATATGGAAAAGACTATCTCTGTTCCATTGTACCACTTTTGCTTCTTTGTCAAAGATCAGTTGAATATATATATATATATATCTATATATATATATAGATATAGATATATATGGATCTATTTATGTGCCTTTATTCTATTCTATTTGATCTACGTGTGCAAAATCTTACTTATACCACTAAATCTCAATTATAGGAAGACTTTAATTCAGGGAGTTCTTTCAACCTTTCTAATACATGCAATTCAATACTATAATATTTCCCTCTAAGCACTACATTTATTGTAGTCCACAAATTTTGATAAGTTGTGTTTTCATTTTAATTTGTGAGATTTTCTTTTGTGACCCATGTGTTATTTAGAAGTATATTGTTTAATCTTCAATATTTTGAGATTTTCCAGCTATCTTTCTTTCATTGATTTCTATTTTATTTCTTTTGTGGTCTGAGAGCAGACATTGTATGATTTCTGCTCTTTTAAATTTGTTAAGATATGTTCCAGAATATTTTCCACCTTGGAGAATGTTCTATGTAACCTTGACAAAAGCGTGTGCTGTGCTGTTGTTGGATGAAATAGTCCTAGAAGCCCATTACTTTGATTGACAGTGTTGCTTAGTTAATTGCATCCTTACTGATTTTCTGCTTGGTGGAGCTGTCTTTTTCTGATAGAGTAGCAATGAAGCCTCCAAATATCATAGCAGATTCATCTATTTCTCTTTGCAGTTCCATTAATTTGTTCTTCGAGGATCTGACATTCTGTTGTTAGGCGAATACACCTTAAGGATTGTTATGTTCTCTTGAAATACTGACCCCTTTATCTTCACGTAATTCCTATCTGCATCTCTGATAATTTTCCTTACTCTGAGGTTAACTCTGTCTGAAATTATAGCTGCTCTCACTTGCTTTTGATTAGTGTAACCATGACATATCTGCTCTATATGTTTACTTTTAATTTATACGTGCCTTTACACACAAAGCAAGTTTCCTATATACAAGACATAGTTAGGTCTTATTTTTTGACCCACTCTTAGAAGCTCTTTTATTAGGTATATGTTGACCATTGATATTTAAAGTAATTATTTATATAATTGGATTAATATCTACCATACTTATCATTTTCTATTTATTGTTATTATTTGGTTTTACTTTTGTCCTCCGTATTTTTTGTATCTTTGACTTTTTTAATCAGACCCAGAGCCTGATGTGCTCTAATGCTGACCTACATTCCCAGCCTGCCTTTGGGGTTTTAATTGAGAACTTTTTGTTTCCATTTTCTCTTCCTTCTTAGAATTTTAACTATACTTCTTTTTAGCATTTTTTAATGGTTGCCCTAGAGTTTGTGATATGCACATACAACTAAACAAAGTCTACTTTAAAGTAACACTATGCCACTTCACGGGTAATGTGAGCACCTTTTAATAGCCCATTTTACCTAATCTTCCTTCTATCTTTTGTAATATTGTTGTTATTCATTCCACTTGTGTGTAAGTACAAATAAATGTATTACTTATACATACATATGTCGTATGAGCCAGCTTTCCCATCACTGAAACACAACACTGAACACCTACAATTTAAAAGAAGAGAAGTTTAATTTGCTCACAGTTTCAGCCCATAGTAGGTTGTTTCCAAAACAGAGACATTGTGACAGAAGGGCAGGGCAGAGTAAAGTTGCTCCAATCATAGCAGCTGGAAAGAAGAGCAGGGAAAAAGTGACAGAGTGGAATGGACCAGATGCAGACAACAAGGCTACAACTCTACAGCACCCACACACCTAGAAGTGTGAGCCACCAATCCGAAAATGGATCCCAAGCCCAGCAAGTTGAAACTCCACATATGTGTATATACATACTTACACATACATTCGATATATACATACTTAAACATATATATATGAATATATATAAATAAGCATATATAATTGAATACATTATTGCTATTGTTTTAAACAACTACCAGTATCTGTTAAATCAGTTAAGAATATGAAGTATTTTACTTTATCTTCACTTACCTCTTGTCTGATATTCTCCCTTTCTTCATGTGGATATATGTTGTGGACCTGTATTATTTCTTTTTTCCATGAACAATGGTCTTTAACTGTCTTTCAAGCCAGATAATGCAATTATTATTTTCATTTTTATTTGTCTTGCAAGGCTTTCATTTCTCCTTTACTTTTGAAAGACAATTTCAAAGACTATAGAATGCTAGGTTAGTGGGTTTTTTTTTTCCTCTTTTTAAAAAATTTCACTCTTCTCTCTTCTCCTTGCATAGTATCTGAGGAAAAATTGAATGAAATCTTTTTATCTTTGTTCTTCTACAAGTAAGCCATTTAGTCCTTCAGACTTCTTTCAAGATTTTTTCATTGTCTTTGACTTCATGAAGTTTGAATATGATTTATCTAGGTGTCGTTTTGGATTTTATTTTGTTTTGTTTGGGGTTTGCATTTATCCTGTTTGATGATCTCTGAGCTTCCTGGACCTGACTTTGGTGCCTGACATTAAGTTGAGGAAATTTTTGTCCTTATTGCTTTGACTATTTTTTCTGTTTCTTCCCCTCTACTATTCACACAACACATAGTCAGCAACTTTTGTAGTTGTGCCATGGTCCTTCATTCTGTCCTCCCACCCCCTCAGTTTTGGAATTATATGGTCGAGCTCACAGCTTGGTTCACTGGGTTACTAAAAAGCCTAGCAAAGGCATTCTTCATTTCTGTTACAGGATTTTGATCTCTGGTGTTCCTTTTTAATCTTTCTTAGAATTCCCATACTTCTGCTTACATTATCTTTCTGTTTTTGCTTACTGTCTACTTTTTTCCATAAAGCCCTTAGCATGGTAAGAATAGTTTTAAATAATACCTTGTCTGATAATTCCAACTTTTGTATTACTCTGATTCTGTACTTGCTCATTCCCTTGAAATTGTGTTTGTTTGTTTGTTTTGCCTCTTAGTGTACCTTGTAGCTTTTTTCTGAAGGTGGAGCTATTGTTTTGGGGAGAAGGAGCTGTGGTAGTTTTAGTAATGTAGTGACACTATGTGGGGGAACCGTTCTACAGTCTTATAATTAGTTCTCAGGCTTTTGGTGAGTTTGTGCCATTGGACTGTGAACATCACCAGAGTTTTTCAGCTTTGTTGTTCCCCATGTAGGTGGGGCAGGATGGCTGGAGTGGTGTGGAGTTGGGTATTTCTCTTTCCTCATGTGGAAGACTAGAGTTAGGTATTTCCATTCCCCCAGGTTAGTTAGGTTCTGACAAAAGTCCCAGAAGGCTAGACTCTGGTAAAATAGCTTCTTCTGAGGGAAGACCTTGCTAAGAACAGAATGTCCAGGTCTACTTCAAAATGGTTCCTTGTCCTTATCCCCGGATGAAAGGATGAAGGTATTTTTCTCCACTATTTGCTGTGAGGACCTTGTAGAGTTACGGAAGTAAAACTCACGAAACTGTGGTGATCTCCTTATGATTGGATCTTCCTGGAATTTTTAATTCTCAGAGTTGTTCACACAGAGCCTCCAGCAATTAGATACTTAAAGGTAAGCCCTGGCACTGGTTCCCAGGGGAGCTTCTGCTCACAAGTTTCTATTGCGATGAGTTGTGATTCTCTGCATCTGTCAGTCTCTCCATTTGGGGTGCAGTAGTTTGCTCTGTGACCTCACTTTTATAATGGATCTAAGAAAGTTGTTGATTTTTTATTTTGTTCACCTTTTTACTTGTTCTTAGGACAGAGAGGTGACTTCTAAGCTCCTAAAAGCCTGGGCCAGAAACTGAAAGTCCTCTGTCTGGATTTAATAGCAGGGTTTTGCTAGCCACATAGTATCTCTTCATTTACTCAATATAAACTAGTAATTATGTGATATCAAGAATGAGACAGGTGTAGAGGTTTATACCTGCAATCCCAGCTACCAGAAAACTGAGGCAGGAGGATCCCAAGTTCAAGGCCAGTCTGGGCAACTTAGTGAGAATCCACCTCAAAATAAAAAATAAAAAGGGCTGGGGATGTAGCTTAGTGATACAGCACTTGCTTAGCATGCATGAAAATCTTCAATCTCCAGTACTGCAAGAACATGCGCATTGGGTGCTCAGTGGTAGAATACATGCTTAGTATGTACAAGGTCCTGGGTTCAATCAATAGCACAGAAAAAAAAAAGAAAAAGAAAAAAAGCAATGGAATCTATATGTTAGACTATCTAGACCTGATACATTTTTTTTCCACAGTGATAGATTTTGACTACATTTTAAATTTTATTCCTTTTATTAGCTTATTTCAGATTCTCTTCCTCCCTTAGTCAACTTTGTTAATTTATACTTCCATGGAAGATCACCCATTTCATCAAAATTATCAAGTCAACATTCATCCATATATAGAATTCTCAAATATTTTTTTCTTTCTGTCACTTTCTTGACTTTCTCATTCCAAATATGTATGTGGTCTTCTCTTGCTTTCTATTGAGTAATAGTGGAACAGCAAAAGTTTTGTCTAGTTCATGAATCATTTCAATTTACAAGTTTTGGTTTTATTGTTAAAGTCTTTTGTGGTTGTTGCAATTTAAAAGTATTTCCATTTTCATTTTTATTATGTCTTTCTTATATTCATTTATTTATGTGTGTATTTATCTTTTCTAGCTTTATGGGCTGAACATTTAGAAAAATAATTTCATATGTTTATTCCAATGAGGGTAATTCCTGCCTCACCAACAAGAGAAGTCTAATCATTATTCTGCTGCCAGGTGGCTGGCTGACTGAGGTATGGTAACTGAGCAGGGTTCAGCATGGACCCCTGCTATTGGCAAAGTGGGCACCTGGTAATGGAAGGAGCCATATCCCATACATACCTTCCATCCTTACTACCATGCTTTCAAGCGTTCATTGAGTAATAATTAGAATGGCTCAACAGAGTGGCTGCTGACTCATACCCCTGCAACCGGTCACCAGGTTCATCCTTTGCCATCTGATTGAGAATGTCCTTAGTTGTGAAGATCCTTGGTGAGCATTCATAAAGCACAGATATGGTCACATTCTGGACCCATGGTAGGGCAGTGAGAATGATTCAACAGATTCAGGTGATAAGAACATTGTTCACAGAGAATGTAAAAATATTAATAAAACCAACTATAAATCAGTCTTTTTATTTGCACCAGGTACTGACAATTCTAAATAAGATCAGTGATACCATGTTCTTCAAAAAGTCTGTTGTTGGTCTAAGTTCTGAAAAACTGCTCATACCCAATGTTAATTGTTCCTACCACCCATCTTCAGTGGGACAGAAATTTCCATACATTTATTCTGTTCCTAGACCTTCTTACTGCCAGTCCTCCAGTATTATTCTTTTCTAGTTCCTGACCATCCAGACAAGCATCAGCCAATGACTATAATTATTTTAGATTCAAATCTCAGAAGATCATTCTTCCTAGGAAGTGTGAACAAAAAGACATACTACTTAAATTCTGCCTACAGTGACGATTTCTCTACATCCTTGTCCTTATCATCACGCACGATTTGAGGTTGGTAAGTACAATCTCCATGTAGCGCAGAATCATCCATAAATCAAGTTTAATGCTTTGTTTCCTTAATCAACTAATCATAAGGAACTCCTCCCAACCACAAGGGTGTATAAATGAGTTGAAGGAAATAAGGCTATGGATCAAGAGTAAAAACAATGAGAATATGAGCCACTTGCTCAGACAGCTTACTTATATCTTTAGGGCCTGGGTAAGCACAGGCTTGTGCACTCTTTTTGTGGAAGTGCTGCTGGACACACCTAACCTTACGACTTTATGAGTAAGATAACATCCAGCTCATGATAGGAAGTCTTGTATCAAGCTAGATAGAGTCCCGATAACAAATGACTGGAATTCTACCTAATTTTACAAGAAGCTACAGACATTCTCCAAAACTGTCAATTTTACAGGTCAAAATTGTCATTTTATCCATTTACATATGGGTAAGAAGATTCATCACTCCTGTGTCTTTAAAGTTTGTGATATGTCAATAACCTCTGTAGTACCTCCCAAGATGCTTTTGAGTTACTGTTAACCCATCTTTTTAATGCTTCTAGCAACTGTAGTGATGACCTCTCTTTAATTTTTGACAGATGTGATTTGTACTTTTTTCTCAATCATCTTATATATTTTTTATAAATTTAATTAATCTTTTCAAAGGACCAGCTTTTGACAATTACTTTTCATTATCTGTCCACTTTCCATATAATTAGCTTCCATTTATTTTTATCATTTTAATTTTTCTTCTTAATTTTGCTTCAATTTCCTCATCTTTTTTGTTGTTTTAAGGTGAAAGTGTAGATTGTTGATTTTAAAACTTTCTTGTCTAGTGTAAACATTTGAAAGCATAAATTACCATCTATGCACTACTTTATCTATTTCCTACAAACCTGAAATATTTTCCTTATGATTTAGCTCAAAATATTTTCTAGTATCAATTGTAATGTTTTCTTCCATCCATAGGTTATTTAAAAGTGTGGTGTTTAATTTCCAAGTATGTGAGGATTTTCTAGACAGCTTCTGGCTATTAATTACTAATTTACTAAAATGGACTAATTTTATCAGAGAACATATTCTCAATAATTTCAGGCCTCTGAAATGTATGAGATCTACTTTATGGCCCAATATGTGAACTCCCTTTGCGCATGTTCCATATGCATTTAATGACATGTAATCTGCTGTTGTTGGGTGAAGTATTCCACAAATAACAAGGGAGTCAAGTTGTTTGATAATATTGAAGTCTTCTGTATCCTTACTGATTTTTTGTCTGCTAATTTTATCAATTATTGATCCAGGGCTATTGAAATCTCTAACTATAACTGTAAATTTGTCCATTTCCCCCTTTAATTTTGCCAAATTGTGCTTTATGTTTTCTGAAAATTTGTTTTTAGAGATATACACAAATAGTTTTGCTATGTCTTTTGTATTAATTATCTTTACAAAATGGTACTAATTATATTTGTTAACACCATTCAACTTAAAGTTTCCTTGTCCAATAATGATTTAGACTTACCAGCTTTCATGTGCACTATATTCGTCTAAAACTTTTAAGTCTTTTGCAGTTTGAATATCACATAAGTAGGTGTTTGTGTTTGTTTGCTTGTTTTTTTTTTTCTCTGATCTTAGATTTGTGGTTTGGTATTTATTATCAATTTATGAAAATTCTTGGCCATTATTAGTTCTCCAGATACTTCTTATGCCCCATACTCTCCCTCCCCTCCCCCCTCTGTCCTACTTCTGAAATTCCAGTTACACATGTTATGTGGTACAATGTCCGACAGATCTTAGATGCTCTGTTTTGCTCCCCTCCCCCACCACATTCCTTCTTTTCTTTTAGTTAAGTAATTTCTATAGATCTATCTTGAGGTTTACTCATCCTTTTCATGATGCTGTTGAATTTAAAGATTACGTGCTGTATGCCTATTACTTTATATTTATTTGTAGCATTTCCATTCAGTTTATGTGTAGAAGTTTAGCTCTCTGCTGAACTATCCATTTGGTCTTTTTGTGTGTGTGTGTGGGTACTGGGAGTTGAACTCAGGACCTCGCACCTGGCAGCAGGCGCTTGTGCTGCTGAGCAATATCACTGGCCCCTTTTTTTCCTTTATGCGGGCACCGGGAGTCAAACTCAGGACCTCACGCTTGCCAGGCAGGCACTTATGCCGCTGAGCCATCTCACCGGCCCCATTTGGTCTTGTATGTTATTCTCCTTTTTTTAAATCTTAACCTTTAATATATTATCCTAGCTATTTAAAAAATTTCTGTCACATAACTCCAACATATCTTTTGTCATATCTATTTGATTCTAATAATTGTTGTGTCTCCTGGGAGTTTGTTCATTTTCTTTTCTTTTTGTATGCTTCATAATATTTTCTTGAAAGTCAACACCTTATATAGGATGGTGGAACTGAAGTCAATAATTCTTATCCCTACAGATGGATCCAACTTTCCTTCCACCAGAAATTGAGGGGTGGGTTACGGAGTCCATCTAATTACGAATTGAGCTGAACTTGTGGTTTATTGTTGCTATGTGACCTTCAGTCTCCTAACACATTTCAAAATTCTCTAGTGATACCTTTTGTTTGGGTTGGGAACTGGTTTACCAGATGGCGGTTTTCATTATATTTGTTAACACAATTCACCTTAAAGTTTCCTTGTCCAATAATGATTTAGCCTTACTAGCTTTGATGTGAATTATATTCATCTAAAACTTTTCAATTAAAGTTTTTTGCAGTTTGATTATCACATAAATAGGTGTTTGTGTTTGTTTGTTTTCAAATTTGTTTTTTTCAAATTTTGGTCTTCCCTTTGTACTATGCCTCAAAAAGGGTCTGTTTCTTACAAGTTGATTATTATAGTGAGGCATCCTCAGCTATTGCAATTAAACCTTGGTCTCAGGCAGAACCTATATTCCAGGGTCTCAGAGGTGGGTCCTCCTTAGTACTTTACAGCACAACTTGCATTTCTGCCTTTCCCACAGAGCCAAAGGTGTTATATTTTTGGGTTTTTTCTTGCAATGAGTTTTCAACAAATACTCTAAGTATATGCTATTCTTTCTGCCATAGAACAAAGCTTCTGCTCCATGAAAGATATAAAGAAAAGGCCTGTGGTGATTAGTAGCTCTCTCCTAATGGTACTGTTCTCCTTCCTCCCTCTACTCCACAAGAAGACTCTCTTCAGTGTTTTCTGTGAGCACCCAATGGGCCCATGAGAAATAACTCGGCAAGACTATGTGGGCTTCCTAACGTTTTCATCCCCCCAGGGCCTTCACCTTCTCCTAGAAGTGTGCAGTCAGCCATTTGTACTCAGTCTCCACTTATGTACCAGTTGCCCTAGCTGGATTTATGGATATCTGGTAACGTCTAGCCCTGTAAAACAAAACTCATGTCACAGCTATCGCATCTCTCCTTGGATTTTAGTCCAAGTAGACTTCTGCACTTTAACATATTCAAAAAATGAAGTGAACTTACTGTTTGTCTGGCTTTTTACAATAATAAATTTGGATGTGATATTCTATTTTTCTGTTCCTTCTATCTTCTATTCTTTCTACATCAATATGTGGAAAATTGAACCATCTATCTCTGTGTTTAAAGTGTATCTATTTTTAATAGTAATGCTGAGTTTTGTTTTTAATCTAGTGTCATTATTTCTTCTAATCAAAGCTTTTAGTGCATTTACATTTAAAGTGTTCATTAATATGTTTGGATTTAATTCAGCAGCTTGATAGCTATTATTTGTTGTTTGTCATCGCACCTCTATTCATACTTTCTTTTGTATTCATTATTTTTGTTATATTATCACTTATGTCTTCTATAATGTGCTGTTTTCCCCTCTTTCCTTAAGATTTCTTTCTTTTTCTTTTTTTAGGTTTTGGTTTTCAACAATCTGACTATGATGTGTACAGGTATAACTTTCTTTATATTTCTCATCTTGGGTTTTATTAATCTTGAAAAATTGTCAGTAATTATTTTAAAATTTTATTTTTTATTAGTATATGTTTAAAATACACTATGAATACATTCATCATGGGGAATTGATACACATACATATTGCATCATATTTCTTTAAAGAATTCTTTTGTTTAATTTTCTCTTCCCTACATTTCTAAAACACTAATAACATATATATTAGAGGTCTGTGTTTTTTGGTTTTTTTTTTTTATGTGGGTACCGGGGGTCAAACTCAGGACCTCGCACTTGCCAGCAGGTGCTCATGCCACTGAGCAATATCACTGGCCCTTTTTTTCCTTTGTATGTGGGTACCGGGAGTCAAACTCAGGACCTCACGCTTGCCAGGCAGGCGCTTATGCCGCTGAGCCATCTCACCGACCCTAGGTCTGGGTATTGTCTATAATTTATTAATGTTTTAACAGATTCTGATCAATCTTATGTTATTCTTCTTTGCATCATCTAGCAGCTGTTGGATTGATTTTTCATGGTGCCTTGCTATTTTTAAGAAATTTTTCTTTTCATGATCACTAACCACAAACCTGTCTTCTAGATCTGATATTCTGTCCTCACATTGATTCATTCTGCTGCATATACTTTCAATAGAATTTTCATGCTCCTATCTATTTGAATCTGTTTTGTAGATTCCATTTCTTTCCTATGTTGGGCATTCATGGTTTATTAATGTTTTGATTTTTGTTTTTCAGTCATTTTTTTCAATTACTTCAGTTTCTATACCCAGCGTGCAACCCAGTGTGCAAGTTCATCCTATATTTCTACTGTGGTGTCTAATATGGCATTCATTTTATCCAAAAAATTGTTTTGGACATTTTATTTTTTAGAATTTTGAAAGAATTAGAGGAATTTTAGAAGTGATATGCAAGTGATACACCCACAAGGTATATTATATACTTAATTTTTTGCGTGTGTGTGTGGTTACCAGGGTTTGAACGCAGGACCTCGCTCACCAGCAGGTGCCCGTGCCACTGAGCGATATCACTGGCCCTTTTTTGTATGTGGGTACTGGGAGTCAAACTCAGGACCTCATGCTTGCTAGGCAGGTGCTTATGCCGCTGAGCCATCTCACTGGCCCTATACTTAATATTTTACTACACATATTTTATCACATGTATTTTCTTTTTTTTATGTATACACCAGCCCTTCCTATTTCTTTTGTTTGTTTTTATTTTTGTAATGCTGAGCTTGAACCCAGAGTGTCATGCATGTTAGGCAATGGCCCTACCACTGGGCTGCATTCCTTTCTATTTTCTATTTTAATTTTTTTAAATTTTGAGACAGGATCTCATTAAGTTACCCAGGCTGGCCTCAAACTTGCAATCTATTATTATTTGTTTGCAACCTATTCCTGCCTCAGTCTCCCGAGAATTTGGGGTCACAGGCACATGCCACTGCTCATGTTCTTATTTCTTTTAATGCTCATGACAGTTTGCTTTCTCCATCACATGTGTTGGATTCATATCATGTACTAGAGTTCAGTATTTGTCTGAACCTCCTCTCTCTGGCTTACTTATTCTCATTTTTTAGGATGCCATTCACTTCTTTCCCTAATCTGGTTGAGTCCCTCTTCTGTGTTCTAGGCACCCCTATACATGTCTTTACACTTATACTTATTGCATTCCATTAAAATTAGTAATATAAACTGTTGCTTCTCCTGCAGGAATACAAAATGCCAAAGCACACAAACCAAATCTTATTCTTTGTACATGAGGACCTGGTATAAAGTAGACGCTCTGGAAAATTTTGATGAATAAATCAATGGATAAGGAGTTGCCAAGCCCACACAGAGTATAGTGATACACAAATTATATAGAGGTCAAAGGAAAGAGTGAAACCATGGTGGTGGCAGCAGCAACATATAACTTTTGTATAGCTGAGAGTGAAAAATCCTTGTTCTGTAACAACTGCATCTTGAGAAAGCACACAGAGGATGTGGGAAATTATGCAGCCAATAAAAGAGAACCCCAGATAAAGTCTGTGGGACAGACAGCGAATGTTAGCAATAAAAAGAAAAGAAGGCACCAGAATCTTAACTGAGACCATCTCTTGATATCCAAGATTTGACTAGTTTATTAATTATAAACTACTAAGACTTTAAGAAGGCCTCATGTGCATTGCGCATATTGTATAATTGACATATGCACAAAGATAAGTTTTAGTAAAACTATGTATAGGTTCTTCATTGTTTCCAAATCAATGCCTTCTTTTTCCTTTTTTTTTTTAACCAATGACTAGGATCAAGCATCTCATAATATATAGTCACTAGCAAGATGCCCTGGCAGATGCTAATGTTAACTCAGCCCACCAGGCCCCAGCCACACAGCGCAATAATATCCAGCTGGGGCCTTTCTTGATTTAATGACTTAGGGTGGTCAATCTCACAAACATTAGTTAAACAATCTCCTATTTGGGAACCCCAGCTGGCCTTGTTGCAGAATAGAACTCCTGAACTGGGAATTTAAATAAGAAAAAAAAAATGTTTTTGACTAACTCCTTCTCTAGGAAAACTGCTATCCCGTTGAAAATTATAACAAAACAGCACATTTCCACAGAATTTTTAATAGATGGATACAGAATCCTTTTCCGTGCATGTTCAGCAATTTATTAGCAAACCCCTATATAGATAGTTGTTCAGGGTGTGATTCCAACACTTTTCTATTAGAACAAATGCTACAGCAAACACACTTCTATACCCATTATTGCAATCTTAGGCTATTTATCATTGAAAATAAATTGGGTTTTAATTTTTGTAGTAATCATATCTGGGAAAATCTATAAGCAGAGTGTGACAGTGAAGTGACACTGTTCAAAGAAAAGGCCTTTTTGTTTGTACAAGCTCAGTTCTTAAGTGAGTTTTTTTAAGAATAAGAAAAGGTAGATTAACTGTTTAAAAACCAAAACCCTGTGGACCTAGATTTGAAGCATCTAGTAGCTTTTGAGGGCAACTCTCTTGAACTTTCTGTGGGGGCTCTATGAATGAAGATATAATCTCAAGCAGAGGGTTGGGAGACAAGTAACTTGGGACACATAAGGCTTACAATTGCCCCAAAGTCTGGCTTTCTTTTTAATCTGGAAGAATGGAAAGCAGATAATTATGTAAAGGTCCTCTGTTTCCTCTATTTGACTCTCCGGGGATCAAGATGCTGTGATGATTTAGAGATGGGTCCCCCAGAGGTTCATGTGCTGGAGGCTTGGCCTCCAGGGTGTGGTACTGAGGTAGTAGAACCTTTGAGAGGTGGGATCTGGTGCAAAATGTCTATGGAATCGAGGTACTGCCCTTGGGAAGGATTAATGTAGTTCTTGAGTGACTCAATAGGTTTCCACAACAGTGGGTTGTCATACAGTGATAAAGCCAAGCTCCTGAATCTCTTTGATTCCCTATATTGTCATGCAACCTTTTCTCTCCATGTTGGAATCTGCCATGTTGTGAGGTATGCAGAAGGTCTTCATCAGAGCCAAGCAAAAACCAGCACCACACTCACAGACCTACAGAACTGTGGGCTAAATAAATCTCTTTTCTTTATAAAGTTCCTAGGCTCAAGTATCTTGTTACAGCAACAGAAAACAAACTGAGAAAGATTGTTTCCATGTTTGGTAATTGTTTTCCTCCTGTTGAAGATGTGCCTTCCCCTTCACAGGTGGTACAGGGTAAGGTCCTCTTTCTGTGCTTGTTTCTGGGGGTTGTGGTCAAGAATGTCTGCCACATCCTGCAATGACCTTTCCAGCAAGATCATCATGTGTTTGACATGCTTGCTAACCTGCAAGGCAGAGCTAGAACGCTGCAGGTGTCGATATGGGAGACTACGAGAATAAATTCTGAATTACACATATGTAACATTTTCGGGTTCAAAGCATATTAAACAAAAATATTTTATGATGGTGTATTTAAAGATATTCCTTAAATATTAGATTATAAAAGATTAAATAGAAAAAATATTTTTGTAATTATTGTTGCTTTTTGGAAAGTGGGAAGGGAAGTAAAAAGATAAGAAAATATATTTTAGCTTAATTAAGTACTCAAATAATAGTTTCAATGTATTTAGATATTTTAATTAATATTAATGTACAAAAATTACAGTTTGGTATACTTTCTTTTTTCTTTCTTTCTTCCTTTTTCTTTTATAATACTGAGGATTGAACCCAGGGGTGCTCTATCACTATGCCATACCCCAGCCCTTTTTATTACTTTATTATGAGGTGGTGTCCCCTAAGTTATCCAGGCTGGCCTCAAACTTGGGATCCTCCTGCCTCTGCCTCCCTAATAGCTGGGATTACAGTAGTGCTTCACTATGCCCACGTTGGTATATTTTGTTAATTGCCACCAAGCTTCAAATGGAAAATTCAGACTTACTAAAAAAAAATTCATTTCAGGTGACATTATGGAAGGGCTCATAATAAATTCTTGCCCAAAGTTACATATAGTCAGTTAACCTTCCTGATCCTGGGCTCATCAATAAAATTGAATTAAGCAGTTTCTAAATAAACCTCTCACTACATATGCTAGGATTCTATGTATTTGAAATGATATTTCATTATTCTTTTTTTCTTTTTTTTTTTTTTTTGTGGGTACCGGGGGGTCGACCTCAGGACCTCGCGCGCCAGCAGGCGCCCGTGTCACTGAGCGATATCACCGGCCCTTTTTTCGTATGTGGGTTCCGGGAGTTGAACTCGGGCCCTCGCGCTTGCCAGGCAGGCGCTTACGCCGCTGAGCCATCTCACCGGCCCTATTTCATTATTCTATAGGCTGTACACTTCTCAAAGGAATGCAAAGTGTTAACGAAAAACACTTAAGGTATCAACATGAACTTTTTGTGAACTCCAATAGTCTATTATATACTTGCAAATATCACACAAATAGTTTGTGTAATTCTTTCCTACAAGAATTTAAATTTAAGAGGAAATTACTATTCTATAAGAATGTGATTGGGAGGGGTTGGGAGGAAACTTTCATAATTTTTCTACACTGAAAATAGTAAGGACAAGTTTGAAAGGTTGCAGAAATCCGGACTTCATCTAACCTGGATAAACTTCAGTTTAGTCAAGCATGAGGTTATCTCTAACACGTTCTACTTATTTTCTTCTGCTACTCTAGTATAATCCAATTATTTCAAATGCTGAATTTTAATGAAATTACTCATTCATTGATTTGCCTCCTCTCCATGAGACTAGTAAATTTTCAACATTACATCTAGTTGTTTCATGATGCAGTCTGACAGATTTAGAGCCCATTTGAGTAAAACAGCACGCTGCAGTAAAAGAAGCCAGGTGAAGCCAGGGAGACCTGAAGTATAGGCTTAGTTCTGTGACACTGGACAAATGGACTAAAAATCTGGATCTCAGTTTCTGTCTTATAAAATGAAAATAATGCATGTGCTTTGCTTCCTTCTTTAAGATTCTATGGTTCCATGTATGAACCGGTAAATAACTGTTTACACTTTCAGGATTCTAATTCTGATAGGATGTTTACAATTGGAGTTTCTTACTTTTACCTTAATTATGAGAACAAATAAGCAATCATCTGCTACCTCTTTTGGCTTTTAGTGTCCAATTCTCAGATACAAGAACCAAACTCGAGAACATGAAGGCTCCCAAATAGAAAAAATAAAGGATTAGAAAAAACCTGTATGCGGTGGTGACCTTTCCACCCTTGTGGCTAGAGGTAGGTATGTAATCAGCTATAACAAACCCACATGAATGGGTTACTCATAGGAAAGAAGGGTTTTGTACTGTGAAAAAGTACAGAAAGGGTGCTAGAAAGATCATAAATGGAAGACCACTACGACAGATTTCATTTGACATACTGACACAAGGATGGTTGGTGGTTACCTGAGGCAATGGATTACAATATAATAAAATAATTCTGAATCATGTAACAGCTCAGTTAAAAAGAATGTGAAAATTGCTTAGCAACGTCTGTAGTAGATATTGGGGTGAAACAGAGGTATGCAAACAATAGTTGCTATTCTGGCTTAGGACTAAATCATGATTCAATTCCTGAGTAGTATAGTCACATTAACCATTGAATCTTTAGACTTTCATGGGCAGAATCTCTTCTTTTGATAACTTCTATTTATTCATGCTTATATAACTCCCCCAGAGTCTTAGCAATGGGGATGCCCTCCATGACTGAAAATTTACAGTTCTATCTGAGATCATGTTGGCATTTAGAACACAGAAAATGACTCCAGCCAGCAAAAGTTCCTAGATAGGAATAGACATGAGAATCACCTAGGCAGTTATTTTTAAATACATATGCCTTCCTCTGGATCCGAACTCTCTGATTCCACAGATCTTAGAAAAGGCCTAGAAATATGAAATCTGAATTATGATTATTACATATGAAAGTGGCACATGCTTGTAGTAAAAGCTAATAAACAAAAGAGTACAGAGAGGCATAATATGAAAAATAGATGTCTTTTTCCAAGGAGGGAACTGGATGGATGACAGACAGAGAGGAAATTTCCCTTTATCCTATTTAAATTTCTATATTGTTTGGAAACTTTTTATAATGAGCCTGTGCTGTTTTTGTATTGTACAATGATGAATTCAGTCTGTAACAAGAATATCTATCCCAACCAAATTGTCATCACTAAAACTGTTTGGGTTATGGGTAACAAACAGCATAAAAGACTTGTTCTTTCTGAGCCAGTATGCTCTTACTCTTCCCAGGCAATCTTGCAGAGAGTTTATATATTCTTTCAAAAGCTTTCTGTGCGTAAAACATCTATTTATATCAAAAAGGAGGTGCAAACCCATATGTGTATGTATATCTCTCTTTTATTATACATATTCTGCAAAATATACATATCGTTATATTTACTGAATTATCCTGGTCTCCTTCCAACAAGTGCACTGGACCTATTCTGTTGGAGGATTCAGAATATTCTGTCTTTCCCTACTTACCAAAACACCTCCTGCAGTAACAGGCCATATCTAGAATGACCTAAGTTCTTGGGGTCATGTCCATTTGAAACTGCATATGTGCATCTCCTCGCTGGCATTGAGAGCTGGAGGGAGTGGCCTCTGAGGCTTTCTGGCCACAGACACCACATGGAGTCACAATTCAGAGACGACGGGAAGGAGCTTCTCTCTCTGGACCTCTCTATGGCCTGAGAGCCACAGTGTGATTTCAACCCCTGGGTCATGACATAGGCAAGGCTGAGCATATTCAGAGGGATGGGGTGTTTAAAACTCTCTAGAAAAGAAAGATTTTTCAAGAATAAAGGGCACCCCAGTTGCGCTGCATGCATGCATGCACACACACACACGCGTACATGCACAAACAAGATCTCGACCACCTTCTGATAAGACACAATACTGTGTGTTCTTAAATTTGACGGAGATTTAGTGGTGGACAAAGGAGAGTGGGAACTTTCTCATGCTTGTGGTAGGTGACTGAGTGACACCTGTGGCGTTGGGTACAGAACTCCTAGCCCATGAGAGGAAAGGAGAGGGTGTGATAAAGAGAATCCCCAGATTATCTAAGAAACATATTTCAACCAATAATCACTATTTCCATCCGTGTGTCTGTTTTAGTTGCCAGTAACAAAAAACAAATCCAATTTAAATTAGCTTAACAAACAAACTAAGCAAGATATAGGTAAATTATTATAAGGATATGGGGCTTCTCACAGACACCTGAGGGAAGAAATTTCAAAAATGACTTGAACCCAAACTGAAAAGCGTTGTTTTCCAGACAGTGCTCGCTCCTCTTTTCACCTCCTTGCTTCTGCTTAGCTTTTCTTACCTCTGCCATGTCTTCCCTGCAGCTCAACACGCCATGACTTTCCAACCCTCATGGTATAACAGATGCCTGAATTTCCGTCATCTTGGTCACATCAACATGCTGTGTCTATTGAACTATCTCTGGATCCAAATTTCAAATTCTTGGAAAGAGAATCCAACTGGCCCAGCTTGGGTCCACGTCCACTCTTAGCCCATCTTACCTGGGCCAGAGAAAGAGGTTCATGCAATGGTAGCTAAAATGTCTTGGGTGCTAACCACACTTTCAAGTATTATCATTACAGAGCCTTTGGGACTGACCTTTCCTTAATAAGGACCCTGAAAACAGTCATCCAGAAAAAGAGGATGGACTGAGTCACACAGATGTCAGCAGAGCATGAAATAATTATATGCAGAGTGGCAATAAAAAAATAATTTAAGATTTATAGCAATTCAATAATGCCACAATGATAATCAGTTCAGGCTTGGAATTCCAAAATACCAAACTTGAACACATTTACTAGTTGTGGGGTATGACCAAGTTCCTTCACCTCTCTGCCCAGTTCCCTTCGCTTGCTGTGAAATTCTGATAATAATATATATCAGATGCCAGAGTGCTCATGGAGTGACTAAGTGCAATATTCTTATACAAACATTAACGAGTATTCATGAGGGTCTCCTCTGTGGCGGGGAGACGTCCAAGAGGATATGCACACCAGTAGAGAAGGAACAGGTAGAGAAGCAAGGTGTCCACTTGTCCTAGTGGGTGTTACCATTATATAATAACAAGAGCTAATATTTATCAATTATATTGTGAAAATTTTCTCCATGCTTATATATTTACACATTTTGCCTCAGTGCTATTATTGCCCCTTTTGGAGACACAGAGAGTTTAAGTAACTTGTGGTCACGTGGCTAGCATGCCAGGTGTCCTAGCTCACATTTTAAGCACTTCTCTGTTCCTCTTTCAGGGCAACTATACAACAGCACCCCCCAGCACATGTGTTTCTAAAGCAGAGAAGTATCTCGGGATAGACAACCACAGAGAGGAGATAGTAGCTTCAGGACTTCAAACTTGCTAGAATTTGCCCTTGTTTATTCCACACGCCCCCTTTAACGAGGTTACCTCATCAGAATTAATGGATTGTTATTCTTCTTGATCAGCGTGTAAACCATAAACTTTGAGATAGTTTGCCTACCACACTTAGTTTAAGATTTAGAAGGTTTACTTGCAAAAGCTCTTAGAAGCACCCATGAATAAACAAGAGGGAAAAGTTAAACCAAGGACAGACATTTCTGTTTGCACTTTTTTCAAATCTATCCAAACAACAGGATTCAAAAGCTTTTCCTGACACCACGGGCAAAAGCTTCTTCCCCAGGCACGGAACAGCCTGTTGGAGACAGCACTACCGCATTGCTGCGGTAATTTGTGAAATTTACAAGCAATGCACAATTTCATATTTTTGCCAGGTTTTACTTTAGAGGAGTTCCAAAAGCAAGGCATTGACTGGTGAAGGTAGATGACTCCTGAGAGAATTACATGACGCAACAGCAGATGGCATTGGTTACCTAACTCCCATTCTCAAGTCCGCCTCCTTCCGCATCTTTCATTAGAGACACTAGAAAAAACACGTATTTGCTTTCCTGTTCTTCTATCACTAGGACTGGCAACATGAGACAGTTTGGTTCCTCCCTGAGGCAGAAGGGAAAATTTTTCAGAGTCTTCTGGAGAACTTCTGCTTTCCTGATAGAAGAGATGTCACGGCCCCACCCTTCTGGTACCCAACCTTCCTGCCTAGTGTCAAGCACTATGGCCGCCATCTTGTACTCACAACAGAAGGTCCAACAGAGTTGGAGAAACACTGGCTGTGGTAGTTCTGAGCTCTTAACAACTACAAACAACTATTTACCTCTGGAATGCTTGTTATGTGAGAACTGAGGTCATTTTTAGTCAGGTTTTCTCTTTATGTCTAAAGCCTTCCTAGTGATACAATATGGTGGCAGATATTCTAGCCCAGACTCTTACCGCCTTTTAATCCTATACCTAATCCCACAAAAATTTGATTAAAGAATTGCTATTTAATCAAATCACTGAAATAAATTATAGGGCACAGTATAATCAGAAAAATCTTTATCATGTTCCTATAACCATAATAACTGTTTTAATGTAGCTTTAGAATCACATCCCTAATTTTATAAGAAAGAAGTGGTAGAGTCAATTATTAAATTCACTGTTAGTCCAATACGTAGGTGGAATTCAAAAGAAAGTACAAAACCATCTTCTACATTGTAGCTTTCAACTTTATGTGTCCATCCTTGAGAGAAATGGTTGAGGTCATTTGTTCTGGCCCACACTTCTCACCTCTTAAAAAGGCATAGGTTCTTCCAAACAAGTCTCAAAGGTCATCCACATGGCCAAACCTCTGATGGGCACCAAAAACTTAAACTCCTCCTCTTTGGTACCACTCCTCCCATCCCCATACTTAAAGATGGGCAGAATGATTAAGGGGAGCAAAATGGCTTCCTCTATGCATACCATTGAGTGTATAGCAAGCACTCAATATATTTTATTGACTGAATAAATTAAACAATCCTTTTATATTGTTGGTGGGAATATAAACTAGTACAACCACTATGGAAATCAGTATGGAAATTCCTCAAAAAATTAAAAATAGAAACCCATTTGACCCATCTATTTCCCTTCTAAGTATCTTCCCAAAAGAATTAAAGACATCATACTACCGTAATACATGCATGCTCATATTTTCAGCAGCATAATTCATAGTAGCTAAATCTTGGAAGTGGCCTATATGTTCATTAACAGATGAACAGATAAAGAAAAAGCAATATTTATGCTCAATGGAATACTACTCTGCCATAAAGAAAGATAAACTTGAGTCATTTTGTAGGAAAATGGATGCCACTTGAGACCATAATGTTAAGTAAAATAAACCAGACACACAAGATTAAATGGGCTTCTCTTATATGAGAAGCCCAAAGTATAAACAAAGAGCAAAATAAAAGATAGATAATAGGAAGTAGGGAGATAGATCTTTCTCAAATGGGAAGGGGATGGAGGGGGAAGGTGGGGAGCGGGAGGGATGAAAAAAAGAACGAAGATGTGTTATGTGCCATGTATCTTGTACCATGTGCCAATGCCACACAAGGAACATAAACATCATGTACTGCAAATATGTACTAATAAAAAAATTTTTTTAAACTATGACATTAAGAGAAAAAAGGAGTCTCTTCCACAATTAAGGGACTTCCAGAAGGGCTCTTTGGGGCTTTTTCTTATTCTTTCTTTTCCTTTCCTTTCCTTTTTCTTTCTTTCTTCCTTTCTTTTTTATTTTTTGAGAACGTGGTCATAACAGTCTTAAATATTGTGATTTAGCTAAGTAGAGAACAAACAGGAAGAGAAAGCTAGAAAAACTCAGCAACATGAAACAAGGTGTCTTAAATGAACATAAGAATAACATGGGGAAAACAAACATTTTTGAGCTGCAGTGGCATAATGAATAAAGTGGAGAAGTTGACAGAAAATAAGAATAGCACAGCCATTGGCAATGGGGAAATGCTGATGAGCTTTAAGGAGGATATTGGCATTGCTTAGTTCCAGAAAAACAAGGAGACCACTGTAGGGGGGATTCAAGATGAGAGACAAGATTCAAGGAAGAGAGGCTCCTTAAGTGTTCATGGAGAAACAAGAGGCCATGAGGTTTTAAATACTGAAGTTAATCCATTCCCAAATGTAAAGTACAAATTTCAACACTGCAGGGTACTCTACCGTGTTGACATCAATCCAACCACACCTTGAGTGAGTGCCAGGGTGGCAATATAAGGAAAGGATCACCTTGAAAATACCCATCCCATCACAGAAAGGGAGGCGACAGTGTCGACAGAGAAGGGCCCAGCTGCCAGATGGGGCAGACCAAAGGAGGATACCCAGCACTAGCCCAGCTGTTCATCCTCTGTTCAATAACTCTGAAGCTCCAAAAGTGCGTGCCTTTACCAAGGTCACATGGTGACCAGCCAGGAATAGTCCTAGTGGTTCCTAGACACAATTCCATGTCCTAAATACTAGACGACAAAACCTGCTGCGTGGAAATAGTTCCATTAAAGTTGAAAACAAAATGGCCACTTGCTCTAAAAAAGCAGGGTACTTCAGGACAATATCAGGTACTGAATTAGAGTGTAATTTGGGAAGCTGTAAAAATTGCGCAGGCTGCCACCCGTCACGTGACCATGAGCCTAAGGCTCCGCCCTGCTGCTGAGCCCCCGTGGTTTGTGCAAAGCTGTGTGCGGGTGAAACTAGAGGGTGGGTGTGGGGGTGTCAGCTGCCCAGGATGGCCCATTTAACAGCTGATCTGCTGGGACCTGTGCCTAAGAAGTTAATTTCTAGCTTTGAGATGGTTTCTGGTAATTGTAGGTAATTTTAAATATAATTGCAATTTAGTTGGGAAAAAAAAAAAAAAAAAAAAACCCTTTGCAGTATTTATGCTCATCACGCTAATTCAAGGTCTAGAATGTCGGGTGAACTGCACTCCAGTACGCGCCCATTTCGCATCTTCCTGATTTTACAACCAGTGATTATAGAAACAGCCTCAGCAAACCTCAGTCTGCATTGCAAGACAGATGCTGCAAAGCTCTGATACATTTCACAGGGCTGGAAGGTTTACTGCTGAGCATGTTAATGATTATCAAATAGACGAAGAGAGTCACAAGGCTCCAAAATGCAAAAGCGCCTTAAACATACCCAGCTTGCCCATGTTTATGGTAAGGCCGTGGCTGCCGTGGAGCTCGGCTTGGTCTGCGCGCAGGTTTAGCAGAGGCGGACTGGTGGAAGACCCCTGTGAGCAGGCGCGTGCGGCTTCCTCCGGGTTGTGCGTTACAAAGTGCTTAGTGCTAAGCCGAGGCACCTACAGCTTTGCAGGCGTCACAGAGATGATTTCTTGCCACCGCGAGATCTAGTGTCGGAAATGGATTGGTTTATTTTAGGAGAAGAAGTTATGTTAGGGTCTATTATGTGTGGATTCATACAGATTTGTTTTAATTGCCCAGAATGTAACTAGGAGAGCTACTCAATGGCAGGCACATCAATAATTATTTAGATTCCAAAGCATCATCATGGGTCTAATCACCCTTCGCTGCTCACCTAAACACGTGCAGCCAAGTGGTGGAGAAAAAGCTGGAATGAGCCCTGCACCTAATAATCTCGTCTACTGTGCCCCATCTACCAGCTTGCAAACAGAGGAAAAGTTAGGGCCGAAGGAGTGTCGCACTGTCATGACAGCTGCACTGTGTGACACTGGGGTAGAGAATACGTGCTGAGTCTGAGGACCCAGGGTCGGAACTTACAACCCTCGTATCTGAAGCCTGCCTTGAGAAACAGACCCAAATGAATACCGATGACCACACGGTACTGCCTAAGTCGTCCAGAGTGGCCATCTAGAAACTTCCAAATGGAGCTTAGAATTTTAAGGACCGGGAAAGCAAAATGTGTTCCAAATTGTTCTAGTTTTGCTGATATTACTCAGCAAGAAAACACACTTTTGTTACTGTGAAATGATGTATTATATGTGCCTCTTTAAAAAATTTCAAATATTGTAAAAATGAACATTTTTTTCCCCTCAAACTTCTGCCCCTAGTCTCCTTCTCTCAAGGTAGTCCCTATTATCAGTTTTTCTGTGTGCTATAATCCAGGGAGCCTCCCGGTGTCTGTCCATGCCCTGGTAGAAATCAGGCCACACAGCAGGAGGTGAATAGTAGGGCAGCAATTGAAGCTTAATCTGTATGTACAGCCCTTCTCCATTGCTTGCATCACCACCTGAGCTCCACCTGCTGTCAGCTCTTACAGCAGCATTAGATTCTCATAGAATCTAATATATAATCAAATAACGATATATTTTATTGTAATATATAATAAAATAATGATAAGGGGACTTACAGCAGCATTAGATTCTCATAGAATCATGAACCCTACTGTGAGCTGCACCTGTGAGGGATCTAGGTTGCATGCTCCTTATGGAACTCTAATGCCTGATGATCTGAGGGGAAGCTGAGGTGGTGATGCTAGCACTGGGGAGTGGCTGCAAATACAGATTAACATTAGCAGAGAGGTCTGACTGCACAGAGACTATAGTAAGTCAGTGGCTTGCAGACTCAGATCAAAATTCTGTCAGTGAGTGGCAAGGGAGAGTTAAGCTGCATCTAGTGGTAGGCTTTATAGTGGCAAGTGAATTGATGCACCTCAATTGTATAGCTGCATCTGGTAGTAGCCTTTAAGTCAGAACCTGACACTTACTTTAGTCTGTGCTTGACCCACCCATTATTCGATTTACCACTTCTAACCGTGCCTCTTTCCTGCACTGCACAATTGTCTCAGTCACAGTTTTGGTATGCCTACAGGGTAACCTGAGCTAAAGTGAATAAAAAACAAACTTCATGGAGAGAATCTTTGAAAAAGAAGAAGACACAATGAGAAGAAAGCAGAAGACTCAAAAACTACCAATAGAAAGAAAGCTGCGTTTAAAAGAAAATACTCAGAGTCCCACCTAAATCACAGGTTTGTTGCAACAGGTGACTTACATTCTCCAAGCTCACTTTGTAGAATATGTGACAAATGGCTATCCAAAAAAGCCATGAAACCTTCAAAACTGCTTCATCACACAAAAACCAAGCACCCTACATTAAACAGAGGCCTTTGGGGTTTTTCAGAAGAAAACAATGTGAATATAAAGAACAGAAGCAATTACTGAAGACCACCACTTCATCAGGTGTGTCTGCTTGACTCTAGGGTGGTGTTTATGTGTGTGGGTTTAATATTCTCTACCCCACTTATTTGAGACATTTGGAGAAAAGAAGAAAAAGTTCAAGGAGAGAAGTCAATGTTTCACAAAAGAAATGTAAAAATTAAAGAGCAAGCATATAGTTAGACATCTGTGCATCTAAGGGAAACCATCTGACAAGTCGCCTGTCCCTCCTGAATGTCCAACAACCACTCCCGTTCTTCCAAGAGCACTTTTATTTTATACTAGAGAAAATAGGGCTTTTCTATAGAAGGCATTGTGCCAGGGATGTCCACTAGGCTGTGCGTGTCCATATTACTTGTGTGGAGTAATAGAGAGCAGTGGATGTATTTGTTGAATGAACTGAATAAATGAATGAAGGTGTCCAGTCCTCCCCTGCCAAAGCCAACGGGACAGATCCCTGAGATTTGGATCTTAAGGAGAATGTAGAGATTTAAAAATGCCAGAAGCAGCTTCAGCCAAGCAGAAGCATCCTAATGAGAGACCATCGTGTTTGTTTCCTACATCCGGTGACACCTCTGAACTTTCCTAGCCTGGTGCCTTAGCTCTCCCTTGTATGCTCCCAGTCAACTCTCCCTCATCCCAAGTTCATTTCCACTGCTCATAAACAGCCATGAGAGACACAGATGGCGCTGCTTGCCTCTATGGAGCACATCAATTATTATCCCCAAATATGGGTCTGGTAAAAGGTGGTTGGTGGAAATTTATGGGCAGAAACTTGAAGACTTGAAGTAAGAAATGTCATTTTTTTTTTTGCATTTCCCTCTGAGAATACGTCATTATAAAAGTATCCGTTGTTCAACAGATATTAGTTAGAATTACATGTATTTATGTTAAGAAGCCACTTATTTCCAGATTAATTTCAAAGGATACACTTACAATTTACCATTTTCTAAGGCTCCATCCCAGTATCACAAATTTTCCCTGATTTTCACGTCCAATTGGAAATAGCCTGAAACAAAACAGGGTCACACTGAAGTTTCAACTATGCAAAGAGCATATCTAAACAAGTCCTAGTACCATCTCTTTTCAAATAGTTTAAGCACCATCTTTTAAAGCATTCACACTGTAGAAAAGCCCATATAAAATGATTGTTGCTATCTTGCTTCCAAATTGTCAATTTTTAAGTAGTTCAAAAATATCCACTGATAATTTTTACAGTTTTTTGCCATGATTTTAGTGCTGAGTGCTGCTCTGAACATGCAACAAACATTCTGGAAATAGTAGTGAAATTCATGGACAAAGAAATGTTTTGCTTTCGGGCCAGTGAGATGGCTCAGCGGCGTACGCGCCTGCCTGGCAAGCATGAGGGCCCGAGTTCGACTGCTGGAATCCACATATGAAAAAAGGGCCGGTGATATCGCTCAGTGGCACGGGCGCCTCCTGGTGCACAAGGTCCTGAGGTCGACCCCCGGTACCCACAAAAAAAAAAAAAAAAAAAGAAAGAAATGTTTTGCTTTCAACTGTGAGCAATTTTGTTGAATCATCACTAAGAGATGGTTAAAGAGAATCTATTGGGTAGTCTTTTAAAGTTAGAGGACACAGACATCACAACAATTGGCTATTTCTGTTGTTTCCACAAATGTCCACAAAAGTTTTAGAGTCACAAAATGATCCCAGAGAGAATTAGAGCTTGAACTGCTCCCTGGCATAAATTGTGGTGGGATTTATACTCCAAAGTTGCCCCTTCCTGGGTACCCTGACTGTCTTAGCTAATTTTCTCATTGCTGAGGCACAGTACCCAATACCCACAAGTTAAAGGAGGACAGGTTTATTTCAGCTCACTGTTTGTAGAGGTTCCAGTCCATAGTCAGCTCGTCCATGGCAGGGGTAGCATAGCAAAGAGGCATAATAGAAAAGAAACAGTCCATGGCAGGGTAGGCAGAAAGCAGCAGCAGCAGCAAGGAATAAATAGGAGCATGCTTTTCATCTTTCCCTTTTATTCCATCCAGGATACAAGCCTAATGGTTGATGCCACCCACATAGAGGGTGGGACTTCCCATTATCCGCACCCAGAACTATGGTAAACCAATCAGTGGACTAATTAATTTAGCTATCACACTCTTAATCCTTATTCACACACCCTAGATCCAGCCACCTTCAAAAAGCCTTACCTATGAGTGTATGAGTCTTTGGGGGAACATCTAGATAGAAGCCATAATACTGCCCTTATCCTCAGCAACAAAATACAAGGCTAGACTTTACCTACAACTACATCCTTTCTTGACTCCTTCTCCTCCCCTATCTTGTTCCTCTTATTACTTTATAGGCTTTACTTGAAAAGCAACCAAATCCCTACCTTACGCTCTGTTTCTAGTGAATCTAAGCTAACACATAATATGCTACTAATCTGAATAGAAATATCGTATGTAACAACACCTATAAACTTAATTGCCAGGCCGGTGGGATGGCTCAGCGGCGTAAGCACCTGCCTGGCAAGTGTGAGGGCCTGAGTTCGACTCCCAGATTCCACATACAAGAAAAGGGCCGGTGATATCGCTCAGCGGCACAGGCGCCTGCTGGCGCGCAAGGTCCTGAGGTCAACCCCCGGTACCCACCAAAAAAAAAAAAAAACAACTTAATTGCCAATGAATTTGAAATTTTGCCAAATATGTTGATGACTGCAAAGGATATATCATCATTGTGAAAGAATTAACACAGGTAAATGATTACTGTTTTGAGGGCTTGCTATGTAGACACATAGAAGATTGTAAATTGAATTCTTTTCACAATCCTGTTAGGTAAGCATTACCATTCACACTTCCAAAATGAAAAACAATTGAGACCGGACACATCAAATACCGTGTCCTACGTGAGATAACCGGTATATAACTGTTTTCGGTATTTCCTGAAAGGTCTCACAGGTTGATCCTAAATGTCTCAAAATACTATGAAAGACAATGGCAATGTCCCTCTTGCTTCCTGTTCCTCAGTACTTGTGGGATAAAGCATAAGTACTCTCTTCAGAAATGACTGATGTGTTTTAAAAGTCACCTCTGCCACTAAAGCAGATCTCTTACAAAAAAGAAAAACTAGTTGCTGCCATACAAATTCCTTTGTCAGTTATCAACAACCAACCAACCAACCTCCACAGAGCCAAAGAGAGGGAGCAGCATTGTTCAAATAGTATTTTAGTTTTGGAAGAAGTTGGAAGTTCAAGCAGCTGAACAATACACAGCCAACGCAAACAGAAACCCCCTGTGTCCCTGGTAGGAAGCTGGATGCAGCGGTTATGAGCAGCTTTTCAGGCTCTTCAGAAAACCTGTGTACCTCAGCCCTTTCTGAGCCTATTGTTACATTCAGCTTAGCCTAACACTTAGGATAACATCTCCTAAACTCAGTTCTCCTCCAGAAAAGCCACATTCTAGTAGTGAAATAAGCAAAGCACTAGAGGACAGATATTGGATGATTCTACTTATATGAGGTAGCTAGAATAATCAAATCCATGGAGACAGAAAGTAGTTACTAGGGTTGAAGAAAAGCGAATAGGGGTTTTTGCTTAATTAAGGGTACAAAATTTCAGTTTGGGATAATGAAAAGTACTGGAAATGGATGATGGTGATGGTTACACATAGTGTGAATGCACTAAACGTGGCTGAAATGTACTCTTTCAAAAGTTTGTGTATATTTTACCATAATAATTTATTAAATTTCAATGCTTTTCTTGCATTTTTCTGTTTTTTTTATCTATTTTATTGAACTGGCAATTAAATCCAGGGACTTTTGAGCTACATCCCCATGCATTTTTATTTCATGTTAACATAAGTTCTCACTAAGTAACCTTAAACTTGCCATCCTCTTGCCTCAGCCTAACAGCTGGGATTACAGGTGTGCACCATCACAGCAGGCTCCTTATCTTTTAATGAGACTCTAATTCACAACATTCCCGCTCTAACCATGTCTTCTTAAAAATCCTCTCCTTAATTTTCTTAGATCCACACTTACCAAAATCTGTTTCCAAACCCACCTCCAGACTTCATATTCCATCATGACTATTAGTACCTCTGTTTCCTCATAAGTCCATATCATTTAAACACAAAAGATAGAACCTTCATCTAAGGGCCAGGGAGGGAAAAATACACAAGCAAGTAAGCTTTTATATAACTGGCACAGAAAGGGGAATGGCTAGAAATAGTCATCCACAGTTATCTTAATTTCATCACACTTAATCTATATTTAATCTTTCTCTAGCTTCAAGGGTTTTTAATCATCAGAGCTTTGTTAGCAAATCTGTTTTCAACTTGTCCACTAATGTTCATGATTTCACAATATTTCATCAGTGTTGCTGGTTTGTCACTTGTTCATACACAGGTTGGGGTTTCATAACAGTTGTTTAAAACATTGGCTGTCCATTAGAATCACCGGGGAATTTTAAAAGTCTAGGTCACACCCATACCAACAAAACCAGAGGGACTCAAGGGTGGGGATCTAGGTAAGTGTAGTTTTTAAAACTCCCAATGTGCAGCCAGGTTTGACAATCAGTGCTTTACAGAAGCACATCTCAAACTTTAATGTGCACATCAATTATGTAGAGCTCTTGCTAAAAGATAGAGTTCTCATTTGAGAGGTCTGTGGGGGGACCCAGAATGTTGCATTTCTAAAGGAGACTGAGGCAATGCTGAATTTAGCTGTCCCTGCAACCTACTATGAACAGAAAGGCTGTAGGGAGTAAGACCCGTTCATGTTTCCTTTCTTCATGGAGCATTTCTTACCATAGTACACCGCCAGTGCCAGTGAGGTCACCACTGGACCTCCCAGAGGATGGCTTGAGATGCAGCTGTGGTGGCCCAGGGAGGCTGCACCTCAGCTGCTAGTGGACCTTGTGTGGATGCAGCTGCTACGCCTCTGCTGTTAGGCTGGAATGGGTACCAGCCCCACCTCAGTTTCTCCTAACCTCAGGACCTTCAATGTGTTCCTCACATCTCTAAACTTTGGTGTCCTTGTGTGTAAAGTGGCAATAATAATGTCAACTACTTCATTAAATTATGGTGTGGATTAAATGAGATAATCGTGTACAGCAACGGCAATTGTATACATTGCTGTTTTAGTCCCTTTCTTATCTCTAGCACAAAATACCCAACATCTGCAACTGAAAGGAGGAGAGGTTTATTTTAGCTCAAGGCTTCAGGGGACTCAGTCCATGCATGGTCAGCTGGCTCCAAGTAAGACAGAGCATGGTGGGAGGGCATGGTGGAGGAAAGCTTCTCATATCGGGGCAGCAGGAAGCAGCGAGAGAAGGGAGAAGTGACAAAGGGAGATACACCCTCCAAAGGCTGCCCCAGGGACCTGTTTCTTCCAACCAGGCCCCACCTTGTAACAGCACATTCGGCCATGAACTCATCAATGGATTAATCCACTAATGAGTATAGCATCGCCCAATCCAGTCACCTCCACAAAGCCTCCACCTCTGAGCACATGAGACTGCAGGGGACGTTCCAGGTCTAAAGCACAGCACATGCCTGTCTTTATTTCTGTCCTTGTGCTGCCAACAAAGAACCATCTTGCTAATTCTCTACTTCAAATATTCACTTATGGATTCAACTAACAGTTGGCTTTGCTCTGTGAACTTTTTATTTCTGTCCCCAATACCCACTGCTCACTCTCTGCAAGCTCAAGTTCTCAAATTTGGATTCCCCCAAAATGGATTTAATTGGTTCAAGCAATCATGGCCACTTCAGGTTATCCCAGTAAGACTCTGCATTTACACAAAGCCACCTGTGATAGACAATGGTAAACTCATGGATTGGCTTCCCTGGATTAAGATTTGACTTGTAGTAGGTTACGACATAATATAAGCTATACATAGGAAACTCTCAGAAAGTGATGGGGGTGTGGCAGGCAATATGAGACACTGTAGGAGAAAGCATTTGTAAGTGCCTCACTTGACTTGCCAAGTACACTCAGCAAATATTTATTGAGCAGCTAATGTGTGGAAAACATTCATTATAGCCTCATCCCTGAAGTCCTGGGACCATCTGTATTTCTAGGTTCTATGTTTGAAGGGCAAAACACTCAGCTTTGCCCAGTCTCTAACATATAGCTGATGTATTAGTCTGCTTTCTGTTAATTTATAAAGAAAAGAGGTTTATTTAGCTCACAGTTTTTGGGCTGAAAGTCCAAACAGCATAGCGCTGGTTCTCGTGAGGGCCCATCTGGCTGCATTACATTGCGGTAAATGACATCATGGTGGGGACACATGCCCGAGAAAGAGATCAAATGGTGAAGTAAGAAGCCAGAACACCACAGATTGGGCTAACGGGGGTCCCAAAGGAACTATGTTAACTCTGAGATCACACCTCCTGTGACCTAAGGATCTTCCACTAGACCACATCTCTTTAGGTCTGACCAGTTCTTAACATCGCTACACTGAGAAACAAGCTCCCAACACAAGAACTCTTCGAGGACACACTTGAACCACATCCAAACCATAGCAGATGATTAAAGAAAAGTACTGAACATTTGCTCTTTGAACACAGTTTTTGGTTTTCAGTGAATTTTGTGCTCAGAAATGCTTCTCCAAAAGAGACAAATGTAACTTCTCCAAAGCTCGGAACTTAATAAGAAAAACACTAACATTTATTGAGTGCTTACTACAGATCGGGTGCTGTTAAAGTGCTTTATTTGACTTAACTAATTTAATTCTTGCAACAATTCTGTGATGTTGGTACAATTAGCCTCACTTTGCCAGGGAAATTGAGGCTTCAAGAGATTAAAAAAAAAAAAATGACCAAGTCTCCCAGTTAGTATGTGGCAGAGCCAGGGCCCAGGGCGCAGTGCCTACTGCAGAGCTGGCACTCTTGCTGCGCCATGCCACATCCCTGGGGTCTGCCTGGACTCGTGGGGGCACAGCCTGTGCACTAACCTCTACTCTCCTTTCTTCTGTGCAGCTGCCTGGGAAACGGTTTCATCGTCCTGCCTACCCGACGAGAATGTACTTTATTCCCAGCCTTCTAGCAGCGACCTAAAAGGATAGTAAAACATAAACTTGCAATGCTTCTAGTTTATGTCAAAAAGCAAGTAATTTGCAAACGTCAGTATTATCCTTTGCAGCTTGTCACATTTTAAAATCACCACTCTCTTGCATATATGTGTCATGGTGATTTTGTATCTTGCCCAGTATCGGAAGCTGACTTCTCACCCCCGGGAATGACCCACTGTGTGGCTTCCCAAAGGCCAGATGCTTGCTTTCTCTGGCCACTTGTCAAGCTGTCCAGGCCAGACATGTGACCTAGACTTCAGCCAGGCAGACAGACACTCCTGCCTAGAACGTGAATACCAAGATGTGAGGTGAATGGAGATTTCACCCTGACGACAGTGACAAGTGACGCCAGCATCAATAGCCAGAGGCAGCTGTGGCATCCTTTGCAGCCGGTTGCTGGGCAGGGCTGTGGCTGGGGCCTGCTGCCCACCTTCCCGATTGTGCTAGTTTCATAGGGCAGCCACAGTAACGGACCAAACGCTGAATATCTTAAAGCAACAGAAACGTTTTTGTTTATAGTTCTAGAAATTTGAAATCAAGGTACTAGCAGGCACACATTCTATTCTTTTCTTTGGGCTCTAGGAAAGAATCCTCTTCTGAGTCTTCTGCTCTTTGGTGGCTGTGGGTGGTCCTTAGCATCCCTAGGTGTCAGGCAGCATCACTGCAAACTCTGCACCTCCCTGTGTCTCGCGTGCCTCTGCGTATGAACTCTTCCTTTTTCTCAGTAAATAGATTAGGGAAACACCCCTATCCAGAAAGACTAAATCATAACTTGATTATACCTACAAAGACCCATTTCTACAAAGACCCTTCACTTTCATAGGCATCAAGGATTAGGACGTCCACATATGTTGGTGGTAGAGTGTGTCTCTGACCATTTTCTGTGCCTGGATCTCATCTGTCCTCATCATCCTTTGAGCTACGTAGTATTTTTTCTTATAAGCTTTTTTCCTACTTAAAAGAGCAGAATTAGTTTTGCTGCTTTCAGCCACAAACCCTGATTTGTCTCATCTCAGCATCAACTCTCCTTCCTTGATCTATCAGAGCTCCTCCAGAGCTCACTAGGGATGGGCAGAACAGTGACTCTGGTGGCAAAGACCCATTGCTTTAAGAACAAGATGACGATTCCGATCCCAAACCCTGGACCAAGCAGATGGTGATGGTCCAAGTCTACATTAAAGGACTCCCACGGACCAGTCCCAAACTCGGTACTGAAGAACTTTTGATTCCCTAAGTTATGAATTTGGTCTCAAGCTATACCACACCCTGGAGTAGAAGCCAACTAATTTTCGCCTTTGGCCCACAGATGGTGTGAGGCCTATTTCAGTGGAAAGGACCACACTGCTTGCCTCAGATCCCTCTGTATAATTTTCATCAAGTCATGACAGCCCCACAAAGGGGCTAACCAGCATTTCAATTGTGTTTGGTCTAAAGTTTCCAAAGCCTCATCAATGCTATTAGGAACAATAACATTATGAAAGCGTTGCAGAGGAAATAAAACATTATGGGCTTCTAAGAAACATGGTAATAAAAGCCAGCTGAATTTGAAAAGAAAAATCTATGTCATTGACTTCAAGGAAACAAAAACACATTTAAAATTTTTGAATAAATCAACTTCACAAATGGCCATTTAGAGAAGAGTGGCAGTGTTACTTTTTGATTTTCCCTGCTTTGCCTTCTTTTACAGCCTTTCCCGTGCCACCTTCATGGAACTGTGACAGGGCTGGGGCTGCATAAGCTTGGAACTGTCTGAAGCCATTTTTTGCTGTCATCAATAGCAAAGCTGTTTTAGAATGAAGCCAACCTAGGAAAGAAGAACCCAAGTGACACATACAAAGATATTATTTTATCTGAGTCCCTCGATCCAACTGCACCTAAAAAATCCATTAAATTTCCAAGTTATTTGAGCGAATAAACCTTTTTTGCCTATTAATTTAAACTAATTTTAGTTGGAGCTCCAGCTTTACAAATGACAATGGACTATTAAGTGTCTGTATCTCCTTCAATCCATTTTCCTTGGATCACTGTTGGAAAGGGAATATCATGTTGAATGGGTCACCGATTTCAACAGAGATGGCGACTTCTGACTTTCTGGCATCTGGCATGCTATTGGAAACATGTGCACACACAGCACACATACAAGCTAATGGAGAAGCTTCATAATAAAGAGATATGTATTACTGGATTATGACTGTATTTAAGGACACAGCCAACAGGGAAGCAAATGGCCTAACTGGAGCAGAAAAGTCTTCTAAACCATGTGGCACAAACCCTGCACATCTTTGCCTTCCCACAACAAACCAGCAACATGAGGGTTTGCCTTCCTAAGCTTCCACATGGTTTATATCCTAGCAAAGCTGTGCTCTTTTACTTGATACATGGGTGACATGGCTGTCAGCTAGACCAACCCCTGGACCTCTCTTCCTACTTTCCCTAACCCAACTTGTCCAAAACCCATGGGACTAGCCTTAATATCTTCATTTATTCTTGTATTTATTCATCAAATAAGAATTGGGCGCTCACTAGGTGCCCAATCCAGGTGTAGCCACTGGGAACCAGTAACGAGGAGAACAGAACAAGCCCATTCCCCTGTAAAGTGACTGCTCTGGTGGGATAAAAGACACAGTAGAAAAATGTTAAAATAGATATTATGTTAGATGGTGACTGATGTTATGGAGAAAGATTAAATGGGATAAAAAGGACAGGAGTCCAGGGAGGGTGGCTATTTGATGTGCGAAATGATGAGCCATGTAGGTATCTTTAGGAACACCATGCCCAGCCGGGCGCAGCACGTGCAAGAGCAGCTTCAAGGCCAGTGCAGCTGGAATGGGGGAAAGTGCGGTAGAAGATGAGGTGAGCAAAGTATTAGAGGTGGGGAAAAGTAACAAAAAAAAATTTAGAGCATTTGTAGACCACTGTAAGAACTTTGGGTTTTATTGAGTCAGATTAAAAATAAAAAACAAAAAAACACTGAAGGGTTATGAGCCAAGGATCCACATGATCTGACTTTAAATTTTCAACACCTTTCTGTGTGTTGTATTGAGATTATAACTGGTGTTAAGAACAAAAGCAAGGAGATCGTGAAAATAGCAGTGGAGGTAGGAAGAAGAGGCTGGATTCTGGATGTATTTTGAAGGCAAAGACACCAATGAATGGGATGTGAGCAAAAGTTCTCATAAGTGTCTCTAAGAGATTTGACCTGAGCAAATGAAGGGGTGGAGTTTTCAGAACTCTGATGCAGTGGCCATTGGAGAAGCCCAGATTTAGAAATGGAGGAGGAACCAGGAGCATAAGCATAGACATATTCAGATACACATTTAGCTCAGCGAGTCTGAGGAAAGGTGACATTTCTGGGCTGGGGTAATGACTTGGGAGCCATTAAAGTCATGAAGCTGGATGATCATCTCAGAATTGGGTCCGTACAGAAGAAAAGAGGTGTGAGGACTGTGTCCTTCAGCAGTTTGGTGAATATGTTAAAGAGTTAAGAAAGAAATAGCAACGCAGAATGCAAAGGAAGAGAAAACAAGGTAAGATGAGAACCAAAGGTGTCCTGAGTCCCAAATGTGGGGGAGGGGAAGCAAAAACTACCAATATTTCAAGAAAAAGAAAGAGTAGTTATTAGTATCAAATGCTGTGGTGGGTCAACTAGGACTGACAACTGTTGGATTTCACTATAGGGAAGTCACTGAGTGGTCTCAAAAAGAACAAGAGGAGTAAATTGGAAACCATGAGTAGGGACAATCTTTTGGAGGAGTCTGCTAAAAAAAAAAAAAAAAAAAAAGCAATAAAAAAATGAGCACGGAAAGAAACCACCTGTGGAACAGAAAAGCAAAAGCTCTGTTGACCTTGAATTTCAGTACAAATGCGGATCATGAAGGCCTGACGGCATCTCATAACCATACTGATCTTTTGGGTTTGGAGCAGGAGGTGTCAGAAAGTTTACTGAGGAGACAACTGGCTTGTGGCTTACTTATTTGAGATCAAGCAAGCAGTAAAACGATAGTTAAAGGGAATCAATGTGATACTGAGAGTTTTCAGCATTATGGTGAAGGAAGTGATATTCTGATGTGTTGAGAGTGAAGGGGAGGAAGAGGACAGAAATACAGCAGTAATTTAAAACCGAGCTGGAGATAGGGATGGTGCCACTCACCTGTAATGCTAAGGCAAGAGGATCACAAGTTCCAGCCCAGCCTGGGTAACTTGTCAACTTAGGGAGACTCTGTCTCAAAAAATGAGGAAGGGGATGAGCTTCAGATGAAGTTCAGTGCAAAGGCCCTGGGTTCAATCCCCTGTAATACAAAAAAAATTTTAATGAGAGGTAAGTCATTAAAATTTAACACAGGAAACAAAACAAAACAAAACAAAACAAAACAAAAAAAAAAAAAACCCACCAGTCCACAGTTGCATTATGAAAAATGCCTGAAATCTCAAAGACAAAAAAGTAAACATAATTTGAATATATTCTTAGAAATGAAATTAGAGAGTTTTGGAGCCTAAAGTGATCTTAAAGATTTTCTTGTCTGACTCCTTCATTTAACATCTGAAAATCAAAGCCCCAGAAAAATTAAAGGATTTGTCCAAGACCACACACCTGGTCAGTGGCAGATAGAAGTACAGACATTCGTTCTCCTCAGTCCTCCACATCCACCTCTCTTTCTCCTTCCTCGTTTCCTGGAGCATACAGTGGACTTTGGGCTGGGACCTTGTCCCTCGTTGCACACCCAGGTCTTCCTTTCTGCCTTCTGAGCCCCATGCAGTAGTTGTCTTCTATAATAAAATTCACTTCTTAGCTCAGAGTGACACAATGTCCTCCCTGGGCCTCAACCAAGTGTGTATTTCATCGAAGCTTCAAACCCAGTATGTGAGGCTGGGTCAGGAGCCCAGTGTCAGGAAGTGTGAGCTGGGTTCCTCTTCGAGGAAGTAAGGGAGGCTGTCTCACAAAAACCCTGTGGCTGCTTTCCTAAGGCTCCCCAGATGGCACCATGGATGTCAGGTGCTAGAGATAAGGACATGGTTTCTCTTATCCCTGCTCTTCTTCTGGCCAGAGTTGCTCGGGAGATTTTCAAGCCACAAACCATTTGTGCTCATTGGACGAACAAATGCCACATCTGCATTAAGCAGAAAATGGATCTGAACCAGTTAGCTTGGGGGGAGCCTCCAGCCCATGTCCCATCTGAATACCATTTGAACACAACTGGTTAAAGTTCTTCAAATGATGGCTTTTGTTATCTATAAAATTAAGACTAACCCAGAGATCAAGGAATTTCAACTGGAAGCTATATCCTGTCTCCAGTCTCCCATCTTGGTGTAATTTAAGTGAGTTACAGGCCTCTTTAAATTCACTTATTTAAAACAGATACTCATCCGAAGAGGCGCTCTGTAAACATTCAGCACATCTTGATGAGCACTTGAGTTGTCCTTCAAAGGCAGTGGAAACAACCTCCAAACCAATTACTTATGCTCTTCTCCCAGAAGCCTATTAACTGGAATGAAGGCTGTGCCTCTGGCTGACATCGTCCTCTTATTTTTTTCAAGCATCTCAAGGTTGTCCCTTCAGGGGAATAGTAGTGTACTGTAGTTCCATGCAATCTTTTTAAATTTAGAAATTATTTAAATATAAAGATAAAGGGTGTCTCAGTGGGAACTAGGAGTTAACATACATAACAAAAAGGTAAGTCTTACATCTATCCTCTCTTCTGATTGAAACAACTAACTTAAAAATGGGAAGGAATCTACATGCCTTTGCATCCACACTTGCTGGATAAAATATTTGGAATAAAATCTCCTAAATAAAACAAACCTTTTAAATGGGGCTTACATCATCTATGAAAAATTAGAATAGCTAAATCTGTAGTCAAATCATCTTTATCAACAAATTACACCCAATACCAGACATGTTAGAAATCAAGACACAACTTTTTTTGTATAAGCCACATTTCTAGCCTTTAAAAAATTTTTTTTAGAGACAGGGTCTCACTAAGTTGCTAAGTTACCTAGGCAGGACTTGAACTTTTGAAAAGTTTTAAAGAACTAAACCTATAATCTACTTGGAATATAGTTTTGATTTCATGTATATATTATAGAACTGTATATATTTATAGCTACATTTAGATCTATCTCTGTACCTTTTAATAAAATTTTACATTTGTAAATAAAATCACTTTAGATAGGAAAAGATTTACCTTGTAACTAAATGACTGCTATAGATTGGATGTTGAATGTCTCCCAAAGGCCCATGTGTAAAAGTCTTAGTCACCAGGATAGCAGTATCAGAAGGCTCTCTGGACCTGTAAGATGTGGAGCCTAATGGGAGAGCCTTACATCGTTGGAGGATCCCCTTGAAGGAGATGCTGAGACCATGGCCCATTTTCTCTTTTTTGCTTAATGATTCATAATGTGACTGTATTTCCATCAACATGTACTGCCCCTGCTAGAGGTACAAAGCAACATGACCGCCTGTTCTTGGACCAGAACCTTCAGGATCATGAGCCAAAATAAACATTATCTCTTTACAAGCTAATTGCCTCAAGTATTCTGTTATAGTAATGCAAAGCTAATACAATGGCTATTACAATATTGTTTATAATAATGAAAAATTAGAAACACATGATATTGGTTGTTATGTATTATAAATTATTCAGCAACTAGAAGTTTTATATATATACATGTATCACATATATATTATATATAACAGACATATATTATAGACATAATACATATATATATATATAATAGAAGAATGGCATAAGATTCACAATATATTAAGTTTGAAAAGTAAAATATAAGAATAGTATGCATGGTAAAAATTTAGCATGTATTGTTATGGCTTGTATCTACATGTCCCCTTAAAGCCTCATGTGGTTATAGGTTGGGAGCTTCAAATGTGGCTGGATTAAGTTGTGTGATACTGGGATTAAGGGATTAGGGATGTGATGCTTGGATTAAGGGTGCTGAACCCTGGGTGTGGGTGACACCACCCAAAAGGCAAGTACCTGGATGGAATATAATGGGACAGAAAGAAGGTGCTTTGCTACATTGCTGCTTTGATGCTTTCTGCCTGCTCTGCTTTGCCATGAACGGGTTCACCTCTGTGGTACCCTCTACCATGCCACCCTGCCTTGGAGTCAGCTGACTAGGGACTGAAACCTCTACAAACTGTGAGCCAAAATAATCCTTTCCTCCTTTAACTTTGGATGTTGCGTATTTTGTCTCAGCAGTGAGAAAAGTAACTAAGACATATTTGGGTACTGGTAGTGGGACCATTACTGTGACTGTACCTGACCATGCTGTTTAGAAGCCTTTGGAAGTGGCTTGTGGGAAGAGTTTGGAAAGTTTTGGAGATGTCATCTGAAGAAGCAGCCCTGGAATGCTTTAAACTGTACTTCATAGGAGATTTTAGTCAGAGCTCAGAAGATCAGAATGCTGACAGAAATCCAGCTGGTAAAGACCAGGTTCAGGTCTTCCTTAAGGACAAGGACTGCATTGGCTGTTGGACTCCAGACCATGTGTGTGGTCTGGCAGAAAATTTGTCTGCATTTTTATCGTGTCCAGAGGCTGCCCGAGACTGAGATTAAAGGCAGTAGACTAAAATTAATCTTGCAGAAGAAATTTCAAGGCAGTCTAATGTTGAAGCCATGGTATGGCTGCTGTTAGGTGCTTTTAGCCAGATCTATGAGCAAAGAGGCCAGCAGAATGATTTAAAACATTTTGAGTTTGGCCAGAAAGGAAGATCCAGTAGAAAAGAAAGAGCACATTAGAACTTGGTGGCTGATAAGGAAGAGGACAATAGAAAAGATGGCCTGAGGATATCACAAGAACCAGCAGGACTCCACCCTTTGCAGCCTTAAATTTGCAATGGTGAAAGACTTTGCCTTGAGAAAAAGGCCCCAGAGCACCATATTACAGAATGGCAGCAGCCTAGCAAATTTTTCCTTATGGATTGGATTCATAGCACCAAGCAATCTAGGCATTCTAACCCTATATACAAGGAAGAAGAAAGCCTGGCTACTGCTCCAGCTGGCAGCAGACCTCGGCATTATCCACGTGGTCCTGGTTTTATGAGTATGCAGAATGCAAGAGTTGTGGGGTCAGGAAAGCTTCCACCCAGATTTCAGAAGAAGGTCTAGAAGGCCAGGCAGTGTGCCCCTGTGAGGGCAGTGTGTGAGGCTATAAGTATGAAGCTGAAGGTGCAGCAGAGACCACAAGATGTTGGAAAATCTAGGAACATGGATCATCTGAGGAAAACTACAAGAAGGAGCAGTCCAAAAGAGAAGCCATGGGAGCTATGATGACCGGCAGTGTTATAAGAGCAGAGGCATCCAAACCTTTTGGAGTTTACATCTTGCCATAGATTGCCTCAGATGCTGGACATGGAACTATGGGACTTCATGTTTGCCCTGCTGGGTTTTGGACTTGCTTTGGTCCCATTCCTTTCTATGCCTCTATTTATACCTTTTGGAATGGTAATGTTTATCTTGCACCACTGTATGTTGGAATTATTTAACTTTCTTTTCATTTGTACAGGAGGTTCATAGCTAAGAGTTTGTCTTAAATCTCAGAGGAGACTTTGGACTTGGACTTTTCAGCAATGCTGAAGCTGTTAGGACTTGGCAACTCTTAGAGATGGACTAAATGCCTTATGCATAAAAGGATGTGCATATTTTGGGGGCCAGGGGCAGAATGTTATGGCTTGTATCTAGATGTCCCCCCCAAACCCTCATATGGTCATAGATAGGGAATTTCAAAGGTGGCTGGATTAGGATGTGTGATGCTGAGAGTAAGGATGTGATGCTGGGATTAAGAGTGTGATGCTGGGATTAAGGGTGCTGAACCCTGGGTATGAGTGGCACCACCCAAAAGGCAGGTAGCTTGGATGGAATATAAAGGAACAGAAGGAAGCTGCTTTGCTACTTTGTTGCTTTAATGTCTTCTGCTATGCCTCTCTGCCATGCTACCCTGCCTTGGAACCAGCTGACTATGGACTGAAACCTCTACAAACGATGGTGGTAGGAATCTATAATAACCAGACAACAATGATAATTTAAATGTAATCTTTTTCCTATGCTCCTATAGAAATATTCCCCTCAGGGAATCAGAATCTCTAGATTACAGCACCTAGAATTATGGGAATGGGAAATACTTGCTCTCCAAAAGGCACTGGATGACGGCATGTGGGGCCACTCCATTGTTCCTGGACCCACATATCATACAGATTAGGAACACTGCACCACAATGATAGTCAGTGAGTGGGGTATTTGCAATCCTCTCCCTCCTGCTCTTCCCCTCCTCCTCCTCCTCCTCTTCCTCCTGCTCCTTTTTCTCCTCCTCCTCTTTTCCTTCTTCTTCTCCTCCTCCTCCTCCTTCTTCTTTTTCTTCTTCTGTGGTAAATGTTCAGGGACACTAAAACATGGTGCAAATACTTTCACACTTAGTGCCCACATGCATAGATCTATTCACTTGCCTGTCCCCAATTCTACTTGTCCCCAAGATTCTAACAATTCTCCTTCAGACCAGTGACGATTCACCATGCCATTTGCAACTGCCTATAGTCAGTATATGTATTAGTCAGCTTTCCCAATACTGGACACAGTACCCAACACTCAAACTTAAAAGGGAAGAGGTTTAATTTACCTTACAGTTTGGGGGTATTCAGTCTATGGTCAGCTGGCTCTAAGACAGAAACATCATGGCAGATGGGTATGTTGGAACAAAGCTGTTTAGTTTATGGCAGACAGAAAGCAGAGCAGAACAGTGCAAGGGAGGAACAGGGAGGAACCATGTATAACATTCAAGGTCACACCTCCATGACCCACCTAGACACACTCAAGTGCATACTTTACTAATCTGCTAGGCATTTCTGAATCCAATGAGGTTAATATATCAAGATTAATGATCACAGTATACATGATTCCTTTGGCCACTTCTCTTACCACCCAAAGGGTGCACTACATAAAGCTGTGTTCAACAAAAGGATTTCTTCTCCTAGACCCACATACCATACGTAAGCAACTACGTATATGGCCATAGGTGTAAAATGAGAGAGAGGAAACTGCAACAGTGGCAGATGACATGGGAACCTGGGCTACTTGTTTAGGTAGCCTAGTTGTACTCTCTGATTGTTATGGTTTGTTTCTAGATGTTCCCCTAAAGTCTCCTGCAGTCATGAGGTAAACTTCTAGAGTTTGTGATTGATTCATGGTCTAATGTTGGGATTAAGTTTGTGAGTGCTATACCCACCCTAGGGCAGGTAGCCTGCATACAATATAAGGGACAGAAAGAGGCTTGTCTCTCCCTTTCTCTATCTTGTTACTTGTGCTGTCTTCCACCACCATGAACTGTTGTCCCTCTGCTATGTACCACCCTGCCTTGGAGCCAGGCAATTATGCACTGAAACCTCTACAACTATGAGCTAAATAAACCTTTCCCCCTTTAACTTTGGGTGTTGCGCATTTTGTCTCAGCAATGAGAAAAGTAACTAAGACAGAATTTGGTACCAGAGAAGTGGGGTTGCTGCTGTGACGACACCTGACCATGTGGTTCAAGAGCCTTTGGGAATGACTTGTGGGAAGAGTTTGGAAAGATTCGGAGATACCGGCTGAAAAAGTAGAGCTGGAATGCCTTAGGCAGTTCTGTATGGGAGATTCTGGTGAGAGCTCAGATGACCAGAAGGCTGATAGAAATCCTGACTGTAAAAACCAGGTTTTCTGCTAGGAAAAAGGACTACATTGGCTGCTGGACTCCAGATGATGTGTGTTATGGCTTGGCAGAAAGTTTGCCTGCATTTTGCTCATGTCCAGAGACTTTGCCTAAGACTGCGATTAAGGGTGGTGTGGACAATTAATCTGGCAGGAGAAATTTCAAGGTAGTTGAATATTGAAGCCATGGCATTGCTACTGTTGGGGGCTTTAAGCCAGATTAATGTTGAGAATCAAGAGCAAAGAGCCCAGCAGAATGATTTAAAATGTTGTGAGTTTGGCCAAAAAGGAAGCTTCAGTAAAGCTGTGGACTGCAAAGATAGAGCAGAGGAGATCTCGATTGCTGGGAAGGAACAGAAGAACAGAAAAGATGGCCTGAGGGCATCACAAAAAGCAGCAGGACTCCACCCTTTGCGGTCTAAAAATTGCAAAAGTGAGAGACTTTGCTTTGAGAAGAAAGCTGTAGAGCACCATGTTCCATAATGGCAGCAGCATAGAGAATTTATTCCTCAGAATTGGATTCAGAGTACTTAGCAATCCAGGCACTTGACCCCTACAACCAAGAGAGAGGAAAGCCTGGCTACTGCTCTAGCTGGCAGCAGACTTGGCATCATCCACATGGTGCTGGCTTTAGGTGCACGCAGAATGCAAGAATTGTGGGGTCCGGAAGGCTTTCAACAAGATTTCAGAAAGCCAGGGAGTCCAGGCAGTGTGCCCCTGAGAGGGCAGTGTGTGAAACTGTGACTGTGAAGCTAGAGGTTCAGCAGAGACTCCAAAAGTTTGGAGAAGATAGGAACATGGATCGTCTGAGGAAAATTGCAAGGAAAGAGCAGAGTGGGCCCAAGAGAGGAGCCATGGGAGCTACAACCATCAGCAGTGGATAGGGGCAGAGCCACCCAAGCCCTTTGGAGTTCACATCTTGCCACAGATTGATTCAGATGTTCCACATGGAACTACAAGATATAATGTTTACCCTGCTGGATTTTGGACTTGCTTTGGTCCCATTCCTTTGTATCCCCATTTGTAACTTTTGGAATGGAAATGTCTATCTTGTGCCATTGAATGCTGGAAGTGTTTAACTTTCTCTTCATTTGTGCAGGGGCTCACAGCCAAGAGTTTGCATTAGATCTCAGAGCAAACTTGGGACTTAGACTTTTCGGAAATGCTGAAACTGTTAGGACTTTGGTGACTCTTGGAGATGGGCTGAATGCCTTTTGCATAAAGGAATGTACATGAGTCTTTGGGGGGCCAGGGGCAGAATGTTATGGTTTGTGTCTAGATTTCTCCCTAAAGCCTCATGAAGTCACGGGGTGGGCTTCTAGAGTTTGTGATTCATTCATGGTCCAATGCTGGGATTAAGGGTGAGAGTGCTACATCCGCCCTAGGGAGGGTAGCCTGCATACAATATAAGGAACAGAAAGAGACTTGTCTCTCCCCCTCTCTCATTTCTTGTCCTGTCTTCCACCACCATGAACTGTTGCCCCTCTGCCATGTGCCACCCTGCCTTGGAGCCAGCTGATTATGCACTGAAACATCTACAACTGTGAGCTAAATCAACCTTTCCCCCTTTAACTTTCAGCATTGGGTATTTTGTCTCAGCAACAAGAACAGTAACTAAGACACTGATCCTGTTCATGCTCAGTCCCAGATGCACCACTTCTACATCTGGATTCCTGTTGGCATATCCTGACTTATGATTCGGTGGGTCTCAGAGAACCCAGGTAAGGTTCATTTTTCTAGCCACATAACCTTTCAAAGTCCCACAATTTGAAGCTCTGTCTCTACTTAAATCCAGAAATATTGCAGGATCTGATTTTCAGTTAATATATAATTCTCCCCTGTAGATGCTATGGTATTGCTTCAGAGCCCTAAGTGTCTACATTGTGATTTTCCTGTTGGGACACCATAAATTCCACACAATATCATTTCTCACTGCACATAATACTACACGGTCTGACAGATGATATGGCCAAGAAAGCAGGGATGCTTGCATCTCAACCTGGATTGCTACATATCCCATTCTTGCATGGCACCCCCTCAAAACTGGAAAAGTTTCATGTTCACTTATTTCCCAGTTGTAGAATATGCTACCTCCAGATTCTGAAAAGCCTGCCAGGCATTGTGCTTCCTCATTTCTGGCAGAAGCTGAAAAAGTCAATAATTTGTCCAGATCACTGGATTCCTAAAAATGTTACTGATACATCAGGCTCCTGACTATTCACAAGATTTATCTTTTATCTTCTAAAAGCATATGTACCATACCAAGACCTCCAACATGTTTGCCATTTCTTGGTCATCCATTCTGACTAACACAATGTCAACAATATCATAGACAATGTAAAATTCTATGGAATGCATAAACAGTCCAGGTCTCTTTATACTATATTATGACAGATAACTGACGAAAGTGTTAACACAGCCACAGGATAAGACCATTAAATGTATGTTACTGTTGACACTTTCAAATGCAAACAGCTTCTGGTCCTCTTTCTGGATGAGGAGGAAATACATATTGACATATCAGTGGCTGCAGGTACCTGAGCCCATTGTAATCTATTCTAACAAGGCTACTACTTTTTTTTTTTTTTTTTTTTTTTTTTTGGTGGGTACCGGGGGGTCGACCTCAGGACCTCACGCGCCAGCAGGCGCCCGTGCCGCTGAGCGATATCACCGGCTCCTTTTTCGTATGTGGGTTCCGGGAGTCGAACTCGGGCCCATCGCGCTTGCAGGGCAGGCGCTTAAGCCGCTGAGCCATTTTGGCCCAGCACCTATAGTTGGGATGCTACTTGGTTAACCTTGAAATGTACTCTTATCCACCAAGATCAGTTTTTCTTTGTAGAAGTTGGAAATATTTAACTTTCTGATTTTCACAGGGGTTCACAGCTAAGAGTTTTCCTTCAGTCTCAGAGAAGACTTTGGACTTGGACTTTTCAGCAATGATGGAATTGTTAAGACTTTGGCAACTGTTAGAGATGGACTAAATGCATTTTGTGTAATGAGACGGACATGAGTCTTTTGGATCCAGGGGCAGAATGTTATAGTTTTGATATAAATGTCCCCTCCAAAGCAACATAAGTGGAGTTTTTGGAAGGTGATTAGATTATAGGAGCACTATAGCTGACTTGTGTTAGTAGAGGGGCCTGGTTGGAGGTTGGTTACTGGAGATATAATTGGACAAGTGTGTATTCTTGTCCCTGATTTCTCCTCTCCCTCTGTGCTTCTTGGCCACCCTGGGTTGAGCACTTTTTTTTTCCCTGCCATGCCCATCTTTCATCCTCTTTCTGCCTTAGAGGCAGCCAACTGTGGACTGAAACCATGAGCCAAAATGAACTTCTTCTCCTTTAAGTTGCAGGTATTGGGTATTATGTCTTAGCAACCAGTAAAGTCTGTGCAAAAATCTGGGAAAAAACCCCACTAAAATCAAACATTTCTGGCCTTGAATATTTTGCATAAGGATTACTCAACCTGTACAATTTTACTTTCCCACCAGTGGTGCATGAAAGTCCCAGGTACTCCACATCCTTGACAACACTTCAAGTAGTCAATCTTTTCTAAGTTTTAGATATTTTAACCATGCATAGAGGCTATTTATTGTGCTTTTAATTTGTATTTCCCAAATGACTGAGATTGAGCACATTGAAATATTTATTTACCATTCAGTTATTCTCTTTGTTGAAGTATCTGTTTAAATCTCTTGCCAATTTTTACAAAATATTTTTTTTGATCTTCTCTTGAGTTGCAAGTCCTTATTTTGGTTGCAAGTCCTTTATCAGATACATGTTGCACAAATATTTTCTCTTTGTCTGGCTTGTCTTCACACTTCTCAATGGTGTTGTTTCTTTTTGTTTTTGAAGAGCAAGAACCTTTAATTTGATAAAGCCTTTAATTTTGATAAAATCTTGACCAAACTCAAGGTCACAATGATTGTCTTCTATGTTTTTCATTAGAAATTTCATAGTTTTAGTTTCCTTGTTTAGGATGTGAGAAAAGGATTACATTTCATTTCCTTTTTCAGCATTAGCATTATTTCGTGGAATCCTTGCCAAGGTGTTAAATCCTGTGTCACAGAGGTGCACTCCCAGATTGATAAATTCTCTGATGTCTAACTTCACGTTCTCTTCTCCCCCTTGACCCAGGCAACTCTCCTGCATCCTGCCAATATACGTTGATTAGTTCCTGCAGCTGTTTCCTCCTTCTTTGAGTCCAACTCTTCCCTGGCTGTGTTACACTGAGATTTAAACACAGTTCTTGCCATGTGGCCAGGAGTGGAGGTAAATATTGATTCCAAGAGGGATACAGATCTTTCAAGGCAAAGATTTCTGCTTTAGCTTCCAGCAATGGGATAGGGCTAGGCTTTACCAGAGAGGACTGGTCCACTTTTGCAGTCCAGTGGGCTCAAAGGGATCTCTCAGTTTTTAAGATTCTTGAGTGTGTGGATCTAAAGGCCCACACATTTCTACCCAGATCCCTCACTTCAGAGTAGCCAATTTCCAAGGCTGAAAATTCAGTCTTCTTTGGAGCACTGTCTCACTGGTAACTGAGCCCTGAGCTTGATGCTCAGGTTTTTCTATCCTACATTTTTTCTATTTTGTGAAAGCGGCCTTCTGACATTTACCCTTAAATTGATGGCTAATGCCCCTCCGCACTGCATTGTCTTTCTCCAGTGTGTGGACAACCCACAGAAAGAGAGACATCTGATTCCACTGTTCTTATAAACACCATTTCCTCCAAACTTCTTAGATGCCCAGGACACCACACCACCATTGCTTTCCTTTCCATCAGTGTTTCACCCCAGTTTGCCACCAAAGTTTTAAGAATTATATTGCAACAGCATGCCAGGGGCTACCCATACTCCACTCACCACTAATGAATGGGTCCTCATCACTGGCCACAATGTGGTGCTCTTACTCTGAAATCTCACTTTTTAGAGGTTGCTTCCAAAAATCATTCCTAATACTCAATGTCATAGGCCAGGCTCCCCAGGAGACAGACTCTGAGACAAAGATTTTAGTGCAGAGGGTTTATTACAGAATGCTCTCACCACTGCTATGGTTAAAAGGATTAGAGAGAGAAAGAAGTTGAACCTTCAGGATTTCACCAAATACTGCCAGGGTGCTCTGATGCTAGCTAGGGTGGCATGTCATGGATGTTCCACATGGTGGCTCAGGTTTGGGTTTTTCACTCTGAGCCTTCTCTGGATGCAGGTTGCCCCCATGGGCATGTAACTTGCAGTATTGCAGCTTTATACTAATTTGACAAAATATCACAAGTTGAGTGGGCCAAATACATACATTTATTTTCTCAAAGTTCTAGAGTCTGGAAGTCAAGGTCAAGGTGCCAGCAGGGTTGGTTTCCCATGAGGCCTCCCTCCTTGGCTTGCAGAGGGATGCACTTTTGCTGTCTCTTCATACACACCCCGGTGTCTCTGTGTCCCAAACTCCTGCTTTAATAAGGACACCAATCACATTAGAGCAAGGCTCACCCTAATGACCTCATTGTAAATTAATGACCTCTTCAAAGGCCCTGTATCCTAACACGGACACATTCTGAGCTAGTATTGTGGATTAGGGTATCCACATATGAATTAGGGGAAAGAGACAGGAGTTGGGCATACAATTCAGCCCATAATAAGCTCCTTTCAGCCAAGGGCAATTTTTGGAGACAGATGCAGCTCCGAGTTATCATTGCTCCTGGCAGCGAGAGAATGACTGCTGACAGGGTTCAATATGCACTATCCCCAAGAACGTCATCCTAATATACACAGTATTTTAAGCTCAAAGAATAATATGAGAAACAGCCCCTCATGTAAGAAATGTCCTCCCTGCATGCAGAGGAAAGGAGCACCCCTATCTCTGAGGTCAGAGGGACACTGCAGTGAGCCTGAAGGAAGAGGCCTTGCTGAGTTTCCTCTAGTTTGTCCCTCTCAGCAAGTACCATTTTTTGTGCTATCATGGTTTTCCATGATTTTGCACCCTTCATCAAACCTAGTATAAAAACTTTCAAGTCTAGCTATTTCTTTAGGTCTTTATTTCCTTATGAAATTTTCCCATGTCACATACACTTTATATTAAAGACATTTGTATGTTTTTCTATTGTTAATATATTTTTGTTATATAGTCTCTGAGAACCTAGAAGGATAGAAGAAAAAAATCTGTTTTTCTCCTATACACTGCCATCATCCTCAAGGAAGATCTGGGTAGAGAACAACATCCATTGCAGTGACATTAATGTCACTAATATGAATACAAACACAAATAGTAACACTCATGGAGCATCACGGTGTGTCAACTCCAGGGCTAATTTCTTCGTATGTCTTATCTAGTCCTGAGCTGGACTAATGTTCCCTCCTTCCTGAAATCTCTGCCATAAGGAACAGCAAACTCAAAAGCCCCAAAACATAGTACTTTCTATATAGCAATTATTGCTTTATAATATCCTAGTACATATCACTTGCCTCTATCTGAAATAATAATTAGGTAGGAAATAGGTCTTGAATTGAACTCACCATTTTACTAGAGAGGGAATACCTTTGTGTTAGGCTTTGGTCCAGTTTTGTATTTCCTAGTGGTATTTATCGTTCTTTAGATTTTCACTGAACACCTAGTATGTGCCAGATACTGTGCTTGGCATTTAAAATACAGCAGAGGACAAAACTTGTATGGTCTCTGCCCTCATAGGGTCATTTTAACAGCAGGTAGGTCCATAGAGGTGTAATGCTGGTCTCATAGTTAAAATAGAGATGATGAAAGCAATCCTAAAACCCAATTAATTATTTACCCAATAATTACCCAATTCAAAATTCAACCTGACTCTGTTTTATCTGTTCAAATATACCACATTCTGAGACCTCTGGAAGGTCTGACTAGTCAGTCTTTTCCACTGTCCATTTCAAAACATGCTAGGGTTGTGCCCATACAGGCCGGCCATTTTCTCAATATAAAGCTTGGGAGTGGGGCCAAAGATAAGGAATGTGTTCCAGAATGTTTAAACTCAGCTAATACACGGGTGGATGTGATCACATTTAGCAATACTGATGTTACAAACATCAAGTCAAGCCAGAAGTTGGTGGTAGAAACAGAAGCAATCTGAAGTATTTTAAGAAAAGGTATATTAAAATAAATAACAGCCACAGAGCAGTAATAGCAGTAAAACAAACACAATCATTATTTCAGCTACGTACTAAGCACACCACATTCTTTCAGTACTTCACTTAGTTTTGCAATACACTATATATGAAGTAGGTGTCATTTTTCTCATTTTTATATATACAGTACAGAAAGCTAAACATAAAAATATTAAATAATTTGCCAAAATCACACAGTAACTGTGATATACCAGGGATTTAAACACAAATTCATCTGGAAGTAAAAGTCAGTTTCTTTCCCACAGTATCATAACCACTTCCCAAATTATGATATTCTTTCCATGAAGTAATCCTGCAATATTACTATTGATTCTTGGTTATCTCCAGGGAAACTGAAAGCTAAGGGTAAATTATATAGAATGTTTATTGATTCTTTAAAACATTTTCATATTAGAATCTGTTTCAGACACAGCCAAACATTTCTTCTAGCCAATGGTATTTTATAATCAGTTCCTAGCTTGGTAAGATAATGTGATGGCTATCTTAGGAACCAATGTTTCAATTTCACTATAAAATGCATTTTATATTGCATATGACGTGCATATATTATGTAATGCCAGCTGGAGTATGAGTCAGGGTAAGCTAACTGCTAGAAGAGATAATCCCTGGATCTCAGTGGTTTACTATATATAATAAACCTTTATTTCTTACTCATGCAACTTTTTATTAGGATATTCCTTGATGGCTATGTCTTCTGAGTAGCTCTTTTCCAAGTGATGACTCAGGTATCCTTTAATCTTGTGAAGGCACCATGCTCATATGGCCTCTTAAGTCTGCTATGATAGGCAAGGAGAGTACAAAGAAAGCATGCAAAATACTTAACCACCTTTGCCTGGAAGTGACATGCATCATTTCTATTCATAGTCCATTTCCCAGAACTTGGGACATGCTCACACCAAAATTCGAAGGACCTGGGAAATGGAGTTCCAGTTAGGCAGCTGCAACCTAGCACAATTCCACATTTCAAAAGAAAGGTCCATGTCTTTGATGGTCATGTAGCTCTTTCTACCACAGTTGGTATCAGCTGCTTTGGATTTATGAACAGCCTATAAAAAGCAAGATTTCTCAATTTCTCTATTGGGCACTGCTACTATATGTAGTTATGATACAAATCAAATGGTGTCCAGTATTTTATTGGATGAATTAATCATCCAATAGTGGGCTGAGTGGTGTCCTACCCCACTGCACTGCCCTCCCCAAAGATGTCCACTTGGAACCTGCCACGGTGATCTAATTTGGAAAGAGATTTTTGTAGATGTGATTGAGTTAAGGATATTGACATGAGGTCATTCTGGATGCACCCTAAACCCAGTGACACCTGTCATTAAAAGAAACAGAAGAGGAAGAGAGCTGAAAAGGCCATGCAAAGATGGAGGCAAAGAATAGAGTTATGCTGCCACAAGCCAAGGTATACAAGGTATACCACAAGCTCAAAGAGGCAAGGAAGTCCTCTCCCCAGAGCTTTCAGAAGGAACATGACCTGATGATACCTTCATATTTGGACTCTGGCCTCAAGAATTATGAGGGAGGACATTTCTGTTGTTTTATGTCACAAAGTTGGTGTCAGTTTGTTATAACAGCCATAAAAACATAACACATAGTACAGAGAGATATGTTATAGACTGCATGGTATCCCTCCAAAATGCATGTGTGAAAGCCCGAATCCAAGAGGAATGGTGTCTTTACAAGAAGAGAAGAGACTGTGTGTCACAGGGAGAAGGTCATATAGACACCCAGCAAGAAGACAGCCATGTGTGAATCAAGGAGAAACACGCTTCCTGACGCCTTGATCTTGAATTTCCAGCTTCCAGAAATGTCAGGAGTACATTTCTGTTGTTTCAGCCACCAGTCTGTGATACTTTGCTATCACAATAGACTAACACAAGGTATGAAAAAGATATTTTAGAAACAAAACTTCTAAGAAGAAGGCCCAGATGTCAGCATTTGCTTAATTTAATAACCGCCCCCCCAAAACAATAGCCCTAAGCCTCGAGCATATGTAATGCAGGTTTCTTACCTATAATATGTGCTTAGCATAGTGCAGTGGTGGCAAACCTATGGCACACATGCCACAGCAGGCTGTTCGTATCATTGAAAGCTCTAAAGGGTTCGTCATCACTGGCATAGCACCAAGTACAGAAGAAATACTATTTCCTCTATCATAAGATACACATTTTATTTTTTTATTTCTGAAACAGGATAAATACAACCAAGAAATATATTTTCCCTTAAAATCTATTTAAAAATTTTTTTTCTCTTAATTGATGCAGCATATAATTAAGGAAATAAAAGATATAGAAGCACAATCTTAAGCACCTCACTGCTTCCAAACCCTAAGATGTGGGTGCTATTTTGGGGGCTTAGTGACGGCTTATACCAGCTCGTGAGAAGTGATGGTGCTCATCGCTCATTTGTAGTCAGCCACAGTAGGAGTGTTTACACCATGAAAATTGTCATTTAGCAACATACCACTACACTGGACACTATTATTAGCCCTTTTACAGACATGAGGAAACCAAGGCTTAATAATTTCCCCTAGTTAATGCTAAGTAGCAGATCTCAGATGCAACCTAAGTGGATCTGATTCCCAGAGCATAGGCTGCGTCCCTGTGTGAGGCTGCCACCCACCTGAAGGTTATTTAACAAGGTTTCTTTGGCCCAATTAATTTTCTAGATTATATTGGTCTTGTACTGTCTGGCATAGATAACAAAATGAAAAGCCATTACTAAGCAAAATGGAAATTAATTTGTAAGTTCTATGGGTCCTTAATCGTCACATCATTAAAAACAATATACGTCATAGAGACGCTGATGAGGTACCTAATAATAGCACCACAGGTTTATCACTATCAAAACTTGATAACAATGTAAATCCTTTAACTCTTCAAGTAGGGCCTGCTTAAGGTTACACAGTACATGTACCACACAATCAACAGTAACTCATCCTTTAAATGAGATATTCCTCAACGTGCTCCTACTATGTTTGGATGATGGCTGTTATTCAGGAATGTGTAAACTGTGGACTGGGGAGGACGTTATCTCTCCTTTTTCTGGTGGCAATGGAGACAGGATGTAATCTAACTTTATTTCGACTTCCAAAGATCAGCAAGTTTACAACTGCAAGCAAGGAAGGAATTCAGCCCCACTTAAAATGCCTGAAACTACTGATTTTGACTAAACATTAAGGAAAAAACTGCTTCAAGAGGATATAAAACCCTTGGAAAGGCCAGAAAATAGACTGCATTTATTTTTCTTGCAGCTCACAAATATTCATAGTTTCAGACTATTTGACAAATAAAAGGAAAAAATGGTAGACTTGTTATCCCTATTCTCTAAAGTCAATAGGGTGAACAGTTCCCAGCCTCTCACTCACTTTCATGAACCAAGAAAAAGCAGCTGACTCTTTAGAAACAAAAGAGAAAGAAAGGACAAGATCTGCAGCCCTTCGACTGTCCCCTCTTGAAGCCCGATTATAGCTGGTTTCTAAATTTCTTGCAGTGAAATAGAAGCAAAGTCCTATATTTTTTTCTTTCTTCCTTTTAGTTTTCTTAATAACTCAGGGAAACTAAGTGGAAGTGTGAAAGGTACGGAAAAAGCTGCTTGTCACCATGCAATGGACCCTATGTAATGTCAGAAACAGGACAGAATTTAGGGTCGTCCGCACTCCTTGCTAATCACCCATCTTCCCCCCATTCTGTTAGTATTCTTAAGAGTTTCTTGAAATAAAAACATAGGCATCCAACCAAAACCAACATTTTGATGAGTAAAGTGTAAATGAATGAGAAACAGATGGGCTTGGTTTTTCCAAGGGTCTATAAATGAAGGACAAGGTGCTCAAGGGCAAAAAATGCACTTGGGGCTTCACTGGCAAGTCCTCCGTACCTTCCACAAACCCCAAATGCAGCCAAAGTTCACGCACCCACATCTCCACATGTTGGCAGGACTCAGTTCGAAAGGGTCCTGGTGCCAAAGGAGCAGGCTCTGGAGACCCCCGGGACTGTGTTCAGCACCTCACAAATCATATTTTATAGGTGCCAAAGGCAGCTGCAAGTCTCACTTGTGCAGCCAGAAGTTTTCACTCAAGGACCCGGCAATGTTGGCTTTGATCAGAAAGCACAGATTGGCTAAACGTTTCTCAGGCCACGTTTTATGATATCTACGCTTTGCATGGGTCCTCCTGGTCTTCAGATCCCAAAGTATTCTGCCGGCATCCTCACCTCAGTTCCCAGGTGGACAAACAAGGCATGAGCTCAGAGAGTGGGACATGCTGAAGGTCATTCCTTAAATCAGAGCAGGCGAGGGCTCTTCTTTGTACATCCAAACCAACAGCACCCGCACTCTTTTTTTCTCCCCCTCATTCTCCCTCTCCCTCCTGGGGATCACTGTCTCCTGCTGTCTTCAAATCATGTATATATCAAGTTACAGCTCAGAAAGAATGCATTTTCATTTTTTCACTTGGGGGAAGTGCAGGCCCCCAAACCACGGATTATTTGAAAACCATCCAAGCTGACTTTAAGATTTTTGAAAATAATTTATTTGGCAATCCTGAGAACCAAGACTGGCCATTTGGCCAAAGTAACATTCCCTTCGGTGCAAACACTGCAATTAATGGGCCACATCATCTTCCGCTCTGCAGCAACAGAAGAGGCCAGCTGCTGCACAACGCTGTGCGGTCTTCCAGTGTAAACGCCACTGATATCATCACCATCAGAAGGCCATAAAACTGATGGATGATAAACACAGCTCGCCTTTGTTTATGGCTTACATTTTTGGGTTCGGGGTAATTAGCACATTAGCCCTCTCTCTCAGGGGTGAGGGCTCACAGGTGCTGGAGAGGGCCTTCCAAGGGAAATCAAGCCAGGAGGGGATCATAAAGCTTTGCCCAAAGCAGTCACTGGCCTTGACCAGAAACAGACAGGGAAAATGCTGACCCAGAGGAGTATGGGGTAGTCAATGATAACGCCCACATGGGGTCACCTGTGTAGGAGGGCTCTGAGTCCACAGCAATTTCTGCTAACACAAGGTAAGGATGGAAAAATCTGAGACATGTCAGCAATGTGCGGGAGATGTCCTCTGCAAGGAGCCTGCAGCTGGTGGAGCCTTTTAAGATTCCTTCCCTTTCTCTCTGGCCAACAAAGTCAGATAAAGATCACCCTTGTTCATGGTGACTGGTACTTAGTTCCTTTTAGTTATAGTTCAAATAAACTCTTCAGTCTTATAAAGATGTTGCTTCTCAGTCACGTTGGGAAAGTGGCCGGCTGGGCTGTCTTGCCTGGATTTGATTCTCACTCAGATCCTGCCCCTTCCAGTTCTGCGCTGAGCCTTCCACCATCAAGGCGGTTTTATTTGGACAGCTGGGGCTATCAAGTTAGTCAAGGTTGTCTAATTAGTCAACCAAACCTCTTGGGTAAGAGAGTTTTCTATATTAGCCTCAGTAAGAACTCCCAAGAACCTAGAAAGCTTCCTAAATCATTAAAAAGATAGCCTTTTAAAGGATATGTGCAGAGGCTTGTGATTTGGGTTGTTTGATCAGAGATTGAGCCTTTTTTCCTTTTGTTTTACCCAATTCCTAGATCTGTTTACCCAGCACAAGATTCTATTCAATACGTGAAGATAACTTGAATAATTGAATTAATCAACTCCTACCTTTACTCTAGTGGCTGGGTGTGAAAATAGTCCCAGTGGAAGGTGCTGCACCAGCTCCTATTCTTTGATTCTTACAGGCTCCTTATGAGAAAAGAACCAGTTTATCTGGAAATAATGATGAACTGATCTGTCATTTATTTCTCTTTAATGTTTCATGAATACCAAAATGTTAGTGTGAACAGCAAATAAGGTCATTGAAATGTCAAAAAAGTATTGAACATGTCTTAAAAAAATGGGAGACCAATCAATACACAATGCCAACTCTTCAGTACAACATAAATGGAGATTTACTGACGTGAAGAAACAAGTCCCTGGTCCTGCTTGAGCTCTTTCAGGGTGAATCTACAGTGCTTTACCTGAGTTTCCCGTTGGGCGAAACAGCACTGGATTATTATTTGCAGATATTTTTGTGCACCTATTAGAAATCACTGCCGACTCTCCTTTTCTAGTGGCTCAAGTGTGGGAGATGGACAAAACAATGGTTCAAAGGGACAGCCTTCATTTCGACACTCCCACAAATAGTGTGATGTGCGTCAGAGAAAACAAATTTCACTCTGCTGCTCTGTGGTCTGAGGTAGGTCAGGTAATCTTCCGGAACTTCTTTCATAACCTGTGAAACGCAGGTAACACGATGCTTGCGCAAACTTGTGCCATTGCTGTGAAGATAAAGAGATGATACAAGTGAAGGAACTTTGCAAACGAAAAGGCAATAGGACTATTAATTATTAAAATAATATTATGAGTGGAGAGTAGAATTCACATTGCTGACCATGAACGTGGCCCATGATGAATGTATAGATCAATTTAACAAGTCCAGAAGTATAGCCATACATACACGGTTAGTAGTTTTATGACAAAGGGGCTAAAGGAATTCAACTGGGAAAGGAAAATCTCTTCAACAAATGGTGCTGGAAATATATTTTTGGAAATATAAAACAGCAGAATTAACCTCTCACTAACATAAAATTAAGTCAAAATGGATCAATAATCTGTATGTAAAATGTAAAGCTATAAACTTCAAGAAGAAAATGTGGTAGAATCTTTATGATTTTGAAGAAGGCAAAAAATTTTATATGTAACACAAAGCACTGAAGGAAAAAATTTGACAAACTGGATGTTATGGTTTAGATCTAAACTGTCCCCCCAAAATCTCATGTGTTTGTAAATTGAGCAGATTATGGGCACCATGCTCATCAGTGGATTCATACACTGGTGCATTCATGATTTGATGGCATTATTGGGAGGTATGGGAAACTTAGGTGGTGAGGCCTATTTGTAGGGAATGAATCATGGGGGCATGACCTATATCTGGTCTCTGGCCCCTTTCTCTCTGGCTCTTTCCCTATCACTCTACTTCCTGCTGACCATAAGCTGAGCAGCTCTCTTCTCCAGCACCCTTCCGCCATGATGTTCTGCTTCCCTTAGGCCCACAACAATGGGAACAGCCCACCATTGACTGGAACTCTGAAACTATGAGCCAAAATAAATCTTTCCTTTAAAGTTAATTTATGTCAGGTATTTTATCACAGTGACAAAAAGCTAACATGCTAGACTTCACCAAGACTAGGAACTTTTGTTCTTCAAAAGATAACTTAAGAAAATAAAAAGGCAAGCCATAATGTACACAACCCATGTATCAGACAAAACTCTTATATTCAGAATATATAAAGAATCCTCATAACTTAATAAGATAGAAAATAGCCCATGTTTTAAATGGAAAAGCTATTTTAAAAGATACTTCATAATAACATGGTATATAATCAGCCAGTAAGAACATGAAACAAACATGTCACCAGTCATGAGGAAAATTCCCAGACATATCTAACTAAACCAAAAGATGAATGTATTCAAGCTGGAGAAGCCAGTAATACCTGACACTTAAAAATCCTAAAGTGTTAGTAACATACTCTAGTTGCAAGCAATAAAATCCAGGTTTTGGCACTTTACCCTAAAAGTTATTAGTGAAAAGATTGTAGAAGCATATAAAATTAAAGGAAGCATTGAATAATAAGAGATGGGAAAGGATGTGGACCAGGAAACACCAAAGATCTGTTTCAGGAATTCCTGGACTATGTTCTGGGGCATGGCCATGGGAATGACTGATTCTGCAGCTTTTCTAAGTATTGCTCTAGTAGTATCCAAATTCCTGGGAGATGTGTGATTGTCCTATCCTTGGTGACGTATCCACCAGGAGGAAAAGAAAAGAAAGGAAGTACTCAGGTTATAAGCCTCAACAGCCTCTCTTTATTAAATGGTAAAGGAAAGTGGTACACAATTATAAAACTAGAGGGAAGAAAGGTACATAGGAAAAAAGAAGAAATGTCCCTCAGGAACAGCGCTAAGCTTTTTATCTTCCGGAGGCCTGCTGCGGTTGGGGTTGATACCACTCGATGAATGTGTTTTGCCAGGCCACTCAGACTTGGGGATTACTTTGTGGCCTGCACAATTGCTTCCTAGTATAAAAGTCCTCATCTCTCTTCCTGAAAAATCTTCAATGTATTCAACTTAAGTAAGAACTGATTTGGTCTACCCATGTGTCCCAGCCCTACTCTAAAAAGAGGATACGATGGAGCCTTATGAGTAAGGTCCCGCCATATTCATACCGCCCATGTGATCTAAAAATAGGGTGTCTTAAATTTTAAAAATATTTATTATAGTAAAAGACACATTGCCTTTAGTCCCACCTCAAAATACTCCCCTCACTTCAAACACACTTATCTCATCATTCTTGCCACTTTCTGAAGCAATTCTGAAAGTCCTCTTTCTTGAGTATGTTTAATTGCACTGACACGACTGCCTGAATGTGTTGAATTGATTCAAAATGTTGACCTTCATGGTCATTTTGACTTTGAAGAAGAGCCAGAAGTCACAGGGCACCAAATCTTGTGAGTAAGGTGGATGAGGACACACTGAAATGTTTTTAGAAGCCTGCCTTTCCATTGGATGGCACTCAGCAGCAACAGTCACTCTATTTTTCATCACACTTCATAAAGACACTCATGAAAGAGGACTTCCAGAACTGCTCCAGAAAGAGGCAAGAGCCATGAGGTAAGTGTGTTTAAAGCAAGGGGGAGGTTTTGAGGGGAATTAGTGGCAATGTGTCTTTTACCATAATAATTTTTAACATTCACTGTATTTTTGATCATTCCTTGTGTGTCCGCATGGCACATATTAAGTGTTTAATGCATGCTCATGAAACTAGGAAAAAATGATAGTAAAAATGTGACTATGTAATTCAATAAATACCTGGAAATACTTAAAAATACATACATGTACAGTAGAAGGAGAATCTACTATTTTTGTCTTCTACTTCTAGACCACAAAATGCCACCAGTTTAGATAATGTTTAATAGGTAATTTCTTAAGGAATAGTTTAACATCTGTAGCTCAAGGCAGCCCACTTTTTGGTAGAGAGGTAGAGTTAACACTCATGTGGTCACTCAGTCACTTAATCATTATTAGGCCTACTTTCAATGTCAGACAAACCATGGCTCATAGCAAATAAACTATTGATAAAAATCAAATGATCCCAGCTACTCAGGAGGCTGAAGCAGGAACACTGCAAGTTCAAAGCCAGTGGGCAGCTCAGCAAAACCTTGTATCAAAATTAAAAAAACACAAAACACAACAAAACAATAACATTTTAAGTGCTAGGGATGTAGCTTTGTAGTAGAGCACTTAGCATGAATAAGGCTAGTACCACGCACAGCACACACACACACACACACACACACACATACACACACATGATTTAAATAATTATTTACTTTTCTTTTCCCCTTGGGCTCAAGTGATCCTCTTGCCTCTGCCTCCTGAGCAGCTGGGACTACAGGCACGCACCACCACATGTAGCTGATCCTCTATTTTGATTAAGCTGTATTTTATAAGCTATATGTAAGCAATACATTTCCTAAATAGTGCATGATTTTTTTTACAGCCTGTTTGCCTTGAGTTAATCAGCCACAGTGGTAAAAGTGGACATTACCACTTCCTTAAAAGTCTTTACCCCAGGACCTACACTCCTACTGTTCTTGGTTCCTCCTAAGCTGAATCATCTATTTTTGGAATTACTGTGCCAGCTTCTCTTTCCTCTTCAACAGCCTTTAAGCTGCATAATTCTAGCTGCTTCATCTTCACAAAACATGATTTCTGTCAGATTATTTAATGTAATTCATTTGTTCATTAATCATTCAAAATCTAACGGCGCTTCTGTCAGAGTTGCTTCTAATCCTGTTTTGCTTTGCTTTTTGTCTGTCTTGCCCACTATATGGAAAGTTTTATGTATGTTTTATTCATTATTGTATCTTCAGCCCCCACCATAGTATGAGTATGTATGTAATACACACAGTGACATTGGGTGGATGAGTGAGTGAAGGAAGAAATTAACCTGTAAGATTTCCATTTCTGCAAGAAGTTCAAGAAGCCCCAGAAAATCCACTTTCCAGTGATATTGGTGAAAATTATAGTTAGGAAGAAAAAAAGAACACTTCAAGGAAATTGCCTTAAGAGCATGCAGTAAACTAAGAAACACTCCAGAAAATCTACTAAAACTCAGTGAGAACATTGAAAGTCTGGTATTCCAATGAAGAACCACATACCCCTTTCTCCTCTCCCCTAAGCTCCCAGCCACAGCCTGTCTCCCCAGGAGAAGCAGGACGCCAGCAGTCCTCATCCTTCTCTGCTAACTGTTCCTGAGGCTGAGTTCCGAGAGAGGACAACTAGAAGTGAGATCTCCATATTCTGCCCAAGACCCACGCATGGAACAGAAGGCATGGTGCCCTGAGAATACTGGGCCCCGATTGTCCTTGCTGCTGTTCATGGGGCAGGAGTTCCATATCAAGTGTGGCAAGCTGAAAAGAGCAGGGACAGCTCCATAAATGAGGCTATTGCTCAGGGAAAAGTGTGCCCTTGTCCCAACGCTTTTTGGGAAATTTACTTTATTTGCAAAAGAGTGCTTACTTTATTTGAGAGTTTAGGCACTCTCAAAACTAGTGGAAGTTGTGGTGAAAGGAAATGGGAGGAGATGAATAGATTTATTAGAGAGATAGACTAAACTATAGATGGCTAGTTTCCCAGACAGAGGCAGGAAGAGAGACCTGACAAGACCTGGAGTCAGAACGAATCTCAAATATTGCCCTCTTCAACTATATCTTCAAAGGAATCAGAATTTGATTGGATTCATTTATGAAACAATTTATGACTCAAGACATTATTGAAAACCATACAGCAATCAGCTGCAATTACTGGTGCTTAATAGTTGGGTGTGGTCAGGGAAAGAGACGATCAAAGGAAGTCCTGCCAAACCCACTTTCATCCCAGGTGACTGTGGGCATACACAAGGCTGTGTCCCCACAAGAGAAACAGACTTTAAAGTAATCCAGTCACTAATCAAATGAACAATAAATAAGGACCAGGGCGGAAAACCAGTATCCAGAGTTGCTATATTGCCTAATATGTCCAGTTTCTTTTTAAAAAGAGACATGCAAAGAAACATAAAAGTATGATCCATACACCAGAAAAAAACCACCGGTGAGATCAACAAGTTGTTGGATTAGTAGACATTAACTTCAAAGTAGTGATTATAAGTATGTTCAAAAAACTAAAGAAAATCATGATTAAAGAAATAAGGGAGGGTGCGATGGCCATGTTGCATCGAATAGAGAAAACCAATAAAGAGGTACAAAATAGTGGGAAAACAATGAAAACTCTGTAGTTGAAAAGTGCAAGAATTTAAATTTAAAAATTCATTCAAGGAAGTCAACAGTGGATTCGAAATGGTAGAATTAACAAACTTGAGATGAGTGGGTAAAGATTATATACTCTGAGGAGGAGAGAATAAAAGAGAATGAAGAAAAATAAACAGGCTTGGGTGATGTGAAAAACTATTAAGGATAGTAATCGAATCATAACTGAGTACCGATAAGAGAAGAATGATAGCAGAGGAGAAAATACAGTCAAAGAAATAACGGCTGCAGAGTGCATAAATATTAAAAAAGCACCAATCTACATATCCAGGGAGTTAATGAATTTCAAGTAAGATAAACACAAAAGGAACCACAAGTAGTCACAGTGTAGTAAAAATGCTGAAAACCAAAACCAATTCTGAAAGCATAAAGTAAAAAATAACTCATTTATGTAGAGGGGAACTGCAATAAAATTAACAGCTGATTTATTAGAAACAGTGGGCTCCAGAAGGTAGTGGAATAACATAAGGCACTCAGAGTAAACAACTGTCAACCAAGAGTCCTATGCCCTACAAAACTATCTTTCAAAAATGAAAGCAGAAGCCGGGCTTGGTGGTGCAAACCTGTAATCCCAGCACTCAGGAGGCTGAGATAGGAGGATCACTGCGAGTTTGAGGCCAGCCTGGGCTACAAAGTGAGTTCAAGTCCAGCCTGAACTGCATGGCAAAACCCTGCCTTGAAAAGACAAAAAACAAAAAACAAACAAACAAAAAAAGAAAACAAATATGAAAGCAGAACAGATTCCCAGAAAAATAAAAACTGAGAGAATTTGTTGCTAGCAGATATGACAAAGAAGAAATACTGAACAAATTTCTTCAGGTTGAAAGCCCCGGACAGTAGCTAGAACCCATGCGCATACAAGAAGGAGCAGTAGTAAAGGTTATTATTTAATTACAAAAGATAGTGTGGATGCATCTTTTCTCTTCTTAATTGATTTAAAAAACAACTGCATAAAACAGTATGTATATAATATATTGTTGGACCAAAATATTGAAATTAATATATTTGTCAATAACTGCACAGGGGAGGAGGGTAGAAGCCAAGATCTTTCCATCCATGTAAGGATAGATAGCAACACAGATCCACATGAAGAGAACCAGAAATGATAAATAAAGTTAAACGACAAAAGCTATAAGTATATATTTACTCTCCTTTCTTCTCTTAGCTTCTTTAAAAGTCATAAAATTATATAAAGTAGGTTCTACTAATGTACTATAAATGTTTTACTAACATTTACAGACATAATGTGTAAATGTATAAAAACAAATACAAATATGTAAATATATAAAACAAATACAAATATAATATAATGACAAATAATATATAACAAAAAGAGGAAAACAGAATAGAGCTATATGGAAATGAAGTTCCTCTATCTCACTGAAGCTAATATAAATCTGAAGTGTATTCTGATATGGCAACCACTAGAACATATAAGGAATAACTTTTCAAAAGTGAAAAATAATTCAAGAGTTAAAATTCCATAATGGAAAATAGCCAATTAATACAAAAGAAAGAAGTAAAGGAAAAATAAAAGGAAATTATGCCTCTAAATGCCCAAATTAAAAGCCAAAAAAAATCCTCAAATCAACAACCTAAAAACTCTGGACCCTTAAAACACTGGAAAAAAAGAAGAACAGACTAAACCTAAACAAAGTAAAGGAGGGAAATAATAAAGATTAAAGTGCAAATTGATGAAACAGAGAATGGAAAACCAATAAGTTAAATCAATGAAACTAAATCTGTTTCTTTGAAAAAAATAAATGAATTGCCAAACCTGTGATTAGTTTGAGTAAAAAATAAATAAATAAATAAAGAAGGCTCAATGCTAGAGTTGGAAATAAAAGAAGGGACATTGCTATTGAACTCAGAGAAATGAAAAGGATTATAAGGGAAAAAGAGGAATGAATGGTATATTAATATATCAGAGAATATAGAGAAAGTGGGCAAATTTCTAGAAAGATACTATTGAAACTGTCTCAAGAAGAAATAGATGATTTGAATATATCTATAACAGATAAATAAGAGTGTCAATTAGTAATCAAAATATTATACACAATGAAAAGCCCAGATTCCCAGGAACTCTACTAAACATTTAAAGGAGGAATAATAGCAATTCTTCAAAAACTCTTCCAAAAAATAAGAGGAGGGAACACTTTCCAATTCACGCTGTAAATCCAGTATTACCTTGAAACTAAAACTAGACAAAGACATCACAGAAAACAACAGACCAATATCTCTTATGAACAGGGACACAAATATTCTCAGCAAAATACTCATAAACTGAATCCAGCACCACATAAAAAGAATTATAAACCGCGGCCAATTGGGATTTATCTCAGGATGCAAGGTTGGTTTAACATCTAAAAATCAATTAATGTAATGCACCACATCAGCAGGATAAAAAACAAAAAACACATGATCACCTCAATAGACAAAAGCATTTGACAAAGTCCTAAACCATTTCATATTAAAGAAAAAAACAAATTAGCAATAGAAGGAAACTATCTCAAGTTGATAAAGGACATCTACAAACCCCCACTGCAAACATTATATTAAATGCTAAAATACTGGGTGTTTTCTCTCCAATTTCAGAACTAAGAAAGAGAGGTCTGTTCTCATTATTTGCACTTATACTGGAGGCTTCCACTAGGGTAATTAAGCAAGAAAAACAAAATTTAAAAAAGCATCCAGATTGGAAAGGAAAAAGTAAAATAATCTCTATTTGTAGAAGACATGATCCTACATGTAGAAAATCCTAAGGAAGCCACTAAAAATTATTAGAATAATAAATGACTTCAGCAAGGTTATAAGATACTAAATCAATATATAAAATCAACTGTATTTCTATACATTTATAATAAATAAACTAAAAATAAAATTTAAAAATAATTCCATTTACAATAGCATCAAAAAGAATAAAATACTTAGAAATAAATTTAACAAAAGAAACACAAAACATACTGAAAACTGCAATGGTAAAAGAAATTGATAAAAACATACTATGTTCCTAGATTAGAAGACTTAATATCATTAAGAAGTCAAGGGGCCGGTGAGATAGCTCAGCGGTAGAAGCGCCTGCCTGGCAAGCACGAGTTCCTGAGTTCGACTCCCGGTATCCACATACGAAAAAAGGGCCGGTGATATCACTCAGCGGCAGGGGTGCCTGCTGGCGCGCGAGGTCCTGAGGTCGAGCCCCAGTACCCACACAAAAAAAAGTCAATACTCCCGAAGTTATACATTCAGCACAATACTCACCAGAATGTCTAGTGGATGATTTTTATAAATCAACAAACTGATCCTAAAATTGACACAAAATTGCAAGAGACTCACAACAACCAAAATGATCATGAAAAAGTTGAACAAAGTTGGCAGATGCACATTCCCAACTTCAAAACCTACTATAAAACAACAGTAATTGTACTGTGTCATTCTTGTGTAAGGATAGACGTGTAGATCAATGGAATGAATTTGGAGTCCAAATATAAGCCCATGCACCCACAGTCAATTGTTTTTTTTACATGGGCACCAAGATTATTCCATGGAGAAAGACTAATCTTTCAACAAATGATAACTCGTACTTAGTTGATTTTGTGCTGCTCTAACAAACTATCAAAGACCAGGTAATTTGCAAAGTGCAGAAGTTTGTTTCTGACAGTTCCAGAGACCAGGAAGTTCAAGATCAAGGTGCTAGCAAGTTGCATTGTCTGGCAAGTGTCCACTTCTCCTTCCAAATGCTGTTTTGAATGCTGCATTCCGCAGAGGAGAGGAATGCAATGTTCTCACATGACACAATCTCCCTCCACCAGGGCCCTTTCATAACAGCATTCATCCATTCATGAGAGTGGAGCCCTCATGACCTGTCTTAGTTACTTTTCTTGTTGCTGAGACAAAATATCCAACACCCAAAGTTAAAGGGGGAAAGATTATTTGGCTCACAGTTTGTAGAGGTTTCAGTCCATAGTCAGCTGGTTCCAAGGCAGGGTGGCTTGGCAGGCAAGCATTGCAGAGGAGAAACTGTTCATGGTGAGCAGAAGGGAGCAAAGCAAGCAAGGGGCAGGACAAGCCTTTTTCTGTCCCTTATATTGTATCCAGACTACCAGGATTAGGGCAGTGCCAAACCAATCAGTGGACTGATTTAGTAATCACCCACCCTTAATCCTAGCACCGCACCATGAGTCAATCACATACTCTAGATTCAGCTACCTTTGAAAAAGCCCCACCTATGACTGCCATGGGGCTTTGAGGGGGCATCTAGACACAAGCTATAACATGACCTAAACACCTCTCGAAAGGCTCCACCTCCAACACTGTTGCACAGGGAATTAAGTTTCCAACCAATGAATTCTAGGGGATACATTCAGACAACAGCACTGGGACAACTGGATAATGACATGCCAAAGGATTAAATTGGACCCTTACCTCACACCATATATAAAAACTAAATGAAAAATTCAAAGAGCTAAATGTAAGAGCAAAAACTATAAAAGTTTTAGGGGAAGATGGCAAAAAACTGCATTAATTTGGATTTAACATTGGTTTCTTCAATATGGCACCAAAATCAAAAGCAACAAGGGCCAGTGAGATGGCTCAGCGGCATAAGCACCTTCCTGGCAGGCGCAAGGTCCTGAGTTCAATTCCCAGTACCCACATAAAGGAAAAAAAGGGCCAGTGATATCACTCAGTGGCACAAGCACTTGCTGGCAAGTGCAAGGTCCTGAGGTCGACTCCCAGTACCCACATTAAAAAAAAAAAAGCAACAAAAGAAAAGGTGGATTGGACTTTATCAAAATTTAAAACTTCTATGCTTCAAAGGATAGCATTTAAAAATGGTTGCAAAGTCTGAACAGACATTTCTCCAAAGAAGATACCCTAATAGCCAATGCACACATGGAAGGATGCTTAATATCATTTACCAGGAAAATACAAATCAAAACTGCAATAAAGTATCACTTCATATCCACTAGAATGGCTATAATAAAAAAGAAACATCAAAATAAATATTATTATGGATGTGGAGAAATGAGAACCCTCAGATGTCCTGGTTCGACAATAAAATGGTGCAAGCACTTTAGAAAGTAGTCAGGTTCTCAAACTGTTAAATGTACAGTTACTATATTCCCTAGGAACATCACCCCAGGAATATATTAAGATAAATGAAAACACGTCTACACGAAAACCTGCACATGAATGTTTCTTGAATCATTATTCATACTAGCCAAAGGCACCCACTCCGGAATGTATTAACAATGGCATATATCTGTACAGTGGAATATTATTTAGCCATAAATAGCAATAAAGTACCAATACATGCTACAACATGTCTTACTCTTAGAAACATTACACTAAGTGAAAGAAGCCAGTTACAATAGACCAGGTAAGATTCTATTTAAATGAAATGTTTAGAATAGGCAAATTCATAAAGACAGAAAGGAAGTAAGTTGTTTAGGATTGGGGACAAATGAGGGTAGGTTACTAATAACTAAAGGATTACTCTGAGGTGATTAAAATATTCTAAGACTGTGATGATGATTGCACTGTGTGTGACTACACTAAACACCTCTAAATTGTATACTTAAATCAGTTTATTGAATGGTATGTGAATTACATCTCATTAAAGCTGTCATAAAAATAATATGTATATGTGAATTTAGGAAATGAAAATAAGATTTTAAGATGTTTTAATTTTACCTCCTGTTTTTTTAAAGGTTATGGGAGATGTAAGCTTTTAAGAACCTTTCAGAACAGCTGACTCGAAAAGCACTGGTTCAGGTGACCATCAAAATTCTTCATTCCCCTTCCCTAATGAATTGTTAATGCTGAGAAATTTCTATAAATCAAGGATTGTATTACCTGGTTCTCTCGCATGAGGGTGAGGGAAAGCACTTGCCTTCAGAAAGAGAACGTGAGCAGAAGGGATCTGTGTCCCTCCTGGCTAGGGCCCTTTCTCTGGAGGCCCTTGGCTAATACACTCATCATCTTTTTCCACTGCTAAGTGAAAATCTGAGGACACAGAACACAGTGGAGTCACTAGACAGAAAGAGCCATTACTCTACCAAAGACAAAGCAGAAGGCTGCCAGATCAGCCACAGGCACACAGACAGATGTGTATGGGAAATAGGTTTTTATTCCATTAATCTCAGGATTTATTTGTTACACTGCTAGGAGTACCTTCAGTAGTAAGGTGCTCACTAAATGCTTATTGAATGAATGAATGCCATTGGAGAAAAACTGTCAGAGGTTCCAGGCCATGAACTACTGTTTGCCAATTCACGAGATCTTAAATGAGTTTGCACAAGGATGGAAATCAAAAACTATTGCAAAAAAAAAAAAAAAAAAGGAAAAGAAAAGAGTAGTGAGGTCCACAACATATTTATCATTGCTGTGGATCAAATAGCCCCAGGCCAGTGTGTGTCCATGGATGACATTTAGCACTGCATTAATGGACATTTTCTAAGTATGGAAAGAATCTAAAGTTATAGTTAAAACTACACAAACAGTATTTGTAAAGTCCATTCAACCTAATCTCCTAGTTTGGGTTCGCTTCTGACTTGCTTATTATTTCATATAGTATAATCATTAATTAAATTGTATGTATTTATAACAGATATAAATGTACATTTATGCATCTATTCATCTACCTTGCCAAATTTAAGAGAAGCAAGGATCAAAAGATTAAATACAGACCAGAGAGTAATCAACTATCTTAATTAACTAAAGAATGTACACATGCATACAATATGCAAATATGTCAGTGCTTCAGAAAATACAAAGCACTTTATTTTTATTTTTTTATTTTGCAGTGCTGGGGAATCAAACCCAGGGCCTCCCACCTGCTAGGCAAGTGCTTACACCTCTCAGCCCACAAAACACTTTTTAAATATACTTTCCACATTTGTCATTTAATCTTTATTATAATCCCACAGACAGTTAGAGTTACTATTATTCTCCTATTACAAATAAAAAAAAACTGAGGCTACCTAGGCAAAGTGAAATTAATACATGTAATTATGAACAAGTTCAGCTACAAATATGTACAATTAAAGAACAGGAAAACCTGGGAACCTGAATTACATAGTTAATTTACCATTAACCTGTCAAACTCTTTGAACAGTTTCTCCACTCTGTGTCACTGCTAACATAGTCATGGTACTGTGGCAACTACGAGAAAGAGAGGGCTGGACTGACATTGCTGCTATGTGTAACTGTTGTGTAGAAGATGTGATGACTCACCTTTACCCAGAATTTCTGGTTGTGAAAATGATTTGAGTAAACACAAGCTAGTTTTTTAAGAGTCTGCTGGACCGACACTGGAACCCCAAGACAGGTGACCATCCTTTGACCTCCAGCCTTGACTCTACTATATTTGACCTCATTCATCACTTTATCCTGTCCCCTACCCATCTTTATTCCCCCATCCCCCGCAAAAGGGTAAAACCACTCCACTAAGGGGAAAATCACTGCATACAAGTACATGGTATATGTTTGATTATGTTATATAACTTTAGAGTTTGCTCCTGTGGTTGGAGGTAGCAGGTTAATGGTTAGTTTGTCAGTAGTTAAGCTGTACTTGAAACTATTGTTATTACTAACTGTACTACTTTAGCCAGGATGTCATACATGTTATAATCAGTTTTTCTCCCCTGTATGATAACGCCGTGATTGTATGGGGTCATAATCACCACCACAGCCCAGTACCAAAGGATTAGGTGCTGAACTAAATAGTAACTTTGTATCCTTTATGAATTGGGAAGATAGGCTCTTGGGATAGCTATTAAGAACCACCCTCATCTAGAGGACATCCCCAAAGAACAGACATCTTCTAGGGAATCCTCAATATTAATAATATCTATCATAAGAAATTGGCAAGCATCAACATAGAAAACAAAATAAAATAAAAAGGAGAAAACAGAAAATGACAAGACACAGAAGTAAAATGCAACCCCAGACCCCAGCCCACCCAGGACTAGCCCAGAACACAGTGAGATAGATGAAATTGGAAGTCAAACACTGGAACTTTCTGAAATGATAGCAACAGAAGTGAAAAAAACAAGTGAAAAAGGCTATAGAGAAAATAATCTCTCAGGTACAAAAAGAAATGATGCTTCAAATCAAAGACATTAGAGAAGACACTGATAAAAGAAGAGATGAGCTTAGAAAAATGATGGAAATAAAAAATGCCCAACATAAGAAAGAAATGGAATCCACGAAATAGATCCAAACAGAAATCCAAGAGATTAAAACCTCCATTGAAAGTATATGCAACAGACTGAATGAAGGAGAGGATGGAATATCAGATCTTGAAGACGGAATTGTAGCAAGTGTTCATAAAAAGAAAGATACCTTAAAAATAGCAAGAGACCATGAAAAATCAATACAACAGCTACAAGATGACGCAAAGAAGAATAACATAAGATTGATTGGGATCAAAGAGGAAGCTGGAGACAACACAATGCCATAAAAAAACTCTTCACAGAAATAATGGCAGAAAACTTCCCAAACATTGATAAAGAATTTGACATACAAATAAATGAAGCACATAGAACTCCAAACAGCCATGACCAAAACTACACCAAGACATATAATAATCAAGATTCCAGAAATTCAGCATAAGAACAGACTATTAAAAGCTGTTAGAGCAAAGAAACAGATCACCTGTAAAGGAAAGCCCATCAGAATCACAGCAGACTTCTCAGCTCAAACCCTCAAGTCAAGAAGAGCTTGGAGTGAAGTATTTCAAGTCCTGAAAGAAAACAACTTCTGACCCAGATTGATGTACCCTGCAAAACTATCTTTCATAATTAATGGAGAAATAAAATACTTCCATGATGAAGAAATTTATGACCATCAACCAACCCTACAAAGAGTAATGAAAGATATTCTGGACAGAGATAAAAATGACCACAATTCCAAGAACAACAACAGAAAGAAACCACCAGGTAGAGCAATCAGTTAAACAGAGGGAAAAAGCAGGGAACCAACAGCAGGAAAATATCATGACAAAGTTAAGCTAATACATATCAGTTATAACCATCAATGTAAATGGCCTCAATTCACCAATCAAAAGAAACAGACTGGCAGAATGGATCAAGAAACAAGATCTGGGCCAGTGAGATGGCTCAGCAGCATAAGTGCCTGCCTGGCAAGCGTGAGGTCCTGAGTTCGACTACCAGAACCCACATACGAAAAAGGGGGCCGGGGATATTGCTCAGCGGCATGGGCGCCTGCTGGCATGCAAGGTCCTGAGGTCGACCCCCGGTACCCACAAAAAAAAAAAAAAAAAAAAAAGAAAAAAAGAAACAAGATCTAACAATATGCTGTATACAAGAAACACCTTTAGGGCCGGTGAGATAGCTCAGCAGCATAAGCACCTGCCTGGCAAGCGCAAGGTCCTGAGTTTGACTCCCGGAACCCACATAAAAAGGAAGAAAAAGGGCCAGTGATATCGCTCAGTGGCACAAGTGCCTGCTAGCAAGCACGAGGTCCTGAGTTTGACTCCCAGTACCCACATAAAAAGAAAAGAAACACCTTTAACTCAAAAAGAAATTCATAGACTAAACGTCAAAGAATGGAAAATAATCTTCCATGCAACAGGAACCCAGAAAAAAGCAGGGGTAGCTATCCTGTTTCCAGACAATGTGAACTTCAAACCAAGAATGATCAAAAGAGATAAAGAAGATCACTACATACCTGTTAGGGGAAAACTTCAAGAAGAAGAGATAACAATCATAAATATGTATGCACCAAATTCGGGAACTCCCAACTATATAAGACAATTATTAACAGAAATGAAATACCAAATAAGCAATAATACAGTTGTAACAGGAGACCTTAATACACCATTGCCACAAAGAGATAGATCAACTAGACAAAAAATCAGCAAAGAAATATCAGAACTGAACCAAAGCTGTGAACAAATGGACTTAGTAGATGTTTTCAGAGTGCTCCACCTGACATCATCAGAATACACATTCTTCTCAGCTGCAGAAGGGATGTTCTCTAAAATAGACAATATACTAGCGCACAGAACAAGCAAAGGAATTGAAATCATCCCATGCATATTATCTGACCATAGTGCAGTGAAATTGGAAATTAATGGCAAAAGAAACTGCAAGAACTCCATAAACACATGGAAATTAAATAACACCCTCCTAAACAACTGATGGGTCACAGATGAAATTAAAGAAGAAATTAAACAATATCTACAAGTAAATCAGAAAGCAGATACAGCACACCAGAACTTATGGGATGCAATGAAAGCAGCCCTAATAAGGAAATTTATAGCAGTGAATTCTCACATCAGGAAAACAGAACGAGCACAAATAAACAACCTAATGTTACACCTCAAGCTTCTTGAAAAAGAAGAGCAAGACAATCCCAAAGCCCAAACAAGGCAGGGAATTATAAAGATCAGAGCAAAAATTAACACAATGGAGACTAAGAAAACAATACAAAGAATTAAAGAATCGAAGAGTTTCTTCTTTGAGAGAATTAATAAAATGATAAACCCTTATCAAACCTTATCAAAAAAGGAAAGAAAAGACTCAAACTCATGCATTGAGGAATGAGAAGGGTGAAATCACTACAGATCCTGTGACAATTCAGGAGATCATCAATACCTACTTCAAAAATCTTTACTCTCATGGGATGGAAAACACAGAAGAAATGGACAGATGCCTAGATATGTATGAATTACAAAAGCCAAATCAAGAAGACATAAAAATTCTGAATAACCCAATATCAGTTAATGAGATTGAAAATGTAATTAAAAACTCACCAACAAAGAAAAGCCCAGGTCCTGATGGATTCACTGCTGAATTCTACAAGAAATTTACAGAAGATTTAATGCCAATACTCATCAAACTCTTTAATGAAATTGAAAGGGAAGCAATACTCCCTAACTCATTCCTGGAGGCAAGTGTTACCCTGATACTAAAACAAAAGAAAGACCCAACCAAAAAAGAGAAATACAGGCCGATCTCACTAATGAAAATAGATGCAAAGATCCTCAGTAAGATACTAGCAAACAGAATGCAGAAAATCATCAAGAAGATACCATGGCCAAGGGGGATTCATTCCAGGAATGCAGGGATGGTGCAACATATGCAAATCAATAAATGTAATATACCATATCAACAGAACCAAAGACAAAAATCACACGATCATCTCAATAGATGCAGAAAAAGCATTTGACAAAGTCCAACACTCATTCATGATAAAAACCCACAAAAAATTGGAATAGATGGTCTTTACCTCAATCTGATAAAAGCCATCTATGACAAACCAACAGCTAACATCACAATAAATGGACAAAAGCTGAAAGCTTTCACTCTAAAACCAGGAACAAGACAAGGATGTCCACTATCACCACTGCTATTCAATATAGTTCTGGAAACATTAGCCAGAGCAATTAGACAAGAGAGAAAAATAAAAGGAATAAGAAGAGGAAAGGAAGAAGTTAAATTATCATTATTAGCAGATGACATGATACGCTACATAGAAGACCCCAAAAACTCCACCAAAAGACTTCCAGATTTAATAACCAAATTCAGTAGCATAGCTGGATACAAAGCCAACACTCAAAAATCAATAGCCTTCCTATACACAAACAACAAACTCCCTGAGAGAGAAATTAGGGAAACCACACCCTTCACAGTAGCATCCAAAAAAATGAAATACTTAGGAATCAATCTAACAAAAGAAGTAAAAGATCTATACATTGAAAATTACATTACTCTGAAAAAGGAGACTGAAGAGGATATCAGAAAATGGAAAGATATCCCTTGCTCATGGATTGGAAGAACCAACGTAGTGAAAATAGCCATACTCCCAAAACTGTTACACAGATTTAATGCAATCCAATCAAAATACCATTAGCATATCTCACAGAACTAAAGAAAACATTCCCAAAATTCATTTGGAAACAGAAGAGACCTAGAATAGCAAAAGCAATTCTGGGCAACAAAGGCAAGGCAGGAGGCATCACAATCCCTGACTTGAAATTATTCTACAAAGCTACTGTGATAAAATTGGCATGGTACTGGCAAAGAAACAGACCTAAGGATCAGTGGAACAGAATAGAAGATGCAGACACAACTACAAACACATTCAGCCACCTTATCTTTGACAAAGGGACCAAACATGTTCACTGGAAGAAAGATAGCCTGTTTAATAAATGGTGCTGGAAAAACTGGCTGTCTACATGCTGAAGACTAAAACTAGACCTATGTCCATCATCATGCACTAAACTAAAGTCAAAATGGATCAAAGATCTAAATATTAAAACAGAAACACTAAATCTACTGGAAGAGAAAGGAGGTAGAAATCTTGAAGACATAGGTGTAGGCAGAGACTTCATGAACAAAACCCAAACTGCACGGGAAATACTCCAAAGAATCAATAAATGGGATCTCACCTTATTAAGAAGCTTTTGCACATCAAAAGAATTCACCAACTGGGCCGGTGAGATGGCTCAGCGGCTTAAGCGCCTGCCTTGCAAGCGCGAAGGCCCGAGTTCGACTCCCGGATCCCACATACGAAAAAGGGGCCGGTGATATCGCTCAGTGGCACGGGTGCCTGTTGGCGCGCGAGGTCCTGAGGTCGTCCCCCCGGTACCCACAAAAAAAAAAAAAAAAAAAAAAGAATTCACCAACAGAGTGAAAAGACAACCCACAGAGTGGGAAAAAATTTTAGCCAACAGTCTCTAAGACAAAGGACTTATATCTAGAACATATAAAGAATTGAAAAAAATCAGACCCCTCAAATTCAAAGACCCTATCCAAAAATGGGCATCAGAGATGAATGCGCACTTATCAGATGAAGAAATACAGATAGCAAATAAATATATGAAAAAATGTTCAACATCATCGGTCATTAAAGAGATGCAAATTAAAACAACACTGAGATTCCATCTCACACCCGTAAGAATGGCTGTCATCAAGAAATCAACCAACAACAAATGCTGGTGGAGTTGCGGGGAAAAAGGAACCCTTCTCCATTCTTGGTGGGAGTGTAGACTGGTGCAACCTTTGTGGAAATCAGTGTGGAGATTCCTCAAAAAACTAGGATTAGAGGTCCCATTCGACCCAGCTATTCCCCTTCTGGGTATTTTCCCAGAAGAATTTAAAACATCATAGCAAAGCAATATATGTGCACCCATGTTTATAGCAGCACAATTTGTAATAGCTAAATCTTAGAAACAACCCTCATGCCCATCAACTGAGGAATGGATTAAAAAGATGTGGTATTTTTATACAATGGAGTACTACTCAGCTATAAAGAAGGATAAACTCAAGGATTTTATAGGTAAATGGATGCAACTTGAGACCACACTCATAAGTGAAATAAATCAGTCTCACATGTGTAAATATCATATTGTCTCCCTAGTGTGAGAAGCTGAAAGAGTAAATAAGATCCAAAATGTACAATAGATATTGGGAAATGGGAAGAAACTGTTCAAAAGGAAAGAGAAACTGGGATCGGGGAAAGGAGAAAAGAAGGAAGGGAAAAGGAAAAGTAAATATATATACACAAGATAGTTAAGATAGCTATGCTACTAATTTCCATAGGCCCATTGAAAAGAAAGTTTTGTGTTATATTGTTTGATCAATTTTTCATGCCTTTATCTTGTAATCTGAGCAACTGCTTTGAAAATAACAATAAGCAATGTACTAACCACTGTTACTTTCCTACTATCTTGTTTTGAAATTTTGTATCATTGCTTTTACCATTTTTTCTCTTTAAAATAGAAAAAAAATAAATAAATTAAAAAAATAAAACATCTTTGGCCTTTCAGCCTGTAAACTCATGATCTACCCGAGCCTTGCAGCCGGGTTTCCAGAGGAAGCACGCCAAAGGTCAACCAGCTCAGACACTCCCCGGCCACCTGTGCCACGTACATGCCAGCTTTGAGCCTCGCATGCTCAGAAAGTTATGCAATCTTTGGGTAATGTGTTAAAATACATAGTTAATGGTGATGTGCCCCTACCTCTGGCCCCTTCCATCCCAGAATTTCTGAAGACCTGGGAGTATCCATTTATTTGGATAGAAAGACACAAATGGTCTTGGAAAATGACCTGCAAGATGTGCCAAGGTCTCTTCACAGCTAATCCACACCCTTAGGCCTGCTGGCTGCCCTTAGATTAGATGCACCAGAGATTTGTGCAGGCTCCGTACTCCATGCTATGGTTTTTCAGTTTAAGGATTTGGAAGGGAAAGAGGTGGCCTTTACCTTTATTCTTTCATTTACTCAGTGATCATCTGACACCTAATAGGTATGATGATGATTACCAGAGTGCAGTGTGTACCTTATGGATAGTGCAACCCAGTGAGAGAGCTAAAATAGGTACCCAAATGACTACAGTACAAGACAATGGAAGTACGAGACAAGCCTGAAGAGGATCCTTTCCCAAGAGTCAAGGATAGGAAGGCAAAGAAAGCTTCTGACTGAAGTGGCCAGAAAAGGCTTATGAAAGAAGTGAGTCAGGTTTTGCAGAACAAGGAAGATTTTGTCAAGGAAAGATGAGAGGAAGTGACAGTCCAAATAGAGAATGGTATGAGCCAGAGGTGAGAAAGGACAAGAGGTTAAGAATCAAGGGGGTGCGAGAATGTCATGTGGCTGGGACACGCAAAGTAGCATGAAGAGGGCTGGGGATGTAGCTCAGTGGTAGAGTGCTTGCCTAGCACACACAAGGCCCTGAGTTCAATCCCCAGTACCACACAGACACACGCACACACAAAAAGTAGCATAAAGAAGCAAATTTGCAATCAAACATCCAAGGCCTTGAACACCAAGATAAATTGCTATAATATGATTTGGTAGGGAATGGGAGCACCATTGAAAAAGTCTAAATGGAGAAGTGATACGACCCATGCAATAATCCAAAAAGATTACCTTGGTGTGCAGTACGCAGCAGCCTTTAATTGTGTGAGGCTGGAGGTCCGGAGATGAGTAAGGAATCTTTTACAATAGACCAACGTGAAGCAACAAGGTCTGAAAGTGAGGTAGCGGCCAAAACAGCAAAAAAGAAGGAATAACAAACGATTGGGTAGGGAAAGGGGAAAAATAAAAGGGTAACGCCTGGGACTTGAGACAGTGCCTGGAAAATTTTATATTGTGGATTAAAAATTTATACAAAGACTCAAATTTATACAAAGATCTAGAGATTTTTAAAATTTATTTCAAGACTGTGATGTCATCCTTAAAAAAAAGACCATCATTTCGCAGGACCACCCTGGACAGCTGGTTGCTCTCACCACATTCCTTCATAAGGCTTCGTTTCCATGGTATTAGCTGTTTTGGAATATAGACTGGAGTGCTGGGAAAAGGGGGAAGAGTTTCTTTTATGATCAATGTAATACCAGCCTTGCTATTTTCCTACTTTTACATGCCTTCAAGAATCATATGAACAATCTTGGCCCACCCCATGGTCCAGATAATGGGGCATATCCTTCGATGGAGAAGTCAGATAGATGATCTTCTCTGAGCCCATTAGAACCCTCCATCTATTCTGACAGAATGCACTGTAATTTAGCACTGGAGGACTCTTCCGTCCGTTCCCAACCACAGAAACCATGGTCCCTCTAGGGACTGCAGGTCCTTCAGCTCAGGGGACAGATGGAAAATATTCTATTTGCTCCATGTCAGGCCATTGGTGGTGGCATTCTGCATGAAGGTGCGGGTCTATGGGAAAGTCAGTGGAATAGGACTCTACCTGCAGTGGGAGAGGCCAAGAGAAACAAAGCTGGTGTCATTTTCAGGGTGGGGAAACCTAACCTGACCACACAAACAATTAACCTGAAAGGCTACTTCGTGCTCCCCCAGTGGACCCAGATGTTGCACTTCACTTTAGGTAAACGTTATTTTTAGAGACATAAGAATCCAGCATCTGAAATTTATCACCCATCTGAGTGGGAGACACAGAACACAGGACAGATTTATATGTTTAAGGGGTAGGAATGGGGTTTAAGCTCAATAAAATCTTAACCGTGCTTTACTTTTTAATTTAACTTTCAAACATTGCTTTCCTGTTTTGTGACTGAGAATCTCGTACATGTCACCCTTTTAGTGAAGTATCACAGGAAAGACATTTTTGTGGTGTTTAATGGAAATAATTTTTCTTGTGGTATTGCTCTGATACCCTGGGAAACTGACTTGCAGAGATAAATTAGGCTAAGAGCCGTCTCGTGCTAATTTATTAAGCAGTCAATGGTTTAAAACAACTTTCCCTGTTTCAGCTCACTGGAGATCTGTTACTGGCTCTTGAGAAGACAGCAAAGAGCTGAAGACTGATAAATTTCATAGATTATCTTGAATCAGACAAAGGAAGAGCTGGAGTCAGGAGTCACATAGCTGGGCACGGGTAGCACCCAGCGAGGGATGTCTATGCATGTGCAATTTAGACTCTCCCAGCAGCTGTCCTTCAGGGTTCCGCACTGGACCTCCTGTCCTGGCGGTTGAATGCTCTAAAGAAACTTTGAAGTTCCTTCTCATCCTCCAGTGTCTGCAAGAAATATCTCCCAAATGTTCTCTTCCTGTTAGAGTGAATGGCTGTGCATAGGAAATGTTCAATCTATAAAGGAAAATATGGATGATCTCCCAGATGTTGTAAAGACTTCAATTCACTTTCTTCAAATGTCCAAAGCACTTGATGCCTTGATTCTACTAGAGGTCCTGATGAGTTTTGCCTGGAGTGTGACCCAGACATTGGGCGCTAAGGTCCAGGTGATTCTAATAAGCAGTCAAGATTAAGAACCACTGCCCTGGAAGGTATTGCCAGGGACTCAGGTCTACTCCGCACCTTGTTAATATCAGGTGACTTAGCTGGTTTTATGTGTCCCTTTTCTTGCTGGAAAATAGAGATCATGGTCACTCACCAGCAAAACAGAGGCATGAAGAATAAAGTATGGGCAACAGTAACGTGTGGGGTAGCTGCTCATCTCTGAATGCTATTCTGTGTGTGAAGGAGGCTGAGTGATTGAGCCCGTGGAAAACAGAACTAGGAGAAAACATTGAGAAGAGAGAAAATAACTCACTCTTTGGTTCAAATTGGGATATTTTTTCAGAGGCAATGTGTCTTTGACCTTTTCTTCAAAGCTAGAAGATCTCCTGAGCACAAGGCACAACTGGCTTTTTACGACCAGAACTAATAATTTGCGCTTTGAAGAGACCCCTACATTTTAAGATGCATGGAATCACCTGCAGAGCTCATTAAATATGCAGCTTCTCAGTCACCACCCAGGGAGACCCTGACTCAGTAGCGCCAAAGTGGAACCCAGGAAGCTGAAGCTTTTAAAACTCCCCAGGTGATTCTGTTTTCGGTGAGCCGCGTCCTATCTCCGAGAAACACTGAGTTATCCCATTCCCAGGCAACCTCCTGAATGGTTCTTTGCATAAACTGAACTGGTCTTCTTCTTTAGTTAAATATGTTATCACAATCAAAGAAAAAGAAGCAATGCATCTTTAGTAAAATACACTGGGAAGTATTTTTTAAAAGGAATTTGGCTGAGTTTGTTTGTTTGTTTTTAATCTTCAGGCCTTTTTGGATAGCCAAGGGCCTTAGTCACTTTCTCATCACTGAGATACAATACCTCACAGCCACACCTTAAAGGAATAGAGGTTTGTTCCAGCTCACTGTTACAGTCCAGCATCCACTGGCTCCAGGGCAGAAATAGCATGGCAGAGGGGCCTAGCAAAAGAAAAGCTGCTTACATCATGGTGGCCAGGAAGTGGAGAGCCAAGGGAGAAACAAGAGAGATATACCCTTCCGGTACCAAGGGAGAAACAGAGAAGATATACCCTTCCGGGTCACACCTCCAGTGACCCACCTCTTCTGACCAGACCACACCTCTGAACAGGACATTCAACTGTGAACTATGATCCAATAACCTTCCAAAAGCCCAGCTTCTGAACACAAGAGGCCCTTGGGGGACAGCTGGATATAAACCACAACACCTAGCATCTCCACTATTTCCTCCGTTTGTCTACAGAGAAGAAGAGAGATGAATTACTGCAAGCAAAAAACAGATACAACCATTCCCCCAAGCTATGGGTCAGCCTCAGTTTTGGGAAGGGGGGGGATCTTTCAACATTAAAATCCTCTCAGTTATCAAAGGATTACAAACCCTGATGAGGAAAAAGCCACCATAACAATAAGCACACAAACTTCATTCAAGGAATTTAGAAAAGGAAATGGATATGTTCCACCATGTTTAAAAGTTACACCCTTTTCTTGATTAATATGGAAAAGTCCATATTGATTTTAAAAACTGATAAATATTTATTATAGTAGCTTTATCCACTGAGTGCCCAAGATAATGGAAAGAGACAAAACATTATTTCCAGCTTGGCATTGAGGTATAATAATTGGAATTTGCCCATTATTTCCTCCTAATTTAGTGTGTGTGTGTAGAGCTACATATTTGCAAGATGCAAATATAACCATTTGGCAGTAAGTTCTGGAATCTACAGTCTGTAAACCTTAAATTCACTCAGAATTCAGAATTCAGCCTGTAAATGAGGAAAACTGTGTGTGCATATGGTAGCAGATATTGTTCACTACTTTGTGTTTTTCACTCAAAACTTCCCCAGTCCTCTAAATCTCTCTAGCCTTGGACATTGTCCTGTGCTGTGCCCACATTCCATTGGCACGGGCATGGAATGGTATGCTTGGAATGTCTCCACCCTCCAAAATATTTTTGGATCAAGCTTATCCTTTTTCCCTGAAAAACCTCTGTTGTACAGCATTTGTTTCACTGACTTTTATATTTTTGTGTATTTTTTAATTTGGACCAAATCCTAAAACTGCAGGGCCCTGGTCCACTGTTAGAAAGTTCTCTCAACAGAATTCCCACCGAAGAACAAGCCAGGAGCTCTCTTTTTGGGGTCCAGACGTCTCTATTCTGGTGTATTTACCTGCAGGCTCCTTTCTAAATGGTCTTGAGTTTAGAAGCTGGGTCAGAGAATTCCAACCTCATCATCGGATTTATCTAAAAGTAATAATGACTTTAACATGTCATTATTAGCCAGGTACTAGGATAAAACTGTCACATACATTATCTCATTTAATTCCCATACCATTCATAAGAGATAAGTACCTACATCACTATGTTAGACCTAAGAAAAGTTGGGACATGAATTTAGGCAGCATATGGTAAAGTCACAATTTTCCTATTGCTATAGTGGATTCATAAAAAAAAAAAAAGAAAGAAAGAAAAGAAAAAGAAATGACGGTGAAAAGATTTTAAGAATCCTCAGGAAAATGATTAAAATAAAAATCAAATGAGTTTTGTAATATAACTGTGATAGCAACATAATTTGGGGTCAGTTAAGTTGCTAGAGAGACTTTGGGAAAAATTCCTTTTAAAATCTTGTTGGCATTTAAGTGACATTTTGGTGAAACACCACGGAAACATCTGGTCACATCCTCTCAACCCTAATCTCTTCCCTAAATGTTGTTTTTAATATGTCACAGTTGTTAAATTCGTAACAAGTAATGCCCTTGAGACCCAGCTAAACAACAGTGCCTGGTATGTGAAAAATGAACAATACATTTACAGCAGTAAAAACCAAAAGGAAATTTTAAATAAACATTTAATTGAGTACAAATAGTCTGAAAGTTATTTTGGTAGAACTCGCCCAATCTGTGTGCTGACATTAGCAGCAGAGTGTTCTAAATAAACTGTTAAAACAAATGTCGTCTCTTCAGTTGTGACATAACTGATCAGATTCAGGTCTTCTGAAGGATCATGGCTGGGAAGGAACACTTGTTCGCTGGAAGGGAACTCGCGTCCACAGTCTCAGAACAAAGTCATAACCGTCAGAATGCCAGGCAGAATGGAGCTGGGTATTTGCAAGTTGAACAATGGCTTCAAAGCAGACAACCAAAAGTAGAAAAACAGCAAACCACCACCAATGTTTATGTATCGGTTAGTTAGCCAAGGTCTGTGGGCCTGATTCACTTCCTCTGTAACTCTAAAAGGATTTTTCCTGCTAGATAAAGCCCTGCATACTTGAACCTAATCCAACATATGTACTTGTCTTGGGCTATATTTTGTTCTTGCTGTATTTTAGTTGTGTGCAATGGAAAGTCTTGCAAGGAATCTAGGAGGAAAAGAATTCAGAACGTGGCTTGTATTCAGGCAATTAGTAATGCAGCTGAGAACGAGAGGCTGTGTCATCTAGCCAATTATTTGAAAACAATTATTTTTCAGTTTCCTGTATTGAGTCTTTCCACATATGGATAGGCAGATGCTGCTCGGCAGAAATGTTTTTCCACTGATATGGACTCCCCAAAGAAACCATATTGGCTTTGATGTGATTCAGAAATAGTGTGACACACATCAACATGGTTTTAAAGAATGTTAGCAACCTTAGGATTGGTTCAACCTGAAAATAAACACAGATGGTTCTTGGGAGAACAAATTATTTTCCACAGCAGATTCAGCTATATATGTCATAGAATCTGTATTTTTTATTTAGTGCTGCATTTGACTTGCATAAAAGAAGTTAGAATAACTGAGTCAGATTTTCTTCCAAATATGGTAGATATATAACTTAGCCTCATCTCCATTATTTAAAAATTTTTATTTTGAAATATTTTTAAACACATGAAAGAGTTGCATATATATATATAACATATTATAAACAAATGTTTTATTTTTGAATAATTTAAGAGTAAATGAAGGCGCTGGGGATATAGCTCAGCAGCAGAGCACCTGTCTGGCAAATGTGAGATCGTGAGTTCTATTCCTGGTACCAAAAAAAAAAAAAAAAAAGTAAATGAAGGCCTAGCTGGGTGTAATACCAGCATTCTGGCAGGCTGAGGTAGGAGGATGGCAAGTTCAAGCCCAGCCTAGACAACTTAACAACGTAGTGAGAACTTGTCTCAAAATAAACAATAAAAAAGGGCAGATAATGTAGCTCAATGCGAAGGACCTGGGTTCGATCCCTAGTATTACACACACACAAGAATAAGTGGCCAGAGTAATTTTCCGTTATCCCTGAATAATTTATTATATGTTTCATAAAAGCAATGACATAAAAAGCGGGGAATTAACACTGATATATTATCACCCTCTACTCCACAGTTTCAACAATCAGCCCAATAATGTCCTTTATGAAAAAGGCACTGGATTTTAAACTTCAGTGTGCATCAGAATTAGTGGAAAGTCCTGGTAAATCAAGCTGACTGGGTCCCAAACCTGGGGTTTCTGATTCAGTATTCCTGTCCTGGGATCCAAAATTTTATATTGTTGTACGAACCCCCAGACAGGGATAAAGCTTTCGTGTCCTGAATCTACACTTTGAGAATCACTGTTTATATTGAAAAGTCCAATCCAAGATCACCTGTCACGTTTAATCATCATGTCTGGTTAATTTCCTTGACTGTAGTCCATTTATCCACTGAGTTATACGATCTTGTTGTTTTGAAAGACTAGAGGCCAGTTATTCTGTAGATGGTTGCTCAATATGAGTTTGTTCCATGTTTCTTCATAATTAAATTCAGTTTATGATTTTTAGTAGAAACATATTACAAAGACATTCATTTTATTGCACCCTCTTGAGTGGTACATAATTTTAATTTGTCTAATTACTGGTATTATTAACTTTGATCACTTATTTAAGGTGGTTCCTGCCAAGTTTTTCTACTGTAAAATTATTCATTTTCCTTTTTGTAGTTAAAAAATATAGTGTGGCAAGATAGCTCGAGACTAAGTGAATAACCTGTCATCAAACTGCTATCCGCTAGTTCTAGCAGCCACTGACATTTCTTGTGTGAACTGATTATTGCTATGACAGTTGCCAAATAGTGTTTTTTTAAAAATTTGATCATTCCTCCTATATGTATTAGCTGCAATTCTACTGTAAGAGTTTTATTTATCCCCATTTATTTAATCAATTTGTATCTATGTAGACTCATGGATCCCTGTCTTACATAGTGGGTTATAATTCACCATTATTTATTCTGATGCTCAGCTATTCCCAGGGTTGGTCCTGTCAAGGTAGCTTCTATGTCAGTGGTGGTGAACCTATGGCACATGTGCCACAGCGGGCACACAGAGCCCTCTCCTGGCGAGAGCCAGGTCACCCCAGCCAAGGTTTGACAAATTGTCAGCATGTGTACAACAGCAAAGATCACATTCATTGTGCAAAAGCGTGCCAAATGCAAACTTTTACCTCTCAGTAAAAAGCTGTTTGCCTCATTGAAACTCTGATATTGTGTTTTTCTTTGAAGACGAAAGATGTTAAAGTATGAATTGGTGTTTTCTAAGGTAAAGCCTCAGTATTCAGGTTTAATTACAGTGTTGGCACTTTGTGATAAATGTGAGTTTTGGGTTGCAGTTTGGGCGCTCGTCTGGAAAAGGTTCACCATCACTGGGCTATGTTATTTATGCCCCAGTGTCCTTTCACAGCTCCTTTGCTTTTTGATATCAAAAGATGTTCTAGATCGGGTATGGTGGCCCATGCCTGTAACCCCAGTTACTTGAGAGGCTGAGGCAGGAGGATTTCAAGCTCCAGGCATGCCTGGTCAACTTCGTAGGACCCTGTCTCAAAATAAAATTTATTTTAAAAAAAGAGCTGAAGGTGTAAGTCAGTAGTAGAGCAGTTGCCTAACATGCATGAGGCCCTAGGCTGAATCCCCAGTACCATAAAAAAAAGTTCCAGGGTCCTCTTTGACTTTCTCTGGCTAGATTGAAAGCTGATCATTTACCCAGAGAGGCTTGGTTGGTTTTAATGGAGGATGATGTTTTAAAAGCCAAGCTCAGGCCCAAGATGTATCCTTTCCTATTGGAATATTACTGCTCCTGATCCCTCTCAGGGTACAGAGCTGGAAAACACATGTGTAACTTACACACACCACAGAATTACATCTAAATTTAGTTCTCTATTATTGAAATGTACATATGTGCACAGAGTTGCATCTATATGTCTATATATAGCCCTATTGATAATCAGGAATGTATGGCTCTAATTGCAACCCAACACCACAGGACTCAATCTACTCTTCTCACTCTATATTTATAACTCCTTTCTTTCTCAATATTTTTACTTATTTGGTTAATCTCCCCCCCAAAATGTAATCCATCTCCCAACTCAACCAGGGTAAGAAGTTACTAAATGCAAAAGGACACCTGAATTCTCAGGTTTTTGTATACTCAACGAAAATCAAGTGAGCATTTTTTGACGGCTTCTTGGCCATCTTACCCCAATACATTTCAGCTGCAGTCTCATCCTAGGCAACTAAAAAAGTGAACTCAGCTAGAACAGAAAAAACTGAAGTGATCTCCCAAGCTTACCATAAAGTGAAATGAGGAGGACTCCTCTTGGCGACCCCCGGAGGAATAAGTTCTGCAAGGCGGCCCCTCTAGAGCCTTGCAAGGCTCTTCAAGTCCAACATGACTGAGTGATCGAACACGTGCAACTGCTGCCCATTCCAGCTCAAACCTCACTACTAAAGGGAGGACAGAAGAGAACAAGGAGGCATTTAGTCCAAAAAGAATGGAAGCGGATCTGTGTGTAGTGCCACACACCCATAATCCTGGCACTCCGGGAGGCCGAGGCAGGAGGTTTGCAAGTTCAAACCCAGCCTAGGCAACTTAGCGAGAGAAGGTGAGGGGGAAAAAGAAAAACTGGGGGTGAAAGGTGGACTTGAAAACAGGATATACCTTATTCATACAACAAAAAGTTATATTCATAGAACTCTTTCCCCATTCTTATTGCAGGCAGTAGCCTCTACATCATCGGAACAGAAATGCGCTCCCTTCTAGAAAAAAATGAATCAGAAAGACTCAGATTCAGGGGCACCGGACATAGCTGAGAACAGGTGTGCCACATCAGAAACAGGGATTGGGCGAAAGTCTAATCACTACATAGTGACCATTTCCCCCTGCCTCTGGATAGTCAAACACACACCCACTCCCTACGTGACTCCCAGAACACTAACAGCCAGGCTTCTAGACCCCGAGAAAAGAATTGAGGCTTTCTCTTTGGGAAAACAGGCCAGCCCAAAATAAAAAGACCCCAAAATTCTGACCGTTTAGAGTTCTCAAATGAAACAACTAGACCAGATCATCTTATGTCAAAATCCATCATTTGACAGCACAGCGTCTTTCCTTGTACTCTGTCTTAACAAGTGGACAGTGAGAAGAGAACTTCCGATGGGGAAGCCACTGCAACACCCTTTGCAAGGTTTTCTTCGGTGCCTGAACATCCCGAGTATGCTTCGCTCATAACAGACAAGATTTCTCAGTGATGAGCAGAAAGGGGGTTGTTATTCATCTGACACCAGAAGAAAAATCAAGGACAAGCAGACTTAACTTACGAGGTATCTGATTATCTCAGTATCTTGGCTATTTCCTATTTCACAGTAGGCACCCGTGGGGGTGGGGTTAACTCTTTCATATAAAAAGTGATCAGTTTGTAAATGTAATCAATCCTGTAATTGGTCAGTTTGGTAGAAATTCTAGAACTCCACTTCATTCTAACCTCTACCAACCAGGGTCTTTCAACTCGTACGAACGCTAACTAGATACAAGTAGGGACAGAATGCATCTGGCAAACCATCTCTTGCTGGTTGATCAAAAGCTTCTTTCGTCAGGAGTCCCTGCCCCACTTCCTATAATCAGGTGCTATGAATGTCCCTCCACATCCTGAATCCTCTGTCAGCTCAGCTCCTGTAAGAAGCAGACATGGAGAGGGAATTAGACATGCACATGGGGGGAGATACCTATGAAAGAGGAAGGGGACAGGAATAAGAAGCCAGGTGGAGAAGCCTTCAGATCATGATGCAGGAAAGATGGAATGAAGGAGGACTGATGAAGCTCTGAGACCGAAAGGCCAGGCTTATGAGAAGCCCCAGAAAGCAAAGCCTGCCCATCAGGAGTTGAGCCAGCTCTGGTACCCACAGGATCCCCATCTACTTTGGCAGCAGATGTTAGCACAGTTTACATATTTAATATTTAACATAGAACAGTGAGCTATGATTCAAGCAGACAACAGAATCTAAAATAATGTACTGTACAGTTGGGTAAGAAGTAGAAGTATAAGCAAATAGATATGGATATTCATGGAAGGAAGGAAGGAGGGAGAGGGGGAAGATGGATGTTGGCTACACTTGTTTTTCCTAGAAATGCCAATCACTGTCTCTCACATCCACTTTCTTTTCTGAAAGAATCTTGTTCCAATTTCAACCCTAAGGGGGCGATGAGTGCTTGAAGCTATATTTTTACCTGTGTGTTCTTATATTCTTTCTTTTTTAAATTTTTGTTTTTATTAGTACATGTTTGCAGTGTATAATGATTACATTCCTTGTGGGGAGTTGGTCCATGTACACAACGCATCTCCATTTTTTTCTTCATCCCCTTCCCCCCTGCTTTCCTCTCCCCTCCTTTCATCTCTTGATACCCTTCCCGTTTTGCAAAAGATCTTTCTCCCTGTTTCCTATTATCTATCTTGTATTTTGCTCTTTAATTTATTTGTACTTTGGGTTTCTCACATAAGAGAACCCATGTGATATTTAAGCGTGTGTGTCTGATGTATTTCATTTAACATTATGGTCTCAAAGTGCATCCATTTTCCCACAGATGAATCAAATGTATCCTTCTTTATGGCGTAGTAGTATTCCATTGTGTATAAATACCAATTTTTCTTTAATCATTCATCCACTGATGAACATACAGGCTGCTTCCAAGATTTAGCTATTGTTAATTGTGCTGCTCTAAACATAGGCATGCGTGTATTACTGTAATATGATGTCTTTAGCTCTTTGGGGAAAATACCTAGAAAGGAACAAATGGAATTACTATTTCTATTCTTTCTAAGATGGGTCAAATGTTTCTCTCACTTTGGGATTTTGAACTAAGATTCACTGAGAAACTGAGTAGGAAGCCAAGATAGCTGAGGATAATGTCCTAGAGAATGAAATTGGGGTCACAGGAGATGTTATGATAAGCTCATGCCATTTTCAGGTCAAACTTTTGAGGAAACAACCCCCTTACCCTTCCCCCATCACTAATTTATCTAATCAGCATGCGCTTTGGGGCCAAAAGATCTTGGTACAAGTCCTGGCTCAGCCATGCTCTGGCCCGCCTCTCTGACATCTTCATCAGAAAGCACAAGGGCTAAGACTTGCTTCCCTGCTATCACAAGGAAAAAGCCACAATAATGCATATAAGGTATTCAGTTGGCATATGTCTCCCTTCCTTTAAGCCCTAAGTGGCCTCTTTATCAGTGGCTACTGCCTTGAGTTCCTTCTGGCCTGGTTCTCACCAGTCACTAAAGTCTGCATTAGACGATCTGTTCTTTCTACTTCACAGCCAGTTTGGTTGAAAGCAGGCCCCTAGCTGGGTGGCACTGGTGTAGGACCACACACCCTGCATTTGTATGTGCATTCATTGTCTATGAATGTGTGCAGAACACCTACTCCCACCACACACTGCACCCAGAGGTGGGGATTATAGAGTGAACTGGAATGACGAGACCGCTCCCCTCACAGAGCATACCTTCTAGTGTGTTTCTTTGGGGACCATTTCAATTTTGCATCTTCCTCCTTGGCACTGAAGCAGAGTTGCCTGTAGCTTGGGTCTTAGGATCATTTTAGGCAGATGTGACAGGAAGATCTGAAGCAGGGAATGGCTCGAGAGCTGGATCCTGAGCTCTGGATATTCCCTGCATGCTAAGTAGGTCCAGGGCCCTCTGGAGAGCCAGAACACAGTTCAAGCATTAGGCACCTGGCATCAGGAGAAAGGGCATCTTGGAGAGAGAAGAGTGTACCCAGAGGGAAACAGGCCAAGTGCCAACCACACACTTTTCCTGCTCTCTGAATTTACCAGGCTCTCCTTTGGAGCTGTCTGCATATGTATTTTCTGAATGCTTTTTATGCTGGATTTCCCAGGAGCGAAGGGGAACTTATGCTCTTCATGTGGCCCCCGAGTGACCCTGGGGCCTGAGTTTCCCAGCAGTGGGACAGTACAGAAGAGGCTCGTTCTTCTCGGGGTGAGGAGGGTTACATCTGATGAAATGATGGTGAATTTCATTAGACACATCTACAGATGTTGAGAGGAAAACTACAGTCAGGGCTTGGTGTGTTACAAAGCTTCATCCTGATCGAGCATTATTTTTGCTTGGAGAGGCCCCAGGGATGCCAGCCTTTTCTTGTCGTTCCTACAATCCAAAGGAGTCCTGCGATCATAGGACTCTCAAATGTCAACTCAAAAAGTGTATGAATCACAACGGTCATGGCAGAGCTGTCCCTTACCCACAACAAAGGTGGCCTTCTGTGTGATGAAGCTGGAACCCTGACACCTTGTCTATAGTAACTGCCTTTGGAGGTCTGTTTATGGAGATGGAAGATATGACTATAAAAGCTGCCCTTTGCCACCAACATGAGACCAAGACTTTTATGTTGGGCTCTGAATTCCCAAGTGCTTTTGATTTGCAGGATGAGCAGTTGGCTTTAGAGGATTATTCTATCTTCCAGAATTTCAAGGTGACTTTGTTATAATTCCATTAGTATTATAAATAAAACAAACACAAGTAATGTCCACATGAAAAGAACTAGGTAGGCCCAAAAAACAAAGGTTGGAAATGCAGACAAAATAGATCTGGAGCTAGGAACTTCACCCTGGCATTAAATAAGAATTTAAGTTAACATTTAGATGATTTTTATTCTGTAACATAGTACAGTTTTTTTGAGGTAAAGTTAATCATCCCAATGCCATTCCTAGAGATGCTAAGGCTCTTCCATAACCCCTTCCAGGAGCTTCCTCGTTAAGAATCTGGACTGGAGACAACTAGGAAACACTTCTCTGGTTCATCCACATCTAGTGTGACAATAAATTGATCCTCATACCACCTGTGACCCCTTTCCACTGACACCTGAGACAGGAAGAGGACACACTATAATAGCTTATTCCCAAGACCCTGGGCCCATTCATTCCACATTTCCTAGCACAATTTCTGTCCATATCTTGTGCAAAGGAAACCAGAGAAAAGCCACGATTCAAAAACAGGTCACCAGATTCTTCTCCATGTAGACAATGCTTTGCTATACCTACAAGTATGCAAAACAAAAGGGGCAAAAGAGCAAGTCATAGAGTGATTTAGAAACACTCTGCTCCACACTTCCCTGTGTGTGTGGAAGGGGACACTTTCTATGCTTGAAATACACTGAAAAGAAAGATTCGTGCTAACATTGTCTGGACATTATTTCACGCCTATATCTTGTACTCTGAGTAACTACTATGACGACAACAATCTGCAATGTATTAATTATTGTTACTCTCCTTTTAGCCTAATTTGAAACTCTGTTTTATTTTATTTCTATTTTTCTTTTCCTCTTTAAAATAAAAAAAAATTAATTAAAAAAAAAAAAAGAAAGAAATACATCAATGAAGAGCCTGAATTGTGAACTGAATTATCCAGAAAAATGCCTCTTCTACAGAACTTTGCCTGAGACTAAATCCAGACTATCACAATGTTACCATAAACTCGTGTGGATCTCAAAGCCAACGAACTATGCTAGTAAGTTCTGAAAGCTAATGAGTCCTGCTGGGACCATGGTTCTCAAGGTGTGGCCCCCATACACATCACCTGCAAGCTGTCGGAATCGCTGCTTCTGGGACTCTACCACCTACCCACAGCTGAGGAGCTTGGGTACAGCCCAGCATTCCAGTTTACTGACCCCTCAGACAGGGCCACAGTGACAAACTGGGCCAGCATCATTCATAAGAATACTTTTCCTTTCAAAGGTGATTCATACTTATGCTGGGCCTAATACCTTTGTTTTTTAGCACCGTTTTTTTTTTTTTCCTAACAAAAGAAGGATCTGAGAGAGGAAAGTCAATACTCTGGAAGATGCATTCCTTTCTGGGGTGGCATTCCTTCCTTCAGGACTGTTGCTTTGTTTCACCCCCTGTATTCCACTGGGTATCAGGCACTTTTATTCTTACCTGGAAAGCTCACTTATCTCTTTTTTATTATTTTTCATTTTGACTCATTTGCAGTTAATTACCTGAAGTATCACACCTACCCCTTCTTTTTCGGACATGAGGAATCTGTTGGTGTGCTCACATTTGACTCAAGTTCTTCCTTTGAGAAAGCCACTGTTGTTTGAAATCTGGATTCTTTGTCTTCTCTCCGTCTATTTTTGAGGCTTCAAGACCCTCAGAAGAGTTATGGCTCTGGTCCAGTTGCAGGGGATAGGCCAGGAGGTAGGGTTGTTTCTTGTCATCAGTTTCTTATATTTATTTGTAACAACACAGCCAGGGCTTCAAGTGGGTTTGTGCTGCCCAGGGAAAACACCAGTAACTGTTAGTAAAGAAACACTGCTTGGAAAGACCAGTTTGAGCTTCCATTTGAAAGCAACAATTTAAAACAAAAAAGAAAAATTTAAGCTGCTTTATTTGCAAGAGTTTTGGTTTTCAAAAATTAAACATTGTAAAGTTCTTGAAGAACTTTGTAGCTGGAAATATTTTCTCTCATTAAAAATGCAAACCCTTCTGAAGGAAATGATACTCTGAGCTTTGTAGCACAAATCAATGCCAAATGAAGGCCATAAACCATGTTTTGTTATGCATTTGGCACCGGCTCCAAATATCTTGAACAAACAACGTCACAGTGCTTCAGACCCAGGGACCAATTATTTCTCTGGAAATTTATGATTGTCCATTAGTGGTAAGGAGACATGCAAGGGGATTAGCAAGCCTTGACTAGAGTAGTAGGAGAAACAAAGGCATTGTGAAGATCAGAAACAATTTGATATTATAAGCACCTGCTTTCCAAAACCACTGTTTATGAAATCCATTCTTGCCAAGCCTTTGCACACAAAGGCAACTGACTTGGAATTTGGATCGTCAGTCTCAGCCAAATGAAAGTGTTCAGAACCAGCCAAAGAGGAGGTGATGTTGGGAAGACAAGAGGGATTGGGTGGGTGCTTCATACGAATTCCAGTGAGGAAAAAATAAGGAATTTCTTTGTCAGAATGCCTGTCACTTTAAAGACAGGCTGCCATTTCTAAAGAAATACCAGCTTCCTCCACTCGAGACCACAGACATAGGTTCTGACCCTGCATTGTACATGTTTTTGTGGTTATTTCTGCAGCCAGAAAAACCACAGGAATCAGAGGCCCCATGTGTGACCCATCTCCCAACTCAGGTCCAACTTGAAATTGGAAGAAGAAAAAGGTGTTTTAAAATGTTAGCATGAAGAAAGCAATGCCCCACATCACAACAGTACCTCTTTAAAAAAAAAAAAAAAAAAAAAACTAGCACGACACATTCGATTTTCTCTCAAAAGAAACACAGTTCATAAGGGGGATGTTTTTAGATAAATATTTCAGTAATTGTCAGAGATGGAAATGAATTATACAAACCTGACTCGAGAGCTTAATGATGCTATGTTCACTGTCTTGTGCCTGCAGCGCACGCGGCTCCATCTCTTCCAGGAATGTGCCAGATTGAGTGGTGCTTCATGCCCCGTTTGTCTGATCACTAATCCCTGCCGCATACTGCAGTTTCCACCTGAACCTGACCTCGACTGTGAACCTGAGCCGGGTGCCAGGCACCCCCGGGGGCTGCTGTTAACTGGCATGGCAGCACCTGCTAGTGGTGGTGTTGTTCTATGTGAACCTGCGCAAGGTTTTGAGCTGGCTCATTGTGCTTCTGAAAGGAAAATCTATCCTTTATATAATATTTTTGCATTGCAGCTCTACCTCCAGAGAATTGTGAGAAGGTGTGCTGAGAACTGTGAGAATTGCAGTAGCGTGCTGCACTTCTAAAGGTCATCCCCTTTTACAAACCCCTGCCTCCAACAAGGGGCTGACACACTTGTAATGATGTTAATAAAAAGAGTTATGAGGAAGAGTGAGCACAAGTATTGGCCAAGGCTTATGGATTTCATTTGAGGCTTGCAGCACTTTCATTTTTCATTCCACTTTCCTTTCAGGAATTACTTTGCTAAGCATATCCAGGTTGTATTTGCTGTTTAATATTATTGGTGCTTAGTGCTACTGATAATTAACAGAAGTGACTGGCCTCAATTCTAGAAGTCACTGAAACTTGAAAGAAGTAGAGAGTTTTCTCCTTGTCATATATTTAGTGATTTGAAAGCTCCTTGCCTTCTAATTGCATTGAGGAGCCAATCAGCACATTCTCTGATCTGTTGTCTTATTTTGTATTCATTCAGTCACTCAAGAAATATATAAGAAATACATATAGCCAACTAGGAAGGGGATTTGGGAATTGGGGGCAATGAGAAAGGGAGGAGAGAAAGGGGAAGTGCAATTCCCCAAGATGAATGTAATATGTATCACCAAAATATATTAATAAAAAATAAAATGCACATCATCCAGAAACATCTTCATGGAATTATTCAAATCTATGAAATAGGTTATAAAATAGGCTATAAAACCTTGCTTAAAGGGGCTGGGAATATAGCTCAGTGGCACAGCACCTGCCTGGCAAGTGCGAGATCGTGAGTTCGATTCCCGGTACCAAAAAAAACAAAAACAAAACTTTGCTTAAAGAAAAAATGTAATGTTTATACTTTGAACAATGGGGTTATGATCTAATAGGAACAAAAAAGTATTCCTGAGTTCTCAAGTTTGCCTCAAAATAGACTCCATAGAGGTTAATATAAATCTGGAGGCAAATACCAGCAACCTCTGCTATTCACCTTTTGATCAATATCCAAACTATCCTCATTTCACATAGCTAGAGCTTATAGATTGAGCCTTAAAATTATTATTGACAGGGAAAGATTAAAATGCTTATTTGAAAAGAAATAGTACTACATATGTTTTGCAATAAAAAGAATCTTTTGAAATAGCAAAAGCAGCTGCTGATGAGGTTTTTCTGGTATTCTGGCAATGGATTCCCAGGAATACATACTGCAACAAATGTGGATATTACATGTTTTCAGTATGACGGACTAAATCTATCAAATATCTACTAGTAACTAAAATTCTGTTGTGCTGTCTTTGAAAGTGCTTATAGCTTTATGAAATGTACCAATTCAGACATTATTTATAAGAAATATTAATAATAAATACTTGTAAATAAGCATATGCTGTGGGCCAGGCATTATATTAGGCTCTGGAGAAAGACGCAGAGGATTCCAAGTGAGACAAACATTCATTCTATCTTCCCTGGACTTGAAATTTTGTGGGCCAAATGATTTTTTTTTCCCCACTGTCACCTCCATGAAAATAACCACAGAACACTTCCTCATTAAAGAAGGAAAACCAGCCATCCGACAACTCTGAAAGTCACAACTCTCTTGCTTAGATCTTCTCGGTTTTGGTTCCCCACACTGGGGACATACTTATAGCTTTCTGCATGGGGTTTTCATGACATTAGTGACAGAATCCATAAAGCAGCAGCCCTGGCTGTTCAAATAATAAAGTAAAACAAACAAACAAAAAACCTCTATCATTCCCATTTCCTTGCAGTGCAAAGGACATCATCTTTGAAATTCAATTCTCCATCATCCCCTCGCTCTCTCCCCTCCCCATTATGTTCTCCCATAAATCATCCTCTGAAAGTTTTTTCCCCAATTGTCAGGAGCATTCCTGCTGTCTGGGCATATATCTCCTTTGGTGTTTGATTAATTTCGTGCATTTGACCTAACTAAGAAACCAGACTATAGATCAGACATATTTCAGTTGTAAAAACCCTAACCAAAGAAGCGTAAGAATCATTTAAGCCAAAGGTTTTCATTAGCATTGATGGAAACTTAGATTTTTTTTTTTTTTCCCAAATAGGTAACAACACAGAAAATCCTAAAATATCAACGGTAGAGACACAGGGAAAACAGAATAAGAGAGAGACCGGCGTGTGGATGCATACAGTGGGAGGCTGGGAAGATCTGCAGGATCCGAGCTGGGTGTGCGGAGAATCCCAAGGGCACAGCTTTTAATCATCCCTGTTCCAACAGCCACTTGGGAAGTTGGCATAACTGTTCAGATGGGAGAACCTTTGAGGGAGGGGGATAAAAGCAGTAAAGTTTATTTTCTAACTACAGATTAGCAATAGCTTTGCAATCATCTCCCTTCCCAAGGTACACGTAAATCATTCAACTGCATATCCAGATCAATTTGCCAGGATTCGACTTCACTAAAATGACTAAGCATAAACCCCAATTGAGATGAGAGGGTGCCTTTTCCCTTAATGAAAATCAACTAGGTGGTTTGCTGGCCCAGTTGTCCAAATCTGTTGCTCATCTCTATATGGACATTTGGCCACTGAGAACTCAATTAGAGCGTGACTCACTCAGTCCCATAGAAGCGGAAGCTCAGCGTGGTGGACCCGACACTCCTGGGCATTCTGCGACACAATGAATGCACTGACAACACTGTCCAGCAATGCCAGTCCTTTCCTGCCCACAGGGCAGATCTGAGGAGCCACAGATGCAGCCTGGCATTCTGCCCGCAGCTCTGGGGTCGTACCACTTCACACTCCAGGGGCAGCTTGTAGTTGTGGGCATTTTTCTCCCACTGTCTACATGTAGATAGAGCATCTCTTAATGACAAATGGAGTGAGCTTCCGTTCCTTCCGTATTTCTCTCTTATGAGGTTTGGTGACAGGATGGGATTCTCATTCATCCTCAAGTGAACTACTTGACCACCTGCTCTCCGCACCATGACAGTAATCCCGAAACAGCTAGAAAGAAAAATGGGTGGCCACTCCCCCTTTCAAACATTCAGCATGACATGACACCAGCGTAGCAGAGACTCCGGTTCCCTGGCTGATGGCAGAGATGTGCTGTGGGGAGTTTGGAATGCTGGTTCCTTAGCCAAGGAGTACAATAATTCAGGAATGTGGTGGCTGTTTTTAGTGGCTCATGCATTTGAGCACCAGGCCTGCTTGTCCCTATATCAACTCAAAATCTGCTTCAGTTGCATCACTCTGGAAAGAAAAGAATTCCGCGGATTTCTGTATGCATCTGTTTATATTTGGTCTCTCTTCCAACCAGCAGATGCCACATTTCCCCCAAACAAATCGTTAGCCTCTTGTTTGCCTAATGGTTGAACTTCAAGGCTGGAAGCTGACTTCATTCATTCCCTTTCTTATTCAATAAATACTTGTAAAATACCTATGTCGTAAGTGCTGCAAAAGAGTCCAAAGATAGAAAGGGCTGTAAGAAGTCAATTCGTTAGAAGGAATAAAGGAATATGCTTACTGTTTTAAATTGCTAGAGAAAAAAATTCCACGATCTCTTGAAAAACCACTTTAGAAGTGAATCCCACAAAAGTTGAGAAATCCTTTCAATATCCCCAAACAGTTCTTGATGCAAGTTCATCTAACTAAAATATTCCTTTAATCAGATTAGCTCTTCTTATTCATAAAATATTTATTGAACGGTCAGAGAAAACTTTAGAGAAGATGAATAATTAAGCTGCATAACTGAAAGAACATGGAAAGGTGTTCTGGGAGAGGGATCAACATAAGGACAGGCATGGGAGAAGGGCAAATTAACACATTGAGGGAAGGCAGGGCGAGGTGCTAGGTGGAAGGGAGGAGACGAGTTAGGAGAAAGCTGCAGGAATCCAGGTCTTCCCTGGATGGTGCTCACATTCTTCCGGAGGACAGGATAAGAACAATCTTCTCTGTAGAATTTTCTTGGGAATTTTTGAGATCTTGGGCTTTCTTTTTGTCAAGGATGTTCTAACTGTAAGCAGTAGAAACCCACTTACATTTGTTTAAGCAAAAAGGGAGCATTATAAAGAATCAGGAGCCTAAAGATATACCTTAGCGGTAGAGCACATGCTTAGCATGCACAAGGCCCTGTGTTGAATCCCCAGCACCCAAAAAAAAAAAAAAAAAAAAAAAAAAAAAAAAAAATCGGGAATATTACACTCGACCTAAAGGCAGGAGGTAAAAAGGACCTCAGGGGAAATGGGAGCAGAAATGGCCATTCTCTCTCTTTCTCTCTCTCTCTCTCTCTCTCTCTCTCTCTCTCTCTCTCTCTCTCTCTCTCAGATCTCATACACACATAGTCACACCACACATCTCCTTCTCCCTGCACATCTGACTCATTCTTCTATCTCTCTCCAGTTATTTCTATTTCTCAGTTGTCCTCACAGTTCCCGACCATACAAAACCCCAGGTCCAGGAAAGAATAAATAAGATCTCCAAAATCCACTTCCAGCCATCAGGAAACAGAATGCAGTTGGCCCTGCTGGGGTAAGATCACCACCTCCAAGTCCCCAACCATGACCGGGACAGAGTTAACTAGCGTGAGAGCAGCTCTGCATGCTGGGTTGCAGAGGGGTGGGCTTCTTCTCAGAGAACACATGTTTGTGACCACAGACACCAGATGGAAACACTCATGTGTGGATTTTCCTGAAAAGAAAACTGAAGAGGATGCACTCTTTCAATTAAATGTTCCATTTACCTTGGCAAAGAAGTCTGGGTGGGCAGATTGCCTTGTGTGGGACTCAGTGAAGGATACACCAAGCATCAGAGCCAAGGATGTGAGGGGCCCAAGCCCTGAGGACAGAGGGAGGAGCTGAGGCCACGCTTCTAGAACAGCCAATACTTCAAGAAGATCTGTTATCCTTTTGAAGAGAGAAGAGTTTCAAGGGGGAAAGAACCAGACCACAAGTAGAACAGTCTGGAAATGGTGAGATGGCCTTGGCATCAGTGAATTTCCTATCAAGGAAAAGACTTTCAAATTGTAGAAATAACTATTTTATGTGACATTTGGAGAGATAACTGAAGAATCCAATGGGGGGACAAAAGACATGGCCTGTATTTAGATGTGGACTATAATTAGGTAGCCTTCCAACCCTCACATTCTACAATTTTTCTAATCAGCTGTGTTAGTCCACTTTCCATTGCTGTGATAAAATACCTGAGATAATCCATTGAAAAACAGGAAAGGTTGTTTGGGATCATAGTTTCAGAGAGTTCAGTCAATGGGCAGTTGGCTCTCTTGTTTTGCACCTGTTGTAAGGTGGAACATCCTAACAAGAAGTGATTGGTGGAGCAAAGTTGCTCACCTAATGGCCAGAGAAAGAGAGACAGAGAGAGAGAAAGGGGTCAAGACTCCACTATTTCCTTCAAGGGCCCATTCCCAATGATCTAACCTTCTCCAGCCAGGTCCCACCTCTGAAAGTGTCCACCACTTGCCCACAGAACCACAGATTAGTGACCAAGCCCCTAATGTATGGGCCTATGGGAACATTTAAAATCCAACCATAACATCAATCTTTCAATAGTGAGTACCTAAGAAAAGCTCTTCACAGCAAGAGGCAAGGAATTTGAACAACACAATCTGGTCCAGCATTTCTCGAACTTACTACTATGAAACACTAGTTGCCCATGGGCTGTCCATAGATATTCTACAAATACAGGGCTTTGTTGTCAAATGAGCTGCCAGTTAAAGACAACAAAATGGGCTTCTTTGCCACAGGATACATTCACTAAGTCAATAGCTTTAATTAGTTAATGTTTAGTATGAGACTCCAACAGGTGTTTCCCAAACTTATCTGACCACAGTAAGGACTCAAAGATATCACAGAGTATATTAAGTTTGAGAAAGGCTGGTCTGGCACTATTACCATGATTTTTTGCCTTCTTGGGATCACATGCCCTTTTTAAGAACCAAGCAAATGCTACTGAAAATGAAAAATGAACATGCATAAATGCACACCAAAGTTTGCAGATAACTTGGGGGGGGGTGCATCACAGACTGCAGTGATTCATCTATAGATCCCTGGGTTTCCCTGGACCAAAAGAACAATAAATAAATAAATAAATAATCCCTATCTTAGGTTATCTAAATTTCTATAGTTGTCTCTCCAGTCATATGTCCCCAAAGTCTCATTGCATTGCTTGTGTGAGCCGTACACAGATCTCTCTGCTTCTGCCTTTGTCCTATCTTTTGTGTGCACCACTGAAAAAAGACATGACCCTTGCTACGTTAGCGAAATTTCTCCATTTATCTTCCCTCAGTCAAACTCTTGCACAATTTTAAGGTTCTTTCCCAACCAGCAGTCCAATTTAACTTGGTGATAAAGAGATATTTGAAAGATGTTTCACATTTCTTTCTAAATTTATTTTTTTCTCATGTAAAAAATCTGAAGAACTAAATATGAGCATTATTGTGATTCTACTATGCAGATGTTCAGGAAATAACACTGATTATAAAACCATGATCTCAGAGGAGGAGAAACCCCTCCTCATTTTTCACAAAGGGGTGCTTCATAACCCAAGTCCTAGTGTCACCAGAAAAATGAAATATTTGGGGACAGGTAGAAGATGAACAAGTGAAAAAGCAAAGGACAAAGAGTTCAGATGAAATGAGTCATCTAATTCCCAGAAGGTTGTAAAATAGCACAGACAAAAAAATAAGCTTATCATTTCTAAATTACTTCAGTCCTATAAAAAAGGAAGTCTTAAAATGGGCATTAAAAAGGGCTTACTCCTCCGCATGCATGTGGAAACCAGATATGTCACTTCTTATGCATCTGTCATTAATTTTATAATTGAAGTTTATGAATATCCCCGTTGAAAAACAAATGGTTTATATCAGTGGGAATGATTTAGTTTTTATTTTTATCAAAGTTAGTACATGTTAATAATTCTTTTTCAGAGTAATTGTTGTTTGCACATTATAAGCACATGTCTCGTGCTTTACTTATAAGGACATCCGATGGAAAATTGTTTTCTTCCTCGGCCCCTTACAGTCAACATATTTCCATTCATCATTTGAAGTCTATGGAGAGATGCATGTTTGACTAACAGATGTCCACGCTGGGGTACGCAGGAAGTCCACAGTTCCTTCCCAACACAAAAGCCTTCTCATGATAAAAGAAAAGACCAAACTGCTTGGGGATAAATAAGGCAATTTCTATTCCAACAAACATCTGGCAAGGACAGCCAGGAAGGTGGAACCAAGAAAATCCCTACTATTTCATAATTAAGAGCATTTTTCTTTCTTTTACCGCTTTCCTACCCTCAGCAATCATCCTCAACATCTTTGAAAATCAGTCAAGATATTTTTTTATTTGTTCCAGCACCACCATTTTATTCTAGAATATGTATCAGCCAACCTCCAGCTATATGGAAGCACATTTACTCAGAAAGAGATGAACTCTGTAAGGTAGGGATGAATTCAAAGTTGAGTTTAGCCACTGGTATTTATTAAGTACCACTGTATACCATTCACTCTGCTAGGCACTATGGATACCGAGGTGTATGTGGTGGGCAATACTTCATCAATAAAGACAGCCAATAAGTATGTAATCAAAGATGGCAGCAAGTTAATTTTAGAATGTACAAATGTAAAGTAGGGTGAGATGATAAAGAGAGGAAGGACAGAAGGCTGACTGAGAGCGGGTAGTGTGTGGAGGTGATGTGGGAACAAAGGCAAGCTTGCCAAGGAGCAGCCTACCTTCTGCAGAACAAGGGCAGAATGTTCCAGAAGGAGACACAGCAAGACCCAAGGCCCTGAGCTTAGGTAGTTCACACAACAGAATGAACGCCCAGGTGACCAGAGCCTGGTCACCGCAGGGAAAGTGAAAGGTGATAAGTCAAGGAAAGGCCAACTATAAATGACAGCCCAGGAATAATAAAAGAAAGATGACTACTGTGGTCTCAAATGTGGCCACATGAGATGCCAACTCATTAGCTGAAGTGAACAAAATATTTATCCAGAAGGTGGCATTACTTTGATTTTTGTCACTTAGAAATAATGAAGTTATAGTAGTAGCCTCCTAGGTAAATGTTCAAAAAATGGACTTCTTCATAGTAAAGTAGAGACTAGACCTGTCTCCATCAGCAGATGCTGTCTTCCTTCTATGCTAGGTATTGACTGGAAAGTGGTTTCCTCCATTCCTTTTCTCAGGTAGCAAATGCCCATTCATCCGTCACCTTCTTCTCACCCTGGAACCTGGGTGTTTTGTATCATCGCAGCGAGAAGAAGCAAGCTCTGGCCTAAAGGATTGTTCTGGAAGTCTGCCAGACCCCTGGACTGTTTCCCAGTGCTCTGCAAAATGATCACATTGTTTCTAGGTACGGTTAACATGGATTATTATCAGAGATGGCTCATCCTAGATGAATTAATGAATTCTGACACCACACTTCAGATTACTGATTTTCTAACCTGCTTGTAGACTCTGGAAAAATGGGAATGAGACAAAATCAGGCATTTCTCTCCTCTATGTTAGGCCAGGCTCTATTCCACTCCAAGTGGTAAACACCAGAGGGAAGACAAGGTACCAGGTAAGTAAAGAATGAAGGGGGAGATTCTCACGAAGGAGACTTCTATAGTTTTAGCAGAACATATACATTTATATATAAACATAAGCAAAAGTCAGGGAACCTGGACAACATAGTCTAGTTCAACTAAAACCAGTTAAATAATATACATATATATATAAATTATATTATATGTAAAATATATACATGCATATCCCACAATATAAAATAAAAGTTGTGTAATAAGAGAGCTTTAAAATATTTTTTTGTCCAGGTTATTGTATATAAATCCAGCTTTCCTTATCCAACGAGCAAAGTAATGGTTTTCCTCACTCCCTATTTTTCTATTTTATTACCTGTTCAAATTATACCACTTTTCATTTTTTGTTTGGTTTTGTATCTTGTATTACTGATGATCAAACCCTGAGCCTTGCATTTTACCACTGAGCTATACATGCAACTGGTCATTTCCATCCTTAAACAAAATGTAATACTCTCTTTAACTTGGCTGTTGTTTCTGTTCCATTATTCTCATTTGTTTCATTCATTGCAAGTAAATAACATTTAGAGTTTAGTAACCCTATCTGTTACTACTTTCAGATATTAACTACTTTTACATTATTAAACTTTTGTATTCTAAAGTAGCCCAAAATATTATTCTGACAAGTGGTTTATTCAAGAGAAAGAAACCAAGTTGATTACCTTTTAGACAGGGTTTAATGTGCATATATCATTCTAGTTGTTTACTTTTTTTCCAGCAGAGTAAAGCCCAGAAAACAAATTTCTCATAGATTGGTTATTAGTAGACACACATCTAGAAGAATCTAAGTTTTATGATCTTCCATTTCACTCTTTGCCACTAGATTTGTCTCTTTTTCCAAAAAGATGGGCAATAAAATAGTAGGCTCTGACCCAACTCCTATGATTTTACACTGTCATATTTATATGACATAGAACATACATTATATGTGCATGTATGTATATATATGCATGCATACATACACACACACCATTATTCACTTCCTTTATAGATAAGGGAACCCAAATAGTATCTGAGATTTCCATATCAATTTTAAGTATGCAGACATACTTGAATATACTCGAAACATAAATGACTAATGCTTTACAGCTTTTATTCTTTTCCAAGGCTCTGTCTTTTAAAAACCATCATCTTTAAATATATTTTTGATGGTGTGAGTGACCTATCAATGGAGTCAAGAAGTATTGATGGGTTACAGAATGGTGCTACCTGGATCCTAGCCATCAGACTAAGCCACTAACTGACATTTTTGACTGCCAGCTCTTGACTGACCAACTCTCTAGATGCCAGCTCTGGAATAGCTAGTTTGTTATTCAAAACCTGTAATTAACAACTAGCAATATTTCTCAAAACAGTTAAGTGAACAACTAATTGGTCCTTAATTATTTTTTAAACAAATAGATAAATTTCTCAGTTACAAGGCTTGCTTGCAGAATTATTCATTCACACCCTACAACAAAGTTCCCTTCATAGAGCTTAATAAGCTATTTACCAAAGTCATTCCACAAAAGATAGGAACCTCTTTAAACCTTTGTTCTGAATAAATAAAATGCAAATAATAGTAGCTTAATACACATAGAAAAAAAAAGCCAAGACAAAACTCTCTGGCCAGGAGCTGTAGTTCCATGAAGGATACATAGAAAATACATCCTACACACATTGCCACTTCAGCTTCAGCTAACCCACATCTGTAAATCCAGAGAGCTACTTGCCATGTGTCTTTCCAACTGAAAAAGGCAAAGGACAACTGGCTGCCACATGCTTTTTACAAAGAAATTGTAAACAGGCTACTCAGTATGGGTATGAGATCTACACATAAGTACCCCAGGAATGGATCTGGCCCAAAGTCTCCAGCTAAAAAGCTTCAGGCATCATAATCTTGCCATATGTCCATTGTATAATGAACCAGATAATAACTTTTACCCTGAAGGCTGTTTTATACTAAGAATGAGAGCAGGGAATGGGCAGCTGAGGCAATCATTCAAAGGAATTCATGTGGCTTAGATGTGTGTACATGTATATAAAAGATGAATACTAATGTTCTTTTTAAAGCAATAGACAATGTTCTAAAAAAATTCTAGAAGTACATCATATCATTCTCCATATCACAATTCATAAAAATATGCACACATTAAAATGCACATTGATGGAGATGTCAAGAATTCTCTGGGAGCATTTGTTACAAACAAAGTGATAATTCTCTTTATCAAAATTACTTCTCTTTACTCAAGCTGAGGCTTACTAAGGTGGAGACTAAAGATGCCCGATGCTTAGGGGAAAAAGCTGTGAGGGGCCAGAGTAAGAAAGACAAGGTGTTAAGAGGCCAATTTCAGCCTGCTCTGTCTTCAACATCAGGAGAAAATAGTAAAGCTAATTCTTGAGGTTTTACTTTGTCTTGATTCAGTAGACTAGAAAAACTAAGATGGATTCAGGCAATACTTTAACTTGGAATAAAAAGAACCCATTTGCTTATAGTGGCCTCCTTCTTGTTGTCCCAAGAACTTTAGACAGGGCCACAGTTAGAAGTTGAGAAGGATCAGTGGCTAGCAAATAAAACTAGATTTCCATTCATCCATCAGGCACTGGTTGATTAGTAACCAGGGTTTATGGTTATGGGTGACAATCTTTTAATATTGGGACTTAATTCATCCTTTTAATGTTATTATGAAGGAAAAGAGAAAGAAAAGGATCTGAGAAACCATAAAGCACAAGACAGGCACTGGGAAAATGTTTGTGTACTAAGTAAACTTCTCATTTGTGTTTTAAAATACATGTTTAGGAAAGAAATGTTTCACATCAAGTATTCCAGGTTCAGAAACTCACTCTGAGTTTCTAAATCCTAAGAAGTAGGGAAAGAAAAATTGAAAGTGGGCCAATATAATTTTAAAATGTGGCCTGTGGTTAAAAATAGCCTCTGCATGACAAAAAGTGGGTAGCAGAATGGGTAGCAGAATGTAACAGAAAGCAAAAGTCTTCAACAACAAGTGTTATGGTTTAGATCTAAAATATCTCCCAAAGTCTCATGTTCAGAGGTGGGGTTTCTGCAAGGCAATTGGTTCATGGGGGCACTATACTCACCAGTGGACTAGTCCACTGATACGTACATAACAATGTTTTGTTAGGAGGCGGGGCCTGTTTGAAGGGGTGGATCATTGGGGGCATAATCTGGGAGACTATATTCTTCCTTCAGGCTCCTTCTTTCTCCCTCTGCTTCTTGGGTACCATGAGGTAAGCAGCTTTCCTCCCCCAGATCCTTCCACCATGATGTTTCTGCCTCAGAGCCAGCAGACCATGGACTGAATCCCCAAAATCATGAACAAAATTGTATCTTTTCTCCTTTAATTTGTGCTGTGTCCTAGCAATAGAAAAATGACAAATACAATGAAAATATGATAAAACATTATTCTTCTATATGCTTTATGTCTTTGGATAACCACACCTATCAGAATATTCACCGGAAGACACAAGAAAGTAGTGTGGCAGACTGAGATTTGGTACCTCTGCTGCCCACATCTTCCAGGATTCACACATTTGTGCCTTCTTCTTTCACACTAACTCTAATGCTTGGCCATGGTTGATCCCTGCACAATGGGACTTGTCCTCATAAAATTCATCTTTTTGAAACTCAAACAACTAAGTGGAGAAGTCCACATGGAAGACACTGAAGGGCTCTTGTTTTATAGCCCTGGTTGATCTTCTAGCCAGAGACCAGTATGAACTGGCCACCATGGGAATGAGGTCATTTTGGACCTTCCAGCTGTCCCAGCATCCCTGCTTATACTTTGTGAAGCAGAAGTGCCAGACAATAGACTTGAGAAATTATAAATCACCATTGACTTAAGCCACTAATATTGGGGTGGTTTGTATGCAACCATTGATAACCAAATCAAACAAGGCATGGAAAGTAGGAATCTACATATTGCTAAATAAGCCTGAAACCAGCCTAGTACACTTTTGACTCTCTGAGTCCCCCAAGACCTGAGGTCTTAGTTCAGTGGTTTCCAACTTGGCTGTACCCTAGGCAGTTTTTAAAAAGAACCTTTTCAAAGTACATGTAACAAGGCACACCTCAGAAATTCTGACCACCAGAAGAGTTGATAGCATTTGGTAACTTCTTTGTAAAAAGCTTTGCTGGATATCGAACTGCCAGATGAGTCTCTGCTGACATAACCAGCTGTTTTAAAGTGGACAACATCACGTACGATCTCACAGCCACCTTCCACAGGGAACAGCATCTCATCGAGATCTGTTGTAACCAGTGTCTTTTATGGAGTGACACTGTGTTCAGCGCCTGTGTAGGGATGAAGTAGTGTTGGATTATGTTTCCAAACCTCGTTGAAAAAAGAAGTCAACTCTACACACTTTAATCACTAAAATGCTCTCAAGGTCAAGCTGAACACATAAACCTCAAATAAAGAATTGAAGGGAGAGGGCATCTAACAGGAGCAGAGGAGAAAAGGAAGCAGGGCAGCATGGGAGCGTGTCATTGCACCAAATGCTCCCTCGGTCCAGCCCAGCTTCGCTATGGTGGGAGGAGAGGGAGAGGCTGTGCTGCTGTGTACATGATGCTGGATAAGAAGGAGCAGGGTCAGGAGAGCAAGAAGAGGGTGGACTTTCTCCCTCATCTGCTCCACACACGTCTGTAAGGAAACACGTTGGCTCCTTTAATGATATCAGTGAAAGACAAACATCAGAGGAATTGGGCACTGAAGCTATGAGGTCCAGCTGGTCCCTCCAGCTGGGAGATCCCCCCACCGCCCCATTGCCACACTTGCAGAACCTGGACATGTGTCTATTAAGAGGAAAGAATAGCTTTTATAAGATGTATGCATGTGATGGCAGCAGTAGGATGGGCAAAAAATCTCCACAAGGCAGGCAACTCCTTCCCAATGTAAAGACTTTAATACAGTGGCAATCACAGACAATTTGGAGTTGGCTTTATTAAGAGAGATAAAGGGGTTCTTTACAAAATGAAATAGATTCATATGTTTGAAAACATGGAAAAGAGTAAAAGGATGCTTCACTTTGCCTCCCTCTTTGGACATGTGTTATCCAAGCCTCTTAGTCCCAAGTGAATGAAAATAACTCAAATTGCATTCAGCATACATGGGGGAGTTTCCTGGCTCATTGATGGAAGCATCTAAGGGTATTCTGGCCTTGGTCATGCTGGATCCAGGTGCTCAAACAATTTTTCATGAAGCCGCTTCTCTGTCTTTTGACCTAGCTTTGCTCTCTGCTGGCCCCATTCTCAGAAGCCTCCCCAGTATGGCGGCAAGATAGGAGCCAGGAGCTCCAGGCTATTTTTCTTATCCTCTTAACAACACTCCACAGCAAGAGTTTCTCATTTTCTAACTACTGCCAAAAACTGAGTCTCCTCCACTCTGATTGGGTCACATGCCCATCCCTGAGCTAATCACTGTCTAGAAGAATGTAATTTCCTGGGAGGCCACGCCTGGAGAAGGAAGAGAAGTCCCTGATACTCAAGCTGTATGGTCTGACAGTGGATGAAGGGCAGGATTCCATGGAAAACCAGAGTATCTTATTTACTAGAAATAGCATGAATGGATACTGTACAGGTAAACCCATCTCTGATTAGAGCAGAGAAAGGAGCTTCCAGAACAATTTTATGGTTTCTGCAGGGGCAGTTCTGTGTTTGGAGCAGTGAGTGGGTAGGCCCTGCATGCTTGATGGAGTCAACAGGTGCCTGCCCTCCATGTGGACAGCTCCTGGTCCCTCCCCAGCACCCCTAGTCATTCTGGAGTTGACTGGATCACTGAGGCTCAACCAACCTCATCCTTGAAGGCTCAGAACAGAGCGGGTCAATTCCCATTTACTCCTTCTAAGGAAGTCAGTCAAACTTGAAGACTTTTGGTCTTAGTTTCCACTGGCTTGTTGCTATGTGCCTGGAAATTTAAACAACTGTTAAATCTTTCAGCTCTCTCTCAAGTTAGAGAAAAAAAAGATTAAAAGTCCGAGACCCTTCCAAAAGACATCCTGTTGAAATAGAAAACGTTTCAAATATATTGTCATCACCCTTGCAAGTCTTATCACCTGGGCCAAGGAACAACATGTGCCAGATGAATAAAAAAGAATGTAAGTTTTATTGATTTTATCACCTCATACTTTTTTGCAGGTCCATGAACAATGTGTAACGGTGAGTAATTTTGTTATAATGATCAACAAATCTGTTCTACATCAAGGATTGTTTTTGAGAAAGTGTTGCCCAGATACAGAATACTTAAGCTGTGGTATTTTGATTTTCCACCTTTCCTGGTATAAGAAAGTATTTGGTGATATAAGGAAATCTTGGTAAAGGTATTTCAAAGCAAGCCAGTATCTTGTTGGTCGCTTGTCCCATCTTAATGAATGCAGTTGAAGAAGTACAAAACCAGCCTATTGTTCATTCTTTCTATGCTTAGCCTCCATCTTGGCCCAGTCTAAACCTGACCAGATAATTATTGCAAGACGCTATCATTTGTGAGCATTGCCTCAAGTGTACAAGCATGAAAGGATGTGAGATTGGGGCCAAATAAAACGGAGCCGCGAGAAACAGAACCGGCCACCTACTCTCAATCCCCTGGCCTCCACACCAGACAGAGCTAATAATATGATCAAGCACAGGCCAAGAAGGACGAAGGAAGATGCTCTCTTTCATTCTCAGAAGCCTAGAGAGGCACCATCCTGAGCGCAGAGAAACGGGATCCTCTCACTATAATTATCCTGAGACACGCTAAAAATGCTCTAGTGATTTTTTTAAATTTCCGTTTCATGGATTCCCAAAATCCCACATGAAAAAATTATTTTAATGTCGGCACATGAAATTCATGCCTACCCCACCATTTCCCACCTCCCCCATCCTCTCTCCCCAGTCAACAGTATGCCAGATGGGACTTAGACTCCAAGCCACAGAAGACAACACGAGACGTCTCTGCAGGCTCGGGAAGTCTGGTGAGCTGTGCATTAGACCACAGAAAGAGTCACGGCCACATGAATCTAGTTTTTGTACCCTTGCTTTGAGCCTCATTGCCAGTCTGGCTTTTTGTTTAGGTGACCCCTGGCCCCTGAAGTCAATGTTTGTCTTCTAAATGGTATTTCAGCACTCACATCTGGCGATGTCCTCCAGCCTGACATTTGTGAAGCAGATGCTTCCAATGGCCTGGAGTGTGCCTTCTGGGTCAGTGTTTTCAATGATGCCCTTTGGCATTGATCTCTGTGGTACCTCTCCCCAGGTAAAAAGAGAAACGCACTAAGAAGTGGCTGAGAGAGAATACTTCAGACCATCTGGAGGTCATCTTGGAATATAAAACCCCAGAAATTCTTGTATAAAGAAATACCTGGAGGTAGGGAGGAGGGGGAAGAATCAAGTCCTTGGTATTTTTTTTTAAAGTTGTACTTTAAATAGTCTAGCAGTTCCAGCCTGACAAATCTATGCTCCACTATAAGTAATTTCTGTATGTATTTCTTTCTCTCTGTTCAAGGTCCTCTCTCTTGAAACGACAAAGGAGCTGAGAAGAGCATCTGTTGTTACAGAAGAAATGGTGCTGATTCTCCCGCTCAGCCCACCCTCCCTCTACACACACACACTCACACACACACACACACACACACACACACAATGCATGGAACTTAGTAAGAGGCTTCTCTCAATGCAAGCTGGCAGAATACACCAAGGAATCTCATGAACTAGAGAATGCACTGCAATAGCCTGCATTTGGACAATGCTGTCTTTTAAAATTAAGATTTTTCCCAGAAGACCTGAGCTTTCAAAAATAGGGAGATAGTTCATGAGAATTATTTACTTCAACTGGCTGAAGATTTGATTTCCAACACCATGCCTCAACATCTACTCTTACCTTTTATCAACAGCAATATTTATACAACCACCCATAGAAAATGTCAAAATCTCAATCTACTCTAGAGTTTAGTACAGGCAAGGTATTTATGAGGCTTAGAAATCATTCTTCTCTCTTCCATTCATCTTCACAATAGCTCTAGTACCCAGGTGGTCACAATGCAGAGGATTAGCATTGCCCAAACCAACATAAAGAGGTATCATAGGCAGAATCCTAAAATGACCCCCAGTGACTCATAACCCAGCATTCCTCTGAGCACATGTGAATCTGTGACTTGTTTCTAACCCATAGAATATGACAAAGGCAATGGGATATCACTCTCAGGATTATATCATGTTATACAGCAAAGGAGAAGAGATTTTTGCAGATTTAGTTAAACTCCCAAAGCAGGTGACTTTTAAGTCAACAAAAAGAATTTATCCAGGGTAGACCTGACCAAATCAGGTGAACCCTTTAAAAAGTCAAGAGTCAAAGGGCCCAACCAAGATAGACTTTCCTTCCGGTTTGGAAGAAGTCAGCTGCCAGGTTGTGAGAGGATTTGTGAAGGGGTCACAAGGCAAGGCCCTGAGGGAAGATTCTAATTGCTGGAAATGGCTCCTGTCAGCTGCTAGCAGAAGACAAGGACCTCAGTTATACAACTGTGAGGAAAATACAGCAAGTTGAAGGAGCTAGGAAGCAGAGCGCTCCTCACTTATGTCTCCAGATAAGAACGCAACCTGGCTGACAGCCTGATTTCAGCCCTGTGAAACCCTGAGCTAAGCTTTGCCCAGACTTCTGATCTGCAGAAACTACAGGATAACAAATGGGTGTTATTTGAAGATGCTGGTTTGTGGTAATTTGTTATGCATCAATAGATTAGTGCAAAGGGGTTTTTATTGACTGAGAAGTAATTCAAATACATAAGAGTCCGTGTTTCAGGCTACTAAATATTGTGCATAGTGTGGCGCTTGGATGCAGATCCTCACTGGGAATCAGCAGTCACATGGGGTAGAAGAGAATGTGACCCTGCTTCAGATATGGATGGATGGATGCATGCATGTATAAATGCACACATATATGATACATATATATATATATATATATATATATATATATATATATATATCAAGTACTTACTATGTGCCAGGATCTCTACTGAATGCTTTAAATATCTTGTTTTAGATGAGAGGTTAGAGCTAAAACAGTATAGGTAATTCTAATGTCATAAATTTACCCAACCTAGTGGACTAAAAGAAAAAAGGAAAAAATAGCAAAGCAAAGAAAAGGACACACAGATCCATTTCTCACAAGGTCACAGGTGAAAATGTATATCCCAGACCCTCCAGGCCTCTAAGAAGGATATGAATGTTGTAAAAAGCAGAGAGGATGAGCTAGATGGCACAATCAATTGGTCCAGATAAATCTGATTGATGGTTTTGAGTCAAGAGTTTATCAAATCATGATGTAATACTAACTGCCCTTGAGTAGACAGTAAGCAGGTCAATATCTATATGAGGGGGTAAAATGCATGTTTTAAAACTTATTCACAGCCTGTTAGCAAGTCATTGCTGTAGTCTGTCTTTGGAATGCCCGCCCACCAAAACCTCTGTATCAGTGGCACTGGGAGCAAGTGGAACCTTTTTGTTTTTTTTTTTATGTGGGTACCGGGGGTCGACCTCAGGACCTCGTGTGCCAGCAGGTGCCAGTGTCGCTGAGTGATATCACTGGCCCTTTTTTCATATGTGGGTTCCGAGAGTCAAACTCAGGACCTTGCACTTGCCAGGCAGGCGCTTATGCTGCTCAGCTTTCTCACCAGCCCTGCAAGTGGAACCTTTAAGAGGTGAAGCCTAGTGGTAGGAAGCTGGGTCAACATGCTTTTGAAGGGGCAATTGGAATCCAATTTGTATCTCTTTGCTTCCTAACTGCCATAAGAGGAGCAGCTTTCTCTACTCTGTGTCCCCAACAGGATGTTTGGCCTCACCACAGGACCAAAGCAACAGAGCCAAGTGGCCATGGATTGAGGTCTCTAAAATCCTGAGCCAAAATAAGCCATCCCTTTTTTTCATTTATCGTCAGTATTTGTTACAGCAACAGAAAGCTGATGAACACAGTCCTGAATCAACAATCAGAAAAGTGGGAAAGCTACCACTAATGTGGAGACCACTGTCATGTGAGCTATAAATTTCATTATTTAAAAAAAAATAGAAAGGGGAAAAAAAGATGGCGGATGAGTAAGAAGCATGGACCACGGGAATATAGTGACCGGGAGAGCGCAGGAGGAGGGGGGATGCATCCCCGGGACATGGAGGGGTTCTGAAGCGCAGCTTGGGACCCACGGCACCGGTGAAGGGTACTTTTCAGCTGAGAGGGAGCGGACCCCGCGCGTGCACCTTCTGCCATCCCAGGAGTCGCCGCGCGACAGAGGCTCGGAGCTGCGGACGCACGGTGGCAGCTAGCGCCCAGGGAGCCCCCACGGAGGGTCAGGGGACGGCGGCAGGGCAGGGGAGCGGCGGAGAACTGCACTGGCCGGCGGTGAGTGTCTCTCAGCCACAGCTGTCCCGCGCCAGAGAGCGACTGGCCGGGCGCCATTGTGGGGGGTGCGGCGAAAATCAGAGCGGCTCGAAAACAGCGCTGGGAACTCGCGCTCCGGACAGGGCGGCACCGGCTCTCAGACCCACGAAAGTGCGCTGAGGGCAGCGGGTGAACGAGACTGGTCTCACGGACACACCTGTCCCGTGCCGGAGAGCGACTGGCCCGGCGCCATTGTGAGGGGCGTGGCGAAAACCAGAGCGGCGGGAAAACAGCGCTGGGAACTCCCGCTCAGGCCCGGGCGCAGCTGCACCTCTCAGGCCCGCGGAAGGTGCACTGACAGCGGCAGGCAGAGGAGACCGGTCTCCGCCTGAAAGTCCACGCTTCTGCTCACCGCCCGCCAAAGGGCCGCTCTTGGCTCGCTGGGACGGACCTGCACGGAACAGGACTCTGTCATCACACGGTGCCTGCCTACAGCAGAGTCAACACCTGGAACTGATTCTTTTTATTTTTTTATTTTTCTTTTTATTTTTTTCTCATTTGTTTTTTGTTCTGGTGAAGGGGTTTCTTTTGTTTTTTGTTTTGTGGGGTTTTATTTTTGTTTTGTCTGTTTGTTTTGTTGTTTTTGTCTTCGTTTTTGTTTCTGTTTGTCTATTTGCTCTTTCCTTCATTATTCTCTCTGGTTTTTATATGAGTGTAAACAGCGCCTCTAACCTCTTTGTGATTGTGGTTGTGATCTGTTCTTCCTTTTATCCCTTCCTTCTCTTTTTCCCACCAGTCCTCTGCACCAGTGTCCCAATGTTAGTGGGATCCCTCTTGGTCCTCTAACCTTACATCTAATTCCTTCCTCTTCTCCCAATACTCTATTTCCTCCTGAACTCATTTTAAATTTAAACTCCTGAGGGAAAAACTTGACATACTAAGGACTTGTATACTGCATATAATTTTTCTGGTGTGTTTTAGATTTTGTTATATAACCGCAACTCTACTTTATACAGCTAAAAGTGGTAAATAACTGGTTACCTTAGTCTGTCATTTTCTAGGCTGTGTTTGATGCTTTAGTTACCATTATAGCCAAATGTGAAATAATTGTTCTAAACAGCTTTCCTTCCTGATAGTTCATGATTGATATTGACTAAGGGACACAGAAAATACAGTGGCACAGTACCAAAGAATCAAGGACTGGGCCAAACAGGTAGCAACTTCTCACATCCAACAAATTGAAGAGGTAGGATCTGGCAGAAAGCCCAAAACCCAAAAGCAAGCTCCACTTGGAAGATACCGCAGAGAAGTAGTCACCTTCTAAAGATCTTGAACACTAGCAATAAAGTAACCTACCATAGGTAGTTTACAAACATCACCCCAGGAATTAAATTAAAGAAAAAAAAATGAGATGACACTTAAACAAGATGCAACCCCACACACATCCAATTCATCAAAGGCAAACCTAGGGGGCAACGAGGTGGGACAATCCCAAAGCCACCCACCTGGCCTATCTGAAGTGGTAACAACAAAGCAACTGAATGAGGCTCTGGAAAAAATTAAAACAGAAATAATTTCACAGATAACTGCAGAGATAATGTCCACAATGAAGACCATGCTTAAGGACACTATAGCTGATACAGACAAAAAAATAGACGAGCCTTAAGAAAACTATAGAAACCATGAATGCTCAGCATAGGAAAGAAAGGGAATCCATAAGGGAGATTCAAGCAGATATCCAGGAGAACAAAAATTCCATTGAAAGTATTTGTAGCAGATTAAGCCAGTGTGAGGACAGGATCTCAGATATAGAAGACAGGCTTGCAATTAGTGATCATGAAAAGAAAGAATTCTTAAAAACAGCAAGGGACCATGAAAAATCAATTCAGCAGCTGCTAGATGACTCAAAGATAAACAACTTAAGAATAATTGGAATAAATGAAAAAGCAGGAGATAGCATCAATGACATTAAAACCTTGTTCAGAGACATTATCACGGAGAACTTCCCTGGAAGAGAAAAAGAATTTGACCCCAATATAAGTGAAGCTTTTAGAACGCCAACTAGACACGATCAAAAAAAAAAACTTCAGCCAGACATATCATAGTCAAGATCCCAGAAATTCAACAGAAGGGCAGAATCTTAAAAGCTGTTAGGGAGAAGAGACAAATCACCTATAAAGGAAAACCCATCAGAATCACAGCTGACTTTTCAGCACAAACCCTCAAGTCAAGAAGAGCTTGGAATGATGTATTTCAAGCTCTAAAGGAAAATAAGTTTCAACCCAGATTGATGTACCCCACAAAACTATCTTTCAAAATTGATGGAGAAATAAAATACTTTCATGACAAAGAACATCTGAGAAAATTTATGACCACCAAACCAGCACTCCAAAATGTTCTGAAGGACATTCTAGAAAGAGATAGGAACCCCAACAGAAGGAATCCACCAGGCAGGGCAGATAATTAAATAGCGGGAAAGGGGAAAAACAAACAAAGAGTGGGAACCAACAACAGGAAAATATCATGACAAGTATAAGTCAATATATATCAGTTTTAACCATCAATGTTAACGGTCTCAATTCACCAATCAAAAGGCACAGACTGGCAAAATGGATCAAGAAGCAAGATCCAACAATATGCTGTATACAAGAAACACATTAAATTCAGAAAGAAATTCATAGACTGAAAGTCAAAGGATGGAAAACAATACTCCATGCAACAGGAACCCAGAAAAAGGCAGGGGTAGCTATTCTTTTTGCAGACAAAGTGAATTTCAAGCCAAGAATGATTCAGAGAGATAAAGACGGTCATTACATCCTTGTAAAGGGAACAATCCAAGAGGAAGAGATAACGATCATAAATATATATGCATCAAATACCAGCACACCCAGCTATATAAAACAAGTACTAAAGGACATGAAAAATCAAATAAGCACTAATACAATTATATTGGGAGATCTCAATACTCCACTGTCACAAAAAGACAGATCAACTAGACAGAAAATCAATAATGAAATAATAGAACTGAACCAAACTTTTGAACAAATGGACTTAGTAGATGTCTACAGAGTGTTCCACCCCACAACATCAGAATACACATTCTTCTCAGCTGCACATGGGACGTTCTCCAAAATAGACCACATACTAGCCCATAAAACCTGCTTAAGTAAATGCAAAGGAATTGAAATTATCCCATGCATATTATCAGACCATAGTGCAATGAAATTGGAAATCAATGGCAAAAGATCTCACAAAAGCTCCCTAAACACATGGAAATTAAACAGCACCCTCCTGAACAACCAATGGGTCACAGATGAAATTAAAGAAGAAATTAGACACTTTCTACAACTGAATGATAATGACAGTACAACATACCGGAACTTATGGGATACAATGAAAGCAGTCCTAAGAGGGAAATTTATAGCATTAAATACTTATATTAGGAAAATAGAGCAAGCACAAATAAAGAACTTAATGGCGAACCTCGAACTTCTAGAAAAAGAAGAGCAGGTTAAGCCAAAAGCCCGTACAAGGGAGGAAATTATAAAGATCAGAGCAGAAATTAATGTATTGGAGACTAAAAAAACAATACAAAGAATCAATGAAGCAAAGAGTTGGTTCTTTGAAAGAATAAATAAGATTGACAAACCCTTATCCAACCTTATTAAAAAAAGAAAAGAAAAGACTCAAATCCATGCAATTGAAAATGAAAAGGGTGATATCACGACAGACCCTGCAGAAATCCAGAAGACCATCTATACCTATTTTAAAAATCTATATTCTACTAAGATGGAAAATGCAGAAGAAATGGACAGATTCCTGGATTCGTATGAATTACCAAAGCTGAATCCAGAAGATTTAAAAATCCTAAATAAACCAATATCAACCAATGAAATTGAGGATGTAATTAAAAACCTCCCGGGCCGGTGAGATGGCTCAGCGGCGTAAGCGCCTGCCTTGCAAGCGCGAGGGCCCGAGTTCGACTCCCGGAACCCACATACGAAAAAGGGGCCGGTGATATCGCTCAGTGGCACGGGTGCCTGTTGGCGCGCGAGGTCCTGAGGTCGTCCCCCTGGTACCCACAAAAAAAAAAAAAAAAAAAAAAAAAAAAAAAAAAAAAACCTCCCAACAAAGAAAAGCCCAGGCCCTGATGGATTCACTGCCGAATTCTACAAGAAATTTAGAGAAGACCTAACGCCACTACTTCTCAAACTTTTTAATGAAATTGAAAGGGAAGCAATACTCCCAAATTCATTCCTGGAAGCAAGCATTACCCTGATACCAAAACCAGAGAAGGACCCAACTAAGAAAGAGAACTACAGGCCAATCTCCCTAATGAACATAGATGCAAAAATCCTCAATAAGATACTGGCAAACAGAATCCAACAAATCATCAAGAAGATTATACACCATGACCAAGTTGGATTCATCCCAGGGATGCAGGGATGGTTCAACATATGTAAATCAATAAATGTAATACACCATATTAACAGAACCAAAGACAAAAATCATATGATCATCTCAATAGATGCAGAAAAAGCTTTTGACAAAGTCCAGCACCTTTTCATGATAAAAACCCTACAGAAAGTTGGAATAGAGGGTCTTTATCTCAATCTGGTAAAAGCTATCTATGACAAACCAACAGTCAATATTATACTAAATGGCCAAAAACTGAAAGCCTTCCCTCTAAAATCAGGAACAAGACAAGGATGTCCACTGTCCCCACTCTTATTCAACATAGTTCTGGAAACTTTAGCCAGAGCAATTAGACAAGAGAAAGAAATAAAAGGAATAATGATTGGAAAGGAAGAAGTTAAATTATCATTATTTGCAGATGACATGATACTCTACACAGGAGACCCCAAAAACTCCACTAAAAAACTGCTAGATTTAATAAGCAAATTCAGTAGTGTAGCTGGATACAAAGTCAATACTCAAAAGTCAATAGCCTTCCTGTACACAAATAACAAACTTACTGAAAGAGAAATTAGGGAAACAATACCTTTCACAATAACATCCAAAAAAATGAAGTACCTAGGAATCAACCTCACAAAGGATGTAAAAGACCTCTATACTGAAAACTACAGTACTCTGAAAAAGGAGATTGAAGAGGATATCAGAAAATGGAAAGATATCCCTTGCTCCTGGATAGGAAGAACCAATATAGTGAAAATGGCCATACTTCCAAAATTGTTATACAGATTTAATGCAATTCCAATCAAAATTCCAACTGCATATCTCACAGAATTAGAGAAAACAATCCTAAAATTCATTTGGAATCAGAAGAGACCTAGAATAGCAAAGGCAATTCTGGGCAACAAACGCAAGGCAGGGGGCATCACAATCCCTGACTTGAAATTATACTATAAAGCTACTGTGATAAAAACAGTGTGGTACTGGGAAAAAAACAGACCTGAAGATCAATGGAACAGATTAGAAGATGCTGAAACAACCCCAGACATACTAAGCCACTTTATCTTTGACAAAGGTGCCAAACACATTCGCTGGAAGAAAGATAGCCTCTTTAATAAATGGTGCTGGAAAAACTGGCTCTACACATGCCGAAGATTAAAACTAGACCCATATCTTTCACCATGCACTAAACTAAATTCAAAATGGATCAGAGATCTAAATATTAAAACAGAAACATTAAATCCGCTGGAAGGTAGGATAGGTAAAACCCTTGAAGACATTGGTGTAGGCAAAGACTTTATAAATAAAAACTCAACCGCATGGGAACTATCCCAAAGAATCAATAACTGGGATCTCATCTTATTAAAAAGCTTTTGCACAGCAAGAGAAACCACCAACAGAGTGAAAAGACAACCCACAACGTGGGAAAAAATGTTTGCCAGTTGTTCCTCAGACAAAGGATTACTATCGAGAACATACAAAGAACTCAAAAAAATCAGACCTCCCAAATTTAAAGACCCACTCCAAAAATGGGCATCTGAGATGAATACACATTTCTCAGATGAAGAAATACTAATGGCAAATAAATATACAAAAAAATGTGCAACATCACTAGTCATTCGAGAGATGCAAATTAAAACAACACTGAGATATCATCTCACCCCAGAAAGAATGGCTACTATAAAGAAATCAACTAATAACAAATGCTGGAGGGGCTGTGGGGAAAAAGGAACCCTTCTTCACTGTTGGTGGGAGTGTCAACTGGTACAGCCACTGGGGAAGTCAGTGTGGAGATTCCTCAAAAAACTAGGGTTGGAGGTCCCATTTGACCCAGCTATTCCCCTTCTGGGCATCTTCCCAGAAGAATTAAAAACATCGTACCACAGCGATATATGTGCACCCATGTTTATAGCAGCACAATTTGTAATAGCTAGATCTTGGAAACAACCCAAATGCCCATCGACTGAGGAATGGATAAGAAAGATGTGATATTTTTATACAATGGAGTACTATTCAGCCATAAAGAAGGATAAACTAGAGACTTTTATAGGTAAATGGATGCAACTCGAGAAAATACTCATAAGTGAAATAAACCAGATGCACATGTGTAAGCATCGTATTGTCTCTCTAGTATGAGAAACTGAAAGAGTAAATAAGATCCAAAATGTACAATAGACATGGTGAATCAAAAAGAAACTGGTCAAAAGGAAAGAGAGACTGGAATAGGGAAAAGAAAGAAGGGAGAGGGAAAAAGTTGTATATATATATATAAGACGGTTAAGATAGATACACTACCAATTTTACTTAGTTCATTGAAGAGTAAGGTTTGTGCCAATAATGTTTGGACAATTGAATGCTAATGTCTGGTATCCTGAATAACTAACTTAAAGATAATAATATATAATGCATTAACCATTGTTACCCTCATATTATGGTGTTTTGAAATTTTGTTCTTTTTTTTGATTTGTTTTGTTTTTTCTTCTCTTTAAAATAAAAAAAAATAGCTGTTTTTTTTTTTTTTTAAGAATGACAGATGCAACTTAACTCTAAACAAACCAGATGCAGTGTAGTAGTTAGGATAATACCAACTGCTAAACAGCTAACCCCCAAATCTTAGTGGTTAATTCAGTAGAAGCTCACTTCTCACTCACAAAGACCCTAACTGGCAGGGCAGGAGTGAGAGTTATACTGTACACAGGGAATGAGGGTTATACTCCACGCAATCCTTCAGGAAGCCAGATGGGCAGCCCTCTATCTTTTTGACTCAGCCTTCTGAAGTTGCTGTCGATACCCACATTTAGTTTGTACCTGGGAGTCTAGGGTAAGAATCACGGCAAGATTGCAGATGTAGTGTATCTAACATCAACCCTTATGCTACTGGCCAGAATTCAGGCAAGTGGGCTTTCTTTGCTTTGAAGTGGGCCAGAATAAGTACCCAAACTCACTCCTCTGCCATCCTCTGATCTCCTGCAAGTGTATCCAAGCCCACATTGGAGCTCAAAAGAATCCATTGCATTTGCCCATGAAAGTCTTCTGCCTGTGACTCAGGCCAGGATGGAGAATGGCAGCCAAAAAAAGTACAGAAGCTAATGGAAGAGATCCAGCAAACGGGATATTCCCTGAAACTGCTGGATCTGGGCAGGTTAATCCTATAAGCGAAAACACCTCATTCCCACTTTGTGAAAGGCCTTTCACCAAGTCAGCTAATGACTAAAGATGCTGCCTAGGGGAAGCGCAGATCTTCATTGAGGGCTGCCTTGAGCTGGGGTTTTGAGAGTGGAAAAGAACAGTAAACTAGGAAACAGAAGGCATGGCTTCTGTCCGGATTCCCCTACCAGTCTAAGACTTTAGACAAGTTATTCAACTTGCCTGAGCCATGATTTCCTATCTGTAGAAATTCCTAATAATCACACCTTTCCCTGCCTTAATCACAGACTTGATGTGACAGGATCCAATAACAGCAAATACTTGAAAGCTCTTTATAAATTAGAAACATGGCTCACACACAAGGCTGCTGTTTTATGTTGCTGCTGTGAATCAAATTATGGTCCTAGCTTGCAAGAATGAGTAATCCTGATTAAACTGCCATTTTCCCAGCAACTTTTGCACCAGATATGAGCCAGAAAAATCAATAAACTTCAAGGTAAAATTCATCTCTTCCATGAACCTTCTGAAGGACTTTCTGCTGGTATTCGGGTATGCTGCATGGAACATGTCCTTTGGGCTTAGAATTGTCATTAAAATCTTCAGATGTACCTCTCAAACTAAGAAAACCCCCCAAAATAAAGAAAGTTGCCCAAAACAGGGCTACCAACTTCCCCTCACCTTGAGTGTTCTAGACTTGGGGGCTGAGAAATGCAACTCCAATTCCCTCCACCTCCCTTCTGTTGAAGACTCGAAATGAAAGAATGAAAGAAGAGAGAAGATCGATAGTGTGGGAAGTGCAGTGCTTGGGGGAGGCAGTTCTCTCCTTTCTCTCTCTCTCAAGGTTGCTTCTCCCCATCCCCATCCAAAGGAAGCTGAGGGGGTTCCCAAGAATCAGTGTGACATGGAGGCTTCCTGCGTGGTTCTTCGGTTGAGTGTTGGCTTCATTTCCAGATCTACTGATCTGCCTCATGCCTGACTGATGCAGGAGTCAGGGAGGGAGCTGATGAAAGAAAAGAACTGGAAAGAAAAAGGCACCGCGGAGAGCAGGTTCCATTCCTACCAGGGAGTAGGTGACCCATTTGCCTAATCTATCTTGACTGTCTTTAAGGTGAGAGAATGGCCATTAAACCACTGATATCTCAATTTCATATTTTCATTCAAACCAATGCAAGGAAGTTTCACTTTTACAAAAATTCATGGAAGGAAAAAGGCTGTGAGTAAACAGATGGAAGCCTCAATCCTCTGCATTCATGTTTTGTTTTATTTCAGTCATCAGGCCTCTTTCATCCCTGTGTGAAATAGTCAGTTAGTTGTAAATTAAAATGGTCTTTTTAAAGCAGATCTTAAGACACCTCACTGGAGAAGTACTCTGTAATAAGAGGACAAAATTTTGATGGGGTTATAAAAGCCCAGCCAGCTTCCCTGACATGTGAGTGACTTTTAAAATTAATACCCAAAATATTAGCAGGCACTTACAAATAAACTTAAGCATTTAAAAACTTTTCTAATTCTACGTACTGACTAAATTTTGGGCACACTATTAACACATTTGCTGAGCTAAAGTTGTATTGATTTTTAAATCATTTTTCTAAAAAACTCTAGTTTAAACAAAACTATTGGAATTAATAAGAATTTTATAGGGTGACTGAATAGAAGATAAATATATAAAAGCAATAGATTTCATTAATAATCAGCAACAGACTCTTAGAAAGGACATTGGAGAAAATATTCAATGTATAGTAGTGACAAAATTTTAAATTACTTAGGAATAAGTTATAAACAATGTATCAGGACCAACATAAAATTTCACTGGAGGACATAAATAAGAATCTGCACAATTGAAAAGATATATGATGTTTTTAGGCGCAAAGTCTTGTCACAAAAATGGGACTTCTTCTCAAATTTATATATAATTTAATTCAAATTATAGGTTTTTTAAAATAAATACAATTATCTCCTTTTTTCTTTTTCCTTCCTCTCTTTCTCCCTCTCTCTGTCTGTCTTTTTCAGAATCTGGAGGTAGCATACTCCACAACTGGGAAATAAGTGAACATGAAACTTTTCCAGTTTTGTGGGGATGCCATGCAAGAATGGGATATGTAGCAATCCAGGTTGAGATGCAAGCATCGCTGCTTTCTTGGCCATATCATCTGTCAGACCATGTAGTTTTATGTGCAGTGAGAAATGATATTGTGTGGAATTTATGGTGTCCCAACAGGAAAATCACAATGTAGACACTTAGGGCTCTGAAGCAATACCATAGCATCTACAGGGGAGAATTATATACTAACTGAAAATCAGATCCTGCAATATTTCTGGATTTTAGTAGAGACACAGCATCAAACTGTGCAACTTTGAAAGGCTATGTGGCTAGAAAAATGAACCATACCTGGGTTCTCTGAGACCCACCAAATCATAAGTCAGGATATGCCAACAGGAATCCAGATGTAGAAGTGGTGCATCTGGGACTGAGCATGAACAGGATCAGTGTCTTAGTTGCTTTTCTTGTTGCTGAGACAAAATACCCAATGCTGAAAGTTAAAGGGGGAAAGGTTTACTTAGCTCACAGTTGTAGATGTTTCAGTGCATAATCAGCTGGCTCCAAGGCAGGGTGGCACATGGCAGAGGGGCAACAGTTCATGGTGGTGAAAGACAGGACAAGAAATGAGAGAGGGGGAGAGACAAGCCTCTTTCTGTCCCTTATATTGTATGCAGGCTACCTGCCCTAGGGCGGGTGTAGCACTCTCACCCTTAATCCCAGCATTGGACCATGAATCAATCACAAACTCTAGAAGCCCACCCCCATGACTTCATGAGGCTTTAGGGAGAAATCTAGACACAAACCATAACATTCTGCCCCTGGCCCCCCAAAGACTCATGTACATTCCTTTATGCAAAAGGCATTCAGCCTATCTCCAAGAGTCACCAAAGTCCTAACAGTTTCAGCATTTCTGAAAAGTCCAAGTCCCAAGTCTCCTCTGAGATCTAAGGCAAACTCTTGGCTGTGAGCCCCTGCACAAACAAAAAAAAAGTTAAACACTTCCAGCATTCAATGGCACAAGATGGACATTTCCATCCCAAAAGTTACAAATGGGGATACAAAGGAATGGGACCAAAGCAAGTCCAAAATCCAGCAGGGCAAACATTATGTCTTGTAGTTCCATGTGGAGCATCCAAAGCAATCTGTGGCAAGATGTGAGCTCCAAAGGGCTTGGGTGGCTCTGCCCCTATCCACTGCCGGTGGCTGTAGCTCTCACAGCTTCTCTCTTGGGCCACTGTGCTCCCTCCTTGCCGTTTTCCTCAGACGATTCATGTTCCTGGCTTCTCCAAACTTCCGGGGTCTCCACTGCACCTGTGGCTTCACACTCACAGCTTCACACACTGCCTTGTCAGGGACACACTGCTGGCCTCCTAGGCCTTCTTCTGAAATCAGGGCGGAAGTCTTCCTGACCCCACAATTCTTGTATTCTTGCATGTTCCTAAAATCAGCACCAAGTGGATGGTGCCAAGGTCTGCTGCCAGCTGAAGCAGTGGCCAGACTTCCCTCTCTCTTGGCTGTAGGGGTTGAGTGCCTGGCTCACTGGGCATTCTGAATCCAATTCTGAGGAACAAATTCTCTATGCTACCGCCACTGTACAACATGGTGCAGCTGCCACCATTCTGAAACATGGTACTCTGGGGCTCTCTTCTCAAAGCAGCCTCACTTTTGCAATTTTGAAGTTGCAAAGGGTGGAGTCCTGCTGCTTCTTGTAATGCCCTCAGCCCAACTTTTCTATTCTCCCGTTCCTTCCCAGCAGTCAAGATCTCCTCTGCTCTATCTTTGAGTCCACAGCTTTACTGAAGCTTCCTTTCTGGCCAAACTCACAACATTTTAAATCATTCTGCTGGGCTCTTTGCTCTTGATTCTCAACATTAATCTGGCTTAAAACCCCCAACAGTAGCAATGCCATGGCTTCAATATTCAACTACCTCGAAATTTCTCCTGCCAGATTAATTGGTCCACACCACCCTTAATCTCAGTGTCAGGCAAAGTCTCTGGACATGAGCAAAATGCAGGCAAACTTTCTGCCAAGCCATAAAACACATCATCCAGAGACCAGCAGCCAATGCAGTCCTTCTTCTCCATAGAAACCTCTGGAGCCTGGTTTTGTTTGTTTATTTGTTTTGGTTTTGTTGGTACCAGGAATCAAACTCAGGACCTAGCGCTTGCCAGGCAGGCTCTTGTGCCGCTGAGCTATATCCCCAGCCCTGGAACCTGGTCTTTACTGGCAGGATTTCTATCAGCCTTCTGGTCTTCTGAGCTCTGACCAGAGTCTCCCATACAGTATAGCCTAAGGTGTTCCAGCACTACTTTTTCAAGCAGCATCTCTGAATGTTTTCTAACTCTTCCCCTTCCAATAAGCCAGTTCCAAAGGCTCTTGAGGCACATGGCCAGGTAACATCACAGCAATGACCCCACTTCTCTGGTACCAAATTCTGTCTTAGTTACTTTTCTCATTGCTGAGACAAAATACCTGACACCAAAAGCTGAGGAAAGGTTTATTTAGCTCACAGTTTGTAGAGGTTTCAGTCCATAATTGGCTGGCTCCAAGGCAGGGTGGCATGGCAGAGGGGCCATAGTTCATGGTGGCAGAAGACAGCAAAAGCAATGAGAGAGAGAGAGAGAGAGAGAGAGAGAGAGAGAGAGAGAGAGAAGCCTGTTTCTGTCCTGTATACTGTATCCAGTCTACTGGGATTAGGGCGGTGCCAATCCAATCAGTGGACTGATCCAGCAATCAACCACCCTTAATTCCAGCACCCTTAATCTGAGCATTGCACTACAAATCAGTCACAAACTCTAGATTCAGCCACCTCCAAAAAAAAAAGCCCTATGACCACATGAGGGTTTGGGGGGACATCTAAACACAAACCATAACATTGTGCCGCTGGCCCCCCAAAGACTCATGCACATTCCTTTATTTTTGAATTACTAAAAGCAACACTGGAATAAATACATGTACTGTATGTCAGTGTGAGCATGTATATACACTTCTTTTTTAATTGTAAAAGCATGGAGAAAAATAAGGAAGATTATAAATAAGGTTATCAGTGTAAGTTATAGTGTGGGGTGATGATTGTGGGTGAGGAGGCCATGGGTTAAACAAAAAGAACACCCTAATTAAAGTGTATATGTGTTATGTTCACATTTTTATGCATGCTTTAAATTGTACTTATGCATATAAACATAATTTTCAAAATAAACTTAAATGCCATAAAAATGCTATATAATTAGGATATATATAATTAATGCCATAATTAGGATATAGCTCTTAATTGCTAAAAATAATAGAAAATCAGACTCTGCAATTGCATATCAACAGAAGCATTTGTTCTATTGCCCAATTCAACTATATTTTGTTAAATTAACCTCTCTTGAACTTTCCTACCTCGACATCTGAAATTTTGCTTATTATCTCTTACCCTTGTCTTAGTCTTCCTCTTCCCCAAAGCTAATCCTCCATCTCTGCTCTAATGTCCAACATTTCCTTCCTTCTCCAGTAGTATCACTGTATCTGCCCATTTCTATATTTTTAGTTCCATCTCCAGCTCTTAACTGTAATTTTTTCTCCAATATTCACCTCTGTTGTGTGTGATGCCTTTCACATTAGATTTCACAGGAGTAAACTGATCTGTTCTCACATCTACTGATGATTACAAATCTTAATCTCTAGCCCAAACTTTACTTCCTAGTCTCAGCTACCCACCTCCACCAAGGTACCTCAAGGCACTTCAGACTCATTATAAAGGTATTAATCTGCCAGAGTTGCCATAAAAGAACAACAGCAGAATGGCTTAAAAACTGGATGATGGGGCCGGTGAGATGGCTCAGCAGCATAAGCGCCTGCCTGGCAAGCGCGAGGGCCCGAGTTCGACTCCCGGAACCCACATCCGAAAAAAGGGCCAGTGATATCGCTCAGCGGCACAGGTGCCTGCTGGCTCACAAGGTCCTGAGGTCAACCTCCAGTACCCACAGAAAAAAAAAAAAAAAAAAAAAACTGGGTGATGGGCTGGTGAGATGGCTCAGCAGCATAAGCGCCTGCCCGGCAAGCGCGAAAGCCCAAGTTCGACTCCCGGAACCCACATACAAAAAAAAGGGCCAGTGATATCACTCAGCGGCACGGGTGCCTGCTGGCACACAAGGTCCTGAGGTCGACACCCAGTACCCACAAAAAAAAAAAAAAAAAAAAAAAAAAAACTGGATGATGTACAAAGCAGAAATTTATTTTTCACAGTTCTGGCACTTGGAAATCTAAGATCAAGGTGTCTGGTAGGTTTGGTTTCTCCTGAGGCCTCTCTCCTTGTTTTGCAAATGACTGCTTTCTCACTGCATCTTCATGTGACATTTTCACTTTGTCTGCATGCCTCTGTTACCTTTCTTAATCTTCTTTAAGGACACCAGTCCTAGTAAATTAGAGCCCTACCCTAACAGCTTCATTTTAACTTCTCTGCTTTAAAGGCCTTATTTCCAAACAAAGCCATGTTCTAAGATGATAGACATGAGGACTTCAACACGTGAATTTTGAAGGAATGCATTTCAGCCCACAACACTGTCCAAAACAGAGCTCGATAGTCCCACTGCAAATAGTAAACAGTCTCCTTTTCTATCTATTTATTTATTGCCAAAAAAGATATGACCCAAAGGTCCTATGCTAGAAACTTCATCTTTGTTCCTCTTTCCTTTCTCCTTGCTCTACCTACTTCCAACTGTTCACCAAATGCACCCTTTACATTTCCACCACCACTGCCATGCCAGAAATAAATATTACCCTTTTTTTCCAGTACTATGAATAGAATGCAGGGCCTTTGCACTGATTATATCCCAAACCTTTTTTAGATTTTTCATTTTGACACAAGGTCTCACTGCATTGCCCAGGCTGGACTTGAACTTCTGATACTCCTGCCTCAGCCTTCTAGAGTGCTGGGATTATAGGCGTGTGCCACTACACCTAGCTAACTATTAGCCTCTTAGATTACTACAACTCCCGACCCTTTTTTCAGCAAATAAACCATTTAATCTAGCCCACACTCTACTTCTAGAACAATCTATAATAAAGCCTGATTGTACCACATCCTGGATAGAGCCCTCCACTCTATTGCCCATAGAAAGAAATCTAAACTTCTTTGCTTGGCTTGAAGGCTTACCTATTACCTGCCCTCACTCTAGAGTTCATCTTATCTTCTAGCACCCTATCCACATGTAGCCTGAGTTACTACAATACTGAACATATTTGCCCCAAATACATTCTGTTTGTTTATGATACAGCTGTCATCCCAGACTCCCCTTTTTGGGGACCCTATTTAGCTCTCTCACTTGGGTTTTTCTTTCTTGGTTACTCACTTGTTTTGCTGAGTTACTTCTAATATCTTCCTAAGAAAGAGGATTCTTTCAATGGAAAGAATTTGTAACTTTCCATTCAATAAAACCTACTATTATTTATTTAATAATCTCTCATTTATTTTCTATTATCTCTGGCATTTACAGAAGTCCTACATTTGACATCCTGAATTGAGCCTCTGATTTTATCTTTTCTCTCCTATATTCTATTTCTTTGTATTTTTGTTCTGCCTTTTGATGGAGCTTTTCTACTTCATCTGCCAACATTCCTATATCAATTTCATATTTCAATTTTTTTTTAATTTCCAAGAGCCCTTTCTTAATGATAGCTAATAATAGCACTTTCTATAAGCCAGGAATTCTCTAAGTGTTTTAGATATATTATTTTGTTTAATCCCCCCAAAAAAGCAGATACCATTCTTCTACTATTTGAAAGCAAAACTATGCCCCAAGGATATTAAATAACTTCTTCTGGACCACATAACTAGTAATTGTCTTATTCTCTGTTTTTTGGGAGAAATAGGTATTAAAGTTGAGGTTGTTCTCTAAGTTTTATTTTGTTCCTTTCTCTGATTCTTCTTCCACATTTCTTGTTTATTGGTTTGCTTTGCTATATTTTGTGTGCACACTCTTACTTGCTCTCTCATTCATTCTCTCTCTTTCTCTCTCTTTCTGGCTCTCTCTGATTCTCTCCTTCTCCCTCTCTCTCAACATATCAACGTACTGAACAACAAGGAAGCTCCATCAACCTCAGTATCCAGAGGTTTTATCAGAGTTTCATGCATAAATAGATTAACTCATTGGCCATATGATTGAATTCAATCTCCATCTTCTATCTGGAGGTTAGTCTGGCCCAAAGTTCCAACCTTCTAGTCCTTTGTGTGGTTTTTCTGATGACCAGCCCCTATCCTGAATTTTATCCAGGGGCCCACAGTGAGCTACCACATTAATGTAACAAAGTCACTCTTATCACTCAGGAAATTCCGAGGGTTTTTCAAACTCTGCCAGGAACTGACAATGACCAAATACATTTTTTATTATACTACACCTTTTGTACCCATTTTCTATATTTCTAAAATTCTCTGTATGCTAATGGTGATTAAATTAAGTTTTGGAAAAACATCTGTGAGTTTACTGATTGTTTTTAACTAATATTAGGAGCATTAGTAGAGTCTACTGGGAGTAGAGAAAAGCTAGAAGAAAGTATGAAAGAAAGGATACATAGTTCACATAGTTTTTCACCTTCCACTTAACAACAATGGAATAAGAGAATCACAAAGCCAGGAATCTGTCTCCAGGATTTTAACTTAATCCACATAAAATACCCTAGATTTGCCATCTGGGGGGGTGGGCAGTGCATAGGCCCAACATCCACAAAATCCAAGATGAAACCTATGGTGATTTCAAGCATAAGGATTAAAAGTTATTTTGTCACAGGTTTTGCTACTAGCTCTACAAAGTAGAATTTTAAAAGTTAGATTTTTTTTCCTTTAAAAACAAACAGCTTCTCCAAACTTTCTCAGGCCTAGAGAATAAACCCCCACCCCACCGCTCCTCAGCCAAGATGAATGGATAAAATACATTGATGCTGTCATGAGATCAAGTCCAATTTCATTTCCTTAGGCAAAGGAGGGAGTGGTCTGGGTCCAGGAAGTGATGAAACAAGCCTAGACATATCTACGGTCTCATTGCATTCCTTTCTCACTATTTCTTGCTATAAAAGACCCTAACACACCTACACATGTGAAAAGGTGATTTGAGGCAAATGGCCCCTCCATCTCCTCAAAGCTAGCTTTGAATAAATCCTTTTTCCTTTTTACCAAAATAAATGATGTCCTTTCATTTGGTCACCACCAAGCAAATGAACCTGACCACATGAATCTAAGTGGCTGATAACAGTTTTGGCAAGCCAGCCAGGAGGTAAAGCTCAGCTCCTGAGAGCATGTGTCTCCCAGTTTCCCACTGGCAAGGTGACAGGTACTTGGAAAAAGGACCAACTGTGGTTAGCTGAAACCATGATCAGGACTCCAGGGACATTTCAATAGCTTCCGGGGTCACTTTTGCATCCAGGAATTCTCCCCGCTTTCTTGTTCATGGCATCAGCTGCCCATACACACTTTTGTGGGTGAAAGGAAAAAGGTTGTTTGAAGAGCTGATGGGCTCTGCCTGGTTTCCCACTGGAAAGTGCATTCCAGGGCTCTACTTTCTCGACCATTTGGACCTTTTCCTAGGCTGCTCAGCAGTGCCATTTGGATAGGGAAAGCACCCTCACCGGTTGGGGCCTTCACATCTATTATAGGTCATTTTGGTGCACTGATAATAGGCTTGGCAGCTCCATTTGGAGTGAGGTAAGTGCCTTCCTCGTTTGTTTCCATTTGGACTTATTGCAGCTCATTTGGGGGCACTCACTAGTATGGCAAGAGATTCAGGTGCAGAAAATTTTCCAGGCATATATTTTGTTGATTTGGGGGAATCATTTGGTTTGACTTGCTTTTGTTTCTTCTATCTTTCTTTTCATATGACAACTTTTATTCTAGGATGACCAGCAGAGTTCCAATACCATTTAGAAGCTGAATACTAATTGGGGAGGTTGCAGCCAAGGTTCTATAATGAGGAGACCATTGGCGCTGCATCATCTGAACCATATGAATATTAGGCAGGAAAGGTCTCTCCCTTTAAGACCTGATAATACACTCCATTTGGCCCTGGAGTTTCCTATTTGAAGATAGGACAATATCCTCTAAGGCAGTACTCAGATGGAGGTTTAAATCCATCCTACACAGATGCTAGACCTCTTCCTTCCTTTTCCTCATCTTTGAGGGTTCTTATGAAACTATCTGGCGATTTACGTCAGCAATCTTGGGCCTTGAGCCATTCTGAGGCATCTTCATGAGGCAATCCAAAGTTGAAAATTCTTTAACTGATTTTTTCTTTTTTTTTTTTTAAGTAGCATTCAGTTTACCTATGTTTTATTGACATCTTCCCTAAACACAGTACAGCTAAAGGACATTCACTTCATTCTACAGTGAGGTCTACATTCCAGTAACTCATGCTGTGGGCCAACAAGTACTTTGATGTTTCTTAGATCACACAAATCTCTGGTTGCCCAAAGTTGACATTTGAGAATTTTTAACAGGTAATGAAGCGACATTTAACAGATTAGGGTCAAGTTCCAGTGAACTCAGTAGTCTTGATGTGGAACTAGTATAGGCAGACTTAAGGTGCATTTCAGTCAGCCCCACAACTCTTGGCTTCTGGGTTCACTTGTTGTATAGATAAGACAAGTTATATATGCTCTTAGCAACAGGGAAAACAGAAGGGAAATTCCTCTTTTTGGATTCAGCTCCTGGAGAAACCTTCCTTGACTCTCCTGATTTCCAATAAAAACTCTCCTAACTTAAAAAACAAAACAACAGATTGGAAGTAGCAACTACAATGGGGAGATGGGGCTTTGATGATTAAAAGGGGATTTATGCAAAGGGGATGTATTCATCTAATAGTATGAATAGAAGGAAGGAATATTTTTCAAAATAACAGATCACTGAAAGAATCCAGGAAATAAAGTTTCAAAAGGCCTATTCCAATCATCACACATATAGTTTTTGTTTGTAACTTTTTATCTTGATGAAATTTCAAATGTACAGGAAAAGTTCCAAAGGTACAAGGAATTCCTATATGCCTAGATTCACCAGTTATTTATTTTGTTCATTTGATTTTCATTCTATGTATATATGTATATGTGCATATGTATATATATACACACAGTATATACACATATATACCTACATGTATATACACACAAACCCATATATATATATATATTTTTTTTTCTTTTCTTTTCTTTTTGTTTTTTTTGAGACAGGGTCTAGTTCAGGCTGGCCTTGAACTTGAGGCAATCCTCCTGCCTCAGCCTCCCTAGTGCTGGGATTACAAGTGTGCACTGCCATGCCTGGCTACTTATGTATATTTTTTTTAAAAAAATCACTTGAGGGCTAGTTGGAAACACAATGCCCTTTTCTCCTAAATATATTGTGTATTTCTTTTTTTTTTTTTTTTTTTTGTGGGTACCGGGGGGTCGACCTCAGGACCTCGTGCGCCAACAGGCACCCGTGCCACTGAGTGATATCACCGGCCCCTTTTTCGTATGTGGGATCCGGGAGTCGAACTCGGGCCCTTGCGCTTGCAAGGCAGGCACTTACGCCGCTGAGCCATCTCACCGGCCCATATTGTGTATTTCTTAAGGAACAAGGACATTCTTTTCAACAACCTCAGTAAAATTATCAAAGTGAGGAAATTTACAATTGATACAATACTATACCTACTCAATTTTACCCTGTGTTTTTCTTGACCACACTTTTTTTTCAGTGCTGGTGATAGAGCCCAGGATCACATGCATGCACTCTCATAACTGACCTACTTTCTCACCTCAGGCTGGTCTCAAACTTGGAATCCTCTTGCCTCAGTCTCCTAAGTAGCTGGGATTAAAAATGTGCACCACTGCATTCAGTTGCTGTACATTTTTAAAGAGTTTTATGCTAGTATGTATACATGTATTACATACAGGTGTACCCCACCATGCTTGGCTATGACTGCATTTTTGGCATGGATAGAATAAAAGGGGATGCTGTGTCTCCCTTGCATCGTATCAGAAGGCACGTGTTTGTCCCAATATTAATGTTGACTTTGTTCCTTGGCTATGGTACGTTCACCTGGTTTCTTCATTGTAGTTATAATTTCTCCTTTTATAATTAATAATATATGGAGAGTACTTTTAGACAATAAAGTACTGTTCCTCATTAAACTTTCATCCACTAGTTTAGCACCCATTAGCTTTTCTTTTTGTCTTTTTGCAGTACTGGGGATTAAACCCACAGCCTTTAAACTAAGCTATGTCCCCAGCCCTTATTTTATTTTTTAAGACGGGGACTCCCTAAGTTGCTAAGTTGTCCAGGCTGGCTTTGAACTTGTGATTCTCCTGCCTCAGCCTCCCAGAGTGACAGGATTACAGGCAAGCACTACCATGCCTAGCTATCTGTTAGATTTTGTAACTACTTTTTCTTATAATATATGTCTTTAACTGTTTTTCTGACAGGAGCTTCAAACTCAGATTAATTGGGCAAGCAATCTCCTTTCAGATGTATATTTCCACCTTGCTACAACCAGGAATCTGACCTTTAGATGTGAAAATTTAAGACTAAATATTGCTTAAGACTGTAAAAAGGAAAATCATGCCAATAGCATAACTTTTAAAAGCTAGTAAATGATAAATCTAAATCTTTGTTTTATATGTGTTGACCTGCATATGTATATTATGTTATGTCTGAGCATATACTTGTGTTTGTATATCATTTATATGGTACCAGCTTGTTTTAAAAGAGCACTCAGTAATTAAGAAAGTGTAAACCCAAATGACTGTTTTAGTTCACATGACTTAAGCAAATGTTTAAAAGATAAAGATGTCATTAGAACAGCTAACATGCATTTTGCCATGTTAGCCAATCAGAATTATATTTGAGGTATTTGACTTTTGAAAGAACATTTTCAGTTTCATAAAGGTTATAAGAAAGATTGAAGAGCATAAAGGACATTTAATTAAAAATTTTGAGTTTATGAAGGCCTTAATTCTTGGGAATCACAGTTAGTTGACCATTGAGAAAATGTGCTGCACATATTAGTATAGTGCTGGCTGGGTATTTTTTTTTATTTAAAAGTTTAAATTGTTTAGCTCCTCAAAAATGTTATATAGCAATAGTGTGAATGTTGCTTACAATACTAGCAGAAGGGGTCCTGTTGAGGCAGGAGATCAGGGTGTGGCAAACCAGCTGAGTAAGTGGGTGTGACCTGTCAGTTACTGGGACCAATCAGAGGCTGCTATCTTCAATTCTCATGAGAACTCAAGCCAGTTTTTGATGGGATGGCCTGGACCTGACGTCAGCCTGAGGAATGGGAGATACAAAAGACAGCCACCATTTTCCTCATGGCCACTGTGTTTTCTCTTTCACAGTGGTCTGCTCTCATGCTAGTGTGTACTTCTTTTTCTACTTTTAATTGGCCTGTACTCACTCTGCAGAGCATGTTTCTTTTCCTATCTTTAATAAATGTAAAACCTCCCTACTTTTTGTGCTTGTTTTGTCTAATTCTTTGTTCAGGACAAAAAGAACCTAAAAAGTATCTCTAGAAGGAAACCTCAGCACCTCAGAACCCAGTAACACTAAGAGGCAGTATTTTCCTTGACATCAGTTAAAGGAGTTATAGTTTATAGTGAACATGACTTTTAAGTCCCTGACTGCCCCAGGGGGAAAGACACAAACTATATTTTTAATCAGTAGCAGGTAAGGGCCCAAGTCTGCCTGTTCACCATCTTTGCAGTGGCCTCTATGACATGACTGCACCAGTTTTAGGACTGGTTTGTTCCAGAGTTCTTTGAGGACTGCTTTCTTGAGCAAGAGTGATTTACCATGACTGACAGGCTCTAGTTGGTTATTCTACTCAGCAGAAGTTCAGTTGAATAACAAACATCCCCTATGGTTTATTATAGTAGTGAAATGGGAGAGCAATTGAAAAGTTTTTGTTCTTTAGACATTATCTAATATAAGTCCATTTAAGAGCTTGCTTGCTAAGTCTATGAGAAGGAATATATAGCTTTATGCTATGCATTTACCTGCATCTGAGTAAATATTGTCCAGCCAGGCTTCCTCCTAATTTCATGGAAGAGCAAGGTCCACATTTACATGGGTTGGCAACTTCCACATTTCTGGAATGATGAAGGCAGGAGGCACTGATGTGAGACAAATATTTCCCCCTGTAGTCTATGGATCTTTCTAGATCTTCTGAGCTTTGCCATTTTAAACACCCATGACTAGCAAAGTTCCTTTTATAGTCATCCAAATGGATACACTTATGAGCATCCTTATCATCCAGGACAGTTCCCATTTGGTGACATGAGAATTTGGTTAGAGAGTAATTCCCTGGGATCAATATAAATATTCAAGTTTAAAAGGCCTAGAAAACACTTCGAAGATTTTCAAATTGCATTCTGTCATAGTGACTGCATGTAGATACAATTTCCAGGTCTCAATTACAACCTTTGAGAGGGTTTTTTGTTTTTTTTGTTTTTTTTTCCCCTCAGCAAAAACATTGATTTGGGACATTAGTTTGTGCTTGTCAGGGCTGGTGATATAGCTCAGCAGCATAAGCGCCTGCCTGGCAAGCCTGAGGTCCTGAGTTCGACTGCCGGTACCCACATTAAAAAAAAAAAAAAAGTATAATTTGTGCTTGTCAGATGTTTTATATTTTGTGAGCCATGTAGAGGTAACTGCTAAAAATTAAGTTAGATGGATATGTAAGTAAAACATCTGAGTTATTTCTAATTAACTTAAAATACTAAAGACATTTGTTAAGTATAACTTTATGTATTCTTTGCTTCTTAAAATTTATAAATGATAATATTTTTAGTCTATTAAATGTTCAGTATATTATAGATTGTTGACATATAGCTGTATGTATACCTGATCCTTTAGTAAGTTTCAGAGTAACTATTCTAGAGAGATAATAAGTATCCAAAGATGGAAATTTTTTTTGTCAACAAGGTCAATATGTTAAAAATGAGCATTAAACAATAAGTCTCAAAGTGATTGACAGTTGTATTTGTTCATAATTTTAAGATATCTTAAAGTTAATAATTTGTATAAGCACAACCACTTGATATTCTAGTAACCATCAGTTTTAAGGAAAAAAATCTTTTGCAGTAGAGACTTAATAGTACGACTTACCTGGCCTGTTAATGGGTTTGTTTATACAGCCTAATACTAATAGTTTAAAGAGATGCTAAAAAGGCTTGCTTGCTTCTCTGTACTAGAAAGACTGCTATATTTTCCTATCTAGTCTTTTTTTTTTCCTTTATGTGGGTTCCGGGAGTCGAACTCAGGACCTCGCGCTTGCGGGGCAGGCGCTTATGCCACTGAGCTATCTCACCGGCCCTAAAAGTTATGTCTTTGTGGTAAATTGATCATATATCTTACCAGTATATCTTTTGAGTAAAACATTTCTAGTTAGAGACAGTTTGGTCTAAGAAAAATAAGATTTCAAAACATAATATACAGCAATAATGTCAGAATCTTTATTTGAAACAACGAAGCTTAAGATATGGATCTGTTCTTAGTAAAATTTACAATAAAACTTTAAAAAGTGAAATCTTACTTTTATAAAAATAATTTGTGTCCTCTACTGTCTTTTGTTAGATTTTTAAATGTTTAGAAAAATTAAGTCTTACATTTACTGAAGTATCTATCTAAAGTTTCATTTTATAATTCTGATTATATAAACTGCTATTATATGTGGTTTGTGTTATTTTTAATAATGTAATTGTCTTGGTATAATACATTCAGTCATGATTATTGTCTTAATATGCTGTAAAAGTAACTAAATTATTTTGCTAAATTGCTACTTGTATATTCCCTATAGTCATATAACTGGCTAAAGCATGTTCTTCTTGGTCAATCAGAGACAGTCTTGCTCAAAAATATATTTTCTTAGTCGGTAAAATAGACATTAATTCTTGTATACTGTATTCAGAATTTTTGCCAGTTTGTTGTGTTTACCTAAGAAATTCTAAAGATATTTCTAAACTATAATTCTTAGTCTTGGCATTAGTAAATGATGTACTTTCTCCTAAATGGCACAAGAAAAAGAGATGCTACATGTTTTAAATTTTTTTTAATTTTTACTAGCACACATTTGCAGTATATAATGATTGCATTCAATGTGAGGTGTTGGTACATGCACATAACATACCCTACTTCTTTTTACTGCCCCGACCTCTAAGTATATGCTTAATGCAACTTTCCGACAGAACTACTCTTGGCTCGCAGAAATATTGGCTGTCTTTAATTAACGTGGTCACTATATTTCTTCAAATCTACTGCACAGACTGGATTTGCTTTACTCTTATTGGCTTGATTTGCATCTGCCTGTAAGCTTTGTAACTATTATTTGTCACAGTTCTAATGTTTTAGAGTGCTGACTACAGAATAGACAAGATTAGACTTGACAATGAACTCTAGATAAATTCAGCCTATGAGCCACTCTTTCTAAATCTCTGATATTGTTCAAATTTGGCAAGAAGGAATTAATAGCTCTGATTCTAATATAGCGAGTACAACTGGGGCTACAGGGGTGCTCCCTCCACTCACCCGGATGCAGGCAATGCCCCAGGGCCCAGGGCCCTGGCCTTCGTCCTAAGGCTTACTACCCAGAGGCAGAGATAAGAAAAACTAAGATCCCTGGAAAATTCTAAAATTCCAAACCAGTACGCATGTGTAGCAGATCCTCCTGTATGACCTGCAGTAACCTTTCTTCCTCTGGAACTCACCGAAGGTTCACGGATATAGACTGCATCTCATGCATCCAATCACACCTGAGTGGCTTATGGAAAAGGAATGTGCAACAAACACAGTTGATGTGGCTCAGCACGCTGTCAATCATACTGTCGATCATGCTCTGGGAGATCCAATAGGAGGTGCCCTGGGCCTCGTGCAACATTTTAAATGAGAAACCCAATGCCCTCGGCACTGCTGCCATTTTCCTTTTGCAGGCACACGCCCACTTACTCTGAGAGCACTGTCACCTAATTAAACTCTGCTGCTGTTTCCTTACTGTTTCGGGCTGCTTCCAATTCTTTGTCCGGGACCCCACCACCCACCATAACATAAGAGTTAGACACCTCCTAATTTTTGCTTTCGTTTATATTTGATCTCACAAACTTTGGTGATACCTTCGCAGGCCCAAGCATTCGGCTTCCGTTTGTCATGCTCCAGCTACCTCTGATGGACTCTATGTCCACATCCAACCTGAGACAGCCAGACCACGAGGAACCTCAGGGCTCTCAGGACTGCGAGTTGGACTAAAGAGAACAGGAAGGGGCAAGAGGGGGTGTGTTCGTAACCGGCCCTGCAAAACAGGACTTAAAAGTTAGATTTGTTTTTTCCTTTAGAGATAAGTGAATTCTCCAAACTTTCTCAGTCTTCAGGTATAAACCACCACTACCACCTCTCCTCAGCCCAGATAAACGGACAGAACATGCAGATGCTGGGAGCAGGATGTCAAGTCCAGTTTTATTTCCTTAGGTAAGGGAGGGAAAGGTCTGGGTCCTAGAAGAGATGGAACAAACTTCAAATTGTCTATTGTCTCATTGTGTTCCCTCCCACACTGTTCCTTACAATAAAACATGCGTATACCTGTACACAGCAGGATGGTGATTTGAGGCAAGTGGGCCACTTCATTTCCTTGGAGCTAGCTTTGAGTGAATCCTGTTTCCTTTTTACCAAAACAAATGGTATCCTTTGATTTGGTCAGCAACAGAGCAAACCAACCTGAACTTGTGAACTAAGTGGTGGGTAACAGTTTTGCTAATCATAAGACCGTTTGCTGTATTTACTTCTTTGTAGAAAGAAAAAAGTAAGTCTTCAAAAGATAACTGATTTGAAAAGTTATTTCTAGAAGTTTTCTTTTTATTTGATAAAATAACTCACGCAAATATGAGGAGAAAAAAACCGGAAAGTGAGAACTAGATAAAAAAAAAATTTCCACATAGAGAAAACTGATTGGAATAACAACAACAGAAAGCTCAGAGGATCACATGACAAGAGAAGGAAAGGTCTCTAACAACTCTTGCATTGTTGAAAGAAAAAAGCTGCTCCTCACAAGCCCTTCCTCTCTTGCCTAACTCCATCAAGCTCTTCCAGGAGGGCTCTGCTAACACTAGGGCACCGTGACACCTCACTCTGAGGTAGAAGAGGTAGTAGATAGCGCTCCCACTGTTACAGGAATGCCAGGGTCATGTCCCATGTTGACAAAGAATAAAATCAAGGATGGAGGATAGAGGGCACAAGCAAATTGATTTAAAAGATACAAAGGCAAGACAGTAAAAGGAGCAAGGAAGTAAAGCCCCAGCTAGCGGGGAAGGGGTTGTGAATAGGATACCTACAAGGGCTCTTTTTCTAAGGATTTTTCAGGGATTTAGAAGGGAGCTCAGGCCGTTGTGTAAGCAATATAATCTCCACCCAGTGTTCACACAGAGCCCATGCAGGGCCCATGAGCCACTGAGCCAATGGTCTGCCTGATCATATTCTGGGGAGGTCCCAGACAGCTGAAGGACACCTTGCAGGTGTTTTTATAAGATTCCTGGAGGGTTGTGACACAGCAGACTGCATTTTGAGCTTCCTGACTCCATTTTGGGATCACTGTACTCACTGCCTAACAGGACCTTAACTTGTCTCATTCATTCCTGTTACACCACCACCTACCCAGGGCCGCTCTTCTCCTCAGACACATCTGACACAACTGGTTATGTTGGAAGAGGAGAGAAGTATGACCAAAGACTCATGAACAACCTTCTTATTCTCTTTTTGAAGGAAAGACCTAGAGGTATCTTCTGCAGGGAAACTTACTTTCCTTTATAAAAATCAAATGGATCAAGAATCCAGTAGTAACCTCTTCGAGGCTAACTCAAGTCAGGACTTTAAAAGAAGAGCTGGGGACTGGGGAGGTATCTCTAAGGTAAAGCACTTGCCAACACAGTGAGGCCCTGGGATCTCCAGCACTGCAAACAAACAAACAAATAATCCAACCATCAGAGAAAGGCTGGAAGAGTCTCAGCTATGCGTCCTGGCTAAGATCTCAGGGAATTTGCAGGTAAGAGTGAGTTGAGGTAGAAGCTCTCCTTTAGAATAAAGAGTGTACATTTGGCCAGCACATCCCCCGGATGAATCCCTGGGGAGTTCCATCTCTACAGCAGACAGGTGGATCAAAAGGAAACGGCCCCCTCCAGCACAAAATTATACAAGCCCCTACAGCTGGCATTCTGGAGGAGAAAGGAGAAATTCTTTGTACATTTTTCACATGGTCCCAGTTCATTTGTATGCCTTGTTGAGGATTAAGATGATTCCTTCTCATGCTTGCTGACGTACATCCAAGATTATCCTGCTAAATCTTCAAATAATGCCAACAGGGAAACAAATGGGGATTGTTCTCTTAAAACACCTTTGTTGGGCTGTGTGATTGTTGGGCTCCTTCAAGTGCCAGTGTGAAGACTACAAGGCAGAAAGGAAGAAACAGAGCCGCAGTGAAGGACCACTTCGAGTTCAGCTTGTCACCTGGTGGCTGACCTGCCAGCCACGTGCAGGACCAGAGATAGGATGGACCAGCACCCAAGTGCAGAGGCAGAACCAGACAGCAGTTTCAGCAGTTGGGACCAGCTCTGCCCAGAGCTGAACTGGAGACTGCTGGGAAATCAGAGCTCTTGGTACAAGAGAACCAGAAGCAACCTTGCTGTGAGAGCTGAAGACCTGCGGTTTGTGCGTATGCATCCAGCAGTGTGTATGGTCAAGGTGTAGCCAGAGCTGTGCGGCCACACTGTCCACACTGTCTGAACTCCCTCCTCCATCCTGCAGCTCCTTTCTCTTCCAAGGCTGCCCTCAGGGCTCATTTCACCCTATTTCTTCAGAGACAAATTTCCTGGGATTTCCCGAGGGAGTGGGGAGAAGAGAGGGAAAAAAGAAGAGACAAGAACACACCATGAGGTTTCCTCAGTCTAGCACATCCACCTCCACAGTCCTTAGACATGGTCCTGCCTCAGCTATGGAGGGGGCACCTGGACCCTGCCCCCTTCTGAACATGGAGCCCAATCATCCTCCTCTACCATGTCCAGGAGGGGGACATCATGGTCTTGATCAATTCAGGAAACCCTAGCACAGTGGACAGAGAGAGGGCCTTCACCCTGAGGACACTCCTGTCGGCCCATCCATTTCCCTTTCTTGGTGAAGTCCCAGCCACTGGAGGACACACCAACGCATCTTTTACAGGAGACTGTGCTTTTACTAATATTTGGGCTCTCAACTTCTGTTCTACCAGATTTCTAAAAACTTTACCTTGTAATGGAATAGCTAAGATAACAAGGCAAGAGGGAAATTTACTCTTTATTTCAACTACTGTATATCCATTAAATCCTGCTTAAAAGTATTTGTTTTCATTATAGCACAAAGCTGACTGACAGGAACGCGAAGTTGGAAGCAAGAGCCAAAAGAAGCTCAAGGATCTTATTTTAAAAATAAATACTGATCATCTCTGACCTCGCCCAGGGACCCAGAGTGAGACAAGTTGCCCTGGACATCATGGTCCCAGGCTGGCATCGGAAAAATGCCCTGAGAAAAGTAGGGAGTGGAAGTATTTTTATCCCATTTCCCTAGAGCAGCGTCCCCAAACTTTTTGACACCTGGGACCAGTTTCTTTAGTGGGAGGGAGGTCAGGATGATCCAAGCACATTACCTTTTTTTGTGCACTTTATCTCTATCATTACATTGTATACTTTTATTATTATTATTGTTATTATTATTATATTAGGTTCTCATAAGGAGTAGCACAACCCAGAATCTTCACATCCACGGTTCACAGCAGGGTCTTTGGTCTGAGGAGAATCTAATGTCTCCGCTGATCTGACAGGAAGCACAGCTCAGGTAGTGATGTGACAGATGGGGAACGGCCGTAAACACCCAGAAAGCTCACCTCCTGCTCAGAGTGGTCCTTGTCTGTGGCCCGGGGATGGGGACCCCCACCCTGCAGGACCATGTCCTGATGAAATTTGCTTTCCCCGGGCCCCGAGGATCCAGCTAGCAACTTGACAAAGCCCCATAAGGAGGGGCAGTAATCCTCATGAAGGTGGAGCATGGAAAGGGGGAGGATTCAGACTCCAGAGTCGGGCTGCTGAGTTCAACTCCTTCCCATCACGGAGTGCAGGGACACGACGCTTAATCCCTCTAAATTCCCATTTTCCTGTTCATAAAATGGAGATAATAATAACAGCCATCACTTCAGAGGACAGATTATATGCCAGGCTCTCTCTGAGACATCCCCTGCTCAACTCGGTTCATTAATACCCTAAGCCTTGTGTCTATTTGATTCTCACGACCACCCGGGGGTAGTTTTACAATTATCCCATTTTACAGCTAGAAAACCAAGGCACAGGCAGATGGAAGTACCTTGTCATGTGATCATATGCCACACAATAAGTACTTAATAAATGTTAGTTACTGTTATTAGCATTAAGGATTTCATAAGGCCTTAAACAGGGCAGAAGGACTGAGTAGACAGAGCAAGTTCATCCTAGGTGTGATCAAAACAATATGGTGAATGTTTAAATTTTTAAAGATTTATTACATTAAAAGACAAATTGCCATGAATCCCCCTTAAAATACGCTCCCCTACTTCAAGCACACTTATCCCATCATTCTTGCCATTTTCTGGAGCGGTTCTGGAAGTCCTCTTCTGTGAGTGTCTTTACAAGATGTGATCAAAAACATGGTGAATGCTGCTGCTAAGTGACATCCAACAGAAAGGCCGGCTCATAAAAATATTATGGTATGTCCTCATCCACCTTATTCACCAGATCTGGTACTGTGTGACATCTGGCTTTTTCCCAAAACTCAAAGTGACCAGGTAAGGTAAGTGTTTCGAATCCATTCAGGAGGTTGAGGCAGCCATGACAGTGCAACTAGAGATACTCAAGGAAGGAGACTTCCAGAACAACTTCAGAAAGTGGCAAGAGGGCCGGTGAGATAGCTCAGTGGCATAAGCACCTGCCTGGCAAGCGCAAGGTCCTGAGTTCGACTCCCGGTACCCACATACGAAAAAAGGGCCAGTGATATTGCTCAGTGGCACGGGCACCTGCTGGCACGCGAGGTCCTGAGGTCGACCCCCAGTACCCACAAAAAAAAACAAAAATCCAAAAACAGAAAGTGGCAAGACTGATGAGATAAGTGTGTTTGAAGTGAGAGAAGTATTTTGAGGGGGATTTATAGCAATGCTTCTTTTAATAATTTTTTAAATTTAAACATTCAGTGTATTTTTTCAATGATACCTCATATGCTCTTTCATTTTTAATTCCAAATTCTCCCATTTGCTACAGAATAGCTGAACAGTAAAGAACAGCTTCCTTACTGGGTCTCTTTTAGTTCTCACACAAGTGCTCACACACAGGTCCATACACACTTAGGCACACGTTTTCTCACACACTCAGCTTCACCACATACATATACCCATACCCGGCCAAGCCACAGGGATGGTCTGGCACCTCTGAACTGCCTTGAGAGGAAAGGATGCTTTGATTCACCCAAAACTGCAAGTGGCCAGGTTAGTTTGGTTCTCTGTGGCCCACTTGGTCTCAGCGAACAAATGCAAGAGCTATTTTACCTTAGAAGTTTCAGAAATACTTTCCGGGTTTCTTCTTAACCGGCTGACTGCTGCAGGAATCACCCAAAGAAAAGACTCTGCTGTGACAACTTGTCGAGTGGCACCACTGCTCTTGGACCCGACCGTGATGTCACCCAGCAGGAGCAGCCAGAACACAGTATTTGAAGACAAGGGCCAGAACGTGGCTCAGAGGAAGTAGCACGTGTGTGTGCTGTGTGTAGGAAGAGGCTGCAGCAGAAGCCCAGTTAAGGCCGATCATCATAAAAGTGACACGTTTGGCTCCGAGAATTTGGAGGGGCTCCGCAGAGCCCACAGGATCAAAGGAAGCCCAGTACTAACGTCTTCTTACTCAGAGTTTGGTTTTCTTTTTCACCATACCTCACACCAGCTTAAACATCTTCATCGTCTAGAAAACACCAAATATCCATTTCTCCCTTTGCCTACTACATAGTATTTTTCTAAGTAAAAAGGAGGAACTCGATGATGTGAGGAGAAGGAAGAGGGCTAGAAGACAGACCTTAGCATTGTTAAAGGATGCTTGGCCATGGGCGTGAAGAAAATGACACTGAATCTATTCAAACTCCAATAAGTGAGAAAACACTGAGGTCACTCAAGTAGCAAACGAAGTATTTCCAGAATGTTTTCCTGAGAACACATAAAACTTCAAGCTTTAAAAATTAAATCTTTCCCCTGTGCCGTGGCTCCGGGACCCGGACTCTCACGGATGGACTGCGGAGCGGTGTGTGTGCCCAGGTTTTCAGGGACGGAGCAGCACTGCCTTCCTGGACCATCTGCTTCCCAGCTCCTGGCTTTCGCCTGGACCCTGCAACAGCCGGGCAATCAGACGAGATCGGACAAACACCTCAGGGAAAAGACTAGGACTCAGACGCGGCCTCCTCTAAGGAGGATCAAACGCTGAAGACTGCTCCTTTTCAAGCTGTATTAATCCCAGTTCATAATTTCCACCACATTATTAGTCACTTCCTCTTTCTGAAGGGCTGGCAGCAGTCACCAAGGCATCAGGCAGTAAATGGCAAGATAACTGTGCCACCTGTGCCGTACCGACAGCTACCCACAACCACATCTGCGTGACAGGCTAAAGTGCTTTCTCTGAAAGGCAATCCATTTGGAAGTACAGCCCAGTTTTTGATCTCTTGCTAAATACTTTTATCCACATCATCTTCCCATCTGGGTCTGAAAGTCATCATGTGTCCCATCACACTCGGAAAAGAAAGCAACACTAGCAAATCTGCTGTAACCCTGAAGCAGGGTGAGCTCTCGAGCCCCTCTCAAGGGAGAGAGGGAGTCCCTGTCGCTAGCCAAGAAAACTCCAGAAAACAAAGTTTAAAGGAAGAATAGAAAGTGACAAGAATTATGTCCGGTGTGACCCCTTTTTAAAAACTGACAGACAAAAACTAATTTATAAAGAACTTGAGAGTTATATAATAAGACTAATTCCACAAGGGCTATGTGCAATCCATCATGGCATGTGGGCAGCCAGCCACACAGCCATGGGGCTTCTGACACCCCAGTTCCTAAGATCAGAGAATCTGCCTGATGAAACTTTCTAGAAACTTGTCATGTGACAGACAGACAGGACACTAAGCAAGCCCTGCTTCAACACAGACCTATCTCTGAATACAAGCTTTAGCTCTGGACATCAGACAAGGATAACAATGGAAAAAGCTATACATGGTATGATCAAAATATATGGTGAATTTTAAATTTTAAAAATTTATTACAATAAAAAACACATTGCCAGGAATTTCCCTCAAAATACACTGCCTCACTTCAAACACATTTATTCCCATCATTCTTGCCACTTTCTGAAGCAGTTCCAGAAGTCCTCTTTCATGAGAGTCAAAGACCCTCATGTATGATTGAATATTGAATGAATGCTACTGCTGAACACCATATAATGGAAAGGCAGGCTCATAAAAACATGACACTGTGTCCTCATTCACCTTATTCACTAGATCTGGCACTGTACAACTTCTGGCTCTTCCTCAAAGTCAAAATGACCAAGAAAAGTAAACATTTTGAATCAATTCAGGACATTGAGGCAGCCACAGAAGAGCAACTAAAGACACTCACAAAAGACTTCCAGAACTGCTTCAGAAAGTGGCAAGAATGATGGGACAAGTGTGTTTGTTTGAAGCAAGAGGGAGGATTATGAGGGGAATCAATGGTGATGTGTCTTGTACTGTAATAAATAATGTTTTAAATTTAAACATTCACCACAGTTTCTGAACATACCTCATATAATAGCATTACTGGGCAAGCCACATAGTAAATTTGTTACCACTGCTCATCTTAAGAGCCATGGCCAGTACCCAGAAATCTGCTAGATTTACTTCACGGGCAACTTCCCATACTAAGGTCTATAAGGGAAACACAAATGAAACTTATTTGGGGATATTTTAATTTTTAGAAAGCTAAACCCTAATACCTAGAATAGCATTTGAATCTGAATAATTCCAAGCACTTTGCCAACAGTTGGGGAATCACAACCCAAAGAGAGAAATTCCCAAACTTACGACATCTCTCACGGAGGAAAGAAAATTGAAGATAGTAAGTAAGGGACATGGTTCATTTTTCTCTGCTATCATTTGAAAAACAGGTGCTTACTCTTCTTGAGAACTGCAACTTTAACTGACATTCTGAATACTAAAACTGAGTCAGAACAAGTGTTCATATGCCCAAGTTCTCCCTATATTTCTCCATTTCTGTTCAGCAACAGTAGTACCAAGAGGTTGTAAAAATGAGATTTCAAGAGGTGTAGTATCAGAAACACAGGCATAGGAGTGGGAAAGTTGGAGAAATAGAATCTCTGGTTCTTCGTTTCTTACACTGGTCTCTGGTGTTACCCAGCAGTCTCAAGGTGCAAAAAGCACCAAAACATCCATCCTATTACACTTGGAGGAGCCTGTATACATCTAGCCCAGTGGCGGTGAGCCTAAGGCATGCATGTTACTGTGCTTTTCTTTTAGGACAAAAGATGTTAATGTAGAGTTGTTTCTTCTAAACTAAAACCTCAGTAATATTCAGGTTGAGTTGAAGTGTTGGCACTTCGTGGTAAACAAGTGACTTTTGGGTTGCAGTTTGCCACTTGGCCTCTGAAAGGCTTGCCATCACTGATGAAGCCTCTTTTGATCTCTCAAATGTTTCTTAGGAATGACTAAATATTTAAGTCATGACCATGGGCTTTTTTACTACATGTTCAAACCTACGTACATATAGACACATACATACATATAAACACTCTCCCAGTCTTCAGATTTATTTTCAAACCTCAGATTCCATGCTGATTTTCTACCTCTGGATTTCCTATGGTAGTCAACGATTCACCCACTAACCATTTATCAAAGGAACAGGAAGGAGTTACTACCCCTTCTTACTTTTGATAATTCCAACATCCTTCATCATCGAGTGCTAACCTTGAGTTTGATTTTCCCACAAAGGATACTGGAAGATTAAAAGTATTTGTGCTTGCCTGATGCTCCAGTTGTCAAGAGGGGGCCTTGATTTCCTTTCTACAACCTAACTCATGAAATTCTGATCATTCCTGTAAGTTCCCTGTTCAGATTCCCAGCAGAACATCAGGTATGGATGGCTAACACTCCTGCCTCATTAATACGCCCTTCCACGCGCTGAGAGCATTCTAGCTCTCTTAATGAGTTCATCCCAATGCAGTCAGCACAAGGAGAACACTAACAGATCCTTACATGCTCAGTGTTTAGTCACAAGACCTCTAAATAACTTCCAGAATCACTAAGGCCTTTTTGCCCTCCATTTTTAAGCCCCCTCGCAGCCCCCCTCCCCAACTCTCGCCGCAACAGCCAGGGGAGCTGGAACCAGTGTTGATTTTTATCTGCATGGCAACCTCATGCTCCCACAGGTTCCAAACTGATCAAGTGGCCTTCAAAAATGCCACCCCTTCTTCTTAAACAGGCTGAGCCAAGCTCTGGGCGAGGGAGACAAAAAACAATCCCTTATCGTGTCGGAAGTAATACTTGTGGTTATCTAAAGCAACGGTAATCATATCATACACTTTATCTGTGAGTGGCTTTTTCCTTCCAGGGGTAGGAATAGAAACTTCTCCTTCATAATGAGCGCTATTCAAACTCCAGCAGGCAGACCTCTGGCTTTGGCGACACGCCATTCCCTAGCATGAGCATGTAAACATCTCAAAAAATGCAGCATGGCAGAAAACAGGTACAAGTATTTTCTGCAAATACTGTTCGTAAAGAGCCAACTTTATAATGGGATTGTTTGTGTGCGGGCCTTTCGGGCAGGCATGGTGAACGAGAACTTGCCATTCCAACACCAGCTCCCTTAATCCAGCAGCGCCTTGGGTGGAAGTCCAGGTGATGAAGCCCGGGAAACAATGCGAGCCTTTTCCTCATAAGGGCTGCGACATCGTGAAAGAAAAGCACTGCTATGTCAGAGTCCCTTTTGACAGATATTGTGGCTGTCAGCACAGCACATCAAAACATGTGCTCTATCTCAGCCCCAGAAGAGTCTTTAAAAATAAAACTACCAACCAGCATCGTTTATGAACAGTGACGACCCAACCACAGTCTCCTTGTGACTTGCAGGTCAGACAACACCACAGGATTCGGTGTCCCCATCAGCCAGGCACCCTCTAGGTCAAGCCCTCAGATGAAAGAACCATCACCATCTATAAGAACACATTCTCAGGAGAAAAGTAAAACAAAGTTTCCTTTGGCAAAAGAGAAAAATTTCTATCTTTGCTCTTCAGATTAGATATCTGGAGCCCAGTGTCAGGTGCCCTGTGAAGTTGGCAAATATTAACCCAGGACAATGAAGGACTATGGGCTTGGGTTTCCCTTATGCTTCAGGCCCCCAACAAGCGTCCCAACTGCCCCCTCCCCCATCCCACAGACTTGCCTCCAATCTTCATTCTTTGTCCCAAAATAACTATGCTATCCCTATGCAGAATGCAAAGGGTAAACTGAGCCCTATTTGCATATACATACAGTTTTGTGTCAGTGAATTAATGCTACTAAAGAAGAAACAAAGTATTTTAATGTCTAGGATCATTTATATATTGCCTTCATCCATCTAGTATCTTTGCTTTGCTATAAATATATTGTATAAATACATAAAATGCAAAGATAATCCAAACTATTCACTCTGCTTCAGAAGAGAATTGTAAGGATCAAATTTGTTCAAATATGAGTTAAGCTAAAGCATTTCGACTTTGATGAAATCTAGAAAGTATTTTGGAATGTTTGTGTTATATATACTTTCCTATTACATTTCTACTCAGTAGAAAATAGCACCTTATTTAGGTGTTAACTATTTAATTATATGCAAGTTTAGAGACCAGCCTTTTGTAACAAAAAGACTAGTTAGTGAAAGGTAGCTGTGATTGGCTGTTATCAACCTGCACTGAATAAATAAAAAGCAAAACATTTTTAACACACTAAATAGAGATAAAAGGAAGAACTTCTTGACAATGAAAATTGTTAAGTACTAAACTCTACAACAAATGTCCTAAATTTCTATTTCCAGGAAGCTCTAAGATTAGGCTCCCTTGGACGGTTTTAAAATCTTCCCGGAGGCATGAGGAATTGTTTTTAGATTGCTTACTGAAGTTCCTTCCAACAGTATGGATCATCAGTAAACAGGGAATTCATGGTCAGACGCTAACCCTGGAAAATGGAGTTCATAGCTGCAAGTTTCACCTTCCTAAGCAAAATACAAATATTTTTTCTATACATAACAAGATGGCTACAGTAACCGTAGAGTATAACCATAAAAAGTCACATAAGACAGGCTGGTGAGAAAACAAATTAATTAATACCAGTAAGACCTCTGGCCTAGAGAGATTTAGAAAAATTGAAGAGCCTCTTCAAAATAGAAGTTATTTGTTCCCAAATCCTGCTTCTTTCCTCAGAGCTATTTCTTAAGAAAGAAGCTGCTTCCTTCCCTAACCATATAAAATGATCCCTGAAGTTATTTATAGTGCTCGTGGCCTGGAGGCATCACTTGGTTCCCCCACCACAAGCCCAACCATGTGTTACTATATTAAAAAATGTGAAAAAGTAATTATGGGGTATGGGAGCCAGTGTCTGAAGACACAACCTGCCAAAGAGGAAGTGACAGGAAACTTATGCTCCTCTTTGCTGCTCAAGCGCTGCCCAGGCTCTAGGCTCAGAAGAGAGGAATTTGTTCCAAGAAATAAGAGAGGAGCCTGCCCTGGTGAATCAGAAATATCCTTGTTTCTGAATATATAGTAAACTGGTTTCCACTCCCAGGTTCCCTCAGTTGGTCAGACTTTCCAGTCACGTGGAGAGACCACTCACGGCACCCTCCCTGCCTCGCCTCCTGACAGAAGGGCCCACAGGAACACAGGTTATGGACTCTGACGAGAGTGTGAGACCCTGACCTGTCACTCTCAGATCCCGATTTCTGCCATGTTGTCCTAAATCTAGCTTTGTTATCTTCCCAACTGCACCCCAGTGCCTGGTCCTCATGGAGGATGTGATCTGTTACTGGCTTCTAGAGGAGTCACCCACATACTCACAGTCCCCTGAAAACATGGGCTTTACTGCCACTGGAACCCAGTTGCTTTCTAGCTCTGGAAGCAGAAAGAAAAAGTAGTCCATATATCCATCCCAGAAATTCAGGAGAGAGGTCCGCATTTCTGGTAGAAACGCCAATGTTCCCAAAAGGCCTTACCTTAAGAAACAGTTATTGTGAGAAATTACCTTTCCTCCTTAGGAACCCCCTTTACCTCTAGTCTAAGCTACTAAAAAAGTTTGTTTCTGATGTCTCAGGGGGGAAAAATAAGATAAGTCCCACCCTCAAAAAAGAAGCCCAAAAGTTTGGAAAATTCCTGCTATATTAACAAGTAAATGATCATTGTATTTTCTTGATTACCTACTAGACCATTTGAAGAAGCCCAAATTTACCTATTCAAAAAGTATAGCCTAAAAACTGATTCGCAGAAGTCTCTTTCAAATAATTTTTTTAAAGAAGAGAGCCATAGATGACTGAGAACAGAGGCTACTGGAGATGGGGGAAATGCACTTATTATTCTTTTTAAGATAACTAAACAAACACAACTAACCTGTTTCTCTAAGTGGCACACTTTTCTAGGAGCATGAAATATAATTTTACATTACATGTACTCTGGGCTGAAGTTTCTCATTTACGTGACAGGGTTTTAAAATATGAGTAAATGTTGATTTCTAAAATTCCATAAAAATCTTTCACGTTTGTTTTTCAGCTGTGGGCAGTAGCATATACAGTATATAGAGCTTACAATTGATGTGGCTACGAAGAAAACTCTAAAAATCAGAGAAAGTGTGCTTATAAAGCAGATGCCTGGCAGCCTTCCACACCCAGAGACTGCTTTGTACTCTCTGAGATGCCCCATTAAGCTCCCAGAGATCTGTAGAGTAGCTTAGAGAATCCCATTATTCTACTTTTCCCCTCATCTGTGTCTCCTACATCCATTTCTTTACCACTCTAGTATCCACAGTGCCACCTGCTGGTTGTAGGGAGCACTGTCATGGCTCCCAGCTCCTCTCTCCCGGATTTGTTTAATTAAAGTCCACCAATGACCACCAGAAAACAGCAGAACACGTCCTTTAAAACAACAGGAGAATCCATGAGATGAGCAAGACACCAATTCATGGAGGCTCAACACGACCCAATATATTTTCCTGAGGCAAAGGTCTGGTTATCTTAAAGGAAATATGAAACAAGTTAAACTTAACATTTGCAAATTTCCTTCATGCAGATTGGCAAGACTAAGTATCTGGAGAAGTTTCCAAAATTTTCTGTTTCCTTGTACCCATCAATCCTAGTTTTCTGCATTCTTTTTTCCCTTCTTGAACATATCTTCATCTCAGAAAAGACATAAAATTCACCATCATAATTGGTCGTGTAGTTTTGTTCCTAATGGTTCCTTCCCCCACCAAAAGTGACAGTCCTCCCCCAACCTGGAGCCTGGGGCCCAGCCACGCAAGTGACAGGCACTGGAGTATCCACAGGCATACAGGAATGTGATGATGCCCCTCCTCCCATACTTAACCTTTCCAATGGTTCAACTATTTTCCATGTGTCAACAACCCACCATTTGCATCTCAGGCCTTAGCCCACAAAAGGTAAGGGAGGTCAACCTTTAGAACTCACGACTGATGAATATGAATGAGGCCATTCCAGCCAGCTCCATTGTGAGACAAAATAATATTAACATAAGGAAAAGAGAAAGAAACCTTTCTGTCTCAAGGCTTCCTGAAAGCATTAGTTAATCAAGTTTCCTAACAAGCCCCTGGAGCCTAGACCAGCAAGAGTCATTACCCCTCACTACCAGGTAAGCAATCAAGACACCCAAGGCTCACCAATTCACTGTTAATCTGTGTCGCTGACATTCTGCAATGACATCAGAAAAAAGGTGTGCAAAAGGCTTTTTTTTTTTTTTTTTTTTTTTTTTTTTTTTTTTTTTTTTGGTGGGTACCGGGGGGTCGACCTCAGGACCTTGCGCGCCAACAGGCACCCGTGCCGCTGAGCGATATCACCGGCCCCTTTTTCGTATGTGGGATCTGGGAGTCGAACTCAGGCCCTCACGCTTGCAAGGCAGGCGCTTATGCCTCTGAGCCATCTCACCGGCCCGCAAAAGGCTTTTTGACTCTAAGTGCAAAGCAGAAAATATGCCCAAGTCAGGAGACATAAAAACCTGTCAGAAGCACTGAACACTCGGTATTAGATAGAGATTGTATCGGAATAGATGTTTTTAAAAATGCAGATTTGCTACCAAAATACCTGCAAGATTTATGTTATAAATGAGTAATATTTTTTGTAACAATTCTGTATGTTTTGGTTTTTCATGTATAGAGGGGTGTGATTGCTTTTTTCTCCTCACCTCCTCTCAATTAAAAACCAAACGTGGGAACTGCAGATAAAGGCTAGAGATCACTCCATCGGGCGTATTATCATGTTGTAATTTTATTTGCACTCCCCCTTTCCAAAAGTATAAACTAGATCCTGACATTTTCCTGCCTTCCAACAAATTCGTAAACTGTCACATTTTCTATTTTTTATAAAAAGTCTATAAACTTCAAAATATTTTATCAGGTTGGCAGAGCTCCAATCAGCCCTTTGCTGTAATTAAAGCGATTTTCCACCTGAACATAACCCGGATAGGGAGAAGAATGACAAGAGCTCTGAGAATATTTTTGTGCTCATTATAAGCATTTATACATCCTCACAATATTTAGATCATTCTAAGACTTTTGAATCAAAATAGTAGCACTGTTCACTCTTGAAAGAAAAAGCAGAATCCCCCTTTTTAAAAACAAGCAATAACCTAGAAAGAAAAAAAAATATTTCTCTTTTCACATTGATAGAATGAAGCATGCTAAATCCATAGGTGAGCCAGATGAAATCGAACGAGAACAACGTATTCTACTTGAAAGAGATGATAATGGTGTGGGAATGAGGGGTTGCTGTGATAAAGCATTGTTCTACGTCATCCTTCCTTCCAGAAAATGCTCAAGGCTCCGAGATTTGTTCACTTATACAGGATTCACTTCTCAGCCAAGAAGGACTGTGGTAACAGTCCACTCACCATTCAGCAGTTATTTGACCTATTTTACTAATGTGTTTGGGAAGGAGGTTAATTAACAGTGGATGGCTATATCCTTAAGCTTAATTTTTCCAACAGCCCTGCTCATAAAAAGAAAAACTGAGTATGTATTGAAGGAAGCAAGCAATTAAGTTGCACAAATAGTAAGCTCATTGAACTGCAGCTGACTTCTATCATGTCAGAGAACAACTAAACACAGAAGCAATAAAAAGATTGTTGCCGCGACCACCACTGAGAACCGACTGGCAATAAAGATGAATAACTTCCTACTTGAAGATTACTGATTAAAGCTCTTTAGAAACCAAATGTTACACATAGGCATAAATGGAGCAAAATATTTTAATGTGTGTTTGGCAGGTTCAGAAACATTTTATAGTCAATTTTAAATGAAGGTTTATACAACAACAGTAAACTCCACTTAAAACAGCCATTCCAATGGCTGTTCTTGCAAGCAAGCTCTGGCGTTCCTCGGGAAGACGTGAACCCTACGGTAGTGTGCAAGTCCACACCTATCGGGGAGGGGAGGGCCCACAGGGCGCGGCATTCCACAGGACTTGGGCCTCTGAAACCAATCCAAGGTAGGGCCAGAGAAGCCCATTCAGATGGCTGTGACCCTTGAAGAAAGTAAACAGACTCCCTCTAGCAGTAACCAGGAAATCCCTCTCTCCCAGTAACCTTCTGGCCCCCTTCCCACCTCCCAAAGCTCCCAAAGGTCACACTTTAGCCCAAGCTGCCCTTCAAGAAAGTGTACTCACATCTAGAAGTTCAATGCAGGCTGGCATCAGAGTCAGTTCCCAGGACTATCAGTGTCCAGTGGGGTGGGACAGGGATGATTTGACAAGGAAAATGTGTCTGCCAGAGGATTCAGCTCTCAACTTATAAGGGTCTATGGAGGTGTCTGGAGAACATTGGCTCTAGGAGGGCAGGATCCCGGCACTCACCTGCTGCCCTTGGAGGGAACGCGGTGGGGAGTTATAGAAGATAAAAAAAGAAGAGGAGTTTGCCATCCGAGTTGCTTATAACCTAACATTACAAGTAAGTAAATAGGGCCAGTGAGATGGCTCAGCAGCATAAGCACCTGCCTCGCAAGCGCGAGGTCCTGAGTTCGACTCCCGGAACCCACATACAAAAAACAGGCCGGTGATATCACTCAGCAGCACAGGCGCCTGGTGGCGCGCGAGATCGTGAGGTCAACCCCTGGTACCCACAAAAAAAAAAAAAAAAAAAGTAAGTAAATAAGTGGCCCTTTGCATTACAACACTCAAACTCACCTCCGTGAACCGTGAAAGCCAGCTTATTGCAAAGAAACCAGTGTTGCATCCCATTTCTCTCCTTCCCCCGCTATCTCCACCTTAGAATAAGCCTCTAAATGAGAAGGGTCTGAAGATGGGATTTTCTCCTAAGCCTTCCCCCCGGACTTGGGCTTTCAGAGATCAGAGCCCTGCAGCGTGATTATGATGAGCCGGTCTTTTCCCTTCCAGCCCCAACCTCTTTCTCCCTCACTTAGTTATGTTTACAGCAAGCTCCTCATGGGCTGGTTTCTTCTTTTCGTACCATACGGCAGTCATCAATGTGCCATGTTCTGTCGGTGTTTGATATTCGCTTCTTGGCCACAATCAGTGGGAAAGGATCAGCATATTTATGTCCCTTTTTGAAGATTTGTTGTCTCTTAACTATTGCGGCTGCAATAATCAAAGGAATTGAAACTGGAGAATGATTTTGTGCCATGACTTGGAGGACAAAATTAAAAAGTAAGTGTAGTGTTCTCAACGTTCCTGGGTGGGAAAGGGGACATAAAAATGATCTGAATGAGTTGTTAATGCTTTTATAGAAGAGCCAGTGCCTAGTTAGATCGACCCAACTGTGACACACTGTTTTCCAGAGATTCAGGGTTGAACTTACTATCCAAGACTTTGAACTATTCGATTTGGGAAATTCTAGGTGTAAGCCAAATTCATATTGCAAACATCCAAATGGCTTTATCAGATGAGAAGTAGATACTTGGAATTAACAGCTATCCTTGCCACCTTTGGATAGGACTTGTCATTGGATACGTGGTGTGCAAATCTAATAAAGAAATGAGTTGGAAAAGAGTGGGAACATTTGTATAAACTATATTCCCTGTGCAGGAGGTCATCACAAAGGCACAGGACCTTCGTTCTATTTAGATCTCTCCACCTTGAAGCCTTGCATGAGCTATGACCTCTGGGCTCTCCATGAAGACTTTCTAACACCGTCCACTCAAATTCTGGAGTTGAAATTTATTGTACAGCACAGGAAAGGGGGTGGAGGAACAAAGTAATGACAGTTTAGAGATGGGAATCGTCTGCTTTCTGGAAAACTCTCCAGCTTTAAATTCACTAACCAAACTCCAAAAGCCAAGAATCTTCAGTTCCCCTGTGTTAAGAGAGTAAGAAAAATGCCTAGGAAAGCCCACGACTTCCTTCCTCATGGAGGAAAGGAAGCAGAAAAGGTAGCAGATGCCCATGGGCAGCCTTCACTTCCTCAGGGGCTGGTGTCTATTTGCACCCCCTGGGATGGGATTGGCAGCTTCCTCACCTGCAGGAGATACACGATCCAAGAATCCATTTTGGCTCCAGTTCTACCTCTAAAAAGGCCAGTTGTGTCTAACTCTGAGAATCCTGTATGCATTAAAAAGGATTCCATATGGCTTCACCCTCAAGGGTAGGACCAGAAAGGGAAGGTATGGAAGACTCTATCTTGAGTAAGGCTTAAGATACACCTCACAGACACCTTGAGATTGGGGTAGAATAGAACTGCATACAGAAATGATGGAGAGCAGATCTACCTTTTCTTCTCTTCCTTTGAGGAGTCAGACAGTTTCAGGGTCTTATATATCAACAAAATAGGCTACAATTCTCATAGTGGAATCCAGAAAGAGTGGCTAATGAACTTGTCCTTTGAAAAGAAAAGAAATGATGATGTCTATAAGCAAAGCCTGTTAAAATGTCAATTCACTGCTCACCGTCTTCTCCTTCGACCTTCTTTTCTTCAAGTTCTCCATGGTTTCTCCATTTCCCAACCCTCTGAAGAAGGAACCTCAGAGTCATGTGGGGGGTCTCCTGTGAACCCTACCACATGCAACTAGATTCGCAATGTCTCCTGGGTTCTTCTCTCATTTCTGCTTTTTCTCACTGCAGTCTTCATTATACCAGCTGAACCTGGACTATTCCTGCAATCACCTGCCACGAGGCCCCTTTCACTCATGTTCTTTCCACCCCCAGTCATCCTTAGCCTGTCAGTTACCTTTTCTAAAGTAAGTTACACTCTCCATTCAAAAGCTTTTACCAGCTTTCTGTTTTCTTTTAGATTAAAGCCCAATTTTCTTAGCATAATTTCCAAGGTCCCTCCTGTACTGAAAGCATCTTATACTTCAAAACTCATCTGCCATTTTCTCTGCACACACAGTTAATGCTCCAGTAGGAACGGACTCCTCTCCTTTACCAGACAGTGTCATGGGCTTTATACTTCTGGAACATTGTACTTTCCTACATCTTCATCTATTCAAAACCTTGTTTGTTTGTTTGTTTATTTAATTTGGTGTTTTGAGACAGGGTCTCACCATGTAGTGCAGGCTGGCTTTGAATTCACTATGTAGCCCAGGCTGGCCTCAAACTCACAATGATCCTCCTGCCTCAGCCTCCTGAGTGCTGGGACTACAGGCATGTGCCACCACACCCAGCTTCCTTTAACTAATTTAAATGTCCTCACCTCTAGGAAGCCTTACCGGATTCCAAGGCTGAGTAAATGGCTTCCTTCTCAGACACATATAAAACTTTGTTTACCCCTTTATTACAGTGGTTTGTTCCGATCTGATTTGTATTCTTTATTGTGGATGTTGCCATCTCCTTCTACGCCACACCAGTCACGGTCCTGGGGCCCAGCACAGTGCCTTAAACAGGACAGAAATTTCATAAATGTTTGTTACACTGAATTGACTTTCCAGAAATTAGGAATTGTCACCAAAAGTTGACTATGGAGGGAAGACCAAGATGAGAATCATATTCAACAATGAGCTGAAAGGAAGGAAGGGATCTAAGTAAATGCTACCCAAACTGAGGCCCGTGAATAAATCTCTTATGAAAGAGTAGATAGCCTAATTGCACATACTTGTAAAAGGATTGACTGTGATTGAGAATCGCTACCTACCCAAGAGGAGAAAACCTCTTATTTCAGCAATAGGAATTTAAATGTTGATTTGAGAAGATTTAATCAGGGACAGAATTCAAAACATCATAATTTAAAATTATATATAAAAATAAATATTACACATTGTCTCACTATATAAATATTATACATGGGATATTCTTTCATCCAAACATATCTATGCACAGAGATCCAGTGATGTTTTAATAAACTAATACTTAGTTCATATTTTTGCCGTCATTCCAAAGGAACAAAAGGCCAAGAGCCAAACCATCCCTTAGCCTTACTGGCATTGAGTAGTCAAACACTGTGCTACTCAGAAACCTGAGACGGCTTCACTGCAGTTCTCCTCATTCTTGCCTAGAATTTAAAAAAAAAAAAAAAAAAGAGTTCAAACTTCAAAAAGAAAATCATAATTTTCCACCATCTCTTCATAGGAATCTCACCTACCCCCTAAACTTCTCCGAGTCAACTCTTCCTAAGACGAATCACGTTAAGAAATGAACCCCTTAATTGCACCATAGGAGCTAAACAGTAAGCCATGACCTCACCGCCCTGGAGGTAATAAAAGGGCACAGACACTTGGGCATTTCAACAATGTCTTCATTCCTGTGCTGTGCTGGTTTATGATGAAGCAGGCCAGTGTGCAGGGAGGTATTTCTAAAAATGCTTTTACTCCCTTCTGCACATTAGCAGATCTCATGGTCTCATTTCTCCGCATTTATTTGAGAAGAAAGAAACCCAGTTACAAGGGACACGTGGACTCAAGATGAACTAGGAGCAGAAGGACCTCAAACTACACAATTACTCCCCACACTCAAGCCAAAAAAGCAAATAAAAACACAAAAACAATTCTGGAGTATAACAATTACCTCAGTGACACAGCCAGATGAGAGAAGAAATAAGTTGTTGGTATAACTGGGTAGAAGCATAATACTACATTCCTGTGGGACATATCATTTTCCAAGACTTGATTTACCATGACATCTTCTGCCTGATGATTACCAGTAGCATTCTTACTTTACTAGAAGTAGCAGTAGTAGATCCCATCAGTAGGTGGAGACTATAAAGTGCATCCCATAGAAGCACGAACATCTACTTTGTATCTAGTCTTGATAAATATCTGCCTCTAAAATGATGACTTGATGAATTTTTTGGTAACAGAAAATTCATCTCTATGAATGAAAGAGAATACATTTGTGCTACCTATCAGTAACTCAAAATATAGATATTTTAGCGAGAGTTAACTTTGGTCTGTCAAAATCACAAAATGGATTTCACTTGTTTAGGAGGATGGAAATTGCCTCCAACACATCAAAGAGGTGCAGAGAAGCAGCCACCTGTAGCCTCAACAGTATGCATTAGCTAATCCCAGTGGTACAAACTCTGACCTGAAGAGAATATTCTTCTTTTGAGTCATTTAGAGCTACATAACTCTATTCACTCCAGATATTTTTAGATGGAGTAGAGGTTGACAACAGCTGTGAGAGTACTGTTTTGCATTCCACCGTTTACACTGCTAGAGCTCAACTAACGGGCCCTTCTGAGAGTCCCGGGGAAAACTGGAACTCCACCTTCAGGTTGGGCTCACAGGAGAAAGTGGCAATATAGAAAACTTGTCTGGAAGTGCATAGCTCTGGATTTGTAGTGTCACCCCTAATGTATTCTGTAGAGCTGGACACACCCTAGAACCTCAGTTTCAACATCTGTATAAAGGGAATAGCTACTTTTATTCAAGGTCTGAGACTCCATACCTATGAAGCAGTGATTTCCAAGCAGAACTAATTCTACATACAGACACATTGGTAAAGATTAGGCATATATCTCAAAAGAACTGTTCGGAAAGATCATCAGCAGAGACCCATTCCTGGGACGATTCGGCCTTATGAACAAGATGAAATCTCTTTGTGTAACTGTCAACATTAAGCTATAGTCTCGTAATGAATGTGGATATCACATTGCTAAAATTAAGATACTTTGCTCTATTACCTATGACATATGCTATTTTTAGCAATAGCATTTCTGCAAGAAAGGAACAGTGAGTGGTTGGGAAAAATCTACTGTAAAATCTTTATCCAAGGGTCTCAGAAGACCCTTTCTAGGAACAGTCTGACACCTTTAGGAGAAAAACAGCATTGGCCCAATCAGTTCTAAGAATTTAAGAAAGACAGTACTCTTAAACCCTCTGCAGTTGGTGGAGTTATGAGGGGTGTGTGTGTGTGTGTGTGTGTGTGTGTGTGTGCATGTGTGTAACTTAGCAAAAACGTTGAACCAGTGCAATATAAACACATGAAACTTTCCTTTCTTCTTCCATGTGTTCAATGTTGAAAAACAACACAAGGAAAAGGGGGAAATGAGTTTCAATTTCCAAGGGTCCCCTAACTTACAAAATTAGAAAGAGGAAAGCACATACATTTATATAATTCCCAAGACATATCTAAGGTCCCTAAATAAAAATTGCTATGTTCAGAAAATTAAAAAAAAAAAAAAAAAAACTTTTTCAGAGTGAACAGCGCAGGAGCTGAACCAGGGCCTTGTGCATGATAAGCCCATGCTTCACTGATGAGCCCTCAACCCCCCAAAATAAAAAGAAAAAAAACTTTGATCTTAATTTAGCTACAGCATTATTGGCTGGGATTTCTAAAGAAATGAAGGAGTGTTAAAGTGAGAAAACAAGATTACACAAGAAAACAAGATTACAAGATTAACTACTCATGTTAGTAATCTATGAATTTAATATTAGCCTATGATTTTTCTCCACCAAATTTTAAGTACATTAAAAGAAAAAAAAAAAAACTGCATACAAGGAGGATCCTCCTGTTTCTCTTTCTCTTTTCTCTGTTTACAAAGCAACTTTGAGCAGCTCTACTGCATCTTTGCTGCGTGGTTGCGGTTGTAGTGTTTACATCAAGTTTTGATCCTTGCATCTTTAGCTGGCCACGCAAAGGCCACTGGCCCAGAGATGCCCGAGTCAGAGAGAGGGGAGCGCAGGGCTTATCAAGTCATCAGAGAGGCCTTGCTGTGCTCATCCTTTGTAAACAGCAAGACATGGCAGTATCCCTGGTTGCTGTCATTGCTGACAGCTCTGTAAAGCCCTGTAAGTGTTGAATTCTTTAAAGCTGGATCGTGCTCAGTGAGAGAAACGATGGTATGAGGTGAGGGGGACTCCATGGACATCTGAGTACCATGGGAAAATGGGGAGTTGGGGCTTTTCACTCGGCAACCTAATGAGAACTAGACAAATAGTCTTGCATTTAATATATAGTTTCCACCAATTCATGCTTCTTTTGTTAGGAACAATTCCAGCCTGTACAGAAAAGGAGACAGTTAGATATAAAGAATAATTTCTTATTGACAAGGGAGCTGCAGGTAAAGCAATGCTTCTGAAAGGACAAAGGCTGAGTTTATATTGGTGAATTTCCATAGCAAAACCATTTCATTGCTTTAGCTTCATAGACCCCAAAACTTTATGTGCTTGAACAAGTAATCAAATGCAAAAGGACAGAACTAAATAATCCACTGGGGAGAGCGAGGACTGCACAGAAAACACAAAGAATAAAATATAAGTCTTTAAGGAATAGAATGAGGAATTGGGAGAGGAAGATTGGAAAATAAGTTTCAAAAGCAATACCTAGTGTTTAAAGAATAATGTACTTGACAGGTTCTACTTTAAAATTCAAAGTAGCATATTTTGAATAAAGATCCACTGGTACAAGTTAACTGGATCAAGAAAAGTCCCAATTCATTTGATTAAGCATCATTTCTAACCTCAGAGTTTTACAGTGTATAAAATGAATGCCAAATTTTTTTCATGAAAAATGATAACAGATGATGAATTAGGATAAACTCTACAGTCTGGCATAATAAAGTCATTATAAGAGCAGCTGATAATGTGTTATATTCAGGACTAACTTTGCCATGACATTGAAGCTGTGGATTTTGAAGTTAATAATGTTTCAGAGGGAAATAAAAAAAGCGTCCCTGTATCTCCACCGTGTTCTTCTAAGATTTCCTAAAGGCATTTGCTCCATCAGATGGTCTAAAACATTTGAAAGGACAAAGTGTAAAATATTAGCCCACTTAGAAAATATTAGTCTCCAAAACTTTGAGAAGGATCTTCCTTTCAAAATGAAATCCGTCCTTGAAATAAGGGCTATTTCTAAAACCAAGGCCAGAAGCTATCATTCTATTCATTAATAGTACAGTACTTAACTTGGATTTTTACTTCTTTCTATATCACGAACACAATTCCATGGTGCAGAACCATAGATTCTTCTTCCCCGATTTTTATTTAATCCTTTTCAATCCCCTTCGCTGAAGCGAAGTGACCATTCTCTCCCAGAGCTACGGTTCAGCACAGAGCCTGTCTCCACCATAGCATGCAGGGGGACAATTTAAGAAAAAGCGCTGCACATTTCTAGGAACTAAATAAAAAGCCGCCGCTGTTTTCCTAATTTTCCTACAAGCACAGAAGTTAAAGATTCACTGGCATGATCCAGGCGGACACTGCCAAGTGGCTTTCCAGAGAGCAAATGGTAAAAATAAAATAAAATGAAAAAGATTTGCCTGCCATGGGAGTTGGTCAATAAAATGCAACAGTGTTTATTACAACATTTAAAGTCTGTGATTAAGAACACCAAAAGGCCTAAACTAGAAAGGTTTTCAGCCTGTAATTTTCCTGCAGTCCTGGCCTGTACTTCCTTATGAGTTAGCTCAGCGGGGCCTTTTTTCCATGTCCATCATCAGCTTGTAATTATTGCCATTCTCAAAGCTATGCCAGATGGGCCTTTAGAAGCAGTCATGCCGCTTGTTTATGAGAGAAAGAGCTGTAATATTACTCTACACAGAGACCTATCTGGTCCTACTCAAAAGAGTCCTGCTCCTCCTCCCACTCCAGCCCACCCCCTCTACCATTCTCTCCGCCTTCCCTCCACAGCATCTCAGTTTCAGCTCCCGGTCCCAACTGAATGGCCGGGCGGCAGGCTGGGACACCGGGGGCTGAGAGATAGCTCCATCTGTAAGCATATGGCCCGATCGATCATCACCTTCCACCTTCCACCATTCACATATGGTAATGAGGGCGACACCCAAGAGAAAAACAAATTCTGGACTCTTTCCTCCCCCAACGTAGTCTTGTGCAGACACCCATGTAAAACAGCAGTGCCGCAGGCCTGCCTTCCGGAACTCAGGTCTGCAGACCTCTACACCATCCCTGCCTTCCTGCATTACTGTGCTTCACTTTGTTGGGAATTCCTCGCTGGCTAGAAGCGAGACTCCTAGCAACATTCCCAGGGACAAACCCTTCGTCCTCGTCCTGGGAGGAAGGAACATTTGTAAGAAGGTTGAGGTCAAGGAGCTTGCAGTGCAACAGGACAGCCAAGAGTGCCTGGCCTAAGCAGGGGTTCATCTGGTGATAGGCCTGGGGTGTTAGGTATCCCAGAGGGCCAAGCGGAGCTTCAATCAGCGGTTAATGAGGCAAGGCCTGCAACAGATAGCCACTTTCAACTTACAAAAGCTTTTAGATGTCTCTGTTTACTTTGATCCATTTCAGTTCATTTGAGCCTGGTGAGGGTGCATTTTCCTCTTCTCTCCCCTCCCCGCCCACCTTTTTTTCTTTTTCCTTTTTTAATTTTTTTTTCTAGATAAACCCCCTGCTCCCACCCCACCCCCACCTCCCAAACAATAGTATCATTTACCAACTTTATACTTAACAAGCTGGGAGATGTTCTGTCAAGGTCAGCCACAGTTATATCACAGAACAAGGCGAGGAGGACCTGCACCAGTCTGACTGCAGGATGGGAATTTCAAAATCCCACCAAGTGTAAGAGAAAAGCAGGGGAGGCGCGGGCGCGCAGGCCAGCAAAGGCTGTACTTTCAAGGGAGATTTAGAGTTATTTGTTTCTGATTAGGTGAAGTACCCGTTCTTTTATCCCTTGTTATTTTATCCATGTGATGACCAGAGAGCTTTCTTTGTTAAAATGTTTCAGAGCGGATAAAACTAATTTACTGGAATGTGAAATAATCCAGAAAGAAACCGTACCTGATGGTGGCAGACAGGGAGGGCGCTTTAATAAACCGACCCAGTTTCCAGGCCCTGGGGGCTGCGGCTGGGATTCCCGGCTTGGGAAGCAGAGGACTAATGGCTCTGCACGTGGGTCAGCCTCTTAATGGGGATGGGCTGCTGTAATGAGCTTTTAATTAAGTCAGCGTGGAGCTTGACCTCACTGTACCGTGTGCCATGCCTCGGGGGGATCTCCCCACCCACAGGAGCCAGAAAAACAGTTCTGGAATCCTTGCCTGCGTGCCCCTGGCCTGGTGATACTGTCCCAGCGTCCCCAGCCACTGCCTGGCCCGGCCTCTCCTGCACCCTGTCCCTTCCATCTAAGGTTTATATCCTGTCCTTACATCCTTTTCTTGTTTTCCTCTCCCTCTTGTACCATGTTCCAAACACTTTTCTCAACAACAACAACAATAATAATAATAGAGGCAACTTGTATTTAAAAAAAAATAATAAAACCTCCAGTCATCTAGTGAGCAAAAGTGATTTCACAAACACATATGCACAGGTCTGGTTTGATATACACAGTCCTCGACAGTAGTTTTTTCTCACATGAGCTATGTTCCTACTCCCCACTCTCCACCTTTGCTGTCTTCCACATTTCCAGGAAGTATTATGAAGACATAGAAGTTAATGGAAGAAACAGGATGAAACCCTTTCGCACTTGTGCCCTTAAATAAATTGGAATGACTTTAAAGTGTTCTCTTTGAAATCCGGTCCACTGAAAACCCCAGGGAACAATCAGGGAAGTACAGTTAAGAAATCCAATTTCTTTTTTGGGTCCTTTGGGGAAAAGGAAAAAAATAAGTACCCAACTTTGAGTGAATATTACCTGCCGGGCAAAATTCTAGACACTAAAGATGCTTTATCTATAGCCCTCACCTTAGACTTTCAACATTAAGGGTTTACGTTTATTTTTCTTTTTATTAAGTCTTTAAAATGAAAGTAAGCTTAGCTTACACTGAAGAATGTCGAATTCTTTTGTTAAAAGGCATTAAGTACAGAGATAACAAGCCAGACATCTTAAACTATACTTAGGAGAACAATAAAAATAACTGCTAATATTTATTCGATGCTTACTACAGGACAGCTTTATTAAATGCGTTAGGACTCTGTGTAATTTGTAGAGTGTTTAATGTACAAGCTTACTAAATTCTTACTGTTAACGATGGTGGCAGTTGCTGAGCTGTAGGCCAAGTTATTCCTTTCGTTCATGGTCTGGGGAGAGATGACATGGGCATGGGCGTGTTGAGTCACTCAAAACAGGCTCAAACCACCCGGAGGAGCTTGCCTGATGAAAGGTTTCCCTTTCCTTCAAAGCCACTTCCTGTGTCACATGACCTGTATCACTCCAAAGATAATAACACTTCACTTTTATCCAAAGATCTCAAAGCATTTTCAAATGTTAATTAAGCCTTCCCCATCCTGGAAGATAGCAAAGCCCATCTTGCTGTTTAAACACTGTGTTACAGAACACAGGTTGTTCTAATCACCCGGAGGGAAACAAAGGTTTCCCTGAGCAGTCTAGGGAGGAAGTCACCACCCAAACACTTCAGATGCCCCAATTTCGCCTATATCTCCTGGGAAACCAATGCAGCATCTCTGCTCCAAATCGTCCCGCCTCCCGCGGCCGGTTTCTGCCGAAAGCACCACATCTCCAAGAAAAGGGGAGAGGAAATGGAAGATTGCACAAAAAAGACTTTCCGAGAGTTCTACTTTGTTTAGAAGTCGGAATATGGGATGAAAAATATGCTCTCCACAAAAAACTAAGAGTCTTTGTTCTGTACGTTTTTTTTCATTTATGATGCCCAGATTGGGAGGTGGGAGAGCCTAGGCCCTGTTCTGACTGCAGTTTACCCGCCCTATGTCACAGGCACCAAGGACTTACTTTGATAAACACAGCAGTCATATTTGGGCAGTTTGTGTATCCCTTAGCCTGGATAAAGAAAGACCAAGTGACAACCAAGGCTCCGAACCATCTGTCTTGTCTCTTGTCCCACTTCACTCCCTGGACTGTGCCACGGTGACTTTTTCTCCATCGTCCTCATGCACCACGCTTTCTTCCTATCTTGGGTCTTTGAATACCATTTTCTGTGTGCCCAGAGTGCTTTATCAAAACTTTTTCTTAATGAAACTCTGGGAGGCTGATGCAGGAGGATTGCAAGTTTAAGCCCAGCTCAGAAAATTTAGTAAGACCCTGTTTCAAAAATTAAAAGGCAGGCCCAGTGAGATAGCTCAGCAGCATTAGCGCCTGCCTGGCAAGCACAAGGTCCTGAGTTCGACTCCCGGTGCCCACATAAAGGAAAAAAAGCGCCGGTGATATCGCTCAGCGGTACAAGTGCCTACCGGCAAGCGTGAGGTCCTGAGTTCAACTCCCAGTACCCACATAAAAAAAAAAAATTAAAACGTCCCAGGTTCAATCCCCAGCACCACCCCCCAAAAATTAATAAATTGATGAGGGAATAAATCTTTTAACCTGATTTTCAAATCACATTTTTTTCTCTTTTGAAGTAATATTCTAGGGCAATGGTGACAAACCTATGGCACGTGTGCTGCAGCGGGCACGCAGAGCCCTCTCTGTCGGCACACAAGCCAAGTCGCCCCAGCAGCTAAGCATCAGATAACAGTTGTTTTTTTCTAAACTAAGTTCAGTATTCAGGATTAATTGCAGTGCTGGCACTTTGCAATAGATAAGTGGGGTTTTGAGTTGCAGTTTGGGTGCTCGTATCTAAAAGGTTCACCATCACTGTCCTAGGGTGATGAGAACAAGAGAGAACAGATATCAGATTGTGAACCTTTAAGGTCTTCATTTATTTCTACCAATACTGAGAATATCAAACAAGCCAGGCACTATCTGAGCAAACATTATTTTTACTCTATTTTGAGCTCAATGTTTTTGCCTACATGATTTGTCCACAACAGCCACCTGGAGAGGCAGAGGCCGTTTTTATCCCCATTTTACAGTCATGAGAACTAAGTATTTGTCTGGGTTCCTGAGACTTCTCCCCTTTACTCATGCATTGAGCACTAGCTATTTGTCAGGCTATTTGTCAGGCAACTTAGTCCAAAGTAAAAAGGGGTGGGGATGTAGCTCAGCACTACCTGGGTTCAATCCCCAGTACTGAAAACAAAACAATACTTTAAACAGTGTGACCAGGTTTAGAAGAGGAGGAACAGGAGGAGAAGGAGGAGGAGAGGACAATGACAGAGGACTGTGACTGAATTTCTTCAGAGGATTAAAGGTCCCCTGGGGCCGGTGAGATGGCTCAGTGGCATAAGCGCCTGCCTGGCAAGCGTGAGGTCCTGAGTTCGACTCCCGGTACGGTACCTGCATATAAAAAAAAAAAATCCCCTGTATTGCCACAATACTGGTATTTGTTACATGACTTGCTTTGGAGATGTAAGGTTCACCATTCATTCTGTAAAGACATGGCATGAAACACATCAAAATTCTAATAAAAAGTACAATGATCAACAGTAATGAGAGTTATTCATGGCAACACACTGCTGCCAACATGATCTTGCTAAAACATAAATGAGATCATGTCTCTTCCACAATATAGAACTTTTGAAGGGCTTCCCATTCATTGGCTTAGGAGTTCAGTCTTCTCCACCTCCTTGACATGGATTACAGGAGCTTGACTCTTTCAGGAATCAGGTCTGTCTCCCACTGGCTTCATTTATACATTCAAGACTGAACATGCTTTCTCTTCTCCAGCCCCTCGAGGCCTTGTACACTCTGTTCCATCTTCTCCTCACACCATCCCTATCCAGTAAGTCCTGACTTTCGAACAAGTTCCGTTCCGGGAGAACGTTCCTAAGTCGGAGCCATTCGTATCCAAAAAAGTGAGTCTTATACAGTACATCTGTGCAAGTTCTCAACTCAAACGTTCCAAAGATGGGGACTCACTGCACTCCCCACCGGAACTACCACTCTTTGCCTGTGTTCATAAGGGAGGGTTTCTTGGGGCGCCGGATTCTTTTTTTTTTTTGTGGGTACCGGGGGTCGACCTCAGGACCACACGCACCAGCAGGCGCCCGTGCCGCTGAGCGGTATCACCGGCCCTTTTTTCGTATGTGGGTTCTGGGAGTCGAACTCGGGCCCTCGGGCTTGCCAGGCAGGGGCTTACACCACTGAGCCATCTCAATGGCCCCGGGGTGCCGGATTCTTAATGGGCAGCGCTCTTGGGACCAACTCCTGTGAAGAGGAAGAGAGACAGGAAGAGGGAAAAGCTGAACTTCCCTGGAGGTAAACTGAGGCTTAGCTGTGGAGTAGGACAACCCTTCCGAGATGTCCTGATTGAGACAAGAGGCGGACCTGTGGCCCCAGTTTTCTCCAAACTAGAAATAATTTTAAGCAAGGCAGTTTCCCTCCACAGTGGGCAATTCTCGGAGAGGACTTAGCTAAGTGACATTCAAAGGTGATACCACTGCCAGCTGAGGCATAAGTGTCCCGATCCTTAGGGAGCTATCTGGGTGGTGTCCACTGTGTCTTCCGAGCCTTTCCTGACTCCCTCCACCTGCGAAAGATGCTCTCCTAAATGCTCCAGCGCACTCGCTTTCCTCCATGGTGCTATGTTTCCCTTGATGTTACCTCATCTCTTTATTTGTTTTAATTCCTCCAAGAAAATATGAACTGAGTGAAAATCAGTATCATTCTATCAGCCCATATATAAACTATCAAAACAAATTAAAGAATGAGTGAAAAATCAGATTCCATTTGGATTTTTGAAAACACTATGCACAAACATCAAAAAGTTCTAGAAGACCACTCATCGAAATATTGCTATTTCCTAGTGGCAGATTTACACTTGATTTCTATTTCCTTTAGTGTACTTTCTGGTATATCGACGTTTGTATAAGCAAATACAACTTTTGTCATTTCTTTAAAAGTTGTAATCATTTGGAAGAAAAAAATAAACACGACTCTTACTAGGATAATAACTAGTGACAATAGACTAACCATTTAAAGTTATTATTTTGTGCTGTAATTTAGAGTTCATGATGTAGCTCAGCAAAAGCACTTTGACATATATGGCTTTGTTTAATACTGAGAAGATGTCGGCAAGAAGGGAGGTATGCCATTCTGATTCCTGCTGGACTGCACAGCCAGGCCAAACCAGTGAACGCGGTATGAGTCAATACAGCCCGCAGCCTGGGAACCTGGACCCTAACATCGTTCTTCTCCACAGCGTTCATCTGTGATGTCTTGCCAGGGTTGGAGGAAATCAATGCTATAGAAAGAACTTAGCTATGTATTCAACCCCATCTTCCCTGAGTCTCATTAGCTATACCACCCACTCTTTCCTACCTCCCCTTTCTCACTCATAAAAGGGGGGACGGTTCTCCTGTGGCCTTATTTTCATCATTTGTTTGCACAAGCCTAATCTCCAACACCAGCCAGAATCAAAAGCCACTTCCCCTCACATCTCATGGTCCCCCTTTTCTCCTGTCATGAAAACACTTCACATACGCATAGTGCTCTGCAGAAGGCTTCCCCATACGTCACCTCACTGTGGTCCTCTCAACAAAGCTTTGAGATCTGCACATCAGATAGTATTACCCCCATTTTAGAGATAAGAAAACCAAAACACAGAGAGATTACATGACTTGCCAAAAATCACAGTTAGTTACTGATAAAGACAGGACTAGGATGGGGGGGTCCTTATAGAAAAACCCAGAACCCTCTGCATTTCTACTTTGATCTTGTAGTCTAGCACACCACCCACTGCTAGGGCCCTGCAGAATCTAAAACTGGTTAGGAGCTACACTGATGCAAGCAAGATTGTGGGCTCAGCTTTGGGGCTGCCCCATGGTGGGCCATGTGCTAAAGGGTGCTAATGCATGCAATAGGCCTGCAAATGCAAGGTTTTCATTACAAGGGGATGAGTCAAGAATGCATGTATGATTCAGCTCAATTCCACCATTACTGTTAAATAAATAGTTTATACACCTATTCTTTTAAGGCTATATAAATACATACACATAAAATACATAAGATGATGATTCCTAAGAATACCCAAATCTATGTTTCTACAATTGTCACTTTCTGTATCTTTCTCTCAAACTTCCTTAGGGTATCAATTTATGCTTATTGTCTTGGTGCAGTGATTAAAGGGTCTCCTTTTCGTTTTCAAAACCGTCCCTTTGTAGAGGATCATGTACATGGTCACCCCATACACACCCTACAAAGAACAAACGAGCAATTTCAACAGACACTGAGCAGTACTGATTTTCAAGGTGGCAAGCCTCAAGCGTTATAGGAAGGGCTACTGTTATTGAAATACACTGCTGGAAAAGTTCCCAGTGTTAAATGGCCTTCACTAAAGACACCATAGGACACATACTCATTTGTGTCATGTTTGGGCTCAAGTTTTAAAATGTAGTGAAATTCTGGCTAGCTTCAATCCGTCTGCCAAATGATTTTGGTTTTCTGCATTTCACTCCCTCGCCTGATATTACATCTTTGTCTCATTGCTTATTAGAAGTGTTCCTTTCTACATTCATCTTTTTTTTAAATGAGAAGAAACAAATTGGAATTCACATTGCTTTGCCTTGAAATTATAATGCCTCCTACATTTTCCAAAGGAATCCTGCCGAGGCAGTGGTCTAGAACAATAGTTACTTGCCAAGTGGTGAGCGCTAAGATTTTCATGTTAATTCTAACTCAGGCATTCTGAGCTTGTGCAGGCTTCCCCCAAACCCCACCCCGATCGGTAACAAGGGGAAAACACCTGCTCTTGAGTGGCTGAAGATAACCACAGGACACTGTGACTCACACAACTGATGAATAATTGCATTTTGTACTCTTCGGAAATCCCAGCACTGCTTCAACACAAAGGCTTGGGCCTACTTCTCAGGAAACTTATAAACTTGCTACTAGTGGACAGATACAAGATAGCGCATCACCTATGCCAAAAACGTGCGTTAGCATAATATGTGTTAGCGTAAGGAGAGAGTGGTAGAAGCAGGAGTAGTTAGTAAGCAAGTCAGTAGTATTACTTTTTCCCAGGGAAAACCCCGAACAACTCAAGAAAACTATTTGACAGGTATTGAGCCACTTTTCTAAGGTCCCCACCGATCCCTAATTTGTGCTCAGCTGAATTTTTCTGGATTCTGAGGAAGGACCTAAATTGACTCCACCAGGTACTTTATTGGCCCCGTTCTTTTGTCAATCCTGTCGATCATCTAAGCAAGGAAAGATGACAAAATGCTGTTCTGTTGAGAGAGTCTTTGATCCTTCTTACGAAACTATTACTGTAACAAAACCAGACAGCAATTCTTCCTGTAAAGTAAATATGTGTATGCAAAGATAATGTTTAGAAAGCATGAGTAAACAGATCCTCAACTTGTATTACAATAGAAGGCAAGAAGAAACAGTAACCTCGGGTTCTTTAAGGCAAAAATGTAGCTATGCAGTGATTCTATATCTCACTTACAATCAAGAATCACCCGGTATTTACTGAGCACCTAGCAGGCGCTGCGATGAAGCTATCCCTCTGCAGGAATACCTGTATTGCAAAAATGACTGCAAAAGAGCAAATCTATATAGAGAAGGGATCTACTGTAGCCAGGCACTGGATTAAACACCTGGCTTGTGCTAACCCTTCAATGATCTTCCCTGGTAGCCCTACTTTACAGATGAAGAAACAAATGCTCAGAGAAAACACTATGCCCAGGGTTGCCGAGTGGTAAAGTAAGATTCAATCCAGGGCTTCAGGGTTGCAAAGCCTCTGCTTTTTTTACTGTCCCACATTCCCTTTGTTCTCTTTTTAACTGAGTGTGCTGTCGGCTGGCACTGCTGAAGAAAGGGATATGCTCTCTGGATGGTTTTTTCACCAGGATCCTTGCAGCTGAAGATGTCCTTAACTTCAATGCAACAAAAACCTGAGTGGTAACATCAGCTTTTGCCAGACCGGAGCTGCATTCTGGCTGTCAGATAATAACCTAGGCCCTCAACAGCAAGCGCACTGTTATGTCATTTTCCTTCAGCAGCTTCGGGATGATGGAGGAAAAAAATGACATGGGTAATTTAAAATAATAGAGGATTTTCTTTAAAAAAAAAATCCTTCATACTTGCCTTTTGAATTAATGATATGATTACTTGAGTCCCAAACCACATTTTTCAAATGTTAAATTGCATTCATCCTGCAGTTCGTGGGACGTTCGCTGAGTCTGGGAGTAAGACATCCAAGGAAACCCTGGGCAGCTGAGAAACTTAACTCAAGGCCCAGCTCCCACGAAGTGAAGATGCGGGTGGCTTTGCACAGCCCACTGGCTGGTCTGGTCCCTGGTTTCCTCAAGAATCAAATAAGGGGGGTGAGCCATAAGATTGACCTATTTACCTAATAAATACTTGATATTAACCTGGCCCTTGGGATCTTCACAGTCCAGTGGATGAGACGGACAGGACCAACTCAGTCAACGGCATGTGACCCATGCTGTAGAAAGCTACCTAGAGGAAGCTACAGGAGCATGCTGGCGGGCTCCAGACTCACTTGGGCCAGTGGGGGGGGTGTGGGAAGAATGTGCACGGTACACGGGTGACACCTAACGCAGAACCACGAAGGACAACAAGAGTGAGCAGGCCACGTGTGCATCTGCGGAGGGTGGCGCGGAGCGGGGCCAGGCCCGAGGCAGCAGCACAGCCCAGGAAAGGCCTGCAGGGAGCCGTCCCAGCCTCTGAGGCCACAGGGGTTTGGGACATCCTCTCCCTAATGAGGGAAGTGAAGGCCAGGGAGAAGGAAAGGGAGCAGGGGCTGGACCCATCACCGGGGACCTATGGAGCACTGAAAGGCATTTGGGCTGTATTCACTCCTTCAGAAAGTCTGCATTAACCCTCCAATGGGCAACACACTATTCTAGGTTCCGGGATTACAGAACAGTAAATGAGAGATACAAATTCTGCTTTCACAAAGCAGACTAAGAATCTATTCAAGGGTTTGAAGCACAGCAATGATGGCTGAACTTGAGTTTTCGAAAACTTATACTGGCTACAGTGCAGAAATGGCTTGAGACAAAGATACACCTCTTTCAGCCATAATATCCTGACGGCATGGTTTAAAACATAGGATATAGGGCCGGTGAGATGGCTCAGTGGCATAAGCGCCTGCCTTGCAAGCACGAGGGCCCGAGTTCAACTCCCGGATCCCACATACGAAAAAGGGGCCGGTGATATCGCTCAGCGGCACGGGCGCCTGCTGGCGCGAGAGGTCCTGAGGTCGACCCCCCGGTACCCACAAAAAAAAAAAAAAAAACATAGGATATAATGAATTACAAAAGTGCCATTTAATATCATGTATTACATAGGAATATATACCCCTTTCATATATATATTATCTTTGGTTTACAGATATTTTTGCAAGTGTTCGATAAATTGAGTAGGTCCTTTCACTTGTTACAGTTTTATGTCAGACAGCAGAACATTTATCTGGTAGGGAAGAAAGAGAAGCCAATATGTATTGAATACAGAAGATACACCAGGGGGTGTTGGAGATGTGCACTTCACAGATAAGGTATACTGTAACCCTAAATATCACTCAGTGAACCCTAACATCAGTTAACCCTAAAAATCACTCGGTGAGAACAGAGTAAAGCTTATACTGTTTTATGTCACAAAACTAACTATAACATAGTCACCATTATCCCTGAGCCATCAGAAGACTAGTTTAAAAAGGACTTGGAAGAAGAAGATTATGTGTGAAATGATTAATTGGTATCCACTTGTTGGCTGAGTCTAGTAATCTCTTACAGAAGTATGTTCTGTCTTTAGTTAAGTTACAAAACTCCTGATGATCAGAGACCGTGTGAATCTCAAAATCCTGCTGTGAGTTTATAGAACATAAAGCTCACAGGTAGCCTGTGAAATACACAGAGCAGGGTTTTAGGTAAGGAGACAGCAGTGTTCTCCTTGGACTGGCAATGTATATGTGATGCAGGGAGAGTCAACACTTGAACAATGTTTAGGACTTCCTAGAAAGTTGTTTTTTGATACAAGAAATGTTCTTTACAAATCAAAGAAATTCCCCAACTTCCTGAAAAGAATCAGAATCACCTCAGGCCACCAAGTCCATCCCTGCTAGGCTGTTAGTATTTCCACTCCTCGCTGTGGAATCCCAGCTCTCCGTGGAGAAGCTGGGGTTTACAAGGCTTCCAGGAGTGTCACAGCCACCCTGCACTTCCTGGTCCCTGCCCACACCCGTTGTCCTTCCGGAGTTCTTTCCTTCCTGTCTCTGCTCCCTCCGGGGACACACAGGAGGCGGGGCATTTTCTTTTCTTTTCAAGCCTGTGCAGGTAAAACTGGTCCGTTTCTCTGTTTCTTTGCAAGTCAAGACACCTCCTGTCCTTGGTGCACTGTAACTGTGGGGTGCAGGAAAGACCAAGCACCCTTTGCCTTCACTGGTTTTTGTCTGAAGCACTGGTTTGAGTTATAGCTGGTCATTCCCAGGCATAGCGGGCTGTTGATGACCTACCCAGAACTTCCAACCCCAGATTTTCTTTGGGCAATCCACACGTGACACCCAGCTGTGCTTCATTAAACTAGCCATTCTAATGACATTCCTCTTGCTAGGGACTGTTCCGCAGTGAACATTTGATGCAATTCTGGCAAATGAGATGAGAGAGGCCTACCAGGGTGGGGATATGAGAAGGGATTTCTTGCTCATAAAGATCTATGTAAGGGGAAGCAACCTCTTCCTCCTCTATTTTTCATAACTACAAACATCCTAAGCATCTTGCAACAATGAAGGAAATTAGTCTGCAGATAGCGCTAAGGCACTGACAATGAGAGAGCAACAATTAGGAAAGGACCTAGGTCTGTGACCTTAGCAACCACAGAGCTGCCTGACCACAGGGCCCTTTCTGATGGGAAATGGGGAGTTTTTCTCATTGTTTGAGTCATTTTGAATTGGGCCTTTCTCATCCTTGAAAATTTCCTGATACATCAGAGAACTGATGAGCGGGACAATGGGGCAGCTCCCGTGTATTTGTATGAGACAGTGAGAAGCCAGACATGGAGGACCTAACAACATAGAAAGCTTGGGTCACCAAGGCAGTAGCGATTCGGCATGCAATATAATGTCTGTCATTTGAATTTATCTTCTGGTCCAGCTACTCGCTGGATTTGGGACTCATGAATAAATAATGCTATGAGGTTTTTTAAATTTCATAAGCAGCACCCTTCCTCCCAGGACTCTACCTCACAGAGCGCACCACACAGGACTCTTCCCTGGTTTAAAAGCACACACCTCACGGCTGTGGCAGTCCCAAGGCTTCTCCGCAGTGACAGGTCCTGATGCTTGGCAAATGCCCCCCTCCCTCCACGCCCAGGGCAGGTGCTCAGCATGTGAGCAGCAGGGGTCTGTGGAGCCTGCGGTGCCTGGTGAGTGGCAGCAGGGTGCCCATCCATGTAGCATCTGTACCCACAAGGAGATCGCGGGGCCCAGTGGGTCCCAGCACTGCCTGGCAGGCTGGGCAGGGCTGACTGCAAGCACGTGGGAGACCCTCCCCAGAACTCCTAGAGATACTCAGAAGAGCACGGCTGGGAGCTAACAACCAAGGCCCTTGCACCAAGAGATGGGGACAAACACAAGGGACATCTGAGTAACTGCTGCTTCTGTCACTTCATCCATACCCATGGGTGGCTACGACAAAAGCGAATGAGATGAAAAGAAGACTTTATACAGTGGGAAACTGTCCCCTTTGAGTAATGTTTCTTTGAGTCCCTCCAAACAGGACCATGATCAAAAACACAGATGAGAGTGCCTCTTCAGAAGGACAAGAGTCCACTGACCAGATTAACCTTCTTATAATTCTGGTGATTAAAATAATCACCTGAAACTCGACTTCACATTTTTAATCAGATAAACTAAAAAAAAGAAGAATCACCAAAATTCAACCAGAGAGGATTTTTAAACTGCGCTGATTTGGAATAATTGATGGGAAGCATAAACCTGGAAGAATTAAGCTTTCCCAGATTCACCTGGAAAACAGAGTAACTGTGTTCCCAAATCTGTATCATTATAGATTCTAACCAAAGCCAAATGGTGGTGATGAGTGTGTGTGTGTGTGTGTGTGTGTGTGTGCACACGCACCTGTGTGTGTGTGTTCAAAGAGCCAAGGTCATAATAGAGAGGCTACCAACATAAGTCTCCCATACTGGGTCCAGAAAGGCCTTACAAAAGAGGAACCTGGAGATCAGACCCTAATTTGCCTAAACCTAGAACAGAGAAGCCTACTTTTCTGTCACGGATTTAATGATCAGAGCAAGAAAGAAGCAATATGAAACCGCCATGATGGGGCTTAGAAATGGTCTGAGATGAAAAAAAAATAAGTAGCAAAACTAGGAAAAATTTTACCTTCTCAAATATCATTAAACAAATAAATAAATCGCACATGTTAAGATCACTCAGTAGAAGGCTCAGGTAAAATGGAAATGGTTACTTTTATTATGTTGAAAATATCCATTCAATAAAATGGAGCAAGGTAGTTAATTATGACAGGGTCTAGAGCAAGATTCTATTATATTTACAAATAGATTTTTTTTCTTTTTTCTTTTTTTTTTTTTTTTGTGGGTACCGGGGATTGACCTCAGGACCTCGCGCGCCAGCAGGCGCCCGTGCTCCTGAGCGATATCACCGGCCCTTTTTTCGTACGTGGGTACCGGGAGTCGAACTCAGGCCCTCGCGCTTGCCAGGCAGGCGTGTACACCGCTGAGCCGTCTCACCAGCTCTACAAATAGATTTTAAAGGGCAGAGGTGCTTTAGGTATCTGCAGTTATCTCCAGAGGAATGTTCTAGTTCCTAGGATGTAGGTAGGTGAAAGTGATGGTTAACATGATTGGATTAGGACGTGCCCAGGAAATTAGTCAAATGCACTTCCAGGTGTGTCTATGAGGGTGTTTCCAGAGACAAAAAACCAACATGGTGAGACTCACCCAAATGTGCACAGTGGCACCATCCAATAGGCTAAAGGCTTGGGTAGAACAAAAACAGCAGAAGAAGGAAGCCTACCAGTGCATGGTCTCTGGCTCTGGTTCCTGACCACCATGAAGTGAGCAGCCTTTTGTCCCCCACATCCTTCTGCCATGATGTTCTGCCTCACCTTGGCCCAGAAACAATGGAGCCCCCAAACCATGAACTAAAACCTCTGAAACTGTGAGCAAAATAAATCTTTCCTTCTTTAAGTGGCTATTCTCAGATATTTTGTCACAGTGATGAAAAGATAACATAGTAAGGCTTTCCCCAGGGTTAGGCTTCAGAGGTTGAATCAGGCAGGAACACAGGAGCCCAAGGGGACAGGAGGCAGAGTCGGAATGAAAATACAGCACCATGTTCAAGAGCTCATGTGTGGATTAATCTGGAGAATCTGTCCAACCCAAGACCCAGTGACTGGCTCCAGGCCAGGAACAGGAAAAGAAGCAAGGAAAGTGAAGGTATAAAGGGGGAAAGACTGAATTCAAGGGAGTAGCATTCCAAAAGTTTATTGTGTGCATAATAAGGCGTCCAACAGCTCTGTTATTGGGTGCTGGCTACATGGATTTCAATGGTCAACGTGGCTTAAACAGACAGATAATGGTGAAATGGAGTGACCCATGGGAAAACAAATCCCAGAACAACCCTGGCCCCTTCTGTCTCCACTCTAACTATCCCAACTATTGATCCTATTTTCATACAGATAATATGGGAGGGATGTGTAAATGATTCCCAAATGTGGATAGCATCTCAAAGACAAATAACTTTTAAAAATGTAATTTCCAACAGAGTTTTAAAGGAGATGTAAGAAACATATAAAAGAAGAAAAAACGTCACTTCCAGTTAGGAAGAGAAAGGAGGGGAAAATGCTAATATTTTTGATCACCGATAACATGCCACTCATGGATGGTCACCATAGCCCTAAATATTATTATCTTCAATCTTTGTATGAAGACACTAGGACTCCTAAAGGCCCATTCCTGGGTAACCCAGCAGAGATGGATATGAACCCAGATATGACTCCAACAGTGCTTCTTGACAGTCAGGGTTGTTTCAAGGAGGAGACGGCATGTGAGCTAAAACTTGCAAGATGGCTAGAAGCTAAAAGGGAGTTGCCAGAGTTGAGTATTCTAGAAGAAAGCAGTGTGAGCAAATTCAGAAAGGTAGGAAATGCCAAGATTGTCAGAGAACACTGAGTGTGAACTTAGTTGGACAGGGTGGGGAGGGGGCATAGCATCAGGAGTCACAGGACAGAGAAGTGGAGGGTAAGTTGTGATCAGAGCCTGGGAATGCTTCTGTGTGTCACCCTTGTGCTGCCCATGTGTCCTACAACTACTAGAAAGCATCCTTCCAAGCAGATCCTTGCAGGTCAAATTAAAGCTTACCCTAGCTTTCAGGATAGGAATCAAGGCTCTTTAACTCAGCCCAAATCCTACATAGGGACTCTCTCGCAGTGGAGGGAAGACTGGGAACAAAGGCTGAACCTGGCACGCATCCAATGCAGACCTCATTCTTGGGCTTTTATGGTGTATTTTGTTTTCAAAGACTATTTCAGCTTCTGGAATATCACACTTATTTAAAATTCTATGATCTACAGTGATGAAACTCCTCGGTTCATCCCAGGGGCACTCAGGCTGTCACATAAACTAGTGTTTTACTTCTAGCTTATACCTTAGAGAGTCTAGAGACTACTGGAGCTTTTCCATGTGTCCCTGGGAAGGTCGCGGTGTTGCCGTCCCTCTGCAGGCTTCCTCTACAGTCTGGGCCTCTGACCTCTGTGCTCATCTGTTTCCCATGGTTCCTACTGGGCCCTGGGGCGGAGCAATATAACATAGTACAGCATAATTCACTTTTATAGAGCATCCTTCATGTGAGCTATCACAGGGAGCTAGTCAAACACTGACAAGAAAGGGCTTGTTGCAGGATAAGATTTAAAGGGAGGAACTGATTTAGTGGCTCAGGGGGCATAAAAGAAATTTTGGATAGATGCATTAGGAGAAGTGAAAGAACAACCCCTGCTGGGGTAAACTGTGATGGAGACAAAGAACATGAAAGGGTGGGAAAGCAGCTAGCACCCTGAGATACTACTGATTCTCACACAACCAAGGGCACTTGGACTGGAAAGAAAGTAAATCAGATCCAAGGAACAGAAAACCTGACCCAAGGAAATTTTATCATTCACATAACAAGTGCTAAGGGACAATGGCTCAGTTGACACAGTGGCCAAACAATGCCACCAAAGTCCCAGACCCGAAGCCTTCAGTGTGTCACATTTGTCCTCAGATCTGCCACTCCAGGGTCACAGGATGGCTGGCCTAATGCCAGGCATCACATCTAGATACAGGAGCATCTAGATGTAAAGGTAAGCAGCAGCAGCAGAAAGAAAAGCTGATTCTCCTCGAGATCCCTTTGAAGAGTGACAAAGTCTTCCAAAAGCTCCCAGCAGATTTAGTTAGGATTGGTACCCGCTCTCTTCCTAAACCAAACACTAACAACAGGATCATCACAACTGGTTCTGACCAATCAATACTTACTTCTAAGTTGCATAGGAGAAGGACGGACTGCAACATTGGTTCTTTGATCACTAGGAAGAAGGGAGCGATGACAACTGATATGTCAACTCACCATGTCTGCTACAAAGGGATGAAAAATGGGCTTTGATGACATCAAAACCCCTGGAGGAATAGAATGAATCCAATATACCTACTAGCTGGTATATTTTTTATCTCATAAGAAATTTAGGAAAAACATGGGGGAGGCTCATAAAAAAGGAAATGAGAATTTCTAGGTCTAGGTGCATATTTCTAGGTATGGGAGGGAGAAGAGGAGAGCTGGATTTTGGCTTCCTGCTAGAGTGAAATTAAACATACTTAAAGATGGGAAGAAAGTATGTTTGGGGTTCAGGATTTCTACTCCTGGTAGATGGAGAAGAGAAAAAAGAAATTTTATTTCTGGATGAAAGAATGGAAGTAGAGTGCTCACTTTGGCAGCACATATACTAAAATTGGAACAATACAGAGAAGATTAGCATGGCCCCTGTGCAAGGATGACATGCAAATTTGTGAAGCGTTCCATATTTAAAAAAAAGAAAAAAACGGATGGAAGTAGAAGAGTCCATGTTTTGAGAGCAAGAGTCTTCCATCTCTGAAAGGGGTGGGGCAGCAATGAAAGGGAACTTTGCAAGAATGCACGGCTCAACACCAGCCCAGGGACAAGCAGACAAAACTTCTGCAAAATCCAGAGCTAGGGCTTATACGAGGCCCACAGGAATAGGAGAAAGACACATTTTTGTTAAGTGTGGACTCAACCAAAACATTATGGGTTCTGAGCTTCTCACCGACCCTGAACATTGTGGGGTTTGAGTTCTTTTACTCTGAGCATGATTCACCTTCCCAGGACAAAAGAAAAATAGGCTCCAAAGATTACTGAACACCAACTGGCTCTCAAGAAATCACACAGGGATGAGCTAAATGTAAGTGAATCACAAACCTGCAGAGGAAATCTCTCCTAAACTGCCTCAGATTTTACAGGCCAAGGGATGAAAAGAAGTGGAGGCCAAACGCATTTTGGCATTTGCAGAACCTAAAACATTTAAAGGAGTTTAGAATCATTCAATGAGCCTAACATTCAGCTGAGATAAGCCTGGTGACATATATCCAGCTGTGGGTCTAGAACTACTTTACCTTAGAAAAGAAATTGCTTTTTTTTTTTTAATAGTAACTCCTCAAACCAATGGTATCAAAGGTAGCTGAGACAAATATGACAACGACAAAATTATTAATCTACTGGCCTGTAATACGAATTTTAAAACTCAAAATTCTGTACTCAATGTTGAGCAGATTCACACTTTTTTTTTTTTTTTTTTTTTTGTGGGTACTGGGGGGTCGACCTCAGGACCTCGCGCGCCAACAGGCACCCGTGCCACTGAGCGATATCACCGGCCCCTTTTTCGTATGTGGGTTCCGGGAGTCGAACTCGGGCCCTCGCGCTTGCAGGGCAGGCGCTTACGCCGCTGAGCCATCTCACCGGCCCAAGCAGATTCACACTTTGAGAGATAAAAATAAAAGCAGTCCTTTCGAAATGAAAGCTTTGGGGCCGGGGATATAGCTCAGCGGCACAGCACCTGCCTGGCAAGTATGAGGTTCTGAGTTCAATTCCCAATACCAAAAATAAATAAATAAGTGACATCTTTTTTTATTTAGAGATAAAAGCGACCTTGCATCGATGACAACAAAGCACTCTCTTCTGAAAATGTGTATTTCACGTGCTTGTGAGTCTAGCAGGAATTTGTGTCATTCGATCACTTATGGAAGGTGACTGAATGTGTGTACTGGGCAGCAGCAGGTACCACTGGGGTGAAAAAATTACCTGTATCTTTCTAAGTTTGCCTCATTCTGTCTGGATCAATGTCATTTGGTAGTTGGTTCCATGTATTATGCCACTAAAAGCTCTGTATTGTTCTTTCTTGCCTCTTCTTTGGAGTAGGTGACAATCCTCGATAAGTCTATTTTCTTTTGCTGTCTCTCTCACCTGTCAGCCTCTCCCACATCGGACTGTCTTTCTCAGACACAGACACTTCCTTCCTCACAGAAGAGACTCAAACACTGCAAGTTGAAACATCATTAATCCCTTTACCTCACCAGCAGACTCTTCTAACCTTTGCCTGGCGACCTCAGAAAAAGCTCCTTCTACCCTCTGTGCAAAAAAGAATCTAACGAACCCTGGTTTAGTTCTCCCTGATGGTCTGGCTGGACCTAGGTATGGAATTTAGAATATTTTAATGAAACTTTCCACATCTTTAAAGCCACCATTCATGAACACGATTACTTGAAACTCAACTTAAATTTAACTTTTGCACCCAAAGTTGTATTTCCTTAAGACAGAGAATGCAGCCAGTCCATGCTGAGCTAGGGTTTTGTGATGGCCCTTCCAATAAAATTCAAATAATAGCTATAATATAGATGTGTCTGGATATATAGTATCTGGTTGAACACACTTGGTGTCACAACGTGTGTGACATCTCACAAGGACTCAATCAGATAGGCAGTATTATTACCTTCATTTTACTAATGAGGAGCCTGAATGTGAGAGAAATTGCATAATGTGGCCAAGCTTGCATGGCTACGGAATAGCAGAGGCAAAGTTTGGAGAGGTCTGTAGGAGCCTGGGCCCAATCTGTGAAGTCGTGCTTCTCACTGGAACTAGTAAACTGGAGAGGAATATCGAAGTTCTTTAGCTGACTTGAGAATGCAAGAGCCAGCATTTCATTTTGTTAGCCTTCATTCAGCTATGGTGAAGGATGGATATGTCCGGGAAAGAACCAAAGTATGTGTTTGTTTGTTTCAAATATATTTTACAAGAATCCCTAATGAAACCCAAAGGGGAAAGTCTTGCTTCTCATCTCTCCTTCAACAAGTGCCAAAAGCACTCCTCCTAGTTCCTGGCTTGGTGAGGTGCGCGTGCAATTGCTACTACAGTGGCCCGCCCTGCTAGTCAAAGGGACCTGGGCCCACTTCCACAGGGAAGATTCCCTGCATCAGGACAGACGCTCCCCACCCAGGGATAAAGACTGCAGAGCCTGGATTTTAATCAGGATGTGAGTATGGAGAGAGAAACAGGAGGAGGGCATTCGGTTGACAAGAGAGAAGACAACTGATAACTCTATTTTTATTTCACAAGTCCTGGGAAATTTTCTCTGAGAGCCAAAATAAAGCATTCATCTCCTCCTGTTCCTTGTACAGAAGACTCAAAATAGGCAATGGATTTCCACTCCTTTTCTTTTTCTTTTTCTTTTTTCAACAAGGAATTCAGATGTATGTCTTTTTTAAAAATAATGTATAGATAAAAATTATAGTATATAGTTATGGGGTCTGGTGTGATATTTTGATACATGTGTACACTGTGCAATGATCAAACAGGTTAGTTAGCATATTCCTCACCTCGAATACTTTTTGGTCCACTCCTTTTTTAAGCCACTTCTTTCCCCTTCCTCTGACCACCCTCCCCCCTGTAAAAATGTTCTTCACCAGCCAACAAATGCTGTGGTCACAACAAGCAGGTTCACAAAGCAAATGGGTAATTTGGAATGAGACAAATATTTAATTTGACTCAAAGAGAGCAACAAGGAAAGAGAGCTGCTGCCAAAGTGGAAACATTCTCTGGAAAATTCTCGACAATATTCCTAAAAGCTCAACTTGGGCAAGAAAATATATCCTGATGAAAAACTTGAAATTTTAAGGTATTTAAATAATGGAAATAGATATGTGGTGACTCCATATAGAGGAACTTTATTTCATCTTCTAATATGTGCCTTTTACACTTGAGATACTGCTTAAGAAGTTCCTGCCAGGCAGGGGACAGTTAGTGGCCCCAGAATTTCTACATACAAGAGGCTTGTGGTAAACTACCTGGATATTAGGGAAGGTTAAGGACTTGAAGATTGTATTAGTCGGGGTCTGGGCCAGGCGTGGTGGTGCACGCCTGTAATCCCAGCACTCGGGAGGCTGAGGCAGGAAGGATTGCTGAGAGTTCGAGGCCAGCCTGGACTACATAGTGAGTGTGAGGTCACCCTGAACTGCATGGAGAGACCCTGTCTCAAAAAGAAAAATTGTATTAGTTAGAGTTCCCCAGAGAAATAGAATCCATGGGATGGATGGATGGATGCATGCATGCATGGATGATAAATGGATCGATGGATGGATGGATAGATAGATAGATAGATAGATAGATAGATAGATAGATAGATAGATAGATTTATTATAAGTAACTGACTCACACAATTCCAGATGATGGCAAGGGCAAAATCTGCAGAGACAGCATCCTACTTCCAAGATCATCAGGCAGAAAGGGTTTCCTCTTGTTGAGGAGATGTCACTCGGTCTATTCAGGGCTTCAACTGAATGCACAAGGCCCACCACTTTAGGCGGCACATTATTCAATCTACCAGTTTCAATGTTACTCTCTTCCCAAAACATGCCAAACAAACGTTCCCAATAACATTCGACTCTGATGTACTATGGGATTATATCTACTAACCTCTGTCCTGTGACAGGAACCGCCATAGAGTAAATGTGTTGTTCACCTATGGAAGAGAAGTGGAGGGAATAGAGAAAGATCTGGAAGTTTCCACGTCACTGTATCATCTACTGATCATGCTTCATTTCAATTCCCCAAGCTTACACTGCTCCCCCAGGCTAAAACATAGATGACTGGAGAAAACTCACACCCTATTCTAGATCTGTCCAGTGGAGTTTGAGCTTTGTCTTTACGAGGCAACCCAGTAGGATATTTGGAGCTGTAAAGTATATAAAGTCAGAGGCAGAGACAAGGACTTTCTGAACAGAAGCTCACTTGCACAGGAAATAGTATCAAGAAACAACAAATGGGATCATATCAAATTTAAAAGCTTCTGCTCAGCAAAAGAAACAGCCATCAGAGCAGAAAGACAACCAACAGAATGGGGAACAGTTTTTGCCAGCGATTCCTGAGACAGAGAACTAATATCTAAAATATATTAAGAACTCAAAAAGTAGACCCCCAAAATAAAAGACCAAATCAAAAATGGGCAAGTGAAATGAATAGACACTTCTCAGAAGAACAAATACAAATGGTCAATAAGTACATGAAGAAATACTCAGCATCACTGGCCACTAGAGAAATGCAAATTAAAACAACATAGAGATTCCATCTTATTCCAGATAGAACAAGTATCATCAAGAAATCAAATAGTAACAAATGCTGCTGAGGCTGCAGAGAAAATGAACACTTCTACATTTCTGGTGAGAATACAAACTAGTACAACCACTATAGCAATCAGTATGGAGATTGCTCAAAAAACTAAAACTAGATATTCCATTTGACTCAGCTATTCCCCTTCTAGGTATCTTCCCAAAAGAGCTAAAGACATCACATTACAGTGATACATGCACACCCATGTTTCTAGCAGCACAACTCATAATAGCTAAATCTTAGAAACAGCTTACATGTTCATCAACAGATGAATGGATAAAGAAAATGGGGTATTTACACACAATGGAGTACTACTCTGCCATAAAGATAAACTTGAGTCATTTGTGGGAAAATGGATGCAACTTGAGACCACAATGATAAGTAAAATAAATCAGAAACACAAGCTTAATTGTCACATGGTTTCTCTTATATGAGAAACCCAAAGTGTAAATAAAGAGTAAAATAAAAGATAGATAATAGGAAGTAGGGAGAAAGATCTTTCTCACGTGGGAGAGGAGAGAGAGGGGAGGGAAAGGGGATGACAAGGAATGAAGATGTGTTAGGTACATGTATCGACTTCACAGAAGGAGTGTAAACATTATATACTGCAAACATGGACTAATAAAAATGGTTTTAAAAATAGAAACCACTTACTTATAGCCCATTTTTCTTAATTAGAACCAGAAAAGACAAGTGAGGGTAGGAGAGAGACAAAAGGGATATGTGGAGATACCCAATGAGTTTAATCTCTGAACCTGAGCTATAAAACTCATGTCTTAACACAGGAAAAGATGAAATGATGTTTCCTCTCTCCAAATCTATATGCTATCCTATAGATAACGGTAATTACACTCACGTCATCTCCACTGGAAATAATCATGTAACTTTTACTGTTACTATACAAGGCCTGCTTTACAAATACTATTGCCATACTAAATTGCCAGCCTCCATTTAACACAGTGTTACCAGGATTCGTAGTCATTTTTAATGACTAGAAGTGCCCTGACCACACTCCACCCAAAAATACTGCCTCCATAAACACAATGCACAAACATGGATTCTTGTGAAATTCTTTAAATATTTTTTTTAGTTCCAGAGTCCTGAATAACTTTTTAGATATTCTTTTCTGGATGACTGGCATTTAGGATTTTCTCCCTGACATTACTAACTTAAATTTTGTCTGCCTTATTTAGATATATGATGGGATTATATCTACTACAGCTCTATTTTGTGATAGTAACAAACAGCCTCAGTACAAAATGACTTACAAATGTATAACCAGGTGTCCATGAAGGACAAGGATGCATTCTGAGAACTGCACTGTTAGAGGATTTCATCATTGTGGGAGCATCATGGAATGGTTTATACCAAGTAAGATGGGCAGGTCTGATATTACTAGGCAATTAAATCTCATGGGACCACTGGTATAAATGTGGTCCATCATTGACTGAATCACTGTTACGTGGCACACATGTGTCTCATTCATGTTTCACAAGTCCTGCACAGTGGAAGAGTTCTATTGGCTGCTACTTATCCCTACACTCACTTATTCCCATCAGCCAGAATGGGCAAGGTAAACATTGGTGAATCAGGAAAGTACCCTGGGGAATATTAAAGGCAAGGGCAAGTCATATGTCATGGGAAGAGAAGTGCAGAATGTGAATCACAGTGAACAATAATCCAATATTATGGAATCCATACAGTTTCTGAAGTTCTTTTTTTTTTTTTTTCCAATGAAAGGAAAGGAAAAATACAATGTAAATTGGCACTCGCTAATGAAAAATATATTGTACTTTGAAGTCACACCAAGTCTGACACTTGGTGTAGTGGTATAGCTTGTATCTGGATGTCCCTCCAAAGCCTCATGTGCTCATAGGAGGGGCTTTCCAGAGCTGGTTGGGTCTAGGGTGTGTGATACTGGGAGTAAGGGTTTGTGGTACTAAATTAGTCCACTGATTGGAATTAGCATAGTTCTAGGTGAGGCTGAATGATTTGCTGAAAATATCTACTGAAGACAGAAGCCCCATCCTGAGTGTGGGTAGCACCACCCAAAAGCCTGTACCATGGATGGGATAAAAGGGAAAGGCAAAGTCCTTGCTGCAACTGCTGCTGCTTCCTGCCTGCCACACCATGGACTGTTTCTCCTCTGCCATGCCACCCTGCTTTGGAGCCAGCCAACCATGGACTGAAAAGTCTACAAACTGTGAACTGAAATAAATCTTTCCTCCTTTAACTTTTGGGTGTCTGGTATTTTGTTTCAGCAATAAGAAAAGTAACCAAGACATGTAGTAAGTCCGGGGTCACTGAAAGCTTTTTATTCCAGTTCTCTTGTGTAATGCACTCTTCGCCTTTCCATTAACTAAAAAGTATGACCAAAAGAACACAATGTGCTTTCTCAATAGCACAAAATATATGGTGCTTCTGTAGCTCAAAACACTAATGCATGTTCTCTTCTGGACTTGCCTTCAAGGATGAGGCTTCATTCTCACAAATGGTCTCACTGGAAAACAAAATGCTCATTCTTACAGGGTGTATTTGGATATCTGAAGAGCTTATTTGGAATCAGGACTTATGAATCAGGTAAATGAAAGGTTAACATAGGTTATGGAGTTGGAAGTAGACAAAAGCCAAATGACAGTACGAAATAAATTAAGCTGTTTTGAAATGGTGAGATGGCTCAGTGGCATAAGCACCTGCCTGGCAAGCGTGAGGTCCTGAGTTCGACTCCCAGTACCCACATAAAAAGGAAAAAAGGGGGCCGGTGAGATGGCTCAGCGGCATAAGTGCCTGCCTTGCAAGCGCGAGGGCCCGAGTTCGACTCCCGGATCCCACATGCGAAAAAGGGGCCGGTGATATCGCTCAGCGGCATGGGTGCCTGTTGGCACGCGAGGTCCTGAGGTCGACCCCCGGTATCTACAAAAAAAAAAAAAAAAAAAAGGAAAAAAGGGCCAGTGATATTGCTCAGTGGCACAAGCGCCTGCTGGCAAGCACAAGTCCTGAGTTGGACCCCTGGTACCCACGTTAAAAAAAAAAAAAAAATTAAGCTGTTTTTCTGAGTAGCTTACAAACCTTCTGAAGTTTTGCTTGTCAGCTTTCCATGACTATAACAAAATACCTGAGCCTTTACTCCACTTAAAAGGAGGGAAGTTGTGGAGGGTTCAGTACATGGTTGGTTGGCCCTACTGCCTTGAGTCTGTGGTGGGGCAGCACACATGGCGAGATCACATTAAGGAAAACCCATTTGCCTCACAGCAGGGTGAAAGAAAGAAAGAGATCAGTGTCCCACAATCTGCCTTGAGGGTACGTCCCACTGACCTAACGCCTTCCTCTGGCCCTCCTCCATCATGTTTCTACCAGCTTCCAATACTTCCAGGCTTGGTCCTTTAACCCATGGACCTATGGGGGACACTTACCCAAACCATGGCAGAAGGTAATTTCAACGAGCACCTCCAAGAACGGTAACAGCAAAGGCTTCATCCATGATATAAATGCACAGTCCCTTAGGTTGATGCTTTCGAAAGTAAAACTCAATGCAAGTTCCACCTTTGTCTTTTTTGTTTTTTGTTTGCCTTTTCAATGCTTATTCTCTCCTATCTTCCCCACAAGTATTCCATAGTGATGGTTTGTGTTAAACATATTTTCTCTTTGTTTCTATCTTCTATAGCAAGTCAACATATGCTACTCAAACTGCTAACAAGGATTCTGACAGCATGTGGTGATCACGGCATTATATTCATTTCTGTGAGGACACAGAGTGAATCCCGGTTCTTGACCTATTTTCCCAAACTGGCATAGTAGACCTCACCTAGGAGTCCACATAGACACATTATGCTGAGAGCCTCATCAACACCAAGAACAACTGATAATTTCCATGTACCTTCCAGTAGAAATTCCAAATAACATTAAGATGAGAGATGACCAACAAAACTTCCCCTAATGGTAACAAATCTAAGGTACCTGGTGCAATGTTAACCTGGGACAAAACAAATACTATTCAACCACGGATGTGTATGACCATTGCTTTCTCTCCAAAGTCCTAACCAAGTCTTGGAATACCAAGTAGAAATAAAGTTCAGAAAGAGAATTTCTGAAGCTAGAGCAGTGCATGACTACAGAACTGTTCTTCTGTGAGAAGGTATTCAGAAATATGATATAGACAATGGGTGCAACCCTGGGTCATGTGCTGGGGTCCCTTGTAGGACCCACCATGAAATCTTCACCCAACTCGGACACAGCTAGAACTAAAGACCCTCTGCCTAGCCTAAACTTCGAGCTGCCTAGCTTATCACCTTTCAGCTTTCCTTCCCTTTTCCCCCTCCTCCCATCCCCCTCTTCTGTGATAAACATGGGAGGCAAGTGGAATTCTGGTGGGAACTGTTTGTCAGGGGACAGTAAGGCCCTTGTAAACTGCAGACTGAGCAACGGCATTGCCTAAGTCTCTCTTTGAATGTTTGAATTCTTCCTGTGAAGTCTTTAAGGGAAGCAGGCTCTATCACACCATCTCTATCCCCTCTTAGGCCATCCTGCTGTTGAAATTTCTGAGTTGCAGAGATGTTATCCATTTCAATATGTTCACATTAAAATAAGTGCAGAAAGGAAAACTCTTCATTGGCAGAACTCGGAAATAACACAGTTGCCGCGTTCCTTTCTCCTGAGCATGGAAGTTCCTGGTCAGGCACCCTCCAGCCGGTTCCCAAAGAGCTTTCTTTGCTTACAGAGATGACACAGGGGCAGCTGGTTGGGTCCCCCAAGGCAGCTGTGTATCTCTGACAACTCACCAGGCCCGATTCATGTATAATTACCAGCCAGTCTAGGGGTGCACAAAGCACCCCCCAGTGCTCACGGATGCCAGACACCCAGCCGGACCTGGGGCGGAGCGGCCCGCAGCTGCCTCTGGAAATTCACATTTTCAGGTCTTGTAGTCATTTCCTCACTAGTGCGAAGAAAGGTTTTGTACATTTTTATAAAAGGAGGCCCAAGGAGCACACCCTCCTCCTTACTTCCTAATATATTATGTCCTCCCCTGCCGAGCCTGGGGAACTTAGTCTGGATTTGGTAACTGAAGTAATATAAATGTTAGCTAAGAAGTACTCCCGCAATGTGGTTCCAATTTAGGCTTGTTTTGAAGTCTAAAGGCCCAATATGTCTCATCGAGTCTTCACTGGACATTAGTGCTAATGCAATTTGGGCAGCAGCACAGGCCCAGGAGAAGGTGGCCGGGGACCTCTGGGGATGGGGCGCTGTCTCGGAGCTTGGGGGACACGTGCATTCACCCCGAGGCCCCCCAACACTTTTGATGCCGGGGGCTATGCTCAGGAAATTGCCGCCCCCCCTCTCTGCCCGGAGTGCAGATAAATGGAGCAAGGTACGCGCTGTACCCTGTCACCACCCTCGCTCCTCGGCGAGGAGCCGGGGCTGAAGGCAGCCTCCTCACTCTACAAGCTGTTTGCACTTTACTTCAATAACATCTCTCTCTCTCGGAGCGGGCTTGATCCGCGAAGACACGCGTGCCTTTTCAGAGTGCAGCTGACGCACCCCCTCCCCGAGCCCCCCAAGCCCCATCAGGGCTCACAGCCCTCCCGAGCCCCCGGCTGCATTCCCTGCCCTTTATCTTGCTGGGGGGACCTGCACCTTTTGAACTGCCATCTGTAGATTGTGTTGGTGCACTGACTTGTTAACTGTGCCATGCTGTGAAGGAAATGGCATGATTTAGATCAAGTGCTCAGGACGGCTGTTCATAAGAAACACTTGAGTCAAGCTGTTGCTGCTCAGAATGTGCCCTGGGGAGACGGGTTCCGTTTCGGGTCACGGTTCTGCCTTGTACCAGGGCAGGCGCAAAGCAAGGCTTGGCTGGAGCGGGAGGGAGGGGGTGGGGAGAAATATTATGGAACCATGAGGCTGCCAAATTAACTTCTCACCCTTTCAATCACACTCCAGAGGATAAAAGCCTAACATTTCTGCCTCAGAAACAGGATCAGTTTACAGCAAACAAGTTATTTCTCTAATTTATCAGCCCAGCCAGCTATCCTGATTACTGAAAATCTCCACTGTTTATGAAGCCACTTTTGCAAGAGACGATGCACAGTAAGCTAGAACAAGGGCGATGCAAAGTTTATGCAGCCGAGATCGGCCCCAAGGCTGCTTATCAAGGAAAATAAAAACTGAAATGCTTCTGGCTTCAGTGGTTTTGTTTCCACGAAAATGTTTTTGCTTTTTTCGGGGACAAAAGTAAAACTGCAATACCACAAAAGCTCGGGTAAGCATAGATCAGTAAATCTTCACTGCTAAATTGCAAATACCTGTAAGTAAACTCTAATTAGGAAGAAAAAGGTAAATCTGCAAGTTAGGGAAGAGGGGGGACCCTTCAGCTTAATTCATCAACTCCCAGGCTAATTTCAAGGACACTGATTCATCCATTATATGGAAATAGATGATTAGGGTCATTCTCTAAGACAAATTTACTTTTCTGCACACTCTAAATCTGTTTAGTCACTTTAAAGGTGTCAATTATTGGAACAGGCTAAGACTATGAATTTCTTAGTAATAGCTTTAATAACATTTTGAAATGAAAAGCAGATACCTTGAAGTCAGCCTACTTTGAAAAGACGTACGAGGAGCTCTGGTTTTAATTTGTGTAGCATTCTACATCTGGAATCCCTTATAATTAAAACTAAAAACTGAACTACTACTTCCACCTGTCAAATGATGAAAAGATGAATGCACTAATAAGTTACTAAATAGCCCAACATGATAGAGTTTACATTCTCATTCTATACAGTAAAGCAGAGTTTTGGGACAGGAGGCTAAAGGTCTTTGGTCATTACTAATAACACTCTTTCAGTATTAACCTCCCATGTCCTGCTCCAACTACTGACAGGGTCTTTTTTATATTAAGAGCTAATTTTTGTTAAGTCTTTGTTTTAAAAGCAAATATAGATTTCAGAAAGAATATTTAAAACACACAAACCGGGCTGTGATTTTCCTGCTACATTTTGTTTTCATCCTTTTTGAAACTCTTTCAATGGCACCTATCACAATCGCATACGGTTGTTCCGAGCAGTACTTGGATATCTTCCTCAAACACCCACGGGGTGCAGGGCCTTGTGGTCAGCACTGGGTACGCAGCGCTGAACAAAACATATCTTTGCAGATAATTTAGAGCTAGGAAGACTTGCAGTAATTTCTTCTCATTTCTTTAAAAGGACAAAAAAATCGCATTTTTCTTAGATTCTGCTAAGAAAAAGCAGTTTTTGAAACTTTGACTGTCACTCCAATTAAAACAACAGTGGTCACTAAAATGCCCTTGCACTGTCACTGGTGATCAGAAGGTTAATTATTTTTTAAAAGGTAAATCCTGAGTTGTAATCCCTATTGAAGCCGTTTGGAACAACTCCCCCTCCGAGGTCTGGCTGTGTGGGCGGCCCCTGAAGACTCATTTTTCTTACTACACAGTCTTGCTTCTCTGTCATTAAGTAAAAAATGGAAATAATCATTTGGAAATATCATTTTCAAAGTTTTCCCCTAGGAGAAAAATAACAAAGGGTGTTGGCCAGTGAAGAAAGGATCTTCCCAAGGGATAGATGCTGCTTCTGTAGGCCATCCAAATGGTCCCTTGGACACAATAACTACCTTTGGCACCTGAAAACAGAAAGGAGGGTGGTCATGGTCACAGAAAACCAAACTTCCCTCTGCGAGAGTATGCCCAGGAAGGGGGTTCCAGTCTGGTTTAACTCGTTGGGACTATTAGGGACTCCATTAAATTATTGCTGTAGTATCCCTTTCTATGTAAGGCTATATTGCATTAGAGGAAAAGTATCATTGGCTGCCACACATTTATTAGAGGCACAAGTCACAAATTGGCTGTTCAAGGCCTCAATCCAGCCTGAGCACGTGCTTCCTATGACAAGCACACCCTTTAAAACCTCAAGAGATTCATAGTGGCATTGTTTACAACAGCCAAAAGGTGGAAACAGCCCAAACTCCATTGATGGATGAATGGAGAAAACAAAATGGGGACCGTATCCAATGGAATATTATTCAGCCTGTAAAGAGGAAGACAGTTCTGACATGCGACAACATAGATGAACCCTGAGCGCAGTATGCTAAGTAAAACAGACAAGTCCCAAAGGACCGAATATTGTATGATTCGCCATAGATGAGGGACCTAGCCTAGTCAAATTCAGAGAAAGCAAAACGGTGGTGACTAGGGGCTGAGGGAAGCAGGGAATGGGGAGTAAGTGTTTGATATGATCAGAGTCTCCATTTGGAAAGATGCAAAAAAATTCTGGAGATGTAAGTGTATTTAATGTCACTAAACTGTACATTTGAAAGTGGTTCAAATGGTCAAATTTAAGTTCAGTATATTTTACCACACTTAAAAAAAAATCCAAGGATTTTACATTAGAGATTTCCAACTTAGCAAGAAACAAAGAAATCCAAATAATTATTGACATTAGCCAGCATACCTGAAGCTGAGGAGCCTCCCCCTGAAACACATGCAGTGTTCATTTCAGGTCCCCCAGCCTTTGCCACTCCTCCTGGTCCTCCGCCCATCCCCCCTCACTCCCTTGGGCCACCTGCCAGGCAAGGACCCTGCGAATGGCCCTCCTGCGGGCTGCCACACAGCTTTCACAGGCTTGCCCACAATGCCACACTTAACCCGCCTATCCCAGGCACAGACGAGGCGAGGCAAGAGGCAGTGATGGCATCCGTGACAGAAACAGGACTGAGAAGCCCCTCACCTGCCAAGGGAGCCCTGGACAGCCACTCCACCTGCCACCCAGGAAACGGGCTCATTCTCTGGACACCCACTAAGCCACCCTTCTTTACGCTGCACCCCTCAGGTAGAGGCATGCAAAACAACTAGAAGCACTTTGCAAAATCAGGAGGCATTTCTTATTACAGGTTCTTCAGATACTGACTTTCTATAAATTTACTACAGATTGTGTAGCCCAGAGTCGAGGAGCAATGAATTTATGAATCTTTATTGAAGTCTGGATTATCCCCAAACTGCGAGCTTTTCTTCTAAGCCACTGACTGTCCAAGGTTTTTTTTTTTTCTTTTTCATCTGAAATGCTACTGTCAAATTAGCATTTTAAAACATTCATCAAAAACCAATGGCTACAAACTTCAGACTGTCCGTTCCACAGAGTAAACCCCAGACTAGTGCTGATGCATAAATGATGTGTTGGTTTAATCTATTTTTCACAGGGGGTGTCTGAGAGTAGGAAAATTAAAAACAGGTAGAATGGACTATTATTACTGTTCCATAGTGTGCTTTTTTACATGAGGTCTGGATTAAGATAACATCTGGTCTATATTTCTTGAACTATTTCCCTTTTATCACAAGAAAAATCGGCAACCCATCTCACAACTGCTCTTAATTTAGATCTAAATATCACTGATGAAACATTGTACAACATGCTGTTATCTATTAAAATGATTTCCCTGCAGGAACGGTTGATACTTTTATATATTCCAGCAAAGCTAATCACGCCAGGCCCCCTTAGTAGGACTTACCTTATAATCATCTGCTCGAATGTTCCACCTAAATCACTACTGTGGCACTCAGTGAGTCTGTTCTCAGGTGGATTTCACTGCATCATGAGATACAGTGCCCAGCTCCGAGGGTCTCCGAATCGTCAAGAACTTTTTAATAATTTTAATGTTTTTCATTTTACTCTGCAGCAATCAAGTTCTTGCTCTCTCCCACCGCCTGGACTACGGGCTTTGCAAGAAGGCAGAAAGCTGTTTTTAGCACTTTTCAGAGTGCAAGTCCATTCAATTTACTATATTGATTTCACAGGGGGGGAAAAAAACCTGCTTTTTAAAAAATTTGTATAACTCATTTCCACAGATAATAAATCAGGAAAGTATTTTTTTTTCCCAAAAACTGGTTTGCATATCTGTGGTACACATTTGTTTTTTTCATTTTAAACAATGTTAATCCTGAGAATCACAGAAGGTAAATCTACGCATTACTCGTTTATATGGGAAATTACTTTCTCCGATCCCACCTTTAATTTGGCAGTGTCGTGTATTGCTGGTTTTTTAAGTAACACGAAAACTAAAATGCACAAAAATTATAGGAGTTTATGCAAAGAGAAGTAATTCCTGACCAACTGTGATGATACAAAAATGTTAACTGCAGTAGAAAATGAAATTTGAAATATATTACACATAAAATACCACAAAACAGAAAATAATAAAAATGCATATTGATAGGAGATTGGTTAAATTAACTGTGTTATGTGTAAAGCATGGGGTATCTTATAGCCATTAAGTAAGGACAAAGAATATTTCACATGTACAAGAAAAGAGCCTCATAATATATTATGAAGAATAGAACAAGAATGGGCTGGTATTATTTTTTGGTGTCATTTAAAAAAAAGAAAGATAGACATATATTTATATGCATGTAGAAAAAGTCTGGAAGAATTCACATCAAACTGTTTGCAATGATTAACCACTGGGAATAAGGAAGAAAACGGACATTTTTCTTTGTACACTGCTGTGGGTTTTCTAGCTGTTAACACACACATAATTTCCTAAAATTTTTTAAACAGTAAAAATGCATTAAAAAAAAATAAAGAAAAACTAAATAGGACAGAGATCAATGAGACATTTCCTTTCAGGAATAAACCCTTAGTAGGAAGGGAGGTGGCTGCCCGCAGAACAGAACAAGAGCCATGCGATTGACAGGCATCCTGTCCTCCTGTATTTTTTGGAGGGAATTCTGAGAATAAAAAGCCTTTGGAAGTTATCAGCGGTCAGGCTGGAGCCATTCATTTTTCACCTGCCTGTGTTTGTTGTCTGGCAGCCAGTCAAGGGTGCTATTAGCAGAATTAAGATCCAGAAGAAAAGATTATCCCATAGAAGGCAAGATAAGGGGCTGGAAAGTGTGGCTGGTTATCAATATCACAATACCAAACAGGTCAGAAAGGGTTCCGTATAGGTTTCACTTGAAGCAGGTAATCTTGGCAAAAATAATGGAGTGGCTGTTCCTCTGAAACACTTCAGGCCTGCAACCCACTGCAGTCCACCAAAGATAAAGAGGCAGTTTTACCAAGTCCCGCAACTGCATTAGACTGGAGAGAGGATAATGAAACGCTGCAACAACGTTCTTTTATTCCGCCTTCTTCAGTTAACCCTGTGTAATGAAACAGCCTTCCATCTCTCCCCTGGGTCATTTTTGATATTTTTGAATGGTATACTTTCATTCACATTTTTTTTCCTTTACATGAAGGAAAGATCTAAATGGAATTCCATAGTACAATTTGATATTGAAAAAAAAAAAACAAAAACAAAAACAGGAAGAATGATTGCAACATTATTTGAGTATTTAATTGTTGGGAGAGTTTTTTTTTTTTTAATGACCAACAGTAGTGTGGATTTGGAGCAGCAACTTTGGTCAAGGCAGCTTTGCCACTCTGGTACTGAAACATGTGTTTTCAAACAATGAACCGGAATGGTGAAGGTTCTGAATTCATGTCAGCGCTGCAATTTATAAGAGTTCACACACAGCCTGAACTTACATAGCATTTCACCATGTTGTCTATGAATCATTCAATTTTAAACCCCACAGCATATGGACGATTGCAAACTGCAGAAAGGTAAGAAAACACATTTGGTATTTCCATCTTATAAAGCTCATATTGGAAATAAGTGGTTTTGTTCTCCCAACTATTTTTCATCTAAATAAGGCCTCTTTTATATTTTTTTCCTTTTTCTCTTTTTAGAAAATATAAGTTAACAGATATTAAGTTTTTCAGCTAAATAATTTTCCATTGTATAGGCCTCAGACCCACAGTTACGGAGCAATCAACAATTAGCAAGTGCTTCACTCTGAGTTGTCTTTCTAGTAGCAGTAATGGATTTATGATGGTTAATCTAGCCAATGCCTGATAAATAAAACACATTCCCAAGGCAGCTGCAGTTAAGTGAAATCTCTGTTGTCAGAACAGGATAATCAGAACCCCAGCATTTCTTCAGCAATCCAGGTGACAAGCACCCATGTAATAACCCAAGAGCTATCAGTTTATCAAAGAAAAAACAAAATCAATGTAGTGCACATTTAAATAAAGCTATACATCAAAATTAAAAAGAATTACTAGCTTTTGATATTTCTTTAGAATCATAAAATTGTATCTGTTAAGGAGCACCTGAATAGGCTCCTGATTCAGCAATGACTTTAAAAGCCTACTAATGTCATAGTGCGAGTAGAAATGAGACTATGCTATGTCTATAAAAGGTAAATGCTTCCAAAATGTTTTTATTCTTTCATCTTATGTTATGGTCTACAATACATCCTTTTAAAGGACATTACGAGGGCCGGTGAGATGGCTCAGCGGCATAAGCGCCTGCCTGGCAAGCGCGAGAACCCGAGTTCGACTCCCGGAACCCACATACGAAAAAAGGGCCAGTGATATCGCTCAGCGGCACGGGAGCCTGCTGGCGCACAAGGTCCTGAGGTCGACCCCCAGTACCCACAAAAAAAAGGAAAAAAGAAAAAAAATAAATAAATAAAGGACATTACAAGAAAAGTGAGGGAAAAAATCTGGTAATTGAACATTAAAACCCAGTTTTTTAAAGAGTTTTTGTTATATAAGCTATATATGAAACATTATTTTTACTATTTCTAAAATGCCAACAAAAGTATAGAGAATAAAAGCAAAAACCTCCCTTAAACAGCACAACTCTCTCCCGTGCAGTATATGCACGGTATAAGCCTCCCTTCTCAGTAGGAACAAGAGTTAGGAATTTGGAGAGTATTTATAGTTCTGAGTATCTACAAACATACACTGTATGTACATGTACCCACCTAAAGTGGAGGATGATGTCTTATTTTACTGCATGAGATCATACTATGTATATTATTTTATGAGTGACTTTCTTTTCTTTGTTTTACAGTTTATCTCAGACATTCTAGGTCAGTACTTGAGAACTAGTAGCCCACAGTTCAAAAATCCTTTGAACCTTTTTTCAACATATGAAAATCCCTATTTGCTTCCTTCCTCTCTTCTCCATGCTGGGGATTGAAAACCAACCAGCCTCACGTTTGCCAAGCGTGCATTCTTCCATTGTGCTATGCCCAATGGCCTTGTCCATTTTTCAAACAAATGAAGAGATTCAGCAACATCATCTCCAGTTCTCCTATGGAACCCATCAAAAACAGGAGCTGTGTGGTGATTACCACCTCTGATGGAACCCCAACTCTCTGGGCCTCAAAAGCTCCTACAGTCCCCACCCTTATATCCAACCTGACCTTGTAGACTTCTGAGTTAGCTACCCTAATTCAATATATTGATTTTGTCCTTCTTAAAGTTTGCATAATATCCCATAATACAGATGCACCATAATTTACTTAGCCATTTTCCTATTTATAACCTGCTCTTTTTTTTTTTTTTTTTGTGGGTACCGGGGGGTCGACCTCAGGACCTCACGCGCCAGCAGGCGCCCGTGCCACTGAGCGATATCACTGGCCCCTTTTTCGCATGTGGGTTCCGGGAGTCGAACTCGGGTCCTTGCACTTGCCGGGCAGGCGCTTAAGCCGCTGAGCCATCTCACCGGCCCTATAACCTGCTCTTAAAGGTCAAACCTTCATGCCATGTTTAGTAAGGTAGAATGAAATCCCAGTTTATTCTAAAATAAACTCCCTCCATTGATTTAACTTACCAGTTTATTTTCTCCCACAGTTTGTGAACAGCCTACACCCATAACTGACATTTAATTTGTAAAACTTCACAAAAATACAAAGGATGGTTCTAAATTTTTCCCTTTGAAAGATGCTATTATAATTGAGAGATCAGAGGCCAGGGTGTGGGGTAGGAGAGGGTTCTAAAAAATAGAGAAAAGTTAATCAGAAGCTATTGGAGGGCTGGTGATATGGCTGAGTGGCATAAGTGCCTGCCTGGCAAGCATGAGGTCCTGAGTTCAACTTCCGGTACCCACATTAAAAAAAAGAAAAAGCTAATTGTATGGATTTAATGTGTTCTTCACTGAAATCAGGATTTTTCTCTTTAAAAAAATAGAGGGCTTTGCCTTAGAAGTGACAGACTTGCTGAATAATTAAGGTATTCTCTGTTATCTTTTAACAGCTTCATCTGTTCTCATTCTCCCTTTTCCCCCTTCCATATGCCTTGCTCAAAAGAATATCTTAGAGCATATGAAGTTCCTATTACGGGGCTTGCAAGTGGGAAAATGGGATGGTAATCTGAAAGTTCAAAAATTACTCCTGCACAGTGATGCTGTTCCTTCAAACAAAGCTGAAAGGCTAACAAGCGGGACAAAATCATACTTACAACATAGTAACTGTGGCATAAACTTGAGCCAAAAATCAAAGTACACGCAAATGTGGAAAGCAACTCGAATTTGTTTAAATCGTCTATCAGCCCAAATAAGAACCACACGTGGGAGAGACGGTGATGCAATTGCTATCCGCAGAGGGACAGAAGCTTTGCCTGTGTAATCTGAGGTGAGAGTTCTCCTGCTCATAACAAAAAGCAGACACTGAAACAAAAGTTACCTGCCTCCCATGGTTTATCTTCCTATTCAGATGATCACAAAGTCCCCAAACTTTATTTTTTTTCTCATGAGCTATAGAAAACAAAACTCACTACTTATATACAGGAAAATTTCAACAGCTGGACATCCACAGAATTGAGAATTCTCCATTCAAACCATACCTTTAAACTTTCATGTGCAACTTTCAGTGTACTTAAAACACCGCAGGGTCAGTTGCTTTTAAAACAAGCTGGAGAAACTAAGAGTTTCTAAGAATCAGAACATAGAAGATGAGGCTATCACATTTCAAAAATGCAAATCTAAAAATGAAATACTTTGTTGCCTATCAAATGACTAAAATTGTACAAGTAATAATAACCAGTATAAACTAGTATGGGCAGAGCAACCAACACATACATAGTAACAGTTCAGCTGGATCAATCATTTAGAGGTAACTGGGCAATGTGTATCAAACCGCATTCACAATTTGAACTACTAGTTCCATTTCCATGCATTTATTCCTAGAACCTATTCAGTAATGCACTTTTAATATACCTCAAAAACAACTAAATATCCAACATATAACAAGGACTGATTATAGTATATGCTTCTAGTAGAATATCATCATATTTTTAAAAGAATATTTAATAAAACAGAAAATATCTGAGATACAGTAATATCTCAGTTCACAAATGCTTCTGTTCATGAACAATTTGGCCCCCAAACAGAAGCATTCGACAAAATTTTGCTTCCATTTGCAAACTCTGCATCCGGTGATGATGAACACAACCGTGGCCATCCTCCCCACATGAACACGAACACGCCATCTTCCCCAGAATCATGGAACAAATGCTTTCACTAACCAAGCTACCACTGTGTATGTTATACTGTAAAAACACACATTACAGGATAGCAAATATAGTCTGATTATAATTTTTCAATACACACATATATAAACACAAGTGTACACAGTTAGGTACATCCAAACATAAAAATAAACACGTACACGCTAAATTATTAATATTATATATCTGTGATATGATGTATATCACGTTCAATAATAATATAGATATAGACATATGAGTTTAAAAATCAGACCTCAAGTTTAAGGGGAAGCACAAAGCCAAATCCTAGTAGAAAATTACAAAATCAAATATTGTAATACTTAACATTAACTTATTAAGTTAATACTTAACATGATTGTCAACAACATTGGGACATAAACAGTCTGATTCCTCAAATCGAGCTTATTTTGTGAAATAAAATAAAAGTGTCAACCCCCAATGCCTCAAATAAAAAGGATATTTCTACTTTTTCCCTTCCAAGAGGACGAAACGCTCATTCTTGCTAAGCGAACACACTTGTGTCAAACGGGAGTTAAAACTGTGTGGGTGTGCCAGTTGCCTTCACAACTCTTGGATCCTGGTGCATGAAGTGATGTCTTTTGTCCATGCCAGCCCTGAGTATCAGCTGGTTTCTCTGGCAACTCCTGGCCAATATGGCTTCTTCCAGAGGTAAGCACTAAAGAAATGATGAACTAGCAAGAGCCTACTTCCAATGTACCGAGAGATATTACACATTAATAATATTTCTTTCCACTGTACTTCTTTTATGAGCACAGTCATGCATGATTTCTAATCATGCTTCCCTCTCAGGATTATAAAACTGTGGTTATACAGCCAGATTTAAACGCAAGAGGAGAAACAGCCTGATGGGTATGTAAACAGATATTCAAAGACTGTTGTGTGGTCAAAACACCAAAACTAGGACAGCACCTGCAAATACCCACCTGGCCACTAGCTGCCCAAACCTTGGTACTATAAGTTGCATAGTAGTAGTTACTTGCCAAAATAAAAACTTGTTTCTCACACATTTCATCCGTAATTCTTGACAAAGATAAATGCCACAAGAACTTTACTCTGCTGGGGGTGGGATTAAAATGGAGTGTCAACATTATCTTTCCTATGTCCTGTTTCCAGATAAGCCAGACCCTTAAGAGCACCCTAATGTATGATTACAGGGCAATTTTCTCTAGGGAAAAAATAACCTTCGCAAACAACTTCATATATGTTAGTGCTGTTTGGTGAAATTGCCCATAATTAACATCAACCTGAACCCTCTTCCCCCAAAATTATAGAGCAGGTGACCTTGAAACTCCAGGATCCAGATATTTCTCTTGGAAAAAAGGTCATTATGCTTTAGTAGATGTTATGCTTTAGTAGATAACACAGCAAGAGTGGTAGCTCCTCTAGGACCAATGGGAGCGGGGCACAGCCTTCCTCCCCCTACCCCCGTGGCCATACTCACTCCTCTACTTCTGCCTCTATCCGAGTACAATTCCAAATCCAGAATTTATTATGGCATTTGTACTCGGAACCTCTCCTTCAAGAAGCCAATGGATACTTAAACTACAAAACTGTTAAGGAAAATTTGACCCAATGTATAAATCTTCCACTTTATATAGATGAACCTATTATGAGGTGTTATTTGAAGCTTTCTAGAGCCTACAGAATGGACACTAGGCAAGGATGTGACATCCCTGAATTAATCCCTGAATCAACAAACACAAGACAAAATATTAAATGGGACCAATTTCTAAATAAACCCTTATGAGTAGCAAAAGAAAAATTTTAATATAAAACAACAAAAGGATACAGTAAAAGAAAAAAAAAACAAAAAAAACTCCCCAGAACTCACTTGAATGCTCTCAAAAGATAGAACGATTTTCAAGCACATTTTTTCCCTAGAGAGATGTCAGCTTTAATTCAAAAGCTGACTCCAGGCCTCATACATAGCACATATCCTTGTGACGAGCAAAAGACGAGGAAAACTTGTCCACTTAATTACAGGGGAGCCAAAACTGGTACGAGCTTTTCCAGATATCTTTATTAACAGCTCCCCAAAGCAAGCCGAAGGACATGTTAACATTGACGACACTCCTGTTGCTTGAAAAAGTCATAGCAGAAACCAAAATGTCCCTGAATCAAACTCCTAGATACGAGTGAGAAAGGCTCAGGTTCAATGCTGAAAAACTGACAGATTCTAATCATACCTGCACACACACCACGGGTCTCACAACTGCCCTCCAATTATGCATGCAGCAATTGTTTGTTGATTATGTGCCAAGCGTTGTGACTGAACAGTGTATCAGTGCAGATTTGGGGTTACAAATAACAGAATCCACTCTGGCCCACTGAAGCGGAAAAGAAACTTCTTCAGCAGTGTCAGGTGACTCCAGACTCCCCACCAGCTCAACCCTGAAGCTGCCCAGCCAGCGAGGGGACTCAGCTACAGCCCAAAGCGTCTCTAAGGGAAACACCACTGCACCTACACTCAGCGCTAGGCCTCTCAGGACTGCAGCCAGGACACTGCCACTGTCCCGTGCCCTCGTGTGCCTACCGCCACCCCTGGCAGAACACTGACTCCCTCCCCTCCCGTGGCTGTCCCAAATTTACCTTGCGTGACCTCCGCGGTCATAGAGATAAAGCCTTGCCCCGTCTCCTGGACACAGAGGAATCTGAGCTGGGCACTCTCTGGTTTTCACTTTCAGACAGTGAGTCTCCTAATGTGGGAAATTGTCAGAAGCCTGGGAGACCACATATGTCCTCTATAAAATACGACACAGTCTGCCAAAATGGAGCATTTGGTATAGCACAGAAGCAAAGGAACCAAAATAAAAACCAAGCATCAGGCAGACCTTTCTGAATGGTGATCTAATAAAAATGTTTCTGTTAAACAATATTATAAGCTTTAACTGACTCGAGGTTTTTCTTCCCTAGAGGGTCATCTTTTCTGCCCATTTCCACAGTTTTATGTTCGACATGAATCAGCAGAATCATTTGATTGTGACCTAATTATGTTAAAAGAAAATCAATTATATTTTAAAACATGTATTAAACACTTATGAGCTCAACCCTCGGCTTCTGCATGTAAGAGTGTAGCAAAGAAAATGGATTTCGAAATCAAACAGACCTGGATTCAAATTCCAGCTCTTATCATTAATGGCCACATGTCCTTGAGACAGCTTCTATTTCTCTAAACCCTCATTTCTACTCCTGTCGTACCTACTACACAGATTTGCTTAGGAAGGTTAAAAAAGGAATATGGAACACTTAGTACAGCTTGACTTTAGAGCTGCTGGATATTACTGTCATCATTTAATCCGTACAGCGACATGACACATCAATGACACCAATCTGAAGCTCAGAGGGCTGAAGTCACTTACCCCGGTAACACTGGGCAGTATTGGGATTTGACCTCAGGTTTTCTAATGTCAAGTCTGGCCTTTTTCAACTATGGCTTAAAATCCATTGTAAATAAGAACTTATAATGAGCTGGGGGTGGTGGCCCACACCTATAATCCCAGCACTCAGAAGGCTGAGGCAGGAGGATTGCTGCAAGTTCGAGGCCAGCCTGGGTTACATAATGAGTTTAAGGCCAACCTGAACTACGTAGCAAGACTCCAACTCAAAACAAAAAATTAAAAAAAAAAAAAAAAAAAGAACTTTTAATGACTAAGCTTTTTAGAAATGTTTCACTGTGCCTATTATACAAAATTGCATTCTCCATTTGCTAGGGGCATAAAAACATAGAAATTCAATTTTAAAATGCTATTTCCAGGCCGGTGAGATGGCTCAGCGGTGTAAGCACCCGCCTGGCAAGCGCAAGGTCCTGAGTTCGACTCCCAGTACCCACATAAAAAGGAAAAAAAGGGCAGTGATATCGCTCAGCAGCATAAGTGCCTGCTGGCAAGCGGGAGGTCCTGAGTTCGACTCCCGGTACCCAAATTTTAAAAAAATGCTATTTCCCCTGGTGTCTTCAGATCCCCCAAATATTTAGGGCTAGAAGGAAATTTAGAAGCCAGCCAGCTTAGCCTCCTGGAACTTATTTCACCATAGGACCATTTGACCTTTCTTTAAGGTTAAGATACATCCCTTTGTTCTCTTTACCTTTCTGTCATCATAGGAAGGATCTCAAGACAATAGTGAAGCAGCCACAAAACTCTGACACCCACACAAAATCCAAGAAGAGCAAGAGCTCACCTCTTGCCCAATCCGGGGCACTTGTGGCTACTGGCATTTCCAACACAGGTTGAGACGCCTTTATGCAAACTGCTTGGGACCAGAAGTATTTCAGGCTTCAAGCTTTTTCAGATTTTGGAATACTGCATATACATAATGAGATATCCTGAGGATGGGACCCAAATCTAAATACAACATTCATTTATGTTTCATCTGTATCTTATGCACCCAGCCTCCAGGGAATTTCGTCACAATATTGTACTGCACCTGCATTTTGACTGTGACCTGTCACATGAGGTCAGGTGTGGGATTTTCCACTTGTGGTGTCGTGTCAATGCTCAAGAGGTTTCGAATTTTGGAGTATTCTGCATTTCAGATTCTTGGATTGTGCTCTACCTGTATTGGCATTTCCCAAAGAGTGTTCCCTAGAACACCAAATTTCTCAGGACGCTAGTAGGTATGCACAAAGAATCCTTTCATCAAGTAAGTTTGAAAAATGCTGAAGTAAACCAAATTAAACAGGTTGGTTCTGAATATTGAGTGTATTCATGAACATGATGAATCCTCACAATGAGGGTCCTGGCTGAATGTGGAGTTTTCCAATCACAGAACTCTTTTTCCCTCAAGCAATCCGATGCACCTAGCAAACACGTTGCAGAATCACTGGGTATTTGTCACCCAATAAGAACGTGTCATCAAAATTCAGGGTGAAAATGAGATCATTCAAATTATCAGGAAACTTTCGGCACCATTCAAGAGTGGGGGGGAACATCTCACCTGCTTGACATGAATTCTAATGCTGTGGGAGAGTGGATCAGGCTTTGTTAATACTGACACGCTCACCCGCCAAGCCCAACCTGCAGGCTTTGGATGGTATTTTAGCTTTCTCTGATACCTTCCTACCCAGGCTTAGGCAAGCACACACGTAAATGTCTGGTACACTTGACAGCTGCATTCATTGTTAGAGATTAATACAAATATTCCATCCAGTCCAAACAATTTGATAGCTTCTTGGTATAAGTCAAAGTATTGCCAATTTGGTCTGTACCATCTCTTTCATGTTTGTGGGCCTGAGCTAGCCCTCAGGAGCTCCTAGTCACTGACAAAATCCAACTTCTGAATTCACAAGATGTTAAGACCAAATAGAACCCTAGCACCTTCAAGGTAATGTGGCCTCGAGGCTTTGCCTGGGCACCTTACCTTTGAGGGTCTCAGTTTCTGGCTCTGGCTTGCTGTCCTCTTCAGTCCTCAGTTCTTACAGAAAACCTTCAACGTGAAATTTAACAGTTTTCCTGATCTGCCTCACACACCAAAGAGCTGTACAGTTCAAGCTTGGAGGGCATGTGCCCAGGCAAGCACAGTCCTCTTACTCTAACTGGCAAAATCTCAAGCAGCTGAAACCAAAGCAGCTCCTGCATGGCACAGCGAACAGGCATGCATCTCATATCCTGGAAGCAGGGTCAATCTCCTCTCCTGAGCTTGCCAAGCCACAAGGTAGAAAGTCCATGCAAGGAGCCAGGGCCTTACCATTTGACATTGCCCTCAGGGATGCCTGGAGCATGAATCTCTCTTGGAGAGGGGCAGGGGTACTGACCGAGATCATTTTCACAAATACACTTACTCTCCTTCTTTGAATAGGCACAGCTGTTTTCCCTGCTGACTTCACTGCTTCAGGCACTCACGCCTTAGGGAAAGCAGATGTAAGAAACAGCAGATGCAGAACTTACACAGCAGGGAGCATTCCACCCCTTCAGTTGGCAAACTCAACAGAAAGCAACCCAAATAGTGCAGGACTATTTCATGAACTGTGACAACAAACTGCTCATTGAAAATGCAGTTACTATCAAATTGTTCTTTCCATGTTTCCCTTTTAAATGACAAACCCATTTGGCGTTAGTTATACATGAACCAGCTACGTACGCCTCTTTGCAAAAGAGTTTATATTTTGTAATATTGCATTATTGCCTCCATTTTACAGATAGGGAAACTGAGACAAAAACTTCTTTCCAAAATTGCTGCAAAGTACACAGTACAAATAAAACTGTTGCCTATTGCACATGGGAAAAATCTAAAAAAAGGAGATTGATTGGAGGTGTGAAGTTTGCAATTGTCCCTGCTGGCCTGCATCTCTGGTCAGAATGGCTTTGCCTGATGAGACACGCACAGAACTGACCTCTCAGGACAGAGTCTGCCTTTCTGGTGTCATCAATGTTATCATTAAAGACAGCCAAGTGTCCCCTGGCCCTTTCTAGTTAGATGGCTCCAGAATGAGGAGAGTAAGGTTCTATAACAAATATCAGAGGGGAGATAATCCAGCAAAATCACAAAGTAAAAAAATCACAGATTGGTAACAGTTTTCTTTCTGAGTGGGCTGTCAGAATGGGTTTAAATATGCAAAGATCCCTGCAGACAGAAGAACCAGGAAGTGGCCTGAACAGGTGAAGACAGGGAAAAACCCCACACAAACAAGGGTCGGCAAGGAAAAGCGAGGGAGTGGAGAAGAACGGGGGAGATACAGGTCAGCAGGCAAAGGTATAGAGGAGGAAACCCTCAACCACTCTTTCCCCAGTGCACCTGTGGGACCGTTCTTAAGACCTCTACATTTAATAACCTATCAGTGGCTCTGAGTTTAAAAGAACGTATTTTAATTTCTCCAAGTTTATTTCACAACAGAGAATTCAAATGCAAGAACTATTTGCAATACAAAACAGGTCACTCAGAATCACCAGGGGAGCTGGCGGAAAATCAACTCGGACAGCACCTCTGATTCCAAATCTGCAGCGGCTGCTCCCTAATCAGTGTCATTGTCAAAGGCTGCCCAGGGAGGGTCTCAAGGTGCACAGATGACCCCTGGGGACTTCTGCCCTAGACATGCCAGTTTCGGGGACACCTGTAGCTGTGGGCTCTGGTCACACAGTGCACAGCATCTTGTTTTCTGCTCAGGGTCACCCCAGTGTCACAGCGGGGTTCCTTGTCTACCACATGAGCCCTAGTCCTGGCTGTCCCTGGAGCCACACTTCCCGTGTCATCCATGCTCCTTCCATGCCCCCCGCCGCGCGGGAAGCCACCCTTCCTGGTGAAAGCTCTGCTTCTCCCACCCCTGCCTGCTGAGGTCTCCCAGGGCAGCATGACCCAAGTCACTCTCCACCGTGGCTGGTGGCTGTGCTGTATTAGGGAAAGGGCCCCCCACCTGCAAGCCTTAATTTTTTTTTTTTTTCATGAAATCACAAACGAAAAAGGGCTGTTGTGCACTTAAATAGTTTCCAAAAATCCCTTTTTTCCATGCATTTAGTACCTGTTTTATTGCGCCTGGGGTCCAAGGTCCTAAATCATGTGGCTCATGTCACCACAAGGGACCTTGGGAACCGTCCCTCTGCTACCACCTCTGCCCCTCGGAGGCAGCTCTGTCCTCTCAGGAGCAACGGGGCTGTGTGGACCAATGTCTCAGTCCGGAAGGAGACTGGGGATCTCAGGGGTCCTCGGGGCTCATGCACACACACACACACACACACACACACACACATGTGCACACACACACACACCTGGCAGTCTGCTCTCATCCCCTAGTAAGAGCCTCCTTAGCAGGAAATGTGCCCTGACTCTGGACATTTCTCTGCCCCTGGCTGCATGTGCCCACACACCCATGTGGTCCCTCTCAGGTTCTCTGAGTCCTCTCTCCTCCTCATTTCTCTCTCTTCACTTTTTCTTCAGTTAAAGAGAGACAAACAGAAGTGAAACTGCAGTTACACAAATTGTTAATAATTGCATTATATAAAGGGTTCCATAGTGAAATATATTTGGGGAACACTGGATCAAAAACAAATTACTTCCTGTAGGACTTCCAGAACTCCTAACAGGCTAACGTTCATTTTAAATCTGCAAGAAAAGAACTTAATTTACATCCTTTCCTACCTGTATGTGGCCATGGAACTAATTTCTTTTCAAAACACCTCAGTGGATTAATGTTCCACAGAATTCATGTTGAGTAGAGAAATGGATATTACTTAAAATCAAAACATCCATTTGTTAATCAAATTCATAAATATTTCAGCACTAGGACATTCTCATTTCTTTTGACCCATATAAAATTTAAAATTCCTCCCAATATACATTTGTATGTAATTTACATAATTTATATTTGTGGATCTAATCACAGATTTAATCCTATGATTTCTATCTAAACTGCTGCCAAATGCCATGTCACTTGCTTCAATAAAAAATGAAAATATGCTAAAATATACTCCCATATATATGGAAATATAAGGTGCTTTTTTAAACCCCACGTTAACTCTTTAAGGAAGTTACTTTATATTTCCATTTTTACATAGATTTTTATACTACATATTCTCTGTTATGTAATATATTCATTACATAATTTTTAAAAATTAGAGCAAAGGAATGTAATAAAACTTATTTTGGCATATTTACACAGGTCACCTAAAGGAAGTAGCTTTTTAAAAAAATCAGACACAAAGACATTTTCCCCAGATTAATTCCAAATATTGTGTCATTTCAAAGACACTTTTTAGAAGACACTTATAAAGTTACAAAGACTACACTGTGGAGATCCCAACTGTACTTGCAGACAGTGAATATAAAACAGAGTAACTCTGTTATAAGTGGATGACAATGGCTCTGGATAAACAGATTCACATCCGGCTGCATCTAAAGCTGAGGTGAGGACCATGTGCTACGGCAAACTGAGTGAAAGGACTCAGAAAGCAAGCTTGGACGGCACGCATACGAGTGAGGAGTGTTACTAAAACCATTTTATTGGCTATGAGAGTGAAAAATGCAATGCTTTTTGATTAAACAATTTTATAAGTGATTCCTAATATGTATAACTACATGAATCAATTCGATATATAAGTAGACAAGTAACTAATCTATATCACTAAAACTTTAATGTAGCCATTTTGGTTTTTTAGGAACTTTTTGTTAGGAAGGTGAAAGTTTCCTTTATTTTCAGGTGTCTCTAAGCCCCAGCAATATTTTAGACCCTTTCGAGCTGCCATCCAGCCTTGCTCTAGAGAAGTCTTCTCTAAGTCACTGGATTTCTAGAACCTCCAATGGTCTGTATCTCTTTCAGCTAAGCAGGGTCTACTTTCCAAGTGGATCGCCTACCTTCCAGTTCAATGAGCTCTAGTCTACAAAGAAAGCTGTAAAGCAAATGCCCTTACACATGCAAAAGAATGCTGGATGCAGGGACATAATTACTCTCTTTTCCACTCCCCTCAGTTTACAAGTGAGATTCTGTCCATCAGTTAATGGTCCCGTATTTGTAATATAACTTTTCATAGGATATAATATACCCTTTGGGAGCTAAGGGCCAGTTATCATATAACATCCTCCTTACAATACTCTCTCCTACCTGCCAGGACCCTCTCCCATCCCTTTTCTCTTGGCCACATGCTTGAAAAAGCAAGTTACTGGTAAAGGCAAGTTACCAGCACAACATAATTACCAACTACTCAGTCCACTGGAACCAAAGTATTAAATTTCCTTTTATCTACAGGTATCTTATCAAAGTATGGTTTCATGCTGTTATGCCCAAAATAGAACCCACAAACCAAGAATAGAATTAATATTTGTGTAAAGCCTTTTTCCTTTATTTTATTTTTATTCATTTATTCCTTTTATTTTTTATTAGTGCGTTTGCAGAACATAATATTAATGCAGCTGAACTCAGACTCCTTTGCTCCATGTACATAACACATCTTAATTCCTTTTTTATTCTTTTTTCCTCCCTTCCTTTCCCCATCTCTCTACCTCTTGATATCTCTTGATCCCCTTCCCACTTGAGAAAGATATATGCTCCCTTCTTCCCATGATCTATCTTTCATTTTGCTCTTTATTTATGCTTTGGGTTTCCATGTGATAACTAAGTTTGTATGTCTGGTGTATTTCACTTAACATTATGGTCTCAAGGTGCATACCTTTTCCTACAAATGCCTCAAGTTTAATCTTTCTTTATGGCAGAGTAATACTCCATCATGTACAAATATCACATTTTCTGTATCCATCCATATATTGATGGACACTCCCAAAATTTAGCTATTATGAATTGTGTTTCTATAAACATGGGTGTGCATGTATCTCATAATATGATGTTTTTAACTCTTTCAGGAAGACACCTAGAAGAGGAATAGCTGGGTCAAATGGAATTTAGTTTTTGATTTTTTTTTTTTTTTTTTTTTTTTAGCAGTGGCAAAGTTTATTTAAAAGAGTAAAAGTGAAGAGTGAGGGAGAAACTGGCTCCGCAGAGTGAGCTTGGGCAGAGTAAAAGAGGAAAAGCAAAATAAAAGAACACCCTGGAGGAAGCAGGGTGAGCTATTGTGAGGAGAGCCATGATAGCAAGAGCCTCTTGGTGTCTATGTCCTTTTATACTGTCCAAATCTCGAGGAAACCCATGAGAACTCCTACATATGGGTGCTGAGACCCCATGCCTCAGGCTGACATGGGACCTAGGCCTTCTATTGAAAACCTGCTCTAGGGGCCGGTGAGATGGCTCAGCGGCATAAGCACCTGCCTGGCAAGCGCGAGGTCCTGAGGTCGACCCCCGGTACCCACAAAAAAAAAAAAAAAGAAAGAAAGAAAACCTGCTCTAATTCTCCAGAGAAGTCCATGTGCAGGGCTTTGGGAACTGTTCTGCGCATGCATTCTGGGGTCTTGTAATAAATAAGCCACGCCTACTTTCCTAGCCAGCTTTACCATGCACTAATCTCCTATGTCAACCCTATTGACAACAATTATTGGTCCTAGTTTTAACCATATGACCTTAGGTAAAGTATGGTGAGGCCAGATGCAGTCCAAGAATAAGAAACCAAAAAGAGTTTTACAGTTTCTTACAGTCAGAGCTCTCTGAGGAGGAACAGCGTGACATAGATAGCCACTCAGGGAAAGCACAAGGTCAGTCACAAGGTGGACAGAAAGGGGATCTGTGGACAAGTAGCTTTATGGTGGTTTCCAAAGGAACGAGTATGTGGATAAGCATATTTAGGGCTGGCCGGTTCAAATAATTTTGGCAGGCTCTTGGGACATAGGGGCTAGCCTGGTGTCACGGTTTGGATATGGTTCATTTCCCAAAGGGTCATATACTAGAGGATTTTTCCCCAGTGTGATGGTATTCAGAAGTAGTAGAACTTTCAAGATACGAAGCCTAGTGAGAAGTAATTATGTCACGAGGCCAGCACCTTCAAAGGCATTAATGCTCATGGAATTTAGTTTTTCAAAGAATCTCCATTCTGATTTCCATAGTAGTTGTACCAGTTTACATTCCTACCAAGCAATGTAGAAGGCTTCCTTTACTAGAGCTGTCTCTGTAGATGCAAATACATGAGAAAGTTTTGTCCCTAAAAATTTGTTCAGCTATGAATGTCATCAGGAATAGAAATTTTAAAAAGAAAGATGGAAAGAAAGAAAGAGAGAGAAAGAGCAAAAGCAAAAGAAAAAGAAAAAGGAGGGCATGTAGCCCACGGAGGACTTGCAGCGCCACCAATACAGAGCTTTCCCTTTTCCCTGTCATTGTGCAACCAGAACTGCATAAATGGGTTTGACTGGCGGGAGGAAGCCCAGCACTCCTCTTCCCTTTCTTCTCTCTGCCAGGCTCACACCCCTCCGTCAGAGGAGAAGCCACTGCGTTCTGACCCTTTCAGGGACAAACTGCCCTGGAACAAATGAGCCAGCCAACTCTTGAGAACACTCTGGAAAAGCAAGCTGCGGAACACCCTGGGCACGTCAGCCCCGTGGGCAGGGTTTTTCCCACTTACCCTGGCGCCACCCTCTGCTTTAGAATCAAAGACAGAACTCCACCAACAGGGACCCCTTTCCAGCCCTGGCTGTGTCCCTTCCCGCCTCCTGCTGTTTCAGCACTGCCACCCAGAAGACGCACAGACATCCTGCCTATGTTGTTATTCTAAACACTCTACTCAGAACTATGATTTTCAAGAAGTGATAGCTAAGGAGTGAGCGCGGTGGCAGCGTTACAGATGTCTTAGTCCAGAGAGTTCAAATTCAAATCCCTGTGGAGGCCTGGAAGGCAATATAAAGGAGTAAATAAAACAGGCCATCTATGAGGCAATATGGAAAGGTGAGGACATGGCAAACTGTCCCCAATGTGGTCCTCTCATTCCAATCCAACATTCCCATCCTCAGGCAAAAAGCAAAAAAAAAAAAAACTAAAGTTCCAAAGAAGTGAAGGAATTTGGTATGGAAGTTCAATTTAGCTTATTTGCCATTAAATAGGTTGCTCCCTAGGCAAGAAGGGGAGATTCCAACTTGTCCCAAGTAGACAGTCCTCACGTTTGGAAGTTTCTAAACCTTCGCCTTAGAGTGGGAAACCTGCCGCTGTACCGAGTGTGTGCCCTCCCACTCTTACTCCACCACCTGGGCAGTGGCCCAGGCCGCAGTCGTTCCCCGGAATGTTCAGTCCGGGGAGGATTGCTGGGATGTAATGTGTGGTCAGCGAGAAAGCCCTTTTGATCCCAGCCACAAGAATGCAGCTGAACCCAGACTCCTTCACTCCATAAATTAGAGTCCTCTCGGGAACGGCGGGGTGTGGCTCCCCGTGCAGGTGCCCAGTGCTTCGGCAATCCTGAGGGGACACTCCCTCACTTTGAATGTCCCCTTGGAGTTGCCGGAATCAAAATGGTAAATCCATAAGACTCTGTGCTCACATACAAATTCTTCCTGACTTTCCGGGCATCTGTTTTGTTCATTCCCAGCAGCCAGATGTAAGTCCCTGTCTGCCTTGCTTCTGTTTGCTATTTCATGTCTAACCTTTAACCTTGAGCTTGGCTCAGCTTGTGAACACGGGCCAAAGAGTTCTGTGTGTACACTGCTTTTAATTTGTCCAAAAATGCACAAGGAAGCTGCTACTCAAGTATTTTAAGAAGCCAGAGTACTGCTGCAGCTTCAGATTCTGAGTCCAAAGAGCTGGCTGGAGATGGGCCGGTGAACTTGGAACACTTCCTCCAGGGATGCCCGGTGCCTGGGGAGGCAAGCTCTTCCCTCGGCCAGCAACAGACTTCCTGCACAGAACAGCGTAAGATCAGCAGGATACACCTGCCAGGAGGACTGGAGGCCAGGTCCAGAGCTGGAGGCTCAGACGCTCATGGCAGCTGTGAAGCTCTGCAATGAGTCATGCCCTGGGATTCCTCAGAGCGCACGAAGATAGCACAGTAGCAGCATTTACTAACCCAGGATGCTGGGTACCCTGATAAGCACTGGTCTTAGTTACTTTTCTTATTGCTGAGACAAAAATACCTGCACCCAAAGTTAAAGGAGGAAAGTTTTATTTAGCTCACAGTTTGTAGAGGTTTCAGTCCATCATCAGCTGGCTCCAAGGCAGGGTGGCGTGGCAGACAGGCATCACAGAGGAGAAATAGTTCATGGCGGGCAGAAGGCAGCAAAACAAGCAAAGGGACGACCACAACTCTTTCTGTCCCTTATATTTTATCCATGCTACTTAGGACGGGTAGCACTCACACCCTTAATCCTAGTACCCTTGATCCTAGCACTGCGCCAGGAATCAATACCAGCCTCACACACTCTAGATCCAGCCACCTCTGAAAAAGCCCCACCTGGGACTGAATGAGGCTTTGGGAGGACATCTAAACATAAGCCACAACAGCACTTTACAGAGATTGTGTCATTTAATTCTCACAGCAACTCTGAAGTTAGCTACCATGATGGCAACCTGAGGGGAAACTGAGGTATAGGAAGCTTAAGTTAATCTGTCCCAGTTCATCAAACTAACAAATGGGGAAGCAAAACCTAGAAGATGGTTATTCTAAAAGACACTCTCTGATTTCCAGAGAACACAAAACTGGTAACACATGAGTGGGAAATCTCATCAGGTAGGTAACACCTTTGAAATATTCCTGAGCAGGGAAAGATGAAAAAGAAGAATTGAGAGTAAAAAAATGGAAATAGAGCTTTTGTGAATGGAAAGGGGACTAAGAGTCAGAAGGACCAGGGAGGGATGAGAGTGGTAGGGGACGAAAAAAGAATTGAGATGTGTTAGGTACATATGCCAACTCCCCATGATGAAGGTAATTATTATGAACTTCAAATATGGTACCAATAAAAAATTTAAAAATCAAAAGAAATATTGCTGAGCAGCAAATAGACAGGCAAAGGCTAGCAGGGATTGTGGGGGCTTCTTATCACATGCAGGGAGATGGAAGAGAGATAGGGCACAAGTTCTACAAGCACCCAAGAAGCCCCAAATCCATGTGTACCTCATGGACAGTAAGCAGGCCGTGCTGCCGGCCAGGATGGCAGATGCTGCTCCTGAAGGCCCCTCCCACCAGGACCTGCCTTAAAGAGGATCGGGCCTGGTAGTCTTGGGAACTCGGCCTTGAAGAAGACACACACTGAACATGCCCTTGCACTAGCAGAAAACCTGTCCACTTCCTCCTGGCTCACAGGAAGGCTGCCTTCTAGGGGATTCCTCAAGACCAGGGGAGGTCTGAGCTATCGTCACAGGGTCACAGCCGGCAAGAAGGCCATGAGGCTGCAGTTACCTCAGGCCCTTCCATATCCCTGTTCTCTGTCCTTCTCATCACCAGAAATGACTCAGGAGCAGCTAAGGTGACTCAGAGAGAGGTCCTTTTAAACTCCTAAGAAAACATGTACACCGCCAACAATGAGGTGTGTTTCCTGGTGGCTGTGTAATTTTAAAGGCAAATGTGTCTCCAAAATGGAGCCACCAACCCAGCAGCGGGCCAGATCACACTGTGGGCCATTTCTAGTGGAGAGAGACTGTTTACAGTAAATCCAGGCAGGCCTTAAAATGTTGCTTTATTCTTCTTTAAAGCTGAACCACAGGGTGAGGACTGGCTGAATCCAAGAAGGGATTCTGAGGGTCGTTATTTTAAGTGGGACAAACCGTTGTGAGAAATGTGGACAATCGGAGCCATTGGGAAAGGCCTGCGCAGCTGTTCCATAGGGCTAGGAACCCGGGACGCAAGGACAGGGGCACCCAAGCTCTTTTCTCTTTCCCCTCCTTCCTCTAGCGCCTGCCTTTTGGCCGCTCAGGAGGTGAAGTTGGAATGGTCATCTTTGTTCTTTCAGGTGGCCACCTAGAGATGACATCTGTGATGACATTGCTCAATACTATCTGCAGAATTATCTCCTGTATAGTCACTCTAATTCTTTCCCTCCTCTCAAAATAGCCTCAGAGACCTAGAATGTAGAAGAATTCCAGCTTCTCTACTAGCAGGGGCTCAAGACACCTTTCTTCTTACTCACTTGCCTGGGTCAAGGCTTCGATCAGAGAGATGTGGGGGAAGCTCTGTTGTTCTCTCTGCCCCATCCTGGTCCTCTGCCCACAATGCCTTTCATTGGGCCTTTCTTCTACTCACTTTCCCCTTTACTGCCACCTTTCTCCTACTTTTGAGTGCCACCTAACAAGTTAAGTCACACTGGTCTCTAGGATGTGAATGACTTCGTGGATGTCAACACCAAAGTATCACATTGTGAAAGTGGAAAGAAACCTTGCCTATGGGACCCACCTGGGGTGTGGATGTGCCTGGAGCCTAGCAGGGAGCTGAGAGGGGAGGCAGAGAGGCCACAGAGTCTGGGGTCTTGGGAGCACACAGCCAGTTTATAGGGACAGCCATGACCTCAGTTTACCTCCTTCTGAAAATGCTGGCCCCTGCTCTCACAACCTCTGATGATTCCAGGGAAACAAGGTATCTAATCTAGATTCTCCTGGGAAATGGTAACGTGTCAGTTGACTATTCATTCACTTGAAAAACTTAAAAACAAAGCACACCACTGTCAATAGTCCTTGTCCACAAGCTGGTATGGCTCTCAGATTGCCAGGATCCTGCTCAATCTTGCGATGCAAGGAGTCAGGGTCCTAATATTATAGATAGCTAAGTTAGGTAGAAATATAGTAGGCAGTCAGACAGGGCTGGGCCCTCGAGGGAGTCAAGTCACAATGGCTAATTTAACATAGTTCCCTAAGGGAAGAACGGAGGCTTGGGATTATTGGTATCACCCTTTTGAAATTTCCTGTTATCTCATTAGGGGTGGGCCGAACTCTCCTACCTACTAAGACTAAGACTATAAGACTAAGACTGCTAAGACTAAAGACAAGGCCAAGACTATAGATTACTGACCAAGGTTAATGATGTCACTCATGTACCTTTGCTACTACTGGATCAATATTACCTAAGCGACTATACTTGCAATCTTATTGGTTGATCATAATTTTGACCCACGTTGTACCCACCTCATGATTTTGCTGTATAAAACTTCCTTTGAGAGGTGAGCTCATTGGCAACCCATTTGGGACCCCTCCTGTCTCTCAGGGGCTATTCCTATTCCCCATTCCCCATTCCTATTCCCCATTCCTTTTCTCCAAGAAATTTTCCTACTTTTAACCTCCATTGTTTCTTAGAATTCATTCTTCGACTCTGGGGAACACGAACTCAGCATATTTGACATCTAGCATTTCCCCTATATCACTAACACCACATCTGCCACTTCCTATGGCAGCCTGTGGAGTTGGGGACACTGGCCCCCGAAGGACAGTCAGACAAATATGGCCTTCTCACACAAGCCTGCTCCTAGTAGACCAGGGCCCTGGGAATCCACCTACAGTTATGAAATGGAGCCATTGCTTCTTTGTGACTCATACGCCCACTCCAGAAGGCTGACACCCAGCCATTGTGACACTTAAAACAACCCCAGATCTGCCTCCAGGGTTCTGCCTGACCCCACAGCTGTGTCACACATTCCACCTCGGCACAAAGTTGACTTTGGAAGGTCAATTTCCTCAACTGCCACCCTGTTCCAATATTTGAGAAATTGCAGGGATTATGCTCACAGCTCTTCCCTTAAATGATCTAAATTCCTAATCATGGGAAATTTTCATGCAAATATCTCACAGTTAATCCTAAAATTCCTGAGTCTACCTAGAATGACCCATTTTCCTGCCCAGGTTAGAATGTTTTCACAATGCTTTCTACTTAGAGTTTTCAAGGCGCCAAGTGGAAGAACACTGAATCTTCAATACAGATGAAGCAAAACAATGTGCATACAGGAAAATTTTTTATTAACTTCTACAAATTTCTGTAAACTTCATTCCCAAGAATCCCAAATGACTACTGGCTTCTCAGAGGTCTTTACTGGAGCTAACAAAAGTTAGATAAAGTTTCTTTCCTGAATTCAGTTGCCTTGATTAACCAGTCTTCCAGATCTTTTGGTTGTCCAACCTCGATATTTCCAAAAGCTGTTATTTCTCCCTTTGGGTCATACCAGGCTAAATCAAAGTGCAACTGAAGAAGAGATGCAGAGAGCTTTAAAAGTATCTATGCCTTAGAATGTGTCCCCCAATCTCATGACAGAGAACAAGGCCTACACAAACAGGTTTGTTTAACGCTTAAATTCACTGGTTGAACGAATAAACCCAAAACAAGCTATTGTGTTAATCTTCAGATTAGCCCTCTAGTCTGTCCTTGTAATACTGATTCGTAAACAATGTCCATAATTAAACTGTTGTCAGAGACACAAATGCCCCAGGAGCCTGAGCTAATGAGGCAGTATTCAACTCCTTTACAAAGGTCAGCCTAATACAATTCCAGGAATGTTAATGCTTCCAAGTATCTGCCATGCTACCGAAGGTGGGAAGACCACTGAGTTGAGGTAATTAAGTATCGGCAGCCCGCTAGAGAATTGTGTACCAATGCTATTTGTTTGTAGAGGAGAGGTGCTTAGGTGCAAGGAATTGGAAATCCCTGAAACCCAATTGAGCACATGGCCATCAAAGCATCCCAAGTTCTCTGCTGAGGCCTGTGACATTAATGTGCATGACAAGGGGGCAGGGGGGCCATCGTCTCCTCATTGTCCCAGAGACCTTTTAGTCTGGGGGGAGACAACATGTCTTGGTATTTATGTAATTAGTTGCACAGAAATTCTCAGTGCAAGCTTCCCTTGAAGTCTGGCTGCATGTTAACTAGGGCTCGATGGGCTTATTAGTGGGTGTGTACCTATTCTTTTGGTGATGGATACTTGTCTATAAAATAGCACCCTATTGAACTATTTTATCTAGAAACCAGAGAATCACATCCACTTTTCTCTCCTAGAGAGTATTCCCACCAGGAACCTTTGTCTTCTCCGTTTTTCTTAGATTTCCTTGAAAATTCCAATGCATGGACCCAGTGCTTGTTGCAATATGGAAGATCACATCAGGGAAGTCTTTCCAACTGAGGGCCATTTCCACCACGTGACCACACATGTGAACATTTCCACCATGTGTTCACATCCATTCCCCACTTTAGCAGCCAGTAGGCCCCTCTAACATGGCACAGCACTCTGTTATCCCTCCAGTTAGTCCAGGGGCTCCTGCCTCCTGGCACAAAGGACATTTCCCTAAATGGTGTTTCAGGGCCAGTGAGATAGCTCAGCGGCATAAGCACCTGCCTGGCAAGTGCAAGGTCCTGAGTTCGACTCCCGGAACCCACATACGAAAAAAGGGCCGGTGATATCGCTCAGCGGCACAGGCACCTGCTGGCACGCGAGGTCCTAAGGTTGACCCCCAGGACCCACAAAACAAAAAAAAAAAAAAAGGGGTTGTTTACCCTCTGATGAGAACAGGAGGCCGTGTGGGAAGAGAGTACTGCAACTTGATGTCCCAGCAACATTTCCCTGCAGCCTTGAAAATGTCCTCAGAGGTCAAGCTCCCTGGGGGGACAAGATTATTACACTTCTCTATTCCCAGTGATCAAAGAAAAAACAATTCCTGTCATAAAATGTAGAGAAAGGCAGAACAAATGCTGGACTTGGCATAAATAGCTGTCCATTTATTTATTCACTCATCAATGTTGAATGCAAGAAGTCCACTAGGGGCCAGGGCCTAGGGGTGAAGAGGAAAATAAGTAGAAACTATCCTACTATAGAGTTTATCGCCTACTGAGGAGGTCCACATTACCAAAATCATTACTCACTCAACCACGAAAAGCACGGCAACAACAAAACCAGCGTGCTAAGTAAGTCACGTAAGCAGGCTGGGCCTCAATTGTGAATCTGTAAAATGCCGAGTACCAACGGGATTGGCTCCTATGTAGTCAGATAATATGGTGTTTCCTTTCATTCCTGTCTCTTCGTGCATTTGCTCCTTGGCAGGGAGACAACTGAATGAGGAGCACGAAGTTCAGAGGCCAACCAGCTATCTATCTTGAGCAATTTACTTCAACTCCGCAAGCCTCAGTGTCCTTACTCTAAAACATGGCTGCCAAGGGGCCTTTCCTCATTGCCTGGCTCCAAGGGTCAAACAGGGCCACAGTCCAGAGTGGATGCACATTACAGAGGGAATATACCCAGCTGCTCTTTCTTGCACCCAGGCAGTCTGCTGCCCTGCCCGCCCGTCAGTGGGGCTCCATCAGTACAGTTACTGTACCTTGGTCAGGACCCAGGGAGGACAACACTGGGTTCTACTGTGAGGAGGGGCGGAATCATCCTGAATCATCCTCTGCTGTCACTCTTCTGTGATGGGCATCCGCCCCACAGGGTCTCTCTTCTAAAGTATGCATCAGCATGGGATTTGGGATACAGAGATTAAGATCAAGGGGAGAAGGGAGGTAACTGATTCCTTCCGGTCCCTTCTCCCCAAACTCAAGCCTTACCTAAGCCTGAGGTTCAGTCTTAACTACAGATACCATCCTAGGTCACAAAACTCACAAAGTCATCTGGCCTCACTGCAGACCTAGCTGCGGAATCTGGCTCGCTGACCTCCAGCGACAATGAATTCCACAGACTTCATGGATAGCTTCTCAGCCTCAAACAATTCGGTCAAGTAAAGAAATAACTTACCAGCCCCAAGCTCCTGCACACCCCATTTCTTCTAACTTTTGTGAGGGTGACCTCTGGCAAAACTCTGAGAAGAAGGAACAGCCCAGTCATGCAGCTTTTCATGTGAATATCAGGAACTCATCCCGAAGGCTAGAAAACCCATCCGCAGCTCTGCGGGCCCCTTGCCTGGTCCTCTTTCTCCTCCCAGAAGCAGGACTGTCCCAGGTCGCTCCCTGGAAGGAGGTGGTGAAGGCTTCAAGGATTGCAGCTAATTGAGAGCTAGAAATGTTATTTAAATCCTAAATAACAATGTAAAACACTCCACTTTCATTTTATCCTACTACAGACATTTTTTCAGCCAGAAAGATGGATCTCTTATTTCCTAAATCTACCCAAAAAAGAATCATTCCGTTGTTAATCACGATATGCTATCATTAAATATATTGTCTGTGGCCCAACTCATTGTTTTGCTTTGTCTTTAAACTATTTTATTAATTTATTTTTAACTGACAAAAAATATGTGGGGAGTGTAAAATATACTCTGATACATGCATGTATATATTGTTATTAAATATAGTCACCATGTTGTACAATAGATCTCTTGAACTTACTCCTCTTGTGTGACTAAAATTTGGTGTCCTTTGGTCAATTTCCCCCCTTCCTCCAATGCCTCTGGTAAACACCATTCTACCCTTTGCTTCTAAGAGTTTAACATGTTCAGAGTCCACATATTTAAAAGACCATGTGGTGTGATATTTGTGTGTGCGTGTCTTATCCCATATTTTGAGGCTGAATAGTACTCCATTGTGACTATACATCACATGTTCTTTATTCAGTTATTCGTTGGTGGATATTCAGGTAATTCTATATCTTGTCATTTGTGAATAGTGCTACAATGAACATAAGACTGCAGTTATCTCTTCAATATACTGCCTTCATTGGCTTTCACATCTCCAGGAGTGAGACTGCTGGATCACATGGTAATTCTATTTTTAATTTTTTTTTTTTTAATGTGGGTACAGGGAGTCGAACTCAGGACCTCGCGCTTGCCAGGCAGGCGCTTATGCCGCTGAGCCATATCACTGGCCCTATTTTTAATTTTTTGAGGAACCTCTGTACTACTCACCATAATGGCTCTACTAATTTATGTTCCCATTAGAAAGTGTTCCCTTTTCTCCACATCCTCATCAATACTTGTTATCTATCATTTTTCTTATATTAGCCATTCTTACAGGTGGGAGATAATAGCTCAGTGTGATTTGAACTATAATTGGTGATATTGAGCATTTTTTCATAGACCTGCAGTGCATTTGTAAGTCCATTTTCAAGAAATGTCTATTCCAGTCCTTCACCCATTGTAATTAGATTCTTTGTTTTCTTGCTATAGAGCTATCTGAGATACAGACAACTGCATCAGCTGTATAGTTTGCAGATATTTCCCTTTCATGGGCTGGGTATCTTTTCACTCGGGTGATTATTTGCTGTGTAGAAGCTTTTTAGTTTGATGCAATCACATTAGTATAATTTGACATGTTTTTTTGCTTGTACTTTTGAAGTCATATCCAAAACATTACCCAGAGCAGTGTCATGGAGTTTTCCTCCTTTTATTCCTAGTAGTTTCATAGTTTCAGGTCTTATGTTGAAGTCTTTAATCCATTTTGAGTTGATTTTTATATGTGGTGTGAAATATGCTTCTAATTTAATTCTGCATATAGATATCCAGTTGTCTCAGCAATGTTTCTTGAAGAGTCTGTCCTTTCTCCACTGTACATTTCTTGGTATCTTTTATCAAACACATTTGACTATAAATATGTAGATTTATTTCTGGGCCCCCTGTTCTGTTCTACTGGTCTATGTGTCTGTTTTTATTTAATGCTGTTTCCATTATTATAGATCTGTGTTGTATTTTGAAGTCCAGTTGTATGATGCCTCCAGTTTTGTTCTTTTTGCTCAAATCTGCTTTAGGTATTTGAGGACTTTTGTGGTTCCATACAAGTTTTATGATTGCTTTTTTCTATTATTGTAAAAAAAAAACCTCATTGGAATTTGATAGGGATTATATTAAGTCTGTAGATTTCCTTGCATAACATGAACATTTTAACAATTTTAATTATTCCAATCCATGACCACAGGCTACCTTTCCATTTATTTGTGTCTTCTTCAATTACTTTCATCAGAGTTTCATAGTTTTGATCATATGTGTCTTTCATCTCCTTTGCTAAATTTCTTGCTAAGTATTTTTTTGTAACTATTATAAATAAATTGTTTCCTTGGTCTCTTTTTTGAATAGTTTGATTTTAGTGTACTAACTCATGCTTTAACAGTCCATTTTAAGATAGGTAAGGTTTCAGCCACAGGCCATATCCAAAAGTTAAAGCTCTGTGCTCCTGAGAGTTCCATGGAATCCGGACACCACCACTTCGAGCTGCTTGACCTTGATTTAGTCTCCTATCCTCTCTGAGTTTCGATTCTCTCCTCTTTGAAAGGAAGATAAAACCTCAAATTGTCTTCATGGGAATTAAGTTAGGCATCTTAAGGAGTTAATCATGCACTAAAATCTGAGTTCAAATCCAAGTTCTACCACTAATGAGGACTTGGGAAAGTTAAATAGCCTCTCCATGTCTCTGTTTCTTCGCCATAAGAAGGAAATAATAACATCTCCTTCATAAGGTTGCTGTGATGATTCAATAAAGTTCATAAAAGTAAAGCTCTTAGAACAGTATCTGGCAGATGGTAAGCTAAATAGTTGTAGCTGTTGTTATTACTGTTATTACATTAATAACAGTAAGAATTTTAATTAACATTTTAACATTGTGTCCTCAAAAGTCTGAGGTGTGGTATGTACATGAACCAACTCACCACGAGGAATGTGATCATTATGTGTTCTACAAACGTGTACTGATAAAAAAAAAAGTAAAAACTGAGCTCAAAAAAAGACATTTTAATAGAAAATAAGGAAATGGGAACTAACACAGTCATGCACTCTGTGAGCCACTGAATTAAGGATTTCTGATTTAATCCTCAAACACCCTTTGTAGGATAAACATTATTATCCATATTTACAGCTTAGAAGTGTGAGGCTCTTTTGGATTTTTTTTTTTTTTTTTTTGTGGGTACCGGGGAGTCGACCTCAGGACCTCGCGCGCCAACAGGCACCCGTGCCGCTGAGCGATATCACCGGCCCCTTTTTCGTATGTGGGATCCGGGAGTCGAACTCGGGCCCTCGCGCTTGCAAGGCAGGCGCTTAAGCTGCTGAGCCATCTCACCGGCTCTTTTGGATTTTTAAAATTGCTCCTAAATCACACATTGTTAGTAACAAAGACAAGAAGATCTCTGCATTTCGCAAAGAAACTTAAGGAGCATAAATGCTAGCAGGCACGTTTAGCATTAGAAATACAAGGATGGGCAGGGGAGAGCCCCAGCCCTCAAGAAGCTGACAGAGCTAGAGAGGCATTCAGCTTGCGGTACCCGTGGGAGAGAGGGGAGAAGAGGCGCTTGCCACATGGTGAAAGCAAAGTATATCCACAGGCGGATGTGGAGACAGTGCTGAGAGGCAGGGAAGAGGTTGCAGGAAAGCATGGAAGGGAGGAATCGGGAGCTGAATCTAAAAGGGTACATGGGATTTTTTTCCAGTGCAGAGGGGCAGCAGAGGTGACTGAGAAAAGGAAACCCCAGGGGGACAGTTCCAAAGCGAAAGACAGCATGGTTCAAAGGAGGAACCAAGAAGTGGGTTTTGCTAAACTCTCTCAAATGCGTGGCATGAGATGGGCACTGGAGACCAAAGCCTGCAGACCCTGAACAGCAGCTGATGAACCTGGAGAAAAGCCCTCTCCCTCAGCCACTCTTTGTGCCATCCTGACATTGTCTGGGCTGCTTATTTGTCCATCTGACATTTTCCCCCACTCCACTCAGTAAGTTCCATGAAAGCAAAACCTTTGTTTTTATCCAGACTCTTCTGCAGAGAGCTAGAATAAGATCTGAAACTCAATGCACATCAAATGTGTAAATGTACTGCAACCACCAAGCGGTTAGGTGTGCAAATAATAGGCCAAGATGTACAGTAAAGACTGGACATGTTCAAAATCATAAATAAATAGCTCAAAATGTGAGACAATTTTCCATTTCTTCCTGAATATAGTCACCATAACACATCTCTGAAAAGGGCTCTTTTATTTCAAGTGATGTTCAAACCACCACCTATATATATTGGCCAATCAAGACACATCTTTCTCCACTTGGTTATTCAGTTTCCTGAATTATAAATTAGAACACGAATGACAGTCTGGATTACTAACATTTTAAAGCAGTTTACATTCACAGGCTAGCTGGTCTCCAAAGCCCCTTATAGTTGTTAAACTCCAGGTCATTCTGGTTCTCAAGAGCTTCTGCAGACAGCCTTCAAGTAAATCAAGAGAGAAGGAGAGGGACAGGGAGAGAAGTTAAGAAAGAAAGAAGGAAGGAAGGGAGAAAGAAAAAGGAAGAAAGAGAGAGGAAAGAAAATGAAAAAAGAAGTGAAAGAAAGAAAGCTGGCATGGTGGCACACACCTGTAATCCCAGCACACTGGAGGCTGAGGCAGGAGGATTGCTGCAAGTTCAAGGCCAGCCTAGGCTCCATAGTGAGTTCAAGGCCAGCCTGAACTGTATAGTGAAACCCTGTCTCAAAAAAAAAAGAAAGAAAGAAAGAAAGAGGGCCAGTGATATGGCTCAGTGGCATAAGTGCCTGCCTGGCAAGCAAAAAGTCCTGAGTTCGACTCCCAGTACCCACATAAAAAGAAAGAAATAAATAGAGAGAGAGAAGAGGGACAGGAGTGAGAAAGGAAGGCAGAAAGAGGGAGAAAGAAAAGATAGAAGGCCAAGAAGGCAGGGCGGGGCGGGGCAAGGTGAAGCGAGGTAACAAAAAGGAAAGAAAAGAAACCGTAAGGTTTTCTCATTCACAGAAAAATCCCCATCACCAGCCTCCATGTGAACAATACAACAAACACTCATTTCACTAAGCGGCTACAAATGGGTTTCCATAAAATTTAGTGAGCCTATTATGTACGTGCTGGACTCAATGCTGGGGACTTTTATGTATGATATCTCATCAACTGCATTGAGCACCTCGGTGCTGCAGGTAATACAGGCCCACGATCTTTTATCTGCAATCACAACAGTCAAAAAGCTCTGAAAACTGAAAGTCATTTAGTAACCCATTTGGTGACAGAAATGGACCTGAATGAAATGGTAGTGTAATTACCACCTTCATTTTAATCCATTTCCTGTGAATATTCGTATCTATCACTAGGAAAGGGAAGGTGTTTGATTACAGGGTATGCCAGGTGTCACATCATATATACTATATGCACTATATCACTTTTCTAAAATCTAAAAAGAAATCTAGTTCCTAAATACATCTTTCCCCCAATTTTTAGATAAAGAATTGGATATTATCCTCAACGTGCAGGGAAAGACTCAGAGGCCCAAAGTTACCTAACTACAATATGGTAGGGTCAGAATTTGAATCCAGGTTTTTTGACCCCAGTAACATCTCCTGCTCTTAACCAACTGATTTTCTAGCAAGGAAGACAAAGCATTTGCATAAGTAACTACCACATAAAGGAGAAGGTGAATGAGCCCTTTAAGAGTAGTACAAATAAAGTTCTGTCAGAATTTAAGGAAGACGATTTCTCTGGTTGGATTGCTCAAGAAGGGCTTTATACTAACACTTTTCTTTTTACAAAACAAAATCACTTCTTTTGCTGCTCAAGGTTTGGTCACCAGGCATTCTGTTACCTTGGCAGCCCAGGGCTAACAAAGGAGGCTGAGGTTCAGCCGGTGACTGGAACCCAAAATGCAGCGGAGCATTTAGGGGGGGGGTGATGAATACAGGGGTGGAAACTGGCCCTAGGGGAACACAATGGGGCTGCCCAAATATGCTAACTAAAGATCCCAGAAGATTTAGGTTCCAGCAGCCTACAGACCCAAGGAGACTAAATGTCTGACACATCGGAGGGGCTCCAGAGATCAACTTGGGAGTCCAGGAAGCAGCTGAAGATCTGTGTATTCATAGCGGGGCCACCCATTTGCAGGTAGAGCTTGGCGGGAGTGAGATGATATCCAGGGTAGTAGTGAGGAGTAGGTTCCAGCCAGGAAAACGGGGAAGTTCAGCACATATTCTGCATCAGTGTAGAGGGATGCAAAGGGCCCCACAGAGGGGCACAGGCTGTCCTAAAAGACTCCCTGGGTTCTTGTCTGACAGAGACTTGCTGGATCCGAATCTGACAGAAGGAAGACCCGGATAATTGAGGACTTCTATTTTTGCAAATTGGTAGAGCAGAGATCCTGAAATCCTCCTGCTACAGAAAATGCTTTAAAATACATATATAATATTACAATGTCTGTAATATTATTTTATATACATAACAAATAATAGTCATGTATAGCAGTATACTAGGCTACATAATTATAATGTATACATGTTGTATAAGTACATGGGCATATTAAGTAGTTTAGGAAGTAAGTGGGCTGGCCCCAAATTAGCTGAGGCCACTGCCAGAGAAGAAAGAGTGTACTGCAGCCACTGAGGACAGGACACTGAGGTGGAGATCCGCCCACACATGGCCGGGACTCACAGCAGCTACTCTTTCAGGAAGACGGTAAACTAACAGGGAGCCTGTGCAGCAACGGCAAGCACGGAGGAAACCTTGCCTCTGGAAGAAGCTTAAAAAAATAAAATCAGAAGGAAAAAGCTGGCCACACATAGGCTGCTGTGGCTAGAAATGATGCTAGCTGTATGGCCCCGAAAACCTCCCAGGGAATGTCGTTTAGAGTGGACCCAAAGCCCCATGCCCCTAGGTTACTGCCGAAGACAATTGGAAATCAACCCATCTCGCAAAAGCCTCTCAAACATAATTCCAACAAATATGAACCCACAGGAACTCACAGTCAAAACAACCAAAATCTACCAGGAGACAAGCACCTGTGAACAAGAGTCATCAGAAACAACAAATGATAGAACCAGACCCATGAAGATTTCAGAATATGGCATAATCAGATACCAAATGAGTGGTAAGTTTTAAACAAATAAAGAAGGAATCAAAGATATGCATAAAGAAAAAGAGACGATTTAAATGAAAAACAAAAAAAGATTAATTTAAAATGGAACTAAGTAAAATTTCTTATCACGAAAATAAAGTTATTATTCTTCAAAATTCACTGAAATCTCTAGCATACAACCCACCAAATCCTCAGTGTTGAAAATTCTCCAAGACAAACAATTTTTGTTTTTTCCACAACTAAACGGCAATGGCAAAAACAAAGAGAATAGAATTTTTTCATTGTTATCAACGAAAGGTGTAAAAGACCTTCACCAAATGCAATTTGAGAATCTTGATTCTAATAAACCAAAGTTAAAATATTATTGGGAAATAATGTTTAGCTTGGTGCAGTGTCACACACCTATAATCCCCACCACTAAGGAGGCTGAGGCAGGAGGAATGAAAGTTTCAGGCCAGCCTGGGCAATTTAGCAAGACTCTCTCAAAATAAAAAGCAAAAAGGCCTGGAAATGGAAAAAAAGGAAAAAGGTCTGAACTCAGTGGTAGAGCATCCCTGCGTTTGAACCCCAGTACCATAAAAAAGAAATAATATTTATAGAGAATTATTTGAAGGACATAAATATTACTTTCTTCTGGTTTTGTTAAAGTGGGCTTTTGCAAGACATGATGACGGAGAGCCATATAGCAACAGCGCTCCAGTTTCTGCAGTGGGAATACTCTCTGGGTGGATGCCTCCTACATCACAGTGCCCTCTTCGCACAGACTGAGAGAAAAATCTGCTTTCCAGCCTCCACAGAAGAACTGCGCTTCTTGCGGCTGATTCAATTTTATCTTGAGAATAGTACAAAACAATCCACGGCTGTTTTTTCTTTTCACTTTGGTCTTTAGGAAACTCAAAGTCAAATATGCAGTCCCCCTCTAGCAGTTGTACAGAGCCATCTGTACATTCCTGTGTGCTATTTTATCCCAAATTAGCTCTATTTTCCTTTCCCTGGATTCTTTTGGCCATATAGTGTATACTTGGCAAATTTTTTGTGATCAAGGTTGAAGTAAAGTTGTAAACCACCTTGAATTCTTTGTGTCTATATAAGGAGGAACCCATAAACTACCTTGAATTCTTCGTGTCTATATAAAGAGGAGCCCAAGATCTATGGAAGGTTTGGGGGTGAAGGAGATAGCATATAACGTGCTTACATATAACAAGCATATAACGTGCTTGTCATCTAAATGCGCAACAAAAGTATTTCTGCGCTTTCTTTCAGTTAAGCTCTAGCTATTCAAAGGCACAAACTGTCCTTTTCATCTTCGTGCCATGCTTAATGCCTTGCACATTTAAATGATCTGATTGAGAGTGAAAAAATTCGAGCACCATTAGGACCCCACACAACAGTGTTATGCTCTAACGTTGAGTAACAGGGATGATTTTAAATCACATCCTTTGAGGTTTATGTTTAAATCTTTGCAGTAGATCTCCATGATTTACTAAGAAACAAAGCTCAGGAGATAGAGACAAATGGCTGGTGGATGTTAACAAGTTAAGACATTACATTCTTCTCCTACTTAGATTGAAAAGATAACCTGGGAGATAATCTCCCACATTAATCTGGGAGATGTAAATCATGGCAAACTCATTATAGTCTCTCTCTTTCTAATTTGTATTGTTTCTTTTTTTTTTTTTTTTTTTTTTTTTGGTGGGTACCGGGGGGTCGACCTCAGGACCTCGCGCGCCAACAGGCGCCCGTGCCGCTGAGCGATATCACCGGCCCCTTTTTCGTATGTGGGATCCGGGAGTCGAACTCGGGCCCTCGCGCTTGCAAGGCAGGCGCTTATGCCACTGAGCCATCTCACCGGCCCTAATTTGTATTGTTTCTTAATTTTTGTTCCAACTCTGATAAGCTGTTCTTCCTAAATCATACCATATGATTATTTAATGTATGGCTCCATTTGAAGCCCCATATATCCCACTTATTCTGTAATAAAACAGAAGCTGAAAAGCGGAGACACAGGACGGAGGATGCTCCCAGCCTGCGTCTCAGATCCCAGGGTGCTATATGAACAGTAGAAGTGACAGATGGGCTCAACAGGGGTGTGACAAAGGGTACCAAAAGCACCTGCTCGGTCTGCCTTTATTATCTATTTTAAAAGAAGAAATTATTGTTCCCATTTCACAGGTAAGGAAGCCAAGGCTCTCAGAGGTTAATTATCCTCCCTGAACTGTGCAATTAGAAAGTGACTGAATAATGATTTCATGTGATTTTAAAGCTCCTACCATGCCACTATGTGATGGTGTTAAGTCTCACCAAAGACAAGTGGAAGTAAGACAGGAAAAGAAAGTAATATTTACCGAGCAACAACTACAAGCCAAGTACTTTTGCACACATTAACTTATTTAAGTCATACAACCATAATTTTGGTAGGGACATTTTCATCCACAGACTAGGTCAGCCCTAGTATAGAAAAGTGACAGCCCCAGGTGACACAGGCAGTACATACATAGCTGGGGATCCAAGCCACATCTTGTGACACCCAAGTCAGGAGCACCAGAGACTCTGTCTTTTCAAACTGTGTGGTCTTGGGCTACTTCATATGTCTACACCTCAGCTCCCTCATCTATAAAGTGAAAAAATGGCAATACTTCATTTGGGTTGTCATGAAGATTAAGATTATCCATGCAAAAAGGGTTAGGATAAGCACCTGCCTCAGGAATAAAGCTCAATTAATCTTAGATATGTTTGTTGTTAATGTTACTGTTACTGTGGCAGTTTTGCCATAAAAGAGGTACTATCCATGAACATAGTATACTACTGCAGAAAAATATGGTGTCACCTTGACAGTGTCCCTAATGTGGTCCTTTCTCTAACATGAACCACTTTCATCCTCCTGTTTCTATTGGTTTCTGTTCATAGCTGTATGACCAAATCTCAAAAACCAAACAGGAAGAAGCTAAGCCTGGGCTACTGCCAGGGCTACCATGTCCAGCAGGAGCAGGACTAGGGTGACCAACCATCCTGTCTTCCCCAGGACCAGGGTGGAGGGTCAGGACACAGGACTTTCAGTGCTGAAATTGGGACTGAACTGGTTGGGGAGGAGGAATGGATAAGGCTTGTACTCTTGAGATTTTATTCACCTGACAATTTTTTTCCAGAATTACAATGATAAAAGTTTTTTAAAGTAACTTCCTTGGCTGTAGATGTAGCCCAATGGTAGAACCTTTGCCTAGCATGCACAGGGCCTTGGGTTTGATCCCCAGTGCCAAAAACATTGCTCTAAGTCCAGAAGACCTCTCATGTTCACTAAAAATGTGGTTGGGTTTTGCCCTGTAATGGAAGTGTCCCTTGCAGTTTGCCACCTTAGGAAATGGTCCTTCATTCCTTCTGAGCATGCGGGTGGGCAAAGGCCAATTTCCCCTACTGAACAACAGCCAAAGAACAGAAGAAAGAACAGTTTGAAAGCCATGGACTGGCTAAAAAGTACAGCCCAGCAAGAAGAGTTCTCCCCAGGCATGGCTAAATGATTATTCTAGTGAAGGATGTGGAATAGGATGGCAGAGGGGATTTGCAATTGTCTACATATTACTTTCTAAAATATTTTTATCCAGGTATTATCTATGCATAGAAACACAAATCATAAAAATATAGTTCTTTTTTCAGAAACAAATACCCCTATTTAACCAACAGATTAAGAAACAAAGACCAAAACTTACTCACCACTCAGAAATAAACCTCCATCTTGACTTCTAAAACTACAGTTTATTTTTGTCTGCTTTTGAAATGTGTATCATTGAAATCATCCAATATATATTCTTTTCTAGCTGGGTTCTGTCTCTCAATAATACCTTGTGAAATATCACTATATGTTACACTGATTCATTTATTCTTATGGTGGCATAATCTGACTTTGGACAGCTAAATAGCAATTTATTTTTCATTCTATTGCTAGTGGCCATTTGGGTGGCTTCCAGCTTGAAGCCACTACAAACAGTGCTGCCATGAACTTTCTTGTATGTCTTTTGGCAAACACATGAATGCATTTTGGTTTAGTATATATGCCTAGGTATAAAATTACAGAGTCATAGAGTATGAGTGGGTGAATTAAAATTCAGGAGATCACGCCAATTTGCAAAGCCTTGGACACATTAGGAGAGAGCACAATTGATAATGGAATTATAGATTTAGAAGACATTCTGGATACAGAGAATTCCCTGGTTTCTGGCCAACTTGCATTAATGTTTACTTCACTTGGCATATATTTGCTAACAAAGCTTGTACACACCCTTCACCAATCATAAGTTAGCAAAAGCAGCCACGAAATGAGCCCAGGCAGGGACACTAACTTTAAGTTTACAAGTCCTCTTAGCTCCTGGCCCCACACTGGCCATGCAGTAGGCAAAAATGTGGAGCCCTAGAAGGTGCAGAGACCAGAGTTGGGCCCAGGCACCTCCTAGCAAAACATTTAGCTTCTCATTCAGTCCACATTTCACATCTGTAAACAGGCACTTTCCTAGGACTTGTCTCAAAGGGGTTGTATTAGCTTGCTGGGACAGTCAAAACAAAATACTACAAAAGTTATCTTCTTACAGTTCTGGAGGCCAGGCATCTAGAATCAAGGTGTATGCAGAGTTGGTTCCTGATGGGCTCTCTGGGGGACATGCCATCCATGCCTCTCTCCTGGCTTCTGGTGGCTGCTAGCAGCCCTGGCATTGATGGGCTTACAGCTGCATAACTCCAATCTCTGCCTATATTGTCACAAGCCTTCTTCTCTGTGTGTGTCTCTCCCTGTGTCCTCTCCTGCTTTTACAAAGACACCAGCCATACTGGATTTAAAAAACACCTAGTCCTGTATGACTTCACCCTAATCTAACTAGGCCCACATAGAGCCTACTTCTAAAGAAGGTCATATTCTGAGGTTCTGGTTGGCCACAGATTTTGAACAGACACTATTCGACCTGGTACAGGGCCATTCAATAAACAGTAACTCTTATTATGTACTATTTTTATTATTTCCCTGGCTGGTGAATGGACCTTTCATTCATTAATCTAACAAACACTTACTATGTCTACTATGTGCCAGGCACAGTTCTAGATGCCGATGATAGTCCCTAGTCTCATGAAGGGACACCAAGGAGCCCAGAGGCATATAAACTGTCACTAAGCACAAAACTCAGATGAGCATTGAGCTCTTAGATGAAAAAGAAGGCAGGAAAAAGTGCTTCTAAAATTTTTGCATTCATTTCCTCCATTCTATTTTGTCTGCAACTTTCTGCTTTGGGATATTGTCACTGCCATGCTTGTCATTGTCTGGGCCCTTTGTTGTGTTCTTTGCCAAAGATGACATGAAATTTGCTATCTGAAAATGAGAAAACCCATACTAGATAGCATGTTCCATTACAGTGGATTATTCCATAAGCTGCAGACATGTATAACTGAGGAAACTGTTCCAAGTGAAAGAATGGCTCACAGGGCATGAAGCAAATCGAATTCCACAAGTGATCATAAGAGAGAGCAAAAAGAGGGCAGTTACATATCAGGCTGCATGAATCATTTACTATAAATCCAGATGTTTGTGAAATGAAAAACAGGCCAAGTCCGTGACCTCGTGAGCTGATGTAAGGACTGGTTAAAATATGACGGGAGAATAAATACCATGGAATGCTTTTTTAAAAAGCCACAGAAAGGCCATTTACCTATCTATCACCTAAAACATGTATGAGATATAAAAATATTAAAGATTTTGTTTTAAGCTGCCGTCAAACTACTTAAATTTTTTAGCAACCAAAGTTTCAATTATTATAAATCAGTAGCACAGCCTGAGTGGCTTGTTATATCATTGTGGAGAGAAAAACACATTGTTAAGCTCGTTTCCAAGGAAATGAAACGCTTTTCAGACATGTCGTTAATGCTCATAAAATCCCCAGAGCCCAAGAATGGACAGATGTTATTTTTCAGAATGGTCACAGACCATCAATAGAAGGAAATTTCATTTAATTGTTTGAGTATTTATTTTCTTATTTATACTTCAAGGAGCTGATTTCGAAAAGGAGACTGAGGTCCTCTGTATTATTTAAAATCCATATCAAACAATTTAGAGGGTGTCTATGGTTTCAAAGGGGCCAAGCATACATGGGGAATTAAACTATCACAGAGTTAACCTGTCACAAACAGAAGCAAAACACAAATAAAGTTCAAACTACCTACACATAAAAATTCATCAAACAACGAATCCTGAACTTCCAAAGTGCTCACGAGTTTGTACCAGCTGAGAATTCACTACCATCCTACACCACCTACATCCTACTGCCAGTGCCCCAGTCCCCACCTCGACTTCACCTGCTCTAATCCCCGCTCCTGCTCACCACGCTGGCATTCCTATTTCTAAATCTCAGTTTTCTCGGTATCCTCCCTGCATCACTCCATTTGCTTCTGAATATTTATTCTGAATGGCTGTGCAGAGATGCCATTCTCTCCCTCTCCCCATCACAACCTCCTTCTGGGGAAATGCTATCTCTCCTGTCCTCGCTCTTCACACGAACCCCTGCTCTCCTCCACTTGCTTACCCTGCTTCCAGTCTTGCAAGGGGCTCCCCGACCTATCCGGGAAGGGTAGAGACCATCTCAGGTGCTCAGAGAGCAGCAACAACAGGTCTTCATGGCTGTTTGCCCAGGGTGGCTAGAAGTATGAAAGAATATGGGGACCCTGAAAGACAATCCTGAATCCCACATGTGTTCATTCAGAATCTCTCATTAAGTAGATATTTCTCGAGCAGTGTTGGGTGAGAAATTACCTAGATACAGTGGAAGCCACCAAGCACACTATCTGACAAGCTCTCCCGTAGGCTGTGGAACACAGATGGTCTTAGACCACATGAATATGCTCCAATCACATGGATCATTAAGTCAAACACACAGTGAGCAGCAAGGGGAAGATACATGGTGTATGTTTAGGATCCAGTGAGAACAGGGAGAAGAACCACACAACCTAAAGTCTAGGTTCTACCTTCTCCCATTGATGGTGCAGTTATGAGGGAGGGGGGAGCGGGAGGGCCCACAGTCAACCCCATGTACTTGCCCTACCCCACTGACAAGGGGCAAGTCCTCCCTTGTCAATCAGTAGTAGCTTGTCAATCAGCCTAAAAGCAGCCATGGGCAATATCTCCACTTCTTGGGTAGAGGGCTCATGGGGCCAAGGGTGTGCCAGTGGGTATTCAAATTATGACCTCTCACAGATATTCAGCACTTCGTCTATATTTAGTGTATCGTGAATACTTATTTAACTACCTGGTCCTTCCATCTCTGCCTGTGTCCATGATGCTGTACTTCACTTATTTGTCTAACAGGCTGTTTTGTTCTCTCTGCTTAACACATCTCATGAGTTCCATCCTTTCTATTTGTTTTCTTCCATAGCAGAACTGAACCTTCCCAAACAATACGGCAAGTGCACATTAGGAGCAGCTAAGATAATAAAAGACACGGCAGAGAGCAAGACCTAGAAGTAGGCAGCAAAGATGCCCCGGAGGGAGACTTCAAAGTTGAGCCTGACATCATTTAGGGGAGCACATAAAGGGTTTGGCATTGGGACAATGGCAGTAAGGTACTAAGGAGTGACACAGTGTGGCCTCTGAGGAAAACTAGAACCCCAAGTGCAAAGATGCACACTGCTGATGGGGCTGGAGAGGAAGACAGCCTGCCAGGGAGAGGGCTGTGCCCAAGCTGCCATTTGGACTTCATCCAGGATCGCTGGGCAGCTGCTTATGGGCTCAGGACCCTGGGCAGGGCTTTGCAAGGAAGGGTTTAGGAATGGTGGCTCAGGTCCCAGTAATTGGGAGGCATCTGGGGGACACAGTCCCACACGGCTCAGTGGCCACACATTTCACTTCATTGCTTTCTGCTGCTGACTGAGCCATGTGGCCTGTGTTTGTCAGAACTGCCTCAAAGTAAATGAAGCGGGTTTCACCTCATTCCCTTCCAGCAGCTGATGGATGATCTCACCCAGGGGTGGATGGTGTTCAACACCCTGTCATTCCGCATTACTATTCCTGTTTGGTTTCTTGGGGAACAGGGTTGCAGGGCAGACTCAGCTCAGCTCTGATTGCACAAAGAGGCCCCTTTGCTCCTTATTATACTCAGCCCCTTTACTCCACCCCTTCCTACTGGGGCTGACCAGGCTGCATTTATATTTGTGATAAAAGAATAAATGTGGCCAAATTTCTTCAACTACCCAATGACAGAATCAAGAAACTAGATGGTCTAACCCCTAACTCCCTACCTATAACCTAGGGGAGGGGAGGGGAGGTATAGGAAAGAACATAAATATCTGTGAATTATAAATTATATGCTTCTTCATAAAACAAGCTTAAATTACAACGGGTGAGTCCATTCTTATTTCCTCAACAATTTTTGAGACCCTAATGTGTAGGCAACATGTGGTAGCCAACACCATCAGGCAGGTAGTGTTCATGTGACAATTTTGTACTGGATTAAATCAGAAATGGATTATCCTGAAGTTCATAAAATCTCAGAGGTCCCTCTCTGGAATAGGTATCTTCCTAGACCATGGAAGGGGCCCAAGCAAAAAGTTTACATCATATTATGATTTAGATCTAAAATGTCCACCAAAGTCTCACATTTGGAGGGTCATTACATCATGGGGGCACTATATTTACCAGTGGATTCATCCATGGATGGGTTTAGTAGCTGACTTTGCTGTTAGGAGATGGAGCCTGGTTGGAGATGGGTCTCCGGGGGCATGACCTAGAAAAGCATATTTTTGTCCCTGACTCCTCCCTTCTCTCTCTGCTTCCTGGCTGCCATGGGTTGAATAGCTTTCCTCCATCAAACCCTTCCACCGTGCCCTTTCTGCCTTGGAGCCAGCTGACCATGGACTGAACTCTCTGAAACCATAAGCCAAATAAACTTCTCCTTTAAATTGCAGATGTCAGGTATTGTGTCTCAGCAATGAGGAAAGTGACTAATACATGGTTACACATTTTATGAAACTTTCAAATGTGTAATATTTTAACTGTAATTTGCTTTAGGATATTATATATTTCTATTCAGGCTTCCCTTAGAGTTGGGTGGCTTTGGAGCAGCTATGGGCATTTGGGGAATCTGGCTAAGTAGAATTTAAATTGGGGATAACTTTAATTTCTGTTCTGCAGAATACAAGTATGTGACACACAGTTATTTCCCGTGATATCAAGTTATTATTACTAGCCATCCTAGTGCAGTATCTACTTCCAGAAATGATCCTCCACCTCCTTAATCCAGCACCAAGACAGAGTACAGTGCCAAAGGTCATATTGTGATTTGAATAGGTCCTACTGAACCTGGTACCCCAAGCATATGAATAACAGGGAGAAATGAGGCTTTAAATGTAAGGAGCAAGAAGTTAGTCTGTGGAAAATTTTTCCCAGTCATCAGATATGGAAAATTCTAAGTAGGAGAAATGTAAGTGGGAAAGTATCAGAGAAGACTGTTAGGTGGCTAATCAATAAAAAATATTCTATTAACTGTCTTCAACATACCATTCCTGGTGTTTGTCAGCACTCATAAATGTGAAAGTTCTTGTGATTTCTTTTCCCATTTTAACTATTTCCCATTCATACTTAATTTTTAAAGAGGACCCTAAGAACTGCATAAAATCAAGATACCACAAAACCTAGTCCAGCCAGGCAACACAGCCAGCCCTGGTCACTCGCACTGTCTGGATGCACCCAGGAAAGGGGCTTAACAGGCTTTGAAGATTTGATCAGCATTCACCTGTATGGGCACCCACTACTGGCCCATGTGCTGGGAAAGAAGTCATGGAAAGGCCCATGAGGTAAGCCACCACCTCTATATGCCAGGCATCCCCTGGAGTGCTAGAAAACCAGGGTAATGTGGCCCTCTGAGTGCCAAAAAGGAATGAGGGAATGAAGTTGAGAGAGGGTGGGTAGAGAAAGGATAAAACGACTTTGCTCACCTGGAAGAATTCTGAGCTTTGCTGAACTAAAGGATGACATGTAGGCTTAGTCTGTAGGGTTTTCTGCAGTCCTAAGACACAGAACCCCATAGTTAAAGCCACGGGCACACAAGGTAATACTCCAGCTGTCAGAGCCTACGGTGGGCATCTGTAGCTTTGAGTCATGTATGTAAATCTTTGGTTCCTTTACATCCTTGGCTCTGAAGCCAGAAAAGAAGTCTCTCTCTGGCCTTCAGTTCAAAACATAAACAGTATAAACTCACCACAGTGTCTGTAAATTATTATACTGGATGGCTGGTGAATGCCACAGCTCAACTTTTTAACCGAGTCTCTGAATGTGTCCACACCTTTACCTGGGATTCCCGTCTCCAAAAGTATTGACCTTCCTCTTCAGGACATATTAACTCACAGTCCTCTCCACTCAGTCCTCTGCCTGAAACCCTTTCATCAGAAGACAAACTGGGGTGCCACATGCATTACCAAATGCCAGGCTACTCTGAAGAGATCAGGACATCTGTGTTCAAACGCTTTGGGTTTCCAGACCATTGCTAGCCAAAAGCCGCAGCCCTCCCATTTCCATAATGGGAAAACATTCATGCAGCTATGGCGTACATATTTTAGAGGAATAAGGGAAGCAGATTGTGCTGCCATGAGTTTCCTGCATGTCTACAGTCCTGCTCTCTGACAGACAACGTCCCCACAGGGAGTTCTCAATAGGGTGACCCTAGAGCTGGTTAATTCAGCAGTTCAATTTTTCCACTCCAACTTCAGCATGCCGCATGACCTTCCAGCTGGGCTCCCTCTCATGGTCCCAAGATGTTACTGCAAGGTCAGATGCAAGACATTTCAAATGTTGAAGGCCTTATCCAAAGACAGAAAGGGGCCTGCTTCCTCTCACATGTGGCTTTTTAAAATTTTTTAACAGTCAGGTTTATAGATAGGTAACTTGGATACAGTAAAGCTCGCCATTTTTATATGTACAGTTTGATGGGTTTGGCAAATGTACACAGTTGTGTAACAATCAAGGTAAGGAACATTTCCATAATGCAAAAAGTTGCTTCCTGTCCTCTTCTAGTCAATCTTCTTCCATATCCATCTGTAATCAGTCCCTTCCCTCAACTCCAGCACCTGGCAAGCACTAATCTGATTTCTGTCCCTGAAATTCTGCCTTTGCAAGAATGTCATAGAAATGGAATCATACATAGGATAGCCTTTGTGTCTGGCTTCTTTCATTAAGCACAATTCATTTGAGAGTCATCCATGCCGCCACATACATAAGTAGTTTGTTCTGTCTAATTGCTAAGCGTTATTTCATTGTATAGATATACCATAATTTGTTTATTCATTCACCAGTTAATGGCTATTTGGGCCGCTTCCAGTTCAAGCTGTTATGGATAAAGCTGCTATAAATATTCACAAATAGGTCTTTGTGTAGACATATGTTTTCATTTCCTTGGGGAACTTCTTAGGAGTAGGATTGCTGAGTTGGAAGTTAATACACATTGCTTTTTAAGAGCAAGAAGACACTCCCCAGAAGTTTCTCCATGTCTTATTGGTCAGAATTGAGTCATATGCCCCTGCCTAAACTACCATTGACAGAAGGAATGGAAAGAAACTCATCAAAATCTACTCTCATGGTTCTGAAATTAGAACAATCCTAGCTTCACCTGAGAACACAGTTCAGGCTCCTTCTGTGAGGAAAGAAGAGCAAAATAAGTTTAGGTAGGCAACCAGAGGTGACCCACCCAGGAACCATGCAGCACTGGAATTCATATTACGATAACACCTCGGTTCACAAATGCTTCTATCCACGCACAATTTGGTTCCCAAACAGAAATGTTCAGCAAAATTTTGCTTCTGTTTGCAAACTACAAAACATGACAGCAGCCATCTTCCCCAGAATCATGGAATGAATTAAGTTCATGAACCGTGGTACAACTGTATATTACAGTATTCTCTCCTTAGTTTGTAAACTACTTGAGTTAGATTTTCTGCCCAAAGCACCCTAAATGACACACAGTCTATGTGTAAGAAACTGCCTGCTGCACTTTTACCAAACACAAGGGACTCTCACGACATACCTTGTGACTGTGGGTCCTGGCCACAACACACTGGACCACAGGCTGGTGAGTGGCCCATAAAGGGCTCAACTGAGATGCTCTACTATAGGTTTGGCTGAACCAATGAGATACGCTCTCTGAGTGTGTGAGCTCAAGGTCTAGGAAGGAGTAAGCAGAAGAGTGGCCACAGAATCAGGAAAGGGGTACAGAAAAAGCAAGCAAAAGGCATGAGGGCAGGAGAACAGCAGGATACCAGGCCAGAGTGAAAAGGTGCCCAGAGGGATGATAGGAAAAGTGGCAGAGGTTAGCAGGACACAGTCAGCACGCTAGGGAGCAATGGCTGTTGCTTCTGGGATAGGGTGAGACAGCTGCAGCCACAGCTGCTGGGCATCTGGAACAGTCTTCTATTTTTGCTAAGACTGCTAGGGTGGTTGCCAGTCTCTTTAATTTCACCAAGCGGCCATACAGCAAACCTGCCAACTGAGATTACCTGAAGTGACCAGGGCTAGCCCTGTCCTTTGCTTACTGAGCTTGCTTACTTTGCAACCTTCTACCCACTGTGTATCTCAATGTCTCCTTGAAGCCAACATATATAATGAAAACTTAGTCACAAATTCAGCATCAAGTATGTTCCTCCCGTCACCAGCTCCCTGAGAAGGGCAGAGAGCAATGTATGTGCCATACTAACCAACCTTCCCCAAGGGCTTACTCTGAGCCAGGCACAAGATTAAGCACCTTACATGGGTTAACTCACTGAGTCCTAAAACCACTATGACACAGGGGTTATTACTTTTTCCATTTTACTGAGACCAAGCACCCAAGTAATTGGTCAGCTTTCACAGCCAGGGGGTGGCAGAGACTTTCCCAATGGGTGAGCAGCTCCCAGGGTCAGCCTAAAGTCAGGGATCCTACTCTGAAATGGACAGATCATGGAGAAATGGCAACAAAGGCAGAAGAGCAACTCATCCCTGCTGGAAGTTGGGGAGGCTCCCAGGCCAGAGAGGAACCCAAAAGCAGGATTATAAGCAATTCACAGCATACACACATTTCCACCCCTCCAGCCCAGGAAAAAATATCACCTGCTTCTGAGTTCCGGCGTAAACGCAGAATTAGACTTCAGGTCAAGAGAATGCAAGCAATTTAGACCAAAGGACTTGTTCTCAAAGGTCTCGCTACTCAAGGTATGGACCATAAGGCAGCATCGGTGTCCAGGTGACCCAAGTTGAAAGTGCAAGATCCCAGCCCCGCTGAGACCTAGTAAATCCACATCTGGATTTTACAACATCCACAGGTGATACGTATGTACTTGTAACTCGGAGACTCTCTCCTTAGAGTTCTGGGAGTCTTTGGAACAATTGCTGTGTGGAGAGAAAAGAGTGGCTAGACCTGCCCTTATTTTGTTCCAAACCTGACTAGCCAGTGTATTTCTCAAGCCTTGTGTTTATTAATGTCCAGATGTACCCACTTCTCCACTGTGGGGTGGGTATTTTGCATGCCCATTTAACAATAAAAACAGGAATTTTTTTTCCTTATGAATTACTTTACTGAACCTCCTATATGTGTCTCATCCATTCTCCCTGGCTGTATGTGTTTTTGTGTGTGGCGAAAAAGCAAGGCTTAAAATGTCAGAAGGAAGGGATCAGATTTCCTAGCCTCCTGCCAACCAAGAGCACATTTACTAGTCTCTTCCCTCCATTAAACGTTAAATGGTGTTTATGAAGCACCCACATAGGCCCGGAGCTTTCCTCGGCACTCGGGGTTGCCAGGTGGCCAACATAAATGGCATTACCCTCTATTTGAACTTTCTATTCTGGTGTTCTCAGAGGCTCTGCAGGAACAAGAACAGACCCATACTTAAAGTGTGGACCAAGCAAGGGATCGACATGACACACGAGGAGTCCCTGATTCTTAACCAGTGACTAACTCTGTGAAGTGATTCTGGTCACTTTCATCTTATCTTAGTTACCCCACCAAACCTATCCAACTTTAACCATCTTCCAACCTAGCTGGATCCAAAGGAGAACTTGACAACCCATCAAGGGCTAGAACAATCAAAGTAGACCAGCTTTACCTACTAAGATCTTACAGACAGAATGATCGGACTCACCAACCCAGTATTGAAGCTCATGATTTCAAAAATGGGAAACCAGGGCCGGTGAGATGGCTCAGCGGCTTAAGCGCCTGCCCGGCAAGCGTGAGGGCCCGAGTTCGACTCCCGGAACCCACATACGAAAACAGGGGCTGGTGATATCGCTCAGCGGCACGGGCACCTGCTGGCGCGCGAGGTCCTGAGGTCGACCCCCCGGTACCTACAAAAAAAAAAAATGGGAAACCAGAGCCAGGTTGGAAAATCCAGATTATATGGTCACTCTAACTGCAAACCAGATCAGTATAAAAATGGGCAGTATAGGTACAAAAATAGCATCCTAGCACATGAGAAAGAGATAGGCTCCTTTAAAGGTGAATTGTATTCTTCCTTTCTGTCTAAATCTGAGGTCTTTCAACATCTAGTTCAGTGGAATAATTGCTAAGTAAACTTAGGGTTGGGTAATTATCTTCCTATCATCACCATGAACTGAGATGCATTAATATATAAAAGTAGACTGTTACATCCTCCTACTCTAAAAGCATCATTAGGAGACTCAGCATCTACTCCGGGAAAGGGCACAGTCGCCTTCACAAAACCCATCTGCAGGGAAGGCAGGAAGGAGGAGGAGGAAGGGGAAGTGTGTGCACCACTGACTCTGCCCTCCTCTCCAGGCTTTCGGGCCAGCAGTGATGAATCCGATGCCGTGTGAACGAGATTTGCAGGTGTGAGTGGGAGGCCGCCGCTGGGGTGAGCCTGGATGAATGGGAATGTGGGGAGAGGGCGATTCTAGGACAGAAGCAGAAGCAAAGGTTGAGTGAACAAAAGTGGGACAGCTGCCTCTTCCTGAGGGAGGGCACATGGGTCACATTTCCCAAAGATTTAGAGTCCTGAGCAGCACAACCCTGCCGCTGTCATCAGAGAAGGATGTGACAGGACAGGAGACCGCCACGACGACAGACAAGGACAGTCCAAATTGTCTGGTGACTCGGAAAGGCGACCAGTGTGGCTGAAACTAATTCCACAGCGGCCTGGGGAAGGCACCAGTCTCAGTGGGTCAGCTTCGGGAGAGCACATGAACGGATAAGCCAAGGGCACACGCGCCTGCCATGCAGCGGGCGCTCGGGAAACAGTTATTGAACAAATGAATGGGATGTGCCGATTTCAGCTCCCTAGTCAATAATTTGATCCAAGACCTGTATGTATTCATTCAATACATAAATTTCAACTGCCAACCTTACATCCTGCATTCCAGAGCTCCTAGTGAGGACACACAGACAAATCAATTTGCAAACAAATACATGTGGTAATTTACAGCCAATGGCAGACACCATGGCAAATACAGTCATAGAATAGATTAGACCAGAGGTCAGCAAGCATTTCGATGGAATCAGGAGGGAAATATTTTAGATTTTGTGGCTCAAAACTACCACAACTCCTCAACTCTGCCATTGTGGCAGGAAGGCAGCTGTGGACAATATGTAAATGAATGACCATGGCTGTGTTCCAGTAAAACTGTTTATGGACGCTGGAATTTGAACTTCATAGCATTTTATGCGCTGTGAAATATTATTCTTCTTTTGATGTTTCTCAACCATACAACACTATAAAAACCATTCTTAGCTCTCAGGCCATACAAAAGCAGGTGGGTGTTCAGATTTGGTATACAGATCATAGTTTGCTGACCCCCAGAGTAAAATGTGACGGAGCAAGGAGGGGACCCTGCTAGAAAGATGACATGTGAGCTGAGACTAGAAGAAGAATAACAAACCAGACATGCAAAGAGAAGAGGGAGAAGAATCCAAGCACAGAGAAGAGTTATGCAAAGGCCTGAAAGAAAGAATGAAACTTGATTACAGTAAAAGACATATTGCCACTAATCCCCTCAAAATCCTCCTCCTCACTTCAAACACTGTTACTCCATCATCCTTGCCATTTTCTGAAGCCGTTCTGGAAATCCTGTTTCACAAGTGTCTTTATGAGTTGTGATCAAAAACACAGTGAATGCTGCTGCCAATGTTCATGCAATGGAGAGGCAGTCTCGTAAAAATACCACCGTGTGTCCTCATCTACCTTACTCACTTGATCTACAAGCATGTGACTTATGGCTCTTTGTCAAAATCAAAATGACCATAAAAGATGCATGTTTTTTAATTGATTTGGGATATCAAGGCGGCCATCACAGCACAACTAAAGACAAGAATGAGGACTTCCAGCATTGCTTCAGGAAGTGGCAAGAATGACGGGCTAAGTGTGTTTGAAGTAAGGAAGAGTATTTTGAGAAAGATTAATGGCATTGTGTGTTTTATTGCAGTGAATTTTTTAGATTTAAACACGTACCATAGTTTTCCATCATAGCTCGGATGTACAGTCTATCTCCACAGTGGTATCCACAGGAGAGATCTGTTAAACAGGTGTAAGGGAAAACAGATCTAGAGCACTCTGTGGCCTGGCTTGGCTGTGGTTTGGAAAAGTGAATATGAAGGCAAACTCAGCATTGTGCTCATCAGCAGCTGTGAAGCTTCTTCTAGGAGACATCAGCCCCTGGCGGACTCTGGTTCACAGCCACGTCTTCGGATCAAACTGACTCTGACTTTGCAGGCCCTTGTTTTTCTTCTGCAGATGTTATTAGTCATTCTAATCTTGAACACATTTTAAGCATCAGCATCTTTCTGGAAAATCAATGGGACAAATTGCCCATGGTGTGTGTTGAGTTTGGGGTTTTGTTTTGTTTTTAACACAAAATGGGTACTTTGGGGTTTATAACTTTTTGAGTGTTATCTATTGTTTCATGCCTGAGTTCTAACAAATACGGATCAGCTTGGTGCCTTGCCCATCAGGGTTATGACCTAATCTCATTAAACCCAAACTACCAGAAGCCTTCTGGTTTCCTCTACACAGAAGGAAACAGACAACTTTATCTATCAACCGCACGCCGTCACTGTGTCTGCCACCACTGCACCCCCTCTGTGCCCTAAGATCAGGGATCGACGGAGAGGGGATGATGGAGCCAAACAGCCAGGCCCAGGTGAAAAGCGCTCATCTTTGCAAGCTGTCGTTTTGGTTTTCAGCTCTGACCCCTACAGCTTTGGTTCTGAGTCAGTCTTGCTCTTGGGGAAGCTACCCAGGGCCACATTTAACCTTTACATATGGATTATTACTTTGTCAATTAGCATTGCTTGCACAGAATTAAGGCGCAGAATTGCATCTCTACCCTCCATACCCCCAAATTGGGGACAGAGCAACTCAGCAGTTTTCTGGTCCTGGCTGCATCAAAAGAGCATCTGCAATCAATTACCACCTTTTTTCCCCATTTCTCACCATCCTTTGCTTAAAAATGGCTAACTTATTTTTTTTCTCATCTCCTTGTAAAAACACACACACACCAACACATACATGTGCTCCCAGGCTGAAATCACTAGTGCCAAGGCTCAGCCCAGAGGGGACATTTATGACTGGCTTACACATCCCCCAGAATATGGGCTTAGAGTGGAAACACTGACAGGTCGTTAACCATAATAGCACACACCAAGGCACTGAATTTTCACTTTGTCTCTGTTTTGTTGGTGTCAGCAGGATTGCCAGGCCCAGAAGCTGGTTGTAGCTCATGGGCTGCAGCCCACCATGGGAGGCAGATCTGAGGGCAGGGGACAGCCTAGAGAACATGGCCCGGGACCCCTAAAGCCTCAGGGGCAGAATACTCCAGGATGTTTGGATTCAGTAACGGTCACAGAATCCTCACCATGGAGAAGACCCATGGGGGCCAGAAGTCCAAATCCTTATCTCAAATGACCAATTTCTCTCTGCCCCATGAGTGACCATTATTGATCTTAAGAGACAACCTACAGCAACAAGCCAGGAGCGAGTAAGTTGGAAGCCAGGTCTCTCGGTCTGATACTTTGGCTCTCCTGCAAGGACATTAATCCACTTAACTTCGTCACCAGTGTTCAAGCACTGTCTTACACACAGTCAATGCCCAACTTATATTTGGAGTCAGGTACATAAATGGATTGGTGGCTGTAAGTTAAGAAACACAGGGCCGGTGAGATAGCTCAGCGGCATAAGCGCCTGCTCACAAGTGCGAGGTCCTGAGTTCGACCCCGGGTACCCACAAAAAAAAAAAGGACATAGTCTTAAAAAAAAAAAAAAAAAAAAAGGGCCGGTGAGATGGCTCAGCGGCATAAGCGCCTGCCTGGCAAGTGCAAGGGCCCGAGTTCGACTCCCAGAACCCACATACGAAAAAAGGGCCGGTGATAGCGCTCAGTGGCACGGGCGCCTGCTGGCGCGCGAGGTCCTGAGGTCGACCCCTGGTATCCACAAAAAAAAAAGAAACACAATAAATCTCTGCCTCCATTTTCTCATCTGCAAAATGAAGTAGTTCAACAAGGTCAGTGTTTCTCAACCCTAGTTGCACATTTGCTTCTATAAATATTGATACTCAGATCCTGCCCCGGACCACATCCTTAGATATGGGACTTCAGCATCAATAATTTGAAAAGCTCCGTGGGTGACTGCAATGTTGAACCAGATTTGCAAAGCAAAGAGTGATAATTTGAAATTCCATTCTGTATTTAAAATTCTAGGGGTTTTAATTGATCTGGGTCCTAAGACTCAAGGCCTAGAATTTGTCTCTCTCCAGCTCAACAAAGTAAAAGGGGGGTGGTGAAATGACATCAAGAAATATTCAGGAAATAATGACCATTTATTGGACTGCTTGGCACCAAGAACTGGGCGTTGCATATAATATCTCCAACTCCTCTGACAAGTGGCATTATCTCATTGTCCCTGTGTGTCAGATGAGCAGCCTGGGACTTGGAAAAGTGAGGCGAATGATCTGAGGTCAGGAAACGTGGAATTCCTGAGCGGTCGTGAAAGTATTGTCGAGCAAGTAGCACCCAACTCCTTTTCAGAATTAGAGGCAAAAGATTTATGTCCCTCTGGAGCAGAGGAAGAGAGAGAAGTGAGAACTTGAAGCCACACAGCACAGAACTGTGAGGTTTGGGGAGGAGGGATGCCTCCCACCTCTGGTCCCCTCCAATTTGAAAAAGGACAATCCCATCTCTCCCCCAGGCCCCCAGCTGTCACAGATGAGCCCTGATAAAGGCTTGGGGCCTCCTCCTTGAATTCCTTTGTTCCAGTACCCATCCCATTAGAAAAAGGTCACACATCTTTGGCCCCTTTTAATTTCAGGGGTGGAGAGGTAAAAGCCCTGTCGGGGAAACCTGTGCAATTATGAGCAATTACTTAAACGGCTCTCAGACAAGGCTTGGCCCTCCACCAGCAAGCAGAGAGGGGCCTGCGTCTGGGTTTTGTAGGCCAGAAGGATCCAGGGTGGGAAGCTTGAGGTGGGGGAGGAGAGGAGGCTGCGAAGCCTTTTGTCACTGGGCTACAAAAAAAAAAAAAAAAAAAAGCCCGATCGGTATTTCCTGCCACTGAACTAGCTGACACTAACCAGCCCCGCACAGGGGAACTATTCACTTAAAAGTCATCGTTTCCTTTACTTATCTGCCTCTAAAGAAACAAATCTATTAGCAGCAAGAAATCATTCCAGAGGCTTTAACTAAGTGCTGCTCCTACTGCGGATGCCAAAGCACTGCCTTCTCCGCTCCTCTCGGGCAGCAGCTCTCCGCTGGTCCAGGTCAGCAGTGTCTGTGGCCACTCCAGATAACAAGGGCCATTACATTCCAAATCCTTCCCCAGCCTCCTCCCCTCCCTTCCGCCAAAATCCCAAACCCAATTTCCCCCTGGCAGATCAAAGGCTGCCCAAGCTACAGGAGAGCTCTCTCGATCAATAAACTCTTGACAAGGGAATAAACAGACCAATCCAATAGTTTCCATCGGGATTGATTTGGCCCATCGCTGTGCCTTTCCTTTTGAGAACTGTGGAGATTTGATGTGGAGTTCAAAATAGCTTGATTCTGGATTCGAAAAGCAAAAACCGCCCCAGAGTATTTTCTGGCCTTTGTCTTAAACATATAAACCATAAGAGGATGGCTAGCCATACAGTTGGACTTTCTGGATCTTCGGAAAACAATTTTCCTTCCACTCCAGTGAAGTTTGCGAGAGCAACTGGAAAGCCACGTAAGCAAATAGGTCTAATTTTAACAATTAGCTTTGTAATGTAGGAAGTATGAGAAAAATGAATACGCTTCTCTTGCTGTTCATCCTAAAGCATCCTAAAGTGCTTCACAAACAAGAAACACAGAATATGGGCCAGAAGACACAACAAAAAAGCTGAATTCAGGATGCTGTGATTTGGGACATGCCCATTATTTTTAAATTCAAGAGAATATTCATTCAAAACACCAACTCGCCTGACTCTTGTCTCACTCTCCTGTGACTATTTCTTTGATTCCTACCTCCTTAGCCCACAAAATTGGAGGAGAATATAGAGCTCCAAACCGAAATGAGACTCATTTCGAATACAGCCACCTCAATGGCCCTATTAACTGTATGTCAGGGTCACTCGCATCTTTAGGAATAAAATCTTGCAGCTGCTTCCTTTATAAGCTACATAAACATATATTTTGATCAGCTTGAATTCCTCATTAATAAGTATGGGAAATGCTTGACAAAGATCCCTGAAGCTTATTAAACTACTCTGATACAGGATCTAGATCAGAGAAAGCAAAGTAGACCAACGACACTGGCCACAAAATGAGGACGGGAGGTGGGGAGGAAAAGTGTCCTGCAGCACAAAAACAGTTATAGTGCCATTCATAGAAGATAGGTGTGTCTGCTTTGTATTCAGCCTGGAGGAACGATACTGACCCTTGCCACAGCCAAACTTAACATCTATAGCCATTTCTTGGGAGCTCATACTTCCTAGGCAAAGAGGGGAGTGCTTGACAAGCTTCCCGTTATTACCTTCAGTCCTCGTGAGAGTGCTATGAAACAGGTACCAACTAACAGATACGGTAGGTGGGTCCAAAAGAGGTTAATGGGCCTCTCCCCAGGTCACCTGGATGGAGTGGGAGATGCTGGGATTTGAACCAAGACCTCTGAATTCAGAGTCGGCAAACTGCCAACCTGAGACAAATATGCCTGCAACTTCCCTGCCTACCCACCATTTCTAATTCAACCAAGAGGCCACAGTGTGACCCTTCTCCAACATCTCCTCCCAGGATTCTCTATGAAAACTCTTATCAGCAATGCTTTCATATATATGTATATGTGTGTGTGTGTATATATATACATACAGGTACATTTATGTTGCTGACCTCCAGTTATCTTATTATTGTTTAATCACGTTCCCCCTCTTTTTTTTGCATTTCTGTTAAGTCAAAAAAAAAAAAAAAACCTAACTCAAGTGATCAGAGGTGACCTAGAAATACCTCCAGGTGGGCCAGTGAGATGGCTCAGCGGCTTAAGCGCCTGCCCGGCAAGCGCGAGGGCCCGAGTTCGACTCCCGGAACCCACATACGAAAAAGGGGCCGGTGATATCGCTCAGCGGCACGGGCGCCTGCTGGCACGCGAGGTCCTGAGGTCGACCCCCTGGTACCCACAAAAAAAAAAAAAAAAAAGAAATACCTCCAGGTGCCTACCTGCTGTGTTTTATGACCTTCAAGAAATGCATTTTGCATTCACTTCCTTGGTTTTCAAGTGCAATGTTTTCAAGAAGCCTGGCATCACTTATTAAGGGGTCCGTCCTCCTGCAGGAGGGCACCATTTATTCATTTACCCCCCACACTCCTTAACATAGTGATTCACACCCATAGTGATTTGGTGGAGCAGGGACCTTCTGTTCTATTAAGGCGAAGAGCAGCTGTTGCTGCATTTGATGACTACCTGGGCAGGCTTCTCCTGTAGTAACCGGCGGAGCTCAGGCCACCACCTCTGGATGCCCACCTGCCACGACTCAAGAGGATACGGAACTTGGCACTCGAACCTAAATGGATCAGCACCACTGGTCCACCTTGTAGGAAAAATGTCTCCAAGCCAAACTGTGCACGCTTTAGCCAATATAAGGTACATGGGCCTAAAACAGACTAAATGAATTAATTGTCGGCCTGGTAACAAAATGATGACCCAAAGTAGGGCTAAAATGCTGTATATGCATCTGCTTCCGGGACATAGTATGCTTCTTATATTATATTCCTTTTTTTCAAAATTCTCAAAATTGATATGCAATGAAATGGTTGCTTTTGAGCCTTTAATAGAAATATAAGACTAGATGTTTTACTGTATCATATATACGTATGTTTTAGGACAAACTAAAATAACGTGTTTCAGAAGTTTTCCAGTGGTTCCATTCACTCAGGCCTACCAGGAAGACTGGTGAAATGAGGATCTTTGTTCTGCTTTGGTTTCTACAGTAAAATTATTACCAAAATTCTAATGTTCCTGTGTGGCTCGGTCTTTCTCTTTGTTGAGTGTCTAAGAGTGGGCAAAGAGTCAGCCTGCAACTGATAATCCCACCCAGAAGTCTAGTCATGGAGATACTCCCGCAATGGCTCCCTTTCCCTACTGTACTCCGCGTCTCTGTCCTCTTCAGAGACCTCAGTGTATGTCACACCCCTGCCCCTCACCATGCTCCAGAAGCAAGGGCCTTCTCTTTCTCTGACACACAAGCTCTTTCCTGCCTATGGACATTTGCATTTGCTGTCTGCTCTGCCTCAAAGACTCTTCTCTATCTCCTTCTCCTGTTTCAGGTCTCGGCTCAGTAATCACCTGCTCAGACACACAGCACCCCTCATCTCCCCCATCTGAGCCACACCTCTGCCTCCACCCAGTTACTCACCATCATATGGCCCTGAGACTTATGACAATCAAGAAGTCCTCTGTGTTTGTCTATTCACTGTTAGCTCTCTCCTTGTGGTCCCACGAAGGAAGTACATCAACTATTTTTTTGCACTCTCAAATACCCAGCACCCAGACAATGCCCAGCACATGGCAGGAGCTAAATAAACATTAGATGAATGAACAAGGAACAGCTCCTCCAGAGAGCCTATCAAGTATCTGATTTGTTATTTGGACAGCTTGAAGAGCGTCGATGGCCTCCGACATCCTGGCACTCTGCATAGTGTCCAGGTATCACGAGAACCTACCAGACTCTGGAGAGGGGTAGGAACGACCCAGTTGCCAACACAAAATTGTCTATACAGATGCTCCTCATTTACCGGCCAAGCTCCTTCCAGGCCTGTGACTTGGTCATTGATCAGATCCATCGCTAAATGAGGACTTGCAGATAGTATGTACATTGCAATATTCGGAACAAAGAAATGGCCAAGGGAAAATCCAACTTGATGACTTTGCTTTTATTTGCATGCAGTATTGTAATGTGTAACAGAACATAAAACTACCGTCCTGTGCTGTACAGTATATCAGCAAAAATTACAGTACTGTGCTGTAGAAGAAGCCACCATAAGACCACACTGCCACTCATGTTCCTGGGTCCTAAGTGCAAATTCGGATCATAAGTCTGACCGGCAGCTGGTAAGTCTGAACAGCCATTAAATGAGTAGGTCGTTAAACGAGGAATATCTGTATATTTAAAGGCTTAAATATGTGTAGCATCGGGCCGGTGAGATGGCTCAGCGGCGTAAGCGCCTGCCTTGCAAGCGCGAGGGCCCGAGTTCGACTCCCGGATCCCACATACGAAAAAGGGGCCGGTGATATCGCTCAGTGGCACGGGCGCCTCCTGGCGCGCGAGGTCCTGAGGTCGTCCCCCCGGTACCCACCAAAAAAAAAAAAAAAAAAAAAAAAAAAAATATGTGTAGCATCTAGGGAATGAGCATAGATTTTGGGAATACCTTCCCTCACTGGAACTGTACATAACACATTCTCTTATTAGTTCTCACAGCAACTCTGTAAATTAGGGGAATTATTCTGATTTTATAGGGGAGCAGATTGAGTCTCAGGTGAATTGTCAAAATGCTAGAACAAATAAATGAAGTTGGGACCCCAATTTTGTCTGTCTCCTCTACCATTAAAGCTCATGCATTTTATCATCTCTTTGATTTGAGAAGCCAAAATATCAATATGGCGAAGATAATCAGCTCTTGGTTGTACAAATACCCCAACAGGTTTGGAAGTATGTGGGTAACGTGACCCCTTCATAGTCATTTGAGACAAGTGCTTATTTGCGAGATAGGAGTACAACCACTTCAAGATTTTGTGAGTTTTTCTGGGTTTTCAAATATGGCTCCCATCCACTCCAAGGAATAAAAATAAGAATTATTTGAGGTTTAAGTACCTACAGAAACTGCTGCTCTTGGTTGTCAGTGACAAACATCTTATATTTTTGGAAGATAAAAACTGAGTTTCTCCTTTTGTAGTGAACTACTACCAAAAGTAAAATACAAGGCTGAAAAACTAATGCTCCTAAGAGTAAAATTTATAGAAGTTTACAATTTCTAGTTTTCCTATAGCTAAATATCAGCAGCACTATTCAAACAAAGCTATAAAACTCAGCATATTTTAGAGGAAAACCAAAAAAAAAAAATTATCTTCCATTACTTGATTATATTTTATCCTGTTACTAAACTTTTCTGTCTTAATCTGTCCACCAAATAGATGGTCCTTTTGGCATCTCTCTTTCCTAGAGCTCGTTGCAGATGCCTCTGCCTATTAAGCTCTGCCTTTTAAAGCCCTATCCCCTCTCTGCAATCACTGACCCAGCTCTGCCCTTGACCCTTCCCTTCCATGAGATGATGTTCAAGTCCTTATGCCTTTCTGCTTGACTTTGAATGGAAATCAAGGGTTCAAGGTCTACGGCTCCGCTTAGCAGGCTCTGTTGCCATGAATCCTGGGGCATAACTTCTGAGTGAAAAATCCCCCAACTGAAGTAGCCTCAGAAGAAAGGTTTGAAGGCACATTCAGAGCTCAATCAACCCAGCAACAGCGTCCCAGCTTAGTGCATGGTGGGGGGAAACCGGTTTCCACAGCCCGATGCATGTTTCCAGAGGGGCTCTCACAGCGGCCTCCAGGATGTGTTGACCAAGTGGCAAAATTTAATAGCAGCCTTTTTGCAACAGGTGAGCCTGTATGCACGTGGGCGTACTCTGTCCAACCAGTTCAGAATACCAAGTGTCCACGTCACAGGACATGGCCCCTCTCCTCGATCATAGGGAACATTGGGAAAAACAACCAAAGGTCGAAGAAACTACAGTGTTGGAGAACAGCGGAGAGTGGTATGGATGTCACTCAGAGCATGGCCTTGGAATCGCACTTTAGCAAGAAGAGTTGGTGTGAACTTGGGCAAGGGAATTAACTTCTCAAAGCCTCAGTTCTCACATCTGGATTCACAACACCTAACTCATCATTTTGCTACAAAGGTTTGATGAGAGTACGAGGAGCACTTAGTAACACACTAAGGAATGGTGCTTGATAAGTGGTTCTGTCATTATTGTTGTTTTTGCTATAGCACTACAGAATCAACCAGCCTCTTACGGCAGTAAAATGGAGTTTAGCCCAATAGGTATTCTGTCAGGTTTCCTTCCTAGATAACCCAAACTTTATACCAGATGGAGTAAATAGAAAAGAAGAAAAATAAGTAAACAGAAGACTTTTTAAATGTGTTTCCAAAATAAATGATCTAAAAAGAAGAGAAAATAAAAGGAAATGGACAGAAAAAACTGATAAAACTTGCAATGCTCCCAGACTTAAAGACCATTTAGCATGAATTTGGAAATGACCTATCTATTCTTCAAAGTTCTTTTTTCTAGGGGAGGTAAATCTTCCCCAGAGAAAAGAGATAATAACCAGCCCCAAAACACCAAGTTCAAAACTCTGGCCTTGGCATTGAGGCAGCAGCCTCCAGATGACAAGTGACAGGAAACCTGTCTGCTGAGTCTCTGTTGGTGGAGCCGCTGAGAGAGGGCCCTGAGGGTACACAAGGACACCTTGAATCCTGGATCCATGCATGTGGGAGAGAGAAAGGGTACACTGGAGAGAGGGGCCGACTCCATCAACCCCATCAAACTGGTACCTGCAATGGCTGATATTCTGGCCCTCTGGCCAACAGCTATCCTAAGAAGGACAACTCTCTTTCTTAGACTCAGTACACTCGCCAAAGGGCTGTTCAAATGCCATGTGGTCCATAGCGGACGAAACAAATTCAGGGTTTGGTATAATGGGGCCAATTCTGGTACCAAGACTGGAGTTAGGCTCTCTTCCACTTTGCTGATTTTCAATCTAGATTACCGGGGCTTCTGCATTCTAAAATACGAGATGCCAGCATTGGTTGGATACCCTTAAAATAAGCTTAGTGTTGGTTATTTTTAGCTGGGACTGAAAGGAGACAATTAGACCCACTTAGGAGCTGCTCATGAGCTCAAGTAGCTGTTAGATAAATCTTCCTTAGATTTAGAGTGTGCATAAAAATGTTACCTGGATGGGAAAGGGCCGAGCCATGTGCTTCATTTACTTAAAATCCAAACATTCTCCTCCTTTGTAAATTTAACTGTTGTATAAAATATCAATGACTGTTTTATTTTTATGGTGTACATTTTAACAGACAATGATTTTCAAGGACTCCAAATACCTGAAATCATTATCAAAGTAAAACTCTGATTTAACTCTGCTTTTTTCCCTTCTTTATGAAATAGCTGCTTAAAAATAATAACAGAGTTCAAATCCACTTCCTTTGCAAACACCACCAGACAAGTCCCTTGCTTCTCTTCCTCACTCCAGCTAGTGGCTGACATAGTGAAAGTACTCGAAACAAACCAAGGATTCTGACCCTGGGCCTGGCCAACGTTTCTCCTTTTATAACTACTTGAGTGTGGCAGACTCTTCCTATTAACTACATTACATCACCATTATCAAAGACGAAAGGAAATTAATTTTGTTTTTCAAGGTCTTGGCAATAAATCGGTTCTTTACTTCATCAGACATCTGCTGTTTTTCTATGTGTGTCATTTGTGAAGCTGAGTTTTCCTTATGACTTGATTCTCGTAACAATTTATCACAAAACAGTGTTTACCGGGGAGACTGTGCCGAAGGATTTTCTCTCTCCAAGCAAAAAGTGTGACATTAACTTAAAGCCAATATCATCATCTATATTTCATTCTCAAATAGTTTTCTGGGCTTAAAAGGAAAAAAAAAAAAGCCAACATGATGTCAAGAAAAAATAACCACTCTGGCTGAAATGGATTGCCAATGCCGCTCTACTTTGTTTTAACAGATGGGCCTTTATCAGCAAATTTTGTGGGCAGCTCACCAACTTCCCCTGGGGAGGGAGGAGTGCTTCCATTTACTTGGGCTCTTATCTGTTCACTTACAGCCACATTTGACCACAGAATTCTAGGCATTTTTTTCTTCTATTGACACAAAGGACAAACCACAGAGAATCTTCTGTTCCCTGGTAGTCATTTGTGGGCTGAGTGACAGGCTTTTAGCATGGTCTCACATTGATGAAAAAGAAGTTTGGGGTAGTTCACACGGATACAGTGGCTTTACCAACACGCTTCATGATGATCCCCTCACCTACTACAATACATATAATACAGGCCCTTGAGAAAGCTCTTCATGATATTTATTTTGTTGAATAATCTCCTGGGGCTTGACTCACTTCTTTTCCCCAATCTCTCTTTCTCTGTTCTCTCTCTCTTTCTCTCTTTCTCTCTATTTTTCTATCTCTGTCTTTCTCTCTTCTTCCAGCCGATGACTAACTACTCCTGGTAGCCTTAATTCTGCCGGTGAACACAAGAGCGAAATTCAGCTGTTGTTGCAGATGAGCCATCCGCTCTAGAGTGGGGTGCACAGAGAATCTGCGAACCTCCTTCAAGGACTATTACAGCAAACCTCTCTCAACCCCATGCTTCATATATGGACCTGTGTTGTTATGTTTATGTTCTTTTGTGAAGGAGATCTGTGCCAAAAACAGAGATGAATGATGACTCTTAAAATTTTATTTTACCCTGAAAATTACTTTCACCTTTCCTTGTTGCAATTTGAATAATCACTTCCACAAGAATCGAACCCCTGGGCCTCGGTTTCTCTAAACCTATAAAATGCAGAAGGAGACCCACAGTTAAGTGCTCATGAGAAACACCTGGGGAGCTGCTTGAACATGCAGATGCCTGAGCTCTGCTCCAAGCCGGTCTCATGATGAATCTTGGAGTGAGCCCTTACCTGGAGGCTGGCTCAGTGCTCGTCAGCCAAAGGCTCTGAGAATTCTGGTCTCCTGGACTCAGGTGTTTCTTCAGTCGTGGTGACTTTTGGGTCGCCATGATTTTTATCTGTGATATGACCTCTTCTCCATTAGCACAAAGAGAGAGTGTCATAGAGATGAAGTTATAAAACAGATTACAGCCCACATGACACATGCATCACAACTCAGTGAGGATGTTTTCAAAACCACTCATCCTCGCCTCAGGCCCAAAATACATAACAGAGAAAGCGCAAGGTCAGGCTGGCCCGAGACCCATTGCCACAGCTCAGATGGAACTGAAGGTCCTGCATGGAGGCAAGGACAGCTTAGGAGCACATGGAAGTCAGAGACCCAGGCTCAAGCACTGCTCCCTCACTAACCCCTCAAATGACCTCAGCCAGCCCATGTCCCTTCTCTGAGCCTGGTTTCGCCCACGGATATTGAACGCAGGAAAACTCAATGCTAGAGCTGGCCACTGAATCTATGGTTGGCTCAAGCAATGGACCAAAAAGGTTTCAAAATCCCTGGCCTCAGGAGGAACAGACAGGAGAAAGAGAGATGCAAATGACAACATGGGGGGGAGGAAATAAAGCAGAAGCAAAGACCCTTGGGCAGGAATATTTGAGGAATGATCAAGAGGCTAGAAGGAGGCCAATGTGGCTTAAAAACAGGGAGTGGAGAGAGCGTGGAAGGGAACAGGGCCAAAGAGGTGGCCAGGCCACGAAGGGCCTGAAAGTGAGCACGCAGGGTCCCTTCCCGCGTTGCTGAGAAGCCGTTAGAAGTCTGGGCATAGACAGAGCAGTGTCTGGGTTTGTAAGAGCAGGAGTTAGCTCTCACTCATTCTCCATGTCCAGGACAAGCAAGCTGGGGCTCTGCTCACCTCTCCTCACTGGGGCACCTGGGGACAGAGCCGCTTCGGAGTCATTGCAGGTCACTGCGACAGAAAGCACCGTGACTCGTGCACAGGCCCTGAAGCCTCAGCTGGAAGGACACACATGTTTCCACTCACATTTCACCAGCCAAAGCACATCACCTGGCCACAGTGGACTCCGCAGGCAGGCGGAGAGTGCAAACCTATCATCGCCTGCAGACTGGGGTGCTATGGATTACACTGACGACCACCACAGAGAGCAGCAGAAAGCAGAGAGGGCAGCTAGGGGCTAACACAGTGATCCGGGCCAGGGATGAGAACACAGGGGAGGTGCTGGGAAGCAGAGGCGCAAGCCGTCTTGCAGGGAGAGCCCACGAAATTTGCTGAGGCAGTGGATGCGGCTGCGTGCACACAGTGGGTGTGCTTGAATGCAGATGAAATGAGACATTCTTACACAGCGCAAGCACACTGTGAGCCTCGCCACTGTGATCATGTCGCAGCTCTGGATGGAAGAGGTGCGTATGAGACCAGAACAGCAGTTTCATTTTGGACCATCCAATTTTCCAAGACCTCTAATTGTTTTACTTTTATACCACTATCCTCTAACACACACAAAGATCCTCCCAAAATATTAGTTAATATTTCTTAATCACCAACTTGACTTTTAACTAGTCTTTACTTCCTAAGGAACTTTCTAACCATGCATGGATTTTCCTTCCAACTTTGGGGAAGCTTTTATTCCTGCATACACACATTTGGGACCCAGAAAGTAACCTGCACAAAAGTCAGGAACCCCCGGCCTTTCGGCTCAGATGTTGTAGATTAATAGTCATGCGATTTGGGAATGTGAAATGAACTGATAAGAAAAGCTGTACGCACCAATGACATTCAGGAATGGAAACTGACAGATCACCTGCTTCAGAAGATTTGATTCTTCAGATTTTAAGAGAAGAGGGAAAAGACCTTTAAGTGACATTTGCTCTCTTATGGCTTACATTAAACAATTTAATATATAACATGAGGGAGAGAACATGATATAAACAATATATCCAGGAGGAAAAATAAATGACCTCAGCCCCAAGAGGCACTGTTATGCACTGGTACTGTTCGTGTACACTGCAAGGAATGATGTATCAGTTTTACTTCTAATCAGTATCTAAATATATCACCGTCGGTTCCTGGAGTGCATTACACTATCTTGAAATTCGTGCTCACATTTTGCATTAATGTGGAAAGTATCCATCTGTTATCAGCAGAACTTAATTCTATACTGAAAAATGAGGTGTCTGCTTAGTACACTTCTATTTTAAGGTTTAAAGTCATTGAGAAACCAAATCTAAAATAGAACTTTGGAATTAAGCTATACTGGTTTCCATCCATGGATGCTGCAAGATAATGGTTTGTTGGGCATCCAACTTAGGGGCATCATCTATATTTTGGGTGCCTCTTGGTTTCCAGCCCTGTTTCAGGAACATAGAGGGAGTATCCATCTCAATGGTGGAGTGAAATGCACAAAAATATTCTTAGAATACATTCTTAAATAAGCATAAGTTTTAAATAAACATAATACATAGGTCTATTCTCTTTTTTTGTGGGTACCAGGGGTCAAACTCAGGACCTCGCGTGCCAGCAGGTGCCTGTGCCGCTGAGCAATATCACCAGCCCTTTTTTCATATGTGGGTACCAGGAGTCGAACTCAGGACCTCGCACTTGTCAGGCAGGCGTTTATGCCGCTGAGCTATCTCATCACCCCCATAGGTCTATTCTTGAATCGACTGTCCCCATAAGCAAGCAAAATGTCCCAGAAATGCCACTGAATCAGCATCAAAACCTCACATCTTCTGAACTGCTTCCTGTCTACTTATGAGTCCTAGTTAAATATGTTTACTATCAGTAGAATAAAAAGGGTGGTTTGTTTCGATTTGAAAGCGATGCAACTTAAATTTTGCAGCAGCCAAATAATGGGTCCCGTTGGGTAGCAAACATAAACAGAATCGGCCAGACCACATGCCAAGACACTGTGGATGCTCCATAAAATGCATCTGATGGGTTTCCTGGGCAACTTCAAGGTACCTAGCACAATGTTAGGTAAAATAAAGTGTAACTGACTTCTCTGCTCTTCAGCTCCACACAGCAATGATGATTGGGTTGGCCTCTGTTAGGTACAAGTGATAGAAACACAACTGTATCTATCTAAAGCAAAACACAGCAGTGGAGGGAGATGGGAACGTACTGGTTTGCCCAACTAAACCATGGCATAAGCATGGCTCTGGCCTTAGTGATGGAGGAAATGAAAGGCTCAAATGCTTTGCTTTTCTCATTTCTGTGTTCACTAGCATCATTCTCTCAGGCTGGGTTTTCCAGAAGATGTAACCCTGGCACCTCCAGATTCACAGTTTGAACACCTGGGCAGTAGAAAAGAAAGGACTCCTCTCCCAGTAGTTTTGGGCAGTAGTGCTGACTTCTCTATCGTAAACACTCCCACCGGACCTGTTTCAAACTTCCACCCTGAAGTCACTGCACAGGACGTTAGAAAGGGATGCAGTCAGCCTAATAAGCCTGAGCAGGTGTGAATGGGTGTGAACAGGCATAAGCAGCTGCGAACATGTATAAGCTAACTGCAGCATACTGCTGGTTAAAAAATAAATTCTGAATTCTACCTAGTCCTACTTTCAAGGAATATTTTAGAAGAGACAGAGAATGAAATAAATTACCACACAAGGTGCTAGTTATTCTAATAACAGCATACGCAAGATACACAGGTGGCACAAAGTTGGGGGGGTCCTTATCACCTGGGCCAGAGCTGGATCCTCAGAGGCGGCTGAGTCAGAGAGATGTCTACTGCCCTGAGTCTGGACTCGGGTATGTGAGTGGGCACCTGGGAAGGGATAGGGTGAAGGAAAAGTCTGAGGACCCACAGGAGCCCGCAGAACTGTAGCCTGGCGGGGCTGTGAATGGCCAGAAGGAAGTACAAGAAGCTTCAAGATGAGCGGGCCTGGAGGGGAAGTTGGGGTGCATCACGAAGACTTTGCGACCACTGTAGGGAATTTGGATTTTTCTCCTAAGTGGTTTTTATCCCAGGGGTTTTCAGCCTGTTTTCAGAAGGGGAAAACTTTTACTATGAAACATTAGGTATAACCTCAATTTATAAAACAAATAAACTTATGTTGTTAGTGCATGATCACTATATTTTTTTAAAACGTGTGTTACATTTGATAAGAATATGAATTAGTGTCGACTACACTGTTAAAATTTGGTATGTAACATTTGAGAGATTTCATGTTGCTTTCTCAAGTAAAAGTAGTATCAAACTTCAAGCTGCAAATATAGTTTAAGTAGACATACCTAGTGTTAGTATTTTCCCTGTTTGCTTTATTTTTTCTTTTTCTTTTTCCCCACTCTGGTTCTTGAACAAATAAAGTGTGCGTATGTATGTGTGTGCATGCATGCTTGTTTTGCTGAACCATTTGAGAATAAATTACATCATGGCCATTTATCCTTAAACACTTCATTGTGTATTTGCTAAGAGCAGAAACATTCTTTTTTCTAGCTATCATACAGTCATCAGCTTCAGTAAGTTTATAATTGATGCAATACATTACCACCTCTATTCCAATTTTCTCAATTCACCCTGTCATTTATACCATCCCCCACCCCCTCTCCAGAACCAAGTCTAGGACTAGGTATTCCACTCAGTGGTAGTAACACTTTTGTCTCATTTAATCTAGAGTAGTTCCTTGACCTTTCTTTGCATATTATGGCATTGGCACTTTTGAATAATAGTCTTCTCTCCCTGCTTATTTGATGGAATTTTCCTCATTCTGGGTTTTCTGGTGCTTTCTGTTAGACCCAGATTGTACATTTCCAGCAAGCACAGCACATCACTGATATCTTCTCAAGAGTACCATATCTGAAGTACACAGTATCCTTCTGTCCTGTTTATGATATTAATTTTGCTCCCCAGTCAGGGTGTTTTGGATTTCTGCAGTGTATATAAAGTTGTTATTTTTGCTTTGTTATTAATATACAGTCTGAGAAGAGATTTTTTTTTTTTTTTAATGTGGGTACTGGGAATCAAACTCAGGACCTTGCGCTTGCCAGCAAGCGCTCGTGCTGCTGAACAATATCACCGGCCCTTTTTTTCCCTTTATGTGGGTTCTGGGTGTTGAACTCAGGACCTCGTGCTTGCCAAGTAGGCGCTTATGCCGCTGAGCTATCTCACCGGTCCCCCTGAGGAGAGATTTTAAGATCAAGTAAATATCCTGTGCCTCATCAAAGCTTGTCTCCCAGAATTAACCTATATCCATGATTCTTACCTGCAATTTTACTGTGATGGTTGCAAAATAATAACTTGCCAATGTTAGCTCTCTTTCCACATTAACTAGGTTCTTGGTATGCCACCATAAGCAAGAGACCTCCTTGCCTTCTCCTCTACTGAGTTCTCTATTCATCTATTTATTAACAGCATGGACTCGTGGATTCTTTTTTCTTCAGCATTTATAATTTACTACTGTCTCTATGTGCTCACCTTATTTCTGATCTGAGCAGTGTTGACTTTCATGTTGACTTCTGTATGCCGTTGACACAGTTAAGTGTAGCTTCCAGATGTTTGTGAGCTAGAAGCCTGGTCCCCGGGATGGCTGTGTGGAAGCAGTAGAGCCTTTGAGAGGTGGGACCTAGGGGACAGTGGCTAGGAGGGTCATTGAGGGACGCTGCCCTCAGAAGGGGTTAATGTCATTCTGCAGGGCCTCATTTGGTTGTCTCTGGCTTTCTGTCTTGCTATGTGATGGTGTTCGAATCCGCCCTTCAGGGTGACACCATTGGTCATGGCTTTCACCAGAGTCAAGCAGATGCCAACACCAGGCCCTTGAACCTCCAGAATCGTGTCCTAAACAGACCTCATTTCTTTGTAAACTATCCACTCTTGGGTGTCTTCTTGTAGCAACAGAAGACCAACTAATACAATTATACAACCCCCACCTTTTTAAAAAAAAAATCACTTTCTTACTCTCTGGCATAGCAAGATATTCCAGATTCATCTTGTACCTGCCTCATCAGACTAGGATCTTGGTGCTGGGTACTCATTGCTATAGGAGTGTCATTGCTTTTTGGCTTTTTCACTGGAAAAGGCTGGGATGCACGCACATGCAACTCTGAGTCCATATCATTGCTTCTAATTCCAATCAGTCACCAAAGGGCTCTTTCTTGACTTTCCCCTTCTACAGTTGCACCTCTCTTATTCAATGACAACTCTTGCACAAAAACATGAACTAATCTCATTATTCACTCCTGTAATACATTTAAAATAATGACAGAATAGCTCTCAAAAGAGATCAGGACTTGTTAACTATTCTTCTGTTCTCCTCACCCTGTCCAAGGCTGCATGGATAGAGTCAAACACCATGCTCGTAAGTTGCTTCTTCAGGTTTTCTCTCTTCACTGTGGTAAGATTATTCCTTGGAAACGCAGCTGCATTCAAGTGCTTTCATTTTATTCCAGGTGTAGAATGCTTTTTTTAAAAAACTCATTATTGCTGATTTATGTTATTTTTTGAACATGCAGAACATCAGCATGCTTTCAACAGTCAAAACTGTACAAGAAGACATCCTCACAGAAATTCACCCTGTATTCTATTTCTGTTTTTAAATAATTAGTGTGCTAATGAAATGATCAGAGGAAAGAAGGACCAAAGGACTAAGGTGACAGGCAACAGAGAGGACAGCTTGGGCTCTGGACCATGCTCTGCCATCCACATGGTGGGGAAATCAGGATGTGGGGAGGGTTGTGGCTGATGCCCAGGCTCCAGGCTGGCATGCCTAGTGGAGAGAGGTGCACCTCTGTGGGACAGAGCTCTCAGGAGGAGAAGATGTTTGGACAGAAAGACAATGAATTCTGTTTTTGACATGTACTCCCTTCTGGCCCAGCTTATCTTCTGGAAAGCCAGAAGAAGCAAGACTAAATGGGAAGAGAAAATAACAACAGCAGGAAATGTGGGAAGGGCCAATGAAAGCTGCATGGCAGATGAACACTTGGAATTTGTCCTTAAAACTATCTTGAAATTGTCTGTCTCTCTTAACTGGCCCATACCATAAGCACAAACACACCACCTGCCAAAGCCAGGGGTCCTTCTCCTTTAGCCCTGGATGGATCTTTTCTAGGAGCACTTGGTTAACTACTCTGTTGTTGTATAGACTGCACTTCAAACCCTAGCTCTGCCACTTCCTAGCCGAGTGACCCAGTGCAAACTGGCTCATCTTTCCAAGCCTCCATGTTTCTTCTGTAAAGCAGAGATGGCAACCTCTTCCCTGCCTTGTAGTGTTGCTGTGGGTACCATGGACTAATATAACTGTCCAGCACGATGCCTAATGCAGAGAAGGCATGCCATAAACAGTCGATTTTATTTTCCCATTTAACTTCAGGTAATGAAGAATCCATCTCCTTCACACTCAAATAATCTATACAATACTCTGCCGCAGTAGTTCTCAACCCTGGCCACATGTTAAGATACCCTGGGGAGCTTTAGAAAATACCGAGACTCAGACTTCATCACCCAGACAGTCCTATTCAATTGGTGCAGGGTGGAACTCGGCACTGGTCTGTTTTTCACGGAGCTCCGAGGTGACTGTAAGCGGAGTTCAACCCCGCGGCCCTCTCTGTGTGCTGGATCTGAAGTAGGGCTCTCCCAGGTCGCCTCCCTCTTGACCTTTCTGACAGTGCTGGAGAGCAGAAATAGATGGCTTCAAGTGTTCTCTTTTTACCCCAAATACCCAAAGCATATCGGCAATATGTTATTCCTCAGGAAGTTCTTTTCTGAGAAACATAAATACCGCCTTCCCCACAGGAAGAAAGGAATGTTCCTCCCCACCCAAAAGAAACCTGCTCCTTTTTTACCCACCCAGGCAGGCTAGAAAGCAAAATACGATTGAAGCTGGGTCAGCGTAAACTCAGCCCCGAGGAAGGGAGCCAGAGAGGAACACATCTTTGCATGCATACAGTCCAAGTGGTCCCGGCCAGCTTGGGGACATGGAGGCCCCCCAGAAAGCAAGACCACTTCTGCTTGCTGAACAATCGATAGTTCCTGGGGTTGGCAGCCTCTCAGAAAACCCATGCCCTGCTGCGCTCTTACCCCTAGTACCCCTGTCCTCCAAGCCTGAGTACATACATGCAGAAAGTCAGTTTCTCAATTGATTCGGAGTGCATTTTCCAACTCTGACCCACAGGAGGAAAGGACATAAATAACCATAAGCAGAGGCAGAATACTAGGGAGTGACCGAAGCCCACAAGGAGGGGGATCAAGAGATACCTAAGAGGAGACAGGGCTAAGCCGCGGTTATCCACCAGATACCTCTTTCAGAACGGGAAACTAGAGAACCAGAAATGGCTTTGTGGTGCATTTACTTTTTATTTCACAAACCATTATCTAATCTAAGATGTTTGATTTCCATTGTTCACAAGTTTAGCAGTAGTTTGATAAGAAAGTTCCAGGACATACCTTCTCTGGGACCTGGATGCCCAAATCTCGCTGCCTGTGACACCAAACGCCCCTCCTGAGACCCTGAAGCCCAAGGACATTTGATATAACATTAGCTGATGCATCTCCGAATATGCTGGCCAGCGCACCTAAAGGACAGTGGCTGGAAGATAGGTGCCGAAGCTGTATTTGTTTTGAGCTATGCATTTTTAAACCATTAATGGTACCTTGATCCTGGGCACCTGGCTCCAGGGGGTCTCTGGCCATTCTTGCCGTACCCAGGCAGCCCACCTCGACCACAGCGTTAGAAGAGGGAGGGCCCCATGACCCGCTGTCTAGCACAGATGCAAGTCTTGGGACACCCACCAAGTTCAAGTCCTCCAAGTCTATAAGCTTTGACAGCCATGGTCCCTGGTAATCCAAAGGCTCTGGGAACAACTCTCCCCGCTCTACCCCTCCCTCCACTCCTTACCTCTTACCTGAACCCTACTTGGAGTGGTAAGAAACTGTAATTTTCTTTGGCTAAAGAATATCCCTTTTGTTTCCATCTGCTCTCAGGGCACCAGATGGAGAATGAGAAAGCATGAACTAAATAAACAAAAGTAAAGAAAAATAGGAGTCTAGGGGTTTGTCCATGCACATGAACAAAAAGTTATAACCCTTATGCAAACCTACCCTTACTTACCACTTGGCTGTAATTGGCTTTAAGATACTTTAGCATGTGCAGAGGGGCTATGTATGTGCATGTGTATGTGTGTGAACACATGCACATGTGTAAACTGGTTTAAGCTATAATTCTGGGGCTGGACTGCCCAAAAGGCCTTCTACCCATGAATGCACAGACCTGCAGGGTTAGGTGGATTTCTCAGCAGGAAACCCATATACTCTGAGGCAGCTACTAATATAGCTCAGTCAGACACAAAGCTTGCAAATTAACATACTAGATGTCAGGAATGGGTCACTGTTTTCTTTCTTTTTTCTTTTTTTTTTTTTTTTTTTACAAAAATAGTGGCCTGTTGACTAAGATAATGAATATTAGCAATGACTCTCCCTAGTGAAACTAGCAATATTTAGTATATATGGATTAAAGTCAAATATGCCACAGACCCTCCTCATCCCTGTGTGAATTAAATATAGGTCCCCAAGTCCAGCCGACACTCACGTCAGCTGTGAATTCCTGCAGGTGAGCCTCCTTGGGACCATCCCAGTGGCCAAGTGCTCTCTGCCTCTGGCCCTGGATCCTGATGGATTCTGGTGTTCTGGTAAAGAAATTCTGCCTCTGGAATCTTGGCATTTGCCATGAGCAACCTTTGACACGAGATGGAAAGGGAAGCCACCTCCAGAGAACGTTACTTGATCCTGAACTCCTGGGTTGGTTCCCCTTTCTCCAGAATGTTCCTGACTTTCTCCTCCAATATAAATGAACCAAGCCTGTGTCCTGGCTCCTCAACATATCAGGAATGTCTGGCAAACACATTTGGTCTGGATTGTTGGTGTTAATGAGGCTTACACCATTATCCTTCAAGGGAAAAATACTTGGATTTTAACTGTACCCACCGGGGAGAGCACCTCCCTGGGAAGCTGTTTGGAAGCGACTATGGAATACAGAATTTTGGTCCTGAACATGTGAAAGATTAGAGAATCCAACATCCTTGCTTTGTAGCAAGGAAGAAAACTGAGGCCCAAGGACAGAGATAACAACTGACCAACATAAGTTCAGAGTCAGACTTGCAGGGATCTTCACAACCATGCAGTCTCTCCTTACCATCACAAATAAAAGGGTAGCCTTTAGGTCACCCTAAAAATGGGTCGGGAGGTAGCGGTGCTGGAAGCGGAAGGGGAGAAAGGTTGTCATTAAAGAGCCAGGCTTACTGCTCATCATCTGTTCATGGTTGTGGTTCAGCTCTCAGGTCTTTCAGCAAATGTATTCTGGCAGTTCCAACGTCTACCCAAGTGTGCTCTCCCTCTTCTCCTCCACCAAGGTGTCCACCACTCTCCCCTCAGCCTGACTGAGCAGCCCCACAGCACTGCTGAAGGAGAGGATGCTACAAGTCCTACTCTGAAGTTGGCCGTCCTCAAAGATGACATCCAGAGCTGAGAGTGATACCCACATGCAGAGTTGGGGTGCCTGAGTCTCTAGGATGGACTCCATAAGTCCATCTGACTACACTACTATTTGACATTTGTGTAAAACAAAGACACCCATATTACACATGCTGATTAAACAGCTGCATCATTAGAGGGAAGCAAGTCTAGAGATAGGGAGAGGTCTTCCTGTTCTACCACCACTCAACACTGGCAAACAGGACCCAGTTCTGAGGTTGTCTCTAAGAATCAAGACATCTTGACCCAGCCACCAGGCCTACGGAAAGGGCAGCCATCTTTAGACACAAAAGAGTCACACTATGAGTGTCTGATACATCTTGATATTGCACTTGTAGGATTTGAGTTGTGTAGCATAACATTGTTTAAACCTTAGAAAAAGAAGGCCAAATCCAAACTTTATGTAATTGGACTGGGTCCATGTTGGGATGCCCATTTGCACTTTCTCCACCCACAATCTTCTAACTGGAAAATGACTCAAACTAACATTATATGTGACTTTAAAAATCCCTCAAATACTTGCCACTTTTGGCTTCCTAACAGTTTGGTCAGAGCGTGCACAGGATGAGCAAGATGCTACCTGGGCTGAAGTTGGGGGGCTCTGATGCCCTGTTTTGCAACTCAGTGTTCATGCCCTTTCACATTTCCAGGGATATGTCCGGCACACCCAAGAGTTGGCATGTACCACTTAGCAGTACCTTTCAAATTCTCTGCTGTGGCCCCCAACAAGACAAGGTGTTTCCTGCCTTGCTGCAAGCCATGCCCCAGGTCAAACATCTCCCCATGTTTTGCTCATCAAAGACCAAGAGAAGATAATCGTGCTCCATTTACACAGAGAAGACATCAACGATCCAGCTGAACTGGGCCTGATAAGCGGCTCAGGGGCTGTGGAACTGGAGAGCTCCTCACAGAGAGGTCCTGATCACCCTAAATCTGGGTTGCTCCCCACCCTGCTATCACTGGGAAGTACCATGAGCTTACATGTATGGCCCACAAGGGGTTAGATAATAAAAATCCCTGATGATAGAAATTTCCCTATGGGGCCTTTTTAAAATCCCCTGGCATTCTTACTTAATAACTTACCTGTTCCATAGAATAGCTATGACCCATTTTCCATTTATTCAACAAAAATTTATTGAGTGCCTAATCTGTTTCTAGTTAAGTAATAATAGTTATAAACCTTTCCTTGAAGCTCAACAGAGAGATAGGCACAAAGGTAAGCATGCACTTCAACAAATTGTCACAAACTAAACAGTTCCATGCAACCAACATCTGAATCAAGAAACTGCACCTCGGCACCCCACCAACGTAGCCGCTGTCCTGATTTCTAACATCATAGAAAGGTTTTGCTTTGAAATTTCATATAAATGGAATCAGTGTATGTGCTGCTTTGCATTTGGCCTCTTGCACTTCGTGAGATTTAACTCTGCTATCTCATGTAGTTTACGGTTTGTTCACTCCTGCTGCCATATCGCTTTTCCGTTGTGTGGTTGTAACACAATGCTTTTCTCCATGCTGCTTTTGACAAATGCTGGAGTAATAGGTGTTGGAGTTTGGGGCTGTTCCACCTTCTGCTGCACATCCTTTTATGTGTGTGTCTTCTTGGAGGGGGCAAATGTTTTCTTAAATAATAAGACTGAGCCAGGCATGGTGGTGCATGCCTTTAATCTCAGCACTTGGAAGGCTGAGGCAGGAGGACTGCTGCAAGTTCAAGGTCAGCCTGGGCTGCACAGTAAGTTCAAGGCCAGCCTGAACTACACAGCGAGACCCTGTTTCAAAAAAAAAATAAATCTGAAAAGGCTTTGAGAAATTTGCCTCTTTCTGCTATTGATATATATGCATACACCTTAATCCAACAAATTTATTCTGTCTTATTTTTTAATTCAGTATGATGTTCTGGTTCTAGTACCTGGGAAAGGTTTGGGTGATGACTTTTGACCTGGCAGGAAAACTCACTAAAGACTCAGGTTGCCATCCAGGAAGCTCAGCGGTACAGCAGTAGGCAACCTGGGATTCTAACCACAGCATGTCCCAGGGCCACAGCTCACAGGGCTGCCCAAGAAAACATAAAGGCACTAGTGGGAGGCTTCTGAAATCCCTGCCACTCTGTCTCAGGTCCTGTCTCCAGGGCTGCCTGTTCTCTCCGACTTCAGACCTCTTGGTGCTCGCTTTGAATTTCCAGCTTGCTCTGCAAAGGCATCTGGTGCTTCTTCGCAAGCCCCTGTGCATCTCACTGCTGCCCCAGAGCAGAGTTTACCAACACAGACCTGGTATGTTCTGATGGCCAAGGCCACCCTTGGTCACACTGCCAGTACACAGACTAGCTTCCCACATCCCCACCCCAACAACAAACACTGGGTAAGTTTTGGGGGAGTCACCTTCCACAAAAAAATAAGATAAAGTTTCTATTAATCAAGTTATGTTATCTCATCAAATACCTATCTATCTGTCCACCTCAGCATGGGGGCATGATTTTGTCTTACAGATGAGGAAACCAAGGTTGAGGCTATTCATTTGGAGTCACAAAGCTAGCATGTGGGAAGGTAGGAAGGATCTGAATCTAGATACAGACCTGTTTTCCAGTACAGTTAGAATTTTAAATATTTTAATATTAGCCTAAATAAAAGAGAATCAGAAAAGCAGCTAGGGTAATTACTAGAAAGAACACAGAAATTAGATTTGGGAAATCTGGGTATCATTCTATTCCAGTGTAGCAGCACCTAACTGGGTGATCCAAAGAAGGTCACCTAAACTTTCAGATGAATGGTGTCTTTACGTGAAAATGAAAAGATCACATATTACCTGCAGGCCATACCTCCATGAGGACAGGAACTGTGTCACTTTTCCTGACCACTGTGTCCCCAACACCTAACCTTAGTGTCTGGTCCTAGTAAGCACCCAGTTAAGTGTTGAACGAGTGAATGAATGTATGGCAATACACATCAGAATCTCCTACAAGCTTTTCAAAATGCATATTCCAAGGTCCCACCCCAGAAACCTTGGGAGGAGGGGTCCATCATATACATTTTAAAGAAGAAGAAGAAGAAAAAAAGACCTAAATCTCTAGACACTTCAGATTCACACATATGGTATAAAGTCACTTGCAGCTCTAAAATTCTATTATTCTATTAAATCAGCTGCATAAATAATCCATTACTAAATTCAACACAAATTTATTTATTCAATTTTACATAGTTCCCACTTAATTAGGACAAACAGGCACTACGTGCTATAAATCCCTTCAAATCACTGAGAAGTCTCTGATTTCTCCGCCTGTCTTGAGTCCCTTTTTCTCTCCTTTGCCACTAGACGCCTCTCCCAGTCGCTCTTAAGAGTCTATTCTCTTCCTGGAATGACACCAGTGGGACTGAGACCTTCGAATCTATGAGAATAGGTAACAGCCAAACAAACAAGAACGCAAATGATGTCCTCTTTGGTAGAGTCGCCATGTGCTGTCTCACAAGTGCTTTCCCTTCCTCTTCATTGAAGGTTCACCCGGCAAAAGAGTGAGATGCGGGTCTTTTTCAGCGCCCGGTAGGTATTTCATATAAAAAAAGAAGAAGAAGGGCCGGTGAGATGGCTCAGCGGCTTAAGCGCCTACCCGGCAAGCGCGAGGTCCTGAGTTCGACTCCCGGAACCCACATACGAAAAAAGGGCCGGTGATATCGCTCAGCATCACAGGCACCTGCTGGCGCACAAGGTCCTGAGTTTGACCCCCAGTACCCACAAAAAAAAAAAAAAGAAGAAGAAAAGGAAGAAAATCGAACCAACATTGCAAATAAGTCAAATGACCCACTCAGCCTATAAATAAATCTTTACTGGCCTGTTTTCTCTTACAAGGGATAACAGTAGCTAGTGCTGGTTTACCTTAGTGTGTCCCCAGTATAGGCATTACCTAGCCCAACTTCTGGTTGCCAGGCTGCAACGTGACCATACTTAAAATACACACTTTTTCAAACATCTGCCCGTTTCATTCAGAGCTGCAGTACAAGCAATTTCCCTCTTCTGCTCACCTGAGAAACACTGGTCGCCCCTATCATAATGAGGCTTTTAATCCCACAGCCTTACTCCTCCCAGTTTCTGCATACGCATGTTCAAGCGCCCAAGTCAGGAAATCCAGGCTGATAGCTGGCTACTCTGCTCTCTCCTGTCCCCCACCCCCCGATCCCTGCCTTGGGGTCTTCTGTGGCCATTCCACCCGGGAATTGTTAAAATAGTAAAGAGGGCAAAAGAGAGAACAAGCTTGCCGGTTCTTTTGCCAACCAAACCTTCCTTCCAAGACCACATGGCTCTCGTTTCTTTGTTTCCTCTTATGTTTAATTTTCTTTGGCCCTGGCTTTCCTCAATGGTTTTCTTTTCGCATTTTATCACCATAAATTAATTAAAATGTTTCTGGCACTGAGTTCACATCTGATCATCTTGGCAGGATCCCCTTACACAAATGGCGAGTAGATAAAGAGCAATCCAAGCATCCAAGAACAAGAACGGGCCCACATAGGGAGAAGGGTGAGAGACTTCAGAGAGGCGGTGTAGAGGAGCGGCCAATTTAAAAAAAAACAGAGCCACTGGGCTGAATGGAAAAGTCGAGCTGTATATGGTGGGGTGGGAGCGCTCTCATGAGGGTTTTTGTATTCCTCCACTCCTTGCCCAAATCCCCCAGAAAAGAGCTTGTTTGCAATGAGTAGAAGAACCAGAAGTTGTTCCACCTCTACTCCCTTTCACCCTTCTAATTTGGGAAGTAGGCTGTACAGGTGTGGGGAGATGGGGTGCACTTCAGAGGTCCAATGTGCCCGGCAGGTTGGAAGAAGGAATGATGGAGCCTGGCTCAGAACCTCGTATGCGTCAGGCATTATGCTGCTACGCCCTAGGAATATAACAAAGAACAAGACGGACACGGATTCTCTCCTCCTGGACTGTCTAACCCGGCCGATTACGATAGGGAAACAGACACAGAATACCAGATACATGGGCGGGGGAAAAAAAGAGACCACAGGCTCGGAATTTGACAAGAAGGGCCTTGCAGGGACAGACGGGGGCCCCACCACCCCAAGATGGGGACCACCATACCCCAGTGCCTTGGCTATCTTCACGGTACTCCCGGGAGTACCAAGCATCTCTGGGAAATGGGCTTCGGGGTATTGACACTCAGGTGGAGAAGAGGAGACACTGTTGACACTCAGCAAGGAACAGAGGAAGACCTGTGGTCACACCTGAACAACCAGAAAGCTGCTGCAAAGGAGCGCTAAAAGCCTAGAGAATTTTACTCTTTCTCTGTCTAAAATAACTCGTTCACCAAATAAGTAACTACACAAATGAGTAACTACACCCGTGTAGCTTGTGAAAAGTGCCACAAACAAAATAAACCAGGACGCTGTGCGGAATGACGAGAGGTGTGACCACATCAGGTAGGGCAATGCAGACAGACCGCCCTGCGTGGTGACGTTTAAACTGAGAGGAGAAGGCTCTGGGAATCTCAGAATGAATGTGATTCAACCAGCCAAAGCCGTGCACAGACCGTGAGCAAAGCCCCGACTGCAGAAGGCTGAGCTGCTGTGAGCCCCGGGCCTCCACGCTCCTGGAGTGGGCTCTGTTTCTGGTGACCTGACAACGCGCACGCTGCAAATCAGCCAGGGGCTTGTCGTCTCCGGGAGCAGGGGGAGAAGTCTTTCCGCTCCCCGCCGAAGGAGGGAGACAACGCGGCACGCCTGCGTGGGCGCCGTGCTCAGCAGCTAACACGACTCCTTTACGGAGGCCTCTTTGGAGGGGAAGATCTCCCGGAAGTCTCGCATGGTCCCTCTGTGACCCCACTTGAGGCTGTCCTCACCCCCAGCATGACTCGGTCCTGTTCACCGGAAGATGTTTTACGTACATGCACAGCATTTTGCCAGCACAGCGCTTCGCTGCTCATCTCCTGTGTCCAGTGTGACCAGGCTGCCCACCTCGCCGACCCCAGCTCCCTCGGGCAAGCTTGCGAGCTACTTCAGAACAAGAACAGAGGTGGGACTGATGGTTTTTCCAGGCACTTAGTAGGCACTTGATAAACACGAGCTGAATTTAAAAGCACACAGAATACATGACTTCATTTCCAAATGGTGGAAACATCAAAGACTATTTACCATCCCTGAACTTCATCTCAAAGATTTATTTTAGAAATCCTCAAGGGGTAAGGGAGCACATAAATCCCCCACTGTGCTTTCCCACTATTCTCTTTATTATTTTAATTTGATAAGCAAAATCTATGCTAAAACAGTGACAAATACAGAGATTGATGCAGGTTTAACACACACAGAGACACAGATTTCTTGGAAAAATCTTCCTGTATGAATTTTTTCAAGAGTATGATGGGATACATTCTGAGAAGAGAACAAAAAATATTTTAAAAAATTGAATGTTGCCAAGCATCCCTTGTTTCTCTGTTCTTTGTTTTAAGTTCCTCAAGTCCTCTACTGAGTTCTCCCAGCCTCACTTCTTTCAGAGAAATACAAAGGAGATTAAACCATGAAACAACACATTAGAGAGTTCCAAGGTCCTGAAAACCTCAAAGATACAGGGTCAAGGAAATGCTGTTATTTTTATATTAGTTTACATTTGCCTTCAATTTTGAAACAATTCGTATTGTTTCTGTCTTGTCCTTGCTTTTAACTTAGTCTCCTGTGGCAGGGCCACAGTAACAAGGCAGAATTAAAGAAGGTTCTAGGTCAGAGACTCAGGGCCTGAGAAGAGGTCCAATCTGGGAGTCACTTTTCCAGTGACTCTTCTGAAGGTGATTAAAACCCTCAGGGAAACTGGACCTTGGAAATCCAACCCTTGAGAAACAACTTGGACGCTGGGCCTGGTGGCACACATCTGTAATCCCAGCACTCTGGGAGGCTCAGGCAGGAGGATCACAAGTTCAAGCCCAGCCTGGGCAACTTAGTGACTCAGCAAGACCCTGTTCCCAAATAAATTTTTTTTAAAAATTTTAATGGGGTGGGCATGTAGCTCAGTGGAAAGGCCCTGGATTTAATCCCTAGTACCGGGTGGGGGTTGAGGACTTGGAGAACTTTCTTTGCTAGAAAAGGACATTTCTGCAGACATGGTAAAACCATGTCATGTATCTTGCAGCCGTCAGGATGGTGAGTTGTGTACCCTTCTTGGACATCAGTCTCACACGCTCTTTGGGACCTAGTACCTTCTCTCCTATGGTTCACCTCTTCTATTTGAAGGTTTAGGAAGTGAGACAAGAGGGACATGAAAAGATCTAATTTAAAATGGATCATTTAAATAAAAGTAACCTCAGTGTAAGGTATCAGATATGCTCTCTCACTTGAGCATCACGGGAAACACACAAGGGAAGCAATTAGTATTTTCTTTTGCAAATTAGATGAAGGAAGCACAGAGAAGTTCGTTATTTTGCTTTTAGTTCACTAAACTATTTAAAGATGAACTTTGAAGCTAAGTTATCCAACTCCATAGCAAAGCATACTTATGGCCCGCTGTTTGAAATACATACACACACACACACACAAAAATCCAGTTTTCAGTAGAGCAAGGGAACCAACACAGAGGCAGAAAGGACCCATTGCGTGTGAGAGAGTATTTACAGAACCTATGAGAAGCTTCAGGTCCAACTCAGGCCTCGTGATCCTATGGCCCAGAGCCCCTTACGCCGGTCCTATGTCCTATCCAGGCTTCACCCCAGCACACAGATGATGTCCAAGATATTTCCATGGACTCTAAACATCCTGCCAAGGACAAGAATATCAAGCAACCATGCTTAGACAAAGAAATGTTGACTGTTAATCTTTATTTTTTTAATTTTGGTATAAATCTAGAAGCCGGTCAATTCTGCTAAACGCCTATACTGATTGTTTGCACAGAGCTAAGACTAAAAGTTATTTTGTCATTGTTTATGTCTTTTGATTCATACAAACAAAATTCTCTTTAGATGCAGTCCCTGCTTAGTGACAAAAGGTACATGCAGGAATTAGCCAGCTACTTATTTCCCCTCAAGAAAAAAAAAAAAAAAAAAAAAAAAAAGATTTTTTTTTTTTTTTTTTTTTTTTTTTTTTTTTTTTTTTAATCCTTGTTGGACAGATGGGGGTGGGAGAATGAGAAACTGAATTCCCAATTCACATCTGGAAGCCAGGCCCCTTCACCAGTTCATCTCAGATAACCTGTCAACTGGTCATAGTCCAGGAGATCAGAAACAATACCTTTTAACCAAAGCATTTTTCTCAGGATAAATTCTCATGACAGTCCACAGACACTGGAGTCAGGTCTGCAGTCGTGGTTAGCACAGAGGAGTGGGAAAGCCTCCTGTCTCCATCGCTCAGGATTACGTGCTAGCAATGGTGTCTGGCATTTGGTCTGTGCCACCAATAAACACGAGCGACGCCAGCAGCCTCCTCTCCGGGGAAGGAGGGAGTATGGGGAGGCTCTTGCTCCACACAATGTTCTGCTGACTGCTAATTCCTCTCCACACACCTGGCGAGCCTCCCTGTGCCTCCCAAAAGAAAAGACAGGTCTCACCCATGGTCTGTCCCACTTCAGCAATGCCGTGTGAGAGACTGAATCTCATTCTGTGCGTCTACAGTGACCCAAGAACTGGGCACGAAGCCACTTGAGGGGTAAAGGAAAATACCTTCCCTCCACTCCCCATAAAGCTGCTTATAAAGAAAACAGAAGTAATTATGGGAAAAAATGCTTTCAAACCTAGAGGGCTCTATTAAAATGAGCCTCACATGGATGCTAGTTTAAGTTTCCAAGACTCTGACAAGAAATATTCATATTAAAGTCTTCCTTACCCAAGATACTCGGTGTAGCAGCGTGACTGTCCAGAAGCCTAAACAAGCTCAGGGGGACTGGTGGCTTCTCCTTATTTGTACTTTATTGTTAAAACTGCATTAAAATAGCAACAAAGGAAATTAAAAGAGAAAAATTCCCCCACTCCTACCACAAACCATGAACTTGCTTTTTATTTCATCTTTTCCCTTCTGTCCTTGTCCATGGACCAATGTGATTTTTACAAGGTAAATAAGTGTCCCTCTAATCTTATTGTTGAAAAATATTTTCCTAGCAACTCTGAATATATTAAAATCCCACAGTGATCAGTCTAACCACACTCTGAGCCATATCTCCCAGCTAGGTCAATACTAAGCCCGTTTTTTTTGTTTTTTGTTTTTTTGTTTTATGTGGGTACCGGGAGTCGACCTCAGGACCTCGTGCTTGCCAGCAAGCGCTTGTGCCGCTGAGCGATATCTTCCTTTATGTGGCCCTTTTCTTCCTTTATGTGGGTTCCAGGAGTCAAACTCAGGACCTCGCGCTTGCCAGGCAGGCACTTATGCCGCTGAGCTATCTCACCGGCCCAGCCCATTAGTTTTTAAGCCTAAAGATTCTTTATTTGTGTGGAAACAAGCCACATCCACGCAGGTGTGAATAGACCCACTCAATATGGTAGAGCTGGATCACAAACTGCCCACATAAATGGTGCGGCAGCTTGCTGCGTGACTCCCACAGGCCCCTTCATATCACTTCTCCACCCTTCTGCCTCTGTACCCAGGAAGGCCACCCACATGAATGACAGCTCAGATTCCCTGGTCCTCTGGCTTCCAGCCACACTCAACCAATAGCAGGCTTCCGCAGACAGTGGAAGACAAGAAGGATGAGGTCAGGGGTGTGTCCCCGAGCTCCATTCCTCCCAGTCTCCATGCACTGACCATGTCCTTCTGAAGGCCACAGCGCCTCCCTGAACACCTCTCCTCCAGTGACAGCTCTTGGGATTCAGTTCCTACCTGTCCTCTAGTTCCTTGAGGCCTGATGTGTAAGACTCCCCACTATTCCTGGTTTTCCTTAATGGTACCCATACCTTGGGAATTAGCCCTTCTCTCGTCTCATCCAGGCAGAGTCACACCCTACACCAGCTTTAAGGTATCTGAGTTTTATCTGACCCAAAACTTTAGTTTGTCTCATATCTGCTCTCCTTCAGGTAGAAGAATGACCCACGAAAGGACATAGTAGAAATGACTTCCACCCGGGTCCCCTAGCATGAAGGCAAAATATTTCCACCCACAATGTCTTCAAGAAATGCACAGAACTTATTTTCTATCATTTATCTTCTGGCTGCTCTGTTTGCCTGATACAGAATCATTTCCTCACATGTCAAGATGTTGTAAAGTGTCCAACCCGTTTCCAGAAATTCTCTCCAGGACAAATAATTTTAAAAATTAAGAAAATGCTTTCTCTTCCAAAAAGTCAAGAAATGGCTCCTCCGATAGTCTTTTGGGTATGGAAGAAAATACATTAGTTTCCTATATCGTTAGTCCAGGGTGAAGGGAAAGAAACATGCGAAGAAAACAAGTGACCCTGAGGGGTGAGGCAAGTACAGAGTCGAATGCAATTCCAGGCACAGCTCAGTTGTGATGCTGAGAAAAAAGCTTCAATGTTCAGGAGGTTCTGTCATTAGAGATGTCCAAGTAAATAACTTTTAGCACAACACTTAGCATTCCTTTAAGATTCTTTTGGGTCCATTCACCTACAAAATGAGAACAAATCCCATGTATCTGGGACAAAACTCAACACCAGAAGACATCATACCCATGAGGGTCCCCACCAAAAGAGCCACCAAAAAGAGCCAGACCATCTACAGAGTGATCTAGCAGTGGGATCCCCCAACTGAATATCTAGCTTCCAATTAAAATATGCCACTTGTAGGGTAGAATTCCAAATAAATCCCTATGGAGAGGGTACACACAGAGTTCAGATTCCTAATAATGCTGGCAGTTCTAATGAACAGGATTTCCACTTCTTACTGTCTGCTTTAACTCAGCCCCTGGGCATGCACACAATTCCCCCCTCTCCCTGCCTTTGTTATTTTATCCAGCAATAAAGCCCAGCACCCAGGGCCACACATGGGGCTGAGATGAACATCACAGGCCCAAACTTCGTGGAAAATCATCTTTCAGCAGCAGCATCTGGCTTCCTGGCATGTTCCCCCAGCTGCTGCGCTGACAGCTCTGAAGCTGCTTTTTAGTCTGTCATATGGTTTGGCTGCTAATGGGCTGTCTCTTCTTGCTTGTCCTGTGCTGGGTCATTTTTCCTTTTGGGCTCCCATTGAGTTCCAAGAAAACTGCACACCCCGAGTGCTCTGCGGGGAAGGTCCCATCCCTGTTGTCATGGCATTCAGAGGAACGGGTATCCCACATGGGGAGAGCACCCAGAGAAACACCTCCTTACATTGCCCGGTACATTGTGCAATGAGGAGGAGGCTTACAAAGAGGCGATTAGCTAAGGTGACAGGCACAGGTGGAAGACTAATACAAAGTGTTACTTGTCCCTGTGCCGATCACCATGGTACCCCAGGCTTGAACAAGCACATAATTCTGACACAAAGGGCCACACTAATTTCTCATAATTGGCACTGCTATTAGATCCCGAGTGTTTCCTCCCCTTGGTGCCAATCTGAATACCCCAATCTGAAACTCTGCACCTGCGTGCGGTTTCTCTGCCTCCGGCTCCCACATCACAGCCTGCGAAGTCTTCGCTTGTGGAGAAACCGACCAGATGAGGGCTGAGTGTCCAAACAGCCTGGTTTCCTGAGAAGGCATCAGGGGCTGAAGACTCAGGATGCAGCTGGCTTCCAGTCCAAACCCTCCTGGCGCCACCCAGAGTCCAAACAAGCCCATAATGACTTACAAAATGACAAGAAATCAGCCAAACATGAGCCTCACTTTCATGGGCCCACAACCAGGACTGCCACATACCGTGAGCAAGCTGGGCACTGCGCAACCCCAGAGAGCGCTCTCGGCTCTAGGGCACACGGTGCCCCCAGTGTTGTGCAAAGCAGGAGCTCTGCCTCCAGTCAGAAGTTAAATAAGGAACACAGGATGAGGACAAACCATTACAAATTCAAATCTCCAAAATATATTAAGGAGGCCATAAGGATAATTTTAGAATACATAAAACCCAAATCCCTGAAATAGGTGTAAATGAGATTCTGAACGCTTAAAGAGAATGAATTAAACCTCAAAGTTTGAACCGTTTCTGACAGAGGCAAAAAGTGTGAAGAGTAAGTGGCTTGATGAAGAAAAGACGACGCTGTGTCACAAAAGCGGGAAAATGGCTGCTTAACAAAATTCTATCGATGAAGAGGCTGGAGTTACTGCTTCAGGAGAAATTCCAGGCGCACCTGCAGTACCAGTGATGCTGCTAGCACCCAGCTTTCTCCCAACTCTCACTGTTCCTCTTCCTCATTCATGCCTCATTCATGCCTCCAGCGAATATCTGAGTTCCCCAAGCTTCCGGTCCCTCTGCTCAGGAGGTCTGAGTGTGGGGGGAGTTAGAGCAAGTGTGTATAAAACTGTAGGCACGGGGACTACCTCGACCCAGTGCGCAGAAGTCCAGCAGCATCCTAAGGAAGAAGGTCCCTGCCAGCAGGGCCAGGGAGGGAAGTCTTCCGGGAAAGAGCAGCACTTGAAGCTAACCTTGAATAGCAGTAACCCCGGCGGCAGGCAGAGGTGCCGGAGAGCTCCTTCTGAGTAAATGGTACTCATGCGTAAAGGCTCAGAGGGAACCAAGGGCAAGGCGTGCCCAGCAACAGTGTGCTCAGATCCAAAGAACACGAGGGCCACGAAGGATGAGAAGGTGACTCACCACGGATTAGCACTGGGAAGCTGGGCAGTGAAATATCATTGACAACTCAGATGACAAACTCAGGAGCATTCTTTTGAGTCCATAGGGAGAAGTCCATTGTTCTTATTTATATTCTATTAACTTCTGAGCAGAAAATGATACAATCAGAGCTGGGATTTAAAAGAAGCTTCATCCAGGGAGGAGTCCTCTCTCACCAGAGACAGTGAAAATGAGTAGCCACAGAGCAAATCAGCAGGCGAGAAGCAGCGTGCGGCTGACAGCACCCACTGGCATTGGGAACAGAAAGCTTACGTTGCACGCCGGCAAGACTGAGCAACATGTCAGAGGAGAAAAGAAGCTGAGATCCTAAGTCTGGGAGAAGACAGACAGAGATGCTAACCAGAGAAGACAGAAGAGACACAATTTCTACTTCCACACATCAAATTTGAGGTGCAGGCAGAACATGCAGGAGGAGATGCTCAGCTAGGAGGCAAGACTGTGCTGGCACGCATAGGAGAGGCTGAATTGATGGAGAAGAGCTTTGGGGTCCTGCAGGCTGAGGTCAAGCCCTGGTTCTACCTCTTTATGTGATCTGGAACAACTTGGCAACCTTCCTAGGTCTCCATTGTCTCATCTGTAAAATGGGGGTGACAGTACTAGTACCCCCAACATCGCTGTGAAGATCAGATGGAGGAATGGTGCAGCACAGGACCTACAGCACACTGAGCCTTCGGTAAGTACTGCCGAGCGTGCTTTCCAGTGAGCCTTTGTTTCAACGATACCACACTTGTCCTCGGCCCCTTTGCCACCTGGGGTCATTGTGGGGGATGGTATGTAACCCTCTTCCCTTACTCTGTTCCCTGGGGTCTTGACACCCACCTTAGGTTCTTGTCTGACCCACCTAACTCAGGAGCTCTTAACTCTTTCTTCTAACGTACTTGGGTCTTGATAAATGCCATGTTCCCCAACTTTGCCTTCTATCATAGATCCTAACCCCAAATTCACCATCCACAGCTTCCTGTGTCCTGGTGGGAAGATCATTTTGTATCTGGGGTCAAAATGAGGGGAAGCAAGCCCACATCTCAACCAACAGTGCCTGACTTTGAGTCTTAGACAATATATTTCCTTACTATAAAAGTTGTAAAACATTGGGATAATGTTACACTTTACTACCCGTCCTTTGTGCTCCCTCGCTCTTTGTCCACCACTTTATGACAAAATTTATCACACTATGTTGTAGTAGGTTGTTGATGTGACTGCCCCCCTGCCAGGCCATGTGCTCCTCCAGGGCAGGGACCAAACCTTATTCATCTGTGTTTCCCCAAGCCTACCATAGGTGTTCGATGTATATCGAGGGCGAGTTAACAACCACTTACATCTGTGCCATTCCTTATGTTTTGCAAAGGCCGCTGAGGGAGATGGAGGAATCTGGCTCTAGAATGCTGAGCTATAATTTTTCTCTTGTTCAGTGCACCTTGAGTAAGTACAGCCATCAAAATGGGAAGGAATAACAGGACCACATGCCAGTTTCAAAAAGCAGCAGCTTCCAGACTTTTAGGTCCCACAAGTTCGTTTGTGAAATAGGCATTTAATTAGGGGTAGCAATATGGAATTCCCAACCACGTATTTGGCCAATTAGATACATTAAAGAAAAAATGCCACCCACTGTTGCTCTCTTTATTTCACTAAAGGAAGATGATTTTAAACCCCCGTGGCCCCCAAAAGAGAAGTGGCATAAACAGAAGCCAAAACAAAGGAAAGCCATCTAACTTGACACACTTAGCTTTAGGAAGAACTAGGACAAGAGTCTCTTTTTCTGTGTCCCAAGTTCAGTGGGGTGGCCCTGGTGTCCAGGAGTGTGCTGGGAAACCACGTCCAGAGCAGTGTTTCTCAGACCACTGAATTCTTGGGGGTCTGAAATGACTCTGTTAGAACTTTTTTACTGTGGTAACACAAATGTAATATAAAATTTACCATTTTAAACCCCCCCTTTGGTACTAGAGATTGAATCCAGGACCTCTTGCGTGCTAGGCAAGCACTCTACCTCTGTGCTACAACCCCAGCCCATCTGAACCACACCTGCAGTGTGCAGTGCAGTTAAATATATTCAAATTGTTGCCCAACCCTCACTACCATCCATCTCCAGAACTTTTTCTAGCCCCCAACTGAAACTCTGTTTCTGTCAAACACTAACTCCCCTCCATGCCTCCCCTCCATCTCTAGAAACCAATGTCTTACTTTCTCTATGGATTTGACTACCTGGGTACTTTCTGTCAGTAGAACCACACAATACCCGTCCTCCTGGGACTGGCTTGTTTATGCACCAGGCATGACGTCTTCCAGGATCATCCATGCCATAGCGTGTGTCAGCATCTCCGCCTTTGGAAGGCTGGATCATATTCAATTGTATGGACAGATCACACTTGCTTTCCCACTCCCACATCAGTGGACACAGGGGTTATTTCCATCTTTTGAATATTTTGCTCTGTTAAAAGTGTTTGTTTTTCCCATGGCCACTGCCATGGGAAATGTATAACAAATGTGTAACATTAGCAAATTCTGAATCCCCTTGCTGGTGCATTACAACTGAGCCCTGCTCGGGGATGATGGTGCTGCTTCTGCCTCCCGTAGCACATGCTGTATGAGTGGCTCTCTCGCACTTCATGTTTAAACACACGGGTAGAGGAGCACAGGCATCGCCAGGTGTGTGGTTAGATACGTGTGCAGTGCTCAAAAGAACCTCCGCTGTGACAGCCTGTGCTCTGCCTACAGTGTGAGCTTGCATGTTGGGTGATACGTTTTTGCATACCATTATTTGCACCCGTTCATTAGTGGAAGGATAATAGCAAATAACTAACACGAATATTTCTAGTCCCAATTCCAACACACAGTGATACAGTGTCCATCCATGAAGATTTCAATCCCCCGCAACGCTAACCTTACCTCCAGCACTTCCCACAGTGAACCATGCCTCATTCAAATCGACATTGGAAAACTCGATCTTCACCAATGCTTACCTTTAGTATGAGATCTGATAGTTCTAAACCAGCCAACAAAGCCTTGAAGTTATTACTCTTTTTCATACAACTCATTTGCATGCACAGAACATAATATATATTACATATATATTATACATATATACAAATAAAAAGCAAAATAAAAGGGATAAATAGGAAGTACGGAGAAGTTCAAATACTTCCCCAAGTTGCATATTCCATTGTTTCAAAAATATTTTAATACATATGCTAATTTGTTTCATTTTACTATTAGTTTATTTTAGTTCATTAAAAAGTTTTGTTATGATCTGTTTTTTTCCTTGTAAGAATCTTTTTGTCTATGTCTTCTACTCTGAGTAACTACTTTGAAGATAATGATACAAAATGTATTAACTATTGTTATTCTCTTATTATTTTGTTATGAAATTTTGTTTTTCTTTCATAAAATAAAAAATACATATAGGTTACATATAGGTCTGGATCTCAAATGTGTGTTTCTACTATAGCAAAACACCACCATCCACTCAATGCAACTCATATTGTTAGTTTGAATAGTACTGGGTTTTTAAGTATAAGCAACGGACATCCAAATTTGTGTGCACCTAAAGTATAATGTAAGTCAACACCAGGATGCAGAGGTCTGCTCCGTTCTCAAGCCTGAGCAGCAGTCTCAAAGGTAAGAAGCAGCAGGCAGGTCAAGCTAATTAAGTGTCCCTAAACAGAGCTCGCAAATAACATGGCTGCAGACTGACACCACGAAGAGCCAGCCAGCAGCCCACAGTGGTGCATCCAGGGGAACGACCCAGGAGAGACGCCAATTCAAAAGCTCTGATTTCCTACTTTCTTTTCAAGCTGCGACCTCTACTGCAGCCACGGAGAATGACATCACTCCGCTTCCCCGCCCCCAGGGGAAGCCGCTCTCTCCATGGCTCCTGGGCCAGATTGCAGCCCCGAGATCCATCAGGCACTCCCACGGGACAGTCAGAGCTGGCCCTGTGATCGCTAGCACAATTTGACCTTTTTTATGCTGAGGTAAACACACCATCTGTCACCTCTGAAGACTCGGCCTGGGAGTCAAGCACATCTGGAATTGACTATAAACGCAGTCATGAGATTAATGTTGAGCAAGAAGACAGTAAGTGCCGTGCCTCCGATTTCCACTTACTGACGAAGGCCACTCAGCAGCAGTGCTCGGCCTCGGCACGTGGACACCTGGACACCTCCTTCTAACCTCTGCACTTAGAAGGGCCAAAGACAAACTTTGGAACACCTCAAAATAAGTGTTAACTTCGCTGGCACCCCAGCATGTGGTTTTCTTCCTATCTATGGAAAGGTCAAAGGAAGTCTCAGAAACGCCCGTCTGCATCAAGTAACGAAGTTCTCTCGCGTGACGTCAGGCACATCTGGAGGCTGATGCATCACCTCTTATCACTGTGGCCATGAGTCTAAGTATTTTAAGTTAGGAATCAGGGTCATAAACCGAAACCCTAGAAACTCACAAATACACCAGAAATGTTCAAAGTTGCCATTCTACCCAGAAAGGTTAGACTTCCAAGAAACAAAAAGGAGAAAAAAGCATGAGACTGATTGTCTCGATGCTAGATGATGTCAGCTACCTTTGATGGAAGGGTAAGAATGCCATATAAGATCTCCACCTCACAGAAATGATCTCATTGTAACCTATGGAAATGAGCTTTCCCTGTCTAAGGCTCAAGACACAGGTCCCCTCACCCCAGGTATGCAGCTAAGGTGTGGCTCTGGGACACCGACTACAGACTGACCACCCTGTTTTGAGAAAGAGGAAGGCGACTTCCCAGGAGGACTTCGTCGCATTAACCTAAGTGCGTTTCCCTTCGAACCCAAGCCCAGGCTGGTAGGCTCCGCTTGCGTGCTGGCTGCATCATTTCACCAGCGCCTCTCGGTCCCAGCTCCCGTGGTACGTGCCAGGATCTGGCAGCACAGTGCGATCCTATCACAAGCATCCTGGCCCTCCTCACTTTACCTTGGAAACCAGTTTTGGTGACTGACGCCGCTTTCTTCATAGCCTTATCGGCCTCTTCTCCGCTTCCGATCGTGGCTCTGATCTCCAGAGCGACATTCCTACGTTTCGGCTGTCTGGCTGTGGACACTTCCCTTCGCCACTTAACAAGCAGGTTTCTGCAGCCTGTGGGTTGTGCTTGTTTGTTTCCGACACAAGGCCCGGTGCAACGGGCTTTCTGGGAAGTTTCTAGTTGTTTCAGGGAATTCCTAGTTTTTTCAGGGAATTAAGCTTCCCGTTTTTCAAGATGCTGTTCCAAAGTTAACGTGACATCAGCTGAATCTTAAAAACAATTCTGCCTTCCTAGAGAAAGGAGATAAAAAGAAATTTTTGTTGCTTGCCTTTGTATTTGATAAGGGTGAACAGAAAATTGAACTCCTCCAATTTCTTCCTATTTTTCATGTTTTTGCCCCAATTTAGCCCCATCAAAATAATGCCATTAGTCTTCCATCAGATGGCTTCTATTAATATATTCTTTTCACTAACATCTATTAGAACTTCACTCTTACCTATAACTAAATGTAAGATAGTAGTCAGCTGTCCTATTGTAATGCTTTTCTATTTTATTCTTTCCCTTCGGCTTTTACTTTTACACATGGAATTTAATTACACGCACACATATTCCTATGTATCTCCCTAAGCCAGCTTGACTTTATCGTCTTCCTCCAAGACATGGAACACTGTATCCCATAAACGGGACTGGTAAGGGCATATCTGAGCCAACCTTTTCTTTGGCTGCCTTTCAAAAAATTGTTTAAAACAAGATATGCTCTTGAACTGGAAAAAGGCATTACACATGATAACCTTAGAAAGCAGCTACTTGCTTTCTCCAACTAATATTATTGCACAACGCCAAGACTTCGTGTGGAATGTGGTCTCCGATTACAGGCCAGAGGCATGCCAACAAAATGGCTAAGTTGAGGTAAAATTAATTTCAATGTGACAGGACTATAGTGAAATGTTATACTGAATATGACTATAAAACACTTAACAAGTGTATGATAATTATGAAAAGGAGAACAAAAATCACTTAATTCTATAAAATAACAAATGATTCCAATTATCGTCCCTTAATCTCACAAGCTGATTTCTCCCAGTAGCACTTGGTCTGGGATTCACTTTTTCTCTCCATTCCCTGGAACAATGATTATACTTGTAAAAGAGTAGCCCATGCAATGGAAACATATCTTTTTCTCTAGGTTGAACCAACTACATCATTAATCTGACACCGTAACACCAGATTTACCCAAACCATCACATAAGATCCTAACCTTATTCTTCCCAGCAACCAAATACAAATTCCTTTTCTTCCACAATCTGTACAAACAGAGGCATAAACAAGCCCAGATTCAGGTCAAGATGCAAACATACAGCCTGGGCCTCAATGGACTTGGCCCACAGATTCACGATGTCAAATAAAAAGGGACCACAGACCCAAAGTACACATACTTTGTTTTGTTAGCAGTTTGCTCCTTCTGTGACAAGAAAGCTTATGAAGAATTTTGTGAGCTGAAGTTCTGGAAGATAACTGCAAGGCTGCCAGACACAGTTTTTCTAGAATCCATCTACCAAGACAGAGGTGTCAGCCGTACCGTGGAATCTAGGAGAGGTGGATGGCTATGTACTCCCACCAGCACTAAGGGGAAAATAGCTCAGCACTTCTCCAAGGGAGGAGCGCCACCGACAACATCAGCAAGGAATTTCTCCCTCTTTCAGCCATCCAAATACAGTCCCAGAAGAGGTTCCCTCATGCTTGGAAGAAACTGGAGGGTCTCTGGGGAAAACCTGGCTGGGAGGATCTCCTTGAATAAAAGGGACTCCACACAGTTTAGGGTGGCTTCATGCCCGGCACCCCAGGTGCCTGGAGCATCTTTTCAGATTCGGCCATCAGCACAAGCTCACCTAATTCTAACAAAACTCTCCCTGACCTTGTTCGGTGGACACATACACACAAACACACACGCATACACGACCTCATCTGCCACAGGAGCAATGGGAATCCCTCCCAACTCTCAGAAGAAAGAAGGCCGCAGGCTGCTCTTCTTGTGCTGGAGGAATTATTTCAATAATGCAGATTCTTCTTTTACTTTCATGTCCTCAATCCATGAAAACTCCAAGTACGTAAAGTAGTTGGGGTTAATTGGGAGGCAGCGTCCAGTGTTACCTTGTAACTGGATGTCCACACAGAAGAGAAGCAATTCACTCCGTGACGTACAACGAATCTAGAGGGGAAGAAAAAAAATCCTATCTCCTTCCCATTTTCCTCTCCCCTGCTTGCAAAGCACAGAGCACTGATTGATTACATGGGCAAACATTACTCCAGGGCTATTTCCCTATGAGTCTTCTCTATGTCTAATTCAACTACAGCTTTACCCCATGGAAAGAAATACCCAAAGCACAATTTGTACACAGAAAGATACTCTAACTCCAAAACTGAAAGTCTGTCAAATAGCTGAAAATTAAATTCAGAATTTTTATTTTAAAAAAATACAAAATTGCCCCCCACCTCCCTTTAGGAAATTCAGTACCAAACCCTTCCCTGTAAATAGTTGTCAATAAACACAACTGCTGTGAATGTATTCAGTAAATGTTAAGGTCAAAGGCCTTCACTGTTTATTGCCTTGTAAACTCAAAGACAAGTGAATTTATTGCTTGAATGAGTTTCAGGGTATTGGCCTTCATAAAAGTTCTGAATCCCAGGTACAAAATGCTCCATCAACTCACACCAAAGTTATTCTGCACGGGGCTCAGAGACCGCCCACCCCTGATTCATAACTCAAACCCGTCTCGAAAAGTGTATTGTTTGCCATGTTGTAGGAATTCCCATGGATTAGTGCTGCACCGCGCCTGTCAATATTACAAGGACTTGCTTCAGCTAAACTATAAATTGCTGCTGCTTCTTAAGCCAGACTGCATATTAGCCTACCAGGGCAAACTCTCCAAAACAGAACTGAAAAGATACTAAGGAAGGAAGAGTTCATAGTTTTCCTCTAGTCTTTACATATGGAGAATGTCCAAAATCTCCCTGGTACAAAATTTGTCAATTTTCAAAGGACAACTTTCGTATCAGATTGTACAGGAGTACGTGGACTACTTCAGGTAGTCAGTTGCATTTTGGTACTATACAAAACCTCATTTTCTTAATCTTTTGAAATGTCATTCGGCAACGTGACATATCAGTATACCTAGTAGAAGAGCAAAAGGAGACACTGTAAGATAACTATTGAACATAGTTATCTTAGAAATGTCTGGGCCGGTGAGACGGCTCAGCGGCTTAAGCGCCTGCCTTGCAAGCGCGAAGGCCCGAGTTCGACTCCCGGAACCCACATACGAAAAAGGGGCCGGTGATATCGCTCAGGGGCACGGGTGCCTGTTGGCGCGCGAGGTCCTGAGGTCATCCCCCCGGTAACCACAAAAAAAAAAAAAAAGAAATGTCTATAAAAGATGGATTAGAGAAGTTCAAAGTTATAATTTTAAAATTATATATTAATTTGCATATTTAATTGGCCTATACTAATATTTACCTTATGTAGATATTTTAAAGCTGAATTTGCTTCTACGAATAAAGCTCAGCTCTGAGCTTGAGAAGTGTTGACTCTTGCCATCTTGGGTGAGACCAAATCCAATGTAATATACAAAGCTATAATAGTAATATCAGGAATGCAACATCCATCATAAAAGTTTGAAATAAAATATCAAACTCAAATCGATGATGGTAAAATAAAATTATCTAGACTTCTGATATTCTTTCTGCATTGATGACTATAGCCTCAAAGAATGTTGCTGAAATTTCACTTAATACATCTGAACTAAAATGACATTAAATATCTACCAACTGTCAAAATACAGAGTATTTTATAATGTAATACATGCACTATTCCCCTTTAAAAGTGCAGGTTTGGGCTTAGCGTTTGATTATGTCATTTTTTTTTTATGTAATAGAGAGAAAAGTTGAACTCTTAATCTCAGTTCTCTCAGATGTAGTGTATTACATCACCTTTGTGCTTAACAAATTTTCTTCATCCACACAAATATTAAAACCATTCTAATTTTCTCCAAAGTATAGTCGTAATCAGGAATTCCTCCTTTCTATAAGATCATAATGGAATAATTGAAAGATAGTAATTTTCGTTATTTTATATGTAGCTCAATGAAAATAAATTATATTAGATGACATACACCATCCTGTGTGATAAAGAAATGCATTCTTTCAGAAGCATTTATTATCTATTCCCCTTTACTACACCACTGAGACAGGAGCCCAGCTCTCCAGGAACTGAGAGACCAGCAAGGTGGCAAGTGTGTGGTGTGAGCACAAACACCCCCGACGCACCCCCGCAAGAGGCAGTGATTCCTGTCTGCACATCTACTGAAAATTCTACTCCTATTATCTTTTGAAAGTTTTATGTATTGGGTATTTATTCCAGAGATATGAAAACACGTTCACACTAAACCATACACGCATGTGCATACCTATTTTGTCCACAACAGCTAAGAACTGGAAACAACCCAGATGACTTTCAATGGATGAGTGAACAAACCATGGCAGATCAACACCATGGAATACAAGTCAGCAATAAAAAAGGAACAAGCTATTAATATGCACAATGACTTGGATGAATATCCGGGGAATGATGCTGAGTGAGAAAAAGCCAGTCTGAAAAGGTTATATACTATACGATTCCATTTATGTAATACTTAGGAATGCCAAAACTTTAGAAATGGAGGACAGGTTAGTAGTTGCCAGGGGCAGGAGGGAGGTGGGAGTGGCTATAAAAGAGCAAGGGAAGGGTCCTTGAGATGGATCTATTGCTTGGTGTCCTGAGGGTGGTAGAGGAGACGCAGACCAAGACACGTAAGATTTTACAGATCAAAATACATGCACGCACACACGCACACACACACAAACACACACACAAATTAGTACTGAACAAGATCATCAGGTTGTGTCAATGCTAGTACCCTGATTATGATACTATACTAGATTTGCAAACTGCCATCTTTGGGAAAACTGGGGAATGGGGACACAGATTGCTCTGCAAATTGCTTATAACTGTGTTTAAATCTAAAACTACCTCAGTAAAAATCAATTGAAATTATTTTAAAATTTACATTAGAAGTATGTGTGTGACAGATTGCTAAATGATGCGGGCTCTATGTAGGATGCTTCACTGGCATGCACAATGTTCACATAAAGAGGGAAGCATCAACTGGGATCTATCCAGTTAAAAACTAGCCTGCGCTGAGCTGGATCAGGCAAGGATTCCAGTGCCCTGCCTTACGCACCATGGACTTACAGGCTGTCTAGATACCACTAGGAAGTCCGACTTTGATTTTTCTGAGCAGCTTCAGAGGGACCATTTGTTATTCATGAATCTTGCTGTGGGGCACTGAGGAAGGTGAATTTAATTTTCAATTCTTACAAACTAATATACTACCTGATCCATTCTAGCTTTCAGTTTTCCCAATGACACTACCATGAAGATGGTGCAGGACATAAGGGCACCAACTGAATTCAAGTGATCTGCACCTAAAAATATGTTCATTATCTGATGCTGAAAACACTGAAGGGACTGGGAGGACTGGAGGCATCTGAAACCTTCCTTCAGACTGGGTCCACAACGAAGCTGAGCTCTGACCACATTCTGACAGCACCAAAGGTCTCCTTTCTTGTACCCTCAGGCTCTTCGGGATCTAAGGCACTTTTGATAAAGATGGTCCGCGTGATCAAGGCATTGATTACATCTTTCAGCACAGGTAGGAACGTATTTCAGATAAGCCAATTTCATGTTTGAAAAGTGATCCATAGTCTTTCAAGTAAAAGACATTTCTACAGAAACACTCTTTAGAATAAAGCCCCTACGAAGCAGAAAGGCTTTTAATTACAGAGCCCTTTATTCATGGTGAGTCCATGAAAAATGATGCTGTACCAATCAATTATTGACAAAACTAAAAAGAGATGTGTTTGCGTATGAAGTGAAGGAGGAAAGAGGGGACAGAAATACCCACAGCCTCAGTCTGTGAGAGCAAGAGCCTTTGTTTATAGGCGGTGTGGGTCAGGAAGGGGGAACCACAATTTGGAACCAGTTGATTAAGTGGCTTTGGGAGCCTCACTCAGTCTAAACTTGTTTTCTGAGCAACAAACTGGAATTCATGATTCCTCCTTTACCAGATTTACCAGACTACTATAAGAATCCAATAAGAAAAGATACATGATGGTTTAAAAATTTTAAGGTACTTTGCAAAGATAAGGGATTATTACTAATAGTCTAAAGAAGAAACATCTATTAAAATGTCAACAGAGAACAGTCCCTAAATTAAATCCTGGAGCATGCTTCTGAATCAAAACGCTACCTGCATATCTGTGGATAAGGAGAAAAATGCAGAAAGAATAATTATTGAACTGGTTTTCTTTGAGAACCCACAATTTACCTAGACTCCTACCAGTTTCAATAGGTGATAGGAGATAGCTAGCTAGCTAGCTAGATGTAATAAAGTGATTTGATCTAATAAAGTTAATACTCAAAATGAATTTCTGAAATGACAATTTTATATTTCACTGATCAGCTTTCGAGTTTTATCTATGTGAAAAGCCCGACTGCTTTGATTGGATTGCGTTGCGTTGTGTTGCGCTGCCTTGCACTGCACTGCATCGCATTATTTCTTTTTTGCATTATGCTGTCAGATTGTGAGGACTGAAGTTCCCATTTTACAATTGAGAATGTGGAGAGCAAAGGAAATCAAAGTGCACTACCTCAATCTCGACAGGCTGATCTCGTATCATTAATGCCAACACTTCTACTTAATAAAATGCTCAACAGCGATGGTACCCCACGAGCCTCCCTCAGTCTTCGCCAGATTCAGAAAAGAGGCATGGACAAAAGTATTTCTTTTGGTTCCACGTGGATTCTTCACAAACTCAGGCCAACATCTTGGATGAACTGTGACTAGGCAACACTGCCGTCCAGTGGCAACAGTGTTTTAAGACTCAAAAACTGCCCGGGATACACAGTATTTCAGTGAGGCAGGGTCTGTTCACCCTAAGACTCAAGAAATCACCAAGAGATTATTTTCAAAGCTTTGGTGGAGGTATTAACTAAAACTGCACATATCAGTAATGCTCTTTCTTTCTTGGCACTGTTGAAACAATTCAGAGCATCCACCTCCCTCCTGTAGGTGGGAATCCCACTAGAGCAATTATGTTATTCAAACGTCGTCTCAGGATAACTCTGAACCTCACCGGCGTGCAGTAACCCTCTATCGCGTGGTCAAAGGCATGCTTGGTGGCCAATGGTCCTGGTCAGAAGAAAAGCAAACTTATGTTTTGCAAAGCAGTTGATCAAAGGTGCTTATGAACATAGGAAATTTCCTGGTTTTTCCCTGATTAAACCAGTCTACTCATTCCTTTCTTATACTGCTCTTAAATTTTCTAAACCACGATGTTAAGGATATCCTGGGTCCTTGAGAACCATCACTGTGCTGCAGTTTTGCACAGTCTGTGCTAAGGAGGAAACGTCGTTTTCACCTTAAGTCTCTTCGCTCCCCCCCAGATCCTCCACTCCTGCTGGCCCACCTGAACCCTCGCGGTGAATTTATGGGATTCATCCTCATTATTTCTATTTATCTCTTAATTGTCACTTCCCTGTCTGTCTCGTGGCAGGGCTTCTGTCTCTTGGGATCCACATCTCTGCTGCTAACGTGATTTCTTCCTGAGCTGCTGTCACTAGATGAAAATCTTCAGAATTTATGTTTCAAAGGGGACTGAGCTAGTTATACCAGAAGAAACCGGGCTCTCTCGAAGGAGGCCCACCTGGTCGGTGGTGGGTGGAACAGTGGTCGATGCCAACGTTGTAAAGGTCTCAGCTATCTGAGAGTATCCAAGCACTTCTTCAAAGTTTTCGCACTGATAATCCCAACATCCCTGAGAGAGAGTTGAGCAGCCTCATATACCAACTGGAGGGGGAATCCAAGACTTACAGATGTTTTGTAAGTGTCTCATAACAGGGGCACAGTCCAAATGCAATAAGTCATTGTGGTGCTCTATGCAGCCATTAAAATAAGGATTGGGAAAAATAGTTACTGAGGTAGAAAGATTGCTACAATATATCATTAAGGAAACAAAAAGCAGGTCATCGGATTCAATGTACAATACGATATTTTAGTAAATGTGTATTTTGTGCACACACACACACACACACACACACAAAGTGCCACCAATCTAAAGCTACCACACACAACCCATTCCCCTTACCTCACACCCCAAGCAGCTACTCCCAAAGAAACAAAAAAATTAAGTGAAACTAATTCTTGGGTTCTTTTTTTTTTTTTTTTTTTTTTAATCTTTCAGACAAGTTCTCTGGTCCTAGTGGCATCCTGGTAAATGTTTACTAACTGGCTCTCCAGGGAGAAAAGCTCTGAGACATAGGTCATTTGCCAATTTCTTTTTTTTCCCTTGCTTTGGTACTGGGGATTGAGCCCAAGGCCTCTACACTGAGCTACACTATGGTCCTTTTTTTATTTTTGAGCCAGGGTCTCACTAAGTCACAAAACTGCCCAAGCTGGGCTTCAACTTGTGACCTTCCTGCATCAGCCTCCCAGAGTACAGGGATTACAGGCATGTGCCTCCGTGCCCAGCTTGCCAATTTCTAACATATATGGATGGATGGATGGACGGACAGATAGGCAGATAGATGGAGATAGATATATTTTCAACCAGATCAATTTCAAACTACCAAATAGCTGCCACTAGACATGGTGTTAGGAAAGCTACTCTCACCACTGCCCAACTCCTCTGGAAAACCTACGCGAGCCGCCCTCACGATCTGCTGCCTGGCCCACCTTCGAACATACTGCAACCCGAAGGCCGCTCTTCCGTGGAATACACCACGGAATGCTTGCCTTAGGAGCCTCTTTCTTTCTCTATTAAGCTACATTTTCTATCTTTCAACAAAGACCGTATGTTTCCTGGTTATTTTTTAATTATTTAAACTTAAAAGGAATTTGTGTCTGTTTTATTACCTTGACATGAAGAAGATCATTATAACTAGGACACAATACCTAGACGCCAGAAATAAATATGAAATATTCAACTACATAAAAATAAAACACTGCCATAGGTGCAAAGGTTTCCATAGCAAACTAGAAATGAAAGACAAACTGGAAAAAAAATACATTCAATTTGTTTCTCAGAAACACCATCTACTCTCACTAGCACATACTATCCAGCTGACAACCTGATAGAAAATTAAACAACGGCAAATTACTAAAAGCAGTTCAAAAAGAAAAAAGATACCACTCTTAGATATATGATTGACCCTTCCTCTCATAATGGGAGGAATGCAATGTAAAATTTACACAGGAATAACATTTAATTATCCTGCTAAGCAGTCAAAAAACCTGAATGCACTTTCTGTGACAGGGTTATGATGGGAACATATAACGGCACAAACTCTATAGTCAACTGAATAATGACCCACAGAGATGTCCATATGTTAATCCCCAAAACCCGTGAATATGTTACTTTCCATGGCAAAAGGGCCTTTCTAGCTGTGATTAAAGTCGTGGGTCTTGAAATGCAGAGAGCACCCTGGACAACTCAGGTGGACCCTGTAATGTAATCACAGGGGCTATATAGACGCACTGTGACTCACAGAAGATGTGAGAGCAGAGGCAGAGGAAGAGATGCTTGCAGATGCTTCACTGCTGAACTCGGAGATGCAGGAAGAGGCCACAAGCCAAGAAATGCAGGAGGCTCCAAGCAGCTGGAAAAGGTGAGGAAACGGATTCTTCCCTAGAGCCTCCAGAAGGAGCACAGCCCTAATGATGTCTTGGTGTTAAGACTTCTGATCTCCAGAACCGTTAAGATCAGCATTTCGTGTTGTTCTAAGCCACTGTATTTGTGATTTGTTAAGGCAGTGGTAGGAAACTATGGCAGAGCACTTTGGCTGACTATAAATGCACATATATTTGTATTATCTTTGGCCCAACAAAGTCCCTATCCAGGAATTTAATCTAAGACGTAGTCACACACCTACAAAGTAATGTACACAGTGCTTTGTTGTTTTTAGCAGCAATTGGAACCCACATAAATGTCCATCAAAAGGAGGCTGATTTTAAAAAGTGACGGGATAGCCACACTATGTAATATTATGCAACCATAGAAAAGGAACAAAAAGGTTCTCTATTCCATGATATGACAATATCTCCAAGATATCCTAAGTGACAAAAGGAAAGTGATTTTAATGCAATAAGTACAGCTGGTCTGATGGACTAACTGTTGTGTAGGAACAAGAAGGAGGCAGAACACAGAGTCACAAGTACAAATGGAAGAATAAATAAATTAACGATATGTGTTGCCTGTGGGGAAGGAAAGCAGATGGCTGGAAAGAGAAGGGAAAAAGAGATTCTCACTAAACACCTTTCAAATTTTGTCTAAACCTATGTGTGTAATATGAATAGATTACCACTTCACAATGTAAATAAAAGACAAAAAGATTACAAATTAAACAAGAGTGAGAGTATGTAACTTGGCGCAGACCACACATCAAGCCAGGAAAGAGGCCATGTCACCAGCAGGACCCTGCAGAACCTTTGTAGGTCTTTGAGGTCGGTCAGTCATGCCATGAATTCCAATGCTCTAGAACCAAGGGGGTGAATTCAAGGCATATTGTCTGCAGCCTAAGAAGAGGGTGAAAGGGCAACTTTCTCCTCAGGTAGGATATGGACAGAGATCTAGAGTGAGCTAGAACAGAGCTAACCTTCCATTGTCTCCAAATGAAAATTTATATTTGCTTTAGGTCACGGGCAAGAATTCTTTTGCAGTCCCTTCAGATATTTTGTCCAGTTGCAGGAACCCTATAAGTAAATTTACCAGATTCAACAAATGAAACTACAGGATGACCAATTAAATTTGAATTTCAGATAAACAACAAATACAGTGGGTTCTCTGTATCCACGGGTTCTGCATCTATCTTCAGATAGGTAATCTTGATCAAGATATCTAAAAAAAATTGCATCCATACTGAACATGTACATTCTATTACTATTCCATAAATAATAAAGCAGAATAACTATTTACTTAGCATTTATGTTGTGTTAGGTATCTAGAAATGGCTCAAAATATACAGAGGATGTGCACAGGTTGTATTCAAATTTTGTGCCATTACATATTGAGGGACTTGAGCATCCAAGGATTTTGGTATTTACAGTGGTCCTGGAACCAATGCTCCTTCAAAACAGAAGATGATTATGATTAAAATTATGACTGAAAATATGTAAGTATTTGCTATCATTTATCTAAAATTCAGTTTTAACCAGGAGTCAATTATATTTGGCAATCCTAAATCTAAAGCACCCCATGACAGAGCAGATGGGTGCCAGTAGGTGAGGACAACATGGGTGTGGCCGCCCTATCACAGGGCCATGGCTCTCCTCAACAGACTATGGACACATCCTTCTGACTAAGGAAGAGCATAAAGACTGTGCGGTAAGGAACTGCCTTGCCTGGGCAGCGTCACTGGCCAATGACAAAGCTACATGGTCCCAGCAAAGTCAGCCCCTAAGCTCACTGCTGGCCCTGGAGTTTCTCCTGAAGGTAATGTTTGGAATGTTCTGGAAGCTTAGAATGGGGGCAGGGAATGTCAAGCAACCCAGAGAAATGTTCCCCCAGCTCAGGTAATAAACGTATTCCTTTCCCCCAAAATACCATTAAGATGTTTTAAAAAAATCTTTAAAATACAAAAAAAAAAAAAAAAAAAAAAAAAAAAGTCTTTAAGCTGACCTCCTGCCAAAGTCCACATCAATTATACAGCTTCAGTCAGGCGGATGCCCGAGGAAGGGGGATAGTGTTACACCCAGCTGGGCACTTTGTAGTTAGCACAAATGTAATATAAAGCGCAGCAGAGTTCGTCAAGTGTCTGTCTGGATTTTCAGTTTTCATTAGTGCTATAATTAAAACCACATTTTCAGCTCTATTACCTGTAACAAGAAAGGAATGAAGAATGAGGTTGTCAAGGTCAGGCTTTTCCAGCTATTTACACTGAGGATCTGCAGGCCACGAGTGGCTGGATGTGGTGTAAACCAGAGCGACCGGCCCAGCGTCGAGCCCGACCCATCCTGCGCGGCTTGAAAGGCACCTGATGAGGTCACTTCCTGCGCGTGGCCGCGGGGTCCCGGCGCCTACAGCGTGGTGCGAGGACAGCACTGGCGGCCTGGAAGCCGCCCGCCCGGAGAGGGTTCTCTCATGAAGACCCAACCGGCTACACGGCCCCCGGGGCAGCGGTGCTCAGAGTCGCTCGCTGAGGACGAGAGTCCTAAAAATCCACGGACCGCCTATTAGCTGCCTTGACTGAGATGGTGTAGGACGGGCCGGATGGGAAGGCGCTGTCGGTGTCCCCCAGCGCCCCCAACCTGTGCTCACCTCCCCAGCCTGCACTCCCAACCCCCACTTCTCACCCTCACGCTGGTCCAGGGCTCCCTCCCTCCTCTCCTCCATCCTGGACGGAGTCTCCCTGCTTCCGTCTCACGCTCTCCCACACACCGCACCGTCTGTTCCCAACGGGAGCCCAGACCGGTCCTGCTCCAGCTCTTTCCGGGTAACATCCGGGCCCCTCGCGGTGGCCCGGGTCCCTCTGGCCCATCCCTTCTCTACTGCACCTCACTGCCCTCTTCCTCCGCGGCCACCTCAGGTCCTCCAGCCTCTCTGGTCTGCAGATGGACCACGCGCACAGGGCTTCTCTGCGCTTGCTGCTCCGCCTGGACTTCTCCCTGCCAGCTTTACACTTGCTCTCCATTCCAAAGGTCTCTGTTATAAAGAAGGCTTCCCTGACCACACCCGACTTCACAATCAGGCATCCCCCATTTCCACTCTTGCCTTTATTTTCCTCCACCACACTCATCGTCATCAGGTCTGCAATCTCTATTTTGCTTATTTATCGTCTTTAAATGACTGTCTCTCCCTGTTTCCCAGAATTTAAACTCGAAACCATAGATCTTTGGCTTTTTGCTCACTGCTATACACCTAATACTTAGAGCTTGGCATCCAATAAACACCCAGCAAGTGTGGAATGGATGAATGAATGAATGCAATCAAGATGGCTCAAGTCAGCTCCTCTTTGAGTGAATGAGGTCCCTGCATCCCACCCAGCTAGAACCTGCAGGAACTGACTGCTCAGACACCCGCCATGCCAAGTGTAGCAAGTGTGCGCCTGGCAAGTGTGTTCTCTGGGCAAACCTCAAGGTGGCTGAGACCCATCCTTCCTCACCTGGACCACTTCTGGAGAGTTGATGGGGAGCACCTGCCTAGGTGGGAGCCAGCCTCCTCAACCTGTGGAGGGGTGGTATCCTCCCCCAATAATGCTGCCCTCCTTGCACCCTGGCCCAGATGCTCGGCAAGTTGGACCCAAGCACTGAGCACCCCTCTGTGACAGCTAATTTTATGGTCTCCTTGGCTTGGCTGCAGATCCAAGATAAGTGATCAAACATACTCTGGATGTTCGTATAAGGGTGTTTTTGACTGACATTAGCATTTAAATTGGTGGGCTTTGAGTAAAGCCGATTGCCTTCTGGACTGTGGGTGAACTGGCCTATCCTGAACAGGAGGGAACTCTGCAGCCGGAGGTCTTCACACCTGAACTGCAGTGCTGGCTTTGCCCCGGTCTCTAGCCTGCAGGTCTGCCCTGCGTGTTCTGGATTTGCCAGCATGTGTTATCAGGGGAGCCAATTCCTTAAAATGAATCTCCTTCTGTACGTGCTGTTTCTGTTTCTCTGGAGAAGCCTGCCTAACACACATGCCGACGTGTTCACAGGCGGTTTTCCAGGGCCAGCCCTCCTGCAGGAACTTAGCCTCTTCCGAGGGCCACCTGCTGTGGAAGTGACAAGGATTCTTCCTCCCACCAATGCACAAATACTCGCACCACCCCCTGGCTTCCAAGAACACCTTGTGGGTCACTTCCCAAGCTGAGGTGAATCCCTTCCCAACAGGAAGTGAATCCCATCTAACAAAAACACGCATTTAACACAGGAACCCTTGAGAGATGCTCATCCCAACCAGAGCCGCTGAAGTGCTGAGAACTTTGAGGAAAGACTTCGTTTATGGTGACATCGTGGGCTGTCTTCTCGGGAGCACTAGTGTTAATTCAGCTGTTGCAGGCTGGCTTAATCATGCATCACTTAAAGTCTGAGAGGCTGGAAAGGGGGCAGAGTGGTTTAGTGCCTGGGCCCTGGGGGTTCTGCCTGCCAGGCCTGCAATCCCCACTCTGCCAGAAACTAGCTGTGTGCAACATACCCACTCCCTGAGCCTCAGTTAGCTCATCTTTAGGATGGGATGGAATAAGAGTACCCATCTCACAGAGCTGTCGTAGACCCAGTGAAACAACACCAGAGAAGCGCACACCTCAGGGCTGCACACGGCCCAGCCATGTGAATGGGGCTTTTATTGATTCCTGCAGCATGGCCCCAGCCCTTAAAGAGACTTTTAGAACCCACACAGTGCTCTGTAGAACGTGATCCAATCAGTTATGTGGGTTGCGAGTGAAAAACAAAATACTCAGGGAAGACATGAACTCCAAGGCACTGGTACTGGAAATACGAGAATGAATGGGAAAGTGTTTCCTACAATTCAAGTGAGGCTCACTACCACTCAGGCAGACTGAAAGCTGAGGAAATGCCACAAGTTATTCATGGAGCAAGAGAACAAACGACAAACAAGTAAACGTATAGATTCATCTGTGCCAGGATAGAAACCAAAAGGAGAATAATTAAAAAGAGGTGGGAGGGAAATGTGCAGAAGAGCTGGAGATGAGTCATCAAGACAAGAAGTGGATTCGTGGATGTCGGGATAGGGGAGCCACCTCTTAATGGTTTTTGCTTTCTTTTGGGGGTGATGGAAGTGTTCTGAAGTTTGATAATGGTGACAGCTATACAGTGTTGTGAATACACTAAAGATAATTGAGTTTGACACGTAAATGGTGAATTTCATGTTATGTGAAATCTTGCTAAGTGAACTATACCACAAAGTTCTAAATTTAAAAATACCTGGTGGTGGAGGGGCCTCTTTGAGATATGGTAGACAAAAACTCCACTCTGCAGAGCTCCTATGAGGCTGAGGACTGAGAAATGGAAAGGAGGCAGCCACAGGAAGACACACGGGGACATCACCGAGCAGACAGAAGAGGAAACACTGGGAAAGGTCGGTGTACTGTCCCCAGGTCGTCCTATCAGTGGGGAAGGAAATGAGAGAGGAGAGACGATCGGAAGGGGAAGAGGAAGCTGTCTCCTACAAGGCCGTAGAAGGCACAGGAGGAAGTGAGGACCTCATTCTAAACGAAGTTGAAAACCACTGATGCCTTCCGCAAAGATGCCCGCCTCCGTCGGCCATTTTTGAAAACTCACTCCCAGCTCCCAGCACACAAAGCATCAGTTACCTGGAAGCAGGACTGACATAAAGCATATATTAAGACACAAGAGCTTTCCCACTTTTAACACAACCTTAACGAGAGGCTACACAGTACATGAGTTTACTCTTCAGGAGAATATCTTGTAAAAGGTAACGTTCAACAGTATGGATTTATCGTCTCTTCTAAAAGGCACCTGATTTCCCTCCCTATGAAATGCATGGTAATAAAATCGTATCCCCCATCACCACCACCACCACCTGGCTCCTTTTCCTAGTGAGTATGCTATGCTATTATTAAGACAAGAGCACCCTCTACAGTTGTAAGTCTAGATTGCAGCTTATTATTGAACGAAGCCCAGAACAATCTCGTGTACCGTACTAGAATGATTGAAAAATTACCATCCACTAAGCCCGTGCCACCATGACAAGCTGGTTCTCCCAATGCCTTGTTGAAAACCAGAGGAAAATGTAAAAAGGGAATGAAATTGGCAGCTTTCTTGGGCAACTGTAAAATAAACACAGGTTGATCTATCTGCCTTTTGGGGTAATATTCTCCCTCTGTGGAGAAATTGTATGTGTGTGTGTGTGTGTGTGTGTGTGTGTGTGTGTGTGTGTACATAAACATATGTATACTCACTCCTAACCAATATTCTGCCTCATTATGTAATACCAAGGAGAGAACATGCATTTGAATGATCATCTCATGCTCATTAAAATACTTGGTATCAACTCAGCCCAAGGTACTTGAAACACGAGTTTGTTATCCTGCCATTGAGCAATAGAGCAACACGCTAAGTGTGTGGCTTCCCCTGGTCCCATGGCGGTGGCAGGAGGCGGGGGAAGAACAAGAAAGCTTCTGCTGAGTGGTGGTTTGTTTGGATACATTTGAAAAAAGCAGTGAGCGTTTGAAGAGTGGCCTTGAGCAAAAAAAGTGGGAAAATGAATGGAAACATGAAAATCTGGTAGAAGGTGACAAAAATAATCCCCCAAAGGAGGGACTTTTAAAAGGATAGCCCGCGTCTCTGCTGGATTGGAAGCAAGGGAAGCTACTGGTCCAGGAGGACCATGCTGCAGGCCAGAGTTAAGCCGCCTGGAAAATGGGAAGTTCTGACTTGTGAGCTCCTTCCCACATAGTCCTCCTTCCCATAATCCTCCTTCCCACATAGTCCTCCTTCCCATAATCCTCCTTCCCACACAGTGCTCCTTCCCACATAGTCCTCCTCCCCGCGCGGTCCTCCTCCCCACACGGTCCTCCTTCCCACATAGTGGACTGCTTTTCCATGGTGGATTCCTGGTCCCTTGTTCTTGGGCAACGTTTCTTCAGCAGGAAGCAAGAAAGAGAAGATATCCTGGGCACCTAAATTTACAACGTGCTCTTGAAACAGCCTCGCTCCTTTAAAATTTACAGGCTACCTTACTTTCAAAGAATAGGAGAAATGTCCCCCAAAAGCCACAGAAGGTGCGGGGAGGGAGGAGGAAAAGAGATTCCATCCTGCCACCGTGCTTCTGCTGATGAATACAGCCATTAAAAATGAAATCTGTTCACTACACGAAATCTGGTCCTGCATCCTCCATCCTGTAAGCACATTTCAGTGTCAGCCTGTTTCCCCTGTGTTTGTTTTCGTTCCCTCGGTCCACGTGGGAGTCTGCAGGCTTCTCCCTCACCCATCATCTTGCCTCCCGCTGCTTCGGCCAGGAACGAAGTAATAATTCAGGAAGCTGTTCAGGGCTCTCCAACAGCCCACCTGCACCTCGCCTTGTTTTCCTACCCCAGGCATTCATTCCAGCCTCGCATTCCACGTAGGACAAGCCACACAGGGACCCCCACTCACACTGGCTGCTGAGCCTCAAGCCTCAGAGCAAGCTAGAGGGCAAAGCGAGAGAAGCACAAATAACACATCACTGTCTCCTCCTTGGTTCTTATTTCTTAACCTTGTTTCTCATTCATTTTCCTATTCATATGAATCTGGACCGTGTGGAGATTACAGATCATTCAAGGCTGCTCAGGGGTTCCCAAGTGTTTTAGTTCCTTTTTTCTCATTTCTGAGACAAAATACCCAACACCCAAAGTTGAAGGAGAAAAAGTTTATTTTAGCTCACAGTTTGTAGAGGTTTTAGTTCATAGTTGGCTGACTCCAAGGCAGAGTGGCATGGCAGAGGGCACAGCCAAGGAGAAATAGTTCATGGCAAAGCAGGGCAGGCAGAAGGCAGCAAGCAGCAAGAGACAAGTGACATGGGACAGATTTTTTTCTGTCCCTTTATATTGTGTCCAGGGTACTCACCCTTGGGTAGCACTCACATGCAGGGTGGGGCACCCTTAATCCTACCCAGAACTATGCCAAACCAATCAGTGGACTGATTTAGTAATCACACACCCTTAATCCCAGCATCACACACTCTAGATCCTGCCACCTCTGAAAAGCCCCGCCTATGACCGCATAAGTCTTTGGGGGGACATCTAGACATAAGCCATAACATCAAAGAACCTAAAACAATAGCTTTCGTACAGATTAGGACTGTGAATGAATTGCTTTGAAATAACTTACTGATTTTCATTCCCTGAGAGCAACCTGCTGCAGCCTCTGGAAGGCGTCTTTTGTGTGAGGTTTGCTTGCATCTGAGCCGAGGGAGCCTGCAGAGCCCCAGTGGGTACTTTATTACCCAGCTCAGAGTCCCAGAGGACAACGAGGGGCCTGGTATTCGTGCGCAGTGCAGAACGAGTCTGTGTCCAGAACTCTCCCGAATAAAAAAGCTTCCAAGTACTTCACTGTAATCATTTAGTCACAAATTATTTTAGCAAGGTAGAAAAGCATGAGCATTCTGAAAGAAAAGGCAATTAAACACGCACAGACACCCATCAAAACAGAAAGAAGCATCTGAGTTTTGGGAAATATTATCCAAAAGCAATGAACACCATCTTAACCTAACTCCTAAACCAAGCTCGTGTGCACGGGGGAATTCTGGGGGCTTCCTAGAGAAGACTTGATAGGACACAAAAAGCTTTCTGTTCCCAATGCAATGTAAATTTCCTTAAAGGGCTTTCTGCGGTTTTTGTTTATTTTGGTTTGGTGCTAGAAGACCAGGCCAGGCACTCAGCTTTCATCACGAAATTAAGGTCTGGAACTTTTGCATAATAAGTAAAAACAGTGAGGGACAGAGGACTGGTGATTGGGAGCCCATCGTGGGGAAGGCAGCCGATTTTCTGAAAGAGGATCACACAGATAAGGAGCGGGCTGACAGCCAACCGCGCATTGTTATAATAGACATTGGCAGATGCTAAACATAAGTACTGAACTGTGAAAGATGAAGAATTTCGTTAATAAACCTAGAAATGTTATTATGGGCAGTGTAAGAATGAGCAAAGAAGTGGCAAGGAAAACGGTATCATATATTATGTATTTTGGCTCTTAATTCCTAACAATAACATACCTACAATGATATGCTATTATCAAATTGGCCAGCACATCTCTTCAACTGCCAAAAGGCAAGGCTGAACAGGATGTATTTTTTTTACATATAACACATATGAAGAGAGAGACAGAGACAAAGACAGACAGACAGACAATACTTTGAGTAAATTGATAAGGTTAAACCCATAACCACACAAAGTTAAGGGTAAGATTCAAGGTTACTCGCCAGGTGAAAGCCTATGAAACCTTATCTAAAACAGCCAGGACTTTGTCATCTTCATTGACAGATGCTTAGTACATAATCGATATTTATTTCAGCTTTTGCTTTATCAGCAATGGTGGGGACTGTCAGAAGTTTGTCAGAAGCCAGAAACTCTAAAGATCAGGGAGTCTGATTTCCTGGCTCACCTGTGCAATTCCACAGAACTAGAATAGGGAAGTCTGGCTGGGTGTGGTGCAGTACACCTATAATCCCAGCACTCGGGAGGCTGAGGCAGGAGGATCGCCGTGAGTTCAAGGCCAGCCTGAGCTACATTGTGAGTTCAAAGTAAATCTGAACTACATAGTAGGACCCTGTCCTGAAAAAAAAAAAAAAATAGAATAGGGAAGTCTGCAAGTCATGTCTTTATTTGCTTATCACCTTTTGTTTCTCAGTTTGTTGTTTGTGGTATGTCTGGATGTATGAGCTCTGCAGAGAATGGGAGCTGACATTTACTGAAGGCTTGCTACGTGCCAACATGATCCTAACTGCTGGGCACATGTTTATGCCTCACAATAACCTGAAGAGGGAGGTACTAAGATGCCTCCCTCTTTGCCAGAGGAAAATGCAAAGGTGCAGGAGAAGTCTGCCACTCATAACCTCTTCCTCAAGCTCCAAGTCCACCTGCTGGCAGAAATTAGCCCTTCATATTCTAGGTTTCTGTATCCCAGGCTTCAAGCAAGTATGGAGCAAAAATATTCAGGCAAAGCACTATATCTGTAGTGAATATGTACATTTTTTTCTTGTCATTATTCCCTAAATAATACTGAATAACAACTACTTACTAGCATTCAATCCTATCAGGTATTATAAGTAATACAGACATGACTGCAAGTGCATGGGAGAACGTGCATAGATTCTATGCAAAAACCATACCATTTCTTATTAACAGCCCTAGATTTTGGTATCTGTAGGGAGTCCTGGGACCAATGTCTCCCTGATACTGCTGGCACTGTACATGCCTAGCTAATGCCAGCTACAGTTAGCCACTTTGAGCTTAGGATCTGTTCAGGATTTTCTCATCTCTTTCCTTGTCCCTAGGTGGTTTCTAAGCCTCTGGGCTTGTGCAGCCTAGAGACACCTGGAGAAGGCATCTTGTCCCTGGTGCCCTCATCAGCCCGACTCTGGCATCTTCTGAGTTGTGCTGCTTCTCCATTTGGTCCTCTGATGACTTCCGGGCCAGTATTTGCTGAGGAGTCAAATCCCCACCTGACCTCTAGCCACAGTGATCTAAGAGTCCCTTCAGGCCCACCTGCTTCCTCTTGGCTAACTAGCAAGCCCTCCTGAGCATGTTGGGCCAGGACCCAGGGAGCCTCAGGAGGCCTCTCTGTGTTGACATGTTCTGCGGCCTCACCTACACGTGTGGCAAGGAAGCTCCAGTATCTGGCATGTTTTCCCACAGAGAGGTGGTCACTGGCTACCTCTCTCCTCCTTCTGGGACCAATGGGCTGAGGGTTATTTTGCTCAATTCATACAGAAATAGCAAGTAGACAATGTGTAGTTCCTCCTTGTTAATAGCTCTGAGCTTTGAAGGTCAGCTGCTCCCAGCCCCTACTCTTAGTGGCCTCCACCACTCACTGGCCTGGCAGTAGAGCCAGCAGCTACAGCAGCCCTCGGGAACTCTTCCAGCAGGGAACAGGGTGCTCCCGGCAATTCTCTGTGGCTCTCAGTCATTTTCTGCTATTATCCACCTTAAGGGTTACCCACCCTGTAGCTGGCCACTTTCGGTGCCAGTGGCCTTTGGTGTCACCAGCTCGGCCTGCTCTACTTGAGATAGAAATCACAAATAGGCAAAAATATGCCATCTGGAAGAGGCTTTATTAGGCTTAGGCTGCAGCATCTGGTAATAGCATACAGTTGACTCACTAAGTGTACGGGCAGGTCACTTGTATAGAAGGAAAATGGTGCATTTGCCCATCAGCACAGCAGGCGCCTCCTCCTGGGCGTGAGGATGGCTACAGGGAGAAGAACCATTTGGATGGGCCCACGACCGAAGCTTGCTGCAGCCCAGCATGTGTGTCCCAGAGGGGCCTTGTAGCCAAGGGCCAGCCGTGAGGCCTCTGGGGAAGAAGGTCTCTGCACAATAAAGAAAAATCTCAAAGTACCTCTTGAAGAATGTGGGGTCCTGCTCCCCGCCCCTCTCCCCCATGGATGTCTGCACGGCGCTGCTCTGTTCCCGCTCCTGACGGGGGCCAGGGGTGGCCAAGTTGCTCCTTCCATGTCCCCCACTTCTGCCTCTAACTGTCCACCCCTCACCCATCACTTTCCTCTTCTCTTCTGTGGCTCACAGGGGAAACTTAAGGATTCCGATTTCTTCACAAATCTTACTTCAAACTGCTTTTAAAGTGAAGAATCTCAAGTAAAGTGAAGAACCAAACACTAGTATTCACTAATTTCACACCAACGATGCTTCCTTAAAGCATAGGGGCCCAGCCTGGACCACCCTGAGGGGAAAGGGATCATCTTGGGCTGCATATAGAATATATAACATAGTTAATGTGCGTAAGTAATAATTAACTTATTAAATTATTTTATGAAATAACACAAGCCCAAGTTTAATACATAAGAAAGCTTATAGGTCTGCTTAATAACAGTACATGCCTGTCTTCACAGGCACACACTTACACCTGCAGTAGGTTGAAATACTGTCATCGGTCATTGCTATGTTGTACCCAGCATGTCTCACAAGCCCATGTAACGCCCGATCACATGACTTTCCATTCGACTACGTGTGGCGGGCGCAGCAGGTGGAGTTAGCACTGCCCTCTACCACATCACAGCCCGAAACGTCTGAGCTCGAGCACCGTGCAGCTGAGTCGTGAAAAACGTCAGTAAAGATTGCACAATAATGACAAAAATTTAGTCTTCTGGGGCTGCATACTAGCATGCAGCCCACAGGCCACACACTGAATACGTCAGCCTTAAAATGATGGCGACTACCATTGAGTGTCCAGCCTCAAGCAAGACCTAAGATCAATGTGAGGAAATTCACCAAGCATCAGGGAGGAGGATACTCATGAGTTCTGACTCCTAAATAGCACCCCAGCACAGAGCTCTGAGGAAAAAAAAAGCTTCAGACATGATTGAGACATTGGCAGACACCTGTACACTCTACCAAAAAACAGAACCTACAGAGGCAGTGGGCATGTGGCTCGGTGGTAGCACACATGCCTAGAAATGTGAGGCCCTGGTTCAAGCCTCAGAACTGGGACAGAGAGAGAGAGAGCAAAAATAATTAAGATATATTATGTAATCATTATGTACTGCGAACATGCACTAATAAGACAAAAAAATTATATGATGTTCTTGCAGAGGTAAAATTAGAGCACCAAAAAAAAAAAAAAAAACCTGATCTTATTTATCCGTACAGTGAAATATTATTTATCCAGAAAGAGAATGAAACACTGATTCCTGCTACAATGCAGAGGAACTTCCAAAACTTCAGGCCAAGTGAAAGAAGGCAAACAGAAAAGGTCACGTACCCTATGATTCCGTTTATATGGAATATTCAGAATAGAAAAACCCATGGAGCCAGAATGCAGATCGCTGGTAGCCAGGCACGGGGAGAGGGTGTGGGGGAGAAAACTGCAAGTTTTACTCTGGAGTAAAGGAAATGCTTTGGAGGTAGATGGAGGTGGTGACCGCCTGACATGTGAATGTACTAAATGCCACTGACTTGTTGACTTTAAAATGGTTAATCTTATATTCCACAAATTTCATTTGAATAAACTCTTTTTGCAAAGATTAATGCCCTCTGGAGTGGAAAGAGGCTTAATTACAAAGGGGCAGAGAGATTTGCGGGGTGATGGAACTGTGCCGTGGTGGTTACACAGCTGTCTTTATCAGCCCACACTTGTGTCACTGTATACTAAAAAGAATGAGTTTTATTGTGTGTAAATTATAGCTTAATGTAAAAATGGAGAAGTATCCAACAGACAGTAACTAAATGAAGGCTACTGACCAAAACCTGCCGTAGATTATTTCCCTGGAGAACGACTGCCGCGCAGAAAGGACCATAACAATATTCTTCTGCGATTCCATTCTAATAAAACGGACAACGTACTGGCTGCTGTAGAAAGGAATTTACTCCGTCATTTTTCATCACTGTGTTATTCACTGCATGAGGATTTGATGGGGAGGAATTTGTAGAGAATGTAACTAAGATTTTCAAGATAAATATGCTAATTTATAAACAGTATATAACTACGCAAAGGCAGCTCCACATTTAAGAATAGTCATGGAGGGCCGGGGATGTGACTCAGCGGCACAGTGCCTGCCTGTCCAGCGAAAGGTCCCGAGTTTGATTCCTGCTACCAAAAAAAAAAAGAGTAATGGAAGCACGAGGGCTACAGGCTATTTGTGAAATAAAGTAGCATAGATTTCCAAGGTCAGCTGCAGCCAGAGAGTTAAACTCTTCTTGACTTAATAACTTCAAGCATAATATTTCACTCACTTCAAAGATGTCCTGGTTATCCTTTGCTGCCTGACAAGCACTCCGAAACTTATTGGCTTAGAACCTGATTTTATTAGCATCCCCCACAGTTCTGTGGGTTGGCCGGGTCCAGCTGGGCTGGTCTCACCTGAGGACGTCACAGTGAGCTGGTGGATCCAGTTACAGTTGAAGGCTCCACTGGGCTTGGTGTTCCGCACTCTCCCCTGCATGATGGCAGCTGATGCTTGCTCTTGGCTGACAGCCAACCCAGCTGGGGTCTATGTATGTGGCCTGCACACGGCCTCTTCCTGAGACCTGAGTGCCACCCAGCACATAGCTGGGGTCCCTGAGATAGTGTCCCAAGAGCAAGCATTCCAAGGCACTTGGCAGAAGGACTCAGCCTTAGAAATCATTCAGTGTCATTTCCACCCCTTTCTACTGGCCAAGAAGCAAGTCACAGGCCAGCCCAGATTCCAGAGGAGGGAACAACACGAGAGCACAAATACTGGGGGGTGAGGTGTGCTTCACTGGGGACCATGTTCAGATAGCTTCCAAAAGAGGCACCAATACTTACAATGATCTTGGAATGGTATTAAGTTTTCAACTATGAAGTGTCATTTTGGAATTGAAAAAAAAAAAATTAAAGTGAGTCTCAATTTTAGAAAGTATCCATCTTAGCAATGGAGTACTGTCTAGATGGGTCATTCAGAAAATATTTATTGAGAGTCTGCTATGTTCGCATTGCTGTGTGAGGCCTTGAAGACAGAGGGGTGAGTAAGCCATGGAACATGTCCTCATGGAGCGTAATGTCTAGAGGTGGCATGACGGAAACAAACAGTGCCACGGAAAGTTGCGTGGAATCTGTGTGGGCACAAGGGAAAGATTCTCCCTGAAGTGGTGTGAAAGGATGTCAAGAAGATCCCAGAGAGAGGGGATTTATGAGAAGAGTCTAGACAAAGGAGGGCGAGAAGGAACTGGGGGAGAAGAAAAAGCATTCCAAGTGGAACAAACCAGACTAAAGCAAAGGAGAGCAGCCAGACCCTGTGTTTAGCAATTCTGTGTGGTAAGGTGCAGAATTCAGAGGGAGATTATAGAAATAAGCAACCATCTGCACAATCTCACACGGATGTGCTTAACGTGGTACACAGATCGAGTATTTGTTTTGTTTTCACTTTCAAAATGCACTACCAAGCCAGGTGTAGTAGTGCACACCTATAATCCCAGAACTCTGAGAAACTGAGGCAGTAGGGGCACAAGTTTGAGCTCTACCTGGGCAACTTAGAGACTTATCGAGACCCTGTCTCAAAATAAAGGGCAGGGAAGAGTAGCTCAGTTCAATCCCTAACACCACACACACACATACACACGCACACATACACACATGCACACACACAAACTACCTTACAGTGTTCTTTAATTTTTAAAATTTGTGTCCAGCCCTTAATAAATAGAAAGTTTGACATAAAAATACAGCTTATGAAAAAAAAATTTGGCTACACCAAACCCAAATTCCCATCCTGCAAAAATTGGCCAGAGCCAGAGCAGCTGCCTTGGTCCATTCAAGTTTCTAAAACAAAAATACCAAAGATCGGGTGGCCTAAAGAACAAACATTGATTCCCCACGGTTCTGGAGACTGGGAAGTCCAAGATGGAGGCCCCAACAGATGTGTCTGGTGAGGTCTGCTTCTTGCCTCCTGCTGGCTGGAGGTCATCGCCCTGTCTTCTTGCTGTGCCTCACGTGGTGAATGGGGCAAGAGTGCTCTCTGCAGCCTCTCTCTAATTTTTTTTCTTCAGGACTGGGGATTGAACCCAGGGCCTTTGCCCAGAGCTCCTTCCTCACCACCCCCCTTTCCTTGGGACAGGGTCTCAATAAGTCACTAAGTTGCCAGGGCTGGGCTCGAAATTGCAGTCCTCCTGCCTCAGCTTCCCAGAGTAGAGTCTCTTTTACAAGGGCAGTAATCCCATTCATGAGGGTTCCACTCTCAGGATGCATTCGCCTCCCAAAAGCTTCACCTACTTACTCCACCTACTTAATATTGTCAACTGGGAGTCAGGATTTCAACACATGAGTTTGGGTGAGGGGAACAAAAACAGTTGATAGCAGTCACTGCCGCTCTCCATGGAGTCACGAATTCTCCAGTTCATGACAGTCCCACTGAGTCCCCCTTCATTGCAAGACTTTGAGTCTGGGATGCCTAGGACAGCTAAGCTGCATAGTTTCAGAAGGGGGAATGATGAACACTTTCATGTCAAGCTGAAGGTTTGAACTTCACGCTGCAGTGAGCAGGGAGCTAATAAAGAGTCTTCACCAGGGAATTGGACATGATTGGAAATGATCTTAAAATGACCCCCGTGGCATCATCAGCATTTTCATGCAACCAGAGAATGCACTGAAGAAGCACATGACTGGAGCAAGCAGGCAGAGGGGAAACTCAGAGAGTGAGAAATGATAAAGTTGGAACCGGGGCAGTGGCCATGGGGATGGAGAGAAATGGGTCAAAGCAGCAGGTGTAAAGGAGTCAAAAGGCAATGTTGTTGTCCACGTGGGACTGGGACTCAGAAGCCAGGTGGAGCCAGAGGCGGAGATTAGGGCTCATCGGCTGATTGGCAGTTGAAGTCACAGGAGCAGTATGACGGCCAAGGGAGAGGATGTGGGGTGAGAGGAGACCCAGGCAAGGACCTTGAATCGGAGCAGGAGTCCGAGCAATGGAGCCAGGAGAGACTGGTTCTCAAGAACTGATGCAGAAAACATTTAAAGTAGTAATCTGTCATCAGGATAAAATGAGGTCACATGAGATGGGGACAGGATGTGAAAGAGGGTGGCATTGGGGTGACCTTCACCGGGATGGGAGGAAGAGTGCCCAAGCGATGGTAGAGCACCGAGCATGGGGGATGACACCCAGTCCAACAGGCATGGTGTCGTGCTTTGGATCCGGGGTAGTGGTAGGGAGATCAGAAATGACTTAATAGAAGGCTCTCCTACCAGAGGAACAGAGGGCTCGGAAATGTTCACTTTAACCAATTTACAGGACACCTTCCCTGTAAGAAAGAAATCCAGTAAACTTGCTGGTTCATTCCACCAGCTGGTTCAAGATCTGCCATTTCTTTTCATTGGTCAGTCCATCAACCCCACTTAGACTCCACTCTAAGGAGAGAAAAGGGGACCCAAATGGCTATTCCTCTTGGGTTATGAGCAAGCCTTATAATAAGTCTGACTATGTTTTTGTCCCTTGTGATCAAGAGATTTTGCCAACAGAAAGATCTAAGAACACAAAATGCAATCTGATTGGAGGTTTATGTTCTTATCCTAAGACATCCAGCCAACAAGGAGAGGGAAAAAAATCTCATTCTTATCTTAAGGAGAGAACATATGTCTGTTGTTCTCATTTTGTATTTTACTTCTAAACAAACTTTTTTTCTTTGTTTAATTTCATGAAGAATGAAAAAAGAAAGAGAAAGTAAAGATCCTGAGTGTAGACCTTACTACTGAAAAACTTGGCTGTGAGGATCAAAGGAACACAAGACCGTACTTGTTGGTTTTGGTGTTTGTCTGTTTGAATATTCTAGAAATGACTCCTCTATGGACTCTGAAGAAGCCCACAGTGATGAAAGGGCAGACAACAGAGGAATTTCTGGCGCTCCTCATGTCTACAAAGGAAAAGGAGTCTACCTTATAGAAAAAATGCCTCCTAGTGGGCCTCGTGAAACATGTCTATAATCCCAGCACTCTGGGAGGCTGAGGCAGGATGGTCAGAAGTTCAATCCCAGCCTTGTCTCTAAAAAATTAAAAAGGACTGGGGATGTAGCAGAGTGCAAAGTTCAATCCCCTGTACTGGAAGAAGAAGAAGAAGGAGAAGGGAGAGGGAGAAAGAGAGGGGGAGAGGAAGTGGGAGAAGGGGAAGAGGAAAGGCAAGAAGAAGGAGAAAGAGAAGTAGGAGGGGGAGAAGAGGAGGAAGAGGGGCCACCTCCTTCAGATTAAAAGAAAGGAGGTGAGCATTGTTGTGGCCACATCGTGACACAGGTGCAGGGAGACCAGGCCACCAGCAAGCAAGCGGGGCAGGGGTCTGCATCTGAGGGGTAGTGAAGCCAGTGGGGAAGTGTCGGGGATGAGTGCCGTGAAAGTGCACACTCGTCTTCCACCTGCGTGTGGAGTAGAGAAATTCCTTGAACTGGCCTCTCATTGTGTGCGTGTGCATACAAGCGTGTGTGTGTGTGTGTGTGTGTGTGTGTGTGTGTGTGTGTGTTTGGGTGGTGCTGGGTTTTGAATCCAGGGCCTCATACACGATGCAAGGCAAACATTCTCTGCCTACACTGAGTAAAAAGAAAGTGAACAAAATCGAAGGGAATAGAGAAGGGACGCGACGCCATTTTCTGGGTGTTGAAGGGCAGACTCACGCCCATTCGCTTATTCATTCCGTGAGCATCGGTTGTTAAAAATCAGACACAGTTTCTGCCTCATCCAGCACACAGAGTAGCCCCCACTGTATACACCAAGACAGCCCTTGCTGAAGTTCCAGAAAGGCATTTTTACCAGTGACATGGCTGGAGAGCCTATGCCAAGTGACAGACTCTGTTCCTAATAAAGGGCCGGGCCTCAAACAAGGATGCACCCACTACAATTTGGACAGGCGGCCTAATATTCGCTCAGGTAAACCTGGAAAGATATTTCAGATGGGGAATGCCATTACTCCGTTTGGGCTCTGGCCAAGTCTCCAGACTTAACAGTCTCTTAGAGAATTAGCGTTTTCTAGTAATCCATCAGCCAGGTCGGGTTTGAATGTAATTTTCTGATTAAGGTGCTAGGCATGAGCTAACCCTGGACCTAGCAGGAGACGCTGTAACATCAATGCTCATCCCCTGGGGGTTGGCTGCGCGTGCTGAATGGGGCACAGGGACATGGCCATATTCTTTTTGGTCAACAGGATTTGGCCACCTTGGGAAGGAACATGGTGTTGAACAACGTCTCTTCCAGACTGAAAGCCGCTCAGACGTGGGTCATCATTCCAGGGATTTGGCAGCCTGGTTTACTAGCAGCCAAGTGCATAATTGCCAGGAACTGGCCGAATCCACAGAGACACCAGTTACTTCTGAATGCTGAAAACTGTTTGTAATATACTGTAATAAATGGAAGCCTGACTCATTTAATCTGATCTGAGCCCCAGGCCAGGCGTTTCTGCACAGGAGGGAGATGTTTACTGAAATCTTAGTTTTCTCCCCTACCATCTCCCCTTCCAGGAAGAACAGAACTATTATCTGGGTGGCCTCGTGAATTTCTGTTGTAGATTTTAGGTCCTTACTATGAATGCTTATAACATACATGCTCTCGGCTTGTTCTGAATTCACTTTGGTATGAAGTGATAAAATAATGCTCTTCCTTTTTTAGATTCTAAAGGGAACTAAGCATTTCAGAAAGATAAAGATTTGAGTGTCAGACTCTCCTCCATTCCTGGCAAATTTCCGTACCTCTTTCCCTGAACCAATGGGAAGAGGCAAGTTAGCACCCCCTGTGAGAAGGGGTCTGATTCAAGACCTCTCTTGGCTTGGAACAATTGGGATAGGTGACGAGCCCAGCTGGCCAGACCTCCCCCTCCAACAAAGATGGCAAATCAACTCTGCTATTCCAAGGTGACCCGCCCAGCTTCTTTTCCATACAGTTTTTGTTCCTCAAGTTCAGAAATCTGATTTTCCCAAAGACTGACCCAGCCTCCGATAACTGATCCATGCTGAACCAGCTAGGGAAATCTCTGCCCTCACAATCAACTGATGCATTTCAAGTAGCAAACTCCTCTTGCACACTGCAGATGAGGGGACGCTAATCCAGCGAGGTGGCGTGATGTGTCCGAAGTCCTGCAGCTAGCCACAGAGGCAGGGCTTGAACACAGGCCTTTTGCCTTCGAAGCCCTTGCCCTTCCTCCTGGAGCACCCCACCTTCCTGGTAGAACCCCAACATGCAAGTGTGGCAAGAAGCTATAACAGGGCTTCCCAAGTGCAAAGTGCAGGTGACCAGGCAGGCAACAGACAGGGCAGGCCACGTGGGGAAAGCAGCAGTGGGTGGCAGGAGCCACGTGACTGAGGGTCCAGAGCCAGGGTCCAGGCTGAGAGCAGGCCAGAAATTGGGACTATGGCAAGAGATCATTGGGGCCCCATTAAGAATTCAGGTAAAATGGAATAACAATGGTCTCAAGAGCACAGCAGAGGGCTGGTGAGATGGCTCAGCGCAAGGGCCCGAGTTCGACTCCCAGAACCCACATACGAAAAAAGGGCCAGTGATATCGCTCAGCGGCACAGGCGCCTGCTGGCACGCAAGGTCCTGAGGTCGACCCCCACTACCCACAAAAAAAAAAAAAAAAAAAAAAAAAAGGAGCACAGCAGAACCAGGGAAGGAAAACTGGGCAGAAGCCGGTGCTGGGCAAGCCCACCGCCACAATTATGAGCCCCTGACAGCTCCAGAGCACTGCATTCCTACTCCTCCCCTCTCCCCTGCAGAAAGGAGGATACAGAGCCAGACCAGGGAGCGGCTGAGGCTGTAGGTGGAGCCAGGGAGCTGCCAGCCACAGGGCAGAGAGGCAAGGCGAGCCTGTGCCAACCCTCTGCGTCCACACTTCTCCATGTGGTATATTTTTTGCCTGTTCTAAAAGATATTGTTGATTCTGCTTTATTTCCAGAACACTGTCCGAAAGATGCCTTGAGAGAGAGCGACCATACATGATTCACTGTCCCAACTGCGACCCTTTTGAGAGTGAACAGGAGAGCTGTTAATAGTGATGCCTGTACAAATCAAAAACCAGGACTAACGAGGTCAGACTAGATGCACGGTCACCCTTAGCTTACCACCCAGCACTGAGAACTCCAGCATGCCTGGGCCCAGCTGGCAGAGGGTGAGGCAATCTTGCTAAGCTTGTTTATGGGACAGGAAGGGACTCCTGGGAAGTAACTTGCCCCAAGGGAAGAGAAAGTCTAAGTACACAAGTTGGGTTCAGTGACAGCAAGACAGAGCCAGAGGGGAGGGAATATTTTCAGTACCACCCAGTGTTGGCTGGACCCAACATCCTCTGGCCCATGTCCAATGGACTTAAAAAGCTAGTGACACTACAAAGAGCTACTTCATTAAAATTTCCAAGGAAACTTGAAAATGCAAGGGTTAGCCAAATTCTGCATCAGTAACTTCAACAGCAACACAGAAGGTACAGTTGGCACTGCGTGGGGGGGTGGGTCATGAGTGGGATGTGGAATGTGGCATCACCATAGCTGTGGACCATGACTTTGCCCCAGTAAGGGAAGGATGGAGAGCCAGAAGACAGGGATGCCTTGCCATTGTAGCTCTGAGCATACAGGAGGCTGTTCCCAGGGACTCACTGAGCTATCACGAAGAAGGATGGGAGGGCAGCCATTTCACACAATGCACAGAGGAAGAACAAGGGAAATCATAAACGATGGCCACTCTGTTAGCCTGCTTTTTGTCACTGTGACAAAATACCTGAGAAAATAAAATTGAAAGGAGGAAAGATTTATTTGGGCTCACAGTTTCAGAGACCCAGTCCATGGTTGCTTAGCTCCATTGCTTTGGGCCCATGGTGAGGCAGAGGCTCATGGCAGAAGGGGGGAGCAAAACTGCTCATTTTATGGTGGTTGGAAGGTACAAAGAGAGAGACAGAGAAAGGATGGGGCCAGGGACAACATATACTCTTCCAGAGCATACCCAAGTGATTTACTTCCTCCAACTCAGCCCAGCCTCCTGAAGTTTCTGCCACCTCCCAATAAAGCCATCAGCTATGAACCCTGCCATGGATTAATCATCGACAAGGTCAGAGCCCTCATGATCCAATCACTCTCCAAACCCTCACCTCTGAAAATTGCTGCATAAGGGACAAAGGTTTGACACAAGAGTCTTTGGGGGGGTGGCCCAGATCCAAACCATAATAGCTATAGTGACTTTAATTTCACCCTGAAACTGGTAAGGCATGAGAGACTTAAGGAATATTTCTTCTGGCCTGGCGTGAGGGGTGCTCACCAATGGTGGATCTGAACTTGGTAACCTTCATTTGGGGCACTTAGTTCCTGTTAGTCATTTTATGGTCCATACAGTAGGCATGTATTTCCCAAATACTACATTGCAATGATATGTGTATTTTAAAAACAGTGCCCAAAAATTTACACACGGTAATTAGCATGCAATATAGAAAACTTTTCTAAGAAGTCCTAAAAAGTATAAACTTTTGCTACCTTGCCAAGAATGGTGCCTACTCTCTCTGCTAATCAAGGGATCCGTGTTAGTCTTTCCACAATCTGAAGTTAAAGGCTGCTTTCAGATTGCAACACTCGTTTACCAAATGGCTACGATGAAAACACAGGCACCACCAAGTGTTGGTAACAATGCTAACAGAGCTCTGACGTGGACCCAGTGGGAATTTGAGCTGGTGTGCTGTCTCTGCAGAATTATCACAGGATGAACTTGTAGGTGCACAAATGCACTGCCACACCATTCCATACCCATCCACAACGTATATAATATGTTCACAAAAGACACAGGTAACAACATTTACACCAACATTCTCCATGATAGACCCAAAGGAGAAACTATCCAACAACTGGCTGGATGAAGAAAAAGTACAGTATATTCATACAATGGAATACTCCCTTGAAAATAAACAAGGGCAACAACACACGACGTGAATGAACCTCACAAACACCAAGCTGACCAAAAGCAGCCAGATCCCAAATGTCCGTTCATATAAAATTTACAAACAAGAAAACTAAAGCTGTAGCTTCAGAGGTAAAAATGGAGGTTATGTTAGGCGGGGCTAATGAACAGGAACAGAAAGAGACTTCTGGGGACTGGGGATGTCTTATTTCTTGATCTAAGTATATTCTATGGGTTTGAAATTTTATCAAGCTCATTATTTACCACTCTTCTGCATTTGACTGGTCCAGCAGCCTGGGTTCAAGAAGAGAGTGTTAGACTCCACCTCTTGATGGGGAATGGCAAGGTAACGTTACGGAGACCATGTGGGTTGAATACATTTTAAGTAGTAGTCTAAATAAAATTTATAATCTATCTGTTATGGCTTATATCTAGATGGCCCCCTAAAGCACTCATAGGTGGGGCTTTGGGGAGGTGATTGGATCACTGGGGTGTGATACTTATGGATGGATTAGTCCACTGATGAGTTTACAGCTAAATGCGGTATTGGGAGGTGAAGCTTGGTCAGAGGAGGTGGGGCACTGGGGCTGTGGCCTAGCAGGTCTATCTCCCTCCTCCCTCCTTGATCTCTCTCTGCTTCCTTCTGCTTCTCCTCTGCCATGCTGCCCTGCCTTGGAAGCAGCCAACTATGGACTGAAATCTCTACAAAGTGTGACCCACAATAAACCTTCCTGCCTTACAGTTGTAGGTGTCTGGTATTGTGTCTCAGAGAGGAGAAAGTAACTGAGATACCAACCAGATGCAAATGAGAATGCAGCATCACTGTGGGGTAAAGACAAACACTTAGGAAGGTAAAGAAGACAGTGAAAGCACCAGCAGGCAACACACACAAGGCGAGGAAGTGTATTCCAGTCTGGGGCAATGTGACCCATAACCGTGATCAGTGGAATAAGATGCATTTATGGATCAGTCCCAACAAGACCACATGAGACGGGAAAGGGGCGACGCACCAAAAGAAGAAACAATGGGAAGCAGCGCATGCCTACTGCAGACAACACTGACTACCTCTGATGGTCATCGCAGGAGAAATTCTTAAACCTGGCTTTCCAAGAATGAGGAGGTGTGTTCTCTCCGTAGTGCGCTCAACTCTAAGATTCCAAAGTTCTCTCCCAAACTCACATGTCAGATCCATTAGCGTTAATATTATTAAAAAATTTTTAATATGGATCTACTTGTAAAACATACATCCAAGTGCAACTACTGAGAGCGATCGTGTTTAATTTCTCTTTGAGCCCCTCTCAAAATACTCCCCGGGCTAGGAACATGTGTTAACACTTTTCCCTCTGGTAGTTTGAAAAACCTTCCACATTGTTTTGACCACACATATTTCTGTTAACAGTCATGAGTCACACATGGAAAAATTAACTGGAGGCTGCAGGTGTGGCAGGCTGAACCTCGGGGCCTGCACCTCCTCCTCGGGGAGGATCCCGGGGATTAGAGAGCAAGCAGGTGGCTATGACACCATGGAACCAGATGGCTCAAACAGAGACCTTGTCTGTTTATGGTTTACGTGGGACTCTCCGTCCAGAAGGGACCAAGCCACACAGAGGAAGACGCTGCCGCCTAAGGCCAGGATGGCTGCTCCACAAGAAGTAGACTTAAAATCATGTTATGAGAAGAAATACACATTTCTCTCATAGACTAGGTCAGGCATGGACAAACTTTTTCCGTAAAAGGTTAACAGGCAATATCTTAGGCTTTGTAGGCTATCTTAGTCAGGTTTCTGTTACTGTCACAAATATCTGAGATATCTACTTGAAAGAAAGGTTTATCTGGGCTCATGGTTCGAGAGGTTTCAGTCCAGATCACTCAGCCACGATGCTTTTGGGCCCGGAGTGAGGCGGAGTGTATAGAAGGGTGTAGCAGAGCCAGCGGCTCGTAGCATGGCAGCCAGGAGGTAAAGACAGAGGAGAACCAGGGACCAAAGTCCTGAAAGCCCATCCAAGGGCGCCCTTCTGTGACCTAACTCCCTCCACTAGACCCCCACTTCCTGAAGGCCCCACCATGTACCTCTAATGCCATGGGCAGAAAATGGAGCCTTTACCAAGTGGGCCTTCCGGGGGCCTTCGATCTCTGTTGCAGCCACTCAGCTCTACTGATGCAGCACAAACACGGCACTCGGAGAATGAGTGTGACTGAGGGCCCGTAAAACGTTATAAGAAACAGGCCTGTGGAATTTGGTGTCAGTCTCCGGATTAGACCAAAAACAAAAACAGAAGTAAACTGTGCTTGTCATTGGGTAGAGAGGAAATCTGGGCAAAGCTGGCCTACGTAGAAAACAAAAGGGAGGCTGTAACACCCCTTATTCTACCCTAACCCTCCGCTCCTCCCTGTCATGGAATCGGGTGACAGATTGCAAGCTACCATGCTCACACCCGCCGAAGCCGCACTGAGGCCACAGGGGGCGGAATTTGCACAGCACTCAAAGGGACTGGGGCTTTGTTTAACCCTGGGGAGAGGGACAGTGTGTTCTGAAGAAATGAATGGGTGTCTTGGTTATTTTTCTTGTCGCTAAGACAAAATACCTGACACCCACAACTTAAAGGCAGAGGGCTTTATGGTGTCCGTCCATGGTCGATCGGCAGGCTCCAAGGCAGGAGCAAGATGGCGGAAGGGCCTGGCTGGGGAAAAGGTGCTCAGTCCATGGGAGCCAGAACCAGAGAGGCAGAGAAGGAGCTGAGGACAAGAATACACCCTTCCAGGTCACGCCCCAGTGACCCACCTCCAACCAGGCCCTACCCCCTAACATCAAGTCAGCAACAGTGCCCCCTGATCCAATCACCTTCCACACACATAAAAATGGGGGGGCATTTTAGACCTAAACCATAACAATGAGGGACCTGGTGCTCAGGAATAAAGAGGACATCTGCGGAGACAACACCAGGAGAAGCAGGGGGAAGGTGAGAGTTCTAGAGTAAGCACCATCAGAAATCCTGAAGAACACCGGAGAGGGCTTCTTCAGACAACTTTGAAAAATGTCCTCTCACTGTCTAACGGGACCCAGCGTTCTCACCGGGCACCACCTTGTTCTAAATTTCCTTCCTAGCTCATCTCATTCCCTGACTGCCTCTCCCAAGAGAACCCGAGCCACCTACAGGTGGGGATGCAGTCTGTATGGCTCACTCCTGTATTCTCAGCACCTCGAATAGCACCTGGTGTGTGGATGATGCTCAATCAATGTTTACAGACCAAACGGATGAATCAAAGTCCAACAGGCATGGGATGGCTAATTTTCTGTGTCAACTTGGCAGGGCCATGGGCCCAGATATTTGGTCAAACATTATTCTAGATGCTCCTGTGAGGGTGTTTGGGGGTGAGTTTTACACCTAAATTGATGGATTCTGAGAAAGCACATTGTCCTTTGTAGTGTGGGTGGGCCTCATCTAATCAGGTGAAGGTCTGAATGGCACAAAAAACTGAGCAAGAGGGAACTCTGCAGCAGGTGGCCTTTACACTTGGACTGCAGCCCAGCTCCTCTGGGTCTCTAGCCTACTGGTCCACTCTGCAGATTTGGGCTTGCCGGTCTCCATAATAAGTGTGTATACAAACACCTCATCATCTTCCCCTCCTCCCCCCCTCCCCTTTCTCCTTCTCCTCCTCTCCCTTCTCCTCCTCCTCCTCCTTCTCCTTCTTCTTCTACTTCTTCCTCTTCATGCCTGTGCAGCACTAATAAACCCAGCCACCCCGTAGCCCATCAGACCACCTATCTCCCTCCTCATTCCCCATTCCCAAGAACAACTGGCAATGGGACTTGAAGGAGGATCTCTCGATTAGCTACAGCATTTTCTTCGGTTTTTGTTTTATTCTCTTCCATCACTTGTCTTTGTGGGAGGGTGGCTGTTTTTATTTATTGCTTTTTTGTTTGATTTGTTTTGTTTTGTTGAGACAGGGTCTCGCTATGTAGCCTAGGATGGCCTTGAACTCATGGTGATCCTCCTGCCTCAGCCTCCTGAGTGCTGGGATTACAGGCGTGTACCACCATGCCTGGCTAAGGGTGGCTGTTTTTAAAGGGAAAGATTCATCTTGTAATTAAACAGTGAAGATCACACAACTTTACCTTAGAAGTCTCCAATATCACTGGCCATGGGGTTTGAGAACATAACTGAAAGTGAGGCCTGATGAGGTGTAAGGACAAAGATTTGACCTACAGGAGGTCTCATGACCTTACAGGAACTAAAAATAGGGCAGAACAGGTTGGGCTTGAACTTGTGATCCTCCTGCCTCAGCCTCCAGAGGGCTGGGATGACAGGTACTACAAGTCACCTTGACGTGAAAGGGTCTTGCAAAGATGCATGATGCTCTCTTCTTGCCACATTTTTCTTTGTTCTGGGAAATATAATTGCTTTGCATAAAAATGTGTTATTTAACACCTAATACATTTTATTGTTTTTTTAAATTAATAAATACATATTTTGAAATTTCAAGAAAATAGCACAGGAAAGAAAGCAGCTAGCTATACCTGATTTTTTAAGATACCAGGGAAAAAAACCTTTTTCTCTCAGTGTTGAATTTTTCATTGATTAAAAAACAACAGAAACTAAACACATCACAACTGCAGAACAGACCGGGCTTGTTGGCCATCAACTTGCAACCTCTCTTTGGTCTTTATTTCAATAGTATATTTGGATCAATTAAGAGAGGAGGGAAAGGTGGAAAACAGAAAGACAATACAGAAATTAGAAAAAGAAATAAAAAGGAGAGAAATAGAAAAAGATTGATTAAAAAAGGAAATGAGAAGTGCATTTTTTTAATTGCTACATTTGGGGTAATTTATTACATAGTAACATATAACTAATATATCATCTTTCCCAAGACGTTAAAGATTAAGAAATTAAAGCCAAGGAAAGTAAATAAAGAGAATTGTAGAGTAAATGAGATCATAAATATAATCACAGAAATTAATGAAAAAGTAAACACACAACAGAGAAGGTCAGCAATGGAAAAGTTCTTTGAGGAGAACAATAAAATCAGTTTCCAAATTATAATGAATAAGTGGTGCTGTACTCTAAAGAGCACTGATAAATTCCGTACAGCCAGTTGATTCTCACACACTGTTCCGTCAATTTTTGCCAAGTGTGTATGGTGCAAGTGATGAATGATCATAATTGCGGCGTGAATGTTGAGTGACATCTTCATTTACGTGGACGTGCAAGACAAAAGTGCGACAACAGACAGCACAGCACCCATCAACGACATGGGCAACGTCCGCTGAATCACGGAACAGTTTTCAGATACGAGCGGTTTTCCCGACACTTGGAGCTATTCACGACGTGACGGTTATAGGTCCACCTGTTAAACTGAACCTGCACTATGTCCTCCTGGGGCATTTGGCAATGCCATTTTCTATCATTAGGACTAAGATCCTACAGGCATCTGGAGGGTGCAGGCCAGGGATGCTGCTAAACATTCCACAAAGCACAGCGCACTCTTCCAACCAAGAATTATTTGGTCCAGAATATCCACGGTGCTGGGCCTCAGAAACACAGCTCTAGACCACAAACGCAATACCTCACGCCTTGATCTGCAGCGTCTAGCAACTCCAGTTCACATTAAACCAAATAGCATCGCTGTATCTCACAGCCCGTTTCCCATCCTCCGAACATTGGTCCGTTAATCAGTTCATCTCCTCCTAGAGCATGGCCCTTTAAAGTCCCACTTGAAACCTAGGGGTGCTTTGCAAGTCCCTCACTTTAGCAGTCCCCAAACTCAACATTTTTATCCACTGGCTCCATCAGGCTGTAGGAAACTCTGCTTGGCATCTCAGATTTTCAGTTCCACTTTCAGAATTAACAGCCCTGCAGGACAAACAGCTCCAAATGCCAGGCTCTCCTCTTGGGGATCCTCCCCTGTCTCAGATCTTTGCTTGACAGTTCCTCACTCCCTTCGTAGCTCTCTGATGCCGATGAACATTTGTAGAAATATTTCTATCTGCTTCTTTAGTGGTACTAACTGGGAGCACTGATCCAAACCACATAGCCAGTCATCAACAGAAATGGAATCCGAGGGTGATTTGATTCTGAACAGGTATCTCTGACCGATGAGAACAATCGATAAGAGGGAGGAATGCAATCAGCAAGATAATCAGGAGTGGTGGCAATAGTCTATGGAGATAGGATGTGGACTATTGTGGTGGTATATGTTTTAAATTATCTGACTGGTGACATAGAACAAAGGAGGTAATAATAGCATCTACCTTATAGGGTGTGTTATGGTTTGTGTCTGGGTTTCCCCCCAAATCCTCAGGCAGTCATGGGGGCAAGTGTTTTGGAAGCAGATGAATCTAGAGTTTGTGATTGGTTCATTGTTTAGTGCTGGGATTTGTGGTGTGAGTGCTACATCCGCCCTAGGGCGGGTAGCCTGCTTACAATACAAGGGAGGAAAAGAGACTTGTTCCTCCCCTTTTTGCTTTTGTTGCTTTTGATGTCTTCTGCAACCTTGAAGTGTTTCTCCTCTGCCATGTCACCCTGCCTTGGAGCCAGCTGATTACGGATTAAAACCTCCACAAACTGTGAGCCAAATAAACCTTTCTCTCTTTCACTTTGGGTGTCAGGTATTTTGTCTCAGCAATGAGAGAAAAGTAACTAACACAGGGTGCTTGTAAGGATTAAATGTATAAAGTGCTCTATCAGTCAGGATAACCTAGGTGATGTCTCCATAATAAAATGAAAGGGCTCCTGGCTTAAAATGACAAACTTCTACCCTTTGCTGTACTGCATGTCTGTGCCTTCTGTATCATCCGAACCCAGAGTGCAGACCCTCTCTCTGGGACTAGGGCAGAAGAAAATAGAGTGGACAATCACATGCTGTCTCTTAAAAGCTTCCACGTAGATGTGACACGCGCCACTTCCATTGTCAAATAGAGATGGACCAACTTCCTCTGTAACCTACTTGCTCTCTATCATGTACTTAGTCTTTGGCTTTTTGCAACTCTTTTAAGAAAACATAGAAACTGTTCTTAGCTGGTGGGCCGTCACAACATGGATATGGAATGTAGCCTGCAGACCCTGGATGAAAGCAAATCATCTGGCCCTCTCTACTCCAAGGGAGCAAGAAGTGAAATCCTACCATAGACCCTGGAAGAAAACCGAAAGTATTTTTGGACCGCACCAGCGGCTACCCCAAGTGCTCAGCAGTGCCTGCGGTCTAGAAGATGCTTAATCCCTGGTAATTCTTCATCATCAGAGTCATCATCACTGATGTCTTCTGAGGCTTGCTTTCCACTTTTCCCCTGGGTCACCACGCCTGTCTTCACATTGTACCATACATTCAAAGCAAAGGAAGATGAGAAATGATTTCAACATCATTCTTCATCTATCGGTAATGTGATTCTTTCCCTTCTACCTTGCCGTTCTCACACCTGCTTCTGCTCCAGATGTGCCTCTTCTTAGCTGAGGCTCTGCCTTTCTTCAAGTTCCAGATGAAGCCTCCAGACAGCGTAACATAGGAGTTAAACATGTGAGCCCTCGAACCAAGATTCTGGCATCAAATCCTTGCTCTTCTACCTAGAAGCCAGAGGACCCTGGACAACAGGATCTTAATTCCCTGTGTGCTTTTCTCAGTTACCTCCTCTCTAAAAAGGTGTCTGCGATATTTATCTCATAGCACTGGTAAAAGTATTAAATTAGTTCATCACTTAGTTACTGCCATAAAAAAAATGCTATGCTATAACCACCCTGAATCTCAGCGGCTTAGTACAGCTATTCACAGATGGACGGGTCAGCTAAGGATTGGCTGAGGGTCAGCGGATCCAGGCAGGGCTTAGCTGCAGAGCCCTCTTATTTCCACTGAGCTCTGTGTGTATGAGCCTGATTAGGGCTGTTGGCTGGCTTGGACTGGGTTTTCTGGGGGACTCGGAATTTTTTCCACAAATGTCTCAGACATGTCCTGAGACAAGAATGCTACACCAAGTGTTTTTCAAACAATATAGGAAAGAGGACATGCCTGATTAAGCTACAAATTGTGTGCCTTAGGCTATATTATCCCATGCAGAAAAGAGTCAGCGTGACTAGTTTACTTGTTCTCCTTAAAAAGGTGTGCTTGCGAGGTTGGCTTTAGGGAGAATTCTCGCCATTCTCTGATAAGAAAAGCTCAACGTGCCTAAACTTTTTGTGTAAACAATATGTTTATGCTAAACATCAACTTTCCTGTGAGAGTCTGAATTTCTGATACACATTAGATAGAGTGTGCCTATGTTAGCAGCCCCTAATAAAATGCATGGTCTTTGAGTCTCTGATGAGCTTTTGGGATAGACAATGTTGCACCCGTGTTGTCACAGTTATTGCTGGGAGAATTGACTTCATCCTGTGTGAATCCCCTGGGGAAGGATTCTTGGAAGCTTGCATCTGGTTTCCTCCAGAATTTGCTGTGAACTTTTTATCCTTCCTGATTTTGCTTGGTACCTTTTGACTCTCATAAATCATAGACACTCGTACAAATATATATTAAGTCATGCTGATTCTAAAGAATTGTCAAGTCTAAAGGTAGATGTAGGAATCCTTGATGTAGTAGGTGTCAGTGCAACAGCAAGCAGAAACATGGAAATGACACCCAGGATTTGGAGGCAGATTTATTTAACGTCGGACAAGCACTGACTAGGAATCAATTATTTCTCAAAATGTCAGGTGCCGAAGGCTCAGGGAGGGAAGTGTTTATGGGGTTGGTTGCAAAGGGGAAGTACAGAGGCAGAGTACATGGCTGTCTTTCACTGGTTTTTACAATATGCATCACAGTGGCCAGCTATGCATCACAGTGACCAGCCGTTTCTAGGAGAGAGATGCAACCGGAACTGCAACAGGAACTGTCACCTGGGCAACTGACGTGTGCTGGCCGGGGGGGCATCTTCTGCTACATAAGAAGTGGGATGTATTAGAACAGCCTTGGCTCACTTAAATGGAACAAAAGCATTCTTTGGGAAAAGGAAGAATGAACAGGGAGGAGGCAACAAGCTTTTAAAGCTGAATGGCTATGGAGCTGCCCGGGGTATTACACAGGAGGTAGGCTGCTGGGTGCTGTGTGCTAAAACCTACCTGTGGGATTTTTAAATGATTTATAGCTCCAAAGCCAGGAGAGTAGGCTCCCTGGGCCACCTAGTTGCTTTTGGTTATGTTGGCTAAAGTTAGAGAGAACAAATGGCAGTTCAGGTGACACTTTGGTTTTTGTTCTCCCCTCCAATTGGGAGGAAAAAGGGCTCAAAAGTACCCACAGGTGAGTCTTTTTATACATTGTTCTTTCCTCTAAGCCAGAAGGAAAGCATTAGACTGGTTTCCAGGGCTAGAGCAAAGCTTTAGATAAACCAAGGGGTCGAAGGACTCTCCAGCCAGCCAGCTAGTTCTTGAGCTCCACACAGCACCGCTGCAGTAACTGTCACTACCCTACAAACGCCCCTACACCCAGCCAGAATCTTGCCTGGCAGCTGCACTATTAACCACATAGTTGCTGCAGGCGGTGCCAGAAGAATAAATGTGCAGAAAGGAAAAAGGCAATTCTTAAAAATATCTTGGTGTTTTATGAATAGCACATCTGGATGTGTGATAAAAATTGATGTAAAATGCTACGTGCTTGTAATTTCTTAAATGCTAGCAGGATCATCCCAGCCAAGGAAAGTTACAAAGAAAAAGTGTTATTGGGGCACAAAGTTCTTGCCTTTTGCATCAATGGGTGGAATGTAAACTCTTGGACCACTGAAAACAAAACTAGCCTCTGTAACCAATGGTTTACGGTTATTCCCTGCTGGAGCCATGGGGAAATGGATGGTAAAAGGTAAAGAGAAGTGATCTCGAGATGGACACACACTTTTAGAATTATATTTTTTAATTAAGTCTACTGGTACAATTTAGATATGCATAATGATCATATTCATCATAGGGAATTTGTACCTGTATATGATATATCTTGATTTCTCTTTTTTAGAATTTTAAAGAGCAGTTTTAAACTCTCACAAAGTCAGAGGCCTAACCTTCAGAGAGGCCAGTGACTTTCTGGCGTGATGTGCATATTTTAGAGAAGGTCAGTATGAGCCGACACGATGAAAAGGGAGTCAGAAAGACCTTGCCACTTGGACTTGGAACACAGCTATTTGGCCTTTTGCTGCTAAGAAATGCCTTTGCCTTTTTCTGAATTCTTTTTTTTTTTTTTTTTTTTTTGTGGGTACCGGGGGGACGACCTCAGGACCTCGCGCACCAACAGGCACCCGTGCCGCTGAGCGATATCACCGGCCCCTTTTTCGTATGTGGGATCCGGGAGTTGAACTCGGGCCTTCGCGCTTGCAAGGCAGGCGCTTAAGCCGCTGAGCCGTCTCACCGGCCCTTTTTCTGAATTCTTGAATTCTCAGATCTTAATTCCTTAGACTTTAAGCTAAAACCTGATACTGTCTGTGATAGGCAATTTCTGCCCCCGGAATAAGCTGTGCTGAACTAGTGCATGGGTTCCACATATAGGATTCCAAGTTGGAGACGAGGATGGACTGGGACAGCACTCAGAGGGGACAACACCATGAAAATGGCATGGCTGCTGGCTGGACAGTGTGGGTCACGTACAGACACTCACGGAAGGGGGGTTACATTCTGATAGGACCTCCTGAAATTGAATTGCTGCTTGGCTTTACATTTCCAATACAGAGACTGATTGCATCCCTAGCATATGTTCACTGCCAAAAACTATGTGCTGGGGAGAGCACACCGCAGTGACTATGACCTCTCCACCACTCCTGATAGAGCAGATTCTTGGCCCACTCTGGGAATATCTGACTTCTGTTGACTTGTGCTTGACTTTCTGGATTAGCTGCAGTTTGCCACAATGAATCTCCAGCCTGACTCTTCTACCCTCCTTTTCTCCGGCACACACACCTTACCAGGCATTGAATTATTCAATGCAGCTGTTGCCAGAGAGGGACTGTTTTTTTCCTAGGCTGTGCACTAGATAAATGATCAGGACAAAGAGGTAAGAGGTTATGTAAGTACGTGTTGAATAAATTCATGATGTAACTTTCTGAACATTCAGGGTTCCATCCTAACTTAATTCTGAACATTCTATGCCTTTCAAGGTAAGTGGCATAAAAGTGTTTTATTGCAAAAATGCTTTTGTCCCCTTGCACATAACCTCTCACACAAAGGCCCCATGGAGAAAAACAAGTGGTTAGGAATAAAATGTAAGGTAATGACTACTAAATGGAAAACACGGTTTTGTAAGGACAAAAGACAAACACTATACAGAGTGAGGTAGACAGTGAGGAGGACATTAATGTCCTTCACTTTGAAAACTGTTTCTAGAAGCTTCCCTGTCTTCATGAGGGAAACTCCCCATGCTGTCTTTCCTAGCTGCTGTAGATGCTCTGAATCAAACTGATTCCTGAGCCTGCAGTCACAATAAACGTCACCCATGCGATGTCATGAACCAGCAAAACTATTCGGAGCTGTCTCTGAAACGCCCTGTAAAACCAAGGACTGACTGAATTATCTGGAGTGGAGTGAGAGTTCTCGGGTGGCAGGCCCCACAGTGGGAGGCCACTTTGGGGTGCTTTACCTTACTGCTTGGTCAACCTACGTCCTGCATGGGGTGCCCTAACAACAGTAAGCTCTGTTTCCCACGATGCCATATGCAATACTCTGAGTCCTACTTCTGGTGTCGGTGCTCTGTCATGGCACTGCCTCACCCTGGGAGGCTTCAGCTTTTTTGGCCAGAGTTGTGCTGCACCTGGATTGCGTCGCGGGCCAGAACAGAATGTTTCATACGGAAACTAAAGGAGGAAATCACCTGACTTTCTAAGATAGATCTTTATGGTTAATGGAATTTAACTGGTTAAGCCCGGGACCTTGAATAGGGCTATCTTGTTTAGATCTTGGAATGGTAAAGAACATAAAATATTGAGCATATAAAATATGTTTATATTCTGGATTTTTAGGCTTTACCATAGTATTTATATGACAAGATATGACTGTAATTACAAAGTCCATACGATGTGTTTTCATGTGAACACGCCAGTATAGTGCTCCGCACTAACACGACGCCCTTAAAAAATAAACCTTTAGGAAAAGCAAGCAAAATCTCCCTGTACCACTAACGTTCTGCCAAAGCGTCCCAAAGTGCTGCAGCTGCTAGAAGACGCTTTCGCCCAACGCTATTCCCCTCCCTCTCCCAGTCCCGCGAGCCCTCGGCGCTCTTAATTGGCGGGAGGAGGAAGCCCTCCAGCCAATCAACGTTCTACAGGGTCCTCCTCCCGCGCGTCTTTCAAAGGTCTCGTAAGAACCAATGAACGGTTAAAGGCCGAGCCAGGGAACCCGGAGGCGGAGTAAGAAACAAGGTGAGGCTCTGATTGGTTCCTTGAAGACGCCGTGAGCAACCTCCCCCAAAGATGCACCAATGAGCTGCGGGGATAGGCGGGCTCGGCGGTGGCTGAGCCGCGGTGCTGCGGAAGGAGGCCGCACCGGTCCAGGCGGGCGGCGGCCAGAGATGAAGCCGGTGAGTCGGGCGGCAGGGGGCTGGAAGGAGCGGAACCGCCGGGACAGGAGCGGTTCTGCAGCCCCGTTCTGGGGCAGTGCTGGTAGCCCGGACCGGGTCGTGACCCGACTCGCGCGGTAACCGTCTCGTGTGTCGGGGAGGTGGCGCTTCCTGCACCGGTGCAGGACGAGATCCGCAGAGCAGGGTCGCGACACGGAGGAAACTGAGGCACAGAGGACTTACGTGGGGTAGCGGCCTGTGTGATACCCCAGCCCGGAGGGGTGGCTGTTGGGGCTGCGCTGCGCCCCCTGGAGACGATCGTGTCCGTGAATGCCATCCCGCAGCTTCAGGCGACCACACAACCGCCACCACCCCCAACGCCCCAAGCCCCAGGGCCACCGGCCTCCGCCCCTCTTTCCCTGCGGTTCAGAATCCCCGGGCTTGGGGAAGCAGAAAGATCCAGCCGGATATGACTCACGCACCTGGCAGGGAGAGGCGGAGTGAACGGGCCACACAAACTTAAAATCTTGACTCATAAAAATTGCTTTAAAGAAGAAACACGCTGGCAAGCTGCTGAGGCCCTACCTGCCTCCGACCAGCTGCTACCAGGGTTGTCAGCCTATCGAAGGCCCTGCAGGTAGATCCAGAGCAGCTCAAAACCACTGTCTACATTGACCTTGGCATGTGATCTGCTAGGGACAAGCAGGACCCTAGTAGAATACGCCTTCAGAGCTAGGCCGGGCACTAGGCGTGACACTTGCTAATCCCCGCCAGCTGTCCTTCATCCTGGCCTCCTGCTCCACTTGTCCCCAGAAGGGAAGAGTAGTTTTCCTATCCCAAGCTGGGGAGGAACTGAGCACAAGTAGCTCAAGTTTTTCTTCCCTTTCTCTCGCTTGGCTCTGCCTGCCCACCTCCCAAGGGCGCTTCCTAGTCATTCTGTCACATGGGAGCCCTCGGGGTCCATCGAGTCTGGGGTGAAAAAGTAACACATTCAATTGGCCATAGCTTAAGCTACATCCTCCATTTGGCACTAATGAAACGAACATTGTGATCTTCATTCCCTTCCAATATCTTACCTATCAGTTGGTTCCAACTAGGAAGTGAGAAAAGGGTATGTTTTTATTTTGGTCTTTAAATTCCAAGGAGGAGTCTTCGTGATTTCCATCGTTCCATTGTTCTAGTCCTATGATTCACGAAAGTGGCAGCAGGCTGTTCACCCACACTCGCCTACCAAACTGCTAGGCTGTATGGGTTTTGTTGTTTTGTTTTGCTTTTGAACCATGGTGCAGGTAGAACCTTCACCAGCTCTGTCTCTGCCTCCACCTGTACTTTGATCTCACAGTTCCTGAATACAAAAGCTCTCTTTTGCCTCGGTTGCCTTAGCTTCTTCCCCATCTGCCTAGAAGCCACCTGCTCTTCCTTCAGAACCCAGCTTAAGCGTCTCTGCAGCCTTCTGCGCCTCCTAACTGGTCGGCCCCTCCTTTCTCTGCTCCACGGCACACAGTTCCTGCTTCCATTCTTACAGACACCTTTCTCCTGCAGTCAGTACACACACTGTCTCTATAACTATGGATCTTTGCATCTTCACAGCTTGGCAAATGAGAGTCTAAGAAATGTTTGTGAACAGATGCTCAAATCTTCTCACTTCGTAGTTGAGGAAAACTGAGATCTAAAGTAGCTTACCTGAGCTGGGTGTGGTGGTACACTCCTGTGATCCTGGCACACGGGAGGCTGAGCCAGGAGGATCACTGTGAGTTCCAGGCCAGCCTGAGCTACATAGTGAGTTCCAGGCCAGCCCGCACTACATACCCTGTGTCAAATTAAAAAAAAAAAAAAAAAACTTAGGTTATATCAAAGCCATGATCAGAAACCAGAGTTCGTGGTTCCCAGGCCAACTCTCCTTTCACTGTGCACTGGTGTAGTTATTGATAGGATGGCCCACGGGAATCATTTATTTTTGAAATTGCTGGTGTCCCTGGTAAGTCCAAATTGATAACTGAATAAACTGCAAATAGGAATTGAGTGGGTGTTTAAGCAAGGACCAGCTATGCTAAAAGTATATGTCAATATTCTTTACAGCTATGTAACATAACTTTTTTTTAAGTCTATTTCAATACAGGCAAGTGAGTTTGACTCCTCAGACGAAGAGCCTGTTGAAGATGGACAGACGCCAATTCAGATCTCATGGTACGTAGCATTTCTGATCCATGAGCTAAGACATTTGATGTTATGTCATAATCTCTGTAGACTCCAGCGTGCATACTGAAAATATTAAATGACCTCTCCTGCTGAGTATATAACTCTAGTCTTTAAGGGACTATCTGTGATATAGAATAAAGCTTTAAAAAAAAAAAAAAAAAAATGGAAACGAGTTAAGTGAAGAGTAGAGGTAAGATTTTGAAATGATCTTGTACCAAAATCTACATATTCTTTTTTAGACAAAAATAGTGTACCAAATATAGGATGAAATATTTAATCATTTTATTAAATCTTGGATAATACTTTAACTATTTGCCACAGTAATACCTCTATCAGCAGACATTAAGATAAAAGCCACAGCCAGGCATGGTGGCACACGCCTATAATCCCAGCACTATGGGAGGCTGAGGCAGGAGGATCGCCATGAGTTTGAGGCCAGCCTCAACTGCATAGCAAGACCCTATCTCAAAAATAAAATAAAATAAAATGAAAAAAGATAAAAGTCACACAGATGTAATAACCAAAAAGCTTCTACATGTAGTCTACTTCCAGCATTACCTTTCATTTTCCCTTTTAAGCCTCTTTTTACACTCAAAAGCTCATCTAATTTCCAGTGTCCGATAGTATCTGTGTGATGCCTCCTGCTTTCTTCTAAATTGATCTCCTGACTGGAAGACCAGGTCAGCCTCTGTCCCTGAGTACTGCAAACTGGGGCTGTGATTTCTTGACATTATTTCGTTTTAATCAACACCCATTATGACAAGAACCGGGTTGCCTGTGGTTTTCATTGTATGAAATGATATCTGTTAAGGTATCCCTACCAAAAACACCTTAAACTAGTAATGTCAATGAGTGCTAGAGATGAAACTGTCAGAGGGTCACTTTCCAGCTCATTTCATTCCTTATCTGAAATTTGATACACTCCAAAACCCAACATTTTTGAGCATCTATTTGGTATTCAGAAGGTTTGGGGTTTAGAGCACTCAAGATTTCAGTATGGTAAAGTCTCTGCAAATATTTCAAAAGCCAAAAACTCCAAAATCTGAAACACATCTGGTCCCCAGCATCTCATATAAGGGATAATCAACCTGTAATACAAAACGTCACGGGTAAACGTACCACAGGGTCGCCCCTGTATGCCACATGCTACCTGCTGTGATCCAGGCATCGGTATCTTTAAGGTAAATTTAAATTAAGTTGCTATTTTAACACTTGAATTATAACAAAGTAAGTCTCTGTTTAAAAACTTAGTGGGCTGGTGAGGTGGCTCAGCGGCGTAAGCGCCTGCCTGGCAAGCGCGAGGTCCTGAGTTCGACTCCCGCAACCCACATATGAAAAAGGGCCAGTGATATCGCTCAGCGGCACGGGTGCCTGCTGGCGCGCGAGGTCCTGAGGTCGACCCCCGGTACCCACAAAAAAAAAAAAAAAAACCTTTTAGTATTTCTAGGCCTTTTTGTGATCCTCCTATTGGTATTAACTGTGAATTTTTGTCTTGTGACTTTTGTAAAACTTTAAAACACTCCTATTCAGTGGCAAGTACTCGTGTTGGTTAAGTTGAATTTGAATTTCCATTTATAACTTTTTAAGCAACTGAAAAGTAACCTTGCTGGGTGTGGTGGTGCATGACTATAATCCCAGCATTTGGGAGGCTGAGGCAGGAGGATTGCCATGAGTTCGAGGCCAGCCTGGGCTAGAGTGAGTTCGAGACCAGCCTGGGCTAGGGTGAGTTCAAGGCCAGCCTGAACTACATAGTAAGACTGTGCCTTTTAAAAAAAAAAAAAAAGAGAGAGAGAGAGAGAGAAAAGTAACCTTGACAAATTTCTTTTTTCAGGCTACCCCTGTCACGAGTGAATTGCTCTCAGTTTCTCGGTTTATGTGCTCTTCCAGGTAGGTAACAATGCAGTGGGCCTCCTATCATATGCTGAGGACAAGTTGGTCAGCTAACAAGTCATACTGTGTCTAAATATGCCTGTTATAAATGACTAAATACTGACTTTTTACTTTGCCTTATTGTTATGTATAGGTTGCAAATTTAAAGATGTTAGAAGAAATATTCAAAAAGATACAGGTAGGTATAATACGACACAGCCACACAAATAGTTTTTTGAAAAATAAACTGAAATTTCATTGTCAAAAGAAATAAACTATAGTCTGTTCTTAATCTATAAAATAAATGTTCATTATTTTATGAGGTTCCAAACTATAAACTTATTTCATATGTAAATAAGTATTTGTGAAGGACACAGAGAACTCGTCACTTACTTAAACATGGCTTTGCTTTTCACTGATTTTAATACTTAACTTAGAAAGTGTAGCGGGGAAAAGCATGTAAATAAAACAGACTTGGCACTGCCCAGATCTTTGAACATACAGTTTCTGTGGAGTTGACTGTAGTCACAGAAATTAAGCATAGGTTGGGAACCCAGAAGCAGCAGTGAAATTGCCCATCTTGGGTAGAAAATTTAGAAAGCCAGCATCCTGGTAGGAAAGGCAGAGTAGGAACTAGCCTTCCATGCCCACGGGTCTTCATACCACTGCTGCCTCAAGTTTAATGATTTTTGGCACATGGGTAGCATGATATTACTAACAAGAGTGAGTTTTCAAAATATTTTATTCTGGTTGGCCTAGAATATCTCAAGCCTACTAGTCCCACTAACATACTTATAATTCAGGAAACAAAAATGTATAATGTACTTTCTTTATTACTTACCTAGCAAAAAAGACTTAAAAAGGCTAACAGATGAGTTGACCCTTGCAGTATATTCATATTTTTCTGCTGTAGACATACCCACCATGGTAGGAAATTTCCATTTGGATAACATTTAAGTCATAAGCAAAATATAATTTGAATCATTGGTTGAAGACCAATCTTGGACAGTTTGGAATGCCCTGTTTATTTAGTATCTTTTATAGAAGGCATTTCCAGATTTTTTTATGAAAAGCTCTTTTTGTTTGTTCTGATTTTGTTTTTGTTTTTGTTTTTGAGACAGGGTCTCACTATGTAGTTCAGGCTGACCTCAAACTCGCAGCGATCATCCTGCCTCAGCCTTATTTTGCAATAATATATTAAATGGAATATAGTATATAAACAGATAGAAACATCAGTTGGGGGAGACCTAAACTTTCCCTGCAACAGTTCTTATGGGGCGACTCTGAGTCATTTCTAGGAACCATGTGACAACTAGGCTTTACTTTGGATAGGAGAAATTATCCAAAGTGTGCAAAAGGCAAATAGAAAACTACCTACTCTTTTAAAAATGCTTGCAGTAAAACAGCAAGTGATGAAGTGTAACAGAAAAAGGAAATGTGCTAGCATTCCTCCTTAAGAGTTGTTCGGGTGGTGTGGTTTGGTTTTTGCTTGTTGCAGTGCTGGTGACTGAACCCATGCGAGGCGAGCACTTTACCACCGAGCTACATCCCCAACCCATTTTATTTTTGAGATAGGGTCTCACTAAGTAGCCCAAACTGGCCTCAAACCTGCAGTCGTCCTGCCTCAGCCTTCCGAGTAGCTGGGATTACAGGCCACTGTGCCCAGCTCAAGGGTTTCTTTTTATTTTTGAGTAGTTGGTATTTTTCAAATTTATTTTAAAGCAATATTTATTGCAAGAACAATTTTCTTTTTGTGGGAAGAGCAACAGAATTGACTCCTCTTGAAATTCAGTAAAAAGTATTTTGATTTAAAAATCAATCAGGTTTAATTCTAATCATCTTCCGGTTCTGCTGTTATAAAAAGGCATATCAAATCTATGAACTGTCACGTGTTTTGGGTTTGGTTTCAGAAACTGCATATTCTCCCTGTCGACTATATTTAACTTTGTAATGTTCTATATATGTGTGTGTCTGTGTGTATCCTGGTCGTTGGCAGAAGAACTAAAGAGCTGCGGTATACAAGACATATTTGTTTTCTGCACCAGAGGGGAACTGTCAAAATACAGAGTCCCAAACCTCTTGGACTTCTACCAGCAGTCTGGAATCGTAACTCACCATCATCCTATCCCAGACGGAGAGACGCCCGACATAGCCAGCTGCTGCGAAGTAATGGAGGAGCTTGTGACCTGCCTCAGAAATAACCGAAAAACCCTCATACAGTATGTTCCCCTCTCCTCCGCCACGACGCGAGAAACACCCCAGGCAAATGGTTTCTTGAATTGCTCGGTTATTAACATCATATTTTTGTTGCAAGGATTCAAAGAACATAATGCATGGAAAGTACTAGCCCAGTGCCTAGCACAGAGTAAGCACCCAGATATTTACTGTTCCTACTTTTCAAGAACAGGACAATACATAAGTAGATCTGGAAATTTTCAGAATAAGCTTATAGGGGCTTTTCTTCCTTCAGTGTTATCTTAGACCTTTCGTTGCAATTTTGGGACCTCCCACTGACATTATTCTTGTTGTATAACAACATCTCACTTTTTGGCTAGCATATGAATAGCTTACTGTATTTGCTTTCAATAGCAAGAAAATTCATTTTTTTCAAAATTGACAGCAAAAAAAATTATTCTTAAGGAGCAATCTTAAAAAATATGACTTGAAAATTGTATTGGATATGAATGTGCTACCAGAGAGAGATGGGACTCCCATTGCATAAGATGCAGATAGGAATTTTGTTTATAACAAAATAGCTTAAGGAAAGGGAAAAAATAAAGAGAGAAGTAGCTCGGATTAAAGGTGGAAGAAAGTGACAATGGGCAGGAGAGTGACACAATAGGCAGGAGAGTGTCACATCACGAAGATGAGGACTGGTGCTGTAGACATAAACAGTAGCTGCTCTGCCAGAAGTATGACCTGCAGGGCAGGCGAGCCGGCCACAGTGAGAAAACCTTTCCTTCGTGCAGTTTATTGTACATTTCTCATCCTAATAAGCCACTTACTCTTTTCTGGAACAGGGTAGGGTGCTAAGTAGTTTGACAGCTCGGAAACCCCAAAGGGATCTCGGGTCACTGCTTTGAGCTAGAGGCATACAGACTACACCCGATAGCCGTGCAGTCACCGGGCGAATCCTGCCGCCCTTCCCTTCTCCCTGCAGCCCAGGGACCTCACGCCAACAGTGCCCGTTCTGAGGGCAAACCCACTAGCACAGGAGTCTTGGGCCACAGAACACCTGTTTGTGGCCAACCTCAACTCTGATATATAAGAACTGTAGCTTACAGGATTGCCAAGAAAGCACTAGAAGCCATCCTACATCCTATAGTTTCCAAACTTTCCCAAAGCAGTTGCTCCCCAGTTCTTTTTTTTTTTTTTTTGAGACAGGGTTTTGCTATGCAGTTCAGGCTGGCCTTGAACTCTCTTTGTAGCCCAGGCTGGCCTCGAACTTGCAGTGATCCTCCTGCCTCAGCCTCCCAAGTGCTGGGATTACAGGCGTGTGCCACCATGCCCAGCTTCTAGTTCTAATTCTAAAGGGAAAATGTCAGAAGATTCAGTCGTCTTTGCTTAATTTTCTGATAAATATATGTAGACAAAATAATGTTAGATGTAGCTAGTGAAAATATTTTCCAGTTTGTGGATCCGTTTTTCACAACGGTTCTGTTTTATTATAAATAAATTTTTGAAAGCAGCCTCTACTGAAGTTTCCAGAGCCACAAACTAGTTCAGTTTGGTGAAACTTAACAATTCTATGCTGGCAGCCCTGATGTCTGGACAGAATACAGACAAGAAGGACAGACAGATGGGTCACCTTACCTATGTTGAATGTTTCAAGCTGCCATAAAATAAAGCATTTGACGGCTAGGAGTTTTCCTTGTTCTAGATCTTTTGAAGGTGTCCAAAGTGACTCCTTTCGATAAAGATTAATTTTCTGTCCATTCCGCTGCCTTTCATTGCCAACACTGCTAGAGAGCTGTAAGCTTAGCCCTCAGCAAGGAGGTCTGGTAAGTTTTTTCACTGTCCTGTCCTCTGCCAGTGCTCTCTCTCTCTAGTGCTGCCTGGACATTTTCAGCCCTTTATGAAGCCAGTGAACTTCTTCCCTACTGTATTGCATTGTTTCCTTGGGCTACCGTAACAAAGTGCCACAAACTGGGTATCTTATAACACAGAAATGCCCTTCTTCCCTTTCTGGAGGCCAGAAGTCCAAAATCAAGGTGTTAACAAAGCTGTGCTCTCTCTAAGCTCAAACTCTCCCTTACCTGTTCCTCACCTCTGGGGGTGGCTGGCAACCCTCAGCATCCCTTGGCTCGTGGCTGCATCACTCCACTCCCTGCCTCTTGTCACCGCATGGTTTCCCGTGGGTCTGTGTCTCGTGAACTTTTCCTCCTCTGAAGACACTAGTTGTATTGGATTAGTGCCCCATAACCTCGTCTCAACGTGCTTATCCTTGCAAAGACCCTATTTCCAAATAAGGTCACATTCGCAGGTACTTGAAAGGATAAGAACTTCAGCTTGTCTTTTTGAGGGACATAATCCAACCCATATCACCCACTGTGTACCAAATACAGACGCCAAGTGAGGCACAGTCCCCACTGCTGGGGAATGTACTGCTAAGCATACAACACAGAAATGCAGGAAGATCGCAGCATCCTTCCTGCAGGCACACAGAGGTGGTTCTGGAAATAAACGGAGCTGGGATGGATGAGTAGGAATTCGTCAAACAGAGATGAAAGCACCTCCAAGTGTAAAGTAGTATTAATCTTGCAGAAAGTCGCTAAATGATCTATCTCTTTTCTGTGTGTGTATATGGTAGAACCAGATCTCTCTGGAGCAGCCTTACATCTGGCTACTCTTTGTAGAAACCAAGTTCATGTATAACTCCAGGGGTCAGTTCCCGTTCTGTCCGCAAATCCTGCAGTACAGTAAGTACCTGGCTTTATCTACCATACGCTGCAGTACTTGATGGTAAGTCAGAGGTTCATTCACCCTCTAAGCAAATTAGATGTGTAATTTGGTTTTTAGGATCTTTGAAAATGACTAAAAATATAGTTTTGCAGCTTTGAGGTTGATCTTCCTTTTTCTGGAGAATCTTGTTTCCAAACCGCTTTCTTCACAATGCTAGATAATAGTAACTAACATTCATTTACTTCTTACTCTGTGCCAAGCTCTATGCCCCTTACACATGCCACCTCGTTCAACCTCACCGATACATGTATTAATGCTGTCACCATCTTATGGGTAAAAGAGGCCCAGAAAGCTTGAAGATCTTGCTTCGCTCACACATCCAGCGAAGGACAGCTAGGATTCAAGCCCCTGCTGTAAACCTCTATGACCTGCTACCTCTGCACACTGTTAGGGGATGAATGAAAGGTTATTGTGTGGATAGCATCTGTCCTAAAAGAGGAAAAGAATCGAAGTGGCAGTTAGTAAAAAGCCAATCTATTTAGTAACCTGCTGCCTTTCTCAGATGCAGATCTTGGGGTTTAAATAGATCCATAAAAAGGCGCTGTCCACCTTGACCCTTTCAGGTGTTCAGAATGCTTCAAGTAAACAAGCACAGTTTGCTTTTGATTGATTAAATGAATGAATCGGCACTGTGCTGAGCATAAGAGCTATAAATGGTAGGCAGAAAAAAACCAAGTCTTTATTTGTAACTTGGGATGGAATAAAAATATACAAACTTCAAAACTGTATTTCCCTTTCAGCTGTTATGGAGGACTTGGGAGATCTTGTCTTGGTAAGAAATATATTTTCATAATTAATTTTTTTAACCTCAAAATAGCCAAACTCCTTTCTCTGGGTCGTATGTTCACTTTATAGTAAAATGACACAAAACACAATATAAGTTTCCAAGACTCAAAGGATTTGAAGATCTAAGATTGGGTGTTCCCTAGAAAGCCCGGGTGGGAATGGAAGGTATCTGCAGCTGTTTAGAGGACGCCGCACATCATTTACGAGTCTTAGCACCTGCGTTCTTATTTTCCTAATGTCCGACCTGTTAAATATTATACTTCGCATAACTTCTAAATAGGCAACATATATATAAAAACCAAGGTATGTTAATTTTTAAAAATTTAAATATGCTGGGGAAATCAAAAATAGTTCATGAAAACTCATTAGAGTAACATTTCTTTTAGTGTTGAACAGCATCAAAATTAACCTTTGTGTTTCAAAGGACACTGTCAAAATTGAAGATGACCCGTAGAATGGGGAAAAAATATTTCCAAACTATATTTGATGAAGAACTTGTACCCAGAATATCCTCTTACAACTCAATATAAAAGCACAACCCAATTTAAAAATTGGGCAAAGGATCTAAATAAACCTTTCTCCCAACAAAATATACAAATGGCCAATAAGTACCTGAAAAAAATGTTCAGCATCATTAGTCATCAGGGAAATGCAAATCAGAGCCACTGTGGATACCACTTGACACCCAATCAGGATGGTTATGATTTAAAACCAACAATGGCTGCCCTGAAATTACAGTGCTCAAACACTGCTGACAGAAGTGTAAAATGGTGCAGCTGCCTTGGGAAATTAGTCTGTTCCTCAGTGAACCGGGGTTACTATATGACTCAGCAATTCCACTCCTAGGTGTATACACAAAAGAAATAAAACAGTTCACACCAACACTTGCATACGAGTGTGTTTATGGCAGCCATTAATCGCAGTAGCCACACAGTGGAAACAGTCTGAATGCCCAACTGATGAATGGATGAACCCACCACGGTATATCCATTCCACCAATGGAATAGTATCCAGCCATAAAAAAGAATGAATGGATGCATGCTACAATATGAACCTTGAACACGTTAAGAGAAAGAAGTCACAAAAGACCACGTATTATATGATCCCATTGATGGGAAATGTCTAGAATATGCAGATCTACAGAGACATCAAGAAGTACATCAGTAGTCACTTAAAGCAAGGATTACTAGGGTCACAAGGAAGGGGGACAGAGTACAGGGCTTTCTTTGTGACAAAAAATGTTCTAAAATTGACCGTGATGGTTGTACATATCTGTGGATACATTAAAATTCACTGAATTGTATACTTTAAATGAATAAAAATTGGAAAAAAATGGATGAATTATATAGTATATGAGTTATTTCTATCAAAAAAAAAAAAAAAAACAGAAGCATGTTAAACTTTTAATTCCAACCCCAAGGTCGTTTCAGATCATGATGTAACTGTCAAAAGCACACACTAAAAGGTCCTAGTCTTCTAAGTCATTTGGAACAATCACACCACATTGAGTCCTCAGCACCAAGACAAGTCTAATTAAGTATCCAATGTCCTGCCCTCTCACTAGTTGTTATTTCCTCTGTTCTCTTAGTAGCTGCTTGTCTCCTCCTGTACCTGTCCGACACGGTCTCACCACAGCAAGCCATAGACACCCTGCGCGATGTAAGAGGATCCGGGGCCATACAGACCATAAAGGTAAGGGCGTGACCATCCCTGTTGGTTGTGGTTATTGCCAGGTAAAACCTCCCCAAGTTGCAAATGAGTCCTCCACCAAGATGTAGAACTGTTCTTAGCAAATGTATTTTTGATTCCTGATTCCTGCTAGTGTTGTGTCTGCTCTAGAAACTTATTTTCTACAATGTATTTCAATATATCTACTTTTTTCAGCAATATAATTATCTTCATGAGTTCCGGGACAAACTAGACACTTATCTGTCATCAAGAGATTCACTATCAAGATCTGTGTCAAGATGAATTTCAAATCACATATATATGACCATGTCTGAAATTTATGAGTGTTCTGGCATAATTTGTACTGAAACAAAGCTACTAGTGTTGTCAACTTGAATATATATGGGCAGATATTTTAAAGCTTTTACTGACAAGATTCTCTGTGTCTTTCATTTCAAGGCAGAGGGACAGAAAACTTTAGTAGAGTTCTCCTTTTCAAAATGCACTCTTCTGGTACATTTAACCTAGACTTAATGCTGGGAAAAAATAGAAGAGCACTTGCATATCTTAACCATTTACCCCACTTTTGCCTCGGGTTACCCCTGGAAACTACTAGCTGGCATACGAGCTAGTAATGAGTATGAAGGTTTTTTTTCTTTTTTTTTTTCTTTTTTAATATGCGGGTACTGGGAGTCGAACTCAGGACCTCGCGCTTGCCAGGCAGGCACTTATGCCGCTGAGCTGTCTCACCGGCGCAGTATGAAGTTTTTGTATGAGTACCCACACTTACTTTGAGATAACTTTCCCCCTCTGTTCCTCCAGAAATTCTCCCATCGTTTTTCTATTTCCTAGACTTACAGAATCGTAAAGGGCCCTGAATCTTTTGTCCGCTCTCTCCCAACGGGCCCAAGCAGGTGTTTCCCCAGCACCTGCCGGGACTTCTTCAGAAATAGAGAATCCCCTGGTTCAGACAGCTGCTGCAGTTTTAGGGCACTAACTTTCCTAAGTGGAAACCACACAGAATGAACTGAATCCTTCTTTCACATTGACTTCATGAAGTACTTAGCTGCGGGTTAACTTCCGGTTCCCCCACTCCTTCACCGCACCCTGTACTATTGAAACTGTCTTTAAATTCAACTTTGTGAGCTCCCAGAGCAGCCACTGTTTACATTTGGGCTGTAAACAAGGATCATCTGAGTCAAAGCCACCTTTTTTTAACAGCAGTGGTTTCGGTGCCACACACAGCAGTCTCACAGCTCTGTTGGCTACTGGTGACCAACGGTGACCAATGGTCATTTGGCTTCTACCACCAGCCTGCAGGTCACAGGTACCTGCACAAAAGATTAAGAGACACTACATCAAAATTGAGTTTTTAAAAACTCCTGTGATGACTAAAACTCTTCTGTGCTGCTGCACCACTTGAATTTCATGAGGGAATATTCCAAAACGGTCGCTAGTGGTGGCTGTGGACTTCAGACTAGATCACCATATGTTCTGCAATATAAAATCAGTATTTTAATACTTAGTGTACATTCTGCTGCTAGAAGTTAAGATTTTATAAAAACACTTAAGGAAGATGGGGGCATCACATATCCTAGCAGAATTTAATGTTTAAGCTAGGGATTTATCTCAGATAATAAATGCCAAAAATTACAGCTAGAGAGTTTTGTTTTTTAGAAGTAAAGGCTAAACTAATGGATTTGCCTTCATGATTTTGGTACTACAACCAAATACAACTGAAAATCACAACATCTGTTAAACTCTAGACAGTCACTGAAACTGACACTAGCAAGTCTTACATTAGCTTGCTCCCAATTTAAATATAGAGCATATTCATGAATACTTTGGAAGGAAAATATCGATATAAATTAATCAATCCTTTACTAATTGAATTTTCAAAGTGATGCATCTCTCAATTTCCATTGCAGGTGCTAAGCCTTCTACATTGAAAATGCTTGACTAAATTATTTTAATACCATGTATACAGAAAACAATTATTCCATGCCAAACGTGGGTGTCATTACTGAAATATAATTGCCCAATTAAGCTTACTAACATGTAATCCCAACTTTCTAGGAGAAATCTTTTCTCTGCCTGAACTGTGTGATATTACCCCAAAACAGTGGGGTTAAGGAAGTCCGACAATGTGGGATTCTGCTTATTAACACACGCATTCAATCAATACTCATAAACTACACAAGGAAATATTTGAGACCATTTTTATTAAATATACAAAAGCAAAATAAGCAAGCTCTAAGGAGTAAGGCAGGCTACTTAAAGGTATTTTCTTTGGACAGTGGTACAGCACCATCAAGCTTAGATTTTAACAAACCAAGAGCACAGGTACTAAATACATTTTATGTTTCTCTTAATGGTTTTAGGGTTTACCTCCTTACCAATCCACTTAAGAAATTTGTCTGCTCCAGAATATATAAACGTGACAACCAAAGAAATGCAAATATTTAGAAAAAGCACTGTACAATAGAATTAACATATATAAGAAGCAATTCACTCTTCTGTGTGTCAAGATGCTCTCTACCTCTTCTACCACATGCATTAGTAAAATTAATGCAGAACAAAACCCTCACTCCAATCCTACCGATCAGTCATCTTAAATGGTGAAACTATTTTCTACAATAAGCAGAACAAGCAGCAGTTATTTATTTCTTTTAGACACTTACTTTTAGAGCTCTGAATTTTAGTCAAAGGAAAATTGTTATAAGAAAGCCAGTCAACATATTTAGAAATAGAACCACTCTGGAATATTAGCAGAGAGCCACCTAAACTATATTACTCGTGCCAGAGACTTACTAGCTGCTGGTCTGACTGCAGATCAATGACTGGACTGCGCGAAAGAGCTTGGAATTGTTTGAGACTAACATTAACAGTTTCCAAAACGTGTGAACATGAGTGCTTTTATGAACAATATTAGACAAGGTCATCAGTCTTGGGGAGGGGGGCTTGAGGCAGGGTCCCACTGTGTAGTTCAGGCTGGACTTGAACTCGCTTATGTAGCCCAGGCTGGCCTCAAACTCACAGTGATCCTCCTGCCTCAGCCTCCGGAGTTATCAATATTTTTCTTCCCCTTCTAAAATGAGCATTGTTTTAGAATAATTTTGTCATCAAAAATTTTTTTTTTTGTGGGTACCGGGGGGTCGACCTCAGGACCTCGCGCGCCAACAGGCACCTGTGCCACTGAGCGATATCACCGGCCCCTTTTTCATATGTGGGATCTGGGAGTCGAACTCGGGCCCTTGCGCTTGCAAGACAGGCGCTTACGCCGCTGAGCCATCTCACCGGCCCTGTCATCAAAATTTTTGATTTATAATTATACAACGGATTACTGAGAGATGCACATTTGTGGATGTTAAGTGATGTAACCGGATGTTCACCTTTTAGTACAGGTCATTATGTGGGCTTGATATAGCAGAGTGCTATGATATATTGACATCTAAAATGCAAGCTCACCCCAGAGGGTAGAAAGATACTTAGAAGTCGTCAGTTGCTCGGTGACAATAATATTCTCTGAACCCTGTGGAGGCAAAGTGTTGGATAAAAGAAAGTGTTTTGCCTGTTTCAAAGCACATACAGCTTTACTTCCTTCCCATGCAACATTAGACCTTCAAAATATGCTGACTTGGGGAGCAAAAAGCCCCAGGTCAGCTCTTAGCATGTGTGGTGCTCAAGCTGAGCAACACTGCACAGGCTTTCAGAAAGTTATGGGCCACCAACAACCATGTACTGTGCTGCCCAGTGAGCAACCATTATCCGGGCACCGGAACCTGACTAGTGGGTCTCCAAGTTCATGGTTTAATGGGTGAAGCTTCACAAATGCTTTCCTGATATACAAATATATGTCCGAAGTGGATATCTGGGCACTTCCTGTACTTCCCTTTATGTTAAAACCAGACTTTAAACAAATTATCAGTTTGTCTGTACCTTGAGACCAAACCCACCTCTACCCTGGAAGGGGGAGTGTCAAAGCAGCACTATGACAACCATCAAATGTCATCAATAACATTAACATACGGGTATTCAATAGTTTCTACACTTACACCTATCTCCTTAGAACTAACAGGACTATTGCCATGATATAGTATTACTCCACAGAGGAACTGCTAGACAGACTACATTAATTATACGAAATTAAAATTCAGGGGAATCTGTAGGGTCCACAGCAACAAAGAGTTGATACAGATACAACTAGAGTGTGACACTAGACGCGGGAAGATGGGCATAAATGAGGGCAACGGTTTCTGAGAGCTGGAGAGCTCAGATGAAATGGAGCCCTAACATCAAAAGTAACTGTAACAAGGAAAGAGCTGCTTACACAACAGCTGTCGCTGCACTGTGAGTGCCTACATCAGCTGGGAAAGATTAGAAACCCAGGGTAACCACACCTCAGCTGAACCCACAGGGATAACAGAAGGCAGGCCAGCGCCATCCCCAACAGATTCGTGTGAGGAACAAATTAAATTCAGAGCAAAGAAAAGAGCCAGTGAGATATGGTCAGATGTAAATGTTTTGTTTCTGCTTTCTTCTGGTAAGTGGTCTAATTTCATAAAACACTGAAAAGCATGAGTGGGTAGACACAGTATAAGATCATTCAGGTACGCAAATCTGATCCTGTCAGAGCCAGGAGCTGACAGCCTACCAGCGAGATAGTGAACCTGTCAGGGATCACTGAGGAACTGAGGAGTTGGCTAGGGATTAACTTCAGAAGCATAAGAATGTGGCTTCAAACAGCTGAACTTTGAATTAATCCTGGAGAAGATTCTGGAATAGGTGAAAAGGACGTGTGCTGACTTAAGACAGCCCGCTAGCATTTGCTAATAGGGCAAGCGTTCATGAAAATACTCTGACAGGATTACTAAAATAATAGTCCCAGGAAACCTATGTGGGTTGTAGATGAGGTCAGGTCTCTCAGAACCAAAATTACCTGTGAATGGGAGAGGAAATGAGAGTGGCTGCAACTCAAGTGAGATGGATCAGAACTGAGTGAATTTAAAGTGTGATCTTCATGCCTAGCAAGTGCTCAATAAATAACTTACGGCGGAACCTGGGGAACAATCGGTTCCCTCACCATGCTCCAGATGCTAAATGACAAGGTCTTTCAAGCTCCTTGTAATGAAATGGTTTGGCTCTCCTCCCTCTCCTGGCTCGACATTCTCCTCTTCAGTGCACTCACCCCAATCACCCAATCCCAAAGCGGGAACAGCTGCTCTCTCAAAGCTGGGCGAGTCCAATTTCAAAGCATTTCTTAACTTGTAAAGAATAAAATAACAACTATTATTCTTTTAATAAGACTTCCACAGACACATCCATAACATCGTTTGGTCATTATGGGAACTTTCATACATTTTCCTTCTTTGATCCTTTGCTTAAGAAACTTCTGAACCACTCATGCCATTGTCAATGACCTCGACTCCCTCACTCCTACTGAAGCACAGCATGCTAGCAAACATGCACGCCATAACATGCCTGCCTCACTAGCAGGAGTGAACACTGAAATTTACACGTCACTTTACCTTAAAACCAGCTGTCAAAAAGGAAAATAAAATGTAAAATATTTTTCGTGCCATCATTTTTTTTTTTAACTGTTAAGAGAAGTAATGGTGCTATGCCATCAACAATTAATCTTCTCCAATGGTAAGGGTAAGGTGCTTGGCATTTAAAATTCCTGTTTAGGGCCGGTGAGATGGCTCAGCGGCTTAAGCGCCTGCCGGGCAAGCGCGAGGGCCCGAGTTCGACTCCCGGATCCCACATACGAAAAAGGGGCCAGTGATATCGCTCAGTGGCACGAGCGCCTGCTGGCGCGCGAGGTCCTGAGGTCGACCCCCCGGTACCCACAAAAGAAAAAAAAAAAAAAAAAAAAAATTCCTGTTTAGATCTGGCCACAACAGAATAACAATGTAAGAATTCTCTTTTTAAAAAAAACAGGCAGTACCATGTCTTTGTTGGGGGATTAAGCAAGTGTGAGAAATAGCTGCATGTAATCTTTAAGACAATGCAAAATGAATCTTAATTTCAGAGTTTTATTGTATTGCACTAAAGGAACAGCAGGATGGTTATACAATTGTCTCTCATTCAGTTTTGAAAATCTAAAGTACTTGCAAAGTCTTAAGAATACCTTTACCATCAGATTAGAACAGTAAGCATAATATAACCAGTTTCTTAATAAGTAATGTCTTACAAATAAAAACACATTTAAAATAGCTTTAAATGCATTCTTCACAAGTCAGCATATATTTTTATATCATGTTCACTTTGCTTAAGAATTAAAGCAAGTCTATTACTCTGATGGAAACAAGGGGAATCTCTCATTCATGCACTATGCAGGGATAATATTCAAGTCAAAGGGGGAAAATCCCACTCTTATTTTTGTAAATGTATCCAGATGTAATCATCTACATGATAAATGAGGAAACCTATCAAGTTTCCTGCGAGTCAGATACACACTTTCACTTCATCAGAAGCACCTGATTATCTACAGCTACTTTATAATTAAATGGCATTCCAATAAACCAAAATGGGGCTGGGGATTTAGCTCAGTAGCGCAGCGCCTGCCTGGCAAGCGTGAGGTCCTGAGTTCAATTCCCGGTACCCCGCAAAAAATAAATAAGCCAAAATGAGGCCTACAGGTCCCTATAACAAAAGCTTGCCACAGGCTAAGCACGGCCAGTGATTAGCACGTGCGTTCAAAGGGTGGGGGCCACCCCTTAAGGGGTGCAAGTCCCACCTGTCAACGCTGGAAGTGACCATCCTATATCCATTTATGCGGGGTTCCACTTGAACTCTTTGTCCAAGTAAAACACATGGAGACAGTCCTTCCACAAGCGAAAGATGTGGAAGCATTTAAAAAATAAGGAGTCATTTTTTAAAGTAACTGATCAGATGCCATAGGCTACTCTCGGAAACAGATCTTGCTGGATAGAATCCCTTCACGTGGTGGCTTCTGCAGGCACTGAACCAGACCGACTCTTCTGTGTGCTGCTCTAAGAGCTCACCAAAACATAGATCATGCTGCAAAGAAGAGAGAAGCTGTTAGCGTGCACATTCCTCATCGGATACTGAAGAGCACAGAACAGCTGAGGCTGCTCAACACAGCCGCCCAGCGTGTGGCACCGCACACCCCCGGAAATACAGTCTGGAGACAGCTCCCGCCGTGATCTTCATTTGCACTTACGGACTCGTGCCGAATGCAGGGTTTGGCTCAGTGCGTGTGCTGTAGTTGTCCCCTAGTTCTCTTCCAATTTTAGCAAGTAGAACAGCGCAGCTGAAGCTTAATGGGGACCAGAGCTTGGCGAGCAACCCAAGATGCCACACTCTGGAGCTGCATCTAATAATAGGCAGGAGCATCTCTGGCACCAGGCCTGTTACACGCATCTAACTAAATCCTCAAGCAGTCCGAGGAGGCAGGTACTGTATCATTCCCATTTTACAGAAGACACTGGTCACTGTTTAGCAGTGATGGCGAACCTTCTAGAGCTTCCAATGATACAAACTGCCCGCTGCGGTATGCACACCATAGGTTTGCCACCACTGGCTTAGAGCCTTTCCCTTTAGGGAAAGCCGAGAAATGGCTAGAAATGCAAAGGGTACAAGGGCAGTAGGCACTGATTTCATTCCTCAAGCTCCAATGGCAATTCCTCATCAAGAGTGATGTGGGAAAGGCATGGGGCATGGTTCAGAAAGCACGTCTGCGAAAGCAAACCTGACAATTTAAAAGAGAATCAACGTCCTAATGCTACAACGTCCTGGTGACCACTTTCCCCAAATACATCTCCAGCTTTTATCGTTCATTCAGTCATTTCTCCTTTCTTTCAACAAATATGTTTTAAGTAGCTACTAATGCCAGCAGTGTTCCAGGCATTTCTTACAGAAACTTAGAGTAAATATTAACAGGAAATTAAAATGGCATTGTGGAATTTCACTGTTCAGAACCTATTCACCATCTTCGCTTCACACGTGAGTAACATCTGGAGATGTAGCAGTTATAACCTCTAACGCCCAAAACACCTTTTTCCTGAATTTCAGTCTATTGTTCCTTTGTAATGGAAAAGTAGGTGATGTATAGAGACATATAAATATAAGCCTACCATTTAATACTTAGCAATTTTTCAAGTAACAGAAAGTAGAGGGAATGGAAACGATTCCAACAATTTCATCTTCTACAGTCTTTTTACCCTTTATTTTTGGTAATGAGGACTAAACCCTTTGCACTGATCTATACCCCCACCGCCACCCCTCCTTTTGAGACAAGGTCTCCCTAAGACATTAAGTTGTTCAAGCTGGGCTCAAACTTGCAATCCTCCTGCCTCAGCCTCCCAGAATGCTGGTTTTACAGGCATGTTCCACCACACCCAGCTCTTATACAGTGATATTTTAAAAATTTTTGAAAATCACATAGAAAGATTTCCAGTATATTTATACAGCTTAAACAAAAACTCGTAATTCCACACCTGACAATGTCCTTTGCCAATTTTAATAGGCAATCACTTGACTGTACTTACAGTACACCTAGAACACTGGTTCTCACTAAGGCAATTCTGCCCCACAGGGGCATCTGGGAAGAGACATTTTTGGTTGTCACAACTGGGGGAGAAGAAAGGTCGGGGGCTGCTAAACCTCCTACAACCCCCACAACAGCCCCTACAATAAAGAACTATGCAGCCCGATGTCACCAGCGCAAAGCTGAGAAGCCTCGACCAGAGGGACAATGACATGAGTGCGCCACACTAGGAGAGGAGAAAAGGCCCGCAACTGCACCACCCTGCCACACACGAGGGTCTCCTTCATTGCCCCACTCAGACCAAGCAAAGCAGAAGGTAAAGGGCAGAACACTTATGAAGGAAAATAAAAGGAAAAAAATCTGACACCGGCTCTGAAGAGACGCTGAAGCCCAGCAGAAGCACCTCACTCCACGAAGACTTCGAAGCAGCGTCCCTGGCTGCACCTCCTGCCCGACTGTGGGCCGGACTGCTGCCCTGACAGGTGCCAGGGCTCCTGGAACATGCGGGCACCCGCCAGTGCACACGGTGCTGTGCCAGCTGCCACCGTTAACACACCGAGCTAGTCTTCAGGCGCATGTTAAGATATTAAGACCACGATGTGTGAAAATTTCTTGGGCAGCAAAGTGAAATCACGTTTTCATTTTGCTTTTTAAACTTACCCATATAGGAAGTAAAAGAATGCTAGGAGGTAAAAAGCTAGCTTGCACCACCCTTCTTTCTGACAGTACGCTAGGATATCCGCGTTCATGATGGTTGTGGGGTCGTAGAGTCCTGGCCCGCTCATCACCGGCCTGCTCATGTACCTGGAACAGAACAACCTGTTAGCCACTCGGACAGGGCAGCAAACCTCCCAACCTTCAGGGCGGGGGAGGGCGCTCCCCACGCAGACGACACCGGGACAGGCGGCCGGGCAGGGGCGCACACCCTCACTGACGGGTGGGACTCTTGCCTTCCATCGTCTTTTAAAACGAAAGCTCCTCCAGGGGCAGAACGGGACAGCCAGCCAAACCACATCTGCTTTCTGCATTTTCAGAAACCTCCCCCAAAATAAGGATAACGGTAAAAAGGTAATCGGGTTTTTTCTTTTAACTTTTTAATCCTGGCATCACTTTAGCCTTGGAGCAAAGGCACTCTACCCACACAGTGCAAATTGTCACATTTACGACGCTTGCTTTCTCTCTCTTTCTTGTTTTACTTCTAACCATGAGTACATGTGTTTTCTGAACCATTTCAGAGTCAGAGATATATCACTTTATTCCTAAATACTTTTAGTCTAGATTTCCTAAAATAGAGAGCTATGTAGTTTTGATAGGCCTTTTTTTTTTTGAGATAGGGTCTCGCTATGTAGCCCAGGCTGGCCTCAAACTCAGTGATCCTCCTGTCTCAGCCTCCCAAGTGCTGGGATTATAGGTGTGTGCCACCATGCCTTGCAGATAGGCCTTTTTATTTTTTATTTTATTTATTTATTTTTTTATGTGGGTAGCGGGAGTCGAACTCAGGACCTCGCACTTGCTGGGCAGGCGCTTCTGCCGCTGAGCCATGTCACCGGCCCAGGCCTTTTTAAATAGAACAAGAGAACTTACTAGAGGGCAAGCAGAGCTATGTGACGGTACGAAACAGGTTATCGCCCACGAATAAGCGAATGTTTTCAAAGCCACAAAGTGAGGTGTTTCGACGTACGTGAAATTCAGAGACGGCAAAGCTCATCTAAGCTGCTAGAGATGAGAGTGCGGGGAAGTATGGAGGAAACCCCGGGGAGAGGCCAGGGGCCGCGGAGGCTGGGCGCACAGTGCCCCTGATCTGGGGGTTCACTGGTGTACGCATGCATGCAAATGCATTCAGCTGCACGCTGGAGACTTGTGCCTGCTGTTGTATGTAAGTCACTTCTCCTCTGTTAAAAAATCAGTTTAAAAAGAAATGAAGAAAACTCCATAAGAGATACTGAAATGATTTGTTTAACAATGCTAACGAATTCTGGATCTTCCTGTAGGTGAACAGCATATACGATAACCATGTTGACCACAGTGTAATGAAAATTGAACTAGAAAAAGGTGTCTCTAAGTATTACCTCCAAATATGGTAGGCCAAGAGCGGCATATTGAGGCCCAGCGTGAGCCACTCTGCTGCACAGAGAAACATGACACAGAAGAAAGCGTGGATGAGGTACTCGGGGAGGACCAGCTGGAAGGGAAACACAAGGCCGTTACCGATGCCGCGGCAGGAAGTCCGCTCCGCTCTGGAAAGCAGAGGGCAACCACAATTTAAAAACAATCCCCACAATTCAAAAACAATTTTTTTTTTAAATCACTGTTTTCTTAAAATCATAAGCGAAAGGTGCTACTGAGTTTTACTTCCATGTTTAGCTTTTTCCCAAAAGCAAGATGAAAAGCACACTGATCAGAGCTTGCACTCAAAGGGTAATAAGATATAACTTAAAATGTAGAACTCAAATTCTCAGAGCAATGGGTAAATTATACAAGTTACCACCCAGATTTTTCAGTTGTTTTCTAATCAACTGGAATACTTTTTATTTCCATCATTCAACAATGATAAAAATACAAAAATGAGGTATCTGATCACATGCAAAATGATTAAAAAAAAAAAAAACACGAAACCAAAACTCCCCTTTAGGAGTTTATACATTACTGTTTTTAAGTCTTTAGCAAATACCAGGAATGCTATATATACAGTACTTAGCAAATCACATCACATTACCACAAAACTAAGTTTTCAATGGAAAGCCAACCAGCCATACTCTCGGCACAGTCAGGGGAGGGGGACACTAATCGCACAAATGCAAACGATATGCTTCCTGCAAGGTAGGAGGGAAAAACTGAGCTCATTGCCATGAAATTAGGATTTTCCAGGTTTCTGAGTTCACAATCTTACATACATGGCCTTTTGGTTCCTTTATGCCTGCTTGCCAACGAAATACTACAAGGCAGAGGGCCAGGAGAAGCTCAGAACTCAAAAAGAAAATAAACCATCTGACAGTAAGGAAAATTAATTTAGGCAAAATGCTATTGGTAAAATGACCAAGATTTAATGCTTTACTTTAAATCTTCTTCATACCGAAGATTCGGCCTAATGCCTTTATTAAATAAAAATACCATGACCTTTCATTGCATGTTTCAGCCAAAAAACTTTTCTACAAGTCACAGCTGCAAGGCCAATTTTTCAAATGTTTTCTTCATACCAAGTTAAAATCAAATGAATCCTCAATATTATCATATCCCTCCGGAGGGGAAACCATGGCTGCAAAAATAATATAATTATGCTACGTATTCAAGCCCATTTTCTAATACTTCACCAAACCACTTTTTTCCAGTTGAACACTATAGAGAGTGAACTTTTGAATACTATTTTAAATAGAATCCTACTTTCCTAGATCACCAACTGTTCTATGCCACTAACCATACTTCCTGCAAACTTACTTAACATTATTAAATAGCAAAAATGAACTGCACACTTATATATCCGAGCATGTGTGTGTGTGTGTGTGTATAAAATTTGTAAATGATCCTGTAAACCAGCTTAAAATCAGAATTTTCTAAACAACAAAATGTGCAGAGAACCTTTCTGAAACTCAATGATTACAACCAAAACAAAACAAGAAAAACATATTAAGAACTCATTAGAGTTTGTAATACTAGTTTGAACTAAATTTATTTCTTTAAGATGTAATAAGCCTGTTTTGGCCCTCTAAATCTAACTAACAGCTAACAGGACAAATCATCTGACAATGTTATGCCCCACACTTACACACTGAGGCATGGAGAAAGAATTATTTTGAAATCAGCATGACCCCTGCTGCCCTTAAACAATCAGATACCTTCGCAAGTGTTAATAAAAAGTCTGCACCTCTACCAGTTCTAATAAAATCTCACACTCCTACCTTCTCAAGAAAATCTCACAAAAACCAATCTTCACCACTCTTCAGTGATGACATTTTGCCATAAGTATCGCAAGTATTCTGTTTAGTTCACACAAAAACTAGTATCCAAAAAAACTAACCTGACGTAAAGATGGCTGAAGTGATAGTACTTAAACATTTAAGACATAAAGTTCTCTTGCTAAGGTTCATATTTTAAAATTAGTATCTGTCTTCCCCCATACTTTGGCAGAACCATCAAAACAAACTGAAGTAGGGAAAACTGTCAGATGCCTTGCTGTTCAGCCAATGATCGGCACCGTCTCCCACCCTCTCCCACCTCTCCGGGAGGCAACTCTGCTGCTATAGACGCAGCCCACAGTCTACCCTAGCAGCAGATGTCCCAAACACCATCTGTTCTCAGTGAACCTCTCCATGAAAAAAGCCAGAAGTCACACATTAGATTTTATAAAATGAAATTTTCTCTCTTAAAGTTACAGTAAATTAGGAAAACACAAGAGCTTGAGCTTCAGAAAATCAAGCTGCCTGGGTTCGAATTCTGGTCTCTACCTTAGCTGTGGAACTTTAGACAACATGCTTCAACCTCACAGGCAAGCTGGTTAACTGTCCCTCTCATGACAATGACAATCATCTACCGCTGAGGATTATCATGAGCACTGAATGAAGAAATATCCCGGGAAAGTGCTGATGGCACACAGCCTGGCACCCTGGAACGTACTCGCCTGATTTCAGCTGTTACTACCCTCCTCATCCTTGGTTATTTAAAGTAATGAAAAGCTCAAGAGCACAGAATACTATTCAAAACACAAGGCGCCGTCTCAGCTTCTTAACTATCTCAGTAACGGTAGTGTCAACTGCTAAGGAAGATGTTTCAGGAAGCACACCTGTTACTTTCTGACCAGAAGGCACATTCATCTTTCCAAGCTTTGCTTTCTAAGAACAAAGAAACAGCTAGTAAGTTACAACTCTTCCTTGTACCTAAATTAAGCTTCTGTAACAGTTCTCTAAGGACAAACTGGAAATCTATTCTCTTTCACATTAAGCTGCAAAACAATAACAGCAGCAAACTGATTTTACAAGTGCTTTTCCAAGTAAGATCCTCTAGCACGCTAGTGCATTAGAGTTCTACACAGCTGAAGTCTATGCAAATTCTCACTTTCGTTAGGTAATTTTTTAGGATGAATTAATATTTTCTATGAAGACATATTCACTACTTTCTTACAAAGAGCTTTTCACTTTCTAACGTATCAGGCAAAATTAAACCTACAGACTTGAGAATCTTCCTAAACAAAGAAAAAAGAAAACAGCCAGATCATCACCAAATCCATCACACCTCAGAACTCAGGGTAATATATCAGTCTAACTTAGAAATTTAAAGTAGATAGAATGCACCAGAAATAACTACGTAGAGATTTATATGCAAATTGTTATCTGCAAAATTCTGGCATCTTAAGTCCAAAGGACATCATCACAAGACTCCAGACCCCAAGAAAATGCCTATCTAAAAGACTCTGAATAAACATCGGTAATTTATTCTAGAACACACGTAACTAAAGATAAAGCGAGGCATGGCAGGCAAGTCTAAACTGGAGTTCTATCCGCATACTACCTTGCAGCCTGAGAATAACCTCACCATCTATTAGTCCTTTTATTAGCCAACTTCAAATACCGTACCAAATAATTTAATATATGTGTGCCTTGGGCTATGACATAAAAAATGCATAAGCATTTAACAGCTTTCCCTACTTGTCTGAGCCAGCAAGCAAACATTTGCATAAAATATGAAGTTTCATGAAATCATAAACCTCAACAGGCATATGAACAAGCACACGGAACAGTATGAATACAAATGCCCTAACCCTCCCCGTGAAATGAGCGTAGCATTGAAACATTAAACTAAAAAGCAGTACACACCTTTAGTGCAATTTTGACTCTCTTAATCTTTTTGACCTTTTCAACTGTCTTTGGCCGACAATGTAAAGAGCAGATTGGAAAAATGTTAGTACTGACAGCTGACAAGATCACCAGTAGATTAATGTCAGAATAGTCAAGCGTGACAGAAAAAAAAAAGAGTATTATTTTTTATTCTGCCTACTTCAAAACATACAAATATATCATGCCACTGAGAAGTTTGGCCATGTTCAAATTACAGCAAGTTAAAAACAAACACATTTTTAAACTCTAAAGATAAATCCTATATTGTAACTTACAGGATTCAGGGTATTACACTGGTCTATAGGATTCTTGTAATCAGTCTTCAGCTCATCAAATGCTATAATCTAAAATAAAATCAGAACAGTTAGGACCACTCAATCGAGTAAAAAGCAGCAACAGACCTGCCCCATCATCAAATAATTACTGAATAAAGCAAATGTGTGCCAATATTACAGGAAACAATTTACAGTAAACTCAATATGTGTTAAAAATAGTAAGAAACAAAACTGGATTTAAAAAACTGAAAACACGTTTATGTCACTATTACTGAAATGATCTGATACCACCGTGATGTCTTCACTTTTCAATTTCATCAATGTCTCTCTGTTTAAGTTATTTTCTCTACTTAAAATGAGCTTTCCCTCACCTTCACCACTATTTATTCAACTCCCCTTCATCCTAAAGCCCCTCTTCCTGTGCGGCCTCCTCTCTGGGGTTTCCTGACTCCCTTGGACAGAAATAACCACATCCCTGTCTGCATCCCCACACTTACCACGCTGCCAACTTGGCATTTCTCACACTGAGTCTGTTATTCGCGCTCAGGCTTGCTTCCCCTGGGCCTCCTCGCGAGAGAAGGGCCATTTTTAATTATCTGTGTGCCCCTCCCTTGGCACAGTGTCCGAGGGACACTAGAGATGGAATCAAACGCTTCGATTTATTCCCATTTGTGCCTAAACACATACATCTCTAGGAATGGCTTTGTACACACCATAGAAGAACATGGCTTCATTTAACCTTAAGGGTCACTGAAACACAGAACGTCAAAGTCAAAATGTACTAAAAATCAAAACGGGCTGCACACCACATTTCATGGCATTAACTCAGGTGTCAAAGCAACAGATTTACAGGATAGCTATTTTAGCTGCTGACAATGATCGCCCAGGGGGCTCTGAATCTATCCTAAGTTTCCCCAGGGAGCCGGGAACAGTATCTTCAGATGTTTGACAGTGTTACTCTGTATTAGCACGGATCAGCAGAATCACACATTGCTAGCTTTTAATATAGTTATTTGTCTGTTAAGGTTCTTTAGTTTTGTAAAAAGATCTTTTTTTAATTTCTAGAATTTAATAAAATTCTGCAACCTGCTGCAATAAAAACTCCAACCAAATTGTAACAAAAGGAAAATAATGAAACATTAAAATGTCATCCTCAGGAGAATAAAGGTATTTATTTATTGTACATACTCCTGTGTCCCAGCGCCTAAAATGTAAGTGTGCCTGGTACAAGATTAAGTGGTCAATAAACAGTTATTGACTAGAAAGGAATTAAACAGTGGAAAACAAACAAACAAGCACTAGGTTATTGATTAAAAAAAAAAAAAAAAGAAAAAAAAAGGTACAGGACTCACCAGAAGGGATTTTCCTTTGCTAAGCTGTGGTATATCCCCAAAGTATTTAGTAATAAAAGTTCATCACAATAAATACAATGACATGCTTATAAGACTTAATAGCAAAATGAATACTATCTTTAAAATACTATCTTTAAATGAAACTATCTTTAAAACTAACTTTTTGATTGGACATTTTCTTTAAGTGACTTCAAGGGATTTTTTGAGTAAGCTGTATAGGTTTCTAGCCAAGTGCTATAAAACTAGTTTTCAAAACTTCTGAGAAGATTCTTAGCCTAGTGGTTTTCACTCCTTTGCAGCTCAACAAAAACATTCACTAAATTTTCCACAGAAGTAAAAAATAAGATAGATAAATCTCTATAAAAATCCCAGGACCAGTGAGATGGCTCAGCGGCGTAAGTGCCTGCCTGACAAGCGCGAGGGCCCGAGTTCGACTCCCGGATCCCACATACGAAAAAAGGGCGGGTGATATCGCTCAGTGGCACAGGCGCCTGCTGGCGCGCGAGGTCCTGAGGTCGACCCCCGGTACCCACAAAAAAAAAAAAAAAAAAAAAAAAAAAAATCCCAAAGTGCACAATTCAATGAGGAACACCTGCAAGGGATGACTCCTGAATTTATAGTTTTCAAACCATCTACACTCTCAACTCTATTTTGCACAGCACATCACCTACACGATTAGGACTAAGCTGACAAATGAAACCATCACCATAAAACATCTTCCAGTACAACAATGAATATAAAAATTTATACCTAAAATTTCCAAGTGAGTTTTCTGCAAGATACTTAAACTACCTTACAAAATAAACTGAAGGTTCTGTGGGTAACAGAAAAATGAAAACTATATATTTATTTAAAACTATTTCCCAAAGGATGCAGTAATTCTCTGAAAAAGAAATCCCTAAGCTCTTTACCAATCTGTGGTACAACTATTTAATTCTATAACAGGACTTAAAATTATCTACTTCATCCAGGCACTTTATCTTTTAAAGCTTAAATTACATTACTCATATTTTAAAAGTGCAATTCAGATTTTTCTTGAGCTAAATACAACCTGGTTTAAAAGTAAAAATGTGGGAAAGGCTACTTATACATAGCTATGTACTGTGACTCTCCAGCACCCCCTTAAAGCCGCATCAGAGGCTAAGGCAGGGCTACTTTGCATCCCACATGATCTTATTTATTGTTATTTCACTAAAGAACAGCTTAACGCAGCCTTCAAGTTTTTGTTTCCTAGTGCTCGCTTCGGCAGCGCATATACAAATTCTTGGTTACTAACGACAAGCATTTTGAGGTAGCAGTTATTTCTGACACAGTGAACACTTCTGCATGTATTCCCTGCTACACAAACAGGCAGGTTCTTAAATAATCATACACTGTTTAGCAAAAGGGAGTGGATTTGCGATACCACTGTACTTTCTCCACATGATACTGGTACCAAATAATCACTCTGCCCCTCAAAGCTTCCTCAGAAATCAGTTAAGATCACCATGACACCTGACAAAATTTCCATCAGTGAACTTTCTCAATCATTCAAATTCATACCAACATTCCAGAACTTACTGCACTATGAGGGGTGCGGAAGTAAATAAGAGATAAATTTTTAATGAATGTTGATTTCCAGAGCGCTCTCAAGGCTTCAAATTTTGTACTAGAGAAACAGAAAGCCTTAACAATCTCTGGGCAGAGTAGGGCGTGGTGGCCTACGCTTGTAAGACCAGCTACACACGATGCTGAAGCAGGAGGTTCTCAAGTCCGAGGCCACTCTGGGCAAATTAGGGAGACCGCGTCTCAAAATAAAAAATAAAAATAAAAAACAATGAAGGTTTGGGGATGGAGCACAATGATAGAGCTCCCTGCGTGGGGTCCCCAGTGCCAAGGGGGTAAAGTCCCTCGCTTGTCACAGGTAAGGATGCTCCTCTACCCTGCAACACGAAACAAAACCGCTCTAGAGAAAGGAGCTGAAGGTTTCTGAGCATTTTCAAAATCATATTAAAACTCCCTCCACTCCGTCAAGCTACCCTGAATACAAGGGTGACTTGGAAGACTGTCGAGAAACTCCCGCGACCCAAGCGTGGTCGAGGCAGGGGGAGGAAGCGATCGCTCCACCCTGCACCAAAGTTCACCCGGAATACAGGAACCCGAGAGGGACAAAAACGAAGAATGGAGATTCTGAGAAGCAGAGTCGGAAACTGAGCTAAAGCGGGTCCTAACTATCTCAGCTTGGCCGCGCTCCTGCAGAAACCCTGACAGGAAAGGCGACCCCGCCTGCCACGAGGCGTGGGATTCCCGGAACTTGGCGCCGAGCGCGCGCGGGCGCCCCCCGCCGAGGAAGCCGCGCGCGGCCTGCGCGGCCCGGAGCCCCGGCCCCTCCCCGCGCCTCCTCCTGGGCCTGGCCCCGGCCCCGGCTACTCACGTGCCAGATGGCGAAGAAGATGAGCGCGGCGGTGAGCAGGAGCGCCAGCATGTAGCAGAAGGCCGCGAACGTGAACGCCATGGCTGGGGCGGAGCGGCTGGCGGCGGCGCGAGTGCCGGCGGAGAAAGGCGACGCGGGGCCCGCTGGGTAAAACCATTCACTTCCCCTGGCCGCCGCCAACACCGCCGCCGCGGCGCCCGCCCCGCAGCGCGCCTGCGCACCAGCGCGGCCGCGCCGGCGCCCTCTGATGGCCGGAGTGTGTGTTGCACTGCTGTCGTCTGCACAGTTGATTCATTGATTGCTGGTCCTTCTCTCCGTTCTTTGAACAAATAGCTACGGAATGCGTACTTTGTTCCAGGTACTTTGCGTCTCCGTTGATACAACAAAATATGGAATATAGTACTTACATTGAACGAAAGTAATATAATGCAGGAAAGGAACACCAAATGGTATTATAACCCTGTAAAAGGATGCTAATGGGATGCTATGCTGGACAAAAAGGAGCACCCAGCCCGCCCCAAAGCACTTAGGGCAGGATTCCTGGAGCACGTTTCCTAAACTGAGGCTTCATGACGAGTGGAAGTCATCAAAGCAAAGACAAATTGAAATCAGCAGTGCAGAAAGATTAAGAATGAGCAAGGGCACAGAGATGGGAAAAGAAAAATGAAAAAGAAGAAGGTTGTTTAGGTGAAAGGAGTAAAGCTCTGTATTAGTGGAATTGTAGGTGCAAGATAGACTTGAGAGAAAAGGCCAGCTAGAGGTCGCCTTATAGAGGGCCTTGTATACCTAGCTAAGGAGCTCAGCCCAAGTTTTTCAAATTTCTTTGCTCAACGTGCACAATTAGAAATATTTTTTCCATTGCAGCCCAGTGACATCCTAAAGACATAAATTATAGAGAGTTGGACATTAGGATACGGAGACAAAGAAATATAGAAACAAAATTTTCACAAAACCACTAAACATCCCTAAGCACTTCCTTTTTTCCTGGTTTGTTTGTTTGTTTGTTTGTTTCAGGGCCACCCTATATAGCCCAGGCTGGCTTCCAGCTCTGTGATCCTTCTGCTTCAGCCTCCCTAGAGTGCTGGGATTACAAATGTGTGCCACTTCATCCGGCTTTATTTTGTTTTTAATGCTGCTTGCAACCCACAAAATTGATTCACTACCTACTAACTGCTGCTTGAGGAAGTGAAAATTAGTCAAGGCAATTAAGCAAGAGACAGCATGTTTAGATTTGCATTAAAGAGCACTCACTCTCGCAAATTGTGAGAATGGTTTGGAAGAAGGATCTGTCCTGTGCTGTCTAACAGAATTTTCTGCGGTAGTGTGGTTTGCTTTACCAGCACTGTCCAGCACAACAGCCACTGGCTACTTGTAGCTACGGAGCACTTGCAGTGTGGCTACTGTGAAATCGAACTTTAAATTTTACATCATCTTCATTAATTACAATTTAAATAAGCATGTGTGGCTAGAGGCTACCATATGGGACCATGCAGGCCTGTACCACCAGGATTATGTGGCATCTTTGGGAAAATAGCAAAGGTACTTTCTCCAGATATACAGACAGAGGCCCACACTGGAGAAGAGGAATGCAGGCTGTATTTCAGCCCCACCAACCTGCTTCTCAGGCACCTGTATGCAGGACACAAAATGTTCAGCTGTGCACAACAACCTTGATCAGAGATGTGTTCATGTGGGAAAGGGGTCGCAACAATGGTCCAGGCAAAGTTGCTGTGAACCCAAGCTAAAGCACTAGAAGCTGTGATGAAAAGGAATCTGATAGTGTTTGAGAGACAGCTCAGTAGAATTTGAATAACTGGATGTGCAGTGAAAGAAAGAAAGGAGAAAATGTGACCTATTCAGTACTTCCAGTCACAGAGGCAGAGTAGAATCCAGCATGGGCAATGCCTGTGCAGGAGAATTCACAATCTACTAAGGCAGCGGCCGTTCCCTGAGCCCAGAGGAAAGAGTTTGCAGGGAATTGTTCAAGGCAAATCATGAAATCCAGTCCCCTTCTAAATGAATCTGTGTATACCTTGGGAAGCGCTCTTTCACCTCTGGATACCAGAAGATCCTACATTTTGGCAGCTAGCTTTCCTTGAGCTTCATTTGAAATGATCTTCCCTCATCTGACACCCATCCTATGTCAGGTGGAATGCAACGGGCTCACACAGTCACACACACCCTGGCATCACCCAGCCTCCTCCACATGGAACTGTGGGGAACCTCAAACCTGTGCTATCTGATGCAGGAGATACAAGGCATGGGTGAGTATTTCAACATAAATTATACATAAATATTGGTTCCTCGGCCACACTAGTCATGTTTCCAGCACTCAGTGGACTTCTGTGACTCACAGCTGCTGTATTAGATGGTGTAGATAAATATTTCCATCATCACAGAAAGTTCCACTGGGCAGCATTGCTTTAGACACTACACAGCTGCAATCTGTTAAAAAATGTATCAATTTAATGAGGGCCAAGGGCCAATGAAATCAACCAACCATCATTAATTAAATCAACATGGTGGCACATGCCTGTAATCCTAGCTACTGAGAAGGCCTTAAGCAACTTCCCTTCAAGCTAGTAAAGATCTGAACACATTCCTGGACACCCTTCCAGATGTGGATAAATGCCTTTCTCTTAAACATTAAATTTCCCACTTGGGGCCTACATCTCACTTCTTCCCTTTTCCTCCTCCTTTTGCACTAAAATTTTCTTTTGTCAAGCATATTGAGTCTGTTGTCTTCTCTCGGCAGAGATTATTGTCAATTCTATTTATGCACACCGAGTGCTTTACCTCTCATTGAATCCTCAGAACAACATTATGATGTTGGTGTTATTATCATCCACATTTTTTCAGATAATGAAACAGCCTTTGAGAGGTAGAGTTACTTCCCCAAGGTCTCTCCAGAACTAGAAGTAGCAGGGCTGTGATTTTTGACTGCAGTGCTGGCCTTGGGACCCTTGGCTGGAGTCCTTCCTCACGACAGATTCCAAGGTCAGCGTCTGCTTCTTACAATGTTCGGTAAGGAATGGTGGTGACCCAGCCTGCGTGGCTAGGGAAACAGTTTAGGTGGCAGCCTATTTCTTCCATTTCCAGCTCCTGGGACTCTTCCAGAAGGGAAGTCTTTTCTCTCACTCACTGGTCTGGGTGCCATTATTACTAATTAATTGGAGCTTTTAGGTTTTGATTACGTATGTGTTCAAAGTTAAAATTCAGAGTATGAATCAATGTTTGCAGAAGGCCTTGCATGCCTCTTACACGAGGTGTGATTGAGATATATGATGAATGTTTACATTTTAAAAATATGTTATAGAAAAAGACACATTGCCAGCAATTCCCCTCCAAATAATCCCCTTTGCTTCAAACAAATTTATTCCATCATTCTTGATGCTTTCTGAAGCAGTTCCTCAAGTCCTCTTTTTTGTGTCTCCAAAGGATATGATCAAAATTACTGTGAATGCTCTTACTGAGCACCATCCAACAAAAAGGCAAGCTTGTACAAACATGAGGGTATCTCTTCATCCGCCGCATTCACCAGATCTGGCACCAGGTGACTGACTTCCAGCTCTTCCCCACAGTCAAAATGACCATGACAGGTAAATGTTTTTAATCCATTCAGGACATGGAGGCAGCCATGACACCTAAACTAGACACTCAGGAAAGAGGACTTCCAGAACTGCTTCAGAAAGTGGCAAGAATGATGGATGGGATAAGTGTGTTTGAAGCCAGGGGGAGGATTTTAAGGGGGATTGGTAATGGTCTTCCAAAATGTCAAGTTAGCCTATTATTTTTCTCACCTCCTGCCTTGATGGTTGATGTATTTGTTGGTTGATGTATTTATTTGTCTCATTTTAATTAATTTATTCATTATTGGAGCACTGGAGATTGAGCTCTTGCACACACTAGGTAAGCACTCCACCACTGAGCTATCCCCCAGCCCTTTAAACATTTTTTTTTTAAAAAGTTTTGTGACCGCATCTTGCTCAACCTGGCCTCCAACTTGTGATCTTCCTGCCTCAGCCCTAGGAGCCCAGGCTGGGACCAGCTTCCCACTTATTGGCAGCTTGAAAAAACTTTAAGCCAATATCAATTTTAGTTTGGAAACTGAGCTATCATGGAAATCTTTGAGGCTTTTAGGTTCAATGTGGAGGACTGTCCATAGTTAAAGAACATTTCTTGTATCGATTTGAATCCCACCAAGAAAATTGAAACACTGTCATAATTTAACCAATGGGATATTGTTGCAGAAATCTGATATCAAAGCAAATGGAAGACCCTTTGCACCTGAGGAGTTGGAAGGCAACTTTTATTTTAAGGCTAGTGGGCTGATGGGAACCAGGTCTCAAATCATCAGCCCAGAGTCAGCTTAGAGTTTAGCTTAAATACATTTTTGCAAGCCGGAAATACAAAGCTGATTGCAGGTTATTATATGATTGGTTACATAGGCTAAGGCATATGTTGTCAGGCAGATTTGTTCTGGGCAGGCTTTGCTAAGGAGGGGGCTGTCTGAATGGGCGGGTAAAATCAGGCAAGCATGTCCTTCCCTGGGTTATTCTGTCCTAGGTGGAAAGTTCCTGGAATAGGCAAGCAATACAGAATATGTTTATAGGCTAGAAAGTATGGGCAGTGCAGCTGGATGCAGTCAGATAAGGCTGAGTTAAACTGCCTCTGAGTTATAGCTGGTATGGTGGTCAAGACTAGCTGAGTCTAACTACGTGACAGGCAGCATAAGCTTAAGCAGAGGCTACTAATTGATTCTAATATCTGCTATGAAATTTCTATAAGTTCACTATTCTATAACTTTGCTTTTACAGTATGACACAGTGAACTGGCACATAATATAAGAGTTGTGACACCAAAAAAAAAAAAAAAAAAAGACATGAACAGTGCTAGGAAGAAGCCATCCCTAAGAAGAGACAGAATGACTGGAAGCCAAGGGCCAAAGTCACCTGGAAGAAGCTGGAACCACAGTGTACCTAGAGTTGAAGCTACAGAAGAAATGTGGCCCATGTGTCTTGTATCATTTAAATGAAGTAGAAAAATATTTTAATAGTTTTTTAACTTAAAATTTTTCAATGTCTTAAAATGGATCATATTTTGTATAAGAAGAATTTCAGAACTTGCAGTAATATCTTTTTAAATGTAATCATAGCCATGGGGCCGGTGATATAACTTAGCGGCATAAGCACCTGCCTGGCAAGCGCGAGGTCCTGAGTTTGACCTCCGGTACCCACATAAAGGAAAAAAGGGGCCAGTGGTATCACTCAGCAGCACAAGCACCTGCTGGCAAGCGTGAGGTCCTGAGTTCGACTCCTGGTACCCACATAAAAAAAATCCTTTATGAAATCCTTTATGGAATATAAAGACATTTTAATTTCCATTGCTTAACTTAGCATTATTAGTTCTTGCAAATAAAACTTGTATGGCTGTAAAAAATTTTTGCACTGAAATGTTTTAATTAACTGAGGTTGGAAGAGAAAATTGAGAAAACTCTCTCAGAATAAGAACAAAAAAGGCAAAGAGTAAATAATAGAAATGATAAGAAAATTATTGAATCAATGCAAATGGCCCAATATCCAACCCGGTGAGTTCTAGAAAGAGAGAGCAAAACCATGGAGGTTATCAATAAATACTAGGAAGAAATTTCCTGAGCTAAGTGATAGGCATCTTTGGATTCCAGTGGTCTATCAAATATCTAACACAATTAGTGAAACCAGGTCTTCTCTAGGTTTCATTGCAGAGACATTTCAAGCTACAAGAAATAAGAAGATACCAAAAGCTTCAGAAGATGAGAAAAAAGGCAATTTGTAAAAGAAATGGAGTAAGACTGGTATAAGACCCCATATGGAAGGTAGAGATAGAGGAGGAACATCTTTACCTTTGTGAGGGAAGATGATTCCCACTCTGGAATTTCATATCCAGAGAAGATGGCGCACTCAAATTAGAATAATTTGAGGAAGATTTGATGAAGAATGCTACAGCGGAAAGGGAATATTACAGTGCTCGTAGGCTCAATGAAAGAGGGAAGGAGGTGGTTGCCAGGATTCAGGAGGAGGCTGTCCTAGAGAGAGGGCTATTTGGAGTGGGAGAGTGACTTCAACAGAGCCTACCAAGGGGCCCTGGTAGAGTGACTGAGGGAATAAACACCCCATCCCCTCTCCACCCTCCCTAGAGCTCGGCTCAACTGAAGCAGAAATCAGAAGGCAAGGGAAGTAGATGATATGGTCGCTGAGGCCAGTCTCCTGGGAGCACAGACCAGGATGGAGAAGGGTGGAAAGGGGTTCCGGACAGGCAGAATGAAAATATCCAGCACACCAGCCAGATCACCAACCAACCCGCGTGCAGAGGAGAAGCATTTCAGAAATAAAACGCTCAGCTCCTATGCAACGTAAGCTCCAGCAAAATGATTTAATTCACAAGTGAATACATGAGATCCAACGCAAGGGCTCCAACTAAGAAAGCAAGCAAAGAAAACTTCCGGATGACAGCTGGGCCGCATGCCTAGAGAGCAACCCGGCCAGATTTCAAGGGGAGGACGGAAGGCGGAGAGGGAGGGCTCTAAGGGGACAAAAATGAACCGACAGATCATCTTGTGTGTTGAAGCATTCAGAAAAATTGCTAGGCATTTGACCAAGTATTCAGGAAAAATAACAGCAACGAGTACACAGAAAACCAATGAAATAGGAAAAGATGGTCAATAATCCAAGCACAGCAGAAGTCGTAGAGAGATTAATTTTGAAGAAGCCCTGTAACGCCAACTGAAGAGCCTGCGAATGACCCCTAGGAAAGAGCCATCATGTGGATACTTGGAAAGAAACACCTTTCCCCCACTTTGTGAACTTAAAACAGAGACAATGGCATCCAAAAGAATAGCAGCTGACCATCAGCAACACTCAGATGCTTACCGGATCTTTAATTCACCTCCTTCCTCCCCTGCTGAGGGGATGGCAGGATAAGACAGCAGGTGTGAAGACGGGTGTGTCCTCGCCCCCCCCACAGCCTCGAGGTCAGCCCGTGTCCAGAGAATAATCCTGAATCGAGTATGCGATTACATTTTAAAAATGAACAGAACTGAGTCCTAGTGACAGAAAAAGCACTTTAGACAACTAAGTGGCTGGTGTATTAAGGAAATCCTATATCATCAAGGAGGCTTTCTAACCAGAGGAAAAAAAGAGAGGTTTTACAGGAAACAGAAATAGCAGCTTTTGAAAAATAACTAAAAAATTGTCACTATAGGAAAATGGATGCACCTTGAGCCCGTAATGTTAAGTGAAAGAAATCAGACACGCAAGCTTAAATAACACATGGTTTCTCTATCATATGAGAAATGCAAAAGATAGATAATAGGAAATAGGGAGATCTTTTGCAAAAGGGAAGGGGATCGAGAGATGAAGGGAGGGGTATGGAGGAAAGGGGAAAGGGTTGAAAAAAAGAATTAAGATGTGTTATGCACATGCACCAGCTCCCCATGATGAATGTAATCATTGTGTACTGCAAACATATGCTAACAAAAATATAGGGAAAAAATGTTATACTGTTCCACAAGGGTCCTCAATCCAACTAGCTACAGAAAATTAGAAAAATATCGGAGGTGAGCGCTATGCTGAGAATTCAAGCAGGTGAATGAATGACTTGCTTGCCGCAGGATGGGTGAGCAGGGAAGGGCCCTGGAGGAGGTAGTCTGTATGCCCAGTTCAGAATATTGGGGTAAGATAGAGGGAGAGTGGGCAATCTTCCCAGGAAGAAGAAAGAACAAAGTAAGCCCAGCAAGGAATCGGTGTAGTGGGTTAGGATGAGAATAGGATAAAATGAGATCAGAGATGCTCATAAGGGCTAGATCTGAGAAGTAACCCAGATGGCAGAAGCAACAAGCTATACCCTTCCTGATGGGACGAGGCAAAGAGGTACAAGTTTCATGGGGCAGATGTGGTCGCTGTGCGCCACACACAGTCCTCCAAAATGCCTATGGTAGAACCTAGCACCCAGTGTGATGGTATTGAAAGAAGTGGCCTTTGGGGCCCCTTGCCTCTTCTGCCATATGAGGAAACACTGAAGTTGCCATCATCAATCTCCAAATCTACTGCCTTGATCTTGGACCTCCTGTTCTCCAGAACTATGAGCAATCAATTTCTGTTGTTTATAAATTACCCAGTCTAAGGTGTTTTGTGACAGCACCCCAAACAGCCTAAGGCATGACTTGATACCAAAAACGGACTATCGCTCTAACAGATACCTAAACGTGTGGAGGTGGCTTTGGAACCAGGTACGGAGAAGAGACTGGAAGAGTTCTGAGGTCCACCATTGTGAAAGGAGCCCCACCACACTGGCAAGGGTGCTGAAGAAGACAACTGACAGCCTCAAGTTTCTCAGAGGATACCTAAGTGGCCATGGTCAGATGTCGGTAGGAGACAAGGTCTCAGAAAGGAGGAATATGTGATTGGGAAGAGGAGGAAAGGCCATCCTTGCTATAAAGTGACAAAGAACTTGGTGGAATTGTGTTTATGTCCCTGTGTTTGTTGGAAGGTAGAACTTAATGTGTGATGAGATATTGAGCAGAAGAAAACTCTAAGCAAAGCATTAAAGGTGCAGAATGACTTGTATCTTTTTGCTACCTTACTTTTTTGGGTATGTATCTGTTGGCTTACACAAAGTGCCTGACTACCACACTAGCTCTGGTTCCATCTGCCACTGCTCCCTACACTAACTAACTACACTTACGCTAACTACTCCCTACACGTCCACAACTCCAGCCTGACCTATGAACACGGCCGGCCTCATCTTCCTCCACCAACAGAAACATTTCCTTCCCATGCTTCCGCTGCCTGCCCAAATCAACAGCCTTCAAAAATCATCTTGAATGCCTTTTAAACCACGAAGTCTGCTGTTTGTTGACCTAAATATAGTATTCCTTTAAAAAAAAAACCTTTAGCTAAACAACTAGTATATCATTAGAGAAAAATGAGAAACTACAAATAAGCAAAAGGAAGAAAAATTCTACATCCTAGAGAAATCTATTGTGGCATTTCAGTTGTTTCTTTCCCTGTCTACAGAGGAAGCCTCTGGCTTGTAGCTTTGCTGGTCACTTTAAGTATTAAGGAATTATGCTCACCTTTTTAAGGTGATAAAAGTCAGTGTAGTCTGATGTCGATACTTTTACTTTCTGTTGAGTTCCTTCCCTGCCTCTCCCATTCCGCTACCTCAGCTCCTCCAAGTGTGCATTCCTGTGGGAAACCTACAGTGGAGAAGAGGAAGTGGTTCGTCCCTCATTAGAATCTTCTCTGGGAATTTCTCAGCCTGGTCATGTCGGAAAGAACGAAAAGACAGCCCTCTGGGAGGCGGAGGCAGCAGGATCCCAAGTTCAAGCCCAGACTGGACAACTTAGTGACTTAGAGAAACCCTGCCTCATAATAAAAAAATAAAAAAAGGGCTGGGGATGTAGCTCAATGTGAAGGCCTTGGGTTCAATCCCTAGTAGTACCACAGTGAATGAATGAGTGAATGAAATGGGAGAGAACATGCTGATAAGGAGATTGGTGGAATGGAAAGAAACCAGATGCCACTCATCAAGCCAACGGCAGAGTGACCAACCCCACAGACGCTGAGGAGTTGCCCTCGCCCCCAGAACGCTAGAGCCAGCGTGGCGGAACAGTTTCGAGACCCTACTTTGCGCTCTAGCCATCACTCACTCCTTGGCCACGGGAACTGTGCTCAAGCAGGCCCAAGTGAGGCTCAGGCCACCCCTCCGGGAGGCATAGGTGGCAAATCATGGAGACGTCCGTGCAGCGTCACCTCCACAGGTGCGAGTCCATCAGCTGTGAGGATGTGGCCACAGAGGTGCCCTAAAGAGAGAGCTTCAGGGCCCACAAGACAGGATGTGGCCACCAGAGAGAGCCCCCCTCAGTGCGTAACCACTGGGAGAGCCATCGGCTCAGGACCCCACCAAGGAGAGGTGCTGCCTGAGTGGGCTTCTCCAGGCGAAGTGTGTGGTGGGGCTGCCCAGGGCCTCAGGCGGAAGTGTGTGGTGGGGCTGCCCAGGGCCTCAGGCGAAGTGTGTGGTGGGGCTGCCCAGGGCCTCAGGCGGAAGTGTGTGGTGGGGCTGCCCAGGGCCTCAGGCGAAGTGTGTGGTGGGGCTGCCCAGGGCCTCAGGCGAAGTGTGTGGTGGGGCTGCCCAGGGCCTCAGGCGAAGTGTGTGGTGGGGCTGCCCAGGGCCTCAGGCGGAAGTGTGTGGTGGGGCTGCCCAGGGCCTCAGGCGAAGTGTGTGGTGGGGCTGCCCAGAGCCTCAGGCGAAGTGTGTGGTGGGGCTGCCCAGGGCCTCAGGCAGTGTCTGGAGCCCAGAGTCAGGGGTTATTCTCAAGCCTTGCCACTTAATAACTGTTCACCTTCCCAGAGTAAGAGAATCTGCACTCAGCTGTGTCATGACTGTAGACATCACACACACACACACACACACACACTCCACTGACGTAACCTAGGCTTTCTGCATTTTCCTTCCTGTAACTCAAAAAGGGCAACTTCAGCAGGGAGCTTCCACACCGCAGAGGGGCAGAGCTCAAGTCAAGGATAAGGGTGTCAGTGCGAAAATTCCTGATGCTCAGCAATAACGTCTGTAATCTAATTGGCTGCCGGACACAGCTAAAAATACAGTGCAAGGGTTCAGCAGCCACTCAGGGCGCACCCTCGTGCCAATGACCACGCTGCGAGCCAAAGTGCTTACCAATGCTTTTCACTGAGGAACAGTGAAAAGGACAAAAAGTAAAGATATTTTCTAGGGATGGAGAAAATGTTTAGCACTTGGCTGTTGGAGCAGCTAAAGTGGCCAAATTTGAGGAGTGAAGATTTTATATTTTATTGTCTCCATGCGAGACTCAAGACAAAAAGGTACAAACGACTCCTTTTACAAACCAAACAGTGACTATTACTACATATTTAACCACAAATACTTGGTAAACTCTTAAATAAAACATGTATTAGTGATTTCTGGCATTCTAATAGACACCTATTAAATATATAGTCTGTTAAAAAAAGGGTGTGTTTTCAAAGTTTAATAAGTAATGATGCACAATATTTAATGAGAACTACTGATCTCTTTTTTGAAACTAAATACATCTGAATAGAAAACAAAAGAATCTGATTTCTTCAGAAATATACATACCTAATTTCTAATTCTCCCTTTCAAAGGGTTTGTAATTTGAAATAACTCCCTGCGCCCCTAGTATTATTTGTTGATATTTTCTACAAAGCTAGCATTTTATCATTAGACTGAGTTTTATACTTTTGCATAATCTTATTATATTCCCCTTCCCCGAGTCGCCAAGAGATGCTTGTTTGTTTCCAGTTTTTCCAGGTAAGGTAAACTGCTGCGTCCACGTGTGGCTCATACAAACTGAGCCAGGCAGGTATCAGTAACTTGGGGGCCAGGAATAAAAAACGAAAAGCTGAAAGTCCTTTCATGTTAACATTTTATTTAAACCAGTACAAGCACCATGCTTAACAGAAGACTGTCCAAAATAAACATGCAGGATGAACTAGCAGAGCCTGAAACCACAGCTTGAGAAGCTGTGCCAGTTGTTGGGTTTGTTAAACAATGACAGAGAACTGTTAAAATTCACAAGACTAAACCATAAATGCTTCAAGCCTCCTGAATGAGATTATATCATATCTATGTCAGTGGGAACTGCCTCAGCATGTTAGTGATCTCGAAGAATATTCAAATAATTATATGCACATGAATTATATTCCACAAAGAAAGAAAACAGTTTGTCTCACAAGCTTCTGTAGTCGTTTTAAACATTGTAAGAATATGCTCACCAATCTGCAATGTCAAATGGCCTAAAAAGAAACAAGTTTCTCAAGAATACTCAACTTGGGACCATTGGTTTTAAGTGGCCTAGAAGATTATTTACATTCTTCCAGAAATACAAAATAGGATTTGTCCAGAAATGTTTGAAACACTTCTTCACATTAAGTTGTAAAGGCTCAAACTTTATAGATTCCAGTATTATAAGTCCACTGAACAAAGAGGGAGTGCAACCATCCGAAAAATACTTGACAGAATGAGTTACTCTCTACTTCCACCAAATATCAGCATTTAAACTTTTATGAAAATATCTATTCATCACTAGTCCACACATGGATTAATGACATTGTTTGAGTTTTAAAAGTAGTCCAAACAACTGAAGTACACCTTCCTTAGCATCTACATATATGGGTGGGGGGAAGGACCATCAAATTTAATTTGGCAATCAACGCCCCTACCTGGAAACTTTTAGTTAAAGTGTCAGACCAGGATACGGTTTATGGCTACAATTGACTCCTGAAAATAGGAGATAAAAAAAGGGAGGAAAGTGCTGACAGACATTTTGCCACATGGATTATTTAGTAATGACAATAAAAAATTTAGCAACACCCTCCTAAACAAGAGTATGTTTATCTGCACTAGGCATTTAGTAAACTGTTGAGAAATAGACATTTCAAACATTTCAGAAGCCAGTTAAACAAAAACAGTCAATCAACTTTTTTCGTAACATAATTGCTTCAATACCAGAAAAAGTGATTATTATTCAAAACTCAGATATTTTGGAATTCCAGCATAGTAACCTGAGGACAGTTTTCTTCATATGTTATTTATGTTGCCACAAAAACCATACTAAATTCATGCGATCACTAGTTGGTTCTCTTTTGACATTAGATGCTATGCAGAGCTTACTCCAGACCAATAACTTCAAAACTAATGCTGACTTAGAAGACCATGTAGGAGGTTCCAAGGAAAAAGGTGCTGACAAAAAGGAAAGATTAAGATTTAAGGTTGAATGGGAATGGTTATACAAGAAAGATATGGAATGTAAAAACCGGAATTATGAAATCTGTAGTTACTATTTATGGAAGGCAGAAAAACAGACTAAAAAGGAAATATACTTTAAAAAAACAATACAAAGCATAGTTAGATTAAAGGGAAGTGTATATAAATATTTGAGAAATGCTTTAGAACATGGGATTTGATCTTCCCATAGGACACGCACAATAAAACCCATGTTCTACGGATCCCCTAAGTGAACAATCTGTTGTCTTGCAAAACATGTGTTTTTGATAAAGAAGCCAAACAAGCTCAAAAAAGTACAGTCTTTTCACAGCTCTTTGCTCCTGTAGGGGAATAAGGGAACTAAGAGTTCTGTGTTGGCAGGTCAGTATTATCTGACATTACTGAAGACTTCTCAAGTGAAAAAAACAAAAACAAAACTGAAGTATGAAAGACAAAATAAGAAACCTCATTAAAAAAAAAATACATTCTCGCAGCACCAGTTTGTCTTATTGATGAAAACTGGCTAAAACAAAATCTCCTTCCCTTCATTCAAAAACATTAACTACTTTCCACTTGGATTTCATTTGCATTTCTGCAGAATTATGAGCAAGTTATTCTCCAGTATCAAAAATCTACTTAAGAAATTCTTAAACTTCCTGGGCAGTTTTCTCTCCCTCTGCAAATTGAAATAAAGGACTTTTCCATTCATTAACCAAAACAAATACCTACTACTCTAGCAATTCCTCATCTCCAGCTCGTGATCGTTTCCTGACTTCTCCATCAGTGAAGCCAAATGGCGCTGGGAACAGAAGATGCTGCGTTGCAGAAGATGTTCTGAAAATTCCAAGTACCTTTTAAATTCCAACTTCTATTAAAGTTGGCACAGAACCCTCAAAAATGAAATGAAAGAACCTAGGAATGGAAAATATGCCAACATAAAAATAATGCCTTTGCTAGTTTTGAAATGATTATGATATTCTTAATGTAGGAATTCACTCGTCCAATTGGGTTAGCCTCTAGAACTTCTGGATCTTGGGTGTTTATTTATTTATTTATTTTTTTTGTGGGTACCGGGGGTCGACCTCAGGACCTTGTGCGCCAGCAGGCGCCCGTACCGCTAAGCGATATCACCGGCCCTTTTTTCGTATGAGGGTTCCAGGAGTTGAACTCGGGCCCTCGCGCTTGCCAGGCAGGCGCTTACACCACTGAGCCACTTCACCGGTCCCTTGGGTGTTTTTAAAGTATGCTATATATTAGCATGCTCATTTTATGCCAAGGGTGCTGTCATCTAACACGACTGGCTTAATCAATCATTCACATGCCCAGGTTAGAATATGTTCTGACATTTAGGATAAAAGATGTGCTTTCTATTGATGTGTTGTTATTAACTCTGGCCAAAGTTGTTTTGTTTTGGTACCAGGAATCGAACTCAGGACCTTGCTCTTGCCAGGCAGGCGCTGTGCCACTGAGCTACATCCCTGGCCCCAAAGTTTTGAGACAAGTAATTTTTATATATGGCACAAAACTAATCACAAATTATACCCCAAATTTTCACTCTCAATGGCCATATATTCACCAATGCAAGTGGATAGTTGGAATTTTAAAAAATAAGAGGCTGATTTTATTACAAATTTCAGATACGCACATTAGAAAATTGTTTTACTTGGACCCTTTAAAAAAAGTATTAATTTCACCAAATCTAGAATACTGGCAGTGTAAAAATCTTAAACTATAAAACTATCAAAGGCACAGTATTAACACACTTAAAATAATTAGTGCTCACAAGACATTAGGAGGTGTTTATATAAATAAAGTGTTATTAACCTAGATTAAAAACTATCTAGAAATAACAGAAACAGGAAGAAAGCCCTTGGTTATTATAACCCACCAATTTCTAAGACTAAGATGCTATTTTCCATAAGAAGAAAAACTAATAGTCATAATTCTATCATAAAATCTAACTCCCAGACCTTAAGAATGAATGACTGATGAACATAGTTTCTAGACTTGATTAAAAAGATACAGGAAATCAAAAGAGGTATGAAATTGTTGAAAAATGTATTTAGAATGCAGGTTACACTAAATTAATTAGTATTCATGGCTCAAAATTGGGTAGTCAAGTCTTTAACTCCAAATTAATGTCAACAATTTGACGAGTGATAATATGCTATTTTCATATATAAACTGCTAATATCCAGTATTTGTCAAAAGGAGGCAACAGTTGTCTATCACAATCTTATACCCACTTTCCAATGGTATCTGTAAATAGTAACAAATTCTGAACCATAGTTATACAAATTAGTCACAAGAGTGCAAAAAGTCCCTGGAGAAAAGGAGTCCACCTAATGATTACAAATATAAGGAAACACTTTACAAAGTTTCATTACTATGAAGATGATTTCCTCTTTGTTCAAACTTTGCACAAATGAATTTTTCTTTACTGCAGGAAATAAACTGTAAGTAACAGTGCATTTTTAGGCATAAATAAGTATTTATGTCTGGTTCCAGTATGGTCAGGTTAATACATAAATACTTTAGAAACACAGGAGTTCACATTAGTGGAAAAATCCGAGTTTCTCACATAACCACTCTTCAGTGAGGTCTTCGGTATTTCTTATTTCAAATACCTTCAGGGGAAAGAAAACCATTTAGATCACATTCTGTCTGAGGCCTTAAAAAACACATTATGTATAATATATATTTGAATATTAAATATCAAATTATGCTTCATATTGGTCATGACTTAATCTGTGTAAATCAGATACACCTTGTAGACAGCATTTTGCTTCTTTTAAATGCTAAAATCTCAGTTACCACAGTAAAGCAAACAAGATGGCATAAAACCGAAACTCCCTAAAAAGCACAAATCTATAATTATTCTAAGAGCAGTTCTGAAAACCTTACCTATTAGAAGAGACGCCCAAGTATATACAGCTAAAATCAATCTAGTTAGGGCTGGAGAACACGATGCAGATCCTGCATCATTTGAGCACCAAATGTAAACACCTGCTGTGGATTGTTTTGCTTAAGACAGAAGGGAGCTCCACAGCCCAAATCTCCAACAAGAATCTGAATTAACCCAACTCAGAAAAGTATAATGGCTATGGCGAGACAGTGAACTACACAATGAGTGGCACTGGAGGCCATGGGGAGTTTGAATCCCAGCTCTGTCATTTACTACCATGCAACTGTGAGGAAGTCATTCATTCCTGAACCTGTTTTCCAATCCACAGAACAGAAATACTACCATCAACCTCATCGGGCAGGCACTGTAAGGATTCAATGAGATTATTTACAAAAGTAACTTGTAATGTGTCCACTCTAGCACCCCAGGGCACATGTAGGATTATAAAAGACCCCCTCCTTTTGGGGAGGTGCAGGGGATGAGCCCAGGGCTTTGCCATGCCAGGCACTCTGCAGCTCCTTTCTAACAATCCAACCTCTTGCTGCAACTCCAGAATGTTCCCCTAGTACAAATTAGGAAAAGGCAGTATCTACAGATTGTTGGGATGAATGATATGGGCTGAAGAGAAAAATTAGAGAGCACCTAAAGATTTTCTGAGCTGATGCTTAAGCACCCAAGGGGTAAACACTACTGCTGTCTTTAAAAATAAAACCTCAGAGGAAATACTGTTCAACAGTTTTAATGACACCATATTCTATTTCAAAACTCTAAATGTATATACTGCTCCAATGCAAACTAGTATGTGGAGGCTGAATGAAGTTCGAGGCCAAGTACCTCTTAATCTTACCCTTCAAAAATACCATACAACAATGGGGATTATATTAAATCTTTTTTTTGTGTGTGTGGGTACCAGGGGTCGACCTCAGGACCTCACACTTGCCAGGCAGGCGCTTACGCCGCTGAGCCATCTCACCGGCCCAATTATATTAAATCCTAAACAAGTGTCTCACACAGAACAGTGCTTTTGCTTTGTTACATTCTTAATAATTTAAGTTTAGACTTGGAAATTATAGTTAGCTGGATGATGCGGAATTCCAGCACAGAATCTAGTTCATTTAACACTATGGAAAAGGGCTCAGGAAAGCCTCAAAGCTGATCTATTAGAAATTACATGACAGGAGATAAAGATATAGATGTCTGGATAGATGGAATAACTACGGTAGCTTTTCTAAAGCTGCTCGCCATTCTGAACGTGATTTCTTCTACTCCACTTACTAAAAGGCACATTTTAGTTCTGACCACTAGCATTCTAGTACTGCCAACTAAATAAAGCTTTGCTAATTTACTGCTGTGGTCTCAATAACCTTTACTTGCATAAAAAAACAGAACCGTCTAGATCACTTTAGCTATTTGCTTTACACTAAGGAAATATAATCTCAACAAGCAAGTAAAAAATAAATACCACCTTGGTTAATTCCGCTGTTTGGACTAACTTATTCTTACTCCCAGCATACATCATCTGTTGTTCAGGCTTACACCCTGGAAAAGAGAGAGGAGTGTAGAAAACAGGTGTAGATTTGGAAAACAGGATGGGTTTTCATTAACTTTATTTTTGAAAATGACACATTTAGGATTTCTTTTGCTATTTAGTTTTACAAAAACTTTGGTTCAAATGTATCTGGGCTCTATTTTGAATATTACACTGCTTGCAGAGAGAGACATAGCTATAAGTACGTTCACAGGTCAGCAAAAATAAATGGCTCCAGACTTCTGTAGATCTTGACTTTTAAAGCCTTACAAACACTCAAAAACTTCGTTCAGCACTATCTTAATTTTGACACTAAATATCAAGATCAATTTCATAGATGTTTAAACTAAGTAAAAAATATGTAAGAGATGATGGTGGAGCACGGAGATGTGCTATGAACAAAAGTTACAGTCTGCTTATATATTAATTTAAAAATAAATTAGATCACATTTTAAGGACTAAGAAAAAGACAAATAATCAAGTTTAGAGAAGAGTTCAGTGAGTACAGCCTTTCCTGTGGGCTTGGACACTGGTGGTAGGGGAATTCTAGTGATAATAGATTCCTTAAACACCAGTGATTTTTTATTCTATTTTTATTTTTTGTGGTACTATAGGAAGAACCCAGAGCCTCATGCATGCCAGACAAGCGCCCTACCTTTGAGCCACATCACAGCCCAATCCATTTTAATATACAGTGTAAACTACTTGGGAGCCAGTCTCAAGATTATAGGCCTATCACTGGTAACTACTATTTAAAAGAGAAACAAATTATCATGATTATACGAAGCTCACATACTTACAGCCAAGGTGAAAATATGTAAGAAAATAAACTTATGACATTTAAAAAGTGTCCTATTTCAGAATCATTAAAATTTATGCGTGATTTGACCCAACAATTATACTTCTAGGAACTCACTGAAGAAAATAAACACTTTCTAAGAGATGCTGCTTTACATTCTTTCTAGGGATGCCAGCAGGTGTGTGTAAACAAACATACACACACAAACACACCCACCTCAATTTAGGTGATTCAACAATTTTCTTTTTTAAAATAGCATAAAATCTGTCTAGTAAAAGATGTCTTAGATTGGAGCCAAATACATCTTATTTAAAGAAATTCACTTACCAACAGGACTGGAGAAAATAAAGCACAGAGGATATGAAACTCTTCCATCATCATGCTGATATTTATAACTATACACAATGAAGGTTTTTCTCAAGTTAAAGAAACTGAAGTCACTGCTCTGAGACAGGTACCTACCAACACCCGGGCAGCTACTGAGCCACAAATTAGTATCTTATTCATTTAGGCCACATTTCCATTTTTTACCTTTCCACAAAATTATAATGGGTCCCAAAGGTGTTATAAAATCATGTAACCTCTCAAAAATATTTGTAATATTTTACCTTATTATTTTTCGATTTTTTCTTTGAGACAGGATCTCACTATGTAATTCAGGCTGGCCTCGAACTTGGAGTGATTCTCCTGCCTCGGCCTCCCAAGTGCTGGGATTAGAGGCATGTGCCACCATGCCTGGCTTATATTTCAATTTTTATCATACAATATAATAAAGGAAATCTTCCTCCTTTCCTCCCCTTTCTTCTTTCCAGGGCTTCATTATGTAGCCCAGGCTGGCTTTAAACTTGCAATTCTCCTGCCTCAGCCTCCCAAGTGCTGGGATTATAGGTGAGCACCACCACACTCGGGAAAATAATTTATCTCATGAAAACATCTTTTCATTTGTCTTAGTCCAATATATGCATAAATATTTTAACTTGGTTATAATCATAATACAGAAAAGACATCTATCTGTTTGACATCTGTTTGATTTTTTTTTTTTTTTTTTGTGGGTACCGGGGGGTCGACCTCAGGACCTCGCGCGCCCGCAGGCGTTGACATCTGTTTGAAAATCTAACAAATGGGGCCGGTGAGATGGCTCAGCGGCATAAGCGCCTGCCTTGCAAGCGCGAGGGCCCGAGTTCGACTCCCGGAATCCACATACGAAAAAGGGGCCGGTGATATCGCTCAGTGGCACGGGTGCCTGTTGGCGCGCGAGGTCCTGAGGTCGTCCCCCTGGTACCCACAAAAAAAAAAAAAGAAAATCTAACAAATAAGCTCACACATAAAATTGTGACAACTAAACAAAACAGATCTTTCTAAAGCACTAAGAAAAGGATATCGAGGTTGTCGTTCAGGTAGTTCATCTTTAAGTTCATCTGGTGAAATGCCCTAGCGCCACAGAAAAAAGCAACTTTTAAACATTTTCTTACCCATAAGTTCTTATGAGATTCTCTAAACACACTTCCTAATAGTTATAAATTAATTATCACATAACAAAGTGAACATACTTCCACTCATTCACTAAACACAGACGCAGTGTTCCATGCTTATGTTCCCGCTGTCAGGGGATACTGGGTGATGCAAACCAACGGTGCAGAGGAAATACCAGACTTCAGAAAAAAAGTTCATTTCTTTTCACCCTGAACTAGCTGCTTAATAACTAAATGCTTACATTTGTAGGGTTTTAGTTTTTAATTACTTACTACCCAAGCAATGCGGAAGTTATAAAGCTGACTCACTCCTGACTGGGCACACGGCCCTGCCTCCTACCCCTTCTTCCTCGACTTGTTCAGGCCTTAGGGAAGGCAGTTAAGTGAGCAAGACAGTGTGGTCCGTGATAATTAACCCTTGCTTTCACGCATAATGACTATGTATCTAAAGAAGGTTTAGAATGCACTGTAAAAGTTCATGTAACTAAGAAAGCTTTTTTTTTTTTTTGGTTTTTTGAGACAGGTCTTGCTATGCAGTTCAGGCTGGCCTTGAGCTCACAGCAATCCTCCTGCCTCAGCCTCCCAAGTGCTGGGATTACAGGTGTGCGCCACCACGCTCGGCCAAGAAAGCATTTTTTTTTTTTATGTGGGTACCGGGAGTCGAACTCAGGACCTCGCGCTTGCCAGCAGGCACTTGTACTGCTGAGCGATATCACCAGCCAGCCCTTCTTTTTTCCTTTATGTGGGTACCAGGAGTCAAACTCAGGACCTCGCGCTTGCCAGGCAGGCGCTTATGCCGCTGAGCTATCTCACCAGCCCCAACAAAGCATTTTTTGAGTAATCATTTCTAACCATAAAAATATTTATCTCTTGAACAAACCTCAAGTTCCTCGTCCAGTACCACCAGGCGTTTGTCCTTGTCGATCTTCACTGAGACAAAAATACGGTATGAGTCAACTGGGATTCTACAGTGACCATGACCTACCCACCCCACAATCTCAGCCTTTTGGGGGACATTTAAAGTTAAAACATTAAGAAAAACAAGTGTAAAATTCATGTGCAGCTTTAATTTATAGTCTATTAGCTAGTTTTGCTTTTTAAGCTGTCAGCTTTCAAGTTTTCACCCACCACTCCCAGCACCTGCTTGCCTAGTTAGAACTTAGAATGTCAGCTCCTTACATTTACTGAGACTAAAGACCTTCCTAATGCAAATGTGATTTCCAAGACCAGAAAAGGCCTGAGTGGGTGACCAGGACTGACAACAGTCTATGGGCCACATGGTTACCACTACAAGCGAAAAGCAGGCCCCGGGTCAGAACTGGAGGACACAGCCTCTTCAGAGTCACAATTTCATGGTGCTCTGTGGTTATTCTAAGAAAGCAAATTAACAAACAGCACTGATATCTATATTCATACACATCTGAGATAATCCCAAGCCAAATCAAAGTAAGTTTAGATCATCTATGCCTCTATTCTTCTCCCACTCATCTGAAAAGTTGACCATGTTTGGTTTGCAATGATTTGACCATACTCGGTTTTGTATTAACTTAGTCAGTCCTGCGAAATACAGTTTGGTTTCAAATAGCTTCGCCTTGGGTGGTAAAATGGCACTGCCATATATTTTTACATTCAAGAACCATATGCCCAACGTTCTAGCATTTATTTGAAACAGAACCGGAATTCACAAGGTGTTACCGCCTAAGCCCAGTCTACACAGCTTTACATGTTCACCCCCATCCGTCCTTTATCTGTAAATCATCCACATATTAAATACGAAGAGAAGGGTATCTGTATAGCCTCAGACACGGCTCGTAGTGGGGAGAGGCAACATGCAAACCATTCTTTCCATTTTCGGAAGACAGTGACAAACACGGTCCGTGAAAGGAGAATTCCGGTCTAGAACTGGCACAAGGCCTAGAGTCACTTTGGACACAAGGGTGTGCATGACCGCTTTAGATGGAGGCAAAGGTTTCTGTATGAGGATGAAGTCCCAGGCCATTTTCAGTCCGGAGAAAGATGGAGCTGGATGGGTCACAAATGGGGATCCTCACCCCTCAAGACGGAAAAGATCATCCTCTCCAGGGCTGTGTAAGCAGCTGAGAAAAGGAGTGTGGGGGAGATGGGACAGCCCACCTCTGTCTTGTGACATCAGAATCAGCTGTTTCTTAATTTTTAAAGGTAGTGTGGGGGTCTAACAGGTGGAAGCAACATTACTTTCTGAAGGCCCAGGGTATTCAATGCGGCTATAAAATAAGAATAAGAAAACTAAGATTATAGCTTTGAGGCAACCACTTAGCTTACTTATAATGGCAGCATTGTTCGTTTCTTTGCGAAAACGAAACTTTCTCAGCTTTTCCACTAAATCTTCAGCAACATCACAAACCACCAAGGATTCACTCTACAAAACAGAAAACAAAAGCAAAAACATATAAAATGCCATGACTTAAATGTATGTACTATGTTAACTCTCAAACCTACCAGCCTTTAAATCTATACTGTTTAATTATACAACTTTATCTTCTGGGTAAGCTCTTATTTTAACTTTCTCTTTGGCCAATAAATGCTTCAAAAATTAGACACACAATAATGTGCATATTTCAGCAGAGTTGGAGAGGAAAAAAAACTGTAAAGGAAGGGAGGAAAATGGGGGAGTCAAGGGTCACCATCTGCTGTTAGATAAGACAAGCATAATATTTTTACAGCGCAGGAACAGGAAAATCATCTTGTTTCGGGGTTTCACAATAATGGGGAAAAATAAAAACAACAAAAGTATTAAAAATAAACCCTAAGCGTAAAAAACAACACTTTATATCCTAATTGACCATGGATGTATGTAAAATGAGCTATTAAGAATGTATGGAAAAAACAAAGAATGTATGGAAGTAAAATCAGATGAAACACAAAAGCTAAAAGAATCATTTAGAAACTATGAAGAGAATACAAAAGCTTCCCCAGAAATCTAGCTAGGAAATGATCAAAAGAACTCTTTTAGTTGTGCAATGCACTACTTCAAACAAGAAGATGGATATATTTTGCTTCTAACACGTGAAACTTCGTGTACAGAAGCAGAAAATAGAATAGTGAAACCCTATGTACCAATCACTCAGCTTTACCCACTAGCAATCTTATTTCACCAATGCCCCCATGGACTGTGTCACCGCCAAGGCGGAAGTTATTTCACCTGGAAGTAGTTTAGTATGTGTCATCTAAAAGTAGTTTAGTATGTGTCATTTAAAAGGCCTGGGCAGAGTGCCACAGGCCTGCAATCCCAGCAGCTCAGGTGAGTGAGGAGGAGGACTGAATATTTGAAGCCAGTCTGGACAATTTAGCAAGACCTTGTCTCAGAATAAAAATGGGTGGAGATGTAGCACAGCTGTCCCTCATTCAACCCCCAGTACTTCAATAAATAAATAAAAGACAGGACATGCCATGGAAAACATAAAGACAGGAAAATCATCCCACCTTAAAAACTGACAAGAATTCCAGTCTCCAATATCCAAAGACTGTTCAAATTCCCTCATTGTTTTAATTTTTTTTACAATTGGCTTGACTGTCCCAAACATGTCCTGTCACTTTGGTCTCTTTTCACATATAGAATGCCCCCCTCCTCCAAGAAAGTCAGGACACTTCTGAGAGCAATGCTCAATACCCATCTCATCAGAACTCAAAAGCACTAAGGCTTCTATTTTTAAATTAAAATAAAAACTTAATAAAAGCCTGTTTGCTTGATCCTGTGTTAGGTAAAAGACAGAAAAAGGCTAAAGCAAAATTGGCTAAAGCAAAACTGTCCTTTATCAGAACACTGATAATATATACAGTCTGATATGTATCATAGGATAAGCTATTATACAACCAGAAAGCACATCCCATCGAAAGACACTGTCCAATAAATAACACGCCTGTAGGACTTATGTATTTCCATCCTTGTAGTTCTTTTCAGAGAGATGCTAAATCACAGGGAGCTTCCTGAAGCTAAGATTCAATCCTAGTTCATTATTTTTCTATCTCTCAAGAAAGATAATGAAGCCAGAAAACCAGAATTTCTATTCTCTCTGATTTGTGTTTAGATAAGATCAGTTTGTCCTGAAAATCTCACCTTCAAGCTCTGCTACTCGGAGCTTGTGTAAGCCTGATGCCCTGGGATCAGAGTGTGAAAAATATGCTGTGACGTAATCCATATACTCATTTTTGTGTGTTCACGCTTTGCAATTCCATAGTCAGACCAAAAATTTCTTCTTACCAGAAGGACTCAGACTCAGCCAACTCTAATTGCTTACACTTAGTAAAAGCATTTAGGAATAAATATAATGCCATGAAAACAACTGTGTGGTGAATGTTAACACATAAGGTAAAGTGGAAAGTGTTTATTTATTAGTTTATCCAATGAATATTTAAAGAGTGCCTGAACTGTACTGAGTGCTAGGGATACAATCGTATAAAAGATATGGTCCCTGCCCTCAGGAACCTACACCAAAAGAATTAGGCAAAAATCTGTCAACTAGTACCTGTGATAGGGCTAGAAAGGAGACACATGATGCTATGAGAACTTATGACTGGTGAAGTACAGCATGGTCACAGGAGTCTTCCCCTAAAAAGGCACCTGAGGGACTAAAACTGCCAATGCCAAGGCCTCTTGATTAACGTGAGCACAACATGACCAAGATAATGAAAGGCTAGTGAGACTCAAGCACGGAGGACGAGCAGGAACATGGTCCAGAAGAAGTCCATATTAGGAATTTTGCTTTCTCTCTAACGAGTAAAGGAAAGCCAGTGAGGTGTTTTAAGTAGGGAAGGGAAGGAAAACATGATCATATTTGCATTTTGAAACATCATATGTGCTGTGGTGTACAGGAAACAGGCAGGGAGCCACGATGAACACAGGGAGACTAGTTAGCAGGCAAAGTTAGTCCAGATTAGAAATGAAAAGTAGATTAGAGATGATCATGAGAACAAAGAAAAGTGGAAAATGCTAATAACGGGGTGTATTAGACACCACAAAATACTGTTATGTCCTTTGCACGGATTCTCTTCATGTTCACTGGGCCAGGGATGTAGCTCAGTGGCACAAGGTCCTGAGTTCGATTCTCGGTACCAAAAAATAAAAAATAAAGCAGAGACACTCTTCATGCTCACAACAGCCCATGAGATGGCTACTATTATCATCCCCAACTCGCAAAAAAGTAAGACTTAGACAGGTTAACTATCTTCCCCAAAATTACACAGCTGGTGAAACCAGGATTCGACCCAGGTGCCTGACCTCTAGCCCACTCTCTTACCCACTACAAAGGAGCTAGTGACAGAGTGGCTATAATAGGAGGCAGAGTGGATAAAAAAAAATGTTACAAATATGTCTCCTAGGCGTCTGGCTTGTAGGACACACCGAATAGCACTACCTTTCACCATGTTACGGAACACAGCATGAAGATCAGGTTTGAGTTAAAAAAGCATGACTTCTTTTTGGACAAAATGAGGTGGGATGTTAACTAAGGAGTGTAGTATAAAATATGGACTGGATCTCAGAAGCAGGATATAAATATACAAGTCATTGGAATACAGGTGGTAACTGAAGCCACGATGTGAGAGAGAGAACACAGAATGGAAAATGAAGGATTAGGACAGAGCCTAGGACTCCTACGTGTACTGTCCAGGGAAAGGAGAATCTTTTGCATGGCAAACAGATGGGCCACCAAGAGGAGAAAAACCTAGAGTTCTGTACCCCAGAACCAAGAAGGAAGCATACGGGAAGAGAATGCTTCAAAAAAGAGAGCGTCGATTCCCTGCAATGGAGCTGGAGTATGAGAAGATGAAAACTGAAAAGAGCCCATTGATTCCTTAATCTCCACAAGATCGACGGTATCGAAGTGGGCTCCAAAGTTAAAAGGAGGCCAGAGATAGAGCAATGTTTTTCTGTTGTTGCTTCTGATGAAACTTGAGCATATTTTAAAACCCGCAGAAGATCCTCGCTGGCAACTGATCTAATTCTCCACTTTATTTTTAAGTTTGGGGCCCATCAGAGAGGAGAACGGAAGCCATAGCCCCGAGACTCAGCAAACTAAATCTCTGACAGTTGCTTTAAGGCTAAGCGCCAACGCCTTGGGTCAAAGGGTTCCAACTGCTGTAATCGGAAGAATGCATGGATCAGGAGAAATCTTCAGAGGAGGGGGCGCGGGGGAAAGGCGGAAGCCAAGGCGAGGCCGAGAGAATGCAGTCAGAACTCGAGTCCTGGCCGAAACCGCTAGGCAGAAGGTGCCCGGGGCAAGCCATCCTTCGGGCCTGGCCCTCGCGGCCGCTGCAGGGACACTGGCGTCTGGGGACCCTGCTCCCCGACCCCGGTCCGTTCCGTCAGCCGGGCGCGGCGAAGACGACCCCTCCCCAGCCGAGGCCGCACCCTCGTCCCGGGCTCCGCTGGGCGGCCGCCCCGGCGGGATGGAGGATGCTCCTGCCAGCAGCGGGACCCACCCCAGGCGCTGCCCGCCGCCATCGGCTCTAGAGAGCCGCAAAGACGGCCAGCTGGCTGAGCTAGCTCTCTGGCCCCTGCCCTCCCACAGCAGCTCACCATTTTCCTTCCGGCCGTCCGCAGCCCGTCTCCTCCTCTTCTGCCCCTTTAAAAATGGTACTGCGGTCGCCTTCCTTCCGGCCCCAGCGCCAAACTGAGTCGCCCCAGCCTATCAGCGCGGCCGTGGCCCGCACGTGACCAAGGACGGCAGGAGGCGCGGCTCAAAGCTAGCCAGAACGCGAGCGCCCGCCTCTCCCTTTTGCCTTTTGGGGTGGAAGTAGTGCCATGCTGCAAACGAGCTCGTAGTCATAGACTCCCTCAAACAGGTGGAGTATTGCAAAACCTGAAGAGATTGGAGCTCCTTTTTTCCCTCTCTCTCCCGAGCCCTTCCTCTTCCCCTCCCCCTCAACGGGAGTGGTGTCTGTTTTCCTCCTTCCGGCGAGCGCGAATGTAGATAGGATGGCTGGAAGGTGGAGTAGTCATTTTAGATTATGAGGTGACCTCAGGAATGAGGGCCAGATACAGTGGAGGAGAACAGGCGTCTGGATCCCTTGTACAATGTTGTCTCTGCTTTGCCTACCTCAGGACTTTCAGTTGAGAGAAATACACTTTTATCTTGATTAAGATACTATTGTTGGGTTTTTGTCTCTCACAGATAAAACCATTTCCAACTAATAATCCACTTCGCTGCAAGTCGTCCTCACTATCAGAGTTAGCAGTATTTCTTGCCTGGCTTTTTGACAGGATCTAGCAATTGCTATCTCCATATTTCCTCTCATCCACTTCAGCCTCTTTCCAATCAGTTTCCTGTGCACTAAAGTGATCGACTACAAATGCAAACAGATTGTTACCCTTGCCCCCTTCAAGCAGATCAGTGGTTTTGTTTTGTTTTGTTTTGTTTTTTTGCTTTTAGAGTAAATTTAAGTAGTTAAAATGGCAAGACTCCTGTATGATCTAGTCCATCAGCTCATACTTTGTTTCTCTTAACTCTCCATACTTCAGCCACACTGGCCTTTCAGTTTTTCAAGTGTGCTGTGATTTCTACCACCTCCAAGACTTCGTATGTTCTGTAGCTTGTGCCCTAAATGCCTCTTCTCTTGTTCCTTTGGTAAACCTTTCCATCAAATCTCATTTCAATCATCTGTCAGTAGGGGAAATTTCCCCTGTTGTACCTTATATTCCTCCATTACCTCATAAATTCTCGTATCTTTATGTACCTCTCTTAAATAGCACTTATAATTTTGTTCAGAGCTCTTTGGTTAACATTTATCTTTTCCACTAGATGATAAACTCCATAAAAAAAGGGAATATGCCATTTTAATTGTTTTTCTGATTCTTTTACCATGTCTAGCACATATCAAACACTTACTAAATAATTTTTAAATGAATAAATGAAAGATAAGAGGGAGTCAGGTCTTGTAAAAGTAGATATGCCAAACAATGGCCTTGCAGACTTTGTCCTCAAAGAAATACCACATGACAACCCAAGATTTTCAGCAGTAAAATAAAATATATGCTATAGAAAAGTCAGCCTTGCCAGCACTGTACAGAATACATTGGAAAAAAATCTGTCAGAAGGAGAGACACAAGTTTCACTGGCTGTAGTAGAAATTCATGTGGGAAATGATAAGAGTTTGAGGTAAGTTTGTGTTCCTGTTCTTGTAGAGAATTTTTCAGTATAAAGGGGTCTCAGTTTTCTTTATTGCTGGCTTGGGATTTAGCTTTCATGGCCTGATTAGTGAATTATCTATCTGATTTTCATCTTCCCATATATCATTGCTATGATTTTATTTCCTATTATTCTTGATTTTTATTTACACTTCAAGTCTCTCCACCATAGTTTTAGTGGAGTTAGGGAGGGAGCAAAATTAGATGTTTAATGCCACTTTATTTCTACATTTTTGTTTTGTAATGTATATTCTTTATTTTATTGCAATAAAATTGCCTTTCAAATTGACCAAGATTTTTGTTAAGTGACAACATCAATTGATGGTTAAAACTGGTTGAAAGGGTGGCAGTACAAGTTAGTACATTTCTGGATGCCAGCATTTCTCTAAAATCTTACAAATGTACATAGTTTTAAAACAAAACTCACACCTCTAGTAATTTATTCTAAAGAAATAATTTAAAGGATGCTCATTGCAGCTTTGTTTATGATAATGAAACAATTTTTAACAATGGAGAGCTGATTAAACTACTCTTTCATAAATCAGGTATATAATAATTAGAAGGTTATTCAAATTATATTGTAGAAGCAAGCTTCTCAAACAGTGCTACTCCAGAGAATTCATGATCGTTTCCCAAGGGATACATGAGGCCATAGGACAAAGTTAACTCATCTGGTTCCAGCATAAATGTTTCCGGTGATTTCTCATCCTAATGTTCTAGGACTCCCTTTCTGCCGCAGTAACAAAATCCTGATTTTGTAACATGGGTGTTACCGCTCAGAATAATACCACATTTTCCCCTTCCCTGCTGTAACTAGGTTGTTTTAGGATTAAATGCAAACCAAAAATGTCAGTGTTGGGAGAGACTTCAGGGAGGCAAGTTGAGGCCACTTAGCTACTTCTGCACTTCAAGTCTTCTCCGTTAAAATTTTTAAAAATTATTAGTGAAAATGAGTATTAAAAAGTTGAAAGGTCTGGCCAATTCCAAGTCGAGGAGCCTAGAAAGAGGAGAAAAAAGGGGGTGTCGAAGGAAGACGATTGTTTTAAGAGTCTTAGTTACACAATGCTAATTATCCTTTTATGATTAAGCCCAATTGGAAAAGGCTGACAAGCCTCGTAAAAATTGCTTGTGGTAGAGGCTCTTTTTTATGTTTTTACTGTATCTACTTACACGTCTTCCAGACTCGACGAGAGCATGTGTGAGGGTATTTCCTTTGTAGAACCTACGATGCCCGCCCTCCTCTTCCCAAATTAGCCTAGGATCTCACATTCAGGATTTCAAGATTTCTAAATGATGCACACGGATCAAGCCTCTCTTAGACATCAGAAAACGTGCATTTACCTAATTTGGACAGGTTTGGTGCCAATTCCGATTTAGACTTTGGGGACAGAAGTAATGACCATTAGCCCAGACTAAGGCGCTTGCCGGCAACCAGTCTTGGGAGTAGGGGGCGGTGCGACTTGGGGCCCCGCCCCTCCGCGGAGCCAATAACGGGATGGCTTCGAAGGAGGCGTGGCGTTCCTGGCTGGTGATGTAGTGATTGGCTCGCTGGCTCCCACTGCCAGAGCTGGTCCCGACTTCTAGCTCTCTGGAACCCTAGGCGAGCAAGACTTCTAAAGTTTGTCCCCTCCGGAGCACCGTAGAGAGTTTGACCCTGGCCTGGGTGGGTTGACTTGGGTTGGGCGAGGCGGCGGGAGCCGGGCTCAGCCCAGGAGCCGCTGATGGCTGCGGTGTTTCTGGTGACGCTGTATGAGTACTCGCCGCTGTTTTACATCGCGGTGGTCTTCACCTGCTTCATCGTGACCACCGGCCTGGTATTGGGATGGTAAGTGTCCCGAGACTGGGAGCTGGGGACGGAGGGCAGACGCTCGGGGAGAGGGAGGGGCGCCGCGAGCACTCCGAGGCCATCGGGGGTCGGTGCGGGACTCCTCCGTCCCCGGTGCACAGCGCCGGCACCTGCGTCACTGGCTCGGGTATTCTACCAGCTTTGTTTCTAGGCGACACCGCAGCCAGGAAGCGCCAGGACTTGGTGCTGGGATAAAGCGCTGGTCCGGTAGGCTTTGTCCCAGCTCGCGGCCCACTGTGTGCCGGGGGAAGCGGGCCCCCGCCGTGAGTAAGGCTGATTGTTGTGTTTCGGACCTGAACTGGAAACTTGGCCCCAAGTCTTTCAGCGGAACTTACAGCTGACTTTTGTTACCTTTCGAGAATTTAGTGGTTTCTGTACTCGTTGTCTACTTTCGGAATTAATATTTAGCCAATGGAACTATAAAAATCAAAATTGTGGAGCTGGACGAGATCTTAGAATTAAGTCGCACTGTGGGGTGGAGGCAGTTTACCTGCTCGAGGTGAGAATGGACTGTTAGATAACCATTGAGCAGTTCTTTAGCCCAGGTAGTCTACAGTTTCTCCCAAAGAGATGGCACCGTATCGTGTTTAGGAAAGCCTCATAAATACCCACCGGTTGAAACCATCTTACTAGCCTACAACCGTTTTCTAGCCTTCATTGCCCCTTGAAAAGGTGGGGTTCAAAATGTGCCAACAGCTTTCCTCAAGATAACAAGCTATGGCCTGAAGAGGTATGAGAGGAACCCACTGAAGAGAGAGAGATGAGCTGTATTTTGGAGATGAGTATTTTGAAGAATAGTTGAATGTGGATAGTGAAGAAGAGAAGGTATTTTAGAGAACACAGCATGAGCAGAGGAGAACATGTTAGTAACTAAAGCCGACTTTGTAAAGCAAGTTCACAAATCTCTTTCGATCACATATTTGTCACCACTTTAAAACAGCAACTAACTGAAGTTTTAACATTTTCACACTGCTCCCCACCCTGCCAGTGGGTGAGTATAAAATTCCTGTGTGGGGGAGGATAAAGACCAAGCGACACACTTTGTTATTCTTGACCCATCAGGTTTTAATGCCGTTACTCATTAAAGAAAGTTTGTAATCGGAGTTAGGAAGGTGTCATATGAGAAAAGCAGTCTTAACACAAGATTTTAAAATGACTGTAATGTTGGTGTTACTCTCCTAAAGCAACATAATTTATATAATTTCTCTCCATACAAAAAAATTACCTAGTTGACAATTACCTGGTTGATAATTCTGTGGTTACATTTTTACTTTAAATAGGCCAGGTAATTAGATATCTTAGACATTAGCATTTAGCATAGGAAAATTAGTGAAATCCATACTTATAACAATTCTAGCATCAGTGTTGAAGGGAGTTAGGAACCTCATGTTTGTACTGGCTCTAATGGAGTCACACAGACCTAGGTTCAGATCCTGGGTCTGCCAGGTTTAAGGCTTGGTTTAAACATTTAATACTAATTGCTTAATCCCTTTTACAAGGATGGAAACCCAGGTAATTTTCAGACTTCTGGAAATCTGGGCTAAGCACTAATGAGGCCACAGGGCCATGAAAGTACAGTCACTTCCATTCTGATTTGGGCCTAACCAGTCATCTTGAGCCTAACTCAAGCATTTTTTCCACCTGGTTTAGCTTTGCCTCTGTAGATAAACTTTTTACTGTGTTACTCTGCGATTAAGCCAAGACTGCAGATTTATTAGGTAGAAACTGAACACTTGAATATCATTTCGATCTAACAAAACATCTTTCTAGGGCCGGTGAGATGGCTCAGCGGCATAAGCGCCTGCCTGGCAAGCGTGAGGTCCTGAGTTTGACTCCCGGTACCCACATACGAAAAAAGGGGCCGGTGATATCGCTCAGCGGCACAGGCGCCTGCTGGCATGCGAGGTCCTGTGGTCGACCCCCGGTACCCACAAACAAACAAACAAATAAACAAACAAACAAAAAACATCTTTCTAATATATTCCTGCCAGAAGAGTAAAATAGATAACTCACTACAGTCCCTATTGGTCCTGTTTTCTTTGTCCTGGTTCTTACCTCAGTACTGCTGCGTTTCTTTCCCCATGGGTCTTTCCACTGCACTGTGTCCACCTGCATTGGTGGGGTGGAGAAAGAACAGGAGCATCTGCTTATGGGATCCCAATGCAATAGCAAAGAATCATGCAACCAGAAGCATGGTATATTTTGGTTTCTGTGAGCTTTAATAGATCCTGCCAAGCATTGTGCAGAAAGAAGCCCCAAATGCCATATACACCCTTTAACAAGGACCCTGACCCAGCAACTATTCCCTACCTCCTCTTGACCATAGCATAGATTATGGTACTATGTGTCAGCTTCACACCACCCTGATGTATTATTTGTGGATGTGAGGCGAAACTCTAAGCCACATTCCTCCTTTCCCAGTTGGCTGCCTATCAGGCTTCACCAACAAAGGAGACAGGCTGGAGGGCTGGCAGAGGAGGCAGGGCCTGGCTGCTTTCTGCCGGTCTGTCTTCCCACAGCAGTAGTGCTTCATTCTGGCAGTTGTCTCGGTTGTTCCAGTTTATTATCTTTTACTCCCCTGGAACCAGTCTCATTGTACCCCCTCTTTAGATCTGAGTTCTAGCTCCATGGGGTCCATACTCCAAGTTTCTAAACTGTAGTAATTCTCTTTTCTCTATTCTTTTGTCCTAGGAATAATAACTGCTTCCTGCTGTTACTACAGCTCTGATAGTCAGTTTCCCCTTTTGCCTTTTCAGTTCTTCAGCATTTGGCTCATTTTTTCCCCCAATGCTGGAGATTGAACCCAGGGCCTTACTGAATGCTAGGCAAGCACCCTACCACTGAGCCATGGCCCTAGCCCTGGTTCACATTGTTTAATGTTAAATTCTCTATGTTAGAATATCTGCTGTGGTTTTGGGTTTTTTGAGTGGGCCCTGACTGATAAAGCAAATGTTACTAAGAATAGGATGATGGGGAGAAAAACCCCTCCAAGAAAGCATTTAGGGGTTGGTTCATTATTCAGTTCCTTGCTAATGAGTAATAAGGCTCACTGTGGTGCATAATGCATCATAACTAATTAAATTACTACCTTTGGTGGATTGTGTGCGATAAAATGATTTCTGAAGCAGGTGCCTCGGGGTACCAAGTCGTTAAAGCACTTGGTTATGGCAGTAGTGGTGACTTTTAAGGACTGAGGGAGAGGTGAGATGACTGTCTGAGCTTGCTGGCACATTTACAGAGAGAAGACAACAAGGCCGAGGCTTAGGCAGTTAGGGTTTCTGTGGTTCTAAAGCGCTTTATTTTGTGTAGCTGCAGAATAAAGCTTTCCAAACATCGAATCCAGTTTTAATTATGCTGGTAATAGAATTGCACAGCCTTTTCACTGTCTCATTTAGGACACGGATTGAAAGAAGTTGAACCCTGAAGGCTTGGAATGGGGACATCTAGATAGACATGGACAAAGCTGAGAATCTTGAGACCCCAGGACTAACTCTGAGTCTCCCTTGTTGACAGAAGCAGTTTGTCTTCCTTTTGCGAGAAAACTAGCTTTGCCTTACCTGAAGTTTCTGTGACAACCTCAACTAGAACAGTTGCAAAGGAATATCCATACCTCACTTAGGTCCTACCTTTCACCCTGGGACCAAGATCTCTGATGTTCCATGGGACAGGAGCAAAAATCTGGCCTCTAAAAGAGAACTGTAAAACTTTGTAAACTTTTGATTATCTGCAGGAACCTAGGGAATTATACGTGGGAATGGATTGTTAGCACATTACATCAAAGAGGGTAGAATGTAACACTAGATCAAACCAAATTTATTGATTTGCACATATTCTGGACCCAAGTGTTAACTCATGTTTGTTTGCTTGGGTCACTGAAACTCAATTGATTCAGTGGTGGCCTGTATTTAATAAGGGGTGGAGATGTTTCATGCTTTTTGTTTTTGTTTTGGTTGTGGGGATCAAACCATTTAGGGCTTTTAAATTTCCTTACAAGCATATTGTTTTATCAATGTCCCACAAATTTTGGTACATGTATTTTCATTTTTATTCAGTTCATAATTTAAAAAATTTCCTTTATGATTTTTTTTTCTTATTTCTGGGTTAGTTAAAAGTTTGTTATTTAATCCAAATATTTGGATTTTTAAAGATATCTTTGTTATCGATCTATAATTTGATTCCACTATGGTCAGAGACATACTCTTTTTTTTTTTTTTTTGTGGGTACCAGGGGGTCGACCTCAGGACCTCGCGCGCCAGCAGGCGCCCGTGCCGCTGAGCGATATCACCGGCCCCTTTTTCGTATGTGGGTTCCGGGAGTCGAACTCGGGCCCTCGCGCTTGCCAGGCAGGCGCTTAAGCCGCTGAGCCATCTCACCGGCCCAGAGACATACTCTTTATAATGTGACTTCTTATAAATTTATTGAGATGTGTTTTATAGGCCAAAATATGGTCTCCCTTTGATTAATGTCCTAGTAACTGAAAAAGGACATATACTTTGCTATTGTTGGACAAGGTGTTCTGTAACTATCAATTGGGTCAAATTGGTTGATGGCATTATTCAGGTTTGCAGTTCTTACTCATTTTCTGTCTGTTGGTGCTACCAGTTATTGAGCTTTTAGAAGTGGAATTTCTGTGTGTTTTTGTTTCTTTGCAACTGTATATGTTTTGGCTTCATATTTTGAAGTTCTATTAATAGATACATAAAGATTTAGGATTTTTGTGCCTGTGTGATGAATTAACCCCTACATCATTATGAAATGGGCCTCTTTACTCCTTGTAATAGTCTTTGCCCTGATATCTACTTTGAGCACTATTAATACAGCCACTCCAGCTTTTTATTTTATTTTATTTTGTTTTTTGGCCAAGCTGGGAATTAAATCCAGACCTTGTGCTTGCTAGGCAAAGCCTCTACCACTGAGCTATATACCTCACCCCTCTTGCTTTCTTATGATTAGTGCTAGCAGGTATATCTTTGTCCATCCTTGTAATCTATTTTTGTCTTTATATTAGAGTGGGTTTTTTATATATAGTTTATAATTAGGTCTTATGTTCTTATCCAGTCTGATTATCCTTATCTTTTTTTTTTTTTTTTTTTGTGGGTACCGGGGTGTCGACCTCAGGACCTCATGCGCCAACAGGCACCCGTGCTGCTGAGCAATTATCACCGGCCCCTTTTTCGTATGTGGGTTCCGGGAGTCGAACTCAGGCCGTCACGCTTGCAAGACAGGCGCTTACGCCGCTGAGCCATCTCACCGGCCCATCTTTATCTTTTAATTACAGTTTAAATTATTTACATTTGATAGAATTACTGCTAGGGCTGGATGTAAGGCCACCATCTAGCTATTTGCTTTCTATTTGCCCAAGCTCTAGTTTGTTTCTTCTCCTTTCTTATTCATCCTTTATTTGCATTAGTTAAGTAACATGTGGCTTTATCAGCAGTAACATTTTAATGGTGGTTTTGGGGATTATAGTATACCTCTACCTTTTGAGTAGGTTTTTTTTTTTTTTTTTTGTGGGTACCCGGGGTCGAACTCAGGACCTTGCGCTTGTGAGCAGGCGCTTGTGCCGCTGAGCTATCTCACCAGCCCCTAGAGTAGTATTTTAAAGATATTTAATAAGAAAAACATTGTATTTTCCCACAGATACCATTTCTGTACTATTCATTTCTTTGTATCAATACAAGTTGCCATTTGGTTATCAATCACCTTCTTCCCAAAGTCTTCCTTTAATATTTCTTATTAAGCATGTCTGTTGATGATTAATTCTGTTTAGCTTTGTTATGCATAAAAGTATTTATTTTGCTTTTGGAAAATATGGGTATAGAATTCGAGATTAACACTTTTTTCTTCAAAGATATTCAGGCTTTTGGTAATTCTAATAAGAAAACTGTCATTCTTTGTTCCTTTGTTAGTAGTATATCTTTTTCTTTGGCTTCTTTTAAGATATTCTCCCCCTCCCCCTTATTAATGTTTTATTATTAAAAACAAGCGAATCCACTCTTTTGTACGTCATTGCATTTCAACAGTTTCACAGAACACAACATGTATCTTGTGCACATTACATTCTGCATGAGAACCTGGTCAGGTTATAAAATCTACCATCAACCGTTTTATCAGTGTGAAAAGTACAGTGTCAAACCAAAAAGTGTAACTGGTTGCATGGAATCTCACCATGCTCTAACATGTCAAGGTCATTGGAAACAAAAAGGTACATTATGGAAGTTTGGCTTGATTGAATGCACCAGAGTAAGGCTCAACACATCAGTGCAAAAGGATTTAAGAATTTACATGATTAAACAAAAGAAAAAGCAGGAACCTCATCTGGCCTCTTCACCTACACAACAAGGATGAGCGTAAGGATGATGATTTCAGCCAAAATTCCCAAGAAAGACCGGAGTGGGGCGAGGCGGCTCCCCACCCTGAGGATGGTGACCATGGAGGCGGAGCGGATGGAGTTGGCGGCGTTATGTTTGTACTCGCTGGGGTATTCTGTGATCTGCAGATTCAGAATACTCAACTCAGTTTAAGTCTCCTTGTTGATGATGAAGACACGGCCAGAAGTACCGGCTCGGGCTTACCATTCTCCTTCTTGCACCAAATCCCCTCCGGGTGGGGGCAGCCAGCTGACTCACGGTACCTCGTGGCATCCTGCCCTTCCTTCTTGTTCTCAAACCGTTTATGGCCAGCGATGTCAGGAACTGCTTTCACTCCGATGGTGGCGTTTGCGCTCGGAGTGCTGACAATGATAGACACAGTGGTATTCGCTAGAATCCCCCGCTCTCGGCCTGTTGATCTGGTATTCCGTGTTGCTAGCGTTCTCAGGAGTGGCGGTCAGTTTCACCCGTTTTTTGTCCAGTAGATGAAGGCAAGGGTGTGAGAGCCGGAAGTGAGGTTACACTGCAGGGTGACCGGGACAGGGGTGTCTCGAACAATGACCTCCTCTCTGGTGACAATCCTTGTCTTGTTCTGAGTGACACCCCGCCCTGGGAGGAAGGAGCCAGAGACCAGCAACAGCCAGAGGATCAGGGCGCTGGGGAGCCACGAGCCAGACATCCTCCCGAGCAGAAGACCCGCAGCCGCAGCTCTGCGCCATCCTTCCTGGTCCTCCGACCGCTCCCCTCTCAGGCCCCGCGAGACCTTGCCCAATCCTCGCGAGACCTTCGCTCTTGGCCATGTTCCATTACTGCTGCTTTTAAGCAGTATGATTGTTATGTGCCTTAGTGTAATTTTCTTTGTTTCTTATGCTTGGAGTTTATTGGGATTTTTGGATCTGTGGGTTCGTAGTTTTCAACAGATTGGGCAGTTATGTGTTCAAATGCTCTATGCTCTCACTCTGAAGACTTCAATTACCTCATGCTTGAAGTTGCCCCTTTAGCAACTCGTGTTTTGTCTGTTTTTCAGTGTTTTTTTCTATTTCATTTTGAGTACTTTTTAAATTGTGTTGTTTTTGAGTTTATTCATTTTTTGTTCTTCAGTGTGTAGTCTGTTGTTAATCCCTTACAGTGCATTTTTCATCTCAAGCTTTGTATTTGTCATCTCTAAAAATGGATATGGGCATTTTATCTTCCATGTCTATATAATATGTTCGATCTTTACTTACCTTCTTGAACATATGGAATATAGTTATAACAACTATGTTGGTGTCCTTGTCTACTAATTCTAGTATCTTTATCATTTCTGATCTATTTCTATTGGTAGTTTCTGCCTCACTATGGGTAACATTTTCCTGCCTCTTTGCACGACTGTTAATTTTTTTTAACTGCAAAACATTGTGAATTTTACCTTATAGGCTGCTGAGCATTTTGTATTCCTATAAATATTCTTGAGCTTTGTTCTGGGTCACAGCGAAGTTACTTGGGGACCAGAGCAGCCCTACCTAACTTAAGTTAAATGCATCATTTTGAGTGAATTTCTGTTCCATTTGTTAACTTTCTTGGCCTTCTCTTAGCATTAGATTTATTGCTATGTTTTGAAATTTTAGTTTACAACTTAAATCTTACTGCAGAGTTTGTTGTTGTTGTTGTTTCTCTCTTTAACTTTACCCTCACTATTCAGACATCTTATAATGATCTGTACCCAGATTCTTAGACTCCCTTCCCCAGTCTAAGACCAGGTCTTCTGATGACAGTTCTGTCCCAGGTTGACATGGGCCTAACCCAGCTCCCAGTGTTGGGAGCCTGAGTGGACAGCCCTCCTGCCTCCCTGGTACATGACGTCCTAGTTGCCTTTTCCCTCTACCAGACCCAGAGCCCAGCCAAACACGCGTCAGTCTTACTTAATGTTTCTATTTTCAGGTCCATAAATACACTTGTCTTTAAACCCAGCTACGTCTCTTTTCCCCCCAACATTTTATTACAAAAAATTTCAAACATTCAGAACATTGGGAAGAACTATCCAAGAAACACGCATTTACCCATCACTTAGATTCTCCCATCAACATTTTACTATAATTTTTGTGACATATCTGCCCATTCCTTCATCCTTCTGTCCAACCATTGGTCCATCTTGTTTCAGAAAGCACTTCAAAGTAAGTTTACTTTTCACCCACAAGTTGCAAAGCATGAATATTATTAGCTAGAGTTCCATGTTTATTTTTGTTTATAGTTCTTTTTTCTTTTCAAGAAATTTATTATTAATTTCTTGATAAATTTCTTAATAAATTTATTATTAATTTATATACAATTAAATGTACAGTGTTTAAGCGTCCCATTTGCCAAGTGTCATCAACCACATAATCTATACAATTCAAACTTCCATCAAGATATAGATTCCATTACCAAGGAAAGTTTCCTCTTGCTCTTTCCCAGTCCTTCCCTGGTCCTGCGCTCCAAAAAAGCTACCATTGTTCTCCTTTTTATTTCTCCCCTAGGTTAGTTTTGCTTGCCTACTTTAAAATTTCCTAGTAGAGAGTCACACTGCATGTGCTCTTTGTGTAAGCCTTCTTTGCACAGCAGGATGTTTGGAAATTTACCCAGGTGCTTACAGCAAAATACTGTGTTTTTTTCCAGTGCTTAGTACTACCATTCCTTCGTTCAAACATGCCAGCTTATTTACTTATTTCAGCAGCATCCTTTTGATTCTTCTTTTATTTCTCATCCGTCAATTCTGTGTTCTTGGAGATAAAGGAGCTCATCAAAGTAGAAACCTAACTGAAGTCTCCTAGTTTAATGTGTGTACTCATTTTAGGGTACTTTATTTAAATTGAGTGAACTTAGTTGGTTTTTCATTTTACTGGAAATTGAGTTTAGTCTCTTTCATTTTCCTTTCAAGTCTGTTCAGTTAGAGTTCTTTTCACGTGAAATTTAAAAGTGGAAAATATATAAATGAAGCACTGTGTTTGCTGTTTTAATTGTTTTGCTCTGCTAATCATATCAAATAGTTTATATATTGAATATGTATTTCTTTTTAACATCTTTGTAAAATACTTAAAATTCTGTAATGTATTTGCTTTTATATTAAGTATAATTTATAATCACTATGCTTTTTTATTGTTATTGCTAACACTAAGAATTAACTCTTTGGTTTTAAGAGTGTGTCAGTTCAGCCACATGAACAATATATTGCAATTCTGTGGGACCTTAAATTTCTCTAAATTCTAATATAATTTATTAAAATAGTGTAAATTGGGTACCTTAACTTCTTTTTCTGACAAGAATAGCTAATGAGTTACAAACTTTACATCTGACATAAAGTTCTAATACTTGCTAAAATTATGTTTTATTTTTTTCCTTTCTTCAGGTTTGGTTGGGATGTTCCAGTAATTCTGAGAAATTCGGAAGAAACCCCATTAAGCACAAGAGTTTTCAAAAAGCAAATGAGACAAGTGAAGAATCCTTTTGGTTTAGAGATCACTAATCCATCCACAGCTTCAATTACAAGTTGGTGGCTATTTTACAAAGATTTCTCTTATTATGCACCCCCTTTAGCCCTCATTTTTCTTTCTGTATTGCTCTCTCTTTCTTTTTAAACTTTTATCAGACATTTATTGAGCACCTGTTTTGTTCCAGGGTCTAGACTGAATACTGCAAATACATAGATTAAGAATTTAACAATTTTGTTCTAAGAAATTTATCAACTAATAAACAGAGGCACATACACATACACAGGAGAAGAATGAAGTGACACTGGTATTAACAAGAGAAGTCTTTTAGGGCACTGTGCCATTTCTGTTGGTCTTCAGTTAAGTGGGAAATGACAATTATCTAAGCACAGTTAATATAAGGTTGCTGTCTTCTGAAGAACAGTGATTTTTTTATCTGAAATTATGGTATTTTGGCACAAATTTGTTCATATAAATGTTATTTTTATCGATGATAATTGATGGCAGTTGTTTCTGTACTTTACTTGGAAAAATAAATTCTTGACAGGACTGTTTAGGAACCACTGTAGGGAATTATAAAGAAAGAAATTGTTACATTTGCTCAGGTGAAGAAATCTATTCCGGAAAGGCTTCATAGAAAAGAATATGCTAAGTCTCGCTTTTTTAAATTTTTTCCTTCTCCCTTTTTTCTTCTTTTGGAGTCCTATTGAGTAAAAGATAAGTAGGTGTTTACCTCAAGTTTGAGAAACTTCTAGGAAGAGGGAGAAGCAGGAACAAAGTTTTGACATGGTTGGAAACAGAGTAGTATGTCAGAGAAACAAGAAGTCACTTGCTGGGGATACACAGGGAGGGACGGGAAAGAGCACAGCGTGTGGGGACTCGGATTCTCCCTTGGTCTCTGTGGGGAGATCCTGCTCCGGAGCTAAGGAATGCAGGGGGGACGGCAGCATGCAGTTTTGAGCTTCTGGACTCCAGAATGCCATTGGGAGCATTCAGTAGAGTTGAGAGTAGGGCGTTCGAGGTAAAGTTCTATCGTCTCCAAAGGGCTCTGGGCTAAGACTCGCACCTTGTCACCTTTCAGTATCTTACAAACAAATAGATTACTCTAGCTACTGCCCTGTTTTTCTTCTTTCCTTCTGTCTTAATTACTTTTCTCGTTGCTGAGGCAATACCTGACATCCAAAGTTAAAGAAGGAAAGGTTTATTTAGCTCACAGTTTGTAGAGGTTACAGTCCTTAATCGGCTGGCTCCAAGGCAGGGTGGCATGGCAGACAAGCATCACAGAAGAGAAACAGTTCATGGTGGGCAGAAGGCAGCAAAGCAACAAGGGACGACCACAGCTCTTTCTGTCCCTTATATCTTATCCAGGCTATTTAGATGGGCAGCACTCACACCTAGCATTGCACCATCAATCAATTCCACTGTCACACACTCTAGATCCAGCCACCTCTGAAAAAGCCACACCTATGACTGCATGAAACTTTGGGGGGACATCTAGACACAAGCCATAACACCTCAGCCAGCTTCTAAAAGTAAAAGCTGTTCACATTTGCCTTCTGCTCTTCTCTTCCCTTTTACTCCTTCGAGCAGTGCAGTCGACTTTCCCTGTAACCATATACCGAAATGGCTTCTCAAGATCACTGGTTACCACCTCTGTCCCTGACCTTGGACTGCCCGTGGTCGTCACATTCATGGAAGCTTTTCAGGCCTGAGTCACTGCGATATCTGTAGTGTTTAGCAGAGTTGATGAGTCAGGCCCCCTGACTTCTGTGGACCATTTTTTCTGTTTCTGTTTTGTTTTGTTCTGTAGAACTGGGGATTGAACCCAGGGCGTTTGCACTGAGCTACATCCCCAGCCCTTATAAAATTTTTTATTTTTACACAGGGTTTCACTAAGTTCCTTAGTCACTAAGGATGATGATCTTCCTTCCTCAGCCTCCCAGAGTTCTGGGATTACAGGCCACCATGCCCAGCTCTGTGACCCATTCTTATCTAGTACAGGGAGCCCCCGACTTGGTTGGTAAGTTGGATTGGTTCGTAAGCCCAACAAAGTGAGTCTTACACACTTCTGACACAAATACACAATGTAAAGCATAAAAAACTTCATATGTTCCATGAGCTTGTCCTTGTTCTTTAGAACTGTGCCAGTGGTTGAACGATTCACATTAAAAGAACGAACAACGTCTACCATCTTGTCACCTCAGGACAAACTCTCAGTTATTTTCACTTTTGTTTCCATGGTTATTGCTTTGCGCTTCCTAGCAGTCCCCTCCACATCGCCACTGCTTTTCCTCTTGCTCTCGGACATCCTGGGCTCTGACTGAGCGCTGTACCACTGTACACTGTTGCCCTGTGCAGTAAGCACAGAGCAGCACAACTGTGACAATGTCCAGCAGACACCCGAGCTATTCCACGATTTGTTAGAATCTACAAATGTTCATAACGTGAGGTCCATTCGCATCTGTGAAAGTTTGCAACGAGAATGTTCATAAAATGTAATCCTCATGACTTTTGACTTCCTGTCAGAAATCAGTTTACTTACTTACTGTTGATCATTAATCTTTAGTAAAGCTTGATTTAAAAGAAAAAATGTACAAAATGTCACATTCTTCCTCTTTAACTGTAAATAATGCACCCTGTGAATTGAAAGAACCGGACCTTTTTCACCACTGATAGTAGATAAGAAGAGTTCATTCTGACGTTTTGCATCTCCGAAAAGTAAATGTTAAGATAGGACATAGAGAACACTGATATGTTGAGAAGACATCAGGCCATGCATACTTGATGAATATAGAGTAGTGATGGTTCAGCTTTGCCTCTGCGACTCTGGACCTGAACTTCTACAGGGTCACATGTAGCTCTTGAGCAGGACTGCAAATGAAAATACCTCCGACCAGGAGGCATCCTTCCTGTGGTGCAGTTCCACAGCCTACCAATACTGCGAAAGTGATGAGAGCTGCTACAGTGTGTGCAAAGCACAGGGCATCTGTGAGCTGGAAAATGCCCAGAAAGCCGTCCGTGGGCAGAGATAGTGAGGAGAGCCAGCCGTGCACACAGACCGCTCAGCGGTGCCCACACACTGGGTGTAGCATTACTTAAGTAATTTAATGCGTGCACTTTGGCACAATTACTGAAGAACTGTAACTTCTTTTTTTTTTTTTTTCCTTTATGTGGGTACCAGGAACCGAACTCAGGACTTTGAGCTTGCCAGGCAGGCGCTTATGCCACTGAGCTATATCACCGGCCCAGAACTGTGACTTTTAAAGTGCCAGTGCTTGTTGTTCATTATCTGTCTTCTATAGGGAAAATAAGGATTTTGGTGGGAGTTGTACTTTGCAGAATAAAAATTCATTTGTTTAATCTGTGGAAAGGAGGGTGTCATTAAAGATGCCTACGCGGGATGCTGAGATAATCTTGTGGCAATATTTGTGACATTTTAAAAGGTGGTTTCATTTAATGTGTAGATAGTTTAGTAATCATGGATTTTTTTTTTTTAGCCTGGATTTTTTTTTTTTTCTAAGATTAGTTTAAGGGACACTGTACCCAAAGTGTCTGACATTAGGCAGAAAGGGCGAGAACATCTAGAAACCTGGTTTAACTTGAAAACAAAGGAGAGAATCAGTTTTAATCTTAGTTACTTAGTTCTCTTTACTAGGAGTAGGTTATTGGTATATTTTTTATTGTTATGTAATGATACCGTGTTTGGATTTGTGTTTCTGTGTTACCAGTACAGAGGCTTTAATAAAATTGTAAAGATATTTGGTGTGTATTTGTTGAGTTGAATTAATTTGGTTCAGAAATTCTGTCATTTTATAAACAGCTTCTTTGATTTTTGGCTTATTCCCCGTGGTAAGAGCTAATGCTAAGCAAGTGAATTGGGCAGACTAACACGCGTAGCATTCTGGGAGGCGTGTGTGAAATTCTCTTCCTGCCATCTCAAATCCCATCTTTATTGTCATTGTGTATGGTCTCCTATACATTGCACCTCAGACTCCTTGAGGGAGTCTTCCTCAAGAAGGTTTGTGGCTTTCCTGTCCCCTTGTTTCTTTTTTTTCCCAATGACTCAATGCATTAAACTTACACTCTTATATATTTTTCAGCTTTTTACAAAGTTGTCTCATACTTTGCTTTGTTTGTTGCAGCTCTGCTGAATAAGAGCAGGTTGAGAGAAGTTGTACTGTTTTCTTCGCTTAATTTTGACTCTGAATTTTCTGCTTTACAGTTATGTCGCAATTCTGGCAATGCTATTGATCTAAGATGGTTTTGTGTGTGCACTGGAATTTAGAAGACTAAGATAACGTAAAAGTAGGGAACTCTGTAGAAGTGGAAAAAACTAAGGGGAGAATAGTTTTGCATAGGAGTATTTGAACTACTGTCAGATGGTATAAATCAGCAATTCTTTTATGTAATATGGTCAAATTTGTGAAAGACTGTGGAGAAGACCTTTTTTTTTTTTTTTTTTTTTTTTTGTGGGTACCGGGGGTCGACCTCAGGACCTCGCGCGCCAACAGGCGCCCGTGCTGCTGAGCGATATCACCGGCCCTTTTTTCGTATGTGGGTACCGGGAGTCGAACTCAGGACCTCATGCTTGCCAGGCAGGTGCTTACACTGCTGAGCTATCTCACCGGCCCGAGAAGACCATTTTATAGTTCTTTTTATTAACTTCTAATATTAGTGTAAGAGGCATGTGGCTATTTATTACTCCATTGTCAAGGGTCTCAGACACTTCCTTCCAGTCAAGTATACAAAGTCTGTAAACAAGTATTTTATGCTTGTTTTATGAGTCTCTGGGCTCTTTTTTGGAGCTCTGGTTTTTTACAAAGCAAGTAAACTTGGTAGTTGTGTACATTTTGTAAGTTGAGTTTATTTTTTAAGGCTTTTATCCTGCTTCCCCCACCACACTCACTGCCAGTGCTGGGGATCAAACCCCACAATGCTGGGCGGGTGTCCCACCACCAAGCTCCATCTTCAGCCCCCAGTGTTCTTTTAAAATGTGAACAATATATTTGGGTATCCTCTTATGAGATAAACAGTATTGTGCATATATATGTATACGTATGTATGTGTACTTTTCTCTACCTTGCTTTTTCATTTAATAATATATTCTGAAGATCGTTTTATACTAGTATATATGTATATTCTAATATGCCTCAAAAAAATTTTTTTTGGTGGTAGTGGGGTTTGAACCCAGGGCCACCCACATGCTAAAGCAATTGCTGGACTCTATTTGTGATCCTCCTGGCTCAGCCTCCTGAGTGGCTGGTATTATAGCCGTGTGCACACCCTGGGCAAGTGCTCTGCTAATGAGTGGCCTCCCCTTCATGCTTCAATTCTTGGTCATAGCTGCATAGTACTTCCTTATGCAGTATTTTATTCCTGTAATCCCTACTGATGGACCTCAGGGTTGATTCTAGCATTTTGCTGTGATGACTTGCCATATAATACATAATCTTTCCACATTTTTGTCAGTAGGACAATAATATTAAAGTAGTTACTTTCTGGGTTTATTTTTTTTCCTACTTTTTCATATATATTTTTTTCTATTTTTCTTTTTCCTATTTATGTCCAACTTTTTCTCCTGTCTCATGTTGTGGGGGTCTGCAGTGACACAGAGAAGAATAGGTATGATTTTATGTATATAAATTTGTATAAATGCAGTCTTTCCAGCTATTTAATAGCTAATGGAATTTTCCATTCTGGAATTAATACCTGATGGTTGGAATCATATAAAAATTTGAAATCAAATTCTGCTCCAGCTACCTAGGTAGAGTTCCTACCAATAATAATTTTTCCCTAATTGATTGGAAATGGCCATGCACTGGTGCTGTGGGTACCAGAATCTCAGACCCTGTGTGCACCACTGAATACTGAGAAGGGAGAAACTCAAGGTTCAGTGTCTCCTGCAGCATTTGCTTACCATATGCAAAACAGCCTGAGGAAAGACAGTCTGCTCCCACACGTACTTTTGATCACATTTTAAAAACATGAGTAATGTGTCAATCAGAATTTCTCAGCAAGTAATGGAAAGGTTCCAATAAAATGATACTGAGGAGCCTGTGGAATTGCTGGCAGATTTAGAGAAACAGAGGAACCAAGGTCCTCCGCTGGGAACAATGACCAAAACTGTGTGCCGCTGTGGTCTAGTGGAGTACGCCACTGCCACAGTGTGAGACCCTGGATGTCCTGGGCGTCGCTGCCCTTGAACTTGATAATGCTACAGTTGCCACCATGAGGAGAAAATAATCACATTGGTAACACCTAGTAGGTCCTGTATAGATGCAAAGTAAATAGCTACATACTTTGCATGTCTTTTTACAATTAATGTATCCCCTTGTCAAATGTATTCAAATTGTAATCTTTTCTTCCATTAAAAACAAGCAGAGGATACTGATATGAAACCCTCTAGGTTTTGGAATCCGCACTCTTTCCTCAGGCTGTTTTGCATATTACATGGGACATTAACTGTATGACAGACTTACATGTTACAAATGTCTTTATTAGTATTAGTAAAGCTCAATTTCTCTTTAATTTTTTTTTTTTTTTTTTTTTACCTCAGTGATCCTGTTCTGGAGCCCATGGCTTATGTGTGTCCACTTTCGGAGATGACTGTGCCCTGCTGTCCTGTTTCTTGTCACTAGGGTTATCTACACTGTTAGAGAGGGACACATCTTGGAGTCCCTGAAAAAGAAAATCAAGCTGATAAATTCTAAGCTTAAAATATAAGGAGGAAGAAAGATAGTGGTCAAAAACTACAGAGCTAGTGAAAGTGAGAGGTAGCCCCTCATTTCTGGGTCCATAACCCACAGCTGTGAGCTGTCCTTTTAGCCGCGGGCAGCATGCTCAGCACCCGAAAGGACACTTGCCTTTCTCACCCTACAGAGTTGTACCACAAGTTACATTAGGCAGTTTCCATTCTCTTCCTGCTCTGTTTCCTGCAGCCGGCATAACCTTGAGGACAGATTGCCTTGAAGACAGCCGCCTTACATGCTACTGGGGCTGCAGTGTCCAAAAACTGTATGAAGCCGTGCAGAAGCACGCCTACTGCTTCCGGGTCAGCACTCCCCGGGCGTTAGAAGATGCCCTGTACAGCGAATACCTCCACCAGGAACAGTATTTGTATCCTTTGACCTCATATCGCCATTGGCTCGTGAGAACCGGACTTATGACACAATGAAATGTTACTGAGTTATTCCTTATTTTTGGTAAGTTCCTATCCTTCGGTTATAGTGGCAATTTGCCTTTACATTTTCAAAAAGTATTAAAAAGGACAGCAAAGAAGAAATATATTGCCAATTACCAAGAGACACTAAAATTGAAGACTTTGGGACAGTGCCCAGATCTCGTTATCCGTTAGTGGCGCTATTGACGTTAGCTGATGAGGATGACCGAGAAATTTATGATATTGTAAGTAATTTAAAAATTCTGAAAGCATTACCTTTAAGTGATTTGAATGGCAGTTCTTAATTATTTTTTTGAAGTAGAAAAATTAATTTCTGAAGATATGCATTTGGCCTGGCCGCATTTTTCTTGATAAATAATAAAATAGGATGTGTGCCAGTGTGATTTTTATACGTGTAATAGCTCCCTCAGGGTGTGACCTGGTTTTCCTTATGGGTCACCAGAATATGACTTTATTTCTAAAATAAAAGACATGCTATTATTGAATGAAGTTAAGTTTATCTCTCTGTATCCTGTTACTTTGCTTTATAGAAAAAGTCTGTTGGGAAATGTTTACTGACATTTTAGTACTGGTAATTAAGCATCATCGTGACCTAAAGAGCCCAGTTTTAGGACAGTAGCTCCTTTTCCTTCGCAGTCACTCTCTCTTCATCAGTGCCCTGCTGCTCTCTGCGTGTCTGGCCCCTGCGTTCTCATTAATTACAGTAACCGTATTCTCTCGTTAGGCGCCGATGATTGCCTTAGTCTGGTAGTTTAACCCTGCTAGGAAGATGAAAGCGTCTTAGAGGCTGAAGAGGACTTAAGCCTTGGCAAGCATCTAAGTGTGGTGGGAATTTATACAGGATGAGAATAACTAGTCTAAAACTCCGAAATGCAAAATGCTTCAAAATTGAAATGTTTTGAGCGGTGACTTGTTGCCACAAGTAGAAATTTCCACACCTGACTGCGTGTGGACCATCACAGTCAAATGCATGTGTACTAAAATACTGGGTAAAATGCTCTTCAGGCTCTGTGTATAAAATGTGTTCGAGACAGAAATGTGTTTCACTGTTGGACTTAGCTCCCATCCCGGGATATCTCATTATATATATATACGCAAAATTTCCAAATCTGAAAACTATCCAAAGTCCAAAACACATTTAGTGTTAAGCATTTCCATTAAGGGATACTCAACCCTGCACATGAAATAAACTTGTGGTGAAATTGTAGTAATCTATTGGTGTAATAATACTCTTATACACAATTTACTACCTTTTTGAAGTGCTTGGTATAGACACGCTTGTTAATAAAAATACAGTAACAATTTCATGACACTTGTGTAATGTATAAAGTACATTCGCTAAGATTTGCTTACTTTTTCCTTCTAACAGTCTAGTGTGTTAGGGCAAATGCCCTTATAGAGGCTGAAGCAGAGTCAAAAATCCCAGTTATTTCCTTAATTTGTTCATTACTGGGGATCAGACCCCACCCCTCACACTGGGCAAATGATCTACCACTAAGCTACATCCCAAGTCGTCCCTAACCTCTTTTAAAAAAAACAAGAGTATCTTCAACTTTTTAAATTATCAAATTGAAGATCTGTGGAGCCAAAGTCAGCTTTTCAATTTTTTTTTTTCAATTAAGAGCTGTGATAGCTACGCATGGTGGCACACACCTGTAGCCCCACACTTAGGAGGCTGAGGCAGAAGAATTGCCTTGCATTCAAGGTTAGCCTGGGCTACATAGTGAGTTCAAGGCCAGCCTGAACTCCATAGGGAGACTGTGTCTAAATTAAGAGTTATGGGGAGGGGAGGGGAGACTCGGGGATATGTAGATCAAAGGATAAAAAGTTGCAGGTAGTAAGATAAGCAAGTTTAGAGATTTCAACAATATGAAGACTATGGTTAGTAATTTTTTTTTTTCTTGTCTTTTTGAGACAGGGTTTCACTGTGCAGTTCAGGCTGGCCTTGAACTCACTTTGTAGCCCAGGCTGGCCTCGAACTCGCAGCAATCCTCTTGCCTCAGCCTCCCAAGTGCTGGGATTACAGGCATGCACCACCATGCCCAGCTATGGTTAGTAATATTGTATTGGGTTCTTTTGCTAAAAGATTAAGTGCTCTTGCCACAGAAAAAGGGTAGCTGTGAAATGATGGCTACATCAATTTGCTTGACCGTAGAAATCCTTTCACCATGGACAGTATATGTATATCATAACATGTTGACTACCTTCAGTGCACACAGTCTTTATAAAGGTCCCACCAGCAGGAGTGTATTACCTGGCACACAGCAGAGGTTCAATAAAGGTAGGGCAATTGGGAGAAAACAATCATTCCCAGCAGGGTTAGCCGCTCTCCTAACACCGGACAGCAAAGACTCCGCAGCTATGTGTGCATGTGGTGGTGCAGAGGGAGAGCTGGTTTTTCTCTCCTTCCCTCCCTCCCTTTCAGCTGCAGATGCATAAGAGCTGCTTTGGTACTGCACATTTGCAGCCGCCTCTTCCTTCACCTGCCTTGCTGGCCAAGGTCACCCTTCCCACCGCTCTGTGTCCATCGCTCCTGGGTCCCTTGGCTTCCGGTTCTCTGCTTCTCCGTGTATTGGAACAGAAGGATCGGATCGCTTCCCCCAGGCTTCCCGGCCCCTCTCGGAGGTGCCCGCCATCTCTTTACAAGCTCAGGGCTTCTTTCTTTGTTGTCTAACTTTCTTCCTACGTCTGAACAGGAAAAGCTAATTCTGGGTGTGGTAAGCTATATTCCAGAACATGTACCCCTTTAAGCTTTGCAAAGTGTAGGGTTCAGTGGCACAGACAGAGGGGCGGGTCTGTGCTGCTCCAGCTGCCGCAAAGATGCCGTGGCGCTGCTATCCCTGTGCGAGCTTATTCTCACAGGACCTGGTGCCTCTCTCCTGTCCTTTGCATATGTTTCCCTGTCTGCGTCCCTTCTGTGTCTTTTATTCGCATCTCTGTGCTCCCTTGCCTTTTCCTGTTGACTTTTCCTTTGCTTCTCTTTAACCTCTGAATCTGGGGCTACCATTTGCACTGAAGCATACTTGTTGGTATACTTCACATTCGTGCTCTCTGTTCATAATTTTTTTTTTTTTAATTAAAAAGATTTTTTTTGAGACAGGGTTTCACTATGTAGTTCAGGCTGCCCTTGAACTCACTGTGTAGCCCAAGCTGGCCTGGAACTCACAGAGATCTTCCTGCCTCAGCCTCCCGAGTGCTAGGATTTCAGGCATGCACCACCATGCCCAGCTAGTTCATAATTTTTAAAGTAAGCTATTTCATATTTGTTTTTCATACATGGTTTGTCAGCATCTTATGGTTGGGTCGTATACTCTAGATCAAAACAAAACAAAAACAGAAACAACTCTTCCATTTCCATTGTAAAAGGAAAGAATTACCTAGTCCAGTCAGGAACCAATTTGTTTAAATAAATAGAGAAAAGCAAGAACTATTATCATAAGATTTTGATTTAAAATTTTAAAAATTTTTTACTGAGTTACATTAGGGTTTTTCTTCTGTATTATGTAAAGAACACGTTTGTGGCAGAAAACAATTAGAAAATCTAGATAGACTGAAAGAAAAGTAAATCGCCTGTGTCCCGTCATGCAGAGACAACCGCGAATATTTGCCTGGGTCTTTCCTGACCGTTACACATGTACTCTTGTTAATGGGTCAGGTGTACGGACTGTTTTGTGACACGCTTTTATTTAGCAGTGTATTTCAGCATCTTCTCTGTGGCAGGGGCAGCTGCCTGTGTGTGATCGCGTGACAGGAATTTCACAGCCACACCGAACCCACTGCAGGCTCATTAGACCGCCCTCTGCCAGTCCTGCTTTGGTTCAGCATTAAAAGCCCCTTAAACCATGACTGAATTAATAAATACTTACAATCTGTAAAGAATATTGTGTTTTTACAACCACAATAGGCTTTGAACCTTTATTTGTATATAATCCCAAAAAGCTGCAAAAGATAAAACAGTGAAATGATACCCATTACCCTTATCATCTGTTGTTAACATTTCTGCCATTTGCAATATTATTATTTTCCATATATGTAACCACATCCTATATTCTCATATATATTTTTAAATGAATGATGTGAGAATAAGTTATATACGATGATTCTTTGTCCCTAAATACCTCAGTGTGTATTTCCAAATAAGGATGATCTTGTATATAACCACAGTACAGTGGCCAGCTTTACACGTTTCATATCGATGTCACATTTTATCCAACCCGTTGCCTGTGTCGCAGTTTGCCCGTCGGTCTGACAGTGTCCTTGGCAGCGTATTTTCCTCTCAAGGACAGGTTCCAGTCTGGAGTCAGGTTCTGTGTTTGTTTTTCATCTTTAGCATCCTTTAACCTGAGACATTTCCACTGCCTTGTTTTGTCTTTTATGACTTCAACATTTTTGAAGAAACCACCGCCCACACACACACACACACACACACACACACACCCTTTTTGCAAGTCGGAGCTTTCTTGTTTTCCCCGTCTGATGCTTCCTTGCACCAGAGCACGGTTGTGCATCGGCAGCCAGGGAGCTGTGCTGGTGACCGAGTGACCTTCCCAGGGTGCCGCCTCTACAGCGTGTGGCTTCTTTTCTCTCCTGGTGACGCTGATTGTGACCTTTCAGTCGAGGTGTTTCCTGGTTTCCCCCAGTGTGGGCTCTGCTCCGCCTTGATGTGTGGGAAGGCGTTTAGCCCTCGAGGTGTTGTGGCATGGACAGCTGTTCAGGTTCATGTTTTTGCAGGGAGACACTAGCTGGAGAGTCCTGTTCTGTCTTCCTGCTCCACCGTCTTGTAGAGGCACTGTAAGATCATGCAAATATCCTGCTCTTTAGTTTTTAGAAATTGCCCCTGTTTTTAACGGCCCCTGGTGATTCTTGCCAGATTTTCTCTTTACTGTGATGCTTGCAAAGTGATGATTTTCCCAGCCCCGCCTTCTTCCAGTCTGTGGCATGCTGCAAGCCAGTGACTTCGCTTTGGTTCCAGTGTTTGTCTGCTTCTCTGTTTGTTATCTCTGTGGCCTCATGAATTCCTTTCTCCCCACGCGGTTGATAATTCGTTACTGAATTTGATGATTTTGGTGCCCAGACTCTCCTCTCCCAACTTCCTATGAGACAGAGCATTGATAGCCGAACTGTGTCTATAAATGACTGGGATTTGTCTCTCAAAAGTCAGGAAACTGTGTAGAGAGCCGTGCTCAGAGGTCCCCCGCTGTCCCCTTTACCTCAGTCCCATTCAGCCTGTGCTCACAGACAGGTTCCTTGTTTCCTCTTGGTCTCCCGTGTGCCTTGCTTTCCCTCCCTCTTACGCAGAAGTGGCGCTCGCTGTGCCGTGCGTGTTCCTTCGTGCTTTGCTCTTCTCACTTGACATCCCCTTGCCATCCCCGCAGATCGGAGTGCAGAGACGTCGCCCTTTGTAAGAGGGGATTTAGCTGAGAAACAAAAGCACAACTGAACACTTTCTTGACCATTTTACAAAATAAAGTAGGCAGACATGTCATACATTTTTAGAATACTATATTTTTATTAATGTCTGTTTTATAAAATGTTGAGTTTCAAGGTGGTGTTTTCATACATTCATTTAACTTATTTTGACGGTATCCATCCCCCATTACTCCCTCATATTCATCCCTCATACCTCCCTCCCTCTCCTTTGTCCTCTTCTCCTCATAATAGTCTCCTTTCTGCTTTCATGCTTTTTTTTTTTTTTAAGATTCTACATATTAGGGAAAACGTGCAATACTTGTCTTTCTGAGTCTGGCTTTTTCACTTAACACGATGCTCTCCTGTTCCATCCACTTCCCTGCAAATGCCATGATTCGTTCTTTGCAGCTCAATACTACTCCACTGTACACACGTACACATACACATACACCATTGTTTCTTCATCCATCCATCGGCTGATGGGCACCGAGACTAGTTCCATATGGTGGCTGTTGTGAATTGTGCTGCAATAAACATGGGTATGTATGCAGGCATCCCTGTAGTATGCTACTTTAATTCCTTCAGCTTTATACACAGGAGTGGTGTAGCTGGGTCAAATAGTAGTTCTATTTTTAGTTTTTTGAGAAACCTCCATACTGATTCCATAGTGGATGTGCTAATTTACATTTCCACCAGCAGTGTCAAAGGATTCCTTTTTCCCCACATCCTCACCAGCACTTATTGCGTGTTTTTTTTGTTGTTGTTGTTGTTGTTTTTTTTTTTTGTGGGTACCGGGGGGTCGACCTCAGGACCTCGTGCGCCAGGAGGTGCCCGTGCTGCTGAGCGATATCACCAGCCCCTTTTTCGTATGTGGGTTCCGGGAGTCGAACTCGGGCCCTCACGCTTGCCAGGCAAGCACTTAAGCCGCTGAGCCATCTCACCAGCCCACTTATTGCGTTTTGTATCCTTGATGATACCATTCTGACCCAGGTGAGATAAAGTCATTATTTGCATTTCCCTGGTAGCTAAAGATTTTGAACATGTTTTCGTGTACTTAATAGCCATTTGTACTTCTTTTGAGAAGTGTCTGTTCCATTTATTTGCCCACTTATTGATTGAGCTATTTGATTTTTTGGTGATAAGTTTTTTGAATTCTTTACTCTAGATAGAAATCTTCTGTTGGATGAGTAGCTGACAAAGATTTTTCTCCCATTCTATGGACTCTCTGCTCTGTTGGTTGTTTCCCTTGCTGTGCAAAAACTTTTAAATTTTATATAGTCCCTTTTGTTGATTCTGACTATTATTTCCTGTGCTGTTAGAGTCCTATTCAGGAAGTCTTTCCTGTGACTGTTGCTTCAAGTGTCTCCCCTGTCTTCTAGCAGTTTCAGAGTTTCAGGTCTCATACCTAGGTCTTTGATCCATTTTGAATTGATTTTAGTACAGGGTGAAAGATAGAGATCTAGTTTCAATCTTCCACATTTGGATATCCAGTTTCCCAGCACTGTTTGTTAGAGGCTGACTTTTCCCCAACACTTGTTTTTGGCTCCTTTGTCAGGAACCATGTGGCTGCAGTTGTGTGGGTTTGTTTCTGTGTGCTCCATTCTATTCTGTTGGTCTACATGTGTACTTTTATGCCCATGCTATGCTGTTTGTGCTACTAGGGCTTTGTAGTATAATTGGAAATTGAGTATTGTGATACCTCTAGCTTGCTCTGTTTGTATAGAACTGCTTTGGCTCTTCTGGGTCTTTTGTATTTCCATTTAAATTTTAGGATTGTTTTTTCTAATTCTGTGAAGAATGTCATTGGAATTTTGATAGGGATTGTACTGAATGTATAGATTACTTTCAGTAATATGGCCTTTTAACAATATTAATTCTGCAGATTCATGAATGTGGGAAGCCTTTCCATCTTCTAGTGTATTCTTCAATTTCTTCCTTCAGTGTTCTGTAATTTTCATTGTAGAGATCTTTCAACTCCTTAGTGTTGGATATCCAGTTTTCCCAGCACTGTTTTTTACCTAGGTTGATTCTTTTTTTTTTTTTTTTTTTTTGTGGGTACCGGGGGGTCGACCTCAGGACCTCGCACGCCAACAGGCACCCGTGCCGCTGAGCGATATCACCGGCCCCTTTTTCGTATGTGGGATCCGGGAGTCGAACTCGGGCCCTCGCGCTTGCCAGGCAGGCGCTTATGCCGCTGAGCCATCTCACCGGCCCCCTAGGTTGATTCTTAAGTATTTTACTTATTTATTTTTTCTGAAGCTATTGTGAGTGGAACTGTTTTCCTGATTTCTTTCTCAGCTAGTTCATTACTTGTGTATGGAAAAGCCACAGATTTTTAAAATGTTGATTTTGTATCCTGCCACTTTGCTGAATGTATCAGCTTTGTAAGTCTTTTGGTGGAGTCTTTGGGGTTTTCTAAGTATAGGATCATATCCTCTGCAGATGTCTTCTTTCTTTCTTACTTGTATCCCTTTTTATTTCTTTCTCTTGCCTAATTGCTCCAGCTAAAGTTTCAAGTACTGTATTGAGTAAGAGTAGTGAGAATAGACAAACATCCTTGTCTTGTTCCTGATTTTAGAGGATATGCTTTTAGTTTTTCCCCATTTAGTATGATATAGATTGTGGGTTTGCTGTAGACGGCTTATTATATTGAAGTACGATCCTTCAGTACCTATTTTCTTCAGGGAAGAATATTGAATTTGGAAGGATATTGAATTTTGTCAAAGGCTGTGCATCAACTGAGATCATTATGTGATTTTTTACCCTTCATTCTCTTTTTTTTTTGGTGGGTACTGGGGGTCGAACTCAGGACCTCGCGCTTGCCAGGCAGGCGCTTATGCCGCTGAGCTATCTCACCAGCCCTACCCTTCATTCTCTTTATGTGGTGTATGATGTTTATTGATTTGCATATGTTGAACCATCCTTGTATCCCTGGAATGAAACCAACTTGATTATAGTGTATGAGCTTTTTAATTTGTTGTTGAATCCAGTTTGTATTTTACTGAGAGTTTTTGCATCTGCGTTCATTATGGATATTGGTCTGTAGTTTTCTTTTTTTGTTGTTATGTCCTTGTCCAGTTTTGGTCTCAGGCTGATATTGGCCTCGTGGAGTGAGTTTTCTATCACATGGAGTAGTCTGAGGAGCACTGGTGTCCTTCCTTAAAGGTCTGGTAAAATTCAGCAGTGGATCCGTCTGGTCCTGGACCTTTATTTGTTGGTAGACTTTTTATTACTCCTTCAATCTCATTGCTTGTTACTGATCTGCTTAGGCTTTTTATATGTTGTTGGCTCAATTTTGGTAGGTCATGTATGTCTTGAAATTTGTCAGTTTCCTCTAGATTCTCCAATCTATTAGAATACAGGCTTTCAAAATAGTCCCTAATGATTCTCAGGATTTCAACGCTGTCTGTTGCAGCATCCCCCTTTCCCATTGCTAACTGTATTGATTTGGGTCTTCTACTGTCTTTCGGTTTAGCTAATGATTTATTAGTTTTGTTGATCTCTTCAAAGAGCCACCTCTTTGTTTCACTGATCCTTTGTATTGCTGTTTTACTCTCTATGTCATTAATTTTCACTCTCGATTATTTCCTTCCTTCTGCCAGGTTTGGCTTTCATTTGTTCTTGTTTTCCTAAGACTTTGAGATGTATTACTAGGTTATTTATTCGACATCTCTCTGATTTTTTGATAGAGGCCCTCGCGGCTATAACTTCTGTCATCTGTATCCCAGAGATTCTGGTGTCTTACATTTTTCTAATGTTTAATTATTTTCTGGTTCTCAGTATCTTATTTACTCTTCCTCTTCTGTGTGTAGGGTTCTTTTAAGTATGTTCTGCAATGCCGGCTTAGTGGTCATGAATTTATTTCATTGATACTTAGCTTGGAAGATGTTTATTTCTCCTTCAATCCTGAAGGATAGCTTCGGTGGGTGTAGTAGTCTAGGTTGGCAGTTATTTTCCTTTGGGGTTTGAAGTACATCATTTCCTGGCCTCCAGGCCTTAGAGTTTCTGCACAGAAGTCTGCAGTTATTTGGGTTTACCTCCCTAAGTGACATGGCATTTCTGTCTCGCAGCTTTCAATATTCTTTCCTTGTTCTTTCCTCTTGACATTTTAACTAGAATATGACCTAGCTCATGCCTGTTTGGGGGTGAATCCCTCCTGTACCTGGATGTCATATCTTTTCCAAGATGTGGGAAGATTTGCTATTATTTCATTGAGTAGATTTTCTGTGTCACTAGTTTGAACCTCTGAACCCTCTTCTACACGAAACATTCATAAATTTGGTCTTTTAACTGTGTCCCAGACTTCTTGGGTGTTTTGTTCATGATTTCTTTTCTTTATTAGTGTCTGAGTGTAAGAGTTCATCAACCTTTTCTTCAAGCCCTTTCCCTACATATTTTTGCAACCATAAGCACTGAAGTTTACAAATGACTTTTGACAGGTGTAACAATTACAAGCACACAAGCTGTATTCAGAGAGAAATAGCTCACAGAGCAAACTGTCTAAAGACATCCCACTATCAGTGGTAATGGTGGATACTGCCTTTCTATCGGTGGTCATCTGAGTACCGTGACCAGTACCTCCATCCTGTGATGAGATGGATCGAAAGCCCTGGCAGGCCCTACTACATGCATTTTTCCAAAGAGCTGAGATCTCAAGAAATTTTATTGTTCACAAATGCAGATGTGCAAAAAGGACATTTCTTCATTGATTGAAGAAGTTTCAGTGTTTCTATACATAATGCTTTCATTCACAAAGTCAGTGTTGTGAAAATGCACTTGCATGGACTCCGGTTTGAAAAAATATATATAAATAATTAGAACTCTCTATAAGGCTTTACACGGTTTGTACCTCCAGTATTGGACATCATGTGAAGATGAAATACACAGTGTAGCTAATTGTAAGAATCATGCTGACAATTTAAAATAATGGGGGAAAATTGGAAAAAAACATTTTTTAATTAAAAATTTGACATATGAGAAAATGTTACAAGGATAAATTATGGGTCATCACATGAAGGCAGTCCATGAGGGCCAGCTGCCTTTCTGACTTTAACTGTATTTTGAAGTCATTCATTGAAGTGAATATCTGCTTTTTTTTTCTCTTAGGGCATGGCTATCTTTTGCAGAATGTGTTCACATTCATTTTCTTTGTGGTGCTTAGGTTTTTTAAAAATTTTCTATGATTTCATATAAACCATAAGCATTCCCAATTATACTGGTCTCATTTTTATTGAAGAAGTATTTTTTACATGTTTGTGAAATAATATAAGAAGGTTAAGTACTGACTAGTGTTCAATTTTTATTTTAGATTTCCATGGTATCAGTAATTCATATTCCTGATAAGACTTATAAACTTCCCTGCAGGATATTGTATCAATATTTACTCCTGGCTCAGGGTCAATTTCATGATCTTAAGGTAAGTTGTACCTTATCTCTATCTCCCTTGTTTATAGAGTTTCAAAGAATGGGTGTTTATAAAGCAATAATTACACTTTGCAGTTATTATAGAAGTTAATTATTCTTTGCTGTTGGACTTGCTAGTTCATAAAGTTTAAGTAGCTCTTATGACCCCCAGCCTTAAAGAGTAATTGTTACTTATAATTATCTTTACACATTTTTTTCCAGCAACTTTTCATGTCTGCAAACAGTAATTCCACTCCCTCCAGCAATCCCTCGCCGGAAGAGAAGAACGCGGACCGCACTTTGCTGGAAAAGGCTGGACTGTGTGAAAGCGAGGCGGAGCCATCAGAGGAGAGCAGCAAGGACTGTGTCGTGTGCCAGAATGGGAGTGTGAACTGGGTGCTCCTACCCTGCCGGCATGCGTGCCTGTGTGACGGCTGCGTCAGGTATTTTCAGCAGTGCCCGATGTGCAGGCAGTTTGTGCAGGAATCCTTTGCACTTTGCAGTCAAAAAGAGCAGGACAAAGACAAACTGAAAACTCTTTGAAGATGCTGTTGCAACTGAAAATACACTTTCTACCTGAGATGCAGACAGCTGTGTCCTTAGAATTAATCCTGATGCAGAATCAAAGAAAATCCTCATTTTCACTGTATGCAATACATGGATGGTGGGAGTGAATGGTTCCCTTCTGCTCGGTGTGGTGAACGCTGGAGTACGACGTTAATACATAAAATTCAGGAGAATGTAAACTTCAGCTTTTATCACTAGATGATTTCATATAATCATCTGGAAAAGTCATTCTGAAAAGCAATCCATCTGAAATTTCGGAAGCTAAAAGTCTCAGGATTGCCGAATGTTTTGCCTTTGACATAATCTGGAGTGAAATTTGGAAGAAACTTATTTCTCTTTAAAGTAATCGTTATGTTCCTAAGTTCACAAAAGAGTTGGAAAGGGCTTCTTTCTTTAAATCCCTTCCTGAAATACGCTTTTATAAATATCAATCTCTTTGGTTTCTAATTTCCCTTAACATCATAGTTACATAAGCACAAGTCTTAATTTTTAAATATAGGTTGTTAAATCATAAATGCAAGATACGATTCTTGACTGTTCCCAATGTATCATATATTAAAATGATACTGATCTATAGGTGGCAGATATATAAAACCCAGATAATAAAATTTCTTGGGTAATTATCAGCTTGCTTGTCAAATATTAGATTAGCAAAATTATCAGGGAAGATCTATGAGACTCTTAATGTCTTCTCTTAGATTTCCTCCTGCATAGTGAATTTCTTCACAAAAGGAGGGGTTTTCAAAAAATCACTAAAAGAAACAAATAGTCATTTTTTTCTAGTGTATTTTTATTCCAAACAAATCCAGTATTCCTCTGAACTATAAAGTACTTTGCTTATCCCTTATTGTATCCTTCTAAGAGAGGAGGAACTTGATATGCAAAACGCCCCTTTCCAAGATGACTTAGAACAGTGGTGAACCTGTGCCACGCGTGCTGCAGCCTCATTGAAAGCTCTCCAAGGTTCGCCATCACTGACAGAATAAAAAGGGAAAACTGAGTTTCCCCTGCTTTCCATGAAAATGACGTTCAGCTCACCAAGAAAGTAGACCAGGACAAATAAATTGTAACATTCAGGGGGAGTTTTCAAGCGTTTTTTGTTCTGTTTGTATTAAGAGTAGTGGCTTACCTTTGTATCGGTGTTTTTAATGTCATTTCATTCCAGTCAGATATGCAGTTTCAGGAGGACATCCGAGAGCTGGGGATGTAGCTTAGTGGTAGAGCTCTTGCCTAGCATGTAGGAGGCTTGGGTTCAATTCTCAATACTGCCAAAAAAAAAAAAAAAAAAAATCTGTTCTTCATTTATATGAACGAAATCAAGCTTTGACCTACACTCATTAACTATGTCATAAATAACTTATAGGACCTGGCTACAAGCAAGGCAAGACTTTTGATCTCAAAGTATTTGTGCATAAAAGGAGCATTGGTGGCTAGTTAGAAACACATCCTCGCTGCCTTGGAAGTCACTACAGCCCCTGCTTTCAGTCACTAGCAGTGTAACAGAGAGTCCTGAACACGCACTTTGTCCTGTAAATCAGGACACGCAGCTCACTTCCTCCAGCCTGGCCACCTGCCTTCCTTTACAGATCTGTTTGTGCCTCAGCCGTCCTGGAAGCCCAGTTGCTTTCTCTTAGGAGTTAGATTTTCACAACCCCGTAATCCTCCACTTTTCATATTCCGTTTTTATAACTCTGGTAACATATTCAAACATAAATTTTACCATTTTAACCATTTTAAGTGTAAAATTCAGGGACATTAAATACACTCACATCATTGTGCAACCATCACCATGATCCATTTCAGAACTTTTTCATCCCATACTGAAGCTCTGTGCCCTCAGGACACCCCGCCCCCCCGTTCTCTGTCCCCACTCTCCCGGCTCTGGTAACCATCATTCTACTTCCCGGTCCATGAACTTGACCATGCCAGCTTCCCCATGTAAGTGGAATCGTACTGTATTTGTATTTGTCCTTTAGGTCTGGCGTGCTTCACTTAGCATGTTTTCTAGGTTCATCTATATTGTGGCTTGTGTCAGAATTTCATCCCTTTTAAGGGTGAATAATAGTCACTTTGATACCATTTATCTGTTACTTTTCATTCCTCTTATGTCCTCTGTTCTTGGTGCAGCTAAAGGAATTGTTTTCCAGCCCCCGGCGGTAATAACTATGAAGAATTCGGTAGACCATCACAGAAAAGCAAGTACAATTGGCTCTGATTTAACAACACTTCTTTCTACTTAACATTTTTCGACTCTTCAATGTTACAAGAGTAATGCACATTAAGTAGAAACCGCACTTCACATTTTAGCTTTTAGCTTTTAGCTTTTCCTGGGCTTGCAATATGCAGCTTGATACCCTCTCACTGTGGAGCACATGCAATAGCCAGAGTCCCAGTCAGCTGTACTGTCGTGACGGTAGACAGCGGGAAACTACAGTGTACCATGTTGCTAAGTTAAGGTGTTCAGTAGGGTTGGTGTGTTAAATGCATTTTCTACTTAGGACATTCTCACCTCATCTTTTGCTATTCAAACACAACCCCATCACAAAAAGCATCCGAACACTGACTCCTGGAAGCTGATGTCAGAATTTTCCAGTAGTGGTGCCCAGTGACATGGTGGGAGAACACACGTAAAAGCATTTGATATGGATGGATTATTAGAAAGCTAAAATAGTTGGTTTATATAGATTAGTTGTTAACTTTCCAAAAGTCCCAGCCAGGGCTACATTTACGTAGACTTGCCCAGTGATTAGCCACCCCCTGTTCCAGTGATCCCTTCTTTATTTGCCACTTGGCGCTCACTGAGAGTTCTTGATATCTAAGCGAGCTCTAGGGAAAGAACCGAAAGCTCTTACCTGAGGACTTGACACAAAGCATTGGTTCATCTCCCTTCTAAGCTTTACCGTCAGTTATGGAAGGAAGAGCTTTCCCTTGGCTTGTGAGAATTTGAAGCATTGACATAGACAATGGGGGTTTGCAAAGGAGGGAGGAAATGAAGTCCTCCCTCCACAGTGACTCAGTCCTGCCTCAGATGGCCCTTGTCCCTCTGGACAGTTCCCTCACCCCATTTCCCAAGACTTGAACACTGAGCCCCTCTCCGACCATGTTGCTTTCATACTGATTTGGAAGTTCCCCAGGTGACCCTAATCCAGTGGGGAGTCTGGGAGCCCCCGAAGCCCTCACCGAAGTCGCTTTTGTTTCCGTCTCTTCCGCTGTTAACTCCACTTCTTTTTTTATATTCCCGTTATTCTGCTTGAACTGCTCTCCCACACGTGCCCAGTCGGCTCCAGCTTCCCCACCCAGCGGGTCTCTTTCCTTACTCTGCGCGGCCCTTCTGAAGGATCCACACAGAACTCCTTTTCTCCACCTAGAAACTCGCTTCGCTTGGCTTCTGCGTCACCTCGTTCCCCCGCACTGAAGTGGCGCTGCAGAAACGCATCTGAGAGGGAGTCGGGGAACTGCAGCTCCCCAGATCCAGCCCTCTCAAACTTGCCATTCACTGAGTCTGAAATCCCACCGGGGTTCTTTAGTCTAACGACCCCGTGGGTGATTCTGACTCGGGGGTCCTCAGCATGGCCGAGGATGCCTGCTTGCCCTCTCTCTGACAGCCTCAGCCTCACTTCCTGGATCAGTGTCTTGTCGTCGAGCACCTGCTGCTCTCGAAGAGCTCACTGCCCCTCCTCTGTCCTCGCTTTCAACTCTTACTACTAGGCCAATTCTTCTCTCATCTGTTCCTCTATTTCTGCTCTCTCTGCTGAGTTTCAAACATCTATTTAAATGGCTAATGGACAGTTCAACCCATATCTCCTCTAGGTACCTCCAGTATATCCAAAGTAAACATATTTTCCTACAAAAACCTTCTCCTATTTTCCCCTCCTGAGTTAGCATCATTGCTGTCTTTCCAACTATGTAAAACCTCAGAATTATACTCCACCTCTCCGGGCCCCTCGCACCTTCCCCTGCACCTGCTCAGTTAGCAAATCTTGACTCCGCCCTATATTACGAATTTCTGTATCTGTCTCCTTTCCTCACCTACTAAACCACCTTCCTCTTTGCTCCTAGCTCACACTGCGCCTCCCTCAACGTCAGCGGCTTGTTCATCAGCGTGTATCAGCTCAGGCCTCAGTTATCTCTGCTGCTCCATCTACTGCTGACTCCATCCAATCCCTGGGCCGGGTCTTCAGGCCAGTGCTGTCTTCTGAACCCTGCCCGTCCGTCACTACTCGGCCTCGTGGCTCCTCGGCATGTCCAAAGCTCAGCTGGTCACCTTTGCCTTAACACCGTCTGACTCCCGGGTCCTCACATCCAGGGCGATACCATCCCCACCCGAGGTCCCAAGCAGAAGCATGGCCATCGTTTCTTTCTTTCTTTTCCATTTTTTTATTAGCTCTTGCTTGGAGTACATAATAATTATATTCCTCGTGGACAGTTGGTTCATGGACATAACACATCGTCATTCTTTGTCCATCCCCCTCTCCTTCTCTCTTCCTATGTCTTGGTCCCCTTTTTGCAAAAGATCTATCTCCCTATTTCCTATTATATTTTATTTTGCTCTTTATTTATATTTTGGGTTCTCATCTAAGAGAAACTTTGTGATATTTAAGCTTATGTATCTAATTTATTTCACGTAACATTATGGTCTCAAGGTTCATGAATTTTCCTACAAATGACTCAAGTTTATTCTTCTTTATGGCAGAGTAGTACTCCATGGTGTGTAAATACCACATTTTCTTTCTCCGTTCATCTGTTGATGGCCATATAGGCTACTTCCAAGATTTAGCTATTGTTGGGGCCGGTGAGATGGCTCAGCGGCGTAAGCGCCTGCCTTGCAAGCGCGAGGGCCCGAGTTCGACTCCCGGAACCCACATACGAAAAAGGGGCCGGTGATATCGCTCAGTGGCACGGGTGCCTGTTGGTGCGCGAGGTCCTGAGGTCGTCCCCCTGGTACCCACAAAAAAAAAAAAAAAAAAAAGATTTAGCTATTGTGAAATTATGCTGCTGTAAACACGTATTGCTGGGCTGGTGAGACGGCTCAGCGGCCTACGCGCCTGCCTGGCAAGCGTGAGGTCCTGAGGTCAACCCCGGGTACCCACAAAAAAAAAAAAAAAAAAAAAAACACGTACTGCTGTAATAGGATGTCTTTAACTCCTTTGGGAAGATACCTAGGAGGGGAACGGCTGGGTCGAATGGAATTTCTAATGTTAGTTTTTTGAGGAATCTTCTCTCAACTCCTCCTTCAGCCCCACTGCCCAGAACATGCCAGGCTCTTCACTGCACAGCCAGATACTTTGAAACTCTCTCCTAACAGCCTTGTGGCCCCTTAGTCCCCCCCAAAATAGTCACTCATCCTCCACATTCAGCCACGTACAGGTCTCTATAAAAAACATATTAAGTTTCTTTGACTAAAACTTTTCAATGGCTCCCTTTTACCACCAGATAAAGTCTAGATTGTACCTATCGCCTTCCGGATTCCCCCCTCTCTCTATGCAGCCTCCTTTCCTTTTCCCCGAACATGCGCACTCCGTGAGTCTGTGCTACCTCTATGGCTGTCCCTGCCCCACGGGGATCAGTGCACGCTGTTTCCTACCCGGCCAGCACCCAGGTCTGGTTCTGTCTGCTCTGGGAGACCTCACCTGGCCCTCCAAGTCCAAAGTGGGTCCCACTGCTGTCTGCGTCTCAGTGCTTAGCACGCGGTGTGTTACTCGCTTGTTTACCCCCCTGTCTCTCGATGGACTAGAAACTGCTCGGCACAGGGACTGACTGGTTTAACTGTGTATTCCCGGTGCTATGCACAGACCTCACCATTTAACAAATATTTGCTAAAGAAGTGAATCTTTTTGAGGAATCACTGCAGTGATTTTAAACAGCAATATAACCATATTTGCTTTTTAGAGATGGCAGCATTGAAGATGGCTCAAAGTGTAGCAGTCTGCACTGGGAGGTGAGGAAAGCATTGGATCCTGTGTGTTTGTTTATTTATTTTGAGACAGGGTCTTGCTATGTAGTCCAGGCTGGCTTTGAACTCACTGTGTAGCTCAGGCTGTCCTCAAACTCCCAGCAATCCTCCTGCCTCAGCCTCCTGAGTACTAAGATTACAGGTGTGGCTTCATGTTTATTTCTATCTACACAAGAGATTAAATTTTAGTAATATTGGATTAGCTGTAGAATATATCAGTCATTCATAAGTAAATACATAAGTTTGGAGGCTTGGCATTTGAATTGGGGGAATAGTAGAGGCAGGAGAATCAGGATCAAAATGCTATTGCAGTAGCAGATGAGGAAACATGAAGAGTCCAAGAGCTTGGCTTTTGATGGTAAGGGTGAGTGCTCTGGGGTAACTCATGCTCCTTAAGGCGTTATCAGTGAATCTGGGAGCACATGTGCATTACTATGGTTTGAATATGGTCTGAGTGTCCCCAAGAGTCCAGGTGTTGAAATTTAAGCCCTTGGGAGGTATTAAGAGGGTAGAAACTTAATCCAACTATGGTGTTTGGGGTGGGGCCTCGGGAGGCAATTAGGATTAAATAAGGTCGTCAGGGTGAAGTCCCTATGATTGAATATGGTGGCTTTACAAGTAGAGAGAGAGACCCAGAGGACACACACATGCCCATGTTCCCTGTCTTCCCATGTGGCTGCCTTGAGACCCTGTTAGCAAGAAGGTGGTCACCAGCTGTGAGCCCCTTGGCCCTGAACCTCCAGAATTGAGCTAAACAAACCTCATTTCTTTATAAGGCTTCCCAGCCTCAGGTAATTCATTATAGCATTGAGAAATGGATAGCTTTGCTTTTTCTATTCAGAAGCCAGACTCTGTCTTATTCACATTTCTATTTCCCAGGATACTGTTCATTTATTCAAGCATTCATTCACTCAGTAAATCCTTAGAAGATCTACTCTGAACTCACTTCTGTTCTCGGTGCTTAGAGAAAAAACAAAACACTACAGGTCTTTGCCTTCCCGGAACTCACTCAGGTGGGTTGGGGATGAGGGGAGACTAAACAGCAAACAAAATCGGGTAACACAACTTGTACACCACACAAGTTGGTGATGGCTGCAGACAGGATGGTGTTGGGGAAGGCCTCTCTGAAAAGCTTACAATTTTGCTGAGTCCTAAGCGTTTAGAGAGAAGCAGCCCGTCCAGCATTGAGGGTGGAAGGAACAGGAAGGGCAGTGGGCCAGAGTGGAAAGAGCTTGGGTGTGAGAGGAACAGAAAGGCCTGAACTGAATGAAGAACGCAGTGGGCGGAGTTGGAGAAGGCAGCGGCAGTGCGCAGGAGCGAGCATTGTCTCCACTCATGGGAAAGGCAACATAGAGTTACTGTGGGAGTGAGCTTTTCTGGGCACACTGTTTAAAGCCTGAGGGAGGAAATTATTTGGGGACAGGGTGGAGGTGGAGGGCAGAATCAAAGAGTTTGGTCTTATGGACATTCTAATTGTGAGATACAATGCTTAGCCTGCCTTGGGCTGGGGGTATAACTCAGTGGTAAAGCACCTGCCTAGCATGCACAAGGCCCTGGATTGGCTACCTCAGCATAGCAAAAGAAAAACGAAATCCTGAACATATTTATTTTATTTAAATCATTGAACTTTCAGGCACCCAATCTCTGCTATCTTTATCATAGTTAGGCTCTACAGAAATTCTGCAAAAAATATGCACCAAGCACAGGACTGAGTAAATTAGGTTAGGAGAAGGAGGAATAGCTGTATATATGTTTTCCCTGCTCTAAATGCTTCATATTTGCTTCAGCAAACAGGTTTTTGCCTCTCAACTCTAAACCCACCCTGCCGTCCTCCGCTTTGTGATGTTGGGTGCTGAGCCTACAACTCTGCTAAGCGCGTTTATGCTCTGGAAGCTGGCTCCATATGAGGCTTCACAAACCCAAGCGGTAGAGAGAAATGGGAAGATAGGAGGTAGGCAGGATTTTCCCCTTCCTGTTTGTTTCCAGTGGGCTTCCTGTTTGCTTTCTGCTCCTGCGAGTACCTCACCTTTTGACCTTGGTAGTCACAGTCAATTCCAGAAGCAGCAGTGGGATCCAGCTTGCAGTTCTTCCAACATTTGCCAAACCTGCTCCCTCACCCCTGGTGTCACCCCACCAGGACCCCAGCCCAGCCCTGCAGCATGGCACCTCCCCACCAGGGCTCTGAGTGTCCCACTCTGTGGCGTCCTGCCTCCAATCTTCTAAATTTTTATTAGTCCAACTTCACTTTTGTTTCCTTAGCCCTCTGATGGTAGCTGCATCCTGCAATTGCCGCCTCTGTAGAACTTCTGTGTTTGCCTTTCGGCTTTTCAGTTAACAATTCTTTATATTAATAATCTCTCATGAAATAATTGGTATGCTTTCTGTTTTCTGGGTGGACTTCAGTCAACAGAATTAGATATTATCTCATATAATCCTGGCGTAATTTACTAAGACGGACAGAAAACGGAGACAACATGAGGTTAGGTAATCAACCCATAATACACAGCTCCTAGGTGCTGGGCTTGGGATTTGAACCTAGTTTTGTTTTGTTCTTGCCTGAAGCTTGGGCTTGGTCACCTTTCTATGTTACCTACAAAAACACATAGTTTTTCAACATGGAATTGATAAATACAATTTCCCAATTCTTTCATCACCTTTATTGCTTTTCTCTAACCTATTTATTAGACCCAGAATTTCCTAAAATATAGCCCAGGCAACACTAACACTACAGGTACACCTGGAGAACACAGGTTCCGGACTCAAGTAAATTTAGGAATTGCCATTCTGTACTCTTCAGAAGAGTCACAATGACATTAGCACAACCAAGGCTTGGAGAAAGCTTGGTGTACAATTTAAGTATGGAATGAGGCCATTTCCCATAAAATTCTGCCTGGGAATATCTCAAGGTTGTGGAAAAGATGGGGTTGCTATAGTTTGAATCTTAACTGTTCCCCAAAAGCCTGTGGTGGTTAAAGGTGCTGTCCATGGCCTGGTGCTACTGGGAAGTTGTGGAACCTTTAAGGGGTGGGGCCTCATGGGGGTCTTCAGGTCTTGGGGGCGTGGCCCTGAAGGGGACAGTGCAGCCCTTCCCATGCTTCCTTTATGATCCCTTGTCAAGAGGGTGAGAGCTTCTGCCTGATGTGCTGCTTTGCCCCAGCCCAAAGAAATGGGGCCATTGACTATGGACTGAAGTCTCTGAAACCGAGAGCCAAAACAAACATTTACTTTCTACAAGACTATTGTCTCAGGTATTTGTTACAATGACAGAAAGCTGACTAACCCAGGGGTTAATCATTATTGACTGTAATGTATCCTCTCTGATAGTAGTGCCTGGTTAGGAGAAAATTATTGGTGCCAGCTATTATGGGATGTTCTCAACATACAAAAGTTGCTTTTAAAAAATATCAGAGAAGAGGATTCTGGTGTTTTTTCTTGTTATGAAACTATGACCCTAGATTTATATTTCAACTGCTCAAGCCTGTGGATACATTTCAATTGTACTTTCAATTGAAAAACTTAGAGGCAATTCTTGAATCAGTAACAAGGCCAGAATAAGGATTTGATGACTTTCAACTTGAGCAATTTTTACTTTCTTTCTTTTATGCCATTTGGGAGCAAGTTATGTCTCCACAAGTTCCATGAGTGCAAAAGTCCCACTTTTGTAATCCTGACCTAAATAATTCCTGTAAATAGGAATGGTTTTGCAATGCTTACACATAACCTTCTGTCTGAATTTATTTGAAAGTTAATCTGTGACACATTATGAGATGTTCTACTATAAAAAACTATAATTAATGCTTCACACATTTGTTTATTTTTAAGATGTGTGAACTCATCTGCATTTGTATTTGAAACTGTGGTTCATTTGCTTATATTTTTATTTTATTTGAATAACTACCATTTAATTGGTTTGGATTTATTATTTTGAAATCAGTCAAAATGACAGTGTACCCAAGGGTTTGAAAAATTAGAGTTAGTCCTTCTTATCTAACTCCATTCTGCAGAAAACTGCTTCAAAAGTTTTCTTCCTGGAATATTTTTCAGCCTCACTTACTGAGTATCTATTATATGATACCCACTGAGCCAGGTGCTAGAGACAAAAAAGAAAAAAGGAGTGCAGTAATGATGTGTGTTACAACCTTGATGACATGATGTGAAACGAAATAAGTCAGTCACAAAAGTACAAATATTGTATGATTCTATGTGTATGTGGTACCTACAGTATTCAAACTCATAGAGACAGAAAGAATGGAGGTTGACAGGACTGAGAGGAAGGGGAATGAAGACCTATTGCTTTGTGGGTACAGTGTGACCCTTAATCATGTTATGTCAACTGAATGGATTAAGAAATACCTAGTGGTTTAGTAAAGTGTAGTCTGGGTGTGTCTGTGGGTGATTGACGCGAAGGCCAGCAAACTGAGTGGGGAAGACTCATCCTGGTTGTAGGGCCAGGGCCTCAACCAATAGGCTTGTGGCCTGGGTGGAATAAAAAGGGAAAGAAGAAGGAAGCGTAGCCATTTTGAAGAGCTCCAGTCTTCCTGAGCCAGTGCACCACCTTAGAACATTGGTCCCCAGATCTCCAGGGGACCAGCACTTTCCAGCACAACACAGACTCATACCAGCAACTCTCAGGTGAGCTCCCAGGCCTGCGACCTTGGACTGATGCTGCATCCTTGATCCCTCTTGTTCTGCGGCTTCCATGCTGGCTCCTTCAGCTCTCCAGAGTACAGACTGCTATTGTAGGCTCTTCCACTCTGGTCCTGTAAACCTAATAAACCCTTTTATGTAATTATACATATTTTTCATTGATTCGACTCCTCTAGCAAACCTATGTAATGCATACAGAGTTTCAGTTTGGGATAAGGAAAACGTCCTGGAAATGGATAGCGGTGATGGTTGTACAACATTGTGAATGTACTTAGAGCTACTGAAATTTATACTTACAAACGGTGGAAAGGGCATGCATATTTCACCATGACACATTTTTTCTTTCTTCATGGAGTCAATAATTTTATCCATTTCACATTCCACTTTGACCTGTGGAGAACAATCACAACTGTTCATGGCCTGTGGCTAGTGCATTCTATTGACTTAAAACTGGGGGTAAGAAGCTTTTCCCTGGCAAATTCTAAAGAAACTGAAGAATATTTAAAAATCATTCTCAGAGTAGAAAGAACTTTAAAAAATGTAAACAGAGTCTCAAGAGTCCCAGAGCTTCACTTGAGGCTCTCTCTGGCCAGTCTACCCTGGGCCAACCTGCAGCACTGGTTTGGGCTTGTATTATTAGGCCATCACCCACTGTATAAAAATGTGCTGGATATTCAAGGCATTGGTGCAGAAAACACCACATTACCTTGGGCTAACAGAGCCCTGGCTTTCTGTCTGAATGTGACTTACAAGGGTGGATAAAGCATGTTCCCACGGAAGACAGACCCAAGCTGTACGAAAGCCACATTATGCACTCTAGTTTGTATATAAAAAGGAAAATTAATATTTATCAAGTACCTACTACATGCCAGTTATTTTTAGACCTCCTAACAAGCTTATAGGAGCAAGCCTTATGATTACTTTCAAATAATATTTTTAAATACAGAAACTTCCTTCCCATGGCAAGCACACTACCGATGCCGCTCAACCTATGATGGCTTTTGTCCAGATACCCATCATAAGCTGAAAATACCGTAAGTTGAAATTGCATTGAAAACACCTAACCCATGAGGCATCCTAGCTTAGTAACAAGCATGTCGTGGCATCGGCTGTTCACTCTGTGAGGCTGAGGAGGAGCTGCAGCTCATTGCTGCCACTGCCCAGCACGTCAAGAGGGGATCCTAGGACAGCACTGTAGCCTAGGAGAAGAGCCAACTCCAAAACCCCAAGCAGAGTTTCCACTGTATGTGTACATATTATTCTCACACAGTTGTAAAGTCAAAATAAATCACAAGTCGAACCATGGTAAACTGGAAATCATCTCTATGAGTCTGGTGCAGGTGCCACCTTGGCTCACTTTAAATCAGTCTTCAAATGTCCTCAACCCTGGGCACTTCTATTGGGTCATCCAAGTCTTATCGTATGACCCCTGCCCTCATTTGCATGCAGGTGTGGCGCTGTGCCTTTCCTGAGCTGAGTCCAGGAATCACCTGTGCTGGCTTCCTGCCAACCAACAAGCATTTCCCTGCCTGCTGGCTGTGTTTCTAGCTGACCTAAATCCACTCCTCCCAGCTTCCCTGCTTTGGAAATGAGAATCTACATTAAAACTCATTTCACATTAGATTGATTGATATCACACACTGATAATCTTAGGAAACTTCCAGGTCCCTTAATATATCCAACTTTCAAAAATTCTGTGCTTTGGTTTGCTTTGTCTTTGAACATGCAAGATGCGTTTTCATCAATTCAAACAGCTTTTGAATCATCCATGCAGTTCGTTCCCAGTGGCCATTGGCGGGATTGTCTATAACCATTTAACCAGTGCTGGGCCCTGTTAGGCATTGCTCATGCTGTCCTCTATGAGGGGAATAGAATTATCCCCAATTCATAGGTGGTGAAACCCTAATTGGGAATACCTTCTTCCTTTCTGCGTCACCATAAGCCATTGGTTAAGTGCTGGTGGGAGGAGCCTCAGGACAGCACAACCCTGAAAAGTCTCTGCAAGTGGGGTGCTGTCCACAAACAAAGGCTGCCCTACAGGAGCCCCACGCTGGTCAGGGATGGCCCTGATGTAGCACCCATGCCGTTGCTTAGCCATGGGCTGGGGCCACCCCTGGGAAAGCATGGCTTTGGCATGAACACCATGGAATTGGTGACCATGCGTGGCAGCTAGAGGTGGTCACCACCTGTGGCAACAGACTCCAGGAGGAGAACTGAGCAGCACACCTCCATGGCCACCTGGGTGGCGTTACAGAGACAGAGCGAAGACTTAAAAGAGTGCACCCTTTGAAATCCAAAGCCAACTGGGGGTGCAGCGGCCGCTTGGACCTCAGCTAAGTAGCAACTTAGAGGGATGGGTAGTTTCCACCCCTAAACCTGTGGCTTCCAGACTTCTGAATTTCATAGGCCAGAAAAACTAGAAGCCCAATGAAAGATGTCAAGTTTTTATTTTTCCAAGTAAGTACACCAAGCAGCCAGATACTACTCCCTGTCACCATGGTTTAACAGCAGGCATTTCGGTACCCCCAAGAGGAAAAGCATCATCACTGAAGGAAGTCCTTCGGGTTGCATATATTGAGGACAATGGAAGAGCATTGTTCTCATTAGTCTTGTTTGCTGCAGTGTAGGGAAGGATGTCCTAACAGGCTGGGTCTCATAACACATGTAGTGGTTACTTAATTAAAGCAGAGGACAGGCACTGGAAATGGCTTCCCCTGAGGTACTTTCCACCCTAAGACTTACTCACTAGATTCACAAATATGTACAGTGTGTCTCTATGTGGCAGGCCCTGTAAAGTACCAAGGATCCTACGGGTGAATCTGCTTGTAGATCTTAAAATCTGATGAAGGAAGAGAGATAATAAAAGACACGAGCAAATGACCAAACAATATGTCTGTCTGCGGTGAATGCTGCCACAAGGAAGAGGCCACTACTTGAGCGAGTGTAGAAATTCCTCTCTAAGAAGGTGACCTTTTAGCCAGCTCCTGAAGGAGGCACCAGCCTTTGGGTGTGCTGAGCATGGATCAAAGCAGACCCAGGGTGCCAGGAGGAGTAAGGTTAAGGCCTGGGGCAGCGAGGAGCTTGGGGTGTCTGAGGAGCTGAAAGCAGGCCGGAAAGGGGGGCACTTAAGGCCGGCAGCATACTGACAAGGTAGAGCTGGGTGGCAGAGAAGCTGAGGCAGGGCTATTTCCTGTGTGCTGGGTGGAGAACCCACCATACCATGACCAAAACCCTATTCTGGTGACAGAGTCTCTCTTGGTCTCCATAAACTGTAGAAGTCCGTAGGAGATTTAATGTGTGTGGTTGCTTGGAGGAGGATGTCAGACCCTGAAAACTCCAAAGGGACATATTTACCCTAGCAAATTCACCAGGCACTCCTTTTGCAGGAAGAAGCATGAGGAAGAAGAGAGGGAGAAGGAGAAGGAGGCAGAAGGGGCGGAGGAAAAGGAAAGAGAAAGGAAGGAAGGAGAGAGGGGAGGAGGAGAGTGAGGGAGGGAATTAGGTCAGCTTCCAGCGCTTGACATATAGCCAGCTAAACTTATATTTTACATGCATCTAGCAATCTAGAGTATGAATTTATAGCGAGAACTCCAATTACCGAAAGCACCACGAAGCCGCACACTTCCTGAAGGAGGCACCAGCCTTCGGGTGTGTGTGGGAAGACACCTTCTACAGGACACCTTAGACATTGAGAGCACCACCAAAAGGGTGGAGGTGCTGCCCTACCTCTGGAGGGGCTTGCACGGGCGCACTCCTTTGTCCACACCTGCCGCTAACCCCCCATAGGCCATTCTTGCACAAGGCTTTGCATACCTGTGCTCAGGTGAGTCCCACGCTGTCTTACGTCAAGAATCACCATAGGCCAGTGAGATGGCTCAGCGGCATAAGTGCCTGCCTGGCAAGCGCGAGGTCCTGAGTTCGACTCCCGGAACCCACATGAGAAAAAAGGGGCCGGTGATACCGCTCAGCGGCACGGGCGCCTGCTGGTGCGCAAGGTCCTGAGGTCGACCCCCGGTACCCACAAAAAAAAAAAAAAAAAAAAAAAAAGAATCACCAGGGGCTCCTGAGAAAAACACCACCTTCCTTGCCCAACCTCCAAAGATTCCGTTTAGACGATTATGGTGAGGTCTATAAAGATGGGTGTTTTCCACCAGCTGAGGATTCTTACTATGTGTGTTCAGGAAACTTTCCACTGTAGCTCTTCAGAATTATCTCAGTGCTTTCTGAACCTGCCCAAACACAGAACGACCTGGCACATTTGCTACCTGCAGACTCTCAGGCCCCCAGAATCTGTGCATTTAATAAGTGCTCAGGGTGCCTCTGTTACAGGGAGGTGCGGCGAACGCTGTCATGAAGGCTCACCCGGGACCTTTATGGATGCGGATTTGCTGCATCTGCAGAGGAGCTCAGGGGTCTGCATTGTTAGTAAGATCCCAGGAGATGCTGATGCGCAAGTTTCATGGACCCCACTTTGAGGCACACTGCATTAAACCTTTGTACTATTACAAGTTGTGTCCCTGTTCTTAATGCCAAAACACTGATAACACTGACTGAGGACCCCCTTACCATTGCAAGCGCTGTTCACAAACTGCATCTCTTTTAAAACTTTTCTACCTTGTTTGAAAGCTTTTCATTAAGAAAAGTCTGAAAAATGAAGAAAATTAAGAGCGAATAGTTCAAGGCACACCCGTTATACCCACCAGCTGATTCAACACCTGTCACATTTGCTTTATCTTTATCTTTATGCATGTGTTGTGTGCCGAATTATTTCAAAGTAAGTTGCAAACATCTTGACTCCCTTCTCAAACATCTCAATGTAAACATCCTTTAAATAAATAAACAGGTGAATGGATAAAGCAAAGGTGGTATTTACTGCCATAAAGAAAGATAAACGAATCATTTGTAGGAAAATGGATGTAGCTTGAGACCATTGTAGTAAGTGAAGGAAATCAGACATAAGCTTACATATTGCATGGTTTCTCTTATATGAGGAATCCGAAATATAAATAAAGAGCAAAATAAAAGATAGATCTTAGGAAGTAGGGATATAGATCTTTCTCAAATAGGAAGGGGACCAAGAGATGGAGAGGGGAAGGAAGGGAAAGGAAGGGATTAAAAAAAAGGAATGAAGATGTGTTATACACGTGTACCAATTCCCCACAAGGAATGTAAATATTATGGACTACAGACATATACTAATAAAAAATTTAAAAAATAAACAAAAAGGTATTATTCACGACCACAGCACCATGGTCACATCTAACAAGATTAAGAAGAACTCCCTGACACGAGCTAATTCCCAGCCTATGTTAAAAGTTTTCCCGATTGTCCCCAAAATGTCTTTGAGAGCTGTATTTTCAAACCTGGGTGCAATCAAAGATCAGACATTGCCAACGGCTGTTATGTGTCTTTTGTGTCTTTTAATCTGGGACAGTCCTTCTGCTGTCCTTCAGGGCAGTTATGTCAGAGAATGTCCCTCTTTCTGGATTTGCCTGACCTGTTCTTCATGAGGTTGCATTAAATGAATGAATGAATAAAAACAGTGCTCTATGCTGTGTGTCCTTTCTCCATTCTGCATTGAATATATAATATCTCCATTCCATATATATATATATATATATATATATATATAGCACCCCACACACCCTCGTTTCCCCTCTCCAGCATGGTTAATGACAGCTTTTATTGAACAGTTACTGTACAGCTTGCACTGTTTTAGGAAACTTACGTATTCTCCTCCTAGCAACAATAAGGCAGATTTATTCCCAGTAAAACTGAGGCACAGATCAGCAAGGGATTTGTACAAGGTCGCAGAGCTAGGAAGTGACAGGCTAGGTTCTGAGACCTAGGATTCTCACTCTAGTTGGCTTTTGTAACTACAAACATAGAATCACATTATAGATGTTTTTAAAACATCATTTTCTAGGCCAATACATATATAATTGATTTGTTCCTTTTTATCCCTGACAACTTAGTATAAGCATTTTCAAACATACAGAGACACTGGAAGAATTAAATGGGGAATGTCTATAAACTCACCACCTATGTTCTACAATGAACATTTTATTGCATTTATTGCATATTAATTTACCAATCTATCCCTCTGTCCATCAGTCCATTATAGTTTGAAGTATTCTTCTATCGCTCACTATTAAAAACAGGTGCATCAAATTCAATGTGAAGGCTTATTTACCTTTTCCTCTATAGAGAGGTATTCTAACATTTTGCTATTTCAAACTGCTGAAATTAATATTTTTGTATTCATACTTGTATTTGGGATACCTTACCTTATGGTAATGATGCTTTTACTTCAATGGGGTAGATTCCTAAATACTAGCTTATCAGGTAATCCAAATATGCTAATCTATTCATCCAGTGAACACTAGCTCAAAAAGCAATGAGCCCACAGTGTCTTTCTCTTTTTCTTTTTTTTTTCCTTTTTTTTTGGTACTGGGAATTGAACTCAGAACCTGGTGCTTGCCAGGCAGGCACTGTGCCACTGAGCTATATCCCTGGCCCCGCAATGTCTTACTTTCCCAGCAGAATTACTGCTTCTGTTGGTCTCTCTCGACCCTGTGTGAGGCTTTCCTGTAGACCACTTCCTGGTGGACATTTCGGTGTGTACGTGTGCATGTGTGATGCGTGTGTGAGAACACAAACACATCACGAGCATACTTTGGGGGAGATGTTGAAGAGTCCAGGCCTCTTCTACCTTCATATCCTCTATTTGCCTAGCACAGTGACATATATATATATATATATATATATATATATATATATATATATATATTTGTGTGTGTGGGTGGGTACCGGGGTTCAACCTCGTGCTTGCCAGGCAGGCACTTATGCCACTGAGCCATCTCACCGGCCCGATAAATATTTCTTGTTGACTGAATCAGTGAAAGAAATGTTGAAGAGAAGTCCAGAGGAGAGGATGATGGCCAAACCCCAGAGTCTTTGTACCAAAGGGGCGCCTGCAATGTATCAGTGCCTATTAAAAGTCACCCGTGTCTGAGCTGGCCGGGGACAAGTGCGCACAAGGCAGGGGACTACATACTGAGACTAGGACAAGACCCCAGTAGAAAACAAAACAGCCTCGTAAACAAGTCTCAGGAGTCGCAGACCTCAGTCCTACAGTGCAGGGGTTTGTTCCTGTGTTGTTTCGTTTTGTTTGCAGTACTGGGGATAGAACTCATGGCCTCCGTCATGCTGGGCAAGCACTCTGCTACCAAGCCAGGCTGCAGGCTGGCACAGTTCCTTTAAGACACTTTCCAACTTTAATTTGAGTCTTATCATGACCTCAGGCAGCATTAACTTATAGTAGGAAAACTAGAAAATATAGAAAAACGAGACAAAAATCCTCAGTGATTCTACCATCTAGAAAATATCACTGTAGTTACCACCTTGGTGCAATCTTCTTATATCTTTTCCTACGACATATATTTAATAAATATGTGAAATTTTGCTTATCTATTTCCTTTATATATTAATTATGTATCTGATATGTATATAAATGTCACATGGGCATTTGTTAGACAAAAGATACCCATCTGTCTTTATCATCTCATTTTTTTTTAATTTTTATTTTTTGAGACAGGGTCTTGCTGTGTAGTTTAGGCTGGCCTCGAGTTCACTAAGTACCCGAGGCTGGCCTCAAACTCATAGTGATCCTCCTGCCTCAGCCTCCCAAGTGCTGGGATTACAGGCATGCACCACCTTGCCTGGCCTATCATCTCATCTTGATGTCTTGGCACACAATAAGTACTCAATTTATTTTGACTGAATGATTGGATGAAAGGTAATTATTCATTGTTAGTTACCTATATGTACAGGTTTTAATACTTTTGCTAATTCATGAGGTAAGAGTGAAATGTAACAGCTTTAATGCCTCTCTAGCCAACATATTTATTCTATCTTTTTACTGCTAGGAGAACCATATAGACATGGACTCTTTAGGATACCTCTAATACAGTAATATCTCGGTCCCTGAGCAGTGATTTATAAATATGGTACTCATTTTTCTGGAATTAGTAATCTTTCAAACCTGGGAGTTACGTGACCAAAAGTATTGTTCATTAAGCAAACACCGATGTCTTTCCCTCCCACGAGGAGAAAAACAAACGGATGTTGTGAACAGTGATTCACTGGACAGCGGATTCCTCTTTTGTTCACAGAGCACCTTCTGCTGACGCCCCCGTTTACTGGGCGCCTGTGCTAGGTGTGACCTGAGGACTCAGCAGTCCCTGGTTAACCTGGTCCCTGGCTCAAAGGAGGGGCGAAGTATTTTTCCAAGGAATAAAAAGGAAAATAGTGATCGCAGACAGCAATACCTCCCTCATCCTTTCTTTTAAAAAATTATTATTTTTTTCTTTATCCTTTTGAGGAAGGATATTTCACTCTGGTTTCAAGTGACGTGGCTATTGAGTACTCATTATCCATTTTTTAAACTATCAATAATAACCGGGCAAATTCCGGGGATGTAGCTCAGCGGCACAGCACCTGCCTGGCAAGCCTGAGGTCCTGAGTTCGATTCCTGGTGCCAAAAAAACAAGCCAACAACAACAACAACAAAAAAAAAAAAACAGGGCATTGGTTCCCGTAGAACAAAAATCCACATTTGAAACCAAACTTTCTATTTAGCTGATGGCATCACTTTCCTTCCTCCACTCTTCTTCTCAGCAGGAGAAAAGGCCCGGAGGCAAGGAGGCCTCGGGAATCGCGAGTCCCGAGAAAGGTAACCCCGTCCTGGTCAACCTTGTGTCCCTGGACGAGGAGTTCTTCCACTAGATGGCGCTATTTTCTTTCCTCAGCATAAGTACACTCGCTACTTACCTCGGGGTGGGTTTTTGTTTTGTTTTGTTTTTCAGCTTTGCTGTTCCTTTAGTAAGCAGCGGGTGACAATGAGTTACTGATGTTTCTTTGGTTTTCCCTTTTCACATTCACTCTTGGGGACTTCCAAAAGTTCCAGATGGGGCCCCCCTGCTTTGTATGGCCAAGGTACACCCCGAGCTAGACCACACTTTCCCTCCTGGGGCTGAAGTCACTGCTGGGCACTAGCTCACTGCCAGCTGTGTCTGGGGGAATGATCTCTCAAGCCTCTCTACCTCTATGGTAATAAAACAAAGCAAAAGCAAAACACTGACTCCAGAATTCCTGTTTTCTAAATAGGGCAAAATAGTCATTAAATGATGCAGATATCGTTCCTGGTCGGTTAACACTCTATGGTAAGAGAAACGTCTAAAACTTTGCAACTCCACGAGGCCCTTCTCAGTACCTTAGCAGGCGCTGCCACAACCTACACGCTGCAGAAACTAAATGCGAGGCAGGAAGCCAGAAAAGATTGAAATTCCAGGGACACGAGCAGGAGATGAAAAACGGAAGTGTTAACTAGTGGAATTCTACTCCAGATGCTTTATCTTCAAAATACTGTATTCAGGAGGGCGGACAGGACTCAGGTTTGGCTCTGCGATCGCCCGGATCTGGTCATCTAAATCCTCCTTCTGAATACTCAGCTCACGTTAGAAGGTACAGCGGTTTTTAGGTTTGGGGGTATTTCTACCCAATCCTCTACTTTGGAGACTAGCAGGAGGCACGGGACAGCCTCCGGGACGACGCGGCGCCGCGCCCTCCGGCGCCCCAAAGCCCTGCCAGCCTCTGCCCTGCGTGCGCTCCACGTCCAGGTAAGGACCGGCCCGCGACTCCGCCGTGCTGACAGGTGGCCTTGCCCCGCCTCCCTGTCGCCCCGGGCTGCGCTAGCAGGCGGCTCGCCAGGCACAGCTCCCGAGTGCGGCCCAGAAGCCGGCCGCCTGCCCCGGGACGGCGAGGCCGGGGAGGGGCCCCGGGACCTCGAGGCAAAGGGCACCCGGCGCGCGCGCTGGCAGAGGATGGTCGCGCCAGGCTTCCTCGCGCTGCTGGAACGAGGGTCACGCCGAGCCCCGCGCACTGCTCCCAGCCCTCTCCCGCCGATCGCCCCCGCGACCCCCGGATCCCATCCCAGCCCCCAGCGGCGGTGACCCCGGGTGTCCGCCGCCTTCAGGCCACGCCTCTAGGCCATCCACGGGCCCCACAGCCCCAAGGGGTCACCCGCGTTGGCGAGCCACATTCCCAAGGACGAGCAGAAGGTGGCAGCACTGCCCCTGTTCCGGCGCCGTCCAGGTTCCCCTCTGCCCCGGGCTCGGGCGCCTGGAGTGCTCGGCCCCTCCTGAACTCGCCGGCGGCCGCCGGGAGGAATTCACCCGGACCCCTCCCCTTCCCCAAACTTCGCCGCCGCATTCGCGGTTCCCCCAGCCCGACTCTCTGCGCCCTGCGGCTCCTCCCACTGCTGCCCTCCTCCTCCTCCTCCTCCCTTGGTCCCCACTGAGGAATCCGCTCCCCCCGCCGGGTCCTGGATCCTCCCCCCGCGTGCCGCCCCCGCCGCCCGGCCCGCTCCCCCCGCGCGGCGCTCCTGCCAAGCCCATGATGTAATGGTGTATGTTAATCAGGAGCATGTGGGGAGCTCCGGCTCGGGCCGCTCAGTCGTCCGCCAGCCGAGCCTGGAGGCAGCCGGCCACCGGCCGCGGCGCCCAGCACCCGCCGCGTCGCCCGTTCCCCGCGCCGTGCGCCCCGACGGCATGGCCCGCGGCCCGCACCGCGAGCGCCCCCAGCCCCGCTGAGCGCCGCCGCGGCCCCGGACCGCGCGTGGGGCCCCGAGCCGCCGGGATGAGCCGCGCCGAGGTGAGCCATGCTGTTCTTCGCCCCGGCGGGAGCCCAGCGGCCGTGGTGGCCCTATCCCCGGGGCGTCCCCTCTGGCGGCCCCCAGAGCCCGGCAGTCAGTGGGAGAGCCCGCGACGCCGAACTTTCTCCTCTGCCGTCGTTGGGGGGCGTGCGATCTGCGCTCCCCGCGGGGCCGCCCCGCCGCGGGGGAAAAGCGCCGCGAGCCCGGTGGTCCCCGTGCCCCGCGAGCCCCGCCACAGCGCCGCCTGGGGCGGGGGACGCGCGGGCGAGGCGCGGGGCCGTACAGACCCGCCCGTAGGCGGCGGCGGGGGCGGGATGCCTGGAGCACACGCGCACACACGCGCGCGCGCACACAAGCACGCACACCTCGGATCGCCGGGCCGCGGCGGGGCCCGGAGCGAGAGAGGGAGCGAGACCTCCCCGGCGGGCGGGCGGGCTGGCGCAGCGCGGGGGAGCCGGGCTCAGGGCTGCGCCGCCGCCCGCTGCGCGCGGAGCTCCGGGTGGGGAGAGTTTATTTTTGTCTCAAGCTGCTGCCGCGGCTGCTCACGGCCTAAATCCAGAGGGGCGCCTGGCAGTGGAGATGCTGGCTGTTGCTGTAGATGGAGCTGCAGCCGCTCGGCTGCTTCTCGGGGAGGAGGAGGGAGGAGGAGGAAGGAGAGGAGGAGGAGGAGGAGGAGGAGAAGGAGGAGGAGGAGGAGGAGGAGGAAGGAACTCGGGCTGCCTTTGCCTCCGCCTCTGCTTTGCATTAGCCCACCCCACCCCCGCGCCCCTCGGATGCAGCCGCAGTGCAAGTTTTCCGCGCGGGGAAGGAAGAGCCGCTGCTGGGCCGCCGGTCGCAGGCTCAGCCCCCGAGACGGCCGGGCTGGGCGCGCAGGGAGCACCAGCCCCTAGCAGCCGCAGCAACAGGGAGCTCGGCCCCCCTCCCGCACCTGGGCGGGCGGCTTCCGAGCCCTTCCCCGCGCGGGGACGGCCCATCTTCCGCACCCCGGCGCCGAGGGGCGGAGGAATTTGGGGGGGCGCCTCCTCCACGGGACGCCCCCACGCACCCCGCCCCGCGCCCTCGGATGCGCTGTCCCCGGCGGCTCTCCGCCCGCCCGCCGAGCTCTCACTGCAGCTCTCTCTCTCCTTCCAGAGCTGATCGCCGCTCGGGAATGCGGGAGTGAAGGGTCCGATTGCCGCCCAGCGGGGAGGAGACCCCGGGACGCCGGAAACCACCATCCCGGAGCTTCGAGGAGGGGGGAAGAGAGCGCATTCTTCATTCAGTTGCGTGCCTTGCAAGGAATTTTTTTTTTAATCAAAAAAAAAATTTTTTTTTGAAAAAGAAACATTTCCGTGCCACTGTCTGTCATCGTCCCTGGGGAAATCAGCCAGGAACAGCGGAACGTCCCCGAAACCAGACGGCCGAGGCAGGAGGCGCCCAGGCAGTGCCCGCAGCGCCCGGCGCCCGGGCCACCTTGGCACCGGGACGCGTCTCCGGAGGGGGCCGTGGGGCTGCGGCTCCGTCAAACTTTGGGGCCAGCGGGGCGGGCGAGGGGGCTTCGTAGACCGAGGGCAGCCCCCCAACCATGATGTTTCGCGACCAGGTCGGGGTGCTGGCGGGCTGGTTTAAGGGCTGGAACGAGTGCGAGCAGACTGTTGCGCTGCTGTCGCTGCTCAAGCGCGTGAGCCAGACCCAGGCCCGCTTCCTTCAGCTCTGCCTGGAGCACTCGCTGGCCGACTGCGCCGAGCTGCACGTCCTCGAAGGCGAGGCCAACAGCCCGGGTAAGTGTGCGGCCGCCGCTGTCCCGCCCACCCCGGGCCCCGGGCCCCACCCCCTCCCGGGACGGCGCGGCCCCCCGGGGACCCTGTCACCCCGCGCGCCCCAGACCTGTTCCTGCCACCCACTCACCTTGGCCGGCCGCGTTGGGGTTTTGCCCACTGAAAACTCCTCGGCCTATTCCGTGTGGTAGCTACGATAGCATGATTGATTGATTTTTCTCTCATGCAGTTTCCTGGGAAATAAGTAAGTCAGGTCACGTAGAGTCTGGATTTTCTGGGCTTTCCCCCCCTTCTTTTGGGCAGCATGGCTCGCTGGATTTCAGCAACACATGAAGAAGCCCCGACTGTCCGCCAGCAGCCGAGCTCGGCTTAGGCTGCAGGAAGAGCACCCAAATGTGCAATTTTATTACTCCCCCCCCCACCATGGATATTATGTTTTAGAGGTTCGCCTTCGGAATACTATGTAGATGACGCTACAGTCTATTAAAATGACATTTGCAGCAGGGATGTGATGGGATACACTCACTGGCCATGACGTTATCTCTACTGATAGGGGTCTCGCAGGAGGCAGGGGCGTGAGTTGGGGTTCCTCAGTGTTTTCTGTTGGGAAACTTTCCTGAATGGAACAGAAGTGTTTCGCCTGACCCTGCTGGCATTTACAAATACCTCGAATAGTATAGAAAGTGAACGCACTTGGAAGGTCCAGCAGTTTGCTGGCGGGGGTGGTGACAGCTTGAAATGATACCCTCAGCAGTCAGGGGAGGCTGGGCTGGGGAAAGGTCTTAGGGTTGGGAGTTCGGATGGGGGAAATGCTCGCTTCACCACGCTGCAGCAGGAAGGTGAACAGAGCCCCCAGTGTTTCTGCGGAGAAAGAATGCAGGGTCCTCTTCCAGCTGTTCCGTGTTAGCGCTGGGAGCGCGGGCAGCGAGGGCTGCACTGCCATTGGGTCACTAGGTCTAGGCCGGGGCAGGGAGCTTGCGAGTGTGCCTTCCGAGTAGCCAGAGCGGTAACGGGAGCAGAGGCGGCCTCTTCCTCATTCCTGCTGCCTGGTGTGGCCCTCCTGATGCTGAACACCCGAGGATGGGATGTTTCCATATATAGCATCCTAGGGTGGAAGTGACCGCTGGAAATCCTGGCAGGCCTTTGCCTGACTGCATCCACAGGATCCCACACTGCCAAGTATGGAGGGTGATTCGGAGGGAGTCCATTCAGCCCAGCCCACAGGCCACTCAGGAGGGTGACAGCCGCAGGAAGGCCCCCTTCCCTGGGGCTCTGTGTTTATAAATAGCGGAGCAAACAGCCACCTTCCTGAGGGATGAGGAAGGGGTAACTGCAAACCACTCTCACTTCTGGCTTTGATGTCAACGGTTCACCTGCTTCGTTTGCTTTCTTGGGTTTGAAAAACAAGGTTATATAAAACCTTTTGTTTTATAGAATGCAAAGATTTTAAGTACAGTCATTTATGTTAGAGCTTGACTTCAGCCCTCCCAGGGACTGTTTAATGAGAACTCATCTTTATGTTACTCAGATGTAGGAGCAGCCTTTTTTTCCCTTTGAGTAATGGAGAGGATTTTCCTCTCCCAGTACAGCGGCTATCATGTTAGTTAAGTAAAGCGAGTAGATGTAAACTATTAAAAACAAATGGCTGAGCTTAAACAGACAAAAATATTCAATCTCTGCAAGTTTTTTGAAATCATTTGGTAATTTTCCCCACAAACTTTTAAAAACCTTATTCATTTGTATAAGATACCTGCTTATTTGTGCTAGGAAGTGATGTAGATGCACAAAATGCAGAACCATTATGTAAGGTAGGGACCTTTTTCCAGTTTCTGGATTAATCTTTTAACCTAAACGTTTTGCCTGGATGGAAACCTTTGCACTTATTTTGTTGCACGGCTGGGATAGATCACTAAGGAGCTCCTAGGAGGCTTTGGCTTACTTTTGGACGATGGGAGTCAGAAAGAACATCGAAATTTGTCGCAGCATACCTCTTGTGCCTCTCTACATATCTGGAACTTGGCCAAGAAGCAGGAAGGAGGCAAAAATGTCTACTTCGCAACTAGAGTATATGGCACAAAAATCTCGAGACTACTTCAGACCCTCTCTCAGAATATACTTACCATCACTCTAGGCACAATCCTAGCATTGTTTTTTTTAATTTGTAAAATAATCCACAGTATAGTAGGAATAGCACATTTCGAATGAGTTGAGGGGCTGCCATAGCCAGCAGTGAAAAGTGACCCCTGATAACTGGACAGCTAGGTAAGGACAGAAAAACTATAACTTTTGACACATTTGGAGCAAAAGGCCTGATGCCTTGGTAGAAACCCTGAATTGCCCCTCCAGCATTCCTTTGCAATCACATAAATCAATACTTGCTATTTATGGGTAATCACAGCAAGCTATCTAAAGAATACATTTTTAAAAAATACACTCTTAGAAGACAGGGAAATGTTCGATATACTTGGAAAATATTTACACCCCAGACAGTTAACCTCCGAAGCTGTTTTGGTGCGTAAAGCTCTTACCAATTCAGAAAACTAGGCTGTGCAGAATGACTCATTCATTGAATAGCTGGGATTTCCTGTACCCGAGTCATCCTATCATTTATTTTGCCTGGTGTGGTTGAAGCGCGCGCGCACACACACACACACACACACACACACACACACTTCTAGTGTTTAGAGATTTTAAAACTCAATGAATGGGAAACTTGATATCTGGGGCTTGACTGCGGTATAATAAAGAAAAGACAGTAATAGTGTGAACTTGGTTCTGTCCTCTGCAGAACTGACTTTAAATAGAGAGGTCGCCTCCCCTTAAACATGGTTTGAGATCTGTAGGATGTTGATACTTTTTATTTTCTTCAATGGCTGGAGAATCTGGCAATTCACTGGTTCGTCTTTTGCCTCAGGTTCGTCATCATTGGAAATGCAAAGAAAATAATTGTCTCAGTCGCTACTTAATTTGGATCTTGACTGTTCCCCGAAGGGCCATGGGTTAGAGGCTTGGTCCCCCAGCTTGGCTCTGTTGGCAGAGGTGGGGGTTGGGGTGCGTCTTCAGGTCACAAGGGTGGGATCTGCCCTTGGAGAGGAGGGGGGACCCTTTTCTCTTTCTCTCTTTGACTGCTGGCCATGAGTTGAGCAGTTTTGCTCTGCCTTATGTGCCCTGATGGGGCCAAGTGATCATGAACCAAAGCTCCGAAAACTGTGAGCCAGAATAAACCTTTTCTCTTCATAAACTGATTATCTCAAGTATTTGTTATAGTGATGGGAAGCTGGCTCACACAGTCCCTATGGATTTGTTTGTGTGTATGCCTTCGCTTTTCACTCTAGGCTTGGCCAGTGGGTACTGGTCCAGGTCAGCTCTCTAAGTTTTAGCTTCTTTATAGAATGTTCATGCCCTTAGCTGAGGGCCCTTCAACCACCAGCCCCACATCACCACTGCCACCTCTGGCTCAGCTCCTTTCACAGAGGGTTGTTTCTGGGAAGAGGAGTTCACTGGATCCTTACAAATGGCCAAAGTGGAATTCTCCGACTTTACCAGTGATTCTCAAAGGAAAAGTAGGGTGTGGCATTGTTTGTGACTTTTGTCATTTGAATTTGAAATATATTTTTCAGTGGAAACAGTGTAATAAGTAGAAATTCATAAATTAATCCATGAAGACTTTTTTTTTTTTTGTGGGTACCAGGGGTCGAACTCAGGACCTCGTGCGCCACCAGGCAGGCACTTATGCTGCTGAGCTATCTCACCGGCCCCCATGAAGACTTTTTTATTTTTTTTGTGGGTACCGGAGGTCAAACTCAGGACTTCACGCACCAGCAGGTGCCCGTGCCGCTGAGCAATATCACCTGCCCTTTTTTCGTATGTGGGTTCCGGGAGTTGAACTTGGGCCCTCGCGCTTGCCAGCCAGGCGCTTACACAGCTGAGCCATCTCACCGGCCCCCCCATGAAGACTTTTAAGCTAGAAACTAATGCGTATTTTGTGGGGAATTCTGTATGTTCGTATTAATGGCAAAAACATTGTTGCTCCACTTAACATTAAACATGGGAGAAAGGATTATCTGAAATGGTGGTGCTTGAGAAAAAATGATTGTGGACATTGGAGGGGATTCATGGGTATATTTGCAAATATAGAAGGGTTCTATGATTTTTATGGTTTCTCATTTCCATGGTGTAGGTATGCCATCTTCTACCCTTACTTGCTTTTTAAAATCACAAATGGGGAAAAAAGAAAGCAGAAGAGGTTTTTCTGATGATGTGGGTAAGGTCTTATTTGTAGTTCTCTCACTCAAGTATTCATCGACAGACATTTTCTGGCAGCCTTTGCGATTCCTCAGCCAGTGTGATGAAGTAGGAATACAGAGGTAACTTACTGTATTCCAGTGCCTGGTACGCGACAGACACGTCTTGCTATTGAGTAAATAACTAATTAAACAGTATAGGTGCTGAAGCACAGCTAGGGATTGAGAAGTATGGGGAGAGGGCTGCTGGGGTATTGTGAACCTAGCAGCTAATTGTCGGGGGCAGGAGGTTCAGGGAAGGACACGTGGAAGGGACAGCATTTAGAAAGACAGTGCTTTGTGGAAGGGACTGCTGTGTGCAGGAAAGCTGAGCTGGGAGTGGCTAGGAGTGTGTGGAGCACTGGGGTCTGAGAGGCAGAAATTAGAGGCAGAAGCGACAAGTGTGCAGGACTCCACTAGCCAAGGAATTTCGAGTTAATCCTCAGAGGTGACATAGAACCCAAGTAGCCTTGTAGGCAGGAGCATGCTGAGAGAGGGAGGAGGAGGGGTGGAAGGGGGGCATGTATGGTGTGTGGGCTGTGTGGTGCATGCACGTGTGTGTGTGTGTGTGTGTGTGTGTGTGGTCCGGTGTGGGTGCATGCGTGTCCGCTTTTGGGAAAGACTTTACCTGGTATATATGCTAGGCTATTTGGTTCCAACAGTTTCTTTCTGGGCTCTGGTGGCATCATCAGCTTGGGGCAGCTTGGTGGCCGTCAGCAGCGGCATATGGGGGACGAGGGAGAACTGCGATAGCAGAAGCAGCTCCTTTCCTGGTGGCCACTTGCTCACACCCATGGGAGGGCATACTCTGTAGGGCAGTGGTGGCGAAGCTCTGGCTGTTTGTTCTCATTGAAAGCTCTGAAAGGTTGGCCACTTTTAGAGGGTTTTCTTGGAATCTAGATTTTGAAATCTGTCAGAGTGGGGCTAGTTAATTTGTGAGCCTCTGTGTTCTTATCTGTCCAAGGATGATGATAAATCTTGTTATTGTCTAGAAGTTCCTTGTTAATGATCCCAGCAAGGGTCTGCTTTATCTTCAGATTTAAGCTTGCCTTTCATTAATATGGAATTGATACAAATAATATTTTTCTAAGCGCTCAGAGACTTTTCATTTGAAGGATTATCAAGGGGAGATGGGGAGTGACTTAGAAATCCAAAAAGATGTGAATCAACTGTTTTCCACCTCGTTTTAGCTTTGTTGTCCCTCTCTATCATGGTGAAAAAATATGCAGCCCTGACTCAGTTTCCCCAAATAACTTGTCAACACTTTTCTTTTTCTTCTTCTGTTGGTGAGTGAAAAGAAATCACTGGGTTCAGTGAGCTGTCGGGGCTGTCCTTTCGCTTAGTGTGTTGTTATTTTCTTTGGTTTGGTCTGGGGTCACTGCACAAGGTCCTGATTGTCAGCTGTTACTGGTCACCCACATTCCTACTCTTTGCTGTGAACAAGTTGGATGTGGTTGTTTAGCTCAGCCACTCAAGGGCTCAGCTGCCACGGGGTGTGTGTTGTAAACAGGCCCCATCAAAGCAAGAAAAAGACAAACTTCACAGCAGTCAAATGATCTTGTTTACATTTAAATAAACAAGCAAGGGCAAACCAGAGGCTAGGAGGGCGAAGATGTAACTAAAAACTGCTCAGTCTGTCTTGCAGGGCTGTGATTTTAAGGAGAACTGGTGACACAGAGAGGAAGGACGCATTGCTTCCCCTTGACCCGAGGAAAAGTTGAGCCATTTTCGTCCATCAGTGAAATGCCTTGTATAACCTATTTTCCAGAAGTATGGGGCTCGTAGAAAACATTCTTAATACAATCAGTACTTTGAGTTTTTAGCCTGCTCCTTCCTTTTCATCCCTCTTAACCATCTCTTCCAAGGCCTGACTGAGCTCATCCGATTCACATAGATTAAGAGGCAAAATGAGACGTCTCTTCGGAGCTATTTTTTGCTCACATGGAAGCCGCCTGAGGCAGGATTTTACCAAAGAAAGCAGAGAACTCACAGAGCTGGAGCTGAGCGTGTTCCCTGGCTGCACCAGGCAAGGCCTGGGCCCTGCTCTGAAGTCTGCACCCCAAGAGCCAGCTCACAGCCCCCCAGGAGCTGGCCTGCTCCCTGGAACTGAAGCTGATTTCTGGGTTTTGTTCCTTTTCCACATAGCAACATTTTAATACCTTTTTTTGGTCTAGTTTACTAGGAAAAAAATCAAATGATTAGATAGTTTCTCTTGCACAGTGGATATCATCCGCATGACGTTATAGGGTGATGCATATCCAGCAAGGAACTGTGGGACCAGGCTCCTCGGCTCATGTGAACGCACCGAATTCCCCAGCTGAGAGCTGGGTGCTGTGCCAAAGGGTGAAGTAGTTGCCATCGTTCCTCTCAAGGAGTTGTGCTCCCGCTGTAGAGGTAAAGCAAACACAGCCCGTCATAAGTAGACCATCAACAGTTACTAGACGCCGCGGTTCTGATGAGAGGGTGAAATGGAAGTTGAGGGAGAGGGAGAGATTGGAGCAGTCAGGGACTTGCTGACTGGGAGATGCCAACAGTGTGGCCACTTGAAACAAGCACTGGGAGCTCCTGAGACGCTTGCCTTTTAGTACCTCTGATGCCAGGTGCATTGGGGAAGCCACACCTAGGGGAACTCCAACCGTGTGCCACATACAGGTGGCCTCCTGCACCTTTGAAGGTTGAACATGAGCAGGTTAGAGACCAAAAGCATGAAGTACATCGTCCGTATCAGGAATGATTTCTCAGGGAATGGAGAAAGGAGCGTCCATGGGTCACTTCACACACTCAGAATGACTTCTAACATATTTAAAAATAGCACAACAAAACATCTGCTCACCGAATATTTTCATCCTTCTTAAGTATCCATAAAATTCTGAGACTTAGGAATAGTTCTCTTGGTTCTTCCCAGTAGGATGCTTTGGTAGCACGCGTAGATTAGAGCTAGTGTTAAGCAACAATGTCTAAAACACTTACAGGAAGTGTCAGAGCAGTCCGTCCCCAAGTGAACATGTCTATAGATCACTTGGGGATCCAGTAATGGAAAACCTTGATTAAGAAAGTCTGTGAGGGGCCTGACCCGAGGCGTCATACAAGGTTGACGCTGTGGCTGTGGGTCACATTTGGAGTGGTGAGATCAAGGTCTTTTAAAGATGGAAGTTAATTTAGAGGTGATTTAATGCAGTGGCTTTCAAGTGGTCTGAAGGTTTTTGTTCACATGAAAACTTACTTGGGATATGGATGCTTCCTGTCCCCTATCTCCCAATCCTAGCTGACCAGAGAGCATTTTGAAAATTGGCGATTTTCAAAAAGCATGGTGATTTTCCCATACTCTCAGTTGAGACCGTCGTGGACAGTGCTGTGGCCAGCAGATACCGGATTGGAATTGGACTTGCTGTAGTACACAGTGCTAGGGCCACCATCTCACCTGCTGTCGCATGTCACTCACCTGTTGGAGCCTCATTTGGGGCCGGGTTTAAGCTGGCCTAGATGGCCGTTAGGATGGGGTCACTTTTCTTCTGTCCCCCTGACTTGCTGTTCTGAGAAAAGCCTCTGGTTGGGGTTTTATGGGAGCTTCAGGTATGGAGCACATGAAAGGAACCCTTCTTGACTCTGGCGGCCGCGTGTCATTAGGAGGCCGGGGGATGGGAAGGGTAGGGACAGAACGGGGTGCTCCTCCAGCACTCTGTGGTCAGTGCTGACCAGTAAAAGCTCACCCAGAAAATCTCTGTGGAGTGTTGTATCAGAGTATCCCGGGGATGCAAATGTGCTTCCTGAGATTGAATTATTGGCTTGAAAATCTTTTTGTCTTTGTAGCGTGATCACTCATTACACTGTTGAGGCTTCTACGTATTGCTTTCAGCAATAATTTACTGCCTGGTACTTGGAACTGACGCTCACAGCCTGAAATGAGTCTTCGTTGGAGGAAGGCAGAGCTGGACTCCGTTACAACGCTTGCCCAGGTTTTTAGATGCACTACAGCTGCAATTTCCAGGCATTCTGATGATTAGTGTCCCATGGAAAATGAGGCTCCTGGAAAGATGGGGAGATATATATATATATCTATATATATTTTTTTTCTTTTTCTTTTTCTTTTTCTTTTTCTGATGCTGTGAACTGTAAAGTTGAGCTGGAAAGAGCAAGAATGTTAATTCTAGAGCCCGGATGGGAGAGATCTCTTCTCACTTCCCCAGCACACAAAAGTGCAATCATTGGAATTTCTCAAGCAGCAGACCCTGGTCTGTCAGTGGAATCTGAGTGTTTCTGTGTATGCAGCATAAATACACACGTAACACTGACTCTCCATGAGTACGTTTCTGTCAGGGTGTGTACACCAAATGGGATTTCAACATAGGCCGCGTGATAGAGATGGCAATGCTGAGCATTTTTGAATTTTTGAAGAGGTAAAGGAATACGAGGCAGCATCCATGGCCTTGGGATAAATACCGTTGTCTCCTTTGGTAGCAAAAGGGAAGGAGGGAGAAAGCCGGTTCCCTACCTTCAAGGGTTCGGGCAGGTTAACACAGCTTCTGCGCAAGATCCCAGGGGAGCATTGAAAACATGAGTGTGCAGTAAAGACGCAGGAAGCAGTGAAGGGTTTCTTGGCTCGGGAAGAATAGGTCGTGGAGAGCCAGTGCCATTTCCTTTCTGAGTGGGGAGTAGAGAGGAAGGGAGATGGCATTGACCATGCGTCTGCCGTGTTGGGGCAGAAAGTGGGGTGCTGGGGGTGCCCCATAGCTAAGTTCCCGCTCAGCCTCTGCAAAGCCCCCCCGTGTTGGTGCATCGGATGGAGAAGTGGGGCGGGTGTGTGGCTTGGGTGACTGGCAGGTCTGCTCCACTGCTGTTGGCCGGAAGGGAGGTCTCTGGTGCTGTACCTCGGCTCACAGGTGCCTGCGGAGTGTGACTTAGCCTGTGTGCAGCAGAGCAGAGCCCGAGGCGAGAGCTGCCATGCAGGTGTTTTCCTTCAGGCACTGAGCCCAGGCAGCAGGAAGGGGCCTGGGAAGAGAGATGCAGAGGAGGACGGAGGCCCAAACCTGCCTGTTAAGCAGCTGGCCACTGCTAGGGACGGTGGGGCTTAATCCCTCAGGGGTCCTCCAAGGAGCCACATGAGGCATGCCAAAGAAATGGCTGAGGGACAGAAGTCATGGACATGAATCCACTGGTTCCCCTCTTTCCCTGGCCAAGGGTGCTAAGTCCCTGTACTTCCTGGTCGGCACACAGGCAACTGCAGAGCCATCTCCACAGGGACCTCAGGCCATGGTGTCCCAGAAGGCACAAGGCAGAAAGCTAGAGAGAAGTGGTACAACTGAGGCAGGGCTCTGGCAGATTATATCTGTGTGTAAGCTGAACTGAGAATGTGCGCTTGTCAGACCCATGGGTGCACAGAGTCGTGACCCAAAGTGTTTGGATATAACAAGACGACATACGTCCCTGCACCGCATTGCCTGGACCTGAGGAAGAAGGTGCATGATATGGCCGTGGTACCCATGAACAGGACTTCCGGCTTTCAGTAGACTTAGAGCTCCATATGAATAATGTCATAATGCCACTAAGCTCTTTAATGCCATTATTATGTTCAGGACAGATCTGCCCTGCTGGCCAGGCTATCCCTAGAGACTGGGCGCAGTTCTGGGTGCACACTTTGGGGAGAAGGACAGGTTAGAATGTGGCCAGAGGAGGGTGGAGAGTGGGGGGACACTGGGAAGCTAGGGTGAGCTGCGAAGATGAGCGGACAGCTGTCGTTGCTTACCTGTGAGGTTGGCTTACAGTGGAGGGCTTAAATTCTATACCTATGAGGTATGATCGAAAAATGGGATGTTTACTTACAAATTTTTTTTTATTACTATAAAAGACACATCGCCATTACTCTTTCTCGAAAGACTTCCCCCTTGCTTTGAACACATCATACTGTTCCTGCCATTTTCTGAAGCAGCTCTAACGTTCTCTTTCCTTAGCTTCTTTAGTTGCACTGTTGTGGCTGCCTCGATGTCCTGAATTGATTTAAAAGGTTTACCTTTCATGGTCGTTTGACTTTGGGGACAAGTCAGAAGTCACATTGTACTGGATCTGGTGAATGAGGTGGGTGAGGGCACACTGTGATGTTTTTAGGAGCCTCCCTTTCTGTGGATGGCACTCAGCAGCAGCATTCATCATATTTTTTTTTTATCACATTTCACAAAGACACTTGGGAAAGAGGACTTGCAGAACTGAACTACTTCAGAAAGTGGCAAGAACAACAGGATAAGTGTGTTCAGATCGAGGAGGAGGATTTTGAGGGGGATTCATGGCAATGTTTCTTTTACTGTAATTATTTTTTAAAAATTTAAACATGCACTCTGTATTTTGATTACCCCTGGTATGTAGAGGGCAGAAGCCGTAATTCATTTAGAAGGTAAAGAACAACTTGATAATGATTAGGGTGTCAAAATAACATGAATAAGTTAAATAAGAAACAGTAGCTCGGGTTTTATCAGAGATGGATGACCCTTTAGCATTGGGCTACATGTAGAAGAGTGAGTACATCTAAGCAAGACTGGCTCTTGTTAATTGAATGCCTGCTCTGTGCCCGGCACTACCCTGAATTATTTGCATACACAATCTCACTTTTTCTCCCCAGCAAGCCTATGAAATGTTGGAGGAACTGCCATGACTCCACTTGGAAACAAGCAGCCCAACTTCCAAACCATCTACACCTCTCCACTGCAGGGATTAGTGGCTATTCGTTTAGAAAAGGAGCTGCGACCTCTTGGGTGACTTCCGGAGTCCCTTTCGAACCTATGATTCTGTAACTTCTGTGCGTCAGGAGTAAAGATCTAGAAACAAAGCTGTTGGCAGCAGCAAAGAAAGAGAGATACCATGAATGAAGGAATATATGAGTGAATGAAGAAGGGTGGTCTTAAAAACCTTCTTCAAATTATTTCCAGTATATTCCTCCTGTACTTCTTGGCCTGTGGCTTTTTGTTTGTGAAATACATGCATTGAGCGATTTTCAGTTCCTTTTTGAAATAGGCAGCAAGGCGAGCGAGGTCCCTGTGACAAGTAGGTTACCATGTTTAAGAAAAGATGTCGTGAACTGAATTGAATCTTTTTGTTTTGGGTTACCCAAAAGCCATGATAAATGGTGTGTCTGTCATTTATTAGCAAAAATAACTCACAATTTAGATCCCCAAATCTTTTTTTTCTTCATGTAGCTCTAAAAATGACCATAGGGTATTTTTTGTATAGTACAGGTTGATTATCCCTTATCTGAAAGGCTTTGGACAAGAATTGTTACAGATTTTGAAGATTTTTGGACTTAGGAATATTTGTGTAGACGCTATCAATTTGAGCAACCCTAATCCAAACCCTCCAAGTCCAGAATATTCGAAAATCTGAAACTTTTTGAATATAAAGTTTCAGATTTTAGGGTATTTCAAAGATCAGGGGTTTGTCCAACTTGTAATATCTTCCGTTGTTTTCTTTTCCCCTTCCTTCTCTTCCCTTTCCGCCTTCCTTTTTTCTTTTGTTTGTTGTTTTCTTTACTTTTTCCTTAGCACTTTGAGTATGCCAGGCACTGTGCAGATAGCTGCATAACACAAACACCGTAATTACTGAACAGGTGAATTATAGGAAGGAGCGGCCCCACTCGTTGTGAAAATGACATATGATAAATTGCAATAGTTTGATAATATATCAAATGTAGAACCCGGAGTCTAGCAAATAGTAAGTGCTAAATAACCAGTTTCCAGATTATATAAATTACACAAGATAGACATAATCTCCATTTCACAGATGAGGAAAGAGGTTCAGAGTAGCTGGAAATGTGCCAACGAGTTTCTGATCCCGTGTTGAATCTTTACAACCCCAAGAATGCTGAAGATTCCAGTCCTTCGGTAAATAAAAAGATTGGCAGTTAAAAGAAAAATATCTAAGGATTTTTGATGATAGCTTTAATGATCCACACTATTATTTTATATATTTACTCTGGGAAGAATTCTCTTCAGCTTGTCCATTTAAATGTCCTTCTTGGGTATTACTTTTTAATCTTGTGTGTATTGCTATGGCGCGGCTTCCTTTTTCTCCTGGCTTTAAAAAAAATTACATAAGTGGTGTCAATTCAAACAGTTCCTTTCCAAGCATCATGGAATGGGCGCCTCTGCTGCCTCTGTGGAAAGGGGGAGGACAAGGGGAGAGATACAGGCTGTGCAGGCTGCCGAGAGGAAAGAATAAGTGGTGATGGCGAACCTTTTAGAGCTTTCAACAATAACAAACAGCCCGGTGTGGCACGCGTGCCGTAGGTTCACCACCACTGGACTAAGGAATGGATTTTCCAGAGCTCATGGCATCCTTGGCTTTGACAAAGTAGGAACTGATGTGCTGGCTCAGGATCTCTTTAGGACTTGGGAATGGGGCCAAATACCAATTTGAGGGCTGTGAATTAGAGTGATCATCTCATTGTTTGCAAATTGTGGGACGTTCCTGAATGTTGTTTAGGAAAATACACATTAGAGTTGGTCAGGAGTGAATTCTGCTTATTTCATTTTCTGGCAACATAGCATTAAGAAGGTGGAAAAGCCCTTGTCGGCCGTAGTCACTTTGTGAGAAGGCTGATGCATACCAGGCTATGAGCACTCCAGGGTCATGGGAGAAGGTCTGGCGCCCCAACCACTTACTTCCCAAGCACCCGTGACCTGGATTTTGGTCTTTCCCAGCTTTCTCACAGCTGACTCACACCACACGGAATTGAGTTTTCTGTGCTGGGAATTAGAGATGCTGTATTTACCTGAATTCCAAGGACTGCATTTACTAAAATGGAATCCTTGAAAGTTCTCATCAGGACTCACCCTGTTTTGTTTCTTTATTTATAAGAAAGCACAGCTTTGTTTTTATCGGATGACAGCTAGCAGTCGTATTTTGAAATTTCAGAGAATTACAGTGTAGGAAGGTTTGGCTTGATTTTAGCATGTTTTAACCACAGTTCCAGCGATGTCCTCTGGGTTTGTACAGAATCTGAATCAGCCACTCTGGAGTTAGCTTCGATCCCAGCAGAGGGCTGCGTGTCATTCGTGACCGCCCACTGCCTCTGGGAGGGGATTCCGTTCACTGATGGGGTAAGCAGTCCCTTTGGGGTGTTTACTTGCTTCGCAGTGTGACCAGTCTGAAGACCCTCGGGCCACTGCTGCTGTTTCCGGCTGTTCCCGCCTCTCAGGGCTCACTGGCGCCATGAACCTCTGCACAGCACTAGTCATGGGGCATTTATCTGGTCCTGTACCACCTGACTGTGCCACTCTTTAGCCCCGTTTACCCTCCAGCTCCTCGTCATGCCTGGCACATCAGGGACCTCTGTACATTTTCATTGAAAGAATGAATGAGCAAATACAATGAAGTCTAACACTGAACCCTAGTCCACAAGGGACCGGCCATCTAGGTTGTGAAAACGATCTAAGTACGTAAAAGTTTAATCATAAAGAGAGCAAGATGAGCCTCCTCAAGCTCTTGCCATGAGGTACATGATAAAAGCTGGGTGAGACGGAGACTTAATTCTCAACCCCTTACAGAAGACCTGGGCTGGGTGCATTGCTTTTCAAACAGTATTTAAGCACCGTGAGCCTCTGTTTGCTTGACTGCGAAGCGGAGTTTCCACTTTGGAAGTTGCAGGGCTATTTACTGAGATTATATATGGGTAAAGTACTTTGTAAGCTATATCATGCTATAGAAAGTAGGGTGATGCTCTTCTCAAAGGACCGGTTGAAACAATTAGAAATTCAAGCCTGTGGATGTTTAAAAGGTCCAGGAGAGATAGCTGTGATTTCTTTTCCAGAGCTTTTGCTTGAGTAGCGAAAGCTGAGATGAAAGCGTGGTTCTCTTGCTGAACACCAATGACCCCAGGCCTGGTCCGAGGCCGGGAGCTGATGATTCATTTGGAACGTAAGCTGCATGGCCCGCAGGCTGGCTTGTCCGTAAATTGTCAAAGTTAAGTTTGCATCTCCTTTTATCCTTTTAATTGATTAGATCGTTGAGTACTCCCCACAAGCAGGAAGGACTCAGCTGTCAGTGCTAAGGAATTTGTTTTGGGGAAAGTCGTATAAAATGTTTTGTTGTGATCACTGTATTCCTGCCACCAGTATTCCAGTGTGAGTTCACACACAGCCGTTTAAACATACCCCAGGGATTCTATACATTAATTGGTGGTCTGAATTCTTTAAAAATTTGTGATAATTTTTAAAATTCTACGTTTAAAAATACAACCCTTTATAAAAGTTATTATCCAGCCTAGAACCATTCAGTGTGAAACCTTTGAGTATTTTTGTGTACCTCAGCTAAACAAGAAAATAATTACACTTTGTTTGTTTTTCTTTGACATTATTTCCACCTTTACCTTTTACTGAACAAGTGTTAGTTGGAAAAGGAGAAAGGTTTCTTTTCATTGTTCTCTGTCATTGTTTTTAACAAAACTTCCCTCTTTTCACATTTGTTTTTGTGGCAGAACGAGCTGTGTTAGCGCATTTTCCAAGTTACTGTGGTATTCGCAGATGATTGGAGCACAGTTGAAATACTGAGATTCTGGACAATGAGGTCAAACTTCAGTCTCGAGTGTGATTCTGATATTAAGCTGCTGGTGGGCGATATGTAAATAATCGTGTGTATGTGTTTGGGTCACAACATTTTTCAGTGGGAATAATTAGGCCAAGTATTATTGCTGCTGGTTGATTTTTGTTTTTTTGTAAACGCTCCTACCTTTTCATTGAGAGAGGCAAACACACTCCCAGCATTAAAACAGGAAATGCTTGGGTATTTTGTTGAAGTCTCTAAGAGTTCACATGCAAGTGATGTTTGTCAGCTGTTCAGTCCTTGAACAGAGCAGATATGTTCGTGTGACACAGAGACGGAAGTGGTGCCTTGCTGTCCCAGAGCTTGCTGGTGCCTAGCGCACTTGATTGCAAAGATGGCGTCAGCCAGAGTGAAGGACACTCCTGGGATGTGACAGCAAAACGCAACTAATCGTAAAGAGAACGAGATGAGCATCCTCATGCTGTTGCCATGGGGTATGTGATAAAAGCTGGGCGAGGTAGAGACTTAATTCTCAACCCCTTACAGAAGACCTGGGCTGGGCGCCTTGTCTTCTAAACAGTAAAGGGCGTTCTGGATTAGATTCTGGGTTGGGAAAATGCATGACCCTAAAGGACAGTATTGGGCCAATTGGTGACATTTAAATGTGCAGGTCTGTTAGGGCATAATGCTGTCATTGTACCATGGTCACATCAGGACATGGCCTCAGGATTAGGAGATGCATTACGGAAGTCCTCGGGTGAAGGGACATGGTGTCCGCAACAATTTACTGTCTGGAGCTATACGTAAGGTGACGCCGATTAGGAATTGGTGATCTTGTTAAGAAGTATATGAGAGTAAATTGTGCTGTTAATTTAACTTTTGTGTTGTTTAAAAGATTTTTTTAAAATAGGAGGTTAAAATGTTTTACCATTTAGTTACCTTTTTAAAGATCCTGCCCTAGAACATTGGCTCAAGGAGGGCAGAACTCGGGCTTTGTCACCTTAGTGTGGAGTTGCCAGAGAAATGACAGGATTCCCATTTAACCTTGGACTGCAGATACAGCCTAAGTCCTGGGGCACACTTACCCCGCTTAAACTAGCAGTTATTCACGGCGTATCTGCAGAGCAGATTTCACGGGGGTTCTGTATTTTTCTTTGCTGAACCTGGCAACCCTGTCCGGTGCGGCAGTGCCCGCACTTCTGGTAGAGGGCGTGGCCCTGGAGGTGTGATCTGTCATGTGGAATGAATGACGGGCTTGCTCAGGACTCAGTCACCTGTTGGGTGGCATCCCTTGCTTCTGCTCAGGGAGCTGGGACTTCACGTGTGGTTGGATGGGATTGTCTCCCTGTCCTTCTCCCTTTGATCGATTTTTTTTCTCTGAGCTGATTCGAGCTTTCTCCATTTCTGGGGAGTTGGAAGCAGCAGCTCAGTTACATTTTATGCTAAGTTACCCACATCCTGCCACTCCTTGGCAGTTTTAAGATCTTCTTCCGACACACTTGAGCAGAATGGATACTGGGATCTATTTTGACAGCTGTTGAAAATGGAGTCTGTTGTTACAGGAGGTTAAAGAGGTTATTTGCAACACTGTTATTATTCAAGGAACCTTTTGGAAAGATGTGCTGGCTGTTCAGGCAAATAGTATTTTATAGAATTTAAATGACTTTGTATTTCGCAGTTCGGTTATCAAGTGTAATGCTCTTAAGAATTCTGTAGCTAGTAATATTTTCCATTAATTTCCCGCACCAAAGTACAAACGTACACGATGATGGTCTCAATTACCAGCGCCTTCTGAAACACAGGTGTAGACGCTTTAAATACGGTCTGTTACCAGCTGCCTCACTGATAACCTTCCCTTTAAAAGTGACCTTAGACAGTTTCATAAGGAATGAATATTTATAGTATTGTGTCGTTGAGCTGCTAAAAGAGAGTTCTATGCATGTAACAGGTGGCTTCAGTTGGCTGCTTGCATTGAAACTTGACTCAAATAAAATGCTGCATTATTTCACCCTTGGAATTGTGATTGTGTGCTAGACTGACTTTGTTTTCGGCACACTGCCTTTCAGCGGGGACTTTTGGGTGCCAGGTACGCTACCTCGCTTGTGCAGAAGCAGGAGCTCTGTACAGATGAAACGCAGCCGCCGAGGGATGAGACATCCGGGGCCTTTTGGAGCCCGCAGAGGAATCTATCAGAGGAGCTGTTGTTTTCTTGGGTTTAGGGCAACTGTTCAAATTAACCCTTTAGACTCGATTGTTCTTTGATCTCAAGCCGGAAGCACTGAAGACAGCTCTATCAGGTTAACCGGCAGCACAGTGCTTAGCGCACAGTAGGCACCCAAAACGAAATTTGTTCAGGAGAATGTTTGCATCCTTATTTATTATTATTATTATTGTTTTTGTGGGTACCGGGGGTCGACCTCAGGACCTCTCGCGCCAGCAGGCGCCCGTGCCGCTGAGCGATATCACCGGCCCTTTTTTCATATGTGGGTTCCGGGAGTCGAACTCGGGACCTCGCGCTTGCCGGGCAGGCGCTTATGCCACTGAGCCATCTCACCAGCCCCTGCATCCTTATGTTTGGGTTATCATTTAATTTTAGGTATGATTTAATTACTTGAAATAGAAGATCTTTCAGTTACTGCCCTTTACCCAATTGCTTGGCAACACAGTTAACATGTTTTCTGATTAAAATAAATGTTCTGATCTAAGTTTATACTTGATAAGATTATAACATAAAGAATCAGAAGCATCAAATGGAATTCAACACAAAAGCTATTTCTGAGAAGTTAATTTTATTAAATATACTATCTCTTGTGCCTCTCCAAAATTTATCAAGTTGTGCAAATCAGGTTCTAGCAAATTGGGTAGAAGAATTTTTTAATAAAGATAACATTCTTATAAGAATAGTTACATAAATTATATAAATCCCTCAGACTAGATATTATTTTGCATTTTACGGATGAGGAAACTTAGGTTCAGACTGGTTGAAAATGTACCTAAGGTCATCAATGTATTTCTGGTCCCACATTGAAATCTTTGCCAGATCAAAAAAAAAAAAAAAAAAAAGAGAGAGAGAACATATCACGTAAATTACTCCTATACTTTGCATTTTCTTTTTTTGCCATAAATACATGAATCATGTTTTGCAAAAATTCACAAAATTATGACATATGAACATATTACACAATGTTGTATACATATGCACATGCCGTTTGGTGAAAAATATATCTCAGCTGCTTTTTACACTTAATATGTCGTTAATATTTTAGTATATCACCACAAATTCTTTTACAACAGTACTTTATTTTGTTTTATTTTTTTTATTATTTTTATTTATTTATTTATTTATTTTTGTGGGTACCGGGGGGTCGACCTCAGGACCTCGTGCGCCAGCAGGCGCCCGTGCCGCTGAGCGATATCACTGGCCCCTTTTTCATATGTGGGTTCCGGGAGTCAAACTCGGGCCCTCGCGCTTGCCGGGCAGGCGCTTAAGCCGCTGAGCCATCTCACCGGCCCTATTTTGTTTTATTTTTGAGATGGTGGTCTCGCTATATTGCCCAGGCTGAATCCTGGACTCAAGCAATCTTCCTGCCTCAGCCTCCTGAGTACTAGGACTACAGGTGTACGCCTCTGTGACTTGCGATAGCAGTGTGTTAATGGCGACTTCCATAGGTCTTTTAAGGTTGATGTTCTCTGATTCACAGACCAATGGATCAAAAAGCTTCACTCCATTGTGTCCAATTTCTTTTTTCTTTCTTGCAGTACTGAGGATTGAATACAAGGCTTTTACACTGGGCTACATCCCCAGCCCTTTCTTTATTTTTTTATTTTGACGCAGGGTCTCCTAAGTCACTAAGTTGCCCAAGCTGAGTTCAAACTTGAGATCTTCTTGCCTCAACCGCCCAGAGTGCTGGGATTACAGGTCTGAGCTACTGCGCCTGCTTGTGTCTGAATTTTATAGCCAAATATGGTATGGATACTTTGGTTGGATTTTCCATGTTGGCCTCCTTTTGGTCCATTCTACATCAAATTTATGTTACGAATATAAGTAGCAAGCCTCTGCTAGTAAGCAGGATTGTTTAATAAGCCTAGTGATGTTTACATGAGTTAGAGCCAGTGAGTCTGTATGTCCTTCCGGGAGGAGATAAGTTACCTTGTGTTCATTCATTCATTCATTCATTCAGATTTTGTGCCTATTCAGAAATAGAACTAGAACTATGTTTTTATAAAAAAGGACCCATATTGTGTTAGACGTTGAAGACCCAGCCATACAGAAGGCACAGCCCCCTTCCTAATTTGAAAGCAAACTCCATGGCTTGCATTTGTTTCCTGTCACCTGTTAATCCTGGTATCTTACTGTCATTTCCTGTAAGGCAGGTGCTCCCCCAACGCACTGTGCGCTCTCTAAATGTCTGCATGGCTCGCTTATTTCCTTATGGCTTCCGCTCACACGTCCCCTTCTCAGAAGAGCCCAGCCCACCATCCTCCCTAAGCCCTGCACCCTGAATTATTTTATTCCTGGTGTCCGTCGCCACATGACATATTGCATTATGTATGTGTTTATCGTCTGGATTTCCCACTAGGATTAGGGTTCGTGGAAGGAGAGTGTTGTGGGTTTGTTGATGCCTTTCCCCAGCATCAGCAGTGCTATGTGGAGTATAACACACATGCATTAAGTGTTTGTTGGATGAAGTCCCTGAATGTTTGCGTAGTTCTGATGTGGCTGGCACTGTACATGGTGATCAGTGCTACAAGAAAAATAAAGCAGAAACCCATAAAATGCCTGTTGATCTATCACATAACACATCGATCCAGGCATAACCCAATGCCTGGGTTATAAAGGGCAGACGAGGGCCGGTGAGATAGCTCGGTGGTGTAAGCACCTGCCTGGCAAGCGTGAGGTCCTGAGTTCGACTCCCAGTACCCACATAAAAAATAAATAAAGGGCAGATGATACTGGTAGGCAGCTTCCTTCTCTGTTTTCTCTCCTGTGTGTCTTCGAGTTCTCCTCTCAGCTGATCACGGCCATTCTGTCGGTTGAGCTGAGTCCTTTCAAGGAACATTACGTTCTTTTCATGACCTTCCTAGCAGTGGCATGGGAACCCAAATGTGGCAGGGTCTCAGGTTTGTTTCTGTTTTGGTTTTTGTTTTTTTGAAACAGGGTCTCACTATGTTACAAGGCAGGGTGGCCTTGAACTCACTATGTAGCCCAGGCTGAACTCCCAGCGATCCTCCTGGCTCAGCTTCCTGAGTGCTGGAATTACAGGCGTGTGCCACCACACCCGGCAGCATCTGAGCTTTATGTCTCCCAGATCAGCAGGCAGCATGCCTTCCAGCGGCCACCCCTTCCCCAAGTGGACAGAGGCTGCCAAAAGGGTGCAGAAACCGCAAATCTTAGCAAAGGGGCAAGGGTGCCTTGATTGTAGTTTTCTTGCTTTTATAACCACATGATCCAGAATCTAAATTCTCTGAGTGATGCATCTTAGAGAGACTTCAAAGTGTCAAGAATCAAAGTCCCCGATCTCAGGTCTTGCCTTTACCTCCTGCAGTAGATGTCACTCAGGCCTGCCCGCTCTGGGTCATGTCTTGCAAAGGTCACACCTAGAGAGGACGAAAGAGGGGCAGCTCTTGGCAATGGGCATGGCTGGTGTTAGCACAGGGTGCTGGGTTTCTCTCACTCCTGTTGCACCTAAGACAGTCGTGCACAGGAGAAATGGCCCTGCCAGAAGCCAGTGTGTCCCCGTGAGAAAGGCTGACTGGGGCTCTGTCCCAGAGATCTCAGCAAGGCTGCTCATAGCCCCGAGGGAGACGTAGACATTTGTGAGTGGATGTCTGCTTTTCACGATACTAAGGGGCCCTTTGCTACTGGCACTGAGTGGATGGGGCCAAGCGTAATAGATGTCCTGCAACATTTAGAGCAGTTGTCCCCCATCCCACTTGACTTCTGAATATCCATCAGGCAGCCGGGCCGTGAAAAGAGACTCCATGGAAATCATCAAAACCTAGAACTCACTCTAGGGCAGAAGATGTTTTTTACACCACTTAAAGGGAGGGAAGCCTGTATTTTGTTTTGTCTGAGACTTTGCTGAGAGTCATTGTCCACACTGGCATTGCTACTTGTGGTGCTGAAATCCATGTCTCATCAGCACGAAGAGTGTGGCATTTGTAGTGACTGTCACGACGGCACTGACCCTGGGTGAGCATCTGGTACAGCACTGGGTCCTTCAAAGACCCCGCGCCTGGATGTTTCCGTACTGTAATGTGTATCAGAGCATTATGAGTTATTCCCCTGGGATTTCTCCTTTCTGTCACAGCTAGGTCAGAACACCGATTTAGTAAAATTATATGCTGATTAGGTCGCGTTATCTGTGCTTTTCATCTCGGGGTGGATGGGGTTGGAAACTGCAGGCCTCACTGCTCTTCCCCACGAACTCTGTTTGACCAAAATGACTTGTGCTGGGTGCTTCACAAGTGCCTTCAGCTCCGACCGCTTCCTCCTCCACTGCTCCTTCTCCCCTCTGCAATTCCCACCCACCCCACAGAGCCAGTTCCCGGGCCACCTGTGGGGTCGCTGTTCCCTGTCTGCCACAGCACTGCGCCTCTGTTCCTTCAGAACCATCCTAACTCACTGGACACCGACCCGCACCCTGGCCGATCAGCTGTCCTTACGTTTCTCTCTTCGGATAGCTTCTGGGCTCCCTTCGGATGGTCAGTCGTCTTAGCCTTAGCTTTTATCCCGTGCAAGGTCTGTGCACTCTTTCTATAGAACAAGGTCGCGCTTGTGGCTGTGCTCTCCTGGCTTCTTTCCTTCTCCAAATGTGTTTCTTTTCCTGCCTGTCACTTTGCTAATTAATGAAGTGAACATTCTATGTGAAGACGCTTTTAAATACAGAGAAGTGAAAAAGAAACCATCATCATTGATTCTGATACCCAGAAAATACCATATTTTAGAACATTTTTGGTTGTTTTGAGACAGGGCCTTGCTGTGTAGTTCAGGCTGACCTTGAACTCACTGCGATCCTCCTGCCTCAGCCTCTTGAGTGCTAGGATTACAGGTGTGGGCCACCATGCCCAGCTAAGAATCATGCACTTTATGGAGTTTGTATTTTGAGTTTTTTTTCACATTTCATTTAATTTTATATCATGAACATTTCTCCTCATCACTGTTCTCAGAAAACATGCTTATATAAAAACAGAATGATATAACAAGCCTCTAAAACACCAACATTGAGCTTCAGTGATTTTCAGTATTCTGTCCTTCTCAATACCTGGTTGTATTGGATGTATAATGTTCCATTGTTTGCATGATACCTAATTTATTTAGCCATTTCGCTGTATTGAACATTTGGATGATTTTTAGTTTTCTCTAATTATGGATATTTATGTTTTCATCCTTCAGGTCATAATTATTATTCTTGCTTCCTGGAGAATCTAATTAATTTCTTCATGATTAAGTAATTCTTTTTTTTTTTTTTTGGTGGGTACCAGGGGGTCGACCTCAGGACCTCGTGCACCAACAAGCACCCGTGCCGCTGAGCGATATCACTGGCCCCTTTTTCGTATGTGGGATCCGGGAGTCGAACTCGGGCCCTCGCGCTTGCAAGGCAGGCGCTTACGCTGCTGAGCCATCTCACCGGCCCATGATTAAGTAATTCTTGATTATTATTAGTTTCATAATCTGGGGTTTTATTGTATTTCATATGTGAGGCTGTTTTTATTGTTGTTTTTCTCTTCTTCATCTGTGAAGTATTTCTTGCATTAGCTGGAATGGATCGCAAATGAATTGGAATAATAAGTTTTGTTTCCCTATCCACTTTTTTGGGAGAAGATAAAACTGAAAACTGGAAATGTAAGAATGGTATTTACTCCCTTCTCGATTATTTGAGAGGGAAGCATAAGAAGGAATAAAGAAATAATTTCAGGAGAAATAACAGCTGATAAATTATAGTCTGTGTCCTATGGAAAATTATTTTACGAATGCTTAATTCTTATTGAAAAATGGTCCCCATTTAAGGGCTGAAATAGTGACCATCTAAATTAAGTGCACTTGAAACCAATATGTAGAAGTGTTTTTCTTGAGCTGATTTAAATTTCTACTTGAGCAAGTGCACTCATATTAATAACACCCCAGCATCTTCAGTGGAGAGGCCCCTTGCTCCCTCTCTTTGGAAGAGGGGCTTTCTTGGGCGCTGGAGAGGATTCCTTAGCTCTGGCGCAGGGTGCGCCGGGCAGGGTGAGCCGGGAGGTGGAGGCAAAGTGGGGTGAGAATACAGAGCCCGCGCGAATAATTGAAAGAGGGGTGACGGATCCCCCAGTTCGGATGGGATTTCACGTGCAGGATGTACTGACCACATACAGGAAGGTGACTCATGTATGTGCCTACTCTAAGAAAATGCCTTTGCTTCTATGCACGAATAAAATACGATTGCTATTTTTTAAAATAGATTTTCAGAGATTTGCTGTAGAGATGTATAATAGAGAAAGTAAGAGTCTCCCCTGACTTGCAGCTCTCCCTACTAGTTGAGCAGTATGAATGAGCCCCCCTCCCCCAGCCATCTCCACGCCCATATTAGCATGTGTTATCTGCATAGGAGACAGAAGAAAAATGCTACTTCTTAAATTACTAGTGTTAATTAATCAGCCAGTGTTCAGACCTTTGAAGTCTACAGGCCCCATATGGTTCTCCTGGTAGAAGTAATGTAATTAGTGCAAATAACAGGACAGGATTTGTCAGGTATGGAAAACTGCAGCGGAGAAAAAGCCTAGGAGCAAGACTCAAAGCATGATTTTTTTTTCTTTTTTTATTAGTGTGATGCATAATAAATTCATTCATTGTGGGGAATTGGTACATACACATGTCACATTTTGATCTTTTTTACTTCCCTTTGCCTTCTCTTCCCTCCTGTCTCCCCACCATCTCCAGATTCCCTTATTTAGAGGTTAAATTTTTTAATCTCTGAGTCAGATTTAATTGGTGGCTGTACTTCACCCCTGGGGAGCACATTAAAATAGTCACTATGACAAGATGACTAAATCATGAATGAATTTAAAATATTAAGCTCGTCTCCCTCATACTAACGTACCAGCAACTTGTTGGAGCTTAGTTTTTGTGTTGGAATTTAAGTGACAGGAATTTGCATTGCTAACATATGACTTTTTTGTTTTAATTTCGGAACTGCAAATGATGCATTTCACGAGGCCTATTTCCAGGTTTGGGTCAACCATGAGTGATTAATTATATTGCTAACCATAACAGGAATTAAATCATGAAGACAGTTAAATTTGGTTGTGAAATTCACTTCATTCATTCATTCATTCAAAAAAATACCTGTTCCATGCCATGAGCTTTACTCAATAATAGGAAGACAAACTTTCTCACCTTGCCCTGTCATTCTTTAGTGTTCTGCAACTGCTTTTCTGTCCATCTACGCTACCTTCCTCTCTTGCATGTGACAACATCCCTCTCATCTTTCATGTCCCAACACAAAGGTCATTTTTAATGTCTTGCCATTTTAGCTCTCCAGACTGTCCTGGCAAATCCATCACGAAGGTCTCACATTTGAATACCTCTGCTGGAGCATTAGCGCATTGTCTTATAAGTACGGAATCACAGCCATGTTGAATTCCTGAAAGTGCAGTGTCTGTCTGACCTTCGTAGCCCCAGTGCTAAAATGGGTACAAAGTTGGTGCTAGGTACATATTTGTTGAATATGGCTGGAATATGAACTAAAAAAAAATTAAATGAACTTAAAAAACTCTGGTAAGGTTGATTAACATTTTTACATTCTCAACTACAACCCAAAGAACCAAGGGACGGTCTTGAGAGGAGACGAGATCACTCTAGTGTCTGTCTTAATGTAGATTTTTAGTGCATGATATATGGATAGATACTTAAACTAAGCAGCACACTAGATATATTTAATGAAGTTAACTGGGAGGAAAAGCTTCAATATGACATATCTTAATGGCACATCTCATTGAAAATTATAGAAATTACCAATCTTCTGATGTAAGCATTTTAGGAAAATATAGGGGAAGAATTTTTGTTCCTGGAACATACATGATTTCCAAATTGTATTTTTAGTAGGAAGTTAATGGCTTTTGCTTTTCATGTAAATTGTTCCAGAATGAGGCTGCTACTCTAAGAGTCTCAGCGATTCAAAATTGTGATTTAGAAATTAGAGTCAACATCTTTTCAACCCAGGAAAAATCAAATCCAGATGGGTTCACCATGGATGTCTTTCCTCCGTGAATCGGATTCACGCTTCTGGAAGGAAGGGAGCTTTGTCCCATCTGTTTAATGTGGTGACTAGATCAAGCCATGCGGCCTGGGGAGGTGCATCAGCCAGGTCCTCACAGGAAGGAGCTGGGGCCTCAAAAGTGGTAGCGGAGAGCCCTTAAAATGGGTCACCTACAAAGGTATAGACAGAGTCGAGGGAAGTCGACAAGAGCTGACAAAGCATCCCAGAGCTGACAGAAAGCAATTACCAGACAGTCCCCAAGAAGTAAAGAAAAGGAGAATATTGGAACCTTGTGAAAGGTTTAGCTGTAGAGAAGGAACACATTTCCTAGGAGCTGTGGTCTTAGGCAGGAGATGGCAGCCAATGCCAAAGCAGGCTGCAGGGAGGGAGCTGGCGTGTGAATACCCCACTGCTTCTCTCTCTTTCCTTCATTTGACCATGGGCCATCCTGCAGGGTTACCCGGATGAACCCAGAGAGCAGGGGCTGGGTAGATCTGGAGGGGCAGGTGGAGAATGTCCAGTCAGGAGGAAGGGTCTTCAGGCTGGGCAAAGCAGCCCCCCTCTTTCCAACACTCCTGTGGTCAGGTGAGTTGGAGGGTAGGCTGGTGAGCCTCGGGTGTTAGGATTTTGTTGCTGTACGCAGACCTGTGAGTCAGACGTCACGAAAGGGAGTCCATACAAACATGTTGTGTGTGGTGCACCCAACATTTTCTTGAAATCAAAACCTAAACCCAAACTATATATCTATTTTGGCTTTGGGAGAATTCACATCAAAATCTGAGTTCCATACTTTTGTGAAAACTGGGAGGGTTGGCAGCACCGAGCAAGCATTCCTTCTCCGCAACGACTTGCTGAGCTTGGGGGGGCTGCCCTTTGGGCAGGGGGTGCTCTGACTTGGCCCCAAACCCTACCACTGCTTACTGTGATCTCAAACGCTGTGGCTTCTGCCTGTCTCTGGAGACAGCTGAGTTTGCGACCTTCGGCCTCAAGAGTGCAGTTTAGGGAAGGAAGGACGAAAGAGCCAGGCTGCATCTAAAAGGAGGCTGAGCTTTGTCTTGGAAGATGCACTTCCTACGAAGGGAAGCAGAGACAGGAGGACTCAGCTTGTCCCAAAGGGCGTAGTCAGAGGGTTTGCTGGACCAGCCATGGGGAGGTTTTGCAGAGGTAAATGAGGTCCCCGATTTTAGGCTGATCTCAGAGTTCACCTGTAGGAGATGGACTGTTGAGTAGAATGTGTCCCATACTTATTCCCTATTTCAGTGCCAGGGCGTGTGAGGGAAGGGGAAAGGGACATTTAGCATAGTGTCTTCAAGGTTCATCTGTGGCGTGGCGAGTGTGAGCATCTCGCTCCTTTTTAGGTAATATCCCATTGGTGCGTACCCCATATTTTGTTTACCCGCCCATCCATCAATGCACATTTTGGTTGTTTCTACCTTTTTGGCTGTTCTGAATGACGCCGCTATGAACATGAGTGTACACATATTTGTCTGAGTCCCTACTATCAGTTATTTGTGAACATTACATAAATAATCCATGTCAAAAATAAAAACGCAAAGTGTCAGATACAGATAATAAAATGAGCCGCAGATGATAACGATAGTGTGTACCCATGCGGCACTCACTAAGTGCCAGGCGCGACACTGAGTATGTGCTTTACATGTTTATTGCTCATAAGGAATGGCCCAATAAGCTAGGTGCAGTAGGTTATTAACTGAAGTATAAACAGGGTCTTACATGCCGAAGGTTATACGGCTAGAAAATGGTGCGGTCTGGATTCAAAGTCGGGAGCTCCGTTTCCAGAGTCCTTGACTTACTTAGCTGTGAGGTCACACTGTCCACCAGGGCAAATCCCATATTGTTGTAGCCTTCTCAGTCTTTTTCCTCTGCAAATGTTCCATGCACATTCACAGTGAAGTAATACTGTATGTATTCTATTTTTAATTGGGCTTTATCTCAATAATAAAAGCAAGCAGCAACATTGTTAGTAGCCATGTAATGTCCAGTCCTGTGAACGTATCATAATTGTTTTTGTTATGATATAAAAAAATTGTTTTATCCTGACTTTTCTTTATGATAAAATAATGTGGTGTGTCTTTTTTGTACATATTTTTAAATGCTCATCTGCCTCTTTTCCTTAGTAAAAAGTAGTTTTGCTGCGTCAAAAGTTATTCTTCCTCTTTCTTACCCCCTTTTAAGAAATCTTTATTTTTCTGATTTTAAAGGAAATAGGCTCACTGCAAAAAAAAATAAATAAATAAATAAAAAGAAAAAATTAAATAAACAGAAAATAAAGGCAAAGTAGAAAAGAAAATAGAGCCGGGCATGGTGGCACATGCCTGTAATCCCAGGACTCGGGAGGCTGAGGCAGGAGGATCACTGCGAGTTTGAGGCCAGACTGGGCTACATAGTGAGTTCAACGCTAGCCTGAGCTACACAGCAAGACCCTGTCTCAAAAAAAAAAAAAAAAAAAAGAAAAAAAAAAATCTATACTTTATCAGTGTAAACAATACTGTTAGAGACATTATGTTACATTAGTATGTGCTTGACCTTATTTCTTCAACACAAATTCCTAAAAGAGGACTTGCTGGGGTAATCCGCATTTCAATTGCTGATAGATAATCTCAAATAGTATACCTGTTTTAAAGACATTTGCTCCCTTTTGTCAAATTGCCATGTGTGTTATATACTATATGTAAGATAAAGCCATTATTTGAAGAAGTGAGGTCTCGAATGATAATATAGATTACTTAACATAAAGGCAACCTATTAGTTGATTATGACAGAAATTTGCCACATTTTTATCCACTGGCACCATCCATTACAGATAATCCTAGCACTTTAAGGTTTTTTTAAAACTATGGATAGGATAGCTGAAGTCCACAAATTTTGCATGAAAAACACTTGTCTGCACTATGCTTTTTTACATACTATACTGCTTTGATTGCATTAAGGCAAGTGACCCTAATGTTTCTGATGAGGACTTGGAGCTGGAAGGGCTGAGCTCTAGTTTGGGCACAGCCGTCTCTCTGTCTACACGGCCTGCAAAGGTCACTTGGCTCACATTAACCTTCTCCCCTAGTCGGTGGGGAAAGTACTGTAACTAACTCTCACAATTAGCTTAAGAATCAGATGGGATAATACCAGAGGTGAAAAGTTAAAACCCTTTGTGAACTACCCAGCCATATACAAATACACTGATGTCATTAGTGACTAGTAACAAGAGTGACGCTCTTCCTGAGTTTTTCTAGAATAATTCTTTCTGATTCCTGTTCATGTTGCAGGTTAATTACCTGGGTAGTCATCCTCTTAAAATTTTTTTCTTCTTACAACGCTGGGCTTTCTCCATCTGAAGTAAAAATTTCGAGAATATTTATGGACTTGTACTCCTAGAGGCTGGATGCAAGAGACAGGTATTCCTGCATAGACCCAGATCATTAATCCTACTCTTAATTCTACTCCAAATCCCCTGCCACGTCATTTCCCACTGCCAGAGTGGAGTGAATAATGATGACCTTTTGGCAGATCGAATTGCAATTTTAGAATTCAGGAAGCAAAGCTGTGTCCTGGTTTTTCTTCTTTGAAAATTACGGCTTAGCATCCCTTTTCTGTTTGCGGGGTGATTTGGACGCTGGATTTCTGCATAGCAAAGGGGAAGCAGCCCCCTCCTCTCAAGCACACCCCGTCATAAACCCAGGCTGTCTGGGGTGGCAGTGGCTTAAGAAATAATTTTGCAACATTAACTGTCTGAAGTTAGGACCTTCAGAGGGTATTTTCTAGAACTGTGTTGCTGTAACTAGTTTTTCCTTTTTTTTTTTTTTTTGTTTGCATACAAAAGAGCTTCATTAAGTTCATCCAGTACTCCATTGACAGAGCTGCTTAGAATCCAGTGTACTGTCAACAGAATATAATTTCTATTATTTTTTTTTTGTGGGTACCGGGGGTCGACCTCAGGACCTCGTGCGCCAACAGGCTCCCGTGCCACTGAGAGATATCACCGGCCCCTTTTTTGTATGTGGTTTCCGGGAGTCGAACTCAGGCCCTCGCGCTTGCCAGGCAGGCGCTTACGTCACTGAGCCATCTCACTGGCCCCATCAGAATATAATTTCTCTTGGACTTGTTCTGCTGGAACTCTGCTCCGACGGCTTTGTGATAGAGTTGCCACCAGATAACCCCTCCCCTTCACTTTCTAGACCAACAGTATTTTTCTCTGTTGTCCAAAACTTTGAGTTGGTATCTTCCAAGTAACTGTTTGGGATGCCCAGCATATTAAGCTTCCTTTTGAAAAATAAGGCATCTTGCCTGTAGGAGCCATTGTTGAAGCTGGAATCCCCTTTCCCGGTGAGAATTCAGGTTAGGAGCCTTTGTTTCGCCCACAGAACATCAGCTGATGATACCGATTTGCTGCACTTGAAACGCTCACCAGCAACCTTAATCCTTCCTCAAGGGAGAAAATCTGCAGGGCAGGTTAGCCATCAACATCTCCGAGTTCTCCACGAGCTCTGGTTTCATTGCATCGGTCCTGGAAGGCAGCACCCATGCACCACGTCAGTGCAGCTGTGCATCAATGCGTGTTGCCTAAACTACATTTCTGAATCTGAGCTTTGGCTTCCACCATCATTTGAAGAAAGAAACGGCCACCCAGCTTCTGCTGACGCTGACACCACTTGTCGCTTTTTAGCGTTTCATGGAGGGAGCGTACCGACCATTCCTCCTCGGGCTCAGCAGTAGAAAAGAGATGGTCCTCACCGACACATCGCCTTTGTGAAATTGAGAATTCATAACCTATAATGTTTCCTTTTTAGCTTGGGTTTCCTAAAGCTTGGAGCCCAAATTAGTGCTTCATAACAATAACTCACATCTCTATTTCCTGGTGGTTACCACCTCTCTCTTCCAGTGTGGATTATCTCGTCGTCTTTTCCAGCTGTCCTGTACATGTGTTTATTTTAAGCCATTTTTAAATCCGTTATGGAAGTATGTAGAGTCCAGATTATAAATAAAGTGGCATCAGCCGAATTGTTGCCACAGCCGCAGTATTGATTTATCTTTGGTGTTAGTCTCCTGTTTCCCTCTGAACGTCTCCTTTATCCTTGTGGATCCATTCATATTTGGATGAAGATGAAAAACAGAAATAGGAGGCTTAGCAGAAACCTTGGCAGCAGTTTAAAGTCTAAAATTATAATACGTACCGTACAAATATTTTCATTTTCGTGTAAATCAAAGAGCTATCACTTGACTTAGGTGCAGTTAGAGTAATTAGTGGACTTTGCTGAGGTTAAATAATGAGCTACATGGCCAGGGCTCCTCTGGAGGACTTATCCACCCCTTTAGGGTGTTTGTAGGACTTTTATTTTGGTCTTTTTTAGATGGGGTTTCACTATGCAGTACAGGCTGGCCTTGAACTCACTTTGTAGCCTAGGACAGCCTCAAACTTGCAGTGATCCTCCTGCCTCAGCCTCCCGAGTGCTGGGATCACAGACATGCACCACCACGTCCAGCCTTGTAGGACATTTTTAGGTGAAGCTCGCATCTGGTGTTAGGAGTTGAGTTTTAGGCAGAACCCAAGGCTGAAGACTTGGAGAGAAGCGTCTGACCCTCAGACACTCTGAGGCCACTATCAGTGGGAACTACAGTGTGGACCATGGAGCTGTGAGGCCGCAGTGTGGCTAGTGTGACTTAAAGACTTGGGGATAAGTGACCATGGTAGGTCTTTGGAGAAAGAAGAAAACTCCAAAAACACCTGGCAATAATGGTGGAGGGAAAATTGAGGAAAACAGTGTAGAAACCAAAGGAGGAGGCAAGGCAGAGAGAGCAGGGTCCTAGGATGCAGCGGACCGCAGGCTTCTCTCTTCTCTCCCCCAGCGATTGGCTGGCCAGACCCAGAGAAGCCTTCCGGCTTAGAAGAGGCATAAGGAACGGGGCAGGGGCTGTGGCTTATGTGACGTGGGGCTGGAGTCCCTTTCCTTGGAATGTCCTTCCAGGTCTGAGCCACTCCCTCAGGGTGAAGTGGGGGTCCCTGCACACATCCATGTGCGGTTCCTTTATTTTCAAACCCGCACAACGCGTTTGCCTGCTGCTGGAGGGCTGCCTTAAAACAAAACCCACCACCGGGACGGCTCAGAGAGCCGCTTTCAGGAGTGAAGCTTCCTTTTGTGTCTCCGGTAGTCAGACTTCTCCTGGCTGCGTGGAATAGAAGCCAGCACACGCTAGCTTAAGGAGATGGGGGTTTGTTGCAGGAGTACACAAACGTTCTCAAAGGAGTGACATGAGACTCCCACGGGCAGAAACGGCCCCCGTCCCGGGGGAGCTACGATTGGGAAGGTTTTGGGACTCGACTTTCTCACTTTCTCTCTCAGTTCATCATATCTGTCAGGCAGAATGTCTGGGTCCCTGTCACTTGAAGTGCAGGCTGGATGTGAGCAGCGTGGACATCTCCTGGAATCCTGTTGGAAATGCAGATTCCCAGGCCCCATCCCCTGCTCTACTGAATCCCGAGCTACACATCAGAGTCTGAGGAGCACGCGTACAGGCTGCTGGCTCCCTGGCTTAGGTGTAGACATTCCAGATGGCTGTGGGCAGGGCCATGTGTCACAGCGTGAGCACGGTTGGGGCTGTGGAGGAGGAGGCTGTGACAGACATATCTTATACGCTGCCTAAGGCTGTCGGGTTTTCCTTTAACTTGGGCCACCTCTCCTGGGGCTATGGTGGCCCCCGATTGCCAAGGCAAAGCTGACAGAGAAATCAAGCAGTTTATGTAAAAACATAAAACTAGTTGTAGTACCACGACTACTTTAAAATGCCCTTTTGTGTTTATATCTTACTTTTCACGAGCCCCAAAATAATTAAACCCAAAAGTGGGGTGGAATATGCATAAGGTAGGCAGTTTTATGAATATGGAGTTTGAACTCCCACATTAGTGAGCCCTCTGGTGTTTTAACAGTAGCTACGTCGTGCTCCAAGCCAGCAGAAGCCCGTCAGCACGTGCATTTACAAAGCTCGGGGTGTCCAGCTCAGTTTGGGGTCCCATGTGCATAGTTTTGGCTCCCATCATGCCCATTTGCTTGTGAAATTGATTGTTTTGTATGGTTGCAAAGGCATTTGGCCTATAGCCAATGGAATGATGGAGCAAGTCCTGTTTTCAGTACTACTCTACGGGTCAGAGATTAGCCCATGCAAGGCTGGGTAAGGGTTCATTCATTCTCAGGGACGCTTATCGTTCTTCTCCACTTGACACATTCAGCATTTTAGAAGGCATTAAAAAAAGAACTTTTCCACTTGTGTTGTTTTATTTTGATGCTTCCTTCCCTCCACTTGCCCCCGTCTGACCATACTTGTTTAGGGTATAATTAGCCTTTTGCTTCTTACTTGGTGGCTCCAGTTTTGGGGGTTTCAAGGAGCTGTGCTAGCAAGCATGGTGGATATCCAGGATGCCTTGAAGCTAAAACATTTCTCTTTAGAGCATATTGTAACTTTTTCTCAGGATTAATTGAAGAATCACAAATTAAATCTGTATCTTTACTGAAGTAATTCAGGTGATTAAAAGAGACTCTTGAATCCAGAAAAAAAAAAAAAGAAGAGCTGGGGTGGTGTTAGGAATGAAGAGATTTAGGACCCCTCTTCTGTAGTACGAAATGAGATTCTAGTGCTAAAAAATCCACAGCTCTAAGGAAAGAGCTGACATCGTGCCTGCACAAGGCAGAATTTTATTCCTAGGATGTTGCTGGTAAACCCTTAGAGTAGCTATTCTTCAATCTTTTGTAGTTCTGAAATTTTATAAACTCTTATAAGCATTGTTTATAAATCTAAAACGAGGAGAAAATGGGTTTGCTGCCTTAAATTGTATTCTATCTAATATGCACATTTGAAGTTCCAATTTTCCTTGCACTGCTGATCTTTTTAAAATTATGAAAAATGTATAAAATAATATATAACATTTATGGGGCTGGTGAGATGGCTCAGCGGCATAAGCGCCTGCCCAGCAAGCGCGAGGGCCCGAGTTCGACTCCCGGAACCCACATACGAAAAAGGGGCCGGTGATATCGCTCAGCGGCACGGGTGCCTGTTGGCGCGCGAGGTCCTGAGGTCGACCCCCGGTACCCACAAAAAAACCAAAACCAAAACAAAAACATTTATGTACCATTATTATAAGATGCACGCTCCTGTGCTTACCACCCCACCTAAGACACAGCATTACCAGTGTCTGCAGTTGTGTCTGGGTGTGCGCTCCTAGAGCGTGTTAACGTCTCGGACTGGTGTGCGCTGCAGTTGTATTTGTGAGCACTTCCCCTGCTGTGTACCAAGTGACGGGCTCAGCCACTCTTCCCCTATGCCCCCAAGACTTTTCAAGTTTCTAATCTGTCTGATCCCAACTTCAGAACAGTTTTCAGCCCTTTGAAAACCCATCTTTAACAAGCTAATTATCTTGCTTAAAAATAATGACGTCGCTCATGGTTTTAATCTCCCAGTTTCACTTGATGATTTCAGCAGTGGTAGCTTCTTGGAGCCCAGGACGAGAAGGTGAGCTGCCTCCAAGCTGCAAACCCAATCAGGCCCAGAGAAAGCAAACAACCAGCAAAGCAGAACTAATGGAAACTATCTTTAAACCATCAACCTTAAATCAGATAGGGTGGCAGGATTTCCCAGATGCATGATTAGGGCATTGAAGTTGTACTTCTCATTCTCCTTCTCCATTACTCGCTCCTTCCCTTCCATTTTTCTTTCTTTCTGCTGGGATCAAACCCAGGGCCTTGCACATATAAAGCATGTGCTCTGCCACTGAGCCAAACCCCTGCCCCCCACTCTTATTTCTGATGATGCAATATATTTCTTTCCATATGAAATTCCAAACAGCTGAGATTGGAACATTTTAAAAACACATGTTTTGGTGAAAATCAGAATTTTGAAAAGAGCAGAGTAAAGGACACTCAGTAGCTGTTAAATTGAATTATTTTAAAACTGTGCTGTGTTTCCCTGGTGACAGATTGGGGGCGGCATCAGTAATGTCCATCCTGCTGGAAGTTCGGACTCACAGTCAAAGGCATTGGCCCTTTTTATGTATAATTTTAATGGCTGTAGGCATAAGCACCTGCCTGGCAAGCACGAGGTCCTGAGTTCGACCCCCAGTACCCACACACACAAAAAAAAATTAATGGCTATAGTGATTTCTGTATTGCTCCATTTTTGGTATTTGACTATTAAAATAATTATATAATGTAATGTGTAATTATAATTAATTTTATAGACATCTTTGTGAGTAAAGTTATTTTCTTAAAACAGTTTGGGCAGTAAGCATGTGCACACACATAAAACTTCAAAAATTATTTTACAGAGTCGTCACTTTTCATTATAGACTTTTTCAAGATCCCATATATTTAAAACATCGTTTAAAATTGTTAGTTATTTTCATTCCTCTGACTACTCTGGTCAGACTAGAGCCTAACTTAGAATAAAAGAATAATAAACCTACTTTGACAGGTGCTTATTAGGGATTTTTTTTTTTTTTTTTTTTTTGGTTTTCTGAGACAGGGTCTTGTGTGTGATCCAGGTTGGCCTCGAACTCTCGGCCGTCCTCCTGCAGGGGCTGTCTTTTCCTGAGAACTATTCTAAGTCCTAGGAGAGAAAGTTGTACAAAAGAAGTTTCAGGCATAGCCCCGCCTTTTGGGGAGCATGAAGCCCGTCCTTTCTCCTCTAAGAGCAAGAGCTCAACCTTTGTGCCTAACTCTGGGATGTGTGTGTGCACGTGTGCGTTCATACTCACTGTGGCAATGTGGCTTCCGTGCCACGGACCACTTCTTCTGGTTCGCAGTAGTGAGAGTCCCAGATCGGCCAGCACCCCGCCACCCGGACGGGCTGGCATGGCTCATGTGGCATGGGTGTTTACAAGCTGTTTGTGGAGTGTCGCTTGGTGCTGCTGGATCTGTGGCATGTGCCTGCTTCCAGCACGGCCTCCGTGGGTGGCAGAGCTGCGGCCGGGGAGGGCGTGTGCCCTGTGCTGTAAGGCCGGTGTGGACCCATCGGAGGCAAAGGGCACAGGCCCTGCTGAGTCCCTCCCTCGCAGCCACCATCACCAGACTTTGTCATTCACGCCCTACCTTTCGGGGGATTTCCTGTGAAATGTCTTTCATGATGACTGTTTCGAAGATTTAATATTCAATATCCAGAAAGATTTGGTGACTTGGAAAGCTCTTAATTTAGCAAGCTGCATGGGACCTGGTGCTGAAAAGATCTTGTCACCTGTCTCCTATGGTTTGGTGGCTGAGGACAGCCTATGGGTCAGCTGTGTCCTTCGTTGTGGAAATGCTACAGAAGGCGTGCTGATGGTCTGTGTGTGTTCTCGCGTTTGCCAACACTGTCTTTAGTGCTCCCCAAGGACTGGAGTTGAGCCCACCAGGCCGGGCATCCTTCCTGCTCGGTGGGGAGGCTGGGCTGAGGCAGGGAGAACTGGGTGCAGCCTGTGACGGGAGAAGCCACAAGGCCAGGGAGCGTCTCTTCCCACCGCTGGGGTCAGCACTGGACCCAGGCAGAAAGGAGCGACAGTGCGGTGGTTTCAAAGCCATCTGGGTGGAAGGTGCGGCCAGAGAGCGAAAGAGAGGAGGGGCTCAGGTCACAGCAAGAGGGCTTGGACCTTGTCACCCAGCGCGAGCTGCTGTGCAGCTGGAGAGAGGCCCCTGCGTGCCCACAGCGGGGTGATTTGGGTTTCATTTAGGTTAAGGCTGTGGGACGAACAGGAGTTCTGGGCAGTGCAGTGCTCAGGAGGCAGGAGGAAGTGTAAGGAAGGAGGAGGCAGAAGTTCCAGTAGCATTTGCCCTCCCGGAAGCCAGCAAGGGAGGCTCCTCAGCACAGGGCGACCCAGCAAGGGGCGACCCTCAGCCAGCTGTGTCGAAACGGCAAGGTGAAGAGAGAAAATCATTTAAACAAAGACCTGGATTTGAGCCCTGGGCTTTGCTGCTCATGGTGTCACCTCTGCCAGCTCACTGACACTCGGGTCTGAGGCTGTCGCTGCAGCTTAGGGATGAGCAGACGCTTCCCAAACCTGGCCCAGGTGTCGCGTGGATGGAAGAGACAATGTTTTGAAAAGCACTTGGGACCCCGTGGTGTCTTCTACAAAACTGGACTTTTCTTGGAGTCTCAGTGTCTCAGTTGCGTCCTTGCCTGCCCTGATAACTATTAATTTTTTGTTGCTTGCTTCCTAATTTTAAAGACTCTGGCCGCATGCATGTTTTTAGCATACACTCACAGATATGGATTGAAGGGAAGAGAGGGATATAAATAAAAGAAAATAGCTTCTCTCCGTGGCAGCCCCACAGGGAAATGTAAGAGCAAGGAATGTGCCACTTTTGTTCTCTCCCAGACATGCTGTGCCAGAACGTAGTAGATGCTGAGTTAATATTTGTTTGATGGATGCCTTGCCATGCTTTTTGAGCAACGCATTTTTTATTTGCGCTGATGGCCACAGGGCCACCTGACTGCGTCGTAGGTGGAGGAAGAAGGCTGTGACTTTCTTAGGTGACGCATGGCAAGAGTCACAGATTTAGAGGCAGAAGGAATAGCAGATGCAAAGGCACGGTCTGACTGTGAGCCCCACTTCAAAGGTGAGGGACTTGCTCCCCAGGGTGTTGAGTAGCAGTGGCTGGACAGTTAGCAGCCAGAGAAAAGTAAGAATCCAAACTTTTGGGGATAATGTGAATGTCACTTCATGGGAATAAGTAAAATGTACTTTTCATGAGTCGGAATGCTTTTGTTGAAAACTTAATGAAGGAAAAAATGTTTGTTTTATACTTGCTACTTGTAGTTGGCCAAATAAATTATGGCTTCTCAAAAAATGTGTATGTCCTAAGGCCCAGGGCCTGGGAAAATGTCATTTTCCTTGGGGAAGGGAATTAAGATTGCAGATGGAATAAAGTTTCTTAGGCAGTTGACCTTAAACTGGAAGGATTATGCTGGATTGTCTGCGCAGCTTTGATGCAATCACGGCGTCTTTCTGAGTAAAAGAGAAAGGCAGAAGAGCCCATGTTATGGAGACGCCAGGCGAGAAGGACTCAGCTGCCATCACTGGCTTTTAGATGACGCAGGAGCCGCAGAACTCAGAGGCCCCCGGAAGCAGGGAAAGGGGTGGAAATGGATTCTCCTGGAGCCTGCAGGAGGGATCCAGCCCTGCAGACACCTTGATTTCAATCTGGCGAGACTGGTTTCTGACTTCTGACTTCTAGAACTGTGCGACCATACATGTGTGTTGTTTTAAGCCACGAAGATTGTGGTCATTTGTCACAGCAGCCAGCAGGAAGTGACCACAGTGTGATATGGTCACCGAAGGGAGGCTCTGTCTGCTCTTGCTGGTCACCTCTGAAGACAAATAGCACTAATTTTGGTGCTCAGATGGCTTTATGAGGGCCAGTTTATGACACTGGAAGAGGAAGGTGACTCTACCAGGACATGCATTGGAAAAAATAGCTTTGTAACTGACAGATACCTCTTTCCCATTCCTCTGGGCCACACTGTACCTTTTTCTGCACCTTTTTTTGTCTGTCTCATGTTAATTTTGAGTGGGTCCCTCCCCACCCCACCGCTGCCTTTTTTGTTTATTTTTTGAGACAGGGTCTCGCTTTGTAGTCCAGGCTGGTCTTGAACTCATGGCCACCCTCCTGCCTCAGCCTCCCGAGTGCTGGGATGGCAGGCGTGCTCTACCACACCAGCTTGAGTGGACCCTTCTTGACTGTCAAAGGAGGCAGTTTGTTATCTGTGAGGACAACAAAAGCTAGCCGAATCATTCAGAATGTCTTGTTGGAGTCTTAAACTTGCTTGCAGGATTGAAGGTTCTGTTAGTTTTTGAAATGAAAGTAAAAATCACCATTTCTTTATGGCTCTTTTTTCACAACATGGCATCTACTTGCTCTCTGAAGGTTGGAAGCCTGTTATGATTTCTCCTGGCTCAGCGCTGTGGATACGAAGTCGGAATAGCTCAGGTGCTTAGGTTATGTCCACTGTGGTCCTTAGTGAGCTCCTTCCCTCTCTCTCAATCTTCCTCCAACCTGGCTTTTGCTTTCAACTGTAACTAGGACCCCTCCCTTCCAGAGCTCGAGCTCTTCCATCCTGTTTTGAATATTTCATAAAAGTTTCCAAAATAATGAAGGATGTTTGTAGCATTTTCTCTTCCACACAAAGCCGGGGCTCGTGTCTTCAAGTTAGAGTGAAAGTGAAATGCAGCTGGACCAGCTTCTCCCCTGGAAATGATGAGAATGTATTTCTACAAAAATATAAACTGAACTTGACCGGGTAAAGAAGGGACAGAGTCCTCTGTCGGGAAGCAACTCTGAGCCCCAGAGTTCACAGAGCGCCCATTATAATCAGCCCAGAAAGGCGTTTTCTCTGCCCGAGGATGTACCAGCCAGCTCAGCCTGGCACCGGGGGCGCTGACACCAGCCCTTGGGCTCTGAAATGTGCTCCTTTTCATCTTTGCTTCCATGTCTTTACAGCTGGCTTGATGAGGAGGAGGAGGAGGAGGAGGAGGATTTTTACAGCTAAGTGTTTAATTAATTAGTGATAAAGTTAATTCCTGGAGCGTTCATTCCTTTTTGGAGGCAAGTTGCATGGGATACTAAGTCACTGTAGATAAAGTCTTGCAACTATAAAAGTTCATTCTGATTTTGTTAAAAAAAAAAAAAAAAAGGTCAGTTCAGTTCTCCTGTGAAGTAGCAGGTAGCTTGTGATAAAATCCAGTAGATTGAATGGGACACAGTCTTACTATAGGTAAGTTCCAGTGCATCAGAAAAGCTATGAGATGCACTCGTAGCCAAATGGAGAAAGAGAAATTTTAGGTTTTCTGTCTTCCTCCTCCTTCTCTTCCCCTCTTTCTTTCTCTCTCTCCCCCCTCCCTGTTTCCCTTTCTCTAGAAGATACGCCCAAATCTGCAGAATTAAAATAAAAAGCTGTTAGGACCCATAATAGGTTTAATTTTTTGTAAAGTTTCACCTTATACTACTGATCAAAACCCAGCATGATGATAATTAGAGTTTATAGCACTTTTAATTTCTGCATTAGAATCATATTAACCGTGATTACTCAATGCTATATATAATAATAGCATAGAAATCTTGTAATTTAGTTCATAAAAGGAGGCTTTTGAGTCGTGGCTGGGCATATATGTCTTACAGAAAGAAAAAAACTAAAAACTGCAAAGATGAACTAATGAAGAATTCATATTAACAGTGTCGTAGCTCTCGTCCCCTTTTAGCCATAAAGCCTCTCTTATTAATAGTAACAGCAGCAACAATATGGAAACCTCATATTCCTATTTTCCCCCACTAGGGGCCTTCAAGGTTTTGGGGAGCTCCCCCATTCTGGTGGGCGAGTGGCAGCTTCCATCCCAGGAAGCCACGTGACCCACTTGTCACTAACAGTCACGGCGTGGAGGGGGCCTCTGAGGAAACCCTTCCTCGGCAAGACTTTGCCGCTAATGGTTTGGGCCTGTGGGCCTGTATGGCGTTAAGAAGCTGACATTCTAGATGACGCTTCCATACCTCGTGCAACAAGAAAGAAACCAGTAGTAGCCACTGTCATCGCTGAGGATCATCACAGACCAATCCCTTCCACCCTGTGGGTGGAAACTCTGCGACTGTCCCTTCTCTTGGTGACCTCGGGTCTGTACACGCCTTGGCAGGGGAGCCCTGGCAGGGGACAGCAGCGTACCCACTCACCAGGGCAGCCGTTAGTTTCCACGTTGTGCAGCCGAATAGCACGGGATTGGAATTGTCACTTTAAAAGTTGATTTTGATGTTTGGAAAAAGAAACAAGTAAAAATATATGTGGAAAAAAGGTGTTTTTGTTTTTTGTTTTGGCTTAAGGTGCATGGTGTTAGCCAGTGTCTTCTAACTTTTCAGTCCCCGTCAGCCTGCCCTGTCACGACTGTGTTTTCGTGTAAGCTGCCATGTGCCATCAGGTTGTCCTCACTTGAATAGGGCGGACTAATCTGGATATGTCCTCACGTCCTCTTCCAGAGGACTCAAGACCTCTGTGAGTCATTAGAAGCTTTTGCCTGCTTGATACAGTTTGGGCTGTTCTTCATTTTATCTCTTATTTAAAAACTTCATCTTTCTTTGAATGTAAATGTCTTCATTTCCCCTAATGCCTATTCAGTCAATTCTAATTGCTGTTTCTTCAATCTGGGGTCATCTTCATTAGTTTAATTACTGTAGAAGCCTGTTTCCTAAATGTGCTAATAGCATGAAAATGACTTATTTTCATGTTCTCTGTTGTGCAAAGCTAAGAAACAAGAAAAAAAAAAAACTGTATAAGAAGGTCCAAGAGCATTTCTTTTCTTGAATGACTCATTGGGGGGCACTGCACCTACCCTCATCCACCTGGCGTCAAAACCTGGGTGTGTGGCAGGAAGGGTGGGGTGGGTGGGGGACCATCCGAGACACCAGTGGTATAGAAAGATCCACCGTCCTTATAGATGATAAGCACCATGGAAAATAAGTGTACTCACCAGTTCTAAATAGAAGAGGGCTGTGTGTAGGAGCAGAAGCCCGGCCAGGAGACAGGGAACAGCAGAGGGAGCGGGGAGTGGGTTGGGAGGAGAGGAAGAAGGTCGGAGGCACTGCCACAGCTGGGTGCTCCGAGATTTCTGTGAGGCTAAGTAGGTTCGTGGGATGTGACATGCCAGGCTGGTTTGAAGGGCTAAGACTGGCCGTGTACAGTCATCGTGCAATGACAGTGTCTTTATGATGTACCCAAGGGTCCTCACGTGTTGTCGAAAACGTCACCCATATCCAGATGTTCGGATTATGGTGCATCTGTATCCCCAGGCCCTGACTCTTCGCATTTCTCTGAGCCCCTGTCTTTTTTTTTTTTTTTTAAATTCAGTTTATTGGTAACATTTTAGGTACACAAAATGATCACGTTCATCATAGAGAATTTGTATCTGTACATGATATATCTTGATTCTTTTTTTCCCATTCCCCTCCCCCCTTCTATCCCTCTTCCCCTCCTTATCTACAAAAGCTTTGTTTCTATTTTTTTCCTTCTTTTCTCACTTTTTTCTTTTCCCTTCCTTTCTTTCCCCCTGCCCCTTCTCTGGTTTCCCTTCCCATTTGAACATTTTCTTCCTGTTTCACAATATCTGTTATACATTTTGGTTCTTATTTTGACACTTTCAGTTTCTCACACCAGAGAAATAATGGGCTATTTACACATGTGTGTCTGATTTATTTCACTTAACAGTATGTTCTCAAGATGCGTCCATGGACTGGTGATATAGCTCAGCGGCATAAGCAACTGCTTGGCAAGTGCGAGGTCCTGAGTTTGACTGCCAGTACCCACATGTAAAAAAAAAAAAAAAAAAAAATGATGCATCCTTCCCTAAAATTGTCTCAAGTTTATCCCTCTTTATGGCTGAGTAGTACTCCAATGTATAAAAAAAAACCACATCTTCTTTATCCATTCATCAGCTGATGGGCATTTGGGCTGTCTTCAAGATTTAGCTATTACAAACTGTGCTGCTATAAACATGGATGTGCATATATCACTATGGTGTGATGCTTTTAATTCTTTCAGGAAGATACCAAGAAGGGGAATAGCTGGGTCAAATGGAACCTCAAGCTTTAGTTTATTGAGGAATCTCCACACTGATTTCCAGAGTGGCTGCACCAGTCTACACTCCCACCAACAGTGGAGAAGGGTTCCTTTTTCCCCACAGCCCCTCCAGCATTTGTTATCGGTTGATTTTTTGATGATAGCCATTCTTTCTGGGGTGAGATGGAATCTCAGTGTTGTTTTAATTTGCATCTCTCAAATGACCGGTGATACTGAACATTTTTTCATATATTTGTTTGCTGTTTGTATTTCTTCATCTGGGAAGTGCATATTCATCTCAGATGCCCATTTTGGGATTGGGCCTTTAAAGTTGGGGGGATCTGATTTTTTTCTTTAGCTCTTTATATATTCTATATATTAGTCCTTTGCCTGAGGAATAGCTGGCAAAATTTTTTTCCCACACTGTGTGTTGTCTCTTCACTCTGTTAGTGGTTTCTTTTGCTGTGCAAAAGCTTTTTAATAAGATGAAATCCCAGTTGTTGATTCTTTGTGAGAGTTCCTGTGTGATTAGGGTTTTGTTCATAAAGTCTTTGCCTACACCAGTGTCTTCAAGAGTTCTACCTACTCTCTTCCATCAGATTTAGTGTTTCTGTTTTAATATTTAGATCTTTGATCCATTCCAATTTTAGTATAGTGCATGGTGAAAGATATGGGTCTAGTTTTAATCTTTGGGATATGGAAAGCCAGTTTTTCCAGCAAACATTTATTAAAGAAGCTGTCTTCCAGTGAATGTGTTTGGTACCTTTGTCAAAGATAAGGTGGCTTAGTGTGTCTGGAGTTGTTTCTGCACCTTCTAATCTGTTCCACTGATCCTTGGGTCGGTTTTTTGCCAGTACCATGCTGTTTTTATCACAGTAGCTTTGTAGTATAGTTTCAAGGCAGGGCCTGACCCCCTGTCTTATCCTGCCTGGTTTCCAGTTCCCAGAAGATGAAGATAGACTGTGGGATGGAAGGTTTGTTTCCACTTGCTCTTTCTTCTATTCCTTCTTTGAAAGGTGGTTTTAAGTTTCACTCAGCATCACCTTCCTCCACCAAGCTCACGTCATAAGACAGTTCATCCAGGTTTCCAAAGTATGGTCAGGAGGACCCTGGTCCCTAAGGCTTTTGCAGAGAATCCGCAAGGTCAAAGCTATTCTCACAATAACACTGAGACATTTGCTTGCCTTTCTGCTCCCATTGGTTCATAAACGTACAGACTACAAGTTCATCAATAAGATTTTAGATTCCCCGTTGGTGGTAACCTTTAAGAAATAACCATTGTCAAGTTTTAGTATCTAATGACGAATATCCACAGTTACCTGACAAAGCTATGAAAATACTCCTTCCTTTTCTCCAACCACATTTCTGTGACAGGATTTTCTTTGTGTGATTTAACCAAAAGAGCAATATCACAGCAGACTGAAATGCAGCGGGAGACATGAGACTATCAAGACAGACACGAAAGAGGTTTGCAAAAAGTAGAAACAGTGGTTCTTCTCTCTAAAGTTTGGAAAATATAGGTTTCAAAAAAATATATAATATATGTTGACATAATGGCCTTATGGCTATTTTCAAAAAGATTAATGAATATTTTCAGTTTCAATCTGGGTAGATATAAGCCACATAAATAAAACTCTTTGAGGTTCTCAGGAAAGTCTAAGTGTATAGCTGGGTGCAGGGCAAGCAGTGTAGCTCAGTGGTGAGTGCTTGCCCAGCATGCACAGAGTCCTGGGTTTGATCCCAGCCCCACGCCCCACAAAAAGAGTGTAAATGCATCAAAAAACTAAAAAATTTGAGAAGTGTGGCTTTAAAATAAGCATTTGTTTGGATAACGCAGAACTTCAATTTAATGACATGAATGCATTCCATAAAATCAGCTATTGATAAGAAAGTGGCTTTCAGAAAGCACTCGCCTGGTGTCTGCTTTCGTCTACTCTCACGGTTGTTGTGTTTCTCTTCCCTGTGTCTCCTTACACACCACCTGAATCCCACAGTCTCAATACCTAAGGTAAATCTTATATAAACACGGGAAACATTTACTTCCTATTTACTCTCTTTTCATAAAATGCTTCAAGTTGCCAATAATACCTTAATGAAAGCAAGCAGTGTTGCCCTTTTCACCCAAGGGACACAACCCTTTACCAAAAAAAAAAAAAATATATATATATATATATATATATATATAAAATAAAAAAAAATTTTCCCTGATTCTGTCATTTGTTCATTAAAACAGAAGGCAAAGAATCCAGCTAGTAAGAGGAAGATTGGAGAAGCTTTGGTATTTCTCCCACCTTAGAGACCTTGTCACATGGAAAGTGGCTGTGTGATTGTCTAATAAAGATCTGGAGCTGGAGAGGAGACCTGGGGTGGAACTTGGTTCTCTGGGTTCCGCTGAGTCATCTAGAAATGTGTCATTTATACTGCATCCTCTTTTGATGGTAGCAAGGTGTGTGGGACGGAATAACTACGAAAGAATGTATTGGAGACCATGTGGCTAACGTGGAGAGGGAGGTGGACTTCCCTCCTCTCTGCATTTCTCTCTCTTTCTTCTCCCCTCTTCCCCCGCTCCCTTTAGAGCTCACCTTGAACCTTGGACGAGTTACCCAAACACCTTCCAGGTCATGCACCTGAAGACTTCTGCATCTGGAGGGTGGGAGGCACCTTTATAGTTGACAACATAACTTCCTGATACCTTATCTCCTCGAACTTGAGGGAGCCTCTTTGCTCACTCTCATTTTGCACTTGAAGACCACCTGAAGCCATGCGATTAGTAGGTGATGATGCTTAATTCTACCCCTTCTTCCTGACAATACAAAACCTCTGCCAGTGGTTACCTGAGTCCCAGTCTCTTGGCCCCTGAGAGAAACATGTGCAGAGAGGACGGGAGATGGATTTGATCCCTCAAGTTAAAGTGGAATTATTTCACATAGAAATAGCGTGGCCTGCAGTTCTTCAGAATTTGTGGTGCTGGGTATCACGTATCCAGACCCCTGTGGGCTAGAGAGATGTGTATGGGTTATCCTGGGCCCCTGATCACCCTATAGTATTGTTCTTGAAAAAAAGTATTCTTTCAAGTTTTGCCAAGCTGGAAACTTGGATTTTTTCTGTGTAGTGATTTTTTAATTCTGGTTTTCACCATCTGGCAATCAGACCGTTCCCTTCATGTGATCTATGTAGTGTCTCAGGACTGGAGTTTGTTTTGTTTTATAGTATCTGTACTCTTTGTATTTTTAAAAAGCTATTCTGTAAACAGATGATGTATTTCTCCATTGAAAACACAATAAAATTTAAAAAAGAAAAAAGTCTTTTAGATTCTACACAACCTGTTTATTAATTTTTAGAACACAAAGCATTCTGTAGTTAGGTACTGTCTATATTTTAATGTATACCATTTTTATTTAATTCCTTAAAATAGATAGTATGACTAATACTTTAAATATTAAAATAATACTAAGTAAAAGCCATAGTTTTAAAAATACTATTTTAAAAAGCTTTACTCCATTATTTTATTACTTATTGGGAGCCTCCCCTCCCCTCATAGGAGGCAGATTTAATTATATCATAAAAGTGAGTGAGTTTCTTATTGGAATTTTCCATACAAAAATGAGATTTCACTGTACTCCATTCCCCTTTAAGTAACATTGACTTTTATTTATAAGTGGCTCTACAATTCATGGCATATCCCATGTGGCTCTATAAAATCCTACATTATTTCTAGAGAAGATGGCTATAGGCAAATACCTTCCTCTACCTAAGTTTCCTCATGAGAATGAAAACATAAACCTTTCCAGAGGAAAGAGTAACTCATTTTGCCCCTTTTGCTCATGCGCATTTTGTACCTGTCCTCATCATTTCTTTATTATGTGCAAAGTGTTACTTCACGCGTCCATAAATTTGGGGGGGCACCCTTCCATAAGTATGAGTTATGTTATAAAGCCAATTTTTTTTCCTTGTTAGTCTTTAGAACTTCCTAATGCTTTCACGAACAGGAACATCTACATACTGATATATATAATATTGCTCTTTTTGCCTTTCTGGTCATATTAGAGCCCATTCTCCTAGTTGGGACCTGGTGTCATTGCATGGAGCTATGGTGACACTTGCAAGCACAGGCTGTGAGACTGGGGGGCCTCTCTCCCCATTGAGCTCTAAGTTCCTGGGTGATACCTTCAGCCATTCAGGACAAACTGTCCTGCCATCAGATAACCAGATAAGGTCAACATAATGTACCTTGTTCTCTCATTCCCTTACTTAATAAGGTGAAAAACTTAACTGTTGTGATTTACCTTTGCTCTAGTTATAGTTTTACAGAACTGAACTTACTATCTTTGATTCATTTAAGGTAATTATTTTGTTTTGACAATTCAGAGCTATTCAATGCCTGTCTTGACACGATCAATGTAGTTGTTATTTTTACTCCAGTTTTCCAAAGTAACAATGCCGATTTCAACAATTCTAAATTTCCAAAAGACACACAAAATTTCCTTTTATAAGGTGGCAATGGAGACATGATTATCTTTAATTGCAAAAGGAGACATTATATGCAAGTTAGTGGAAGTTGAACAAGCCCGGACTTCAAATTGTTTCCAGCCAATTTACCTTTAAGGGCAAAATTTATCCCCATTTTACTTAGGTGTCAAACAATTTATTGAAGACCCTGATGAATAGCAAATACATATTTATAAACCAAGGCATTCTTAAGGTCTTTGAGATTAAATATTTAATTAGTGCGATGATGTTTAAATATGGTAATATTCTCTGCGGTGCTTTGAGAGGAAACAGGAGAAGATGGAATGGTTATTAATTTTCTTGAGATACTATATTCCACCCAGCATATACAGTATGTCTTTCTCAACCGTACACAAAGGGATAGCATCTCCCCAACTACATTGGGTACTTTCAATAAAAATAAATACAACTGTGTATTAAAATCCACAAGTGATCAGCAAATTCTATTATAAGAACCTGAAAATGTGCATTAATTACTATAATAGTGATTTCTTTGCAAGCACTTACTCATTTTTTTCACTCAGTGGCATGAGTTCAAGCCTGGTTTGTTAAAAATACGTAATGAAGAATCTGTAAGAAAGAAAGAATTCTTTCCTTCTGCTTTCAGAGGAAATTAAAAAGATATTTTAGGTTTGGCCAATTCCCTAGTGGCTTCACATTTTTGTCTTCTTTGAAGTTGAAATGAACAAATGTCTGGTATTTCAACCACTGATACTGCATAGAGTCATTTTGAGGAGTTGCTGGATTTTATGATTCATTTTAAGAAGTCATTCCGTCTCTTTTGCTGTTGGAGCTCTGACTGCTACTACGCACACACTCTACAGAACGCATAGTTGGTACTGAGAACAGCGTCGAACTAGACCCATGGATGTAGCAGTATTCCCATGACAATTCTCTCTGCTGCTTATCACCATACCTTGTTTAAAAATGTCTTAAAAGTTGGGTGCCTGACTGTAACCATGATATAAACTATATTTTCACAAGTTTATTGATATCCATACAGTGTGATAAAAACTCAAAACCTTCCTGACATCAAGATAGATGATACCTTTGCATGGCTCTGCATTAGTGGAGCAGATTGGAATGATAGGATTTGTTCTTTAAGAAGTCGTTCCATTTATTCCATAGATTTTTTTTTTTTCCTGAAGGTGTTTGCAGTTGATTGTCTCCAGACAGTATTAATCTTTCGGTGACAAAAATTGTAAGAAGAAAAAATTAAAAGCTTTCAACTTGGATGAGATGGCTCCTGGTGCAACTCAGATTTCAGTTGGCACAAGGTGCTATGGTGCAGATGTACTTTATTTCCACGGGCGACTTACAGCCAGCTCGGATCAGCTCCCATGGCTGAGCAATACAGCCTGTCCGACTGGGCTTCCAGCACCACCACCTCAGCAGTTGGAAATCAGCCTTGTTTGGAGTATTTACACCAGGGAAATTGGCAGTGCCACAGATCCTCCTCTCTGTTAAAAGATTTACCATCATACTACTGCATAAGAAGCAAAATATAATAAATATGCAAATTTTATTTATTTATTTTTTAATATGCAGATTTTAAATGCTCTCCACTAAGGACTGATCACACATACAAACACAAAAATATCAGTTATGCCTTTGGACTTTGAGAAATAACAGGTTTAGCCAAACTACCTCCACCCAAACATTTATAAAATTTATCTTCCTTTCAAACTTGAAATAAATTGGAGAATTTTAGCAGAGCTGAGGGTATGTTGTTAAGGGTTTGTTTGATTTAGTAGGTTCTTCTGGGCATGGGTCTTTCTCTAGTTTGGAGAGAGCCAACCAGTGTCTAAGATACATTTCTTCAGGGTTACTCCTTGCCTGGTATGTGGAGGAACCAGCCAATCACTGATAGATGTTTGTCACCCTCCTTCTGTTTGTTTATATTATTTTTAAGCTAATACTTCTCCTTTGGAAAATTACTCACACAAAGATGTCTTGGGCAGGAACAAATAATGTTTCACTTCACTATTTATTGGATCTCTATAAAGCAATGTAATTTCTCCTAAGGCTAACAATATAAATAGGGCTCCTATCCTATTTTATTTTTAAGTCATGTCTTAAATAAAATATGTAGGAAAATACATCTTTCATACAGAAAGATAAAAAGAACCCTTTTATTGACCAAATATATGTCAGTTTAAATATGTTTTGAGAGTAGATTTGTAGAATCATTTCCAGTGTGAGTACAGCTGCCATCAAATGTGTTAACAGAGATTTAAAATAGAATGATTTATAAATGAGAAAATTGCTCAGAATGATCATGCACTTATTGATATAACTAATAGGAAGCTGTTTTACGTCAAAATGTAAATTAGTCAAAATCAGTTTCTGGTATTCAGATATACAGTTATCAAGACTTTGAAAATGATGATGATTTTCTTCCTACCCTATTCTAAATCATGTTTAAAGTTCTTTAATTCCTCGGGGGAAGGTGGGTACTCTCATGCTTTTGCCTTTTCATTTACATTTTTCTTTTCTGGTTGAGTCTATAAAATGCACCTTAGCTTTCAGTGCATTTTACAGAGCAGGTGTTCTTTCCCCATGTGCCGTTTACTTGGAGGGAGTGACAAAAATTGAGTTTAAAATAGAGGCCGTTGAGAAAGTAGGGAGGAATCATGCACTGGCTGGAGATCGCCTCTTTTTGTTTTAACTGAAAGACAAAAACAGAGGTAGACAAGTCCATTAATTCTTAAAAATACTATTTTCCTTTGGACCTAAGGGGATTTTGCTTTTTTTTTTTTTTTTTTCCCATTGATCTCAGAAGAACTTATCATCTAAATGATCTTACATTTTGCATTTCTTCTACCGGGAGTCCCTGACAGCTACTCTCAGTTGTACATTCCGTCTATGCCAGGCTTGTAGGAACCTCATAAGGAGTGTTTCGTGAGGATGGGATTACCATAGCCCTCGTTTTTCAGATGTCGAAATGGAGGATTTGGGAGTTCAGCATGTCCTAGGCGTCATGGTCAGCAGCCCCAGAGAAAGAAAACTCTTCACAGAGGCTTCATATCAAAACCCACCTCCAAGGATTGTTCTGGGAATGAAAAGAATAAGCAAATGGAAACTGCTCAGAACATGCCTGGAACAAAAATAGCCATCCTCCTCCTCTTCCTCATTGAAACTGAGGCAGTCTGATTCCTAAGTGGGTGCTGGTAAGCTATAAAATGCCTGCTGAGCGGAACAATGTAACTTTCCCTCCTTGGCAGGGCTGGAGTCTACCCAGAGGACCCAAACAAGCCGAATGATAATGAATACGCAGTTGTATGGCATGGCCCTGCCTGGCGGGCTGCTCTAGGTATCAGGCAGAGTGTTCTGGACTATTTTTAGGTCTGAGCTCTTTTCTTTAGGTAGGAACAACGTCGTAAAGAATACTTGCTAAAGCTATGGTCTCTTCTGAGCAAACTTATCTATAATTTTGAAATTGAACCTAGGAGAAGAATCACTGCTCCACTGATGATTTCTCTTGAGCCACAGAAGTTCGGCCTAGGGCAGGTGGCGGAGGGAGGAGGACCGGACGACACACACAGACAAGGCTGTGTGGCTGGCTCAGCGAAGGTTCAGCGTGCTTCAGTTCCCAGATTTCCTGTGTGAATGTTCAAAATAGCAGCTCTTGAGCTCCAACTGCACCATCACAGAGGAGTCTTCCTCGCTCACTGCCTCTCACCACGGGGAACCCAAGAGCATTGTTTTGAGGCAGCTCCACGGGGCGCAAGTGCCTGGAGACCGTTGGCGTTTTTGTGTTCCCGACACCTAAGCACGCCTAGATTTTAGACGAGATCCTTTCTTTCTTTCTGGTCCCCCTCCACCCAAACAAGTAAATCTGCCCCCTCATGTTGACAGCACATTGAAGCTTTCTGATGTATTGTGGGAAGCAAAACAGAGAGATCTGATTTTGAAAATGTGTCCAAATACAGCTCGACTTGTTTCTGCTACGCCAGTGAAGCAGGAGAGAAAAGGGGGATTGGGGGGAAGCAATTCTTCTTTTAAAAATAATTTGTGTTCATTGTATATTTTTTGTGTTGCTCATGTGGAGTTTGGGAGTAGAATGATGACTATTTCTTGGAGAAGGATTTTTCTTTGGAGAAAAAGAAGTATCTTGTTGATTTTTCAAGTATAAAATGGAGGTACCTAGGTACACTCTATGATTTTGAATAAGATACTAGTTTTCTTGAATGGGAAGAGTTTTATGGTACTGACTCTAGGAGTTACTTGTTACTGCAGTGAAAACCATTTTTGTTTATATTACTATGATGCTGTGTTTAAGTGAGATATTAATAATGCAGAGTTTGTTACTCTGTTACCTCTGTTTTGACATTTTCCTTAGCAATCATTGCAATGTCTCTTTCCATTTTGCATTCTCCGTATCCAGCTCTGCATGGAGAAGAGTTTTCTCCAATGACCAGGCAGCTCATGGAGCCTGATCAGGGCTCCTGGGGAGGTGGGTGGAGCACCTGAAGGGCCACAAAGGTAGCTCGTGATGTTATCCGCTGAGGAGCTTAACCGTAATGTTGTAGTTTGTGTGGATTGATTTAATCCGTGTAAACGTCACGCCTGCCACAGCTGGAGCAAGGCTGCTTCAACATGGAGGAATTTGAAAAACTAGAGGGAGCTGGGCCTTTGCAGACAGAGCCTCGAGCTCCCGGAAGAGCATCCTGGGACCCTCAGGTCTCCACCTTGACGGCCCTTGGATTCTTCCTGGAGCTTTGCCATTAGTAATTTCTGGCCTTGACCCTAGGTTCTGATTGAACAGTCTGGTGTGCCACCTGGGTATTGGGATTTTACTCCGCAGTCGCGCCCAACCCCAGCTGCCCTCTCTGGGAGCAGTGACACAGGCACTGCATTTCAGCGGCTCCCCAGGAAAGCGCATTCGACCCAGGGCGTGCCTCCTGCAGCCTGAGCATCACCTGGACGTGGACATGCGTTCATTCTTGAGGAAGCATGAGCTGATCCAGAGCCCACTGGAGCCCTTCGGGCAGTGTCTAGAAGAGGAAACACCAGCGTCCCCACTGCTGCGCTCACTTCTATAAAGGTGGTCTTTGTTGGGCACAGTGGGGTCACCCTGGGGCCCATGAATCCACTGTGTGGCCTGCTGTGCTGCTCAGGTAAAGATACAGCAAGGAAGTTGCCTAAAATGCGCCTTCCTGGACAGAGTCCATGCCCCGCTTCTGAGGCTGACGTGCGGAAACAAGCCCCAGAGGGCACCAGGGCTTTCTCTCCCTGCAGACAGGCAGGCCAGCCTGAAAGGTGGATTCTAAGCAGGAACTGGCTCTGTGAATGTGGGATCGGACCGGGGGAATGGGCCAATGGAAAGAACCACACCTGAGGCTTGGGTGTTTTCTGTTTTTCCCACGGTGCCATCTCATCTCTTCCATCCCCTGATTCACGATAGAGCCTCAGAGTAACCCTCATGGACTTCCCAAAATTGTTTTTACCATCACAAAGCCCACTTCCATGTTTTAAAGACCCTGAGCAGGTGAGAGGGAATTTATGTTTACAGGTAAGTCTAGTTCTGGCCAGTGAATATTGGGGTACGGGAGGGGTCCCCAAATCAGCCAATACAACTGATAATTGTGACCACAACTCTGATAAGAACTAGCTTGTACATCAGTGAAAAAGGAGGAAAAGTATAAAGATGATTGCAAAGTATGAATTCGTAGCCATTGGGAAAATAATGGATAATTGGAGGAAGTAAAGAAGCTGAGGTAGGGATTGGTTGTGGGTAAGACAAAAATGAGCTTGCTTTGGACTTACTGAATCTGAACTCACTGGATCTGGAATGTTCTCGTGTTCCCTGAAACATCAGGAGGAAATGGACCGTGGCTGCCCAGGGCCCCTTTTCCTCCAACTTAGGAAGAAATGAAGGGTGTTTCCGTTTTCAGGAGAACACCCCTTGGGGAGATCACCGAATGGATGAACTTTGAGAGGAACTGGTTTGATGGCATCCATTCCTATGTGATTTCTAGTACGTCCTTTCCAATCCTGACGGTAATATACGTGTCAGGGTGCCGTGTAGGAAGGAAACAAACATCAGACCTCCGTGCTTCTCTTCCAGAACCACCTCCATAGACCCTGATTAACAGACCCCAGCTGGGCCGAGGAGCCCAAGCATTACTAATCTAAGACCTTTTAGGTACCACCTGCTTTGACATCTATTTCAATGCTAGCAGGAAATTTCAGCAGTAACCAATTTAGCTGAGCACAAATGATGTGCTCACTGAGGTCTGGTAAAAAGCCTTCAGCTGAGACCCAGAAAGTAAATACCGTCTTCTCTGTGAGTCACCTGTGCCTGGTGATAGACTGAGAACTGAGCGACCTTGCCAGAAAGAGTGGTTTATCCTCAGCTACTGAGTTCAACTGATGAACCTCACAATCGCTTTGTAATATAAAGGAAATCCTGGGAAAGGAGATTTTGTTGAAGGGTGGGGGAAGTGACCGTAATGACTAAAACACAAAAGAAACTGCAAAAATACACAGTAATTTCTTAAAGTAGCACATAAAAAATACAATATTTTAGAGTGTTTTTACAGATGCAAGGGTCTTGTCGACAAGCAGTCCTTGGAACACGTTATCTGGAGTTGACAGCAATAGTCCGCTTGGTCTTTAGGATGAATTGACATGGGTTTGGTTTCCCATGCTTTCTCTAAAAATACTACAATGACAAAATGACCCATTATTGCCATTTTAGCATTTAGCACTTCCTGGTGGATGCCTTCCTTTGTTCCTCTTTCCAACCTTCTCATCCATGCCCCCTGAGAAGGTTTGCAAGAGGTTAGGCAACCCCAGAAGATGCTAATAATAGTGTTTTGCTAATTCTATAAATATTTCTGCAAACTTGACTCCAGTGAGACCTAACTTCGGCAGTTGGAGTAATGAGCTTTCCTGCCATCGCCTGGATTTTAGGTGGAAAGCTCTCTGACTCGCTGAGCAATTACTCCCACATGCCTGCCCACTGTCATCAGCCTGCCCTGCGCCAGGTGTGAGGTTGTAGGGAACAGAATGTCAACATCGCCATCCTGAAATTAGCCACCCCAAAGTTCAGCGGGAAGACAGCAAGAGCAACTTCCTTTCCGGAACCTGCAAAAGCATTCTGATTTATTTTTGAGCCCAGTTGGGATTTATTGACAAACTGCGAGTCAATGAAATGTTAAATCCCTCACACTTTAAAAATCCGTCCTACTTAGGGAAGTCCTCAGTAAGTCTGTCTAGAGAAAGGGCCCACAGTTAGGCAGTTGAGAGTCTGAAATGTAAACTACTCAGCAAGTACCTAAGAAATGGAGCTTTATAATAAAATGCTTTTTTTAAAAAAATGTAAGGCCTTTGAATTTCCCTTCACAGCTTTGTTTATTGGGAAAGTACAGCCCCTTATTAATAATCCACTCTCGCCATAACGTTCTCTCTTCCCTGTTTATCCCTCCATACACTGTACCGCCTCCTCACCCCACTCTAATTTAATATCTTGTGATTTCTGCTTAAAAATTTATAGTCACTTACGAAGCACAGTAGGCGAAGTGTGCGGTTAGCACCTGACCAGGACTTCATATTGACTGTGGGCTGTGCTTACTGGATGGCAGCTACACTGCTGGTTGTGGGTGTGGGTGTGTGTCTCTGAGTAACCTTGACCCTTAGACACTTAGTCCCAGGAGATCAGGAAAGTCAGTAGCTGTGCTTCACTATGTAGCCCAGGCTGACCTCGAACACAGGGCAATCCTCCTGCTTCAGCCTCCCAAGTGCTGGGGTTAGCGGCATGTGCCACCACATCTCCTTTTAGCACCTGTTGCAGGGTTATTAACACATGAAATATTAGATGTTGGAGTTTATCTCCTCACCATGGGAATTTCCCTTTCCACGGGTTACCAGTTACCATATTTCTTTCAGGTTAATCTATATTTTAATGGCCTCTCAATTGTCAATGGAGATGGTAATTGGTTCTAATTTAGTGTCAGTGTCCTGGATCTAGAGCTGGAAGCACCAGGGTAGGGAGCTCAAGGTGCCCTTTAGGAGGAGGGCGCCACCCGGGATCTGTACGTGGACCTGCCCTGGCTCCTGGCTGCCTGCTTTGGTTTTCTAAGGTGAACAGCTCTGTCTGACACTTGCTTTTGGAAAGTTGGTCCAAACCTATGTGCATATTTGGTGAGCACATTTTGCTGCAGCTGGAAAGAAGAAATTCCAGTGGAGGCTGAAGGACAGGCAGAGCCCAACTCCATTTTATATGTTCAGCAAAGCTACCTTCAAGCAGAAGTGACACAGTCCCTGGCCAGTAGTTAGCAGCTTGTAGAACTCCTTCATGCCTGTGGCTTCATTTGCTCCTTAGAATAATCAAGGCCAGGGCAGGAGTCATCATCACACCCATTTTCGAGCTTGGAAGTCCAGGGAGGTTGTCTGGGACTGCGGTACTTGGGCAACTGCTTTGAAGCTTGTCACAGTTGGCACCTGTCGATTGTCTGCAACTTGACATGCAAGCTAGAACTTGGAGTTGACTGCTTGGCAGTTTGCTACCTTTTCCAGTCAAGAAAATGTGTTTGTCTTTTCTGGGATTCATTCTGCCTCCCGAACCAGTTAATGAAGAAGAATACCGAGGTACCACTGGGTTTGGCTGGTTAACCGGCAGAACCAAGAGAAGGACTTGAATCTTCCAATCCTTGCTCCAAAGTTTTTTCCTGATTATATACTGTTCTTCTGATTTGTTTATCCATATAATTGTGTAACTCCAAGCAATTGTTAGACCCTTAAAAATTCAGAGACGTTACATAATTACAGTGAATTATTGCTTTTTTACCTTCTCATCCCAGACCCCAAGTTAACAAATTTTACTCTGGTAAATTTTTCTAGCTCAACTGTCTTGGGAAAAGAGGTAAAAAGGGCAGAAATCTTTTTCAAAAATCACTTGTAGGAGTGCTTCTGATCTTTTTGTGGTGCTGGAGATTGAACCCAGAGCTTCATGCATGCTAGGTAAGTGTCCTACTCCTGAGCCACACCCATAGCCCCTGACTTTGTAAGAAAGAAAATTTGCCTAAACCATCTTATGAGGTCAGATCCAAAGATCAACCCAGCATATCTTTTCAAAGATCCAGACTGTCCCAGCACTCTGGGAGGCTGAGGCAGGAAGATCATAAATTCAAGCCAAGGCTGGGCAACTTAGCAAATTAGTGAGACCCTGTCTCAAGATAAAAAATAAAAAGGGCTGGGGTATAGCTCAGTGTGAAAGCCCCGGGTTCAATCCCTAGTACTGCACAAAATGAAACAAAACAAAACCCAATAAAACAAAACCCAACCACCCCCACCCCCACACTGTACATTTGCAGCTTCCTGGCCCATCTAACCCTGGACTCCCAGGGCTTTCTCTCACCCTCCTGTGAATTCCGGATCTCCTGAATATCCAGCAGAGCGACCATGTTCAGGTCTGGCTTGTGCTTTTTGGACTGGAACTACTTACCTTTCAGGGAGAGTCCTTAAATACTCTGCCAGCATGCAGGCAGGCAAACAAGACTCGGAAACCTGAGGTTTGGCGGCTCTGCGCCCCGTGGGCGGCTGGATCACTGGAAGATGAGGTCTCGATTCGCAGGCGATTTCTTCCACCCCCTTTGCCCTACCTCCGGCTCCCTACACCACTGGCAATGAAAGGGCCCAAGTTCTATTTGTGTCTGTCAGCTTATTTGTAAACTGCAGGTCAAAAAGAAATATTATGTGTAAAATCCAGACGAGACAATTGCCCGTTTCATGCTGGGAGAGGGTTTCAAAGGAAATCAGCTGACTTCCTGACTTGCTGAATGAAGTGTGAGTTTCGTTTCTGTCCCGTTAGGAAATGATATGTGAATAGAGTACTTGTATAAGCAGGCTTTTATTTTTGTCAATGGTTGGAAATTTGTGAAGAAAAAAAAAAAAAAGAGAGAGAGAAGAGAGGTCTGTTTCTTTTTGCATATCAAGATCCATTTCTGCGACACAAAGGCAGAAATGAGGATTTCTGAGTACTGCGTGGTCTCCAGGCCTGAAATCGCATTTCCTCTGCTTTCCTCCGGCCTGGAGTTGTTGGGTTGCCATAGCGACATGACTCCTCCCTCACAACCCTGTAAGATTAACTGGATACAGATTTAGCAGTAAGTCAGGCCGAGATCAAAATCCAAATATAGGGCCCTGATCGCCACAAGTGGGAGGCTGGCGGCTGAGGCCAGCCCCGCGCCCCTCCCTCCTGCTGCGTGTGAAGTGCCAGGGGTTGCCGGGAGACCCAGGCACAGCACAGATGGGACTGTGGGGCTGCGTCCGGGAAGGAAGGTGGTCCGATGCCGTCACCACCAATGAAGCACGAAACCCCCAAGGGCGGCCTCTGGGGCATGGCAAGTAGTGACATCGCAACAAGGATTGTTTGTGTAGGCCTGGCACTTGCTGTGTGCTGGGGCATTGTTATAAGCGCTTTATACTAAATTTAACTCTACTCAGACATGCAGTGGCCAAGGAAACTTAACTGTAGGGTTTATTTTGTTTTTGGTGGGGGTGAGGGGGTAATGGGATTGAACCTCGTGCCCTTTACCACTGAGCTAGGGCCCCAGCCCTTTTTATTCTTTTTTGAGAAAGGATCTCACTAAGTTGCCCAGACAGAACTTGAACTTGTGATCTTCCTGCCTCAGCCTCCTGAGTGGCTGGGATTACAAGCCTGTGCCACTATACCCATTAGTTTTTTGGTTTTTTTTTTTTTTTTTTTTTTTTTTGTGGGTACCGGGGGGTCGACCTCAGGAACTCGCGCGCCAGCAGGCACCCGTGCCGCTGAGCGATATCACCGGCCCCTTTTTCGTATGTGGGTTCCAGGAGTCGAACTCGGGCCCTCGCGCTTGCCGGGCAGGCGCTTAAGCCGCTGAGCCATCTCGCCGGCCCGTTTTTTGGGTTTTTTGAGGAATACTGCTATAGGTTGAATTGTGTTGCCCCAAAAGTGTTGACGTCCTAATCTTCAGTGGCTGTGGATGTGACCTTATTTGGAAACACCTCTCCGTGCATGTGATCAGGTTAAGATGAGGTCATGAAGGTGGCCCTCGTCCAAGGCAACCGGTACCCTTATAAGAGGAGAGAAGATGCCACGAGAATGCCGTGTGACATCAGAGGCACAGGTCATCAAGGATGACGGCCACCAACCGCAGCCAGGAAGAGACGAGGACAGATTCTATGCGGAGTCCAGCCACACCTTCATTTCCAACTTAAGTGGGGATCTTGATTTCAGATTTGCTTCCAGAATGGTAAGACAGTTTCTATGGCTCCAAGCCCCCCGGCATGTGGCTCCCCGGGAAGTGAATGGGAACGAGCCTGTCCCTATTGTACCAGGTCAAGTCAGCACTGCGGCACACACAGTGCTACCCAGACCAGCGCTCTGTCTCTCCCCTCCCACCCCAGTGTGACAATGGTCTCCTTTCTCTGCGTACAGGGTCACATTCGTTTGCACAGAATGCACCCCTATATCTATGCACTTGCCCGAAAGGTTTTTTTCTTTAACACTCTGTGTATCTTGGAGCTCTCCAAGCCTTTAGTTTTCAAAAAATTTAAATTGTGATTAAAGATGCATAAAATTTACCAGCTTCACCGTTTTTAAGTGTACAGTTTTTTAATATTAATTATATTCATATTGTTGTACAGCTGTCACCACTATCCATCTCCAGAACTCTTTTCATCTTGAAAAACTGAATCTCCATATATATATATATATATATATATATATATATATATATATATATATTTATGTATTAAGTAATAATTTCCCACTCACCCCTCCCTCTGACACCTACCACTAGACCTCCTCTGTGAACTTGACAACTCTAACTCGTAAGTGAAATCATATTAGTATTTGCCCTCTTATGTCTAGTTTATTTCATTTAACATAATGTACTTGAAGGTTTTCCATGTTACAGCATGTGTCAGAATGCCTTCCCTTTTCAAGGCTAAATAATATTCCATTGTAGGAAGGTCCCACATTTCTTTATCATTCACTGATGGACACTTGGGTTGCTGCTACCTTTTGGCTGTTGTGAATAATGCTTTTATGGACATGAGTGTACAAATATCTCTTTGTGATCTTGTTTTCCATTCTTTTCATTGTATACCTAGAAGTGGAATTGGTGGGTCCTATGTCCAGCCTCAGGGAATTTTCTGTTTATTGAATTAGTGATAATTTTCATAACCCTAAATTACTTAAATAACAACTGAAATTTTGTAGATGTCCATATAGTTTCTAAACCTGTCTGGCTCTTTTTAAGGCTTGGGCCATTATCTTTTTCTATAGTATCTGTTTGTGATGCATAATAAATACATCCATTGTGGGGAATTGAAACATTCACACATTGCATCTTGATCTTTTTTACTTTCCTTTCCCCATCCTGCCCTCCCATCTCCTTCCATCCTCAGATCCCTTTCCCATCTCCTCAAAGTCTGTTTTCTGTTTCATAACCTTATCTTTGTGACTATTGCTTATTGAGAATCTCAGCTTTGACCCTGGGCATTAGTATTCTTTGGACTGAGAACTTAATTTTGCATACTAAGAAACTTCCTTGTTGGTCTAAAGCATTGGGATGGGAGGTTCGCACTGTCTTAGTTCTGATGGTCTCAGCTCTCGGTTCCCAGGCACTTACTGTCATTCATTCATTCATTTCACTCACACATTCAGAGTTTCCGCGCACAGGATTGTGTACAAAGTATCGGGGCTGAGGCTCGAAGCCGTTCACACACAGTCGCTCCCCACAGAGCACACAGTCTAGCCAAGTGCGTTGAGTTTACACACCAAGTGTGACAAACACACCACCTCCCCAACCACAAAGAAAAACCAAATGATTTTGGATGATGACTCTACCAGGTCAGGACAGACACTGAGAAACAAGCTTGTCACTATTAGATATTAAGGAAAATACAACAGATGCAATGATAATGATTGCTCATACTCTTTTTCCTTTTGGAAAAATCTCAGCCTCGCAGTCCGTTGGCTTTTAATTACTCAGTTCTTTGGGTAGGTAGAATGCGCATGTTTGTGCGTATGCAACAAAACTCCAGAGGTACGAAAGAATACGCAGTGGAATATGAGTCTCCTGGCCTCTTCTGAGCTGCCTGTGCATCCCCTTTCCAGCATAGCTTCTCCTCCCCCCACAGTTTCCCACGGTGTCATATGTCTTTGTGTGGAGCCACACTAACATGTGTATTTGCTTTCTTAAAAAAAAAAAAAAAAAAAAAAAAACCAGACCCAAAGAGGTTAAATTTACTGCCTTGTTCTCCCTTTGCCTTTCTCTCTCTTGGAGATCAGCCCATTTCAGTACTGATATAATGCTGTATTCCTTTGGGTGGCTGGGTAGTATTCTGCTATGGGGACACACGTTGGGAGAATATAGGTTCCCATATATACTAAACATAGAAACTAAGAACCTGGGGTCTGAATCCCCAGTTTGCCACTTACTAGCAGTGTAACTCAGGCGAATTACTTAAGCTTCCTAAGCTTTAGTTTTTCTGATCTAAAATAGTGCTCATAATAGTACTTAGCTCATGAAGTCATTAGGCACAAAAAAAGCATCTAATGCATTTTTGTGTTACTTGACGTATGATAATTTATTTAACGGGGCCCCATTGATGGACATTTAGGTCTTTGTCAATGTTTTGCTATTAAAAGCAACCTAGCAATGAGTAATATATATCATTTCACGTGTTCAGGTTTATACAGTGGTACAAACTTAATTCTCTCCACGATTCTGGTTGCAAACCGAAATGGACAAGAACCGAATCAAGTTTCCCCATAAGGTCAACACTGAACTTAACTATTGACTTTGATTTGGCTCTCGTCCAATTCAGTTTGCAACTAGAATCATGGGAAGAAGTTTGTGAACCAAGGCACCACTGTATTTGGAATAACATCTTAGAAGTAGAATTTCTGGGTCGAATGGCCAAGTGGATCCATTTAGATTTGGATGGGGATTTCCAGCTGGCAGGTCAGTAAGGTTCTACCAACCCACAGTCCACCCATAGTGTGTAAGGCTGGGTATGCAGGGTGGAGACGGGGCTGCTTGCGTTTCAGTGGCCAAGCCAGGCCACTCTGTGGATGTGACATTGAGATTAGTTCCCAGATGATGAGATGGAGCTGGCCACTTAAGATCTGGGCTGCAAGATCTAGGGCACAGCTGAGGTGGGGCTCTGAGGCAGAAATGACCGCAGTGTGTTTAAGAACTAGAAGCAAGCCGGAGTGGCCACACAAGCTACAGGTAGGGAGAAGGTGGCAGCCTGTGCATGGGACAGGAAGTCAGGGCTCAGATAAACCCAAAGTAGGGTTGGGATTTGACTGCCACTAGAGGGTCTGTTGGTTCGCTTTAAAATCATCCCTGGCCATGGAGCGAAGAGTAGACAGTTGGAGGAAAGCAGAGAGATGCATGAGGAGCCACCGCAGTGCCCAATGCTAGAGGGGTGCACTTGGGTGCTGAGGGTGGCGGTGGCAGGGGAGATGGAGGAAGGTAGGGAAAGTGAGAACTCGGGGGTTGTGGTGCCCTCTTGGCTTTGCTATTTAGCAGAGCCAGGAGCTTGGGCAGCAATCGCAACTCTCTGTGCTTCGCTCTCCTTTGTCTATAAAATGAGGAGAATCATTGCAGCATTGTTTGGCAGTAGTGTGAATAAATGGTTTAATATGTGGAAAATGCTTGGTACATACTAAATGAATGTCAGCTATTATTGTGTACGGAGCTGGGGACGACTGGAAATACCAGGTGCAGACCTTCGTATCTGTCTCATTACTGGGTCCTTAGCAGTTGGAACGGCATTCTGAACACAGTAGACAGTCATTAAGTTGAATAAAATGAGTGAATGAATAGAAATAGGACCCAGGGGAAGGGAAGAGGGGTTGGGTGGTTGTCAAAGAAGGCTTCACATTATATACATACAGTATATTTTACAGTGTATATAAACTCACATTATTCTATCATTAAAATACATTTTGAAAGATTTAAAAACTGTGTTGGCACAGTATATGCTTAGCTGTGTCAGCAGGACTCTTCAGTTAAAGTTTTTCTTTCGGGTCTGGTTCTCAGAACTAAAAGCCAAGGACAAAGGTTTACGAGCCAAAGTTCCTGGTCTCCATGCTGGGGTGTATAGCTGCGCAAACTGTCTCATCCTCTGAACCCAGGGACTTGTTATTCAAAAACATTGCCAGAGAATAACAAATCTCATTTCCTGATAGTTCACAGATCTTTTGTAACCGAGGGGAATGCCTATAAGACATAAAACGAGCTCAAGAACTATCCAAATTAATGAGAAAAATAGCTTCCTATTGCAAATTAAACCACAAGACCTGAAATTCCAGGGATCCTAGTCCAGCATCCAACAGCAAGCCATTCATTTATTATTTCTAGAAATAGTTATCAAGCAAGTACTAAGTGCCAGGCATAGTTCAGGCACTCGGGAGACATCAGATAACAAAATAAATATCCTTACCTTTGTGGAAGTTGCATTCTGGTGGGTGGGGGGGATGGACAATAATGAGCAATGCCTAGCATAAAATAAGTAAATCACAAAGTGTGTTAGAGCTGAGAAATGCTGCGGGAGAAATTAAAAGGCAGGCAAGCTAGGGTTGATGCTTTGTGGGGGGTTGTGATTTTAAATGGTGTGCTGTGAACTTCATGGAGAAGGTGACATTTGGACAGGGATGCTAAAGGAGGTAGAGGAGTTTTGTATTTGCATATGAGAAGTAGGCTGATCGCGCATGGAAACACCCACTGCAAAACCCCTCAGGTTAGGCTACATCAGAGGCTGGTGTGACAGGGCAGAGATCAAGAGGGCGTGGCGGAGGGGAAGTGGGCACTGGGAATCTTGCAGGGCCTGGAGTCTACTGCAAAGCTTCTGGCTTCCAGTCTGCAGGGATGCTAGAAGCTCTGCAGGTTGCAAGTGGAGGGTGACATGATCTGATTCACGCTTTACTAGGAGCAGTTTGGCTTCTGGGTTGAGGACCAGCTTTGGGAGGACAGGTTTGAAACGTAGAGAGCCTGGTCCGAGGCTGGCAGAGGAAGAGAGTGGTGGTGGCTGGCGGCGGCAGCGTACCTGGTGAAGATCGGTCGTGCCCTGGAAATACTTTGCATGTATCTGGAAGGTGGAAGTGACAGAATTTCCCGACAGACTGGAGAAGCTCAGGAATGCCGCTAGAGACAGGTTGAGACGGAGATGCTTGTGGTACCTGCACCTCCCAGGGTCTGCTGAGTCCGAGTCAGGAGCTCAAGAGAGAAGGTGGAGGGTAGTGAGACGGAACTGCAGTTGTTGGCTTTGCCTGCCATCTGTGTGGCAAGAGCCGGCATGAGCTCATCCAGGGAGACAGGGTAGAGAGAGCAGAGGCAAGGACGAAGCACTGAGTCATCTCAACGCCAAGAGCAGGAAGAAGTGTAGGAATTAGCGATGAGGAGGAGTCACAGCCGCCAGGGAGGCTGGCAGGAAGCCAGGGAGAGTGGCGCTCCCGACGCCAAGAGAAGGATGAGTGCCGAGGAGGAGAAAGTGATGAACCATTTGGCCAGAGCTGAGACGCCAGCCTGAGAGGCTCAGCCCTGGCACACCGAGGGGAGGGCAGGAGGCTGCCCCGTGGTCCCCGAGCCCACAAGGAAAGGGAAGCGCCCATCTTCAGCAGCCTGGCTTCCAGGCTGAGATGAGAAATGAGCAGCATGGACAGTGGCTCTCCAGGATGCAGCCATGGACCTCTGACCTCTTTTTGGACACCAGTTACATTCAGTCAGCCCTAAATGGCCCTTTGGGGTCTCCAGCAGATGAAATTTCTTTCCCCTTTGTTTCATGTGCCACTCGGAACCTCTCGAATTCTTGCAGTTTTCGTTAAGAATCCCTCCCATACCCATCCGCAGGGCAGCCTGCACCATCTCTCTGCTCAACTTTGTTCTGTTCTTCAAGGAAGGTCACAGGCATCCATATGGGTCAGCGACGGCCCAGAGTCCCCACCTTGTTAGCCTCTTGCCAAACGCTCACCAGCCATCCCACCACCCATCTTGGAAGTGGGAACAATCTCTGGCCTATTTTTGCTGCAAGGAGATTAGTGCGTAACATGTGGAGTTCTTGCTGCCCAGGAGCGGAACACAGTCTGGGCATTGCTTAAAGTGAGCCACTGGCTGGATGCCACGGGCTCCAGGCAGCTGCGGGCCCACACCGGGAGTCACAGCAGCACATGCAGCAGCTGGTCTCAGGAGCATGCTAGGCGGATGTTTCCCATAACTTGTGCATAGAATGTCCCCATTTGTCATGCTGAGCTGGTCCTGTCCACCCTATACAAATCCCCCAGTACTTTAATATCTTACCTTGGACAAAGGCCACAGAATTCTAGAAGATCGGCGTTCTGCAGGTGAGTATCCAGTGATGATATCGTAATCTTTTAGCATGGTGGCCATTCTCTTGCTTAAAGGGAAACTACAATAAATTATCATAATTCCCTGATTTAAAAGCATATCTGTCTACAAGCCCATGGTTTAAAAGCAGATTTTTTCAGATGTAAAACATTCTTCTTTGAGCAGCAAGAGCGTTTTCTGTAGGAGACTGTCAGCTACTTCCTGTATGGTGCTGTATTGTTTCAAGATTAGGTATACTCTGAGTTATGCTAGGATCCAGAAATTAATTGATGTTATCATGGGAACTAGATTCAATGATTTCTAGCCAGGTTAGAAACTGCAAAGTTAGTTTTCTTATCTGGATCCAGTTGTCCCTGGATGTTCCAGGACAGTAGACATTTGGCAGTTCTATTTTATCTTTCAGTTTATTTTTGAGATGGGGTCTTGCTATGTAGTTCATAGTCTTGAATTCACTATGTAGCCCAGGCTGGCCTCGAACTTGTGACGATCCTCTTGCCTCAGCCTCCCGAGTGGCAGCTCTATTTTGAATGGGGGTGTTGAAGACAAGTTCCTATCAATGAAAGCAGATTGGTTTTGCCTTTTGATGTTTATTACTTTTTCAAATCTAAGTTTATTTATTCACCTTAGGGCACAGAAAAAGCCTATTTGTGTCACTTGGTGTCTACACAGGGTTGGCTCCGTAAGGGCAGGAGACAGGGCTAAGCCCTTCGGTGTGCACCATGCCTCTTGGTACAGTACTTTCGGACCCTGGCAAGTTCCTTTCATCTCGCTAAGCTTCTCTTTCTTCATCTGTATTAAGGGAAGTAACCTGCATTGCAGAGTTAGGTGAGAATTAAATCTTCTATGTGACAGACTCGGCCAGTGCCTACACACAGGGGCTGGGTGTCACGGGCAGCCAGGTTGTTACTGTTCTCACCGTGCTGGTGTCGCTTTCTCTTGCCTGCAGTCAGGGTGCTGAGGAGCTGGGTGTTGAGCCCTGGAGAAAGACCTCAGCGTCTGTCTTTCTTTCTCCCCGTGTCCTGCTGTCTGCTGGTGACACCCAGCATAAGTGGAAGTACCCTTCCTCCTAGGAGCGTCCCACCCTTGTCTTGTCCCCCCAGGGGACAGGGTCATGCAGAAAGTGTAACCAGCTGCACACACAGGGCCACTTCTCTCAGCCACTGCCGCCGGGCCCTGGGAAGCAGTGGCAGCTGCGTGCCCTGTTGGGTGTAGTCAGCATTTCCATTCCTTCCTTCCTCTAAGGATCAGGTTCCCTAGCATGTTGGGGTCTCACCTGCACCCCAGGTCCACCTCTGGGCCTGTCTCCTTTGCTTCTGGACTTCAAACAGGGTAGCACACATCACTCTGCTTATGTTTCCCCTGGATGCTGATGGTGTCTGCTGCTTGCCTACTGCGATCAGACGTCCTAAACGTCAAGGCAGTGTTTGTTGATTGACACACACCCTCCCCTACGTTCATGCTACAGGTTCCTGCTTCTGCCACGCCTGGCTCCTTGCTAAGGAGATTGAGACGAGGTCTAACGTCTTGTCCTTTATTGACCGTCTCTTAAAATGCTAACTCCTTGTAATTCTGCTTATTTTCAGTAAAAGATGTCTGACCAGAAAGTCTGCGTGAATTGGCTAATTAACACAAAAAGCTTGTGTTTGATTGAAGAAACAAAACAAAACAAAACAAAAAAACCTTGGGATTTTATTTGCTATGTGTCTTCAAATCCCTATCTGTAGCATGGTTCCTGTTGGGCTTTCCTCAGTGGAACAAAACCAGATCTCTGTCTCTCTGTCTCTCTCTGTCTCTCTGTCTCCCCTCCAGAACCTGGCAGTACTTCATTCGTACCATGGAATTTCCATGTTTTACTCTGGTTGTGTAAATTTGTTCCACCACCATAAAGATCTGTAGGTAGCCTGTGAAGTCTCTCGTCTGTGTTTGGAATGGGAGAGGTCCCAACTGACAAAGAATCAATTATTTATTGATTTAGAAGATGAAAAATACAGAGCTGCAATGACATTGTCAGGATTTATAGATCTCGTTTTAGTCGATTGCTTCTGCGACAGTCCAGCCAGGGACCCCGTGCCGGGGAGGCCTGTTCCCAGGACAGAGCTCCTCCTCCGAAAGTGTCCTCTCTGCCTTTGTTGCAGGGGAGCCTCAGGTTTTGTTTGCAGATGTTCTGGTTTTCATTAGCAGTCTGGTGGTGACAGCTAGCTAGAGTTTCCTCCTGTCATTGCTTGCAGGAATGGTGCTGAATTCTCAGAGGTGGGCATGAAGCTTTGAGGATGGCAGTGGCTTCATCAGTGTGCCCTCACCCCAGCCCTCGATTGTCACAGTGGCAGGTCACGCTGTGAGAATGAGAACATTGCTGACCAGTGTGGCTGGTGCATCGGGCAGGCTGGGAAAGTGCCCGATCCATCTATCTCCATTGGTTTCCTAACAATTACATTCTCTCTGCTTCCTACTGACCTTCGCAGTGCACACAGGCTACTTTTTGTCTTGCGGTATAAAGAATTCCCCTTTGGTCTTTCACACTAGGATTCTTGCAGGCTTTTTCTCCATGTCTGTAACTTCATTCCACCCCCATTTTTTAGCTTCACCTCTCTCCGATTCACCCTTTCAGTCCTGCTGAATAAAGGCTGCACTTGTACTTCCCGATGCTTTTATCCTCTCATTCAACAGTCTGTTGAAAAGAAAAGCCAGTGCTCAGGGAATCCCACCCGACGATGAATTAAACTCCCTAGGCTTTAGTTTGCTTTCTCATCTGTAAAACGGGGACGATCATATTATTCTCCCCTAGGGCTACTGTCACGCTGAACAAGATAATGCACGTGAAGTATACAGTTATCACTCAATAAAGGCACCATCATCACTATCTCCTCCACCACCAGCGACTCCAGGAATACCTTGGGTCTGCCTATAGTTTTGTTATTACGTTCACGTTATACCTTCAGGTCACAGCCCAGGTCTCCTCTGAAACTCATTTAATGTGATGCCAGTGTCCCCTTCTATCTTACATCCTGGATTCTTAAAGAATAATCCTCTTGACTCCTGTTTTCTGTAGTATCACCACATATTCATTTGCCACGTTGGATTTTACAGAGCAGCGCTCTACACGTTATTCCATTTAATCCTCTGCCACCTGTCCTCTGACTCCAAGTCCAATATAGCTTTTTGGTTGTTTTTTCGTATGTGGAGCCATTTTTTGGTGAAGGACCAATCACCTTTAATTTTCTATCTGGGATTTTGGCAAGAAATCAGCAATTTTAAGCTCTTGGGAAGCAGCTATTCGTCCCGAGTCTCTCTCTACCGTGTATATATCTAGTCTCCTACCAGCGCTGTCGCTTGTGCGGGTTCCTGGCTTCCTTCCTGCTGTCACGTAGGGCAGAGGTTTGGGTCACGATGATGTGGGCAAGGCTTCGTCTAGGCTGGGAATGGAGTCCCAGCACAAGGGCACTCTGTTCAATGCAGGGACACCCAGGTGTATTGTGGGATTGGAGGCAGGTAGAGGAGATAGAAAAATAGAAGCTGGTATTGCAAACCTGGTGTCTCCTCTGCCTATAAATTAGTCTGGCAGTGGCTCTCCAAAGAATCTTTTCCAATCCATCTGGCTCTGTAACTTCTCATCCCTGTTATCTGGGCAGAGTAGCAATGGGCACTGAGTTTGTTTACTCGTTTGTTAGCCATTTGTTCAATACAAGCCATGCACCTGGTACCATGTTAGTTACTGCAATCAAAAGAATGAAAGGTCCTGCCGAGTGGACATCCAGTGGAACTTCCGGTTCCAGGTTGGGGGAATCACAGGGAGGAGGGGAGGAGATGATCTCCGGTGACGAGAACAGCATTCTTAGCCCAGGGAAGTCTGCTCCAATCTTCTAACCAAATCTACCAACCCAGGATGCCCAGGCATGGAGTCACCAGCCTATGAACATTAAGAAATACTGGGGCTGCAGCCACAGTCCTGGCCCCCAGTACCCCTAAAAATCAGAACACTTAGCCCAACGTGATGCGTAACAATGCTTGGACTGTGAAAGACCTCAGTTCCCTTCCTCAAAGTCTTCAAGGAGTTTGCCAATTCAACTGCACCTTTACTTCCTCTAAAATCTGAATAGGAGAGCAGATGGTCACTGAAAGTTGAAGCGTGAAATCAGCAAGGAACTTGGTCAGACTCATTAAGATAACAGACAAGAGCAGAGGAGTTAGAACCTGGCTCCAGGAACTCCATCCCTGGCTTCACCCACTTTATTTCTCCTCTTCAGCAGACCCAGTTTTGAGAAGGAACCACAGGAAAGGGAAAGCGAAAGAGTACGCATCCAGAATCGACTGCCCAACTGCGGAACTCACCATATAAGCCCATGCTTGGTCTAACTATGCAACCAATGGGCTGTGAGTTTTCTCCTTGCTCTGTCGTTGGTAACAGCAAGGGCTAGCCTCACGCCCTTATTTCCAAATCCAAAGCTGTGCTTCTGACTTTACTACTTAACCAAATATTAGCAAGCACCAGCCTGAAGCCAGGAAGTCTCCTGGTCCCAAAGAGTTACAGGTGAGCTCTCAGTGGGTTGTTGTTACTGATTCTGGTAAGCTTTTCAAGATACCCATGATGCCTTGCCAGTGAGCTTAGATATTTTAATTTCCACTTAAGCTGGTAGGCAGGGATGGTATGCTCTTTGAAGTTCTGTGGTGTTAGAAGACACCGGAAAGTATGTGTGGTGAGGTATTTCAGGTATGTTTAAATTGTCAGTTACTGCTCATTCTGTTTGTGCCTTCAAAGAATGTTTTTGTTAAGGAGGTCGCAGGGATTTGACTTACTTGCTGAAGATTGGAAAGCTACCTTCTTTGGATTTGAGCAGAAATTAATCACAGAGTTGTTTTGCACTTCCAGCCCAGAGAAGGGGCCTTTCTGCCAATGGGAAAGAGAAAAGAGGGGCTCTCGTTGGGGGCCCGGGAAGGGGTTTACGCAGCACTGGGCATGGGTTGGGGGGCACAGGAAAGACCCAGTAAAATCAGTGCTCATTATGGGCAGCTGGGGGAAACAGTCAACTGTCCTTTGCCCCGTCAGGCAATTTGACAACAAACCACTGGGAAGGTTTCTGATTCTTCCAGGAGATTTGGGTAAGTTAAAAACAAAATATCACTTTTGTTTATGAAACTTTTACATTCCATTGTGTTCTTCCACACATGTGTTAAACTTCCAGATATTGCAGTCAAAGCTCTGCCCCAGTTCTTTGCCTTCTGGGCATCTGAGGCTGCCATGCTTGTTACTAACTAGTCTAAGTTACTAACTAGTCTAAGTTACTAACTTCCCAAAGAAATGCACTTGCAATCAAACTTGCAGACATTGTAGTTGTGATTGATGTTAAAACAGGAACTAGCGAGGCAAGTTCTAAATTGTGTCTAGTTTATTAATGTCAGTTTTGATTGAGGATAACTAAATTTTATCGGGCTCTCACTATATACTAGGCTCTCGGCGGTGTATTGGACCTGTAACACTTCATTTGGTCTTCACAACTTTGAGTAGCTCGATATTTTCAGTTGTCGTGTCACCGATGACAGAAGGAACGCAGAAACTATATGCAGTTGGTCACAGAGGTCACCACTGGAGTGTCGCCAGCAGGGTGTGAGGGACTCCCGGGGCTGAGCTGAGGAACCTAATCCAGCCTTCTCACTGACTGTTCGCAGGTTCACTGACTCCATGGCTGCAGAAAAAGAATTCTTGGGTTGCGCCAGTAAGAGGCTCAGGAAGGGTTTCTTAGGCAGAAATTAAAAGGTACACACTCAAAGAACTAGAATGTGGGCCCTCAAGAGGAGAGAGAGACAGACAGACAGTCAGATGGGAGGGGGAGAGAGAGAGAGAGAGAGGAATTATTTCCTGGGATGGGGAACATTTGTGCTTCTCTTGAGGGGGTGGAAGCCCCAGGAAAAGGTGCCCACCCAGAAGGATACTGGCCCATTTTACAGCTATGAGCCCAGTTTTTTTTTTTTTTTTAATTAATAATTTAAGCATCCTGTGAATTCTCTCAACCTGTTCCTTTATATCAGGATCAGGTTTTCTCTTTACTTTTTCTCAGTTAAACCTGTTTGAGGATTTTGCACATTCCTGAGGAATTTGGGCTATGATGGTCTGGGAGGAAAGGAGCCTAAATTGAACCAAAGGAAGGAACGCTGATATGGATTGCCTTGGGTAGCTTCAACTAGGTTCTGGAAGTTGCAATCTTCTTAAAAGGACAATTTTTTGAGTTATGATTTCATCTCCTTTTTTTTTTTTGTGGGTACCAGGGGTTGAACTCAGGACCTCACGCTTGCCAGGCAGGCGCTTACGCTGCTGAGCTATGTCACCGGCCCTTCATCTCCTTTCTGAGCCATACCGGATGCGGGTCTATCGTCGCCAGGTGACAGTGTACTCACGCTGTAGAAGTTAGCAGAAACTGCTACCTGTGGTTGTAAAGAGACATTCAGTGTAATGGCTACCAAAGGTTAATGGCTCAGTAATATGGCCGCATTATTTTTAAATTTATTTCCAGTGAAGTTTAAGAATGTATACAAAGTATGTGCAAAAGCAAATTTAAATAGGACCCAGGGATTTAAGACAAAAAAGTACGAGTTTCCTTCTCTATACCACACCTCCCCAACCCCTTCTGTCCAGAAGTGGCTGAGTTGTTTTTTTTTTTGAAGTTTGCAGTAGCTCTTTTACATGGATTTATCCATGACTGCTGCTTTCCTTAAGTTATCCTAATTATAAAAACAATATAACCATATAATCCTTCTTTCTAAAAAATCTTATTTGTAAAAAAGCACAGGACTTGAAATTTATGCATGTTGAATTTTCTTTCCTTCCCCTAAAAAATGAATAAGGCACACTGCTGGAGAATACATTTGAATTGGAAAAATATAACTGTCAGCATGATAGAAGCAATGAAGTATTGAAATAAGCTTTAATTCTAGATCCTTTAAAAATGACAACAAAAGTCATTTAAGGCATTCTTACTTATAAATTCTTTTATGTGACTATTCAGGTTTGGGAGTCTGGAATGCTTATTTCCCTCTAAATTTTCAGTATTAAGAAATGTGATGTCTAACAAAGCATCTGAATAGGATTTCCTGAAACTTTTTTGTTTTTCATATATAGCTGGTGGAATTTTTGTTATATAATTCTGTGATTCTTTGGCTTAGCAAAATGAAAATTAAAAAAAAATGTCAGGGACTTTCCTAAATCAGCTGAATTTCTCTATTCTTTATATTGCTACTGCCTCCTATTACAGATTAAATAACTTCCTATCACGGCCAAGTCGATTAAAGTGTATCATTTTGATATACTTTGGGTCCATGGTCCATTCTAGGTGGTGATAAATGAAATGAGTGGTTCTGGGGTTATGTTTTCCTATGTAACCCCACTTTTGGGTGCCTGAGAGTCACAAAGTTCTGCTTCCTAGACTCTGCTTAACATTAGAAATTATTCCCATAGTTTTAATATCAGAGAATCAAGTCTTAGGGAGGCTGAATCCATAGTATGGTCAGCACAGGTGAGAGCCTGTTAAAGAATTTTCAGTGCTGTCTACCTGTCCACAAAGAGAGGCCTGATGACTTCCAGAGCTGCCACAAATAGCTCCAAATAGAGGGCACAGGTGTACATCCATGCGCCGGCACCAGGATCACCTGGAGGGACTGTTCACCATTGGTGGGACCCAACCCCCACCTCAGGGGTTCTGATGCCACCAGTCTGGGGCCCCAAGAATTTTTGAGTTCCCGAGGTCGCTGCTGTTGGTCCAGGCTACACACTTTGAGAACCACTGGCCTAGAACATTTAGAAGCCATTGCAAAAGAAGAATGAATGACTGGTTTGGCAGAATTGAAAGTACTAACTTTTTTGTTGGGTACATGGGGCCACCTCTGAATTTCAGCTGCTGAGGGCAGGGAGAGGTATGGTTATACTCCAAATGTGGGGCATGTATACCCATCTTATTTGTCTACACGGATGATGGATTTTTAAACATACAACACAAAATAATGTCCACGAGTGCTCTGAATTATGTCTTCTCACTCCTACTGCTTGATTTGTGGGTTTTTTTTAAAAAGACTGGTATGATGTGTTGGACCCTCCCCCTCTAAACACTTTCCACATTTCACTCTTAAAATGAAATCATCCTTCTTGCATTTAACTAATGGAAACTTGCTCAGTGTGCCAAGCAAGGTTCCACTGTCCCTGAGACAAATTTTCCAAAGGACTGGAATTCTATGCAGCTTTTATTCAAGAAACAGAATGGAAATGTTCAAATTTATGACACTCTGATACATATTTTCCAAGGCTTGATATTTAAGTAACATCTATTACATTGTATCTGAAGACATAGGCACAACTGCAACTCTGTAAGATAAACAATTACATTAGGGATTTCTTTTTAGCTAGCTTTTACACCCTCATGTATTATTTAAATTTGTTTATAACTCTTTAAAATAATTGATATATCAGCAGCAGCATTAGCTAACATTAATGAGTGGTCATATATCAACCATTGCTAAGTGATTTATAATCTAATTTAATTATCACTGTTCTATAAGGAAAAGTTATCACTTTTTCTTTTTCTTTTTCTTTTTTTTTTTATTAATGCTTAAAGTGAGGTTGATGAAGGATTGAATTACTTGCCCAAGGTCCCTGGCAAGTAAGTAGCTGAACAGATCTAGGGCCGGCTAGCTCCAAAGCCTAGCTACCTCCCCACTGTGTTATTATCTTTATTAAAACACACTTTTTAAACAGCTTTCTACACTTGGCATCATTAAATATTAGCTCTTCCCCTAGGACCATTCAGTCTAAAATAGTCAGCTTTATTAACCACGTAGTGAATGTGGAACAGCTGAGCCAGCGTGGAAAAGGTATAAATTGAATATTAATATGTAAATATTTAACTCTGCACAGAAAATAAGTTTTATGAAAGAGAAGCCATGTTTATGTAGGATGGAACAAAGAGTATGTAGGTCTTCTTTTCCCTTACATTTGAGGTGGATCCGAGGGAAGAATGTTTAGGAACTCCTTAAAATGGAAACAGAAGGTCTTAGTAAAACTTAGGTTGAAAGGGCTGGTTAGGTTTGGGATTTATTCCAGCAGATGATTTTGTGTGAGGATTGGGTGGGACTGTCCGAGGGGATACGTTCCAGCACTTCCGGTAGAATCTTTTGTGTTGACAGAAATGCCTATAGCCATGCTGTTTACTAAAGTAGTCACCCTCCGCCTGTGACCATGAGCCTTTGAAATGCGATAGCACAGCTGAGGAACTGGATTATTTAATTGAATTAATGGAAATGTAAATAGCCACATGTGGCTAGTGGCTGCCGTGTTGAACAGCACAGGAGAGTAGAAGGCAGCAGGGCAGGTTGAGAAGCAAGAGGCAGAAATGGAGGCTGAGAGCCAGGATCCTGGACTTCGGTAGAGAAAGAATCCTTTGTCAGGCCTCTGGGAAGGTGCTGATTACTGCAGTACGAGGACACTGAGGAACAACTGGAGGATGTGTGGGGTTCTGGACCCGAGAAGACCAGGACACGCATGGCACTCTGAACAGAGGGAGAAGGATGAATGGAACTTCTGTGGTGGCGAGTATGGTAGGATTTGGCATCCGGCTGGTCGTGGGTTGAAGCACGGTGGGGATTGGCATCTCCTCCAAGGCGTCCAGCCTGGCGCTGGGGAGCGGCTCCTTTCTGAAGCTGTAATTGGTGTGGGCATAGGGACATCCAGCTTGAGACGCCTTAGGGCCAGAATGTGTATCCCGAGGCTGTACCTGAGAAGCAGGTTGGCGGATGGATCCATTTAGTATTCGTGCAAGGGTGGCATTTAGTCTATGTGCACAGATGGTAAGAGATGGTGTTTTGACCTTCTTAGGAAAGTTGGTGTGGCCAGAAGGGAGTGGGCAAGGCAAAGAGGGGTAGGAAATGAACTTGAGATAGATTCGCAGGCTACAGGGCTGCCAGGAGCCATGTCATACAAAATTCTGAATGATATTGCAAATGTGATGGGAAGCCTCTGGAAGGTTCTAGAAGGAGAATGGGAGAGTTTCATTAAACTCCATAAATACCATTCTGATGCAGTCCAGAAAGTAGACATTAGTGGAAGAGTCATAGAGGAAGTTGGGAACTGAGGTGTGCCAGGTTGAGATGGATTAGGACAGCAGGGGTGGATGTGGAGACACTGGCCAGAGTCGAGATGTATTTTAAAGGCAGTCAGTGGGTTTATTATTGGAGGAGATGTGTTGTGAGAGAAAGAGGGGTACCGGGGTTATCCCAAGGTTTTTTCCTGAGCAATTAATTGGGTGATAATCATTTATTGAGATGGGACTGAGTGCCAGGTTTACAACCAAGGTCACTTTTTACACACATTAAGTTAGGGGTTCGAGGTTCCTGTTAAATGCCCTCGGGGATTGTCTGGAGGCAACTGAACCTGTCATCCTCATGATTTGGTGAGCTGTGGTTTAAGGTTTTAAGAGCAAGGAACAGCCAGAAGAGAAAGAGAAACTGAATGGTAAGAGTATTCAAGAGTGGGGCAGGGGTTTTAGGGAGTGGGAAGTTCCAGGGTCCCCTTTGGGAATGGAGGGATGGACGCAGGGAAGAGCGTGGCATTCTGGGTATGGTGTCATGGGGACTGGAAAGGTGTCTTTTGAAGAGACCTTCCTCGTAGAGTGGTGGGGATCACTGAGGAAGAGCCCCATGCTAGGAGGGTGTGGTGCTCAAAGAAGGGAGGAGGAGGGTTAGGGTAGTGGCCAAAGGGGGGAGAGAGCTCAAGGTCTAGGGATGCCCACACAGCAAGGGTGTCAGAAGTCAAAGGACAGGAGGACTTTGTCACGATGTAAGTCACTTGGTGCTGGCTGCTTCTGCCTGAAGGTATTTTGGGGCCATTTAATCAAAACGGCATGCCTCTGGGTTGAATAACAGAGTGGGAAGTGTTGACTTAAATTGTTTTTTTAAGCAAGCATAAATGTCAGAATTTAGGAGAGTTATATGCTGAAAAAATTATTTTAGAAGGGGGAGCATTTTCTCATTTGCCTATAAGTATTTCACACATAATCATGTTGCCTGCCTTTATAAATGTAAGATTTCCATTTATTTATGTCACAGTCCATATTTTTCCATTGAAATGGCCAGTGTTGGTCTATTTGATATTCCTTTTCAGTCCTTTTAGACTTTTAGCCATTTGAATGTTTACTTCAAAAAGTGAGATTTTCTATTATTATTGCTGAATTATAATGTACCAATGGGGAAATGTAATGAGCTATAGAGAACGCTTCCTTTGGAAATGATTATCCCAGAGACAATGCTCTTTCCTTCTCACTTACCTCCTTCTCCCATCTGACAAAATCAACCAAAGGAGACAGTGAATGAAAGTGAATTAAATTAATCAGACTTACAGCATGTTAAAGACTCGGATCTTGGAATAGAAGGTTTACATATTGTTTATGGATAAGCCTTTACATCACGTATCGATCTACCAGTCCATCCTGATCCTAAACATATGTGAGTAGTCAGTAGTTGCTCAAAAAAAATAAAATTAGAATTCTTTCTGTGAGTCCTGTTTACGGAAGAGGTTTCCCGTGCTGTGGGCTGGTGATTTTTCCTTCTGGATGTATTGGCTACAATTGTCAGAGGCCAGGATGGGTCCATGTTTCAGTGATCATGGAAATGAAAACAGGCAATAGCACGAACTTACAGGGGGAAGCTTGGGTTGGAAAGTAGGGGCAAATGGGAAGGCGCCTCAGCTGGAGGAGTGGAAGAGGGCACAGCCCTGCCAAAGCAGATCAGACTGGCCCATAAACGAAGGGAGGAACAGGCTTTGAAGGGGCTGCAGAGGTGGGCCAGTGTCTGTTCAGTTGTCATCTCAGGCCTGGTTTTGCAGCTCCATAGAAATCCTGTGGCTTGATGGGCAATTGGGTGTCCTGTTTGGGGGGCCGTCCCAGTTCTGTGGGGCCTCTGCTGGAATCCAAGATGGCTACTTGTCATCTTGCTTCTGTCCCCCTACACGCAACCCTTTCCCCCCACCAGGTCTCCAGAACAGAGGCCTGTGCCCTGTCACGTATTGTACTGAGCATCCTTTCGGGACTTTTTATTTTCCTGACCTTTTAGTTATTTTCTTTCATCCTATCCAGATCTCCAAACTGAGGTCCTTGGAGGTCAGAGTTAAAAAAAAAAATTACATACTGATCAAATGCTTTTCCTCAGAAACTCAAACATCTTGCTTCCTGGATCTTCGCAGTGCTGACCCGGCCCTACAGTAACTATCGCCCCGTATTTTCTTCTCCATTTTCACTTCAGGGTTGAGGGGTCCCAGTGGTAGGGAAGAACTATAAATAAGCACAGCCCAAGAGTATTCTGATGACTCAGATGACTCTGAACTTCTTGGCCTTCCTTGTGAATTAGAATTCCTCCAGGCCTACTGCACTCGGCCCAGAATACCAGGGATTTGGAGCTCCTTAAGTCACTTGAAGAAGGGACTCGGGTTATGGTGTCTGTCAACTTGCTTTTTATTGAAATACCTTTTATTGCTCAAAGTAGGGAGGAGGTCACATGGGCACCAACTTAATGACATTATACAAACACACTTCATGGTACTAAGGGAGTTCAGCTCAATGTCAGTCATTTCATAAACTAAGTTTCCTCCTTCTCTTTCGTTGGACAAGTTCTGCCGTCACTGAACAGACTTTCTTCACGGGAGATACTTTTGTTTTCTAAGAATGAATGAATACTTTGCAAGTAAGGGTTGGCACATTGGAATTTAACCATAGTAAAGAGTTAATGCTTTTAAGAACTTCCTAGAAACATGCACTACCCACAAGAGATTTCGAAAGTAACCTCTTCTGAGTGATTAATATTTATAAGTAGTCTCGCTGATATATTATTTTGAGATTTCCAGGATATAAATATTGATGCAATTTCCTTTAATAAAGGAATTATGCACACACTCGTATGATCAAAAGTAATATATTTATTGTATAGTAACACCCGACATCTTTTTTTGTTTTGTTTTTTTAATGTGGGTACCAGGAGTCGAACTCAGGACCTCATGCTTGCCAGGCAGGCGCTTATGCCACTGAGCTATCTCACCGGCCCCCAACTTGTTTTTATTTGCCCTCTAAAAGCATCCTAAGGTTGGGAAACCACTGATGTTTCAGGATAGAAAAAAGGGGGTCCCCAGCTGCGGCTCTTTACATAGACATGTGAGGAAGCGCCACCCGAGCCATTTTTTCACCTGTTGTGGCAATTGTGTTCACCACTCAAATATTATTCCTTGTATCTAACTCACCCTGCTCTCTGCCCCTTTCCAAGGGAGGGTGCAGAAGACAAATTGCACTTGAGAGTTAAGTTTCCCCACGATGTCACACCACAGGCTGTAGAAAGAAAACCAGAAACATGCACATACTTCACCCTTGATCTTAATCCCTTCCCTGTCCTGAACTGTCCGAATTCTCCCAAAGTCCCTTGTTGGAGTGACCACACACCTGTGGCCGCTAGACCTGCGTGTGCTCGTTTCCGGAAGGACCTGGTCCGCCCCTTTGCGTTCTAAATGAGTACCAGTGATCTCCGAGAGAAAGAATGCAGCCCGCGGTGTCATTGGGGATCTTGTGGAGTAGCACGGAAACTCCGCATTCTTCAGGCCGCTCCGCTGCCAGCACATTCCTGTCGGATGAGGTGGAGGAACCCTGGTAGCCCGGCTGGGGTTTGTCAGCCTGCGGTGGGGAGCTGCTGTTTAAAAATACATTTAATTATATTCTTTCTCTGCAGTAACGTTGATACCATTTTTAGCCCATTACAAATACTGTGATTTTCATTTAAATCACATCCATTATCTTATTGACCCAGTTTTTATTTTGTAATCAAAATGTTCTATTTCTGGGTAGCTTAGCCCAGAATCTTTTTTTTTTTTTGGAAAGGTTCCGGGCCCTTTGTGCCACTTTTCCCCCCCTTCCATGGCCGTGTACAGATGGGCTACATCTGTGTCCGTGCGGTAGAAAGGGACACTAACTAGGCGTGTGGGTTTTCCCTTCATGGGACTGTCATCTGGGAACAGTTTTTGGTACATGGACGGGAGGAGAGTTAAGAAATCCTGTTTCTACTCAAATGAAAGGGAGAGGAGCGGATTCTTTTTTTTTTTTTTTTTCCCACCGTCTTTGCTTTCTCTGCCGCCGCCTGTGCCTCTCGAGCTCTCCTTTCCAGCGCTCTCTGTATGCGCTGCAACACGGGTCTCAGCTCATTCTCGCTCTGTCTTGCTCTTTGATTCTCTGACGCTTTGTAAGATCCCTCTTATTTTGGTCCTTTTCTGTGTTTCTTTCCCTCCTGCTTCCTTCTTCCCCTCTACCTTCCTTCTCTTGCTCTCAGCTGCATAGGCCCAGGTCTTCATTTCTCTGCTCTACTGAGAAGATCCTTCTGGAGAGAAACCACCGGAGACACCTCCTGGATTCTGTTCTACCAGCGTGTTAGTCACCAGTGCTGAGTCAGGGTCTTGAAAAATTTTCCAACTTTCTTTCAAGACATTCGTATTCATTCATTCATATTCTCTCTCTATCTCTTTCTCTGTCTGCCTCTCTCTCTCTGTCTCTCTCTGAATCCAGGACCTTTGTACTGAGCTATATCCTCAGCCATTTTAAATTTTATTTTATTTTTTTGAGACAGAATCTTGCTAGGTCACTAAATTGCCCTGGCTGGGCTTGAACTTGAAGTCCTCCTGCCTCAGCCTCCCAAGAAGCTGGGATTACAGACGTGCACCACACTGCTTGGCGAGACTTTTAGCATTATTTCTCACTGTCTTTCTTGACACATGAGAATAGCTGGGCTTCTTTCAGCAATAAACAGAACCTGAGAATTTAGGATTTAGCAGCCCTTTTCCTTTGTGGGGCTGGGGGCAAGAGACCTGCGAATGACTCCCCCTGAGATTCTAAGGCAAGTGAGTGGCAGAACGAAGTCACCCACCTGTCGCCCCACTCGGGTTTGGGGGCTCTGTCCTCACCACCCTCTTTCTCAGCTAGGAAGTCATACAGGTGCTGGGTCTGGCTTTTCTTAGTGTTTATTTCTCTCCATCACCATTAGCCATTCTCATTACTGGTTTTTTTTTTTTTTTTTTTTTTTTTTTTTGTGGATACCAGGGGTCGACCTCAGGACCTTGCGCACCAGCAGGCGCCCGTGCCGCTGAGTGATATCACCGGCCTTTTTTTCGTATGTGGGTACCAGGAGTCGAACTCAGGCCCTCGCACTTGCCAGGCAGGCGCTTACGCCACTGAGTCATCTCACCGGCCCTTACTGTTTGGTTTTAAAGTATTTTAGAGTAACTGAGTCTTCAGGGTGATACGTTAATGCCAAAAGGAGAAGTTTAACGTTCAGGGTCCCTTGCAGGCTTGTTGGGGATTTTCTTCGGAATGAGACTCGGCTCCAGGTCATTTCTGGCGATGTTTTTATCCCTCCGAGGCGGCAGATGACTAGGACATATAATATTCAAGCTCGCGCTCCTTCCTGCCTGACTGTAGTCTCCCTTTTAATCAGGAAACCACACTTAAAGCTGCTTCCTGAACTCTGCCCAGCGCTTCAGCTTGGCCAGGAAGGACAGGGAATTCCTGCTGGTAGCAGCCACTGGGGACTTCAGAAGTAACTAGAGGTCACTTTGGAGCTTCTCGAGGGAGACAACAGCTGCATCAGGCGCATCTCAGCTCCCTGGGCTGCCCTTGTGTTTCCTGAATTCCCTTCCTGGTTGAGGACAGGCAAAACCCAGGCCATCCGCTCCCTGGGCCCGTGACCCCACGCTTTGGGATTTTAGGATCTACCAACAACAAAAGTAGTTTCTAATCAAGGAGCCTTGGCATAGTGTTAGCTTTTATCTTGATATAAGGATATTAAAAATGGCAGTGTTAAAACTGTCACCTAGTGTCACAGTCCTCTTATAAAAACAAATATATTTCAACCTCAGAAGTTGGAGGAGTTGCATTTCAGAACAAAGGATCGTTCTCTGTCCTGTCTACATACAACTTCAGGAAAAACTCAGACGGTGGGCTGGTGAGATAGCTCAGCGGCATAAGCACCTGCCCTGCAAGCGCGAGGTCCTGAGTTCGAGTCCTGGAAATCACATTAAAGGAAAAAAAGGGCCGGTGATATCGCTCAGCGGCACAAGCACCTGCTGGCAAGCGTGAGGGCCTGAGGTCAACTCCTGGTACCCACATTAAAAAAAAAAAACTCAGACAGTATCACCGAGATTTCCATATGAAGTCACAGGCCAACAGAAACTGTGGCAGGGAAGTGGCATTGATCTGTGATCCTCGAGAAGCCCCAGTCTTTGCTTTGTGGCTGGGAAGTCCCTGTCTGTCCAGTACGGAATGGAAGGGAGACAAGGAAGACAGCGTCCGTAGCGGCTCCCCCGCACTGGGCACCTGCATGGTCAGCGCTCTGTAGATGATGTTTATTTTCATCTTTTCCAGCATCGTCCTTACAGTGGAGAGGTAACCAGCTGGCTGGTCCAGCTTCAGGGCGGGTCCTCAAGGGGTGCTGCTCTCCGTTGGCTTCCTCCACACTCTTTGGTCACTTCGATCTGAGCTTCAGCTTTGCAAATCCTCAGCTTGGTTTTTGTCAGGTGTCTCCCAGTGGCCCGGAGAGGTTACCTTTCCCCGCTTCACTGGAGACTGATCATGAGCACAAATAGCAGCCCACTGTCGTAGAGATGCACGGTGGGCATTTGCAGACACGACGTCGACAGGCCAGTCTGCCCAAGTCCCACGTCCTCCCGATGCTGGGGACAGGGGAGGCGGATGTTTGGGATGGCAGCTGTGGTGTCCACATTTGTAAGGGACACAGAATCATATCCATGGGGATCAGTCGAAAGAATTTATTCCCGTGAGGTTAAGGAAAAGCCCGTTTTCTTTCACTGGCCACGTTTTTTTCTCTCTTTGGACATTTCTCTTTGTTACGGGGTAGTAATGCATAGTGGTTAGGAGCACAGATTCAGAGCCAGGTTGAATGGATGAAAATAAAAGCTTTTCCTGTTACTAGTCTGTGATTTGGGGCCATTTGTTTGAACACCATGTGCCTCTGTTTTGTCGTCTGTAACATGGGGATAATAATAACATTTGTTACATAGGTTTTCTTTGATGAGGAAAGGTTTGGTGTATAATGATTAATATTTAACATTGTTACTGATATTATTGAGGACGTTAGTTTGTGGTAGATCTAGAAAAATGAGTAAGAACCAGGCAGGAAGAATTGGTTAGGTTCTTAATGCTTTACCTTCCCTCTTGTAGAATTCAGCTCTCTGCTGACCTTTGGTTTCCACTTGTTACTCTTTATTATTTCGATAGATTTTCAAGTTATGTCATTCTGTTTAGATTGTTTTAAACTGATTTGCTTTTTTGTTGTTGTTGGTACCGGGAATTGAACTCAGGACCTTGCGCTTGCCAGGCAGGCATTTGCCAGGTGCCACTGAGCTACATCCCCGGCCCTGATTTGCATTTTTTAGTTGGCTATTTCCTGTTGACCTCTGGAGGAATACTTTTGATCTGAAACTGGCCGTGGCTTTTCTCTCGAAGTCACACCTTTTGGAGAGGTTCTGTTCATGGTGTGTGATCCCTGCCAGCTTCTCTGCCTAATGTCCCCATCACTGGCCTTTCCTCCTTGAGTTATTTTGTTTTTGTTTCTCAGTGGTGCCAGGGATCGAACCCATGGCTGCTTGTACACTATGTAAGTGCTCTGCCACTGGACCACACCCAGCCCCACTCCTTGAGTTTGGACTTGAGCTTATTTAGCGGTGGTAGGAGCCCCCTTGCTCTTGATACACCGTGCATGAACCTGTCTGCCAGGTACTGAGAGATGCTGAGATGCTTACAGAGATGTTCTTTACCAGAATAATAGTAAAGCTGATCTTGCAACTAGCTTTTCATGTGCTTCCTCACCTCGTGCCAATCCCAAAGGGCAAAGTAGCAACTGACCTAATTTTTTCCCATTACTCCGTCCCCTGGAGAAACTTAACCATTTTATAGTGGAAGTCAGGGGCAATTTGGCTGGTATTTGGGGCACCTTTTATAAGGCAGGCGTTCTGCCCTTCTGTAGATGTGTCTAATACCTGTAGTGTGATTACCTTTGGATTTCCTCGCTAAACTTATGGTGATAACTTATAGTTAATATTGACTATTAAATATTTCCCTCTAAAATAGTCTAGGTACCTTGGCCCCTGAAGCAGATGAATCCACCTGCCACCTCTCTGTGGTGTAATGAGAAATCAAAACTGATAGCTGGAAATTTCCTTCTGGGACACTGTCCGTCACACTAAAGGCTTTTCTCTCACAGCTCCATTGCCTTCTCGTCCCTTTAAGTACAGGTTTCCTCCTTGATTCCTGTCCCCTTTGCAGAAAGAATGGTGTGATTGGATGCAAGCTCGTCTCATTCGTTCACTGCCAGACAGATGCTAGGTTTCCAGGAGCAGCGGCGAGGAGGCTGGAAACACTGACTATTTCTAGCTTTGCAATCAGGGTTTTCTGCTGAGAAGTGTCGCAGCCTGCTGTCAGAGCTGTGCCGCGGTCTCTGCAAAGACATGGATACCTGTGCCGGCCTTCTGCAATGACGCAGTCCATGCAGAATGACCCCAGCCTCCTTCCCAGGGCTCAACCATGCCGAGTAAGTGATAATTTTAAGAACTGCACGTGAGAACTGCTCGAATCAGCCAGTCACGTTCCACCCATTTCCAGAGGTGGGAGGAATACTCTCTCTGGGTTCTACTTTGCAACAGTTGGTCCACATAGTCTAAAGATTGGTGAGATTCTCTTTGTTCCAGGAGCTGCAGCTCTGCAGGTATGAAGATACCCTTAATAGCAGGACAGTAGCTCAACCTTAGGTCTAGGACCTTGGAGTCAAGAATATCCTTTGATTAGAATCCATGAAGTAGGTATGCAAGGAGCTTCAAGAGGGAACGAAACTCGTTGGCTTTGCGATTAATTACAAATGTCAGGCTAGGGCCGCAGAGCTCCCACGCCGCTCACAGGAGCTCGGTAACCCTCTCGTGTTGCAGATGCTATGGTAAATTCTCCGCAGGGCTTCAGCTCCGGCGTTTCAGTCTTCTTCCCTGAGCAAATGACAGCTAGGCCCCCACCCTGACCCCGGATCCAGATATCCAGAAGCTCATCTGACGCCCCACAGTGGCCATCTGGCCCTGTTAAAGTCGACCTGTGTCATGGGAGCGTCTTTCGCACCCAGCTGTTGTCATCGGCGCGACCGCTCTGCTGCTGTGATCATCCCACAGTCATGGGGCGCGGCACCTCGGAGCCTGTCCTGTTGCCATGTCTACCCCGTCTCCAGATAAACACATCCGCTCTTCCCAGTGCGCCCTGCAAGCTCTCTGCTCTTGTTCCATCATAGCATCCCTGTCGTCACACTTACATCTTGTGACATTAGTGCTGTACCTTAGCAGAAGTCAGAGTGAAGAATCGGTCTCACCAGCTGGGTGCTGCCCAGGAAATCTGGTGTGCCCACAAGCCAGGCGCCTCCTACACGCTGCACAGGAGGCAGAAGGCAGGCAGTGGAGCAGGGGCCACACTGGTCCTCAGACCAGGACAATCCTGGGCAAGTAGCTGCTTCTCCGAGTCTCGGGCTCCACACTCGTAAGTCAGGGATGCTCAGAATCATGAGGGAGGAATCGAAGAAGGAAGTGGATGAACACTGGGACCCAGGGCTACGTCCCAAGCCTGACCATAGTACAGAAAGGAGATATTTAGGATTGCAATTCCACATTGCTGTTACTTTCTTGATCCCATACAGAGGTTTCCCCAGCCCTTTTTATGTCCAGCACATGCAAACATTTGTTCTGCAGGCTGGGGTGACCCAGCTGTCCTGGCCTCGCCCAGCTGCCTGCGGGAGCTGGATCAGAGTCGTCTCCATGGGCCTGGAGTTCATTCAGGAAGCATCGTGGCTGCCTCGGTCTCCCCGGTCCCAGAGGCCAGCCAACTTCCTGTGTTGTCCTTTCCTTCTTATCAAAGACTGTTTGGTTGGTTGGTTGGTTGGTTTGGTTTGGTTTGATGGCCTTTGTGTTTTGTTCCGTGAGGGTGGGGTTTTTTTCCCCCTCCTTTTTCAACCCTTCCTTTACCTGGACCGTGAATCATCAGCAGATGAATCCTTATGCTCTCTCTCATTCTTCAGCAAACATTTACTGGACTGTTCTACTTGGTGCTTTAAATTAGTCAAAGCCAGGGAGCCCAGCTGCTAGTGTGACTCTGGACTCTGGAAATGTAGTTTGGGACCTGCCTGTGCTATACTACTGACCGCCCCTCTCCAAGAGCCTGTATCATCACATGGACACAGTTAATACCCACAAATTAAAGCAGGAGAGGGCTATTTTGGCTCACAGTTTATAGAGGTTCCAGTCCATAATCCTCTGGCTCCAAGGTGGGACAGCATGGCAGAGGGGCATGGCAGAGGAGAGCGGCCCGTGGCGTGGCAGACAGGAAGCAGAAAGAGCCAAGGGAGAAGCGGAAGGGAAATATAACCAGGGTTGCGCCCACAGTGACCCGTCTCTTCTGACCTACTAACAGCAAGTCGGCTATAATGCCCCTATAATCCAATCACCTTCCAAAGGTCCTGCCTGTGATCCCATGAGGCTTTAGGGAGACATCTAGATATAAACCAGAACAGGTGCCCTGGCTCTTTGCTGGGAGGCACGGGGGAGGGGGGCTGACAGCTGGGAAGAGTCCAGAGGGCCCCTTGTCAATCTGACTTCCCTTGTTCCAGGGTCTCATCAAGTCTCCTTTCCCCGACTTCACTGCTATCTAAACTCTTTGCACCGTGCTGTGTCATTCACAAATCACCTATTTCCTTTTACCCCCACAAAATGGGGAAAGTACAATTATTTTTATTTTCCCCATATTTTAATTGGGAAAACCAAGAGTCTTCTGAGAACCTAGGAATTTGTTGCAGGAAGCAATGTTCCAGGAAGTTGCCTCTCAACCATCTACTTCTCCCTAGGTGCAGGAGCCCGAGCACGGTCCTACCGTAAAGTATCTTCTGTTTTGCAAAGAAACAGAGTCCTGACAAAAGTGTTTCCTAGAGAATTGTGAGGAGTAGGAGCCCAGGGGACTGTAAGTTTCCAGGACCCAGGTGGATGGCAGCTCAGGAAAGACGAGGACAGACCACCCTGACTCGTTTCCCAGCTTGCCTCACTCACAGCTTTGGTGTGCCCTGCGTGCAAAGAGTAGAGAAAACATCACCTTAAGGGTTATGAACAAAAGTTTAGAATCTCATTGTATCTCACTGCGCCCCCTCGAATGGCATTTGTGTAGCTGTTTTATAAAGCAAGATTCACACACAGTTTCCCACCAGCCACTGTGAATGACTTCCGTTAGACTTGGTATGCAAGCAGGTACCTCCAAGTCCTTTCAGGTGCAGAATTATTAAAATCTGCATTTCTGTGTGCAGACATGGAGGGTTGAACTAAGCCAATCAGTTATACACTATTCAGATGTCTCTTTAGTTCTCGGAAGGGTTTTCTCCCTGTGGACTTGATCAGTGAACGCTTCTCTCATGAATGCTAAGAGCATGGTAGAGTAATAAGTACAGCAGGCTTTGAGTCAAAACACCAGAGCTCTAGACCTCAGGTAAAGCCTCAGTTTCCTCTTCTGTCAAGCAAGGTCTTATGAATAATGGTAGCTTACAATTTTTGGAAGCCCTTTATTAATAGAAAAGTGATTCAGATCTTATCTTTCCGTCTACATCCAATAACATTTTAATATTTAGGACAAATGTGTAAATGTAGATATATTAGATGAAAACAGTGTAGAATAAAAATCCCTTTTCACACCAGATACATAATGTGGATTCTATAGGTTTCTTCAATGCATTTTTATTCCTGAAAAGTTCAAAACCCTAGCCCTGGTGTATCTGTAATGTTTATACGTCTGTGATCAGTTAACCAGGTGGCGAGAACAGAGTGGTGATTAGCAGATAAAAGCGGGTCATTGAAGTGGACAGTGAGGAATCTGTCCCTGAGTTTCCTGTTCCGATAAGATAGCTCCTGTCTGGGTCAGTGCCAGCATTTGGATCTTCTATCTGTGCACTGACGTCAGTCCTCAGTGAACCCTTAGCTAGTGTGAGTCATGGGTTCGTTCCCTGTGCGTGCAAGTTGGCTTCTTGCTATTCCACAACCCCAGATCACACGCAGGGATTCAGCCAGCTATTTCCAGATGCCTGCACTTGGTTGGTGGGGGAATGTGGGTGGCTCAGCTCAGTCTGTCCCCACCGATGGCAAAACATCTCAGATGGCCTGAAGCATCTCTGCTGTGTGGACCATCCTTTCCACAAAGCACCGTTTACCAGGGGTTCTGTCCTTGTTTTCTCCAGGCACGCAGGCCAGGTAACAGGGGGGAGTGCATGACTGAAAGATGTATGAAGTAGGCACTGAGATTGGCAGCCACGATTCTCATGAGGAAGAACCACGTGTAGGCGGTTGGGAGCCAGAGAAAGTGGTCAGGTTTGGCAGACAGAAGTGACTCCCAGGCACAAGGATACTTGGGGACTTTGTGAGGTGGCCATGTGGCAGCTCTAGAGCACAAGGTCTTTAAACATGCCTCTGGCAGTGTCTTCATCACTAAGTTATAGATGGAAAACCCAAGGCCAGTTACATGGTTTCATCTGTTGAGCCCAGAAGAAAACAGCGTGAAAGAATTACTGTCGCCATTTTGCTCCATCGAGCCATATTTGACAGGAGTGATATCCACAAGGACCTGGGGTTGAGGGCTTGTTTTGATTCATACAAAGGGTGTGCAGCTAGGACTGCACTGGTGGAGATCCTCCAGAATGGGGCGCTCATTGATGCCCTACATCTTCTGCAGGGAGAATCCATGTGGCCACTGTCAGCCACCTCAGCCCAGGGTGTGGGGCTGCTGAAGACCCTGCAAGTCATGTGTAGCCTTCACACCCCACACTGTCCCTTGAGAGGTCTTGGGCACCAAGGGGATGCCCTGGGAAGATCTCCAGGGTTTCCGGTGCTGCTGGGGCTGCTCCCTGCGCCAGGCAGCTCACCAAAGGTCACAGACTCTGCAGTCCGACAGCCTTTGTTGCTTAGCGGAAGGCCCAGGCCACAGGACTCCGAGTTAATTGATCACCTTGGGAAAACGACTCGATTGAAGTTGGATGTTGCAGGATGAGAGAGAAATGACTGAACTGATTAAGAATGGGCTTCAATGGAGAGCTAAGCTGCCTCAAATCCTTCATGGAAGTAGACAGGATGTAAATGATAAGTCATAAATAAATAAAACTCAAGAGTGAAATAAAGGCCTTTTAAATATACCATCCCTCACAGCTGTGTTTCAAGATGGAATTGGCCGATGTGTACTTGACATTGAGACTGGATCAAGACTCAGATACTTTTCAACCAAATACTTTTAGCCAAGCCCTGTATAAAAACAATACTGAGTAAAATAATGGACTGAGTGAGATCTTAAGTACTGAACCAAGGCAACAAAGCTGATTTTTCAACCCAGCCAGAATTTTAATGATTAAAGTTTTTAGTCAAAGGATCTTCCACACCACAGGAAGCACATCAAATACACTGCCTTGTTTCTCTGTTTAGCAAGACTACTTTTTCTTTCTGTCCTGTTTTATGTTTCTTGATCTTATGAATGGCAGGGTTTATCCCGTGGTCTATAAGATACAAATTAAGTAGACAAAATTACTCTTCAAATCCTTAGAAAGGCACCGGGTTAGAGATCAACATGCAGTTCCCCTATTTTTCCAACCTGGTCATTTTTTTCTCCCTTCTGCACTGGACTAGATCATGAGCTACTGTATTTGTTTGGTTGAGCCTTCAGTGAGGTACGTATATTAGAAGCTCATTTAATCCATTTACCCGTTAGCCTGTGCATTTCTCCCTCTGATGGATGAATGCCCCGACCTCTGGCTATGCTCCATGAGTCTATCGCTCTTTAGGGGCTCTCCTGCCTGCCTCATTGGCTCTGTCAGAAGCCTGTTAGAGGCGGTGAGCTCCGAAACATGTAACTAAATAGTATTTGAACAGATGAAACATGATTGTGAAAGAGAGAGCTGTTCCTATGAAAACTACATTGTTCCTTAAGAAGACTCATTAATGTCAATTTGCTTTTAAAAGGTGGGAGCAAATTACATATCAACAAGATAACTCTAAAAGATTGAGGTGAAAGTCATAAAAGTCTAGACAGGTTCTGCAAATTTCCTGGCTCATCTAGGAAAGAAGATTGAGAATCTCAGACCATGGATCCATCTTTGTTTTTTTTGTTTTTTTGTGGGTACCGGCCCTTTTCTCGTATGTGGGTACCAGGAGTCGAACTCGGGCCCTCGCGCTTGCCAGGCAGGCGCGTACGCCGCTGAGCCATCTCACCGGCCCTAGGTGGATCCATCTTGAAAGACAAGGCATCGCCTCTGCACCCAGGTGTGAATGAGTGTACGCTCATTTTTAAAATATATATATGCCTAAGGTATGCGGATATAATTTTTCTGATTTCGTACTTCAGCCAGTTTTTTAGACTGTCACCCCACCCTGGTCATGTTGGATGAGAGGATTTCTTTTATAGCGGCAGTAGCCAGCCACATTGCATAAATATATGTGTCTGCTGAGCATAGCAAGGTGCTTACACTGGGTAAGTTGTAGTAGAACCGAACCCAACCAAGGAGGGCGCAGCTGCACGCCTCCCTTAGTGTACCTCCGGGACACACGCTGACCAGGGGAACCGGGAGAGCCATCCTCACAGGCGCTCACACATACACTCAGTTCCTTTCTCTCCTCTCCTCTCCCTTCCTCTCCCCTCCCTTCCTTCTCCTCCTCCTCCTCTTCCTCTTCTTCTTTCCCTGTTCCCTTCCTCTCTCTCTCCCTCTGTCCCCTGACCAGCGTCCCTCCTTCCCTCCCTCCCTAAGCAAAAGTAATGTACCTGAGTTCAAACAACGTAAATGCCCCTATGATCCGACTCTGAAATAAATAAGGGAGAAAACATTTGAATAAGGGAATGTATTTCAAAGTCCATGTTCCGCGAAAGATTGGATCTTTGGCTTGAAGAGATTTTGAAGAGAATTTTCATTTAATTACATGAACCCCCAAACCTGCATTTGCATGTGTGTGCACGGAATTCCTTAAAATAATGAGCTGTGATGTATTAAAATGTGATTTAGGGCCGGTGATATAGCTCAACGGCGTAAGCACCTGCCTGGCAAGCGCAAGGTCCTGAGTTCGGTTCCCGGTACCCACATAAAGAAAATAAAACAAGAGAAAACAAAATGTGATTTATGTTAGATAGTTCAGAAAGACACCGATTTTTTACGAAGGGAGATCAGGATGTGGTGAAAGAAATCTTCCTGGAAGTATTCTAAAATCCAATGGGTTTTAGGTTGTTTTTTATGTTCTCTGCTTAAAAAACATTTTGGAAAGCACTTCCTGTGTGTCTACACTGTACCAGAGACAAACAACTGCAGGAAAAATGTGAGAACGCCTGGAGATACTGGAACACGTTAACAGAGGTATTGGAGAGCCCTCAGGAAGAATAATATTTTACAGTGAGGTGGTTGTTATCTTTCACAATAAAAGCCATATGAATGTGCTGTGATTTATGCTAACGTGGAATGCTTAAAATCATAAAACAGGTATGATTATTGGATTCGTGTTCACCCAGGGAATGCAGAGCCCACAGATAAGTGCGCCAGAACATGGCCTTCGTGGGAAAGTATGAATCCACCCACCTCCAACAAACAAGAGACCGTCCTTCATTTCAGGAATAGCTGCTAGGGCTTTCACTGGGACCTATCGTGAGCTATTTTGTTCTAGAGCGTAGGCCAGATGCTTTCTTTTTTCAAGTTAATGGGGAACAACTGATGGCTGCTGGATTAACTAGAAAAGAAGTGTTGTTCTCTGTGGTTCTGGACAGCACCACAATGTAATGGCATTTCACCTGAGTGGACTTTTAAGATGGATGGGTTTGTCCTTTGGCCCTAGGGCAGTGGTCCAGATATGGAGCAGGTGGCAGAAAAGATGGATGGCCATGGAGATTTCCAGGTGAAATTGGTTGGCTTTTCTCGATCTTCATTCATTCCTGGTTGCTCATCATCCATCTCCATCTCCTCTAACCTTCTCTAATGAATCCTGATTTCAGATTTTCTGGGTGTAGAAAAATCAAAATGTGCTGACTAAATTCAGGACAGGCTAAAGACAGCTTATGACGGGCTGAAGCAGAAGAAGAAGCAGATGACTGCAAAGCGATCCAGTCACTGAGGTAAAGAGAAGGCCCCAAGGTCAATGGAAGGAGGGACCACATGAGGTACTAGGCAGAGCTATGCTCCGTGGATCTCATTTAAACAATGCCTCGATGAGCTTCTTAATCAGCTGCCTGATATTCTCATTTACTTCCACATTAGGGCGGGCTTAGCGACACAATTGTTTTTGCCCATTCTGGGCACTCCTCTGCTAACCAATTTGTATGATTATATTTTTCTGTAATTGTATTAGCCCCCGTTCTGGGCCAGATGCCATAAATATATAAATAGCATGTATTGTCAGAGATGCTTACCAAAGAACACAAATGATTCCCACTTAAGATGAGAATTCTCACACAATTGACAGCCAGTATTAACCCTTTGGTTGCCATCATCTGTGGTCCCACATGGAGCCACTTGTTGGAACAACAGATCCTGCCAGAAAATTAAAAACCATAAGCTAGTACACAGGAGGGATACTCATAGTTTTAAGAAAAGTTAAAGAAGTGTGACATTTCTGGTGGTTCTTTTCTTCACTTGAGCAGAAGGACAGTATTTTATTAGTCAACCAAGAGATAAATCAAGATTTAAACCAACTTCTCACCTTTTAGGCAAGGCCTACCATCAGTAGTTATTAAAAATAAATGGGATTTAAATAGATGTGGAAAGGTCTATTTTATTTCCAATTTCACGCTCTTGTGTTCTGCAGTGCCGTTTACCTCCATTTGTGAAGGCTGATTGGGGTGAAAACAGCCCTGAGAGCAGTTGGGAGCGGACAGGTTTTCCAGCCCAAGACAAAGTCCTTAGCTCTTAGTTCAGCTGTTACCAACTTGGCAAATGACATCGGTGACATCGGCCCAGTGTCGTGCTCTTGACAGTGCAGATGTTGCTGAGGACTGTCTTGTTGTGAAAGGCGGCGGTGTCTGTGACTGTATCATTAGTGGCTTTGGGCATGATTTCTCTTCCTCCAGAGGTCGAATGTTGAGGTCAAGGTTCTGGGTCTAGGGAGGGCATTGGCTCCACGCTGTCCCTTGTCTATGCCTTGGTAGATATGGTGACCAACATGGGCCGCTGCAGTGCCCAGGTCCCCGGGTCATCTGATTGAAGAGCTAGGGGAGGCGACTGCATCCTGCAACATCCTTCTTCTTGCCTGTGGCCACTGGCTCTGTTTTCTTCCAGTGTCTTGGGATCTAAAATGGTGGCCCCGTCTCTCTTGCTGCCACCTGCTCTTTGTTCCTCTGGTCACTGACTTGCACACGAATAGGGCCTCTTCCTGCACAGCTCGTCTCCCGTGCTGTGCTTGGCTTCTGGGCCCCTTTGGCTGAGGCTGGCCACAGCCATAGATGAGGCTCCAGGAGCACCCCGCTGGGGCAGCTGTTCAGTGGTGGGACCCACTGAGGACTCTGCCTTTCACACTCCACTTCCTTGTGCCTTGGGGGTACAATTGCCTTCCAGCTGTTCTTCCTGCCCAGTGCCCCTACGGCCACTACCAGATTTATCTTCCCACACCGCCAATCCTGACGGGCTTCCTCCTCTTCCTGAAGAATTGCTGACTGGCTCATGCCACGCCAGTCCTCCACAGACAGCCCAGGTATTCCCCTTACCACTTCCTAAATACTCCATGCGCCTCTGCACATTCTCCTTCCGCTTGACATAGCCTCTGTCCCCTCCACCTCCTGGTCCCCAACCCATCATCAGGGCTGAGTGCAGTTCTGTACCCACGATGCCTCCCGAGATGGCCTCACATCTCTGCCCTCCGAGTCTGCATGGCAGCTACTGTGTCATCATAAGGCTGCATGGGACATGATGCCTGGCAATGTCCTTATCCCCTGTTGGTCAAAATCCCCGAAAGGATCTTGTAGTTGACAGGTGAAAAAGCCACCTAGAGGTTAGTGACCATGCTGGGACCAGAGTCCAGTTTTTCCTCAAGTCGGAGGCTGGTTTTTCCTGTGTCCTTGCTTTGGAAACAAGAATGGATCCTGACTGTATTCAATCAATATTTGTTCAAAGAAAGTAAAGAAGGTAGGAAGGAAAAGGTGATGATAATAACAGCTGACACTTGTGGCACTTTCTGTTTTCTGCCCTCCAGCGCTCCCCCGGTTCGTCACCTACAGCGGGCTTGGGAGGTAGGTGCTACCCGTGTCATCTCCCCGTCTCACAGCTGAGCCCCTGAGGGCAGGAGAGGTTAAGTGAACGGTGCCCAAGGTCATGGTTCTGGTGCATGGCAGAGTCAGGACAAGAGTTCAGGGCTCCTCTGTCCACCCCAGCGTGCAGCGGGGCCAAGAAGGAGTGGCAGAGAGGGAAACTTAAGCCCTAGCTCCCCGCAGTGCTGGGGTGACGGAGCAGATACTTGATTAGGCCACCCTGCCAGCTTCTGTTGATTTACAGAGGAGAAACGCTGGCTCGGAACCTCCATGGGCTCAGGCTGCAGGGTTTGCGGTGATGCTGGGTCTGTGGAAGTGTAGGATGGGAAGCTCCCTGCTCCCTGGGCCGCATTTTCTGCCTTCTCTTCCATTCACTCCTGCAGCCCTGGTGGAGGGGCTGTTAAATAGTGAATGTGCTGAGTCAGTGTCCCTCAGAGAGGGGACGTTCTGCTCTCCTGTGGGGAGGGCTCTGTGTGTCTGCTTTCGAGGAAAGATGTCCCAGACTTGCCACCACCCTGACTTGAACATGCACGGAGCGTCAGGTCAGGTGGCACCGGCGTCCCTGGAAACACTGTCTCATTGAGTCCACTGTGGGCGCTGGGTTTTAACACCAGGCCTCCGGCAGCTATTGGTGCCTCTGGACATCAGAGCACCAGCATCTGTCACAGAAGTGTTTCTCAGACGCATCGTGAGCACGTCAGGCGAGTGTGGAAGCGTGATTTCACCAAGGTCCAGAGAGCACTTTGCACCAGGAATCCTAGAGTAGAATAATCCTCCAGACGCAATGAATCAGTACCGAATCATGTTTAAGTGTGCGCTGCATCTTGAGGGATTCCTTCCTTGCCTTCCAGTGAAAGTACCGTTTTTCCTATGGAAAGAAAAGTATTGTTTACACCCAGACCACTGAAATGGTTTTGTGCCCCTGCTGTGAATGCATTGACTATCGTGGCCCCACTAAGACAACTTTATAGGTGACTGGAAAGCGATTTTCCTTTCTTCTAAATAGAGCATCGAGTTCTCTGGCTGCCTGTCTGATTCCAAGCCCCATCCCTCAGCCTCGCCCGCACCTGCACCACCCCCGTGACTCTCTTGGTGCATTTTTGTGATTGCTGTCCAGTCTCTTTGTGGCCGCTAAGGACTCTGGGAACTGGGTGAAAGTAGGTTACTAATCATCTGATTTCTTGGAAAAAATGTGCATGCGTGAGTATTGCTTTGCTCTTAAAAAGGCCAAACCGCAGAGAGTATCCAGGAAGTGGAGAATAAATGGGCCCAGGTGACTCCCCTTTCTTAGCCCTGCAGGAGCTAAGAACAAGCTAAAAAGGCAGTACATGTAGTAGAGGGAGTCAGACTGACCCGGAACCAGGCAGAACTGACTTCCACTTATGACTTTGGCCAAATGATTTAACCCTCCGGAATCTCAGTTCCTATCTATAAAATAAGGATGATGAGGCCTAGCTCTCAGAATTCTGAATCCAGGACTCAGGGTGGCTGGCACCCGGGTGTGATAATTGCCAGTCATCGTTATTATTATCGCTGCAGCTGTTGGCACCACTGTCATTACTGCTACCTCCTGAGTGTGGGAAGAACAAAGCAGAGCTCAGTCGCTTGATGACTGTTGCCTCCCATGCTTATAGGACACAGTTTTGACTTCAAGATTACCTGCAATCCAGCATTGCTCCTAAAACAACAGAACATGAAAATTGCAACCACATAGGAAAACAAAGATCAAGTGTCTTGTTATTCCAACAGGCTGTCCCTTCACTGAGGGGACCCCCTTCCTCCTGCCCACAAACAGTGACCAGAAGCCGTGAGCTTGGGCAAGATGGGGGTGAGCCATAGAGGCCAAAGTAGGATCCATGTGACTTTATTCAGGGAGCTTCTCGTCGGCAGGAAAGATGCAATGTCCACAGAGGTCTCAGAAGGAGGGTAGAAAATGCTTCCACCACGAGAGCAATACAACTGAAGGCTTGTGGAACTTAGGGAGGGAGATGAAATTAATTTTAGCCAGAAATGGGACATGAGGTTTTATGGAAGAAGCAATCCAGTGCCAGAATGCGGATTCTGGGGTTTGCTATTGATTGACTGCAGCTTCTGAGCGAGCTGGGACGCGTCTTATCTTTTGCCGAAAACTGGGGGTGATAACAGTACCTAGGGTTGGAAAGAGTGAGATATGCAAAGTGCTTAACACAGCACCCGGCCCAGCCTGAGTGCTGTGTGTGTGTCAAATGCATTTGTCAAAGGACAGCTACAGGTTTCCCCTTGCAGCAGAGGTGAACGACACCTTTCCAGATGGTGGGGAGCCTGAGACACGGGGTAGAGGACGTTGAGAGGTCAGGCGAGACGCTGGGACCCAACTGTGGGAATCTTGGATCCTCTGACCCTGAACTGAACTTGGTCCTCTAGAATTCAGCAGTCGGCATGTGGGAGGCCCGAATCTGACCCTGCCTCAGGGTAGGTCTCTCCATCTCCATGCCAGGAAGTGTGGTGATGCACAGGTTGCCAACACTCATGAAATCAAAGCTGGATAATCAGAGCTCAACATGCAGGTTTGAGTGGGCACCTGGGGAGGGGGTGCAGCAGAGCCCAAGTAGGGAGCCCTGGAGGGCAAAGGGGAGCAGCAGAGTGGGGAGTATGGGAGCATGGGGGGACAGGTGAAAGGTCAAGGGGGTGGTGGATGGAGGAGTACAGTTTGCAGGGAGAAAATATCACACCGTTACTCATCTGCTGCTTCCTTTTCCTATTGTGGCGTTGAGTTTTTTTCCTTCAGGGCACAGTCACTTGTGCTGTCTGGGTTTTGTTCTTTGAGCCGTGGGACATGTTTCAGTCACTTCAATGCCGTCCTGTCAGCTTGGGACTGGTTTGCACATAAAAATTGCAGGCTTTGAGCACCAGGTTTGATCTGCTTTCACTTTAGCTGTGTAGAGGCTGCCATCAGTTTTTTTAATCATCCAAGTTGTTAGGAGAGGCTAAGACTATTTTTAAGTGTTGTGGAGAAGCGGGGCAATTCCTAAGACGGCATGTAAGGCATTTAAAATTCTTTTTGGAACAAGATAGTCCATAAATAAATGTATATATGCACCAAATCAAGATCAATTACCACCGAATGTCTGTCTGTAACACGGGATACATGAAATGATAAAGTGCAACTATAAAGTAATTTGTTGCTCTCAAACCAGCTACGCATCTCCCCCCCGGCATGACCGAGGGTGAAATATCGCTGTGTTCGCAGCGAGGAGAGCGAGGCTCTGGCCCAGCCTGCATCAGAGGCTCTCGGAAAGAGATCTTGAATGATCTCCAGAGAGGCAGCGGCGGCTCTTTCTCAAAGGAAAGAGAGACAAGCATATCTGTAAATGATGAGAAGTGTTTGCTGCTCTGGGCTTAGAAGGCATTTTCTTCCTACTCCTCCAGTGGTGCTTTCTCAGAGCACTGCAGTCGAGTCTTGGAAATCCTGACTTACCCATCTCATCCTTCCTGAGGAGAGACATTGGCCCCTAGCTCTCCAAGTAGCTGAGTGCCCCCAGCTTCCACAGGAGCGGGATGTATTTGTCCAGAGGCAGAATTTTGGCTTTTTCCCATTTAGGCCTAAAGGGCCTGTTTATTCTATTATGTAAGTGAGAGTGAGGTCATCTGAATGGTGATGGCTGCTACCTTGGAGAACCAGAAGGCAGTCCTTATTTGGTGCTTCCGAAGCTAGAAAACAACATGGGCAATAAAAGCATTTCAGGAGCAGTGAAGAAATAATGGGCACCTTGTACTTGACCCCGTGGTTTTGTGATGGTGGCAGCCAAGCAGGCTTCCCGCTGCTTTTAGCACTTGAAATCTGGACTGGTCTCCTTCCACCTCTCAGCTACTTAGCAGGACCAGTCTGGAGTCCACCGAATGCTCTTGGTGCCATGTTGCCAGGCATGGTTGTAGAGAAGCTCTCAGTTGAGTCCTGGGGTGAGGGTGAGGAGAGACCTGGCCCCAGCACCCCTTCCACTCTGGGGGCCGACGGGCAGCTGAGTCCACGAAGAAATGGCACAGCTCTTCTCCTGGTCACCATATTGGCCGAGCTGATGGTGGATCAAGCATCCGTCTTCTATCTGTGTAAACAGTTAACTGCAGTTAGTGTCGAGCTTCAAACTTTAGCTCATGGGTCTAGATCGGTTTCTGATCTGTAGAGGCCACTCGTTGCTACTTTTGCAGGATCTGATGCCTCTCTCTGATGGTGCAGCCTGCTATAGAAAGCCAGGCTTGTGGCATGGACACTTAAGTGGGAAATGTGACGAAAATCCGTGCACTTCCTCCCTGCAGGACCGGAACCCATTTGAGCATTTTACTCAAATCTGCCAAGAAATGGCAAAATCTTAACAGTGTGCCATCCTCATTCTTTTCCTTGGGAAGCAAAGTGTATGCAAAGGACACCCAGGTCCCTGCAGCATCACCAGGGAGCCTGGCAAGAGCTTTGTCTCATTTCCAAAGTAAATAGATTCAGTGGCAGGAAAAACGCTCCTGCGTTTCTGTTTTCAGGGAGGAAAGGGCGGGAGTTTTATTGCTCCTTGATGTTGCTTTTGGGGTATGAATTTCTGGGTGAGGTTCTCTTAAAATAATAATGCAAACAAAGCTTGTTTAAAACTTGACCTCACCTGTAATCCCAGCACTCAGGAGGCTGAGGCAGGAGGGTCCCTGAGAGGTCAAGGCCAGCCTGGACTATATAGTGAGTTCAAGGCCAGGCTGAACTACATAGCGAGAACCTGTCTTGGGAAAAAACAAAGACTTTGACCTCTTCTGTATGCCCAAGAATTTGTGAAGCAAGAGAGGGCTGTGGAGAGTTAGCCCTGTTCTCTGAAGGCCCTTTGGACACTGAATGGATCCTGGCTTAGTTTCTACCATACAGGTGTTTAATGTCACCCAGCAGGAGGACACAGATGTGTTGAAATGTCAAGAACATGAGAAGAAAATCAGCTGATCCTCTTATCATTGCGACAGGGCAGTAGATCTCCTAGCATCTTTGTAGCCACGGCCTGGCCTGCCAGTAGTCAAAGTGGGACAGGGAGAGATTTAAAAGAAGGCAAAAGCTTCCCTACCATGAAGAGCCGCTTATTCTGTGACTAAAAAGCCACAGAATCCTCATAAATTTTTTCTCGAGGGCAAAACTTTAGATTTATGCCTTAGCCGTGTTTTAGGACTGATTAAGCAATAGTGTAAGACCAGGAGGCCCATATTTCAGCAGAGCATAGCTTCAAAGTCTTTAGGTGGTTTCTAAGCATGAGATTTAAGAACACTGATTTAATCAAAACAACTGCTTCTGGTAGCAGTTCAATAGAGTTGTCACGTCAAATTAAGTTTTCTGAAGTTTTGCCAGGTAGGGTTTTCTACCAGGATGATGACCCACACAATATGGGCTCACTACACTTACGGAAGTGAGGTGATAGTCACCCTGCGACACAAACAAGGTCACCTGCTTTAATACCCTGTGGCTTGTAGGGCCATCAGAGCACCAGTGAATAAGCTGGTTTCCTGTTGGGAAGATCTCATGGTAGAGAGACTTAAGCTTGCAAAGTTTAGAAAACTCAGTTCTTCGGCACAAACCTTAACCTAAATATATAGGAGGCTAAAAAAGAATCCTTCCATGGGAGGGCTCCCTTAAATTAGCTCGGTTAATCTATTCATCTGTGTGTGCTGACTCGTGCCTAAACATTGGAGGCCAAGTCCGAAAAAAGAAAAAGCAAGCCCAGGGCTCAACACTCGGAAAGATGTAGGACAACTGAGGAGAGTCTTGGATAGAGGAACTACTGACCATCCCAGCGAGTCCGTATGAGAAAAGAGATAAGCTGGCTGCTGGGAATCACCATCCACCCTCAGTTAACCTCCCATCTGGGCTGTAAAAGCACCTTAACATACTCAGATTTCTCCATGAAATTCAGATTTCTCCATTTTTCATGATTTGTGCTCAATTCTCAAATCATATTAATGTACTGGTTTCCAACATCAGGTAATAACAGAATTTCTTAAAAGGTGTTAACCATTGGATGCTTTTATTACTTTCCATTTTTCTCTTTCCTTGCCAGGAAATTCCTAGGCATCCAAAAGGATGCTAAGTGTTTATCGTTTTAATAGACGATCCCAACAAGAATGGTCTAGGGCTTCATCTCTCAAGCAGAGTAACAATTCTCAGCAAAGTGTGGGGCTAAAGAGATTTGGACTCCAGCTTCCAGAACTAGAATGGCAAAAGGGAACACGGCAGGATTCGAGCGAGGTCCCTTGCAGTCTAGACCCCTGCACTATCTTATGTTGCTCCCTCTGAAGCCAGACATTAATCAGGTTTGTTGTTCCTGCCCGCACACTGCGCACGCACAGCCTACCTCCAAGCCATGTGTTTCTCTCACTTTGTCACCTTACTGTTACCTACTGATTCCTGTTTCTCTATGCAAGTCCCCAATGGAAGACACCCCAGTGAACATCAGGGCAGGAAGAAGTACCTGGAATTAGCCTAGATTAGTGTTCTCTGTTGAGGGGAGCGTGGAGTTGCCCTTGGAAAGCCATAATTGATCCTAGCAGTTACATACACTTTGTAGAGTTTGGGTAACCCATTTGGCCATGGTATAAGAATCCTTATGAGTAGGTTGATCTGTTCTTTGGCTATAGTTGAAGAAATGAATTTTAAATTTTCTACTTAAAGAGAGCAAAACAACTGCAGAAGCCCCATCCTGATTACCCCAACTCCTCCCTGCGTGTAATATCCTCCTGTGGTTTATTCCTGAAACACATTCAGCTTTCCTCCTGGAAGTCGTCAGTACATACATCTGGCTGATGGCCGGGGCTGCTCAATGCCGTGACTCATTCCTGGCATTTCGGAGGCTTTGTAATGGAAATCGGAGTTCCAAGCTACAGTCCTCACCGTGTGGATTTGTGAATATTAACGAAACAAAGTGGGAGTCTCCCGGGGTCCTGCTTAACTGTTGTCACCACGGATTCCACGTCTGCTGGGTGAAGTGAAGATTTTTGTGAGGCAGATTTTTCCTCTTCCTAACCCACTTTTGCTCGAATACCACCATATTGTTTTAATTCGTCTTATAAAGCACAGTAAAATATTTGGTTTTGGAGGAAGGAGTCAGTTCTCTCGTATGTTGAAACTGTTCGATTGAAAGGGCATTTTTGTCTACCGAATTAGTCTCCTGGGGTTTACACGAGTACTCGCAGGCTTTTAAATAGTCTCTAATGTCCCACAGCCAATTCGCATTCATTCGTTCTTCCTGTATATCTAAGTACCCGTCTTTATCTGTTGTGCAGGGGCGAACTATCTTTCCCGTACTACATTCACGGCTGAGGCTTCGGTAGCAAAAGACTAACTATAACAATTGTAACACACGTGTATTTAATATAAGCTTTCCATGACACGGCAGCCTTCAGAAAGGAAGACCCAAGGAAACAGGGCAGCCTGTGTGTCCTCACACGTAGGCGTGGTGGAGAGTGGATCCTGCGGCTAGATAAGGACGAAAGGGTATGACCTAATGGTCACAAACTGGGGGACTTAGCAAGGGCCGTCTGCTCAGGTTCTTCCCAGCGGAGGTGTTCCTTTCCTCCAGGTGTAGAACCGTACCTGGAATGAAGGTTTTACGACCTGCTGCAGGGGAGGGTGGAAGAAGGCAAGAGTGATCTTTCTGCTTCTGCTCTTTTCTCAAATGCCAAGGGCCGCCTTTGGGCAGTCATTACCTATCTTTGTTAGTGTGTGTGGGAATAGGCGGGTGTGCCTTGGTGGGGGCTTATGTGTGGTCTACAGTGACAGTGTGCATAATTTGAAACCCTGGACAATATCAACCCTTTCTCCTTAACCTTCCTTGTGACCCATCTGTGTCCCCACACTTCTTTCAAATGTTATTCCCTTTCGTCGTGCTATGTAAGATTTAAAAATAGCAAAAAGACCGATAGGACAAGTAGAGGGAACAAGGAAGACAGATAATTCAAATGTTTATTTTCTGTTGACTTAGATTTGAACTCAGTTCTCTCCATGATTCTGGTTGCAAACCGAATCAAATTTCCCAATAAGGTCAACATTGAACCTAACCATTGAATTGGATTCGGTTCTCATCCAATTTAGTTTGTGACCAGAATGGTGGAAAAAATCAAGTTGGTGAACTGAGGCGCCACTGAGTAGGACAGACTGTTAGGGCTTCGGGGACACTCGCAGATATACCTGTTTCCCATTGTTCTTAAAGGTGGGGGCCGAGGGTCGAAAATGCAAAGCTGGTTTTTTTTGCAATTTTTAGATGTCTACCATGCATTGGGTCAGAAATATTTTGGAGGTGCTATTGAAAAGTAGACATTTAGAAGATATTTTCAGCCCAAGAAGAGAATGAGCAACATCCCCAATAGCTGAGCCACTTTATTCTCATCCTGTCTTCTCTAACAATAGCTCCCTGCTCCATGCTTTTAAAACACAAGTGCCAATATTATGGGGATGGATTGTATGAAAAACAGGCTAATCTTTTCTGAAAGTGCTAAAAATATCAATCTGTAACCAAGAGCGTTTAAGCACATTCTTTCATTTCCAGATGAGGTAGGGTACCAGACCCCAGTGGCTGCCCTGAGGCCTGGGCAGGAGTGCAGCTTCGAGGACAGGAGCGCACATCTTCAGATGGGGGCATTCCAAGCGAATGCCAACCGTGACACATGAGGAGTCGTTGAGGTACAAACCAGTGTTGTCCAAGGCATTCTTTGGAAGTGATAAGTAACGCAAGAGGACCGTGTTTGTTTTCCATATGGGGAAACTGAGTTACAAGAGATTGCAGTGCCAGACTAGAACCCAACACTGTGTCCCTGTGATCCTGTCCCGCAGCTGAGACACTCTGAACCAATTCCTTTTGCATCGCCGTTTCCGCAGTCCCCGCTCCACCGCCTCATCCTTATCAAGCCCATCTCGGAATGCGTGAAGAGTACAATTTCTGTCTGGTAGTCTTCTGGATTTGCTGAGAGGATCCCCTCTGGGCCTGAGACAGGAAGACACGAGAGAGTGACTTGCCAGTGGGCGCCATTTTCGGGTCTGTCACTGACACCCTTGGCCACGATGTTTCTGGACTGTAAGCAGAGATAATGCTTAGGGTATAAGTGGGGAGTGTTTGGTTTTTTTTCCCCTGTGCATTTTGATATGGTTATTTTAAGGGAAAATTAATTTCCGTGACTTAAGTTTAGCCACCTTTGTTGAATATCTTTTTTCCAGAAAACTGTAAATGATGGTTAGTTGAAATAAGACCCAGAAACCTCCATGTCAGCACATTCTTTGGGTCCTCATGCTAAGACTTTAGGGAAAGTTAAAGCAACCAGTGTCACTGATAGCTCACAAAGCATTTATATTCTTTATTATCTCTTTTGCTTCAGAAGCTTGTTGCCATGTGGAGTCAAAGTGGCCTCATGCTTTGAATCTTCTCAGAGGACTTGGCCAGCAAGAGTGTTGTTATTGTTAGATAATCATAATGGTATGCTCTGGAGCCCTTCTCCCCTGGCCTGGCCTGACACACCCGATTCACTCTCACCCCGCCTGCTAGCCAGGCCAGAGAGAGAGAAGAAGAAAGCACAGCTTATTTGCTTTCAGACTTTGATTCTGTATTGCTTTGGAGACATGCTGAGATTCGCTCTTCAACTATTATTAAATTTCTAATGCCTGTCAAGGTTTAGATTCCTTAGGAAGAAAACCGAAGAAAACATAAATGAAACCATCAGGACATACTGTGTAGATCTCTCTTTAACCTCAACAGCAAAAGGTGGTGGATGCCGGGGCTGCTGGCTGCGAACCAGGAGTTAGGGCCCCCCGAGGGCATGGTGATTGACCTCCACGAGCCTCAGTTTCCCCCACTGCCTGCCTGTTTTGCAAACGACATGTGATATTATTTGGAAAGAGATTTTGCAAAATTTTGAAAGCAGTACTTCACAGAAGATAGATGGTATCAATTACTCTTAAAAAATCCGACATTAAATCTGAGGTTGAGTAAGTGGGTGTGTATATCAGTCCTTATGTTTGGGGGACACTGGGACTTTTGGAAAAACTTTTATTGTAGTTAGCTCTTGAGGGAGCCCCAAATGAAAAATATGTAGGGAGACCAATTCTGTGGAGTTGAAACAAAGTAAGAATTGGAAACCTCCCAAAAAACAAGTGGTCGAAGCCATGACAGAGCAGTGCTCCAGAGGGAGGAAAGATGTATGGTCGATGTCATGTCCTGCTTTAGGAAGAAACGTAGAACTATTGAAGAGAGGCCATAAAATAATTGCGCGATCCTGACATGCACTATGTGGCTACAGAACTGGCCTTACCAGAAATGTAAGGGTGAACCATACACACGTGTGTCAGAGATGGGTATTCTGTTAAAGGGGTGTTAGGTTCAGGAATCTTTTTTTTTTTTTTTTTTTTTTTTTGTGGGTACCAGGGGGTCGACCTCAGGACCTCGCGTGCCAACAGGCACCCGTGCCGCTGAGCGATATCACCGGCCCCCTTTTCGTATGTGGGTTCCGGGAGTCGAACTCGGGCCCTCGCGCTTGCAAGGCAGGCGCTTATGCCGCTGAGCCATCTCACCGGCCCAGGTTCAGGAATCTTTGGGTGGCCTTTAATGTCTAGGGTTGTAGGGAGATTCCACATGCATGGAAGAATCTGGAGGGATGAGTGTTTGGGGAGAAGCTCGTAAGTCATACGTATTCCATGACTTGGAATGTAGCAGAAGTATCCAGGGCTTGTTCAGTTCCATGCTGGCATCTTGTCTCTATTCAGCCCATTTTCTCTCCTCTGTGGCCTTTGTATCTTCCCAGGCTATGCCTGCGTAGGAAGGAGCCACAGACAAATGCGGTGGTTCCTCTGTGGCTGTTGAGCACTGGTACCTATGGTGGACGTGTGACAAATCTGTCACACCTCCAGCCCCCTGCACGCACACACACACTGAAGGCTCATTTTGGGACTCGCTGACATTTCCCAGGTCCCGGTAACCCTGCCAGTAGTAATGCTTGCTGATCACTGGCTGTATTTTAAGCATGTACTTATGCATAGCCCAACTCATTCCACCAAGTATTTAGAGAGGGAGTTGCTCTTCAACTAAGTCTCTAAGATGTTCTGCTCTAGATCTGCACTCCATGGCTGCACGCTTTAAAAAGAATGATAACAGATAATGCAATAGAGAACAAACACGTACCAAATGGAAGCGGACGGCGAACTAGATTGACTCCAAACTCCTACTCAACTAACAGCATAGGGCAGCCTGGTTTTCCCATGTTACGTGACTCGGGTTTGAGCAGTGCTGCCTTTCCTATAGTAGGCCTCCTAGAAAGGAGGGAAGGAAAGACAGGGACACACCCTGGTCTCAGGGTGCTGGTACTGAGATGACCCAGCCTGTGTCCTTTGTGTATAGATGCTGTCTGCATCTGTTGTCCTCCCCCAGCAAGCTGCAGGCCCGTAAGTCCTGCCTGGCTTGGAGGGACAGGAGTGTGCACTGGTGCCGTGGCTTCTGTGGGCTTGGCCACGTAATCTACCAGACACTGAGGGACGATAGTCATCTCTCAGAGTCACAGAGTCCTCTCCTTCCCAGGGCACCACAAAGAGGCTTAGGCCCAGGCCCGGGGTTCAGGAAGAGTCCTGAATCTGCCATATCTGTCTCAGGAGACCCAAGTGGTGATGCCACCTCAAGTCCAGAGCGGTCCCTTCTGCATCCCGTGTCGTCGCTGAAAAGGCCAGTGCCCTACTGTTGGTGGAAAAATCATGGCCATCACGCGGGTGGGATCCACGAGGCCCTCTTCTGTGCCCCATGCTTAACCTCCTGTGAGGCTTCACTGAGCATCACTTCTCGGCTTAGCTTCCTCCTCCTTCAGAGCTGACACACACCCAGTTCATCCGCTTTGCACCAGAACTCTGAAAAATGCTTATTTGCCTCCACATTTTTTTTTTGTGGGTTCCAGGAGTCGAACTCAGGCCCTCGCGCTTGCCAGGCAGGCGCTTACGCCACTGAGCCTTCTCACTCGCCCCTGCCTCCACATTTTTAATCAGAAAATTTAGAATCCTCCCTGTAGCTTGTCTGTGTCACGGAAGAGGAGCAGGAGGTGCAGGAGTTGTTTTGAAAGGATCGTTTGCGTGATCATGTGAGCCATAAAGAAGTCAACGCTGAAGTCTAAATTGTTCCACACGGGACGGGACGCCTGTCACCTGGTATATCCAGGCGGGCAGTCTTCTAGTAAGTGATGGATTCTTGAGATCATGTGTACAGAATCCCTGAGGCCAAAAGACTCGCGGAAGAGGAAGTTTGCAGCCTAGGGTCAGCATGTGGCTCAGCGGTGGAGCCCTTGCCTAGCATGCACAAGGCCCTGGGTTCAATCCCCCGCCCTGAAAGAGGTGCGGGTGGCTTTCAACCCCTTTGTTTTAAACACCAGGCAAAATATTGGCATAGAAAAGAGTTTTTCAAAGTCAACCCATTACTGACTCCGATATTAATAGAAGATTGGGAGTCAAGAAAAGGAAGAAGGAAGAGATTTTAAAGTCAGGCCTGGTTTTAATTTCTATGTGGTTATTTCAGCTAGTCAGTGAGACACACACACACACACACACACACCCTGCCCCGCCCAGCCCCATACCCTGTCCCATGCATGAATTAATATTTTAAGTGTACCATGCTGCAGATCATTAATTTAGCAAGTTAACTGACATCCCCAGAAAAACTGCAAGCTTATGCCAATAGTTACCAAGTTAGAGGTGCTTCACATGATACCTCAAAAATTACTGGTGCCCTTCCAAAGGGTGAGCAGTTTACTTTCAGGAAATGGATTACTCACTTGAGGAATGAGACCAACACCCAGGCTGCTCGGTTTCAACATACTTCAAAATGCAAATGGGAACCTCGCTGCCTTGAGCTTTCAAACCTTTTCCAGATGGGCCCAGGGGCCTGAGTGTGTCCTTGTGTCCCTGTGGGCTGCCACAGCCCTGGGTGCTGCACGCATCCAGCCTCCTCTCCCTCTGATGGTGGTGATGAGGTTGGTGGCTCGTGGTGACTGCTGGGAAAGTGTTTCCCCAAGTGTCTGCCCCATTTCCACTTGCCGAACACCCGAAAGGTACGGGGGAACGGTCTGGCAAGACAGTCACCTTTGCCGGTTTCACTTCTGGGCTGCAGCTGCCCACAGCAGTCTGGGAAGCAGAGCCGGGCCTGGGGAAGCAGCATGGCATGGTTTTTTATTCTCCCAGGCCTGGGCTTCTGCCCCAGCAGCCAAAACAGCAATCAGGAGCCCCATGTGTGTACACTCCACTTGGGGGTTCAGCAAGCTGCCTCAGAGCTGGACCCTGGGTACTGAGCTCTCCCATTGTTCAACTCTCAGACAGTAAGAGGACCCTGGGGAGGAGAACTGGGAGACTCCCAGGGCCAGGAAGTCACTTTACCCAGAAAAAAATGGGGATGTGTTAGCCTGAAAAATTTGGTTTGAGGGGGATGGCTATTTTGTGAAAGGAGAATAGGTTTATTTTTTCTGTATTATTTTAGCTATATATATATATATTTAGCTATATATATATGTCATATATATGTCATATATATATATGTCTTTTCCTTTTAAAAATTAGTATGTTTAATACATAATAAATACATTCATCGTGGGAAATTGGTACATATGCAAATCACAGCTTGGTCCTTTTTACATACACACACACACACCATCTCCCCTTCTGTCCTTTCGATTGTGATAAAATGTACACCATCTAAAATGTAAGTGTGGAGGTAGCCTCTTAGCCACTTGAAGGGTGCAGTTCTGGGGCATGAAGCCCATCTCAAACAGAAACTAGCATCAGCAGTGGGGCCCCCGTCCCCCTGCCCAGCCCTAGGTGTGCCCTGCTTAGCTTCCTGGCTGTGGATTTGGTTATTGCAGCCCCCAACCCTGACAATAGACCTCTACTTGCGTCCAGCCCATTCCACCATCCTGGAAACTCCTGCCTGGGTAGCTGTGTCAGAATTCCCGTCCTCGTTAAGGCTCTGACTGCTCAGCTGTTTGTGGATAGCTGGGCTGCTTCCTCCTGGCTACTGTGGACTTTGGCATAGGAATATTTGTTTGTAGATTTATTCTTTGTGGTTTCAGAAAAAAATTGAAGTGGCAGAGAGGCCGGTCATGGCTTCAGTAACCCCATTTTTTTTTCATGGTGGAAGGGTTCCCTGTGGGTGGGAGCAGCCCCGCCTGGGGGGCCATCAGGAAGAAACCATGGGGACACTCACAGCAGTCCAGGGAGGACTCTTCTATCCCTGGACTCTGTGATCCTCAGGCTGACAGGGTGTGCACGTTATGGGTTACATGGAGGGGGGAGGCGGGGCCGGGTCAGCCTCAGTCTCCTGTGGGAAGAGAGGGCCAGGTGGGAGGGGACATTGTCTGCTCGCTGTGAGAGGGGAACTGTGCCTGGGCTTGAGGTGAGAGGGGGTGCAGTCCAGAGCTCCCCAGGAAGATTGCTCAACTCTAGGATCCTAGCACAGGCCCTGGCATCTGCCCAAAGTGGGGCCTCCCCAGATCTGAGCCCCATCTCCTGGTGGGTTGCACCCGTCCAAGGGAGGGTGTAGCCAAGGTGGAGAGTGCTGGATTGGGCGTTTTTGGGGTGGCTGTCAGCCGAAGTGGGGATACCCTGGGCTCCCATTCAATTAATCTCCTACTGTTACCGCTGGGGGTTTTCTTATCATTCACTGGCAAGGCCTAGCCAGAGAATTCCAGTATTCCAGAGTGAGTTTAATTGTGGGTGATTTCATTCTGCCCTTTTTATGTCGAAGCCAGAGGCTTGCGTCATGTAACAGTGAATTCAGGGAGATTTTTATTTGCATGTGAATCATAGCTTTTCCAGCTGAATGTCACTTACTTGGAATTTTCGTCTGATTTTGTTTTTGTTTTTGTCTCTTGGTGTTTTTCCATCAGGCTCTTTGGCTAACCAGAAAAAAAAAAAAAAAAAAAAACAGAGGGAGGGCTCAATCTGACTAGAGCAGGGTTTGAGTTGGCAACTCAAAAAGGAGAGTATTATGAATGTGAAAAAAGGAAAACGGATGCTTTATTTTGCTTTGAGGGAGGGACCCAAGCCAAGTCAAACTGAGAGCTCTAATTTGGGAATAGTGTGATTACAGGTCATTGGGAGTTGGTTACGCGCTAAATTGGGAGGCCGGTCACATGAGGAGGGAGAGAGAAACGGGTCACATGGGGGGCGGTCAGGGCTCTTTCACAATGAGGTTTGATTTTATTTACTACCTGGTTGAAAGGTACTGGTGTCAGCTTTGGAAACCAAGTCACTTTGGTGGCTGCTGGTGGCTCCCAGGCCCAGCCCATCAATTGTTTTAAAAGTGAGTTTGACCTTCCGATCTGCTCTGCGTGCTTTCTGGGGCTTTATTTAGGTACTGGAATCATTTCTGTGATCAGTGAGGCAGGCCATGTATTAAAGGTTGTATGTCTCTTCTTCACCTTCCTCGCCTATTCCAAGGGGCCTACTTCCTTTCCCCCAAAGGCCTGCCCATGTTAGACCTTCAGGTCAAGACATTAGCTAATTCTCCATTTTTTAGATTCTCTTCCATTTCCTCTGCACTGTTAAACATCACCTTGCAAAATAAAAACAAAACAAAAAGAGGCTTCTGCCCCCCACCCAGGGTATTTAGGAGAAAATATTCTTCCTGCCCCCAAACTGTCAACTTCTGATGTTCTCGGCATCTTGGGGGAAGGACCCACAAGGGTGTGTGTGGTACCCTGCTGACTTTTCTTGAAAAATCTTAAGTTGGATTTCTTGATGTCTAAAGCTCTGCTTAGTTAGCTGAAGTTAAAATAAAAACAAACAAACAAAAAAACAGCCCCCACGTGAATATCTAGAATTCAGCTAATTCATTTGCCATGCAAAGCAGTTGTGCTCATGGCCCTAAATGGGGCGCCTTACTAAGTCTGTGACACAGTCTGCTGGTGGCACCAGAGCATGTGGACCATCGATGCTTGTGGTTGAGTTAGGAATAGAAGGTGTGTGGAAACTTTCTATAAAAGGCAGCCGGGTCCCCTGTGCTCATGCTCACGGGAGATCAGGAGCCTGGCACCATTCATGGCGGTGCCAGGGTATCGGTGTTTGATGTTAAGCAAGTTCCTCTGTGCCTCAGTCTCCCCTCAGTACTGTGTTGGTTTGGGGATGGAGGATGAGATGCGGAGATGTTTGAGATGTGAGATGCCATCAGGCAAACAGGGGGAGCGTGGCGTCATGAGATCTTCCCGCACAGGGCTGGCTGCTTGTCTCTTGTCAGTGTCACTATGTGGGGGACCCCTGTGACATCACAATGCCCAGGCAGATGCTCAATAGTGATGCGCTGTGCCCAGTGGACACCAGAGGAGGGGAGCAAAGGAGGAGGACAAAGTGGAGAGGGAGGAGATGGAGCGATCTCTTATGTAATATTTCCATCCACACACACGTTTTTCACCTAACATCTGGCTCAGCTGTAATGCGATCGGCTCCATATAACCTGTCCAGCGCCTGTGCCCTCCCTCCTAAACTCAGCGAAATATTGTGGTCCTCTGAGCAAGAGAAGTTCGCTCCTGTTGCCGCACATCTCCTGGCTCATCGTTAGACCAGTGAGTGGGCACTTCTTCACCACAGCTCTCCGGAACAGCCGCTTACAGGTAACGCCCTTGGGCCACCTGCGGACCCAGCTCAACCCGCTGCCTCAGAGCAGGCAACATAAGCCACCCCAGGCTCCGTCATCGGCCTTTATGTGTTGTCCTTAAGGTCATTCTTAAAATGCAAATGGGCTGAATGGTGGCTTCCCTATCAACCTTTTGAAGGACCTGTCACCCCTATTCCCTGGCTAGATTGCTATGAACCAAAATCTCAAGGGTTCGGCCCTGCCCCAGAAATATTAGGATATTTTGCTTGCCTATTAATTGCTTTAAAGCCAACGACTTCCTCTTATAAATCGGTCCTTGCCACTCTGACTTGACTCCTCCCAGCCTTTCTCCTGGAAAGAGATTTTCTCCCGTCCGCTTTCACATCATTCTTACTCTCTGATCAGCCCAAGGCTGGAGCAGGAGGCCATGGTTCTTAGTTCTGTCTGCCCTTGGTTCTCAAACTGGAGCCTGGCTCTGGATCACCTGGAGAACTTGTTTCTCCAGGTGGCCCTGTGTGTGCCCCTCCAGGTGCCCCGAATCAGAGTAGCTCTAGGGTGGGGTGCAGCATTGCAGTTCTGATCAGTGCCAGGGGTACCACCCCTCTGCACAGTGTAAGCCAGTGTCTAAGGCCTCTGGGGTCACCCCCCCTGCCCTTCCTACCCTGTAGGAGCGTGGATCCTGTCCCTTGGATGGTGGTGACCGTAGCTAACAAGCATACGGCGCTCGCCGGAGGCCGGATGGCAGGTCCGTGCTTTACAGACATTCAGTAATCCAGACCGCACAACCATCTTGTGAGTGCTCCCGTTTTCCAGTTGAGAGAGCTGACGTTCAGAGTGGCTCAGGGACTTGCCTGGGTACACGGATAATGCAATGTGAGATCTGGGATTCAAACCCAGACAATACAGCTGGAGTCTGTGGTCTGATTCACTTTGCTTTGCTGTTGTTCTTTTCCTTTCTCGCAGGTCACTTAAAACACCTAAAACTCGTACATTTCTTGGAAACAAGTACCTCAGAAAGGTGCCCCTGAGACAACCGAGCCTGTCTCAGGTACTTAACCCAGCATTTTGGGATCCAGGTCTCCGAGGGACTCGGCAGGAGAAGGGTGCCCATAGAGGGGCAGGACTGATCCCCGTGCAGGAGCGTACTGGGCAGGTGGCCTCAGAGGGCCAAAGGAGGGGACTGCTCTGAAGACACAGGCGCACCTTATCTGTCCACCTGCAAGCCTGCGTGATGGGAATAGGAGCCACACATGCATGTGGGAGCTTCCTGTCCTTACCCTCCAGGAGCCTGCAGTCTGACCAGAGAGAGAGAGAGAGAGAGAGAGAGCGACCGAGAGTCGTACAGCACCCAAGTCATTGAGCTCCACTGTGATAGAGAAGGCAGGGAGGGCCGGAGTGGAGAAGCAGGGTGGGGGAAGTGAGGTGGATTCTTAAACTACATCATGAATGGCGTGGGCGGCAGGAGGGAGGAGGTTTGGAGGTACGGTACGCGGGGTCTCAGCAGTGTTTGATGACAAATTCTGATAATCTCTTTTAAACAGCCGAAGGCTAGGTCTCCACTGGTATAGCGATAATGGATGAAAGTCTTTGTGGATTTTTTTGGTTTGTTTTTGCTAATTAATGTGTTGGATGGTGGCTGGAGATCTTTTGGGATTCTTGGGGATGCTTCTATAGAAAATGGGTTCCGACTCTTAACTCTAAAACCAAGTTCTGATTTTAGAAATGGAGGCCTTCTCAAAGTATTTCTCTACCTCTCTTGGTCTGATTCTCCTAAATTTTTTGTATGAGTGTACAATGTTTCTATGGGTAAAGGACTTTCCCCATGGCTGTGACGCTTCCAACCCCATTGAAAAGGACTTATGCCAGCACTAAGCCATATACTTTGGCAGGAACCACAGATAAATACCTGATAAACAAGTGTCCCCACCTCCAAAGGCGACGATGTAAAGCTAGATTAAAACACCGAGGGCCAGGGATATAGCTCAGCGGCACAGTGCCTGCCTGGCAAGCGTGAGGTCATGAATTCGATCCCTGGTACCAAAATAAATAAAATAAAATAAAATACCGAGCTCTTGTTTTTGGTGGTATTACCACTAAGTTATCTGTCACCAGAGGTCCTCATCTGGTCAGTCCTTCTGCTTCTGGCCCAGCCATTGACCGCTGGGTCTTCTTAATTTCACAGCAGGATGCCCCGAAGGAGGGAAAGACCTCAGCTGTCCTCATTCCTATATTCTTCTCCGACAGTCTTCTGTTGTCCTTGTTACCCACAGCCCTGAAGACTTCAGCATTGGGAAGAGCTTCCCTTCCCAAAAGGCCTGAAAAATCCTACTCTGGTAGCCTCGACAGGCCTACTAACCTGAACACGGGCTCACTGCCTTTATCACCTACCTTTGCACAAGTCCCCAGAGTTGGCCCTGGGCTCAAGCAGAGAAGGAGGCGAGCCTCTAACTCCCTCTACAGGGCTGTGCCTGAGGGCAACTGGATGTGTTCCAGGGTCACCTAACTCTGCCCTTGTAGTAATCCAGGCTTTTCTTTTCAAATATAGCACCGGTTGATGTGTGACCAAGGATTTGAATGTCCTGCCTCAACAAAATTCTTTCAGTCTCTCCTCCTCTGTAGCATAACTTGGAGTAATTCTGAAATGTAATTATTTCCTGTTTCATACCTAAGTGAGCGATACATAAATTGGACTATCAGCATGTGTAACATGCATATTTTGGGACTATATATGTGCTATTCCTTGGCGACAGTATTTACATAGTTACACAACACCCCCCCTTGGCTCTTACACTTAGACTTTGGATTCCCAGCTCTCAAGATGGGAAATTTTGTCTGTAAGTTGTTGAGCAACTTCCTCGTTTATTTTAGAAAGTGTGGGGCCCAGTGACTTAACAGTCTAGAATTACTTAATGATACAGAATGGCTCCCTGGGGTCAGGGGTGGAACTTGTCCCTTCTGACCCTTCACAGATGTCCTGAGGTTTAGAAACCTGTTGGTGAAGTAGCTGTCACGCGGTCGCCATTGGCCGGAGCGTGAGCCGTTCTTCTGTGATTTGACCTGCGTGTAGTTCTTCAAAGGTGCCCCCTCTTCACCCTGTCTGGACATGCAGGAAGGACGTGGGCCTTGGAGCTCCTCACTAACACACGATGCTTCCGTGAGGCCACCACGTGCTTCAGCTGGGGCTCTTGTTCCCAGCGCGTCTCGTGGAACAAGGCCTGTCTTAGCACTATAGAGCACATTTTTCTCCTTTGCAAGGTCAGCACAAGGACTTCTAATTGATTCTTTTAAAAGACTATTGTAATGTTCAGGGTTTGGGTGGTGATGGCCCGGGAGCATGAGGGTGAAGACCACTGAGTGAGAAAACTTCCTGCCTTTGGAACATTCACAGCCTTTCCTCTGGGAGATTTTGGTGTGAATAACTAGCTAAATAGGGCTTCCAAAGATGTATCCTATGTTTATCAAAAGTAAGGTAATAACTTTTTCGTCTCTAATTTAGGAGTTTAGGAGACCCATTCCTGTGAGGTCTTATTAAAACAATAATCACTTAGCGCTAAAAAAAAAATTGGTCTTCGTTTTCTTCAACAGATGTTTGCACAAGAGTTGTATTAAATACATTTGCTTCTGCTATCTCAGAACAAATCTTTTTTGCGAAAATTACTTTAATTGGTGTCAGTTACAATCAGGAAAAGCACCCATTATGCTTTTGATTTCTAGCAAAATTTTCCATCTGAAACAGAATATTGAAAAAGGGGGTGTAATAAAGACTTTGAAAATTGAGATAATTATTTTTTCTTTCCCATGTTCCTGTTTCCATTTGACTTGAAAGCTAAAGTAATCAAATGAGAAAGAGGTGACTGGACGGCGTGTGCATGACAGTAGCTGCTATTGTCCGTAGGTCCTCTTTTGAGTAAGAAACCCAAGAGTCTATAAAATAGTATCAGTCAAAATGCCACAGGACAGTCTTATATAGTCACCAAAAGATGTGATGAATAAGGAAATGTTAATGCATGGGGGGAATGGGGATACCATCGCTCCCTCACGGGGCTTACACTCTGGGGGAGACTCACAGAAAAGAAGTGGAAAGTATAGCGGGTTTCAGGGGATACATGTTGTGGAGAAAACAAAACAGGGCTAGGGAGTAGCAGTGTAAGGGGAGACGGGCAGTTTAAAATAGTGTGGACAGAGAAGGTCTCACTAGGAAGGTGACATCTGAGCAAAGATGGAGCTGAGCGGTACTAAGTGTGGGGCAGGGGAAAGTGTTCCAGGCAGGAGAAAGGGAAGAGCCAAGTGCCCGGCATGTTAGAGGCAGCCAGGGTGGGTGGAAATGAAGGGACAGTAGGGGGATGGGACTGGATCACAGGGATTCAGCTGGCATCATCAGAACTTTGCCTTTTACTCGGAATGGGATTACTCGGGATGAGAGGTTTTTGTCCATTTTCTGTTGCTATCGTGAGGGACCTGAGGCTGGGTACTTTGAAAAGAGGTCTATTTAGTTTGGAGTTGAGGCTAAAAGTCTGAAGTGGGGCGGCTCCGTCACTTGAGACTCACGGTCATGCGTGGCATCACAATGGTGGGAGTCCGTGAGAAGACACCACGTGGTGAGCCATTTAGGGGCCAGGTTCGCTCTTTTTATAACAACCAACTCTAGTGGGAACTAACGGGGATCCCACAAGAACTGCATGCATTCCTGCTGAAGGCAATGTCCCCATGACCTAACAGCCCCCACTAGGCTCCACCCCTTAAAGGTCCCATCACCTCCAGACGCCACACTGGGGCCCAGCCTTCCAGCACGTAAAGCTTAGGGGACACACTGAAACCATATCCAAACCGTGGCAGATGGGACACTATTGGAATATTTAATACGGGGAATGTCACAGCCTATTTTCTAGTGATAAAGGTCATTCTTTTCGAATGATTGTTAAGATTGATAATAGCCTGGTGGTGGTAGATGAAATGCAGAGTCCTGGTGAGAGGTGGTCAGATTCCTGATGAAGATTCCACCCACAGGATTTGCTGCCTGCTTAAATACGGGATAAGAGAGAAGGGAGGCAAGGATGTTCCGAGGTTTTGACTTGAGCAACTGAAAGATGGAGAAGTGATTTGCTGGGATAGGAGTGAAGGGGCAGAGCTGGTGAGAGGAGGAGAAAAGAGTAGGGTTTGGCTGTGTTGACTTTGAGAGCACCTGACTGGGATGGAGAGGGTGCAGTTGGGTTTGGGAGTCTAGAGCTCGGAAGATAAGAGATCTGGGCTGGAAACCCCCATGCAGGAGTCGTCCGCATGTTCACAGGCCAGCAGGCTTGTTTTGTGTGCTGTCTGGGAGTGGGCAGCCTCACCTGCAGTGGTGAGGCATAGCTAGAAGGTCAGAAACCGGAAGTGAGTCCCAACACTAGCTTGAGTCCATGGCTGGGATCGCAGGATGAGTTCTCAGCTGGCCTGAGTCCTTCAGGAACTAAAGAACCCTCCTGGAGCATCCAGCTGTAACAGAACCTGGGTACGGGTGGAAAACCCAGAGGACTCTGGAGTGGCAAATGAGTCTTATGGCTATCTGCTGGGGCCAAAGGTACCTGGCCTGCCCTTTGAGCATGGTCATGACCAGCACCTGATGACCTCCTGTTTTCAGAGAAGGGTATCATGCTCCTAATGACCTAAGGAGTCCACTACCTCCATCCTTGCCTTTTCTGTAGACTTCAAGGGGCAGAACAATTTTTCAGTAAATTTTTTACCAAGTAACATGAAACTCCTTGTTAACTATTGCTGTGTAACAAATTACCCCAAAATGTAATGGCTTAGCATAACAACAAACACCCGTCTCTCAGTTTTCTGAACTTGGGACAGCCTAGTTGGGTAGTTCAAGTTCAAGGTCTCTCACAAGGTGATATTGACAGAAATAGAGAAGCCACTTCTACCGTGGCTCACTCCCCTGGCTTCCAAGTGGGTTCTGGCTGTTAGCAGAAGGCTGGGGTTCTTCCCAATGGGCCTCTCGTGGGAGGCCTAAGCATCTTCACAGTGGTGTGGCTGTCTTTCCCCAGAGCAAGTGAGCCAAGAAAGCCAGGTAGACATCGCAATGCCTTTTGTGACCTAATATGAAGTCGCCACCACACCATGTTGGTCACATCCACCTGCTCTGAGCAGGGTAGGAGGAGAGTACACAGGGCGTGAATACCGGGGGAGAAGATTGGCCATCTTGGAAGCCAGCCATTACCCTTCCTGAAGGTAAGGAGGTGGCTTTCAGCTTCTTGAGCCTTTGTGTCTGTGCTGAGCACCACTTGTAGCCATAGGGGCTCCATAACTCCAGGAAGCTGTATCTCCCTCAAAACTCATCTAATCCATGTCATTTGCAGAGCTCTGCCAAATTATGGGGATTCTTCTCTCTAGCTCAAGACAGTACCTTGGGAGACAAGGCAAGTTCAGTGCCACCACAAGAATCCCACTGTTTGCCATTTCTCTCCCTCAATTTTTGGGTGCCTGTGTCAGCTCACATCCCTACCAAATGCTTGCACCGTGATGTTATCATCCATTTTTGAGTTGTGCAGAGTCGCACTAAATTTAGAAGCCAGTAGTACCTGATATATCTAGGATTGAGTTTATAATGTAAATTTCTTCCAAGCAGCATTTAACCACGTAAGACCCACGTGTATGCCTGCCTTTTAGCACATTTACTTAACCAGTACTCCTTGCGTGTGCACTTAATTCCCAGCCATTTCTCGCATGAGCAAATTGCTTAAATACACTTGCGAGAAACCCTTTCATGGTAAATGTTATTAAAAAGAAAACAAGGGTATAATAAAATAGCAATTTAAGGGTAATTTACTAACAACTGGAGCCTTTAGACATTGACACACCATTGTGTAGTAATAATACCAGACTTGATATTTAAACACACTCTATGTCACTCCAAGAATCATTGGGACAGTTATCGAATCCTCACAGTCTTTAATTATAGCTCTTTTAATGTTTCTTTTACTATTCCTGTGTCACTGGTTTACAAATTATAAATCATTAACTTTTGCCCACATTAAATATCCAACAAACTCTTACATCTCTGCTTCATATCCCGAGAAATAATAAACTACTGCACGAATGTCATAGAGGTGAGTTGATGACATCAAACCTTACAGGTTTAAGACTTCAGTTTCGCGTGCTGTTTCCTTACAAGGTGACGTTGGGGTGGGTGATGGTGAGACTGCATCTCAGAAGGGATCGATTGTTTGAAAAGTGTAAGGATTCCTGGGTCTTCTCGAAGGAAGAGAAATTCCAGCAAAGATTCCCTGCTGTCCAGAAGTAGAGTGAATACAATAAAGGCAGCCAGTGGGTATGTGGCAGGACCAAGCCGTTATGTCCGAGTCCCTGCACCGAGGATCTGGCTTCTGGAAGCGGAAGTGCTCACACTCGGCAGTACCCAGGGGCAGCTCATCCTGAAGGTTGACTCTGTGCTAACTAGAAAGCAGGGATGACCGCTTGCTAATTTGCCACCAGGAGCTATTGTCAGAGAGACCAGATGTACTCCAAGTCCACATAATCAGCACACGTCTGCAAGCAGGCAGACCTCCACAGGAAGCCAAATCATAATCAGAAGCCATTTATTAAGTAGCCCTGAAAAATCAGCACCATGGAATCTGGAAATAGCTCAAGTCCGTGTGGTCAGCTCATTCTCTAACTCAGGTCTAAAGGTTGCTGGGCAGTGGGTAATCGGGACAGGGAAGCTGAGTGAGGGGACTGTTTAGTGGCCACAGGTCAGCTTCCTGGCTCTATCTCCAGATGGAAGGACTTTGCCGGAAGGACCGAACTACTCAAAGCTAGATGGCTAAAACTTCCTTTTTCCTTGGTAGTGTCTTTGTTATCTTTGGCCACATAACAAATTACTCAGAATTTAGCAGTTGGAAACAATAAGTACATAGTTACATGCAGTTTTCTGTGGATCAGGAATCCGAGTGATTCTGGCTCAGGGTCCCTTAGCATCTTCTCTGGGGCTGCTGTTATCTGAAGGCCTCTGAGGGTGGCAGATTCACTTCCACTGGGGCTACATGGGGCTCGCATGTTGGTGCTGGCTATAGGCAGGAGGTCTTGCTCGCTTGCCATCAAGCTGCTTGGGTCCCCTGTCAACATGGCAGCTGCCTTCCCCTGCAGGGAGTGATCCAAGAGAAAGCAAGGCAGAAGCTGCAAAGCCTCTTATGACTTGATCCATGCAGCCACTCCCAGCATGCTTTCTGTGCTGGAAATGACCCAGTAAATCCAACCTGTGCTCGAAGGAAGGGAATGGGGTTGGGGGTGGAGCTCAGTGGTAGAGCGCTTGCCTAGCATGCATGAGGCGCAGCACTGCCAAAAAAAAAAAAAAAAAGGAAAGGAATTAGCCTCTACCTTTTGAAGAGATGAGTGCCAAGGAAATTATGGGCATATTTTAAAACCACAAAAACTATGATTTAATCATGGGTGTCCAACCTTTTGGCTTGCCTGGGCTGTTCTGGTGAAGAGGAATTGAATTGGGCTACATATCAAATATATAGTGTATATAAGTAATAAATTTGTATTTTTATAGTAATATTTAAAAAAGAGGGCAAGCATTCCTCAGGCCGCAGATTGGACAACGTTGATATTCTCTCTGTAATTCCTTTTTCTCCATTTCCATGGCTGGCCAACTCCTCTGCAGGTCCCTGTACTCCCTAATATATTTATATTACTATACTTACAACTATTACATATGTGTACACAGTTAAGATATAATTGTATATTATAACCACTGATACTTTTAGCTTATGGCCAGGCTGTCAGCATGATAACCATTAGTTGTCTTTAAGCTAATCTGCTACTTCCATTGTGCCACCTTGCTGGCCAGGGTACCTGGGGTAAGCAACTTGACCCATCTGAGTGCCTCTGCCCTCATCTGTAAAGTAAGGCTGGTGCCAGGACCTGCCTCACAAGCTTCTCGGGAGGATTAAATGAGCTATTAAATGCACAGGGCTTCAGAGAGTGCCCAGCACATAGAAAACACTTGGTGCTGTTTGCTCTTGGCGGAGGCAGCTGTAGCGGTAGCAGGAATGGTTTGATCTAGCCGGGTGGTTAGCCTCAGAACGCAGCCTCTCTTCCACCTCCCAGTGGTTGTCTTCCTGGCCATTGCCACAGCCCCACAGCCTCTGATTTTTTTCCCTCCGCCTCGCTGTGCATGTTTCTCCTCTGAACCCCAGGTTAATCCCTGGCAGGAGCAGTTCCGTGGAGATGCCCTGTTTAGTTTGTACTCTGGGTCCTATTTACGTTTTGTTTTGTTCCGGAGTTTTTGTTTTTCTGCTGACCTTTTGCAGAGGGATAGAATATCCAAACAAGGAAATGACCTAGCAGAAAGCTGGGGAGTCCTTTAGCCTTTTGCATTTTTACTGAAGGTGGTTCCCAAACACCATTTTTAAATGTGCATATTGAGGGGGCCCCCTAGCCACCTCTGATCAGTATTGGCCTATGACACCAGCTTACCATCCTCTCAGCCCCTTTGCTTGTTTCCAGAGCCTCTTGAGACCCTTGGGCTCCCTGAATAGATTGTGTCTTTATCCAAAGCATATTCCTCAATTAAAACGTGCTTGGCGTGTGTCAATGATCCATGGATGACATTAGGCCTATTTGCTACATCTCCCAGCACCGCTTTAAAAAGGAGGCCATACTTAGTGGAACACATGAGGGTTGTCTTGTGTCAAGTGGCAATTAGCTAAATATAGAGTCTGGGGCTGGGAGGGACCTCTGAGGTCATCTGTCCCGGCCCGCCTTCCCCATCTGAAGGTCTCCAGCCTGTGCCGGCCAGCTCAGGAGCCACCAGCCACAGGTGGCTTCCAACCACTGCAGCTGTGGCCAGTCCGGGGGAAATACACTCTGGGTCTCAAAGATATAACGCGAAACCAAAGAAGGTAAAACGTCTCCCTAATAATTTTATGTTGATTCAACACTGAAATGATATTTTGATATATCGGGTTAAGTCAAATATAGCATTAAAGTTAAGTTGACCACATTAACTTTACTCTTCTTTGATGTGGTTTGCTAGAAAGCTTAAAATTCCATCGGCGGCTCACATTATATTGCTGTTGAACTGCGCTGCTGTTCTTCACCTGGCTCTAGGCCTCAAACCACCAGGAAGCGGGTTCTGGAGCCTGCCTTGGTGACCCTCTGAGCTCTTCCGGTTCTGACAGTCCAGTTCTTCCCCCCATCCTGCCCTAACACCCCCGTTTCAACCCAGCATTGACTCTTTAGCAAGCCCTTATGAGACCCCATTTGAAGACAGCCAAGCATCTCTTTGCATTGTTAACTCGCGACAACTCCATTTCCTTTCCCCTTTTCCTCTCTACCTCTTTTCCAATTTGATTTTTTTAATGATCTCCCCGGGTTATCTCTAGTCTGTCTCTATTATTTTCGAAACTTGGGATCCAAACTCACATCACTCTCATGTGGGTCCGTAGAGATAAGTAGAAGGAATCGCTTCCACCATCAAGCACTGGATCGGTCCTTTTTCTACTTCGATCTCATTTAATCCAAGAGCATTAGGAGAGGCGAATGCTATTCAGACCACTCTTGACTGATGAGGCAGTTGAGGCTCTGAGAGGTTAAGTAATTTACCAAGGTCCCGCCACAAATTAAGTGGCGGTTCTGGGATACGTGCCCAGGTTTGCCTGACTTCAAAGTCCATGCTCCTCCATTAGACACCATCCCTTCCTTGTCGACTGTGTTAGTCTGCATTCCATCACTATAACAAAATACCAGACGTGATGAACTTCAAAAGAGGAAAGGTTTATTCTGGCCCCTGCTTTGGGAGGTTTCCATCCATGTCAGTTGCCCTTGCTGTTTTTGGGCCTGGCAGCCAAGAAACGAGAGAGGACGAAGGGATGGCTCCACTCTCTCTTTCCATCAAGGACACGCCTCCTTGACCAGAAAATCTCATACTAGGCTCCCACTTCCTCAGTGTTTCCACCGCCTCCCAGGAGCATTTGTAGTTTTTGGTCATGGGAACCCCTGGCAACCCTGCAGATACTGCTTAAAGCCTGCCCAGCCCCTTTGGAGAACCGTCAGGCTCTGCGACAAGCCACTTCTCAGAGGAGAGTAAGCAAAATGTGTTGTCTGTGTTTTGAGTGAGGGGGTAGAAGGATTCCTTGTGAGCATGTGGAAAATAGATGTCCATGCAAATGAGCCTTGAGGACATGATGGCTGGTGACGTAAGGCAGTCACAGGGACAAATACTCTGACTCCACTCATCTGCGGTACCTATAGTGGTCAGTTCATGGAGCCAGAAACCCACATGGGGGCTTGGGCAGGGGCCGGGCTGGGTGGGGGGACCGAGGATGATGGGAGTTCGTGTCCAGTGAGGACAGAGCTTCTGTTTGGGGTTGTAACAAAGTTCTGAAGATGGATGCGCATCTCTGTAAATGCACTTAATGACCCTGAGCTGTACACTTGAAATGGTTGTTATTAGGTATATTTTACCAAAATAAAAACAGATCCTCACTAACGGGAAAAAGCCTACTTAGCACATGCGAGGAGAGGTGTCCCGGGAGCCGAGGCGCAGATCCATGGTTCATTTCAGCCTTGAGGCCCTGGCCCTTTTTCTGAGTCCATGTCATACGAGAAAGCTGCAGACTTACTGCACGGAGACTGGGGTGGCAGTGGGTGGAGTCCTGCTTTTCCTGACAAATTTCTCCGCATGGCCACTTTTACCAGTTTCATACAAATCCCTTTGCCAGTATTTTAAGAGCTTCTCAACAGGTGTCTGGGGTGGAGAGGCAGCCTCACCCCGAGCCTGGTGCATGGACCCATGTCTACACTGGCTGTTCTTAGTCTTGGCACCCCAGCCTATAGGGAGGGATGAGACTTTCCTAAGAGGCAAAGCAGGACTCAAAACTCTATTTGGCTGGATGGAAGTAGCTGTAGTCTCTTTGAAGATCTGAGTAAGAATTAGATGAAGGACCCAAACATCTAAAGATTTTTGATTTGTGTTTTATTGAAGTGCTCAGCCCCTAAAAGCCTGAGGTCAATTAACCAATCTAGGGCAAAGGACATTTTGAAAAAATGTACCCAGGGTCCATAGACTGGGACTCTAACCCATAGACTCCCTAAACTTAGAGCTTGGGTTTAGGGTCACCGTGGGTGTGTTTGCTCATTTGCTGTCTATATTTTCCTTTTCAGGAATCATTAACCAATGGCAACAGGAATCCAAGGATAAAGTGATTTCCCTCCTGTTAACTCACCTGCCTTTGCTGAAGCCAGGAAACCTCGACGCGAAAGTAGAGTACATGAAGCTGCTGCCCAAGATCCTGGCGCACTCCATCGAGCACAACCAGCACATCGAGGAGAGCAGGCAGCTTCTGTCCTATGCTCTGATCCACCCGGCCACTTCGCTGGAAGATCGCAGTGCTCTGGCCATGTGGCTGAATCACCTGGAGGACCGCACATCGACCAGCTTCGTTGGCCAGAACCGAGGCCGCTCGGACTCTGTGGATTACGGACAGTCACACTACTATCACCAAAGACAGAACTCCGACGACAAGCTCAATGGGTGGCAAAACTCTCGGGATTCTGGGATTTGCATCAGCACCTCCAACTGGCAGGACAAAAGTCTGGGGTGTGAGAACGGCCATGTGCCCCTCTACTCCTCCTCCTCTGTCCCCACTACGATCAACACGATTGGAACCAGCACAAGTACAAGTAAGTCCTCCCTCTGCCCCGCCCGCAAGCCTCGAGCCCCTCGAGCGCAGTGTGGCTTGGTGACTTCTGTGTGCGGCATGTCGTGCTGACAGTGTCTGTCTGAGCACCCTGGAGCCCTGGGAGAGTAGGGCTGCTGGGAACGGGCTGGGGGAAAGCGCTCTCTGGACCCCATATTTGTTGCTCTTTGACTCTGGAAAGATGAAAGTGCTAGGCAGGTCAAAGTGATGGATGTTCCAACTTTGGGCGACAGACCACCCAAAAATAAAGAAATAAGAGAGAAAATGGTGAAAGAAGGGAACATCCTGTTTCCACAGATAGAAGTGCCCACATCTTTTACCCTGGAGTCTGGGGTCTGCTGAGACACTGGGTTACTGGGTGATTCTCCAGGCCTGATTCTAACCCATGGCTAACCAGCCAGCCTTGTGGCCTTCATGTGTTTTCTATTTTTTCTTTCCTTATATTTCTTTTTCTTTTTTTTTTTTCTAATGTCGCCCTGGAATGTACCCTCCCTGTGCATTTCCTGGTTGAAACCCCAGTTGTCGGGGCCCCTTTTGCTCATGAGCAGGGAAAGCAGGTTCGCTGTCCGAGGATGCTGCTCTGTGCTGCGAATCCTGTGGGCTTCCTCTAGCTCAGTGCCTCCTCCTAGGTGGCAGGGGACAGCAGGGGGACACCCCCTCTGCTCTTCTGACCACTAAAGCAAAGTGCCATGCCCCAGCTGAGCACTGGGGCCAAGAGTCCTCTTGTGGCTCCCCACTTGGGCCAGGCAAAGTGACCAAGCCACTATTCACGCCACCACTGAGGGAGAGCCGCCTGTCAACAAGCAGTATTCTCCGATGCATGGATCCGTGCAGACGGTGGCACTGCCAAAATGACCCTCGGGGGAAAGAGTTTGCGAGTAGACCTGATGGTGCCCGTTAACATGCAGGAACCCCCAATTAAAAGAGAATGAGAAGATTCAAAATTAGCAGTGGTACCCTCTTGGCCTCTCCCTCCATGCAAATATTATAGCTGCTGGGCCTCTTTTCAGTGACTCTCTCGAAGATGTAGAAATGTTGAATCGCAGCTCCATTAATTGAAACACAGTATTTTAGTAGAATAACCAAGAAAATGCTGAAGACACTGCCTTGCAATTGCTACATGAGGTTTGGTTAAAATTCTTCTTTCTGTCTTTACACTTAGAGATGAGTAACTTGAACATTTGGGGAATTAGGTGGTCGTAGCCCCCTTAACTCATTCTGGAAGAGGTTTTGATGGGGGTTGGTGTCTTTCATAGACTGGTACTCAGGAAGAACAGTTTCCACCAGCCCCTGTGTGACGGCTGGGACTGTTGTAGCAGACCTGGCTGCCTCGGTTATTACCAAGTCCCTTTGCCCAACTCTCCTGGGTCAGCAAAGGGACCTGGTGGTTGTTACAAAACTCTGAGAGCTAGGAAAGAGGAGGGCTCTGAGCTGCCTACCCTCTCAAACTTGGTCTTGTGTCTTTTTAATGTCATTTGTCTTGAAATTAGTCTTGGGCCATCACATATTTCCATCTGCTGATTAATACATTCAGGGTTGAGGCTCGACAAGATTAGCACATTTACGTGTCTATTGGGTTATAGCCTACAGGCACTTATTTCCATTAGTGTAGCAGCCAAGCCCCGTGGAGGGGAGGAAGGTCAGAGGGTGGCTGTCATGGCCTCCTCGACCTGGGAACCCCCATGTAGTTCTTCAGTTGTGAAGGCCTTGGTGATTTAACTGGACGTGTGGATTACATGGAAGAAGAAAGAGGTTGGAGCCCTCTTTCAGAACATTAGTGAGGATGATGATCGAGCTCAGCTCTCCCCTCCAGAAAACCGCAAACACTTAAGCCTTATCAGCTTTGAATTGCAATGATACCTCCTTAACAAAATGGCAGTGGCATTGGTTTACGCCTCTGCATGGTCTACAATGGTTCTGTTGTGTTCTCCAGAACTACAGACCTCTGGGTCATTTGTTAACTCGTGCCTCTCTCAGGTGGACACTCAGCACCAGAGACACAACTGGCCAAGTGGCAAGATCTAACACTTTGCATCCGTGCCCTGCAAGGTCCAAATCCCAGACCCGCAGTTTGGTAACTGCAACTTGGCCCAGTTAGTTAACCTCTCCAAACAAGATGCCCACCTAGGAGGTTGTGGTTAGCTAAATAAGATTGGGTAAATGCCGGGCCCTGGCCAAAGCAGTAACAGTAAGCACATACTAGGTTTTTGCTAAATGAATAAATAGAAGAAACTGGAAAGACAAAAGTGTTAATGCTGACATCCGGGTCTGTGCCACTGTGTTCAGCTCTGATGGTCACTTGGTAAAAAAAAACACCTTTTCCTGAGCTATAGGCCTTGCAGAGTACAGATGCTCTTTGATTTACCATGGATGATGTCCCAATAAACCCACCATAAACTGAAAATATCGTAAGTCAGAACTTACACCTAACGGATCAAACATTACAGCTTATCTTACCCCTGGCCTACCTTAAACATCTGTAAAACACTAGGATTAGCCCACCGGTGGACAAAATCATCTGCCACAGAGCTTGTTTTATAATGAAATATTGACTACTTTATGTAACATATTAAACACTGTACTGAAAGTGAAAACCCAAGTGATTGTGTAGGTGTACATTCACACCATCCTACAGTTGAATAATCAGTAGGTGTACCCATTGCACCCTGGGGACCATCTGTCATCGATATGACCTCAGATGTGCTATAACTTCTCTCCATTCCACTGAAATCGAAAATGAGTTGCACTTACTGTCTACCCACTGTGTGCCCAGCCCTGGGTGAGTCCGTGGGAAACAAGGAAGCTTAAAATACTGTTCCACATTCAAGAAGCCTGCTATATAATTTGCAGAGAGATCTGTCAGCCTCACAATTAAAAATTAATCCCTTTTGCCTGACTTACTATCTACAGAAATTTTACATAATATTTCATGAGTTACATAAAAGGGCAGTAAAAAATAATACTGTAAGAGCTGCTATGAGACATAGGGGACCTAGTGTCAGTTGAATCAGGTATGTCTTAGTCTGTTTTGTGTTGCTATAATAGAATACTATGGACTGGGTAACTGATAAACAACAGAAGGTTATTTGGCTCACAGTTCTGCAGGCTAGGCAGTTCAAGATCAAGGGGCCACATTGGGTGAGGGCCACATTTGCTTTTATAACAAACCCACTGCCTTATTAATAACATTGATTCAGTCCTAAGGGCAGCCACCTCTTCTGGGCCCTGTTGTGCTGGGGATTAAGTTTCCAGTGCGTGATCTTGAGGGGACACCTTCCAGCCAGAGCTGGGTCTGTACTGTGAGTGCTGTGAATGTGTGGGCTGGAGCGAGCCTTGTGCACTGCTGGGCCAAGAAGGTGTTGGCAGCGGAAATGGCAAGTGAGCTAGGATGGAAAAGGGGAGAATGGGGCTGGGGTACTCAGGAAGATTGTGAGCAAAGGAATGGGGGTCCAGTGTGCACATAGGGCTAAAAGACAGTGGTGAGAAAGGGGAGGCTCATGAAGGGAAAGGGAATGAAGGAAGGCAGTGAACGTAGACAGAAGGAAGGGGTCTGAGAGCCCCTAAAGAGGCCAAGCAACTTTGGGAACCCAGATTATTCCCAAATGTTCCTTTTGATTTGCCCATTTCTGCAGATTTGTGGTTCAGTTTAGAAACCATGGTATTTCCTTTATTAATCTTCATTCATTTTTCTGATAAAAAGAATGCATTTAAAAGTTTTCAGTACCATAGACTGTAAAAAAGTGAATTAGCAATGGGACTTACCAACATAGTGTTTGCTAAATGCTGGGTACTGTTTAAAATGCTTTGCATAAGCCAGGGATATAGCTCAGTGGCACAGTGCCTGCCTGGCAAGTGCAAGGTCCTGAGTTCGATTCCTGGTACCAAAAAAAAACAAAAATAAAAAATAGAATATAAAGTGCTTTGTGTAATTGTTAACTCATTTAATCCCTATGACGTGTGCATTGTTATGCTCATTTGATGCTTGACTAACAGCAGAGACTAAAAGGTTTCGGTAGGATTTGAACCCAGGCAGTCAGGCCCCAGAGTCTGGCTTCTAACCTAGGTTACAATGTGCTTGATGAGCAGCGAGTAAACTCTTGTTTCTCTCTGACCCTAGATTTGCCCCCTCCCCGAAGCAGCCAGGTATCCTTTGGTGGTCTCCGCAGCACACAGATCCGAGACCCTGCCCAAACTGCTGCTCTTCTTTGGCTCCCTGGAGCAGACCAGAGAGGCTGCCTGTGCATTAACCTCGCATGTGCAGCATCCTGTGTCACAGGCTTGGGTCAACGTGTTCACCTCCCTGTCCCAGTGATGACCTCCTTGGGGACAGGGGTTGTGCCTCTTTATCGCTTTTGCCCAGTCCCCAGACCACTGTGTGGCTCACAAAGTCACAGAAACTTTGGAGATGGCAAATTCCTGGCATGCACCCAGCTGCCACTCCCCTGTGACAGAGCAATTCTGTGACACGGTGGCTGTCTCTCGCTAAGCCCAGATGTGGCCTCCGGGTCCTCCTCATCATGCCCCTGTAGGCAGCTGCTATAATTCAATAAGAGACGCATGTGAGCTGAAGCCTATCTGCCCATCCTGCCTGAAATGTTTGCTGAACAGTGGGGACTTAATAAATTCCTGGGCTCACTGGGCAGATGTTCATGAAAGTAATGCTTTTCCAAAGTAAATGAGAAAATGTCCCTAGGAATGCACTAAAGATTTAGCAGTCATATTGATCATCTAGCCTTCTGTCGTATTGTTGTAGTGACATTTAGTTTTACTCTTGTTCTTTTTGTGACTTCTTTTACCAAATTGGTTTAAATACCAACAGACTTTTGGAAACATACTGTGATCTTGATTAGGGAGGTGTAGGGAGTCATTTGAATTTATAGTGGGATGGGACGAGAGGCCATAGAATTATATGTACATTCACACAAAAAATTAGTGCCTGTGAAAACCGCCAAGCTCTAAGCCCGTAGTCTAGGTAGCTGTATTGTGTTAATGTCCATTTCTTGGTTTGGGTGATGCGCTGTACTCATGTGACCTGTTGTCTGCAGGGAAGCTGGGTGATGGGTATATGAGTGCTTTCTATGTAGTATTTTTGCAATTTCTTGTAACTCTAGAATTATTTCAAAACTGAAAGTTTAAAAAAAAATTAGTTTTGGGGTACCCAGTTCCTAGATTTTTAAATATGTATATGTTGGTAGTGGGGAGTGAGATGTTACTGACCTCCCCAAGTAAAAGAATCCTTCTATCTACAGCAAGATGTGGAAGTGTATCTGAAGGAAAGTGGCTCCTCTGAGAGCCCCAGTTTTGCAACTGGAAAAAAAATCCATCCATTTCCTTCAGCCCCTCTCCAAGGCCAAGCTCTCTCAGGGGTAGCCGGCTTGCTTGAGGCCTTCTCCCTCTGCCCTGTTTGGCCACTTCTGACACATTCCGGTCAGTCAGCAAGAAACCATCCAAACACAGGTATTCAAGAGGAAGAGAAATATTGGGCAGCTTTAGGCAAGACTGGTGAGGAGAGAGGCCTTTGCAAGTGGTCTTTGGGGACCAAATAGGAAGGACAAGACCTGGAGACACCGGTTCGGTCTTGCAGGCTGTAGGTTATCTTTGTTCTTTGGAGCCACTAATATAGTTTGGAATTCTTTGTAAGTTTTCATGCAGTTATTTTGTCTTTCACCAACAGACTTTCTTTAATGGTGGAAAATTTCTTCCTTCTAAAAAAATCTAGCCAACCTGGCATGGAACTAAAATATGCCATCATTCCCTTAACCTCTCATTTGCTCTTCAAAGAGATTACTAATGAAATAGTTGGTTTGCTTCCTTTGAGAAGCATTTATAACAGCTGGCATAATATATTTTTAGCTTTCGCTTCCTTCCCCTTTGGAGGAAACTTTTTTTAGTATGGCATTGGCCTTCCCAACACATACTGTATTGTAAAGATGGCTCTGTGACATCTCCGAGAACTCAACGATGAGTCCTCTCTCCCCTTTTCAAGAGTTCAAGCATCTCACAAGGCCTTGCTTTTCTTCACAGTGCCTACTGTTTGCTTTCTAGGATTCAGGGAAGAACAATCGGAAAATGCTGTAGTAAGCAAGAAGCCTGCTATTTATTGTGCGTTAGATACCCCACTGTGTGGGAAGAGGCCACAACCTGCACGGGTTCTGTGCACCTTGGATCACAAAGGCTGGGTCATCTGTTCCACAGCTGGGAGGATGCTTTCAGACTCTAAGGACGGGCAAGGGTTATTAAACACCAGATGAGCTACCAAGGAAGACAGTTGTGTTTGCATTCTCTACCATACTTTAAAACTAGGACGGGTTCTGGCTGGAATGAACGGCTGAAGTATGGCCAGCCTAGTAAAGGGGTGAAGGAAGAAAGGGGAGAGAAGAGCAGGATAGCATCTTGAAGATGCATTTTGAGCCCTATCGTCTTATGATTTCTATTATCTCACAAGATTTAGAGTCATATTCTAACACAGGCTGCTCCACAAATGGAAAACTTTTCAATTTGCATTTGCTTATTTTTTCTTGTCTTCTCAGTTTTAAGAATTCCAGGGACAAACTCAGAGTAAGTACACTAAAGAAAGATGAATCATGAGTGTAGCTTTGATATCTTTAATATCAAGCACATTAAACTCCAGTTTCATGATTTCAGGTACCAAGGTGAGAATAAATCTTAGTGGCAGCTATTACTGTCAATTTGGACTACATTTTCTACCTGTTAAACACTAAATATCATTCTTACCATCCCCTTTTCCCCACCTAGCCCTCAATATTTTATTAGGTAAAATGTAGTATCAGGAAATAAGAAGTATAAATCAGTTAAAAGAAGGATATGAATGAGGGAGCAAAGCCAGCTACAGTGGCACGCACCTGTAATCCCTGCTTTGGGAGGCTGAGGCAGGAGGATGGTAAATTTAATCCCAGCCTGGGCAACCTAATGAGACCTCATCTCAAAAACAAAACAAACAAAAACCAGAAAAGAAATGAGGAAACAAGTGAGGCAAGGGCTCCAAAAATTGGAAAATGCTAGCAAGGTTTTTTGTGGATTGGAGAGAAGCTAAAACTCCCCACAGCCTCCACAATAGTTATTTCTTGTCAAAACTTTGGACCATTTCCGTAGACACATCCCATGGCTTGAGTTAGCAAACAGGGCCCATGAGAGCATAGAAACTACTTTAGAGTCTTGTTTCACAGCCATCCTTGCTGAGACAAATCCTTTAAAAAAAAAAAAAAAAAAGCACAGCAAAATCCACATGGACTAAAAGATTTCTAATGGATTATTTGATGATTTACTCTTCTGCTTCGCTCAGGGAGATGTTTGTACTGGTTAGCTTTTCATTACCCTAACAAAATACATGAGGCAGGCTAACTTTATAAAGAAAAGAGGTTTGTTCAGCCCACCATGTTGGAGGTTCAAGGGTGTGGCACCTGCATCAGCTCAGTTTGGGGAGCGACCCTCTTGGTGGTGTCACAGCAAATGGCAGTGGCAGGACTGTGTGGGAGAGCAAGGGGACACGTCACTGCACAGGAAGCAAGAGAACCTGAGGGGGACAGGCTCGGGCTTTTATGATGTCCCTCTTGTAGGAAGCACCAAGTGTCCATGAAAATGATGGCACCCCCTTCCCAAAGGCAACACCCTCAATGGACCTTAGGTCCTCCTACAACGCCCCTCCTCTTATGGGTCCTGCACAATCTCCCTCTGCCACACTCGGGACCAAGCTTCCAACACGTAAAACCGTGAAACCACAGCAGCGTTACTCAACAAAGGGAGTTGGAAGGCGGTGAGTGGCACCTGAGATCTTCAAGTTTGAGGGGTAAGCAATGAGGCCATCTTGACGGAGAACACGGCTTCGAAGTCAGACAACTTGGCTTTAAAGTCCAGGGCCACCAGTAACTAGGTGGTGTCGCCATGGACAAGTCACCCGATCCTTACGCCTCCTTTCCTCATCTATAAAATGGGAATAAATTTCAGCAGGAGATCTCGCAGTCCTCTTGATCAGGATGGTTGATGTGTCCATTGTAACAGCCTTTGAAAGCAAGGATTCATGAGCAATAAGGCCTTAAATACATTGTTTTAACTTAAACATTAATATGTCCATCCCTTTGCAGTCTTTTTTATGTAGCATAATGGCCCTTTCTCTGAGGATAGGGCCCTTGACAGGTTGCTTTTCATCTTTCCTGCATAAATCACACCCTTAATGTGTTATTATCTCAACTTTTTAAATTGAGGCAGGAATTTGAAGACATTTGCAAAAAACAATGCCAGCATAGAATCATTCTAGCTTCTGTTTTTTCTTTTTATAATTTAGCTTGTTTTCTCACACTAAACTCAATAGACCTTTAAGCAAAAACAATATTTCTAAAGCACTTGAATTTTCATGCAGATAACATTTTGTATCTCATATGCCATCGTTTCTGTATTACAGAAGTATTACAGAAGTAATACAGAAGTATTACGGAAATACTTAGCAAAATTGCTTGGAAGGTTTGGGAAGGAATTCACCAGGCCCATGGTAGACACCTACAAGTCAGTTGGTGGTGGCAGAAAGGCACAATAAATCACAGTTGTGGAGGAGTTGAGGTTTGAACATCAGCAAGGACTTTAAAGGGGATGGAGAGTACTGGTTGATCTAGCAAGTTGGTAAGCAAAGAGGAGTGGAGAGAGCTTCTTAGTTAGAGAGGTTGTGAGGATTAATTAATTGAGGGTTAATTGAGAAACTTCTTGCGGGTAGGAGTTGCTCAGCGAGTGATAGCCCTTACTATTTCTGTAATTGTAAGAGGTCCACTCCCACCAGCCAGGTTCTGCACTAAGCTGGGATAGGGCAGGCGCCCCGGAGCAGCCCTATGACAAAGCTATTCCAATATACATTACAGTCAAGGTACTGCGAATCAGCTCTGTAAAGACCCAGCACCCCACAAATACCAGCCCCCACTTAAGGATTGTTACAGGGATAGATCTCACTAAATACCTTAGAAGAGGTGAGATTTTTTTAAAGAAAGAATAAAGAGTAGGGTAGAAGTGTGCTCAGGTTACTTCTTTGGAATCCATTACCAACAAGAATAATTTTTTAATGAGTAATAAGTGTAAAAATATTATTCAAATTTATTCAAATGATGCCTAAGTAACAGAATAGGAATTATTAGGGATAAATGATGCTCTATACATAAGTACATGGCTATACAGGCTTTACATGTAATTAATTACATGTAATTACAGGCTTTACGTGTATTATAGATGGCTATATCATATATACAAGGCTATACAGGCCACGCAAGTGCGGCCAGTTCAGAGTGAGAAGGAAAATAATGTGTTGTAGTGAAAAGGGTGGTGGAATTGTATCTTCTCCCTTTTCCGTGTGATCTTGAACTCTTGCAGGGGTCCCATGTCTTTACGAAGGTGTGATGTTGGATACCCTTGAGGATCCTTCTTAGCACTTTCATTACATGCTTCCAAGGGAGAAAAATCTCAAGCTCATTAGACACTGACAAATACACAGTGCTCTTCGCCATCATCATATTGGGGGTGGGAGAAGAGTGAAACATAGAGAGATGGCAGGTGTTGGGGTCAGGAAGAGACCCCTGCCACACTCAGCACTAACGGCATGCTCTGAGGAACACTGATAGAATTCTGGCCCCCTCCTTTTAAAGAGTGTGACAGCTAGTGACGGCCACCTGGAATACAGAACCGGGAAGTGTGGCGGACTGTGGTTTCACTGTCAAGTAAAGCGAGAGCCACAGCAGTGCCGTGGATTACCTAGTAAAAGACGCGAGGGTGTCAGTGAAGAGAGGAGGAGAGAAAGAGATCCTGAAAGCGAGAGAGAATGCTAAATAAGGAGTGATTTGGTAAGTTAGAAACATATTAAGGTTTATTGATAGGCAAGGCAGTACCACACATCCCTTAGTCTTCTCTATATATAAAGCGAAGAAGATTGGCGAGAGGTACTGGTTAAGGTCTCAGCGATGACTGTACCCTGGAACGTGCTACATCTACAAATACAAATTCTTTTCTTTCTTAAAGAAAGATAGCATCACCAGAGGCTCAACTGGTCTAGTTGCTGGTACCATGAGCCACTTAAAAGCCGTTCTTGGGCCGGTGAGATGGCTCAGCAGCATAAGCGCCTGCCTGGCAAGCGCAAGGTCCTGAGTTCGACTCCCTGTACACACATAAAAACGAAAAAAAGGGCCGGTGATATCGCTTAGCGGCACAAGCCTCTGCTGGGAAGTGCGAGGTCCTGAGTTCAACTCCCGGTACCCACATTAAAAAAAAAAAAAAAGCCATTCTTGCTCTGTGTTTGTGGTTTCATCATGACGGGATCCTTTTAGAGGAAAAGTGGACCATTTGAAGATATCTGATCAGTCTCTTTGTTTTAAAAGCTTTGATAAATAGTGAGCGTATCACTGGTTTTATTCACATGTGGCCAACTCAAACATTTCCACAGCGGGAGCAGGGATTTTGGGGTTGTCTCAAAAACTGACCATTTTAGATTAAAAAAGAAAAAAAAAAAAAAAAAAACCCTTCCCATACCCAAGTCAAAATAAACTGAGGCGTGTATTCCTCAGCTCCAGCCCTCTGACTGGAGACAGTCTCTGGCTGGTATCAGTGGGCAGCTAGGACACCCATGCTTAGCTCGGGCGCCCCGTGATGTCACAGAGGGCCTGGAAATGAACTTCCTTAGAAGAAAAGGGCCGACTGGGCTGTGGGGAAGTACTAAGAAACTGAGTGAACTCTTGTGTCTGTTCTTGGAATCAAAGTGAAACCTATGATGGAAAACACATTCGATGGAGATGTTTCATTTTGCCTGAAATCACCTTTTTAAAAATCAGATCACTTTCCCAGTGACTAAAATTGTGATTTGAGATCTGAATCGTCTAGTTGCTAATTAGTCTTTATTGGCAGGAACTCTTAAAATGTGAGGTTCAGGACCTCATTCCTGAGATTCTCTATCAATATTAATAATCTATAAGTATTTAAAATAACAATTTTTTTTATTTTAGCCATTTTATTTTTTTTCTAGTTAATATTTTTATTCGTACATGTTTGCAGTACATCAGGATTATACATTTGCTTTTTTTTTTAAACTTTTTTTTTTTAAAGACAACAAGTAAACATTCTCATGTATTAACAAACTCAAGCATTAGAGAATGTACAAATACCTTTTGGAGAAAAATATTACTCAGTATAAGATTAAGCCATGTAAAAGCTAGGTAAAAATAGAAGACTAAGGAATGGAATAGTCACAGTGAAAATGCATTTTCATACTAGGGAGACAATACGATGTTTACAAATGTGCATCCGGTTTATTTTGCTTGTGAGTATTTTCTCGAGTTGCATCCATTTACCTATAAAAGTTTCCAGTTTTAAAATAACAAATATTGAAAGGGTTTCTACAGGCGATTTTTGTGGCATAACTGAGGCTTATTTATTCTTTTTTATTGGTATATGTTTGTGATACATCATAATTATATTCATCTTGGGGAATTGGTACATACACTTATCTTTTTTTTGGTACCAGAAATCAAACCCATGACCTTGTGCTTGCCAGGCAGGCACTGTGCCGCTGAGCTATATCCCCAGCCCCCACATGTTCATATCTTAATCATTTTCACTTCCACTTTCTCTTCTGGCCCTACCCTCTCCCCCTACCCCCAAATCTCCTTCCAGTCTCCACAAAATCTACTTCCCTGTTTCCTACCATCTCTCTCTTATTTTCTTCTTTACATTTTGGGTTTTTCACTTAATAGAAATCATTTGATATTTAACTTTCTGTGTTGGTTTTATTTCACTTGGCATTATGACTTCAAGGTGTATCTATATTCCTACAAATGACTCAACTTTATCTTTCTTTATGGTTGAGATAGATAATATATTTCTATCTATATCTGCATATCACATTTTCTTTATCCATTCATCTGGTAATGGACATATAGGCTTCTTCCAAGATTTAGCTATTATGAATTGTGCTGCTGAAAACATGGGTGTGCATGTATCTCTGTAATATGATTACTTTAACTCTTTTGGAAAGATCCAGAAGAGGCACACAATAGCTAGATCAAAGGGAATTTCTAGTTTGGGTTTTTTGAGAGATCTTCTTACTGATTTCCATAATGGCTACACAGTCTAGTTTACATTCCCACCAACAATTGTAGAAGGGCTCTTTTTTCCTCACAACTTTACCAGCATTTGTTATTTTATGAGACTTTGATGATAGCCATTCTTTCTGGAGTAAGATGAAAACTACGTTGTTTTGATTTGCAATTCTCTAATGGCCAAAGATGCTGAACATTTTTTCATGTATTTATTGGCCATTTGTACTTCTTCCTTTGAGAAGTGTTTATTCATTTCAGTTGGCCATTTTTTGATTGGGTCTTTTATTTTTGTGGGTCTAATTTTTTGAGTTCTTTATGTATTCTAGATATTAGTCCTCTCTAGGTTGTCTCTTCACTCTGTTGGTTGTTTCCTTTGCTGGGCAGAGGCTTTTAAATTTGGTATAATCCCATTTGTTGATTCTTGGTATTATTTCTTGTGCAACTGAGGTTCTGTTCAGAAGGTCCTTGCTTATGCCTATGTCTTTGAGTTTTACTAATTTTGTCTTCCAGTAGATTCATTCTGTTTTTACATCTAGGTCTTTGACCCATTTTGATTTGATTTTAGTATAAGGTGAGAAGTATAGGTCTATATGTATCCTTCCCTGTAGGTGACTTTTTCCCAGTGTATGTAATAATCATCTTCTTTGTATATATGTATGTAATCATCTTCTTTCTTCTTTCTTCTTTCTTCTTTCTTCTTCTTCTTCTTCTTCCTCCTCCTCCTCCTCCTCCTTCTTCTTCTTCTTCTTCGTATGTATGGGATTATCTCTGTATATTGGGAGACTTACTTTACTGTGTTTTATTTTGTTTTTGCAGTACTAGGGATTGAGCTGGGGCCTTTGCACTGAGCTACATCCCCAGTCCTTTTTTTTATTTTTTATTTTTATTTTGAGATAGGGTCTAAATTGTCCAGGCTGAGCTTGAACTCCTGATCCTCTTGCCTCTGCCTCCAGCGTGCTGGGATTATGGGCTTGCTCGGCTGTTTTTAGCAAGTCCCATTTATATCAAGTTGCATGGGTGGGGCAGGTGGTGGCTCCAACCCCCTTTCAGCTGTGCTTGTAAACTCAGAGAATGTGGTCTTCCCAAATCCATTCAGGAGCAGGGGAGAAATGCTGACACAGGCCTTGGCTGCAATATAGCCCGGATCTGCATCCACAGGGTGCTGGAAGAGTCCTCAAGACTGCGACATGCTCAGAAAGTTGGAGAATTTTGGTACAGGCCTTAGGAAGCTAGATTGTGAGAAAGGGTATTTTATTATTCACATATGTTTATCATTGTTCAAGACGTTATTTTTTTGCCTGTAATATTGTCATTAAGTCTGCTAGGTTTAGCAGGATAATTTTAACACCTCAGCTGAATAGACATGCAAGTATTAATCTAAGAGTCATAAAGGCATCTTTGGTAAAAATGTACATTTGTTTACTTTTGGCAATGTGACAGTACATTCACCAGGATCTCAACACATTAATCGCTAAGCTTCAAAGTCTGAGAGCTCCTGATTCCCAAGAGGGTCTTTTCTTTGACCGTGTGGTTGAGGCCAACTGGTCCCTAAAAGTAGATCTGAGCTGTAAATCCTACAATCAAGGTAAGCATCACTGCATAGCTCACTGTTATGCAGGAAAGAGTATTGTCAATGAATGGTGTGCTGCTTGAAGGGTTTCCACCTAGGAGGTTTGTGAAAAAGAGTCGAAAGCTTTGGATGGTCACAGCTCCAGTTTTCTGTTGGTAATCTCTCCGTTTCTCTAGCTAGGGACAGCTGCATTATTTTTGCTTCTAGAGCTATTCTCTTGCTCCTCTTCCCCCGCCACTCAATCTATATGCAGTTCAGAGAGCGGCTAATGATGGGGTATTGGAGAAGCAGTTGCCTGGAGAAAACTAAGTACTCAACCACAGTAGTATGACACAGGGTCACACGCGTGACCACATCCTCACGTCTACACGTGTTTGTGCCAGTTGTCTGCCATCCTTTGCAGTTCCGTGAACAGACTTTTTGAAAGCTCAATGGAAAGAATAAATGCTATTTCTTAAAGCAAAGAGCAAGTAAAGGATTTCATGCTTGCTTCTTGGATCCATTCTGGGAAAAGAGCTGCAAAGTGACCAGGAGAAGAAATCTGTTCCTAGCTTTGACCAAGAAGGCTTTGTAATTTTGGCCACCCCTGCAATGGCTTAAGAGCAAGAAGCTTTATACACTTAGGAGTTGAACTCGCAAACTCGTAACTCCAGGGAGAAGGGCTGCTGAGATTCGTTGACCTGGGTCATTGTTATCAACACTCCGTCATATTGGGTAAATCATTTAATAATTTAACCTAGGAGACCCCTCTGCCACCTTGAATGACAGGAACTGAGGGAAATGGAGTGTTTGCTAGGTGTAGTTCACTTAAGAATCCTGACTCGGACACAGCTGGCCCTTCTGCCCTCCCTCTTTAGATCAGTCCTCTGGATTCCACCCCTCGGAATCATCCAGACTGGCAGAGATGCGAATGGGCCTTTGGCTGAGCTGGCAGCACTCCAAAAGAAACCTGCTGGATACCAATTCATCTTCAATTTAATGAATCCAAACAACTCCAATTCCGAGGCTGTCCCATTGGAATGCTGGTGAAATTTTGGCCCCAAACAAGTCCGTGAGGGTGAGGATGAGGGTCCCACTGGGAACCATGCATGCAAGCCCATGACCAGGTAGAATGGAGATGTCCTTCTGGCTGGAGACTTTGCTAGTCCTCAAGTCCTGCCGTTCAAGGCGAGGTCTGACTTCCTCGAATTGTCCCAACTTGGCTCATCCACAACTCCCAACCTAGAAATGGAGGTGCACCAAGTTTCTAGGACTGAAGAGTTGAAGCAAATGACTCCACTTTCTCCACACCCTCTTTCCTGTTACACTCTGGTGCTTTCAGGAGCGTGTGTCAGCAGCACCAAACTGGGCCAGTCACTGAATAGCAGCATCAGTCCAGAAAGGTCACGGCCACACCCAGATACAGTGCGGGGCACATTCTTTGAGTCAGACTCTCCCAGCTCTACTGAATCTACCTGTGTGACCTTGGAGAAAGGCCTTGACCTGTCTTCAAGGGGAGAGCTACACCTGGCTGAAAGTGATCTTCCTGGAGCCTTCTGTCCTCCTACTCCAGTTTGTGCTGGTGACCCTCACACGAGTTCTCCTGGTCTAAAAACGGCTGCTTCAGTTCTAGGAGACAGTTTTCACTTTTAAAAATAATTTCCCCACCTTCACTTTCTGTCTTCTCTCTTTCAAGAACACTTTAAATCAGATAATAGCTCTTATAGTTGATCTTCTAATTGCCTTCGTTTTTCTTATCTCTTCCTTCCTTCCTTTCTCTGCTCTCTGGGTGATTCCTTTAACTTTATCTTCCAAACCTACTCTGATTTTCAATCTCTGCTATCATATTTTCAAATTCTATGAGTTCTTATTCTTCGAATGTTCCTTTTTGTGTGGCATTCTGTACATGTTTTATTAGTACGAATTTTTTTTTCTAATCTCTCTAAAACTATTACATTTGATTCAGGGGTTTTTCTTTTCCCATTATTCATGTCTCCTGGGAGTTTCTTTTTTTCCTTGCTTTGGACTCAGTCTTCAGCAAGAGGCAGCCCTTAGTCATCATCTACTGGTTCTTGGCTTTACTTTCATTGAAGAGAAACTATGTATGGATTTCATCACAGGAAAATCAGGTAGGCACCTGGCCTGTGTGTGTGTGTGTATCTGTCTGTCTGTGACATCCATCGATATCTATAATTCATCTCTCGTGGACCAGCTCTTTCTCCTACAGGCATCCTTTAGCCTCCTCCTGGGGGATACAGGCCTGGCAGCCAGGGCTCTTCGGGTTATTAGGAGACAAGTGCTGAATGACAGCTACTGATGGTGTGTGGCAAGGGGTAGAATCTAGGGGCCTCCCCATCCCACTTTTAAACCAAACCTGTTTTTAGCCTTCCCTACATCCGTGCCATCAGAGGAGCCTGCTTCTGGCTTCCGGGCAGTTCTCCAACTGTCAGGCTTCCCCTGACTGCGGCCACATGTGGCACCTTCCCTTGGTCTGCGAGTCAATTCCTCTGTGTCCTTCTGTTTTCCAGCTTCCAACATTTGGTTGACATCAGTGGTCTTTCAATAACCCTTTGTCTCCCGTCGTCTTCTCTCCTGCATCCTTCATCCTTGTAGGTTTATGCCCTTGTTGTCCTTTTAGTGTTTTCAGAAGAAACAGCAGCAACATCTGCATGAATTAAAGGTCTATTTTAATTTGTTTACATGTTTATTATCTGTGTCCCCCACTAGAATATAAATTCCAAGAGGTCTTATTCACCACAGCATTCCCATTGTCCAGAACACTGCGAGGCATATTGCAAGTGTTCAATGAATGCTTATTCAGTGAATAAGTGAATGAATGCACGAATAAATGGTATGCGTGGTGATCTCCTCCTACAGCACCTACAACCCACTAAATAACTCTTATCCATAGTCATTGTAACCTGTGAAGCTTAGGCCGTGCAGCTTACCTTTATGCTACTCTGAGCCATTGATTTTTTTTTAAAGAGAAAAAAAAAACCAGAAACAATAATACAGAATTTCAAAACAAGACAATAGGAAATTAACAATGGTTGATATATTACATATTGTTATCTTCAAAGTAGTTGCTCAGATTATAAGATACAAGCATGCAAAATTGATCAAACGATATAAGCATGTACATACCATTCCTTTCAATGAACTAAAAGAAATTAGTAGTATAATTATCTTAGCTATCTTGTGTGTATACATATATATTTTTTTCTTTTCCCTTCCTTCTTTTCTCCTTTTCCCCATCCCAGTTGTTCTTTCTTTTTGAGCAGATTCTTTCCCTTTCACAATATCTATTGTAGATTTTGGATCTTATTTACTCTTTCAGTTTCTTACACTAGAGAGACAATACGATGCTTACACACGCAAGTTTGATTTATTTCACTTATGAGTATGGTCTCTAGTTGCATCCATTTACCTATAAAAGCCTTGAGTTTATCCTTCTTTACAGCTGAGTAGTACTCCATTGTATAAAAATACCACATCTTTTTTATCCATTCCTCGGTTGATGGGCATTTGGGTTGTTTCCAAGATTTAGCGATTACAAATTGTTGAGCCATTGATTTTAAATGGAAATGGCATTCTCTCTCCTCTCTCTCTCTCTCTCTCTCTCTCTCTCTCTCATAAAAATCTTTAATGGGGAGTGCCTGAAATCTCCCTAGATCGCTCCCTAGCTCCCTAGAACTCTCACTTTTCCCTGTAGCAAGTTTCCCAACCTAACTCTCCTTACTCGTGTGATGATACCTGTTTCTCAAGGTAGAAGGTGTTCACTGGGAAGATCAGCGCCTGTTGAAGGTCACACTGCAATAGGAGTAGACCTAGCAGAAGAGCTCAGTTCCTCTCATTTACTGTGGCACCTTCTGCCTGTCACCTGCTTTCCCCGGTGCCCGTTGTCTTATCTGGAAATGAGGCTGGGAGAACAGAAAGATTGATTAAATGATCCCTGAAGGTTTTTCAGGCTGTACAATGACAGATTTTACAGTCCTACTTAGTTATGAAGTACAGTAAATGAAAAAAAAATCTCTAAAGCGCAGATCTTACAAGAGTGACATTCCTGGGACAATACCCATTCTTTTCAGATGAGAAGTCATTAGGTACAGAATTTGGTATATCTGTCATTTGATTTGGTAGCCATCCTTTGATGGCTTCTAGTAGTCTATACATGTAAACCTCCACATAAATGTAATTTATTTGTAATTTATAAATGTAATTTATGTGTAAAGTCCCAGGTGTAAACCTCCACATAAATGTAATTCCATGATTAAAAATTGCAGAATTAAGTAAATACAAACCAAACTGACTAATAGGATTAACTATAATGAAGAAAAAGAAAGTCTTCCATGGGTGGCCAAAGAGGTGTTGCTTTTTCCAGTCCACATCAGTCTCTCTAAAGAGTTAGGGAAAAATGGGAGGGTCCCATACGTGCTGTGACTTGAGTGGTGGAAGCAGAGGGAAACAGTCAGCAAGAGAAGGACAGACACAGAATGTCCCATCCTGGAAAGTCCCAGGGCAGTTTTAAGATGTGATGGCATCGGTCCTGGAAAAACCCCGGTACCATACAGTTGTCTTTTGTAGGCCCTAGCTCCTGCTGTATTATATTACACTGTTTAATTATGCCATTGGGTACTCCCATAGGCCTCAAGATTTGGGTCCTCCAATGTATAAAACTCCAGTGTCAAATGAGGAATTATCCATTTTACATCACTGTTCTCCTATTCTATTTTTCTACTCTTTTTCAATGAAATTGCTATGAAAACTAGTGACTATTGATCTAATATGAGCCCTGAAGATAAAAAATGTTGGAATTATAGTCTTAGCTTCTATATCAACTTTTTTTTGAGTGACCCTGGGCAACTGATATCTCTCTCTGATTTCTTAACTGATAAAATAGCCAGGAGGGATGGATTAGATGATATTCATCTGATCATGAAATCCCTTCCTGTTTTAATGTTCTGGAATTTTTTGATAATGTATGCATAGATAAATGGGGGGACAAATTAGAGTGTTATTGATACCTTCTAGTCTTCTGAAAATAATGTTCTTAGAGGAAGAGTTCAAGAAAAGTAGCACCATCATTAAAATCCCATCAGGCCCAACTCATTGGGCACATAAACAACATCAAGGGCAGCCATTTTTTAGTCAGATCTCTCCACTGATTTTCCTGAGGGCCTCACTCAGGAATGTGAGGCTCTGTCCCGACTGCCTGTGACACCAGGTGAGGCAGAACATTCATTTCAGGGGACACAGTCTTAAAGCACAACTTGTCCTTTAGGGAAACATCATGGCTATTTTAACATTTATAAGGGAAAAAATATATATAAAAGTCCAGGTTGTCTCTCTTAAGTCTGCTGTTCCTCTAGCATTTGAAATAAAAAAGATCCAATCAGGACTGGAGTTTTTAAAAAATGTGTTTGCCTAACTCTTCCGTCACCACCCACACGAGACCAGAACCGTAGCTTCGTGAGCCGTCTGGGGAGAGCCCGAATGGAAAAGAGACTCTTTCCATGTGGCCAGGCAGGTGATTTCTAATTTGGTTCTGGGAAATCTTTTGCTACTCAGAGCCATGGCTCTTAAACAGTTGCAGGGAAGGAAACTTGAATCCAAGGACTCAGTATGAACATTTACCACAGACACCAAGGAGAATTAGCTTTTTGACATTCATCTAATTCCCTTCACACTGTCGCTCTGCAAAGGAAGGCGAGATTCAGAGAGGCATCTTGGTCCTGCTACATCGCCACCTCCTCAGAAACTCTCGTTAGTCGTTGAGATACTGTGACAAATTAATTGAAATTGAAATCACCTAAAATTTTGACTTCCTTCAGCAATTCTTCACCTTCATGCAAAGCGTTACTTAGAATATTAACACTGCCTTGTAGCTGCTAGCTGCTGTGTGTTTCCACATGATAGAAAGTGATGGCTCAGTAAATGATAAATGCTGCTTGCATCTGTGTGTTCCTGTCTGCTAGGTACACTCTTTTTGGCATCTGTAGCCTTAATCACTGGTACAATGCCCTGTGCATAGAGATGATCACTGTTGAATGAGTGAATAAATAAAGAAGTTAGTTTAAACTCTTTTTCCAGGAAGGTAGCAACTAATATTTTTCCATTTCAAAAATCATCCTCTTACACATCATATTAGTGAGCCTTTGTCATCATTCTTCCCAGTGCCCAGCATATGCCCCATACAAGGCAGATGCTCAGCAAATATTGGATGGATGGGTGGATGGGTGGATGGATGGATGGATGGATGGATGGATGGATGGATGGGTGGATGGATGGATGGGTGGGTGGATGGATGGATGGATAGGTGGGTGGATGGATGGATGGGTGGATGGATGGATGCATGGATGGGTGGGTGGATGGGTGGATGGATGCATGGATGGGTGGATGGATGGATGGGTGGGTGGATGGATGGATGGATAGGTGGGTGGATGGATGGATGGATGGGTGGATGGGTGGATGGATGGATGGATGGATGGATGGGTGGGTGGGTGGGGGGATGGATGGATGGATGCATGCATGCATGCATGGATGGGTGGGTGGATGGATGGATGGATGGATGGATGGATGGGTGGGTGGGTGGATGGATGGATGGATGGATGCATGGATGGGTGGGTGGGTGGGTGGATGGATGGATGGATGGATGCATGGATGGGTGGATGGATGGGTGGGTGGATGGATGGATGGATAGGTGGGTGGATGGATAGGTGGATGGACAGATGGAGCATAGTTGGATAGATGATTGGATCATGCAGAGAACGTCCATCTCATGTGATCCCCATAGCAACACTAGGAGGTAGGAAGAATAGGTATTACCATTGTTCTGTTCTCCAGCTGAGTACGCGGAGGCCCTAAGAAGCTAGCAGACTTGCTCAGGATTTTAGATATTGATTGTTCAGTGTCAAGCCCTATAGATTAAGCTCAGTGTTCTTTCCACCGTGAGACTCAGTGCTGCTTTGGACTTAAGAACGCAGGCCAGCAAGTCAGAGAACCTCAGTGTCTAAACCCTGGCTCTTGCCACTTCCTCGAGGTCTGGCCTTTGACAAGTCCCTCATCTCACTACATCTCAGCTTCCTGTCCGTGAATAGGGGCAGGGGTGGGAGTAATGATGGAACCTACCTGTGAGGAGCACTGGATGGGGGTTAAGTGGAACAGTGTGCAGACACACTTACTTGAGTCCCTGACATGCAGTCAGTGTGGCAAATGGTAATGGATGCTGTCATTGTGTTCACTCCTAGGTGACCTCGTCAGAGGACAAAGGACTGGGAAAGGTAGTGTTCAAGGGTGGGTCTTCGGGTTGCACTGGGAAAAATGACAGTATAATATCCCTGCCCTGGGCAGGTAGGAAGGGAACAGAGCAGAGACAGAAAATCCATTCATTCTCTCTTTCATGGGAGCCTGAGCATGCAAGAGCAATGGGAGGAGCCGGGAATGGGGAGGAATGACATGCTTCCGCTCATCCCTTCCTCCAGGATCCAGCCCCTGGGGAGCAGCTGGCAGCTGCTTCACTCCCACACCCTGGCTGGCCAGTCTACTAGTGTTGCAAGGCTGACTTAGAAAAATATGGAGAAATAAATACCATGAGGAAAGCAATGCCTTGTCCAAATGAGCTGGGGTGTAAGAGGGAACTGCACTGCATAAATAAGCTAATAGCATGATAGAAGAGAGACTCTGGCAGGACTGAGAGAGCATCCATTGGGCCATAGTGGCTTTTTCAACATTGTGCCCTCAGCTTTTAGAGCCTGGCACATGGTGGGCAATCAACAGATGTCTGGTGAATGAATGAATTCCTTTACTCCAACCCTTTGTTTTACAAGTGAGGGACCTAGTGTCACCAAGCCGCGTAACAGGTTTTCAGCCTGAATTTCTGGATACAATGGAGGTACTCAGGATCTTCAAGAAGGATTTCATTCCATTAGCATGGCTAACAAATGTCAGGACAAAAAGAAGCTCTCATGAATTCCAGGCACTGAAATTTAGTAAAAAGTTAGTGTTTGGTGTGTCCTGACTCTCCCAGACAACAGGTATGCGAACACTTAAAATGCGTGGGGACAAGGAAAGGCCAAGCTGAGTGTGCGTAGGGGGGAAAAAACTGATATGGCAGGTAGAGAAAGGTCTGTCCATGTGGGTAAGAATTCTGAACAACCAAGGTAAACATTCACTTTGGTGTGACAGGTTCATCTCTTGTAAACCTGTGAAATGCTATCAAGTGATGGAAGAAACTTTTTTTTCATGCCAGTGTAATACACCAAAAAGCTGTATGAATGTCATTAGATTAGCTAGTCCTTTGAGCTTCTTCTTCCATTAACAGTGTTGATTTATATCAGGTTACTCCTACTCTGACAACTAATAACTCATATCTGTAGCACTTTAAAATTTGTAGAACACATTAGTGTACATGAAATGATTTCATTTTGCCCCCCAACCATCCCATGAGGTTGCCTTTTGCTAGCTACTGAGGGGAAACTGAGGCCCAAAAGGGTCACATGAATTCCAGCTCAAATCCCAAATTTCCTCTCATTCTCACAGGCTGCTTTGGTTTTGGTGGAAACCTACCCAACATCAAGAATATAAGGGCGGGTGAGATGGCTCAGCGGCATAAGCGCCTGCCTGGCAAGCACGAGGGCCCGAGTTCGACTCCCGGATCCCACATACGAAAAAAGGGCCGGTGATATCGCTCAGCGGCACGGGCGCCTGCGGGCGCGCGAGGTCCCGAGGTCGACCCCCGATACCTGCAAATAAATAAATAAGGAATACAAGCCACCAAGTCACAGCTGGGTGTGTCACTGGCGTGTCCTAAACGTGAATGTTAACACAGATCTCCTGGAGTCCCATGGAAAGGCAGATCCTGATTCAGTAGGCCTGGGGTGAGCCCCCAAGTCAGCATTTCTAACAAGACTCCCAGCAACGCCAGTCCTGCAAAACTTTTTTGTCTTGCTGTCAGTCAGCTGTCAGTCAGATGTCAGTCAGATGAAGAGGAATTGTGTTCTAGGGGTTTTTTTGTTTTGTTTTTTTGTGGGTACTGTGGGTCGACCTCAGGACCTCGCACGCCAGCAGGCGCTTGTGCCACTGAGCGATATCACTGGCCCTTTTTTGTATATGGGTACCGGGAGTCGAACTCAGGACCTCGCGCTTGTCAGGCAGGCGCTTATGCCACTGAGCTATCTCACCGGCCCCCCTTTTTTTTTTTTTAACTTTTTCTTATATGTGCCATCACATGCATGATAGGGTTTCTGCAGCTGGTTCACATTCAGAAATTCTCAGAAATCCTCTCGCTTAGCACCAGTGAAAATGGCCACAAGGGGCAGGGACTCCTAGCCAAGGGGCAAAATGTGTGTCTAAGAATTCTCCAGAAGCACCTTCTCAGGTATCATTTGGCTTAGCAATCTGGTACCAAAATATCATGAATTTTATCTGGAGATCAGGGCAAAAGTGATAGCCTTGGGCTGACCAGCCTGAGCAGAAGTTTGCGTAAAACAAAAGCAAACAAGATACTGGTTGATTGGAGAAGTGGTGGTGTGAACTTTGTCTCTAAAGGTCACTTGAAAAGTAAATAAGATGCGTATAGTGTGGGGTGTTCTTATGAAGACCAGTCAGACCGCAGCAGCTGACCTGAGAGGTTCGGAATGATCAGGATGTGGGAGAAGCCTGAGGCAGGAAGACAGGCTCACATGGGTGTCCTCAGCTCTAGCCATCTATTAAAGCCTGACCCCACCTCAGGGATTCTCAATTGCTTGGTCTGGGACAGGAGTTTTTAAATGTTCCAGGAAAGTTCAGTGTTCCACTAAGGTTGAGAATCACTGGCCTAAAAGCAAAGTGTAGTTTGTCCCAGGATGGGAGGTGGAATGAAGACTTTGGATCGGTACCGATGTCTATAATCCATTTTGAGTATTCACCATAGTTGTGTTCTTGCTGCAAGCGCTCAGTCTACAAACACTGCTGAAGCTTTTCCTAGGAGAAATACAAGGGCAGCTTCCCGTGAGTTCTGAACACATTTTCATCAGCCAATGAGTACATAACATTGTATCATATGATTCTGTTTAAAAGCGATTACTATATATTGATGCATTAAATTGAACTCACAAGAACGGTCTTAACTCACAGGGGAATGAAGCTCGAGTAGCAGTCACAGCCTTCTTGCATGTAGGAATGTAGTTGGCACTGCCTTCAGCACTACCTTTTGGGGACCATTTGAAATAGTGAAAGCACCAAGAAAAATAGGAAAAACGTGGCACCAGATGGACCACAGAAAGGACAGTTTGCAGTGTAAGAGCTGAAACAAGGTCAAGCTCACTTTATTCAACTTCATCTAGGAGCGTGTTGTGTGGGGTGACTCAAATTTTTTGTAACTCTGTTCATTTCTAGAAATGACTGTAAAATACTGCAAGTATTGATTTCGGGGTTACAAATAGATTTGTGCAAGTAGGGTAAATTCGCAAGTGTAGACACGTAATAGATGAACACACACAGATAGCGATCCCAGGTTTGGGTCAGGGGAAGGGTGGCCCAGCAACAGACAGGGAGCAGAGGGAGCCCCAGTCTCAGCCCAGCCCCTCCGATCATCCACATGACCTGTTTCGCTTGCTGCCAGGCCTGATGGCTCCAGACAGCCTTCTCCATCTCATACCCAGTAAGAAATGAAAGCTGTTCAGTTCATGCCCTTAAACTGCAACAGTCTTGCGTGTAAGTTTTATTGCAGGACTGATTTATATTACCCAAGGAGATGCGGGAGAGCAATTATGTAAAGGCTGTTTCTCTAGGGTAGGGAAGAACTGCATGGTTTAAATAAAAAATGCAGTGCAAAGTCAAAACTTTCAATTGTTGTGTGTAATTACAGACCATAGTAAATCAATTGTGCAAACGCGGTACCAACCTGATCGCGTTCCGACACCCACAAGGCCAGGTGGTGACAGCTTCAAATTCAGGAAGAGGATGCAGGTGAAGTGAGATCTGGAATTGGGGTGTGCAGAGCCTCAATAACTCTCCTGGAATCACCTGGTGATTCAATCAAATGTAATCAAGAAGCCAGGAGAGCCTAAACCATCCAATTTCTCTTAATTAACAACAACAACAACAACAAAAAATCAGCTTATTAGCAGTGTAAGCTCAAACTGTAGTGTTTTTTTGAATGGTCATTTATGTGTTATTGTTACATTTGACATCTAGATTGAATGCTTTAATGAAAACAAGAACCAATTCCCTAATCAGTAAATTGCCTGCCTAGCGCCTTGCTGGTAATCTCTCATTTTCCTCCTTTTTTGGAGGAGCTAAGGTAAGAATTAGTCAGGACTGGGCCGGTGAGATGGCTCAGCGGCGTAAGCGCCTGCCTGGCAAGCGCGAGGACCTGAGTTCAACTCCCGGAACCCACATACGAAAAAAGGGCCAGTGATATCGCTCAGCGGCAGGGGTGCCTGCTGGCGTGCAAGGTCCTGAGGTCCACCCCTGGTACCCATCAAAAAAAAAAAAAAAAGAATTAGGACTGCATAATGCGTTCCTAATTATTTCTAACCCCTTCCTCATGCTAGAGAGTAAAGAAGAGGGTTGCTGTTTGACCAAGGCAAAGTTTAGTGTTTTCAGGCTCAGAGAAATACTAGTTCCAGTCACCCATCTGGCTGCGGGGTCAAAGGTGCCTGCAAGATTTAGGCGTCATAATGATGCTGGTCCTTGCCCGTTTGGCGCTGTCACCGTGTGAGTCATCTTCCCTCTTATCTTGGAGCCTTTAAGCTCCACAGGCGACGACAACTTTGCCTGTGGTTCATTTCAAGACAAGAGTGGGCCGGTGAGATGGCTCAGCGGCTTAAGCGCCTGCCCGGCAAGCGCGAGGGCCCGAGTTCGACTCCTGGAACCCACATACGAAAAAGGGGCCGGTGATATCGCTCAGCGGCACGGGCGCCTGCTGGCACGCGAGGTCCTGAGGTCGACCCCCGGTACCCACCAAAAAAAAAAAAAAAAGACAAGAGCTGGACGTGGTTTTAAATTGTTGGCTCCTTTCAAGCAGTTGACCCGCTTCTTCTCTTGATGAGCCTTGCTCGAGGTGACAAGGTATAAAAAGATACCCTGAAGATCTGTTCAGTGACTTGGGCCATGGCCTTGGGGTGGATGCGCCGAGTGGGTCTCGATTGCTGGATCATGAAACCCGGGCTAGTTGCAGTTCTGAGTTTGGACTGCCTTGCTGTTCCCCGCCCTCGGTAGCAATCTGGGAGCCGTTAAGCACAGGGCGGATGTTGCGTTACTTAAATCTACAAAGTGCTTCCTGAGCCCGATGTGGAGGTGCACGCCTGAGATCCCAGCACACTGGGAGACTAAGGCAAGAAGATCGCAAGTTTGAACCCATCCTGGACAACTTAGCAATTTAGTGAGACCCTGTCTCAAAATATAAAATAAAAAAAGGGTTGAGGGTGTAGCTTAGTATAAAGGCCCTAGGTTCAGTCCTCAATGCCACAAAGAAAAAGGGCTTCCTGGATGGGTGTGCAAGCCGATGGAACACCAGTTAGAATTGCAGGGTCATCTTTCGAGAAAAGTATAGGAGGGAGTTTTTTGGCATCAAATATCTGAATTTTTCTACTATTTCTCTTCCCTGAATACAGTGACTGGAGCCTTTTTGACACTTACATTGGAAAACTTTAAAGGAAATACCTGCTTAAACCTACTCCTGGCCACTTGCTTATCTCCATTGCTTTCTTTACGTGAAGTCATAAACAAAATGAATCAGTACTGCAGTTCTGACTAAACCCATTCCTGGGCATCTCTTCATTCTACGTGGATAGAAATTCACGGACAAAGCTAAGGATTAAATACACGCAGATAGAACTGTAAGCGTGAAAAGAAACAATGCAGAAAAGTGGAAATTAACCCAATGTCCAGGAGACTGGGACGTGGCTCCGTTGTCCTCACAGTCCCCTGAATTGGTGCGACCATCTGCTTTAATGGTGTCACCTCACTTCCATAGTTGACGTCCCTGGTTTTGATAGAATAGAAAGAGAGGATATGGACATTTTCCTTTTAGGACCACTTGATTTGAAGCTAAAATTGTGAATGCGATTCTACTGATTTCTATAAAAAGTATATATTGGCTTCTTGTCTAACCTTTTTCATAAATAATAATGCTGTGAAGTCAAACAGCAGTTATCTAACATAGATTTTCTGCTGGATGACACCTAGTTTTGCCATTATAGAAACCGACAAAAAGAGGACAAATGAAATGTACCCAAGATTAATGCAGTAATAAAAGTCTGCCAGAAACATTCTAATTTATTTCTCAAAAGCCCAGTGTTTAAGTGATAATGCGAAGGCAGAAACACACATCTTTACTCTGCCCAAAGGCTGAGCCATCTGGAGGTAATAAGAGCTGACGCCGGTGACAGGGGGACTCGCAGCATTGCAGAGACTTCTCAGGAGCTGTCCCCACACCGCGACATTTTCATCTGAATTAAATGGGGAAAGGGATGTAGCCATGTGTACTTGCCAGCCTTGTCGGGATGCGCTTTGTAGTTCTCTCATCTTCCAGAGTCTTGCTTTGCTTTAGTTTGGTTTGGTTTGGTTTGGTTTGGTTTGGTTTGGTTTGCATGGGAAAGTAGACACTTTCCCTTCACAGCAAGCATGTGGCTTCCCCTCGGGCTTGTCAGGAGCACCACGTCCACCGACCACATCTGCGCTCTGTAACACGTTCTTGTCTCCCTCCAGAACGAGGTGGGGTCTAAGGCTGTTTGGGGGGGATCATCTTATGTCCAGATGTTCTGGGCACTGGTTCTCCAAACTTTTGAACAAGAAGCAGAGAGCAAGCATGCACAGTTGAAGCTTTTAACCTTCCAGATTTGCTTGTAATCTGTTTTCCTGATGCAATGATTGCAAGCATGTGACCTTTAACCTCAATAATTAATTCTCCCATTTCTTCCTCTCCCCTTCCCCTACTTATACAAATCTGTCTGTAATCATCAACGTGACTGGTGTTATTTTTCTTTTTTTTTTTTTTGCATGATGTCACTGATCAAATACTCTGGCTTTGTATTTTTCAAAATGTATTCTTGCAACACTATTAATCTTTTCTTCCCCAAAGATTTCCACCGCAGGGCCTCAGATTTCTGGTTGTATCACCACAAAACCAACCAAAGAAGAGGAATCCAGGGCCTAATGTCATTTTACCACTGATCCCTGCTTAGATGTTGGCTTGCTTTCTTTCTGTTTTTTTGTTTTTGTTTTTGTTTTTGTTTTTTAAAGCAAATGCCTGGAATTATTCATGCAAGTAATGTTACCAGAACTTTCTTCTTTGAATTGAAAGCTTCTAGTAGTAGTTTTCAGATGCTTGGAAGCCAGTGTTCTCAGAAGAAATTCATAGGCTGAAACCTGAAATGTGCTTGATAAGCAGGCCCGCACCTCGGGGAATGGACAGAAGCAGCAATTCCTCCCTGCCCCAATTCCTTTGAAACAATAGTCTTTTTGTAGCTTCCTGTGGGTTGAACTTTTTCCTCTTAAATTTGACAAGTATCAATCCATGCCCTGCAGCAAAACTTAAGAATTATATGTTGTGAGCCCCTAAATTGGTGTTTCCAGCCAAAGTTCTGGTATTTCTAAATTTCTTTTGGAAGCAAGTCTAGGAAGTATCATTAAAGTACACCATTTGTAACATCTAAGGTATTCTTCCTACCCTGCTTTGTCACAAGGGGACACATAGCTTGTGTCACCTGAGTCATAGGGAACTGGCCAGCACCTTCTCTTTCAGGAAAGAAGACCTAAGTTCATATTTTAAGACAATGTAAAATGTATGGCCTCATACTTTTCAAATTCATACCTTTTCAAATCCCTAAATTAGAGTGGCTTATTTTTACAAAGTTTAGTTGTGCCAACTACTAGATTGAATTCTATCACATGATCATCTAGAAATCTGAAAATCTAATCATGAGGGCCGGTGAGATGGCTCAGCGGCATACGTGCCTGCCTGGCAAGCGCGAGGGCCCTAGTTTGACTCCCGGAACCCACATACGAAAAAAGGGCCAGTGATATTGCTCAGCAGCACGGGCGCCTGCTGGCGCGTGAGGTCCTGAGGTCGACCCCCCGGTACCCACAAAAAAAAAAAAAAATCTAATCATGCATTTTTTTTTCCATGAGAAAGGCAACATCTTGAGTTGAAAATATAGACAAATAGAAATGTTAAAGTTTCAAATTATCCCTATAAGGTTGGATTCATAGGGCGTGATGAAGGCACAGAACCCAGCCTTGGTTTGCAACCATAAGTTATTTGGTTTAATGAAAGAAGGCCATATTGAGAATATCGGGGGCCAGGAATTTAGCTCAGTGGTGCAGCGCCTGCCTGGCAAGCGTGAGGTCCTGAGTTCGATTGCGGTTACCAAAAAAAAAAAAAAAAGAATATTAGGATATTTAATTCCTTTACTCAAAAGGAAGTCAAATTTCTGACAGTTTCAGCAGAGTCTAGACTCTACAATAAAACATTAAACCTAAAGATACATGGGAACACACAGTGGTAGCACAGAGATGTCACAGAGGGCTTGAATCTGAGGAGGCAGCCTATGAAGAGAAGCCAGCACGTGTGCTCCTCGGTGCCCGCGTCTCATAATAAAGACAGCATAGGCCAGGAGTCATCCCTGTCAATGAGCGGGCACCAGGTCGATAGCACATGAGGACTAGGTGGGTTTATAATTCATATTTAAAAATTAGGACCCCATTCAAACAATAATCATACTTCAGATCTGCTGATCGAAGAATGCCCATGCATTTAGCATAGATCTTAACGTACTTATAATTTAAATTTATCTCCTATTAATTTCAGTATTGTCTACATACACATAAAATTCATTCATCATACAATATTTCTTCCAACTAACAAGGCTTGGTGTACACATGGATTTTCAGGTCTTTCTGCTACCCGGGGGTTCACAGCTCACAGTTTAGAAATTACTGAATTAAACTCTTTCAGGAGGCTTCTATATGTAAAATGTGAAGAATCTACACTGATAATAATAATTTTTAAAACACAAATTGCATTCAGTGTGTAAATTTAAGGAGACCATGGAAGTATGCAATGTATCTTTGAAAGATCTCATGAAAGTTAGTTTGGATCAATTTTTGGTGCAAGGGGCAGACTGTTTGCCCTTCTAAATTCCTGTCTCCTTTACAGCGAGGTATCATCTTTAACCTGCCAGTGAACCAAGGAGATGTTGGTCTGGCCTCCCAAACCTCCCTTTACCTACAAACCCTGTTATTTCTCATATTAGGAGGTAGTTCTGCTTAATTTTCTTCAAAGAGCACAAAATATCCTGAAAAATCTGTCTAAATTTTATCTCAATAATTAAAAATCGAAACAACCCTGGTCAACACTGGTCAGGGGAAAGGAGAACGTGATCTCATTCCAGACTTTTAAGAAAATACTTAAAAGAACAGAATCCAGAGCCAGGCGTCATATTTTCCCTAAAAATGTATTGAAAGGGAATCTCATTAAACATGCAGGGAGGTGAAAAAGAAGAAATTACAAGTTTAGAAAAGTTTGTTTTGTTTTGGTTTTGGTTTTTTTGGAACCAGGAATCGAACTCAGGACCTCACACTTGCCAGGCAGGTGCCATGCTGCTGAGCTATGTCCCCAGCAGGTTAGAAAAGTTGACTGACCCTGAGTAGGACCAAGTTTGTCACCAAATTATAAGACCCTTTGTATTTCTGTCCCACTGTTCAACTGCTGTAGCAAGATTATTTTTTGGCACCTTTTTTCATATTTCAGCTAGACTTAATACTTATTGTGTACTTTTAGGTCTCTTGAATTTATAAACGTTCCCCAAATTAATAATGATGTATTTAAGGAGATCTACATAGAGAGACTTGAAATTTCTCATAGAGATTTCTCAAAATATAAGCAATGTTGGGGCCGGTGAGACGGCTCAGCGGCGTAAGCGCCTGCCTTGCAAGCGTGAGGGCCCGAGTTCGACTCCCGGATCCCACATACGAAAAAGGGGCCGGTGATATCGCTCAGCGGCACGGATGCCTGTTGGCGCGCGAGGTCCTGAGGTCGACCCCCCGGTACCCACAAAAAAATAAAAATAAAAAATAAGCAATGTTGAATGTGTACCATACCCAATACTAAGTATTAGTTTCATTTGTTCAAGAGCAAAAGAGGCAATGTGTGGTATGATTTTGAATATAATGAATCCATCCTGAAATATGCTGTCCCTCTGGCCACGCCATTTGTAACTGTCACACACATAGTACAAATTTAGGACCTCAGTTCTGCTGGCACTTACCAATTTCTGATCTCAGTGGCAATTCTGTAAAGGCGCCCCAATTCGGCAGCACTTGAATATTACTGTGGGGCAGCCGATGTCTGAAGGAGTCATTAGCTGTTGGCGACGACACGGCAGTCAACAAGCAGGAGCATTCAAAGGGCTTTCGCCAGAATCATTCTGAGGCAGCTACCACAGCTAAAAACCTTCTCAGGGGGCCGGTGAGATGGCTCAGCAGCATAAGCGCCTGCCTGGCAAGCGCAAGGGCCCGAGTTCAACTCCCGGATCCCACATACGAAGAAAGGGCCGGTGATATCGCTCAGCGGCACGGGCGCCTGCTGACGCGCGAGGTCCTGAGGTCGACCCGCGGTACCCACAAAAAAAAAAAAAAAAGCTTCTCAGAAGTCTGTTTTTACTACTTTTTCCTCCTGACTCATAGGGAAATTTTTTTTCCACCAAATGTCCACATCTCCTCCTATGTGTCACTTCAGATGAGTTTTTAAACAACAACAACAACAACAACAAAAAGGCAGCAATGGGACAACCATGGGCGTTGGTACCCGACCTCTGGCCACCTCATGAGCTGCACAACCATGTGGCCCATTTTCTTGCAACTTCCACCCATGCCATTTATTATTCCCTCTGCTGCTTGCTATAAAAACAAATCACTCCAGAACAAGAGGTGACACCAAAATCAGCTTCGTGCTCACTACTGTCTTCACCCCAAGTGGCACTGTTGGCAGGGCACCTGTCACCTGCTGCAGTCTCTGCCCCGCAGGAGGACAGCCTGCGCTGGCCCTGGTCCTCGGTTCTTTTTGGAGGAGTGAGGCATTTGCCTGCACGACTTGACTTTGGTTCGGGTGTGATACTCAGCCTGGCTGTAAACCTCGCTGCCGATGAGAGCTCGGTGCCAGGAATGGTGCTTGGTTGCTCTCACAGGGTGGCTCCGAGGGAGACAGTCCTGGGTTTGTTGACAGCTGTAGGAACCAACGGGTTCCTACTATAATGTAGAGGAGGGGAAGCCTTTGATAAAAGTCATTGGGAAATGGCCGTGGCACCTCAGGTACAATTTATTTTTGTTGTTGTTTTTAGCGGCAGAGGTCAAGTTCATGTCCTATGGCCTGTGACTTCAATTAAGCTCAGGAAAATATTTTTTAAAAAGTTGTACCTGACACATGTAGGTCCTTATGCACGAATCTCTGTAAGCCCGTTAAGTTAGATAAATATTTACTTCCAAATCTCAGTAGCCAGTAGAGCCCTGGAATCTTGGCAACCTCCCCAAGGATGCGCTTCAGTGGTGGTGGGAAAGGGGCAATTTTTAGAAAATTTTAGGTAGAAAGAAGAAAATTGGCTCCATCCAATAATGGAATGCAGCTGCTATGTATGTCTAATATTCTCAGCATCCAAAGATGAGGACCATCTTAGCAGTAACCACCGTGGCTGTCAGTTATGATATCAGCTATTCGGTTAGTACCCGCAGCCAGCTAGTGCCGAGGCCTCCGCCAGCTCAGAGCTGTGGGCCATCTTTGGCGAAGCCATTTCTACAGTTTCGGGCTCTAATCCCAGCCAGAGGATGGAGGAGGCACCCCAGTTTCCACTTGGGACACACCTGGCTGGCCCCGAGCAGAGCCCCCACCAGATAGTCTGAAATGGTCGCAGAGGTGCCAGGAGGCTGAGCTGTCCAAACTGAAATGTCCCCATGCTCAGCCCAGCCCTAAACAAGTCTGCCCAATTTTATATAAACACGGAGACAAGCCTGAAACAAATTTTCTGAATGTCTGGCTTTTCTTCTTATTGGCTTCCCTCTTCATTTTTGCTGCTGCTTCCTTTTTTCTTATTTATTTTTTCTTTCTTTCCTTTTTTTCCCCCCTTGCTAATTCTGTTCCAACCAGGTAGCCATACATTTCCCAGGGAGCCTATTAAAAGAGTTTCTTCCCTCACCTACTTAGTGAATATGCAAGCCATTTGAGGTCATTTTGTAAAAACAATGTCCCCTTTGCATATTTTTAAGGTAGATGATAATTCCTTGCCTTGGATAGAATTTACTCAAATTAGAAATTTCTCAGGTTATAAATACTAAACCCGGCAGCTCCCTTTCTTTCCCTTTTTTGTTAGAGAAGAAGTTTGCAGCACTTTGGATCCCTGTGCACTAAGGCAGCCCCTCTGGCAACCTGGGGCTGGCCGGAAATGGTGACCATGTGGGAGCCTGGTCACTGTGTGATGACAATCAGCAGTCCCCATCCACTACAGCCACAACACACTCTTTTGCAAAACCTTTAGACTCTGGTCTTTATCTTTTAAATGGGGGCACAGTGATCAGTGGCTCAGGCCTTTCTAAGGGTGCTGGCCAGAAGAAATGCAGCTTTTACAAAAAGCCAGGACCCTTTGCCATTGGGATATCTGGTCTACCTACTGAAAAACACAGAAAGGTCAACAGCAGCACAGAAGTACTAATCCAAATTTGGGAGAGCAAATATCTCCCTGAAAGGGATAGAGCCGAGATGGAATTTAATGGCTTCCCTGAAAAATGTTTTAAAATGCATGTGGCTCAATTCCATGTTAGCACAGCAGCAGTCAAAATAAACCGGACCTGTCAGGAACTGGCACTGAGAGAATGTTATGAATAGACTTATTTTGTGAAGTTGTCACTTTACACACCCAGAAAAACCAACCAAGGGTAACCTCGGCTCCCTCAGCGTTGGTGTCGGTTAAATACCTCCTTTGAATGCCTTCAATTCAGTTTGGCTAGTTATGTGAGTTTTGTTGCTATTTCCTAGTTTTCTGGGAAAGAAATTAAAGACTGGGGCTGCACACATGTTGCCCACCGTGCGGAAGGGCTGAACATGCTGGTAAAACCCATCCCCGGCTAACCGAGAGCCCGCGGGCTTCTGAATGAAAGCCTTGTTACCTGGAAGTGTTCGCAGTGTACAGCTTGGCAGGAACCTAGGAGGCCAAGGGGAAGAATCGGCCCTTTCACCCAGCGCTGCCGGTGTCCTGCATCCGAGGTCATGTTAGTGCTGGGGCCCTCGCTGAGCTGGTGCCATGCTTCACAGCTAAGCGTTCCCTGATTCCTGATCAGAAGCACCAACTCACCTCCTTGTTCAGCCCTGCATATGTCCCGAATGGTGACCAGCCTGCCACCCTTCAGGAAGTCCTCCCTAATACCACCAATAATGGCAGAGTGTGGGCTTAAAAAAAAAAAAAATTTTTGCCCAGAATGTTCCCTTCACTTTGGGCAAATGGCCACTCGGCCAGAGGCATGTGGACCCTGACTGCAGTTAGAACTAAAACCAGATGCATGCCATACACTGGCTAAGCCAGGTGTGTGGGTCACAGACGTTTGGCCTCCTGGGACAACCCAGCCCACCGAGAGGTCCACACAGCATCCTTTTAAACCTCCAGAGGGAAGGACCCTGCCAGGCTTGCGTCCCACTGTGCCCACGGGCTGAGTCGTAAGGCAGTTAGGGTACCTTGGGGTGCAAAGGTATCGTGGATTCTGCGTCCCAGGCTAAAGGGGGGGGAATAACCTATTTCGTTTTATTTTTTTTTTCCAGTTCTCTCAGGCCAGGCACACCACAGCCCTTTGAAACGATCTGTGTCCCTTACCCCACCCATGAATGTGCCAAACCAGCCTCTAGGACATGGATGGATGTCTCATGAGGACTTACGAGCTAGAGGACCCCAGTGCCTCCCCTCCGATCATGCCCCCCTGTCTCCACAAAGCAGTGTAGCCTCTTCAGGAAGTGGTGGGAGTGAACACTTAGAAGATCAAACCACTGCTCGTAACACATTCCAAGAAGAAGGTAGTGGTATGAAAGGTGAGTGACGACCGAGGGACCATGATGTCCCTCCCTTCGCTTGGAGTCAGCCAGAGAGAGAGAGCCCAGCCCCTCTCCCCAGGCCAGTGGCTGCCAACCATCCCCGGTAGGCTGGCCCTCCAGGAAAGGGCCTGGAACCCCTTCCAGCAGAGCAACAAGCTCAACACCCCTTCATTTTCGCTACTGACCCTCAGACGAGCCCCTGAATCCCACTCGCCAGCAGGGACGGGGTCATCCATCCCTAAACCTGCTGAGCTGCTCCGGCCTCTGCCCTGCTGCTGTGGCCAGGTACCTGTCACTAATTCAGAAAAACAAACCATTGATCTGATTTTTCTTTTCCTTTATATACGTCTCAGTGCAGAATTCCTTTCTCTCTCCCTTTTTCTTTGATATCCAAAGAAACCTCTCCACCCTATTCCCTGCCTGGGCCATGAAAACACACCGAGAAGGCCTGAAAGTGTTGTAAGCCTGATCATGGATTTGCATATAGGTGAGAAAGGCCTTTTGTGCCACCCACACAGAGGTTCCTGGAAATCTCTCTTCTAAAGAGCTCGTCGGGAGATAGAGATTTCCGAATCATGCATGATAGGCTCGAAGAGCATATGGGACGTTCTGTATTTTTAGACTCCAGTTGTTCAAGGGCTCCGGGTCCTCAGGGAGAGGTGCTCATCAGAGACATGGATAGCAACGGGCTACAGAGAGACAGGAGCCAGGCCGGCTCCGGGGACCCCGGTGCCGAGGGGACACGCGCTATGCTAGATGAACACAGCCCTGGGGTTTGCTGCTGTGGTCTTACCCTTGCAAACTGACGGCCCTCAACACAGGAGGCTCTGTAGCCAGTCCCCTCCCACCTGGTGCCAGCAGCCGGAAACCACAGCCCTTTGATCTGGCTCCGCCCCACATGCCCCCTTCCCCATCCACGGTGGTCCCTGTGTTGAGCGTCCTGAGGAATGTCATGTGGCTCAACATTTCCCTCTGATGCGAATGGGTCTTCACAGGTGCATAACAGGCAGCAAACGCCGTGGGTCACTCGAGCATAGAGGAGATGCCCGTCCTCTTCCACCTTTACCATTTCCGGGGGACTGCACCACCATTTTGGAGAAAGAGCAAAACCCCTTCCTGAGTTTATGCTATGAGGTTTCTAGCAGCCGAGCCCGGGGTCACAGGCAGCAGGGGAGGTTCAGCCATGCTCTTGGTAGGCCTGGTTGGCATCTGTCACCAAGCCTGAGATACCTGAGGGGACCTCCAGGCAGCTTCTTTGCAGGTTGGCATCCAGTGACCTGTGTCTGAAACAGCATAGGAGGGGTTCTAACTGCTGCCTGTGAGAAGAGGCCTCAGCCTGGGCCCTGACAGCCAGGGGCACCCTGAGGAAAGGCCCTTCACCCCAGGACAAAGCCATCCCCAGGAAGAAAGCTGATCCCCTGTCTGGCATCGGGATATTTGTTTTCTTTCTTTCTTCCTTTCCCTTTATTTTCTTTCTTTTCTATGTTTTCCTTTGTTTTGTTTACTTTTGTTTGAGGCCCTCTGTCTGCCTCGCACATTCTCCCCAAATAGGTAAAGATGTATTCGTTGTGAGCAGGCATTTTGAGGTAAGAAATGAATAAAGATATTGTTCAAGCGACATGAATGAGAGAATAACCAAATAAACATCCAATTCCTGTTTTAGGATAAAAGCCAAAATTTGCCAAAGTTCAAGGTATATCCCAGAGATACTCTTATCTGATTCATTTCTTTAGAATTGGTAAGAATTATCTCCTCAAGAGTTCATTCAGTCAGAATATGACACAGACAAAAATGGCATTTCTAAGACTTTCTTTACAGGCCCATAGGTTTTGGTCACAAAATGGGCTATTTGGTGCCCGGACAAAACGAAGGACCCCTTTCCATGTATTTCTACCTTTTTTGACCTATTGAAATTTCCTTCTCCCAAAGAATTGGATTAGGTTTCAAAGTATAAAATCATAGTGAGTTAAATGGCAAAAAAGAAAAAAAAAATTGAAGGAAGGAACATTATAGATGATGAAGGATTCTACTTGTTGGGAAAGTATATTTGCAGTTCAGTTGACAAGTTAGGAAGTGGCAGTGTCCGTGCCCAGAAACATTAGCATTCCAAAGTGTCACAGGGCCAGTATTTACTAAACCCCGTGCCCCTCCCCCGGCCCCACTGTGACACATCCTCTGCTAGCACTCTTCTTTGTCAAAGATTATTCAACATGGTGCCCTAAGCAGCTCCTAACACACCCATCCCAAGGGCTTGTCATTTGATTGCCTTGTCTAAGAGCAGATGCTAGTTTAAATTTCCAAATTAATTCACCCTTTTTTAAAGAAATGAACTATGAAAATCAAGTGAAGTGCTTCTAAAAAGAGCCAGGTCTTCCTCTTGGACCTACATGCTTTCCTTCTTGTGACCTAGGACCTCGGACAGGAATGGGGTCTGCACCTCTTCAGGGTGCCATCCTTGAACTGCCCAGTTATATGAACACGGAGTCTGTAGTAGAATTTGGATGAATCCACAAATCTTCAGGAAAGGCACTTGCCCAGACATTATACCTTGGGGAAAGAACAGAAAGTCACCACCATTGAACTTGGTTTGGTGTAAATTCATCTTTCTGGCCAACAGGTATGCAGAGCTTGTTGAAATCGTATCTTCATCCTTTCCTTCCTCTTCAGCTAGACTGACCAGCCAGGTTTGGCTACAGTCGCCCCTTAGGAAATGTACCTCTTGGGTCAAGAATGTGGAATAAACTCTTCTTGCTCTTCATTTTTCACATCCATTGATCTAGCCCTCTTTTATTCTTGATGTCGGCACACTCTGCCGCTAAGTTCTTTCCCAGGTAGACCAGCTCCTGCTCTCAAAAGAGTAATGCCATCTCCTACACTGCTGTGTTTTTCCTCGTATAGTAAAAACCTACCCTGATGGTTTAAGTTGGCCCCACGTTCAGACTGAATGTCCCTGCCCTGTGAAGCAGGCCCAGGCTCCCATCTCAAGCTAAAGGAAAAATGGGATCGACCATTCAACTTGAAACTAACCCAAGAGGAGTGGGAATGGGCTGGAATGTGAAATTTTCCTCCTTCCCCATCCCCTTTGGAGGCTACTGATTGTACCTGTTTGGACTATGATGGCTGTGGTTTTTTTTTTTTTTCTTTAATGTGGGTTCCGGGAGTCGAACTCAGGACCTTGCGCTTGCCAGGCAGGTGCTTATGCCGCTGAGCCATCTCACCGGCCCCATGGCTGTGGTTTCTAAATCCAGTTCTTATTCTTTCTGAAACTTTCACTGTGACCCATCCCAGGGAGCGACTCCGATTCTGAGTCGGTACGTGGTTATGATGCCCTCCACTGCCTGGGCAGCATGCGGGTAGAATATGCTCTCTCTGTTCTTCTCTCGTACGAGGGCTTTGGGTGGAGGGGCCGAGATTCCCCTAATTTCCCAGAAGGCAGAGCGGTCACGTGGTGGAAGAAGCCTATTTTCCCCTCACATCAACATCTCATCCTCATTGCCATCAACCCATCTGAAGACTTATCAGAAAGCCAGGGCTGTTGATGAACGATGTGGCCAAGAGGAGGGAGGGTTCACAGGTTCACTGTGGTCCTCACTCAGGTCGGGATGTTTTTGAGCACCTGCAGAGAGAGGCGTGGATGAGTGGACTCTGGGGACTCATTCTTTTATGAGTGGCAAGCAGGTGCCTAATGCAGGGCGCTGCTGTGAAACTGTGCCATCTTAGAGACTTGTCCTGGTCAAGGCAGGCACCAAAAAGAGTCCTGATTCAAAGAGAGGGGAAGGCAGGGAAGTTCCTAGAGGAGGCGAGCCCGGAGCGGGGTCTCAGGGCGTGGTTGGCGTGAAGGACCGACGTTCTATGCAGAGGGAGCAGCACTGTGGAAGCACGGGGAGGAAAGGGCTTAACCGAGGAGGCCCTGGCTGTCTTTTATCCTGCAAAGACTGAAGGACTTCCTGCAGCAGAATTGCCGAGATCTGTGTATTAGAGAGGGAGCCTCGAAGCAGTGTGGAAGATGGACCAAGATGAGGAGGAGAAGGGTATTCTGGATGTGGAGGCCAGCAGGAAGGTAGAGGACTTTTCAGTAACTGGGGAAGAAGGTGAAGTTGGACCCAGGCAAGCAGCGGTGGCGATGGAGACAGAGGAGTGTGGTGACAGGACCTTCAGGGGAACTTGCTGAATAGAGACAGCAATGGTGTAGGAGGCATCTAGAATGATGCGGAGGTTCCTGGCTGAGACATCTGGATGGCCCTTGATGTCACCTTACAGCAGATGATACATGGGAAGAGAAACAGATGACAGGGACAGCTTGGGGCAGGGTGATGTGGGCAGCTGTAGATCATTCCAGTGGAAGCACGCAAGCCCCTCAGTGGTCCCCATAGGGACCACCCACTCCTCCTGGGTGGTTGTCTGTGTACGGGAGTATGATTGGTGCTGGGTTCTCTTCTCCTCGCTATTGCAAATCAACATCAGCTGGGTGTACTTACAACACATGGCGTCACATCAGCACAAAAATATAGCAGGGACCAAGACTGATGTTGTGTTTGCATAGAGACATGATAAACAGAAAAGAAGGAACTCTTGGCTCCCGCAACCTTGCCAGACACATAACAGTTAAGAATGGAGGTGGCCAGGGACTGAATGTATGTGGTTTGCCTTTTCTAAGGGTTCTTTCTCAGGTAAGAAACTTAGGGAAACTCTCTCTCTCCATAGCAGCGAAAATAAATCATCTACTGTAAAATAGCCAGTGTGAGGCTTGGAGGTGTTTTTTGAAAGGTAGACCCTTAATCCTCTGCCTCTGTTGGAATGAGACCAGAAAATTATTGAGAGGTGAGATCCTTTTTAAGAAAAGGAAACTTGTCAGAGCCCTTTGGAGGAGAGGTTGTGAATACGGCATCTCTCAGGGTCATAAAGAGCTGAGTGATGGAGTGGGAGTGACACAGCTCGGTGAGTGCCCGGGACACTTTTCAGCATGGCTGTTGTCGAAACTAGTCATTATTTTCTGAATGTTGACTTCCCAGGTGCTGTCTGGAATTCATTTCACCTGAACACATCTGCTGCATCTTCTTTATTTCCAAGCGCCAACATGTGACCTGAACGGATGGGTCCTCACTGCGCAGAGGGAGTTGTGTTCATTGATGCCTTTGAAAAGCAAATCCCTAGGTTCCCCGAGGTCCTAAGGGTCTGGGACTTGTCACCTCCACTCCTTGCCCAGCACAAGGGTTCTCAGGAGGGTGCTGGCATGCAGAGAGCAGCTTGTGGTGCAGCGCACAGCTGCTGTTTTATGATGCAGAGCAGTTCGTACGAGAGTTCGTGGACGTCGTGGTGAATGGGAACAGCAGAGAGATAGTTGCTCCCTGTGTTTGCATCTTATACCTCCAAGTGGACATTTCCCCCAAAGTAGCCCAGCTCTGTGCCTTCCAAGACCCATCTATGTCCCCATGAGCTTGGAGCCCCTCCTGGAGCCCACCGCGGACGTATCCCAGGGTCAGGGAGCATGTTGGGGAGGATCCACTCCAAAGGAACCAGAGACCGAGCTGCTTGCAGAAGCTGGGACAACATTAGGCTGCTCGTCTGCTCTGAAATAAAGACAGGTTTGGCCATCTCGATGATGTCATTAAACTCCTGCTCTTTGTTCCTGTCTTACTCAACAGTGAAAAGTTGGACCCTGGCTTTCTTCCTCTTTCCTCAGAAACCAGGGATATGGTGCAGTCTTGGAGGGAGAGCTCTTTGTGATTAGCCGGGCTCTCTGTATGAATGGGAGTTGGTCAGGAGCACCACACATGAGCCCTCTTTGGGGGAGCTGGGTGTGTCTTCCTCTCACAGCTGTGCTTTACCTTCTGCTCTCTGTGCCATCCCCACTTTCAGCCCACCTCTCTCATTCTCTCCCTCTTCCTCTCTCTCCTGGGACCTCCTCATTTGTGGTTGGGTACCACATGGCTTGTTGACCTAGCTGACATTTGCAGCCGTTCCTACAGCAGGCATTAAAGGAAAGAAGTCCAAGGTCTCTTTGGAGCCCAGCCCCTGTGTGAGCCATTGGACGTGCCACGGCTGCTCTCTGTGCCTGACTTGGCCAGACTCTAAAAGGACAATAGAAATTGGCACGATTTAAAACATGATTCCTTCGGTAAAAACCAGCAGGTAAATATGGAACATATACAAGACAGGTGTAGCACTGTTATCAAAAGTGGCCATAAGATAAACCAGAGTGGGCTGCGGAAAGATCTTGAAGGAGCTTCATGAGGGATGTAGACCAGGAAACACAGCCATGCACATGGAGACAGTGGTGCTGTCCCCCGAGGACCTCCTACCTGCTAACCTTTCCTCCCCCTCTCCCGAAAGCCTGCCACCCCAGGGCCCCACCTTGGCTCGCTCCTTATCTCATTTGGTATTTCTTGCTTGAGTCATCTCACCTATTTCCACAGCTAGAACAGCCACCGTGCATTATTGACAAGGGAAGCTATTCTCCAGCTCAGACCTCCCTTCCAAGAGCCTGGCCACTTCTCCCCCTGCCTGACCCAAAGGCAATGACACTCAAGTGGTCAGAACAGAGTTCACCATCTCTCCCCAAATCCGCTGGTCCCCTGTGTGCTCCGACTCACCAGACCTGAGGGGAAGGAGCCGTCTTCAGCTCCTTTGTCTTGCTCACACCCTGCTCTTCCCTCAAGTACCATCAAGTTACCATCAGGTTACATCCTTTCCTTCTCCCCTCCCAAGCCATAAGCCCATGTCCCGGCCCCCTCGCCAAGCTCCGGTCCGGCCTTCCCATTGACAGCCTCTTTCTTCCTCCCAAACTCGTCTGACCGCGCTTCTCCTGCTCACTTTCCAGCACCTTCTCATCACCCGCTAGATGGTGTCTGCTGTCCTCCCTTGAGCATCTCACTGAATCTCGGTCATCCGACGCCCCGCCTGGGTGCCGCTCCTCTTTAGCCATCCTCCAGTGTTCCCCAAAGCGCTCGCTCTGCCCAGACTGCTCTCAGCTCTGTGCTGCTGCTCCCGAGGTGGCTTCCTTGGTCTTCCCGGTGGACTCCAGGTTGCAGGTTCAGGGTGCAGGAAGCTGTCCCTCACTCCCTGCTGCAACCCCAAATGCTCCTCCTTCCCCGCTTCTCTGGAACGCTGAGTGTACTCCGCCCCTGTGCCACAGCCACTGTCTTTTAAGAGTGTGTGAGCCAGCCGTGCTTTCTGCATTGAAAGCTCCTTGCTGGCAAGAACGCGTCTTCCTCAAGCCTGGCCCCCACGGAAGGTGCCCTGGCACTCAGCAAGGAGTTCAGCCCGGCTGTAGCCAAACATCTTTCCCTTTCTCACACTCCAGGAGGGTGACTTTCAACTCTGGGATCTCCGCTAGTACATCCAGCTGTGCATCTGCCAGAGAGGGGAGCCCTGAAGGGCTGTGTGCCTTCATTTACCATCCAGCCTCTTCCATTTGCCTGTGTCTTCCAACCACAGCTCGTAGGCGGAGGGGATCTGAGGTTGCAGTCGGTGCTTCACACCGCATCCAGCAGGGAGCCAGATGGGCCCTGGGAAAGGGCCGAGCTTTTGGAGCTCATCCCTGCGCACATCTCACAGCACCTGGCGTCCGAGTTGCTGGAATTCCTGGCTGAGGAAGTGACGTAGTCAAGGCTCTGGGTGCTCTTGTTTGTGTCCCTCTTGATGGAGTTTTGCTTTAGTCCCTTACAAGGGAAGGCGCCTCGCCACCAAGCAGGGGAGGAAGTTGGCATGCTCCGTTCTTCAGACCTGGGATTTCCTTGCCTGTGTCCTTCAGTTACAGTTGCAGGAAGCAGAGAGCCTGGGCGAGGGGCCTGGGCAAGGCACTAAGACACTTGTCCAAGCAGCGGCGACCTGTGCCTGCCTTGGGGCACGGGGAGCCAGAGGCGCTTAGGTCTCCAGGAGTGCGTCCAGAATCGCTGGTGAGGAAGGCCTGACACGTGCTGGTGTGGCGTTGTGTGGAGTCTTTCCCAGGAAACCTGCTCCCGGGACCCGTATTTCGGTGAAACAAGCGAGCCGGGCTCTTCTGTGCCTCTCTGCGGAGGGACTCCAGCTGTCAGAACAGTCACGCAGGAAACAGCAGTACTGACTGAACTGCGGCTTGCCGCCCAGGAACTGCCCCTCACCCTTCTTCACTTGGCACTCCCAGTTGTCACCTCGGATTGCAAAGCATCTGTTTTGCCATGATTTTGTATCTGAGCTCCAGGGCACTCAGTGAAAATTTAGTCCATCAAGTTGGTCCTTGCTCTTCTGTGAGCACCGTGGCATTGTGTGATGTGCAGATGTGGCACTGGGCTACCCAGACTTCTCCAAATTCCGACGACTGCATTTTCTGAGCAGTGACCTGGGATTTTGCAAAGATGCGAATAGTGCCCATGAAATCTGGTGACAGAGCGGTAACGTGCAGTTGGCCTGAAAGCTGGAGCTGAAGTAGTCTTTCAATAGAAACATACACGTGGTGGAGCGTAAAGTCTGGTAGGAGCTCCAGGATGTCCGTCACAGGAGGCAGAGTACTAGGCCGCTGAGGTGCTGTATCCCGGACTCCTGATCCAGTGGCATCTGAGTTGCGCTCGTGGAAGGGGATGGTACTGTGTGCCTGGGGATCCAGGTGTGTTTGTGGTTAATGATGGCCCCCGGGGACTGTTTCATCACAGTAGATTAAAGGGCTTCCAAGCACAAAATGAAGTGATTTCTAGCCTGAGATAACTGAGTCTGTTCTTAAAATGCCATCAAATGTCTAATTCGAATTGTCTGAAAATTCCTCTCCATTGGCCTTCACGAAAGAACCCCAGCAGGCCCACACCCCACCCCCCGTAACCTGGCCTTGCAGGAGCTCGTTCCCTACCCACATTCCCTAGTCCAGGAGGCACAGCCCGATTTCAGAGTTGGTCAGGTGTCTTTCCTCAACCCCACGTACCTACTCTCAACATTGAAAAATCAGAAGGTTCTCGCCTGTTTTCAAATGTGTGTGGTTCATCGGTGCCTCAGAATAAAACACTTAGCAATCAATGGTATGGAATCTCGCAATCAGCACGGTTAGTAACGGACAATGCTTCATAGAAAATGTACATAACACTTACCCAGTGCCTTGACATTTCCAAGTGCTCTACGGTCTTGCTCTGTTTGGTCCTTATTGTATGAAAATTGATACAATGTAGGAAAGAGCTGGGATTTGGCAGACCCGGGTTCTAGACTGCATTCTACCACCTAATTGTCCTTTGATCCTGGCTTAATGACAGTGTTGCCATCTCTAAAATGAGGCAGAAGTGTAGGATGATTCTGGGAATTTTTCAAAGATCCTACAGCTTTGAAAGTGCTGACTTAAAAGACTATGGATAAAGGCTTTGTTTTGTTTGCACACAGCAAGGTAAAAATTCTGTGGATTTTCAAATACAGTTACTTTTTAACTTTCCTAACTCTAGTATCTTGGGGTTTATTTCAGATGTGCTTAGGAATTTCCATTATCATTTGGTCTGGCCAATCTTTGGACCTCTCAAATTGTGGTATATTTTTGGTTGACTTTCAAGGAAAAAGTCAAAACTCCATCCACATTCCGTAGCTTGGAAAAACAATCAGAGCCCCCACGAAAGTGCTAGAGCTGGGATCCAGGATGCCCTTTATCCCACTGGGGTCTAGGGAGGCAGAACAAAGTTCAGGCTAGGAATTCCAGTCACTCCACTCGTGGGGTACAACTGTTGCCTGGCTTTCTTGTCTCTGTGGAAGTGGCTGAAACAGCATCTGGAGGTCTGCACTGAAGCTACGTCATCCTGAGATGTAGATGCATCGTGTCTGGTTCACATCTAAGTCACTTCTTTCCAAGTCAACAAGGAAGTGATCCCGCCAAGCCTTTTTTGGTCATGAGCCCCTTTGAGCTTCTTACGGAAGCTATGGGTGACACTTGCCCAGCAAACTACGCGTAATTCCAGGGAGCCCATGGAGCCCAAGTTAACAACCCCTGGTCTGAAGTAGAATAAAATAGCCCACCTGTGAGAAGGTCAGGGTCAGCCCGAGACTTGTACATCCATCATCTGCTGCCAAAGTTAAACAAGTAGTAACTAAAGATTTTTTTTCTTTTCTTCCCACCATCACCCTCTTCTTCCTTGCTCTCTCTCCCTCTTCCTGTCTCTCTGTCGCTTCTTCTCGTTCCCTTCATGTCTCTTCTCTCCCCATCTCTTGCACCTTTTGCACCCCAGATGTTCCGGCCTGGTTGAAGAGCCTGCGCCTGCATAAGTACGCCGCGCTGTTCTCGCAGATGACCTACGAGGAGATGATGGCCCTCACCGAGTGCCAGCTGGAGGCTCAGGTACAGGCGCACCCCACACCATTCTGCACCCACCCTGTTCTAGGAACTGGCAGGTGCCGGGTGCATCAGAGGTGGCTGAGGCTGGGCTCCTGCCCGTGGGCCCAATAGGAGACAGAGGCCACGCAGGTGACTGCAGGGAAGAGGCTGGGGGTAGCAAGCATTAGGACAAGACCGAATCTAAGCGCACACTCCAAGTTCCAGGGTGCTAGGGGGCATCTGTGGATTCTCCTGGAAGAAGTCATGTTGAGCTGATGCCCCAACGAGTCAGGTTCTCCAGCTTGCCGCCTCCGTCACCCCCCCCGGACTTGTTTAAGTAAGGACAGTGCCGTTGTCTGTTGTCCAATCTGGCCATTTATCCGTTAATTTCTAACTGGACTGGTCCTGGGCCAGGCCCCAGACATGCCTCAGTGCTTTTCCAACATTATATCCAGACCAGTCTTAGTCGAGATTGGAGTAAATTGTTTCAAATATTTTTTTTCTTCTAGCCACCTTGAATATAGCATGGGGCCATGATTAAGAATGAGATTTCCGGGCCGGTGAGATGGCTCAGCGGCTTAAGCGCCTGCCCGGCAAGCGCGAGGGCCCGAGTTCGACTCCCGGATCCCACATACGAAAAAGGGGCTGGTGATATCGCTCAGAGGCACGGGTGCCTGCTGGCGCGCGAGGTCCTGAGGTCGACCCCCCGGTACCCACAAAAAAAAAAAAAAAAAAAAAAAGAATGAGATTTCCCCAGGTCTCATACTTTCCTTCCCTCCTGCATGCCGTAAAAGGACAAAGCTCCTCCTTCCTTCTGAGGCATCTTTCCCAAGCGTGATGTCAAAGGCCAAGTCTACAAAGCCCCCAAAGTTAAGCATGTCTCCTACCATGCTGAGCTCGAGTCCATCGAGATGAGCGACATCCTCATTTCCCTTGTTTAAAATGCTATTTGCATGTTTCAGGTTGACCTCAGTTTCCTTTGAGCAATGATTTTAAAGAACTGGTGGTTGGAATGGGCTAAGAATATTTCCCCCACAGGAAGGGGAGCGTGTACCTTTGGGGCGGGGCTGGTCTGGCTGGATGCCTCCTCCCCTCAGAGCTCTGGGCTCTCGCTGCTGATTCAGTACCCTCGATTAACCTCTCCGCGCCTGCCTGAATACCAGTACTGAGAGCAAAACAAAGCCCGGAGTCACTGCACATTCTCAGAGAATGAAAGGCGCTGATTCCAACTTCCTAACATTTCTCCCACTGCTTTTTGGATCTCAGTCTTTTCTTGAGATCTCAGGAATGGACAAGAACCATTTTTAAGAGCATGTTTGTGTTTGGGTCAGAGTTGAGGAGAAAAAAAATCTAAGTCATCAGTTGTTCAACTTGAGAAGAAACAAGGAACACAGCGGGCAAAGCCAGGGGCTGGCACCAACTTTTCAGAGTAGTTTAATTCATCGGAGCCCAAAGTTAAAGCGAAATAGAAACACACCACAGTATTTCATCTCAGAGAGTGGATTCATTCATTGCTTGAGACTTAATTATTCTAATTAAAGGAAATGTTGCTGTTATTCTCATCCTTCTCTCCATTAAAAAGAATCTATGGAATGGTTGCAAGAGGTCCCCAGAAGTTTTTATTAAAGCCTGATTAGAAAAAGACCTACTACTAGGGAACCCGCAGTGCCTGCAGTGAACAAGGGTCTGCCGGGGTCCTCCGGCTCACAATGAAGAGATGAATCTACAACCCTCAGCGGTGAACCCTAACACTGACCTGAGCTGACAAGTGGATTGTGGGTTGAAGTTCATTTTCCTACTCTGGTTTTCCTTGTGGAAACAGAAGAAGGCTGTTAAACTAGGAGAACTCGCCTGTCTTATGACACTCCACATAGACTGTATGCGGCTTCATATTTCCTGAAGATGTGTAAAAAGGAAGGTTTGAGGGGAACCAAGAGTGGCTAAAATGATGGAGGCGGAAGGAGTGGTGTGCGTGAGCCCTAATTCTCTCATAAGAGACTGAAGAAGTTTCACGCTGAGTAGGATAGCTGGCTCTTCTGCACCTCACTGTCCCAAAAGTCACACACAGGCAAACCTTTAGCCAGACAGAGTGAGAATTTAGCGAGAAGGGTTCTGTGGCAGTGGGTACCAGGGCGAGAGACGGACGCATACTGACCAGCCTGCCGGCGTGCATAGCACCAAGGACACACAAAGTCCTGAGTAGCCGTGGAGAGGCTGTCTGAGCTGGCTCTTAAAAGGATGTTTGTGAACATAACTTGTGTTTAATTACAGAATGTTACCAAAGGCGCAAGACACAAAATCGTCATCAGTATTCAGAAGCTCAAAGAAAGACAAAACCTCCTGAAGTCCTTGGAAAGGGTAAGTTATCAGTGGGTAAGGGCGCATTTCTACCTTCATCACAGGAAAGTGGGCCAAGGAAAATTCCCAGTGGAGAGCGTCTTTAGCCGTGGCTTCCTTCAGAAACAGGAAGTGATTTTGAAATGAGGTTTCCAATTGTCTAGGTGCGGGCTGCCCATGACCGGCCACCCTAGACCTCTGATGAGGGTCAAATGCACCCTTTGGTGTCCATTTGCAAGGAGACAAGGCGGGGAGTTAAATAAAAATTACATGAAAGAAAAAAACAGACCAGGGAGCATGCAAGGGTGCTTCCCTCTTGCCTTCCACCCATAGAGGGTCTGCTTTTGATAACAGCTACCCCTGCCGAGTGGCAAAAACCAACGGGTGTACCCCAAGTTCCACAGGGCAAGGGCAAAAGCATTGGGCAGACAGACAGAGCCAGCAATTCGGAGAACAATTTCAGACTAACTTCACAACGGTGTGAGTCCCCTTGCCTCAGATAGGAAACCCCTCCAAAATGTGAAATGCTGAAAGCAGCTTATTCCACTGTGACAAGTCGTTCCAGGTGCCTTCTGTCCCTTTTCGTCTGCTGAATACACAGCTTCTCCCTTATCTTGCATCAGGATGGCATCCTGGTAATAACTTGTTTTTAGGACTTGGTGACTGTATGATTTCGTGTAAGGTCCAAAGGAGAGCTGAGTCCTGTCCCGCACACTGCAAACCTATGTCACCTCTGTCCCCAGCACCTAGAATCTCATGCTTTGGTGGTGGGAGGGGTGTGGGGGATTCCACAGCTGTTTGCAGCCTCGGAGTGGAGGGACCACTTCTTCGTAACCCTGGGAGCTTTAGGAAGGAAAATCAAGCTGGGCAAGGTGAAGTGAGTTTAGTGAACACAAACGTTTTAATGGAGTGGGAATTTTTTTAACTTCCCTTATTCACAAAAGGGGGGTGTGTAATTTTATATACACTATGTAAAGTTATATGTACTGCATGTCATATGACAATATTATATATATTCAGAAAATAATTTCTTTTAAAGCCTCTGGGTGGACAGACAAGCAGGGCTGATTAAAGGTGGGTTCTCCATTAAAGTGACCCGCAGACTCGCGTGAGCTCTCCAGCCAAGCTTGAGGCTTTCTTGTTCTTCATTTCATGCTGACTCCTTTGCCAAACAGCTCTAACAGTGATCGCTGTCATTTTCAATCGGAAACTGTTCTCTGTTGGGGGGGGCCGTCCCAAAGGCCAGTTATTCCAAATCTGTTAGAAACTACAGAAAACATTTTGCATGAGGAGTAGATTGCTAACTAAGTATCCGGGTGCAAGAACACTTTTCCCTTTCTTCTTGCTGGTGCATCCTCCAGGAGTTCATCGACCCCCGTTACTGAGGAAACGTGCCCTCCTGAGACAGACACATTGACTGGCTGCTATCGTGTCTCCTGCAGCCGTGGCCCGTCAGTGTGGAGCCGGGCAGTTAGGTAGTGCGGGTGGCCTGAGGTGCCGTGGCCTGCCAGCTGGCCTTTGATAAGTCGGTCATGTTCCACGTCCTACAGTCACACCTAGAATAATACTGACTCCTCAAAAGTGCAGAAGTTCCCTGGAATGGGAGAGAGAAAAGATGCCAAGTGTGTGACAGCAGTGAATGGCCAAGAGGAAAGTGACTGTGAGTTTATCCACTGCATTCTTGGAGACAGGGAGCTCTGCCTGCTCAGTGGCCAGGTTGAGCTCATTTCAGAACCCCCAGATGTTTGGCCACCCTGCCTGCTATCCTTTCAGGAGCTGACAGCCGCGGGTGGGGAGGACTGAGCCCCCAGCCCCAGGGTCCCAGCCTGTCCTCCTGCTTAAGAGAGGAGCTTATTGGTCACCTGTTCCCACGCGGGTGCAGCGACAGACTCAGACCAGGCACTGGCAGACAGATGACGCTGTTGGAAATGCTGTTGTCACACCCTTGCCTGCCTCCAGCATTCTTATGTCACATAGAAGCCAGATTTCTAAGGAGATAGCTGGGGCCCCACCCACAGCTAGTTCATAATCAGTGGGAGGTGTAGACGGGCTCGGTGCCCCCAGCTCTTCCACGCGGTACTGAGCACTCGAGAAGCGGCTGCTTGGACTCGCTCTGCCCCCTCCTCACCTGAGTGAGTGATCCTGGTTCCTGCTGTGGGCACACTGGGATGTGCGTTGGAGCAGAGGGATCTGGTAGCTAATGACCTCACAGTGCAGTGTGATCCGTGTCACCACCAAGCCACGTGGGGACTCTTCTGGGGGTGAAGTAGATGACTGTGCGGGGTGAGGGGGGAAAGCTGCTGCTGGGAGACTCCAAGGGGACTTGACGGCCCTTCCGTGATGGCCTTGAACCAAACGGAGGCAGCAAGGATGGAGAAGGATGAGGGAGGTCATTAGAGGGCGCCCAGGGGTCATCAGGAAGTTTGGGCTTGGGCATCGTGGCATTTGGGGACAGAAATATAGAAGGGACTACTGGAGTGGGAAAGGGGGAGTTTGGTTTGATTGGTTGGATCCGAGGGGCTACAGGACCCCAGGGGAATGGCACATTTGTGACCAGAAGAGCAGGTCTGGAGTCCCGGACACAGCAGGATCTGAGGGACTCGGCCTTGGGCCATCTGTAGTTGGTAGTTGGGCCTCCGTGGAAGTGCGCGTCACGGGGTAGGACTGAGGACAGACCCTGAGGAGAACCCTAAGATTCACAAGCACCCAGTGACACTAGCACTGTGCCCTGAGCCCCGCCCCTGGCCCACTCAGATTGGTTAGTGCCGTAGATCGTCCAACGTTTGTGTGCTTTGACACATCGTCCTTCCTTTCCACTTCTCCACCAAAGTGCAAAATATAACACACACACACTCCACATACACACACACAGTCACCCTGCTTCTGTTTATTTCCAGTTAGAGGGTCAGAGCGCTTCACGGGAAGCCTGAGCTTTTTCTCCAGATGCATCGAGACCTGCTCTTGAGGACAGGTCTGAGACCGCAGTTAAACTGAATGACATTAACAATAAATATTTCCAGCATACTAGGATGTGAATAGTAAGGTGCATCTGGTACATTTTTAAAAAAAGTTTTGCATGCATCTGTGCATCTGGGCCTGACAGCAGCCCCCTAATGCAGTCAGGACAGCTGCTTGTTCTCAGGGGAGGGCACGCTCCAGTGTCATCTCTGGGCCCCCGTCACCTGCCCTTTCTGTTCCTCATGCTGTTCACTGCCCCTTTTTTTCTGAATCTCCCACACAGTAATAGGTGGGGGTCCCTCTTTCCTGTCCCCAAAGCTTCCTGTCCTGACAACATCATTCCATGGGTGTCCCAGGTATGGTGAGAATTTTAGGGTGAGGATGACAACTTACTTGTTCTATGTCCCCAGGGAAGAGCCAGGTCTGGCGAGGGTCAAGTTTGGCAGCTGTTGTTGAGTGAAAGGAGCAGGGAGAGAGCAGACTTAAGTCACCACAAGTGTCCCGTTGGGAAGCATGAGGCCAGGGACATGTCACACCACATGCTGGGACACTTTGCCTGAAGCCCTCTTTTCTAAATGCCTCATTATTGTCACACGTCAAGGAAAGGCACCATACCAGCCTCCTCCAAGCCCGAAGAGAGCCAGGCCAGGCAGGACCAGGTGACTTTGTCCCTCCTGCCTGTCCCCTGAGTGATCACTGTGCTGCCTGTGCAGACCACGTTCCCATTATCTGCTTTTACACGAGCCCCTGGCTTGGCCGAGTTAGTTACCGGCAGCTTCATTTCCCCTCTTTGCGTTTACAGTGTGGAGTTATATTTCTGGTACAAAGGGTTAATAGAGACTTCTCAACGTGGAGAATTAATTCCCACAGCCAGGCACGAGGGCTAGGCTGAGTGCACGCAGGCCGCTTCTCCCCTTGCTTCTCGGGGTGGGCCCTCGGGTCTGAGGACTTCATCTCGAAGAGGCAGGAAGCGGGGCCTGCCAGTCCTAGTGCCACCCCGCGAATGCTGGCCTGGGTAGGCATTTGCTTCCCTGGCTGGAACCCAAGTGTTTTCTTGAGACAGCGGCTAGAAGTCGTAGGGGACAACTAAAGCAAAACTCCGCGTGGTTCCTGGGAAGTCCCATTCTACAGCACGCGTCCGGCATTATTTATAACGTTGCTGCTTGCTCTTTTGTCTGTGGTCCCCCCAGTAACTAAGATCAGATTTGGGCGTCGGCCTGTGTGTGTTTCTTAGGGAAAGGACTCTAGCGCTTAGCAGAACCCGCGTCTCTGTCGCCATGAATGACAAACGCCTCCTTGCGCTGGGACGAGAGCGGGTGAGGGCTTGGTGGCAGTTGACGGCCTCAGGTACTCATTTGCTCTCCTGAGTGATGGTGGCCAGGTGAGATGGCATGGTGGGGACACACGTGACCCCAACTCAGCTGGCTCATGTCCCCTGTCCTCTTCCCTCCCCCTCCACAGACACGGGCTGCACAGGGCCTGGTGCACCATGACCCAGGTGTGGGTTGGGTGCTGGAGATGGGAGCCAGGTGCCCTGGGGGGCACACGGCTGGGTCAGGAGGGACAGCAGGCTGTCTGGGCATGGGTCCAAAGTCAAGGATGCACAACTGCCTCGCACCCTGGGCTCGCAGTCTGGGCCATGCTGCTCCTGCGTCCTCCGTGCCACTGCATTTGGCAGGAAGGAAGTAGACTCTCTAGAGCCCTCTTCCAAAAGGCAAATGAGAGCCGGGCGTGGTGGTGCACACCTGTAATCCCAGCACTCGGGAGGCTGAGGCAAGAGGATCACCATGAGTTCCAGGCCAGCCTGGGCTACCTAGTGAGCTCAAGGCCAGCCTGAATTACACAGCAAGACCCTGTCTCAGACACATGCACACATGGCAAGTGACTTTCTCCCTTAGGTAGGCTGAACAGCAGCTCTGGCCAGGTTTGGACGCTTCTGCTGGCTAATTAGAGCTGCACTTCCTTCATAAAAACTTCATGCCACCTGGGCTAAGGCTCCACTTCACTCTCCCCAAACAAAGCAGGCTCCCACCAATGACAGGACATGGCTGCTGGCATCCCCTGCTCCCAGAGTTGACACACCCGTGTCCATGGCCGCCACTGCCCCTTTTCTCTCTCAGGTGGCTTCCCAGGAAAGGCTTGGGTGTGGAAACGACCGTATTATCAAGGTCTGCATTCCCCAACATCCCTGGGAAGACAGGATCCCAGGAATGGTTTGGGTCTTTATGCGTCAAGCTTTTAAAATTATGGCCTTGCTATTCTGAGCTCTCCCAAGATTGAGTACTTCATTAGTAATCAGGGCCTCAGTTGGCAGCATCCTTCCTGGTCCCAGGAAGAGAGCTGGACCTGCATAGGGGTGTCACAGAGCCACAGAGGGCTCCACCCAGCAAGCCAGGGAAGACCCCAGCCTGACCCCTGCCACGCTGAGCCCCTGGCCTGTCCCAGACCTGTCATTCCTAGCAGAGTCAACTTGCATCCTTTGACCCATAAGTAAGGCTTCCTGTATCAAACCGTGTATGTAGAACCAATTTTATTATATAGCATATAAAGATGAATTTACAGTCCATACATGTGTGATCAAAAGTACAGTGAATGTTTAAATGTTAAAATTGCAGTAAAAGATACATTTCTATTAATCCCCCCTCAGAATCCTCCCCTTGCTTCAAATGCCTTTATCCCATCATTCTTGTCACCTGCAGCAGCTCTGGGGTCCTCTTTCGTGAGTGTCTTTAGTTGCGCTGTCCTGGCTACCTCAGTGTCCTGAATCGATTTCAAATGTTTCCCTTTCATGGTCATTTTGACTTTGGGGAAGAGCCAGACATCGCATGGTGCCAGAGCTGGTGAATAAGGTGCATGAGGACACAGCGTCATGTTTTTACGAGCTGCCTTTCTGTTAGATCGCACAGGACAGCAGCATTCACTGTGTTTTGATCACACTTCATAAAGACACTCAGGAAAGAGGACTTCCAGAGCTGCTTCAGCAAGTGGCAAGGATGATGGGACGAGTGTTTTCAAAGCCAGGGGGAGCATTTTGAGGACGATTCGTGGCAATGTCTTTTACTGTAATAAATATTTTTAATTTCACTGTATATTTTGATCACACCCCAGATAATTATATATTCTGTTATAATATACATTAAATGTATTTCCCTCCAGAATCATCTCTTTAAAACTGTCACTTTCCTGCTAAAATCCTTCCCTAGTTTTCGGTCTCATTTAGAATAAATTCTAACATCCCATCTCCATGATCAGCCTGCAGGACTCCATCCTGCCCTTGGCCCTGCTCCACTAGAGCCTCCTCGCTGTGCCCCACCCCAGAGCCTGTGTCTTCGTACCCTAGGGTCCCCTCCCCTATGCCACTCCCCCAGGAACCCTTCTGGCCCCCAGCCTCGGGCCTGACACGTTGGCCTCCTCCCCGGTAGGATGTAAACTCCCAAGGGAACTCTAGAGGGCGCTCTCACCATGTCACCCGCTCCAGCACCCTTAGCACAGTGCTCAGCAGGTTATGAGCCTCGACAGATTTCTTTATCTCACGAGCAGCACATAACACAGTGACTGACAGGGACCTGTGGCTTTCCAGCTGCCCCAAATGAAGGCAGCTACCCTTGTTATCGTTTTGTACACAAGGAAACAGAGAGGTTCACTCTTTCGTCCAAGGTCACACAGCAAGGCCAGAATTCAAACTGGGGCATCTGCCCTGGAGCCTGTGCCTGTAATCCCCACCCTGTGCTAGTGGCATCGTGGGCTGAGTGAAGGTGTGCGTGACCCGGTTCCTTTCTTCAGACAAAAGCAGTAGCAAGACACAAGCCACGCTCTGACCCCAGGTTGTTACCATTTATAAAGTGTGTGAATGTAACCTAAGAAATGCGTTTTACCACCTGGGCCTGGTGATAGACACCTGCAATCACAGCATTCTGGGAGGCTGAGGCAGCAGGATTGCCATTTCGGACGGGGTTTTTCAGGTGATTTGGGTTTTCTCACTATGCAAATCCATTTCCCAAGTTTTCTACTGGGCCGATGTTACAAGGAGATCATGGTGGCCACTTTTCCAAGGAGTATCCTGACTGAGGGGGCAGCAGCACAGTGCAGGGCAGGGAGGCAGGCGAGCCTGGCTCCCACCCCGAACCTCACTCGGTCTTCTTCTCTCCCCCACAGGACATCATCGAGGGGGGCAGCCTGCGCACCCCACTACAGGAGCTGCACCAGATGATCCTGACCCCCATCAAGGCTTACAGCCCCCCGAGCGCCACCCCCGAGGTGCGCCGCCGGGAGCCCTCACTGCTGGGCCCCGAGAGCCCAAGCCCCGATGGCAAGGACACGGTGGCCACGGTGGCCACCAGTGCCTCAGCCAGCGCCACAGCTGGGGCCAGTGGCGGGCTGCAGCCACACCAATTGAGCAGCTGCGATGGGGAGCTGGCCGTGGCGCCCCTGCCAGAGGGGGACCTTCCCGGGCAGTTCACACGCGTCATGGGAAAAGGTGGGTTCTCCGCCTGGCACCACCGGGCACCAGGTAAACTCGCTTCTGAGCGGTGGGCCTGGCTCCACTCATTTGCAGGCACGAGGGCACCTTGGGTTGGGACTCCAGCCTCTCTGAGCCCTCAGTTGAGGGTCCTGTGTCCCCACCAAAGCACCTATGGGCTTGGGGGATGGGAAGGTGGGGTGGAGGCTGGGGACAGGGTCCTCCCCCAGCAGCTGATGCCTCCCCAGAGCAAGAGGCCAGAAGGAGCGGCAGCTGCCCAGCCCGGCACCGTGTGTCCACATTCTCCCTTTATGTTCAGTGCGCATGCAAAACGCTCTAGCGCTGAGAGTTCTGCTCGTTTAGCAACTACCACGTGCAGAGCACTGTGCCTCAGCTGGCAGCGTGCTCAACCCTCAGAGTCACCTGTCCTGCCGAGCCACAAAGCAAGGCGCACAGGCTGAAGGTGTCTCCGGAGCACGTATGGTTTTCTTGCTCGTGCATACTCTCCCTCTGTCCAGAACCGCCCCCCACCCCATAGGAAGCCTTAGTGGCGTCCTGAGTGGTACGGTTTGGCAGCTCTTACCTTGAAAGGTGCTTGTGCAGTGCCCAACCTGCACATCTGTAATGTGCCAGCCTTGCCTAGAGCTTTCCTTCCCTCACCCCGTTTTCTCCACCTGTGTCATGCTCCCTCATCCTCCAAGTCTCAGCTGAGTCCTCACCTGGGCTGGTAAAGCTGCCTGATCCCTAGGCTGAGCGAGGTACGTCTCTCACAGCCTTTCTTTGCTCAGGTCACGCTGGATTGCAGCCATCCGAGGGCTTGTCTAGACCCCCATTCACCTGCAGCTCCACCAGCCACTTTTCGGGGCCACTGAACATCCCACTGGTCACACGGTGCCTGGCTGATGGCAGACGCCCGCTTCATGTTCAGTGATGTCCCAGAGTGGGGGACAGCAGGATGTGCAGCCAGCAGGACGCGCCCCATGGCCGTAGGCACCACCTGTGGGGCCAGCTGGGACTCCTGTGTGGCCCTCAGGGTGACCGCACCCTTGCTGCCTGGCCTGGCCTTCGCCTCCCTGTGCCCAGCCCATGTCCAGGTCCCTGAAAATGTCCAACACTAGAATATTGTGCTTGACAGGCTGTTTCACCAGAAATCTTAAATTATTTTGAACACATGGAGAACGCTAGTACCTTTCCTTTGGAAAGGGGAAACTCCAGTATTCTAGACCATTTAAAGAACCAAGCTTTCACCAAAAGAAATGAACATCTGAGCCTTAGAGTTGCAGCGAGAAACCCCCCTACCCCATAAGTCCTTGCAAAAGACTTAAATCCTAAAGATCTGGCCTGGAAGGAGAGGGCTTCTAGCTTCCCCGGGGACACAATGGTGGGAGCAGACCCCTGCTGTCCCCGTGGGTGACACCCACTGAACACGGGGCTGGTGCCCCTTCCCGAGGTGGGCCCAGCCTTTCTGTGGGAGCCATGGTTAATATAATAAGGTCTCCCCCCTCAAGGGACACGTAGGTGGTTCTGAGTTTTTGTTCTTATGAACAGCGCTGAGTCCGGAGACCCGGGACGAGAGGGATTCTGGGCCAGGTTGCTTAGGGAAAGGGAGGAACCGGGATACCACGCCCAGCTTCCCAACTTGTTCTGCTTGGGGTGCCTGACTTGCTCTGCGCCTGGCTTCTTTTGTGTCCCCACTTGTGTGGGCCCTGTGACCACCACCCCCAGAGTCAGAGCGGAGGCCACGGTGACGAGGACAGAGCGGGCCCCGGATGTGGCTGTGCGGAATGCAGTGCCTGTGTCCTGCCGCACTCCCAGCATTTCCTCAAGTGGGGGAACTGCGTGTGTGTACGTGAGCACGGCCCTCTGAGAACAGCACCCCGCACTGTCTGCGTGGCAGGTTTCCCGTGCCTCCCACACGCCTGGCAGCGCCAGCCTTGTGCTGGGTCACAAGTGCCACTGCCTCGCCACCTGGGAGGTGTGCGCCTGCTTCATTAAACGATGGGGGCTATGCATCTGCAGGGCTCGGCTTGGACGCCCCTTGCAGAGCTGTTGTCCAGCGAGAGCGCCAGCCTCCAGCTCTTCCTCTCCTGGTGTCTGAGGCTTAATATAGAATGGAATGACAGGAATGAACCCCAAGGGCTCCGGGGTCCCGCGGTGACCAAGCCTTGACTTTAGTGGAATGAGGGGTCTCTGGGCCAATCGTGGCCCTTACGTAAAGTCAGGTCTCAAAGGAAAATCCAGCCAGGGTTCGAATGGGTTTGCATTTTTCTAATTCACCCCGCCCCCTTCATCCACAGTGTGCACACAACTCTTGGTCTCCAGACCCGACGAGGAAAACATAAGTTCCTACCTTCAGCTCATAGACAAGTGCCTCATCCACGAGGTGAGTCGTGACCTGTCTCGCCACACCGTCTTCCTCACTGCCCAGCGATGCTCCTCCAAGTTTCTGTGATGTGATTGCTCCATCTCTAGCACTTGTTTTGAGATGGGCGGTCATGAATAACAGCTCCAGCTGAACCAGCTGATGGCAGCCTCCAGCTAAAGGTTACCTCGGGGTCCCACATCCAGAGTTCCAGAGTGGGGGACACCAGGCAGCACTGTGACCCCAGGATCCCTGAGTGGATCCCTCCAGGGTTGACACACAGCGCTGCCACCCGGCCCTGAGCATTGCCACGTGTTCTTATCCCTGTGTTGAAATATTTTGTCTTTTAGTGCTGGAAACTGGAGGAGGAAGAAAGCTCACAAAAGAAATTGTGAACGGATGTGTGTGTCATAGGTTGATAGTTGTTTGCTGTTTGGATTTGTGGTTTTTATCTGAATGGGATTTGCCATTTGTCCCTGTGAGGGGGACTGAGGCAGGCCGGGTGGTACTTACCAGACCCTCCATGCACAGCCCAGAGCTGGGCACGGCTGGGATGGTAGCTGCCCCTCGAGGACACCTAGGGAGAGACAGCTGGGCCTCAGGTCTAGGCATCTGGGTTCCTTGGGCACATACACCACCCCCCATCAAAAAGTTCCAGAGACAAGTCTGTCCCCTGGTCTGATGGACGGGAACACGCCTCCCTCTGGGCCCCTACCTTCACTGTCTTCCTGAGTGTGCCCAGTCACGCCAAATCCTTTATCGCCATGTGAGCACAGTGACCAGCTGGTGGGGACCTTGGACAGGCTGTCTTCCAAAATATTCAACTGTTCCAAAGTCCTGGCTTTTTCACTGAAAGAAAAAAAAACCTCTTCTTGCTAATGGTTTCCCCAGAGCAACCCAGCACTCCTGTGATTGCCAAAGCCTCCAATGGGGGGCTTGTTGGTTCATTTACTTCAGGAAGTGCTGAGGCCCCCTCCCCAAAGCCCCAGACCAGCCCTCTGCTAGGTTGTCCTGATGCTGCCTTTGTGTGGGTTACACCAAGGAGACAGAAAGAAGGCAAGCACACGTGGAAGGAGGCCACCACCCCTTCCTTCTGTAGATATTTATTGAGCAGCTCCTGGAAAAGCGACCTGGAACCTGCATTCCCTCCCATACCTGCTCTCAGTACGAGGGCCAGGTACTGTAGGACGAGGCACCTTCCACCTCTCAAGTCACCTGAGTCCTCCCGAGGCCCCTGTTGAACAAAGCTGTGTCCCCAGGGGTTGACACCAGCCTGGAGTGTTGGCCTGCAAGCAGCATCTCACTTCCTGTCACCTTGAGCACCCTCCCTGGGCACCTGGCCCTTGTGTCTCCCCCGTTGCCTCCCTGGCAGCCCCAAGTGACTCAGTCCAAAGGTGGCTCTTGTGCCTCATGAGCTGTTTGCTGCAGGGTAGGAAGGGTCTTGTGACCGGTCTGCCTGCCTGCATTCATGTTCGCAGACCGAGGGGCCTGTGCTCTGCCCTGGAAGGGAAAAGGCTGTTCAAGGCTTTGATTAGATTTCACTTCAAGGAAGAGCAAAAGTGCCCATGGGCAGAACACAGCCTTCCCAGAGGAGGAGACGCACCATCTCCTCCCTGGCTGAGGCCAGCTGGGTTCAGGGACACAGGGCTCCCTTTCACGGCCCGGGCGCATGTTCCTCAGCTGCCCGGACACAGAGGTGTTGACTGAACAGGAGCCTCCCTTCCTCTCAGAGATGAAGGCACCGCTCCCAGGAGCGCCCCAAGGGGGACAGGAAAGCTCTCGGTGTGGCTTCTGAGACCAGTTACAATTCCTGGATTGTAACCCCAAGCTTTTCACTCCTCACCTGCTGAGGTGTCTCTAGGAAGCTGGGTTCTTGCCCACTTTCTGGGCCTTCTCCTCAGCACAGGCGCTGCAGGACACATGGCGGCCATCTTCCCCCAGGCAGGCTATGGGTCTGGGCCTGACGGGGACACTGGACGCGGAACTGGCTGGCTGGTGGTGTCTGCAGAGCCCGTAGCTGGCTCCCTATTTAGCTGCTCCCTAGCCTGACTCAGGGCTGCCGGTGGAGGGGGCTGTCGTCAGATAGTAGGAGTCAGGCCCTTAGCAGACGCCCATAAAAGAGCACAACTCTGGAGACACAGAAACCAGCTCTCAGAAGTCCCTGGGCCTGGCCACACCCTAGCTGTGGCCTGATGCCGCCCAGTGGAGAAGAACAGGCCACCTCACTCATCCAGCCCTGCTAAGGTCCCCAAACTGATTCAAGGGAGCCTGGTGCCTGCAGTGTCCTGTGAGCTGGTCTATCTGTGGAACCATTCCCTCTCATGCTGGCCGCCACGGAGAGGTCGCACATGTTATGACATCCTTGGAAGGATATCTGTGAAGTGAGCCATTTTCTCCCTTGTCACTTGGAAACGCAAGCCAGTTGTCCTCCTGGCTGGCTCCAGACCAGCTCAGTCTTGTAGTACTGAGACCATGAAGTCATTTGATTTGCACTGCTGTTGGGGCTGAAGGTCGTTGTTAAACACCACGTGTGAGGAGCGGGCACAGAGCACTCCAAAGGGCAGCTGGCCGGGGCACCTGGGAGCCGCATGTGTGGCGCTGTGACTAGGCGGATGTTCTGAGTATGCTCAGTGCTTCCGTGGTGTTTCGTGTCACCTGCACAGCACTTCTTAGGTATTATTATCACACCCAGGTTGCAGAAGGTGTGCAGGGATTCAAGCCCTCCCCATCTTCATCCAGAACTTTCCTCAGACACATGGGGCTGAACTCTTCCCCAAGTCATCACGACCAGCATAGCTGCCACTTGTGCCCTCAACATCTGGCATTCAGCTGGTCAAAACCAGACGCCATCCCCTCCCTTTGTTGACCTAGCAGACACACCTGCCTCCTGATGTTGCAGGTGTTTGTCATCGGACACTCAGCATCACCATCAAATGAGAGGGACCAGGGAGGACCACGTCCTCACCATCCAGCTGTGAGGCCACCCAACACCCACCCTAGGGCCCTGCACCTCTTCCTCTGATGGGGCACTGAGTCCTGTGTTTGGGTCGCCCTCCCTGGTGAACATCCTCAACAGTGTCTGGCTAAAGCCACGCAAGAGGGAGGGCCTTGCAGGGCATCGATCACATTGCCACGGTGTGCTTAACAGCTCTTTTTTTTTTTTTTTTTTTGTGAGTACCGGGGGTCGACCTCAGGACCTCGTGCGCCAGCAGGCACCCGTGCCGCTGAGCGATATCACCGGCCCTTTTTTCGTATGTGGGTTGCGGGAGTCGAACTCGGGCCCTCGCGCTTGCCAGGCAGGCGCTTACGCCACTGAACCATCTCACCGGCCCCCAGCTCTTCGCTTATGTCAACAGCGCTCTCCTGTGTTTAGGTCCTTAAAAGATTAAACATCCTCAGAAGAAAATTGAGCTTTTTTTAAATCTTCATTAAGGAATCTGTTTCCTTTTTTGGGAAGGAGTCGCTTAGTCTGTCATTCTAATATTAATTACTACAGTACTTAAAGGATCTCATGCCTTATTGACAAGGCTACTCGGGAGTGTTATTTCCATCATCGCTCCTGCTAATCGAGTCGGGTGAATTTCCACAGCGTGTGTGCCAGTCCACAGCTCCAGGCACCGGGCAGGGGAGCCCTCTATCACGTGGAGTCTTTACCACCTGGGACACCACGCATCCGTGCTGCACCTGCAGTCACCAGGGCTCTTGCTGCAAACACAAGTGTCCTGGACATTCTGCCAGATCTGTTCAGTGGGCTCTGGGTGTGGGTGGGGCCTCTGGGCTGATTTGAATCAAAAGTCCCTGCTTTGAGGACTCATGACCCTGGACTGTGGTGAGCTCCAAGGCTTTATGTAAAGGATATACGATATACAGATGTATATGGGACAGTGGGCAAAACAGACCTACACACCAATTTACTAGAAAAGGCCTGAGAAGACATCAGATCTATCCGTTTTCCTAAACTATAGACAAGGATTAGGTCAGGACTAGTGCATCAGGGTTTGCTGTAGGGCTCAGAGCCACTTAACTAGAGATTTCTCAGCAAAAATTTAAAACACAGAGAATCTACTCCATGCTCTGAAGCCCCGTCGACCCCTCCAGGGTGACCACACACCATCAAGCCGATTGATTCTTGGAGTGGTTTAGAATTTCCATTGATTATGAAAATGCAGGGATCCTGCAAAAGCCGGGGTATTCAATAATCAATTTTGTGATTTGTTCTTGGTAATGACCAAGAATGGTCTAGAGAGCAGTCAGAGGAGGGGAAGGTGGGTACAGATCTGCCCAAAATGCAACCGGAAATGATGGTTGTCAGGAGGGGAACACATCTGCTTTACCAGGTGCCTCCAGTGCCAAATAACTTGAATCTTCCACACAGGTGGCTCCCAAATTACACCAACTGCTGTCTGGACCAGGCTGGAAACAGGTGAAGAAAAGGCAACTGCAAAGACGCCCATGTTTTCCCCTATTAACTACATGCTTCTTCCTCTAATGCCAGGCTGTCTCGCCCATTTAAAACTCCTGTCTGTTTTTGCAGGCGTTTACGGAGACACAGAAGAAAAGGTTGTTGTCATGGAAACAGCAGGTACAGAAGCTCTTCCGGTCTTTCCCTCGGAAAACCCTGCTGGATCTATCAGGGTATCGACAGCAAAGAAAGTATGTTGGAATCTCACCCCTCGGGGTGCACGGTGGTTCCCCAATACCTCACCTGCCCGCCCTGGTTCCTGGGACAGGGAGGGGACTGAGGGGACGTCGTTCTTGCTCACGAGGATGCCCTGGGGCCAGTTCCATGTCGCATCCCTTATACAGGTGGGGCTGGGGAAAGGCTCTCAGGGAGCGTATTCCCTGAGGGAGAGCTGAATGTGCGCGTTTGCATTGTCATAGTGATGCTATTCAGGGGAGGGCGGCGAGTGCGAGTTCGTGGGTGTCAGCAGAACACGGGTGGCCGACTCACCAAAAGGGGTTCTGGGAGGACAAAGATGGGCTCTTCCATCAGCACCTTAAGTGGTAGTATAGTTTTTTCTCCCCTCTAGCTGCAGACAAGCTAATTATAGTTGGTGGCAGGGGGAAGAGCCCAGTGCTGGTCTATTTTGGTCGGAGCCACACGGTCTAATAGTGGAGCGGTACCATTCCTGATTTTTCATAGTACTTTAGCTTCTCGGCTGCGGTTAAAAATAAGCCTGCTTATATTGAGGACCTGTTCCCTTTAAATTGAGGGAATGTGGCTTTAAATTGGCTTTAAATTGAGGAATCTGGTTTCATACAAAAGGTGAACTGTAGATTGTCAGGAGAAACGAAGCGGGGAGGGTTACGTGTTGAATGATGATAGGGAGTCATTGGGGAATGGGGATGCAAATACCCTGAAAATGATCCACATTCCATTTTACATTTTAAAACATGAGCAGATAAAAACTTCTTCACTCGCACCTCACAGGTTCTGAAATCATTTCATTTCTCAGTGCATATGTAGAAGATCTGTGTTATTAAAATTTGAGGCATATATTTGCATATGTGTGCCTTAAAACATCACTGTTTTGTATTATTTAAAGGAGACAAGACCAGCTGGAGTTTGTGAGAAGTCATCATGAAAGATTTAAAAATTAGTGTTATCACATTAGCAATTGCTATTTATTAAACAAACATTTATTTAGCACCTACTACTTGCCAAGTGGTATCCAAGAACTTTAAAGTGACTTCATCCTTGTGACAACCCTCAACCCTATGAGATAGAGCTGCTATCCTGAACCTCATTCTACAGATGGGTTGGTAGGTGGTGATGCCGGCCAGAGCCAGCCCTGGACCAAGGCTCATCACTGTGGAGCCAGGGACACTCACGGTCCCAGGCTGATGTACAGGAAGAGCAGTTCCAGGAGAGCTACTGCTGGCTCCTTGGCTCAAGCCCTCTGGGACCGCCAGCCCGGGTGGATGGGGTGAGACCACCGCTGTAAGGATGCCTGGTGCTCCAGATGAGAGGCGAGGCTATACTCAGCCTCCTGGCCGCATCCCTTGCTCTGTCCCTCCTCCTAAACACAATGCTATGTCGCCCACATAGATAGGGGGAGGAGGCACCAGCTCTGCAGCACCAGGCCCTGGGGAGGCGAGTTTCAAAAGGAAGAGGGCATTCGGAGGCTGAAGTAGAAGACAGAACTTTGAAACTCTTTGCTCCTCCTCTCCAAAGTCCCAAACCCTGGCTCTGTCAGCTCTGCCTGTCCTTGAGCCACATCAGAGAGTCCTGCTCGGGGACAGCGTGGGCAGAAGTCACCCCAACCTCTCCAGGGCATCATCAGCTGTGGCTTGGACTGGGCTCGCTCCAGGTCGGAGTCCTGATGGATCCCTTGCTATGGACAAGAAAGAAAGGATTCAGTCACCAATCGTGGATGTTCGGTTGGATGTTGCTAAAACCCTGGAAATTGTTCTCCTAAGTATTTCCTCTGGGATCTCTTTATGCTATTAATTTGCTTTGAAAGACCTGTTTCTCCCATAATGCAAAGGTAACCTCAGCCCAGCCCCTGCTTGAATGATCACAAATCCCAAATTAATTGCTTCTTATTAATGTTATTCTATCAAAGACTTTTCATGCACCACAAGGTATAATGGACTCCGTTAGATCTGGAGAGGTACAGAATAGGAGGATGAGAAAGAGGAACTTTGTCACTCTGTTCCCTCCTGGGAAAGCATGGTTATGTCATTAAGCTTAGTGATCTTAAGTAACCCAGGCAATCATGCTAAGTGCCTGGGGGTTCTCAGCAAATCACACCCCCACCCCAGAGTGTCCTGCTCCCCTGTCCCAAACAGCTGAGTCCTAATTCTAGGAGCCTCAGGGTCCCCCATTTCCCTAGTGACCGGCCTATCACAGAATCGTCTACATGTTATATTGCTTAAGAATATGCCAGGCATGGTGGCGCATGTCTGTAATCCCAACACTTGAGGGGCTGAGGCAGGAGGAGCTCTGTGAGTTCAAGGCCAGCCAGAACTACATAGCAAGACCCCGTCTCAAAAAAAAAAAAAAAAAAAGAAAAAAAAAGCAGCCTTTCTGGAAGCACACATCCTTTTAGCAACACTCATTGACTGCTGTGTTTTGAATATGAAATAACTTTTTAAAAATCCAACCAAAACAGAAAGTGAGAAAAAGCTATCCACGCTAAATAAGGAAAGATCTTAGCAGAGTACTGAATTAGCTACCAGGTGGCCAAACTCCTGACTTCAAAAACCCACCGACTAATTCTCACAGTTCAAACACCACCACCCACCCTTGGTCCCCGTCACCATCTGCCTGCATGGACCTCTCCAAGTGTCCTCCCTCCAGAGGAAACTGACCACTGAAATCACTTCTCCCTCTCCTGGCCCTCATTTCTTTTCCTTTTTTTTTTTTGGTACCGGGAATCGAACTCAGGACCTTGCGCTTGCCAGGCAGGTGCTTGTGCTGCTGAGCTATATATCCCCGGCCCCCTCATTTCTTCTTTCACATCAAAAATCTGCGACCTCTGTGAAGAGAAGGAAAGGCGGTCAGGGGAGAGAATGAGCAGCACAGAGAGACCAAGAACCTGTTGAGGTGAGCTTCCAGCCGGAATCCAGAAGTTTCCTTGGCCATAAAAGCCTGAAGTAGAAAGACAGAGGCTGGAATTCTCTTCTCTGCCCCCTTTCCCCCTAGGAAATTTAGGAATTCTAGGGAGAAGAGAAACATTTGCTGAGCTCCGACGCCCCCTTCCCTGACACACACACTCGGGCGCCCTCCTGCTCAGGAAATGACTGCTCCGTAGGCCACTGGCCCTGTCAAGCTCCACCTAGAGCTACGTCACCGGCTGCGGAGCCGCCAGGCAGGCCGGTCTGCTCCATCTAGTGGCCGCCAGCAGGAGTGCGGCCCAAACCTCAGTGACTAAAGCTGACTCTTTTGGAAAGAATGTGCTGGTTCCTGAAACCCCGCTGGCCTGCAGCCTCCCAGAAGCAGGCCTGGTGGAGAAGCCGAGTTCTTGAGCGCTGAGCTCACCGGGCCTGGTCAGGGGAGAGTGCAGCCTCCTGAGCCCTGTGAGGCCCCTCTGCAGGGAGGGCCTGGCGTGGGGGACAGGCATGTCCCAGGCCCAGGCACTTGCAAATACCATCATCTGTTGTCCCCAGGACGGGGCCTGCTGCCCCTCTGGACAGTCTCGTGGTGGCACAGACGGGTCATGCACTGGCGTATTTGTCCAGTGGCCGCAGTTACGCAGCAGGAGCTGATTCCGCTGTGGGCCACCCAGGATGGAGGGGGACATCATAGTCACAGGGCCTGTCTCCTCCCATCCACCCACACAGACGGCCCAGAGACGGACCACAGTACCATGGGAGGTGTGCCCGACCCGGTGCTGGTCCCAGCTTGCTGCTCTCTCGGCTGTGGCCTCTTGAAGGGCATGCTGCCCTCAGCCGCACACAGCACCATAGGTGGGACGAGAAGGGACAGCACTGCCCTGACAGCAGTGGAAGAAGCAAGGGAGGGTGGCTGCTTAGCCTGCTGGGCCCCTGTGCCTGTGCTGGTGGTGTAGCCTTGGCAAAATTATTAAGCTGTTTCTCTTCTCTGATTAAAAATGACAGTGAATATTTACACATTTTTTTAAATTACAGTAAAAAATATAACCCCCCTCAAAATCCTCCCCCTCACTTCAAACACACTCATCCCATCATTCTCGCCACTTTCTGAAGCAGCTCTGGAGTCCTTTCATGAGTGTCTTTTGTTGTGCTGTCCTGGCTGCCTCAGTGTCCTGAACCCACTCTAAACGTTTCCCTTTTATGGTCATTTTGACTTTGGGGAAGAGCCAGAAGTCACGGGGTGCCAGATCCGGTGAACAAGGTGGAAGAGGACACAGCATCATGTTATTTGCCAGGAATTGCTATAAAAGGTTGACCAATGAAGCATGAGCAAGAAATAGTGAAAAAACTTAACGTATCACACGAAAAGACCCATTGCCAACCTATCCTCCTCAAAATACTCTCCACCTCTTTGATACACTTAGCCCATCATTCTCGGCAATGCCTTTTCCTGTAATAAGGGGTTTTTTCAGTTTAGGTGCTCACCCTTGTCCGCCATTGGGCTGAGGTCTAGGACAGGGCCTGGGCCACTCCCTGGCTGGATGCAGCTGCCACGCCCATCATAATCTCTCCCCTGACTGCACCCGGGCTCGGGAGTCCAGAAATGACTGACGTCTCCGCGCTCTGTCTGCTTTGCAGCCGTGGCTTCGGGCAGTCCAACTCCCTCCCAACGGCTGGCTCTGTGGGCGGTGGCATGGGCCGACGGAACCCGCGCCAGTACCAGATCCCCTCCCGGAATGTCCCCTCTGCCCGCCTGGGCCTCCTGGGCACCAGCGGATTCGTCAGCTCCAACCAGCGCCACACCGCAACCAACCCCACCATCATGAAACAAGGAAGACAGGTTGGTTCTGTCCCCCAGGGGCTGGGAAGGTGGCCAAGCCTTCAGGCCCTCTCCTCAGATGACCCCAAGTGAGGGACAGTTGTTTGTGGCGTTTCCCTGCCACACACAGCAAGCCATGGCTGTGCTTGGGCTGCGCCACACCACGTTAGCCTCAGAGGACAGTGCCTGATGCCTTTAGAAAGACATACGACCCCTGACACTCCCAACAGACCTCGTCTGTCCCAGGTCTGGGTACCAGAGGTCCCTGAACACCCAAGGAGCTTTTTTTTTCTGTTTTGCAGTACTAGTGATTGAACCCTGGGCCTTCACACTGAGCTCCATCCCAACATCCCCACCCCTTTTTTATTTTTTTATTTTGAGACAGGGTCTTGTTAAGTTAGTCAAGCTGGGCTGGAACTTGTGATTCTCCTGCCTCAGACTCCCAGAGTGCAGGGATCACAGGCATGCACCACCATGCCTTCTTCTTTGCCTTTTCATCTGTGACAAGTAGCTCTTTGGTCAAGCTAATCCACTGTGAGTGAGAAGCCACAGGAGGAAGGCTGAGAGAGGCCATCCGGGAGAGTGGCTATGTCCCCAGCCGGTCACAGTCAGGCTAGATCTGGCCTTGCTGTCCCACAGCCCTGCTGGCTGGCACCAGGATTGGCAAGACACAGAGGGTCTGAGGCTTAGGGTTCTCATGGGAAACGAGGAATGAGGGGTCGCCTTGAAACCAGGAAGACCACTCGAGGGGGATGGGGGGAAGCAGCTCGGAAAGCCCCCAAGTGGGTTCAAGGGGAAGTCACTGCTGAAACACACGAGCTGAGCGGGGCCAGCCTATTGCTGCTCAGTTCTGTTCTTCTCCCTCTCCCTAGAGTAAACTGCAAGAAGCTCAGAAAGAAAACCCACATGACAGCCTTGAAATAGTCTGCACTGTTCATTGCCAGTATTTTCCCCATGTCCTACTTGCTGGAAAAGTGACAGGAAAGAGCGACATGTGGGGTAGAGTGAGTCCGGAGAGCTGGGCAGGGAGTGAGCCAGCCAGGCCAGGACTGAGCAAGGCAGGTGCAGCGGCTGGACCTAAGCCCCGGCCTCCGGGCCTCGGGAGCCAGCGAGTCCTCCAGGGATCTCCGCCTCCCGGACCAGCTGGGCCCTGCACCGTGTCTCCCCAGCGTCTGGACTAGCAGCCCCCTTTTTCGTTTCTCCTAGAACCTCTGGTTTGCCAACCCAGGCGGCAGCAATAGCATGCCCAGCCGCACACACAGCTCCGTGCAGAGGACCCGCTCGCTGCCCGTGCACACATCTCCGCAGAACATGCTGATGTTCCAGCAGCCAGGTACATGCTGTGGGGGCTCTCCTTCCCGTCCCAGGTCCCAGGTGGAGCCGGGACACCAGAATTGAGGCCCCACCGGAAAGGCTCAGCCTCCACTGTCACGCGCGTTCTCGGGAGCCGATGGGAGTCTTTCCTCTTGGAAACTGCGCTGTGCCGCGCCTTGCCAGCACGACTAGTGGCTGCCTGGCTGGGAGCCAGCACGTGGAGCCCAGAGTTGTACAATCAGATGTGGGTATTTTTGATGCTGCTCGTATTTCTAGTTTGATGAAACCAGAGGGATTGCTGGAGGGTTCCATAGCAGGTAGGGACAGAGGTGAGATGGAGAGAAAACTTGTGTTGATACTGGTCTGGGATGGCCCTGGAAAGCCAGGATGACTGGACTGGTGTTGGACATGGTCACTGGAGCCATGATCGCCACAACTCTTAAAGCAGCTGGAGTCCTGCACGGCCATCAGATCACTGCAGGCAGTGACCTCACGAGCCACAGAGCAGTTGTCACACCCATCTGGATGCACTCCGCCTCCACAAGGCAGCAAACAGAGATAAGTTGTCCCCACAGGGAAATGCCCACCACAGGCAGGTGGGCACGGGACAGCAAGTCCTGTGGGATCCCAGGAAGGGAAGGGTCCAGGGACCCTAGTGGGCAAGGAAACTTGGCATTGGAGCTGCACATTAGGGGAGGGTTCAGAGGAGGAAAGAGGGCAGGCAGGGTGACAGGCGGCAGGAGCCCAGGGACCAGGGCAGCTATTAGAAGGCAGCTGGGTGTGGGGCTTTGAGTCCAAGTTGGGGAGCTCCGTCTCTGGCTCCCTCGCTGGGGAACCTCGGGAGCTTCTGAGCTGGAAGTGGAGAGGAGGTGCTTTGGAAGGCAAGGACCCACCCAAGGCAGGCCAGCAGCTACGCTGTGGTCTTTTCAGTATTTCCTACCCAGTTTGTTCTTGCTCGTGTCTTTCCCCAGTCCTCCTCTCTGTACCTCCCCCTGGTTTCCCCATCTTGGTTGGGAAGACCAGGACGGGTCAGCCCCCTTCTAAAACCAGGCCGTCTCCAAGAGCTTTGGGCCTGTTTATGGGTCTCCTCCCCTGTTTCACATCAGCGCCAAGCCAACCTGAGGTGGTTTTTGCCCATTTCATGTGAGGCCTCTTGTTCCCATGTGATCCAGCAGGGCTTCTGTGGCAGGCGACTGTCCCCCACCTGCCCCCGCCCACAGCCTCTGGTTCCAGGGGCAACCACAGGGTTTTCAATTGTTCTGCAGAGTATTTGCCTCTAGGTGTCTATATACATTTGCTTTACACATGGGATGGAGAATTCTGAAGCGCTTGGGGTTTTGTTTGTTTTCAAGGAATCCCTTTCTCAACCGTTACAAAGCCCCCTCCAGCCAGGCCTTAATGAACTGCAGCATTTCTAATAATGCCCCGGGCGCAGGACCAAGGTGAGTCCAGATTTCCCAAGTGCAGATACCCTGGTGGTGCCTGGAGCCACCCCAAGTTCCGCCCCACGCACTCTGCACTATGGTGGGCAGCTCCTTCTGGGACCAGGACTCAGGACCCCGAGAGAAAGGCTGCGGAAGTCTCTGCCAGGGGCGCTGCCCCTCACCTTTGTCCAGGCTGCAAGTGCATGCCCATCCTTTCCAGTTAGGCACAGCTGTCAAGACCAGTGTCACCATGAGAGCTTCCTCTGCTTCCGGAGGCGGTGGCCTCCTTCACAGGGATGGTGCCTCTAACCTCCATGCCGGCTTCCGGCACACGAGACTTCCAGGGGCTTGGGCCAGGCACTGGGACCAGACTGCAAGTACCGTATTAGAATGGCAGAGACTGGGAAGACTGAGTGGCTTGAAAGCCACTGAGAGAGGAGTCGCCGGAAACACAGCCTGCAAGATGTGCAGCTGAGTGTGGTGGTGCACGCCTGTAATCCTAGCACTCAGGAGGCTGAGGCAGGAGGGTCACTCCCAAATTCTAGGCCATCCTGGCTGCATAATAAGTGTAAGGCCAGCCTGAACTACATAGCAAGACCCTGTCTTAAAAAAAAAAAAAAAAAAAGGATTGGTGACCAATCCAAATTTAAATGCTCGGGAAACGGCCTTAAAGTAGAAGGTTTTTGCCCTGGCCCTTGGATGCCATCAAAGCATTTACTTCAAATCACATGGGCAAATCTTGAAGACAACTGTGCATTCAAAGTAAGTGTTGATTCTGTAAACTTAAAAATAATGCCGGGCCGGTGATATGGTGCCTGCCTGGCAAGCATGAGGTCCTGAGTTCGACTCCCAGTACCTACGTAAAAAAAAAAAATGCCATCTTGATGGAAGCCCTTAACTATCTCCAAAGAATACAGGGGCCCCTGGGGTCCAGAGCAGCCTCCCGTTGTGAATCAGTGATTGGCCACCCTGCTCAGATTTCCAAGAGGGCCCCAGAGACCATCCCAGATGGCTGAAGAGCTTCTGGCACGTGCCAGGGCCCAGCAGGAGTGCTGGCGGGTGATCACAACATCTTGCTGGCCTTGGCCAGGAGTGAGAAACTCTCGACTGGGCCCCCAGAGCGAGGAGGATGAGACCTGAGACACTCGCCCGGGTAGTGACATGAGCTTGAAACAGGTGTGGGACCTAGCAAGAAGAGGCATCCCTGGCTGGAGAATCTGCTGGGAACTGCGTGGAGAGTGATGCCTTGGAAGCAGCTCTGTCCCTTGACCCAGGCTCAGCTGCCCCAGGATCCAGGCAGAGAGGGTCTTGCATGGCTCTGACCTATACTCAGAGGCCACCGAGGCTCCTTGCCCTGCAGGGGGCTGATGGGAAAAGATAGACGCGAGCAGGCGTCAAAGGAAGCCACCGGAAGGGTGGGTAGAAACTGTACCCTTCCTCTGCCCAGAGCTACATGCAAAGCACCCTGGCTCCTGGTGGAAGTGGCACATTGGAATGTGGCAAACCTGGGAGCCCAGGGCTTGGGTGTGAGTGTGAAAGTGCGATGCCTTCCAGAGAACAGCCTTTAGGAAGAGTGGGGACCCCACAGACTTTTCTTCCATACCTCCAGTAGTGTTCAGGAGGCCGCCAGACAAGACTTGTTCCCCTCATGGCCGCCTCAAGGGTACAACCCATCACTGTAGCAATTCAGTCTTGACCGTCTCTGGAACTGCACGCTACTTCCTTTTTTCTTGTCACCCCCTCTCCCTTTCTTCCTGTCTCACCACCTTCCTTACTCATCTCATCGTGGTGGTCCAGATCCCCTGTCCCCTGCCAAGCCTCCCGCCTTCCCTGCTTTCTCTCCTTCAGCCAGGCTCAGCGTCAGTGGCAAAGTGGGTTCTGAAAGTTTTCCCCTGAATGCCCTGGCCTGTCACTTGCTTAAAGTCTTAAATAAATCTGCTTCTTACACCCAACAAAGGGCACTGTGGAACTGCACCTTCAGTGCCACCGATGTGACACTCAGCCTGATGCGGTGGCCAGTGTCTGCCAAGGATGAGCCACCTGGGCTCCTCGGGCAGACCCTGCAATGACATCTCTTAGAGACTAGGTAGCTGTTCCCTCCCAGTCTTCATGACCCTGGGCCTGAGACTAGAATGCTGTGTACTTGTGCAGCTTCTGAAAAGGCACAGTTAAAAAGACTCAAGTTGGCCTTTGCCCTGGGAATCCTCACTAAATCCTAGGATGGTCTAATGGTGAGGAAAGAAGAATTCCTAGTTGTCTTCATCACTTTCTCGTTGCTAAGACACAAACCCGACACCTGCAACTTAAAGGAGGAGAGGCTTATTTTATCTCAGTCTCGCTTCACAGTCAGTCGGTCAGCTCCAGGGCAGAATCGGCAGGGCAGAGGGGCCTGGCGGAGGGAAGCTGCTCACATCACGGTGGCCAGGAAACAGAGTGAAGGGAACAGCCGAGGAATGGGACACACCCACCCCCAGGGACCCACCTCTTCTGACCAGATCCCGCCTCTGAACAGCAAGTCAGCTGTAAGCCCCATAATCCAGTCACCTTCCAAAAGTCCCCCTTATAAGCCTTTGGGGGGCATTCTTGATCCAAATCGTAACACTAGTACAGGCTGAATATCCCATATCCAAAATGCTTGGGACCAGAGGGTTTCAGAGATCACTTTTTTGGATTTTGAAATATTTGCAGACTTTACCAGTTAACCAAGCCTAATCTGAAAATCTGAAATGCTTCAAAATCTGACAATTTGGAGCATCATGTCTGAATGCAGTTTCAGATCACAGATTTTGAGGTTAGGGCTGCGCAGCCTGTACTCGGAGCTGCTTAATGAGCTGAAGAACCGCCTGCTTTGACACCAAGAGGAGGCTTGGATAGCGAGGGTCTTTCCCCTTCACCTCGCTGAGGGCTCGCAGCTGTGTCGGCCTGGGCCATTCTAGCCAGGGCTGAATTCATGACAGGAGCCCTTGGGTTTAGCAGTATTGATGGCAGAGGTGGCCTGGCACCTGGTGTGGGCCCACGGGCCAGGAGCTGCCCGATGCCCCTCCGTGGCTTTGGCAAGAGCTTTGCCTACTACGCCGCACGTGGCTAAGGTTTGTAGCCTGCGATGGAAGCTGTCATCCCCCCAGCTCATCTCCCTCTGTCTTCTGTGCATGGCAGGATGCCATGAATCTGTTTTTATCAAATATACAATTAAAAAGTCACACTATTAGGAAACTCTGCAGTGGGAACATACGGGCTTCTCCCAAGTTAGAATTTCTCAGAGCCACTTGGAGAGTGAGTGGTGGGGGTCGCAGCTCCCCAAGTGCAGAGCCAGGGACAACAAAGCAAACTCACCAACTCGCCACCAAAAGAGCAGCCACCAAGGCTTGGAGATTCTGGAGTGGAGTGCCCTGCGCTTCTCAGCCCCCTTTTTGGACCACGCAATCTCAGGCTTGGAAAATGGCACTTTGCTGCGTATTGGCAAGAAATCCTGCAGCTGAGCCACTTCTCTCCAAATGTCGAGCATCTTTATTTATCCAAATCTCTCCACAGTGTTTGTTTAAAGGGGAGCGCTACAGAGTAAACGAAATCTTACAATGAGCATATGGATGGCTATAATTGCTGAGGTTTGTTTTTTTTCTTTTCATATTTGCTAACTAGCTATATATAAAATTGTGTTTCTATTTTATAGATTTCACACCCCGAAGGCTGCTAATTTTTCCATGCATATGATTTTCACATGAATGGATGAAAATACGAAAATACTCTTTCCTCTGGGATTGTCAAATTGCCCCAACCTCGCTCCTAGCAGCAACTAGTGGGTGGGGACAGGAGAGACTCCTGTCATTGTCCCTGGCTCCCCACTTCCCTGGGAGCTCGACTGGCCCTGTCTGCTCAGGAATTGGCGAAGTCGTCTCCCAAAACCCATCAATGCTGGAACTTGGGGCCCAGTTGACTCGGTCTTCTCCCCAGTGCCTGCCCTGTCGGTCCATTTTGCCAGGCTTCTCTTTGAGAATTTTAAACAATGGAAACTACATCTGCCTCTGAATTAGCTGAGAAACACAAATTGCAAAAGCTCTTAAGTCAAGGGAAACAGTTACTTTGATTTAACCATTGATTTCAACTTCCTGTCCCACCAACCTCATTCATGTGCCCCCTGGTGGAGAGGTGAGGGAGCCAGTAAATGGCCCAGCATAGTTTTCCCCACTTGTTTCAGGGGGAGGAACTGAGGCCCCCGAGGAAAGGAACAGTGGGGCAGGGTCAAACAGGAAAGGAGTGGCAATGCTGAGACTTCACAGTCACCTGGAACAGACCCCAGGGCTTTCTTCTGCCTCCCTCCATACGGTTTAGCTGGCAGGATTCCCTTCCACTTTTGATCCATGTATACAGTGTGTGAGGAAATTATACAGTGAATGTTCCAGAGTTTAAAACTGTATTACAGTGAATGACATTGCTGGGGATCCCCCTCAGAATGCACCCCCTTGCTTCCCATGGTCCTTGCCACTTTCTGCAGCAGCTCTGCAAGTCCTCTTTCCTGAGTGTCTTTAGGAAGCATGATCAAATATAGTGAATGCTGCTGCTGAGTGCCATGTAACAGAAAGGCAGGCTCATAAAAACATGACGCTGTGTCCTCATCCACCTTATTCACTGGATCTGGCACCATACGACTTCTGGCTCTTCCCCAAAGTCAAAATGACCATGAAAGGGAAGTGTTTTGAATTGATTCAGGACATTGAGGCAGCCAGGACAGCACAACTAAAGACAGGAAAGAGTATTCTGGAACTGCTCCAGAAAGCAGCAAAAAATGACAGCATAAGTGTGCTTGAAGCAAAGGGGAGTGTTTTGAGGGGGATCAGTATTAGTGTGTCTTGTGCTGTGATAAAATTTTTAAAATGTAAACACTGACCGTATTTTTTATCACCCTGCGTATGAATCAGGCAGGATCCAGGGCTGGGTGTTGCAGGAGGTGTGAGATAGGACAACGTCTTTGAGCCTATGAGACGAGGCCCGGGAAGGACACTCACAGGCCCCTCAGGGTGAGGGACAGGGCTGCGCTACAGCGAGGGCCCAGCAGGGAAGAGGACGGGGCTCCAGGAGCTGCCCCCCAGAGGGAGGGTATGGATGTGCCCATGGGGTGGGCGTCTCAGCCCTTCCTGCTCCAGTGCCTGAGGCTCAAGGGGGTGACAGTCACTCACAGTCACCACGGCATGCAGGAGGTCACTGGCTCTGGAGCAGACCTAGGTCTTGCCGCCACCCCACATTACCTGGCTAGCCTCGATGGGTGACCTGGCCTCTCCCATCCCCAGCTGGGGACACTCAACAGGTGTCTTCCTACCTGCTCCTCTAATGGAGCAGAAATGCGCCGGGCCCGGGTCTGTGTCAGTGGAGGCTACAAGGAGAAAACAAGGAAAGGGGATAATGTGCAGCAGGAGGGGGAGGCACTATACTATTCCCATCTCCCAAGAAAGTCCTTTCTGAGGACACAGCAGAGCCCACCCTGCGAAGGCAGGAAGAGATTGAGCCACAAGAATATGCATGGACTGGCATTCCGGCCAGAGGGAGCTGAGATGCAAAGGCCCTGGGGTAGGACAGGGCTTGGGAGGGAGCAGAGAGTTTAGGAGGGAGATGACAAGGGGCCAGATCCCATGGGACCTCACAGGCCTCGGCCAAGGTCGGCTCTTGCTCAGATGGGTCGCCACTGGAGGGTTCTGAGCAGCAGTGACAGACCATGACGATGAGCAGCTATTTTTAGTCTCTGGTTTTCTTCCAGCACCTGTGGCCACAGTGCAAAGTCTAACAGACCCCAGACATGGTTGAACCTGCATGTTACTTGTCTTTCCTGCTGGCCCTGAAAGTCCCCGTGTCGTCCTGTGGAGGCTCTCACCTGGCAGGTGCAGCCACGTGGTGTAATGCATACTTTCTCCTGTCCTTCGAGTCCCTGTCACCAACGTAATCCTTTGTCCCCTGCAGAATTCCAGCTTCCCGTGACTGAACCTGACATCAACAACAGGCTGGAGTCCCTGTGCCTCAGTATGACGGAGCATGCCCTGGGAGGTGAGTGTCCTTTCTGTGTGTCTTACCGCGCCGTCTGCTCGCTGCACCCTGGTGGTAGCGCGGGAATGGGAAGGGAACATGGAGGGCTGGCTAGGACAGACAGAAAGGGCAGGCTTGGATTGACCTACATCCAGCCACATACCTCCGCAGGGCTCTCTGCACTGCTCCCCTCTTGGGGGCATCAGGGACCTGGAGACACAAAGCCGTCCCCCTGTCCCTAGCAGCTCTGCCCCCAGTGGTCTCAGCCAACACAGGGAGCTGGAGTGGCTTTCAGTGGGAACATTCGCCACAGTGCTGGACACTTTCCTGCTCGGCACTGGGTCCCCAAGGCTCAGCCAAGCACATCCCAGCATGCTCTAAAAATAGAGTTTTTGAAACAAAGATCCCTGCTTGTTTTTCTGACTCTCTGTTGCAAGCGGCTTGTAGTCCCAAGCAGCCTGTGCTGTCCCTCACCGTGTCACGGGGACAGGTTCGATATGCCTGTCCCCAGCCAAGCCAGGAGCATGGGCTGGGTGTGCAGGGCCCAGGGCTCTGTGGCCCAGGAGCTTGGTCTGCAGCGTCCTGGGAGCCCTCGGCGCCCTCCTGCTCCTAAGTGTGCATCTTCCCCTGGCCACGTATCTGTGGACAGGAAGCAGGCACGGGACGGGAGAGATGTCTTCCCCTTTCCTCTGGCCTCCTCAGAGTCTCTTGAGTCACAGAGCCCCAGAGAGGACTCTGAGCCTTCTCAGCCCTCTCCTATCTGCTCATGAGTCCCCACCCCAAGATGGGCCGCCACCCACCTAGGGCCGAGCCCTGCGCCCTCTGTCGGGGTGAGCAGAAAGGCTGTCAGCTTCCGCCCCAGACAGCTCTGTCCCCCAGACCTGGGGGTTTTCGATTTTTAGTCCCTGCAAACACAATCTTATCCTGAAACCTAGCATGAAATAGATAGATGCTCTGCATGGAGCAGAGTAGAGGTCTGGGGCGGCAGCCCCAATCTGACCTCCATACCAAGAGGGACCAGAGCCCTCATGACATTGCAGAGCTTCAAACCAAACAGGTAGAAAGAGGACCCAGCCTCTTCTGTGGCTTCCCCCCTGGGGTTCCTGGGAACCCCATTTGCAACCACTGCTCTCTCCCTGGCCGTTCAGACCCTAGAAGTTTTGCAGCTTCACTGGGCCATGCGTGACCATAGTGGAAGCCATTGGCTCTGCTCCTCTGCCTTACCAAGGAGACTGGTTCAGCTCACAGCCCCTGATGAGTCCTGGGAAGCCACCCAAGGGTCCATCGACAGGTGGATAGGGACTGAGGAAATATGGTACAGCCGCAGAGTGCAAGAGCCATCGGCCTTAAAAAGGAAAGACGCTCTCATCCCACTACTGCATGGACACACTTTGAAAACATGGCTCAGTGCACCAAGCTAGCATAAGAGACCAGTGTCTGAACCCATTGGCATGAGATGCCCAGCCTAGGTTGGTCTACGTGCAGGCACAGAGCGCAGATTAGTGTTGCAGGGGCTGGGGAGGTGGGACTTGAGTGTGACTCAAGGAGGGGAATGAGATCTCTCTTTTGGCGGTGATGAAAATGCTCTGGAATTAGCGCTGCTGATCATGCAGCTTTGTGACTACAAAAACCAGGATGAAATTTGTGGTCTGCAATTTGGTCAGTTTAAGCTTTTCAAAGGAAGTGGATCCTTTCAGTGGGTGTGAGTTAGGACAGTGGCTCATGAGTCCCCGCCCTGGCCCCTGCTGGACTTCTGTCCCTGGGAGGGAAGGCCCTGAAGGTCCAGTGCCCAGGAAGCCCAGGGCCTCCTGCCCCTGGCAGCAGTGGGGTGGGCACCCAGCTCCGTGGAGAGTCAGCGGGACCAGGGCCCTTCTCCCCGTGGTTCCATGGAGCTCCCATAATTGGCATTTTGGAAGCTCTTATCAAACTGCTAAGCCCTAACATTACCATCATTAGTAGCAAGAATGCCAAGTGCTCTTTATAAAGAGGTCTTCGTGGAAAAGGCTTCAATTTTTTTTTAACTGCTCTTCTGTTTTTACAGAACGCCTCTCTGAACTGATGGGGTTTTGCTCGTGTTTTCATCTTGTTAATCTCCTAAGCCTTTTTTATTGCTGGTTTTTTTGTTTTTTGTTTTTTTCCCAATAATGCCCTCTGCTGGGAAGCTGTGTAAGCAGTGTCCCGAGCAGAGGATGCAAAGTAAGCTCAGGGTGGCCTGCCTGGCACCATGACCATGTGCCTCTGGGACAGTGCTCCACTGGCCGGCCGCCTCCCGTACGCAGGGAGGAAGACCTCGAGGGGATAGAATGCCAGTGAATCGTCATTTTACAGAAAGACAAATGACCAGGTGCAGGAAAGCAAAGTAAAAGCAGATCTCTGGTTACCACTCAGGAGCGGAGAAAGAGGATGTCAAGGTCTTGAGATGTCACATCCCAGGATGGCCACTAGGAGAACCCCAGGTTCTGTGTGCCCATAATTTTGGGCTCTTCTCAGTCTCCTCCAGTAACTGCTGCCCTCCTGGTGTCTTCCTTTCCTATATCCTCTCCCATCCCCGAGGTCCCTCCAGCAGAACCATGGAGGACACCCAGGTGGTGGGTGGCCTCCACCATGTTGGTTTGCACGTCCGTCTTTAAGGCAGTCATCAAGCATTGTTGGGTTTGCTCCTGGTTAGTGGACTGGGTATTTAGGAAGGTGAAATGCCAAGCCTGGCCCTTGCTTTCTCCTGCAGGAGGGCCCTGTGGGAGCAGAGAGACTCATGGCTATCAAAGCGAGATCCTCTTGCAGTCTATCGAGAGTCACGTGTAAAGAGTTACACGTGGCCCATGCTCAGGTTCTGGGGCTCACACTTCACCTTGCTCTCTCTTCTCACCTTACTTACCCCTTGCTTGGGACTTACCAGCTCCCAAGAGCTGGAGCCTTTGTGTGAATTCCTTTATCGAGGCACCGAGCTGGCATTTGTTGAAAATGTGTACCACAGCCTGTGACGGCCCGTGGTGCCGCCCCTGGAGTTGCCAGCACACAGCTTACACAACTATAAATAATGAGCCTAGACTCCTTCATTGGTCTCTTCCCTGCAGATGAACACGGTCAATGGACAGTGAGTGCTGAGGTGCGCTTCCAGTTGGGTTAGTTGAGATTTTTTTCTAGCTCCGCCTGTTTATAGTTATAGAGGTTTGGCCTTAGAGAGTGACCCCAGCAAGAGTGTGCACCGTGTCCCAGAGATGAGGGAAGTGGCCTCTTCCAAAATCCTCCCGGCACACAGGTCCTCTGCTAACACCCATGGGTGTGTATGCATGCACACACGTGTGCACACCCACACACCTGGTCTCCCAAGACCAGTTACTGCTCCAGGACCACACACAGAAGGCTCAAGGTGACCCCACAGAACTGAGAAGTTAGCAACTAGAAGTCCGCATCTATGGCCCTCTAGTCTTGATGATCTAATAACTCAAACACTCGAGAGCCGCTGCTTCCCTTCTTAAAAACTTCTCCCCAGATCGTATAGAACTTAGCATGCGCGCACATACACAAATACAGGTAAAACTGGAGATGTCCGAGTAAGATCAGTGGATTGTATCCATCTTGGTGTCTTAACTGTGTTACTGTGCTATAGTTTTGCAAATTGTCACCACTGGGGGGACCCTGGCAAGGTACCCATAGGCTCCCTCCAGACCATTTTTTACAGCTGCATGTGAACAATCATTACCCCAATAAGAATTGCAATTAAAGAAGCATTTCTCCTCAAAGCCCTACCTGCCAGCCTGGCACCACTGATGGAGGAGGCCAGGCAAACCTCTGTGGTGGGCTCATCACGTCTTCAGGTCTGTTACTCCCCACACCCCAGCTTTCCCTGGAATGCGCTCCCACCCAGGTTCTGCTAGTGAAAGCAGAACCCAAGTTCTACTCTGTCTGGAAGGCCAGCACTGCCATGTTGGGCTTGGATTGGGTCACACTGGCTGGCTTTGTGGTATCAGAAAAACCTGGGAGGCACTGTGGCACCCCCTTAACCTCAGCCAGTACTCACTGGACAGTCTTTCTCCTCCCTGTGCTGGACGGTCTGTGCCTCTCCCTGCCCGCTGGACAAGCTCCTCATCAAATTCAGCATGGACCCATGTAGGGTCCTCTCAACTGGCCCTCCTGCCACCAGCCTTGTCCTTCTTCAAACCATCTGGCACAGCTGCCAGAGGAGCCATTGTAAAACCAGAGCTGGTTCCTCTGCAGCTGGTCATTCTCCAACTATAGCATCCACACTCCTGCTCCTGGTACAGAGAACCCTGGGGGCTGCTTCAGGGGCTCCCCTGGGATGCTACAAAGGCAGACAGCTGAAAAGGGGCCAGCAGGTCCTCAGCTATCTGTCTCACACGTGGCCCCTCTGATGTGCATGATCCCCACTTTGTAGCTCCAGTTCTCTAAACGGTGGCCATGGCAGATCCTGGGTGGCCTTGTACTGTCCCACTCATACAGGTTCTCTCAGGGCAGTGCCCACAACATCCATCTCTGGGGTTTCTGCCTTTGATCAGTGTCTTAAACAGAGAGGTTGGGTCAATTTGTGTCAGCTCTACCTCCCATTTCATCCCTAGTCTTTCAGGAGGGACTTGGGGTAAGAGGGACAAGCTTTAGGGATATGAACTATACAGGTCCACTTGTGTGTCTATTTTAGCCCCATCCCCTGCCACTCAGTCCCCTATCCTTCTCTTGGTTTTAGTCACTTTCCTGTCCCTGGGACACACACCTTAAAGGAGTAAGACTTATTTTGGCTCAGATTTCCAGTGGGTTCAGTACATGGTTGTCTGACTCCAAAGCAGAAACAGGATGACAGGGCATGGTAGAGGAAAAGGTATTCAACTCATGGCAGCCAGGAAGGAGAGAAGGGAGAAGCTAGGGTCAAGAATCTATTTACTGGGCCAGTGATATAGCTCAGCGGCATAAGCGCCTGCCTGGCAAGTGCGAGGTCCTGAGTTCAACTCCCGGTACCCGCATAAAAAAAAAAAATCTATCTACTTTCCAGGTCACACCCCCAATGATGCACCTCCAACCAGGCCTCACCTCCTAACAGCACACTCAGCCATGAACTGATCCATGGAATCCCCTGACGAGTACAGTGCCCCATGATCCAGACCTTGGAGGGTGTTTTAGATTTAAACCATACAATCCTAAACCTCTGACCCAGCCCTACCATTTGACTGTCATCAAGCTTATGCATGTGCCAAAGACCTTCTCCCATCACCCCCTCCCTCATCCTTCTTGCCTGGCAAACTCTTTCTGCTACTAGCACAGTCTCCAAGTCATTTTTATCTCCCTGAAACAGTCCTTGATTTCCAAGGCCAACCTAAACATTCCTTCTGCCACGTTCCTTCCGTCTTGGTACAAATTCCTTCATGTAATGGTCACAGTTTTGTCATTCGTTTATGTGTCTGCATCCTGCTTGCCATGTTAGGTGAGGATTCTGTCTTTTCATCATGGTTCCCAGATTTAATATGCCCCCCCGACAAAAATAGCTGTCCCTCAGATTGAGTGGCATTTGTGAATTAATCCCTTATCTGTCCCCAAAGTCTGGGGACCCAATGTGCATGGAATTGGTGTCTGTGAGCCAACATGGAAAGATTTTGTTCACCGCTGACCTTTGTGTATTGCTTTGTTTCCCAGATGGGGTTGACCGGACCTCCACAATCTAGAAGCTGAAGATGAGAGGGACCACGCTGGCCGTGAACTCAACTTCAGGGTTGCACAGAATCCTCCAAGATACTTTGCAGCCTTTTCCCCCTGGTCCCTCACCCATTTTGATTTTGTGAGAGTGTAGGTCATCCTTGTAAACATATCAGTAGGCCTGGGATTGGTTACGTTGTCATTTGTTTCTGTATGGGATGGTTTGGTGTGCGGGGTGGGGAGGGGTCTCTAGGGAAATGTGGGACTTGGAGGGGGTGGAGAGATGCAAGTGGCTTCCTAGGTATAAAGCGGGGGGGGGGGAAGGATACTGCCATGAAAGAGACGAGAGACAGACAGGAGGGAGGCAGAAGTCCCAGCCTGGGGAGGCTTCTCAGAGGACCTGGCTTCACGATCAGGCCATAGAAGGAGAGGATACATGTGACCAAAGCAAGATGGCGGCTTATCTGTGTGTGTCTCCCCTGACTGGATTTCCCTGAGCGCCCTGCTTGAAACAGCTGCACAAGAGGGCCACCTGGCAAGAGGGCCAAGAAAGAAGAAATTCCCTCCAGTAAAATTTAAGATAAACTTTGATTTGTGTATTGTTTACATAAGAATTTTAAAGGGTACATAATGTGTAAAGAGTTTGGGTAGAACTTCATACTATGGTTTTTTGTAAAGGATTTATTGTTATGGATTCATTTTTTTCCCTCTATTTTTATAATATCAGCAGGGTTATCTTTTAAAACAGCTGCCAAGCTCTGCTTCTTGGGAAGACGGATGTAGTCACAGAGGCCTGAGTTATCACCTCTCACCGTTAGGGGGCAGAGTGTGTGGGTGGACTCCAAGCACAAAGATCTGGCCGGAAACAGTGCAGGACTGGACAAGGGTAAAGGATGGAAGCAACATGTGATCAGTCTCAGATCTGCTCACAGGTCACCCAGAGATTCTAAACACTCCTGCAGCCTCTTTCTGGGCTGGATTTGCTTCTCATCTAAAGACCTCTCTCCTTCCCACCCTGCCATGGGCTTCATCCCAGCATCCCAGCATCCCAGCCTCGCTCTGCAACACACAGATGGGTGCAAGTTCCGATGGAGAAGGAAGGGCACCGCTGGATGCTTTTCCCTTGCAAGAGGCCTGATACCTGGAGAATGCGCTCAAAATGTTTACACTGGGGTCAGTCGTAGGAACTTCAGTCTGGGGGCCGCAACCCCTTCACTCAGACCCTGCTGAGGATAAGGAGAGAAATGCCTAGCAGCAGTGTCAAGAGGGTCAGCCAGCAAGTGTCAGAGAGCAGTGCAGGGAGATATTGAACCACGTGGTCCAGCTCCACCGTGCCAGGTGGGCAAGGAGAGCAGGAGTAGGAAAGGTAAACTTCATGACATACGCTACAGTTCCATCCAGACCGAGTAGGTCAGATTTGCTGTATTACTGATTTATCCATCCACACAGAGGGGTGAAAAACCCCACTCATCACATGGTGAGAGATTAACAAACTGTGGTACCACAGAGTAATAGCTCTATTTCTTAAGGGTAAGAAAGACTATGTTGTGGAATTTGATATAGTGAAGGGTATTAGAGGAAATCAAAAAGGAATTGTTTTCTGTACTGGAAAATTGGGTTGTATAAATCACGGTATGAATGCTCACCCAGAGGCGAGATCAGGGAGCTGGCATAAGGCCTGCTTATTAAATGGGTAAAATTGGTGCCTTTTTTTTTTTTTTTTTTAAGAGAAGTCAAAGTCAAAATTAAAGAGATGAGACCATGGAAATTACTACACTTGCTTATGGTAATTTTTTAAAAAAGAGTTAATGAAGGACCTGTAGAATTAAAAGGCCTTAATAAAATCCAAACAACTTTCTTTTTACCTTCAAGATTAAAAATGTACACCCAGCCCAGCCTTGGATGCTGTGGCAAGATTTTTGAAGGCCTTTCATAGTCCAAAAAGCTGAGAGTACCATAACCAGAGAGCGCCTTTCGTGAGCCCAGGAAGTGTGAGACCATATTGCAGGTAGTGCAGTTAAAAAAGAAAAGCAAAAGCTTCCGACCTCTCCGTGGGTGACTAAGTCCTAAAGATGGAAATCTGTGTGCAGAAAGAGGCAGCAGTTTTCAGTTGATTTTTTTTTCAACCAAGTGCCATTAACATCCATCCCGCCCATTCCTTGTGTACACAGCATCATGTTAGGAATGTGCAGGGATGGACAATCACAGGTAAGGCAGGGAGAGGAGGGCAAAATGTCGAAGGCCAAAGGCAAGGCCAGAGGGTTTGAGGATGTGTTTCGGGGATAATGAGAAAGTTAACGCAGAGGAGTGAGAACGATGGTTTTACACGTCGAGAAAGGAGAGAGCATCTAGATCCGCGGCAGATCCTGTGCGTCTACAGACTCATCCAGAAAACAGATTGTGGACACAATCACACTAGCATGACGCCTTGAAAAGGAAGAAGACCTTAAAGTATTTGCAAATCTGAATTTCTATTTATTCCTTCACTGAATATAGAAACAATGGTTATCTGATTATTAGAGATATTATTTTGGATATGTTACTTATTAACTTGCTATGGCTGGTAACCATGATAAAGTCTGTTATTAATAACAACATAATTCTTTTTTTAAAAAAGAAAAGAGCTTATTTTTCATTGACTATGTATAGATTTATCTACTTAGTTGTGTTTTGGTATCTTAGTGTTTTAGTTGTTTTTTAAGTTGAGTGTCCCGATGAATTCTAGGAGCCTGTCCCCACCTTGTTTTGAGTCCTGTATTGACTGCAGGTATACAGCTCAATTTAAAAATCCTAAAGCAAAAAGAATTTTATTTATAAAAGAACCCAACAGTTGCATGCCTAAGGCTGTGAGGTCGGATATTTAGTAATAAAGCGGCAGTGCCTTTTTTTGTATTTACCCATTGACCCCCCCCCATGCAACTGTTTTATATTAATAGTAAACAATTTAAAAACCTCAGAGTAAAATCTATTTCACTACACGGATTTCCTCCCCCCTTGTTCTGGTTTAAGCAGTGTGTGCCGGCATCTCTACGCTGTCCCAGGGACAGCAGTGTATACGATATTGTTATCATGTATGATGTTTTATTGGTGCTTTTTATTCATAGTGGTTTCTTACCAGACACAGTAGGAAGAAACACATGAACTGTGTACAAGACATGAAACATGCTGCTGATACGTTTTTTCCACTTGCTTCTTGAGTTTGACTTTTTCAGCGAGAGCCAGTGAGCCGAACGGACCCTGCTGGGTCTGCCTGCCGAGAGGGGCTATTGGCACTGAGCTCCCAAATCCTGGGGATTGAGGGTCCCTCCTTGGTACTTGGGGTCGGAGCTGCAGCTGGGCCCAGCTCCCATTCTTTTGAAGCGACACTGAGGGAAACCAGGTTTTCTTTTGAGGTGTCGCTGTCTGCCTTTTATGCAATGGGAGCTTTCTCTCCGGGCCTTTGTTCTGCACCTCTTACGGCTACGGCAGGTACAGGTTTGCAGACGTGTGTCCCCCAGAAGCTGGGCTGACGGCTGAGCTGGGCTCCGAGGGGGGCCTGCCACAGAAGGGCAGCAAGGGAGGACACACAGGCCCTGTGTGCTGTCCCCGGGCTGTGTGCCACGTCTGCTGCAGCCGGGGTGCAAGGAAGTGGCCTCGCCAAGACGCCCACTTGGTGCCCTGTCCCAAGCAGCACCCACAGGAGGCTCATTTGCACATGGAGCTGTGATAACACTAATGTTGTGTTCTCTTTCTTTTTTACAAGTCATCAGAGATGTTTGCAAAGCGAGTTTTATTTTTGTGTAATCCCTTTATCTTTACTTAAAGGTGAATGTGTATTCCTCTGGGAGGAATAGGAAGAAAACAGGAATGTTAATAATGTCAAACAGAAGACTTCCTCCCTTATTAATATATAACCCTCATGTATTTATGCCTAATGTAAGCTGACTTTAAAAAGCTTTCTTTTGTTGCATGCCCCGTGCAGGCATCTGTATTGTATATGCATGCATTTCGTCCTGTTTTCCTGTATAAAGTTAGTGAACAAAGAAATATTTTTGCCTAGTTCATGTTGCCAAGCAATGCATATTTTTAAAATTTGTCATATATGGAAAGAGCATGTTTGTTACATGTAAAAGCTTTACTGATATACAGAAATACTAATGTTTGAAGATGCTGTTCTTTGCAAGTGTACAGTTTTCAAATGTTACCAGTGAAACACCCTTGTGGTTTAAACTTGCTACAATGTATTTATTACTCATTTCCTCCCATGTAACTAAGAATCATGGCTATATTTCATATCAACGTTATATTGAAAGTGAAGGGAAATGATTAATACAAGGTTTTGTAACACTGGTGTGTGGTTGGGATTTTTTTTGTTTTGTTTTTTGGTCAACATGATCAATTAGTAAGTAAGGACTGAGTCTTAGAAATAAGCCAGCAAGAAAGCATAAGCATGAAATCCATTAATGTTCTCACTTCACCCTGCTACACAGACCCTGTCTTCACATATGAGCTGCTTCCTTAACAGGTGGGGAGAGGGGTATAGAAATTTAGGCAGTTTGATCTGTGCCCAGAAGAGCCGTGTCTTACTTTTCTTATTGCTGAGACAAAATACCCTATGCCCAAAGTTAAAGGAGGAAAGGTTTATTTAGCTCACAGTCTGTAGAGGTTTTAGTCCATAGTCTGCTGGCTCCAAGGCAGGGTGGCATTGCAGAGGAGAAACAGTTCATGGCAGCAGAAGACAGGAAAAGCAAGCCAGGGAAGAGAGAGGCAAGCCAGGGAAGGGAGAGGCAAGCCTCTCTCTGCCCCTTTTATCTTATCCAGACTGCTGCAATTAGGGCAGTGCCAATCCAACCAGTGGATTGATCCAGCAATCACCCGCCCTTAATCCCAGCACCTTTAACCATGAATCAGTGAACCATGAATCAATCACAAATTCTCGATTCCACTACCTCCAAAAAAGCCCCATCTAAAAGTGCATGCATGAGGTTTTGCAGGGACATGTAGACACAAACCAAAATAAGCTGATAAATGTTGCTGCCCGAGTTAGGAACAAGTCTCTAAATACAAACTCCATGACTTTTCAGTTACTGTTGTGTACAGCGCCCTTCCATCTTCGCTGCCTTTGAAATATGTCATGTCTTCATCGTGGTATAAAGAAACAGCAGCCTTCTTGGAGTTTTACCTCCACGTGGATTGGAATATCATTCAAACACTTCTAATTCTAGTTTGCTATATATGTATGTTAAAAACAGCCGGGTTTCAATTCTGGCTTTCGCACTGTCTGCCTGTGTGATCTTATATGAGTTAACTTAGCCGCATTAGTCACTTTTCCATCGCTCTGATAAAATACCTGAAATGCACAACTTAAAGGAGGAATGGTTAGTTTTGACTTGAGGTTTCAAAAGTTTCAGTGAGGAGATATCATGGTGGAAGAGTGTGACAGAGGACAGCAAGGAAGTGCCCAAGAGAAAGTGGCCAGGGATGAAATATACCCTTCAAAGTCACACCCATAGTGACCTGTGTCGTTTATATTAGGCCCCGCCTCCTAATAAACTCATTCAACTAATGAAGTCATCCACAGACTGATCCACGTGATGAAGTCAGTGACCTCACAGCCCATCCACCTCCGGAGTGATTTCAATACAATCGAGTTGACACTCAGGATGACTGCTGAGCCTTGGGTTTCTTTTTATTTCGTTTTGGCTTTGATATTCATAGTTGATGTCATTAGATATCTAATCCAAAAAGAAGTAAAAATGAAAAAAAACATAGAAGATTGAGATCATTGCCACTGTAACCTAGCAATCCAACGGGTCTCTGAGGCAGCCACCATGTGACATCGTGATGACGACCACACAAGTGATGCCCTTTCTGCCAGCCTCAGCTGCTCCGGAGATGTGAAACATCCAGATTAGTCCCTGGAATCATAAAGCAATGTCTCAGAAGCTAAGATCTAAAATGAAGTTCCCCATAAAGTTGAATTCTAGGAATGCAAATGAGCTCTATCTCAGCGTGATCGGAGTATTATAAAGGAAGACAAGATGAGCAAAGAAGAGAATATTTGAACCTTGTCCCCAGCAGTTAAAGGAAGGGATGGGGCAGCACTTTTATCAGCAAAAATCTTATCCATAGCCTCAACCTTCTCTGGGAAAACAGCCCTATCACCCCAGAGCACAGTTGTAGCAGCCACTGACATTTTCTCTATGATGTAAACCTAAGAATTCAATGTCTGAGAATTTCCTCGGTGGGATATTTTTCTTTTCTTTTCTTTTCTTTTTTTTTTTTTTTCCCACTCTTAAGTGGTTTCTACTTTGATTTTTTAAAACCAGTGGAGGAACATCCTGGCAATCTTTTTTTTTTTTTTTTTTTTTTTTGTGGGTACCAGGGGGACGACCTCAGGACCTCGCGTGCCAACAGGCACCCGTGCCACTGAGCGATATCACCGGCCCCTTTTTCGTATGTGGGTTCCGGGAGTCGAACTCGGGCCCTCGCGCTTGCAAGGCAGGCGCTTACGCCGCTGAGCCATCTCACCAGCCCCCAATCCTGGCAATCTTATAAAGCTTGTACTTTATAAAAAGACTGCTTTGTGTTTACATTAGACTCAAAGTACATGTTTTCTAAACAGTGTGATTCACAGTTTTTTGAGGTTTACTTTTTCTAAGTCCAATCCAGGAGAAACAAAATCTGAGCCTCAAAGAGTGAAGGGGTCCCACCAGAGCTTTCGGAACGCGAGCCACCAGCGAACCCTCCTGCGGGAGCCGCGGCCGGGCTGAGTGTCCCCGTTTGCTCCAATGTCCTTAGCAGAAATTCCCAGGTGGTTCTGTGCCACCAAACTCTAAGCAGGAGAGGTCAGATGAACCTACAAAACCCCCAGACCAAATCCGTCCAACTGGACCTCACCACTCGGCTTTCTGTTAAGTTTATCCCAGATCTGATCACCGGGAAGAGGCGCATCCCCAGTACCCAACCGGGTTTTTTTTAATCTTAGCGTGTGACTCTGTTACTCATTCAAATGTGCAAAGACAGCACAACATGGGTGACAGAATGAAATGCATGTATGACAAATAAGGCACTTTCCTCCCTCCACTGCCAGACAAGCCAGTCCAACCTTAGGGCAGAGCACAGGCCCTCTACGCCTTTTCTCATTCCTTTGCTCCACCACCAAAAGGGCCAAAAGGGGATGAAGCAAGATGGTAGCTGATTTAGACCCTCCGGCAATCATCTGCCCACAGAAACAACAGCTGTTGAACAGCTGTTCATGTAGAAACTACCTTCACAAGAGCGAAGGAAACGAGCTCTTGGGTTTAGCCTAATATTGAGAAAAGACACACTGAAGGCGACAGGAAAGAAGAGTTGCCTGAATCACTCTTCCCCAACTCCAAGCAACGCAGCACGGAGAGAGATGATTCCCACATAGGGAGGACAAGGGATCTAAATCTACACGTTAGACTCGAAACTCAGGGCCAGGCTGAGGCCTGCCGCCCCTACCTCAAGGCCAGTGCCTGTGGACTGAGCCTCCGGACCTGTGTTTGGCAGGTGCCCAAGGGACTGCCTCCACCCCCTCACCTAGCCTCAGCCAGCACAACACAAAGTAAGGCTGCCCCTGCTAAGGGGTAGGATAAGGAAGTATGCACAGGATTTTGCATGGGAACTCAAGTGCCAGGCCAGTGAAATCCAATGCTGGGCAGATCCAATGGCCCCATCCAAAGATGGAGCCTCTGGACCTGCCCAGTGCCAGGTGAAGACCCGTGGCCCCAGTTAATTGGACTTCCATTCCAGTCAGCATCACCTGTGGCTGACTGCAGCAGTCTCAGGGCACAAACAGCCCACATAGCATGGGCCTTGGTTCTGCTCCTGAGTTATGCTGATTTAAGGCAGCTATGATTCCTGGGTACAACACAGTGTTACAGCATGGATGGACACAGGACTGGCTACACCACCCCTCACCCAACCACAAGCAGCATGACATGGAGAGAGTAATCATCTGCTTGGTGAAAGAAAAGGGAGAAAGTCACCGAGTTGTTGCATAGGAGCCTAAAGCCAGTCCCTCCACAGGGAGGCCCAAAGCTGGGTAGAATCCCATGCATATGACCATAGGTAGTGACTGTAACAAAATGGCTGGGCTTGCCCAGGCCCCAGGTGAAAGCCTGCTGGAACACACTACCCTTCCTGCATACTCTCTTGGCTCATTCTGAAGAACACACCAACTGTGGATTTAGGACAAACTTGGGATTGGATTTCCCTCTAATGTTGAAACAGTGACGAACACCAACCATGAACTCGTGGTAAACTTGTACTTAAAGCGCCATCTAGTGCTGATATAGCAGAAGTGACCAAACGTGGGCTCAGTAAAAAGGAGCAGCCTGCTTAAAATTTCTGGAAGGACAAGTACAGAGAACATCATATGCCGGCAAGCATCAGAAAGTTTCAGAAAAGTATGACGTCGCCTATCAGACAAAGTAAGTTACCCAAAATCCACCATAAAGAAATCAAGGGCCGGTGAGATGGCTCAGCGGCTTAAGCGCCTGCCCGGCAAGCGCGAGGGCCCGAGTTCGACTCCCGGAACCCACATACGAAAAAGGGGCCGGTGATATCACTCAGAGGCACGGGTGCCTGTTGGCGCGCGAGGTTCTGAGGTCGACCCCCCGGTACCCACCAAAAAAAAAAAAAAAAAAAAAAAAAAAAAAGAAATCAATATGTGCAAACTCTGAGAGAATTCAAAGTAGCCATTTTAAGCAGATTCAGTGAACTTCAAGAAAACATAGAAATATGATTCAGTATTCTATTGGAGAAATTTAACAGAAAGATGAAAGTAATTTTTAAAAACAAACAAATCCTTGAGCTGAAATGTGCACTAAGCAAAATTTAAAACACAATAGAAGGCATCAATAACAGAATAGCTTAAACAGAAGAACCAGTGCACTCAAACAGCCCCTAAGGAAAGTCACTGTATACTGATAAAAGGGATCGATTTAGCACAAGGACATTAACTATTGTAAATATATACATACCCAATACCAGAGCACCCAAATATATAAAGCAAATATTAATAGACCTAAAGGAAGAGGCTGACTCCAATAAAATAATAGCAGGGGACTTTAACATCTCACTTTCAGCAATGTACAGGTCACCCAGACACACAATCAACAAAGAAACTGCAGAATTACACAGCGCTCTGGACCAGATGGACCGGCAGAGTGTGCGTTCCTCTCACCCGCTCGGGGCCAGTCTCCAGGACAGGTCCCCTCAGACCACGACGCAGTACAAGAACATGAACGACCAGAAAGCTCTGAAGCCACACAAATACATGGAAATTGAACAACTGACTTCTCAGCAACCAGTGTATCAAGGAAGAAGGAAACTTAAAAGTTTCTTGGAACAAATGAAAATGCAAACAGAACACACCAAGGCCTCCGGGAAACTGTAAAAGTAGCACCAAGACAGACATCTGTAACCGTCAGTGCCTACCTCAAAGAGCAGGCAGATTTCACCTCAAGGAACAAAAGGCAAGAACAACCCCAACCCAAAACTAGTATAAGAAAATAATAAAAATCATATCAGAAATAAATTAGAAGCCAAAACACAGTACAAAAAAAAAAAAAAGACACTAAATAGAAAAGATCAATGAAATCAGTTTTTTGAAAAGAGGAACTAAATTGAGAAACCCTTAGCTGGACCAAGAAGGGAGAAGACCAAAATTTATACAATCATAAATGAGAAGTTTTTATAACATACCACAGAAATACAAAAGATTAATAAAATTATGAACAATTGTATACCAACAAATTTGATAATTAAGAAATAGCTTCCTGAACACATATACTTTACCAAGACTGAAGAGATAGAAAACCTGAACACGCGTAACGAATAATAATATTGAATAGCAACCAAAAGTCTTCCAGCAAATAAGCCAAGGACCAGAAAGCTTCATTGCTGAATTCTATCAACATTTTAAGAAGAACAAATACCAATTCTCTTTAAATTCTTCCAAATTCAATCTATGAGGTCAGCATTACCCAATAATAAAACCAGAAAAGGACACAACAGAAAAAGTCAAAGGGCAATATCTTGATTTTATAGTTGCAAAATTCCTTAATCAAAACTAGCAAACTAAATCCAACAGCGCATTAAAAAGATTATTTGCCATGATGAGGGGGAGTCACTGCAGGATAAAAGGATGGTTCTAAACACAAATCAGTAAGCCTAAAAGAGCACATCCTCAGAAAATCAAAAACCAGGACCATCTCAATAGATGCAGAAGAAAAACTGGTAAAATTCAACATCTCTTCACGATAAAAACTTCGAACAAACTAGGTATAAAAGGAACACACTTCAGCATAATATAAGGAACACGGAGCTAACATCATACTGAGGAAAAGCTGAGAACTTCCCCTTTAAAATCTGCAACAAGACAAGGACGCCCACTTGCCAGAGAAATCAGGCAAGAAAAAGAAATTTGGGCATCCACATTGGAAATGAGTAGGTCAGTTGTCACTGTTTGTAGATGACATAATCTTACATGTAGAAACTCCAAAAACTCTACTAAAAACACTCTTAGAATACATGAATTTAGCAAAGTTTCAGGATACAAATCAACATATAAAAATCATAACATTGCTATGTTATATGTGTGTGTGTGTGTGTGCATCCCAGTAGCAAGTTACCTGAAAATCCAGAAAGCAATTCCATTTTCAGTAGCTACAAAATGAAATACCTAGGAATAAAATTAACCAAAGACTGAAAGTTCTCTACAATTGAAATTATAAAACCTTGGTAAAAGAAATAAAGAGGATACAAAAAATGGAAAGACATATCATGTTCATGGACTGTAATAATCAATATTGTTAAAATGTTCATACTATCTAAGCAATCTGTAGATTCAATGCAATCCCCATAAAAATACCAATTACATTCTTCAGAGAACTAAAAAAAAATCCTAAAATTCATATAGAACCACAAAAAGCACTGAATAGCCAAAGCAATTCTAAGCAAAAGAAGAAAGTGGGAGGTACTACACACCTGACTTCAAAATACATGGCAAAGCTATAGGAATTGAAACAGCATTGTGTCAGCATAAAGACAGACAGATGGACCAATGCAACAGAACAGAGAGCCAAGAAATGAATAGAGACTCAAAGCTGAGTGAAATCCCATGGCATATGACCACAGGTAGTGACTATGACAAAAGGTTTGTGCCTGCCCAGGCCCCAGCTGGAAACGTGCTGGAACAGACTACCGTTCCTAGGTACTGTCTCTTGGTTCATTCTGAACACATCAACTGTGGATTTAAACAAACCTGGGCTTGGAGTACCATCTAATGCTGAAACAGTGACAAACACCAACCATTAACTTGTGGTAAACATCTACAGTCAGATGGTTTACAAGCATGCATTAGAGAAATGACAATCTCTTCAAAACAGTGAGGAATTGGATATCAACATGCATAAAAATGAAACCAGTACCCTACCTCTTATTCTGTCCAAAAATAAAATCTAAAGGGATTAAAGACTTAACCGTAAGATTTCAAACTTACTTCATCTAGGTTTCAAAAGGAAACCTAGATGAAATGTTTCACAACACTGGAATGTGCAACGATTTTTTTTAATTAGACCCCAACGGCATGGGAAATGAAGGCAAAAACGGATAAATGGGAGTTCACTGAACCGAAAAGAGACAGCCTAAGAAAGGGAGAAAATATTGGAAAACTACACATCTGACAAGAGGTTAATGTCCAGAATACTTAAGCAATTCCAACAGCTCACTAGCAAAAGAAAGGGAGGGAAGGAAAGAAAGCAGGAAACGGGAAAAAAAGAAAAGAAGGGGAAAACCAAATATTTGACCTAAAAACAAGCCACAGATCTGAAGAGACACCTCTCAGGAGATACACGAATGTCAAACTTCTGAAAAATGCTAAACATCACTAATCACTGGGGAAATGCAAGTCGACAATGAAACATCAGCTGGCTCCAGTTAGAATGGCTATTATTGAAAGACAAAAGATTACAAGAATAGTGAATAAAGCTGGCAAGGATGTGGGAAAGGAGCCCTTACACACTGCTGGTGGGAATGTAAACGAGTAGAGCCACTACGGAAAGCAGTAGAGAGATTCCTGGGAAATTAAAACTAGACCTGCCACGTGATCCGGCAACCCCACTACTGGGTATGTGCTTGAAGGAAATGAAATCAGTATGTCAGATATCAGGACTCTCATGTTTATTAAAGCACTATTCATAATAGCCAAGAAAAGGAGACGACCTAAGCGTCCATCATGGATGAACAGATCAAGGGATACAATACACTTACACGATGGAATACTATTCAGCCACAACACAAGATGAAAGGCTGGAGATCATTCTACTAGGTGAACAAAGCCAGGCACAGAAAGATCCTGCATGACCTCCTGCATATGTACAATCTATAAAGTTGCTCTCACAGAAATTGAGGGTAGAACGGCCGTCACCAGAGGCTGGGAGGAGAGGGGAAGGGGCCAGGAAGGGGAAAGGCTGATGAGTGAGGATTAAGTTAGGAGAACTAAGTGCTGGTGTCCACTGCACACTGGGGTGGCTATTTCTTTAGAAAGCTACAAGGAAGGCTTTTTCATCACAAAGCAATGATGAGTGTTGGAGGAGACAGATAACGTTTACTCTAATTTGGACATTACACAGCTATTCATATGTTGGAATAGCCCATAGTACCCCCAAAACAAAATGATAACCAAAATAAAAGCAGGAATTTGGGGAGACTGCCTCAGGGACCTTCTAGGTTCAGGGGCAAGAGAGAGTGTGTGAGCTGGAGGGACTTGAAACAGTAGCTACAGGACCAGGACTTAGATTGCAGAGGGCAGAAGGGGCAGGGTTGGGGACCGGGGGTAGAGACAGGGACACTGTGTTCACATACAAACACTGATGCATACTCTGATGTATACTTTGCTTCCCCCCTTTAACATACAAAACACCACATGCACTGTTCATTGTTGCGTGGTATTTTCTTTTTCCCCTTAAATCAGTTTTCACGCCTTTTGATGGCTACATAGTTCTCTCTGCTGCGTAGATCAGCAGGACTCTTCAACCAGCCATGTGTTGACTATGTTCGCACTGCCTTTGTCACCAGCGGTGCTTGAGGAGTAAGTACTGCATGCTTCACTTCTTTCACGTGGGTGGAAGAGTCCCCACACTGGAAAGGAGGGCTGCAGGTTGGAAAGGTATTATGTAAGTCAGAGTCCTCCCAAGAAACAGAATGAGAAAAACAGGGACAATGACAGCAACAGAGAGAGACAGACAGAGATAGAAAGAGAAAGAGAGAGACTGATTTAAAGAATTACTCAACTTTAAGGGCAGACAAGTCTGAAATCGTACAGCAGCAGCTGAAAAATTAGGCAGAAACTGACGTTCCCATCTTGAGACAGGAAACCTCCACTTTTGCTCTTCGTACCTTTGACTGATTGGATGAGGCCCACCTGCATCATCAAGGGTAATCTCAATGTCATGCAACTGTAGCATGAGCCACGGGTACAAAACACCTTCAGAGCAACACCTGGGTCAGCGTTTGATTAAATAACTGGGTAAATGGCTGGGTAAATCACCTACCCAAGTGACAAGAGGTGTCACTTGTCATTTTGCTAGTCGGTGCTAGGTTCCTTTGTATAGATTTACACTTCTGGCAATGAGGGATGACCGTGCTTTCTTTCCTATACCTTCTACAAGGCCTGTACTACCTTTTTCATATTCTCCCCTCTGATACACATCCAATCCTATCAGCACCTCTTACTTGTGTTCCTCTTGAAATACAAGAGCTTCTGTTTACATACTCATTTATATTTTGAGCATTCATAGCATAAAGTATGAGGTCTGAGTCTAACACGTTTCCATGGCTACACTATTTATTAAACAATCTCTCTCTCCATTGATTCACCATATCACCAACTTCTTTTGTGCATTCTTTGTCTATTTCTGGGCTTCCCATTTTTTTTTTTATTTCAATATGTTTATTCCTGCAACCACACACATCCCATTGTTTTAATTATCGCAACTTTAAAATTTCATTTAATATAAATAGATGTACATTTAGAAAGATCATTCTGACCTCATTGTTGGAAATGGATTAGAGGAGAGGACAAGGGCAGGGAGGAGAGCCACCAGTGGCTAGATCTTTCTTCAGACAAGTCACAAGCTCGATGGTGTGGCGGTGGGGACACAGAATCGGACAGATCTAGGAGGTTCTGAGGAGACACCAGCAGGCATAAAGGAAGACTGAATAGTGCGGAACCCATACGAGCATTTGCTATAAGGAGACTACGACAAATCTGCAGGTCTTTCGTATTAGCCAGCTTTCCCATTGCTGGGACACAGTACCCAACACCCACAATTTAAAGGAAAAGAAGCTTCATTTGTCTCATGGTTTCAGGGGATTCAGTTCATGGTCAGCTGGCTCCAAGGCTTAAATAGCATGGTGGTAGGGCATGGCGGAGCAAAGCTGCTTAGTTCATGGAGGCCAGGAAGCAGAGCAGGGAACAGTGTAGAGAGGAAGGGAGGAGGAACCAGATATAGTCCTCAAAGCCACGCCACCATGAGCCACCCAGACACACCCAGTGTGTGTGCCACCAGTCCCCTGGGCCAATCAAGCTGACACAACCAAGCTGAACCCTCACACCTTTCCTCTCCAACACTGGTCGCAGGCTGAGACACAGGGCTACTGCGGGCAGAGGAATTCTGCAAAAAAGCCATCGTGGGACATCTATTCAAACAGGGCCCCTTGTTGAGGGACAGCAGTCCACCCGGCCGTGGGTGTCAACCTGCCCACACACTGGTATCCCCTGGCAGTGATCCCCGACCCAGAGCCTCTGGCTTGCTTGTTCAGAGGCGTGGCCTTGGCAGGGTACGAAGCCCCAGGTGATTCCCATGGGCGGCAAAGGAGAAAACCACGCGCACATTAAGGGAAGCCGCTTCTCTTTACTACTGCCGTGCAGGTGCTAGGTGCTTCTGCAGGCTGCCTAGGGGAGGGCGAGGGAAGCTGCTTGCCACAGCTCCCTGGAAAATGAAGAACAAGCCCAGGCCCCACCATTCCTCGGGTGACTGCCTGTCCTCAAAGCACCCATGGAATCAGCTGTGTGGGCTCAGCAGGCTCCAGCCACCTCTCCAGCCCCACCCCCACCGCCACCCAGCTGGCGATGCTTTGCCTACCACGGAGCTTCTGATGCCTTAATTAGGTTAATGAACTTGGCTCCCTGGGCTGCATAGCACGTTGGCCCAGTGACCATTAATGAGAATTTCCCAGCCTGATCACCCACGTATCTGCCAGGAGAAGTCAATTTACCCCTCGCTAAGAGACACCCCCAAAACCTCAGTGGCTTAAAACCACAAAGATTCATTTCTCCCTGGGCTGCTGTCCCTCACAGGCCAGCAGGGACCCAGGCTGGCACCACCACTGCCAACTGGAGAACTGCTATCCGCCAGGGCAGGGGAAAGAAGGATGTGGTCTAGCTGGAAATGAAACGCGTCCCTTCCGCTCGCCCTTCATCCGCCAAAGCGAGGCACATGGCCATGTCAAACTCCAGAGGGGCTGGGAACTGCGACTCCACCCTGCCCGGAGAGACATGCAGGGTGACGACCCCCCAACTGTCACCACACGCCACCTCCAGCAGACGGCACAGGACAGCAGAGGGTCTCCATCCAGTCCTTCATCGCCTCTGGTGGGACATTAGCCCATTGCAAAGACAAACTCTGGTCGCCTTACCTGGGCTGGCTCTTCTCTGGAGGAGCCTCAGGCGGTGTCACAGGCAAGGTGGTGGCCTCCTGTCCTGCCGCCACGCTGCACTGGCCAGGATCCAGGGAGGCCCGGACTCGCGTTTGTCCAACTCCCACTCAGCTGCCTCGGACTCCGAGCGGCTGATTTCCTCCACGGCTCCGCTCCAGCAGGGATGCAGATCAAAGGCCCGGGAGCACGGCCGCAGCCCGGCAAGCGGCTTCTGAGCCGGGCTCTCGCGGGCAGGGGCTGCTGTGACTCAGTCTCCCTTCAAAGGCTGGGTTCAGTGGGGAGCCTGCGGGGAGCCAGCCAGCGCGAGCGTTTGAGGCACTGCCTCGGAAACCACAGAGCGCAGCAGAAGCGCCCCACACCGCTTCCCGTCCTCCTCCACCAGCCAGTGAGCTGCCTCAGCTTACCCTCCCGCCCCAGCCTGCAAGGCCCCTCCCCGCGTGGTCCCACCCTCTCCCGCCTCCGCGCTCCTGGTAGGAGGGCCCTCCCCCTCCAGCGGCAGGAGGACCACGTGAGTTCAAGGCCAGCCTGGGCACATAGCGAGTTCAAGGCCAGCCTGAACTGCAGAGCGAGACCGTCTCTAAACGAAAACAAAATCAGGCACAGTTTTCAGGGTTCTTTGCTTTTAGTATTTATACTGGCCAGACGTGGCAGCACACAGCTATAATCTCACACTCAGGAGGCTGAAGCAGGAGGATCATCGTGAGTTCGAGGCCATCCTGAACTACACAGTGAGACCCTGACTGAAAAACAAAAATTATACTGAATGTTAATATATAATATAATATATATGATATAACATTAACATACACAGAGCATTAATAGTGACTATAACAGTGGGCCGCATCCTGACCTGTGGCTAGGGAGAACTTCAGAACCCAGAGTGCTGCATGTGTTTGGCACCTCGACCTGAGATGGGGGTTCTCCCACCTGGGCACCTCAAGGAAGTGCTGCAAGTGTCCTGCATCCAGCTCAGCCCTGCCACACTCACCAGCTATGTCCTTGGGTGAAAGACTGTGCCACTACACCTCAGTTTCCTGTCCATGAAACAGGGGCGTTAGGCAGTGGGGTGTGGTGAACATTACTGTCCCCTCGTGGCAGACCCCAAACGCTGCCCAGTCCACCTCCCAGGGGCCAGTGAGAGTCATTTGCTGCAAAGGCAGAACTCAGGCCCTTCCCAGCCCCCTCCCTGGCTGAAGCTCCCACAAAAGCTAAGCTGACGGTGGCCAGATCCTTTCTCCACTGCCTGGGAATCCGCAGGTCACTGTAGCACCCGGCAGGACTCGGGAGCCCCGACCCGTGGGACGCTGCCCCTCAGGGGCCGCCGAGAGAACAGCCATGGGGCGCTCCATGGGCGATGTCACCCTGCAGGGAAGAGGGTGCCCAGACGCCTCCGGAAGTCCCTCCTCCTGCCCTGGGAGAGAGAAATGAGGGAGGCTGGGGCCAACGGCGGGCACAGGCCCAGGGTAGAGCAGAGCGCTCTGCAAACACGAGGTTGGATCCTGCAGGCTGGGTGCTCAGGGCAGAGACACCCTCCGGGCAGAGGCAAACTGATTCAGACCTCACAACCCAGGCTCCTGTGTGCACACACACACGTACACGTGCGCACCATGCAAACCCATGCACACACGCACCACGCACAACCACCCCAGGGCTGTTATGCAGGCTCTGCAGCACTTTTAGCAATGACGAATCCCTGGGGGCCTAACAAGTTGGGGAAAGGTCACCTTATCCATTTTCCCTGGCCAAGGTGTCACCTTCTGGCAGCCTAAGAGGAGGCCCGCCACGAGGAAGGAAGCCAGGAAGTGACGCAGCAGCTGGCGCCCTCTGGTGGACGGTAACTTCTTACGCACCACCCTGCTCGGCGGCAGAGCTGCTGAACGCACAGTCCAGATTTGCTGCGCCGTCCTGGAGCCTGCAGGGGACCAAGATGGGCAGCCTCGAGGCGCTCACAGTCTCTCAGATCACTGCCTCTCCCGGCCCAGAGCTGTCCTCCTGCCTGGTATCCGGGTAGTAGCTTAAACATCATTCGGTACGCAACTGGAAGCCCCACGCTGTGATCCTGCGCGGCTCAGCTTATCCCTGAGTTCTCCTCCTTACAGCAACACTGTGACTTGCAGCGGAGCTCAGAGAGGGCGTGGGACTCGCCCAAAGTCACACAGTTTATACATGCTAGAGAGCTGGCTTCCATTGTTAATTCATACAACTGGCACAAGTTCACAGTTTACAGCGGTGTCCACGGAGAGAACCCACCTCCCAGCCACCAGCCCCAGGCCTAACCTCAGCTGTTAGTTTCCTGGGAACTCCTCTCTGTATATTCTGTGCACGTACAAGTTTTTATTTTTATTAGTACCTGTTTGCAGTACATAACGATTATATGCACCATCTGGAGCTGGTACATGCACATAACACATCTTAATTCTTTTCTTTTTTTGGTTCCCTTTCCAAAGTTTTTTTAAAAAAAAAGCACAAAGGGTAGGATGCTATACACCATTCTCAGCCTTGCTTTTGCGATGTCGCTGAAGATTATTCTGTGTAGCAAGTGCACAAAGCTGTGTCGTTCTTTTTGAAAATCCATATAACCACGTGGACCTGCTCGAGGCAGATGGGCATTTAGGGGCTGCCACGCCTCTGCTCCTACAAATGCACAGCAACAAACCTCCTTGTGCGTTCCTCCTTTCACGCCAGCAGAAGTGCTGGGTCACTGGAAATGTGCGTTGTGATTCTGACCAGTGTTGTCAAACAGCCCTCTTTTTTTTTTTTTTTTTTTTTGTACAGGGAATCAAACTCAGGACCTTGCGCTTGCCAGGCAGGCACTGTGTCACTGAGCTATATCACCGGCCCAAACCTCCCTCTTTTACTGTTGTACCAGTTGACATTCCCTCCATTGACAGGAAGTGGAACCTGGGACTCCAAAGCCAAGGCTGTCTCCATGGTAGCCTACAGCCCCTAGCCAGACCCTGAAGTCATGGCCAGGATTCCAGCAAACAAGGATCAGACACCTTGTAAACCACTGCTGGAGCAACACGTCTAGTGCAGGAGGGTGGTCTTCCTGACTGTCAGGGTGCAATGTCCACCCAGCCAACAGGCAGAGCTACTGGACAACTGGGCTCGGTGTGGGGACTGCACACTGGCCTCCCCAGGCTTCCAAAGGAGGCAGAGAAAGGGCCTCTGACCCTCAGGCCTTCATAGCCCTGGCCCCTCCTTCAGCCACCGTGGCAACCATATTTTTGCCACTGTCACAAAATACCTGAGAAAAACAACTTAAAGGAGAAAGGGGTTAATTTGGCTCACAGTTTACAAGGTTTCAGTCCATGGTTGGCTGGTTCCATTGCAGTGGGCCTGTGGCAAGGCAGAACACCATGGAGGAAAGGCATGGTGGGGCAGAGCTGCTCACCTCATGGCAACCAGGGAGCAGAGAGTAAGAACGGGAACCTGGAGCAAGATATACCCTTCCAGGTGGTGCCTCCATGACCTACTTCCTCTGACCAGGCCTGTCATGGCTTAGACCTAGAATGTCACCCAAAAGGATTGTGTGTTCTGAAGTGGGGCTTTTGGAGATGATTGGGTCATGGCACGCTATACTCAGCAGTGGATTCATCCACTAAGTTCAGAGGTAACTGTGCTTTAGGAGGTGGAGTCTGGAGGGAAGAGATGAGTCACTGGGGGCATGATTTGGAAGGGTCTATGTCCCTCCTCGGCTCCTCCCCTTTCTCTTTGCTTCCTGGCTGCCATGGATGAGCAGCTGTTCTCCACTCAGGCCCCTCCGCCATGCTGTTGCTGCCTTGGAGCCAGCCAATCACGGACTGAAACCATGAGCCAAAATAAACCTCTCCTCCTTCAAGTTGTGGGTGTCAGGTATCTTGTCCCAGCAACAAGAAAGTGACTAAGACAAGGCCCCATCTCCCAACAGACCATTCAGCTGTGAATTCATCAGTGGCTTGGTCTATCGGTGAGGTTAGCACCCTCACAATCCAGCCATCTTCCCGAAGCCCACTCTGAACACTTGCGCCTTCTGGGGGACATTACTGATCCAAAGCACAGTGGCCACCATCTAGCATCGATTCACACTCCGGCCCCTGGTGAAAGAAGGGTCCTGCTACAGGGAGACATGGAGACGCCAGCCGCCGCCCAATGCGCCATCTTCCTGGCTGCCCTCTGCTGAGCAGCACAGGCTCTGAGGCGAGATGGCAACAGAAGCCCTAGCATCTCGCCGCACCCCCGTGAACACAGCTCCCTGTCTGCTTTCCCTGTCCCCACTGGCATCAAGGGACACCTGGTCAGCCAACGCCAAGGCACTGGTGTCGAGGGGACTGGAATGTGGGGGAAAAGCAAGTTCACCTGCGAGGGACAGAGGACAGTCAGGCCAGACACCTCGCCGCACACTAAGGCTCCCTCAGGGCACGGGGGACAAGGGTTGGGCATGGCCTGCATGTCCCGTCTGACACCAGCCTCAGGGGCTCCAGGTGTAGGGAACCCAGCTGGGCCCCTGACACCTGGAAGAAATGGGGCAGAGGTGGGGCCTCTGAAAGCCATCCGGGCAGCTCCTGGAAAGGCCACCCCTGGGCCACCTCATGAGCACAGGGGGGCAGGGGAAGCCAGTGGACTGCCATGCCCTCCCTTCATCTGGTCAGGCATGACACCGTACTGGTAGCCCCTGGAGACCTTGCCTAGGAACTCAACAGCGACTTCCCAACGCTCCTTGAGTTACAGTGCGAAACTGATCTAAAACATGAACAGAAGCTCGTTTCACTTTCTGTCTCTGCGACTAACAGCTGAGGTAATCACCTTAAAAGGAAAAGTTTCTTTTGGCTCACGGTTTCAGCCCATGGTCCCGTGGCCCTGTGACTTTGGGCCCGCAGTGACTCAGTTCGCATGGAAGACACGCACAGTGGACGACACCTGCCCACCCGGTGGCAGCGCAGAAGCAAAGAGATGGCCGAGCCAGGTCCCAGCATCCCTTGCGAGGGCGCAGCCCAGGAGCCTAAGCTCCTCCCCCTAGGCCCCGCCTCCTAGGCAGTCCACCACCTCCCCACAGTGCCACAGGCTGAGGATGGAAGCCCCTGGGGGACATTTCAGATGCAAGCTGTGGCAGAAGGCCCATCCTGCAACATTCCCAATGCGAGTGGCCAGCCCAGCCGGCAGCTGCTTTTCTCCTGTGAGAGCAGATTCCAGAAGGAGAGTTCAGTCAGCTTGCTTTTGGGGGAAGTGGGTAAGACAGGGTCTTGCTATGTATTTCAGGTTGGCCTTTAGTTCCGGCTGGCCTTGAACTCATTGTGTAGCCCAAGCTGGCCTTGAACTTGCGGTGATCCTTCTTCCTCAGCCTCCCAAGTGCTGAGATACAGGCATGTGCCACCATGCACACTCTTTTTGGACATATGTCCTATGTGGCTTCTGCTACCAGAGGAAATTACCTCCCAATCAGGTGAAAAATAGGTCCACGGTCCTCTCATAATGCATAAGAAATTTCTTCAATGCATAAGAAATCATTTTTCATTTTTAGGTGAGACAACAGTATGGTAATTACAGCTTTTTTTTTTTTTTTTTGCAGGTACCGGGGGTCGACCTCAGGACCTCGCGCGCCAACAGGCGCCCCTGCCGCTGAGCGATATCACCGGCCCTTTTTTCATATGTGGGTTCCGGGAGTCCAACTCGGGCCCTCGCACTTGCCAGGCAGGCGCTTACGCCGCTGAGCCATCTCACCGGCCGGGTAATTACAACTTTAAAAACAAAGAGCCCGCAGGTGAGATGGCTCAGCGGCATAAGCGCCTGCCTGGCAAGCGCGAGGTCCTGAGTTCAACTCCCGGTACCCACATAAAAAAGGAAAAAAGGGCCGGTGATATCGCTCAGTGGTACAAGCGCCTGCTGGCAAACACAAGGTCCTGAGTTTGACCCCGGTACCCACATAAAAAATTAAAATTAAAATTAAAAATAAAAGCAAAGAGCCAGGCAAGGTTGTGAATGCCTGTAATCCCAGCACTCAGGAAGCTGAGGCAGGAGGATCGTGAGTTCAAGACCAGCCTGGGCTACATAGTGAGTTCAAGGCCAGCTTGGACTACATAGCAACGCCTTTACTCAAAAACAAAAACATAAATAAAAAATAAATAAGGAAACGCTTACGTCTAAGATTCCTACTGACCCATCTATGGGTGAAGTAGTGAGAAGTCTGAGATTTGGTTCAAAATAATATGAAGGAAGAGATCAAATGAGATTGTCCAGATCTTGGTCATTGCCAGAGCTGGGCTGTAGGTGCACAGGGGTTCATTCATTTCCCACTTGTCTGCTTCTGTATCTGCCTGGGTTTTTCTGTAATAAAAAGGAAAGAGGAGGAGGGGCACACAGAAAGCTTGGTGGAAACTCAGCCTCCGGGGTGCCCGGCTGAGATGACAGTCAAGGCCCAGACTCCACTCCCATCAAACTCCCGCAGCGAGCTGCAGCTGCAGACCAGCTGGGGCTGAGAGGCTGAGGACAGAGGGGGACAAAAGGGACATCAGAAAACCCTCAGCAAACCCCACGAAAGAGTCTCTGTTTATTGTCCACAGCATTAGGCTGTGCTGGGTGCCGGCACGTGACCTGCCCGCCACAGCCTGTTCGTTCCCCGCATTCCCGCGTGTCACTGTTCCAGTCACCATGGGAAGAGTGGCAGCCTCGCCGCACAGAGCAGATCCAATCTTTATTAAAATCTCTTTTGCACACGATGTTCCCAATTTGGCTTTTTATTTCTGGTCTTTGGAGTCACATAATTTCTTACAGGTGTCTCTGAGATCAAGCGAGTCGGACTGACTGGCCCTGGTCCCTATCCTGAAGGCCATCCACCCGGGCTGGCGTGAGCCTCGAGGTCCCCAGTGTGGTGGCCCCAGCTGGAGGTTTTCAGCATGGCCAGCAGACATATGGTCACTGCAGAGATCTAGCCAGCCCAAGTCGCAACTGCGTCGCCAGCGCTTTGGAAGGCGCGGGACTCCGCGAGCAGCAGCAAAGTGTCCCCCCACTCGACTGGGGCCTTATCACCTCCAGCGGGGCCTTCACATCTGTTCCGTGGGGACCCAGCCTGTCACTGGTGGCCTAGGGCTTCAAGTTCTATGTGGGTCCTCAGCTCACAACCAAAGCCCCTGTCTCCTTGTCTGCTTTACTTAGTGGGGGTCTAGGTCTGGGTTTTTTGGTTTATAGGGTTTGTACTTCTTTTTCATTTTTTGGTTTGTTTGTTTGTTTGTTTTGAGGCAGGGTCTTGCTATGCCGTTCAGGCTGGCCTTGAACTCTTTGGCCCAGCCTGCTCTCAAACTCCCAGCGATCCTCCTGCCTCAGCCTCCCAAGTGCTGGGATGATAGGTGTGTGCCACCATGTTCAGCCTTCTACTTCTAAAGAAGAAAAAAAATAAGATTGAAAAGCACTGACTTTGGTATATGGGGAAGTACAGACAATATGATGAGGGAGGATATAGAACGGATAGGAATGTAAAATGGTCAAATACATCAGAACACAGCAGTTTCTAAAACTTTAAATGTCTCCCTACCCTATGATTACATTCAGGAGAAATGAAAAAAGCCTGTGTCCAAATAAAGACTTGTATATTGATGTTCATGGCAGCTTTCTTAGTAAAACCCCAACTGAAGACAATTCGAATGTCCATCTACAGCTGAACTGATAAATAGAGGTACAGTAGAATAGTATGCAGCAATAAAAAGGACGAGCTATTGATACAACAGAATAGATGAATCTCAAAATAAGTAAGGTGAGTGAAAGGAGTCAGATAAAAAGGAAACATAATGTAGGATTTTATTGGTGCATAATTTTAGGAAGGGCACACTAAACTATGCCAGAAAGCAGGTCAGAGTTGGAGTTTGAGGAAAAAGTGTGGGTAAGGATATGTCATTATCTTGGTTGTGATGCTGGCTTCACAGGAATACATGTGAGTCAAAATCTACCCAAATGTATGCCTTAAATATGTGCAGTTTACAACCATTCTATTTTAGCAAATTTGTAAGAAAAAAAGGTGAAAGGAGGAAAAGGGTTTTAATAAGATGCAGTCAGGAAAAGGGAAAGAAACCGGTTTCTTCAGGGTCACTGGGTGACCTTGAAGTGCCAGGTGGACACCAACCTGAACTCCGAATGAGGGACCTTTTCCTTCCTAAGCTTCCACTCATGTCTGGAACTAAGTTTTGCCATCTTGGCCACATAGCCTTCCCAGAGCCCACCCCAATGGCCGTGGTGGACCATCTCTGTCTGGTCATTGTTAACAACTCTACTGCTAGGGGTGACCAGGAAAGCTTTCGCTTTTCTGATTTCTTAAAAGAAAAAGGAGACAAATGCAAATCATGCTTCCTTCCTCCCTCCATCCTGCCTGGAGTACAGATGTGATGGCCGGAACCACAAGCCTGAGGACAGGGACGCTCAGTCATAGTGAGCACGCTTCTGCCTAACTTCGGGCTTCCTGCTCTTCGGGGGAAATAAATCCCTATGCCGCAGCCACTGTGCACCATTGCCTTATTGTTTATAGATGAATGCACCCCTAATTTATCCATTCCCAAAGGAGCAGCATGGAGGGCAGCTGAGGGCATGGGAAAGGCAGACATAGTCAAGAGAAGTTGAGTGTTTCAGTCAGCTTTCCTGAGGTTGGGATCAAATACCTGATGTACACAGTTTATAGGAAAGGTTTAATTTGGCTCATGGTTCATGGTATTCAGTCCATGGTCAGCTGGCTCCAAGGCAGGAACATCATGGTGGGAGGGCGTGCTGGAACAAAGTGCCTTAGTTCATGGGGGCCAGGAAGCAAGGGAACAGTATCAGAAAGAAGGGAGGAAGGGCCAGATAATACCCAAGGTCACATCTCCATGACCTACCTGGACGCACCCAGAAATGTGCTTTACTAATCCCCTAGGCATCTTGCAAGCCAACCAAGATGCCAAATAAGCTTCACCATCAAAGTGAGAAAGAAGAATGGTCAGGTAGAGGGAAGAAACTGGGAGGAGGCAATGACGAGGAGGGTTTGGGTCTAAATACCACAAAATCCTCCAAGGCCCTGCCTGTGCAATAGGAACCATGAGTCACTCCTCATTCCTGGGACTACAGACACTCCTAGAGACACACACCCACACACACACCAAGACGCACATGCCCAGACAGTATGAATGGGACTTAAGCCCCTGTGCACTGATTTCTCCTATTCTCTACCAGGCGCAAAGGGTCAGGAGTAGGGTGGGGGGTTCTAGGAGTGTTGTCTTCCAGGCTAAGGGGAAAAGGGGCCATCATGGGATGAGCCCTGCCGTGAAAATAATCTCTCTGAGCGGTGAATTGAAATCTGCACAGGAGTCTCTAACCATAAGAGCAGCTATAATAAACATAGTAATAGGTTTTTATTGATCCCTCACCAGGTTCCAAGCACTTAACTTGCTAAGAACTCTACAGATAGCATCTGATTTAGAAATCCCAAAAGCACTATTAAGCATTATTCATGTTTACAAATGAAGAAACTGAGGCCCAGGGAAGTTACATAACTGGCCCCGGTCCCACAGCTGGTGAGCAAGCAGAGCCACATTCGAGGACAGCACTCAAGCTTTCAATTCTTGGGGTCCCTCCCAAGGGAGAAGTCACTTCCCTGCTGCCTTTGATGTAGCTGAAGAGGTTTATGAAATCCTCAAGATGATGTTTCCCATTTTGGCTGTTATTTCATAAAATTAAGGGCCTGTTTATTCTTCCAAGAGCATCTTCCTGAAGCAGACTGCACAACAGCCCTTTCCCCCTTATGTCTGTCACCATGTCCCTGGCGAAGCCATAAAGGGGAAGAGTGGGATCAGCTGGAACCATGCTGGCAGACAGGGCAGTAAACCACCCCAGGCTGCATTAGCCTGTGGAACCCAATATTCCTGGCCATTACTATTGTTGTCTTTGTAATAATAAATATGCATTTAGTGCCCCCTTTTTAATGTAGTAACTCAATCTCTCCACAATTCCTTGGGGTGGGTACTGTTACAATCTCCTTTTACATTTGAGGACCATAGCCCACCTAAACTCACACTGCAAAGACAACAGCTTTCAGACAAAAGGGTCTCCTCTTCTCACGCATGGATCCTGGGACAGAAAACAGGTCCTTGAGCCTCTCAGGTCCACACTGGAGCCTCTGAGGTCCACACTGGTGCCTCTTGTGGTCCTAGGCACTTCCTGTTCTGCCCTCTGCCACACTGAGCCCATCACTGCCCCGCAGCACCCTCGTCAGGACTGGGGGCCCACAGCCAGCTCCTCAGTGACGTTACCACTGCCTGTAAGCTGACTTAGCTTCCTCTCCACGCCTGTCATCAAACACAACCTCCCATGTGAGCAGTTGCTCAAACACTGACAAAATTAAAATTCAATAAGCCCAGGGAAAATATTTTATATTGTGAAGATCAAATTTAATCTACAAGAAAGCACTCTGAAAAATACAAAACTGTTTGACAGGGATTAATAGAAAATGGTGTCACACCTCAAAGTCCAACTAAATGCTTCCAGATCCTTCCAGAAGGCAGGCCTCCTCTCCATGGCAGCCATCTTAGTGTGTCACATGCTCTCCCCTACATCCTCTCCTCTGACCACTACAAATCCCACACAAAAAGTCCCTGAGTCCCTTTGCGTCCAGGAGGGCTGATGTGAATCCCTGTCACGATGTGCTGACGGTCTCAGCCTCTAATTCCCAACAAGCTGTGGAGACCTCAGGGTTTTTATTACCTCAGCAGAGTTCTGGGCTCCCCTGTGCCAAGTCTGCTTTTCCTACTGGGAAAACTTTTATCCCCGGAGTTTATATTACCTTCTGGGCTTTTCTGTCACCAGCTACAGTTAGTTTTCGCCAATTTCTTCAGAATCAAAACCCGAAGTAAAAGGTGCAATTTGAGTTACTCAATTTCCAGCACCTCATAACAATAGGTACTCACGATCAATTCTCCTGCCGGTGGCCTCTCTGGGTTCCTTAGGCCTGTACCTGATTCTAAGGACTGGGAACTACTCGTTAAAACCTGCAGTGTGAGCCAGGCATGGTGGCACATGCCTGTAACCCTAGCACGTGAGAGGCTGAGGCAGGAGGATTGCAAGTTCAAGGCCAGACTGGGCAATATAGTAAGACCCATTTCCCCCCCCAAAAAAAACCCTCCAGTCTCTTCCCACATTTGGGGTACCAGTGCAGTCCTCACATCTCAACAGCCCTGCCTGTGATGACTGAGGGGCTGGTGCAGCCTGGATGTGGTAAGAGCAGCTCCCCCTGCTGCTTCGACTGGAGAAGCCACTGTCCCCTGGGCTTTCCAGTGTCCCAGGCCTTCCAGGCCCATTGCTCTTCCGAAACCCAGGCTTGGCACTGGCGAAGCACCCAATTCCAGAGCCATCGCGCATCTTCTCCTGGTGCCGGCATCAAATGTTGTCACTGTCCCATCACTGACAGGGCCACACCAGGGGACAGGACAAACAAAGGGAAGGGCCAACAGGTGCGGCGACGGCTTCCCAGAGCCACCCAGACCTGCTGCATCGAGCATCGCAGCCCCCAGTCCACCCTGCTCTGGGCCCCGAGAGCAAGCAGCCCCATGCGAGGGCACTCAGGTGACCAAGCGCTGGCACTGGAAAAGGTGGCAATGCCTGGGGATAACTAATGACACTTCAGCACCCTCTTCAGTGGCTCCAGGGAGCCCTGCCAGCCAGTACCCCACAGAGAGTGTTTAATCCGAGATACTAAAATTAGCAATGAGATGTCTGATTTCCACCTACCAAGCTAACAGATATACTTTAAGTTGTAATAAAAGGAAACCACACCCATCTGGTTAGAAACACATGCAATCAGTTGGGCTCGGTGTTGCACACATATAATTCCAGCAGCTCAGGAGGCTGAGGCAGGAGGACTGTATGTTTAAATCAGTCTGAGCAACTTAGTGAGACCCTGTCTCAAAATAAAAAACTTTACATTGAGGGATGTAGCTCAGCTCACTGGGTTCAATCCCCAGTGCTAAAGAAAAGAAAACAAAAGGAAAGGGGAATAGCAAAGGAAAGAAGAAAGGGAAGAGACAGAAAAGAAAGGGAGGGTGAGCACTCTGGACTTGGCCAGGACATTTCAACAGGGGTGGGGTCCGACTGAGGCAGGAGGAGCCCCAGAACCTGAGGCTGCTGGGCCAACACAGCCATATTCGGAGATGGGAGTGGCGCCTTCTGAGACCCTGAGACAATCAGGACATCCTGGGGTTGTCCTGCCCTGGGACCCTGCCACTGGGGTCAGCATTTCCCTGAATGGAAATAGTACCCAATGACTCAAGCTCCATGCAATACTGACACAAAGTAAATCCAAATTTGGCTCTGCACGATTTGCAAAGTTCTACAAAACAGGCTGTGTTGGTGGCTTAAGGATTGAATGTCAATATTCAGGCTTAATGTATTAGTCACTTTTCTGTCACTGATACAAAACACCCACACCGTAAGGAGGAGAGGTTTATTTTGGTTCAGGTTTCAGTGGGTCCAGTCCATGGTCTGCTGGCTCCAAGGCAGAAACAGCATGGTGGAAGGGCCTGGCAGAGGACAGCTGCTCATGCCACGGTAGCTGGGAAGCAGAGAGAAAAGAGAGGAGCTGGGGACAAGAATACACTCTTCCAGGTCACAGCCCCTGTGACCCAACACTTCCAACCAGGCCCCACTTCCAAACAGCAGTCAGCTCTGTACTCATCACCAATCAATCCACTGATGAGTACAGTGCCCCCATGATCCGATTCCTTCAAGGCCCCACCTCTGAACACAAGGTTTGGGGGGACATTTTTATCTAAACCATAACACTTAACTATCTGAACACCATGGTAGAAAATCATGCTGAAATCAGAGCCTACTTGCTCTAGTATTTCATGGCAGACATGTGTCTTCCTCCTTGGGGGACAGAGGGAATCAGTCAGACCCATGGCAGCCTGTGTGGTCCCCCAGGTCAGCCAGATCCTAGCAGAACATTGTCCTCAGGGATAGGGCTTCGAGCCTGTGGCAGGCCCATGAAATACACACATATGCTCAATTATGGAGGGTGTGGAGATGTCCCCAGCCTGCAAGCCCTGTCCTCCTTGGGCACAGTCACATCTCCATCACAACACAGAATTCCCCACCTCTGTGTAATGTGGACTGGAACTGGTGAGGCCAATTTCTGCAGGTGGTCAATAAGCTCCACAATCTTGTTAGGGAAGTGGTGTGGAGCCAACTAACCTGAAGGAGTCTTAAAAAATAATCCCCAGCATCCCATTCCCTGGAAAATGTGCCTTTCCCTATGCACAGGCTACAGCTCTGTCCCCTGGGATGGCTGTCACCATGTGTGGGCCCCACCCTTTGTCACCATGAATGGGCCATAAATCCTTTTATGCCTCTTAAAAATAAATAATCCTCAGTGTGTAGAGAAGCTATGATTAAATATATCACTGAAAGAAGGTTCGCTTCCCCAGCCCAGCCCAGGAGCCAGTGTGAGAGAAGGGACCGGTGTCCTGGCAGAGAGAGCAGCTGAGTCAGGCTGTGGCATCCAGACACACCCCGCCCTAGCCACACAGCCCCAAAACGTCAAACACACTCAATGCCATGGCAGAAGAGCTACCCAGGCTGTGACACACACACTCAGCCCCTGCCTGAGTGCACTGCGGGGTCACTCTCTGGAGCTGTACCCGCTGGCTCTGATCTATGGGGCCACCAGGAGCCCAGCGGAAATGAACACAGATGTTCTGACCGCTGGGCCGTGAGAAAGGACCCCAAGGATCCCACAGGCCTGAGCCCAACTCAGGACTCCAGGGCCTTGTTGTTAAAAGAAAAAGGCCTGAAAGAAGAAACTAAGCAATGCCCTATCCTGGGTACCACACAGCCCTCAGAAGCATCCCGGTGGAAGAGAAGCCAACAGTCACTCTTTAAACACCTCCTGATGCCAGGTGAGGGACACAGCAGTGGACGGCCCCGGGCCTGGGGTACGGAGAGGGCAGGATGGCTGTCTGATCCCCCCACTTCTATTAATAGGAGACTGTAGGCCTCCCATAGCCATCTGCAAGTGTGTGTGTGTGTGTGTGTGTGTGTGTGTGTGCACATGGGCTGGGATGCACACACGTATGCCCCCAGCACTAGGAAGGGAAATGCTATCTCTTGCTTATAACCAAATTACCCTGTTTTCTGACCTTAAAAAAGAGCAGCAGTTTTCCTTAGACGATTTCAAACCTTATTAGCCACAGTGGGAAGTGACGCTTTAATGGGGCCGCAACGCGCTCAGCCTGGGCGTCGCACGCAGCCCTTTTCCTTAGCAACACCACAGCTGGTCCGCTTTAATTTCCTAGCTTGCCTGATAAGGAGCCTGCAAATGCAATTTGTGAGGCCACAAGCCGGGCAAACTCGCGGCTATTAGATGAGTCACTGGCGATCCAGGCCCCTATGCCGAGCTCTGCGGAAGGAGAGAAATGAACTCTTGATTTGTGGGCTGATAGCGTGGGGTGGACGCAATTTTCTCAGCGCCTGGGAGCTGCGGTCCCTTCCCTCCCACTTTCTGGTTTCGTGTCATCCTTCATTAAGGGAGGCTTTGCTCACCTCTCAGCCCCGGCTGGCACCACCTCCTGGCTTGCTGGAATCTTCCTGCAGGCTGCAGCCTGGCAAGACCAGACAGTCAGGTAACAACAACAATGACGACGACAACAACAACTAATGTTTTTGAGCACTTAGAGAACACTACTCTGGTGCTTTACATAAATTATCTCTGTTAAACTGGGCCAGGTGGTGCACGCCTGTAATCCCAGCACTTGGAAGGCTGAGGCAGGAGGATCACTGTGAGTTTGAGGCCAGCCTGAGCTACATAGTGAGACCCTGTCTCAAAAAAACAAAACAAGGGCCGGTGAGATGGCTCAGCGGCGTAAGCGCCTGCCTTGCAAGCGCGAAGGCCCGAGTTCGACTCCCAGAACCCACATACGAAAAAGGGGCCGGTGATATCGCTCAGCGGCACGGGCGCCTGTTGGCGCGCGAGGTCCTGAGGTCGACCCCCCGGTACCCACAAAAAAAAAAAAAATTTTGTTTTAGTTGTTAAATAAACTGTTTTGTTAATTTTCCTAAGGAAGGATAGGATAGTACTATTACCCCAATAGTCAAATGAGGCCACCAGGGCACAGAGAGGGTGGCGGCCAGCTGGAAGCCACCAGAGGGCAGGGGAGCTGACTGCCCCCAACAGACTTCACCCTGCCACTCAGTGGGGAATCTGGATTTTTGTATGAAAGCTCCTGCATTTAAAGATCAGCAAGCACCTGCGCTGTTCCATGGCTCTCCCGAGAGCCCGCCCGTCTGGCAGCCAAACTCAGCAGGGTGGGCGGGTATGCAGTCCCCTCCTCCTGGGAGCCAGCAGCCCCAGTCACCAGGAAATGCAGACTTCAGCCCTCCGCTTCCTGAGGCACCAGCTGCCCTTCCTCAGAGCCCTCCCAGCGCCCCCAGGGCTCCTTCCTTCTGGTCACTCCAGTCAAGATCTTGCTGTCACCCTCAGCTGCTTCCTTTTCTGACCCCTCCCACACACACTGTCCCTGGCCCCATCTGTCCACTCCTCCCAGCTCACCATGGCCGCCACCACTGGAGCCACCAGCTTTCACCCCACTTTCTCCCTCACCCTGCTCTCACCAGAACAGCTGGGGACCCTGTGAGGCCTACGTCAGCTCCTGTCACTCCTCCACTCCACGCCCTGCAGTGGCTCCCCTCTCACTCAAAGGTCAGTGTCCTGAACACTCCAAGGCTCCCATGCCCCAGGGCGCCTCTCTCGCCTGCCCTCAGGACGCCTTGGTCCTCCTGGCTGTGCTCAGGGCCACCCAGTGAGCCACAACCTCAGCCCGGGACACTCCCTGCTCCCCGGAAACTCCCCCCACCAGGGGTCATCACGGCTCAGCCCTCTTCTCGCTCTGTTCTGTTCGGTCTCCACCACCCCAGACCTGCCTGGCTGGACCACCATGCAGATGCAGCCGCCGCTCACTGTCCCGCGAGCAGCTCCCGAAGCCGAGAAGCCGGCGGCTGCCATGTGCAAGCCAGAGCCTAAGAAGCCAGGCGGAGAACTCGGTGTGGAGCGAGAGAACCAGGGAGCTGACGCCAAGTCCCAGTCTGCTCACGGAGATGCGATGTCCCTGCTCAAGCAGGCAGCTGGGGAGCAAAAGAGGTGACTTCTCCTTCTTCTGCCTTTGCGATAGTCAGGCCCTCGGTGGTTTGGATGGTCCCCAACTACACCGAGAGGAACCCTACTCTCTGGAGCCCTCTGGCTCACACAGGGTCCCCACGGACACATCCGGAAATAACAGGCCTCCCAGGACCCCCTCAAGCCAACACGGGAAATCAACGGTCATGCATATGACAGAAAGAGTCTACCAAACCGCTAAGAAGGCAGCAAGAGAGTAAAGGACAAAAGAAATAAAAGACTAACAGAAAAAATTAACAAAATGGCAATAGTGATTCCTTTGCTATCAATACGGACTCTAAATGTAAAACTTTCCAATAAAAGGACATAATGCAGGGCTGGTGATATAGCTCAGCGGCATAAGTGCCTGCCTGGCAAGCGCAAGGTCCTGAGTTCGACTCCCGGTACCCGCATATTTAAAAAAAAAAAAGGTCATAATGCAGAAAAACGAATAAAAAAAAGACTCGATTTTATGCTGTTTATAAGAAACTCATTTTAGATTTAAACACTACATACTGAAAGTGAAGGGATACAGAATATATTCCATGAAAATGGTAACCAAGAGAGCAGAGGTGATCAGACTACATCAGACAAAACAGACTCTAAGTTAAAGACTGCCACAAAATTAAAGCAGACACTATATAATGATAAAATGGCCACCCCACCAGAGAGACATAGCAATCATTTAAAAAATGCATCCAAACTCAGAGTACCTAAATATATAAAGCAAAGACTGGCAGAACTGAACCAGGGCTACACACTGAATTCAAGGCCAGCTGAAAACATAGGAGACCCTACCTCAAAAACAAAAAAAATGGATAGATAGATCATCATCAATCAGGAAACAGAGAACTTAACCTAAAGCTACGGAAGAAATGGACATATACACAACATTTTACCCAACAGCACAAGACAGATTCTTCTCAAATGCAATGGAATTTCCTCCAGGACAGAGCACGTGCTAGGTCACAAAACAAGTCTCAACAAATTTCAGAAATTTCAAATCATATCAAGTACCTTTTCTGAAATAAAAGAATGGAACTAATGAATAACAGAGGAAAACACATGAAAATTAAACAACATGCTCTTGAACAATCACTAGGTAAAAGAGGAAATTTTTTTTTAAATTTAGAAAATACGCTGAGATAAGTGAAAACGAAAATACATTGTACCATAACGTAAGGGATACAGCAAAAGCAGTATTCCAAGAAACACGTGCAAGAAAAAAGAAGAAAAACACTAAGTAAGCAACTAACTTTATACCTAAGGAACTAGAAAAAGAAGCACAAGCTAAGCCTAAAGATAACAGAAAGTAGGAAATAACAAAGATGAGAGCAGAAATAAGTGAAGTAGGGAATAGAAAAAAATCAACAAAACCATAAACAATAAATAAATTGACAAACTCTTAGCTACACTCAAAAAAGAAAGAGAACTAGGGATGTGGTTCATTGGCAGAGAGCTTGCCAGAATGTGTGAGAGCTGAGTTCAACTCCAGCACGGGAAAGGAAGGGACAGCGGAGGGGAGGGGAGGAATAAAGGAAGGAAAGGAGGAAGTCTCCAAATCAGAAATGAAAGCAAAGATATTCTGACCGATGCCACCAAAATAAAAAGGGATCATACAAAACTACTATGAACAATTATACACCAACAAAATGGATAACCTAGAAGAAATGGATACATTCCTAGAAACATACAAAACTCCAAACCTAAATCATGAAGGAATCAAAAAGCTTGAACAGATCTATAAGTAGGATAAGAGATTGGATCATTCACCAAAAACTCCCAAAGAAAAGCACAGGGCCAGAGAGCTTCAGGGATGAATTCTACCGAACATTTAAAGATGAATTAATGCCAATCCTTCTAAAACTCTTCCAAGAATTCAGAGAGAAAGGAATACCTCCACATTCATTTTATGAATGGAGTGCAATGCAGTGTAATTCTGATATCAAAGTCAGACAAAGACACACAGGAAAAGAAAACTACAGGCCAATATTCCTGATGAACATAGATGCAAAAATCTTCAACAAACTACTAGCAAACCAAATCCAACCAAGTGAGATTTATTGCAGGGATGTAAGAATGGTTCAATATCCAAAAATCAAGTAATATGATCTACCACATTAAAAGAATGAAGGACAAAAACTATATGATCATCTCAGTAGATGAAGCAATTGCATTTGACAAAAATCAACACCCTTTCACAGCTTAAAAAAATAAACAAACTAGGAATAGAAGGAAAGCCCTTCAGCTATTTAAGGCCCACAGCTAACATCATCCTCACTGTGGAAAACTGCAAGCACTCCTAGACCAGACCAAGGCGAGGATGTGTGGCTCATCACTTCCACCGAACATAGTACTGGAAGATGTCTCCAAAGCAATAGGACCAGGAAAAGAAATAAAAGAATCTAAATTTGAAAGGAAAAAAGTAAAATTGTGTCCATTTGCAGACAACATGATCCTAAATACCACAGTAGAGAAAAATCTAAAGACTCCATTAAAAAGCTGTCAGAACTAATAAAACTAATCCAGTAAAGTTGCAAGATGCAAAGTCAGCCTACAAGGATAGGTTGCATTATTTTGTATTGACAATGAAGTATCAGAAAAGGAAATTAGGAAAACAACGTCATTGGCAGTAGAATGAAAAAAGAAAAGTAATAAACTTACATACATAAGTAAAGACTTGTATACTGAAAGGTAAAGACTTGTATACTGAAAATCAGAACACATAAAAAAAAATGACAAACAAATGGAAAGACATCCTGCATCATGACTGGAAGACTTAATGGTATTAAAATGTGTGCGCTACCCAAAGCAATCTACAAATTCAGCGCAATCCTTATCAAGGTCCCAATGGCGTGTTTTAGAGAAATAGAAAAAAGCTATTCTACAATTCATGTGGACCACAAAAGACCACAAATAGCCAAATCGGTCTTGAGAAAGAAGGCTAAGGCTAGAGACATCACACTTATTGGTTTCAAAATACATCGCAAAGCCTCTATAATCAAAAGTCTGGTGCTGGCACAATGGAACAGGATAGGGCCCGGAAACAGACGCATGCACGTAGGATCAGTGAGCCCTGCACGCCTTTGCCAGTGATACACAGCGGGCAAAGGACAGTCTTTGAGAAACGGTGCTGAGGACAACAGGATATTCATGTGCAAAACAATGAAATTGGATCCGTGTACCATGCACAAAAACAAAACTCAATGTGGAAAGCTCCCAGAAGGGGCCGGGGATATAGCTCAGCAGCACGGCACCTGCCTGGCAAGTGCGAGGTCCTGAGTTCGATTCCCAGTTCCCAAAAAAAAAAAACTCCCAGAAGAAGAGATAGAGACCGTCATGCTCACTGGTTCGGGCTGTGATTTCATCTAAATTACACCAGTAGCAGAGGCAACAGAAACAATGACAAGCAAATGGGACATATTCCAACTAGAAGACTACACAGCCAAGCAAACAACCAACAGAGGAAACGGAAGGCAACAAGTCCATCTTTAAAACATAAGGAGCTCCTGTAGTTAAATATTTAAAAAAATAAATAAAAACTAAAAACAATTTTCAAATGAGCTAAGAAGAAGGCAGGAGGTATATGGACTGATCAGCAGGTATAGAAAAATGCTCAGGCCGCATCACAAATCAGGGCAACGCAAATCAGAACCACCATGACGCATCACCACCCCGTCAGGATGGCTGAGGGGCAGGGAAGCGGGGGAGAGGACAAGCGCTGGGGAAGGTGTGCAGAAACCAGGAGGCCCGGCACTGTTGGGGGGAATGCAAAATGGTGTGGCCGTGATGGAAAGCATATGGAGGAGCCTCCAAAATTAAAATGACCACCACCATCCAGTCCAGCGATGCCACTTCCGGGTATTTATCCAGAAGATCTGAAATGAGAATCTCAGAGAGGTACCTACACTCGCCTGTTCATGGTAGCACAGCTCACGACAGTCACTGCAAACAACCCAACGTCCCTCTACGCATGAATGGATAAGGAAAGCGTACCACTGTATTACACACACGATAGAAGGCCATTCTGCTTTAAAAATTAATGAGGCTGGATGTGGCGGTGCACACCTCTAATCCCAGCACTCTGGAGGCTAAGGCAGGAGGATCAAAGTTCAAGACCAGTCAGGATAATTTAACAACACAGCGAGACCCTGCCTCAAAATAAAGAATAAAAAATGAGCTAGGGACGTAGCTTCGTGTGAAAGTTCTCATTCAACCCCCAGTGCTGCAAAATAAATAAATAAATTTAAAGCGTTAGGGACGGAGCTCAGTGCAAAGACCCTGGGTTCAATCCCCAATACCAGAGAGAAAGAGACAGAGAGAGACAGAGAGAGATTCTGCAATAGGTGACTATGTGGGTGAAGCTTGAGGACATTATGCTAAGTGAAAAATGCCCATCACAGAAAGTCAAAAACTATGGGATTCTGCTTTAAAAAATTTCTCCAGGGCCGGTGAGATGGCTCAGCGGCGTAAGTGCCTGCCTTGCAAGCGCGAGGGCCCAAGTTCGACTCCCGGAACCCACATACGAAAAAGGGGCCAGTGATATCGCTCAGCGGCACGGGTGCCTGTTGACGCGCGAGGTCCTGAGGTCGATCCCCTGGTACCCACACAAAAAAAAAAAATAAAAAATTTCTCCTGAAATAGAACTTTTGCAGATGGGAAGGGGACCAAGAGTTGGAAGGAGCAGGGAGAGATGGGAGGGGTAGGGAATGAAAACAAAAACTAAGATGTGTTATGTCCATGCATCAACTCCCCACAATAAATGTAACCATTATGTATGGCAATCATGGACTAATAAAAAAAAGCTTCTAAAAAATTCCAGCACTTTGGGAAACTAAGGCAGAAGGATCACAAGTTTGAGCCCAGACTGGACAACTTAGCAATACCCTGTCTCAAAAAAAAAAAAAAAAATTAAGAAGCCTGGGTGGCTTGGCGTGAAGGCCCTGGGTTCAATCCCTAGTACAAAAAAACAAACAAAAAACAGTACAATAGTCAAATTCATAGAATCAAGGAACAGCCACAAGTTAGAGGAGGAGAGGTTTGTTGGGCTCGGCCTGCGGGTTTACACGCACAGTGGCCGGCTCCGAGGCAGCGCGGCAGGTGGAAGGCCCGGCGGAGGAGAGCTGCCCAGCACAGGGCTGCGGGAGGCAGAGGTGGCGGGAGATAAACCCTCCCCAGCCAGGCCTGCAGCAACGCGCCTCTTCTGATCACATCCCTCTCCCTGCAGCCAGGCTGCTGTAAGCCCCCCGGATCCCATCACTTCCAAAAGCCCCGCCTCTGAGTGCGTGGGCCTTGGGGGCCATTCTAGACCTAAGCATGACAGACAGGGACAAGCACAAGGGACCGCGAAAGCAAAGGACCTACTCTGTGGGACACTGGAAGCCCCTGGGTTACAGCACACGCAGGAGCGGCGGCTGGGAATCAGCTGGTATTTCTCGGTAAGAGCAGGGCCCTCTTTTGTTTAATCTTGGAAAGGTTTGCAAGCTCTCGGAGGACAGGGGTTCAGGGTCACACTGTGAACCTCCGCTATACGGCCTCCACAGGCAGCGATTTACCGATCTCCTCTCCTTGATTCCAGCCCTTTCTTCCTCTGGGATTCTTCCCCGCAACATAGTACTGAAAAGCAAATCCCAAACACTAAGTCAGCTCACCCGAAAGCACCAGAAGCCCTGTCCTCCTCCTCAACTCCCCCGGAAACCCACGCCGCACTGGACCTCTCTGTCTGCTTTCCACTCTCTTTCCCATGTCCTACAAAAAGCTCTGGGTCTCTCCCTTCCTTCCCGTTGGACCCCCCGCCCTACCTGTAACTCTCAAGCTCTCCCTAAAGACCAGCGCTTCTCTTCAGTGTATGAACTTGGCCCAGACACTCCCACCTGAGAAACAATTCCTTCTGCTCCGCATCCATCCTACATAAGGCCTCCCTGCCTCAGTTTCCCTTTATAGTCAGACCTCTTCAAGAAGGGGTCTAAGCCTGTGGTTTCTAGTTCCTCTTTTCCCATTCATTCCTCAAGTAACTTTGGTACTACCAGGTTAATGATTTTATCAACTCCCCTGAATTAAGTTGGTAGCCCTTAGGGTGTCCACCCTCCAACTCCGACTCCGGCCCACCTTCTGCGGGAGTCCTTCCGCAAGCTGTCCTCAGCTTCTGGGTCAGTCCCTCGGCAGGGCATGTGCAAGGTTTTCTGTGATCTTGTCTCTGGCTATCTCTCCAACTGTTTGTGTCCACGATTCCCTCTTCACCCTGGGATCCACCCTGGGATCTACTAGGACCCTTGATCCAATGTGTTCCAAATACAAGGGCTGATCAGAAACTATGGCATGTGTTTAAGGTTTTTTTAAAAGTTTATTACAGTGAAAGACACATTGCCATTAGTCCCCTTCGGAATCCTCCCCCTTACTTCACACACACTCATTCCATCATTCTTGCCACTTTCTGAAGCAGTTCTGGAAGTCCTCTCTTCTGAGTGTGTTTACACAATGTGATCAAAAATATGGTGACTGGGCCAGTGAGATGGCTCAGCGGCGTACGCGTCTGCCTGGCAAGCGCGAGGTCCTGAGTTCGACTCCCAGAACCCACATACGAAAAAAGAACCGTTGATATCACTCAGCGGCACCGGCGCCTGCTGGCGCGCGAGGTCCTGAGTTCGACCCCCGGTACCCACAAAAAATAAATAAATAAATAAATAAATAAATAAATAAATAAATAAAAATTAAAAATTTTTAAAAATGTGGTGACTGCTGCTGAGTGCCATCCAATGGTAAGGTAGGCTTGTAAAAACATTAGAGTGAGTCCTTGTCCACCTTATTCATCAGACCTGGCACTATGTGACTCTGGCTCTTTCCCAAAGTGAAAATGACCACGAAAGGTAAATGTTTTCCATCCATTCAGGACATTGAGGCAGCTGTGACAGCACAACTGAAGACATTCATGATGGTGACAAGAACGATGGGATAAGTGTACTTGAAGCAAACACAGCATTTTGAGGGGGATTTATGGCAATGTATCTTTTACCGTGATCATATTTATTTATTTATTTATTTATTTATTTATTTATTTATTTTTGTGGGTACCGGGGGTCGAACCTCAGGACCTCGCGCGCCAGCAGGCGCCCATGCTGCTGAGCGATATCACCAGCCTCTTTTTTCGTATGTGGATTCCGGGAGTTGAACTCAGGGCCTCGCGCTTGCCAGGCAGGCGCTTATGCCGCTGAGCCATCTCACCGGCCCCTGTGATCATTTTTAAAATTCAGATATTCACCACAGTTTTTGATTGCGCCATGTGTGTGTTTAGACGCATCCCTTTCTGAGGACAGGGTGCTCGCACACATCCTATACTCACATACAGCGCAGGTACGCCTCAGGGAACAGAGCCTTAACAAAGCCACGTAAGGGAAGCTCTGTGTCCCCCCACTGATGGCAACTACTGGTGACAGGGAGGAGCTGTGATGCAGTCCCCAGGGCAGGCTTCTCGGGGCAGGCAGGACTCACCTGGTCTGCGCATCCGTGAGTGCAGCGAGGGCCTGATGGCAAGAGGCCTCCTCTGTCCAGCTCCTCCGCAGCGGAGCAGAACCCCGGTGACAGGAACCAAGCGGCCTGCAAGCTCTGAACTTCCACTCCCAGGCCCTGTCCAGAAAACGTTTGCTGAGCATGGTGCACATTTTGTGTTCGGCGCTGACTTGGAAATTACAGCTTTCTTTTTTTTTTTTTTTTTTTTTTTTTGGTGGGTACCGGGGGTCGACCTCAGGACCTCACGCGCCAGCAGGCGCCCGTGCCGCTGAGCGATATCACCGGCCCCTTTTTCGTATGTGGGTTCCGGGAGTCGAACTCGGGCCCTCGCGCTTGCCAGGCAGGCGCTTACGCCGCTGAGCCATCTCACCGGCCCAACTACAGCTTTCTTATTACAAACAAGGTCACCATGAAAACCTCACATTTGGACAATTGAATGCCAATATATTGTACTCTGAGTAACTAATTTAAGTATAACAATACACAATGTATTAACCATTGTTAACTTCCTATCATGTTGTTTTGAAATTTTGTTCTAGTTTTTGTCTTTAAAATAAAAATTAAAGGGGCCGGTGAGATGGCTCAGTGGCGTAAGCGCCTGCCTTGCTAGCGCGAGGGCCCGAGTTCGACTCCCGGATCCCACATACGGAAAAGGGGCCGGTGATATTGCTCAGCGGCACGGGCGCCTGTTGGCGCGCGAGGTCCTGAGGTCGACCCCACGGTACCCACAAAAAAAAAAAAAAAAATTAAAGGGGCTGGTGAGATAGCTCAGCGGCATAAGTGCCTGCCTGGCAAGCGCGAGGTCCTGAGTTCAATTCTGGGTACCCACATAAAGGAAAAAATGGGCCAGTGAGATAGCTCAGCACAAGTGCCTGCTGGCAAGTGCGAGGTCCTGAGTTCAACTCCTGGTACCCACATAAAAAATAAAAATAAAAAAATCCCGGCACCCGCATATAAAAAAAAGAAAGGTAAAATAAAAAATTAAAAAATAATACTAATAAATTTCAGAGAATGCTAAAAAAAGCCCTCACACACAAACATCACTTTCACACATGCAAATACATCAGGAGGGTACATTCCCCAAAGCAGACCTGTGGGGGCAAAGGATAAGAATTAATTGGGCCAGGGATATAGCTCAGTGGCACACCTGCCTGCCAAGCAGAAGGTCCTGAGTTCGATTCCCAGTACCAAAAATTAATAACAATAATAATAATAATAATTAATCATTGCTATTTGTGTTGTTTTAAATGGTACAAACACACACACACACCCCACATATATACACTCACTTTTTAAAAATCTGATCTTCATATACCATTATCATTTATAGATCCAAAATGTGCACAACTACATGGCTAAATTAAATTCTATCTTTTATGCATGCTGTGTGCTAATTCTTCCAGGCTCATCAGGGATCCATTTGGCCTAAATTATAGGTCTGACCAAAGCATCTCCCCACACTCTCTGTGCCTGGAGACGGCGTCTTCTAATTCCCCAGTCGTCTACACTCGGACCCACACTCTGTTCACAGCCCTCCTTCCCAGTGCATGCTGGGTACTGTGTTGACACCTCAAGCCTAACTTCAGCAATGCTTTACTTTCTGCAGAACTGATGGTCACAACAAAGCAGAACTGCACTGACTTCACTACAGGCCAGTCGGAATTCCAGAAGCCAGGTTCGGTGGCACATGCCTATAAATCCCAGCTACTCAGGAGGCTGAGGCAGGAGGATCGAAAGTTTGGAGCCAGCATGGGTAATTTAGTGAGATCTTGACCCAAAATATGAAGAGCTGGGGTGTAGGTCAGTGATACAGTGCTTGCCTAGCATTAAGCCCTGAGTTCAACCCCGAGTACCGCAAAAAAATAAAAAAACTGAACCCCACAAAAGCAGTCTGCTTGCATGGCAGCATTGCTTGGATTACCCTGACCAGGATAAGCAGAAAGTGCTGGGGAGAAGCTGAGGGGACCCCTTCCCCTAGAGATGACTTTGAAGAAAATAAAATTATTTTTCATTAAGCTGTATTTAGAAAAATGGTAATACCTTTGATTTAGATTTTAAAAATCCCTTTAAGAAATGACTTTTAAGTTGGGCATGGTGGCACATTCCTGTAATCCCAGCAGTCAGGAGGCTGAGGCAGGAGGATCGCCACAAGTTTGAGGCCAGCCTGGGCTACGTAGTTAATTCAAGTCCAGCCTGAACTACATAGCGAGACCCTGTCTCAAAAAACCAAAAAAAAAAGACTTTCAGTGAAAGCCAGAAAACCCTATTAAGAAAATACTATTGGACCGAGGGTGGAGCTTGATGGTAGAACACATGCTCAGCATGTGTGATGTCCTGGGTTCATTCCCAGCACCAAAAATTGCCTGAGCCCCACATGTGGTTATGCCAGCTCTGTTAAAACTAGAAGTCAGTACACCATCGCATCTGGCAGCTTCCTTGATTTGATTTTCACTGAAAACAATATTTCCAGGTACTGGACAACCAGAGAAAGTAAAGAAACATCTGCCCTTTTCTTGTAGGACAGCATTTGCAATATACTTGAGACCGACTTTGCTAATAAATGTAGAGAAGGGCTCTACCATGAATCCAGATGGCAAAAATGTTACCCACCTAGTGATATACTCCGTTTGTAACATGATTATGCAGGAAGGGCAGTGTGAATTAGCAAGAGCTTGCTGAGAAGTCAATCTGAAATTTTGCAAGGGTCTGTAAAATGTCAAGAGGCTGAGGCAGGACAGTGCCAATGTAATAAAGCAGTGGGGTGTACCATGTGGTGTTGGAACTGCTTGAGGCCTTGACTGTTACTGGGGATTCATGAATCTACACAAGAATCTTTCAGAACTTAATACACACGCAAGTGAGCACAAGTAAAACTGGGTAAATCTGAACATTGGTGTAGCATAGCCATGTCAATATCCGGCTTGTGATACTGCCCCACAGTTTTGCTAAAATTTAGCAAGGGGGAACCAGGCAAAGTACACACGATCTCCATGTAGTCTTTCTTACAATTTACACAAAGCTAGAATGATCTCAATCGTACTTGCAGCGTAAAAATGTGAGTCTGTGAAGACAAATGAGGTGCCAAGTCCCCCCCATGGAATAGGAGTTCATTTGTGTGCTAGAAAAATCTCAGCGGTGAGACAGCCGAGCTGTAAGAGGACATCCGCACCTCGCAAGGCTCAGGGGAGGGAAACGACTCGTCTGAAGCCATCTATTCTCCCGACCTGGGGAAAAGCGAGAGAGCAAGGGGTGACTCTGTTCCAAAAACTCTACACCTAGCACCTCGCCCTTGGGAAAGAGAGGTGCCCACTGTACCATTACGTACACTAAATGGGAAACCATCCAAAAGCCCATCATTATGAAAATAATCAGTGTGCGTGGTTCACCATGGAATGCCAAGAAACGATTCCAGCAACGCTACAAGATGAGCTGCACCAGGCTAAGACAAAGGCAGTAGTGGGAAAGACGCAGACTTCAGGGCTCCCAAGTGTCACTGTAGAGTGACACAGGCGAAGCGGGAGAGGCTGGTAGGATGAGTGCCAAAGTACTACTGATGAGCTCGAGGAAGAGATTCGAAATGACCTGGGGAAAGGTCAGTGCAAACTGCAGATACCATGTGAAGTGATCATTGTGAATTTTGGCGGATGTGACCATGTGTGAGGTGTTTTTTTTTTAAACTTTCTCCTTAATTAGTGCTGGCTACATCCAGATGAAATCATGTCTGGACAGATTTGCTCTAAATGTCTGTATTACTTATACAATTTAAAAGGTAAAACAAATATTACAGTAGTTCTTTCTGGACTAGGCAGTTTGATAACTAGTCTCCTCCTTCACACTTTGCTATGTTTTCTAAGTTTTCTATGATGAACAACTATAAAACTCAGGTCAGGGGCCGGTGAGATAGCTCAGTAGCATAAGTGTCTGCCCAGTAAGCACGAGGTCCTAAGTTCGACTCCCGGTACCCACATAAAGGAAAAAAAGGGCTGGTGATATCGCTCAGTGGCACAAGCACCTGCTGGCAAGAAGCGTGAGGTCCTGAGGTCGACTCCTGGTACCCCATTAAAAAAAAAAAAAAAAAAAAAAACTCAGGTCAGGGGGTAGGATACGTGCAGAAAAATCAGACCAGAGAAATAAATTATTTCTACACAGGTAATTGCAGCACTGACTGTATTAGCCTGGAGACAGTCCCTTTGAAAGGCACTTTAACTTTAGACTCATTAAGTGACTGTGGCCGTCCTCAGCCATAGACACTGGTACTGACGGCTCTGTCACCCACATGGCTGTTGGCCTGTCCAAATTGCCAGAATCAGGCCAGCAACTTACTGGTCTGAATAGCTAAACCTTCCACTCATAGTTCTCAGCTTAAGGAACACACTATAACATCCAAAGAGGCTTTTGCTTTTTGCTTTTTTTGGTCTTTTGAGGCAGTATCTTGCTATGGCTGCCTTCGAACTTATTGCAATCCTCCTGCTTCAGCCTCCTGGGTGCTGGAATTATAGGCATGTGACACCATGGCTGGCTACCAAGGGTATTTTTTTTTCCAAAATACTGAATAGGTCTCCACAGGGAGCAGGCACACGTATTGTCTAAGTTTCCTAGGTGAATTTGTGTGTGTGTGTGTGTGTGTGTGTGTGAGAGAGAGAGAGAGAGAGAGACAGACAGACAGAGACAGAGAGGCAGACAGAGACACATGCATGCACAGACAGAACATGCTTCCATATGCTTTAGATATTTTTGGAAGGATATGTAAGAAAATGGCACCACAGTGCTTTGGAAAGGGACCTGGGTGGTGGGAACAGAGAGGGAGACCTCTCACTGTATATCCTTTCAATCTCAAAGTGCACATATCACATAATCAAATAAACAGAAAGAAACTTCCCAGGAGGCTTTGCTTTTGATCAGCTCACCAGATCCACTTTTCTTTGAGGTGGTCACAGTTCTGCAAAGTGGACACTTTTTGTGCGTGTGTGCTAATAAAAAATTTTCAGAGAAAGAAAATTTTTTCAGGGCCAGTGAGATGGCTCAGCGGTGCAAGTGCCTGCTGGCAAGTGCAAGGTCCTGAGGTTGACTCCCGGTACCCACGTTAAAAAAAAAATTTTTTTTTTTCAGAGAAAGCATCTAAACACTGTAAAAGAACTTCACATAAAACTAGTGGTTTTTTTGTTTTGGTCTTTTTGAGACAGGGTTTCTCTATGCAGTTCAGGCTGCCCTTGAACTCACTATGTAGCCCAGGCTGGCCTCAAACTCGTGGTGATCCTCCTGCCTCAGCCTCCTGAGTGCTGGGATTACAGGCGTGCACCACCGTGCCCAGCCAACCTAGTGGTTCTTAACATTCTGACAGTTACAGAATCCACTCCCCTAGTTAGAGTCAGAGTCTCCCGTCAGGATCATCGTTGACTCAGGGTTTTCATTTTGCAATGAAAGTAAAGAATTTCATTCAGTGTCTCAGAAGAGAGCAGATGCCTGGCTCACTCAGGGACAGAAGTAGAGGTAAACTGGTCTTTGGTATCTTTTCATCCTGTTGCAGTTTTGTACTCTCATGCGTACTCTCAATTTCAAAAATCTTGAGCATCAAGTAAGCGAGACCAGGTGGAGCCACAAGGTCACAACACATGCCAGTCTTAAAGTCACCCTGAGCAGCATCTTTGAGCTCACATGACAAAGCTGACTCCGCACACCTTGAAAAGCATGGGAGGGCTGGGGATATAACTCAGCGGCACAAACACCTGCCTGGCAAGTGCAAGGTCCTGAGTTCGATTCCCGGTACCAAAAAAAAAAAAAAAGAAAAGCATGGGGCACAGAGAGGCAGGGGCCACGGATTGCTAGAGGCGACCTAACCGGCTGGCTCCATCGCTCTACAGAAAGATCAAGCCCCTCGGCCCTGCACCTAGTGGTGGGCGATACAAGTTACTCAGTCTCCCCAACACCTGACGCACTTAGAAAATGGAAAAGATTTTTCTTATAACAATTCTTCTAGATTGGGTGTTGGGTATACACACACACACACACAAATACACACATACACACACACAATTAAATCTTTCATCCTCCAAAAAATCAAAAGGTAAGAAACATAAATCTTTGTAGTCAGAGTTTACAAGAGAAAGGATTTAATACAGGACACATAATGCAAAGAGTGCAAGAGATCTGTCCACACACTAGAGACCCAAAGAATCCAGCTGAGGGTCTGGTTCCCATGGCAATGTCCTGCAGGAGTCCAGCTGAGGACTTAGAGCCCATAGCAATGTCCTCCACGAATCCAGCTGGAGGCCTCAAGCCCATGACAATGTCTCATGCGAGTCTGTGTCAAGGACCTGCACTGGTAAGGCCCAAAGGTCAGCAGTGGAAGCTGGAAAGTCTGCACCAGCGGGGTGAAGGATCTGTGCCAGCAGGCTGAGGGATCTGCGCTGGAGCCAGGAAGTGACATTCAAGGTAAGGACCAGAGCTCCCCCAAAAAGGACCACAGCCATCCTCAGTGTCAGCGAGGACCCGAGCTCCTCCAATGACAACAGCTGAGTTCATATCAGGAAAACCAGCGCGACAAGCTTCTCCAGGAGAACCAACAGCGCACCATCTTCCTCTCCAGTTCTCCTTTTATGCTGTTGGCAACAATCCTCAGGTGGGCCTTCCACCCTGCAAAACAACGCTGACTCAGTTCAGCTGGGTGTTACAAGTTGACAGTTAGTTAATCCACCACACAAATTATCCATTCCTCAAGACTCAAGGTTCCATACTGATTTTAATTTTTTTTTTTTTTGAGGATTCATGGTTGCCTGGTTTATACATCCGGTGTACAAGACACTTTTCATTTATAATTATTTTAGATATTGAATGCATATGGAGATTTTGCCGAAATATTTAAGCACTGCCACAGAAGTCACTCTCCTCCTACCCCTTCAGTAAGATTGGTTTTAACAACTGCTCAGCCGGAGGTGGTCAGAGGAGACCTGGGTAAAGACTTCAAGTCCTAAGGCTCCCCGCTCACAGGCAAATCAACGTTCAGAAACACCCAGAACTGAGATTCTAAGTGAGCGATTTTGCTCTGAGGTTCATTGTCTTTGCCTGGTTAAAGGCATTTCCCAAATGACCAGTATAAAATAATTTGGGGGTCCCTGCTACTCTGAGTGGTTTTAAACTGATTTTTATTTACCTTTTTTTCTATCCCTCAGTTTTAGAGGTAAATTGATCCTGCAAAGGAAAAACATCTCCATAAAGAAATGTACCAGTCAAGCTAGAACGTGACTATAAAAATTAGTATCACCACATGTACAACGGGAAACCCCACAAATAAGGGGAAGCCGGGCGTGGTGACACACCTATAATCCCAGCACTTAGGAGGATGAGGCAGGAGGATCGCCATGAGTCTAAGGCCAACCTGGGCTACACAGTAGAGTTCAAGGCCAGGCTGAACTACATAGCAAGACCCTGTCTAAAAAAAGAAGGAGAGGGTCTCATTCATCTATTTGTTCAGCACGCTTTCAAATGTGAGAAGAGCCAGGAAAAGGAGAAAGAAACCCACATCCTTTTCTCCAGTCAGGAGAAGATCAGCGCCCCAGGGAGCCCAACAGGCTTCTCGCTTCACCAACAGTCAAGCCACGTTCCTCCGTGCAGCACAGTCAGATCCAGAGCTGAAGGATTTCTCAAAAGGTCAGCGCTGTGGACACTGCTCAAAACAAACAGTGGGATGCAGAAGTCAGGGAGGCGGCCAGATGCACGGGACAGCGCACGGCAGGTGCAGGTGTGCGGCAGGCAGAGCTGTGAGGGAGGGAGGAAAAACGTCACTTCCTCCAGCCCCACGGCAGCCAGGGGCTGTGTCCTCCCTCTGGGCAGGGGGAATTGACCGGGGAAAGCCAAGCCAGGGGTGGGGAAGCACAAGTGCTCCTCCCGTCCAACCTCAATCTCGCAAGTCCCCAGGGACAGGCTCCTGGAGCGATGGCGAACCTCATGGGAGCCATGGCTTGCAGTTCTGTCATAACCCTCCCACCTTGACCAAAGTCTCGGCAGCCAAGCAACCCTCCAGGTGGAAGCCAAAGCCACGCGGTAGATGGTTTAATACCAGACGAATGGGGCCCAAGCCTCCCCAAAAGCAGAAGCCCAGATACAGTGGGACCTCAGTGCTCGTCATCCATTGGTTCTGGCAGGTGCTACAGGTACCAAAATGATGAACTGGACAAACTGTCTGGGCTGGCAAGGGTAACACGTCACAGGGCATCGACAACAAGTTCTGGCTTGTGCGTCAAGCATCAAAGACAAGTACCAGGATGAAATGGATGCATCAAAATTCACTGAGTACCAAATTCGATGAGTTTCAAAGCAGTCGTGTACCAAGGTGTGACTGTAAATTATAAGGAGATTGTGGGAGGGAGAGCTGAAAAGAATCCCTCAGATTTAATAAGGGACTTAAAGAGGTTAGCAGCACAATTCATAACAGCTAAATCTTGGATGCAGCCTGCATGTCCCTCAACAGATGAATGGGTAAAGAAGATGTGCTATTTACACCCAATGGAGTACTACTCTGCCATAAAGAAGGATAAACTTGAGTCATTTGTATGGAAATGGATGTACTTTGAGACCATGTTAAGCGAAATAAATCAGACACATGAGCCTAAATATCACATAGTTTCTCTTCTATGAGAAACCCAAATTATAAAGAGCAAAATAAGATAGGTAATAGGAGTAGGGAGATAGAACTTTCTCAAATGGGAATAGGATCAAGAGATTGAGGGAGGGAGAAGGGAAGATAAGGAAGGTGAGGAAAAAGGAATAAAGATGCGTTATGTGCATGCACCAACTTCTCACAAGGAATGTAATCATTGCGCACTGCAAACACCCACTAATAAAAAATTAAGAAACGGGTTAACCAATGACAAATGTGTGAATCCCATTTGTCTCTTGATTCAAATGAACTACTAAAAAATTATTAATAGGGGAAATTTAATACTGACTGCATATGTGCTATAAAAGAACTAGTTTTTATATGGCGATGGGCAACATTTGGTTATATAATGCTTTTGCATGATCCTACTCCCTTTAGATATTGTCTCTATGAATTACACGATGCCTGGGAATTGCTTTGTACGCATCTGGTAGGAATGGGGGTCTGGAAGAAACTACATGGCCACGAGTTGAAACTTCTCGAAGCTAGAGGGTAAGTGTCTGGGGGTTCGTGTGCTGCTGTACGTTTTATTTTGCGTGACAACTGAAAATGAAGCAAGCGTCTCTGGAAGGGGTGAGGTGGTCAGGTCCTTGTATGAACCTGAACTCGTCTATGGACGCACCCTGCCCTCACCACACCCATCACACCCATCATGGGGCCTGGCACCCTGTGTTCCCAGAAAGCCTCTTCCGCGCTGTTGGGTGACGAGGAATCTGGCCAACCTGTGTTCAGGGAGAAAACTTGGGAGCAGCAACCCAGACAGCTGTGTGATGCAGCTTCACAGTGTCTTACTGCAGGGAGGACCCTGGTCTGGGAGACAAGGGGGTCCACTATCTAAGGCTCCTACAGGAGCCTGGAACCTGGGCCTGCGGACAACAGAGGGGGTGGGGACAAAACCAGCAGCAAGAGGCACGAGGTCACTGGGCTCTTGGCAGAAAGAAGGCAATGAAACCCTCTGCACCGAGACAGAGGTGCTGCCTGGGCAGGCTCTTCCCAGGAGGGACAGGAACGCCTTCCTCTCTGCCCAGCCTGACCCCCTTCCTCCTCAGCACCCCCATAGGAGGAGGCGGGTACCTCCCAGAGGCTGCCACTACCTCAATATAGGACAGTGGTGGGACACGAGGGACACTCAGATTCCTGACCTTCACACCACACCTCCCTTCCCATTACCAGAAAGAAGCTGCAGTCAGCTAATACCCCAGGCCACATCAGAGAGAGAGCAGGGAGCCGGAGCAGCTTCCCGCTACCACCAGGATTTGCCTTCTAACAGCTTCAGGGAGAGTGAAGTCCTTAGCACAGGTAGCTTGGCTAAAACAGAATTAAAACAGCTGAATTAATTGATACATGATCTTCACACTTGTGGGTGAAAAAGAAACTTTCACAAGAACAAAGTTATAATGCTTTAATAATTTAAATAGAACCAACTTCAGGGACACACGTACACATACATAAAATCGGAATACACAATATCATTGCATGGTATATTTAAATCCATCAAATTCTTAAAAATCCCCCAAAATGGACTCAGTGTCAAGGACATGAAGAGGTAATTCTGAAGGACTACAGACCAGAGCAAAACAGACAAGGCCATTACTTTGCATTAACGTGACAGCAACCCGTAGACGCATCAGACCTTTCTAAGAACACTCCGAGGACAGTCAGGACAAAGGGTCACTCGAAGGGAATACAAATGACCTCAAAAAGATGAATTTATAACTCAAGATGTCTTTGGTCCTCCCAGTCACGCTTGTTTTTACCTTAAAATACCAAACATGAGTTGAGTGCTTGGAATTCTACCTGGAAGTGACTAAATATTGACCCGGCTCTCTAGACCAGGTTAGATTTTAAAAGGAACTCAAAAGCAGCCACTACTGTACTTCCGAAACTCCATCTACAGAAAGGCTGGGGAAGGGCCGGTGAGATGGCTCAGCGGCTTAAGCGCCTGCCCGGCAAGCGCGAGGGCCCGAGTTCAACTCCCGGAACCCACATACGAAAAAGGGGCCGGTGATATCGCTCAGCGGCACGGGCGCCTGCTGGCGCGCGAGGTCCTGAGGTCGACCCCCCGGTACCCACCAAAAAAAAAGAAAGGCTGGGGAAGAGATTTTGTAATAGAGTTTTTAAAATCAGAAGCAAAAAAACTCATCTCTGCCATCCTGCTTCATAATAAGCTGAAGAACAAACAAGCGGCAGGCACAGGGCAGCCAGTGTGACACCGAGCGCTGCGTGGATTCTGACAGTGTGGGGCGACTTTGCAGAGCTCTATGTCGGCCAAATAAGAGGCTTTCCTGGGACATAACAATGCTCGTGTTTGGTAGGGGAGTTAGGCGTTTTAATGTGGCCCACACTGCCCCAGTGAGGCAATTTTAAGAGTAGTAATAAGGCATCAGCTTCCTGGACTAAATACTAGCTCCCCTGAACAGAGGGACATGGAACACGGGCCCCGGCAGCCCAGAGGGGACAGGAGCAGAGCCCAGAGCACGCTCAGCAAAAAGCTTAGACAAAATGTTTGATAAGATCCAAAAGGAATGTGTTGAAGCATCTATGCGGACATACAGAGTAAACGCCCAAGAGACTTCTCAAGGGAAAATGGTGCCAACTGCTCTTCCCGTACTGAGCCTTATGAAATAATGGCTTTGGGGAAAAAAGGCAAAAGTGTCTACACTCAAAGAGGTGTCCCTATTCTCATCAAGGCACAGAGAGTTAAGTGTCTAAGCCCCTGTATGTGACATGAGAATAAACTCGTAAATGACTCCAGGAACTAATTCCCTGTACTTGAATTAAAAAAGAAGAGAAGGTAGAAGTGTGCCTTTTTTTTTTTTTTAACTCACAGCAAAATAAACAGAGATATTCCACACCTTCCCTGGGTGACTGACGTTACAACGGGACCGTTCATAAATCCATGAAACACAGTGCCACTGGTGGGTTAACAAACACGATCGAAGCATGGTCTGACAGACTGGGAATTCACACAGCAGTGGATCAGCGGCCACGCTACACAGATCATTTTAGCGCTTCCGGCACTCTGCCATTTCTGTCGGAGGAGAAAGCAGTGTTTTGGCTGCGCTTCTGGATGTTCCTATGCTGACAGGTCAGATTTCAACAGGATCCCAACTCAATACATGGATCCTCCTCCTTCCTGGCACCCTTGGGTTTGTGGTTTTTTTTTTTTTTTTTTTTTTTTTTTTTTTTTTTTTTCGAGACAGGGTCTCGCTATGCAGTTCAGGCTGGCCTTGAACTCACTATGTAGCCCAGGCTGGCCTCAAACTCACGGAGATCCTCCTGCCTCAGCCTCCCAAGTGCTGGGATTACAGGTGTGCACCACCACGCCCAGCTACCCTTGGGTTTTAGATTGGCAGTGATTTGTATACACAACCTAACACTATCAGCAGTTCACTTTAATACTGCCACTAAAAAGTGGCAAGAAGAAAGTAGAGGGCTTACCCCTTCAGTAATTATTTTTATTTGACCTCCTATAAATAATTTTTAAATACAATTAGTGACAAGTTCACATCTGTAACATCTGGAAATGGAATGTGTACAAACAATGAAGACACAGTGCCACCAGCCGCAGGATCCGCATGCAGCGCAGCACCGCCCAAGCTCAGCTTTTGATGAGAGTCAGGAACTCCTCCCGGGTCTTCGGGTCCTCTCGGAACACTCCCAGCATCGTGCTGGTCACAGTTTTGCTGTTCATTTTCTGCACCCCTCGCATTACCATGCACATGTGTCTACAGGACGAGACAACGAAGGTCGTGGAAAGGAAAAGACAGTGATGACTGGTTTTTAAAATAGAACAGGCCAAAAGATTAACCTTCGTTCAGTAATTAAGTGTGTCAAAATATCCCTTCTTAGACATATTACCTAAAACATTTTTTTGTTTTTTTTGTTTTTCTTTTTTGGTGACAAGGTCTCGCTATGTAGTTCAGGCTGGCCTTGTGCTCACTACGTAGCCCAGGTTGGCCTCGAACTCACCGCGATCCTTCTGCCTCAGCCTCTAGAGTGCTGGGATAACAGGCATGTACCACCACACCTGGTGAGTTCAAAAATAAATTTAAAAAACAATAAAACACTTCTTTTTCTTTTTAAAAAGAAGTGTCTTCAGTTGCTCTTTGTACCAATTCTTAGTTTTTTCTCTATTATTCAAATGTGGAACAAAGATTAGAAAAACTGCTTGGGTCAACAAAAGAAGACAAAAAAAAAAAAAAAGAAGAAGAAGAAAAGACATAAAATGTCCCTGGTTGCACAAATCCCTGCAACCAGGATTCCATAATCTCTGCCTAGGATTCCCTCCGCCCCCACTACCCTCAGAAGAAAAACGTCTAAGTCTGGCTCCCCCACATCAGTGACACAGCGAACAAAAGCAGTGGCTTTGGACCCAGAGAAGAGGATTGGCAGTGGCAGGCGTGTGGCATCAACTGTGCCCCACGGTGACGATATCCGAGGCAGGTTCCCACTTACGTGGCTTCCACCACCACCCCGACTCCCGCAGGCTGCAAGGCTTCGGTGATGGCCACGGCGATCTGCTTGGTAAGGCGCTCCTGAACTGCGGATGTGACAGGGGCTCAGGTTAAGAGGACTCCGATGGCTGGCAACGCGCGCGCGTGCGTGCGTGTGTGCGTGTGATAGAAAAGCTTTTAAAAGCTTAAAAAGCAGAATGCTGTGACATTTAAGAGCCACAACAGGCCAGCTTTTGCCGGTTTGCTTTGTCTGCTGACCAAGCCACGAGGAGCCCCCGTGCAATCCCTTCCTCACCTGCACTACAGGTGTTAAGAGATGTAAGAACACGACACAGCCCACGTCCCTGCAGGGCTAACACCGGGTCTCCACAGAGGCGGAGTGGAGCGAATAATAAACAGCTGGCAACAGGATTCACGAAGGGGCTAATTATTGAGTTGTTGCAAGCCAACGATTTAATAATACAGTTCCTTGTGCTGACAAAACAACTCGTCTTTGAGTATGTACAAGCGTGGGCGCTGAAGCGTGCACTAGTGGGGAAACTGACAAGCCCCGCCCACGCCTATCAGAGCAGCGATTGGTCAAGCTGCTCTGACAGACAGGGCGGAATGGAATCTACACAGCCAAAATGAGTAAGATGGGGGAAAGTGTGGCCAACTATGCATAATATGAGCCCATTTTGTTTAAGCACAGCATTAATACAAATAAACTGGTTTGAAAAGGTCAGCATATGCATGGAAATGTGAAGGAATGTGTAAACATAACAGTATGATTTTTTTTCTCTGTAGGTTTGAAATAGACTCTTTTTATCGTCCTATCAGATTTTAATTTCTGTATCATAGTTATTATACACGTAATATAACAAAAACACGTATTCTGTAAGAAAAAATGTTTTATGTAAGTGAAATAAAGGCTGTAAAAGTTTACCTTGTAGTCTTCTGCTATAGATTTCCACAATCCTGAAAAAGAAATTGCTGTAGTTAATCATACATTGAAGCGAAATGGCTGAGACTTCTTCATAAAACATAAAACAATAGAGGGGTGCAGGTGGGGGTAATGCATGGAAAGAGAAGACACAAGCCCCCCAGGGAGACCAATCACTATGCAAAACCCTAAAGAGAGAGAGAAAACTGATGGATCTCCAAGTACCACGCTCATTTAGAACAAACGCCATAGAGCTGAGTAACAAAATCTTAAAACTCCCAAGTCATCAAGTTTAAGCTAAGTCTCAAGCACTCTAATTAACCATATTGTTTTATCAGAGTTTAAAGTTCAAGTTAAAAATAAAAGGACTATTTGTTAATTAATAGCAGGTCAACTACTACCCCAACTAAACCTATCAGGGTAATCAGATTAGAACAGATTAGATTTCTTCTGGCTTCTCTTTATAAAATGGGTTTACAGAAGTACTTAGTATGATTAATCTCCCAAAATAAACGCCTCCTGATTTCGCAATGCAATCTTTCAGGTGAGGAACGCTCCCCATATCTTTCTTCACGTGAAATGCAAAGGTGACCACGTGAATTTCCAATCCAAGGGTGGCAACTCATGCTCTGTTTCGAATTGGACCTCTGAGTGGTGAATGTTGCCTCAGCTGAAGGGTCAGCTCCGCTATGAGGCTTTTCATGCCCCCCACACACTACACCCCCAGAAGAACCAACGACCTATTGCTCTGTCCCCGCCACCCCAGTAAACTCAGTACCAGGCACCCACGCACTGCCACACAAGGCGGGTGCTCCCTGAAGGCAGGGGCTTTGGATTCCCACACCATTCAAGTAATTAACTATTAAACAGGAACCTAGGACGGATGCTCAGGATCACAGGCAGCAGTTATATTTCTTACTAAGTCAAATTTCTGTATTCATCGCTCGATGGTTTTCTGGTGATTGATTTGCTATATAAACAGGAGGTGTTATTGATTGAAAAAGTTAAGTATTTCCTTCTCATATTCTCTCTCTCTTTTCTTTTGAGACAGGGTCTTGCTATGTAGTTCAGCTGGCCTTGAACTCGTGGTGATCCTCCTGCCTCATCCTCCTGAGTGCTGGGATTACAGACATGCACCACCACGCCTGGCTCATTCTTTTTTTCTTGAGTAGAATTTCAGGTGCAATATCAGACAACAGTGTTAACATGGGCGTCTGTGTTTCACTCCACAATGCGACAAGAAATCTTCTGGTATTTTATACATCACCCACACAGAGTTTTGTTGCGGGCCTCTGTGATCCACATGGTGAATGCAGTCCCTGTCCTCGCAGAGCTTATCACTTCCCATTCCTGGTTGTTCTTCTTTTCAAGTAAGGACTAAATGCTGAATTATATAACTTTTCCAAATTAAAAATGAAGATTTTATTTTGCCCTCATTCTTAAACGATGATTGGTCGAGAGGTATTTTTTGGGGACAGAATTCTAGTCTGCCACTGACAGTCACCTGTCTTTCAATGCTGCCGCTGCCAAAGCCATCGCTGGTGTACCCACGGCTTTCCTTGGGGGCTGCTTTCGTGACGCTGGAGCACGTGCGCTCTGCAGCGTACTGTGCTGTGGCCGCAGGGATTTAAATTTGTCTCTGGGGATTTGTTAGGCTTCCTGAATCCGCAGTTGGACATTTCGTACATGTTATGGACTCCTTCCCGGCTCTACCTCTCTGAGACTGCGTCTGTCCCAGGACGTCAGAATCCAACTCAGGACACGACAGACCCTCGAACCCAACTCTCTCCCCGCTTCCGCTCACTTCTGCTGCATTCTGCACAAGTTCGCCAAGCCCTTCTCTCAGGTTATTCCACTTTCACCTGTGCCTAATCTGCTGTTCAATGAGCCTATTAAGCTTTGATGTCACTTAGCATATTTTTTTCTTTATTTCTACAAGGTATATTTGGTTCTCTTTCCAATCTGCCTGGTTAACTTGGAATGCTTCTTACTCCTTTTCAGCACTCTTACTTTTTAATATAGTTGTCTAAAATTCTGCATCTGATAACCCCGGCGCCTGCCCCCTCTGTCCGCATGAAAAGAGCTTGCTTTCTCTCCCTCGGCAAAATCACGTTCCCTGGAGTTTCATTTGTGGGGATTCTTAGACGCCCGGGTGAAAGATCGGGACTCCACAGCCTGGGCGCCGACACTTAACTCTGCGCCTGCCTGGAAGCTGCCTCTTTGGGCCATCGCAGCTACATTACTGCGTTGGGATTTGGGGGTTTGGGGGGCATAGCGCTGGGCCCCCACTCTACCACGGAGCTACACCCCCAGCCCCGTCCTGAGCGCCCTCAAGGCCACACAGGCAGTGTTAGTTCTGACCCCAAACCCTGGGAACAATACTGGCCTGTAGCTCTTTTTATACAGGGTGGGGACGGCAAGGACAGAGCCTGGACTCAGGCTCTGGCGTGGGCCAATTCCTGCGGCTTCTCCCTGACACTGCCGTCTGTCCCCCCACGTACAAGACACACACTCTCTTCGTCACTCTCTCAGCATCGGTAGTTGCTGCTGATTTTAAAATAAGCCACTCTTGCATAGGAATAAACCTCTTTGGGTTTGAAAACAGTATTTCAACTAACCAGTTACAGTCAACTTTTTGACATTCAGAAATCTTACAACTACGCTCATAAATGAGACTAATCTACACGTTCGCTGCTTTACCAGGCTGTGCTCTCGGGAAGAGGCAGCCTCCTCAAACAAATCACGAAGCTTTACAGATTCTTTCTGCTCCTGAGTGATTAATATAACACAAAAGCAGTGGCTACTTGCAAGTAGGAAAGAATATCTGTAAAACTGACTGGGTCCCAGTCAAAAAGTGGGCAACTGAAATGAATAGACAATTCTCAGAAGACACACAAACAGCCAATACATGCACAAAAAAATGTTCAGCATCCCTGCCATTGGGGCAATACAAATCAAAATAACATACAATCTGGGAATGGTATAATCCCAGCACTCGGGAGGCTGAGGCAGGAGGGGAACAGCTGGCTCAAATGGAATTTTTAGGTTTAGTGATCCATGCACACCCATGTTTATAGCAATACAGCTCACAGTAGGTAAATCTTGGAAGCAGCCCATATATCCATCAACAGATGAACAGATAAAGAAAATGTGGTATTACACACAACAACGGAGCACTACTCTGCCATGAAGAAGGATGAACTTGAGTCATCTGTAGGAAAACGGATGCACCTTGAGACCATAACGTTAAAGGAAATAAATCAGACACGCAAGCTTAAGTTTTGCAGGTTTCTCTCATATAAGAAACTCGAAGTATACGTAAGTTAAAGAGCAAAATAAGAGATAATACAAAATAGGGAGATGGAGCCCTTGCAACTGGGAGGGAGGACTAGAGATGGAGGGGGGGAGGGCAAGGGGAGAAAGAAGAAGAAGATGTGTTACGCACACAGCACCTCCCCACGGTGAGGTAACCATCGTGTGCTACCAACTTGTGCTAAGAAACATAAACAATTTAAAACAGAATGGACTGGGTCCTTCCCTTTCCCGTACTCCTCCCAGTACCACTCTTTTCTGATAGTTACTTGCATATCTAGGTTTTCTAACTCTCAGTGTGTTCCTTTTTCTCCCCATTTTCATAAAACGTTTGAAGTGTTTAAGGCTTATTTTTATTTCCATATCCTCTCATTCCTGGCTATTACCAACATCCTCTCAATCAATTTAACTTTCCAGTGATCTCTGCTACAAGATTTTCAACTCTGGGACTTGTGATTTTTTTTTTTTTTTTTTTGGAGACAAGATCTCCCTATGTAGTGCAGGCTGGCCTTGAACTTGCTTATGTAGCCCACGCTGCCCTCAAACTCTCGGCAAATCCTCCTGCCTCAGCCTCCTGACTGTTGGGATTACAGGCGTGTGCCACCATGCCCAGCTCTCCCATGGCTTTTAAGGTTAAATCAAACTGTTTCAAATAATTTAGGAAACCCCAAAAGAATAGAAATCATGTGGGGTGTGGTGGTGCACGCCTGTAATCTCAGCACTCAGAAGGCTGAGGCAGGACGATTTGCCAAGAGTTCAAAGCCAGTCTGGGCTACAAAGTCAGTTCAAGTCCAGTTTGAACTGCCTAGTGAAACCTTGTCTCAAAAAAAAAAAAAAAAAAAAAAAGAGAGAGAGAGAAAAGCAAGCCAAAGGGAAATTAGAAAATTTCAGAAAGAATTCAACTTTGCCCTATTACAGAAACTCAAATCGGGCTGGTATGGCGCTCCATGGTACAGGTTTCCCTGCATGCCCAAGGCTCTCAGTTCAACAGGAAAGGAAAAGGAGAAATTCAAAAACAGTAGAGATCATTTTTCCTTAGCAGTTGGCAAAGATTTAAAAGTGTTACGAAACCCAGTGTTAGCGAAGGTGTGGGGAAAGACAGCTTTTATCTAGTCTCGTAGAAGTCAGCGTGATCTTTCTGGACAGTAATGTGATAAGATACAAAATTCAGCCACCCTTAACCTAGAAAGTTATATTCCAGTAATTTATCTTACAGGTAGATTCAAAGTGTACAAAGATAATATGTAAAAACATATTTGCCAAAGCTATCTTTTCCTTTTTCTGACAGAGTCTCACTATGTAGCACAGGCTGGCCTTGAACTCTCAGCGATCCTCCTGCCCCAGCCTCCCAAGTGCTGGGATTACAGGCATGGGCCACCATGCCCAGCCCTTGGATCTTGAACCTCAAAGTATTTTTTTTTAATATATTTTTTTAAAAAACAGCAAGTTGGGGCCGGTGAGATGGCTCAGGGGCTTAAGCGCCTGCCCGGCAAGCGCGAGGGCCCGAGTTCGACTCCCGGTACCCACATACGAAAAAGGGGCCAGTGATATCGCTCAGTGGCACAGGCACCTGCTGGCGCGCGAGGTCCTGAGGTTGACCCCCGGTACCCACAAAAAAAAAAAAAAGAAACAGCAAGTTGTACTACAGCATATAGGGTATAATCACTTTAGGGGGGTTGTTGTGCTAGTTTTTAAAAACTATAGTATGTATTTGTGTTTGCATAGAAATTTTCCAAAAGAAATTTTAATAAAAGAAGTATCTATACTATTAATTCCAAAGAATTTAAGTAGGAAGGGAAAGCTTTTGCCTTATTCAGACCTTTATATTTAACTGGTTAGGATATTACTTTTTGTTTTGTTTTGTTTTTGAGATAGGCCCCCACTCTGTGGTCCAGCCTTGCCTTGAACTTTTGGGTTCAAGTCATCCTCCTGCCTCAGCCTTCCAAGTAGCTGGGACTACAGCCATGCTACCTTCCTGGCAGTATATTATTCCTATAATAGAGAGAAGAACATAAAATAGGACGCTCCCCCTGTAGTCTAACTTCCCTTGTCCCCTTCCACCACGTCCCAGTCCTCTGCCTAAAGCCTCCAGTCCACCACAAAAGCCGGCCCCACCCAGCCCGCGCCCCGTCCCGCATCTGCTCTGCCAGGCTCCAGCCGCACCCACAGGGACGCTTTCCCTGCCTAAAAATCCAAGATTTCGTTCCATTCCTGCAAGTATTCCAAGGCAACAAAGCAAACTCCGTGGATTTTCAGCAACCTGAGGGGTGTCTGTTCCAGGTTCGCTCTTGAGTTCTCGCAGCACTGAGCCGGATCAGCTCCGGGCTGGCCTTTCCCAGCCCTGCGCGGCACTGTGACATTTGACTTTCCAGCACTGAAAGGTCACCCGGTCACCTTGCGGGGCAAAGACCACGCGCAACACAACCGAGCAGGGAGTTCAGCCACGGCCAGCCACCTGCCCTATCCCTCTTCAGCCCTTTCTTAGACGAAATGGGCAGCTGAATAAAATCCCAGCATGTTCTGTTTAACAGACCCTTGATTCAAATTCTTGACAAAATACCTAAAAGCAGCACACACGGCTCTTTAGCTTGGCGATCCAATTTCCTCTGCAGTTTTAATCTGATTAATGTACAGGAATCCTCGTGCGAACAGTCAACTCCTTTGTGGTGTTGCAGGGAAGCCTGATTATTCGAGACCTGCTCCTTTCATGAGGGAAGGAAACGAGCAAGATCACCCCTTCCTTCCCATGTCACCATGAGTCCATGCGTCCCGGAGCTGGGGTCTTCCCGGCCGCTCCGGCGCTGTCAAGGCCACTGGGCTGAGGGCGCAGGGGTTGGGAGAGGCCGAGGCCAAGGCTCCTACGCTGAGGACCCTGAGCCTTTGGATGCGGGGCCACTATGGCCTCAGTGGGCTGTGCGAGTCCGTGGGAGAGGGGGAAGGAAGGAGGAAGCCCGGGAGAGAGTCCACGGAAGACTGAGCCACCCTGCAGGAAGGGAGGCCCGACAGCTCCATATGCGCGGCTGGCCTGCAGAATTCAGATCGTATATTATAAAACCGTGAAAGTAACCAACTCTAGTACAGCTATGGCTAGTCACAGAGGCTCATGAAATTGATTTTACTTAATATTTGGGAGCAAGTTCCCAGAGAGGGAGTTGTTACTTAAAATAACAGCAAGATTCACTGCCCTGGATCAGCGCCAACGCCCTGGGCTGCAGCTGGATGACGGCAAGAGGCGACAGCCCCCTTGTGGCAAGGCCATGGGGCGAGCATGCACCACCCTGCCTTCGTGCCCAGCAGACCTGCGGACAGCAAGGCTGCCCAGTGGGAACGAGGCCAGGACGTGAGGAAGATAAATGCATTTCCTCCACCTGCTTGCCCTAAATTCCTGAAGGAAATGAAGGAGAAAAAGGGAGCGGCCGGATCGCTGGTGTGGTTCGTAGAGATCCTAACACAGGACTGGAAAGATCGGGCCCCCAGGGAAGGACCACGGCGAACCCCAGTGTCTACGTGGAGAAGGCGCAGGCCCTCAACAGAGCCACAGAGTAAGTCAGCTGGGCACAGAAATTCATTTGCTCCAGTTGTGACAGGGTCACTATAACCTCGATCAAATTATTCAAACTTAGTTTTATTTTTAAATTTTTTTTTTTTTTTTTTTTTTTGAGACAGGGTCTTGCTGTGTAGCCCAGGCTGGCTTTGAACTTGTGGTGATCCTCCTGCTTCAGCCTCCCAAGTGCTGGGATTACAGGTGTGCACCACCTAAATTAGTTTTAAATGTCACAACTGTCTATGCATGACCAGCCCCTTCTATCCGTTCTTAAACTTTCTCTCAACACGCATACACCTCTCCCAGTATTTCCACTGTCACCCAGGACTCGCTATCCATGCACACAACACAGAAAAGGATACTTAGGGGCAATAAAATCTTGGTGGCCGGGGCTTCTCCGATATACCTGAACACAGACCCTCAGTCAACTTCCAGGGAAATACAGGTGGCCATGCCCATGTATCAACACTGCTTCCTGCAGCCCAGATAAAAGCAACAGCAAAGCAAACTTTTAAAGGCAGGCAGGACAAAGAACCAAAAAGAAGATGATGGCAGAGAAGAGAGAAACAGGAAAGCACAACTTGTCTGGGAATGGGGGCGTGGCTGGTCCGTAGAGGTGAAGGACCCAGAAGTAAGGACAGACTCCAGGGTCCCCAGGGACCCCCGGGCACAGGTGCAGAGGGAGGTGGGGTACAGCCAGGCCCCCTGGAGTTTGAGTCAAAGTCTGAAAACAGAACTGGGCATGGTGGTGTACACCTGTAATCCCAGCACTGGGGAAGCTGAGGCAGGAGGATTGCCATGATTTTAAGGCCAGCCTGGGCTACATAGTGAGTTCAAGGCCGGCTTGAAGCACAGGGAGACTGCCTGTGTCCCCTCTCCCAGCCGTGACTGTTAACTAAGCCCCCTGAAACCTGGGCTGGATTGAAGGTCACCCTGTGTTCCCTCAAGTCAAGGAAGGCTCTACAGTGGAAGCTGTGAGAGCAGAGACTTTGAGCGGGTACCTGGGAGGATGTGAGACGATAAGAGCCTTCACACTTCAGGACCGCAATTCTGATGGCCTTGGCAAGTATGCATTTTTGGGGTGGGTATTAAAAACAGGGTCCCACAGTGAAGTCCAGGCTGCCTTGAACTCAGTGATCCTCCTGCCTCAGCCTCCCATGAGCTGGGATTACAAGTGTGTGCCACCACCGCTGGCTGCAACTATAAATTTTCAGTTGGGATCTGAGGTCCAAGCTAGGGTCAGACTAGGAGAGAAAGAAGGCTGTGGCAGTAGATGGGGCAGGTCCCATAGCCTGCTGTCCTGGTCACCACACCATACTTACCGTGCAAGCTTGCTGAGGCCGAGGACTTGCTTGTTAGGGAGATAGCCAATGTGGACCTTCGGAGAGGAGAGAGAACTCATGAGCTAGAGGCAGAAAGAGTGCGTCTTTGTGACCTCGAAGTACAGGAAGGCAGGAAGGGTACTGTATACTTACGTGTAAATCCACCATAAATTCACAGCGTATCTTCAAAACATGACTCAGAAGGTAGAGTGACAATGAGAGTACTTTTAAAATGACATAAAGACAGTAAAAGAGCACGGTATATACAGCACTGAGTCTGTCAGCAAACGACAAATCGAAGCCAGGCATGGTGGTGCACACCTGTCATCCCGGACTCAGGGGGCCAAGGCAGGAGAATCGCCACGAGTTCAAGGCCAGCCTGCACTACATAGTCGAGTCAAGGCCTGCCTCCAAAAAAATCAGATGACAAATGCAAAGTATGGTAGTGACTTTCTGTGCTAAAGCTAAGTTCTGCATGTCCTTCCTCCATGGAGGAGAAACATTCTCAAGAAAGGACACGTGACCCTGTAGTGACATCGAGCACAAGCTGGAGAGACTCCCGACATGGCAAGAACTGCAAACATAAATGGTGCTGCTCACCCCCACCACAGTGGTCTCAGGACCCCATGAGCCCGGCCCCACAGGGAACCCCACACCCTTTGGGGCCCGGATGCCCAGCTTGCAGCGCGCTCCATCGCCCTGACAGGGAAAGCGGCTTGGCAGAACAGGCGCCCTAAGCACAGTTCCCATAGGGAATTTTCCCCGTGCCAGGGAAGGCCATGCCTGTCAGTGTAGGGGGCACCGGTGAATCTCTAGTTCAGGAAATGCCAGCCATTTTCTAGCCCAGTAGTCAATGTGAGAAAATGTTAGTTCTCTTCAAAGGCTGGTAAAGTGGTTACTGCAGGCAATCAATTAGCCAGACATAAAACTACAGAGTCTGTAATTGCAGCTGTACTGGGGAGGCTGAGGCAGGAGGATCTCAAGGTTGAGGCCAGCCTGGACAACTTAGGGAGATCCTGTCTCAGTAGATTAGATAGACAGACAGATAGATAGATAGATAAGAAGGTAAGTGATAGAGTGCTTGCCTAGCATACAAGAGGCCCTGGGTTCAGTTCCTTTATATATATATATATGTGTGTGTGCGTGTGTGTGTGTGTATATATATACATATACATATATATATATATATATATATATATATATCACACCCACATTCCTATTGTGACTGCTGACCTAAATGCCCAATGTTTCTTGTACACTTCCATACCTGACCTAAGAGTCCTCAGTGATCTTTCATCTACTGGTGCCATTTGCTCTGAGAGTTCAAATGCCACCTCATCACCTTCCTGGCAGGCAGGAGGAGCATGGAAAGTAGTGCCCGAACATCAGGTGTTTCCAAGAAAACCTGCAGAGTGAAAGCTTTCCCATGGGATCGGGACCAGGGTGTCCACACCACTTGAAAGTTTTGTGCTTATGTGCAGAGCTACAATGTGTTTACAGTCACTACTCTTTTTGGTCTTTCTTAAGATCCCGATTCATTTAAATGTCTGTTTTAGAAAATCATGGCTGAATAACACCCCTAAAGCCCAGAATAGCAAAGACACAAACGCACTGCTGTACCAGACACCAGGGGCGCGGCTGAGCACAACACAAGGTGGCAGGCCCAGCCGGGTCACCATGGTTCTCCACCCGCTTGGACGAGAGCCTGACTTTCTCACCTACACCAGCCCCGTGGATGCCTCCCGGAGCAGCGCTCAGCTTAGTGTCACGCAGCTTTAATCTAACCTCATTACAGCAAACCCAGGGGTCGAGTGGAACCGAGCCAGAAGTGGGGGCAGGGCCTCCACAGATGCCCAGCTGGGACCCTTCAACGGGAGAGCTGGGGGCAGGGGAACATTTGAGAGTAAAGAGACTAAAGAGACACAACCAGATGAGACGAAAACACAAATGTGACTGCACCGGGCTCTCATTTCAGCAAACCACCACCAGAACTTGTAAGACAATCAGAAACATTTAAATACGGGTTAGTTATCCAAGCTACTTAGGAATCACTGCTAATTTTATTTGTGGTATTGCCACCGCAAGAAAGAAAATAGTTTAGACATGGATATTAATTGATGGTATACATAACTATTATAGGGATGACAATGATTAAAAGGCAGGCTGTCTGTAACATACCTTATATTCTTTTAATATGTTGACATATTTACTGCGAACTTATTAGATGGCATCTTAAATTGGGTTTTCTTTTTTTAAAAAATTCATCATTTAGAGAAACAGACTGTGAGAAATTGTAGAAAAAAAAAAGAGTACAATGGCAGGAATTTGGTTCCGCACGGTGAGCAGGGATCTGTATATAAACTGACTGGTCCTGTGCTGATAACTGTAAAAGCTGGTGGATGGGAACACAAACTTACCATACCAGTCTTCCTATTGTTATGGATGATTGAGATTTTCCATGATAAAACTTAGAAGAAGAAGAAGAAAAGAAGAAAAGAGGGGAAGAAGGAAGAAGGAAGAAGGAGAAGAAGAAGAAGATGCCACTACACACACAATCGAATGCTAATCCTAAAACAAGAAGTGCCGGTATTGGCAAGAATGGGAGACCATTAGAGCTCCCATATGCTGCTGGGAGTGTAAATCGGGGCCTGGGGTTTACACCAGGGGCCTGAGGTCCCACCCGAGATGCGCTCCTAGCAGAGACGCATACGTATGTGCAGCAAGAGAAAGCTCATGGCAGCACTGTTGTTAGTAGCCCCCACCCACCCAAAACAGAAGGTAGAGGTCCAAATGTCCACTAGTTCAGGACAGACAAGCTGTGGTGTACTAGTTACACAGTGCAGTAATATATAATAATGAAAGACAATAGCATCAATGAACCTTACAACGCAGACAAAAGAAGTCAGACACAAAAGCGGTCCAACTGCAGATTCTTTCCACTTATACGTGGTTGAAAAACAAAACCAATGTCTAGAGCTGGAAACCGATATGCTGGTTACCTGCAGGCCAAGGAGTGGGCTACAGTAGGGACAGGAGGTCCCTTCTCAGACGCTAATCATGTTCTGGCTCTTGGTCCGTGAGGTGGTAAGAAGTACCCTCATTATTTCTGCATTCTTCCATGTTTTACTTCCATGAAAAAGTGAAAAATAAAAATAAACTGGGCATGGTGGCACAGGCCTGTAATCCCACAGATGCCAGAGGCTGAGGCAGGAGGATCTAAGGCCAACCCAGGCAACTTAGAGAGACCCTTGTCCCAAAGTAAAAAAAAAAAAAAAAATTTATAAAAAGGCTGGGGGAATACTTTCCCAGCATGTAGAGGCCCTGATTTAATCCCTAGTACTGCAAAATGCAAAACAAAAAAACCCAAAAAACTCTAACAAAAAATGAAGCAATGTTAATACTTACTAAATTTAGGTGATGGGTATATAGGCTTTCATAATACTGTTTCCTAAAAGACTTCCATTTCAAGATTATTAATAAAAAGTCAAAATAAAGCAAAAGCATTGTGGGAGTTGGGGAACAAGAAAACTCTTTGTCCTAAATCAACATGTTCTCGAATGTGTGTTATGGCTTGTGTCTAGATAGCCCCTCAAAGCCTCATGCACTCATAGGTGGGGCTTTATGAAGGTGGCTGGATCTAGGGTATATAAAAATGGATTAAGGGTATGATGACTAGATTAGTCCACTAATTGGATTAGCATGGTTCTGGATGTGGCTGGATAGATACAAAGAAGACAGAAGACCCCACCCTGTGTGAGTGGCAGAAACCAACAGGCTGTGGTTTGGATGGAATAAAAAGGGAAAGGGAGGCTCATTGCTGCTTGCTGCTTCCTGCCTGCCTTGCCATGGACTGTTTCTACTCTGGCGTGCCCCTCTGCCATGCTGCCCTGCCTTGAAGCCAGCCAACTATGGACTGAAACTTCTACAAACTGTGAGCTAAGATAAACCTGTCCTCCTTTTTTTTTTTTTTTTTTTTGTGGGTACCGGGGGGTCGACCTCAGGACCTCGCGCACCAACAGGCGCCCGTGCCGCTGAGCGATATCACCGGCCCCTTTTTCGTATGTGGGATCCGGGAGTCGAACTCGGGCCCTCGCGCTTGCAAGGCAGGCGCTTACGCCGCTGAGCCATCTCACCGGCCCAAACCTGTCCTCCTTTAACTTGTGGGTGTTGGTATTTTGTCTAAGCAACAAGAAAGTAACTAGGACAGTATGTTTAACTATAACAAAACACTAGTTGCATTGGATTCATTTTTTCTAATCTAGAAAGTGTTGGATGCATATCAAATCCACTAATACCATAACCTCTGCCCCAAGAAATTCTGCAGTCATTACTGCTCATGTCATCCATATATACATACATCTTAGGTCAAACATTATTCAGCCAAAATAAAGAGCAAATGATTTTACAGCCTGCAACAGCTAGTTTTTTTAAAAATGTTACTTTCACCTCATTACCTTAACCTATTAACATGGTATTTAGCATGGAAGGCTTGCCCTGGGGACAAGCTGCTATTTTGCTTTTGTTTTTGTAGAATTTCAAGTTTTAGATCAGCCAGGTTGATGAAAAATAAATATTTATGCATAACTGTAAATATCTGGGGTATTAGGAATTGGCAGCTGGTGATTTTAAATACAATTATCCTGACTTTAAAACTTTCACTATGCTTTTTTAAACTGGTAGGAAACGACAAGGAAAAACCTTACCTTTCCAACAAATGGAACGAGGTGATGCTCACACATGGAATACATATCGATGTCCTTCACAATCACCATTTCGTCATGATCTTCATCAAATATAGCATCGTTCAGGACATCTGAAATCAGAGGCTTGCCTCAGCAACCTTTCCAATTTTATAGAAAAATACAATGTCCAAAACCCACCATGATTAAATATGAAAAGATAGTAAACATTAAACAGAATATTAATCTGGCAAAAAAAAAAAAAGACAAGGAAATACAAACTAAAACTAGTTAATTTTCCCTTTCAAATTAACAAAATTTTTTCTTTAAATGAAATAAAAAATCCTTGATACAGTGCTACATGGGAAATGCAGATTATAAATATATTTACAGTATGAGAAAGGGGGTGAAGAGGGAGAAAACAGGTATGCCAAAATAAAAGTGGTTATTTCCAGTGGTAGAAATGGGCCACTTTCACTCTCTTTAATTTTTGTTTTTCTGTTTCATTCAGCTCTTTTCTTTTTGAAATAGGGCCTCACTATGTAGTTCAGACTGGCCTTGAAGTCACTAAGGCCCAGGCTGGCCTCCAACTCATAACAATCCTCCTGCCTCACCCTCTCGAGTGTTGGGATTACAGGTGTCTGCCACCATGCCCGGCTCTCTTTATGTTTTCTTATACTTAATATTTGCTCTATAATACATATGTGGAAAGCCATATATGGGACAAGAGTAATACTCAGCCTTCTGAATTCTGAGGCCAGAACCACATACCTATAACTTAACCTCTATTAGCCAAGCATGGTGGCGTGTGCCTGTAATCCTAGCACTCAGGAAGCTGAGGCAGGAGGATCACTGTGACTTCGAGGCCAGCCTGGGCTACATAGTGAATTCAAGGTCAGCCTGAACTACACAGTGAGACCCTGTCTCAAAAAACAAGCAACAAACAAAAAACTTAAACTCTATTATCAATTCCCCAAGTACTTCTGTAGACTTACAATGTTTTCCAGTTATTGTAGGTGGGCATCAGACTTATTCTATCTAAATGGTCGCCCTCCTAAGGAAATAAACCGCAGCACTTGTATGTAGACATCTCTCTGGGGAGGATTTGGGGGACACCAGCATCTTGGGTGAGCTTGAACCCAGGGCAAGCTACAACAGACATTTAAAATCAAAAGGCCTCATTGTTACAAACTGCGTTAGCAAGCTTCAATATCTCATCTGCAAAACAGAAGTTAATGCAATGATGCCCAAGGGAGGTCTGAGCTGTCTGTTGCCCTGACTGCAAGAGCCACCCTGTCCTGGTCCTGGCAGGGATGAAGGAAAAGAGCCCCATGCTCACCATGGTAACCCCGGAACCACCCAATCCTCACCGTGGTAACCCAGCAGCGGTACTCAATCCTCACCATAGTGACCCAGCCATATACCCAGTCCTCACCATGGTAACCCAGCCACATACCCAATCCTTGCCATGGTAACCTAGACAAGTACCCAGTCCTCACCATGGTAACCCAGCCACATACCCAATCCTTGCCGTGGTAACACAGCCAAGTACCCAGTCCTCACCATGGTAACCCAGCCACGTGTCTAATCCTCACTATGGTAACCCAGTCACATAACCAATCCTCACCATGGTAACCTAGCCATAGTACTCAAACCTTACCATGGTAACCCAGCCACATACCCAGTCCTTGCCATGGTAACCCAGCCACATGTCCAACCCTCACCATGGTAACCCAGCCATAGTACCCAATCCTCGCCATGGTAACCCAGCCACTGTACCCAATCCTTGCCATGGTAACCCAGGCACCATACCCAATCATCATCATGGTAACCAAGCAGTGGCACCCAAACAGTGGTGTAGGTGAATGCCTGGTGACAAAGAGGATTCTTCAGCTCTACTGGCAAAAGAGAAAAGAAGCTACAAGCAAGGACAGTCACGTCCTTTTATATAATAAATATATACATAGAAAAGGCCCTGCGCTTCCGCCTGCCTAGCTTGGATACCTCAAGACACCTTGCTGTTGATTGCAAGTTTGAGGGACACCCAGGATCCACAGTGTGACAGGGCAGAAGGGAAGAGATGAAGTCCTGGAAACGCTGCGTAAGTCATGGCACAACACGCAGACGTCCACCCACAGCCCTGACCTTCAACACCTCGCCGCCCCAGAATCGGGGCTCGCAGATCCTGAGTCACCGTGGAGAGCGGTCACCACCCCCGAGTCAGGCCGGTCCTAGGCACGCATGGCTGAAAAGTCCCGAGTGTGGCCGGGGAAAGTGGGTGTGTATGGTGTAAACCCACGCAGGCGACACAGAACTGACCCCTGCTAGGGGTTGCTAGTGAAACCCAGGGAAGAAGCAGCTCACTGCCACTCTTGAAGTAAATGTTCCTTCTCCACAAGCAATTTTCTATTCTGAATATTCTGCCCCAATCTTCCGTCATATTTTTGAAGAAGGCCAAAAATAGCTCCTTAGCGTGCCCAGAAGTGTCCCAGATTTCTCCAAGATGTTAGTATAACGTCACTTCCTATCGAATGTACTAAAGTCTTCAGTCACAAAAGAAACAGTCCCGAAAGTAAAGACAAACAGAAATTTCCTAAAGAACAAGAGTACTGTCAAATGTCAGACACGTTCATTTTCTGTGGCAAAAAAAGGAAAAAATAATACCCATTCTAAGCCCTGGTGACAGCCACATGCCACGTATAATCTTTCAAGCTGGGCTTCTGTCATTTACTGGCTCTGGGACCTTGGGCAAGACATTCTATGCCTCAGTCATCTTGGCTGTGAAATGAGCAGATGAACAAAGTGCCAACTTCATAGGGACATCATGGGGATTACATCGTGTACGCTCGTCGCCACGTCGGCAAAATGTAGTTGTTACTCTTATAATCAAGGCAGGCAGAATTGCTAAACTACGGGTCCCACATGAAAACGTGCTTGTGGCAGAGTCCAGAAAGGAAAAACAGTGACTTTCCTATGAGGCTTTATGGTGGAGACGCCTGGCGGATGATACCTCAACCAAATGACCAAGGCTAATCTCGCCAATAGCGAGACAGGACACTGTGTATTCCTGGTATGACATGTCACCTCTGTGGTATCCATCCCAACAATACAGAACGACATTCTAGGCATCAGAAAAATGGAGGGGAGTTCTACAAAATACCTAAATAAGTACCCTTTCAAAAGTACCAAGAAGCCAGATGTGGTGGCACACACCTGTAATCCCAGCACTCTGGGAGGCTGAAGCAGGAGGATCACAAGTTCAAGCCTAGCTAGGGAAACTCAGCAAGAATCTGTCTCAAAATTTAAGAAGGGCTGAGATGTCACTTAATGTGAAGGCTCTAGGCTCTATACCCAATACAACCAAAAACAAAAAAAGGATCAAGATCATAAAAGACTTGGAAATACTGAGGAACCATCAGATTGCAGGGGATAAGATAAATAAAACTAAATGCAGTGAAAGAACTAAAATCTAAATGAATACTTCAGCTTACACTATTGCAATATTAATTTCTAAACTACAGTGATTGTAACCATGGCCATATGAGGTGTTTCATTAGGAGGACCTTCAGGAAAGATACTGCATAGGACAACTGTAGTGCTTTTGTAATTATTAAGTCTAAAATTATTTCAAAATAAAAAACAGGATGTGAGGGTGATGTGGCTGCGACATCTGTCACTCCACTGTTCGCTGGGGATGATTCGGCTGCTCTGGCTGGCTAGGCAAGTGTCCCCTTCCTCCCTCACCACTCCATGTGCGTCCCTCCCGAAGCTGCACGTTTGATCGGAGAGGATGACCACCTCCGAAAGAGGAGGACCGCTCCTCGGTCAAGGGTATACGAGCAGCTGTGCTCCCCTGCTAGACCCTCCAAATGAGCTCTCGAAGGGAAAAATACAAACAGGACCATGTCCATCAGGCGGAAGGTATAAACAATGTTGTGCTACTCAGTGATTAAAACAGAGTGAATTAATGTAAGAACATGGCTGCAGACCCAAGTGTTATTCTCAGTGAAAGAAACCACATGTATACACAGAAAAGACTACTGTCGTGCACAGCATGACAACAGGTCAATGACAGATTGCAAATACAATGGCGGTCCCCTAAGACTGCATCTCCTAGTAATGCCATAGACATCTTGGTTCGTGTAAGTGTGATCTATAATGCATGCGTGATGAAATCGCCTAGCAACCGTACCTAAGTGTGAGATTCTAGAGAAGACAAAACTATACTGACAGCATTCAGGTGGTTTGCCAGGGGCCAGAGAACTGCAAGAGAGGATTCGGCTGCAGAAGAGTAGCAAGAAACTTTTTTAGGTGATGGAAAGGCATCTATCTCCACTATCCTAGCAGCTACATGACTGCATATATCTGCCAAATTTCACATGGTGTGTGTAGAGCTCATGAACACCACTGAATGCTAGTTATACTCTAAGAAAACTAACTTTTAAAAATAAGTCTTTAGGGCCGGTGAGATGGCTCAGCGGCTTAAGCGCCTGCCCGGCAAACGCGAGGGCCCGAGTTCAACTCCTGGAACCCACATACGAAAAAGGGGCCGGTGATATCGCTCAGCAGCATGGGCGCCTGCTGGCGCGTGAGGTCCTGAGGTCGACCCCCCGGTACCCACACACAAAAAAAAATCTTTAGGGGCCGGTGATATAGCTCAGCAGCATGCGCGAGGTCCTGAGTTCGACTCCCGGTACCCGCATATTTAAAAAAAAAAAAAAGTCTTTAAAATTGTAGTGCCGAACATGACCATTTTGTTAAGAAAAGCAGCGGAAAAGGTATATGTGTATCTGCAGAAAGACTGGAAGGATAAGTCAAACAGCTAATAAAAATGACAGCCTAGAAAGGACTAAGAGAGAAGGGAGACAGATGGAAATAAGACATCGATGAATATAATTTATTATTTGACTTTGAACATGTAGTGTTTACATACTCAAAATTAAACCAAAAAGAAAACAAAGAAGTAGTAACTGTCATGTGGCTTAATGCCCTGTGAGGTAATGGAATATTAATACACTGCCCATAGCTTGTTTCATTAAAATGAGCACGGACTATAAACTTGAGCTAGCTGAATCATTTTTCTTCAATAATGAAGTTTCGTGGCTGTATTTACTTATGTTTTGCTCCAACGTATCTGAAAGCGACCATCTGTGGATAAAAAGAACAACACACTATCACAGATTGTTTTAATTTCCTGCCTGTTATCAGCAGCAAGAAGGTAACCCTGGAAACGAGGATTGATGGCGTTCTGCTTCCTACCGTGGTCCTGGTCACAACGCAGCCTCCACAGGTTCCAGGTTCATCTGCAGCCCCGCCACAGGGCCCCTTGCTTGTGCCATTAATGACAGGGTGATGACAGCAAACAGCACGGCGAGGAGGCCACGGAGCTGCGGGAGAGGCCACCACCCGGCCCCACTTAGCATCTTTCAGGGCAGGGGTTCAAATGCAGGTTCCCAGGCCCCGCGCACAGTGCCTCTGTTTCAGCAGGGCTGGGTGGGCCTGAGACTGCACTGCCAACGAGGCCCGCTCTGAGAGCCCCTGAGGGAAGCAGTCCAGGTTTGACACCGCAGTGCAGACTCCGCACAGGTACAGACACACGTTCAAGGGCAGACGCAGAACTGTTTCTGCCAGGGGGATGGGGTGCGGGGGAAGGAGGTACAAGAGAACTCCTGGGAAAATCTCCCCAAAAGGAAATTTCCAACCAATGGATATTTTGAGGGTTTTTTCTTTTGTTTTTATTTTTACTAATGGTACAGGAATTAATGTTATGCAGGGCATGGTGGCACATGTGTGTAATCCCAGCATTCAGGAGGCTGAGGCAGGAGGATTGCCTCAAGTGTGAGGTCAGCCTGGGCTACACAGCGAGTTCAAGATCAGCCTTCTGGGCCGGTGAGACGGCTCAGTGGCATAAGTGCCTGCCTGGCAAGCACGAGGGTCCGAGTTCGACTCCTGGATCCCACATACGAAAAATGGGCCGGTGATATCGCTCAGCGGCACGGGCGCCTGCTGGCGCACGAGGTCCTGAGGTCAACACCCGGTACCCACAAAAAAAAAAAAAAAAAAAGATCAGCCTTCTGAGACTTCTTTGAGGAGGCCAGAACTTGACACCTGATGCATTCAGAAGATGACAGATGACTTGGGATATAGACTGTGCATCCACCCTAAGGGACAGGGAACAGATAGTAGGGTCTGCCATCATGTGAGACAGAAAGGGAGGTACGTGCCCCTCGGTACTGTGGTCACCCAGCTGTACTGGGTCATAAGCGGCCGAGGATAAGTGTCGCATCTTGCGGCTGTGGAGTTCCCACAGCGCCCTGTAACGCCAGGCACAAAGCCGGAGTTAAACACCGTCCTTCTGTGTGTATCCAATTAATATGTCCATCTCTATCTACCCTGTGATTCACTTCCTTAAAATAGATCATATAATGAGAGGACTCAGCCTGGCATGGTTGCGCAGGACTGTAACCCCAGTGAGTCAGCAGGCTGAGGCAGGAAGATCGAAAGTTCAAGGCCAGCTTAGTGACAGCTGAGACCCTGTCTCAAAATAATAAATAAAATTAAATAAAAAGAGTTGGGACATAGCTCAGTGGTAGCATGCTTGCCTAGCATGCACAAGGCCCTGGGTTCCATCCTCAGCACCACAAAAAATAAAAATAAAAGGTAAAGAAAGGGACCCCAAAGAAATGCTTGTGGCCAAGGGAACCTAAGAATTCTCACTGCAGCCTACTGGTACTAGTAGAAATTGAAAGAAGCGTAAATGGGAAGAATGATTACACAGTTTGGGTTGAGTCCTACAGAAATACGACCCAGCAGTGAAAGTGAGCGAATCTGAGCTGCACTCACAAATCCCTGAACTCACACTGAACCGGAAAAGCCAGGCGCAGGAGGGCGTGTGGACATGATTCACTTCACCAGGTGGGCAGTTACAGTGCTGCGCGCCGCATGTGGACACAGAAAACGGAAGTAAACACAGACAGGAAGTGAGGAACCACTGCCGGCGCTTTCGTTTCCATCAAGAAAGCACACCTGGCATGAGGACTTTGCGGACACAGCTTCTCCACTCAACCAGGCGCAGCTGGCGTGTGACATCGGGCCCCACGCTGCCCATGCTGCTGGGATGGTGGGAACTAGGGCGACACAAACACACTTCAAGTGCTCGGCCAGAAAGAGCCAGGGTACTGCACAGGAAGGAAAATTCTGGATATGGGGGCGATTTCACTCCTGTCACCTTCGGCAGAGATAAATTCGCGTTTCTCTTGCGCAATTACAAGACAGCCGAAGCTCGTGAGCTGCACGCTCAGGGCTGCCCTGAGGTCCTCCTGCCTCGAGGCTTGTGTTCGGTGAGCTCTGCTGTCCCCTGATCACCAGCCCTGCATCTGCTGGTGTGGGATCATCCGCACGTGTCTTAGCCTCACGTACCTTAGCTGATTACACCCTGCTCTGAAGACAACCGCTCCGTCCCTTGTAGTTTTATATGATCTAGAAATCCAGAAAGGAGAAGGTGAAAGCCCGCATCGTCTCTCCACAGTTACTTAACCACCTCACAGGAAGCCGGACATAAGTGACTCAAGATGTGGATGCGCAGGTGCGACGAGCTAAGGAGGAGTCCAGGGACCCACGCTCTGGTGCAGGATCTGTGCAGAGGACATGTCCCAGGCTGCGGTGGCCTCTCGGGACAGAGAAGGGCTTGGATGGGGAGCCTGAACGGACCCCGTGTCCCTGGCCTACACAGCTCTGGGGAGCCGGGAATCAATGCCAACAACAGCAGCTGCTCTGAGGCCAGCTTGTTGGGCGCTGGGAGCCAGGGACAAAGCCGGAGTTAAACACCGGCTGTACCAGAGGAAAGGAAAGCACCTGAGCTAAACTATTCCGATTCGCTCCCGGGAAAAACTGGTTATCTAGCAATCATAATCTCGCTCTGGCCTCAGTTTATTACTCTGAATATTTCGGGGAGATCAAAATTAAACCCTTGGAGGCTAAGAGAACAAAAAGTGTAGTCAAGGGGCCGGTGATACAGCTCAGCGGCATAAGCGCCTGCCTGGCAAGCACGAGGTCCTGAGTTCGATTCCCAGTACCCACATTAAAAAAAAAAAAAAAAAGCATACACTTGCCAAATTGAGTTTTTGTTTGTTTGCTGTTTTGCTTTGTTTTGGAGACAGGGTCTCACTATATAGCCCAGGCTGGCCTCAACTCAACAATCTTCCTGCCTCAGCCTCCCAAGGGCCAGGACTACAAGTACTGTATGTGCCACCACAACCAGCTCCAATTTAGTTTTTTAACTGTATAATTCTGTCTTTCACAATCCAGCTGTTCAACTAAAACTAGAATTTACAAAACAGATGGCAATAACAAGGCCTGGTTCACAGCAATTCGAAAGAAAGCACACACCGATCAGATAAACCATCCACTTGCTTCAAAAGGCCCCAGAGGGCTCATCCCATATCATCCCACATTCACTTCGGCCTCGAGATTTCCTACAATGTTACATAAACCCTCTGCAACCCCATCCAAGACAGTACCAGCAGAGTGGGCAAGCCACCACCATTAGTGACAAACAATTAAGGGATAAGAACAGTGGTTCCCAAATACGGCAAGTACTAGGGAGCTTCAGAGAATACAATCACCCAAGCCACCTTGAGAAAACCTGAGCCAGGGGCGTGGCCATGAACCCAGGACTGAGTCCCTTGGAGAACTCAAGAGAGAGGCTGGGGGTGGAGCTCAGTGTGGGGCACTGGGCCAGCATGCTCAAGGCTCGGCTTCCACCCCCACCAATCGATCAATCAATCAAGAGACTCTGATCATCCAGAGACAAGGAAGGAGGCCCGCACATCAAACACCGCACCCCTCATCACCCGGACGGATCAGCCAGCTGGATCCGACAGCAGACTCACTCAACATCAGTTGCAGGGGTCATGCAGCCAGGTCTCCATTGCTGTTGCACTAGACACAAACAGTCCAACCACGATCCGAGGAAAGAGGAGCCCTGGCTATCAAAATGTGTGAAGACAGCCGGGGATATAGCTCAGTGGCACAGTGCCTGCCTGGCAAGCGTGAGGTCCTGAGTTCGATTCCCAGTTCGAAAAAAAAAATTTTTTTTTTGAAGAATGACTAGTTAACATCAAAAGCAACAGTTCATGTAAAGGAAAGTTTGGGGGCTGAGAAGAAAAAAAATATGGTTCGATTAAAGATTAAGATTTGGGGGCCAGGGCCGGTGAGATGGCTCAGCGGCGTAGGCGCCTGCCTTGCAAGCGCGAGGCCCCGAGTTCGACTCCCGAATCCCACATATGAAAAAGGGGCCGGTGATATCGCTCAGTGGCACAGGTGCCTGTTGGCGTGCGAGGTCCTGAGGTCGACCTCCCGGTACCCACAAAAAAAAAAAAAAAGATTTGGGGGCCAGTGAGATAGCTCAGCAGCATAGGCGCCTGCCTGGCAAGCACAAGGTCCTGAGTTCGACTCCTGGTACCCACATATGAAAAAAGGGCCGGCGATATTGCTCAGCGGCACGGGCACCTGCTGGCACGTGGGGTCCTGAGTTCAACCCCTGATACCCACACACAAAAAAAAAAAAAGATTTGGCAATTTAAAGACCCAATCTAAAAATGGGCATCTGAGATGAATACACACTTCTCAGATGAAGAAACACAAACAGCAAATAAATATATGAAAAAATGTTCATAGTGTGGGGGATATAGCTCAGCGGCACAGCGCCTGCCTGGCAAGCATGACGTTGTGAGTTCAGTTCCTAGTACCAAAAAAAAAAAAAATGTTCAGCATCACTGCTCATTCGAGAGATGCAAATTAAAACAACAATGAGATTCCATCTCAACCCAGAAAGAATGGTTATTACCAAGAAATCAACCAATAACAAATGCTGGAGGGGCTGTGGGGAAAAAGGAACCCTTCTCCACTGTTGGTGGGAGTGTCGACTGGTGCAGCCACTGTGGAAATCCGTGTGGAGATTCCTCAGAAAACTAGGATTGAGGCTGGTGATATCGCTCAGTGGCATAAGCGCCTGCCTGGCAAGCGCGAGATCCTGAGTTCTGTTCCCGGTACCCACATAAAGAAAAAAAAAAAAAAAAAACTAGGATTGGAGGTCCGATTTGATCCAGCTATTCCCTTTTGGGCATCTTCCCAGAAGAATTAAAGACATCGTACCGCAGCGATATATGTGAACCCATGTTAATAGTAGCACAGTTTGTAATAGCCAGATCTTGGAAACAACCCAAATGCCCATCAACCAAGGAATGGATAAAAAAGATGTGGTATTTTTAGACAATGGAATACTACTCAGCTATAAAAAGAAGGATAAATTTGAGACTTTTATAGGTAAATGGATGCAACTCAAGACCATATTCATAAGTGAAATAAATCAGACTTTCATGTGTAAACATCGTATTGTCTCCCTAGAGTGAGAAGCTGAAAGAGTAAATAAGATCCAAAATGTACAATAGATATTGTGAAATGGGAAGAAACTGTTCAAAAGGAAAGAGAAACTGAGATGGGGGAAAGGAGAAAAGAAGGAAGGGAAAGCAAATATATATATATATATATGTATATATATACATATATACATATATATATATATGATAGTTAAGATAGTTATACTATGAATTTAAGAAAGGTTTGTGCTAATATTGTTTGGACAATTAAATGCCTATATCTTGTATTCCGAGTAAGTAATTTAAAGATAACAATATGCAATGTATTAACCATTGTTACCCTATTATCTTGTTTTGAAATTTTATTTTTTTTTCCTTTAAAAAAAAAAAGATTTGTGGAGGCTGCTGGGCTTAGTCACACACACCTGTAGTCCCAGCTACTCAGAAGGCTGAGGCAGGAGGTTCACTAGAGCCAGGAAACATAGCAAGAGCCTACTCAAAAACAAGTAAGATTGCAGGAAGCTAAGGCAGGAGGACTGCTTGAGCATAGGGGTACAGTGCCCACGCGGACATCACAGGGAGGCCCCATGGCTTCAAATAAATGAGGTTAAGATTCAACCTAGGACCTAAGGTTGGGCAGAAGGGGGGGCAGTTCCTAGAAGTGACAAGGAAGAGAAATACATGATGTAAGACAGAGTGGGAAAATGCTCTGCCTCCGAGGGGCAGAAACTCGATTCCTTTCTATTTTAAAGCACTTTCCAAGGTAAGTTTTACATTTCATTCATAACCTCTTTTGAGCCTTGCCACACTCTGCATTAGTCAAAAGCCATTTGTTTATCAGGCCCATTGTACAGATGAGAAAACTGACCCTGTTATTTGGAAACATTGAGTACCTTGAAGGAAAGCCCACCAGTTAACCAGCAAAGGCTGGATTCTGACCTCTGTCTTCTGACTCTGGACCAGAGTTTTGACCCTGAGCCACCACAGGCTGAACCCAGCCAACCAGAAGTACAGACAAAGGGGGGACCCAGAGACAAGACCCCCAAGTCAGGTGGTGCTACCATTCAAAGTCTGCCATCAGATGACAAGGCCAAGGGCCGATGAGAGCAAAGGAAACAAAGAAAGCAAACCTAACTTTTAAAAAGAAGAGCAATGGGGCCAGTGAGATGGCTCAGCGGCACAAGCACTTGCTGGCAAGTGCAAGGTCCTGAGGTCGACTCCTGGTACCCACATAAAAAAATAAAAATTAAAAAAAATTAAAAAAATAAAAAGAAGAGCAAGCCAGGTGTGGTGGCACACACCTGTAATGCCAGCATCCAGGAGGCTGAGGCAGGAAGCTCACCATGGGTTCAAGGCCAGCCTGGGCTGTTACACAGTGAGATCCTGTCTCAAGATAAAGAATGACCAAATGAAAGAAAGAAAGGAAGGAAAGAAGGAAGGAAAAATTAGTTATGGGTATTGAAGGAGAGGATAAGGTCCAGCTCCCTGTCACCCAGGAGAGCAGATCAGAGAGCAACCAATCCCCAGAGACCAGCAGGGCCCAGGGCTGGTGTGCACCAGGGGCAAAGTACGGTTTTACCAACTCTTTATTTAGTTTGTATGAGGGAGATGCAGTAATTTAATACTACTTTGACCTTTGCTTTTTGAAATCAAACTGGAACAGTTTCAGGGAAAAGAATCCCATTAAATCTTCAAACTAATAAAAAAGGCGTTTTTAAAAAAAAAAAATGAACTTCTGTAGAAGTTTGTCCTAGAAAACCCCGAAAGAATCACCTCAGGGCTGGGCAGAGCTCAGTGGCACAGCACGCGCTGGCACAAACAGCCTGTGTTCAACGCCCAGTGGCAGAAATCAAAATCAAGCACTCGGCGCCAGCTCCAAGTCTTCGCATCAGCACGAGCCAGACGATCTGTGTCCCCCAGTTGTGAGGCCATATGAAGGGCACAGTGCTCCTGCTAAAAACATCCGCCTGGCGTAATCAAGTCTGTACCCTGAACCCCATTTTCTAAGAACATAAGAAATGAAAACAAGAAAAACAACTTGACAAGCTGGGTGCAACGGCACATACCTGTAATCCCAGCACTCTGAGTGGCTGAGGCAGGAGGACCTAAATTCGAGTCTAACCTGGGCAATTTAGTAGTTTCCCTATATTAAAATTTAAGCTTTAAAAGGGCTGGGGGTGTAGTTCAGTGTGAAGGCTCTGGGTTCAATTCCTAGTACAAAAAAAAACAAAAAGTGGACTATGTTTCAGGATAATCAACATTCTGTCATAGTGTAAAAAATAATTAAATGTGCTGGGCACAGTGGTGCACACCTATAATCCCAGTACTCTGGGAGGCTGAGGCAGGAGGATCGCTGCAAGTCTGAGGCCAGCCTAGGCAATGTAATGAGTTCAAGGCCAGCCTGAACTACACAGGGAGACTGACACTGTCTTAAAAAACCAAAGTAATAATAATCAGAATAAAATGAAAATTGTATGAACCTCAAGTGGGTCTTGGTTTTTTAAAAAAATCACTAATAAAAGATATTTGAGACAACTGGAAAAATATGAATATAGAGTAGGAATCAGATGAAATTAAAGAATTAATAGTTATTTTTTCTAAGGATGGAGTGAGTAGCTAAGAAGGGAAATTCTCGGGGTGACATTTTACCTCTAAATACATGTCTGTGATTTATTATCTGTAAAAGTACAGATAATGTGAGTAGGGCAGAATGCTAATTTTCAATAGAGGTGGTAGGTATATACATGTCCATTATACAATTTTATTTTTGTTTTGGAAATTTTATATAAGAAAAAATAACAAAATAATTTAAAAGCATGGTGCTGAATATTAGTTTTCTGGGCACAGCTGTTCTCCCAACTGATTTAAGAACCACGTTTTCCTGGAGCCCTTAGAGCTGACTTAAGTCCCAGGAGCTAACAAAACTAGCCACTGGCTCCTCTCCGGTAGACATGACCCCGACACTCCTCAGAGCGGGCCAGCTCGTCCTTAAATAAAGGCTCTGTCAGTCACGGGGCTCCAGGTCACAGGTGCACAGACCCGGAAGAGCACACAGATGAGGAGCCCTTTGGAAACATCTGCGTCACAAGGAGACGTGTTACCATAGCAACTGTGTACATGTGCGTGGCGTGACTATTTCCAGGGAAAACAGCACCCCCAGCACTGCAAGGATCTGGAGGCACGTGCGAGGTCCCCGCCGGCTGCGGGAAATCAGAGTGAGCAAGGAGGTGATGCCGAGACGTCCTCGTGCTGCCCCAGGAACATGGGGACAAGAACGAGCTGTCCGGGGCCATGGGTGAGCTGGCAGGGATGCCACCGCGAACCCATACTTGCTGTGCTTCCATCCCAGCAGGAGGAATCTTCACTGACACACTAGTTTCAGAGATACCCGGAAAGGTCAGGATTCGATCGGCAAACAGAATTTCTAACCATTAAATTGAAAGCCTAATGACTTCCGTGTTTCTTTTCCAAATGGCTTCACTGAAAAGGGCCCTACTCCTCAAAAAGGTCAGTTGCTTGGGAGGGAGGAGGGATGGAAGAGAACAGCGACATTCCTACAGGAAGGAAAACCTGCCGCGGGATCAGACAGCCCCGTGGAAGCAAACCCTGAAGGTCCTGAGGCGTGGGTGCTCTTGGCAGCAGAGGGGCAGAGGGCTCCTGATGCCCAGTCCAGTGGCACCGCTCCACCCTGCCCATGGGGTCACACAGCACTTACATCAGGAAGGGGACACACGAGGTCCCCACCAAGTCAACGCCTTCTTCCTGCCTGAACCCCAGCAGGGAGAGCCTTCCTGGTTGGTAAGGAACATCCCACCCCAGCCCATCAACTTTATAGATGCAATGTGTTCCCATCTTTTTTAGCGAGAGAACGCTTGTATGGGATGCTTTCCAATGGCTTCTGTTGAGCCGGGCTCTACCCGGTTTCTACTAGGAACAAATAAAAATGAACACGTTACACAAAACACATCATACTTCACGACAACAGCATGTGCTCTTGGGAAAGCTGAAATATTTGGACCAACCAGACCTCAAAGGAACTGAACCCAGAATCAGCAGCAACCAATTTCCTCATCTAAACCTGGGTGCGTATTCACCGAATCCTAAAAAAACGGAGCCGGCCAGGTGGCCTCCCAGAGTTATCAACCAAACACAGAAAGAAAAATCATGAGAGAGAGGAGAACAGATAAGAGGGCCAAATATTGCAAAAGACCAAGCTGCAGGCTCCAGCCCCAGTGTGGGACTGAGACACAGTGGATTAGAATTACCTAGGCACTGAACTAAAATATTAAACTTCCTTATTTGAGGAAATGGTGTTAGGAGATAAGAAAACATGTAACGTAGCCAAAGGGCTGAAATGCAGCAAAATCTTACCGTCACGGTGAGGAGAAACAACGGAGGATCAGTCAGTGCTCAGAGCAAGGAGGAAGCCCGTTTGATTTTAGAAAATTCACTTTGGCATCAACAGGCTGGAGCAGGATCATGCTGGAAGCAAGCAATCGCCAGAGTGAGATGCTGGAGACGGGTGGATGAGCCCAGGGCCAGGCTGCGTGAGCACAGTTAACCAAGGGGCTGCTAAGAAGGAAGACACACGGGTAAAACCGGTGACCGCACCATGAAGACTAGACCGAGCAGCAGCATGCTCAGGTCACGTTCATCAGCAGGGTTAACGATGGGCAGCATGAACTCGTAGGCACCGGGCAAAGGAGCGAGGCCTAAGAAGGGGTTGGGGCATGGCTTATCTGGCACGCGCAAGGCCCTGGATTCAATCCCCAGCACCACAAACAAATAAACTCAACTGCTTTGAAAACATTTAACTGTATAGTACTGACAGCTGTGGGTGCTACTGTATTCTTTTTACTCCAACACACTTAGGCCATACTCTTCTCTAAACCAGCATGGACTACTTCCATTACAAACAAACAAACACAAAACACACAAAAAACAAACTAAAACAAACAAACAAGGAATACACTGAATTTCCTGATCACAGGTTCTCTGAGGGCCAAACCAGGCCAAGCATCCTCCTGCCCCCTGGACAGCTGGCGCAGGCCCATCCGTGCAGGTGGTGTTTGCTAAACACACACATTAGCCCTGTGGATTTCTTAGAATAAGAAAACAAGGCACAATACTTCTACACTGAGAACACACAAAGTCCTACTGAATGAATTACTGGCTCAAACAAAGCTCAGCTCCTTCAACGAGGATGAACTTTGAAGACATCATGCTAAGTGAAATAAGCACTATCTATGCCAGGCATTTCTCTTAGCACTTTGTGTAGATGAACGCATTTCACCCTCACCGTGGCCCCGCGGGGTGGGTGGATATAAACAGCCCCGGTGCATGTGTGGCAGTTGAATGAGGCACAGCTGATAGGAATGGGACTTGAAGCCACTAGCCTGGCTCAACAACACTACCATGTCTTAGGGCCTTGGGCCTTCCCTTTACTCCTTTTGAAACTGTTTCCTGTCACCTCTGCACACTTGCGGGGTCCTGTCGCATGGAGTATTGTTTCCCATCCTGACTTTCAGTCCCTAAAATTCTTTTTAAATTAAATGTGTTTCATGTAGGCAGCATATTGTTGGATCTTGATTCTTGATCCATTCTGCCAGTCTGTGTCTCTTGATTGGTGAATTGAGGCCATTAACATTGATGGTTATAACTGATATGTACTGACTTATCCTTGTCATGTTATTTTTCTGCTGTTGGCTCCCTTTTATCCCCCCTCTGTTTAATTGTTTGCCTTGCCTGGTGGGTTCATTCTGTTGGGGTTCATGGAGTTGTAATCCTTGTTATCTCTTTCTAGAATATCCTTCAGAACATTTTGGAGTGTTGGTTTGGCAGTCATTAATTTCCTCAGGTGTTCTTTGTCATGGAAGTATCTTATTTGTCCATCATTTTTGAAAGTTAGTTTTGCAGGGTACATCGATCTGGGTTGGAGGTTGTTTTCTTTTAGGGATTGAAATACTTCACTCCAAGCTCCCCTTGACTTGGGAGTTTGTGTTGAGAAGTCTGCTGTGATCCTGATGGGCTTTCCTTTATAAGTGACTTGTTTCTTTTCTCTAAAAGCTTTTAATATTCTGTTCTTGTGTTGAATTTCTATAATCTTGACTATTATATGCCTTGGTGCAGATTTTCCCCCCCCCATGGGTAATTGGGGTTCTATATGCTTCGCTTATCTGTATGTCAAATTCTTTTTCCATGCTTGGGAAGTTTTCTGCCATTACTTCTGTGAACAGGGTTTTTATGTCATTTGCATTGTCTCCTGCTTTTTCATTGACTCCGATCAATCTTATGTTACTCTTCTTTGCATCATGTAGCAACTGCTGGATTAATTTCTCATGGTCCTTTGCTATTTTTAAGAAATCTTTCTTTTCATGATCACTTACCACAGTCCTATCTTCTATATCTGAAATTCTGTCCTCACATTGGTTCATTCTGCTGCATATACTTTCAATGGAATTTTTAATCTTCTGGATATCTGTTTGAATCTGTTTCATGGATTTCATTTTTTTCCTATGTTGGGCCTACATGGCTTCCATCATTTTCCTAAGCTCCTCTATTTTTTTATCTGTATCTGCTCTAGAGTCACCAAGTATGTCCATCATTATGGTCACCATCTCTGATTTGATTTTTTTTCTAGAGCCTTGTTCATCTGCTTTGTTGCTTCCACTATTACCACTTCAGAGTCCAAGTGGGTGGCTTTTGGATTGTTCCACTTCATTGCCCCTGGGTTTGCCTTTGCTGGGCAGCAAGTCTGGGGTTGTATCTTAAGTGTCTTTGCACTTTCTATTTTTTTTTTTTTTTTAGTTTAATTCCTGGGTTGATGCTTGTAAACTGCCTATGGTGAATAGTTTTATTGCTAGTATTTAAAACCCTTAGGAAATGACTACTTTTCAGAGGTGTCTTCCAAGTGTAGCTGGCTTTTGGGTTTTGAGTCTGTTGCAAGATCCTGCCTTTTCAACTTATTGGGGATGAGTACTTGCTGCCTACTTGGCCCAGCCCCTGGTTCTTTGGCACTGGCCTATAGTATTGTTTATGACCCTTTGGCAGTCTCAGTCTTGATATACTAGGAAGAACAACTAATTAGAACAATTATGACACCTTGGCTAAAGTAGAACAATCAGCAATAACAGTCGCATCAAAAACAGCCTAGAAAATGACAAACAGAGGTAACTATTAATTTGCCATCTTTAACCTTATGAACTAGTTTTGTGGTTATGTAACAAAATCTAAAATGAACCCAAAAATTGTATGCATTAAACAAACCCTCAATATTGCAATTTTACCCTGGGGGTGGATTTAAAAGGGGTTGGGGGAGAAAAAAGAGAGAAATAGAACAAGAGGAAGAAATTAGAAGCAAAGCTGGAGGGCAAAGGCAGATCACACAAACTCTGGGAAACAAATGAAGAGCACAGGATGGAAAGAGAGAAGGAGGAAATAAAGACAAGAACAGAACAGAACAACAACAAAAGAAAACTAGAAACTATGTTCACACTCATATAAAAACAAGAACAAACACGAAAAGAAAAAAAAAAAAAACAAGAAAAGAGCAAAGAGAAAAAAAGAAAATAAGAAAAAAAAATGTCCACTTCAAGGCATATCTCTGCTGTCACTGGCCAACAATGTGGGCAGACAGAGTCCAGATCTGAGTTGACTAATCCCAGCAAGCCAGGCGTAGCTTTATAGTGGGGTAGTGGATAATCCCAGCGAGCCTGCACCTTCAGTTCCATGGAAGTTCGGGCTGGCTTCCGGCTGTGAGGCTGGAACCACAACCGTTCAGCCTGCAGGGGTGCACTGAACTTGGTTTCCTGAACCTCTCACTATGCTGCTCTGAGTTCTGCACTCAGTTGGCCCCTCTCCAGGATGGCTACCGGCCAATCGCCCTCTCCTGGGGGACGTCTGAACCCAAATAACTCACCAGCCACTGCACTCCACTGCATCCACTGCTCCATTCCATTGGTGTGTTTCTCAGTGGAGGCCTCTGGGGTCATCAGTAGTTGCTGTGGGTCTGCAGGTCTGAGCCAACCATCCCATGCAGTGAATCAGCACACAGGGAGAAAGCACCGCCTGCCACCTCCTTCCTCTTCATCGAAGTCTCTCTCGTGACTCTCCCCATGGGCTTCAGTTCTCACTTCAGATCCTCCTGGGTTGCAGGGACCCACTTCTCTCCTTCTTCTCTTCCTCACATTGCTATATTCATGTCTGGACACCAAATCTCGGAGAGGCTCTTTCTCTGCTGCTCACCACTCCCCTACCTTCCCACCTCTGCACTCTTGTAACTGCGTCTGGTGCCTCCTTCCAAGCTGCTGAGTTCTTCTCTCCCTCTTCTTACACTGTTCATTGCCTCCTCCCATTCCTTTGAGGAACTCAGGCACTTTTCTAGCTTTGCCTGTCATTGGTAACGCACAAATTTAAATCTCTAGCCTTGAGCCCATGTACGTCTCTCCTTTTTCCTCTGTAAAAATGCAAATTTTCACTATCCTTGTCTCAAAATCTGTCCTGGCTGCTTTTGCTGCATAACAGAACACCCTAGAATCCAGTTGGATACACTGGTTTATTATGGTCATGGATCCTGGGAGTCAGGGGTTCAGACGGGGTGCGGAGCCAATAGCTGGCCTATAGTCTACATTTCAGGGACTCTGGTAGAGGTACCAAGTCAGGTGGGTGCTGCGATTACCTGGGTTTTGCTCAAGTGTCTAGTGTCCTGTGCTGGCTGTTGGGTGAAACCCCAGCCAGGACCCTGACACCAGCGTGTGGCCTCTCCATGTGGCCAGGACTTCTTCAAAGAATGACAGTCTCAGGGATAGCTAAATTTATAAGGTGATGCAGAGCTTCAAAGTGTCTCACATCCTTCAAACACTTGCTAATGGACTCAATCCCACAGTTCTTCCTCACCATAAAGGAGGGAATATATTGCATCAGGTGTTTCTTGCACACTTTCTTAATTCTTGTAAGAGCCTGGGCCAAACAGCTAGGACTTTCCTCATTGCTAGGACAAAATACAGTGGTACCTTGATTCATGATCTTAATCTTTTCCATGATTCTGGTTGCAAACTGAATCAGACAAGAACCAAATCAAATTTAGTAGTTAGGTTCAACATTGACCTTATGGGAAAATTTGATTCAGTTCTCATCCAGTTCAGTTTGAGACGAGAATCATGGAAAGAATTAAGTTGGTGAACCGAGGTACCACTGTACCCATCACCCACAAGTTAAAGAAGGAAAGGTTTATTTTACCTCACAGTTTGTAAAGGTTTCAATCCAGTCAGCTGGCTCTAAGGCAGGATGGAATGGCAGAATGGCATGACAGAGGAGAAGCAGTTCATGGTATGGCATGCAGGAGGCAGGAAGTATTCAGCCTCCCTTTCCCTTTTATCCCATCCAGGCTATGAGCCTATTGGATGGTGCCACCCACATCCAGGGTGGGCCTTCCTATTATCCACACCCATAACTATGCTAAACCTATCAGTGGATTGATTTAGTTATCACACCCTAATCCATATTCACACACCCTAGATCTAGCCACCTCTGAAAAGTCCCACCTATGAGCACATGAGGCTTTGCGGGGGGGGCATCAAGATACAAGTCCATAACAACGCGTATTACCACTAATTACAAAAAGAACAAGCTGACAATTAAATTTAGAAATATGCCCATAATTATATGGCTAATAAGGGGACAAGGTTACATGTAAACTCAAGGTCTTTCACATTCAACAAAGACCCAACTTGTAAACACAGTCATGTATTGCTCAGCAATGGGGATACGTTCTGAGAAATGAGTGATTCAGCAGTTGTCTTTGCATGATCATCAGAGAGGCACTCACAAGACCCTAGACGGTAAAACCTGCTAAACCTACCATCCACCTACGTTATACAGGATCAGTACAACCCATTGCTTTAGGATGGCGATGAACAAAAACAACACAAGATGAAATCCAAATACAGAAAAAATGGTGCAGTCAAGAGACAAAGTGAACACAAGATGGATAAGGCTGCTGCTGGCCCAACACAGCATATTTTATGATAAATTTTTTAATAAATATACTCTAAAATAATAAAAATCTTATTATAGTAAGTACATAAATCAGTAACACAATGGTTTATTATCCATCAAGTATTATGTACCATACATAATTGTCTGTGCTGTACTTTTATACTACTGGCAGCACAGTAGGTTTGCTTACACTAGCAGCACACACACACATGCGCACATGCACAATTATTACACTGAACCACAATGCCACAGAGGCTGCCAGATCACCAAGCAATGGGAATTTTTCAGCTCCAGTGTAAACTTATGAGGTCACCATCACAATGCAGATCCAGGCTGACGGAAACATTGCTACAAGACACAGCACAGCACAGCATTCACTTTTCTCTGACTTCAGGGTATAAAGGTTTCCAGCAGTATTTCCTGTACTGGTGGAATTTCACAGCCATCTCCCACTGCCCTTGCAGTGAGCTCAGGTGTTGGGGATATCCTCTACTCTCTTTTCTTGAGCAGTTCCTCTGTCCAGTAAATTGCAGGTCACAGTAAAAAGTGACCTCTTGAAGTTTTTTAATATTTTCACCATATAATAGATATCACACACAACACATGCGTTACTTGACCATTTATGTTATTGGTAAGGCTTCCAGTCAACAGCAGGCCATTAGTAAAGTTTTGGGGGAGTAAAAAGTTACACATGGCTGGGTGTGGTGGCACACCCCGAATCCCAGTACTCGGGTGGCTGAGGCAGGAGGATCACTGCGAGTTCGAGGCCAGCCTGGGCTACATGGTGAGTTTGAGGCCAGCCTGGGCTACATGGTGAGTTCAAGGCCAGCCTGAACTACATAGTGAAACCCTGTCTCGAAAAACTGAAAGAAAAAAAAAAAGTTTACCAAAAAATAAAGTTATACGTGGATTTTCAACTCCACAGGGTTTAGTGCCCCTAATCTTAGAGTTGTCCAAGGGGCAAATGTACATTGAAAAGCCTTGTTTCTGCCCTGGTCTGCCATCTACATAGTTCATATCCCTTACATTAATATGTAACTGTGCATCCTCTGATTTTTTAATACAAACAACATCGTCCCCATGTACCTTTTTCCTACAAAATGTACCTGTTCTGCCTCATTCAGCTATTCTAAGACACAGGACATCAGTATAACGTCACAGAACTTTAGTATAAATCATTTCACATATACAAGGACATGTGTAAAATAAATTGTCAGAGTCAGGATTTCCAAGTAGGACATATACAGATGTTGCCAAATCACCCTCTGGGGAGTTAAGCTCCACTGTGTCAACTTCATTGGCTTGGGAGCCACCTAGGGGGTTGGGGGGCACATTCTGACTGTGTCTAGGTGGGTCATGGAGGTGTGACCTTGGGAACCAAACCTGGCCCATGGCCCTGTCCTTTGTGGGGCTGTTCCCTTGCTCTGCTTCCTGCCTGCCACGAACTAAGCATCTGTTCCACCATGTTCTTCTGGCTTGGAGCCAACCCACCATGAACTGTACCTCCTGAAACTGTGACCAAATTAAGCCTCTCCTTCAAATTGTGGGTGTTGAGTATGTCCCAGCAACAGGAAAGCTAGAGTTGCTGCTACAGTTTGGGTCTGTAATGTCTCCTCTGCCCCACAGCTCCTATGTTAAAGGATTGGGCACCAGGTGGTGGAGACTTCAGTAGGTGAAGGCTGATTAGAGGAAGCAGATCACTAGGGTGTGCCATGAAGGGTTTATTCTGTCCCCACACCTGGCTCACTCTCTGCTTCCTGGCTGCTGTGAGTGGAGCAGCTTCATTCTGTCCTGTCCTCCTCACCACAGGCCTAGGAAAAATAGATCCAGCTGGTCATGGACTGAAACCTCTGAAACAGTCAAAAGAAATATTTCCCTTGTCAAGTTTATCTCAGGCATTTTGTCACAGTGAAGAAAAACTAACACAGAAAATTGGTACAGGGAAGTTTCTGAGTCGATACCTGACTATGTGGTTTAGAAGCCTTTGGAACTGGTTTGCAGGAGTTTGGAAAGGTTTGGAGATGCCTTAGGGAGGCACTAGAACGATGTACCATGATTCTGGGAGGCACCTGGGAAGACCAGAGCGCCGATCGGAATGCAGACAGGAAAGGCTGATCACGAGGCTGTAGATGGGGACTGCTCTGGGGATTGCACTACAAGGCGCCAATTACATCCAAAGAACCTGTATGCGTTTTGTGCACGCCCTAAGACATTGTGTGAGGCTGAGTTTAACATGTTCACAACCAGGCCATAATACATACATCAAGCCAACCTGGGGTTTCAGGCCTGCAGGAATATGTTAATGATGAAAAGCTAATGAATCTGGCGGAAGAAATTTCAAGGCAGCACAGCCTTCAGTGTGTGGCACAGATATTGCTGGCTTTTAGTCAGATTTACAGTGACAACTGTGAGCAAAAGTCAGAGCGGGAAGATTTGAAAAACTTGTTTTGCCAGAAAAGAAACCCAAGTCAAATCAGGGCTGAGGAAGGTGTGGTGGCTGAACAGATTAGCACCATTAAAAAGCAGCCAAGTTCTCCACCACCACCATCCCCGGAAGAATATGAAAGATGTCTTGAGGGTATCTCAGGAATTAGACAGACCCAGTCAGCAAATGTTGACAAGTGTGAAAGTGTAAAGGTGCTTTGAGGACAGCGTGTCAGGGGGCCCTGCTCACACAGAGCTGCCCAGGAAGCTGTTCCTCTACGATTCCATTCACCCACCAGCCATCCAGGCACTCAGGTGACCTGCCCATTGCAAGGTGGCCCAAGTGGGCCTGGTTACTTTTTGTGCTGGTAGCAAACCTTGGCATCGTCCATGTGGTTCTGAGTTTGTATGCATGCACAATGCAAGAGTTGTGGGGTCCTAGACACCTCCCCCCAGACTTCAGAGGCAAGCCTGGGAGGCCAGGCAGTGTGTGGCAGAATTGGAATCCCATAGGCAGCCCCCAGAGGGTGATGCTTGAAGCTGCAAAGTGAAGCCAAAGCTGCAGTGGAGACCCCAGAAAGTCAGAGATGTACAAACTCTTCCTAATGGGCTGCAACCTACAACAAGGCCCCCAAGCCCTTTGGAGCTCGCATCATGCACCATGCATCCCGGTTCCCACATGTGGAGCTACAGGATTTAATGTCTGCCCTTCTAAGTTTCAGTCTTGCTTTGGTCTGATCATTCCCTGGTATTCCTATCCTGCATTTTGGAATGAGAGTGCTTACCATGTGCCCGCCCTACCAAGGCAGACTGGAAGTATGTGAAGTTTTCAGGATTTGTTTTGTTTTGGGGTTTTTTTCAATAGGGGCTCATAGCTAATAGTTTGCCTTGTGTCTCAGAGATTTTGGACTTGGACTTTTGAGCAAAGCTGAAATTTCTAAGGCTATGGAAACTCTTGGAGATAGAGAATGTATTTTGCATTGCAAGACAGCTATAAGTCTTTAGGGGCAAAGGGTGAGATGCAACAGTTTGAATCTGGATGTGTCAAGGGCTTGGTCCCCATCTGGTGGCATTCCTGGGAGATGGTGGAGAAGTGGGAGGTGGCGCCTGGATGGAAGAAGTGGGTCCCTGGGGACGAAGAGCTTATTTTGTCCTGGGGTGTCACTCTTTCTCTGGACCTCCCCTGCCCTCCTCTCCCCTCTCCACTTCCAGGTCACACAGGAGGTAAAGTGAGTGGCTCTGGGCACTTCCAGCAGGATGTTCTCACGCTACAGCCCACAGCAATGGAAGCACAAACTGTAATAAGGTTAAAGGAACCTTAAAGAGACTTGTCCCATACGATGTGTGAATTCTGTCCAAATCCTGATCCAAATAAATCAACTTATAAAAAGATACCTGTGTGAAAATCAGAGAAGTATAAACACTTGCTAGATATCTGATAGTAGGGAATTACTGTCATCTTCAAATGTGATCAGAGACGATGGTGTTTTGAAGTCCTTGTATTTTAGAGGCATAGTGAAGTATTTCTCAATGAAATGACATGTCTGGGATTTGCTTGAGATAATTTAGGGGGAGACTGTGAAAAATCAAGGAGGTTGTGAAAAATCAGGAGGGAAAAATCAAGACAGACCTGTGTGTATACTGATACCACACAGGTTACTCAGTGAATACACATGGCTCGTCATGATTGTGTGTACGTTTGATCGCTTCTATAAACTGAGTTTAGAAACTGCGATCCTAACAAGGCAAAGAGTTAACAAGCGGTCTGTCCTTAAGAATTCAATTCACATATTCACCAATGTGCTGTGCAATTTGCTAGGGACTCAAAGATGAATAGAGACAGTCCCCTCTTCTCTAAACGGGCCTAAAAGTACCGCCACTAAGACTACAATGACATGAAACTCCAGTGAGCGAGTCCCTCAGCCTTGAAACTAAGAAATAATTTACCTCAGCTCAGACCTTTGACTCATTTCCAATTCTCCTCCCCCCATCTAATTACCATAACTCAACCGAGAATTTACAACTGCAGCGAACATGTTCACTTGCATAACCTGGAATTAAGAACGGCTCCGTACAGTAATCCCGGGTCACCGTCTAGGAGCGCTCGACTGGACAGTGGCCCTCTCCTGGCTACTTTTAGTACTGCAGTCTCCTTCCACAGAACGCCGCAAACAGGAGCAAGGAGCTTTCGAGTCCTGGAGGGGAGGCCCAGACATGGAGAAAAAAATAGAAAAAAATGCAAAAGGCAAGGTGGATATTTAAATAAATTAGTAAAACATTATGATTACATTAAATATGATGTCAAAGGTTGCGATGATTCCCAGCTCTGTACTTTCTCTGTGCCGGTGGGAAGGACACCGCTCCCCTCCGGCTCCTGCGAGAGCCCTGGCAGCACAGGTGAAGGCCTCGGACAGGCCGGGAAGTGCCCAGCAGTGTTCGCAGCTATTCAGACACCAGTCCGCTCGCTCCCCCTCCCGTCTACACTCCACCTCCTAGCACGGAACAAGTCCCTGCTTCGCGCTCCCACCGCCCGGCCCGTCAGCACGCTGCTCCTTGCGGGGACTCCGGCTCACAGCTCCGTTCTCGCAGAGGCCGGGAGCTTCTCAAGGGCCGGAACCACACTCTGCCTTGCTCGGTCTGTCCCCTCCTCCGGTGCTGTGCCCGCACTCAGTGACTTTAGGGGAAACTGCAGTAAAACTCCCAGTTGGTCTTTTGAATAACGGGCTCCTAAGCATGGCTTGGGTTGATTGGTGGCACCGCAGAACTTGACGCCTGCGTGTGTTGAAGTCCTAAACCCCGGGGACCTTAGCACATGACCTTGTTGGAAATTCCGTTGCTGTAAACACAATGAGCCAGGATGAGGCGTGCAGACATAGAGCGGATCCTTAATCCAGTGTGACCTCTGTCCTCCTAAGACGAAACCTGGACCCTGACAGAGGCAGAAGCTGAAGTCGCAAACCAAGGAACACGAAAGCCTGGTGGCCACCACTAGACACCAAGAAAAGGCGAGGAAGGACCCCCCAGCTGCTGGTTTCACAGGTATTGCGCGTTTGCTGACCCCTTGATTTCAGACCTTGAGCCTCCAGGACTTTCAGGCTGTGGATTCCTGTTGTTTAGACCACCTGCTGGGGCACTTTGTTCCAGCAGCCTGTAGAACCAACAGAGGAAAAGTACTTGTGTGGCTGCGTCTCCCATAGCACACAAGGCGCTTATGGTTTTGTTTTTTTTTTGAGACAGGGTCTCGCTACATAGTCCAGGCGGGCCTTGACCTCACTGTGTAGCCTAGGCTGGCCTCAAACTCGTGCCCATCTTCCTGCCTCAGCCTCCCAAGTGCTGAGATTACAGGTGTGTGCCACCACCCCTGGCAGATAATATATTTTTAAAGGAACTAGAGGACAGGCTTTTCTCCCTCATTCTCAATCACTTCTTAAGTTTTAATCCACTAAGACAACTTCCAAATTCCAATCATAAATCATGGCTTTATTTTTCCCTGCTCTTTCTGACAACTTTAAGAACAGGTCCTATGTAAAAATCCACTAGCAAAATTAATTTAAGACAAAAATTATTGAGTCCGGATTTAAGTGAGTTACACATTCAAAATAGCACCTCTTAATAAGATGAAACTTTTTTCTACAAAATGTCTTAGAATTTGAGACATGCACTAATCTTTCACCCGTACCACAGGCGGTGACAGGAAATGATTTGACTGCTTTCCCCTCTTCACATCTTGGACACTGTAACAAGTTTAGGTCCCCACAGCAGCCTGAATTAACAAATTGGTTTGTGATTCAAAAGAGAAACCTTTTCCAGCTACTACCACACTTCAGTATAAAGTAGCTAAGACTCATTTTTGACAATGTTTCTAATACATCTACAGAAAACAGACACAATCTTGTGAAAGTGGCTGGGGGGGGGCGTGACTTTCTGAGGGACTCAGTCACCTCTGGGGCTGTCTCCTCACACTGGGTGGTACACAGCCTCCTGAAACTGGGGACAGTGTCGCCACGATTATGAAAACTGTCTTGGCCGTCTGGATAAGACAAGCTAAAAATCTAGTTTACTAGAAATGCGACACAAGTGTCAAGACTCATGTGTTACCATAAATTCACTGAAAAGACCAACGGATGAGACAAGCTATACCCACTCAGCCTTTGGTGGATGACGCCATCTAAAAGGTTGTTCCGTGTATACCTGGGATGGACAGGGAATGAGAAGGGTCAGTCCCAGGAACGTGAGGACCAAGGCCCTCCCAGATCGCCAGACCTTCTGATTACGTAGAGGTCTGAAGAGAGGGACAGTGGGCATCCAGGAAAGGTGACTGTATAGGAAGGAAAACTCACCTTCAATCCTGAGAGAACTGGGATGTGGCTAAAATGAAACAGGACAGAAAGAGACAAAGAGGAGCTGGTCCAAGGATCGACTAGATTCAAAGGAACCCAGCTCCTGGGAGCGGTGCTGGCAGCTCGCTACCTCCCTCAGGGCCCACCGGCGACAGCCAGCAGAGAACAGAAATGGGGGGACAGACAGCCTGTGACACCTGCTCACAGCAACCATGGCTGCTCCCATGGTCAGGTGCACTAGGAAGCAGGGGACAGGACAACAGGCAAGGGTCGCGGGAGGGAGGACAAACTGCCCAGAGCACCGGGAATCGGCACCAGTCCACACAAGAGGAGCTAAAAACAACCACGATGCCAGCCACAGCTGTCCTACCACTGAAGCCAACACTAGTGACCAGAAATTGATACACAGAGATACAAAAGATAGGAAGTCCTGGAGCTTGCTCACCAGCTTAGAAAAATGAGTTTCAAAATAGATTCCTATCCAAAAGTAATCTATAGTTGTCACGGACTTTACCCCAAAAGGAATACAAAGCGGGAGGTATGCAGGATGCTTTCCCTGCTACAACACTAAAGAGGCCCCCAAGCGCTCCCCATATCCTCCCTTCTCTCCTCCACCCGGGCGAGCCCAAGACACGCGCACCACCGTGTCAGGCTCATCCTTTCATGTTCAATGCCACCCTAGTCGTCCTCTCCACTGTCTTCCCACTAGTTACACAGCTCTTTAAAAAAAGAACCCTCAGTATTAAATCCTCAAGCATGTTCCCTTACATGTAGGCCAGCGAACTTTTCACTACAACCTAGCGAGAAATGCATTTTGCCTCTGTGGCCAGTGTGCACACCCCTACCACAAACACACACACACCGTACCTGTAAAGCCTGAAGAGTAGTTCCTTAACACACTTATCCCAGCCAGCCGCAGCGCCACACACCTGTAGCCCCAGCTACTGGGGAGCCTGAGGCAGCAAGATCACAAGTTCGAGGGTGGCCTGGGCCGATTAACGAGACCCTGTCTACGTAAGCCAGGCGTAGAGATGCACCCCTGTGATCCCAGCACTCTGGGAAGCTATGGCAGGAGGATCACAAGTTCGAGGCCAGTGTGGGCAACTTAGTGATTGAGCAAGACCTGTCACAAAGTGAATGAAGTGAAAAGAAATGAAACAGAAAGTAAAACGGGCCAGGCGTGATGGCGCGCACCTGTAATCCCAGCACTCCGGAGGCTGAGGCAGGAGGATCACTGTGAGTTCGAGGCCAGCCTGAGCTACAAAGTGAGTTCAAGGCCATCCTGAACTGCATAGTGAGACCCTGCCTCAAAAAGACACACATACACACACACATACACACACACACAGAAAGTAAAAAGGGGCTCGGGATGCAGCTCAGTGCCCTGGGTTCAATCCCCCATACAGCATAAAATAAAATTTAATTTAAAAGGTAAATAATTCCTCAGACAGAAGACTATTACTTAGAATATATAAAGAACCTAAAAAAATTAGACTCCCCCCCCAAAAAAAGACCCAATCAAAAAATGGACAACTGAAATGAATAGACACTTCTCAGAAGTATAAATGGCCACGAAGTACATGAAAAAATGCTCAATATTGCTGGCCATTAGAAAAATACAAAGTAAGCTGGGCATGGTGGTACACACCTCTAATCCCAGCACTTGGGAGGCTGAGTCAGGAGGATTGCTTCAAGTTCAAGGCCAGCCTGGGCTACGTGGAGAGACCCTGTCTCAAAAAACCAAATAAATAAATAAAGATAAAATGGGCTGGGGATGTAGCTCAGTGATAGTTTCCCTGAGTTTAATCTCCAGGACAGCAAACCAACAAAACATTCTTACTATTCCATCTGATTACACACAGTAAACTGATCTTATCCATTCTGTCCCTTTCCTTTTTTAAAGAAGGTGATCCCGGTCACAGTTTGAAATAGGTGGTAGATGAGGCATCTCAGGGTGTTGCAACACAAGCAACTAAGAGTTCAGCAGCAGTCAGGCTGCCCGGCTATCACTTGTGTGAACTTCAAACCTCTGCCTCAGTTTCCTTGTCATGGGGATAAGAAAAGAGCACGCACCTTGCAGCTGAGGAGTAAACAAGACCATGCAGACAAAGCACTTAGCCCACTGCGAAGTCCAATTCAGAGCTGTTCATAATCTTCAATGGTCCACGTACTTTTTATTGTGGTAAAAAATAAAGCTCTTCATCTTAGCTACTGAAAATGTGCAATTCATTGATACTCACAGTGCTGAGCAATTGTCACCAAACATTTCCCTCACCCTGAAAGGAAACCCCATATCCACTCAGCAGTCCCTCCCTAGGCTCCCCTCTTCCCTAGCTGACAAACACGAATCTGCTTTCTGTCTCTAGGGTCGTGAACTTTAAAATAATATTAGCAGTTGTTCAGAACAGTTTTCTAGCAGGGAATGAAGCTTAGTCTTCGTGGCTGAATCTCGGCTCAACAGACAACGACAATGCTTTTTCTCCAGCAAACCTGTGACTGCTTAAGGTAATTTTGTTACCAGTCTGAGGAAGAAATCCACTCTTCCCTGAGGTAACTGCTAGGTTAGAGATCACTCTCTGTGGAGAGGCATCCACCTTGGGTGCCCACAAGAGGTGGAATGAGAAAGCCCAGCAAGATCCCTCTCCATTACATCCGGGAACATCATTAAACCAGCCAACCCTCCTAAAAAGTGCATGCAGAAAACTGAGTGCTTGCTCCGTGTGGAGGCATATGCCTGTAATCCCAGCACTCAGGAGGCTGAGGCAGGAGGGTCGCCACAAGTTCAAAGCCAGCCTAGGCTCTATAGTGGGTTCAAGGCCACCCTGAACTACATAGGGAGACCCTGTCTCAAACAAACAAACACACGAAACGGAGTGATTATTTTCTAGCTTTGCATTTTGAAACTCTGCTTTTGAGACTACAAACTTGTGCCATCAATAAGTTTAAAAAAAAAAAAAAAGACAGAATTTGAACTCCATTTCTTGGTTTTCGGAGCGTCATTTCCTCTTGGGGTCCCACCCCTCTCGCACTCTGATTTCCCACCCTTCCTTTGGGATGTGGAAGTGGGCAGAAATAACTCAGTTCCTCCCAGCAGGAGTTCCCCGAGTTGCTCCACAGCTTTCAGGGAAATGACAGGGCGGCTCGAGGCTCGCCTGCGAAGCAGCACTGTTTTCCTACGGTGCGCGGGGAAGGCAGAAAGCTTCTCCAGCCAAAGAAATCCTCGGCGGCGCCAAGATGCCCCGAAGGTAGGGACTCACAGGCAATGACTGCAATCCCAGCCGAAGCAGCCACATGTTTTTTTTTTTTTTTTTTTTTTTTTTTTTTTTTAATAAGGTGCAGGGCTGGAGATGAAGGTCAGTGGTCCAGAGCTAGGCCCTGGATGTGATCTCCAATACCAAGAATAAAAAGGGCAGCCCTGATCACCGGACGCACGGGCAGCCAAGTCTCAGCCCTTCCACCTCCTTCACTGGCCTCTGCACTCCCCACTGCCGCCTCCCCCGCTGACCGGGGGTGAGGGGGCCGCGGAGCAGCAACCTGGGGCGCTGGCTTTCTTTTGAGGGGGGAGGAGAAGGAGGAGGTAGGCTCCTGGCAGCAACTGATCCCAAGAAACCGCACACCTCAAGCTCCAGAGAAGCCCGCACCCTTAACTCCGCCAAATTTCGGAAAAGTCCTGAGCTGGGGGGTAAACTTGAAGTGGATAAAAGAGAACTGCACCTCTCGGAAGGCCCCAGTCCGCAGGCAAGGGAGCTGGGTGCAGGTGTGGGATTCCAGGGGTGCTGGAAGCACGCGAAGTCGGGGTTTCCCCCCATCTCCTAAAGGTGGGGTCCCGCAGGCCGGGGAGCCCGGGGACCGCGCTCCGTCCCCGGATGCAGAGGAGGGCGGGGCCGGGGCAGAGGTCGCTGCCCCCCCAGATCCGGGCTGCGGGCCAGCGCCGAGGGCGGGGTGGGAAGGTGACAGCAGCGCCCGGCCACCTCCGCCCGGAGTGGGGCAACTCCGGGAAGTCCCCGCAGCCGGCGCTCGCTCGCGGCCACCTCCCGCGTGTCCCCGCGTGTCCCCGCGCGCCGACCTGAGATGGTCTCCTGGTAGCCCTTGGTGAAGAACTGCATGGCCGTGGCCGCGCGCCAGGGCGTCTTGAGCAGCCCCTGGCGCTGCGGGTCCTCGCCCAGCTCGCGCAGGATGGACGCGTAGGCGGCGGCCAGCGCGGGCAGGCTCAGCGCGTTGTCCTCCAGGCTGCGCGGCCGCTCGCCCTTCCAGCCGTCGGCGGCCGGCGCGCCCCGCGCCTCGGGGAACCCGTTGCTGCACCGCGCGCCCGGCGGCTTCTCGGCCGGGGCCGGGCCCGGGCCCTGCTCCATGGACCCGCGGTTCCGCTCGGGAGAGACCCAGGGGCGCCTCAGGGTCGCGGGTAGCGACCTGTGGCCGGAGTCACCTGGAGAAGGAAGCCGCCCGCAGGTGGCACGAGCAGAACCCGGGCAGTAGCTGGCGGGCAAGCGCGGCAGCGCCGCCCTTTTATAGTCCGGAGGCTCGGCGGCGCCTCCGGACGCTCCCATTGGCCTCAGCCGCTTGACGTCACGTATTCGCCCCGCCCCCTCGCCTTCCCGGAGTTTGGGCTCCGGAGCCCAGGGCACCGCGAGAGACCTGAGCCTGAAAGCCGCAGGCGTCGGGGACAGGAGCCGCCGGGGCGCAGGGTGCGCTCCTCACACGGCTCTGGTCCCCTCGCCCTGGAAAGATGAGCGAACAGGTGACCTCGCCGGGAGAGAGACCGAGATGCGCCCCAGAGGAGATAGCTCACTCCCGTGCTTTCTGGTGAAGACTAGAGGACTGTCATTTGAAACTTCTTGGATGGCTAAAAGTGTGTCCAAAGTAAGTCCCTGCCGCCTTCAAGAGCCTTCTTCTGAGGGCCCCGCAGATCTGGATCTGTGAAGGCACCAGATCGCCTGCCGGTTCTCTGTTTAACTTTTGACACCCTGGCCTTGCACAATCATCAGGTGAAGTCGTCTTTCCACGCCAGGAGTTTGGTGGCCTGGGGACAAGTCACCCTCTGTCCAATGTGATTTGCCGGAGCTGCTGACTAGCTGCGAGGAACCAGTGAGAGAATAGCTGGAGGAAACAAAGATCCTTGCTCTTGATTAGTGACAACCCCCCCCCAGGAAAGAATCTTTGTTCTTGAGATCTGCAGAATGTGGCCACAAAAATGTGTCATTTGGACACCAACCTCCAGTTAGCTACTCACAAACACCCCTCTCCTTTAAAAAAAAAAAAAAAACCACCCCTAGATCAGAGTTCCAGAAAGAGGACACCATGCCGGGTGTGGTGTCTCAGGGCTGTGATCCCAACACTGGGGAGGCTGAGGCAGGAGGATCACTGTGAGGTCAAGGCCAGCCTGAACTGCATAGTGAAACCCTATCTCAAAAAGACAAAAAAAAAAAAAAAAAAAAAAAGGACACTTTAGGGCAAGAATCGCTGTCACCTTTTATCACTGTCTATCATAATAAAGTTCTTTCTCTACCACCTCCTTAGCTCCGTAATGCGTGTCTTCCAGCCATGTGTGTCTTCCAGCCATGTGAGGAACAACAGCCATTTGTGCCCTAACATTGTGGTGTGAACTTTGACCTTGGAGAAATTGACTTGCAAGCAAAAAAAATAAAAAAGACTTTCACTGAGATCCATTTGTGTTTGGGGGAGGTTTAATTATGGAAATTTGGGGTTTGATCAATATACAGTGACATGCAAAGCTCCTTTCCCCTGATGTTGGTACAAATTGTGAAATGCTATGATCAAATGGACTCTTAACCAGTGACATCTGCTTTTATTGTTTTGAGATTAAAGACCTGGACCTAAAAACAAAAAAACAAACAAACAAAAAAAAAACCCTGGACCTTTTTGCTCACTTGAGGGATTATGTCATAATGCAAAGGTGAACTTTAAAATGTCTATCAAATTAAGATCTTTTTCATTTCAGAGAATTTCTAATGCTGATTTTTTGCCAAATAAATGATTAATAGGATTAGGATCAGACAAACCAGAATAATAATAATATTATTCTATATTAATAAAGTAGCTCTCTTGTTGTAATTAGTAGGTATTGTATGTCTGCTCCAGCCATAGCTCTGCTCTACACAAAGAAATATGAACATTGCCTCAGAGTCACCGTCAGTCTAAAAGAAAAGAAAAAATTTAGCCAAGTGTGGTGGCGCACACCTGTAATCCCAGCACTCAGGAAGCTGAAACAGAAGGATCACCATGAGTTGGAGGCCAGCCTGGGCTACACAGTAAGTTCAAGACCAGCCTGAACTACACAGCAAGACCTTGTCTCAAAAAAAAAAAAAAAAAAAAAAAAGAAAGAAAGACAGACAGACAAACAAAAATTTCTTTAAAAAATAGAAGAGGGCCGGTGAGACGGCTCAGCGGCTTAAGCGCCTGCCTTGCAAGCGCGAAGGCCCGAGTTCAACTCCCGGAACCCACATACGAAAAAGGGGCCGGTGATATCGCTCAGTGGCACGGGCGCCTGCTGGCGCGCGAGGTCCTGAGGTCGTCCCCCGGTACCCACAAAAAATAAATAAATAAATAAATAAATAAATAAATAAATAAATAAATAAATAAATAGAAGAAATGTACAGCTTTGCCTAGCATGTTCTAGCCCCTGGGTTTGATACCCAGCACAATAAATATATAAATAAAATTAAATAGAAGAAATGTTTGTATCAAGATTTTTAAAAGAAACTTATTAAATTCCTATATACATTAGATGCCAAATTACATTAAAAAAAGGAACGGTAACATCCCTCAGAAAGCCTCTTGGACACTTTCTGGATATTTATTGTAAGTTTTTCCCCCCGGGCAAGATCATGCAGTATTTTCTCCCTCTGGTTGCCCTACCCACTGTCCACTGCTACCCTCCTGGTCAGAATTACTCAAGGGTTCTCAAGCTGCTCCAAACATAGCTGGAGACAACATTCAAAGGCCAGCCTCGCGTTTCACAAGTGAAAACAAAGACATGAAAGGAGATGCTTCCCAAATGGAGGAATTAGATGGAGATGCTTTCCATAAAAACTGTGCTTTGGTGCCAATCTAGTGCTTTTCTTTAAAAGACTTGTTTTTTTGTTTTGTTTATCCTTTATGTGGGTACCGGGAACTGAACTCAGGACCTTACGCTTAGCCAGGCAGGCACTTATGCCGCTAAGCTATATCACCAGCCCTAAAACATTTGGAACCATTAGCAAATATCATATTCCCCAAAGACAATTTCCAGTAAATTTTACCCTAAAAATTAACATTTTCTTTGGATACTGCCCCTGAAGCATCAACACTTTTGTCACCCCGTTCCTAGTACAGAGTCTCTGGATTCGTGCTATTATTTGTAAATGGAGACAGCGAAACCAAGGAAAACCTGAATGAACCCTCTAGTTTTGCTTGCTTGCAGTGGATGGCTTTCATCATCAATTTCAGAGGCCCCGTAGCTAAGTAACATACTGCCATGGGCTTTGCTGTAGGTGACACCTCTGAAACACAGGTCCTGATGCTAACGGCTGCCTACGTTGCTTTTCAGGGACTCGGAGGTAGCTCAAAGTGGCTGAAACACATACCCCTCACTGGGGCCTGCACAAGTGTCTGATGGGTGACCTTTGATGTTAGCCAAAAATTCTATCCTACGAGCACTAAGGCTTCCATCTTCTGACCATGGAATTTCCTTACCTCCATGACCTTTCCCTAGGCCTCAGACCACCCTTTCTTCCTTCCTTCCCTCCCTGCCTTCTTCCTGTCTTCCTTTGCCGCCTTGTTTCTTTATCCCACAAATACCTCCAAACACTATCCTCAGAAAGGCAGGTTTGAGACTTGGGGCTTCTATCCCCCACATCTGGCAGGTCGGGAATAAACCCTTCTGCAAAACTCATCATTTTAGTGCTTGTATGGTGGACAAGCCGGGCCTCATTTGTTAACAACAACGCCTTTCAGCCACGAGTCCAAAGGTAATGTTATGAAGTTTTAAAATCACCAACGTTTCATAAAGACTTTAATAGCAAAATGTAGATAGCTGGCAGGGTTGGTTGTAAGCAGCAGCAGGAGAAAGAGGAAGCATAAACTAATAAGAGAGAAGGATGTAAAGGGAATTTGTTAATACAAAATAGTTCAATAGTAGAACTATGAACATTTGTATCCAGAAACTGTAGCAATATCCATGTTTCTAACCCAACATGAGACCCACTGCACCCACTCTCCAAGTTTCTTTCTATCAAAAAGCCAAGGAGTGATTTTTTTTTTTTTTTTTTTTTTTTACTGCTCTCATCTCTAGGGCAGTGGCAAAACAAAATCAGATAAGAGTCGCAAGGTGTCAAGACTGATCACTGCGGGGCTATGGAAAGGTACAGTCGTTGTCAAAGGCGACAGATAATGTTAGGCATTTGGTGGTGTTCTTTGGAAACAAATGTAAGTGAACTACATGGAGGTTCTGTATTTGAAACTCACACTGTGGAGGAGACTCTGGGTCAAGGTGGAAACGTACGCACGGAGAGGGTCCTTACCTCACCCCAGCTCCCAGAAGCAGGACGACGGAGTCACTAAAACCCTAAAATATCTTAATAATCCACCAGCCAGCAGGCTTGTCCAACCGGCAGTCCACAGAGTAGACACATGGAGGGCTTGGATACACCTCAGGGGAATGATGGCTGCTGCTAAACCAGAACCATAGAGCACGCTTGAGAGCCCGGCCCTCGGAGTTCGAGGCAGGAGGATCAGCAAGTTCAAACCTGGCCTGAGAAAATTAGCAACTTAGCCAGACCCTCTCTCAAAATAATAACAACAATAATCATTTTTTTAAAGGATGGAGATGAAGTTCAGTGTGAAGGACTTGGGTGCAATCCCCTATATGACAAAAAGAAAAGAAGAAGGATGCTAATAGAGATGCTACAGCCGGACTCCGTCCCAGACTTCACAACCCCGCATTGAAGGAGGGATGGAACACACACTGGTTATGGATCTAGAATGTCTCCCAAAAGTCTCAAGTACTCAGAGGCGGGTTTGGGGAGGTGCCTGGATTATGGACCAGTTGGTAGCTGCGTGTGCTGTTAGGAGGTGGGGCCTGATTAACCGGAAAGGGTAAGTCCCCAGGGGCAGCCGTGGGAGAGCGCCTCTCCCTTCCCGGCTCCTCCCTGCACCCTCTGCTTCCCGGCTGCCATGAGGTGAGCAGCTTTCCTCCCCACGCCCTTCTGCTGTCGTGTTTCTCCCTTGGAGTCAGCTGACCATGGGCAGAATCTCCTGAACTGAGAACCAAAAGCAACCTCCCTTCCTTTGAATTGTGGGTGCTGGGTATTATGTCTCAGGGACGGGAAAGTAACTAACACACACCTCAAGCCTCAAACTTGACAGTCAGGGAAACCACCGGGCTTCCATGATAATGGGAAACATGAGGAAGTCGCTGTCAATAATATCGAGAAATGAGACATCAGAGAAACAGCCTGGCTCCCCTGCAAACATGCAACAGCCAAAGAAACTAAACTAGACTAAGGGGGGAGTCAGTATCCCCCGCCTGATGCTTAGAATCAGAAGTGTTCAGACCTCAGAGGGGGTTTTGGGGGTGGAACATCTGCATAGGTTTTATCAGTTAAGCACCCTTAAATCAAAAATCTGAAATCTGAAGTCCAAAATGGGTACTCAGAAAAGTTTCAGATTTTGGATTTCAGATTTTGAAATTAACTAGAAAGACTCATGTACAAAATAGACACTAAGCTTACTGACATGAGGAAAGGCATGAACATGAATGCAGAATAAAAGGTAGAGATGAGCCGGGTAGGGTGGTGCACACCTGTGATTCCAGCTATGCAGAAGGATGAGGCAGGAGGGTCACACGTGTGAGCCCAGCCTGGGTAACTGAGGGACTTAGCATGATCCTGTCTCAAAAACAGAGGCAGGGGGCTGGAGATGTAGCTCAGCACTACAAAATAATAATAGTAATAATAATAATAATAGTAATAATCATTTTTAAAGTACTGGGGATGCAGTTCAGTAGTAGAACAATCCTGGGTCCCTTCCCCAGTTCTGTGGGGAAAAAAAAAAAAATGACCAAGATGAAAGTCATTGAGAAGACAAAGATGATCCGGCTTAAGGATAATTAGGGTCCCCCAAAGTAGACAGCTCAAGGAATGGGAAGGAATATAGTCAACCAAAAAACAAAACAAAACAAAAATACAGTATTAAGACAATTGTTATGACAACTACAAAAGAAAGAAGCTGGACCTCTGATATCATATACAAAAATTAACTTGAGAAAATAAAAGACCTAAGTGTAAGAGATAAATTATAAAACTCTTAGAAGAAAATTATAACGTTCTTAAAAGACCTAATTATCAGAGGTAGAATTAAGAACTCTTAGAAGAAAACATGCACATAAATATCCACTTCTTTGAATAAGACAACTAGATTTCTTAAAAATGATACCAAAAGTGGATGCAGTGAAATAAAAAATAAATTAGATTTCACCAAAATTGAAAACTTTTCTGCTTTGAAGGATAATATCAAGAAAGGAACCAGGTGTAGTGGCACACACCTGTAATCCCAGCGTTTGGGAGGCTGAGGCAGGAGGATCACCATGAGTTCGAGGCCAGCCTGGGCTACATAAGCAAGTTCAAGGCCAGCCTGAACTACAGAGCAACACCCTGTCTCAAAAATAAAGAAAGTAAAAAGAAAGGGAAGAAATGACAACCAAGCATGGTGGCACATGCCTGTAATCCCAGCACTCAGGAAGTAAAGGCAGGAGGATCACTTTGAGTTTGAGGTCAGCCTGGGCTACATAGTGAGTTCAAGGCTAACCTGAACTACACAGGGAGACCCTAGAGATTGAGAGAGAGGGAGAAGGAGAGGGAGAGAGAGAGAGAGAGAGAGAGAGAGAAATATCCATAACATATAAAGAACTTACACAGGGTCTGCAGGTGTGACTCAGTGGTAGAGTGTCTGCCTCACTTGACATCCTAGTTTCAATCCTTGGCCATACAAAAAAGTAGGAAGGGAGGGAAGGAGGAAAAAAGAAAAAAATAACACCTATAATTTAAGAATAAAAACACTGCTAACTCCCTTTTTAAATGGGCAAAGATTTGGATAGGTAAATATATAACAAGTACAAGTTGTATACGTGTACAACAAGTACAGGAAAAGATGCTCAACATTAGCCGTGAGAGAAACACAAATCAAACCCACAGCGTGTACCACCTCACATTCACTCAAAAACACAGATAGGGCCGGTGAGATGGCTCAGTGGCATAAGCGCCTGCCTGGCAAGCGTGAGGGCCCGAGTTCAACTCCTGGAACCCACATACGAAAAAAGGGCTGGTGATACCGCTCAGCGGCACAGGCGCCTGCTGGCGTGTGAGGTCCTGAGGTCGACCCCCGGTACCCACCAAAAAAAAAAAAAAAAAAACACAGATAACAAGCGTCGATGAGGATGTGAAGAAACTGGAATACACTGCTGGTGGGAATATAAAATACTTCAATTGCTTTAGAAAATAGTCCAGCAGTTCCTCAAAAGACCAAACACAGGGTTCCTCTAAGACCAAGCAATCCCAAAGCCAGGAATAAATCTAAGAGTAATGAGAGTTTATGTCCCCACAAAAACTTGTACATGAATGTTTGCAGGACTGTTATTCATAATAGCCAAAAAGTCCAGACAACCTGAATGTCCATCGTTTGATGAATAAACAAAGTGTGCCAAGGAGTGGGACCTAGTTTAACTGTCCCTCACAGGTCCACGGGCACTGAGGCTTGATGCACAAGGGTGGTGTGGGAGGTGAAGCCTAGGAAGAGGTTTTTAGGTCACTGGGAGCATGCCTTCGGTGTTGGTTAGGGCTATCTAGAGGAACAGATGCAATATAAAATATATGTCTGGTTAGACGGGGATTTATTAAGCAGGCTTTCGTGAGGAGCCCCAATGGCCACCTGCAAGACCAGAAAAAGAAGAATCAAAATGGTCGCCTCAGCGCCAGAGGACCAGAGAATCCAGCAGTAGCCAAAAGTCAAGGCCCGGGGACTCACTGCAGAGTCACCACTGTGACTCTACATCAGAAAGCCAAAGAATCTGTTCTAGAAGGTTAAAGGAACTAGAGACCAATGCCCAAAGGCAATGGCAAAGACCAGAGCTCCTCAAAAAAGAGGGCAGGCTTCCTTCTTCTTTCCCTTTTTATTCTGTCCAGGCCACAAGCTTATTGGTTGATGCTACCCACATCCGGGATGGGTCCGTGCAGGCTCAGTTTGTGGCCTACATGTCAATCATCCACAGACACACGCAGAGCTTCCTTATCTGCTAGGTGGTTCTTACTCAAGTCAAGTTGACACATTGCAATGAACTATTTTACACCTTGAAGGGACTGTGGAACCCATTCTAGCTCTCCGCTCTTGGTTCAAGATGTGATCACTTGATGTGTCTAGGGTGGGGAGCTCAGTGGTAGAGTGCATGCTAGGCCCTGGGTTCAGTCCCCTACTACTAAGACCACTTGGGTTCCACCATTGCTATCTGCCACATGCCATCAGGTTTTCACCAGAACTACACCAATGCAGGCACCACAGCTCCACAACTGTGAGCTGAATAAGCCTCTTTCCCTTCATTAGTAGCCTGGATCAGATATTTTGTTACCGTGAAGATAAGCTGATTAATGCATGTGGTGTACACATACCCTGGAAAATTATCTGGCCATAAAGAGTGATGAAATACATTACTCTCCTACAATATGGGTGAAGCTTGGAACATTATACTAAGTAAGGGCTTTGTTCAAATGGCCGCATTTTGTGTGATTCTGTTACAGGACATGTCCAGAATAAGTAAGTAGAGAGACAGATCATGGTTAGTGGCTGCCAAGGGGTGGGAGGAACAGGGGAAGGGAACCAGCTGCCAATAGCTCAGAGGTTTCTTTGTGGGTGATGAAAATATTCACAATTTCTAGCCCAGCCTGGGCAACTAGGTGACTTAGCGAGACCCTGTCTCAGAATTTTAAAAGTTTAATAAAGGGCTGGGAGTATAGCTCAGTGTGAAGGCCCTGGGTTCAATTCTGAGTATGCCAAGAAGAAAAGTCAGTAATATTTAAATTAAAACATAGCTGTAAAAAAAAATCAAATGACTCAAGCCTCTTTATGGTTTTTATAATTTTAGCCTTAGGGGGATGGTTTTTGTTTCGCTTTAATTTTATTTCTGAAAAAGTCTTCTTATGTTGCCCAGACTGGTTTCAACTTTGTAGGCTCCCAGCAAGCCTCCTGCCTCCTGCTAAGTAGCTGGGGCTACAGGCACGGGCAATTGCGGGCAGATTTGAGGGACTGGTAAAGAATTATTATTTGTGGGCCGGTGAGACGGCTCAGCGGCTTAAGCGCCTGCCTTGCAAGCGCGAAGGCCCGAGTTCGACTCCCGGATCCCACATACGAAAAAGGGGCCGGTGATATCGCTCAGAGGCACGGGTGCCTGTTGGCGCGCGAGGTCCTGAGGTCGTCCCCCCGGTACCCACAAAAAAAAAAAAAAAAAAAAAAAAAAAAAAAAGAATTATTATTTGTGGCTGTAATCCCAGCACTTGTGAGGCTGAGGCAGGAGGATCACCGTGAGTTCAAGGACAGCCTGGGCTACATAGTGAGTTCAAGGCCAGCCTGGACTCAATAGGAAGACCCTGCCTCAGAACACCAAAAAAAAAAAAAAAAAAAGTATTATTTGTGAAACGATTGATATTGAATTGATTTCAACATTAATTCCTTCAGATCCTTTTTCTTCTATTAAATTCAAGTAAAATGAATATCATATTTCTATTAGAAATAGTATTTATGAGGGCCGGTGAGATGGCTCAGCGGCTTAAGCGCCTGCCCGGCAAGCGCGAGGGCCCGAGTTCGACTCCCGGATCCCACATATGAAAAAGGGGCCGGTGATATCGCTCAGCGGCACGGGCGCCTGCTGGCGCGCGAGGTCCTGGTCCTGAGGTCGACCCCCCGGTACCCACAAAAAAAAAAAAAAAAAAAAAAAAGAAATAGTATTTATGATAGTACTATGGTCTGAAAGTTAGTGTCTCCTGCTGCCCCCACAAAAAAATCATATGTTGCAATAGTTGGGGGTGGTGGTACACGCCTGCAATCCCAGCACTCGGGAGGCTGACGCAGGAGGATCACCATGAGTTCAAGGCCAGCTTGGGCTACATAGTGAAACCCTATCTCAAAAAATTAAAAAAAAAAAATCATATGTTGCTACCTAATCCCCATGTGGTGGTATTAGGAGGTATTAGAGTATTAGGTATGTACAGTATTAGGAGGCAGGACATTGGGAGGTTATTGTCACGAGGCTGAAGCCCTTAAGAATGGGATTAGTGCTGTTAGAAAAGAGGCCCGAGGAAGCTAGTTTGCCTCTTCTGCCATGTGAAGACACAGCAAGGAGGTATCATCAAGCCAGGCATGGTGGCATGTATTCACAGAGCCAGGTACTCTTGAGGCTGAGGCAGGAGGATCGCTGGAGGCCAGGTCTTGGAAACCTGCCTGGGCAGCATAAAGAGGAGGAGGAAGAGGGAGGGGAGGAGGGGAGAAACCATCTATGAAGCAGACAGCAGGTCCTTGATGGACTCCAGATCTACCAGTGTATTCGTGGTCCCTTGTTCTTGGATTTCCCAGTCTCTGGACCTGTGGGCAATACATTTGCTCGCAAACTTGTTTCTTGTTTATAAATTCCTGAGCTGTCTGTAAATGACTCAGTTCAGGGTATTTTGTTACAGCAGCCTGGATAGACTAAGACAGGTAGGGTGTCCTTTGGCAGAGGGTTTCAACCAGCCTTGTGAAGAGCTAGACTTAAGTATAGAATTATACTGCACAGTGCTCGTTGTTACGGAGCCCACAGACTGTGTGTGGCTCTCACTGTTCAGGGTCACGGGTTCCATCAGATCCCAACTAGAGAGTGGGCCACGGAGCCCCACGGGAAGGTTCGATCTCCACGCCAGGCAGCGCCACCTCCCAAGGGCTGCATCAGTCTCATTTTTCCCTGGGTGCGCTGCACTTTAGTTGCCTTACAGGAAATACAGTTGGAGAAGGCGAAATCTCAGTTCTTATTCCTGAGTTAGCCACAGAAAGTCAGGCTGCACACACCCCCACCGCCCTACATTGTGCCAAGGATGCAAAGTTCATAAGGTAGGGACAGACGCGCGAAGCAGTTTTCAATCCACTTGATGAAGGGGTGGAAACGGGGCATCGCCTGCTCCCTTTTTGTGGTTATGGTGAACCTCAAGGTCCGGAATGCAAGTCAAGGGAAGACTCACACTTTCATTTGACTGTTCAAGCGCTTTGACACAGAGCTCATTTTTATTTTGTTTTATTTTGTTTTGTTTTAGACAGGATCTCACTATGTAGCTCAGGCTGGACTTGAACTCACCATGTAGCCCCACGCTGGCTTCAAACTTGTAGTGATCCTCCTGCCTCAGCCTCAGTGCTGGGATTCCTGGCATGCACCACCATGCCCAGCTCTCAGAGCTAATTCTCTCCAGGAATTCAGTCAATTCCTGACAGTCAGCTGTAGAGTTAATTTTTGGTCAACAACCTAGAGTCAGGTAAAAATTTAGAGGACCCCTTTTGGTCTATAGGCTCCAATGTGCACAATATTTGTGGTTTTCAGAGATTCATAAAGTTGAGCTTGTAACCTGCCCTGGCAGAGCTGCCAAACGTCAAAGAGGAGTTTCAGAGTCGTGTGGGAGGATTGGCCCCATGATACCAGGATCGGCTGGCATTCACTCATTAAACAAATATGTAGTGGACATCTTCTAGGTACCAGGCTCTGTTCAAGGGACAAGTAACACAGAAGCGAACAACAACAAAAAATCTCCACCTTCAAAGAACTTGAGTGAGTCATTCCACAAGTTCCTTCATGTTGCTACCCTAAGACATATGCTGCCCACCTCCCACCTGTGTGATTTTGGAAAACTTCTAGAAACTCCCTTGACATTTGAAAAGTAAAATAAAACTATATAATCGCACATATGAGAAATAGTAAGAGCTATGTCCTGTAGTGGTAAAGAAATAACATGTAGTGGACTGAGACAGATTAGAGTGTGGCCAGCTGGTTGGGGAAGTGTGGGTGACCTGTCAATCATGGAGATCCAGGACACATGCATTGGCTATTCTGTGACCAATCAGAGAATGCTATCTTCAATTCTTCTGGTATGAGATCAAGCAGGTTTTTGATTGGATAGCCTAGATCTGACGTCAGAATGGGTGTACAAAATTTACCTGGGATTGAGTCGATATACAGACAGAAATTTAAAGTATTATTTCTTATTAGTAACTAAAAATCAGAAGTTAAAGTATTTCTGAAATTATAAAATAATCAATGGGATATGATTTGTTTCAAGATTTTCAGTAACCGATTGTATGAAGTTAGGTAAAATTGCACTGTAAATACTATGAATTTGAGTTTTTGTTTTGGGGAATCTTTTTTAATGCGTTCAGTTTGGTCACGGAAGTATGGAATTAGACCTCAGAGGATGTGTTTCATGACTAACCCCTGTATTTCCAACCAGCCATTAGGAAACAACACAACTCAACAAGAAAGCCTGTCTAAACTGGGTGTGGTAGTACACACCTATAATCCCAGCACTTGGGAAGCCAAGGCAGGAGGATTGCTGTGAATTTGAGGCCAGCCTGGGCTACATACTGAGTTCAAGGCCAGCCTGGCATCCATAGTGAGAGATGGTCTGAAAAAAAAATAGAAAAAAGAAAAAAAAAAAAAAAGGCTGTCGAACTTACACACGATGACAGTACTGGCCAGTGCTCTGTCATCCAGGACGGGCCGATCTGGACATAGATCAATATATATCTGTGAAGAGTGTCATCTCCAACATGACAAAGCTTTAGTTCCCATCTGTACATTTCCACCCATTGCCTCCCTCAGTTATGCAGTAGCTATTTTAGGAGAAAGCTTTGCTTACCCAGAATCCAGGATTTATTTTCTAGTCAACAGATGCCTTCAATGGTAATTTAACTGTCAAAGAGAAATAAATAAAAGGTGCTGAGTTTGGAGCAATTCACGGGAGCTCTGTTGTTACTGAATGTATCTCCCTTTCAGTTGCTGGGGGAACTGCATTTTAATGTCACATATCCAGCTCTTCTTTCCTGGATGTAATTGTAGTTTATCTGATGCCTTGGTTGAAGCTGTTCAAATGTTTGGCTGCTGGCAAATATTTCCTAACATCAGTCCTGACCGTGACAGATCTGAAGCAATTTCAATACATTTTAAAATCCCACTCACTTATTAAATAACCAGAGAAAGATTCCTATATAAATTGAAAATATCTTTATTTCCAGAAGAAGTACCTAGGAAGATACATGTGAGTCTGTAAAAGTGTGATGTTTTCCAGAGCATGACGGGGTCTTGCAGGACTCCTTAGGGGATGTCAGAGAGCGAGACAAAGTGCTACCTGGGATGGACCATTGCTTTCTGGCAGTCAGTGCTAGACACTCATCCCAATATCCTCTCACCCCTTTATTTGTTGTTGTTGTTGTTTGTATTTTTGAGACAAGGTCTCTCACTATGTAGTTAAGGGTGGCCTTGAACTTGCAGCGATCCTCCTGCCTCAGCCTCCTGAGTGCTGGATTACAGGCCTGCACCACCATGCCGGGCTCTCACCCCTTCTTTTTACTAAACCACCTCTGACTTAGTTTCAAGAGGCCATGTGTCTGGGCTTGGCCAAGAAAATAAAATCCCTGCAGCTCCGAGGGCCACGCACAGAGTTCTGAAGTGGGATAGAAGAACGAAAGACAGAAAAGAGACGAGGAAATCATAACTCAAAATTGTACTTTTTATTGTTGGTACCGGGGATCGAATTCATGACCTCACACTTGTTGGCCAGGCACTGTGCCACTGAGCTATATCCCCGGCCCCTCAAAATTGTACTTTTAAGAAGACTGCAACTTCCAGGACCCAGCTGAAGCCACTCAAGGCAATCAATATCCGTGCTCCTTCCCTTGGTTCAATTTATTTTTTTATTATTTTTTTCCTTGGTTAAACTTAGGCTCCTTCCCCCATCTCAAAAAACCAAAAGAAAAAAGAAAAGAATTTAGGCTCCTTTCTTTCTGGACTATTTTTTTTGTTTTGTTTTGTTTTTTGTTTTGTTTTTTGTTTTGTTTTTTTGTGGGTACCGGGGGTCGAACTCAGGACCTCACGCTTGCCAGGCAGGCGCTTATGCCGCTGAGCCGTCTCACCGGCCCCTTCTTTCTGGACTATTGCAGCCCAAATTCCTCAGGAATATGCAAAATCCTTAAACAGGTTTAACCACGAAAGTAAAGAGCACGAACATGATGCTAGTGAAACAGTTAATTTGTACAAACCTTGCTTGTGATCTCACGAAGTTGTGGACCAAAAGGAGGAAGTTACGAGAGATTTACTGGAAATCAGAAAAAAAAAAAAAGCTCAGCTGGATGCCCACCACGAGGGGATTCGGAGTACCTCCAGAGAAGCATAAATGTTCCCCATTCCAGGAAATAATCTCTGCCTGTCTGTCTGTCTGTCTGTCTGTCTCCCTCTCTCTCCCAACACACACACACACACACACACACACACACACACACCCTCTGTTTAAGTGTGTGCTATTAGATTTCTGCCTATGCTGGGCGTGGTGGTGCACACCTGTAATCCCAGCACTTGGGAGGCTGAGGCAGGAGGTTCGCCACAAGTTTGAGGCCAGCCTGGGCTACGGAGTGAGACCCTGTCTCAAAAACGAGAAAGAAAACAAATAAATTTCTGCCTAATAAATCCCTTTATGCCTCTTACTGCCAAATCCTGAAAATTCTTTTTCCCTGACGGGAGTCAGCAAACCTCCGGAGTGGGTCTGGGTCCTTATCTTGGCTGCACAAGCCTCCTCAGATGCTGTCTGGTGACAGTACTGTCGGGAGAGTTGTCACTGGGGTTGCTGGAAGGCCCTTGTGGGAACACGCGCTGCACTAATGAGGCCTTTATAGCTTCCCCTTCTCCCTCCCAGCCTGGAGCCACACCAGAAGTCGGTAGACCACACCGGAAGTCGATGGACCATCTTGTGCCCAGGAGGCCGCACACGTGCTGAGGAAGACGGAGCAGAAAGGCAGTGCCCCAGCCAGTTTTCTGTTACTGTGACAAAGTACCCCAGAGCCGTGGACTTGAAGGAGAAAAGGTTTATTTTGACTGGCAGACTCAGTCTATGGCCAGGAGACAGTGACCAGCTCCTGCAGGGCTGTGGCATCAGCAAAAAGCACCAGGAGCTGAGAGACTGAGGAGTGGAGTTGATGCTTCATGGCTACAAGGTTGGCAGGCACACCAGGAAGTTAGGGCCAAGAGAAAACACCAGTTACCCCAGCTGTCAACCAAGGCCATTAGGACAGGACAAGCGGCCACCTTAGGACTTCAGAACAATCCTAGGGCTCCCCACCCCCCAGGTAAGGGACAAACGCATGCGCATGCGTAGTCTAGATAGTCTCTGAAGTGACCGTGGCGAAACACACACCTCTAGGTGGGGCCTCAAGACGCTAATGAGACGTGCACCGCATGCAGAGGCATGACAAGAAAGAGCACAGAGCCAGGCCTGCTGGCACCCACCCGTAATCCCAGCATCCTGGGAGGCTGAGGCAGGAGGACTGCAAGTTAGAGTCCAGCCAGGGCAACTTATCAACTTAGTGAGAACCTGTCTCAAAATAAAAAATAAAAAGGACTGGGGATGTAGCTCAGTGTAAAGGCCTGGGTTCAAGCCCCAGTATTGCCAAAGGAAAGAAAGAAGAGAGGGGGAGAAAAAAAGAAAGAAAGAGAGAGAGAGAAAGAAAGAAAGAGGCAACTAAAACTCTGTCTTTTGGCATCTAGGAGGCAAAGAGAAAGAGAGATGGAAGAAAGGGGCCTGGGGTGAACACCCCTTTGGGCAGGCTCTCGGTGACCCCATCCTCTGCCGAGTCAGAGCCCTGCGGACCCCCCAGCCCCAAGCTCTGGACATCTGCACTGCAATGGGTGTCAGACAGCAGGTCTGGGGGACACTTAGGTTCCAAACCCTAAAGATGGGGTGATCCTGAGTCCCTGAGAACACAACCGTGCGCCGCCTCCTTCCGGACTTCTCACTACTGGAGAAACGAAAATGATTTATGGAGCCACTGGTATCTGAGTGGCTTTCTTTCCTATGCAGATGGACACGGTGGCCATTTCATCATCCCTGACAGGAGGCAAGGAAGTCCCGATGAGTCGCAGGGGAGACCTTCTCCACGAGGAAGTTTTAGTGGGATTAGCAGCCACCCACAAGCACTGTGACAGTTCAAGCACGGCCGCCCTGACACCATTGGAGACAGCTGAAAACTAAATGCCAGACAGCAGCTGGCAGCGCTGGGGACCAAACCCAGGGTGGCTCCCAGGCCAGGCAGGCTCCACCCTTGAGCCCCAGCAGGAAGGTCTGTATATCCGAAGTTGTAGAGAGCTTAAAAGGAAAGCTGTGTAAACATTCCTCCTAATTTCTCTTTGAATTCCCTCGTTTTAATTGATCTGTTTCTTTCCTATCTATTTATTTACTTATTTATTTACTTACTTATTTACTTAATTTATTGTTTATTTACTTAGGGGAGTAAGTAATTTATTTACTTATTTGTTTACTTAATTTTTGAGCAGTCTCACTATGTAGCCCAGTTGATCCTCCTGCCTCAGCCTCCCAAGTGCTGAGATCACAGGCATGCACCACCACACCTGGTTCATCTTTCCTCTTCTTTTGGCTTCTTCCATACCTGCCAAAATCTGCTCTTTTCATTTTTATTATAGGTACAACAATCATTATTCTTTAAAGAAATAAAACATGTCCAAACTGGTGAGCTTATATACATGGGTATACAGGAAAATCTCCTTACTGAAATCTACACAATGACACAGGAAGAAGCAGCTATAAAACTTGTGAATGGAGCCAGGTGTGGTGGCACACACCTGTAACCCCAGCACTAGGGAGGCTGAGGCAGGAGGATCGCTGTGAGTTTGACGCCAGTCTAGGATACATAGTGAGTTCAAGCCCAGCCTGAACTGCATAGCGAGACCCTGGCTCAAACAAATAAAAAACAAACAAACAAAAAAATCCAACAGCAACAAAAAATTTGTGAATTGCTTTGGGAGAAATTGTCTAACTGGGAGATCAACGAGACCCTCCTAAAATGCTAACGTCCCTTAATGTGGGCTTAAGCAGTGTACTCCAAATTTCAATCATCCCATACCTGATGGTTCTCGAAAGTGGCCCTATTTCCGAGGCTATTTTTAAAGCTCTGTAATCTACTCCATACAACCAAACACTCAGGGGAAGGCAGAGTCCCCAGCCCCGTGTATTATATTCACCAACCTGAAACTGTCAAGGACAGATCTCTGTGGCCAGGCTATGGAGCAGAGCCCAGGAACGGAGATCAGTGGAAATCAAGAAGTGGCACAAGGTGGAGGAACAGCCTTGGGAAGTGGGGTCCCCCACACTTCCCTATGCTAAGGGAGAGAGCCACGCCTCACTTCCTCTTCACGTGGGATTCAGAGGGGCACAGTCAAAGGAAGGGGACCTCCCCGAAGGAGCCACGGCCAGACTTGACTGTGATTTCGCGGGTGGTGCAGAGAAAGGAACTAACCGGCATTCAGCCACAAGCACGTGATCCATGGTGAGCTGCTGACTGGAATCTGTGCAACCCTGGGCAAGTCCCTTACCTGCCCTGTACTTCATTTGCATCTAAAATATATGACTAGCCAGGGCGTGGTGCACACCTGTCATTCCAGCGCTTGGGAGGCTGAGGATTGCCATGAGTTGAGTCCAGTCTGGGCTATATAGTGTGTTCAAGGCTAGCCTGAACTACATAGCAAGACCCCGTCTCAAAGAACCAAAAACCAGAGAGAGAGAGAAAGAGTGAGAGAGAGCACCAAGCTAAAGCCTGACCGACCTGGATTGCAAATCCTAGCTTTGCTCTTGGCTGGATGACCTTGGGGAAAATACTGGACCTCCTTGAGCTCCAATTTTCTCACCTACAGAAAGGAAAAAGTTGTTTTGAAGATTAGCAATAACATAGCCAGACATGGTGGCACACGCCTGTAATCCCAGCACTCAGGAGGCTGTGGCAGGAGGATCACTGAGAGTTGAAGGCCAGCCTGGGCTACATAGTAAGTTCAAGGCCAGCCTGGACTACAGAGTAAGAACCTGTCTCAAAACAAACAAACAAACAAAAAGATTAGAAATAACGTATGCAAAAGGCCCTGCTGACAGAGCTAAGTAATAACCACTGGATGATTGCAGCAAACAGTCATTCCTTGTTTTTCTCCTTCTCCAACTCGTCTCCGGCTTTACCACCAAACACAGCAAGCGAGGCTCTTGCGTAAGATTAAACAAAGGCTTGAAGCCTTTTGTGCAGCCGCACCTGTCTGTCCACTTAGTGTCACCACACTGGGGATCGATGAGATTATTCGCCTCCGGACACAGTTTCCCAGCAACGCACATCTCGAGCCAATTCAGGTGATTTCCTGTCATTTCTGCTCGGCATGGAGCAGCTCTTCGCAAGCGTGCATAATATTAGTATTCTGCTCGTGCAGGGAGACGAGCGCACGTTATGTTTACCCACAGCCTCCTCTGGGTGTCCTAACGCGGAGCAGCTTCCAGAGTCTGTCCCAGGGCTGCTGGTGGCATTCTGTGCCCCGCAAACAAAGGAGAGACCTCCCCCCAGGGGCACCTGGAAGGCCAGCAACAGCCCAGCTATGGCTGAGCCGCTCAGCAAACAAAGCGTGCTCATCGGGGCGCCGGGGTGCCGGGGGGACATTCTTCATTTGAAATTCTCCATCCTTCCCAGTCCTATGGGTTTGATTCCCTGCAGGCAGGACATTTACTTTGCCATTCATTAAGTCGGTCTTTCAGTGATTGCTAGGCAAGCTTATCATATTTTTAGCAGCAATATGAAGTTTGTATTGGAAAAATTATAATTATGTTTAATGGAATTAAAATCTCTTATCATTTACCACAATATTACAATCATTTTGCTGTGTTTATTTTTTAATCCTTTCTTTCCTTTTTTTTCTTTTTTTTTTTTTTTTTGGTGTTTTTGAGACAAGGTCTTGCTATGTATTCCAGGGTGGCCTTGAACTCACTCTGCATTCCTGGCTGATCTCAAACTCAATCCTCCTCCCTCAACCTCCTGAGTGCTGGGATTACAGGCATTGTATTTCTTTTTAATCACTTTTCCTGTGAACAACCAGATGTTTTATTTTACATTGCTATATTCCATCGGTAACCTGCTCTTTTCTTTTACAACTATACTATAAATTTTCACATGTTACAATTTCCGTAATCTCTTTTTTGGTTTATTTTTATTTTTCATAAGGCAGTCACTTTTAATTTTGTGTATCAGTAAATTATTAACCTTTTACATTTATTTAACGGGGCCAGGGATATAGCTCAGCGGCACAGTGCCTGCCTGGCAAGCACAGTCCTGAGTTCGATTCCCGGTTACAAAAAATTTATTTAACGAGTACATAAAAACATAAAAATGGTACATGTGGGTGGGGTAATGTGTTGCTTCGATACATGGATCCACTATGTGCTGTTTAAATCAGGTTTAGGGGGCTGGTGAGATAGCTCAGTGGCATAAACGCCTGCCTGGAAAGTGCGAGGTCCTGAGTTCGACTGCTGGTACCCACATACGAAAAAAGGGCCTGTGATATCGCTCAGCGGCACAGGCGCCTGCTGGCGCGTGAGGTCCTGAGGTCGACCCCCGGTACCCATTAAAAAAAAAAAAATCAGGTTTAAATCTATGTCCTCCAATGTTCATCATTTCTGTATGGTAAAACCATTCACACCTAGCACACGTAAGGTCCTGGGTTTGCTCCCTGGCATCGGAAAAATAAATCAAACTCCTTCCTTGGCGCTCTTGGAACATACAGGTGCCTCTGATATGCGTTGTCACCTGGTTCTCCCAGCACATGGACTCCTCACACTACCCAGCTGGGACTTGGGGCCGTTGCTCAGTGCAGCTTCAAAAGACCTGATTGGCCAGGCATGATGTCGCCTGCCGGTGCCCGTCCTTCCCCTCAGTGCTCAGACTGCACATGTGACGAGACCACGCCGCACTTAGGTTTCTGTGCTTACTCACTTCACTCAACATGGTGACCTCGAGTGCCATCCGTATTGTCCCAGATGGCAGCATCTCCTCCGTTTTTATGGCTGGCTAGTATTCCACAGTATGCACACACTGCATTTTCTTAATATAACTACTTCTAAAAGATGGCTTCTTAACAGAGGCACCTTGAGACCACAGTGTTTTGTTTTGTTTTTTTGTCTTTATTTATTTATTTTTTTTTGTGGGTACCAGGGGGTTGACCTCAGGACCTCGTGTGCCAGCAGGCACCCGTGCCGCTGAGCGATATCACCGGCCCCTTTTTCGTATGTGGGTTCCGGGAGTTGAACTCGGGCCCTCGCGCTTCCTGGGCAGGCGCTTAAGCCGCGAGCCATCTCACCGGCCCTGTCTTTATTTTTGAGACAGGGTCTCACTATGTAGTTCAGGCTGGCCTTGAACTCACTTTGTAGCCCAGGCTGGCCTCAAACTTGCAGTGATCCTCCTGCCTCAGCCTCCTGAGTGCTGGGATTACAGGCATGCACCGCCACACCTGGCTGAGAACACAATGTTAAGTGAAAAAAATCAGACACACAAGGTTTTATATCACAGTGTTTCTTTTATACGAGAAACCCAAATTATAAATAAAGAGCAAAATAAAAGACGATAGGAAGTAGGGAGGTAGAGATTTCTCAGAGGCGAAGGGGGTCAAGAGATGGAGGGAGGGGAGGAAAGGGGGTGAAAAAGGAATGAAGATGTGTTATTTGCATGCAACAAGTCCACACAAGGAATGTAAACATTATGTACCACAAATGTGTGCTAATAAAAAAATGGAAAAAAAAAGGCTTCTGACTACGCAGTTAAATTGATGAAATCTCCTGACAACAGAGCCCTTCTACAACTGAGACTCAAGGACAACCACTGAGATGAGACTCGTAAGGGCCATAAATTTGTACTACTTGCTGATAAGCATATTACTCTGCTTTTAAGATACTTCCCGTTACTCTGTACTTTAAAAACTCTCTGAAGCCCGAGCACATCACAAGCCATGGCTGTAGGTAAATTACCGAGCCTCTTGCTCAGCCACTTTATTTGTAAAATGGGGACAATGACAGTTTCATGATTCCAATTCCAGGAGATCTGAAACCGGCAGCTCTCATGTGCTGAGCAATCCATAAGTGCTACTGGTAAATGTGTGTGTTTTACACAACATTCATTTCCGGTTTAAACAAGTAGGAAGGGCGTGCAGGGCTTGCACTAGCAGACATCAGATGAAGCTGTGCTGCTGGCCGGTGTGCAGGAAGCCGCCTGCAGAAACGCAAGTCACGCAAGTCGGTGGGACGCGTTATCTCCTGACTCAGCAGTGCCAGGCTTCGCTGGCTCTGGTAGGAGCTGCCGGGCCCTCCCTGGTAGAGCCACAGCCCGGCGACAAGCGTCTCTGTGCCTGCCCTGATCAGCTCGGTGTCCCAAGCAGCTTGGCCGGCCTCCTCCTCTCAGCCACCATGCACAGGGTGCTGCCTACAAAGGGCAGGATGTGTTATTTTTCTTCAACCCTCAGATGTCTTAGACATTATTCCAAACAAAGTTTCGTAATAGATCCTACATTTTCAATCAGCTGTAAGTTATTTTACAAAGATGCTGAAATGCATAGTACTGAAAGAGAAAAAAAATTACTAGATCTTTCGGGGGTTTTCAAAGAAACATTTTAGGACTTCTGTGGGTCTTTTTCTGTGTTTTTTTGAGACAGGTCTCACTATGTAGTTCAGGCTAGTCTCAAACTCACAGTGATCCTCTTGTCTCAGCCTCCTGGGTGCTGGGATTATAGGCATGCGCCACTGTGCTAGTTTCTGCTGCTATTTCTTAACTAACATGGGGACATTTGCTTTTAACCTACTGCCACGAAAGACAAGAATGTACCCCGAGTCACAGTGATGTCGTTTGTCTTAGTTCTCTCCCAGGGTCATCTCTGTTCTGGCTGCTAGAAAGCCCATGGACCCACCTGGAAAGGAGTATTCCTTCCGCTTCGCTCTCACATCGTCACTTCGTATTACCTCACCCTGCGCTCATAGCACTGCGAAGCGGAAGTTCCTGAGGAAGCTGCGCCCCTATTAAAGATCTGCAGACTGCTGGACCCTGACGAGGACTGCGGTGCTGGTCAGGAGAGAGGTGGTGGGTCGAGAGCTAGGAGGTTATGCTAGGAGTTCATGGTGCCCTGTAACAGCTGTGGCCTGGGCTTTCGTCCCTGACGTCGCTTTCTCCTGTGAGATGAGCTTCTCAGGGTGTCACCAAGCTCTGCAGACGCCGTCCTCCACGGCCCTGAAACCAAGAAAGCTGTGGCTGGGGCAGCCGCCTCCTGAAGCCTCCACCCACATCCTGGTGATCAGTGCCTTCCTTTCTCTGTGACCGGAAGTTCACTGACCTCTTCCTCGGTGGAACGTGTCATTCAGGGTAACTTACAGCTGTGCTCCCGAGCCAGAATATATGCTGTGAATGTTTAAAGTTTAAAACTTGTTACAGTAAAACACACATTGCACAAATCCCCCTCAAAATCCTCCCCGTGGCTTGGAACACACTTCTCCCATGGTTCTTGTCACTTTCTGTAGCAGCTCTGGAGTTCTCTTTCGTGAGTGTCTTCATGAGGTGTGATCAAAAGCAAGTGAAAGCTGCTGCCAAGTGCCATCCAACTGAAAAGCAGGCTCACAGCAACACGATGCTGTGTCCTCAGCCACCTTAATCACCGGATCTGGCACCATGTGACTTCGCCTCTTCGCCAAAGTCAAAATGACTACGAAAGGACATTTGAATCCATTCCGATTCCGGATATTGAGGCAGCCAGGACAGCACGACTGAAGGCACCCATATTAGATGCAGAATAAACTATTTTCTTACTTCCCTTAAAGCAGAGTCACTACTGTACGTTGATCTCACCATGGAAACGTCCCCAAGTCCTTCACCCTAACAGGAAGACTCTCCCTTCCAAGCCCGTGTGGCCCAGGTCCCTGCTGGATGTCCTCATCCCCGGGCAGCACCATGATGATGGTGAGGTCTCCCTGGAGAACTCCCGTGCGACTCTGAGGGGCTGTCACCTCCACCTCCTGCAGCCCCGGGCCAGTGCGTGGCAGCTCATCCCGCGGGTGCCAGGATGCCACCCTGGGCCTGCTCCCTGCCGTCCCTCCCCGCCAGTCCTGGGCGTGTACGGGGTCCCAGCAATGCAGCAATCTGCCGCGGCTCCCTAGAGACCTTGCTCATTTTCTCTAGTACAGAAGCCTCCCACTAGCTGTCAAGAATGAAACAAAATCAGGATATTTCACATGAATTCAAGATTTCTGTCTTTCCAAAAACTGTGAGATCAGGTAACTTGGGATCTGAATTCTGTGGCAAAAAGCTGGGAGCAGCCACATCAGCTCTTCATCTGGACCCGCGGGAAACGGGTTTTCAATTCTAGAAATACACAGCTGCAATGAAAATGCATGGCTCCAGCCCCACGGCTCTCTCCCCCCCAGGTTCCGCTGGGCAGACTGTGCCGTTCATGGGCCGCAGCCCCTCCTTACATTTCTCCCCGCTACTTGCCTTGCTCAGTGCGGTACATGGTCCACCAACCAGGGCTGCCTCAGTGGCATCACCAGGGAGCTTGTTAGGAATGCAGAATCGCATCCCACCCTACCCCTACTCACCAGTTTGCACCATAACAAGGTCCTCAGGCGACTCATTCAGAAGCGTGTAACGTTTGGGTTTCCCTGCCTTCCTTCACTTGCCTTTCTCTCCCTTTTTTTCGCCTAAATTTATTAAATTCCTGTCTCCACGGATGTCTCCCTGGCCCCTCCTGCCTTCCCCTTCATCTTGGAGCTGGCGGATGTGCTTACTTTTTTTTTCCTTTTTTTTTTTTTCATTATTTAATGGGACCTCCAGAGAGGCAAAGGAAATTGACAGCAGGCCTTGGTGTTTGGGAGCTGTTTGCTCATATGTGTTGTGCAGCGCACAGGAGGAAAGGGGGGCTGGCAGATGTTGCAGATCCTCACAGCAGCGGCCCTCGGGTGTCTCTGGCTGCCCTGGTCCACTGCTGTGCCCACGGCCACCGAACCAGCATTGAAATCGCCTTCAGAACGAGACGGGGCAGCCCAGCAGAGGCAGTGACTGTTTCTTTGTTGTGCAGGCTGTATTTTTTGTTTGTTTGTTTGGTTGGTTTTTTCAGACAGGGTCTCGCTATACAGTTCAGGCTGGACTTGAACTCACTGTGTAGCCCAGGTTGGCCTCAAACTCACAGCAATCTTCCTGCCTCAGCCTCCAGAGTGCTTGGATCACAGGCCTGCGGCACCATGCCTGGCTTGCATCTTTATTTTTAGCATCACAGCTGCTACTATACATTTGTCCCAGGCAGTCATCCAAGTATTTGTGGAAGCAAACTTCAATGTTATGTTTTGCAGGTGGACAAACCAAAGCTGATAAGAAAACGAACTGGTTCTGATCTTCTCACTGTTTTCAGGTCCTGAGTTTTATCTAGGGGAAGGGAGGGGTGGGGAGGGGACTCGAACTCACTATGTAACTTGGGCTGGCCTCGAACTCGCAGCGATCCTCCTGCCTCAGCACTCCTGAGCACTTGAAATTACAGCGTGCACCACAATGCCTGGCACTTTGTTTTCAATAAGAAATCGTAGGACACACTTTTCCCCCTGCTGGAAACTGAATATCCACTACAAGTGGCCGAAAGAGTGGTTCCAAAATTGGCCACGTGTTCAACCCCAGGAAGCTGGCTCCCATCCAGTGAGATCTGACTTCACTGATTTGGGGCATGGCTGGGACCCCAAGCAGGATTCCCACATACAGCCATGGCTGCGGTCTCCCGGCCCTGGGAGCAGAGGTGGCATCGCAGGCCTGGCTTGGGCATTCAGGGCTCCCCCTCCAGTGTCACCTTAGTCCTCCTTGGCCTGTGACCTGGGTCTCCACTCTTGGACACAAATGGCTACTGTGGCTCTGACCATAGAGGAAGGATTCGAATACAGCAAAGAAAGTGAGGTCAAGCCGGGTGTGGTGGCGCACGCCTGGAATCCTGGCATTGAGAGGCTTAGGCAGGAAGAACTCTACATAGCGAGACCCTGTCTCAATCAATCAATTAATCAATCAATCAATCACTCAATCGAAAGTGAGGTTGAAACCATTTCCCCATGCTGGGGAGTCAAGAATAGAAACTACCTACCACTAACTACAAATGCCACAGTAGGGTCTCCCATTGCCTGTTGGAGGGCCCTGCCCCCCATTCTCCCCAGCCTCCAACGTGGGTGTCTTACACAGCTCGAGTGCTCTATCGAACCCAAGAGACGGGCATTGGTGCAATCCACAGAACTTATCCATACTTCCCCAGTGCATGCTCATCTGTGTGTGTGCGGCTCTTTTATCACACGTGTAGCCTTGTGGAACCACCACCCTTACCTACTCACCTGTACCACCATCAAGTGTTCCTCTTACCATCCCCTCCCCCTTTCTTCTGGCACTGGGGATTGAACCCACAGCCTTTACGATGAACTACATCTCCAGCCCCTTACTTTTCATTTTGGGACAGGGTCTCTCTGTCACTAAGCAGCCCAGGCTTGGCTTGAACTTGTGATCCTCCTGCCTCAACTTCCTAGAGTGCTGGGGTCACAAGTCGGTGCCGCCAACCCAGCTCTGGCCGCCCCTTTACACCGGATCTCAGCCAGAAGGCTGAGAAGCGACCGCCACCCCTTCCTCGCACCTCCTTCCCGTCTCCCTCTGCAACTCTGGCGACCGTTATGTGTTCTCCTTCTCTGTTACTTCCCAAATATTCTCTGAGCAGAGCGATGGGGTATGCATCTTTTTGAGGCTGGTTTTGATCAGGTAGCATAACTTCCTGGAGGTTAACCTGAGCTGTTGAATGCTGACCCCTGCACCGCAGTGTGGCTGTCCTGGGGTTTCCTAAGCAGTCACCCAGTGAGCGCCATCTGGGCCTTTGCAGTTTGGGGCTGTGAGCAGTGAGCTGCCATGAACGGTCACCCACGGGTTCCTGTGTGAGAAGAGTGTTTCCCCGGGATCACTGTCTCAGGAGGGAGTTGCGGGGCCACCTAACCAGCCCAGTCCAGTTTGAGGGAATCGTCCAAGCACCTTCTCGAGTTTCCTTTCCTGACAACCATCTAGCGGTCACCGCGGCTCAGCACTGCCCGCTGAGGTGACTGCAACCCCCGCGCTGGCTGTCCTGAGACTCGCTTGTCTCATCACCGCCCCGCTGCATGTCCACACCAGCCTCTTGGAAGGGCTGTGCACGTCTTAGCTCTTCCAGCTTAGCACTTTCTAGCTGGACTGCGTGGTTTTGGTTTTTCTCCTTCAATGTTGCATTTCAAGAGTTCTTTCTGTATTCCAGTACTCCAACTACTACTTGTAATCAGCTGCTGTAACATTTCATTTGGAGGGAAATAAGGTCACGATGAGTCTCTATCTCCTGCGACCACACTAATACTCCTCCCTCTTTAGAAACTAAACTATCTGTATCAGCCCCCAGCCAGCCGCCTTCAGAGAACACTGTGAGACGCCGCTTCCAACACTGGGCAGAACGTTTCATTCCCCATAAATCCCCTTCCCATACTCTTCAAGAAGTTGAATGCAGCTCTTCATCCTTGTTTCTTGAGATTTCTTTTTATTAGAACCACAAAATCAGCTACGATGATATTGATGTGACAATTATTTTCTTAAACAGGGTTTCGCTATGTATCCCAGGCTGGCCATCCGCCAAGTTCAAGGCCAGCCTCCTGCCTCAGCCTCCAGAGTGCTGGGATCACAGGCGTGAGCCACTACGCCCCACAAGACCATAGTTTGACTAAATTGTCTTATTTACTTTTCTTTCTCATCACTGCGATAAAATACCCGACACCCCCAACTTCACAGAGCCGGGGTTTATTTTCGGCTCAGGGTCTCAGTCCGCGGCTGGCTCCAGGGCAAGGCAGCAGGGCCAAGGAAAGCAGAGTGGGAAGGGAGGAACAGGACGAATCCACTGAGGAGTGAACATTCATCTAGCCCGGGATTTGCTTTTTTTTTTTTTTTGTGGGTACTGGGGTCGACCTCAGGACCTCGCGCGCCAGCAGGCGCCCTGCCGCTGAGCAATATCACCAGCCCTTTTTTCATATGTGGGTTCTGGGAGTCAAACTTGGGCCCTCGTGCTTGCCCAGAAGGCACTTACGCTGCTGAGCCATGTCACCGGCCCTGGGATTTGCTTTTTAAGGGTTCTAAATAACTATGGCAATTTTTAAAATTGCTTATAGACTATCACAATTTTATTTCTTCCTGACTCAGATTTTATTTCTGCTTTTTTTTTTTTTTTTAAGACATAGGGTTTCACCATGTTCCCTGGACTAGTTCTGAAACCTTGGGCTCGAATTTGCAGGATTGAGTCAGGTGTTTTTTGGTTGTCATTGTTCTGAGACAGGATCTCACTAGGTAGCCCAGACTTGAACTCACTTGCCCAAGCTTGCTTTAAATTTGCAATCCTCCTGCCTCAGCCTCCTGAGTGCTGAGATTACAGATGTGTGCCACTACACCCAGCTGAGTCCGATTTAAAATAATAACTTTATTGAACCATGATTCGCATATCATACCTTTACCAATTCAATGTGTCTAATTCATCAACTTTTGGGCTGATGAGATGGCTCAGCGGCTTAAGTGCCTGCCTTGCAAGCGCGAGGGCCCGAGTTCGACTCCCGGAACCCACATATGAAAAAGGGGCCGGTGATATCACTCAGCGGCACGGGCGCCTGCTGGCGCGCGAGGTCCTGAGGTCGACCCCCGGTACCCACACACACACACACAAAAAAAAATAATAATAATAATAATTCATCAACTTTTAACAGAACTGGGCAACCACTACTATCTAGATTCCAGAAAATTTTCATTTCAAAAAGAAACGCTGAGCCCAGCGTGGTGGTGCATGGCTATAATCCCAGCACTTAGGAGGCTGAGGCAGGAGGATCACTCAGAGTTCAAGGCCAGCCTGGGCTGTATAGTGAGTTCAAGTCCAACCTGAACTACATAGCGAGACCCTATCTCAAAAAAAAAAAAAAAAAAAAAGAGAAAGATAAAAGAAACACTGTGCCATCATCAGTCACTCACAGTCTTCCTCCTTCCCCAGCCCTAGGAAACCGCCAGTCTTCCACCCTTCTCCTAGCTGTCCCTGTTCTGGAATTTCACATAACTGGAAGCATGAACTACGAGGTCTGTCTTCTCCATGCTGTAACTTCCTTTCTCGCTGTCAAGTACTAGTCTACCATTATGAACACACTGCCTTTCATTTACCCACTCATCTGCTGACCATTTGGGTTAGTTAATGTAAGGAAAAGTGGGGCTGTAAACATTTATTTAGGAGTTTTTGCATGGACATGTTTTCATTCTCTTGGGTTCCCACCTAGCTGTGGAATTGCTGGGCACCTCCACATTTCACCTTTTGAGGAACGAGCAAATGGCACCCACGGCTATACTGAATATCTTTTCATGTGCTTATTGGCTGTTCGTGTATCTCCTTTGGGGAAATGTCTATTCAAGCCCCATGTTTAAATTGGGGGTATTTAAATCTGCTCATATTAGATTTGGGTTGTCTCTGCGATTGTTAGTTTACTGTAAGTCCGTCAAATTTACAAATTTTCTCCATTCTATGGGTTCTTTTTTCACTTTCTTGATGTTCTTTGATGCACCAAAGTTTTTAATTTTGATGATTTCATCTGTGCTGTTGTCTGTGCCTCTGTTGTCATAGCTAAGACGTTATTACTCAATCCAAGCTCACAAAGATTTACATGTTTCTTAGAAAACTCTTAGTACCTTTAGCACTTCAATTTAGGTCTTAACCCTTTTGGGAATTTGTTTTGTCTTATACGAGGTCCAACTTCATTCTTTCGAATATATCTAGTTGTCCCAGCACTATTTCTGGAAAAATTATCCTTTCCCCCATTAAACTGTCCTGGCAATTTTGTCAAAAATCAATTGACTGTCAACGTGAGGTTCATCTCCAGACTCTCAGTTCTGTTCCTCTGTTTATCCTCCTGCCACCGTCTTGATTATTGTGGTTCTGCAGTAAGTTTTGGACCTGGAAAGTACGGATCCTCCAACTTTTAGAAACTCTTTTCCAGACCGTTTTGGCTATTCTTAGTCCCTGGAATTTCTCTGTGAATTTTAGAATCAGCTCATCAATTTCTGCAAAAAAGCCAGCTGGGGTTTTGACAGGGACTGCACCGAATCTGTGAATCAACTTCGGGAGTATGGTCGCCTTAACAGTTCTGTCTTCTAGCTCACAACTGGAGCTTTACAAGTGAAAGAGTGGTCTTTTCCACCAATGGCTTTACATGTGTGTACACACACATATTTGTGTATTTACATATACACGAGCACACACGTAGACTGAAATATAACACTCAAAGCCTATAACCTTAAGAATTACATACTCAGGGGGCCGGTGAGATGGCTCAGAGGCATAAGCGCCTGCCTTGCAAGCGCGAGGGCCCGAGTTCGACTCCCGGATCCCACATACGAAAAAGGGGCCGGTGATAGCGCTCAGCGGCACGGGTGCCTGTTGGCGCGCGAGGTCCTGAGGTCGACCCCCCGGTACCCACCAAAAAAAAAAAAAAAAAAAAAAAAAAAATTACATAGTACAAGTTGAGGAAATGAAACACATTGTCTACAAACATGCTTTTCAAAATAGTATAAATAAGCCTTCCCTTTAGGATCCTGAAATTAAATTAGTTACTATGTATTCAGAATCAAACCTAGTAACAAAAGATGAAACAGGTAATAAATAGCACAATAAGAGTTTACTTAACATTTACATAAAACATTTCTGTGTGTCAGGAGCTAAAAGCTTTTATCTCCTTTAAGTATCACAACCCTGTGACTTAGACGTGACCACTCACTTTACAGGTGAGCGCATGGAGGCTGGAATTCCCCAAGGTCCCCCCCTGGGCGGCAGTGAGTGTGATACGGAGTATGGCTGGGATTAAGGGCCGCTCCCCCCACCCCACCCCGCCCCACCCCATCCTAAGGCTCACTACACCGAGGCAGAGGTCAGAAAATCAGACCTGAGCCCGCCTTGGAAAACTCCAAAATTCCAGGCCAGGACGTGCACACACCAATGACCTGCAGTAACCTTTCTCACCTGGTGCGCTGAAGGTTCACGCAGATGGACGGCATCCCACAACTTCAGTGACAACACAGTGGATGACGGGAAAGGACATGCGCACCAGATGCAGCTGACATGACAGCACCCTGTCAGTCACGCTCCGGAAGCCCCAGTAGAGGAGCCCCACACCAGCCCAGCATTTGAAATCCCTACATCTCATGGCCCCAGTGTCATTTTCCTTTCCCAGGGGTGAGCCCACTCCAAGGTTACTGTCACTTTTATGAACTGCTTTTTCCATACCACTGTGTGCTCATAGCTCACCAAAACCTAGGAGCCTGTCCTGGTCCCTGTCACCCACCATAACAAGCAGGTCTTCAAGCTTAACTGTGCTATAATCTTTCAACACCAGCTATTAATTTTAAAAATGGAAACATATCCTTCCTAACCTTCACCATCATCATGGGATAAGGAATATCTTTATGTCTAAATTTTCAACAAATTTTGTTGCCTTAAACCTATGAACTATCCCCAGTTTTGAGTCACCTTTTATCTCGCCACCCCCTGCCACCTGTACTTGACCTATGCTGCTCCATTCTATTCACCTCTGCCCCTAACAGGCAAAACACATGAAACGGGTACGCTGAGCTGGTTCAAAATAAAAGCAGAGTCACTTTCCCTAACTTGAACACTTATCATTGCTGGCCACTCAGGGCCACACACTGAGATTCACTGACCAATCAGAGGCCATTTACTTCAATAAAAAGGACTTACTTATCCAACGCCAGCTCCGAGGAGATGGAGGGGCCTCCGCTCCCAAACCCCCCTCTCGCCAAGCACAGGGCTGCTGGGCTCTTCCGACGACCTGCCCGGGCCGGCTCAGCCCGCACCTCCCTCCCTGAGCACATGAAACTGGCCTCGACCTCCCAGGCCAGCATCGCAGCGTCTGTCCATCATCTGGGCTGGGGAAGGGGCGGCATCTTTGTTCTAGGCCTGAGTGAGTCTGGAGACGCCACTCTTCTCAAAAGGAGAACCTCACTTTACAGCTCCATCTTGGGGTGCAGGTTACATCATCAAGACTTCAGGGACCCACTCGGAGCTGCATGGTGAGCTCAAGGGGGTGTGGCGAAGGGTCATGGGGGGAACAGGACACGCGCCTTCTGGAAACACTTCCACCCTATGGACAGACGACGTGGATGTCACACTAAACCAATATGGAAATGAGAACTTTTTATTCATCTAAAAAAAACAGGCTATACAAACAGACAATTGACAGCAATATGTAACAAATTTCCAAAACACAAAAAAGAAAAAGTCTCATCCACAAGATTATTTACAGGTTTAGGGCCCATATTTAAGAAGAGACATCATTCTAAGGTCTGTAGATGCAAAATGGAGTTTCTGGTAGCACGCTTGGGAGGAGCTGTGGCTGGTTCTCCTCAGGACTCGACATAAATCAAATGAGGAGATTCCTCGAGGGCACTTCACCGTGCAGAGATGTTAAGACCCTGGTTTTGAGTATTTCTGAAAATAATAATCAACCCAGGCATGGTGGTGTAATACACCACTCAGGAAGCTGAGGCAGGAGGATCGCTGCAAGTTCAAGGCCAGCCTGAACTATACAGTGAGACTCTGCCTCAAAAAGCTAACCAAAAAACCCAATCAAACTGGCTTGCACTGGGACATGATGGTGGTCTCTAATGAATAATCACAATTATAACGGTTCTGCTCCATCTGAGGGCAGAATAATTTGCCAAGATGACTGTTTTTACAAATGTCATTTCCTACACACTTTTTTGCCCAGTGTGTAGGTCAAGCTCAAGGCCTCACACGTGCTAAGAAGCACTCTACCACCGAGCTGCGCCTGCAGTCCACTTATAAAGACAGATAGCCACCCCGTAGCTCCTTGGAAATCTAGTGTAATAATGCGTACAATAAAGATTGAGAAAAAGTCCAGATTCGTCAAAGAGGAGCAAAAATGTCATCACTTTCTCTGGGCCACTTCCGCCCTTCACTCCTGCTTAAAAGCAAAGGCTGACAGTTTTTGATTAGCGGAAAGATCGAAAGGTTTTTGCTTTTTGGGCAAATTCAGATTCTCCTTCGCTGCTTCCTTCTGGCTTTCCTCGCTGTGACTTTCATCGCCCACGCGTTTCCGCTTCTTTGCTTCAACTCCGTCACCGGCAGCTTCTCCCTTGGCCTTATTAGTCCATGCCTTCGTGAGAAGAGGAGGGTGAAGAGGAAAGATTTTTAAGCAATAACAACAAAAATGGTTGGAAATGATTTCTTTACATTTCCAGGTAACATTTTTACAGATAAAACAGAATAATTAGCATCTGAATTATTAAACTAACCATTAAGGGTTCTAATTATTAGCAGATATTTTATTCTTTGGAAAAAAAATTTGCAAACTATTGGACAAGGGGTTGATGTTTAGAATATTTAAGGAACTTAGAAAACTCGGTAGCCAAGAAACGACTCAGTTAAACAATGGACAACACATTCTAAATAGACCTTTTTCAAAGAAGACATACAAGGGGCCAGGGACATGAAAACAATGCTCAGTATCAGTAATCGTCAAGGGAATGCAAGTCAAAGCGCAGTGAGATGTCACCTTTCCTCTAAGAACAGGCATTAGCAAAAAGACCAAAGAACAGACGCTCCCGTGGATGGAGCAAAGACAGCCTCGCACCGTGCTGGTGGGGTACGAGAAACCGCATGGAGTTTCCCCAAGAAATGAAGCCCAGCATACAGATGGCCTGAGAGGCCCAGCAGCCCCACGCGTGCCACACACCCAGAGGAACGGGAGACACTACGATCCTGCTGTTCACAACAGCCGAGAAAGGCACAAAGTGTGCACCAACTGAGAAGTGGATAAAGAAAATGTGGTGCGTTCTCACAGTGTCATACTGTCAACCACACTGCCTAGAAAATGAAACCCTGTCATTTGTGACAACATGATGGAACTGGAGATTATATTAAGTGAAAAAAGCCAGGGGGATAAATACTGCATAAGTGCACTCGTTTGGAGTCTGAAAGCACGATCGAGCTGGAGACACAGCTCAGTGGTAGAACGTGTGTCTAGATGCACAAGGCCCTGAGTGTGACTCCCAACTCAGCGAAAATAAAAAAATACATAAAAATGAAAAAGTTATGCTGGGTGCAGCGGCGTACACCTGTAACCCCAGTACCCGGGAGGCTGAAGCAGGAGGATCGCTGCAAGCTTGTAGCCAGCCGGGGCTACACAGTGAGTTCAAGGCCAGCCTGAATTGCATAGCGATACCTTATCTCAAAAAACAAAAAAACGCTACTCTCACAGAGGCTGAGAGCAGAACAGCGGTTACCAAGGCTGGACGGAGGGGTTGGGGGCATGATGGAAAGGTCAGCAGCGTGGCTACGAAACAGTACTGTACTGCACGCCTCAAGGAGCCGGAGAGAAGGACTTGGGAGTTTTGACCATAAAGAAACAATGGGACAGCTACAACATGTCTACATCTGATTTAAAAGATACATCATGCTCTCACACATTGAAGCCTAACATGCTACCCTGTTAATATGCACAATTGTTATGTAGCAGTTAAATATCTAAAACACTTCTAAAAACATCGAATCTTTTATTCTTAATTGCAGAGCACACTAAAACACTGATGTTCTATTTCTGTAATATTTCAGTCTAAACTCAGCTTGAAATTATTCACATTAAGTACAAAATACTATAACTGCAGGAACTTTTTGAGATAATTGCAGGTTCTTTTGGGGGGGTGGTTTCCAGTACTGGAGACTAAAGTAGAGCCCTGGTGTTGAGCTATGTACCATTTATACATACATATATATATATTTTTTTGTTTGTTTTGTTTTGTTCCCCTTTATGTGAGTACCAGGAACTGAACTCAGGACCTAGCGCTTGCCAGGCAAGAGCTTATGCCGCTAAGCTATATCGCCAGCCCTATATATTTTATTTTGATACAGGCTCTTGCTAAGGTGTCCAGGCTGGGTAAGAACTTGCAATCCTCCTGCCTCTGCCTCCCAGACAGAGCACTTAGATTAGAGGTGTGGGCCACCACGCCACACTGCTGATTGTAGATTTACATGTAGTTGTAGGAAAGGTCCTGAGTAGCCTTGACCCAGTTCTCCCAAGTGCTAACATCTTTCAGAACCATAGTCAATTCTCACAGCCAGGGTAGGGACACTGGTAGCACCCTTCGTCTTTTAGCCGACTGTGTGGACAGGCGCATGCATCTCACGCTACCACGGGTTTGTGCGTCACCACCACAGCCCAACAGGGCGGCTTCCTCCCGGGTCCTCACGCCGCCTGCTCCTCCAACCACCACCCATTTTGCTTTTGATTTACAACAAATGCTGCCTACTCTTCACGCCTACCACGCTGCCACCCCAACAACTTCTCCCACACAGATCATTTGTCGCTTAATCTTTTAATCTGTAATAGTTCCCTTTCTCCTGTTTGATTTTCCTGGCCACTCACTGATTAGTGTCCCACCTAGTACTGGGAGTTGAAGCCAGGACCTTCACACTGAGCTGTGTCCCCAGCCTTTTTTCACTTTTTATTTTGAGAGAGGGCCTTGCTAAGTTGCCTAGTTGCCCAGGCTGGGCTGGAACGTGCAGTCCTCCTCCCTCAGCCTCCCAGAGTGCTAGGATTACAGGTGTGCACATCTGGCTGGCATTTAATTTTGAGCGTTCAAAACCACATTCACAGGCTGGGAATGCGCCTCAGTGGAGGCTGCCTGGCTAGCAGGTGCAGGGCCCTGGGTTCAAGTCCTGTCTTCCCTCTTTATTCACTCAGATGCCAGTGTCTCCAATTCTGCACCATGTTTATTCCCTTTAGAAATACTGACAAAAAGCAGGAAACACAAACTTGATAAACAGGCTGTACATGTGGCTGGGAGTGGGTAGGCCAGATTCTAACTTCCTCATTACTCAAGACTTTATGCATAAACCCAGAGCGAGTGGCCGTGCCACTGTGGCCCTGGGGAGGTGGCAGAGGCGAGGTCTCGGTGCACCAAGGACTCCCAACATCCCAGGCCGGCTCCCCTCCCTCCCAGGGCAGCATGGACAGAAACCTGATCCCCACGGGAAAGGTGAGGACAGAAACACCACACCAACCTTTTCCCCCAAAAGGAGTGTTCTTGGGTAAGCAGATGGCTTTTTAAAATTCCACTTGCAAGGATCATGATGTTGTAGTTCAAAAACATGACTTCACTTTTACTTAGTAGTCATTTTTGATTTTGATTTACAACTAATGGACCTTTTCTTGAAGGTATTTCCCGAACAACAAACATGGAGGAACTACTGCCCAAAAATGAAGCATTGGCACTGAGCAGTAATTACTACAAATCCACATGTTCAAAACTGACATTTCCATTTATTTAATTTCCTCTCTACCATGAGTTTTACATTGTATTCAATTTTCTAAAAATAGATGAAAGCATTTCTACAAAACTTTTTTAAGTCTGGAAAATTCAGAAAGATCTTCATCTCAGCCCAATTATCCTTACCTTTCTTTCTTCAGCTGACAAAACTCTAAATCGAATCATTCCTTCTTTTATTATATCTGCTTCATCTGAAAAGTCAGGATTGTCAGATAAAATATTACTTCTGTTTTCTTCCAGCCACATCTGGAACCCAGTCTTTGGCCTAAAATAGCAATTGTATAAAAAATTTTATGATCAGGACACAGCTTAAAGAGTTTTATGGTCTGAGACAGGGTCTCACTATGTAGTCCAGGCTGGCCTCAAACTTGTGATTATCCTGCCTCAGCCTCCTGAGTGCTGGGGTTGCAGGCCTGGGCCACCACCCGCTCCTACCACTTTTTAAATTAGTAATTAACCATTAGCCTTTGTCTACCTGCATAAAGTAAGGGAGACCCCACTACCCTGTGAATACTCAGGTTGCTTTAAGTGTCCAGGGACTGCAGGATTAATGAACTGAAAAACCTGCTGCAAAGCCAATCCAGTGGTCACTCGTGTTCTCGTTTCCTGAGGCAGCAAAGTGAACTCAGCACCTTCGCTCCTTTTCTCAACGTTGACGGGCTCCAGGTTCCCGCTCACTCGGCCCGGGTCACCGTGCTGACTTCCACCGGGGCCCTCCTGTCCCCTCACCTGGCTCTCTCAGCCTCCTGGCTACTTTCCCCATTGGCCACGTCGTCATGAGGCGATGGCTGGCATGGAGATCGGGGGAGCCTTCCTGGCTCCAGCAGTGCTACCCACTGGGCATTCTACAGGCCGAGTGTGACCACCGGCTCACCTCGCGGCAATGGCCGTGACTTGCTGACAGTGAGCGCCTCCACTCCACAGCCAAGGAAAGGAGTGGCCACCCCCGGAGCAGGGGCTCAGAAGGTAGGAGTCAGGCTGGGCATCAGCAGCCGGGCAGTTTGACCCCACGGTCCCCACACTCACCCACCACTGTACTGCCTCTCTCTACGCTGAAGCTGAGCACAGCCTGAAGGGGAAGTTCAAGAACGCAACAAAGATGCTGGGGGAAAACATGGGTGACAAAATTTTAAATGGAAGCCGTGCGTGGTGGCGCATGCCTGTGATCCCAGCACTAGGGAGGCTGAGGCAGAAAGACGGCCATAAGTTCGAAGCCAGTCCAGGCTACATAGTGAGATCCTGTCTAAAAAAAACAAAAACAAAAACAACAACAACAACAAAACGTTTTTTTTTTTTTTTTTTTTTTTTTTTTTTTTTTTTGGTGGGTACCGGGGGGACGACCTCAGGACCTCGCGCACCAACAGGCACCCGTGCCGCTGAGCGATATCACCGGCCCCTTTTTCGTATGTGGGTTCCGGGAGTCGAACTCGGGCCTTCGCGCTTGCAAGGCAGGCGCTTAAGCCACTGAGCCGTCTCACCGGCCCCAACAAAACGTTTAAATGGAAACAAAAATATAGAATATAAAACTGTACCTCTAATACAAACCTCATCAAGTACAAAAGCTTAAATTCACTAAAAAAGCATTAGAAGGACTACTGTTATAAAACAGTAAAATTGGGTTGTGTTTGTCTAAACTTTTTCACTTTTAGAATAACAAGTCATTAAAAAATATTTATAGTATGACTATAACCATGTGCCCGATGTCTGAAAATGTACAAATTTTAAGTAATCTTCTTAATCTTATTCCCAGAAAAATAGTACAAACAAAAATCAATGCTAAACAAAAGTTCTTGAATTTCCAGACATTACAAGACTCATTTTAATCAAATTTGGGGCAACACCACAAGTCTGACTAATAGCATGCAATCTTCTGCATCTAAACAGCTGTTTTTCAAAGGAAAACAAAACTATTTCCTTCTGATTCAGTACATCAACATCTGTGACAAAATATCTGATTAAATAGGGTAATTTCTTAGAGATTTCAAAAGGTATGTTTTTCATGTAGGCAACTGATAGTATGGAAAATGGAATTATAAATCTTCTAAAATAAAATTTTCAGTTTAAGATATAAATCGAATTTAGAATGAAATAGAAAACAACCATAATTTAAAACCACAGCTAGGGGCCAGGGATATAGCTCAGCGGCGTAGTGCCTGCCTAGCAAGCTCAATGTCCTGAGTTCGTTTCTCGGTACCAAAAAAACAAAAACAAAACAAAACAAAAAAAAAAAAAAACAGCTGTTCTCTGCTTCTCAAATTAAACTACTTAAGAAAATGAGAAGCCGGGTGTGGTGGTGCATGCCTGTAATCCCAGCACTCTGGAGGCTGAAGCAGGAGGATCGCCATGAGTTCAAGGCTACCCTTGGCTACATAGTGAGTTCAAGGCCAGCCTGAACTACAAAGCAAGACCCTGTCTCAAAAAAAAAAGCAGAAGAAAATGAGATATTCAATGCTACAAGAAAAATAGTGCCTTTTAAAATTTAATCGATACATCTACAATAAATCTAGCATACTGGAGATCAAGAAATTTAGTAAGCTAAGTGTGGTGGTGCACGTCTGTAATCCCAGCTATGAAAGAGGCAGAGGCAGGAAGATCACTTGGACTCAGGAGTTTGAGGGCTGTCTGGAGACACAGTGAGACCCCACCTCAGAAAAAAAAAAAAGGAAGAAGGGAGGGAGGAAGGGAAAGAAGGAAGGAAGTAACAGACTTAAAACATACTGTGTTGGTGGATAAATAGGATATATGGACAAACAGAAATTCTCATACTGCTGGAGATACATAAAGTGATACATCAATGTAAAACAACTTGGCAATATCTAGCAGAATTAGAAGTCCATAATAATTGGGACTGTAAGGGAATATGAGATATATATATATATATATATATATATATATATATATAGATATAGATATATAGATATATATATATAATTATATATATACATATATATTTTGTTGTTTTGTGACAGGGTCTCACTATGTAGTTCAGGCTGGCCTTGAACTCACAGTGATTCTCCTGCCTCAGCCTCCCGAGTGCTGGGGCTCCATCACATTTGGCTGTCATATATATTTTTTATCTTTTGTTGTTGTTTCCTGTGTACCTATACTATTAAAAACAAAAATGAATTTGTAAAATATAGTATCCCAATGAAATGTATCCACAATCGAAGACATAGCCAGTGCTGTGGCTTCCTGAATGCTATCCATGCTCAGATGCCCAGTGCCCATGCCCAGGCCTATCCACAGCACAGAGCAGCAGAGCTGCGTGTGTTAGATTCTGAATAACCAGCCACGCTGCCTGCCGTTTCCGGGCCTTGCAGCACAGCGCGCGAGCCCCTCTGTGTACTGACCTCTGGGTTTCAGTGTTTGGAGAACACACAGCTGGGGCTTCAAGTGATGCATGTTTAGGATTTTCTTCTTTCACTCCCTCAGTCTTATCGGCCTGAGAAGTTCTTTTCTGAAAATAGGATGCTGCAGAGGCCTAGAAAAACAAGCAGCACTAAATCAAACAGAATTTTATGTTACAACCGAATTCTGACATATGTGAAGAAACATTTACAGTTATTTAGAATTCTTATTCCAACATGCGAAGAGTTAAGTTCTCAGCTGAAAATAAACACAGACACACAAAGCCCAAAAACACTGTACGTCACATTCCATGTTTTCTAAATGGGTACAATTATAGGAAATGGAAAAGATATATTTTTAATAAATCTATTTGACGGATGACAAATGTGGGGTAGAATATGTGTGATGGTGGGCAAATTCAGAATACAGAATGAGGGCTGCATACTGCAATCTCCTGATTAAACAAGGGTATGGCACGACCATCTGGGAGGTTTTTAAAACATACAGATAAACGCCAGAGGCTCTGAGGACAGATGGACAGACAGACACACACACACAAGAATGACTCTGGAGCAGACCCCTAACCGATGCCACCCCCGAGCTAGACAATCAGAGACACCACTGGCTCCTCCTTGCCACTGCTGAACAGCGGACCTGACCTGCTGTTAACTGCGGGCGTGGGCAGCTGGAACGGTACCTGCTTAGACTTTGGCTTTGGAATCAGAGGCTTGATAACGGGACACTTCTCACTACTGGCTGCTCGATGTGCCGCGGTGGGTTTCCTGGATGATTTGCTCATACTGTCTAAAATATTCGCTGACCGTGGTGGGTTCACAGACAGGGCTGGCTCTTTGGAATTGGCTAATACCTAAGAGCAAGCATTTTATGTTTAAAGAAGGAAACAAAAATCCCAACAGATTAATTTTTCCTTTAAATTTCTGTCCCATTTGTATTGTGGTGTGATCTTTGGAAGTGACTACATATGGGTACAATCCAAAATAAGAAAATGTAGGTATTCTCAAATACCACATCCCCCCAAAAGAGGAAGCGTGGTTCTGAGCCACCAGTACTTAGATAAGAAGAGAACGTAACTCTCAGCCCAAGTGCGAACCAGTGCCACTCTGTTTTCCAGGGAGAGCTATCTGGAATATTTCTCGGTACGCTCATATGTTTAAATAACAGAAAACATCACTGCGAAGTTTACCTTGAAGGGGTTTACTCGTCCTTGGTTGCTAGGAGTAACTGCACCTTTCACAAAAAAGAGACCTTTACTTAATTCTAGTGGCAAAAAGCAGACGACTTCTAACTTCTGTAATACTAGATTAAATACTTTCACCTAAATACCGTACATAAAACTAAAGGTACCCTGTAACTTTGAACTTGCGTTAAATACAGACGACTTCTTCCCTCCTTCCGAGACAAAACCATCACGAGATGGGGACCGTCCCGACTCGCCACTGTGAAACACACCCACTTCCTCCTCATGCTGCTCGACGCTGGGGACCCCAGGCCTCGGCGGTCTTTCCTCATGCTTCACACCCTCGCCCGCGCCTGCTCGCCGTGCCCACGGTTCACGCTGCTCCACTACGCCGACCGCCTTCACTCTGTGTCCCAGCCCGGCCACTTCCCAAGCTCCGACACAATGTCTCTGTGACTGCCACTTACCTCACGGAAACCCCACCTCTCTCCCTAGGTCCGCGCTCCGCTTCCTGACTCGCAGAGCGCGCCACGCAAGCACCGGGAGACCGGAGTCCCGCACTCTCTCGACTCTACCCACTACCTCGGGGACATCGACAGCGCTCCCACCCCACAGCACCGCTGCCCCCGCCCCGCCGCCGTTCAGTCTCCTGTGGGCAGCTCCAGGGGGCTTCTTCCAGCCTCCGAAAGCCTGCCGCAGCCCCTCAAGGCAGCCTTGAGATAAAGACAAACCCTCAGGCGGCTGCTCTGCCATCAGACCCTGTCCTCCTTGCCCCAGAAGTGCTCCCCCCAGCTCCCCAGCTTCACCGAGGCCACCGCCTCACCCTGAAGTGCTCTTCACAGCTCCCCCAGCTTCACATGGGCCATTGCCTCTGCACCTGTTCCTGCTTCCCCTACCTGGCTGAATTGTTCATTTTCTGGTCTCTGCTGTAGACACCCCATGAGGGTTTCCTTGGGGTCTCCACCCATTCCCCACCACTGATGGGACCACATACACTTTTAATACTATACACGTTTTCAAGCTAACTTTTTTCAAGTGAATTTTTATCTAAGCAATATATGCATATAATTTTTAAACTAGTACCAAAGTAATATATGTACACAGTTTTAAAAGTCAAGTGGCACCGTAAGGACTATGTAAAAATAAACAGAACAAAACAAAAACCCCAGCAGTCCTCTACTCCAACCTCTCCGGTCCCCAGTCTTACTTCCCAAAAGCAACTGCTTTTGACTCCTTTTAAAAAACTGTTTCTCCAGCACCCTGAATGTTTCCTTAGTGATACATCTGTCTGCAACATCTGTCTCCCCAGCAGGGCTAAAATCACATTACACCAGAGACCAACCATTTGGGTCTACCTGAGTTCTGTATTTCTGTCTAGCACAATGCCTGACACACACCAGGGATTTAATAAATACAGGTTCAATGGTCAGTTTCACAAGTTACATCTCCGACAAAAACAATAAAACAAGTCCCAAAAGGGAAGTTGTATTTAAGCAGATAAATCACTTTAAAACCACGTGTAAAACTTCCTTGACATTACAAATTTGTAAGTATTTCTCACCTGACTTAATGGCTGGCACATCAGAGGAATTTGCACTTTTGGAAAACAAGTTCTGCCCTAGATATAATTAATAAAAACAGTTCAATGTAAATGATGAAAATAAAGTCATTCTTATTATTCAAGAATCAGAGAGCAAAGTTGGCTTGAGAAGGTACAGGAATTTGATTTCCCTTAGCCACGCCGATCGGGGACAGCCAGGCATGACATTTCTCCTCTCCAGCTGCTTGCAAATATATCTCACCGTGCGTATGGAGTTCGGGATTTTCTTCTGTCTCATCAGTTCCTCTGGCCTCAGCGTCTTCTTCCACCTGACTTCTGAGCCTTGGCTGGCTCCACTCTGTGGCAGTATTACTGTGACTAACAAACGACACGACTCAGTGAAGAGCTACGGAAACACTAACTTAAGATTCAGAATGTTACAGGAAAACTTGAACAACTGAATTTCTTTACCCGGCGTTCAACTTTTGTCTGAAATCTTCCTCTTCTTCTTCCTCCTCCTCTGCCTCGGTGGCTGCCAATTCAGCTGCCTTCTCTACAGCAAGTTCACTAAGTTTTTGGGCCAACAGTAATTTCCGAGAGCGAGAAGCATATTTAATGGCTAAATTTACAGCATTTTGAGTCATTAGATCAGCAAGTTCCACACAACGGAATTCTCGCTCCAGTTTACAAGAAAGCTAAACCAAAAAAAAAAAAACAAAACCTGAATTATGTTCAGTAACAGCTTTTCAAATACAGGTAGTAAAGCTCTCTAGATACTGTATCTCATCAATTCCAAGATGTACAACTTTACACATTAACATTTCTGCAATTGGAAAGCATCTTACAATTAAAGCTGGGTAAGTTTGGCAGCATTTTTTCCTGTCTCAGTGGCTTAAGTGAAGAAAATAACAATGCATGTTGCAATCAATAGATCAATAGTTGCTTCAATTCAATGCCATATGGCACATCATTTCAAGTTGTAAATTGCAAGGACAGTAAGGAGCTTGTTTGAAAGTCAAAATAGTTCTTTCTGGCTTTTTTTGAGACAAGGTCTCACTCTGTAGTCCAGGCTGGCCATGAACTCACTATGTATCCCAGGCTGGCCTCAAACTCACAGTGATCTTCCTGCCTCAGCCTCCCAAGTACTGAGATTACAGGGATGTGCCACCACACCTGGTTCAATTGTGGTTCTCTTAAATTTGTTTTCCAGAAAATTTGAAGAAACAAATCATAAAAAAGTCAGTTACTACCTTGAGAACTGGTGCACAAATGCTACTAAGTAAATTGGGGTGGGAAGAAGTAGATGTGTCCTTAAATTTTTAAGTGTGACTGTCTATGATGATCTTCAACCACCAGAAAGACACCCAACTTCCAAATGAGCAAGTCCATTTTCTTGCTCTATATTTTCATACTGCAAATACAAAATGAAGGGCACTCATTTAACGTATCTTAGAAAACACTGCCATTTGGTTTGAATTTTTGGCAACTCAAAATGAGGTAACGCAGTTTCAAAGTGAGGAACCCTGGTATCTGAAGACCACTGAGGGCCTCGTCATTCAGAGCAGGGGCAATGTGTCACTTAGGGCATCAGACCCCTCTGCACAGGAGCTGCAGAACGATACTGGTCCAGAGGTCCTTCTGGAGATGTCTAGGACCATCCATCTATCAGAAGTGCTCCTTAACAGGGTAGCTGGTTCTCAGGGGCATTTGGAACGGAAAGGGAGTGATGCGGTTCTCAATGACAAGGCTGAACAAAGACACAGCCATCGCCCTCAAAGGCTGACAGTCAAGTGCAGGCCTAACACAGAGGCAGAAGCAGTCGACTCAGAATGGGGATAAAAACACAGGAACTGGAAGATTCCCTGCTCCAAAGATAAATGTAACCCAGCACCCAAGGTACTGAAGCTGGCCACTGGCTACAGACAGATTTTTACTACACGTGGTTATCTAACTAGAAAAGGATGACAAAAAGCAGGTAGATCTGAAACAGTGCCCGGCCCTGGAGATGTAAAAGACTCCCCCATAAGCTGTGCCTGTGACAGGAGCTAGGGCCCGAGCAGCATCACGGTCAGCTGCGAACAGACTGCAGCCAAAGCCACAGGAGGCAGCACCAGGGCTTTATTTCTGTTGATCTCAGCTATGAAGTGATGTTTTCAGTATTTTAACGGTAACACCAAGTTGAAAACAGAACTCTTAGGAAGGAAAAATACAATAAGACTCAAGACTCCTAGGTGGCAGAACTTGGTGCTTATTCACAGCTTTCAGAAATTTAACCTATAGAAAACATTTAATTTTTTCAGTGTATTTATTTTACTTACCGCAAGCATTTTCATTAGAAGTTCTTGTTGCTTTTTTATTGCTTGATTTTTAGTGCTCTCATCATATTCATAACCATTTTTGGCTAAGTAATCCAGGTGGTTGTGAAATATAACTGAACGCCAAAACTGTTCCTACAAAACCAGATGAAAATGCTCAGAGCCAAACATTACCTAATATCATGCAAGTACCAAGTATTTACCTTAGGATTCCAGTTTCTGAACGCTTTCTAAAATCCTCTTTTCTGTAAGTTTAATTTACAATTCAAATTCGAGTGATATTCTGGCTTGACTCTACCTTCCATCCTTAAAATAGGAAGGGGTGTGTGTTAACACACAGTGCTCTGAATAGTTTCCTAGCTATCATAGTTAGTGCTCAGAGAACTTGGGAAACTAGCATTTTAACTAGCAAGATTATTTGTTCCTTATTTAGAGTAACTGACTGCCAGATTTCCAATGACTTTTATGTCACACAGCTAAGACGAGCCAGGCACTTTTGTCACACAATGTAGCAGGACCTGCAGGACCCTGGGAGGGCAGTCTTGCCTTGGTGAGGCCCTGACAGTCCTAACCATTTACCTCCCAAGCCAAGTCCCTGGGAGCAAATGACAGAATAATAAATACTCGACACTGGTCATCATGATGATTGTCAAATGTCTCTGCCACCAGGCTCGGAGAGCCGCGGTGAGCCTGCCACATACCTCCATCTGTCCCTTCTCTGTTGCAATCTGACAGTAAGGAAGCTTAAAGGACAATACGGCCACCGCAGGGCGCGGAAGGGTCGGGGGAAACCGAGAGCCTTTACAAGGGATGCACCTGTTGGGGAAAAAAAATCCCAGCATAAAAACTTTCTGAAATGTCACAAAACGGCTAACAATCAAAAAACTTCCAAAGTTAGTAAGTAGAAACAGTAATATGACTCCATCAGCTGGCTTAACAATATATAAGACATTACTTTTTAGGAAAGCGTATTAGCTCAACTGGGTATAAAGACTATCCCTCCGTGCATTTTAAGTATTTCCAAATTCCCTTCTCATCTTAGCTTTATTAAATAACCATCACTACAAGTGGAATCGGTTCTCTTCAGACTTTCCTTAGCCAGCTGCCAATGTTCCGAATACTACATCACTTGATGAACTGTGCTATAAACACTTGCCATGGGGTTGATGCTACAAAGACACAAAGCTGACACCGCACGATCACTTTCATTCAGTGCCTTGGGTTTGGAAAGCTTGGGACAGGTGGTGAGAGGATGGTGACGCGTCCCAGTGATTATTAGGTACAGTGAGAGTGGAGCAGAGTCCGGTGCCAGTGGAGAGCTTCTAACCTACACTGCTCTGCTAAATCAAAGGGTGCCTAATAGGTACCAGTGCAGACTTATCTAAATCTTTTCTAACAAGGCTAAGACACTGAAAGATACCCATCATGAAGAGAAGTTATGCAATTTAATAAAAAGTATTCATTAATCACAGAAAGATGTGTGTATACACATACGCACATGCATACATGTGTGTGCACATACAGCACTCAACTTACACACTCCAAATGACTTAATAGGAAACCACTGGAAAACCGTAAGTGCACACGGTAAGAACCGTGGACGGTTTTCTTGTATTCATAAAGTTACTTCATAAACACTTGTTCAAGGCTTCTAACATCCGTCCATTTAATTCACAGTACAGCCTTTTGGTCGGGGCTGAAGCCAAGGCACGCTCGAAGGTAAATACTCAGTAAAAATCAGGCCCCTGAGTTTCTTCATGAACAGCTCCTACGATTAAATGCCTACTAGAGCAGTTAAGAAGTGAGAAACCAGTAATGCTTTCCAAACCGAAGAGGCTCCCTTTCCATGAGACAGAAACATCTTTCCTTCTTACGACTATATGATAAAACACGAACATGCTTTCAGATTTCCAGTTTTGTTAAACATGCAAGCTTATCCCCTTTCTTCCTCTCCCTTGTCTGTTAGAAACCAGTGGTCAGCACAGAGTCAAGGTAGCACTGGGAACACCTCACGTTTGAAAAAGCTCTCGCAGCGACTGCCAGGCACCTGATTCACAGCCCCCATGGGCTCAGGTCACAGGAGAAAGACAGCAGATGCGTACGCAAAGGTAAGCACAGTCACACATGTTACATATGAACAAATAAGGACCGCTGATTTTTGTCTAAACAGTCTTTTTTCTGTACATCTTTAAAAAAAAATTTTACCGTTCAAATACTTTATTATTTAGACATAGCAAACAATTATTACAAAGACAGTGATTAGGAGGAGATAGTGATTAGGATTTTATTAAGAGTCACTCTGTTTGAGATAGGATCTCCCTATGTTGTCTAGGCTGCTTTCAAACTCATGGCTTAAGTGATCCCTCCTGTCTCAGCCTCTTGAGTAGGTGGGACTACAGTCAAGCACCACTGCATGTAGCCTTTGGCTTTTAGTAGTCACTTTTATTCATTTTTTTTTTTTTTAAACCATGCCGGGAATTGAACCCAGGGCATCATGCATGCAGGGCCTGTGCTCTACCACCAAGCCAATCCTGCCCCAACTGTGGGGAACCACCTGGATGACTCTCCTTGAGAGAAGAGCAACTATCTTCATCTTGGCTGAACCTGGCCCTAATTCCACCTACTGATATGTACAGAGCTGGCTAGGACTTTTCCTTATCTCTTTAATTGGCTTTAGGCAATGCAAATAGGTCCAGCCGAGGTCCTGATGTGTAGTCTTTGAAGCAAAGCGACAGGCCTGTGTTTCCCCGCCCTTTGCTCCCAATACATGGTTGAGCCTGGCGGGATGGAGAGCCGTACTCCACGCTGTCGGCTGGGATCGAGCCTCGAGAAAGAGGCTATGACTTCCCAGGGCATAAAAGATTATACATCAGAGCTGAAGCACCGACCCCAAAACATTAGATACTATCTTGAATTGTGTTATGCAGATTACTCCTTCTGCATATACTTCCCTCTGCATTTGCAAAGGTGATTTTCAGGCCTAGCCCAGCTCACGAGACTCACGTACTTCCCGAGACTCACGTAATTCCCGCCACTCTCACAGTCACTCATCCCCGAGCCACTCCCCTCCTTCAGAATTAATAAAACCCAGGTTCGGCCCTGGGTTGGGGCCTTTGTCCCAGTAGCCACCATCTTGGCAGGACTTAGGACCCCTTGGCTCCCCACAACTATAGATATGCCTTAGTGTCTTTATTCTCGCCGTGGGTTGCATTGGATGTGGTAGATTGGAATTAACTCGGTAGAATTCCAATAACTTCCTTTTGGGTTTACAAATCTAACTTCCTGGACCGTGACGAGGACCAGGAAGGGCTCTCTATACCCAACAGTCACTTTTTAAGTCACATTTACATCAAAGCAGAGCGACAATTCCTATTTCCTATCATTTTTTTTGGTTTAAAAACTTGAACTAGCTGGGCATGGTGGTGTACACCTGTAATCCCAGCATTATGGGAGGCTGAGGCAGGAGGATCACAAGTTTGAGCCCAGCCTGGGCAACTCAGTAAGACTCTGTCTCAAAATAAAAAGTAAAAAATAAAAAATAAAAAAGCTAGGGGGAAAAAAAAAAAAAAAAAAAAAAGAGCTAGGAATGTAGCTCAGGGCAAAGGCTCTGGATTCAATCCACAGTCTTCTGCCCCACCACCCCCAAATCAAAAACCTGGGGCTGCGGATATAGCTCCAGGGCACAAGCGCCTGCCTGGCAAGTGCAAGGCCCTGAGTTCAATTCCTGGTACCAAAAAAACCCCCCAAAGACCAAAAAACAAAACAAAAAAAACCCTTGAACTAAAAAATACTTTTCCTCTGTTAAATATCCCTCTCATGGAAGAATCAGAGGAAAAAGCAAACATTCTGACTGCTAATTTGTGGGGTTTTGCCTACTATGAATGTGTTTTCTTGAAACTATGTCCCTGAACCATTTGGAGGAGGAAATGGGAAAAAATAAGCCACAGCTTCTAGAGAGACAAAGTACTGTACTTCGATTCTTTTCCAAACTGATCATAGAATTATTCTCTTATAATATGAAGAGTTGAAAAAATACTAAATGGCAGAAAATGAGGGCGAATGTCCAGGCGAACCTCCGGTCAGCAAGTTTTGCTTTCTCTCCCACTGGGCGGGACTCTGATCACACCGCTGTCACAGCACTGTTCGGAGCCGCAGGTTACAAGCACGCTGGGCCGCAGCTTTAATCTACCCTGTACTACACACAGCACACGTGGTCAGAACTGCAGCAAAGCCTTGTTAGGTCTACTTCTCCTGTTCATTAAGTGAAACCCTTCCGGGTTTTTAAAAACTAAAGAGAAAAGGAAGTTTGCTGTTTGCAAAGAGCAAATTAGACTCTAGCACAGCAAAATCAGTTCCCTTGGTTATGAATTAACTAGTAGGGCCCAGGAAAACATCTTTAGTGGCAACTATAAAGGCATATTTGCTAAACTAAAGTTAATTCAATGGGGGGAGGGATGATACCTCTACAAATAGTTCTTATATTCATAATTAAAGAGGTATTCTGTATTAATGAATGAATTTGTAAAAAGTATCTTAACAAAATGTATCCTCTTCCCTTGTAAAGGATCCCTGAACAAAAGAAAGCATGATTACTGCTAACTTGGGTTAGAAAAAGTATTTAAAATGAAAAGATCAAAGAAACAGGTGACATTAACTACAAAACCCAAAGTTAAGCGACTTAAGAACAGTAAAAAACCACTATTCTCATAGCAGTTAATGTTCAATTAATGCTAAGTGCTAAGTTCTGCTTAGCCTATATGTACATCCTACGTGCGCATGAACTTGCTTCCCCTTTACGCTGATTCTGTCAGATGGGTCCATTTTGGTTTTAGAGAGGAAAAGAGGCCCAGAGTCTAAGCAGCAGAGCTGGCCACACAGCAGCCGGTCAACCAGGACACCACAGCAGGCAGTGCGGCGCCACAAGGCGCACGGCCCCTCCGGAGGAGCACCTGGCCTGCCTCCTTTACCACAAGCACCGACAGCAAACAGAAGCACCCACATTTAAACAAGCGCAAGGACTGACTGCTCGCTGGCAAGGACAGGGGAGTCTCGGTAACGCCACGGAGGCTGCTGGCGGAGGCTGGAGGGTTCTTCCCCGGGCTTTCACGGGTGGGAAGGAAACACAAGCCAAGCTGCTGTGGAAAGTGCAGCCGGCTGTTCCGAGTAGAGGGCTTTCCAATCTCTGAAAACGACTCAAGTGTATTTTGCAGAATAAAGCCAGGAAAAAAGGTAAACATCCTGAAATAAATCAGCTTATCACAGCAGACAAATACGTTTTCATGAGCAGACTTTTGGGCCCTTCTCAGAGTTTCACATGTCTGCTGCATAAGCTTCCTTCTCTTCCATACGCTGCTCCTTATGAAGAAACGTTTATTCCTTCAATGTACTTATTAACTCAACTCCCATTCGTTCTTTATTTTAATACAGAAAATGTAGATTGTGGGCCTCTAACTAGCTGTGTGATCTCAGACAAGTTACCTAATCTTTTTGAACCTCACTTGTCACATGTAGGAACTGAGGGGAAAGGCTAAAGTACAGGCAGGGAGCTCAGGGTGGACGCCAAGGAACCGTGGTTACCAATTCTTTACCCCCGCAGCACTCCTGAGCGATTGCAAAGCGTCCAGGAGTTCGCTTATGTACCACGAGCTGCTCACACACCGGATACCACAAATATTGTCCACTTTATGTACTTAGAATTTTATCATGTATGGTGGTGATGTGACTTATAAATACAAATTTATATTAAAAATACGTTTAGGTCTATAGAAGCTACTGTTACTATGAATCATCTATCAACTGATACTCAATGTAGAGCTATTATCATTCAGAAGTTGTGAAATGGCCAACATTTAAAAAGGCTCTCCTATGTCCCACTGGGCTAGACAATTTATAAAATCCTTACATGTCTAAATGCTGTTTAGAGTCCATTATTTTTTTATCCCATGTTGACTTTAACAGTTAAATATTACCAGCTCTAGTTATCATGCCTTTTTTTTTTTTGGTTTTTGAGACAGGGTCTTGTTACGTAGTTCAGAGTTAGTTCAGGCTGGCCTTGAACTCCTGGTGGTCCTCCTGCCTCCATTCATCAGTTGATGGACATTTGCATTGTTTCCACTTTTGAGCTATTAAAGAATACATCTGCTGGGCATGTGGTGCATTCCTGTAATCCCAGCACTCAGGAAGCTGAGGCAGGAGGATCGCCACAAATTCAAGCTCAGCCTGGGCTACACAGCAAGAACCTGTCTCAAAAAAAGCAAAACAAAAAGAGCAGTTCTAAGGGGCCGGTGATATCGCTCAGCGGCACGGGTGCCTGTTGGTGCACGAGGTCCTGAGGTCGACCCCCCGGTACCCACAAAAAAAAAAAAAAAAAAAAAAAAAAAAAGAGCAGTTCTGACTCAGCCACCAGACCTGACCCTTGAGCTGCAGCAGTTCTACCGGCCCCCCGGCCATGCCTTGCACAGCGCATGCTACTGACGCTATGGGACATGGTCTAAATGCACAATTGCTGGGGCAAAGGGCTCCTGCGTCTCTAATTCCGGCAAACTGCCCTCAACAGGGACTGCCCCAGCTTACACCCCATTGGCAGTGCACGAATGGTGATTACCCCACCAATCAAGAGTATCAGCAAGCTTTCACATTTTCTAATCTGGTTGGCTTTCACAATTCTTTTTAGTTTTGCTGCGTACTTATGTAGAGTGATAGCCATCATCTTTTCATATATCCAAGGGCCACCTACATTTCCCTCCCTGACGGTGCATTTCTGTCTTGAGGTCTCCACTAACCCTTTCAGGTGATTTTCCTTTTTTTTTTTTTTTTTTTGGCGGCACTGGAGGTGGAGCCCAGCTGAGCAGCATGCTTGACAGCCAGGCGCAGCTCGCTGCATGCCGATGTGGCTTCGCCCCGACAACCCAGACAACACGCTGTACTTCCACACACCCCTGAGGGGTAAATCCCGACTGGAAACTGGCCTTAGCTCTTCCAATCCATTCACCACACATATGTTGCTCTTTTCATACCATAAGCCAGATTACACTATTGCTCCAGAAAAGGCCCTTGAGTGTTTTCTGAATAACTTCAACTAATACCCAAACTTCTCTGCTGTGGCCTATAATACAGCCTAGCTTTCTGACACCATGAGGACTTATTCCCCCATCCTTTCATTCTTGTCCTAAAGCCACATTTACAGCCTTTCAACCCAAGGACACAAGTTTTTTTTCTGACCACAGGGCCTTTGTACATGCTGTTTACAGTACATCGACCACATTTCACTCAATTCTTCTATAACTGACTCCTTGGCTTCCAGGCTTCTGTCTGTCCATCTTACTATCAATCAAGCAATCTATATTTGTGGTACTGGGGATTGAATCTAAGTCCCCTGCACGGACCTCCATCCTCAGCCCATTTTTATTTTGAGGCAGGGCCTTGTTAAGTCTCTAAGGCTGGTCTTGAATCTGTGATCCTCCTGCATCAGCCTCCCAGAGTGCTGGGGTTATAGCTGTGTGCCACCACATCCACCTACAAAGCCCCACTGCAGACGCTGCCCCCGCTGAGTCTTCCAAAATCACCCCACCCCACTGTGCCCCTCTATTAGCCTCCAGCATGGTCTAATCAGAGTAACAGAATGTATCCCAAGTAGTAACACTATTTCACTTGCCTCTGTTTTCTGTCCTCCTAACCAGACAATCAGCTCCATGAGAGAGGTGGTTCTTCACTCACCAACCACCTATACACAATGCCAACTGACATTCTTTCAGACTAAGAGGTAACAAGCGTCAAAAAAAGAGGAAAACTTTCAATAGTCAAGTGTAAAATTCTACTAGCCCTCTCCTCTACTACCATAACCACTCACCAGTCCAACTATTCAAATACAAGATGACCAAATATTGCACATTTTTTTCATTAATTTTTAAAACAGGAAATAAAAAAATGACAATTTTATCAAATTTACTCAATACAAGAATTGACTGGTTGAAATGACACCTGCCCGAGTGACGCTCAGGAGAGTCAGTATGTAAACAAACGTGCTGTCCAAGTAACACTCAGGGTACACTGTTAAGTGATTGAGCAAAAATTTAAAAATCTCAAAAAGCAGTGGATTTATACACATTCAACTCCAACTCACGACCTCACACTTGCCAGGCAGGCGCTGTGCCACTGAGCTGTATCGCCGGCCCCAAGACTTTTTAACTAGAACTCCTTTCCCTATCTGGCTGCAATGGTGCTAAAGTCACATGGATAAACAAAATTTCTGTTTTGTGGAAGCAAAGCTTTTGTAGAGAAGGAGAGGAAGGGGGGGTTGAAGGGAGGGGAGGGGAATGGGAAAAAAAAAAAATCAAGTTTTATCACGTACAGGTACAAATTCCCTATAATGAATGTTATCATTATAGATATCTAAAATGTACCAATAAACTTAATTAATTTAAAAAATTTCTATTTTGTTCAGTAAGTTTCAAGTAAAGCAGCTGGTTGGAAACTTTAAAGCAAATGTGAACGTTCCTCATTTAGTGACTATAAAAGCAAGTCCCTTACTTGGACTCACTCAAATAGCCTCCTACAAGGGAATGCAAAGCACCTTTTAAGACAAGGCCAACTTTACCCAATTTGTATCCACGCACCTGAGCTGCTGGGCGTTCTCATGGATCCCCACCACCCAGTAGTGGTCGGATTTTCCCTTGCAGTGCTCCCTGGTGTTACACACAGGCGTCCACATGTTGTCCAGCGCTCTGTTAAGCATGCGAACACAGCCTTCAGAGTCCACGTAGCAGGGGGAACCTGGAGAACAACAAAGAAGAAATCACTTGGAGAAACAGCCCCCACCTCCAAGTACACACCCAGGGTTCAACTTTCATCTCAAAAGCAAAAAAAAAAAAAGAAAAGGCAAAAAAGCCATGACTGCTTTTTGTAAAACTTTATGAACTGCACAGAGTGAGAACTAATGGAAGAAAACAACCGCCTGTGATATGACAGTTTCACCAAATGAAGAGAAACACAGTTTCGGTGAGCACTGTGCCACCTGCCGGAGAACAGTAACTATTTTTAAGCCCATTTCAAGAAACAAAATATACATGAAGGCCCCTTTTAAGAGACCTGATAAAATGCCAGACTGGTATAAGGTGGTGATATAAAGAAAAATGCCTTTGTTACTTTTTTCTCCCTTTTCTTGGATGACTTTGTCACTTTTCCGTTCCCAAAGCCTAGGTGAACAATTCCTAGGAACCAGGGAAGTATCGTTTCCCACTTACTCTGCACATGCACTTGGCAAGCTATCTACTTAGCCCTTTCTTATCTGTGCCTGCAGACCCTTCTCACTCTCCAAACATCAGTCTCCCAGCGACTGCATCTGGCTGCTCATGAGAAAAGAAAAGCCATATAAATGAAGCTATTATTATGTAAGCACAAACGATCGTATCCCAACAGGAAACCAATCCAGAAATGGCTGATACTTTCAAGACAAACAGGCTTTTCAATGGTACAAATGAGGGGCACAAATCCCTAGTAGCAGAAAATACTCAAGCCCCTGAGAAAGGGCTAACGGGTGCTCTGAAGTAAGGGCTTCCTTCCTGTCCTTCAAATCGTGGCATGAGCCACCAGAAATGGGACAGTGCATGAGCCACAAATGTAATTTTTAATTCACAGTGCTACTTTTACAAAGACAAAAAGAAAGTTAACTTTTATCATGTGATCTATTTAATTATATCTAAAACATTACCATTTAGGGCCGGCGAGATGGCTCAGCGGCATAAGCGCCTGCCTGGCAAGCGTGAGGTCCTGAGTTCGACCCCTGGTACCCACATACGAAAAAAAAAGGGGCCAGTGATATTGCTCAGCGGCACAGGTGCCTGCTGGCGCGCGAGGTCCTGAGTTCGACCCCTGGTACCCACAAAAAAAAAAAAAAAAAAAAAATTACCATTTAACATAGTGTAAAAGAATTGAGATTCTTTACTCTTCCTTTTCTCATACTAAGTGTTCAAAATGCAGAGAGTATTTTACACTCACATCTTAATTCAGATTAGTCACATTTCAAGTGCTCAGTAGCTACATGTGGCTAGGAGCTAACTGTACTGGACAAGTACAGTATTGAAAAATTCCTAGTCTGTGCAAAATCTGCTGGAAAAGACAAAAATTTATCGATTTACATCTCCTCATCTATCCAATAAATGTATGTAAGACAAATATAGCTCCCTCTTTGGAAGTTTTCCAATCAAAATTCTTAAGAGATCTTGTACATAAAACAATGGCTACTTTGCCTAATGATTAGTTTCCAGTTTTGCCAACATTAAAATACAGAAACTTGAATGTAATGTATAGGGAATTTATCTTTAAGGGAATTACGAATACAACAGTGAAGTGATTTTCCTCTTGAAAATTATCTCAAAAGAAAAGAGCCGATCTTGCCTTCAGCTGAGAACCCGACCCAGGTCAGGTGGGCTCTCCTTGAGAGAGGAAGAGGGTCACCGCGCAGAATCTGCCTTTTCTTCTTCCCCAGCTCTAGCAGCTGAACTCCAAGACACTGATCTCCATCAAATCCCGCACCTAGAAAATGGAAGGTAAGTCAGGCATCCAAGGTCGTTCAGTGATACTGCCATCTAAATGCTTTTCTCAGCCGACTGTGCGCTAACCTCTTAAATGAACCGGCACCGCGCGGGGATCAGAAGCAGGGTGACGTGTTGAACGGACTGTGCACATAGACTGGTGGTAAGTGGTCCGCTCTGCACTCAGGAAATATTTGCAGAGAACTTCCTAGGTACGGGCACTGTTTTACGCAAAAGGGCCACAGAGATAAGTGGTCACTGTTTGCAGGAAATGCATGGATGGGCAGAAGACAGACAAATCAAAAAACAGAAACAGCCAAAAAAAAAAAAAAAAAAAAAGCTACCAAAGAGTTAAATTAATAATGTGGTACGGAGTGCCAGACAGAAGGGTTACTTTCGACCCAATAATCAGGCGTGGCCATTAGCAGAAAATAAAAATTGAGCCGAGCTAGCGATTGCAACGTAGGCCCAGCAAAGCAAGTATGAGGGGAAGGAAGACCATAGTAGGCAAAGGGAAAGCTTAAGGAGAGGTCAGCAGACAGGGACAAGCTGGGCGTCCAAAGAGCACGAAGTGTCCAGCAGGAGGAGGCTGAGGAGGCCGACCGAGGTCAGGTCACACAGGGTCAGCAACCACCTCGCCCGCTATGCTGACTTTGATTGTTATCCAAAAGTGAAGGGAAGTCAGGCGAGCTGAGCAGAAGAGTGATGACGTGATTTGTTTTGAAAAGGCCACCTGGCTGCTTTGTGAAGAACGCGCTGTGAAAAAGGCAAGAACCGGAGCTGAACGACTAAGCAGAGGTTACAGTGGTGCAAACACTGCCACCCAGGGTGGAGCAGGGTGTGGCGGCGGAGGAAAGGCAGAGGCGATCTAGCCTGTGTTTGAGCCTGAGATGCCTTTTCAGACTCCGCCTAACAAGTTCAAGTGAGCGACTATGTGTGTAAGTCTGGAGACACAAAAGGGAGGGATGATGACACCGACTTCGAAGTCATGGACACAGGGATATTTCTAAGGCCATGTTTTTTTTTTTTTTTTTTTGTGGGTACCGGGGGGTCGACCTCAGGACCTCGCGCGCCAACAGGCGCCCGTGCCGCTGAGTGATATCACCGGCCCCTTTTTCATATGTGGGATCCGGGAGTCGAACTCGGGCCCTCGTGCTTGCCGGGCAGGCGCTTACGCCGCTGAGCCATCTCACCGGCCCAAGGCCATGGTTTTTGATAAACTCCCCAGAGCGGCTTCTCAAACTTGCATGCTTGGGTCTATGAGTCACAATATTAGTTTACAGTACTAAAGAAAAATGAAATTAAAGAGTAAATATTGTCCCAGAGACTTTTCTTCTGTTACACCTGTGGCTATATACAAAGTGGCACTGCAGAAGCTGTTTTCACTGTGGCTAAGCTATCCAAAGAATGGAATATCCTGGCCCTGACTGTACCAGACAAGAAGGGCCAATGCCAGCTAGAAGTCAGCGCTGATGGAGGAACCAGCAAGACCGGTGAAAAAGGAGTGAGGAAAAACTTTGGACATGAATGGCATAGAAACCAAGAGAATAAAGTATTTCCTATAGAAATGTAAAGAAAAAGAAAAACAGAAACAAAAAAAGCAAAGAGATCTTCTGTAACCTTGACAAGACTAGGCTGAGTGTAGGGTGGGGACTGAATATAGAAGAGGAGGCGAGAAAAAAGCAGTAACTTTTGAAAAGCCACATGCAAAGTTGTTTTGGTCCTTCACCCGAGGGGTTAATTCATTTTTGAGGAATAAGCTCTGATAGTCCTTCGATGTGCCTGCTGAAAGATAAGACTTAGCGATGGAAGTAATGAACCAGAGTCTACCTTGGAATCCCTCCACAAGCCAGCTCTTCTGTAAGTAGGATATTCCCACTGGCACTGCTATCGGTAAATACAACACAATCTCTACATTCAAAGATCATGCTGATGCAAATACTAAATAAATACAAAAGGAGGTACAGGTATATAGCTCAAAACAAAACAACAAAAAAAAAAAAGCAGCAACAACGACAAGTCAAGTAATTTCCATTTTACTTCCAATCATGGTGAACTATAAAAGACTGGCAAAAAGCTACCTCTGTGATAAACAATGAAAAGCTGCTCTCCGTGTCCTGCCATCGACACCACGGACCCAGGAAGGCTGAAGACCTCTTTCTGAACACCCCCAACGGTGAACAATCGCAGGAGCAAGGCACTGGTGGCAGCGGCAGCCCAGCCCTGACCAAGGCAGATGGCTTCGACGTCCTCGCGCTGAGGCATGTCCACCACCCACTCTTTGCTGGAGTCCCAAGAACTGAAGTGCAAGCAGTGAAGCTTGCTACGAGAGAAGACAGAAACATTCCAACTCTTACACGTGGTGTTTTTGTATCTGTAAAAGCTAGTCGTGATACCAGTAACAAAGCCAAATAGTGTTTTCCTATTATATATTACTCATTCCACTGCTTTAAGAAAGTAATTATAAAATATCCTTAAAGTGAACTCTATTAAAACCATTAAGCACGTTTGTGAAGGATCCTGACTGATAAAGGAAAACGCTCACAACAGAATATTAAGCAAAAATGGCAGGCTAAAAACTGTTAAGTGTGAGTCTATATTGTAAATGTACATAAAACCACAACCATGATTTTTAAAAGATAGGAAGCACCAAGATGTTAAGCAACAGTTCTTGCACTGAAAAGTTAACATGGAAGAATAAAAAAGAAAAAAATCATACATAATACCATCAGCAAGATTGCCAACCACTACTAAAAATTGGGGGTTTCCAGTTTTTTTCCTCTATGCACACATAGATAAATGCATGTTCTTACTAAACACAAACTCCATAAGCTTCAGGATGCACATTCCATAAGTATTTGGAATCAGAGATAGTAGTAACTATTTTCTGAACAGTAATTTTTAAAGGTAGCATTTTATAGGGCTGTGAAATATCTAAGGAAAAGAGGATTTCTCAAATCAAAATTGGACCTGGAAATACATTCTAATTAGGCGAGATATTCTGAGTTGGAGACACTGAGTCAACAGTCATTGATTAACTGATTATTTGTGGTGCTGGTGACTGAAAGCAGGGCTTTGTACAGACAAGCACTTTACCCCTGTGATACATCCCCAGTTTAATAAACTGAGTCAATTCAATAACAAATTAAGTACTGAGACAACGTATAAATTAGGAAAACAATTAAAATGTTAAAATGACCCAATACAGTGTTTCTCAGACGTGAACACGCATCCAGTCCCCGAGGAGCTTGATGAAGTTCAGACTCTGGTTCAGAAGTCTAAGGCGGGGCCTGAGATTCTTCATTTCCAACAGGTTCCCAGGTGACCCACAACCAGTTTGCAGATTAGACTTTGAGCAGCAAGGAGCAAATATATATATATTTTTTGGTATGGGGAGTCAAACTCAGGACCTCACACTTGCCAGGCAGGTGCTGCGCCACTGAGCTAAATCCCCGGCCCCTGAGCAAATACATCTAATCAGAAGGATTTTAGTTTCAAATCATGAGACAAACATTAGAAGTAATCAAGTGCATCAAGAAAAGAGATCAAGCCAGGGCTGGGGATATACCTCAGCGACACAGCGCCTGCCTGGCAAGTGTGAGGTCGTGAGTTCGATTCCTGGTACCAAAAAAAAAAAAGAGATCAAGAGAAGGTAATCTGGCTATATAAAAAAAAAGAAAAAAAATATTTTTTCTTTAAAAAAAAATTCTGGGGCCGGTGAGATGGCTCAGCGGCTTAAGCGCCTGCCTGGCAAGCGTGAGGGCCCAAGTTCGACTCCCGGAACCCACATATGAAAAAGGGGCCGGTGATATCGCTCAGCGGCACGGGCGCCTGCTGGCGCGCGAGGTCCTGAGGTCGACCCCCTGGTACCCACAAAAACAAAAAAAAAAATTCTGCATGTAAGGCTTTTTCATCATGATTTTGTGTATACATCTACCTACCTATTTACCTAAGTACCTGCTAAAGCATGTACAGAAGCTCAAAATATATTAAGTAAAAATAAACTGATGATCATACACTTTAGTGAGGGCTTCTTTATTTAAAATTTCTTTTTGGGGTTGGACACGGTGGCACACACTTGTAATCCCAGGACTCTGGAAGGCTGAGGCAGAAGGATCACAAGTTCAAGACCGCTCTGGGTTATATAGTGAGACTCTGTCTCCAAACAAACCAAAGAAAACAAAAATTACTTTTTGTGCTAAGGATGAAACTCAGTGGTAGAGTACTTGTGTTGCATACATGAGGCCTTGGGTTCAATCCCCAGCACTGAAAGAAAAAAACCACACTCTTTGAAAGAGATGTTTCAAATCTAACCTATAATGACAAAAAACCAGATCAACAATTGTCCAAGGTTGGCACTCAATTAACTGCAGAGGGATATGAGAGAACATTTTGGAGAGATTTTAAAAAATTACTATTTTGAACACAGTAGTGATTTATCTACACATCAGACTGTATAGAGTATGTAATTTATTGTCTATAAATTATGCCTCAACAAAATAAATTTTTTTAAAAAGAGAACTTCAGAGCCAGGCATGATGGCACATGCCTGTAATCTCAGCACTTGGGAGGCTGAAGCAGGAGGACTGCACTGAGTACAAGGCCAACTTTAGCTCAATAGTGAGTTCAAGACCAGCCTGAAATGAATAAAGACCCTGTCTCAAAATACCAAAAAAATAAAAATAAAAATAACTTCACTAGGCATGGTGGTGGATGTGTATAGTCCCAGTACTTAGGAGGCTGAGGCAGGAGGATCACCTGATTTTGAGGCCAGCCTAGACTACACAGTGAGTTCAAGGCCAACCTGAACTACATAGCGAGACCCTGTCTCAAAAAAACAAAAATAAAAGGAATTAAAAAAAACAAAAGACAACGTCATACAGAAAGGTATCTAGAAGGACACACATCAAAATGTTAATAGTGGTTATATCTGAGAGTAGAATCTCAGAATGAACTTTCATTTTCTAGAAATTCTTTATTTTCTTATCAATGAATGTGTATTATTCTTTAATAGTAGTAACACTGACAATGTAAAAAGTAACCATCTCCTGTGCATCATAAATTATGCCACTGTTAAGTTATGCACATGTCATTTTGGCATGTAGTTAAGAGAAGGTAAACAGGGACAATCAGGGCAAGAACAAACATTTTATTTTATTAACTTTTGTTGTTAATTCAACAGTTCTATCTAGCAGTTCAACACTGTCCAATTCTTCCTAACAACCCTGAGTTTACCTTGCTAGGTCATCGGTGCTCTTACACGCCAACAAAATAGCTTCATGGGAAAGATCTGCTACTGTGTAATTCAAGGAGTTGGACAGGTGCGTCGCATGGTGTACAGAGGTGTCATGGAACTCCACATCTATGGCGTTGTCTTGCTCATCATTATAGCAGCGGATAATTCCAACAGAGTTCCACACCTGCAAATATGGTAGATGAAACACAAATCTGAGAAAAACAGTACCTCCTAAAATCAGTAGGCAACAGTTGTACGAATTAATAAGACTATGATTCAAACTGCATCAAGGTTTAAATTAGGGAAGCGACCATATCGCATGTGACCCTAAATATTTTTAGATAGCAGCAGTAGTATTAGACCTAAGGTACACACATGCTTGTTTATTAGCAACTGAAGTATTTAATAGTTAAAAATAAACTACATGACTATCATTAAAAAAGTACTTTATAATTGACTTCTGAAAAATCAAACCGTTAAATTCCTCAAAAGAAACATTCCAAAACTTTATGTGTAATATGCATACAAATGACATCAGATACTTTCCTATTCCAACTAACTAGTTTACATTATAGGATAAATACATAAATTTTAAAGCAACACAAATGGATACCATTTGCAAAACTATCTTCCACTAATGTATACTATAGGTTCACACTAGACCCTAGAGTTTCTAGTAAAATTAGTGTTGACATTTATAGTTACACAATAATGTTAACTATAACTATAAATAAGATATATAATAAAAATGAATATATACTAACATGTTAATAAAAATAAAAATTACTGATAATATTAGTAATAAATACTAATAAAACTTACTATGTATTACTTGATGGCTACTGATAGCAACAGGTTCATTAATATTAAACACACCCTTAGTATATATACCAGGTCCATATTTTTCAAAAAAGGCAACAGGCAAACCCTCAGAATAGAAAACCTCAAAAACCAAAAAATAGAAATATTAAACTTTTACAGTTCTCAAATCTGAGGCAAGTAACTGATCATTAATTCAAGAAATACGTATTTAATTCCTTTAATGCCATATCTTGTTCTGTATGCTAAGATATCAGCTTAAAAAACAAAACAAAGGGTCGGTGAGATGGCTCAGCGGCATAAGCGCCTGCCTGGCAAGCGCGAGGCCCTGAGTTCGACTCCCGGTACCCACATACGAAAAAAAGGGCCGGTGATATCGCTCAGTGGCACGGGCGCCTGATGGCGCACGAGGTCCTAAGGCCGACCCCCGGTACCCACACACAAAAACAAACAAACAAACAACAAAAAGGGACTGGAGATATAGCCCAGCAGTAGAGCAACTGCCTAAAATGCAATGCTGGGCTTGATTCCCAGCACCACATACAAACAAAACCCAGAAAACTCTCTACCACTGAAGGGTAATTTTTCCGCCCATAGCACTCATCTCTCTCCTTCTAAAACACTATACAAACACTATGTCTGCTAAAAAATATCTTCTAACTAGCATTTTGGAATCAGTGTAATCTTGTACATAAAAACAAATCTACTCTGAGAAGTAAGGTTTGGAAGTACGGCCATAAGACAGTCATTTATTTAGGTTCATTATGTCACTTTCCTAGCAGAATTTTATTTAGCTGATTTTCAGTCATAATGTTGAAATAAGATTAAAACTATCAGTTAAACCAACCGTAAAATTATAACTAAATGAAATGGAGCAGCCCATTTCATCAGGGTTTTTAAAAACATTTTTTTTTTTTTTTTTTTTTTGTGGGTACCGGGGGGACGACCTCAGGACCTCGCACGCCAGCAGGCGCCCGTGTCACTGAGCGATATCACCGGCCCCTTTTTCGTATGTGGGATCCGGGAGTCGAACTCGGGCCCTCGCGCTTGCCGGGCAGGCGCTTAAGCCACTGAGCCATCTCACCGGCCCCTTAAAAACATTTTTTATCCAATGAAATAGCACAGTGAGAAAAACTGCTGGAGAATGACATGAACAGTGAAATGCGGGTCCCAGACACACCATGAACCGATGCGTGAGGTGCGCGGGTGTGGAACCCGACTGGAACGGCCTCTGCCGGGGAGTCGGCCTGGGCCCGTCCCACAGTGACCTCTGCAATGTCACTGGTGGCCGATCGTGCAAGCTGCCTGCGTGGTCCTCCTCCTCCTCCTCCTCGAGAAGACCAGATTTCAGCACTGTACCATCTGTAACACGAACAACTGTGAGAGAACTAGAAACACAGGTGACCTGGGCAAAGAAATGCATTCACAGACTGTAACAATCCCTCCATCGTCCCCAGTGACACTGACAGCAGCGCACTCCTCCCTCTGTGTCCTCGCTGGAGGGCGGGAGGGGTGCTGGGAGGCACTGTGGGTACAGCTGCCGGGGCTCGGTATGGACCAAGGCGACTCAGCAGCCACTGCGCTCCAAACGCCACCCACTTCCACTGCAAATACTAACTTTACTCAGTACCGATCCCTGCAGAGGTTGTGTTGAAAAGTGAAAATGAGAAATGTGCATAAAAGACGGCGGTTGTCTGTGAAAAGGTGCTCGGGCAGCCGTGTATATTGTAAGGTGGGCTGCCTTTCCCACCGAACCCCAACTGACTTGGTCCTGCAGACTTGGATACGTGGCAAACACTTTCTCGGCGTGAATGAAGTGAGCCCGTCACTTAATAACAGAGAATTTGTTACCAATGATAAAATCTGAGCTTTCAAACAAAAATCTGACTATTGGAAAACTTGTATTTGCTCTTACAAGCCTGACAACAATCTAACATTTAAAAACCTGATGAGGTTAGTGGTGGTAATTTACATGAGGAAAAGAAAAGGGTGAATGTGAGGAAGGCTGTAAACCTCCATGAACAATTATTTTCCAAATTACCACTGCATAGTAAAAATCAAGTCAGAAGAAATAAAATCCATTCTGAGTTCAAATCTATCAATGGATTTCAATGTAATAGAGTTGAAATAGTTCACTGAAGTTTCAGATTCCACAATACAAGTACAGTCATCTTTAAGAAACTGCCATTAACCAGGCGTGGTGGCACACGCCTATACTATCAGCTACTCAGAGGCTGAGGCAGGAAGATCGCAAGTATGAGGCCAGCCTGGGCAACTTAGGAACACTGTCTCAAAACAAAAAGGGCTGGGGATGTGGCTCAGTAGCAGAGCATTTATTTGCCTAGCATGTGCAAGCCCCTGGGCTTGACCCCCAGTACGAGAGAGAAGGGGGCAGGCAGACAGACAGACAGACAGACAGGAGGGAAAAGGGGAGAGAAAAGAGAAGAGGAGAAGAGTGGGAGGGGGGAAAGGAAAGAAAAAGGAAAGGGACAAGGGGAAAAGGAAAGAAGGAAGGGAGGCAGGGAGGCAGACACAATCATTTGCTGAGTTTTGGTGAAGAATCAAAGAGTTGCCATAACTCTTAGAACAGGCTACTTAAATACTTCTCCCTTCACAAATTCCGTGTTAGTATGAGGTCAAATTTTCTTCATATACTTCAGCCAAAACTGATACATAGCAACAGATTTAATCCAGAAAATGAGAATCCTGGTGTGTCCCGTGGCAGACGTCACGAAGACTGCAATGCCGCTCTTCTCACTACTTTTTGTTTTCTGTTAAAACACACTCATGTTTATATGAGTTTCTAATGTAATTTTTAAGTATTTTTTAAAAATTTCTTTTTAATTTCTAATATAGTAAAAACAAATAGATGTTACTACTCCACATAAACAAATGTTCTTCAGAGGCCCTCGGGATGTTTTTTAGAGTCAAGGGCTCCTAAAACCAAAACATTTGAAGACTGCTGTTCTAGAAACAGTATGTGATTTCAATGCAGGACGAACTCACTGTGTAGCCCAGGCTGGCCTGGAACTCACAGTGATCCTCCTGCCTCAGCCTCCTAAGTGCTGGGATTACAGGTATGTGCCACTATCCTTGGCTCAAAACTTTCTTTTTTAACATCTTTTTTACACTGACATTTTATTTGGGAGTGGTCAAATGTGTTTTTGCATTTAAGCGGTTATAACAGGTACTATATTTGAAGACTTCTAATTATAATCTCACTTTCTTTAATAGATACAATATTATTCAGGCTATATATTTCTTTTTGAATTAGTTTGACAATTTGCATCTTTGAAAAAGTTTGTCCATTTCATCTACGTTGTTGAATTTATGGGGACAAACTTGTTCATATTTTCCTCTCATCCTTTTGGTATCAGCAGCACTGCTGTCTCACAGAAGTATGAATAACATACACAAACTTTCTAGCAGCCACATTTAAAAAGTTAAAAATAATATACTGCATTTATAGTATTATCTTTTCAACGTGTACTCAATATAAAAAATTGACTAATATTTCGCATTCTTTTTTTCATACTATCTTCAAAATCTTATTTGGTTGCACTTTACACTTAAAAAACATTTCAATTTGAGCTAACGTCATTGAAATGCTCCCTGCCACATGTGGCTGGGGTCACCATACCGGACAGCCCACATCTACACAATCGATAGTGACAGCCTTGCTTCACTCCTCATATTAATAATTTGTGTCTTCTCTTTATTATTCATGATAGAGATTTATCCATTTCATTGATCTTTTTAAGGAAGTAGCTCTGGGTTTCGATGATTTTATACTTTTTCATTTGTCAATTTTATTGAATTTTGCTCTTTTATTATTTCCTTCCTTTTTGTTTAGAGTTTAATTTCTTTTTCTAGTTTGGTAAAGCAGAAAGGTTATCCAATATTAACTTACTTTTTTTTTGAGACAGGGTCTTGCTATATAGCTCAGGCTGCCATTGAACTATGTGGCCCAGGCTGGCCTTGAATTCACACTGATCCTCCTGCCTCAGCCTCTGGAGTGCTGGGATTACAGGTCTGTACCACTATCCCTGGCTCAAAACTTTCCTTTTTAACATAAGGATTTAATGTCATTAACTTCCCTTGGTAGTCCTTTAGCTACATTCTACAAATGGAATAATGACTTTAACAGTTTCAATAAAAAAACTGAAAATATTAACCAACAAGGTGGATTATCACATGCACAAAGCCAAATACATACCTACTGAATTTTCATCATCTTCTAGGATGTGACTTCGCTGTCTAGGATGACCTGAGGCTACCATGAGGTCATCATCGTCTTCATCATTTACAATCCTTTTTGGAAAAGAGGAGATCTCGATTGCGTTGTCATCTAGAAGGCCAACCACGTCACTTGTATCATCTCCATCAAAAAGATCATTGTACTCCTTTTCCACTCTGCTAGAGACCTTGAATAAAAAAAATTAACAAAGCTTAGAAAGTATTAAGTAAGTTTCCTGGAGAAACTCAATTACTCAAAAAGTAATCTTTTTCTAATTGTTCAGGGGTGGGGATCCAACCCAGGGCCTCATGCATGGGAGGAGAGCATTCTACAACTTACCTACGTCCCTGGCCCCAAAGGCGACATTTTAATACGCATTTATAAATTCTGTCAAACAGGCAAAAGCCTGGGAGAGAAGTATAATTAGCAAATGTACTCATAAAGATGGTATTTATATTTATGGAATAAGAGCCAGTCCTTATTTTGAATGCCTTGTGGTCCAGAGCCAGACATGGAAGCGAATTTACAGTATACGCCAAAATATAAGGCAGGAATTTATTCCTCCAAAGTCATTCTCCAGCTCAGACGTTACCCTGCATTACTAATAAAGTCAGCATGACGTCTCTCACGTGGTAAGACATTCTTACTTTTACTTGGCACAAGACACTACTTAGGTAAGATACATTTGCTCTATGCAATCTCAGTTAAAGCTAGAGGTTTTCTGAACACTTGGAGAAACAAGGTGGTAGAACCAACACAAAAACAAAGAGAGCAAGGAAGCTGAACACAGATTCAATCATTACTTAGGAATATAAACACAACCAGTGCAGGAGCTGAACGTTACTGTACACGAGCTTTCAGTGAAAGCGTAAGCAGACCCACGGCAGGGATTATGTGGGATCCACAGGACAGCCCAAACTGTGCACATGGTTAGCCAAGGGAGGGTTACAGTCCGGTGACACGAAATGCTAATGAGAACACCAATAACGCATTAAAGGATTCTATCACGCACCTCTGAAATGGAAGTAAACATGACTGAATTTTGGAAAATTAATGTTTAATAAAATAGTAATGGAAAGGGCCGGTGAGATGGCTCAGTGGCTTAAGCGCCTGCCCGGCAAGCGCGAGGGCCCGAGTTCGACTCCCGGATCCCACATACGAAAAAGGGGCCGGTGATATCGCTCAGCGGCACGGGCGCCTGCTGGTGCGCGAGGTCCTGAGGTCGACACCCCGGTACCCACAAAAAAAAAAAAAAAAAAAATAGTAACGGAAAAAGGTTCTTCTAAATTCATGTAAACATACAGCTTGATGAATTATTGAACATACTATATGCTGCAACATAATTTAACCATTCCAGCTACAGTGCTATGCACTAAAGTTGGCCAAAACCTTTTTTGGGATCTTATTGTTGGAAAATAGGGGTTTTACTGTATATTTATGGTGAAGGCAGAAATAAATACTGTAATGAATAAAAGCCAGAAGGGCAGAAGGGTTAACAATTCCAGAAGAGGTGACCCTTGAACTAAGTAATTTTGAATTACTCTACTTTTGCTTTTATCAATGTTATGCTTATGTATTAGTTTTGCAGTTTATTATAAAAATGAGAAGTCTTCTGCACAGCCCCCAATTTTTCGAGCTGTTTTGTTTCTTGGCTATTCTCTTTCCTACTTACACACAATACTCTAGAATGTTTTTCATTTCTGACCATAACCATCCTATTAATTTCCTTCTGTGGAGGACGGGAGATCTGGTGCCCTTTCCCTCTGCCCTCGACTGACCAGCACTCAGCTCTCCACCAGTCCTCCCAACAGCAATACATTCTCAGTTCAGTTCAAACGATAGAGCACTTAGGTTATTAAAATCATGTAAATACTACTCATGGCTGAATACAAATTCTAACAGCCAGTATTTATAAGTGCTAGACTGTCTCCTCACTGCATGTAATTCATTCAATCTTCACAGTAACCCCAGTGGCAGGCACTATTCCTCTTTATCTTACAGATGTGCTATATGTGGTCGCGTTTCCTTTCCTCTACAACTTTTTGTTTTCCCGGGAGTTAAGAACCTCTTCTCTCTTTTAGTCTTTTCTCCTGGATGGATTCCTAAGGATGATTCTTCCGGTTGCTTGTCCGGAAAACATAAAACTGGCTGACAAAGTTCTGGAACCCAAGCCCCATTGAGCTGGGAATCTCTACACTGAAGTCTCTACTACTGTCATTTAATCCTACATTTCCAGTACAGTGTTCCCTACCCACCTCATTCACTGTCACTCAACTGTAATTAGTAGCCCGGACCAAAGACCTCCGTCTCACCTTCGCTGGAGAACAAATTGCCAACTCTCTGCCAGAATGTATGCAGGGATGGGGCGGGCACTGCCCAGGTGTGCACATGAATCCTGAGACTGGAGGTGTCTATTTGCTCACTAAATCAACCCTGCTGTTGTTGGCCTCCCTTTTACAAAACCTAATGCTACCAGGTTCTAAATGTGGGGGTTCAGTCAGGCAAACCGAGTTGTACCTCACCTTCCCCCACTGAGGTATCAGGATCCAATTTTTTTTTTTTTTTGGTACCAGGAATCGAATTCATGATCTCATGCTTGCCAGGCAGGTGCTGTGCCATTGAGCGATAACCCCGGCCCCAGGATCCAATTTTTTGAGAAGCTAGTTTCCAACCATCCTTCTATCTAGCCTCCAAAATTCTGTTCCTTTCATGACGTCAACTGTCATCGTTAACCTTAATGGATTATTCATTTTTTTTTTTTTTTTTTTTTTTTTAGTGCATGCACGGGGGTTTCATGGTTTAATGACGTTTCAGGAAGAGATTAAAATGCATGTATTTAGTATGTAATCTTTAATGGGGAGTCTGAAGTACAACTTGAAATAGGAAAAGGTACACACAACAGACAGCATGAATGATGAAAAGAAGCAAGGATTTACAAAACAAGGTGACTTTCTGAAACCACTGCAGTAAAGCTCTATGACGAAGCAGAAGGGTGCATGGGGTGCTCTTAAGAGTTAAGGCAAATTCAGAGCAGAAAATGTACAGACCAAATGACACCTACTATAGGTATTAACTCTAAATTGTAGCTGTAAAAATTCACCTGACAATCTTCAAAATACCAGGTTCCAAAAAACAGGATGCTAAAATAGAATTTTACAGAGGATATTCCCTGGAAAGGTATTCTATGGAGGAAGCATTTTTTAGTAAAGTACATTTCTAGGAAAAAAATAAGTTGAACAAGCTTAAAAGCAATTTCCTTCAAATTTTGAATTGTAATTTTTTTGTTGTTGGTGAGACAGGATCTTGCTATGTAGTTCAGGCTGGCCTTGAACTCACTATGTAGCCAAGGCTGGCTTCAAATTTGCAGCAATCCTCTTGCCTCAGCCTCCCGAGTGCTGGGATTACAGGCGTGTGCCACCACGACCGGCTTGAGTTGTAATTTTGTAAAAAACTCAGGTAGCTTGCAGTGTTTTCCAAATCCACACAGACCCAGAAGGGCTGTGAAGTGACCGCTCCACCACACACTCGTTACCTTGCTGCCTGACTCCTTCCCGCTGGGCTCACACACGTTCTCCAGGAGCCCCAAGTTCCCCTCTGCATCCGTGTAAGATATGCGACCACAAGTAGGATGCCAGGCCAGGCCACAGATCGCGTAACCTTTCTCATGTTTCACCCTAAAAATTAAAAAGTGGGCTCTTAACATACTGTCAAGAAGAATATCAATGGTACACGCTGTTAGGTAAATTTTAGTTAGAAAGGTTAAACAACATTTTTTTTTTTTTTTTTTTGGTGGGTACCGGGGGTCGACCTCAGGACCTCGCGTGCCAGCAGGCACCCGTGCTGCTGAGCGATATCACCGGCCCTTTTTTTCGTATGTGGGTTCCAGGAGTCGAACTCAGGACCTTGCGCTTGCTAGGCAGGCGCTTATGTTGCTGAGCCATCTCACAGGCCCAACAACTTTTGGCAATGTAAGAGCTATATATTTTTGTTATGATTAATAACTGAAACTTTGAAATGCTTCCTAATAAAACAAAACAAAAAGACTAACAGAAATAAGTAAAGAAGAACAAAAGATACACTACAACGTACCTTTCCATGCAGGCTTTGGTGTCCACATTCCAAACTATAATTAGGCCATTGATACTACCTGCAGCTAAATAGCGCCCACAGGGAGACCAGGTTACTACGTTGAGGCTCTATAAAGAAAAACAGTAACAGTTCTGTGTAATTTGAATATTCATTTTATTACCAAATTCAAAGTTTTACATCCATGTTCTATATTATTTCTTACTTGAAAAAGGAATAACAAGACAAGGGTTTTTGTTTTTAAGACAAAGTCTTGCTATGCAGCCCAGGCTGACCTAGAACTCAGTTTGCTCATTTTGTTAAACTTTCTTCCTCAATAACAGTCACCTAACCTTAGCAGCTATAACTTTGTTTACCATGAGAAAATTATAGCAGCATGATTTTTTTACTTTAAAGAGAAAAAAATAAAATTTTAAAACAATAGGAGAGTAACAATGGTTAATATATTGCATATTATCTTTGAATTAGAGTACAAGATATACGCATTTAATTGTACAAACAGTATTAGCACAAACCTTTTTCTTCAATGAACTAAGAGAAATTAGTAGTATAACTGTCTTAACTGTCTTGTGTGTGCATATATATATATATATATTTTTTTTTTTTTTTTTTTGCCTTTCCCCTCCTTCTTTTCTCCTTTCCCCATCCCAGTTTCTCTTTCCTTTTGAACAGTTTCTTCCCATTTTACAGTATCTATTGTACATTTTGGATCTTATTTACTCTTTCAGCTTCTCACACTAAGGAGACAATATGATCCATTTACCTATTAAAGTCTCCAGTTTATCCTTCTTTATGGCTGAGTAGTACTCCATTGTATAAAAAGACCACATCTTTTTTTATCCATTCCTTGGTTGATGGGCATGTGGGTTGCTTTCAAGATTTAGCTATTACAAATTATGCTGCTATAAACATGGGTGCACATATATTGCTATGGTATTATGCTTTTAAGTCTTCTGGGAAGATACCCAGAAAGGAAATAGCTGCGTCAAATGGAACCTCCAATCCCAGTTTTTTGAGGAATCTCCATAGATTCCACAGTGGTTGCACCAGTCTACACTCCCACCGACAGTGGTGAAGGGTTCCTTTTTCCCCACAGCCCCACCAGCATTTGTTACTGGTTGGTTTCTTGATGATAGCCATTCTTTCCAAGGTGACATGGAATCTCAGTGCTGTTTTAATTTGCATCTCTTGAATGACCAGTAAGCACAGTCAGCACGGTTTTAAAAGTACGATGTAATAACTGTTGTTATCGCAGAAAGAGAGACAGTGCATGGTGTCCTTTTAGTATTTGCCCGAGAAGAAATGAAGTGGTTAGTGAAGCGAGCCTTAGTGAGCTGCTGCAGGCCTACAGGGCCTATGTCCCTTTGATTGTAAAATACGTGCACCAGGGGCTGGTGAGATGGCTTAGCAGCATAAGTGCCTGCCTGGCAAGTGCGAGGTCCTGAGTTCGACTCCCAGAACCCACATAAAGGAAAAAAAGGGCCGGTGATATCACTCAGCGGCACAAGCGCGAGGTCCTGAGGTTGACTCCTGGTACCCACATTAAAAAAAAAAAAAAAAAAAAAAAGTACACCAGAAAAGAGACTGAGTAAGAACAGAGATCAGTGACTTTTCTTGCTCTAAATTTCAAAGATAAGACTACGGGGAGACAGAGGAAGGGGGAAGGGAGGGAGGGTAGGGAAGAGAGTGGTAGAGGAACAGACTAACAATCTTTCTTTTTCTAAAATTTCAGAGACTAAATCCAACTCTGAATGAAACTCAATAAAAGCCAATTACTGGTTGTCACAAAGGAGAAAGGTCGGATGGGTCCTACAGGTGTCAAGTATCCAGTTATTGGTGAGATACTGGTGAAAGGGGAGGACGGGAGACACCGCCTCACAGTCTGCAGCTGGTCCCCACGTCCACACTGACCGCGACTGCATTTGGAGAAGGAAGCGGAAACTATTCCCTGTGGCCCGCTGAATGCACACGACACCTACCTGAGAGATGGAACTATCCGAAAGATCCAGCTGATTACTCCAGGCTTCTCTTCTGTATAGCTTCACAGATTTTTCCACCGGAACTGCCAATAACTATGAGGAAAGAGACAATTTAAACAAAAGTGGACATTAAATTCGATGAAGAGAGGAAAAAGGGCAGCAAATCCATCCAGGTAAACTTACAAAACAGAAGAGCAAATCTGCATCCGTTGAACTAACACAACTCAGCAAATTACTTAAAATTCTGATAAACAAAAAAAAAAAACAAAAAATGGTGATGATCACTCTATTGCTTGTACTGGAAAACACAGAATTAGTAGTTATTAGTATTTTTAATACAGTTGTTTTTTTTTTCTCCAATCAGATTTTATTGGTATTCTTTAGATATACATAATGGTCACGTTCATCATAGAGAATTTGTACCTGTACATGATACAACTTGTTTTGTTTTGTTTTTCCCATTTCCCTACTCTCTCTTCAACCCCTTCCCCTCCCCATTTATAAAAGCTTTGTTTCCATTTTTTCCTTCTTCTAATACTGTTTCTTAAGAAATCTTGGGCCAGTGAGATGGCTCAGCGGCGTAAGCGCCTGCCTGGCAAGCACGAGGGCTCGAGTTCGACTCCCGGAACCCACATACGAAAAAGGGCTGGCGATATTGCTCAGCGGCACGGGCGCCTGCTGGCGCGTGAGGTCCTGAGGTCGACCCCCTGTACCCACAAAAAAAAAAAAGAAAGAAAGAAATCTAGGCTCTTTGGACCTAAAAATTCATCTCACTTGCTAGAAGGAAACAGCCATAATCCTCAGACTATCTTAGAGAAAAAAAGAAAAGGAATTTGTCTGCTTACATAGCCTTCCAAAAAACAGAGCAATAGAAAAAAAAACTGCAGGGGCAGAATGTATAGCTCAGCGGCAAAGCACAAGGCTTTAATCCTCAGGACCAAAGAAAAGAAAACTTGTGTATGTTTTCCATCTTTATACTACACATATATACACATACATGTAATTAAAAAACAGTAAAGCCGGGGGCCGGTGAGATGGCTCAGCGGCGTAAGTGCCTGCCTGTCAAGTGCGAGGGCCCGAGTTCGACTCCCGGAACCCACATACGAAAAAAGGGCCGGTGATATCGCTCAGCGGCACGGGCGCCTACTGGCGCGCAAGGTCCTGAGGTCGACCCCCGGTACCCACAAAAAAAAAAACAGTAAAGCCATGTCAAGTTTATTAATTTTTAAATTAATCAGGTTAATTCATGCTTTGAAAGCAAAGAAAAAAATATACACTGGATTTTTTACTATCATTTCAATGCAGAAAGTATACTCTTAAAAGTCATGACTTAAAAGGGTACACATTTTTGTGTTTTTCAAAGACAGGGTCTTGCTACATAGCCCAGACTGACCTCAAAAACTGGCTGCACAACCCAGGCTGGTCTTGAACTTGGAACCCTTCTGCCTCAGCCCCTGTGTGCTGGGATTATAGGTCTAAATAACCACGCATGGCTTACAAAAGGGTGTAGAGTATGTTGAAAGTCTCCTTCCTGTCCCTAAATCCTATTTCTACTCTTCAAAGGCAAATAGAACTACAGGATACACAAAATGCATATGTACATGTATTTTAATATATATAAAAATACTTGTACTAATAAACAGCAGCACCCTGTATCTACTGTTCCATGGTTTGATGTTTTTTACTTAACAATGTATCTTTTTTGTGTGTGTGTGTGTGTGTGTGTGTGTACTGGGAGTCGAACTCAGGACCTCGTGCTTGCCAGCAGGTGCTTGTCCCACTGAGTGATATCACCGGCCATTCTTTTCCTTTATGTGGGTACTGGGAGTCGAACTCAGGACCTCATGCTTGCCAGGTAGGCGCTTACGCCGCTGAGCCATCTCACCGGCCCTTAACAATGTATCTTAAAGATTATCCCAGATGAGGACATAAAGAGAAATCTGATCCTAACAATTAGAATCTCACTTTCAAAACTACCGGTTCACAGCTGGTGTGGTGATACACACCTGTTATCCCAGTGCTTAGGAAGCTGAGGCAGAAGGATTGCCAAAAATTCGACGCCAGCCTGGGCTACATGTGAGATCCTGTCTCAAAAAAACAACAAACCCAAAAAACAACAACAAAAAAGACTACCAATTCCCTGCAAATGAGCATTTAGGATGGTCTCGATCTTCTACGACAAACAGTGGTGCAAGCTTTTGCTCTACAAACTCTGTAGAACATGTACACATGAACTTAATTATATGGTATCCTGGGTTCAGTCCCTAGCACTGCAAAAGTCAATCAGTAAACAAATGACTGCCACAGGCCTCTTTCTGTACACTGTCTGCACATCTTTTCCCATCTTTTCACTAGGTTCTTTTTTTTTGGTGGGTACCGGGGGGTCGACCTCAGGACCTCGCACGCCAGCAGGCGCCCGTGCCACTGAGCGATATCACCGGCCCCTTTTTCATATGTGGGTTCCGGGAGTCGAACTCGGGCCCTCGCGCTTGCCGGGCAGGCGCTTAAGCCGCTGAGCCATCTCACCGGCCCTTCACTAGGTTTTTACTGATACTTAAGAACACTTTGTACATCAAGGAAATTAGCTCTTACATTGTTTCAAACTGTTTCATCACAGTTTGTCATCTGTCCTAGCATTTTTTATCATGCAAAAATGTTTATGCTTTAGTCAAGTTTAATCTTTTCTGAAAAATTTCACATGAACAGAAAACTTGAAAAAATAATATAGCAATTATCTACAGATTCCTCCCAAGAGGCCTCCAAGATGGTGCTAGCCATTCCCAGCTCCTAGGGTTCAGGGCTTTGTTCCTTTTCTCCACCTTCAATTCCCACATATTTGTGTCTATTTCTGTTTAACAGACATGAGTCTACAAGTCAGTAGCAGAATTTTCATTCCCATGTTTTATAACATGTTTTAATATCAGATTGAATTAGACTCTTTTTGTCTCTTTCCTTTTTCAATACTTTTAGTTTCCACATAGATTTTAGAATCCACTCTACTGGTCCTCCTGAACATCTTACAGGTATTTTTATATTTGAATGCTGTCGAAACAACTGATTAATTTATGGAAAACCACTATCTTTATGTATATCAAAAATTCTTCCTAAAATTGGAATTTATAGCCAGGAGTGGTGGTGCACGCCTGTAATCCCAGCACTCAGGAGGCTGAGGCAGGAGGATCACTGCGAGTTCAAGGCCAGCCTGGGCTACATAGGGAGTCTGAGGCTAGCCTGGACTACATAGCGAGACCCTATCTCAAAAAAAGAAAAAAAACAAAAAAAAGGGAATTTATTTATCCAAGACATTTTACTCCTTAGCAGCCTGTTACAGTTTTCTTCATGTGGATCTTTCACATTTCATAGTACACTTATGCCCACTTACTTTATCTTTTTTCATTTCACAGCAAAAGCATTATTTTCTCCCACCATATTTCCTAAATGGCTATTATTTCTATATAGGGTTATTATTGTTTTTGCATATTGATTATGTTTCCAGCTACCTTACTGAATTTTCCTCTTTTGACATGCTGGGGATTGAACCCAGGGTCTCGCACATGCTAGGCAAGCACTTTAACACTAGTCTATACCCCAGGCCCCTGAATTTTCTTAATATCAGTAACATTTTGTCCTCCATCTGATTTTCTTGGGATTCCCTCCTCTACAAGCACCTGTTTGCATTCTCTTTCCATTTAAACTTCTCATAACTGGGTTGTCTAACTGCATCAGTTAGTACCTCCAAAATGTTTAATACTAGTAATGAGATTAAACACAAGTAGACTGTTTCTATAATTGTTCCACTAACCATGAATGTAAAAAGAAATCTAAGTTTAATTCATAAAAAACACAGTTCGCATTATTTCTCTGGTGTGAGAAACTGAAAGTGTAAATAACGACCAAAACATATATTAGGTATTGTGAAATAGGAAGAAAATGTTCAAATGGGGTGAGGAATGGGGGTGGGGGGAAGAAGGGGAAAATAAAAAAAGTAAAAGAAGGAATAAAGAGAAACAAAGCTTTTGTAAATGGGGAGGGGCTGAAGGGAGGGTAGGGGAATGGGAAAAAAAGAATCAAGTTATATCACGTACAGGTACAAATTCTCTATGATAAATGTGATCATTACGTATACCTAAATTGTACCAATAAAATCTGATTAAAGAACGAATAAATAAATAAATAAAATAAACACTTCAAAAAGAATCTTTAGGGCCGGTGAGATAGCTCAGCGGCATAAGCGCCTGCCTGGCAAATGCGAGGTCCTGAGTTCGACTCCCAGAACCCACATATGAAAAAAGGGCCGGTGATATCGCTCAGCAGCACGGGCACCTGCTGGTGCACAAGGTCCTGAGTTTGACCCCTGGTACCCACACACACAAAAAAAAGAATCTTTAAAAAGTTTATTTCTTAAAACATTTAAATATTAATTACCTGGCTTGAGTGCTAAAATCTATAATCCAAATATAACAGTCACAATTTAAAAAGTTATTTTTACACTCCAAGTTGAGAAAGACCAGAAGAAATAATTCAAAGGCTGAGAAATAAAGTCATTTACCTTCCCGCTTTCTGGCTGCCAAGCAAGTCTGCAGATGGATTTTGCGTTTATCACATCATTGCATTTTTGCAGCAGTGGCCAACTAACAGCACACGTCTAATTTTGAAAAAAGAAAATGTATTTCTCTTTATGAAAATTCTCCCCACAAATATATGTAGACAGGAGTATACTTAATAAGTGCTCTCTATCTCAGAAAAAAACAACCTAATACATTTAATTCTAATATATACTTGATTAACCTAAATTCCACTTTTTTTTTTCCTTTTGGTTTTTTGAGACAGGGTCTCGCTATGTAGTTCAGGCTGGTCTTGAACTCACTATGTAGCCCAGGCTAGCCTCGAACTCACAGCCTCCCGAGTGCTAGGATTACAGGCATGAGCCACCACACCCAGCTTGATTAACCCAAATCCTTTAAATCTTTCAGAAGTATGAAGAATAAAAGTTTTAAATGAGAGTATTTTTTTTAGCAGAATAAGCAAACAATATACTAAAAACAATATAAAGCTTAATGTGTCTACAAAAATAAATAAAACTTGAAAGTTAAAGAGTGTGGAGAAGGAACTATGGCTACTGAGGGAGATTTTCTCGTAAGCACATTATTTCTAGAATCCCAAGCTTGCTTTTAAAACCTTGGGAAGGCTTAACCATTTCCTCTGCCAATCTGGAGAGCATTTTCTTTACACAGCCTCTAAAATCTGTATCAAACCAGCTTAGAAGTTGTATATAAGTTTAGAAATCAAGTGTGGCCCGTACCTTATTTATTCTTGTGTCCCCAACATCAAACACAAGACCAACGCATGCTAATTATCTTGTAAATGTATAACTGAATCCACCCCCTTCTGATGTGCAAAGCTTCAGAAGTAAAATATAAATTTATCATTCTCCTTGGGACTGGGGACAAAAGCAATCAGCCTCCAACACAGTTACTTTTGCACTGAATTATTCTTTGCTACTTAGAGAAACAAATTATAAAGAAAAATAACTATCTGACCTAATCATACAATATGTGACACTCAATATGTTACAAAAGTGGGTAAAAAACTTTCAAATTCAAATTACTGCGTTTACCTGATCTGAGATGTGCCACACTCTAACAGAGCCGTCACAGCTGGCTGACGCCTGCGGGGAAACAGATTTCTCCAGTTACACGAGAAAGCTACGCGGAGACTGCTTCAGCAGATTCCTTCCACTTTCCACCAACTGAGTGAAAGTTCTTCTAATTTTCGCACCATTTTCTTTCTTTCTTTTTTTTTTTTTTTTTGGGTACCGGGGGTCGAACTCAGGACCTCACGTGCCTTCCAGCAAGCACCCGTGCCGCTGAGCGATATCACCGGCCCATTTTTCCTTCGTATGTGCGTACCGGGAGTCGAACTCAGGACCTCGCGCTTGCCAGGCAGGCGCTTATGCCGCTGAGCTATCTCACCGGCCCATCTCACCCCATTTTCAAAACATTAAGAAAAATACACAAAAAAGAGGAAAAAAATAAAAAAATTACCACAAAGACGTCTTTAGGATCAAAAGAAACACTTAAAACAGGGGCATCGTGTCCTCGAAATGTTTTCTGCTGGCTGCTATCCATCACATCCACAATTTTGATGAGGAAATCACTATGAACAGTAAGAGTAACGCACATGCCTAAGTACAAACACAAAAGCCTCTCCCAAAACCTATGACTCAAATATTTCACAACCGTAAGGATGAATGCTATAATTTCTTTAAAGAAACTTATAAAAATTTGCAACTCAAGTTTAATGACTTACCTTTTTAGTTTTGCTTTATAAAGATGCTGAAACACAAGTCAAGATTTCCCATTATGTTAAAGTACAGAGCCTAAATGGCTTCTTTAGTTACATCCTAAGCTTCTATTATTTGCTAATCTAATTACAACCACAATCATACTTTTAAATTTTTTAAATTTTTATCAGTACATGTTTGCAGTACATAATGATTACATTCACCGTGGGGAGGTAGGACATGTACATAATATATCTTAATTCTTTTTACATTTCCTGCACCTCCCTTCCCTGCCCTCCCCTCTCTACCTCTCCCATTTGCAAAAAATCTCTCTCCCTTTCCTATTATCTTTTATTTTGCACTTTAATTTATGTATACTTTGGGCTTCTCATAGCCACAATCATTTTAAAAAGTACTATGCCTTTTATTCCACCTCAGCAATTCAACCAAAAACCTTTTTCCTATGACGAATAAGCCTGCAGAGAATCTATGAAATTTCTGATTATACCTAAAAAATTAAAGTTTGTACAAGCATCATCATTCCCCAATCTTTTTCAGCATTTACTCAACAGGCTGTCTGAAAAGCAAAATATTTCACCAAAAGCACAAATTTGTCTTTACAAACCATTACTACATAAGAGACTTGAATGAAAGCAAAATGATAACAAAGAAAAATAAACAGAAACAGGTTGTTGAAAATACAACCCTGAGACAAAGGAACGAAGCTTTTTTTTTTCTGACACTATTTTCTCTTCTGACGTCAAGGGGCCTCACCCTGATCCAGCGGCGATTTTGGTTCCATCCCTGTTAAAGACCACGTGGTTGGCATTGGTGGTGAAGCGCGTGAGGATCCCGTCTGGAGCTCCTTCAGGAAACGTGTGCACTTGGACGGTATTGTTAGAAACCGCAGTGACCAGTCTCCCGTTCTACGAGAAAAACAAAGGTAAGGAATATTGGCATAAGAAATTCAAAGCAATTGGGAGGAGTCCCATAGTTAAATATCCCATAAAAAACAAAATCTTTAAAAATGTAGCTCACGTCAAGAGAAAAAAATCATCGCTCAATGTACAACTTTCCTGAAATGTCTATTAGGAAGACGAATCAGCTAGCTTTAGAAATCTTAATTCTCTTTTCACCAGCCAATCTTTCAGCCTCTAATTTTTCTCTTACCTTTGGTAAGCAAAATATTTAAGTAGTATTTTTATGGATCTTAAATATAAAAATGAAGGAAACCCAAGAGAGCGTATCAGAAAAAATGAGGAGAGAGGACATGAAAAGCATGGCCACAGCGGCCACTCTCACATTACCCTATGTTTCTGAAATAAAATCAGTATGTCTTTTGGAGTAAGATAAAGTCGAAATGGCCGACTGGAATGACTGAAGTGTCTAGAAGCCAAGAAACTGAGCACTGGCACACCACAAGGACCTAGAAGACAAACATGGGATGGATTCTGCCCAGAACCTTGCAAACAGCCAAAACTCCTCTCAGGACACCTCGATTTCAGGCTTCTGGATGACTGAATCAAGGGGCAATAACTCCCTAGGGTCTGAAGCCACCAGATGTGTAGTGATTTATTACGGCAGCTACAGTGAAAGGATACAAGGCTTCCCTTACTTCTTTTCCTTACAATCTTTCTCACATACAAAAGCAATACACACTTATCGTGGGAGAAAAAAATAACACAAAAGTGTCCTGAGAAGAGAGTTTACCTACTCTTATGAAGTAATCTCCATTACTATTACAGGGACAAGTCTTAACCCTTCTACACCCATGAATGTGTGTGTGTGTGGAGTATGTACTTTTACCAAGTGTAAACATCTTTTCAGTAAGCATGTAGTTATCTTTCTTTTTTTCTTTTTTTCTTAGTGGCTGCATAGTATGGCTTTTCCAGAATATATAAAATGCCTTCTTTATTCATGGGGGAATCCTCAATTGTTTCTAACTTGTGCCATTGCCGTGTTATTACTAATGTCCTTGTCTACATAAACTTGAAAGTGTGTATTGTCCTAAAGAAAAGAGCCAGAAGTGATGGTATACATCCTAATTTAGATACACAGCATCAGTTTGCTCTTCCAGGGGAAAAGACATCCAACTGTTTAATTTGCACTGCTTTGCTTGTTAGGGAGAACTAGCTTATATTTAATACATGTTGGTCATTAATATTTTTTCTTCTGGGAATGTATATTTCATTATTTATGATCATTTAAAAAAGAATATCTAAAGTATTTAAAGACCATTTAATCTACCTTAACGAGCCTGAGTTTAGAAAACATATGACTCCTGTGGGAAGACTTTTTCCATCTAAATAAAATACACTCAAATTATAATTCATCACAAAAACCTTAGTAGTTTTTAGATATTTAATTTCCAAAACCTCTCTGAAAACATCTTCATTGTGTAGGCAGTCTGTATCTCATTCCCATAAGTATCTCACACAAAATAAATTCAGTGAAACAGTCCTCTTTTCTTGAACAATGCCATTAAGTAATCTGAGTTAGTGTCTGACTCTGTTCTTTGCTGCCATAACAATAACACACAGGGTAATTTATAATGAGCAGGAACCTACTTGTTCATGATTTTGGAGCCGGGACGTCCAAGAGCAAGGGACAGGCACCCAGTGAGGGTCGCCCAGGAAGAAAAATCAAAGAGAAAGAGGACCCGATTCATCCTTTTATAATGAACTCAGATGGGCAGTAACAAACCCACTCCCACGATAATGCAGGAAGCCATTCTCGGGCCCCTCCCAACACCCGTGTGGAGTAAGCTGCCAAACAGGCTTCTGGGGGACATTAGAATCACAGCAATGAGCTACAAATACCACTGAGGTTTCCCTCAAAGAAAAAAGAAGAGCATTGTAACCTTTCTTAAAAGTGTAACCTTCTCGTATACATCTCACCTTCAATAAACCATTCACATTTTACCTTTAAAATTCTGGGACAAGTCATGGCATTTTTATACATTTTGGAATACCGTAAGAGAAACAACAATAAAGACACATCTATATTCAAACTTCTATTAAAAGCATTTTCACCAACCATAGAGACCACACCCCGTACATTTCACAATTACCTTCAAAGCACATGAATATGCCTTCTCACCAACACTGATGGACTTGGGGTCATCGTCATCCAAGTCTTCCCAAATCCGCACATCGCCATCGCTTCCACAAGTCACGATACAACTGTGCAGGAGACACACACACATGAAGTCACCCGGTTTTCCACGTATTGTTTTTGGGTACCTTGATAGGTATTTTTACATCAAATTAAAGTATTAGCCAATATTTTTTCTAACTTTATACAACAACCCTTAATAACAATAACTGGTAACTCCGTGTTCTATGAAATGGAGATGAGCTTGAAGTTCTACACAGTTCTTCCTTGACAGAAAATTCATTTGTAGTAAGAAATATGAATTTGTGATCTCCATGACAACAGGGACCAGGTTTACCTTGCTCATAAATCCACACCACAGTCTGACACACAGCAACTTTATTTTGTGATTTTTATTTTTTTAGTGAGGTTTTACATTTATTAAAGGCAGGAAAATATGTTCTGCAGAGTGTGTGTGGGCCAACTACAAGTAGGTTAGGTCTCCCAATCAAAAGCCTGCTTGAGATAGAGCCCAAATAAAAGAACAAGAATTAGTCAAGACAATTGAAAGTCAAGGCAAGGTTTATTAAAGGTAGGAAAAGCAGCACACTGTAGAATGAATGTGGGTCAGTTAAGAGGAGGAAAAGAAGTCCACTCTGCGTAGAAAGAGAGAAGACACTGGAGACACGGCAACTTTAATCAATGTTTGTTGAATGAATAAAAGGCTGGGCACCTGAGCTCAATTGTACAGAGGTGAATATTCAAATAGCTAATTGTATCTGCTGTAGTGGGTTTTTTGTTTGTGTTCACAGCGCTGGGGATCGAACCCAGGGCCTTACACATGCTAGATAAGTACTCTGCTGCTGAACTACACCCCCAGAACACCACTGGCTTCAAATCTCTGCTCTTTCCAAGGCTGTTACTCATTCAGTGTATGCCATATCTGGATGCACATAAAAAAGCAAAAACAATAAAATTAACATGAGTTGTCCCCATTAGAAAAAGAACTGTTCAAATTGGTTAAATGACATCAACTTTCCTATCAATGTCATCAGCGGTTCTAAATAAGAAATCAAAAAAAAAAAACAAAAACAAACAAACAAAAAAAAACAAAAAACAAACAAAAAAAAAGAAATCATTTGGGCTGGGCTACAGCTCAGTAGCAGAGCACTTGCCTAGCATGTGCAAGGCCCTGGGTTCATCCCCAGCACCACACGCACACACGTGCATACGCATGAACACACACACACACAAAGTAATGGGTGTCATCCTACTGCCTCTGCCCCCCAAAATGCTGGGCTTACAGGCGTGCGCCACCCTGCCTGGTTTCGAGGCCTTTCGTACTACCTATCTCCTGAGATTCGTGGTCAATAAAATCTCTACATCCTTTTTTTAAAGTCATTCCTCTGAAGTCACAGCTTTCTTTTAGGATGTGGCTGGTTTTCTTCCACATCTCTCTCACACTGCAAGTAGGCATTCTGTGCACTCATTACTGCTTTCATTCTATTGCAATACCCTGCCATCCCTTAAAAAAGTTAAAAAAAAAAAAAAAAGCTTGAAATTCTGCCACCTATATGGATTCCTAAAGAAAAATTCCTCATATCCTAAGGAGTTTAGCTCTTGGCTCACTGTTCTTTCTCTCCAACACCATTCCTAGCATAACTCTTGGTGCTACCTATGCAGCTGGAAACCTCCTGATATGTCTCTCCTCTAACAATCTTGTCTTCTATCTTGAACTCCTGAGGTGCACACGTGTAATCCCAGCATTTGGGAAGCTGAGGCAAAAGGATCACCACAAGTTCGAGGCCAGCCTGGGCTACACAGTAAGACCCTATCTTGAAAACAAAAACAAGATTGTGTCTTGTCTGCGCTACTGTACCTACAGCCCCCAGCACAGTGGACACACATTTATATTTTCCAAGAAATCAATCAACACAGGAATGGCAGTGGAAACCACGTATCTGGACAGTATTGCATGAGAATGGGATTTAGAAAGATATCGTTTAGAAATTAAGCAGAGAAAAATCAGTTTTAAAAGCCAGAAAGTTAGAAGGAAAACCACTGAATCTCACAAGCAGGCAGTATCTAGTGATTTGACAAAATTAATATGAAAGGTAGAGAAAACAAAAATTTAAGAAAATGGAGAGGGGTAGCTTGCATCTTTTTTCTCCACTTTTTATCTTCTCATTAGTACATGTTTGCAGTACACAATGATTACATTCCTTAAGACGAGTTGGTACATGTACATAACACATCTTAATTCTTTTTACTTCTCCTCCCATCTCTCCTCCTCCCTATTTCTTATTATCTTTTATTTTGCTCTTTATGTTTTTGGTTTTCTTTCTGGTTTTTTTGTTTTGCTTTGTTTGGTTTGGTTTTTTGAGACAGGGTCTCACTCTGTAATTCAGGATTGACTTGGACTCACTATATAGCACATAGTGGCCTCAAACTTGCGGCAATCCTCAGCCTCCCAAGTGCTGGGGTTTCAGGCATGCACCACCATGCCCAGCTTGCTCTGTTTTTGGATTCTCACATAAAACACGTGGTATCTAAGCTTGTGTGTCTGATTTATTTCACTTAGCATCATCTCAAGGTGCTTCCACTTTTCTGCAAATAACTCAAGTTTATCATTGATGGCAGAGTAGTACTCCATTGTGTATAAATACCACATTTTCTTTGCTCACTCGTCTGTTGATGGACATACAGGCTGCTTCCAAGATTTAATTATTACGAATGGTGGTAGCTTGCATCTTTTCCAACCCCTCTGGAAATAAGATTTTTAACTTTTCTGATATGCTAAAATTACCACGACAGTCTGAAGCGAACAAACCTAAGGAAATCTATGTGTCATTTTAGATTTTAACGTTGTTCCTGTCTGTATGAGTCGTTTTCAGCGGACTGCATATTTGCTGTGTAAGAAGAAACATTCCAACATTCACACCTGAAACAGAAACAAATCACCTCACCTCCCAGAGTCATCGAAACAGACGTCCGTGTGTCCTTCTGTGTGTCCGTACCTCATGGGCTTCTGGGTGGCCGGCATCTTTCCTCCCCTACCTGAAAGCCAGTCTCATTATTTTAAAGGCGACATAGGTAGGGGAAGCGGGGAGGTGAGCGTCCGCTGGGCTCCATCTCCGCAGCCCCGCTCCCCCCACCCGAGGGGCACCAGCAGGGCACAGCGGACAGCCTGCCACGCAAGAAGGCGGAAAGGGGCCATGCTTCTCCTCGGCAGGCGCGGGCAACGGGAAATGGGACTCACCCGGGTGTCCGAGCAGCAGCCTCAGAGGAAGGGACACTAGCGATCACCCACGTACGGCGCTTCCCGCGCTCTGGCGCGCCCGTCACGCTGCGCCTGCGCGGGCCGCCTACGCCCGCCCCTCGCCCCGCTACCTCACCCGCCCCGCTCCGCCCAGGTGCCGACCCGGGTCGCGGGATGGTGACGTCAGCGTCGCGCCGCCGAGGGGAAAAGAGCCAGTTGCTGGGGGAATGACAGAGGAAAGGAAGGAGCAGAACGCGGAAGTGGCGGCGGCGCCTGGGGAGCAGGCGGAGGCGGTGACTGCGAAGTCTGAGACAGGAACCTTGCGTTGAGGGGAGGGGAAGGCGTGGGTTGGCAGAAGGGCATCCGCCTTCTAGGATCTACACGCGGTGCGGGAGTGGCTGGGCCTCCTTTCTCCACTTCCACGAGCGCCCCGGGTGATGGCGATGGTGATGGCGGCGGTTTCTCCGACAGCCTGGGTGAAGCTGCGCTCCGGGAGGTGAGTGGGGGAAGGGTGGCCGCTGCCCGGCCTTGTAGGCCGGGGTCTTGCCCTTGCCCTCCAGGTTCACCTCCCGGGCGACCCTATCGGAGGCCTTGAACGGGTCCAGCCCCTTCTCGGAGCATGGTTAGACGGATCTTTGGACATCTAGAGAAAAAGAAAGGGCGCCCTAGTCGAAGCTTTCATCTTGGCCTCCTTGGTGCCCTCACCTTGTCACGTCTGTAGAGATAAAGGATTGATTAATAAATGCTTACATCTTGCGACTCTGTCCAGGTAGCTCTTAAAAAAGTAACTTGTGTTTTCCCTATTAAGTTCTCATCCAAAGGTCACCGAAGTGGATCTTTAGATCTAAAAGAAGAGCTAGAACTAAACTGTATTGTTGAGCGCATCACTTGATCCTTGCAATCTTTGCTAAGGTTTTGGGTTTCAAGTTTATACTTGTTTCTTCTCATTCTCCGTGTTGGTATCTCGGTCTCTGATGAAAACCTTCACAATGATACTCTTTTATGAGTATTTACCTTAGAGAAATTTGCTGGATTTTTGTAGTACCCACCTTTCAATTTCGATCAGACTTAATTTACAATCTAAGATACGTTTTTCCGTTGTAGATTTCCCTTTCAGTCTAGTTCCATTGTGAAAATTTGCAAGCGCAGTTAGACCTTGTTCTTGGCGTAGTGGCATTATTGGAGGCGTTACTTTTAGTATTAGGGCTCCACATAGGCTTGCTTGAAACTGAGGTTTGTGCATGAATAAAAAAGGTGATTGGCTCAAAAAGAAATGTGGGATTGTGAGAGAAGAATCTACTGTTTATTTCCAACAAGAGGAAAAGGATTTGAGATGATGATGTCTGAGTAACTTGATTTTATTTAGAGACCATTCTTTTTTGGGGTAGACTGATGTATGATTTTTTTATCTGAGTAACTTAATATCACTGGAGAGAGTATGAGCTCTGATAATATTCATTTCTATTTTGAATAAATCATGAGATTTTAGTGTAGTACTACTCAGAGCTCAGCATAAGAAATATCTGCAAATTGAAACGAGTTATAGCTATAAAATACTTTAGATACATCTATAATACCAGGTGACTTTAAAACTATGAGCAGTGCCCACTCATTTGTCCTTTCTGCCTTAGCAATCAAGCCATTTGATTCCCAGGTTAAAAAAAAATTTCCTTTGCAGATTTCACATGTATGAATGAGCCTAGGCCTTAGGGTTGAATAATTCTGGGCTTTAATTTTAACTGATATACTGTGTGACCTTGAATATAATTCTTTACTTTCCTAAATGTCAGATCCCTCATCTCTGGGTTGGAGCTCTTACCAAATTGTTAGAGTCCATAGGAGATAGTTATGGATGTATAAAACTCAAGTGTTATTCATGTCTTATATTACTAATTGAGTACTTTGGGCAGGTACTTAGTGGTTTCATTTAAGGTGAGATTTAAATCATTACCCAGTAAAATTTTTCAAATATTAAAAGACATATCTTTGCTTTTGCTAGTATAATATGTTTTCACAGTTCCATTTGTTTCAGTCACATGCCCACAAATTTTAATGCCTTCTGTGAGTTCCTGGTCCTGTCAAAAGAAAGAGATGTTCAGACCATACATACAAGGTAATGCTGCATTAGTGAGGCCTGTGAAAATTAAATACTGTACCCAAAAATTGCCTGATTAAGACAATACAGCTTTTTAAAATGAAATCGGTGTCACCGACGGGCAACACTGATTTTCCAAGTGAACGTATCCATCGTTACCAGCGCGTGTCTCACAGGAGGGGGTAGCTGAGTGAACTGAGAATAATGCCACGGTTGAGGGAAGATGGAATGCACTGAAGGTTAGTTAGCTCTGCTGTGGCCACTTTAGTACTCCTAGGCTTACACATATTGTTGGTCTCAGGGGCAGTAGGGGAGAAAACATGGATACATTATCATTCTACCAGCAGCAGTGTTGTCTATATAAATAAATACTGTGACACAATCCTACAGTTTATCCAAGCGACTATGTCGGTATTGCCTTAGGGAAGTTTTGTCTTTGTTTTGTGGCACTGGGGATGGAACCCAGTGCCTTTGCACAGAGTTATATCCGTTCCATCTTCAGATTTCTAAGGTGTGTCTTTGTGAAGACTTTCTAGCCTTTTTTGGGGGGGGCCCTCTCTTTCCTTTTTATTAATTTTGCTGCTTGCCTGCTTCTCATATCTAAGAAAGTTTTTTTTTTAAGTAATACTGTACTCATTTCCATTAATGTCAATGTATGTTGTTTTCATACATTTTAATCCTCAGTAAAATGTCCAAATTTTACTGAGAAAACACGCTAAATGAGTTAGTTTGTTTTGCAGTACTGGAGGTAAACTCAGGGCCTCATGCATGCTAAGCAGTCGCTCTACTACTGAGCTACACTCCCACCTCTAAAGGAGATTTCAATACCGTGTGTACTGGGGAGTGGCAGGGTCAGAACTTTAGCTCCCAAAGTGTCAGTTTTTACAATGCTTATTTTTAAGTATGGGATAGTGAAAAAGAGTTGGTTTTTAATTTTTAAATACTTTCTCTTTAGATTAAATTGGTCTCAAAGGACAAAAGAAACAGCAAAAATGTGAAAATTACTTGCCTCTAGGTAATGGAAGTATACCTTTTTTCCCTCCTCCTTAAATTTTTCTGAACATCCCACGTATTATTTAATAAGCAAATAATGGGGTTTTTTGGTTTTTTGGTTTTGTTTTTTATTTTGTTTGAGACAGAGTCTCACTGTGTAGCCCAGGCAGGCCTTGAACTTGTGGCAATCCTGCCTCAGCTTCCCAAGTGCTAGTATTACAGGTGTGCGCCATCGCACTTGGCACATACTGTTTTAATAATTAAAAATTACAATTTGGGAGGGAAAATACATCTACTCAGTTTATTCCTTAAAATGTTTTAATAATATATCTTAAATACTCTGGTTTCTAAGATTCTGTTAAAATTCTTTACTCTTTTTTTGAGGATGCAAACAGAACGATTCAGTCATGCTAATTAACATACACATTGGGTAACTTTTTGTGGTGAGAACATTAAAAATCTATTTTAGCAATTTTAGAACGTGCATTATTTTTAGCTGTGGTCACCATGAAATGTGATAATGCACTAAAACTTATTCTTCCACAGAATATGCGTGAAATCCTTCAGTAGTGTCCACTAGAATACACACAGGGGAACACTGGCATAATCAAACTAATTGGGAAAAAAAGTAGAGAAATTGGGGAAAGAGGGAAAGGGGAAGCTGTGGTGGTAATAAACCAGAGATTCTCTTTTTTATTTTTAATTACCATTACCATAGTTTAAGTCTCATATGACTTAGTATCTCTTTAAATGAGATATTTAAAACATTTATTGGGCCGGTGAGATGGCTCAGCAGTGTAAGCGCCTGCCTGGCAAGCGCGAGGGCCCGAGTTCGACTCCTGGAACCCACATACGAAAAAAGGGCCGGTGATATCGCTCAGCGGCACGGGCGCCTGCTGGCGCGTGAGGTCCTGAGGTCGACCCCCCGGTACCCACCAAAAAAAAAAAAAAAACATTTATTGAACTTAATCTGTATTGTTTTTATGATGAGAAATATAGGGGTTTTTTTTAATTTTAAACATTTTTCCGGATATGGATATGAACAAATCCATTTTCTTTTTTTTTTCCTGCAACACTCCAAGGAATTCATCTGTTGTCTGCTACCAAATAAATTCCTTATGTAAAGCCTGAATGTTTCTATAGAATTCAAATCAAATATCATTGAGTATGATCAGGATGCTTTCAGGGAGTTTGGGGATGCACGGTAGCAGGTAAACCTGGAATCGTGGATTTGGTAGGGAATGTCCCAGGGCTGAATTACTACCGGAATAATAATTTATTTGGGAATTTTTTATGTAATATGCTGAATTGTTACAGACCAAATTTATTTCAAGTTAGTATTTACGTGAATTCTGGTCTTAGACGTACATCCACATTTATAGACATAAACTCAATGAATAAGTAAAAATATGTAATATTGTGTTATCTAACATCTTAGAGAATACAAATTAATTTTCCAGATAAAGCTTAACCTTTTATTAAGTTTTAGTTGTTTTCCCAGCCTTATTGAACAAAACTAAATATTACTTAAATATTTTGTTTGCGACAGCGTCACACAAGACAATGATTTTGTTATCCTAGTCATTGCAGTTGGTGGTAGAGCCAGGGACCAAGTGGCTGCTGAATTTGGAAACTTGCTTTCTTTTTTTTTTTTTTTTTTTGGAAACTTGCTTTCTTGAAACAGCTTTTATATAAACTTGTGTTTCAGACATTTGTATCTTGCTCATTAAGAAATGATTTTTTAAAATGTCACTGTTTACTCCCCAGAGCATTGTAATTTAGCTCCCTTCATAAAAAATTAAATTGAATCAGGAGCCAAAGCAGTGATTCTTTCACTCTCTTTAAAAAGAAAAAAAAAAAAAGGAAAAAGGAAAAAAGCTCCTTTACAACTACTATCAAAGATCTTCAATTTGGTGCTTACTTGTAATCCCATTTGCTTAGGAGGCTGAGACAGGAGGATCACAAGTTCAAGGTCAGTCTGAGTAATTTAATGAGACCACGTCTCAAAACAATGAAAATAAAAGGGCTAGGAGTGTACGTAGCTCAGTGATAGAGCACTTTCCTAACACGTACAAGTGCCCAGGGTCAATCCCCAGCACTGCAAAAAAAGACAAATAAGTAAACAAAATTGCAAGAACTAAGGATAGGCTATTTGGAATGAGTCATTCCGATTCAGAGCCCTACACTGCTTTTACATTCAGGTTTCACATGTGTAGGCAAGACACCAAAGGACCTTTTGTAAAATCTCTTTAGTCTTTTTTTTTTTTTTTTTTTTTTTTTTTGTGGGTACCGGGGGGTCGACCTCAGGACCTCACGCGCCAGCAGGCGCCCGTGCCACTGAGCGATATCACCAGCCCCTTTTTCGTATGTGGGATCCGGGAGTCGAACTCGGGCCCTCGCGCTTGCCGGGCAGGCGCTTAAGCTGCTGAGCCATCTCACCGGCCCTCTTTAGTCTTTATAACAATAAAGGCAATTTTACTGTCACTAAAAGTTAATGATGTTATTTCTGTTGAAAGCAGTGTGATTGAATTTTTATGTTTTTAAGAATCTTGGTTTAATGAAACTTCTGAAAGGAATTAGAAAATCCTTTCTGCTTTAAGTACAGAGAGGTTACCTATACCATGATACGACCAATTAAATGCATGTGTTTTTGTTTGTTTTAATGCATTTTTTGTTTGTTTTTGTTTTTTGTGGGTACTGGGGGTTGAACTCAGGACCTTGCGTGCCACCAGGCGCCCGTGCCATTGAGCGATATCACCAGACCTTTTTTCATATGTGAATACTGGGAATCGAACTCAGGACCTCATGCTTGCCAGGCAGGCGCTTATGCCACTGAGCTATCTCAGCGGCCCCCTGCATGTGTTTTTAAGAATATATTTGCTCAGGAGAATCACTGCAAGATTGAGGCCAGCCTGGATCACATAGCGAGACTCTGTCTCAAAAGAAAAACTGCTCTGTAGCCTCTGAGAGCCACTGGTCATCTCAGTGAAGGTCACTAAATTTGGAACACTTGTCATTTTGTGAAAGAAAAATGCTTAACTCTTTTTTTTTTTTTTTTTAATGTGGGTTCCGGGGGTCGAACTCAGGACCTCATGCTTGCTAGCAGGTGCTTGTGCCGCTGAGCCATCTCACCGGCCCCTTAACTCTTAAAGGTTCAACAACTTGCTTAAGTACTTTGGGATAACTAGCAAGCCTCATGTAATAGAATTTCCATGGTTATGTCTCATTGCAGCGTATTACAGAGGTTCTCTTATTAAAATAACATAGCCATGGGAAGCTGAGGCAGGAGGAATGCCACAAGTTGGAGGCCAACCTGGGTTACATAGTGAATTCAAGGCCCTCCTGAACTACATAGTGAGACCCTGTCTCAAAAAAAAAAAGTAAAATAACATAGCCAGGCATGGTGACACACACGTATATCCCAGCTCCTCTGCAAGCTGAGTAGGAGGGGCGGCAAGTTCAAGGCTAGCCTGGGCAGCTTAGTGAGACCCTGCCCCAAAATAAAAAGTAAAAATGGCTAGGGATGTAGCTCAGCATTAAAGCACCCTGGGTTCAATCCCCAGTACCACAAAAATAAAGAAATGGAGAGGGCTTACTGTACCTTGTTAGAATTGGGGATCTGCTACTGTTCCTTTGGAAGCAGCATACCATCCGACAAGTGACAGTCTAACAATCAGTGACAGTAACATTATCAACCATGTATTCAATTTAATAAATTCTAATTTTTCTACTTTCTAGACAATCTAAATAGAAGTAATATTTTCTTCCTACTTTGAAAACTAACCACTGGAACATATATTGATATGGCAGAACATTTGTTTCCCAGCCGTGGCTGGAACCCAGGGCCTTGTGCCTATTAGGCAAGCACTCTACTGCTGAGCTACATCTCCAGCCCTTTTTAATTTAATTTAATTTAATTTTTTTATGTGGGTACCGGGAGTTGAACTCAGGACCTCGTGCTTGCCAGCAGGCACTTGTGCCACTAAGTGATATCACCAGCCCTTTTTTTTCCTTTATGTGGGTACCAGGAGTCAAACTCAGGACCTTGTGCTTGCCAGGCAGGTGCTTATGCTGCTGAGCCATATCACTGGACCTTTAATTTTATTTTGAGACTGTCTCATTAAGTTGTCCAGGCTGGGCTCAAACTTGCCATCATCTTGCTTCAGCCTCCCGAGTAGCTGGGATTATAGGCATGTGCCACTACTTGTGGCTAAAAGGAGGATTTCTTGATCATGAACTCATAGATTTCTAGCAAAAAAACAACTCTAAAAAGCTTATGTTAGGCTATAATTCTGAGATAATTGTAAAACAATAACCAGCCAGAAGATTTTCAATGCATTAATTCTGAAATGTATGAAAAATGTATAAGTGTGTGGAAAATTTATGTAGGACATTAGTATTTTTCACTGTTTTATGGACATCTGCAGCATTAGCATACTAAGAACAGTTAATCTAAAATCCATGGATAATTGATTGGCGCTATTACTTCCAAGGTGGCAAACCGTGCCAAAGTCAGCTTGTACTGAGGAAGGCTGGAGATTGATTCTCAGGAGGAAAATGACACATTGCTCCATAGCTTTGCGGTCTATTGATTCCAGCTCTATCTAGCACATTGATCATTTTTCACTTGAAAACACAGGCTGTGTTCCTCCAAATTATATTTGCTCATAAAAGTCTCTACTCTGTAGTTAGCATCAGGCTAGAGACAAGTAGTCTGATTTCTTCACTGTGAGCTAGCTCTGCAAAACTCTCCTGGGTGCTTTAACCAAACAGCATATCTGATCTTTATTTTTAAATACATGAAAGTACATGTTGGCATTTACTGAGTACTGAACACATGTAGGGGCTGAGTACTTTATAGACCCACCCTCATGCAATCCCCAGCCTGTGAGATGGATGACATCAACCTCTCCATGTGTAAGGGACTGAACTGAACAAGCCAGGTCACATGCCTGTCACAGAGCAGAAGCGAGACCCAAAACCGCATTTCTAATCCTTGCTTTTGCTGTGCTGTGAAGCCACACCCTTGCCAGGTACATGCATAAAGACTGAAAATGTTACGGTGGCCACTACTGGCTGATGGGATTATGGTGAGTTTTTATTCTTCATAACTTTATGCCTGGTGTGACTTTTTTCACAATGAGTGTGAATTACTTTTATATTCATCCAAATGCTATATGCCCCTGGATTTAACATTAAATTGAGCTGAAAACCTTAGGTGAACTAAGAAATGCTGTGATTCTCAGTTTCGCCACCCCAAAGGCATTTACTTCCAGGTATTTTAACTGTTTCTGGTAGCAACCAAGGTGTTTATCAACCATGACCAGGTGTCACAGAGGGAAGAACGCCAGAAGATGCAGAAAAGGACAGACTTGTTGGCTGCCACCATGGTGGAGTGGTCAGACACTCTAGGAAAGGTGTCCTACAGGGACAGGGACAGGGCCAAAATGGAGTACGGCAGGGAGGATCATCTCACCCAGGACCAAAGTTAGGAAGGGACAGTGTGCTTACTGTGGTCAGAAGGGCCACTGGAAGAATGAATACCCCCTCCGGCCCAGTAATTCCCAGCAAGGCCCCAAGCAAGAAAGAGGAGGCCATATGATCCAGGGCCGATACCGACCGGCATCACAGCCTCATGGGGCCCCCAAAGATGATTTTGTATGCCGCCATAGAAGACTATGAGGAAGACTAGGACAGACCGGGTTCTATTTTGTTGGGGCCCCAAGAGCCTGTAGTCTGAATAAATGGGGGGGCAGAGACTTTGTGGTAGATATGGGGTGGGGCATTCTGTAGGGACCCAACCCTTGAGCCCCCTCTCACAGAGATGAGCCACTGTCGTGGGGGCCAAGGGCAACTGAACATGCTGTCCTTTCCTGCTGCCCTGAAGATGCATTGTAGACAGCCAAAAAGTCATCTAATAGCTCCTATTCCTCCCCAACTGTCCGCGGCTTTAATGGGTCGAGATCTGATAGAAAAACTATAGGCCCAAATAACTTTCAACTCACCTGGCGTATGGGCTAAAGATAATCCACCCAGGCTGGCCCGGAACATACCAGACAGAGCCAGTTCACCAAAAGCAATATTTCATACCTTGCAAGGCACAGATTGGGGTCCAGAAACGCCTGGAGAGGCTCCTGGACTTTGGGATCCTCTGACCGTGCCAGTTACCTGGGAATACACCTCTGCCAGTCAGAAGCTGGGCACAGATGATTACTGGCCAGTTCAGGATCCTAGAGCAGTAAACCAGGCCTCCATCACCCTGCACCCAGTTGTCTCAAATCCCTACACTCTGCTGGGTCTCGTCCCTGCTGAAGCTGCCTTCTTTGTATGTCTGGACCTCAAAGGTGCCTTTTTCTACATCTACCTGGCCCCACAAAGCCAGCCAATCTTTGCCTACCAGTGGAAAAGTTCAGAAAATGATGACAAAGGCTGGCTGACTTGGACTGGGCTGTCCCAGGGGTTCAAGAATTCCCTGACCATTTTTGGCCTGGCGCTGGCTACTGATCTGAGAGCCTTTCCAGCAGATCAGCACAGCTCTGTCCTGTTCCCTTATGTAGGTGACTTGCTGCTGGCCGGAAGGTCTCGGGAGGGTGACATGAAAGAAACTTGACAGCTCCTCACTCTCCTGTAGGAGGCTGGGTACAAGGTCTCCAGAAAAAAGGGCCTAGATTTGCCAGGAGGAGATCAAATACCTCATTTTCCATTTGTCACAGGGACAGCGTCAAGTCAGGTCCGAGAGATAGCAGGTAGTTTCCTCAATCCCAGTACCGACAACACGACCCCGGGTCTGGGAGTTCCTTGCAGCAGCAGGTTTTTTTTTTTTTTTTTTTTTTTTTTTTTGTGGGTACCGGGGGGTCGGCCTCAGGACCTCACGTGCCAACAGGCACCCGTGCCGCTGAGCGATATCACCGGCCCCTTTTTTTTTTTTTAATTTTATTTTAAAGAGAAGAAAAAACAAAACATCAAAAGAAGAACAAATTTTCAAAACAACATAATAGGAGGGTAAGAATGGTTAATACATTGCGTATTACTATCTTTAAGTTAGTTATTCAGGACACCAGACATTAGCATTTAATTATCCAAACATTGGCACAAACCTTACTCTTCAATGAACTAAGTAAAAATCGTAGTGTATCTATCTTAACCATCTTATATATATATATATACAATTTTTTTCCCTTTCCCTTCTTTCTTTTCCCTATTCCAGTCTCTCTTTCCTTTTGACCAGTTTCTTTTTGATTCACCATGTCTATTGTACATTTTGGATCTTATTTACTCTTTCAGTTTCTCATACTAGAGAGACAATACGATGCTTACACATGTGCTTCTGGTTTATTTCACTTATGAGTATTTTCTCGAGTGCGGCAGCAGGTTTTTATAGAATTTGAATACCTAACTTTGCGGTCTTGGCAAAACCCCCTTATAAAGCCGCAAAGCGGGGAGAACGAGAACCTCTGTTGTGGGAACAGTAAAGGGCTTTCAAAGAGATCAGACAGGCCTCCCCAAAGCACCAGGCCTGGGCCTTGCAGACATGACTAAGTCCTTCTTGGCTCCACAGGCACACTGGAGAGCAGTGGGTGTTCTACCCAGATGCTGGGGTGATGGCATCGGCCAGTGGCATACCTCTCCAAACAACTTGACCCTGTCACCCAGGGCTGGCCGCCACCCTGTTTGCGAGTGCTAGCAACTACAGCCCTCTGGGTGGCAGAGGCTGACAAACTGTGGGACAAGAACTGACTGTCCAAGCGCCACATTCAGTATTGACATTAGTGGAGTATAAGGGACAATACTGGCTATCGCCTGGGTGGTTAGATACAGTGTCAGAGGATGCTATGAAAATCCACACGTGCACTTGGAAGTGGTATGGATCCTGAACCCGGCAACTGTGCTGCCTGTCAGGCTGGGCCAGCCGGAACATGACTGCACCGGCTCACAAATGAGGTGTTCTGCAGCCGACCAGACTTGAGGGACCAGCCCCTCAAGGACGCCAATGCTGAGCATTTTCATTGACGGTAGCAGTTTTGTGAAAGAGGGAGAATGCCTTGCAAGGTACTCCGTGGTAACCCTAAATTCTGTCACTAAGGCCAAGTCTCTGCCAAAAGGGACCTCGGCACAAAAGGCAGAGCTTAGCGCGCTAACCCGTGCCCTCCAACTGGTGGCAGGGATACATGTAAATATATACACAGAAGCCAGGCATGGTGGCACACGCCTGTAATCTCAGCACTCTGGAGGCTGAGGCAGGAGAATTACCGAGAGTTCAAGGCCAGCCTGGGCTACATAGAGAGTTCAGGGCAGCCTGAACTACAAAGCGAGACTGTCTCAAAAAACCAAAACCAAACAAACAAACAAAAAAACCCATATATATCTGTATCTATAGATATAGCTATAGATACAGATATATATAAATGGACTCCAAGTATGCCTTCACCATCCTCCACGTACGTGCACCTCTATATAAAGAAAAGGGTCTAATAAGAGGAAAACAAAATATGGCAGAGAAATCCTTGAACTCCTAGATGTTATATGGCCCCTAAAAGAGTGGCAGTCATGCACTGTCAGGGACAGCAGAAGGGAGACACTGTAGCCACTAGGGGAAACCGGAAAGCAGACCAGGAAGCGAAGCTTGCGGCCTCCAGGAGAAAGATGGAAGCAACGGCTGTAGCTGTCACACTGTTCCTAGTCCGTTGGCAGAATGGCATCCTAAATACAACACAGTACTTGGTTTAAGACTCAAAGTAAAAGCTACATCCCAGGTGGCTGGTGAAAATTTGAAGGGAACAGGGTTGCAATCCCCGAGGCACCAGCTCCAACTTTTGTCAGAAAGTTTCCTCAGGACACCCATACAGGCCGGCCGGCTCTCGAGACCACTGTGGGTTGACGTGTCTGCATCCCGCAGCTGTCTGGCATAGGCTGAGCAGTGTGAAATGTGTCCGCAGTAACCCATAGCAAGGACCCGAGGCCGCTCCTGGGGTGCAGTGTCGGAGCCCCATTTGAAAATGTGGTTGTGGACGTCACTGAGCTTCCCAGAGTCTGTGGTTACAGGTGTTAGTCTCTGTGCACCTTCTCGGGCTGCGTAAAGGCCTTCCCACCTGCACTGAGAAGGCGTTTGAGGCGGCCCGATTCCTTTTGAAAGCCCCCTTATCAGAGGATCAGACCGTGAACGGGCCGGCATTCATCGCGGAGGTGGTGCAGCTGGTGATCACAGGACTAAAAGTTACTTAGACGGCGTGCTGCACGCAGTCCCCAGAGCTGAAGGAAAATAGAACGATAAACCGCACTGCAAGGCTATAGCTCAGCGGATGGTCAAGACACTCGCCTGCGCTGGGACCAGCTGCTGCTGGTAGCCCTGCTGCGGTCCTCCCCCTGCGAAATTCTGTATGAGAGGCCCCCTCTTCTTATTAAAAGAGCTTGATAATCTCACCCTGAGGCAACAGATACAGGTGTAGACCCAACCTTAGCCACTTTACACCAGTGGGTTAAAGAACGATTGCCCAGGAGTTTGACCACAGATGCCCACTCTTTTAAATGAGGAGATGCTGTGTGGGTAAAAAAAAAAAAAAGTCCAACTCCTGAAACCCCTTTAGAGAGGCCCATTCACTATCATCCTACCCCCCCTACACTGCCGTAAAGGTGGCCGAGATAGCCCCCTAGATTCACCCCTGGGATTTGGCTTCTCAAGACCTCAGTCATTAAAAAGAATTGCCTTGCCTGATGGAAAAAAAGGTTCACTGTCCCTGTCAGAAACCTAACATGCCTAAGTCAAAAATTTTACAATTTATCTACCTGGAAAATCCAAGGGTGTGGGTGCTCAGATGATCTTGAACCAGACCCCCACCGCTTGTCTAACTTCTCCCATCTCTCTGAGAGGCTTGGAACAATGTTGGCGCAGCCATCAAATGGCGAGCCCCAGGTGGACTGTACTGGATATGCAGAAGAACAGCCTACACCGTACCCCCCACTGCTCAGGGTCACGTGCATTAAGAACAATCCCTCCACCTTTTTTCCTAGTCCCACTTGCCCAGAGAGAGCTTCTGCGAGTCCAGATATATGGGGACAGAGAAACTAGGAGAAAACGGCGTGTCCTACAGATTGGTAACTAAAAGGATTCTGAATGACCTCCCGAGCATATGATCCAATATTATGGGCCTGCCACCTGGGCAGAAGCTGGGTCTTGGGGCTGTCACACCCCTGTTTACATGCTGAACCACGTAGACGATAAGCATTTGTACAAATTATAACTAATAAAACTGCCAAAGCCTTTAACTTGTTAACAAAACAGCAAGCCAAAATGCGCAGAGCTGTCTGTCCAAACCAGTTAGCCTTAGACTAGTTGCTTGCGTCAGAGGGAGGAGTTTGTGAAAAGTTTAGCTAGAGCAACTGCTGCCTACAGTTAGATGATGAGAAAAAAGTCATAGAAGAGATTGCAGATCAGATTAAAAAAAAAAAATTGCTCATGTCCCTAGCCAGAGAGGCTAGGGCTCCAGAGAATTGTTTAAAGGACGGTTTTCAACCTTTGGGAGATTCAAAACCCTCATGACAGGTGTGCTAATAAGAGCTTGTTTAATCCTGCCCTGCTTAGCTCCCCTGGTTACTGTCTCCAGCCTCATCCAGGCATTGGTCAAAAGAAAAATGGCCACACATGAGATGCTATAAAAATATAAACCTTTAGATGAAGATGATGCTCTTTGACCCAAAATAAGGGAGTCCAAGCATCAAAAGGGGGATGTGGCAGGACCCTTCCCAGGCGTGAGCGTGGCCTGTCCCGAAGGAGTGTGGTGGACGGGGAGCCCTCTCAGAACCAAGGAAGGCTAGGTGGCACAGTTCGTTCCCAGGTGGGAATGTGTAGTTCTAGTAAGGCTCTGTGACACAGATTGTACCCAGTCAGGCTGTAATATGTTTGTGTGCTACCATTTAAGAGAAGCAAAGACAAAAAAATTGTGTAAAAAGCAAAACTCCACCATGATTGGGGCTCTACCAACCGCGGAGCCCCAGCTGGCACAAATCCCAAGAATCCTGCTACATTTTAATCAGTAGGGATGGCGGCAAGGCAAAGGAAGCGAGGGACAATAGAGGGTTCTCAATCAGATCATAAATTTACAAAGAATTCACTGGTCTATTGTGAAATTTAAAAAGCAGGTGAGTAGAGATGGTCATAAAATATAAAGACTAGAAATGATCCATGTTCAAGCTTATAAATAATGGCCAATAGGCTTGGCTTTTTCCGGTCCATATTCTCGATGCTTTTCATGTAGTAATTTTGTTTTTTCCTCTCGTGACTAATTGGGCTTAATACTGTAAACCATGGAAAGTGGACGACACATGGCTAATGACTTTTCTCCCCCCTTAGATACATCCAGAAAGTGCCCAGAAGAAGCTTCAGGTCAGAAAAATGAAAAAGCAGCATTTATAACATTGCTGGACGTTGTAGACGATTTGTTAAAATGGCAGAAAGTAGTGAAAATAGTAATAAAAATGTAGACGTGAGGCCCAAAACCAGCCGGAGCAGAAGCGCGGACCGGAAGGACGGCTACGTGTGGAGCGGCAAGAAGCTGTCGTGGTCCCGGAAGGGCGAGAGCTGCTCGGACGCCGAGGCGCAGGACGGGGCCGGGGCCGGGACCGAGCGGCCGCTGCGGGGCCAGGACCGGAAGCACAGCTGCTCCTCCCTCGAGCTGGACCTGGACCACTCCTGCGGGCACCGCTTTCTAGGCCGATCTCTGAAGCAGAAGCTGCAGGACGCCGTGGGCCAGTGTTTCCCGATCAAAAACTGCAATAGCCGCCACTCTCCCGGGCTTCCGGCCAGAAGAAAAATCCACATCAGCGAGCTCATGCTAGACAAGTGTCCCTTCCCACCGCGATCAGACCTGGCCTTCAGGTGGCACTTCATTAAGCAACACACTGCGCCCCTAAGCCCCAAGTCCGACGAGTGGGGAAGCGCAGACTTTGCCCAGTGCGACCCGAGGGACAGGCAGCTCCAGCCGAGGAGAGCCGTGGCCGAAGCCGTGCGCGGCCGCCCGCAGCCCGGCGTCCCGACTCCCGGCGCCGCCTCCGGGAGAGCCGGGCCCGCGCCCGGCTCCGTGACCAACCTGGCATCCAGCTACAGCATGGAGGACAGCGACATGGACTCCGACGAGGACATGGTCACGCTCTGCACGAGCTCCAGGAAGAGAAACAAACCAAAGTGGGAGGTGGACGAGGAGCTGCTGCAGCTGGAGACGCCGCCGAAGTACCACACCCAGGTGGACTACGTGCACTGCCTGGTGCCCGACCTGCTGCAGATCAACAACAACCCCTGCTACTGGGGCGTGATGGACAAGTACGCGGCCGAGGCGCTGCTCGAGGGCAAGCCGGAGGGCACCTTCCTGCTGCGGGACTCGGCGCAGGAAGACTATCTGTTCTCCGTCAGCTTCCGGCGCTACAGCCGCTCCCTGCACGCCAGGATCGAGCAGTGGAACCACAACTTCAGCTTCGACGCGCACGACCCGTGCGTCTTCCACTCTCCCGACATCACGGGGCTGCTGGAGCACTACAAGGACCCCAGCGCCTGTATGTTCTTCGAGCCCCTCTTGTCCACGCCTCTCATTCGGACTTTCCCCTTCTCCTTGCAGCACATCTGCAGGACAGTCATCTGCAACTGTACCACCTACGACGGCATCGACGCCCTTCCCATCCCTTCCCCCATGAAGCTGTACCTGAAGGAGTATCATTACAAGTCCAAGGTCCGAGTCCTCCGAATCGACGCGCCGGAACAGTGCTAGATTAACTACCGGCCTTTCTCTTTCAGTGTTTTATTCTTCTTATGCCTCTTTGACTTTTTCCACAAAGGCAGGTGGAGTACAAAAGAAACCTCTGCCCTAGATTTTACTTCCACATCAGTTTATTTTTCTTATGATGCACTAGTTATTCAAGGTTATACTCAAGAGGTTAATAGGTATTTTTAACCAGATGTTTGGTTTTTGTTTTTGCTACGTAGATTGTATACTTAAACTTTTTTCTTTACCTAATTTATATATGATCTGGGCATATTTAAAATTTGGTAGGCATTACAAACACATTTGAATATCCTGTATCACTGTTTAAAAATAATCTTATATTTTTTGCTACATGTAAAATATTTCATTAATCTATACCATCAGTATTCCTAAACGTAAAATACTCTTTTCCCAGCCCCTTTTCATTGAGTTTTGAATTCTTCAGTAGAGTGTTACAATTCATCCATAGTAATGTAATTCATTTTTTAAATTTGCTAACAGGGATGTTAGAAGTAACAAAATGATTTCAAGTCAAATTTTGTGTGGGCTTTTTTTTTTAGACAACGTCTCACTATGTAGCTCAGGCTGGCCTTGAACTCATGGCAATCCTCCTGCCTCAGCCTCCTGAGTGCTGGGATTATAGGCATCGGTACCCATGGCTTGTTTTAAATACTAACCACAAAACAGGATCACTAAACTTTTGATTAATCTGACCAATGAGAATCAAATGAGAATATGACATTCTGGAGGTGCATTTATTCCAGTGCAGCAGAGTCGTTTGTTACATTGCTAAGTAGGTCCTTCTCTCAGCCTTTAAGCCATCTTCAAAACATAAATTTTGTTCCTTTCTCACTGGGAATTTTAAAGATAAGATAATACTGTTAGTAGCTAGTAGTTGCTACAGCAACTGGGGTTTTCCTGTATCAATTTATGAACTATTGCTCTTGTATTGGGCCTTTTGTACAAACTCTGAGCCTGGGGAAACTGCAGTTGATAAATAGCCACAAATTTCTACTGGTAACCAAAGAGTACCTAAATAGTGTTTAATTATTTTAGGTTAAATTTGAATAAAGTTTCAAGAAATAAACATGGAGCTATTAAGAAAGCTTAATATTCTTTTGATCTTCAAGTTTCAAATATTTTTTCCTGTTTTCCTGAATTAACTTATGTCTTTAATGTGGCTTCAAAAAAGAAGAGCATTGGGCCGGTGAGATGGCTCAGCGGCGTAAGCGCCTGCCTTGCAAGCGCGAGGGCCCGAGTTCGACTCCCGGATCCCACATACGAAAAAGGGGCCGGTGATATCGCTCAGTGGCACGGGTGCCTGTTGGCGCGCGAGGTCCTGAGGTCGTCCCCCTGGTACCCACAAAAAAAAAAAAAAAAAAGAAGAGCATTTTGACAGCTACATGCCTACCAAACAGTAGGGCAAAATGATAATATTTCAAAGAATGGGGCAGCATTCTCTGAAACATCATCAGCCCCATGTAACTAATTATGATAAATGGATTTATACCTTGTCTCTTTTTTAAAAGAATCGACTAATATAAACAGATTACCCAGTTTTTCTTCTGGTAAGCTGTCTACCCCTTTGTACAAGTTGGCATTTTTTTTAGTATGGTTATTTCTTTATGCTGGTTTAGCTAGACTAGGAAACTTTCTTCTACCTGGATTGGAAGAACTTTGACTAATCAGAATTTGCAAGTTAGAACAAATGCTTGTTATCATCTCTTCTGTGTTGAAATAGCATTTCCCTGACCTGTGGTTCTGCTATTAACATAAAAATGGCGTTTTTCAATAGTGGCTTTAGAATAAGTTGGCAGCAATTACAAAATTAAGCCAGAAAGTCTTCATTACCATTATCTTGTAACCTTTGTGTTCTCAGTGGTCTCCAGGTGGGCTCAGTCTCCGAGGGGAGCAGCTACTGACGTGGCACCTCTTCTAGCCGTGAGGGGGCTCAGGACATTGTGACGCCAATGCCAGGATAGATGTCACTTCTCCAGGTGATACTTACCTTCCACACAGGCAGAAAAGTCTCTCTACCTCATCTTTACTGTGGCGCTTTTGTCGATCACTGAGAATCTTCTCTTATTAACCAATATCAAACTTCCTAAATATGCATCTTTGGTGAAAGACAATTAATAGTGTGGTAAGACTCTACCCATAATTATAGTTTTTTATCAGAATTTGATAAGACTTTCTGTTTCCGTGAAACAATTATTTTAAATAGTTTTCTTTTAAAAATAACTTTTTATCAGTACAGAAAAACCTAAGGGATGACTAGCTTATGAATATTGTGTTAAAGGGTAATTTTTTAATGGAAAATGAAATATAATTATGTTGTCTTTTATAGTGGTAAAATGTTTATATGAACGTTTAGCTTTTCATATAATTCAACCTGATTGCTTGTGATATATTTTCTCTAGCTTTTTAATTTTTTTCAATTCACAGTATTAACAGCTAGTAACATTTTTAAAATACTGCCATATGCATAGCCTTGAAGTCTAAATGAGAACAAGGGAGACTCATTTACTCTGGAATGGTTTGTGTTTTTCCTTTGGTACTTGCTAAGTGAAAAGAAATTTGGAAAGTAGAAATATAAAGACTTCAGAAGGGAATTATTTATCATGAAGGAAGAGGGAAGAGTTAACTTTTATAAATTTTAAGGATTGGAATTTAGAAATTTACATACCCCCTTTCTGGTTTTGTGAGAATATAGCATTTGGAAGAACATCAATATTCAAAACCTAGCTCATAAGAAATGCTTAAAAATATATTTGTTGTACTAGATAACGAAAACGAGTAAATTTCAAGAAGAAAAATGTGATAAATACAACGTTTGAAACATTAGAAAATGTAAATTTCGGCTTTGAGAAAGCATTGAGCACTGTGGGAAAGTGTAGCGCTTACTGGTGAGGCAGACTGGAGCTGAAGCAGCCAGATGAAATATTAAACTTGAGAACGGTGGCATTAGCTCAGGGAAAAGCCTTGGCAGCAGAAGGGAGCCGCTCCGTGGCTAAGGGCCGGGCTGGACCGCGCACTCAGCTGTGCCTTGGGAATCATTCTGTGCACATCAGGAAAGAAACTGGACTTCGTTATTTTTCTCTAAAGCTCTTCAAGACATACCCCTTCCCTTCCCCCCTATTCAAAATCAAAACATCTTGGTTCAAATTGTAATTCCTGAAATATGCTGAACTTGATTGTCTTTTAGATTCCTTGGATGTTTTGTATTGAATCATGTGTTCTTTCTATAACTGTGCCATTCACCTAAATAATTCATAAACAGAATGGTTTAATTTAAAGGAAGACCTAATAGGAAGATTAAAGGAAGCTTTTAGTCAGCCTGAGGCTAGATTTATTGATTTGGTGATCAGACCTAGGAGCTCTCCTGAATTTCAGCTAATGGCCAGCTGTGGTCAAAGAATGGCTTTTCAGTGAAAGTTTTGATTTCTTGTTATAAATTATATAAAGTGTCTTAGTAATTAGGAATCCTTTAAAAAGTAAAACAAATGTGACAAAGAGGATTCATATCATTATACAGATTACATTTCTTTTTATAAGGAAAACACACAAACCTTTATCATTTATTCATGAGCCGAAGCCATTAAGAAGATAAATCAGGTTATCAACTTCCTGTCTCTGATGTTTGGATCATTTTATAGATCCATGTAATAGAGCACTTCCTTCCTATGAAAGAAAAACCTTGACATCTGACTCTTACACTCTTCTTTTTTTATTTAAAATATTTCTTGTCATTTTAGCTAGAATCAGAATCCAATGAGTAGCTTATATGTTGATCTGGGCGGAACAACTTTCACAGGAAGGTAGACATAGATGTTTCTAGAGGTAACACAGTGTTTAAATGTAAAATAGTCTATGTAAAGTTAGATAATTTAATGCCCAAGCGAATAAAAGATTTTAGGGTGAGGAATCCTTTTGTTTCTACTTCGGGAAAAAATGTCTACCATTTTTGTTTTACACTTGATCTTACACAAAAAGCAGAGAAGTGATACTAATTTTGTTTTAACATAAGCAGTTTCCATTTTTATTTCTAAGGAATGAACAGAAAGCACAAAGGGTTTTTCTTAATGGTCTACTAGAAATAAGTCAAGAATAATATTCTAATATATTAAAATGCTGAACACAAATTAACACAAATGCTTTATTTAACAAATTAAAGGCAGGCAAATGATCATAATCTAAGAGAATGGAGTTTAAGGTACATGAAATCTGTCTCAAAACTAAAGAATGTTTATAATTTACTTTTGAATTTTGAATATTACTCAATCCTAAATCTTCCTTTGCCTTCCTTTCCTATAAAATGTAGGTAATACTTGTCACTTGACTTCTGCAGGTTAATCCTTCATGAAGGAGTGACCCTTGGAGCATACTTGAAAATAATTGCTGTACAACCGTTGAGTACTAAGGTGATGATAGGTTTTCAGACTTGCCCCTTAAACCCTGCCGAATCGCAGTCTCTAATAGGCTTCTTGCTTGATCTGACAATGGACCTAACCAGTACAGTTACAATCTGTCCTAGATTCTACAATTAGACGAGGAATTGCAATTTTCTTCTGCCCTTTATAAGGCCCATAGAAAATTGATATTTGCCTAACTTATTTTAAAAGTTGATTGCATTTGCAGGAAATGAAGAGAATCAGTTTGCCATGTTTATAATCAAATCTAAGCTTTCAGACTTGAGAGCCATGGTGTAAAACTCAAGGACATTTACCCACGTTACCTTGCTAGAATTGGATAAATTTTCCATAAGCCAAGTATAAACAACATATCCTTGAATATACAGAGTTTAAGTAGCAAGTTTGAAAAGCCTTTATTTTTGTTAGGCTTGTATGATCCACCCCTTGCCCCAAAAGAAGTAGACAATTTCTTTTCTGATCTCGATGTTTAATGTTTCTTCCGGGATGTACATTTAAATAATTTGCATAAATTTTCACTGAATTAAATCTTCATGTATGAAATCCAAAGTCTGTGTTTTGTTTTAAAAATGTGTCCTTGGGGCCGGTGAGATGGCTCAGCGGCTTAAGCGCCTGCCCGGCAAGCGCGAGGGCCCGAGTTCGACTCCCGGATCCCACATACGAAAAAGGGGCCGGTGATATCGCTCAGTGGCACGGGCGCCTGCTGGCGCGCGAGGTCCTGAGGTCGACCCCCCGGTACCCACAAAAAAAAAAATAAAAATGTGTCCTTACTTCATACATTGAACTTAGAATCTGAAAGAGAGAAACTGAAATACCTGTATTACTCACCACCAGTTTGTAACACTTTTAGTTTTAGGTGTATCACGTAGGGTCTTCAGAAGCAGAGGCTGAGCACAAGATTTGGGGGAGACCGGAAGAGTAAAGGGGAAGGAGCAGGAGAAAGCAGGCCCACACTGGGAGACCGGCAGGCCTGGGCAGTGCAGCTCCGGAGAACGCTAGGCGGGACATAGCTACCAAGCCAGGGTGGCCTGTAGATAGTCCAGTGGGACAGGACCCTGCCCAGTTATGGTGGGCTGGAGGCGGGGACAACCCGGACTACCCGTCACAGTGACACTCAGGGCCAAGCCGGGGGAGGTGGGTGGTCCAAAGGGGCATAGAGTGTTTGTGACCAAAAACTAGAGAAGATAATTTTGATGCAGCGTTTAAAATCAGAACTGATGCCCCCCCCCAAAAAAATCTGATGAACGAGATACTAAAATTTTAAATCCAGCCAGACTATGTTATTGATTTTTCCTGTTGCTTCAGGCTTCAGTGACTCAAGACGCTGCTGACTCACCACCTCCTGGGAGGCCAGGGTAGGTCTTCCACATCAGTGGGTATTTTCCATAAGCCCTGTGCCCTCGGCACATAGGCTTGCATACTCGAAGTTCCTCTGTTGCTCCTTTCTCAGTAAGAGAACTGTGTGTGCCAGGAAGCAGAGGTACACCAGTGTTTCTTTAAAGAGGTTCATAGTCAAAGCTCCATCCACTGACCACTAATGGTTTACATGTATGTTGTGTACATTAAAACATGTATATCGTGTGTATATTAGGCCATATGATTTTTGTTTTCTGAGACAGTAGCTGTTCAGGCCGGCCTGGAACTCACAGTGGTCCTCCTGCCACAGCCTCTCCAAGTGCTGGGATTACAGCCGTGTGCTAACACACCCGGATTAGACCATATAATTTCGACAACTTAAATTACTAGCTAGCAGTTCCTTGGGAGCTGGGGTCATGTGTCAGTCATCCAGGCCTGACACAGTAGGTACTTAAATGTTTATTCTAAACATGAACCTGTGAGCTGGGGCCGTGGTACCACAGTGGTAGACAGCGTGCTCAGCCAGTGCGGGATACTGAGTTCGAGCCCCAGTACGGAAGGAAAGAGGCTAATGAGATGTTGATCCGCCTTTGCCTGGGCACTTTAGCAACTTAGTGAGAGCCTGTCGCAAAATAGAAAAGGGCTGGGGATTTAACTCATTGCGAAGGCCCTGGGCTTAGCCCCCAGGACCGCCGTGGCGGGGGACACCGGTAACGACGGCCAGCTGTCCCTTCGGCACACATGCTTCTTCGAGTCCATTGCACTGACCGAGGTCCCGCATCCACGCCGGCCCCGCTCGGAGGCCTGGCAGTAAAAGCCGCAGGCAGAGGGAATCTAGAATCTGCCGGCGAGCCAGCAGAGGAGCAGTGTCGGCCAGGCCAGGGACACCATCTGCAGCCGCAAGTGTTTCCTCCACCCCTTCGGGCCTCAGAGCGCCGAGCTCTCGGCCGCGGGCAAGCAGTCCCGCCGAGGTCCAACTGGGGGCGCGCAAGCGCGGCTTCGGGAGGGCGGGGGCCGACAGGAAGGGGCGGGGCTTCGCGGCCGGCACTTCCTGTTCCGGAGCCAGGAGGAGGGCGCGCTGCTTGTGCCGCGCTCGGTCAGTCAGGCTGCGCCCGCTTCTTCCGCGTCCACCTCCCTTGGGCCCATCGCCGTCACCGCGCTCGGATCCCGCCAGGTGAGGCCGCCGCGGTGCTGAGGGGTGCCCGGGGCTGGGCAGGGGGGCGCGGGGCCGGGCGGGGGGGAGGCGGCGGCGGCGCTGGAGGAGGCGCCTGGACTCAGCCGGGCGCGGGCCGTGGGCTCCCGGGGGGCCGGGCCGGCGGCTGCCGTCGTCTTCCCGCGCTGGGGCCCCGGGTGGCCCGGGAGGAGACGGAGACGTCGAGGGCGCTGACGTCAGGCGGGCGGCCCCTCCCCCACCCCGGCGCCCGACCCACTCCGAGGCCGGTTCGCTCCGGCCGATCCCGGGCGCCTTTGTTCCCGGGGCGCCTCAGCCCGGATCTCCGAGCCCCGTCGCCGCCCCATTCATTAATTTCTCTCGAGAGGAGAGAAGAGCCCAGGTCGATGCTGACGAGCCTGGCGCGGATCACGGGCATCGTGACAGCTAGAAGAGCTGCTCGCCGAGGCGGTGGGTGCCTGCTCGGTCTCCTACCTTCTTTTAGGATCGAGCAGGGGCCTGCAGACCGCCGCGCCCGTTCCTAGAGTAGTGCTTTTAACAGGATGGTTCCAGTGTGGCAGCATCGAACCAAAATACAGTACTGCATCCTGCTACTAGAGAAATACACACTTGGACCCCTGGTGGTGGTAAAGGTTGTTTTGATTTCGAGCCCTCACTACAGGCTTAGCCTGTAGAAACGGTTCATGAGTTCTTTGTTCAGCGGCACTACTCTGGGGGCGGGAAAAATAGAAATTTTTCTTGTTGCTCGTGTCTCTTTGAGCCCCCTGTGCAAAACTGATTTGCTTCAGAAACGGTTTTGAGTTGGGCGTGTTGGAAATGTTCTTTTCCTCTTTCCAGGAGGAATGGGTCTCACTGTAGTTCAGGCTGGCCTGGAGAGAGAGCTCACCCGCCATCCTCCTGCCTCAACCTCCCGAGTGCTGGGATTACAGGCGTGCATTACCACGCCAGGCCAGGAATTTATATGTTATGTAGAGGAGAGGTAACACCTCCACGAGAGTCCGGGTTCGGGGCTGTAACTCAGAAAGTGTCTGGCATGTGCGATGCCCTACGTTCTGTCCCCAGCACCTAGGAAAGAAAGAGAAAATCCTGCAGCCATAGATGTGTATAGTCGCACTAAATGAGGATTAATAAAAACAATAAATAGCTTCAGGTTAGATATTACCACCAAAATTGTGTGCCAAACTTGGGTAAGTTTCTTTCGAGGAGTTTCTGAATTGAAACCGCAGATAGAGGCTATGGATCTATTACAAAGGTAGTAGAAGGTGTTTGTTGCTCTCTGCCATGCAGTGATTTAAGAGTTGTTTGTTGAAACAAATCTGGGAGGTGCATTCCACTCCCGGCTTTACCTTTTGAGCCTTGGAGAGTCGGGCCTGTCCTGAGTCCAGCCAGCCAGTGAGGAGCTGTGGTTTTATCCAGACAGTCTGAGCTTAATTTTATCTGTCCAGATACAAGGAAGAAGGGGAGAATTTGGTGTTTGTTGCCTACCCACTCTTCTCCAAGCACTAGCTGAAGTGCTTGATGGGGTAGAGTCCCCTGTGGTCTCCATTCAACACTACTGGCCCTTTCTGTGTAGATGAACAAATTCACCAGGTAGGCTGTTAAGCTAAAGGATTCAAACCTTTCAGGTTTCTCTGCTAAAGCGTGGCTATCACTTTCTTTTCTTGCCATTTTCCAACCAATCTGTACTGCTTTATGCTTCCCCACTGCTAGTGAGACCTCGCTCCCAGCTTTTGTGAGGTTCTCCTTGCCCCACTGCTACTCCCTCGTTTTCCTTCCTAGATCAGAGACACCACCTCTCAGGAATGTCCCTCCCATCCTGCTAACGTCCCCGAAGCCCAGCACTGCCTGGCACGTGTGTTCCAGTGAGCGTCTGCATAAGTGTTAAAGGTGATACTGAGAATTTTAAGTATTCAGAAACTTTCCATCCCAGTTTCTTGAGTTACCCAATGTAGAAAACGGAGTACAGTCTGATAAAATAGCCAGTGCTCAATCTAGCCTATTTCTGATTGAGAATTTGTTTTCAATACATATCATCCTCCTCCCCTTTACTAATCAAGTCACAAACATCCTGCTGCCTTAGTTTCCCTTAACAGATGTGTGTCTAGCACTTTATTGTTTTGCTTGTTAATTCTCTGTGAGGTAGCAAGGACTCATACCTGGGCGATGGGAAGGCTTAACTTGGTCGAGCGGCAGGGTGTTCAGCTTGTTACGCAGCCTCACATTTTTACACTGTTCCTTCCCTCCCTCCCGACTCATCCCCTGGAGCCTCGCTTCTCAGTCCTTACTGTTACACAGGGAGTGCAGCTCTCTTAAATTCCCTGTGACATTGTTGTCTGTCCTCTGAAGGCCATAGGAATTACTGAAATGTTGTTTTACTTTTGTAGGGTAGGTCAAAAATTTTGTCCTCTGGCTTAAAATTGTTATTGTTAGCTGTGCTTAGCAGTGTGTGCCTCTGATCCCGGCGCTCTGGGAGGCTGATAGCTGGACAACGAAGTGACCGAGCAAGGCCCTGTCTGTCTCAAAATTGGCCCGAATACACTCCCCAATACCAAAAATTAAAAATAACTATTCTTGCAGCTCAGAAAATTATTTTTTGGATGATAGATAGACTGCACCATAAAGTAGTAATGAAAAGTTTTTGCAAATAGTAGTTTTCGAGTGTTGCAAAAAGAAGAAAATGAAAACATTTTTTCATTGTAAAATTTTTGGACAAGTTAAGGGTTACATTATGTAGCATAATTTTCAAATGTTTTGGAATAGGATTTTAGGCAGTCTAGATGCTTTTACATTCTGCAGCTTGGCTTTTGTCGAAGCATTGATGACTGGCTCTGGTTTTGGTTTTTTTGTTTTGTTTTGTTTTGTTTTTTTTTACCTTTTTCAGATGAACGAACAGAGCAAAGTGGGATGGTTTATCTTCCACCCTTTTTGAAGTTAAAACTTCTAAGGGCAGAGTAATGAATCAGATGAATATGAGTATGTGGAATAATTTCCAAATCTGTGTTTTTCAAGCACCTCAAGGGAGCAGAGTAATTCTGAAAACTCAAGGGGCCAGGCCACATGAAAGTGACCGGGTCACTGATAGACTGCTCTGGAATTAATGTGAACTTTGGTACAGAACCATTTTCTGTTTCAGACAGGCTCACCCTGTCTGACAAGTGTCAGTCATCCATGGACTTTAAAACTGACCCTGCATTGATAGTTTCTTCTAGCATTAATCCTTTTTAAAATTTTTAAAAATATTTATCAGTGTGTTTGCAGTACATAATGATTTCATTCATCGCAGAGTCAGTGGATGTACATAACACACCTTAATTTAGCACTGATTCTTAAGAGTACTACTCATTGGTGTGATAGTTTAGTGTAAAAAGTCAATATTGAAATGAAGGGATAATTATATCGTCTCTACATTTAAGATGTGTTTTTATAGTCTGAATAAGAAGCAAGGATATAGCAGTTGTGATCTGGGGTTTATGTTCTTTTCCTGTATTCCTCTTGATAAGTCATAAATAAAATTTTCAAGAATTCAAAGATGGCTCAATTTTAATATGTCTTCATATAATGAGTCAAAAGAGAAAAACTGAAATTGCCTCATTAGATACTGAAAGGTTTGTTTTGTTTTGAGGCAGAATCTCGCTTTGAAATTCAGGCTGGCCTTGAACTCACTGTGTAGCCCAGGCTGGCCTCAAACTCACTGCCAATCCTCCTGCCTCAGCCTCCCAACTGCTGGAATATTTGTTTAAAATTTAAAGATACTGTAATTAAATTGAGATGCTGTGGTGCAGATCGGTATAAAGGATGCTGTGTGCAATTGCAGTGAGGAAAGGCTCTGTAGCCTGCTTGTAAGAGCTAGGCTGGGTTTGAACCCCTGCTCCGCTTGTCACTCTTAAGAGTGTAAACCAGTTAACTTGCTAAGCTTCCTTTTTTCCAGCTGCAAACCCTGGTGATGATAGAACTTGCATCATGGAACACCTGCCTATTCTACAATAAACTTTGGATAAACCGTGGTTGTCATTGGCAGCCTTAATGTTAAAGACAGCTTGCCCAATTAGTTAACAAAAGCTAGGTTATCTAGTGACTCTTGCTCAGAAGAGTTGAAAAGTTTTAAATAGGAACTCAAACCATAAACGTACTACAAGAAGGCAAGGCAGTTTTTAAGAAAATCTTGGAGTGGAGAAGGCCTTTGTACATGCATCACAAAATCCAGAAGTGTCATGTAGGGAAAATTAATAAGTCCAACAAAATTTAAACCTGTTAGTACCAAAAAAATACCATTTAAGAAATACAACAGTTTAAAAAGGGGTTTTTGACTGATATATGACAGTTTCCTTGGTATCTTAAAGCAGTGAAGGGCAAAAATGAATTACTGTGAAGTAGTAAGGTGATCAAAGGCAGAAGAGTAGCTGCTGTCTTCCTGTATTTGTGTAAAAGTCAAAGAACAAGCGGAAGCAGCCGGAAAGTGAGAATGAGGGCCGTGTAGGTGGAGAGAGCAGCAGGAAATGTTCTGGAATGGGGGAGATGGGTGTCTTCTGGGGGGGGTTACAGGGACAGGCACAGCTGTCACACAGGAAAGACCACTACACTTTATTACTCATCAACTTAAAAGTCGATAGGGGTTTCTCCTGCCTGAGAAGCCTAGATGATAAGAAAGGAACAAATAAAGAGAGGTGGGAAAGAGGGAGGTAGGCTTTTCAGAGAAGAGGAAGTGACCCTGGGTAAAAATTTGGAAGAGAGCAGGACGGGAGGGAATAAAAATCGATGGCAATACCGTATGTGTGTCTGCAGTTCCCTGAAGAATGTGCCTGGGATTCATAAGCATGTGCCAAAAACTGGTAGGACTGGACCTGCAGCCCAGTGGTTGGTGCTTCCCAAGCCCAGGCTTCAGTTGCAGGCACTGAAATAAATAAATCATGTGAAAGGTAGTCCAGGGACGTCAGCAAATTCACAGAAAAAGAACTAGAAGTGGGGCATTAAGTAGATATTCTATCTCCCACTTAACAAAAATGCAAGTAAAATAAGATGCCAGTTTTTACTCTTCCATGATTTAAAACAATTTACAAATTTAATATCCAGAGATTTGAAAAGCGAGAGAAAGGGTGACTATAAACTGGCACGGTCTTTTTAGGTGGATTTGAGGTTAACTTGTTGCCTCAGAATTCCACTTCTGGGCCTTTTTCCTGAAAAAGATAAGTATTCAGAGATGTTTGTGGTACCACTGTTTAAACCAACCTATACTGCCCCCAAAGTCCTTGTAGAATAAATTGTATGTCAGCCTGGGCTTTTGGCACACGCTTGTAGTACCAGCTACTAGGGAGGCTGAGGCAGGAAGGTCAGTTGAGCCTAAAGATTGAAGAACAGCCTAGGCCATACAATAAGACCCCATCGATAGGTAAGGAATCATTTTTATCTGATGTGCAACCATTAAAGGGGTGATGTTGGTGGAGCTATATCAACTTCTATGGGAGATTTTTCCTGTACAAAAAAAACATGTGACATACATGATGCAGATTCCATTTAAGTAAAAATGATGTACACATAGAAAGCACCTTTGAGAGTTTAAGAAATGCTAAGTACTCATTTTGAAATTTTCTTTCTTTCTTTAGGAAGATGTCTGATGAGTTTTCGGTAAGTTAATATTTTTACTTTGATAAAGGTTTTTGGAGCTTAAGAAAAACACAGTGCTAACCGTAGGCCACGCATGTCTTTTTGTGGTCCTGGGGATCGAACCCAGGACCTTGTGCATGCTAGAAAGCGCTCTACCATGGGGCCGCATCCCCAGCTCCTTCCAAGTCCTTTATTTTTTTTCCAAGTCTTTTTATTTAAAAAGATGCTTTTAGTGATACTTGGACTTTTTTTGGCATGTGATTTTGATAGGTGATTTTCCTTTATTTACATAGATGGAGCATGTTAGCAAAAATATTCAGAAATACTTGTGAATCTCGAAATGAAAAATGTGTGACTCCTTGTCATCTTTTACCATTATAGTAGTAATAACCCAAAATTTATTGAAAATTATTCATACCAGGCACTGTGTTCAGTGCAGTATGTAGACTGACTCGTGGAAGTCAGTCGCAAGTTGACCCTGAGCCTGAATAGGTTCAGAGGGTGCGGGACTTGTGTGACGCGAAGCCCCGCCTCAGATCCCAGCCCGACTGTAAATTCCTCCCGTAATTACTGTGCTGACACATTGCGCGGGGGTGTGGTTCCTATTTAGAAGAGTTGGGCTTTTTCTGAAAAGTTTCCACGATGAAGTTGCTACTCAGGCTAAGCCTCAGTTTTCTGTTAGACGCTTAGCCTGTGAAGGTGCCGTTAAAGCTTACGCGCTGACTCGAATGGGCGACGGTCGCGCTTGGCCTGGCCCGACCGCGATAAGACAGATGAACCCCGTCTTGTCTTGCAGTTGGCAGACGCGCTCCCCGAGCACTCCCCCGCCAAAACCTCTGCCGTGAGCAACTCGAAATCCAGCCAAGCCCCCCAGGGCTGGCCCGCCTCCAGCCCGTGGAACAGCCCCAGCGCCCCACCTTCCCTGCCGGCCGGACCCCCGCCAAGCGCGACGCCCCCCTCCGTGCCTTTCGGAGCAGCGCCCCCGGGAATGTACCCGTCCGCGCCGCCGGCTGGGCCGCCCCCAGGACCCCCGGCGCCCTTCCCCCCCTCTGGACCCTCGTGTCCCCCGCCTGCGGGTCCTTACTCGGCCCCGGCAGTACCGGGCCCTGGCCCCACAGGGCCATACTCCACGCCAAACGTGCCCTTCCCGGAGCTGCCCCGGCCCTACGGTGCACCCGCAGAGCCGGCCGCCGCGGGGCCCTTGGGTCCGTGGGGCTCCGTGTCTTCGGGATCTTGGGCGCCAGGCATGGGAGCGCAGTACCCGAGCCCCAGTATGCCCTATCCTTCTCCGGGGCCGTACGCCACTCCTCCTCCCCCGGCGCCTGGCACAGCACCACCTGTCCCATGGGGCACTGTGCCACCCGGGGCCTGGGGACCGCCAGCACCATACCCCGGGCCTGCAGGCTCATACCCCACGCCAGGACTCTACCCTACCCCCAGTAATCCTTACCAAGTGCCTTCGGGACCTTCCGGTGCTCCGCCGCTGCCTGGCGGCCCCCACGTGAGTGTCACTTTGTTATTTCTCGTGCACAGCTGAGTGTGTCTCCCCCATTCTGGATGGAAGGTTAGGAAGCTTCTAGGAGTGTGAGTATGTGTGTAAATTTGCAAACTTGAAGTGCAGCGTTTAAAAGGATGAGAGCACAAGTATTTCCTGAACTGAGTATGGAAGGGGGAATCTCCCAAGATCCCAAGACTAGTAGAGGAGCACTGTCCTTGGCAGTGTCCTGAGGCCAGCTCCGGGAGGTGTGTGTCACCGGCTGTTCCAGTGCTTGTGGGTTTTTAAAAACATCTCCATACGGTTTTACAGTATCACACCAGTGCACAGGTCAGTAAAAAGCAAGCTCTGCCTGTCTGGTGCGATACAGAGATCTCTAGAGGCCCTAAGGCAGTGAGTATGTGACAGACACTGCCCTCTTTCAGGGAGCTCTCCCAGCTGTTCCTCAGCCGCAGTTTCGTTAAATTCTTGGCAGCCTTGAACTGGATTACACCACTATTCTTGAGGGCCCATTTACATGTCATGCTCTGTCCACCTGGGGGGTTTGGGTGGACAGTTAGGGTGAGGAGCCTGTCTTGGGGGCTGTGACTGATTAGAAAAGCACCCTACTTCTCCATGAGGAAAGCCAAGTACATATCTAAATGCAGAGTCAGCATTTCTGCTTAGGAACAGAAAAGATCTGTTAACTCTTAAGAGTTAAGATAACTAATTCACCTCAGCTTTAAAGAAAAAAAATATGAAAGGGTCCCCAAAACCTCATTATTCTTGATATATCTGTTCTCTTAAAAAAAAAAAATTTTTTTTTTTGCCGGGTATGGTGGCATACACCTGTACTCCCAGCACTTGGGAGGCTGGAACAGGAGGATCACAGCAAGTTTGAGGCCAGCCTGGGCTACATAGTGAGTTCAAGGCCAGCCTACAATACATAGCGAGACCCTGTCTCAAAAAAAGTTTTTTTTTTTTTTTTTTTTTTTGCGAAGTACATACCAAAGTAAATGAGATGACTTGCTGTTTGGATTTATTAAGCAATACATTTTTTTTTTTTTGTGGGTACCAGGGGGTCGACCTCAGGACCTCGTGCGCCAGCAGGCACCCGTGCCGCTGAGCGATATCACCGGCCCCTTTTTCGTATGTGGGTTCCGGGAGTCGAACTCAGGCCCTCGCGCTTGCCGGGCAGGCGCTTAAGCCGCTGAGCCATCTCACCGGCCCCCAATTAAGCAATACATTTATTTTAAGCCACAGCAAGCAGTTAAACTCCATTTACAAAATCTCGCAGTTGACTTTTCCTTTTTTCTATTGCAGTCTTACCATTAAGTTAACAGTGGATGAAGAGATGACGCTTTGCTTTTTGAAGTACATACATGTGCACATGAATGCATATATAAAAACTGCCGGTCTCACTATTCTTAGAGGGCATTCGTGAAAGAACAGCTCGCCTCTCAGAAGATACCTGCCTCTTGTCCTTGGATATGTAGTGCATCAGATGGATACAATCAGATGTAAACGTAGAAGTAAATCAAGCATATGTGATTTTTATTTGGTTTTTGTGGAAAGTTAAAGTGATTATATTGAATAGCTCTGTGCTAAAATTTGTTTAAATTATGAAACTATACACTTAAAAATGTAAAATGGGGTTATTGTTGAAGTAATTTGCCAATGGAATTGTAGATTCTAGGTATTTTTCTATAACCTCTTTTCCCCCATAAATAACTATGAAAACAATCACATTTTATTCTAAACAGATGATGCTTCTCAGCATTTTGAGCTGCTCTGTCTATAAGGTAAATAAATGTAGTCCTCTTAGGGTTATATTTTGGATATACATTTTAAAACTATGATTGTCAGATGTTGGGTTCATTAGCCGGCGACTATTCATTTTTATCCTTGAGCTATTTGTAAAAACCTATCTTTTGTTTATGCCATATGGGTCACTAAAATGTGCCATTTATGAAGACTTTTTTTTGCTCGGTGCTGGTGAACAAATCCAGGGCCTTGCACACGCTAAGCAAGTGCTCTACCACTGAGCTGCATCTCCAGTCCTAACTTTTCCTTTCAATGCGAGGCAGTGTGTGTAGATTACATTCTTAGAGAACTGTGCTGTGCTTTACTGTGAGGTGTGTGTATTACTTTGAGAAGAGCTCAAGGAAGGAATTCTGTCCTTTGTTTTAGACCTTAAACAAGCCCTAGGAATTGCTTCGTGGCAACAAGTAATTTTCATTCTCGCCAAACCCGAGGCAGATCTGGTGCCAGGCCCTTCCCTGCAGCCTTCCCACCCCCACCAGTCCTGTGGAAGGCGCACACACGGTTCCTCCCTGGCACGGACACTGGCACACACTGGGGCTCTGTTAGAACGCGGAGGAGTTACGCTTAGGGAACCTCAAGTTAGACAGACATGGCGCCCTCTGTACAATGGAATCAAAAATGTGTCTGTGTTTCAGTCTGGGTAAGCAATGTCATTGTCCTTGCATAGCTTCCCGAATCTGTTTGTAAAGTGTTCTGGCTGACAGTTCAGTTCTTTATTTGTTGACAGGCAGATAAATAGAATTGAGTATCATCTTTGAAAAAATTATCCTTTAGTTCTAACACTGAAAATGAACCGTAGATTTCCACAGCTGAGTTTAAGGCAGTGTAACTGTGTTGCGTAAGTAGTAAATGTTGTTCATAACTGCAGTACAGCCTTGGTAGCTTTTTGGCACCTTGCCTTTGAGTCAGTCTTAGATTTGGGATAGACTTGACCTTATCAAATCATATTTTGAGGGCCGGTGAGATGGCTCAGCGGCGTAAGCGCCTGCCTTGCAAGCGCGAGGGCCCAAGTTCGACTCCCGGAACCCACATACGAAAAAGGGGCCGGTGATATCGCTCAGTGGCACGGGTGCCTGTTGGCGCGCGAGGTCCTGAGGTCGTCCCCCTGGTACCCACAAAAAAAAAAAAAAAAAAAAATCATATTTTGAATGTATCCATTGGGTCCCTAAAATATATTGTGAATTTCTCAGATAGATAAAAGATTTATGCTGGAGATGTTTTTACTTTGAAATAAAATACTCAGTAGTTTACTTTTCCTATAATTAAAATGTCAATTGCTACCCATACAGTGGTTCGATAACTACCTCCTTGTAAGAGAATAAGATAGTCACCTTTGAGAGGAACGTTTAGCATTCAGGCCTCATTTCTTTTAAGTAGAGAATAAATCCAAGTTTTCAGAATTGACAGGTAGAATCTAATTTGCTTAGGTAATTTCCAGATTGAAATTCTTAGGCAGATCTTAAACGTAGTGGCAGAAGTGGACGGATTCGTTCACTTCTTTGCAAGGACTGGTGAGTGCTGTTGGTGATACCCTAGCACTGTTGTCAGTGGCCACCTGTCTCTAAGGCAGGTAACCGTAGGTCCCTCACAAGGCTTACGTCATCCGTTACTGTCAGGATGTCAGTGAACTAGAGGGTAGGAAGGAAAGTAAGGTGGCAGCAAAGGTGCCTCTGCTGGTAGTTATTTTGATTGTCTTGCCTTGGGATATGTTAACAGCTCTGGCCTTACATGAAGGCTTTAGTGTAACACTGAGGATATAGAAAAGAAGAGGTAGCAAGTGTGGGAATCTATAATCGTGGAATCCATTAGTCACAGGAAAAAAATCTTTTTGCCAAAGGATTTGAAGGGCTGTAAACCCAAGATTTGAGACGCTACACCCAGGAGAGCAGAGTAACTTCGCTGGTGACCCATACTGCCCCGTGTTTGCTGACGAACACTGCGGCATTAACCATTGGCCTTCGGGGCTTGCAGTGAGGTGTGGACCTGCGCTTAGCTCATCCTTTCCCGTAGCCTGGGGTCAGGGCGGTGGAGACAGACCATCCCAGTTCTTGGGGGCACTCTGAGCCGAAAATTATTTTTATGTTCAGAGTAGAGTTAAGAAAAGCAAGAGTGTCAGTGGACAAGTGGGAAAAAGCACTCAGGAAGGGTTTTTTTCCCCCTTTCCAAAGGTACATTAGTTTCAAAAAGTCATGCTAGACTATGATTGGTTTATGGAAGACATGTTAGCAGGTTTGTTCAGTCCTCAGAGGATACAAATTACGGATATGCTGACATTGGAGCTTTAGACAAGAGTTTTTAAATAAGCTTGATCAAGGTCACTGATGCTTTCAGGAATAGTGTTTCTGAAATTGGATTATTAGGTTTTGAAATGTTGAACCCCAAGATGACCATGCAGATGAAAGCATAGCCCCCAAGTCCACATTCACACCTCTCAATCCGGTGCTCCTCACAGGGGCTTCAAACCCTGTGTGGCCTGTCTGCTGTGTCCCCTGCCACCTCTTCAGGCTTCTGAAGACCCCACAGCCCTCTGCTGAGTACAGTGACATCGTAGTCATCAGGATGGTTGCAGCCCTAATCCCCTGGGAGCTCCTGGCTTCCCTGGAGTAACTGGGCAGAGGAAATGAGGCGAGTTTCTTGCAGTCACACCACTGCCACAAACTTTCTAGAAGTCAGCTTGCCCACGATATGTATTACCTCACAAATAATTAGTGCTACACCTTTTGTCCTCAGATATAGCTTTGAAAACTCACCTAGATGAAAACAGCTCAGCTCCTCGCTTCCACTCAAGCACTGCCTGGTTCGCAGGGAGTCGTTTACCTGCGCTTGGTTTTGTCCGGTGTCGGGGCTGCACACTCCGTGGTTAAACTCAGACCTGCAGAGTGTGTGAGCTTTTGAGAAGCTCGAGCCCAGGCCCCCCTGAACCTCACTGAAAACCTGCTTAGGAAGCGGTGGGGTGGCGCTTAGGAAGGGCGATCTTAGTAAAGCAGTAGGACTTGCAGACACACACTTATTTTCAGAATTCTGCCAAATAAAACAAAAATGGCCAATACAATAAAACCAGCAGTATTAAAGTGCCACGCACTCCTGGCTGTCGAGAGCATCCGAGGACTTCACTCAGCAGACCCTCAAGGGTCTGGTCCAGGTTCTAGGCCAAGAGGCCAGCAGTGTGGAGATGGAAGTCACCCCAACTCTGAGGGGCCGGCGCCCTTAGGTGACCTTTATGAGTTCTCCCATCCACCCAGGACTGCAGCGGTCAGGGCGCATAGGACAGGTTTTTTGAGCTTACGCAGTTTTTTCCTCACCCCACAAGAGGCTTGTTCACGGCCTGGACTTGAGCAGATACGGATTGGTGGCCATTAGGTAGACTTCTTACATGTGCTCTCTATAAAAGTTTCATAGATTTTTTTCTTTCTGGAAGTTGTGATTTTTTTTCCATTGACTTCATGATAACAAATTTAATGTATGTAACCATCTCTGCATTTTAAGTTAAACTGCCTAAAATGTGATTGGAGACATACCCATTTGTTTGTATTACGAACTGTAAAGCAATCTGTTTGTGATGTTAGGTTTTATTACCTGCTGCTGTATTTGTAAACAAAGACAAATGTTGCTTTAAGAAGTAATTATAATTAGAACAGACTATAGATGTGTGATACTTGATATTTTTGAAGATAAACTTGTTTGCTTTTGTGTACCCTACCTGAAAGCTTTTTTTAAAGATGTATTTTCACGGTTTTGCCATGTATTTTATTCGCCAGGCCCAATTCTGGGCTTTCTAAGGCAAGTCCAGAGCCTCATTAACTGCAAACTTGGGGTCATGAAGAAAACGGGAGCTGGGCATGGTGGCGCACGCCTGTAATCCCAGCACTCGGGAGGCTGAGGCAGGAGGACTGCCACAATTTTGAGGCCAGCCCAGGCTACATAGGGAGTTCAAGGCCAGCCTGAACTGCATAGTGAGACCCTGTCTAAAAAACACAAGATGAAGGCCTGTCATACCTGCTTGCATATGACCGACATTCACTAAGAAATTTAAATAGGATGCCTATAGAAAAAACCCTTCTTCTGGAAACACCCCTTGAGCAATGTGTTGTCCGCTGTGACAGTCGCCTCTTTCCCTTCAAGGTGAGACCACTCTGACCAAGTTACCTGCGTGTGTGAAGTCAGGTCCCTCTCTGCCACTGCTCCCAGGTTCTGTGATACAGTGGCTACTTTTGACCCAACTGCTGCACATTTAGTGAGGGTTGAATTCGGCCTGCTGTAGTTGACCATTTCCTTTGCAAATGAGTTTGCCGGCCTTTCTTGGAACTCTAGGTGAGTGAGGCTAAGAATGCATGAAAGCCAGTGTGGTGGTGCATACCTATATTCCCAGCACTCAGGAGGCTGAGGCAGGAGGGTCGCAAGTTTGAGCCCAATCTGGGCTACCTAGCAAGTTTGAGGCTAGCCTGGACAAAACAGCTAGACTGTGTCTCAAACAAAAGTGAATTAATTTGCAGTAATTCTACTTTTGGAAGCGGTTTCTCCTTTTTCCCTTATAATTGAGCAAAATGAAACTGAATTTTAAAATTGTATTTGAGGTCTTAGCCATATCTTCTCAAAGTACATTCCTAAAATGAAGGTAAAAAGTAGGAAAATAGAAGGCCCCTTCCAGAGCAGGCCCAGTTGGATTTTGTCTGCTTTACTTTGTGCATTGACAGCGCTCTGAGCACACCTGGACTTCCTGTCTTGGGCAGCTCTTCTCTCCCCACATTAATACCTTCAGCATCAATCTGCTTACATCAGATGTTTAAGGCAACATCGAACCTTAACCTTTAGTTCATTTCAAGTAAGACATGCACTAGAATCCCAAGGCCAGAAGAGAATTCAGGCAACCCCATAGTTTAGTCCTGTGCTGTTTAAACCCTTTCCCTCATTCAGACAAATTAAGCAGTTGCCCTTCTGATTCTTGTTTTGCAGCCTTCTGGGGGTCCAGAGCAAAAGTAGCAGATAGATGGGTAGGGGTTAGGTTGGTCTCTCTTGCTTTCTCTAGAGCAGCTGTTCTCTCCATGTCAAGAGTGGAGTAGAGCCGGGCATGGTGGCGCACACCTGTAATCCCAGCACTGAGGAGGCTGAGGCAGGAGGATCCCCAAGAGTTCAAGGCCAGCCTGGGTGTCTCCAAAAAAAAAGTGGAGTGGAGTAGATTTGCCGTTAGTATCTTCTAAAGACAGCTGCTACAGATGTCCATGTCTCCCAGTTGAGGTTTGCTGAAGTTGTCACGAGTCCTCAAGAGTCATAGAATCCTGGGCCATCTAAGGTACTAAGCCATACTTAACATGTTAGCATCATGTAAGAAAAAGGGAAACAGAATTTTGCTGTTCTTGCTATGATTGTATTTTGTGTCAGATTTCATTTGTATAATGGTTATTTAGATTCACATGCCTTAAAGGTGGGTATGTAGTTTTAAAGGGCAGCCTCTTTTTTTTACTGTTTTGAGACAGAGTCTCCCTGGCAACTATCCTCTTGCCTTGGCCTCCTAAGTGCTGGAACTACAGGCGTGGGCCACCACGCCCAGCTAAGACACGTTTTTTAACCCTTGTTTAGTAGCTGATGAGACTAAGCCTCAGTGGTTGTAGAGATCACAGGGCTCCCTTGAGGTGGAACTGGGGTTAAAGTCCTGGGTGTGAGTCAAAGCTTTTAAAGTGCAGGGTGAGTCATCACACTTCTTACAGTGTGTGTAATTCTAAAGTAGAATTGGAAAACTGCGTCTTCATGGAGGCAAAGGATGATTGAAGGCCTCAGGTGAGGAAGAGGTTTCAGGCTCGGGACGTTTGCATGGAGAACGGTTGAGGGGCAGCGGGTGATCACCCAGCACGGGGAGAGGCCGGACTGGGAGTCACAGTGGCTGAGACAGAAGAGGGCTCTGTTCTCAGCGGGTGGGCAGACAGACAGACGACAGCCAAGACGGACAGGAAGTGGGCAGAGGGTGGGGAGGAAAGGAGGCGTGACAGTTCTTTTTTAAACTTGGCCGGCACAGGCTGTGCTGAGTGAAACGTCCTCGCTGTTGCTTGGTCACAACACCTGGAATCCCAAGTCCTGAACTTAACGTGGTCACCTGGGTCCGCAGTTCCCAAAGCAGCCTGTTCCCGACCAGACGACGCTGACGGTTAGGATTCACCCAGGCGGGCGTCTGTAGGAGTGGGGCGAAGACTACGGGAACCAGGACAAGCCGCCTGAGCCTCCCAAGGTTTCTCGCCTGCAGGGTGGTGGGGGCTTCCGTCCCCGCAGTGGTCCCGGGATGGAAATCAGATCGACACCTGGAAGACATCCCTCGGGTTCAAAGAGCAGCACGGTTGCCTGGGGCTCACAGGGCGGAGTTTCCATTCTGAGCTTTGAGTTGACCCCTGGGGTGTGTTGCGGAGCAATGACCTGCTTCCTGTGCTCCCTTCCCTGACACAAACAAGGCTCAGAGCTATGAGAGGTGAGGGGGGTGAGGCACACCTGTAATCCCAGCACTCGGGAGGCTGAGGCCGGAGGATCACTGCGAGTTCCAGACCAGCCTGGACTACATAGTGAGTTCAAACCCAGCCTGAACTGCAAAGCCAAACACCGTCTCCAAAAGAGATCTATGAGGGGAAATAACAGAGCATGCGCCCTCTAGCAGAGAGATCTGTTTGGTGTAGTAATATAACCCTAAGAACGCACAGCCAGTAGAGTGTCTGTCTTCAAGTGCCTTTTCAAAATCGGATGGTCAAGCTTGAGTGCTCAAAGTTACAGTGTGATAAACGTATCTACCGAACACCAAGGCCGCACTGTCAGTAAGCAGTCATACATCTTGGTTTGCCTGAAGCAATTCTGGTTTATGTTTTCTAGGCATAATTATTAATAATACCCCAACCCCATGTGCATTCTCAAAAGTGTCCTGGTTTTAAGAATAACTTCTATGGTTTTTTAATTTTATTTATTTATTTATTTTGAGACAAGGTCTCACTGTGTAGCCCAGGCTGGCCTTCAACTCAGGGTGATCCTCCTGCCTCAGCCTCCCAAGTGCTGGGATTACAGATGTGCACCACTATACCTGGCTTCTATGGTTACTTTAAAAATAGGAGGAAAGATGTTTATAGTGGCAGAGTTTGTAATAACTAAACTGGAAACATTTGGATGGGCATTTGGAAACAGCCCAAATGCCCATCAACTGATGAATGGATAAAGATGTATATTTTTTTTTTATACAATATACTACTGTGCCATAAAGGATAAGCTTGAGACATTTCTAGCTAAATGGATGCACTGTGAAGCCATTCTCTTAAGTAAAATATATTGGACACACATATGTAAATACCTTATCATTCTCTGGTGTGAGAAACCAGAAGTATAAATAAGGACCAAAATGTATAATAGATATTGTGAAATAGGAAGGAAATGTTCAAATGGGAAGGGGAACTAGAGGTGGGGAGGGGGATAGGAAGGAAGGGAAAAGAAAAATACAATGAGAAAAGAAGGAAAAAATGGAAACAAAGCTTTGTAAATAGGGGAAGAGGGAATGAAGGGAAGGACGGGGAATGGGGAAAAAAGAAACAAGATATATCATGTTCAGGTACAAATTCCCTATGATGAATGTGATCATTATGTGTACCTAAAATGTCCTAATAAATTTAATAAAAAAAATAAATATATGGGCAGGTGAGATGGCTCAGCGGCGTAAGCACCTGCCTGGCAAGCGCAAGGGCCCGAGTTCGACTCCCGGATCCCACGTATGAAAAAGGGGCCGGTGATATCGCTCAGCGGCACGGGTGCCTGTTGGCACGCGAGGTCCTGAGGTCGACCCCCCGGTACCCACAAAAAAAAAAAAAAAATTAAATAAATAAATAAATAAATAAATAAATATAGGGGAAAAGCCAGGCGTGGTGGCTCACATCTGTAATCCCAGCAGTGGGGAGGCAGAGGCAGGAGGATCTCTGTGAGTTGGAGGCCAGCCTGAACATAGTGAGACCCTGTGACAAAAAAACAAAAATAACTGAGGGAAAAATGCTGGGCGTGATGGCACACGCCTGTAATTCCAGCACTTGGAGGCTGAGGCAGGAGGATCACTGTGAATTCGGGGCCAGTCTGTGCTACCTAGTGAGACCTTGTCTCAAAAAACAAAACAAAACAAACAAAAAAAGAAAGTGCCAGTGCCAGTTTTCTGTGTTTATCTCCTGAGAGGCAGAGGTTGTCCTAAGAACCGTATGTTAGCATTGACGCTGCCTCTGAGTCACATGTACTGCTAGGCGCTGCTCGCTTCTGAAAGGGAAGAGAAACACCCGAGTCACTCCCTGGCTGCCACGTGTCCCCCCAGGGACTCGATGGCACAGAGAGGACACATTGCAGCCCAGGCCTGGAAGCCAGGCCTTTTCAGGACCCAGAAGCCAGATAGAGGCATGCAAATGAGGTTCCCACCTTCTGGCTTCTCTCAGCATCTTTCCAAGAGTTTGCTTTCCAGCCTCTGTCCTGCTTTCTCTCCCAGGTCAGAATGCCATTTCCCTTATAGCTCCTGGGGTTTTCCCAAACTGAGCAGCTCCTAAAATTTGTGCACTTTTTCTTGGGTCTCTGGCTGCTGCGCACAAACCTCACCAAATCCACAGGAGACCCACGTTTGAGCACTTCCGGCCCTGCATGTGCTCCTAATTCACAGTGAGCTCGGAGAGTGGGGGGCCGTGGAGTTCTTCCATAGGGTGCTTCAGCAGCAGGGAATAAGCCACTCCACAAATAACTGGCTGAAGCCGGGTGTGGTGATGCGCACCTGTGATCCCAGCCCTTGGAAGGCTGAGGCCGGAGGATCTCCACGAGTTCAAGGCCAGCCTGAACTACATAGCAAGATCCTGTCTCAAAAAAGGGAGTTGTGGGGAGAAGGAGAAAAAGAAGTACCTGGCTGAAGTAGTAATCATCCAGTTTTTGGAGTTAGAGGCATAATATTTTTCTTTGTGTGTGTGTGTTTGTTTTGTTTTATTTTTTTGGTACCAGGAATCGAACTCAGGACCTTGCTCTTGCCAGGCAGGCGCTTGTGCCGCTGAGCTATATCCCCGGTCTTGCTTTGTTTTTTGAGACAGGGTCTTGCTGTGCAGTTCAGGCTGGCCTTGAACTCACTGCGTACTAGTGTCAGGCTTGACTCAGGCATGACGTCCCAGCAGCCAGCCTGTTTTTCAGCAGCCACAGTGTTCTCGGCAAAAACCACAGCCCCAGCACAAGTACTGCCCTCGGCAGACGTGGGACAGGATGTCATGAAGAGCTAAGGCAGGGCACGGAACCTTGCCAGCCAGCGACATGAGATAACATCCATATTCGCACCGGACGCTCTGAGAACTTTGCCCACTGATGTGTGCTCAGACCTGCTCACCTGAGGCCCCTTGCCTGACCCCGACAGGACACCTTGTCCTTTCCCAAGCCCCACAAGAGGCCCTGCACAGGGTAGGTGATGTCAGTGAACAGCTCGCTGGTGACTTACAAGGCAGCCTGTGCTGCACGTGCCTGGATGGAAGCACAGAGAGAAGCGGTCATGTAAGGCTTGCGGGCATTATGCGTCATGCTGCTGGTGACATCGTGAGAGAAGAGCTGGTGAAACTGGTGTCTTTGCCTGGAGGAACTTAAGGGGTGGATGTCTCCAATACTGCGCTGGAGGCGTTTAGAGCTGGAGAAGTGGTTTCAGTTACTAGTGACGGGGCACCTCGCGTGACGGAGGCAACATCTGCTTTCATGTGGGTCTTTGTTAAGCAAAACATCTGGTCAGTTTCATTGGATTATACAGCAAGAAGCTCTCTGTGCCAGGGAAAGCAGCCAAAAAACCTGTACGATATCCTCAAAGTCGTCACAAAAATGGTGAATTACATCCTGGCTCCTGCTTTTTTTTTCTTTTTCTTTTCTTTTCTTTTTTTTTTTTTTTTTGTCCTTTTGAGACAGGTTTTTGCTATGCGGTTTAGGCTGGCCTTGGACTCACTATGTAGCCTAGGTTGGCCTTGAACTTACAGCGATCTTCCTGCATCAGCCTCCCAAGTGCTGGGATTGCAGGCCTGCGCCACCATGCCCGGCTGTGATCTTCCTCAGTATAACGGTTACTCAGATGTGCGCCACCACACCTGGCTCCTGCTCTTAACTTTTGAGTTTCAAGCCCTTGAACGTCCTTGAGATTCAGCAACAATATAATGCTAATGTACAGTAATGTTCAGTGGCCGAGCGGAGGACGAGTCCTGGAGAGATTTGTAGCTTCCTTGCATGAAATGAGGCCGTTTATGAATGAAAAAGGGCAGCAGTATCTACTGAGATGGCCTGGCTTAACAACCTCCTAATTTTTACAGATTTTACGCTACATTTCATTGCACTGAACAAAAATCTACAAGGTGGGGGAAAACAGCAGAAAGGATGTTTTGTGATATCAAAACATTTGCAAGAAAACTGCATGTTCTTGAAAGAGACCTTGAAAGTGAGCAGCTGAAATATTTTCCAAATCTAAAATTGCATTTAGAAAATTCACCGGGCGTGGTGGCACCCACCTGTAATCCCAGCACTCGGGAGGCTGAGGCAGGAGGATCACCATGAGTTCAAGGCCATCCTGAAATACAAGGTGAGACCCTGTCTCAAAAAGAGAATCTAACGCCCTGCTGATCTGACAGGAGGCCCAGCCCAGGCTGTGAGGCAGTGATGGGAGTCCCAGAAGTACAGAGGCAGCCTCCCTGCTAGTCTCCTCCCGCTGTGCTGCCTTTCCTAAGGGGCCATGGAGCCCGAGCAGTTGGGGCTGGGGACCCCTCCAGAATGCTGCTCCTGGATGAACCCCTTGAGGAAAGGGTTCTGTGGGGATGCTTGAGGGCAGCCGTGTGACGTCCACTCAGGGAAGCCACCACCACATTAGTATCAAGGTGCTAGCGTGTCCTGCGGTAAAGAAACCCAACATTGCCCAGGCATTTGACCACAGGAACCTTTGTTGAATAACTGTTTCTGTGATGAGAATGCCTGAGGATGTTGCTTGTGTTTTATGGAACATTTATTCTGGACTATTAGCAAATTAGGTATGGTGTCCCAGAGACAAAGGAATAAGGTGGGTGGAGGGTTTGATTGTATTTTACATATAGTTTCAAAATACTCAATTCTCCTATAAAAAATAAAAAGTGAAAGCCGGGTGTGGTGGCACACACCTGTAATCCCAGCACTCGGGAGGCTAAGGCATAAGGGTTGCCCTGAGTTCGAGGCCAGACTGAACTACAGAGCAAGACCCTGTCTCAAAAAAAAAAAAAAAAAAATCCCGGATAAGCCAGGTATAACAGGCCTCTAATCCCAGCACTCGGAGGCAGAGACAGGAAGATCACTGTGAGTTTGAGGCGAGCCTGAACTACATAGCAAGACCCTATCTCCAAAAAAAAAAATTTTTTTTTTTAAAGAAAGAAAAGGAGGGCTGGGGATATATCTCAGCGGCATAGCGCCTGCCTGGCAAGCACAAGGTCCCGAGTTTGATTTCCCGTTCCAAAAAAAAAATAAAGAAAAGGAAAAGAAACAAATGGAATGCATGCATAAGAGAATCGAGTGTAGATTGGTAGTTAGCATGCAGAGCACAGGTACGAGGCTTACACATACGCAAAATGAGCTGAAAGAGCCAAGAACATGGGGTAAAAACACGCACGAGGGCCACCTGAGCACTATGTACTTGGTCAATTGTGCATTAAATATCAACAATTGTGAGTCTTTAGTTACCTGTGTCTGGTGCTTAAATACCTAGTCTGACACTCTCTAGCCTCTGCCTCTGGAGCAAAAGCTCAGGGCCATTCCAGGAATAGTGGCCCAGCTACGGCTGTGACTAACTGCATCTCTCCAACAGAGTCAGCGGGTTTCATGGGGCCAGGTCCCTGGCTTCAACCTCACGTGACAGTCCTGAAAAAGGGTCAGCAGGGTTTTGTCATATGACCAGCAATTCTACCCCCAGGTGTATACCCAGAGGAAGCGAAAGTGTGACCACACAAACACTTGTACACAAATGTTCACAAGCATTATTCATAACAGCCAAAATGTGGAAACATAGACATCCATCAACCAATGATGGAGAAGCCAGATGCAGCTCAAACATACAATGGAAGACGGGAACGAAATTCCCACACATGCTAAGACGTGGATGCCCCTCGCAAACATTTGCTTAATGAAAGAAGCCAGGCACAAAAGGCTGAATAAAGTTATGATTCTATTGATGTAAAATGCTCACATCATGTAAATCCATGGAGGCAGACTAGTAGATACCAAGGCCCAGAGAGAAAGGGGTAAGTGGAGAGTGATTCTTAATGGGTACAGGGGGTTTTTATTAGTCACTTTTTTATTGTTGGGACAAATTACCCGACACCCACAACTTGAAGGAGAGAGGTTTAATCTGGGTCATGGTTTCAGAAGTTCAGTCCATGGTGGGCTGGCTCCAAGGCGGGAACATCATGGCAAAGGATGTGGTAGAGCAAAGTCGCTTGTCTTCTGGCACCTGGAGACAAAGGGCTAGGAACCAGATGTAGTCCCCAAGGTCACCTGCCCTGTGACCCACCCAGAACTGTGCCACACTAACCTGCGAGGTGTCTCTTAATCCAGTCAAGTTGCCAAGCATTGATAATGATCAAAGGTTTCTTTTCAGGGTAATGAAACTGTTAATGGATAATCGATGCAGAACAATGAATGTGAATTCATCACTTTAAGGAAATGAATTTATGCTACATAGATTATAGATCTCAATAAAGTCGTTTCAATCTGTGCAGTGTTGCATATTACAGACTAAAAAACAAAGATCATTAGCTGCAGAAAAACTCCAGCATCAGTTCCAGATTAAACCAAAAAACACACAAAAACTCTTAGCAAACTAAGAAAGGAAAGGAGCCTTTCAGCTGGTTTCAGGACATCTATAGCTAACCTCACACTAAATGGGGAGAAACCGAATGTCTGCCTCCTAAATCAGGGTGAGGCGGGCTGTCTGCTTGGCTGCGTCTGTTCAATGCCGCACTGGACTGAGCCAGAGCAGCAGGGCAAGAAAACAAAAAGGACAGGCAGATTGGAAAGGGTGTAGTAAAATCTGTCTTTTCACGGACGACCTGAGTATCTCTGGAGGAAACCCCATGACAACTACAAAAACAGCTACTAGGACTGAAATGAGCTAAGCAAGGTTGTTGGATAGGAGCTCAACATACACAAACACCAATTCTATTTCTATGCTAGCCACTGATTAGAAATTGAAAACATTTTCAATGCCATTTACACTAATACAAAAATTGTCAAATGCATAGCAGTAAAACTAAGATGTGCAAGTCCGGTACACTGAAGACTACAAAACCAGCTGTGGGAAATTAAAGACCTCAGTAAATAAAGAGATATTCCATACTCTGGATCCAACATTCTTAAAATCGCAACTTCCCCCCAACTTATGTATGCGTTCCTAATAAAAACTTCAGAAGGATTTTTTCATAAAAGTTGACCCCCCAAAACGGCAAATTGATTCTAAAATTCATTAGGAATTGGAAAAAAGGGTCAGTGAGATAGCTCAGCGGCATAAGCACTTGCCTGGCAAGCACAAGGTCCTGAGTTCGACTCCCGGTACACACATACGAAAAAAGGGCCAGTGATATTGCGCAGTGGCACAGGCACCTGCTGGTAGGTGCGCGAGGCCCTGAGTTTGACCCCTGGTACCCACAGAAGGAAAAAAAAAAAAGGAATCGGAAAAAAAATCCGCCAGGCATGGTGGCGCATACCTGTCACCCAGCAATCGGGAGGCTGAGGCAGGAGGATCACCATGAGTTCAAGGCCATCCTGACCTACATAGCAAGACTGTCTCAACAAAACAAAACAAACCAAAAAGCTAGACATGGAGGTGCCTGCCTGTAATCCTAGCGCTCAGGAGGCCAAGGCAGGAGAATCTCCTTGAGTTCAAGACCAGCCTGGACTATACAGCAAGATCCTGTCTCAAAACAAAACAGGGCCGGTGAGATGGCTCAGCGGTTTAAGCGCCTGTCTTGCAAGCGCGAGGACCCGAGTTCGACTCCCGGATCCCACATACGAAAAAGGGGCCGGTGATATCGCTCAGCGGCACGGGCGCCTCCTGGCGTGCGAGGTCCTGAGGTCGACCCCCCGGTACCCACAAAAAAAAAAAAAAAAAAAAAAAAAAACAGAACAAAACAAAACAAAACACCTAGAATAACTAAACAACTTTGACAAAGAAGAAAAAGTTTACTTTCTGACTTCAAAACTTATTGCAAAGTTGTAGTTATAGGCTATATGGTATTGGCATAAATATATAAATATAAATCAATAGAAAAAAGAATGTGGAAATAGATCCTTGCATATGATAAATTGATTTTCAGTGAAAGTATAAAGGTCATTTTGTAAAGGAAGGATTGACTTTTTAATAGTGCTAGAACACTGGCTATCCATAGGTTAAAAAAAATTGATCTATGCCTCATACCATATACAAAAACTAGAAATAGATTATAGAACTAAAAACGAAACCTAAAATTTTAAACTTCTGCAAGAAAACAGGAAAATCTTTAGAATGAAAGCATAATCCATGAAAGAGAAAAATGGTAATTTTGTTTATTTGTTTGCTTGTGCCAGGCATGGTGGTGCACATGTGTAATCCTAGCACTTGGGAGGCTGAGGCAGAAGGATTGCTGCGAGTTTGAGGCCAGCCTGGACTACACAGTGAGTTCAAGTCCAGCTTGAACTGTATAGCAAGACTGTCTCAAAAAAAAAAGTCTGGACATTCTAATACGTGTGTAGTGTCTGTGATTTTAACCTGAATTTCCCTCATGACTAATGATGTTGAGCATTTGTAATGTGCTTATTTACCATCCATATGATTTTTTTTTTTTTTTTTTTTGTGGGTACCGGGAGGTCGACCTCAGGACCTCGCATGCCAACAGGCACCCATGCCGCTGAGCGATATCACCGGCCCCTTTTTCGTATGTGGGATCCGGGAGTCGAACTCGGGCCCTCGCGCTTGCAAGGCAGGCGCTTATGCCGCTGAGCCATCTCACCGGCCATCATCCATATGATTTTGAAGAAATGTCTGCTCAAATCATTTGCTTGTTTTTGAAATTGATATGTTTTCTTACTGGTGAGTTTTTTTTTTTTGTTTTTTTGTTTTTTTTTGTGGGTACCGGGGGGGTCGACCTCAGGACCTCGCGCGCCAACAGGCACCCGTGCCGCTGAGCGATATCACCGGCCCCTTTTTCGTATGTGGGATCTGGGAGTCGAACTCGGGCCCTCGCGCTTGCAAGGCAGGCGCTTATGCCGCTGAGCCATCTCACCGGCCCTTTACTGGTGAGTTTTGAGACTTCGTTATTCTATAAAGTCCTTTATCAGATATGTGATTCACAAATACTTTTTCCCAGTCTGTCAGTTATCTCCTTCTCCTAATGATGTCTTTTGGGCACAGACATTTCTTGACTACAGTGAAGTGCAATTTATCATTTTTGGCCAGATGTGGTGGCACAGGCCTATAATCCCAGCATTCAGGAGGCTGAGGCAGGAGGATCACTCTGAGTTCAAGCCCAACCTGAACTACATAGTGAGACCCTGTCTCAAAAAAACAAAAACAAAACAACGAGACACTGACCATACCAAATGTTGGTGAGAATATAGAGCAACTGGGATTCAGACAATGCTAGCAAGAATGTAAAATTGCATAACCACTTAGAAGACACCGTGGTACTTCCTGCTTTTTTTTTTTTTCTTTTTCTTTTCTTTTCTTTTTTTTTTTTTTTTTTTTTTTTTTTTTAAATAGGGTCTGGCTATGTAGTTCAAACTGGCCTTGAACTTGTGGTGATCCTTTTGCCTCAGCCTGCTGAGTGCTGGGATTACAGGCGTGCGCCACTACACCTGGCTAAACTTTTCCTATTTTTTTTTTTTTTTCGGTATTGGGAATTGAACTCAGGACCTTGCACTTGCCAGGCAGGCGCTGTGCTGCTGAGCTATATCCCCAGCCCTAAACTTTTTCTAAAAAATCAGAGTTTTCCAAAACAAATGGAGTACCCACCTTAAAAAGCAGCTAGTATTTGCTGACCAATTGCTGCAAGCCACGCCATATAGTCCTTGGGGATCACTGGTTCCTTTCATGCTCCCCAACCTCTGGGGAGCCACTACTGTTTCTACTAGGAAAGTAACTCCTGCAATCACAGGAGAGAAGGAGAACTAACCACGCCCTGGGACCTCATTACCCACAGTCGTAACCACGCAGGACCTGTTTGAGGGTTCGTGGCTGAGCAGAAACAGAGAGAGAGTGAATGAAGTGCTGGCGAGGCGCGGGGGAAAGGGAAGCCTTCTCCACTATTGGTTGGGAGGGTAAACCGGCCCAACCTCTGTGGAGAGCAGTGTGGCAATTCCTCAAAAAACTAAAACTAGGAGTTCCACTTCCACCAGCTATTCCCCTCCTAGGTATCTTCCCGGCAGAGTTAAAGGCGCCTTAGTGTAGTAATATATGGATACCAGTTTATAGCAGCAGCCTGTATGTCCATCAGCAGATGAACGGATACAGAGAATGTGGAATTTACACACCAGGGAGCACTACTCTGCCATAAAGAAGGATAAACTTGTCATCTGTAGGAAAATGGATGCACCTTGGGACCATAATGGTAAGTGAAACAAATCCCACACAAGCTTAAATATTGCATGGTTTCTCTTCTACGAGAAACCCTAAATATAAATAAAAGATAGATAATAGGAAGTAGGGGGATAGATCTTTTCCAGATGAGAAAGGCGTCGAGATGGAGGGAGGGAGGGGAGGAGAATTAAGCTGTGTTGTCCACACACCAGCCCCCCACACTGTGTGACCGTTATGTACTCAGACGTGCTAATGAAAACAAAAACTTAAACAGAGAGGCTAAGTGATATCTTAGTGTTTGCCCCATTTAGGAAAAATATAAGAGCAGAAATGAAGGAGACGAGGGACGAGGACCCCGACTCCCTAGGTGTTGGGACGCTGGCCAGACAGCAAGGCCAGCGCTTGGGACTGAGTCCTGGGGCTCCGCAGCTGGGGCAGCGAGGGGCGGGAAGGAGCCCGGCCTGCACACTGCGCTCTTCCTCACCGATCGCAGCACACGTTCCAGCAACTCCGGGAGAGGCTTCAGCTAGAAAAACCTAAGGCGTAGAACCCAAGGTGCGCCCTTTCACTCCTCAGCATCCCCTTTGCTCATCTGTGTCCTGTGAGCATGCTGTCACGCATTTTAGGGTTTTCCCGAAGGGCATAAGGACGCTGATGCACATCTGTGAAATGTCACCTTCTCCAGGCAGTGCTGCTGGCCATGAGGAAAGGTCCTGAGGTTATAAAGCAGCCTCATTAAATAACTAAAAAAAATTCCCAGGGGTGTGGTGGCGAACACCTGGTACTCCCAGCACTCCAGGAGGATTGCCGCAAGTTCAAGGCCAGCCTGAACCACACAGTGAGTTTGAGGTCAGCCTGAACTATACAGTGAGACCCTGTCTCAAAAAAAAATAGTAATAATAATAAATAAAATAATTAACTTTGGATGCCTTTGTATTACAAGTTACCTTCTGATTAGAAAGTTAACATAGGTTAATTACAGATACGTTAGGAAATTCAGGCTGTGAGGAAAGTTAACATGGCAGGCTGGGTCGTTTCCACTTTCCACCTTTCCAAGGGACCCTGAGTAGCCCTTGGGCAACCTTGGGAAGGTGGCCCTTACGTGTTCTTTATCTGAGGGACTCGGGGCATACCCAGCTGGCCCAGTTGCTTTGCAAACCTCCAGGCTGAAGGCCTGGGCGTTGGCTGCCCAGGCTGGGCGCACAGCAGAACAGCGCTTGTAACACACGCCCATGAGAGCCTTGGACTTGGAAACCCGGCAAAGCAAAAAAGCGTCCATGGGCAAAGCCCTTGCTCACTGTCGCAGTCACCCCAGAGAGAGCACTTGTGCCAGCTGCCGAGGGGAGTATTCTGCACCCCAGGGGTCGTGTGTTTTGGCTGCTTTTGCAGTGGATATCTTGCTATAATAAATCTTAGCTGTAAATGTATAACCTACTATTTTTTTTTTTTTGTGGGTACCGGGGGTCGACGTCAGGACCTCGCGCGCCAGCAGGCGCCCATGCCGCTGAGTGATATCACCGGCCCTTTTAGCATATGTGGGTTCTGGGAGTCGAACTCGGGCCCTCACGCTTGCCAGGCAGGCGCTTATGCCACTGAGCCATCTCACCGGCCCTAACCTACTATTAAAATGTGTGAGTCCTTCCAGTAAACCAACCAAACCATCTTGCAAACTTTTTTTTTTTTTTTTTTCTTTTTGAAGACAGGGTCTCCCTGGTTAGCTCAGGGTGGCCTTGAACTTACTATGTAGCCCAGCCTGGCCTCAAACTCGCTGCGATCCTCCTGCCTCTGCCTCCCAAGTGCTGGGATTACAGGTGTGGGTCACCATGCCCGGCCTTCGACACTACTTTTTGTTTCACTTTTTAGGGTGTGCATTTATAATTCCTGTCCTTTCTCACAAGGAAATATACTATTTTACTTTATAACAGACTAGTAATAAGAAAGGGACCAATAGAAGGCAACCCCCCCCTAAAAAAAACCAAAAAACTTCACAGCAATATTTAGACTGGCGTTTGACCAAACCAGGTGCCATAGCCTCGCTACGTTGATACACAAATTAAGCATCCCAGGTTAGCTTTTGTTTGCTGAACAGGAGAGAGCAGATGAGAGACCAAAGCCTGCGCTCCACCCCAGCCCCTGGGGGGCGTCAGTCTCCAGGCAAGCGCGACTCCGGCCAGCAGAGGGCGCTGTCTCCCACCTGTGTGGCGTCCACGCGGGACCCAAGAGGATGGGGGAGAGGTGGACGCCACTTTCAATCAATTAGTTTTTACAGCCCTTCATTTAGCTCAGCGCAAGCTTTGGCATAGTGAATGCTTGTGAACTTTCACTACGCTTTCACCGAAGCACCTCCTTGGTAATACTTTGGCGTTATGATCCACGAGCCAGAAGACATATTCTGGGGTGATGCACGCTTTGTGCTTCCTTCCAGACCCTGCACGCGCGCGCCCGGCCCTCCCGCAACGCGGGGCTCCTCCAGCAGGCTGCGCAGGATAGGTGTGGACGCCGCCAGACTCCTGCAGGCCCCTCTGGCGGGACAACCTGCCTACGCAGCGGTCCCGTCTAATCTGGGTCCGTAATTAGAAACGGAGACTCACATAAGGACAGGTTTCCTTTAGTTTTCATTAATAATTAAAAAGCTCCCTCCTGTGCTTGCACTTTAATCACAGCTTGCATTTGTGCAGCGTGAAGGAGGGCTTCCCACCCCCGAGGGACAGAGAAGGCGCTAATTATTCAGTGCGGGGGCGGGGGGGGGGACACAGGGCGAGCAGTTTGCTTGGGCTCTTCTCTGAGCCACCCCTGGGAGAAGTCAGCACCTGACCTTTGCCCTGTGTTTCTTTCCCTTATCAAAAATGCATCCTAGCTGGTACGCTGTTATTTCCAGCACTTTAAAGTGGACTGATGCACACGCGGCACCCAGATGGTGCATTCCTGTGAACACACGCATCTGAGCAAGACCCCACCTTTTAACAGCCAGTGGCGCTGGCACCACACTGCAGGAAAAATAAGAAACCCAACTTTTTTTTTTTTCCGAGACAAGGTCTCACTATGTAGCCCTTGCTGGCCTTGAACTTCCTGGGATTATAGGCATGCGCCACCACACTTGACAGGAAACCCAACTCTCTCTCAGCCCAAAGGTATAGCTGCTACCTCCAGATCAGAGTGAGGCGAGGCCCAGAATAGTGAACTGAAGCAGCTGGGGATTGCAGGGCTGGTCATAGTGAAGCCAGAAATGGAACCAGACTGCCCATTCCAGAGCACACCCGCTCCTCATTAGCTCCAGTTGCTTCTTGCAGGGCCAGGGCGCTAGAAAATCTTAAAGGACAAAAGTCTGAAGTGTCAGAACAAGGGTTGGCGTCTCTGCCCATACCAAAGACACTGGGTCCGGAGACCTGCTCGCCCCTCACCCCCATGCAGTTGAACGTTCTTTCATCCAGTTAAATTTGGTAGCATTTATCTGAGCAAGCAGAACAAGTCCCAGCCTTCCAGAACCAGAGCAGGTTCTGAGAACGCAAACAAACATGATCAGACAGCATCGACAGACACACACAGTGAGGCGTAGAAAACCTCATTGGCTACAAACTAGTTGGCCAGCTAGTCAACCAGTTACAGCTTAACCAGTTACCTGTTTACAGCATAGTGAACTGGCTATAGGTCCTCTGAAACCAACCAAAGCTCAGCCCCTGTGGCTAAACTCTAGGTTGGTGTGGTTTCGAGCAGGTGCCGTCCGAAGCCATGGCTCACCGTCTATGAACCATCCCCGCCCTTTAGTATCGCACCCACCAAGTGCAGGGGACCGGAACTTAGGACATCGGCTCCTCTCTCAGTCACCATCATCCTGGGTTTCCAGTCTTGATACTTCATCCGTAAATGTGGCGTCCTTATGGTCACCTGAATATAGCACAAGAGAGACCATGGCTGCTCGCGCACGGCACAGAGAGGACCCAGTACAACAGGGAGTCTGTGTTATGACCACAAAGAGGCCAATACCAAGAGCACCCATAAGCGGATAAAATGAAGCCTGGAAGTGGGACAAGTATGTCAGAGTTTAGTGACTAGTCTAGTCCCATCCAGGGAAAGATGGAGGAAAAAAATCAAGAAGGACAAGACTCTCATCACAGTGGGGAACTTGTTCTGGGGTCGTGGGGGAAGCCATCCACATCTTAAGATGTTGTTGGCCACTTGGGAAGGGTTTCCCTAGGCAACTTTACCTTAAAGTCTCCAATAATTGTGTGGACTCGTGGTCTAAGGCCCCGACGCTTTACTGCAGTGTGGACAACAAGGAGAATCAGGCTTCGTTGCTTCGCCAGGGCTCACCCCTGCACGCCGCCCATCAGATGGGCTCACATCGACTAGAGCTGCGCTTCTCCGTTTCTGCACGGGTGACCCAGCCCAAGAGTCGCCTGTTCGTTCCCCAAAGCCATCAACTCTGAGGCCCATTTCCCTTGTTCCACGAGGAGGCGGAGTCCAAGGACCCTTCCCCTTTCTTGCCTGAGCTGCCTGACTATTCCGTAAAGGACTGTAGGCCGGGCTGCTGGCTGCTGCTTATAATCAGACATCAGCCCTAAACACCATCACCTGACGGGTGAAGAAAAGAAGTAGGAAGCCGATGAAATGGTCAAAGGTGACTCTTGCTATGCAGATGAATCATTTTTCCCCTCTCCATTTTAACAGCTTCTAATGGCTTAGTCCTTCCTGTTCTAGGGAACCCCACAAACAACTGCACCAAATCAAAAGTTCCTCATTGTGACCCCTGCAATCCCATCTATTTCAGATAAGTTTCTTCTAAGAAAAAGTACAGTTTCCAGTAATTCTGGACCTGAAGTTAGCAGGGCTCCAAATGCAGCAGTTCCACATCCTGGGCTTGGTCCAGTGTGCCTGACCCAGGCAGCTACTATGATCCCACAAAGGCCACATGCCACATGCTGTCCCCTGGTGCCACCATGGTTGTGCTCTGTCTTGGACCTGCCACCGTGGCTGGAGCTCCCAGGGGCAGAGATCTATGGGCTCCAGAAGAACCCAGAGCTCCCTGCCTTCCAGCAGCATTACCGGCCTACTGAACCCCACTGTGGGCTTGCTTTTTCCAGTACTGGGGGTTTAACCAAGAGCCTGTCACATGCCCTGCTGCTGAGCTGCAGCAAACTTGCTGTCCTCCTGCCTCAGCCTCCTGAAGAGCTGGGATTATAGGTGTTCATCAGTGTAATGGGTTAAGTATCTTCTTATCTGACTCAGATACCTAAGACTTTCTTTCAGGACCCAGTCACATTTCAGTCACAACATCCAAACCCAGTTCAGATTTAAAATCTGCTTCAATCAACTCAGTTTACAACACACATCTGTACGAGCTACTGGGCAGTGGGTACAGAGTTTGAGACCAGCCTGGATAACACGGTGAGATCCTGGCTCAAAAACCACGTAAAACAAAAGCAACAAAACACCAATCCATGGAGCTTCCGGATAGGAGAAGCCCTTATCACAATCCCCAGCTGCAGCAGGACAACAGCAGGGCTGGCTCCTCGGCCGGGCCTCGGGTTCCTGGGCTGCAGCTTGCTGTGGATCCCGCTGGCCCCGCCACAAGTGTTAAAAGGCAAATCCCTCGGGCCAAGTAAAACTAGCAGAGCTGGCTGAGGAGGCCAGAGAAGCAGCACACTGAGCAGCGGCTGCGGACCAGGGCAGAGCCTGAGAGCAGGATCAGGCCGGATTTCTAGTGAAATGGAAGTGAGGCCAGGAAAACGGCTGAGTCGGCTACAGCCTAGCTAGTCAGCCAGTTAGTTCTCGCTTAACTAGCTAGTTGTTTACAGCTAGTGACTCGGCTATAGGGTCTCCTGCAGTCAACTGAAGCTCAGCTACTACGGTTAAACTCTAGGTTGGTTTGGGCCCAGGGTGGGGACCCAGTCCGAAACCATGGCTGGCCGCCATGTTTATTTAACAACACACACACACACACTCTCACGAACGCAACACACACACATACACGACACAACACACGCACACAACACACACTCCCTCCCTCCATCCTGCTGCTGCCTAGGAGAGTTTCTACCCCCCCCCCCCAGTTCCTTCATCTGTCACTGAATCTCCGCTGCTTGGGTCCCTACGCCTCCACAGGCAAGAGCAGCGCTCTGACGGATCCTGCCTGCCGCTTTCTCTGTTCGGTGACCCTGGGCGGACCCGGTCCTCTTCTTTCCTGCTGTGGTCGGAGGGACACAGAGCACACAGGGCTTCCCATGCCGTGGGGCTGTGGGGACTGCAGGCCGGGCCATGGGGAGGGTGACACCGCAAAAGAGCAGAGGCAGAGGCCAGCGTTGAGCCAGGCTATCCCCCTGCAGGGTCACCGGGGTCCTGTACAGCAGAGGCCGGTGCACACTTTTACCACCGCCTCCATGTGCGGGAACAGATGAGGAGCGGGGCATTTCCCAACTCTGCACATTCGTGTCCTTTTATTGCAGAGGCTTGAGAAAACGCAGAGGCTGCTGATTTTCCTCTTTTTCCTCTTCCTCCTTGTCTTCTTCTTTTTTGAAACAGGGTCTCACTTGTAGTTCAGGCTGGCCTTAAATGGTGGCAATTCTCCTGCCTCAGCCTCCCCGAGCACTGGGATTACAGGCATGCACCACCTCATCTGGCTGGGAGCATCTTAACAATAAAAAAACCTCAAATGCAGGCACATACATTGAAGTGTAGAATAAATGTTTTGTTATATCAGCAAATGTCTAACATTGAATAAATGGAATTTTTATTCATTCTAGTGTAAATTTATTGAGAACCTTTCGAAAGGCGTTTTGACAATATCAAGAGTCTAAACTGACAAGCGTGGTGGTGCACACCTGTAATCCTGGCACTAGGGAGACTGAGGCAGGAGGATTGCCATGAGATTGAGTCCTGGGCTACACAGTGAGTTCAAGTCCAGCCTAGACTGCATACCGAGACCCTGTCTCAAGAAAAAGGGAAAAAAGGGTCTAAACTATTTTCATACCATTTTGTTCAGGAATACAATTTCTGGTAATACCTCCTCATGAAATACAAAAACTTCTAATATGGAGAATTTATTTGGCAGTTGCTCTTTTTATGGCTCCTTTTCTGAAAAAAGCCCCAAATCTGAAACAAACTAAAAATTCAACAAATGGCAAGCAAATGGTTAAATATGTGTGCTCCATTGAAACATCTTGCAGCAATTAAAATTGTAGGGGAAATTTGTGAGAATATGGAAGAATGTCCCGAGGAGGATTTTATAACATTTGTGGAAATTCAGCACTTTTCTGCGGTCAGTAAAGTTCACGCAGAGGAGAGAGTAAACGTGTGAGGCCTCATCACAGTCTAACTCAGCCAGAAGGGGTGGTGGGGCCGGGGATTTCTTCAAGTTCCCAGTGCAATGTGGATTGAAACCAGGGCTGAGGGGAACATTAGCCTCGGACCCGCCAGGGCCTAACCCGCTCATGTGGACGGGCTCTGCGTGCTGCCCTGCGGTCTGTTTCCTCGCCTCGTGCCCTGGCTGCATCTTTCCAAGTCCATTGGATCAGGTGGTGGGCCCCAGGGGGAGGCGAATCACGCATGTGGGAGCCTGGCCAAACTGCTTTCCATCCTAGCCCAGCCAGTGCAGGGCAGACAGCATGTCTGCAGGAGGGGACAGACCTAGGCGGCCGGGCCAGGCCCGCAGAGGGCTACGCAGGCAGAGGCAGGGTCTGCGCAGCCAGGCCAGCAATGATCTCAGGAGCTGGAGTGCGTCCTGGAGTGAATCTGGCTTATCGCAGAGGGGCCCCTGGATGCTGCCCTGCGGGTTCCTCCAGCAAGTTCAAGGGGCGCCCCTGGGAGACCCTGGCGAGGGGGGCTGGCGTCTCTGGGGCTCTTTAGAACCAATTTGTCATTGTGCAGAAGGCGTCTGCGGCAGCGCCCTTGCCTGGCATGTAACCGGGAAACCCTCCAGCCACCTCAAGACACAGGGAGTATGAATGGCTCCCTCTCACTGGAGCTGGGTCTCCAGAGGCCTCAGGACGATGGAAACAGGTGTGGCTTAGGGCCGGGAAGTCACACCCATCGGAATGTTGAGACAGCGGCTCCCCGATGACAGCGACAGTGTGGTCTGCTGCATGCTGGCCCTGCGCTCTCGTAGCAGCTCAGCCAGCAGCTGCTGTACAGTGTCCTCCATAAGCTCCCTCCAGGAAGGCCACAGTCCTACATTTTTCTGTTTTCTTGCTGCCTCGGCACCACCGCCGGACTGGTGGCCAGAGGTGGCCAGCAGTACCTCTGTGTTAAATTGAATCCTGTTAGTCACCATGATGATGTCTTATTTCCATTGTATCCAAATTCCTAGCTCATACCAAGCACGGAGTAGGCACGCAGTCTGGTTGAATGCATCATAAATTCCACTGAATGGTCGTTGAAGTGTTACCGGGAATCTGTGTTTTTATTCTGTTTATTTATTCTTGCAGTACTAAGCTGGTGTTGAGGCAGCAGGAAAACAGAAAAATGCAGGACTGTGGCCTCCCTGGAGGAGGTGTCAGCCTTGCTGCAGGGAATCCAAGGTCCAGGAGGACACCATTCAGCAGCTGCTGGCTGAGCTGCTAGGAGAGCGCCGGGCCAGCATGCGAGCAGACCACACTATCGCTGTCATCAGGCAGCCTGGAAACTCAGGAGAAACGAGCCGCTGTCTCAACATTCCGATGGGTGTGACTTCCTGGTCCTAAGCTGTACGTGAGTTTCCATCGTACTGAGGCCTCTGGAGACCCAGCTCCAGTGCGAGGGAGACATTGAGATGGCCAGAAGGTTTCCTGGTTACTCAATGCCCACAGGACGCCGGATAGCGCTCACAGGTTGCCCTTGGGAGCAGTTGTCACCTGTCACCAAGAGGAAAGGTGGGGCCGTCAGGCACAGGAGCAGAGGAGCAAGATTTGGGAATGGAGGAGCAGGGGGCTTGGAAGCCGGTAGCAAGCGCTGTCACTTGTGTTAGCCCAGAATCTTTTGCTGGGCCACGGAATTTGGGGGCTGGGTCCAAAGTCCATGAAGAATAGGGTGGTGCACACCTATCAATCCCGTGATCATGTGTGTGTATACGCTTGTGTGTATGGTGGGGGAGGTATAAGGACATCATTGGAGGAAAGAGAATAGCATTATTACAAAAATGCTTAATTGCTAATTGTGTTCCCTGTACCGTGGCTGCATCCGGAATGGCTGGGAAATGCACACTGTGTTGAAGCAAAGGGTGTCATATCTCCAAGTTACCCTTAAATAGTTGAAGGGAAGCTGGATGTGGTGGTGCACGCCTATAATCCCAGCACTGAGGAGGCTGAGGCAGGAGGATCACTTCAAGTTTGAGGCTAGCCTGGGCTACATAGTGAGACCCTGTCTCACCTCTTGTTCTTTCTTCTCTTTTTTCCAGTATGGGGATGACCTCAGGGGGTTACTCTACCACTGAGCTCCATCCCTACTCCTTTTCCTTTTTACTTTGACATAGGGCCTTGATTAGTTGCCCATGCTTGGCTCAAACTTGTGATCCTCCTGCCTCAGCCTCCCAGAATGCTAGGATTACAGGTGTATGCTATGTGCCTGGCTCCCCTCTTTTTCACATGCACACACTTGGGCTCCCACTTTCCCCCAGGAGTGGAAGCAGCACGAGGTCCTCACCAGATGCAGCTGCTCAGTGCTGGATTTGTCTGTCTTGGGGAACCATGAGCCCAGATCGACCTCTTTTCTGTATAAGTCACTCAGCCTCAGGTGTCCTGCTGTAGCAGCAGAGAACGCACAGAGGCAAAGGGTAACCGAATCAGGCCCGCAGGGTCTCCACGTGCTGCTCTTGCCATTTTTCTGTGAGCTTGAAATCCTGGCAGGTTGAAAACCTTCCTTAAAGCAAACACAACAAACCCGAGAGCGTGGTCAGGCACCAGGCTGCCAGCAATCAGGAGTCCGCACTTCCCCGGGCTGAGTAGCCCCGAGTTTGAGCAGGGCCTGCAGGAGGGTCCAGGTGGCCTTATTGTTGGGGACATGTGTTGTGCAAATTATGTCACCTCCTAGACCACAAGCCCACCGTGGTTCCTGTCCTTAGGGCAGGGAGGCTTTCGGCCTTTCAGAGGCACTGTGGACCAAACAGAAGAAGGGTGGGTAAATGTGCGACTTGGGCTGGGACTTAATCTCTTTTCATAACAGCATTATAGTTTAAATTAAATCTGCTTTTGTTACAGTTCATTAATAAATAGAAAGTGAATTTTTAAAAAATTGTCTGTCTCTGTAGCCCAGGCTGGCCTTGAACTCACAGTGATCTTCCTGCCTCAGCCCCCTGAATGCTGCGATTACAGGTATGTGCCACCATGCCAGCAGAAGGCTGAATTTTTTAGATGTGATAATCTCTACTAAAGAGCAGGAATCCATTAAGATTCCCCTCTTAGTGAGGTGGTGCTTAAGGCATTCAGTTTCCCTAAGCGAGTGCTTGCTGGAGCAAGCACGTATGCGCAAGCCAGCCCATAATACCATGTATGTGGCCGCTGGTCTGGCAGTGGCCTTTAGCTGTGACTCAGCACAGTGATGCTGTTTGCTCTGCTTTTTTTGGCCAGGTCTCTGAATTGCTAATTACACAATTTCTTCCATTTTACACCCCTCCCCTCGAGCTTTTTGGATTTTTTTATTCTTTTGGAATGTTTTGTTTTGTTTTTGAGCAACTTGAATGCGTACTCATCCAAGCCCAAGCAGCTGAAAATAAGACGGACTTCCTCACAGGACCTCTAGGTAGACATCAACTGTTTTTTGTTTTTGTTTTTTGAGACAGGGTCTCGCTGTGCAGCCCAGGCCGACCCCGAAGTCACAGCAGTCCTCCTGCCTCAGCCTCTGGAGTGCTGGGATTACAGGCATGGGCTACCCGGCCCACTGTGGTAATTCTTAACCTCCTCACTTGGGCGGAGAGGGATGGGGCCTCCGAGACCAGGAACAGAGGTTCACCGCCTTTTCTCTCTGCCTTCCCCTGAGGAGCAGCTCGGGCCCCATCCGGGTTCCTGCAGAGCAGCGCCCAGCGAGGCACCTGGCCTGAATTACCGACCCTGCCCAGGGAAGGCCCGGAAACCGCCCCGCACCCCGCGAGAGCAGGCTGAGTCATCCGGGTGTGGAGCCCGCTGGGTCACATTCTTGCAGCACAGTGAGCAGAGCACAGAGGAGACTCTGGCCAGGGTTTTGTAACGCTTTCTGCCGGCCAGTCCTCAGAGCGGCGCTGGCCTGGGAGCAGCGACACCATGTGCACCCACTGTGCCCAAGCCCACACAAGTCAGGGACATGGGGTCAGCTTGGGCCCCACACACCCACACGCCCTTTGGGGCCTGAAGGCTCTGGCAGCGGGGGAGCAAAACCTGATGTCTGAGAAAAGCCAAAGTCAGGGGAAAGTGACCTCTGTCTTCGAGGCTTTTATGGCCTCTGCGCCCCTGGGCTGTCCCCAGGCTGGTCTTGAACGCCTGGCTGGACAGTGTTTGGTAAAGTGAGGCAGCGGTCACAGCCCTGGGTGCCTGGGCAGAGAGGTGCACTTTCGAGTTGAGAGCTGTTTTGAGTGCAGTATCGGTTTGCGCCTCTGAAGCCGGAAGAGGAAAGCCCAGTTCTACAATTGGTAGAGGCAAAGTGGCCAGCCCTGGTGACCACCGCAAGCCACAGACGCCCATGTTGTGTCTCTTGCACCTCAGTGCTACTTTCAGGTAGGGATCTGAGGACCGGACCCAGGCCCTAAGACCAAGCTAAGTGCTGTTCCTTATGAGTAAAAGCTCCCAAAAGATCAAACGGAGGACATGACAGAGGAGAAGCTGACACCAAACCCTGGTGCGATGTCCACACCCAGACACCACCTTCTCACCAGGACACCTTGAACCCAGCGTTTAATGAGCGATGAGACACGGTTTTCACTCCTACGGTCCAAGTATGGGGAAACACATGGGCTCCGCCTTCTTGCCTGTGGTTATTTTTCTCCTGCTTCCTGAGCATGGCTGGAGAAAAAGAAAAGCCAGAGGAGCCCAGGAGGACTGCGAGAGACCGTCCTCGGCCTTGTCACAGTTAGTGTTTTGCCCCTGTAGCATGGGACCAGGACTCAGAGTGGCTGGTCCCCTCTCCTGGCCGTCTCCTTTGCAAAGCATAGGTATCCAGCATCACCCTCTCATGCAGTCTTGTGCACATGCTCATGACACCGAGGACAGCCAGGTGTGCAATGCAAATTCGCCTTTGCCTCCAGAAAAGCAAAGTCTGCCTTCCGGAAGGCGGGCAGGGCCCCCGGAAAGCCAGGCTACCTCACAGTACCATGGAGTACGGAGGGTTCGGTGTGCGGGACACTTTAGCTATGTTGTCACATTGTACCCATTTCACAGGTGAGGCAACTAGCGGTGTGTGTTTGATAAGGGCGGGCTGTGCCCAGCAGGGCTGGGATTTGAATCCAGGTTGGTACATACACAAGCCAGCGTGCTGGCCACAGGATGGGGAGATGGCGCCTGCCTTTTCTACTGGTCTGACATTCAGGCCATTTGGTCATCTCTGGCCACCCAACATTTCTCAAATTTTCCATGTTTTCTTTGAAGATTTCCAGGAGTGATTGTGAGGTCACTATGATTTGACTTTCATCTTTTAAATAGATTTATTTGAAAGCTGGCATGGTGATACATACCTGTAATTCCAACACTTGGGAGGCTGAGGCAGGAGGATCAGCATGAGTTCAAGATCAGCCTGAACTGCATAGTGAGACCCTGTCTTAGAAGGGATTTAAATAGATTTATGTGAATTTTATATTCTAAATGTACTTGGATTTCATTTTTGTTTTGTTTTGTTTTGGTTTTTGAGACAGAGTTTTACCGTGTAGTTCACACTGGCCTTGAACTCACTATGTAGCCGGAGCTGGCCTTGAGCTTATGTCAACTCTCCTGTCTCAGCCTACTGAATACTGGGATTATGGGTGTGCACCCCACACCTGTCTCAGGTTTACACTCTTCGTGACTGTCCTGTTCATTTTCTATCCTCACTGACACACTTTCTTGGTTTGGGAGAGCCATGCAACAGAGGGGTTCACACCTCACCCCCTTGAACCCAGAGAGCCCTCGCTGCCCCTTCTTTGTAAGTCTAGTTTTCAAAAGCCCCGTTTGGAGAGTGTGTGTGTGTGTGTGTGTTATCCACACGAGTGTGTGTTATGCATGTACGGTGTGCACTGTTTAACAGCATGGGGGATTGTCCTTCTCGTTCCCTGTAAGTGAGAAGTATTCTACTGTCAAAAAACCAAACCAGGGCCGGTGATATCACCCAGCGGCACAAGTGCCTATGGGCAAGCGCAAGGTCCTGAGTTCGAAGGAGGCAGGAGCACCAGTCATGAGTCACCTGGGGCTGCTGGGGCTTCAGGTGTGAGCGGGCACCTTGCTTAATCCTGAGATCCCAATCCATGCCCAAGCAGGGGGTCGGGCCCTTCTCGGGTGAGGGGAGCACAGGGAACTCTCGGGGAGACGGAGGCAGGACGGTGCAGGTGACAGGGGACCTGTGCTGAGACAAAACAGGACTCAGGCGCAGAGCGGCATGTGCTGTCTCCAGCTGGACTCGGGATGGAACTGGTCTTTGTCCCAGGCTGGGACACACAGCAGAGGTGTTGATCAGGGCTTTGACCTGCACCATGGGAAAGGACAGTGGGAGGCACCCCCAGGTCACCCTCAGAGAGCCCAGGCCCCTGAGGTCCCCTCTCAGATCCAGATTCACTCAAAGCAACTGCAGAGCAGCAGATCTGGGAGGCCTTAGCCATGATGAACCTGGAAAAGAGGTGCTGAAAGAGGCTGTGAAGATGCCACCCGGGCCAGCCTGGGGACGTTAGAGATGATGACTGTCACATCCAGCCCTGTAGGTGGGAAGAGAAGGGAAGGAGAGTTTTCCAGAGAAAACGTAGGACAGCCAGTCCAAGCTTCTCAGAAGGATCGAAGGAAGTGGAACAGGACGCCCACTCATCACGGTGCCACATCACCAGTGACCCAGACACCCACGCTAGACCCTGCGGTGGCTCACGGCCCCTCACTCGCCACCCTTCCTGTCTTCTGTGTCTGTGATCAGCCCTAACCGGTCACCTTACAGTGACTGCCGGGCTTCATATTCTGACTTTGTCACTTACACATTGTGTGACTTTGGCCACGTTTTGTAATGCCCATTACAAGCATAAAACTCACAAAGCAGTACTGCACTCTGATAGTTTAAGATTCGTGATCTCCTAAATGAACTTTGTAATCCAAGGATGGGTCACGTCCCACAGTCAGAAAACGCCACTCTGATTCGGTCACTACTCCAGCGAAAGCTTTCAATCGCCCCTGTTATCCAGGGACTTTAGCACAAGTTGCCTAAGCTGGCGTTAAAAGCCTTACAAAGGGTGACCCCAATTTGTCTCTGCGTTGATAACATTTGATCTTTCGGGGCCTCAGTAGTGTAATAGAAGGCACTGAATGGGAATGAGGGGTAGACCAGGTGGCTCATTCAGTTTCCTTTACCTCTGAGAGTTATGATCCTGGGATTGCAAATGCTCAGAATCTAGTTCCCAAACATAACTCCTCTGGGTCCCTGCATTCTCATCTATCTTTGCTCATGCTCCCTTTGGTCACCTCTTCTGGCTTCTGTCTGTTAAAATCCCGTCACTGTCCCACACAAGCAAGGACACAGGAAGGAAAAGTCAGAACTCACTAAGGGCGCACAGCTTCCCCGCCCCCCAGGGCTGGCAAGTGATGTGTAGGTGACAAAGAGGCGAAGCTGAGAGGCCAAGATCCGCATGCTGTCTCTTTCTTATTCAGAGGTCAGGGGTGGGGGCCAGTGGTAGTTTCTGACCAGGTATCACGGGCTCGAAGATGAGGTTTAAAGAGACTGACTTACCTAGAGCTGGAGACATCGGGTGATTTTTCAATACTAAAATTGACAATTCCTGGATCTAATCATCATCAGCAGCAGCGATGCATCCCAGAAGCCAGGCAGCAGTGTTGGGGAGGTTCAGCTCGGCCACAGCCGCGCATCCTGGAGCGCGGGAGAAACAGCCTTGAGATTTACAGAGTGCATTGGGCACGGAGCTGAAAAGGTGCCAGCTCTGGCCACACGGGGCAGGGGCACAGCCAAGGACCGGGGTTGGGAGAGTGTTCAGTCCCAGGAGGGCTGGGGGAGCAGAGCTCACAGCAGAAGAGCCACAACCTGTAGGTTCCCCGCCAAGTGCTTTCCCATGCAGGTCAGCTTGACTCCAGAGCCTGGGGGCTGAATGACAAACGGCCCCCAAGCTCTCGGAGGACAAGTCGCCAACTCGCCTTCCCCGGCACCCAGTGCTTGTGCAGTGAGCTTTGGTCACTGTTCACTGGGTTGAATGGGAAAGGGATGATGGTTTCTAGCACCCCCCACCATGATACTGCTAGTTTTTCTGTCTTCCTGGGTGACATTTTTTGTGTCCTGGTCCTCATACTCTTCAATAGAAAGAGCCTGGGTTCCTCCTTAAATACCAAAGCTCTGGGGCTGATTAGACAGATGTTCTAATCTCATTAACCTAGACACATTTCTCCAGGAAAGGCTCACATTGCGGCTTCAGCAACAGATGCCTGGGTGAGCTGCCGCCCAGGGTCACTTGAGCGACGAGGTCTATTTTCAGGCCAGAGGTGTTGAGGAGCAGCAGAGCTCTCAGTGCTATTCTTATTTCTCTTTTCATTTTTGTCTCTTCCAGATTCAGATAGCACTGGGTTACCATGGTTGAACGTCCAAGCTTTTTGACTTTGTGATTGATCCAAAAGTGATATGCGCTCAATAGAAATTGGGCTTTGGATGTTGAATTAGGGTCTTTTCCCAGACTTTGATATGCGGTATGATCCTCTTTCTTTTTTTTTTTTTTTTTTTGTGGGTACTGGGAGTTGACCTCAGGACCTCACGCTTGCTAGTAAGCGCTTGTGCCACTGAGCGATATCACTGGCCCTTTTTTTCCTTTATGTGGGTACTGGGAGTCGAACTCAGGACCTTGCACTTGCCGGGCAGGCACTTATGCCGCTGAGCCATCTCACCAGCCCGTTCCTCTTTCTTGACACTGGGCTGCAGCCACCAGCCACAGCTCCCCTCCCTACCAGCCTCAAGAACCCCAGGGGAAACCACCAATACTCTATACTGTGCTGCTAAGCTAGGGGTGCTATAGGGTAGGTGCATTAAATGTGTTTTCAATTCAGGGTATTTTCAATTTATGACGGGTTTAATCAGGAGATAACTCCATTGTAAGCCAGGGAGTGTTTGTAAACCATATATGTTTTGTTTCCTCCCACACACCAGGGCACCAAGGGCCTTGAGAGCTGGGTGTCTTAGTCACATTCCCATTGCTGGGACAAAATACCCAACACCCACAACTGAAAGGAGGAGAGGTTTATTTGGCTCACAGTTTTCAGAGGGTACAGTCCATGGTCTGCTGGCTCCAAGGCAGAAACAGCATGGTAGAAGGGCCTGGCAGAGGAAATGTACTTACTTCATGGCAGCCAGGAAACAGAGAGAGAAAGAAAGAGCCAGGGATAAGAATATACTTCCAGGTCAGGCCCTTAGTGACCTCCTCCAACCAGGCCCTACCTGAACTCACTCATGAATTCAGCCATGAAGTAAGTCAGCCATGAAATACCTCAGTCATAGATGAGTCCCCTGATGAGTGTGGCATCCCATGATCTAATCACCTTCCACACACGTGAGACTTTTGAGGGACATTTTAGATCTGAACCATGACGAGGGTGATAGTGAGGGACAGATGAGTGGACCCACTTGTGTAGCTGACAGTGTCTGTGTCGGGTCCTCCTGGAGTGTCCCCAGCCCTGACATGGCTGGGAGAAGCTGGCTGTGGTCCCAACACTCCCTTGGGGGTGAGGAAGGGATGCCTGAGCACCAGAAAATGGTCCTAGTTATTCAGTGAACAGTGCCCCTCTGCTAATGGGGAACAGAGAGAAGGCAGTCACTTCCATTTTGGGGTTTCTTAGGATATTTCTTAAAATGTGCAAATGGCTAAACATGATTTACAAAATTATAGCACATTTTAGTGCGTGTCATTTAAATTAAAATTGTAAGATGGATATTCTTTTCCCTCCTGTAAGCTTAACTTTGTATTTGAATTCACAACCCATTTGCAGATAGCACAAATGTCCAGATTTAAAGCCATTCCTGGTTTGTTTGTTTGGTTTGGTTTTTTTGAGACGGGATCTAACTGTATAGCCTAAGCTGGCCTTGAACTCACTCTGGAGCCCAAGGTGGCCTCAAACTCATGGCAATCCTCCTGTTTCAGCCTTCCGAGTGCTGGGATTACAGTTGTGCATCACCATACCCCACATGGCTTGACTTCTATGCATGGCTTCCCCACGTATCCTCAGTTGGGAGCTTCCAAATGCAGGAGCAGGCTCGCCTGTAGCCACAGGGGATGAAATCTCCAGGAGACTTTCTGCTGGACCCGTGATAAACGCCTCTAAAGCTGGCGTGGGGAGTAGGAGGTGCCCTCGTGTCCAAACAGGAAGTGCATGATCTGATTGCAACTGTGATAATTTGAGGAACTGCACGTATTCATTAAAAAAAAAAAATAATAGAGACCTAACCCAAAATACAAATATCATATGCCAGATGTGATGGTGCATACCTATAATTCCAGCTACTTGGGAGGTTGAGGCAGGAGGATCACAAGTTCAAGTTTATCTTCAAATAAAAACCAAAAGGGCCGGTGAGATGGCTCAGCGGCGTAAGCGCCTGCCTTGCAAGCGCGAGGGCCCGAGTTCGACTCCCGGATCCCACATACGAAAAAAGGGCCGGTGATATTGCTCAGCGGCAAGGGTGCCTGTTGGCGCGTGAGGTCCTGAGGTCGACCCCCCCGTACCCACAAAAAAAAAATAAAATAAAAAATAAAACAAATAAAAACCAAAAAGGCTGGATATGCAGTTCAGTGGTAGAGCAGTTGCCTGGCATGCACAAGGCCCAGCGTTCAATCCCCAGGGCCACAAAACACTAACACATCTACTCCACAAGATTTCTGCTTTGGGAAAAATGGTCAGAGGGTGCACTTCGGAGAACAGGCGCTCATCTCTTCTGGAAGGAAACCCGAGCCCCATGACCCCTTCTGTGCCCTAGGGCAGCGGACCTGGTTCCTGCCCCAGAAGCTGAGGACGGTGGAAATGTCAAGGGGTGGCCAGGGACAGGGAGTGGCACAGGTAGAAACCTGCCCAAGGAATTCGCCCACCTAGAGAGTATTGATGTGTAAAGTTGCCTGCCTTTCAGAAAAAGGAGATAAACAAAAGAGAATGAGCAGGAGGATAACAGAATGATACTGCGAAAGGAGTACAAATATTTTCTTCTCTCCTTTCTTCCTTTCCTTCCATCCTTTCTTTCTTTTTTTTTTTTTCTGGATTTTTTTTTTTTTTTTTTTTGGTGGGTACCAGGGGGACGACCTCAGGACCTCGCGCGCCAACAGGCACCCGTGCCACTGAGCGATATCACCGGCCCCTTTTTCGTATGTGGGTTCCGGGAGTCGAACTTGGGCCCTCGCGCTTGCAAGGCAGGCGCTTATGCCGCTGAGCCATCTCACCGGCCCCTTTTCTGGATTTTTGAGACAGGGTCTCACTATGTAATTCAGGCCAGTCTTGAACTGGCAACCCTCCTGCCTCAGCCTCCTGAGTGCTGGGATTAGAGGCTTGCTCCACCATGCCTGGCCTAAAATACATTTTCATAACACTCTCATCTTAATTATAAAGAGGCACTAACATGTAACTGCTACTATTGTGGGATTTTGGGGGGGGGCAAACAGCTATATGTAATTTTGTTTCTCCACAGGCTTACAGCAAAGGAAAAAAATTTAAAAAAAAATTTATTTTTAATCTAAAGGAAAAAAATATACGAGTGGCTGGAATATTTTTCCCTCAGACCCGATCACATTTCTATCTATAAATATATTTATCTTAGGCAGCTTCTGCCCACCAGAGAAATGCTAGGAAAGAGAGTGGACTACTTCATGTTTATCTTGGGTGTGACCTCATAAAACAAGAGGAAAGTATCAAGGAAGGGCCATGTCTTTCATTAATTGCTGAGCTGTAGAAGCCCCCGTCACACGACTTCCAGTATTTCTGGAGGAAGTGACCGTGGCCCGTTGTTCCTGTGAGAGAGAAGGTTCTGGAACAGTGTTGGATGCGTTCCGGCGACCCCGGCCTGACTTCCACTTCCCACCTTCTGACCCCCGCTCGGAGAGCTCTCCAGGCCCCCAGGGAGGACACGGGCCCCCTGACTCCTTCCTCCGCACGTGAATTTTTAAAAAAGACGTCACCGACGCTTCTTCGCTTCCTTCAGCGCCTGGGGTTTCCTAGGCACTGGGGATGAAGCGAAGCGGGGACCAGAGAAAGAGCCCCGGCCCGGCCCGTGCTGAGCCGCCCAGCGAACGGCCAGACGCTCCGCCGCGGGGGCGCCTGCTGCCCTACGCGTCCCTTCCGACTTCGGTCTCGCCCGGCCCTTGGTCCTTCCTCCCCGTGCGCGGGGAGCTCTGCGGCAAAGGCCTCCCGTGACTGGGTCCACACTGTGGGCCCTTCCTCCCTTCCTCTCTTCCTCCCTCCCTCCCTCTTCCTCCCTTCCTCCCTCCCTCCCTCTTCCTCCCTTCCTCCCTCTTCCTCCCTTCCTCCATCCCTTCCTCTTCCTCCCTCCCTTCCTCTTCCTTCCTCCCTCCCTTTCTCCCTTCCTCTTCCTCCCTCCCTTCCTCTTCCTTCCTCCCTCCCTTTCTCCCTTCCTCTTCCTCCCTCCCTTCCTCTTCCTCCCTCCCTTCCTTCTTTCTTCCCTCCCTCCCTCCCTCTTCTTCCCTTCCTCCCATCTTCCCTCCCCTCCTCCCTCCCTTCCTCTTCTTTCCTCCCTCCCTTTCTCCCTTCCTCTTCCTCCCTCCCTTCCTCTTCCTCCTTCCCTTCCTTTCTTCCCTCCCTCCCTCCCTCTTCTTCCCTTCCTCCCATCTTCCCTCCCTTCCTCCCTCCCTTCCTCTTCCTTCCTTCCTCTCTCCCTCCCTTCCTCTTCCTCCCTCCCTTCTTTCCTCCCTTCCTCTTCCTTCCTTCCTTCCTTGCTCTCGACCTCTGCCCAAGAGTGGTCACCCCTGGCCACCTCCGCCCGGAAGCCTTGAGAGCCAACACCCTCTCCTTTCTCCTCCCACCCCTTAGGCGCAGCGGCCTCCTCTGTCTTCCGCCCCCGCCCTCGGGACCGGGCACTCCCGTCACCCGCGTCTCTCCCCGGCCTCCACGCTGGGTGCCCCGTGGGCTCCGGGCCTGAGCTGTGCAGAACCGCGCACGGCTTCCCCTCGGTGAGCAGCGTCGCTCTCCGAGGGCGGCCGCGTGGACGCCTCCGGGTCGGGAAGCACGCGCGTCCCCCGCGCCCGGCACCCCGGCAGCCCGCGGGTCACCGGCGAGAGCGGGGCGCCCGCTCCGGCCTTCCTGCTCCCATGGCGACTGCGCCCCACGTCCCGCAGCCCCTTTCCGCTCTCCTCGCTTCCTTCCCTCCCCGCCCCCGCCGGGGCCTCCGAAGCGGATCCCGCACGTGGGACGAAGCGGCGGGTAGGCTGGCTGCTCGGAGCCCGGCTGAGCGCCCTGCGCCCCGCACGCCCCGGCTCGTAGTGCAGCTCGGCGTCCGCAGCGCACGGGCCTTGTGGCCCGCGTCAAACCCAACCGCCCCTTAGCAGGGCGTGACCCGAGCGCGGGTCTCTTCCCCCAGCGGCACGAGGAGGCCGAGCCATCCCCACCCCACAGAGTGGCGAGGGTTCCACAGGTGAAGGCCAGGAAGTCCCTAGATCGGCTCTTGGCATGAAATAACCCAGTGCCAACGCCTTGTCGCACCACCCCCGGCGCCGACCCCCACGCCCGCGACTGGCCAGGGTGTCTCGCTGGCCCAGCCCCACCTTTCGCGACTCCTGGGAGACATAAACTGCCCCTCGCCCTGTTCTCCAGCGGGTGTCACAGTCCTCCTCCCGCCCACGACCCCACGGCGCTGGACTGCTTTGTTTGTCTGTGTGTTTCCGCGCCACAGCTGGGCTCCGGGAGGGCAGGGACCACACCTCTGCGACCTCCGTGTCCTCTGCTTCTGCCAGGGCGCCTGCGGACCAGGCATGCGGACGCGGGGAAGGAAGCAAGGAAGGAAGGACCGAACGAGCTGGCAGCGCTGGGCGATCATAATGGTCACACTTGAAGCTACCGTTGACTCTCCCTGCAGATTCCGGCCTACTTCCTGGATTTCCGCACCAGGAGCGGTTACACTTTTCCTTGCTCGTCTGCCACTGCAAGGCCAGGGATCCGTTCTCCAGCTCCGACTCTCTTTGCCCCCAAGAAGCCTTTTTATAACGGCAGTGTTACAGCACTCATTCTCATCTCCATAAACTTAAATTGCACTTTTCAAGGCCAAATCTCCATGACCCAATTTCCTTCCCCGCGCCAACTCGAGGCTCCCGCGATCACGGATACCATCGCTGCCCACCACAGCGGGCATTTGGCGGCCGGGACTTAGCCTTCGGGCTGGGGAGCACTGGCCCTGTTCTGAAAAGCACCCCATCACCTGGCGCTGGCGCCGCGGACGTGACTTAGACGCCCCTTGGCGATCAGTAGCCTTCCGGGGCTCACGGTAAACCTCGGGCCTAGGCTTCCGCCGTTCTCGAAGGTTCACAGCCTCGCTTCTCGCCGTTAAGGGTGCAGAGGCCAGCGTCGCCGCAAACAGGGCTCCCGCCTCTGCACAAACCAGCTGTCCCCAGCTCGCCGGCGGCGCGGCGCTGTGTGCAGGCGGCCGGCCCGGCGGGAGGAGGCGTTGCCAGCTGCACCGCGGCTGCCAGCGCCCAGCCGGTCCTTCCTGCCCGCCCGGCCGCCCAGCCCGGCCCGGCCGAGCCCCGCCGCATTTGCTCGTCTGCGATGCTTATCAGAAGCAGGTGCGGGGCGCTGCCGGCACCTCCGCTCGGCCTCCTCCCTCCGCTCTCTGCAGCTGGCAGGAGATGCGCGGAAGGGGAAGGGCGCAACGGGCTCGGTCTTGGGGATCCCGGGAAGAAAACCTTATGGAGTTCGGCTGAGTGTTTGCGGGGAGCAGGACACGGAGCGTCCGACTTGGGGGTGGAGGAAAGAGGACGGGATGTGCTGAGGGGCAGGGGGCAAGACAGAGGCCAGAACTCCCGGGAATGGGCAGGGAGGTGGTGTCTCAAAAAAAAAAAAAAAAAAAAAAAAAATGGTGTCAGGAGTGGTAGCAAAATCCTAATGCAGTGAGGAGAGGAGGACAGGAATTTAAACACTTCAGGACGTGCTCTCTGGCCCCTTTCCTCCACTGACTACAGGATTCATCTCTGGGGACCGGCTTTCTTCTCTCTTCCTGTCTTTTTTTTTCCCATCTGCAAAAGGTCTACCTCCTGTTTCCTATCATCTACCTTTTATTTCAGTCTTTAAATTAATTGTACTTTGGGATTCTCATTAAGAGAAACCATGCAATATTTAAGCTTGTGTGTTTGATTTATTTCACACATTATGGTCTCAAGGTGCATCCATTTTCCTACGAATGACTCAAGTTGATCCTTCTTTATGGCAGAGTAGTACTCCACTGTGTATAAATACCACAATTTCTTATCCATGCATCTGTTAATGGACTTATAGGTTGCCTCCAAGATTTAGCTGTTATGAGTTGTGCTGCTATAAACAGGAGTGTGCTGGTGTCCCTGTATATGGTGTCTTTAACCCTTGGGTAGATACTCAGAGGAGGTATAGCTTCTTCCAGCTTATTTTCTTTCTCCTTTTTACTCACCCTTCACTGTCCCTTTTTGCTCTTATCTCCTTCTCCTGTACATTCCTGGCTTTCTCTGCTTCTCCTCCTGCAGAGGCCTTGGACCTGCCAGGTCCCTCCTCCCTCTCCTGCTGAGCCGCTCCTTGCCTGACCCAAAAGCCTTGCATCAAGAGTCCACCCACCAGGTGCTTGGAGACCTGTGCTTGGACATTACCCCGGGGTCCTTTCATTGAGCTCATGAGATTGCCTTTGACTTACCTGGAAGCACGTATATGGGCTTGGGCTTGAGTGCAATGAGCCATTTACTGCGTGTGTACAAACCGTAAACCCCAGACACACCCTGACTCAGGGAGAGCCCGCTGTTACCTGTGCCCAGCACGGAACAAGCCCGGGGAGAGCCAGGGAAGCAGCGGAGACCACAGAAAGTGCCATCCTGTGATCAGGTGAAAGGAAACCCACTAAGCAAGCGGGGCCCAGCTCTTTCTGTCCCTGAAAGGATGGAGAGAAAGCAGGGTGTGACTAAGCCCTGTCTCCAGGGAAACCTGCTTGGCCAGCGCAGTTCTCATGAGCAGAGCCCAGCCCTGGGAGGGCACCACGCCTGGCCACGGGACCTCATGACTCAGCGCCGTAAGGTTTATGGCGCTTTCCTGGGAGACAAAAGGGCATCCATGGGCAGAGCCTCCAGGCGCCCACAGGGTCATCATTCACCCCGGGGGCGGCACACTGAGCTACAGCCTCAGCCCCACCCCCCCTTCAGGTTTAAATTTTGAGGCCAGGTCTCACTGAGTTACTAAGTTGCCCAGGCTGGGCTCAGACTTGCAATCCTCTGCCTCAGCCTCCCAGAGTGCTGGGATTACAGGTGTGCGCCCCCATGCTGGGCTTCCCTATCTTTACATTACTAATGGCTATTTCGGCGAGTACAGGAGTCCTGTTGGAACCAGACAATACCTGTGTTCTCTGTATTGTACATGAGCTGTTCCTGCAAGGGTTCTTTGTTTTTGTATGAAAGGTTATTAAAGTCAGGACTTTGGATTCTGTGCTCAGGCAGGAAGGGGTTTGGGGAAGTAAAACACTTTCCCCGAGTCTTAGCCCCTTGAGCTGCTGTAATCAAAACCACAGGCCGGTGGCTTTTGCACAGCGGAACTCATTTGTCATGGTCTGGGGCTGCCAGATTTGGTGCTTGTCGAGGACCTGTTATCTGGCCCCTTAGGTGGCTTCTCACTGTGTCCTCACAAGGTGGAAAGGACAAGGGCCATGTCTCAGGCCTGTCCTCTAAGGCCACCGATTCCATTCACAAGGGCTCTGTCCCCACCACCTCATGGCCTCCCAAAGCTCCTGCCTTGGGGTGAGAACTGCAGCATATGGGCAGCAAAACCCATTTCTCTTAACCCAAGCTAACGGCCAGGTGAAGAGAACTCGGCTAATTTGCATTTCCTGTGGAAGATGTACTCAAGCATTGTCTGACAACTGCTTCCTGAAGGAATTACTTCCAGGTTAGAGCCGTTGGTCAAAAACAGTCGATGTTCTTCCGCCAGCTGCCTGGGGAACTGACCCCGGAGAGGTTCCTGTTTGGTTCTGGCTTTGTTTCTACTGATTGTTTCTACTCCTCTTGTTACGTATTTTATTTATTTCTTCACCAGAGCCTTGTGTGCGCCGGGCAAGTGCTTTCCACCGAGCTGTCCCTCCAGCCCCGTGTTCCGCTGTCTTTGAAGAGCGTGGAATAGCTAAGCAGGGGCAAGAGCCTGGAGAACGATCAAATCCGAGAGCCTGCTCCATTCGTCTGCAGCGCTCGCTTAGTCCATGTTTATTGAGAGAGGGCTGGGAAGCCAGCAGGGAGCCGTTAGTGGGACAAACAGGTCACTAGGCTGGCCCAGAGGTGACGGATGCCATGGTAGAAAGGACAGTCTAACAGGAGCAGCGGCATGAGGAACCTAGGAAGGTGCAAGCTACATTCTAAGCAGAGTCTCATGAAGAGGTGACAGTGGGGGGACAGCTGGAAGAGACGAGAGTTGGTCTCAGGCAGTGAGACCAGTGTGCAAGGAGCAGGCAGCCGGCCGGGCAGGTGTGCGAGGCGGGAGGAAGGCAGCGCTAAGTTCCCAGGGAAAATGTGTGCTTTCCTCCTCCATCTCCCCTCCCCCACATCCTTCCTTCTCTGGCACAGCAGGGGTGCTGATGTCCCCGGGGCCTTCACTGTGGTCCCTCCAGTTCCCATTCCAAGCCACCACGACTTCCTGGTCTCCTGAATCCACTGGCTCTCTGCGCCCGTTGCTGGCCCTTCCGTCCACTTCCCTCTGGCTCCCCTCAGTCTGTTAACAGTGAAAATTCCTGCTCCAAAGGTTGAGTCTTTGACCCCGACATGCTCTCAACCTGATCTTTGTGATGAGCTTGGTCATCTTTAATTCTCCGTCCCTAAAATCTTTAGTATCTCGCCCTTGAGATGGGAATAAAAAGAACACCCCCACATACGAGTATGTCGTAAAACCACAAGGGCCCGACTGAACGAGTTCTTAACGAATAGTATCTTTTGTGGTTGTTATCTGAACTTTAAAAAAATCATTTTACAGCCAGATGTGGTGACGCACTCCTGTAATACCAGCACATGAGAGGCTGAGGCAGGAGGATCACTGTGAGTTTGAGGGCAGCCTGAACTACATAGTGAAAGCCTGTTCAAAAAAACAAAAAAACAAACCCATCTCATGTAAATAGAATTTCTTTTTTTGTGGGTACCGGGGGTCGACCTCAGGACCTCGCGCGCCCCGCTGAGCGATATCACCGGCCCTTTTTTCATGTGTGGGTTCCAGGAGTCGAACTCCGGCCCTGGCGCTTGCAAGGCAGGCGCTTATGCCGCTGAGCCATCTCACCAGCCCACGTAAATAGAATTAAGATGTGTTATGCAAATGTACCAACTCCCCACGAGGAATATAATTATTATGTACTGCAAACACGCACTAATAAAAATAAAAACAAAAAATCCCATCTTGGGGGGCCGGTGAGATGGCTCAGCGGTTTAAGCACCTGCCTTGCAAGCGCGAGGACCCGAGTTCGACTCCCGGAACCCACATACGAAAAAGGGGCCGGTGATATCGCTCAGCGGCACGGGCGCCTGCTGGCGCGCGAGGTCCTGAGGTCGACCCCCCGGTACCCACACACACACACACAAAAAATCCCATCTTGGACATTCTTAATGATTCCACTCAATTTTTACCCAGCTAAATGCGATCAAATAAATGTGAGCTGTCTGGCAAGCATGGCCGCTTGTAACAAACCTTCGCACAACCATGCTTTGTTCCGTTCCTGCCTCTAACAAAGGTACTCTGAGTTTAAGGTTCCCTGTTTCGCAGGACTCTCCTTCAATCTTTTCTTCTTTCCTTTTTTTTTTTTTTTTTTTTTTTTGTGGGTACCGGGGGGTCGACCTCAGGACCTCGCGCGCCAACAGGCGCCCGTGCCGCTGAGCGATATCACCGGCCCCTTTTCCATATGTGGGATCCGGGAGTCGAACTCGGGCCCTCGCGCTTGCAAGGCAGGCGCTTATGCCACTGAGCCATCTCACCGGCCCCTCTTCTTTCCTTTTTTGAGACAGGGTCTTCTATGTAGTCCAGTGGCCTTGCTTGCCTAATGCTTTAGTCTCCCGAGTGCCGGGAATCCCTGAATCTTGCAGAAAACAGATTTCCTGGGAAGTAACTCATTAGTTCATTCAACAAACATTTCTTGAGAACCTACTATGCGCCTGAGAACCATTAAGTGCCACACCCGAGGATGCCGAGGTTGCCAGAGAGGCAAACACTGTGGAACCGAGAGTTCTCAGAGCCGGTCAGAACCGGTGCTGGGTCAGGGGCAGGGTCAGAGTCAGGGTGACGGTCAGGACCAGGGCCAGGTGAATCCGAAGGGGGGGGGCTGCGGACGACTCGCTAGGAAGGCGGGGGTGGGGGGTGGGGATCCCAGCACCTGGAGGCCGAGGCAGCGCGGACCGGCGGCGCAGGCTCCGCCCGCCCTGCCCTCCTCGTGGGCGCGGCCGCGGTCCCCAGCCGCGTCCCTGGGCGTGGCCGGGTGGTGGCGCGGGTCCCGCCCCGGGGAGGGCGCAGGGCCGCGTACTTAAGCGCAGCGCCGCCCGCGCCCTTCCGCACCAGCTCGGGCGGAGGAGCAGCGTGCAGGAGGGTGAGCGGGGCTGGGGCCGGGGTGCGCCCTGGGGTCGGAGAGCCGGGATGGGGAGGGGGACACCGTCTGGGGTCCTGGGCCACCCTCTGGCGCCGCCCGGTGCGGTCGAGCCGTGGGTGTAGACGGCTCGGGATCCGAGCAGACGGCTCGGCTCGCTGCAGCCGGGTGTCAGGAGCCGGTCCCGACCGGGGGCCCCGCAGGGCGCCACCCTCCGCGACCCTGCACCCGGCCGGGCCGCTTTGGAGCCCCGCTGCTCCCTCGTCCCTGGAGGGAGCGAGTGGCGTCCACCCGCGGACCGCGCGGAAAGCACCACTGTCCCCAAGCCCGGGGGCTGCGTAGACTTAGCGGCCCCCGCGCTTTGCGCGCAGTGACTCATCCGAGCCGGCTGGGCAGCCGGGTGTGGCCGGGGCCGGCGGAGCCGCGAGGACTCGAGCTGAACTAGCGATCAGTGGTTCAGCTAGAGCGGGACACCGGAGTCGGACACAGGGGCGAGGCTGTGACCCCGGCTCCCGCCAGCCCCCGGGGCACCCAGTCCTGGTCCACACTGGAATACCTGTAAAGTGGCTCCGGGGCGTTGGGTTTCAGGACAACGGGGACACCTGCACTTGGGCGATGCGGTTCTAGAATCCTCGGGAAGGGACAGGAGTACGGCTCAGTTAATTCCGAGGAAAACCTCAGGGATGAAATAAACCACCTGGGCACAGAGCTTGGAGAGAAAGAAAAGAACGTTCACCAGCTTCCAAGGCGCCAACTCGCCTAACTTTGTAAACTCTCAGTGCTGGTACACTGTTTGCTTCTGTGACAAAGTGTAATAGTACACTTTACTTTTCTGTACCACTAACCTCCTTTTATTTTCCTGGTGCTGAAAATGGACCCCAGGGACGCTCTGTCACTGAACTACACCCCCAGCCAATTTTTCCATTTTATTTTGAGACAGGGTCTCATGAAGTCGCCCAGGCTGGGCTTCGACAGGTGATCCTCCTGCCTCAGCCTCCGGAGGTAGCTGAGGTGTGCACCCCGCATTCAGCCAATAATCTCCTTTTAAGACGCTGATTTTGAATCCTCTCCAAGCAGGGTCTTTCATTCCAAGGACAGTGATGCCACATCCTTGCCCTTTGGAGCATTGCAGCTGTGGGAAATAGAAGAGGGGACACTGCTTGATGGATTGGCCCCCAAAACGTGTGTTCTGGTAGTCTCGCTGTGTGCGGGGTCCTGCGCAGCTTGCTGTGTCGCGCGTCTGCACGCTAAGGTGCTTGCTAAGGACGCCAGCGAGTGGCCCCCGTCGCCGTCACAGGTAATCAATCGGGCACCCGTTTGCCCAGCCAGCGAGGCTCTAGCTTTTCACCGCGGCAGGTCCTATATGCGGTGGGCGTCACTTGCGAATCTTAGGGTGACGGTGACTCCGCGAAGTCACAGCCGGCACCGCCTTCCTCTTCCGCGGTCGTTTTGGAGCCAGGCCCCGGCGGGGACCGCGGGTAGCTCTGCGGGCGCACACCTGGCCGGTTCCTGCAGACGCTCTCCGGTGCTCTTGGCTTCCAGCTCGCCGCTGCCTGAGGGTCCCCTGACTGCTCCCCGGCTTTTCCAAAGGGGAAAATCGGTAACAGGAGCACAAAGTGACTTTCCTTTCCTGGCTGCAGCGGAGGAGGAGGAGGAAGTCCTGGGAGAGGACGGGCTCCTTTCCCCCCACTCGGCGTCTCTCTGTCGGTCCCCGCCGGGCAGGCGGTAGAGCAACTGTCCCAGCTCCCGGGGAGGAATGTGGGGGCTCCCAGAGCCCCAGGAAACCCCAAGGCCGGCCGTTTATGAGCAGGGATTTCACAAGCGTGGAACCCCCGGGCGCCCCACAGCTGGATTAATTGCTAGGTGGGCTGAGAAGGGCAGAGTACGGCACAGACTCCATTAAAGGGAGGAGCGGCCCTGCCCATTCCCAGCTCATGCACAGGGCTGCAGCCCCACTCGTGTTTAAATCCCTTATTCCAGAGCGCCACGGAGCGACTTCTTGCCAGTGGAGACCCGGGAAGTATCTATCTATCATCTATCTATCTATCTATCTATCTATCTATCTATCTATCTATCTATCTATCTATCTATCTATCTATCTATCATCTATATCATCTATTCTTTCTTTCTCTCTCCCTCTTTTCTCTTTCTTTCTTTCTTTCTTTCTTTCTTTCTTTCTTTCTTTCCTTCCTTCCTCCCTCCCTCCCTCCCTCCCTCCCTCCCTCCTTCCTCCTTCCTTCCTTCCTTCTTTCTTCCTTCCTTCCTTCCTTCCTTCCTTCCTTCCTTCCTTTTTTTTCCTGGCTCTTCAAAATTCTCTGATTCTGGAAGAACCAGGCTGGAGTTCACTTGTGTACTATCTATAGAGGGGGAAGATTTTTCATTTCATTGTGTCTCTGTAAACTCCATCAAAACAAACAAACCAAAAAACAAAAACAAAAACAGGAATAAAAAGAAAGCGTCCAGGCAAGTAAGGAAGATATTTATAGGAATAGATCTCCCGGCCCTGGGCCCAAATTGCTGAGGTTGCTAACCTGGACATCGAAAGAAGACAGGTTATAAAAAGAGATCTCAAGCTGGGCGTGGTGGTGCACACCTGTAGTCTCAGCACTTGGGAAGCTGAGGCAGGAGGGTCATCATGAGTTTGAGGCCAGCCTGGGCTACGTAGTGACTTCAAGCCCAGCCTGAACTATATAGCGAGACCCTGTCTCAAAGCAAAACAAACACACAAAAACAGAGAGATTTCATGGTTGGCAGTTGACATACTCAAAATAATCCACGCCCAATTTTTGGAAGAGTACACTGTGTTGGATAAAATGTGGTTATAAATAGCAAAGTGAGGTTCGAAATGGCATCCCTTCTGCTGAATGAGTCACCCATGTAGTTTCTGGACAAAAACACGATTTCGTGTTTTTAAATTTGTTTACTGTTTCAGCATATTGTGGAGTTCTAGATGAATAAGCCAGAGACTTAATTTCTCAGTGAAGAGCAAAGGACTGTACTCAGAAATGTCAGAGTGCAGATGTTGTTTTATTTTAGTTTAGTTTTTTGAGACAAGGTCTCACTGTAGTCCAGGCTGGTCCTGAACTCACTATGTGGGCCAGGCTGGCCTCAAACTCATGGCGATTCCTGTCTCAGCCTCCTGAGTGCTGGGATTATAGGTTTGCTCCACCACACCTGGCCTGGGATTTCAAGTTGGTATAGGAGCTGGGCATGGTGGCACACGCCTGTAATCCCAGCACTTGGGAGGCTGAGGCAGGAGGATTGCTGGGAGTTCAAGCCCAGCTTGGGCTACAAAGTGAGTTCAAGGCCAGCCTGAACTGCATAGTGAAACCCTGTCTCAAAAAGACAAAAAACAAAACAAAAAAAACCAAATTAAATTGGTAGAGGAGCCTGAGTTGAGTCCGGAGATTTGGGCTCTGATCCCCGATACCGGAGCAGGGTGACTTTGGGCCACCATGTCTGCTCTCTGGGCCTCATCCTCTCCCTCACAGTGGGGACACTAATTTTCTCTGGTCTCTGTTGCTCTCCCAGGCAACAGTGGCGTTGGCGCCCAGGGCCAGTGCGGGGCAGCTCGAAGGCAGCGCGGCGTGCTTGGTTTCTGGGGTTGCACTTGGCTGGGTTGGGAGAGAGCAGAGGTTGAGTGGTGTGAGTTTCTGCTGCGATCGTCCCCTGACCCCTGAACCCGATCCCGACCAGGCGTTGCATCGTGGGCAAGGGGGACGGGCAGCTGGTGTCAGTGGCTGGAACTGCCTGGTCAGGTTTTGCTGACCCGGGGGGGGGGCATTTCCCGGGGCTGCGCCTGCTGACCAGCCTGGATTGTGCCTATGCGGTCTCAGCCCCGCGTCGTCTTGCAGGGTGGGGGACAGGTGGCCATGTGTGAGGTCACTTGGGGTTGTCCATAGTTGCTGTGCTGCTGGCACCTGAGGGGCTGAAGCTCACAGAGCACAGGACGGTGGCCTGCCATGCAGCACCCCACCTGAAGTGACGTGGGACAGAGGCAGAAAACAAGCCGCCGCGCGACGGGGACATTTAAAAGACGTCAAAACGGCCGGGTGCGGTGCTGCAGCCCTGTGATCCCACCACTCAGGAGGCTGAGGCGGGAGGATCGCTGCGCGTTTGAGGGCAGCCTGCGCTGAGTAGCGAGACCTTGTCTAAAAAAACTAAAAGAGAGGGCCGGTGAGATGGCTCAGCGGCATAAGCGCCTGCCTGGCAAGCGCAAGGGCCCGAGTTCTACTCCCGGAACCCACATACGAAAAAAGGGCCGGTGATACCGCTCAGTGGCACAGGCGCCTGCTGGCACGTGAGGTCCTGAGGTCGACCCCCGGCACCCACAAAAAAAAAACTAAAAGAGAAGTGGAAATACTTCCGAAGCTATCGCCAGGTCTCTGGCATGTTGCCCAGGGGTGGGAAAAATGGAGGAAGCCAAAGGCACTGAGCTCTTTGCCCATCTTGAAGTTCAAGGTTGTTTCCCACTGGCATCCAAAATGAGAAAGCTCTGCTTTCTTAAGAGCCGTCCTTTCCCCTCCTGTCTCTGAGAGCGCTTCCGGGGGGCAGTGGTTCCCACCCGGCAGCGTGGCCGCCTCGGGGAGGGCAGAGCGGAGGAGTCCCCACATTTGCTTTCAAAGATCAGGTACGATGGAACCGAGGCATGGTCAGCCGGGGAGTCCCTGTGACTTCATGTCTGGCTGCAGTGGTCTCCATCTCTGGGGAGGGGGTGGAAGGGGGCCAAGAATGCCCAGGTTAGGAGAGGTGAGCAAAAAATAAAATTTATTGTATGTCTGATGGTGATACAAATAACAGTGATGCGGCATAAGAATAGCTGCTGTGTGTAGAGGAAGCTCACATCGAGCCCTAGGAGGAGCTCTGCTTGTTTGTCATTTCACAGGAAAAGTCGATATTGTACACTTTTAGTCCGGGCATGGTGACGTACACGTGTAAACTCAGCCCTCAGGAGGCTGAGGCAGGAAGATCGCTTTGAGGTCGAGGCCAACCTGAGCTACATAGCAAGACCCTGTCTTTTTTTTTTTTTTTTTTTTGTGGGTACCGGAGGGTCGACCTCAGGACCTCGCACGCCAACAGGCACCCGTGCCGCTGAGCGATATCACCGGCCCCTTTTTCGTATGTGCGATCCGGGAGTCGAACTCGGGCCCTCGCGCTTGCAAGGCAGGCGCTTATGCCGCTGAGCCATCTCACCGGCCCAAGACCCTGTCTTAAAAAAAAAAAAAGTACATTTTTATGACCTATCAAGTAGTCACCATTTATTGGATCCCTTGGGGACAACGTCATTTCCTAAAATGATGGAGTAAAAATAGCAAAGCTCTTCCTTTAGGGTCTGGGAGGCAGGCTGGGGTTAGCAGAGTCACTCTGGGCTGGTAGCCTGGCCCGACAATGTTCCCCACTCCTTGGAGGTGTTTTGGGGTCCTGCGCTATTGACTCAGCCGCGCCTGCTGGAAGAGCTGAGCTCTTCTGGATGCTAACATGCGCACAAACGGGGAGCCCCACAGGAGCCCACGGTGACCCCCTCTTTCTTCTCCCCTAGGAAGATGGCGGACGGCTTCTCGGTGAGTGTTTCCTCGTCTTCCCAGCTGCGTCCCCTCTCCACAGGGGAAGCTTGCGGGCTTCACTTTCCCTTCCCCACCCCACTCGTGGCCTCCTCAGCCTCCCTGGCTCAGCCTCCCTGGTCCAGCGCGGGTCTGTGGGCTGCGGCCCCGCTTTCCCAGCAGCAGATGTGGGAAGGAAGCAGGCGACAGTGACCCTCTCACCCCGCTGCGAGCGCAGTCAGCACCTCAAAGAAATCTGGGGCCTGTGGGTGGAGCAGAGCCGGCTTAGGCCAGGAGAAAGTGAAAAATCCCACCAGTGTAGGGTTCCACAGTCTAACTTTATTTTCTTTTTTGGTTTTGAGACAGGGTCTCGCGATGTAGTTCAAGCTGGCGTTGAACTCACTATGTAGCCCAGGCTGGCCTGGAACTCAAGATGATCCGCCTGCCTCAGCCTCCCGAGTGCTAGGATCACAGGCATTGGCCACCATGCCTGGCTCCAAAGTCTCATTTCAGTCTTTGGAATTCAAAACTATTGTTAGGTGGGACAAAGCCGTGCTGATGCGAATTTCTCCCGCTCACCGTATTTCTCCAGCTGCTACTTAGTGTGCTGGTTTTCCTGTCATCTGTCTTCAGTGCTGTAATTGCTATTGTCTTTCTTTCCAGCTCAACGATGCCTTATCTGGATCTGGACACCCGAACCCTCAAGGATGGCCCGGGGCCTGGGGGAACCAGCCTGGGGCCGGGGGCTACTCAGGGGCTGCCTATCCTGGTGCCTACCCTGGGCAGGCTCCCGGGACTTACCCTGGACAGGTGCCTCCTGGGGGCTACCCGGGCCAGCCAGCCCCTGGGGGCTACCCCGGCCAGCCAGCCCCTGGGGGTTATCCTGGGCAGGCACCAGGCGCCTATCCAGGCCCCACCGCACCTGGCTCCTACCCTGGGGCTGCGCCTGGAGCCTACCCCAGTGCCAGCCCCTACGGCGCGCCCTCTGGACCGCTGGTAAGATGGGACCATCCTCGCATGAACTTGGGGGTCCAGAATGCATTCAGGGAGCCCTGGGCTCAAACCCTGCTACTCGAGCCACTTCTCAGGGACCAGTCACAGGCATATGTTGGCCCGATCGCAGAACGCAAGTTTGTACTGAGCTGATTCGGTGTAGTGTCAGTGTAAGGAGAAGGTGTGGCATCTTCTGAAGACATTGGTAGAGCTGCTTAAGTACGACCCAGGTGAAGACTGGAATAATGAGGGAAGCGGTTATTGTTAATGCGCACGGAGCGCGGCGTACGGCCAGCAGACTTGTGTCCCTGTGCCTTCATTTAACCTGATCACTACCCTGAGACGCTCTTGTGCTCCCCGCTTTGCTCACGAGGAGGTGGGCGATGGCAAGCCACACTGTTTGCCCAGGTCATCAAGGCAGCACGGAGAACCAAGGTAATCTGGTTTTGAAAAACTGTTGCAAGATGACCTTGTGACCTGAGGATTTAATTTTCGTGCACATTAAAAGGCATGTTAGTCAGGGAATCCTAAATGAAACGCAGTTCCGAGGGGATCCCGGCTCGGCTCGGCCACACACAGTGCAGGGGAAGGGGACAGAAGGCCGGTGCCAGTCCCGAGGCCCAGCATGAGCCCTGGCAAGTTCCCGTCCTCGCGGATGAGTTGGGATTGTCGCGGCCCATTTTCTCCTCTAGGTCGTTTTATTCTTATCATTTGTGCACATGGGGAGCCTTATCTCTGCAGACTCGGGGGGAGGTGACCTAAACCAGAGCTGTGTCACGTTCGCACTTGTTAACCGTGATCGAGCTTTAGCAACGTCATTTTTTTTCCTCTTCCCGAGCAAATGGGACTCCTGGCTGACGCCGCATCCTTGTTCCTTTCCAGACTGTGCCCTATGAGCTGCCCCTGCCTGGCGGAATCATGCCGCGCATGCTCATAACGATTCTGGGCACCATGAAGCCCAACGCCAACAGGTAAAGAGGGCGCCTGTTGGACACAGGATGATTTATTGTGCATTTTAGTAGGATTTAAAAAACTACACATGTAGAGTCTTGGCTGTACCATCATAGGGACCCATCAGTCTGCACAGGTTCCTACATAATTTTCCTGAGTGTCACTCAACAGTAAACAGCGACGTTCTCGCATTCTGTATTTGCTCTGCTCTTTGTCATTTCGTCCTCAAGGCTGAGGCAGGCAAGGAGTGCTGCCGTTAAAGGGCGGGCCTGGGGATGCAGGCTGCCGGGTCGGTGGCACTTGCGGGGTTTGGAGATGCCCGAGGCCACCCACAGTGCCTGTCCCCGCCCTGGCTCCAGAAGCGCAGATGAGCGTGGATCTCTGTCTCCCTGGCCATGTACACAGCTTGAGTCCCGGATACGCCTGTGGAGCCTTGTCACGTAGCTCCCCCCAGTCAGCGGGAGCCACTTCCTTCCCCAGAGGCGGAGCTTCCGATCGGGTGATTTACACTCACTAGCCCACTCACTCCTCCCTGGCCTCCTGCCCCTCGTGGCAGTCACCAGCCTCCTTTGCACAGCACCTGTCTGTGCGAACACTTGCGTGACACTGGATTCCCCTCTGCCTGTGCCCCTGGCCACGTGCCTCGCAATGTAACGAATGCACCCACAACCTGTCCGCCTCCCGTGACCCCAGCACGGAGACCATGCAGAATCCTCGCCACAGTGAGAGTCATTGCCCAGAAAGCTTAGTGCCAGTAACACTGGAGATGTAGTATGAAATCTGAGCCCATGGCAGTTCATGAGTTCTGGCTGAAATGGGTGATGGTAGTAAACTGAAAAATTGTTGCTTGGTGCTGCAAGGTTTTTTTTTTTTTTTTTAATGTGGGTACCAGGAGTCGACCTCAGGACCTCGCGCTTGCCAGGCAGGTGCTCATGCCACTGAGCTACCTCACCAGCCCTTTTTTTTTGAGACATGGTCTCACTATGTAGCTCAGGCTGGCCTCGAACTCATGGTGGTCCTCTTGCCTCAGCCTCCCGAGTGCTAGGACTACAGGCATGCGCCACCATGCTTGCCCTACCATATGATATATTGGGCCCAGTATACTTTCTGGTTTGAACTCATTCTCTGACTTATTTGCTGTCCATTCAGAACATTTTGCTATGCGTGATGAAATTTGCCCTTGGAAACACCTGTGTTTCTTCATTCATTTCCATAACTGGTCTTTGGTGCCCAACAGACTGGCCCTAGACTTCAAGCGAGGGAATGATGTGGCCTTCCACTTCAACCCACGCTTCAACGAGAACAACAGGAGGGTCATTGTGTGCAACACCAAGCAGAACAACGCCTGGGGGCGGGAGGAGCGGCAGCAGGCTTTCCCCTTTGAGAGTGGCAAACAGTTCAAGGTAAGTCAGTGCTCCTCTTACATAGTAGCTATGTCTATTTCTCATAGGGAATCGCTCTAAAACCCCGCACACTTGAAGCATTTTGTTTAGAGACAGGGTCTCGCTATGTAGTTCAGCCTGGCCTTGAACTCACTATGTAGCCCAGACTGGCCTCAAACTCATGGCAATCCTCCTGCCTCAGCCTCCCGAGTGCTGGGATTACAGGTGTGGGCCACTATGTCTGGGGAAAGTTTCTTTCTTTGGATTTTAATCAGTTCCAAATGATAGAGGAAATGTTGGACATCACAGTTCAGGCTAGCCTGGTCTAAAATTAATGGGTATTTTCCTTTTCTTTTTTCCCCTTTCATTTAGTTTATTTACTGGTGTTTTGAGACAGGATCTTGCTATGTAGTTCAGGCTGTCTTTGACCTCCGTATGTGTCCCAGGCTGGCCTTGAACGCACGAGAGTCGTCCCATCTCAGCCTCCCCAGTGCTGGGATTACAGCCATCACTTCCAGGTCCCTCTTGTAAATTGACAGAAATTATATAGACGTGTCCTGTGCACCATGGTGCTTCGCAGCACCGACACATCGTGCAGTGGCTGCGGGAATAACGGGCAGGCACCGGCTCACGTGACAGTGTTTGTGCTTCGCAGATCCAGGTGCTGGTGGAACCCGACCTCTTCAAGGTGGCGGTCAACGATGCCCACCTGCTGCAGTATAATCACCGCATGAGAAACTTCACGGAAATCAACAAACTGGGGATTTCTGGCGACATAACCCTCACCAGTGCGTCATACACTATGATATAATCCAGAAGGGCAGATGCTTCCGTAAAAAGATCAAATCCAAACCTTACCCGTTCAAAGGCTTCAGGTTCACTGCGAGTGAAAAGTTTTACATTTATGCATCAATATTCATCTCGTAAGTCACTCATTTAATAAATGGTACCCTAATAGTTACCTTTCTTCCTCAGTCATTTCATCAGAGCATTTTACTCTTGCTAGTGTACAGTGGAAAAAGAAATATGTAGCAGTGCTACTACAGTAGGGCTTCCTAAGTATCCTACACTTGCTAGCCCACTTAAAGAAAGAGAAAGTAGTGGGGCATGGCACCACACACCTGTAATCCTGGCACTCTGGGAGGCTGAGGCAGAAGGATCCCAAGTTTGAGCCCAACCTGGGCAACTTAGTGAGATTCAGTCTCAAACAAATGGGCTGAGGATGTGGCTTAATGGAAGGGCCCTGGTTTCAATCCCCAGGACCACCTCCCTCACCAAAAATGTAAATATATCCTACCCCCAAATTCTCCTGTCCGTTTCCTCACAACTAGGAGATGCTGCAAGGAAAACACCCTCTGATTTCCTCACTCAAGGAGATACATAGAGGAAATGAGAGGTGCAGGAAGCTCACCCACAAACAGTTCCTGTTTGCATTCTGGTTGCTTAGCAATAGGGAAACCCAAGAAGGGCCGGGTCAGCAGTTTCACTGCAGGAACATGAAACACCGTAGAGTCCCATAGAGCCCTGCGCAGTCCCGGGTGCTATGGGCTGATCCCTGTTGGGCCTCCTGAGGCAGCCAGGAGCCTCGGCCACACCGGGTGGATGTGGCTGCTGCTGCTGCTAACCACGCAGTAAACCTTTTTTTTTGAGACAAGGTCTCACTTGTAGTCCAGGCTGGCCTCAAACTCGCAGCAATCCTCCTGCCTCAGCCTCTCAAGTGCTGGGATTACAGGCGCGTGCCACCAGGCCCAAATTTTTTTTTTTTTTTTTTTTTTGTGGGTACCGGGGGTCGACCTCAGGACCTCGCGCGCCAGCAGGCGCCCGTGCCGCTGAGCGATATCACCGGCCCCTTTTTCGTATGTGGGTTCCGGGAGTCGAACTCGGGCCCTCGCGCTTGCCGGGCAGGCGCTTAAGCCGCTGAGCCATCTCACCGGCCCCCACCAGGCCCAAATTTGACTGCTTGTTAACACATTTTATCTCTCTAAACCATAGTTCACTTCTTTCAAATTAGTATTTGATACCAGTGAAACTATCTCCATGCCTTGGTTTTTAGGAAATTTCCAGATCTGTAGAAAGAAAACCAGAGTATCTCGGTTAGGTAGCTTTCAAAAGTTCGTGGCTCCCACTGCCGATTCTTACAGCCGTGCCCATCCCACTCTTCCTCACGGTCAGCGAGCCAGAGGTTAATCACATTTCAGAACTGGGCTGCGGTCACACCGCGCCAGCCTACAGAAGGCAGTGATTTCACCTACAATTGTCTCTACAACCCTGTCTCCTACGCACTTGGACCTGCAGTTGTCGCAAGCTGGGCTTCCCAGGAAGCAGAGTGGAAGGCGCTTGGGGTGAGGCTGTGGGCAGCACCCAGGGGGACCAGGAGCAACTGGGCAGAGGCGGGGGTCAGCAGTGGGGCTAAGCCTGCTGGGGCGTCCGGATTCGGGAGGACCCTTCAGAAGCGCGGGGGCCAGATCTTCACGTCCACACGATGCGAGGCCCCCAGGAGCCGGGTGGCTTGGGCAGCGCTGAGAAGGGGTGGGCGGCTGAGGGCTACTGGCCAGCAGCACTTCCTCGGGTCCTAAAAAGGGATTTGGACAGCACATCACAGCTATGTATTTCAACAGCTGTGAGATTCTGCACCCTAACTTTCTGATATTGGCTTTTCTATTCATGATTAAATGGGAGGGAGTAGCTTTGAGGGTAAATAAGGATCTTGGCTTATCTAAAATTATTGAAATTCTGAGCCTGATTCCTTTGTCTATAAAATGGGCACTTTTAAAAATACAGGTTACTGTAACATTACATAAACACCGTTTGCACATGGAGCTGTCAACTAATGTCTTTAATTAAACAGAAGTTCTTGTTCTGTTTTCATTTTGTGCCTAAAGACTTGCTAAAGCCTGAAGCCCAAGAACAGGCCCGTAGGGGACGCGGATGTTTGCCTCGCCGCACCCACTCCATTTCCAGCCAGTGCTGGCTCTTTTCAGGTAGCCCCCAGGCTCCGAGGGCACCCTGATGAGGGCAAGGCGGACGCCCTGCAGGGAGAGGCGGCCTAAGTGGGCCCAGCCAGGTGAAGGTGAAGCATAGCTCTGACTGCCACTGGCAGCCACCAGGACCCCAAAGGACCCAGGCTTCGAGAGAGGAGCCAGCTCCAAGGACAGCGTGAGCAACGGACCCGTTGTGAGAATGTTGGACCTGATGTCATCCTTGAGCCATCAACTGTAAAATGTTTGGCAGCACTCTGGTAATGCGTGAAATAACGCATTTCCTCGATCTCAGGCCTGTTTGAGTCCATTACTCGTTTGAAGAACTCAAATAAACCAGAGAGAAAAAAATATTCATTCATAAAAGGGATTTCTAAGGTGTCAGGATCACGAACACCTGAACAGCCAAAATACATCCTCTGATATCAAAAGTAGATGTGAGCTGGGTGTGGTGGCGCACACCTGTGGGCCCAGCTACTGGGGAGGCTGAGGCAGGAGCACTGCAAATTCAAGGGCAATTTAGCAAGAGCCAGTGTCAAAGTGTAAAGGGCTGGGAATGAAGCTCACTGTTCTCGGGGCTTCACCCCCAGTGTGGAGAGAACCAAAGTGTCGGTGTGTTTTCTTGTTTGAAATTCCCTCATCTTAAAAGGTTACCTGTAAACTTCCTACTGGTGTGGCGAGGGCCTCTCCTCTTCAGCTCTTGTCCCGACAGAAATAGCAGCTGAGGGGCCAGTGAGATAGCTTAGCAGCATAAGCATCTGCCTGGCAAGCGCGAGGTCCTGAGTTCCACTCCCAGAACCCACATAAAGGAAAAAAAGGGCCAGTGATATCGCTCAGCGGCACAAGCACCTGCTGGCAAGTGCGAGGTCCTAAGGTCAACTCCTGGTACCCAAAAAAAAAAAAAAAGCAGCTCGGACCTGGCTCCAGGCTATCTACCAAGGCTTCCCGCTGCTCGGGCTTTAGGATCCTACAGTTAAGAGTTTATGCAGGAGAAAACATTTCCGATACACGATGTGGCGGGTGATTCTCTTCAGGAGAATCAATGGCTGGGGGTGGTGAGATAGCTCAGCGGCATAAGCGCCTGCCTGGCAAGCGCGAGGTCCTGAGTTCAACTCCTGGTACCCACATACGAAAAAAGGGCTGGTGATACCGCTCAGTGGCACGGGCGCCTACTGGCGCGCAAGGTCCTGAGTTCAATTCCCGGTACCAAAAAAAAAAGAGAATCAACGGTCATTGTCAAACGGAAAATGAGAAAAAGGAAGATAGAATGGGCCTCTTGCCACTTGATGCCTTAAACCACCTTCACAATGCTGAAAGCTCAACTCAAGGAACACAGTAAACCCTGGGGAAGGCGACGCTCAGCGCGGCTTAACATCAGTCAGTGCCTTTAGGAGTCCAAAGTGTAAAAGGAAGCAAATATTTTGGTCAAAGTTTAAAGAACGTCTGTAAGCGCAACGTAAGTATACTTAGCTGTAATCCTACTCATCTAACACCAAAGAGGCAACACAAAGTCTACTTTTTATTCTGTGCTAAGTGTACAAAATCCCCCCACTCCCCTCGAGAAGTATCACGTCTAAAATACACTCGGATGACCACTGAATATTAAACCACTGTAGGTCGCAAGTCTTCTGGCTGTTCTGCCGCGAAGGGCCGGAGAGGGGAGAAGGCGATCAGGTTCCCGCCGAAGGAGACGAGTCGGGTGCCCTCCGGACGTCTCCGTTCCGCCCGGGTGAAGGGGTCGCTGCGGGTCGGGCCTGGCTGGGGAGCAAGTCACAGACATCACTGAAGCCGCCCCAGTTTCCCCAGAGCGGGTAACAGTGGATTCAAATCAGTAACATCGGTATACGGAAACGGACACTCTGCGCATGCGGGCTCAGTCCTACGGAGCCTCTTCTCCAGTGGCCTGCGCCGATTCTACAAACCCTACACCACGTGACACGGCTTCCTAACCCCCTCCTACAGTGTGATCAGCCGCTGCCTCCGCCCAAGCTCTACTTCGGGTTCAATGAGGCCACTGAGCAAGCAGTAGTCTGGGCCTGAACATACAGATGGATTTGATGTAATCCCAGCACTCGGAGGCTGAGGCAGGAGAATCACAAGTTCAAGCCCAGCCTGGGCAACTTAGGAGATCCTGTTTCAGAAAAAGGGCTGGGGGGCAACCCATTCGAGACCCCTCCTGTCTCTCAGGAGCTATTCTTATTCCCCGTTCCCACATTCCTATTCCCCATTCCTTTTCTCCAGTAAATTTTCCTACTCTTAAAAAAAAGAAAAGAAAAGAAAGGAAAAGTCTGGGGATGTAGCTCAGTGTGAAGGCACCGAATTCAATCCTCAGTACCAAGTGGGGAGGGAGCGGCAGGTGTGCACTAAAACCCAAAAGAACTAAATTATAATATTTAGATCTGGAAAAAAATTATGAAGAAAACAAATTATAAAGAAGATTTATCAATGAGATAATGATATACATTATCAGAATCATTCGGAATTCAGCCCTGGGAACAGGATTAAGGCAGGTTGCATAAATTGGCCAAGGCAGGAGAGATGCAAGTTCGAGGCTACCCGCTCAGCTCAGGCAACCTGGTGACTTAGCAAGACAGTCTCAGAATAAAAAAATAAAAAAGGGCTGGGGATGTAGGTCAGTGTGAAGGCCCTGGGTTCCATACCCTGTGCTGAAAAACAAAAAAAAAGGAAACAAACCCAGGAGGAAGGAGAGAGCCAACTATTCCATTCATAGCACAGTGTCTGTACCAGAGTACGAATCAGATAGCTAGTGGGCATTTATAGTTATTGAGGAAACTGGATTTCTGAAATTATATTTTAGAAATAGAATACACTCACAGTCCATGTTAATGGGGTGAAATGTGTGCACCGTGTACTCGTGACCTGCGCCTGTGTGCGACATCATGTGGAGAGGAGAGGCTTTCTCGGGACGGCTCCACAGAGGGCCAACGCTCTCACTGGATTCAAAGGCAAGAAGCCCCCAAGGGGCAGCACGGCGAACAGTGTGTCATGTGCCAGGAGAACAGAGACGCAGGAACACGGAGGCCGGAAAGCCCATCTCCAGCGGGTCCGAGGGACAGCAAGGCTTCGTATGAATCAAATGGAATGACCCAGAAGAATGAGGACGAAAGTAACTGAGGATAACTGGAGGTGGGCAAGAGGTCTCCCAAAGCAGTGGGACATTTCCGAAGGCCCAGGCCTTGCCTTAGACTTTCCTTGGATCGCTTGGAAATACCTAGTCTAACCCAGGCCACATATCAGACATCTGGGTATCCACCCCATCTGCCATGTCAGATTTGATCCATAAATCACCCAGGAAAATAAACCTTCAAGGGTTAACATTAGGACATACTATATTTTATGGAAGAAATAAATGGAAACAAAGCTTGTATAAATGCAAAGGGGAAGGAGGTTTGAAGGGAGGGGAGGGGAATGGGAAAAAAGATATATTATATACAGGTACATTTCCTATGATGGATGCTGTCAATATATACAACAAATTTTTTTTTTTTTTGGTACTGGGAATCAAACTCAGTACCTTGCGCGTGCCAGGCAGGCGCTGTGCCACTGAGCTATATCCCCGGCCCGACAAATATGTACTAAATAAAAAAAAAGTTAAAAAAAAAAAACCCCAGAGTGTACTTTAGAGTATATAAGCACAGAAAGTTTCTCTCCATTTTTAGAAAATGAATAATGAATGGATTTCAGAGTAAGTGAAAACAATGACGAGATGTAAAATTTAAACCTCACACACAAATTGAAAAGTATTTCAACTTTATGAAACAAATCTAGAAAACTAAGGGATATCAAATTAAGTTGGAAAACTTACTGAATCAAGAAGGTGGTGTTCAGTAGTGACAGCTTCAGTATCAAACAGTACTGGAGAACAAGGAAAAAATCACTTTTAACTTTAAAGACTGTTCTCACAGACATGGACAAAGCTTTGAAAGACACAGTTTTACACATTAAAGACAAACACATAGGCCATTTTGTGCCATATATATATATATTTTAATATCATTTCTCAGTAAAATTCTTATCCTTACCTTCAGTATAGAGTTTTCTACAAAAAAATCTCACACTGAAAATATTAAAAGTACCCAGTTTGACAAGGGGAGGACCGGAAATGTCCAGTCAGACCCATATCACAGAGCGATACGCGGACGGAAACAGCAGGTCGAGCCAGCACGCGTTACAACACGACAAGAGCAGAGCCCTGCTCCGTTCTGCCGCTGTCTGCGGGACAGGCCCTCGTGACGGCCCAGCGTGGGATGGCAGGTGTGCGCCGCCGCGGCCCGCAAGACCTATGTGGTTTGCGGGAAAAGTGACCCAAAGTAGTAGGAAGAGGCACTGGGGAAAATAACAGGATGTTTGAGGCAGCTTTGGGCACGTGTGTGGAAGAAAACTAAAAATTGGAGGGAAGATTTCTGTCTTCCCAGTGTGGATTAGTACCCAGTGTGGATTAGTGTTTGTGGCTGGTTTTTATGGTGTCTCCCTGAGGGCTTGGGGACAAGTAGGATGTGATAACATAAACTATTTTATGAGGCATTTATTGTGTGTCGATTTTTCAACTTTCATCTTTAGGAACTGGCACTCAGAATTATTTATGATAATCTACACCTTAATCCAAGTTCATTTTTAAATAAAACCTATTGTATTTTAGAAGTTCTTACCTGACTGAGAGGCTGCTGTTTCTTGCACGGTGTTATTCCGCGATGGTGAATTTTTTTCAGGACTATTCATCAGAACATCCTGTGCGGTAAACGAAGAATTCAGTTCCATCCCTTCCACGACGCCCGAGCTCTCCTCTTTATTAGTTGTCGTATCATCTGCTACTCCACCAGCAAGAAGATGCGAACCTGTTGTTTCGCTAGGTAAATAGTCCATCTCAAAGTTTGTCTTATTTACATCCTGGAAGTAAAAATGGCCATTACATTTAATTACAAAAAAAAACTGAAACAGAGTCTTGTTGCTATTAAATGTAAAAAAAAAAAAAAATAGCCGAAGACTGCTACCCTATGAACCCTACAGCCTTGCTTCTTGACAATGACCTCGGATGACATTACAGGAATATTAGGAGTGAAGGGAATTTTTCAGCAAGCACCTACACTGATTTCCAACTTAATTTGAGAATGGCAGACATTCTCTGTGAAGAACCACACAGTGAATATCACAGATCTGGTGATCCTTGCAATCTGCTCTGGTCACTCAGTTGTACCGTGGCACTCCAAAAGCAGCCAGATACAGTGCAGACCAATGAGCATGACTACGTCACCACGAAACCCGGTTTACACAAACAGTGGCCAAAGTTTGCCGATCTAGTTCTCTAGTTCCGAAGTCACACGATGCGAGCTAAAGAATACGCAAAGCCACTGAAGTAAGAATGATTCTGTGTGACGTGGATTTCTGTTGTTGATCCTGGCTGGTGTTGTGGAGTTGCTGTGGATAAGATAAGCAGATGATGCCCCAGGCCTCTACCACGCGGCAACAGGACTCACATGGTTCACTTCAATTAAATCTTGTAATCCAGGACACTGAGCACCTTCTATGGCATTGTTCCTGAAAGAAAAGAGCATTCTACTCAGATAATTCAACATGCTGCGGCTGTCTTCTGGCTTGTGTGCCGAGTCTACCCTTTATGGAAGGACAGAGCATAGAGAGTAGGTTAACAACGGAAGCTGATCCGAGACCTGGCCCGGCCCAGTGGACCCCGGCCCCAGGAGGAGGCGCACAGGCCCATGCGAGGCAAGTCAGGACTGGCCACACTGCTTGTCCCTTGTAATACAGTATGCTCTGAGAACAAAGTCCTTCATTCACCTTTTACCTCTCCGAAGTGTTTCTTCAAAAGTCCACTGTATCTTCCTGGTTTCTAGCTTCACTGTCCTTTATCTGAGAGCAGTTGCCCTCTTCCAGCACAATTTGTGGCAATCAATAAACATTTGTGAGAGTATTTGTAATATGACCCGAATGCAATTCTGGATCTTCCCAGAGCAAGACAATAAACAACAGGATTTATACCGTAATGGAGTAACTGGCGTCTGAGAAATGTAATAAATTGGTATTTTATAACCCACAGCTTTAACACGTAAAGTATTCTCATCCCATAAAGGCTAAACACATTGGATGTATATTAGCAGTTTAGAGGCTGATCCTGTGAGCTTTGTGTTGAATAAACTTTCTCATCTGCCTCGCGCGGGGACCCACCGGGCCTGCGTGGTGCCCGCCTGTGCCCTCATTCATTGGGTTGCTATGATGGCCGGGTTCTCAGTGCTGTCCCAACTCCAGCTCAGTCAGAAGCCCGAGTCTGCTCTCAGCACCAGCACATTATTACTTTTCCCTGTTGCATTTCCTGTGCGCAGATGTCCCAGGGAGGGCACCCTCGGTGAGCTGCACGCATGTGTGCAGGGGCAGCGCTGTGTAGTAGAAAGAATGCAGGCCACATCCATATTCACCAATTTTAAGCTGAATTTCAGTGAGTTAAACAAACTTCAAAATTTCCTACTTGGAAATTGGGGCTGCAGCACCTCACAGGATTGAATGAGACGCTAAGGACCAGCTACTTCTTCCAAGGGTGCCTACAAACCCAGGCTGGGGGATCATCAGAGGAGAATAGGGCTCAGTTAACTCATGGGCCCCAAAAGTTTCTCAGCTGGTCATTGAGCTGGATTCTCCACCCCGATTAGGGACTTTATTTTTTTGAGGTGGGGTCTTGCTATGTTGCCCAGGCTGGTCTTGAACTTGTAAGCTCAAGCAAAGTTCTTGCCTCAGCCTCCTAAGTTGCTGGGCCTACAGGAGCGTAACACCATGCCCAGCTCCCACCTGAAAGGTTAAGCCTGTTTCCTGACGAAAAGAAAGAGGCCCTGTGAAATGTAATTAAAAATATGTGTCTGCACGCTGCACCATCTTAATCTGAATGACATTTAATAGGCCCATATGTTAAACTCTTAAGAACATGTTAGAGAAATAACCTGCTCTCTGGAATATTTGAAAACAAAGTCTTCTTATCACCGTGTGCACTTTGGGTGCTCCGAGGACCAGAGTTCGCTGGCGATGTCATTTGTCTCTGAGGGCCCACTTCAGCCCTGCTCTCGGGCACAGCTCTGGTGACAGACTTAGGCGTTCCGAGCCTTTGCGACAGACGTTCACAAGAGAGCACTGGAAGACAAGAGAAATCAGCCCAGCACCAAAAAGTTCCTTCATTCACTTCTCTCTGTTGCCAGGAAGATGGTGCAAACCCTACTGAACCCTACTGGTCTCTTCGTCAGAATCAGATGTCAGAATCATCTGCTAGACAGCATGAAGCCCTCATTAGACCCGGTTTCCTGACCCCCACGGCTGCAACGTTCACAGAAATAACCTTCAAAGACAGCTCTACAAGGACGAAGGAAACTAACAAACACACAATACCAGTGAGAAGAACATTCCAGAAGCTACAATGCTGACATGTTAATTTCGAACGTTACTTAGCAGACCCAAGCCAACGAGTGCAAAGCCACCAATCAGGAAAGAAGAGTTGATGTAGAACAATTGTCAACACCCATTTCTCTCCGCCTCTGAAAACTAGAGGTTTATTTCCAGAAAAAGGTGAAGCAGGAGGTCTTTGGCATAGGGGATACCGGATAGAGCGGAAAGATGCTATGTGGAAAACATGAAGAATAAGTGAACATTTACGACTGAGCTGCTGAGATGCTCAACTTTCTTCCCCGCTACGTGGCTCCTGAGTTGTTGGCAGACAGAATACACAGGGGTATGAAAAAATATGGTGAATGCTAACATTAAAAAAATTGACTGTGACTATTCCATTCCTTAGTCTTTTATTTTTACTTAGCTTTTACATGGCTTAATCTTTTTTTTTTTTTTTTTTGTGGGTACCGGGGGGTTGACCTCAGGACCTCGCGCGCCAGCAGGCGCCCATGCCGCTGAGCGATATTACCGGCCCCTTTTTCGTATGTGGGTTCTGGGAGTCGAACTCGGGCCCTCGCGCTTGCCGGGCAGGCGCTTACGCTGCTGAGTCATCTCACCGGCCCTACATGGCTTAATCTTATACTGAGTAATGTTTTTCTCCAAAAGGTATTTGTACATTCTGTAATTCTTGAGTTTGTTAATACATAAGAATGTTTACTTGTTGTCTTTAAAATAAATAAATAAATAAAAATAAAAAAAATAAATTGATTACAGGGGGCTGGTGAGATGGCTCAGCAGCATAAGCGCCTGCCTGGCAAGCGCGAGGGCCCAAGTTCAACTCCTGGAACCCACATGAAAAAGGGGCCGGTGATATCGCCCAGCAGCACAGGCGCCTGCTGGCGCGCAAGGTCCTGAGGTTGACCCCGGTACCTACAAAAAAAAAAAAAAAAAAATTGATTACAGGGCTGGTGATATTGCTCAGTGGCACAAGCGCCTGCTGGCAAGTGCGAGGTCCTGAGCTTGACTCCTGGTACCCACATTAAAAAAAAAAATTGATTACAGTGAAAAACATTGCCATTAATCTCCATCACTTCACACACACACATCCCATTGTTCTTGCCACTTTCTGAAGCAGTTTTACAAGTCCTCTTTCACGACTGTCTTTACACAGTGTAATAAAAAATATTGTAAATGCTGTCATCCAATGGAAAGGCAGGCTTGGAAAAACATGACAGTGTGCCCTCATCCACGCTATTCACCAGATCTGGCACCAGGAGACTTCTGGCTCTTACCCAAAGTCAAAATGACCATTCGGGACATCAATCACGACAGTGCAACTAAAGCCACAACAAAGCAAGTAAAGACACTTACAACAGGACTTCCGGAACTGCTTCAGAAAGTGGCAGAGATGATGGGATAAGTGTGCTTGGAGCAAGGGGGAAATATTTTGAGGGGGATTCATGCCAATGTGCCTTTTACTGTAATGCATTTTTTTTTTTTTTTTTTTTTTTTTGGTGGGTACCGGGGGGATGACCTCAGGACCTCGCGCGCCAGGAGGCGCCCGTGCCACTGAGCGATATCACCGGCCCCTTTTTCGTATGTGGGATCCGGGAGTCGAACTCGGGCCCTCGCGCTTGCAAGGCAGGCGCTTACGCCGCTGAGCCATCTCACCGGCCCTGTAATGCATTTTTAAAAATTTAAACACACACCATATTTTTCAATGCTTTCTAGGTAGCAGATGAGAATAGTCTCCCCTGGGGAGCCTGAGTAGCCTTTGGTAAGACTTAAATGCAGTCACATGCAGGTTCCCAGGGTGACAGCGCAGCTACCTTGGCCCAAAGAAAGGGGCCTAGGGCCCCATCTTAAATCCGAACAAGCAGTGAAGGATCAGATGCCCGAGGAAAGCGTCTAATGGGGACAGAAACCAAGAGACAGGAAACAGAAATGGACTACACTGAGGAAAAAGAAAGCAGCACCATCCACTCCCTTGGAAAGATAGAACCGCACTTAGGAAACGCGGGCAGAATGTCAGAAAACGGAACATTTGGCGAATGAGAAGGACCCCTCATGAATTAAAAACATGATAGCCAGTATGAAAGTTGAGAAAATCTCCTGGGACATAGAAGAAGATAGTAAGTATAGGAAAAAAAAGATAAGCATCTGGAAAAACAAAACAAAAAATAGTTTGCAGGAAAAAAAACGATCACACCTCGTTTAGAGAGATGGTGCAAAGCAACAAAAGGGACCCTGGCGGGTGAGAGGCCTCTCCGGGATCTACTGTTTCAGAACGAGTTCATGCCACTATGTACTTTATAACTGAACTTCAGTTTCAGAAGACCAGTTTCTGCACAGACCTCCCCGTCCCTGAGATGAAGGCAGCCCGGGAGAACGCAGGTGCGGCACCTGCTAACCCGTGCACAGTAAGCAGCCGGGGTCATGACAGTAGCGGCGGACGGAGGTTCCTGGGTTCTCACCAGTCTAGCAGCTTCAAGTAGGAAAAACAGAAAACAACAACAACAACAACAACAACAACAAAAAAAACAAAAAAAAAAACACACGGGCTCTAATACCCAAACCAACAAGGAGGTCATGCTCCACTGAGGTGACCGCAGATAGCAGGTATTAGAGAGTGGCTGGAGTTCACTTTCAAAAGGTGTCCCATGGACACAGACTCCTAGTGGACATCTAGGGTTTATACATAAGTAATATCAATAGAGAGAAAGACATTTAATCTAATGAAAGTAGTTTGAAAAATAGTTTCTGAAAAATAGAAAATATTAGAGACTGGTTTTCTAAAGTATTAAAAACTAGTTCTGATGGGTGTGGTGGCACACGCCTGTAATCTCAGCACTTGGGAGGCTGAAGCAGGAAGGTCACTTAGAGTTTGAGGCCACCCTGGATTACACTGAGAGTTCAAGGGCAGCCTGAACTGCATAGCAAGACCCTGTCTCAAAAACCAACAAAACCAAAAACAAACAACCCCCCAAACTAGTTTGACTGGAATACTTTAAAATTGGGAAGTTAATTCATTTAGTGACTTTCAAACACATTTCAGCAAGGGTTTTAACTCCGATGACCATAAAACCAAGCACGCCTTCCCTACGCTGTGTCGGAACCCCCGCTGGAGAAGCGCCACTGCGGACGTCCTCTGTCCTCCCCTCTCAACGCTGCCCCGCGCCTCCTGCTCCATCCTCGTCCCTCGGCCCTGAGACCCAACCTCGGACCTGACTGCGGGGCCTCGGGGACGGGAACGGGGTCGGGGGCACGGCTGAGGAGGCAGCAGCAGCTTGCAGGCTGTGCGCCCCACTTGCAGGCCACGGACCGCGTCCTCTGTTCTCCTCTGGACGGCCGCCCGCCCGGGTGGCTCAGAGCCCCGCGAACGCTGACCTGAGAAGGACTTGGCGGGGCTCTCGACTCTGAAGAAGCCGGCGTCGAACACGATCCTGTCCGCGTCGCCGGGCAGCGCGCAGCCCCCGGCCTCGGCCCGCCCCAGCCGCTGGCGCATCGCGCTCTTGGCGGCGGCCAGGCGGCTTCTGGCGGCCGCGCGCGCGCTGTCGTCCACTGTGGGTTTGCTCGCCGCGCCAGGGCCAGGCTTCTTCTGTAAGAGAGGTTGTGGTACGTATGGAGGCCATCTCTTATCATCTTAGGAAAACGCTGTAATTTTTGTCAAGTGAAATTTTAATACTTAAAAATGATCTAAAATATATCACGAATTCACCATATATTATCTTTTGTTTTGTTTTTTGATTTTTTGAGACAAGGTCTCGCTATGCAGTTCAGGCCGGCCTCGAACTCACTTTGTAGTCCAGGCTGGCCTTGAACTCACAGTGATCCTTCTGCCTCAGCCTTCCGAGTACTGGGATGACAGGCGTGCGCCACCACGCCCGGCCACCATATATTACCAAGTTCCCAGCCTATGCAAAGAAACTGAGGAACGAGGTAAAGGACAAAACCCCTCATCTCTAGGCGCCTGGCGCTCACTAGGACAAACGCAAACAAGGCCGGTGGGCAGGCGAGGGTCGTGAGAGGTGCTCGGGGCTGCAGGGATCACAGGACACAGCCCCGCCGGAGCAGTAAAGGCTCCGTGCCCACAGGGGCTGGCACCAGGTGTCCGACCAACGGATGCGTCAAGAAAGGTTGCAGAGAAGGGCTTGGGGCAAAGCCAACAGAAAAGACAGGCAGAGGCAGCAGGCAGACAACAGAGCCCTCCACCCCATGGTGTCACTGCTGCGTTTCTATCAAGGACAGTAGGATGAAGGGTTAGTGACTTTTTAGCAGATTAACATCATCAAACTCGGCGTTGCAGGACGCTTGCTCTGGCGACAGTGTGGCCTGGACTGGGAAGGATGTGGCTGGAATGGCAGCGGGGAGACGCAGGCGGGCAGGCTGAGGAAGGGGTGAACCAGACCGGGCCCTGCTGATGTGCCGGGTGGGTGCAGAGGTGAAGATGGTGGAAGAGGAAAAGGAGAGGATCAAAGGTGACAGCCCAGTTGCTTATGGAAATACCGGATGATGACCGAGTTTTGAGACAGGGAAACCCTGGGATGTGTGGAAATGACTTCAGTTTGGGACATACTGACTTTTAAGGTACACCGAGTCATGACACAGAGAATTAGCTAAAGCAGTAAAGTGTGGTTTGAAAAGCAGATTTGAGGATCATCAAAAAGTGGGTTAAAATTGCACAGGAAGCGCTAGGGATGCAGCTCTGTGGCAGATAGCTCACCAATTGTGTGTGAAGCCTGGGGTTAAAAAAAAAAAGACACTGGAAAAACCAGCTGTATTTAATACAGAGCAGAGGCTAGATTTTATAAATCAAGCACCAATGATGTCAGCGGCTAGTGGGTTAATAACCATGGTAGCTTCTCTGCAGGCAGGCAGTGAAAGGGAACTGCAGCAAGTTGGAGCGAGGCGGGATAGTAAAGGTGTAGACGATTTCATCAGTCAGATAGCTCGTCTGCGACTGGGGAGGAGGAGGTGGAGGCACATATCGTCAGGGAGAAGTGGACAGCCCCAGCCGGTCCTGGTTGGTGGGTTTCATTGTAAACAAAGCTAAGACACCTAAACACATCCACACGCTGACGGGAAAGAGGGACAAAAGACCAAGCAATGCTAACTGTTGCAATGAGGTTAATAAGAGACAGGAGGACGTGGTACCAAGGTACATGTAATAGATCAGTTCGATTTGATTTGTTCGCTAATCTTCACAGTAGCCTAAAGGGAGGGGTGTAGTTTGGTGGTGGAGTGCTGGCCAGGCAGTGCAAGCCTCTGGGTAACACCCCTGCCCCAACCAAGCTGTTATGGTTTGTGTCTAGATGTCCCCTCAAAGCCTCACGCGGTCACAGGGTATTTTTGGAGGCAGCTGAATCTAGAGCGCGTGATTGATTCGTAGTACAATGCTGGGATTAAGCGCTCTGGGATTAAGGGTGGGTGACTGCTGGATCAGTCCACCGATTGGATCGGCAAGGCCTTAGTCCCAGTAGACTGGATACAATATAAGGGACAAAGAGGCTTGTCTCTCTCTCCCTGGTTGCTTTTGCTGTCTTCCACCGCCATGAATGGTTGCCCCTCTGCCATGTGCCACCCTGCCTTGGAGCCAGCTGATTATGGACTGAAACCTCTACAAACCGCGAGCTAAACAAATCTTTCCTTCCTTAACTTTGGGCATCGGGTATTTTGTCTCAGCAACGAGAAAAGTACCTAAGACACAAAGCAAACCCAAAAATCAAAAATTAAACCAACTAACAGTAGCCTATAAAATACAGTAGGAGAGTGCCATCTGCTGGTAACAGCAGAACTGCAAGACTCTCACCTGACAACGGCCATTACCCACACACCTGATGATTTGATTGATATTTCTCAATAAGAAACAGAGCGTTCTTCACTATTTAGCAGATTTGAAATTCTTTTAATCATTTGGTCACTGCCTTCAGTGTCCTTGTCATGAGGCTTCATTAATAAATCATAGTGTTATTATTATATAGGGGAGGCGACTGGGGATTGAACCCAAGGCATTTGCACAGAGCTACGTCCGCAGCCCTTTTTTTTTTTTTTTTTTTTGTACTTCTCAGAAGCACAAATGGCCAATAAACAATGAAAAATTGCTCAACATTACTGGTCATTAGAAAAATGCAATTAAAACGAGTGGGATTTCATTTTACTCCAGAAAGAATGACCATCAAGAAATCAAATAATAACAAATGCTGGCGAGGCAGTGGAGAAAAAGAAGCCTTTCTACTTGGTTGGTGGGCTTGTGGACTAGTGTAACCACTATGGACATCAGTACAGAGATGCCTCAAAAAACTAAAACTAGGGCCAGTGAGATGGCTCAGCGGCTTAAGCGCCTGCCCGGCAAGCGCGAGGGCCCGAGTTCGACTTCCGGAACCCACATACGAAAAAGGGGCCGGTGATATCGCTCAGCGGCACGGACGCCTGCTGGCGCGCGAGGTCCTGAGGTCGACCCCCCAGTACCCACAAAAACAAAACAAAACAAACAAAAAAAAACAAAAAAAAACTAAAACTAGAGGTTCCAGTTTACCCAGCTGTCCCCCTGCTAGGTATCTTCCCAAAAGAGTTAAAGGCATCATATTCCAGTGAGTCAGGCACACCCAGTTTCTAGCAGCACAATTCCTAATGGCTAAATCTTGGAAGCAGCCTGTATGTCCACCAACAGATGAACAGATACAGAATATATGGTATTTACACGCCATGGAGTACTACTCTGCCAGAAAGAAGGATAAACTTGAGTCATCTGTAGGAAAATGGATGCACCTTGAGACCATAATGATAAGTGTAATAAACCACAAGCTTAAATATTGCATGGCTTTTCTTATACGAGAAACCCAAACTAAAAAGGCTAATAGGAAGCAGGGAGATCTTTTTCTTTTTTTTTTTTTTTTTTGTGGGTACCGGGGGTCGACCTCAGGACCTCGCGCACCAGCAGGCGCCCGTGCCGCTGAGCGATATCACCGGCCCTTTTTCGTATGTGGGTTCTGGGAGTTGAACTCGGCCCTCGCACTTGCCAAGCGGGCGCTTACACCGCTGAGCCATCTCACCGGCCCCCAGATCTTTTTCAAATGGAAAAAGAGATCAAGAATGGAGGGAGGGGAGGAAACGGGAATGAAAAAAGAACTGAGATGTGTTTTGTACATGCACAAACTCCACACAACAAAGGTAATCATTATGTAATACAAACATGTACTAATAAATAATAAAAGCTGAAAATAAGAAAGGTGTGGCAGCGCACGCCTGTAATCCCAGTACTTGGGAGGCTGAGTCAGGAGGATTGCCACAAGTTCAAGTCTAGCCTGGGCTACACAGTGAGTTCAAGGCCAGCCTGAGCTACATAGACCCTGTCTCAAACAAACAAACAAACAGACGAATAACAAAAAACAGAAAATAAATAAAGCCTATCACACAAAAAGGTACATAAGACAGTCTACTAGTCAAGAACATAGATTCCGGAAGGGGAAAGTCTGGCCTGAAGCCCAGCTCCACCTTTGGCAATGACCTGATGGTTCTAGGCCTTGGATTCCAGTGCCTCTCTCATAGCACTGCTGTAGGATTAAAGGAGTTAATATGTGCAAAGTAGTTGGACTAATATTTGGCACATACTAAACACTACATATGTTATCAACTAAACTACTAGCATTACTATTACAACCAAATCTATAAGCATGGTTTAAAGAACAAAACCGACACTGATGGAACCCGCTGTCTGGGGACGTCAAGGGTGCCCCAGTTTAATCTTCTCCCCAGCAATGAACATCCTACATTTTGTGTTGATCATTTCCTTGTGCTCTCTTCAAAAGCAAGCAGAATGCTGTAAGTAATAATATGAAACCTACTTTATAAAACGAGAACTCAGAAGCTGAATGTTTTTAAAACTTAAAAACACAAAAATCAAAAGAGTCTATATTAGAAATATGGATGTAAAACCCAAAACTTACCCGTAAGACTTTTTTGCTTGTGCTACTGTTTTGCCATCCAGATTCTTCTAGCTTCATCAGATTGATGAATTTTTTATTTACATCTTCTATCTGGTAATAAATAAAGCCCAAGTTTATCAGGTTAATGCTACCATATCACAGGTATAAACTAATGAACTGAAGCTCCAAAAAAAAAAAAATTGAGAATGGCAACTCATAAATGGTGAGTTATTAAAATTAAAATGAGTCTTTAGTCTTCAAATTAAGAACTTTTAATTGTAAAACTTATTTTTGGTCTCACAAACCTCCAAACTCTACGTAAAGGATGACATACCTAACTCTCCAACGTTATTTGCAACCACTACAGTGGCAAGAGAGACATCTTAAATGTTTTTGTTTCTTAAATTATACAATATGGAGATCATCTTTTTAAAAGTTATTTATCTGTTCCCTACTGAAGGATTTCTTGGTTGCTTTCACGTTTTGGAAATTATGAATAATACATGCAAAGTCTGGAATGGACAGAAGCTCTGCACTCATTTGGGTAAACGTGCAGACTGGAACTGCCAGACCATATGTTAGGAGGGTTTAGTTTCGCAAGACGCTGCCAAGCTGTCTTCCAGAATGGATGTGCACTTTGCGACCTCAGTAGCAGTCATGGAGCCTTCCCGTCGTCCATATCCGGTGGCTTCTTTGCCAGCCTAGGTGTCGTCCTCACGACTCTAACGGGCGTATGCGGGTGCTCTGGGATCTCACTGCTAACCCGCGACTCCCAGGACACAGGGTGCCGGCCTCGTTTCATAGGTGCACTCGCCATCTGCTCTCCTCTTCTTCAGGGAGGCATCTGTTGTGGTCTTCTGCTCACTTTTTAATTTGCTCGTTCATTTGTTTTTCTGCTTTGCAGCCATGGGGAGGGAACCCAGGGCCCCTTGAGTGCTAGGCAGGCACAGTCTACCCCGGAGCTGCAACCCCAGCCCCGCTGCCCATCTTCCCAGGACTGAGTTGAAGAGTTTTTGTATGTTTTAGATAAGTCTTTTTTTTTTTTTTTTTTTTTGTGGGTACCAGGGGTCGACCTCAGGACCTTGCGTGCCAGTAGGCGCCCGTGCCACTGAGCCATCTCACCGGCCCCTAGGTAAGTCTTTTATCAGAGTGTCTTTTCCAAATATTTTCCTCCCAGGCTGTGGCTTCTCATTTAAAAGATTCAGGCAATATGCTTCCTAGTAGGAGGGAAATCAGGGTCTCCATCAGGCACTGCTGGGCTCCTTCAGGAGGTGACCACTGCCCACAGCCTGCTAAACTCGCAGGACGCCCTCTCTACGCATGTGTACGCGCGTCCTCTCAAACTTCCTCTCTCAAAACACGGAAAGGTCAGGATGACTCAGGACTCAGTAATGATCAACAGGTGACTTTCAACAAAGGTGCCAATACATTCCACGAGGAAAGGATATTCCTCAGCGAGAGGGCTGGCAAAGTGGATATCCACATGCAGAAGAACGAAGTCAGAGGGCCGGTGAGATGGCTCAGCGGCGTAAGCGCCTGCCTTGCAAGCGTGACAGCCCGAGTTCAACTCCCGGATCCCACATACGAAAAAGGGGCCGGTGATATCGCTCAGCGGCACGGGTGCCTGTTGGCGCACGAGGTCCTGAGGTCGACCCCCTGGTACCCACAAAAAAAAAAAAAAAAAAAGAACGAAGTCAGACCCGCTCAATTTCATATGCGAAAACTAACCAACTAGACCACAGACCTAGTTGGACCAGCTAAAACTATAAGAAAAAAGCAAAGAAGAAAATCTTTGTTGGGAAGCTGAGGCTGGAAGATCGTCACGAGTTTGAGGCCAGCCTGCGGTATACAGTAAATTCAAGGCCAGCATGAACTACATAGTGAGACCCTGTCTCAAAAAAAACAACCAAACAAGCAAAAAAACAAAATATTTCTGATTTGTGGTTAAGCAAGAGTTCTTAGACATGTCCGAATCCCAACATAAAAGAAAAAAATCTCATAAACCGAATCTCACCAAAGTGAAAAATATTTACACTTCTAGTAAAATGATTAAAATCATGCGACAAACCCAGAATTTCCTCTTGGCACAATGAAAAATAACCCAATCAGGTATTGCATTCATTCGTTCATTTTCCCAGAGCCCTGAGCCTCCCAGTCCCCAGTCTGAGCTCCTGCTTCTCAAGCTTGCCACACAGTTAGGTCTCGCTGTGTAGTCCAGGCTGGCCTTGAACTTGTGGTGATCCTCCTGACTCAGCCTCTGAGTGCTGGGATTACAGGCATGCACCACCACACCAGTAGATTATCTTAAATTCCTCCTACACTTGCTACTGGCCACTTCCTCAGTCCCTTTCCAAGGCTGCCTCTTACTCTCCTCTACTCTTCTTAGCCTACTCTCAATCCGTGAGGTACATTCTCAGTTTCTTGAGAAGGGAGGCAGGAGAGGAGGAAAAATGTGGTCTGAAAAATGCCTTCTCAGCCTTACGCTCAACTGGGGACAGAACTCCAGGCTAGAAATGATTTTTGCTCAGATTTTCCAGGGCATTGTTCTTTCACGTTTTAAGATCGCCAGTGAGCCAGGGCACACACCTGTGATCCTAGCACTTGGGAGGCTGAGGCAGGAGGATCACAGTGAGTTTAAAGCCAACCTGAACTACATAGTGAGACCCTGTTTCAAAAACTGATCACCAGTGAGCCATTCAAGGCTACCCCGATTCTGGGTGTTCTGCCTGAAGCTGAGCTTCTCCCTGGAAGCTCCCAGGTCTCCTTCTCCTTCCCCAGTGCTCTTTGACCACATGTGATGCACGATGGCCCGGGTCCCTCTGGCCTGCTGTGCTGGGCACTCAGTGGGCCCCTTCAGCCTAGAATCTAGGCCCTTCAGTTCTGGAAGAAAAATCTTAAACTATGTCATTGATCATTTGGTTCCCACTATATTTCCCTATTCTTTTGTTCTGGAATCCCAGTTATTTGGACTGGGCCCCTTAACTTGCTTATCTATTCTCCCCTATTTTACACCTCTCTAGGCTGTACTTCCTGGGAGATTTCCTTGATGACACTGTCTAACTTTCTAACATATTTTTGCTCTTATTTTCTAACCTCACAGTCTATTTTTGTGGTTCTGTGAATATTCTTTTTAAGTATTTTTGTTTGACAGAGGAAATGCCTGCTCTCTTTGAGAATCTTAATACTTGCTTTTAAAAGTTCTGTTCTCCTTACATAACCCCATGGATTTCATCCCAGTAGCTGTTTCCCTGAAGGTCTGCTCCGGTCTCTGTCTTCTAGATCCAAAGCCCCCTTTGGGAGCTGGGAGGTAGCTCAGTGGTGCAGTCCATGCTTAAACGCACAAGGCCCTGGGTTCAATCCTCCGCATCACCCAAGAAAGAAAGAAAACTCTCTCCTTCCAATGTCTGTTGTCGTCTATTAGTTCCTAAAATAGTATTTAATTTAATTAATTAATTTATTTTTTATGTGGGTACCGGGAGTTGACCTCAGGACCTCGCACTTGCCAGGCAAGCGCCCGTGCCGCTGAGCGATATCACCGGCCCTTTTTTTCCTTTATGTGGGTTCCGGGAGTCAAACTCAGGACCTCGCGCTTGCCGGGCAGGCGCTTATGCCGCTGAGCTATCTCACTGGCTCCTAAAATGGTTTTTTTATATCCACATCTCTAAAATAAGCTCAACAAGCTAGAAAGTGCTACCACCCCATGCCTTCACTAACTCTAATAATTTTCTCTATTATAGAACTTTCTGCTTTAGATTAGAATGATACATTGTCTCTAAGTTGCTCATCATTTTACAACGCCTCTGGGACAGAGAATGTGCCTTTTACCAACTCCTGATCCAAAGCCTGGCACACAACAGGTTTTCAACAACTGCTAATTCAACTCAAGACTGGCTCATTTCTCATGTGTAGAATTGCTATGGACTATTTGAGAGTTGAATATAACCCCGATTTCTAACCATACAGAAAGTAACCTGACAATACAAGGGAGAAGAACATCAGTAATAAATTTTGATAGTGCAGCTTAAAAAAAAAAAAAAAAAAAAAAAAAAATTTTTATATTTTTTAATCAGATTTTTTTTTTTTTAAAGAGAAGAAAAAACAAAACAAATCAAAAGAAGAACAAATTTTCAAACCAACATAATAGGAGGGTAACAATGGTAAAAATTTTTTAATAGCTCACTTACTATCATAGGTACGTAAGCAACTCCATTAAAAAAAAAAATCAGGGGCCGGTGAGATGGCTCAGTGGTGTAAGCGCCTGCCTGGCAAGCGCGAGGGCCCGAGTTCGATTCCCGGAACCCACATACGAAAAAGGGGCCGGTGATATCGCTCAGCGGCACGGGCGCCTGCTGGCGCGCGAGGTCCTGAGGTCGACCCCCCGGTACCCACAAAAAAAAAAAAAAAAAAAAAAAAAAAAAATCAGGTTAATACAGTCAATACTTAGCCACCTACCTGAAAACTAACCATATCCCAAAATCCATCCAGGTCCGTGCAGGTGGTCTCCTTCTCGCCTCGTTTATATTCACAGTCGTCCACCAATCCTTCAAACTGTTTGAACCTTTCCTTCATAAGGAGTCGCGTTTGGCCAACTGCCGTGCGGATGAGCTCTTTAGCTGAAGGAGGTAAGAGGGGTTTCAGAGTAAAAGGAGGAAACAGGGCCTTTGCAGTGAGCCAACTGACTGATTAGACTTCATCCCAAATACCCGAGGGCTTACAGCATCAAATCTTTAAAGCAAAACAAAGAATACTACCGCAAAACTCTGTCATACAAATCCAACCATTAACTTATCCAACCTCAATGCCTAGCGATGTTTGGCCTATACATAAGCGACGTAATGAGCAACACTTCACGTTGTGTACTTTATAAGAACTCAACTCAGGCCGGTGATATAGCTCAGCGGCATAAGCGCCTGCCTGGCAAGCGTGAGGTCCTGAGTTTGACTCCAGGTACCCGCATATATAAAAAAAAAAAAAAAAAAAGAACTCAACTCAACATGGTGCACACAGCATCTAAGCAGAACTCCACACTGGTAGCACACATTTTTTTCTGAGCAGCTTTGCCAAGTAAGATGAAGGAATGTTTCAGAAAAACATTGATTTAGGTAGTAATTTTCCTTTATTCAAAAAATATTTTTGTATCATTAAATAATACCAGAAATTGATGTTACCCATAAAGTCATATAAAAAAATCTAATAATGAAAGTCTTATACTTCTTTACCACAGCGATAGTGGAGAACAAAACTATGAGAAATGAAAAATTCTTGCTATTTTGAATAACAAAACTATAAAGTTGGGACAGCACTAGCTTTCCATGTTTCAGGTGAATGCAGTCATATTAAAAGAAACAAAGCCAAGACATCAGTGAATACAAAGTTCTCTCACCATCATCGGGAATGTCCAACTCAAGCTTCCGGTCCCAGTCTAGGCAGTGCGAAGTTAATTTCTCCGTTTCTGACTGGAGGATATTTCTAAAATTATGACACGCATTTCAGTTTGACAAGAACCAGTGTTAGCACAATGACACAATGATACACAATACAAGGAAGGTCTAAGAGGCATGCACAATATTCGTTTCCCAGAGTCGATGCTTCATTATTTAATGAACGGCACCAAGAGTCCACTTCCGAGCTCACATTTCTAGCTTTATCTGTCCTCGTTCTCCAGAGGCCGAGCAGAATCCCTCATCCCTCGTGTGCATTAGATCCTCCGACGCTGTCCATGGAGCCACGGTCAACCCAGCTGCTGAGAGCCAGTGAAGTTAACAGCTCTTCAGGCTGGGATTAAAGTGGCCGGGACTCAGAACCTGAGCATGAGGCTTCCTGCGTCTAAAGGCCATGGTTCTCAACTGGAGCCAATCTTGCTCCCTAGGGACATTTGGTGGTTGTCTAGAGACATTCTGGATTGTCACTACTGGCTCCAGATACCGCAGATGTCCTACAATGTGCAGGATGAAATCCCCACAAAGAGTACACAATCTAAAATGTCAATAATGCTAGAGAAACCTAGGCCTAAGGCAAGTTTAACCAGTTTCCGTAAGAGAGCATCAGAGCATGGACAACAGAGCCTGTGCAGCAGCAGTGAGAATGTGTGAAACTCCTCTGCCGGAGAATGTGTGAAACTCCTCCGCTAGTGACTGTGGGAAGGGTCAGCACTGAGCAATTTTTGACCTATATATTTTCTTACCTTCTAAAGTAAGAACCACATGCATGTACTAGCTACTGCAAAAATAATTAAAATTTATAAGTGAAATTCACCCAGTCAGTTTTCCTCCATTAACTTACTCTGTTGAATGTTTATACATAAAATATTATTATTACTATTATTATTGTTTTGTGGTCCTGGGGATTGAACCCAGGGCCTTGCGCATGCTAGGCAAAAGCTCCACCACTGAGCTACAGGAACGGCCCCTTTGTTGTGTTTTGCATGCAATATCTCATTAACACTCCCAGGCTCGCTGCAAGCTTGCAATCCTCCTGCCTCAGCCTCCTCAGCAGCTGGGATTACAGGTGTGTGCCAACATGCCCAGCTACAATTAAATATTTTAACTTGGGGTTGAAATGTCTAGACATTAATATAAAATTCTTGGACTAGGAACCAGACGAACCTGAAATACAGCACATCGTGCTGTGCTTGAGGGATCTGACCTTCGCAAGTCTCGAGTGGCAAAGCTTCATTTATGGACAGGCCGTTGGAATCCTTAGTAGCAACTTCATTTTGATTTAAGCCATGTTCTACAAATTAAATAAAACGTTACATATAAATTTCAAAATAGCAATTCTTAAAATGGCATTCCTCACCAAAAGACCATTTTAAAAAATTCTTCAATTTTCTCAGTGTTAAATTTTAAGTTTTTTTGTTTGTTTTTTTTTTGACGGTGACAAAATTTATTTGAAAAAGTAGAAGTGAAGAGTCAGGGAGAAACTGGCTCTGCAGAGCAAACTTGGTCTGAGTAAAAGAGGAAAAAGCAAGATAAAAAGTATACCCTGGAGGACACGGGGTGGGCTATTGGGAGGAAAGCCACCAGAGCCTAAATTTTAAGTTTTGATTTCTGCCTCAGTCATCTCACTTGCCACATCTACTCCAATGTGATTGTTGGTATCTTTCATTTTTTCAAATTTACATTTCGTTCCCCTGCCTTCTCAGTCTGCAGTATTTATTTTGTTTTTTTGAGACAGGGTCTCACTATGTAGCTCAGGCTGGCCTCGAACTTGGTAAGCAACCAAGGCTGGCCCTGAACTTGTAATCCTCCTACCTCAGCCTCCCAAGTGCTCAGACTGCAGGTGTGCCCCACTGCACCTGCTCCAGCCTGTATTTTTCATTCTGTCTTTCTGAGTCCAAGGCCACACCTCCTAATGGTATGGTGAAAATGAGCTCTGAACAAATCACCAATAAATCATAATCCAGAAACGTCAGCAAAAATCCTGACTAAAATACTGTACCTTCTTTGAAAACTGCTACAGAATCCAGGGGACATAGGAATTTACTTGAATCTTGCTGCAGAGTCTTGGTAAAAGTTTTACATTTTGGGGCCAAGATTTCTTTTCTTATTTCTTGCATCTTATCACTAAAAACAATGACAAAAATGTATTTCATGAAATATGAAGTCCATATATCCAATTGCAGGATTTCAAAATTGTTTTGCTTTTTTTTTTTTTTTTTTTTTTTTTTAATGTGTGTACCGGGAGTTGACCTCAGGGCCTCGCGCTTGCCAGCAAGCTTGTGCCACTGAGCGGTATCACAGGCCCATTTTTTTCCTTTATGTGCGTTCCGGGAGTCGAACTCAGGACCTTGCACTTGCCAGGCAGGCGCTTATGCCACTGAGCTATCTCACCGGCCCTTGTTTTGCTTTTTAAAAGTCTGAGATAAAAGACACTCTTCTAGGGCCGGTGAGATGGCTCAGTGGCGTAAGCGCCTGTCTTGCAAGCGCGAGGGCCTGAGTTCGACTCCCGGATCCCACATACGAAAAAGGGGCCGGTGATATCGCTCAGCGGCACGGGTGCCTGTTGGCGCGCGAGGTCTTGAGGTCGACCCCCTGGTACCCACAAAAAAAAAAAAAAAAAAAAAAAAAAGACACTCTTCTATTTAAAAAAAAAAGTCCATTCTGGAGGGAAAAATTTAAAAACCTGCGATTAGAATGCCCATCTTTATTAATAAATTGTAGTGAGAGCCAAAGATTCTGAAGATCTGTCAATGGAACATAACAACTCGGATGTCTTGGAGACTCTGAGTATAGAGTGGACCCTTGAGTTACCACCAGCCTGACATCCGAACAACTTGGGTTCTGACCAGAATTTTAGCTTTAACTTACGACCAAAGTCTTGAGTCATGACCCGAATGCCAGCTGCTCATGCTTCCAGATGGTCTCAGATACACATTGAACCCTTAAAGAGCTCTGGAAGGAACATTACATCCTTTTCAGTGTGGGTTTCATTGAGAAACGCTGAGCCTGTGTCTCTCTGAGGACATTGAGAGCTGCCTGTGTACAGGACAGGGACTTTGAAGTCTGTGTAGAGGAGCCTGAGCCTTCAGTTGATAACCTGACTTACAGCCCAGCCCTTGGGAACGCAGTGAGTTCCTAAGTCAAGGGTATCTGCTGCCGCCAATCTTGCAAAATGATCTTGCCTTTTCTTTCAAAGATTCCACCCTATCCCCCAAAGTGTGGCAAGTTTAATTATATTTTTCCTGTTAGAGGTAGATTTTCTAAAGGGACTTTCAGCGCAAAATAGTCCAATCTGAGTTACACTCTTATGGCAATTTTCTAAGTGTTATAATTAAATCACTTATTAAAAGCAAAAAAAAAAAAAAGGGCCAGTGAGATGGCTCAGCGGCGTAAGCACCTGCCTGGCAAGCGCGAGGGCCCGAGTTCGACTCCCGGAACCCACATACGAAAAAAGGGGCTGGTGATATTGCTCAGCGGCACAGGTGCCTGCTGGTGCGCGAGGTCCTGAGGTTGACCCCCAGTACCCACACACACACACACAAAAAAAAAACAAAACCCATATTGAATGGTGAGAATAATAGCAATGATAGGACATGTGAAAACTGTCAAAAAAAGTTACTAGAGCCTTCTGAAGAACTTTCCTTAGAAGTACAAATTTAAATGATTTTTAATCAACATTCTTCACTAAAAGCACAAAACAGGGCCAGTGAGATGGCTCAGCGGCATAAGCTGCTTGGCAGGCACAAGGTCCTGAGTTCGACTCCCAGTATCCACATACGAGAAAAGGGCCGGTGATATTGCTCAGTGGCACGGGCGCCTGCTGGTGCGCGAGGTCCTGAGGTCGACCCCCGGTACCCACAAAAATAAATAAATAAATAAATAAATAAATAAATAAATAAATAAATAAAATAAAAGCACAAAACAAATCTAAGAAAGGCGTTTGTTACCCCTAACAAAGGACTCACTATTAAGATTTTAGGTATGTACACAGTGTGTCTGCAGCTCTGTGTATCTGTGCTGGGCTGTGTTTTGCAGGGCTGGATGCTCACCCCTCCGGCTGCAGAAGGTCCCAGCAACGGCTGGGCGTCAGGAAAGCCTCAGCGCTCCTGGGCGTCATGGGCGTCACTTGATAGGTCTTCACACCGTCCAGGGGCTGGAACACGAAGTCTTTAGGCGCAAAGGAATTCTTGCCTCTTGTTCTTGCGGGATTTGTCTTAGGTAAGTTCTCCATTTTTGGTAAGACTCCATCTGGCTCCATTCCATTTGTTGTGCTGGTTTGTGAAGTATTTCCTTCACTTCGGACTTTAAAAGAAATGACCTAGATATCAGTAAACAGAACAGAGTCAGAATTTCTAAGGATGCCGTCAGGCAATCTTTACAGGCTTGAAAATGTGACAGTGGGGCTGGTGATACTGCTTAGGGGTGGGGCACTTGCCTAGCATGCAGGAGGCCCTGGATTTCATCCCCAGCACTGCAAAAAGAAAGACTGAATGAAGGAGCCAGGTGGGGTGGTGCAGAAGGCTGAGGCAGGAGAATTGCTGTGAGTTTGAGGCCAGCCTGGATTATACAGTGAGACCCTGTCTCAAAACCAAATACAGTCCTTGGTATTTAAAGATAAGTTTCAGAGGTTTCTAAGTTTCCTGTTTTTACATTTTTTTTTTAGGTTTCTGACTTTTAACAAGATCTGTACTCAAACTAAGGTATTTCAACCTGGACAAGAGATTAGGTGGTAACATGATCCCAAAGGCCCATAAACTATGGTGGTCTTTAGGGGAGCTGAATCTCGGGGAAGAGCTATGAGGTCCAGCTGATCTGCGCAGCCCTCGAGGCAGGATCGACATCCGACTCTCAGTGAGAACCTAGACGAACTGCTCGCTCTTCAGCACCACCTTTGTAAGTGAAGGAATTGTAGCATGGATTAGAAACCAAGACATCGGGCCCTCAAAACAGTGCTCTCTGTTTAGGGCTTTACTGGACACTCTGCTAGAGGCTCTCAGAAACCTCAGCTTATTTAGTTCTTACAACTGCCCTTCGTAGGAATTGTTAAGAGACGGAAGACAAACTCAGTGACATAACCTGCTCAAAGTTACACAGCTAATCCTGAGCGAGACAATATTGAAACACAAGACCAAGGGAATCCGAGTCAATACATTTCACCCTATTCCATCCTATCTCATACCTAATTTTCACACAGTGGCTTCTCCAGTTGTTTTTATTATTTTTCTCCATCTTCTTTTTGTTAACCATATTATGCTTTTTCTACCTATAAGACTAAGAAATTTGGAAAAACAACAACAGGAAATCCTCTGCCTGCTTCCTTCCGGTTTGAGGGTCTCGACCATGCGCGCAGCATCACCTCAAGTCCAGCTTTACGAAAGCAGCAGTGAGATTTTCCAAGCATCTGGACAGAAGCACATGTTTGCACTCTACCTTGTCAGCTTTCGTTTCTGTCTTTGTGGTGGGTTGTCCTTTATTTGGTGCCTTTCTTTCTGGTTCATTATCTAAAATAAAAGTGAAATAAGATATCCGTTTTGACTAGATACAAAATGAAAAATACTAGGTAATTTGGGAAAAGAAAAAGCAACAATAGGAATGTATGTCTTAAAGGATTGTTTATGATCAAAAGTTTTATGATAACAAGTGAAATTTCCTGACAAGCATAGGCCAGCTGTTTTCAAAACAAAACAAAACAAGACAAAAATGTCTTATCTTTTTCTTTTTTCTCTGAATACCAAGTATGTATTTATTAGATAGTTAGGAAAACAGAAAGCCTATAATCCCAGCTACTCAGGAGGCTGAGGCAAGAGGATTGCAAATTCAAGGCCAGCCTGGGCAACTCAGTGATACCCTGTCTCAAAATTTTAAAAATCTACAAGGGTTGGAGGCAGCTCAGTGGCAGAGCACTTGCCCAGTACCACACCCACACCCACCCACCCACCCACCCACACCCACACACTAAAACGCCCTCAGTTCCATCACTGAGTTGGTATTTCAAAATATGCTTTTCCAACTTTTTTCTATGTCCACGATGTCACATACTGTTTTGCAGAGCTGTGATCTTATTGCTCAGTTCGAGCTGTTTTTCCTTGCCTATTCGATATATCACCACTGATGTCACTAAGTGTTCTTTGAGAACACTGTTCTTAGTGGCTACATTATGTTTCGCCAAATGGATGGAGTGGATATTCAATTTTTTTTTTTTTTGAGGTGGGGGTCTCCCTATGTAGTCCAGGTTGGCCCCAAACTCAGCAATCCTCCTGCCTCAGCCTCCCAAGTTCTGGGATTACAGACATGTGCCACCGTGTCCCGCCCAGCTAGAATTTCTCAATGGATGGACTAAGATTTTGGGGGCTGTTCATTTTTCAATTTGAAGCACAGCTTCTGCTGATTCGGGGTGTCAGCATCCCAGTGCCCACCGTATATGGACTTTCACAGCACAGAGCAGAGGTCAGAGTGAGACCCTCCCATTTTCTTCTTTCTCAGAGAAGCACAGGCTGATTGATAAATTAAACACAAAAACGTGAAGGACCAAAGCATTCTAGCTTAGCCACTGTTGGATAAATAGTTCTTAGCTAGGCGTGGTGGTGCACGCTTGGGATCCCAGCATTCTGGGAAGCTGAGGCAGGAGGATGATAAATTCAAGCCCAGTCTGAGCAATTTAGACACTTATAGAGACCCTGTCTCCAAATAAAAAGATTTTAAAAAGTAACTTAACGCAAAGGCCCCGAATTCAATCCCCAGTACCAAAAAGAAAAACAGTCCTCACCCTGGGTAGCCCTTGTGACTAGCTTTCTGACTGTGGCAGCAGGGACGGGCCTGGGGACCTGCTTGGTGGCCTGAGTAGCCGATCGCGTCATCCTGATAGGCGCGGGCACCACGGGGGGCACAACTGTGAGAAGAATCAGCAAATGTCGTGTGTCATTAGTGAGCATCACTGTGGCAGCAGCAGGGATCCCAACAAAGCCAAGCGTTCCCACCTTTATTTTCTTTGTCCAGTGCTTTCCTGTTAGTAGCCTGTCTTCCTCCAGGTCCAGCTGATCGGACATCGCTCATAGCAGGAATCTATTTAAGAGATGAAGATGAGGTGCTACGTAATGTAATCACATCATGAATCAAACCACCCCACTTCTAATCTGGAAAATGATCCCTCACCCAAATTCTGGCAATTATAAAGAATCCAACAACAACAAAAAATGCACTAACTCAAATCAAATGAAAAAAAGGTGTTTCTGTTATGCAAATCTCCTTACATTCTCCTATAGAAGCCTAGAATTGACAAAATGCAATAGGCTAAGCTACTAAGAATAGCCGGCCATTCCCTTCCACTGTTCCTTGCACACGCCAGGCCTGCTTGTGCTGCAGACTTCTGAGAGGTGCCGAGAGGATCCTTGTCCTCCGCGGAAAGCTCTCTCGAACCTCGCTCCCTTCACAGTCTCGGTCCAATGCCTCCGACTCAGGAAGGCTTGCCCTGGCTGCCCCTACCCCTTCTGCACCCCAACCCTTTCCTTTGTCATCTCCCCCAGAACCTGTGAAAGTGTCTGACCACTACGTATTTGCTATTTTATTGCCAGTTTTATGTGAAAACTCCACCAAGCCAGGGAATTTTGGTGTTTTCTTTCTTTCTATATTTTTATTGTTTGTTGTTTTTTCCTTACTGCAATCCAGAGCCCACAGAAGTGCCAGGGACATGGCAGTCACTCAAGGTCTACTGAATACATGAGACCTGTCTTCCTGACCTGGTAAGAGCGACACAACTTCCCTGCCTCCCCTGCACTTATTTTAGTGACCTCCTTGGCCCCCTGAGATGGGATTTAGAAGACCCTGAAGGCTCTTACGCCCTCCTCCCCACCACTGTGCTTTTCATTCCTGCCTGCATTTCTGGCCGGCAATGCGCAGCACCCAGTGAAGCCTGGCAAAGAGTGGGACACAGCAACAAAGGCCGTGGCGGACAGGCGTCACAGGGGACGTGCGGGCGAGGACTGCTTCAGTTGGAAACGTCCTTAGCAGAGCCCCTAAAACTGCCCCAAACCATCGCGCCCCTAACAATCATTTTACTACCTGTTAACTCAAGGGAATCAGTCACTGTGTTTGAATCTGATATTTGATTAAAAGTCAGTTTACTTCCACTAAGGATACAGAAGTATAATTTGCTATTTTATAACAACTAGTTATCAACTATACCTTAGTTGGTTCCGTTTGGTCCCTGGCCTTTGATCTTGTGATTCGTACAGAAGATGAAGTAGCCTTTAAATAGACAAAAGATCAAGTCAAACAAAACAAAACAAAAACGACAAAACCAACTGGTGAAGTTTACTTCCATGTCTCATTATAAAATGAAATTCCCAGTTGAAATTTTATCCTTACACGCCTACTTTTTCTGGTTCTGGCTGGATTTAAAAATATGTTAAAGTTAATATCTTCAAAACTTACTCAGATTTCTTAGGAAAAGAAGGCACTTGAAACCATATTTCCCAGGTATTAGAATCCTAAATTAATAAGATTGGCTATTTTGCCAGGTGTGTTGGTGCACTCAATCCCAGCACTCAGGAGGATGAGGCAGGAGGAATATAGCAAGTTTGAGGCCAGCCTGGACTACATAGTGAGTTCAAGGCCAATCTGAACTACATAGTTAGACTGTTTCAAAAAGCCAAAAAAAAAAAAAAAGATTTGCCATTTTGGAAAGGGTGACATGAACAGACTAGAGTAAATCTAGGTAAATCTCTCTTCCCAGGTCTGTTTTTCTTCAAAACAGAAATAATCTCTCCATCTTCTAATATACACGGTATATATTTAGCCACATCTTTCTACTGTGAACTATATCTATCAGTTTTGGTCTCTTTATACTATTCTGAAGTCAAACTGTACTCAGAATAAATAATCAGAGACCCGCTAAATAAATTAATGAGATTCATGAGGCCCAGAAAAGCAGGCAATATCTTGGGCCTTTACATTGTTAATTTTTTTTTTTTTTTTTTTTTGAGACAGGGTCTCGCTATGTAGTTTAGGCTGGCCTTGAACTCACTGTGTAGCCCAGGTTGGCCTGGAACTCAGTAATCCTCCTGCCTCAGCCTCACAAGTGCTAGGATCACAGGCATGCACCACAACGCCCGGCCTATAAATTTCTTTTTTTTTTTTTTTTGTGGGTACCGGGGTGTCGACCTCAGGACCTCGCGCGCCAGCAAGCGCCCGTGCCGCTGAGCGATATCACCAGCCCCTTTTTCGTATGTGGGTTCCGGGAGTTGAACTCGGGCCCTCGCGCTTGCCGGGCAGGCGCTTAAGCCGCTGAGCCATCTCACCGGCCCCCACCGGCCTATAAATTTCTTAAAGAGTTCCTAAACATGCCCCCACTTACACCTGTTCCTTTTCTTGCCTTCCTCATCTCGCTTGGCAGTCATGTTGCTTGGATGGCTGCTCAAACTAACAGTTCTGGGTCAGCCTGTCGCTGACCCTCTAGTGACTTCACCCTCGCTGCCTCCTTGGCCACCGGTCTCTTATGATGTCTCACCCTGGCTTCTTCTAAACGCACTGCCCTGGCCCACTCAGCTCACCCATTCTCTCAGGAGGGCCGCAAATGGCCTTCCCTATGAAGGCCTTCCTGTCAAGACCAATCTGTATTATTAACTTGAAAATGGCCCTACCTCATTTATAAGCCTCCCACAACTCTCCCCAACCTGCAGGATAAATACCAAGCCCTTCAGCACAGGGTGATTCAGCCTGGCTCTGTTTTCCTAGGTTTATCCTATCTCAATCTATATATGTATCAAGAAAGCTGACCAGCATGGTGGTGCGTGCCCATAATCCCAGCTACTTGGGAGGCTGAGGCAGGAGGATCTCAAATTCAAGGCCACCCTGGGTACCTTTACGAGATCCTACCTTAAAATTTATATACATGTGAATATAAATATGGGCTGGAGCTATAGCTCAGTGGTAGAGAGCTTGCCTCGCATGTGTGAAGTCCTAGTTCAATCTGTAAACCCACCAAAAAAAAGAGAAAGCAATCGGACATTCATTCTCCTGAGCTACTATTACGTCCCAATAGCCATGTGAATAAATAAAGGGACTAAGGGGGAGGGCTTACTTCAGTCATTTAATCTCTTATTAAAAACTCCAGATGAAAAGAACTTACTCCTCTATACCAAGTTAAAACCAAACATTTACCTTTTTTGGCTCAGCTTTCCTGACGTTCTGCACTGATGAAAGGAAGGAAGGGACGTCGGGCGTGAAGAGGCCCACTTTAAACACTCCTCGTTTAGCTTTCTCCCTCTGCTCTTTCAGTTTTTGAAGCTGCTTTTCCTCTTTGTATTTCTGGAGCATCTGTTTGCGTTGATCACTTAGAATGGTTTTCATAGACTCTAAGCAGGAAAGAGAAACCGAACGGCACGGTGCATAAGCATTTCAGATAAAAAGCTACAGCAGATGCCTGAAAGATCATTTCTGACTAAATTCACGCGCTGTTAAGAAGTGCCTACAACACCCTCTAGCCACAGGGTATTTCAAACCCAGGGCTTTAAAAAATGTCCCCTCCTTGTGTGCACCTTCGCTGGCTCACCTTATTAACGGCTTCCCACTGCAGGGGAATGGTCTGTGGGCTGGGATAAGAATCGAATAAGGGGGCCAGGGATATAGCTCAGTGGCATAGCACCTGCCTGGCAAGTGCAAGGCCCTGGGTTTGATTCCCAGTACCAAAAAAAAAGAAAGAAAAAAGAAAAAAAAAGAAGAATTGAATAAGGGCTTCATGAGGTTTCTGGCTAATCCCAACTAGAAAGAGTTAAAACTTTACTGGAGGGAGCAAGAGGACAGGAGGGAGCACGGGGAGGCCAGGGGCTTGAAACAGAGAGGGCTGCCCCTCCCCACCTCCGATACAATGTCAAGGAGACACAGGGGGAGGAGGGCTACGAACTTATAGGAAAACATAAAAAAAAAAATGTACTCTGGGCCCACTATATTGTTACACTAGATACACCTGCACCCCCTACTTAGTCACCAAACCCAGTGACCCTGTCTATGGCTCCGCCTAACCTGTAAATCCCAGAGACAAGGACAGGAGGGCAGGGGAAACAAAAGCCCACGCAGGCGATGGCGCTGGGGTTAGGGTCCTGTGGCCGGGATGCACCCGTGACAGTCCAGAGGACCAATTAGGCTTTGACAAGTTCCTGTGTCCACCTGGGAGGGAGGGTCTTTATCCCCTGGTTAAGGAAGCTGAGGACAAAGGCCCCGGGTATCTGTCTTCTGAGGGGCCCCTGCCCTCGCCTCTCACAGGTAGCTTTGTCTTGTTTTGTTCCTTTTTTAGGCTTATCGATTTATCTTGTTAACACGGATCTTAACCAAGCTCCAGAAGAATGTCAGCTTTTCTATAGGCCGATGTAGATAATAAAATGGTTTAATAATCCACAGTGATTGGCTTCAGCCTAGCTATAGCTTCTACATGGGACAGGATGCGGTTGTTTATACAGAAAACACCAAGTTATGTAGAAGGATATCTCAAAACTGTTCCTCTGGTCAAATGTGCCCCCACCCCCACAAGCATTAAACCAACTTTTACTCTTAAAAGTACAGTACTTAAGATGACAACAGGGCCAGGGATATAGCTCAGCAGCACAGCGCCTGCCTGGCAAGCGTGAGGTCATGAGTTTGATACCCTGTACTAAAAATAAAAAAAAAGAAAGAAAAAGATGATGACAGACTTTCACTTACTTGGCTTGATATTGGCCTTTTCTGGAACAAGTTCTTGAGATGGCTCATCTAATTCAACAAAAGCTTTGCTCTGCAAGGTTGGAATGTTGACATCTTTCAAACCAAAGTGTCTGTTTCGTTCGTATTCCTTATGTCTGTTTTCTTTTTGAGACAGTGATTTCCTATGAGCAATTTTAGTTCTGATCATCTCAGTGCTTAAATCCTTTCTGTGACGGCTGGCAAAATATGAAGACATCCTGGCAGAAAAAAATTGAAATCAACTACATGGGTTCTCATTAAATTATTTAAAACAATTGAGGATTCCAGTTAGCTCCTGTCCCATCTCAGAGCCCTCTGAAATAAAAATATTGAAATGCACAATGGGATAAATATGTGACAAAGAGTGGAAAAGAGAACATTAGAGGACAAGATACTATGAATTATTCCGTAATTCTAAAGGGGCACTTGCTTGACAGATGAAGTGGAACCCAGGAAAACTACAGTCTACAATACAGATGAGAGGCCCTGGGATTACCGCAGAGCACACTGGAAAGAATGTAAGTAAAGGTGAAAATAGGAAAATTAAACGGTAAACAGAATAGCTTCCTTAGGGCCGGTGAGACGGCTCAGCGGCTTAAGCGCCTGCCTTGCAAGCGCGAAGGCCCGAGTTCGACTCCCGGAACCCACATACGAAAAAGGGGCCGGTGATATCGCTCAGCGGCACGGGTGCCTGTTGGCGCGTGAGGTCCTGAGGTCGTACCCCCGGTACCCACAAAAAAAAAAAAAAAAGAATAGCTTCCTTAATCTGGTGATGAACACAGGAGGCCTATCCTTTCTTCACAATTCAAAAAAACAAAAACTCAGGGCATGGTGGTGTACCTTATAATCCCAGCACTCAGGAGGCTGAGGCAGGAGGATTGCTGCACATTCAAGGCCAGCCTGGGCTAGATAGTGAGACCCTGTCTCAAAAAACCAAAGCAAACAAAGAACTCCCAAACAAAAACACAAAAAGCAAAAAAACACACGAGATGTCATAAATAGGCAGTTGGATATTTAAGACCAGGAAAAAGGGTTTTCAGAAACAATTACTATGGTGATCGGTTTGCCACATAGTCTTTGTGTATGCAAGAAATCACATAATTTACTTGGTGTATACACTTACTTTAAAGCTGGAGTGTGGTGGCTAATGTTTGTAATCCCAGCTACTTGGGAGGCCGAGGCAGGAGGATCACAAGTTCAAAGCCAGCCTGGGCAACTTATGAAGACTTTGCCTCAAAATAAAAGGGCTGTGGTGTTAGGGGGCTGGGGATGTAGTTCAGTGGCACAGCCCTTGCCTAGCACACAAGAGGTTCTGGATTCAATTCCCAGTATGGCCAAACAAAAACCTACCTTTGAGAATGTATTCAAGCAAAACAAGGGGAGTAAAGACAATGTGATGCATTCTAATCATGCACCCAACTGAGGAGAAGAGAAAGTGGACAGTTTGAGGAGGTTACCTATGTGGCTGGTAACATAACTACCAAACCAAACCAGACCAAAAAAAAAAATGTTCTCCAGAATAAAAATATGGGTGGAAAGAAAGAGAGAAAAGGGGGGGGGGGGAGACAGAGAGAAGAGAAAAGAAAAGAAGAGAAGAGAAAAAGAAAAGAGTGAGGCTCATTAGGAGGTTGAAAAAGGTATAAGTAGCCAGGTGTGGTGCTGCATGTCTGTAATCTCAGCACTCGGGAGGCTGAAGCAGGAGGACTGCTGCGAGTTCGAGCCCAGCCTGGGCTACAAAGTGAGTTCAAGGTCAGCCTGAACTGTATAGGGAAACCTTGTCTCAAAAAGACGACAACAAAAAAGTATAAGTACTGTGAGAATATAGGAATAAAGAGACTCAGTTTCTCCGGTTACACTCACATCTGTCAAACAAGCATTCAACATTGCAGTGGACATCAGCTGAGTGTCTACCTCCAGGCAGAATCCATTCTGATTCTATCCACCAGGAGGTAGCGCGGGGACCCCTCAGGTGAAGGGTTCAGTCCCAGGAGACTGCCCCCCCATGCCAAGGCCAGCTGCAGATTGCTTCAAGGCTCCCACCCCGCCCTGCTCAGGTCGCGCTAATTGGCCAGAGAACTCACACCTGCTGTCCTATCATAAAGGACTCAGGTGAAGAGATGCTCGGGAAGCGGCGCGGAGCTCCCAGCCCCTCTTCAGGCTCACTTCCCTCCGTCTGTTTCTCTCCAAAGGCCCTCAAAACCTTAATCTTCCAAGTTTTTATGAAGGCTTCATCACAGTCACGACTGATTGAATCACAGGCCAAAGGTGATGGACTCAATCTCCAGCCGCTCTCCCCTCTCTGGAGGCTTGCTGTAGTCTTTCCTTCCTGTGCCCAACCATCTACCTGAAACTACGATGCCTACTGGTGCCAGCAGCAGTCAATTCATTAGCGTATTTATAACGACATCACTTTGAGAGGTCCAAGGATCTCAGGAGTTGCAAGCCAAGAAACAGGGACAAAGACCAAATAGATATTTTACAGTATCACAGGCACACTATACACTCTCCAACAAGAATAACTGAGGAAGTCCCCTAGGAAACTTTAGGTAAAAATGAATCGACACAAAAATGTAATAAAATAAATGTTACATACAGTAACTTTAAGCAATTAGCAGCATATAAATAGCTAGAATCTGACCTGGATGCTAATAACATCCTCCTTAAAGAGCCCAGAGGAAATGACAATGAGCTGTGCTTTTCATGAAGAACTCTTATGTGATTTGTTATCTCCTACAAATATTAATTTGCTGAATACTAAAGAAAAGCTACAACCTGTATTCAGTCATTTTAAAACACGCTGCGCGCTCACGGTAAAGGCGTACTTGATTACCTCAGCCCCAGAATATAGTAGTTCTAGCATTCCTATCCTCCTTTCGCTGCTCACGTTAGCACAGCTAAAGCCTGGCCGACCCCAGGGCGAGCAGCCTGGCTTTCAAACGCAGCTAGGCTTCCGTGGCTCCCTGGCGTTCCTTCCACTCGGGAAGAGTGCGTCGGTCTTTTTTACCCACAGGTCTTGTTTTCCTAGCGCGGGCGGTTTCAGGGGCCACGGCATCTGGGAGGAGTTACTAGAATTCAAGGTCGGGGCCGGGGAAGCTAAACGCCACGCCCCAGCGGTGAGACGTCGACTGCTGTGTTGATCGCGGCAACAAGCTGGAAGTCTCCCGGGGCGTCAGCCATCGGCCTCGGGAGGGCGGGTGACTGGGCCCCAGCCGTCCCCGGAGCGGCGACCCGCCCGCAGCCCCCGGCCTTCTCCAGACGCGGGCCGGCGTCCTCCACTCCCAGCTCCCCAGCACCCACCTACCTGAGGCACCTTCTGGCGTGAAAGCTCAACCAGACCAAAAATATGAAAGTCCTCCGGGTCTGGACGTCCTGCTTTGCCTCCGACGCGGGGACACCTACCACCGGAGCCCAAGCACAATTCAAACTTCCCGCCCGGAGCCTCTGATTGGAGGGATTTCTTAGCACTTCCGGGAAAAGCGCCCGCCTCTTCCTTTTTCGCTTGTCTTGCGATTGGTTTGCTATACGCGACGTTTGAATTGATTGAAAGAAGGGACGTTTCTGCAGCGGGTTGTGTGGGTGGGGGGGGAAGGCGAGACCTCAAGGTGGGAGGAGCCTTGGGCGGGGCTAAAGGGGCGGGGCTCGGCGCAGGTAAGCTTGGCCGCTAGTCTTGGTGGCCTGGAGGGACTTGGCGGGGCCGCGTGGTCCCAGACACGCCAGTCGCCGGGGAAGGACTGGGACCCAGGCGGGGGAGCCATCCAGGTTCAGCTGTCTCAGTTTTTAGGGATGTCCTTGTGTAATCATGGAAATCCGCTTACAGGCTTGTTTTTTGTTTTTGTTTTGGGTCTTGCTAAATTGGGAAGTTGCTCAGGCTGGGCTGGAACTTGCGATCCTCCTGTTTCAGCCTCCTAGAGTGCTGGAATCACAGGCGTGTGCCACCACACCTGGCTTAAAAAAAAAAAAAAAAACATTGAAAGCAAGTGCTTACCTTCACAAATCCCTCCTTACAGCGTCTGCTGTGACTTTTCTACATCGCTGTACTTTTTTTCCCCTAGGCTCTTTTTTGCTGATATAAAATGTATAGCCGGTGAAAAGCATAGTTTCAGTTAATTTTCGTTTTAGTGTACAAATTGATGAGTTTTTGCTAAGTGTACCGTAGCGCCCTGTGTGGTGGTGGCACAGGCTTGAATCACAGCTCCTCAGGTGGCTGAGGCAGGAGGACTGCAGTTCAGGGACAGCCTGGACGATTGGGGTTCATCGCCACAGCAGAGCCTTGCATCGTCCAGGAGAGTCCCCAGGCCCTCTCCAGTTTCCTGCTCTTAGGCAGCTGCTCTTCTGATCTGAACCAAGGTGGCAGACATACATCCTTTCCTTCTGTTTTCTTCCTCCTTCCCAGGATGCATCCCTACCATCGCAGGCACTGGCTTCAGTAGCTTTCATTGCTGAGAAGCATTCCATTGAGTGCTTATCCTTTCCATATAGGGGAAATATAACTCCCAACCTGCTAGATGTCCTAAACGCAGAGTTCGTGTTCTCTAAAATCGAAGAATGAATTCTAGGAACAACTGAGGTTAAGAGTAGGGAGAATTTATCGAGAGAAAGCTTCTAAGAGGGACAGAAGAGGGCCTGGAAAGTGGGTTGCTGGCCAACCCCGCTTCTCAAGGGTATTTATTGAGCAAAGCCACGAGGTGAGGCAGGTTTTAAGATGGGACAGAACTATATCAATAAGATTACAAGTATAGTAGCTTAGGTAATATTGGTCCAATGGGAAATCACAAGTGGGTATGAGGTGGGCCACGAATATGGTGAACCAACAAGTTTACAACAAGTATAGTCACTCGGGTAATATTGATTAAATGGGGATCAAATTGGGAAGCAAGTCACGCAGCAAGCGCACATGGGCAGACAAGGACTTTCCTGGAAGGGGAGGGTTAAGGAGGTTTGGTCCTCCACCCCAAGGTGACTGATGCCCACTTAGAACATCGATCACTGCTGTTCATCCAACTTGGAGCTATGAACGAGGCCTCTGTAAACATAACTGTCATTGTGGGAATATTTCACTTTTCCAGGGAAATCTAAGTGGAGGATATCGGGGTCATTCTGGGTAAGCTGACTTTATCAAACACTGCCTGACTGTTTTACAAAGTTGCTGCATCATTTTATCCTCCTGCCAATGACAGGTAAGAGGTCAGGATGTTCCTCCTGCCTTCCAACATTTGGGGTCATCAGTCCTTAAACCTTCTAGAGGGGCCAAAATAGAATCTCATTTTAACTTAGCAGTTTCACAATAACTGCTGATAATGAAGGCTTTTTTTCATGTGGTTGTTGACTTTTTTAGATCCTGTTTTGTAAAATGTTCAAGTCTTGGTTTTTAGTTTTAAAAATGTTTTTTAAAATTGGAAGACTTTTTTTTTTTTTTTTTTTTTTTTTTGGTCTTTTTGAAGCAGGGTTTCACTATGCAGTTCAGGCTGGCCTTGAACTCACTATGCAGTTCAGGCTGGCCTTGAACTCACTTTGTAGCCCAGGCTGGCCTTGAACCCGGAGCAATCCTCCTGCCTCAGCCTCCCGAGTGCTAGGATTACAGGCATGTGCCACCATGCCCAGCCTTCATGATTTTTTAAAATTTGGCTTTTTATTTATTTATTTGTAGGAATTCTAGCCCTTGTACCAATCCTTTGATATGAGATTCATTTTTTCAGATTCATACATGCACATAACATACTTTGATCATCCCCCTTCACATTTTGGAGGTCTTTCAATGCATATATTTTGATCATACCCATGCCCCTATATGTTTCTTACATTATTCTATCTACAGAAGGCAGGATTATCATAGGTTGCTTAGTTTGAAGGACATTCTCCTGGACCAAATATTTAAGTACTAAAACTTTTAACACAGCACACACTTGGGGGAGGTTATACAAAGAATGAAGATGTGTTATGTACATGTACCAACGCCCCATGATAAATGAAATCATTAGGTACTGCAAACGTGCCAATAAATTTTTTTTAAAGAAACCAGGCTGCCAGCTGGGTGTGGTGGCTCACGCCCATAATCCTAATACTGGGGAGGTTGAGACAAGAGGATTGCTGAGAGTTCAAGGCCATCCTGGGCTATTTAGTGAGTTCAAGGTCAGCCTGAACCACATAGTGAGACCCTGTCTCAAAAAGCCAAACAAAAAATTTGTCCCATTTACTCTCATTTCTTTTATGATCAGAATTATACATTCCAGCTTGTCACTTAATAGACCAGGATGGTTTCTTAATGAAGCAATACTTTCCTGCTCAGCATCAGAACACAGGATTTCTGCTGGATCTGAGGAGGCCTGGATGGCCCCGCTTGGCCTACTGTTAAACATCAGAGACGAATATTGCTATAATGTCATTTGGAATCTTTGCCAGCTACCAGAGTGTACATTTTCATGCCGCTGAAGTGCTGATTTCTATTCTATGAATTTCTATACGGGTAGCTGTAGGCGGTCACAGGTATAAGAAGGTCTGACCGTACACATGAGATTGCTATTTTGGTTCTGAAGTTTGGTGCTAGATCATTGGTTTAAAAGTTCATATTTTTCTGACTTTAAATTGTTGATTCCCAGTTAGGTGAGGACAACAATTTGAATGAATAAGGAGGTAGATGAACTAGGCATTCCTGCATTTTCCTGTCCCGGAACACTTTACAATACACTATTAATGCTACATCTTAATGACACCATATTCTTTTCATGGGTGTGTTGGTTTTTTTGAGACAGGATCTTGCTTTGTAGTTTAGTCTGGTCTCAAACTCAAGGTGATCTTCCTGCCTCAGCCTCCTGAGTGCTTTTTGGGATTACAGGTGTGCACCACCACACCTGGCTAATAACACCTTATTCTTGTATTTGGGATCTCTTTCTCAGTAGTTTATAGGAATTCTTTAATTTCTCTAGAGTCACTTTATACATTTTAATTATTTTTGTACAAAGTAGACTATAACTTTATAGTATTGTATTAATTTGCAAATCTCCAAGGATTTGGTACCTTTCCATTATCATAACAACCAGAGACTTCATCAGGGAGAAGGTCACCAGCTGTAAAGCTTTTGCTTATAGTTGGAGACACTGCTCGGAAGGTCTTCTCTCTTTTTGTTCTATGATATCTTCGTTATGAGCCTCTTATAATTTCAGGTCAGTATGTTAGCATGTGTTTTCCTCTCCTGGGTTGAAGGTCAATAGCTCAGATAAATTCTCACAAATATAAATCTTTGAAAACCTAGAGAAAATGTGCAAAATATTCAGAGACTTATAAGGACATAGGTTCTTTTTGCATGAGTTTGTTTATTCATAAAAAATACAAATTTACCAAAGAGTCTATTCCATAACCCAAGAAAACAATGAGAGGAAGCATTTATGAGAGGCTCTTGTGACTCCAGTCCCTGGTGACTTGGGGTCTCTGAAGTCAGAAGCAGCCCAGGTCATCCTGCATAAGCTACACCGGCATTGGCTGCACCCCGCCCTAGTGCTGGGCTGGAGGGCAGAGGTGTGGGCACCCACGTGGCAAACAGAGCCCCTTGTGTTGCCAGGACGACACAGGTGCTGGCTGATGCTTTCTGGTAGCCCATGGTGCATCACGCCTGTTTTGTCATAAAGGCGCATTATCGTGGGTATATAATACCCACGTTTATTCTTTAGGACATTTCTATTGATGAATTATTAATTTCAATTTTACAAGTTTCATTAAATAATGAGTACTTCATAGAAAAAAAAATCACAAAAATAAAGTGTTGAGTTTTTAATATTTATTGAGCATTTATAAAAGCATCCAAATTTTCAACATCAAGCATATTTTGGTGTACAAAGTCTAAAAAATAACAACAGAAGTAAATTCCTATATGAACTACAATGAAAATACCAATAGAACTCTACAAGAAATAATTTTTACTTCAATTATCACTCCCAAAGCAGTCTGCACACATGACAACTGCATGTTCCGTGTACATGTCTCGCTTCCACTGAGAGTTCATGTGCTTAGCTTTCCTTTCCCATGTGGCAGGCCATTCTTGTCACCTCTCTTCATTTCCTGTTTTTTGTTTTTTTTTTTTTGTTTTTTTTTTGTGGGTACCGGGGGGTCGACCTCAGGACCTCGCGCGCCAACAGGCACCCGTGCCACTGAGCGATATCACCGGCCCCTTTTTCGTATGTGGGTTCCGGGAGTCGAACTCGGGCCCTCGCGCTTGCAAGGCAGGCGCTTACGCCGCTGAGCCATCTCACCGGCCCTCATTTCCTGTTTTGTCAGGAGCTTTCTACTATATTGTACAACGTGTACTTAGCAGGAAAATAAGATCAATAAAATATCAAATATGTTATGAGTGCTTAGAGTAGACATCAGCATTTTCAATCAGCTGTTTACCTGCTTACAAAACCTAAAAGATAGCATCAGAAATAAAAATAACTATGTGAACTTCAATGTAAATACAAACAAAAGTCTACCACAGAAATAATCTCTGCTTCAATTGTCACACCCAAGGCGGTCTTCACACATGAAAAATGCATGTTCCATACACAAGTACCGCTTATACTGATAGCACGTATGTTTTTTTTTTGCTGTCCTTTCCTGTAGGGCAGTTGACATCTTTTTGGTTTTCCTGTTGTTGTGTAGGTCTTTGGGATGCTGCACCTGCCTGTTCACCTGTCAGCTCACCAGTGTGCTCCACAATTTTTTGTGTAGTTCCCTGAGCAGAAACATTTTGTTTTTCCTCTGCTATAAATGATGTCTTATGAGTTACGGTACCAATCTTATAAGAAAATTTCTCCATGATATTTTGTATTTGTTATTTTCTTTGTGAACTATCAAACTATTTATGCCACACGTTTAGGATCGAGTAAAGCACAACCATTGGCCAGCGCTTTGTGTTTCAAGTGCCATCACAGTTGTTGCATAACTCATCAACAACATCTACTCCACCTTTGCTTTTGTTGTAGAAAGTTTCCATCTCAGGCTTCCATTTTGTTGAGGTTTCCCTATCAATATTTCCATCGTGGTGAAATGCTGACATCAGCAGTTCCAGTTTGTTTTTCTTTGCCATATATGAGGCCAATGTTATAACTTTCTGAAAGCCAAAAACTATACTATATAATTCTCTGTTTTGAAATTGCAATATTTCACATGGAATTTCTGCTTTGGTCCTATGTACAGTTCCTACGCTGGTCAACAGTGCTCTGTTAGCAAATGTAACATCAATTGGAAACTGGTAAACCAATTGTTGACTATCACATTCCGATTATCTTGAGAGATGGGAGCAATAAGTCTGTTCCTAACATCATTTGGTTTATTACTATACAAATAAGGACCTGGTGGCTGAGTTCCAGGATAAATTTCTTAATTTAAATCATAATAAATCTTTGCATCTACAAGGGCATACATTTTTATGCTGTATTTTGAAGAGTTTTTTTTAAATATACTGCCTGAAGCTACAATGACCATGAAATGCTGTAAGATGTTCATCAATAGTAATGTATTCAGATTATGTGTAAATTGCTTGACAATTACCCACAAATGTCTTGAGCAATGACCATATAGCAGCCAGATTATCAGTTCTTTTTCTTTCTTGGAGGTTGGTTTTGTCATGAAACCTCAGGCAATTTTCAAGGAAACCAAATGTCCTCAGTGTCATCATTATTCTAGGAACCTTAAACCCACACCCATCACTTTTCCATAATTCTTTTATATTCCTGTGATGACCATGAGAAAGCCCTGCAAAGTACAGTAGACCTATGAGTGCTTTCAGTTCAACTAGTGTGGTGTCATAATAATTACATTTTTGAGTATGGCTATTAGTGCATACAGAACATTTTACTTGTATTTCAGCCTTTGTGTATTTCACAGCATCTTGTAGCATTTCATCTGTTACAATTTCCAACACTGAATGGCAATGCTGGCATTCCATCTAATAGGTTTCATCTCTGCCAAGTTCCTCACTATATTTTCAGACCTAGTTCTAACAATGGATCATTCCATTTGGTTGCGTGACCATTTTGTACCATTACAACTAGTCAAATATGTACTCACGTTGCTGTTTTCTTCATCATCTGAATCAAGGAAGCCTGCATTCCCTGTGTCTGTATCAGTTGATTCTTGCTCCATTTCACTGTCACAGGAACTGTGGCTCACATGACCAAGGTTAAAGTTATCATCTTCATCTTCTATGCAAGAGTGATCTGATGATTCTCTTTTGACCTCCTTCAAAACTTGGAAATCTGGTTTTTCATGTGCCTTTGTACTGAATTGGGCTACTTATACCAGAAAAATCAAAATAAACCCACATTCCATTATGGTAATGTACATCTTTACATAGCAGAAGAATGGTACAGGTGTATTTTACCTCCCATGATGCTCAGGTAAACATATGCAAAACTGTGAGACAGAGCATAAATGTGGGTAAAAATCCGCATTTGACACTTTTACACACATGCACACACCTTTGCCTTTCCTCATACCAAAGTGGGTGCACACAGATTGCTTCCTCTATCCCCCAGGAGCAGCTACTGAGATGCACAGCCAGCTACTATTATGCTAATGTACAAATTTACAATAGAAAAGCATGGGATGGCCTTGTTTTAACCGAATGTTATGTCCCTGCTAAGAACTACTGTGCAGGCTGGGGCAGTGCATCCCTCTGGAAGAAGATGATATAATCTCAAGAGAGCCTGCTGGTGCTACTGGGAAACTGCACAAATGTCAAGAGGTGGGACCAGTGGGAGGTCTTCAGCTCCTGCGGGTGGGGGGTGCAGTGGGGGTGGAGAAGGCATTCGAATTAAAATGAGGTGTTGTGCGGAAAGTGGTGGCACATGCCTGTAATCCCAGCACTCAGGAGGCTGAGGCAGGTGGATCGCTGTGAGGTTGAGTCCAGCCTGGGCTGCATAGTGAGAACCTGTCTCAAAAAAAAAAAAAAAAAAAAAAAAAAAAGGGGTGGAGGAAGCTGTGTAAAACACGATGGCACAGCAAGGGACACAAGTAGGCTGTGTTTCTGAAGCTCACCCATAAATTACAGTCAGGTTTGAGAGACACTTAACAAGCATAGTTCTTTCAGGTCTTGGATACTGAGCTAGGATACATGATCCTGTAGGAAGTAAAATGAACAAAACCCACTAATTATCAAAATGTCTTTATATTTTTCACCCACATATATGACACAGTTTATTGCATATAATTTTCAATTAATATAGAACAAAATGTAGATACGAAAATAGCTTGCTGAAGAAAAAGCTTCCTCATTATACCTATTATATTATTACATACGACAGAAGATAATTGTTAAATTGTTTAAAAGATAAACCAACTAAATTCTTTGAAAAATTCTTCTGCTGTTTCTGGTGTATCTAAAATGTATTCCTGGAATTATTTGCATATCATAGTGAAGACCCATTGAAATGTCATTGTTTAATTATAAGATGGTGCGATATTTAAACAGTGTCAGATTTCTCAGGTGAAGTCCTCTGAGAAAAAGACTGAGGCAGTACCGAGGGCTGATCAGACCTCAGATACCTGTAGTGGGGACGATGAGAAAGACAAAGAGACAAATTTCAGGGTACAAGGGGAACCAGGGGAAGCTTGCCTCTAGTGGACCAACTCAGCTACCTCCACAGCTGGCTCACTTTTATTGGCCAGCAAGAAGTGCAGTGGAACAGTAACTATAGAAAGTGGGTGGATAAGGATTAAATTAATGAGGAACCAGATTTTCTCTAGACCCAAATGCCTGTATTTTGACAACTGTCCTCAGCAGATGCTATCTTGCCTCAGGAGAGCTGGGTTATTAGAATTCCACCCATCCTGGGGGGACATGGCCTTCTGAATACCTCCGTGATCCTGAAGCAAGGTCACACCTATCTTGGGACTTCAGGGGCTTAAATCACATAGTTGGGGGTCCCCCCATGATCACATAGCCTGGTCCCCAACAAGGCAGAAATTTTCTAAAGATTGTTTTTGGGGGAGTAGCTGGGGAGGGATGCTGGATAGAGGGTGAGAGAAGCAGACTTGGGCCAAGGGAGGCCAGCAGATGCTGCTGGGCTGGGGTGGGACAGCCCGTCAGAGGTGTCTGGGGTGTGGGCACAGTGGCAGCCTCGTACCATCCCACCAGCCAGGCTTTGGTTACCTGCTGCCCAGGCAAATGTTTGGAAAAGAACCCAGCTGTAAGCTGCTAGCCACCAAAGCTATCGGCAGTCAAACCCCGGACCGTTCCTCCTCACGGGCGTCTGCACTGCTTCTCGCCATGTTCGGTATTCTTCATCAGGTAGTGTGTGGACCTGCTCTCCCCACAGCGATCCGCCCTGTCTGAGAAGGGCTCCACTGGGATTCCCATGTGTCTTTCCCAGGAGAAACAAAGGTGGTGGTTGTGACAAAACTGTCATTCATGCCAGGAGAAGACCTGCAACACCACAGCTGACAGATAGTGCCTGCTCTCTGCCCTGATTTAGAGTCCCCTCCCTGTGGCTAGCACTGTTGAAGTTTGGATGTTCGCCTTCATTGTAACACAGATCCTCGTCTTTGAACAACTCAATTCCTGGAAATCCTGACTTCTCAGGTGGTGGCCATTGCACTCATCCGTATACAAAATTGGATCGTCACCAGGTAGCCAAGTGCATTCTTCCCCATGGCTATAAGTTAAGAGCAGCCTGAGCACCTCATGATGCTCAGTTACCCCCAATAGTTTGAATTCTTACAATTGTACACTGCCTCTGAGGCAGCAAGGGGAGCTCTCGGTCTTATGTTGTAACAAACATACCAGGAAATTGGGAGTTAGAAGAGTACCGGGAAATTGGGGGTTAAAAGAGTGGACCAGTCTTCAAGGGTGTGAAATTCAGGGAACACACTTGGAGACAGGAGGGCACAAAGTCAGCTCAACCTTCAAAGACCATGTGGTCAGCAGAGATACCAAGAAGCAGGGCCAAGCAAAACAAGATCATTCTGATCAAAGTCAGTGGGGCAGGGAGTGATCTGCCCTGCTCCAAAACCCAATTAGGAACTTTCCAAGATGATGAGAGGCACATTCCAGGTGGCAAGGGACATATGTATGTGTAGAATAGTTACTGAGGTAGCTTATAGTTACCATTACCTTATAATCATAGTAAAAATCACACCCAGTTAGAGACTTAAGATGGTAACGAGATCTGCATGTCCTGAAGAGGCATGATGAAGTCCTGCCTGCTCTGTAGATGCCACAAAAGCTGTACACCATGGTTCTGTTTTTTGTTTGGGTCAGCCTGGGGTCCCTGTCCCCTTTTTGATCAAGCATAAGAACAAAACCTTGTTTCTGTGCCAACTACTCCTGTATGACTCTTCTGACAGAAAACACTAGAACCCACAAAGTCAGTGTTTTAGTCACTTTCCCATTGCTGGGACAAAATGTCTAACATGAGCAACTTAAAGAAGAGGTTTATTTGGCTCATGGTTTCAGAGGGTTCAATCCATGGTCAATCCAAGGCAGAAACTACATGGTGGAAGGGCCTGGTGGAGGAAAGCTGCTCACTTCATGGTGGCCAGGAAGCAGAAAGAGAAGAGGGGAGCTAGGGACAAGAATACACTCTTCCAGGTCATGCCCCAGTGACCTGCCTTTTCTGACCAGCCCTCCCCTTCAAACACATGAGAGTTTTGGGGATACTTTAAGTCTAAACCATTACAGTTGCTAGCACTTTGACATCCATTCTAAATACAAGTTTAACTGTCCCCTAACTGAATTGGATCTCAGTTCTCTTTGGCGTGGTGATGGTCTACACCACACCTAATTGGCTGAAGCTCTTGGCTGGAGATTAAGAACTCAGAGATTTCCTGACACTTAAAGTGACCCACACCCAATTGCCTCCCACACACCCTGAGTTGCCATGTGCTCTCCCTTCTTGGACTGACTCCTTATTCTGTCTCTCATGACCAGTGACAGAAGACTGCCCTCCTGACACACTGGGCCACCTCATATGGGGTCTATAAGTTAAAATCTTTGAACTTGTTTCTTGTTGCAGTTGTGTACCGAATGTGCCTTCTATCTGTGGGACCCACTTTCTGTCAAATGGCAGGATTTGCTCTAATAAAACCAAGTGCCATTTTACAGTGCTTTCTATAAATCTGTTCATGACCTTTAGTAAAAATGTATGACCCAAATAATCTTGTCCTGCACAACCTGTCCCTGGCCAGTACTCTGTAAACCTTGAAAATGTAGCCACAGTGTCCTGGCTCTGCAGCAGGGACCTGAGCAAGGATTAACCTAAACGGCTTTGTGCTGCACACAGATCTCTTTGTGATGTGGGCTGTTGGGCTGGGATCCAGGAAGAGCAGGCACTGGAAGAAACCAGCATTTCCAGGGAACCCCTGGAATGAGTTGTTAACCAACCTCGGCACCACTTGCTGGACCAATCCTTCTCGCACCTTTATGCCCTTCATGGTGTCAAAGCTGAGAGCCCAAGCAGAGCTGCCTGACCTCAGCTGCTGCTGTGGACCACATCTGGGGGAGTCCTGGTCCATCCACGTGTCACTCATGGGGTGGGAATAGAGCACCAGCAGGTTGGGAGATGTGGGGTCAGCTTGTGTTTTCAGCATCTGTTCATGATTCTCGGTGCAGAAACCTGAGTGTGTTTTTTATTTTATTTTGTTTTATAGTAGTGGAGAATGAACCTAGGACCTTCACACTGGGTTACATCTCCAGCCTTTTTGTTTTTTTTTTATTTTGAGACAGGGTTTTGTCAGGACTGTAAGTTGTCCAGGCTGGGCTTGAATTATTGAACCTCCTGCCTCAGCCTCCCAAAGTGCTGGGCTTGCCGGTGTGTGTTGCCATGTCTGGCTCAAGCCTGTGACTTTAACCACTGAAGGAGTGTTCTCTTGAACAATTGCCAAAAGTTTGCGTACAAACACCATATCGGCTACTGCATCCCAGAAAATCATCTTGACTTTGCTCTGGGGCTCTTGGGCAGTGAATATAGACATCTGCATAAATATGACAGGGTGACCCGGGACCCTGTGCTCAGTGCAGACTGCAGGGCCTACTGCCTCAGCTGTCTCCACTCCCCGAACTCCCGGAAATGTGAGTAGCGGGTCTGCCAAGGCCTCTCACTCCCTCTTCAGGGAGTGTGTCACTCATCCCCCTCCGGGGGTGAGGAAGGGGCGTTTGCAAGGCCCTGGGGGCTGCACCCCACGCCCTGCTTTCCCTGCATGGAGGAGGAAGAAGGTTCTAGAACCACAGACTCCCCAGACAGGAAGACACCCAGTCTGCCGAGCACTGAGGGCTTCCTGGGATGAGGGTTTCAGGGCTCGACCCATTGCGCCAGAGTCTGCACTTCCACAAGGACTGTGTGCATGTGCAAGTTTGAGTGGCAGGGGCCTAAGCCCACCCTTCTTCACTGTATATTCTGGAAACGGAGGCACAGGGAAGGCACCAAACCATACAGCCAGTCAGCACCCGGACTGGAGGAATTCTCAGGAGGCCACCTTTGTTTGTCTACCTCCTGTGCTTCCTGCTCTGCTCCGGGGCTCACCGGGAGAGAGCCTGAGTCCCCAGGGTCCGAGGCAGGCGGGCTGGTGGTGAGGACCACCCAGAGGTCACCCTGCTCAGGGGAGAAATGACCCATCTGGGCCTGCAGTCAGCTGGGGTCTTGGAGGTAAACGACCTCAGAGGCCACTTGACTGGTGGCCTCCCACCCCGTGACGGCACACTGCTTCCGAACCTTGGGGTCTGTTTGGATCCCTGAGGCAACAGGGCAGTCACCACCTCGCATGGCATCCGCTGGCATGTTCTAAAACATTAATTATTTTCCTATTCTTTAATTGTTTTCCTATCCTCTAATTATTTTCTTATTCTAGTACCACTTTATTTATTTATTTATTTATTTTTTTTGTGGGTACCGGGGGGTCGACCTCAGGACCTCACGCGCCAACAGGCACCCGTGCCGCTGAGCGATATCACTGGCCTCTTTTTTGTATGTGGGATCCGGGAGTCGAACTCAGGCCCTCGTGCTTGCAAGGCAGGTGGCTATGCCGCTGAGCCATCTCACCGGCCCTCTAGTACCACTTTAGATTAGATTCTTTCTCCTGCCACTTGGATCCACCAGTCCTAATTCCACTTGCTGAGCAGCTTCAAAAGTCCACTTCCTCTTCCATATGAGAGTCCTTTAGCTATTAAAAGCTAATGTTAGGATTCACTTTCTCCAGGCCAGACTCCGTTCTCTACACGCATGCACACACACACACACACGTACACACACACTTGCACACACACTTTTTAAAAAAACTTTGTTCTTTGGGTGAAAGAACACATAGATATTTTCCCCCTACTGCAGCCCCCAATTGTTGTCAGTCATGATTTTCAGAGTGACAAGAGCCTGTCAATGTCCCTCCTCCAGAGAGTCAAATATCACCCTCCAGCTGAGGTTTGCCAATGAGGCCTCATTGCCTCCCTTGATTAGATACTCTTTCCTCCTCTTCTCCTTCTCCTTCTCTTCCTTCTCCTTCTTCTTTCTGAGACAGAGTCTCGCTGTGTAGCTTAGGCTGGCCTTGCACTCACTCTGTAGTCCAGGTTGGCCTCGAACTCACGGTGATCCTCCTGCCTCAGCCTTCCGAGTGCTGGGATTACAGGCGTGCACCACCACACCTGGCACTCTTTCTTCTTTTAATGCAACCTAATTTTGACTTGGCTTTTTAATTTTAAGCAACCACATCACACAGTTAACTCATCTTTTTTTTTTGGTGGGTACCGAGGATCGAACTTAGGACCTTGCGTGCCAGCAGGCGCCCGTGCCGCTGAGCGATATCACCGGCCCCTTTTTTCGTATGTGGGTACCGGGAGTTGAACTCAGGACCTCGTGCTTGCCAGGCAGGCGCTTATGCCGCTGAGCTGTCTCACCGGCCCAACTCATCTTAATCCTGTCAAATACGCCTCTCAGATCTTTCTCATGTAAACTACTACCAATCAAATTCTCCATTGATTTGTGATTTTCTGAGTCCAGGTGCTTGACTTTCATCCTTGAATGTAATCTCCTCTCTAGCTGGCCCAGTGTTTCTCCCTGTTGGAATAATTTTGGTTTAAAGTCTTTTACCTGCTCATCTAGACTAAAGCTAACCCACAGGGATTCGTGGGGCACCCCCCGGAAGCCTCGGGAGGTGAGGGGATGGCGAGTGGCCTGCACTCCTCTCCTGTCTCTGAGGGTTCTGCAGTCTGACTGGAGAGGGAGGGCTCGTCTCCAAGGCACAGAGGCCAGGGCATGCCAGGGCTGGGTACTGAGGCTTGGTCTCTGAATGAACCTGTTGGGGTTTAGAGCTAAAGTTGGCCCCGAAGCCTCATGTGTTTGGAAGGTCACTCCATAACCGAGCTGCTGTTAGGAGGTACTGCCCGGTCGGAAGAGGTGGATCATGGTGGGTGTGACCTGAAAGGGTTAATCTCCCTCCCCAGTTCCTCTTTGATTCTTTCTTCTTCCTGTTCTCCATGAGGTGAGCAGCTTTTCCTTCGCCAGACCCCTCTGTCATGCTGTCCTGCCTTGGAGCCAGCCAACTATGAAATGAAATGTGAGCCAAAATAAACCTCACATCCCCTAAATCGTGGTTGTTGAGATTATGTCTCAGGATGAGAAAGTGACCAAGACAGAGCCCCATCCAGGGAGTCCATGGATGGCCATATTAAGTGGCCTGGGAGCTTTTTGATAATCCAGTGCACCAGGACCCACTCAGGCAAGTGACCCAGTCTGTACCTGACATGAGATGCCATGGTTGGGGCTGAAGGAGGCGAGTCCAGGACCCAGGGACAAGGGACTGGGAGGACAGGAGGCAGGGGCTAGACAGGGCCCTGGAGACCTGCAGAGTAGGTGGGGCATGGCTGGGGCAGGGAGGGGAAATGGCACAGGTGGGCTGCAGGGGGTCTGCACCCAGGCTCTACCCCAACCCTGTCTCGCTCAGGAAGATCCTGCGGCCTCTTCTTGCTGCACCCCCAAAGATGTGGCCTTGAGTTCACCACCAGCGTCCTGCCTGGGGTCTCAACCAAGTCTTCTTCAGGATAGGAAGAGAGAAGTATTTGACAAATCGATCCAAACCTTAGTTTCTTAAAGGGCCACTGCTTCTCACCGGTTTGCCCACTCCCAACTTCACGAAGGGTCTCCCCACACCCTGCTGGAGTCCAGCACCTCGGAGGCTGGACATTGGCTTCCTGGGGCTGAACTCTGGGAGCAGCGGCCGTCAGGTCTCCAGTGCCGTGCGTCATTCTCAGTGTCTTTAGATTTCGTTCAGGGCTCCCAGGTGGTTTCAAGCAGTCACAGGCCGAATGTCCTTGGCCCTTGCATTTAGAACAGGCTTTTTCTTACCCCTGTGTGTTACCTTGGGAACTCTTTGTGGGCCCGGTGTTACCGCACTGCCAATCGCCATGGCCATCATTTTGGTGTGCGTGTGTCCCCGTCCTCTTTCTCCACAGCCCTCCACCAGGTCTCTGTAATTAGAAACAGAGAACACCACATCCAATGCCCGGGCCAGCGGAGTCTGGGACCCATTTGGAGCTCGTGTCATTTTCTGTGGCTGCCTGGAGCTGACTGGCTAATGCAATGCAGTCCCTCTGTGAGGCAGGGCAGGGCTGGTGTTCTTGGAAAGGTTGCCAGCTGGCTGGGGGACATGGCGGGGACTTTTCCTTGGGTGACCTCTCTTATCTTTCCACGGTTAACCGGTTTCTCATGCTGTGTCTCATCCCATGACGAGAGCAGGCACGTTAGCCCTAGAATTGCCCTCCCCTGAGTTACCATTTCCCGTGGACCCTGTCTCAGGGACAGTTACTTCTCCAGGATGGATTTTCTTTGGGTGTGGTAGCGAATCTGAACCAGCATATTGCCTTGTCTTATCTAGAATCCTTCACTTTGCTTTGCTTTTTTAAAAAAACTCAGTACATGTTTGTAATGCATAATTACGTTTATCTTGGGGAATAGGTACATTTTGCTTCCCTCCCCTCCACTCCCTTAGCTTTTCATCCGAGGTGCCACAGGGAGGTGAGGCCGGCTGAATGCCCCCCAGGATGGGGCAGAGGCTGACGCCAGGCTTGCAGTCATCTGCGAACCTAGAGGGAGCCCCTGAGAGATGCCCTGGCTGGCACTGCTGTGTGTCAGACAGAGAAGGGCGCCTTCGCCAGGTGGGCAGAGAGCTTCGGCTCCTGGGAGGCAGGAAGCCCGCTGCAAGGGTCGCCTGCGGGCTCGGCTTCTCCAGGTGAGGAGTCTGGGTTAAGCTCAGGCCAGACCCATGCCAGGTGCCCTGGTTCTTCTGGAACAGGCTGGCCCTGGGGGGAGCAGCCTCCACTCCCCTGGGTTCCCACTGACAGCTGAGGGTCCATTAGGCCTCCTCTAATATTTCACACTACCACATTTTGTGGCCCCTTAAGAAGTTTGGGGTTTACAACAAGAAGCGATAAAGGCTTGCACCCCGGCACCTCACCCACTTCCCTGGAGAACGGCGTGGTCACTGAAGGACTCACCTGCGCCCTCCTCTGGCTGGACGTGGGCGGCAGAGTCCTGAACAGTACCCAGGGCAGAAGCAGGGACTGTGCGACCCTTGCGGCCCTGCCCAGCTGCTTAGGACAGTGACTCCCCTACAAAGCTGCTGCGGAGACCCAGTGGCTGTCTGACCCAGCGTCCACGGGAGAGCACGAAGGGTTGGCGAAAAGAGTCCATTTCACAGAGACGGCGTGACTTCTCCTGGGTGCTGTGGTGCTGCTTCTTCCCATGTCTGTTGTGATAGAACATTTCTTTTTTTTTTTTGTGGGTACCGGGGGTCGACCTCAGGACCTCGTGCACCAGCAGGCGCCCGTGCCGCTGAGCAATATCACCGGCCCCTTTTTTTTTTTTTTTTTTGCATGTGGGTTCCAGGAGTCGAACTCGGGCCCTCGCGCTTGCCAGGCAGGCGCTTATGCCGCTGAGCCATCTCACCGGCCCGATAGAACATTTCTTTAACTGCAAGTGCTTTTTTTTTTTTTTTTTTGAAGAGTAGGAAAATTTATTGGACAAAAGGCAGGGGGAATAGGAATAGCTCCTGAGAGACAGGAGGGGTCCTGAAGGGGCTGCCCCTGGAAGTACTTTTGTAGCATTGTTTCAGACAACAATGCACACTGTAGAAGAAAATTCAGAAAATACAGGCACAAATAAGAACATTAATAATCACCCCAAACGAAAAAGGAACCCTTCTCCACTGTTGGTGGGAGTGTCGACTGGTGCAGCCACTGTGGAAATCTGTGCGGAGACTCCTCAAAAAACTAGGATTGGAGGTCCCATTTGACCCAGCTATTCCCCTTCTGGGTGTCTTCCCAGAAGAATTAAAAACATCGTACCACAGCGATATATGTGCACCCATGTTTATAGCAGCACAATTTGTAATAGCTAGATCGTGGAAACAACCCAAATGCCCATTAACCGAGGAATGGATAAAAAAGATGTGGTATTTCTACACAATGGAGTACTACTCAGCCATAAAGAAAAATAAACTGGAAACTTTTATAGGTAAATGGATGCAACTCGAGAAAATACTCACAAGCGAAATAAACCGGATGCACATTTGTAAACATCGTATTGTCTCCCTAGTATGAAAATGCAATTTCACTGTGACTATTCCATTCCTTAGTCTTCTATTTTTACCTAGCTCTTACATGTCTTAATCTTATACTGAGTAATATTTTTCTCCAAAAGATATTTGTACATTCTCTAATGCTTGAGTTTGTTAATACATAAGAATGTTTACTTGTTGTCTTTAAAAAAATAAATTAAAATTAAACAAACAAACAAAAAAATCACCCTAAACTCTATTAGTATAAACACCCCTATCACTTGGTGTTTCTCATATACAGAGGCAGATATGCACATGACTGTTGACACTAAATATTTCAAATATTCAAATATGTTTTTGAAAAGATCATGGACAGCTAAAAACACGATCAGGGCCCTTCATTTGTCCTCTCCATCCTCTAGTCCTACACTGAGGTTAACCACAAACTTGAACTTAGTGTTCTTTATTCCTGTATTTCTGTTTAGACTCTATTACATAGGCAAACATTCTTTGGTGGTTGTTTCGGGACAGGGTCTCACTCTATAGTGCAGGCGGGGCTTGAACTCTCGGTGATCCTCCTGCCTCAGCCTCCTGAGTGCTGGGATTACAGGTGTGCGCCACCATGCCCAGCAAACATTAATACAGAGGCTTAGTTCATGTAACTTGAACTATTTATGCTCGATATTCTGTGCATATCCTGTAAGTTGCTTGTTTTATTCAGTAAAACGTGAGCTGTGACTTGTCAATGCAAATACTATTTTGTTCATTTTAACTACTGTGGAGGATTCCCGGGTGCGAACACACAGACGTTTGCTATTCTCCTGCTTTGGCTGTGTTGCACTGCTGTCCTCTGCTGTGGCAGGCAGTTCTGTGCACACACTATGTGCCCTTTGTGCGCAAATGCCCCACAGTAGACGTCTTGCTGAGGGGCAGCACGAACAATTTCATTCAGTCGCCCCCTAAACCATGTAAGGATTTACATTCCCAGCACGAGTTCATAAAAATCCCTTATTTCTCCAGATCTTCACCAATATTTTGTTTAACAGTCTCAGACCACTAGCCTTCAGAATATTGAAGGGTATAGTATCATGGCTTAGTTGACATTTCCCTACTGATCATTCAGGTTGAGTATATGTTTATATATTTATCACTCACGTATTCCTTGAGCTGCTTGTTCCTAAACTCTGAATATTTGCCTGTTGACTCACTCATGAAAGCCTTCCCTAGAAAGGTCCTAAGATATTTTCTACTGAGTATGTAAAACAACTGTATATTATACAGTTATTAACCTGCCTATATTTACGTTTTTTTTTTTTTTTTGTGGGTACCAGGGGATCGACCTCAGGACCTCGCGCGCCAGCAGGCGCCCGTGCCGCTGAGCGATATCACCGGCCCCTTTTTCGTATGTGGGATCTGGGAGTCGAACTCGGGCCCTCGCGCTTGCCGGGCAGGCGCTTAAGCCGCTGAGCCATCTCACCAGCCCATATATTTACGTTTTTGAAGGTATGGACTGATGTACAGATGTTAAGATTGGAATGCTGTACTAGGGCCGCCATAAGAATATTTACAAAAGATATTACCAAAATTAAAATGAAACACCAAAACAACTCCCATAACATAAATAAAGGCAGAAATGAAACCTGGAGACGCTAGAAACGGATATTACGAATAGAAAGCAAATAATTACAGAATAAGATGTGCGTGGTGGCGCACGCCTGTAATCTCAGCACTCTGAAGGCTGAGGCAGGAAGATCTCCATGAGTTCAAGGCCAGCCTGAACTACATGGAAAGACCCTGTCTCAAAAAAACCAAAAAAAGAAAAAAAAATATTACAGAATAAAATCCAAAAGTAATACCTTAATCGGAAACGGCCTGAGCACAATAGTCAAACACACATCATTATACGTTTTAAAAAATAATTATTGTCGCTTTGCAGTTGTTAAAGCATTATTTTACGTAAAGATAGATGATCTTTATCTATATAGAATATCAGAATTAGCTTTAAAAAAACAAAACAAAACAAAACAAAACAAAAACCACGACCTCAGACCACTAGGGGACGCTCCCTCAATGTGTGTCACTACACGTGCGTTCACTGCGGGCGGTTCCAACGCCGGGCTTCCCCCTCTCTTCAGCAAACGATGATCAAAGCAACTGACAAACTGTCATGGAATCTGTCCAGACCCCACGCAGGCCTTGCCCTTCTCTTTAGCTCCTGCGCGCCTCCTCCTCCTCCTCCGAGGGCTCTGAGCCCATCCCTAACCAGCGAACAGGTCCCGCTCCGGCCGCAGCCGCCCGGAGCCTGCTGAGCTGAACCCAGCGGCCTGCTCTGCCCCCTGGTGGCCGGATGACCGAGCTTCACGGAGGCGAGTTGCCCTTTTCCAACGCGGCGGTGTTTCTAGGAACGGAGGCGGGGTGTGGATTTTTGGCTCATGATGGGAAATTAAGGGAAATATTTAATTTGTGACAATGTGTCGTTTCTATACCAGGCCTTGGAATAACTGAGAATTTAGATTGGAGAGGCCGTTAAGAAAGTAATGAAGGGCCGGTGAGATGGCTCAGCGGCTTAAGCACCTGCCCGGCAAGCGCGAGGGCCCGAGTTCGACTCCCGGAACCCACATACGAAAAAGGGGCTGGTGATATCGCTCAGCGGCACGGGCGCCTGCTGGCGCGCGAGGTCCTGAGGTCGACCCCCCGGTACCCACAAAAAAAAAAAGAAAGTAATGAAATCCACAGCTTTTTGAGAAAAACTAGAGTAAATGCTATACTAAATTTTACCCTCTAGAACTGGGCATGGTGACACACATCCATAATCCCAGCTCCTCAGAAGGCTGAAGCAGGAAGATTGCAAGTTTGAGGCCAGCCTGGGCAATTTAATAAGACCTTGTTTCAAAAAATAAATAAATAAATAAATAAAACAAAGAGGGTTGGGTGAGGCAGGAGGATCACAAATTCTCTGGGTCTTGTGAATTGCTAAACTACCCAGGCTAGGCTTGAATTTTCATCCTCCTGCCTCAGCCTCCCGGATAGCTGGGATTACAGGCATGCACTACCACTCCTGGCCGGCTTCCCGTTATTGTGAATGTTTAGGCAGAGGCTGAAAGGACTTAAGGTCCCTTTCAATTCTAAGCAGCTCCAAGAAGTCAAATATGCAGAGTCCACATCTCTGGAAAAAAAAAATCCTCTGGGAAAAATGTTTTTCTTTGGCAGGTGTCCAGGAACATCCTGGCCTACTCCTCGCCCCTTTCTAATTTCTAACTCTCCGTGAATGTGTGCCCTGAGCGGAAGGAGAGGAGGGGACTCTGCAGGTGACTCCACTGTCCAGGGTTTATAGAGTATTTATAGAGGAGCGCGCCAATCCCTGTCTTGTGTTTCTGTCTCATAAGGTTAGCTCTGCCCTACAGGGCCTGGCAATGGATGGGATTTCCTAAAGATTTCCAGGTGCTTAAATTTCAGACTCTCCTTTGGTTTCCAATTTCTCCCTCCCTCCAGAGCAGTAGTAGTTTGCCTCACAAATTTGATGCAGCTAATAAATGTAATTCCACAATGCATATTGATTGGACTTGACAGCCTTTGGGGTCAGATAAAGAGTTCAAATTTGGGCTCTACCACTTAATAACTGTGACCTGGGGAAGTTACACTCTCAAAGCTGCCTTCTCCTTAGAAGTGCAGTGCTAATGCCTATCTCATGGGCTTATGATGAAGATTAAATCTCTGTGCGTAAAGCATTTTGCACAATGAATGCTCATTAAGTATTACAGACTCACTCCTGTGTTTTACAGCAGAGGATGTGTTCTTTTAAATTAGTGCTGATCAGTTATACAGACTGCGGTTTCATTTTGACACATTTGTACACGCACACAGCACCTTCATACATGCACACAGCACATTTGTATGCACACACAGCATCTTCGTACATACGTGTAACGGACTCTGATCATGCCTCCCCCTCCCCCCCCAGGATGTATCGGGAAGCACAGGCCAACTGACAAAACCTTAACTGGCAAAATGAATTAACCATAAAACCCAATCAATCATATAATGTCAGCAATGACATTAAATATATTTACATACTTTGTATGTAATGTCTGTATTATATATTCAAATATGTGTTTCATATCACAAAATTCACCCCTTTAAAGTGTACAATTTTAGCATATCCACAGAACTGTACAACCATTGCTATCTAATTCTAAAACATTTTCACTGGCCCCCAAAGAAATCCCAAACCTGTTATCAGTCAGTTCCCAATTCCCCTTCGCCCAGCTCTGGTAACTACTATCTACTATAAATGTATTTTAAAAACACGTTCTTGCCATTCATTACAGGAACACGCCTGTAATCCCAGCACTCAGGAGGCTGAGGCAGGAGGATCACTGTGAGTTCAAGGCCAGCCTGGGCTACATAAGTGAGTTCAAGGCCAGCCTGAACTACATAGTGAGACCCTATCTCAAAAAAACCAATAAATAAATAAATAAAAATAACACATTCTACATAAAATCCACCTTCAAAATACACTGCGTTCACTAGGATTATGAACCATTTTGGTAGGTACATTTCCTCTGGCCGGTTCTTTCTCAAGTTTTATCTTACTCAAAATGCATCTATTTAAGGTTTTTGAGGCAGCCCTGACTTTCTTGAATACTTTTGCATATTCTCTGAAGGACATATTTTTCTGAGTTTTGTTTTAAAAGCACATACTGGGCTGGGGATATAGCTCAGCGGTGCTATTCCTGCCTGGTAAGCACGAGGTCCTGAGTTCGATTCCCGATACCAAAAAAAAAAAAAAAAACCAACAACAAAACAAAAACAAAAACAAAAAAATATGCATACTGAGAGGACAGAGAATAAACACATTTTTTTTCTCTTTACTTTCAAAGAATTGCCCACTCAGCCTGGTACCAGCAAAAGTACTCTTCTTTTTGAATCTTTTGTTATTTGTTGATGAATAAAATGTAAATGAATTATTAATATGTAAAAGGACAGTAAATTTAAAATTTTCAGAGTATAAGAGAACCATGAAAAAAAAAGACTAGAAATAGGAATAGTCAAATGTTATACAAAGAACTCTGAATTCTGGGATTCTTAAAAAAAAAACCCATGAAACAAGCTGGGCCTGATGGAGCATGTCTGTAATCCCAACACTTAGGAGGCTGAGGCAGGAGGAATATGGTGAATTTGAGGCCAGGCGGGGTTACACAATGAGTTCAAGGCCAGTGTGAACTACATAGTGAGACCCTGTCTTAAAAAACAAAACGACAAAAACCCCACAAAACGGCTGCTATGATGAACAACAGATTTGGGTGGCAGAAAAGGATTAGCAGTCATCATTATTAACTATACTTTGCAACTGATTAGATGACAGGGCAGGAAGTGAGGTTTTTTGTTTGTTTGTTTGTTTTTTGAGACAGGGTCTCACTGTGTAGCCCAGGCTGGCCTCGAACTCACGGTGACCCTCCTGCCTCAGCCTCCCGAGTGCTGGGATTACAGGTGTGAGCCACCACACCTGGTTTGGGATGATAATTTAAGCCCGTGAATTTGAGACCAGCCTGGGGAACACAGCAAGACCCTGTCTTTCAAAATGAAGAAAGAGAGGGGACAGAGGAAGGGAGGGAGGGAGGGCTGCAGGTCTGTCATCTCTGAATTTATCCTGCTGGAGTTGGTTGCGCTTCTTGGATGTATAAATTCATGTCTTTCATCATATTTTCAGTCATTTTCTTCAAATATTCTTCTAACACCGTTTTCTCTCCTGCCTTTCTGGGACTCTGATTATGTGTTAGCTGATATGCTGAATACTGTCTTCCCAGTCTCTCAGACTCTTCATTTTTTTCAGGGGGTACCGGAAATCAAACTCAGGACCTTGCGCTTGCCAGGCAGGTGCTGCACCACTGAGCTGTATCCCTGGCACCCCTTTTTTTTTTTTAAATGTGGGTACCAGGAGTCGACCTCAGGACCTCGTGCTTGCCAGCAAGCTTTTGTGCCGCTGAGCAATATCACTGGCCCTTTTTTTCCTTTATGTGGGTTCTGGGAGTCGAACTCAGGACCTCGTGCTTGCCAGGCAGGCACTTATGCTGCTGAGCTATCTCACTGGCCCTCATTTTGTACATTTTTTATCTTTTTGTTCCTCAGTAAAAAATTATTATTATTATTATTATTATTATTATTATTATTATTGAGGCAGGGTCTTGCTATGTATTTCAGGTTGGCCTCAAACTCACGGTGATCCTCCTGCCTCAGCCTCCCCAGTGCTGGGATTACAGGCATGTGCCACCATGCCCAGCTGTAAAAATTTTCCTTTAGTTATTGTATTTTCAGCTCCATATTCTTATTTCCTTTTCCTAATTTTTCTTTCTTTCTTTCCTTCTTCTTTCTTTTTTGCTAGTATTCTCTATTTGGTGAGACATTGTTCTCCTGGCCACCTTCTGCTCTCTGAGCATATTTAAGATGGTTAAATCTTTGTCTAGTAGATCCCATGCCTTCACTTCCTTTGGAATAATTTCTATTAATTTTTTGCCTGAGAATGAGGCCATAGTTTCTTGTTTCTTTGCATGGTATTTAGTTGAAAACTAGACACTTTGAATATTGTAATGTGGCAGCTCTGGAAATAAGCTCCTCCTCTTCCCGAGGTTTGTTGTTGCTGGTTGCTCTGGTTTCTTTGCAGGCTTAGTGACTTTGCTGAACTATTATAAAGTCTGCTACCTTTGTTGTGTAGCTACTGAAGTCTGTGTTGTGCAGTTGATTCAAATGCCCGGATCCAAGAACAAGGAAAACAGTACTTTCCCGGACTGAAAGTTGGCTCTGTGTTGACAATGCTTCAACGCTTAGCCACTGCTTACAACTCTGCCTTGGCCTGCACTTGCTGCTCATACGGAGCCGGCATACGTCCTCTTGGGCCTTTTGCGTGTGTGTCCAGACCTGGGCCTGCATGTGGTCCTCTTGATTACCTGGTATATGCAGGAGTTTTTAAAAGCCCCCATTCTCCTGTGCATATCCTTTTCTATCCTCCTTCTTCCTGGGAATTTTGGTCTGTTCATTCCTTCTAGTGTTATTCATTTCCCCAAGCTGCTGTGGCCAGTACTCTTGGCTTTGAATGCTTTCATCAGAAGTGGGCTGCATCCTGGATATGGTGGCACAACCCATTACCTCAGCTACTTAGAAGGCTGAGGCAGGAGGATTACAAGTTTGAGCCCCACCTGGGCAAATTAGAGGGACCCTGTCTCAACAGTTTAAAAAAATAAAAAGGGGCTGGAGATGGGGGCTGTAGCTCAGTGCAGAGGCCCTGGGTTCAATCCCTAGTACAAAAAAAAAAAAAAGCAGGCCACATATATTTGTTCTTCTTTCAAGATCCCTCAAAATTTCATAAAGTATATATAAAAGTAATAAATACATAACTATGCTAGAACACAGAATAGCAAAGAGCAGACTAAATACAATGTGGAAAGCAAAACAGAAACAAATATACAAAATATAATTTTGTTTAGATAAATATCAAACCAGGCAAAATGAAACAGTATTATCATTTAGGCATATACATGTTAAAAGTATAGAGAGCTGGTGAGATGGCTCAGCGGCTTAAGCGCCTGCCCGGCAAGCGCAAGGGCCCGAGTTCGACTCCCGGATCCCACATACGAAAAAGGGGCCGGTGATATCGCTCAGCGGCACGGGCGCCTGCTGGCGCGCGAGGTCCTGAGGTCGACCCCCCGGTACCCACAAAAAAAAAAAAAAAAAAAGTATAGAGAGCCCAGGTGTAGTTCAGTGGAAAAGTGCCTACTTAGTGTGCGTGAGGTCTTGGATCCACCATACCACAAAAACAAAATGAAAGAAAACAACTATAAAGTGATGTTAGTAAGTGATTAACATGAAATTTAGGGCTCTGGTCATATCAGAAATAGGGGGAGGGGCGTAGAGGTGCTAGGAAGTGTGCAGAGTGTTTCTGGGATAGACAGCAAGGTTCTGTCTCCTTTCAGAGTGTTTGTTAGCAACTCAGTAAGGTATACATTTCTTTTATGCTGCCTTCTATATTTGTGTCACATTTAAGAATAAGAGTTTAAAGAAATAATTAAGAACTTTTGTTCAATAAAATATATAACAAAGTGAAAAGACAATTCATAGAATAAAAGGTTTTTGTAATACATGTATTTGATGAATTCATATCTAGAATATATCCAGGATTCCTATAAATATATAAGACAACAAACGGCCAAGTGTGGTGGCACACACCTGTAATCCCAGCACTCGGGAGGCTGAGGCAGGAGGGTTGCCTCGAGTTTGAGGCCCGCCTGAGCTAATAGTGAGTTCAAGGCCAGCCTGAACTATAAAGTGAGACCCTGTCTCAAAAAAAAAAAAAAAAAAAAGAAAAAAACCCCAAACACTATAACAATAAATAGATGATGTGAACAGGTACTTCACAAAAGGGGGAATGCAAACAGACAATAAACATGGGGAATGGCTCTAATATACACAGTTATCAGGCAGTGGAGATTACAGTCACAGGTAATACTACTGTACATTCGTAGCTAAGATGAATATACCTGTAAGTGTTGAAAGGAAATGGGACAGCAGTGGCAGTGGTATTAATTGACACAACTATTTGGAAAAGTTGGGCAATACGTACTAAGTTGAATATATGCCAATCCTATGACTTACTCCCAGGAATGTACCCAAAAGAAGTGTATACATATTATTCACCAAAGAACATGAACAAGGATGTTGTTAGCAACACTGTAAGGGTCCCAAACTGGTAACTACCCTGAAGTCTGTTAACAATAGAATGGAAAAATAAATTATAGTATATTCACACAATGGAATGACATATAGCAATAAGAATGGTAGGACTGCCGGGTGTGGTGGCGCAGGCCTGTAATCCCAGCACTTGGGAGGCTGAGGTGGGAGGATCGCTGTGAGTTCTAGGCCAGCCTGGGCTACACAGAGAGACCCTGTCTCAAAACAAAACAAAAAGATTGGACTGCATGCATCTATACAATAGGAATAAATCCTACTAATGAACAAAAGGAAGGATTCAGAAGCAGAAGAGTACCATTCTATGCTCACATTTATATAAAGTACAAAATCAGGCAGAATTAGTAGAAATCAGGAAAGGGATCAACCTTGGAGAGGGAATGAACTAGAAACAGGCATATGAGAGCTTCTGGGATTTAGTAATTTTTTTTTCTTTTTGGCTTTTTGAGACAGGGTTTCCCTATGCAGTTCAGGCAGGCTTTGAACTCCCTTTGTAGCCCAGGCTGGCCTTGACCTCACAGCAATCCTCCTGCACCAGCCTCCCAAGTGCTGGGATTACAGGCATGCGCCACCATGCCCGGCTGTAATGTTCTATTTCTTCCTCAGTGTAATGGTTACACAGATGTGTTTCATTTCATAAAAAGTCAATGAGCTACACATTCAGATTTTGCATTTTCTGTATCTATATTTCTGTAATGTGTTTTTCAAAAAAGAATGTGGGAGGGTCCCAGATCACTGATGACGATACGCCGCTGACTCAGGAACCTGGCCTTCCAATTCATCGTATGTGATTCCTAGAGAATAAAAATAAAGGTAACAACTAGCACAGAAGTTGAAAGTAAAACATTCACCTGATCAACTGGGCAGTGTGTGAAGAGAAGGATGTGGAAAACACATTTCTTTGATTGATTACTCTTTCTTCCTCTGCCTTGGTTCTCTATTAAAGTTTAAATAATGTCATAAACTATGATGCTAGAAAACACTGAAGTTTTGATCATCTTAAAAGGAGAGATTATAGAGCATTAACTATAGTTGCATCAATTGTCAGCTGCCTTAGGCATAGAGCCCACCTATGGGCAACAGGCAAGAGGAACTCATTGGAGTTGTTCTCTCCCAAAGGTGTCCTCCATAGCCTCCTCCAGCATCCACCAAGGCAAGCAGGAAGTGAATGATTCATTCACCCGCATCCCCTCTAGAGTGGCGATGCAAGACATTACTACAGAGCTGCACTGCCCACTGTGCAAAGACTGGTTCAGTGATCCCCTGATGCTAAGCTGTGGCCACAACTTCTGCCAAGCCTGTATCCAAAACTTCTGGAAGCTGGAAGCCAAGGAAACGTTCTGTCCTGAGTGCAAGATGCTGTGTCAGTACAGCAACTGCACGTTCAACCTTGTGCTGGAGAAGCTGGTGGAGAAGGTGAAGAAGCTGCCCCTGCTCAAGGACCGGCCGCAGTGCTCACAGCACGGGGAGAGCCTGAAGCTGTTCAGTAAGCCGGACGGGAGGCTGGTCTGCTTCCAATGCAAGGACGCGCGGCTGTCCATGGGGCCGTCTAAGGAGTTCTTGCAAATCCCAGAAGCCGTCCGATTCTTCACGGTGTGTGGGCCTTGCAGTCCCTTAGAGAAGCCAGGAAGGTTTTCTGTGGGGCTTCCTCTCTCTTCCCACCTCACTCCTTTAACCAAATAATAATGAGAAATCTCAGAGTGCTCAGAAAATACAAAATGTTTTGCAGAGTTCTTTCTCCAGAATGGCTGTTTACAGGAAAGGTGCCGTGGAGGGGCGCTAGCCGACTCCCTCAGTCTCGTACTGTACAAAAGATGGATGTATAAGATACTGCTCTTGTTATAAAGTTTCAGAATTTGGTCAATTTTAAAATTAAGACAGGGGCCGGGGATATAGATCAGTGGCACAGCACCTGCCTGGCAAGCACAGTGTCATGAGTTCGATTGCTGATACCAAAAAGAAAAAAAAAAATTAATAGGACAACAGAAACAATATAAGATAATGTAGTATTGGGCCGGTGAGATGACTCAGCGGCATAAGCGCCTGCCTGGCAAGCGCGAGGGCCTGAGTTCGACTCCCGGAACCCACATACGAGAAAAGGGCCGGTGATATCGCTCAGCAGCATGGGCGCCTGCTGGCGTGCGAGGTCATGAGGTCAACACCCGGTACCCACAAAAAAAAAAAAAAAAAAAAAGATAATGTAGTATTGACCGATCACATTTGTAATTCATAATGGTTTAGAATTTCTGAGAGGATTAGAGAAAGCTAAAATAGAAGGTGTACAGTGAAGGAAAGGGATAGGACTTGAACAAGGAAATCATTCATATTTGGACAGGCAGAGGGAAGAAACAAGTGTTCCAAGTGAGAACAACAGAAGCAAAAGGACAGATGGTGAGAACAGTGTAACTAGAGTGACAAAATATACAGAGTTCCATTGCCTTCTTCAAACTGGTGCAATTAGCTAATAAGAGGACACAGCCAAGTTTTTCTGCTCCTTACAATTTTGTTCACAATTTTCCGTGGTGCTGGGGATCAAACCCAGAACCCACACTATGCAAGCACTGAAAGACATCCTCAGTCTTATTCACAATTCTTCAGGGAGACAGGTACTAAGGTACAGGTGAAGGGAAAGGTTTTTGCAGTAAGAGCCTCCTTTTTCTGTAACACTGGGCCTCGGAGATATCCTTGTCTCCCACACTGGCATGGGTTAATTCTATCTGGTATTCCTAGACGGAGCTTGCCATGTACCAGGATCAACTGGAGACAACCCTGAAGGACCTTCAGTCTCTCAGGAACAAGCAGAAGGATGCTATCGCTTCTTGCAAGGTAAGGAGCAGAGTAGATGGGTTATGAGATACAACTGGACTACACCTTCCTTCTAACTTCACGAGTGCAAAGGTGCCTGTACCTATATTAACAATACGCCAAGCGTGAGGGCCCGAGTTCGACTCCCGGAACCCACATATGAAAAAGGAGCCGGTGATATCGCTCAGCGGCACGGGAGCCTGCTGGCGCGTGAGGTCCTGAGGTCGACCCCCGGTACCCACAAAAAAAAACAAACAAAAACAAAAACAAAAAAAGCAATATGCCAAATGGCACCCGGGCTGTAGAATTAGAAAACTGACAAAATAGACCGGGAAGAAATATGTTCACAGAATAGGTTCTATTAGTTAGCTTTTCACTGCTATGACAAAATACCTGAGATAAACAATTTAAAGTGTGAAAGAATTATTTTGATTCACTGTTTCAGTCCATGGTTGGCCAGCTCCCTTTAGGCCTATGGCAAGACAGAGACACTGTGGAGGGTATGGCAAAGGAAAGCTGCTTGGCTCATGGCAATCAGAAAGCAGAGACAGAAAAAGGAAAAGAGGCAGATAGGAAGGGATTGGGGACAACATATATTCAAAAGGTCATTCTCCATAACCGGCTTCCTTCAACGAGGCCCCACTCTTTTTTTTTTTTGTGGGTACCGGGGGGTTGACCTCAGGACCTCGTGCGCCAACAGGCACCCATGCCTCTGAGCGATATCACCGGCCCCCTTTTCGTATGTGGGATCTGGGAGTCGAACTCGGGTCCTCGCGCTTGCAAGGCAGGCGCTTACGCCGCTGAGCCATCTCACCGGCCCAAGGCCCCACTCTTAATAGCCCATTCAACTACAAACTTGTCAATGAATTAATCCATTGATGAGGTTAAAGCCCTCATGATCCAATCATTTCCTAAAAGCCATCAGCTGGCCTTTGGGGGACTTTTTAGATCCAAACCATAATACTATTGCTGGCCTCAAAGGCTCATATCCATCTCTTTGTGCAAAATGCATCTCTAAGATTTGCCAAAGTCTTAAAAGTTCTAGGGCCGGTGAGATAGCTCAGCGGCACAAGTGCTTGCTGGCAAGCACGGGGTCCTGAGGTTGACTCCTGGTACCCACATTAAAAAAAAAAAAAGTTCTAGAGTTATCCAAAGTCCAAGTCCAAAATCTCGGATGAGATTCAAGGCACCTCTGAACTGTCAGCCCCCATAAAAATTTAAAAAGCAAGTTATATACTCCCAAGATAACATGGCACTGAGTTAACAACATTCCCTTTCCAAAAGGGAGGAATAGGGTAACAGAAAGGAATTAGACTGAAGCAAGATTGACACCCAGCAGGACAAATATTATAAATTCTGTAGCTTCATGTTTAGCATCCAAGGCACGTGCTGGCACAATGTGACCTCCACAGAGCCTGAGTAGCCCCACCCCTATGGCCTTGACAGTTGCAGTCCACGTGGCCACTCTCTTGGGCTGGTGCTACTCAGGGCCTACGCTTTGCTTAGCAAATGTTCTATGTTCCTGGCATCTCTGATTTCCAGGGGTCCCCAATGCATCTTTAGTTTCTCTCTCAAAGCTTCATATATCACCTTCTAGGGGGCTGACTGCAGGAATTCTGATCCTGCACACAGGGCCCGGCCTCCCAGGTTTTTCTTTAAAATCTGGGTGGAAGCCTTCATAATCCCTTAATTCTTGCATTCTGCCAGTATCACGTAGATGACACAAAGGTATGGTGGCAGCTTGAGCAGTAGCCAGGCCCTTTTGGACTATGGCTGTAATTGCTTTTGAGTGTCTGGACAGGTGAGCATGGTGAAATGGATCCCAGGGAACTAGTTCCCTAGGTGGTCCTGCTTGAGCAGGGAGTGTAGAGGATCTCTTCTCAAGTAAAAGGTTTATACATTTCCATCCTTGAGCCTGCAATGAGTGGGGTCTTGCTGATTCCTGAGATGCCCTCAAGGCATCTTTCTTCTTGTCCCAGTGCAAAGCACTGTTTTGTTTTGTTTGTTTTTTGAGACAGGGTCTCACTGTGTAGCCCAGTCTGGTCTTGAACTCACTGTGTAACCCATGCTGGCCTTGAACTTGTGGTGATCCTGCTGCCTCAGCCTCCCAGGTACTGGGATTACAGACATGCGCCACTATGACCAGCTACTTTGGTTCTTTTTAATGGTGCTAATCTCTTCTGCAATGATACCTTCTTTGGCCCCAGCTCTATACATGCTTCTTTTCTGGCCAAATTGCAAAATTTTTAAATCATTCTGCTCTGCTATTTACTCCTGCATCCCATTGTAAATCTGGCTGAAAGCTGCCAGCAATACCCATAGCACAACCTAAATGTTATACTGCCTTAAAATTTCCTTCTCCAAATAAACTAGTCCATTACCTTTAAATTGAGCCTCGTAATGCATTAACCATTGTTACCCTATTATGTTGTTTTGAAATTTTGTTCTTTTTTGATTTGTGAGATGGCTCAGCAGCATAAGCGCCTGCCCAGGAAGCGCGAGGGCCCGAGTTTGACTCCCGGAACCCACATACGAAAAAGGGGCCGGTGATATCGCTCAGTGGCACGGGTGCCTGTTGGCACGCGAGGTCCTGAGGTTGACCCCCCGGTACCCACAAAAAAATAATAATAATAAATAAATAAATTGAGCCTCATACAAACTTTTAGGGCATGGACAAGATATAGGCAAGTTCTTTGACAGAGTAATGTGAATGGTACAATTCCCAGTAGAGTCCATGTTCCCATCTGAAGTCTCATGAGCACTTCTTTACTGCCTGCATTCTCATCAGCATTCCGGACTTCTAAGCCTACACCAGAATTCCCATCAGGTTTTGCTTACAGCATTCTAGGGCTCCTCTATCGGTCTTTTCCAAAATTTTCCAAACTCCTCCTGTGCACCAAAACTACATGGACAGATACAGATCCAACTTATCAGTAGCAATTTTCTGTGTAGGTCAGCTTTTTTTTTTTTTTTTTTTTTTTTTGAGGCAGGGTCTCACTATGTAGTTCAGGCTGCCCTTGAACTCACTATGTAGCCCAGGCTGGCCTCAAACTCACAGTGATCCTCCTGCCTCAGCCTCCCAAGTGCTGGGATTATAGGCGTGTGTCACCATGCCTGGCTAGGTCAGCTTTTCGATGCTGTGACAAAATGCCTGAGATAAGCAAAGGAGGAGAGGTTCGTTTCAGCTCCTGGGTGTCTGGCTCCACTGCCTTAGGTTTGTGGTGAGACAGAAATATCATGGCAGAAGGGTATGGCCGAGGAAAGTTGCTTACCTCATGGCAGCCAGGAAGCAGAGAAGGAGGGTAAGGTGAAAGAGCCAGAAGAGAATGGAACAGGGACAAGATATAGTCCCCAAGGTCTTGCCCCATGACCCATTCCCTTCACCTAGGCCCTTCCTCCTCATAGTCCATTCAGCTATGAGCTCATCAATGAATTAATCCATAGGTGAGGTTAATGCCCTTATGAGCCATCCCTTCCTAAAGCCCATCAGCTGGCCTTTGGGGGACATTTTAGATTTAACCCATAACAGGCTGCCAATATTGACAACAAAGCAGATTAATCTTCCCCTTAATATACTGCTCCTTTTGATATTTGAGTCACTAAGTGATTATTGTGGGGCTGAGATCTGTCTAGTCATTTTATGGAAAAATAAGGAATTTACCAGAAAAATCCATGAAAAATTGCTACTTCCAAAGAAATTTTTTTTATTCCTGGGGGTTTATAACTAGGAATCCTGGACCTAGACCTCTCACGTTGCATGCCTTTCCAATTTGATTGGCTCTTTCTTAGCAGTTTCTAAACTAAATAAAGCTATTGCTTATACTTCCAACCTCACAGGAGCTTTAGAACAACATTAATGGTTAGAGATTTGGCAGATCGGTCCCTAAGCTGGGGAGCTAAACTGGGAGTCCCGTTTCTTCATTGGTTATCTATGTAGGAGAGCCTTCTCTGGCTTTTGGCTTTGGGAAGAATAAATATGTAGGCTCAGGGGAAAGACAGAGGGAAAGAAGGATGGCTCCATAGAATTTTCTTCCTGTTGTAAATGTTCCTAGTTCAATTGTTAGTATCCACATTGATTCATTCAACAAATGTTTATTGAGTGTGTCAGCTGTTGTGCCAGATTCTGGGAGTAGGAGATATTAATTAAGTCCTTTCATAAATAACAACAAAACAATAATGGTGATTAGTACTATAAATGAAACAGAGCATGTTAAGAGCATATAAATGGAGGACCTAGACTGTGTGCTCTGAAGAAGACCCTTATTAAAAACTGAGAATCAAAGGATAAGTAACAAGCAAGTGAGCTAGGTGAGGGGAATACGAAAACAGGCCCGGAGAAGAATGTTCCAGGAAGAGGAAAGAGCATACAGAAAAACCTGAGACAGGAAGTTAGTTGCTTGCTAAATCGAAAGCAGGACAATGAAGTTGGTTTATTCTAAGCAAGACAATATTGAAGAAGCAGATATGGGCTCAGTCGTGTAGGCCCTTGTGTAGAAATGTTAAGCATTTTAAACTTCATCCTCTGAATAATGAGAAATCATTAAAGGGCATTAAACAGGACATCGTTTCATTTCATTTTGCAAATATCTCTGGTGGCTGCGTGGAGAAAGGCCTGGAGAGAGGCAATGACAAAGACCACAGCTAGAGGACTACTGCAGGGGTCCCAGAGGACGATGGCAGTAGCTTGGATTAGACAGGCAGTGGTGGTGCCTAGGAATAAACAGCTTGAACATATCACTTGGAAATAAAAACTAGCTGGATGTGGAAATTGATTAGAAGTGAGAGGCAATGTCAGAGAGGCAGCTGGAAGAGGGATCCCAGGGCTCAGAAGCTGGTCTAGGCTGGAGATACAGTGTCATCATTAAATGGTATTTAAAGCTGTGAGAGGAGAGGATAACGCCTGGAAAGGAAGCAGAGAATGAGGAGGGAAAGCGCCTGGGACAGAATATCAGGTAATTCTAACATTTAGAGCTTGTTTGAGAAAGCAGAACCAAAAAATAAGACGGAGGAACAGTGGTGAGAAATGTATAAGGGAAACTGGAAAAGATAAGGAGATAAGGTGTTAAGACTAGGGCTGCAGTCGATAACGATGGAACTTAGAATCCAAGATGGACAAGAGGACATGTGAAAATAGAAGCTTATGAATAGAATCAGAGGGGTCAATGAATTCAGAGTTTCAATGCGCTCCAATAATTGTCGCAACAGGAGTACCTGAGTAAGTGAGCTCCTGAGTAAGTGAGCTCTGAGCGTAAAATGTTATTTTGGAGATGGTGCAATCGCTGGGGCTGATAAAAATCCTAGGTGTGGCTATGGGAATGAGGAGGTAAAGCCGTAAATCATTAGCAATGAGGAGGGTGAGGAACTGAGAAGCCAGGATAGCAGAGGGTTCACCTGTGAGGAGGTCAAGGTCACCCAGGAACTTAAAGTATTCCAGGTATCAATTTCAGTGCTTCCAATGTAGCTCATCTCCTGTCCCTTTTATAAGCTCCTGGCAGCAGAAGCAGCACCCCCCAATTCTGGTTTCTACATGTGGACAGCTCTTGCGGGGGGGCCGTGGCCCCAGTCTCACGGTACTGCTTGGTGGATACTGATGTGACAATCTAGGAGGGGTATTATTATTCAACTCTACGATGTTATTTAGTATGGCACTGGTTACCAGTACTGCAAAGAGAACCTAGAGACCACTTTGCCTGCTTCATCCTAAACTATTAAACCGATTGGGAAAGTAGGAGTAAGTCTCCCAAGGGGCTCCGCTTAGCAGGGTTGCGTGCTGACACGCTGCAGCTGCTCCTAAGCATTTTCCTGCACCGTTGTTCCCCAAATTGTGTCAGCAATAGTGGTGTGGGTCCCCATTGCCACCTGCTGGTCTCAGTAACATCTGTGGTGATCATGGAGTTTCCAGGAAGACAAGGGACATCTGCAGGAGCACGTGTCCTTGGAGTTTCTAAAGCTGCATCAGTTCTTGCACAATAAAGAAAAGGACATCGTCAATGCCCTCCGGGAGGAAGGGAGAGCCTTGAGTGAGGAGATGGAGCTGAGCCTGAGCAAGCTTCAGGAGCAGTGTCTCCACGCCAAAGACATGCTGGCGGGCATCAAGACGCGGATGGAGCAGCAGAACGCCTTTGAATTCCTCAAGGTGAGGCTCCGCACCCAGGATCAGGTCCGCTCTGGCGGGGACGGGGGCTGGGAGGCATGTGGCGGTGGCTTTTTACCACAGGGCCAAACGAAACGAAACAAAACAAAACACGTAACGGTTGTAGTGCTTTTTAAAAATTCTCTAGGAAAAAAGCAGAACGCTGCTTTTGCCTTATGCTTCGCAGAAAACTTTCCTTTCACCCTGCTAGAAAACGAGATACTCGAATCCCATTAATAACACCACAGTGTGTAGTACTACTTTCAGCTTTTTCCATAAAGAACTTTGAAGATTTATTACTCAAAAATAAGAATGTGGTCGGTGAGATGGCTCAGCGGCTTAAGCGCCTGCCTTGCAAGCGCGAAGGCCCGAGTTCGACTCCCGGAACCCACATACGAAAAAGGGGCCGGTGATATCGCTCAGCGGCACGGGTGCCTGTTGGCGCGCGAGGTCCTGAGGTCGTCCCCCCGGTACCCACAAAAAAAAAAAAAAAAAAAAAAGAATGTGGCAGTCTGTGTTGAATCTTTGGCTCTCAGCAATCATACACTGGCCTTTCTGAAAAGATGTGAGGTCAACTTGGGCACTTTACAGTGGCACTGTCACCTCAGCAGCTTAGTCAGCCAGAGGAGGAAAGGTGGCCTTGGGACTGAAATGGCTACTGTGTTTTTCTTCTGAGACTATTTGGAAGTATGGGTAAAAAATAACTTAATTTTAGCTGGGTATGGTGGCATCTGTAATCCCAGCTACTTGGAGGCCGAGGTGGAAGGATCACAACTTTGAGGCCACCCTGTATGACTTGGCAAAATCCTGTCTCAAAATAAAGTAACAAGGGCTAGGCATGTGGCTCAGTGGCAGAGGACTTGCCTAGCATGTGCAAGAGGCCCTTGTCCAAAAGCAAAACAATGTTTAACCCAGTTGTTGTCATACTGGCTTCTCTTGTTCCCTCTAAAAGGGAATTCTAGGAAATGAAAGCAAGGGAAGGGAAGTTTATCCTAGGTCAGATGGGAGGTGCAAATCAGCAAAAGCGTAGGGAGGGAGAAAGATGTTGGAAATCAGCTGGGGACCACCTATGCAGGATGTAAGTACTGATGATCAAATTCTCGTGGTGATCAGAACTAACAGAGAAATTTCTGGAATTGATGAGCAGGCATCTGATTTCTTTCTGCTTTCCTCTCTTAGGACATCACATATCTCTTGAATAGGTAAGTGTTTCCCTATGGTACTCCGGATGCCCTTCCTTCAGTCCCTGGAGAGTGTCTAAGAATAAATGACTTCCATCCCCTGCAGCTTGGATAAAGGAATGCAGGAGCTGGTGCCCCGAAGGCTGATCTCCAGGAAGCTGGCCCCAGGCCTGTTCAGAGGTCCCATCCAGTACATGATCTGGAAGGAAATGCAGTTCGCTCTCTCTCCAGGTATCAGTGGGTTGGAACTGTTGGTGCTTGGGGCTGGTAATCTGTGGGACCTCTTCCGGGGCCCTGATTAGCTCTTTAGAGTCCGACGTGGGGGGAGGGTGGCCTTTAGCTGAAAGGAAGCTTGTTGCTACGATCTAAGAATGTATGACTCCATAATGATATTAGCATTACTTCTCAGCCTATGATTTTATTTTATTGTTTTATACAACCTGGCAACCAGCCAAAACTTTATACTGTTTTGTTAAATCAGCTCTGTGAATCCCCAGGGTCTCTGCCCTGAAGAAGGTTTCTGCACATGCTCTTTGTATATACACGGTCTGTTTTGTTTTGTTTTGTTTTGTTTTGTTTTGAGACAGGGTCTTGCTATGTAGTTCAGGCTGTCCTTGAACTTACTTTGTAGCCCAGGCTGTCCTTGAACTCACCTTGATCCTGCTGCCTCAGCCTCCCTGGTGCTGAGATTACAGGTGTGTGCCACCACGCCCAGCTTTATGTATAGGGTCTTGCATTTGATGGTTACAGCATAAAGTATACTGTCTTAGGAAATTGCTTAGAGTACTTCAGTGCCCCTGAAGAAAACCAATAATTTCAATAAATGTGTCTAAAAAAGTTGCTAAATTTTTTATTCCTGCAGATACCAAAGGACTGAGTGGGACAAAAAAACCAGAAATGGCATTTCCAGAACATTAAATTATGTTTCTAAGTAAAAATTTTTATAGAAATAAAAATTTAGAAGTTTTTATAGAGTGCACATAGACTCATCATTATTTGTTTGTAGATTTCATTAAAATCACAAATTTATCCCAGTTAATAATTTGTCCAAGGAATTGATACTGGAAGAAAGTCAGCTTTATTGAGGCATAATTAACATAGCATAAAATTAATCAACTTTCCTTGTACTGTGTACAGTTTGATGAGTCGTGACAAACATATGCACTTATGTACATATCTCCATAATCAAAATATAGGAAATTTCTATCACTCCAAAAAATTCCCACATGACCCTTTGCAGTCAATTCCTCCCTTCTTCTCCCAATCTCTAACACTCATCGATGTGCTTTATTTCACTTTAGATGTGTCTTCTCAAGGATGTGTCATACAAGGAAATCATATTTTGTGCCATATTTTGTGTCTGGTTTTTGGACTTAGTACAGTGACCTCTGGGATTTACCTATGCTGTTGGGTGTATCAATAATTTTATGTTTTATGGATATATTACAATTTGCTTATCCATTCACCAATTGATGTGTATTTGGGTAGTTTCCAGTTTGGGCCATTATGAATAAAGTTGTGTGACTATCCGTCTACATAACCATGTGTCTTAATTTCTTTGGGGTACATATCTAGTGGCAGGATTTCTGGGTGTTCACTAATGTGTGTTTAATTTTATAAGAAACCAGAGAACTTTTATTTTTTCTAAAATGCAGTACCATTCACCTTCCCACTTGCATTGGATGGCAGCCCTAGTTTCTCTATCTCCTTGTCAAAACTTGATATTGGGGCCGGTGAGACGGCTCAGCGGCTTAAGCGCCTGCCTTGCAAGCGCGAAGGCCCGAGTTCGACTCCTGGAACCCACATACGAAAAAGGGGCCGGTGATATCGCTCAGCGGCACGGGTGCCTGTTGGCACATGAGGTCCTGAGGTCGTCCCCCCGGTACCCACAAAAAAAAAAAAAAAAAAAAACACTTGATATTGTCAATTTTAAAAATTTTAATTATTTTATTGGAAGTACAGCAGTATCTCATTGTGGTTTTAATTTGTATATCTGTAATGATCACCCAGAAAAGTTGAGCAACTTTTCACATTCTTCTTTGCTATTCATGTATTTTGTTTTGTTAACTATGTTCACTCATTTGCCCAGATTTTAATTGAGTTGCTTTAATGTTAAATTACAAAGGATCTAAGTCTTTTATCAGATGTATGTCTGAGGAATCTGGCAGCAGAAATCAGAGAAAAACCAAGAAATAAAGTTAACTTGGAATTCGAGGAAAGAAAGTGTCAAAGAGAAACATGTGGTCATTCATGCCAGATTTTGGGAAGATAATTAAGAAAAATATTGGACAGCAGAAGTTTTAAGCAACTGGTGACTTTGAGAAGGACAACTCAAAGAATGGGATAGGTAGAAATGATATTGTTACGTATTGAGGAGTGGTTTGGAAATGAGGCAGTAGTGAAATGAACGGGCCACTCGTTTGAGAAGCTTGACTGAGAAGGGAAAGTATGTACAGAAGAGTAAGAGGAGACTTTTTATTTGCAGTGCTGGGGTTTGAACCCAGGACCTTATACATGTTAGCCAAATGTTCTACCACTGAGCCCAAAAGAGGGCTTTAAAAAAACATGCCAGAAGGAACAATCTATGTAGAAAGGCAGAAATCAATGCTTACAAGAAAGGACATAAAATGAAGCCAGGTGTGGTGGCGCACGTCTGTTATCCCAGTACTCGGGAGGCTGAGGCAGGAGGATCGCCACGAGTTCAAGGCCAGGATGAACTATATAGCGAGACCCTGTCTCAAAAAAAAAAAAAAAAAAGAAAAAGAAAAAGAAAAAAAAGCAGCAGCAGGAGAAAAGGCATAAGTGGTAGTGGCAGTAGGGAAGACTGAGTGAGAGAGAGGGCTAGAGAGCTAGGGCAGAGAGAGATACTGACTTTCCTCTGAAAGAGGAGAGGAGAGAAAGATGGCAGAGGCTGACAATTTTGCCAGAGACCTTGCAGTATGAGAGGGAAGGACTGAGGGATTCTATAGGATGTGCCTTATTTTCTCTGTGAAGCAGGGGATGGTGGAATAGAAAGTTTGAGGAGGGAGTTGAAGATTTGAAATTGTTGAAAAGAATCAGAGAGAATTTGATCTGGGAAATACAGGATTTGTAGGCAGTGTTGATGATCTAGCTTAGAGTGAAAATAATAAATTTGTGGTGTATCTATCTGCACAACTGTGTGATTTTTCTCTTGCTGTCATCAGAGCTGGGATGGGAATTTGAATGGGTAGATAGATGTAGGGCTGTAGATCTGTGTGGCAGGTAAGAGGATACAAATATTAAGGTTATAATAAACAAAGGGAAAGCAGAGCTGTTAAGAGAAGGATTTTAAATCAGGAAGCAAATAGATTAGGATACTAAGGAGAAATCAGGTGGTGGCGCACACCTGTGATCCCAGCACTCGGGAGGCTGACGCAGGAGGATCGCCAAGAGTTCAAGGCCAGCCTGGATGACACAGTGAGCTCAGGGCCAGCATGAACTGCACAGTGAGACCCTGTCTTTAAAAAAAAAAAAAAAAAAAAAGAAAGAAAGAAATCAGGAACTAAAGATGTTAATGAAGTTAAATAATGGTTATGGGGGAGATGAGAGTCAGAAAGCTCAAGAATGGAATATCTGAATTTAATATTTTAGAGAATGACTAGTTCCCAACAACGGCAAGGTCCAGAGGTCGCTGAAGTGTTATGCAGTGGAGCTTCACTAGCAGGGAAGTCAAGGGCCTTCAAGAATGGAGAGGTGGCTGTGTCCAAGGGATGGGGGCTGGACTTAGGGGCTGAGGAGTAAAGTGGACCCGCAGGGCAGGGCCTGTAACCAGGAAGTTTGCATGCGGTAGCATCAAGTAATGAGAGGCTCTGATGAAGATGGATTTTTACAGGAGGATGAGGAATGCAGTCGTGGTCTGCGAGTGGCACTTGTGGGTACTGGATCTATGGCATCTCAGAGAATGAATCGTCCCATGGAAGCTGTGTATTTTGTGGGAAGAATCACAAGGTGTCTGTGGGTTTTTTGTTTTTGTTTTTTTGAGACAGGTTCTCGCTATGTAGTCCAGGCTGGCCTTGAACTCCTGGCAGTCCTCCTGCTTCAGCCTCTCAAGCACTGGGATCACAGGCATGTGCCACTGCGTCTCACCACTGTTTCTGTGCAAGCAAGGAGGTAAAGAGAGAATTCTGTAAGCAGAGGCTACTGGAGGGTTAGGAAGGGAGTTATTTCCAAGAGCAGACTGGCAAGGGTTTGGCAGGAGCAGGAAGACAAGTAATGAGAGGATGTGTGAAGTGAATAACGGATGAGAGTGCCAGAGAAGATAAGTCACTGGCAGGGTTTGCATTCGGGTGTTTGCCAAGGATAACGGGACACATGCATGGTAGACTAAGCTGGTGTCAAGGTTCCAAGCGGAACTTCAATAAATGTACTTAAACACCTAGGAACACTTCCAAATTTTAAAGATACATGAGGAAACAAAACAGACCAAGTTTGCCTGTCCAGAGATTACATTCTGATGAAGGAGATGAACTGTGAAGAAGAAATAATTAGGCCAGGCATGATGGTGCACACCTGTAATCCCACCACAGGGGAGGCTGAGGCGGGAGGATCGCTACGAGTTCAGGGCCATCCTGGGACTACATATTGAGTTCAAGGGCAACTATGTGTGAAACCCTGTCTCAAAAACAACAACAAAACAAGACAACACATCCCAGAAACGAAGAAATAACCTCACAGTGATAAACATTGTGAAGAAAATAAAGCAGGGTACACTCAACAAATAATTTCCTCAAGAGAAACTAACGCAGAAGACCAATCAGTGACAGCCAGAAGTGTTCTACTGGGCTGGCCAGAGAAAACGCCTCTGAGAAGATAACTCCCTTCCCTCACATTATATTGTGCAGATTTCAAAACATACAAAAAAGTTTGAAGAATTTTACAGTGAACACTCCCATTCGTACCTACGATAGCGTCTATCAAGCATCTTATGTAATTTGCGTGAACAAAGGCCTGAATCATGTGGCATGAACCACGTAGGAAAAGAGTACTGGGGTGGGCTGAGAGGAACAGAAAGGGAAGGGTAAAAAGGTAAAGGCCACTGCAGTCGTTCCAGGCCGATGTGTTTGTGAAAGGAGTCGGGAGTGTTTAGGCTCAAAACACAGCTATCTGCGGTTGTGTGGAGCTGACACAACTTACTGCGACAAGTATGACATGAAAAAGAAACACAGGACACAAAAATGCCATATGCAGTTTATCTCTAGAGCCCACGCGGGCCGAGCTAGCTACAAGGGTGAGGGCTTGGCGTGAGTGAGCTGGGGTCCTGCAAAGGTCGGTAAGAGGTCCTGAGGGCATCGTCAAAGAAATTCTAGTCCTCCCATGAACAGATTAATGACCCAGAGTGCATGGGGTATGGGAAGAGGCGGGGAGCCACCTTACATAGAAAAATTCAGGATTCTTGACTCTTCTAAGCCTCTCGTTGGAAAGAGAAGTCCTCGGGATGATGGCAACGACTCAGGCTCTTCTGGGAAAACAGCTGAGCGCTACTGACCTCACTTCCACGGATAAATAAATCCAACAACAACAAATGTATGCATTTGTATCTGTGTCCATGATGTGACCACACAATTAGTATATTTCCTTTATCAAATCTCATGCCAACGTCTGGTTAGCTCACATCTAGAATTACTGTCATTAGCATTTCCATTCTCCTTTCTGTATAATGAGCAGCTTTGAAGTCTTCCAGGTATTTTGTAATACCTAATAAACTGCTGTAGATTATAGTACCCTACTGTGCTATAGTAAGCTAGAATAATTCCTCCTACCCAACTGCACCTGCCGCCCAATCTCATCTACCCTTCCTCTCTGCTACCCTCCCTAGACTCTGGTCATCACTGCTTCTATGTGTTCAACTTTTTTGGCTTCCACCTATTTTTAAAATCTCAATCTGTCCTGAAGTGATATTTTTTTGTAGAATACAGTGTAATTACTTAGAATCTGATATTTAAAAAGATTACAAAGTAAAGGCCCGATTTTGTGATTAGTAGATTCACCTGGAATTACTCTTTGAGATTGCCATGAAAGTTCCTCAAAGCTTACTCTCAATTTCTGCATAAATTGTCCCAGATTAGTAACCAGTTTGTAGACCACATTCTGAGCAGGAAGCGCTCCAGATCTCAAATGTCTCATTATCTGTTAAACCAAATATAAACTTCTCACCACAGGGGTTAGGTCTAAACCCTAACAGTTAGCTACGTCTTACCGGTCTCCAAGAGGCAAGCTCTTCTCTCCCACACAAGCAATTGTATTTCACCTACTTTCCCCACTCTGTTTACCCGCAAAGCATTCTAAATACATCTCATCCATGTTCTATCACAAGAAAATACTTATTTTCCTTAGGAAGACTTCCTACGACAACCTTATCTAATTTTTACCCCATTTGGTCCTTTTTGTATTTATTAGTACAGATTCACATTATGTGTATTGTTTCCTTTAGTAGATATAAATCACTTCACTGTAAAGCTTGATTTTTGCCCTAAATATAAAAAGGTCTGTAAATAGAAACATGATACCTAAACAATAAAGTCTGTAATACTGCCTGTAGCGTATCTAAGACTGTGTAGGCGGAGACAAAGCCTTGGTCTAGGAAAAGTCTCTCGCTGCGGGGATGTGCACTCAACACCCTTTCCTCCCACGCCCTGCTTTCTCTTATTTTCCCACTAGGCCTGTATCCGTTAACTCTGGACCCTAAAACAGCTCACCCGAATCTAGTGCTATCCAAAGACCGGACCAGCGTGTTTCACGGGGACGTTAAGCAGATAATGCCCAATGATCCAGAGAGGTTCGATTCGAGCGTGGCAGTGCTGGGCTCCAAAGGCTTCACATCTGGAAAGTGGTACTGGGAGGTAGAGGTAGCAAAGAAGACGAAATGGACAGTCGGCGTGGCCAGAGAGTCCATCATCCGGAAGGGCAACTGCCCTCTAACTCCCGAGCGAGGATTCTGGCTCCTAAGACTAAGGAACCAAACGGACCTAAAGGCTTTGGATTTGCCTTCCTGCAGTCTGCAGCCGACCCACAACCTCACCAAGGTGGGCGTGTACCTGGACTATGAGGGAGGGCAGGTGTCCTTCTACAATGCGAGTACCATGAGCCACATTTACACCTTCTACGGCGCTTTCACAGAGAAACTCTACCCCTACTTCTGCCCCTGCCTTAATGACGGGGGGGAGAACAAAGAACCACTGCGTATCCTACACCCACAGTGACCGCTCAGACCGTAGTGTAAATTCAGAGTGTTATTAAAGAAGTATTGAAATGGTTTCCCGGTCTCGGTGGGTTATCTTCTCGTGCGGGGGGAACTCAGATAAGCAGGACTGACGCGCGGAATTTCATGCTCAGAGTCCTCGGTGGACTTCACGGGAGCCTCTGCGGATGAGCCTCCCTCAGGAGAGCCACTGTGCCATTGTTACCTAAGCAAACTCGAGTTTGGGATACTTGGAGGACCTTTTCAAATGTGCCCAGAAACTACCATGGCACCGTTATTTTTCCAGCGTAATCATTCTAATCAGACTTAATTTTGCATATGCACTGTGTGTGTGTGTGAGCACTGGGTATTGAACCCAGGGCTTGCACACTGAGCTACAGGCCCAGCCCTTTTATATTTTTTACTTTCAGACAGGGTCTTGCTAAGTCACTAAGTGTCCCAGGGTGGGCTCATCCTTGCCTCAGCTTCCCAGAGTGCTGGGATTGCAGGTGTGCATCACCATGCCCAGCTACATGAGCACCCTCCTTCCTATGTAATTACCACTTGATATAAATTTTCTTCTCCCTGATTTTCTAGAACTTGCTACTGTAATTTTTAAAAACTTGCTGCAGCTGGGTGTGGTTGTACATACCTGTAATTCCAGCACTCTGGAGGCTGAGGCAGAAGGATCGCCGTGAGTTCAAGGCCAGCCTGGGCTATCTAGTGAATTTAAGGCCAGCCTGAATTACAGAATGAGACCCTGTCTCAGGAAAAAACAAAACAAAACAAAAAACAACATCAAAAAACTTGCTGCAGATGGGCCGGTGATATCGCTCAGTGGCACGGGTGCCTGTTGGCGCACGAGGTCCTGAGGTCGACCCCCCGGTACTCACAAAAAAAAAAAAAAAAAAAAAAAAAAACTTGCTGCAGAGACTTCAAGAAAAAAGTAGGAGATGGTCTGAACTAGATTATAATCTTGTTTTGAATTCTCTCGAGATACTTTTTAGTCTAGCAAATCTGACTCTTTCTTCCTTTCTCGGTCCCCGTTTCCTTGCTTTATCTATCTATGAGGGGCACTTGTTTTTCTATATTCAGGTAGTACAGGCCTGTCCCACCACTCCCAGCTTGACTAAAAAGTATTTCACATCTAAGGTATGGCCAATACAGAGGAAAGTAATCTGACTAAGAATCCACTCGTAAGATATAAGTGATAGCTGAAATACATTATCCTTAGGATGGAATGGATGCATGTTAGGTTCATCTTCAGATGCCTGGAGCCCACACAAGACCAATTAGAAAAACTCTGTTGCAGACAGAGCTGAAGCAGTCATAGTTTCTAGAAACTCCTGGATGATTCTAATATGTGGCTAGGGCAAAAAACCACTGAGCTAAAGGAACAGGGCTTTTTTTAAAAAAAATCTTTTTGTTTTAAAGATAATGAAAACTTAGGGTTGGGAATGTAGCCCAGTAGTAGAGTACCTGGCTAGCACGTGTGAGGCTCTGGATTTAATCCTCAGTACCACAAAAGAAAAAGAAAAGAGAGAAAAAAAATTTAAACTTACAAAAAAAGTTATACATTTGTATGGCCACCTCCCATTACTTTCCAATTATTGACACTATGTCACATGTTTTTGGTCTCCAGCCTGAGTATATAATTATTCTTGTTATTCTCACTGAACCACTTTAGTTTAAGTTACAAGCATTATAATCCATATTCTTAAATATATCAGCGAGCGTTTCCTAAGAACCAGGTATTCCCTTATATAACCAAAGTACTAAATTATCACGTCCGGTCCAAGGCCAGCCTGGGTTACATAGGGAGACCCTGTCTCAAAACTAAAACTAAAAAAAATAATAATAATAAATGATCAAATTCAGAAAATTGAACAGACACAATATTACTAGCTAATATACATTCCATATTTAATAAGTAAATATTTCTTATGGTGGGTTTTTAGGTGCAGTGTAAAGAATCTTTTTTTTTTTGTTTCTCTTTTTTTGTTTTGCTTTGTTTTATTTGAGACAGGGTCTCACTCTGTAGTTCAGACTGGCCTTGAACTTGCTATGTAGCCCAGGCTGGCCTCGAACTCACAGGGATCCTCCTGTCTCAGCCTCCCAAGTGCTGGGATCACAGGCATGCGCCACCACACCGGGCTGTAAAGAATTTCAAGTAGTATGAAGATGAGTTTGGGGGACTGAAGAGGACCTACTTTCTACCTCTTAGAGTTCCGTATAATTGATATCTAAAGTCTGCCTTGGGGAAAGATGACAAGGACTACAAAAATTCAGAGAAAGGGGAGGTCAGTATGTACCGGGAGAAAATTCTAGGGAAAAGTTGTGATTAAGTTGGAGATAGTTAGGATGAGTAGGGTGAAAAAATTCTAACCTAAATTCAAAAAATAGCTGCTTTTTTTTTTTTTTTTGTGGGTACCGGGGGTCGACCTCAGGACCTCGTGCGCCAGCAGGCGCCCATGCCGCTGAGCAATATCACCGGCCCTTTTTTTGTATGTGGGTTCCGGGAGTCGAACTTGGGCCCTTACGCTTGCTAGGCAGGCGCTGTGCTGCTGAGCTATGTCCCTGGCCCGGAAAATAGCTTCTAAAAAATACATGTTTGTTGCCAGATGTGATGGCAAACACCTGTAATACCAGCACTCAGGAGGCTGAGGCAGGAGGATCGCACTGAGTTCGAGGCCAGCCTGCACTACATAGTGAGACTCTGCCTCAAACAAACAAACAAAAAATGAATGTTTGTGTGGGTTGCATAATGATATAAACTAGAAATGAGTAAGTTGTACACTTACAATGGGAAAATTTTACAGGATATGAATTATACCACAAAAAAACTATTTTTTAGAAAGGAAGCCAGGAGTGATGGGGCATGCCTGTAATCCCAGCACCCTGGGAGGTAGAGAATTGTAAATTTGAGCCCAGCCAGGGCAACTTAAAGACTTAGCAAAACCCTGTATCAAAATAAAAAATACGAAAAGGGCTGGGGCTGTAGCTCAGTGTGTAAGCCTTAGGGTCAATCTTTAGTACTGTTTTTAAAAAAGGAAAAAGAAAGAAAAGAAATGCTTTATTCACACAATCAGGGGCATAATGACAGCACAGGTGTCCACATATCTATGCGCACTCTCTGTAGGTGTTTACCTTAATACTTTCTCCAACACACGACCTCAGCACTCCAGCATCTGTCTTAACATAGATGACTCACATTTATTTTCCCAGATAACTGGTTATTCTGTGTTGAATAATCTGAACGGTGCCTCTACACAGAACTCAGAATACAGCTGAAGGTATAAGCTTCTCTACTGAGTATTATCCTTAGTTACTTTTCTGGTGGTTGAGACAAAATACCTGACACCCAAAGTTAAAGGAGGAAAGGTTTATTTCAGCTCACAGTTTGTAGAGATTTCAGTCCATAATTGAGCTCCAAAGCAGGGTGGCACAGCAGAGGGACATCACAGAGGAGAAACAGTTCATGGTGAGGCGGGACAGGAAGAAGGCAGTAAGCAGCAGCAGCAAGCCTGCCTTTTTTCTGTTCCTTTATATTCCACCCAGGCTGCAAGCCTATTGATGGTGCCACCCACACCCACGGTGGGGGTTCCATTGTCCACACCTTTTATCCCAGCATCACACCCTTAATCCACATTCACACATTTTAGATCCAGCCAGTTCTGAAAAGCCCCACCTATGAGCACCTGAGGCTTTGGGGGGACATCTAGATGCAAGCTATAACAAGTATGAAGTTTAAAGCACCAATATATGACTTCCTTGCTGGAAACAGACCCTGAATAGTAATCAAAACACACATGATATTTGCCTGTTATTTGTGCTGCAGGTATCTTAGTCCACTTTGTGACTTGTGTGTTCACTCTAATTTTGGTAATTTGATTAAGAGATGACTAATGCAGCCATATTTACATATATTTTTTGTTATGATTAACATTTGTGCCTTGTTTTAAAAAATCTTTTCCTAGCCAGGTGTGGTGGTGCATGCCTGTAATCCCAGCACTCAGGAGGCTGAGGCAGGAGGGTCGCTTCAAGGGCAGCATGGACTACAAAGTGAGTTCAAGGACAGCCTGAACCACATAGTGAAACCCTGTCTCAAAAAATAAGGCATGAAGGCTGAGGCAGGAGGATTGTGAATTCCAGGCCAGCCTGGACTACATAGTGAGTTCAAGGCCAGTTTGCACTACATAGCTGATCCTGTCTCAAAAAACGAAGGAGGAGGAGGGGGAGGAGAAGGAGGAGGGGGAAGAGGAGGAAGAGGAGGAAGAGGAAGAGGAGGAAGAGGAGGAGGGGGAGGAGGGGAGAAGAAGAAGAAGAAGAAGAAGAAGAAGAAGAAGAAGAAGAAGAAGAAGAAGTAAATACATACATAAAAATGTCATCTTTTGGAGATTCAAAGTGAAATTTTACAGATGAAATGATAGTAAGTTTTGCTTCAAAATAATACTTGAAAAAAATACTTGATGCCTCAGGACTGGCTCCTGTGGCTGTACAACACTGCACAGTAACTTTGAATACTCAGACTCACCAGTGCCAGTAACCTCCTCCTCCACCGTCGCACCTCAGTTCTGTGCAACAGCCACCATGTCTCTGCTGCCTGCCTAAGGCCTTCCCCGCCTTTTGCTCTTAACCAATCAATGAACTAGACCTGGAATCACCGGCCAATCAGTGATCTCGGCTCCAGGCCGCTACTTCCGGTCCTCGTGGGCCAGGCGCGCCATGTTTCGAGGGCAGCGCGGGTGGTTCTGTGGCAGCGTCGGGCAGGCGCTGAGACGGTTTTGGGGTAGGAAGCCGGCAGGAGGGCCGCGAGCGCTGGGGAGGTTGCCAGGCTGCCCGCGGGGCTCACCCTGTGCTTCTGCCTCCACAGTGGCGGAAGGGGGGACGCTCAGTGAGCCGGCCGCCGCCGACTTCCTGTTCAGCTGCGACGCCTCGCACCCCGACACGCTGAGGTACCGGAAGGCGAGGCCGTCCCTCGCGCCCCCGGGAGCCGGACTTGAGGATGACGCTGCAGGGCGCTAACGAACCCTCACGTGGAGAGAGGCAGGAAGCGAGTCCTCGGGGCAGACGTGGCGACGCACGTCGCCCGCCCCCTTCCGCTGTCCGCCCCGCGCCTCGCGTGCGCTCCTCCTGGCCGGCGCGCGGCCCTAACCCGCGAGCGTTTCCGGCGGGCCAGGCCGGTGGCTCCGTGGAGACCCCTCGCGTGTCTCAGCCCGTTTCAGTGTCCGCGGGCCGGGCGTGCCGTCGCCCCGCGCCTGCTCAGCCCCGTGCTCCCCGAACCCGAGGCCGCCCGGCCCCGCGCGCCGGCGCCGCTGCCCAGGACTCGGCCGCCTCGGCCTCCGGAGAGCCCCGCGCCTGGAAGCGGCTGCTGCCGCGCGCGTCCCCGCCCCCCACTGCCGCGGGCCGGGGTCCTGGCCGGAGCCATTGTTCCCGTTTTCCTCGTGTCTTCCGTAGCCCGGTCAGCCTGGACTGTCCTGCTGTACCTTTCTGTCTGCTTTTCTAATGCTTTCTTCTTCCTCTTTATTCCTCCTTCCTTCCTCCTTCCTCCTCCTCCCTCCTCCTCCTTCCTCCTCCTTCCTCCTCCCTCCTCCTCCCTCCTCCTCCCTCCTCCTCCTTCCTCCTCCTTCCCCTCCTCCATCTTCTTCCTCCTCCTTTCTTCCTCTTCTCCGTTCTTCCTCCTTCCTCCTCCTCCTTCCCCTCCTCCTCCTTCCCCTCCTCCATCTTCTTCCTCCTCCTTTCTTCCTCTTCTCCGTTCTTCCTCCTCCCTCCTCCTCCCTCCTCCTCCTTCCTCCTCCTTCCCCTCCTCCATCTTCTTCCTCCTCCTTTCTTCCTCTTCTCCGTTCTTCCTCCTCCCTCCTCCTCCTTCCCCTCCTTCTCCTTCCCCTCCTCCATCTTCTTCCTCCTCCTTTCTTCCTCTTCTCCGTTCTTCCTCCTCCTTCTCCTCCTTCTCCTCCACCTCCTCCTCCCCTTCTTCTCCTGCTTCTCCATCTTCCTTTTTCCCCTCTGATTCTCTTTCTCTTACCTCCACCTTTGTCACCTTTTGCCAGGACGAGGTGACAAAGGTGTTTTCTCTCTGCCTGGGCTTCCCTGACTAACGCTTCCCTCCGTGCCTCGGAGTTAATTGATCCCTCTTATAGCGATGCCTATGGGTACAACTCATAGGCTGCTGGTTTTTAATACACTTGATGGGCAGGTAACCATACTGTTTTAGGTCAGATTTCTCAATTTATGTAATAATTTACCAAGTCTCTAAAGCTGAGACTTGCCTAGACTTAGGCCCCATCATAAGTATGTCCGGTCGTATAAGAGTACTCTACTTCCAGTCATTTGTTCCTCCTTTCAGTTTTAGTATATGTGCTGCCAAAGGGAGCACCGTTCTTCCTGTCAAAAGGTTGAATATGTTGTTTATCTCATAACCTAAAAGATTTCCTTTCTTTCTCCTAGAATTTATCAGAGCCTTGATTACATAGAAGATAATGCTACAGTTTTTCATGCCTGCTACCTCTCTGCAGTAGCTAATGCTGAAATAAAAAACTCAGTGGCTTTAGGTCATTTCATTCTGCCTCCTGCTTGCCTGCAAAAAGGTTAGCAAAGATCATTCAACCAACACCTGTTTGCGAATCCAGCCAATCCCCAAGTAGGCAGCCAAATTCACTTTTACTCTTCTTGTTCTCGATCAGAAAATGTTGAGTTTTGTATCATTTAATACAAGTGGGAGGAGCGTGGGCTTGGGATCAGTTTGCCTTGTGTGTATAGCCTGGCTTTAGTTATTCATACAGTCACTGAGCTCCTCCTCGAGGCCGTTCCAAACCAGGTGCTAGGGAATCCATGGTTAAGACAGTTGCATATCTTGCCTTCCAATTGCTCCCCAGCTAGGACCCAATGCTTACTAGTTTCCTATCTTTAGCAAGTTATGAAAATTCTTCCATGTTGTTTTGAGGATAAAATGATACAATGTATTAAGGTTTATGACATGGAGAGCATTTAATATATTCTTTGCTAGTTTTGAATCTCTTCATTACTTTTCTGAATTTTTCTTTAAGGGTTGGTTTTGGCAGTACTTGGGATTGAGTCCAGGGCCTTTGCTATGAGCGACATGCCCAACCCCATTATCATTTATTTTTTTTTTTGTGGGTACCGGGGTGTCGACTTCAGGACCTCGCGCGTCAGCAGGCGCCCGTGCCGCTGAGCAATATCACCGGCCCCTTTTTCGTATGTGGGTTCCGGGAGTCGAACTCGGGCCCTCGCGCTTGCCAGGCAGGCGCTTACGCCGCTGAGCCATCTCACCGGCCCCCCATTATCATTTTTGAGACAGGTCCTTGCTAAGTGTCTAAGTTGCTTAGGCTGAGCTGAACTTGCCATCCACCTGCCTCAGCCTCCCAGAATTCTGGGATTACAGGCGTATACCAGTTTGACTAACTTGTAATTTTCTTCATACTTCTAGAAGTACGTTCACATTTTTTCACAACCCGGTGAAGTTGAAAGGGCAAAATAAATAAAGTGCTTCTCAGATCTGTGTTTTTGTTTTTCTTACTTGGAACTTTCTAGTTAAATTTTTTTTTTTTTTTTGTGGGTACCGGGGGGACGACCTCAGGACCTCACGCGCCAACAGGCACCCGTGCCGCTGAGCGATATCACCGGCCCCTTTTTCGTATGTGGGTTCCGGGAGTCAAACTCGGGCCTTCACGCTTGCAAGGCAGGCGCTTAAGCCGCTGAGCCGTCTCACCGGCCCCTAGTTAAATTTTTAAAGTTTTTCTTACTTGCCTTTTTTTTTTTTTTTTTTTCTGAGACTGGGTATCACTACACAGTTCAGGCTGGTCTTGAACTCACTATGTAGCCCAGGCTGGTCTCGAACTTGCAGTGATCCTCCTGGCTCAGCCTCCTGAGTGCTGAGATCACAGGTGTGCACAACCACTCCTGGCTTACTTTCCTTTCTTATCCTATTTATCTGTCCAAATGCTGCCTATCTTTTCAGAGCTAACTTGAAATATTCCAATGTGTAGATCGACGTTATTACCTAATGCTTGATATGTATCTTGTTTACCCAATGGTTATGTGTCTATCTCAGAAAAGACAGATTGAAGCCATGTACAAATTTCCAGTGAGAGCATTAAAAACAAAAGCTAGTGGTGTAGTGGCACATGCCTGTAATCAAAGGACTGGGGAGACTAGGTGGGAGGATCATAAATTCAAAGCCAGCCTGTGCTCCATTGTGAAATCCTGTCTATTTTTTTTTTTAATGCGGGTACCGGGAGTCAAACTCAGGACCTCGCACTTGCCAGCAGGCATTTGTGCCACTGAGTGATGTCACCGGCTCTTTTTTTTCTTTATGTGGGCATTGGGAGTCGAACTCAGGACCTTGCGCTTGCCAGGCAGGCGCTTATGCTGCTGAGCTATCTCACTGGCCCCAATCCTGTCTATTTAAAAACAAAAAACAAAAAAAAACCCCACTACTATCAAAACAAGCAAACAACCAACCAAAAAACTTGAAAATATTTTCATAGAGGAGCCTTTATAAACCCCAAATATTGGTTTCTTCTGTAGTTGATATCCCAAAAGACCTAGATGTAATTTATAATGCTAAATTGTTCTAAATCCTTATGCAAATAAATTAATGACTAGATAAGAGAATTGATTTATTCAGAAAGTGTTTGTACTGATTAGTATCCACTTTCAAGAGCTCATATTGTCTGGCCGGTGAGATAGCTCAGTGGCATAACCGCCTGCCTAGCAAGCGTGAGGTCCTGAGTTCAACTCCTGGAACCCATGTACAAAAAAAGGGCCGGTGATATCGCTCAGCGGCATGGGCACCTGCTGGTGCGCGAGGTCCTGAGGTCGACTCCCGGTACCCACAAAAAAAAAAAAAAAAAAAAAAAAAAAAAGAGCTCATATTGTGGAATGGCCATTCAATCTGATTTTTAAATTATCATTTCTGTCTGAGGTTTTTTTTTTTTTTTTTTTGTGGGTACCGGGGGTCGACCTCAGGACCTCGCACGCCAGCTGGCGCCCGTGCCACTGAGCGATATCACCGGCCCTTTTTTCGTATGTGGGTTCTGGGAGTCGAACTCGGGCCCTCGCGCTTGCCAGGCAGGCGCTTATGCCACTGAGCCATCTCACCGGCCCCCCTGTCTGAGGTTTTAAATTTTTTATTTTTATTAGTACATGTTTACAGTACATAATGATTACGTTCATGATGGGGAATTGGTACATTTACATAACACATCTCATTTCTTTTTATGTCCTTGGCCTCTCCCTGCCCTTCCCCCTCTGAGTTTAGCATCTTATGTTTTTTTTTTTTTTATTTTTTTATTTTTTGTGGGTACCGGGGGGTCGACCTCAGGACCTCGCGCGCCAGCAGGCACCCGTGCCGCTGAGCGATATCACCGGCCCCTTTTCCATATGTGGGATCCGGGAGTTGAACTCGGGCCCTCGCGCTTGCAAGGCAGGCGCTTACGCCGCTGAGCCATCTCACCGGCCCTGCATCTTATGTTACTGTGGATTTTTTTTTTGTTTGTTTTGTTTTTTTGAGATAGGGTCTTGCTGTGTAGTCTGGGCTGGTCTTAAACTCACTACATAGCCCAGGCTGGCCTCGAACTTGTGGCAATCCTCCAGCCTCAGCCTCCCAAGTGCTGGGATTACAGGCGTGTACCACCATGCCAGCTGTTGCCATGTATTTAAATTTTTTAAAAATTTGTTTTACTTTTTTTTTTTTTTTTTTTTTTTGTGGGTACCGGGGGGTCGACCTCAGGACCTCGCGCACCAACAGGCGCCCGTGCCGCTGAGCGATATCACCGGCCCCTTTTTTGTATGTGGGATCTGGGAGTCGAACTCGGGCCCTCGCGCTTGCAAGGCAGGCGCTTATGCTGCTGAGCCATCTCACCGGCCCTAAAAATTTGTTTTAAATGAAACATGCTCCTTTAAAAAAATAAAAGTATGTGCTCGCTTCAGTAGCACACACACTAAAAAAAAAAGCATATGTATTTACTTACACGTGAAATTAATTTTTTTGTGTGTGGTACTGTGGATTGAACACGGAGTGCTGTGCTATACCAGCCTTTTTTTTTTTTTTTTTTTTTTTTTAATTTTTAGACAGGGTCTTTTTTTTTTTTTTTTTTTTTTTTTTAATTTTATTTTAAAGAGAAGAAAAAACAAAACAAATCAAAAGAAGAACAAATTTTCAAAACAACATAATAGGAGGGTAACAATGGTTAATACATTGCGTATTACTATCTTTAAGTTAGTTATTCAGGACACCAGACATTAGCATTCAATTATGCAAACATTATTGGCACAAACCTTACTCTTCAATGAACTAAGTGAAAATCGTAGTGTATCTATCTTAACCATCTTATATATATATATATACAATTTTTTTTCCCTTTCCCTTCTTTCTTTTCCTTATTCCAGTCTCTCTTTCCTTTTGACCAGTTTCTTTTTGATTCACCATGTCTATTGTACATTTTGGATCTTATTTACTCTTTCAGTTTCTCATACTAGAGAGACAATACGATGCTTACACATGTGCTTCTGGTTTATTTCACTTATGAGTATTTTCTCGAGTTGCATCCATTTACCTATAAAAGTCTCCAGTTTATCCTTCTTAATGGCTGAATAGTACTCCATTGTATAAAAATACCACATCTTTCTTATCCATTCCTCAGTTGATGGGCATTTGGGTTGTTTCCAAGATCTGGCTATTACAAATTGTGCTGCTATAAACATGGGTGCACATATATCGCTGTGGTATGATGTTTTTAATTCTTCTGGGAAGATGCCCAGAAGGGGAATAGCTGGGTCAAATGGGACCTCCAACCCTAGTTTTCTGAGGAATCTCCACACTGACTTCCACAGTGGCTGTACCAGTCGACACTCCCACCAACAGTGGAGAAGGGTTCCTTTTTCCCCACAGCCCCTCCAGCATTTGTTATTAGTTGATTTCTTTATAGTAGCCATTCTTTCTGGGGTGAGATGGTATCTCAGTGTTGTTTTAATTTGCATCTCTCGAATGACTAGTGATGTTGCACATTTTTTTGTATATTTATTTGCCATTAGTATTTCTTCATCTGAGAAATGTGTATTCATCTCAGATGCCCATTTTTGGAGTGGGTCTTTAAATTTGGGAGGTCTGATTTTTTTGAGTTCTTTATATGTTCTCGATAGTAATCCTTTTAGACAGGGTCTTTCTAAGTGGCCTAGGTGGCCTCCAACTTACAATCCTCCTGCCTCAGTCTCTCTAGTAGCTGGGATTCCAGGTTTGTCACTGCACCCAGCTAAAGTTAATTTTAGTAATATATCTTATTTAACCTAATATATCCAAAATATCATTTCAGTATATAATCAATATAAAATTATTGAAATATTTTACATTTTTGTGATACTAAGTCTTCAAACTCCAGTATTTGTTTTACACTTATAACACATCTCAATTAGGACTCGCCATACACTGTAGCTCAGTACCCATATTTAGCTAGGTGCTACCATACTGGACAGCAAAATCTAGAATAATGTTACTTTTTTTGTCCTCTGATGGTCTACTGCAGAAACTTCTGAAGTCACTGAGAAACTTCTGAAGATGAAAGTGATTTGACATACTGAGTATTACAGAGTTCCTGCTTACTATACACATTGCTTATCTACTTTTAGAAAAGTAAATTAATCCTTGAGCATCTCTGCTCTACAAACTGAGCAGTTTTATACTTTTTATTTTGACTGGGCAATTGTCCTCTTTATTAATAGTTGGCCTGATAGAGACACTCATACCAGGATGATTGCAAATTTGAGGCCAGCCTGAGCAGTTTAGTGAGACCCTGTCTCAAAAAAATAAAAAGGGTTGGTAATATAACTCAGTGGTAGAGCCCTTGCCTAGCATGCACAAGACCCAGGGTTTAATCTCCAGTACCACAAAAACACAACAACAAAAAATGGAGACACTCACATCTGACAAAGACATTCTAACAGGAGAAGTTAAAACTGAGTCTTATAACACATTAGAATTGTTGGGAGCTTGTTAGAAATGAGAATTCCTGAGCTCCTCCTCAGTCATCTGATTCGATAGGAATCTGTATTTTTTTTTTTTTTTTTGTGGGTACGGTGGGGGGGGGGAGTTCGACCTCAGGACCTCGCGCGCCAGCAGGCGCCCGTGCCGCTGAGCGATATCACCGGCCCCTTTTTTGTATGTGGGATCCGGGAGTCGAACTCGGGCCCTCGCACTTGCAAGGCAGGTGCTTATGCCGCTGAGCCATCTCACCGGCCCAGGAATCTGTATTTTTAACAAGTATCTTAGGTGATTTTGATGCAGATGGAATAAGCCTGGCCTAGAATCAAATTTCATGCAAAATTCAAAAGCTACTTAAAAAATAGTATTGGATTTGTTTTCCCACCACAGAAATAAGAAGAAAAATTGGTAGTTTTATTTGGGAACAAGACCAACAATTTCCGATAGAAAAGGTAAGAGTAAATTAAAGTACTTGATTAGAATGTGCAATTTTGGAATTTTCTGAAAGCAGTGTAATCTTAAAATGTTTACTTGTGACGTGTTAGCACTAATGAGACAGAGTAATTTAAAGGACATGCTTTTACTTGACATTGTTTTAACAGTAGTACATTGATAAATTTGAGGATTTTTTATAAATAAGACTGTTCATGCAGGGCGTGGTGGTGTATGTCTGTAATCCCAGCACTCAGGAGGCTGAGGCAAGAGGATCACCACAAGTTTGAGGCCAGCCTGGATTGCATAGTGAGTTCAAGGCCAGTCTGAACTACATAATAAGACCTGTCAAACAAACAAACAAACAAGCCCAAAGACTATTGACATAAGAAACTTGATAGCCAGGCATGGTGGAACACGCCTATTATCCAAGCACTTGGGAGGATTAGGCAGGAGGGTCACCTCAAGTTCAAGGCCAGCTTGGGCTACATAGTGAGTTCAAAGCTAGCCTGAGCTACACAGCAAGACCCTGTCTCAAAAAAAAAAAAAAAAAAAAGAAAGAAAGAAAGAAAGAAACTTGAAAATGTTTCCTATCAGTAATATTAAGAGAGTGATTGGTACATGGTGTTTACCAGCTCTTTACTGCTGGTGTAGCTCTACTGCGGGTGTGCTATACCATTTGTTAAATGTTTTGTCCACAGTAATGCTCCAAAAGCAGAAAGAAAAAAGGGAAAGGACAGAAGGAAGGAAGGGGAGGAAGAAAGGAAAGATGGCTAGAAGGAAGGAGAAAAAGGATGGGATGTGGAAGTTTTTCCATTACAAAATAATAATAGCTAATAAATATAGAAAGAATGATAGAATAAAAAAAATCCCCGTTACAACCACAATATACTTGATTTAGGCAAACGTGAGTGGTTGCTAAAACCCTGATCTCAAATTATCACCCACAGATTACTTGTTAATTACAAAGACAGTCAATTTATAGCAGACAGATCTGGACAACACTACTCCAACCAAATGATCAAATTTAGCCTCAACTGTACTGAAATAACTTCATTATGTTCGGTCTGATGTGATATTTTAAGTACACAGGATGATCCATGTAGTATTCTTATTCAAAATGTTTAACCTGAATCAATCAGACAGATCCACAGGCTGATCAGCCCAGTCAATGTCACAAAAAACAAAAAGCAAGAGATGAGATTTACAGACCTTGATTAGATTCTATAGGTTCGGCTGGGCGTGGTGGCACACGCCTATAATCCCAGCACTCAAGGGGCTGAGGCGGGAGGATCACTGCAAGTTTGAGGCCAGCCTGGGCTACATAGTGAGTTCAAAACTGGCCTGGACTACACAGTGAGACCCTGTCTCAAAAAAAAAAAAAAAAAAAAAAAAAAAGATTCTGTAGTTTTAAGTCAACAACAAAAAATATACATAAGGCATTTTGAGGGGAATTGGGAAAACTTACTAATGGACTGTATGTTGAGTGATAATGAATTAATGGCAGTTTTATTAAGTGTGATAATGGTATAAAGATGAACTTTTTTCAGAAAATGCATGCTAGGCATTAAGCAGAATTATATGTGCAAATGTTTTCAAATGGTTCATCAAAAATACAGAGGGACACCAGAGGTGGCAAAAATATAAAGCTAGATGGAAGGTATATAGTATTTACTGTACTATTCTTGAAGCTTTCAGTAAATTTGAAATTTTTCAGAGTAAGAAGTTAGGGAGAAAACAATCTTTGTATGTCCAAGGCCAAGCAATTAATATATATTTTGTATTCCTTTCATTAATTGTTTCTCTTTCCAAAACTGGGGGTGGTGGCTTATATCTGTAATCCCAGTAGTTGGGAGGCTGAGGCAGGAGGATTGAAATTTTGAAGCCAGCCCTGGCCTACATAGAAAGTCTCAGGCCAGCCTGAACTACAGAGAGAGACCTTGCCTCAAAACACACAAACAAAACAAAACACACCCAAAATGTCATCATTTGAAAATAAAGTTCTGTTAGTATCTTTGGGTAGGAGATAAAAGTATATGTTCACCTAAGGAGGAAAACACCTGCTCTTTGATCTGTTAAACAGTGTCCTCAGGGACATGAATGAAGATGGAAAGGTTATTATTTAACAGTAATTACTGAGCCTACCAGAACTGTCGGGCTTAAAAGGACCTTAAAGATCATTAATTTGTTTAGTTTTATAAATAAGAAAACTGAGGTGAGTGGAAGGGAAAGACCTTAGTTCACATAGCCAGATATTAGCAAAGTTGAACCAAATTTTCTTTGTTTCAACACAGTCTGGTGTTTTTTTCTACTAAAAAATTAGTATAGAATGCTTACATTCACTTTTTTTTTTTTTTTTTTTTTTTTTTTTTTTTTTGGCTTTTTGAGACAGGATCTTGCTATGTAGTGCAGGCTGGCCTCGAGCTCACTGTGTAGCCCAGGCTGGCCTCAAACTCAAGGCAGTCCTCCTGCCTCAGTCTCCTGAGTGTTGGGATTACAGGCATGTGCCACCACACCTGGCTGTACTCACTATTGACTCTATAAATTGTTTTATTATATGCTAAAGGATTTTGTCAATTCTTTTAAAATATTGATCAATGTTGAATAGCAGCTAATTATAATAATATAACTGGTACTTTAGTGAATTGGAATAACAAGGATAAATATTAAGGTAATTTGGAGAGCATTATTATTGTTTGGAGTGGTTTTATGACCTAATTGGACTTTTCCTAATGACATTTCAGGTAAATGTGATAGTTACCAGTATCTGAGTCACTTTCACAGAGTCTGGAAAAGCTTAGGATACTTTGATTCTTCCAAAACCTCACAGCCAAATACTTCACTATTGTTTTGAGGTAGAAACATTATGGTCAACATTCTTCATATTTTTGATTCGTATTTCATAAGAAGCCTAGAAACCCTTAAGTTAAGCATTTTAAGAAAGTTTAAAACAGTAACACTTTTTTGTGTCCTTATTTTTATGACAAAAAGAAATATTGTGCTTGCTTCAGCAGCACATATACCAAAAAGAAATATCATCATATTAGAAAAAATTTCAGAAGTTGAAGAGAATTTAAAATATTGTAGTCATTTAAAATATTGTAGTCTTCTTTATATATCTCTTAAAGTATATGGCATAGTTATATGAGTGTTTTTGTATAACAAGCTAGATTGAACAAACCCATATCTAGTTGTCTCTCTGTCTGTCTGTTTCTCATTTATTTTTTCCCCTTTGGTGGGGACATTATTGACTGACTCATTAGTTTGCTGACTTTTTAAAGTGTGACTTCTTTTGCTGTCCACAGAATGATGAAATAACATCAAATGAAATAAATATCTTTAGGGAAAACAGTGAACTAGCCACAGAGAATGAAAAAGAATTACCCGAAAGGTACTGAATTCCTGTACTTCACTGATACTCAGTTTGGGGTGGTAACGGAACACCGATTATATGCGATCTTTTCCTATAAGATTGACGTTATCATCATCATCATTCCTATTTTACAGCAAAGGAGACCTAGGATTACAAAGATTAATTTGCCCAAAGTCATACAAACTTTGATTAAGATGAGGAAGTAAGATTTGAGGCGGATCATTCTAATCTAGGGCCGCTGCGTTGACTGTGCTGTCGGACCCTTGCAGGAAGGAAACAAGGGTTCTGCGTATGTTACGATAACAATTACATTCTTTTAAAAATATTTTAAAATAAAAAATACATAAAATTTTAGCAGTGATTTCAAAGTTAACAGTGATTTCCCCTTTTCCAAATTCTTTATATGGTTAATTTGGCTTAAATTCAATTTAAAAGGCAATCGAGCATGGACTTGCCTTGTGTTAGGGGGGATCTGAGAGCCCCTCTCCATGCAGACGTATTCCTGATCCAGTCTTACTTTCATATTTTCCAGTTCTGTAGTTTTCAAAGTTCATAGGGAACATTGGTTATTAAAAAATTTGGTATTTGGCTGTAATAATCAAATAGTAATTTTCTTTCTTCATATGAAAGTTAATGGACTTATTTATATACATTTTCCACTTTAGGTTTTTCTTTCATTCAGGCTGATTTACTTAGCATACAGAGAGGTCTTACAAATCTGGAAAAATATATCCAATCCAGTAACAATAAAATTGACAAAGCATGTGAATATACCTTAGGTAGTGTCTGCCTAAAGCCCCCGTGTGTGTGTGTGTGTGAAGCTACCCAAAGGTGCAGTGAGAACAAAATAAATCATGACCCAGGTCTCTGGGAGGCTGAGGCAGGAGAATCACAAGTTTGAGCTTAGCCTGGGCAACTTAGTGACGTAGTGAGATCCTGCCTCAAAATAAAAAATTTTAAAAGGGCTGGAGATGTACCTCATTGCAAAGGCCCTGAGTCTAATCCTCAGTCCCACCAAATAAATAAATAAATAAAATGAAGATAAAACAAATCTAGTTCTACTTTTAAGATAATTTTCTTCATGTAAATTCTCAGATGTGGAATTTATGATAAAAGAGATGTGGATTTATTTAAAGACTATTGGGGAGCCGGTGAGATGGCTCAGCGGTGTAAGCGCATGCCTTGCAAGCGCGAGGGCCCGAGTTCGACTCCCGGAACCCACATACAAAAAGGGGCCGGTGATATCGCTCAGCGGCACGGGTGCCTGTTGGCATGCGAGGTCCTGAGGTCGACCCCCCGGTACCCACAAAAAAAAAAAAAAAAGACTATTGGGAATAACGCCAGTTACTTCCCCCAAAAGTACAAATTTAAAGTACTTTAGTGTTGAATATTAATGAAAAATCCTATTGCAATTTTTTTTTGGTACTGGGAAATCGAACTCAGGATCTCGTGCTTGCCAGGCAGGCACTGTGCTGCTGAGCTATATTCCTGGCCCTGCAATTTAATACATAAAAAAATGGCATTTTATTTTGTGTTTTTCTTTGATTACTAATTGCTTTGAAGCTCTTCACATTTGTTTATTAACATTTTGCATGTCTTTTTCTGTGGCTTACTTTTATTCTTCCTCCATTAGTTTTTTTTTTTTTTTTTTGGTACTGGGAATCAGTACCTTGGTACTTGATTGCTTTGAAACTCTTTGAATTTGGTACTCGGTGCATTTTGATGTGAAAATTTTGTCCCAGTACTCTTCATTTGTTTAGTACTTGATGCACAAGCTAGAACTTGTTGGAGTTGATTGCCTCGTGACTCAAGTTTCCTTTTCAAGACAAAACATTTTTTTTCAAAACAATTTGGTACCCATTGAGCCTCCCAGAGAGTACCAAGGTCTGTGTGTGTGTGTGTGGGCACGTGCTCACATGGGTGTATAAGTATGTATATATACATATATATGTATGTATGTATGTATGTTTCATTTTATAGCACAGAAGATAATTTTTTAAGGACTCCAGTTATAGAAAAGCAGATGTACTTTCCTCTTCAAGATTATCCAGTGAACAACATGGTAACAGGTAACTTAAAATTTAGAGTAAAGGCAAGTAGGGAAGAAACAAGGAAGCGGTGTATAGGTAGGTAAAGCTGCTGTTGTAAGTCAAGTGCCCAGCTAATAGAAGAGACATCACTCACATAGTAAATAAATTTAGCTGCAGAACTGATCCAAGGATAGGCCTCATATTTGTGTGCTAAACCGTGGTCTCTAGGTAGGGTAAACCACGCCCTTGTTTACATGAGAGTCGGGTGCATGCCTGTTGTTCTGGCATCAGTTGTTTTCTGTGGTGCTGGGGATGGAGTGCAGGGCCTTTCCCATGCTTGGCATTGATTTGAATGATAAATTATATGGACAACCCCAATCATAGTTTCCATTGAGAAGTTGGTAAAACACAGGCCCCTCTTCAACACGCACATGCGCACATGCACACATACACACTTAACATGCAAACTTTGCATGTAATTGAGAGACACACAGATGCCCAGAAGCCAACTTCAGATCACCCGGTGTTTTACCCAAGTGTCCCACATGTGCAGAAATTGCAGATGCAGCTAAGGGAGCCAACTGAAAAGTGGTCACTGGGGTTTGGATGGTTCTGAGGTGGATAGTCATCTTGTGTGTGTGTGTGGGGTTGCTTTGTTTTTGTAGAAAAGACAAGACTATTTAGATCAGAGTATACTGTGAAGGGGGCCAGTGGGCGAATTTCCAAGGGAGGAATTGTGCCATCAGAGTGCGATTAGGGTCTTTGTAAGGGTTTGAGGAGATGGAAAAAGGGTTTAGGTGACAAATGCGATTATCTAAAGGTCTTTTCTGAATCACCCAGAAATATTTGGATACTTTGATCTAGGTAGCGTGAAGTGGGGTCATTGATAACTGTGTTAGTTACTTTTCTCATTGCTGAGACAAAATACCCAACGCCCAAAGTTAAAGGGGGAAAGGTTTATTCAGCTCACAGTTTGTAGAGATTTCAGTCCGTAATCAGCTGGCTCCAAGGCAGGATGGCACATGGCAGAGGGACAACAGTTCATGGCAGCAGAAGACAGCAAAAGCAACAAGAGAGAGCAAGACAAGCCTCTTTCTGTCCCTTATACTGTATCTGGTCTACTGGGGTTAGGGCGATGCCAATCTAATCAGTGGACTGATGCAGCAATCACCCACCCTTAATCCCAGTACTCCCAGCGTTGCAATCACACGCTTTAGATTCACCTACCTCTGAAAAAACTCTATGACTGCGTGAGGCTTTGTGTGGACATCTAGATACAAATCGTAAAAATAACAATTTTAGGCCGGTGAGATGGCTCAGCGGCGTAAGCGCCTGCCTTGCAAGCGTGAGGGCCCGAGTTCGACTCCCGGATCCCACATACGAAAAAGGGGCCGGTGATATCGCTCAGTGGCACGGGTGCCTGTTGGCGCGCGAGGTCCTGAGGTCGACCCCCCGGTACCCACAAAAAAAAAAAAAAAAAACAATTTTAAATACAGAGATTTGAAAAATTATTTTTAAAACATGACAATTTTAAGGGCATAGGTTTTTGAAGGGATTTAAAAATAATTTGTATTTTGTATCATTTTCTCATTCAGCAGTATCAAAACTACTTCTGGTAACAGTCCACAAATCCCTAATGCCTTCTAATAATTTCTTCTGGTCGTTTTATTTTTCCTTCTTTTTCATTTGAGTAGCAGAAAATATTCTTTTTGAAAGCACTTTAAAAAGAAGTTTTAATGTATAGTTTGAGGATGTTTGGGAGAAATCGAAGAACTCTGCTGCTTAGTGATGATAACAGAAGTCAGTCCTGGGCCTCTCAAGAGTTCTTGTGGGCTGCCCAGGACAATGAACTCAACAACGAAGTCCTCAAATCCTGAGAATGGGAGCATCCAATGGCTGCCCAGATTTACCCCAGGACCTAAACCTTCAGCTAATGTGTGGATATCTGAAGCTGTACTTGTGGCATATTGCAGGCATTGACTGTGCTTCTGGTAACTCTGTCAATGAGCACTAAACATCTGATGTTCATTGGACTTATCAAATTAATTAATAATAGTAATTAATAAAGAGATCAGTGGTAAGTATTAAAATCAGCCACCCAATAAAGACATGCTTCCCGGGCCGGTGAGTTGGCTCAGCGGCGTAAGCGCCTGCCTTGCAAGCGCGAGGGCCCGAGTTCGACTCCCAGAACCCACATACAAAAAAGGGGCCGGTGATATCACTCAGGGGCATGGGTGCCTGTTGGTGTGCGAGGTCCTGAGGTCAACCCCCCGGTACCCACAAAAAAAAAAAAAAAAAAAAGACATGCTTCCCCAGCACCTGCAAAGAGGAGAGTCTTATGACCTACCATTAGATAAGGGTAGGTCAGAGACTTTCTTTATGACCAGTTTCAAGGCAGAAAGGTAGAGGAAGATTGGAGTTTCTATGCCCCACCTAGAGGAAGAGAAAGTCTAGTTTCTATGGGCTGCTCTGGACAAGGACCATAGATAAGAGCCAAAAAAAAAAAAAAAAATATATATATATATATATATGTACGATAATATCGTACCTACCCTTCTCATGGGAATATTTTTACTGATGTAGTATTTTTTATTCCTAACCTCACGTGTGTCTTTAGAAATCTCAGTGTATATGTGCAACTAAGTAAACATTAATACTTTTCTTCACTAGTTTATTTTACTCAGGTCACTGGGCGTGGTGGCCCATGCCTATAATCCGAGCACTTGAGAGGCTGAGGCAGGAGGATCGCGATGAGTTCTTGGCTACCTAGTGAACTCAAGAACAGCCTAAACTACACCGCGAGACCCTGCCTCAAAAACATACATATATATTTTACACAGGTAGCCAGGTGTTATGCTAAGCTCATGAACATGAAGCCTGGCGACAGTGCTTCAAGTGTTACACACATGTACCACCTCCCCAGGACGAATGTCATCATTATGTACTGCACTAATGAACATGCGCGAATAAAAATAAGAATGAAAAGAGATCTAATAAAGTAAATGACTATTACTAAAATAGAAAGATATTAATCAATTTTATATGGTTGGATTCATAGTTTATTAACTATGAATTTATTATTTATTATTAAAGCAACTAAACTATATGCATAGATTTCTTGTTGGCCTTGATGGTAGTGGTGTCCTAAATTCAATCATAATTGAGCTGTACCAGACTTTTTTCATACAATATTTACTTTAAATTAGATTTCAACTTTAGTATAAACCACAAACATTTGTATTACCTAAAATATAATCATTCAGATAGTAAGAAGTTGCGTTCAGGTAATTGCTTAAAGTCTTTGAGTCTTTAAGCTCTCTATATTTGGGCAAGGTTTCCTTTTTTTTTTTTTTTTTCCCTGATACTCCTATCTATTTCAGATTATTAAGTAGCAATAGAGATTTTTGTAGTTACTTTTTCACTAAAGAATGTTATCCCAGTGTTGGCAGTGCAGGAAAGTGTTGCCTGCACTGATAGGGAAGATGAGCTATTTGTGCTTTTAGTAGCTAGTTGAATAATAGATAATTCTAAGTGTTTACTCTCTAAGCCAGTTATTCCTAGTTATCTTGGTTTGGGTACTTTTTTGTTCCAGTTCCCACCAGAACATCACACCCTTAGTCAAATCAGCTAGTGAGAAATCCATGGTTTAACTGGCCACGGTGGTACATGCCTATTATGGTTTGTGTCTAGATGTCCCCCCAAAGCCTCATGCACTTTTAGATGGTGCTCTTTTGGAGGTGGCTGAATCTAGAGTGTGTGATTGATTAGTAGCGCAATGCTGGGATTAAGGGTGCTGGGATTAAAGGTGTGAGTGCTACACCGGGCCTAGGGCGGGTACCCTACATACAATATAAGGGACAGAAAGAGGCTTGTTCTCTCTCTCTCCCTTGTTGCATTTGCTGTCTTCCGCTGCCATGAACCATTGCCTCTCTGCCATGTGCCACCCTACCTTGGAGCCAGCCGATTATAGACTGAAACCTCTACAAACTGTGAGCTGAATAAACCTCTCCCCCTTTAACTTTGGGTGTTGTGTATTTTGTCTCAGCAACGAGAAAAGTAACTAAGACAATGCATGTACTCCCAGCTACTTGGGAAGTTACAGCAGGAGGATTGTGAGTTTAAGGCTAGCCTGGGCTACATTGTGACGCCCTGTCTCAAAAAATGAAAATTGTGACTTAAAAAGTGGTAGAAGGTTGTAGGGCACGGGAAAGAATACGTTGCCTGATAATTATCAGATTTCACAGACAATCTTCTCACTGGAATTATTTAATAACCTTATTAATTCTTTTCTAAAAAACATGTTTCGAAAATCTTAAAGATACTGTATATTAGCTTTCCACCGCTGTGATCAAATACCTGAGAAAAACAGCTTAAAGAGTTTCAGATGCTGCAGTCTGTAGTGGGCTGCTCCTTGGTGGAAGGGCGTGGCTGAGGAGAGCTGCGGGTAACTGAGAAGGATGGAGCCTGTGCCCTTCAAAGGCACACCCGAGTGACCTCCTCCAGTTAGGCCCTGCCTCCCAGTCAGCCGCTGAGCTATGAGCGCCTCAGGGGTTAACCCTCTTGATGAAGTCAGGGCCTCAGGATCCCAACAGCTGGCCACTATGCCTTCAACACAGTGAGGCCTTTGGGGGACATTTTGAATCCCAGCCATAACACATTGAAAAGCAGATAGTAGAAGATTTCAAATATGTTTTTTTTTTTTTTTTTTTTTTTTGTATTTTGTAGGTTACCTATCAATTGATGCCATGAAGAAATTCCTTGGGGAGTTACGTGACTTTGTTCCCGGAAGCTCAGGCTATCTGGCATATCATGTTCAGGATGAAATCAATATGTCTGCTATAAAAAGCAAATTGAAAAGGAAATGTTAAGTTAAATTGGGTATTTATTTTCTATAAAATGTTACCAGAGATATGCATCATAACTGCTCCCATTTGGGACTGGAAATGGGGGGTGGAGCAGTGGAGAAGCTTTCTCAGTGAGTTCTTGTGGAACATTCAGAATCATTTTGTCTCTGGGTTTTGACATTTGGACTGGACTTTTCCCCCACTGTGCAACATGTTCACAAATCCTGAGTGGACAGATTGTCATTGAAACCTACTCTATGAATCTCTCTCTCTCCCTCTCTCTCTCTCTCTCTGTCAAATTTTTTTTTAATTTTAACATTCTGTTTTTTCTAGGTTCAATACTGTGAATGCAAGGTTTTATGATTCTGGTTATTTTGTTTTGATTTTAAAAGTTAGAACGCTATAGTTGAACTCTGAATTTCTGTCCCTGACTTGATACCTGCGGAGTGAAACATCTTAACACTTCATTCTTCACGTGTGGCCGGTTTCTGACACTGAAGGCCTCGGAAGTGACTCTGTACAGAGCTCTGTGTTAGTCCTCTGAGGTGAACCCCAAGGCGCCTTGGATCACTGCACTGAACAGAGCCTCAGAGAACGTGGAGGCGAGCGCATCAGCTGTGTTTATGAGGAGATAAATATGCTGTCACTTGTGTGTCAGGTGCGTCTGTGTCTCCGGAGATGAGGTCTCCCTGTGGTGCCCAGGCCGGCCCTAGCCTCACAAGTATCGGGGACGACGGGCGCACACCGCTGTGCCCGCTTCTGCGTGTCTTTGAACAAGCTGACGTCGTAGTGTCGCGATGTGGTGAGTTCACGTCTTCGTTCACGTGGTCATGCTGCATAGAGTCTTGCGGGCTTATTACATTTTGGAGATGTACATGACCTGCTTTTCGAAGCTATCATCTTGTTAGACTTGCTCTTCCTTCTGGAAGTGCACAGGGGCTGTGGACTACAGGAAATGCACGCTGTTACCAGTGCTGGGGGACTCGGATGTCTGCGGACTCTCACCCTGACCTTTCTTTTTTTTTTTTTTTTTTTTTTTTGTGGGTACCGGGGGGTCGACCTCAGGACCTCGCGCGCCAACAGGCACCCGTGCTGCTGAGCGATATCACCGGCCCCTTTTTCGTATGTGGGATCCGGGAGTCGAACTCGGGCCCTCGCGCTTGCAAGGCAGGCGCTTGCACCGCTGAGCCATCTCACCGGCCCACCCTGACCTTTCTTGCACGACTCAAATTTAATAATACAGAATCGTAACACTGCTGTCCACACCAGCATTTCAGAATTATATTTTTCCACTGGCAACTTTTCCTTATTTATATTTATGTCTGTGGTTAAGCCCTTCTGAACTTGTAAATTAAAAAAACACAATGTTAATCATCTTTTTCTGAAACGTATTAAACATCTCTCCTGAATGCTTTTTCTGAGTTACAGTCTGCTTCTTACATAGAAACCAAACATGTAGACTTTAAATTAATTATTAAGAGGGTTACATAGATTTACATGAGTTATGTACATTAGGGTTTCTTGGAAGTGAGTGTTCAGGATTTTTCCAACACTGCATGTGTTAATATAAGAACTACAACAAACAGAAGTGTTTCTCAGTTAAAACTGATTTTATCTTTAGATGGAGAAAGAAAAAGCCAAATACAGTATACACCCTTGAAGTAGTACAGAAGCGATAATATCAGTGGCTAACATAAACCCATCAGGAATTGAAAGCACTTGAAATAAAATGGGGAAAGATAACTGTTCCCTGAAAGTGTATTGTCATAAGCGGAAGTGGAAGGTAGTACGACTTTAAACATTGCTCACGTAAACTGCTTCCTTTCAGGTGAAGGTAACCTCGGTGTTTAAGAATGAGTGGAGCGGCACCTTAATCATTGCATTATTTTAATGGAATGGCTTGTTTTACAGCCATCGCCACAGTCTAATTTTATTTGTTTATGTTTTGTTAGTTTAGCACATTTTCATCACCCCAGAATGAACCCCTTGCTCCTTAGGGGTCACTCTCCACGCCCCAAAACACATACCTATCCCCAATCACTGAACTACTTTCTGTCTCCAAGGTTTGCCTATCCTGCGCATTTTATATGAACATGCAGTGCCCGCTCTTTGGAACTGGCTTTTACTTAGCATAATGTAGTCAAGGTTCATCTGTTACAGTGTTGCCACTCTTTGGCTATTATGAGTAATGTTTCTGCAACACTTCATGTACAAATTTTGTGTGATGTGTATTCTGTTTCTCTTGGATTTGTATCTAAGAGTGGAATTGCTGGGTCCGTGAGTAACTATGTTTAACATTTTAAAGAACTGCCACATTGTTTTCCAAAGTAGCTCTATCATTCTCATACCCACTGGCAATGTAAGAGCAGTCCAGTTTCTCCACTCCTTGACAACAGTCGTTATTGTCTGGGGCACTGATTTATGTTTGTTCCTGGTCCTGGAGATCAAACCTGGGTCCTTGTGCACGCAAAGCCTGCTCTACCATGGAGCTGGCACCTCTAAGCCCTTGTCTGTGGTTTTGAATATAGCCCTGCTAGTGGGTGTGATGTGTATCTTGTGGTTTTGATTTGCATTTCCCTATTGGCTAGTGATGCTGAGCACCTTTTTACATAACTGGTGGTCAGTTTTAGATCTTTGGCCTATTCAAGTTTTTTGTCCACTTCCAATTTGGGTTTCTTTTTATTATTGAATTCTAAGAGTTATTTATACTTTCTGGATATAATTTTCTTACCATATATGCAATTTTCAAATATTTTTTCCTATTCTGTGCGGTTTTTTCTTCACTTTTTGTTTTGTTTTGTTGAGACAGGGTCTCGCTCTGTAGGTTCAGCTTGGTCCTGAATTCACTGTGTAGCTCAGGCTGGCCTTGAACTCTCAGCAATCCTCCTTCCTCAGCCTCCTGAGTGCTGGGATTGCAGGCCTGTGCCACCATGCCAGGCCCTCCCTTCACTTTCTTAATGATATAGTTTGCAGCATAAAAGTTTTTAGGGGGCTGGTGATATAGCTCAGTGGCATAAGTGCTTGCCTGGCAAGCGCGAGGTCCTGAGTTCGACTCCCAGTACCCACATATTAAAAAAAAAAGTTTTTAACGAAATCCAATTTTTTTTTTTTTTTTTTTTGCAACAGGGCCTCAGTATGTATTCTAGGCTGGCCTCAAACTCACAGTGATCCTCCTGCCTCAGCCTTCCAGGTGCTGATATTATAGACATGTGCCACCATGCCTAGCTTCTCTATTTTCTTTTGTTGGTTGTATTTTTGGTTTTTTACCTAAGAAGCCTTTGCCTAACTTAAGATCATGTAGATTTACTCTTATATTTTCTTCTAAGGAACTCTTATATTTAGGTCTTTGGTTAATTTTGAGTTATTTTTTGTATATGGCATGAGGTAGGAGTCCAGATTCATTCTTTGGCACGTGGACACTCAGTTCTTCCAGCACTATTCATTGAAAGACTATAATTTCCCCTGTTAAAATGTCTTATTAGAAATAACCTTAAATTTTACTTATTCTGCGGCCTGAGCTGTAGCTCAGTGATAGAGTACATGCTCAGCATGTGCAAGGCCCTGAGTTCAATCCCCAGCACATCCCCCCATTTATTTTTCTTTGTTTGGTACTGGGGATTGAACCCAGGGCCTTGGCACTGAGCTCCATCCCCATCCATCCCTTCTAAAAATTTAGAAACAGGGTTTCAATGAGTTGCTAAGTTGTACAAGGTGGGCTTGAACTTTTGATCCTCCTACCTCAGCCTCCCAGAGTGCTGAGACTATAGCGGTGTGCCACCGTGCCTGGTTGTGTGATGTGTTATTATAAAAAAGTTAGACACTGAACATATACATAACATAAACAGTAAAAGGTCCTTAGAACGCCACCTTAAAGGGTAATTGCTGAAACAGTACTATAAATGGCCTGGAGTAACTGACCTCTGAGGGAACTTCTAGATTTATGAATTTATACAATTTTACTGGGCAAAACAATTCCCAGAAATGCTATTTAGCATAAAATCCTATTTAGTAGTTAGTGTGAGTGACTCTCTAGATATTCGTATGAAAGGCCTCACTGCTAAGTGCTATATCTTATCATCTTGTCACTACTGGAAGCTATTATTATTATTATTATTTTTTTTTTTTGTGGGTATCGGGGGTCGACCTCAGGACCTTGCGCGCCAGCAGGCGCCCGTGCCGCTGAGCGATATCACCGGCCCCTTTTTCGTATGTGGGATCCGGGAGTCGAACTCGGGCCCTCGCACTTGCCAGACAGGCGCTTACGCCGCTGAGCCATCTCACCGGCCCGCTATTATTTTTATTAGAATCTATAGGCCTTTCCTGGAGTACATAACTGGTTTTTTCAATTTACTTTGTGTTCTGCATTTTGCCAAAGCAAACACACTCGCAAGTGATACAGGACTCCTACCCTCGCATGGAGAGGGCGTCGGGCCTCGGGGTAGGAGCAGGCAGCTGTCCTGCGTGACCTTCCTTGGCCCTTGGACCCTCCCCTAACCAGGCTGTGCCTCTGCTGTGTGGGGAAGGCGAATCAAGGCCAAAACTACAGGCAAACTGTGACGACCCAGTGAGGTTTCTTTCACAAAGTGGGCGATGAGTGCCCATCAAACGAGTATCTTTTATATTCAAATTGGGGCTACTGGGTATGGGGAATCAGGTAGAGTTAGGAGCCCTGATGCCTGTGTAAGACACAGAGTTCATGAGAGCTCCGGACTCCCTGCCCTAAAGGAAGACTGGAGTTAACAGTAGCTGAAGGGGAGAGAATGTGCTTACCCAAGACTGTGACACAGTTGAACTTTGAACAGAAGATTTTAAAAAGCTTGATTAACAATAACAATTATTTGGAATAGTTTTTTCTTTCTTTCTTTTTGTTTTTTTTTCTTTTTGTTTTTTTTTTTTTTTGGTGGGTACCGGGGGGTCAACCTCAGGACCTCGCGCGCCAACAGGCACCCGTGCCGCTGAGCGATATCACCGGCCCCTTTTTTGTATGTGGGATCCGGGAGTCGAACTCGGGCCCTCGCGCTTGCAAGGCAGGCGCTTATGCCGCTGAGCCATCTTACCGGCCCTCTTTTTGGGTTTTGAGACAAGGTCTTACTACATAGTGCAGGTTGGCCTTGAACTTGCTTATGCAGCCCAGGCGGGCCTCAAACTCATGGCGATTCTCCTGCCTCAGTGTCCTGAGTGAGGGGACTACACACGTGTGCCACCACACTCAGCTGGACTAGTTTTTTCAGTGAACAGCATCAATGTAATAGCCCTCATTTCCTCTCAGGGAAAATTTTTTCCTTCTTTAGGAAAAGATCTATTATAGAAATATTATTTACCCTAAGTATATAAATAATTATCTTAAAGGTAAGCATACTAAATGTTTTGATTAAAAGCTCAAAATTGGCAGTATGGCTTTTAAAAATAATTACATGCTGTTGCCAGGCATGGTGGCGCACATGCATAATCCCAGCACTTGGGAGGTTGAGACAGGAGGATCGCTGTAAGTTCAAGTGGGTTCAAGGTGAGCCTGAATTACATAGTGAGACCCTATCACACACACACACAAATATATATATAGGTTTAGATGAATGAATAAAAATATGGGTAGTACCTGGGCACAGTGGTACAGGCCTGAAATCCCAGCTACTTGGGAAATGGGGACAGGAGGATCATGAGTTGAGCTCAGCCTGGGCAATTCAGTGAGACCCTATCTCAAAATAAAATGACGCACACCTGTAATCCTAGCACTCGGGAGGCTGAGGCAGGAGGATCACTGAGAGTTCAAGGCCAGCTTGAGCTACATAGTGAGTTGAAGTCCAGCTGGAACTACATAGTGAGACCCTATCTCAAAGAAACAAAATAAAAAAAAAATAATTATATGCTGTGGATATATAATATAAGAATGTTGAAAGGTTAAAAGTAGAAGACTGGAAAATGATATGCCATGCAAATATTAACTCAAGTAAAGCTGGTTTAGCGATATCACTATCAGACAAAGTAATCTTTACTAGAGAGAAAAAAGAATACTTAATGACAACAGGTTATATTACATATACAATTTGATGTTTATTCACCTAATAACACCTAATATCATAGCCTTAAAATACATAAAGCAAAAAATATTACAGAACTTGGAGCTGGGGGTGTAGCCCTTGCCTAGCATGTGTGATGCCCTGACTTAGTTCTCCAGCACTGGAAAAAATTATAGAAATAAAAGGAAAATAAGCAAATATAGATTCATAGTGAGAGATTTTTAATACACCTCTCAGTAATTTATAGAAGCAAACCAAGTCATTAAGGATATAGATTTGAATACACAAACTAATAACGGACCTGATGACACATATACTATCATACTCCACAATTACAGTTATTAACTTGTAGCAGAAAATGCCCCCCACTCAGTCTGTTAGTTGCCCAGGTAACCTCCAGTTTACTTCAGTTCCTGTTACAGTTCCTGTTACTACTGTCTCCTAGAAACGGCTGGTCACTGTGGTGCATAGCTGGTCACTGTGGTGCATATTGTAAGAACCAATCGAAGACAGCCAAGTACTCTGCCTCTGTACTTCCCCTTTGCAACCAACCCCATAAAAACCTCCCTCCCTGAGCCTTTGGGGCATGACATTTTTATAAGGATTGATTCCTTGTCAGTGCCCATTCAACATTAAATATATCTACCTCCAAATCCTGGGTGTCATTTCGGTGTTTCTGTTTGGTGTAGCAAACTCTTTGCAAATATGCCCAGAACGTTTATATGCATGGATCAGTGAATCTCTTTGGGGGGGTTCCACCTTCCTGATCAGGGGCTCTTCATTCCTCCAGCCCTCACCCCTGGTAGTGTGTAAAATAGTAACTTCCTATCCCTCCAGGCTGTGGACTCGCTGGACTCAGATGGGGGCTCTCAATGGGAGGCCCCAGGTGACCTCAGAACTGGGTGGAGTCTGAGTCCCACCTCAGGGAGCTCCTTGTTCTCCTTTTCTTCCTAGGGCTCCTTGTCCCCCAGGCTCTCTCCACCCACTGCACAGGGGTTTCCCAGCAGTTGTGCTTTTTCCAACAAGCTGGAAGCAGAAAGGACCAGGCCATCTGTTTTTCTGCTGGTCTGTGACAAGCCTGTTTTCACTTGGTGAGTGAAGCGACAGTGTCATTGCAGAAGACCACGTGGCATGCAGATACTGGGGTGGCTGTCTCCATACAGACCCTGAGTTGGGGTGTAAAGCAACTTCCCCAAAATTTCAAAGAACCGAAATCACTCAAGTATGTTGTCTGACTTCAGTGCAATTAAGCTAGGAATCAATAAAAAGCAATAACGAGCCAAGCACAGTGGTTTATGCCTGTAAACCAGCTACTCAGGAGGCTGAGGCAAGAAGATTTTAAATTCAAACCAAAGAGCCGGGCGTGGTGGAGCACACCTGTAATCCCTGAGGCAGGAGGATTGCCATGACTTTGAGGCCAGTCTGGCTACATAGTGAGTTCAAGGGCAGCCTGGATTACAGAGCAAGACCCTGTCTCAAAAAACCAAAAAACAAACAAACAAAAAATGAAAAATAGTAAGAGTATGAGTATAGTTGCTTAGGTAATATTGATTAAATGGGGATCAAACGTAGCAACTACAGGGCAAGGACTTTACTGGAAGGGGTGGGTCAGGGAGCTTTTGGTCCTCGGACCAAGGTGACAGATGCCTGTTTAGAGTATCAGTCACTGCTGTTCATCCCCAGGGGAAGTGTGTGGGTGTAGCCGGTCCTCTTTGTCCTGAGGCCTACCCTTCACCGAATGCCCTCCAGTCACAGTCGTCTTGGCTCTGACCTCTCAAGGGCCTGGCCCTGCTGACTGCCTCTGATATTTCTAAGTGACTTAGCTGTCTATAATAGCAGGGGAAAGTGACACCAGGAAATGAGCTGTGAAGATGATGGCCCCAGGGTCAAAGTGAAGCATCTGAGTGATGGTGGGAAAGTGCAGGGTGAGGGGAAAGAGAGGTGGCCACATGTGACGTGTGACACCTGGCTGTCATTCTGGGAACTCATGAAATACCACGGACTAGGCAAGGAGAAGGAGGAGTTTTATGAAGTCAAGGTTTTCTCTAAAACACGAAAGAAAGAACCAGAGGTGGCCACATGAAAGTGGAAGCAGCCAATAATGGACGTGTTGTCCAGAAGGACTCAGGGCAGCCATGTGATAGTCTCGTCACTGGCAAATCCTGGAGCGGCGTCCCAGGAACCCAAAGCACCACCACTTCCTTTTCTGTCCTCATTGCCACAGAGCCTGACTGGAGCGGGTACGAGGAAAAGATGGAAGCTACACATGTCCTGTCAGCACCCTCAAATCACAAGGGGAAGAGAGGTGGCCCCGGTGCTGGTCCCAGGGCCTTTAGATTGCGAAAAGACGGCTCTAAGGAGGCTGGGTGGAGGGTGTGTTGGTTTATCAGTGCCTCCCCTTCCTGTGAGAGAGTCTGTGTGGAAGTCAGAAATGTCACCAGAAGCCGGATGTGGTGGCACACGTCTGTTGTCCCAGCACCTGGGGAAGCTGAGGCAGGAGGATCACAAAGTTCAAGTTCTGTCTGGGTAATTTAACAAGACCCTGTCTCAGAATAAACAAAAAAGGGCTGGATGTGGTGGCGCATGCCTGTTATCCCAGCACTCAGGAGGCTGAGGCAGGAGGATCGCAGAGAGTTTGAGGCCAGCCAGGGCTACATGTTGAGTCCAGACTACCCTAAACTACATAGTGAGACCCTATCTCAAAATAAATAAATAAATAAAATAAAAAATAAGAATGGCTGAGAGTATAGCACATCTGAATTCAATCCCCAGGAACAACCCCCCCCCCACAGCATCACCAGTAGGTTGCCCACCAAGCATGAAACCTCAAGAGAGGATGGGGGATATCAGGGAGCTCCAGGGGTGGATGCCACCCAGCCTTGGTGGCCTGATGCCTTCCTGTGTGTTACTGGGACGTCCTCCCAGTGGAGAATGGCTCCTCATGGCCTTCACTGAGGCACTGTCCTTCCAGGATGGTTTTGGAGACCAAGCATTCCTTCTGCTAGTGTAGTTCTCCTCCCCACACTATTATGAAATTGGTTCAATCTAAACTGAGCTTCACCCGGTGCGGTCCAGCCCAGCCCAGTCCAGCAGTGACAGGACACTCAGGCTGCCTTCATTTGATCTGGGTGTTCCTGAGACTCCTCTATTACACTGCCACCGATAATTCCTTTGGGTGTTATGGTCATCAGCTTTCTGCTACTGTGACAAATACCTGAAATAATCACCTTACAAAGAGAAGAAGTTTATTTTGGCTCACAGTGTTGTAGGTTTTGGTCCAACATTGGCTGACCCCACTGCTTTGGCCTGTGGCAGACACCTTGGAGGGACAAAGCCACTCTCCTTGTGGCTAGGAAGAAAAAAGAGAAAGGGAAAGCACCAGAGTTACACAATTTCTCCAAAGGACACACTCCTAATAATCCAAAGACCACCCCAGCTAGGCCCTGCTTTTTTGTTTTTTTGTGGGTTTTTTTTTTTGGCTTTTTGAGACAGGGTCTTGCTATGTAGCTCAGGCTGGCCTCAAACTCATGGCAATCCCCCTGCATCAGCCTCCTGAGTGCTGGGATTATAGGCTTGTGCCACCATGCCTGGCTAGACCCTGCTTCTTAAATTTCTACCACTTGCAAGAGTCCCAAGATGGGGACCAAGCCTCTAGCACATGGGCTAAAGTAGGGCACACTTAAGATCCAAAACTGTAACACTGTGTCACTTTTTTGATGCCTGTCCTACTCCCTTTTGAGTCTTACAATTTTAGTCTATTGCGGGAATACTTTGGGTGCCAGCCCGACCAACTGCCTGAATAAATGTTGTGTCATTCGTTCCACAAATGAACATTATGGAGTAGTGTTATTCTTATTTTACGGCTGAAAAAAATGACATGAAGTTTTGTAACTTGTCCAAAATTACATAGCTGGCAGATTATAAGAATTATAATTCTTGCCAGATGGGGTGGCATGTGCTTGTAATCCAAGCACTTGGGAGGCTGAGGCAGGAAGATGGCCTTGAGTTCGAGGCCAGCGTCAGCCATATAGTGAGTTCAAGTCCAGCCTGAATGACATAGTGAGACCTTGTTTTAAAAAGAAATAAAAGAATTATAATTCTAGCTCAGTGTGGTGGTACATGCCCAAGATCTCAGCATTGGGGAGACTGAGGCAGGAGGATCTTGAGTTTGAGAGCAGCATGAGCTACATAGCTAATTCAAGGCCAGCCTGGGGACACAGTGAGAACCTGTTTCAAAAACAACCAACCTCCCCCAACCTCTCTTCTCAAAACAAACAAACCTTAAAACAAACACAAAACAAAAACGCTACAAAACAATCGTGACTCGATCCCAGATCAGCCTAATTTCAAAGTTCAGTCTCTTTCTACATAATGCTGAAGTGACTGTCAAAACCACACTTCTGTGGCCCAGGCATGGTGGTACACACCTGTGATCCCAACACTCGACTGTGATCCTGTGATCCCAGCACTCTGGAGGCTGAGGCAGGAGGATCACCGCAAGTTCAAGGCCGGCCTGGGCTATATATAGTGAGCTCAAGGCCAGCCTGACCTATATAGTGAGACCCTGTCTCAAACAAACAAACAAAAACCTAATCTAAAAAACCAGCTTTCTAAGTAAACCTTATAAGTGCCAATGTCCCATCTCTATAGCTGCCTCCTCAACTGAGGGAGAAGAAAAAAAAGAAAAAAATCCCAGCCTACCCAAACCGGATACCCCAGGCTGGCAGCCCCTGTGGTCGCCCTCTTCATGCTCAGCTTCCTTCAGCCCACAGGGAAGTGAGGGCGCCAGGCCTTGACACCCCATGCTGCAGCCACGTCCCTGTCCGATGTCCTCCCCTCCACCCACCCATGTTCTTTGCATTTTCTTTCCTTCTTCCTTTTTAAAATTTCCCTATAGCATGTTAGCATCCTTCCTGTTCTTATTCTTTAGGAATTTCTGAACGAGTTGAGCTATTTCTGGACCAGCTATTTGCAGACAGAAATGAAGGAAGCAGACAAGGTTGAGTTCTAGACTAACAAGGGTTTTCCCTCTGACCCAGGTTTGTTTTGTTGTTTTTATAAGTGTTCTGTTAGCTTCTGCTTCTCCGTGAAGAGGCAGCCAGAGGGCTGTTCACAACACAGCCCACACTGACTCCCTGTCAAACAGAAGCGGTAGGTTCTGTGATGATCTCTTCAAGGGGCTCCCCCATCTTAGGTGGGGATTGTGTCTGTCTCGTTCGTTGTAGCCCTGGCACTTTGGACCTAGTGTGTCACAGACAACTGTATTTCCTGAGTCAATGGACGAAGGCCCCATCCCAATATGGTTCCTCTCCTATCTTTCCACAAAACTTTCCACCATCACCAGCTACCTCTTTGTAGCAGTCAGTTCTTGGTCATGATAAAGGACTATCCAAGACAATTTACAAGGAGAAAAGCTTTATTTTGGCTCATGGTTCTGGAGGTTTCCATCCAAGATTAAGCAGTCCTGTTACTTTGGGCCCCTGGCCAGGGCAGCCTGTCCAAAATCTCCTGAGACACAAAGCAGAGAGAGAGACAGGAAGAGGCTGGCGCCACTTTCTTCTTAAAAACATTGCCTTTTCCTATGATGGCTTCATTTATTCTCAGGTTCCTTCACGGGTCCCTCTTCCTTTTTCTGGTCTCTCCATGCGCATGCTTGTGCTTGGACCTGAGCTGTCTTTTTACATTCTGTACTCTCTCCCTGGATTGTCTTGTTTTCTCCTGCTGGTTTAAATGCGGTTAAACACCAATGGTTTCCAAACTGGACCTAGCCCTTTCGAGCATGTCAGATATGCCCTTGTCATTTCACCTGGATGTCTCACAGGTGGTTCAAGCTTGGTCAACTCAGAATTACTTAATGCTTAATCTTTCTCCCAAATCTGCTGCTCTTTCCCCAGCCTTGCCTGTATCAGACAACAACATCTCCATCCATCCTTAGCCAAGCCAGAAATCCAGGAGCCAACCTTTTCACTTTCTCCTCAGTCTATAATCTAATTCCTTATTAATTCCCATAGAAACTGTCTTCAAAATAAATCTTGTATCCATCCAGTTCGCTTCATCTCTACTTCCATCATTTATCCAAGTTTGTGCCGCCATCCTCGGCTGGCATCCAGCAGTGACCTTTCATGGTCTCCTTGCTTCCATTTTTCCTGTGCCCACTTTGTGCGACCGGTACTGTCCCCACTACCACAAACACCCCTCTCCCCTGGAGAGCTCCCGACCAAAACTCCTGCTCTCTGAGGCTTTTCCAAAGCCTTTCTAGAGCTTTCTTTACGTTTGTTAATGGAAGGCATGGCCTCTATCACTCTCATCCATGGCATAGGGATTTGCTAATTGAACCTTCACTGGTAACCAGTTCTTCCAGACACCTCACAAGGTTTTTGTTTTGGCTGTTTTCTCTTTCTGTTGCTATAAATAGGTAGGTCTGAGTCACTGAACAGTTGATAACCAGATGGAGAAAGCCGGAGATCAAGGTTGTACCACTGTTCTGACTTTTGGAGCACCAAGGTCCAACCGCACCCTGATCTTTCTTGTGTGGTACATTTCGTAATGTAATCCAGGCTTGTAGTAGCCTAGGCTTTATGCTGAGTTCATCTCCCTTCTTCTACATATGTGGCTTCAGATGAGTGAATACTGTGACTTAATTTTTAAATTCCAATTAAGTTTTCACAGCAAAAACTGATCCACACCTTGTTAAAGCTCTACTCAGTGGAGAGAGTGTCTCCAAGTGCTTCAATGTTTGGCAAAGTTAAGCAGTGGTCCTGAGAAGTTCTGTCAAGTAGGCCACTGACAAAGGCAAAGCCAGTCTGTTATGTTCTTTGTTTTGTTTTGTTTTTTTGGATCAAACCTGCAGTCTCTCTCTTCCACTGAGCTATGTTCCAAACCCCATTCTTTAATTTTGTTTTTAGACAGGGTCTCACTAAATTGCTCAGACCGGACTTGAATTTGTGATCCTCCTGCCTCAGCCTCCCAAAGTGCTGAGGTTACAGGTGTTCTCCATCATGCCTGGCTCAAAGCTAAGCTGTTATGCCTTGTTCAATTAAATGCCTGGAAAAGCCTATGAATACTGATCTCTGTTAGGAAATTATGCATAATTGTCTCAAGTTGCTTAAATACTATAATAATAATTTGCTCTTTTATTTTTAAAATGTCAGCTTCTCAAATTCACTTAGAGTAAAATATTTTGAACCAAAACAAATTCCTTTTTCATAAAAGGGAGTGTAATTGCTAACACTCTTCTGTTTCCTTGAATGCTCTGGAGCCAGGCATGGTGGTGTACACCTGTGATCCCAGCACCCAGGAGGCTGAGGCAGGAGGATCTTCATGAGTTCAAGACCTGCTTGGGCAACACAGTGAAGACCCTGTCTCAGCAAACCAAATAAATAAATAAATAAATAAATAAATAAATAAATAAATAAATAAATAAATAAATAAATAAATGCCCTGGCTGTTTTCAGAGGTTTTCTTTCCTTCGTTTTCCTCATTTGAGTCTAAGCAACCTTTTAAGTCATGCTGGTGACCCTGCATGGTTTGTAGGGTTGCCCAGCAGTAAGACCACCGTGTATTACCACACAAGTACATATGGGTCCCCCAATCTTGCCTCTCGCCTGGGGAGTCTCTGCTGGATGAGTCCAGATTCAAACTTGGAAAGGCAGGAAATGCAGCCTGTTGTTTGCCTGGACCCTGGGTTTACGGCAATGTACAACAATTTGACTTGGAACTCTGGAATTTCGTTCTTTCATACTGTTGAGTTCTTGTTGTTTATTTGTTTCTTTTCTTTTTCTTTTTTTTTTTTTTTAATGTGGGTACCGGGGGGTTGAACTCAGGACCTTGTGCTTGACAGCCGGCGCTGGTGCTGCTGAGCGGTATCACCGGCCCTTTTTTCGTATGTGGGTTCCAGGAGTCGAACTCTGCCCTCGCGCTTGCCAGGCAGGCGCTTATGGCGCTGAGCCATCTCACCGGCCCCTCCTTGTTTCTTTCGCAAAGGCGATTAACTAGTTCCGGGAAGGACCCTTCAGCCCTGTGAGAAGTTGTTTTATGAAACGTCATGGCTCCATTGTACTTCTGTTCTTCCAAACGGTGTATGTGACTTTCAGGGCGCCTGTGTTTGGAAGGCTTGAAGGGGTACAGACTTTGGAATGGTGTTTTGGTTTCACTGTTTTTGTTTTAGCTTGTGGTTTAAACACATCTTTAAATTTAAAAATAAAAAAAAAAAAGTCAGTTTCTTCAGAATCCCTATCAATTCACTCACCCTTTTACCTTTCCTAGGAAGAGCCCTGGACATAGAATCCCTCTGCCCCCAACAACCTTCTGGGCAGTTTCCAAGCATTACCGCTCCTTACTCCTCAGGGGACAAACACCACGCCAAGGGTGACGATGTGCCCTACGTTAGTGACCATGCCTTGGGTTCTGGTGGTTCCGTGTTCCTAATTTCAGGCCGAGAAGGGTCTACTGCGCGAGGCCCGCAGCTCTGAAGCACCGCCTGGGGCCTTCCGCAGCGTGACCACCGGACACTCGTGCTTGGGAGGCCGAGGAGGGCGCTGGGTCTTACATGCAGCGCATGAGGAACGGAAGCTCCGGGCCAGCGCCCCAGCTGGAGGCTCAGCATGAAGGTCCCGAAAGCATGCGCCAAAACAGTCCATCCCCAACCTTCTTCTCTACCCTGCACCCCACCCCGTGCGTGCTTCCGTTTGGCCATTATTGGGGCTCCACCGCTTGAGCCCTCTTCACAACCACTCTTTCGTGCCCCTCCACCGGGCAGAACAGTGCCCGGGCTCTGGGTAGGAAACGAGGCCTTGCCCCGACCCCGCGCCTCTGGGGCAGGGGCGTCCACCGGTGGGGTGCGCGCGGAGCCCCCGGCTGGGCTCCTGCAGTCAGTGGCACAGGGGCGCATCGGGGCCTGAGACTCCGGGCAGAGTCCCCAGGGCGAGGAAAGGGCACCTGGCCAGTGGCGGGGGAGAGGGCGAGGCACTAGGAAATGCAATCCGGAGCGGTCCTCCGAGAAGGGCGGAGCCCTCGGCCGGCTGCGGGGACCTCGAGAGGAAACCTGGGGTCCCGCGAGGAGAGGGCTCGAGGAGGAGTCCCGCAGGAGCCGCAGGGCCCAGGACTCCGCTCGGACCCGGGCTAGCGGCACCAGAACCTCGCCGCTGGGCCGGAACCGCACTCTCGACAGCTCCGCGGACTCCCCGAGCCGCCGTTCCGGAGCTAAACTCAGGCTCGCTGGCCTCTACGGGCTGCGCTAGGATGGAGCCCGGCCCGCGTGAGGCGGACGAGAAAGCCCGCGCCTCGCCAGCGTGGGGCTCGCGGACCCGCACGAGCGGACGCCCCGCCCCGCACAGCCCCGCCCTCGCGCAAGCCCCGCCCCCGCGCGCGTCCAGGCCGCGCCGTTAACGCAAGGAGGCCCCGCCCCACACGCAAGTCCCGCCCCCTCGCGAGTCCAGACCGCGCCGTTAATACAGAGGAAGCCCCGCCCCATTGGCCCCGCCCCGGACAAGGTCCCGCCCCGGCCGTGCACGCCCGCGAGGTCAGGCCCCGCCTCCCGCCCCTGACCCTGGATAGCGCGCAGGGTCGGGACCAGAACATCCGCGCGTCCCGTCGACTCCAGTCTCCACCAACGGAGCCCAAGCGACATGGCAGCGCCGGCCAAGGCCGAGAACCTTTCCCTGGTGGTGCACGGCCCCGGGGACATTCGCCTGGTAAAGGACGCGGGAGGGCCCCGTGGGGGCCGGGACCGGCGGGCGGGGCTGCGTCCTCGGTGTCGCCGGGGGGGCTCGGTCCTGCTGGGTCCCACCGGGTCTGGCACGTGGCCGCGCTGGGACCGATGCCGACGTTGCCCGCTGATCGGAGCCTCCCTTGCTGCAAGCTGCGGATGCAGCCCTGGGCGGACAGAGGCTCCTGCTGGTTAGGACCACGAGGGTCCCCGCGCCCAGTGCCCGCTTGGGCTTCTCTTATTATCTCCCTTCACTTACATCAGGCTCCTCTCCCAGGCTTGTACTTTCTACTGTGTCTCCGTGACCTTTAGGAATTTCTGCTCTCTCTCCACCTTCTACCCAGCTTCTGAACCTGGCTACAAAGACCAAAGTTCAGGGAGCTGCTGAATCAGCCCTGTGCTCAGGCCAGCGTTCCCTTGACAGAGTCCATCTCTGATGGGCCTGGGTGGCATTCACCGTGTGGGACAGTTAGTGGGTACCTCTTTCCCTCGTGAAGAACATGTATCAGCTGCTCAAGAGGCCGAGGCAGAAGGGTCGAAAGGTTGAGACCAGCCTGGGCAATTCAGTGACACCCTGGGGATGTAGTCAGTGGTAGAGAACCTCTGACTCAGTGGTTGTCAGTGCAAACAGACTGACAGCAACCTCATGGTTCGAGACTCCTTTCATTTCCTTTGTGGGCCTTTTATGGGTCTGTGGACCCCAGACCAAGAACTCTTGCCCAGAACCAACTCTCCATTTCCTAAGCTGAAGAGAGCCCCATCCCCAGCGTGATAGGCTTGGTTACCTAACAGAGCCAGGACAGGAACTCCAGAGTACAAACTCGCATTCTAGCGCTGTTTCCACTCACTTTGAGGACTCTCCCCAGGGTCCTGAAGGAAAGTGACACTGTTTGCTACACGCCAGACGAGTCCACCAAAAAGGGAAAGGGCTATAGCGAGCCCTTCCCAGTCCTTGTCGAGGTCCGGGAAGTTTATATTTGTAATCCCATGGAAAAGTTATTGGAATTCTAGCGAGTTAATTCTAATTTACCACTTCCAGTGCAACCCATGGTGAGAGTAAAGACACTAAGGCATATTTATAGTTGTGGGCAGCCAGGGGGGTCCTAAGTCCAGCCAAGATGGTGGCTGCTGGAACAAAGGCCTCGACCCAGGGCTGAACCCGGGTTTTATTAATTCTCAAGGAGGGGAGTGGCTCGGGGATGAGTAACTGTGAGAGTGGCGGAAAGTACGTGAGTACCATGAGCTGGGCTAGGTAGGTGGCCTGAAATCACCCTTACAATATGCAGAGGGAAGGATATGCAGAAGGAGTAATCTGCATAACACAATTTAAGGTAGTATCTAATGTTTTGGAGTGGGTGCTTCAGCTCTGATGTGTTTATGCCCTGGGAAGTCATAGCCTCTTTCCTGAGGCTCAATCCCAGCCGACAGCGTGGAGCACGGCTCTCCATCCCACCAGGCTCAAGCATGTATTGGGAGCAAAGGGCAGGGAAACACAGGCCTTGCTTCAAAGACTACATATCAGGACTGATCCACATATCAGGACTGATCTACATATCAGGACTGATCTACATATCAGGACTGATCTACGTATCTAGACTGATTTGCATTGCTTAAATCCAATTGAAGAGATAAGTCCTAGCCAGCTCTGTACATATCAATATGTGGAAATAGGGCCAGGTTCAGCCAAGATGGAGATAATTGCTCTTCTTTCAAGGAGAGCTGCCCAGGTGGTCCTCCACAAAGAGCGACCTCTCTCCACAGCTTACAGAGAGATTTCCAAGTTGCTTCACTTTACAAACATTTACTGAATGAGCTGTACCTGCCCTGTGCCCAGAGAAGGGGAGGACACAACCCCGGCTCACACGCTTCCCAAGGGAGGCAGGAGCAGATAATCACAGCCTGCCAGGGCTTTGATGGAAGCCGAAAAGATGGGCTGGAGGGGGTTCTGCTGTGGCTTCTCCTAAACTCATGCTCCACCCTCGAGGGCAGACACTGGCCTGTATTTCCATGGAGACAGCCCCAAGAGGGGCCATAAGGGCCACCAGCAGAGGCCTGTGCTGCCTTGGGCCACCTGCAACCCAGCACAGACCTGGGCCCTTGCAGACCTTCTCAGGTGTGGTCCCACATTCCAGCACCTCCCCAAGGTTCTTTAGTGCGGAGTCTTTGCCCCTCAAACCCGCTGGACTTATTGCATAGTCCAGAGTGGCCTCCAACTCATGATGACCCTCCTGCCTCAGCCTCCTGAGTGTTGGGATTACAGATATGCACCACTGCATCTGGCTCAATCCTCTTCCTTAAGGCAGATGGGATCATAGTGAGCTGGAGATAGCAACAGGGACGAACAGTCCCAGGAAAGCTTTGGGGAAGACAGAAATGAAACCCACATTTCCTGAGCCAAATAGATGAAGTCAGTAGTGGCAGCTGTGGAATCCTAGGCCAGGCTGGATATGAATTACAGAAGAGATTCAGGGCAGGGGGAGAACTGGAAAGTTTTCCCTTCTGAGAGTAGAGCACCAGCCCACAGGAGTTAAACGTCATGCCCTCCTGGGTAGAACAGGGCAGATTCGTTGATTAAAGGGTTCCCGGGCCCTTCCCATGCTGCCTTCTTGCTTACGGTCATGCCCGGCGTCCAGGGCAAGTGCACTGGGACCACTTGACTCTACAGCAGGAAGAAACCCAGCTCCAGCCCCCCTCCAGCTCACACGGAGTACAGTGGCTTCGGAGAACAAAAACTCTGGCTCTTCCTGTGTAGCTGGTGGTCACCTCGACCACAGCAGGGGCCGAAGCCTTAGGATGCTGAGTAGATTGGGGGGGAGTGTGCATGTGGACACACTTGAATATGTAGAAACTGGTGATTTTCTTTCAAAGTGTGGAGAAAGGAACAAACATCTAAGATCTAAGGACCACCCCCTCCCATTTTAGATAGAGAAAGTTGGGGACTTTCAGGGGAAGAGATGATCAAGACGATAAGGAGAGAAGCCTAGAGCCTCTCAGCAAGCGCTGTCAGCTTGCCGAGGTCCTCTTCCAATGGGCATCACCACGGGGACAAAACCAAGTCGGACCGAGCGGGATTTAGTTCCAGCTTTGGGGCCACCATGAGTTGTGGGACTCAGCAAATTATTTCCTGCTTCAAATTCCTGGTCTTGCGCAGGGGGAATATTAGGGGAGAGGATTAGGAGGCATCGAGGTGTGAAAGGGCTGGGGGCTAGCTGTGGAGCTAGGCAGCGGCCATGCCCATGAGCATCTGACGCTGAAACAGCTCAGCGGGAAGAGAGGATAAAGACCAAGACCTTCAGCCACAGGGACAGTTCTCAGTCAGATTGTCGCCATGCCAGCCCGGCGACTCCTTGTATTCCACTGGAGACGGCTTGCTTTGTGCCTCTTTGGTCACTCTTGAGAAATCCAGAAGTTGTTTTTTCTTGGGAAATAAATTACTGTGTTGTGTCTCTGCACAGAAGCTGCTGTAGTGGGGGCGAGGGGCGGGCTGTGCCTTGAATGCCTTCAGCTTAGCTAGGCTGGCGAGGATCCTGACCCAGGGAGTCAGCGCGTTGAGTGCCCACCATGTGCCAGGCACATGCCTTCGAGCTGTCTGATGGGGGCTGATTTTATTTCCAACCAGCATGGACTGATGTTTTCGGGCTATGTTGGCATGGCAACAGTTCTAACTGCACCCCCTTGTGCATTGTGTCACCAACCTGCAAGGGTGCAGGGCTGTGCACGGCCTCCCTGCTTCCTGAAAACCAGCTCTTCCAGCCCGGCCCCAGCATCCGGGCCCCAGCACCCTGCAGGGGAGGGGGAGGTTTGTGCTGTGGTTTGCTCTGAGAGCAGAGAAGAATGCAAAGGTGAAGTAATCATTTTACACTTGTGGGTTGGTGTTGCTTAATTATAAAGAGAAGAGAAAATGTGTGCCAGCATCAAGTTTAGATGTTAATCAGCAGAAGAACTGCAGTGATAATATTTTTTAAACAAGATCACCCTTGCACTACAGCCTGTTAGATCTGTCCTATCCTGGCCCCGTGTGCTCTGCTGTTAGAATTTCGGATGGGGAGAAAGGAATTTTATGAGGCTCATGAACACCCATCAGCTCCAATGCTCTTGGGCGTCCTATCTGTCTCCCCCTCTTTTTTCCTTTTCTTTTCTTTCTCTAGTGGTGGGGATCAAGCCCAGGGCCCTGCCATGCTCGGCAGGCACTCCAACCCTGAGCCACATCTCAGCCCCGCATCACGCCCTTTCCCTGGTTGGTTTTGTTAACACGGACAGAGCCGGCTGCTTCTGCAGCATCGGATTAAATGATGGTCACTAAGGAACTGCTGGCTTAAACCACAGGGATTCCTGGGAGGGCAGTGATGCAGGTTGCTTGGCCCTGGAGAGTTTGAGAGAAGCTTAGCAGTTGTCAGTCACTCCCTGGGAGTGAAAGCAGCATAGCCAACTCCTGCAGAAAAAGCTGGGTGGTACAAACAGCCCAAAGAAATCCCTGCCTTCTCTTGATGTGAGTTGTGTTTCAACAATGAAACAAAAGCCAAACCAGATAAACCACTTCAAGTTCTAAACAAGAAATGAAATCCTGCAAATTGCATCTTTGCCCACAGCTATGGAAAGGCAGGCAGAGTCTTTGCCTGAAAGGCCCAGAGCCACAAAGTTAACATTTTCCTTTTGAAGCTGCAGGAGCAGGAAACACCACCTCTAGGATTCTGATATTAGGAAAAGTAGCCCCGTGCTGGGGGAGAAACTAGAATTATGGGTGCGAGGGAACTTTCTCTTTTAAAATTACACGACAAGCTGGATGTGGTGGTGCATGCCTGTAATCCTAGCTACTTAGGAGGCTGAGGCAGGACGATCGTGAGTTTGAGGCCATACCATGCAACTTTGCAACTTAGTGAGATCCTGTCTCAAAGTAAAAAAGATCTGGGGGTGCAGCTCAGTGGTCAAACACTTGCCTTGACTATGCAAACCCTCGAGTACTACAAGAAAAAACCCTGCATGACAGAAAAATTAAGAAGGAGAAATATGTACACATCTATACAGCATTGGCATCCAGTTTTGGAGTCTTTTCACCTGGCTGTTAAAGCTGGCAACTTTCCCAAAACCAGGTTTACACTAAGAATGTTATTTATTAGGGAAAATATGTGCAGATTTTGCAAAGTGATATTTGGCTCAAGTTTAAAAACCATGCGCATATTCAGTTACACAGAGCAGAGCGCTGTGAGCGTTTATACCTTTAGACAAGCTCAGCGTCTTGGTGGTTTGCTCAGTGTAAAGAAACATTCATGTATTAATATAAGGTTGTGTTCTTACTTTCTGAGTGTGGGGGGGGACTTTCAGATGTTTCCCACTGCTGAGAATTAAATGGTCCTTGAACCATGCTGCTCGGATTTAGTGCCAGGTGGGCAGGGACCTGCAAGGGAGAGGAAGAGGACTCTTTCTGAGTCTGGTGATGACAGGGAAGGCACCTTGCAGGACGTGACACCATACAGTCAATCCCAGGAATATGACTGCCCATTGGACACTCCGTCTTGATGTCCCCAGACACCTCAGTTCCAACGTAGCCAAACCTCAGTCTCCCTGAGTTCCCATGGGACTTAGGGGGCCTCAGGGTCTCACTATATAGTTCAGGCTCACCTTGAACTCACTGCATAGCCTGGGTCTTGAACTTGATCATCCTGCCTCAGCCTCCTGAGTGCTGTGATCACAGGTGTGCATCACCATGCCCAACTTCATGAGGGATCTTGAAGGATGGGGTCATTCTTCCCAGGGAGGGTACCCACGTGCAGAGGGGCTTCTGTGGGAGGGATATAGAATTTTCCAGGGCCACTGGGTACTGTAAACAAATTTGCATTTTAGAAAGATTGTTATCAGCAGAACAAAGGCTGGATGGAACCAGCTGGGCAGAGGACCTGCTCCCTGGGTTTTGGGAGCAGGCCAAGCCCTGGCTTTGACCCCATGTGCCAGGACGGCGGCAGAACAAAGCCCGCTGGAAGAGAATGGTCAATGGGAACCTTTGGATTTCCCTCCCACCTGCCAGACGCCCTTCAAGGGCTCAAGTTCAGGAAAAATGGAGGAGAAGGGAAGCAGACATAGAGTCTCCTGCTCTGTCAGGAGCAGGGCTGCCCATGCAGCATCACAGGGGCCTGGCATTGGGAGCAAGTGGCAAAGGCGTCCACGGGGGACCTTCTGGGGCCAGGCAGCATCTCTTCCCACACCACTCTCCCTCCTGTCCTGCTGCTGTCCCTCCCGCTAAGGGAGTGGGAGTGGCTTTATTCTTTTTGCACAATTTATAGAAGCAAGCTAAAAACACTTCTGGAAGTTCGGCATGGTGGTGCATGTCTGTGATCCCAGCACTGGGGAGGCAGAGTCAGGAGGATCCCCACAAATTCGAGGCCAGCTTGGGCTATATACTGAGTTAAGGCCAGTCTGAACTACATAATGAGACCGCGTTTCAAAAAACAAATGCACAACAGAAAACACTTCTGAAATCTTGCTTCACTCCCTTCCAAATCCCAGCCTTTTAAAGCGCAATCAGATCTTCTTAAAGTTGGCCTGAAAACCACAGGAAAACAGCTTCCCCCCAAACAATGTAAGGACAAAGTCCCTTTGCAAAAGGACAAGGTCATTCAGAGCAGGGTCACCCACAGTGATGTAATCATGGAAACAGAACTTTATTTCTTTTGTAATGCGAGCGAACCTATTTCTTTGGGGTCTGCCCTTGCTTTTTTGATTATCTTAGAGATCTGAAGGAGGAAACTGAGGGCACCGAGGTTGTGTGACTGCCCGGTGCAGCATGTGCCAGGGTGCCTGCAGGGCACGGGCAGCAATTCCGAAGGTCGGCTGCGGGAGAAGGCGCCCTCCCCGGGTTCCCTTGGGCTGGGGCCTGGGCTGCACCTCAGGCCAGATGTGTTGAAGGTGAGGACTTGGTGTGTGGCTGGAAGAGAGGAAAGGGGGCCAGTGAGGCTGCAGCTAGGAGGTGCACATTTGGAGAGCATCCGTTTGGGAGCTGAGAACATTTGGGAAGAGAGCAGCCCAGTGCCCCGTGTGCCCGGAGCTCTTCCTGGAAGAGGCCATGGGGTCCCGCGCCTGGAGGGGTAGAGGGGGTGTGCAGGGTTAGACAGGCGCTTGGGACTCGAGGGAAAGGGCCAGAGCACTGACTGCAGACCCTGGAGACTACCCAGGTCCTTGTCACCCTCTTCTTACCATCACACAGGCAGAGAAGGAAATCCTGTTCAGGAACTTCAGGGTGTCAGAGCCCACAGAACCTTTAGGAATGAAGAAAGCAGCTGTGGGAATAAAACATGGAAGCTGGGGGACTCGAGGGGGTTGAGGAAGCGGGTGTGTGGTACTGGGGCCCTAACCCAGGACCTCGCCCTGCTGGTGATGCCCTGCCCCTGAGCCACAGGGCCAGCTCCAGGGCCCCTGGAGAGGACAGGCGGGGTGACTGAAGGCGTACACCACCCTGGAACCCGAGACAGGCAGCATGGAGCCAGGACCGCCGCCAGCCCAGAGCAAGGGACCCCGTAAAGGGCACGCGGGTCGTGGCCAAGCTGCGATGACCGAGCGTCGTGGGGTCACCGCGGTGTCAGGGCCGTGTGTCCCGCTCCCAGGCTGGCTCGCACGGTCTTGTGCTCGGAGAGGGGAGGCAGGAGCCGGCCTGAGCTGTCGGGGTGCTCGGGGGCAGCAAGGAGGAGGAGTTACAGGCGGAGTCTGAAGTATTCGAGGTCTCCCCGGAGTCCAGGGAAAGCCAGGCTGTTGGCACAGCGCCCTCTCGTGTCCGGCACTGCGACCTGCCTGGCCGGAGCTTTCCAGAGGTCGCCGTGGTGCTCACCGGGGACCCGGGGCTTCCCCGCGCCTGGCCGCTGCCCTGAGCTTGGATGGAGGCAGCGATGGGAGAGTGGGCCGTGGAACCTGACCGTGAACGCCAGCACGGAGGGCGGGGGACACAGGCCTCGGGCTTTAGCCTCCACCAACTTGCGGTTTCAAGTTTCACCCAGTATAACATAACTGTATTCAATCTAATGTCACATGTGGGGCCTGCGACTTCTTCGAGGAAGGTGTTGGTGGCAGCTCTCCTAAAGGTGGTCATTTCTAGCTGGATTCTTTTCTTCCTTTTTTCCCACTTTTAAATCATTGAGGTTTAAAAAAAAAAAGAAAACAGTTGCCTGAAGTACTTGCCCCATACATTGGGCTGCCCTCTTTTCTTTCTTTCATTTATTTATTTGGAGATGGTCTCTCACTATGTTACCAGCCTGGCTTTGAACTCCCAGGCTGAAACAATCCTTCTGCCTCAGCCTCCCAAGCAGCTGGGACCATAGGCACATGCCACCGGGCCCCGCAGCCAAGTGGGCTGCTTTGGACGCAGCTCCACCATTTACTACCTCAGCTGTACCGCAGGTGGTTTGCTCGGTCTTGCAGTTCCTCGGTCTTAGCCTCTGGCAAATGGGATCATAGGATGCAGCAACCTAGGGGTATTAGGAAGATTAAACGAGATGGTATCTGTAAATTACTTAGCACAGGGCACCTAACACAGAGGCTCCATTGATCAGTGCCAGTCCATGAGCATTAGCTCATAGTTGCTTGGCCTTTCTTTCATTGGAGGGGTTCAGATAGCCCCGCACTTCCTCTGTCTGTGGAGACTCCAGTCCTCAGGAAGTGCTCTTCTGGAAAGGATTATTTAACAGGTGCCACCCCCTGGGTCTGACACTGGCCCCTGTACCTGGTGCTGAAAGCTGGCAGGCTTGGTCTTTGGGCTGGGCACAGTGGTGCATGCTTATAATTGAAGCTAATCAGAAGGCTGAGGCAGGAGGATCGAGAGTTCAAGGCTAGCCTGGGCAACTTAACAAGACCCTGTCTCAAAGTTAAAAAGGGCTGGTGGGTGTAGCTCAGTGTTAGAGTACTTGCCAAGCACATGCAAATCCCTGGGATTGATCCCTAGCATGAAAGGGAAGGAAAAAAAAAAAAAAAAAAGCCATGGTCTTAGGCACCCAGGGCTTTATTTATTATCTTGTTCTCGAGATAGCTTGACAGCAACGAGCAGCGTCTGCGGATGCCGTGCAGGCAGTGGGTTACTGCCAGGGTGCCTTGGACGCAGCCAGCTTTGGGCAGTGCCTCCTCCCCAAGCGCTCGAGTGGGGCTCGCTGTCCTCCCTCACCAGAGTGACAGCGATGTACGTCGCCCCGGAGGAGAGGACACCCTGCATCCTGGGGTGCAGCAGGGATGTGCCCGCTGGAACCCCGAGTTCTCTCTCCATGCTGCCCTGTTGGCCGTGGCCGCTGACTGCCCAGCCGCGGGGTCCCCAGCTCAGGGCTGCGGTGCAGGCACAGCCGGCACACTGCTGCCTTGGTGGCTCCTGTGACACTCTCCACCCCTTCTCCCTGTCTCCTCCCTGCCCTCAAAGTAATCCAGGGGACACTGTGATTGGGCTGCCTGGTGGACTGCCTCGTTGTCGCCAGAACTGTACCCGGCCATTTGGCTCGGGAAGAAAGCTTTGTAAGTGAATCCTGCTGCTGCTGCTGCTGCTGGCTGCGAGTACTAGAACAGCTCCGATTGCTTTCTGAATCTGCAAGAGTGGCCAGAATGCAGCTCCCAGGTGGTCTATAGCAGGAAGCACCCTCGGCCTTTCCCCGGGGCGTGGGCCACACCAGACAAACACATGCCTTTGCAGGGTGCAAGGACCGAACGACAGACAGCCTGAGGTCCCTCTTGCGCATCTGGCCTGCTTGCTCCTGGGTCCTGGACAGGCTGCACCAGAGCAGGGCGAGGTCCATTGTTAGAGTCAGCTCTTCCAGCTCTGACCTGAGATTGCGCCTTAGGCTCCAGGGCAGTGGTCGTCCCAGGGAGGGACCAGCTTCAGAACTTTGTCCCTTCGGGACAGCACTGGGGACAGGGAGAATGGTTCTCTGTGTGCCTGCCGAGTATGGTGGGTGCCAAGGCTGGGCCGGTTGCTCCACTGTCCAGCAGAGGCCAGACGGGCTTTTCCAGCACATGGTCACTGAGCCATTTCTGTCCACACCCGCAGCAGTGTGGGCTGAGCTTTGTGAGTTCTGAGAAGGAAGTTTTTTTTTTTTTTTTTCCGTGACAGGGTCTTGCTGTGTAGTCCAGGCTGGTTTTGAGCTCACTACGTATCCCAGGCTGGCCGTGAACTCACAGTGATCCTCCTGCCTCAGGATTAGAGGTGTACGCTACCGTGCCTGGCAAGAAGAAATTTTTTTTTCTTTTTTTGTGGGTACTGGGGGTCGACCTCAGGACCTCGCGCACCAGCAGGCACCCGTGCTGCTGAGTGATATCACCGGCCCTTTTTTTGTATGTAGGTACCGGGAGTCGAACTCGGGTCCTCACGCTTGCCAGGCAGGCGCTTACGCCGCAGAGCCATCTCACCAGCCCAAGAAGAAATTTTTAAATGAAACCTCACTTTAATTTTTTAAGATGGGAAATGCTGATGAGGCTGAGTTGTGACACACACTTAATGGCCTTTTCTGTTTGTCTCTTTTAGGAGAACTACCCCATCCCGGAACCCGGCCCAAATGGTAGGTCCCTGGGAAACAGAACTGGGATTTTTTTCTTACCCATTTATCTTGGAGACATATGCATTGTTCCCCTGCTCCTCTTTTCCTACTGTTATTGCTGTTGCTCCATTAAAAAAAAACAAACATGCACTCTGGGACGCTGGGGCTGGCAGATGGCAAATTCAAGCCCAACCTGGGCAACTTAGTAACTTAGTGAGATCCTGTCTCAAAATAAAAAAATTAAAAAAGGACTGCGGCTATAGCTCTGTGTGAAGGCCCTCGATTCAGTCCCCATTATTTTGTTTTGTTTGGAGACAGAGTCTCGCTGTGAGCTCAGGCTGGCCTCGAACTCACTGTATAGCCCACGCTGGCCTCAAACTCACAGCGATCCTCCTTCCTTAGCCTCCTGAGTGCTGGGGCATCAATCCCCAGTATTGCCATTCTGTTCCACAGAGCTCTCAATGGGAAGTGTAGGGACCAAAGGCAGAGCCATTTCTCTTGCGACCTATGACTTCATGCCCTGTGTACCACATTGGGGTTGCCAAATCCTGCCCTAACGCTAACCCAAACACCGAAAAGCAGTGAGTCCACAGAGCTTAATCTTTTAATCAGCACAGGGAGCACAGAGCCAGCACTTCCAGGAAGGTCAGGGACCTCGGGCCAGGGTGGCCAGAAGCAGGAGGAGCTGTGGGAGCCCTAATCAGCCAGTCCCAGAGTGGGGCGCACCGCGGGCAGGGCGTCTGGCACCTCTGCCTCACTCCTGCAGGCCTCGTGCCCCGAAGCCCGCTTCTTCAGCTGCAGGGGCCGCGGGCAGAGCATCTGTGGATCCCTGGACCGGACCACGCAGGCCCCTCTCCTGTCCTTGGTGACTTGGGCTGCGTCCTCACTCCCACCCCACCCCCAGCCCCAGCCTCTGGCGCACATCGGGGTGAAGGCCTGGAGCTTGGCTACTCAGAGGTCACCGAGCTGTTGACTGACAGCGATAAGACAAGAGCGCACTATCAGTGTTGAGCAGGCCATGTAGATTTAGGGCTTATCCCCTTTGCTGGGGATATCGTGTTCAGAGAAGTGAAGGAGGCACCTCACTGTGTCCTGAGAAGTTGATGTTGAGTTCAGAGCTGGCCAAAAAGGGCAGCCCTAGACTCAGTGGGATCCGGGATGGCGTCGACTCGCATTTCCTTGTCTCTTGCCAGGCTGGACTGGAAGGAGTAGGAGAGTACTCAGCAAAAATCCCGATGAGTCAGATTGGATTTTTTTTTTTTTTTTGGGTGGTACTGGGGTTTGAACCCAGATTCTTCACTCTGAGCCACATCCCTAGCCCTTTTGTGTTTTTTATTTTGAGACAGGGTCTCAATAAGTTGGTCAATTGCCCAGGCTGTGTTTGACCTTGTGATTCTCCTGCCTCAGCCTCCTAGAGTGCTGGGACTACTGGTGTGCACCACCACACCAAGCAAAATTTTATTTGTGGTGCTGGGGATTGAGCCGAGGACCTCAGATATGCTAAGCAAGTATTCTACCACTCAGGCACATCCATAGCCCTGCTTCCTTTTTTTCTTTTTTTTTTTTTTTTCTGGGTACCGGGGAGTCCACCTCAGGACCTCGCGCGCCAACCAGCACCCGTGCCGCTGAGCGATGTTACCGCGGCCCCTTTTTCGTATGTGGGATCCGGGAGTCGAACTCGGGCCCTCGCGCTTGCAAGGCAGGCGCTTACGCCGCTGAGCCATCTCACCGGCCCCCCTGCTTCCTTTTTAAATTTTACTTATTTTCTTTCATTTTTTTTGTTGAGCATAATTGACAAATCATATATTTAAGGTGTACAGTGTTACATTTTGAGAAACATAAACGTTGTGAAATGATACTTTTTTTTTTTTTTTTTTTTTTGTGGGTACCGGGGGTCGACCTCAGGACCTCGCGCGCCAGCAGGCGCCCGTGCCGCTGAGCGATATCACCGGCCCCTTTTTCGTATGTGGTATCCGGGAGTTGAACTCGGGCCCTCGCACTTGCAAGGCAGGCGCTTACACCACTGAGCCATCTCACCGGCCCATGAAATGATACTACAACCAAGCTAGTCAGTGTTTATGTACTTATAGCCATTCTTAATTTCCTCCACTTGAAAACATTTTATTTTATTTATTTTATTCTTTTTATTTTGTATTTTTTATTTTTTGGTACCGGAAATCAAACTCAGGGCCTTGCGCTTGCCAGGCAGATGTTGCGCCGGCCCCCTTGGAAACATTTTGTAATAGCACAAGCCAAAAAACATTCTTTTCTTTTTTTTTTTTTGTGGGTACCAGGGGTCGACCTCAGGACCTCACATGCCAGCAGGCGCCCGTGCTGCTGAGCGATATCACCAGCCCTTTTTTAGTATGTGGGTTCCAGGAGTTGAACTCAGGACCTTGCGCTTGCCAGGCAGGCGCTTATGCCGCTGAGGTATCTCACCGGCCCCCAAAAACATTCTTTTTTTTTTTTTTTTTGTGGGTACCGGGGGTTGACCTCAGGACCTCGCGCACCAGCAGGTGCCCGTGCCACTGAGCAATATCACCGGCCCTTTTTTTGTATGTGGGTTCCGGGAATCAAACTCGGGCCCTCGCACTTGGCAGGCAGGCGCTTATGCTGCTGAGCTATCTCACCGGCCCCCCCAAAAACATTCTTAAACAAAAAGAAAAATGTGCTTAGCCTCTTACCACCTGACACAGATTAAGTGAGCACCATTCTAGATGAGTTCTTTATATTGCCGTACATGAATGCATTTTGGAAATGAAGATAGGTAGTGCCGTATATGTACATTTTTGTAACCTGTTTTGCTTAACGGACGCTAGCAGACACCTCTGCACCTCAATGAATTCAGCCAACATCACGACTTCTTGCACTTGATCTTCGCTAAAAGCCCAAGAAGCGATGATCATGGTCTTTTTAATGATGCAATTAATAACTTTTCCGTCCCCCATTCCTCTGTCTTACCCCACACTTCGTTCCCCTTCTCCCTTCCTCTCATCTAATAATAGTCTCCCTGCTACTTTCACATCATCTAGTTGAGTCCACATCTTAGGGAAGGGACACAAGCCACATCAGATCACGTAACTTCCAGAGAGAAAACTCCAGGGTAGCTCTCCTAGTTTAAGTGACTTTCCCCTACCTTTGACCTTGGCATTCACCCTGCCATTCCTTACTCTGTTCCCCAAAACCAAGGACAAAGAAGGCTGTGCACAGCCACACCTGCTGGAGTTGCTAGCAGTCATGCAAGTGCAGTGTATGAGATGTCTGAAAGCGCAGCAGAGCTTTGGGGACCCTTTGTCTTTCTAGGCACAGCTGTTTCACAGCCAGGGAAACCCTTGTAATGTGGTTGTTTTTTTTTTTTTTTATGTGGGTACTGGGAACTGAACTCAGGACCTCGTGCTTGCCGGGGAGGTGCTTGTGCCGCTGAGCTATATCACTGGCTCCCCCCACACTTTTTTTATGTGGGTACCGGGAGTCGACCTCAGGACCTTGCGCTTGCCAGCAGGCGCTTACGCCACTGAGCTATATCACAGGCCCTTCTTTTTTTTTTTTTTTTTTTGAGAGAGGGTCTCACTATGTAGCACAGGCTGGCCTTGAACTCATGGTTATCCTCCTACCTCAGCCTCCTGAGTGCTGGGATTACAGGTGTGTGCCACACCCTGCAATGTGATCATTTCTATCAGAAAAAGCTGGTAACCCTTCAGGAGTTATTTCAGCTGACAGGTTCAGAGGCATCATTATTTTAAACTTGGAAACTTGACAAAAGCAACACCACCAGCCAGGCATAGTGGCATCAGGAGGCTGAGGCAGGAGGATTTTCATGAGTTTGAGGCCAGCGAGACCCTGTCTTAAACAAAAACAAAAAATCAGTCCCACCACATGTCCCTTACTTGAGCCCTCGGGGGGGATATGTCAATTGAAATTTTGGGATGGTTTGATTTTTTTTGTTTGTTTGTTTGAGCTATGTAGTTCAGTCTGGCCTTCAATTTACTGTGTAGCCCAGGCTGGGCTTGAACTCATGGCAATCCTCCTGCTTCATCCTCCCAAGTACTGGGATTACAGGCATATGCCACCACGCCCGGCTGGGATGGTTTAAATGAAGCTGCACCTTTTTAGCAAACAGTGAACACAAACAACTCTACATGAGCGCTCCCACGTGTTGCTAAGCTGAGATTCTGCCAGCCTTATTTTCGAGAATAGATGAGAATCAGGCACAGCGTGGTAGTTTTCTGGCATAGTTATCTCTGGGGGAAAAAACAGTTTGTTCTCATAAGTGACTGGTACACTTCTTCCTAATATCTTGTTTACACCGTGATTGCTCAGGTTCTGCAGACAGACAGAACACACAAGATATGTATGTATGTGTACGAATGTGCGTATGTAGGGAGGTGGGTGGTGGGGAGAGCAGGGGAAAGTTTGTTTTAAGGAACTGGCTCCAGTGATTGAGGGCACTGGAGTTTTAAACTTGGCAGGGCAGGGCAGTAGCCTGCAAAATTCAGGTGGGGTTTCTGTGTTACAGCCCCAAGGAGAGTTCTTTTCCTGTAGGAAGCCATAGTCTGCTCTTAGGACCTTCTTCACCTGATTGGGCGAGGCCCACCCTGGTACAGGGGTAATCTGGTCTGCTCAAAGTCTCCTGATGCTACCCGTACCTAAAAAATACCTTCACAGCACATCTAGACTGGAGTTCGACCGAACAAACCCAGCACACACATGGTTACTTTACTCTGTGGTAGCTTTCCTGTCTTCCCAGATGGAGTGGGGCTTGCTCTTTCGTTTCTTTCCCTCTGTGGTTGAAATTTGAGGACCCAGCCCTGCACCGTCCAGAGGGAAAGCACTGTCCTCTCCCCACTCTCTCAGAGGTGCTGCTGCGGATGCACTCTGTCGGGATCTGCGGCTCCGACGTCCACTACTGGCAGCACGGTCGGATCGGGGATTTCATCGTGAAGAAGCCGATGGTGCTGGGGCATGAAGCTTCAGGGACAGTCGTGGAAGTGGGGTCGTCGGTGAAGCACCTAAAAGCAGGTCAGCAGAGCTCGGGAGCTAGCTGGCGAGTGTGTGCTCGCAGTGGGGGCAGGGGGAGGCCTTGATGAGCATGGGGACAACAGTGAATAGGACAGGCTTGGGGACAGGTTGACAGGTGCGTGGTCACCGTGTGTTAAGCACAGCACAACAGAATGCTGAGACCTCTGGCTCCCTGAGAGAGGGACAACCCATTGATGCCTGGGGCAGTGAGGGGACAGGGAGATGTGTGGGCACAGAGGCCAAAACATGCGTCCCCGTGCTGCGAAGCAACCTGAGATGCAGTCTTTGATGTTTGTATATAGGAGACCACCTGCACTGTCCCAGATTTGCTGCCTCCATCCTCTCAGCTGTGGCCCACTGTGCTGTCCCCGCACAGTGAGTTAAATCCAGGCTGTCTTGACGCAGCTGGCCATTGGCTCTAGCTTTGTTCTGCAAACGAGGCCGCTGGTAGCTGGGAGGTGACGTTAGAACTCGCCTTCATCCTCCTGCCTCAGAACTCCCGAGTGCTGGGATTACAGCGTGTGCCACCACGCCCAGCCCTGTTTTTCCCCCTTTCTATTAGTGTACGTCTGCAGTACATACTGAATACATTTGCCGTGGGAAACAGGCATCTATACATGTTGCCTCTTGGCCCTTTTGACTTCCTTTTCCTATCCTCTCCCTTCTCCTGTCCCTTTCCCATCTCCTGCGGCCTCTGTACTGCTTCATATTTGTTTATATAACGTAAACTAGTAAGTCTAAGGCATGGAAGTATTCCTAATTTATATACAACCCAGCTACCTATCTATGGTTTGAATTTCCTCCGCAATAATGCCAGTTCAGATCATTAGGACTATTATATATATTTATATGTTTATTACTGTTCTGTTACTACTGTCACCACTCTTAATGAGTAGTAACTGTTTGCCAGGACTCTACACTCTTCTTTGGGTACTTTTTTTTTTTTTTTGAGGCAGGCTGGCCTTGAACTCACTAATGTAGCCCAGGCTGGCCTCGAACTCACAGCAATCCTCCTGCCTCAGCCTCTTCTTTGGATACTTTCAACACAAAAAGAGAACTTAGCACGCCTCTCTGGAAAAGGCCAGGCCTCTCACACCCTAAATTTTTAAAAATGCATTTCAGTAGAAGACACGTTGTCACGAAGTCTTCTCAGAATCCTCTTCCTCACTTCAAACACGCTCATCCATCGTTCCCGCCCCTTTCTGAAGCAGCTCCGGAGTCCTCTTTCCTGAGTGTCTTTAGTTGCGCTGTCCTGGCTGCCTTGATGTCCTGAATCAATTCAAAGCGTTTCCCTTTCATGGTCATTTTGACTTTGGGGAAGAGTCAGAAGTCGCACGATGCCAGATCTGGTGAATAAGCTGGATGAGGACACAGCCTGATGCTTTTGTGAGCTGCTTTTCTTTTGGATGGAGCTCAGAAGCGCATTCACTGTATTTTTGATCACACCTCATAAAGACACTGAGGAAACAGGACTTCCAGAGCTGCTTCAGCAAGTGGGAAGGATGACGGGATGCATGAGTTCAAGTGAGGGTATTATCAGGGGGATTCATGGCCGTGCGTTCTGTTTAGCGTAATAAACTTTTAAGTTTTAAGCACCCGCCATGTATTTTGACCACACCCTGTGGGCTGGCCTGTGGTTGGCTAGTGCAGAGGGAGATGAAATCCAGTGGTGACCTCAGCGTGTCCTGACACCAGGGCAGCAGAACCTCCTGCAAGGCCACTTGGGTTCCCACCAGTGCAGAGTGGAGACTGCACCTGCGAGCAGCTTGTGGGGCGGAACCTCTGCAGACCCTACCTAGGGACAGGGTGCGGCAGAGGGTCCCTTCTACTCCGCCTTCTCCTCACAACAGAAAAGTATCACTTTTTGCCAACATCTTGAACTTACTGTGTTCCAGGGGAAATGTTAGCCATGACAATTGTGTCCCATGGTTTCCTTTCCTCCAATTCACAGCTTTTATGTTTAGCAATAAAAATGTGTCTAGCACAGTTTTTACTATGGGGAAATAAACATGGAACAGACTGCTCACCTCAGGGGGTTGTTCTCCCGGATGAGGAGGCAAGACACTCATTAAAACACCCAGAAGAGCCGGCGCGGTGGTGCACACCTGTGATCCCAGCGCTCGGGAGGCTGAGGCAGAAGGATCGCTGTGAGTTCAAGGCCACCCTGGGCATAGTGAGTTGAAGTCCAGCCTGGACTACATATTGAGACCCTGTCTCAAAAAAACAGAAACAAACAAACAAAAAACCCACCCAGAAGGCTGGAAACCACTTGCCGACTAACAGGATGAGGGTTAAGCTGTCTGCGGTGAACTCGCACAACAGATCATCATCCAGCCACAAAACAGAGCAAACTATGGATGACACAGCAACGTGGGTTGTGCTTAAAAGCATTATGCTGATTGCAGGAATGCACAGGAGCACACATCAAGTGGCCCCGTTTCTGAGCTGCTCTGGAGCAGGCAGTACTAATCGATGGTGGATAAAATCAGTATATTGCTTGCCCTGAGAGTGGGGTGGAAATTGACTGGGAAGGGACACAGTCAGCTTGCCATCTCCTCTTCTCCTCTGCTCTCCTCTCCTCTCCTCTCTTCTCGTCTCCTCTCCTCTCCCCTCCTCTCCTCTCCTCTCTTCTCGTCTCCTCTCATCTCTCCTCTCTTCTCCTTTCCCCTCCCTCCCCTCCCCTCCCCTCTCTTCTTCTCCGCTCCCCTCCTTTACCCTCTCCTCTCTCCTTTCTCCCTCTTTCTTTTCTTTTCTTTCTTTCTTATTTACTTTCAAGACAGGGTCTCACTATATAGTTCAGCCTGGCCTTGAACTCACTATGTAGCCCACACTGGCCTCAAACTCATGGCGATCCTCCTGCCTCAGCCTCTCGAGTGCTGGGATTACAGGTGTTCGCCACCACACCCTGCTAAAGAGTGAGATTTCTGAGGTAGTGGTAGTGTTGTGTCTTAATGGGGATTTTCATTACACAGGTGAATTTATTTACAAGCATTAATTTAATGATCCCTTTAATACATTCCATTATATCTAAATTTTAATTTTAGAAAGAACAAGTAAATATGGGACTGTAATAAATGGATATGCAGGCTGAAGTTTTGTTTTGTTTTATTTATTTTGGAGATAGATAGAGTCTCTCTACATCCAGCTGGCCTTGAACTTGCCATGTAGCCCAGACTGGCCTTGGACTCACAATTCTCCGGCCTCAGCCTCCTGGATGCTGCGGGCTGAAGTCTTTAAGGGTGGAATGTGCTGTGGCCGCATCCTACTTTGAAATGCATCAGAAAATAAGGGAGACTGGTGGCGGAGGAGGGATGGAGATGGGAAGGGGTGGTCAGGTGGACGCGTGATATAACACGCAGTGCTTGGTGTTCCTTGAAGAATCTGGGTGTTTCCTGTACAATTCTTTGGGGTTTGGTGTGTGTCTGAAATTCTTCATAATAAAAAGATAGTAAAAAAAAAATTAAAGAGAGATTCTGGCACTGGGTTTCCAAGCAGGGCAGAGTGTGCCCCTGTGTGAGAGCCAGTCAGTCTCTCTCCACTGCACCAGAGCCTGACCCTTGGCTGGACCTTGGCCTGGGTGGTTCTGCTAACCAGGAATCACTTGACTCCTAGTTTATTGTCTAAATGCAAACAGAATGAACCCAAAACAGGTCATGTTACAGCTCTTATCTTTGTAATTATCTTGCCCTATATTTTCTTCTTCTTCTTCTTCTTCTTCTTCTTCTTCTTCTTCTTCTTCTTCTTCTTCTTCTTCTTCTTCTTCTTCTTCTTCTTCTTCTTCTTCTCCCTTTTTCTTGTTTTTTTTTTTTTTTTTTGTGGGTACTGGGGGGTCGACCTCAGGACCTCACACGCCAGCAGGCGCCCGAGCCGCTGAGCGATATCACCGGCCCCTTTTTCGTATGTGGGTTCCGGGAGTCGAACTCGGGCCCTCGTGCTTGCCAGGCAGGTGCGTACGCCGCTGAGCCATCTCACCGTCCCCTCTCCGTTTTTTTGAGACAGCTTCTTGCTATGTAGTTCAGGTTGGCCTGGACCTCACTATGATGTAGCCCAGGTTGGCCTCAGATTCCTGGCAATCCTCCTGCCTCTGGCTCCTGAGTGCTGGGATTGAAGGTGTGCACCACCATGCCTGGCTCTCCTTGCCCCATAGTTTTAAAGTAGGTGAAGAACAAAAGCCCCCCCCCATCCCCATGCTCCAGCTGCCCCTTTGGCAGCAGTTTGAGATGGAGCCAGACCCAGTTGGCCTAAGACCAGGCTGTACCTGCTTTGCCCAAGCTGGGCAGTGGCAGGGAGCCAAGGGGGCAGGTGGCTGGCGCAGGGCAGGGCACATGGGCCGTCGGGAGGGCTTTGGGCGTTTTCTCCCAGAGCGGGAGCTCTGCCTGCATCCCATGTGGCCTCCGAAGTGCTCAGGGCTGCGCTCGCCTGGGCCACCCGGCCCCCAGGGTGGGGCTGAGGCTGGTTCTCCCTGTGCCTCTGCGACATCTCCGTCTCTGCTCCTGCTGTCCAAGGCTGGAAACAGAACCAGGCCAAGGGGGGTCGGGCTCTGCCCCGTCCTTGGACACGGGGCCCCTCGTTCCCCTCCAGGTGACCGCGTCGCCATCGAGCCTGGGGTCCCCCGAGAAACGGATGTGTTCTGCAAGGTTGGCCGGTACAACCTGTCACCAACCATCTTCTTCTGCGCCACGCCCCCCGATGACGGGAACCTCTGCCGTTTCTACAAGCACAACGCTGACTTCTGCTACAAGTGAGTGCCACGCTTTCCCTCCGGCTGTTTGGGATCTTCCTTCCAGTTTCCTGTGGGGGTTTCTTTATTCTTCCAGCTCTTAATTCTTTTGACATTGTTGTTGAGACAGGGTCTCACTATGTAGCCCAGGCTGGCCTTGAATCACAGCAGGCCTCCTGCCTCAGCCTCCTGAGTGCTGGGATTTCAGGTGTGCGCCACTACGCCCAGCCTTTTTGGTGTTCTTGTTCCTAGGGTGGGAGGCGTGGGGCGAGCACTCAGAGCGCCCCAGGCTGTGTGGGAGGCCCAGCCTTGCAGGGCAGTGTCTGAGGCCCATGTTGGCCCATATGGAGCCTGCGCCTGTCACCTGGAAGGCGTGGGACGGAGTGAAGAGAGAAGCAGGGGGGACAGGGAGGCCAACCAGCCCATTCTGTAGAGGGTAGGAAAGAGTGATGGGGCCGGGGGCTGAGCATGAGCTGGGGCCCCCCGTTCATTTCTCTCTGGACCTCGAGGGCTTTGAGTTGCTGTTTTGGGGGAGGTGGCGCAGGCAGGGGTCTGGCTGGGTGACGGGACGGGCAGAAGTGGGGAGCTGGTCCAGAGACAGCCGAGGCAGCCAGGCGAGGGCGGCTGGGAGCCTTGGACGGGCTGCGCGCCCTGTGGGCAGGGCTCCTGCTGCCAGCTAGTACGGGTCTGCAAAGGTGAAGCGAAGCTGCTGTCCCACCGGCCGGGTCATCCCAGGCCCAGGTGGCGGGCAGAAAGCGCTCATCTCCATGGCCCAGCCCATGCCCACCTCGCTGACATCACCAGTGGCTGTGGATGGCAAGAAGACGCCAGTGGCTCAGAAGTGAAAACCAAGCAGCCAGCCCGGGGGCGACGCCACCTCTCAGCAGGCAGCCCTGTCCCGGATGTGGCCTTCCTGGCGCGTGTGACCCAGGGGTGAGGCCACTGTTAAGTCGTCGCTCTGCAAAGCTGCTGAGAGTTGGGGTCGTTGGCCAAAGTCAAACCAGACTGCTGTGAATCGGAGAAGCCGAGGAGCACAGGATGTGGCTGTCAGCTCCGGGTTGAGTGAACTTCCGTCGTTAACGGCAGCCACATCACACTTTAGCCCTGTTCACACGGCAGAGGAAACGGGCTGCGGGCCGGGGGTGCGGCTCAGGAGCAGAGCGCTTGCCTGGCTGGTGCACAGTCCTGGGTTCGAGCCGCAGCACCGCAGAAAACTAAAAAGAAAGCATGGTGCATGCCCACCTGCAGAAGCGACTGCCCAGAGAAAGCCGTGTTCGCGGGCGGCCGCGGGGCTGGCGGGTGTGGGAAGCAGGCAGGTCTGGGTCTTGCGGAACCCTGTGAGCCCCTCGCCGGCTCAGCCTTCGGCTGCCATTCCATCCAACTGACCACGTGTGCGCGACCCCGCAGGCTCCCCGACGGTGTCACCTTCGAGGAAGGGGCCCTGATTGAGCCGCTTTCAGTGGGGATCCATGCCTGCAGGCGCGGTGGAGTCTCCCTGGGGAACAAGGTCCTCGTGTGCGGGGCTGGTAAGAAGCAGGCAACACCTGGCTATGGGTCACTGACTGGGGACCTGGGGTGCCGTGCCCGTCTCGGTGCTGGCGTGGCTCTAGAATCTTCCCCGGGCAGGAGAGGCTCACGGGAACCAGGTCTGTGCTACGTAAATGAGACCTTAGATTTCCTAGGTAGTGGAACCCTTCTGTTCACTGAAACAGTGAACCTCGTGGTCATTTTTTTTGAACCCTTGGTAGAAACTAGGGAAAGAGCGTTGGTAGCAAAGCGAGGGTGACGTCTGGAAAGTCCCAGTCACACCCAAGAAGTGTGGCCTGGCCCAGCCTGTGCATGGGGGGGCCCCTGCACTGCCCCCATGAGCCAGGCCTGCGCTGCTCCCTGCACCCCAGAACAAGCCCTGGCGGCCTCACACCGAACCAATCTGGGCTTTTAGTCTCTGGTGACCCAGACAGCAACCGCACTCCCTGGGGTGTCTGTTGTGCCTCAGACATGTTGTCACAACAAACCACAGTGTCACCACAGTGTGACCTGATGCGCAGATACTGGGGGTGGGAAAGCAGGTGGCCCTGGGTGAGTTCTTGGGTCCTTGAGGGATTCCCTTTGTCAGGCCAAAGTAGGTGACCACAGGGCCTCCACAGGACAGTGAGGCAGAACTTGCTTCTGTGGCCAGCAGACTACAGAACTTGGGGACAGACTGTCTTAAAAGTCTGCACAAACAGTACCTTTTGTCATAGAAAGACAAATGTCACACACATGCTCACATGCATACACCCCGAACTCACTCAGAGCCTCATTACCTGTCAGCCTGAGAGAGCCACTGTTAATATTTTGCTATAGAAGAAAAAAATGAGACTGAATATGATTCATCTTACCTACTCTTTTCTATTTTTTTAAAGAAAAAACAATATTCTGTGCATATTTTGTTAACAGATAAAGCCTCAGAATGACTTTCACTAGCCATGCTGTATCCCATTGTAATATATGTAACTAATCACCCTTCGTTGGGCATTTCAGGTATGATTTCCCAGCTTTTTGCTTACAAAGTTTTTTTTTAAGGGTTGTGTACAGAGAGCAAAACTAAAAGATCTTTTTTCTTTTCTTGCAGTCCTAGCAATTGAACCCAGGGCTTTGGGTATGTCAGACAGGCTCTCTACTATCGAGCTACATCCCAGCCCTTTTACAATTTTTACTTTGAGATATGGTCTTACTAAATTGCCAAGGCTGCCCTAGGCATGAGATCCTCCTGCCTCAGCCTCCTGGGTAGCTAAAATATATTCTTCATTGCCCTATTCTGTAGATCTGGGTTTTCTGTTAAAGCCGCGCAGGTACTGGTGGCCTGCACAAGGCGGCACACTGAGGTTGTTCACTGCACAAACGCCTTCTGTCTTGTTTGTTCAGGGCCAGTCGGGCTGGTCACCTTGATCGTGGCCAAAGCAATGGGCGCAGCGGCAGTGGTGGTGACCGGTAAGAAGACCCTCTTCTTGTTGCATCCCCTTGAGGGGAACGGGGGCATGAGAGCCATTCCCTGCCTGTGTTTGTCACAAAACGACGGAGGTGGGTACTTTCAAAGAAAGAGATGTATCCAGGTCACCATGCTGGAGATGAGTCAAGACTAGGTGGCCCTGTCGGTTCAGGCTCAGGTGTGGGCCGTGGCGATGGTGTTGGAGTGGCAGGGGCCTGGGCAGAGACCATGTGGCCAGACTGGAGGCGGAGAGACCCAGGAGAATCACGTCACTCTGCGGGGCCAGCATGCGTCCCTTCCAAGGACAGTGTCCCAGGCACCTAGCTACCTGGCCCTGGGCCCCACCTCCAAACCACCACCCTGGAGGCCAGGCCTCCAGCACATGAACTTTTAGGGGACAAAGCACTTCCAAGCTGCAGCACTTCCAGAGAATCTGGGTTTCTTTTTTGAGACAGGGTCTTGCTGTGCAGTTCAGGCTGGCCTTGAACTCACAGCGATCCTCCTGCCTCAGCCTCCCGAGTGCTGGGATTGCAGGCGTGCGCCACCGCGCCCAGCTGAGAAAGTCTGGGTTTTTAAGGGGCTCCCCGTCCTCCATTGTCCTGGGTGATAGTACTGAAAAGCCCACCCATGGGTGACCTACTTGGCGCTCAGGATGAGGCTCTTGTGGCCGATGTGGGAAGAGACTGTGGCCCTTTGCGTGGACCCTGCCTGGGAGGAGGCTCAGCGTGTCTGTGGGCCCCGCTCAGGAGGGTGCATCTGTGTGGAGAAGATGCGGAGCTGCTGGAGCCTGTGCATACACAGTGGGAGGGCGCTGCGCGGGGGTGCAGGCATACCGTGCGGTCTGCGGGAGCAGGGGTTGCGAGCCTGCACCCAGGGGTGGGGCACCGAGAAAGGGTCACCCGAACTGTCGTTCTCTTTTTTTCCTAATTGATCCATCCGGGTTCTCAGTTTGAAAGAGATTCTTCTCGCCTCCAGATCTGTCCGCCTCTCGTCTGTCCAAAGCCAAGGAAGTCGGGGCTGACTTTGTGCTCCAGATCTCCAAGGAGGGCCCCCAGGAAATCGCCAGCAAGGTGGAAGGGCTGCTGGGGTGCAAGCCGGAAGTCACCATTGAGTGCACCGGGGCGGAGAGCGCCATCCAGGCGGGCGTCTACGTGAGTGGGCGGCGGCGTGGGCGGAGGGTCAGGCGCAGCTGTGTGCGCTCTCCCAAGCAGAGTTACTCTCAGCACTGGTTTCTTTCCGTGCGGGGAGACAATGACACCCTCACTGAGTGACCCTGAGGGGTCAGCCCGATTACAGAACCCAGCCTGGGCGAATGTCCATGGCCGCGCGCTCAGGGAGCGGCGGCTTTGGAGATCTCGCCTGTTACTGTGGAAGTAGGATCAGCAAGAGGAACAGGGAACCCGGGCTTCAGGGGGTGGGAACCCTGCCGGCTTTTATCTAGGAAAGGGGAAAGTGATACAGAGCAACAGCCGTGAATTCAGTCAGTCACACAGGTGAGGTGACTTTCCAGGGCCGCGCTTGGTCTCTGCTGTGCCCTCCCCCAGAGCGAGGAACAGATAAGCTGCTGCGCGCCCGGCCTTCGGGTCCCACCCGCGGGCCATTTGTGGAAAGTTGACAGGGGGCTGGGGCGGGGGCAAGGAGTGGCATCGCCAGATCAAAGTACGAGGAAAAGGATGATTGTGGGTGCCACACCCTGCCGCACCAGGTCCTCTGCTGGGTGCTCGGGCACATGAAACGTAAGGTACTTCCCTGGATGCAGAGGGCCACCAGGCGGCATGTGACACTGCCTCTCCAGCCGGGCACGCTGCAGGCCTGCACTGGACGCACCCGCTGGCCCTTCCCTTCCTAGCGTGGCCAGTGGCACTGGGGCTGAGGTGGTGGGAAGAGGGAGGAGCAGGTACCCTGGGCCCTGTCCTGCCAGCTGCTGTCCCCCTGCTCGCTGTCAAGAGGATTCTGTGGCTTACTCCCAACGGCCCCTCTCTCCCATCTTCCAGTGGGGACAGCGGCATTTTCCTGGTGCATTGCCAGGTGATTTGCAAGTCAGTCTGCACTTCAGTAAAACACGAAGCAGCTGACGGTGCAGCCCGGTGATTGCTGCACATGAGGGCCGGCTGAGAGGGAGGCCGAGGCCCAGCTCGCCAGGTGGGGCTCATCCTCTTCCCCTCAAGCCCTGAGCTCTGCTGCTTGCTCCCAGCCCTGCAGGTCTCTCTCTATGGTGTCACCTGCTCCCCAGGGACACGAGCTGGGCCGCGTGCCTTTCCCCAGCTCCCTGTGTGGCATGGAGAGTGTCCCTGCACGGGCTGTCCCTTCTGCCACTGCAACTCTGTGAGTGCAGTGCGCGTCTTCCCCGTCTCTCACAGCATTGAACGCAGGTCCCCCGAAGCCTCTAGGGCAGGCCCGGTACCCACCTACAGTCACCAGGAAATTCTGCAGCCTGTGGCCACTCCAAGCTGTGAGTGGCTAAGTCCATGCTCTTAGCAGAGCACTGGTTTTCCAGATAAATATTCAAAGAAGAGGCTTGCATTGTGGTAGATACTATTGGGATGAACACCTAGAACAAAAATGAAGCTGTTTTTAAACCACAGAATTCCCAAAGTGCAGCCAGGCATGGTGCATGCCTATAATCCCAGCACTTGGGAGGCTGAGGCAGGAGGAGTGCTGTTAGTTAGAGGTCAGCCTGGGCTGCATAGTGAGTTCAAGGCCGGCCTGAACTAGGTAATGAGACCTTGTCTCAATTAAAAAAGAATTTCCAAAGTCCGTTTGTAGGGTGCTCAGAAGGGTGAGCTTGGAGGGTCTGACCAAAGTCCTGTCTTCCGGGGGGTGCTCTGGAGGAGGAGCTGGTGTCAGGACATGCCAGGGGCTCACACCAATGCCTGAATTTGGCGAGCTTTGAAAGATGCACCCTGTGCCTGGTTCTGCATCAGCAAGTGCACCATGGGAGAATCTGTGAAGAGCCCCTTGGCTCTCCGTTGAGCTGTTCCCTGTGTTAACGAGTTCAGCGGCATAGCCAGAATCGCATTCTTGGGGATTTTTTGGATGCTCGCCCAATGCAATGAGAAGCCATCCTGGGGCCACAGTGTGTCGTGGTCGGTGGGATGTCGAGTTTTCTCATCTCCTGAGTGTTCTTGTCTTCCTCTTCAGGCCACTCGCTCTGGGGGGACCCTGGTGCTGGTGGGGCTGGGCTCGGAGATGACCAGCACACCCCTGGTGCATGCTGCCTCCCGGGAGGTGGACATCAAGGGCGTGTTTCGATACTGCAACACGTGAGTGTGCTGGGTGAGCCGGGTGGCCGGGAGCCAGCAGGGCCAGGCAGGCCCCACGTGGCCTCCGCGACCCACGTCTCTGCCTGTTTGTTCACGGGGGCACTCCCTGACCACAGGGACAGCCACATGATATGATAGGGACCCGAGGCAGAACGTGCACTTCTCGGGCAGAGGGAGGGGCAGCAGGGAGGGGGTTCTGCAGCTCACTGTGCTGGGTCCCTGCCACTCATCACCTGGGCCCGGAAGTGACCATACCTCTGTCCTCTCCCTTTAAAGGGGAGAAGGGGGGAAGGAGGACAAAAGCAGACATCGAGTCCCGTTCCCTCCATTCCTGAGCCCAAGCCCACCCTGGGAACGAGAAGGTCTTAATTCACCTGCTTCGGTTGTGCAGCTGTATGTCGTCCCTGCCGGGACCCTCTGTCTGGGATGTCCTCTGAGAGTCTGTAACTCCTGCCCTTAGCAGAGCTCCAGTTTCCCACTAAACTCTGCCACACTGAGCAGCTAGTGCATGCCACGGGAGGCATCCTGGCTACCTCCGGAGCCCACCGCCTTTCCCAGGAGCCTCCACAGTTCACCTATGCTTTGATGCCAAAGCGATGCTAGGCTTCCTGGAAGACACGGAAAAATGAGGGATGGGAGGGGCAAGCAGTTGGAAAACAGTCGCTGCAAGGTGTGATGGAAACACATGGCACATGTTTAAATATAAAAAAACGTTTATTACAATAAGAGACACATGCCACGAATCCCCCTCAACGTCCTCCCGCTTACTTTGAGCACACTCATCCCATCGTTCTCGCCACTTTCTGAAGCAGTTCTGAAGTCCTCTTTCCTCAGTCTTTAGTTGCACTGTTTCAGGTGCCTCAGTGTCCTGCATCAGTTTAAAATACTTCCCTCTCATGGTCATTTTGACTTTGGGGAGGAGCCAGATGTCGCATGGAAGCAAATGCCCTGAATAAGGTGGATGGGGACACATAATGATTTTGTGAGCCGCCTTTCCATTGGATGGAGCTTAGCACATCATTCACTGTATTTTTGATCACATCTCATAAAGACAGTAAGGAAACACGCCTTCCAGAGCTGCTTCAGGAACTTCTGAAGGGCATAAGTGCGTTCGAAGTGATGGGGAGGATTTGGAGGCCAATTCATGGCCGTGTGTGTTTTACTGTAACAATTTTTTTAAAATATAAGCATCACTGTGCATTTTGGCCACACCTCATGTATCTGCAGATTGCAGGCCATTGGGTCAGTTTCTTTACCCTCAGTCTGTACAATTCCTCTTGCAGAAGCACAGTGCTGGAAACAAGCATGGCCATGCTGTTCTTGAGCTGGGCCTGGCTCTTTCCTGCTGAAGCCTAAATGTGACGCTTGTGATCTTTTGCAGGTGGCCAATGGCCATTTCGATGCTTGCAGCCAAGTCTGTGAATGTAAAACCCTTAGTCACCCATCGGTTTCCTCTGGAGAAAGCTCTGGAGGCCTTCGAAACATCCAGAAAGGGAGTGGGGCTGAAAGTCATGATCAAGTGTGACCCCAACGACCAGAACCCCTGATGCAACCCAGCTGTCACCCCACCAAGCCTCTCGGCATCTCGGGGCTCAGTGGTCAGGCAGGAGTGGTCTCAAGGTGAGGCCAACCTGTTCTTGGAACAGCAAGAATAGTAACGTAGGGCTGGGTGCTGGCTCAGGCTGGATGCTTGCCTAGCAGGCACAAAGCTCTGGGGTTAACCACCCAGCCCCCTGGTCCTACTGAAAAAACAAAATTAAAAATAAGAAAAAATGTAAATCATGAATGTAATTCGTTGCCAACAGAGAGCCTTCCAGAGTAGTAGGTGCGCCTTAAAGTCACAAGCAGAGACAGTTTGGGGGAACTGGGCGCCAGGATGCCCTGCTGTTGCTGAGCTGGGGTTGGCAGGTGGGGCAGAGTGTGGCTATGGGGTGCTGGGTCCCCTCTTCAAATGCAGCCCTCAGGTTCCTGGCTCCACTGTGACGGGCTGAGTAATGAAGAGACTGTCATCGAGTCCCACCCGGCTGCCCAAGGCAGGGTGTGGGTGAGGAGCGTCAGCAGTCGCAGTCACAGTACAGGGCTCTGCATGAGAAAAAGGGGAAAGGAGAAGGGACTAACTTCATGGGCCCAGGATGACTTTGAGATCAATCAGAGGACTAAAACCTAACGATCCTGCAGTCCCGAAATGTGGAAATGGTGAGGGCCCTTCTCAACTGGCTTGAAGACAGGCTCTTCAACTTTTCGGAGCCCCTTCCCAGCGCGTCCCAGCACACCCCCCATCGCTAGGCAACCAGAACACTTCCACCTGAGGGAAGTGGCGGGGAGACCTGAGGGTTTCTTCAGCTCTGCCCACCCCACAGAATCCACATCCCCGCGTGGCTCACTCAGGGACCATTGTTAGGCAACTCCACTCCATCCTGGGTATTGGAGACAGAAAACTTGCCCCTTCTCTTAGTCACTGGGCACTGTGTCCCTATAATCTCATCAACTCAGGAGACTGAGGAAGGCTGTTTGCAAGTTCAAGGGCAGCCTGGGCAAACTTAGTAACACACTCTCTCAGAATAAAAAGGGCGGCAATATAGCTGAGTTATAGAGTGTCCCAGGGTTGTTTTTTTTTTTTTTTTTTTTTTTTTTTTTTTTTTTGTGGGTACCGGGGGGTCGACCTCAGGACCTCGCGCGCCAGCAGGCGCCCGTGCCGCTGAGCGATATCACCGGCCCCTTTTTCGTATGTGGGTTCTGGGAGTCGAACTCGGGCCCTCGCGCCTGCCAGGCAGGCGGTTAAGCCGCTGAGCCATCTCACCGGCCCTGTTTGTTTGTTTTTGAGACAGGGTCTCTCTATGTAGTTCAGGCTGGGCTTGAACTCACTGTGTAGCCTAGGCTGGCCTTGAACTTGTGGTGATCCTCCTGCCTCAGCCTCCTGAATACTGGGATTACAGGCGTGCTGACTGCACCTGGCTGTGTTCCAGGTTCTTGCAAAAAGCAAAAGGCTCTTGGTACTTTGCTGTCTGTTGGAAAAGACATCTCTGACCTTGTCTTCTATTAATCGTGAGGTTTTTCGGTGTAAGATTTGGATCCAGATCACAATGTACTCTTTGTGATTTTGAGATAATTAATCAAGAATGAGGATATAGTGGCTGTGACACAACTCGTGCTGCGGCCTTCAGCCCCTCACTGGAGCTGGGGGTGGAGTGTGTGGGAAGGGATGTGGGTTTTCTCATACCCTCGGCAGGCCTGGCCGGTGGCCAGAACTCCGCCAGCTGCCTGGGTCATGAGTCCTGTTGCCTCTGCCTGTCTAAGGCGCAGTGGCCTCAGCCTGCCTGGTTCTCAGAGGGAAGAATCCCAGGGCTTCTGCTGGGGACTCCTGTTCCATGCTAAATAGAATTGCATTGACTGCTGGAAGTTTTGTACGTGTCCTCTAACGCTCACAGCAAGCCAATTATCTGACAGTTACTTTGCAGATAATGAAATGGAAATAAAGTGATTCTGCCAGTCCCTGGCTGCATTTCTTCTCTCATCCGGTGAAGGAGAGGAGGCCCTGAGGCTTTGGTCCATGTATACTTGGTGGCCACATGGCCCAGCCCCTTCTTTCTTCTTTTGATTCTGCTTAGTTAGGGCCACACTTACCACCTGACTTCTCTCACAACTCTTCTACCAGGCGTGATGTGCGCGCCTATAATCCCAGCACTCCAGGCAGCTAGGGAAGGAGGATTGTAAGTTCCAGCCCAGCCTGGGCAACTTAGCAATTTAATGAGACCCAGTCTCAAAAAAACTCTTTTTTAGGGCCGGTGAGATGGCTCAGTGGCATAAGTGCCTGCCTGGCAAGCGCAAGCGCCCGAGTTCGACTCCCGGATCCCACATACGAAAAAAGGGGTCGGTGATATCGCTCAGCGGCACGGGCGCCTGCTGGCGCGCGAGGTCCTGAGGTCGACCCCTGGTACCTACAAAAAAAAAAAAAACAAACTTTTTTTAAAGGTGGAGATGTAGTTCAGTGCAAAGGTCCTGTGTTCAACCCCCAGTACCTAAAAAAAAAAAAAAAAAAAAAAAGAGGAAAAAAAACACCCCCCTTCCAGCTTGATGGGGCCCAAGTTTGCTTTAAGAGGAATGAGAGAGGGTTCCTTCTGGATGGAAGCTGTCTGATAGAAACGCTCTGGTGAGGGGCAGATTTCACCGTGTGGAGTCGAGGAGCTGCTGTCCTTCCAATTGTGGCGGGAGGGAAGGGGGCCGCTGAAGCAGAGAAGGCTTTGAGAGCTGCAGGAGGGACAGTAGGAAAGGGAGGGCCACCAGGACCAAGAGTCGCTTTCTCCACAGCTGGGCTGGGACTTGCTCTTCTGAGCCAATGTCCTGGTGCCACCAGTTTCCAGCTCCGTGATGGCTGTGTGGTTGTGAAGATGGAGTGGCTGGTTGAAAGCTGGGGGGTCCTTCCCATTCCAACCCCGCCTCCCCCCCACGTTCCCAACCTGCTGCTCCCCACGGATCACAGGGCAGAGAGGAGAGCAAGGAGAGGCTATGCAGGGTGGAGGAGATCTGTCGCTCTGAGCAGCAGAGTGGAATGGTTGGTTTGGCAGCAGAACCACTTTGGGGACCCCTCTGTACCCCGGCCCAGATGCTTGCCCCCCGCTTGGAAGGGGCTGCAAGAGCACCAAGAATTCACTCCTTACCGCCACCCCACAGAGTGCCCAATCAATCAGTGTTGACTGACGCAGTGAATCAGTCCCGGAACCACATGTGAATTTCCCGACAGCTCCCCGGCCTCGGGAGGCCCCGTGGCTTCTGTGTGCTCTGTCACCAGTGTCTGGCACCAGTTAATGTTCAGTCAACACTGAGGACCCCACCCTGGTGGCACTCCCAGCACGTGGGTGGGGTAGGGTGCGGGCTGAGAGCTGGGGAGAGGGACCCTGCCACCACCTCGAGGGCAGCCACAGACCCCTGAGTGGAAGGGGTGTGTGGCTCCTGCGCCTCCTCCTGCAGGCCACCTTCGTCCGTGGATATGCCAGCCTAGCTCTCTTCTGGGCTCCGTCCTGCTCAGGCCATCTCCCCTGGTTGTGCAGTCCTGCCTCGTCCCTCCTGATTTCTGTTTTGCACAAAGGAGGCCTGGTAGGCCTTGATGGAGCCAGAGGTCAGGAGCCTGCGGGGAGATGGACGGGATGTGCTGGGGAGCCAGCCTCCTTTCTCCTGCTCGAGATGTCAGTCTAGGCTCGAGGTACAGAGGCTACGACGGGAAGCCAGATCGACTAGGCTTGGGCTTGGCTGGGCTGCAGACAGCGAGGAGGCCTGGTCAGGGCCACGTCCCAGGTGGCAGGAAGGGCCCCCTCATCCCCCTTCCATCCCCCCAAGCACTCAGGTTTTCATGGGCTCAGGGAGGAGTGGGACGCAGCTGCCTCTCAGACATCAGCACTTCGCTCTGCCACAATCATTGCCATAGTGACGCTGCCCAGCGACGCTCTGCAGCCTCCACCCCTCACTTCGCCTCCCGCTCCCCTGGAATCCGGGCTGAGCGGGAAACTGAGCTCCTCCTCTGGGCCCCAAAGAGGGCATGGGGCGCAGATGCCGAGGGTCTGCCCACTGCGTGGTCCGGTCAGTGGGAGCAGAGCAGGTGGGGGCAGGGCAGAGAGTAGCATTTGTCCCCTGGGTCTTGGACCCATCCTGCCTCTAGGAGCCCACGTGTTCTAGAGGATTTGATGCAAGGATTCCTGGCTTCCGTCTAATCCTGCACCAGCCGCTGCCCCCATCCTCCGCATCTCCTCCCTTGTTACCGAAGCGCCACGCTAGGCAATCCATGGGACTGCCCCATCACCCTGGATAGCGAGGACCCTTGGATGTATCTCTCGGGCCTGACTGCGAGGGGCCTGCTCCGGTTTCGGGTCAAGTCCCATCCGTGTAGGAAGGGTCGGGGTGCCCATGGAAACGCCAGCACCCTGGGGTCCCCTGTTTTGCTTCTTGGCTGCGGGCCGAGAGGCACCGTCCTAAGGCGCCTGCGCAGCCCAGAGACTGGCACGGAGACTGATCGGGCTCGCCCTGACGGCGGCCTGGTCACTGCCTGACTCCCTGCCCGTGCTCCGCAGGGGACAGCAGCTCCAGCCTGTGGGGCGGGGCGTCCGTGGCGAGGAGGGGTTGCAGAGAGAAGGTGGGGAGCCGTGCTCGGGCCCAGCACCACTGAAGCGCTGCTCCAGTGCTGAAGTGCTGCACTGGGTGCTGCTCCCTCAGAGGCTGCACCTGGCTTCCGGTGGGGGTGCCGACACCCCACAGGGTCTACCCGGACCCCTCTCCTGTGGGAGTCCCAAGAGCCTCTGCGAGTCAGCTGTTTGCTGTGCCCGGGTCACCAGGAGATAGTGCGCTCCCTTATCACGCACTGTAAGAAAATAAACAGAGGCAGGTAAGTGGCGAGGAGAGTCAGCGTGACCATTTCCCAAGGATGTGGACATGTCAAGGTACTCTTCTGGCTCTTCCCCTGGCATCTGTAAAACACGTGACTTACAACACAGTGGAAATGTGCTTCACCTACTTTTTTCATTTTCGTCTATAAGACTGTAAAAACAATCATGATTATTAAATAATTCCTTTTTTTTGTTGTTTGCTTTTTTGAGACAGGGTCTCACTATGTAGTACAGGCTGGCCCTGGACTCGCTTATGTAGTCCAGGCTGACCTTGAATTCATGGCGATCCTCCTGCCTCAGCCTCTCAAGTGCTGGGATTACAGGCGGGCATTACCACCCCCAGCTAAGTAACTCCTGTTATTAAATCAAATGAAATTAATAATTCCTTCATATCATCTAATAACTGATCTATTTTCCCCAATTATCAAAAAAAAGTTACCTTTTTACACTTGGTTTGCTGAAATTGAGATTTGAACAGCTGGGTGTTGTGGTGCACGCCTGTAGTCCCAGAATTTGGGAGGCTGAGGCAGGAGGGTCACAGTGAATTCAAGGGCAGCCTATACTATATAGCGAGACCCTGTCTCGAAAATTAAAAAAAAAAAAATCTAAACAAACACCTTGCGTATGGTTAATGTGGTTAATATGTCTCCTTTAATCTATGACAGTTCCTCTCAGTTTTGGTTCAAATGCCATTATTATGTTGAAGAAATATGTCCTTTGTCCTAGTCTATATACCATTTTGTAAACATACCTGCTTTAATTTATAAATTGCTAAATTTCTGTGTCCAAAATTACCATAATTTTAAATCACACCCTCATTTTAAATCACAGTATCCCATTGTGTGGATGTGCTATCATTATAAGGCAAATCATACTATTTTGGGCATTTGGATAGTTTACAGGGTTTTGCTGTTATGATAAAGTTGTGAAGATAATCCTTGTCTATACATCTTTTGCACTCTTTTTTTTTTTTTTGTGGGTACCAGGGGGACGACCTCAGGACCTCGCGCGCCAACAGGCACCCGTGCCACTGAGCGATATCACCGGCCCCTTTTTCGTATGTGGGTTCCGGGAGTCGAACTCGGGCCCTCGCGCTTGCAAGGCAGGCGCTTACGCCGCTGAGCCATCTCACCGGCCCCATCTTTTGCACTCTTGACTTATTTCCTGAAGTTATGTTTTGGAATGAAACTAGCTGGGTTGAAGAGTGCACATGTTTTATTTATTTGTGTACTTTTGGCGGGGCCAGGCGTGAACCCAGGGCCTCACGCATGCCAGGCAAGCGCTCTACCACTGAGCCATGCCACCAGCTGTGACCTTCTAAATGTGACCTGGCTATACAAGAGCACCAACTGTGGACATGGAGACTATGAAAACCTGCAGGGGTGCCCCAGGCCATGTATAGCGGAGGACTCAGGTTGGGGGGAACTGGGGCTGCCAAGGATGGGGCTAAGTAGCCACCAACTCTCCAACTTCCTGCCAAGCTTCGTCTTGGGCCTCACCATGCAACACTTGGACAGGTTTCTCTGTCTGTGGGCCTCGGTTTCCTTGGGGGTGATCTCTGTGTTCCCGTCCAGCTCTAGGCCTATTCCCAGGATCGGACAACAAACAGCCCCTGAAAGAGCTGGCGTGGACTTGCAGGTACTGTGGCCTGGCTACTGTGGAGCAGTGGGCCACCGTCAATGAACTTGGACTGGAAACTTCCTCCCCAACCCACCTAGCAGCAGGTGAAATCCAGGAAACTGTGGGTACCACTCCCCAAACTCTAATAAAACTCTGAATGCTCAGTTATTTCCCTTGTTGCTGGGACAAAGCACCCTGCTTATGGAAGGAGAGGTTTCTTTTGGCTCATGTTTCAGTCCATAGTTCGCTGGTTCCAAGGCAGGGGCACACTGCAGAGGAGAGCTGCTCTCGGCACAGCGTGGCGGGCAGGAAGCAGCGTGAGGAGGGAGGAGCCAGGGAGGGAGGGGAACAAGGCCTATAATCCCATCACCTTCAAAAGCCCTGTCCATGGTCACCCCAGGTTATAGAGGGACATCCAGATTTACACAGTAAAGGTGAGCCGCGTGTGGTGGTGCACGCCTGCAATCCCAGCACTTGGGAGGCTGAAGCAGGAGGATCATTGCAAGTTCGAGACCAGCCTGGGCTACAAAGTGAGCTCAAGTCCAGCCTGAACTGCATAGCGAGACCCTGTCTCAAAAAGACACAAACAAACAAACAAACAACAACAAAACAGAAGTAAGGGTAGAATGTGTAGAATGTTCCCTTTCGGCTCTGACCTCTCCAGAAGGTGGAAATCCATGACATAGGATGAATTACATCAGGTATTAAGATGCAAACTTGGATTCTCAGAGTTGGAGAGACGTGGCCATTCACAGGACCCTTGGAACTTCATCTTCTGAGTGATTTGAACACAGTCGTCATGTTGCTGTTTTACTCTCCACGATTATTAACGCTGTGCTTATGTAGCCAAGCAGTATGGATTTCTGTCTCACTTGCAGGTTTGCACCGTCTGCTTTCAGTAACACTGAAATGAAGTCACTCCCTCGTGTCACGTACCACATGGGGTGGGACAGGGCCACCAGCTTTGAGAGTGTGTGTTCAAGGATTGATGATTCTAAGAACTTCTTGGGAAAACTGTTATCAGCAAGAGGGAGGTCAACAAGTGACCTGACAGGAGTGAATGAGGAAGGAGGGCGGCCAGGAACTCATCCTCGAGGTGGTGTGAAGTGACTCAGCGGTGGCGCCTGAAGGCCGGAGCTGTGGGTTCTGGGAAGTGGCCGGGCCTCTGAACAGCACAGGGACAGACAGGTTCCAGCCAGTGCTCCCTGGCCAGCCCCAGCGTGGCTTCCCAGAGCCACATACCAAATGCCCACACCTCGCTGCACACCCTAAGCAAACTGGGGCCCGGGAAGGGCCTGGCTCTGGCCAGAATGGGGCTCCAGAGTGAGTGACACTTCCAAAGGCCTTGGAAACAGTGACCCTTTCAACCGTCGCACTGGAAGCAGATAGGCATCGCTGGGGGGCTGGCTGGGGACGTTGCTGTTGTCCAGTTTAAGTCTCACTGTGGCCTGGAATGAAGCGGAGCAAAAGCTCCCTACACTTGGAGGAGGAGGCAGAAGGAGAGGCCAGTATCGTAAGGAAGAGGTGAGCACGAAGTGGGGTCCTCTTCTGTGTGTGACCTTGAGCAACTCACTTGACCTCTCTCAGCATTTGGAAAGATAATACCTGCTTCAGGCAGAGTCATCCTAGGGACACCTGAAATCACTCTGAAGCTCTGAGCCTGATGCCACAGTGCATGGTGCCATGATGGTGCTGGTTACACGCTCAGGCCCTCCCTGCCCACCCCGAGCCCCAAGGCTCCACCTGGCAAGTGGGCAGAGTGGATGGTCCCAGGGCACTTCCAGCTCTGAGCCCTGAGTCTGCAGAGGAGCCTGAAAGTACGTGAGAAGTTCCCAAGGAGAAGGCCTCAGCCTGCCCTGACCCAGCACCCTTTGCCCTTCCATGCATGTGCCAGGGCTACAGAGATGGCACCTGCTCCACTTTGCCCCTGGGACCACCCAGAGGAGCCCCTGGGCCCAGGAGCCCCTGGAGGTGGTCCCCTCTGGACAGGGACTCCTAGAAGCCATGGCCAAGCCTCATGCTGCATTACGGAGGAACCCTTCTCAGGCTGGCACCATGCCTGGCACATATGGGAGCAGCCCTGTAGCCACCCTCAAAGTGAGGGGCAGGGGGTAGCCCGGCTGCTCCCTGCAGCCTCCTTGGTTTTGGGGGAGTAGCGGTGCCCCCGTGGAGTGGTAAGAACAAAACCAGAGCAGGGCAGCATCTTGAGTTCCAGCCCCCCTCCCCCGCTGAGTTTAGAAGTTTTTTTTTTTTTTTGAGACAGAGTCTGAGCTCACAGCAATCCTTCTACCTCAGCCACCTGATTGCTGGGCTTACAGGCGTTTGCTACCAGGCCCAGCAAGGAGAGCTATTTAATGTGTATAAATTCTCGAGCATATGCGATGGGAGTCCTTGAAACCTCCCCGGGTCTGTGGTCCTCAGTGAATGGGATACACAACAGTAAGCTGTGAGAAGGCAGAACTAGGGGCCGGTGAGATGGCTCAGCGGCGTAAGCGCCTGCCTTGCAAGCACGAGGGCCCGAGTTCGACTCCTGGAACCCACATACGAAAAAAGGGCTGGTGATATCGCTCAGCGGCACAGGTGCCTGTTGGCATGCGAGGTCCTGAGGTCGACCCCCGGTACCCACAAAAAAAAAAAAGGAAGGTAGAACTAAGAGCTACCCTTAGGGCCTGCTAGTTGTCTAACATCGGTGTGATCCAAAACTATGGTGAACGTTTAAATTTTCAAATTTATTACACTAAAAGGCACATGGTCATGAATCCCCTTGAAAACACTCCCCCTCGCTTTGAGCACACTTATCCCATTGTTCTTGGCAATGTGTCTTTCACTGTAATGATGTTTTAAAAATTTAAACCCTCACTATATCTATCACCTTTTATTTTTTTTTATTTTGGTGGTGGTACTAAGGATGGAAATAAGGGCCTTGTGCATGCTAGGCAAGCACTGTACCACCGAGCTACATTCCCAGCCCTCTATCACCTTTTATAGCCCCCATTTTATGGATGAGAAGATAGAGGGACAGAGATTACGTAATCAGCCCCATGCCCGTCCACCCGCGTGCACGCGTGCATTTGTGTGTGTGTAGAGAGCAGCATGTGGGCTGACCCAAGTCAATGCCCTTGACCTTCAGGGAATCTGTAGACGGCTCTGGTCGTGGCATTTGCTCTTTCCCCTCCTGGGCCGTTCTGGCCCGGCCTCTTCCCTGCGTATGGTTTTGTAGAGAACTTTGCTTTGGGGTCATTTTACATAATCGCTGAGGAAGACATTACCTCACCTTCCTAGTTTTTCAAACTAGTTTTTACCATAAGATGCTTTCACGGAGTTGTCCTATCTTTCCTATTATTAACTTTTTTTCTAACACTGGAACGGACCCCAGGGCCTCGCCCATGATGGGCCAGCACACTGCCCCCAGGCCACATCCCAGCCCAGTACTACTGATTTCCACGAACAACCGAGTTATCTTTTGCTCTTAGATGGGTATGGATTTAAGGTTTCCTCCTTCAGCCACATTTACCCGCTGGTGTTAGATCCCTGTCTGAAAACGCTGCCAAGCCTCTCTTTTACCCCTCCAGTGGTTCCCACAAGAGCCCATCTGACACACTGTTGTTTTTCCTCTATTTTTTTTATTAGCACATTTGCAGGACAAGTGATGACTTTTATCACGGGGAGCTGGTGCAGGCACATGACGCATCTGCGTTCTTTTTCCATCCCTTAACCCTCTCAACCCTCCCTGCTCCACCTCTTGGTCCCCCTCCCATTTGCAAAAGCTCTATTTCCATTTTTTCTCTTCAATTCTTTTTTCTTTCCATCCCCTTTCCCTCCCCCCTCCTCCTTCCATCCCTTGTATCCCCCTTCCCATTTGAAAAAGAGCTTCCTACTTCCTGTTATCTTTTATTTTGCTCTTTTTCTATATTTTGGGTTTCTCGTACAAGAGAAACCATGTGATAGTTAAGCTTGTGTGTCTTATTTATTTCACTTACTACTATGGTCTCAAGGTGCATCCATTTTCCTACGAATGCCTCACGGTTATCTTTCCTTATGGCAGTGCTCCATTGTGTGTAAATACCACATTTTCTTTACCCATTCATCTGTTAATGGGCATTTGGGCCATTTCCAAGATTTAGCTGTTATGAGTTGGGCTGCTATAAACAGGAGTATGCATGGATCACTGTAATGTGATGACTTTAACTCAGTTGGGAAGATACCTAAAAGGGGAATGCCTGGGTCAAGTGGAATTTCTAGTTCTAGCTTCTTGAGGAATCTCCATACTGGTTCCCATAATGGTGGTACTAGTTTACATTTCCACCAACAATGTAGGAGGGTTCCTTTTTCCCTGGAGCCTTGCCAGCCTTTATTATTATTTGATTTCTTGATGACTGTTCTTTCTGGAGTGAGATGGAATCTTGGACATACCATTTCATCAGCCCTCAAGCCATTAGAGCTCTGTGGGCCTTGCACACCTGCAGTTGTGGTCCCTGGCCATGAGTTTTTTCAAGGCCCCTATTTCTTGAAATATTCTTCTAAAGGGGAAAAATAACCCGATCCTTATGCTACATTGCTAATTCCTTTTCTTTCGGGTTGTGGGGACTTTCCTTTCAAACTGTTCTCTTTTCCCAAGGCTTGAGAAGTGATAGCCAAAGGCATTTTATTCCAGCCTTGTACAACATCCCTTCCCAGCACCCCCAGCCACTCACCAAGCCCTGGCCCGTACTTGTACGACCTGTCCCAATTGCAGCTCTGAAATCAGAGTTGGCAAGCAGCTCTGCAGCGAACTGTCACAGAGGATCACATTGCTCTTGGGGCTTTGCAAACATCATCTCATCTCACCCTCATATTCAGTCGGAAATTGAGGCCTGGAACATAAGGGAACCCGCCTAAAGATAACTGGCGTGGCAGGGTTTGAACTCCTAGTTGGTGGCTCCAAAGGCCATTCCCTCAACCGCAGTGACATTGTACTTTCTTTTTTTTGCATTATGAACAACTGTTTAATTTGGCTCTATTGAGACCTCCCATGCTAGTATTCTTGGCATTGCTAATTATTTGCCTTCCTCTCTAGTGGAATTTTAACTCAGCTGAAGAATAAATAATTCCTACCTTACCTCAACCCTCACTTTCCTAGTGGCTCCGCTGGTTAACAATTTGAAATATATTCTTGCAGATAGAGCCCAAACATTATGTATATACACATATATATGTATACCCACATGCTGTACTGTACATACACATAGATTTTTTTTTTTTTTTGTGGGTACCGGGGGGTCGACCTCAGGACCTTGCGCACCAGCAGGCGCCCGTGCCGCTGAGCGATATCACCGGCCCTTTTCTCGTATGTGGGTTCCGGGAGTCGAACTCGGGCCCTCGCGCTTGCCAGGCAGGCGCTTATGCCACTGAGCCATCTCACTGGCCCCATACACATAGATTTAATTTTACAAAAATTGGACTATATCCTAGTGAACCCTAGTGTAACATATATGTAATATACTCCTGTGTCAGCACAAATAGATCATATTCATTCTTCTTATTTTTTAAATTTTTTTCCAGAGCTGGGGATTGAACCAATGACCTCAAACATGCTAGGCAAGTGCTCTGTCACTCACCCACATCCCCAGCCCTATTCATGCTTTTTAATGGTAATAGTTTGTCCTAACATCATTGACAGGGTACATGTCACAACAGAACCTCCACTGCACAGGACATCTATGGATGTACATCAACCTGGTGATCTACGGGGTGACAGACATCATAGCCAAATGGCCCTCAATCCTGTACTTGTATATCTCACACATTATCATTCTTCTGTTATTGGGCATTTAGGTTTCTAACAATATCTTGCTATTATACATGCAATGAATTTCCTTAGAAATATATCTTTCCATATAAGTATAGACATTTCTGTAGGATTCTTAGAAGTAGGGCTTCTATGCTGAAGGATAATAATCCAATTTATTGAGAATCAACCATATGCTCCCTTGGGAGTGGGGTAGGAAATATTTTTTTTCTTCTCTTTTTCTTTCCTTCAGGATAAATGCTATCAGATCAGTTGGAATTCGTTTTGTAATTCTTCATCATTTCCCCCATTGTTTCTTCCTAACCCATTGGTTCCTTTTAATCACCTTCTCCTTTTGGTGGTGAAACACTGATTTTTAAATTTTCATTTGGACACAATCAGCCACAATTAAAAAACAATAAAAAATTGCTGTGAGTTCTGGTGAACGCTTGTAATCCCAGCACTTGAGAGGCTGAGCCAAGAGGGTTTTGAGCTCAAGGCCAGCTTGGATTACACAGAGAGACCTTGTTTCAATAAAACAAAACAAAAAACTTGAAGTGGACAACAGTCATCATGGCAACAGATTACTTGGGATTTCTCTGTGCTGGTCTGTAGTCCTTGCAATTATAGTTTTAAAAATCTCTATTTTTAATCTATGATTATGAAAGCAATATATACTCATTATTTTTTAATCACAGAAATGTGTAACGTAGATAATGAAAGTTACTCTTAGTTCTACTCCACCTGCAGAGATAAACACTGTTAAAAATTTACAAATTCTTTCATAGTCATAATCAAAATAGAGCTATAATTTATTTTCACTTAAAGATAAATATTTTTTTTATATAGTACAGGAGATTGAAGCCAACATGCATGCTAGACAAATGCTGTACCAGTGGCCTACAACCCAGTTCCCATAATAAAACTTGACCATTTTTGTATGCTAATAAAATCTGACTATAGTTTTCTAAAAACACTTTTGTTTAGATTTGAATCTGTATTTGATGCTTAATTTTCCTCTTTTACTACAGATATTTTATCTTTTCAAACAATGCACAAAAGTATAAAGAAGAGGGCTGGTGAGATGGCTCAGCGGTGTAAGCGCCTGCCTTGCAAGCGCGAGGGCCCGAGTTCGACTCCCGGATCCCACATACGAAAAAGGGGCCGGTGATATCGCTCAGCGGCACGGGTGCCTGTTGGCGCGCGAGGTCCTGAGGTCGACACCCTGGTACCCACAAAAAAAAAAAAAAAAGTATAAAGAAGAAAATAAAATCGACTGTATCATCGTAGAGTAATAACTACTACCATTTTGGTGCATTTTCAGCTATAAACATAAATATTTGCTTGAATTGCTGATTATTTTCCTAACATAGATTCCTACAAGAGGAATTAGATTTTAAAAAGTGTTCAAACATCTTAAGATTCTTAAGATATTTTGCCAAATGTCCGGGATCAGAGATTGTCCACCTAACAATGTCCACTGCAATGGTTACACAATTTTCCATTTGGTTGTGTGGTTTCCTTACCCGTTCCCTCACCGTTGGACATCTAGATGACCTGGGCTGTCTTAGAGGGTTGCTGAGAGAATTAAATGAGAGAGCCAATAGGGACACAGGGGAGATCTCTATTACTGTTCTATTGCCGACCTTCAACCACGCCAGGTAACGTTACATTCCTGTGCTCCACATCGCTCATCCCTAATGGCCACTCCAGGAAATTCCCCAAAGCCCATGTCTTCCAAGGGTGGTAGCCTCTTCTAAACCCAGACCGCTTTCCCAGAAAGTGGTGTGGTAAAGGGACAGCCTATTATAAGGTTTACAACATGGAAGGAGTAGACGGATCACACTGGGCATTGGCAGATCCAAAGGTACCAAGAATGCAGGGATGTTCTTCCCTTCTGAAGACGCCATCTTTAGGGAAGTCTGGCTGTGGAGGGGGAGTGTAGTTCAAGTTTTTTTTTTTTTTTTTTTGGTGGGTACTGGGGGTTGACCTCAGGACCTCACGCGCCAGTAGGTGCCCATGCCACTAAGCGATATCACCGGCCCTTTTTTCGTATGTGGGTTCCAGGAGTCGAACTCGGGCCCTCACGCTTGCCAGGCAGGCGCTTACACCACTGAGCCATCTCACCAGCCCTCAAGTTTTTAATAATGGAAAGCTCTCCACTGAACGTGGGCTCAAGACTGCCACAGTGACAGGACAAACTCCTGGGCCCTTAACCTGTTACCTTTAAAAGCATGATTCGTGTTTTCTTCTGAGGTAGTCAGGAACTGAAAAGCAATTTTTGCTCAAAATGATGACTCTCCATTTGGGCCTACAGATGCCCAATAGATAACTAAAAGTAGAACAAAGCTTGATCTTCGTTTTGTAAAACTTTGGATCAAATCTCTTCTTAGCTCTGCAGAAAGGCATGTTAGTCATTTAGGGCGTGTGTGTCTAAAAATTGGTAAACAAGGTTAATCTTTCCTCCCCTCCTCCTCTTTCCCCTTCTTTTCTTCCTCTTCCTCTTCTTCTGAGATAAGGTCTCACTAAATTGCCCAGACTGACCTTGAATTTATGGTCTTCCTGTTTCAGCCTCCCAAGCAGCTGGGATTATAGGTGTGTGGGAGGATGCCCAGCAAAACAAGGTTTACTAGTCCTAAATTTACCTAGCTTATTCCATCTTCCTTGAAGACACCAAGATAAGAGATTTTCATCCAGCCATGCCCAGAAGTCTCCGCTGCCCTAAACTTACTCACCTTGGATTGTAGCAGAGAGGCTCCAGGTAGAGACAGTTGTCTCTTGGGAACCAACTTGCCCCTCAAGCCAACAGAATTCCTCTGGAGCTAAGAAACTAGGCCTGAGGTGATGATCTGCAGCAGCCTGGAACCCTGGCCTCTCCTCATCGCCTGTGCCATGTCGGTTCCTCACACTGATGCTGTTCCTCTATTTTCTCTTCTTTTCCTTTCTTAGGGGCCGGTTTAAGCTTTGTCAGAGCTGTACCCTCCTTCATTTTTCTCTTATTTTGGAAAGAACACTTTCCCTATAAAGACCTGCTGAATGCCTCCATTTTAATTTCTATCATCACTGAAGCAAGGACCCACACAAGCTGGTGACAGCTCTTCTTTGTCCCTGAAAATTAAGCGCCAAGGACCTTCTCTGAAATCGCCCAGCCCTCACAGCTCTCCCACTCATCTTAGCATTTATGCAATTGCTTATCACATAGAATAATTTATGAGAAGCTGCTCTGTGCTTAGCCACACAGTACAAAGTGGAGAAGTGGCCGTGAACCATCAAGGTCCTGGTCTCCAGGGGTGTTCACCACAACAGAAAAGAGGGACCTGGAGCAAGTGCTGTGTGACCAGTCCTTCTCCCCAGGGCTGGCTCCTACAGGGCTGGGAATGCGTCTTGCATTCTCCTGGGGATTTGGGGGACTTAGTATAACCTGCATTCACAGCAGTTGTACAGTAAGTACCACTGGAAGAATTAATAATGGAAAACAAATTATAAAAATGCTTGACTGGGGCCAAGGATATAGCTCAGTGGCACAAGTGCCTGCCTGGCAAGTGCAAGGTCCTGAGTTCTATTCCCGATATAAAAAAAAAATGCTTGACTGGCTGGTCATGGTGGTGCATGCTTGTCATCTCAGCACTCAGGAGGCTGAGGCAGGAAGATTGCTGTGAGTTCAAGGTCAGCTTGGGCTACATAGTGTGTTCAAGGCCAGCCTGGACTACCCAGCAAGACCCTGTCTCGTGCCCCCCCGGCCCAAATGCTTGACAGCTCCTTGCTCTCTTCCTTTCTGCACCTTTAGAAGGATCAGGATGGAAAGAACAATGACAAAGGTGTCAAAGGACGAGGGCTCAAATCCTGATCTTGCCTCTCCCTAGCTGGATGCTGAGGGTGACTTACTCTCTTGGCCTCACTTGTCTCTGTGACTAAACCTCCTCCAGCGAGCTATTGTGAGGACCAAGTGAGGCGATTTATGTGGCTGTTACAGGAAACCTTAAATGTTAGCTTCATTCCCAAACACCATTCAACCTTGGATGAGGGCCAAGGAAAGTATCTTTCAAAAAATAGGACTTCCTCTTTGAGAGGATGAGAGCAGATGGGAAGAGTAAGGTCTTAGACCTGCAGGGCTCTTAGCCCAATTTGTAATCTCTTGGTAAGAACTCGGGCGACTCGCCTTTGGTCACGCTGTGGCGTCTCTACTGGTGCTGGAAACAAAACCTGGGCCACTGGCGGCAGCACTCAGTGCACTGCTGGGCCTCCTGTGAGCGCTCACCGGGGTCCCTGCCTGGAAACGACGTCAGCCAGGAGAGTCGCAGGGCCTGTACAGTTTCTGGGAGCTGGAGAGGGAGGTGTGCCGTTCACCTTGTCACCTTCTGCTCCGGGCCAGGCCGTGATGGGTGACTTCCTGGTGATGCGGGGTGGGGAGCTGTCTGGGGCGGTGGGGGGTCAGCGCACATCTTCACAGCACCAGGACCTGGTGGGATGCAGAGGGAGTGAGGGACACTTGGGGACATGGGAAGGGAGGCTCAGAGGGGACACAGGCCTGGTCGAGTCGAGTCACCTAACATCACTCGAGCCCCACATGCCCCAGACGCCTCAGAATAAGGAGCTCAGCGATCGAGCCTCAGCTTCTCTTGCTGACACGCCCGAGTTCTTACCAAGAGATTATGAATTGGGCTAAGAGCCCTGCAGGTCTAACACCTCACTCTTCCCATCTGCTCTCATCTATTTTTCGAAAGATGCTTTCCTCGGCCCTCGTCCAAGGTTGAATGGTCTTTGGGAATGAAGCTAAGGGCTGGTGACAGTGTTACTAGGGGCCAGCACGGTTAAGGGCTGTCCTTGCCTTACCTTTGCCAGGAGGCTCCCAGCCCGCTTTTGCGAGGCAGGAGAAAGTGGTGGTGGAGGGGCCTCCGGGTGAGCTTTCTGGGTTCCAATCTAGTCTCACTTATATTCTGAGTAACTCTGTGCAAACTGTTTAAGCCTCTTTGTGCCTCAGTTTCCTTATCTCTAAAATGGGGATTATGGTGATACCTACTGAGTAGCTTTTTTTTTTTTTTTTAGACAGGGTCTCGTGGTGTAGTTCAGGCTGGCCTCAAACTCGCAGCGATCCTCCTGCCTCAGCCTCCTGAGTGCTGGGATTGCAGGCATGTGCCACTATGCCTGGCCTGAATAGCTTGTTCTAAGAACTAAATGAGCTATACATTTCACCAACTTAGAGTGGCACGGGGCACACATAGGTTGATATGGGTGTGTAGAGTACTATACTCTTATCATTACATTCTTTGGGGTCTTCCCTTAATCATCTTATCTAAAGAGTCCCCTTTAGTCACTCACTATCATTTCATGTTATTATCTTCAAAGCATTTGTGAATCTTCTCTTTCTCTTTTTATCTTGTTTATTGTCTGTGTGCTTCTACTAACATGTACATCCCACAGGAGTCAGGTCTGTGCTTGGGACACAGCAGGTGCTCATTGCCAGATGTGGTGGCACGTGCCTGTAATTTCAGCACTCTGGGAGGCTGAGGCAGGGAGATCTCGAATTCAAGCTGAGGCTGGGCAACTTAGCAACTTTGAAGCCTGTCTCAAAATTAAGAAAAATAATAAAATACAATAGAAGGGACTGGGATATAGCTCAATGCGAAGGCCCTGGGTTCGATCCCCAGTACTGCAGATAGATGATGATGATGATGATAAAGAGATGGGTAAATAGCTAGATGATAGACTAAATAGATGCTTAGCACGTATTTGTTGAACTATTTTATTGGACCTTCCCAAACCCTATGAACAGATACTCATGGTATCCCCCATCAATGGAGGAGGAAAGTGAGGCACGAAGAATTTGCTTCCTTGAGGTCACCTCGCTAGGACTCAAGCCCAATTTGATTCCAGAGCCTTCGACACAGCACTTCCTGTCCAGTCCCCGCCCCACCTGACCCCAACCTTTCCATCCACCTACGCTTGTCCCGTCACCTCCATCCCCTGCCCTCCTCCCTTTCCTGTCCCCCCTCCATTCCTTCTCCGTGTCTGTTTCAGTCTCACCCTCATCCTATCCCTGAGAGACAGGGCTTGGACTGGGCTTTGTCCCAGGGCCTGAGGCCAATATCTGTCATCCAGAGTAGAGGAGGTTTGCATCCTTTTACAATTAGTATAAAACTTTTCACAAATTCCCTGTGAGTCACCCTCCCCCAGTCATTCTTTGAATATATATTTTCCCGAGTGTGACCTGTGCTCCCCACACACTTGTGCAGTTGGTGACTTTGTTTTCTCAACCTGAGTGTGTATCGCCTGAGGGCTGCCCGATGCTGCCTTCCAGCCCCTGCCCGAGGAGCGTCCGCAGGACTTTCCAGAAAGGCAGCATCCGTCTGGGGCTCTGGCCAGTGGCCAGGCCGAAGATGTTCCTCACACCTGTGCAAGTCCTTGCCTTTTAGCCCCTCATTCAGTGGCTCTCCGGGAAGCTGTGCAGGGCCAGACAGAGCGTCCGGGTCGTGTGGACACGCCCAGTGCTGACATCCACAGCCAGGCCAGCCGAGTGCCGCCTGGGCTCCTCAAGGTCACAATGGACACGCAGCTGGTGGTGCCTGGGTCGTGGCCAGAGCTGGCCAGAGACACTTCTTCAGTGACCACAGCGTCTTCAGCGAGCTCTACGGCTCCTGGCATAGGAGGAGAAGGGGTATAGACTGTCACCATCGCCGCATTGGGACCATTCTCCAGTCTAGCAGGGACAGGTGAGTTAGGATTGGACACATACATTGAGCAGCTTCCGGAAGGGGATAAGAAGACACTAATGGGTCAGATCTGGGAATAAATATAAGGCTGAGGCTAAAGGGCCTGGAGATCAGGATAAATGACTGGTGTCACTTGGCAAGGGGGAGGAGGGCTGGAGGCCAGGAGGTGAGATGCTGTTCATAAACCGGTGGATGAATAATCACGAACTCGCTGCAATTATATATATATTTAAGTGTTTGTTTATTTATTTGAGATAGGGTCTCCCTATGTAGCCCAGGCTGGCCTTGAACTCGTGGTGATCCTCCCGCCTCAGCCTCCCGAGTGCTGCGATTACAGGCGTGTGCCACACATGGCCATATATATTGTTATACATTTCCTCATCTGCACGGTCACTGGGACAGTGTTGCTATCTGACTTCTCAATACCCTCACAGAGATGTGAATAAATAAGGAAATGCTCTCAGATGAACGAAGGGATTTTCCTCTGCACTATTCATGGGCAGAATCGGCACCGGTATCCCAGGTCTTTTGTGTTCTGATCCGGTGTTTGTCCAGTTTCATCAGAGATACCTTCCATATAGAGGCTTGGGAACCAGATGCAACTGCTTCTCCATAAACCCAGCAGGGAGTGGAGGCTCATTTGAGGATGAGGACTTGGCCTGAAATGTCGCCTACTACACATTCTTTTGCCTGGAGAAATCTATGCCCCAGCAATTCCATGGTGAGAGATATATCCAAGAGAAATGAGTGCATGATGTTCACCAAACATGACGTCCAAGAATGTTCCCAGCAGCTTTATTTGTAATGAGCAAACCCCAAACAACCCAAACATCCACCGGCAGAAGAATGAACAAACAAACATTGGTGCCATCTCCACAATGGAAGCCGCTCCACAGTAAGAAGGACCAAACCTCAGACAGACACACAAGAATGAATCACACAGGCATGGGGGAGGAGAGAGGCCAGTCTTACAGAGCACATTCAGATGACTCAACCCGAGTGACAGAAGTCACATTAGTAGCTGCTGCTTGGAGTTGGGGGGAGACTGGCTAAAGGGGGTGCAGGGGAAGTTCCGGGGGCGGTGGAATTGTTGAAGTGTTTTGTATCCTGACTGGGTGGTGGTGTAAGAGCTACATGGTTACTTTAAGGTCTGTACACTCTATGCAACTGTACTTCAATTTGAAATACGTTCTGTGGCTCAGCTTTCTAGGAAAGAGCCAGGTGAGGGAGGGAAAAGGAAGGGTCTTCATGAATATAAAGGTGACATCCCAGGGTAGCTCCAGTGGAAGGTGACCACCTGACCTAATCTGCCTGGGACACAGGAGTTTCCTGGGATGAGAATTCCAGTGTTAGAACTGCAGGTGTCCTGGGCAAAACGGGAAATCTGGTCTCCTAACTCCTCTGGAAGTGGGGACTCAAGAGAATTTTGGAATCTAGCAGAGACACTGGGCTCCTCTGGTCCCAGGACCCAGGAACTGCCCCGGTGGACTCAGAGAGGGACCTGCCAGGGGCTCAGGGCAGCAGGCAGCAGGGCGGACAGTGTGACATCAGGGCTGCAGGCACCTCTGTCCCCTGGTGTCCTCCTCAAGCTCCTGGCCCTCTAGGAGCAAGCAGGCTGGGGGTGGGGCTGCTCCTCTTTGGAGCTGAGGGTTCCAGCTGGGCTCTGGGAAGATTCCAGCTTGGAGATACCTGACTCTCTCCTCCTTCAAGAAAATACCATAGAAACACATCGAAATGGAAGCAAAACAGAGAAATGGGGGCTTATGGGAAGAAACCGATGTTGTATACTTTCACTTCTACGGTGGTCGCAAGCAGAGACTGTCCCCTTCCCATTTGGCTAGCCACAACCCACCATGGCTTGGGCTGGGGCTGAGATGGCCTCCTCTCTCTCCTCGAGCATGGGACAGATGGGCTGTTAGGTAGAAGTTGCCAGCAGGGACAGCAACGTGGGCCACAGAGCCAGGGCAGGAAACTGGAAGCAGGAGGCAGGGAGGGAGGGCTTAGAAGTTCTCGTAGTGGTGCATGAAGTGGGCTCGGTCCTGCCTGTTGATGAGCCGACAGGCTTTCTCTACGTTCTTGGTCATGCCTGGGGGGCCGCAGCTAAACACCCCGATCTTGCACACCTGTTGGGCGATGGAGAGAGGACAGGCCTGGATCCTTGAGATGCTCACTCCCCACAGTGACCCACTTTCTACCCCAGGCCCCGAGGGGAGGCTTCAGCTGTTGGGGGGTTGAAGCCCTCCTCCAACACTTGATGCCATCCAAGGGCTGGAGTTGGGGTTCTCTGCTCAGAACTGAGCTGCACAGGGCTTGAGGGCTGAGATGACCGGCAGGGGAAAGGCAGAGTCCTAGGTGGGAAGGCTGGGCTGACCTGTGGGTGCACCTCCTGCAGGGAGTTGAAGAAGGCCTCAAACGGGGGCCGGCCGAAGTGGGTGACAGAGCGCAGGCCCGTGAACAGGCTCCGGTTCAGCACCTTCTGGAAGTGCCGCTCGCAGATGTACTGGGAGGGACATGCAGAGGTCACAGCCCGGCCTCCAGGGCCAACTCCCAGCCCCGCCGGCCAGTGCCGACCTACCAGCATGGTGGTCCTGAGGTCAAACTTCTCGGCCAGCTGGGTGATGTAGATGTGCACAGAGACCAGGTCCTGGCAGTCGTTCTCCTCCACCTCCCGGATGATGTCGGCCAGCCACTCGAACTGCCGCTGGGTCCGTGTCACCCAGATGAAGTAGATCTGGGGACACACGGGGAGCGCAGGACCAGCTCAGCTCAGGCTCCCTACACCCGGGGTGCTTTCCCAGAGAGACTGGGAAGGCCCAGGTACCCACAGGCAGTAGAGCTCTGACAGGTGCCACCAGCCTGTCTCCAGGCCTCCAAGGGACAGATGCCAGCAGAGGCTCCTGGCTACACCTCTGCCCTCCATCCCTCCAAGCCTCGCATCTCAACTGCTGGGTGTAAATGGTCCCTGAGGACCCAGCACCTGGGAGCCAGGAGCTTTCTCCATCCCCCATATGGTGATGCTGGGAAGCCACCAGGATACCTACTCCCCATCTGAAGAAAGGAGAAGGGATGTTCACCTTTTTACAGAGCATCTGGCTGCCCAAGGATGATTTGAAGACCAAGTCTTTGAGGATGGAGGCAAAAGGGGTGACCCCAATTCCCCCTCCTACCAGCACTGACACCTCAAATTTATGCCACTCCTGGTGGCCCTCTCCAAAGGGTCCATCTAGGTACAGCTGCAAAGAGGAGAGAGAGATGAGATGAGCCCAGCCTCTCCCCAGCTCTGAGGCCAGGATTGGGCAGGAGTGTTTCCGGGGGAGGGGGCAGAGCATCCTAGCCTCTCTGGGGGCACCATAGCCTCCTCCCAGCCTGCTCTTGGGTAGCTGGAGTATCTAGTCTCAGGCAGGGCAACCAGGGACCCTCTGCCACAGCAGAGGCCCAGAAGTGGGGTACCTTTGGGTAGGTGGCACTGCCTTTGCCTATAAGGAGTGAGTAGATCTCCCGGAGGCGGGTGGTCCAGGGCCCCACCGCCCGGATATGCAGGCTGAGCGTGTCCTCGTGGGGTGCAGAGGTCAGCGTGAAAGGGTGGTACTCATTGGTCCCCAGAGCCAGGCAGGCGATCCGCACCCACTGCCCCGACTTGTACTCGAAGCCCTGGGGCCGCTGGAACTGCAGGTGGGTCACTCCTGGGGGTCATGGGCAGGGAAGGGAAGAGATCAGAAGGACTGACCTCTTAGGACTGACCTGTCCTCCCCATACTCCTGAGGCCCAGGGAGTGTCGCAGGGCCACAGGGTCTGGGCAAATGGGAGTAGAACAGTCTCCCCTTTCTGTGTCCTGGGTAACACAAGAGTTGGGGTTCTCTGCTCCCTGTTCAGCCCTTCTCCTCTTGTATCCTCCCTTTCCTGCTGAAGAATCCCAGCACTCAGGAAGAAGGGACCTCAGGATGCCCAGGAACCCCTCTGAGTTTACAAGATGTCCCTCACTTCATCTTACAGTGACAGTCCTGAAGGTCGGATGATGCACTGACACCTAACATCGTCTCCCGCCACCTCCATGGAATCCCCACGTAGGACTTGGGGCCATTTGCCTGACTCCAAGGGGGTTGCTTGAAGAGGATGCACCGCTCCCTGCCCTGGCCTCCCCTGCACCTGGCCACCCGCATTAGGGTCTTTATCATTCTCGAATCTCCATGCCTTGCTTTCTGCTGCCTTCCCACAGTTACTGTCACCCCACTGTGTGCAGGTCCCCCAGGGGCCAGGCACAGCCCTTCTGAGGGCTGCCTTTCCACCAGGAAAGCTTCGAGAGTCCCTAGAGGGTGTCAGGTGGTGAGGGGGTTGGGAGGCCTGAGGCTCCACTGAGGCCGAGGAACCCATGTCCGGCGCTCCCCACCCAGGTCAGGCCTGGCCGGTACCTGATGGCAGCAGCTCGACCTTCACCACGCCGATCTCCACCTTCTTCCGGCTCAGGCTCACCAGCTTGTCCCCACCGAAGATGATGGCTGGGACCAGGAAGTAGATGTGGAAACTAGGCAGTTGGATCAGAGCAAAGCTGCCGTGGATGATGAGCTAAAGATACAGCCAGTTAGTACAGCTCGGGCCCAGCCAAGCACTTGGGCCCCCTCGCCTCGGCACTTCCTGCCCAGTGCTGTGCCTGGGGGCATATGCTTGAGTCTGAGGCCACAGATCTCAGTGTCTCAGTCTGAGATCTTGGGTCTAAAGCTCCCTCCTTTACTGGCCTCCCACCCCATCCTGAGTCGCCTCCCCCCAAGCCTGGCCCTGCCCAGAAGAGGCCTCACCAGGGCATAAAGCACGACGTAGAGGTGGTGCGTCAGCCAGAAGCCCCGGAAGCTGCGGCGGCGGAAGTAGTGGGAGGCAAAGACGTACATGATGGCCAGGACCAGGAGCAGGAGCACCCCTGACATACCTAGGGACAGGAAGACAGTCAAGAGTAGCCTGGGACTTCAGCCTGGGCAGAAATACACCAGAGTATGCTGCCATTCTGCCCTCCTTCCTTCTCATCCCAGGAGGTGCTGGAGCCGGGGCTGGTCTGGGTGGCTGGACACGGACCCCATCGCCACTACTGTCCAGTGTACGTTCAGGGAGGTGTCCGCAGAGGAACCTCCAGGCCCCACATCCACCACACCCTACCTGGAACGGTCTCGAAGAACCACCAGTAGTACTTCGGGGGAATCTTAGACCTGCGGGCATAGACACAGTGAGCTCCGGCTGGGGCAGGAGGACGCCACCAGTGTTACACACAGGCTGGCTCTTGCTGCTGGTCCTGGCTGTAGAGGTCAGAAGAGTCCCTGCCAGGTACCCAAGGAAGCTCCCAAGGAACATGGCACCTGGTACCCAGCACCCATCCCCTGCACTCCCAGCCATCTTCCTCTTGTGTTATTCTAAACTCTCTGGTCGCAGTTCCCCTTGGTTCCTTGAGTGCTCGGATTATTATTTTATAAGCTCCAAAAGGGCTTATGTTTTGCTCACTCTTCCATCCCTGGGTGCATAGCAACACTAGGCACAGAGTAAATACTCAATACATGTCTGCCGAGTATCTTGGTGTCCCTACTCTCGGGCACTGGATGGACGACAAAGATGTGGTCCGTAAGTGCCTGCCCAGCGAATGGATGGTAAACCAAGATGGCAGAAGCCGTGTACCAAGGATCTATGGGAGAGAATGTCTGGCTTCTTCTCCCAAACACCTTCCCTGGCAAGTCCCAGCCAGGTCCCTTCGGGAGGGCAAAGTGACCGCCTCTCAGCTGTACCAAGCGGGGCCCCCTTGCACCTTCACTCCGTGAGGAGCGAGGCTCCCTGGCCATCTGTTCCTCTTATACCCAGGGCCCACTCCAGGAGACCCCAGAACTCACCCATCATTCACAAAGACATTGGGGAACACGCAGGCCAGCAGGCTGGGGGGGCTGACCGAGAAGATGTAGAAATTGACCACATGGCCACCACTGTGCAAGACTAAAAGAGAGGTCCATGTCAGAGATGCCTCATGGGGCCCACACTCCCCTAGCCCCGAGGAACAGAGGAGGCACAGGGAGGAGAGGATTCCCAGGCGCCTCGCTGCTCCCCCCAGGGAGCTGCATACTGGCCAGGAGGACGGCGCCCATAGCGATCCAGCGGTGGAAGTCCACAGCGGCATCGAAGGGGATGTAGTGGTTGAGGAAGGTCTCCCGCAGGAAGGTGATGAGGTTGCGGCACATGGTGAGCAGGATGTAGGAGAACATGAAGGAGATGCTGGCCGCTGTGCCCCGAGACAGGATGATGCCCACGTACGTGGTCTCTTCAATGTCCGTGGGTGGCGAGGCAAAGGCGTAGTCTGCGGCCGCAGGTGGGTGGGTTAGCATGGTGCAGGGCCAGGGTGGGAGCTCTCTCCTCTTCCCAAACCCTTACAGTAGGCTCGTTCCGCAAAGAGGCCCACGCAGATGGCCGTGAAGATGGCGGTGCACACGATGTGGCGCCTGTAGTTCTCCACAAAGCGCTTGAACTGCTGCAGCTTCTGGGCCACGTAGCCATGTCGCATCTTCTCCTGCAGCGCCTCAGTGTACAGCCGGGGAGGTGGCCCCAGTGCCCTTCGCCAAGAAGAGGCAGGTGAGAGAGGAGGACATCCCTGGCCTGACCCCAGGGCCACCAATGCAAGCAGGCCAGGTGACATCCAGGGTCAGGAGGGGCCATAAAAAATGAAGGAAGGAAGCCAGCTCCTGCTCTGACCCTCACTCATCTCTGCCTGCCTTACCAACCCTCCCGTGATGCCTCCTCCTCCTCCTCTTTGTTCAGCATCCCCCATCCTGCTCCCTGCAGCAGCAGCTAGGAGACCCCTCACTACCATCCCAGTGTTCCTTCTGAGCCAGGCCCTTTGCCTGAAGAACGGGGGTCAGGGGTTGAGAGAGAATGAAAAGTCCCCCTAGCCCTCTAGCCCCCCAGTCAGGTCAGGGACAAATGGAATGAGACTCAGGAGGGTCCCTTTAAATTGAGGGGGTGTAGGCAGGGCCCAGAGCTACTGAGACATCTCTCCATTCCTCAGTGGGCCCCCAGATCTGAGAAACACTCACTTTTTGCCAAACCTCTTCTTTAGCCCAGGACCTCCCAGCTCAGGGCCCTCTAAGGCAGGGAGTGCCAGGTCCGAGGGGCCAAAGCTGAAAAAAGGAAAGTGGGGCCTGTTCACCCCATGTCTTTGCAGCCTGGAGAACTGCCAGGCCAAAGCTCCGGTGGAGGCAGGGGTGGCTCATCTGTCACCTGAAGTGGCAGGGAGAGAGCCCGGCTCCTGAGCAGCTGCAGGTGTGGTGGCAGCTGGAAATGGGGCAGCCTGACACTGGCCGACCGGCCAGCCCTCCTCCCTTGGATATTCTGCAAGGGACCCGGCCACCTGGCCAGTGCCTCCCCTGCTCACCGCTCTCCTGGGGTCCGAGTGATGAATGAGACCCGACAGTTGCTGTTTTGCTTGAAGACATCTCCAAAACCTAGAAAGAAGAACAGAGGCTGGCCTGGCTTCCTGCGGGGCAGTGGGGGGGCACTTACTGGTAACCGGTCATGTCCTGAGCTCTGGTTCTGGTCCTGTTTTCCTCCTTGTCCACACTGGGCACCCACTACACTGAGCAGACGGCGCTGCCACTTTGTGCAATGAGATAGAGGGGTGCCTCCTGGGCAGAGGCAAGCCTGCCTGTCTTTCTATCTTTCCTTTCTTTTTTGGAGACAAGCTCTCACTATGCAGCCCAGGCTGGCCTTGAAGTTGGTAGTGGCCCAGGTTGGCCTCAAACTCATGATCCTCCTGCCTCAGGCTCCCAAGTGCTGCCATTACAGGTATGCACCAGTCTTCCTGTCCTTTGTGTAAACAAAACAGTACCTCTGCCCCAGCCAGGACAATGCCCTTGGCTGTGAGCAGTGTGCAGGCTGGCTTTCGGTTAGCATCTCTGTGTAGTAAGTGACCTGGACACTTGTACACCATGGCACTGAATACCACACCCCACTCAACGCCAGGCACCAAGGACTCGAGAAGGGAAAGACCCGGGGCCTGTGCACCAGGAACTCTCATTTTAAAGATGCTCTTTACACATATGCGTGCGCGCACACACACACACACACACACACACACACACACACCACCTCTACCTCCGCCTTTGACGCAGAGCTGCGTGAAGCGGAGCTCGCTGTCGTGGTCCCGCAGCATGAAGTGGAAATCCTCCCAGGTCAGCTCCTCCTTGTCCTGGAAGCCTGCCTCCCGGAACATGGACTCCACCACCTCGGCCAGCTGGGCCTTGGATAGGCAGTTGTTGGAGATCTCGATGAAGGACCTGGGGGACCCAAGATAGAGCAGCCTGTCGCCTGCAAGGTCAGGCTCAGGGAGGGGCAGGGTGCAGCAGGCTCCATCATGTACTGTGGTCACTGGTGACCTAGGAAATAGCACCAGCAGGTGCTCATCCAGCTTTCAGTCTGCACCAAAGTGGGGGCAGCGGCGGCCGCAGGCTCAGAAGACAGGGCAGCATGGAAGGTGACCTCGACCAGCCACAGAAAGCAGTCCTTATGCACGGGGATCTAGGGCTGGAGATGAGCATCTAATTAGTGCGGGGACGCATCAGGGCACTGTGCCCTCTCTTGCTGCGGGCTCTCTGCCCACGCCCTTCTGTGGATTCGGCCCACACCACCCCGGGGCCTCCACTTCCACAGCCCCAGGGGAACCAGATGGCCGGGCAGGGGGTGTAGCTGCAAGCGCTGCTGCTTCCTGCGCCAGCTCACAGCTCACACACCTGGAAGTAGAGAGAACACCAGCGGGGCCACAGGCGTGAGCGTCTGCACACCCAGTGTCTGCACCGTGGCGGAGTTTGTGGCCACACTCTTCCCTTAGCTTGGACAAACCGTCTATGCAAACGTGTGCAAGCCCAGCGGAGAAAGACCTGGGCCCACACAGTGCTGCCAGCACCACTGTTGTGTTAAAAAGCATTGTCCCACTGAGCAAGACCCACACTGAGGTATGGGGCCCACAGTGACACACCGTTGAAGGACAGACTGCAATCAGGCTGGGCCTTTTGGAAGCCCGAGTCCAGGTGGGCCAGATGGAGAGGGAAGGGACAGGGAAGGGGAATGCTTGAAGGGAAAGGCATAAAGCGGTGGAAATGGACAACAATCGGGGCTGCTATATCTGCGCCTTGAAAGCCTGCTATGTGCCAATCTCTTAATGTGCCGGAAGCTAATTCAACAAAAAAGAGAGAGCAGTTCTGCCTCAGAACCCAAAGGGGGCCATGTTACCGAGGCGACTTCAGGATGAGAAGTCGAGGGGGCTCCAAGCTGGTCCTTATCAGCCCACCAAAAATGGAGCCGGCTTAAGAAGCAGGGGGAGAAAAGGGCTGGAAGGTAGAGGAAGGTCCCATGTTTTTCCTGCTGGCTGGCATGGTGAGCAACATTGAGAACAGAGACCAAAGTCATCCGTCCATCATTTCACTGTGTGAGACACGCAGTAAAAGACTTCACAAAGATCTGAAGGCATCCCAAGGGGTTAGAGGACTTCGCAGTTGGTCACATGGGTGCTGGGTTTCTCACTGTGCCTTGGTTTTTTAAACGAATGAAACTTTTCTGGCCAATGTTGGCAGTGCGGATTGAGACCCTGCTCCAGGCAGGGGTCTGGCCAGGGGAAGGCCAGAAGCCGATGCTCTGAGGGTCTGGGGTGCAGTGTCCGGTCCTCACAGACGACCTCCAACCTGCCCCGCCCACCCTGCTTTCCTGGTTAAGCCATCGGGACAGCTAAGCCCGTACCGCATCATGGTGAAGAATTCGTCCTTGGAGAGGAAGCCGTTACCATCCAGATCATACATGGTGAACATCAGGTGCGACTTATCCTCCGCGGAACCTGGGAGAGAATGGGGGATGCAGCTACCTCCCTGCCCACAGGTTTCTCAGATGGCCTGCCATCCCCCTGGTGGGCCCCACCTTTCATGAAGACGACCAGGATGTCCAGGAACTCCCGGAAGGACAGGTAGCCATTGCCGTCCTTGTCAGCCAGAGAGAACATGGACTCCACGAACACGTCCTGGGGCTTGAGGCCCAGGGACTCGGCAAACTCAGCCCTGCTCAGCTCACATGTCAGGGCCTCCCGCACCTTCTGGGACGAGTCCAGGGGCAGGGTCCCCGCATCCGCCTGGTTGATGTCCAGGACCTGCACTCGGGCAGCAGCAGAAGGAGGAAGAGGAGGGAAGGGGTGTGGTGACTTCACATGGCCCCAAGTCCACTCCAGAAAGGTGGAGCCCTGCTCCTGGCGCTTTGGGATGACGGTTTGGGGCTCTGCTCTCCTAGAGGAGGGGGCTGAATCTCAGAGCCTGCCCACTTCTCTTGGGACCGAAGCGCCATGCTCTGGGGATGGTGTTGGGGGCAGCAAAGCTAGGGGGTGCAAGGTGAAAGACTCTAGGGGTAGATGCTGGTTGTAGATGTGGTGGACAAGCAGGAAAGACCGGAGCTGTGCACGCTCTCACACCAATCCAACAGAGCTGCCGTTGATTTGGTCTCTGCCCACATGCAAGGAGTTTGAAAGTCACACGTAACTACTATTTGTTAAATGCCTACGACGTCCTTAGGCCAGGCATGGTGCACGGAAGGGTGATTTTCAAACTCGAGCCTGCACCAGAACCACCTAGAGAACTTATTCAAATGCAGGTTGCTCCTCATTCAGTCTGGCTGGGGAGGAGCCTGAGGATTTGCGTTTCTAACAAGTTCTCGTCAGTGGTCCAGGGCAACCTTTACCAGCCTTAGAGAACCTCTCACATAGACTATCTCACCAGACCCTCAGCATAGCTTTAACCACTGTTTTATAGATGAGGAAATGGAGACATGAGTGGAGATGACGTGACCTCCTAAGGTCATGTACAAGGGCTGATTGGAAAATACGGTGAATGCTTAAATTTAAAAATTCATTACAGTAAAAATCACACTGCCATGAATCCCTCTCAAAATCCTCCCCTTTGCTTTAAACACATTTCTCCCATGGTTCTTGCCACTTTCTGCAGCAGCCCTGGAAGTCCTCTTTCCTGAGTGTCTTTATGAGGTGTGATAAAAAATATAGTGACGCTGCTGTCAAGCGCCACCCCACGGAAAGGCAGCTCGTAAAAACATGACGCTGTGTCCTCATCCACCTTGTTCACCGGATCTGGCACCATGCGCCTTCTGGCTCTTCCCCAAAGTCAAAATGACCGTGAAAAGGAAAAGTGTGGATTCAGGACAGAGAGGCAGCCAGGACGGCACAACTAAAGACACTCACGAAAGAGGACTCCAGAGCTGCTTCAGAGAGTGTCCAGAACGATGGGACGAGCGTGTTCTAAGTGAGCTTGAGTATTCTGAGACAGATTCAAGGCACTGCGTTTGTTTTTTTTTGTTTTTTTTTTTTTGTGGGTACCGGGGGTCAAAGTCAGGACCTCGTGCGCCAGCAGGCGCCCATGCCACTGAGCGATATCACCGGTCCTTTTTTCGTACGTGGGTTCCGGGAGTCGAACTCAGGACCTCACGCTTGCTAGGCAGGCGCTTATGCTGCTGAGCCATCTCACCGGCCCCGGCACTGTGTTTTTTACTGAAATACATGTTCTAAAATCTCAAATACACACAGCATTTTTTGACCACACTTCACAGCTAGTGTGTCACACAGCCAGGCCACACCTATCGCTGTCTGCGTGTGGGAGTTCGGTCCTGGGCCGGGCTGTCACCAGAGGGCAAGAGCACGGCACCTGAGCAAAAAGGTGTCTGAAGAAGACTTCCAGGATGCGGCCCCGCTGCTGCTTGGTCACCGCCTCCCTGAGCAGCTGGCTCTCGCCCATCTCAGCCACCTGGAGGTCCAGAGTCCAGCACACGCACAGATCTTGCAGCAGCTGCACGAAGGCGCTGCGCTCCTCTTCAGAGTTAAACTGCAGCACCTGGGTGAGAGGGACGCCCCGCTGCAGCGCCCAGAGCTGGGCTTCCGTCCAGGACAGGACAGCAGCCTCAGGGTGACAAGGCGAGTCTGGGGGTCTCTGCCAGGAGCCCCTCTCCCCACCATGGGCCTGCAGCAGCCGAGGCAGGCTGGGCTGTACCAGGTCGTATTCCTTGGGGACCTTGAGCAGCAGGCTGCGGCGGCCGCGGTTGCTCGACAGGACGAGGTGGACCTGCTGCGGGGGCCGCAGCTGCACGGTGCGGAGCACGGACAGACCTCTGTCCAGGACCCGCAGGCTCCTCTCCGGGAGCAGCTGGACGGTGACGGGATAGCTCCTCTCCCTGGGGCCTGGCCACTCCATCGCTGGGGCAGGGACAGTTGGGCAGCAATTTAGCCCCAAAGCCAGCTTCCTCCTTGTCCTTTCTCTTGGGCCCCATCTCCCGGTCCCCCCTCACCTCTCAGCCCCTGCTCACCCATCACCCCGTCTTTGGCTGCTTCCTTCTTCATACTCTCTTTGCCCTTCCTCTGAAGCCTCTTGCGCTCTCGGTTCCGGAAATGGGCGATCACCCCAGCGACAACCAAACTCACTGCAGGGGACCAGAGGACCAGTGGGGAGGAGAACTCAGCTGCTGCCCTTCTCTTCCCAGCCTGGCCTGGAGCTGGACCCAGGAGGGGACTCCGCAGGCCAGCAGGTAGGGGGTGGCCTGCTAGGTCTCGGGGAGGTAGAGGGCGGAAGAGGGGAGAAGCTCACCTAGCGGGAGGCAGCAGAGGGCCACGATGACCAGGCCGTACCCTGCGCCGCTGCCCTTGAAGTAGTCGAGCACAGTGAGGGGCACGCAGTGGGGCAAGCCTTCCGTAGTGAGCTGCCAGGGCTGCGGGCAGGGGCCCCCTGAGGGACAGGGCACAGATGACTGAGTCTGAAGGTGCCACTCCTTGAGCAGGCCCCATCCTCTGTCCTGGAACGGACCAAGTTCCCTCCATTCTCCCCAGCCAGCCTCCCTGGAACTGGCTCCTCCTAATAGTCCCCTTCCTTGTCCCATCTCCCAGTATCCGTCCAACTTGCCTGTCCCCGTGCTGTCCAGTCCACACTGCGGGGACCGGCCTAATGCAGTCCTCCCCAGCCTGGCTCCTTGGACAGCAGCACGTGATTCCACCGCACAGCCTTGGTCCTTCTCTGACCACTGTCCCCTGTGGTGTCTCAGGCCACTCACCTTCTTGCCAGACAAAGACGTTGGGCTGCAGGGTCTCGGCGTTCACCCTGGTGACAGTGACCAGCACATCCCGCAGGGTGGTGTTTCTGATTTCCGAAATCTCCACCTCAGAGAACAGCCTAGGTTGCGGAGAAGTCCAAGGTCCAAGGTCAACCCAGGTCCAAGGAGCCAGATGTGAAGAGACCCAAAGGAGGTAGGAAGGGGGTGGTGGCTGTCGAGGGCCTTTTGGGGCCGTCTAAATACAGGCAGAGGTCTGGGGGCCCGGTGGGCCTTACCCATTCCTGGTGTTCTCAAACCAGTAGCGGTCGCCATCCCGAAGCCGCACAAACTGGTCAAGGACGATGGCGCTGAACAGGGGTCCTGGGTCTCCGTGGCTCTCCAGGAGTCCACCTAGGAGGAGCTCCAGACGGGACAGGTCCTGGTTGTACAGGGCAGCAGTGGCCTCCAGCACCTGGGCACCACGGGCGGTAACGTGTGTGTCTGTTGTGTGTTGTTTGTAGCCACTGAGACACAGGGAGTCTCCTCCTCCTGGCCAGCCCCCCTTGGGGTGGTCACACTTCTGACAGGAGGACTAGTGTGTCCCTAGCACGGTGAGACCATGTCAGGTGCCTGAAGACCAGATGCTGTGCCCAACATTGCCTGGTGCCTGGCCTCAGCTCAGGGCCCTCCAGGAGCTGGACAATGGCAGCCACCCAGAGGTGACTCTCAGCAATGGCACAACAGAGCAGTTAGGAACATGCGGGAACGCTGCGGGTCTGCCTTATATTATTCCCACGTGAATTGAACGAGTTAACACGGAAGGATTTAGAACAGCACTGCCACAGCAAAACTTCGGCCGCCACCATCGTTATGATTCCTGACCTGGGGGTCCACATGGGGGCCGAGGTCACTCCAGTTCTTCGGGGGCTCCAGCCCGAAGGCCTGCAGGGCCTGGCCGTAGCTGGGCAAGCCCATATCTCGGCCACGTTGGATGCTGCTGGCCACGTAGTCCGTGCGGGAATACTTGCCAGGGCCAGGCCAGTAATCTGAGAGGGAGAGACCGGGCTGTCGGCTCAGTGCTGCAAGCCTGGCGTCCTGCTCTTGGCCACTGTCCCCCATCTCCCCCACGCTTACACACAGTTAAGAACGGAGCAACACAAGGCTGAAAAGTAAGGGAGAACAGTCTGCCCTCCCTTTCTTCTAACAGCTGCCGGACATCTGGGTGTGTCTGCATCTCCGCATCCTGGGGACCCTAGCTCTGCCCACTGACAACCTGAAGGGCCCCCAGCCTCCCAGTCCCTGACCCCCACGCCTTCTTGCTGTTCACTCACCCCTCAGATCTTCAACCACTATTCTGTCTTCCCTCTCTGAGACCTGGGAGGCCATTCCCAGCAGCAGCTCATTCACCTCCTCAGCGCTGTTCAGGTTGGGGTTCTGAAAATAAACAGTACATTCAAGGCAGGCTGTGGATCCCCCCAAAGATCAGACCCTCTCACCCCAAACCAGTGCACCTCAGGACAAGGGACCCTTGGCCAGTCCAAGACTTTATCTCTGAAATGGATTTTGCTATGTTGCTTGAATTCCTGGACTCAAGTGACCCTCCTGCCTCAGCCTCCTGAGTAGCTGGGACTAACGGTACTTGACCACCACACTCAGTTCTTCCCAGACTCTCTTGAGCAGCTGCCCCCAGATAGTTTTCTCTGCCCTTCGTCTCCTACCAACCTGCATCAGCAACAAGCAAGAACCAAGATTGCTGCTTTCCCACTGTGTGAAGACGCTGGCCTGGACCCATCCCCCCAGACTCTGCCCCTGCCCCTGCCCAAGCTGACCTCCCGACTCCAGTAGCTGTTGCAGACCCTGAGAGCTGGAGAGCTGCCGAAATCCTTGCTCAGGACCTCCCGGAATTGACAGCTGGCGTTTCTGCCACGAGAAACGGAGAAGGTGGAGAGGGAAGTTCGGAAGCTAAGATGGAAAGCTAAGCAGGGCTGGGAGGGGCTGGCCAGGGTTGAGGGATGGTCCCTGAGCACAGCAGGGATTTGGCGGTATATATATATAAATGTATTTTATGTGGGTACCGGGAGTTGAACTCAGGACCTCGCACTTGCCAGCAGGCGTTTGTGCTGCTGAGCCGTCTCATCGGCGGTATATTTTATTGAAGGCAGAGTGAGCTGTTTGTCCAGTGTGGGGAGGAAAGAGGGGGGAGGGGTACCCACAAATACCACACCTAGCAACTCAAATTCTGACATTAGGAAAGCCAGTAAGCTACCCCTCTAAGACCAAACCTCCCACCCCAGGGTGCTGCTTCAGGCTTCCCACATTCTGCTTCCCCTCTCCAGTGGAAGAGGTCTTTGAAAGGCGGAGGCCCCAAGTTCACCCATTAGCACTTCCACCAGCGCACTGTGCCCCTCCCCCGCCAGCTCCTCCACACCTCATGTACACTCCGGGGGGCACCATGGTGGAGAAGAACTGCTCCGAGGCCACCACGAACTCTGGGGAGACGCTGGGGTCCAGGAACGAGCGATACCCTGGGGGCAGGGGAAAGAGGGCACAGGATTTAGCCTCTAAGACACCCACACCCACAACCCCCCAATCTCCTGCAAGCCCTCTCTTCTCCCTCCCCGGCCCTCACCTTCATACTTTGAGGGTGTCTTCCCCAGGAAGCTGGGCAGCCACTCGTACATGGCGATGTTCTGCGGGTCACAGAGGGGACAGAGAAGCAGGGGATGGAGCCGGCTGGGCAAGGGGGAGCTGGCGCGCAAGGTGGAGGAACCTCAGACAGGAATGGGGGGCTCCCCCAGGAACCGGAGGGTGGGGTGGGGCGGGGTCCTCGAATAAGCAGCTCTGGGCCTCCGGATCACCCACGGGGGCTCTTCCCAGACAGCGGCCCTGCGGGGAGCCCCACGCACAGGGGCTCCGGGCGGCCATCGCGAGGGGGCTGCGGGCGGCGCGGACCTGGTAGGTGGCCACGACCCTCTTGCGCGCGTGCTGGAACAGCTCCTCGTCGCCCCAGCGCGGGTGCTCCCGGGCCAGCCTGTCTGCCCACCAGTTGTGGAAGCGGAACCACAGCAGGCCCAGCGCCTGCACGAAGGGGTCGCGGTTGCCGCGCTCGGCCCCGAAGGCTGCGGGACGCGGGGGGCGGCGGTGAGCGGCGCGGCCGAGGGGGGCCCCGTCCTCCGCTCCCCGCCGGCCGCCCGCGCCCGCACCCGCGCACCGTACAGCCCCCGGGGCCCGGCCTGGCCCGTGGCGGGGTCCGGCGCCGTCCACACGAGCAGGGCGTCCGGCGAGCCGCGCGGGAAGGCGGGGTCGCGCCCCGACGCCAGGCGCCCCCCGGAGAAGCTGCGCAGCGCGTCGCTCCGCGAGTGCGCGGACCCGTAGATGGCGCTGCCGTCCAGCCAGCCGGTCACCTGGTTGGTCTGGGGACACGCGCCGGGGGTCACGGAGGGTGGGAGACCCCGCCCCGGCCCCGCGCCGCCCCGGCGTCGCGCGCGCCCGGCCTCACCAGGTCCCTGGGGTTGCTGGGGCTCCGTCCGGTCTCGGGGTCCCAGCGGCTCCTCTGGAAGGGCAGCACGATGTCGCCGCGCCGGTCGGGGTCGAACACGGGGTCTCCGGGCGGGATGTGGATGTTGAGGAACTCGGCGGGGCAGCCGGGGGTGTCGACGCTCACCACGTCCGACAGCACGTGGTAGCCTGGGGACGCGTGGGAGGCACACTGGTGTGTCGGTGGCCCAGTCCCGCCCCCTTGATGTAGAGCCAGTGTGGCCTCCGAGGGTCCCCAAGAGTCAAAAGACCGAGGTCCAGGGCAAGGACCGCCTCCAGCCCGGCTGCTTAAGCCCAGTGAGCCTTGATTTTATAATATGCAAAATGGGAATACAGTACCCTTTCCTCCTCCCCATAAAGTGGTCGTGAGGATCAAATGACACAGTTAAAGCAAGGGTTCCCCCAGCCAGTTCCCCTGTGGGGCAAAGAGGTTAAAAATCCTATTGGGAGGACAGAAGTATCCCGAAACTCGGTCCCCAAGAACTAAAACGGGGGTCCAGTGGCACCCCCCCCCCCGGGTTGAAGTGAAGGGTAAGGAAAGATCAGGGGAGTAAATTCCCCTGCACCAACACCCCAGATCCTTCCAAGATGAAAGCAGGCTTGAAATGCTACGGGGGGGGGGCCGGCGGGAACCTCAAATAGGTCCCTGTCTACAGGCGCTGGGCGGAGTACCAGCTAGACCCTAGTGGCCTCTTTCGCTGGCACCAAAGGCGACCCCCAGCTCCACCCCAGTGGCCTGACTCTTTGCACTCACCAAAGAAGACACCTAGCACTGTGCGGTTGCGGAGCGAGGCCAGCCCGGCGCGGCCCTGCGTGGCGGCGTCGCTGAGCCGGCGCGGGTTGGGCAGCAGCGGCTCCTCCAGGGCCTGGTACACGCCGTCCGCGTAGTTGGCCGGCACGAGGCGCTGCAGCCGCGAGCCTGCAGGCGGCGGGGAGCCAGGTTCGCTCAGGGCGCTCGATCCCCAAGAAGCCCCATGAGTAACCGGCCGCCTCCCTCTATGCCCAGCTTTACCCAACCCGGCCCCAGGGATGCGTAAGAGCGCGGCGCCTGGGCAGTCAGGCTGCAGGTCGCGTGCGCCTCCCCGGCTCCCCAGTTCTGTACGCGGGGTCTGCGGGACACACGTACCCGCAGCGCCACGCTCGTGATGCCTAAGATTGTTGAACCAGCCGTCATAGCGCTGTACTTCCCAGGGCAGCGAGAGTGCGTCCTGGCCACCTGTGGGCACAGAGAGAGAGCGTCCCCTCTGCGCGCGCATCCCAGACGTCCCTCCAGACTCCCGCCTCTATCACCCTCACTGGACTCCAGTGACAATACTTGCGCGGTGTCAAAGCTGCCCTGGGAAGTTTCCCATCCTGCTTACCCTCCCGGAGATCTGGCCCCGCTTGCAGCTTCAGGGAGCCTCTTGACGGTCCCCCCACCTCCCCACCCCCACGAGACACTGGGGGGCACCACACAGCTAGGGGTACATGCAACTTACCCGCTGGGTCCAGGGGTCCAGTAAGGAGCACCCCCAGGAGCATCAGTGCCTCTGGTCTTGCTCTGAGCATGTCGACCCCCATAGCCTGGGGGTAGGAGGTGAGGGACAGCGACTGCCCTAGGGCCGGCAATGGAGGTGAGCCGACAGCTTGCACTTCCGGAGTAAAACAGACGCATCAATGAGGCCCCGCATCCGCACGCCGCTCTTTCCCGCACAACTGAGGCAGTTTCCACCCTTCACCCTATAAAGCGATAACCTCGACCACTGGACTCCTTGTGACACTTAAGTCCCGGGCAGGACGGCCCAACCCTGGAACCCCCCACGCCAATCTCCCCGACACTGCTTCTCCAGGCAGCGGTAGGAAAGGGAAAAGGGCCAGAGAGCCCCGAGCCCAGACCAGCAGCCCGCTCACCCCTTGCTCAATGAGCACCTGCGCAGGGAGGGAGAGGGCTAGGAAGGCCAGGTTCCAAACTCGGGTCCCACCTCGGTAGTTCAGACTTTTTCTCTTGGAATCTTTGCTTCTCTGCTCTGGTTCGTGCCTCTATTCCAGTCCGAGATCCTCAGCTTTCCCAGCTGCACTGTCACCTTCTTCCTGGGTCCTCAGTCTCACTGGTGCTTGGGTGCCACCTCTGACAGGCGGCAGGTGTGAATATGTACACCTAGGGCTTCCCTCCTGCTGTGGAGGAGGGCCCTCATTTGCATATCACCTCCACCCCTCATTTGCATAACCTCTGCCAGGCTGGGACCCTGGGGCTTGGCTGGGACACCAACACTGCATGCTGCCCCTGAGCCTATAAAAGGGGTCTGGGTCCCTCTCGAGCTGGCACTGCCAGGAAAGTAACTGGGCCACGGCCACTGAGAAATAATTCCTCTCGCTGGCTCACCCTAGAGCGCGTCAGGACAGCCAGACTCTGCGCTTCCTTAAGGGCACAGACTCGACCACCCTCCTCAGCCGGGACCCCCCCAACTTACTCCCGAGCAGCACTGGACCCTTGGCAGGATGACGGTGTGGAACGGCGTGCTACCCTTTTACCCCCAGCCTCGGCATGCCGCGGGTTTCAGCGTCCCGCTGCTCATCGTCATCGTGGTGTTCTGCACCCTGGCCGCCAGCTTCCTGCTCATCCTGCCTGGAATCCGGGGCCACTCGGTAAGGGGATACGAGAAGCTCCATTCATGGTGTGGGCGTCACGGGCAGCCATCTCCAGGTCAGAATGAGGAAGGGTCTCTCCGTGAATAGTCAAACTGAAGGTCAGGAGGAGCAAATTTGAGGGTCTTGGTGCAGCAAGCACCCCTTCCCAAGGACGGGGAGAACAACCCTCATCCAAGACATCTTGGAGAGAGACCCCAAGTAAATAATGAGACTGCTGCAGAAAGGGCACCTGGTCGGGTAATCCTGCACTGCAGGGGCCTCCTGCCTCCCTCGGGACTGCAACTGCATTCCTGTCCTGCCCTCTGCATGCTGACCATGGGGACAAGAGGACAGATGCCAGCGGCACAGACTGCTGTTCCCCTTGGTGGTGCCTTGATGTGTGTGCACGGGGCCCCCCAGGACCCCAAGTCTTGATCTTTGTTGGTTTCCCAGGGAATGGGTGCAGCTAAGCCTATCAGCATTTCCACCTCCTCTACTTGGCCTCCCTCTTCTGAGGGAGGTGACCCCTGCCTCCCTAGCTCTTCTGGACTCATTGAGGCAGTGACTGGACTAGGAGGAGGCAGGGGCAGGCGCCAGGCGGCTGGGGGAGGGAAGGTGGCGGGAGTCTGCCAGGCTGGGCGGAAATGAGGCTGGGGAGGTCGAAGCACACGACCAGAAAACATCAGAAATGTCAGTGGCTCAGGGGACTTGCAGGACAAACACACTCGACATCAGCCTCAAAAGGTCAGGAATGCAATCAGATTGAGGCGGAGTGGGGTCAGGAGATGTCTTGGGCTGGTTGGGCAGTGCCCAGCCTGACCTGAGTGGCTCTTCCTGCAGCGCTGGTTCTGGTTGGCGAGAATGCTACTCAGTCTGTTCATAGGGGGAGAAATTGTGGGTGAGTGTGTGGTGCAACCCAGGAAGAAGTGGGGTACGGGAGGAGGTGGGCAGAGGGCGCCTGGGAAACTGGGAAACTGGGATTGCTTTGCTGCTACCTTTTCCCACTTTGATTGCTGCTCTTTCTAGTCACCCTTTTCCTGCCCTTACCATGCAAGCACAGTGGATCCCTGGACCGCCTTCTCTGCCCCTCTCCAATCCCATTTGCCAAAGCCCGTCTCCACCGCGTGCCTCTCCCACAGCTGTGCACTTCAGTGGGGAGTGGTTCGTGGGCAGCGTGTGGACCAACACATCCTACAAAGCCTTCAGTGCCCAGCGTGTTCAAGCCCGCGTAGGCCTGAACGTGGGCCTGGTGGGCATTAACATCACATTAAGAGGTGAGGAGGAGCAAGTGAATTCCTGGGGCTGGGGAACCTCATGGTCAGGGCAGAGGGAAACCTGGAGGACCTTTCTCACACGCGGGCTCCAAAAGCACCACCACCAAACCATCCCCACCCCCACTCCCCCTATCTGAACGGCTCAGATTCCGGGTTACTGGCCTCGCACGACCTCAAGACCCCCGCCGTGCCCCGCAGGGACCCCAGTGCAGCAGCTGAACGAAACCATTGACTACAACGAACAGTTCACCTGGCGTCTGGACGAAGACTACCACCGCGAGTACGTGCACGCGCTGGAGAAGGGGCTGCCGGACCCGGTGCTGTACCTGGCCGAGAAGTTCACGCCCAGCAGCCCCTGCGGGCTGTACCGCCAGTACCAGCTGGCGGGACACTACGCCGCGGCCACGCTGTGGTGAGCGCGGGGTGCGGGATGGGGTGCGCCGAGCGGGGCACGGAGGCCCCGGGCTCGCTGCGCCCACCCTAGGCGCGCGCGGGCTTGCAGCGTCCTGGGGTCTGCACGGATGGTGGGCGCTCCGAGACCCTGCGGCGCCCTCTGCCGTCCCAGACCTGGTGGCGGAGCGAGGCTGCGGGAACCCCGTCCAGCCCGCAGCACCGGCTCACGCCCGCCGCGCGTCCCCGCAGGGTGGCTTTCTGCTTCTGGGTCCTCTCCAACGCGCTGCTCTGCATGCCCGCCCCACTCTACGGGGGCCTGGCGCTCCTGGTCACCGGCGCCTTCGCGCTCTTCGCCGTCTTCTCCTTCGCCTCGATCTCCAGCGTGCCCTTGTGCCAGTTTCGCCTCGGCTCCGCCGCGCTCACGCCTGGCTACGGAGCCGCCTTCTGGCTCACGCTGGCTACGGGTGAGGACCGGGCTCGGCGCGCGCTTTCCAGTCGACAAAGTGATCACCGACACTTTGGTAGTTCAGAGGACAGAGGGGAGCTGGCTTTGGGTTGTTTCGTTTGGGTTGCTTTGGTTTTTGAGGCAGGGTCTCGCTAGGTAGTGCAGGCTGGTCTTGAACTCACTAGCCCAGGCTAGTCTCGAACTCTCGGTTATCCTCCCTGCCTCAGCCTCCTGAGCGCTGGGATTACAAGTGTGTGCCACCACGTCCCGGTGAGAGGCACTGTTATGCCCATCTCACAGACAGAGGGGACTCCGAAGGGGTCGGCGTCTTGCCCCGCTGGCTGAGAAGGCGCGATCCTGCAGCCCATCTTAGAGGTCTTTCTGCAGTGGGCGCGTGCGTGGGAGGAGTGTTTGGGGTGGAAACTAGAGGAGGAGGCTCCATAAGACGGAGGGACAGATCCGGGTCTGGAGCCCCGATCGCCCCATTTTCTTTCCCTGCAGGCATCCTATGTCTGCTGCTCGGAGGGGCCGTGGTGTTTCTCCACTACGCCTGGCCCCGCGCCCTTCGCGCGGTGCTGGACCAGAGCGCCTCGGACTACGGCAGCCAGGCGAGGGCGGTCTCGCCTCTCATCCTCAACAACCCGCTGCACCAGCAGTTCGCGCCCCCAGACTTCAAGATCAGCACTAAACTGTGAAGGGCGCCCACCTCTGGAACTCTACCCCGCTGGGGACCTCGCGCGCCCTCAGGCAGTGGGCGGGGGACCCCGGGGACTCCGAGCGGCCTGAACCGAGGGACGTCCCGCGGGGACACGGCGTGCGAGCAAGCTGTAAATAAACTTTCTTCTTTTGTTTCTAAAGACTCCCCCCGCCCATTAATTGCCATGGTTTCTCCTGAGTTCTTGGCGACACACGCCCTTAGGAAGCTTCGCTGGGCTGGGACAGCCCACTTCTGTGTCCTAACCCGATTCCCTCTCGTGGAGAAACCCGAGACCCAGAAAGGCTGTGGAGGGACGCCCTCTAGTGACGCCGTGGCGGAAACGACCCTGAGCAGCCCCGGGTGGGTGTGTGGCAGGACTCAGTGACCAGGCAGGTCACCCCCCCCTCCGGGGTCCCCTCGGCCACTCTGCTGAAGGGACTGGGAAGGAAGGAGGTTTTGGAGTCGATTCACTAACTCTTCCCAGTTGCCTTCTTTTGCAGTGGTGTCTGAGGGCCAAGGTAGATGTCAGCAAGGCATAAAATTACAAATCCGGGGACTTTATTTTCTTAAAGGTCGTTGACAAATCCTGCAGTCTTACTGAGTATATTTGGGACCTGAAGATCAAAGGGGATGTGGCACGGCTGGTTAATGCTGGAGCTGGGATGAGATGTCTGGTGGTCTCCTTCCAGTGGAGACCAAGAGGACACACACACACACACACACACACGCACACACGCGCACACGCACACTCTGAGAGTGCAGACGGAGGAGGTCCGCGGGAGAATCTCACTGTGACATATGTGTGAGGAGGGCGGGGTCTCAGCAAATGGAGCCCGGAAGTGGCCCAGCACCAGGGAAAGGAAGGGCTGCTGGGCAGAAATAGGGGCTAGGCTTGCTGTCACCGTAACAGCGGGGTTCCAGGACACAGGGGCTTTGGGTTTGTTCTCTTTGGCATCAGTAGGTGGGGCCACCTGCTCCTGGGAGCTGAGGATCTGCTGCAGCCCTCACTAGGTGCCTTCATGGAGCTCAACGAGGAGCCACCCAGGGAGCCGCCCGTGGGACAGTGGCATCACAAGGCACAGTTGGGCTCTCCAGGGTGCTCCTCCCTACAGCAGGCCTCTGAGGAAGCCTGTGACAGACGAATGTCGCGGGGCTTGGGGCTCTCGGCCATGAGCCGGTAGCGGGGAGTCAGGAGCTCCCCTTCCTCAGCATTCCACTCAAGTGTGGGGTCCTCCGAGCTCTGGTTGAAGAAGGCCTTCAGCCTGTGGGGCTGCAACCTGTGGGCCACCGCCATGAGCAGGCCCAGCAGCACGCACAGCAGTCCTAGGGGCGCAGGCGGCAGGCGTCTGTCTTAGTACCGACAGGGCCCCTGGAGGCAGAGCCTCAGCCCCACCCTCAGGCCGGGCCCTGCTCCTCCCTCTCTGGCCCAAGCCCTTGGGGGCCAGTCGTCCGAGGCAGGCCTCACCCGTGGCCAGTGTGGTCCAGAAGGCAGGCCCATGCTGGGTATGCAGCTCCACTGTGCCCAGGTGCAAGGGACAGGGTGGCATGAAGGATGTGGCCATGGAGAAGAAGAACAGTGCCAGCAGCTGGAAGATGCCCGTGGCCAGCAGCATGTGGCCGCCGTAGAGCAGCACAGGCATGGACAGCATCACGTTGGCCAGCAGCCAGCAGAGGAATGCAACCCTGTGAGGCGGGGCCATGAGGACCGGCCCAGACCTCCACCTGCAGGCAAAGCTGGAGGGGCCCAGGCGGAGGCTTGGGGGCCAAGGATGCCCCAGTGATGTGAAGTGGGGATTCCTGCCATGGGCTTCCCAACCAGGCACTGCGGTGACGGATGCCACCCTGTCCCATTCGGGACAGCCACGAGCCCTCCATTCCTTCCCCTCCCCACTCACCAGAGCATGGCGGAGGCATAGTGTCCCGCCAGGCGGTACTGGTTGTACAGGCCACACGGGCTGTGTGGGCCAAACTTCTCGGCCAAGTAGAGGACAGGGTCTGGCAGCCCCTTCCTCAGGGCTCTTGTGTACTCCTCAGCATAGTCCTTGCCCAGGTGCCATTGGAACTCCTCATTGTAATCAATGGTCTCATTCAGCTGCTGCACTGGAGTCCCTGTGGGAGCAGGTTGGCTGCAGCGGAGCATTCGCCTGGGCAAGGGCCACCCACCCTGGGCAGAGGCCAGGAGCTGATCTCAGCTGGAGGAGACCCCTGACACCCACAGGTCCTTCTAACCCCAGGGCCAGGGACATTGCAGCCTTTTGGACCATGTCAAAACAGATCCCCAAAACAAAGCAGAGCCCCCTCCCTCCCAGGCCGGAACCCCCTCACCGATGAGCGTGATGTTGATTCCTCCCAGCCCGACCTGCAACCCCACATTGGCACTGATCCGCTTGGGGCTGAAGGCTTTGTAGGTCGTGTTGGCGCTGACCTGGCCCACTGACCACTCAGAGCTGAAATTCACGGCTGGGGTTGGGGAGTTGAACACACGGGAACTCAGGGAGGGCTGGGGCTACTGGGGCAGTCGGGAGAGCTACAGGGCTGCATGCCTGGATGGGCCGTCACTGTTACCCACTAACCAGCTGGGGTCTGGCTTGCAGGAAGCCTGCCAACCACAGGTGCGAGAGGAAAAAATGGGTTAGAATCCAAGATCTCCCTTGCTCACACTCTGTGCCCCATATATACATTTAGGGACCGTCACTAGGCATCTGGGGAGGAAGCATTACAATAAACTGTGACAGGCAAACAGCTTCTGCATGGACACTTCTGGCTCTCCAGGATGCCTAATCACCAAAGCCAAGCAGGCGGCCCTTCTCGTTCTCTCCACTCCTGTCCCAGGGACCTTCTGCCAGCAGTCATTATGCCCAAAATAAAAATGTCCTGAGGGTTGTGCAGATGCATCTATTGCGGTCCCCCAGGCAGTGCCCCCAGGCAGCACTCCCTGGGCAAGGTCTGGGAGCCACCATGAAGCAGGGACCACATGGGGAAACAAGGAGAAGAGGGGCCGCTGCCCATGTAGGAGAGGTTGGTACTCACCCAGGGTCACAGCCCCGATGAATAAGCTGGTCACCACCCGCAGCAGCCAGAACAGCCTCTGAGTCACAGGGTAGGGGGTCAGGAGGCAGCACCCCCCTTCCACGTCCATCCTCCCTTTTCCCATGCTTGGGGCAGGGGCAGGGATTCTACAACTGAGACCACCCGGTCCGTGGTGATCGGGGTGTCTGGGGCCTAAAAGGTGCTCAGCAATTATCTGTCGACCCAGTGCATGGTGGGGAGCCCTCTGCTAGGGTCTCTTCCCTGAGCCTCTTTGTAGACGGGGTGTGGACCCCTCACTCTGGGGCTGAGGTCCCTCTGGGGCAGGGGTCTCCAGGGCTGGGTTTGTTTCTTACTGTCTTGCCCCGAATGCCAGGCAGGATGATGACAAAGATGACCAAGGCAGTCAGAAAGATGGAGATGATGACGGCCAAGGTGGTGTCCATCGGGAAGGCTCGTTTGGGGCCGGTGTAGAAGGGGAACGTGTGTCCAAAACCAGCCATTGTGGCGGCGGCGTGCTAGAAGCCAATGCTGTACGACGACACTGAGTGGGTTGAGCACCCTGTATCTATCAGGTGCCACTCCTGGTGCTGGAGATGCAGCCAGAACGAACTAGATCAGCCCCCCACCCCCGTCACTGGAGCTAACCCTTTAGTGTCTTGCCAGGCTCCCTTATGACCCTCAGCCGTGCCTCTATCTCACCATCTTCTGGCTTGACAGAATTAGGGTCGCAGCAATCAGTCTATGCCACCTGAACTCCCCTCCTAACCCGCACTCCTCTCTACCAGTGCTACCCATACCCTCGAGGCCTCTCTGTTTCTTCCGGGATCATCCTGAGAAATATAATTCTCTTTTGTTTCCCTCAGGCCTTGCGCGCAAGCAGATATATCGCAGAACATAAAAAGAGCTAGATTTACTATCAAGTGGAGGTGTGAGGGTAGAAGAAGGTAAAGATTACAAAAAGATTGGCTTTCTTCCTCAGATGCCTCAAGGAACAAAGGCCAAACAGCTCTGGTAATTGTAGAATCCGGCTGTATCATTGGAGGACAGAATCCCAGCCTGCCACGGCCCACATCCACCCGTCCAGCTTTCTCACATGCCCTGGCTCCTGCTCTGTTGACTCTGGGACAATTGAACTTGAATTCACCTGAATAATCACTCAAGGGGCACCTGGCCTCCACCACGCAGGGCAGCTGGGCCGGATGCTCTTCTGTTCTGCCCATCTCTACTCAAATACCCAGGCCTGATTTCAGCTCAAACACTGGCTTTGGACTTCTCTGCCCGTCTTCTAATCTCAGAGCTTCAAATCTAGTTTGTCCCTTTGGAGATAAAATATTGGGCAATGGTACCTGAACTTGCTGTGTTTAGTCAGATCTCAGGTAGAACTCGTTGTGAGACGCGCCTATTATTGTGTGTGCCACAAAATAAGGGGAAGAGGGCCAGTGAGATGGCTCAGTGGCGTAAGCGCCTGCCTGGCAAGCGCGAGGGCCTGAGTTCGACTCCCGGAACCCACATACGAAAACAGGGCCAGTGATATCGCTCAGTGGCACAGGCTGGCGTGCGAGGTCCTGAGGTTGACCCCCGGTACCCACAAGAAAAATAAAAATAAAAATAAATAAGGGGAAGAAAAGGCACTGCCAATGACAACAGCCATTGTTGGTAAGACACACCTCAAGTTCATAGATATTGAAGTGTTTTAAAGAAAACAAAGCATCACTGAATCAACGATCGCAATCCTGCTCATGTTGCTAAGTGCGATCTGCGTTGGGGTCTGAGCCCGGAGGCTCCGTGATTTAGTCTGACGATGCTGTTCTCGTGAAGCACTGTGGTGAAAAGAATAAACTCTGGAGTCAAGCAGCTCCACAGGGTTTGAATTCTGCCTTTGCTTCTTCCAGCTTCCTTGACTTCTACAGAGACCTGGTTGTGCTGGAAAAGAGCTAATGCCTTGTTCACAGGGTCACTGTGAGGATGCCACGAGATTGTGTACGGAAAGGGCCAAGAGCAGTACTGAGAACTAAAAGCCACTGTGTGGGAAGAAGGGGGCCTTTCATCCCTCCTCCCATCTACACCTGCAGTCACCCTTCGAATCCAGGGCTGGCATCGGTTCTGCCTGGGTCTAGTCCCAGGTCTCCAGTGGCTGACACCGTAACACTGGGCAGGCGATAGTTTCCTTGCTCCATGGTTTCCCCCTCTGTCCCAGGTATGATGATCTCCAGGTCCCTTCCAGCTGAATGCTGGGATTCAGCTGTCCCCTCCCAGAGAACAGGCCTCTCCTTGCTCTCCAGTTGGGCAAATCGAGCCTCCTGGGCTCCACCCCACCCCTGCCTGCCTTCTCCACCAGCTCCATCACTGGTTATCCCCCATCCCCTGTGCGCTCTCCGGCTTCTCTTTGTGTGGCTCCTTCGCCCAAACACACGCTCAAATTTCTCCCTTTTTTTTTAATGTGGGTACCGGGAGTCAAACTCAGGACCTCGTGCTTGCCAGTAGGCACTTGTGCCGCTGAGCAATATTACCGGCCCCTTTTTTCCTTTATGTGGGTTCTGGGAGTCGAACTCAGGACCTTGCACTTGCCAGGGAGGTGCTTACACTGCTGAGCTATCTCACCGGCCCATCTCCCATTTTAATACAAAGGAGTCCTCTTTGGATCTTCCGGGTCCCCTCTGCTATGCCCCACCCTGTTCACAGCCAGGCCTTTCAAAAGAATGGTCCATGTTGGTGTTACCTCTGCTCCAGCTCCTCGACCCACGGTGATGTAACTTGTCCTTGTTCCTGCCTTTCCCACGATGTCATTAAGTGAAAAACCCAAAGGGGACTCCCCATTTTTCACCCCTCTTGAACTTCCTGTGGTATGTGGGCCTTCAGAACGTGCCCTCTTTGTTCATTCCTTCAGTCCCTCGATCTCCATGACCGTGTTCTCCTGGATCCCTGGCCTTTGGCTATCTCTTTCCTGGGTCCTCCACCAGTTCTTCCTCCCTATCAAATGCTCATGCTCCCCGGATTCCATCTGGGCACCACTATTTATCAGTCAAATAAGCCAGAACAGGACTATCTTAACTCTTAAATATTTTTGAAATTATTCACATATTTCTTTCCCAATGGCCTCCACCCTGGTTCAGCCTCATCTTCTCTCGCCTGGTGCCAGAATAATTTTTCCAGTAACTAAATATGATCATTTCACTTGTCTGCCCTGGGTAAGATCTAATCCTCTTTGGGTCAGCAACACAGTGCTTTGTGATCTGGTCCCCTTTTCCTGTCTCTCCATCTCCACCTCTACTCATCACCCAGCCTAACCTAGAGCCACACTGGCCGCTCCCTGAATCTGACACGCTCTGGCAAGCCTTCTTCAAGCCTCTGTGTACATTACCTCCTCTGCCTGGAATGCTCTTGTCCCTTCACAAGTACCTTTCTCACTTCAGGTCTCAGCTTGTTTTACCTCATCTATGACTCTTCCTCTGATGCCAAGGGTCCAAGGTGGAAGGAAGCTCCCTGCTCTAATATTCTAATTGCGTTTTGAGCATATCTACATGATCACAGCAATTATGCTGCACTCTAATTGGTGAACATTGTCTCCTTGTTAGACTCTAATCTCCTTGAGGGCAAATACTTAATCTTTCCATTTTTTGCATCCCTGGTTAGTCGCATATTTAATTAGGCTCTGGACCAAATGAATATGAATGAATTCTTTCCACAGGTGGCTGCTTCTGACTTCTCCCACAAGAGGGAGCTCTGCCTTATACAATAATCTCCCTCAACATTGAGTATTCCCAGCAAGGTTCCAGTCCTCACCAGGGATATAGCTCAGCAGCACAGCGCCTGCTGGGCAAGTGTGAGGTCATGAGTGCCATTGCCAGCACCAAAAAAAAAAGAAAAAAAAAGAAAAAAAAAAGATTCCAATCCTTAGGATTTCACTAATCATCTCAACTTTCAGTGATTTCAAAAAAATTTTTTTAGAAAGGCACTTCCAATAGTTGGAGTCTCCAAAACTAGCAAAGACACAAGCAAGAATATTTATGTTTAAGTGAATCTGAAACATACATTTCAACCCTAGCTGAAGACAAGTAACTAAGAATTGGTGGATTATTTTGTAAAATATGTGAGAGTGACATTTATTTTAAAGCAGATGTTTACTGGCCTAAGACTTTTCTATTTATGACACCCAAGCCACTATATTTGTATGAAAGGTTATAGGAGAAAGGGCTATAAAATGTAGAATATCTTGGTTAATGAGATAGGTAGATGAAGCAAGGTTGTTAATAGTAACCTTATCATATGTCAGAATTTCTAAACCAAATATTTGCAATGTAAGCAAATAATTCATAATGTAATGTATTTTGGGGGGGCAGGATCACATAAAGTATTATTCCTGTGTTTATCTTTTTTTTTTTTTGTGGGTACCGGGGGGTCGACCTCAGGACCTCGCGCGCCAACAGGCACCCGTGCCGCTGAGCGATATCACCGGCCCCTTTTTCGTATGTGGGATCCGGGAGTCGAACTCGGGCCCTCGCGCTTGCAAGGCAGGCGCTTATGCCGCTGAGCCATCTCACCGGCCCTCCTGTGTTTATCTTAATGAGAGATTATAAAAAATTTTTTTTACAAGACTGGCCTCTCTCTATTAATATGCTTCAAAGAAACCCTAACAAAACATTTTCTGTATCTTAAATACAGAAGGACATTGTTAACATATTTCCAATTCTCCAAAATATTTATTAAAGATGACTAGAGCAGAAAAGGCACTTGGTGAATAGACTCTGCCTGCCTTAATTTCTCTGGTCCACTTTCATGGTTTAGAACTTCCTTAACCTATATTGCCTATTTGAAGGTAATTTTTCACGACCTCACTACTAACTTGGTGTTCGTTATTAAGCTACAGGGTCCCCGCCTGAAGGGCGGCATGTGAAGAAATGCCCTCACCCCCAGACCTCCTGCTTTTCTTACAAAGTGTTTCCCTGGGGCCAGTTTCCTCCCTGGCTTAACAAGTAGGGCTGACAGCGGAACAGGTTCTAATCTGACAAAATCTGGTGTTAACTCGACTCACTTCTGCCCCAGCACACCACCACGACTGGTGTAGACACAGCTCAGACTGACACAGGTGATGCAGGCATCAGTAAGTTCATACAAACGGAGACGCAGGCTGTCTCAGCAAAACAGCCACCTGTGTTGCTCCAGCGGAGCCCCTGCCGTGAAGTTGGGGTGGTTTCTCATTGGATGGGTCAACTCTCACAGTTTGGGATCCTTTCTCCCCACTTGGTCTGGGGTGATCTAAGATGAAGTGAAGAAAACTCAGCCCAGTGTGAGCTCCAGTCTTCATCACTGAGAAGGGAGCCACGTGCTATCAGTGCCTGGTGGCCTCTCCTGCAAGTGATGGGACCTTCTTCTTGAGGACTTCCTGCCTAACCCCTCCTCTTCCAGGAACCATACAGGACTGCTGAGTCCCTAGGAAGGGATGTGGGTGACAGGCCTACAGTCTCCTGGGGCTCTAATGGGTGATGCCTAGCTACTGGAATGAGATGGTTCATTCCTCTGGTTGGGGTAGATCCCATCAAAAGTTTACAGCTCTTGCCAAGCGTGGTGGCGCATGACTGTGATCCCAGCACTCGGGAGGCTGAGGCAGGAGGATCGCTGTGAGTTTGAGGCCAGCCTGGGCTACATAGTGAGTTCAAGTACAGCTTGGACTATGTAGTGAGACCTAGTCTCAAAAAATAAAAATAATAAAAGTTTACAGCTCTGGCCAGGCACAGTGGCACACACTTGCAATCCCAGCATTCAGGGAGGCTGAGGCAGTTGGATAGAAAATTTGAGACCCTCCCACCTGGGCAATTTAGGGAGACTCCATCCCAAAATAAAAATATTAAATAACTAAAAAAGGCTGGGGATGTAGCTACGTGGTAGAGTGCCCTGGGTTTTTACTGCAGTAACGGAACAGTTAAGTGGAGAAAGAGAACAAGATTTGAAATGTATGTTGGGACAGGATGTGGGAGGGAGCTCAGGGGTGGGGAGTCCTGCAGCCCAACCTACCTACCTAGACTCCAGTTAGTAGAGGATGAGGATTCAGTGTCTGTGAGCCCTTCGACTTTTGTGGTCTCAGGAGGGTCTCCTTGCCTTCATTTCTTCCCAAACTTTGTCTTTTCAAAACTCCCTGATCTGAATTAGCGCTGGGTGGACCCAAGCCCTGCGCCCCTAGGGGTCGGAGCGGGAACAGCGCTTCAAGGCCTCCGGCTAACCCAGGCTAAGCACCTCGACCCGCAGCTTCACCCCGGCACCCAATCTCGGCCCCGGTTCCCTACCTTCTCTCCCAAAAGGTGCGTCCGCTGCAGCCGCGCCGCTCGCCTCTTCCCGAGCACCTGGCTCCCACGCTGCGATCCTGCGGGGGCGGAGGGACCCGATGCCAATGTTCGGTCCCCGAAAGCGCACGCACTCTTTCTTTCTCTCCCAACTCCACGAAGCGCCAGGTTGTGGCCAGATTAACCGGGTCTGGGGTGCTATGCACCCCACGCAGCCTCGGACAGGGTGGCTCGGAGCGCACGGACCGCGCTATTGTGTGGCCCCCCGCAGCATCCCGCGGAGCCCCGATATCTGCCCTCCACCCCCGCAGCACCCCTCGGACCCCCGATCTCTGCCCCCCACCCTCGCAGCATCCCTCGGACTCTGGGTCTCGTCTTCCCTTCCTACCCCCACGCCCAGCACCCTGGCGGGCCCAGTGCAACGAGTCTGCAGGTCCGGCACGCGCGGCTCGCAGGGCGGTGACCCCGAGATCCCACGGAGGAACCTGGGGGAGAGGGTCCCACGGAGGGCCACCTCTCTGTGACGCCTGGCCTGGCTGACTCCTGGTCGTGGAGCGCGGACCCGCAGACCCGACGGGGTGGAGAGGACCAGGGCCCGCGCGCGGCCCATCCGACCTGTCTAGGCGGACTCGCCCTTCGCTCCGCCCACGAGGCCGCAAGAGACAAACCCTCTGCGGGACGGGACGGGACGGGACGGGACGGGACGGGACACCCCACCCGAGCCCTGCGAGCCCAGGCCGCCGCACCTCGGGCGCCCCTTCCTTTCGCCGCGGGGACCTTCGGCCGCCCCTGTGCGAGCCGCTTCTACCCGCCGAGGTCCCCCACAGCCCCCAACCCTGTCCGCCCCGTCCCTCCAAGTCCCGCCCCCAACCCTGCCTGCCCTGTTCCCCCTCCAGCCCCGCCCGGGCCCCCAAGCCCCGCCCGCCAGGCTCGGAGCTGGAGAGGCGGCCGGACCCATCCGGCTTCGGATTCCGTTCAGGAGCCAATCTGCAGTCCCGGAACAAAGGCGGACCAAGGTCAGATCCTGGAGGGCCCGGTGCTGGCGGGGAGGGAGCTCCTAGGGCAGGCAGCCAGGGAGAGAACCCCACCACGGCCGGGTTTGAGGGAAGAGCTTCCAACCTTATCCTAAGGCTAAAACGGAGCCCGCTAGCGCCTGTCCTCTGCCCACCACGGTTTGGGGAGACTGGGTACTGCCTGGGGTTGAGCCTTCCTTCCAAAGTTTTGGGGAAGTTATGCCCCCATGTTGCTTGGCAAATCAGTGCAAGGGCACCACCCCCAAAAGGCGACTATGAGCGTGCCCACCCTCCTCTGCAGCCCTCTATCAGCCTGTCCTGTCGGCCCACGCCACGCCTGTGGCGGAGGAATGGCACATTTGGGTTTGGGCGGGAAACCCGAAGGGCTGACAATGGGGGAGGGGAAGGACCAATGTGGCCACTTCGGCTCTCTTTGAATTGTCCAAGGCCTTCATCCGGAAGACTGCACAGGGTGGACCGGGCACAACTCTGGCAGGACCCAGGCTTTTAAAATATATTTAATAGGAGGTGAGAAGTAGGGATGACACCCCTTCCTGAGTTCTGTCCTCTGACGACTGTCCAGAAGCCCTGAGAGTGGAAATCAGGCTTTCCCTGAGCCACCTGCTGCCTCCGTCCGGTTTTCCTGGTTTAGTTTATTGGGCTGGGAGGGAGAGCATGAAGCGAGCCCTAAAACATGAGCATCTGGCCAGCAGCCCTCCGGAGTCTGCCCAGAGGATGACCTCCAGCACCCTCTCTCTGTGTCACGTCTGTGTGACACCTTTTCTTTTTTCCTCTGAATTCAACCTCATTCTCACTTGTGATTCTGGCAACCATGCTGGGAAGTAAATAGTTCGGGTCCCATCAGATAAGTGGCTTCCTAAGGTCCCACGGTGTACTGGCCTTGTCTCCAGGCAGCTGTGCCAAGATTTTACACCCACTCAGAAGCAAGCTTTTGTTAGCTTTGTTCATCCAGCTCTGGCGCCTCTAGTACCTAGTGGGCGCCTGTTAAGTATTTGTTGACTGAATGAGTGGATCTTGGGAGAGAGTAAATCTCTTGTTCTACTCTACCCACTCTGGCCCTGGCCCACCCCAGCCTGGATTCACAGAGACCTGCAGCGCCTTGGCCTGATTCTCCTGAACAGCAGGCGGTCATTCCCTGTCCTCTCTTTCTCTAGGTGCCCATTTTGGGGGATTCTAACACCTGAGCTGCTAGTTGCATTTTCATCATGGGCTTCCACCTGGCTCTGGCGTGGGCCCTCCTGGTTGGGCCATGGACCCCCGTGGGTAAGTACAGGCTGGAGAAGTGTGGCCAGGAGCAGGAAACCCAGCATCCTCTGGGCTTCACTAGGGACAACAGCTGTGTCATAGCCATCCCTGTATCCTTAGTCCCTGCACATGGTGTGCATGTTGGACACGTGGATGGATAATGGAATGAAAGTTATTGCCAAATACACAGAGTTAGGGAGCCCAAGTTCAAGAATGACTATATCAGCATTTCCCATTTCATTCTTTCCTTTGGGAGGAAGGTTTCTCTTGCCTCTGCCTTCTCTCTTTTCATAAAGTGTTCCTGACTCAACATAGGAAAAGATTGATTAGAATTCCGAATCAGATTCTCAAAGCTGAAAGGGAATCACAGATGTTTTTATACAATATAATTAAACCCTAAAACCACATGACCCTGAGTTTCGTCTTGCTATCTTCAGCGTTGGACACTCTCTCCCTACGTTTGGAGGCCGCTCTCTGTAGCCTGGACCTCTGAGGAGGGAAATGGGCCTAAGGTACCACAAGTTAGGTTAAAAAGAGGAGGTCCCCGCTCATTAGGGACGAGAGATGCAAACACAGGAAGCAGAAGAACCCTGTGGAATGATCCAGGCTGGCTGGGGTGACAGGACGGTGACATGGTCCCTGCAGTCCTCCTTGACCACACACTGTCATTCCTCCTGGCCCTCTCCTTTCCTTGGCCTTGGATTTCCTTTGCTCCCTGGCACTGGCCTCTTTTCTCTAACCTGTCCTCTCCCTGTACACTGCCCCAAAGGTCCCTTCCAGGTTCTGCCACCAGTTTGTCATAGCGATCACATGTGTGTAGCTGTCGTAGTTTTGCCCCAAGACCTGGGTCCTTAGCCAGGTTCTTCATTCAGACATCAGGGCCTGGGTCTTTTTCCCTCCCTGAGCCCCTGGCAATATGTGTGTGTTCGTGCAGGTGTGTGAGTGTGGGTAGAGTGTCCTTTGAGGACACTCAGAGGAACGGGCCTCCTTCTAAGAGTCCTCTTCCTTCTGCTGAGGGGAGGAAGAGGGGGACTTCTAGTTTGGGGGAGAGGATCCAGCTGGTCAGCTGAGCTACTGAGCAGAACGATCCCACCCTACCTGACTTTGGACCTTCTCCTCTGTCCCCTTCCAAAGCTCTTCCCCCACCTCTGGCTGCTCCTGCCTTGACCCTGGTTTTTGCAGAGTACAATAGAATCAAGAGCATGAATCACACAGAAAGCAGATGTCCCGAGTGGGGAAGGGCAAGCCATCCACATGACTAGTCCAGTCCCCGGTCCAACCCAGGAAACTGGGAAAAAGACCAGAGCAGCAGCACCACACCCCTGCCCGGGGCAGTAGGAGAGGCCAGGCCCCGAATGGCACTGCCCCTACCCAGAATGACTTGTCCTGCCCAGGTATGGGGTGTGGCAGGCTCTTCCTGTGTGTGGCATCCTAGAGCTGGGCATGGTTTTTGTGCTGCTGTGTCCCCCAGGATCTGAAGGCTGCAACCTCTTCCCTATGGGCGCTGACCTCCTCTCGGGGGCCATTTGTCACCAGGCACTGCATCCTGGCTGTGACTCTGCCCTGCTTCTCACCCTCCCCCCAGTGCCTCTTGGTCCCCACCTTCTGCTGCCCTGAGCACCAGGCTCAGGCCCAGTCCCTGGAGGCCCCGGTGGCCTCTTACACGCTGATTCCCTCTTCTCACCCAGGAGCCCCGAGCCCCATTTCATGGGAGGTGCAGCGATATGACGGGTGGTACAACAACCTCAAGGAACACAGTTGGGGCAGCAAAGGTAGGTGACAGCTGAATGGGGAGAGAGTCCCAGCTTCAGGATGGTACCTGCCCCCTGCAGGGGGAGGGCTGTCGAGTGTCAGCACAGGCTACTCACCTCCAAAGTTTCAGGATCCACAGTATGGAGGGAACTCTGGGAGAAGGGGAGGCAAGATTGCTCCTTGAGGGCCGGTGAGATAGCTCAGTGGCGTAAGCGCCTGGCTGGCAAGCGCGAGGGCCTGAGTTTGACTCCCGGAACCCACATAAGAAAAAAGGGCCAGTGATATCACTCAGTGGCACAGGTGCCTGCTGGAGCGCGAGGTCCTGAGTTCAATCCCCGGTATCCACAAAAAAAAAAAAAAAAAAAAAAAAAAAAAAAAGATTGCTCCCTGAGCCAAGCGTGGTGGCACAGGCCTGTAATCCCAGCACTCTAGGAGGCTGAGGCAGGAGGATTGCAAATTCAAATCCAGCCTGGGCAATTTAGAGGTTTAGTGAGACTATCTTAAAATAAAAAGGGCTGAGGATGTCGTGCAGAGTGTGAAGGTCCTGGGTTCGATCCCCAGTACTGCCTAAATAAATCCATAAAGCTTGTTCCCTCAGGATGCATCGGTTGTTCTGCCCCTTACCTCTCCTATGCCAGGCTCCCGCCTGCGGCGGCTGGTCCCAGCCAGCTACGCCGATGGTGTGTACCAGCCCCTGGGAGAACCCCACCTGCCCAATCCCCGGGAACTCAGCAACACCGCCCTGCGGGGCGCGGCGGGCCAGGCCTCCCTGCGGAACCGCACAGTGCTGGGCGTCTTCTTCGGTGAGGACCTCTGCCCGCTGCTCGGGCTCCAGGAGGGAATCCATTGTCAGCTGCACCCCTCCCTGTCCCAGGAGGGGTCAGAGAACGATGAGGGTCTGAGAGTGGGAGTGCGACATGGGGCGAGGCAGGGTGGCAGTGGAGGCAGAGGGAGGGGTGAGGTAGAGGCGGGGGCGTGAAAATTGTCTGACAGGCTGTCTCCTGGAGCCCTCTTGTCCCAGTGGCTCCTAGGACCGGCGCAGGAAGGGTTCTGGCCGAGAGGGCTGAGGGGAGGTAAAAGGGGGGTGCCAGGTGGCCCAGCAGGATGGCTGGTGTCCTTCTCACCCGTGTCTGACACCCGTTGAGGCCCGCAGTCTCCGGGGAGCTCCCAGCTGCGTGTCGGGGCGGGTGCTGCCAGCACCTTCGCCTGGGCACCTCCCGGTTACCAAAGAGAGAGAGATGACAACACGCAGACCCGGCGCAGCACGCGGGCCAGGAGAGGCAGGGGCTGGTGGAGCGCTGAGCCTGGGCCTGTGCTTCAGCGCTGCTGACTCCTGAGGCTCCCAGGGATGGAGGGCGGGCTGGGCGCGGGGCAGGGCAGGGAGCCCTGGGGTGGCCCTAGCGCCCTCCGCACGCGTCCCTAGGCTACCACGTGCTGTCGGACGTGGTGAGCGTCGACACCCCCGGCTGCCCCGCCGAGTTCCTCAACATCCACATCCCGCCCGGAGACCCCGTGTTCGACCCCGACCGGCGCGGCGACATCGTGCTGCCCTTCCAGAGGAGCCGCTGGGACCCCGAGACCGGACGGAGCCCCAGCAACCCCAGGGACCTGGTGAGGCCGGGCGCGCGCGACGCCGGGGCAGCGCGGGGCCGGGGCGGGGTCTCCCACCCTCCGTGACCCCCGGCGCGTGTCCCCAGACCAACCAGGTGACCGGCTGGCTGGACGGCAGCGCCATCTACGGGTCCGCGCACTCGCGGAGCGACGCGCTGCGCAGCTTCTCCGGGGGGCGCCTGGCGTCGGGGCGCGACCCCGCCTTCCCGCGCGGCTCGCCGGACGCCCTGCTCGTGTGGACGGCGCCGGACCCCGCCACGGGCCAGGCCGGGCCCCGGGGGCTGTACGGTGCGCGGGTGCGGGTGCGGGCGCGGGCGGCCGGCGGGGAGCGGAGGACGGGGCCCCCCTCGGCCGCGCCGCTCACCGCCGCCCCCCGCGTCCCGCAGCCTTCGGGGCCGAGCGCGGCAACCGCGACCCCTTCGTGCAGGCGCTGGGCCTGCTGTGGTTCCGCTTCCACAACTGGTGGGCAGACAGGCTGGCCCGGGAGCACCCGCGCTGGGGCGACGAGGAGCTGTTCCAGCACGCGCGCAAGAGGGTCGTGGCCACCTACCAGGTCCGCGCCGCCCGCAGCCCCCTCGCGATGGCCGCCCGGAGCCCCTGTGCGTGGGGCTCCCCGCAGGGCCGCTGTCTGGGAAGAGCCCCCGTGGGTGATCCGGAGGCCCAGAGCTGCTTATTCGAGGACCCCGCCCCACCCCACCCTCCGGTTCCTAGGGGAGCCCCCCATTCCTGTCTGAGGTTCCTCCACCTTGCGCGCCAGCTCCCCCTTGCCCAGCCGGCTCCATCCCCTGCTTCTCTGTCCCCTCTGTGACCCGCAGAACATCGCCATGTACGAGTGGCTGCCCAGCTTCCTGGGGAAGACACCCTCAAAGTATGAAGGTGAGGGCCGGGGAGGGAGAAGAGAGGGCTTGCAGGAGATTGGGGGGTTGTGGGTGTGGGTGTCTTAGAGGCTAAACCCTGTGCCCTCTTTCCCCTGCCCCCAGGGTACCGCCCGTTCCTGGACCCCAGCGTCTCCCCAGAGTTCGTGGTGGCCTCGGAGCAGTTCTTCTCCACCATGGTGCCCCCCGGAGTGTACATGAGGTGTGGAGGGGCTGGAGTGTGTGTTTTGGGGGCGAGGGTGTCAGTGGAGGAAAACCTGCCCACAGCAGCCCCCAGCCCAGGACTGCCAGTCTGAGTGCTCCCATTCCTATAGGAACAGGGAATGTAGATGGGAGGGAAGGGCATGTCTGAAAAAGGCGATCGCTGTGGTTTGTAAACACTTTTCTTCCATTCTCCTACAGTGAGATTTATTCCCCGGTAAAGGGCAGGGTTGTTGAAACTCAGAGGGGTCATAAAGACCCCAGCCTGAACCTCAGGGGCATTTTTTAGCTGTAAGCACAGGGCCTGGGATTTACAAGCTTTGGGGAGGAGTTTAAAAAATGTGTGCAATCTGAAGAAAAACATTGGCTCCAAAATAATGCAAAAGGAACTTTAAAATAAAGATATGCATATTTAAGTAAATGTACACGGGTAAAACATCAGCTTATTGTATTTTTTTGCGATTGCATTACAATTTAAAGCAATTCATAGGTTAGATTTGCTTACTCTAGAACAATATCTGGGTTTGTCTGATGATGGCTGAGAAATCATAGGCAACTGAGTTATCCACAGGTGAGTAGTTTCTAAAGAAAAATTTGTAAATCCTTTAAAAATGTATCTACATAGCTGGGCGCAGTGGTTCGAACCGTAGTCCCAGCTACTCAGGAGACTGAGACCAGAGGATAGCTCAGGGCAGGCAAGCCTGGGTGAATGCAGTGAGACCTTATCTCTAATCATCATCATCATCATCATCATCATCATCATCATCATCATCATCATCATCATCATCATCATTTACTGAGCACATTAATCCCAGCTATTCTGGAGGCTGAGGCAGGAGGATCACTTACTTGAGCCCAGGAGTTTGAGACCAGCCTGAGCAAAAATGTAAGATGTTATCTCACACAGAGGGGAGGGGCGCTGCATATTAGCAGGATTCATAGATTCATAGGTCCGTAGATTCAGTCAACCTCAGATTGAAAATACTTTTTAAAAAATTGCTTCCGTACTGAAAATGAGCAGCCTTTTTTGGGTCATTCGTCCTTGAATAATACAGAGAGAGAACAATAAGGAAAGACAGGATGGGGAGAAGGAGACGGAAGGCTCTAGGACTGCGTTTTTAGGTGTTTGGTCTGAGGACCTGCTGGTCAGGTGGCCTGACCATGCTGCCGCGCGGACGGAGCAGCCGGGCTTCTGGCTGCTGGTGTCTGACATGTGGACCGAGGGCCAGGTGGCTCCGGTCGCCTCTCCTCTACTCCTTGCATTTCAGGAATGGCAGCTGCCACTTCCAGGAGGTTGTTGATCGGAATTCAGGTTTCTCCAGAGCTCTGCGAGTGTGCAACAGTTACTGGAGCCGAGAGGTCAGGGCTGGGGGCACGTCTGTGTGGGTGTGGGAGGGCTGGGGTATGTGTGTGTGCCTGAGAGCAGGTGGGGAGCTGGGTGGTAGACTGAGGCAGGCGGCTGAGCTGGGCTGGGGTGAAGGAGGCAGCCTGGGGAACATGGTCAAGAGTGAATCTCGCTGGGCGTGGTGGTGCGTGCCTGAAATACCTCTTGAGGCTGAGGCAGGAGGATTTCTGCAAGTTCAAGGCCAGCCTGGACTGTATAGTGAGTCCATCCAAGCCAGGCCAGTGTATGTGCAGAGCACTGACCGTGAGTTTAAAGCAAAGTCAGGTACTTTGTGGATGTTTGAATAGAAGGAGGGAGGTTGAGCACAAGGAGACAAGGGCAAGGTACAAAATCAGACTCACGGAGCTAACTGAGGCCTCAGCATCCTCCTGACCTGAGTTTGAACCACAGCCTTGGACATGCTAGGCAAGCACGGCACCGTGGAGCTGTACCTCAGCCCAAGTCCTTTTTATTAAGGGGAGGAGACTGAGTTCTGAGAGGTCTTGTGACTTGCCCAAGGCCACACAGCTGGTTGGTAGCACATCTACTGACGCGAGATGCTCTAGTGCCTTTGCCAACCAGAGTCAGGGCTCCAAAGAGGGAAGGAAAGTTTTGCGGACCCTCGTGCTGGGAGACACACGTCACCAGGCACGGACTTTGGATGGGAGCAGTATCCGCCGGAGTAGGAAATTCACCTATCATTGAGGAAAGGCCCCAGGAGGAGCAAATAGGCTGGGTGGTGGAGAAGCCTGACTGCCTGGCCTCCAGCCCCATTAGTTCTGTCTCTCTGCTCCTCCCCACCCCCAAAGAACCCAAACCTCCAGAGCGCTGAAGACTTTGATGCGCTGCTGCTGGGCATGGCCTCCCAGCTCGCCGAGCAAGAGGACCACGTGGTGGTCGAGGATGTGCGAGGTGAGCTACAGGCTGTGGTCCCCTTGCCCCCTGGGGGCCGGGCAGGGAGCCTGGCGTTGCCCACCATGGCTTCCTCTGTGTGTCTCAGACATCGTCCCTGGGCTGGAGGCCCCGCTGACCCTCCGGCCTCTCACTCCCAGATTTCTGGCCTGGGTCGCTGAAGTTTTCCCGCATGGACCACCTGGCTGGCTGCCTGCAGCGAGGCCGGGATCTGGGGCTGCCCTCGTACACCAAGGCCAGGGCCGCGCTGGGGCTGCCCCCCGTCACCCACTGGGAGGACATCAACCCCACCCTCTCTCGGAGCCACAGCGCAGTGAGGAGGGCTCAGGACCGGAGGGAGGGACGGGGGCCACGGCACGCTGTCCCCGTATGCGGAAGATGGGCAGTAAGACAGGTCCCGTGGACAGGGCTCGGGCGAGGATGCTTCCCAGTCTTACACAGCAGGATGGAGGTGACCAGGCCAGCAGCCTCTGGCTGTTGACTCTGCATGCTCAGATCCAGCCACCGTTTATTGAGCTCCTGTTGTATGCCAGTCCCTTATTAAACATGGGCATGTGGAGCAGGTGCTTGGCTTGGGAACAAGCTGTGCTTTGATGTCTTGACATCTCAGCTGCCTTCAGGGAGTCCCCCTCATTGCCTGCCAGCCAGCAGGCCACCTCTGGCCTCCACCACCATGGCCAGCAGTGTCTCTCCAGTTGTGTGCTGTGTCTCGCCCGTACTATCTCCAAGGGTGCTGGAGAGTGTGTTGCAAGGCCCACAGGGACGTGATATGTTCACGGGGCTTATAACATCTTATAAGATCTGTGTAAAATAGGAATCACAGGTGTGCTGAAAGTAGCAAGTCTTTGGTGTCACCCAGGCCTCTTTAGAGCTAAGCTGGTCAAGTGCTTATTTGCACTGGAGGGAAAAGAACTAGAGATAGGTAGAAAATGCTGGCAATATATAGTCAAAGACAGTCTCTAAAAATGAATATGTAGTTGGGATTTGATATTTATTTACTTATTTATTTTGGTGGTTTTTGAGACAAGGTCTTGCTACATAGTTCAGGCTGACCTTGAACTGACTATGTAGCTCCAGAGTGGCCTCGAACTCACTTTGATCCTCCTGCCTCAGCCTCCTGGAGTGCTGGGATTACAGGCATGTGGCACCACAGTGGGCTAGGATTTGATTTTTGGAACTTATTTTTTTTTTAGCTCTAAAGAATAGAGATCGTTTACAACACAGGATGGTACCATGTAATTTTGCACATTCTGATTTTGCCCTTCCAACTTTGATACATTTCCAAGTACAGACGATGTAGGGGGCTGGTGGCTGTGGCAGCTGGAGCTAGAAGAAGGTTCCCATTGAGAATTAACTTTGTGTGGCTCTCAGGGCAGTGCCTGGGGCACCATAAGCACTCTCCACGAGAGAGCTGCTCTTCCTGTCACTTCCTGTTAGCATCCTGCGGCTGATCCCAGAGCAGCTGCTTTGCCCGAGGCTGGGTGCCAGGCTCTCTCATTCACACCTGTCCCTGGCTGGTTCCAGGTGCTGGAGGCCACCGCTGCCCTGTACCACCAGGACCTCTCTCGCCTAGAGCTGCTCCCTGGGGGGCTGCTGGAGAGCCACGGGGACCCCGGACCCCTGTTTAGCACCATTGTCCTTGACCAGTTTGTGCGGCTTCGGGATGGTGACCGCTACTGGTTTGAGAACACCAGGAATGGGTAAGGCTGGTGGGCCCCCATTAGACTTAGACGGCCCCCAGGCCTTGATGCCTGGCTTCCCCCACCCTTCTGGTTTCTTTCCTCTTCCTCCCTGGGCTTGGCCCCCTCCATCTCTCTCCCAGCCCCCTCCTCTCCCCATGCCCAGGCTCTTCTCGGAGGAAGAGATTGCAGGGATCAGGAACACTTCCCTCAGGGAGGTCCTGGCGGCTGTCACCAGTGTGGACGCCAGTGGCCTGCAGCCCAATGTCTTCTTCTGGGTTGCAGGTGAGTGACCGAGGGGTGACTGGAGGGCGCTGGGTCCAGAGCCTTGTCCCTCCTTGGGGGACAGCAGGACGGTGGCTTTGAGCCCGAGTGAGCTGTGGTTCTGTCCTTAGGAGCTGTGGGGCAGGCGGGGGGTGGGGCTGCCACATGCAGCTGTGTGGTCCCCGCTGCTCAGCTCCAGGGGCTGCCTGAGTAGGGACAGGACTGAGCCTCCCAGAGACCAGGGGAGGAGTCTTGCATTTGGCTGGGATGCGGTGGGGGCTTGGTGTAGCGTGAGGAGGGCCAGATGAGGCGGGGGTACCTCAGCCCATCACAGGGATGAGGGCAGCGCTGTGTGTGTGCACGTGTGTGTGCGTGCATGTGAGGGAGACAGAGGTTGGGCTCGTTTTCTCACCCCTTGTGTTACCCAGGAGGCAAATGCCACAGTCTTGCTACAATGGCAGTTGTAAGCAGCCCTTGACCCCTGCTACCTGGAGTGCCCCGCCCCCTTCTTGCCACCCTTCCCTGCTTCCTGTGTGGCCCAGCGCCCAGGCTCTGGCTTCCTCCACCTGCCAGGGGACCCCTGTCCACAGCCAAGACAGCTGAGCACTGAGGACCTGCCAGCCTGTGTGCCCCTTGTCGTCCGGGACTATTTCAAGGGCAGTGGCTTTGGCTTTGGGCTCACCATTGGGACCCTGTGCTGCTTTCCATTAGGTAAGAACACCAGGGAGTGTAGTCGCCAGATGAGAGGTGCAGGCTGGGAAGGAAGGGCTGTCTAGGACAGCAAGCCATGCAGAGCTGTCCCTCTGGGCAGGAAGTGTTAGGGGACGGGGACATGAATAGAGTCTGAGCCGCAGATAAGTCAGCTCCAAGATCTGCCTCCCTGTTCTCCGCGGAGCCCCAAGGGGCTGGCTTCGTCCAGAGCCTGGGGAGTCCGCAGTCCGTAGCTGTCTGCAGGATTCTGGGCCAGAGGCACTGTCAGAGGCAGATCAGGCCTGGGCAGATGGGGTTGCTGGCAGGGGCTGGGGACTTTAGTCTTCCACAGGGATGAGTGGGGGTCAACCAGCATCCCGGCAGGGTGAGCCCAGCCCATGGCTTGAGGGCTCTGGGCCTGGTTTCTGGCTGGGAAGGGGCAAGAGTAAGAGACACAGGGGCGGATAGACAGGTATCTAGATGCCACCAAAACCCCCGTGGGATGCGGAGTGGCTCCTCCTGTGGATCTTCCGGAGTAGAAGTAACTGAGTGCAGACTTAGGAGGCAGGGAGAGGAGTTGGGGTGGGAGCCAGGCCATCTCCCAGATCCTCATGTCCCCAAGTGTCCTGCTGCCTCTGCTCTCCCAGTGAGCCTGCTCAGCGCTTGGATTGTAGCCCGGCTCCGTATGAGGAATTTCAAGAGACTCCAGAGCCAGAACCGCCAGAGTATCATGTCTGAGAAGCTGGTGGAGGGTGTGGAAGGTAGGCCTGGGGCCTGAGGATCAGGGACAGGGATGGGGACGGCCCCCCTGGCCATCCATCCCAGAAGCCCGGGGAAAAGGCTTTCCTTTCTAGGGCTGTCAGCAGGCAGGGCAGTGGGGAAGCCACAGTGACAAGAGGCAGAAGTTGGACCATAGCAGATTTTTAAAACCTCTCTATTCCTATTTTTTTTTTATTTATATATAGGAATAATTGTAAACCTCACAGGTTAGTGAGCCAGTGAAATAGTTCACACAAAGCACCATGTGGAGAACCTAGTGACACTCAGGACATGGTTGTCCTCGTTCCCTCGTGGGCTGGAGGCACAGCAGGACTTCTGGGGAGGTGGTGGCCCTCCTCAGTGCCCAGGAAGGGGGCAAGAAGCTGGGGAGGCCGGGCGCTAACCTCGGCGCAGGGTGCCTCTGACCCAGCTGTGTCACCCCCAGCTCTGGAGTGGCAGGGCCACAAAGAGCCCACCCGGCCAGTGCGTGTGCACCTGCAGCCCGGGCAGATCCGTGTGGTGGACGGCAGGCTCACCACGCTCCGCACCGTGCAGCTGCAGCCCCCGCAGCAGGTCCACCTCATCGTGTCTAGCAACCGCGGCCGCCGCACCCTGCTGCTCAAGGTCCCCAAGGAGTACGACCTGGTACAGCCTGTGGACCCTGACGCCTTGTCTGCCGCAGTGAAAGAGGCACTCGGGTTGGGGGGAGGGAGGCAGGGTGCTGGCTCCTGCTCCCCGCCTGTCATACTTGGTGGAATCGAAACACCACTGTCCTGCTCAGGGCCTGATCTCCTGTCCCCACTCCTGCAGCGAGGGCCAGCTCCCTCCTTATCTAAGGATATCCTCGAAGGTCCTGGCTGGGGGTCCTTACAGAGGCCACGCCCTCTTCCCTATCCCTTTATTTCAGGACCTAGTGAATTTTTGAAGGGGAGCTACATGGGGGGAGCGCTGACTGTGGACTCCGCCTGCCCAGCTGTGTCCCCTCCATCCTTGGCCTCTCTGCCTTCCCCTTGCTTCTCCAGTGAGGAACCGGGGAAGAGCGGCTCCATGCTCCATGCCATCACCTCTGAGGGCTGGTCTGCACCATCAGCCAGCCCACTCTTGCTCTCTCCTGCAGGGTCTCCCCAGGGGCTGCCCCCTGACCCCCACAGAGCGCGCCGGGCCTGGAGGGCTCCATAGGCGGCTGCGCTCACTCTGCTGCCCCGTAGGTGTTGCTGTTCACCGTGGAGGAGGAGCGGCAGGCGCTGGTGGGAAACCTGCGGGCGGCCCTGAAGGAGAGCGGGCTGAGCTTCCAGGAGTGGGAGCTTCGCGAACAGGAGCTGCTGAGGGCTGCCGTGACGCGGGAGCAGCGGAGCCACCTCCTGGGGACCTTCTTCAGGCACCTCTTCTCCCAGGTGTGTAGCGGGCCGGATCTGTGCATGACTGCGCCTGCGGTCATGCAGGAGGCGACACTGACTCTGGGGAAGCCAGAAGTGAGTCAGCAACCTTCTAAAATTTGGGGCAAGTCAAGTTGTCCCCACCCTCATCAGAGTCCTGAAGGAAAATTCACATTTGGTGCAAAAGAAAAATGAAAAAACGAAAACAAAAAAAATGCCAGGGAGGTGGGAGCAGAGCAGAGTGGAATGCAGCCTGGTTCCCCGCTGACAGAGTTTGTCCGTCCACCAGGAAGAGGGGACCAGAAAGGAAGATGACAGTGACGGGTGAGGGCGGGAAGGCAATCCCGGAGCGGCCTGTTCTGGGTGCTGGGGACAGGGCCGCCGCGAGGGTGGAGGAAGGTCATGGTGGAGGGGAGATCAGGAAAGTTCGGGCTCCACAGAAAGGAGGAGCAAGGAGTGAGCAGAGCTGCTCTCTGGATGGGTAACGAAATGAATGTTCGAGAGGGAGCAGCGAGGGCTGGCTGGGGAGAGGATTCCTGTGGATTCAAGCTACCGTTTACTGAGCCTTTAGTCTGCCGGATTTACCCTTCTAACAAGTTGAGTGCTGAGTGCACAAAGGGCCGAGGAGCCTTTGGCCACATAGGACCAGGGCCCAGGGAGGACGCGGCTCAGGGTCCCTCAGAGCTGTGGGAAGCCCCTGAGCACAGGGATGATGTAGCTGCGTTGCTGGACCCTGGGTGCCTGCCGGTTTCTGGGGGCTGCAGGGTGCTCTCAGCTTTCAGGGCATTTCCCGCACGACTGCCCTTGTTGATTCTCACAGTAACCCTGTGACATAAGCAGGGCTGGTGAGGAAATGAATCCCAGACAACAAGAGGTTGGCCCGAGGCCATGCAGTAAGCAGGTGGCAGAGTTGGGACATGAACCCAGGTCTCTCAGCCAGGGGCTATTTCCACTAAGGCACCCTGTCTGAAGCTGCAAGGTTTGGAACCACAGATAGGCTTGGGCTGAGCCGCGCAGCTGACAGGCAGGAAAGACAGGTACCACGGCCCGTGGCTTATCTGCCTCCCTTACAGGACAGCTGGATGTAGACCGCCCAGGATGACAATTCCTCTTCTCCAAGCCCAGAGGAAGCCTTGCTATTGTTAAAACTCTTTTAGATCTAAGTAGGAGGAAGCACTGCACCGGCTCAGCTGACCCTGAGGATCCAGCTTGTCTCTGGAACCTCAAGGCAGGACTTCAGCCCAGAAAGGAGGCTGTCACCAAACCAGGCCGCCTCTCTTAGGCTGCCTCCGTGCTCTTTGTTTCTGCTCTACCCCGTGTGTCGGAGCACAGGAAGGAAAGGACGTCCCATGTCTTCCAAGTAGTCTTGTTCTCAAGTCAAGGCACATCTGGGACCCCTTAGTTCCAATTCCAGATCCCTGACTTGACCTAGCCCAGGACTCCATAGCACAAACATGGTCCCTGGGACCATGCAGGGGCCGCTGGGCAGACCTTCAGAAAGTGGCCCTGCTGGCCTTCCAGTCTAGGAAGCCACAACCCTCCTCTCCCTCTCTCTGCTGCTGCCCGAGTGCAGGTCCTGGACATCAACCAGGCGGATGCGGGGACCCTGCCCCTGGACTCGTCCCAGAAGGTGCGGGAGGCCCTGACATGCGAGCTGAGCAGGGCTGAGTTTGCCGAGTCCCTGGGCCTCAAGCCCCAGGACATGTTCGTGGAGTCCATGTTCTCTCTGGCTGACAAGGACGGCAATGGCTACCTATCCTTCCGGGAGTTCCTGGACATCCTGGTGGTCTTCATGAAAGGTGAGGGAGGAGGCGGGGACTCAGGTGGAGTCTGGCTGACCTGTCGGAGGTGGGGAGCACTGGGGCCAGGTCTCCAGCTCTGGGCGACGCCTGTGGGGGGCCCAGGTAGGGGTGGAGGCTGAGTACTCCCTGGCTGCATGCAGCCGAGGGTCTTCATACTGGGGGTTCGGTTGATGGGCTACAGCTCTACTGTCGTCTCCCCCGCCCAGGCTCCCCTGAGGAGAAGTCTCGCCTCATGTTCCGCATGTACGACTTTGACGGGAACGGCCTCATCTCCAAGGATGAGTTCATCAGGATGCTGAGGTTGGTCCCCTGGGACAGCCAGTAGACAAGGGGACAGGAGAGGGACAGCAGAAGGGTAAAGGGGAAGCAGGGGCCTCCTGCTTATCCTGAAGGCCTGGTGGGCTGGTCACTTGGCCTTGTGTCTGGGCCTATGGCTCCGTTTCCCACCCTGAGGTCCTTCATCGAGATCTCCAACAACTGCCTGCCCAAGGCCCAGCTGGCCGAGGTGGTGGAGTCCATGTTCCGGGAGGCAGGCTTCCAGGACAAGGAGGAGCTGACCTGGGAGGATTTCCACTTCATGCTGCGGGACCACGACAGCGAGCTCCGCTTCACGCAGCTCTGCGTCAAAGGTGGGGTTGCTGGGGAATCTTTCTTTCCTCCTCCACCGACACGATCGTACAGTTTCTTATGTGTACGGTGACAGTGCCTGGTGGGGTCAGGGTGGGTGGGAGATGGGGGCTGCAGTTCTGCTTCCCTGGCTTCCTGACCATGCTTCGCATGCATGGTGCCCAGGCCAGGGAGGAATCAGTGTCTCCTTGTTATGGCCCTACCTGAGCCGGCCTGAGTCCCCTCAGCTGGCTGGCTGGTTCTGGGCCAGGAGGTGTCTCCCTGGGCTCAGTGCTCATCCCCCCCCCCCCCCGTACCTGTCTGACTCAAGTGGGTGGAGTCTGAGTGGGGGAAGGGACAGATAGCGGACAAAGATCTCTCTGCAGCCTCCTCTGCCCTGGTACGGTGTGTCTCAGTCTGAGATCCTCACTGGGGCGTGTTGAGACCGAACCCACCCCTCCCAGGATTCTGAGAAGGCAGCTGGGACAGGAGCAAGTTAGACAAGCCGGGGATGGATGCACCTCTGGCCAGGGCTGCCTTGACCCTAGATGTGGGGGTGTTGGCAGAGGAGCCCCAGAGCCCTGATTCTGCAGCTTTGCTCTTTGCCTAGGCTGCCTGTGCAGCAGGCAGGGGCAAGGGAGAAGCTGGAAGGGGGCCGTGCCACAGAGCCCGGGCCACCCAGCATGGTAGGACCAGGTTGAGGACTGGGGATTAAGTGGCAGTGTACATTGTCTTGTTTTGGTTTTAGTTATTGCCATGCTGGGTTGCTTCTTCCTGATTTTACTTAAAAAGACTTTGAACTACAGAGAAAGAGCAAGACTCGTGCAAACAGCCCTTCCCTTCCACCTCCATTGGCCACTGTCTACTATTTTACCACACTTGCTGTTTACCCAAGCATTTGAGAGTGTAGACATCTATTTGCTTTAAACATTCATCTATTTATTTAAACATTTTGGCCTCAGGTAGAGACCAGGATTATCTTCAGGATAACCTGGTGTCTTTGTTACTTTCTCATCACTGGAACACAATACCTGACACTCACAGACTAAAGGAGGAGAGGTTTATTTTGGCTCATGGTTTGTGGAGGGTTCAGTCCATAGTCCAGTGGCTCCATGGCAGGGTGGCACCGCACAGGAATGACTGCTTGTGACATGGCAGACAGGAAGCAGAGAGAGTGATCAAGGGAGGAGCTAGGGAGGGAGATAAACTCTTCCAGGCCAAGCTCCCACCTCTTCCAACTGGACCACCTCCTAATAGCAAGTGAGCTGTCAGCCCCCATAGTCCAGTTACCTTCCAAAAGCCCCACTATGAGCACTTGAGGCTTTGGGGACATTTTAGATCTAAACCATAACACCTGGGGATCCCCACACCTCTCCTAAGGACCTGGCTTGGCAGTTTAGGCTTGCCCTACCCCCAGTGCTCAGCCTAGACTGGAGCGGTGGGGTGACCCCTGGGAGGGGTTCCCCCCACTATTTTGTGATGAACATTTTCACAGGAAGTAGAACTTTAGAGTGATCTCGCTTATACCAACCACCTAGTTCTACATTGAACTCTCGGAGGTTTCAAGCTGGAAGATCTTAAGCAGAGTTCTCGTGGCAGAAGGGGCTTCGCAGGAAGGTTGCACACATTTCCTGAACTCTACTTCTGTCCTTGATGCCAGCCCGAGGCTCATTCCCAGGACAACCTGCCTGCCCAGCTTTGCTTTGGGCCTTCTGTTTGCCCTCCTACTGTCTGCCTGGGTCCAGCTGCCACTGGAGAGGGACAGGGACCCTCTGCCGTGTCTGCACATGGAAGGCCCTCCTGAGCCAGGCTCTCCTGGGCTGTGCATTGCAGGGGTGGAAGTGCCTGAAGTCATCAAGAACCTCTGCCGGCGAGCCTCCTACATCAGCCAGGAGAAGATCTGGTGAGCCCCAGAGGGGAATGAGGACCATGGCTGGGATCAGCACCACCGCTATCCCATGTAGCACTGTCATACCAAGCAGAGAAGGGCACTGGGCACTCTAGGCAGACCCCACTCTGTAGCAGGACTAGCGGAGCTCACTTCCTGCCTGGGCCAGATGTCCCTGTGGAGGGGACAGGCGTCGGTTTGGGCCTCTGTGGGGACTCCAGAATCTTCCTTTCTTCTTGGGCCCCTGTGGGAGTCCTGCTGTCCCCCCGCCCCACGCAGACCCTTGAACTTTCCTTTACAAAGTGAGTGTGAGGATCGACAGGGGCAGCAGAGGACCAGTGGCTGAGGGGCCCGGGTCCTCTCTCTCTCCTCCTTCCCAGCCCCTCTCCCAGAGTGAGTGCCCGCTGTTTCCGCAACGTCACGGAGCCCGAGTTGAGCCCGCAGAGACTGCAGTGCCCCGCAGAGACGGGCCCTCCCCAGGAGATTCGACGGCGGTTCGGCAAGAAGTATGCTCGCCTCCCCCGTCCGTGCATCCATCCTCCGTCAGCAGCCTCCCTGAGGTGGTGCCGGCACTGTGCTCAGCCCCGGGGGAAGCGGCGGGTGAACGGCCCCCGCCCGAGGTCTCAGCCCGTTGAGCAGCCTGGCACCTGATCATGAGCGTCCCACTGACGAAGGCAGTATAGGGGTTCGAGCAGGGCCCGCGGAGCTCAGGGAGCCTCTTGCCTCTCCCTGGGGGCCAGGGAAGCCTTCCTGGCGGAGGTGCCCCAGGGGCTCGGGGAGTTGGGAGCTGCGGACAGCAGAGGTCTGAACGTGCACACACCCTCTGGGACCGAATGACCCTGGGCTGCGGTGGCGCCCTGGGCGTCTGACCCGCTGCTCCCGCCCCGACAAGCTGCGCCCCGCCCCTGAAGTCGGGACCTCCGCGGGGACCCCCGGGCCAGGCTAAGGCTGCCGTCCCCCAGGGTCACGTCGTTCCAGCCGCTGCTGTTCACCGAGGCGCACCGGGAGAAGTTCCACCGCAGTCGTCGCCACCAGACGGTGCAGCAGTTCAAGCGCTTCGTCGAGAACTACCGGCGCCACATCGGCTGCGTGGCCGTGTTCTACGCCATCGCCGCCGCGCTGTTCCTGGAGCGCACCCACCGTGAGTGTCGCCGGCCACGCCAGCCGGGGCGGGGCCTGTGGGGAGAGGGGTCCGGCCGGGGGCGGGGTCTGCGGTGAATGACAGTGGTGGGGGCGGGGCCTGCAGTGACCCTCCGGAACAGGGCCTATTTTGAGTGACAGCACCTGAAGCGGGACCTGCGATGAGTGACAGCCGTGGGGTGGGGCCCATGGGAGAGATGGACGGCCTTGGGGCGGGGCCTGTGGGAATGACGGATAAACCTGGGGGCCAGGCCTATCGTGAGTGACAGATCTAGGGTGGGGCTGGTTGTGAGTGACAGCGCCTGGGATGGGGCCTGCAGTGAATGACAGTCCTGGATGGGGCCCATGGCAGTGATGGACAGCCCCTGGGGCAGGGCCTGTGGTGAGTAACAGCCATGGACAGGGCCTACTGTGACTGACTGACAGCCCCTGGGGAGAGGCCTACAATGGGTGACAGGCCTAGGGCAGGGCCTTCGATGAATGACAGTCCCAGGGTGGAGCATGCAGTAGACGTTGCCCTGGGGGCGGGGCCCATTGGGAGTGACAGACAGCCCTTAGGGTGGGGCCTGTGGTGATGGACAGCGAAGGGCGGGTGCTGCTATGCAGGAAGGCCACCTCGTGAATGCGACCTACTGGAATCAAAGCACAGGGTGGCCCTTTGTGGGTGGCAGCCCGCCAGGGCCTGAGGCGGGAGGGTGTCCCTAACCAGAGCTCTGCTGCCCGAACTGTCCCTCTCCGCAGACTACGCCTTTGCAGCGCACCACAAGGGCATCACGGACACCACCCGCGTGGGCATCATCCTGTCTCGGGGCACAGCGGCCAGCATCTCCTTCATGTTCTCCTACATCCTGCTCACCATGTGTCGCAACCTCATCACCTTCCTGCGGGAGACCTTCCTCAACCGCTACATCCCCTTCGACGCCGCCGTGGACTTCCACCGCCTCATCGCGGGCACGGCCATCGTGCTCACAGGCAGGGCCGCCCCGCCCAGGCCCCCTCTCCTCCTGCGCGCGCTCAGAGTGAACCGTGTGTGTCCTTCTGCGGAGGATGCAGATGGTCCCGGCTGTGGTGTGGGTGAGGGTGACCAGAAGAGATGGTGCACGTTTAAATTTTAAAAACTGTTACCCTAAAAGGCACATTGCCCTGAATCCCCCTCAGAATTCCCCCCTTGCTTCCAACACACTTATCCGGTCGTCCTTGCCAGTTCTGAAGCAGTTCTCATGGTCTTTAGTTACACTGAGGTGGCTGTCTTAATTTAAAATGTGTATCTCTCAGGGTTATTTTGACTTTGGGGAAGACCCGGAAGTCACATGGTGGTACCAGATCCGGTGAATAAAGTGGATGAGGACACAGCGTCACGTTTTTACCAGCCTTCCTTTCCAATGGGTGGCACTCGGCAGCAGCATTCACTGTATTTTTAATCACTCCTCAAAGTGATCAAAAAGTGATCAAAGTAAAGACACTCATGAAAGAGGACTTCCAGAACTGCTTCAGAAAGTGGCAAAAGAACCATGGGATAAGTGTGTTCACAGCTGGGAGAGGATTCTGAGGGGGATTCGTGGCAATGTACCTTTTACTGTAATATTTTTTTCATTTGAACGTTCATCAGACGTTTTTGACCCCACCTGGTAAGCATGGAACCCTTGCTGCCCTGGCTGGGGGCATCTCACCAGCCTCCTGCTGACAAATGGCTCACACCTGGGTGCAAATAATGTATCTCTCAGTTTCTGTGTTTAAAAACATAACTCTGGGAGCAAAACCAAAGGAAGGTGCTTCTAGTGGTTTAACTCCAGACGTATGTGGCTGTGTTCATGGGTGGTCTGAGGGAGGACCAGGAGGTTGATGAGAGGTCAGAAGTTTAGTCCACTGGGTTCCTTTTCCAGGCCCCCAGCTCTGTTTGGTGGGGTTCCAGCCCTGGGCAAAGGTGCCCCGGGGTCACCATGCCCGTCTGGTCCCCCTTAGTCTTACACAGTGCCGGCCACGTGGTGAATGTGTACCTGTTCTCCGTCAGCCCTCTCAGCGTGCTCTCCTGCCTCTTCCCTGGCCTCTTTCACGACAATGGGTGAGTGTGTATATGTGTGTGTGTGTGTGTGTGTGTTTCTAGCAGATGGAAAAACATACTTCTTCTTCTTTAATTTTTTTGTGTGTGGGTACCGGGGGGTCGACCTCAGGACCTCGCGCGCCAGCAGGCGCCCGTGCCGCTGAGCGATATCACCGGCCCCTTTTTTCGTATGTGGGTTCCGGGAGTCGAACTCGGGCCCTCGCGCTTGCCGGGCAGGTGCTTAAGCCGCTGAGCCATCTCACCGGCCCAACTTCTTCTTGGCCCAGGGGGAGAGTCATTTTCCAAATCTGGGGCAGCTTTAACCCCAAGTCAGCAGAAGCAGGAGACTGGTGGTCGGTTGGTGGAGAGGGTCCCCTCTGGAAGTCCCAGAGCACGCCTCTCAGGGTCCCCCCTTGCTGTCCCCTCCCTGCAGGTCGGAGCTCCCCCAGAAGTATTACTGGTGGTTTTTCCAGACAGTACCAGGTGAGCGCCCTCCCACTATGTGAGTTCCCAGGCCTCCAGGGGCCCCCGACTGGCTCAGCCCCCATGGGGAGCTGGGCCCTGCCCCTGGCCTGGGGACACTCATCTGGTTGTAGGAGACTCGGTTGACTCTGCGTTCCAGTCCCCTACGTGGGACTAGCTCCTCTCCCAGCTGGGCTAACTAACCCACCCTACACACCCCTACCTGGACCATAGCCTTGAGGAATGCTGTGCCCCACTTGTGTGAGGGGGGACCAGACTGTTTGTGAGGCTAGACAGGACCCGCCTCGTTGTAGGATGTCTTGGCAAGGGCTGTTTAAGGGCGTATTCCTAACTCTGTAATCCCCCACTTTAGAGCTATTAGCTGTGAATCTATTCAAACTCTTCCTGAATCTATCTATATTTACATCCTGTTTCCTCCTTGGTGTAACACGTTTCCCATACTTGCTCCTCTCTGTGAAACAGTATGGATTCTTTTAAATTCTTTCTGAGTCCTAAAACGTTCTGCTTTGAACTTCTGAGGCGGCTTGAAATTCCTGCGTGCTGGGATTTGGAGGATAAAGCTGAGTTTACGCTCCCCTCCCCATCACGACTTTACAGGCTTTGCTGAGAGCCCTTCTTAACCTTTGCTCTTCCATTCTGCAGGGCTCTAATCCTCTTAATTTCTGCCTCTCTCCTCTTTGATCACCGGAAGGACCCTCTTCCGTGATCCCACCCCAGCGTTAGCCTCCTGTGTACCCTGGGCCTGGCCTGGGATCCTTCATAAAAGGAAGGGACCCGGGGCTCTAGGATGAGCAGGGACAGCGTGGTCCTGCCCACTCACTAAGGGTGCCAGTGCTCATGCTGTGTGCTGTGGCCACCTCGTGGATGGTGCAGGGACCAAGAACAAGCCTTGCCCCTTGAGGTCAGGGCCTGTGGTGTCCCGTGTGCGACCTGGAGGAGACGCCGAGCATTCATCCGTTCAGCACGTATTGACACACATGAGGATTTACACACGTGAGGATGGCCGGGCGTGGTGGCGCACACCTGTGATATGAACTACTTGGGAGGCTGTGCAGGTGGACGCAAGTTTGAGGCCAGCCTGGGCAGCTTAGTGAGACTCTGTCTCAGTATTTAAAAAGCAAGAAAGAAATCAAAAGAGAAAAAAAGTGAGAAGAGAAAGAAGAAAGAGGGAGGCAGACAGGCTGGGGACGTAGCTCAGTGCAAGGTCCTGGCTCTGTGATGTCACAGGAAAAATGGCCACAGTGACAAGGGTTCAGGAGGTGAGTGGCGAACCCGAGAGGTTCTTAATGTCAGTGGTGTTGGGAGGAGGACAGAAGAGGGTGCTAGAGTGGAGAGGGGACCCCGTTCCACGAGAACAGCCCTGTCCTGTTCACTTCGCAGGCTTAACTGGGGTCGTGCTGCTCCTGGTCCTGGCCATCATGTACGTGTTCGCCTCCCACCACTTCCGCCGCCGCAGCTTCCGGGGCTTCTGGCTGACGCACCACCTCTACGTCGTTCTCTACATCCTGGTGAGGGCTCCGGCTGCAGGCCAGGCCAGGGCGGTGTGGGCAGGACGTCCCCCAGGAGGCAGCAGGGGCCTGGGACAGTACTCCTCTTCCCCACCCCCCGGTACTTCAAGGGTCCTCTCCACATCCCTCATGAAAGACGGAGACTGCAAGCTGGCGCTCCCCTCACTCGTCCCGGGGTCGGGCCAGGCTGATCCCACTGGACCCCCGCGTCGCTTCTATGGTCTCTGCCTTTGGTGTCTGCTGTTGGCTCCTGGGTGAATGGGCTGCACCTAAAGGAGCATCACTCTTTTTTAGGTGTGTTCTGCTGCTTTGGCTCTAATGCTATTTTGGGGTGCATTAAGCAAACCCCACCCAGTCAAATGCTGCCTCTGAAGTTAATGAACTGGCTCAGAACATCTTCAGCTGGATTGCTAAGTTGGACTTTCTTTCTTTCTTCCTTTTCTTTTTTTGAGACAGGGTTTCACTATGTAGTTCAGGCTGGTTTTGAACTCACTGTGTAGCCCAGGCAGGCCTTGAACATGTGTCGATCCTCCTGCCTTAGCCTCCTGAGTGCTGGGATTGTAGGTGTGCACCACCATGCACATCACAAATTGCACTTTGAAGCCTGCACTATCCCCTTTCCTTTTTAATCTGGGCCCCGTGCCTTCCTTCCTTCACGTTCGCTCCTCCTCCTGTTCCCTTCATCCTGCGAGTTTGTCACCAGCTGTGTCACCTGGTTAGTCCCAAGCTGGCTCTGCCTGGGTGCCTGTGCTCTGGCTCTGGCTTTTCCTGGCTGCTTTCCTCAGGGGCCCAGGCAGTTCCCTGGAGAGCACCCTGAAGGCCTGGCTGTGAAGCTAACCCAAGTCAAGGCTCTGTGTCCCCACCGAGTGCTGGGTGACTGTGGCTGCCAGCATTGGAGCCTATCTGACCGCCCTCTTCATCTCAGGCCGAGCTGCACACAGGGGTCTCCTTTGTTCTAAGACAAAGAGCGAGCGCACCATTGCCTGTCTGGCTGCCTCCTCCCCAAGCTCCATCCTCTCCAACAGCTGGGGGCAGGGCTGTTCCCTCATCCCTGTGCTATGCTCGCCCTTGCATTTGATGGTCCCCAAAGAGCGACCACGGTGGCTTAGGATTTTCCTAGAACTTATGATGTCTGTTTCCAAAGAAATCACACCCTTCTTTGGAAACCAAAGCTAATTTGTTTGTCCTGCCAAACAATGGGTGGACCCCTGGCCCCCTTGGCTGCTGCTTCTACCAGGTGGGTGGAGATCATGTGCTGTTGCTGGTGATCAAGCAGCGTCTTTGGAGTCGGGAGGGACCCAGCCAGTGGGCCCGGCGGCCGAGGCCCAGGACCCCTTGCTGCTTGTTCCTGGGTTCAGAGCGCCCTTCCTGTGGCAGTGCCAAAGCGCCCTCTTCCTTCCATTCCTCCTGGGCGTGGCTGCTTGATCTGCAGCGGAAAGGAAGGTGATAGGAAAGGAGCCCAGGGCAGAGCAGACGCTGGGGAGGGACGCGGAAGGGCAGGGCTGGCACTTCAGAGACAGCTGCCTGCTCTTCTGCCCAGACCCCAGCCAGCCGACAATCTGCAGCGGCTTTGAGGTGTAAAGCACAGCAGCAGAAAACGGGGTGTATAAACAGGAGTGTGGTCACCCTCCCTTTGTGCTTGCAGGGGTGGAGGCTCTGGAAGGAGTCTTGGGGCTGGGCCGGGGCAGCACCGTGAAGGAGGGATTGGGAGGTACAGAGGTTTAAGGCTGTGCTGGGGGAGGATGTGGGGCTCGGGGAGGGATTCCGGCCCGAGAAACCAGCCCGCAGTGGAGGGACACCCGAGAAGGTGGCATGTCTGCTGAGAGCTGCAAAGTGGGCAGAGGCAGCCACGAAGGACCAGGGGAAGGGCAGCCCGGGCAGAGGGAGCAGCAGGTGCCAGGGCTGTCATGTAGCAAGGAGTGGGAAGGGGACCCGGCTGGCAAGCAGATGTCAGAGAACAGGGCTTGCGGTGTGACGGGAAGCTCACCGAGGCTCTTCAGGCTGCACCTCAGAGCCACACTGGCCTCACCTAGGAGACTCGCTGACGCTGGGTGCAGTGGTGCGAGCCTGCCCTCCCAGTGAGACCTCGTGTACGGGGTGTGGGGGGTACCTGGGTTGAAAGTGCGACAAATTTAAGTCACTTGTGAAATAAATAAGACACACAGGCTTCAATACCACGTGGTTTCTCTTACATGAGAAACCCAAGGTGTCGATAATGTCAATGGCAAAATGGAAGTAACAGGAAACAGGGAGCTAGCTCTTTCGCAGATGGAAGGGGGCCTAAAAAGAATTGAGATGTGTTATGTGCACCTGCCAGCTCCCCGCTGCAAACATTCACTATCAAAAACTTAAAAACGGCAGTGGGGCGAGACCTGTGCAAGAGCAGTTAAGGTGGGAGCCAGCAGGGTTTGGCGCAGGTGGCGGCAGGAATGGGAAGCAGTCCCGTTCCCACGGATTTCCGTTCTCTTGGAATGCTTGGGGCAGCCTGGGGAGCACTGAGGGCTGAGAGCCAGGAAGGCACACGGTCATGGTAAGGTGGGGATCGGATGCACAGTGGGAAGGACGAACTCTGAGGCCTGAGCTCGCCCTGCAACCCCGTGTGCCTGTCCCTGGGCCTGAGTTGTGCCCTCTGGTCCCCAGCTCATCATCCACGGCAGCTTTGCTCTGATCCAGCTGCCTCGTTTCCACCTTTTCTTCCTGGTCCCCGCACTCATCTACGTGGGGGACAAGCTGGTGAGCCTGAGCCGGAAGAAGGTGGAGATCGGCGTGGTGAAGGCCGAGCTGCTGCCCTCAGGTACCGGCCCGGAGGCTGTCGGGGGACCAGCTTGGTGGCAGAGGTAGAGCCTGGACCACAATTTCCCGACCTGACCCCGCACAGGGGGCCTGGGGCTGGGGCAGAGGGAACTGGTGGGAAACGCTCTCTGCCAGGGGACCCGAGGCTCAGCACAGACAGCCGAGGAGCCCAGGCCAGGCGCCCTTGCCCTGCTGCCCTGGCCTTGCACGGGCGACGGGAAGCCCTCCCTGTCATATTCCAGAAGTGGAGCTGGGACTGTGTTTGAGGACCCTGGGGCCCACACCCCACTTGCCGTCCCTCCCCAGGAGTGACCCACCTGCGCTTCCAGCGGCCCCAGGGCTTCGAGTACAAGTCGGGGCAGTGGGTGCGGATCGCCTGCCTGGCTCTGGGGACCAATGAGTACCACCCTTTCACGCTGACCTCTGCGCCCCACGAGGACACGCTCAGCCTACACATCCGAGTGGCAGGGCCCTGGACCACCCGCCTCCGGGAGATCTACTCGCCCCCCACTGGTGACAGCTCTGCCAAATACCCAAAGGTACTCGGGTGGCCCGAGACTTCCTTGGTGCCCCTGTCCCCCCCATACCAGCCTGGTTGCTCCCGATAATGCCACACCCCTCTTCCAGTCTCCCCTCACCCCCATCCCTGCCTTTCCCTGCTGGCTGTTCCTGGCTTCAGAGCTATGGTAACAGCCAAGCTGAACCCCAACACTTGTCCTCCCCGCAGCTCTACCTCGATGGTCCCTTTGGAGAGGGCCACCAGGAGTGGCATAAATTTGAGGTGTCAGTGCTGGTGGGAGGGGGCATCGGGGTCACCCCCTTCGCCTCCATCCTCAAAGACCTGGTCTTCAAGTCGTCTGTCAGCTGCCAAGTGTTCTGTAAGAAAGTGAGTGCCCACTCCTCCTGCAGCCTGGGCCCCACCTCCTCTGGGACCCACCTGGACCTCTCTTTCTGGTTGCTGTTCTCTGCCCCTGGGTGGGGCAGGGGACAGATAGCCTGACACCTGGGTGTGGCTGGCCAGTGGCTGGTGTCACAGCACCCCTGGACCCTGAAGGACAGAGCTGGCTTGCTGATGTGTGCAGGCTCCTTCCCTTGGTCACGGGGGATCATGTAGGAATTGCCCGTGAGAGCCCCTGGGACACCACGGGCCAGGAGCCGGCAGGGCATGCCTGGGGTGGGGCTGGGTGAAACTGGCTCAGCATTGGGAGTGGCACAGCAGGCCAGCCTCTCTGCTGGCTTGGGCCCCTTCCCTCCAGCTGGGCCAGTGGCAGGCCCCTGCTTGTCCTGGGGCCAGCAGATGAGTCAGGGGAGCTGGAATGAGTGGGCAGAGGCCTGGCCCATGTGTCATCAGCACTCACAGGGTGACAGTGCCCTTTCTCCCTCACCCATGCCAGCTCTGCCTCTGTGCCTTATGGAGCCTCCGTGGAGCAGGGTCCACAGGAGGGTGTGCAGGACAGGCTGGACCCAGGCTGCTGCCTCCCATGCATGCGTTCCAGCTTGCAGTCACAGAAGGTCCTCAGTCCTGCCCCTCGCTGCCCATACTCCACCTCTCCCACCTCAGAGCCTGGCCTGGGGTGCACGCGTGCACGCCACGTCCCAGGCTATCCCAGCAGAGGCCGAAGCAGGCTGAGGCAGGAGAGTTCAGTCTGGGTGGGGACCCTGGAACTTAGGGAGCCTGAGCTGAGCTGGTCCCGCGCTCCTCGTGTGTCCCCAGATCTACTTCATCTGGGTGACAAGGACCCAGCGGCAGTTCGAGTGGCTGGCTGACATCATCCGGGAGGTGGAGGAGAACGACTGCCAGGACCTGGTCTCCGTTCACATCTACATCACCCAGCTGGCCGAGAAGTTCGACCTCAGGACCACCATGCTGGTAGGTCGGTGCCGACCGGCGGGGCTGGCAGTTGGTCCTGGAGGCCGGGCTGTGACCTCCGCATGTCTCTCCCAGTACATCTGCGAGCGGCACTTCCAGAAGGTGCTGAATCGGAGCCTGTTCACGGGCCTGCGCTCTGTCACCCACTTCGGCCGGCCCCCGTTTGAGGCCTTCTTCAACTCCCTGCAGGAGGTGCACCCACAGGTCAGCCCAGCCCCTGCCAGGCTCTCTAGGCCTTTACTCTCTGGGGTCCCAAGCCTGCCCTGCCAGGATGGAAATGGCTGCTGCTGAGAATCCGGTCCCAGGACATGGGGGGGGGGGCAGTGGATGGGGAAGGATGGGGGGGTCACAGAGCTCTGAAGCCACCCTGCATTGTCAGAGAGGCTGAGCTGAATAATCCAGCGGCTCCTCACCATAAACCTGGCCACGCTGCCATTAATACTGAGCCAGCCCTCCCCACGCGTGGTGCCGAGCAGGCCTTCCTCAGGAACACTGGGAGTTCTCGATGGACTTCGCGGGATCAGGGAGCTGGCCCTGCCCCTGAACGACATGGGCGTCTTCACCGCTTCCTCCCACTACAGGTCCGGAAGATTGGGGTGTTTAGTTGCGGCCCCCCAGGCATGACCAAGAATGTGGAGAAGGCCTGTCAGCTCATCAACAAGCAGGACCGCACTCATTTCTCCCACCATTATGAGAACTTCTAGGCCCCCTGCCCCGGGGCTCTGCCTGCTGCCCGGGAGATCAGAGGTTTGGGCCCACCCACCCCGACTTCCTGTCTCTGGCTGCCTCTGCCCTCCCGCTCCCACCTCCCAGCATGGCCCAGGTGGCTATGCTCAGTGGTCCTGTGTGGCCTCAGGCCCCCCCCCCCGCAATGTGCTCCAGCCTGCAGAAGTGGAGGAGGTGAGGGTGGGGGAGCTGCTGGTTTGGGGCAAAGTGAGGCCTTTTCTCCTTGGGTACAGGAAAAACAAAAGGAAACAAGCAGTGTGCACACGAGTGTGTGTGCGTACTTGTGTGTAGGTGACTGTGAGGTTGCGGACAAGTGGGGCCACAGATGCTGGCATCTTACAGCCCCCCTCCCTCTTTTGGGGTCCCCACTTTCAAAAGAGCTGGTAAACAATTTACAGAAAGCCCTAGGAATCCCGCTAATCCACACCTGCTCCTCCCTCCCAGGTGGTAATCATGCGCACCGCGGTCAGACCCCGGCCCACACCTAGCTATGCAGCGCCCCGCAGCCTCTGCTCCCGCTCTTTAGTCTCATTTATAAATAAGTCACCTTCCCGCCTCCAGGGTTTCTTTATTCTGCCCGGGACAGGGTGAGGCGGCTTGCTCCAAGCTCGCCGCCGCCGTAGTGAAGGATCTGCACAGGCCCAGGGGTGCCTTTCCCGATCCAGGGCCTGGAAAGGCGGCAAGCAGCGGATCAGGAGGGGCAGACAGGGTGCGGGGCTCCGGAGGAGGTGGCCAGGCGGAGGGGACACCGTCTGAGCCTGCCTGGCTGCTCTGGGACTTCAGCTTTCCCCGCCCTTCTCTGTACCTGCGTGGAGCTTCCTGACAGCGCCCGCCGCCGGACCTCATTAGGGCTGCTTTCCATCTGCAAGCTGGGTGCTCTGCAGTCTACCTAGAGACGGGCCCACCTCTAAGGGGCTTCCGCAGCCGTGCTGCGCTTCCTCAAACTTTCCACGGTCCCCACGAATCCCTACGCTGATCAGATTACACACTTGCACTTTCCAACAGCCCCTGATGAGACTCCCTGGAGTCGACTCCCGTCACCCTCGGAGCTGCGCGGGGGTCGAGGAACAGAACCCCGGCCGGCCCTCCCAGGGCGGCCCCAAGCGCAGCGGTGGGCGCTGTCTGCCCACTCGTGGGGGTGGGCAGTGAACAGCGAGAGGCGCGGCCACCAGGGGGCGCTCTCGGCCAGCCCGCGCGCTGCAGCCTCCTGGGCCGGGCCGGGCCGGGCCGGCCGCTGCGGGCAGGAGGAGGTGGGAGGACGACGCGGCGAACCGCAGCCCGCCACCGCCTTCCGAGCTCTTTGTCCCTGCGCTGCTTCTTCCCAACCAGGGCCGCGCTACACCTCGTCCACGCGGGGGCCCCGATGCACCGAGCGCCTTTCCGCGGCCGTCTGCGCGCCCCGCTCCCTCCCGCGTGGGCCCGGGGCGGCGCCGGGGCGGACGCGGCTGTGCCTGGCAGGATCGGTTTATTTATCGCCGCTGGCCCGGAGCCGGGGCGCCCGGGGAGCGCGCGAGCACTTCCCCCCCGCGGGCCCAGGGGCAGAGGGAGGCGAGGAGGTGGGAGCGGCGCCTCCGCCCCACGTCGACCCCAGGGGACCAGGGCTCGGGACAAGCCCCCATCCAGGGTCCCAGGCCCCTTCCCCTTTACAATAAATTAAGGAGTCTGCAGCGTCTGCAGACCCCAGGGCCCAGGGCAAGGGGACGCAAGGTGGCAGGATCAAGTTCCTTCGGACCCTCCAGGGCGTTGGCCAGGTGCCCAGGCCGGATCCAGGTCTGTCCCAGAGCTGGGCCCCACGTCTAGAGTCCTGATGGCCACCGGGTACAGCAGCGACATGTGCTCGGCCCCCTTGATGGGCAGCTTGCGGCTGGCGTAGTGGTGCACGATTTCCGGCACGCTGCTAAAGGGAGGGCTGTTCTGGCCCAGCACATACTTGTGTTCCTTAGTCCGGGACAGCTTCATGTGCATGAAGCCCTGGCTGCTCCTGCGAGGAGAGACCTGGGTGAGTGGGGCGGCCCAGGGCACCCACCGGGCCACCCCAGCCCTCCGGGTGCCCACAGCACCCGTGGCTCCAAAGCCAGCCGAGGGCAGACAGTAGACGAGCAGGGCAGGGTGGGCGGTGAGGTAGGGGCACTGGTGTGGGCTGTGCTTGGAGAACATCCCTTCACCCTCCTCTGGGCCCTGGGCCAGCCCTTGCTCCTCCATCCAGCCTTGGGGGCTGGAGTGACATCATCCAGAAGCCAAGGCTCCGCCACCCCGCCTATCTCCCTGCCTACCCTGGAGATCCACCTTAAGCCAGGGCCCTGCATCCCGGGATCCTCAGCCTGGGGCAAGGACATGGGAGCGAGCCCCCCCCCACCAAGACCAAGTGTCCAAACTACCACCCATATGGTTTGCCTGGGCTGGGCCTGAAACTCACCCACAGGCTGGGTAACTGATGTTTGGAGAGGCCCTGAAGCTTGCTAGGGCCAGGACCCACTTGGGGACAAGGGCAGGGCTTGGGGGTCTGTCCTTAGGACCCCATCTTCAGAGGCCAGGCTGGCACCTCACCCCCGTGTGGGCATGAGGCCAGCGAGAGAGCAGTGGGCAGAGGGAGGGGGTAGCTCCATTCCGGAGCCTGGCAGTCCCCAGGAGGCTGGGCTAGATCAGGGTGTGGGGCATCTGCAGGACTGAGATAAAAGCCTGGGGCTGACACAGACAGCCCCTGTGGGCAGCGGTGAGGGGAGCCACGAGGGCCCCCCACACCACGTGCCCCTCGCCAAGGCCAGGCCACAGCCCTGCCCTCTTGACCCGCTCCCCACAGTCACTTGGGAGCAGCCACTCCCCAAGCGGCACACTGTACTTCCTCCTCCAGGGACAGAGCCGCCACAGCACCAGCCTCCAGTGCATCACGGACCACCAGGGAGGGTGGCCGTGCCCCCCCCCCACCGCAGGGTCCATTAGGGCCCAGCAATGCCCTCGCCAGACCCTTGGAGGTCTGGGTGGGACCAGCTGGCCACAGGGCCAGGGCTGGCCAGGCCTTTGGAGGAAGCTGTTTAATTACTAGTGAAAGCCCTTCCATTAGGGAGAGAAGAAAAACCATAATTGTATTTCAGAGAAGCCATTATATGCAAACAAGGCCCTGTCAGGCAGAGGCGGGCCGGCTGAGGCCAGATCCGCCTGGGCTGGGGCAGGGCCAGGGCTGATCTGCCTGCTCCCTGCATCTCCCCTGGCTGGGCCCAAAAGACTCCAGGCACACATGGCAGGGCCCCTCGGAGTCAGACAGAGCTGGATTCTAATCCCAAATTGGGAAACATACATATATATATTGTTTGTTTGGTTTCTTTTTTTTTGAAATTGGGTCTTGCTATGTTGCTCAGGCTGGCCTTGAACTCTTGTCTGGGCTCAAGTGATCCTCCTGCCTCAGTTTCTCCAGTAGCAAAGGCCCATGGGTATAAAACACCATGGTCTGCCATAGCCTGGGGCTTGGGGACTTGATTTAGCTGGTGACCTTGAGCAAGTCATAAACCTCTGAATCTATTTTGTGTACATAAAAAGAAATCTATCTGGTGACCGGTGGTAGTTGGTTTGGAGATGGTATATACACTGCTTGGTATATGCCACGAATTTTATATTTAAAACAATACTGAGATAGCTCAGCGGCATAAGTGCATGCCTGGCAAGTTCGAGGTCCTGAGTTCGACTCCCGATACCCACATAAAAAAAAAAACAACAACAATACACCATGTGAAGTTATGTAAACAGAAATTTTTGTTTTTTTGTTTCTTGAGAGATTCTTGGTATGTCGTTCAAGCTGGCCTTGAACTTGCTATGTAGCCTAGGTTGTCCTCGAACTCTGTGATCATCCCGTCTCAGCCTCCAGAGTGCTGGAATTACTGGTGTGTACCACCATAATTTGATTTGGGCACAAATCAAATTTTTGACAAATGAATTTTTCTGAAATGCTCTTTTGATTTTTATAATTCACAGACTGAATATAGTTGTTGGAAAAAAAGCTTAAGAGATGTCTATCATTTCACAAAGGTATAACAGAGGCCAGAGAGCCCTGGGGTCACACAGCTAGTTTTATCAAACCGAAGAGTAGAACTCAGGTTACCTAACTCTAGTTTGGTGCTTTTTTCTCATACACACACACACACACACACACACACACACACACACACACATTTTTTTTTTTCTAGATTTTTTGAGACAGGGTCTCACTCTACTCACTATGTAGCCCAAGCTGGCTTTGAACTTGCAATGATCTTCCTGCCTTAGCCCCTCAAGTGCTGGGATTACAGGCATGCACCACCATGCCTGGCATTTTTCTCGAATCTTTTTATTGAAGTGGGATGAGAACCCCCCCAGGTACATGCAGTTTAGAAATTCCATAACTGTCCACTTTAAAATGATTTTTTTTTAATGTGGGTACCGGGAGTCGACCTCAGGACCTCACACTTGCCAGGCAGGCGCTTATGCTGCTGAGCGATATCACCAGCCCTAAAATGTTGTTTTTGAGACAGGGTCTCACTATGTAGTTCAGGCTGGCCTTGAACTCACTATGTAGCCTAGGATGGCCTCAAACTCAAAGTAATCCTCCTGCCTCAGCCTCCCAGAGCCACACAGCTAGTGAGTACCAGCACCCTTCTGAGCTGTGGCTGAGGCTGCCGGTTCCCTCCTAGCGAGCAGGGCCAGCCCACACATCTCAGGGGCACCCCACCCCCTGGTCCCCACTCACTTGAGGGACAGGGAGAAGTCATTCTTGCTGGTCTCGCTGTTGCGCACCAAGTAGCTGGCCTCCTTGCACAGCCGCAGCAGGTTCTCGGCATCGGTTCGGCTGATGGCCCCGTGGTACCAGCTAGGGACAAGAGAGGAGGGCACACATCTGCTGGTCCTGGCCCACCCTGCAGGGAAGCCCAAGCAGCCGCCCGGCGGACACAGACACTCACACCTGGTCTTCCAGTGGCAGTGCGGGGTCCGTCCACTGCCCCGGGGGGCTGCCAGGCTCAGTGCCCAGAGGCTTGGCTGGCTTGGGGGTCGCTGCAGGGAGCCGGGGAGGTGGCCGCCCCTTCTCCTCCCGGCCAGGAGACAGGCAGCTCTTCTCTGATCCTTCAAACTGGGCTGCGGGGAACACGTGGGTCAGGGACTCCGAGGACCTTGGGCACCAGTGGCAGCCATGGGGGTCCCTTTCCCCACTTTGGGGACCGGATGCGCAGCCCCCAGGGTTGGGGCTCAGCTCCCACAGCACACAGGCTGGAGTCCCAGCCCTCTGGGGAGGCAGCCACCTGGGAAACCACTCAGCGTCCCCCTCAGGAGCAGCTGACAGCCTTGCTGCCTCCCGCCCCGCTCGGGTGGCTTCAGTGCTGATAATATTGTTTCTTTCTCCTCCTCAGAGTTCATTACCGTTCTCCAAATCACCCTGCCAAGCTGTTCTGCAGAAATGACTTATTGATCGGAGAACAGTTACCCGACTCCCCCTGGTGCCGTCCCGACAGGCTAATCCTGCCCACACCGCCAGATAGCCTCCACCCGCCTGCCCCAGGTCTCTGCCCACCACCCCACCCAGAGCCCCGGAAGGGGCTCTGCCCTCCCAGGCTGGGGAGCCCACCAGCTGCCACCCCCAGCAGGTCCCAGGCCCGGGCCCACAGGCACAATCACTCTCCTCCATCTGCATACTCCACACCCACAGCTCTCGGGTGCTAAAGCACCCACAGACGCCACGTACACCCTCAGACGCCCATTCCGGGCATGGCTGAAGGCAGAGGACATTCCGGTGCTGTCTTTCTCCCTGTTCTCTCTCCTTTACCACCTTCCTTTTTTGAGACAGGGTCTCACTATGTAGTTCAGGCTGGCCTCGAACTCACAGCAATCCTCCTGCCTCAGCCTCCTGAGTGCTGGGATCACAGGTGTGCACCACCATGGCTGGCTCTTTACCACTTTCAAGCCCTTACTGTCCTGCAGTCACCAGATGCAAGGACAGATCTCTTCTTCACCCACGCCAGAGGCTTCCTGTGCCAGTGCCACTCCCACCCCCAGGGGTGCACCGCACTGGCAAGCAAAGCTCTACGCAGGAGTGGATTTAAAACAGTGTATTTTCACTGGGTGTGGTGGTGGGCACCTATAATCCCTCCTTGCTGGGAGGCTGAGGCAAGTTCGAGCCCAGACTGGGCCGCTTAGCAAGAGTGGGTCTCAAAGTAAGAAACACACAAAAGGCTGGGGATGTTGCTCAGTGTGAAGGCCCGAGTTCAACCCCCAGTACTGAAAATAAAATAAAATAATAAAATAAAATAAGGGGAATCTTGTGGCATTGTGGGTACACCCAGCTCCCGGGAGAGGAACATGTACCCTGGGCGAGTGGGTTTCGTTTCCTAGCCCCGCCCCACCTTGCGGTTCCTCCAGCCCAAGTCCACCGGGGCAAGAGGACCTGTCACCCTGGACGGAAGCCCTGCAAGACCCACCGCTGCCGTCCTCCAGGCTGGGCTCAGGGAGGGGTGAGGCTGGACCGGAGATGTCCCTGTCCCCGTCGGGCAGGGAGGGGCTGCTGTCCAGCTGTCCCACGGGCGGAGGCCAAGGTAGGTCTTTGATGACCTTTATGTCAACTGGAGCGAGCAGCAGAAGGAGAAGAAAGACAGTGACAGAGACGGAGACAGAGAGAGGCAGAGGTTGAGACACAGGACAGCGGAGGCAGGAGGGGCAGGAGCAGGACTGTCAGGGGCTGGCAGGGCTGGCCCCGTCACAGGGCGGGAGGTGTGGGTGGGGCGCTCTGGCAGCCAGGCGTCTCCCTCCTCCCTTCTACCTCTCACAGCCCTAGAGGGCCCAAAGGGGCCAGGAAAAGAGGAGAAGCAGGATCGGAGCCACCCACACCCCCGGCCACCGCCTCGCCTCCCTTCCGCCCATCCTGGGACCCACGCGGGCTGCACGGCCTCCGGCTGTCAGGACGGTGCAGACCGTGCAGATGGGGCAGGGGCCGACGCTTTACTGAAATTTAATGCCCCATCCCAGGAAGAGTGACGCCACGGGCGGCTGCAGGACTGCTAACGAGGTTTCCTAATGACGGGCATAGATTTTCCCATTAAGCAATCCAAACAGTATTGATTCTCCAGGAGATAAACGGCCTGTCCTCGTCCTCGTCCTCCGTGGCGTGCGCTTTACGGGAAGCCGAGGAGGGAGCTGCGGTTTCCCAGTCTGGCTGCTGGGTGGGCGGGGGCGCGGCGGAGGGGCTGGGGTCGGCCGTGAGCCACACTCCGCTCTGGCCTGGGGTGGACAGCACGACGGGACAGCTGACCCTCACCTGGCAGTCTGAGGACTGACTCCTCACAGTGTCCCGCTGATCCCCCTGGGGCCACAAACCCCTGATGTGCAGTTTCCTCCACCAGGAGACACGGCCCGGGACTTCGAGTGAACACAGGCGTGTTCACACGCACGCACACACGTGCACGCGCACGACTGCTGCTCTGTCTGACGAGTTAAACGTCTCTGCCCGACTCACCAGCAAAGGCTTTGGAAATCCTCTCCTTCTTCCACTCCCAGGGCTGGTCGTATTCCTCCGGGGGCCTCTCATCATCCTCGGGCAGGCGAGACTCCCGGGGCCAGGGGGCGCCCTCGCCCTCAGGGCTGGGGGCCTCCTCGTCAGGCTCGTAGGGGGTGTCGTACAGAGGCAAGGGCTGGGTGGCCGGCTCCTTGGAGCCCCGGATCTCTGCCAGGGCAAGGACGAGGGAGAGGTGTGGGCTCAGCGGGAGACTTGAGGCCAGAGCCCTGGCCCCGGGGGAGTGCAGCAGCCACACCTCCTGGGGCTGCCACTCTCAAAACTACTCTGGGCTGCATAAGGCACTGGATTCCATCCTCAGCATGAAAGAAAGAAAGACACAAAGAAGAGAAGGGAAGGAAAAGGACACCCTTCCAAACCAAAAATGTAAGGGCTCTTAAAGCACGAGGCTCATGGAGACCGGCAGACAAGCCCGAAAGTGAAACAGTAAAAGTATCCCCCGGAGCGGGCGTGGTAATCAGGCACGTCTGTAATCCTAGCATTCAGGAGGCTGAGGCCGGACCACTGTGAGTTCAAGGCCAGCCTGGGCTACACAGTGAGACTTGTCTCAAAAAGAAGAAGAGAAAGGGTCCCATGACACACAGCCATCGCGGAGCAGCTTACGCTGACACGTCCTAGGGGACTGAGTCACAGCCCTGCACTCGCCCCCTCCTCCTGCAGCCCAGATCATCTATGTCCTTGTGTCCCCACTGCTGTCACTGCACACTTGGGACCACGTCCTCCTGGAAGCCCTCCCCTCTCCCAAGCCGACTTCCCAGACGGTCTTCTCCCTGTGGCTCCACTGGGCTTTCCCTGCACCCTCCCTACCCTGCCCTTGACCTCCTAGCCCTGTCTCTTGACACTGACGGCGTTTAGATCTCTAGTCGTCTTCCCATGGCCATAAAGATGCCTCCCGTGGACGCCACATCCCTTCCAATGCACCACCTTCTCCACAGCTGCTGAGTTTTGGGGATCACTAGCCCTAGCGAGAATCTGATGGATGTGATGGAGCTATAGAAGGTGGCTACCCCCTCTCCTCCTCCACTCCTGCCCACACTTTCTCCATGGACCTGACCCTACATGGCTCTCTGAACCCCATCTGTCCCTTGCCAGCACGTGATGACTTTTACCCCATTTCTCCCTATCCAGATTATGGTCAGGGCGAACCTCAGCCCCGTGGCTCATGTCTCCAGGGCTCCGTGGAGGAGACTCCAGGGACAACGCCACAGGCTCTCTGCCTCAACCTGGCTCTCCTCTCTGACTGGCCAGCAAGTGCTCCTTCTCCCCAGATCTGCCTTCTCACAGACAGAACAGTCCTGGCTCCTCCTCCTTGTACAGCGAGCAGCCTGCTCCTTGCGGAGATCACAGCCTCCTGCGCTGCCCCAGCCTGAGCGGGCAAGTTCAGTTTCGCAGCAAAGAAGCCCAGTGTGGCGGCACCGCTGAGCATTGCTCGCCAGTCAATTTCGTCCGTAAGAAAGCTGCCACCTTCAAGCTCCATCTGCTGTTTCCTTCATCTCATTTCTCAAGTACTTCCAAGCTCAGGAGAGGAAGAAAGCAGCCTTAATTACTGGCCCCTTAAGACCCCCAAAATTTCCCAACTCCCTATTAAGGAGTCCAACTCCCTCTCTCCCTCCCTCCCTCATTTCTGTTTTCATTGCTGTTGTGATGCAGTACTGCCGGCCTTGAACTTGCTACAGTAGCCCAGGCTGGCCTTCAACTCAGCAGTCCTCCGAGTGCTGGGATTACAGGCGTGTGCCACCGTGCCTGGCTCTAACTTCCTGATGCCCAGTTCTTCCAATCCATTCTGCACACAAAGGACTCAGTAATCCTCCTAAAATGCCATACTTATCCTTTCTTTCTTGCTCAGGCATTGAAGATGATTCCATACCTCTTTTGGAGCAAATCCAAACGCTTTGTTGCAACCTTCAAAGCACTTCCCTGTGTGTCTTGGCCTCGCTCAGCTGCCAGATATGCCTGGCACCAACATCATCCACCCTGGACCAGCACTGCTCAGTTGGCCTCAGGACGCCAGCGCACACGTTCCCTCGCATCTATATTTCTAGTTGTGTTCCTAAGTGCCGTTTCACTTTGACATAATGTCAATGTTCCGAATTCATAACAGCGCCCCAGAGCTAGTGACTGTCTTTTGGGGATCCTTGGCTCCCGGCCCACACTGCTATCTTGCCCTTCCAAACTTGAATGCTTCTGTCTGACTTTTGGTTGTGAGGCCGTCTTACAAATCAAGCTCCTTCTCCAAAGGCATCATCTTGAAGGCAATGGCCACCCTCCCAAGGGCCTGGCAAAGGCGGCCCCCTATTTTCTTGGGACTCAAGCATCAGTCCTGAAACATGAGGGTCTCACAGCCTGCTCTACAGAGCCTGGGTCTCAGGGGATTCCTCCCCTGCACCTATCACTCACCAGCCATCATCTTCTGGGCTTCGTAAGGCTCCATGTAGCCGTCATTTTCGGGGATCTTCTCTGGGGCCCCTGAGGCTCCTACTGAGCCTTCTCCAGTCTCCTGGACATCAAACGGGTCTGCGTAGTCTTCTAGGATGGCCAGCTGCGGGGAGGAGGGTGAGGAGAGTGGGCTTCAGATGGTAGAAAGGCAGCCCACGGAGCAAGAGTCCTGGGTTGGCCTAGACCGGAGCCCCTGACCCCAGGGCGGCTCAGAGTTCACACAGGAACTGGCTCTGGCTCTTCTCTGCAGCCCTGCCAAGGTGTGCAACTTTCTCTCCCGCAGCCATGTCCCTGGGCCATGTCTTATGCTACATGGCCTGTCTGAGGGTTCCCACAGGACAAGCACCTACACCAGGTGGTTCAAAAGGAATTCCAAGAACTGGTGATGCAGGCGTCAAAAGGCTTCAGAGAGCAAGCAGGGGGCTGAGAGGCAGCAGGATCAGCGCTCCCAGACACTGAACAAACAAACGGGAAAGGAAGCAGAGAACGCACTGCGTGCACAGCCACCACTGCCGCTCTGCTGCGTGATCTGCGTGGCATCCCAGGTGCGTGGAACCAACCCCATCTGCAGGAAATGAAGGCCCAGGGCAGTTAGGGAGCAAAACACCCAAGACATTCTGTGTATGTAAGTGGGGGACCCAGGACTGGAACTCACAGCCTTGTGCAGAAGCCCATCCACCTGCCCCTCAGGCATCTCAGCTGTGCTGGGAGAGACACAAGGCCAGGGTGGCTCCAAATCCCCTTGGCTTCTGACAGATGGGGCCAGACTGGGCCTCGCCTCGGCCCTCCACCTCCCAGGTGCCACTATCTTCCAAAAATAGGCTTCTGGCCACCCTGTCTGTCCCCACACACTGTATTGCGGAGCTCACCACAAGCTGCACACCCTGCAGAGGCACCCAAGGTGCTCAGGGTGGGGCCCTGAGGACAGAACAATGGAGCCTTTCTTCAAGCTGGGCACCAGCCTTTTTGTGGGGGGGTGGTGAGAGCAATGGAGAAAGAACTCTGCTCACCTGGGGCCTCCAGCACCTGGGTTACAAGCGAGGTGGCTCTGGAGCCTGTGGCATGGGGAGGGGCTACTCCTGCCTTTTCCCAAATCAGCCTCCCTGCTTGGACAACTGCCACCTCCATGAGCCCATCACACCACTGTATCACTCCTGGCCTAGAGCTCCTTGTCCCGGACTCTCCAGCTCCAACAAGCAGCTGGCATGCAGCAGGCACTAGAAAATGCTTCCAGCCATCACCACCGATCACCCTTGGAGCCCTTCACCCCAGTCCTCCTCCCGCCTGGCCCTGCTCCCCACTCCTCCGGGCCACAGCCCCACCCCCTGACCAAGGGGCTCTGGAGCCCACTACTGCCGGGGCTTCAGCCTTGCAAAAGCTCCTCAGTGCTCTGAGAAAAAACCCAAAGTTAAAGGGATTCAAGACTCCCCTCTCTACGAAAAAGGGGCCGGTGATATCGCTCAGCGGCATGGGTGCCTACTGGTGCGCGAGGTCCTGAGGTCGACCCCCCGGTACCCACAAAAAAAAAAAAAAAAGACTCCCCTCTCTTCCTCGGTTTCTCTCTCCCTGCCTGGGATTGCTATTCACAAGAAGCTCAATGCTCTGACCTTGTCCCCATTGCTTTCTGGTGGCAGATGTTTGGGTTACTGGATGTCTTTCTGCCAGCCAAGCTTCCTGAGGGCCTGACCCATATTTACCTCCGAATACCCAGAGCCTGAACCCTCCCTGTGGTTACCTGTTGGGCCATTCACACTGACAAGGAAGAATGGACAGTGGGAGTACCTTTCCCTGTTCATTCAGAAGCAAGCGGAAGCATGCACCTCGTCGGGTGGGGTCCCTTGGGGACCAGGTTAGGCTGTGTTCCCAGAGGCTCCTACTCCCAGCTCCCCATCCCTTCCCAATCCCCCAATCCCCTGCGCCCCTCATTCCCTCCTCAGGCCTGGTCAGAGCTGCAGGAGGCGCGCCCCACCCGCGCCTGGAGCCGAGACCCTCCCAGGCTGGCGTGGGCCTCCCCAGTGCCAGCCCACAGTACCTGTGGGCAGCCAGGTGGCAGCTCAATGGCTCCTCTGTTCCACTCCTGGCTCCACACCCTGCTCCAGAAAGCCCCAGCCCTGGCCCTGATCACCGCCCACAGCGCCCAGGAAGGCTGGCAGCCTGGACACCTGCCCTGCACCCACAGGACCCAAGCCGGGGCCTGGGCCGGCTTCCCCAGGACTTCTGGGCCTGAGAGGACGAACCGCTGAGGGGAGGCAGCTCTCCAGGCCTAGGGCACCTCGAAGCCACCACGAGTTGCTGTTTTGTTAATGGTCCTGTGGCCCCCACAGCTGCGTCCACCAGGCCCTGGAAGAGCAGACTCTCAATGTGTACCTCCTGGGTCCCACAAGGACTCTTCTCCGACCCACACTGCATCCTCAGGAGTGACCCCAACTTCCCAATCCCCATTCACCGTGACCCCTGACTGACCAGCACTGGCAACAGGATCAACGTCTGAATAGGAGCAAAGCCTCGGCCCCTGGGCTGAAGGGAGGAACTGTCGGCCAAGGGCCTTTAGGAGACCCCAGCGCCAGGCGGGCTGACATCCAGGCCCACCCTCGGTGCCGGTGCTGGACTGCCGTAACGCAACTGAAATGCAGAAAGACTTCCAACCAGGCATCCTGGCCCCCTACCTCCCTTTTGCCACCCAGCAGGCTGCTCCAGGACCCTGCTCCTCATCTGTTCAACTGGGCACTGCCCCCCAGAGCAGCTGCTCCCTCAGACCTGCTTCCTGCACATACGCCTCCTGCGATGGCCAGCGGGCTGGCATCCGGCCGGCCCTCCACTCTGCAGCGGGGCCACGCAACCTGTCTCCAACCTTCTGCATGGGGCTCCAGGGGTGCAAGTCCACAGCAGAGATAGGGAGGGGCTGGTGTTACAGAGGTTGGCTCTGCAGGGTGCCCATTTATAGGGTCTTTGGTTTGCATTTCACATCTGGAAACCTCTGTCTTCCTTAGCCATACAGTGAGGGTGGACTTGAACTCATCTCAGAGAATAAGGAAGAGGAAGACAAATCTGTAATAGCTTTCAGCCCAGGGGCTGGCGTGGGATTTGTGCTCAGTACCAGATGGCTTTGATGATAACCTTCTGTGTGAGTCTTGTGGGGGGCCCAAAGCTTGTCAGAGTGGAACACAGGTCTCTTGATTCCCAGGGCTCTGTCGCACATTTCCCAAAAATGTAGGACGCTGCATCTTCTCTCCTGTCCTGTGCATTATATTTTACTTTAGTGGCTGGGGATGTAGCTCAGTGACACAGGGCTTGCCTAGCATCGAAAGACCCCAGGTTCAAGATTCAGCACCACACACACACTTTGAAAAGTCTTGCACAAAGGGATCACTCTAAGTTTCGCTTATTCTAGTATCTCCCCAAGGACTTAACTACGGAAGTCTTTTCTCACTGAATATCTACTAAGTAACCAATCCGTCTGGGGAAGGGTATACTGCTTACCTTTCCCGACTCAAACTTCTGGTGTAAGCTGCTCCTAATTATTCGGACGCCCTCACCTATTTTATCTGCCTGGGAAACTCCTTCGACATGAAACACATTGCTTATTTTTCTTTTTCTAATTACAAGAGCAATGCCATGCTTACAAAGGAGTCACACATCACAGGCATGTGGGTAATGCTGCCGCCCCTTCTAAGACCCTTGGGTGTGTCTGCGGCCACCTCGGGATGGAGGGGTCAGTAGTGATCCCTAGCATTCAGGAGATGGTGGGTTCCATGCGGAACATGCCCCTTGGCCCTTCTCTGAGTCTGCCTCCTCTTGTTCCTTAGCAAATGCTTCCCGAACGCCCCTCTGACGGGTGCCAATGGTAGAGGGCGGGGGCCAGGCATGGTGCTGTCTGTAATCTGTGAATCTCCACTGTGCTACCCACTAGCTGAGAAACCATGTGAGCTTGGTTCAACAGTCCCATGCCTCAGCTTCCCCATACAGAACCCCTGAGAGTAACAGTCTTCTTTACAGGATGGTTGCAAGAATCAACCGGTCTAACACATCAGCTGCTTCAAAGTAGTGCCAGGCCAAGATAGGCGCTCAGTAAATGTTGGCTACTATGCTATTCCAAATGAAAAGAAGCCGGGCGGGGTGGCGCACACCTATAGTCCCAGCTGTCACCAGCTCACACAGGCAGAGTGCCAGGGCTGATGTGGGACTGAGTCACTCACTAATCAAGCTGACAAGTGCAGCAGACGTCTCTCCAACAGAGTGAGGGCCACTGTGCCAGGCAAAGTGGATGGGCCACCCATATGATGCCCCTAGGTACCCACAGGCCTCAGCTGTCCTCGAAGCACCAATGGTAGCAGATGGCCAGGTCAGGCTAGAGGCAAAGAGGGCCAGTCTGTGCACAAAGGTCCGAGACCCGGACTCCTCCCATCTCGTGACTCTCTTCCCCTCTCTTCCTCCCCTTTCTACTTCCATCAGACATGTGCGATGTACATGATCACACCCCCAGACTCGGCAGGGGCCACGGGAAGGCAAATTAAAGCTACTCACGCCAGGTATGGTGGCACGTACCTGTAATCCCAGTGCACAGGAGGCTGAGGCAGGAGGAGTGCTACAAGTTCAAGGCCAGGCTAGGCTACATAGTGAGTTCCACAAGTTCAAGGCCAGGCTAGGCTACATAGTGAGTTCAAGGACAGCCTAAACTTCATAACAAGACCCTGACTCAAAAATCCAAACAAGGGTTGGTGAGATAGCTCAGCGGCATAAACGCCTGCTTGGCAAGCGCAAGGTCCTGAGTTTGACTCCCTGCACCCACATAAAGAAAAAAAAGAGCCGGTGATATCGCTTAGCGGCACAAGTGCTTGCTGGCAAGTGCGAGGTCCTGAGGTCGACTCCTGGTACCCACATTAAAAAAAAAAAAAAAAATCCAAACCAAACCAATAAAGCCACTCACAAGAGGCAAGAACCACACCTTCAAGGAATAGGGTCCCTTTCCATTCTTAGGGCAATGCAATGACACACTATACCAGGAAAACACTGGCTTTGGACCTCAGGGTGGGAAGGTCATGCTCAATTTTAGACACTGTCTCCCCCACACCCCTCTTCTGTTCTCAACACTACCTGAGGGCTGCAAACTCTACAAGAACCTGAGAGGCTGGTGCTCTATTCTGGAGGCTACATACCCCGGGCCACCTCCACCCCACTGAGCTAAGAGCTCTGGTTTCAAGACAGGGCTGTCTTGCTGTCCATGTCACTTGCCCCCTCCACCATCCATGCATCTTGGCATGACAGAGGCAAGGGACACACTGTGCAGATGGTCACAGGTGGCTCATCCATCCCCTCCCCTAATTAGACCAGGTTTTCCTGTTGAAGGTCACTGAAAAGTGAGCAGATCAAGGGAAGTCCCTGCTCCATGGCCACTCTGCCGGGCACAGCTGGGGGTGGCAGGAAAGGGGTTCAATGCCAGCCAGGGCTCTTCCTGTGGCCAGATGGCAAGGACCTGCCTGCCTGCCACACGGCACTGCTCCTGCTGTGCCCATACCTGCCCTGCCTGGCTACCCAGATGGCCACCCTGAGCTCCTGCCAACCAAAGTGGGGGGCAGCCAGAGCCCTGCGTGGTGCAGAGCCAAGGGTCCCAAGCCCCTTGGGCCTCTCAGGATCCTGTCCAGGTCACTCTCTGTCCCCACATTCACTGGGCTCCTTCCACATCAGTCCTGTGGGCTCCAAAAGAAGCCCCTCTACACATTCATCAGCTCTCAACACTGGCCCCTCTCAAAAGGTTCAGACTCCTCCCCTGTCCCAGCACTAGACCCTGGGCTCTGGAAGGAATCAGGGAAGGCAGTGCAAGGCACATGGCGGTCCCCAGTCCCCATGTTGCCTTGGGAGAAGTCCCCAGAGCCACAGCCAAGGGGCCCCACAGAAGTGAGAGGAAGGAGGACACAGTGCAGAAACACCAGCCCAGAAGGGTAGGGGCAGCACCTGAGGCCCAGGGGTGCCCGGACATGAGGGTGAGCACAGGGCGCCAGCACCTGGTTTCAGCTATGCCTAGAGAGGACTCTGGAATCCCCCAAGTTCCATTCCCAGGGGCGGGGAGCTGTCCTTTCTACATGGTGGGAAGCCCTAGGTCAGGGCCCACAGTGAGTGTCCCTGTCTGTGGCCAGGCTCTGGTGACACAAGGATCCTCCTCATCACACCCACTGAAGAAACCACAGACTGATGGTGTGGCTCCCTGGAGAGCCTGCTGGCTTTCATTCCTGTCCCTGTGGCGGACAAAGACATTGCTTGTCTGTCCCGCAGGTCTGAGCAACCCACGGTCACAGGGCTGACTCAAGCAGAGGCCTGGCTGTTCCGGGTCTGTCTGCCTGGCTGCGGGGGGGGGGGGGCAGCTTCTCCTTGGGGTCTCTGGGAAAAGACACACGGGAAGCTGCAGCTAGGAAGCCCCAGGCAGTGGACAACTCTTTTGATGCAAGCATTGTGTCAGACACCCAGGAGGCACGGACAGCAGGACACAGACATGAGTCCGTGTCCTGGAGAGACCCACAGCTGATGGGCAGTCTGTTAGGTCACTCTTAGCCAATGCACAGAGCACAAGGGCCGAGGACAGCTCAGGCCCACTGCCAACAGGCAGTGGTCAGAGAGGAAGAGACTGAGCAGTGGCAAGAACAAGGCCTACACTCCCCTCTGCCTTGCTGCCACCAAAACCACCACGGTCAAGTAGTGGCAGGGAACATGAGCAAGGAGTCCCACAGCCTGGGGAAGTGCTCTTGAGCCTTTGGGGATCCAGGCCAGGATGGGCAGCTGAGCCCCCAGCCCCAAGGCAGGAACTACGGAAAGAAATAAGGTCAAATTCCTGAGGCTTCGGCTCCGACCCTGACACAGGTCGGCGCCAGGATTCGGATTCAGATGGCAACTCTGCTCTGATGAAGACGTGCTCTCTCTCCTCTTCGGAGAGAGCTGAGCTCACAGGGTTGAGGGAAGAGCAGGGCCGGGCACAGTGTCATCTTCCTGGGACTTAGCGCCATAGACCTTGGGGATGACTTTCAGCTGTTACTCTGCTACGGAGAGACAGGCAACGTCCTGGGGAAGTGGCTGCCTGCTCTTCTCCTCACCCCAGTGCCTGCAGGCCATGAAAGGCTCTGGGGACAGGGAGGCCAAGGGGACAGGAGGAATGCACGTGCGGCTTAACCTCAGCTAGGCAACAGGTCCTGGGCAACTGTCTCCCTTAGTGCGGGGACATGGGAAGGAGTGGGCCTGGACCCCAGTGGCCAACATCCTTGACAAGAGCCACACAGAGCCCACCCTGGCCTCCTGGGAACAGCGCCGCTAGCTCCGGCCCAGCGGAGTAAGGCAAAGGCCGGCTCTCTGGCTGTGTCCACAGGGAGAAGCCCCGGCCTTCACCTCCTTTCCGGGGCTCCAGCACCTGTCAGGATGCTTGGGCTCCAGGAGAAGGGAGAGGAAGAGGAGCAGAAGCAGGAGCAGCAGCAGCGGCAGCGTCGGGAGGGGAAAGCTGTGCTAGGTTCTGCCCTAGGAGAAGGGTCAGAGATCAAAGAGCAGCAAGCAGCAAGGCGCAGAAAGGCCAGACACTAGCAAGGGTGTGTGTGTGTGTGTGTGTGTGTGTGTGTCCACGCGCGCGCTCCTCCGTTCCCGTTAGGATAAAGGCTCCAGGATGAGGCGGGGGAGGGGGCTGCAGGAGGGGAGCAGAGCCCAGGAGGGGGAGGGCCACCAGTCCTGGGGCCACAGCCAGGGACAGGGGTGGCACCCAGGACCCCCTCTCGATCAGCTGGTGGAGAATCGGAACAAAGGTGGATTCAGACGCCGAGTCCCAGGGTCAGGGGCTCCGCTGGTGTCCGAGGGAAGCCGTGACAGCGCGAGGCCCGGCTCTGGCCCGGCCACCTTTGTCCCTCTCGCAACCTCCAGACCTGCGACCACCTCCCCTGGCGGTCACCCCCGCCCAGCGCGCACTCACCCGGTCGCCGCCGGCCGGGGCTCCGGAGATCCTCTCCTCTGGAGGGGGCGCAGGGGGCCCCGGGGTCTCGACCCGGATCAGACGGTGCGGGGGCGAGCCGTGGCGCGGGGGCGGCGCGGGGCCAGGGGCAGCGGGTGCGGCGAGGGCTGCGGAGCCGGACGGGCCCCCGGAGTAGGGGTCCTCGAAGTCGCGCTCCCGCTGCAGCCGGTAGGCGGCCAGGATGTCAGGGGGCGGCGCGGGGGGCGCGGCCGGGCAGGGCGCGGGGGGCCGGTAGTCGGGCTCCGGGGGCGCCGGCTTCCCGCCCCCGCCGCCTCCCGCCCCGCGGAAGCCCAGGTGCTCCCGCAGCCACTTGGCCACCCCGCCGCTGCCGCCCCCTCCAGGGCCAGCGCCCGCCCCTCCCGCGCCGCGGCGGGACCCCCCCGGGCCGCCCCCGGCGGCCCCCTGCGCTCGCGGCGCGGGGCCGGAGCCCGCGGGAGGAGCTCCGCTCAGCAGCATGCGGCCGCGGGACTGCGCGCGGGCGGCGCGGCGGCGGCGGGGGCGGGGCGGCGGGAACAAGGGAGGGGCGGGCCGGGGGCGGGGGCCGCGCGGCGTGGGCGGGGCGTCGGGAAAAAGGGGGGCAGGCAGGGGCGGGGCCGCGCGGCGCGGGCGGGGCGTCGGGCACAAGGAGGGGCGGCTCCGGGCTGACCGCGAGTCCCCCACGTGCCGCCGCGCTTGCCCCGCGGGGTCGCACCGCCCCGATCGGTTTCCCTCCCGGCTCCCAGCGACTGGTGCGAGAGGCGGACAAGGGACCGCCCCCACCCTCGGGCGCCTTCCGTCTCTCCTCCATCCCCGAGGGCCTTCTGCCGGAAACGACAGCCTGGAAGGACAGTGGGCGGCGACCGAGGGGCCCTGTGCCCGCGTGTCTGTAACTGTCCCCTCCCCAGTCCAGCTGCGCACACCCACCCTATGCTGCTTTCCAATCCAGGCAAACACTTCTGGAACGCGGTCAAGTCCCCGGGGCACCCACGTCTCCCGTGTCGTTTGCACACGCAAGCACCCCTCGCGCTGGAACACACACACACACACACATATGCTCACACACGCATAAGCACACACACACACACACGCACACACAGCCCCGCGGCTGCGCGCACACCCGCAGGAATCCCCCGGAGCCACATCTCGCATTTCATTGTCAGTCAGATTCGTGACAGAGTGGAAACCGACAAGTCAATAAATCAAGTGTAGAAACGGTTCCAGTGTTGTCTATCACAAGCCCGTCGGCCCCGCTCGAACGCTGCTCGAGCGCTAGGCGGTTTCTTCTTAGAGCGAGCTCCTCACCAGAAGTTAGGGCCCTGAAGCTGAGGCCAGCTCCGGGCTCAGCTAGGAAGGTGTCTCCTGTTTGTCATTTCACGGAGGCGACAGCCACGTACTGCCACAAAAGGAGGGGGCTCCAAGCTGGGGAGAAGGAAGCGATGCACCGCTGCACGTGGAACTGCGACTCCCCAGGAGTCCCAGGGCCTCGAGTTTGTTAAATTTCTGCTCTGTGCTCAAGTTCTAGTGGGTGTTACATATCCGGGGCCGCACCTCTCGAACTTTAATGTGAACCTCATTCTCCTGGGGATCCTGTTAAACTGCGTGTTCTGATTTTTCTGTTTGCTTTAGGAGAGGGTCTCCAGAGGCACTTCGGGCTGGCCTTGAACTCACCGTGTAGCGCAGGCTGGCGATCATGCCTCAGCCTCCCCAGTGCTGGGATGACAGGCGTGGGCCACTACAGCTGGCTGAATTGCAGGTCCCGGTTCTGTATGTCTGGCTGGGGTGCAGCCCCAGACCTGTTGGCACTTTGAGGAGTGGAACTGGAGAAGATTGTGAAAAATCTGACATTGTACCTGACTTCGAGGAGTGCAATAGAGAAAATACATGCACACGTTACCCAAAGGTGTACAGTATTAACTAGCAGTGTAAAGGTGGGCACAGCTGACCCACACCGGGAGAACAGGCTAGTTAACCCCTTGGCGAGGGTCTCCAGCCACGGGCGAAGGGATGGACTCAACATCTGTGGGCACCAGCCAGATGTTTGGGTGAGGCTTTCCATGGCACTCATTCTTTCCTAGAAAGGGAAGTATGCTGGCCTGGAACTTGAGATCCTTCTGCCTCAGCCTCCTGAGTTGCTGGGAGTAGCAATGAGCAAGCACCATGGTGCTGGGCTTGGAGAAACTAATTTTTATTCAACATAGTAGACTCCATTATCATCATTATATCATTATTCTTATTTTTTTATACTCAAATTATCCCAAATTTGGTCAATGGTTGCTGTTTCTTTTAGACTCGGTGCCATCAATCTTGAAGCACTTACTCATTCTCTAATACTTGATGTTCTGGATTCACCTCGCAAACCTGGAATCAGACATCACTTTAAGGAGATCTTCTGTCAGTTGGAAATGGTATTTAAAATTGACTTTAGGCTCTTTAAATGGCTATTTAATATCTTGTCAAATGAACATACCTCGATTTAGTACCATATTCTCTTATTTGTTGAGCATTTGGAGTATTTCCAGACTCCTTCTTTCTAAATAACTCTGTCATGAACATCTTTATGCAGATAATTTTCTTAGTTTGGGATTGTTTCCTTCGGCAAGGTGCCATTTGGGTGCAAAATTTGACTCCTGATAGACACTGTCGAGTTGCTCTCATGAAAAGATTTAAAGATCACCAATGACCTCTAAGTGCCAAACCCAGTCATTTTGTCTCATTTCTTTTCCTCCTGGACCTCTTTCTAACGCCTGAGTCTGATCTCTCCATGCTTGAAGTCCTCTACAAAATGTTCCTTAGAGTGACACTCTTTGCCTTCTCCCCTCAGGTTGCGTTCTCGTTTCCTCCTTCGGCCTCAAGGCCTTGTCCTAAGTGTCACTTTCCTCCTGGGTGCTCCTGTTTCTTTTTTTTTTTTTTTTGTGGGTACCAGGGGTTCGACCTCAGGACCTCGCGCGCCAGCAGGCGCCCAGGCCGCTGAGCGATATCACCGGCCCCTTTTTCGTATGTGGGATCCGGGAGTCGAACTCGGGCCCTCGCGCTTGCAAGGCAGGCGCTTACGTCGCTGAGCCATCTCACCGGCCCGGGTGCTCCTGTTTCTGGCCAGAGCTCTGGTCTTTGCTTTTTGTCTCCAGCCTTGCTTGGCCTGGCCCCTGGACAGGGCAGCTGCACCTACCACCCTTACTTACAAGGTTCGTACTCCATTCTTTGGGCTCACATTCCCAACAAGAACAAAGAACAGAAGCTCCAGTCAGTGAAATATTTCTCCAGGACATGGCCCTGGCAAGGACAGAAAAAGGAAGGAAGGAAGGAAAGGGAGGGAGGGACGGAGGGAAGAGATGGATGGAGGGGGGGAAGACCTAGAGGACTATATGTTACTAGAAAAATGGGAGAGCATATTTTTTATTGGAATCACAGACTATATTTAATGTGAAAATAATATGGTTCTTTATGGAAAGAACACAACATACAATCATAAAGCAAACCTGGCTGCTTCGTTCCATTGAACTGTTTAAGGAAAGGCTGTGTGTGTGGAGCACTGTGCACAACCGTGTGTGAGCCTCAGCCAATCCCACCTTCAGCGCACTTGAATTTTCTAACGTCAGTGGTCTGTGACTTCAGCTGGGTCCTGACATTCAGGGGAGGGGGAGAAGAGAGCGGAGGTCTCCAATGGATGGCCAAATCGGTTTGCTCTTCCATACTCTACATTCAGGCTGCATTGCTGCCCTTCCAGCCAGAAATCAAAACGGTGCTCCTCCCAATATGGCCCAGGTTCCCACCAAAGGAATGTAAAGGATTTATGGAAAAGCCATGGGTCAAAATATGGCATAAAAATTTATGCCCTTGTAGATGCGAAGACTTATTATGCTTTCAGTTTAGACATTTATCCTGGAACTCAGCTATCAGGTCCTTATTCATATAGTAATAAACCGAATGATGTTGGGAACAGACTCGTTGCTCCCATCTCCCAAACTAATTGGAATGTGACATTGGACAATTGGTTCACTGGTTCCCAATTGATGTCACATTTGCTAACAGAGCACAAGTTGACTAGCGCAGGCACTGTACACAGGAACAAAGCAGAAGTTCCAAATGAAATGTTGCAATTTCAAAACAGAGAATTGTGAAGTACAATCTTTGAATTTCAGAAAGATGTAACATTGGCCTCCTATATGGCAAAGAAAAGCAAACTGGGACTGCTGATGTCAACATTGCACCATGGTGGAAATATTGATAGGGAAACCTCAACAAAACGAAAGCCTGAGATGGAAACTTTCAACAAAATCAAATGTGGAGTAGAGGTTGATGAGTTATGTGGCAACTATGATGTCACTTGAAAGACAAAGCATTGGCCAATGGGTGTGTTTTATTCAATCCTAAACGTGTGGCATAAATAGTTCAATAGTTTACAAAGAAAATAACAAGTGCAAAATGTCATGGAGAAATTTTCTTAGAGAATTGGGACTGGAGCTCATAAGAGATCATTTACAGCAGAGGGAAAACAAAATGTTTGTGCCCAGGGAACTACGGAAAAAAATTGTGGAGCACACTGGTGAGCTGACAGGTGAACAGGCAGGTGCAGCATCACAAAGACTTACTATGATAACAGGATAACAACAACAACAAAAAGTCAACTGTGCCCTACAAAAAACTACAGGAAAACAAAACATATGTGCTATCAGTGTAAGCGATACTTGTGTATGGAACATGCAGTTGTCATGTGTGAAGACTGCCTTGGGTGTGACAGTTGAAGCAAAGCTTATTTTTGTGGTGGAGTTCCATTGGTATTCTCCTTGTAGTTCACACAGGAACTTATTTCTGGTGTTATCTTTTAGATTTTGTAAGGAAGAACACAGCTGATGTGAAAATGTTGGTGTCTATTCTAAATGCACAATACATATTAAGAATTTAATAATTTATTCTATTGATATTTTATGTTCCTGTTAACTACAGACTGTATAATATAATAAAAACTTCCTGACAAAACAGCAAGACCAGCAAGATGTCAAGTGTGTCCTAGGAAAAGGCCAGAAAAGCAGAACACATGTGCTGGCAGTGTAAGCCACGTGTGTATGTGTGGACCCTGCTGTTGTCACGTGTGCAGACTGCCTGAGATGTGATAATTGAAGTAAAGATTTTTTTTGTAGAGTGCTATTGGTATTTTCATTGTAGCTCATATGGTAATTTCTGAGTTCTTTTTCTGACTTTGTATACCAAAAACCAGTCGATGTTGAAAATTGGATGCTTTTTTATAAACAACAAATATTAAAAACAATACTTTATTTTTGTGATTTTTTTCCTGTGAAGTACTTATTGTTTCATATAATTAAACTCATAAAATTATAATCATTAATTCACCAATAGAAATATTGTAAAGAATAAACGTGGGTCGTTTATGCGCCTTGATGACAAAGTTAGTTTTATGCGCCAAAAATAAAGAAACAAAAACAAAAAACTGATCCCTAGTGGCTCTACAAAGTGAGCTCAGATTCTTAGAGGAAAAAAAAAAAGTGCAGCCCCCTTGCCGTGCCATTGTTCCCACAATGCCGTGACTCGGATTCGAACCGAGGTTGCTGCGGCCACAACGCAGAGTACTAACCACTATACGATCACGGCGAGCTACCAGAGGCCTGTAAGCAGCGCTCTCTGATTGTCCTCTTCAACAGTCACAGGCCCCTCCCATCAATACGTCACCCGAGGGGCGGGGTTGCCGCCTATCCTGGGCGGCACAGGCGCACCGCGCAGTCGCGGAGTCCTCCGGAGCTTGCTCTCTGGTTTGCACCCAGCGGCTGGGGACTGGGGCGGTGGTGACGGGGGCGCGGTTTGGAGGTCACCGCTTGGACATCGCGAGACAGGGAAGGCCGGAGCTCCGCTGTCCTGGGGGGCCCGCCCCTCGGCCGCTTGGCGACCTCCCCGCGAGCCTTTGGAACCTGGTCCTGCAGGGCGCGCTCCTCCCAGCGGAGACCCATCCCGGCCTCTGCGGAGGGGATGAAGGCCCCTAGAACCCGGGCGGCTGCCTAACGGGACCCGTCCCCCAAGGCCCACGTCCTTCCCGTCCCCAACCCCCGGCTGCCGACTCCCCGCCGAGGATGCTCGCGGAACAGAACGGCCGGTGGTTTCTGACGAGTGAACTGAGGACCGCCAGGGTACCGGGGTCACGCGTGAGCCCCCCCACCCGGGGCGCAGGAAACCGCCCGCTTTCCCAGCGACCCACGATAGTCGCACTAGGCATCCGTTGCGTGCACCGGGGCTGGAGAGGGCCTCGGTCTCGCAGCCCAGGTCGTGGGGACCTTGCAGAGGAGACTTAGGGGCAGCACTTCCAAAGTGGGGGCAACCACAGTGCTCTGCAGGCCTCCAGCTCTTGCTCCCTAGGCAGTGCCGGCTGCCAGGCGCGTCCCCATTCTGCCTTTAGGAGCTGCTTAAGGTCGTGTTCTCGGTGGCGCCTTCCCGCCCGGGTCTTGGGGCACCCCAGTGTTTTGGGGGACACGCGCGCTTTCAGCCTGGCCTGGCTCCGGCTTTGCTTCCCGCGCTGCGTCCCCCGCGAGGGCACCGGAAGCTGGCGTCCTCCCGCGGCCCGTTCAGCTCGAGCTGGTATTAACGTCAACGCCAACCGACTCCAGGGGCCTGGGGTCCGTTTTCCAGAACGTTACACATTCAGGATTAAAAAGGGAGGAGTGCGACAAAATGCAACCCCCTTGCCGTGCCATTGTTCTCACAATGCCGTGACTCGGATTCGAACCGAGGTTGCTGCGGCCACAACGCAGAGTACTAACCACTATACGATCACGGCGAGCTACCGGGGACAAGAGCCGATTCTTTGCAGCTCCATTCTTCTCTGTTGCAAGCCCCGCCTCCTCGCCACATCACCTTGGCGTCATTGTCCCCGCCTTCTTCACCCTGGCAGCTGCCGCGCTTCAGGCTCCCGAGCTGCGCCGTGCTGGGGGCTGCTTGGGTTGGGTCAGGTACCCTCCTTGCAGAATCAAAGCGACAACTCTAGTCGCTGCAAAGGCTCAGCATGATGGGCAGCGCGTGGGGAGCGCAACAGGGACCCGAGCTGTCACATCAATGCAGGCCTGGAGTCCCCGGAATCCTTCACTGTGCAAAGCCTTTCCAAGCCTCTCTCTGGTACTGCACCGGCACATACTTGGGGCTGGGGGACCGATACGCTCGTCCCCTCTTCGGCTTGGCCATGACAGTCCGGGCCAGATGGGGTGCGTGCTCGCACTTAACAGGATGGTTAAAAAAGCCGGGACAGCGGACAACCCAGATGAGAAGAGCCACCCTTGGGCGCCCTATTGTTGTGGTGTTCTGGTAGCTCGCCGTGATCGTATAGTGGTTAGTACTCTGCGTTGTGGCCGCAGCAACCTCGGTTCGAATCCGAGTCACGGCACTGTGGGAACAATGGCACGGCAAGGATGTCATTTTAGAGTCCCCAAGTCATACTCTGCAATTAACTCATACTCTCCTCCCTGGCTAATTCTGCACGGTATTAGGTCAGGGCAGAAATAACAACAGGTCAGGTCAGTCCTGTGTAATGGAAATTCCAAGGGTGGCCTGGGGCCCTCTCTTCTTTTAAATTCTTCCTTTGCTAAAAAACCAGCAAACCTCCTCTTCCCCACTAAGTGATTATCTTATTTTTGGATGTATTTGGTGTGCCCCTCTTTCCTCATTTGGCCTCTGTCAATGACCAAGTCATATACTAGATCCTCCAAAGCCTCACACTCGCTAAAACTCCAACATTTGGGGGCTCAGGCATTACAGGGGCAGTGTGCAAAAGCATTGATATAGATCTTCCGCTAAGAAGAAGGGAACCGAGAGATGGAGGGATGGGTGAAAAGGGGATTTAAAAAAAAAAAAAAGATGTGTTATGCCCATGCACCAACTCCCACCATGAATGTAATCCTTATGTGCTGAGAACATGTACTAATAAAAATAAAAATTAAAAAGCAGGTTAGAAGAATGTTGATTAGAAAACACACTGAATCATTTTTGGGTCAGATCCCGTGAACACTATGACCACAGTGGAGCCACCGTGAGGGGTGCTAACGAGGGATCTGAGGCCTCCACCTCCATAGCCAGTAGATGATGGGCTGTTTCCCCCTGCACACACCCGCTCCAATCTACCTCTGGTTTAAAGCAAATTCTATTTGCTGGTTTGTTTTATGTGCCCTTAAAAAACCCAAGCTCAACAAATTCAGGTCTGTCACTGGGCATTAGGCAACATGGAAGTGAGCTTTGGATCTGGTTCTCGGGAGGTTGGTGGCTGCAGTGTCACTGTCCACGGGGTTAGGAGGAGGGAAGGAGGAAGGACAGACCTCCCTCCCTTTGTGCTCAGTATGTTATACAGAATAAACCTCCCTCTGTCTTCCGAGGGGAGCTGGGGGTGGCCCAGCAAGTTGGGGAGCATTCCAGGGAGACATGGACATGGTAATGGCGCTATGCCCCTCTCACCCACAATCCATTAGCCAAGACTTACTGAGTAGCACAGGAGAGCAAGCCACTGCTGCAGGCTGTGATTCCCTGGCTCTCCTGCTTCCCAGCTCCCTAGATGTGCTGAGTTTAAAGCCACACAGTTGTACAACTTGGGCCATGACAGTGTTCTGAGCAGCACAGAACGGGGACAAGCTGAGAGCTTGCCAAGCTTTGGATGACTGATTTAAGAGTTACAGATCTAGAAAATCAACATCACCAATGTAAAAAGAAGGGCTCAGCAGGTGATAAGTCTATTCCTTGTCACCTCACCACATAACTACCCTGCAAGTGAGCAGCTTCCAGAGCCCAGGAAGGAAGTCAGGAGCCGTCACGCTGAGTTTTACAAGTAAAAAACAACCAAGAAAGCAAGCCCCACGACACCCACCAGACACCTGCCACTGGAGGTACTACTCGTCATCCACCTCCGGGGCCAGGAGCACTGGGGAAGGCGGAACTCCCTTAATTATGATTTCAGGCCTAAAAACCAAGGCTTCTAGTTTGTCTTTTTGTGCTGGGGTTAGAATTTAGGACCTAACATACTAAGCACAAGTTCTGCTCCTGAGCTGTGGCCTCATCCCAGAAGGTCGACTTTGATAACGATTTGACTTCCTATCAGAGTCTCTTGCAGGGACAGGGACCAGCACTGCTCTGCACGAGCTTGGGAGTTGTTGGGCCTCGTTCTCCTCCCTGTGGGATTTTCATTTACACTCCTAAGAGTCTGGATGGTGGGATTCATTTCCCTTGTGCCTGCTTCTCTCTGGGTACCCTGACTCAGTAGCCCCTGTCTAAGCAGCTGGACACGACCCTCCTGGCCTTGGCCTCTTGCTTTTAAAACTGTTTTGTGAGTTCTGATTCTGGGAATGAGTCCACTGCCCCACCCCACCCACTACCCCGGGTCAGAGTCTGAGGACTTCCTAGATCTCAAGGCTAAGAAAGAGCACTTGCTCGCTGGGCAACCTTGGGTGAGTGACTCAATGTCTCTGCCTCAGTTTCTTCATTTGTGAAATGGGAGGGGGCGGTGGCCTTGTTTTGAGGAATAAATTAGTTCCTATTTTGTAAAGCAACAGTGCTTGGCACTTATGGGGCCCTACTGAAGTTTACTGAAATAAATAGGTGGGGATATGACCTAATAAACCAACCCCTTCAAAATAAACACAGTGGACTTTCAGCATCCTAACTTGTATTTCTTTCAAAGTCGGCATTCTGCTTCCTGCAATCAGCCACCCCAAGTGTTTTTTGAACTGCTGTTTGGGGATTATCCTTAGGACTAATTTATAAACCATATGAGTAAATCCACCTCAATATTTATCTTCACATTCTAGTTTAAGATTATTATTATTATTATTATTTTTTTTGTGGGTACCGGGGGGTCGACCTCAGGACCTCGTGCGCCAGCAGGCGCCCGTGCCGCTGAGCGATATCACCGGCCCCTTTTTCGTATGTGGGTTCCGGGAGTCGAACTCGGGCCCTCGCGCTTGCCGGGCAGGCGCTTAAGCCGCTGAGCCATTTCACCGGCCCTAAAATTATTTTTGACTGCTTTTAAATCTAACCTGCCAGGAAAGAAATATCACCTCTGAGATTTTTTTTTTTTTTTAACAATTCCCAAAAAATGCTTTAAGCAACACTCCAGTAAAATATGCTTTAGTATGTCTTAGTTACTTTTCCCGTTGCTGGAACAAAATACCCAACACCGCAATTTAAGGATGGAGAGGTTTATCTCATCTTACAGTTTGCAGAGATTTCAGTCCATGGCTCCAAGGAGGACGGCCTGGCAGACAGGAAGTGAGGAGTCCAGGAAGGCGAGGGGGAGGAGCGAGACCCTACCAGACCACGCCCACAGCGACCCGCCTCCTCGGATCAGACCTCGCCTCCCAACATCACATTAGCTATAAACTCATCAATAAACTAATCCACCCACGAGCATCACACCCCCATGATTCAATCATCTCCCGCAAACCCCACCTATGAGCGCATGAGGCTTTGCAGGGAGACCTAGATATAAACTGTAAGATGATATAAATATGTAGAAGTTAGGGGGCGAAGCGTGAAGGGGGCAACGGTGTAAGCTTTGGATTGTTTGCACAGCATAACACGTGTTTTGTCATAAAGGGCCATAAACATGGGTGTGTCAAACCCACGTTTACTCTTTAGAATATTTCTATTGATGAATTATTAATTTTAATTTTAGGAGTTTTATTATCATAAGCAATGACTGCTTAACAGGAAAAATATCATTTTTAATATTTATTGTTTGTTAAAAATTTTTCAACATCGACTGGATTTTGATGTACAAAGTCTGAAAAAGAACAGCAGAAATAAATTCCCTATATGAACCACAAAGAAAATACCAACAGCACTCTACAGAAAAATAATCTTTAATTATCACACCTAAGGCAGTCTACACACATGACAGCAGTATGCTGCGAGCTCAGTGGAAGAGGACGACCACCCCGATCGAGGGGGACCGATTCTCTGTCAAGGGTGTACGAGTAGCTGCGCTCCCCTGCTAGACTCTCCAAACAAGCTCCACTGTCTATTTAGCCTTTGATGCACTTCTTTTTTTTTTTTTGGTACTGGGAATCGAACTCAGGACCTTATGCTTGTATTTGAAAAAAATTTCCTCACATATAGAATTCCAGGCTGCCAGCTATTTCTTCCAGGGCTTTAGCGATGTTGCTCTGTTATCTTCTGCTTGCATTGATTCTGATGAGAAAACTACTGTAATTCTTATCTTCATTCCTTTCTATGTAATATGTCTTTTTCCCCTGGCTGCTTTGACATTTTCTCCTTATCATTTGTTTCCTGCAGTTTATGATGTGGCTTTTGTATGTGCTTTGTTATGTTTATTCTGCTTGGGATTAGTTGAGATCCTCTGTTTTGGTTTGGTTTTCTGAGACAAGGACTCACTATGTAGTCCAGGCTGGCCTCCAATTTGAGATACTCCTGCCTCAGCCTTCCCAGTGCTGGGATTATATACATGAACCACCATGCCTGGCTTAGTTGAGATTCTTGAATCCATTTTTTTTTCCACTAAATTTGGGGAATTATAAACTACTATTTGTTGAAATATTTCTTGTCTCTCTTACCACTCCTTTTCTTCTGGACTTTACTTCATGTATAATAGACTTCTTGATATTTTCCTGTAATTTATTGAGGTTTGATTACCTTTGTAAACTCTTTTTTTTTTTGAGACAGGGTCTTGCTGTGCAGTTCAGGGTGGCCTTGAACTCACTATGTATCCCAGGCTGGCCTTGAAGTCATGGTGATCCTCCTGCCTCAGCCTCTATGGTGCTGGGATTACAGGTGTATGCCACCATGCCTGGCTTGTAAAGTCTTTTTCTCTCTATGCATCATTTTGGATAATTCATATTACTATGTCTTCAGGTACACTGTTATTTTAGCCTTCAACTGGCTAATTTACTGTCAGCCCCACCCAGTCTACTTTTTCATCTGTACAGGTTGCATTTGTGTCTTTTTATATTGCTTTTCTTTATTACATTTGTGTTATCCTTTACATGTTTTCAAAATACAATATTTACACTGACTGATTTAATGTTCTTTTCTGCTAATTCCATCTTTCTATAGTTTTGTGATCTATGCCTAGTGATTGTCATTCTGGTTATAATTTCTTTAGATATAATTCTTATAGGGTAATGGACTCTGAATTTTACATCATTAAGTGTGGATTTTGTCATATTTCTTTAAAGGATGTTGATTCTGTTAAATAGGTGGTGTCAGTTGGATACTTATAAGGCTTGCTTTCCAATTTCTTAAGGTCAATTCTAGAGAAGTATTTACCCTAGGACTAACTTATCCCCTTTTCTTTTCTCTTTTCTTTTCTTTTCTTTCTTTCTTCCTTCCTTCCTTCCTTCCTTCCTTCCTTCCTTCCTTCCTTCCTTTCTTTCTTTCTTTCTTTCTTTCTTTCTTTCTTTCTTTCTTTCTTTCTTTCTCTTTCTTTCTTTTTTTTGTCGTTTTGAGACAGGATTTCACTATGCAGTTCAGGCTGGCCTTGAACTCACTTTGTAGCCCAGGTTGGCCTCAAACTCACAGCGATCCTCCTGCCTCAGTCTTCCGAGTGCTGGGATTACAGGTGTGCACCACCACACCTGGCTTATTACCCCCATTTCTAAGGTTTGATCTTACCATCCAGTAGCAACACGAACTATTCTCAGCTCTGCATGAGCTGTAGATATTACGTGGCTTGGCACATTCCAGTCGTTTTGGTGTTTAGCCCAGTGAATGCAGAGGTTATTACTCAGCTAGATTCAAAAGAGTCCTCCGTAGCTCTCCCTCTGGGTGTAACCTGGGCAGTCACAAGGCTTACCTAATGTGCTCTGTTTTTCTTGAGGATCATATATGAGGTGATCAACATATATGGTGAAATATATGATGAATGCTTAAATTTAAAAAATTGTTCACAGTAAAAGACACATTGCCATTAATTCCCCTCAAGATACTCCCCATTAGTTTGAGCATACTTATTCCATCATTCTTCCTACTTTCTGAAGCATCTCTGGAAGTTCTCTTTCATGAGTGTTTTCATGAGGTGTGACCAAAAATACGGTGTATGCTTTTGCCAGGTGCCATCCAACAGAAAGGTAGGCTCATAAAAACATGACGTGTGTCCTCATCCATCTTATTCTCTGCATCTGGTGCCATGTGACTTCTGGCTCTTCCCCAAAGTCAAAATGATCGTGAAAAGTAAATGTTTTGAATTGATTGAGGACATTGAAGTAGCCAGGACAGCGCAACTAAAGACACTCAGGAGAGAGGACTTCCAGAGCTGCTTCAGAAAGTGGCAAGGACAATGGGACAAGTGTGTTTGAAGTAAGGGGGAGTGTGGTGAAAGAGATTAAGGACAACGTGTCTTTTACTGTAATAAACTTTAAAAATTTATGCATTCATCGTATTTTTCAATCAGATTGTATATCTTACCTGTTGTCCAATGTCTGAAAACTGACATTTTATATATTTTGTCCAACTTTCTAGTTTCCTGGAAAGGAAATTTCTGTAACAGTTAATTTCTCACAGATAGAAACACAATTCTGAGGGAAGATTTTTCATGACTCTTTAATAAGATTTTTGGAGCTTTCCATTTCTTTCGGAGCCAATTTTGGAAAGTTATTATTTTCCTAGAAATTTGTCTTGTTCTTCAAGCTTTGAAGTACTATGGATAGAATTATCTTATTAACCTTTACCCTCTGCTTTGTCTGTGGTTCTGCCCATAGTCTCATTCATATCTGCTGAAGCCCATGTATCTGCCCGCTGCTACCAGGGGAATAAAAACAGTGCTGCAGCTTCCCATCCTCCAAATGGCGTGCAAGTACTGCTCCCTTGTGGAATCTAACATGCAAAATGGTCAAGAAATGTCTTCCAGATTTCCTAATCCTTGGGAAACACAGAAAAGAAATGGCTAGGTCATCAGCAGTCCGGTGTATCTCATTGCTTTAGGTACTTAGCGGCCATCTGTACCATTTAATTAGATCACATTTAATGTCCAACAGCGATGGCAACAATATAATATTTTGCCTAATATTCTGTGACTGTCTCTCTACAAATGAAGATGAACCTGCCATCTTCCCTCAGAAGGGGAGATTGAAAGTATGTTTATCTTCTCTCTACAATGGTAATTCTTTTTCTCTTTTTCATTTTTGGTCACAATCTCCCTTGATATCCTGTAATGTGAAAACTAAACTATAAGGCTCAACTGGGTGTAGTGGCACATGCCTGTAATTCCAGAACTCAGGAGGCTGAGGCAGGAGGATTGCTTCCAGTTCGAGGCCAGCCTGGGCTATATAGTGAGACCTTGTGTCAAAAAACCTAAATAAATAAAAAAGGGAAACTACCATCAACTCACTCAATATGAAAGCATAGAGGGCACAGTGGAAAAAGAAAGATACTGACCAATAAATAGAAATAGATACCTGATAAACTAAGGACAAAAATTTGCCTATCTTCTAAAAATCTCATTTCCTAACTAGTGAAGAGGCAAGAGCTGGTATCTGTAGTTTTCTTCTTCCCCTACCTGTTTCACATCCCTGTGCCTTCAGCCTGTAGTTCAGCTTCTGGTGGCTCTTTCCCAGATGGTGCAATTTGAACCTTCACCCTTAGGTGTGTGAACCATTAATGCTCTGGACGGAACTGTACTGTTGTCACTGTCCCTTACCTTTTGACATGGGACACTGAAGTACCAAGAGACACCACATCCAGAATAAGTGTCAAGTCCACCATGGAATCTCCACCCCCTCCACAATAAGGAATGTAATCAGCTTGCCACCAGATGGCTGGATGGTTCTGCTGAGGAGTGGTGACACACAAGGGACATGTCATTGGTCTCTGATGTTGGTAGATGTGGCAGCCACCAGTGGGAGTAGCCAGGTTGGTCTTGGTGAGAAGTCCCCCTTGTAGCATCACTGCATGATCTCCACCTTCACAGCCAGTGTGTGAGTCCATTGAGCAAGCAACGTGGAACCTGGAGAAACAGCTGGAGTACATCAAGTTATTCATCTTTCTGTTGCTGAGACAAAATACCTGAGAGTGACGACTTAAAGGAGGGAAGGTTTATTATGGCTCACAGTGTCAGTCCACAGTCAGCTGGCTCCATGCCTTCTAGGCCCGTGGCAAGGCAGGGCAGAAATGACATGATGGAAAGGTGTGGTGAAGGAGAGAGAGCGTGAGGAAAGTGCTGGGGATGATGGGGCAAGACACAAAGCACCCCAAAGAGTGCTCCCATGAATCTCTCCCTTCAGTTAGGCCCTCCTCTTGTTTCATCACCTCCCAATAGTGCCATCAAGTTACAAATCCATTAATGGATTAATCCCCTGGTGAAATTAGAGCCCCCCTGATCCAGTCACCGTCTCGAAACCCTGCTTCTGAAGCCATGAGAATTTGGGAGGATATTCTAGCTCCCAACCCTACCAGACACCCATCTCCTGCCAGTGCTTCCCATTGACTAAACCCAACCAGAAGCCAGAGGTCAAGGCAGCCCGCACAGGGCAGAGAGGGGTGAGAGCATGGAGAGGGCCTCGGACGGGGAACAAAAGCTACCCTGTGCGCTCGCCATTGTGGTGGCTCGAGCAAGGTCTCTGCTCCGCTGACCTGGACTTGTTTCAATTAAGATTTTGGGGCACTCATTGTTTTGATTCTGGGAAGATGATGAATAGTTAACTGATGACAAGGATGTTTGGGACTCAAAGTCCTCTGCGGAGCACAGGGCCCTGGGTCTCACTGCATAATCACGATCGCACTGCAGGGCATTCTTATGCAGCTATTTAACCTCGCCACTCTCAGATGCCACTGTTTCCATTGAGGCTAGAAGAATGCCCAGAACATGTGCTCAAAATTGCTGGACTGCATAAACATCTTGTGAGTCAGCTATCGTTACCGACTTTCTGTGAGCTTTGTTGGAGTCCACTGGCTTATCCTTCTGGCTATATTTTATCAGTCCTCTCTTCCAGATCTTGGAATGATTCTGTGCTTAACATTACAGCCAGAGTTATTACTTCCAAACCCAGAAAGTCCACTTGTCAAACGGACTAAACCTCCCCTCAGGAAGCAGAAGGTTCTTCAATATTCTCCATTACCTCCATCTCCGAAGTCGTATTCTTAGCAGTGAGGAAGGCGAAGGCTGTTACGTCTCTGACAAGATCAGAAGCCAGGGGATGTGAAATGGTAGTGGGGAAACCAACCTAAGACCGAGGCAATCCAAAGATCTGGGTTCCAGCCTGGCGTTGTCCTTTGGGCGCTGTATGTTTCCTAGGGCTGCCGTTACAAAGGCCCACACACGAGGAGCTGTAACAACAGAAATGTGTGCTCTCAGGGTTGGAAGGCAGAAGTCTGAAATCAGGGTGTGGCTCGGTTGTGCTTCCTCCCAAGGCTGTAAGGGACACTGCTTCCTTGCCTCTCTCAGCATCCGCTGAGGCTTCCTGATTGCACCCTTCACATGATTTGTCTCTTCTATATCTCCTCCACCTTGCTGTTCCAAGGATGATTACCATTGGACTTAGGGCCTTGAGGCCTTTGGACCTAGATTGTCTCTCAAAGGCTCGTGTTTGGAAGGCTTGGTCCCAGCAGATGGCGCTATTGGGAGGAGGTGGAAACTCGGGGGTGGAGCTTCTTTGTGGGCGTGACTTTGTAGGGTCCACTCTGTCCCTGGACCCTGGGCTCTGTCTCTGTTCTTCCCCACTTTCCTGGCTGCCATGAGGTGAGCAGCTTTGCACTGCTGCCCCTGCTGCCATGATGTTCCACCCACCATGGGCCTAAGTGTGATGGAGCTGGCCCATCATAGACTGAAACCCCTCAACTGTGAACCAAAATAAATACTTCTTCATTATAGTATATTCTTTCAGGTATTTTGTTGCCCTGACAGAAAGCTCACACAGGACCCACACTAAATCCTGGATGATCTTGTCTTGAAACCATTAACTCGGGCCGGTGAGATGGCTCAGCGGCTTAAGCGCCTGCCCGGCAAGCGCCAGGGCCCGAGTTCGACTCCCGGAACCCACATACGAAAAAGGGACTGGTGATATCGCTCAGCGGCACGGGCGCCTGCTGGCGCGCGAGGTCCTGAGGTCGACCCCCCGGTACCCACAAAAAAAAAAAAAAAAAAAAAAAAAGAAACCATTAACTTTATTACATCTGCAAAGAATCTTTTTCCAAATAACGTCGTGATGGAGGTTTCAGGGATTAGGATTTAGACATCTTTCTGGGGGCCGCTCCTCAACCCTCGACATCCTTCTCTGGGCCTTAGTTTCCCCATCTATAAAATAAAGGGGTTGGACTAGCTGCATCTTAAACATTTATTGTTCTCTTAATCCTTAGTTCGCCTACTCAAGGTTATATAAAGAATGTCACCCTTCACAAAGCAGTTACAGGAGACAGCCAAGAGGTGACCACAGCATGATTCCTGGGAGCATAGCACTTAAGGTAGCCAGGAGGTCTGCTGTAAACAAGCTGTAGCTGGGCTCTGCGCACAGGAAAAGGAAATTAGCTCTTACCCTAAAGACATCCTGTTTCTGCTTCAGCAGGTCACAGCCACATCCTCAAAAGGGAGATGGGCTTTCTGGTTCTTCAGCAACGGCTTTTGCAAGTCCCTGTCCCTGTGTCTACTGCCAGTGTCATCCTGTTACCTTTAGCTGGCTTGGGTCTCAGAAGGCCACAGGGAAGATTTCATGATTCTTACAAAGGAAATTTATTAGAATGCTTTATTTACAGATAAACCATATTCATAAATTATTCAGGTAAATGTGAATGGCTGTTTTGGCGGAGGAAACGCTAGCAATTTTCAGCGTTCTCTAAAGGAAAAATTACTGAGACTCTGCTGAGGGATTTAGGGTCCTACTTTCCTGGCCACCAGCAAGGCAACGAAAGCTCAGCCACGAGACAACACAGCCATCCTGTAATTCTCTAGAATCTGATAGAAGGTGACGATCCCTAAAACATTTCCAGAGGTGTGACATTTTAATGAGGAAAAAGGTTACAATTAGACAATACACAGACAATAAATCTGATAACACCTCATAACAGTTTCAGACAAAGACGAATAGTGTTTCCAGTGGCCTCTTTCTGACCTGTTATCACAAGAGTTTGCCCTGTATGAGCTTGGAAAGGGCAGGACTGTTTGGGGCCACTGTCCAGCACCCAGGCCACCCCAAGGCCTGGCACTCATAAACGTACAGCTGTCCGTCACCTGAGTCCATAGTCTCCTGTCCTCCTACCCCTGCACCTTCTGCCCAACCAGTTCCACCAGGGCTTCCTCCTGCCTCGGCCTCTTCCTGGTATTCTCCCCACCCTGGTCCCCCCACCCGTGTGTGACTTGTCTGAGCAGGTCCCCAAGCCCTGGGGCCCTTTTCCTTAATTTAAGAGATAATCAGTTAATCATTTAAAGTTTTATCTTCAATGCTTTGAATTGTTTATTAGCCTGTGCAAAGGTTTGTGCTGCCCCAGCAAGTACTTTATTGATAGTCTTCTATCTTTTGGGGAGGTGGGAAAATTGTCAAGTTAGCAAACCTGGTTTGCTGATATCAGTTTTGCATGTGTTTGTAGACGCCAGCTCTGGCTCCAGACCTTTCCCATCTGGGGCTCCCCAACCTTCTTTCTCCCTAACTTAAATGTATCTCTTTATCCAGAGCCCCTCAGAGGGAACTAGCTAAGCTGCTAATTTGTGGAAGGCTGTTAAAATATTATCCTCCTCCCCTAAGTGACATGATCATTTTACTGGAGGTCCCTGAAGCCAACCTCTTTTCTGGTTGGAATCTGAGACCAAAATGGGTCAAAAAAGATTATCTGGGTGTCGCTGGGTGTTCCCAGTACTCATATCTCAACAGTATGTGATTAATCCGAGACACAGCAATGGAGCAATGAGTGTGGGAAGTGTGTCCAGTTATGTGGATGGCGCGAAGGATGCACAGCCGGGAAAAACTGGCCTAAACATAGTGGCCCGGATGCTGCGCCTGTGTGTGCGAACCTCTGAGTAGAAGCCTAGAAGCGCTGGGGAGCCGTTGGCCAATTGAGTCTCTGCGGTCCAGCTTTCTTCCCGCTCTTCATGCTGTCACCTTCTGACCGCGTCCTCGCCTGCTGAGCTAGAGTGACAGGCTCTCTAGCCTCTCTTCTGACAAGGACATTAATCCCATCAGATTAGATAGGGTCCTATCCAGATGACGTCATTGCATTTTCATGATTTTTTTTTTTTTTGGTGGTGGTTTTGGGGTTTGAACTCAGCCCCTTTATACAGAGCGACATGCCAGCCCTTTTTGATTTTTTATTTTGGGACGGAGTCTTGCTAAGTCACTAAGCTGCCCAGGCTGGGCTTGAATCTTTGGCGGTTAGGGCTTCAACAGATAATTTTGGGGGGACATAATTCAGTCCACAGCATCAGAGAAGGCTTAATCCGACTCCCTTGCTCTGTGGGCCAGGAAAGTAGGGACAGACTCGCCCATACCAGAGCAAGGGTCCCGCCGTTCTGGGGTTTTTTGTTGTTGTTTGTTTGTTTGGTTATTGTTGTTTCTGAGACAGGGTCTCCCTTACGTAGCTCAAACTGGCCTTGAACTCACTGTGTAGCCCAGGCTGGCCTCGAACTCTCAGTGACCCTCCTGGCTCAGCCTCCTGAGTGCTGGGATTAAGGGTGTGCGCGGCCATGCCCGGCTCTCATCCACGTTTCTGCAACCTGGGTTGGGGGTGAAGCTTATAAATCACTGCTCAGGGCAGTGAGGCCCTCCGGTGTTGGCTTCACGCATTCCACCCTGGATGGCCTGAAATCTCTTCCTAGTGAGGTCCCTTTGCTCAGCGGCTCTGTCCGACACCTCGTGGCCCGCTCGTCCACAGGCCAGGCCGATAGGTGGTGCGACCTTAGGGTCCCAAGAAGCACTGCTGACCTCCAGAATCCATCACAAATTTAAGGAGCCTGGTGCTGATGCAGATATTGGGGAAATAATCCTAAACGAGACGGTCTACCTTCTCCTCCTGCTCCCCCAGTCTTAAAAACCCCTTAACGGGGTACGGAAGCCGTAAGGGCTCCTGCGCTTTGTCCAGCGTTTCCTTCTCATAGCCTGTGGTGCTCCCGAAAGGTAACGAGGAGATCTAACAGTTTTTAAAGGCAGCCACGGGCTGCAGAACTTTTAAAAGATGAATTTTAAAAAATGATCTAGTTACTTTAAATGAGAAAAACATAGCATTTAATTTGGCTATGTAAGTATTTGTGTGTGTGTGCATATATATGTATATACATATACATATATATGTATATACATATACATATATATGTATATGTGTATATATATATATATTTTTTTTTTCTTTTTTCAGTTTTTTGAGACAGGGTCTTACTATGTAGCCCAGGGCTAGCCTTGAACACGTGATCCTACTGCCTCAGCCTCCCAAGTGTTGAGGTTACAGGCATGGGCCACTATACCTGGTTCTGCCTGTTAGTATTTCATATAATATATAATTTTAAAGGGTATGCAATATACATATAATGTATTATATATGATAGCTCGGAATAGCCATTTTCCATGGAAAATGTGCTGTGGGACCCTGTGGGTTTGTTGATCACAGAGAGAGTCCTGTCTTTTAACCAAAAAAAATCAAACCTGGGATTGTCACTTGGGTCAAACCCAGGATTGTCACTTGGGGAAGGGAGCTCCCTGTCATTCCTCTGTGTAGGGCAGTCAATATTGCAAATATAACATTCACTCCCTTTGAGGAAACAACAGCTCTTGGCAAGAAATTGGTTTCAGCAAAGAAATTGCTGCTCTGAATTTGTTTAAAAATGACTTCATACTGTTCTTAAAAAAAAAAAGACTTAATATTCTGTCTCAGCTCCTACATGAAATACACAGAAGGAGATTTATAGCTTCAAAGAACAAAAGATACAATTTATTGACTGTATGTTCCACTCTAGAATCAAGCAATGCTTCATTCCAAAAAACAGAATAAGAGCTCCAATGAGCCGAGCACGGGAAGTTGATTTGATAGAAAAGGACTCTTCTCTGGGAGGCTGAGGCAGGAGGTTCGAAAGTTGGTGCCCAGCCTGGGCAATTAGTGTGATCTAGCCTCAAAGCAGAAAAATAAAATAGGGCTGGGGATGTATCTTAGTGCAAGGTTCTGGGCTCAATCTCCAGGACTGAAAAAGAAAAGAAAGAACAGAACAGAACAGAAAAGAAAAGAAAAGAAAAAAGAAAAGAAGAAAAGGAAAAAAAAGGGTTGAAGAAAGCTGAAATAAAAAACCAAAAAGCAGAGTGGTGGTCTCAAAGTCACTTTCCTTGCAAGGTGAGGACAGAGATAGAACAGAAAACGAATGGTTAACACCAGGTTACTTTCTTTAGTTACCTTTCTTGTGAAAGGATGAAGGCAGTGGGAACAATTATGCAACCTGAAACTGGCCTGTTTGAGAAATTTGGCTGTTATCTCTCTAATCCTGATTTCCTAGGTCTGATGAACAGCTCAGTTTTAGCTTGGAACCTTGGCATGAGTGACTCCATTTTGATTTTTAGTCTGGTCTCTGCAGGAGCTTAGCCCGAAACAATAGCCTTCTACGATTTATATTTAATTTGTATTTGTGTTGAAACTGATGATTTGGGTGCTCCTAGTTCCTGGCTCTGAGGTCACTTTTGGACCTGAGAACAGGTTTGGCACCATCAGTTTGGACTATCGTCCTCGTTCCTTAAACCTGGCTTGGAGTTTCCTGTCTGTAGCCCCAGCCCAGCCCTGGTCTCCCTGGTGCTGGGTTTGCCCCTTGGCCCTCAGGGGAAGGGTCAACGATTAAACAGCAGTGGTAGCTTAGAAGGCAGAGAAAAAGGAATATGGTGCAGTAGGATGAACACAGAACCTGAGTTTGGGGACAGAGTAAGAAGGGAAGCCACAGAAGGGAAGAGAAAAGAGAACAACGTTTATTGAAAATCTCTAGAACCCCACGTGTCAGGCTTTTTTTAATTTCATGGAATTGAATGCTTTCCATTATTTCATTGAATTCCACAGCTCTGTGACTATACCATTGTTCTCTTCCTTTTAAATCTTATCTAGCTTCTCCAGAGGTTTTTGGCCTGGGAGATAAACATGTGCTCCTCTGAGGAAAGACAAAAACAGGCACTCAGTGCTGTGGGCCCTGTGCTCTTTGCATTTTGACCAGAAAAACTTTCAGCTCTGAGTGCCTGCCTCCTTAGCTCACAAACGCTATAGAGCCCTGCAAATACATTTTTATCATTTTATTGTGTTTTGTGCATTTAAAAAAATTATTTTTAGTAGTGCCTGTTGGCAGGGTGTAATGATTATGTCGTGGGGAGTTGGTACGTGTACATAACACAGTTTTTTCCTTTTGTGCATTTTAGGTGCTAATCATGGGCTGCAAACAGGTTGGGAGTGGTACCACTAAGCCTAAAAGGGTCATATTAGCCCCATGTCTGAGTGTTTTTAGTTATTCTGTCGTGGTTCTCTCAATGTCCCAAATCAATTAAAAGCGTGTCCCTTTCATGGTCATTTTGACTTTGGAGAGGAGCCAGGAGTCACATGGGTGTCATATCTGGGGAATTAGGTGGATGAAGACACAATGTCATGTTTTTATGAGCCTTCCTTTCATTGGATGGTGCTTGGCAGCAGCATTCATGATATTTTTTTTATATGCAGATACTGAGAGTCGAACTCAGGACCTCGCACTTGCCAGGTAGGCGCTTATGCCGCTGAGCTATGTCACTGGCCCTCATGATATTATTGAACCATATTGTGAAGACACTTATGAAAGAGGACTTCCAAACTGCTTCAGAAAGTGCCAAGAATGATGGGATAAGTATGTTTAAAGCACGTGTGAGGGTATTTGAGGGGGATTCATGGCAGTGTCTTTTTTTTTTTTTTTTTTTTTTTTTTTTTTTTTTTTGGCAGTGTGTCTTTTATTGTAATACCTTTGGGTTTTTTGTTTGTTTTTTGAGACAGGGTCTCGCTATGCAGTTCAGGTTGGCCTTGAACTCACCATGTAGCTCAGGCTGACCTCAAACTTGTGGCTATCTTCCTGCCTCAGCCTCCCAAGTGCTGGGATTAGAGGTGTGTACCACCACACCCAACCTATTGCAATACATTTTAAAAATGTAAACACTCACTGTATATTTGGTGTATGTGCTGCCGAAGTGAACACATCAGCATATGCTTTGATCACACCTTGTACGTACTGATTCAGCTCCACACCTTGCTATGGTTCCAGTCCCAAGGAGGTTACAATATAGTTTGCAGTTCATAACATATACCAAGCAGTAACAATACACCAGTGACTGAGGTGTTAGCCACCTGGATGTCCCCAAAGTTCTATGGCCTTTAGGGAATCCTGTCCTTCAATATTTAAATACAATCGTCTTGAACTCCCATCTCTTATATAATGGGGAAAATCACCAGCACCCCCAATATTTCAGAGAATTCTTGGGAGTGAGCCTCTTTGCCATCTCTGGTTCTGCTTGCCTGTTTCTGCTGAATTCTCTAGCTTTGCTGAGTGGGCTCTCTCTTTTTTTTTTTGTGGGTACCGGGGGGTCGACCTCAGGACCTCGTGCATCAGCAGGCGCCCGTGCCACTGAGCGATATCACCGGCCCCCTTTTTCATATGTGGGTTCCGGGAGTCGAACTCAGGACCTCACGCTTGCCAGGCAGGTGCTTACGCTGCTGAGCCATCTCACCGGCCCTCTCTTTTTTAATATCAATCCCTGCATCTCCTCTGTACCTCCTGCTGTCTTTAAAATACCACCTGGCATCTTGAACTCTCTAACGACTACCGACACCAAGCTGTGTGTGCAGCAGATTTTACTGAAGACGTGAGGAAAGGAGGGTGAAGTTATAGCTCGGTGCTGCAAATGTTAAAGTACCCCCCACTTTTTTTGGCAGCACTGGGAATTGAACCCATGGCCTCCACACTGAGCTATACCCCAGCCCTTTCAATTTTTTAATATTTATTCATTTATTTAATTTTAAATGTTTATTGAAAAGCAACTGTACTTCCATTTCATGGTAACAAACAAAAACAAAACACATCATTTACAAGAGTATTAAAATAGTGATAAAACTCACCACAAAATTTACAAGACCTATCTACAGAAAACTAGAACCATTACAGAGAAATTGAAGATTTTAAGAAATACATTTTAAGGTAAAACATTTAAAGATAACAATTTCCCAAAAAAACTGATCTAATAATCTAATTCTAATTCTAATTCTAATGAAAATTCCAGTTTTTTTTAATTGGCAGGCTTTTCTAAAATTGATCCAAAAAACTTGATAATCCAAAAGACTTGATATCATTAAAATCCAAAAGACTTGAAATCATTAAAACAATTTTGAAATGGAAGAAAAACTTTGGAAGGCAAACATGCCATTATTTCCAGAATTAATATACATTTATAATATCTTATTTACTCTTTCAGCTTCTCACACTAAAGAGATAATACGATGTTTACAAATGTGAGTCTGATTTATTTCACTTATGAGTATGGACTCAAGTTGCATCCATTTATCTATAAAAGTCTCCAGTTCATCCTTCTTTATAGCTGAGTAATACTCCATTGTATAAAAAAAACACATCTTTTTTTATCCATTCCTCAGTTGATGGGCATTTGGGTTGTTTCCAAGATTTAGCTATTATAAATTGTGCTGCTATAACCATGGGTACACATATATTGCTGTGGTGTGGTGTTTTTAATTCTTCTGGGAAGATACCCAGAAAGGGAATAGCTAGGTCAAATGGGACCTCCAACCCTAGTTTTTTGAGGAATCTCCACACTGATTTCCACAGTGGTTGCACCAGTCTACACTCCCAGCAACAGTGGAGAAGGGTTCCTTTTTCCCCACAGCCCCTCCAGCATTTGTTGTTGGTTGATTTCTTGATGATAGCCATTCTTTCTGGGGTGAGATGGAATCTCGGTGTTTTACTTTGCAGCTCTCAAATGACCAATGATGTTGAACATTTTTTCATATATTTATTCGCTGTTTGCATTTCTTCATCTGAGAACTGTGTTTTCATCTTTGATGCCCATTTTTGGATTGGATCTTAATTTTTTTATTTTGAGATGTGGTTTTGCTAAGTTGCTAAACTGCCTAGCCAAGGCTTGAACTTGCAAGCCTCCCAGAGTGCTGGGATTACAAGCATGCACCTCCATGCCTGGCTTAAAGGTTCCTTTACTTAATTGTCCCTTATCATTGCCACCTCTGAAAAGATCTTTCCAGCCTGCTCTTCATATCGAGACCCCATACTGCTCCCTTTCCTCCTGCACTCTCTACCTGCTGTTCCCAAAATGCTCCTGTGATTCCCGCATTACTCAGGCGGGACACTGTAGCTGCCACCTGCTGAACGCTTGCTGTGTACAGGCGCTGTGCTAAGTGTGTCACACTCCTCAGGTAATGGAACCCTCATTTTCCTGTGCTCCAGCTCCCAGGGGCACACACCCCAGGAGCACCTCTCTTTCCAGTAAATACTTCTCATACAACTTCTGTATGCTAGATCCCAGGACCTCTGCTTTCAAGGGGTTTCGTAGGCCAAAAGGCAATAAAAATTTTTGCCAAATATATTTTTAGGGGGGTGGTACTGGAGATTGAACCCAAGAGACTCACACTGAGTTACAACCCCTGTTCTTTTTATTTTATTTTATTTTATTTTATTTGAGACAGTCTCACTAAGTCGCCCAGGCTGGCTTTGAACTGCCTCAGCCTCCTAAGTAGCTGGGATTACAGGGCTGGATCAAATTTTTTTTTTTTAAAGATTTCCAATTAACTTTATTCATGATTCTAGAATCAAGTAACACTCCATTCAAAAAAATAGAGTAAGTTCTCCCCGTACAACTTGATGTTGTTGCTGTTGTTCTTGTGCTGGGGATGGAACCCAGCGCTCTGCGCATGCCTGGCAAGTACTCTACCATCGAGCTATATCCCCAGCCCTGCATAATTCTTCAGGAATTCTACTGTTGCTGCAAATGTTTTTTCTCCTGGATACAAAGACAGTGATATGATAAACTGCAATATTAGAGAGATATGCAGATGATGTCACACCACTGACACATGCGTAGTTCAGGGCTGAAAGAGGACAGAGAATCCCATAGTGGGGGTGCCAGACTGGAGGCCAAAGGGCTTTAGGTAAAGGAGGGTCCTGAGTCAGATCTTAAAGGAGGAGCGGTTTTGGGGCAGGAAGAGAAGGAGGCATGGGCAGCTGGGCAGGATGAGAACAGAGAGTCCGATTAATAGCAAGGACTCCGGCCCTTCGCTCAGTTCTGCCCTTTGTTCGCTTGGTGACTTTGGCAAATGACATCTCTCTAAGCCCAGGTTTCCTTCCCTGGAAAACTGAGATAGGAATATTATCTTCCTCAAGAGTTTGTGGTCAGGACAAAGTAAGAGAGTGCAGGTGAAACTGTTGGAGTCGTACCTGAAACACAAGAAAACAATCTAGCTTAAAAGAAAAAAAAAAAAAGAACGATCTCTCTGCCTCTTTCTACTTTGGCGATTAAAGCGATAGTTTTGGAGCACCTTACCATTTATACAAACGCTTTTTTCCTCTCACTTTTGTTCTAACTTAATGTTTCCACCCATCTCGTAGCAGACGTGATGCTCATCACCTCCACTTTGCAGAGGTGGAAATCGAGGCCCAAGGAAGTTAAATATTTTCCCCCAACTCATGAGGCCACTTTGCCAACAAAGCCTCAGACTCCAAATCTTTCCAGTCTTGCCTTAATAGTAAAACAAATCACCAACAAAAAACCCAAGCGGGACTAAACCCTGAAATGCTCATTAACAAACAGAGCATTACTTCCTTATGATTTGTTTTCCAGGCAAGGGTAGACTTTCACCAGTGGGACAACTACAGCACTAAGGAGTGAGGTCAAGAGTGGGAAACCAGAGCTGACTTCCTTAGACTTTGTTCCTCTCACAATTCAGCCATGAAAATAATTAGCCAACTATAAATCAATAAGGAACGCCAAAGGTCAGCCTTTTATAATTAGAACTCAACCCCAAAGTCTCCCCTGAAGGTCAACAGTGAAGGATTTTAATCCACATTCCGGGAAGACTGTAACCCCTGGAGGTGGTGATGCTGAAGCTCCAGAGGCGAAGCCCGTGCACCACTCCTTGCCACCCTTCACGGGCACGACGAGGCTCCCTGCCCTGTCACCCGCTGAGCTCTGCAAGGACTGAGGGGCCCCCAGAGGTCTTCTGGGGTGACCTCTTCCTTAGGAGCTCTCTGTAGCACCTGCGAAGAGAGATGGGAAGTAGGAGATGTGGAGGGAGAGAGGGAAGGAGGTGGAGGAAGAAAGAGAGTCAGGGCGTGGCTGCGGGGCCTCAGATTTGCCTGGTCGGGGCTCCCATCACGTTTGGTTGGTCTTTCAATCTGGAGTTTCTTGAAACTCTTTACTGAAAATGCTAGTTCTCTGGCACCTGGGGACCGGCGTGGCTGAGCCGGCTGCCGTGCCGTCTTTGTGTCTCCTTTGTTTCTGTTCACGTTCCGCACAGCCGGTGTTTGTGTTTCAGTGCTTGGCGAGGAAGCCGCCCGGTGGGACAGAGCTGGAGAGAAACAGACCCTGGGCTCCTCGCAGGTGAAACTCAGAATTCCTTGAGAAATCAAACACACACACACACACACACACACACACCCTACAGCACACAACTCACTGTTCATATATTTTATATATGTGGATCAGAAAAATAATGGGGCTCTAGGGAAACACTTCAAACCCACTGCATTAACTGTCCCCTGGAAACTCCAAGGCTTGGTATTCAGCGACAGCCATGCCTGAAAATGTGAATGCAGAGATACGTGGTCCTCTGCGCTCGCCCCCCAGCCACATCTCCTTCCAGAGGTCTTTCCTGTGCCGCTGCCCAAGGAGGGCACAGAGGTTGACACTTAGCTCTACTGCAAGGTCGGAGGAGGCAAGCGCCAAAGCGGGAGAGGCGGCCGAGGAATGCTTGCTCTGCCTGGAGGGCAGGAGGGGATTTTGGGCTGAGGCGGCCTATTGAGAAGATAATGGTTTTTTTGTTTCATTTGAGACATGGTCTCTCCCTCCAGCCTGCAACCCTCCTGCCTCGGCCTCCTAATAGCGTGTATCACTGTGTCCAGCAACAGTAAGTTGTTGTTTAGGACATACTGATATTGAGTGGATCACGTAAGTGGAAATGACCTTCAGGCTTTTGCAGACGAATGTGGGAGGGAGGTCAGGGCTGGAGAGAAGGACTGGGTGTCATCTCCGCTCAGGTGGGAGCTGCGTGACAGGCAGACCCGCATACGGTCGCTGCGAGACGGCCACCCGGTACCTGCCTGTGGCTGACGACCTGCGTTCCCCACAGCCAGTGTCATTGGCACTAGCAGGAAGATCTTGAAGGTCCTGTTGGATCTAAGAATCTATGCTCCACACCCACAGATAACAGCACCAAGGCCAGACAGAATTGAGCAAGGAGAAGGGACAGGGAGGCCTCCAAAGACCCCTCCTTGGCACTTTGATTTCTTCGATCAACTTCTCAGAAGCAGGAAGATTTTCCCATCTGTATCTTCCTTAGCTGATAACAAGTGAATGCAGTGTAAATACCCACTTCACATTAGTTCGGCCAATGGGAACAATAAGGAAAAAGAAAGAGAGAAAGAGAGAGAGAGAGAGAGAGAGAGAGAGAGAGAGAGAGAGAGAGAGAGAGGAAGAAAGAAAGAAAGAAAGAAAGAAAGAAACAAAGAAACAAAGAAACAAAGAAACAAAGAAAGAAAAAAGAAAACAGAAAAGAAAGAAAACTAGGGACAGTAATGGAAGTTATGCAGGAATGAGTAGAAGTTACCAAACGCTACCCTGAGATCTGGCTCTGAGTCCACAAATACTTGCTGAATTGAAGTGGGGTGAAAAGCAGTGGACCCCAAACACCGACCTAAAGTGCTCCACATGAGTCCCAGAAAGAGAGGATAGAGAAGACACAACATTTAAAGATACACTCTTTTAGCAATTGTAAAGGACCTTTTCTCTTTAAACTTAATTTTTTGGTACCTACAAATAAAGTTGATTTTTGTGTTTTGTTTTTGCATATTCTTGTAAAAACCATTCCTACTGGATAAGTATTGTAGTTGCAGCCCGGATGTGGTGGTGCACACCTGTAATCCTTGCACTCTGGGAGGCTGAGGCAGGAGGATTGCAAGTTCCAGTCCAGCCTGAGCAATTTAGCGACTTAGTCTCGACATAGAAAATAGAAAAAGGGCTGGGGATATAGCTTGGTGCGAAGGCCCTGGATTTAATCCCCAGTAGTGGAGGGGAAAAAAGAAAGAAAGAAAAGAAGAGAAGAATTCTAGGCGCTCTGAAAACACACACCAGCAAGTGATATTTCCTGTTCCTCTCTCCTTCCCTTCCTCTCTCCCTGCCTTGCTTTTCTTTTAGTTTTGTCATTTGAATGGATGAGTGCAGTTACCTCACTGTGGTTTTTAATTTGCTCTTTTTTCTCTTTTTTGACCAATTGTTTGCTTGACCAGGTGTCTGCTCAAGTCTTCTGCTCATTTATCTACTCCATTGCTTGGTAGCTTGTTTTCTTACTAGTGAATTTTTGAAGCTTTAAAATGTACTTTTTTTTTTTTTTTGTGGGTACCGGGGGGTCGACCTCAGGACCTCGTGCGCCAGCAGGCACCCGTGCCGCTGAGCGATATCACCGGCCCCTTTTTCATATGTGGGTTCCGGGAGTTGAACTCGGGCCCTCGCGCTTGCCGGGCAGGCGCCTAAGCCGCTGAGCCATCTCACCGGCCCTAAAATGTACTTTAGATACAAGTCCTTGATCAGATATGTGATTCGTAAATATGCTCTACATAGTGATGGTCGTTTTTCCCCATTCTTTTCGTGGTGTCTTTTGGAGAGCAGTTCTTAATTATTTTTTCTTCAATCAGATTTTATCGGTACACTTTAGATAAACATAATGATCACATTCTTGATCATAATGATCAAGTTCTTAATTTTGATGAAGCCCAAATCACTAATTTTTCTTGTATAGATTGTATTGTATCTAAAAATTCATCTTTGCCTAACCCAAGGTCACAGCTATTTTTTCCGGAGTTTTTTTTCCCCCTAAAAGTTTTATACTTCCAGGAAGAACTTGCTTCAGCCTCCTAGAGTGCTGGGATTTCCAGACGTCCACCATCACGCCCAGCTTAGATTCAGTTTTGCATTGCTTTGCTTGCTTTTCTGTCTCTCTCTTTTTTTTTTTTTTTTTTTTTTTGTCTTTTTGAGGCAGGGTCTCACTATGCAGTTCAGGCTGGCCTTGAGCTCACTTTGTAGCCCAGGCTGGCCTCAAACTCCAAATAATCCCCCTGCCTCAGCCTCTCCTTCCCGAGTGCTGCGGTTACAGGCATGCACCACCTCCCCTGCCTTCTTTTCCCTTCTTTTCTTTTATTGTTTCTTTCCTTCCCTCCCTCCCTCTTTCCTTCCTTCCCCCTTCCCTTCCCTTCCTCCCTCCCCCTCCCTCTCCTTTCCTCTCCTCCCTTCCTCTCCCCTCCCCTTCCTGGAGAGAGACAGAGACAGAGACAGAGAGAGAGAGAGAGAGAGAGAGAGAGAGAGAGAGAGTGTGAGTGTGTGTGTGTGTGTGTGTGTGAGCTTCCAGTGACATCATGTATCTGTGGCTGTGTCTTCCTTAGCTGATAGCAAGTGATATAAGGGTGCACTCCCTTCTCTTTCTATCTGCTTGGTTTAGTCTGTGCTGCTCTAACCGTGCACCCGGGCTGGGCAGTGTCAGCACCAGCAATCCACGGATCCTATTTCTGGAGCCGGCACACAAGGCCAGGCTGCCCCAGGGCTGGGGCTGGGGGACCTCTTCCCGCACACACAGCACACACAGCCGCCTCTTTGCTGTGCGTGCCATGGCCCCACCTCCAGGTTCGAGAGTTCACAAATCTTCTAGTCCTGTCCTTGGGACCTAAAACAACACCGATGACTCCTCTAGGCTGCCTCTCCAAATGCTGTCGCAGGGCAAGTTAGGGCCTCTGTGACAGAAAGAACAGTCAGTCAGGTAGCGTTTATCCAGCCTCGCTCTTTTCCACATTATGTTGACTGGGCTCTTTTCTTTGACTTTCCACATAAATTTTAGATTCTGTTCATTAATTTTGGCAAAGCACATCCTGTTGGGATGTTGACTGGGATTGATTTGCATATGTAGACCATTTTGGGAAGACCTGACATTTTAATAATATTGAGTTTTCTAATTCATGAGCAAGGTTTATGTGTCCATTTACTTGACTTCTTTGATTTCTTCCACTAGAGTCTTAAGGTTTTCAGCATAGTCTACATTTAAGCTGAAGTATTTCATGCTTTTTGGTACTCCTATAAGTGTTTTTATTTCACTTTTTAATTGTTAATTGCTAGAATACAGAAATGAGTTTGAATTTTTTTATTGACCCTGCGTCCTGTGACCTAATTAATTTCTTATTAATTCTGGTAAATGTGAATAAAGACAATTTTATTTCTTCTTTCCAGTCATCCGCACATCTTTTGGGTGTCTCCTTATCTTATTACATTTGCCAAGACCTGGTATGATGTTGAATGATGGCGGTGTACTCAGATAGTCTTGTGCCTCACCTGAGGTAGAACACATTTAAATTTTCACTGTTAAAAATGAGGTTAAACTGGGCTTGGCGGTGTGTGCCTATAGTCCTAGCTACTTGGGAGGCTGAAGCAGGAGGATCACTTGAGCCCAGGAGTTACAGACCAGTCTGGGCAACAAAGCAAGACCCAAATTCAAAATAAACAAATAAATAAATAGGCAAGCAAAGAAGAAAATAAATAAGATGTTAGCTGTAGGATTTCGTTGTCTATGATGCCCCTTATGGAGTTGAAGAAATTGCCTTTTTTCCCCCCCAGTTTGCTAACAGTTTTTTTTTTTTTTGTGGGTACCGGGGGGTCGACCTCAGGACCTCGCGCGCCGTGCCGCTGAGCGATATCACCGGCCCCTTTTTCATATGTGGGATCCGGGAGTCGAACTCGGGCCCTTGCGCTTGCAAGGCAGGCGCTTACGCTGCTGAGCCATCTCACCGGCCCCTGCTAACAGTTTTTATTGTAAAAAATTATGGAACTTTAAAAACCATTTTCTGCATATATAGGATGATAATAATATGGCTTTTCTTCTTTAGTCTGTTGCTGTGCTGAATTGCATTATTTTCAAATGTTGAACAGCCTTTTATGCCTGGAATAAATTCCTCTTGGTTTTGATACACTGCAGCACTGGCTTTGATTTGCTACTACTTTGCTGAGGATTTCTTCCCCTTATGTTCCTGTGGGATGCCAGCCCATAGATTTCTTTTCTCCTATGCTGCTTGTGTCTCAGGATAATTAATGCTGGACTCCTACTGCGACATCGGCTTCCCTTCTCTCCTCTATTCTGGCAGAGTTTGTAGAAACTGGTTTTATTTCTTCCTTAACTACTTGCTAGAATTTGAATATGTAAAGACATCTGGGGATGGAGGTCTCTTTGTTGTGAGGTTTTTTAAAGTATAAATTCAATTTTTAAAGAGTTATAGTACTATTGTGGTTATTTCTTCTTAAGTCTTTTCTTTTTGGAGACAGGGCGTCACTGTGTAGTCCTGGCTGTCCTTGAACTCTCCACACTGTCCTCCTGCCTCAGCCTCCCAAGTGCTGGGATTACAGGCATGTGCCACCATGTCTGGTTCTTCTCAAGTCTTAAGTGAAGTTCCTGGCACCAAAATAACAACAGCGGTAATAATAATAATAATAATAATAATAATAATAATAATAGTAATAACAGAGCCAGGATAAATGTGGGGCCCAAGTCTCACGCTTCCCTTCTCAGCAGGATCACAGTTCTGGCCCTGTTGGTTGCTCTGTGACGCCTTCCGGCTGATGCTGTATGCATCTCGTTAAGCCCTTTTAGTTGTGTGCGGCAGGAGGCTTAGTGAAAAACCGAGCCTCTCTTAAGACCCCAACCAGAAGTCCTGGTGCTCTCTCCGGCTCTCCTTGCTTCTGCAGTAATCAAAGGAGGGGTGAAGCCAGGAAGGCAGAACCACCCGTTCATTACTTTGCCCTGGTCACTGCGCAGCTGCGGGTCACTCGTGCTCCAGGAGCAACCCCCAGGCTCTAGGACAGCCATCAGGTGCGGCTGCCACCGAAACAAGAAGAGCCGTGGCCTCACCCTGCTCTGCCCTAACTCACTGTACGGCTTTACTAATTGCTCATCTCCTGTGAGGCTGTTTTTCTTTACCGCAGACGGGGTTAGCAGCGGACCTGCTTGTCTTACAGGAGTGTTGCGAGATGAATAGCGCAGGTACAGGAAAATCTTTTGAAAGTCTGCAGGGTAACTTTTCACCCCATCGCCCAGAGAGCTCTGAGCTGGGAGGGAGGGTCGTGGGGCCTGGAGCCGGGAGAACTGAACTAGCTGTCGATTCTTGGTCAGTCACCTTGTTCTTTGTGATCTGTAATTTGAGAGCATTTATCAATAAAACCGTATGGGATAAGACAAAGCACACAGAGTGCAGTCCGAACAGTTCATCGAGGGAGAGTTCTGCCGGTGCAGCTCTCCTCCTCGCGGCGGCTGGGAATCTGGACCTCTTGAGAAAGTGACATGAGCTCTGTGGTCTGTGCTTGGACGGTGCACACGTGGATTTTGTACCCTCCACAGGAAAAGGAGGAGGGCGAGAGCAGAGATGCAATCGCTGACATCATTCTCCTGGGCAGAACACAGAGCTCGGTGCCTATCATTATGCCTGGACCTGGCTCCAGAACTGACAGATGTTTAAGGTAAGAATGACAGGGAGAGAGAGAGAAACAGAGAGAGACAGACAGACAGAGACAGACAGACAGACAGGCAGGCAGGCACAGAATGAGCAACAGCCACAGTGAGGCGACAGTCAGACGTCAGCCCGTCAGTGCCTGTAAGCAGGCCAGCCCTCAACACTGAAGTCTTATTTTCCTGAAGATCTGATAGCAGGATCTTCTACTATCCCACAATTACAAGATCATCTACAATTTTCCGCATTATTTCTTCTATTTAAATTACTTAATTTTCACCATAATCCTGTGAGATAGCAGCGGACAGGACAGGAAAGACAGAAGGGGCCCAGGGAGACAACTTTGTCCCATGATCCAATGTACGCTTGCTGTGGCAGGGATTGTGTGTGTGTGTGTGTGTGTTTGCACAAGGAACTAGGAAAACAGAAATACACGTCCTCATTTGGCGATTGGACTCATCGTCTAGTACCAAATAATCTAAGCCCAAGGCCTGCGGCGATGATGCTGTTTGCAAATATTTACCGGTTTCCTAATAAGGGGGCGGTCCTTGAGCCGGGGAATCCGTGGGGAGCAACCAGAGTCCCTGTCCAGTGGGACGAGTTCCACAAGGACATGGCAAGGTAGGAGCGCAGGTGACAGGTCCAGGGTCTCATCTGGCGAGTCACGGAGCATCTCACTGGAGAGCGGCCTTGTGACGGACCCGCAGCAGTGAAGAAGGGTAGAGTATCAGAGGCAGAGGAACAACTAACAGGGCTTTGTCCCCAGGAAAGTCCCAAGGGCACAAGGGAGCAAGAGGTGTTTAGGGAACAGCGTGCAGGGAAGTGTTTGTTACTGGAGGGTAGAAGCAGTCAGAAACGAGATCATTTGGAGTGTGCATGCGTGTGTGTGTGTGTGTGCATGCGTGTGTGAGTGCGTGCATGCATGAATGCGCATGTGCTGAGGACTGAACCCCGGGTCTCACACACACTAAACACGTGCTCTACACTGAGCTATACCCCCCAGCCCCTGACAATGTTGAAAATTGTCTTCCCTCTCTTCATTCACCCTCTCCTCGCCTGACCGATCACCCGGTCCTGTAGATTTGTCTTTTTGTCCTTCCTCTTCTACTGCTCCTGTCAGAGCCTCACCGGGTCCCTCGGGACTATTGTTTGGTCACCTACGTCCTCAGCACTTAAGACAGCTGCCTGGGTGCTCGGCAGATACTCACGGTATCGGTCGAATGGGTTGATAAAGTAATTCCCAGAAGTCCTTTGCACTGAATCACAAACGGTTCTGCTCTCTATTCTTTTCTAGGAAATGTCTTTCCATGCAGAACGCTCGAGTTTCTGAACGCAGAGGCTTTTCTCTTGTATACTACCCAGTTCCTCGACCAGCGGTGGGCGATGGGTGTGCCCAGTGGAAGTCCTTGGAGAATCCTCAGACCTGCTGGAGAGTCTGAAAAAGCTATAAATCATTAACTTGAGAGTCCCCTTCCTCTACAGGAGCAAGGGCACGTGAAGGAGGAGGGGACAAGATAGGAACCCAGCCTGCAATGGATCTGCAGCCCATCCCGCACTGAGTGTGTCCTTAGTGTCACACGGAGGAGCCTAAAGGATCCCTCACGCTGGGGTAAGCAAGGGTGGGGACGGATGGGACCCTGATTTGCCAGTTTTCTTTATGGGTCAGAGTGAGACAAGATTCAGGTAGCTCCATTCCCTCATTTACCCCATAAAAGCTGGCTATCGATGCTTAGTGAAATTACAGCTGGAATGTTGGAAGAGATCACAGTTTTTAAAAGCAATTTCCAAAGGAAGGACAGTTTCTGCCAAGGAAGGAGATGGCTCAAAACGAACCTGGCTCCTAAATGTGAATGTTCCAGGGTTAGGTCTGCTTATCCCGAGGCTCCGATGTTTGCTTAAGTTTCTTGCACTTTCATTTGTTTTAAAACTTTCCTTTGCTGCGGTCACGGGTGTTCGTACGGAACAGTCTAAGTGCAGGCGACGTTATTGCGCTATGCACGTTGGAGTCAGGAAGCTGAAGGCCTGGTTGTCTGTTTCGTCCACGGTATTTTGGGATCTGGGGTTTTCTCAGCTCTCTTCTCTCTGTCACCTTACCCAGCCCAGTACAGTGGGGCCTCCCCTGGGAAAAAGGAGCAATGACAGCTCGACATTTCCTTTTTTGTTGTTGTTTTGTTTTTTGAGACAGAGTCTCACATGTAGTTCAGGTTGGCTTCTAACTCATGGTGATCCTCCTGCTTCAGCCTCCCAAGCAACAGGGCCATTTTTCACCCGGGTCCTAGAGCCCTGGGGGTCTTGCCAGTTCATTCTAATTCTCCTGCTCTTCATTTCTCCTCTCCTTTGTTAGCCCTTCCTTGGCTACGAACAATAAAAAAACAAATTCCACCTTTCATTACTTATTATATTAAAATTCTGCACCCAGTCTTATCGATTTTTGTTCTGTTCTTTTTTGCTCTGTTTTGAGACAGGGTCTCACTATGCAGTTCAGGCTGGCCTCGAACTCTTAAGTGACCCTCCTGCCCACAAAGTGCTGGAATTACAGGTATGTGCCGCCACACCCAGCCCCATTCTTGTTCTTAGAGAAATCAACTCTTTAAAAGAATTTTACTTAGTTTTCATTTTTAAATTTATTTATTTATTTTTGGATTTTTTTTTTTTTTTTTTTTTTTTGTGGGTACCGGGGGGTCGACCTCAGGACCTCGCGTGCCAGTAGGCGCCCGTGCCACTGAGCGATATCACCGGCCCCTTTTTCGTATGTGGGATCCGGGAGTCGAACTCGGGCCCTCGCGCTTGCCGGGCAGGCGCTTAAGCCGCTGAGCCATCTCACCGGCCCTATTTTTGGATTTTTGAGGCTGGGTCTCACTATGTAGTTCAGGCTGGCTTCGAATTCACTAGGTAGCCCAGGCTGGCCTCGAACTCACAGATCCTCCTGCCTCGGCCTCCTGAGTGCTGGGATCACAGGCATGTGCCACCACACTTGGCTTCTTTATGGAATTTTAGTTTTGCATTCCCAGCCAGTAAGGGGCCCTAAAAAGTCTCACCACCCCACAAGACAGAATGATCCATCTTTCAGCCTTGGCCCTGAATTGTTTTCCAGATGAGGATAGAAGATGAACAAAGCCAATGGAAGAGAGGTTGCTCTGTCCGGGATGGAGCAGGGCATCGAGCACCCGGGCTTGGAGCTCTCGGTAACTCACCAGTGTTCCTGCCTGGCGGTGTGGCCGGCCACTGTGTGGCCTGCCGCAGGTCTCTGGCTGGTTTTGACCCCGTTGCCTGTGGCAGGGCTATGCGACTGAGCCCAATTCTACCTGTGCTCATAGGAAGAAGGAGCAAATCCCGAGGAAGCTGAGAAGACTGCAGCGCAAGGACCTCAACAGAGGTACAGATGTCCTACATCCAGGTCCGGGGGGCCTGGGGCCTGGGGTGGGCGGAGTAAGAGCTCACACCTACTCCACGCCTTGTTTGGGGATAAGACCACAACCACCCCATGCATATGTTACGTGTGCCAGTGGGCGCGATAGTGCATGCCTGTGACCTCAGCACTCAGGAGGCCGAGGCAGGAGGATTGAGTTTGAAGACAGCCTAGGCTCTATAGTGAGTTCAAGGTTAGCCCAGAGTACATAGAAAGATGCTGTCCCCAAAAATCAAAATGAAACTAACTAAACAGCTTCCCCCAAACAAGCAAAGCCCTATGCCATAAACAAGTTCATTAGTGTTGGATGGATTGATAGCGGCAAAGATAACAACGTGACAGACATTTGTTGAGTGCTTACTATTGTGCAGTGTGTGTAATTTAATTTTTCACAACGGATGTGTTTCCAATTTTAATACCTTTCTTTAAATTAGAAAACAGAAGCTTAGAAATTAACTTCCTCATGTCAATTTAAAAAAAAGACTTTCTGGAATACTTCTACTTAGAAGTGAGGGAAAAAGACAACCAAGGGGAAGAAGACAAAAGGACTTTCTATATGGAGGATGATAAATTAAAGAGTTGGGAGGCTGAGGCAGGAGATGTGTCTTGGAAATCAACAGAGGGTCTCAAGAATAAAGGCAGGGCTGGGATGTAGTTCAGAGGGAGTGTTTCCTAGCATGCGCAGGCCCCTGGCCTCAATCCCAGTCCCGAAAAGAAAAAAGAAAGAAAGAAGAAGGAAAGAAAGGAAGAAAGAAAGAAAGGTACAGTCTGTAGCATTAGGTGAACTGTGGTTAAGGAAGGAGGAGTGAGAGAAATCTTTGAATTTCTTCATGAATCCAACCTCAGACACAATGTTAAAAACTCTTTTGGTGAAAAGTTCAGCCGGAAGCCATGTTCCATGTGTGGAAAGGGCCTGGGGGTGATAAAAGGGTACAGACGTTGCACTTGGAAAAGCTGAGAATATTGGATAGTTCGTGAAGAGGGTGTGCGGCTATCACACAGAACTTCTCCCACAGTTTATTTTAATTTTTTGTTTTTTCTCTTTATTTTTAAGAATTATCTAAGTGACTTCTTAAGCTTTCAAGTTCTGCTTTCTTCTCCACAATTTGTTTCTATGTACAATTTTTATGTAAAAAAAAAATAATATATATATATATCAGTTGATATATTTCAATGTGGACATTACCACTGTATTTTTGTTTTCCACTTATTTTATATTTAACATATCTATGAATTGACAATAAACACTTCATCAATTTTTCATGCTTATATAATATTTCATACTTTGGCTGGGTGTAGTGGGACACGCCTATAATCCCAGGACTTTGGGAGGCTGAGACAGGAGGATTGCACATTTGAGCCCAGCCGGGGCGACTCAGCAACACAGTGAGACTTCATCACAAAATAAGATAAAATAAAACAGGCTGGAGATGCAGTTCAGTGTGAAGGCCCTGGGTTCAATTCCCAGGACCGTAATACATAAATAAATAGGAAGAAAGGAAGAGGGAAATAATTTCATGGTTTGCTTAGCACGATAGTAGCTGATAATGTGAATTCTAGAGCCAGACTGCTTGAAACCATACCCGAGCTCTACCTAGTGGCATGCTGGTAAATGTTTAAGAATTGGCTTTCCAAGGACAGTTTTGCCAGGAATGATGTTTGGTATTTTACTCCCTCTTAATGAATAAGAACAGGTGATAGTGACCTTTTTCTGCAAAGGACGAGACAGTAAATAAATACCTTAGGTGCTGTGGGCCACATTGTTTCCACGGCGCTTACTCCGCTCCAGCATTTTAGTGGGAAAGAAGCTGCAGGTAACACTGAACGAATGGGCATGGCTGTGTTCGAATAAAACTTTATTTATAAAAAGAAGGTGATGGACGTGGCTCACCAAGTCCAGTGTGCTGATCTTTGGCCTAGAGGGGATGATAAATCAGGCCTAATGACTTATGTTTACCTGCAGTGTAAACACTCCCACCGTGGCTGATTTCAGGTTGTAGAGGGAGAAAGAGGTGGGCAGAGAGACTGTAAGGAGTGACACCCTTACCCTGATCCAACACAAGATGATTTTATATCCTTTCTTTTCATTGCTCTTTCTCAGCTGGCCCATTTCTCCACAGTAACTCAGTGAAACAGAACCACTTTAGGGCAGGTTCTAAAGCCCAGAAGAGTTGGGCGGTGGTGCTGGGTGCTGGGTGCTTGTTTCTAGGTTGCAGGGAATCTGAGTGTTCTGGTGGTTGAGAGAGGGAAAGAGAGGGGGTGGACGACAGGGGCTAAAAGAGCGAGATAGGGACAGAATCCCCGGAACAAAGCTCGAGGAATGAGCAGGAGAGGAGTTGTGATTACATGTGGCAGGATTTGCCTTGATAAATGGGAAGGGTGGCTTTTCCCAAGATGTTGGAGAGGAGAAACAGAAACACACGGAGGTGAAAATGAGGGAGAACAAGGGACCTAGGCCAGAGCGGCCAACTTTCCATACAGTAGCGGGTGGAGGGGCTGAGAATAAAGAAAACTAGGCCGCGGTTCTGTCCCGCCACAGCCCGAGTGACAGGGCAGGGTGGTGCTGTCCCGCCACAGCCCTGAGTGACAGGGCGGAGTGGTGCTGTCCCACCACAGCCCTGAGTGACAGGGCGGAGTGGTGTTGTCCTGCCACAGCCCTGAGTGATGGGGCGGAGTGGTTCTCGGCCAAGGACCGGAAGTCCTGTCAGAGGTGTGGGTCTGACAGGGATGGCACAGCAGGGAGCCGTGGAAAAGAGAGACTCACACTTTCCCCTAGTTTGTCTTCTTTTTTTTGTGTGTGTGGGTACCGGGGGTCGACCTCAGGACCTCATGCACCAGCAGGCGCCCGTGCCGCTGAGCGATATCACTGGCCCTTTTTTTGTATGTGGGTTCGGGAGTGGAACTCAGGACCTCGCACTTGCCAGGCAGGTGCTTATGCACTGAGCTATCTCACTGGCCCTAGTTTGTCTTCTAAATGCCACTCCTTCCAGTTTTTGACTCCAGAAATGAAGGGGCGTCATGTGAAAATATTTGTTTACATGAATGGCTTTATCATTCAAGTTAATTACCAGGAAAGAGAATGTGGACCACACACCAGATTCATTTTGTTATAAACTTTGTTGAATTTCAGCTCCAAGTTTTTTTTTCAGGTGAGCCTTGACTTTACATGGAGCCCAGTTAAGCAATCACAACTCACAACATTAATGTGAAACCACAGCCCCAAACTGGACCCCCAGCCTTCTTGCCTGGTTGGTGCTTGTCTTCACCACTATGATGCATCTGCTGGTTTTCCTTCAGCAGTTATTTTATTTTATTTTATTTTATTTATTTATTTTTTTTTGCCTTTGTTTATGTTTTATTTTATTTTCAATCAGATTTCACTGGTACACTTTAGATATACATAGTGATCACATTCATCATAGAGAATTTGTACCTGTACATGATATAACTGGTTTCTTTTCTTGCCCCATTTCCCTACCCTCCCTTCAACCCCTCCTCCCCTTCCCACTTACAAAACCTTTGTTTCCAGGTTTTCCTTCTTTTCTCATTTTTTTCCTTTCCCTTCTTTCCTCCTCCCACCCTCCGCCTTGTTCCCTTCCACATTTGAACATTTTCTTCCTATTTCACAATACCTATTATACACTTTGGTCCTTATTTACACTTTCGGTTTCTCACACCAGAGAAACAGTGTGGTATTTACATGTGTGTCCGATCTATTTCACTTAAGAGTTTGGACTCAAGGTGCATCCATTTTGCTAGAAATGTCTCAAGCTTATCCTTCTTTATGGCAGAGTAGTACTCCATTGTATTAAAAAAAACCACATCTTCTTTATCCATTCACCAGTTGATGGGCATTTGGGTTGTTTCCAAGATTTGGCTATTAAAAACTGTGCTGTTATAAACATAGGTGTGCATATATCGCTGTGTTATGATGCTTTTAATTCTTTTGGGAAGATACCAAGAAGAGGAAAACTGGGTCAAATGGGACCTCTACGCCCAGTTTTTTGAGGAATCTCCACACTGATTTCCACAGTGGTTGCACCAGTCTGCACTCCCACCAACAGTGGAGAAGGGTTCCTTTTTCCCTTTAGCAGTTATTTTAAAACCACTGTTCTTGTTCAATCCCCAGTATTGCAAAATAAAAATAAACAAAAAATAAAACTAATATTTTCAAATTTCCAGTCCCACTTAATCTACTTTTCTTACCATTTCCATGCCTGTCCCCGTTGCTAGTTAGCACATGATCCAATTTCCTTCTTTCTCCTCCCTTCCCCTCCCTCCCTTCCTGCCTTCCTCCCTTGCTTCTCTCTTTTTTCTTTCTTTTTCTTTCTTTCTTCTCTTTTGGTAGTACTGGGGATTGAACTTAGGGCCTTCACACTGAGCTACATCCCCAGTCCTTTTTCATTTTGTATTTTGAGACAGGGTCCTGCTAGGTCACTAAATTGCCCAGGCTGGGTTCAAAGTTGTGATCTTCCTGTCTCAGCCTCCCAGAGTGCTGAGATTACAGGTACACACCACTACTCCAATGTCATTTCTTTCTAGAAAATCAAGTATTTTTTTGTCATCCATTTCCTCATTCATCATGGCAACACCACTTATAATATTATCTTATAATTTGCTTTGTCTTCTTTTTGTCTTTCTCTTTCTTTTTAGCAAATCTGCCAGTTTCTGGTTTTTTTTTTTTTTTTTAGACAGGATGTCAGGGTAATTCAGACTACCCTTGAACTCACTATGTAGCCTAAGCTGGCCTCAAACTTGTGGTAATCCTCCTGCCTCTGCCTCCCGACTGCTGGGATTACAGGTGCGCGCCATAATACCCGGCTAGTTTCTGGTTTTTAATTGGACTGTTTAGGCCATTTATATTTAATGGATACATCCTATCATCTTGATGTTTGTTTCTTGTTTCACCTGTCCTTTGTTCCCCATTTCTTCTTTTTATGCCTTCTTTCACATTAACTAAAATTTTTTTTTTTTTTTTTGTGGGTACCGGGGGTCGACCTCAAGACCTTGCATGCCAGCAGGCGCCTGTGCCGCTGAGCGATATCACCGGCCCTTTTTTCCTATGTGGGTTTCGGGAGCCGAACTCAGGACCTCACGCTTGCCAGGCAGGTGCTTAAGCCACTGAGCCATCTCACCGGCCCTTAACTGAATATTTTAAAATGATTTCATTGTATCTTTTTTGTTGGCTATTAGCCATAACCTTTGTTTTATTAGTGGTTGCTTTAGGGTTTTAGTTGATTATTTAATTTACCAAGACTACCTCATCAATGATATTATACCCATTACTATAGAGCAGTGGTGGCAAGTCTATGGCATGTGTGCCACAGCGGGCTGTTGACATCACTGAAAGCTCTAAAAGGCCCGCCACCACTGCTATAGAGCATAAGAACCTTATAATACGATACTTCTAGCTTTTCTCTTCAAGCCTTCATACTACAGTAGTCATATATTTTACTCCTTATATATATCATAAATGCTACATTACAGTTATATTTATTTTTTTAGACACATTATCTTCCCACATCCTCCAATTTCAATGTATCCGCACCTGCATGCATGTTTGTCTTTCCCCCTTCTTTATCAATATGTCCTCCTGGTTTGACTCAAAAGCCAGCCTCTTTACTACTCTTTCTCCTCCTCCTCCTCCTCCTCCTCCTCCACCCCCTTCTTCCAGTGCTGGATCAAACCCCGGGCCTCACACATGCTAGCCACACACTTTACCGCCGAGCAGCACGTCCAGCTCCTTCTAGGCATCTTTTAAATCCCATTCTTCTCCGTCCCCTGCACGAGGCCCTTTCCCCCTCATCAGTCTCCTTCTTCCTTAGACAATTCCCCAGTGTGCAACTGTACACAAGTTTCTTCCTTTCACTGTAAACAAACAAATCAGCCTTACCTCAGCTTTGTGATACCTTTTTCCTTCATGGTCACGTTTCATGGCAAGTAGGATTTATTTGTTGTTTCTGTTTTGCCCTTTGCCATGCACTCCTCAGCCGAGTGCAATCTAGTTTTCACCGCTGCTCGACTGAAACGTCCTCACCGGCTGACCAGTGAAGCCTACCTGTCTCGTTCAGTGCACACCCACCATCCCCGGGCACCTCTGTCACATGACCTTCTATTCTCTCTTGATAGCCTGTGTGTGTCCGTGTGTCTGTACGTGAGAACCCAGGGCCTCACACATGCTGGGCAAGCGCTGTACCACAGAGCTGCACCCCCAGCTGCAGGCAATGTTTTATTCACAGCTAGAGGTGTGACCGTAAGAAAGGGAGTGCACAGGATTGCAAACGAAGGCCCGATAGCCAGCTAGAGCCTGAGCCCATTAGACCAAGAATACCACACCCTGGGGTCTGCACATGCTCCCACCAGTGGACCCAGAAAGCCAACATGCAGGAGAGGGGGTGTAGAGCTGGTGTCCCACAGAGAGGATATGTGATGTCTTACAAGTGACAGGAACAGTGTTAAAGCGGAGGGAGGGTCCATCACCATCTAAAACAATTCATCCTCTCAGAGCCAACGTCAGATGGAGGACTGAGCTCCGGGACCTTGTGTTAGCTGCCGTCTCGCCACTCATCTGTCTTCGCTGAGCCTCTGCCTTTCTCCCCCATCCACTCCTTGATTTGCTCTGCCCTGTCTGTGGCTTCAGTGTCAGTCCCCCTCGTAGTCAGCTTCTCCTCCGGCTTTCTCTCTCTTTCTCTTTTCACCAACTGTCTAATATTCCCAGTCTGGACTTGAACTTGTGATCCTCCTGCCTCAGCCTCCCAGAGAGCTGGGATTATAGGCACGCACCAACCATCATGCCCAGCTCTTTTTCACTTTATTTTTGCCGTGTTGGGAATGGAGCCCAGGGCCTCATAGATGCTAGGCAGATGCTCCTCTACTGAGCTGTCCCTCCCCAGCCCTAGCCTTCTCACTTGCATCAGCATCCTTTCCCTCTTCCCCATCTGGGTTGCTCCTGCATCCATGGCCACTTCCCAGCACCCACTGCAGGCGTCACTTCTGCTTCAGGGTCCAGGGTGATCTTTCTAAAGTGCACATCTGCTTAGATTCTCCAATGGCTCTCTGCTATCTACAAGGCAATGTCTGACTTCCTATGCCCGGCATATCATCGACACGACCTGCCGTCTAGCCTCCTTCCCAGGCTTGCTTTCTTCCACTCTCCATCTACAAGCTCCTGGGATCCCAGAGACGAAGAATCTCACCGTTATTTCCAAAATGTGAGGCTCCTTCGAGCATTGTTTCCTATTCTAGAGATGCTCCAACCCTCTCCACCTCCCTGCAATGTACCCACTTAGCAAATTCCTCTCCACTTGCTTTCGTGTCCTTTTGTCTGTCTTCTCCCTTACGGAAATGTCTTTGGATTTCGCCAGCATGGTTCTCTGTTCCCCCTTCTCCACTCTCTTAGCATTGCTAACTTTCGGTTTCTGGACTGGTCCCTCCAGCATTTAGCCTTTGGTCTGTAACTAGAAGCAGCTTGGAGGAATGGGTGGATCTGGGTTTTAAATCCCAACGCTGCCACCTGCTGGCAGGCTGGTTTCCTTGCTTCTAAACTTGTAGCACTGTTAACCCTGTGGTATTTTGGGAAGATGGTGGATGAGGCTTTGAGGTCCCTGGTAAAACAGTATCTGGTTCTTGTCTTCACGGGCAGATTTTTTGAATAAGCCCACGTGTGCTCACACTTCATCCCCTGAAATTCACTTTGCATTTGGTCATTCTCCTGGAAACACAACCAGTCACCTCTTCACTGTCAAATCTTGCTATGATTTTTCTGATGGTACTTCTGTGTGAAGTACCATCTACCTCCCCTCCTCTTTAAAAACCATTTCTCTTTCTGGCTCCTTCCAGACTCACAGCGGCTCCTACTAAGTGGGCTGCCTCTCCCGCGTGTCCTATTTGATGACTGTTTTGACTTCCAGGTTGGAGGGGTAGGGATGACAAGAAAGGTTGGCGGGTACAAGTGACTTCCATTCCTGGGCAGGAGCACTGAAAAGCTGTCCAGGATCTATGCTATATATCAGAGCAAGTTCCAAGTGAAGGGTTTTAGGTGGCCCATCTTTACTGGGCTCCATTTTTTTCCCATTTGTTCCTAAGCCTACCCTTAGCAGCGGAAGCAGCAAGAACTCCTTAGCCCTCAGATTCCTATTGAAGTCATTAAAAGATTTGTAAATAGTGGCAAACCATATCATCACAGGAAGTCCACAGTGGGTATAAGTCATATACTGAAAACCTAGAGAAAGTTCGCTTGCTGCAGAATTATACTAAAGGGCTCGGCCTGAAAAGCCCGCTGGAGATAGAGTCGGGAGAGCGCCTGCTGTGGGAAGCCTCCCTGCCTGTCAGAACCACTGCTGCCTCGAACTCGGAGAAGGATCCCGGAAGGAGGAAGTGGAGGGTGGGTGGAATGGCCTGCCGGAAGTCCCACCACATGGATCCTCCCTGTCTGTGTGGGCCTGTGGCTTCGGGGCTCTGTGTCAGTGTGAGGAAGACCTGACGTCTGCTATTGTCCAAAACAGGCACATCAAGCAGGGCTGTGGGTGCTGCCCAGAGGGAGAGCTCTTTCCAAGGCAGCAGCCACCACCGCTCAGCAGTGAGGCCCCTGGCTGCCCTGGTTTAGGGTCCTCTGCCTGGGCCGAGGGCCCTCAGAACGGGTTGTTCCCAGCACAGAGCCTCTTCCTCCAATTTAAGTCAGCTGCCTGCCGTCTGATAGGCCTTTTCCCTGCTTTCCCTGGCTCCTCAACCCCTATTTGGTTTTCTACCTTGATTCAGAACATCCTTTTGCTTCTAAAGCTCTGTTTCCATCATCCCTTGGACACTTTTTAATCGTTCTCTAGTCCGCGCACAACACCACCCAGCTCCTTCAGTTCAGCTGTATACACAGCAATGTGGTATCTGATGCAGTACCCGCTGACAAATTCTTTTTATGCCATCATCAAAATAAAACCTTTAATTCCTTTCAAATGGTCACTTCTGCCTTATGCATACCACTATTTGGTCCTGGATTGACTCATTTCTTTCTTTTAGTTTTTGCTTCAAGCTACAGCGGCGAAGACTCACCCAGGACTGCCCATGGGCACCAGAGCTGGATTCCCTGAAAGCTGCCCCAAGTTTTCATTTTAACTGCCCAGTGCCTTTCAGTCCCAAGAGCTCCATGTCCCTTAGTTGAGAGAGTTTCCACATCTTGTAGATAGGGGCACTGAGAAAATGTGTGCACACTGTTATGGCTTATGTCTAGATGTCCCCCCAAAGCCTCATGCAGTCATAGTTGGGGCTTTTTCAGAGGTGTCTGGATCTAGAGTGTGTGACACTGGGATTGATTCATGGTGCAATGCTAGGATCAAGGGCACTAGGATTAAAGGTGTGAGTGCTACTGCCCTAAGAAGCCTGGATAAGGTATAAGGGACAGAAAGAGCTGTTAAGGTCCCTTGTTGCTTTTGTTACACTTTGCCTGCCATGAACTGTTGCCCCTCTGCCATGTGCCATCCCACCTTTGAGCTGGCCAATTATGGACTGAACCTCTATGAACTCTAAGCCAAATGAACCTTTCCTCCTTTAACTTTGGATGCAGGATATTTCGTCTCAGCAGCAAAAAAAGTAACTAAGATACACGCCTTACTGCTAGGCCTGACTAAAGTCACAGTCAGCTAGGACGTCCCACCTTGTCCCATGGGCTACAGGCTGTAAGCGTGTATATGACAGAGGTATCAGTAGTCTGCACCTGGACAGCCTCACACACACACACTTCTCAGGCGGTGCATACTTCCCAGCAGGTTATGGGTAAGGTCCCAGGACTCACCACCTACCAGTTAGATTTCTTTTCATATTCAGCTTCCTAATGTTGCATAGACACTAATGCTCAAACTGTACCATTCCCCGAGGTAAAGAGCTTCATAGTATTAGCAAGACCCTGCCCCATGCAGGGTACCAGGACCATGCTTCTATGCGCTGCTTCTCAATTGCTTCCAAAGGGTGAGAAAGCTTGTTTCCTCTTTTTCCTTTGGAACATCTCTTATTTATGAATTTGCTTTTTCAACCAGAGACCCAGATCCATGCTGATATTCCAGGATCATGTGGTTCATAGGTTTTTTTTTTTTTTTTGTGGGTACCGGGGGGTCGACCTCAGGACCTCGCGTGCCAACAGGCACCCGTGCCTCTGAGCGATATCACCGGCCCCTTTTTAGTATGTGGGTTCTGGGAGTCGAACTCGGGCCCTCGCGCTTGCAAGGCAGGCGCTTACGCTGCTGAGCCATCTCACCGGCCCCTGGTTCATAGGTTTTGCAGAAATGAACAGACTTCACTGGTTTCGTAAAGTACCCACTGGGCTTTAGTTCCCAGGAAATGGTGGGTCTATGGTCAGGAGGTGACAGCAGAACTCTTACTCTACCCCCGCATGGACCAGTGCATGGCTTGTCATTGTGCAGTGGTCTTGTTCAACTGGCATTTGATTGTGTGTAACCAGATTTTCCTAGTGTATCAGTTTGGGCCCTAGCAGGAGAGAGATGATATACTTAAGTTAGGATAACTGGAGGGGGCTTTGCTCACAAAGAGACCATTACAAAGATGTATACGAGGTAGAGTGGAACCCAGGAGAAAAGATACCAAAAGAAGCTAAGGCTTGAAGCAGAGAACAGTTACAATTCCTGGGCTGAAGGGATGAGACGCAGGAGAACCCAGAAGGAGCAGACAAGACCTCCCTCCTCTACATGCTGACCTCAGTCTTTCCGTATTCTGGTGTCCCACGGGGTCCCACTGGCAGAACCCAACTTGACAAGCCAGAGGGCATGGAGTCCACTGGCGCTGTCCCCATGGGTTGGGATCCCAGAGTGTGGAGGAGGGTGGAGCAGCAAACCAAAGATCTGGTACATATGGAAGTCTAGGACTGAAATGAAGTCCATTTCTTGATGCGGTTTTCAATGCTGTTCCAAAGACACAGACACAATGACGCCTCTAAGCAAAGCTGTGTGCTCTCCGCTTTTTCTGTTAAGCATGGAAAGGTAGCAGAGCTCTTGAGATCCTAGATACCTTCCTGAATTGATTTGGTGAGACAGTGATCAAGATAGTTTTCTTGGGGCCAGTGGAATACCTCAGTGGTAGAGTATGTGCTCAGCATACACGAGGCCCAGAGTTCAGTCCCTAGTGTATATGCACACGCATGCGCATCCACACACGCACATGCACACACTTAGCTTTCTCCTTCCTCAGCTTTCCTGCGTCTGATAATGCACTCTCTGCTCAGTTAGCAAGGGGCAGGCTGTCTGCTGAAAGGAGTGATAAAGAAGGGGTGGAGGCAGGTTTGGGAAGGAGGAGCAGGAAGCATGTTAGATGGGAGAGGCAGCAATGGAGAAAGGGCCTCGAAACTCTGTGGACCAAGACCCCAAGACCCCAAGACCTCAGGACACTTGGAGTTAGTGGCTGGCTGGTCCCAGCCCTGGCTCAGCTGTCCTGCCTCAGCATGATGCCTGACTGGGACCTTCTTGCTGGGCTCACCTTCTTGGTGCTTCCAAGGGTTTAGAAATTAGAGCTGTCAGCTCACAAGGCTGCAGAATGCTGCAGATACTTGGAAGTGGCAAAGGCAGGTGAGCCAGGGGTCTAGGTAAGAGGCAGCACGTGGTGATGGTCTAGAGCTCAGGGTCAGAAACCAGGCTGCTGGATTATATTCAATCCCTGTTCCTCACAGCCTCTGTGAGAGTTACATAGCATGTGTTTTTCTTAGAGGAGTCAGTGAGTTAGTATTTGCAAAGTTCTTAGAAAGAGCCTGGCACATAAAAGAACTCCATAAATGTTGGTCAAGTCAAACTTGCATAGCGGCACTTGCTGGGTGTCCCCCAGGCCTGCCCACCCAGAGATTCTTGAGGTTGGTGGAGTTTTCCTTCCTCTCAGTGCACTCTTGACTGTTAAAGGTTATAGGCTTGTGTGGTTTTTAGGGAGGGACGTTCTTCTTAGGATGGCCTCTAAGATGAACAGACTCTCCTGAATACAGCGGCTGAGCAGTACCTGCCTGTCCTTTCACGACGGGGAAAGAGTAATCCCTCATCTGCCCACCGTTCAACCCCGTGGTAGGAAACTATCAAGGATATTGCTGGTCCAGGCTGAGTAGGGCCACTCTGACCTGCAGCACCTTGGGAGCTTTTGGTCTGGCCTCTTGGGCATGGCTGGGGTACCGCTAAGCTTCCCTCAGCCGAAGAATTTCCTTCATTGACTAAGAGCAAGTTGGGCCTTCGGCCAGGTAATCTAGATTCTGCGATTCAGTACAAATGGGATTCTTGTGTTTTAATTTTGGGTTCTCATCAGGAGGAATCTACAGCTTTTCATTAAGACAAGAAGTTTCTGTGCACGACATGCCAGACTGTTCCAGAAGATCCTGTTGGGCCTCTTGTGCTTGGGTGAGATAATGAGGATTTACGGATGTGAGAAAAACAATCATTTTAGGAATGTCACCTTGTGTCACCATGATTACTGGGTGGAAAGCAATTTTATTCACCAAGTGACCTACAGGCTATTTGATGTGCAGATCCTAACTCCTTGCAGACAAACCATAATTTATTCAATTGTACCTCCAGGAACAAGTAAAAATTGACAATAAAATAGTTTTCAAAACTGTATTATTTGACAGATTTAAAGTATTTCAGAGAAGATGGGCTTGTCTCTTTTTTAGTATCTTGATTTCATGCAGAACACAATTTCCTGCAGTCTTTATGAGAGAAGCCTGTAGTATACATTATGTATTTGCTGGCTTACAAGTAAAATCACTGATATAAAATATTTTTAAAAGACAGCAAATCTCTGTTTAAAATAAACTCTCGGTGATGTAGGTTTTTTTTTTTTAATATATATGGGGATTTGATGTCAACAATAGAAGCAGCTGGGATGGCGACAACAAAAATTATATTTTGGGGTGGCTAAGGGAGGGTGAGGGCTATATGGCTGTCCTTCCTTGTGGTAGCCTTGTTTACATGATTTTCTTGTTGTTTGGCCGTGGAGAGGATCCGACCCAGGGCCTCACACACACCAGGCAAGTGTTCTACCACGGAGTTACACCCCCAGCCCCATGTGTACATGGCTTTGCCCAAGAGAAAAGTTTAGCCTTTTAACATTTTAACATGACTGGGGTGATAAAATTTCATGAAGAGATGAGTGGCTTTTGAAGTCTAATGGTGGATGCTCATGGAATCTACTCCAAGGGCGGGAAAGAGGATATGAGATAAGAGTGAGGTTTCACCAGGGACCAGGGAACAGGGGCGATTTTCAGAATAAATTGGAGTCGCCTTGGGAGTCTGGGAAGAGAGCAGTTAAACGTCTCGGGCCTCGAGAGACGCAGCAGGGTGGCGAGGTCTCTGGAGGGTTTCTTGCTTGAAGCTGCAGGCACTCCAGGCGGGACCTCCGTTGGCCCTCAGAGGCTCTGCCTCGCTGATACTCTGCACCTCCTCTTTTTAGTGTACACTGTCTACTTCCTGGCAGCTTGCATCCTGGATTTCCAGAGGGCACTGGCCTTGTTCGTCATCACCTGCTTGGTGATCTTTGTCCTGGCTCACCACTTTCTGAAAAAGTTCTTCGGTAAAAAATTAACCAGCTGTCTGAAGCCCTTGAAAAACTCTCGCCTGAGAATTTGGATGAAGTGGTAAGAGAAGAATCTCAATGTTCCTGGCCCCATGACTTGTCCCAAACCCCAGTCTGCTTCTAACTTTTTCTCCTCCGACAGTTCCTGCAGGATCTCTCAGGCTCTCACCTAGGCTGTGCAAAACCAAAGGGCAGAAGGCAAATAGCAACGCCTCGCCTTAGCGTGCTGGCCCTAGGCCAGTCTTGTAGCCTTGGGTCTTAAAGTTGCTAGGGCCCAGGACAGGCTCAGTTTTGGAGAAGAGTTTCAGCCTGTTTAATGTCAGGCCTGTGTCAGAAACGAGAAAAACCATGCTTCTCTCCAGGGATGTAGTCAGAGCACAGAGGCTCGCAGCTGCGTTGTTATCGAGTTAATTTGGTGGTCATCTGCGTCTCCCTTAGATCCCTGATATTTATATGCCTTTCCCTGTCTAGTCCTCCAGAGTTCCTCCCCCACTGATGTCTTTTACAATCCCTTAGGGTTTAAGGAGCAAGCTGACTGTTCAGTATTCACTAAAACTGGATTCCAAGCAGCTCATCTAACTGTCATGCACATGTCCTTTAACACAGGCTGGGGGTGAGAGAATAACTCTCAGATTTTCCATCTAGTTCCTCTCTGAGCCTACTGTCCAGTGGACACACAGATAATAGGTGTTAAGGATGTTTGCAACAGGATAAGCTGGAGAAATGACACCACCTAAATTTTGGGTCATTGATTTATTAAACGCTGGGGAGATAGAACTACAATGACCAATGACTTCTCTCATTAATAAGATAGGTTCTCAAAGCCAGATTTCTTCACTGTAAGTAAAATAGCTTTACAGGGAGAAGAGCTGTGCATTTCAATCGTGACCTGTGAGTGCCTTTTGCTGTTTGGTTCCAGAAGTGTCACGATTGAACACGGTGCTCTTTTGTTTTGTTTTCGTCCGTGATCTCCCTCCTAATTTTTTTCCCTTGGACTTGAAGGACTGAAATGCTCAGATGAAGAAACCAGTCTGTGTATTAATCAAATGCGTTTGGTACCCAAAAAAGACCATGAGAGCCTAGGTAGTTGATCTGTAGCGAAGCCTTTTCTTTTGCCCTTGGAATGGTTAGAGATTGGGAGGAGCGTCTTTTCTTCCCGTGGTTTCTAGTATTTTGATTATTTGTCAGAGCAAGCTTTCAGAATGAGTCTTTTTGTCACATTTTATTGACACAAAAACTTAAGGAAAAGAAAATCATGTGATTTGTGTCCTCAGATTAGAATCTTTAACTTCCTTCTGTGAATAGAAGAGTTGGGAGGGGAGGGGAAGCGAGGGAACAAATTGATGAATGGTTCTCAAGACATAGTCCTCTGATTAGCAATGAATGATAGTGTTATGCCACGTCCTTGGAGTGAACTCCTATATTTAGAGGTAATTATTTGTTATTCATCACTGAGTCCATAACGTGATCTTGGCTCTCCTTTTTCAGGGTGTTCGCAGGTGCCTCTCTGGTTGGCCTTATCCTGTGGCTGGCTCTGGACATGGCCCAAAGGCTGGAGCAGCTGATCTCCTTTGCAGGAATCTGCATATTTCTCCTCATCCTCTTTGCTTGCTCCAAACACCACAGTGCAGTGAGTTGTGGGTATGTGGGTTGGGTATAGCAAGGGTCAAGTACTAATTACATAGTACAATGTGTGGTCAAAAAAAACAGCATGAGTTTAAATAAAAAATGCATTACAGCAAAAGACGCATTGCCATTACTCCCCCTCGAAATACTCCTACTTGCTTCGAACACACTTATCCCATTGTTTTTGCCATTCTCTGAAGCAGTTCTAGAAGTTCTCTTTTGTGAGTGTCTTTAGTTGCACTGTTGTGGCTGCTTTAATGTTCAAAATTAATTAAAAGCATTTCCCTTTCATGGTCCTTTTGGAATTGGGGAAAATCTAGAAGTCACATGGTGCCAGATCCAGTGAATAAGGTGGACGAGGACACACTGTAATATTTTTATGAGCCTCCATTTCCATTGGAGGGCACCTGGCAGCAGCAATCACTGTGTTTTTTTATTGCACCTTGTAAAGACACCCATGAAATAAGACTTTCAGAACTGCTTCAGAAAGTGACAAGATTGATGGGATAATCGTGTTCGAAGTGAGGGTGGGTATTTTGACGGGGCTAATGGCAATATGTCTTTTACTGTAATACCTTGTTTTTGATCACTTCTTGTACATATGTCAAGTATTCTTTACCAAGGGTGCAGAACTATTTTTTTTTTAATGACTCCTGATATTTGCTTTTTAAAGAGTTTTGTTTCTAAGTGAAGTTTTAAAGCTCTTGGAAGACATAGGTCACATCTTCCAATTGTAGGTTACAATCTACCAGTGAGTCTTGATATAGGTTTTGTGGATATAGGCCAGCAATACAGAATAAAGGGGAAAAAAGAAAGAAGGAAGAAAAGAAAATAGAATACAGTAGAGGATCAGGTTGTATTGCACATAGTAATGTTAAAGTATTGATTTATGAAACTTATTTCCATGAATATATATGTATTATGTCATCTAACTTCCAGGTACATTTTTTTTTTTGTGTAGGTACCGGGGGTCGACCTCAGGACCTCGCACGCCAGCAGGCGCTTGTGCCGCTGAGCGATATCACCGGCCCTTTTTTCGTATGTGGGTACCGGGAGTCAAACTCAAGACCTCGCGCTTGCCAGGCAGGTGCTTATGCCACTGAGCCATCTCACCGGCCCCAGATACATTTTTAAAAACTATGTGGACAGGGTCGGTGAGATGGCTCAGCGGCTTAAGCACCTGCCCGGCAAGCGCGAGGGCCCGAGTTCGACTCCCGGAACCCACATACGAAAAGGGCCGGTGATATCGCTCAGCGGCACGGGCGCCTGCTGGCGCTCCAGGTCCTGAGGTCGACCCCCAGGTACCCACAAAAAAAAAAAAAAAAAAACTATGTGGACAGATGTGTCTCTTTATTTATTACTGCCTTGTTTTACCTTACTATATTCCAACCTGCTCCCTCTACCGTCTTACTCTAGACGTGCTGTTAACATCCTAGGGTGGTTCTACCCAGAGTCTGTGTATCCATTTTAAAACTCGAGCCAGGTAATGGTCGATAACTCACGTTAGAATATTTTTCTTATTGATCCTAGGTGTCTTGGAGGACAGTGTTTTGGGGCCTGGGTCTTCAGTTTGTCTTTGGGATTTTGGTCATCCGAACCTATCCTGGATTCATTGCTTTTCAATGGCTGGGAGAACAGGTTCAGGTATGAGAAATTAAACATGAGGACTTCGTTCTTTTAGAACCCTTGAGAAAGGAGATTTGAGGGAAGCATGAGAAGATTAGGCTGTGTTGTGCTAATGATGGTAGTGGGAGATCAAGTGGGGAAGGACAGAGAGCAATGGGATACAAATAAGAATATGAACAAAGAGAACTGATCTGCCGAGTCTGCCATTCAACGAGTGACTCCTGGGGTCATATCCTGGCTGCAGGCCATCACAGGGAGGCCAAGCTCAGGAATGGCAGCAGGTCCTAATCACACATAAAGTGGATCCCATCTTCCCCTGTGTCCTGCCTGGCTTCATGCTTGTTCTCGGTATTTTTCTGCTTTCAGATTTTCCTGGACTACACTGTGGCTGGCTCCAGCTTTGTCTTTGGAGATACGCTGGTCAAAGATGTCTTTGCTTTTCAGGTCATAACTATTTAATGGGCAGGAATGATGGTCAGTGGAGGGGTACAGGAGTAGAGAATGAAAATGTGTGTACAGTTTCACCCTAAGAAAGAGGGTTTAACTCATCAATAAAGGAAACAGTATCCATCTTTTGCCCTTTAATCCTATTCTGAAATTGGATTAAAAAGGGATAGGGGAGAAGGTCTCAAAAAAAATCTCTTTGTGGTTTAGTACCAATGCAATAGTAGATTTGCAATGCATTTAAAATTTATTCTTAAGTACATCATATCCAATGCTCTTGGATGCTGAGAGCTTAGAGGCCTGTACACACAATGTACTCTTACTGCTTACTCACCGTTCTCGTTACAGTCCTTACCAGTCGTCATTTTCTTTGGGAGTATGATGTCCATTTTATACTACCTGGGGCTCGTGCAGTGGGTGGTTCAGAAGGTGAGTCATTTTCTTACTCCAGGCAGGAGATGGGCCTTCATCTTGGGATCTGTTAAGGACATGGAGATGACACTTTGGAACTGTTCCTATGTGGGATGTAGAGTGTTGGAACCAATGTGAAAAGGCAAACCCTTCCCAGCATGCTTGATATCAAATAGTGTGTTAGTTAGATTTCCACTGCTGTGAGAAAATATCTGAGAAAGTCAACTGAAAAGGAGGGATGGTTTAACTTGGCTCATGGTTTCAGAGGTTTCAGTCCATGGGAGCCTGGATCCATTGTTTTTGTTTTGGGGCCTGCAATGAGGCAGAACATCATGGTGGACAGTGTGCAGCAAAGCTGCTCACCGCATGGTGGCCAGGGAGCAAAGAGAGAGAGGAAGGGGTCAGAGTCCCAGTGTCCACTTCAAAACCACTCCCTCAAAGACCTAACTTCCTTCCACTAGGCCCCACCTCCCCATAACGCCACAGGCTGGTGACCAAGCCTTCAATGCACGGGCTTTTGGAGACACTACAGCTCTAAACAATAGCCAGTGGTGGGCCCAGGCCCCAGGTAGGCTGTGGGGCAGAGAAGCTGTGCTCAACCACCCCTTTGTTTTGAGTTTCAATGTACTTGCTCTACAGGCCAAGAGGCCTCATTTCTGGTCCAGGCTCTGTGGGTAACTTATTCTGTGGCCTCATGCCCACTGCCTCCCTAGGCCTCAGTTTCCTTGTAGAATGGAAAAGGAGGGGTTTTGCTGGACATTTTTCAAGATTCCTGCTCATGTTGATGGTGCAGATGTCTCTATCCTTTTAGATCGCCTGGTTCTTGCAAATCACCATGGGCACCACTGCCACAGAGACCCTGGCTGTGGCAGGAAACATCTTTGTGGGGATGGTAAGCACCCTGTGGCTTTTTGGTCTCCTTTTCTCTGGGGAACTGAGAACTTGGCAGTAAACAGGTTTAGAAAAGTGCGCTTCCTTATGAAAGGCAAAGAAAGACTGTGGGACTGCGAGACTGCAGAGCCCTGATGAAAGAACTCTCAGAAACTCTAAGAGGACCCAGCTCATCTGTCACTACCCTTCATGCCTAATAGTATTTCCCTGGGCACACTTAATCTGAATGGATGACCCTAACCACTGACTCAACTTCGTGCACAGGAATTTAGGGGCTTTCTGATCCAAATCTTATTTCCCTTCAGGATCTAGCAGAGTTTGATCTATATTTGGTTTCTACCCATGATTCCCTATGATCCTTGGTTTCAGGGTCCCTAAGGAGCAATAGCTTGTCTTGCTCAGTACGAAGACCAGACTCTTTCCCCTAGTACTTGGCTTGTCGGGAAGGAGTATGCATTCTTACAGCCTATCAGCTGGTCAGCCCCAGTAGAGACACTGGCATGTCAAACTACAAAGAGTTAGTATGGAGGTCTTTCTATCCCAAGGCCCTAGGCTGATACCTGCTTCTGATATGTTCTCAGAGTACTCTGGATACTTCTGCCACATAGCCCTCCACATTTTGCTGGGAGTGATCCATAATCAGCTTAGTTTCCCCTGCTAGACTCTAAGCTCCTAAGAGTAGGAGCTACCTTATTCATATTATTATGCCTAGCATCTAGTATAAGACTAGGTATATAGGAGGCACTTACTAAATGATAACATTGTGGGTTGATGGTAGGCGTAGTTTATGTAGCTGGGCCTTCATAAATTTATAATATTTTCACAAACATTATTCCTCTTGATTATTTCATAAAGAGTTCTCTTATGTCAGCTCTTTGCAATTCATTTAATGAATGCTTCACAAGCATCTAATGTGTACTCAGTAAGTGTATTCTATAAGTTCGTTCAGTAAGTGCATGGATTTAGACCTTGAGAACATGCAAAGGAAATATGCCATGTACCTTCCGTCACAGTTTAAACCATGAGACAAAAACACATGCAAGCAGGCAGGATGCGATTAGGTGTCAGAGGGAGCAAAGCAGACACTGGGAAGACCTGAGGGGCAGAGCTTGGGGCCCACACACCAGCGCTGGGTCTCACTGAGTCTCCACGGCAGGGGATAAGATTTGGACCAGGACAGCACTCACGCTGGAGGGATAAATGTCTGATGGGTTCAGACCCTGGGCTGGGGTGGGCACACTGGCACTGGAGTCACACCCTCTTGGAATCTGTTTTCTCCTTGTTTGTAGACAGAGGCACCTCTGCTCATCCGCCCCTACCTTGCAGACCTGACCCTCTCTGAAATCCACGCTGTGATGACTGGAGGGTTTGCCACCATCGCAGGCTCTGTGCTGGGAGCCTTCATATCCTTTGGGGTAGGCACAGCCTGATGATCGTTCCCAGGGACCCGGACTGGGCTCTGCAGCGATGCTCATCCCCGGTCTGGCCCTGCAGATTGACGCGCCATCCTTGATCTCGGCCTCGGTGATGGCCGCTCCTTGTGCCCTGGCCTTGTCCAAGCTGGTGTATCCGGAGGTTGAGGAGTCCAAGTTCAAGAGCAAGGAGGGGTTAAAACTGCCACGTGGGTGAGTGTCAGGGGCGCTTCACATGCAGCCTCAAGAGTGGCCCTGTGCCGGCGGAAACGTCATCTCCCCGTGAGAAGAACGTGATCCCCAGTCTCATCTTGCCTTCTCTTGTTGGTTTTCTTTTCTGGCTTGGTCCTCCACCTGCCGCTGGCTTCTGCACACCACCATTTCTTGTCCTTGGCATCAGTGCCATTTCATGACAATTACATGATAGTGCTTCAGAGTAATTTCCATGGCTAGGGTCACTGACGAACCCCGTCACCTCTCACCCTGGCCTGGTCCCCACCTCCTGCATTATAGGAATGGTGGAAATTCTCTTTACTGAGGGGCTGAGACTCCTCTAAATACCATGCTTTTTCCCTGTGCCCAATAATCACAGGAAGGAGAGGAACATTCTGGAAGCTGCCAGCAGCGGAGCCACAGTTGCCGTAGGTCTTGTTGCTAACATAGCAGCCAACCTGATTGCCTTTCTGGCCATTTTGGCTTTCGTCAACGCTGTCCTCTCCTGGATGGGGGAATTGGTGGACATACATGGGCTCACTTTCCAGGTAAAGGATTAAATTGTTGGGCCATCCCTCTGTGGTTAATAGTCCTTGAACTGGGAGTATCCTCCTACTCAGAGTAAGCTAAAAGAAAGCATGCAAGGAGAAGAGGAAAGATTGGGCCAAGGATCCAGAGAAGGCTCTTGGCGTGAGTATTGCAATTTGTTCTTCACCTTCCTGGGGTACCTCTCTTTCATTCAGGTCATCTGCTCCTATGTGCTAAGGCCCATGGTTTTCATGATGGGTGTGGACTGGGCAGACTGTCCGATTGTGGCTGAGATCGTGGGAATCAAGTTCTTCATCAATGAGTTTGTGGCCTATCAGCAGCTCTCTGAGTACAAGAACAAACGGCTCTCTGGAGTGGAAGAGTGGTTCGAGGGCGAGAAGCAGTGGGTTTCTGTAAGTGACAATCCCGAAAAGCATACACAGTGTGCGATCTCGGCTGTGGATGTTTGACGGTAGTCAGAAAGCGTGACGCAAAAGTTGGCTGCAGAACCGCAGATGCTTTCCAGTGGGCAGGCCCAACCACGAAGCAAGCAGAACCATATGTGCAGCAGCCTCTTCTCCAATTGCTCAGCGACTCTGAGGTCTGTGTGCTGTTTCTCCCCTGTTCTCTGACCCAGTTTCTGTCTTCCTTGTGTCCAGGGAAGACACTCTTTTTTGATGGGCTAAGTTGCTTCTTCGCCCCTTCTTCATTTCTACGTTGCTATGACTTGATCTCTTTTCTCTCCCCCTTGTCTCTCTAGCTCTTCCCTTTCATCACTCACTCTTATGCCTTCACTTTGTTCGGTGATACCAGTGCTGGGTGGAGAAGCTCGTGATGGTTTTCGTGCCATTGTCCCCACAGTAACTCGGGAAGCAGTTGTTTTCTGAGCCCCCTTTGTACACACGAGGCTCTGAGTACCCTGGGACTTTCGTCATGATCACGAGACTGCACACATGGGATCGAATTGATCTACTTACTTAAGTTCGTCTTCCCTAGGTGAAAGCTGAAATCATTGCAACATTTTCACTCTGTGGATTCGCCAATCTCAGTTCCATGGGAATCACACTGGGAGGCCTGAGTGAGTTGTTAAGTTTCTCCAGCTTCCCGACAAGTCAGCCAGACCCCAAGTGCCCTAGTGGGAAGTTCCAGGAGCTCAAGCTGATGTGAGATGGGCCTTCTTAGGCTGCAGTTAACTCAGAGCAAAAGCAATCGAGCTACGTGGCTAGGGAGCGAGCCCTTTGTAATGTCAACTCTCATAACACATAAACACACACACACACACACACACACACACACAAATGAAAGCAGCAGACACGCAAGACAGATCCAACAAGATAGAGTGTCGGCTCAAACGCTGGAAGTCCCCCGTGTGGAAGGAGTGAGTCTGTGAAGCAGACTCAATCTACTTAGACTGCTGGAGATAGGGCTGCGGGTGGGTGATGGAGAAAGAGCAGGAGCAGGGTGGGCTGGCCCTGGTGGGCAGGGACAGGGGCATGACCAGCAGATCCAAGTTAGAAATGGATCTTAGAACAAACAAAGCTCAGTGCATGACCAAAACATCATTTTCATGGAAATCATATTCTGCGGTAGAATCATTAAATTTATTTGACAGCTGAGTGAAAAACTTGAAGGTGAAATAATTTCCTTTTGACTCATCCTTTCCCTTCTGTTAAACACCTGTCCGTACTGTTCTAACTTGGATGCCTGGTTGTAAGAAGGCCGGCCGATAGTGGGATACGCGTTGTCTGGCTAAGGCTTAGGTCAGTGTTGCCCGCTTTAGTCCTTTGGCTCAAAATGGGCCATCTAATTCTGGTTCAGGCTTAAGAGTGCTGATCTCAGCTGGCAACGGTCAGGCATTTGTACCCACCTGGAGCAACCCCGCGCCTTGTGTGACCCAGACACAGCTTAGAAGTGGTCACAGAACCGCCGTAGTGAGAGTCAGATGGGTCATCCTTGTCAGGGAAGCCTGAGCAGCGATCCCTCAGGACCGGAGCCTGTGCACACCTAGGCCAGTGCTGGCCAGCTGTAGGCGGTTGGCGGCGAGGATGCTCTTCCTCTGCTGAGGTTTGCTGCTCTGCATCCTTCTAAATGGGAGCTCATGACATAGAACTGATGCTGGGGTGAGGAAGAGATCAAATTACTTTGTTTTGTTGCCTACAGCACCCATGGTACCCCACCGGAAGAATGACTTGTCCAAAGTTGTGATCAGTGCCCTCCTCACAGGGGCCTGTGTGTCCTTTATCAGTGCCTGTATGGCGGGTAGGTGCCTTGGTGTGGTCTCTCGGTGAAAATCATGTCCCTGGGTCGTGGGAAGATTGCTCTCAGAGTACTGATTCCACTGTCCACCCCATAGATGTGTAGAAAAGGTACCTAATGTACGGGGTCCTCAATTGAGAACTAGTACAACCCCTATGGGACTCAGTATGGAGATTCCTCAAAAACTAAAACTAGAAATTCCATCTCACCCAGCCATTCCCCTTCTAGATACTTCCCCAAAGAGTGAAAGTCATCATATTACAGTGATCCTTGCACACCCGTGTTTATAGCAGCGCAACTCATAACAGCTAAACCTTGGGAGCAGCCTATGTGGCCATCAACAGATGAATGGATACAGAAATATGGCATGTACACACAATGGAGTACTACTCTGCCATAAAGAAGGATAAATTTGAGTCATTTTTAGGAAAACAGATGCACCTTGAGACCATAATGTTAAGTGAGATAAATCAGACAAGCTTAAATATCACATGGTTTCTCTTATATGAGAAACACAAAGTACAAATAAATTAAAGAGCAAAATAAAAGGTAGATAGTAGGAAACAGGAAGATAGGTCTTTTGGAAATGGGAAGGGGATGAAGAGATGGAGGGAAGGAGGGCAGGGGAGGGGATGAACAAAGACTTACGTTGTGTTACGTCCATGCACCATCACCCCATGAGGAATGTAATCATTAGGTGCTGCAAACATGGACTAATAAAAATAAGAACTAGTAATAAGAACAAAGGTAAGGAGCCTCAAGGAGTGTGTGTCAAACCTTCCCCTTACTATCTGTGTCTCCTTTGTCCAGGAATCCTCTACGTGCCCAGGGGAGTGGAAGCGGACTGTGTCTCCTTCCTAAGTACAAGTTTCTCCAACAGAACCTACGAGACCTTTGTGTGCTGCCGAGAGCTCTTCCAGAGGTGAGCGAGCACAGGACCCCTCTCTTACGCGCTGTCCTCCATGAAGGAGCCTTCTGGGGGTGGGAGAAGGGAGGCCTTGAGAGCATCCCGTACGAGAGGAGACGTGAGTGTGTGACAGCAGAGGTCTGGGTTCTTCCCCTGTCAGGTGCACCTTTGCTATCAGCTCCTCTGTGCCCAGGGGACGGGTTCTCTCTGTATGGGTCAGGTACTGAGGAGTAGAGGGGCTGGGAAAGAAGATAAAGGAAGTGGTTTCCCTGACGAGAAGTTAGTGTTTTTATTACAATTGGAATCTAGATAGAGTGAAGGTGAAGACTTAATAACGGTCCCAAGTGGTGAAAAAAATTATGGGCTTCGTCACACAGAATGAATATTGCTGAGAGAGGACAAAGTTAAATTTATAAAATCGTGATGCCTTCATGGAGTGTAAAAGTGAGCTTATTTATCAATGCCTAGCATATGAAAAGAATATATCATTAAACTAGAAAAACTAGTTTGGGGACACACCAAAGGAAGGGCTGAAGGCCTTGGTGAGTCCAGTACTGTTAAAGCAGAAGGCGTACGCTGCTGGTGACCCGGGGGTGAGAGGGGAGATTTGGGTATGGGGCTGGTCTAAAAATGCCACTGATTCATGGAGAGGAAGTGGGGAAGATTATGGCCTCATTCAGTTTTGGATATGTTGATTCGGAGGTAGTTGCAGGGCCACCGTGTAAAGCTACTCTCACGCCCACGGGGGCCTGGGGTCAGGAGAGCAATCGGAGCTGGAGGTGCCTTTGGAAGTTATCCCTAAGAAGTGGCCTGCTCACCGGACAGGTGGGTGTTCAGGAGCTAGCTGCTTACCAGGCCACTAGGTGAAGCGAACGAATGCTACCCGGATGTGCTTTGAGCTCGTCACCAGATAAAGCCACCAATGTCCTCCATAATTAAAAGCCGAATGATAATCTGGAGGTCATTGGTTTGGCATAGTTTTGATCACTGTGTTCTTATGGCAATCAGTGGATTTCCTAGTCACATATTGAGGGTCATTAGCAACTAGACTCTAAAAGAGATGTTTTTGTCCAATTAATTATCTAATTTAGTCTGAGCTGTTTTCCTTTCTCAGAAGGAAAAAGGCCTGGGGATATTACCTTGCTTTTTGGAATAAATTCAGTTTGAGATCATTGCTAGGCATAAATTTTGCCTCATGTCTCTGGAAAGGAAAGTTCTAGAAGGGCTGTGGTTAGGAACTGGGTACAGGAGTGGATACATTGTGCAGAGTTCCTGCTGGTATTATTGCCAGTATGAATGAGAGGGCAAATTTAATCTGATCCAATTTATTTAGTCATGGCGGATGGATGCGTTTTTAGGCTCTGGTTTTGTTTCTCGCTGCCCGGTAACAATTACTGTTATGTCTGACTTGCTTTTTTTCTGACACACTGACTCTCTGGCTTTTCATTTCAGTACTTCTGTAAATGGCACCAGCCCACCTTCTTTTTCTGGTCCCTGGGAAAACAAGGAATTCAGCGCTGTGGCTCTTGCTAACTGCTGTGAATTCTACACTGACGCCGTCTGTGCCTAAGCTGATTGGTCCATTTCCCTAACTCTTCTCAACAGCGGTTTTGTGGCCAGAGGCATTTGTGCACCAGGTTTACCATTCTCTAATGAACGTGTTAGGATATATGATAGGAAAAGATTCATTTTGGTTCACCGTATCCCAAAAATGAAAACTAGCATTCATCTTTCTATTGTCTGGGTGAACCAAATAGGAAATTCCTCATGAGCCCTCCTGAGCTTCTATTTGGAATAAAAAACAAATATTACCATATTAAAAAAAAAATCTCGAAAACCTGGCTCCTAGTTGCCATCTTAAAAATATGTGTTGTAGTATGCTATAAAAGAGATTTACTACATGTTGCGTCTGGGGCAGAGGTGGAGGGAGCTATATTTCTTGGAGTTTTGTGGATGAGCTGGGCTTATATTACTGAAGTTACATATAAAAGGTACATGAATATTTAACGGTAAAAATTTTCTGGTTGTCACATATTTGTAAATCTGCAAACTCCTTGACATCAAAACACAGTAAACAAAAAGTTCTTTCTGTATACAAACTTCTCAGGAATGTACATTTGTTAACAGTTCTTCCTTTGTTTTAGTATTCTCCTTTAGTGTCAGCAATACTTGCTTCGGGTTTACAGAGAACTGTTAAAACAGTGGTTTTTAGTGGGAAGGGGGCAATTTTGCTTCCCAGGGGACATTTGGCAGTGGCTCAAGAGTGGATGTTAGAACTGGGAGGATTCTAGTGACATCTACTGGGAGAGACCGGGATGGCTGCGAAGATTCCTACAAGCCTCAGTCAGCCTTCCACACCAAAGGATTCTCTGGGCCCAAATGTCAATGGTGCTGAGCCTGAGGCACTGGTTCACAATATTTAAAATATTTACTTATTTATGCAATACTATTTATAACATAAATAAAAATGAACATAGGAGTCCTAAAAAAATTACACAGAATTATCATCTGGCCCAACAATTTCATTCCTACATATATCTTCAAAATAATTGAAAACATGTATACAAACAAGTACATGTACACACATGTTCATAGCAACATTATTACAATAGTTAAAAAGAGAGAGTAGTCCAGATTCTCATCAACAGAGGAACTGGTAAACGAATTGTGGTATATACATACAAGGGAATTTTATCTACCCATTGAAAGGATGAAGTACTGAGACATGCTACATAGAGGAACTTGAAAAATGTTACACTAAGGAGCCAGGATGAAAGGCTATTTACATAGATGAGAAAAGATAAATTCAGAGAAACAAAACACAGATTGGTGTTTGCCAGGGACCGGGGCTGGGTGTGTGGGGAGTTTGAACAGTGACTTCTTAATGTGTATGGGGTTTTACTTTGGGGTGATGGAAATATTTTAGAACTAGATAGAGGTGGCAGTTGTGCAGTATTATTGTACTGAATTGTTAACTGTAAAATGGCTAATTTTGTTATGTGAACTTCAACTCAGTAAGTGAAAAAAATGTTCCTTAGCTAATCCAGCTCATCCAACTTCCCATTTCTCTGAGCTCAGCCTCTTTGGTTTTCTTCTCAAATCTCCATTCCTCTTCTTTTCCTCCCAGGTTTTTAAAACTTGACTTAAACCAAAAAAAAGAAACCTCAAAAAATTGCTTCTTGAACTGCAGACTGATTTTGCCCTATGCCTGGTTTCTTTCTGAGGCAGCAGGATCCAGTGGCTGGTGGTTATATTAATCATTTTCCCATTACTGAGACACAATACCAGACACCCACAACTGAAAAGAGGAGAGGTTTACTTCAGCTCACGGTGTCAGGGAATTCAGTCCATGGTTAGCTGGTTCCAAGGCAGAAATATGGTGGAAGGGTGTGGCAGAGCAAAGATGCTTGGTTCATGGTTGCTGAGAAGCAGAGCAAGGAAGCAGTGCCAGAGAGTAAGGGACTAGGGACCATATAGCACCCAAGGTCATGTCTCCATGACACACCCAAAAGGGTGCTTTACTAATCTGCTAGGTATTTCTTAATGCACTTAAGTTGACATATCATGATTAATGGTCATAGTGGTATTGGACACTGGGGCAGAGTCCTTGAGTTCTCATATAGGTTATGCCACTTATCACTATGGTGATCTTGGGCAAGTTCCTTAATTCCTCTGTGTCTTGGTATCTTCAACTGTAAATGGGGATAGGATTGCGAGGCTGTTAGAAGGGGTCAGTGCTCACCATGAGCCCAGTGTAAGTGTAGCTACTGTCATTAATATTTAAGGAGCTGGGCTCATGGCTATCACTTTGTTGTTATGAAATCCAGCTCATACAAAGAAGCGTATGGGAAAGAGGCTGCCCCTCATCTCCAGGGCTAGCTTTTATTTCTCAGTTTCCTATTTGAAGTAAATTTGGTCTAGATTTTTGCACTTAGAGGGCCTTGCCATAATACTCACGGGAAGTATAACAATCTTAGCAGCAGCTTCTGATAATAATCTTAAAAGCCAGAGCTAGCCTGGTGTGCTGGTGCACATCTGTAATCCTAGCACTCCTGAGGCTGAAGCAGGAGGATTGCTGTGAGTTCAAGGCCAGCCTGGGCTACATAGTGAGTTCAAAACCAGTCTTGAAGACAGCAAGACCCTGTCTCACAAAACCAAACCAAAACAAAACAAAATAAAACAAAACCAACAAAAAAGGCCAGAGCTAACATAAAAATCCCCCGCTGACTCCAGTGCTGGGCCAAGAGGTGCTCCTTAGTAGAAGACCCAGGACAGAAGTGACCCAGCCTGAAGTGGAGAATCCTGGGATGTGCAGAACTTGGACCAGTCACTCTTGGTGTCTACCCTGGGAGCGGGAACAAATTGCCAACTCCAGGGCTGGGAGCATGCGTATCCGGGGAGCAGTTATTTCTAGAGCGTGGGTGTCTAACCTTTTGGCTTGCCTGGGACACACCGAGTGCAGAGTTGTCTTGGGCTGAATATAAGATACGTAATAGAGTTAATATATATAAGTAGCAAAACTTCCTTTATTGTAAATATTTTTATTATATAAAAGAGAGGGCAACACAAACATAAAGCTAGTGGGATATTTTACCTTGTTTTCTGAAATGAATGCATCGGTTTCCTCCCAGACCACCACACAGTTGCTAAAAATCACAGGTTAAAGGTGGATGACCTTTTTTTTTTTTTTTCTTTATGTGGGTTCCAGGAACCAAACTCAAGACCTTGTGCTTGCTAGGTAGGAGCTTATGCCGCTGAGCTATATCACTGGCCCTGGATGATCCTATAAGGGCTGCATGACTAGCTGTCCAGGGCTTCATGCAGCCACATGTGGGTTGGACATGTGTGGTCTAGGACCTAAGTAAAATGGGCAAAGTTTGTTTGGCTTCTGATACTTTTAGATGCCTGGATCTACTCTTGATGAAAGTCTTTGGTTAAGCTATTGATTGTTATCACTGGCCATCAGAGAAATGCAATTTAAAACAACACTGAGATTCTATCTTACCCCAGAAAAAATGGCTATCGTCAAGAAATCAAATGCTTGGGGGCCGCTGATATGGCTCGGTGGCATAAGCACCTGCCTGGCAAGCACGAGGTCCTGAATTCAACTCCTGGTACCCACATAAAGGAAGAAAAGGACCGGTGATATTGCTCAGTGGCACAAGTGCTTGCTGGCAAGCGCGAGGTCCTGAGGTTGACTCCCGGTACCCACATTAAACAAAAAAAAAAAAAAAAAGAAATCAAATGCTGGAGAGGCTGGGTGCAGGGAAGGAAGCTTTCTACACTGTTGGTGGGAATGTAAATTGGTACAACCACTATAGAAATCAGTATGGAGTTTCCTCAAAAAACTAAAACCGGAAATTGCATTTGATCCAGCTATTCCCCTTCTAGGTATCTTCCTGAAAAAGTGAATGTCCTCATATTACAGTGATACATGCATGCCCATGTTTATAGCACAATTTATAGCACAATTCATAATAGCTAAGTCTTGGAAGTGGCTTATATGTCCATCAACAGATGAATGGATAAAGAAAATGTGGTAATTACACAATGGAGTACTACTTTGACACAAAGATAAACTTGAATCATTTGTAAGAAAATGGATACACCTTCAGTCTATAATGTTAAGTGAAATAAATCAGACACACAGCTTAAATATCACATTGTTTCTCTTACATGATAAACCCTACATGATAAATAAAGAGCAAAATAAAAGACAGGTAATAAGAAGTAGGGAGATGGACTGTTCTCAGAGAGGGAGGGGATCAAAAGATGGAGGGAGAAGGGAGGGAAGGGATAAGGGATGAAAGAAAGGAATTGGGATATGTTATGTATACATACCAACTCCACACAAGGAATCTAAACATTATGTACTGCAAATATGTACAAACAAAAAAGAAAGGGATCAAGGGATGCCTGGAGGAGGGAGGAAAGGGAAAGGAGATAAAAAAAGGAATTAAGGTGTGTTATGTACAGGTATCAATTTCTCATAAGGAATATAAACATTAGGTACCACACACATGTACTAATAAACTAAAAAAGAAAGAAAGAAAGAAAGAAAGAAAGAAAGAGAAATTAACATCAGGATAAAAAAAAAAATCACAGCTGTGGGCATAATTTTTTGCGACAGGAATAAGATGCTCGGGAGCCACAGATGTAGATGGAAAGCCCAGGCCGAAGTCCCTTTCCAGCCACGTGGGGTCTCTCAATCTCTCTGAGGCGCAGATTCCACCTCTTTGTGATAAAGATGATGATAATCATATCCACTTTAGAAGTTGCTAGAAAAAGTAGTAATGTATATAAGTGAAAAAAAAAATTGGGTAAATGCTAAGGTGTTCCAAAAATCTTCCCACAAGCGCTCAGAGTGTGAGGACCCTAAACAGAGCCTTTGCTCCTTTTCATGGGGACAGTGGCTTGCTCTGGTCACATTCCTGGCACCACCCAAGGAGCTTTAGGTGTTTTGTGGTGTCCCCTACCCCCCTCACTTAATGCAGACACCAACTCTTTGAGGGAGGCACCATTATCTGTTTTCTAAGAGAGGAAGGGTATTTTTGTCTTATGCTGATGTTTTGCAGCAAGTTGAAAAATAGTTGCTATAAAAACTTCCAAGACTCTCAGTGATAGAAGTGTTTTATTTAGCAAGTGATTTGGATCAGATCTTTGAATATGGACGCCCCCAGGGTAGAGACCAAATCTATCTTATTACCAAAGCCTCACAACTGCCTGTTTAAACAGCAACAACAACAACAACAATGACAGGCTTGGGCTCAAATATTGGAGCGAAGTGAAGGGAGAGAAAATGTCTGCTAATGAAAGAATATAAATAAACTATGTGAGGTGTGGTTGAAAAATATGATGTGTGTGTTTTGGTTTGGTTTTCTTTTTTCTTTTTCTTTTTCTTTTTGTTTCTTTTTGTTTCTTTTTTTTTTTTTTTTGGTCTTTTTGAGACAAGGTCTTGCTATGTAGTTCAGGCTGCCCTTGAACTCACTATGTAGCCCAGGCTGGCCTTAAACTTGCAGTGATCCTCCTGCCTCAGCCTCCCGAGTGCTGGGATTACAGGCATGCACCACCACTGGCTGGCATGTGTTTAAATAAATAAAAAAAAAAGTATTACAGTAAAAGACACATTGCCATTAATCCCCTTCAAAATATTCCTTCTTGCTTTGATCATGCTTATCCCATCATTCTTACCAGTTTCTGAAGCAGGTCTGGAAGTTCTCTTTCCTGAGTGTCTTTAGTTGCACTGTTTTGGTTGCCTGGATGTCCTGAATCGATTTCATGGTCATTTTGACTTTGGGGAAGAACTAAAAGTCACACGGTGCCAGGGTGAATAAGGTGGACGAGGACACACTGTAATGTTTTTATGAGTGTGCTTTTCCATTGGACCATATCTCAGTTACTTCTGCCCTCAATGAGATGCAATACCTGACACCCACAACTCTAAGGAGGAAAGATTTATTCTGTAGAGGTTTCGGTCTCTAGTCAGCTGGGTCTAAGGCAGGGCAGCCTTAGAAGGCTGAGGGAAGGAGAGAGAGAGAGAGAGAGATAGAGATCAAGGGGTGGAGGAGATATATCCTCCCAGGCCACGTCCCCAAGCTTCACCTCCCAACATCACTTTTAGCTATAAACTCATCAGTGGACTAATCCACTGAGAAGAATCACACCCCTATGACCCAGTCACCTCCATAAAACCCTACCTATGAGTGCATGAGGTTTTGGGGGGACATCTAGATATAAACCATAACACGTGGCACGCAGCAGCAGCATCCACCATATTTTTTTTAATCATATCTTGTAAAGACACTCATGAAAGGGGCCTTCCAGAACTGCTTCAGAAAGTGGCAAGAACGATGGGAAAAGTGCGTTCAAAGTAAGAGGGAATATTTTTGAGGGTGATTAATGGTGATGTGTCTCACTGTCATAAATTCTCAAAAATTTAAATATTCATTGTATTTTTTGATCACCCTTGTGCTACCTGGTATAGAGTAAACATTTAATTGATGTCTGTTATCACTACATAAGTCAAATAGGAATGGGGAGGTGGCTTGCTAGGTAGCAGGTAGAGAAGGGAAAATAAAAGAAAAAAAAAAGGAGCAAAATGACTCAGGGCTAAGGCTGTTGTGAAGAAGTGGCCAATGAGGATGGATGTAAGAGTTGGATGTAAGCAAGGGATACTTAAAAACAGGGATGCCTAATATTTACTTTGCAGTCAACCTCAGTCACCTTGGTTTTAGATCTTTGGGAAGAATCTGCTGTGCTTAGGGTCCGAGGCCTGTGCTGTTCTGAAGGACTCAAGAATCCCGGAGCTGTCCAGGGCACTTGGGGTGGGGTGGGCAGCCCAGTCAGCAGGGGTAGAATGTTCGGGAGTCACACAGAGCTGCAGGTTATAAGGAGAAAGACAGGGTGTCCCAGAAAGCTTGGGGTACTGGGGGCAATACAATATATATGAGATGGACTTTCAAGACTATTTTTGATTAAATCTTCAAAGATAAAGGATTCTCCAGTAGGCTGGAAGACTTCAAGGACATCAAGACAACCAAACCATTGTACTTCCTGTGATTATTTTATATAGCTTGTATTTATGTCATTTCTTCCCTGCTGGAGTTTACACTTTTGGAGCTAGAAACTGTGACAAATGAATTAAATTGATGTGGTATTTTAAATATATGAATTAATTTTCTTCATAGTAACTCTCTGAAAGTGTCAAAACCTTTTGTAGTAAGTGACAGGCATCCCTTGACCCACTTCCCTAGAACCAGATACTCATGATAAACATTTGTTATCAACGGGAAAGCATGGCTTAGGAAATTTGTTAATAGCCACTTTTGTTATAGCTTAGATTTTCATCAGACCAAATAACTTCGACCATTTTTTATTTTTAAAAACTCAACTCTTGCTTCCAGAAAAGCAAAAGACGTATTTTTAAAAACTCAAAATTTAGTTTGTCACTGTCAGAAAGTTCATGTCTATCACATTCTTCAATAGATTTCCTTTGACTATAAAAAGCTTTTGAAGCAGGAACAAAAATATTGAAACAGTTTTTAACAAAGGCAGAGAAGGTTTTTGTTTTTCAAGAAATTATACTTCCACTTGCCAAGTGCTGCTGTTCCCTCCGGGGAGGTACATGTTATATTTGTTGCATGGAATATTTTATAAAGGGAAATCTGAGAAGACAGCTCTGTGACAAGAATCAGGCTTGAATTATTCATCAAATGGAGGAGACGTCTTTATGGCTAACCAAACTCAGAGGATAATGTAGCAAATTTCTCAAAGAAAATATTATTCTTAATATATCTGACATTTGAAGGATTCTGTGTTCCTGGTTTCAGAAGCAAATCTATGACTTTGTGAATGAGAAAACTACTGTTTATCTACTTGGCTGTAAGTTACAGAATAAGAAAATAAACCAATATCAATTTATTTCCTTAGTGGCTTTCAGAGACAAGTCAAATATTTAAAAGGATGTGTTAAGGTGGGTAGGCAAGGGGAGGATTATCATTGGTCATATTTTCATAAAAGCAAAATACTTGACTTCCTTGTGTAGCTGTGTGTGGCCTGGGTGGTGGCTGCCAGGATGGTGGAGTCACTGCAAAGCCATTTGGATGCCTGGTTGCCCCAGGCTGCTGTGGACCACAGCCCATGGCATTCTTGAGTCACTCAGATTTGGCTGGCTTGTAGCAAAGACTAAAAGGGGTTCAAGAAATGTCTAAATGAGTCATGCCATGTAACAATCACTCATATAGTTTATTAATTACTAGTAATAGGTAATGTTTACTAAGTGATTACTAAATGCCAGGCACTAGCTGTTACGTGAATGTGTCCTCTCAAAACCATACAAGTTATCTTACAGTCATAAAGCCATAGCCACAATTCCAGCTCCACTTCGTACCCCACAAACTGAGGGGTCCCCACCTGTCGCACTGGCCAGAAGGAAAGGCTGAAGAACCCAGACATTGGCCGGAAGGAACTGTGAGGCTCTGGTTTCCCAAGAAGCTCTCCGGAAGGCCTGCATACTACCACCCGGAAGTGACGGGGAGTTCATATCTAAAATTGGTGAGAGACAGGAGACAGACAGACGCCAGTACTGCTTGTGTGGCACATGTCCTGAGTGGCTGTCCCTTCCTGTCTACTCTCAGGGGATGAGCTCAAAGATCAAGCCAACAAGCTATCTTGGTAGCACATTCATTTATGTTTGTTTCTACTTCATCCCTCCTTCACTTCCTTTCCCCCTCACACTTTCTTCCCTGGAATTTCACCAATCAATAAAGCATTGATCACATACGCACACACACACACACACACACACACACACACAATTTTTTCAAACTTTGTTTTCTTGGAGCCCTAGGCTAAGCAAATGATGGTACAAGAAAGGTCTTTAGGAGCAGACCTTCAAAGTGGGATTTCAGAATCAAACAGCCCACCTAGTCAGAGGAAACGGGAACAGTTTTTCTGGTGGGGTGGTGAATGGGACAGTAAAATTCCCTGCCATGCAGTGACACGGCATCTGTGTATCTTTCTAAGATTTCCTTACCACCCTCAGATTCTCCTTGCTTTCTACAACTGTCCTAGTAAGCTGTCGTGCTCAAGATGCTAGGTTCACCCGAGCTTTGAAGCGATTTCCCTGGCTGTTCCTCTGCCCAAGATGCTCTTCAGCTCTCTCTCCTTCTCCTGCAGGTCCTCATGGCAAGCTTTTCCTCCTTTTTGGCTGTCAGCCATCATAACGTTAGCATTAGGTCTGGAGTTCCGCTTCTAGTTCTTTAATCACAGGCAGTGACAGTGGGACAGTGGAAAGTTGCTCAGGTTTAGTCCAATGGCCTGAGATTTTAAATCCTGACATCACCTTCTGGTGGCAATGGTTTCCTCCATGAGAAAACTGATTATACCAGCCCGGCAGGGTGGCTGTGAGGATGAGTAATAATCCATCCATGAAGACCCTGCTAGAAGATGCTAAAGAAAATAACTTATTTTTCCTGTTACAGTAAAATTCACTTGCACACACAGGTATCATCTCAAAGTCAATGTTTCTTTTGCCTAAAGCAATCTTTCCTCTAGACATCTTTCCTCTAGACATCTTTCCTCTAGACATTTCAGGGATTTGGCCTATAAACATGTCATATTGGATTTTGCCTATGTCCATATTTAATCAGCTACTAGGTCCTGTCTTTTTCTCTTCTTCCATCACAGCCCCAGTCTTATATTTTAGAATGTCCTACTTAGATAAATGCCATTGTCTTTGACTGGTCTCATATATCACTTTACTAATATCAGTCCTTTGTGCCCAAATCCTCCATGGGGCCATATTAACCATGGAATGAAGTCTAAATTCTTTAGCATATATTAAAAGTATCCACTCTCTGGCCCTATAGTTGCCAGATTTAGCAAATAAAAATACAGAATGCCCAGTTAATTTTGAATTTTAGATGAACGAATAATTTCTTTTTTAGTATGTCACATGCAACATTTAGAGCATAGTTAAGATGATAAATTATTCAGTGTTTATCTGAAATTCAAATTTATCTGGGCAATATAAATTTCATCTGGCAAATTCATTGGCCTTTTCCTCTCTCCCTGGTCCTATAATTCAATACTCCCCACAAGCTCTGGCTACTCATGGCCTCAGGTGTCACGCTGCTCATTGCTCATATCTTGGGTTCAGGTAACCAAGGGGGGAAAATACTGTGTCGTCTTTAGAATCAGAAAAATGTGAGTTTGAACCTCAGCTGTCTTGCTTTCCAACCCATGAGATGGATGACTGATCCCTCTAACCTCAGTTTTCTCCTCTGTAACTCGACGAGACCTGACATGAAGGAGTGGCTGTGAGGACCAGAGCTGTACAAGACCTAGGAGAGTTGTTAAGGTTTATATCTAGATGGCTTCCCCAAAGCGTCATATGCTCATAGGTGGGGCTTTTGGGAGGTGACTGGATCACTGGGACATGATACTCATCAGTGGATTAGTCCACAGATGAATTTCTAGCTAAAAGTGATGTTGGGAGGTGAAGCCTGGTCAGAGGAGGTGGGTCACTGGGGGCGTGGCCTGAAAGGGTCTATCTCCCTCCTCCCTCCTTGATCTCTCTCTCTGCTTCCTGCCACCGTGCCATGAGCCATTTCTCCTCTGCCATGCTTCCCTGCCTTGGAGCCAGCCGACCATGAACTGGAACCTTTACAAACGGTGACCCAAAGTAAATCTCTCCTCATTTAGTGTTGTGGGTGTCAGGTATTGCGTCTCAGTGATAAAGAAAGTAACTAAGATAGCAGTCAAGGTCTGTATTATGTGTGAGTTGATTGTCATTGTTGCTGCTAGGAGTTCTGTGAAAGCAGACCTATGTCAGTCAACCCTTTGGGCTCTTGACTGCATAGTTGACCATAATTTGCTGCAAGACAATGTGGTCAAGATTAAAGTTGGAAGTCGCAGTGGTTGGATGGAGGTGGGGAAATCTCTCTGGGTGCATTCACCTTCCTAGGGCAGGTTTCCGGCGGCAGGCATAAAACAAGCTGTGGTTTTGGAGGATCCAGGCACAAGGAGCCAGGGCTTGCCAATACTGGAGCGGCCCCGCCTCCGTTGGCCCACAGGTCCTCTATCCTACGAAAGCTCCTCTCCTCTGCCTTTTTCTAGCTACATCCTGTCATTCTCATTACTACTACTTTTTAAAAGGGCCAAATGTCTTTAGAACACTGTCACTTGCTGTTTCCATGTCCGGATATGAGGCTCGGTTTACACCTGAGTAACTCTTCGCAAACAGCACTTTCAACCTCCCCAGTCGCCTCCTGGACGCCAGATTCAGCACATTCTGTGTGTACGTATGTGTATGTGTGTGTGCACACACGTGCACGTACATGGTGCTGGGGCTTGAACCCGGGGTCTTCACCCTGAACTACATCCCCAGCCCTTTTTATTTTCTTGTTTTGAGGCAGAGTCTCACTAAGTTGCCAAGTTGACCAGGCTGGCCTTGAACTTGCAATCCTCTGCCTCAGCCCCGCTCAGTCCATTCTTCGTTGCTGTAGTTGAAACTGTGGGCTGTCCTCTTTTAGGCCGTCCTATCAAAAACCTGCTTGATCTTGTGCCAGAAGAACTGAAGATAGCAGTCTCTGATTGGTCCCAGGTGCAGGGCTGGGAAGCTGTTCTGCCCATGTGTCCTGGATCTCTGCGATTGACAGATCATGCCCATTTGCCCAGCCAGCTGCCCAAGCCCTAATCTCCTGCCTCAGAGGGAAGAGTAGCTACTTGTAGAGCAGAGGCAGAGGACCCATGAGAGGAACAAATTTGCAAGAGATTCTGTCCCACCAAGACTGCCAATTAGATCCTACAGGAGATTGTGGCCTGTTGGCTGAAGCAGACTACAGGTGCCAAAGAACTCCCCTGAGGGGAGACCCTCAAGGGATGCTGTTGACACCGTGGGAAGATGCCCCAGTGCGGTGCTGTTGCCCCTTGATGGTAGACAGCAGCACCGAATGTCACACAATGAGAGAAAAGAGGAGGGGAGTATAAGGGAGGGAGAAAAAAGGAAGGAAAGACTGGCAGACTTCGGTTCAATTAAAGGATTAGACTGATGATTAAAAAGCTAAAGCTAATTGTCTCTCTTGGTACCTTATTTGCAAGAGACTCCCCAGCTGTAATTTCTCCAAATCATATCCAGTTATGTTCTCACTCTTGCCTTAATTGAGATGCATTTCAAATCACAGAATTAGAGGTTGGAGGGGACCTTAGTAACATCATGCGAGCTCCTACTTACATGTGGTTGCATTGATTTATCCCTGCTGCCTATCCAAAGTCTTCTAAAATGACAATATCTTCAAAATGCATAAACCCACAAGGACAAAGAAACTGGATCAAATGATGACAGTGACCACATTTTGGAGGCTGTGGAAGTGTCAGCTGACTCGGCAGCATGAGAAGCCCAGGGCGAGCTGACTCCCAGGACCCCAGGAAAGCTTTGGTGTTGGAGGCACTGGGGGCTCTGAAAGGCAGGAAGTGACTGAAACAAAAATATGTGACATCTCTGAGGACGGGGTACTGTAATTAACAAAAGGTGGAATTAAGTGAAAGTCTGTATTAGACATGAGATCTCCGCTCCTTTCTCCACCTCTGCTCTGAGAATGCTGCAGCCTGGCTCACCCTCAACCCACAGGCAACTGGAAAATTCCTCTTTGGGAAAACTTAGCAGCTCAGGAGGGGAAAATTCTGCAGCTTAATAAGATTATTCTGTACTAACCAGCCCAGTCTCTAACCCTGCCTCACCCCTGCTCTTCGTCTTGTTGTTCATTTTGAGTTTTACTTTACTGTGATGAGCTTGACCCTCCTAGCACATCTTTAAGTGTACATTTTTGTTGCCTGTAGGTACAGTGTTGTACAGTGGGTCTCTAGAGCTTGTTCGTCTTGTTTTTTGTTTTTTTTTTTTTTTTTGTGGGTACCGGGGGGGTCGACCTCAGGACCTCGCGCGCCAGCAGGCGCCCGTGCCGCTGAGCGATATCACCGGCCCCTTTTTCGTATGTGGGATCCGGGAGTCGAACTCGGGCCCTTGCGCTTGCCGGGCAGGCGCTTAAGCCGCTGAGCCATCTCACCGGCCCTGTTCGTCTTGTTTAATGGGTATTTCCTCCCCATTCTAATTAGATTTTGCTCTTAAATGGACAGGATCACCTTCAGACATCTAGGACTGCCTCCCCCATGGGAGAAGAAATGTGCAAAAGGGAACTCAGGAAATGAAGGCCTGGAAGTTGGCAGGAAAACATGTTTTAAAAAATTAATGATCCATTCTTGTGGGTAAGAAAAGACATAGTATCTCCTCTCCCCTAAAAAATAGGAGGTTTTTTTTTTTGTTTTTAAAGGATATTCAAAAGGAAAGAGACTGCTGGAAAATTGAAAATATTACAGTAGAAAAATTCAACAAAAGGGAAGGGAGCAAGGGATGTAGCTCAGTAGTGGAGCAGGTGTTTAGCATGCATGCGGCCCTGGGTTCAATCTCTAGCAACAAATAAGAAAAACAAACAGACTCCCCCCAAAACAGAAGGAAAATCAGATGAAGTGACTCTGGGAACTGAAACTCCGTATCCATCCTCTTTCCTGTTTACATTTACAAGACTTAACCTCCTCAGTCTTGCCCCAGTATAACAGGGAACTTGACAGGGAGCTCTTTTACGAGGCAATAAAAGATGTAAATAACTTTTTTAATTCTAGGAATTGCCCCCCCATCTCCCTAACATGAACATCAAACTGTCCAATTTACCATCAAGTGACAGTTTACTCTCCAAGGCTCTTCGAATCCCTTGCCTAAAAATCCTTGCTTGCTGTGTGCACCGGCCCTGTTGGATCCTGATCGAGCCTAGCATGGGAAGACCTGCCTTAAGCCAGACTTCAAAACCTCATGAATAGCCAAATATGGTGATGCACGCCTATAATTCTAGCAGTTTGGAGGCTTAGGCAAGAGGATTGCAAGATCAAGCCCTGCCTGGCAACTTAGTAAGATCCTATCTCAAAATAAAAATAAAAATAAAATAAAAAGGGCTGGGGTGTAGCTCAGTAGTAGAACACCCCGGGGTTCAATCACCAACATCAATACAAAAGCAAACAAAGACTGTAAATGTCTCAATTCCTCCTTGTTTCCTTTCTCTGAGAGGCTATCAAGATGGTCAGCTTGTTTAATCAATGGTTATTCTGAGGATATTTTGGTGGAGCCAAAATCATTACTTTTCAAAAACTAATATAAGAAAAATAGAGGGGGGGAATGGATGAAGACAAATAAATTAAAAGATGAATTAAGGCATCTAACATCAAAAAAGAAGCTCTAACAAGAGAAAAATGGAGGGGAGAAGATGGAGAGAAACATCAGAGAAATAACTTAAGAAAGTTTCCCAGAACTGTAGGACAAAAATTTCCAGTGTAGAAGGCAGGGGGGAATCAAAGGAGACTCACAGTGAGGTTGAAATCATAATTTTGTTCTTTAATTGAGACACTCAGAGCCAGAGGGAGTCCTCGGTTTTCTGGAGATTACCACCACCAGATGGCAGGAATGCTTCAAGGGGTCCAATTCCTAAATTTCACTAAAAAAAAAAAAAAAAAAAAAATCCGTATCTCTCCAACGCACGAGAAAGAGGTGGGCTCGGTTTGGATTCTTTCCATCTGGATGAGCCTCAGAGCCCTGGCTGTGGTTCAAGGTCACCACACAGTCAGCCTGGGAGAACGAGGGCCTTCTCTCTGCGGCTGTGAGGGGAAAAAGACTTCTAAGAGGCTTGACTCTGAACTGCAATTGTCCATTGTACAAGAAAGATTTCTGTCATGCTGGGGTTCTACAAAGCATCCATTCATTCTTTCTACACGCTTTACTGATGCCAACTAGACGCCAAGCTCTATGTGAGGTACCAGGCATACCTCAGTAAAAATAATCAAATGTGGCCTTTGTCTCTGTGGAGTGTAAATTCTGAGGAGACAAACACCCAATAAACAAATAAACACTTATTTAAACACGTTGTGACCAGTGCTATGAAGGTGAGGGCTAGGTCCTTTGAGACGAGATGTACTGGGCCCCTCAGAGAAATTCGATGGAGGTCAGAGCAGAAGGATGCAGCCTGCTCAGGACCCCACTGCCATTATGTTGGGTGGGAGATAAGATGGCGTGGATGAAGATGATGTTGGGAAACGGGGAGATGAATTCAGAGGTGTGGAGGGTACAATTGACAGGATGACGTCATTGTTTGGACCCAGGAAGTTAGAGGGCAGATGCTGAAAGGTAACTTCCAAATCTCTGGCTGATGGGGTTACCATTTTCTGAGGTGGAGAAGGCTTGTGGAGGAAGAGGCTTTGGAGGAGGCGATGGAGGATTCAACCCAGGGTTCATCGTGAACTGGGCGTTGGGGCACACCTGTAATCCCGGCACTCTGGAGGATAAGGACTGCAATTTCAAGCCCAGCCTGGGCAAATTAGTGACTTAGCGAGAGCTTATCTGGGTTACTGTGACTGCTATTGATACAGGTTAGGATGAGGTTTGTTTGATCTACTGCCTAATAGAATGGTGCGGCTTGGTCTGGCTTACTTGGTTTAAATTGGCTCACAGCTGGCATTCATTAGGTGAAAAATTATTTTTTATTCAGTTTCCCTGTGGCACAACAGAAAACCACTTAAATTTGTCTTCTCTGAGGCAGGCATTTCAGCTAAACAGGCGAGCCTCTTCTGCATTTATTGTTAGGTGTTTGTACTGTGCTCCTGAGGCACACACAGAAGCTTCTGGAAAATGCAAGCCTAGCTGTCTGGGTGGATCCCTGTGAATAAAATTACAGGTAAGACCCTGGGTGTGATCCTGAGATGGCAGAGGTGAAAACTTCTCCCACTGAGTCTGAAGACAGCGGCCGTATTTGTCTGCTTTTATCTCCAACGTAGAGCCCTGTACAGGTTTACCTGCTAGACATGGAAGGGAAGGATCACTCTTAGTTTTTTTCTGGTCTCCAGACCTGAATGCTCCTTAGGACTTGAGCCCTTATGTGGCCATTTCCAGAAAGCTGCTATACAAATGGCCCACGTCGCTGGATTAAAAACACATCTTCCGCCTTTTTCCTGTGTGTGTGTGTGTGTGTGTGTGTGTGTGTGTGTGCGGGCTGCCTTATCACTGGCAATGGGAAGGAGTGGCCTGGGAGAGATTTAATTCCCCCACCGATTTCCATAGCCCCACAATCCCGCTCCAGTGTCATAATTAATATATACATTAAAACCTTATAAATATGAAATAAAAGCATGGTTAGAAACTGTGTTATTTTTATTGTTGTGTAATGCAAATCTAAGCAAAAAGAGAATGCTTATTCTGCAGAAGTAGCATAAGACAAGGCCTCTTCCCATTCCCGCCAGGTGGCTGCCCTTAGGTGGGTCCGAGACCTGAGCACGCTGTCCTGAGAAGACAGGAGCCCCCGAGAGCCCGGCCCTGGCTGCTGTCTTCCTTTCTCCTCCTTCCCTTGGGTGTTGCTTTTTGGGCTGGTGGCCTGTGTTCTGGGTTTTTCAGAGAACTCTGTCCTTTTTAAAAATCTTTATATGTGTGATTCTCATTTTCCTGATCCAGAGCTTATTATTCAATAAGCTTCCTTGGAAAATAAGCCCAGAGTCCCGCGGAACGCCCCCCTGAACTTTGCCTGAAGTGCTAAGAAAAGTCAGGCTGCACCTGGAGTCTGACCCATGTCAGTCTCCTCAAGGAGAAGCAGATAGGGCTGTTTAAACAAACTGCATTGCTGGGAAGTCTTTGAAGTCAACAGGTGTTGTTCAAAGCTTTGGAAAAGTTCAGAAGCAGCATACCGATTTTAATGTATAAAATAGCTTTCCCATATATTGTTATCCTCCAAATTATACCCCAAAGCAGGTATAATTTCTTTGGAGAGAAACTTATACCTGCTTCAGAGTATAATCAGTCACAAGAACAAAATAAGTGGCATCAGTGTTTAAAAGGAGGTGGGAAAACTGTCATTATTTGCAGATGACATTGAGATGTAGCTGGGAAACCAAAGGAAATCAAGTTAAATTGTTAGAAATAATAGGAACAGGGCTGGTGATATCGCTCAGCTGCACAAGCGCTTGCTGGCAAGCGTGAGGTCCTGAGGTCGACTCCCGGTACCCCCATAAAACAAAAAAAAAGAAATAATAGGAACATTCACTAAGGCAGCCATTACAAAACACATATGTAAAGATCAATAGTATTCACATATTCCAACCAAAGTCAGTTCAGAAACATAATAGATAAAATTATTATAATCACAAATCAAAGCAATAATAGCAGATTAGCATATTCTTAACAGGAAGTTTGTAAATCTAGACGGATGAAATTTAAGACAATAGAGGACATTAAAAGGCTGAAGCTGAAGATTCCACTTTATATTCATTTCCCCCTACATTCATCTATGGATGGGTGAAAGCCAATGAACACTACAACTAGAGTATTTTCTTTTGTAGCCTGACTTGAGCTTCAGTTCAGATGGAGAGGGAATTATGTGAAATTATTGATCAGCAAAAAATTTTTTCAATAATTATAAAGGAAGAGTTGTTTCTGGTAGTTCAGCTCCATGGTGGCCCCAGTGATTTCTGCCTTTCTCTGTGTAGTCCCCTCCCACACTGTACCAGGGTAGGGCTGCCAGAGAAAATATACAATACCTAATTGGGTGTGGTGGCACACGCCTATAATCCCAGGACTTGGGAGGTTGAGGTAGAAGGATCACTGCAAGTTTGAGGCCAGTCTGGGCTACACAGTGAGTTCAAGGCTGGTCTGAACTGTATAGTGAGATCCTGTGTCAAAAAACAAAACAAAACAAAAAACAGCAACAAAAATATACATATATGAATGCCCAGTTAAATTTGAATTTCAGATGAACAATACATGGTTTTATAGGGTATTTCTCAACAATTGCATGAAATATTATGTCCAAAAGTTAATTCATTTTTTATTTGAAAATCAAATATAACTGGGAATATTAAGTTTTTATTTGTTAAATCTGACAACTCTATTAAACCATGGTTGGCCTATGCAACCAATAGCATATTCTAGAAGCAATGATATGTCCCGAGATTAGTATATGGCAGACTGTGGCTTCTGTATATGGGCGCTCTCTCTCTCTCTCTCTCTCTCTCCTCTCATCTCTCATTGGGGAGGGAGCCACCTGCCTTACGTGAGCTGCCCAGGGAGAGACCCACATGGCAAAGAACTAAAACCTCTGGTCAAGCTCAAGGGGGTAACTGAGGCCCGCCAACAGTAAGTGGGTTCAGAAGTTACAAGGATTAAAATTCTTTGATATATTATACAGAAATCTACACTTCAATAAATAGTATTGAGAGTCTAAAATAGGATGTGTATTGGGAATTTTGTAGAGGATATAGGCATCATTTTAAATCAATGTGGAAAAGATTAATTGGTAAATAAATAACATTATTATAATCACTTAACTATTCATTAAATTAATTAAATTTTATAGTGTATATTAAGGTATACATGAGATATGTACAGACAGGAAAATGATCACTACAGTGAAGCAGATTAACATATCTATCTTTTCACATAGTTTTTTTGTTTTGGTGACAAAAGCAGCTAAAATCTACTTATTTAACAAAAATATCTAATACAATTTTATTATAGTTCTCATTTTGTACATTAGATTTCTTGACTTATTTATCATATATGTCTTCATATTTTGAGCCTACATCTTCTCACTTCCTGTTTGATTCTCTATCTCTAAATATTTTACTTTTTTTTTTTTTTGGTACCAGGAATCGAACTCATGACCTTGCGCTTGCCAGGCAGGCGCTTGTGCTGCTGAGCTATGTCCCCGGCCCCTACTTTCTTTTTAGATTCCATGTACAAGAGAGATCATACAATATTTTTCTTTTTGTTTCTGGCTTATTTCACTTAGCATGATATCATCCAGGTCCATCCATGTTGTGACAAATATCAGGATCTCCTTTTTAAAGGCAGTGTAGTATTCCACCTTAGATAACACATTTTATGTTCGTTGACATACATTTAGGCTGTTTCCACATCTTGGCCTCATGAATAATATTGCAATGCATATGGGAATGCAGCTACCTTTAAGAGGTATTGATTTCTTCACTGGGCATTTACCCAGGAGAGGATTGCTGGGTCATGTGGTACTTCTATTTTTAACTTCTTTAGGAACCTCCATACTGCTTTCCAGAAGGGTTGCATCAATTTACATTTCCACAACAGTGTATTAGGTTCTCCTTTCTCCACATCGTCTAGCCACTTAGAACCTTTCCAAAAATAAAAACTTCTTACCTCTGGCCTAGGCTTTCACATGAAATGAAATGAAATGAAATGAAATGAAGTGAAATTTTAGAATCCCCCAGAGCAAAAACCATTTGAAATATTTTTATTGTCCCTTTATTCCCTGAAACAATGCTAAGCAGTATTTACATATTACCTCTGTTGGGACCCTGAAAATCGTAAAGTGAAGTCTGTAGAGCAGGCACAGAGGCAATTTCCCTCTCACTTTCTCTGGCCCTCCTGTCTGTCACCCCTCATTCTCCCTAGAGGTGAGTTACAGACATTAGAATTCCTCTTCCCCAAAGTGGGTTATAGAGACAGAACCCCTTTCCTCAGAGCCAGCGACAAAACCTAAAAATATCCCTCTAAGTCTTCCCCGCCATCTGTGTGAAAATCATCATAGGCATTTCCCTGATCTACCCTTCTTGACCATATATCATAGGATGCTCACTCCAGAAGGGACCCTGCCCCATACCTGGAAAGGAGGAACGCTGCATGGAGAGGCCAGGCTGGGGTTCACCTCTCAGTCTATTAACATTGGCTGATGCCACTTATGGCTGCATGGCTGTTCCTACTTCATGGAATCTAAGCATAAAAATAGAGAGTTCACCCTGGGTTTTTGTATCTGCTAAATGTGAAAATATCTGAATATTTGTGCAGTCCAGCCACATCCCTCAAGTTGATCTGGCTCATATGGTCCCAGAGTTTGACAAAGTTTGCAGATATCCTTCACGAGCAGTACTGAGTGACTGCTAGAAGGAAGGAGAGGATGGGTTCTGATCTCTTTTAACACCTCCACCAGGCAAATATTGTGGGGACTTGGTAATAGTGCATCATAACTCTCTTAGCCTAATGTAGGGCAATTTCAACAGTGATATCCACACACAACTTTGTTCCTTCATTGAAAGCACTAGGGAGCAAGTCCATTTCAGTTTTCTAGCAGAATCATTAAGTAGCAAGTGAGCATTAACAAAGAAAGTTATATGACTTCAAGTGGGCACTGTCAAAATCACACATCCTTTTTCCTTGTTGAGTTATATATCTGTATCTATCTGTATCTGTGTCTATATCTATTTTATCTGGGAAGGATTACACAAGTCCTAGTAAAATTTCTTTATAATCTTGATTTATTAATGCCACCTTTTTACTAAAAAGAAAATTAAATTGAAAAAATCATTAGAATTGAAAAAAATGCTAATGATAATTTACTTAAGGTTCCCACAATATTAATCTACTAAAATTTTAAAAAATATAGTGAAGTTTTTAAATACAGAAAAGAACATAATTCTACAAAATGATTCATTATCCCACTATGCAATAATTTTATTGACATAGGAAAATAAAGTCATACATGAGTGTAAATTCAAATGTTCCAACAGCTTTTTAGAAAACAGAAACTTTACATTTAATATATACTTGGTAAATGATGAGTTCCAATTTGTGTATGGGGGTGGTGGGAGATGCATCTTAGAATTGATGAATTATATCATTTCCAGTCTTTGCATATTTTTCATGTAGCTTATATATAATATATACACATGTAAAATGTATGTATATTTTTGTTGTCTGTTTTTGCACTTAATAGTATCATATAAACATTACATTAATGTCCTTAAAATTGGTTATCTTTTAAATGTAATTTAAATAAAATTTAATTTAAAATATTCCATTATAATTAGCTTGACCATGTTCTTACTATTACGGTATAGATTTAAAATGTACCCCAAAAGTCTCACTTGCTTGGAGGTGGGGCTTGGTTGGAGGGGGTGGGTCACTTAGGGCATAACCTGGAAGGGTGTATTCTTGTTTCTGGCTCTTCCCCTCTCTCTCTGCTTTCTGGCTGCCATGTGGTGAACAGTTTACCTCCACCTGGCTCCTTGAGCATGCTGTTTCTGCCTTGGACCTGGCTTACCATGGACTAAACCTAGTGAAACTATGAGCCAAAATAACCTCTCCTCCTTTAAATTTCAGCTGTCAGGTATTTTGGCCCAGTGATGGGAAAGTGACTAATATAAAAGAGTTGGTACCAGGAGCAGGGTTGTCACTGTGACTGCCTAGTTCATGGTAGGAGTTTGGAAAGGTTTAGAGATGTGGGCTTACAGAAGCCCTAGAAAGCTGTGAACTGAGCTTAATTTTCAATACTGATCAAGTTCAGAAGACCAGAATGCTGATAGAAATGTAGACAGTAAAGGCCAGGCTCAGGTTTCAACTGGGAACAAGGACTCCATTGGCAGTTGTACTAGAGGTCATGTGTGTAACTCTCTGACAGAAAAATTTGTCTACATTTTGCTCATGTCCTGAGATTCTGTGGGAGACTGAGATTAAGGGTAACAGACTAATTAATCTGGTGGAGGAAATTTCAAGGCAACCCAACATTTGGACAGTGGTATGGGTACTGCTAGCTGCTTTTAGCCAGATCTACAGTGAGAATCAGGAACAAATGACAAAGTTGAATGATCTGAAAAGTTTGCAGTTTCACCAGAAAGGAAGTGCCTGCCAAATTGGGGCTATGGAGAGCATGGTTACTGAAAAGATTAGCATTAAAAATAAGTCAAGTACTTTGTACAGGGTCAATAAGAAAGATGCCTTGAGAGCATCTCAGAAATCAGCAACACCTCACCAATTCAAGCTCAAGGGTGCAAAAGTATAAATTTTTCACTCAAGAAGAAAGTTCCTGGGATGCTTGCTCATTCAGGGTTGCCTAAGGAAGTATATCCTTAAGTTCAGCCATCCAAGCACTCAGAGGCCACTGCAGCCATGATCCAAGGGGATCAGATTACTGTTAAAGTTGGCAGACTTTGGGGTCATCCACTTGGTGCTGTTTTTTCAGGCATTCAGAATGTAGAAGTTACAGGGTCACATAGCCTCCCATCAAGATTTCAAAAGGTGATCAGGAAGGCCAAGAAAAACAAACAAACAAACAAACAAACAAACAAACATTTTACAGAGTCACAGTCTCTGCCAGCACCCCGTGGGAGGCAGCATGTGAAGCTGTGAGAGTGAAACCCAAGGAGCAGTGGAGAGCCTAGGAAGTTGGATGTGTCAGGAACATGGAGGATCTGCTGAGTGGAGCCAGCCCAAGAGAGAGGCTGTGACTGGCCAGGCCATAGAGATGGAGCTGCCCAAGCCCTCTGGAGTTCATATCTCACCATGGTCTGTCCCAGTTGCTAGACGTGGAGCTACAAGATTTAATATTTGCCCTGCTGGGTTTTAGTCTTGCTTTGGTCTGAATTCTTTGTAACCTCTTGTTCTTTCCTTCTGAAAATGGTAATGTTTACCCTGTGCTATTGTGTATTGGCAGTATTTAACTTTCTTTTTCATTTTTACAGGGGCTGACAGCTAAGAGTTTGCCTTGAGTCTCAGAGGAGACTTTGGACTTGGACTTTTCAGCAAAGCTCAAACTGTTAGAGATGGACTAAATGCATTTTGCACAATTATATAGACATGAAACTTTTGGAGGCCAGGGGTGGAATGGTATAGTTTATATCTAAAATAGCCCCCAAAAGTCTCACTTGCTTAGAGGTGGGGCATGGTTGGAGGGGGCAGTCACTAAGGGCATACTCTGGAAAGGTCTATTCTTTTTTTTTTTTTTGTGGGTACCGGGGGGTCGACCTCAGGACCTTGGGCGCCAACAGGCACCCGTGCCGCTGAGCGATATCACCGGCCCCTTTTTCGTATGTGGGATCCGGGAGTCGAACTCGGGCCCTCGCGCTTGCAAGGCAGGCGCTTACGCCACTGAGCCATCTCACCGGCCCTGGAAAGGTCTGTTCTTGTCCCCAGGTCCTCTCTCTCTGCTTCCTGGCTGCCATGTGGTGAACAATTTTCCTCCGCTAGGCTCTTCAACCATTCTGATTCTGCCTTGGAACTGGCTGACCATAGACTGAACCCACTGAAACTGTGAGCCAAAATAAACCTCTCCTTCTTTAATTTGCAGCTGTTGGGTATTTTGTCTCAGCAACAGGAAAGCTATTAATGCCCCTACAATTGACATTTAAGTTGTTTGTTCTTATAGTTAATGTTTTTACAGACATTATTGTGCCACAAAGTTTTGTTGACTTTCAGATTATATCACTATGATAAATATTCAGAAGCAGCATTTCTGAGGCTCTTACTGTGATTCAACATATGTCTAAATTATTTGCCTATTTATTAGTTGAATTATTTGTTTTGTATTTTGGTTGTTGATTTCATTATATAATCTTTTTCTTTTTTTAATGTGGGTACCAGGAGTTGAACTCAGGACCTCACACTTGCCAGCAGGCACTTGTACTGCTGAGCGATATCACCGGCCCTTTTTTTCCTTTATGTGGGTACCAGGAGTCAAACTCAGTACCTCATGCTTGACAGGCAGGCGCTTATGCTGCTGAGCTATCTCACCGGCCCCTCGTTATATATTCTTAATGTCAACATTGTGGCTTATGAATAGTTCATAAGATTTTCTCCCACTCTGTAAGTTGTCTTTTCACTGTTTGGATTGTTTCCTTTCTTTTGCTCTTCAGAAGCTTCTTACTTTGATATAGTCCCATTTGTCTATTTTTTTGTTGCCTATGCTTTTGGAGTCCATCAAAAATCTTTACACATGGGCAAAATTCTATGCCCATAGACATAGCTCAGTGATGGAGCACTTGCATAGCATGCACAAGGCCCTGGGTTTGATCATTAGCATTGAGCAATTGCATTACCCCTGTAACAGTGGTATTCTAAATTTGCTTCTGTTAGAAAAGTTTTAAAAAGTGGAAGTCAGCTATGTTATTTCAAGTTACATTCTTTAAAAAGTTGTCTGTGTCAGTGCTGTAGGTAAACATATGGGTAGTGATTCTTCCAAAGGTTAACTTGTGTTCACAGAGTTAAAACTAAGGACAAAGAAGACAGATAAATATATATATATATATATATATATATATATATATATATAGAGAGAGAGAGAGAGAGAGAGAGAGAGAGAGAGAGAGAGAGAGACAGAGACAGAGACAGAGACAGAGATAGAGACAGAGGATGGCAGAAAGTTAAATGGTAAACAGTTGTCAAAATAGTTAAACTTCACTTGGTCAACAGGTTTCACATTAAATAAATCATTATTTACTGATGAAAAATTTAGCTTAAATATGATATATTAGTATCACTATAATCAACTGCTCAATTTCTTCATCCAGAGAATGAGGAAAGTAAGTAGTCAATGGTTCTCAACCCAGACATATTCAAATCACACAGAGCCCAGATCCGTATCCCAGAGAATCAAATCAGAATCTCTGGAGGTGGTGCCCTCACAGGTTTGTAAAACTCCTCAAGTGATTTTAATTATAGGCAGAGCAGAGAAATATGTGGCCAGGTGATTACTGACTTCTTACAGATGGAAAATTCTGTTGTCCAGTGACTGTAAGAAGGATATGGACATAGGTACTTCTACTGACTGTCGATAAATTGCAGACTGATGCTGTCTGAAATCCATGCTCTGGTGGCCAGGGACTTCGCTCTTATTGCAGGATGTGTGACAGGTGCTAGACATCTTTTGGGATAGGAACTGCTTTTTAAGGTTGGTCAACAGCCAGAACACCAGACGTGGATCTAGAGGGGAAGTGGAAGCCTCTCATAGCTATGTAACACATCAGGCATAATTTACCTGCTCCTTCCAGAGCACCAGATTGGTAGATGGATGTAGGCATTTCCTTACTGGTTTCATTTTCAATAAGCACTGTGTGAAGAGCAGGGTAACAGCATGGAAACCCCGAAGAATTTCCTATTGAATTTCTAGAACACAGCTTCCTTAATTGTGTGTTCTTGTGTGCTAGTCTAATTTATCCTTGAGAACATTGTCTGGGTATCAGTGACTATTCTCAAGGAAGCCTAACCTTCTGACACAGTATATTCCAGAAGGCACAATCACAAGGGATTTCAGGAATCTCTTCAATATCCCTGGCCTGCTGTCTAATTCTAATCTTGGGGTATCTTGGCGAGTGGAATGCTGGTGTGTCCATAAACTTTAGGGTGGCCTAGGGATCGCTTAAATCTTCAGGGCAGATTCAAAAGATTAGCCTTTGAGCAAGAGGCCCTCTTTGGTCTTGTTTTAGCTATTGAGGAGAATTTGGATGGGACAGTGTTACTTCTGGTCACCTGAGCATTTCCTTCTCCTTTCAAGAATTTCAAAACATTCCATTTGGTTCAGAATATTTAGAGCCTGATTGGAGCAACAGTCGTCCTTCCCTGGGTAGCTGCAGCCTAGAATAATTTCCTTCCATCTCCACCTATCACTGGGCAGTCTCCTGAAGCTGCCCTGAGTTTCAAACATGGGTTACTCAAGGGCCTGAGTAGTTCCCAGGGAGCCCAAAGACAGATCTTTATAGCAGTGCTAGTCTTATACGAAGAATATTTCTTTAATTCTACTAGTTAGATTCTACTCTCTCTAAATGAAGAGAATAAACAAGCATCACCATGCACCATTATTTGGACCAATATTCCCACTGTCTAAGATGAAATTTCATTCTTGTTTAATGTGCAGACACAAGGAATGGTATGATGAGACTCAGACGAGGTTGTAGGAAACCTCGAGAAGGAATAGTGGTATATTAAGTTTATAAAAAGAAGCTTATCATTTTTCTCCTCTAATACTTATTGAGCTCAATCCCAATTTATTTTCTGAAGGCGTCCCAGATATAAAGTGGGTAGCACAGCGCCGCCACCAGCCAGGAATCCTAGCATCACAAGCCAAGCCCGAGGACACCGGCCTTGGAGACTGAATCCTCTTGGTTGACTTCTCCCTTTAAGATAGCTGCACCTGGAGCCCTGACCTCACCTAACGATCTACCCGGAAGTGGGAGAGACCAAGTTCAAGATTTAAAAGTAGGGGCCGGTGAGATGGCTCAGCGGCTTAAGCGCCTGCCTGGCAAGCGCGAGGGCCCGAGTTCGACTCCCGGATCCCACATACGAAAAAGGGGCCGGTGATATCGCTCAGCGGCACGGGTGCCTGCTGGCGCGCGAGGTCCTGAGGTTGATCCCCCGGTACCCACAAAAAAAAAAAAAAAAGATTTAAAAGTAGGCAAATGGCAGTGGAACAGAGTAACCTTCACATTCCACTTTTCATTTATACCCCTTTATAATAAAAAAATGTTCTTTCTTGACATGGTCCTTTTGAAATTTTACCATATTCGACTTTGGGATAAATGAGCCCTTTCTTTTTCATTATTCTTAGAATAACTTTCTTTCTTGTCAGATACTATGGACAAAAATGTGGCTCTGAATTCTATTGCTTTCCCCAATTTTCTCTGTGTAGAGCATCGCCGTATCTAGCTGAGTTGTTTATAACCCATAGAATCTTAAGTGTTTTCAGAAAATGTGCAATGAAAGTAATTTCTAATACTAACAACTAGAAAATGGGTAATTGTACATTTCTATAAGTAGTCGGTCCACAGAAGCGTACAAGGCTGTATTTGTACCAGGCTGTGTCGAAAGTTTGGAAGAGAATGATGTGAAACCCTCCAGCATGGCATAAAATCCAACACAGCATTGTTTAGAAAAGCAGACAGATTTTAGGGGTTTTCTCTACCCTGATATTTCTGAAGTCTGTGTTGTTAAAATTCACTTTCTTAGTCTTTTTGTCACTATTGTTATCACTCATAAAAGCAGCTTGTCTCTCAGAGTCTTGAGTAGTCCCCAAAAAGTCTGAAACTGCTTTTGCGCAGATAAATACAGAAGTTATAGTAAAATCTAGAAAACCACTTGATGTATTCTAATTCCTTAAACTGTGAGTATAAATAACATTGTTTGGGGGTTCAAGAACATAGACTCTCACAAATATGATCCAACTGTTTAATTTCACCGACAAGACTGATAGCAACTGGTAAGTTAAATTTCAATTATTGCCTGAAATTTTATTCTTCCATATTTCAGCAAAACTTCTATAAGAAGGCTAATTTAATTTTTAATTTTTAATTTTTAATTCTTTTTCTTGTTTCAGCCCCTGCCAAAGGTGCCAATAGGCACTAAAATTTCTACAAGTAAGTAGAGGGCAAAGAGAAAGAAAGAAAAAGGCAGTAGCCACACGTGATAGCTAGCACTTTAGAATTTGTAAGGTGTTCTTTTCCTAGTTGATCCACTCCACCTGCAGAAATTAGGGACAGTACAGCATGTGAAAAATGTCATACTATTTTCAAATCCATCTCTAAGGAGGCCAGGTTCCCTTGCTCACTGGTGAACAGTAGAGAAGCTCTTCTTATCTTAGCAGTTTTCCATCCCTTTATCTGTGTTTTTCCCACGTAAAACTAGTACGATACAGAGAACTTGGGTGGGAGGAACACTGCTTCTCAGGCAGGAGTGGAAATCACCACGTGTGTTCTTTGTGGATTTGCCAAGCCAACTGGGGCTCCACTAAGACCAAGTTAGAAGACGTAAGAAAGTACAATACGGAATCCCTGCTTTCCTGTTCTCATATTAAACCCCTATAGGGTTACAGGAAATTTTACAAGTGGGTGTATCTAGTGTTGTGAAGACTATATATATATAGTGGGAGGTTTGTTCCTATAGAATGAAAAGCATGATTATTAAATTTATAAAAATTAACAAGAACCGGAGCAATAGAAAAGAATGGTGTCAATTCCCTGTGCAGATAAGAAATAGAGGAATACAGGATTTGTAATGGAAAGTAGAACAGAAGGATGTGTGAAAAAAACCAGACACGCAGGCTCAAAGATTGCATGGTTTCTCTGCTATGAGAATCCCAAATTATAAATGAACAAAATAAAAGATATGTAATAGGAATTTGGGAGATAGGTCTTTCTCAAATGGGAAGGGGATCAAGAGACAGAAGGAGGGGGAAGAGAGGGGAGGGGAAGGAGATGGAAAAAAAATTGAGATGTGTTAGGTACATGGACCAACTCCACACAAGGAGTGTAATCATTATGTACTGCAAACATGGACTAATAAAAACTAAATTTTGCTATCAAAAAAATACAATGTTCTCCATTGAAAGTTTTAGAAGTTGTAGGAGGCTGACAATCAGAAGAAGAGAAAAGTAAGGAAGAGATTAGAGTCAGATGTGCAGAGGAAATACATCAAAACAGCAGGTTTGGACTTTTGCTACCCCATGATAAGTTTTAGCTTAAGATTTGCAAAGCCAGCATTCTAGAAGTTGCTTCATTTCTACCTAGGTATTAATTAAGCCACTCCTAAATGCAATTCTCACAAAAAATGGTTAACTGGGTCAAAGACTGTCATTTTTCAATTTTTTAATAGCACTCTGTTAAAAGAACTAAGCATGAATAATTCGTAGAATTAACTCTAAGTTGAAAGAAGTATGCACAATTGGAAGGAGTGTCAAAGAACACACACCTAGGTATAGTGAATTACATCCCTTACTTATTTTGAAATATTTCCAATCATTGCTTATTTTAATGTTATCTTGCTAACTCCGTTTTATCCAGACTATAAGAGGAATGGATCATCCTGGACCTCGTGAATTTGTCCTCTGAGGGCTCTAGTCACAGATTCAGGATCTTCAGCGGCGTTGTCAAGCACATACCCAGATCCCCGCTCTTCTGTTGAGGTTTTATCAGCATTGGGCTGGTGTCTGCTAATCTTAAATGAGCTTTGGGTGACCTCCCAAGCGTCGGATTATGTCCCTGAGCCGGAGTTGGTTTCCTTCTCTTGCTGAAGAAGAATAGAGGAAGAACGCTGCTCCACGGCTCTTCCTGAGGCTTACCTGTGTGCATCCCTCAGCTAAGCTCTGCTGAACTGTTGTTTGATCAAACACCAGTTTGGGTGCTGCTATGAAGGTATATTGGGCCTTGTCCAATTGGTTAAAATGCTTAGGAGCACAGACAAATTTCCTGAAGAAGAAGGAATTCCCAAGTCTGTAACCTGCAAACCCTGCTGAGTGCGCTTGGTTTTTCTGCCCTGCGGTGTTTGGACCCGCGCCTGCAACATCAGCACTTACCTGGCCCTACAAATTTTAGACTTGCCAGGCCCCATGACTGCAGGATCTAGTGGCTAAACAAACACTCTGATAAGAAAGTTATTGCTCTATCTTTACTTTTAGGATTTTTTTCTTTGAAACCAGAATTGGAGTTTCTAATTTGCATTAAAAATTTATATTTATTTCTTTATGTTTGGTGGGTTTCCTTAGCTTGAACAGATTTTGATTATGTTGCTTTTTATTTTGTACTTTTTTATTACTGCATGTTTGTAATGGACTGGTGATGTTTGTCCTGGGGCATCAGTACAGGCAGATGACATATCTTGATAATTTTCAATCTCTTTACTTCTCTCTTCCTTTTCTCACCCCTATTCCAGGTCACTTCCCTACCTCCAAGAATTTACTTTCTAGTTTCCTATCATCGCTCCTTCATTTTTAAATAATTTATTAATTTTATTTTAGGTTTCCCATATAAGAGAAAACACGTGATATTTAACTTTCTGAGTCTACTTACTTCGCTTAGCACAAAGGTCTCAAGTTCCATGCATTTTCCTGCAAATGACATGATTTCATTCTTCTTTATGGCTGAGTAATATTCTATTGCATGTATATATACCACATTTTCTTTATCCATTCATCTGTTCATGATCATCTAGGCTGTTTCCCAAGCTTAGCTATTGTGAATTATACCACTGTGAATGAACATGAGTATGTACGTATCAGTATAGCACAGTGTCTTTCTTCGGGGAGTATGCCTATGGGGGGGATAGCTGGCTCAAATGCTATCTCTATCTTCAGTTCTTTGAGGAATCTCCACACTGACTCTCACAGTGGCTGCACTAGTTTTCATTCCCACCAAAAGTTCAGGAGGGTGCCTTCCCCACATCTGTGCCTGCATCCATCATTTTCTGTGTCCTTGATGGTGGCCGTGCTGGCTGGGGTAAGATGGAATCTCAACAAATTTTGATTTACATTTCTGTAATGCCCAAAGATGTTGAACATTTTTTCATATACTTATTGGCTGTTTATACTTCTTTTGAGAAATGTCTTTTCAGTTGAATTGCCCATTTTTTGATTGGTCATTTGTTTTTTGGGAGGTGTTACGATTTGTGTCTAGATGTCCCCCCAAAGCCTCATGCCATCATGGGGGGCAGGCTTTTCAGAGGTGGCTGAATCTAGAGTTTATGATTGATTCATGGTCCAGTGCTGGGATTGAGTGTGAGTGCTACACCTGCCCTACGGCAGGTAGCCTGCATACAATATAAGGACTCTCTCCTATCCCTTGTTGCTTTTGCTGTCTTCAGCCACCATGAACTGTTGTCCCTCTGCCATGCCACCCTGCCTTGGAGCCAGCCGATTATGGACTGAAACCTCTACAAACTGTGATCTAAATAAACTTTCCCCCTTTAAGTTTGGGTGTCAGATATTTTGTCTCAGCAACGAGAGAAAAGTAAGACGGGGTTAATCTTTTAAAATTATTACATACTAGATTTCAGTCCTCTTGGAAGAGTAGCTGGTAAGATTTCCCCCATTCAGGAAGTTGTCTCTTCACTCTGTTGATTGTTGCCCTTGCTGGGCAGAAGTTTTTAACCTGATTAACACCATCTTTTGATTCTTGATGTTATTTCCTCTGCTATTGGAGTTCGGTTCAGGAAGTCTTTGCCTGTGCCTATGGCTTCAAGTATTTCCCTTATGTTATCTTCCAGAAGTTTCAAAGTTTTGATTTTTATACCTAGGTCTTTGATCTATGTTTATTTTATTTTAGTACACACACACGCACACACACACACACACACAGAGGTGTTGGTGCAAGCATTATAAGGAAGATAACTGATGTAAAAAGGTCCTGAAAAAGATTAGGATCAAAGGACTTGCTCAAATAGTTCACCTCTTTCTGCAGCAGTGAGAGAGGTGTCCTTTTTAGAAGGTTGAGAAGTACAGGCTAATGATAGGTTGAAAGGCTGACTTTTCTCTCTAAAAGCTTATTAGCTGGTAAAGGCTAGGGGGGAGAGAGAGAGAGAGAGAGAGAATGAATATGAATTAACCAGATTACACAAAAGTGTATAGCTCTATAGGGTAGTGAAGTAGAAGCCAAGGGACCTGATGTCTGATGGTCTCTATTTTCTCAGTGAAAAGTGAAAGAACAAGGTCAGCTAAGAAAACGCAGTGCTGGTCTGGACCAGTCACAGAGGTGAGCGCAGAGGGTCACAGAACCACCAGGTCGGATTCGGGCCGGGGAACATACACCCTAGAAGGCACCAAGCACACAACTGCACAGATCTGTCAAGCAGGATTCGATCCCAGGGTAGGGCTACCACGTGTTTCTGTGACAGATGAAAAAGAATACGTTAAAAGAGTTGGCGAGGGAATGGTTGAATCCTGTGATTCATTTCAAAATACACGTTCTCTGCAGATTTTTTCCTGAATACATGCATTCAGCAACTCCAAAACAGAGGCTCTTTTTAAATTCTGGGGCCTATAATTAGTCCTTTATGCTCACAAGATATTCGGATATTTTTGAATGACTGAAATAAATAATAAACTAAAATTTTGACCTCATTATACATTTCTGAATACAAGTACTAGGTTTAAATTTGGGATGAATGTGTCAGTTTTGTTAGAATTAGGAATCGGTCCCAAAAGCTACATTTCTATAATTTACTTATATTAAAATAATTAGAATAACATCAAACTCTGATAAAATACAATCTGAAACACAAATGTTTATTAGAATAAAAATACACATACAGTATCCAACATTAAAATTATTTCACATCACATGTTTCCTCTATTAGTTTTTTCAAATGCTTTTAAAGTCTATGCTTAAAATAATTTGCATATCTGTAAACAAATCTGAGATTACCAAAGATGCAATGTATCTATTAGATATTGAACACCAAAATTTAGGAATGGGAACTGACAGTTATGTCCTATCACACTAAACATTTCTGTAAATTTGTGGAAAGAGCAGAACAGATTAAAATAGTTATCTTGAAATGAGGTAAGTTGTATGACATGGTTTTTAGTAGCACATCTCACCAAAGATGAGAAGAAAATATTTAAAACATTCATGAAAAATTCATGTCAATGTTTGCATCATCTAGCTTATTTAAAAAAATATAACTACTCAACTTCCTTATTAGAAAAAAAGCATTATCTGGTTCTACTTAGGATCTGTGTAAATTCTAAGTCTTCCTCTCATTAGAAAAAAGAAGTGGTACAAACACTGACAAGCCTACTAAAAAGGAAAAAAGAAGAAGATTAGAACCAGTATTCCAAGCTGCCTTGTGGAAAGAAAAGTAAAAACAGAGGTAGATGGTTAAATATTAGTGGCCAAATTACTCAGGTGACTAATTTTTGTCTTGGTACATATTCACCAAGGTTTTACACTGGAAGCCAAAGAGTAAATAACTTTAGGAGAAGAAAATGATACACACCAGAAGTTATTTTCCTAATGTCAAAGAAAAGTAATAAAAGTAAACCAGGCTTGAGACCCCTGTTAAGGATATGATTGTTCAAAGCACTACAGGTCATGCACTTGGTAAAGCAAGAGAAGGGACCCACCCCTAAACTCAGCCCCGGGGGGCTGTCAGTCAAAGTAGGACTGAAGTGAGCCTCGGCGGCGGATGTCGCAGGTCCAGCAGTGGAAGCCTCCTCCCAGGGAATTGGCGTGACGGATGCTGACCTTAATGGTGCTGATCCCTGTGTTGAAAAAGGAGGCCGAGGTCAGGCAGGTGGACCAACATGGAGATGTCATACAAAACGTAAGCTGAAAGGTGCCGAGGAATCCTGCTTCTAATCCTCCAGGCGAGCCCAACCCAGGATGGTCTTTTCTCTATTTTCTTTTCACCAGCTACATTTTATCTCATCTATCCCAGCGCTAATGGAAAATCTCCTCCAAAAAGTCAGCAGAGACTCTGGAGTTTCGTTCTATTGACTACTCACAAGTCCACCGACTAGGAGCAGATAGCCTGACAAGTGTCCAAAAATGACCACTCATAAAGCTTCAGGGCCTTTTAGAATCATACTTCACATTGTCTGACTGTTTCTAATTTTACCACGGTGATCTAGTAGAAAAAGTATAATTTAGCCAACCCGAAAAATCCACTTTACATAGCCACACACAAACAAGGAGAATGTGTCTGCCACAGATTCACCCTGCCAGGCGTGTTAAGGGAACAGCAGGAGAGAGCTCTTCTCTTAGTGTGTGCGCTGCATGGCTATGCAGGTACCCAGCCTAGTCGGACAGCTAGTACCTGTCAGACACTACGGGTGCCGTCTGCAGCGACACGACCTCGACGTGCGTGGTCTACTTAACCAACGGTATTCAGAAGAATCGTTGTGTTATACATAGTGGGATTTTTTTTAAAGGCAGTTTACTCTCTTCCCTCATTATTCTGAGAGGACACAGGAGCTACAGAAGCACTACCAGGCCCACTGGCGAGTCAGGGAGAACAAAGGGCCGGGTCAGTATAGAGCTCTGAAGAATGAGTGAGGACAGGGCCAGGACAAGGGGAGACTGGCTGTGGGAGGAGGGGGCTTTTGTCTGTTTGTTTTTGAGACAGGGTCTTGCTGTGTAGCTCAGGCTGGCCTTAGGTTCACTATATAGCCCAGGCTGGCCTCAAACTCTTGGAGATTCTCCTGCCTCAGCCTTCTGAGTGGTGGGATTACAGGTATGTGCCACCACGCCCAGCTGGAGTGGGGTTTTAAACACGAATGCATGTCTCCTGCCAGCATGACCTGCCTGTCCTATTCCGGGGGCCACAGCCTTACTCATCCTGAATCAGAGGGGGTTCATGGACTTCATACGTTTGCTTTACCAAGTTTCCTGTATCTACACAGACTTTAATTACTAAAAGTAAAATTAGAAGTCAGATATTTGGTAATGTATACAATTTTACATTAAGAAACAACAAAATCTTAATAGACAAATAAACTGAACTCAAACAATTTTGTTATTTAATGAAAGCCAGAAGAAAATATCTGTGGTATAGCATTAGGGATCAAATCATTAGTTCCTGTTCCATCTAAAACTGATAGGCCGGGCCAGGGATGTGGCTCAGTGGTAGAGCTCTTGCCTTGCATGCACGCGGTCCTGGGTTCAATCCCCAGCACCACACACACACACCCACAAAAACAAATAAATAAATAAGAACATATATAATCAAACCATGAGCGCTAGAGCAGATAGGTAAGTCTGTTCTTAGTAGACTGGAATAGCAATTGCAACCCACTGGCTTTTAGACCCCTCTACGGATCAAGTTTGATATTTGGGCTAGGGATATAGCTCAGCGGTGCAGCACCTGCCTAGCAGGAGTGAGGTCCTGAGTTCAATTCCCGGTACCAAAAATAAATAAATAAAATAAAACCGATAGGCCAATCTTTTTAAACTGATACTACATTAAGGAGGGATGTGTTAAAGGTGCGAATACCCTCTTCTGAATCATATACCTGAACTGTAAGACAGCTCTTAAAAATGACTCAGCATCAACAAATACACTGCCTGGCTATCACTGACACTCAGGGTATGTCAAATATGTCAAGAGTGATACTCTACATAATAACTTATATGAAAATCCTGTCCTTCAACATTTTTCTCAAAAGTATTAAGAACTGAGTGCCTCTAGAAGGAACAGAGATTGAATAAGGTAAACCACTCATCAGAGGTGCCCGGTATTTCTTTAGTTCTTCTAGTCAAACGTTTTCACGTAGGACAGCACACTGCACTACTCGTACGTACCCAGCTTCTCAAACATCTTTTGAGTTGGGACTTCGTTGGCGTCCACCATGACACGTTTCTCATCCAGCATTAGGACATTCATGGAAAGCCATTTGGATGACATCCAGAGCGGATGATCTGAAAAACACCAATAGTTGTTAAACTCACCTGCTGTCATTTCTGCTTAAAGCGAGGATTTACAAGGAAGGATATTAACCCAATAGCTCAAGTTTTTGGTAGTTCGTTTTCCATAAGCAACATATCTGGAAATATTACAAATCAATCCATACTCATCACACATTTGGACATCATCCTGTTTTCTTTATAATGTCGTATCTTGCTTTATGTGAGGATGTTTTATTGTCATCTCACTTTCTCTTTCCATGGAAGGAAAAGTTGAAAACTCAAGTCCCAGCCATGTTCTACAATTCACAGTCACCACTTCTCCTACTGGGGAAACACTTCTCCTAACTGGGTAAGATGTGGGCTACTCTCTATAGGTGAAAAATTCTTGGTCACTGAAGTAATCGATTTAGACCATAAGTATTTAAAAGTAAACCTACCATCTGGGATGGTCGGTGTTGGAGGAGTAACTATGGTCCATCCTGCTTTCTTGAAAAGATCAATCTGCAAGACAAAAATAACCGAAGTGGGCTTAAATCCATATTTACTACTCTTATTCTTATAGGGCAATGGCTCCATTGTCCCCTGAAGAGCAGGGCTGCTTGAAGGGAGCCTGACCCATTACAGAGGCCAGGCAGGGGCCATCTTTTTTAGCTGCAGTTGTAAATTATGAGACAATATCATTTTATTCAAAAGAAATATCCCCATATGCACAAACTCCCTGTTTTGACAATACCAAGCAGCTGAAGTCACTGAGGATACTATATTAATTATCATAGCAACAGTATCTATTTCTAGGTGTTGGACATCTTATGATAAACACTCTATAAACAATCCCATGCTTGATCCTAATACTGTTTTTTTTTGTTTTTTTGTTTTTTTTTTTAATGTGGGTACCGGCGCTTGTGCCACTAAGCAATATCATTGGCCCTTTTTTTCCTTCATGTGGGTACCGGGAGTCGAACTCAGGACCTTGCGCTTGCCAGGGAGGTGCTTATGCCGCTGAGCCATCTCGCCGGCCCCCCTAATACTGTTGAACACCGCTGAATCTGTCATTTAGAATCCCTAGGAGCCACAGAAGTGCTTATAATAAAGTGGAAATTGCTTTAGTCGCTAGGCTTTATTGCTTTTTCACTGTTCCAAGAGCTCTCTTACCTGGTGACATGGTCTGTCAGGGTTGGAAAGCACAAGTCCAGGCCCGATGATGTTGAAGGTGGCGTCGACATGCATCGGGTTGGGGTCTTTAAAGGAAATGATATGTACTCTGTAGTCTGGAGCGAGATGCCTACGCATCCATTCAATACCCAGGTAATTTGTCACCTGAAAATAAAAAGAAGACATATAACCTATAAAGACTTGGTTCTTCCAAATATACATAAGATGGAAATATTTTAATTTAGAAATAAAGAACATGCTCATACAGTGTGGAATTTCAGCGGCAGCCTTTACCAACCTGGCTTCTCTGTGCAAAAATATCTCTTCCAGCGCGAATGAAGTCAGCAGCATCAAAGCAGGGCTCAAACTCAGTGGTCACAAACTTTCCCTGAGCAGCCAATTTGTGTCTGTCTTCCACATTGTGGATGGGATAATCCTAGCCGGAATGAGAACGAAAACATGCGATAAGTGGGTTCCCTAGAGAACTCATTTGTGAGGCTATACCTTACTATGAACATATTAGCTCAACCTTATTTCCCCAAATACTGCTATTCTGTTCTAGACTAAAACATGCATAGGGAACATGTAGGTCCATGATTGGCAAACCAAAACAATACCACCACCACAAAAACAAAATTCAGGCAATGGGCATGACAGTAATTTCCTGCTACTTAGAAATAAGTGGTGCAGGGCAGTACTATTCTGAAAACAGCCCATGATCCACACGCAGATTTACACACTGTCCACCACATGGACAGGTAACAGGATGAAGTCACTGTGTTCTTTCAGAAAAGGAATTTCGTCCTGAGTCTTAACTGATACTGAGAAATGAGATCTTCTGCTTCCCCACCAGGTCAGGGCATGGTGTCATTATCTATTTCTGTCTTTGAACCCCTAGGAGAAATTTTGGTTTTTATACTTTTTTCTATAAATGATCAAATAGTAAGTGATTTAATAAGGGACACGCAGTTGCCCTTGGTTCAAAGATGCCAAAACCTCTGGATGGCTCAAGTCCATTGCATAAAGCAGCGCAGCAGTTGCATATAGCCCATGTATGTCTCCTGTGCTTTCAATCATTTCCGGGTTACTCGTAACACTCAGCAATGTAAAGAACTATGTAAACAGCTGCTGACTGCATAGTTCAGGGGATAACGACAAGGACAATGTCTGTATGTGCTCCGCGCATGCACCATTTTGAAAAAACTCTTTTGATCCGCAGTTGGTTGAATCCACGGATGCAGCATCTGCAGCTAGAGAAGGCTGGCTGTGCATCATTTCACTGTGAATCTAGCCTGTAGACCAGCTTCTTTTTCTAGAAGAAAGGAAGGGACTTCGGCCTAGTTATTCTTCTGGTTCCACCAATGAATAGCAGTGTGCCCTAAGGCCAAGTCTCCCCGTAATGAAATGAAGCTACTACCCGCTAGGGTTGTCGTGAAGAATAAACAGGATCGAGAATGTAAATAAGGAGCAAAGCCCAGGAACCCGCACAAGGTAAGCACCAAATCAATGTTATCGCTATTATTAGTGATATCATTAAGATCACTAGTATCATCACTATTAAACCAGATCACTTACTCCTATTTTCATCATAACACAATCATCTAAAGAAAAAAAAAAAGTAGGTGATATTCTCAGTTTTTGGAATGGGGAACCCATGTAAGGTCTCAGAGAATGTCTTAGTCTTGTGGATTATTTGTAACTCGCCTGTAATCAGGGCCGTACCTTGTCATAGAGCTCGTCCGCCATCGTGGGCTTAGGAGCCGTGGTCCACTTGGCCCCGCGGTGGAAGTAGTCTTTGATGAGCGAGCGGTAGGCTCTGTACTCGAAGAAGCGCGAGCGCCACGCCATGGGAGCCTCGATGATCTCTTTTCCCACAACAATAAGGATGTCTCGAGGCATCGCGCTGTATAAACCTGCCAGCCGGGTACAGGGACAGATTTTTTAGCTGAAAGCATGATTAAAGGGTGCTTTTAAAAAATGTTTCTTGGGCATATAGCTCAGTGGCACAGCTCCTGCCTGGCAAGTGCAAGGTCCTGAGTTTGATTCCTGGTTCCAAAAAAAAAAAAAAAAAAGTTTCTTTGTACCATTCACTAACCAACCACCAATCCTGATCATTTCCCTACAAATCAGACACCTGCACAGCTACCTCAGTCATGCAAATTTCCAAGGTAGGAGGGCCTATGCAACATGATCTAACTTGCTGTCGGGTTGTTCTGGGGATTTTTTTTTTATGTGGGTACCGGGAGTCGAACTCAGGACTTCATGCTTTCCAGCAGACGCTTGTGCCACTGAGCGATATCACTGGCCCTTTACTTCCTTTATGTGGGTACCAGGAGTTGAACTCAGGACCTCACGCTTGCCAGGCAGGCGCTTATGCCGCTGAGCTATCTCACCGGCCCGATTTTTTTTGTTTTTGTTTTTGTTTTGGGGCGGCAGTAATTACCAGAATGCTGTACACACAATTTATGCACACAATTATAAAAAAATGGAGAAAAGTGGAATGATACATACTAGAAAGTTAACACAAATTTGGTGTGAGGTGGGCAAGCCAAGCAAAAATGAAGAAAAAAAATATGAAGCAATAAAGTGGTTGTTCACAGAGATGTTGAATGAACCACCAAGTGGTCTCGTTTGTTGGTTCTTTTCTTGCTATTCCAAGACAGAATTCTTAAAGCACTTTCAGTATCGCAAGGTAAAATTGGGCCAAGGATCATTCTGGAGCTATAAACCACAGAGCGCAAGCATAAAAATAGTCACGTAGTGATGCCAAGTAGAAAGAAAACAGGGATATTTCTACTCCCCCTTTCATTTCTGTTCTTGAGGAAACTTAAATAGAATTCACTCTCTTTCTTGAAGGAGAAGCCGTAAGATCTACAGAAAATTGCTTCTTTTAAGGAAACCCCACCAGGTTTACAATAGATTTTATAGTGTGCACATGTTAAGCATATCAAAATGAACCAAACTGTTCCTAGATAATCTTTAAAGTCTTGAGGGACTGGCAAAACCAAGGATCTCCCAAAAAATTCTCACACCTTTCTCTGTACACACTAAGAAACTGTACATCAAAATCAAGGCACTGGCAGATGAGTTTCCAGCAGCTCTTACCCGTAGACTCAAAATCAGGAGTTTTATACTGAAATGACCAGTCAATGGGGTCGGGTCTCCTCACTGTCACTCCTTCCATTTTTAAAATATTGCACATTTCTTCAATTTCAGCAACAGCCTTTTTCAAGTGATCTTTGGGAAAATAGTGGCCTCCATACTTTTGGTAAAATGGCCAGTATTTTTCATATGTGTTGGCCTAGAAGTCGGAGAAAGAAAATAAGGTAATTATGGAAGAAACATTGAACTCATGGTAGACTCATCAGTGGCAGACGACTCTTTGCGTACATAATGGCATTGAGACTAGAGCCACATTTTGTACACTGCTGACCCCTGGTCCCTGGCAGATGTGCAATGTTTACTGGAAGAAGAGCTCTAAATTATCTTGATATTTTGAGGCTTTTTGATCTGTTTCTGCAGTTCTCATGCCTAACCACTACCGGCATGTCTGCCTCTCCACAGGCTTGGAATCCTCTTGGCCACCCTTCAGAGAGAAAACAGGCCCCGGGTGCTCCAGTTAGAAAGTCTTAACAGAATTAAGCAAGAGAACAAATGAAAGAGAATAAAAACACCAGTACTATGTTGAAACCATGGTCTAGCCACCCATTTCAGAATTCTGTCTGGAAAACAGCACCTCTAGATATTTTATAGGGGGAAAAGATATTTTGTTGTGGTTAAGACTAAGGACATACTTTCAAACCCACTTTGCTCCTCTTAATGTTCACTATTGACTTTCCAATTCAACACAGCTTGCTCTTGGCAAAACGGTGTGGCTGTGCAGGGCCAGCTTTGGTACCTGTCTGTCACTGTGTCTCCCACCAGTGACACATTTCCTCTGTCCCATCCACCCAAGCTTGCTCCTCACTTCAGGTCATTTGGTCAAAGAAGAAAATATTTGGTAAGCAAATTCACATACTTTTAGTGGCTGAAAAAAGCTTAACACGGAGAAAGTTCCCAAAGGTTTTATGTAAAAATGCAAAAACCTAGATTCTCGATGTGTCTTAAGTTCTCAGCCAACTGCAAGAAATACTTTGGGTTATGTACACGATGCATCTCACAATGTGTCAAGATGATGAAGCAGAACTCCAGAGATTAAGAAGCCTTGGACCTTTGTCAGAAGATTAGCAAAGCCATGTACAATTTCATACTTTTAGTTGAAAGTGTGATCAAAGCAGGTACTTTTAAAAAACATTTCTCTGTATCATTAACTAATCAATTCCCAATCCTGATCATTTCCCTAGAAATCAGACACCTGCAGATAGTAGAAAGTACTAGAAAGAACTGGGTAACCGGCTAAGCATGACGGATGGAGTGTGTCTACCTTAGCTAGGTACTGTGCTACTCCCGACCACCCTATCCAGGAGACAGGGCGAGCACTCATTCGTCCATTTCACACGCAGGGAAAGACACTTGGAATGTCAATTGCTCACCTACTACCTGGACACGCAGGACAAGAACTCTAGAGCTCGGACTCTCATCCTAACGGTGCTCCGAGTCTGTGAAGGCATTCGGCTATGTTCTATTGGTCTGAACATTTTTAACTTTATATATAAAAATTTTTACAGCTGAAATTGTTTAGTATGGTTCGTATTGTTCCCAGTGGTTTTTGCCCATCAAGACTGGACTAAATGTCTAGGCATCTAGCTCTTTAATGTCAAAGACAATATTTCTCTACATTTGTGTCTCTACTTCCATTTTTACCTCACGCTGGTAAATTATCAGAGGCACGAATGCAGACTCACCTCTTTCTAGTTCAACATCTAGGTTCACTAGAACCTGGCCTGGAGGATAGGGAATAAGCTGAAAACAGATCTCTAGAAATCATGAAGGATGCCCGGGAATCTCTTAAGAAAGGGGTTGGTAAATAAAGGCCCACAGCCCAAATCTGGCCCATGCCTGCTTGTGTAAATAAAGTTTAGGCACACAAGCACACTCATTTGTTTATATAGTGCCTGTTATTGCTTTTGCACTACAAAGGCAGAATCGGAGATGAGTAGTTGCAACACAAACTCATGTTCTGCAAAGCCTGAATTATCTATTTTCTGGCCCTACACAGAGAAAGTTTGCTGACCACAACAGGCTGAATTTTTGAACTATGGAAAATACCATCGGCGTTAAACATCTGAATGATTTAAGGCCAGTCCTCTCTCGTAAAAACAAACAGGCTCTCCAGTTGTGTACTCCTAGGGATTTCTGCAGCAGCAAGCTAAGAAGCGAGGATAATGACTCTTTATGTTCTTCTCTAACACATTCTGGCACTACTTATCCATTCACCACTTCCTGCTTCTCATGCCAGGCACATCTCCTACTATTCTCTAAGGGACAAGAAGCCTTTGACGATTTAACAATGAGTTACAGCGGACGCTCGGTTATGTTGTCTTGCCAAACTTCTTCCAAAGTATCCTGCGTGACTATTTGTGCAGAGCGAAGACTGCAAAATTTCCTAGGAGAAAAAAACTCTTTGAACAAGTTTGAGTTTGTCTAGCTTATAATCTCACAAATGTTGGACAAAGTCCAAATGATCAGGGCAAAATACATTTTTCAAGACCAAGTTGGAAATTGTTGACACTTCCTTTATAACCCTGTTGAATGAGTTAGCAATCATTTACCAAGTGTCTGCAAGATAGTGAACGCTGTATTAGATGCTCGGCAGATGATGTTTTTAATAATCCGCTGCAGAGACATGGCTGCATTCCTGGAAAACTTTTAGGCCCCTCCAGGGTCTAAAATCATTTGGGGGTAGGGTTGCTAAATGAATTTTTAAAACTATCTCTGGAAACTAAGAAATAGCAATAGAAACTAACTTTTTACTTATCCAGCAATAAATTTTTATCAACCTTAATTTATATTTTATAAAAGGTCTTCTATCAAGAACTTTATTTAAAAAAATATAAGAGCAGGGCCAGTGAGATAGCTCTGTGGCATAAACGCCTGCCCGGCAAGTGCGAGGTCCTGAGTTCAACTCCTGGTACCCACATAAAGGAAAAAAAGGGCCGGTGATATCGCTCAGTGGCACAAGTGCCTGCTGGCAAGAGCAAGGTCCTGAGTTCAACTCCTGGTACCCACACTAAAAAAAAAAAAATACAAGAGCAAAACCAAAAGCAATTATTTACTATGTTTTGCAGAATAAAAAGCCATTTGGCTTTTAAAAACTTGTGCTTCCTATCATATTCTTTACCCTTTCCTTAAAATTTCTCTAGCATTTATATTTTTTAGTGTATCTTATGCTCTCATGCTCTATAAACAGTTTACTACATTATTTTATCTCTTATTGTTCTCAAACTGATTAATGTATCTGTGTCATTCTTTTCTGCCTTCTAAGGGCCATGCATACCTCTGACTTACTTTCTTCTCCCTCAATACCTAGCTTAGCCTGCCATATAAAACAGAAATAACCAGAAAAATGAATGAAATCAGTACTGTCAATGCTACTAATATCTACAGCCATTATCCTCAATGTACTTTTATAATGTAATTGGCAAACTGAATCCATACAACCATAGTGAGGTGTAGTTCTGAGGTTTAAAATGCTCAACATGTAACCTTTTACCTTCAACTTTAATACTGTTAGGTAGTTAGCAAACTTCTTAATATCTTCACTTGACTGGGGCCAGAAATTTGTGAAATCTTCCACAAGGTCAAAAAGCTGATTAACCAAAAGTAGCTATCAAGCCTTTATCAAATACCTAATTGAATCAGTCTCCTCACTTGAGCATGATACACTTTCCAGGAGCCCATGAAATTACAAAGTCTAAAGTCATAAAGCAAGTGACAAGGAACTCAAAATAATGTCTGAGAATTGATTCCATAAGATCACATGGTATAAAAATCAATAAATATAAAGACAAGTAAAAAGATAAACTATTGCCTGACTTTGGACTTTAATTTTACCCAATTAAAGTGGTTAGGGGATGGGACAACTTCTTTTCCAGGCCTTTAAAAAACATATGCATGGTATGTAAATTAGTCACTTTCTCCAATTTCAAATATTAGAACCAAGGATAGTTTCAGAACAATTAGAAGAAATTATTTTTTCTTTTTTTTTTTTTTTTTTTTGAAATTATTTTTTCTACTGCCCTTTCTTCCAGCCTAATTTAAGAGCCACTTCCTGCCAAGAGACTTTCTAACTATCCATTACTTGATGGCTTTTTCTGGAGCTCTCCTGGCACTTCACCTGCCCGGCCTGTTGGTTAGCACAAGAAACCTCGTGTTGTTTCTATACCAGCAGCATTCTCTCTCCAAACAGGAAGGAAGTTCTTCTCTGATAATACCTACAGAGCCCTGTTACATGGGAGACAAGATTTCTGATGATGATGATGATGACATTGCTGTTACAAAATTTACTTCCTCAACCTACAAGTGAAAATGTAAATATTCAAGAAGAACTTACATACATCGAAGACATTCGTAAGGTGTATTAATGGGCTCTTGGGCTTTGTCTAAAAGGAGGAGGGTGCTCCCTTGGACCCTTAGGTCCCCAAGGGTCATGGGACCCTTATGAAGTTTATCACCTGAACACGAGCCCACAGGGGCTGTAGCCAGGAGAATATGGCAGATGAAGAATCCTAGGAGTTTTTAGAAGAGGGAGTCTGCTGAACACCGAGGTGGAACCTCAGAGAGAACAGTTTAGCCCACAATGAGCACCTGTAATCCCCCCATACTAGCACGTCTCTAAGATGATGCACTGATTGAAGTGGGGAGCCTGGAAATGCACCCAAGGGCAGCTTGTAAAGAATCCCGAACATCATGAGGACTTCATCCTAGGCATGGGGGGGCGGGAGTGACGGGCGCAGGACGAGTAACATGATCAAATCTGGGTTTTAAACCCAATCACCTATAACAGCTGGAATACAGTCCCAGAAGAGTGAAAGGAGGAGACCACAGGAGTTAAGTGCAACCATCCAGGAACAGAGGCCTCCAGAGTTAGGGCAGAGGCAGAGGGATGGGGCCAAGATCCGCTGAGAGAAGCCTTGTTAGGTCCTGGAGATTCTGCGGGATGTGACTGAAGGAGCCATCAAAGATGACTGGTGTTTTAATTGATTAAATAGGAATGACAAACTTAAAAGGAAGGAAGAAGGCTCTGGTTTAGCAGGGTGGCTGACAACCAAACTGCAGTTGTGCCAAGTGTGAGGTCCTGTGCAGTACCACAAGGGAGTCTAAAGTGCTGACCTAGACGGAGCTTGGGAGAGAGAGGAGGAGGAAGCCAGAGCTGGCAGAACGGCTAAGACAAGGCAGCCCAAGGGAAATTCTGTTCCAGCCCAACATTGCAGAGTGAAGCAAGAGAAGTGAGGAACAGAGAAGAACTACTAACCCCAGGAAAGGGCTCTCAGAATCCTGGGGGAAGTTTCAGGAAGCAATGAACTCAGGTAAATAGTCTCCAAAACCCCAGAGGAGTCAAGCAAGGTGGCTTAAAATTAAAACCTGCTGGAAGCAGCCGCAGAAGCGCAGAAGGCGAGCGGAGAACCCACATCAGACTCAGGGACAGTCTCGCTTTACCTTCACCTCCACTGTGAAGGGCGGCACACAGGCGTTTTCCGCTCTGCCCACGATCACCTCCTCTAAAGGGTCCCACTCGTTGTAGGAGGAGACGGGGCAGTCCTTGGGCAGAGGATCAGTTGCCTTGTCATCAGCTGCACAGGATTTCTGGGAGGAAGCTGGAGCTGCCTGGGTGCTCTGGAAAGTTCGCTGCACCCATCCTGTCAAGGTTCTTCCAAGCTTTTAACGACAACAAGAGCATCATTGTGCGGCCCTGCTCCACGCGTGGGGGTGGGAGGAATGGACAGGGGACAAAAGGTGGAAAGGCGATGTAACACAGTCAGACATTCAAAACCTTTTAGGAGACGCAACCAAGGTGGTAACAGTGTGTCGGTGAGCAGGGACTGCAGGTGGGTGGTTTTGTTTGTAACCTTCTTGTGTATCTATAAAGTCTCTTTATCTATTTCGTCCCTGGCAATACAGTCCCCTGTTCATAGCTCAGAATTGGTTTCGCAGGAGGGGCCCTAACCAGGCCCATTTCCTGAATATGACAGCCGTTCTCTTCCCCGGAAGCCTACCAGTTTGGTAACTTCCTGCGGTCCAGCTGTGGGAAGGAACCCCCTTTCCCCTTCGGCATCCGAAGTTACCAACATTAGGGTCTCCCCCCAATAACCATTTGTAAGGAACCTTATCTTTCAGAATAATCAGCTTCAAACCCAAACATTTTTCACCTCTGACAGGCGCTTCACGTCCCTCGTCCCTCGGTGTTCACCTGCCACCTGCCCCATTTTACAGGTGGCCCCGGACACCCCAGCCAAGGCACAAAGTTAAACTAAGAAGATTTAAGAATTTCAAAAGGCCTTTTAAAAAAAACATGCAGACAAAAAAAAAAAAAATGCAGGAAAAGCCCCTCCATCTGTCTCCCACTGGGCAAGCCCGAACCCCCAATCTTTAGCCTCCTATCAGCCTCAGGAAAGGGCAGGAGGGGCGCTGGGGTGGAGCCCTGAGCGATAGCAGAGTGACAGTTGCTGGGAACCAGCTGTTCCTGGTGGGCGGGAGAGGGGACCCTGCCGAGCTAGTCCCGTCTGGGGCGAGGCAGGGTCTGCGGGGCGGGACCCGGAGGAACGCTGGTGACACCCGTGTCGCTCTTCATCCCGGATGTCCACGTGGCTCCTCCCCGCGCCCACCCCACAGTCGCTCTCCCGAAAGCTCCCCACCTCTATGCCATGCAGGGCACTGAATCCCAATAATGCCAGCTGTGTACTAAGGGGTCCCTGACGTCCCCATGCTCTTCTCGCCCGGCGCTGGCAGCGCACCAAGCTCCGGCCGTGGGGACTCGCGGGTCGCGCATCCACCCGGGTGTGGCACGCGTGTCCTCCCTCCCCCAGCCTCGGGGACCCCACACACACTCTGGGCAGCCAGCGCGGCTTCTGTCGCACGCACCCGAGACCCGAGGTAGTGCAGGGCCTCAGCGCCGCGGCTCCCGCCACGCACACACCGCACGCGCAGCATCCCGGCCGTCGGTCTGCGATCGTCCGCCGCCCTGGAGCCCCGCGGGTGGGTGTGCACGCCTCGCAGCGCGCGCCGCCTTTTAAAGCGCAGGGCCGCGCCGCCACGCCCCCGGCCCCGCCCCGGCCCCGCCCCCGGCCGCGCAGCACCTGGTGCCCCAGGCGGGGACTCCGGGCGCAGCTCCTCACGGGGTCTGCATGCGCTGCGAGAGGGGGGAGGCGTCTTCCCACCGAGCAAAATTAAGGTTACCCATACCTATGGTGCTAAGTGCACATTTTAAATTTAAGCGTGCAAGACAGGCGTGTGGTGCACGCCTGTAATCCCAGCATTCTGGAAGCTGAGGCAGGAAGATAAACTGCCAGTTGGAGGCCAGCCAGGACTACATGAGATCTTGTCTCAAGACGAGACAAACAAATAAGCAGAAAGTTGCTTTGTAAACTGGCAAGAAATACAAATAATTTAAACTTGCAAAGCGTGAGTGCGACTTTAGGTTTCAACTCACTGGTGTGCACTGACCCAGTGCCCCCATTAGATGAACGCAACGGCTTAAACGCAGCTGGCTGCCCGGCGACTCCAGGTTTGAGACAGGAGGGGAGAGGTCTGGAACTTGGGCCACCTGTCCCCTGCCTCCTCCCAGCCTGCTGAGTGACTTGAACACTTGTCATTTCTCATGATCCTTGGTTGTGTGTCTTTGGGCAGACACACAATCCTGAACATAGAGAAATATGTGAATCAGGAGTAAGGGAGGGCAACCGGTAGCGCCTTTCCTCCTTTTTCATGCATTATACAGCTTGTTTCAACTCGATTGGGGCGCATTTCACAGAGCAAATTCTTAGACCCTACAACCCTGTATGTAATCCTAGCACTCTTGGAGGCTGAGGCAGGAGGATCCCAAGTTTCAGTCCAGCAGAAAATGTGAGGCAGAGCCACGCAAACTAGTCCCGCTGCTACAATAGCAAATCGAATAATCAATCCACCCCTTTCCTTTCTCTTTTATTTTTGTTCTCCAAAAAGACTTCTGGGCCGGTGAGATAGCTCAGCGGCATAAGTGCCTGCCTGGCAAGCGCGAGGTCCTGAATTCGACCCCCGGTACCCACAAAAAAAAAAAAAAAAAAAAAAAAGACTTCTGCATCCATCTGTTAGAACCATCTTACCAACTGAAACCACACGTCTTTGTACTGAGTTGTTTGTCGAATACTTGGCCAGCTCTGCAGTGTATCTATAGCAATGTCTTGCTCTTTAGTTGATGCCTTACCCTGAAGAAATAAAAGAGACTGAATGCTTGCCTTCCCTTCCCTCATAACAGATAACACCAATAACTCTGATGGAACCGGTCACTTTAGGAACTTGGTGGTTTCACACTTAATGGCTATACATGTTCCAGGCCAATACTAGTGTGGCTCTGTAGATTCATTGAATGAATCATTAAATGAATCTACAGTGGGTATATGAGAGGGTCGAGTGGCAATGAATAGAAAACACATCGGATGCTTGGGAAAAGATTTTGCTGGTTCCGTTTCTCATCCATCGCTATTGTTTTGGAGATGCGACCATTTCTACCTGATTCCAACCAACAAAATACAGAGTTTTTGAAATGTGCTCTGAGATGAAAACAAAACAAAAGCCAGTAAAGACATTGGTTGACAAAACGAATGGAAGAGCCTGTTGTAAGAATTCATTCTTTCCTAACAGTGGTGGTTGACTTTAGCACCTGGGCTTAGGAGCAGGTGTACGAGGCTGTGTTCCTGGAACTCGAAAGTACTAATATTCTGAGAAATGGCACACACACACACACACTGGGTGAGCTAAACTATCTGCAGAAGTCACCTAGGATACATTTGTGTCTCTAGTGTCAGGGACAGGATATCCCCAAGTTGAATCAGATAAAAGATGGTATTACTGAAGTCTAAACAAGGTGACCAGAGTATATCCTTGTGATGAGAATGTACATAAATCAAGCTGCAGTTTTAAAAGAGTACTATTTGGACTGTATTAATAAAATATCTTTGGAAAGACAGACAAAGATGACATAAGTCATCTCTGGGTAGGGGACTTGGCTGGCTGGGGGACAGGCGTGGTAGAGGTTTTTCCCTTTAAGCTCTATTGTACCTTTGACTTTTGAACATGTGAATGAATTGCCTAATAAATAGACAAAAATATACAGGCTGCATTTACGGAGGTGCGGCTGCCCACATGGAGTGCTTTTAAAGGAAGCCTGAATACGAATCTGTCAGTGTCTATTCATCCTGCTTGAAGGATGGAGTTGGAAAATTCTGGCTCCTGGCAAAAGGAGGGGAATGGGCAGGGGAAGAGGTAACCCTGCAGGCTGAGACCACAGGGCCCTTGTTGCAAAGCCTCGAACCAGCATTCTAGCTTCTCTCTCACAGTGTGGTGAGTCTGCCGGCAAGTGCTGTGTATTCCTCTTAACATTCTCTCTTTCCCGCCTGCTACTCAATTCTGGGCAAATGATGAAAACGCTTTCGGAACCTGAGATGCTGCGGGACTGACTTTTCTGTTAATATCCTGTGTTCTTGTGACTCACAGTGCTCTAGAACTTCTTGCCGATGTGCTGCAGCCCACTGGGTGGGGGGTCCCTCGAGGAGGGGAGGCTGTTTCTCCCTCACTGTGTCCCAGGGCAGTGCTGGACACAACACAGCTTGAATCAACCCCTGCTCGGTGCTGATCTGAAAGCCCAGACCTCCTGCTTCGACATTGTGCAGTCTTTGATTTCAGATGAGTTGCAAAATCTTGTTTGACCAACCTCTACCCTGTCTCCCTACAAATCCTTGTAGAATTTTTATTAGCTCTGAACAGCTGTGTTTTTGCTGCTCAGCATCTTCTAATGAAGGGGGTTCTTTCCTCAGAAGGCAAGTGTGAAACAGTACCTCCAGCAAAGTTAAACCTCAGTTTCCCTAAGTATTTAAAATAACCTCAGCTTAAATCAGCACCGCAAGTGATCTGACTTCCAGAGAGCGGGAAGAAACATTGCGAGCCTGTGCCAGGGGACCATCTCATTTCCTTCACTTCGGTCTGCAGCGTCCCTGCTGGAATTCGAAAGCAGTAAATCCCATTCTCCTTTCTTTAGGTTCTGAATAAACTCGAAGGCAAAGGTCAACCCATGGGATAATGTCTTGATATCAGGGTACACAACAGGTGATTTTTGTTCATGGAAAACAAGTGCATTTGTTTCAGTCTTTTGGAAAAATAATGGCTTTATTGGGCTGATGGAGCCACAATTCAAATGCAGGCATCTAGGGCTCAGCAGCTTGTGCCCTTAACTTCTACGCCTCTTGCTTTCTCCCAGAGTCGGGGAATATCTATTGTACAGTGAGCAGTGTGTGTCTGTGTGTCCCGCGCTTCCAATATTATCCTCCTGGGGGCTTTGTGTTGTGTCACACGCAGCCAGTCATCTTCCAGGATATCTGAGTGTTTCTTCCAGGAGCTATGTATCAGATCGCTGTCCTTCTTAGGAAAATACCCATCAAGACTGCATAGTAATGAGCCTCTGACAAGCTGAGCTCATGTAGGTCAGCTAGAACTCAAGATGAAGATCGGAACACGGCAGCGCCTCCAGCCAAGTTCAGCAGTGGTTTCAATGTCACACTGACAACTATGGAGGTGAGAGAGGTGTAGGGGGCATAGCTTGCTACAGCTGTTCCCCTGCACTGCAGCCAAGGAAAGAGCCTATCGGGAAGGGAAAGCATGCTCCCACTGCGATGGTTCTGAAAATACGCCTCATAGCCATCCCACTTGAGTCCCACCTGGAGACTCTGAGCAGGAGCTGAAATAGCACCATGGACCCCACTGAGAAAGCCATGCCTCACATCTCTCTCTAGACTGGCTCTTCCTTTCTTGCCCAATAGCTGCCAGCACTGGTAGAGCTGGCCAGGGGAGGTGGGCCAGCTGCAGGCAGCGCTCTAGGGAGAGGATGGCACACGGTCCACTTCCAGAATGACAGGGAAGCTGGTGAATCGCTAGTGCTATGGTACAGAATGTCAGTGCCACAGAGATGCCTCTACCCACGCACGATTCCTAGTTTAGCAGAAAACATCTGCAACCGTGGTGGTAGGAGGACAGCTGTCCTCCGATGGTCTCCCTCGTGTCCTTCTTGCAGTGCAAACTCCTCTCTCAGGACTTTTTCAACAGCCTCCTTTAAGCTGACTTCCTGTTTTCACTTCTGGTTTAGATCTTCCAAAAAAATTCTACAGAATAAGAAACAAATAGTGGGATCAACCACTAGGGAGCGGTTAAGGAAATTACAACATATTCAGCCTTTACTAAAGTTCCTGGCTCTTAAGTGAATAAAGTTTTCTTAATCAATATTTCTTAAGGAAATGAATATGTTCTGGATTTAGAAGAATAAACTTCATCATTGGATGGAACACACAACTGCTAAGAAGAATGTTTACAAAAAAATTTTAATAATCAATGACTTTTCTTATGCTATTAAGAGGAAAAGAACAGAATAGCAAGCCAGGCCTGGTGGGACACGCCTGTAATCCCAGCATTCCACAAACTGACGCAGGAGAGCACTGCAAGTTTGAGGCCAGCCTGGGCTACATAATGAGACCCTGTCTCAAAAAAAAAAAAAAAAAAAGCAGAATATGAAATTGTATAAACAGTAGTCTGTCAAACGTATTAGATACATATGCATTTAAGACCCTGCGGAAAAAGTCACCAAAATTTTAACAATAGTGCCCATCTTTGGATAAAGGCGTAATGGGTAAGCTTTATGTTCTTTCTGCTTTTCTGCAAATTGTGTAATTTTCTGTATAAGGCTTTTATTACCAGAAAAAAAAAAAGCCATACATGCTATATTTTTAGAAGCAAAAGATCATGTGTCGGCTTAGAAAGAACTCTTGTTGCCACAGATATTTTCCCTCCCGCTCTGCTGCAAGAAAACTGCAGACACTGCCATGGGAGAAAACCTCCCACGGCCACCTGGCTCCTGTTCTGTCCACACCCCAATGTGCCTGTGGGGAGCCCAGCGTGGGAAGCCAACTACCCTATCTGCGTGTGCCCTTTGCTCGACCCGTGCTTGCTGTTTCCCTCTTGTCTACTTAGCATGTTGCCAGAGAGGAATTTTCTAGAATCTTCACTCCCAGCAAAAAGCACTTCTTTGGATGGGCCCTGGGAAATGGAGAAGTGACATTCATGCATGTTCTACAACCCTCTCTCTTTAGGAACCCTGAATTTATATTTCTACTATGATATGCAAAACTTAAAAGCAAAACAAAACACCAACCCTATATATTGCAAGGGTTGACTGGAAATATTGTAGGATGGGAATGGAGTGACCGGGGAAGTGTGAGCTTTTTAGGAAGGCCTGATTTAGAAGAGACAGACTGTGACAGCTAACACGCTGCCTTTCCAGAAAGTTATGTCATTCATGTGACACCAGTTAACTCACCTCGGTGGACAGACGTCATGCAGAGTGACATTACCAAGACAGAGAGAGAGAGGGAGAGAGAGGGAGAGAGAGACCCTGCAACATGAGACCCATGCAGCATGCTTTTCTGGCCCTGCTCTGTGGCAACCACATTTCTGAGTCAGCGGTCAATTCATTGCCGGAAAAATCCAGTAACCCGCAAATTTTCAGGCACAGGCAATTAAGATAAATATTCACTACCATTGCACGGATCCTTGGCTGAGTGTAGTTAGATCAAATAGTACAATTCCATGTCTTCCCAGTCCCTTTCTTGTGTCGGGATCTTCTCTACCTCTCTAGGCAGAGGGAAGCAGTGTCTCCCGTGCCCCATTGCACCTGGATAATACTTCTTACCCAGCACTTGTCACCTGGTGACATGCCTGTCACCAAGACCTTCAGAGAGCAAGGGCTGTCGCTCTGTCCCTGGTACCACTTCCTACGTGCTTGTGGAATTAATTGCTTCATCAAAATTTAATTCTTTCCTTGAAATTGGTACCATACTTTAAAGCAAAACTTAAAATATTTGAGAGAGGGACATTCACAGAATTTCAGAACCGGAAGGGATCTTATTTTGTAGATGGGCTAAGCATTGCTCCAGAAGGCTGGATGACCCACATTCGTCAAACACTACTGAGGGACATCATCAGCGCAATTTGCTTTGCCAAAAAGTGGACTTTGATTTTAGACTCTGGGAATTCCAATCTGTAAACCTTTAACTTCCAAGCTTAGTGAAACAGTGCATTGGGCCCCCCGGGGAGGGTTTTATGTGTGGATATCATAGGGAGGCATTTTATGTAAGTCTCCTTCTAAGCTTGTGGAAGTCAGAAAGATGAAAGAAAAAAAAAAAAAAAAAAAAGAAGGGAAGGGAAGGGAAGGGAAAGGAAAGGAAAGGAAAGGAAAGGAGAAATAATGAAGAAAAGAAGGAAGGAAACTTGTGGAAGCCTAACCGTATTTTAATATTTTCATGAGGATGTGGGCAATTTTATTTTACATGCAGCTTTTTTTTTTTTTTTTAATATGGAATGCTTCACGAATTTGAGTGTCATCCTTGCGCAGGGGCCATGCTAATCTTCTCTGTATTGTTCCAATTTTAGTACATGTGCTGTCGAAGCGAGCACCAGCTTTTTGATTTACAGAATAGTTACAAAGACAGCACAGAGTCCCTGTCCACCTGTTTCAGTTCCCTTATTACCAGCATCATCTTACACGGCCACGGTACATCTGTCAAAACTAGGGACACAGCACTGTAAATTATCACTAACTAAATGCTAGATTTGGATTTTAGCAATTCTTCCACTGATGTCCTTCTTCTGGCCCCGGATCCGACCCAGGAGGCCACATCACACGTGGCTGTCGTGTCTTCTCTGACCTTCTCTGCTCTGTGACAGTATCTCAGCCTCTCTTAGCTTTTCAGGGCCTTGACAGGTTTAGGGAACACTGGTGGCATATTCTGTACTGACCTTCAGATTGGGTTTGTTTGCTGTCATTCTCGTGATTAGAGTGGCAGCATGGGCTTAGGCAGAGGATGTAACAGAAGTAAAGTGTCCTGCTCATCGCATTGTATCAGGAGGTGTGCGACATGCTCGTATCGCTGGTCTTTTGGTGAAGGCCGTGTTTGTCAGCTTCTCTGCTGTAACGTTAGGTCTTTTCCTTTCATCCTCTGTTCTTTGGAAGCAAGTCATTAAGACCAACCTGAAGGAGAGGAGGGGGGATTCCTCTATAGGGAGACTCCTCTCTTCCCAAATTTAGTTATGGAAATTTTAGTTTAATAAATAATAGCAATTTTTGAGTTTGTGGAAAGTTAAACTAAAATTATAATTGTGTAAAACAGCAACTTTGGAAGCTATACAATAAGCATACTACATTGGAATATGAGATTAAATGTTGGCCTAGATCTTTCATTTCCCTTTATATGAACTTTTTCCATTTTTATGGCTGCCTTTCCAAGATGAATCCAATACTTTCATTTTCTTGAACAGAATATCCTGAACACAACCTAACTTTCTTACAAAAATGGTGATTTTACTGAAATTCACAGCAGATGGTTTCTTCCAACCCAAGATTCTATGACTTAAAAACTATCACAAAAAGTTAGTAAATCAATGTCCCTAGATAACCAAAGACTTTTTGTTCTTAGCTCAGGGTGTTTGCCACTGGGTGGGGTGCACTTGTTGGCCTGAATTTTAGACTGCAAAGAAGCAATGGGTGCTCATATAAAGGCATTCAAGGTGATACACACAAACGGCACTCACGATGGTAAACATGAAAGGCATCCCAGATGGTACACATGAATGGCATCCAAGATGGTACATACGAAAGGCACCCAAGATGGTATACATGAATGGCACCCAAGATGGTACACACAAAAGGCACCCAAGATGGTATGCACAAATGGCACCCAAGATGGTACACACGAATGGCACCCAAGATGGTACGCACAAATGACATCTATAATGGTATACACAAATGGTATCCAAATAGGTTGAGAGCTTGTTAAGAGATAGGCTCCCACCCAGGCCTAGGGGTATGCATTCCCAACAACTACTCAAGTGGTGCCAGGGCTGCTAGCCCCTAGGTCACATGCTGAGTAGCTAGGACCTAGGGACCCCTCATACCAGACATTACAGTCTGCTGCTGACAGGGCTAGATAATTCCTGGGCAGTGCAGAGCTTTGCTCTGAGGCTGTAAAGTGTCTGGAATAGACGTGGGTCATTTGTTAAGTACAAAGATCTTTGAAAAAAGAGCTATGTGACAAAAACAAGGAAATCGAGACCAGGCATGGTGGCTCACACCTGTAATCCCAGCAGTTGAGGCAGGAGGATCACCGTGAGTTCAAGGCCAGCCTGGGCTACATAGTGAGTTCAAGACCAGCCTGAACTACACAGCCAGACCCTGTCTCCAAAAAAATAACAAACAAACAAACAAACATACAAACAAACTCATTCTTCTAAAAGAAACCAATGGAAGGAAGGAGAATTCCTTTTCTCAAGAAAACTAACCTTAAGGGAAAAAGTTTCTTGACTCTGTTTCCCCTGAGGGTAAAAAAAAAGTACGCAGACCACATCAAAAAGATAGCAAGCTACTTTTATCATGAGTTTTATGGAGAGAAGGTCTACTTCCTTGAACTTGAAGGTTCTTACCCTAAAATCGCACTTGAGGATTCTAAGACAGCATCAAGGTACATGTTATAAGATTGCTTCTGCTACTACTTTTTCTCCCAAACAAAAGGTGGGTTTGTCTGTCCTTCACTGTCTAAGCCACAACCGCCAGATTCTTAGCTGTTTTCAAATTAAGCTAATGTGATACGTGGACTCTATTTAAGTATAAAAGAGAGCGTATGGTTCCTGTGTGAAGGTAGTATCTTTAGGAGGGAAATTGGTAAAAGCTCTCCTGACTGTGTGGAGTCTTGGCATTACCTTCCACAGAGAGCATCTGGTCTGAGACAGTCCCGGGAGGAAATGCCCTCCCAGCAATACACAGCGCATGCGCATCTGGGGACCTGAATTCCACCCACTGCTGGACCCTTATTTACTCGGCTAACCTAGGACAAGTCACACAACCTCCAGGCCTAGCTGCACCAGTTAATCTCACAGTTTCTTTCAAATCCTAGTTCTTCACCATTCCATCCTAATAGCTTAAAAAAGCATTATACATCTCAGAACGATGCTTCTCTCTTTTTACAAGGCCATTCCTAAAGGTAATTCTACCAACTTTGTGCCTAGCCCTTCATCAAGTAGCAGTTGGAATGCTATCTTATACCAAGTAATCAGCAAAAGAAATGCAAGAGATTTTGGCCTCATTTCTTAAATAGATATGCTTGTGGTTGCAAGCCAGCCAGTGCCAAACTTGCTGGTGCAGTATTGTTGCTAAATTTTCATTTCCCTCCAGTAACTACTAAAAGTCAAAGTATATAGCATGAATTGTACAAGTTGGGAAGATTTAGTATTTCTCATAACTGAGTTACGAGTTGGTTTTAGTAAACAATGACCCAGGTTTCATTGACAGAATTATAAAGGGTAAGGAGGAAAATTCCTGTCTGCTGCCTGAAAATTTCCAGCTCAGTAAATGTGTGTTTAAGACAGAAGCAGGCACCATAGTAGAATGAGACACATCCAGCACAGTACTTGTGCTTCCCCGAAAGTAAGACCTAGCTAGAAAATAATCAGCCCTGAAAACTGGAGATCAAAAATGCCAGCCCCAATCAGCCCTCTTTGCCTTACCTGCCATCACTATTCTTTTGCTTGGTGGCTACTTTGTAAGGCAGGTAAGGTGAGGACAGGGAGATCGGAGCTGGCATTTTTGATCTCTACTTTTGAAGGCTGATTATTTTCCAGTTACGTTTTATTTTTGGAGAAATGGTAGCAAGGAGTGTGTGCACTGGAGCTAATCTCCCTAGATTTGAAACCTGACCCCACAATTTCTAGCTCTGTGACCTTGTGTGAGTTATTTCACCCCACTGAACTTCAGCTTTCTCAGTGCAACAGGGACATAAAGTTATGTGACTCATAGAATTGTTACAATGATCAAAGGAATTAACACAAATAAAGCACTTACAATACCACTCACTACATGTTAGCCATTGTTATTCTTACTAGAACTGAAATGGGGGAAGAGGGAAGTAGTCAGGACAGGAAGTCGTGCCGAGAAAGTAAAAGATGCGGAGAGTGAGCGCAGAATGGAGAAAAGCACGTCCCATGACCAGCTCCCACACGGAGCCGTCTGCGCGTGACTGCAACACTGGTGTGTAAAGCTCTCCGCTCCATGTGTGCAGTATTTCATGACTGCACAGATCCCATCCCATCCCTCAGAGAGGTGACTCTTAGGAGACCTGGCAAATCCTTCCACCTTTCACAGAATGCGGGGAGAGTCAAGCACAGAGCCAACTGATCTACCTGGGCCTCGGAGATGGGCTGGGCTTTTTTATGTCACCAGAGGTGTAAAGTGGGGCCACGCTGTTTCCCAAGGTGACCTCGCTGTCCATTTCCTGAGACCACTGTATCCCATCACCTTCTACCCTCCCACTCACCAAATGTCCCGTGTTCCTCGGTAGCCAGCGAGCTTCGCGTGTCTCGCCTGGCCCTTACTAAGCAACAGACCCTCTTCAAAGCATTTTCTCTGTTCAGCCATGCGAGACACTTGCAGTGTGTTTTGCTCTATTTGCTTTTTGTTAAGATGGTCACGCACTATCCTATAGCTCAGTGCCACAGAAATATTCCAAATACGATTAGGGGACCAATAGAAAACAGCTATATGGTGATGAGATAGAACATAATCTCTAGTCGAGTAATAAAACTACGTCTAAGAGAGATTACTGGCGTATTATTATTAATTAGAATAGTTAATATTAATGACCTATGAACATGGCAGTCTGGCAAGAACATACTGGATTTAATGATCACAACATCACAATACTTCCAGTATGTGGCAAATGGTAGGAGCTTAATATATATTTATTGAATAAATGAACCTATGAAGTAGGTATTCATTTTATCCTCATTTTACAAATGATTAAAATGGGGTGTAAAGAAGAAGCAAGATATACCGTGTACAGGTACAAATTCCCTATGATGAATGTTGTCATTATGTATACCTAAAATGTACCAATAAAAAATAAAAATAAAATTGGGTGTAGAATTTTTAAGCTTTGCTTAAGGTCACACAACTATTAACCGATGGGCCTGGTCTGGAATCTAAAAGCAGTTACAGTGCAGCATAGCGAGAACTTTGGACCCAGACAACTCTTGGTATCGAATCCCAGCTCTGTCACTTACTGGCTGTGTGAGCTTGGTGAAGATCCTGCACCTTTTGGTGCCCCAGTTCTCTCATCAATAAATCAGAAATAATAGTTCCAACCTTCCACGCTTACTGGGAGGATGAGAAAGGACTCAGCTCTGCAGCCAGTGCTCTGTCCATGCAGCCATGATTGCTCGGCATAGCCTCGTGTGACATGCCAACGGTTTTCCTTTTTGTAGATTCTACGAATGCGAAAGGTTAAATGAGTTGCTCAGGGTCAACAGCGAGTTGGCACCAGTGGCAGAACGTGTTGGGAAAAGGCAGGACGAGAGATGGCACTTGACTAACATAAACCACCAACTCTAAACCAGGAGGGAGTTGAGGGCTGACAGATAGGAAGGCAAGTAACTTACTCAAGGGAGAATAAAGCCAAAAGGCCAATAGATGCGAGCTACATGGGCAAAACTAGAGGGGAATTGGTGAGTTCTGGCTGGAGGTGATACGTTCGCCAAGACTCCAATCCAGTGGGCCCAAAGCTGCTCTGGCGGTATTTCATGGTTCTAGAACATACTGAGTTCACTTGAAGTTCGAAAACTTTGAAGACCTGGGAGTGGCAGCGCAGAAATAAGTGGGCCAAAGAAAATTCTGAAAAATGCCTAGGCATTCATGGCCACTCCTACACGTGTTCGGGTGTGGGAGGGAAACAGCGACCCTCCTCATACTGGACAGTGGAAACATTCAGTACTGAGAATAATAGGAAATGTGATTATTCGAAAAAAAGTTCCCCATCTTCTCAATTTGAGAGCAATCAGAACAGTATCTTCCTCCCTTTGCCTTTAGTTTTGCTACTTTGGAACTTAATGGATCAACTTCTGGAGGTAGCCCTCCCATCCTGAGGCCAAAAGGTCACAATATCTCTCTCTCTCTTTCTCTCTCTCTCCCTCTCTCTCATCTGTCTCTCTCTGCTTGTACTGTTCCAATGAGATCTTATAGTCAGTGAAATATAATGGTGCAGCAAAGAGATAATTTCTGTCTTCTCTGCTAGATCCCGGTGCCTTAGAAAGTAGAAATTAAAGATTTCAGGCCCTTTTTGGATGGGGTGTAGCAAATCACTAGAGGAAACTGACGAAGTAGATATCTGTGAATCCCTATGAATAAGCCATATGCAGCCAGTCTCCTCCCTATCTCCAGGCTGACCTTGTTTCTAGCTCAGCCTCTAAGACCAGACCTTATATAATATTAAGTCAACTACTAGAGTAATTGGAGTGTTTGAAAGCAATATGTATCATTATGATTGACTAAAATTCTAATACCCAAACCTTATTTCTGAGATTCTTCAAGCTTGTCCTCTTAAATTCAAATAAAACTTAAGTGACTCTCTAGTAATCAAGGGAATAAATCAGTCCAATTATTACAAAACAGTGCTATAGTTTGGAAAAGAATGTGTCCTAGTGGCTCGTGTGTTCAGAGGTGGCTTTTGGAAGGTGACTGGCTCACAAGAGGTCTTCCCCTCTCTCTCTGCCTCCTGCCCACCACGGGAACCACTTGCTCTACCAAATGCCCCCTGCCATGATGTAAGCCTCTCCACAGCCCAGAAGCAACAGAGCCAACTGACTGGAACCAGTCCATGGACTGAAACCTCTGAAGCCATAAGCCAAAATAAATCTTCCCTCCTTTAAGTGGTTTTCTCAGGCATTGATCACAGTGAGGAAAACCTGAGTAACAAACACCTAGCATTTTGTTCAATGTTGGGGTGCGGGGCAAAAATGATAAATTGTTAGAAAGGATGGATATGGATTCCCAAGGCACCTAAAGATCTCACTGGAGAGATGACACAAAATCACTTTAATTTCCTAACAATAAACAACTAGATAATTACATGTATGGATCATGCTATAGGACCTCCAGTTAGAGAAACTGGAACCAAAGTTGTGACGGGAATCTTCCAGGAGGAATTAGATTTGTGCTGAGGTTTTATTATAAATAAATGGACTGGCATATATGGTTCACTGGGGAGGTCTGTCTTCTCAGCCATTACCGTGCTCCGGATGTCATCCTGTCTGGCTTCCTAGCACACAGTGTGGCACTCGGAGTGCGCAGATGAGATGCCATCGAAGGCTCCCCGTGACTGGGTCCCTTCTACCAATCCAGCCTTTCCCACTCATTCCACAGATTTCTATTTTGCACCTAAGTACTTTAGGCTCTGTGGTAGGTTCAGGCATCCAGAGAAGAGCAAGAACCAGTTTCTGCCTTTAAAGAATTTAGACAGACAAGGATATCACAATTACAGTAGAGGAAAATTGCTCTATGCGGTATGCAGCGTCTTGCAGAAATCCAGAGCAGGAACACTCATCCTACAGGAGGCAACCAGGTCAAGAAAAGTTAGTAACTTTCAAGGGGTCAAGGAAAGCACAGTATATTAACTTTCCTTGGAGTTGCTGTCTTCCTTATTCCTGTAGGCGGATCTTTCTGGCTCAGTCCCCAAGATCACTTCTTGTAAAACACTGGGTCAATGCTTTGATATATTTGAGTGTTTGAAAGCTCTAGGGCTTGTTAAGATGGACTAATTTCTCAGTTCTAATATATTTCCGATATAATCCTCAGACCAAAGTACAGTGGTTTTCTTGGCTGGATTAGTACAGCAGTATAAGGAGGGGCCGGAGGGATGGAGTTTCATTGGGAAGCCATTGTGAGAGCCCAATTAAAGTGATAACCTATCGAAAGATAGGGTGAAAAGCGGGGAGGTAGGTGAGTGTTTAGATAAGCTGGTAGCACATGGGTTTCCAAGTGCACGTCATATTCAACCCTAAGTATCTGAACATCAGCCATGCTTATGGAGGCAATCCTGAAATTTAACAGACTCTTATAACCAAAAACTTAAACATATGCAAAAGAAGGGATGGGTGACTGAAGTGGCCCATCAAGGGCAGGGACACTTTCCTTGAAGATCACCTTTGAGGTCCATCTCCATCTCCCCTCGTGTGTCTGGACGGGACAAGATCTCATCCCTACAACATGAGTCACCTGGCTCAGTTCCGCATTCAATCAGATTTGACTCACTGAGTATTTATCGGGCACCAACTACATCCCAGCACACCGCTAGATTCCCGTAAAGGGTAAGAATCCTATCCTCAAACGATGTCCTATCTACTCAGAATAACAAAATAGCCACCGTATGTGGGTAAGAATCCTATCCTCAAACGATGTCCTATCTACTCAGAATAACAAAATAGCCACCCGTATGTAGCACAGTTGGGAAACCATACCTGATTAGAAAATGCGTGCCAACGGCGTGCTCTGCCAGGCTGGCTTTCTTGCTTTCTTACAGGAAGCTCAGCCCACCTCAGGACTTTGGCACGGCGCTCTCCCCTACCCCACACTCCCCCTGCTCTCGCGACCCCTCCACCTGGCTGCACTCATCCAGCAGGCTCAGCTGTGGTGCCTCCCTTGGCGAAGCCTCCCCTCCTTCCCTGCTGTAAGATAGTAAGAAACGCGCATATTGCATTCGTACCCCCCCACCCGCGGGACTTCTGGAGGGACACGAGTGTCTCTCGTCCTAACGAGGTTGTTCTTGCAGGGCTCCAGATGGAAACTGGTCACTGGAATGACCAACCATGGTCATAAGCTTGGAGCTCACAGCCCCATGCCATTCTCCAGGGGAGGGGGCTGGAAACGGAGTGAGTAACTGGTCACATTACAGCACAGCGCCTCTGAAACACCCCGGCTGCGGGCCGAGGGGAGCTTTCCGGCTTGGTGGACACATCTGCTCCCCAGAAGGTGGCGCTTTGAGGTTTGTTCCCTACCCTCCATACCATCTAAAGTAGCTCATTTCTGTCTCTTTCAGAGCAGTTTTCATCATCTTTAATGTCTGGGTGCCACACTAGACGGATCTAAGAAGGCAATTACAGGTTTGTAGTTGTTTGCTACCGTGCATTCAGTCTCCTGGTACCATGTCTACCATGGAGTAGCTGTCCAATAAATACTCACTTAATAATACATTAATATAGTTATTAGTTTAACAGTGTGAACCAATAGCATAGGAAAAAATTAACTTAATATTAGATTCTAAAAAAATGATGAGCTGTGTGTGTATGGCTGTAGTCCCAGCTACTCAGGAGGCTGAGTCAGGAGGACCACTCAAGCCCAGGAGACTGAGGCCCACTAGGACAACCCAGTGAGACCCTGTCTGTCTCTAAGAACGCACTTTCAGAATGATGTTCCTTGAGTTGGAGCCGGCAAATCATTTGTAGTCCAGCAAATATATCTCACTCCTCTTCGTTGGATTTGTATCTTCTGAAGGATTAATATAGACTGGACAGGTGAAAAAGAATTAAGACAGAAAATTCTGAAGAACAATTACAATCATGTCTTATTCTGGGGGGATTTTTGTTACATCCTTTAAGGTAAGAACATCCGTTTAGGCCGGTGATATAGCTCAGTGGCGTAAGTGCCTGCCTGGCAAGCGTGAGGTCCTGAGTTTGACTCCCAGTACCCGCATATTAAAAAAAAAAAGAACATCTGTTTGGCATATTAGGTATTTATGGAAATAAGTCACTTGATATATCTGCATAAATATTCTGAGATGAAAGTATTTGTAAATCATGCTCTTTCCAGTGTGGGTAAATGCATTTCTATATTTAACTATTCCAATTTATAATCACTGCTAATGTTCAAGTATATTAGTGTTGAACATAACATGAAAATAGAAATAGGAAAGATGAGATTCATTGTTCAACATATGACTCATGCTATCGGCTTAACTATTTTCTTTAGCTTTTTTATAATTATGGATGTTTCATGTAGTTATATACTTAATCTATGTGTACTACTATTATTGATGCTGAAGGCACAAAAGAAACAGGTATCAATTATTTCTTTTGAATTCTAGATATTTTACTGAGAAATTTTTGCTGGTTGTGGTGGCCCATGCCTGTAGTTGTAGCGCTTGGGAGGCTGAGGCAGGAGGATTGCTGTGAGCTTGAGGCCAACCTGGGCTATCCAGTGAGTTCAAGGTCAGCCTGGGCTACATAGACTCTGTCTCAAAAGAAAAAAAGAATTTTATAGATAATTTATTATTAGATAAATTATAACTTTGAATGTTGCAGTTGAAGGCAAGATAAACTTTGTTGCCTGTATCTCTTTAGGAAAATCCTCACAGAAGATTTTATTTAGCAAAAGCTACTTGATTCGATTCCTGGTACACACACACAAAAAAAAGCTACTTGAAAAAATTCTAAGGTGGAGATGTCTAGGCCATAGCAAAATGAATTCCATTTGTTTGGATTTTGATTCATCACTAAATTTGAGATTTGAAAAGAGTCTAATTTTTATCTTTAATACTGAAATTAAATTTTAAGTTGGAATTGAGTTCTACATGGGCTGAAGCATGCAGAAATAAGTTACTATTGTGATTCTGACACCGGGGAAAATGTAACTCTCAACCTGCTAGATGTCAGATACACCGAGTTTGTGTCCCCCGAAATCGAAGAGTAAATTTTAGGAAACAACAGAGGTTAAGAGTAGAAAAGATTTATTGAGAGAGCTCCTGAGAGACAAGAGGGGACCCAAAAGCGGGTTACCACCGAGGCCACTTTTCTAAGAATGTTTTATAGAGCAAAATCACGAGGAGGGTATGGAGTCACAAGGTGAGTACGACATGGGTCAAGCTGTATTCAACCAGTCAGATTACAAGCACAGACGCTTAGCTAATACTCATCCACTAGGGAAGTGAGTCCTGTGGCAAGGCTACCTGGAAAGAACAAAAGCATTTTCAGGAAGGGATGGGTCAGGATGTTCTCGTCACTCACCTGCATGACTGACGTCTATCTGGAATTGACCAGACCAGGTGATACCAGTTATAGTATAATCTCAAGTTACTGCTTATCCCTCGGGGAGGCATGCAGGCCTGGTCGTTCCATCTTTGTCTTGACCTGGCCTTTGCTAGATGTGGCTCCAGCCACAGTTGTGATGTGTTCTCATCGTCTGCACTGACTCCCTCGAAAGGGTAGCCCTGTCTGACTGCCCATAATATCTCTACCTAACTTAGCTGTCTGTAATAATCTGAATGTTCGTGTCAACTACAAAGTTCTTATATTGAAATCCTCACCTCAAGACGATGGCACTAAGAGATGAGCCCTTGGGATGTAATCAAACTATGAGGGTGGTGCCCACATGAAGGACATTAGTGCCCTATAAAAGAGGCCTGAGAGAGCTAGCTCCCCTCTTGCACTGCAAGGACAGAGCAAGAAGGCACTGTCTGCAAACTAGAAAGCCCTCACCAGACCCTGGATCTGCCAGCACCTTGACATTTGATTTTCCAGCCTTCAGAGCTATAAGGAATAAATTTCTGTTGCTTATAACCTAGCTTAGGTTGTTTTGTTACAGCAACCAGAACAGACGTAGATACTATATAGAGACAACAGACTGTTTCATTAACGTTAGGTGTGACTCCTAGGAAAATCTAGCAGAAGCCACGCTTCAAGTCTAACAGTGGTGCAGCCTTAACGCTTAATTGGTTCTGGGCTCCCTCTAGTGGCTCAACCTGGGTGCTTTTAAGTGGCACGTCAGAATTACCAAATTGGTGGTGGTGGGGTCACCAAATTTGGGGTTGTATTACAAGCAAATAAACGAAACAACTTCTATTAGAACGGTTTTCCACAAGATTATGTCATCGAATGGTATGATGAATATGGATGTGTGGATGGTTGAAATGATAGCGCTGGGGCAGGAGATGTAGCTTGGGGTTGAGTGCTTGCCTAGCACATGAGGCTCTGGGTTCACTTCCGGCACCACCAAAATGATGATGGTGGTGATGGAAGAAATGGTCTAACCCAAAAGAAGAGAATGGATTTTACTGGCTGACTGGGAAAGACAAATACAGCTCTGCTGAGAATGAGTGGGTAAGAGTTCAAGGCCTTGTTGGTTTTGTTTGCAACCTAATGTGAGGACTGGACCGTTTAGTGAGAGCATGCAATGCCTTTCCTGGCGATAGGGTCTTCAAAGTCAGAGGACTCGAGTTGGACCCTGTACAAAGTCAACCTTTCCGGTCAACCCAAAACAACATATTCCTAATGTCACAGCCTCTACCTCTGTTTTAAGCCAATGCAGAAAACTCTAAGATTGATTTGACTTTATTTTCCTCTTTGTATATACTTCCCTATGTTGGCTTTGGTTATGCCCTATGGCTATTATCTTACCCACAATCATGCTCAAAATATGAGAAGGGATCTTAGGTCACTCATTAAACTTTCATTTCCTGGAGATACATGCACATATATGCACCCTTTACACATTTAAGATACTTATCATGTCCTTGTTAAGTCTTCTTTTCCCTTCCTAGATCCTCAGAGCTTCTTAGAACTGGGACAAAAGAAACTTCCTGAGGTACAGGCATCATGACTGGCACTTTATTCACATCTTCAGGGCTCAGTTTTTCTTTAAGGATCTTTATTTCAGAAAATTCAAACAGTAAAAAGAGAACAGAGCTGATGAGATTAAGAGAAAGAAGAACATAGGGAAGTGAGACTTACCCATTTGGGGACCTCTTCCTGCTATGTTATTTTTCATACCTTTTCAGTTTTTCCAGTACTAGAGCTGGAGAAGTACAGCAGAGATTAGATGAGTTATTGCAGGACCTAGAAGTTCCTCATATGCTGTGCAGTTAAGTTTAGAGAGAATAAGACCAGGAAGTAGCAGAGGTCTTAAGGTCCCAGATCAAGAGTACTTTCCACTGCACGAAAGAAACAGCAACCTCCCCGCAACCTGGGCATTCTGTCCAGTCTTTTTTTATTTTCCCGGTACTGGGGACTGAACCCAGGTTTTCGCACTGAGCTACATCCGCAGCCTTGCCCGAGCCACCAAGCCCATCAGTATCACACATTTGGGTTGCAGCGAAGGTGGGAAAAATAGAGCTAGGAAGATGTGAGTGCTATTAAAAACAATGCAATTTTCTCGCCTTTGAATATTGGTAGTTCTTTTGGATGAGAATTAAAAGATTGGAAATAAATTTCCTGATTGAGAAGAGGACTTCTGGCGGAAAGGCAGAGAGCAGGGTGGGAAAAGACCAGCAGGCAGTTGTGTTAATAATGCAGGCAGGTGTCACCTCTAACACAGGCCAGGACTTACACGTGCTGCTGTGTCCCCAACAGTAACAGCACAGGAAAAGGAGAGGTGCTGATGAAGCTGTTGCCAAGACACTGCAAGGAGTCCATCAGGAATCAGAGCAAATATACCGCTATGCCACAGACTTACCAGTTTTCAAGCACACGTTTAACAACCCAGTAAAGTTAGCTTAACGCTGCCCTACAGACACCTGTACAGACCACCTCCCTAAGCCTACAAAACTACCTGAGAGCCTGCGCGTAGTCTCACTTCTCAATTGGCCCTTTCAACCTTCAATCAGCTCCTAGCAACCAAGCGTCCCACCCCTTGGCGCACGCGCGCTGCCTGCTTCCGGTCAGGAGCGCGGTGTTCCGGCCTTGCTGGGAGAGGCGGAATTCCTGTCCGTTTCCTAGGCGTCCCCCTAGCGTCGTGCATGGCCCCGGACTCGGGTCCCTGCCCCGAGGGGCCGCTGTTAAAGCTGCTGCCTGTCGATGCCAGAGACCAGGGCACCCAGCGCTGCCGCCTGGGCCCGGCCGCCCTCCGCGCCCTGGGCGCGCGCTTGGGCTCGGCGGTGCGGGTCTCGCTGCCCGGCGGCGGCTCCTGCCTGTGCACCGCGTGGCCGCGGCGGGACGGGGCGGACGGCTTCGTTCAGTTGGACGCGCAGTGCGCGAGCCCCGGGGCGGCGGCGGCGTTGGCGGCGTTGGCGGCGGGGCCCGGCGGGGGCGGCCTGCGCCTGGGCTGCCTGCGCGCGGTGCCCTGCCCGCCGCTGCGGCGCGTGTCCGTGTGGCCGGTGCTGCGGGAGCGCGCGGGCGCGCCTGGGGATGCCGCGGTGCTGGAGGCCGCGCGCGAGCTGCTGAGGAACCGGCCGGTGACCTGGGGCCTGGTGCTGGCCGCGCCGCCCGGCGCCCCGGGCCCGCTGGCCGCCGTGCACATAGTGGGCGGGGCCCCCGAGCCCGACCCGGCCGGGCTGGTCACCGCGCGCACCTGCGTGGGCCTGGGCGCCGAGCCGCCGGCCGAGGAGGCGCAGCCGCCGGCCGAGGAGGCGCAGCCGCCGGCCGAGGAGGCGCTGGGGGGCCTGACGGAGGCTGCGGCCGCGCTGCGCGAGCTCCTGCACCTGCCGCTGCGCTACCCGCGCGCCCTGGCGGCGCTGGGCCTCGCCGTGCCCCGCGGGGTGCTGCTGGCCGGGCCTCCCGGCGTGGGGAAGACGCAGCTGGTGCGCGCCGTGGCGCGGGAGGCGGGCGCGCGGCTGCTGGCGGTGGGCGGTGCGGCGCTGCAGGGCGCGCGGCCCGGGGAGACCGAGGCGCGCGTGCGGCGCGTGTTCGAGCGCGCGCGGGAGCTGGCGGCGCGCGGCCCTAGCCTGCTGCTTCTGGACGAGCTGGACGCGCTGTGTCCCCGGCGGGGCGGCGCGCAGCGCGCCCCCGAGAGCCGCGCGGTGGCCCAGGTGCTGACGCTCCTGGACGGCTTCGGCGGGGACAGCGACCTGGTGGTGGTGGGGGCCACCAACCGACCCGACGCGCTGGACCCGGCGCTGCGCAGACCCGGGAGGTTCGACCGCGAGGTGAATGGGCCGGGCGGGGTGGCTTCGTCCCTGGTCATCTTCCCTCTGGGAACCGAGGCGGCCGGACCAGGGCTCTTTGTAATGCAGACAACACGTTCGGTGCTCATTATGTGATCGGCACACCAGGACCTCTTTTTCCAAGAATCAGTTTGTTCCTAGAGGTAGAGTGGCGTTTAGAAACTAGTTTTATTGTGCAGGTCTTGAAGATGAGCTCTGCACTATTATCAGTAATGTGAATCCTTAAGGGAGCCTGATCTCTTACAGGCCTATTAGATTTGAATGAAAATTTAAAATAGAAGTATCTTCGAAAAGCGTTGAAATAAAAAGGGAGAAGAAAAGGAAGAACTAAACCAAAGCACACATTAATCTTTGCTCATCTCTTGTCAGTACACCAACATACTGTCCTACAAATCAAGGTGACCAGTTGTCTCTCAGATGTATTTAATTGAAGAATTTGTTCTCGGATATTTGTACTAAAACCAAAAGTCATTATATTAGTTAACAGAAAATTGCTCTTACAATATGCAATAACAGGGAATTGAAAGCATTATTTCCAAACCTATTGTGCCACTTAAATTCTGCACAATTTAAAAGATAAGAGTGCAGCGACATGACGGTGCATTTTCCTCATGTTTTTTGGGTATGTACACCAAGAGATGATGTGGAACGGGACTTGGGATCATTATGTCTAAACTGAATATGCTGGAATTCAAGGGAGGCTGTTTCGGGCAGTCCATGAATCAGAGCGAGCCAGGGATGGCAGTGAATGGTAGAACCAGGCCAAACTACACATTGCAACGTAGGTAGCCAAGTTTGCGGCAGAATGGCCACCAGTGACTTCCAAATAACCAGTAGCTGGTTGATGGATAGGTAGTTCTGCCGCACCAGAAACCCTCTCTGAGTTTAGCACTCAATGGCACTTGATTTTGTGGCTAAAACAGGACTTGTCAGTTTGCAGGTTAATGGGCCACCAAGCTGTATCTTGTGTGATTCAGTAATGCTTCCTTCTGCAGTTTGAGCTGAGATAAAGTAGCCACTCTCTCTGACTCCTGCTTTACCAGAGTGTTTCGTTGGTTACAACTGAGAAAGTACCCACACTTGCTCCCTCCGTTGGTGGAAGGTTGAATGTTCAAAGCTGTCCTATTTTATAATTTTGTTCCTAAATTGATTCTTGGTTTCTGAAGAAATTTAGTGAGTAAGCGATTTTTGAATTTTGTGGTGGGGTTCTCCAGAGAGAGGATAATTGCAGATTTTTAGATTAATCTGTTCAGGACTTGGGTGGATTTCTTGTACCATCCAGTAACTGTCTCCTGAATAAGCTCTTACGTGGGTGGGCACCTAAACTATGTGGCTTAGTATTCTGTCCCTGGCTCTTAGAACTTGGTTAGGTTCCCCAAAATAGCAAAAACTTGTTAAATGATATATTTAATTTTTATTGTGTGATTTTGCGGCCGCTTGTCATGCCACTGAAAAATAGGGGTTTTCATATATTCCAAATCTAAGGTATACCTAGATGTACATGGTGCTAGATCCAGAATGGTTCAATTATTATCTGTCTGTGAGGATAAAGAGATACTTGAAACTGTAAGCTTTAATTTTTCTTTCTTTTTTTTTTTTTTTGCTCCCCAAAAGGTTATCATTGGAACTCCCACGCTGAAACAGAGAAAGGCGATTCTGCAGGTGATCACCTCAAAGATGCCCGTCTCTAGGGACGTTGATTTGGACGCGCTTGCGGAGATGACCGTGGGCTACGTGGGTGCCGACCTGACAGCACTGTGTAGGGAGGCCGCCGTGCACGCGCTGCTCTGTGCTGAGAAGGTAGGAGGGCTGGTGTGTGACCCTCTACAGGTTAATCTTCCTGTTAACGTTGCACATTAATACAGGGCTTCAAGAAGGGCGGTAAGTACGCCTTCTCGGCTGCTGCTTCTCTCTATTCTTATGTCTCAGCTCTGTGTGAACGAATACAGTGGAAGATAAAGATGGAGGGCTGGGTCTTCCAGGTCTGTACAGCGTATTTCTCCTCCCATAGCAACCGCCTAGTGCTGAAGCCCAGAGCGGCCGTAAAAGGTGGTGTGGCCCCAGGCGAATCAAACAATTTTATTTTTTTTTATTTTGAAGCAATTTCAGACTTTGAAGCAGTGTCAGACTTAGACAAAAATTGCAGAAACGGTATGAAGAATTTCTGTATATCCTTCACCCAGATTCTCCAAATACATTTTACCACATTTATCATCCTCTCATATGTTTGAGTTTTTGTTTTGTTTTTTCTGAAACATTTAAGAGTATCCTGCAGCTGGGATGCCCCTTTACCTTGAAAACTTCAGGGATTTATTTGCTAAAAGCAAGAACTTTAACCACAGTGTAATAATCAAGCTGAGGAAATCCATGCTGACACAATGCTTTTCCTCATCCAAATAGACCTTAGTCTGGAACCATCTTTCATTCTTTTCGTGACCTTAATTTTTTAACAGCTTGCATCTGTTACTCTGTAGACTGTTCCTCAGTTCGGGTTGGATTGATGTTTTCTCGTGAAATTCAGGTGTTGCATTTTGGGCAGGAATAGCACGGAAATGGCCCTGGGTTTTCTCATTGTCCGTTACACAGCACGTTGTATCTCTCAGACCCACCAACATTAACTTTGCTTACTTGGATAAGATGGTATCTGCCAAGGTACTACTTCCCTCTTTTTTTAATTAGTGAGTCCCTTGTGGGAAAATAAAATTTTCTGACCCCTGAGAAGATTGGGCACTTGGAATTTTCTTTAAATATCTTCCTCTTCCTTTATTTTTACTCTTACACTAAAAATGAGGAGAAGTTACGTGAGCTTCTAGGTCATCTTGTGGGTTTAGAACCCAAACTGCTTGACATTTCCATAAATTCCATGTGTAAAAGTGTGAGCCTCTGTGTCCCTCAAGGAAAGGATGAGGTGGGCATTTAGGATCCCCCCTGCTGTGAAAGATCCGCATTTGACTGAGCACCTCTGGCTTAGGTGGACCGGCCAACTGCTGCCGCTTCAGAAGGGGCCTAAGTGTAGTTCCCACGGGCGACGGCCGTGCGGGAAAGTGCAAGGAAGAAAGGCACAGAAACAAGGGACAGAGACATCTGGGAAGGTACTGGCTTGTCTTTTTCTTCTTTCCCCACCAGGCAGCTGAGGGGCAGCCAGACAAGGATCCATTAGAGTTGATTAACCTTTTGTGAAGTATTCCTGTTAAAAGATCACCAATGTAGCTTAATACCTGCAGAGGGGAAAGAATGTGCTACTGCGGAAAGAGTTCTGAGAATCTGGTGAGGTCATGCGCAGTAGGTGACGCGGAGCTGCAAGTGAGACTCTCAGAGGTTAGTTGGTGTCACCTAGAGAGGAACACGCAGGCGCCCCCTGTCCGTACTGCCAGCCAGCAAGAAGTGCTGTGGCCATGTGTCGCATAATGTTTGGGTCAGCGGCGGGCCAAGCACACAAGGTGCGTGCGCACAGCCTGGGTGTGTCCTGGGCATCCCTGCCCCGTGCATGATGCCCCACAGTGGCAGTCACTTCACCGTGTCACTCGCAGTGCTGCCCCTGTTGTTAGCAACACAGGGCTGTATTTTTTACACTGTACTAGTGCTCTGTATGAGAAATCAAACAAGATACAGAACGCTACAAAGAAAGTAAAATTGGCTGAAACTTCCCCTCCCAGAGACTCAGTTGTTTACATTTTTGGAAAATGCTCTTCAGAATAGTTTTCTATATCCACTTACGTAATATATAAGAACACAGATTGCTGTTGAAAAGTTTGTGGACAACTCAGTGTTCAGAATTTGATGGAAGAGGGCAAATTCTTTAGTAAATATAATACAGACAAAACAGAGATGTAAGGGGTTTTTAATTGACCAAAACTGTGCTTCCCTAGACTGAACAAGGAGATGATAAGACTCCTTACAAAATAAAATCTCAACATAAAGGTGGCCTTTCTAAGCACATGTAGAATCTTACAGCAAAAAGGGTATGATTTGCTCATTTGAACACTTGGGAAGGAAAATACTTTTAGCCCAGTTTCCTTGATGGAGAACTCTTACAAATCAGTAGGACAAGACCAGCAACCCGAGGAAAAACATGTCAAGGAACGGAAAAGTATTAGTAATAACAGGAATACCAACAGACATCAAAAGTCTTCCTTCTTAATTTCTTTTAGAAGTATTCCTTTTCAGTTTTTTTTAACTTTATTTTGAAAAAAATTTAAAACTTAAAGAAAGTGGATAGTTACAGAGAACACCCGTTAAATAAACCCTTCATCCAAATTCACTGATTTTTAACTTATTAACATTTTACCAAATTAGCTTTATCATTTATTCTCTTTCTCTCCCTCTGTGTGAGCGCCCCACATGTATTTTTTATTTTGGGAGAGCCATTTGAGAATGAGTTGCACAAATCATGACCCTTTGTCCCTTAACATATTACTGTTTCCTAAGAACAAGGCTGTCCCCCTACATGACACAGCAGAATTTAACATTGATGCAAAATGTATAGCCCATATTCTCATGTGGTAAGTGTCCTAATCTTTTCAGCATTTTTCTGTTAAACAGGATCTAGTTTAGGGTGATAGGTTGCACTTTAGTCTTTTTAAATCTCTCTCTTTTTGTCTTTTTTTTTTTTTTTTTTCCTTCTTCTTCTTCTTTGAGATGGGGTCTTGCTGTGTAATTCAGGCTAGTCTTGAACTCACTATGTAGGCCAGGCTGGCCTTGAATTTGTGGTGATCCTCCTGCCTCAGCCTCCTGAGTACTGGGATTATAAGCACACACCACCACACCTGGAAAAATCTTGAACACTTTTTTTTTAATCTGAGACATTTGACATTGATGTAAGCGATGCAGGTGGGGTATTTTGTAGAATGGCCAGATTCAGGGTCTGCATCACTTTTGGGAATGCTGCAGAAATCAAGTTGTGTCCTTAGAGTACCATGTTCAGAGGCACAAGCTGTCCTGGGCTCCTCGTTGGTGTCGCTAACTTTGACCAACCAGCCACGGTACTGTCCAGTTCCTCCCGTGTAGCTGTTTTCCTTCTCACCCCTGAGAAATACGCGAGGAGGCACTGAGACATGCAGGTATTTCTCTTCCTCACACCTGTGCTTTCCCAGATGTGGCGCCCTGTTCTTGCCACAACAGCCTGTGCTGTGAATGTTTCAAAAACAGTGACTTCTAAGTGAGTCCCTCATTCCCTCCACCTCCCTCCGAAGTGAGGAAATTTGACACTTTTTTTTAGCATGTACCATTGCTTCTTGTCACGGGGGCTGAAACCTGAAAGTTTGATAACCTCGGTGATGGAGAGGACAGGGAGAGAGTGGTGGAGAGCTCCGTGTTATTGTAGGAGAGTAACTTGATATAGCTTCTTTGGAGAACACTTTAGTAATAGCTGGCGAAAGTATAAATGTGCATACTCTTAAACTCTGCAGTTCCACTTTGAGAAAATTATTATAGAAAATACTTAAACCTGAGCAGATAGACTTTTCAGCTGCAACTTTAATAACAAGACTGACCCTGACCTATTGTTTGTCAGAAGGATTTCTAAGATAAATGAAAAAAGAAAAGTGCAGATTGTATATATAATAGAGTTCAACTTGCTTAAAGGATGCAAATGTTACTAACACGAAACATGCTAGGAGAATGCATAAGAAACTGTTGACATCAGCTGGTGATAAATGCTAACCAGAAGTGGTGAGAGATGTTCTATTTTTTTTCTTTTTGGTACTGTGTATATAAATTTCGTTGTATTATGTTGCATTTTGTTATGATGACAAGAAAATAGATTTACACATCCAAAAGAGGATTTAAAAAAAAAATTGCGCTCATATAGCGTAAAAAAGGCCCACCTAATTTTCTGTTTGGTTTTGCTTTTTTGGGGTGTGTTTCTTCAGAACCAAGACAGTCCTACAATTGAGGAAACAGACTTCCTGGACGCTTTGAAGAAGATCCAGCCTTCAACGTTTCGAAGTGCCATCGGGCTGCTGGACATCAGGCCTGTGGGCTGGGAGGAAATTGGTGGCCTCGAGGATGTAAAACTGAAGCTAAAGCAGGTGATGTAACCTGCCCAGCCGGTAGAATGCGGCGGAGTGTTCCGTGTGTTTATGATGAGAGCAGGCGTGTGGCGCTGCTCTGCCGTGGCCGCCTGATGTCTGCGTCTAATGAGCGCTTTAACAGACCTACACGTCAGAACGGGCCTTCGCGATTTCCCGCCTCAACCCTTGCTCTGTGTGTTTTTTGCTGTAAAGAGTTGACAGTGGAGAAGAGGTCAGCAGATTTTTCTGCAAGGAGCCAGTGGTCAGTGGTATGAGCTTAGTGAGCTTCACTTCTGCCATCGTGGTCGGGGCACTGTGGACACGGGAGAGGGGACACTCGGCCGCTGTGGCCACTGGCTCTGCGTCTGTGGACCCGGTGACCATTTTGGAGGATACATGGTGTCTGGAGCAGACCCACGGGCTGTTTTCCTCGTCACTGGTCCCAAACGGTGCTGTGCGATAGCTGTGGACATAGCGTTTACCGCGAGTAATCTAGGGACGCTCGCGCGTGTGTGGGGAACATGCAGAGTTAGTGCCAGGACCCAGGGCCTTGTGCTGCTGCATACGAGCTGCACCGCTGAGCCACACACCCAGCCACTGCCGCTTTGTATAAGACATGCGCACGTCCTTGGATTTTGTTATCCAGACCTTTGCGGATACCAAAGGATGCCTTTTGTTGTAATCAAACTTTATTTGTGGACACTGAAATCATAATTTTCAAATTTTACCCATTAATATTCTTTTGATTTTTTTTTTCTTCCCCCCAAAGTGTTAAAAAAATAATATAAAGCATTCTTAGTCTGTGGGCCATCCATATACAAGTGCTGGGCCTCAGTTTCCCCTGACCTCTGGCCTAGACTTGAGATGGCTGCAGGATGAGGGCCAGTAGCGGCTGGTCCAGGCTGCCGCTGGTCGCTGTTCTCACTGTGGCTGAGGGGTGCCCCGCTCCCGGTCCCTGGTCCCCGCCCCTGTATCCCAGGCAAGTTTGTGAATTGGCCTGTGGCCGAGCCTGCTCTGAGGAACCACATTTTACCAGCTCCACGTGAGCGCTGGTTTATAAATACTGATTGTGTGTATTCACCTTAATGAGAGGAGCTGCACGCGCAGTGAGTCCGGAGTCCTTGCTCCGGGGTAAGAGCTTTACCGTGCGCCTTGATTTCTTTCATCTGCATCGTCTCTAATCTGCACAGTTGCTTGAGGGAAGTGAGCTTCGTCTCCTTGGGAACTTTCCTTTTCCTGCCCCTCAGATGCTGGCGCTCCAGGGGGCTCCCGCATGTCCTCCCTGAGTCTGTGAGTTCGTGATCTCCATGCCCAAGGCCTCAGCTGTCCCCTGCAGCCGTGGACTGAAGTCTCCGTAGCCCTCAGGTAGACGCTTCCGGTCTCAGGACTGCTGCGCTGCTGCCTGTTGGAGCCCGCAGCTCTCACACTCAGTGTTGAGAGCCCAGCCAGTCACCCCATGCCTGACCTGGGCTCCCCGCCTCGGTGATCGCAGCCAGAACTTGGTCCCTGCATAGCATGCGATTCCTTTTTGCGCAAGTGCCCACTCAGCACCACCTGCATCCCCGGGACACACCCAGCCTTAGGGTGGCTGTGGACTGCAGCACCGCAGACTTCTCCCTCCTGACCCCGCTTTCGCCTCCCTCCGACGGCTCTGCCCGCTCCTCCCTCAGTGCCCACGAGACCTCGGAGACCTCCGCCTCTGAGGTGGGAAGGGATCCCGCGGTTTCCTGCGTCTCTGTGTAGGGTTCCTTCTGGGGGTGCTGTTTTCTGACTGGGCTGCTGGCTTATGAAACTGTCTTTAACTAGGGCGTGTGTAGCCTGGGCTTTCCCTTTCTTTCGTAGAGGTTCCATCCGTAGTTAAGAGCAAATGTGATGAGGTTAAATTAAATGGCCTGGATCCATCTTGGTGCTGCTGTGGCATAAAGAAGTGGGCAGGTGAACTTTCCATGCCCGAGTTTCTCCACCTGTGAAACTATGGCCGCAAAGCCAGTTGCTTTGCAGGTAGTTGGGACTCGTTCACGATTCATGTAATGTTTATTAAGTGCCTACTTTGGGCAGGTGTCATCCTAGCTGCTGAGGATTTAGAGGGGAACTTTGCTTCCATTCTAACAAGAGCAGAACAACAAACCGAACCTGGGAAAATGAGCAAAATTAATAAGTACTGTAAAAGTAAAAGGTGGGCCGGGTGTGGTGGTGCATACCTGTGATCCTAGCACTTGGAGGCTGAGGCAGGAGGATCACTGCAAGTTTGAGCCAGCCTGGGCTACACAGTGGGCTCAAGGTCAGCCTGGACTACATAGTGAGGCCCTGTCTCAAAAGAAAAAGAAAAGTAAAAAAATAAAGGACAGGTGGTAGCCCAGAGTGGGATGAGGAGGAGGTCAGTGAACTGGGAAAGGACACCTGAGCGGAGCGCTATGTGGGGAGAACCCTACAGAGACCCTGGCATGCTCGGGCAGAGAGGAATGTTGAGGAAGGGCCCTGCAGGGACAGACAGGTGCTGGGAGGAGCCACCGTGAGGGCTTGTGACCGGTGGGGTGCAGGGCGCTGGGTTTGGAGTCCACGCTGGATGCTGGAAGTGCTGCAGCCTGAGGGAGCCCAGCCCTGCGCTGGGTGAGGGAGAGGCGAGAGGCGGTGGGCTCTGAAATGACCTTCGGTCCCTGTCTCTGCTCCACACAGAGCATCGAGTGGCCCCTGAAGTTCCCTGAGGCCTTTGCCCGGATGGGCCTGGCACCTCCCCGAGGCCTCCTGCTCCACGGGCCGCCTGGCTGCGCCAAGACCACGCTGGTGCGGGCCCTGGCCACCAGCTGCTGCTGTGCCTTCGTCTCGCTGAGCGGAGCGGAGCTCTTCTCGCCTTTCGTTGGCGATTCAGAAAAAGTCTTAGCTCAGGTTTGTTCATTTCCTTTGTGTTTATCCTTGCTTTTGACTTTATTTCATGCCTCATAGATAAGCCTTATTTTGAGAAACGTGACTAGCTGGCCATGGTGCCACACACTTGTAATTCCAGCACTCGGGAGGCTGAGGCAGGAGGATTGCTGTGAGTTCAAGGCAGCCTGGGCTACATAGTGAGTTCAAGGCCAGCCTGAACTTAAATTTAACATTATTGCTTTTGAAATTTCTTATTAAGTGTCCTTTGAAAATATTTAACTTCTACATAATACTGGATTATTTCTTGTTTTATTTCTTCGTTCCCCAGTTCTTGAGCATTTAGAATCTTCTTTTATATTTTGAAAATTATAAACTGTAATGCGGAGGACATGCTTTCATGTGACTGGTGTGAACATTAGCTTTCTGATCTTCTTCCTTAACAAAAGGTGTTTCGACAAGCGAGAGCGAATACGCCAGCAATAGTGTTTTTGGACGAAATCGACTCCATCCTGGGGTCTCGCTCAGGGAGCAGAGTAGGATGCCGTGTTCAAGAGCGGCTGCTTTCTGTCCTCCTGACCGAACTGGATGGGGTTGGACTGAAGACAGCAGAGAGAAGAGGAAGCAAATCAGACCCATGGGGTAAATACCAGGAGCTGGAAAATGAAGAGGTGTTTGTAGTAGCCAGAACGCTCCAGAATCCGGGCCAGACGCACACAGAGCCCCTATGTGCTGTTGCTGCCCTGTGCTGAGTTCATCTAGAGGGATTTCTATAATTTGGTAAGAACTGCAATTTAGCCAGGAAAGGTGAAATAAATTGTATAATAAATTATCAGATGTGTATGAACGTGAATTTTATTTATCCTCAGCATGGGAAATTACAAATGGAGAAAGGAGTTGATTCTAATTTCTATATTCTGAACAACCACTTTTCTTCCTTTTCCAAAAAATTTTGTGCAAAGCAAAAATGAGTATTTCGGTGTCATAGTGATTAAAGCTGGGAGTCACCTTGTAGACTGGGTCCCCGTGGCTGTACTGACGCTAATGTGACCTTTGTACGGCCCCTTCCTTTCTTTCAGTCTCTCCTCCAGAGAGTTTGGTTTGCTTTCATTATCCCTGACGATGCTTTTTCTTCTCTTTCCCTTTTGTTCTTGTTTCTCATTTAAAAAATTGTTCCATGAGAGGAGCGTGCTAGCAGCTCGTTAGGAACATTTCACACTGGCCCGGGAGGGACCCACGGGGTTTTTAGTCCCAGCTGCTGTAGTGCAGGAATCCTCCCGCAGCATCCGACAGGCGTTTCCCGCCCGTTAGGAGGCCGGTGAGGGCCGAGCTCCCTGCGTGAGGGAATCGCGTCCCTGAAGGACTGCTGGACTCTTCAGTTCAGTAAATGGTTTTATTGCTCAGTGGGCCTAAGGCCTTGTCCTGTGTTCTTTTAAACAGCTATGCATAACCATGATTTGCATAGCTGTAGCTTAGGTTCATCATCATTTCTGCCTCTGGAAAGAAAAGTAGAAGTAGAGCACCTCTCCGCTGGGAGGCGGTGGGCGGACTTGGGAGCCCTGCGGTTGCCCTGCTGGTCCCCTGCTGTCCTTGTGCTCTGGGCCGGGGTCGGGCGGAGAATGCGGCTCAGGACGGGCTGCTTTGCTCCCACAGCTCTGGGGTGGTGACCGTGTCGGGTGGCCCGGGTCCAGCAGGTGGTCTGCACGAGGGGAGTGTGAGCGCCCGGACCCAGGAACAGGCTGCCTGGCCCCAAAACAGACCTGACATGTAACTCAGAACGGTTTCCATGACAATGCTTACTGACCTTACCTTCTGTTGTGTGTTTTCCTTCAGAATTTGAAGAGGTTTTGAGTCGAAATGTCATGATTGTTGCGGCCACAAACAGGCCTGACATGTTAGACGACGCCCTGCTGCGCCCCGGGAGACTAGACAAGATCATCTACATCCCCCCTCCAGATCAGGAGGTAGCGACTCGCGTCCGGGTGTGAGCGTCCCCACCCTTTGTGCCTGGTGGCCTTCATGGCACCTTAGCCTTAGTCGGCCCTTGCGGGCCATGAGGCCCTGCGTTCAGAGAAACCTAAGCCTGACAGGAAGGAAGTTCCGGGGTCCGTGCTGTGGCAGACTGGGCGCCGAGTCTGGCGGGAGGAGCCCTGAAGTGCTCACATGAGCAAAACGGGCTTTGGGGATGACCGGGTCAGCACCCTCAGCTCACAGGGGGCACAGCTGAGATAGAGCTGTGATCCTGCGAGGAGCGCAGCTTTGGTCAGGCAGCCCATCGTCCCCAGCACCCGAAGCCACTGGGAGCAGGGACCGACTTGGAGGAGGTTTCAAGTTTTCAGGGATTAAAAAACATTTAAATGTCTGTAATCATTTCAATTTATTTCTGACAATCAGTGCACTTGCTTCTTAAACTGTTCTAGTAGCACTTTCTGTACCCAGATAGAGATTCATCTTCTCTTAAAGAGCTCTGCCAGCCGGGCATGGTGGTGAACACCTGTTAGCCCAGCACTCGGGAGGCTGAGGCAGGAGGATATTCATGAGTTCAAGGACAGCCTGGGATACGTAGTAAGACCCTGTCTCAACAAAAACAAAAACTATGCCTATGGTTGGAGACTTTAAAAATTAATTATAAAAGTACTAAAAGTTTTTCATCATGTCATTATTTTACCATTGCCATATGAGCCACTGATGGTTTAATCTTTCTTACGTTTCAGAATCAAGTGATTTTGTTACTGTTTGAGTCCCATATAACTGTGTGTGTATTTACATATACACTTTTTCTGTACTGTGATAAAAAACTCAAATTTAAAATGTTTTAGCACATCATCGTGTCAGACGTAAGTGTCCTAAGATTATATTGTTTTTCAATCTGTTCCAGGGCAGGCTTTCTATTTTAAAAGTCTGTACAAAGAACATGCCAGTAGGGGCTGATGTTTCCTTAGAAAACCTAGCCGCGGAAACCCGTTTCTTCTCTGGAGCTGACCTGAGAAACCTCTGCAGAGAAGTAAGTTCGTGCGGAGTGGAGAACGGTGGCTCAGAGCCTCTCTTCACGCGGTCAGAGGAGTCGCTCAGCGTCCCGTGAGCACGCGGCTGCCGGGGCGGGGCTGCAGGGACACGCGCGGAGCGGTCGCCCTCGGAGCGCCCCGGAATAAACTGCGGGGGCTGGCGGGCAGAGACCAGTGACCGAGCGTGAGGGTGGAGAATGGCAGGAAGTCAGCCCAGAGCAGTGAACAGAAGCCGGCGCACAGAGGTCCTCGTAAGCTGCAGACGGCGTTTGGGTTTTATCTTGAGGGAAGAAGGAGCCATCGCAGGTTTTTCATTTTCTTTCTTTTTTTTGTGGGGGGGATACCGGGGGGTCGACCTCAGGACCTCGCGCGCCAGCAGGCGCCCGTGCCGCTGAGCGATATCACCGGCCCCTTTTTCGTATGTGGGTTCCGGGAGTCGAACTCGGGCCCTCGCGGTGCTTAAGCCGCTGAGCCATCTCACCGGCCCTAGGTTTTTCATTTTCTGTAGGCTTTTACTAAATACCACACTCAGAGAAAGGCCCCAGTCCTAGGTCGCAGTCACTGGATAAATGGGAAGTGATCACAACTTTGTAACCCCACTCGTGTCAAGAAACAGAATATCCACGCTGGAATCATCCCCTGGGCCCCTGGCACCCCGCCCCGCCACCGCCCCAAGGGGACCCCCTGCCCGAGCCGCTGAGCCGTCGCGGGCAGACCGCTCAGCTGTGTTGGAAATCAGCCTGTGCTTCATGTGTGTCCATGGCTTTGTAGTATTCTGCCCTACGGCCTACATTTGTTTGTCCTTTCTTGAATTAGTGAACACTTGGGTTTCTGCTGTGTACGTGTGTAGTGGTGTGTGTTTCATGTGCGTGCACAGCTTTGAGTGCAATCGCTGGATCGGAATGTGTGTCTGATCGTTTCCTTTGTGATCAGCGCTGTCTAAAACTTTCTTACTCCAAGCTTAAAAGGATTTCTGTCCTTTTAAAAAATATATGTGGTCTCATAATGTAAATGTGCTGATCAAAAACTTCAGTGTGTGTTTAAATAAAATTTTGTTACAGTAAAAAAATACACTGCCATGAATTCCCCTGAGAATATATACTCCTCACATTGGGCACACTCATCCCATCACGCTTGCCACTTCCTGGGGCAGTTGTGGAAGTCCTCTTTCCTGCTGTCTTTACAACCTGTGGTAAAAAACACAGTGAATGCTGCTGTGAGTGCCATCCAATAGAAAGCTCATTAAAAAAAAAACTGCAGCTGGGCGTGGTGGCGCACACCTGTAATCCCAGCACTCGGGAGGCTGAGGCAGGAGGATTGCAAGTTCGAGGCCAGCCTGGGCTGCATAGTGAGTTCGAGGCCAGCCTGATGAACTGTGTAGTGAAACCCTGCCTCAAAAAAGAAAAAAAAAAAACATTGTGTCCTCATTGACCTGTCCATGGGATCTGGCACCATGAGGCTTCCGGCTCTTCCCCAAAGTCAGAATGACCACGAAAGAGAAACGTTCAAAGCAGACGTGATTCAGGGCATCAAGGTAGCTATGACAGTGCAACTAAAGACACAAAAGTAGACGTTAGAACTGCTTCAGAAAGTGGCAAAAACGATAGAATAAGTGTATACAAAGGGAGGGAGAGTACTTTGAAGGAGATTCCTGGCAATGTGTCTTGTTACCATAATAAGTTTTAAAAAATTTAAACATTCACCATATTTGACTAGAGTTTTCATGTAGGAGAAATTCTAATCTAAGTGGGTTTTCTATTACTTTATGTAACGTCTTAGCTTAACGTTTTTAATGATAATGAACACCAGAACCCCATGAAGTGAGACTGAGGTTTTGCATTCAGATCTTACAGTGTCACTATTAATGTTCATTTTGAAAATGCAGCGAAGTGACTCGTGCTTTTCTGTCCCAGGCAGCGTTGCTGGCTCTGCAGGAAGACGGGCTGGAAGCCGCCTCGGTGAATCGGGAGCACTTCCTGAAGTCACTCGGGACTGTGAAGCCATCCTTACGGCACACGGACTTGGCTCTGTATGAAAACTTATTTAAGAAAGAAGGCTTTTCTACCTTGGAAGACATTTAAGGATTACATGTGATTTTCAGCCATTCATACTGATTGAAACGTGAGCTTGCCTGTGGATTGTAACTTTACACCTTCAGAGCTTCTGTGTATATTTTCGGTAAATTTAAAAAAAAAAAGTAAAACTTGTGCCTGATGAGCCAAGGCTCATCTTATTTCTAAAAGGCATGTTAAAATGCTGTCATATAGGAAGAAGAATGTGTGTTCATTGATTTCGTAAGGGTAACTGGTTTTGTAACCTTGAAATAATTTCATAGCTACAGAAAAGTCGCAAGAATATTACAAAAGACTTTATATTCCAGCTCAGATTCACCAGTTGTTAACATTTTGTCATACTTGCTTTCTCTGTCTCTACACTACATACGGTATTTTTTTAACAATCTGAGAATAGAAAACCGGTGTGCATCTCGGGACAGTCGGGATGCATTCTGAGGAACGTCGTTAGGCAGTTTTGTCACTCTTGTGTCATAGTGTACTCGCGCACACTGAGCTGGCTGCGATGTCACAGGGTGTTGCAGTCCAAGGGGACCACCATCACACCTGTACCCCGAGGCTGACCGAAACACCGGATGGCGAGTGACTCTGCATTGTGTTCTTTATTCCCTGGAACTGTTTCCTACCTGTAAGATTGTGTTCGTTCATCACGGTGCAGTCAACAATTCCGGGAAATTAACACTGGTGGCGGTATTTTAATCTGTTGTCCAATGAATTTCATCTGTTGTCCCAGTAATGTCCGAGGTGGGCATGTTTTCCCGTCCCCACGCCGGTCTGGGATCCTGCGTCACTTTGAGCTATCTTTAGCTTCTCGACTTGAGACAGCTCTTCCGTGTTGGCCCTGGAGAATGTAGACCAGTTATAGAACAGTGGGCCCCGGATTTGTATGGTCCACACCTTGCTGGGCGTTCCTCGCTTGAGGTGCCCTCTGGGTGCTGTGATGTAGTCAATGCGGCACGATCCCGTTGACGGCAGCCAGCTGGGGGCGACAGCAGGCAGATGAGCCGTGTGTCAGTCCAGGCCAGAAGGCCTTCAGAAGAACGCGATGTGAAATGTTACCAAAACAGCGCTTAGCTATTGGGAAGTTTCTGTTTCTAACTGGAGACAGGTTTGGGGGAAAGACTTGCTTGATCCATAGGCATAAAATCCAATTTAAGATTATTCTAACAAATTTAGAGGCATAGGAAAATCCTTAAAATCTTACTAGAGTTCTAACCTTCCTCCCCATTGGTTGCTTGCTTGTCTGTCTGAGGCAGGGCCTCGCTGTGTAGTTCAGGCTGGCCTTGAACTCGCTCTGTAGCCCTGGCTGGCTTCCAACTTGCTTTGAGCTTCTTGCCTCATACTCTTGGGTGCTGGGATTATACCCACTACACCTGGTTAGAATGGGTTTTTTTGTTTAAATGTTATTTTTAAGAGCACTTACAAACATACATTAAAAAAAAAAACCACCCACAAACCTATTACCTTATGCTGAATTTGCTTAGTTTTTAGTTGAACTATTATTTTCAAGTAAATTCCAGACACGTTTTTTCTGATATATTTCCATACACAATCTCCAGAAAGAGGAGGGGGGAGCACTGCTGGACATAGTCACAAAGCCATTATCACACCTAACGGAGTTAGTACAGGGGGTCCCCGGCTTGAGTGGTCTCACTGATGATTTTTCAACTTGAGAATGGTGCTTCGAAATCCCAATTTCCATCTTTTCCCAGCTGGTCCGGTGGGCATGATAACTTTGGTTCTGTGACACCGGCGGCAGCCGTTCCCAATCAGCCATGATCTCCACCGCGGGTGTAGACAACCACAGGCTGGGGGGACCCGCGGCATCGCTCCAATGCCTGGGCGCGTGGCCCGCAGCTGTGGCTTGTGGTTTATCTGGCCGTAACAGCATTGCCCGTCCAAGAGCGTGTGTTCCTTTAGTATTACCTTGGGTCTGCGTGCTGGTCAGGTCACCCCAATTTCCCCCCAACTGTCATTTTGTAGCTGGTTAATTTTTGAGATCGAGTAAGTGTCCCGACCTTTGTCAGTTTGCTCAGGTGCTCCCCGCTTAGTCAGAATCGATTCCTTGTCTTGGCAACAGGTCATGCCCTGGGTTGGAGTTATTTATCAGCAGAAATTGTAAAGCACCTTGCAAAGGGACTTGTGCCTTTTTAAAACTTCTGCTTCATACCACAGTGATATATACACACCCATGTTTACAGCGGCACGGTTTGTAATAAGTTAATCTTGGAGACAGCCCACATGCCCATCAACTGATGAATGAATAAAGAAGATGTTCTTTTTTTCTTTTTTTGATGTGGTTTTTTTATACAATGGAGTACTACTCAGCCATAAAGAAGGATAAGCTTGAGACATTTCTAGCAAAATGGATGCACCTTGAGAACATACTCTGAAGTGAAATAAATTGGACACACATGTAAATACCATATTGTTTCTCTGGTGAGAAACCGAAATTGTAAATAAGGACCAAAATGTATAATAGATATTGTGAAATAGGAAGAAAATGTTCAAATGGGAAGGGGAACCAGGGAGGGGGAAAGGAAGGGAAAAGGAAAGAAAATTAGAAAAGAAGGAAAAGATGGAAACAGCTTTTTGAGTAAGAAAGAGAAGAAGGGTTGAAGGGAAGGACGGGGAATAGGAAAAAAAAAAGAATCAAGATATTATGTACAGGTACAAATTCCCTATGATGCATGTGAAAATTATGTATACCTAAAATGTACCAATAAACTTAATTTTTTAAAAGTCCATTGTACCCCATCCCTAAAATGCCTTGACCAACAAAACAAAACAGCACCGCGCTCTGTGGAGAAGTGATCCTGAGGGCGGGTTCTAGTTCGTCCCTAGGCAGTGGCTACGCCCTGTAAGTCATGATCCCTCCTGTAGGAGTCCTTCTTACCCTTCCTGTCTTTCCTAGGTGCCCCTTCCTCTCTCCCTTTATTCCTTCCTCCAACCCTTCTTTCTTCCTAAAAACTTCTTGTTGACAAGACTTTTTAAACAAAACCCTCCTGACAAAAGCAGGCTTAAAAATCTTGCAGAAGCTTTGAAATGCTTTTCTGGCTCTGCATAGCTTAGCCAGGGAGAATCAGTGAGGGTTTTTCTCTGAAGTGTCTTCAGTGGTTCTAACCATCAGCGAATGTGCCTCGCTACAGCTCGGGCTGGGCAGGGAGCACCCGGGTGGGCGGGCGGGCAGGCAGCTGCCCTGTGGTGCGTTTGAGAAGACCCATCTTTGCACAGGACGTGCATCGGATGAGCGGGACAGAGGCCCCAGCTCGCGGAGCCCCACCATTCCGAGCTCAGTTTGACCCCATTTTGCAGACACCTAAGACGCCAAAAAGGCGAAGTGGTTGAATCCCAGTGAAGTGTGGGAGAGGTGGGCTCCGCCCGGGCCCACGTCTGCAGCTAGAACGGGGTTTGGATCCAGCTGCGTTTGACCTCTTCCTGGAAACGTAATCATTTCTAAGGCGGACTATGAGGCAAGCTACTGGCTTACAGGAGAGAGAACGGGACCTGAGGACGAAGCCAGCCTGTTGTTTTGTTTTGTTTCGTTTTGTGAAACAGGATCTGGCTATGTAGCTCAGGCTGGTCTCAAGCTCGCCGTGATCCTCCTGCCTCAGCCTCCTAGGTGCTGGGATCCCGGGCGTGCGCCACCACGCCCGGCTTAGACCAAGGCTGGAAGCCTTTCCAGTTGATTATTCTGTTCCTTCTCCTTCAACCCTGATCTTTTTAATGGAAAAAACCAGGGCCCGTGGGAGTCATCCTGCATGGAGCGTTAGGATTTCATTACCTCGGCATGTGCGCATTTGGAGCCTTTAATGTGGTGGAACAATTCTCAGCCACCGACCCCCCCCCCCGCACCTGGAGCCTCCCCTGGGACCCCGGGACCCCGTCCGCGTCTCCTCTCTCGGACCCCTTTTAGAAGGCTTGGTTTCTGTCTGTCCGGAGCTTGGCCGCCAGCCAGAGGGAGCGCGGGCAGCGCCGCAGGCGTCCTGCAGGGGGCGCGCGAGAGCCGGGGACAGCGGCTGCCACCCGCGCCCCGCCCGCGTGACCCGCGCGGTCCGCCCGAGCAAGCGGTTGCTGCCGGTATAAAAGGCGCGAGCGAGCCCGGCTCCCAGCCAGCGCCAGCATCCCCGCCCGCGCGACGTCCAGGTGAGGCTCTGGCCAGGACAGCCCCCCACAGGCCAGCCCCAGGGCAGCTCGCCCGCCCAGGTGAGCCCTCTCCCGGGTTACGGCCCGGCCAGGTGAGCCTCGGCCAGGTGAGCCCTCTCCCAGGTGAGTCCCCGGCCAGGTGAGCCCCCGGCCAGGTGAGTCCTGCCACTCGGTGGCCTTTGGAGCACATCAGGCAGGTTGGTGCCCACCGAGTTGGGTCCCAGTGGCCCAAGTTTTGATCAATATCTTAGATTTTCGTTTTCTCTTCTAGATTTGGCGTTCTATGCTGAAGTCATTATGGGTGTTTTCCAAATCCTGATGAAGAAGAAGGAGGTAAGCTTTTAAAGTAATGGAAAATCTTGCCTAAAAGGGTTCCTTTTTAAAGATGAAACGATGGGAGATTTTGAAGAAAATATACAAGTGACGTGTACATCTACATCCATCGCACGTCTGTCACACACATCCACCACGCCAGTCCTCTATCTGTATACACCTGCACGGACAGCTACTGGCTGTACCTCTGAGGTCCCCCGTTGTACCCCAGCTCATCCCTCTGGCGGTGATCATGACCGTGGCGGTCGGCGGAGCCTCGTCCTTTGCTGTGTACTCCTTGCAGAAAACCGACGTGATGTGAGTAGGGGCCTCCGAGCGGGGTCGGCAAGCTCCGTGTCAGTGTGTGATGTCAGTTTCTTGTTTGTTCCTGTGGATGAGAAGGCTTGGAGCCGGGGCTAAAAAGCACCCTGATATTTGAAAGATGACTCAGTTCTATTAACACTTGTTTCTTCCTTGTGTCTACATAAAAATCCTTTTGCTCAATGGGCCTCCTCTGTTCCTCCATGGGGAGGTCTGATATTTTTAAACTTAATCTGGGATTTTTAAAGTTCTTAAATTATTTGTGGGAAATGTGTGTCATCCAATGTCATCATTTTAGTTACATTTTAAAATTTCACTTTATTAGAACGATCTGGCCTAGTGTGATAGAATTGATACATCCAGTTGCCCATGGTGAACCTCACACCTGTGAGGAGGTAGACCCCTGTCTCCTGGCGTCTGAGGAAGCGATGACCAGAAGCCTCTGTGAGGAGATTGGTTCTGTCTCTAGCATGTTTATGGGCCCAGTATCAGTGTTCATTTCGATTCATTTCCTTCAACCTTTAATTAGCTTTCTTTTATTTTCAGTATTGATCGGAAAAGAAACCCAGAGCCTTGGGAAACTGTGGATCCTAGTGTACCTCAAAAGGTATTGCCCAGTGAAAAATAAGTGACGTTAAGTCCAAACCTTGCCACTCTTCTTGGCAAAGTAGATGAGCACCTTGCAGTGTGCCATTTGATGTAGCATTCAGGACAGTGGCCTAGAGTTGTAGGGATCCAGTCCAAATCCTTGCTGTATTACTCACAGGGGATTTTAGCGCTTGGCTTTTCTGAGGCTCTCGGAATCTATAAGACAGGCATGGTAATGTGCTCTACCTCAGAGGCAAAAGGATAAAGAAAATAAAATACATAGGACATTTTGCACCAGGTGTGGCCCATAATAAGAGCTCAAATATAAACTCTTATCATTATTGAAATACATTATCTCGTTCCAGCCATTGCATGTCTAAAGTTACTATTAGGTCTATTGTGAGGGATACCAGGTACTCCTGAAGATGTTCTATTTAAGTAAAATTCTTTTAAGACCATTTACATCCTAAATGTTTTGGAAGTTAGGAACATAAGGTCTGTTGGAATGAACTGACAGCTTAAACTGTCAGGAAAGGCTTTTTTAAAATACAGATTCTCAGGTGGCTGTTTGACCGACAGAGGGACATTTAGGGTCTCTATGAGTGCCTGCCTCTCCTGGGTACTAGAACACTCGTGGGATGAATGGAACTGTCCACATGTGAGATTTCTGGAAATTGGGACCCATCCTCTGCTCTGTCCAGTTTCCCTGATTATGTAACTTAATCTCTGGGCTCCGTCAAGCAGTGCCACGAGGAGGTCCTGCTAGGAGACCACGGTGTGCTGGGCCCCGTGCTAGAAGCCACGCACGTCCACTCACATGGGGCAGGGATGCTTTTTGAAGCTCACAGCTCACCTCCAACCTTAGCAAATGGAGAAATCTGGACACTGTCCATGAGAGAGGGGGCACGCATCTCACCGACCTCTTGGATCCTGTAACGCTCATCCCAGGTGCTAACTGAGAGAATCAGCCCCTGTTCCTACGCGGTGCGTGCTTTAGAGAGGGCGAGAGGTGGTTCTGACACACACGCTGTGGCGATGCTTTTCCTAAGGGGAGATGAGGATGATGGACAGATCTTGAACAAAACATTTGATTTCCTTTCTCTTAAAAGCTTATAACAATCAACCAACAATGGAAGCCGATTGAAGAGTTGCAGAAGGTCCGGAGGGTGACCAAATGACAGTCCCCGCTTCTTTCATCCTTGAGTACTCTATGAATCTAGCAGAAACACTTTCGTACAAACTAGAGTCTGCACACCAGTGTGCGGGAGTGCTTCTGCTACATTTTTAGGGTGTGTCTGCTTTCTTTGGACTCTGGAGAAGGAATTAAAGGTAGTGTAGTAATAACCACATAGTCCAAAAGTAAGTTGCTATGTTTATTGCTATCAGTTTGAATTTTGCATATTGAAAGTTCTATGTTTAGGATGCCTGTATGTCTTTCCTTGAAAGATTTGTAAGTTAGATTTTTGTCCGTAATAAAATACTCTTTGTGCAAGATATCACAAAGCTTAAATATATGCTTAAGGGAGGAGTTCCTCTTTTTATGCGAGAAAAACACATTTTGGAGCTCAAAACCTCATCTTTTAAAAAATATCTGGTACGAGCTTTTGCCTAAGATTTTCTTCTAAATTCGTTCATTCCCCCGGAGATGTATTGAGCACCTACTGTTCGCAGTGAAGTAATGAACAAACCCCACGTGGAGCGGGATCTGAGTGGCGGGAGGGCAAGTGCGACAAGGAGGTGTGAGACTGGAGGACCGGCTGGGGTTCTGGTGGGACAGGAACTTGGGTTGTGCTCAGATCGGCCCTAAAGATGCCAGTGCAAGCAGGGGTGCTCCTGCGAGGACTGGGGTGGGGGCTGTGAGCTTTGCCAGCAGCCGCAGGTCTGGGCACTTTCCCCATCCAGGGGTGACTTGGAGACCAAAGGGCCCGTCACACCCCACATGTCCCTGGGCTCCCTGGGCTGCCCTTAGAAAATGGGATCGAGTACAAAGTTGCTTTTCATTTTTTTTTTAAAAGAAATTGAAATATAATTCACATGCCATAGTATTCACCCATTTAAACGGCACAATTCACTGGTTTTTATTACATTTATGAAGTTGTGCAACATCGCCACTATGTAATTCCAGAACATTTTTATTACCACCCCACCCCAAGAACCTTGTACCCATGAGCCATTCCTGACCCCTCTGCCCCAGCCCAAGGCAAACAGTAAAAACCCTCCCTTTGGGTTGGACATTTCATATCGATGGGATCACAGGATGGTGGCCAAGGTGCCTGGCTCTACCTCAGCATGTTTTCAAGAGCCAGCGCCCCTTTCTCCGAGGAACGCTGTCCCGTCGTGTGCACATGTAAGCTGCAGCGCATTTGGGCTGCCTCTGCTCTTTGGTTCTGATGAACAGTGCTCGTAGGAACAGCCGCGTACCACTTCTTGTGTGACCGTGTAGTTTCATTTCTCGTGGCTGTGTACCTGCATTCCTTAGCTGACCGATAATGCTAAGTGCTTCTTGTAAATCTTCATGTGAATATAATGGAAATAGAAGAGCAAGGCTACATTCTCGTCACTTTCATAGCAATAAAAAATGTTCAAATGGGAAAGGGAACTGGGGTCGGGGGAAGGAAAGGAAAAGAAAAAAAACAAGAAAAGAAGGTTAGGGCCGGTGAGATGGCTCAGTGGCATAAGCGCCTGCCTGGCAAGCGCGAGGTCCTGAGTTCGACTTCTGGAACCCACATGCGAAAAAAGGGCCGGTGATATCGCTCAGCAGCACGGGCGCCTGCTGGTGCACGAGGTCCTGAGTTCGACCCCCGGTATCCACAAAAAAAAAAAAGAAAAGAAGGTTAAAATGGAAACAAAGCTTTTGTAAATAAGGAGGGGAAAGGGGTTGAAGGGAGGGAAGGGGAATGGGAAAAGAAGAATCAAGATGTATCATGTACAGGTACAAATTCCTTGTGATGAATGTGATCATGATGTATGTCTAAATTGTACCAATAAACTTAATTAATCAAAAAAATAATAACCAGCTCTTGTCAGGGACTTGGCAACCTCGAAAGGATTAGAGTGAGACTTCCTCCAACATTCGTTGCTTCCTTATGGCCTCAGTTCCCCCCCGGTGAAAATCCCTGATGGAATTACGTGTAGCCGTGGGGAAGCACATTTCTAGCTGCCTGAGCTTCTCGGTGGAATACGATACCATCACCGAACAGACGTTAGCAGCCTGGGGACGACGCCTGGCTGTCGAAGGACAACTGTGCCGCTTGACTCTAAGTGCAGGCCCGGTGGAAATGCAATGACTGTGGGTATGGACGGGCTCCGGGAGGTTGGTGAGCAGGTTTGGGAGGAGAGAAGTCAAGAGCAAGGTCGACTGGGCGGGTGGGAGGGTGTCCCTTTCCCAGCACCGCTGAGGCCCGACACCTTGTACCAAAAGATGAGGCAACAGGAGAAAAATGTAACAAACGTATTTGAGCACAGTTCTTCGTGCCAGGGCAGGGTTTGGATTTAAGACCAAAGGCTCGAGGAGGCTGCGCATTTCCGCGGTTCGGTTCCGTGGCGCAGGGCCAGCTGGGTAGGAATGTAGTTGGACGGAAAGGGCGTGAGCGAGGGGAGCAGAGGGGAGCCCAGCAAGGTCTGCTGGGTTCTTCCTGGCTTCTTCCTTCTGGTACAGGGCAGGACCTTTCCGGACAGGGATCTTGGGACCTGCAATCCAGCGAGGTGGGCTGGGAGGATTTCTTGCTGGACAACTCTCAAGCGAGGGAAGTTGGAGTCCTATTTCCAAGCTTTGTGGCTGGCTTTGGGGACAGTGGGCTGTGGTGTGTGTGACCCAGCCTGGGAAAGAGGAATTCTTGTTTTTATGGCTTTCTCTGGGGAGAAGAAGGGCAGAGAGGGCCCAGGACAGAAGGAAGCCTGCGATTTGAGGGATCATTTTCTGAGCCCCAGCCACACTAGATCCCAAGATTTTCAAAACTGTGTTCTTAGCTTTTTCCCCAAATGTTTTATTTTTTTTATTTCAGATATAGAAATAAGTTGAAAGATTACTAGTTCAAAGAATACTCACTTTTTATCAAAAGGCCTTCGGCCACATTTGCGGTATCTCTCTGTAGACAGTGTGTCTGTTATTTAAACATGAACCCTGAAAATGAGTTCCAGCCATCCTAAACCCTAAAGCTTTCCCCCTAAAAGCTGAGGCACGTGCTCACTCCTAGGGGACAGGACGCTGTCCCCCAGCTGATGACACCGTCATGTCTACAAAAATCAACCGGCTCAACTGGATCACCTGTCATTCCAATTTCTTGCAAATGTCCTGAACAGCTGTGTTTTCAGTCCAGAGTCCAAACTGAGGTCTGCCCGTTGCAGCTGGTGGTGAGGCTGTGCGAAGTCCTCGACAGACCCGGGATTGGGAGCGGGCGTAGAATGCCCGTCTGCATGGCGCACACACTTGTTATCTGGACGGCACTGTGGACTTTAACCATTTGTTATCTGGGATAATGATAATATTTTTATTTTTGTATCACTTAAATATTTAAAAAGTCACATTTATGGGGCGCTCCCTGCATGCGAGGCACTGTGCTGGCCTCACGGATCTGCCCGTCCAGGGGCAGGAGCTGCTCTCATGTGCAGTCACAGCGGTGTCACGACAGTTGAGCAAGAGCAGAACCAGCACGTGGTACCAGGGAAAGCGTCCAAAGACGTGTCATCCCGCAGCTACTAAAGGGCCAGAGTTGGGTTTAAGCCGGAGAGAGGAGGAGGCAGCACGGTTTGCTTCCCGAGAAGAGACCGTGGCAGATGGAGGTGGCAGGTGAGCGTGGACAGGGACTTTGGTTGGAGGCCACAAACCAGTGCTGTCCAGGGGACAGTGGTGAGGGCCATGGCTGAGCAGGACAGTGGCAGGGGATGGGAAAAATCAGACAGAGAGAGAGGCCCAGGAGCACCCCAGGTGGCCACACCCAGAGGCTGGGAAGGTCCCCGATGAAACCTTTCACCTTTATGGCCTGGAGTTGTGAGCAAACACGTACAGCTCTTTGTACATACAAATAAAACGTGAAGTGAGTTTTCCCAGTGAAGAGTTCGAGTCACATTCCAAATCACCAAACTCCAGAGCAGGATCCAACTGAATACTCACCCGTCACTGGTTATTTCCTCGAAGAAATTCTTTCACTTTCTCTTTGAGATGCTGTGGTGGAGAAGGAGAGGGCAGACTGGACTTGGACCGCCCTGCCCCTCCCCACGGTTCTGGAGAAACCGCAGAGCCCTCCTCCGTGAAGTCGATTACTAATACGAGTACTAGTACTAGTCAGCCAGCCGGAGTTTATACCACCAGCAGCCGCAGGCTACCCAATGTGTCGTTGACCATGTGCCAGAGGCAGAATTCGCATTCCCTTCTCTCTTTAAGAAAATGTTTGAAGGATGATTATCACGTAGAGTAGGAAGCCCTTGTGTTTAAGATTATATTCTGCATGCACGCTACCTCAGGTGACCCCTGGCCCACCTTTGTTTCACAACACCCCGACTGTCCACCTCACAGTGCACCCACACCTGTAGATAAAGCTGCTCACATGCACCCTTACCTGCACAGACACCTGGCCAGACACAGGGGCCCAGGGATGAGCTCACATCCAGGAGCGACACAGTAACGAGACCAATATCTGTGTGTCTACACCCATGAGTCTCAGTGGAAGCAAGTCCAGATTTTAGTCATCACCACACTGCTCAGCTGGCACATTACACATACTCTCACAACCAAAAGGATTGGTGTGTGGCTTGGATAAGAAAGGAGAGTGCGGTTACACACATGTATCTAAGATAGCAGTCAGGATGGAATTAATTTTTCTGGTAATTTGTCTCATCATGTTTTCCCCAGGCTTAGAGAATTACTGCAGGTAATTATATAATTTCCCTAGAAGCTAGCGCTGTTTTTTGATCTTAGTTTTAGTAATGTTTTACTACTTCATTTACCTGTGTGCTTATTACTTAGTTTTTTTTTTTTTTTTTTTTGTGGGTACCGGGGGGTCGACCTCAGGACCTCACGTGCCAACAGGCACCCGTGCCGCTGAGCGATATCACCGGCCCCTTTTTCGTATGTGGGCTCCGGGAGTCGAACTCGGGCCCTCGCGCTTGCCGGGCAGGCGCTTAAGCCGCTGAGCCATCTCACCGGCCCTATTACTTAGTTTTTAAATGAAAATTAGAATAAAATTGGGCCAGGCATGGTGGTGCACACCTGTAATCCCAGCAGGAGGATTGCTGTGAGTTCAAACCTAGCCTGAACTTCGTAGTGAGACCCTGTCTTACACACACACACAAAAGAATAAAATTGGGATAACCAATAAAGAAAATGTGGTATTTATACACAATGGAGTATTACTCTGCTATCAAGAAGGATACTCTTGAGCCATTTGTAGGAAAATGGATGCACCTTGAGACCATAATGTCAAAGGAAATAAATCAGACATGCAAGCTTCAATATTGGATGATTTCTCTTGTATGAGAAACCCAAAATATAAATAAAGACCAAAATAAAAGCTAGATAATAGGAAATAGGAAGATAGATCTTTTGGAAATGGGAAGGGGACCAAGAGATGGAGGGAGTGGGGGGGGATGAAAAAAGAATGAAGATGTGTTATGGACATGCACCAACTCTCCACAAGGAATGTAATCATGTACTTCAAACACATATCAATAAAAATAAATTTTAAAAATTTGGAAAACCTCAAGTTATATTTTAACTCTTGCAGACATGCTAAAACCAACCTTCTCACTCACCTGGTATTTCTTATACTACAGTAAAACGTTATTCACTTAGAGAATCTTTAAAAAATTAAACTCCAGGGCCGGTGAGATGGCTCAGCGGCATAAGCGCCTGCCTTGCAAGCGCGAGGGCCCGAGTTCGACTCCCGGAACCCACATACGAAAAAGGGGCCGGTGATATCGCTCAGCGGCACGGGCGCCTGTTGGCGTGCGAGGTCCTGAGGTCGACCCCCCGGTACCCACAAAAAAAAAAAAAAATTAAACTCCATTTAAAAAAAATTTACATCGAGTAGTATGTGTAGCTTTCCCCCTCTTAGGTGTGTGATCGTGATGTTGACACTACCTCCTGGAGCTTGTCAGGGCTCTCTTCCCTCTGGCAAGCTAATCTGATTTATTTTACAGCGTCTTAGCTCATCTGAAGTCTCTTTCTCAACCAAGTGAGAAATGGACTTGAGAGACAGATTAACACCACAGGCAAATGTTTGCTCATTACTTTGGAGACTATTTTGTTGAGTCAACCACTAAACTTTCTCAAATTTTGCTTCCAAGTTTTTTGAAGTGGTACCGTTTACTTTTTAAATTATTATTTTTAGCATTGAAATGTACAGTGGACCTTTGACTTAGGAACTCACTGCGTTCCCGAGGGCTGGTTGTAACTCAAGCTGTCAACCGAAGGCTCAGGCTCCTCTACACAGCCTTCAAAGTCCCTCTCCGGTACACAGGCAGCTCTCAGCGTCCTCAGAGAGACACTGGCCCAGGATTTCTCAAACCCACACAGGAAAGGATGTCGTAATGTTCCTTCCAGAGCTCTGTAAGGGTTCAGTCTGTATGTGAGAGCATCTGGAAGCACACGCAGCCAGCAGTCAGGTCATAACTCAAGACTTTGGTCATAAGTTAGAACTAAAATTTGGGTCAGAACCCAAGTTGTTTGGATATCAGGCCGGTCGTAACTCGAGGATCCACTGTAGTTTAGATGCAGTGACCTGACAGGCCTCGGTGTCAGTTCCAGGAAGGGTTGCGGCCATGGTACACATGCATGAAACCAGGACGCAGGACGCACTGTTATCTCTGTTGGTCCAGGGAGCTCCCTGTGATGTCGCTGACTCCTAAGTCAGAAGCCATCGACCCTGTTCCTCCTTCACCCGGAGGACCTGGTCCAGGACAGGAGCTAGCAAGGACCCCAGGGCTTTGACTGCGACCCGGAGGCCTGGCCTTCTGGCCATTTCTCTGCGACTTCCTGTTGTTGGAGCTTTCACTGTCTACCTGGGGCTTGCAGCCAAGAAAGATGGCAGATTTCTACAGAAACTATGATTCCGTGCGCAACGTGGAGGAGAGGAAGAAGGCTGGTGTTTTCTGGAGTATAAAGTGACTTTGGAATGTGACGCATTTCGTTAAATTCCATAGAAATTTGTGACTGACCTGTGTGTTCCTGAAGTATGAAACATGAACGTGTGGGCTAAGGAATAGCTTCTGTTCATAAAGAAAAAATTAAACATTTTAAACCCATTGCATGATACACTTTAAAGGGCTGAATTGCATGGCATACAAATTAATATCACAGAAAATGAATCCGCATTTTGCTTGATATCTCACTTAAAAATAATAGAGCCTCCTGGGCGTGGGCCTGTAACCCCAGCACTCAGGAGGCTGAGGCAGGAGCATTGCCAGGAGTTTGAGGCCAGCCTGAACTACATAGTGAGACCCTGGCTCAAAAAACAAAACAAAACATAACAAAACAAAAAATAATAGTCTGCTATAATTTTTTCCACTGAGTAAAGTAGTCCCCCATAATATTTGATTTGCTTTTTTTTATCCCCACTAAGACAGACACTTTGAAATCGCTGAACACCAAGGCCAGGCGAGCCAAGTCTAGCAACTCTCTCACCCTCCAGCGACAGCTGATTGGCTCTGCTGGGCCTCTCTGACGAGTGCGGTGCGGACTCGGTTCCCTGCGGTCCAGGGGCGCACGCGTTACCGCCAGCAGGGGGCGCCCGGCGGAGCGCAGAGCCGCAGAGAGACCACCCGGGCCGGTCCTGCTAGAGTCCAGCTGGGGCTGCAGGCCGCTCTCCTCCCCGCACCCGAACCCGGACGACACCCGGGGCCGTGCCCCTGACGGCTCCCCTAAAGCCTGCTCCCCGGGGGAGAGATGACAAAAACAAAGACCCCCGAGCCTGCCCTGGGCAGTCGCCACGCGTGCGCGCCGCATCCTCCGTGACCTGCAGTAAAATCTGCACCCGGGGCTCACCGAGGGCTCCGGCGCGTGGACCGCGCCTCCTGCAGCCGGGTACAACGGAGAGGCTTATGGAAGGGCCGTGCGCCCCCCACACAGCCGGCGTGGCCCAGCACCTTAACCTGTGCGTTCGCCCGCTGAGTGCACAGATGCGCGCGTGCGGGGAGCGCGTGACCGGCCTCGTCGGGAGTGTGGTGCGCTGCTGGGGACAGCCCAGTCTTACACTGCCTCGGCCTCCCAGTTCAGCCAGTGTACCCAGATTGAGCCCGAACCCGGGTTCTGCCGAGCAAGAGCCGGCGCCGGGGCAAGTCCTGTCACTGCTCAGAACCGCACCTTGCAAGGGAGGGGTTCATCTCAGGGCGACCTGCAGAGCGCAGCGGGCGACAGCTCTGACCCGGGAGCCAGTGCTGGCTCCTGCGAGAGGCGTGGGTTGGGCTCCGACCCCACACCCCTGTGCCCTTTCCCCTTCCGTGTTCCTCTGTGGGGTGACACAACTGTAAGAAGGCCCTCGGCCTTGGACTTCCTGTCCTCGAGAACTGTGAAAACCAATCTCTGTCCTTTATAAATTTTCCCAGCCTCAGGTATGCTGTTATAGCAGCACAAGACAGACTATGACAGCCGGGTGTGGTGACGCAGGCCTGTAAAGCCAGCGCTCGGGAGGCTGAGGCAGGGGAATCACAGCAAGTTTGAGCCCAGCCTGGGCTACAAAGTAAGTTCACAGCCACCCTGAACTATATAGCGAGACCCTGTCTCAAAAAACCAGAAAAGGAAGGAGAGGAGGAGCAGCCTTGTGTAAATCACTTTCTGCCGCCATAACAAACCCCTGAGGTAATCAGCTTGTGGAGAAAGGGTTACTTCCACTCCTAGTTTCAGAGGCGCTTGCTGTGGTCGTTGGGATCTACCGTGTGGCCTTACGCCCCATCGCACAGGCCCCCAGGTCCTCCAGGCCTCCTGGGATGTCCCCCTGTGCTGGCCCTGGGCCGGATTCCCTCTAGGTTTGTGCCCCAGCTGTGTGGCAGTGGCAGAGCTGTCTGGAAGGAGGCATTGCCTCTGGGCCTGCGGTGGGGGAGGAGGGGTGGGAGGCTGAGGCAGCACTGCCCTGCCTGCCAAGCCACCTGCATATCGGGTGTGTCCCTCCTGGCTGGGAACAAACCGGCCAGCCAGGGTGAGGTCAGTTTCTGTGCAAGGTGCTTTGCATAAAGAAACAAGACCCTCCTTCCCGATGAGAAGTGTGAGCCCCATCCTGGCCGAGTGGGTGCCTCTGCCCAGCTCCTCAGAGGCGGCACTTTGTCCCCATCACCCATCCTGTGGCCGTGGGAGCTGGAATTTGGGCGGGGATGGGGACGGTCCGGTGCCAGGCAGCTCTGAGTCCACCCTAGCTCCAGCTTCCCACTTTCCTGGTTCTGCGCCCAGCACAGCCCGATCCTGTTCGCCTTTTTCTAACAGCTTCCCACATATCACAGAGATGTGGGATGTGGTGCATATTCTAATGAAACCCAGTGAGGGATGATTTTGCAAACTCACACCGCAGTATCTGGCATATGCAATTGTAAAACTTGATTCATTTTTCAACAAATATTTCAATGAGGTAATAGGAATCCAACGGTGAGGTAAAACAATTTCCCCATGGGGCTCCAGTCTTGCGGGGGAAGAAATGGGTGAATTAATCCCCTGACACACTCACATTGCCAGCCACGTGGAGGCCATCGAAGGGCAGACCAGGGGACCGTGGGCACTGGCCGAGGCCTGCGGGTCCGGGAGGGTCCTTGATCTGCCAGCCCTGTCCAGCACAGACCTCATCCCGGGAACTCCTTTCCCATGGCAACGCCCTCTCATCCTGTCCAGAGCTAAGTAGATGTTGATTCCGACTAGGCTGAGGCCACGCGAGGCATGCGCTCGTGATGGGAAATAGGGAAACCGAGAGAACCCACTGCCGTCAGAGCCACGGAGGGACGGGCCAGGGGATGGATTCCTAGAAACGGGCAGAAGGAGCCGGGCAGTGTGTTCAGAGCTCGTTGCCCCAGGAAGCCCACCTTGGAGAGCAGCCCTGAGGAAAATACAGGGAACTTGTAACAGCAAAATGTTTAAACAGGGGAACAGGCTAATGTCCAATAAAAGGAGCCCATCTTTATATGTGAAAGACAAGAATCTATACATGAATATATGGAATATTCAGTATACAGATGGGATACATGTAAATACATGTGTATCTGAAGAGCAATGCACCTATTAAAAATGAAAGCAGAATCACCAGGTGTGGTGGCGAACACCCATAACCCCAGCGCTCGGGAGGCTGAGGCAGGAGGATCACCCAAATTTCAAGGGCAGTCTGAACTACATAGAGAGACCTTCTATCAAAAACTAAAAAAAAATGTGGGGGGCAAGTTTTAAATTTTGCTACAAATCTAACTTCAATCTCTATGTGATTTTTTACAAAAGAGCGTGAGGAGCAGAGATGGCAACCACTGTGTCCAACAGCTCCAAGGGGCAGAAGGACCCCAGGCTCAGAGGGTGGCAGGGACCCAGGGCAAGGGTGTCACTCCTGTCCCTAGGGAGCAGCTCTCTGGTGGTGCCTATCCTCTCCCCTGGGAAGAGGGCTCTTTTGCTGGGGTCTCCATCTACTTCCCACTCTTGGGGGCTGGGACAGCAGGCGCTGATGGCCATGTCACCCCTGGAGGTAAGGAATGGGAGGCTGGACCCAAGCTGCCACCTTGGTCCACTGGGCCCTGTCGCTGCCCCAGGAGTGCCCTGGGCCGGGCGGTCACGCTGCAGGGGAGAGGGGGCTGAGGTCACCTTGTCCCTGAGTCACCGCCTGGGCTTGCGAAGGGGAAGCCCAGGTCACATAGCCTGGCTCTCTGCCTGGGCTCTGGGGGTGCTGTGTTTCCCAACCCCACCCACCACTCAGGAAGCTCCGCAGCCCGTGCCCGGCCCATAGGGCTCCCGCCCTGCCTGTGACCCCCGGCTCCAGCCCTGTGCACTGGACGCAGCGGCCTCTGCAGGACCTGAGCCCCCTGCATGGGAACCATGGAGCTCCCGGTCCCAGGGAGCCACAGAGAAAGCCGAGGGAGGAGTGGCAGGGCCACATCTTACACAGGTCCCAGGCCACTCCTTGACTGGTCATGTCAGAATCCGGTCACGGTGGGCATCGGCCCTTGTTAAAGCTCGCCAAATGTCCACGGTGTGCAAACAGGGCTGAGGGCCACTAACTAAGAAAACAAAATTCTTGCGGGGTGTGGTGGCACATGCCTGTGATCCCAGCACTACGGAGGCTGAGGCAGGAGGAGCCACCCTGGGCTACATAGTGAGTTCAAGGCCAGCATGGCCTGGGGATACATAGCGAGACTCTGTCTCTGAAAACCAATAGTAATAATAAGGATAAATAAACAAAAGTCTGATGCCTCCTCTCCTGCATCTGGGGTTGTGCTTGTCCGTCTGTAGAAATCCGGCTTGTCCTTCCAGCCACATCTAAGACGCCCCTCCTCTGTGAAGGCCTCCTTGATGCCCCCAAGCCCAGTACCCAAGGCAAGGTTAATGGCTTGTCGCCCATCCTCAGTTCTGTTAGCTACATGCGCTGGGGTGTGGGGGCTGCCTGGGTTCAATCCTGCTTCCTCTATGTAGCAGTTGTGTGGCGCTGTTGTCAAGTCTGGGGGCCTCACTTTCCTCACCTGTAAAATGGGAATAATAATGACACAAGAGCCAGCTGTCAGCACTGCAGCCTTTTCCCTACAGCTCTTCTGCTGGCTCTCATCCATGTGAAGTCCTCTCAGGCAGAGCTGCGTGTGTCCAGGCAGGAAGGCTGGGCTGGGGACAGGGACTTGGCTGGAGCCGTGAGGTGCACAGGCACCTGGTTTCTGGTTAGCCCCGGCTCCCCCTTCTGGAGCTGGACTCGGGGCTGCCTGTCCCTGGGGGAGAAGCTCTGTCCCTATGGTGGCCGAAGGCGGGTGGAGGAGAGTGGCCATGGAGGAGGGCATGGGGCTGGCCCAGGTCGCCAAGCCTCACCACACCCCACCTCCTTGTGGGGACAGGGACACCTGGGTCCTCAGTCACTCCTGGTTTTATCTCTGAACTGAGGGTGTGGGCCAGGTGACCCCATGACCAGAATTCTGAGGGAGGAGGAAGTGAGGGTGACGGGGTAAACTGCTTGGGTGGGGACGGAGAGGAAAACGCCCAGCTGCTCACAGCGCAGGTCACTTCTGGGATCCGGAGTGCAGGGACTTCTCCCCACAGCCGCTGACACCGTCTGCCCGCCACATGCACAGGGCCAGCTCAGGCCAGCACCTCACGCTGCAGCCCAGTCCGAGTTCTGAAACTTCTGACCCAGCCCCCCGCTGATCGGGTTCCCACTCTCCCCACTTCGGGCTGATTGGTTTGCAGAGTGGCTCATGGAAGGTCAGCACCGGCCTGGGTTCTCAGAGAGAACATACAGGCGGCCAGGGAGGGAGTTGGCTAAGGAGGGGGGCCCCGCACAGGGATGTGAGGCTGGTCACTCCGCTTCTGTACCCTCCTTGTGACAGGGCGTGGCAGGCTGGGGAGAGGGACCAGCTCTCCTCTAGAACCCACACCGTGCAGGCTGTGGCATCTGCGTGTTGTGCCTCACGTACGTCCCTTTTTCAGTCACAGGATTGCAAACTCGTGGCTTCCCCTTCTGTGTCCTCACAAGGCCAGCCTCCCTCCAGTCCGGTTTCATTTCTTCAAACTGAGCTTGCATCTTGGTTTAGATCTACAATGTTCCCCAAGGCCTCCTGTGTTCAGAGGCAGGGGCTTTTGGGAAGTGACTGGGTCGTGGGCACTGTGCTCAACCGTGGATTAATGCATGGATGAGTTCCTGGTTGAATGTGCTGTGGGGCCTGGTTAGAGGTGGTCACTGGGGTGTGATCTGGAAAGGTGTGTTTCTGTCCTCAGCCCCTCCCTTTGCTCTCTGCTTCTCGGCTGCCACGAAGTGAGCAGCTTTCCTCATTCATGCTCTTCTACCATGCTGCTGTCGCCTTGGAGCCAGTTCACCATGGACTGAACCTTTCAAAACCATGAGCCAAATAAACCTCTCCTGCTTTAAACTGCAGGTTTCAGGTGTTTTGTCCCAGTGACAGGAAGGTGATAAGATACCTGCCACACTCTCATGCCCCTGACTTTCCTCCCCCTCGCTCCCCTATCCATCCTGGTACCAAGGGAGCTGGATTTTCCTGGTTGTGCCCTGTGTGAGTCAAGAGTGTTTCTGGGTTGGCACCGCCTTGCCCTCCCACTTCAGCCCTGTGCCCCTTCCTCATCGCTGGGCTGAGGAAAAGGCCCAGAGCTGGCAGCCAGCAAAGAAGCAGGGCCCAGTGGCCCCTCTGCCACCGTGCTGGCCCTGGACTGTCCTGGTACGTAAGTGACTGCTGCTTTCTGGGGTGCAACGACTCGCACTCGGCCAATTCGAAATGACACTAAAGGCAGACCTGGGGAGTGACAAGCAGCAGGCCCCTGACCTATGATCTGTGGTATGGTAAAATGAAAATATGGGAAATGTTTAAATTAAAGCATTGTAAGCCAGGTGTGGTGGCATATGCCTGCAATCCCAGCACTCTGGAGGCTGAAGCAGGAGGATCACAAGTTTGAGGTCAGCCTGGACTACATAGCAAGACACTATCTCAAAACAAAATTTTTTAAATGTAGTATGGTAAAAGACACACAAAGACACATTGCCATGAATCCCCCTCAAGACACTGCTCCGTCTTCAAACACACTTGCCTTGGCAATGTGTGGGTACAATGTACAATGACTAGGAAGTGATGTTTTATGCATTTATCGCTTTTAACGTAGGACTTATTTTCTCATACAGTTTAATTTTCCAAGTGGTAAACGGTTTAACAACTGGTTTGCAAAAGGAGAAGTTTAACAATGAGCTCTTGCGAGCTGTGTGCCCCAAATTGCCAACCCGCCCTGGGCCCAGGGAGGGGAGACGCTGCATCCCAGCCCCGGGCATCACCGGCCCGCTATGCTTTCTGCCTGTCCAGACGCCGGGCGCAGGAGCTGGGTGGCAGCCTCAAAGTCGCCCCGGAGCCAGGAAATTCCCCTTCCCCGACCACGCGAAATCCCAGACTTTCCACATGGCTCAGACTGCGATTGGTCAATCCCCTGAGGCCACCAAGTTGGTTGCACCTCTTGCTGGGTCTCTCTCCCCACAGGCCTACACCGCCCGATGGGCAGTGGACAGACAGACACCCGCTACCCCAGAGTGCAGCTCCACCCGAAAGTGCCGGAAGCTGAGGCTGCGAAGCGGCGGTGACCTCATTCACCAGCTCTCCATACACCCCTCTGCATCAGGCCTGGGGACGCCCGGGTGTGGCCCGGGGCCACGATGACAACCCTGTCTCGGCCCCCCGGGAAATGAACGCAGCTCTGCTTCAGTGTTCCTGCCCTACGTCGCGGCCCCTGTCCACCACAGCGCCTCCTGTACGGCTGGAGAAGGCTGGAGAGCAGGCTCGCCTGGCTCACGCCCCTCCATGCCAGCTGCCGCCTCTCCTCCAGAGGAGCCCCTCTCCCCGCGGGACCTGCCTGGCCCCCTTTGTTTGTGGGGTGCTCTGCTCTGGTTCCTGGCTCCGGGTGGCCCGGAACTTCTCATTCATTGCTTCAGCCAGCGTGGGCTGGGGTGTGGGCAGGAGGAGAGGATGGACGGACTGGGAAGGTTGACCCCGTTCTAGTGTGGCAGCTGGAGCCAAGGCCAGAGGGAGGGCAGCACCCCAGGCCTGGGGACCCCGACGTTTGCATGCCACAAGCACTTTCGGTCACAGTGAGTGTGACTGGTTTTCCACTGGTATGCAAGGCCACCAAGTCAGCTCTGAGCAATCACAAAGTGTAATTAATGAAGTTGGGTGTGGTGGCGCACACCTGTCATCCCAGAACTCAGGAGGCTGAGGCAGGAGGATCACCAAGAGTTCAAGGCCAGCCTGGACTACACAGCGAGATCCTGTCTCAAAAACACCAAAATATAATGAAAACAAAACCGAAAAGAGCAATCAAAGGAAGGAGGTGGGAAGTGCCCAGAGCCTGCTGCTCAAGCCCGGCTCTGACACGCAGTCTGCCCCTGTGCAGATGGACAGTGACTTGCACGGTTCCCATAGCCCTGGCCTGCTCGGGGCAGCCTGGCCCGCCTTCCAGCCTGCGGCGAAGCCCTTCCTGTTCCTTTGTGTTGTTGGAGCAGTTACTTCCCCCAAAGATGAATGCGTGGGTCCCACCCCAAGTCGAGTTCTAGCTGCGTTCCATGTACAAAAACACTTGTCAACGTTAGCCGGATTCCGCGCAGGGCGAGGGCGCCATCTGCTGGTCACCTTCGAATAAGACAGAATTGAACTTGCGTGGGGGCCTCTGTTTACACAGGTGACCAGGAGCGGATCTAAAAGTTAAAGAATAACAGGTGCAAGCGACAAGGGATTCGTGTCGGGGTCCTCGCCGGCTCTTAGCAGCTCGCATAAGCACCGGGGTTGGGGTGCAGCCCAGAGGTCGGCGCTCCACTGGCATGCGCGAGCCCTGGGTTTGATCACCAGCACGACACACAGAACAGTATACGTACATCCTCAATATGTATTTATTGACAAAAATGATATATAAAGTACATTTATATGTAAAAGTAAATATGAGCTGTTTCTTCAACAGAGAAGCGAGGAAAAGACTTAACGGGGCAACTTGTTAAGGGGGTTCTCCAAATGGGCAATGAATTTATGGGAGATGTGTAACTTTTGGTCTTAGACTCTTGAAAAAAGTAGAGGAAATCCCAGGCAGCTCTGCACGCCGTACAGAGGCCGGGTTAGTGTCCGCCCCCGTGCATTGAGGCAAAAAAAAAAAAAGGTCCCAGGTAATTCCGATTTTGCCCACGAGGGGGCGTGCCTCCACGTTCCCTTTTTAATTTTTAAGGAAATGCAAATTAAAACCAAGAGACACCAGCGAATACCCTCCAGAAAGGTTAAAACTGAGACTAACAACGGTAAGGCAGCAAAAATGTGGGGCAGCTGGGGTTCGGAGGCACTGCTGCAGGGAGTGCAGGTTGTACGACTTCGGAAATGGCTCCACGTTGGGAAACAGTTAAACACAGGCCCACTCTGTCCCCAGAAATGCCGCACGTGTGCTCCGCCGAGTGTCCGGGCTGCTCACGACGCCATGCGCGGTGACAGCTGACTAATGCAAGAATTCTAAACCTATCGCCGTGTGGTGCTGTGAAAGAATACCTAACAGCGGTACAAACAAAAAACTGCGCCTCTGAGTAGCAACAATGTGGGCATGTTCACCTGGGCGTGGTGGTGCACACCTATAATCCCAGCACTCGGAAGGCTGAGGCAGGAGGACCTCCATGAGTTCAAGTGCAAGGCCAGCCTCTTCTCACCAGGGAGTGGGACTCCCTCTCCTCCCCCTGAGAATATTTGCTCTAGGCAAGCATTTTGTTTTGGCTTTTTTTCTCCCTTGAATTATTTCTGTGGGGAAAATTTCCATGAGCAGAATGATTTAGCCAAGGAGCTCAGCTATTTGCATGCTGTATTTTATAAACGCTGCCAAATCATCCCCCACACAGTGGAGCAGCCCACCAGCTCCCTGAAGTAAGTTTCTCAGAGCCTTCCAATAGTAGACTTTCAAGACTTTCAGGATTTAAAGAGCTGCTTAGTTTAATATTTGCACAACAAACCGGGTGTGGGGGCGCACATCTGTGATTCCAGCACTCAGGAGGCTGAGACAGGAGAATTTCCAAGAGTTCGAGGCCAGCCTGGGCTACACAGTGAATTCAAGGACAGCCTGAACTACATAGCGGGACCGTCTGAAAAACACCTAAGTAAGTAAGTAAATAAATGAAATGCTTGGTCGGCTTGGTGCTCAGGACCCGCTGCTGTTCACTGCTCTCTGGCACCTGAGCGACTGAGGGACACACATGGGAGAGCAGCTAACTCGAGCGGAGGAAAAACTGGGGGCCCGGGGCGGGCGGTGAGTCCCCGCCAATCGGCGCTCGGGGTGGGCGCGGCCGGTGGCGCAGGCTGTGGCATCAGAGGGGCTCAGGCCCGGACTCAGCGCCGCGCTCACCTCCGCGGGCCAAGAGCGGCGGCGGACGAGACGCCACAGGCCGCTGCGCGCCGGGCCGGGGAGCGCGCGGCACCCGAGCTGCAGGCCGGGGTCGGGGTCTCCGACAGCGGGCGCCGGGGCGCGCGGCCCCCGTTCCTCCTCTTCCTCATCGCCCCGCGCCTCTCGCCGGCCCGCGCGGCTCCCGCTCCGCTCCGCCCGACCACGGTGTTACTTGCTTTTTACTGTAAAAATCTTCTATTTTTTGCTGAGTTTGGTGACAGATGTCCGTGATCCCAGCTACTTGGAGGACGAGGCAGGAGGATGCCGATTCGAAGGCCGGTCCGGGCAACTTAGAGAGACCCTGTCTCAAAATATAAAAGGCAGGGGATGTAGCTCAGTGGCAGTGCACTCTCTGGACGTGGGAGAGGCCCAGCCACCGACTGTAGCGATATGAATAACAGGTTTGCTGCGGGGCGTGTAGGAACAGTCCATGAAGTTTCACTGTACTGGCATAGACCACTGGTTACTTCCTCCTCTCCGACCAGCTTTTGCAATGTCTCAGCCCAAAAATAATCCCAGGCTTTATCTCCAGGAGGGTGGATTTATCCTTCCTTTTCCGTGGTCACAATAGGACACCTCCTGCATAAACTCTCTTTTGGGAAACTCCTCGTTTCCGTGATGACATAGTGTGTGGCAGGCAAAATGGGCCTGGCGGGTATCACAGCTTTTAGAGATTCCCACCATCACTCATGATTAGCTCCTTTAACTAAATGTGGAACTTCTAAGTAAAAACAATAGAGATTATTTAAAAAAAAAATAAATGAAATGCTTGATGGTGATTCCCCCTCACACACCGCCTCGTCAATGATGCCTTTGCCCTTTTTTCTCCTTTTCCTCCCCGACCAGCCGTACCCGAGGACTCTTCTCCCTCGACGCTGGCTTCTCCAGAGCCATTCCTCATTCAGATCGGGCACCTGGCCCCTAAGGGTGCCGGTGGAGCCGGGCCGGCTTCTCTCTGTGCGCGGTGGCGCCTGTGCTTGCCGGGAGCCTCCTGCTGCCTGCTTCCCAGGGACTTCTCTGGGGACCCGGGGGAGGACAGGCGCGGAGGTGAGTGTCTGGGTGGCACTGGGCGCAGAGTCGAAACCCACTGGGCTGGGGGAGCCCGGGACAGAGGCCAGGCCCTGCCAGTCCCGACACCAGGAGCCACTCGTGCGTGGCTGTTGAGTGCTTGAAATGAGGCCAGGACAACTTGGGAACTGATTTTTTAAAGAATGTTTTGGATTTGTAAACTCTTGTTTCTGATTGAGACATAACTGACATACGATATCCTATATATATTTAGTAAAATCCGGTAAGTTCTGGCACAGGGGTTTGCCGTGAAACTATGTCCGAGTCACTCTTCCTGGGACACCGGACCAGGATCATGGGTTCAGTCCATGGTCCTCTGGCTGCGGGCAGAAGCAGCATGGCAGAGGGGCCTGGCGGAGGACGCTGCTCACCCCGCGGTGCCGGGAGCGGAGGGAAGGGAGGAGGCGGGAGGGGCCTCTTCCCGCGAGGCGCCACCTCCCAACTGCACGTTTGGCTGTGAACTCACCCGGGCGTTAACCCGCCGCTGAGCACGGCGTCCGGGATCCGTTCGCTGCCAAAAGCCCCACCTCCAAGTGCTGGAGACTTTCGGGGAACCTTCAAGATCTGAACCCTAACATCCCACCGGAGCAAGGCGTGAACACATTCGTGACCCCCAAAGTGGTTCCCTCCTTTATCTTTGTAATCTCCACCCCAGCCACTCCCAAACTGACCTACTTTCTGTCACAAGTGATTAGACTGCATTTCTACAAATTTTAGATAAGTGGAGTCTTAGAGTATTTACTCTTGTTTTTTGTCTGTCACCTAGTTCCGCATAAGTGAGAGTCACCCATGTTGTTGTATGTTATCAGTAATTCATTCCTTTTCGTTGCTCAGTAGTATTTCTTTGTATGAAAATACCTCAATTTGTTTATCTGTTCATCTGTAGATGAATATTTTCTCTCTTTTTTTTTTTTTTTGGTGGTACTAGGGATTGAACTCAGGGTCTTCACACTGAGCTGTATTCCCAGCCTTTATTTAAATTTTTATTTTGAAAGGAGGTCTCCCTAAGTTGCTAAAGCTGGGCTTGAACTTGTGATCCTCCTGCCTCAGCTTCCTAGAGTGCTCGAATTGCATGTATGATTTGAGGCCAACTTTGCACCAGACATTGAGTACGGGATGGGGCAAGATGGGTGCTTGGAGTCTGGAAGACTCCACTGGGTTGGCCCATGGGTAATCAATGTTGAAGTCCCCTGGGAGGTGGGAGGCGAATCCGCCTCAGTCACTCCCCATCACTGGAACACAATGCCCAACACCCACAACGTAAAGCAGGAGAGGATGAATTTGGCTCCTGTTTTAGAAGCCTCAGTCCTTGCATGGGCGGTGGGCTCCAGGCAGCAGTGGCTGGCGGGAGGGTCTGGCGGAAGAAAGCCGCTCACCTCACGGTGCACAGGAAGCAGGGCGTGGGGGGAGGGGCCGGGGAAGGAGACCCCCCCCCCCCCGCCCTGCCCCAGCGCCTCGCCGGCGTCGGCCCTGACGTCCCTCAGCGCAGTCACCTTCTCGCAGCCTCGCCTCCGAGCGCAGGAGGCCTCGGCGGACATCGGTGCAAACCCCTGCACATCCGAGGAGGCGGGGAAGCGGCGGTGGCCCCCGCGCGTGCGCAGCTCGGTTGGCGGAGGGATGGGGACCCGCCCTCCCGACCGGGGAGGGGGCGTGGAGGTGTGGAGGGGGTGCAGTCGTGGGCTGGCGTCGGCTGAGCCTGGGGACACGGTGGGCACGGCGGGGACTCAGCTCGTGGGACTCCCCGCGGCCGGGACTCGCTGTGTCACCGTGAGGCGACACGGACACATTCGGGCTGGACCCCGAGGGGGACCGGTTCGGGCCGCGGCGTGGGCGCGGGCGTGTGGGACGAGAGGCCTCTCGGAGTTCCGGGCCGGTGCTAAGGAGCCATCGGCTCCGCCCCGGACGCTGCCCAGGAGCCGGCCCGCCCGCAGGCGGTCGGCGGGGCACAGGAGGCGGCCCGTGCCTTTCCCGCGGCACAGCTGGGACCTGGAACTGGCTGCAGAGCGTCTGCGCGGCGAGGCCGGGAAGCTAAGGAAACCGGAAGGAGCCGGTACCTGGGCCCGTTTGGGGCGCCCCCAGCCTGGGGGTTTCGCGTTCATGATCTCACTGCACTCTCGCGACCGTCCTATGAGAGCCACTGATGTCACCGCCGGTGGCAGTGATGGCGTGGTGGGCACGCCTGTGATCGCAGCACTCGGGAGGCTGAGGCAGGAGGATCATCAAGAGTTTGAGGCCAGCCTGGGCTACACAGTGAGACCCTGTCCCTCTCCCCACAAAAATGTGACCACCCCCTCTGAACCTTTCCCTTCCACTTCTCCAGTGAAAATGCTGAGCCCAAAGAAGTCAAGGAACCACTTCGGTTGGCTCCACCAACCAACCTGGATTCAAACTCAGGGCTGGTTCTTACCGCCTAGGGGAAGCTGGTGTGTAGGAAATGGCCTGGCCTCAAACCCATGGTAGCGGGTTGCTTCCTTCCGTCCTTAGATTAACCGCTGATGCGAGACTTTCCCGGGATTAAACTACAGAACTCCACGCGACTGGGCGGGATGGGTGCAGCTTCTCCCGCCCAGAGGGGAGGCTGCAGAGAGAGGTCACTTACTGAGTGCTGAGAATATCTAGATGTTTTATGCGTGGGATCGAGGCTTATGGCGAAAGCAGCCCCGAGGGGAGTGGGGCGTGATTCTCCTGTACAGCCGAAGACAAGGGGCTCCAAGAGGCTCAGACCCTTGCCCATCTTGCCTGAATCACATCGCTACAAAATAAACAGCTGAAAAGCTGGGGTGGGGGGTAGACACATGGAATACCCACACTTGGGAGGCTGAGACGGGGGATCACAAGTTCAAGTCCCACCTGGGCAACTTAGTGACTTAGAAACCCCGTCTGGTAACACAAAGGAAGGGGCTGGGGATGGAGCTCAGCGCAAAGGGAGGCTGAGGCAGGAGGATCGCTGAGAGTTTGCGGCCAGCCTGGGGTACACAGTGAGTTCAAGGCTGGCCTGACCCTGTCATAGCGAGACCCTGTCTCAATAAACGAACAAACACTCGCAGGGCTGTTTGGATTTACTGAGTTAACACCCCAAAGTCCTTAGAGCTCTGCACAGCGCTTGATGCAGCATCCGGTAGCAAAGCAGTGGCCAGCGACAGGGGGGCAGCACGGGGGGTCTGGAGTCAGGGCTGAATGACCGGAGGAGGGGACAGCAACAGGAGTGTGTGGGACCGGTTTGTTACTATTCTGGTGCCCCCTCCCTCCTCCCCAGGAAAAAACTGAAATGACTCAAGAGCCAGTACCTTGGGCTTTTTTTTGTCAAACCATGCATGTCCTTGTGTAATGTGCTCCTAAACCGTTATCTCCCAGTACCTTTCTCCATGTCACCTGAAACTCGGTTGTGCTTCTACCTGCTTCAGTCTGCACTGGATGCCCGTGGCTTTGCCTGTGACGCGCTGTGAGTGTGCTTGGGAGTTGGCTGTGCCCTTCTGTCCCCGGGGTGGCCGCGGAGGTCGCCCCACCTGTCCCGGTGAGGCTTCCGGCTCCTCTCAGGACTCCCCCAGACCCAGTGAAGCTCACTGTGGTGTGGCACAGCGGACACGCGGGAGGAGGGGCAGGGACAGGAGGGTGGAGAGGGTCCTGCGGAGGAGCGCTGAGCGGGTCGGGAGGGCACATCCGTACCGTCAGGACAGACTGCTCCGCGACGCGACATGGGGCTCTTCTGTCTGCGGGAGGGAGACAGCCGGGATGGTTCAAGACATTGCGCTATTTATTCCTGTTTCACTTTTACAGAATCCACAGCGATCCCTTCTTCTATAGCATATGCAGTGCAGGGAGGTGGCCCCCAGGGCCGATTCTCAGGGGACTAGGGGACGGATGGCGTCTGGAAGCAGACCCCACGGTTTTAGCAAAACCATTTCCAGCCTAGCCAGCTGACTTTCACGGTGTCTCAGTTTCGCTGCCGTGGTCTCGTAGAGATAAGAACTGCTTCTAGCACCAAATATATATTGACGGCTCATGTCCTGGAAATCATGCAACACTTTGTTTTAGGAGTTTTTGAAAATACCCAGGGCTTTGGGAAATAGTCTTACATAAAGCAACGGGAGGATGGATTGGGCTTATGTTCTGGTAAAACAGATTTAAAACTGGAAACTGGCTACCGTCTGTTGGAGGCAAGGTTCACCCTGCCGCCTGCAGCTGCAGAAAACGACCCTGAATTGAACGCTACCCTCCCAGGGCCTTCAGCCTCTGAGGCCAGAGTTCACTGGAGATGTGGCTCAGACCTTTTCCTCTGGAGTAGAAGCTGGGCAGGACTGGGCGTGGTGGTGCACGCCTGTAATCCCAGCACTCAGGAGGCTGAGGCAGGAGAATCCCTGTGAGTTCAAGGCCAGCCTGAGCTACATAGTAAGATCCTGTCTCAAAAATAAGTAAATAAATAAATAAATAAAATAAAGCTGGGCAGGGTAAGGGTGGGGTGGGGTCAGATCTTCAAACCCAGGGCTGTCTAGGATGCAGACTCAGTGTCTTTTTCTAGGGCTGTGTCTAAAATAATTCCCTATTTTAAAAAATCCACTTGCTTATCAAGAAACACATCAGTATATACTAAAAACAACCCATATAATTTTCCTCTGTATCATCAGCATTTTATTAACAAAAGCATAAAAAACGAAACCAACCCCACAAACCAATCTGCCGAAACTACCAAGTGAAACAGTAGAAATCTGAAAATCAAACCGGAACAAATTTTTGAAAAGTCCAGGGCAAGAGACATGGAAGCTACTTGGTAATGCAAAGTATCAGCCAGGGGTCGTGGCTTACACTTGTGATTCCACCCCTCTGGGAGGCTGAGGCAGGAGGATCACAGATTTGAGCTCAGCCTGGGTAATGTAGGGAGACCCTGTCTCAAAATAGAAAGTGGGAGGGGGAGGCAGCTCAGTGCAAAGGTGTTGGGTTCAGTCCCTAGTACCATCAGAAAAGAAAAAAGTCTTTGTTATTGGGTAAAAACAAGGCCAAACTATGCAGTTTGTAATGTTCTGAGCCACAGAGTGCCCGTTAAGCCAGAATGTCTCGCGGGAAAGGCATGGCTGGTGATAGCTCACGGGCCAGGTTTCCAAACCCCTAATCTAAGTGTGACTCATGGAGAGGTTGTATTTTTAGTCACAAGGAGTCATCCTAGTTTCTCCTTTTATTTGTGCATGTTTGCAGCACAGTGTCTGCACTCGTGGGGAGGTGGTCCCTGTATGGAACACATTTCAATTCTTTTTTCATCCCTTCCCCTCCAACCCTTGATGCCCTCCCCATGTAAGATCCACCCACCTACTTCCAGTTATCCTTTATTTTGTTCTGCTTAGTTGCATTTCGTAGCTGAAGTTAAAATATAACACAAAATATTATTCAGATATATATGAAATAAGGCTGGGCGTGGTGGTGCACCTCTGTGATCCCAGCACTTGGGAGGCTGAGGCAGGAGGATGGCCGTGAGTTTGAGGCCAGCCTGGACTACATAGTGAGATCCTGTCTCAAAAATCCAAGAAGAAACAAACAAAAAATATATATGAAATAAAGCTGAGCGCCTAGCATAAATAAGAGCTTGTAAGACTGTTGCCTCGAAATATTTTAATATGACATGGACCAAAGAAAAACCAAAAAACTACACCCCCTGCAACCCCCAGAGACATCAAAATAGAAATACAGCTAGGTGGTCAAATAATTTGTAATACTTCTGTATTTATTAAACTTCCCTGCAACTTTATTACCTGTTGCAACTATAGCTGAGTCTTTTCTAGGTAATTTGAAAACTTTAAAGAACGTGTTAAGAGCTTGACAACTAATTTTTAATCTTATCAGGTAAGGTGTTATTTTTCATCTGTGGGCTCCCAATTGGTATGAACTATGTAAGGTATCCTACGTCCATTTCAATTGCCTTTATTTATCGCTATATCTTATATGAAGAATTTTAAAAATCAAGCGAAAGGTGTGTTGACAGAATCCAGGCCCGACCCCGGGGTCCCCACACTGAGCGAGACGTGCACACGGGTACCTGAAGTCGTGCTCCTCTCATTTCTGCCCCAACCCCGAAGACGGATAAAAGTCAAGTAAGGGACAGCAGCTCTGGGGCCAGTGACCTTGGACTGGAGTTGCGGTGACTTCCCAAGGGCTCCTGCGGTTACCCATCTCTGCACTTCGGCCTCAGCCCGCCTAGGGCTGGCAACGTTGCCCACAAAATCCTGACAGTGAACAGTGTCCACCGCCGCCGCTCAGCCCTGCAGCCCATCGGGAAAGCAGCCGTGGACGACGTGGAACTGGACCAGCGTGCCAGGTTCCTGAGACACTTGATGGACTCATGAAATATGACTATTTCACTGCTGTTTTTTTTGTTTTTTTCTGACCAGGTCTTGCCACACAGTTCAGGCTGGCCTTGAACTATGTACCCCAGGCTGCCTTGAACTCGTAGTGATCCTCCTGCCTCAGCTTCCTGAGTGCTTATTTTATTGATTTAAAAAAAAAAAGTAACCATTTTTAGCCCTTGGGTTTTTTTTTTTTTTTAATATCTTTTTGAGACAGGGTCTCCCTGTGTAGCCCAGGCTGGCCTTAAACTTTCAGCAATCCTCCTGTCTCAAAGTCCTGAGAGCTGACATTACAGGCACGCACCACCACGCCCAGCTGTTTTGTTTACAGGGCCACAGCAGACTCGGCCTGTGAGGACTCTCACCAGACCCTTGCTGCTGGGGAAACAGCAGGCGTCCACTGGGATGTCACACCGTCCCCACCCGACTCTGACAGTGGCTTCTGTCCTTCTGCGCTATTGCCGGAGGGCTGCTACAAGTGACTGACACAGGAGAGAAAGGTCCTCTGAGCACCTCCTTGTATCCTACCTGCAAGATTTTTTTCAGGTTTATTTCTTAAACATTTAAGAGGTCATTCCTGTCAGAGATTATAAAGCTAGACAGGCCAGCGTATTTTCCAGTGATTTTTAACAGTATGTTTTAAGGCCTTTGACAATTAATGAAAAGAATAAAAATCGAATGGGCTGTACATTTTCATTTTTTAATAAACCACATGGCAAAAACAACACTTTATTTGATAAACGTATAGCAAATTACAATTTGAAAATTGCAAATACAGAACATATACATACGCTTTGATCTTACACAGACAAACCCAGTGTCGAAGTCTCTCTAAGATCAATCATGTGCAAAATGCCTGTTCTGAGGGGATGTGGGAAGTATAGTTTTTAAAAACTGGTATGGCTTATTTAATAACACACTCACTCAGAGAAGTGCACGCCTTCCAAACAGTACCTTCTAGGCCTAAGCTGACAGACTGCTGCATTTCAATTTTGAGTTGCATTTATTTCAGAATATTCTCCACTGCACTATTTAAATCGGCGCTGCCCTAGACTGGGGAAATCTCCACAAATGTTTTAACAAAGCCAGCAGATGTCTGTCGGTCCTTGCGCACAACACCTTTGTGAGCAGGCACTCAAGAGCCGGCCGGCCTGGGTGCACCCGGGGATTTAATACGGGGGACCCCCAGCTTTTTCCCAACTTGCACACTCCTGCTGCCTCCACAGGCAGCATCCAAGAGCGTAATCCATGAATCAAATCTGAAGCCGGCTGAGGGGACACGCGGCACAGCCTGGAGCTAGGGTCTCCCAGCGGTGGCTTGGCTGCATCACCAGCGAGCTTCCCTAGGTATGGGGAGAGCAGACCGGCCCCTCCACACAGCATCTAGTGTCACTGTGGCAGATGACACCAACCGACGAACTAATCCTACATCGAAGGAGACACTGTGACGCTCAACATGCTACCTACAAGGTGGTCAGTAGCAAAACTACCTAAAATTTTACTTCAAAGGGCTTTGAATTCTGTTACGATGAACCAATTAATATGAATGCATAAGAAGAAAACAGACTTAGCTAAACTGTGCTTGTTTCAGAGTCGCCTTGAGAAGCATGACCCAGAGCCGTGCTGGCAACGATGGTCCCGGGTAGGGGTACAGTGTAATTGGTCCATTTCTACAAAACAGGCTCCGCAAGCTTCTGGGGGCAGATCAATTTGCTGTTCTTTGTTTTTTGAGACAGGATCTTACTATGTAGCCCAGGCTGGCCTCAAACTCACAGCGAGCCTCCTGCCTCGGCCTCCAGAGTGCTGGGATTATAGGCGTGCGCCACCATGCCCAACTCAATTGGCTGTTTTCAAAAAAGTTCTTCCTCACATGAAATCTCTCTCCGTAAGTGGTGCCCTGGGTCTGAAAACTGCCTTCCCTCCCGCTGTAATTCGAGGGCAGCGCGTCGTCTGGTCCTGACCTGCCTACTAAAGACAAATACGGTCAGCGGGACACCTCCGCTCAGGAGCTGGAACGCTGAGACTCATAAAAGCAGGAAACTGAGTTTTAGGGAATGGAAACAAAGCACCCAAAGTTGCAAGGAAACAGTAAAATAAGAAATCCAGTGATTTGGCACAGGACTGATGGGGGGCGTGGCTGCAACCTCTGAGCTCAGTTACCTGAGGCAGCGCTTTGGGGACGGACGTAGGAATCGACAGCTCTGATTCCGCAGAGCGGAGCCTGCTGGAATATGTCTCATTCCACTGCATTCCTTAAGGCAGCAAGGTCGTGAATGGAACAAAAGATCTTTCCCTAAAACAAATCAAAAGGCTGTACGTGGCCGGAGCTGAGAAACGCAGGTTAGTATACATAGGCAACTCCAATGATTTGCAAATGTCAGTTAGAACGGGTCTCATGAGGAAGGGCTGGGTTTCTGCGCTGTGGTGTCTTCCCAGCAGTGGCCGTGCTTGTCAGCTCGCCTGCTTCTGGGGACAGCACTGAGATGGGCGAGCAGCACGGCCTCGTAGTGTGCCCAGCACCGTGACTGCAGTTGTGCAGCCCCCGGCGCAACCGCTGAGTTAACGCCCTTCTCTGGGTTGTCATATCACAGAAAACGAGACCTATCCTTTCTCAAACCTTGCAGATCTAGTAAAGTACAAACACAAAGCTGTCATTTGCACTACAAAGACAAAGTATGGGGAACTTCGCGTGCGCCCCCTCCAGCAGAGCACGGATTTACGGGAGTTCTCGGTGTTTCTGCTCCGTACCAAAGGCTTCTCTTCCACCCTCAAAAGGATGCTGCGCTACTTTACCAAGGAACTCTAAGGAGCAGGTCAACGGGAAAAGCAGATGTATCCATGCCAGATAAAGTGCCTGAGCACAAGCTCAGGTGAGCCATCGCGTGCCTCAGGATTTCAATCCACAACTTCCCTGTTACTGATTCTCCGAGGACTGAGAACAGTACTAACTTTTCACATCAGAAAGCATCCCTGTTCACACAACGGTCACCCATGGGTCACCTTTGGTTTGGAAATGTTAATGCTGCCTCCCTACAACACAGATGAAACACCAGTCCCTCACCTGGGGCTTTCTCTCTCTCTCTCTCTCTCTCTCTCACACACACACAGACACACACACACACACACACACACGAAAACCTTTTTGCCATTTATTCCTCAAAGCAGTTCTCTTTTCCCAATCCTCTGAGCTTTGCGGAGTCCATGGAGAATCCCCAGCCCACAGCATAAACCAGAAGTTCTCTCTGGAGCAATGTGAGTCACTGACATGGGGGAGCTCGTTGTGGGGGTTACGAGCTGAACTGCAGCTCTCAAGAGCCGCGCAGAAAGCGCAGACAGGTGAGCAGGGCTGCAGGAACCAAGCTACTAAGCAAACTGTGCAAAAGTCGGCGGATCTTAAAGGGACTGTCACCACTTACACTCTGCGGGCTCCTGCCGTCCTCGAGACAATTCTACACACAACAAAAGTGATTTTGGAAAAATGTGAATCTGAAACTCTGCACCCCACTCTCACTTCTTTGTTTTGTTTTAAATAACTGCATGGTAATTTGAGCTTAAGATTAATTTCTGCCATTCAGAATTATATCGAAAATATTTCTTAAGTAACTTAATGACAGTGATCAATCATAGCATATAAAGATGGGGCTCTGATAAATCTACAAATAATCAAAACAGTCAACTTGGAGATGTGAATCTCAGTAATACCTGGAAAAAGCTGTTTATAAAGTATAACTGACAAGAACATTGAGACTTATTTGTGAAATGAGACTTTTCTGAAACACTGAAGAATGAACACATGCTCTACTCCGCATCACCAATGCTTCCTGAAATCGGCTGAGAAAATACCTGTAAAAAGAGCAGCAATTCATAAGCTGGATGTCAAGATTACATAGTTTTAAAAAACAACAACTCAGTTTACTAGCACTGACTTGATATAAAATGGCCTTTAAAAAGTATTTTTAAGTGTAAATACTGAATTCCGATGCTTCCTTTCACCCAGGGACTCTGTCAAATGAATGGGCGCTCTTCCGTGAGGTATCTGTAGAGTTCTCTCTCTCTGTAAACAGCATTTTGGAAACCTCTTCATCTGGAAATGGCGCAGATGCGAACTGGCAGCTGGAGTGATTGCTTCGAGACTGACGCTGGACGCGGACACGGCCGTTGGGGCCCCACTTCCTCCTCAGGTTGCGTTTATTGCTCTCAAGTCTGTGACCGCGGGTCGTGTAAGGCAGCAGACCCCAAGCACATCGGCTCAGGGGCTGGAGCTCTGGCAGCTCGCACAAGTCCTGTCCACTTCTCGCCGGTAACTCTGAAGCTGAATAGTACATCTGTACATGCCGAACGTGTGCAGCAGCAGATGCTTTGCTTTCGACTGTACTTCCTCCCATTTAGACGAACTTCCGGGAACTGCAATGTCAAGGGACCATCGTTACCTTCACCGCACACGGTCACACGCTAGTGAGAGGCAGGGAAAACCACCTCGATACACGGGGACGTATTTTCATCAGTTTGCCCTCACTGCGCTACTCTGTTAGGAGTCAGTTTAAACGTCCAGAAGGCTCTCTCATGAGTATTATTTCAATCTCTCCAGCCCTCTCTCAGGTAGAGAAAGAATATCAGACATTAATTACAAGGCTGTCATTAAAGATCTCATGCACTTTTAAAGAGGAACCACATACATGTATTATTTTGATGAAAAATTAGAAGAACTGATCTGTGAAATGATTTCAATAAAAAGCACAGAGGTAGAAAAGAGCATGGTAAATAGACTTCACGCCTTTCATCTGAAGGTAAAGATCATGTTGCAATGTCCCATTACAAAGAGATTAAAAAAATCATTTTCCTGCTCTCAGTCCTGACCTGCAACTTTCCCTCTAAAACTTTACCTACTGAATCGGAAGCACAAGTTCGGCCTGCACCCCTGGGAAGCCCCCGTACCCCAGCCGCGTACTTAGCTGCATGTGAACGATGGCGGTGGATTTTCCCGATGTGAGAGACCAGATATTCAAATCTTCCACCGAGTACACGTCTTCTATCTTCATCAGAGCTTCTCTGATACGGTCTACATTCAAATGGCGTGGTACACCTGTAAGTTCAGAACATGTAACTTAGAAGTTTACTTTGGAAGAAAAAAAAGTTTTACATTACATTCAAAGAAAACAAATGGCTTTGCCAAATTCAGTTTAAACAAATTATTTTTAAAAATAAAGGTAAACTTTAAGGTAAACTAATACACACATTTTTATAAAAAATACAGGAAATACATGAGGTTAATATATATTTTAAAATACTGCCTAAAAAGGAATGCCAATCAAACCAAAATAAACTACGATAGACCAAAAAAAAAAGAAAAGGAAAAATCCAAAGGAATATCTGAGAGTGATAACCCCACTGTTGAGAGCTTCAGGGATGTCACTTGACATCACTTCTGGGATGTCATAAATGCAACAAAGTTACAAGTTAAACAGGAATTAAGGAATGAAATAAATCACTAGATAAAACTGCATCAAGAATCAATGACACACCTGTAATTCCAGCACGGGGGAGGCTGAGGCAGGATTGCTGCAAATCTGAGGCCAGCCTGGGCTATACAGTGAGATGTACTGAGTTCAAGACCAGCCTGAACTACGTAACACGAGACTCTGCCTCAAAAACCAAAAATCAACCAGAGCTGTGCTCTTGCCGCAACTCCACTTGTATCAGTGTCCTACCATAACCACGCTGGCTGTCCCTCTGCACCTCAACTTCCTCTCTGCGACGGGGATACTTCACCCCACTGTCTGCCTAGCTTACCACCTCGGCTACGGCAAGGGCGAAGTGGGTAAGAGGTGGGAGTGCGTTGAACCTTGTGTGGCACACACAAGGCAGTGTCACACAGCCGAGTCTCAGTAAGTTGCTAAGAAGACCAGTGCTCTTACCGGAGTGTCCTCGACCCCCGACTCTTAGGGATGGAGTGAGCCCGCGGGGCGCCGAATGAGCGCTTACCTTCTAGTATTATCACCACTGTGTCCCAGATGATGCGGAACGTTGTGAAAGCCATAAGTAACGAAAACACGTATGTACAGATGGGGTCAGCAATCTTGTATTCTGGCTAAAAGGTAACAGATCAAAGTTGTATGATTAAATATCGGCTGACATGAAACAGACTTTAAAGCAAAGCAAGGCGCACGTCTCCTGTTCTTTGCTTCTCCCTAACAGGACTGGAGGATACCTTTGCATCCTGGTCACTGTCATCGAGAAACATCGTCACTCCTTCTCGGACCATTTCAACAACTTTCCTCGTGGATCCATTCCCTGATGCCAGTTTGTTCTGTGCTGGTCAGTGCTTTCTCTAAAATGCCCACCCAGGTACTCACGAAATATGGAACTGGGAGGAGCCCCAGCAGCCATCTGGCCTAGGCCCCACATGTTAGAGGGCGGGGACACACGTTCAGAACCGAGGGGCTCACTCAAGGCCAAAGCATTCATGGCAGAGCCAAGAGGAGACCACGGCTCTCTGCCCGCGGCACCTCACGACTCACAGGTCAGCGACTTGGCCGACAGCTGAGTCCTCCGGGGCAGGTACTGCCAAAGGTGAGTACAGGTGAGTCGGCTGCGAGGAGACCCCATGTTCACCGCTCACAAAGGACTGGGCTGCCGGCTGGGTGAGCTTACACCAGTGCAAAACCGACAGGACTGGCCTCGGGGTCCAGCTGCAGTTTCAACACTGAAGCTAAACACACTGAAAGCTGGCAAGTTGCTGGGCATGGTGGCACACACCTGTAATCCCAGTATTTGGGAGGCTGAGGCAGGAGGACTGCCAGGAGTTCAAGGCCAGCCTGCACTATGTAGCAAGACCCTGTCTTAATCCAAACCCAAACCAGAAGAAAACCAAAAGCCAGCTGGTGAGCAGCCGATTACCTTGAACCGGATGATGTAGGCGGCGATGAGCACACCGACGCTCTGCACCAGGTCCCCGAGGGCGTGCACGAAGGCGGCCCGCACCGCCAGGCTGTCCTGCCCAGGCTTGTGCTCCCTGGGCCCTGCGCCGGGAGAGCCGGCAGGTGGCGAGTGGGAGTGGGAGTGCGGGTGACGGCCAGACTGGTTCAGCAGAAGCCCCATTCTGTCGGAGTAGAGGAAAACAGCGGTACTGTCCTGAGCGTCATCGATAAAAATATGTGCTGCTAGTCAGACACCAGGGAGGCGGCACGGAACCCACTCATTTACTCGCTTAACAGAGTTGAGGACCTACAGTGCAGGCACTGCTCTAGGTGCTGGGTCAAAACAGGGAGCAGAAAGACATGTCCCGACCCCCCCAGAACCGAGATGCTCACAGAAAAGGCAGAGAAGCAGATGAAAGACCCGACGCTCGCGCGGCCAGGGAACGCAAACCGCTCTGAAGCAACATGAAGCGACCTGCGAAGGCTCTGGGGCTCCCCGAGCAGACCGGGCGGCCGGAAGCAGGCGCGGGAAGCGTGCTGGGCCAAGGCAGGGAAGGCGCGAAGGCGAAGCGTGCTGCTCTCGGAGGAGGCCGTGACGGCGGCCACAGCAGAGCGCGAGCGCGGGAGAGTGGCTGGGCGAGCGCACAGGGTTTCGCTCAAAAGGCGGGGGCTTCTGATTTATCCCGAGTCTGAGGGGAAGCCGCGGCAGGGTTGGGGAGCGGTGCCCAGCGCAGCGCCGGGCTGGCTGTTTTCGTAGTGAACAGCTGGAGCACGCGGCCGCGCTCATGTGTTTACAGCCGAGTGTGGCTGCTCTCGTTCTGTCACCGCAGGGCGGAACAGCTTCAGAACAGAAGGGTGGCTCGTGAAGTCTGAAATCCTTACCGTCCAGCCTCTGCAGAAAAAGGCTGCTGACCTCTGGTTTAAATGATTAAGTATATAAATTTAAGATTTGGTAGCTTTTAGGGAAAAAAAATGGCAGTTCAAAAAACCTAGCTAAGGGCCGGTGAGACGGCTCAGCGGCTTAAGCGCCTGCCTTGCAAGCGCGAAGGCCCGAGTTCGACTCCCGGAACCCACATACGAAAAAGGGGCCGGTGATATCGCTCAGCGGCACGGGTGCCTGTTGGCGCGTTAGGTCCTGAGGTCGTTCCCCCGGTACCCACAAAAAAAAAAAACAAAAAAAAAAAACAAAAAAAAAACCTAGCTAAAACAAAAATATTCTAAATGTTAAACAACAAATACTTGCTGAGTGTGGTGACACACACCTATAATCCCAGCACTGGGAGGCTGAGGCAGGAGGATCACTATGAGTCCCAAGCCAGCCTTATTTAGTATCTAGTATTTACATAGTGAGCTCAAGGCCAGGCTGAACTACATAGTGAGACTTTCTCAAAAAGCCAAAATTAACAAAACAAAACAACAAATACTTTATCCTATCTAATTCCTTGACTGTTAGTCCAAATCCATTATACATGAGCAAGCTAAAGAGAAATTTATGTGGCGCACGCCTGTAATCCCAGCACTCGGAAGGCTGAGGCAGAAGGCAAATTTGAGGCCAACCAGGACTACATAGTGTATTCAAGGCCAGCCTGAGCTACACAGCGAGACCATCTCAAAAAAGAAAAAAAACAAAACAAAAGAGGAATTTATAATGTCTAGTTTTTAAATTAATATTTAAGAAGATCAGTACACGTTTTAAAAATATAAAAATATAACTTCATGATCTGAATGCACGTGTGATGTCTCTAATTTCGCAGAACCTGAAAACAAGGGTGTGAAACGCATCGGGCTCACATGAGATTCACTGCGACGCCGACGGCTGCAGTGATGATCATGATGTCTCCGTTGATGTCGTAGTTCGTGTGGACCGTTCTCTGCACGGCTTCGTAGAGGAGGAAGCCCATCAGAACGTACACCAGCAGCACGCTGACCATCGCCGACAGCACCTCTGGCGGGAGGACAGACAGACGCACCTTCAGCACAGCTGCTGCGCCGCGCACCACCGAACAGTGCCCTCTGCGGTTTCTGTTTTCCTTCCACGAAGGAGGTGGAAGCACTGCATCATTTTTGTCGCAGCCTTTTCCTTTCGTAAAAAGTATTTAGCAACGTGAATGATCTGGATCCTTTACTAATTCTCCTACCACTCCCCATCCCCCGCTCCTTCTCTCTCCAGAGTCACATTCTCTACGTTCACAAACCAACACAAGGTAAAGAATGACAAACTGAAAAACAATGTCAAATATAGGACCAGACTAATTCCCTAACATTAACAAAATCGAAACAGAGTAAACAACCCCTAAGAAAAACAGGTAGGGGTCCCAGTGATGCACTAGAAAAAGAAATGTCCAAATTCTCAAAATCAATCAAAATAAAAAGAAATCAGATTCCTCTTTACTTTCTTCTACTAACTTGGCAAATATGTGATAACCCTGAACTAGCAACGGTATACTGGTGCCAAGTATTAAATGCTTTTACCCTTTTCGAAACCCATCAAAGTGTAAAAGGCACATGCTCCTTGGTCTGGCGACTGTGGGGAGTCTGCCAGCAGGGGCACCCCACGTGCACAGACTCTCCGAGGGCTTCACTACCGCGCTGGCCACAGCTCGGAGTCACTAGAGAGACAATGTTCAGTGCGCCCGGAGAGACCTAGCGAATACATGGTGATGTCACTTAGCGTGGGGTTACCAGACAGCCGTTCTGGTTTTTGGAAAAAGAAAAGGAAAATTCAGGCACATAAGTAACAACAAAGACAAGAAAGTACACCAGCTGGGAAGTGGAACCAGAACTTGGGGAATTTACTTTTCATTTCATACTTTTTGTTAGTTTTTGAAGTGTTTTAATTTTTTTTATATGCGGGTACCAGGAGTCGAACTCAGGACCTTGCGCTTGCCAGGCAGGCACTTATGCCACTGAGCCATCTCACCGGACTGAAGTGTTTTAATTTTTACCATAAATATATTGCCTTAAAGAAAAGCATTATTTTTAGGGCAAGCCAGTACGCAATGTGCTCTGACCCAGGCTTTCTCTTCTAGAGGGGCCATCAGCCCCACTGGGGCGCACATGAGCGGAGTGAGGTGCTGGTGAGGGGGGCTGCTGTGTGACAGTGAGGGACGGGGAAGCATCTATGCCCAAGAGACAGGACTGGGCTGGAGCTCAGTGGGACAGCACCGCGGGGAAGAATGAGGAGTACTCATTCTGATGAGGAAGGACAGTAGAGAATACTCATAAAACACAGATCACATAGGAGAACCACCAGCCGGGAGGCAGAGATGGCATCACGCTGTACTGTACATGCTTTGGACCTTTTGAAATTTTTCTCATGTGAATATAAAATAAAAATAATTCAACAACAAAATAGGGCAATAAGAATTTTGTTTTAAAATATTGCTGGGTGTGGTGGCGCACGCCTGTAATCCCAGCATCTGAGGCTGAGGCAGGAGGATTGGCATGTGTTTGAGACCAGTCTGGGCTACACAGTGAGTTCAAGGCCAGCCTGCACTACATAGCAAGACCCTGTCTCAAAAAAAACAATAAGAACAAAAAAACAAAGTATCATTAAGTGGTCATTGTGGCCCAAAGTGGTAGCTGCGATCCCAACTACTCCAGAAGCAGGAACAGGAAGATCCTAAATTCGAGGCCAGCTTGGGCACTTTAGCAAAACCCAGTCTCAAAATAAAATTTAAGAAAAGGCCGGGAATGTAAGAGTGTTTGCCTAACATGCACAAGGCGCGGGGTTCAGTCCCTACTTCCGGGAAAAGCAAACAGTGTTATATAAAACAAGTGCTGACACTCAAAATAACAGCAGCAGGAAAATACCTTGGAATACAAGGTTTCCTAGAGAAACCTGACGTTAATCCTATTAAGTGTTAAGCAGTTTGGTTTTGTTTCTGTTTTTTCAAGACAGGCTCTGGCTGTGTAGTTCAGGCCTCCTTGCTGTGCCCCTCCTGCCTCTTCTTCCCGAGGGCTGGGATTATAGACGTCGCCACCACACCGGGCAAAAGGTTAAAATAATCCAGAAAACTGTTATCTACAATGACTCATGTTCAAAGGTTCCAGGTAGTTCAAGTACACTGGACTTTGATACATTTTCATTCCGATTTGTGAATTACAAAGAAGAAAAATTAGATAGCAGCTATGTTATAGGTGATGTAACCAAAACTCATAGAATCCTGCACATCAACACAACAGGCACTGGAATAAGACAAAACCACACAGCTCCTATTCAAGACCATCATGGCACACCTCTTCCTCACAGATTAACCGTGTTTCCAAAGAGAAAGCAGCGTGGCAGGAAACAGAGCAGATCCCCTGAAACACATGAAGCTGCGGGGACCTCCACGCTGAGCTTAGACCATAAACTGGGGACACAGGCCAAGCACGAGTTGGAGGCCAGCCTGGGCTACAGAGTGAGGCCTTGTTTCAAAAAACCAGAACAATGGCCGGGGACACAGCTCAGTGGCACAGTGCCTGCCTGGCAAGCACAAGGTCCTGAGTTCAATTGCCATTTCAAAAAAAAATTAAGAAAAAAATTTGTGACTTTTGCAACATGTTTTACAACAATACCAGCAACAAAAAACCCAAACCCTTTTCCCTACCATCAAAAGAAAACACAATTGAGCAAAAGCGGCAACAAAGCCAAAGTTCCCAGGGCACCTCCGCAGGGCCCTTCCAGGCCTGAGTCTCCAACTCTGCAATCAGAGGTCCCAAAAGCAGCACTGTTAGCTGTGTCCATGTCACCACACCCCTGCCTGGTCTTAGGTCACTCATGCTGCAACAGGACTCCGAGGAACCCAAAAGACACTGGCTTCTGCGACCTCTGTGGTCTCCTGAATCCCCGTCATGTGAGCTTTTCTTTCTGCTACACTGGGCATCCCGTGTGCCGCATCAGGTTAACCCACACTCCAGTGACCATTTTCCTAAATGCTTAAAATTACCTTTTTGTGAATTCTCAGACAAGCCACATTCAAAACGAAGCAAAACGGAACTCCAAAACAGAGCCCCTGGGTGGAAGGACTCCACCTGCCAGGCCACCACGCCTCTGTGGCCACGCCACCCCCATGCAAGCAGACGGAGGCCTCGGTGCCCACCTCAGTTCCCAGTAATGGGGAGGAGCTGGCCTGGAAATTCCTGAGATGGCACCTTAGGGCGCTGCTGCCAATACCTCTTTCCAGCAATTAAGAAGGGAGGCGCCTCAGTCTGGCTCGCTGGGTAATTCTATTACCTGACAAAGTGACTTCTATCCAGAGTACTGGTCAACGTGAACGGGAAAACCCCCCAAAATTTAGCTTTTGAGGGCTGACATCTATAATTGAGGTACATAAGGCACAGATGATACTATCTGGCTAAAAATGCCAATAGTAGTAATATGATCATTTACTCTGATACAACAAACAAAGCTCTTTCACTATGAGTAAATTAAACTTCGGTGAAATACCAGAAATAGGACTAGTGATTAAAAAATTCTCTTTTGTAGAATTTTTAACATGATGGAATGCAGATAAAAACAGCCCCCCTCCCCCCACATCTGAGAAGGGAGCTTTCCATCACCGCCCGAGGACGACTCTCCGGTCCTCCGGTCCTTGCTCTGGCGTGGTCTTGGTCGCGTAACTCAGCTTCCACTACAAAACGAACGCTCAGTGGATGGGCTCTCCGTGCCCTTCTACAGTGAGAGCCCGGATTTTGGTGACAGTTCCTTCTCCATTAGCTTTAGGCAAACCTGAATGGCTATGGTTCACCCTAAATGGAAACTTGGCAACATTTAGAACGCCTGAGCTTTGTAAGGAAATGCTAGAGAACCTGGTATCACAGTGATTCAATGCAACTGGCGACTCTGCACACACGTAAGCGTCAGCTGAAGTGTGCACTGGAGGAGGTGAGACGGGCAAGTGTGTTCCTGCTGTCAGACCATCCGGCCGGTGGGGGTCAGCTCAGTGGCAGAGCACCTGCCTGGCACGGGAAAAGTCCTGACTTCATCCCTGGGACGGGGCTGGGGCATCGGCCGATGGGTCTTGCCATTCAGCTGAAATCTAAACAAATGTTTATGGCCAACAATCTAAGAAGGACTAAAATACATCCTGAATTTCACATATAGACTAAACAGTTTGGGTTGTAATGACTAATAAATGCTAAAAGAAAAAAATCAAATGGGAGAAAATAGATGATTATCACTTTTTTTTTTTTTTCTTTTGAGACAGGGTCTCACTATGTAGTTCAGGCTCGCCTTGCACTCACAATGCAGCCCAGGCTGGCCTTGAACTCACCTCCTGCCTCAGCCTCCCAAGTGCTGGAATTACAGGCATGTGCCACCATACCTAGCAGATTATCAAATTTGGACAGTGCCATAAAATATGAAAAATGCTTATTGCACATTTTAAAACAATGCCTAGAGATTTTCAAAGTTCATAGGAAAATTAGTATTTCTTTGTTATTCGCCATCACAGTACCTTATTCTTTCTTTTAACAGCATTTGCTACAATTTACTGTATTCATTTTCATACACATAGTACTTACTGTCTCCCCACCCCATCATCTCTTTCTTCAGCTGGTAACTACCCGCTCCCACTCAGGGACGCTGCGCCCTCCCCACAGGCACGGTGCTGCACTGAAGCCCCGGCCGGGCCCAGCTACTGCCTTGGCCACCGCTGCGATGGCAGTGAGGAGTCGCTTCAGAGATGCAGCGCTCATCTTCCTACGGCCCCAAAGGCCTACACGCAGTACAGCGAACATCTAAAGGCACACTCAGGGGTGTCAAAATGAACACAGGAGAAGACTAGGGATACAGCCTCACTGCCACGTCCGTTTATGCTATTTCTCTTTTTGAACCTTCTTCCAACAGAAGAAAATAGCAGGAATAACAGTGGGCTGTAGTGGTTTCGCCTGGAAAACCAGTATTTGCATCTCAACTCTGCCAGAGCCACCCAGGGTACTTGGCCTAAAAGCAGCACACGGTTTCCGGGGGCCCACTGTCGCACCAACGCCAAGCTGAGCTCCCCAGTCCACTTCCGACCCCTCTCCTCCTCCTGCCCTCTTCCTGCACCCCAGCATCCCACCCAAACTTTCTAAGGCTGCTTGACACCGGCTCGCTCACACGCGTCTCTCTTCTGCCTCACTTGTAGGAAGTTCTAGAACTCTGTTCTTTTCCTATGAAAGTTCATGTGATGTAACTGAATTCCCAAGAAAACGTGACTAACAGGCCCAGCTCCTGTCACCTGGAGGAGGAAGCTGCTAAAATGAGTCATGACTATTCTTTCGGCCACACGTATGAGGGAACATTTTAGCTGAAGGCTCCTGCTCCTTCAGCATCAGGGGATAAAATAACAAACACCTTGAATTGGCATATGTGATGGCTAATTGATTGTGTCAACTTGAGAAGTTTAGAGAGAAGCTCAACTAAATCAGTTCCACACCCGAGGGCAGCTCATGGCCCGGACGGTTCAAAGGGGAAATGAGGAAGGACGGATCTGCTTCTGTCTCCTCGGAGGAGCTCCAGTTTCCCCTTCACCTCGGACGTCGTCTCCTGCTTCCCAGCGCAGACTCTCGGCTTCCATTGCAGACCCATTGGCCCCGATGTGGACTCGCACGGGACACTGCAGTGAGCCTTGGACTGGATCCTTCGGTCTCCAGTGTGCATCTGCGGGTGGCCATCGTAAGCCGATCTTGTAAAATCTTCTACATCTGTGTATCTCGTGTCACACCTGTTTCTCTGACTGACACAGCACGGTAACCACGCAGCTGCCCCAGGCCCGGGGTCTGTGCTTGTTACCACTGCTGTGGAAGACTCCTGTGCCGCCGCTCTGCCGTGACCTGAGTGGATGGCTTACATCACCACAGCACTAACACTGCTCCTGCTCCACACACACACACAACGCTGCCATGGCCCTTCCACAAGATCACAACCTACAGCCAGCGCGAGATCCGGAAGGAAGTAGTTCCCTCCACAGCCACCAAGCGTGGCGGCAGAAAGCAAGCAGGGGAATGGAGCCGTTCCCTTCAGAACGCTCTTCCTCCTTTGGGAGCTAATCCTCTTCCTCCTGAGGATTTGTGGGTTTTCTCTAATGTGGCTTTTTTCTTTACTTGTTTTTAGAGACAGGTTCTTGTTAAATTGCTCAGACTGGCCTTGAACTTGTGATCCTCCTGCCTCAGCCTCAAGTAGCTTGGATGACAGGTATGCACCACCACACCAGCCCTAGTGTGGTTACTAAATTCTAAATGGTAGCTGGGTGTGGTGCTGCACACCTGTAATCCCAGCGCTCTGGGGAGCTGGGCCAAGAGGATCACAAATTCAAGGCCAATCTGGGCGATTTTGCAAGACCCTGCCTCAAAATAAAATACAAATGGCAATAAAAGAGTGTGAAGGCCCTGGGTTCAATCCCCAATATCATACACAAACAAACACAAAAATGCTAGGTTTAATAAGGTCCCAGAATCGATGACGTATGCACAAATAAATCCTGGTGTTTAAAAATAACTCTCATGCAGCTCCTACCCTGCTCTCCCTTCTCCTTCAAGAAAGCTGCTATAGCAGCTAAGCAAGCAAGCAAAGGAATGATTTTATAGCACCTATGTGTTCGCAGGAAGAACGGACTCCTGGGACAGCCACTCAGCTCATCCCACAAATCTAAAAACATCTCTCACCTTGAGTCAAAGAATTTGGCTAAAACAAACTGCTACACTGCCAAAAAAAGTTACAAAGATCTAAGACTAAAGCACATCTTTCTAAGCTGTTATTTAATCCTTCGGGTGACTCATCTTCCTCTCCTCCTCCTACCTGGCTGAGACAGGAAGAACTCCGCAGAGGGAGGAGGGAAGGTGGGCCGGGCCAGGCTGGGCCAGGAGGGGCAGGCACGCCCCAGACCAGAGCCTGGGCGAGATGCTCCACTGCAGAGACAAGGTGAGGACGCGGCAGACTGGGGCGAGCTTCCTGGATTCTCCCCGTGTGTTAGCTCCATGCCAGAGGCTTTCTTACCGCCCTGCTTTACTCTCCACAGTTCTGCAATGTGCCTACCTCCCTGTGGCACGGAAAAAGGAACTCCAACGTGGATAAAGTCATTCTCCAAGGGCCAACGCATCTCAGATTTGAAGCAAATGTGTCTGACCACAGGCTCCACAGTGGAAAGTACCAGAGCAAGCAGGCAGGACCACAGCTCCTCGGTGATGAAGCAGTAACCCTCTTCTCAGTAACGCCTTCATGTACCAAAGAGCCTCCAAGGCAGGCTCTACCATCCCGCTACGATGAGGATCGAATCAGTCTCTAGGGGCTAGCCCGTGATCGTGACCATCACGTCAGAATTACACGTAAGTGTTTTTAAATTCCAAATATTTTAGTTTCAAATTTCGAAATCTAGACTGGGTGTGGTGGTGCACGCCTGTAATCCCAGCACTCAGACTGCTGCAAGTCCGAAGCCAGTCTGAGCTATGTAATGAGGCCCTGCCTTAAAAAACCAAAAATTTTATCCCCAGCTCGAAGTCTGGTTTAGTCTACCCCAAGCGCACTGATGCGAAGGTCAGGAGGTATCCCACACGACCCGTACCGCAGCTTTCGCGTCCTCAGACACGCGGCCTGACTGCCCGGCAAGTCAGCGAACAGCCTCTCACCGCACCTGCTAGCACCACGTGCGGAACGAAGCATTACCTGCTCCTGTCCCTACTTCTCTCCTGGTCTAGAAGGAAATACCGTTCCACAAAAACGGCTATGAGAGAGGTGCTATTAGCTGGGCGCGGTGGTGCACGCCTATAATCCCAGCACTCGGGAGGCTGAGGCAGGAGGATTGCCAAGAGTTTGAAGCCACCATGGGCTACATAGTGAGTTCGAGGCCAGCCGGAGCTATGTAGTAAGAACCGGTCTCAAACAACACAAATAAATAAAAACAAAAAGAAACATTCTAATCATCCTCGCACGGGTGAGAACCCCATGTCTTCGGTACTTCAAGATGATTCACAGGCCTGGATCAGTATCAGAAACATTTAGGAATTTAGAGGAAAGGAGAAGAGGGTGACGGGAAACCCCCTGTGTGCTGGCTCGCAGCACGGCTGCTGTGCTCATGAGGGAACAGAAACCTCATTTCTAGCCTTAAAAACAGTGAATGTGATGCTGCCATGGTGACAGTTTGATGTTTACTGTCAGTGTCTCAGTTTGTGCCTCAGTAAGAAGAACTTCCCAAGAAATCAGTCTGATCTTCTGCTTCCTTACTCCGAGCCCCAAGGCCATACCCTCTGTTCAGTTCTTATAAGGTAACACCCTTGCTTAATTCTAAGCAAGAGAAGAGGACACTATTTCTATCAGAACAGTTACATAACAGGTGATTCTTTCTTTGAAGTCTGAACCTTCTCAGTCAGGAGCTTCTCAGCATTTCTGTGTACTAAAGTGATAGAAAGGCTGGGCATGGTAGTGCATGCCTATAATCCCAGCACTTGGGAGGCTGAGGCAGGAGGATCTCTCCAAGTTCGAGGCCCAAAGGACACCAGATTCTGGGATCTCTGTGGCCTCCTGAATCCCCATCCTGTGAGATTTTCCTTCTGTTATTTCCACCATTACTTCAGAGAACAGAGTCAGCGAAACAAGGTCTCTATCTAGACAGACCCTCATAAAAGCCTGCAACATAAAAACCAGAAAAGATTCAGAAGCGCTCTTTTAGTATCAAGCGTGAGGACCTCCCTAGGTCCAGAAAGTACTCGTCTGTTTACAACGCCAATAACTCTCTTTTCTGGATGACTTTAAAGATTGAGATAAAATTCATATAACATAAAACTCACCATTTTAGCCATTTTAATGTGTACTTTCAGCAGTTTTTAATACACGAGCACAATTGTGCAACCACCACCACTAGCTAATTCCAGAACATGCTCACCGCTCTGAGATAGAACGGGGCTAGGGCAAACTGGACAGCTAACTGGGTGGAATGTGACAGGGTCAGGCTGAGCCACGTATTTTCTATCTAAAGAGAGTAGGTGCACAGAACCCAGAGCTTCAGCCTGAGCACTGTGGGCCAATCAGAAAAGTGCTATTTTCAATGCTTCATTTGCATGTGGGCACAACCAATCAGAAGATCCTTCATTTACATCTGGCACTGGGACAAGGGAGTTTTTGCGAGGTGATGCTTTACCTCCATGAGGGGAAGCCAAGCTGGTACTTTTGGATACAAAAGATACCTTTCCAGCTGGGCATGGTGCCGCACACCTGTCATCCCAGCATTCAGGTGGCTGAGGCAGGAGGATCACTGGGAATTGGAGGCCAGCCTGGGCCACACAGTGAGTTGAAGGCCAGCCTGGACTACATAGCAAGACCTCATTAAAAAAATAAAAATAAAAATAAAAGTAAAAAGGCACCTTTTCCCTTGTCCTCAGGCTAATGGGATATTTCTTTTCTGCCTTCAATAAATGTTCACCTTTGCTGCCTTTTCTGTGTGTCTTGTCCAGTTCTTTGATCAGGACACCGAAAACTTGGGAAAGAAGCCCCATGGGACCACCATCTGGTAGCAACCCCCAAAGAAATCCCACACCCTTTAAATGTGAGTAGTTATTACCCCCTTTTTCCAGACTTCTGGGAAGAGGGCAGAGTGGTGACCAGCAGAGAAACAGCGTCTCCGAGACTTTGTGTCCAGACGCCAGAATATAGCAACATGAGGAAGAGAAGGAGGAGGAAAACGGGTTCCTGGGATCCAGGAAGGATCTGCAGTGGGAACTGAACCCCACGGGGACAGTGGAGAGAGAGACCTCAGCGCAGAGGAAGGAGGTGGTAGGCGGCACTTTCTCGCTGAGCCACAGCTCAAGGTGTGGGGGGAGTCGAACCTGCAGACACACAGTGACACCCGCGATCACAGAGCCCTCCACGGAGAGATGCACCAGTGGGATGCAGCAGTGGATGCAGGGGGCTGCAGTGCCTGGTGAGTTGTTTGGGTTCCCCATGGAGAAGGCAACTGGCCAGCAGCCATCTTGGAGAGGGGCCACCTGAGCTTGGAACTCAAAGCAACTGCAGGCTCCCTCTAGCAGCTCCCAGCATCAGTGTGAGTAGGAACCGAGTTCAAGGCAGCAGCAGGTCAAGGAGCTGAGTTTAAGCAGGCAAGGAGCCGAGCTCAAGCTGGCAGGAGGCATCTGGAGTGTCACAGGCTGAACAAATCGGGTTCCAGACTCACAGTGAGAAATCGCCCTGAACTTCAGTGGAACTAAAGTGCAGGCTTGCTGGGATTATCCACTACCCCACTGTAAAGCTGTGGCTGGCTTGCTGGGATAATCAACATGGATCTGGGCTCTGTCAGCCTACTCTGTTGACCAGTGACAGCACAGATACGCCCTGAGTCGACTTTAATTTTGTCTTTTCCTCTTTTTTTTTCTTGTCTTTTTTTTTTCTTGTTTGTTCTTGTTTTTATGAGTGTGAACACTGTTTCTAGTTTTCTTTTGTTGTTGTTCTGTTCTTGTTTTTATTTCTCCCTTCTCCCTGTTTTCTTTACCAGTTTCCCAAAGTTCGTGTAATCCTGCTTTGCTCTCCAGCCTTGCTTCTAATCTCTTCCTCTTCTTCTATTTCTCTACTTCCCCCCAAACCCCTTTTAAAGTTTCTCCCCTGAGGGTATTGAGGGCATATTTACTGTATACAATTTTCTGGTTTGTTTTAGATTTTGTTATATAACTACAAATATAGTTCATACAATTAAAGGTGGCAAATTAATAGTTACCTCAGTTTGTCATTTTCTAGGCTGTTTTTGATGCGACTGTTATTGCTGATTGTTCTACTTTAACCCAGGTAACATAATTCTTCTAATCAGTTGTTCTTTCTGGTATGCCAAGACTGAGACTGCCTAAGGGTCATAAATAATACTATAGACCAGTGCCAAAGAAGCAGGGGCTGGGCCAAATAGGCAGCAACTTCTCATCCGCAATAAATTGAAGAGGTAGGATCTTGCTACAGACTCAAAACCCAGAAGTCAGCTATACCTAGAAGACATCTCTGAGAAATAGTCATTTTCTAAGGATTCTAAATACTAGCAATAAAGATACCTGCCATAAGCAATTTACAAGCATCAACCCAGGAATTAAACCTAAAAGAAAAAAAATAGAAAGTAGGAAGACACTTAAGCAAGATGTAACCCCAGACTTCCAGCTCAGCAAAGGCAAACCCAGGAGGCAATGAGGTGGAACAATTTGAAAGCCACCCGCCTGCACTCTCTGAAGTGGTAAAAGTGGAATTAACAAAGCAGATAAATGAGGCTCTAGAAAAACTCAAATCAGAAATAATTTCTCAGATAACTACAGAGATGGGGACCATAATGAAAGACATGGTTAGTAACCCTAGAGCAGATACTGATAAAAATATTTAATAGGGGAGTTTAGGAAAATGATGGAAACCATGAATGCCCAGCATATGAAAAAAATGGAATCCATGGAACAGATTCAAACAGATATCCAGGAGATTAAAAATTCCACTGAAAGATACACAGCAGAATGAGCCAATGTGAGGACAGAACTCCAGCTATAGAAGACAGGATTACAGTTAGAAATCATGAAAAGAAAGATTCCTTAAAAATAGAGGACCACAAGAAATCAATCCAACAGCTACTAGATGGTGCAAAGAAGAATAATGTAAGATTGATCAGAGTTGGGCTGGGGATATAGCTCAGCGGCACAAGTGCCTGGCAAGCACAAGGTCCCGGTACTAAAAAAAAAATTGATTAGAGTCAATGAAAAAGTAGAAGATAGCTCAAACAAGGGAAAAAAAAAACAAAACCAAAAAAAAACAACAACCCTGTTCACAGAAGTAATAGGAACGCTGGGTGTGGTGGTGCACCCCTGGAATCCCAGCACTCAGGAGGCTAAGGCAAGAGGATGGCCATGAGTTTGAGGCCAGCCTGGGCTACATAAGCAAGTTCAAGGCCAGTCTGGACTACATAGTGAGACCCTGTCACCAAAAAAAAAAAAAAAAAAAAAAAAAACGGGCCGGAGATACAGCTCAGTGGCACAAGCACCTGCCTGGCAAGTGCAAGGTCCTGAGTTTGATTCCTGGTACAAAAAAAAAAAAAAAAAAAAAAAAAAGAAAGAAAAAAGAAAAAAAAGAATAATAGCAGAAAACTTCCCAAAAATGGAAAATGAATTTGACATACACATAAGTGAAGCATAGAGAACTCCAATTAGTCATGTTAAAAAAAAAAATCTACCCCAAGGCATATAATAATCAGGATTCCAAAAATTCAACACAAGAACAGAATATTAAAAAAGAAACAAATTACCTATAAGGGAAAGCCCATCAGAATCACAGCTGACTTCTCAACACAAACCCTCAAATGAAGGAGAGCTTGAAGTATTTCAAGCCCTAATAGAAAACAACCTCCAGCCCAGACTGATGTACCCTGCAAAACTATCTTTCAAAATTGATGGAGAAATAAGATACTTCCATGACAAAGAACACCTGAGGAAATTCATGACTGCCAAACCACATTCCAAAATGTTGTGAAGAACATTCTAGAAAGAGATAATGAGAACTACAACTACATGAACCCCAGCAGAAGGAATCCATCAGGCAAGGCAAACAAACAGAGGGGGTTAAAAAAAGGGATCCAACGACAGGAAAATAACATGACAAGGTAAGTCAATACATATCAATTATAACCACAATCTAAATGGTCTCAATTCACCAATCAAAAGAAAAATGGGTCAAGAAGGAAGATCCAACAATGTGCTGCATACAAGAAACACATTTAATTCAAAAAGAAACTCACAGACTGAAAGTCAAAGGATGGAAAACAATACTCCATGTGAAAGTGTAGCAAATAGAATGTGGTAGCTATTCTATTTGCAGACAAAGTGGATTTCAAGCCAAGACTGATTAAAAGAGACAAAGAAGGTTACAACACCCTGGTAAAGGGAACAATCCAAGAGGAAGAGATAGCAACCATGAATATATATGCAACAAATACCAGTGCACCCAACTATATAAAACAAATATTAACGGGCATGAAAAAATCAAATAAGCACTAATACAACTGTACTGGGGGATCTCCATACCCTGCTGTCACAAAAAGACACATAAACTAGACAAAAAAATCAACAAGAAATATCAGAACTGTACCCCCTCTTATTTTTGAGGTTCCATTTTCTGAGGTTCCTAGCAGCAGGCCTTTGGACTGCAAAGATTCTTCTTCTGTAGTTTTTAACTTCTATGTTCGGTTTCCATAGTATCTATATTTTGGGTGACTTTCTTGACTATATTTTTCTAGTCAAAGAAAAGAATTTTTTAAAAAATCAGCAATATTTTAATTTCAAATAGCTGTTTCCTTTTCAAAATATTTTAGTGTATTATTATTCTGAGAATGCTTTTCTTCTGTTACGTTACCTCTCCTTTCCTAAGGGCTAGTTTTTCTGTTAGTTCCCTTCAGTTACTCTCCTGCTGTTGGTTTTTCTCATGTGCTGGGAGATTCCTGTGGTGCAGGAGGACAGGGAAGCCACCCTTTAAGGCACAAGGGAAATGCTGAGAAGCGGGTGGGAGGGAATTAAAGGGTGACTAATGAGAGGTGCAGTGCTGGGCACCGGAGGACAAGCATGTTTATTTAGGGTGACCGGGTGGGAATTAGGCTGTAAGACTGCAGAACCTTCACTTCCAGTAGAAATAACTTACTTTAGTGCATCCACGACTCAGCTTTTCCCAAATATTCTGTTCTATTTCTTTCTGGAGAAAGTACGTGGTATTTTACCTGGGGGAGGACGCAGGCCTCGGTGAGGTGTGGCAGGAAGGGAGGCAGGGCAGAGTGGAGACACGAGGAGGGGCTTCCCATTTCAAGTCATCCCATTCGTGTCTCCTGGGTTCAGCCCCAATTCCCTCTTCTCCTCGTCTCTGCCCCTGAGCCACCTCTGGAGCTCTGTGGGTGGATACGGTTCCCAGGGGAATGGTGGTTATTTTACGCTTGTTTCTTTCGAGGCTGCACTGCAGCTGAGCAATGAATCTGTGGTAGAACATGAGCTTCCCACCTTGTAAACTACGCAGCCCTCACTAGATGACTCACCGCATTTCCTCCCCATCCCTACATAACCTCCAAGGCCCCGTTCACGTCCGAACATATATTCTATTCTGATCCCCTCGACCACTAACACTAGTCGATCTTCACACAATTGTTAATTAAGTCTCCGGAAGGCCTGTTTCTAGCAATGCCAAGGGTACTGGCCCCTGTAAGGCAGGAATGCTGTGTCCATCTTCAGACATGCAACCTGATGAAAGCATTCCTGGGAGACAACTGCATCCAAAAAGCTCAGCTCAGAAAACAGCTGAAGGCACTGTTTTACGCTAAGAGACTAAACAGGATTTCATAATCAAATGTAATACGAACCGTATTATGAGGCAATAAACTCAGGGAAAAGGCAAGCTGTTAAGGTACACTGGGAGCGATCTGGAAAAGCTGAGTGTGGACCAGCTACATATGTGAAGGGACTGTTACTATTTCTTCAGTGTGATTATGGTTTTGTGGTCAGGTATGAGAACGTCCTTATTTCTAAGATTTGCAGCTGAAATAGTTAAGGATGAAAGGTCATGATATTTGACTTGCTTTCAGATGGTTCCGCAAATAATTTAATTAAAAATCTGTGCTAAAAAAAAAAAAAATCACATCTAAAACCCTCAGGCTTGCACCATGCAGGTGCAGTCCTCCTGGACTCACAGCTGCTCTCCTGCGCTGTATCCATCAACCCTCCACTCTCCTCTATGCCTCGACTATGGCTACATTCTCGTCTCCCACCATGGCACCGCCCTCACGCCCTGCACCTCGCAGAGCGGTTCCAGCTGCTGGTGTGTTCTGGGCTCCAGCATCTTGGCTCATTTCTGTCAACTCTTTCTTTCCAGGGATTTCTGTAAAGTTCGTGTTCCCGGTGACCCAGCCATCTGGTTCTCTTTGGTGTTTCAGTACTTCTTTATTTTTATCTTTGCAGACTCTCAGAGGACAGAAGTAAATGCTGATATGCATTAGAATTTAGTACTTTTAAGGAAAACACTGAGGTAGGATACAAAAAAAGACAGGAAGGAGGCAAGCAAAATCGTAATTTTAAAACTGAATTTTTTTGGGGCCGGTGAGATGGCTCAGCGGCTTAAGCGCCTGCCCGGCAAGCGCGAGGGCCCGAGTTCGACTCCCAGATCCCGCATACGAAAAAGGGGCTGGTGATATCGCTCAGCGGCACGGGCGCCTGGTGGCGCGCGAGGTCCTGAGGTTGACCCCCCGGTACCCACAAAAAAAAAAAAATAAATAAAAAAATAAAACTGAATTTTTTAGTAAAAACTGCAGGCTGGGGACACACACACCCAAAAATTCTTAAAGTCCTTGAAGACACAATTGGGCCTGGGCCATCCTGTTTTACCTGCAAAGGGGTCATTTCCACCTGTGCACAGACCACCCCTGTTCACAGGTAAAATGGGCCTTTCCCAAGGCTGGGCTACTGCTGTGCTCTGGGATGGATGTCATGGGAAATGGGCTACCACCCTCCCTGCAGAAAGAGCCTTTCATCTGTTAGCGAATCCCCTCTTCCACACTCTCACAAGCTCTAAGGCTTCGCTCCCCGAGACGCCCATAAATACCTGGCTCAAGGCCGTAAGCCTAGCCTTTGCACTTTCTTGAGGGCCTGCACTCTATTTCTCTGCATGTGCACTTTTAAAATTCTGCCCATCAAATCCTCTCATTCCTTTTACTGATGCATACTGAAAATTCTTTCTCTGGGATAGCAGTCAGTGAGCCTGCGACTTGTCCTGGGGTGGGGTATGTCAAGGTTCCTCATTTCTGCTTTGGGGACCTCCTTGGGTCCTGTCTGGTGACACTGATATTTCAAGGAAATATTTGGACGATTACAGCCTCTAACTTAAAAGTACAGCACCTTTTCTGTTCTATTGCTGCAGTTTCCTGGGAGACAGTTCCACTGGTTTCATTAGAGCTCCAAAACGTTTAGGAACTACTAGACTAAATAAAATGCATTCTCTCAAACAGCGTTCGAAGTTGGAAACCCCCATCCATGATGCTAAGTTTCAGATCTTAAATTACTGATGTTTAAATCATCAACGATTCACATGTAAAAATAAATTTAAAATTGTTTAAAAATCCCATGGTTACTGGTAAAACAGATGACTGTAAAATATATGAAAAAGTAGTGGGTTTCTTTTAGGGACACATCCACATGCATTATGCAGGAGCTTCAAGGGAGCAGAGAAACCTCACTTAGGGCATCAGGGAGGTTCGCCAGGTGTCGTGGTGCACACCTGTGATCCCAGCACTCAGGAGGCTGAGGCAGGAGGATCATCATGAGTTCGAGGCCAGCCTGGGGTAACAAAGTGAATTCAAGGACAGCCTGAACTACATAGTGAGATGCTGTCTGTGATTGATAGATAGATAGATAGATAGATAGATAGATAGATAGATAGATAGATAGATATGAAAATTGAGGTTGTTGAGGGGTGGGGGGCCAGACAACTTTCCAACCTGATAACCGAGACGCTCTTCAGGTATCACTATTGAGGTATGATGACAGTTTTACACTAGAAGACTCAGTGACTAAGTAAAAAGACCTAGAGGCTGAGTTAAGAGCAGGCTAAAAAATAACAAGGAAAGGGAACTGATGGCTATAAGCCAAGATTTGAGAGTCCCTGTAAAACAAAACACCAGATGTTAACTTTGAGCCAGGTTTTGGTCAGTGTTGCAAATGTCAACTGCAGGGTTCCGTTAAGTGATACCTGGTCACCTGACACTTCTACAATAGTTCAGATAATTATTTTGTACACATTTTCAAAATACATAAAAAATCAAAAGCACAGTAACAATAAGAAGCAGAGCTGTGTAGATAACAGTGTATGATTTGAACCCTTACTAGACACCAGTTTCTGTCCAAAATAGGCAAATAAAAGCGAATGCATTTGCAGAATCATGTTGATACGATGTAGTCAGACACACAGTATGAGAGGTTAAAATCTAGGTTTAAAATCTAAGTTTCAGAGCTTTGGTTGAAACTCCTAATGTGAAAGGCAGAGATTAATGCTCATTAATTAGTTAAACCCAGGTGGTTTCACTTGGTTCAATACACTAAAAGCAAACTTTTATCTGATGATACCTTCAGGACACAAGGAGTAACATTTAAAAATTAATGATCACCATGTAATTAATTTTCTATGTGTAGACTGCTTACCTGACTGGGATAAACTTTGAAGGTATTTTTTTTTTTAATAAATCTCATTGATCTATTTTCACTTGCTTCGTTCAAACAAGATACCACTGTAAAGACGGCAGTCAGGGTGACAATTTATACACCCAGAGACTCCGGGTACCCACCTAGACGGTGGAAGCCAAAGGTGAATCTTCTTGTCGGCGACTTGGAAGACAGCCACAGAGCAAGCAGAGTGAGGATGATGGCGCTGAGGTCGGTCAGCATGTGCAGGGCGTCTGTCATGACTGCTAGGCTGTTGGCAATGTAGCCACCTTTGGGGGGGGAAGGGAAAAGTTCCAGTTCATTGAAAAGAAGAGTAAGCACTGACCCAGAAATACAGCACCCTTCACAACAGCAACTCCGATCCAAGTCTTTATCCCGTTACAACTGAGCCACAGTGTTCTGAAAATTCATGCAAAGCTGGTATGTGTGGTCGCCCTCTGGTACCTTTGGGAGACTGGCTGCAGGACTGTCCTTGGATATCAGAATCTCTGCATGCTCAAATCCCTTATACAAATGGCACAGTACAGTACTCACACGTAACCTACACGCATCCTCCCATATACTTTAAATCCTCTCTGGACTACTTGTGACGCCTTGTAACAAGGCAAATGCTTTATAAATAATTATATTGTATTGCTTAGGGAATAACAAAAGCTTGTACTTACTCAGTACAGATGCAATTTTTATGTCAAATACTTCCAACGCACAGGTGGTTGAATGCACAGACAGGGAGCCCATGTATATGGAGGGCCCCCTGGACAAATTTCTGGCGAGAACGTTCGTTTTCTACTAACAGATTCTCCCAAAAGCTAAGTTCCACCCTGGGTGCAAGTGGGGCAAGCCTATAATCACAGCTTCTCAGGAAGCTGAGACAGGAGAGTCTCAGGTTGGAGCCCAGCCTGGGCAACTCAGCGAGATGCCGTCTCAAAATAAAACAATTTAAGAACTGCTAAACTGGCAGCAAACTGAAAAGAGCTGTTTTGGCACTGCAGCTTTTGCTCAACCCAATTCTATTTCCATTAATCGTATGATTAGTGAGTTAATAACCAGGGTATCTAAATACCACAACAAAGCTGAAGAACAGGTACACGTTCACTTGTTCAGGAGGGCTGGGACATTAAACGAAGCTGAAGGAATCCACGAAAGGGGCCTGGGTGTATTAGTTCAGCACAAAAAATAAAAACTGATTCCTTTGGATGGGGATAGCAATTTTGTTCCTAATAGGAGAAAAGGTGGTTTTCAGAAATCTTGCTCTGCTTGCTGGCAATGTATAGGAAAATACTGTATTAATGTGCGATGAATGCACGTTCTCACCAGAATTCATGTTAAAATTAATCTCCATTGTGAGGCATTGACAGGCTGGAAACTTAATCCAACTTTTGAGAGTTAAATTAAACGAGGCCATAAAGATGGGGCCCTCATTCAATGGCTTTATAAGAACAGAAACTGGGGGGGCCGGTGAGATGGCTCAGCGGCTTAAGCGCCTGCCCGGCAAGCGCGAGGGCCTGAGTTCGACTCCCGGAACCCACATACGAAAAAGGGGCCGGTGATATCGCTCAGCGGCACGGGCGCCTCCTGGTGCGCGAAGTCCTGAGGTCGACACCCCAGGTACCCACAAAAAAAAAAAAAAAAAAAAAAAAAAAAAAAAAGAACAGAAACTGGGCATGGTGGCATGCACTTGCAATCCCAGTACTGGGGAGGCTGAGGCAAGAGGATTGCCGCAAGTTTGAGGCCAGCCTGAACTACATAGAAAGACCCCCATCTCTAAATAAATAAATAAATAAATAAATAAATAATAAATTAATATAAAAAGAAGAAAAAGAGCAGAGACCTGAGGATGCCTGGAATGGCCTGGGATTCTGCAAAGAAAGACCTCTCATGCCAGGTGTAGTGGCGCATGCCTATAATCCCAGTACTTGAGAAGCTGAGGCAGAAGGATTGCCCCGAGTTCAAGGGCAGCCTGGACTACATAGTGAGTTCAAGGCCAGCCTGAACTACATAGTGAAAGCCTGGCTCAAAAAACAAAACATAACACACACACACATACACACACACACACACACACACACACACTCACACACAAAGACCTCACCAGATGCAGCTGCCTGATTCTGACTTTCTGAGCTGAGTAAGCTGTCCATTACTCAGGCCGTGGCATCCGCGTACAGCACCAGAACACAGACAGGGCGATGCGCGCTGAGGTCTGGTGAGACCAGCGCTGGATGCTGGAAATACATCTCCCCTCATGGATAAGCAGGGACTGCTATATTTGGGTTTAAACTTTAGGTTTTTTGGTTTGTTTTTTCTCTGTTATTTATCTTCTTACTCTACTCTGAGAGTACCTTAGTTCATCTTCTAGCTTTTCTATGAGTGTACAAAAGTTCTACTAAGTTTCTACTGTTCAGAGCTCTCTTCTTTACCCTGCACATCTTTCGTACCGCAGCCCGTTCCCGCTTCCTGGATGCATGGCCTCTCTCTGAGGAGAATTCTATAATCATAGCTGACTGGTCCCTAAGCAGGGTCTAATTAGCTTCCTTCGCTCCAGATCCCTCTTCACACACTGCTGGAGGAGCCTGCTCAGCAACTCCGGAGGGAACGCCTGAGGTGGGGAGACCCGCAGGCGCCCAGCTCCTCCCGGGCCTATGGGATGGACTCCCGGGGCAGCCCCACGCGCGGAGCTCTGACATGCTCGCCACACGATTCAAGGCTGGAGAACCTGCTCCCGGTTCTCAGCCGCGGCTTAGGCACAGGCTTTGGGTCTGTTAAGTCAGTGAGCTCTCATCCCTTTGCTTTGGAGCCTGTCCTTGAACTCACCACGGAGCCACTCTCTCTACCAGGTTTTCCCACCTGTGTGGATTTACACGTCCTTTTTCCTCTTCCAGATCCTTTTGTTGTAGTTTAAGGGAGGCTTTAGGATAAAGCAAAATTAGATGCATGAGTTTAATTTGCCAACTTTCTTAGAAGACTGTATTTACATTCCCAGTGTAAATGAGATGAAAACAATCAGTAACTCTGCCACCAAATCCTAATGGTATTTTCAGTTCTCATCCAATTAGACCACTTAAGAGCGTCCCTGTTTTTCCACTTTGATGCCCAATTGTCCCCCACGATCCTCCAGGGATACATCCAGGAGCCCCGGCTGCTGTCTGAAACCCTGGGTAGCTCCACACCCTGCGCACACAGTGTTCTTCTCATCCGTACACACCTGGGACAAAGTTTACCTCATACATCAGGCACGTGAGAGAGGAACAACAACAGCTAGGACAATGACAGCAATGCCTGGTGAAGTCCTGTGCGGCTCGCTGGCCGGAGGGATGACTCACGTCCTGGGCAGGACGGCAGGAGACTGCATCATAATACTCAGAAGAGCGTGCGACTTCAAGTGTATGAATTCTTTCTGGAACCTTCCATTTACTACTTTGACTGTGGTTGATCATGGTTAAATGAAACCACAAAAAACAAAACCACAGGCAGTGAAACCGAGGAAAATGGAGAACTGCTGTGCCCTTGCTTGGATTCCGGGACACCTGCTCGCCTCTGTCCCTCAGGACTGGGCCTCCCGGGTGCCTTATCCCCTCCTGTGGCCTCACACCCTCATCTGCCGTTACTTTGACTCCTCTTCTGAGCCATAGACTCACATGTCACACTGTCCACAGCCCACTGGACATCCCCACATGGCCATTTCTCACACACACACGCGCACACTGACACGTCCCAAAGAACCCAGCACACGGTCTGGACCCTGCTGCCTTCTCTTCTCGCTTCACGACACCGTCCCGTACCGCCAGCCGTGGGGTGAGGGACTTCGCCACCCCCCCCGCAGCCCCACGGCATGTCCTCCCACACTGATTCTACATCGTACATTTCTCTACATATCTTCCACTCTGAGCCATAACCGATCCTTGTCTGGATCCTTGTAACAGTTTGTTTTCATTCCTGCACGCTTGAATCCACTCCCCACATGACAGAGTAATCTTCCTTTTTTGTGTTTTTTTTTTTTTTTTTGTGGGTACCGGGGGGTCGACCTCAGGACCTCGCGCGCCAGCAGGCGCCCGTGCCGCTGAGCGATATCACCGGCCCCTTTTTTGTATGTGGGTTCCGGGAGTCGAACTCGGGCCCTCGCGCTTGCCAGGTAGGCCCTTAAGCCACTGAGCCATCTCACCGGCCCCCTTTTTTGTGTTTTAAGACACTGTGAGGTCTCACTATGTAGTCCAGGCTGGCCTCGAATTCACAGTGATCCTCCTGCCTCGGTCTTCTGAGTGCTGATTTTACAAGTGTTCACCACCATGCCCAGCTTATGGCTTAACAGCCAGAGTACTCTAAAAGACTAAATTCCATCATGCTCCTCTCCTGCTTAAAACTCTTCACTGCCTTCCCCTTGTATTCTTTTTATTAGTTTTTTAAGACAAGGTCTTGCTTTGTAGTGCAGGCTGGCCTCCAACTCAGTGATCCTCCTGCCTCAGCCTCCCGAGTGCTGGGATCACAGGTGTGGGCCACCATGGCAGGCTCCCCCTGCATTCTAAATGAAAACTACATTCATCCAATATGGCCTATCAAGACGTGTATCTGCTCCCTCCTGCTGACTACATTCCAACCACACCAGCTTTCTTTCTAGTTAATTTTAATGAATGGAAGGCTTTAGGGACCTTTGTACATGCTGTTCTCTTTGCTTGAATAACCCCTTCTGGCCACTTTATGGTTCAAATGTACCTGGCTCATAGATGAACAATGTCCAACTTGTTACCGTATTACAGTACAGTGCCTTATTCTTTTCCTTTATAGCACTTAAGATAATTTGAACTTTAAATTTAGTCATGTGTTTATTCATTAAAGTCTCCTTTTCCGTTTAATGATTCAGATAGCAGAAATAGTTGTGTTCTCTGCTATGTATCTGCATCATGTAGCACAGTACCTGGCCTATCTTAGGGATTAAAAACTACTTGCTGAGCCGGGTGTGGTGGTGCATGCCTGTAATCCTAGGCTGAGGCAGGAGGATTGCCATGAGTTCAAGACCAGCCTAGGCTACACTGAATTCAAGGCCAACCTGGACTACCCAGTGAGAACCTGTCTCAAAAAAACAAAACAAAACAAAACAACTTGCCAAAAACCTTGTTCAAGCTCTCAGAGCAAGTTTAGTGGCAAAGCCAAGATTGCAAATCAGGTCTTCTTCCTCTTTTAGATCTTTAAGTTACATCACGTTTTAGGATGCCACACTTCCTACATAAGATGCTTCATTTCTAAGCGCTCTGAAGACACTCTACAACTATGCAACATTTTGAATATTACTAATGCTTACCTAAGTATCATCACCTCTGTACTATTTGAGAAGATATTGTCATATTTGAAAATAAAGTCAGTATTTGAAAGGAAATACTTACTGTGGCTTTCACAAAACATTCACCAAATTAGAGATTTTGGGAATGTGAAATCAAGGCAATTATGTCTTTGCTTTTGATTTTGAGACCATGTAGTCCAGGCTGGCCTTGAACTCTATGTAGCCCAGGCTAGGCCAATTATATCTAAGTGACTTTTACTTAGGTGATATAAACTCTAAATTGATACTAAGGGACAAAACTGTGATTAATGTGGTTCCTTTACGGTCAAATTTCAAATTCAAAGACCACAGCTGGGCGTGGTGGCCCATGCCTAAAATCCCAGCATTTGGGAGGCCGAGGCAGGAGGATCTCCACAAGTTGGAGGCCAGCATGGGGTACATAGTGAGACCTTATCTCAAAAAAATAAAAAGGGGGGGGTCAACCAAGAGCAGATTTGTGAAAAGCAACTCATGTAAACTGAGCTATGAAGTTAGTGGGCACAACTGCAAAATATGAGAACACATTGCAACGTGTGCTTCAGTTATACACACGCCTCTGTGTGCTCACACGCACATACACACATATGCACAAACGCCTACACGAGTAGCAGCGGGAAGTGCACCCTCACCACGGTGAGGTCAGGATGTCTGAAAGCCACTGACGTACAGGGACCAACCACTAAGTTCTTCAAAGCAGGCAGGAGCTGGGGAGTCCCGAGACCAGAGCACCCCAGTAAGACACGGGCGGAGTGACATGAGATGCGACAGGAAATGCGTGTCATTTTTCTACCTATAACTTCAAGCCAAGCGTTTTCAATTTGGACTAACAATTCCAACCTCAGAATGGTTCATCGTGAGACGCAGCACGGGAGAAGCATCCACCACCCTGCTTCACTATCACTTCAAAGCCGGGCTTGGTGGCATGCCTGTGAGTCCAGCACTCAGGAGGCTGAGACAATAAGGTCGCCATGAGCTTGACATCAGCCTGGGCTGGTGAGTTCAAGGGCAGCCTAAATTACACAGCAAGACCGTGACTCAAAAAAAGGAAAAAAAGCTCTTTATGTGAAAAAGGTGGAGCAGGCATTCAATAACCTTCAGTAACACCGTAAAATTCTATGATTCTAAGTCATTTCAGAATAATCTGTTTTTTGCGGGGGGCCAGAGTCTTGCTATATAGTTCAGGCTGGCCTTTAACTCAAGGCGATGCTCCTGCCTCAGCCTCCTTAGTGCTGGGATAACAGGCGTGCGCCAATTTGCCGGGCGATAAGAATCATCTACTATTTTAAACGTTGCAAAAATGAACGTAGCGTTTTATCAGAACTATTTAACGAGAGGAAGTTACACGACATAGAATGAATACAACGTGACCGCCGATGACTAGCTGTTCGAAGAAGTGGAAAATAAAGCCAGTTATCAGGTGACGTTCACGACGCACGCAGGCTGGCCCTGCACTTTGGAACCCTAGAGGCTGGATCCCATCCTTCGATCAGCACCTCAAAGTTTGACCTTAGGCGGCGTCTGCCAGGGGCGCGCGTGGGCGGGCGGCGCGGCTCACCTACGAGTTCGCCGACCATGAAGAGCAGGTAGAGCGCGGCGGCGAGCGTCAGCCGGGTCCTCACCCGCCGCTGTCGCACGCGCTCGCGCCGCCGGCTGCAGCCGTCGCAGGGGTCGGGCCCGAAGCTCAGGCGGCCGCGCGCCGGCGGCGGCTCGGGCTCCAGCAGCGCGTCGTCGTCGGCCTGCGGCGCCAGGCGCGCGTCGAGAGCGGGCCTGTCGCCGGCGTCGCCGTCCTCCTCGGCCACCACCACGCGCAGCTTGTTGAAGCGCGGCAGCCCCGCGGCGCCCGCGTCGTCGGCGAAGTCGAAGGCGCTGGCGTCGTTGAGGAAGAGCGGCGCCGCGTCGCCCCTCCGCAGCAGCAGCGCCCGCAGGCGCGTCCACGCCATGGCGGCCAGCTACGCGCGCGCCCGAGCCCCGGGGCCGCGCCGCGCGCCCCCGCTCATGCTGCGGCCGCGGCGCGGGGCGCGGGGTCGCGGGGCGCCTCGGGGGCCGTGAGGCGCGGCCGGGCTGGTGCGCGTCGCCCGGGCCGCGGGCTCGAGGGAGGTCGCCGCTCGGCCGGGGGAGCAGAGGAGCGGGAGCCGCGAGCGCTGAGGCGCTCGGCCGGCCGAGCCCGCCGCAAATGACAACCCACCCGCGCCACCGCTCCTCGCCCTGCGCCGGGCCGCGCGTGCGCAGGGGGAGGTGCTGAGGAGGGTGTCGGCGCGAGGACGCGGGGCGGGGCGGCTGGGGCGGGGCTTGAGAGGCGGCCGGCCAATGGGCGGGATGGACGGCCTGGGGGCGGGGCAGGGCGCGGTAGGACCCCGCCCCCTCGCCTGGGCCCCGCCTCTCGTCCCGGTTTCTTGTCCCCAGCTCCTCACCCGCGTCCCGCCCCTCGCACCGCCCACCGGCCAGCCCCGCCCCGAGTGGGGTGCGCGCTCCCAGAATGCTGGGTCGCGCCCTGCCTTGAGGGGCGCACTCCTGGACCGCCGCCCGCGTCATCTGCTCCCCAAGCGGGTCGGGAGCCCCCGGGCGTAGCCTGGGTGAGGATGCTCCTCAGAAACCCACCTCCGCCCCTCCCAGCAGGTGGGGAGCTGGGCGCTGTCTCCCCTGGACCTGCTGCCTGGGGCGCGTAGGCCGAACCGGCGGCGGCCCCGTGGCGGGGCAGGGCTGTGCGGTCCGGTCCGCGGTTCTGGCCCGCGGTTCTGGCCCCCAGCGAGCACTGTACGCGTTGTCCTCTGTGCCCACTTCTGCTACCTCGGTAGTTGATACGGGCTAAAGCCGAGCGCAGAACACCTGCAGAGGGATCCGTTTGGTCTTTGGTTCTGTTTAACAATAAAATTAAACAGCATGAAGTTCTGATTAGTTTCTGATGTAAATCTAAATTTTAACGGCAAAATGGAATGACAGTAACCCTCCCCTCAAAGTCTTCATCTAGGTTTCTGGTTGGGCTTAGGGGGTTCAGTAGACCTTACACTTGGTGCAACACGTTTTGAGCGTTTCCTTGGCTTTCACCACGTTCTCGAATGGCCCGAGGATCAAGACTAAAAAAATCACAGCGCCCGCCGGAGAGCTCATCCGCCAGGCCGAGCCCCTCGCTTCTACTTGGAGTGCAAACTCCCGTCCATCTGCTTTTGGTGAATGCTGCGTTTTTATAACAGTCTGCGTCTTACCAAGTTGCGAGTCACAGAAAGTGCAATGAAAAGGTCACGTGAAACAGCGTTTTCCTCCGAAAACTCAGGTGACACCTTAGAATGTTCTGTCTCAAGGGCAGAGGTACTGACTGTGTTTGGACTCCGGGGCAGCCCCTTAGTTTTGAATGGTCACCGTACCCCTAAGGGACTGCAGGCACCAAGCGAGTTAAAACCTGAATCACAGACCCCTGGTTCCTAAACTCGGAAGGGAAGACTGTGGGCCAGAACTTCACTGACCAGGACACCCTGGTCGTCATCAAGTGAAGACAGCGCGTACCTGGGGGTTGCTTTCCTAGCCCCAAATATCTTAGTTTACTCAGTTTGGAAGTTGGTTGTTGGTCTTTCTTTCTTTCCTTCTTGTATTTTTAATTTCTACTTACTTTTCCTGGAATTCTACTAAACAGTTGCAGAGAAATAAAGCATGCATTTTAGGACTGTCGTTGTAGTCTCTTGACTATAACTTCTTCAAATAACATTTCCTTTAAGGAAAGGGGATAAACATTTTCAAGCGAGAGCAGGGCTTGAGGCAAGAGCAGGGCTTGTCTTGGGTATTCACAGCAAGTTTTGGAGAGGAGGAGGGTAGCGCTTCTGCGTCCCAGCTTTTACGATTTGTCTCCCTGGGTGCTGGAATAGTGGGGGTGGACAGCGAAACTGCAGATGGTGATTTTGAGATAGACTCACAAGTTCTGTCCCAATTCTACCCCTCAAGAAGGGCAGCTTAATTCCCTTCCTATTGCTTGTGTGCAGGACTTAATAGCAAGTGACCTATAAGGGTAGAATATGAAGAAGTGACTGAGTTAGGAGACTAATCATAGGTGGCATCGCAGCTCTCTCCTTATTCTTGCTCTGGGCGTACTTGAACTTGGGGAGCCAGCCTGTCACGAGGGCCTTGAACAGCCTCACAAGAAGGCCCTGAGCGTGAGCTGCAGCCTTCAGCCTGTGCGAGCCAGGTTGGAGGGGACCCTCCAGCCCTTGCAAAGCCTTTCTGTGACTTCACTGTGGGCATTGTTGGTTGAAACCTGGGAAGAGATCCTAGGTCAAATCACCGAGCTGAGCTACTCTCAGATGACCCAGAGAGACTGCATGATAATAAATGCTGATTGCCCAGGGCTGGGTGTGGTGGTGCACGCCTGTAGTACCAGCACTTGGGAAGCTGAGGCAGGAGGATTGCTGTGAGTTCCAGGCTAGTCTGGGCTACACAGTGAGTTCAAGGTGAGCCTGCTACACAGTGAGGCCATGTCTCAAAAAAAAAAAAAAAATGCTGATTGCTCTAACATGGTAGATTTGGGGATGATGTATTACACAGCAAAACATAACAAATGCACTGTACGTCAATTTTCCTTTATACTGGGAAGACACTTTCTTCTTTCTTTCTCTTCTCTTTTTCCTCATCTTCTGCCCCCTCTCTTCCACCTCCTCCTCCTCTGTCACACAGGCTTCGCTCCTAGTCCAATCTTTGGTTGGTGGCATGATTTTCCTCACTGAACTTTAAAATGGGTCAGATAGACTTCCGTGGATCAGCTTGGAATGTAACCACTATTTGCAACCTGATTTCCTTGCATTCAGAGTTCAGAACAATAGACAAGGGAGGTTCTGAAACATGACCCACTTCTAGTGCCTTCTCCGCCCACGCTCCTGCTAGCTAGTGCTTGGTATGCATCTTTAGAAAGGGCTTCACACTCGTCTATTCTGGAGAACTTACTTGCAAGCAGAGGGGAAGTGCACCTGCCACCAGCCCATCTCAGCCATGGTGTGCAGATGACCAGGCGCTTGCAGAGGTCTGCTCGTTGCATTGAAGGACACATACCTGATGGCAGCTAAGCTTATCCAAGTGTGTTTCCTAGGCCAGTTTGCTCTTGGGAAAAAACAACAGTGCTGCTAGAACAGCACAGCTACCATTTCCTTGAGTCTGTGTGCATGCCTGGCGCTATGCGCACCTGAGCAATGTTAAGCCTTGCTGGGAAGAAAGGAGAGAGTAAAATCGCTTGGAGGTCTTGGAGTCAGACTGCTTGTGTTTGAAGCCTGGCTTCACCATCCATCTCCAATGGTCTCTCGCAAGCCGTTTGACCTCTCTGTGCTTCAATTTTCTCTCTCTCTCTTTCTTTCTTTCTTTCTTTCTTTCTTTCTTTCTTTCTTTCTTTCTTTCTTTCTTTCTTTCTTCCCTTCCTTCCTTCTTCTTGTTTTGGTGTTTTTTAGACTGGGTCTTGCTATGTAGTTCATGCTGGATTTGAACTCACTATGTAGCCCAGCCTGTCACTGCAATCTTGCTGATCCTCCTGCCTCAGCCTCCTGAGTGCCAGAATTATGGACATGTACCACCACACCTGGCTGTGCTTCAGTCTTCTTGCCTATCAAATGTGGGTGATAATAGTGCCTGCTTCATGAGGCTGTGCTAAAGACAAAGTAAGATGATACGTGTGGCCGGGAGTGGTGGTACACTCCTGTAATCCCAGCACTTGGGAGGCTGAGGCAGGAGGATTGCTGTGAGTTCGAGGCCAGCCTGGGCTACACAGTGAGTTCAGGGCCAGCATGAATTACAGAGTGAGACCTTGTCTCAAAAAACAAAACAAAACAAATGTAAAGACCCAAAATAAATAAATAAAATAAAAAAATAAAGATAATACACGTGGAGCATGTAAAACTTAACACACCCAGTTCCTAGCACATAGTAAGTGCTCATATTATTTTTTATGTAGATGAAGACATGGAATCCCGGAGACTAAGTGCCTCGACAGGCCAGGGTCGTGCAGCTGGCAAACTGAGCAGGAACTCAACTCCAGAGCTCCAGCTTGTCACCATCTCCGCAGTCTCCTGGGCTCCCTCCTGCACCTGCAGGGAACCGTCACAGAGGCTCCTGGAAGCAGGGAGGGAGAGCACGGGTCCAGCTGCTGGCGACCTTGGCATCACCCTGAACGTCACTCCTGGAAACGAGTGGGGGGAAAAGTGGAAAAGTTGGTTGGTTTTCATGGAAATAAGGGAAAAGGTGCACTTGGTTGATGGATTCAAGTACTGTGAGTCCCCACCCCAAGACAGAGCACTTTTTTTCCTCTTGGAGTGTGTGGCTGCAGAGGGTCCCTCGGGCCGTTCAGGGATGTGTCCCCTGCTCCCTTCAGGTGGGAAGGAGGGTCAGTGATGCGATACCCAGCTGTGGTGAACGTCAGCGGTTCTTCCTACTCTGGGTGGCTCCATTGGACAGGGCAGCCAGGGTTCAACGTCACCCTCTTTCAAGGGAGCAGAAGGGAAGGGCCCAGCATGGATGCGAGTTGTGCCCCTTTCTAGGACAGAGAGGATACAGAAGAGGCTGTCCCAGTTCAGGGAAACCAACCTGTAAGCACACGCGTTGTTTGGCTGCCTTTGGTTTTGATTTCCCTTAGTTTTTTTTTTTTTTTTTTTGCGGGTACCTTGGGTCAACCTCAGGACCTTGCGCGCCAGCAGGCGCCCGTGCCGCAGAGCGATATCACCGGCCCCTTTTTCGTATGTGGGTTCCGGGAGTCGAACTCGGGCCCTCGCGCTTGCCGGGCAGGAGCTTAAGCCGCTGAGCCATCTCACCGGCCCGATTTCCCTTAGTTTTTAAAGTAAGCACGCCAGGCAACCCATTCCGGACCCCTCCTGTCTCTCAGGAGCTATTCCTATCCCCCACTCCTTTTGTCCAATAAATTTTCCTACTCTTAAAAAAAAAAAAAAGTAAGCATGCCTATAAATTTCTCTAACAATACCTGGCTACAATTAAAGAGAAGAAAGTTTCTTTCTTTTTAGAACTGGCATGTAATGTCATTTGTAAGATATTTTCAGCAGTGAGATTAGTGAGTCCTGTCATGAACAGCAGGTATTGACTTACTAATAGTTTATGATTATCCTAGATCTGTTTCAAAGAACATTATAACATTTATGAATTAAGCCAAGACAAAGAAACAACTGCAAACAAAGTGACTCTTTTGGGAACTCTAAGAGCTGGTACTTTAAACAATGAAGGCTATTGTATAATTGCATAAACTCGTCCCAAGGGTTACTGTGAGGATTAGTTAGATTAAATCTGCAAAATGCCTCGAGCTTTTCCCAGAATGCCCTTATAAATAAAGATGGCATTAATTTTTTTTCTCTAAAAAAGTGTCTTTATGTTGGTCCTCCCAGAATGAAATGTAACGAGTTCAGCTGCGGTTTAACTGCCTGGATTCACTGGAACTAAACAAAACAAAAAAAAAAAATCCCAACAAACCACCTGAGACGAAACCAAACAGAAGTTTCCTTTAATGGTTTTAGACCGGCTGTAACCGATACACAGGACAGGGCAGAATTTACAACGCTAATCGCAAAGAACTTGGTGTGCGATTTACACTGCATGGATATTGCTTTGGAATCACCGTGCCAGGTAGTAATTAGACATGAATTACTGTAATTATTACAGCTATTGTATACTGACCAACAAAATTTTACTCTCTTCTTTGTGGTTAATAATCTACATTCTGCTCGCTGACAAATAAGGTTTAAAAGACATGTTTTCCTGAGAATGTTAATCCTCGTTGTAGGCACAGGAATACTCAGGCACTGCGGATGGGAGGCGTATCTGCAACAGCGAGGATCCCACAGCTAAGCTGCCTTGGGATTCCCTTCTCCTTACCCCCAGCTCTCCTCCCACCTTCTAACCCTGCCCCCAGTGACCCCTCGCCCGGAAAGAACAGCTCCGTAAGTTCTGGACAGCAGCTGAAGGGTAAGAGACCCATTGTTTTTAGGATGCAACCTGTCTGGCAGGTGCCTGGCCTGGTCTGCTGGCAGCTGACAAGTTTTCCGGGACTTGAGGGTTTTCCAGGACTTGAGGGTTTTTCCTTTACTGGGATGAGTTTACCTGGGCACAGATTCTAGAACCTTAATATTGGCAGAGCCTTTGCCAGATGGAAAGAAAATGTCACCTATTGTTCTTTTGGGGCTTGCAGTAGGTGGGGCTGGGTGTACTTGAGAAAGTCTGCCAGTGACTCTTGTTACATCGAAGTGGAAGAGGTCAGGCTGGGTGTGGTGGCGCACATGCACACCTGTAATCCCTGCACTCAGGAGGCTGAGGCGGCAGGAACGCCATGAGTTCAGGGATAGCCTGGGCTCCATAGTGAGTTCAAGGTCAGCCAAAAAAGAAAAAAAAAAAAAAAAAAAAAAAAGGAAGGAAAGGAGGGAGGGAAGCCACACTCAGGAAGGCGCCCACCCGTGGTACTGCAGGTGCGAATCATAGTGGGGAAACCAAGGCATGCTAAATGACAGTCCTGGAAACTGAGTCAGTCACTGCTGTGGTTGATACCTTAATTATCCTGGGGGAACGATGTCACCGACAGAGCCCAAGGAGGTCCCCAAAGTGGAGATGAGCAACCTTGACTCACCCCATGCATGGGACAGGTTGCAGGTTCACTGATTTCCATCACAAAAAGAGTGCTCAGGATGAGACGCAAAGAAAAGCACACAGTCAAAGAAACCGTGCAGGCCCTCACGTAAGAGGCAGGTTATAGTTTTGCTTAATTTTTTTGTTCTTTTTTTTTTTTTTTTTTTTTTTGTCTTTTTGAGATAGGGTCTCGCTGTGTAGCCCAGGCTGGCCTCAAACTCTCGGAGTTTGCTGGGATTGCGGGCGTGCACCACCATGTTGGTGGGTTACAGTTTTTTGCTGGGAGTATTTATAGCTTTTTGGTAGTGGAAATCTGGAATTTGTGACTCTAAGAGTTCCATCTTGGTTTTCGTTTGGGCATGAGGAGGATGGCTCACACACAGAAAGATAAGGGCCCATTTTACAGGTGGAAGGCAGGGCCTGGGTTTATGTTTTTTTTTAATGAGTGGGCTAAGATGTTTTGCTTAAAAACATTCTTTGAACTCTCTATCTGTTCCTTTGTTTTAAAATCAGGTTTCTGGCCAGGTGTGGTGCTGCATGCCTGTAATCCCAGGACTCAAGGGGCTGAGAGAGAAGGAGTGGTATGAGTTCAAGGCCAACCTGGGCTACATAATGAGACCCTGTCTCAAAAAAAACACAATATCTTTAAGGGACTTTGGGCATGATGGGCCTAGAAGAATTATAAACAAACCTAGGGAACACAGATATGGAAAACCTTGGGTAATGTTGTATCCTGAAGTTGCCATCTTCTTTGAAGTACAATTTCTAAATTATGATTTTCCGGGCCGGTGAGATGGCTCAGCGGCTTAAGCGCCTGCCCGGCAAGCGCGAGGGCCCGAGTTCGACACCTGGAACCCACATATGAAAAAGGGGCCGGTGATATCGCTCAGCGGCACGGGCGCCTGCTGGCGCGCGAGGTCCTGAGGTCGACCCCCCGGTACCCACCAAAAAAAAAAAAAATTATGATTTTCCTTGTTTTCTTCTGCTTTCTGTATTTCTTCTCTCCTACCTCAAACCTCTCCTTAATTTTTTTTTTTTTTTTTTTAGATAAGGTCTCATTAAGTAGTTCGTGCTGGCCTTGAAGTCACTATGGAGCCCAGGCTGGATTTGAACTCATAGCAATCCTCCTGCCTCAGCCTCCTGAATGCTGGGATCACAGGCGTGTGGCACCGCACCCAGCGAGCACTGGCCTTACAGCTGTGTAGCAGGAGAAGCCCAGGTGACATCTCATTTCTCGGTCCTGCACCAGCATCACTGATTCTCAGCCTGTGGCACGGATTGCTTCCTACATCACATGCAGGCTGTGGAGATCTGCATCTATGTGTAACTTCTTTTCCCTTCCTCCCTCTTTTCTCTCTCTCTCTTGTTCTTTCTTTTTTTTTCTTTCTCTCTTCCTCAAAGGGTTTTGCTATGTTGCCCAGGCTGCCCTTGAATGCCCGAGCTCGAGTTGTTGTCGGGGTAGCTGGGGTGCTGTGGGCCCCTTCTGGAGAGTCTTTCCTGGTTCTTTTGGTCCTGAGCAAAGAGTTGGACAAGACAAGCACAAAACGTTGCGCGGTTTTACATTTATTAAAGGTACTGGGCCGGTGAGATGGCTCAGCGGCATAAGCGCCTGCCTTGCAAGCGCGAGGGCCGGAGTTCGACTCCCGGATCCCACATACGAAAAAGGGGCCGGTGATATCGCTCAGTGGCACGGGCGCCTGTTGGCGCGCGAGGTCCTGAGGTCGACCCCCCGGTACCCACAAAAAAAAAAAAAATAAAAAAAAAAATAAAGGTATTGGGGGGGGGGAGCAACACACCCTGCAGAGTGAGTGCGGGCCAGTTACGAGGAAAAGAAGTCCACTGCGCGGTATTCAGAGTTGCTGTCCCCCAGGGAGACAGCACAGTGGCCTCTGTCTTTCGTCCCCCACTCCTCAGGCTGACGGCAGGTCTCGGTCATCCTATCAAAAACCTGCTTGATCTTGCACCACAAGAACCGAAGACAGCATTTTCTGGTTGGTGCAGGGCTTGGAACGGTTTTCCTGAGTGTGTCCTGGACCTCTGTGATTGACAGGTTACCCCCACTTGCCCAGCCAGTTTGCCACTCTATTCTCCTGCCTCAAAGTGATCCTCCTGCCTCAGCCTTCCACGTGCTGAGGCTACACTTACCCTCTTTCCCCCCAAAATAAGGCCTAATAGGAAAATGATCAGCCTTGAACACTAGAGATCAAAAGTGCCTGCCCAGTTAGCCTAGCCTAGTTACCTGCCCTCACTATTCTCTGGGTCGGTGGCTACCCTGTAAGGCAGGTAAGGCAAAGAAAGGCTGAGTGGGGCTGGCATTTTTGATCTCTAGTTTTCAAGGCTGGTCATTTTCCAGCTAGGTCTTATTTTTGGGGAAATATTTATTTGCTAGTCCTTGCCTATCTGTATATAATTTTAAAGTGAAAGAACAAAATAATATCTTTTATTTTCTGTTGCTTTTAGTCTAGTCTTTCTGGAAATCCCCTCCAACCCCCCATCAGATGAAGTCTACAGATAATCAACCCCCTCCATTATGTGCTGATTGTTAAAATCAGGGCAGGAAAACCACTTCCTACCTCCACAGTTCCTGGACACTCCAGTTATGTTTATTCCTGTGTTACCCCCACTTGCCCAGCCAGTTTGCCACTCTAATCTCCTGCCTCAGAGTGATCCTCCTGCCTCAGCCTTCCAAGTGTTGTGACCTCAAAGCTCAGTCCTACTTTCTAAGTAGTTTAGACATATCTATCCAAAGTGCATTAATTTGTATTTGCTCCTATGAAAGCTCACGTCTAATCACACAGTTAGATTCCCAGGCTTTTCTGATGAATCCTGCTGGGGAGGAAAAGGCTGGGTACTGAACAACTGCAGCTTTGTCTCGATGCCCAGGTGGTGTGAAAGCAGCTGTAAGAGATAGAGACCCAAGGAGGTGGCTGTGTTCCAGGGAAGCCTTATTTATAGAAAATGGGATGTGCATTCTGGATAATTTTCCCTTGTCATAAAATATTAGTTTCCTTTCTAGTTTTATTTGTTTGCTTTTTTTTCTTTTCTGTCTTTTTAAGAGAGGGTCTTGTTATGCAGTTTAGGCTGGCCTTGAACTCACGTTTTGTAGTTCAGGCTGGCCTCAAACTCACAGTGATCCTCCTGCCTCCTCGGGAGGCTGGGATTACAGGCATGTGCCACCACACGCGGTGTATCCTTTCCAGTTTTTTCCAACCATTAAAAACTGTGGAAACCATCCTTGGTTTGCAAGAGGGACACACACGAGGAGAGGCTGGGTTCGGCTTCGGAGCTGCGGGGTGCTGACCTGTCTAGACCATCACTAGTTAGGAGTCGTGGATTTGCCTGGCTGCTCCCTTCTCTGGGTCCTTCACACCAGTGTTAGCGAGAGCCTTCTCGGCACCAACAGCTGAAGATTCAGGCTCTTCTTGGTTCCCTCACTCTTCATCTCCCCAAATACAGTTAAGGCAGCCACACTGAGAATGTCTTCATTTAGGTGGGATGTAGCCGGGCCCCACAGCCTACCGTACTGTTACCAGGTAGCCTCCTTCTAAAAGTGGCTAACCAACTAAATGTTACTGGGTTCTTGGTTGCTCGCTTCTCCCTCTGGAGTTGGATTCCAGGTTCTTCTCGTGGTGGCACACGCCAGTAATCCCAGCACTCGGGAGGCTGAGGCAGGAGGAATGCCATGAGTTCGAGGCCAGCCTGGGCGACATAGTGAGCTCAAGATCAGCCTGAACTACATAGTGAAACCCTGCCTCAAAAAAAAAAAAAAAAAAAAAAAAAAGTTTTCCAGAGAAGTCCAGGGCTTTGGGAACTGTTCTGAGCATGTGTCCAGGATCTTGTAATGAACAGGTCACGCCTACTTTCCCAACCAGCTCTGCCATGCCCTAATCTCCTAGCTCACTACTGCTCTGCTGCTGGTTGCCCAAGCCTCCTAGTGACCCCTGTTAAAGTACCTTGGACAAGCTGGGTGTGATGGTGCATGCCAGTAATCCCAGCACTCGGGAGGCTGAGGCAGGAGGATCACCATGTGTTGGAGGCCAGCCTGTGCTACGTGCATAGTGAATTCGAGGGCAGCCTGAACTACATAGGGAGATCCTGTCTCAAAAAACAAAATATAAATAAATAAGTAAAATGTCCGGGCCTTTCAAAGTGGAGATGTTGTGTCTCCAATCTTCCCTGCTCCCCTGACCTCAGACCAGGCCTCAAGAGCCGTGGCCACATGGCGTTGCTTGGGGCTCTGCCCATGCAGGTCTTCAGCCGCACAGTTTCCACATTGGAATTGGGGGTCACCGCTCCTTTATCTGCTGAACTCTAGGCCAGCTCCAAAGCTGCTCTGCCCCCAGGGCCTCTGACATACCTGAAGTGTAGATAACACCATTGGCTGTGTGTATTTTTGTCTCATTTTGTAATTTTATCTTCATTTGTTATTTTGTTTTTCTTTTTTCTTTTTCGAGACAGGGCCTTGCCCAGACTGGCCTCAAATTCTTTGGTGATCCTCCTGCCTCAGCCTCCTGACTGCTGAGATTACTGGTGTGCACCACCACACCCCGTCCTGTCTTTAGTTTTTGAAAATAAGACATTGGGGAGTTAGTGGAGAGGCATCCTGTGGGAGCAGGGACAGGGTAGGGTTGGGAAGATGGGAGTGAAAGAGAATAAGGTGAAGGACTTGCTGTGGGAACAGAGCCCTGGATCAGGTGCGTGGCAGGAGTGTGCTAAGGTTCTTTCTTTTTTTTTTTTTTTCTCTTAGTACTTCTGTCAGTGAGGGGTTCTTGCACACCGAGATGGGACAGTTAAGCGCAGCTGGGGGTTTGCCCTGGTGTGGAACACGGCCTCTCCTTGTGGTGCACTGGGATTTTCAGTTCCCTTCCCAACAAGCTGGTATTTTCCCAGTTCTCTGATTTCTCATTTACACATCAAAGTCAATTTCAGAAAATTTCCGGCATAGATGTCCGCTTTGAATTTTGTGTTCTTTGTATATGTAGCAAACACTCATCTCAATATCCCACGAGAATTGGGCTGGGTGTGGTGGTGCACACCTGTCATCCCAGCACTTGGGAGGCCGAGGCAGGAGGATTGCCATGAGTTCAAGGGCAACCTGGGCTACATAGTGAGTTCGAGGCCAGCCTGAACTACATAGTGAGACCCTGTCTCAAAAAACAAACAAAACAAAACCCTGAATTATAATTAAGAAAAAAAAAACAAAACTATTTTATTGTACAGAAGGGTTTGACCTGATTTTCTCCCTTGGTTTTTGTTGCTGTTGTTGTTTTGTTTTTGGTGAGACTGGGTCTCATTACATATTTCAGCCTGGTCTTGAACTCAGTATGTGGCCCAGGCTGGCCTCAAACTCATGACAATCCTCCTGCCTCAGCCTCCCGAGTGCTAGGATTATGGGTATGCGCCGCCATGCCTGGCCCATCCCTCCAATCTTGAGGGTAACTCACAGTTGTTCCCCACCCCCACCGGGTCTCAGCCAGCCCTCATAGTCTGGCACACAGCACAGTGTGTTGCTGGTCACCCAGGGCCACCTGGAGCCTGACAGCCGGATGGACGGGCTGCGGTGAGAAGGGCGCCCAGAGCTGTGAGCTGCAGCCCTCACAGGACACTGCTGTACCTGTGTCCCCCGGAGAAGCCCAGGCTCTTTAAAAACGGACCTCCGTGTGTCCGCAAGCCGGTGCAAGAGTGGCCCTTTCACTGCCTTGGAGGGCTGCGCTCTCCACCTGACCCTGCACTCGGCCTGTGCTGGTCACCCAGGGCGTGACATCCCAGTGGCAGCAGGAACTCCTCTCCCCTCTGCTCCCCTCCTGTCCCAGGTCCTGGTTCAGAGACTGCCTCAGCTTAGCGGTCTGACGCCAGCACCCATAGCTTCTCCCATCGCACTCCGGCCCCGTGCCAGGCACAACAATCCTGCCCCAGGCAGGAGTGGTGTCCCTTCTGCTGTCCCTGGTGCCAGCAGGCACGCATTTCCCCAGCTTCCAGCTGCCACTGTTGCTTTATTTTTATTATTATTTTTTGAGACAGGGTCTCACTATGTTGCTGAGGCTGGCCTCGAACTCATGGTGATCCTCCTGCTTCAGCCTCCTGAGTGTTAGTATCACAGGTGTGCGCCACCACGCGGCTTTAGGAATGTTCATTCTTGGGGTACGTGAACAAGTCAGAGACCTGCCTGCTGGTTTGGCCTCCATTCTGGCCTCAGATCCAGCAGGTGGCTTGAAGGCTGGAAGGTGAGCAACAGCACAGCCTGGAAGGGCACTGGCAAAATTACCAAAAGCACCTCTGTGGTTTGCAAATGGTTTCAAAGGCATGATTTAATTTGATGTACTTCCCGATCTCTGAGATAGTTACTTCTACCGGAAGAGGTGGTAAACCTGAGTGCAGAGAGGTTCGGTCGTGTTTTCACAGTCACAGAGCTATTGGCAGAAGCGCCATTGAGCTGGGCGTGATGGCACACACCTGTAATTCCAGCACTCAGGAGGCTGAGGCAGGAAGATCACTGTGAGTTTGAGGCCAGCCTCGGCTACATAATGAGACCCTGTCTCAAAAAAAAAAAAAAAAGAAGGGCCATGGTGTGGTGCGGATTGAGGTAGTCCACCTGCTAGGGGACTCCTTCTGGATCTAAACCCAAGTTATTACTAAAACGACCTATTTGTGTAATTGAAGTATTTTTAGCAGTCCCTTTGTGTCACCAAAACAAATGACTCATTATTAACAGTACATGGAGACCGTTCCTAACCAAAGGACATGCAACGTTCTGTGTCGAACTTACCAATTTCAACCAGATGTTTCTCATTTTTCATTGTAATGAGTCAACAGATAATGTCTACAGTTGGCAAGACAAGAGATTTGTAAGCCGGGCCTGGAGGTGCATGCCTGTAATCCAAGCACTTGGGAAGCTGAGGCAGGAGGATTACCATGAGTGTGAGGCCAGCCTGGGCTAAATAGTGACTTTAAAGCCAGCCTGATTACATAGAGAGACCCTGTCTCAAAAATTAAAAAAAATTAAAAAATAGAGAGAGAGAAAGATTTGTAAATATATTTTATATATAGTCAATGGGAAGCAACAATAGAACTTAGAAACTTCATAAAGCCTCTGGGTGATGGGTGTGGGAAAGATATGGTGGCAGTGGGGGTGGGTCAGATTGGTGGTGGGGGATTTTTGTTTCTCCTTTTAGACCCCTCTGTACAGTCTGGACTTTTAAACATGTGCAAGCATTACTTCCATAAATTAAAAAAATAGACATAGAGCCTGGGGCACACACCTGTAATCCCAGCACTTGGGAGGCTGAGGCAGGACGATCACCATGAGTTCGAGGCCAGCCTGAACTACATAGTGAGACCCTGTCTCAAAACAAAACAAAAAAATAGAAAAGAGAAGTGACATGAAATTTAAAAAAATCCTACTAATGAATATTGCTCAGTTTTTTTTTTTTTTTTTTTTTTTTTATGTGGGTACCAGGAGTTGACCTCAGGACCTTGAGCTTGCCAGCAAGCACTTGTGCCACTGAGCGATATCACTGGCCCTTTGTTTCCTTTATGTAGGTTCTGGGAGTTGAATTCAGGAACTCGCACTTGCCAGGCAGGCGCTTATGCTGCTGAGCTATCTCACCGGCCCTGCTCAATCTTTTATAACAATATGCAGTCAATAGAAAAAAAACAGAGGTGCATTTATACATATTTTAAGAAAAGCAAGTTGCAGAATGATATGGTTAGCACTGGGCATGGTGGCCCATGCTTGTAATCCCAGCACTCTGCAGGCTGAGGCAGGAGGATCATGGCCAGCATGGACTACATAGCAAGAGCCTGTCTCAAAACAAACAAAACAAAACAAAACAGAATGATATGATTAGGTTAATACTGTTTATTTCAAATAACATGTGGGGTGTGTGGGGTTGCAGACTGGACTGGAAGGACACACACACCAGTGCAGGGATGAGAGGTAGAGAGGACGGCAAGACTTTATTGACTTTGCATGTCTCTGTGTATTATTTTTTAAATGGGCACGCGCTGAATATCAATGTGTATGGAACATCCCGCAGACGTACTGCTCAACATCCTGCTAACTGTGAAAGCCAGTCTGAGTGCTTCCTGTTTCCTTGCTCGTTTGTTTGTTTGTTTTTGCCGTGAAAGAGCCAAGTGTGACTGCATCATGCGTGACTGTGCTGCGTGGGAGAGGCAGGCTCCTACCCTGCCATAGGAAGGACATCCCGGTTCTCTACTGCTCGCTATTGTTATAAAAGGGAAATGCATGAGCTGAGTCATCCGCGCCTGTGCCCTACGTCACTGGGAAGTGACAGAAGGCCTGATTCATGTTCCTTTGTACTTCGTCGATTTCCTTTTTCAGCTTGCCTTTGAGCTTATGTCGCCAAGGACGCGTACTCTGCAGTCCTGCGTTTAGGTCTTGACGAGGCCTGACACTTGTTAGAATCCTTGCTACGGACTCTGCAGCTCAGCGTCTCTGGCTTATAATTATCCTGCAGGGTAATTACCAAAACCAAATGAGATAACCGATGTGAAAGCTTTTGAAAAGTAGGAGCACGGTACACATGGATATAAAGGATCACTGTTCTGCTTGTCCGGGAACAAGATACTTGCTGCCCGCTGACCTCAGGCTTAGAAACAGAGCTTCTCTGCCATACTTCTGCTTTCCATCCCTTGCAAACCATGCCCTCTCTCTCCCCCAAAAAGATTTTCTTGGCAGCACCACTTCGATTGTTTAGTGTTTTCAGTGTCGTGCCTGGATTCACAGGCAAGTCTAGGAAGTTGGAGGGAAATAGCTCCTTTTTCTACCTCCTGCCCAGATTCATCTGTAGCAAGATCAGGTCATCTGTAGCCTTCTTTCCTTTTCTGTTTGGCTCCTATTGCACGTGGCCTGCACAGTGTTTACTAAAGGGTTTCCCAACTGCAGTGGTTTTCAGAGGTAATCATACGTTGTGACACTTGGTTCATGACTGTGGTGTTTCTATTCCCGCCCTTGGGCTCTGGGGTGACTCTTTATACTCTGACCAGTAGAGCGGAAGTGTCGCTATGGGATTTCAAGAAGACCCTGCAGCCTCTGCCCTGTTCCGGGGGACCTCTGCTTGTGGCGCCTCACTGCCGTGCAAGGACAGCCCCGCCCCGCCTGTGCTGGAGAGGCCTCATCAGCACCCCACTTAGCCCAGGGTCCCAGCCTTGATGCTAGGCGCTCGAGCGAAGCCAGCTTGGACCCTCCAGACCACTCCCCTGCCAGGTGAAGGCCGGTGCCCTCCCCAGCGCCTCGGGGACAGGATGCCCCCGCCGAGCCCCGCTTCAGTTCCTGACTCGCAGCATGTGGGGTGATGTGTCACACAGCATCGGAAACCAGTTCAGGATCCCCGTCGTCACCATTCAGCTCAACTTTGGGGAACACTGAGCATAATATGGGGATCAGTTTACCTTCCTTTATGCTTTGCATTGGAGTTCAGACATAAGAAAGAATTCCTTTTCATTTCAGATGCATCCACACACTCCCATGCACACACGTGCATTTTTACCTAGTTCTGGTTCTTTGTCTTTATAATTTAAATGTATTTATGTGTTCATTCTATCGGTAGTTTTGCAGTCTGTTTTTTTCTTCTGCAGTCTGCTTTTGTTTATTTATTTATTTATTTTATATGCGGGTACGGGGAGTCGAACTCAGGACCTCGCGCTTGCCAGGCAGGCGCTTATGCGCTGAGCTATCTCACTGGGCCCCTATTTATTTATTTTTGAGACAGGGTCTTGCTACATAGTCCACACTGGCCTTGAATTCACTATGTAGCCCAGGCTGGCCTGGAACTCTGTGATCCTCCTGCCTTGGCCTCCGTATTGCTGGGATTACAGGTGTGTGCCACTACCCCCGGCTTGCAGTCTGCTTTTCATAGCTATGTTATATTCTAGATTTCATAGCAGGGTTAGCACCCTTCTTTTGTGGGGTTTTAAGCCCTGTCCTCTAGTTCGGAGTGTTTTTGCTCGGGCTGCTCCTCATCATCGGTGATCGTGACCGCGTCTTCCTAGGGGCCTCTTTCTGCGCTCAGGAAAGGTTTTCCGGCTGAGCTCTGGCCACTAACACGCACACGATGTCATAACACGCCACTTCCAGGCTTGCCCCATGGAAGCACAAGCGCTCTCCCGCTTTATTTTATTTTGATGGGGGCAGGATATTTTATAATGTATATATAATATCTCAGTAAGACGGGCCGGTGAGATGGCTCAGCTGCGTAAGCACCTGCCTTGCAAGCGCGAGGGCCCGAGTTCGACTCCCGGATCCCACATACGAAAAAGGGGCCGGTGATATCGCTCAGTGGCACGGGTGCCTGTTGGCGCGCGAGGTCCTGAGGTCGACCCCCCGGTACCCACAAAAAAAAAAAAAAAAAAAAAAAAATCTCAGTAAGAAACATGTAAAATGACAGAAATATGCACCTTACATTGAGTCAAAAAAAAAACAACAAGGAAAAAAAACCCAGCACATGCTGAATGTAAATTTTAATTATAAAACATGAAAATGAATTCATTCATGAACTAAAAACAGCTAAAGCATGTGTGAGTTTGGATGGGGTTGAAACCCACTGTCTATTCAGAAGGCCAGGACTAGCACAGGCATAGGGTTCCTCTGGTCCCTTCCATACCCTGGGGTGTCAACCATTCCTGACCTTTAATTTATCTCCTCCTCTTCCTCCACCAGCCCATCAACATGCCTCCAATGCCCTCAGCAGCAACGCACAGGGGCTGCACTCCCACACTCCCCTGCAGCCTGCGAGTGAGTTTGTGGACCGCATTTTGCTCCTGGGTTTCACCTGCCTCCTCTAAAGCTCTTCATGAAGATCCGACTGTTCATTTTGTTCATCAAATATTTACCTAGCAGATTGGCGGGTAGCACACAAAACAATGAACAGATTCAGTCCGTAAGACGTCAGGGGACAGAGGGAACCGAGCCGGGGACACAGAGGCGAGAACAGAGTGTGGACTGCGGCGAGGGCTGGGCTGGGCCCTGAGCAGAGCCCTTGGGCCGGGACTGGAAGGCCAGGGGGGGTGGTGGCGGGTGGAGGAGTGCGTTCAGGCTGCAGGAGCTGTGAGCTGAGGCACGGAGTCCTGAAGACTGGAGAGTAGTTCAGAGGCTGCTGCGGGTTTGGAGGCAGGGTGCAGCTGGCTAGGCAGTTGCATTTGGGCATTGGGTTATCATTTTCCTATGTGAGGCTGAGGCCTTCGGGTACTTGGAAGAGAATGAAGCTTAGGACAGGCCAGGGATATAGCTCAGCAGCACAGTGCCTGCCTGGCAAGCGCGAGGTCCTGAGTTCGATTCCTGGTACCAAAAAAAAAAGCTCAGGACAGACTCAGAACTGGTTGGAAAGACAGAAGGAAGTCAGAAGGCAGAGTTCCCAAGTCTTGGCCTAGCTCACTCCAGGCCGTGTTTTGTTCTGCGGTGTCGGCCAGCGAGCTCTCTTCCTCTCTGCTCTTTATGGGGGGTGTAAAAGGCGCAGGCGCGGGCACAGCCCAGCAAATGCGTATCTTGATGGTTGGATTGGATGCTGGTGGGCATGAAGCATTCCGTGCAGACGCAAGTGCGGGGAGGTCGTCACCACCATGTCTACCGCCGGCGTTAGTGTGGAGACAGTAGAATATCGGGACATTCGTTTCATTGCATGAGATGTGGGTGGACAAGATAAAATTAGGCCTGTCTGGAGCCATCACTTCCAGAATACCCGGGGTCTTATTTCCGTGGTAGAGAGCAATGATCTGGAAAGCATTCAGGGAGGGGAAAACGTGCTGCAGAGTACGCTTCAGGGAGATGCGCTTCAAGATGTGAACAGACAGGATCTGCCAAATGCTGTGGCCGTCAGTGACAGAACATGACATGCGTGAGTGCTGCACAAGGGACCACTGCGTAGGAAGCCTGGCCTGGCTGGCAAAGGCGCTTTTGAAATGTTAAATGAAGCTGGACATCTAATCACGGACACGTTTGATAGCCTTGGTCTAGGCTTGTTGCGACACAATTAGTTTGCATTTTGGCTATTAAACAGTATCTGGGACTGGTTTGGGCAGAATATTACAGCATTTAAGCTTATTTTATTGCCAATTATTATTATTATTATTTATTTATTTTTTTACCAAGTACAACGTTGCTATTTAGCAATATGCTTGGTTTTAAAGATATTTGCTTTGGGGGGGAAAATGTAACCCCTCTTTTAATTTTTACTTCTTTTAAGCCTAAATGCTGGACATAGCTATTGTGTCACCTTTAAATCGTTTTGAATGTTTTTTGAGCCCACAACAAATGATGTTTTAAAGTTATCTCCTTGCTACTTTATGAATTCCTTTATCATTCCTGGGACAGGCTGGTGATTTAGAAATGTAGCATTTTGTTTGTATTTATTTCTATCCTTTGCCAAAAAGATTTTCTCACACAGCTTGTACCAGCCAGGGAAACACTCCAAAACACTGTTCAGCTCTCGTGCACTGAGGAATTTATTTCTTCCTCCATTATCAACTCCTGGCTCCCATCAGTCAAACCTACTTTATTGTGGTTTGGTTTAATGGCTGACTCTGTGCTGGTTGCAGAGTTCATATCGAGGTGGTTTTTAATCCTCAACAGATTGTCTTCTTTATAGGGTTCTTTTTTTATGTAGCACATTGCTTTTGGTTTCAGCCTGACTCTTTGCCCAGGATATAATGGTTCTCCTGAGGTTTTATTGTTTATTTTTATTTATTTATTTATTTATTTTTTATGTTTTGTTTTTTGAGACAGGGTCTCACTCTGTAATTCAGGCTGGCCTTGAACTCACTATGTAGCCCAGGCTGGTCTTGAACTCACAGCAATTCTCCTGCCTCAGCCTCCCAAGTGCTGGGATTACAGATGTGTGCCACCACACCCAGCAGTTTTATTGTTTATTGATGAACATATTTTCAATAAGAGTTTTTGGAAAACTTACCAAACTCAACAATTTTTCTTCATACCCATTTGGAATTATTCCTAATAAAATGATACCAAAAAATAGAAAAGAAAGTCAGAAAACACAATATCCAAAAGCCAAGGGAGGATGATATTACAAATGATGTTAGTTCCATAGAGGCCTAGTAGCATGTGACTCAGGTCTCATCTCTCTGTGTTTTCAGGCTACTCTTTTTCAAGTCCTTTGGCTAGAAAGAAGATGCTGGGATTGAACCCAGGGCCTCAGGGATGCTAGGCAAATGCTCTACCACTGAGCTACACTCCCAACCTTTCTACTTCTTCTCTTGAAACAGGGTCTTGCTAAGTTGCCCAGTCTGGCACTGAACTCATGATCCTTCTTGATTCAGCCTCCCAAGTAGCTGGGATTACACCATGCCCAGCATGAGAGGAGGTTTTCTTGTGTGTGTGTGTTTTGTTGTGTTTTGGCCTGTGACCACGGGCAGTTTTCTCTAGCACATAGTCGAGGGTATCTTTTTAAAGTTTTAAATCAATTTACTGAGGTGTAATTTACAAACAATAACGTATACTCATTTCAAGTATTCCATCCTATGAATTTTGGACAACGCATGCAATCACGTAAATATTATCACAAGATATAGAACTCTTTTATTGTCAAAATTTTCCTTATGGTGTTAACACTACCTGGTCAAGTGTGGTGGGCATGCCTGTAATCCTGACATTCAGGAGGCTGAGGCAGGAGGATCGTGGCAAGTCACGGACAGCCTGGGCTATGCAGTGAATTCAAGGCCAGCTTGAACTACAAAGTGAGACGTTGTCTCAAAACAACAATAAAAACAACAACAACAACATTAACAAAACAACAACAATGGCAAGACTTAAAACTATAAAGCTTGCAGATAAAGACACTGGAGAAAGGCTTTGTTATGGTTAGTGTCTAGATGTCCCCCCAAAGCCTCACGTGCGCATAGGTGGGGCTTTTTCAGAGGTGGCTGGATCTAGAGTGTGGGACACTGGAGTTGATTCATGGTGCAATGCTAGGATCAAGGGCACTAGGATTAAGGGTGTGAGTGCTACCGCCTTAAGAAGCCTGGATAAGATGTAAGGGACAGAAAGAGCTGTGGTTGTCCCTTGCTGCTTTGCTACCTTCTGCCTGCCATGAACTGTTTCTCCTCTGTGATGCCACCCTGCCTCACCACCCTACTTTGGAGCCAGCTGATCATTGACCGAAACCTCTACAAACTGTGAGCTAAGTAAACCTTTCCTCCTTTGGGGACTGGGTATTTTGTCTCAGCGACAAGAGAAAAGTAACTAGGACAGGCTTCATGACATTAGATTTAGCAATGATTTCTTAGACAACTCAAAAAGCATGGGCAATGAAAGAAAAACATAGACAAATTGGACTTTATAAAAATTACAAACTTTTGTGTATCAAGGGATGCTATCAACTGAGTGAAAAGGTACACTGGAGAGTGGGGTAAAAATATTTGCAGATTATATCTCTGATGATGGATTTATATCCAGAATATATAAAGAACTCCTACAATTCAACAACAGAAATAACCCAATTAAAATGTGGGCAAAGGACTTGAATAGCTATTTCTCCAAAGAAGATGCACAAATGTCCAATAATCACATGAAAAGAGCTCAACAAAATTGTGATGAGGGAAACGCAAATCAAAGCCACCAAGAGGTAGCACTTCATAGACATTAGGAAGACCATCCTAAAAAACCATGTATCTGCGAGTGTTGACTAAGACATAGGGAAATTGGGACACGTGTGGACTGATGATGAGAATATAGAATGGTGTAGCTATTGTGGAACATGGTTTGGCAATTTCTCAAAGATTAAATATAAAATTACCATGTGGTCCAGCTGTACTGGTTCAGACTGGCAAAGTGAAAGCAAAGACTTGAACAGGTATTTGTACATCTCTGTTCAGAGCATTATTCACAGTAGCCCAAAGGAGGAAACGACCCAGTGTTTTTCAACGGATGGATGGATAAGCAGCAGGTAGGATGTACATACTGTGGGACATTATTCAGGCTTGAAAAGAAGGGAAATCCTAACACCTGCTACAACATGGATGAACCTCAAGACATATGCTAAGTGAAGCGAGTTAATCACAAACACGAACACTGTACGGTTCTACAGTGGACCCTTGGCTTATGAACTCAATTCGTCCGTGAGAGCTAGCTGTAACTCAAGTTGGTTTTAAGTCAAGACTTTTTTCCCATAAAAAATCATGGAAATACCCATAATGTGTTCCGGACCTCCCAATGCACCCCTTAACTAACATTCTCATGATAAAAAAGGATTGTATAATGTGTGTAATTTATCAGAAACACTAATACTTTTCCTAGAGTATTCACCAAAAGGTTATAAAATGTGCCTAGTTTACCAGAACCAACAATTTCCTGCTATACTCACCATTCAAGTTGACATCTTCGGCTTGAGGAAGGGAGGATGAAAGGGAAGGTGGTTATTGTGTGGAAGGAGAGTCCCCTGCCACTGAATTGGGACTTAAAGAGCAATCCCTCCCCGGTAGCTATAACTTCCTGTTCTGGTAAGATCGGCAACTATGTCCTGTGAACAGAATTTATGTCATCTCGTTCTCGCAGGATTCATGAGGCTCTGTGTTCTTTCAAGGCTAACTTATTAATTGCTTTGTCTTGCTTCTGTCCCCTCACTTCCCCCCCCCCCCGCCTCCAGTTTCTAAAGACCAACCCCCTCAGCCAAATGCATAAAACTAAAACCTTTCCTTTGTTCTAACGCCCAGCACTTTGGATGCGAGTTCAGCCGGGTCAATGTGCAACTAAAATCCTGGAAATAAATCCTTCTTTCTCCCCACTGGTCTCTCTGATCTCTTGGATTCTGCAACACCATAAGAACATCAGGAATCTGGCTCTCTGGTGTCCTTTCTTTCTTTGGAGAGTGTGTAGCCCACTGGGACCTGCTTCTGGGTCACTAGGTCTCAATCTTTTCAGAGCTAAAAACTGATCTAAAGCCGGTCATGGTGGCACAGGCCTGTAATCCCAGCACTCAGGAGGCTGAGGCAGGAGGATCGCTGTGTGTTTAAGGCCAGTGTGGGCTACAAAGTGAGTTCAAGACCAGTCTGAACTGCATAGTGAGACACTGTCTCAAAAAAAGACAAAAAACAAAAACAAAACTGGTCTAAGTTTGTGTGTTTCTGTCTTTTTTTTTTTTTTTTTTTTTTTTAGACAGAGTCTCACTGTGTAGCTCAGGTTGGCCTTGAACTCACTGTGTAGCCCAGGTTGGCCTCAACTCGCAGTGATCCTCTTGCCTCATCCTCCCAAGTGCTGGGATTACAGGTGTGAGCCACCACGCCCGGCTCTGTCCTTTCTTTAACACAGTTCTTTTCAATTGTGATTGCTTTCTTTCCCTTCCCTTCCTTTCTTGGCTTCTTTTCTAGCTTTTTGGGGGGCATTTTGATAGCAGTCATCATAGCGATTATATAAAGCACTGACCGAGATCACACCCACAAATATGCACATCTGGGCTCAGACTGACACTTACATAAGCTTCTATATGCTTTTCTGGCATTGCGAGTCTTTGTTTACAACCGCATAAGTGGCCAGCATTTGGGTCATAACTCAAGACTTTGGTCCTAAGTTAACCTAAAATTCCAGTCCTAACCCACGTTGTTTACGTGTCAGGACGGTAGTAACTCGAAGGTCCACTGTTACTTCCATGTATATGGGACACATCCAACAGTCAAATTCATAGAGTCACAAAACAGAATGGTAGTTACCAGCGCTGGGGGTAAGGTAATGGGAAGTTAGCAGCTCTGGGTACAGTTTCAGTGGGGGAAGATGGAAGGTTCTGGTGCTGGGTGGTACTGATGTGAATGTACTCTATGCCACAAAAATAGCACTTAAAATGGAGGAGATGGTACATACTATGCTGTGTGTATTTTACCACAATAAAAAGATAAATAAATACCCCAACGTTTCCTTGTGCCTCTAATTAGTCAGTACCCTTCCCTCCAAGCCCTGGCAGGCACTGATTTGCTTCCAGTCACTAGAGATTAGTTCCATGAGGTCTTCAGCTGCTTGTGGATGGAATCATACAGCATGTGCCTGTCTTTTGCTAAGCGTAATGAATTGGAAAATTCCCGGTGTTCTGTGTGCTAGTGATTGATCTTTCTTTGTTGTGCTGTATCCCACTGTGCGAGTGGAGTATAGTTTGTCTATTTCTTCTCCTCTTGTGGGATATTTGCGTTGGGTGGATTTGAAGTACGCCTCCTTACGTCTAACTTTTATAACAATTAGGGCTACCAACTTATATAGTAGAGCAGAGATGGAGGGAGGGGCAGAGAGAATAAACTATAGAGGAAACATTGGAGACCTTCTAGTGTGACTAATAAATCCGGCCTTAAAATTTGCTTCACGTGGGTTGGGGATACGGCTCAGTGATGCAGCCCCTGCCTGGCAAGCACAAGGTCCTGAGTTCGATTCCCAGTACAAAACAAATTTTGCTTAATGTGGGTAATATAGTATAAGCTGGAGGACTACTGATTTCTCCTTAAGTTCTTCCAATGGGTCCATCTTCTCCTTCCCTGTCATCTTCCACCCTGAAATAGAGGAGGAAACAGCTGCTCTAGAAGGGCTTGGGACAGAAAGAATTCTAAACAGGTGAGACCCCATGTGACTTTTTCTTCTTTTTTGAGACAGTCTTGCTATGTAGACCAGGCTGGCCTCAAACTCATGGTGCTCTTCCTGCCTCAGCCTCCTGAGTGCTGGGATTACAGGAGGACACCACCGGGCCTGGGGGTCCAAGTGACTTTGAAGGAGTCCTGGCTGAGGAAGGAAAGGCAAGGTCATCCTGTAGGGAAAAGATGGGGCCCCGCACAGCCAGGGCCTCGGGAGATGGTGCCCACTGCGAGGACACCCTGATTCTTTTTCACATTCCTTCATCCTCTCTCTCCTTTCCCACTCAGCAGCTGTATTTTGTTTTAACCATGTCTACCATTTTCTTCATTACCGTTTCCCTTTCTTGATGCGCAGCATTCTTCTGTAAGTGGAGAGGAGGTTCATGTTTTCAAAAGTAACTGTTGAAAGCAAACAGCCATTGATTCTGCCCCATGCTGCTAGCCGCTTTCTAACATCATTCTCCCTTCTCCCTAGGGTTTCACTGTGCACAGGGCTGCCAGCGAAAGACTCATTTCCCAGACTCCTCTGCAGCTGAGGATGGCATGTGACTGAGTTCTGGTGTGAAAATTGTGTGCATGACTCCAGGTCGTGGCCTGAAGACGGGGGACCTTCCTCTCCGATGCTTCCCACCATCCTGCTGTGTGCCTCGCGACCTGCTGGGGCCCTCTGGGGTCCATGGGATGAGGCCGCCCCCAGAGGATGACAGAACTGCAAGCTACAAAGAGCCAGGGTCTCTGGGAAGAGACTATTTTGTTCGATCCACTAAACCTTGGTTTTTGTTATAACAGCTAAATATATACTCTGCCTGATATAAGTCCTATCATGGGCAAGATACTGAGCGAGGCAATAAACATCTAAAGATGAGTGAAGCAAGCCCAGTAGGGTGGTACACACCTGTAATCCCAGCTACATGAGAGGCTGAGGCAGAAGGGTCACAAAATCAAGGCCAGCCTGAGCAACTTTCTCAAAACAAAACAAAACAAAAAACCCAGGCATGGTGGCTCACGCCTGTAATCTTAGCACTTGAGAGGCTGAGGTAGGAGGATCACCATGAGTTTGCGGCCACCCTGGGCTACATAAGTGAGTTCAAGCCCAGGCTGCACTACATAGTGAGACCTTGTCCCAGAAAAAAAAAAAAAGTGAAGCTACTTGCTAGTACTAGTTCTGAGACTGATACAGACTCAGTACCATGTTTTCCCCCAAATAAAACTGGCTTTATATTAATTTTTGCTCCAAAAGATGCAATAGGATTTATTTTCAGGGAATGTCTTATTTTTTCATGTACAACAATCTACATTGGGCCGGTGAGATGGCTCAGCGGCATAAGCGCCTGCCCGGCAAGCGTGAGGTCCTGAGTTCGACTCCTGGAACCCACATAAAGGAAAAAAAGGGCCGGTGATATCACTCAGTGGCACAAGCGCTTGCTGGCAAGCACGAGGTCCTGAGGTTGACTCCCAGTACCCACATAAAAAAAAAAATCTACATTTATTCATATACGAAAATCTACATTCATTCATGTACAAAAATGTACATTTATTCAACTAAAGGCATGTCATCTTAATCTAGTACATTGTCATAACTCTCCAAACCCTGAATTCTTGTGACTCCATTTCCTGTAGAACCATTGGCCCCCATCTCTCCTGTCCAGCAATAGAGCTCTCCTTAAATGAGCGCTTCTTGTCCATGCAGCCTGCTCGTCGTGCACTGACAACCCAGCTGTCAGCGATCTCATCCCACGAATTCTTCACCCAAGTCGTGACCTCCTGCAGGCTGGGCTTCACAAAGTTTCCTTTGAATCAAGTGTTAACTGAAAAGTTATGAGACAGGAGTGGCAACAGAAACGATGACAGTTAAGAACGATGGTCCGCACAACTGCAATGAAAAATCGCAGGCAGCAAAATTCAGAAAACGTTTCTTTATTTCACATGAGTGCATTAAGTCTGTTACAACACACAACATATTGAATTCTGAAGATTCATCTTAGACACGACCACGTCTGTTCCTTATCAAGTGGGCACGCTCTTTGTGCCTCGTATCTCTGCTCCGATTGGTCATTCGGCAACAAGTTTTGGGTTCATCTGTTTACATGGGCATTTACCTCTCATCCAAAGGCACCTGCTTGGGTATTTACAAGTACTTAATTCTAATTTATATTATCATTTATTTTAAGTATTAATGTCAATAATGTTCACTTACCTTTCATTATATATCAATATTGTTACTTTATAATTCAATATATCCGTCATGTGTTGCAAAGAGCATGCTAAATGTGTCTGGCTGACGATCTTAACTGGGGCTCATTTTGGGGTAGGGCTTATATTACTAGAATCCTGAAAAATCATGCTAGGGCTTATTTTCTGGCTAGGACTTAATTTTGGGGAAATATGGTTACCATAATAGAGGGTGGACTATGATAATGGCTTTGAGATATAAACAAAATCCAGAGAAAGATTTTTTTTTTTTTCTTTCTTTTTTTTCTGGGGGGTTAGGATTAAATGTGATTATGGTATTAGGAAAAACTTCCTCAATAAGGTGATGTCTGACTTGGGATTTGGACAGTGAACTGAGTTCTGATCAGCAGAAGAGGATAAATAACGGATTGCAGGCTGAAGGGACAGCACATGTACAGGACACAGAGACACGCACAGCGTGTCCCAAATAAGCAGCAGAGGAAGAACAGCCCATTTAGGTCCGGTTAGGTCCGGTTAGGTCAGGTAGGGACCAGGCTGGGACGGCCCTGGAATGTCACGTTGGGAAGTTGGTTTTGGGTGAGTTGACTCCAAGGTGCTTAGCGAAGGGATCATCAGCAGGTGGCAGGCAGGAAGTCAGATTCTAAGCTCTGTGTGTCCTTGAGACCTTGGGACAATGGGAAACAGATGAGGAAAAAAGTGCAGTGTGAGAAGAGCCCAGGAGGAAGCAGAGGCCACCGCTTCCAGGGTGTGGGAAAGGGGAGACAGCAGAAGGGGAGTCTGGAGGGAACCAGGAAGTGACCAGATAGGAAGAGGCTCAGTGAAAGTGGTGATCAGGAAAGTAAAAGAGGGCCAGTGAGATGGCTCAGTGGCGTAAGCGCCTGCCTGGCAAGCACGAGGTCCTGAGTTCGACTCCCGGTACCCACATATGAAAAAGGGGCTGGTGATATCGCTCAGCGGCACGGGCGCCTGCTGGCGTGCGAGGTCCTGAGTTCGACCCCCGGTACCCACAAAAAAAAAAAGGAAAGTAGAAGAGTCCTAAATGGCCTCAGTTTACTTCCTTGAGTGTCAAAATTATTCTTTCAAATGGCCTGCCATTTCTCCAGAGTTCCTGTTTTAGAAGCAGAGTGTCTGGAATACATCAGTATCCAGTCTCGTTTGGACTGCTTCGGGAGTCTCCCTTCCTCTTGGCTTTTTTTTTTTTTTGTGGGTACCGGGGGTCGACCTCAGGACCTCGCGTGCCAGCAGACACCTGTGCCGCTGAGCGATATCACCGGCCCCTTTTTTCGTATGTGGGTTCCGGGAGTCGAACTCGGGCCCTCGCGCTTGCCAGGCAGGCGCGTACGCTGCTGAGCCATCTCACTGGCCCCTCTTGGCTTTCGAATCTGGTTTACTGATGGAGCTGGGATCTGGGGCAGTGGTGGGGTGTGCTGCGCAGAGCCTGCTTCAGGACAGGGGCACTGAGGGCCCAGCAGCTCAGCCTGGGGGATGCCAATGGCTCACAGCTGAGTTCCTCCTGCAGGGCACTCACTCGCCCCCAGGTTACACCTCTCCCAGTGGGTGAGTTAATCACCTCCTTCCGGTGATTAACTGATGCAAAGGCTGGAGGAGGCTGGCCCCTCGCCTCTGTGTGAGACAACTTGAAGTGTCTCTGCAGCTCTGGAACTCTCCACAGGGTCAGCCAGGGTCTCTGATGCAACTCCTGAGCAGCTCAACTCTTCCACTACCCTGTCCTTCCTTCACTTCTTGACAGGTATTGTTCCTGAAATACAATCTCTGCCTCAGACTGCGTGTCCTGGGGAATCCCATCTAGTGCAGTCGGTCCCACACTGCGCGACCCAGGACAGCCCATGGCTGGCTAGCGATGGGTCCCCTCTCTGGTAGCTGGTGGAGGACGAGCAGTGCGGGCTCACTGCAGCACAGCAGTAGTTAACACGCTCTCGGCAGTGAATGAGGCTAGAGCACCTGTGGAAGGGAGTGGTATAATAACCTGGGTTCTTGAAATGTCTGGAGGAGGTAGTAATTATTAGGGCCATGAAATTGCATGGCTCTCATATGCTGCTGAAGCACTGGAGAAAGAATAATGAGAGGCAGAAAGTTATTAGCTTCCAACTCAAAATGAAACGTGACAGTCAGAGGGCGTCCTTGGCAGCACATATGTAGACTCTCAAATCCTGCAGCCACGGAAGGAGAACAAGAGATGGAAGGGAGGGAAAGGGGAGAGGAAAGGGCAATGTGGAAAGAATTGAGATATGTTGTGTCCATGCACCAACCCCCCACAATGAATGTCACAAACATGAACTAAAAACTAAATAAAAATGCAGGACGGGGATCTAGAGACAGAGGGAGGGAGGAGGGAGGAGGGAGGAGGGGGGAGGGAAGGGGAATACAAAGTTAAGATATGTGACGTACATGTACCCACTCCCTAAGATGGACATAAACATTATGTCCTGCAAACATGTACTAATAAAAAAATAAATGAAATACAAACAAAGCCTGCAGCCAGATGGCAACAAAAGTTGGAAACAAGGCCCAAGATTATAATGGCAGCAAGTTTCTGCAGAACAGTGAATTCTCAGCCACCCAAGTCTGATTGTTACATTGAGATCAGGGTCTTGACTGGGGCAAAGCGGGTCCCTAAAACTCTAGATGGGGAAGACTGAGTGAGTGGATAAACTTGGAAATCTCGATTCCCCAGATTCCCCTGGACCCTCTGAGCCAGAGGAGGACCACGTCCTTCCTGTTAAAGGCCAAAGATCGCTCTTTACTGGAAGGTGATGTAAGACAACAAGCACCGCTCCCCACGTGGCTAGGATCGCTAGGATCAGGAAACGGTATAACCCTGCACTTCCCTTACCTGCGAGGGGAGGAAATGGGCCACATGTTAAAGGAGCTGCTGGATCTGGCTAATATGTATTGGCATAAGCTGGGAGATTATGTTAATAGTGGAGCCTAAGGGTGTTAGATTGATGAGAGAGAAATAGGTTGGATAAAGAAGAATTTTTTTTTTTTTTTTTTTTTTTTTTTGTGGGTACCGGGGGGACGACCTCAGGACCTCGCGCGCCAGCAGGCGCCCGTGCCACTGAGCGATATCACCGGCCCCTTTTTCGTATGTGGGTTCCGGGAGTCGAACTCGGGCCTTCGCGCTTGCAAGGCAGGCGCTTAAGCCGCTGAGCCGTCTCACCGGCCCAAGAATTTTTGAATAAGGGAGCATTGTCCTATTACACAAGATTCGACACTCTGGTCAACATTATTAACTTGCTGTTCGGATGGCTTTGAGGAAGCACTGAAAGTGCAGCGGAAATTCAGACTGCTCTGGAAGACAGTGAAGGGTTAAAAGGCCGAGGACCGTGTGTTTCCCACAGCGGATGTTACACAAGTCTGTAAAATCCCCTGGTGACTGTGTCCCAGATGATACCCGCTACACCAATGAGAACGTGCTGGTAGAAAGGGCGCCTGAATCCCGGAGAAACTCAGGGTTGACTCTTCTGCGGGCCGGGGTCACAGATCTATGGTACGCCATGACGGCGCTGGAGATGATAGGATCCTAAAGCAGCAGAGGTCAGGCATTAGTACTGAAACCATCAGAAGCAAAGTGGGTGGAGTCATATTAATAAGCAGGAAGGACAGGAGCTCCTCCAGAGGGGTCTGACATACGGCTGTGGAGGTGGTCGAGAGATCATAGGTCTTGGTTTACGATGGAGGGACAACGAATAAGGGATTTGACAATGGCACCACTTAAAAAGCCAAAAGTGAAAAGAAGAGGAAGGAGGAGGAGGGAGGCGGAGGGAGGAGAAAAGGAGGGAGAAAGGGAGTTATCATTACTGATCAGGATGCTGAGGGCAGTCGCCCAAAGAAAAAGTCATGTGTCCTCTCCTGGTTGCTGTATTTGACTCAGTTTCCAGATCTAGAGCTCGTTGGGGAGAGTCTCCTGGGCTAGACGTACCCCTGCCAGAGGAGATTAGCCTGGCCTTAGGTATGGGTTGATGGACACAGTCTCTTCCATCCTTACAAAGAGTGACAGTAAGAACCAGTTTGCAGCCTTGTGGGAGTGGACGTCGTGAGTGTAAATGTGCAGGAACCAGCCTACGAGTTTATCTCCGACCCAGGGGTGAACAAGGAGGAAAGACGAGACACATAGATAATTTTGAAAGAGATGCCAGGGGGCTCTTGCCTGTAGTGGACAAACAGCCCTGAGCATTTGGCTCACCTCACTTTTATTTACTTAGACACAGGCACAAGCAATTAGGGTGGTGGGAGATTTACCTGCCTCCTGTTATCTATAGCCTATGCCCGGGTAAACAACCGCATCTCAGCGTTGACTCCTCCCTGGAACTTGCAACGTGCCCGCACACCTGCGTGTTGCCAGAGGCGCACAGCTTGCTGGTTTTCTCCTTTGTGCTCGCAGAGAAGGTCGATTAGGCCTCGATCCTCATTATCTGGTCTCCTGCATAAACGTATGTTCCTTCCCTGGTACTGTGTTAACTTTTCACCCAGCCACATAGTTTAGTGGCAAGGGACTTGAACTACCTGAAGATACAGAGGGTCACATGTAGCTTATTACAATGATGACTTTTTAGCCTGGTCATCAAGAAGCCCCTTGTATGTTGGTGGCCTTGGGAAAATGCCTGTGCTCCAGAGGGTGGGAGATGAACCCTTTGAATATTTAGTGTCTCACAACACCAGTGAAGTTTTTCAAGGGCTACTGGCCTGGCCATACCAGGACGTCCCCTCTCAAACAAAGGACAAGTTGTCCCTGTACCTTCCACTGAGAGGGAAGCACAGTACCTGGAGAACCTCTTTGGGTAGTGGAGGCAGAACCGCAACCCATTTACTGGGTAACTCAGCAGGCTTCTCTGAGCAGGACAGGGCTCTGCGGCAGGTGAGTCCTTGCTGCAGCCGGCACTATTGCTCGGGGCTTACGATCTGGAAGACCCCAGGATGGTGGTCATAGTAGCTGTGGGAGAAGATGTCTTGCGTAGTTTACGGCAGCCCCAATCGCATCAGCATGTAGACCCTAGGATTTAGAACAAGGCACCATCTGCACCAAATGTCCAGACCTGTTGAGAATGAGTTCCTGACTGTGCTACTGGGTTTCCATCAGCAAAAAAGAATAACTGATTATGTGACCTCCGGTATCCATGTGGCCCAAACTGCCTATTATGGCCTGGCTTTTGCATTTTGCAAACCCCATGGAGTCATAAGGTCAAGGAAGTCCAACGGCAACTCACTGTCCTTTGGAAGTGTGCATCTGGACTGGGGTCTAAGTAGGGACACCGCAGGTAGTTTATGCCTGTTACTTTAACAGATGTTGCTGCTATTACGCTTTAGCCAGTGTTAAAAGACACCAGCAAAGCTTTGTCTTTGTAAAGGTCTAACTAGGAAATCGTTCTCCGTATTTGAATCGAACAATTTATCATAGGGAATTGGTACACACAGGTGTTGGAAGAACCAAAAATCAATAGGGATGGTGGAGCAATCAGCCGGTAGCAATGGAAAGGAGGTGGTATCCTCAGAACCCAGGATCCGGGCCTCCTGGTGTGCCGGGTGGCTGGTAGCTGTCCTTCCCTGTCCAGTCTTCATTGCAGTGGGCATGGTGCTGAGATGATCTGGTCTCACCTCCGCTGCCCCCGTTCTGTGTGGTCCCTTCCTCTTGAGTGTAGGTGAAACTGTGGCTATGATGGATCCGGTTCCTATGACCAGTTCGGATGACAAAGGAGAACAGGCCCCAGATCAGTTGCCTCTGAGCTCTGGCTGGGACTGGCTGAAAGAGGTGCTCCCTTGAGAGGAACTGGTTTCCTCCTGAGAGAGGAGAGTCAAAGTTTAAGGGGGACTGTCCGGGGGCCGCATGGGCAGAGAGGCCTCCAGTTGATGGGGGACCCAGTTGATTGCCAGCAAGAAAATGGGGACTTCAGTTCTACTTCACACGGAACCCAATTCTGCCCAAGACTGGAGTGAGCTGGGAAGCGGATTCTTAGTTGAGCCTCAAATGAGGACGTAGCCAGCTGACGTCTGGATTCCAGCCTGTGGTCTCCCAGGCAAAACGTGCCAGATGCCTAAGGCACGGATGCTGTGAGACGCTGAGTTTGTGTTGTTTTAAATCACTGGATATGTAGTAATATGTTACCCTGCATTTGAAAAGCAATACAGGCCCTGTACTATACATATTTATTTTGCCAGATAGCGTGATATTGCGCTTGAGAAGCAGAGGGTGCTGCAGAAACACCGCAGGAGGAGGAGGGATGGGTCTTCCGCAGTGCCTGGCTCCTGTACCGGCACCTGCCTGCTGCAGGGCCCAGCTCCTGGAGGGCCTGTGCCTTCTGCAGCGGTCCTAGCCTGTGGCACACAGTGCTGGGGCATCCCCTGGAGCTGCTTGGCTTTGCAGTGAGTGCTGGCATCTCCTTGGAGGTCTGCTCCGGCAGGACACTTCCCACTACCCAGGGAGCCACGCGTGTTCCACCTCCAGCAGGACCTGGATCTTAGTCTGGGGGGTTGGAGACGATCTTATTTGATGCCCTCTCGGCCCCAGGGTTGTGACTGCTCCTTCTATCTGTGCTACTTGTATTTGCTAGAGTTCACTTTATTTCTTACTGGCTGACCTTGCATGACCCCAGTGTCTGCTATAGCGAATAATTCTTTACCTTAAACTCTTCCCGTTCAAATTGCCGTGAGGCTGCTTTCTCCTGAGTGGACCCTGGCTGATACACCTGAGGAGGCTGGAGTCACAGTGGGTCTCAGGGGGCACTGTGAGCAGGTGGGACATCCAGGTCCTCCATGAGGCAGAAAGGAACAAATACCTTGATGTCTCCTTTATGTTACCCTTCCAATCTCCCAGCCTCCTGTCTCTGCTGGCTCTGGCCAAACTCAGCTGAAGCCAGTTGGCACAGGAAAGCAGGGTAAGGAAAGGCAAGGATGGGGCCGAGGATGACCAGGACTGAGAGTCCTGAAGTAATCACTGACACCAGGGATTAGTTCTGTGTTCACGATGAGATACAGATGGGTTTTACTCATCTACTTAATGAAGATTCCCTCTGCCTCTAGCACACATAATAGAGACTTTTCTGAAACCCAAGTGGGAAAAATGACATTCTGGAATCTTTAGCTATTAATAAAAATCAATACATATAGTTTCATCTAGTAAATTAAATAAACAGTTCCTTAAAATTAACATGAACTGGGGATGGTGGTGCACACCTGCAATCCCAGCACTTGGGAGGCTGAGGCAAGAGTATCGCTGAGAACCAAAGGCCAGCCTGAGCTTCACAGTGAGTTCAAGACCAGCCTGAACTACATAGTGAGATCCTGTCTCAAAAAAAAAAAAAAAAAGTAAGTAAAGAATTAATTTTAAAGATAGAACTCTTTCATAAAATAATTCAAAAGTTGTTGACGAGGAATTTATAGGAGGTCAAAGATGAGGGCAATAATTTAGAAATTACTTGCTCTACTGGCATTTTTAAATTGAAAAAGGAACTGGGGATTCTGAACTCAGCATTATTGGCCTCATCACGTTATACAGAAATGGAATTTTTATATATCGTCTTGAAGCTGACGAAGGGGTTAACTTGCTGCTAGCATTAGCAAGTCTCTCTTTCACTGCTTCGGTCTTGCCTAACTCCCCATGCCTCACTGCCCAAATAATTAACCAATCAAGTCAGCTCTGCCTGGAAAGAACAAGGAAAACGTCAAAGACCAACACCGGTCATGTGACCTCCTACTCTGTAATCGTTCTCTAGGTTTACAGGGACCAGGGACACCTGGTGACCCGTGGACATCAAAACCATATCCGAGGATTGAGTACTACAAGAATCAATGACCACTCCAGTGCCGTTGCTGACCGGCTGTGGTTAAACCAGACTCCTCCGACACCCTCTATGCGGTGGTGGCGAACCTATGGCATGTGTGCCGCAGCCGGCTGTTTGTTATGGCTGAAAGCTCTAAAAGGTTCACCATCACTGCTCTGTAAGCGAGCCCTGGCAGGACAGAATTTGGGTTAAAGCCCTCCATCGTCTGCCTGCAGGCTTGCTGCCAACAGAGCTCCTCCTCTTGTCTCTCTGTGTCCCGAGTCATTGGCTTCATTGGGGTGGCAGTGGGACTGGACTTTCATGTCACAGTTTCACCTTTTGGTCTGGAATCTTTGGAAATTATTCCTAGTTAGCAACTAAACCACTTTGAAGAGAGCGTTCAAGTAAGAGATAAGGACTTTTTGCAAAGTGCTACATTCAGCCATTTTAATGAAGCATGATTAATATGACCTGGCTAATTTAAGTAAATTTATACTAAAAGGAAAGCTGAGTGCTAGAATAATGTATGATGCCTTCAGTCATTAGAAACTGTATTTTCTGCACAACAAAGAAAGAGAATAAAGCACTAATAATGAGTGGCTACTCTGATATCTACACACAAACTTAATAAGTGACTGGGTTTTTTTTGTAAAAACCCCAAATTGAAAGAATCATTGTCTTCTGAACAATATAAACATATGAAAAGAGAATTTTAAGGCTTAGAGTTCTGTGAATGAATAAACATCTGCCACTTGTTTCACTAATAGCCCAAAAACACAGATGACGTTTGAGATGACCATCATTCAGTATTATGAATATTGATTCACTGTCAGACATACAAAAAAAAAAAAGAAAGGAAAACACCAGAAGCCAACTAGACACACTTCCTTTTTTTTTTTTTTTTTTTTTGTGGGTACCGGGGGGTCGACCTCAGGACCTCGCGCGCCAACAGGCGCCCGTGCCGCTGAGCGATATCACCGGCCCCTTTTCCGTATGTGGGATCCGGGAGTCGAACTTGGGCCCTCGCGCTTGCAAGGCAGGCGCTTATGCCACTGAGCCATCTCACCGGCCCAAGACACACTTCCTTTAACAGAGGTAAGGAAAGGCTTGGCGTTCTTCACCCTTTGGGACCTGATCTTTTAGCTCTACAGCTCTGGAGCCTCAGTTGCCAACTTAACCAGTGGAGATTTACCCCCTAAAACTAGTTTATTGTATGAGATTTGTTCATATAAAATAAGGGACTATGTAGAAAAACAGAATCACCAGGTCTCTTGATACTCATTTCAGTCATTTGGACACTCTTATCTCAACAAGGAAGTCTGCTTAAGAAAACAAATTAAGATTAAGAGGCTACTTAAAAAATCTAGTCTATTTAAGAAATCACTTTAAGGTAGACACATGTAATCAAAGCACTAACAGCAGAAATACTTCTTCTGGTACATAGTAAGTGCTTAGTTAGGGGCTGTTATTTGCAGTTGAGCTTTACAGTTTATATACTGTTTTTCATGTTTTATTGGGTACTTGATTCTCACAAGAACTATAGTATGTCAACAAATGAGTCTGACATTAGCATGCTTCCCATCCCCAATACCACACACACACACACAGGCTCACAAAGTGTAAGTGACTTGATTAAAATCTCATAACTGATACAGTGGACATATGTTGTCTTAACTAGGCAAACGTCCTCCTTTTGATAATAAGATGCAGAGTTTCATTTAAGGAACAAGTGAGTGTTTAGTTACCTTCCCACTGCTGAGTCAAAATAGCTGACACCTACAACTTAAAGGAGGAGATGTTTACTTGGCTCATGGATTTAGAGCATTCAGTCCATGGTCTGCTGGCTCCAAGGCAGAAAGGGCGCGGTGGAAGGGCCTCATGGAAGAAAGCTGCTCAACCTGTGGCAGCCAGGAAGCAGAGAGAAAGCAAGAGCTAGAGGGAGAGCGATACCCCTCCGAGTTCCTGCCTCTGTGATCTACCTCCTCTAACCAGCTTCTGACTGCACATTCAACTGGGAACTCATCGATGGATTAATCCAGAGATGAATATAGCACCCTCATGATCCAATCACCTTCCAAGAGCCCCACCTCCCACAAACAAGGATTTTGTGGGGGCATTTTAGATCTAAACAATAACAGCAAATATGTGATCCAAGTAATTTGAGAGGTTTTTTTTTTCCTTATTTTTTTTTAAGCTAGGAGTGAGTTGTTGTCACTTGTGTGCTGTAAGGTCTAAGAAAACCGAGGATCTTTCACTGTCACACTGAGACAGCTGTGGTAGTAAAGTCTGCAAAGAGGAAAGCAGAGAGGGGAACTGAAGGGAGAGAGAGGAAGAGATCCCGATTTCACTTGAGGAGATATACGGAGCAGCCTCTAAAGCCAGATCAACTCCTGGACTTTCAAGTTCAGTGACTCAGTAAATTCCTTGTTTTGCTTAGGCAGGTTTGGACTTCTCTACTTACAACCAAAAGTCCTATTTAATGTGACTAATGATTATCTAAACTGGGCTTGAAACAGATCTTTTTACATCAAACCTTTAATCTGTCCACTATTGCATACTTCAGAACAGTGCCCCCAACTACAAGAGTCAAATTGATCAGGTGCTTTTTGTGGGAGATTTGAGAATCTTCTTTCTTTATGGAGACACAGTCCTAAATTCCCTTTTAATTTTTATTTAAAAATTTCTATCAAGAAAAAATGGGAAGAAAAAAGAGAATCAAGTTATATCATGTACAGGTACAAATTCCCTACAATGCATGTGATCATTATGTATACCTAAAATGTACCAATAAACTTAATTAAAAAAAAAGAAAAAAGAGAGAATGGGAAGATGGGCAACAGACTAAGAGAAAATACTTGCAAAAGACATATCTACTAAAGAATTATTATCAAATATATACAAAGGATTGTTCGAATACAACAATAAAAACCCTGATTAAAAAATAGGCATAGCTGGGTGTGGCGGTGCACACCTGTAATCCCAGCACTTCGGAGGCTGAGGCAGGAGGATTGCCACAAGTTCAAGGCCAGCCTGGGCTACACAGCAAGACCCTCTCTAAAAAAAAAAAGAAAAAAAGGCAGATATCTAAACTAACATCTCACCAAAGTGAGTAGTAAATGAGCATATGAAAAGGTGCTCAATATCATTAAAAAATTACAAATTAGAACAACAATGAAATACAGTTGCTGGATGTCCCAGTGTTCAGTGGTTCCAGGCTCTTTCTGTCCCACCCAAAGAATTGGCCGGGACAACTGATAAACAGGTAAACATACTTTTCATTTAAGTATAGGAAGAAAAGGAAAGAATGAAGAAAAGAGAGGAGCAAGAAGGAACACGTCCTGCGAGCAGGTTGGGCCATTGCAGAAACAGGAAGACAGCAGAACAGGAAGATGGCAGTGGTGGCAAAGTCAACGGCCACTGCCTTTTGTATCCTCCCGGATCTGGTCTGGCAGTTGCTCTGCCCAGGCATCCTGGCTGTGATTGACAGGTCACCTCCTGTTGGTCAGCCTCTGTTCAAGCTCAGGTTACTTCCTGTTTTCAGCCGGACTGCCATGCCCTAATCTCCTGCCTCAATACCACTATGCAGCCACTACACTGGGCAAACTCTAAAACTGACACCACCAAATGCCTGGGGAGGAGGCACAGGAACCCTTTTTCATTGGCTTGTAGGAAAGCAATATGGCATAGTCACTTTGAAAGATAGTTTTGCCATTTCTTACAAATTCTTATGCAGAAATATGATCCTTCATATTTACCCAACTGACTTGAAAGCTTATGTCTACACAAAAACTTGCACACAATGTTTATAGCAGCTTTATTTGCCACTGCCAAAACTTGGAAGCAATCAGGATATCCTTCAAGTAGGTAAATCTATAAAAGGTGGTACATTAATAAAATGGAATATTAATCAGCATAAAAAGATATAAGTTATCACATCATGAAAAGACATGAGGAAAATCTAAATGCAAGTACTACGTGGAATAAGCCAATCTGAAATAGCTATATACTATATAATTCTACCTAGATGATATTCTGGAAAAGGCAAACTATGGAGACAGTGAAAAGACCAGTAGTTGCCAGGGATTAGGGGTAAGAGTGGGACAAACAGGAAGAGCACAGAGGATTTTTATGATGGTACAATGATGGATACACACACATACATTTGTCAAAGCTCATAGAACATCAAACACCAAGAAGGAGCCTAATGTAAACTATGGATCTTGGTTGATAATGATGAATCAATATAGGTTCACTGTGTGCAACAATGTAATGCTCCAGCAAGGGATGTGGATGGGAGGGAGATTTGCACGCATGTGGGTGGGGGTATGGGACATATGGGAACTTTCTGCTTTCTGTTCAGTTTACCATGAACCTAAAATTGCTCTTAAAAAGTATATTAAAAGTTGTATCATCTGCATTTTCTCAGGTTGTTTCAAGAAGGAAAGCTCTCATTTCCGGCCTGTGAGAATCATCAGTGCTACTCACATTCTGGGTCTCCTCCTTCCTGACCATGTTCCGGGATGACAGTCCCCAAGTCCTTTGGTGGTGGGTGTGGCTATCTGCCTGGGAAAGGACAATGAAATGTGACTCATGTCACTTCTGCTAGGAGTCTTCAAGGGCTAGTGTGGATTCTGCCAGGTTTCCTCTTCCCGCAGAATGATGAGAGCTGTCCTTTACAGCGAAGGTCCAGGAGGGCCTCTGAGTGGAGACTTCCGGGAGCAGAGCCCTTCATAAAGTGGCCGCATGTGAGTGTGTTAGGGCCCTGACATGATCTTTGTTATTTTTTCTTCAGCATATGCTCTAGCCTGCTCTGATACAGCACCTGATGTGGAATCTCTAGTGACCCTTAAATAACAAATAAAAGAGATAAGGGAAGTTGAATTTCAACCTCTCATTTTAATGAACTACATTATTTATTTGAAAATAGAAGTTTGAACAAGATTTGGCTTACACATAAAATGTTTCCCATAATTCTAAAATCTTCAAAAGCCATTGCTTTTGATTTTGCATATATTCTACAAAACTTTTTTTGGTGGAAGAGTTGGAAGAAGGTGTTGGTGGAACAATCCATGTAAAAATATGCTTGTTACATAATGAAAAGGAATAACAGCAGAGTTGCAGTGGGTGGAAGTATTTTAGCACTTTGCTAACAGGAACAAATATTTTCTCATGTAAATATAAAAGTAAAAGTTGTTTGAGAAAATATCTGTTCAAACTGGTTAACCATAGGTACACTGGTAAACTGTTTTTCTTTAGCACACAAGTTCCTTGATTTCCTACCTACAGTCCTTTCCTTCCTTTTTATTATTTGCAAGGGCATTACACTATATGAGTTTGCATTTCCAACATGTAATCCACTAGAAGCGTAAGGCCATGCAGTGTAACATCTTTCGTTTCTCTTTCTTGTTGCCATCTCTTTTCTCTGCAGCCTGGTCCTTACATCCTTCTCATTCAAATCTTTTGCACGCCCCCACCCGTTCCAGTTCTTTCTTCTGTTTTTGGGAAAGGACAGAGAGATAAAGGGGAGGTGGAAATGCCTGCAACAGAAGTAGGTCAAAGGAGGAGTACATTTTATCAAATGCTAGCATTTTAAATATAGGGTATCTGATCCATAAAAGGAATAGAAAATATGAATAGACTGTTTCTTTCTTTACATCAATTTCCTACCTACCTTCTCCCTTCAGGTTAGCAAAAATAAAGACTAGAAAAGTTGAAAGAAAACAGCAGAACTAAAGGGAGATAAACAGTTATGATGTATTTATTGTATTACATTTGCTCTTCCTTGAGTTTCAAAGTCCTTGAAATCCAATATCCGTTTTTGCTATGCATTTATGCACTGTGTTTAACTCCTTCTGGATGTTTCTTTGAACTTATTCACTGCTGTATGACATTTAGGGTTATCTTTTGTCTTCTTAAATTCTTTTGTTCTGACAGACTATGTAATACCTTTTTCTACTAATTTCTTCTACTAACCACTTAATCCATATTTTATCTTCCCCAAAAGACAATGCCTTGAGCCCTTCCGGTCTGAAGTATACTTCTCCTGCACTCGGTGTTTTTTCCTGCCTGTAAGACTTCACTGGTTTTTCTCTACAGATTACATTTTACCCGTTCTTCAAGGTATGCTTTCTCTGTGAAGCCTTTAAACTTTCTCCCGTTATTCTCCAACTGTGCACTATGCAATCACACATCTTTACGGGCTGAATAATGCACTCCCTTCGGATGTCCACCTATGTGATAGCTTGGATCTGGTATGTCTCTTATGGGCTTGGTCTCCAGCTGGGTGCTACTGGGGGGCAGTGGGAGCTTTAAGGGAGGGCTGGTGGGAGTCATGGCAACTTGACACTGGTTCTCATACACTGGACTGGGTTGTTTCAGAGCAGTAAATTAGTAAATTGTAAATTTATGTTGTTTTAATCTACCAAGTTTGTAGTACTTTGGTACAGCAGTCACAGAAAATTAACACATCATCATTATGACCTTTATAATGCTCCAGATCGGTTCTATATAATTTAGGTTTTGTTTTGTTTTGAGACAGGATCTCGCTATGTAGCCCAGGCTGGCCTCAAACTTGTGGCAATCCTCCTGCCTCAGCCTCCCAAGTGCTGGGATCACAGGTGTGCACCACCACATCTGGCATAATTTGGTACTTTAATGTCATGCTTACTAATTTTGGTATGAATAAATGGGATATTACAAATTCTTGGCAGATAGGAACTAGGAGTAGTTCCCTCTCCTTCTCTCCCCCATTCCTTTTTAACCCTCTATAGTCAGGGTCCCCAACACTTGGATCAAGGACCAGTACCTGTCAATGGCCTGTTAGGACCCAGATGAGTGGCAGGGAACTGAATGAAGCTTCATCTGTGTTTACAGCCGCTCTCTATTGCCAGTATCACAGCCTGAGTCCACCTCAGATCAGTGGTGATGTCAGATTCTTTTTTTTTTTTTTTTTTTTTTTGTGGGTACCGGGGGGACGACCTCAGGACCTCACGCGCCAACAGGCACCCGTGCCGCTGAGCGATATCACCGGCCCCTTTTTCGTATGTGGGTTCCGGGAGTCGAACTCGGGCCTTCGCGCTTGCAAGGCAGGCGCTTAAGCCACTGAGCCGTCTCACCGGCCCGGTGATGTCAGATTCTTACAAGACTCAAACCCTACTGTGAACTCCATCTGTGAGGGATCTAGGTTGCATGCTCCTTGTGGGACTTTAATGCCTGATGATCTGAGAGGGACCTGAGGCGGCGATGTTAGCTCTGGGCAGCAGCTGCAAATGTGGATTAACATTAGCAAAGAGGTCTGACCGTTCAGAGACCATAATGAATCAGTTGCTTGCAGACTCATATCAAACCCTATCACTGAGTGGCAAGTGACAATTAAGTTGTATCTGGTGGCAGAATTTAAGTCAGACTCTGACACTTATTTTAGTCCCTGTGTGGCCCACTCATTAGTTCACTTATGGTTTTCATCTGTTCCTCTTCTCTGAACCATACACTTCTCTGTCAGTTTTGGTGACACCACATGCTAACTTTAGCTAAAATGAGTAAAAAACAAATGTCACTGGAGACACCTTTGAGGGGTCGTTATTTGCTTACTATAGGTACTAATAAGCAGCTAACATGGAGTGGAAAAGTGGTAGAAGAGGAAAAAGTGTTAATGTACTGATAAGAGAAATGGGGAAGCAATGCGTTTCTGAGGCTTCACATAATTCTTTTCTGAAAACTGCTTTGGCTGTGGCAAAGAAAATTAAACAGGCAATATTGGGGAGTGACCTTTAAGGGGCCACAAAAGTCTAGATGAGTGGGTCTACGGTAGGGAAGGCAATCGTTTTACTTGGTCTGGGGCTGCCACTGACCATTTCTAAGCGTTTTCTATCAAGTTCATGACATCATCCCACAGGATATCAACAAGTGATTTCAGTAATTTCGCTGAATTTGTTCAGTACATACCGCCGCGGAGGCTTAATCACCTGCTGTAATCAAGGAGAGACTGAATCGTGGAAAACCCCCAATTAGCAAGGTTGAAAGTCACACAGAGATGGAAACCAAGATTTTTAAAATAATCCAAATTGCAAGGAGAGCAGGCAGCCTTTGTTCTCAAGTTTTTTTTTTTTTTTTCTTTTTGAGACAAGATGTTAGGCTGGCCTTGAACTCACTATGTGGCCCAGGCTGGTCTCGAACTCACCGTGATCCTCCTGCCTCAGCCTCCCGAGTACTGGGATTACAGGCTTGCGCCACCACGCCCGGCACTCTATAAAGGTTTTTCTTAACAAGGTCACAATATTGAAAAGTCCGTCTTCTCCGCAGCCTCAAGGCACCAAGCCGGCCTGTCCCCGCCATCCCCGCACTCTGCCGGTCTCCGGCACCAGCCGGTACACTCAATTTCCCTAACACCAATACGTGAACCCGGCCGAGACCGACGTCTTCCCGACCCAGCGCCCGGAACCTCACGGCGGCGCTTGACGGCTGTCACGTGCCGCGAGTCCGCCGGCTTCCTTCTTCGTCACTTCCGGGTGCGACCACCGCTTTGGTCCGGCCGGGCGCTGGCGGCGGAGGGTTCCTCCTTCCGGCTTCAGACGGTCCTCCCGGCTGCCCATTCTCTGGGCCCAGCGGGAGGGACATGAGTGTCCCTGGGTCACCGCGCCCGGACGGGGTCCCGACGGGGCCTCCCGGCGAGCCAACACTGGGTACGTGCTGCAGGCGGGGCCAGGCCGGGCCCCCGGGCCACCGAGGGCGTGCGCGGCGGTGGCGGCCGGGCTGTGTCCGCGCGCGAGGCGGGACGGGCGGGACGGAAGCCGGGAGGGGAGCGGGGCTGAGGCGCCGTCGGCGCCGTCGGCGGGGCATCTACCCGGGCCGCGCTGACTGCTGCGCCCTGATGACTTTGGCGGTGAGTTTGTCCGAAAGAGGCGACCCTGTGTCGGCCGCTGCGTCCGGCTGGTGACGTCGTGCGGCGCCCCGTTCCCCGCGGCCGCTGAGCGGAACCGGGAACTGCTGCCCGTGCGGGGGGCGCTTCAGCAACCGCTGTCCCCCGAGAACGCAGCCGGTGGCGCCCAAAGCGTTTTCTGTGTTCCAGGTCCTGTGAGGGACCCTAGATGAGGAGGGCTTTGGGTCTGCCTTTGCAGATACGATGTCCTGTTCCCGAAGCATCGAGATTGCCCCAAAACAGTGCTGTCAGCACCTTCTTGGTCGTGCTTCGCCTCGGTGCGCTCCCCTTCCGCACGCCTTCGCGAGTCGCTGCTGCGAACAGCGTTCCTCGCAGGGGATCCTGGGGCCCTTTCTTGACTCTTGCTTGCTGCTCTCTGATGGATACTTTGACGCGGCAGGGACATAAATCGAAGCAGATGTCTGATCCTGTGGAAGGGGCCAGTGAATCTTTGAAATTGCGCCGGGCTCTTTCCCTTGCCTCGGTCCCCTACTGAGTGTGGGGATTTTGCTGTACAATTTTCATCTCCTCTCTGTATTCTCCCCCTTCACTCAGCAGTTGTAGGGCTACTCCACCTCCAGTCCTGTACTGTTCCAGTCGGTGTCCCACTGCTGTTTCATCACTGCTCCAGGATAAAGCTGTAGTTATGTCGTTCCCTTGTTCAGAACCATTAACATGGGACTCAGTGGCCCTCACAGGCTGGCTGCATGGTTTTATACCTAATGACTGCCATGCTGCGTGTGCCCCATGCCGGCTCACCCTGCCTCAGCTTTCAGAGCGAACCTACATTCCCACCTGCACTCACCTTGCTTCCTTTACCCGTATTGCATCCCCTCCATTCCTCGCATAGAGTTCTTGCCCATTTGGAAACAGACCACCAATAGATTGTTGGTGGGAGTGTAAAGTGGTGCCGTGTTGGGGGGCGCAGTTTCGCAATGTCTGTTTAAAGAACGCACAAGCCTTTTGTCCCAGCTGTCTGCTTCTAAGAATTGATCCCACAGAAATCGTGACAAATGTGCAGAGATTAGTTAGGAAGCGCCCTACAGAATTGGTTAAAATAGCAAAAGATGAAACTATCTCACCCATAGGGGACTGGTTTAAAGAACTATGGTGGAATTCTCTTAAAAAGAATGTAGCAGATCCATATATGTTGCTGTAGAAAGCTATCTGAGACACAGAAGAGTATGAGGTGTGCTAAATACTGTTTGCGTGGATATGCAAAGACAGGTTCTGAAGGCTGTGTAAGAATCTCCACAGCGACTCCATTTGGAGTTAGGGGGTAAGAGAGAGTTTTTACTTTTCAGCTTGTGCTCTTTAGTGTTTTAACACTTTTAATGGTGAGTAACACTTGAAAGGAAGGAAGGAAGAAGTCCATTCATTCCTTAAGCCTTACCTCAAAAGCCAACATTTCCACTTAAAAGACATTCCCAGACTTACATAACAGTTTCTGTTTCAGTCAAGGCACTTGTGCTCTATGATTCTCCAGTATCATTGCTTCTAGGAAAGGGATTTGTTATTTACTGTGGAAACTTCAGAAATTAGTGCATGGTATAGATGTTCAGGAAATGTTTTTGTATGAATAAGGTAAGAACAGTTTTTTCTTTCAACTCCCACAATAAGTTACCTGGTATGTACGTATCTATGTATTTTTGTAAGATAGGGCTCACTATGTAGTTCAGGCTGGTCTTGAACCCACTGTGTAGCCCAGGTTGGCCTTGAACTCCTGGCAATTCTCCTGTCTCAGCCTCCCAATTGCTGTGACTACAGGCGTGTGCTACCATGCCCAGCATTACCTGGTTCTTAATAGCTAAATATTTATGAAAACACAGACTTAATAATTAACCAAAAGATTAGGATGGGGAGGAAAAGATTCATGAGTTAAGATGAATACATACATATAAGAGAAGTGTATCTGGGCGTGATGGCACGTGCCTGTAATCCTAGCACTTAGGAGGCTGAGGCAAGAGGATGCAGTGAGTTGGAGGCCAGCCTGAACTACATAGCGAGACCTTGTCTCGACACACACACACATATACACTCTCTCTCTCTCTCTCTCTCTCTCTCTCTCTCAATGAGAGGTAAATTAATCATTATGCCTTAAAGTGCAACTATCTTTATTTTGGTGTTTTTATTGGTTCATCTGTAATATCAGGTACTGTCTACTTACTTGAAGTTGGTATTTATTGTAATCAAGTTGTAAGCAGTGGAATCACTTGCCAGATTTATTCCCTTTCTCTCCCAAGGTGTGACAGAGGCACAGGATTCCTAAGTGCCCCTCCTTTCCCATTGTAGTTTTAGTTCATGCATGGAGTGTTTCAGTTTCTAGTTAGCTCTTTTCTGTTTAAATGTTGCCTTGCTACTCTAATAATTCCAACTTTGTTCATGTGTTTTTCAGGTTTAAAGTAAAAAAAAAACAAAGTTTTATTTTGACTTCCTAAAAAGCTTCCTTGAGTATGTCAGCATGTTGTTTTCTTCAGTCTTACCAAAATTTACATTTTTGATGGTGGATGAGGACACAGTGTCAGGTTGATACAAACCAGCCTTTCTGTTGAGTGCCACTTGCAGGGGCATTCACTGTGTTTTTGATCACACCTTGTAAAGACATAGAAGGGGACTTCCAGAACTGCTTCAGAAAGTAGCAATAATGATGGGATGAGTGTGTTTGAAGAGAGGTGGAGTATTTTGAGGGGGATTCATGGCAATGTTTTTCTGTAATCAGTTTTTAAAATTTAAACATTCGCCATATAACCTCTTTTATACTGTTTGCTCTGGGAAAGGAAAGTGCTGATTTTTTTTTTTTTTTGAGACAGAGTTTTGCTATGTAGGTTAGGGTGGCCTTGAACTCACTGTGTAGCCGAGGCTGGCTCCAACTCACAGAAGTCCTCCTGCCTCAGCATCCCGAGTGCTGGGATTATAGGTGTGCACCACCATGCCTGGCTAAAGTGCTGAATTTAACAGGGGAGAAATTCTTTTAAAATCTCGCTTCTGCTCCCTAAGAAATGACAAAAGAACCTCTCTTTTTATCTAAATAATAAGCTATGGGTGAAATAAATGTTGACCCATATTTTTGTTTCTGTAGAGTTGAAAACAGATTTTTTGGCATTGCAGTTTTTGTTTATATAATTTCTGCGTGCTTTTGAAGGCAAGAATGCTGTAATTTAGTGACTGTTACCCACTTCCTCCTTCCTGCTTAGGATTCCCCAACCTCCTTTAGTACTGTTGTCAGTTTAAGAGCTTCCTGTGTTTGATTTTCGCTTGGAACAGGGGTGAGCGACTCTTCCCCAGATGAAGGCTTAGTAGAGGACTTGATGGTCGAAGACAAAGCTGTGGAGCTGCTGGCGGAGGGTTTGCTTTCTCACTACTTGCCAGACCTGCAGAGATCAAAACAAGCCCTTCAGGAGCTCACGTAAGCGAACTCATTTCCTCCCTAATGCAGCCGTTGACCTTATAGTTACGTACAGGATTAAAATATAACGCTGCATAACATTTTATCATAACCGAGTATTCCTGGGAATAGAGGCATGCATAGTAATCTAGATGTAAAGAGTGAAATGACGCTCCTGGAGTGATTTCTTCTAAGAAATACCGGTAACTCTCATCTAGACTTCTGCTGTAAGACCTACCCTTTGAAAACTTATTTCGGAAGGCTTTACAGGGCACAGGAAGAGGACTGATCAATAACCATAGCTAACTTACCATCATCAGTAAGTAGTGCTGTAACTCTTGGCCTTAAGGTACTCATGGAGGGTGGAAGTGGTGCCGTGTGGTGCCCTGTCATAGCTGGGGACTTGGCAGCATTCTTAATTTTCCGGTAGTCCCGGGGGAGACGCTCATTCCTAGAGGACAGTGTGCTTTGTATTTTGATGCCAGTCAGTCCTGGAGGCAGAAAAGCCATAAGATTTCGCGGGGGTTTGGGTAGACTGAAGGGAGGTAAGAAACTGTCTGCAAAACGTCTGGGTACCGTTCTACTCAGGGGAAGCTGGGGACCAAGGCTTAACTGCAGTTTAATTGATGACATTGGCCTAGATTCGTGGCTCCAGAAAGCACTGTACTTACAACTGTGGTTTTATTAGAAAGGCTAAGGTAGGAAGAGCCGCACGAAGAGCTGCTGAGAGGATCCCAGACAGAGCTTCTGCGCCCTCTCCAAGTGAAGTGAGGCCGGGTTGAGGCATGAAACACTAATCAGGAATCTCCACCCACCCTACTGTCCCCAGTTTTTATTGTGGTTTCAATGTGTAGGCATGATTGAGTGAATCATTGGCTGCTGAATTGAGCTCAGTCTCTGGCTTCCTTTTTCTGGCCCAATATCATAGGGCTCAAAGCCCCAACCTTCTGATCACGTGGGTGACCTTTCAGGCGGTGCAGCCCCCATCCTGAAGCCGGAGGGGTCCCACCCCAACAGGAGTCACCTCGTAAACATAAACGCAAGTATGACCGGAGGTGCTCCTGAACAATGGATAGTCCTTTCCTTGGGGAAAGTCCAGGGATTTTAGAAGCTCAGTGCCAGGAACCTTGGACAAAGGCCACACAGATTCATTATTAAACTCAGAAGTCTACTCAGGTCATCTCCAAGAGTTCTTTGTAAATTTTTGGTACAAGTCCTTTATGTGTTTTGCTAATATTTTCTCCAAGTTTGTAGTTTGTCTTTTCATACTTTTTATTTTTATTTTTTATTTTTTTGTGGGTACCAGGGGTCAACCTCAGGACCTCGCGTGCCAGCAGGCGCCTGTGCCGCTGAGAGATATCACCGGCTCTTTTTTTGTATGTGGGTTCCAGGAGTCAAACTCGGGCCCTTGCGCTTGCCAGGCAGGCGCTTATATCGCTGAGCCATCTCACTGGCCCCATACTTTTTAAAACATTTTTTTATTTTTATTTTCTTGTACCTTTTTTTTTTTTTTTTTTTTGTGGGTACCGGGGGGTCAACCTCAGGACCTCGCGCGCCAGCAGGCGCCCGTGCCGCTGAGTGATATCACCGGCCCCTTTTTTTTCGTATGTGGGTTCCGGGAGTCGAACTCAGGCCCTCGCGCTTGCCGGGCAGGCACTTAAGCCACTGAGCCATCCCACTGGCGCTTTCTTCGTACTTTTAACATTGTCTTGCAGAGCAGTTTTTAATTTTAATAAAGTCTGACTGATCAGTTTTTTCTTTCATGTATCATGCTTTTGATATTTTATCTGAAAACATCACCAAACCAAGATCACTTAGATTTTCTCCTACGAGGTTTGGTTCTGCTTTTTGCATTTAGATCCAAGATCCATTTTGAGCTAACTTTTATGGTGGTGTAAAGTCTGTGCCTAGCTTCGTTTTTCTGCACACGGACACCAGTTCCTTCAGCATCACTTGTTGAAAAGGCTCTTCTATCCCCCACATCGCCTTGGCTCCTCTGTCAAAGAGCAATGACTACATTTATGTGTTGGTCCGTTTAAGAGCTTTGTGTTCCGTTCTGTGGATCACTGTGCCTGTCATTTTGGCCAGCACCATGCTGTCTTGATTCCTGTAGCTTTTGTAAGTGTTGAGATTGAGTGGTGTAAGTCTTCCAACATTTTTTTTTCAGTACTGTATGGAAAACTTTAGAATGAAGTTTAGAATTTGTTACTATTACTGACTTTTGGGTCCCAGGGAAATTCTTTCCAGGTTCTGAACAAAGAACTGGACAAGACACATAGAAAGGGGAGTGGAAAGGTACATTTCTGGGAGATGGAAAAGAAGTCTGCTCTGCAGATGAAAAGGTTCATGGTGGCTACAGGATATGGGAGGGCCCTCTTTGTATCTGGAATTCCTGGATTGGCTTCTCACTCATGCAAATAAGGGGACTGTCGTCCTAGCCAAAGCTCACTTGGTGCCAGATTTGAACTGTCCTGTTGAAGACTCGCTTGATTTTGTGCCAGTTGAAGACTCGCTTGATTTTGTGCCAGACAGATGTAAATGAAGAACTGAAAATGGCACTTCTCTGATTGGTTCCACTGACAGTGTTCAGGAACTGCAGTCACCCAGATTCTGTGTTCTTGCTTGTGCCCTGGGCCTCCCGACTGTGACAAATTCCGCCCATTTGCTTGAGCAACTTTGCCCCAGCCCTAGTCTCCTACCTCAGTACTAGCTACTAATTAATTTGCTGGGAGTTTGATTGGGATTGCACCAGCTCTCTAGATCAAGCCAGGAAGAACTGACTTTTTAAAAATATTGAGTCATTTAATGTATGTACTTGGATTAACTCTCCATTATTTGGATTTTTTTCTATTTCTTTTCAGTGCCTGGGATCAAACCCAGGCCCTTGAGCATGCTAGGCAAGTGCTCTATCACTGAGCTACATCCACAGCCCCAAGTCATCTTTGATTTTTTTTTTTTAAGGTACCGGGAATTGAACTCCACGACCTCACGCTTGCTCGTCTTTGATTTTTTCACTAGAGTTCTCTGGTTTTTACGTATTAATCCTGTACATATTTTGTTGGGTTTATACCAAAATATTTCACTGGGGGAGAGGTTTTATAAATAGTATTGTTTTTTAAATTTCAAATTAATTGCTGGCGCATAGGAAAGCAGCTGACTTCGTGTATTAGTATATTAGCCTCCTGTCCTGAAGCCTTGTACTTGAATATGAGTTTCAGGAGATTTTTTTTGTTGATCCTTTAGGAATTTCCACATAGGAAATCATGTCATTTGTGAACAAAGGCAGTGTTATTTCTTCCTTCCCAATCTGTACCTTTTATTTTCTTGCCTTATTACATTGGTGAGGACTTCTAGTGATGTGTCGAATGGGGGATTAGAGAGAGGGATGTGCCTTGTTCCTGATCTTAGGAAAGTATCTGCTTTCTCACCATAAGTGTGAGAGTCACTGTGGACTTTTTAATTTTTTTTTTTTTAATCAAGTTGAGGAAGTCTGTATTCCTAGTTTGTTGTTTTTAGTCATCAGTAGAGGTGAATTTTGTCAAATGCTTTTTTTGTGCATCAGTTGGTATGGTCTGTATTTTTTTCTTTAGCTTGTTGATGCAGTGGATGACACTGGTTTTCAAATGTAGAACTAGCTTTGTATACTTGGCATAAATCCTACTTGGCTGTGGCATATCATTTTTCTTACATACATTGTTGGGTTCAATTGTTAATAATTTGTTGAGGATTTTTTCTTTTTTTTTTTTTTTTTTGAGACAAGCTCTTGCTGTGTAGTTCAGGCTGGTCTTGAACTTTGCTGTGTAGCCTAGGTTGGTCTCAAACGTGCAATCCTCCTGCCTCAGCCTCCTGAGTGTTGTGATTGCAGGTGTGCTGCCACACTTGGCCTTGGTTGCATGTTCATGAGAGACACTGGTCTGTAGCCCTTCTTTCTTGTAACTTGTGGTTTTGGTTTTAGGGTAAGGCTGGCCTCACAGAATAGGGAGGAAATGTTCTGTTTTCTGAAAGAGGCTATGGGGAATTGGTACTATTTCTTAAATGCTTGGTAGACATCACCTGTGAAAGCTATCTGGTTCTGGTACTTTCTTTTTTGGAAAGTTATTACTTGTCTAGATCTTCTATTTCTCTGGGTGTGAGTTTTGGTAGTTTGTGTCTTTCAGTGAACGAGTCCCCATGTGTTAAAGTCGTGGAGCACTTGTGCATTTCCTCGTCTTCCGTTCAGTATTTCACCCGCGGTCTCGGTGTGGACCTGTGCGGCCCACTCAGTGCTGGCTGGGGGACGCGCCGTGCTTGCCCTTCAGGTCCTCAGGGCCTTTCTCGCCTTCACCACTGCTCTCTCTGTGGCAGTTTCTCAAGCAAACCACATCATATTTTTCCTTAAAATATTCACTGAGGCGACCCTGCAGTGTTACTGTATCTTTGATTTTTACATTGCTTGCTGTGGAGAGGAATGACAGGGAAGCTGGCTTCTCATCCTAGTAGGATTTCAATCAGAATTTTAATAGGGAACCTTGGAAGTTCTCTAGCCTTCTCACTTCATAAACAAGGACATTTAGGTCTAGAGGAGTAAACTGAATTTCCAGGACCATACACTTGCCTGCCGGCAGTGGGGGGGTTCTGATTCCTCCTCCTGTGCTTTTTTCATCTTGCTGCTTATTTACCCTTTTTGACTTAGGCTGTCTTGATTCGCCATCCTCCCCAACTCTAAGCGGAAAAGTCATGCTCCTTCTTTTATGGGAAAGTTGCAATTTGTTTTTGTTTTTTTTTTTTGTTTTGTTTTGAGACAGGGTCTCACTATGTAGTTCAGGCTGGCTTTGAACTCACTGTAGAGCCCAGGCTGGCCTCGAACTCATGGTGATCCTTCTGCCTCAGCCTCCCAAGTACTGAGGTTACAGGCACGTGCCACCACGCACGGTGAGAATATTGCAATTTTATTTTATTTTATTTTATTTTATTTTATTTTATTTTATTTTATTTTATTTTTTTTGTGGGTACCGGGGGGTCGACCTCAGGACCTCGCGCGCCAGCAGGCGCCCGTGCCACTGAGCGATATCACCGGCCCCTTTTTTGTATGTGGGTTCCGGGAGTCGAACTCAGGCCCTCGCGCTTGCCGGGCAGGCGCTTAAGCCGCTGAGCCATCTCACCGGCCCATGCAATTTTAATATATAGAAAACATTTAGCTTTTTAGGCAAAGCACTATTAAAAAACCTTTTTTGGGATAATATAGAGTTACTAAAATAACAAAATATTGTAAGTGATTTAATTTTTTTAGGTATTGGAATCTGAAAGTTAGGCGAGAATGAAAAATACATTTAACTGTCAGAATGTGGCTTTGGAATATTATTTTGAAAAAGAGTATACCAAGCCAAATAAGCCTTGGAAGGGCAATACATTTCCAACTTAATTCCTGACCTTTAGCTCTAACCAAGGTGAATGAGACTCTTTTTAACAAACCAGCGCTTGTAATATGTAAATTTTACTTTGGCTGTGTGCTTTTGTTTCAGACAGAACCAGGTTGTGTTATTAGATACACTGGAACAAGAGATCTCAAAATTTAAAGAATGTCATTCAATGTTGGATATTAATGCTTTGGTAAGTGTGATTTCACTGATACAAATTAGTGATATGTTATTTTAGAAATACATATGCTTATCATCACAACTTATGTATATTTCGGATCTAATCCTCTAATTCCTAAAATTTCGAATGGGTCTTTTAAATGGGAAACCTTGATTTACTTTACTAGAACTTCCATATTATTGAATTGTTATCTTTCAAATGTTGAACTCGTAAAAGGAAATGGAACTGAGTCCAGATTAGATAATCTCATAATTGGAGACAGAAAACGGAACAGGAAGGAAGGAGCCTTGGGTACTGTTTTATCATTAAGCAGAGTGTAATCGCTTGTTAACTGTCAATTCATGGATTTGTAAGCTAACATTTTGTTTAATTGTGTGGCATATTTGTAATGCCATAGTAAATTAATGCCATGGGTTGAAATGGATACTTTGAGAATGATCAATTATATCTTTCAGTGCAAAAGTTGAGTAGTTGCATTTCATCAGAAATTCTACAGCTTTTTGATGAGAGGAACTGATACTCTTATTTAAGAAAAGAGAATTAACAAAAACGAGAACTCGTTGCTGCCTTTCTTTGACCTTGTACTTTGGAAATGGCTTGGTTTGCATGACTCAGAGGGATTCATGCGTACCTCAGAAAATGGACTTTCACTGGACAGATGTGGTTTAGTAATGTTTTCCTTCTGTAAAAAACGAAGTCCACATTCTCCAGCATTGACAGCGGCCTGTGGGAGTGGATAGAGTCTCCTGCTCAGAATTGAGGAGTGAGCGAGGCTGCCCTGGCCTCCTGTGTGTGCCACTGAGTTCATCCTGCAGGACGATGTGTGTTTGCTGAAGGAGTGCATGTTCAGTGAATGAACCAGGCAGATGTAATCCCGTTGCTTTATTCCGAAGGGGCAGAACCCGGGTCTGAGTCTCTCCGTCTCTTCTTCCCTCAGCCCATCATGGTTTTGAGGGTGTCAGCTCTAGAGCTGCGCAGTTAGACTTCGCTTGTGCTCTGTTGAGGTCGCAGAGCTCTCTGCGATGCATCGCATTTCTGTCTGTTCCCCCGTCTGAGAATCAGCTGTTTCCGCCTCTCCCCCGCCTGTCTGGGACGATGCATCCTTGCACCTTCTCCTGGTACGGTGGGTCCTCACAGAGGACGTGAGGACGCGTGTCCACTGTCCTCGCAGAGATCTCTGGGCACAGCGTGGCTTTCCTGGTGAGCAGGCGTGTCACCCAAACTGTCCTGTGTCCTCTGGCACTGTGTTGCCCTTATGAAGGCCGCAGAGAGTCTTGCTTCTTAAATGAAACTGAGAGCAGTGGGCAGTCTTACTTAAGTTGTGGGGTTATATTACATGTCTTCAAAGGAAAATGTTATCTGCACCAATTTAATATACGTGCCTGTTTATGTTTAGTAACTTTTGTCAGTCTGAACTAAATCAAGTGTTTTTAAGATCCTCCTAATCTTCTCAGTGAAATTTGTATTTTGGAATTTAAAATGTTGGTATAGTTAAGGCTCTAAATAAAAGATCAGTTTAGGAAGACTGACCTTTAACGTAGGCATTGACATATTTATCCATTTTGCTATTTCAGTCTCTGTTCACTTGACTTTTTGTTTCCTTTCCCTGTGAAGTTCACGGAAGCTAAGCACTATCATGCCAAGCTGGTGAACATAAGAAAAGACATGCTGATGCTGCACGAGAAGACGTCCAAGTTAAAGGTGAGTCGAGGGCTTTCGCGTTCCTTCTAGAGGTAGAGGTGTTTCTTTCTTTGATACGAATTTTTTGACTTTTTATACCTCCCTGTGCAAGAACATACTTAAATTGTTTTCTTTTAGAAATTGGCTTTTTTTTTTTTTTTTGCTGGGCACAGAATCCAGGGCCTCCTGAATGCTAGCTAGACAAGTGCTCTTTCACTGAGCTGCAGCCCCACCCCCAAAATTGTCATTTCTTTGAACACTGTCGAGCTTCTTTACTAATAGCTTGGCTGCTAGGCTTATGTTCCCTAGATGCGCAGCTGCAGTTCTCATTTAACAAGAGCTTGGAGTACAACTGGCCCTGTGACCATGCCTGTAACCCCAGCTGCTTGGGGAGGCTGAGGCAGGAGAGGAAGACAGGGGAAGCGGGGAGAAAGAAGTGAAGCGGGGGGAGGTGGAGTAGCAAAAAAAAAAAAAAATTTTTTTTTTAAATCAAGGGGATCTTAAATTACCCAGAATGAATTTAGAAACTTAAATATGAAGTTTGGGGCTGGGCGTGGTGGTGCATACCTGTAATCCCAGCACTCAGGAGGCTGAGGCAGGGGGATCGCTGGGAGTTAGAGGCCAGCCTGGGCTACATAGTGAGTTCAGGGTGAGCCTAAACTGCATAGCCAGACTCTGTCTCAAAAAAAAAAAAGAATTTTGGGGATGTGTATCAATGACCTCAAAGCATTTTTAGTTTTGAATGAGGCCATAACCTTTGGTTGTTCTCTTGGTTTTTATTTTTTATTTTTTTTTCCTGACCCAGAAGAGAGCACTTAAACTGCAGCAGAAGAGGCAAAAAGAAGAGTTGGAGAGGGAGCAGCAGCGGGAGAGGGAGTTTGAGAGAGAGAAGCAGCTAACAGCCAAACCAGCTCACAGGCCCTGAGGGCGCTGTGCTCTTCCTCCTCTGGCTGCTGGCAGGGTGTGGCGGGGCGCTGGTGCCTTAGACCTTCGCGTTGTGTTGGGGTCCTCTTCCCAGCATCTTCATTTCAGCCGTGCAGGAAGCCTTCTAAGCACCAGATACAGTGTCACTAGGTTTTGATATTTATATGTAATTTTTTAACTTTGTTTTCTTTATTATACAATTCATCATTTTGGCCTTGAGTTGTTTGTAAACTGGAAAACTTTGATTCTCACAAGAGTGTAGGCTAAGTTGTCAAAATCAGTATGAATTTGTAGCTTGTTGAGTGTAATGCGAAGGTTCTGGTTTCTTTATGAATGGATTGCCTTTCCTGCGGTGCAGCCCTGATATCCGAGGCCGCCTCTTCCTTGCTTATTAGGAAGACGCGTGAGCCGAAGAGCGTACAGGACAGAACAGAAGAGGCCCTGCACGGAAAGGAAGGGGAAGAAGCGCGCCTCAGACGCAGCTGGGGTGTGGGGTGCCGGCCGGCCTCTCCCCGCGAGTCTCCGCTTCCTGTGCCGCTGCTCTCCCAGCGCCTGGCCTGAAGTGGGGCGGCGACGGTGCGGCCCTGACTCGGACTGGCTGACGCGTCTGTGCTCAGAGACGCTCGGCACACACTGAGGTCCCGTTCCCGTTAGAGCTTAGGGCGGGGCGGAGTGGCCCTGTGACCTGCCGTGGAGGCAATAGGGGCTCGGTGGGGAGTTAGTAAACCGCTCCACTGCAGAGGCAGCTGATACCGCTAGGGTTTCTAGGTGTTTCCTGCTGTTTTCTGTAGGAACTTAGTATGTGAGGGAAATAGGAACTTCCATCGTTTTAAATCGAGAGCGTGCCGGGGATACAGCGCAGCGGCACAGCGCCTGTCTGGCAAGCGTGAGGTCGTGAGTTCGATTCCCTGTACCAGAAAAAAAAAATCGTGTGTTGTCCTCTCGTGTTTAGTATTATTTAGTGTTCAGCTGGTCTTCAGTCTGTTAGGCAAGGCCTGTACAGAGCCGTAAAGGTGTATCATTAGGGTCTTCCTTTGTAATCCACATCACGTCTTTGGCGTGCTGGAATCCCTACCTCCGATTACACATCAGCCTAATGACGGAGGAAGTATTAGATTTGGGGTGCTAAGAACCAGTCTGTTTACAGGTTTAAGTAATTTGTTTGAAAGAATCATTTCCTTCTTTAATGAATGACTGATGGTCTTAAAATTCCCTTGACTTAGACCTTATACCTAAGAATGTCCAAAGATCTTACCTGAAAAGGCCACTGTGGCCTCCATCCCCTGCTGAGCTGGCCAGGGCAGGGTCCCTGGGGCCTGCAGGACGATGTCTCCTAAACTGCACGCCCTTCTAGTGGCAGCTGCGGGTGCCGGCTGTGCAGTCTCAGTGCTTCTGCGCCAACTGTGACGGTGTCTAAGGTGCGGCTTCCCGGACATCACTCCTGCTCTGTGGAAACGTGTGTGTTTATTTTATTTGGTGTATTCTGAGTTCCCCAGTGGTTCTGATGCACCTTAAAAGATGACATCTGTATCTTGGCCTAGTGGCCGGGGTCGCAGTTTCCCGTGCTGGGCTGTGAATCAGTCCTGCAAAGGAAGCGCAGCTGACCTGGATGGTGACGCCTTAGTTGTGAGGTGGAGCCCGCGTGTCTTCAGGGGGCATTTCAGATACTTCTCTCACAGGGAGGCGCTGGTAGAGACCGTCTCCTGGTTTATATACACAAGCAATGGCGTAGTTCAACTTTTAGGGTTAATCTTTTGAAATAAATCCTGAGCTGCTACTTTTGATACACAATCAGATGTAAGACTGAGCCCCAGGGCCAGTGAGATAGCTCAGCGGCACAAGTGCCTGCTTGCAAGCGCGAGGTCCTGAGTTCAACTCCTGGTACCCACATTAAAAAAAAAAGAAAAAAGACTGAGCCCCAGCAGACAAGAAAGAGATGCAGACTTCTGGTTAATTAAACTTTTGTGACTTCTATTAAATCGTGCTTATTGGGTGAATGTAAGGCGCATATACTTTCATGATTATATTCAAGTTTTGAAGACTTTTAAAAATGTCACAATAAATATATATAAGTATATATACTATTTTAAGGTCAATGGTAAGTCAGAAGTAACGTTATCTTGATAATTAAAATTTGAAACCTGAGCTGTATTTCAGTAACTCTTCATAGATTCCTAACTAAAAATGGAACCCTTGTGATTAGTCTTGCTGTATTTTTCACAAAATAGGCAATTGGTTGAAAAAGGTCACCTTTCTTTTGAAACTATATCAAACAGGTACTGAACTATAAAATAATGGTAGATTGTGTTTATTTTGCAGAGTACCCTGTAAATAAATATGAAGACACTGAATGTAATATAGATTGTGTCTGCAGTGAGTTTTTGGGTGGATATAGTTTATATCAATTATATACTCTATATGTTTGTCTGATTGTCTGATTTCAGACTTGTGAAGTGAGGACTACTTTTTGCACTTTAATAAAAAAAAAAGTCTCTGAATTATGTCATTTATTAAGTACTGCTTAGCTCTGTGTATTTCTCTCTTTGTACCTTATTTCAAACATTCTGCTTGTTTTGCTTTCCTCTTCTCTCTTCTTCCTCTTAATGTGCCTCATCTACTGTTTGTTAGGGTAAACTGAGGCATGACCAGGGCCACCGTCGCGCCTCAGTTTACCCTAACATCTGGTGCTGAGACCTGGGAGGTGAGACCCTCTCCCAGGAGAGTCCTGTCTCCGAGAACCCCCGGCCGACTGAGGCCGCCACCTGCCTCCAACCCTCGGACCTTCCCTTGCGGAGCCTCCGCTGCCTGTCCGCTTCTCCCCATCAGGTTGGCGTAAGTCTCCCGCTTTTTTGTGGTCATTCATCCTTCTCTTCCTTCCCCTCTGTACCCCCTTCTGCCTTTCGGGATAGCCTGAGATCAGCTTCTGAGTGGTGCCGTTTAAACCCAGCGCTGGTCACACTCACCTCTGGGACTCTCAGTCCCGCTCTGGTGGCCGCCCAGTTTCGGAGAGGTCTGACTTGGTCATCGCCCACTCCATCCGGCATCAGGAGGAAGATGGGACATGTCCTCTCCTTTTCTTGATTCGCCCCCGTCCGTTGGTCTCTACTTTCCCTCAAGGGCGATCTTCCTTCCTCTGTGCCACCTCCTCCCCTCGGATGTGTTCTAAAAGATCTCACACCGCTCCGTTTCTACCCCGACCTGAAACCAGAACAACTCATGTTCTGTCATTCAGCCTGGCCACGCAAACTGGACAGTAAATGCAAATGGCCACCTAATGACATGTTTGCCTGCTCAGTTCTCTGAGATTTAGACAATTATCGTCAATGCATGGATAAGTGGTCCAAGGTCCGTACGTCCAGGCGCTTTCTTACTCCTGGCCAACTCCCCTCTCTGCTGCTCCCAGGACCCTGCCGAACTTCTGTCTGCCAGCCCGTGGGTTCCTTCATCGCCGCCCCCCCCACTACGAGTCGTCCACTCACCCCTTCACCCTGACTCTCCCCCGTCTCCCCACCAACCGCACCCTCCTCCCATTCCACCCCAGCCCGACAGCTGTGCCACCCTCAGTTAACGTGGGGACCCATAGCAGAGGACGTTACCCTGACTCCCATGCAGCCCTATGCATACAACACACTTCTACCCTGGAAACCCCTTAAAACTACAGCCCCCCTTATCACTCTAATTTCTGGCCATTTTCCTGGAACAGCTGGACCACCTGGCTTATGCCAGTCTTAGGCCCCGTAGGCACAGTTATTATAATCCTCCTCTTTGAGCTCTGCCTCATAAAGTTTTTAACCAGCTTTATTCAAAACTAGGTTCAGGCAGTGACAGCAAGACAATTCTTAATGACCTCTCGATACACTGCACTCCCACAGGACGACACCACCAACCTTTAACGCTCTTCTGTCTTTCGATGCTTTTCTAAACAGGTTGTCCACTCTGCCCCCCTGCCACACTGGAAGTAGCCACGAGAAACTTCCCTCCCTTTTTTCCTTTTCCTTTTATGATAAAAAGGCGGCAATGTCAGACCCTCGCCCGGAGCAGAGCTGCTGACTGCAGCTGCAGAGGCAATGGAGATAACAGGAACCAGAGCTCGCAGAAGATCTACAAGCAACCACCCTCCGCAGCTGCACACGCAAGGTACAGGTGTCACCAAGACTCCCGGCTCCCCAGACCCAGACTCCTCCTGCCATACCCCTCCCCTATCAACACCCCTGTAAGCCTCCTACTCCCATCCCTCGGGGCCAGTGGTCTTGCTACCCTTGGCCTGCCTGCACCCAGGCTGGAATAAGCTTCGCTTATTGCTTCCACTTTGCCTGACTTGGTGGACCCAATTGTACATCAGTTTACTCTCACACTGGTCACAGGATTAGCAGCCCACTCCTGAAATCTCTTCCAGAAAGGCGGTAGAACATACTGTGAAATGCTAGTTGAAATGACCTCATTTCTTAAAGTTCTAAACTATTCTTTGAAAATAAAAATAATAGCTGTTACTTTTAGTGGTTTGGTAGAAAGTGCTTCGATAGGATTGCTGCATGAATAGTATAGCATTTTAAAAAATGGTAATTTCCAACTAATAAAATATTTTAGGTCAGGTTTTTTTTTTATTTTTATTTTAAAAACAAAAAAATAGAATTTCAAAACAACATAATAGGAGGGTAACAATGGTTAATACATTGCATATTGTTATCTTTAAATTAGTTATTCAGAGTACAAGATACTGGCATTCAGTTGTCCAAACAATATTAGCACACAACTTTCTTTTCAATGAACTAAGAGAAATTAGTAGCATATCTATCTTAACTATCTTTTATATATATATATTATAATATATAATATAATATATATTATAATATATATTAATATATATAATATATATAATATATATATATGTATATATATATATATATATTTTTTTTTGCTTTTCCCTTCCATCTTTTCTCCATTCCCCGATTCCAGTTTCTCTCTTTCCTTTTGGACAGTTTCTTCCCACTTTACAATATCTATTGTACATTTTGGATCTTATTTACTCTTTCAGCTTCTCACACTTGGGAGACAATATGATGTTTACACATGTGTATCTGGTTTATTTCACTTATGAGTATGGTCTCGAGTTGTATTCATTTATCTATAAAAGTCTCCAGTTTATTGTTTTTTATGGCTGAGCAGTACTCCATTGTATAAAAATACTACATCTTTTTTATCCATTCCTCAGTCGATGGGCATTAGGGTTGTTTCCAAGATCTAGCTATTACAAATTGTGCTGCTATAAACATGGGTGCACATATATCACTGTGGTACGATGTTTTTAATTCTTCTGGGAAGATGCCCAGAAGGGGAATAGCTGGGTTGAGTGGGACCTCCAACCCTAGTTTTTTGAGGAATCTCCACACTGATTTCCACAGTGGTTGCACCAGTCGACACTCCCACCAACAGTGGAGAAGGGTTCCTTTTTCCCCACAGCCCCTCCAGCATTTGTTATTGGTTGATTTCTTGATGATAGCCATTCTTTCTGGGGTGAGATGGAATCTCAGTGTTGTATTAATTTGCATCTCTCGAATGAACAGTGATGTTGAACATTTTTTCATATATTTATTTGCTGTTTGTATTTCTTCATCTGAGAAGTGTGTGTTCATCTCAGATGCCCATTTTTGGATTGGGTCTTTAAATTTGGGAGGTCTGATTTTTTTGAGTTCTTTATATGTTCTTGATAGTAATCCTTTGTCTGAGGAACAGCTGGCAAACATTTTTTCCCACATTGTGGGTTGTCTTTCCACTCTGTTGGCGGTTTTGCTTGTTGTGTGAAAGCTTTTTAATAAGATGAGATCCCAGTTGTTGATTCTTTGTGATAGTTCCTGTGCCTACACTAATGTCTTCAAGAGTTTTACCTATTCTATCTTCCAGCAGATTTAATGTTTCTGTTTTAATATTTAGATCTTTGATACATTTTGAATTTAGTTTAGTGCATGGTGAAAGATACAGGTCTAATTTTAATCTTTGGCATGTGCAGAGCCAGTTTTTCCAGCACCATTTATTAAAGAGGCTGTCTTTCTTCCAGTGAATGTGTTTGGCACCTTTGTCAAAGATAAGGTGGCTTGGTATGTCTGGAGTTGTTTCTCCATCTTCTAATCTGTTCCATTGATCTTTGGGTCTGTTTTTTTGCCAGTACCCTGCTGTTTTTATCACAGTAGCTTTATAGTATAATTTCAAGTCAGGGATTGTGATGTCCCCTGCCTTGCCTTTGTTGCCCAAAATTGCCTTTGCTATTGTAGGTCTCTTCTGGTTCCAAATGAATTTTAGGATTGTTTTCTCTAATTCTTTGAGATACCTTGATGGAATTTTGGTCAGAATTGCCTTAACTCTGCATAACAATTTTGAAAGTATGGCCATTTTCACTATATTAGTTCTTCCTACCCAAGAGCAAGGGATATCTTTCCATTTTCTGATATCCTCTTCAACCTCCTTTTTCAGAATATACTGTAGTTTTCAATGTAGAGGGCTTTTACATCCTTCATTAGCTTGATTCCTAGGTATTTCAATTTTTGGGGTGCTATTGTGAAAGTTGTTGTTACCCTAATTTCTCTTTCAGTAAGTTTGTTATTTGTGTATAGCAATGCTATTGATTTTTGAGCATTGACTTTGTATCCAGCTGAATTTGCTTATTAAATCTAGCAGATTTTTAGTGGAGTTTTTGGGGTCTTCTATGTAGAGTATCATGTCATCTGCAAATAATGATAATTTAACTTCTTTCCTATTGTTACTCCTTTTATTTCTTTCTCTTGTCTAATTGCTCTGGCTAAAGTTTCCAGGACTATGTTGAATAGGAGTGGAGACAGTGGACATCCTTGTCTTGTTCCTGATTTTAGAGAGAAAGCTTTCAGTTTTTGTACATTTAGTATGATATTGGCTAATGGTTTGTCATAGATGGCTTTTATCAGATTGAGATAAAGACCATCTATTCCAATTTTCTGTAGGGTTTTTATCATGAACGAGTGTTGGACTTTATCAAAAGCTTTTTCTGCATCTATTGAGACAATCATATGGTTTTTGTCCTTGGCTGTGCTAATATGGTGTATTGCATTTATTGATTTACGTATGTTGAACCATCCCTGCATCCCTGGGATGAATCCAACTTGGTCATGATGTATAATCTTCTTGATGATTTGCTGCATTCTGCTTGCCAGTATCTTATTGAGGATTTTTGCATCTACGTTCTTTAGGGAGATTGGTCTGTGGTTCTCTTTCTTGGTTGGGTCCTTCTCTGGTTTTGGTATCAGGGTAATGCTTGCTTCCAGGAATGAATTTGGGAGTATTGCTTCCCTTTCAATTTCATTAAAGAGTTTGAGAAGTAGTGGTGTTAGGTCTTCTCTAAATTTCTTGTAGAATTCAGCAGTGAATCCATCAGGGCCTGGGCTTTTCTATGTTGGGAGGTTTTTAATTACATCTTTAATTTCATTGATTGATATTGGTTTATTTAGGGTTTTTATATCTTCTTGATTCAGCTTTGGTAATTCATGCATATCTAGGAATCTGTCCATTTCTTCTGCATTTTCCATCTTATTAAAATACAAGTTTTCAAAGTTGGTATAGATCATCTGGATTTCTGCAGGGTCTGTTGTGATTTCACCCTTTTCGTTCCTAATTGCGTGAATTTGAATATTTTCTTTCCTTTTTTTAATAAGGTTGGATAAGGGTTTATCTATTTTAATCTTTCAAAGAACCAACTCTTTGATTCATTGATTCTTTGTATCATTTTTTTAGTCTCCAATGCATTAATTTCTGCTTTGATCTTTATGATTTCCTCCCTTGTTCGAGCTTTTGGCTTAGCCTGCTCTTCTTTTTCTAGAATTTTGAGGTTCACCATTAAGTTGTTTATTTACACTTGCTCTGTTTTTCCGATATGGGTATTTACTGCTATAAATTTCCCTCTTAGGACTGCTTTCACTGTGTCCCATAAGTTCCGGTATGTTGTACTATAGTTATCATTCAATTGTAGAAACTAATTTCTTCTTTAATTTCATCTGTGACTCATTGGTTGTTCAGGGAGGTGCTATTTAATTTCCATGTGTTTAGGAAGTTCTTGTGGTTTCTTTTGCTACTGATTTACAATTTCATTGCACTATGGTCTGATAATATGCATGGGATAATTTCAATTCCTTTGCATTTACTTAAGCAGGTTCTATGAGCTAGTATGTGGTCTATTTTGGAAAACGTCCCATGTGCAGCTGAGAAGAATGTATATTCTGATGTTGTGGGGTGGAACACTCTGTAGACATCTACTAAGTCCATTTGTTCAAAGTTTGGTTCTGTTCTAATATTTCATTGTTGATTTTTTTGTCTAGTTGATCTGTCTTTTTGTGACAGTGGGGGATTGAGATCTCCCAATACAACTGTATTAGTGCTTATTTGATTTTTCATGCCTGTTAGTATTTGTTTTATATAGTTGGGTGCACTGGTATTTGTTACATATATATTTATGATCATTGTCTCTTCCTCTTGGATTGTTCCCTTTACAAGGATGTAGTGACCTCCTTTATCTCTCTTAATCAGTCTTGGCTTGAAATTCACTTTGTCTGCAAAAAGAATAGCTACCCCTGCTTTTTTCTGGATTCCTGTCACATGGAGTATTGTTTTCCATCCTTTGACTTTCAGTCTATGAATTTCTTTTTGAATTAAATGTGTTTCTTGTATGCAGCATATTGTTGGAGCTTGCTTCTTGATCCATTTTGCCAGTCTGTGTCTTTTGATTGGTGAATTGAGGCCCTTAACATTGATGGTTAAAACTGATATGTATTGGCTTATCCTTGTCATGTTATTTTCCTGTATTGGCTCCCCCTCTTTTTTTCCCCTCCCTCTGTTTAACTGTTTGCCTTGCCTGGTAGATTCCTTCTGTTGGGGTTCATGGAGTTGTAGTCCTTGTTATCTCTTTATAGAATGTCCTTCAAAACATTTTGGAGTTCTAGTTTGGTGGTCATAAATTTCCTCAGATGTTCTTTGTCATGGAAATATTTTATTTCTCCATCAGTTTTTTTTTTTTTAATATATTTTTTTTATGTGGGTACCGGGAGTTGACCTCAGGACCTTGCGCTTGCCAGGCAGGCACTTTTGCCGCTGAGCTATCTTACTGGCCCTCTCCATCAGTTTAGAAAGATAGTTTTGCGGGGTACATCAATCTGGGTTGAAGGTTATTTTCCTTTAGAACTTGAAATACTTCGCTACAAGCTCTTCTTGACTTGAGGGTTTGCTACAAGCTCTTCTTGACTTGAGGGTTTGTGCTGAGAAGTCAGCTGTGATTCTGATGGGATTTCCTTTATAGGTGATTTGTTTCTTTTCTCTAACAGCTTTTAAGATTCTACTCTTGTGTTGAATTTCTGGAATCTTGACTATGATATGCCTGGCTGAAGGTTTTTTTTTTGATTGTGGCTAATTGGAATTATATATGCCTCACTTATCTGTACATCACATTCTTTTTCTCTACCAGGAAAGTTTTCTGCCATGATGACTGTGAACAGTTTTTTATATCATTTGTGCTATCTCCTACTTTTTCATTGGCTCCAGTCAATCTTATGTTATTTTTTGCATCATTTAGCAGCTGCTGGGTTGGTTTCTCATGGTCCCATGCTATTTTTAAGAATTCTTTCTTTTCATGATCACTAACTGCAAGCCTCTCTTCTATATCTGAGATCCTGTCCTCACATTGGCTTAATCTGCTGTGAATACTTTCAGTGGAATTTTTGTTCTTCTGGATATCTGCTTGAATCTACCTTATGGATTCCATTCCTTTCCTATGCTGAGCATTCATGGCCTCCATAATTTTCTTAAGCTTGTCTATTTTTTGTCTGTATCAGCTATAGTGTCCCTAAGCGTGGTCTTCACTGTGGACATTATCTCTGCAGTTATCTGAGAAATTATTTCTGATTTGACTTTTTCCAGAGCCTCATTCAATTGCTTTGTTGTTACCGCTTCAGAGATGTCAGGTGGGTGGCTTTCGGTTTGTTGCATCTCATTGACCCCTGGGTTTGCCTATGGTGAACTGAATGTGTGGGGTTGCATCTTGTTTAAGTGTCATCTCATTTTCTTTCTTTCTTTAGTTTAACTCCTGGGGTGATGCTTGTAAATTGCCTATGGTAGGTTGCTTTATTGCTAGTATTTAGAACCCTTAGGAGATGACTACTTCTCTGAGGTATCTTCCAGGTGTAGCTTGTTTTGGGTTTTGAGTGTGTTGCAAGATCCTACCTCTTCAATTTGTTGGAGATGAGAAGTTGCTGCCTGTTTGGCCTAGTCCTTGGTTCTTTGGCACTGTGCCACAGTATTTTCTGTGACCCTTAGTCAGTCTCAGTCATGGAATACCAGGAAGAACAACTGTTTAGAACAATTATGTCACTTTTGGCTATAGTAGAACCAAAAGCATCAAACATAGCCTAGAAAATGACAGACTGAGCTAACCAGTTATTTGCCACTTTTAACTGTATAAACTAGATTTGTGGTTATATAAAAAAATCTAAAACAAACCAGAAAATTATATGCAGTATACAAATCCTTAATATGTCAATTTTGCTCTCAGGGGTTAAAATTTAAAATGGATTAAGGAGAAAATAGAGAAGTAGAAGAAGAGGAAGGAATTAGAAGTCAGGCTGGAGGACAAAGAGGGATCATGCTAACTTTGGGAAACTGGTGCAGAAGACTGGAAGGAAAGAGAAAAGGAAGGGATTAAAAAGAACAGAACAGAACCACAACCACAAAAAGGCTAGAAACTTCATTTACACTCATATAAAAATAAGATCAAACAGTGAAGGAAAAAACAAACAAAAAAAATCACCACATCAAAAAACAAACGAGAGAGAAAAAAAAAAAAAAAAGAAAAAAGTCCACTTCCAGGTTTGTCTCTGCTGTCAGTGATGTGTGGAGACAGAGTTCCGATCCGTGCTGATCTGTCCCAGCAAGCCAGCAGTAGCTTTTTGGCGGGGTAGGGGATAATCTCAGCGAGCCTGCACTTCCTGGCCGAGACCAGACTCATTCGGCTGCAGCCCGCGGCCTGAGCCCATGGAGCCGCAGCTGCTCTGAGTTCTGAGCTCCGCTGCCCACCCCAGACGGCTTCCGGCCAATCGCTCTCTCGCGTGGGATGACCGAGCCCTCAGCACTCACTGCCGGCCAGTGCAGTCCTTCATGTCCGCTGCTCCCCTGCACCGCCGCGTCTCTCTGTGGAGGTCTCTGGGGTCACTGGCAGTCACCGTGTCCACAGGTTTGAACCTCTTCTGTCGTGCAGTGAGTCCCGACTCAGGGAGAAGGCGCCGGCGGCCACCTCCTTCTTTGTTGAAGTTTCCCTCTTCACTCTCTCTGTGGGCTTCAAATCGCGCTTCAGACCCTTCCTGGGTCCGGAGGACCCACTTCCCTCCTTGTCTTCCTCGCGTTGCTATTCCAGCGTCTGGATGGCGACTCTCAGAGTTCTGCCATCTTCCAAATTTGCTCTTAGGTTAGGTTTTTAATTTTTGTTTTTAAACTGGGAGTGCTTGGACTCATGAGAGGAGTAATGGGAATGGTGTTTGGAAGGCACATGCTTTCTCATAACTTTCTCCCAGAATTGGGTCTATGGATTTCATCAGATTCATTTATATATATAATTTTCTGAATCTCCAGAGCAGTGTTTTCTGGGGGAGGGTACTGGAATTGAAACACACATATGCTGTTCTACTGAGCTATATATTCCCAGTTCCAAAGCAATGATTCTTAATCAGTAACCCTTCCAACATCACTGTGCTCATATTAAAAAGGTGACATAGTGTCTAGATTTTTCTTTTGGATGAAGACAGTTCATATATTACACGTTTGTCATGTTAACCAGTTAATCAGATAATTCAGATTTGTTGTGTTGCCAGCTCACCACTGCTGTTGTATCCCACTTTGCATGTTTGAAGCCTGGTGCCATCTGCCCATGAGATTAGCATTTGGGTGAGGCGAGGCTGTTTTTCAAAGCCATTAGAGTTAGGTGAGTGGTCAAGGGAGACATTTCTGCTGACTAATTTAGAAAGTTAACAGCAAAAATTGCAGAGAAGCACGGTGCGAAGGAAGGGCGCTCTCAGGGAAGATGGGTAAAATTTGAGGCCTGGTAGCGTGGCAGTCTACAGGGAGGAGAGAAAGGCCAAGACCAGCGTGGAAGGTCAAAGTAATCCACCCTTCACGTGTGTTTCCTGAAGAAGAGGGGCTTATAGGCATGTAAAGAATAAAATAAAACTCACCTGCTGTGGGATAAAAATAGTCAAAGTTTGCCCCCTACTGTCACTTCACTGTAAAGGGAAAAAATGTAGCTGTTAATTCCGGTTTAGAGCACAAATATCCCAAGGTGCTCTAGGAAGTCTGCTGCGCTCAGCTCTGGGTAAGATTAGGGCTGAAAAGTCACTCTGAAAATATGTGGGTGCTAGCACTCTTCTTTTTAGGCTTGGCTTTTATTAGTCCATTAGAAAAAGTAGTTAAAAAGTACAAGGGAATACTAAGAAACACAAGCATGTCTGTAGATCTAAACGTTCCTGGCCTCTGCTTTGATTAGAAAATTTAAAACTCGGGCCGGTGAGATGGCTCAGTGGCGTAAGTGCCTGCCTGACAAGCATGAGGTCCCGAGTTCGACTCCTGGAACCCACATATGAAAAAAGGGCTGGTGATATCGCTCAGTGGCACGGGCGCCTGCTGGCACGCAAGGTCCTGAGTTCAACCCCTGGTACCCACAAAAAAAAAAAAAAAAAAAAATTTAAAATTTTCAAGCATGGAGGGTCTTGGACGTAGTGGTTGGGATTGCGGACTGTGATATCAGACCGTTCTGCTTATTTTCCTGCTTAACTTGGGATGTTGGGCAGATTGCTTCGACTCTACTTCCATTTTGGACACACTAAAGTTGGAATAATCCGTTTCTCACTTCGCAAGGTTGTGGAGTTTCATGCTGTGTGTATAAAAGCCCTCTCAGAACAGTAAGAGTTCACACGTTAGATGTTGTTGTAGCTCAGTATCTTGAAGTTATGTGTACAGCGGGGGAGGGCGGCACTGATTTTGCCACATTTTGCACAGCAAGTTTTGCTTCTAGGGCCGGTGAGATGGCTCAGTGGCTTAAGCGCCTGCCCGGCAAGCGCGAGGGCCCGAGTTCGACTCCCGGATCCCACATACGAAAAAGGGGCCGGTGATATCGCTCAGCGGCACGGGTGCCTGCTGGCGCGCGAGGTCCTGAGGTCGACCCCCCGGTACCCACACACACACACACAAAAAAAAGTTTTGCTTCTAGGGTTCCCCCTGCCTGGAACCCTTCATCCCACAGTGCTGCCCACTTTTCATTCTTTGCAACTCAAGTGTCACCTTTTTGTGGCTTTTATCACCACCCCCAAAGAATTTCTCTTCGGTACTTTCATAATGCATTTGTCTCGGCACTTGACGGTATGACTTATGCTTTCATTTCTCGAGATCCTTATTAAATCAGTATTTCATTCTGGCCTATCGTTGGTACATGAGGATTCTCCAGAGACACAAAACCAATAGGATGTATTTACATATTTACATATGGAGAGATTTACATGCATATACGTATATGGGGGAGAGAATTTAAGGAGTTGGCTTACGTGATCCTGGGGGCTGGTGAACCTGGAATTTGGAGGACAGGGAAGGGTCAGTGGCCAAAGGCAGGCAGAATTCTCTTTTCCTTGGGGGCTCAGTCTCTTTCAGGAGAGTAAGGTTAAACCCCCTCCACCTCCCCATTACGGAGGGTACTGTGCTTCGTTCAAAGAGTACTGATGTCCTGATTTAGGGACCCTGGGGAGTCCGGGCATGGAGTCTCTAGTAACCCTGAGTAGTTCCAGTACATTCGTTGTGTACTCAACACTACCATGGACAGACGATAGAAAATAGCCTTTGCCATCACTGCCGCGAAGAGCGTACGCTGAAGCCAGTGGTGCCAAGGACGCCAGGCATTGCCTAGCCCAGAGGGCAGGGGAGCTCCCGGAGCGATGAGTGGACAGTGGTCACCGGGATGCAGAATCCATGTCAGGACAACAGCCTGGGTATGTTGACTATTTTTTTTTTTTTTTTCTCTTGCCGCTGGAGGTGGAATCCAGGGCCTCACACATGGGAAGGATGGGGCTGTACCACTGCACTCCCACACCAGGCCCTCAGTGGGTTCTGGAACAGAGAGAAGGATGGAAGATACAGCTGGGTGCTGGCTGATTATACAGGAAGCTCCTTGGAGACCGGGAGTGAAGTGAGACTGGGGCCCCTGCAGAGCTTCTGGGCCTCTATGTGAGGACGGCATCACAATCCCTGGCCACCAGTCCCTTCCTCTGGATGTGTCCAGCAGAAATGAGCCTGTAGCCCTTTTCTGTTCATAGTTTCCTTCCCTAAAAAAAAAAAAAAAAAAAAAATTAATCTCATTTAAAAATATCTTCACAGCACCATTTAGACTGGTGCCAAATATCTAAGTCCCAGGGCCTTGCCAGATTGCCATGTAATTAACCGCCACAGTTGGTTTTGAATTAGATCTGGGAAGAGAGAGATACACATACATTAAGCGTGGCTACAACAGAAAACTGGGTTATATAAATGCCAGATAATGAATATAATAATAAAAGTTAAATCCTTACAGTTCAGACATGGCTTGGGAGCTTGTATACACTTTGGATAGACCAAGCCACTGTTTCTATGCCTGATTATATATTTAATCAGATTTAAAACAAATAATGAGAACAGGTCCCATGATCTTGGGAATCAAAGGAGGTCACAGTTAGTATTCTTAAGGACAGAAAAACAGATGCCACATTCTCCTGTTCAGGTTTATACCTTCTTCACTGCCCAGGGACTGCCCAGGACTCTGTCTTTTTTTTTTTTAATATGCGGGTACTGGGAGTCAAACTCGACCTTGTGCTTGCCAGGCAGGCGCTTATGCCTGCTGAGCTACCTCACTGGCCCCCAGGTCTCTTAAAATAGCTTCAGGTTTTGGGAATGGTGGCACATGCCTGTAATCCCAGCTACTTAGGGGGTTGAAGCAGGAGGACTGCAAGTTTGAGTCCAGCCTGGACAATTTTTATTTTTTTTAATATGCTGGTACCGGGAGTCGAACTAAGTCAGGACCTCGCACTTGCCAGGCAGGCGCTTATGCCGCTGAGCTATATCACCGGCCCCAGCCTGGACAATTTAATGAGACTCTACCTCAAAACGTAAAAAGGTCAAGCTGGACCTGGTGGTGCACACCTGTAATCCCAGCACTTGGGAGGCTGAGGCAGGAGGACCGCCACAAGTTCGAGGCCAGCCTGGGCTACATAGTGAGTTCAAGGCCGGACTGAACTACACAGCCAGACCCCGTCTCAATCAATTAATCAATCAATCTGGGATATAGCTCAGTAATAGAGATCCCTGGGTTCAATCCCCAGTATTAGGGGGAAAAAAAAGCTTCAGAAAAGAGGTGGGCATGGGCCAGTGAGATAGCTCAGCGGCATAAGCGCCTGCCTGGCAAGCGCGAGGGCCCGAGTTTGACTCCCGGAACCCACATATGAAAAAAGAGCCGGTGATATCGCTCAGCAGCATGGGCGCCTGCTGGCTCATGAGGTCCTGAGGTCGACCCCCGGTACCCACAAAAAAAAAAGAAAAGAAAAGAGGTGGGCAGTTAATAGAGCAAGAGCATCGGACCAACCAGATTTTTTAAGCAATTGGATAAAGCGTAGATGGAAAAATGCTGCCATCTCGTGGTCCTCTTTGGTCCCTGCGCCTGCAAATTCTAGCACTATACAGTGTATTGTCTCAACTGATTTGATGAGACTTGGTAGGCTTTTCAATTACAGTTTTTTTAGACGACCTTTTGCGTAAACAGTGAGATGTTTGAAAGTGATGTTCCTGTTAGTCTTCTAGTTTGCTATGGGCCTTGACATTCATTTTTCCCTTCTCTTCCAATCGTGGCCAGTTAATCTCTTGTTACCTACCTGTCATCATCCAGCTTACAATCCTCTTCTGAGAAAAATGTTCGAAGATCTCATGGGCAGAAGTCCTGGGAATTCTGTGCTTTTGCTCACCTGCCTTAGGTGATTGGATCTGGGGTTGGCAGCGGATGCATTGGGACTGTGGCGAATGTTGTCAGCTTTGCCAGGCGCTGTCTTGGGATATGCTAGTGAGCAGCAGAGAATCAGTCTTTCTGTCACTGGAGAAGGAGTGGACTCGGGCAGAGACCGGCTTGGTGTTAAGGGGGATGAATCCGGATCATGCCAGGCACGGTGGTGCACGCCTGTAATCCCAGTACTTGGGAGGCTGAGGCAGGACGATCATTTTGCATTCAAGGCCAGCCTGGGCTACAAAATGAGTTCAAGGCCAGCCTGAACTGCACAGTGAAACCCTGTGTCAAAAAAAAAAAAAAAAAAAAAAAAAAAAAAAAAATCGGGATCATGAACTTCTACTTCTGAAAGGGACAAAGCTATCAGACCCCTCAAAATGCCTTTTCTCCTGGACTAGTCTCTGGGAGAGCTGGATGCCAGACTTTTCATGGGATTCTGTGGGCCCAATTGTTGAGCCAAGTTCCCTGTTTCACATTCGTGCAGATGTTTTTGTAATACCATCTTCCGTCTTCTGCTTCTCCCATTTACTGGATAACTTTAACAAATCTCTGTTTAGTGCAGTTATAACCATCTAATATTTTATTGTCTTATAGGTTGCTCTAGCATGTTACATTTTCCAAAATGTTTTAGTGTGCATTATTTAATGAATAATAAGTATGCTGCATTGGGCCTTCCATATTTCCTTACCTGCGAATCCAGGCACCCAAGGGAGATAATATCAGCAGCCAGCACCCAGGTTGGGGGTGCTGCTGTTGGTGACACACTTGTCTTCATTGTTTCTGGGTGTTTCCTTTATTTCAGCCAACTTCTTCTTCTCGTCTCTGGCTGGACTTACAGTTCCAAATCTACTTTTAGCTCATCCGTAACCCTAAAGTTCAGAGCCCTTGCTCACTTGAGCATCTGCTGCACACCAGGCGCTTTACACTTGCCTGCAAACAGCTGCTGTACTCTAGGAGGCAGCTGCTGTTGTCCCCTCAGCCCCAGTGAGGGAGCTGAGACCCATGGGGTCTGAGCATCTGCTTATGCAGACGGAAGAGGGGGGCTGCGATTTGATCCTGGGAAAAAGCCAAAGCCACCGTCTCAGGGATATCTTCTGAAACTGGAGACTCGGCAGAGTCGGAAATCGACCTTGGGAGTTCTAGTTTCAACATCTTGGTATACTCTGCATACCCATGGTGGGAAGTTATAAGGCTGTACTGTTTCGTCTGCTAATTCTCTGAATCCAATCTGATAATGTTCAAGAACAGAGCCAGAGGAGGCACGAGTTTCCCCTTTAGGTAAGAATACACAGAACAACTCCTCCTCCAACTCTCCCCCTCCCCTCCCCCAACTCTCCCCTCCTCTGCCCTCACTCCTCCCCTCTTTTTCTCTTCTTTGGAATTGAACTCAGGGCCTTTGCACATTAAGCTACATCCCCAGACCTTTTCATTTTTCATTTTGAAGTGACTAAGTCACTAAACTGTCCAGGCCGGCATTGAACCCTGCCTTCTGGAATGCTGAGATTGCAGGATTGAGCCACTGTGCCTGGCTCCGAACCCTTCTTTGATTTTTGCGCAGGGCTGCTTTAATTCCAGACAGGCCCCAAAGCTGCTTAGTACTGGAACAAGCAAGGTGAAGACCGGCCCTGGGTGAGGTGTGGCCCAGCAGCCTCCCTTCATGTGAGGGTGTTACCGAGCCAGGCCTGTTTTGTCTGTTACGGGGTAGACCGATCACCAAAACCATGAGTGCTGCAGCGGAGAGTTTAGTCGCGAGGCGGCCACATCTGGAGATGGGTGAACAGGTCTCCCGTCTGCCTCCCTGGAGAGGGTTTGGGGGTACGTACGGGCTGGGGTGCAGGGAAGGGTGATCGGCGTATCCGTAAGTTATTTGCCGTGAATGTAATTAAAAACAAGTCACCGGGAGCAGGCGAGGCCTTGAGGGTTTGCGCAGGCGGCTTGTTCCGGGTTTCCCTTGGTGTCAAAAAGACGCTGGAGAGACCAGCAATTCCGGAATGACTGGGACACTTCCGTTAAGTGTCCCTTTCCTGTTTGGGTGGGAAGTGTGGCAGCAAGGAGGGAAGAGGAGAGGCACACGTGAGTCACCTTGCTCCTCCACAGCCCTCCCAGGCTCCCGGGCAGCCTCAGTCCAGTGCCGCCTTCCCCTGCCCACAGCGAGCTGTGGACCCGAGCGGCAGCCGGGTCCCCTGTCAAAGGCTGGGACTGGCATTGAAACCAGGCTGAGCCACACCCACCCCATCTTCACTCCGGGCTTCCATGGCAACCGTGAGAACGTGCCGCATGCACCTGCAGCTCCAGGGGCACGACTGTCCACCGGCCCAGCGCTGCGCTCAGCCCCGTGCACCAGTGCCCCCAGGCGCTCCCTCCAGGCTGCCCCCTCCAGGCTGCTCCCGGCCCAGCACCGTAGACCCTCAGAGGTTCTGTGGTAGGAGAGGAGCTCTTCGGCATTCATGAGCAGGACACTCCCGCAGGCTTTGATTACCACACCCCCTGGAAGGCAGGCTTTGAGGGGCAGTCAACAGGCATTTGTCGCTGGAGGCTGGGAAAGCGGTTAGATAGAACATGGTGTCTAATTTGCACCTAGTAGAAAGTGGGCAGACGGGCATCAAGGTGGTGTTTAGCATCAATAACAGGCGTAGCAAACTTTTAGGCAAAGGGCTAGACTGAATATTTTAGGCTTTCTGGGTCATGATATACTCTGTTACAGCTGCTCAACTCAGCAGTTGTAGCATAAAAGCAGTCATATACCATACTGAAAACAAAAGAGTGTAGATCTTTACAGAATAAGTGGCTGACTGGATTTGGTTCATGGACCATTGTCTCCCGATGCCTGATCTACAAAAACAAAAACAAAAACAAAAAGACAAAAACAAAACAAAAACCAGGGAAAAGGGGATCAACAAGAGGACGAGGGCAGTCCCTTCATTAAAGTTGTGATCCCTCACTCAGTTCCCAGACTTGAGTTGGTTCTCAGATCTGGAGCCCCCCGACTGAAGAGGGGGTGGAGGACGAGCCCCGCAGCACTCTGACAAGTCCTGAGAGGGGCCTGTACCGGCCCGCTCCTTCACACCAGCGACGGGCCTCTTCTACTTTCGTTTAATCTCCTGTGAACATTGCTCTGACTCGCAGATTCAATTTCTTATTGCAGTAAAATACACATAACATTTAACATCTTCACCAATTTTAAGTGCATAGTTCAGTGGTATTAAATATATACGTAATGTGCAACCATCACCGCCATCTATCTCTAAAATTCTTTTTATCTTGTGAAACTGAAACTCTAACCATGACATAATTACTGGGATTGAATTGAATCTGTAGATTATATTGGGTTGTATTGACAACTTAATAACAGCAAGTCTTCCAATCCATGAACATGGCATGTGTTTCCATGAACATGGGACGTGTTTCCATTTGTTTATGACTTTTTTAGTTTCTTTCAGTAATGCTTTGTAGTTTTCTCTGTGCAGATCTTTTACTTTTTTTTTTTTTTTTGTGGGTACTGGGGGTCGAACTCAGGACCTCATGCGCCAGCGGGCACCCATGCCACTGAGCGATATCACCGGCCCTTTTTTTGTATGTGGGTTCTGGGAGTCGAACTCAGGACCTCGCGCTTGCCAGGTAGGCGCTTATGCTGCTGAGCCATCTCACCGGCCCCCTTACTTTTTTTTTTTGAGACAGGGTTTTACTATGTAGCTCAGACTGGCCTTGAACTCACTATGTAGCTCAGGCTGGCCTCGAACTCATGGTAATCCTCCTGCCTCAGCCTACCGAGTGCTGGGATTACAGGCGTGCACCACCATGCCCAGCTCTTTTACTTCTTTAATTAAGTACGCTTGTCCCACAGGATGCACAGAGGATTAGTTCTAGGATTTCTTCCAGATATTGAAATCCATGGATGCTCAAGTCCCTTACTCAAAACAACATTTGCATATAACCTATGCACAGCCTTCTGTATACTTTAATCTCTACGTGACTAAAAATACCTAGTGCAATGTAAATGCTATATAAATAGTAGTTATATTCTATTGTTAGGGAGTAATGACAAAGGAGAAAGGTCTAAATATGTTCATTACAGATGCAATCTTTTTCTAAATGTTTCTTTTTTTTTTCTTTTCTTTCTTTTATTTTTTTTTAATGTGGGCACCGGGAGTCGACCTCAGGACCTTGCGCTTGTCAGCAAGCGCTTGTGCCACTGAGCTATCTCACCGGCCCTCTTTTCTTTTTCTCTTTCTTTCTTTTTTTTTTTTTTAATCTGCTATTGGTTGAATCTATGAGCAGACCCCATAGACATGGAGGGCCAACTGTATTTTATTCCTTTTGATGCTATTATAAAATGGAATTATTTTTATAATTTCATTTCAGATTATTTACTGTTAGCAAATAGAAATGCAACTGATTTTTGTGTGTTGACTTTATATCCTGCTAGATTGCTGAATTCATTTATTACTTCTAACAGTGTGTGTGTGTGATCTTTAGAGCTTTCTATACTTTGATCATATAATCTAGAAACAGATAATTTTACTCCTTTTTTCCTCTAATATGAATCCTTTTTATTTTCTTTTCTTGCCTAACTGCTGTGGCTATGATTTCTAGTACCATGCTGAAGAGGAATGGTGAAAGGCAGCATCCTTGCCTTGTTCTTGATATTAAAGTAAAAGTTTTCAGTCTTTTGCCATTGAGTATGCTTGTCTCTCTGTTTTTATTTTATTTTTTATTACTGTGACTTTTATTTTTTATTTTTTACTTTTTTTTTTTCTGTGGGTACTGGGGGGGTCGACCTCAGGACCTCGTGCGCCAGCAGGTGCCCATGCCGCTGAGCAATATCACCGGCCCCTTTATCGTATGTGGGTTCCGGGAGTCGAACTTGGGCCCTCATGCTTGCCGGGCAGGCGCTTAAGCCACTGAACCATCTCACCGGCCCTATGTTTTACTTTTTGAGACAGGGTATCACTATGCAGTTCAGGCTGGCCTTGAACTCACTATGTGGCTCAGGCTGGCCTTGAACTTGAAGCAATCCTCCTGCCTCAGCCTCCTGAGTGCTGGGATTACAGGCATGCACCACCATGCCTGGCTATTTTTTTTTTTTTCCTTTTCAATTTTTGTTTGTACATGTTTGCAGTACATAATGATTACATTCATTGTAGGGAACTGATGCACGTACATAAAACATCCCAATTCTTTTTTCTTCCTCTTCCCCCTTTTATTTTGCTAGCATCAGATTCATTTACTATGGGTTTTCATAAATAGATTTTATTATATTGAGGCAGTATTCTTCTGTTTCTAGTTTGATGAATTTTTTTTCATAAAAGGATGTCAAATTTTGTTGAATAAGTTTTCTTTTCTTCCTTTTTTCTTCTTTTTATTTCTTTTTTTTGGGATAGGGTCTCACTATGTAGTGCAGGCATGCTCCAGCAAACCCATCTTCAAATGATTTTTCTGCATCAATTGAGATGATAATTTTCCTCCTTCATACTGTTAATGTATTGTATTACATTGATTGATTTTTGTATGTTGAACCATCCTTACATTCCAGGAATAAATGCCACTTAGTTATAGTGTATAATCCTTTTAATACACTGCTGAATTCAACTTGCTAGAATTTCGTTGAGAATTTTTGCATCCATTTTCATAAAAGATATTGGTCTCTGGTTTTCTTGTAATCTTTGTTTGGCTTTGTTATTAGGGTAATGCTGGCCTCATGGAGTGAGTAAAGAAGTGTTCCTTCCTGTTCAGTTTTTTTGGAAAAGTTTGAGAAAATTTGGAGATATTTATTTAAATGTTTGACAGAATTAACCTGGAAAGTCATCTGGTCTAGGGCTTTTCTGTGCCAGGAGATTTTAAATTACTGATTCAATGTCCTTACTTGTTATCAGTCTATTTAGATATTCTATTTCTTTATCATTTAGTCTTGGTAGGTTTTGTGTTTCTAGGAATTTGTGTATTTCATCTAGGTTCAACTTTGTTTAACTAACTTTTAATTGTTTGTTTGTTTGTTTTTAGACAGGGATTTGCTGTGTAGTTCAGGCTGGCCTTGAACTCACTATATACCCCAGGCTGGCTCAGATTCATAGTGATCCTCCTGCCTCAGCCTCCCGAGTGCTGGGACTAGAGGTGTGTGCCACCACGCCTGGGTATAATTTTTCATAGTATTATCTTATAATCTTCTGTATTTCTGTGGAATCAGTAGTAATGTCCTCCTTTCATTTTTCTATTTTAATAATTTGAATGTTGTCTCTCTCTCTTTTGAGGTGGGATCTTGTTAAGTTGCTCATTGGCCTTGAATTCATCGTGATCCTCCTGCCTCATCCTCCCAAGTAACTAAGATTACAGGTGTATGGCACCATGACTGGCTTTCTCTTTTTTCATTATCCATCTAGCTAAGGGTTTTTCAATTTTGTTTCGATCTTTTCAAGAAACTTACGGTTATAGTTTAGATCTTAAAATGTCCCCCAAAAGTCTCATGTGTTCAGAGGTTGGTCCTGGTTATAAGAGGAAGGTCACTCAGGGTATGATCTGGAAGGGTGTACTCTTTCCCTGATCTGTCTGTCTGTCTTTCTTTTTAGTTCTCTCTCTCTCTTTCCTTCCTTCTTCTTCCTGGCTGCAATGGGGTGAGCAGCTTCCCTCCACCATGCCCTTCTGCTATACCATTTCTGCCTTGTACTGACAACCATGGACTGAATCTTGTGAAACCATGAGCCAAAATAAACCTCTCCTTTAAATTGCAGGTATTTTGTCCCAGTGATGGGCAAGTGACTAATACACTGATCTTTGATTTAATCAATTTTCCCTATTTCTCTTTACGTTTTATTTTTGTTTTAATCTTCATTATTTTTTCCCTTCTGCTAGCTTTGGATTTAGTTTGTTATTCTTTTTCTAGTTCCTTAAATTATAAAGTTAGGTTGCTGATTTGAGATCTTGTTTTCTTTTTTTCCATGACAAAAGTCATGGTTATCAGTAATCCAAGTAATCACATGTAACAAATTCTTAAATTCTGTCATATAGTAATTTTGATTAAGAGAAACTAAAAGAAGTACAAACAAGTGTACCAGTGTTCACTCCTCTAACCCTTAGCCAGAATGGGTTGCTTTAAGGCTGGCTCCTGCTTCACACATTAGAAATAATTACTATCTTTTCTAATAACACCCTGAATCTTTAAGAAAGATTAAAGGGAACATTATTTAATCCCTTTCTTTCTCCAAATATTTTTTCCTACTACACCTAAGAAAGAAAAAGTCAACATTGACACTCATATTAAAAGACACAGGGAAACAGATGACATATACTCATTAAGTTTCTAAGAAATAGGAAGTAAAAAGATGAAATCTTGGGGTAGGGATGTAGTTCAGTGGTAGAGCACTTGAGTTTGATCTGCGACACTGCAAAACAAAACAAGACAAAACAAAAGAAATCTGGATAAATACTAAGCCTATATAAAGAAACTATACCTTATGTTCTCCAAAAAGTGAAGTGCCCTGCTATATAACATACAGAAATAATTTAATGTCTTTCATAAGAATATGACTTGAGTTTTGTTATTGCTTCATATTTCACAAGGACATCAAAATGATCTCTTATTGTATGGTTTGCAATTGATCTTGAGGCTGATGCACGTGAACAGGAGCAAACATTAGTCAGATTGACAGACAAATTAGAATTTTATTTTAATTTTGGAGATGAAAACTCATTTACTCTATAGAATTAAAGACAAAGTCAGTGGGTTATATTTTCATTAAAAGTTTTTTACTAACAAATATATATTTAATTGCTAAATAACTGGCCCATTTTTGTAAAACCTCTTGTTATTGTATACAATACATCATTATAGTCTTCAGAAATCTTCTGTTAAAATTTTTTCTCCCTTTGCATAATATGACAAAATTCCTTAATACTAGTGTATTCGTTTTCCCATGTTTTCACATACTACTTGACTAGAAATTTAAACAATTTAATTTGTACAGTAATTAGTATAAAGTAAATCATTTTGTTTTATAACTTCAATAAAATGTTTATGCTTCCATGATATGAGGGTTTTACTATAAAGATATTTAAAAAGCTGAAAAGTTTTCTTGAAAAGGAAGTTTATAGTTTTGAACAGACTGTGCAGATGTTTAGCTTTTTTCCAGCACATGGTATATAGTTCTGTTTCAGTCCGGCTTCTGTTTTGGCCTGCGTCAGCCTCTGGCTCTTTTGCTTGCAGTCTTGGACACAGCGCGGTGGCTACTTCTCAACCTGCAGCTGCTGGACGTGCTGGTGTGGCAGCAGCGGGGCGAGGGGTTAGTGGCGAGTAAAGTTGGCCAGGCAGCCCCTGGGGTCAGCTGACCTGGCTGCTTCTCATCTTTTTATGCAAATTTCCTCCTTAGCCCTGCTGTTGGTCTGACCCACACATTTGCACATGTTGTGCTTTCATTTTCGTTTGTCTCTAATTTCCCTTGTGATTTCTTCTTTATTCCATTGGTTGTTTAACAATGTGTTGTTTAATCTACACAAATGTGTGAGTTTTACAGTTTTATTTATGTTATTGATTTCTAACTTCATCCTATTTTGGTCACAGAAGATAATTTGTATGATAGCAATTTAAAGAATATCTATTGAGAATTATGGGTTCACATATCCTGGGAAATGTCCCATGTACACTTGAGAAGAATGTGTGCTGTTGTTACTGGCTGTTCTGTAAGATCTGGTTGGTTCCTTTTTAAGTCCTGTGTTTCCTTATTTATCTTCTGTCTGGTTGTTCCTTTCATATTCAGAGTGCAATATTGAAGTGTCTAATTATTATTAATAGAGAGCCGTCTCTTCCTCCCTTCCATTCTGTAAGGTTTTGTTTCATATATTTGACGGTCTGTTATGAGGTACACAAATGTTAATAGTTGCTATATCTTTTTGCTGTACTGAGCCTTTTATATTAATACATAACACCCTTCTTTTCTCTCGCACTTTTCTGATTTAAAGTTCATTTTGTCTGTATTAATATAGCCATGCCTGATCTCTTTGGATTACTAATTTGCATGGAATATCTTTTCTATACATTCACTTTTAATCTATTCGTGTCTTTTGATATGAATCAAGTCTCTTTAAGACAGCATGTAGTTGGGTCACGTGTTTCAGATTCATTCCGCCACTCTGTCACTTGAGAGTTTAACCCAATATTGAAATTTCAGTATTTACTGATAAGGAGAGACTTCTGTCACGTTACTATTTGTTTTCTCTATGCCTCATAGTTTTTGGTCCCTTACTTCCTGCATTACTATATTCTTCTCTGCTTAGTTGATTTTTTTTTTTTTTTTTTTTTTTTTTGAGACAGGATCTCACTATGCAGCCCAGGATGGCCTTGAACTCCCAGCAATCCTCCTGCCTCAGCCTCCCGAGTGCTGGGATTACAGGCATGTGCCACCACACCTGGCCTTGCTTTGTTGATTTTTTGTAGTGAAATGTTTGGATTTCTTTCTCGTTTCCTTTGATATATAATCTGTAGGTATTTTCTTTGTGACTGCCATGGGCATTGCATTTGACAACCTAAAGTCATAACACTCCAGCTTGAATTGATGCCAGATTAACTTTAATCACAGTAAAAACTGTGCTTCTTTAACAGCTCAGGCTTTGGCTCTTTTGGTTATCGATATCGCAAATGTACCTCTTTATACACTGTGGGTCCGAAATATGAATTAACCATTCTTTTAGTCCCCTAAATTATTAGTCTCTTAAATTATGTAGAAACAAAATGTGGAGTTACAAACCAAAGTGATACTAATACCAGCCTTTAGACTAATAATTAAACAAAAATGTATCAGCTGTCAGGTTCCACTTTCCCAGCCCCCAACCTGTTTGTCAGGCATTGTTCTCAGAAAAAACCCAGCTCAGCACAGTGCTGCGGCCCTTGGCAAACACAGGATGTCATAAAACAGAGATAAAGCATGGAACCTTCCATATGCCAGGACACCCGATACCATCCAAACATTCACAGCGGGAGCTCCCAGGACTTTGACCATGGAGGCGCCGGACACGCTTTGACCACGGGGGTTTGCTCAGCTCTCCTTATGGACCTCTGGCCTGCTCTTCCCACTTGAACCCCCTGTTCAAGCCCTATAAAAGGCTCTGCTTCTCTTTGCTCCACGCAGACGGCCTTTCCGCTCTCTGTCTGCATCCAGGCACAATGAATTCCACGCCATATTGCCTTTACACATGCCTGGGGTCTCTGACTTGCACTGTTCCTTACATTAGCCTCTTAAATCACGTGGAGAACAAAAAGTGGAATTACAAGCCATCATTGCAGTAACTTTTATTGTTACACTGTTATAAAATCTTTTGTAATTGCCCCTGCATTTACCTTTCTTGAAATTTTTATTTCTTCATAAGCTTTGAATTACTGCCTAGAGTTCTTTCATTTCAATATGCAGGTCGATCTCCCGTGAGGATTTCCTTTTTTTTTTTTTTTTGTGGGTACTGGGAGTTGACCTCAGGACCTCGCGCACCAACAGGCACCCGTGCCGCTGAGCGATATCACCGGCCCCTTTTTCGTATGTGGGTTCCGGGAGTCGAACTCGGGCTCTTGCGCTTGCAAGGCAGGCGCTTACGCCGCTGAGCCATCTCACTGGCCCCCTCCCGTGAGGATTTCTTACAGGTGGGTCTAGCTGTAGCAAACTCAGTTTCTCTGGGAATGGCAAATGATCCTTCCGCGTGTGTGTGCGTGCGTGCGTGTGTGTGTGTACCTGCCTGGGGGATGTGGGTTTTGCATCCAAGTATAGGCTGGGTAACTGGGAGTGAAATGGAGGTCAGCCTGTGGCAGGGCCACACAAATTAAGGGTAGCAGGTACTGGTCCAGGATGCTGAAGGCTAACTAAGTGGGTGTGGTGGCACACACCTGTAATCCCAGCACTTGGGAGGCTGAGGCAGGAGGATCTCTGTGAGTTCAAGGCAAGCCCGGGCTACAAAAGTGAGTTCAAGGCCAGCTTGGACTACATAGTGAGACCCTGTCTCAAAAAAAAAGAAAACAAAAATTCAGTTGAAGGCTAAGTAGACAGTGCAAGCCAGTGTGTCCCTTGGGGAGACAGATGGCTGTTGTTTCTGCTCTGCTGCCTTCCCAGAATCCCACCCTCAGGTTCAATTTCAGGTCTAATGGGTCCTTTGCAGTGCCTACCTAGTGCCTACCTAGTCAGTAAAGAGTTCTCTTTCCCACATCACCAATACTTCTCATCTTTGAGAAGCTGGGCCTGATAATTCATACACCATGAGCCCAATACTTTTACTGTTCCATGTGTCTTAGGGCAGGGATGAATTTGAACTTCTTTCTTTTTGTGCTTAGTACAATACCTGCCTGAACGTGTGATCCCAACAACCGCGCCCAGTGCTACTGTAACAGAGTAGGTGAGATGGGCAATTTAGAGTGAGCACAAATGTGTCAGCTTGCAACTTCTGGAGAAGTCGGCCAATGTCAGGACGTTGGTGTCTGCTGAGGGTCTCCCTCTGCGAAGTCACATGGCAGACAGCAAGAGGGCAAGGCAGGCCAGGAGGGGCTGAACTCGCCCTTTAGAATGGCATCAACCCACCCCCGAGGGTGGGGGCGCATGGCTCAACCAGCTCCCAAAGGCCCCACCTCCTAACACAGTTTCAATAGCAATAAAATTTCGCTGTGAGTTTTGGAGAAGACGTACATTAAACCACAGCAATAACATAATTACAATAGCTGCAATTACAATAGCTCCTACCATTAACCGAATACTTAGTCTGTGCCAGGTACAGTACCAAGCAGTTTTATGGATTAACTCGTATTCACAAGGATCCTAGGGGGTAGGTACTTAAAAAAAATACCCACGTAACGATGCATTGAAAATGGATACAAATTAGTACATTCGTACAGAGAGTGGAGGTGTGCACACCCAAAAATAACCTTTGCCGCTCACGGTGGCACATACTCTGAGGTATTTATTGCCCAGGGAAGATGATGGGGTGCATTTTTATTTGTCAAGAACTTGAGACCTAATTTAGGGATGCCCGTCCGCTGTGCAGCGCCACACAAATAGTGAGCCGTCCTGAGTTCCACATGAGTTTTCTGGTGCCCCCGCCTTGCCCCCGCATTCAATTATGTTAAACATTTTTTTCTTTTTGGTAAAATAAGTCCAGTTTTAGCTCTGATGATGACAAACATTAAGCATTTTTGCATGGTTTTAATATACTGAAATTTCCAAGAATGGGTCTATTGGTAAAAATCGAGAGAAGTTTATACTTTATTTTACGTAGAGCGCCTTTAACCAGTTATTGAGCATTACAGAAAGTCACGTCCCAGAAGCGATGCCACAGGTGGAACCTTGTTACCGGCAGAAGTGTACAGGGCATTTGCAGCTGGGGTGCTCATGGGGAGTTGACCACAGATGCAAGCAGTCCCTCTGGCTGAACCTAGAAAATGTGGACTGAAACAAAAAATACGAAGGATATTATTAAAAACTCACAAACTAAATGAGTGTAAAAGAAACATAAATACACTTTCAAAGGCTTTTTTTTTTTTTTTTTTTTGAGATGAGAACTTGCACTTGTGAAGTTAGTAAAGCTTAAACTTGCAGGAAGAGGACTTCCGGGCCACCCTGTCCTTCAGAAAACGGGAAGAGGTGCTCACTTCACTTTGCGCTCGCCCCGAGGACGCGCCCGGTGGCCTCCGTCCCTCGCGACATGGGCAGGAGCTCGGCGTGGGCCCTGCTGACCCGGGCACGAAAGTCGCTGAGCTTCCCGGAGCCGGCGGCCCGATGTGGGTCTGGGGCCGCTCGCGGGAAAGCGGGGTGTCGGGCGCGGGGGAGCCGGGGAGCGCGCAGGGCCCGCGCCGAGGCCAGGTCTTCACCCAGCCGGGGGCCCCAGGGCGCAGCGCGGCTGGCACCGGGCGGGCGGCTTCGGGGAGGCGGCGCGGGGCGCGGGGCGCGGGGCGCGGGGCGCGGGCGCGCCTGCCTCGTCCGCCCGCCCGGGGTCCGCGGGTGGCCGTGTCCCCGCGCGTCGGCGCTCGCCCGGGCCGGCCGCGGCGAGGTTCGGGACCTTTCCTTTCCGGGTGGGGTGAGCGGAGTGGAGGACCTCGCTCTCCCCGCCCCCAGCCTCCGCCCCGGGCGGGGCCCAGCCGGCCGAGCCCACGGGGAGCGCACTCGCTGCGACGGCAGCGGGGGCCGAGGCTGCGCGCACCCTCGGGTAAGAGGCGCCCGCCGCCGCCGATCTGGGCCCTGCCGGGGAGGGGACCGGGCGGGGACCGCGATGGCCCGGGGCAGGGGGCTGGCCCGGCGCTGCCCGAGCGCGCCCCACGCGCGTCCTCTCGGCGCCCGTGGACTCCGGCCCGCAGCGCAGCGCGGCCGTCCTGGGGCGCAGCCGGGCGCTGGGGACTTCGGCTTCATCCTCAGAGGGTCAGAGCCCCGGGTCGCGGAGAGGCTGCCCTGCCGGGGCGAGTTAAAACCCAGGTCCCATTCTTGGCTGAAACAAAAACAAAAACAAACACAAACACAAACTCCAAGTATCCGCGGTCTTGCTGCGTGGGGGTTTGGGCTCCGGCTACTCAAGGGCTGTCGCCGAGGGTCCCCGGGTGCGAGGGGCGCTCAGCCTGGGGGTGGCGGTCAGGGGTCCGCGGTGCTCTGCCTGCCCCCGGGACACAGCCTTGCGCGCCCAGGTGTCAGCTGCGACCGGAACGCGGGGACCGCGGAGGGGAGCGTGGGGGGCTCACTGCACAGGCAGAGGCGGGAAGGAGGGAGATGGGTGCAACTGGGGCCTCTGTTCTCGAAATCCCAGCCTGGCTTTTGCTCAAAGAGTAGAGCTTCTGGATTTGCGATGGGCTGCCCATTCCTACAATGCAAGGTTCTGACCCATTTTTGTGCCAGGCGCCCCTTTGGCACTTCTAGGAAGACTAAGGACCCTTTCTCAGAGCAATACTTTCAAAGGTTTTAAGGCAGAGTATTGCAAAAGAAACCCGTTGTGTAACACTTGTCAAACTATTAAAAGAATTTATGATATAATAAATATGCTTTGAAAAAACTAATGCATTATTAAATAAGAAACAAGTGAATCTAATAGCTGTCATAACTTTTTTATTGTTTAAATTTTTATTATACATGTTTGCAATACATAATGATTGCGTTCATTGTGGGGAGTTTCTACATGTACACGACACATCTCAATCCCTTTCCCTTGCCTTTCCCCTCTCCTTTCTTCCCCGGGCTATCCTAATTTTGAAATAGTAAAGAATATAAACAGTGTTTCAAGATACTGTCAACACTGTGTCTGATTTCTATTGGTGACAAAATCATAGATTCTGCTGTGACTTCCTGAAAGAAAATGTTAAATTTCAATTAGATGACAGTGCAAAGAGAGATGTAAACGTTTTTTCCATCCAACTTCCTGAGCACCAGGTTAAGATCCCTCCATAGTAGACCCAGCTAATAACTTGGCTTCTGGGCTTGACACTTTTGTTGATGACAACGTCTCCTTGGTTTTGAATTTCTCGGAGTCTCAGCTTCTTTACTGTACAGTAGAAATAAGAACACTTTCCCACGTATTTAGGGGACTTGACATTGTATCTGGCACAGAAGTGGGAACTTGTCTTCCTTTAGACCACTGATGGTGAACCTTTTAGAGACCGAGTGCCCAAACTGCAACCCAAAACCCACTTGTTTATTGAAAAGTGCCAGCACTGCAATTAAACCTAAATACTGAGGTTTTGGTTTAGAGAAAACAGCTCTACATTAACATCTTTTGTCTTAAAAACACAATAACAGAGTTTCAGTGATGCAAACAGCTTTTTATTGAGAGGTAAAAGTTTGCATGTGGCCTGCTTTTACACAATGAATGTGATGTTAGCTGTTGTCCACATGCTGATAATTTGTCAAACCTTGGCTGGGGTGACCTGGCTCACGCCGAGAGAGGGTTCTGTGTACCCCCTGCGGCACATGTGCCATAGGTTTGCCACCACTGCCCTACAGTATGGCTGTCATCATCGTACCCCCAAACTTGGTCCACGGAAGGTACCCGATGCGTATTTATTGAATGAATACGTAGGTTGGAGAAGGTTACTTGCAGCTACATCTAAGATGAAATTCATGAAAAAGACAACTTGTGATTTGGGAAGTGACCCTGTTTAACTTTAGAGCTCCTCTTCCTCTTTCTCCTTTTTTAACTGGTGGAAAAAATACATAAGCACATCTGAAACCAGAGGCTTGAACTCTTAGTGAGGGCCCGCGGGTCTGTGTGGCCGGTGTTCTGCCAGAGGAGATGAAGCGAGTGTTGATAGGAAAGCAGGATCCCTTTGCAGAGGTTTCTTCTCCATCTGGCCTGGGTCTAGGCTTGTTAACCCGGTAGTCAGGTCGGAAATGTCTTAGAAGGAATGGAGACAGACCCATGACAAGGCATTTCTGGGCCTAGATGTCCATTCCTCTTTCTCTTTTTACTTTTCCCCGTTCCCAACCCGCTGCAAAGCTCTTCGATTCTGGAGAAGTGGTAAACAGGAGCAGGGTGGGTAGTTTACTGAAAGCTGCCTAGACTAGGCCTGAAGCCAAATAGTTACTTCTTAATTCCTAGCTTTAAAAGTCTATGCAGGGGGCCGGTGAGATGGCTCAGCGGTATAAGCGCCTGCCTGGCAAGCGTGAGGGCCCGAGTTCGACTCCGGGAACCCACATACGAAAAAAGGGCCGGTGATATCGCTCAGCGGCATGGGCGCCTGCTGGCGCGCGAGGTCCTGAGGTCGACCCTCAGTACCCACACAAAAAAAAAAAAAAGTCTATGCAATCTAATAAATGTGGGTGGTAATAATAATAATAAAGAAAAGTGGATCCAGCCACCATTTTTCTGATTTGCTTCGTGCGAGTGCTAAACTGTAGTAGAAGAGGGAGGAAAGCTTTGTCAAGCACAGGAAATTCAGAACCATACATTCGGGAAGGGCAGATGCTATCATTACGGACTGAATTCTGATGTTGACATCCTAACCTGCAGCATCTTAGGATGTGACCGTCTTAGGAGACAAAGCCTACAGAGGGGTAGTTAAATTGTTAGGTTACTGGAGTGGGGCCACAACCCACTGTGATGGGGGCTCTGAAAAGAACAGCAAGAGACACGGATAGCGTGTGTATCTGGGAAAAGCTAGATGAGGACGTAGCAAGAAACTGGGCATCTGCAAGCCAAAGAGAGAGGCTTCAGGAGAAACCAGTCCTGATGTCACCTCGCTCGCTTTTGCACATTTCCGAATGGTCCCTGGGATTCTGTCTGAGATCCTCACTCTTATTCACCCTCGTGATTCTCACTGTGGCCTTCAGTGGGTGACTCAGGCTGCCGTGTCACACACAGCAGGTGCTTCCTAAGTGCATGCTAGGTGCTGGGCTGCTAGTGTTAATGAGCACCCTTAAGTACCAGAAGGAAGCTGCCTTCTAATCGCCATGACTTTCCATGTTTCAGCCTTAGCCTAACCCTCAGGGAGCTTTCGTTCTGTCCATTGGGCAACCAGCAACTTCAGCCCCATCTGCATGAGTGGAGAGGAAATCCTGGGTCCATGCTGGGGATCAGCCCTGATTTCTGCCGGGGAGGCCTTGGAAGTGGGCTATGTGGCGATCTCACTCCGTGATGAAATTATTTTTCTTTGTTTCCTCGGCCATTTGTTCGAAGGTGGCCCATGATGTCTTTGTAGCAAAACGATATGTTCTCGCAGCCCCCTAGTTGAGACTGTAGATTGCAAGCGCTCCCTAAGGAAGTGCTGGTCCTGTGCTTCTGTGAGCAAGGGCCCGATGCTGGAGCTGGGTGAGAGACCTTTCCGTTCTTTTGGCATCTGAATTTGGAGGGTGATCACGGAACTTCCAAAGTCTAGGCGATCAGATCTAAGCTGGTTTTGAATCATAGAGGACGAAGGGTCTTTCAAGTCAAGTAGAGACATCCACTTATTTCACACTCAGGAAATGGACTCCGTGTGATTAAGTGACTTGGTCATGGTCCCTCATGGTCCCACAATTTCCATTTCGTCACTTAAAAAATGGAGTTAATACTTCCCACCTCTCTGGTTGTTGTGAGAAATTATGTGCGTGTCACAATGTCTAGTACATAGCAGAGCTTCCACAAATGCTGTTTTTCCAGAAGCTTTTATCGTGCCCGGGGTCACGCACCCACCCATAGTAGCTGCCCAGTGAATCGCAGCGGTGCAGACTGGGGACTTGGCATAGAGACTGGGAGGTATGATTATGCTGCAGGCCTGGTTATAAATCCAGCATTGTTTTGCTATAAAAAGTCACAGTTCTGATCAATCCAAGAAGTTAGTAGAGCAAGGATCTCCATTTGATCCCTGCTTGCAAACCTGCATTTCCTTCTTCTCATTAAGAGATGCACAGAGTTTTACAGAAGGAGGGGACCTTTGAAGCCACCAGCCCAACACTTTCCCCATTGACGAAGAAAGCACAGCCCGGAATGGTTATGGAGGAGCCCTGCCCAGCACTACCTGGGGTGTGCCCTGGGTCTCCTGACGCCTGACACACACCCTCAGTCAAAGATTTACCCAGTGCAAGTAGCTGCATCATCTAGGTGGACACAGGAAAAGTGTGAACTGATAGGGAACCTGCCGCGCCCACAACCTTGTGTACGCCTTGTTCTGTCCTCACCGTTAAAGGATTGAATTTAGCGTCTCTCCCAACATGTTCAACGACAGATGTATGGCGTGTGATGAAAGTGTCTCTTGTGTTAAGACCTCACCCACAGCACCCCAGGGCGGTGAGTCATGGGCGGTGACCGTTGACAGTGCCACTCTGCCCTGCAGAGCCTCCTCACGTGGGAGACTCTGAGCGGGAAACCTCAGCGCTCTTCCGGCTGATGAATGCTTTGATTGTGTGGACATTAACAGAGTCAGGAAACCAAGGCTTAAGTTGATCCCTGCTGTACGATGGAGAGATTAACCCCACCTCCAGCCTCTCTGATGCACACACAGGCAGATGCAGATGTTGAAAGCAAACCCAAAACACCCTCGAGCAGAGGCGGTTGTGAATGCTGGAGGTGAAGGGGAGCTAAGTCGGGTTCCTTCACACGCGAGAGAGGTCAGGCTCCCATGGCAAGGGCAACCCTAACTTTCCGTTAAAATAACCCAACTCGGAGACTTATTTCTCTCCCCTTTTTGGAGCCTGACTGTAAATATAACTTTTGTTTTCCGCTTGGCAGTTGTATTGGTTTAATGAAGTTGTCAGCCTTCCCATCATAACGCTTTATCTGATTGTAAAGTATTATTAAGTGTAGGCTAGGACAGTGATGGCGAACATTTTAGAGCTTTCATTGATACAAACAGCCTGCTGCAGCATGCGTGCCATAGGTTTGCCACCACCGGGTTAGGGAAACTTGTGGGAAATTTCTAAGCCTCAAAGAGAGCTGCTGCTTCATGGTAAAGTCCTCATTAGGACTTCTTTTTTTTTTTTTTTTTTTTTTTGTGGGTACCGGGGGTCAACCTCAGGATCTCGTGCGCCAGCAGGTACCCATGTCGCTGAGCGATATCACCGGCCCTTTTATCATATGTGGGTTCCGGGAGTCGAACTCGGGCCCTCGCGCTTGCCAGGCAGGCGCTTATACTGCTGAGCCATCTCACCGGCCCATAGTACTTCTTTTTAAGCATTTCTTTACTTATGTTTATTTTTTTTTATTAGGACATGCTCGTTGTACACATTGATTGCATTCATTGTGGGGAGTAGGGACATCTATATAATGTACTTTAATTCTTTTTTGTTTCTCTCTCTCCATCTCCAGATCTCTTTTCCATTTATGGAAGCTCTATCTCCCTATTTCCAACTGCCTAGCTGTTGTTTCTTAGTGCTTTAAATTATTTATATTTGAGTTTCTCATAGAAGAGAAGTTATGCAATATTTAAGCTCGTGTGTCTGATTTATTTCACTTAACATGATGGTCTCAAGATGCATCCATTTTCCTATAGATATCTCAAACATATCCTTCTTTGTGGCAGAGTAGTACTCCCTTGTGTGTAAAAACCACATTTTCCTTATCCGTACATCTGTTGATGGACATATAGGTTATTTCTAAGATTTAGCTATTATGAGTTATGCTGCTATAAACATGGGTATGCATGGATCACTGTAGTATATATATATATTTTTATTTTTTGTGGGTACCGGGGGTTGAACTCAGGACCTTGTGCTTGCCAGCAAGCGCTTGTGCCACTGAGCGATATCAACGGCCCCTTTTTTTTCCTTTATGTGGGTTCCGGGAGTCAAACTCAGGACCTCGCGCTTGCCAGGCAGGCGCTTATGCCGCTGAGCCATCTCACCGGCCCCCCTTTTTTATTTTTTGAGACAGGGTCTTGCTATGTAGTCCAGGCTGGCCTTGAACTTGTAGTGATCCTCCTGCCTCAGCCTCCCGAGTGCTGGGATTACAGGTGTGCACCACCATGCTGGCTACTGTAGTATAATTCTTAATCAGTAACTCCTTAAAGAAAATTTTTAGCCTGCCACCAAAGAGTTAGAGAATTGAAGAATCCCAATGTGGCCCTGAGCGAGCCTGGAGTCCTCAGAGAGCTGTTCAAGTTTCTTGTTTCCTGAATGCCTTTGCCCGGGTTCACTATTGGAGCACTTGCTTCACAGCTTAATATTTAAGTGAAAGTTTGGATTGATAACAGCTCCAGAGTCCCGTGCATGGCTTCGCAGGGCTAAGTGAAGATTGCTTCAGTTTTTGTCTGTTTGCTAACAGCGCAGTTCCTGAACACACCTGCAAGGGCCTGCTGCTGTTATTCAACAGATGAGGCAAGAGGAGGCTGCACCCTGCATAATCCCTTTCAGTTTCCAGTAGGGCAGTTTCTCTGCCTCTCACTCTGGACCTCGGAGTAATCCAGCACTGTTACTTGTGGTCTCTCTTCATAGTATCCGCCTGAAGAAGCGGCTATAATGTCTTAGTTCACATTCTTCCTTCTTCTTCATCCCCATGGCTAATTGCCGCAAAAATTCCTTCAACACATGCTTCACATTCACTTTTATTTCATTGCCTACATCCGGCCTTGGCTGGGGCCTGCATTTCCGAAACAGTCACTTCCTGGACCTTCATGTTCCTGTTCTTTCTTGTTAGACTTGTTTGTCACGGGCTCTGCAAGGCCTGGCACATAACAACCACCTCAGAATGCTGAACTCGACCAGATTTCTCCATTCCCTCCACTCAGCATCTCCCAGGGGATCTAAGTGAGCTTCAGTCAGAACAGCTGAGGACTCTCGATGCCATCCTCAGGGATCGCAGAGCACAGCCACCTGGGGCTGAGCAGGAAACTTCCTAGAGTCCTGGGCGGGAGGGGCTGGGTGAGCTGGAGCCTCGACGCTCGCTGCTCGGGGTGGAGGCGGCCAGGGATGATTCAGCTGCAGCCCAGTGTGTCCAACTGTCAGAGGACAGCAGTATGGAATTTTTTAATGATACATCCAAAAATATTTTTATGTTGGCAACTCATTCAAAATGGAAGAAAACAAAGCAAAGAAATAAGCTGAAGGAGTAACTTAGAGCGAGTCAAAGAAAGTGCATCCGGTCTGCGGGTGTGGCTGGCAGGTTGCGCCCTGTAGCCCTGGGTTGGATTATGATGCTGTAGGTCCTGGCCTCTAGGAGTAAGCGCTCTGAATTTAGGTAATTCAGGCCTATCCAGTTTTATTTCTCCCTCTTTCCAGGGTACACCTGCCTGAGGCTGCCTTCCTTTTGTCCACATTATGTGATGCCTATTCCAAGTGATTCTGCTTCTCAGACCTCAAACCCAGATGTCCAAAGCTAACCCAAGCTTGCCTTCATGTCCCTGTTTCTGCTTCCAGAATTTCTTTCTCTGCTTCTGCCTTGTTTACTCCCTGAGGCCCTTCCTGCTTCTCCCTCCCAACACCCTCCTTTCCTAGCCTCTGTTTTATCTGAATCCTTATTTGCCTTTCTAACACTGGCCCCTAATTCAGGCCCTTATCACTCACACTCACCACTGCAAACAAATGCCTGACTGACACAGAACTAGTGGACTGGCTTTGTTTCTCTCCTGATGAATTCCTTCAACACTAGCATCATCTTCCCCAAGCTGCCCTCTTTCTCCTGTCGCTTCCTGGACCCTTGTTGTTTTTGCCAGGTTAAGCCTTGGTTCCTCAGCATGGCCCTGTACAGTCTGGCTAAGAGATTTCTTTTCATCTAGTTGTCTCCGTGTCACTCAATACAACTGCCCAAGCACATTCTGGGCCTCCCCACTGTGTCTGGGAGGACTCTCAGTGCTATTGTTGGCAAGATCACAAGCTCTCATCCATGCAGGGCCAGCAGGGTGTCTGGGAAACAAAAGGCACACTCCAGGAGAGGTTCCGGAAGCAACTTCACAAAGATGTAGGCAGGCTTGGAAGGAACCCCCGGGCACTGAAGAATTATATCGCTTTGGGACCTGAAGATGCAAGGAGAGGGAGTGGTTAGTGCAACAGCTGAGGGAGGGCCACCAACAGAAAGTCAGGCCCTCAGCAGAAGAATACCACCAGGGTTCAGCTGAGTGAGCGAGAGGGCTGGGAAATAAGTGTCCTGACCTCGCTCTCTCATATCCTCTAACCTTCTGGTGCCTTCCACTGAGCAGACCCAACCAGAAGCCAGAAGACAAGGGAGGCCAGTTGATGTACATCTTAGAAGTCTGCAGAGCTCATTGTTTATACAAGAGGTGATCAAAAAGTACAGTGAATGTTTCAGTTAAAAAATTTATTACAGTAAAAGAGGCATCACCATTGATCTTCTCAGCATAATCCTCCTCACTTTGAACACACTTATCCTATCATTTTTGCCACTTTCTGAATCAGTTCTGGAAGTCCTGTTTCATAAGTGTCTTTATGAGGTGTGATCAAAAATACAGTGAGTGCTGCTGCCCAGTGCCGTCCAATGGAAAGGCAGCTCATAAAAACACGATGCTGTGTCCTCATCCACATTATTCACCAGATCTGGCACTGTGTGACTTCTGGCTTTTCTCAAAGTCAAAGTGACCATGAAAGGGAAGTGTTTTGATGTCAGTCCAGGACATCAAGGCAGCCACGACAGCTCAGTAAAGACACTCAGGAAAGAGGACTCCAGAGCTGCTTCAGAAAGTGGCAGTAATGATGGGACGAGTGTGCTCAAAGTGAGAGAGGTTTTTTGTTTTTGTTTTTTGAGGGGGATTCATGGTGAGGGATCTTTTACTCTAATAAATTGAAAAATTTAAACATACAGTATTTTTGATCATATCATGTATGTCTGACATATAAGTATATTGAATAAATCCTTCCATCAGTTAATTCATTCTTTTAGCAAATATTCCTGAGATTCTTCATATTACCAGGTGCAGTGCTAGATATGGAGAATAAAACAGTGACAACAGAGCCTACATTATAGTAGAATGGAATACATGTCAGTTCTCTCCTCCTTCCACAATGATTGTACCATCTGGAAACGCTTTCCTGCTTCTCCAGCCTAGTGCTAGCTTCTCTTATCTCTCAGCTCACAATGATTCTATAAATCTTATTAGCTCCCTTATCTTTCTTGGAACTTCCTTGAAGTCCCTCAGTTGTTCACTGACATTTTGATGCATCTGCTTTCCCAGCGAGATTGAAACTTCTTTGCTTTTTCAGACTTTCTTTCTTTCTTTCTTTTTTTTTTTTAAGGCAGGGTCTCACTATGTAGTTCATGCTGGCCTTGAACTCAAAGTGATCCTCCCGCCTCAGCCTTCCGAGTGCTGGGATTACAGGCATGCACCACCACGCCTGGCTAGTTTTTCAGACTCTTGTTCTAGATTCTGGTCTCTTCTATCACTGCGGATCCTTGCGGAGTACCTGTCCCTACCCACCCGCTTTTTGTGGTTCTGAGGATTGAACTCAGGGAGCGTGCTAGGCAAGCGCTTTACCACAGAGCTACATCCTCAGCCTATGTCTGGGACCTTTTTGGCATTCCCTGGGATGGTCTGGATGGTTGGTGGTACAGGCAGAAAACATCTGCAGTCTACCAAGAATATAACACTGAGTTTTGGCCCACTTTTTCAGAAATCATTACCAAGAAATGGGGTACTTTTATTTTCTAACATCTACTTATCACCGGACTAGTAGAAAGAGTATTGAGCTTGACTTCTGCAAATCTAGGTTTATATTCTACTGTTAGACTCAGTGAGCCCTGAGCTTCTGAGAACCTCAGCATCAGTTTTGGGGAATGGGAATAACAGTACCTACCTCATGGGATTGTTATGAAGATTAAGTAAGATGGTAATGTCACTTACGTTCCCTGTCGCCGCTGTGGCTTAACAGTATTTTTTTCTGTGCTGGTGATGAGTGTAGGACCTTGTGCACGCCAGGCAAGCACTGTACTGTGGAGCCCCAGCCCAGCCCCAACAATGCACTGCATTATCTTACAGTTCTGTAGTTCCGAAGTCCAGCACAGGCCTCGGTAGGCTGCGCCACGTACCTTCTGCAAGTTCGAAAGGAGAATCTGGTTTTTAGCCTTTCTGGCTTTTAGCAGCTGCCTACTTCTTTGGTTCAGTGTCTTCTTCCTCCATTGTCAAAGCCAGCAACATTTCATCTTTCTGACCATTCTCCCATGGTTTCCCTCTGACCACAGCTGGAAAAGGTTCTCCATTTTCAAGGATCTAGTTGATTAGATTAGGTCCAGTTGGATAATCTGAGATACTTTCTTCGTTTTAAGGTCCTTTATTTAAGCACATCTACAAAATTTCATTTGCCACAAGATGGGATTAGAATATCTTTGAAGTGATTGTCATTCTGCCTATCATGATCTCTACTCTGGCTTCCAAAGATTCATACTTATTTGACAGGGAAAATATGTTCATGCCAATCCATGCTCTCCCAAGACTCAACTCCTTACAGCAAGCATCATTTCATGTCCAAGTTCTAATCTAAATCTTAACTCAAAAGTTTCAATTTTGTCATCTAAATCATCTAAGTCATATACGAGTGAAGCTCTGGGTATGGCCTGGTCTGCAACACAATTCCTGTCCCTCTGAAGTAGACCTATGAAATTAAAAAAAAAAAAGAAGTCGTCCGCTTCCAGGTTACAATGTTAGAATGGGAGTAGGAAAACAGCATAGACATTCTGGTTGGAAAAGGGAGGCAAAAAGAAGCCACTAGTCCCAAGAAGTTTCAAAATCCAGCTGGACAAGTTCTCAGTTTTACAGCCTGGCAATATGTGGTTCTAAGCTCTGTTCTCTGGAACACCAATCTTTTGTCATGAAATGTAGCATATGTTTGCAGCAGAGTACTTCTGATTTATTTTTAACAGTTGTTCCTTCAGTTTATTTCTTTTCTCTACCATTTTACTTGAAGCAGCAAGAAGAAATCAAGCTGCACTTTCAACACTTTGCTTGGAAATCTTGTGGGCTATGCATTTACTTTCCTCTTTCACAAATGCCATTTTCCATCTAATTGCAGTTCTATGAAGCCTTCTGCCATTCTTCTCCAGAGAAAAGGGCCTCTTTTCTCCAATGTCCAAAACTGTGTTCTGTGTTTCATTCAGATCCTTCATAAATGGGAACTTTCCCATTGCTACTAATAGTCTGTTCATGAGGAGTTAGGTACTCTCTAAGAAGAATTATGTTTTTTTTTCCTACCTCTTTCTGAATCCTCAGTGACATAGTTGTTAGCATTCATTATATATATATATTTTTTTTATGGGTACCGGGGGGTCGACCTCAGGACCTCGCGTGCCAGCAGGCGCCCGTGCCGCTGAGCGATATCACCGGCCCCTTTTTTGTATGTGGGTTCCGGGAGTCGAACTCGGGCCCTCGCGCTTGCCAGGCAGGCGCTTATGCTGCTGAGCCATCTCACCGGCCCTAGCATTCATATTTAACAGTGTATTAGAGACAAATTTTGCCTTTCCTATCATGCTTCTCAACTTTCTTCCTGTCTCAGTCCAGTTCCAGACATGGCCCATAGCGTAGTGGGGAGGAAGTACCCCAATGATGACTTTCACTCCGGCGCCTGCCAACGCCTCCCACTTGCTAACCCAGCCAGAAGCCTTGGGAGAGGAGGCCAGGGACATGGTCGGGCTCTGAGGGACGGAGTCTGCCGCGAGAGGGTGTGGCTGGGTATGGGAGAAGGGGAAAAAGGATGAGCAGCAAAAGTACATACTCAAATCATTGATCTTTTGCTTTCTGAGTTATACCTTTAGTGTGATGCTAAAGAAGTTTTTATCTTACTCAGAGATGACATAAATGTCTACTTCAAATTTCTTTTATGATTTTAATGGCCTATTTGTAACACTTCAAAATTTAAATTAGACTTTCTAAGGTTAAACAAAAAAAACTTTTCCCCCTGAAAATTGGCTCGCTTATTCTTGCTAGGTGTGATCAGTATACATAGTAGCAGTAGCTGGCGAGCTCTGTTGCTCTTCCTCTTCACCTCAAGCTCAATAGACTGGGAGAGGGAACAGGGCTAGGGTGATGATATTTTTGTCTGCCTGCAGGGGTGCTTAGTGGATCCTCAATGATGGGCTCAGAAACATTCGTAAATAGCAGCATAGTCGTGACCATGCATATTTCATGTAATTCTATTGCTTCACAAAGATACACTTAACACATTTGACATAGTTAAATGTTACTTAATTTGTATACTTTACTGCAGGAAATAAATTCTGTAAGTAAAAATAGAGTTTGGATTATGTTTCCTGATTTTCAGTTCTTTTTTTTGGAGACAGGGTCTCACTATGTAGTTTAGGTTGGCCTTGAACTCACTATGTAGCCCAGGCTTGCCTCAAACTCATGGTGATACTCCTGTCTCAGCCTTCCCAGTGCTGAGATTACAGGTATGCGCTACCGTGGCCATGCCCAGCCTGATTTTTAATTCTGAAAATGTAGCCACTGTGTGATTGAGACAAATTGAGCATGGATATAAAGCTGAATTTGTACATCTATGTCTATCTTGCAAAGACTGAGTTCTTTTCTTTTCTTTTTTTTTTTCCTTTTTGGAGACAGGGTCTGACTATGTAGTTCAAGCTGGTGTTGAACTTGTGGCAACCCTCCTGCTTCAGCCTCCTGAGTGCTGGGATCACAGGTGTACACCACCACACCCAGCTGCAAACACTCATTCCAAACACTTTTCTGAGCAGGTCTGGCAGATGCCACTTCTTTACCAAGGTTAAGTGGATGAAAGACTTGTGAAGATTTCCCTTGGTGGAGAAGATATTTCAGATTTCAACAGAGCAGATGATAGAGTATGACAGAAGAAAGAAAGAGCCATATTCTTTCAGAGTAATTACTGCATTAAAAACCCAAACAGTAGCTACGTTATTTAGTTGCAAAAATTTGGCCCAATCATCTACATAATTACAATGTTCTTCAGTAGTATGTAATTACATTGCTTTTTAAATGCCACCTGACAGTTCAGCAGATATGTAAGGAGAAGGATCAGAACAAAAATTTGTTAAACATATAAAATCTTCCATCTGACTGAACAGTTGGCACATGCATTTTAATGTAGGTGTATTAAAATGCATCTGGATTTGTATTAATCAGGTATGACAAAGCCAATCAGTCAGGAGATGACTGCCATGTAGGAAGAAATTTTTTATCACAGTTCCCTGGAGACGGGAGGACCACACGGGGACACACCTGGGTAGGTCAGGAGGCAGGAAAAGTGAATGGAAAACATGGATCAAAGCCAGCAGTGTCACTTATGGCTAGGGGAAAAGGCTGACCAGGTTTGGGATTGGCCAGTTGGAATAATTCTAGCGGGTTCTGGGTGCAGGGTATGCTCCTGCTCGTCTGATGCCTGGGCCTGGGGCCAATAAGGCAAAGCAACGTTGTCTCTTGGGGTGCAAGAGCCCCATGGATGAGCTGGGCCAGAGTATGGGCTCTGTGTTGGTTGGTTTATATATCAAAGATGGGCTCTTAGATAGTCCTTTACTACCTCCAGGAGTGAGCCAGACCTGGAGGGGGCAGTCCTTCTGGGATCAGCAAGGTCCCCACATGTCAAACCATCATAAATACAGAGGGGGAACAAAAAACCCTTGATTGCATTAATAGGACTGAAAAAATCCCCAGGAAGAGGGAGCAGCCAGTTGTCTTCCTGATTTTGTGAAGTGTCTAACACGGCGCTGTTGGTAAGTGCCGTGAATATCACCGCACACCTTATCCGAATGTACCCCGGATGCAGATGAGAGTCTTCCAGGTGCAGTGGTGCACATCTGTAATCCCAGCACTTGAGAGGCTGCTGGGGCTGCTGATTTCAAGTTTGAGGCCAGCCTGGGTTTCACAGTGAGTTCAAGTCTGGCCTGCACTGCATAGTGGGACTCTTATTTAAAAAAGAAAATTGAGATTCTGTAAAAGAGCCATAGCGCTTGTGAGGTGATGCTTGATATTTTCTTGACACCCAAGTAGTGCTAATCCAGGGACAGTTAACAGTTTCCTTCCTGAGAGTTTTCCAGATTTCGACCTGCCCATGTGTAGTTTGAGTCAGAGGGTGTGATAGCTATTTTTATGTGTCACCTTGATTGGGCCATAGGGTGCCCAGGGATTTGGCCAAATGGTGTTCTGGGTGTGTCAGTGTGGGTGTTTATGGGTGAAATGAATATTTGACTTGGGAGAATGCCTGAAGCAGTTTGCCCTTCCCAATGTGAGTGGCCTCATGCTGTCAGCTGAAGGCCTGAGTAGAATGAAAAGCCGGATACTCCCATGAATGAGAGAGAATTCTTTCTGCCCGAGCTCCTAGAGCTGGGATGTTGTTCTCAACTGAGTCCCAACTCAACCTTGGCCTTGCCTGTGTTGTTAGCTGGCCTTTGGACTTAAACTATAGCATTGGCTCTCCTAGGCCTGCAGCTGATTGACTACCAAACCTTGGGACTTTGTCAGCCTTTGTAATTGCATGATCCAATTCCCAGAAGTTCCAGCATAGACTAGGGAACGTGATGATGCTTGTTCTGGTTCCCTCCCTCATTCCTTTCTACCCTCTCCAGTTGCTTCTTGGTTTTGCCCTTTATTGGTTGTGGGCCTTGAGTCTATTTATATATAATCAGTTTCCTTCAGCCCCACTTTTTCCAGATATAAAATAGGGATAATGCCTACCTTGTACTGAGCATGGTGCCTGGCACACAGGAGCCTGGGGTGCAGCAATGAGACCATGTTAGGGATCATAGTCTACTTTCACATTGTCCAAATAAGCTATGCTATGTAGGCAGGAGGTGGGGGTGTGTGAGAAGGGGCTCAGCAAAGTGCAAAGTGGTCTTAGGAGGGGACTAGCTCACTCAGTGAGTCCCAGAGTAGTGGGTGGGCTGAGGGCCTTAGAAGATGCTGTAGATGCTAGAGGTGGATTTACCCAGAAGCAAATACAGTTTATGCTTCAGGGTCCCTGTCTTATACAGGGCCCTGTGTGTACAGGGAGTTCTCACACATTCTAGGAGGGCAGGTGTATTAGTCAGCTCTCCTGTTGCTGGTACATAATCCCTGGCACCCACAATTTAAGGGAGGAGAGTTTTAATTTGGTTTATGGTTTAGGGGGTTCAGTCTATGGTCAGCTGGCTCCCAGGTAGAAACATGGTGGAAAGGCATGGTGGAGGAAAGCTGCTCACCTCATGGCGTCCAGGAAGCCAAGAGAGAAGGGAGGGGCTGGGGCAAGTATATACCCTTCCAGATCACATCCCTAGTGACCTAACTCCAACCAGACCCTGCCTCCAAACAGCACATTCAGCCATGAACTCATCAGTGGGCTAATCCACTGATGAGTATAGCACCCCATGATCCAATCACCTTTCAAAAGCCCTACCTCTGAACACATGAGACTTGGGAGGACATTTTAGATCTAAACTGTAAGAGGAGCCATAACCAGGTTCTAAACATGAAGAATTTCTATGTATGTATTTCTGACAAAGTGCCTAAAAGAGATCTCAGAAGAAAGGGTCCTGAATCATCAGAGATCAAGGTATTTGTTGTGATTTATTTTCTCTCTCAAAATCAATATTAAATATTGTATCTAACTTTATATTTTTCATTTTGGATACTCAAATTGTATAGATTTCAGTATCCATAAAACCTGGTTCTGCCTCTGCTTAGAGTTGCAGGACTCTTCTGCCCTGCCAGGTCCAGGGGAGAGGCCATCCTGGAGCTGGGAAAAGGTCCGGATGGGAAACTTAGCTCTTGTGAATTGCAAGCTGCTGCCCATGCCTTCATTTGCTGCTGCAGAGGGCATTCAGAAGTTGCTCTGCGTAAAACAACTCATTCTGCCTCTGGCACTGCTGCTGACGTTGTCTGACTTTTGGAAGATCATCTCGTTCTTTGAGCCTCAGTTTCTCCCTTAGTAAAGTATAATCAAGACCTCCAATGTGGGCTCAGGTGTGGCCCCACGCATTGTGAAGCTCTGTGTACGTGGGAGGAATGGGTGATTTTTAAGCTGTGTTACTCTTTCTTGTACTGCTCTTATCTTGTAAATACTTCAACTGTGCCCAGAACCTAAGATTTCAGCAACTAAAAAGTGAAGGCAGTGTCCAGTCTGACCCTATTTTTGATTTTCTGACTGTGCCTTTTCATTCTTTATTCATTTTAACTTTTTATTGTGGAAACTTTCTACAAAAAAAAAAAAAGACAGCTCACCACAAGGAACAAGGGACACCCATACAGATCCATCAGTTAGGTTCAAATTATTGTCGACTTTGGCTCACCTTGTTTCACCCCACCAATTGTACCTACTGTAATATTTTCAAACAAATTCCAAATCATTTCAGCTCTGAGAGTCTCAGTATATATTTCTAAAAGATAAGGACTCTTAAAAATTATATCAGTACCGTTATTGCTCCTGACTTTGCCCTACAATAAAACTTAGATTTTTTGTCTTTACAATTTATGTAGTTAGTTAAAATTTCATCCCATAGATTTCTTCCCATCTCACCTCTTGAGTGAAATACTTCACATTTGAATAAAAACAAAATTTGGCCAATGGGCATTTTTTTTTCCCCTGAATGATTGGAGAGTAAGTTTGAATTGAACTCCACTGCTTAATTTGTGATGTGACTGTCTCAGCCTGTTTAACACTGCTACAACAGAATGCCTGAGACTAAGTTACAAAGATCAGAGGTTTAGTTCCTTTAGTTTTAGAGACTGGGAAGTCCAAGGTCCAGGCCTCATGTGGTGAGGGCCCGTCTCGCTGTATCCTCGCCTGGTGAGAGAGAGCAAGAGAGGGGACACTCACTTTTGAACCAAACCCATTCCCAGGACAATGGCATTAATCTACTATCCTTGTCCCTCAGTCATATAAGAGTCCTGCCTGTCAACACCCTTACACTGGGGATTAAGTTTCCAATGTTTGAATACTTGGGGACACGTTTATAGGAGAGCTGTGACCTTAGGCAACTTCTGTCCCCTGACTCCGAGCTTCACTTTTCTTTTCTGTAAAATGAGGACACTATTTACACGGTTGTGAGGAGTCCGAGCAGAGCAGCTACACCTAGAAAGGAATCAGCTTTAGCTACTATTATTATGATATTATTATGGTATTATTTCTCCCCAGGTTTCCATGGAATCCTGTCTTGTGGGAATAATTTGGTTAAGAGTTATGAGTAACTAATGAAACCCTTGGGGCTGACTTAATGAGTGAGGCCAGAAGCCTAAGGGCTCAGCGGATCTGAGGAGGAGAAGCCATTTTGTAGTCTCCCTGCCCACCTTTCAGACAGACCACTGGGATGTCACCAACAGCTCAGAGTAAGCTTGGCCCAGTCTGGTGGGACGAGAGGGTGGGTGGTGAGACAGCTGGTGGCTGTTTTCTGTGTTTGCCTCCTTGATTTTGGAAGTGATCTACAGTGATGTTAAACACATTGGCCCTGTGGTTATGGAAACCCAGGCCAAGTGGGCCCCGTGTGTGTGGGTTGAGATAAAGTAACCGTGAACCACGCAAAGAACCACACACTCTTTCCTTGGATGCACAGAGAGCTGAAGGGTTGACCACAAGCTCACTGGCTTGGTGGATCTTTCGTTAAGATGCTCTGGATAGTCCTTGCTGAGATGCCTGCTCTGTTTGAATGGAACCAGGTATCCTAGCTGCTCACAGCCCAGAGAGTGGCAGGCCGCGTGACATAGGTTAGGGAGCTGTGGACACACGCAGTCCCTTCTGTTGGGCCAGGAAGGGCTGGCTGTGGAAAGGTCTCCAGCCAGTATGTGATGGAGTAGGAGAGGCCCAGGCACTGTCTTAGCTTTTAATGAGTGGGGATTTTACCTTTCCAGTTAGACTGTTGATATATCAGTGCATTTGATATATCAAACCTATTTTAATCTGTTGAAGGAGGCACTCATTGGGTTTAGGATTAATTGGGAGATTTTTGTCTAACTTCAAAGCATGACATTATTTAATTATAAAATATATTGCATCTGCTAAATTTGCCTTATTTATTGATTTTTTAAAAGTGTATTTCACGGGGCTGGTGAGATGGCTCAGCGGCATAAGCGCCTGCCCGGCAAGAGCGAGGTCCTGAGTTCAACTCCTGTACCCACATACGAAGAAAGGGCCGGTGATATTGCTCAGTGGCATGGGCGCCTGCTGGCGCGCAAGGTCCTGAGGTTGACCCCTGGTACCCACAAAAAAAAAAAAGTGTATTTCACTTCGTAAGAATGTAGAGATAAAGTGGCCGCATCCTTGGGTGTTACTGGTATACAAGTGTATACATTTCAGGCTATCTTCTGAGTAGACTAAGAAGTCCTATTAGATTCATACTGTGTCCTTATTTTGTTGAGAGTTTTTATTTCTTCTCTGCTGACTTCAGGATCAAGTTTGGCTTTCCTTTCTTTTCTGCCTTCCAGTTAAGATTGTGTGGTTGTCACTTCCATAAATCTGTTTTTCCGATTGCTATAAACTTGGCTTAGGACAATGTCAGAAATTCCTATTTGTTCCCAAGTGATGTTTTTGGATACTTCTTTTAACACCAAGTGTCTTATTTTTTTCCCCTAACAACAACCAGTTTTCTGATATCAACTGTGTGTCCAAGAGTTCGATTCAATTTTGACATTGACTCTAGGAGTTCATGCAGTCCTACATGACTGTCCCCACTTCAGACCCCAGCCACAGGGAGAGCCAGGTGACCCCCACTTGTATTTGGCAGACACACATTCTGGGTTTCCCATGATCCCTCTCAGGCTTTGTCATTGGCTAAGCTCCTCACGGAACTCAGGAAAATGCTTTACTTATGTTTCCTGGTTTATTGTAAAGGAGAAATGGCCAGAGGGAAGGTCTGGGGGCGCAGAACTTCTTGCCCTCTCTGGGCACCCCACTTTTAGCAGCGCCTCTGTGTGGAAGTTCTTAGAATCTTGTTTGTCCGTCAAGAGTTTTGATAGATCTTAGCCTGTAGTCTCCTCTCCCAGTAGCAGGTCAGAGGTGGTACTCAAAATTCCAACCCAGTCATCACAATCGCATGTTTGGTTTTCCTGGTGGCCAGCTCATTCAGAGGCTGTCTAGGGGTTCCCCCCACCCCAGTTCCCCCATAGCATAAAGTCAGGAAATTTCCAGGGATGAGAACAAAGACCAAAGGTATTTTTAGGTGATGACACATTCCAAAATGAGATGTTAAACATCATGCCCATGCATCATCGCCTGGAGAGTCTCCTTGTCTTTGACATTGTATCACGCTCCACCCTGTCCACAAACAGCATGGGGTCATATTCCTAGCTCTTCTGATCTGGAGTTTTAGATGCTGTTCCACTGGTAGGATGAGACAGTTATTGAGACTTCGGGGTGTTTTGGCACTTGGGACATTTGCACTAACACATTTGTGGTTTCGAAATTGTTTGTCGTTCTCAAGTGCACAGCCCGCATGGTGCCGTTACTGATGAAGCTGAGGAGGGCAGTTTGGAGGACTTTGTGCTTCTAAATACTGAGTTCACAGACAGGATATGGCTAACTGCGGAAATAAACCAGAAGTAGCCTTCTTGGCTGAGGGAGGGAAGTGTTTGCGCAATTCCCAAGAGAAGAACTGAAGTCAAATGCAGCAGGAGCGGCTGGAAACCAAAAACTCAGCCAGGCCTCTTCCTAAGTCCCCCTTCTCCCCCGCTTTTTAAAAGACAAAACAAAGGAAAACAAAGCTAAGCAAAACATTCTTTCCCTGGGCCAGGAGGCAGTGTCAGGACCATGGGAAGTGGTTTTGCTTTTCTACCAAGTGAAAGTGCTTTTATTCTTTTTTTTTGTGGGTACCGGGGGTCGACCTCAGGACCTCGTGCGCCAGCAGGCGCCCGTGCCACTGAGTGATATCACCGGCCCTTTTTCGTATGTGGGTTCCGGGAGTCGAACTCGGGCCCTCGCACTTGCCAGGCAGGTGCTTACGCTGCTGAGCCATCTCACCAGCCCCGAAAGTGCTTTTATTCTATCACCTGGACACATAAAAAGAAAGGCAGGGTATGACAACAGGGTAAGTCATTTTTGAAATCTAAAATGTAAAGCTTATTGAAAAAACTATTGTTGTTCTCATTGTTTTTTTCTCTTTAAAATAAAACAAACAAGAAAGAAAAAAAAAAGAAAGTACACACAAAGAAGAGGAAAAATTCTTTATAGTTATATCAAAACCATCACTAATATTTAGGTATCAGTATTATGAGAAATGGTTTCTCTTTTTTGGGAAGTTGTAGAAAATATGTTTTTTTGTTTCCGTTTAATATTATCACACAAGCATTGTTTTGTTGTTTGTGTTATCTTTCTGTCACTGTGATGAAATACCTGATGAATAATAAAAAGCAAGAAAGATTTATTTTGGCTTATGGTTTCAGAGATTGTAGTCCATGGTTGTTGGCTCCATTGCTTGGGATCTGTGGCAGCACAGGACATCATGGCAGAAGTGTGTGGTGGAGGAGGCCTGTTTACCTACTGGTGCCTATAAGCAAAGAGGAGACAAGAAAGGACATGGCCTCAATATCTCCTTCAAGGCCACACCTCCAATAACCTAACTTCCTTCCACTAGGCCCTGCCTCTTAAAGGTTCCACATCTCCCAATAGCACCATAGGCAAGTGACCCCCTGGATCTTCAGGGGACATTTAAGATCAAACCATAGCAGGGTATAGAGTGATCCCAGCACTCTGGGAGGCTGAGGCAGGAGGACTGAAATTTTGAACCTAGCCCGGGCAACTTAGCCACTTAGTGAGACCCTACCTCAAAATGAAAACAAAAAACAAAAACAAAACAAAACAAAACAAAAAAACAAAAAGGGCTGGGGATGTAGCTCAATGCAAAGGTCCTGGGTTCAATCCCCAGTACTGAAAAAAAAAATTCAAACCATAACGTTATTGATGCATAATTGTCTTAGACATCCCAGAAGTGGTGTAGTGTAGTGGTTTAAAGTAATGTTCTGATACCGAAGGGCCTGGGTTCAGATCACAGTCTACCACTCATGGGCAGCTCACTGACCTTGAGGGAGTTCCTAAGTGCTACCTGCCTCGACTTTACCATCTGTGAAGAGGAGAGGCTAATGGTAGACCACTAACAAATTAAATACTTGTAGGTGGGGCCTAATAAGCTTTTATTATCATAAATACAGATATAGAGTAGAAATTTTTATAAAATACAATCAGAGGAAATCAAAACCACCCACTATTCTAAAGCCAGAGAACCTCTTTTATTCTCTCATCTTGCCAGAATGGAAATTCCTGAGACCCTTGAAGAAAATCAGCAGTGTATGTTGAAAAAAATGCCCTTGCTCTATTCAAGCAATGGTTAATGTAACCTGCTGATTCATGATGATGGCCCAGAGCCGTGGAGAAAGGGAGTTTCATGCTCCAACTTTGGCATCCTTAGAAAACTGCACAAAGCTTTCCCAGATGGCTGTTCGAGGCCTTCAGCAGTTTAAATCTCCCCTGCAGCAGCTCCCTCACACTGAAGAGGACACTCTTAGAAGAGTTGCTATAACCATGAAAAGTACAAAATTAAAACTAGATAAGCTTTGGTGAGTTTGAAAGAACCAGATCGTCACAGTCTACTACACTTCCTTGAAGGTGAAAACTATGAGGAGGCTGGGGCTGTCCTTGGGAGTTTTCCATGTGTAGCCATCGATATAAAATCACAGGTACTGGATCATGAAGACGGCAGTAACATCTCAGTAAGGTCCCTCGTTACAGTGTTGGTTAAATTGACAAGGCAAACAGTGAGCAAAATGGTGCTAACAAGAACAAGAGAAAAGGAGGACGGCAGCAGAAGAGTAAAGGACCCAAGAAAACTGCTAAAAAAAGAAAAAAGTAAAAAAGAAGCCTTAAAAAAAAAAACAACACCTGGGGCCGGTGAGATGGCTCAGCGGCATAAGCGCCTGCCTGGCAAGCGCGATGTCCTGAGTTCGACTCCCGGAACCCACATACGAGAAAAGGGGCCGGTGATATCGCTCAGCGGCACGGGTGCCTGCTGGCGCGCGAGGTCCTGAGGTCGACCCGCAGTACCCACACCATTAAAATTAAAATTGGAAGTTCTTTTTTTTTTTTTTTGAGACAGGGTCTCACTGTGTAGTCCAGGCTGGCCTCGAAGTCACTCTGTAGTCCAGGCTGGCCTCGAACTTGTGGCAATCCTCCTGCCTCAGCCTCCTGAGTGCTGGGATTACAGGCGTGCACCTGGCAGTTGGAAGTTCTTGAGGCTAAGCCTGTGCCCGAAGATCACCCGCAGTGGGATGCAGCAATAGAGGGGGATGAAGATCAGGAAGACAGTGAGGGCTTTGAAGATGGCTTTGAGGAGGAAGATGAGGAAGAGGAAGGTGATGACTAAGCAGTACGGTGAGGGGACCACCGTGTTTGCACATATTTGCAAACTTTTGCTGGTTGGAAGTGTATAATAAACCAGACACAGTGCAGAACTGATGTTGAAGGAAGCGTTAGCTTCTTTACTAGAAATGGGTGCATGAAATAGGCAGTTGGTGTCGCTTTGGTATAGTCTGAAAAATGCTTAAGGCCTATTAAAGCCTTTCACATATGGGATGGTGCATTTATTTCATCTGCAAATGATAATAAATCTTTTGTTATTATAACTGTCAAAAAAATACAGAGAACCATTTACCCAGTGTTAATATTTGGCTATTTTTTTTCCAGTACTGGGGATTGAACCTAAGGCCTTCACACTGACTTACACCCCCAGCCCTTTTATTTTTTATTTTGAGACAGTTGCTAAATTGCTAAATTGCCAAGGTGAGTTTGCACTTGTGGCTTTCCTGTTTCAATCTCCCAGAGTGCTGGGATGGAAGGTGTGTGTCACCACACCTAGCTTCCTTTGTTTTTTCTTTTTTTTTATACAATGCATTTTCTCATACATAGCTGGAGTAATACGGTGTAGTATTGTATAATATGATATTGTATATCCCTTTTTATCCTGATCATAAACCTTTTTTATAACTTTATAAACATAATTTTAAAGGATTACACCAATCACCTTATGACCCATGTTTTACTCAGCTTTCTCCTGATATTTTGACATTCAGAACACTCTCTGCCCCCATCCTAAATTGAAATAATCCAAGATGAACCCTAATTAAAACTGTCAGGGCCCCAAGCTGTCCCCTGCAGTTGTTTCTTCTGTCCCAGGGTGTAGTGGAGATGAATCCACAAACCAGTGAGCAAAGCGATGAGCATATTATGAAAATGTAGGTGAGAAACACTTCTGTAATCGTTTCTTTTCTTCTGTATGAGAGACCCTTTCCTTAGATGAGATTCCTAGAAATGGAAACCCAGGGCCAAGGGATGATAAATGTCATTTTCTAGAAGGATCACACTGAATTTATTTACTTCTTTATTTTTATGAGTGTATGTTTGCACTACCTAATAATTACATTCGTCTTGGGGAATTGCTACATATACACATGATCATTTTTATATATTGATTTTAGACTGGCAGCAAGGATGTGTGAGCCTGCCTTGCTTCCGGTGGGGCTCCAAACACTCCCGTCACCCCCCACCGCCCCAGATTTGGAACATTGAGGCACCGAAGTTCCGGAATAGAGATAATCTTCATGAAAATGCACACCTGGGCTCCACTCTCTTGCTCCCCATCATTGCCTCTCCTCCAGGGCGGCCCCTCGTTTCTCAGCCCTTCCCCTGTCTTTCTCTGGTTCCCTTGCAGCTTCCTGTGCTTGGGTTGGGGGCGGGTGATATAATGACCTCGCTCCCATTAAGACCTCGGTGACCCAGCAGCTAGAGGCCTCATCCCGGGTTGGGGTGATTGCATTTTAATGACGCGCTCCTGGATAGTGCTGAAAGCACTGGTGACAGGAGGGACACTGCAGTCCTGGGGAGGGCCAGGTCTTGGGTCTGGGCCCTGCAGCTTACACAAGGCTGTCCAGTCCTTGAGCTCAGGCCAGGGCTGGGCTGGGAGAAGCCTTTTTTCTCCTTTCCTCGCTGCCAAAGTGCTAACTTGTCAGAGTAGAGACATGTTTTATTCAAGGGAGCAAAATGTCAGTCCCTCAGAGGAACTGTTAAGGAGACTTTGTTTACAGAATTGGACATAACAAAAGACTGGTCAGCAGCACGTGCAGGTTCTTTACATAAAATATGACTTTATGATACCAGGCAGGGCTCCTTTTAGGGCTCTTTTTTATCATTTGATTAAAGCTGCTCAAGGCGTGGAGGGCCTTTGCTTGCATGTCTGTAGCCAGTGCTGTGATTAAATTGCAGGTCCCTGGCAGCTAGAGCCTGCAGGAGGCCCTTTCCTGGGGCTGAGGCCCTGATTGCCACGGGTGGAACTCAGAGGGGCAGCAGAAGGGTTTCCCACTGGACCCTTTCTCTTTCAGCAAGGTTGCAGGTGCCCTTTACAGCTAGGAGTGTTTGTTACAAGTTTCATTTTTGGGCTTGTACGTCTGGCTTTATTTTTCTTTTTTTGATCCTGGGATTGAACAGTGAACTACATCCCTAGCCCCTTTTAAAATTTATTTTTATTTTTAAATTTGGAGACAGGGTTTTACTAAGTTGCTAAATTGCCTAGGCTGGGCTCAAATTTATAATCTTCCTGCCTCAGCCTCCCACCGTGCTGGGATTTATAGGCGTGTGCCAGCACAGCCAGCTAGTGTATTTGTTGTAATAGACTGAAAAACCAAAAAAAGCATTGAGGAGTATGCCTGAGGTTCCTGGGGGACAGCTGGACCTGCCAGATGTGCTCTAGATTGTACAGATGAGTAGAGACGAATCACTGGGAGATCTTAAGGGTGGGGGATGCTTCAATCAAACACAGTCCTAGGTGCCCCGACAGTGAGAGGAAGAGGAGAGGGAAAGATTAGTCGGTTGTCAGCTCTCTGGAGACTTCGGGATCCCAGCTAGAGGGCAGGGTGGTCTTGCAAGGAGATGGCGGGTACCAGCTGGAGCTGGCAGGGCGCCGGTTGCCCCATCCTCTGCCTCTGTCATGGTCTTTTCCAGTCCTCATAGCCTCATCTCTTCCCTTCCAGCCTGGTCCAGCCTGACGATGCCCCCGCTGGCCACCGTGGTGTGCAGTGCCCGTGCCCGGCTCTTTGCTGGCCTCCTCCGGCTGGGCACTCAGCACGCCAGTCCTCTCCAGCTGCACACGGGAGCCAGCTGTGCAGCCAAGAGCCACTATGAGGTGCTGGTGCTGGGGGGTGGCAGTGGCGGGGCCACCATGGCTGCCCGCATGAAGAGGAAAGTGGGTGCGGAGAACGTGGCCATTGTGGAGCCCAGTGAGGTAAGTGACCCCTTTCGAGGGCACGTGTGTGCATGGGTATGTGTGTGTGTGTGTGTGTGTGTGGGGGTGGGCAGTGTGACCATCAGGCCCTGGCCTCAGTGTCTCCAGGTAGTGTTGTGAGGCAGCCTAGGGTTCTTTTCTCGATTCAGATGGAAATCATGAGTTGGCAAAGTGTGGCTCTGTTAGCACTTTGTAAGCACTCTGTTAGCAACCCTGATGTCACCGGTTAATGCTAGATGCCAATAGGGGACACAGCCAGCTGCTGGTCACTGCTGCCGCCAGACACCATAGGCTCCTGCTGGCTGCTAGTCTCTGCTGCTGGCCCTGGGTGGCTGCTGGCCTCTGGAGCTCATCAGTGCTAACTCTGAGTGTTTATTCCTCTTTTGAAACCAGGATAAGACTCCTGAGCAGATTTACAGGACCTCTGGAGCCCACGTTACCTGGAAAATAACTCATGAGCAGGTTTAGAGGGGCACCAAGGCGAGTCTTTATTTTTAATGAGAGGAGAGGGGAGAGAGAAGTGGGGGGAGGGGAAAGAGAGCCACTGCTCCCCTCCCCCAGCTGCCATGGGGGAAATGGGGAGTCAGGTGAGTCCCATCTATCTCAGTAGTGCCTCTCCTCTGGCACATGAAAAGCAGCTCATCCCAAAGGATGGAGGAAGGGAGAGGGCAGCTCTCTTGGCTTTTGTCTTCTCTCCCGTTTCATTTTTAAGGGTTTCCATAACAGGATCACAAGCCAGACAGCTTAAACAGCAGATGCACATTCGCCCACGGTTCTGGAGACCAGAAGTCCCAAACCAAACCACCCAGCTGGGGACAGGGCCAGGCTCGCTCTGATGGCTAGATGGGGAGCAGGCGGGGACATCCATGCTTCCCTGCAGCTCCCGAGGGCTGGCAGCCGTCCTTGCCACCCCTGGCCTGTGACTGTGTCACTGCACCGTCTGCCCCCGTCTTTGCGGGGTGTTCTCTGTGTGTCTCTGGCTCCTGGTGTCTTCACCAGCTACTGAATTTAGGGTGCACCCTATTCAAGTATGGCCTTGTTTAACTCGGTTACATCTGCAAAGATTCTGTTTCTAAATAAGGTCACGTTCACGAGACTGGGGTTAGAATTCAGGGTATGTTTGGAGAGACACCGCCCCACCCCCCCACCCCCCCCTCGTGTGTATTCCCCTCTGCTCCAGTCCGAAGCGGGAGGGATGACAGGCTGGGGCAGAGAGGTCCCTGGAAAGTGGAGAGTGTGAAAGAGGGTCGTGGGTGATGGTGAGCGAGGTGAAGAAACTGACTCCAGGAAGAAGGGTGAGGGAGACAGTGCTCCATGGAAAACCTCTGAAGGTGGCACAGAAGCTTCACAAAATGTGCAAGAGCTTTGGCGGTTTTCCTAATGCTTCCCAAGGAATGAGCTGAGGGCCTGCTGGGATCGGTAGCCTTGGGAGGGAAAAGAGAAGTGGGTCCCCTGGCTGTCCTGGGGGGGTGGGGAAGGACAAGAAAGATTTAAGGAGTCTACTCAGGGCCATGATACGAGAGGGCACCAGGGGGCACTCTTTGTCACTTTCCTTTTCTTTTGAGACTGGATTTTGCTAAATGGCCAAGGCTGGCCTTGAACTTGTGGTCCTCCAGCTTCAGCCTCCCAAGTAGCTGGGATTACAGGCATTTGCTACCATCCCTGGCTTGTCCCTTCTCTTTTTAAAGTGACTTCTCTTCAACTGATGGACAGCTGTTTAAATGCCTGTGGCCCAAGAGCTACGTCAGGCGACTGTTCTCTCGGTTGCATGCTCCATCGTGGTGAACTCACACCTATCTCCCAGGGGCTTCTCTTTATAAGAGGGGTGGCTGTTCTGGGGACTGGACACAGTTCAGGCCACACCATGTCTGTCCTGTCCCTTGGGGAAAAATAGGGCCGGAGTCTCTTGAAGAAGCTGCCAGTGGCTCGGGCTTGGGGTACCTTCCCTGCTGTTTAGTGATTGCCGGAGTTGATGTTTACAACTGAACAATAAAAATAAAAAACAAAACAAACACAAACACAAGAAAGCCTGAGCTTGTATTTTTATTCTTCTTCCTGTTCAAGTTGTACTTGAAATCAATGCGATCTCACCGCTAGAGACCTTTGCCCTGCTCCCCATTGAGCCTGCCCATTGTTGGCAGCAGGGGGATTGCCAGCCCTGGGGGTTTGGGCTGTCCCGGTCCTCCAGTTTGAAGCACTTTGGTAACGCTGAGTGCTCTTGGTCCTCTGGTCCATTGCAGGAGTGAATCCTCAGAAGCCATTCAACCACTTTTCCCCTGCTCTGGAACTTTCACACTAACTTAGAGCAAGGGTGTACCAGCTAAAGCAAGAGAACTCGAGAAAGTAGTGACAAAGTAGTGACAGTCTGGGGGTGCATCGCACTGGGAGGGGCTGGCACTTCCTGGCTGTGGGTACAGAGCTCTGGGGAAGGAGAAGAGGGGCTTAATCCGAAGTATCTGAAGGCCACCCCGGGTTTGGGGACACAGTCTGAAGTTATGGAAATTTCGAGGCTCCCTGGAAGTAGCTGTAACCTTGCCAGGCTTCCCACGGGTTCACATACTTCTGAGCAGCCATAGTTAGGCTTCCGGGGTTAAGCTTTCTACTTTGTATCTGTGCCTATCAACGTATCCATAGTGCGCACACGCATCTATGTATCTGGATGCACACACACATACGTATTTATCTATCATGTACCTATTAAACACCAAGTCAACCTTTAGCAATAAATAATACAGTGGCCACTAAAGATAAGTTTATGCCTTTTAAAAATGATCTTGGAAGAATTCTTGGGTGGGTGATTGTCCTTCAGATTTTAACATAGTAAGAGACACCACAAGGAGGGAACTAACCCGGAAACTCCATGAGATGCCCTAAGGGTCCAGAGAGAGTGATCGAGAGAGTGACTTTAGTTGGAATACATCTCAGAGGGCCCCTGTAGATCAGGTGCAGACTGAAATAATCTCCAAATGCCTCGTTCTGCAGAGACATTTCTACCAGCCCATCTGGACGCTGGTCGGTGCGGGTGCCAAGCAGATGTCCTCGTCTGGTCGTCCCACAGCCAGCGTGATTCCATCTGGGGTGGAATGGATCAAAGCCCGAGTAGTAGAGCTGGACCCAGACAAGAACTGTATCCACACTGACAACGGCAAGCAGGTAGCATCTTGGAACTTTGGAGTTTTAAACAAATTTATTGCTGTATTTTGATTTTTTCACAGGGTCTTGGTATGTAGTTCAGACTGGCCTTGAACTCACTATGTAGCCCAGGCTGGCCTTGAACTCATGGCGATCCTCCTGCCTCAGCCTCTTGAAGGCAGGAATTATAGGCACGTGCCACCACACCCGGCTGAAGTTTTCTGTTAATGGGAGGGCTCGTTTAATGCACAAGCTGGACAGCTTCCTGGTGAAAGAGTGGCATATATGCATGTGCGTGGAGACTGCTGCGGGAGATGGCAGGGCATGTGGTCAGTGGAGAAGACTGGAAGAATGTTGAATTAATGAACACCTAGGAGAAGTACTGGCTGCCTATCCAGCTGTGTACCGTTCTGATTTCTATAGCACCTTGCATCCGGTTGCTTACTGAACAAATGCAACTGCCACACAGAAGAACAGCAGGCATCTCCCTCCTGCTTCGTCTTTGGAGGCAGCTAACCTTCCTCCCTGACACCTGGCCTCCCAGAGGAAAGGGGTGCTGGGGACACGAGAAGCCGCTCTGCAGAGCTGTAGGGACATCAGGTGACCGATGCTTGTGCCAGGGCTAAGGAGAACTGTTGCCACTGGAGCCTGGCATTCATGATTGCTTGGCACCATTTAGAGTCTCCTCCTAGCCCTACTCAGGAGTCAAATCTTTCCGGCCACGGCTGCCCCCATCTCTGGCTGAGGGGACGAGAGCAGGAGGGAGAGACCGCAGGCTCAGCACCTGACTTCAGCTTCCTGTCCCCACTGCAGCTGTGCCTCGTGAGCCGGGTGATGGGAGGGGGAGGCAAAGGCACAGAACAGCCCAGAACCCAGCCGGCTGTTGTCTCTCACAGCCGCGTGCTGCCCGAGCTGCATTTGCCCTTTTTATGCTGGTCACCACCGTGCTGATTTGTGCCGAGCCCAGCCAGTTCCCAGCTCAGCAGTCCCACACCTCCACTGTCAGGTCAGGTCTCCTTGTCCTGGAAGAGAGCGGTGACTATTTATTACGATGATGGGCAATAGACACACATATAAGTGACTATATGTGCATGTGTGTTTTATTTTAATTTTTTTATTTGTTTGGTTTTTGAGACGGGGTCTTGCTGTGTGGTTCAGGCTGGCCTTGAACTCGTTATGTAGCCCAGGCTCATGGCTGTTCTCCTGCCTCAGCCTCCCGAGTGCTGGGATCACAGGTGTGCACCAGGATGCAAAGCTTATAGTTCTATTTTAATTAAAAACCCTAAATGTTTCTATGTTACCTTTCCCCTCTCGCTGGTTCAGAACTTCCTTATTTTCCTGAGTCTCCCGGAGACCAGGTTGATTACACAAATGATTGTTCTCCTTTCGAAAGGCTGAGCTCCGCGGCTGTTTATGGGGTGGGGCCTTGATTTAGCAGGGGCTGTGGATTCAACCTTCCAGGGGCAGGAAGGGCTTGGTGCCCTTTGTGGTAGGGTCCTGCTTGTCTCAGAATCGTAAGTCTCTCTCTCTCTCTTTCTTTCGTACTGGGGATTGAACCCAGGGTCTTCACACTGAACTACATCTCCAGCTGTTTTTTTTTTTTTTTGTGGGTGCCTGGGGTCAAACTCAGGACTTCGCGTGCCAGCAGGCACCCATGCTGCTGAGTGATATCACCGGCCCTTTTTTCGTATGTGGGTACCAGGAGTTGAACTCAGGACCTCGCGCTTGCCAGGCAGGCGCTTATGACGCTGAGCTATCTCACCGGCCCTTTCCAGCTGTTTTTAAAATTTTGAGACAGGGTCTTGCTAGGTTGCTAAGTTGCCCCTGCTGGGCTTGCCCTTGTGATCCTCCTGCCTCAGCCTCTGAGAGGGCTGGGATCGCAGGTGTGCACCTCCACGCCCAGCAACTTGTCTCACCTCTTGAGAATGAGTGAGGGGCACTCAGCCTTCTCTCTGCTGGGCCCCTGTTACTGCAGAAGCCCAGACACTCAGAGAAACTGTAGAGCCTTATTTTAAGGTTGGGAAGAGGTTGGTGCCATCTGCTGCGACTTTCTCCCAGGATTCCATTGAGCAGAAGTATTTCCTAGAGAGCATTAAAAACCAGCATGAGCCTCTTGTATGAGATAGCATCTTGTCGATTTTAGTTCATCTTCCCAACTGTCTGGGTCTCTAGGATTTATGATTCCGTTACCCGATGGACAGGCTTTCCTAGCTGTTCCCCACAGATGGCTTCACTGAAGTTCAAGGCTTTTAATTCTGTGATGCATCCCTAGAGAGCTTTTTTAAAAGGTAGTGTAAATTAATCAACATTCTTCAGCAAATGTTACCCAACTTACTGCGTCAGTCCATTCTTAGCTTACACTTTCTTGTCTGATTCACCAGGTAAGTTGAAGTCATTGCAGAAATCTGACCTCAGGGTGTCTCCGGCTCTTCTCCTGCCCAGGGTCCCATGTGTAGATGACCCTTGCTCTTTTTCCAGACTTAACCTGGTTCTATTTGCACCTCTGCCTCCTTCTTACCCCTGGGCATTTGCACATACATCTCCCCCTCTCCTGCTAGCTCAGGTCTGCTCATCTTCAGGCAAGCTTTCCCTTGACCTGCTTGAGCAAATTCTCCTGTGTGCTGTTGTCACAGCGTTCTGTGATTTAATAATGATTCCCATGATTATCTGGTAATCTTCTCTCTCCTGCTAGCCTGGGTGCTTGGTGGGCAGGAACTATGTCTTTCTTGTTTATTGCTGTGCTCAGGTCTTACACAGTCTGGGCCTGTAGAAGTTGCTGAGGAAATAAATATTTGAGAGCAAACTGTGTCTAACTTTCTTCCTTTATAAAACAGGAATAGTAATAATACCTACCTGACTGGGTTAAAGTGAGCATTATGAGGTATGATAAAAAATGGTGACTCTAAATTGAAAAAGCTTGTTACGGTAAAGGACACATTAATCTCCCTCAAAATCCTCCCCTCACTTCACACACACTTTCCCCATCATTCTCGCCCCTGTTGGAAGCAGTTCCAGAGGTCCTCTTCTGGGAGGGTCTTTAGTGGCACCATTGTGGCTGGATTGATGTCCTGAATCCATCAAAAATGTTTACCCTTTCTTGGTCATTTTGACTTTGGGGAAGAGCCAGAAGTCGCACAGTGCCAGATGTGAATAAGGAAGATGAGGACACAGCGTCGTGTTCTTATGAGCCCGCTGCTCTGTTGGATGGTACTTGGCAGCGGCACTTACCATATTTTTTATCACATCTTGTAAAGACCCTCAGGAAAGAGGACTTCCAGATCTGCTTCAGAAAGTGGCAGGAGTGATGGGATGAGTGTGTTCAAGAGAAGGGGGTTAATGGCCGTGTGTCTGTTCCTGTAATAAATTTTAAAATTGAAACATTCACCATATACTTTGATCGCACATTGTAAATAAGTGGAAACATGTAAAGCACCTAGAACAGTGATTAGCATGGATAGGCGAATGTTCACAAAATGGTATTATTTTAAAAAGAACGCATGAGAAAACTGGAAGAGGAAGTATTGAGCATGCAGTATGGACCAGCACGTTTCCTGACTGCTAAGAGCAGGCTCATCTTTCCAAGCCCCTGTGGCTCTCTTCTTTTTCTAAATGACTAGAAGACATCTGTTTAGTAAGTGAGCCTAGAGTTTTGCAAGGAATTAGCACCTATTTGTGAAGCCTTTAGTGTTAGCCCTTTCCCCACCCCCACCCTGCACAAAATGAGGATCTTTGTCCATATTTAGCCCGCTGTTCTCCGTGATTGCTCAAGAGTCTCGTGCACAAGTTCTTGCAATTCCTTACCATTTGAGTCATCTTGTTTGGGAACTTGAACTTGCTCGGAATGCTTGAGGCTTTTTTTTTTTTTTTTTTTTTTTTTTGTTCTCTTGCTATCCAGGCTGTATTTTACCTTCACAATTTCTCTCCCTAGTGGAGAGCTTGTCTGTTCCTGGGCCTTAGAAATCATCACTATTACACTCCAGTATGACCATCAAGGTATGCACCGATCATCAGCTCTTTTCATTGATACCGCTCCTGTTTCACCTGAAGATCTCCAGCGCTAGCCTCCCTGTCACCTCACATCCTGCTGGCTGCACAGCGTTCTCAGCCATCAGTGGGCCCACCTGTTTACATATCTGAGAATGTCAAGGTGCCAGCTCCCTATGGATGGAGGAAAGATACAGAAGAAGGTGCTGATATTGTCTGCCCACTTTGATAAGTTGTATTTTTGCAAGGAATGAAATCATAAATCATCCATCTGTGCATCCATCCATCTGTGCATCCACCCACCCATCCACCCATCCATCCACCCGTCCATCCATCCATCCATCCATCCACTCACCCATCCATCCATCCACCCACCCATCCACCCATCTGTGCATCCATCCATCCATCCACCCATCCATCCACCCATCCACCCATCTGTGCATCCATCCGTCCATCCACCCACCCATCCAACCATCTGTGCATCCATCCGTCCATCCACCCATCCATCCATCCATCCATCCACCCATCCACCCATCCATCCATCCATCCATCCACCCATCCGTCCGTCCGTCCACCCACCCACCTGTCCGTCCCTCCATCCCTCCGTCCATCTATCCATCCACACACCCACCTGTCCGTCCCTCCATCCATCCATCCATCTATCCATCCACCCACCCATCCATCCATCTATCCACCCATCCATCCATCCATCCATCCACCCATCCACCCATCCACTTATCCACCTGTCCACCCATCCACCCATCCACCCATCCATCCATCCACCCATCCATCCATCCGTCCTCCCACCCACCCACCCATCCATCCATCTGTCCATCCATCCATCCACCCGTCTGTCCGTCCATCCGTCCGTCCACCCACCCACCTGTCCGTCCCTCCATCTATCCATCCATCTATCCATCCACCCACCCACCTGTCCATCCCTCCATCCATCCATCCATCCATCTATCCATTCACCCACCCATCCATCCATCCATCCATCCATCCATCCATCCATCCATCCACCCTCCCACCCACCCACCCATCCATCCATCCACCCACCCACCCACCCACCCATCCATCCATCCACCCACCCACCCACCCACCCATCCATCCATCCATCCACCCACCCACCCACCCACCCATCCATCCATCCATCCATCCATCCATCCACCCGTCCATCCACCCACCCACCTGTCGGTCCCTCCATCTATCCATCCATCTATCGATCCACCCACCCACCTGTCCATCCCTCCATCCCTCCATCCATCCATCTATCCATTCACCCACCCATCCATCTATCCATCCATCCATCCACATACCCATCCATCCATCCATCTACCCATCCATCCACCCATCCACCCACCCACCCATCCATCCATCCATCCACCTACCCATCCATCCAGCACTACCTTAGTGCCTCCCTTTAGTTCAGTGACTGTGCTAGAGTCTAGGAATACAGGGAGGAAGGTGTGGCCTTTATCCCCCGGGAGCGTCCCATGTAGGGAGGAGAATGACTCCTATGTAACACGACAGGGTACAACACATCACGCACTCATGCTAAGAGGGCTCCTGGAGGGCTGTGGTGAGAGTGGGAGATCCGACAAAAGCCTCGGCCACCTTGGAGCAGAGTCTTCTGGACTCCGGGGCCGGACCTCGTCAGCCACCTGCTCCCCTCGGACCCCAGACAGCGCCATGCACTGTGGGTCTTGGAACCCTCTCTCCTCAGCGGGGCCTTGCTCAGCTGCCGGCTCTGCTTCTCCACCTGCTGCAAGGTCATGGTAGTCATCCCATTGCTGGGCTCCTGAGTCGCATTGCCGTCATGTCCCTCGCCAGTTTTTTAGGGCTGTTCTTATGCTTTGCATCCTTCTTACATACACTTTCTGTGTTTGTCCTGATCCTAACCCTGCATCTCCATCATCGTATTTATGGGTACTATTGTCTTCAACATGAATAATCACAATGCCCATGTTTGATGGTGATGTTTTCCTCCCATGTAGGTCATTAAGTGGGACAGATACATTATATCACATCCTTTTCAAGGACTCTCGAAGTGCTAGTTTCCAGTTCGTATGACAGATCAGATTCACACATTACTCCTAGATTTAAAAATTGTTGATTGTCTTTTAACATGAGGAATTCATTTCCCCACCTCTCAATGTGAAAAAGTTTTAACGTAAGCAAGGCACAAAGAATTATGGCCTCTTTGTTATTCTCCATGGTGTAAAACTGTAGACATCCGGTGGCCAGGCAGGTCACACAGTATCTGTGAAGCAGCAAGGTGTGGGGCTGCGGAGAAGGGCTGTGGGATGCCCCTCCCCCAGAGTGTGCACTCCACTCCCCTCCACCCCAAGATTGATAAATGCAAACCTGGCACAGACCTCACACATCCGGGGCAGTCTCAGTCCTTGCTGCTTTTTTTTTTTTTGAGACAGGGTCTTGCTATGTAGTCCAGGCTGGCCTTGAACTCACTTATGTAGCCCAGGCTGGCCTCAAACTCTCAGCGATCCTCCTGTGTCAGCCTCTCCAGTGCTGAGACTACAGGCGTGTGCTACCTGGACCTTGCTGCTTTTTGAGACCTGGTCTAAAACATCTTTTTTTGTGTTGCAGATCTCCTACAAATATCTTATTATTGCTCTCGGAATCCAGCTAGACTATGAGAAGGTACGGTTTTAAGTTGTTCCTATGTTAAATTGGCCTGTTTATGCCAAGATCAAACTCTGTATTTGGTTGCTTTATATTCATTTTGACAAGAAAGAGGCCCTGAAAAATCTTCTCCTACTTTTACTTCTCAGTGGTCCTTTCATGGTTTAAAAAAGGCTTCTCTAAGATTCTGTCAGTGAAACAATGTGTTTCAGCTTTAAGCTTTAATCAGAGTTCATTATATGTGTGCTGTGGTAGTAATTCATGTACAACAGCTACTGTTCTGACAATTATAAAAAACCTGACTTTCTATGTGGGACTGAGTTGGCTGTATTAAAGATTAAATTTTCCTCTGCCAGTAAGATTTAGAGTTTTTTTTTTTTTTTTTTTTTTTTTTTTTTGAGACAGGGTCTCACTATGTAGTTTGGGCTGGTCTTGAACTCACTATGTAGCCCAGGCTGGCCTCGAAATTGTGGTGATCCTCCTGCCTCAGTTTCCCAAGTTCTGGGATTACAGGTGTGTGCCACCATGCCTGGTTTAGATTAAGAGTTCTTAAGGGACTTTAAGGGTGGGATACCAGCAGTTAGTTATCAGATATTGAAAGGACATCTGGATTTTGTGGCGTAGAGGCTAGCATTGTGGTATGAAGTGACCACAGCAGTATAAATGCTACCTTGCAAGTGTCCTAGATCTTTTTGGTGAGCCAGATGCTAGCTGACAGTTGTGAGATTCGAGTTTATTTTTCCAAAGCACAGTGGAGTAAGTCAGTAAATTGTTACGATTTCCAGGGGCTCGTTGGAGACAGAGGGTAAACAGTTGTAGCCCACAAAGCTTGGTGCTAACCAGGTCACAGGTTCAAAGACTGGGGTCCCAGCAAGGGCCTCATAGGAGGTAGCCCAGGAAGTCTCTTTGTGTTTCATGACTTATCCAGTGTGAGGGTGGTGGAGATGTCTTGGGATGTGTTGTGTGAAGATACAGAGAAGCCATCAATCAGTGAGTCACGTGGAGGGTGATTTCTGGGTCTGCTCTGGGACTCCTGATTCAGTAGGTACATGATGGGGCCTGATAAGCTACATTCCTAGCCAGTTCCCAGGGGACTGCTCCTTGAGACTCACTGTTTTAGAAATATTAGGTCATTTATCCAGGATCACAAAATTATTAAGTAGAAAAGCTAGGACTCAAACCAGGTCTGTAGGGTTCTAAAGTCCGTGTTTTTAATAACCTGACTGTAATGCCTTTTCTAAATGATTGATGTGGTACAGCCTAACAGGGGGACACGTAAGTTTGGTATATTGATGATATAAATGAATGGCCCTTGGTCCTGCCTATCTTTCTGTCTTAGTCACTTTCCTGTCAAGGGGACAAAATACTAACACCCACAATTTAAAGGAGAAGAGGTTTATTTTGGCTCATGGTTTCAGAGGGTCCAGTCCATGGTAAGCTGGCTCCAAGGCAGAAATGACATGGCAGAGGGGTGTGAAAGAGGAAGACTACTTAACCTATGGTAGCCAGGAAGCAGAGAGAGCAGGAGGAGCTGGGGACAAGAATACAGCCTTCTAGGTCATATCCCAGTGACCTACTTCCAGCCAGGCCCCCTGTCCTAACAGCACATTCAGCTGTTGATTAATCAATCCACTTATGAGTACAGCACCCCCACGATCCAGTCACCTTCCAAAACCTCACCTCTGAACATGGGAGACTTTTGGGGACATTTTAGGTGTAAGCCATACACCTTCTTTTCCCAGTAAGGGAACTGGTTCTCCTAAAAGGAGGCGTGGCTGGCACCTTGCCCTCCCGCCAAAGGTGGGAAGAGCTGTCCTCAGGTCATAGTCTCAAGGCCAGGAGGTGGAGGCTTCCATGGGCTGGGCCCATTCTGGTTGAGAGGAGACCTCAGTGCCACAGCTCTGGTCTGGAACCCGTGCTCACCTGTGTGTCCCACGTGTGTGCCCTCTGGGGGTCACAGTAGTACTGGAACACTTGAAAAGCTGTAGAAATGGCAAAGAACTAGGACCCTAAAGGCATTTACACTTTGGTTTGAAACAGATTTTCTATGTGCTTGGTTGCAGATTAAGGGTCTACCTGAGGGTTTCGCGCATCCCAAAATAGGGTCCAATTATTCGGTGAAGACGGTGGAGAAGACGTGGAAGGCGCTGCAGGACTTCAAGGAGGGCAATGCCATCTTCACCTTCCCAAACACGCCCGTGAAGTGTGCCGGAGCCCCGCAGAAGATCATGTACTTAGCGGAAGCCTACTTCAGGAAGGTAGGTTTCCTCTTCCAGCAGAGTGGCTGGGTGGGTGGCGGGAACACTGCTGTCGCTGGGGTCTGTCCTTATTCCTACCCTAGGGCCCTCTTTATTTCTAAATTTTTGTTACACATGCATATAGTTATATAACTTGAAGTTGATAAAGTAGACAAAAGGAAGATGTAACTCATAATCCAGTTACTTTAATAGTGCTGCTGTCATCATGTGACACGTCCTTCCAGAGTTTTCTCTGTGGATTTAAAAAAATATGGTTCTAAGCAGTGTACATAAGAATTTAGATGTATTACATGTGATCAAATAGTCTTTGTAGCATACTTGTTTTTTTTTTTGGTACTGGGACTAGAACTCAGGACCTCGTGTTTGCCAGGCAGGTGCTTGTGCCACTGAGCTATATCCCTGGCCCCATACTTTTTAATGTATGTCTAAAAGTCCACTGAAGAAATATGTTAGAGATTGGTGATCTTCTTGCCTCAGCCTCCCCAGTGCTGGGATTACAGGTGTGCACCACCACACCTGGCTAATACTTCCATATTTGAAGTTAGATAAGTAATTGCAAATTGATAATTTTTATATATGTGTATACACTAGCCTCAGTTGTTTCCAGTCAAGCTCAAAGTTAGGAATATTTTCTGGTTCTTGAAATATAGTCTTGCAAATATAATGGGCAAAATGCCAATTTTTTAAAAAGGCAAAAAAGGGAGTGGGACATGCTGGTACATGCCTGTAATCCTAACACTCAGGAGGCTGAGGCAGGAGGATTGCTGTGAGCTTGAGGCCAGCTTGGGCTACATAGTGAGTTTAAAGCCAGCCTGGGCTATATAGCAAGACCCCGTATCAATCAACAAAACAAAACAAAACAGCAAAAAAGGTTCAAATGGAACTGCAGTCCTATGTGGGAAGAGATTTTTGGGGAGGCTTGCGGTGCAGTTCTTTTCTCTCTTCCCCTGGACTTGACCTTTACCTCCAGCCTTCAGCTGGACAGCACTCACCTCTGTCCCAATGCAAGGGTACACTTCATTTAACTGTCGCATCATGGGCAGAAAATGAGGTGGCACTGAATTCATGTTCGTATTACCCCTCCCGGGTGCACAGCAGTGGGAAGCTCTCTTCTGCGGGTTTTAATTCTGGAGTTGGTTGTTCCTCTTCTTTTGCCCAGACTGGAAAGCGATCCAAGGCCAACATCATCTTCAACACTTCCCTTGGAGTGATCTTCGGGGTTAAGAAGTACGCGGATGCCCTGCAGGAGATCATCCGGGAGAGGAACCTCGCCGTGAACTACAGGCTGAACCTCGCCGAGGTCCGCGCCGACAGGCAGGAGGCTGTTTTTGAGAACCTGGACAAACCCGGAGAGACCCAAGTGTTTGCCGTGAGTGGGGGGTGGCACCGTCTGCCGAGCTGGGCTGTGGTGGCAGAGTGGCTCCCCTTCTTTCACGTCACTGAGCTGTGCAGGGCTGGCGAGGGTGGGCGTCTGAGGGCAGGGACAGGGCAGGAAGGAGGAGCAAAGCGGGCGGGAGAGAAGAATGTGTGTCCAAGGAGGCAAGGAGGGTTCATCCGCAGGTGCCACCTGTTTGTCCCATTCCTGTGGCTCTCCTTTCCTGGCACTGAGTCACTCGAAGCAGCCCCCAATATTTCACAGCCTCAGTTATGGCCTGGGTCCCTCTGATGCAGGGTCTGGTCACTGTCTTGGTGCGTGGCGTGGGAATCAGCCTCGCCTGCCTCGGGGAAGGCGTTTGGGGGGAACAGGGCGCTGTCTTTCCACCTCTTTCGCGGGTGCGGGAAAGTCCTCTGGAAGGTTCTGGCAGGGCTCCTTCTGCTCTCGGGAAGGGCTGACCTTTGCTGCATGGGTTGGTCTTTGTGGGTCTCGGTCTTTTTCTTCTGGGGAGCAGGAACTGCACTTTTACTGAGGCACCTTGAGGATTAAAAACAAGAAACGGGCATTGGAGAGGACTCTTCATTTACAGCCGTCTGGCAAGAGCTGCTGGCGACGAGACAATGTCACGTGGTCACATTTTCTTTATTCAGCATTTAAGGAGTGGAGGGTTCCATAAAAAGGGGTTTTGAGGTGAACCAAAGATTCATCTTCTAAACATTAACACGTCAAATATTAAGCTTTATTAGCTCAAACCCTTTCTAAAATCTATTGCCCACATCTTTTTTTTTTTTTTTTAATAAATGGAACATACTGAATATCATTAAAAATGTTACTGATGACTCAGGGTCATAGTTTTTAAAAACTCTTACTTGGAAATAATCTCAAACTTAGAGTTGCAAAAGTAGAGTACAAAGAAAATTACTGGCAGACTTGTCCGAGATTCACCAATAGAATTTTACGTCGTTTGCTTCGGCTTTGTCATTTGATGTCTCTGTCGCTATACCCTTTTTCTCGCTCTCATTTTTTCCAAAGATTAAATTACATACATCAAACATGGTGTCCCTTTACCCCTCAATACTGTAGTGTAAATTTCCTAAGGTATGGGTGTTTCCTTACATAACCACTGTACTTATCACCTTGGTACATTTAGGATGGGTACAGTGTTCTAATTGGTTTGTATCCAATATTGTTGATGGATGCAGTAGTGTCCTTTCTGGTACAGACCCTAATTTATAGTTAAGCATTGTGTTTAATTGTGATGCCTCTTTCGCCTTTGTGAGTGTGGGACAGTTCCATAGCCTTCCGTTGTCTACTGATACTTTGGAGCAATACATCTCTTCTCCCACCACGTAGAAAACATAGACTCCTCCTCATTTTCAGTTAGTCCGCGTTTTGTTGTGATGAGTTTTACGCTGTGCTTTCTAGAGCAGACCGCTATGTAAATAATGTTGCAGACCATTTTGTGAATAATGTTGGTCCTTGTAGGGGATCACATTCACAGGCAGTGTTCACTGCCTCTTTACTGATGATGTTTATTTTGATCACTGGTCAAGATATGGTCCAGTTTTTCTGCTGAATAATTGCTATTCTTTTTCTCCCACGCTAACAAGGAAGTCTGTGGGGAGATACTTCGAGATGGTGCGAACACCCTGCTCATTAAAATCTCCGCCTAGAGTTAGCATTCGTTGATGACATTCGCCCATTCAAACTTTACTATGGTGCTTGCAAAATGACAATTTCCTCGCTCCGGAATTCCATCCACATTGACCAGTAGGCTCTTGGCACTCTGTCAGTGAGAGCCTTTCCTTCTCTCTTAATTAATTACTGGTATGAACTCATGCATTTTAATACCCCACAATAGTTTATCGTTCATTATTGTCCTTAATTTTTTTGGAAATTGTCCCAGATTTGGTCAGAAGCAGCACGTTCCAGCGGGCTCCTGCGTCCCTGTGACACGTAGCCACTGTGTTTTCCAGTGCTTCCTTCTTTCTGCTGTCACAGGATGTCCCCAGCTCATTTAGTTCTACCTGCTCTGTCTCAGGATTATCATTTAAAAATTTTTTAAGTTTATCAGTCCATGTTTGCAGTACGTAATGATTGTATTCATCATGGGGAATTGGTACATGGACATAATGCATCTTAATTCTTTTTATGTCCCTTTCCCCACCCCTCTCTCCATCTCTTGGTCCCCTTCCTATTTGCAAAAGAGCTAACTTCCTGTTTCCTATTATCTGTCTTTTATTTTGCTGTTTAAATTATTTATACATTGAATTCCTCATACAAGAGAAACCATGCAATATTTAATCTTGGGTATCTGATTTATTTCACTTAACATTATTTGCCCAAGGTGCATCCATTTTCCTACAAATGACTCAAAATTTTCCTTTTTTATTGTAGGGTAGTACTTAATTGTATGTAATTACCACATTTTCTTTATCCATTCATCTGTTGGTGGACACATAGGCTGTTTCCAAGATTTAGCTATTATGGATTGTGCTGTTATAAACATGGATGTGCATGTATCTGCAATATGATGTCTTCAGTTCTTTCAGGAAGATGCCTAGAAGGGGAATAGTTGGGTCAAATGGAATTTCTAGTTTTAGTTTTTTTTTTTTTTTTTTGTGGGTACCGGGGGGTCGACCTCAGGACCTCGCGCGCCAGCAGGCGCCCGTGCCGCTGAGCGATATCACCGGCCCCTTTTTCGTATGTGGGTTCCGGGAGTCGAACTCGGGCCCTCGCGCTTGCCGGGCAGGCGCTTAAGCCGCTGAGCCATCTCACCGGCCTAGTTTTAGTTTTTTGAGAAATCTCCACACTGATTTCCATAGTGGTTGTACTAGTTTACCTTCCCATCAACAATGTAGTAGAGTTCCTTTTTCCCTGCAGCCTCACTAGCATTTGTTATTATTTGATTTCTTGATGATAACCATTCTTTCTGAAGTAAGATGGAATCTCATTGTTTTAATTTGCAGTTCTCTGATGGTCAGTGATGCTGAACATTTTTTCATGTATTTATTGGCCATTTGTACTTGTTCTGTGAAGTGTCTATTTCACTTGCCCATTTTTTGATTGTATCTTTTTTTGGGGGGGTCTAATTTTTTTTTGAGTTCTTTATATATTCTAGATATTAGTCCTCTGCCTGAGAAATAGCTGGCAAAACTTTTTCGCATTCTCTAGGTTGTCTCTTCATTCTGTTGGTTGTTTCCTTTGATGTGTAGAAGCTTTTTAATTTGATGTAGTCCGATTTTTTAATTCTTGATGTTATTTCTTGTGCAATTGGGGAGGATTATCATTTTGAGGAGCTGTCATATTGGTATGTTCCCAGGGCCTGCTGGGTCATTTAGGGATAGTTATGATTTTATAAAAGGATCTCTGCTTTTTAGTCTTTATGGGTATCATTTTTATAGTGTTCCAGTTTTCCTGGCTGTCAGGGGAGTTGTAACTTTGGAAGTTACCTCCACCTTTAGTTCTTTTGAATTGCTGCTTCTCATTTTTTATTGGCTGGACAACAAGAAAGCCCGACTTGTTAAATTTTATGTAAAGGAAAAGTGAGTGTAGCCGGGCGTGGTTGTGCACGCCTGTAACCCCAGCACTCGGGAGGCTGAGGCAGGAGGATCCTTGCAAGTTCGAGACCAGCCTGGGCTACAAAGTGAGCTCAAGGCCAGCCTGAAGTGCATAGCGAGACCCTGTCTCAAAAAGACAAAAAAAAAAAAAAAAATGTGAGTGGGTTGTGAATGAGGCACCAGAGCTGAGTTTTATGAGCAAAGTGTGTGGCCTTGCGTGGAGGAGCTTGACTTTGTTCCTTGGTCGTTTGACTTGGGTTCTCAGTTGTCCTCCAGAGAGATGAGGTTGCAGGGAGGGCCTTTGCCACGTGAGTGGTCATCGTTCTTTGACAAAGTTTGTAAAGAATGGAAATCTTTGTGTGTCCTTTGAACAAGGGAATTTCAGGTCAGATGTTCTTTCAGTTGCACTCTTAAAATTGGAATTTTGAAAAATCCACGAAGGGTTTTCAAGCAGCGGCTGTTCAGGCTGGCAGTACTAGAATTTTAGTAGATGTGCTGCCGAAGCGGGCACCAGCAGCACTGGAATAACCCTGGGAGCTTGCGGAATGTGCCAGCGCCTGGGGCTCCCTGGTAGAGATCTGAGCGTTGGTCTGGGGTGTGGACTGAGGACTGAGAAATTCTCCTGATGATTCTGATGATCAGCCAGGACTGAGGAGGACCGTGCACAGAATTAAAAGTACCCCAAAGCTAGTAATCTTGAATCCTTCGTAGACAGTTCGTGAACTGATCAATTTCCCACAGCTTTTAAAAACTCTAAACCTGTGTTACATCACGGAGTCCTAGCACTAGAAGGGACTTTGGAGGTTTTCTAGTCTAACACGTATCTTTATGGATCATCATACGGCAGATGTGATGTGATCAATGGTAAATGAACCATTGCATCTTTTCAACAATTCCACAGCCCCAGAAGGTCTCCCCGACCATCCTTCCTTCCAGTCAGAGGGCCTAAGAATGTGCTCCAGGGAATTCATGTGTCTGAATCACTAGAAGGTTTTGTGAAAGTGTAGATTTCTGTGCTTTCCCCTACTAAATTGAGATTGCGGGCCTAGGAACCTGCATTCCCAAGAGTCTACCAAATCCTGTTTATAAACATGGCTATATGCATACCACCACTCTGAATGGATTATTTATGTTAGTGAATAAAAACCAAACTATCACATAAAGTTTGTCGGAATAAATAATGGATAAAGAGCAAGCTGTAACTAAGTGATAATGTTAATTTTTAATAAATTCATAAAGTAGGCTCTAGTTTTTTTTTTTTGTGTGTGTATATCAGCTGCTAGTACAAGTAGGACTCCATGCCTTTATTACGATTATGTGAAAAATTTCCTTCTATGAGAGGTATACGGAATTCGTGTGTACTTGTAAAATTCAAGGGCACTAACTCCATCGGACAGAGGCGATTGTAATAAAGTCTTCAAAACGTATTTGTAGTTGGCTGCAGGAATGGAGACATGGCTTCAGAACTAATGGATGGTGGTGCTGACCATTTCCCCCATTACCCTGCAGGCATGAGTTCAGTCTCCATGTTCATTAATATATCTGGCTCCAAAGAGCCCATGATTATCCTGGAGTGGAGGATCAGGCATTAGCAATCCTCTTTCCTTAAGGTTAACTAAGCTTGTAATTCTCTGAGCATTGGAAAGAATACAGGTCAGCTTGGGATTCGCATGGGCATCAGTGATGAGGTCATGGGCCTCCTTGTTGGAAACCAGTGGACTTGCTAGCTTATTGAAGTTGCTGGGTGGCGCTCATAAAAACATCCATAAAAAAGGAACAAAGGGCATGAATTATGAAATGTGGAAGAATACCACATAAATAAACCAAAAAATTAAATGTGCCATCAAAAGTCTTCAGGATGGTGCTGTGCACAATTACTAAGGGGTAGGCTTGATGCAGGTGTTTGGGACAATAAAATTTATCCTTGCCCTTGGCCCTGCTCAGTAACTCCTCTCCTTCTCTAGAGTGCTAATTTTCTTTTCATCCTTTTTTGTTTTAAATTGGTGATTTGACACTTTCCTCTATGTGTCTTGAGAGTTGACCCATCTTTGGGAATAATGCTCACTTTTCAACTCCTAATGTGACCTTTACAAGTTTCAGAGACTCTGAGCACTTATTCTTTCCAGAAGAAAACCAGAGTATTAGGTATCACGAGTTGATAGCTGAGGGTCGGGGAGGGTGGAACCATAATATATCGCCCCCTTAATGTTAGTAAGAAGAGAAACATCGGATTGCTAGAGTATTAGTGAGCTTTACGCCAATGTCTTGGGTTCCCCCATGTCGGTTTCTGAAAGGATCACTGGGCTTGGTATGGGGAGGTCACGTCTACCAAGAGGACAGTTATTTAGTTTGTCACCATATTCCATGGGAACATGTGAGGTTGTGGATCGGTTATGCACTGGCTGCATAGTTCTCCATGTAGCCATAGCACAGGGTGGAGGAAGGATGGTCGGGGAGACCTTCTGGGGCTGTGGAATTGTTGAAAAGATGCAAGTTGGATGCTCTCCTTTTTCGTAGTATGAAATGCTCCATGTCACACCGCCAATGAGCTGTCCGGATGTCCTCAAGACAAGTCCTGTGGTAGATGCGACTGGCTGGGTGGACGTGGATAAGGAAACGCTGCAACACAAGAAGTACCCCAATGTGTTTGGGATCGGGGACTGCACCAACCTCCCCACGTCCAAGACTGCTGCTGCAGTAGGTAGGAGAACTGGCTGTCTCCCTCCTCTCCACCCTAGGCACTTGTATTAGTTACTTCTCTCTCATTGCTGATAAAATACCCAACACCCAAAGTTAAAGGAGGAGAGGTTTATTTAGCTCACAGTGTGTAGAGGTTTCAGTCCATCATCGGCTGGCTCCAAGGCAGGGTGGCATGATAAGAGGAGAAACAGTTCATGGTGGGCCAAAGGTAGCAAAAGCAACAAGGGGAGACCACAGCTCTTTCTGTCCCTTGTATCTTATCCAGGCTTCTGTATAGAGCAGAAGGCGTCTTTGGAGAACTTTGCCCCGGAATCGCACCATCTTAGCTGCCTTTTCTACGTCAGAGGGGCTTTTTTCAGGGAAGGGGTAAACACTTGAGAGAGGCCATCGCTGTTACAGCTTTCTGGGCTTCTCTTACTTCTCATTCAGCCATGCTCACACCCCTGGCATTCTCGGTCCCGGAAGCCAAGCAAGTTGGCTCTTTCACTCCTGCCTGAAACTCGATAAAGGTAGGGAAACATTTGTTTCCCAGCAGACACATGCAAGTCAATGAAAGCCTGCAGACCAGAAAATTGTTCTCTTAAGAGAAACACAGCGGAGCATGCCCTGATTGGTACACGATTAATGCCTCAGCCTGGAAAACTAGATTCCTCACCGCCACATCCTGCAGGAGCAGTGGCTGGGAGAAGTGCCTTTCAGATTCTTTTCTCTGCACAGGAAAAGGAAATCCTGACCTCCTGCTGCTGGGTGTGGTGCTGCTGTGTGTGTCTGACACCTACGGGACCTCTTGTTACTTTCACAGTTTCAACAGGAAGAAAGACTTTCTAGGGAATGCACAGACTGTCTTTGTCATTATTAATGATAACTTTCTCTTGGCTTTTTAATTTCAAAAATTCAAATCTATCATAACTGTGAAAGAAAGTACAATGAATACTCACATACCTTTCAGGTATTAACCAGCTATTAATATTTTTGTGACATCATTTGCTTTATCATTCTGTGTAGTTTAGATATTTCATGATATTTCACCTTAAATACTCCAGCCTGCATCTCCTAGGACAGTGGTGGTGAACCTATGGCATGTGTGTTGTTTTTCTTTTAAGACAAAAGATGTAAATGTATGAGTTATTTTTTCTAAGCTAAAACCTCAGTACTCAGGTTTCATTGCAGCATTGACATTTTTCGATGAATAAGTGGGTTTGGGGTTGCAGTTCGGGTGCTTATCTCTAAAAGTTTCCCCATCACTGGCCTAGGAGAAAGGACATTTTCCTCCTTAGACGTCATTATCATGTCTGAGAAATTTAACACTGTAAAATAAATTCTTCCATATACAGTCCAGTTTGGGTTTCTCTAGTTTTCCTAAAAATGTCCTTGGTAGCTCCCTCCATCCCTTAGATTCGTAGCCAGTCAGCAACCACACCCCACATCAGCGGTTGTGTCTCTTTAGTTTTTTTTAATCTAGAACGTGTCTTTGGTGATGCTGGCATTTTTGAGGAGTGCAGGCTGGCTGCCTTGTAGAACACCCCAGGATTTTACATTGCCTGGTTGTTTTCCCATGGTGAGGTTCAGGCTAAGTGTGGCGAGCATGTCAGTCCTCGAGGCCGTGAATCTCCCGCCAGGCACCGCGGGAGCCAGTCATGTTAGCTTGTCTTGCCTCTGATGAAGTAGATTCATCACTGGGTTAAGTGGTGTCCACTGTTTTTTTCCATTACAAAGTTACTTTTTCTCTTTGTAATTTATAGGGAGTCTGTGGGGTGAAGCTTCGAATTTACATTCGCTTAGTGTAAACCTACTGAATTTATGTGGTGGTAATACCTGTTACGTGAATCCAGGTTACCTGGCTTTTAATCTACTGCCAACAGATCTTTATTTCGGTGTTCTGGGTGTTAGCTATGATTAAACAAAGAATTACGTGAAAAGTCTTGCTCTCAATCCTGCCTTCATCTGCTTGGCTTCAGCTGTCTCCTCAGCCTCTCAGAGAGGACCCTGTCTTTACATCTCTGTTTTAGAACCTGTACTCTGTGACGTGGTTCCTCCAGAACTTGTTGTCCAAGTCCACTCTTGATTCACGTTTGGGTTGCTTTCAACCCATTTTTATTTCAAACAGCACCAAGTGACAGCTCTTTGTCTTTTCATACTACGAATATCCTTAATGAGTAAATAATAATAGTTCAGCTGTCCCCAAGGAGATTCACGATTCTCATTGGCTCCCCTCCCCTCCCCTCTGAGTGTCTCTAGGCAATGCTGACACTTGTCCCGTTTGTCCCTCCTTGTGACCTCCCTCCCAGCTCCACCAGACCACTTTGCTGTTGTGCTAGAAGTCCGGCCTTGCTAGGTTGAAGGTAGTTTTCCTGGGGCTCCTGCTCTTTCTCTGCTGCCTTTGGCCCCAGGGTTCTCCCTGAATTACCCACAGCACAGCCAAGACTGGGATGTGGCATTTAACGAAAGTTAACAAAGGCTTTGACATAACGTAAGGAGATTCTAGTAGACAAAAAATCCACAACTCACATTTGACTGAACACACGCACACCGTCAGCCTGGCTGTGGAGTGTGACCACCCCCAGCGTCCCTGGGCCTGACCAACCTCAGTGCTGTGGTCCTTACTGGGGGGCCTCCATTCTTCTCCACCGCCCTTCACCCCCTGCAGCAGTGGACCCCTCAGGTCACCTCAGTACAGATTCCAAGCTCTTCATGGCCTCAAAGATGAACAAAATTTTCCAAAATGGATGCATGATTTTTAGAGATGTTGCTTTGCCCACAATGGAGATAGCCATTTAATACTTTCAAGCAGAGTTCCTCATTTTTTTTTTTTTGAATCTCCTTATTCTAGAAAGAAAAAAACCAAAAAATCTTCATTGCTTTATTGAGTTGAGTATAAGCAAACTACAGGTTGTGGGCCAAAGGTAGCCCGTCACCTATTTTTGTACAGTTGGCTGAGAGTAGTTTTTACAGGTGAGCATTTATAATCAATTTGATAACAGGGGACACTAGCTCTTACTCAATCTAAAAAAATTCCATTATTCTACTAATGAGAATCAGTAGAACTATATTACAAAAATATTATATTTTGAATTTTTATCCATAAGACTTTTGTGGAAAAAAAATTTTTTTTTCTTATAACATCTCTGGTTTTTGCTTCTTGACCCACAAGACCTAAAAATTTTCTTTACAGAAAATCTTCTGATGCCCGATTTAGGAGATTACACTTTAAAGAGCACGTTGCAATATAAAAGTAACCCATCTTTCCTCAAAAGTAAACCTGGTATTCTATCTTTAGTGACACACACTGCTTGTTCTCTTTTAAAGGCTAGTCTTCATTATTCAAAATGGAACCCAGGCTGAGATCAGATGATATTAAGGAATTATTGCTAATATTTTTAGGTGTGAAAGTGCTATTGTCCTTGTGATAAAAATCCCCCACCTATCAGAGACAGAAATATTTGTGGATGAGCAGGTATGATGTCAGCCCTGAAAATCTCCAGAAAATAAAGTGGCGTGTGTGACGCAATAGATGAAAATAGACAGATAATTTGAATATTTTCACAATAAAATAGGTAGTCGCTCCACTTTTTCCATTGGAGAAGAATGCGTACATGCACATATGTAAAGAGAGACATCAATGTAGTTAGGTGCATATAGGTGTGTATCTCCATCGATCTAGTCCAGCCTTGGCCAAGGCAAATCTGGAAGAGAGGAAAACCCAGTGTTCTGCCTAATTGCGTGTGCTTGGGGCTACCATTCAAAGCTGTGTGTTGACAGGGACTTGGGGATGTCCCGGATGGCTGTGGGACACTGGGCACACAGACCAAGTTGACAGCATCAGTCCAGCAGGAGGGGTGGGCAGGGCCATCCTTGTGGTGCTGTTGGAAGCAGCTGGCTCTGCAGAGACATCTGTGTGGCCCCTTGATGAATGGAAGGACCCCCATGGTGCTCAGAATTTCATGTAGTATGAAGTCACGTGCTACTCACAATCTAGAGGGCAGGGGAACGGAATCTTCTTAACTTGTATATATTAAAGTTATTTGCAAATTAGTTCTCATGCAAAACCTCAATGCTTATAGTTTTTCTGACTTTTCCATTTCTCTTATAGCTGCCCAGTCAGGAATACTTGACAGAACAATTTCTCTGATTATGAAGAATCAAACACCAGTAAAGAAGGTTCGTATGTCCTGTGAGAATCATTGTCTCAACCATCACCTTCCACTCTGTATGGGTCTGGTGGTTTCCCACAGTTTTGCCACTTTCTTTATTAGTTCTCCAAGATGGGCTCTTCAATTTTTTCCCTTTGGTACTATTTTTTTTTTGTATAATTTACATTTGTATGAAGAATTGCAACCACTCCGAGCACGTAATAAATTCTAAAGTTTCTATATAATTCTATAAAAAAAGCTACTTTTCAGCTCAGTTTCATGTGCAATTTTAGTATGATGGTTACACATCATGTCCACTGGTGACCGGCTATAACCGTGTGATTCTGGCGGAGTTTGACTACAGAGCTCAGCCAATGGAAACCTTCCCCTTCGACCAGAGCAAAGAGCGACTTACCATGTATCTCATGAAGGCTGACCTGATGCCTTTCCTGTACTGGAATCTCATGCTAAGGTGGGTGTGTCACCTGGTCCTGGTGTGGGGCACACCTGTTAGTGTATTGCATCACCTTGTGTGAGTAGATGGCTTCTAGGACGCCTTCCAGCTTCTACACAAAGCTTCTACTTGCCAATAGCATCTGTCCTGCTGTGCCATTTCTCATAATAGTGGCAGCAGTCCTTGAGGGGGTTCCAGAACCTCCACCATACTGGGAAGAAGGGCTGGTCTGGGGGAGGGGGTTGTAGCCTACGCTCTTCATCTCTGGGAGTCACCCAGGCGTCTTCCTTCTATGCTCTGGCCCTCTTTCGCTGCTGGATAAGTAATAGTAATAAATCATTTTCTCTTGTCAAGTGCTTTCTCATCTGCTACTTTACTTTTTAAAGAATATTATGTGTGATGGGCCGGTGAGATGGCTCAGCGGCTTAAGCGCCTGCCTTGCAAGCGCAAGGGCCCGAGTTCGACTCCCGGAACCCACATACGAAAAAGGGGCCGGTGATATCGCTCAGCGGCACGGGCGCCTGCTGGCGCGCGAGGTCCTGAGGTCGTTCCCCCGGTACCCACCAAAAAAAAAAAAAAAAAAAAAAAAAAAAAAAAAAGAATATTATGTGTGGGAAAAAATAAAAGTGATTAAGAGCACAGACTTTGGAGTCCAACCTGTGTTTGAATCATGCTTCTGCCGTATCCTAGCTTATGTTCTAGGGCAAGTTGCTTAGACTCTCTGTGTTTAAGTTTCTTACTGGCAAAACGACAGTAACGTTGCCTGTCCCATAAAATGGGAATTAGTGAGATAACGTAGAAAGGGGTAGAAGGAGACATTCAATAAATAGAGTAATATAAATGAATACTTTCCCCTCTTTGTTCTAAAAATTGATGACCTCTTTTGACTTTCTCAAACTCATGCTCTTCAACTCAGGATGATTTTGCCCCCAAAGGACATTGGCAATATCTGGAGACATTTGTGGTTGTCACGAATAGGATGGATGCCACTGGTAGCTAGCGACCTGAATCCAGGGATACTGCTAAGATCCTGCAACACATAGGACACCTCCCACGATGAAGAACTACCTGTTCCATCATGTCATTAGGGCTGAGGTTGAGAAACCTGTGTTGAGTTCCTGAGCAAGTGAAAGCAGAGAAGAAAGCAGTTTGATGTAGAAGAGGCATCACACAGGTTTGCCGAATCGAGTCAGCAAGTGCAGGCCACGCAGCATCAGCATCAAGCCAGGGCTCCAAGGCGGTTGTCTCCTGGTCACAGGCTTTTTCTTTCTCACCTGACAGATCTTACTTTGTGTGCTGATAAGTGTGCTTGGAGCATCCTGGCTTCCCTTCAAGATACTGCTGGCTAAAATCACCCCATTTCTTTTGCCCCAAGTAACTTTTCTCTGTTATTTCTCACAGGGGCTACTGGGGAGGACCAGCCTTTTTGCGGAAGTTGTTTCATCTGGGTATGAGTTAAGGATGGCTTCTGGGTCTGAACTGCAGTTCCTGAATGGGCCGAGAATGGCATGAAGGGCTCTCCTAGCCCTGTGAAGACTTTTCTTGCTGGATAACGATGACTTCTTGGGGTCCTCCTGAACTGCCGTCACGTGGGCTGACCAGAACAAGCTGGATTCTTTGGAAATATTCAAGTGATAGACTTCTATTTTCTAAATAAAAGTTCATCATTTCTACTAGAAAATTGTCTCTTGACTGGTAGGAATGAAAAGTTTTTATAGCGCTGGTGTTGGTGGGTGGTTATAACTTTCTTGTTATCTACCACGAGTGATCAACTTGTAGCTGGTATAGCTGTCCAGAGCCTATTTGGAGTCTCAGGAAAGTGACTGCAGGGACAACATTGCTTCAAGAGTTTGTGGCAGCCCTGAATATGGAATTACTTAGAACCCTTCCTGTGGGGCCCAGCATGGTGGGCTGGGAGCCCGCTTCTGCCCTTCCATTTCCTCCATCTAGTAGTGTCGAGGCTGTGCTTTCCCCAGCCAATGACTGAACACGGTGGGGGACTTGGTTCAAGGAATCCTGATGTGTATGGTAGGCATTTGCTCAATTCAGTCCCAATTGTGGCCAGCAAAGTTTTCAATGAGTCTGCACTGGAAATGCTGCAGGAAGTCACAGGTCCAACTTATGTGAAGTTCTGCAGTGGTTTCACAATAATTTGCTCCAAATCAGTTGCTTATAGAAGTTTAGTTTCAGTTCAATCTGACATTTTAAAGTGTGTATATTTCATTATTTATAAATGCTGCCAAGCAGAAAGATATAGCAGTCTATACAACGCCTTAGATTTTTTTATAACATGTTGGAGTGCAAACCCTTCTATGTGTTTCTAGGACTGCCAGGTGTCTCTGGTTTTCAGGAGTTCTCCTGATGTCTTTCAGAACTGATCACGGATTCATCTGTTCATTCAACAGATTCTTACTGAGCACCTACTGCTTGCCAAGTACTATTTTTGGCCCAGGGGATGCAGCGATGACCCAGACAGATGAGGGCCCTGCTCACATTTCTGTGGCTTCTGTATCAGTTTCCAACTCTTCTTTTCCTGGGATGCCCGGGAGCTTGCTAAGTGCAGCTGTGCCTTGATTTGGGGAGTGGACTTCCCTCAGCGGCACACATTCTGGGAGAGAGTAGGGGACCACCCCTAGCAACAGGGCTGAAAGATGGTTTCCAGGGGGACCATACATCCTGGTTTGCCTCTGATGTTCATGGTGAACACCGCTGTCCCAGCATAACTATCAGTAACACCCATTTTCATGCTCCAAAGTGTTCCTATTTGGGCAACAGAGCATGACCACTGTAGTGGCCACCTTGTGTCCAGGGTGGGAGAGCAGTGCTACACATGGTGCTAGTATGGGGCTTGCTGTCACTGTTGCTTTCTTCCTTGTGGTGTTTGTGCAACAAGCAAGGCTGGAATTACGCTGCCCTGTTCTTAGAGTCCTGGGCAAAGATGCTTCATAGCTTTGTGCAGTTTCTGCCCAAGTCTGCATCCTGATGGGCAGCTCACTCCTGCAGGATTGTGAATTCAGGGCAGATCGTGAGTTTATCCCAGGTAATCCTCCTCTGCAGGACCTGGGAAGTCCAGGGACTAGTCCAGCTGGGACCCTGTCCTCGGATGTGGACAGAAGTGCTGGCCAGGCTGGCTTCTGGATTTCCAGAGAACAGGGCTGTGATTCCTGGGACCCGATGAGGCTCTGGGTGGAGTGAGTGAAATTCCGTTCTGAGGTAACCCAAGCCTCCTGGGTCTGTTTATGATGATGCATTCCAAATAAAATCTTCAAGCACTGGGCAGTTGCTTCAGAGATCACTTCTGTGATCTCTGTAGAGTTCATTGCCAAGGCTGGAGGCAGCAGTGACCCCCACTGGCCGCCTGTTGGTCTTCGGCACAGTGTTCTCTCTATCCTATGAGCTTGGAAAGATAAAAACTCTGCTGACTTCCAGAAAAGCTTAGCCTTTGTAACTCATTACCTTATCCACAATCATGGGGTTGGCCAAGGGAGAGGCTGCCTTTCTAAGGAGGAGTGGACAGCAGGAAGAGGAGATGGGACCAGGGTTGGAGTAAGGGCAGGGGCTTCTCCATCAGTGGTGCCTCAGGTTGGCGTTCTGCCCTGTGGACTGGAGGTTCTGCCTTGCACAGGGGTCCAGTGTCAGGCAATGCCTGTAGAATCTGCAAGTGACACTGTTCTGAGCTCATGGACTCAGGGAATCCACCTTAAGTCCTTCACTCCTGTTGCTAGAGCTTCCTTCTCCATTCCTGCTTTGGCGTCAGTCCTACGTGAGCTGTCAGTGCAGTGACATCACCAAGGCTGTGGTCTAGGGACCACTGGGGTATAGAGGAGGAAGCAGGGGAAACACAGTCTGAGATTTAGTAGAACTTTCTATGGCATTAACATTTGAAACTTTTTCTCCTGTCTAACATTCATAGCAAATTTAACAAAAAGATAAAAGGAATAAAAATTACTCCCAAATTCATCTTCTAGTAATAACTAATAACATGTTGCTCTCTCTTTCAGTCTAATATTATTGCACAGGAAGTTTCTGTAGGAAGTGGGATCATATTGAAGGGACTGATCTGTGTGTTTTATACTAGTATGCACCAAGGGCTGGGGGTCGGTTGTAGAGAGGAGGTGACCTGTGGGCAGTTACTCAAGGAGCATGGGGCACACGTGCTGGCCCAGGGAACTGCTAATTGATGAACCTATCTGTTGTCTGTCATGTGTCTAGAAAAGTATCAGTACTGGGCTGGCACCAACCATTTTTCTCCTGTAACCCTAACAAGAATGCTGAAAGGGAAATTATAAAAGACATGGGATATTGATGGAGACCGCTACAAAGAGGCTCTGAGCAGGATTTAAAATTAATCAATTGGCTTTCTATGTTTACTTGTGAATCTGTCCCAGGCCTAGGCCCCTTGTCTGGAGATGGGCAGCAGATTCATAGTAAGTGAACTTCTATGAATCACTGGTCCCAGCTGAGGCCTGTAGTGGCCTGTGAAGCCATGACACCTCAAAGGACAAGATAAGGCCACAGCTGAGGACACCTGGCTCCAACCCCAACTAACTAGAGACCACAGCTGCAGGCTTCTCTCTCCTGCGGTGAAGGTCAACCTGGAGATAAGATAGTTCTCCTAATTATCATAATTCACTACTCGGGGAAGTCTTTGAACTAACTCCCAAGGTCCTGCTCAGTTCCCATGCCTTCCTCAGTATTCCCCTTCCTTTGTTTCAAAACCAAATAAATATGGGCCACCCAGAAAAGTTCTTTATCTCAGTCTCCAGACAATCTTGAGTTCTGCTAGAGGGTTTTGATCCTCCCGCAGTCCTAAAATCATACCACCTGTCTCTTATTTAAGCCTTTGCCGTCCACTCATTTGGGAGGCTGTGGGCCTGATCAGTCCACTGTAGGATATTATGGTTTTTTGTTTGTTTTTAAAGATGGTGTAGCACAGGGGCCGGTGAGATGGCTCAGCGGTATAAGCGCCTGCCTGGCAAGCGCGAGGGCCCGAGTTCGACTCCCGGAACCCACATACGAAAAAGGGGCCGGTGATATCGCTCAGCGGCACGGGCGCCTGCTGGCGCATGAGGTCCTGAGGTTGACCCCCCGGTACCCAAAAAAAAAAAAAAAAAAAAAGATGGTGTAGCACAATAGTTAAAAGTAGCTCCTCTGATTTTTTTTAATGCATCGGATAACTCTGATCTGATATTAAAACACAGTCCCCCTTCTTCCCCCTTCATGACCTGAGACTGCAGAGCTTTCATTCAAGATGGGTCCATTTTGGGCATCTCAGGGAGGGAAGAAACAGAGAAATTCTTTGGAACACATTAATAAAAACTAGGTCTGTCTGGTTCTATTAGCTGCCAAGTAGCTAAGGAAATTGCTTGTCTGTAGACTGGAAGAAGTCAAGGTTAATTCTTTGCAATAGATAGGTAGAAAGGTCCCAAAAGGCTGATGAAAGAAAGATGGATAGTGAGACAGTGTTCTACCCCAACACTGATTTTTAAAAAGTAACTCCCCTGGGGTATAGCAGGCTGTGAGCAGCCCTAAATTAGGTTATCACATTGCATATTTGCAGGTAGTAGAACTCCTGTGACTGCATCCGTCAGGTACAATTATCCCCACAAGGGCAGAGACTCTGGTGCTAGGCTGGGAGTGAGCCGGGCTTGGGTCTTCTTGAAGGACATCCCAGTGGGACAGGGGTGGGAGCCACAGACTTGGCTTTGGATCCTGGTTCTCACATAGACGGGGGCCTGATGGTGCCCAACTGCAGCGTGTTAATCACCATGTTCATTGCCTGTCACGTGGTCAGAGTGTCCCTTTCACCAATTAGAGGAGGGGATCAAGTGAGTTTTGGTGCAGTCAATCGTTGCTGCTGTTGTCCACCTTAGGAGCTTGTGGAGCACTCAGAAACACAGCTTCCTCCGGACTAGAACTTCCTGCCTGTCTGGCCACAGAGGGACCACAACAGGGCTCTCCAGCATCCCTGGGCTAACTGAAGGGTGCCAGGGTCCTCTTACTACCCATTCTGTCTCATTTCAACAGAGGTCCCCAGCTGAAAGGTCACCAGTGTCACAGTTAGTAGATGCGGGTGAGTGGCTGAGTGCAGATCTGGGTCCAGCCTTTCTGGGTTTGAGTCTCAGATTCTGCCTTTTGCTGACTGTACAACCTGGAGGAAGTCATGTAAATTCTCTGGGCCCCTGTTTTCTTATTTATAAATTGGAAATTATCATAACATCTACCTTACTGAGTTATTGTGAAGATTAAACACATCAAGCTAGGCATAGTGGTGCACGCCTGTAATCCTGGCACTTGGGAGGCTGAGACAGGAGGATGGCCACAAGTTCGAGGCTTGCCTGGGCTACATAGTGAGACCCTGTCTCAAAAACAAAAATCAAACAAGTAAAAAACTTCTTATATATGAGATGTAATGAAAATATACTGTGAATGTTTAAATTAGAAAAATTATTACAGTAAAATACACATTGCCATCAGTCCCCCTCTAAATACTACCCTTGCTTTGAGCACATTTATCCCACCATTCTTATTACTTTCTGAAGCAGTTCTGGAAGTCCTCTTTCATGAGTGTTTTTATGAGATAAGATAAAAAATGTGGTGAATGCTGCTTCGAGTGCCGTCGAATGGAGAAAGGCAGCTCATAAAAACATTACATCGTGTCCTCATCCACCTCATTCACTGGGTCTGGCACTGTCCAACTTCTGGCTTTTTCTCCATGCCAAATGACCATGAAAGGGAGATGTTTTGAGTTGATCCAGGACATTGAGGCAGCCACAACAGCACAACGAAAGACACTCGGGAAACAGGACTTCCAGAACTGCTGCAGAAAGTGGCAAAAAAAATGGGATAAGTGTGTTTGAAGAGAGGGGAGTCTTTTGAGGGGGATTCATGGGAATGTGTCTGCTACTGTCATAAATTTAAACCAATTTAAACATTCACCATAGTTTTTGGTCACACCTCATGTGAGAAATACTATGCACTCACCTAATACCAGGGACTGTTCCAGGTATAATCTATCATAAGTTGCTTCAAGTCAATCCAAAGCTGGCTGGGTGCTTCTAGTGAGCTGCACCGAGCTACCCATAGCAATGGGTGGGCTCCTTCCCCGGAGGAGGCTGGGCAGCTGGTCTGAACCACAGCATGTGGACTCCTCTTAGATCAGCTTTCAGAAGACCCTCTGTGTGCAATCTCTCTTGGCCTCAAATCAGTCCCTTTCTCTAGTGTATGCAACTCCATTCCGTAGAGATCTGTGGTTGGATATCCTATTGGGTATTGAGAATCAATGAGCAGAACAATTCCTTATTAATAGCTCCCACAAACATTTCATTTCCTGGGCATCTAATATATGGAAGGCGCTGGAGGTTCATTGATGAAAGCCCTCACCCTGCGTTCCTGATTATTTATGTGTCTGTCATGCAAGTTACCATGATAGCTGTGTAATCTATCTGATCTCATGACAGTCAGAATGCGCCACCGACAGACACCAGGTATTCAGGGAAAATACACAGAAGAGGGTGCAGTTTCAGCTGAAATAATCAGAATTCATGTCATTGCAGGAGACAGAAATACAACCCAAATATGCTTGAGAAAGAAAGGAACTTATTGGCTCGTGTAATCCAAGGGTAGATTTTAGGCATGGCTAGATCTAGAAGTCAAAAATAATAGCCAAGATTCTCTTACTTCATCTCTCAAATTTTTTTTCCTTTTAAGCCACTCTTTAACTGTGGCTAGGTATTTTCATTGTAGCCAGGGAGGAGGGTGTGTGTGTGTTCTCCAAGCACAGCCTCCCCAGAGGGAAAAAGCAGCTTTGCTTTCTCAGTGTTCAAGGGCCAATTCTGAGGGAGGATTACGATTGTCACCTGATCGATAATGTGTTTCTCCTATCTGAATGAATGCTGGGCTTCGTCCTCTTATGTTTAGTGCCATATGAGCAGGACCTAGAACAGTATGTGAGGCACACAGTAAGTACTCAGTAAATGTTGGAGGAAGAACTGAACCAATCAGCTAAATTTTGGCCACTGCCCACTCCATATCTAGGGGACTGGGACTTACAACTAAAAGAGAGAGAGATTGGTAGAAAAGGGATCCGGGCAGCCTCACACCATTGTTGGTCCTGATCCATGAGCCTTGTCCTTCCTCAGCCAGGTAGGGCACAGGAAGTTCCCTGGCAGGGAGACAAGATGGGCAAAGGGCTCGGGGTGAGAGGATGTGGTGGCTGTAGTTACTTTGGTGTAGACAGAATATTGGACCACAGAAAGACAGGTGGGATGTGGGCTTCCGAGAGGGCTGGATCTTTCTGGTGCTTTTCTTCCTTCAGCTCCAGCCCCAACTTTCTGCTCCTGGTGGCTGATGGGCCTTATCTATATCAATGGTCTCTCCTGCTGCCTGGTTTCTGAGTGGATTCTGCCAATGGGGGTGAGGGAGGAGGTGGAAGAGAGGGAGGAGAGAAATGGTGGCCTTTGGTTCCTCTGGCTTCCTCCCTGCAGGGCTGCCTTGGCCCCGTGATGTGGTAAGAACGGTATCTAAAACTACAAATTTGCTAACTTTTATAGCAATTTGATAGAGATTTTTAATTTGTTTAGTAATTAAAATATTTCAGTGATACTTGGGATCAAACCCAGAGCCTCAAGCATGCTAAACAAGGGCTTGTATTTTATGTATGTTAGATCATCTCATTTTTTCCTAATCATTTTCATATTGTATTTTATAAAGTACTAGTCTGAGAATTCAACCAAAATGAAACAGAATGAAAATAAGAATTGCAAACTTGGTCCTTCCACACAGATCCCTGGAGAAGCTTCCTCTAGATGCCAGGGCCAACGAACTTCATCATGATGGGGCTGGAACTAGTATAGTGGCACTAGGGGAGAGAAAATTCATAGATACTTAGATGAAAAACAGAAATCACTATATAAATAGTTTAAGCAGAAGTTAAATATCACACAGATTGACAAATTGTGCTGTGAGACAAATGCGGCCCAATGCTTGCTTTTATAAATAAAGCTTTATTGGAACACAGTCACGTGTTCCACAGCGATGTTATGGCGAGTTGTGCAGTTGTTAGAGAGACCATGTGTGGCCTGCAGAGCCTACATTATTTATTACCTTGCCCTTTATAGAAAAAGTCTGCTGCCTTTGGAATATTGGGAGATACTTACAGAACTTTAGGAACAAGAATCAGGAAAGCTGTTGGTTTCCAGAACAGCTTGCTGAAGAAATCCCAGGAATACTGGCACTGGGTGTCTTGGCTAGCAGTCCCTTCAAAGTAGGTGACCGCGGGAGATGACCACGATGCCTAGCCAAGCCTCCTGCATTCTGGTGGCATGAGTGCTCCTCATTAGCTGATCCTAATTAAACTGGATGCATTTTTCCAGCTGTTTCTCTTGACCTGGAGTTGAGTGTAGAGGGCTAGACATAGGGAATGACTAGTGAGGGTAGGGATTCGGAGCTGGGATGACTCCCAGCCTTGGGTGACTGATGAATTGTGGTATCACCCACGGAGAGGAAGAAGAGCAGGAAAGAAGATTCTGGAAGGGATGAGAGGCCCTGTTGAGAGGTTATATCCTCAAACTCCTGCCAACGGAGTGGCATCATGGCCATATGTCCCAACGGGGTTTTTCTCAGATTTATTCATAGAGTAAGACCATAAAGTACTTTTGACATGAAAAGAAATTGGTATTCCAAGGCTGGGATTAACAGATCTTGCTGTGGCTGATGAATAGCCAGCTTGCAGGCTAAAGGAGTTGTAAATCTCCCTTTCGGCAGGTTTAAAGGGGACCTTCCAGGAATTGGAAAACGTTGGCAATCTCTGACACAGGGCCTTGTTGGCAGGCATAGTCTTGTGGATGCCAGAGAGAGCCCAGAAGCAAGCCCACGAAGGGAGAAAAGTAGACGGGAGAGGAGGTGATAGGAGAGAGGGGGGGTCTCCTGGGAATGGGCCTCACTGAAAGGTGAGAGGGCTCTTAATCTCTGTGTGACAGCAATGGGAAGATGGGGGAAAGGGCAATGGGACCACAGCTGCCGACCACCTAGGCCTCTCCTCCGGCTTAATTCCTGTTAGGGGCCCTCTTCCATATGGGTCAGGTTTCTTGTTGCTGGGACAAAATACCCAACGCTGCAATTTAAAGGAGGAAGTGGTTTTTTGGTTCATAGTTGCTGAGATTTTGTCCATAGTTTGTTGGCTCCAAAGCAGAAACGTCATGGCGGAAGGGTGTTGTGGAGCAAAACTGCTCACGTCATGGTGGCTGGGAAGTAGAGAACAGGGAAGTGTGCCAGAGAGATAGGGACCCAGGGACCAGATACAGCTCTCATGAGCACACACCCATCACCCACCCAGACACACCCAGAAGTGTGCTGTACTAATCTCTCAAGACAATCAAGTTGACAATTAAGATTAACCATTACATCCTTCCTCCCAGAGAGGGCTCCCTACTGTTGCCTGGGGACATTACTCTAAACTTCGAAAAGATTGTGGCAGAAAACTCTCCCCAACCTATTCCTCTATTGGAGAAGAGACTTAAGGACTTCAATTTTATGCCTTTTCACTCTAACAAAGATAATTTCATTCCTCCATTTGGTTTACTTCCTCCATTTGGAAATATCCAGCTCACAAATCCATCCTTTCGCCCTACTATAACACCTGTGTTCAACTAACGAGTGGTTGGCTTCTGAATGAGGAATGCTTTTAATAGTTTTTATGTGCAAATGCCATACTGCAGGTCCTTAAATATCAACAACTGTAAAAAGAACAGAATGATTGTTATGGGTTGAATATTTGTCTCCCTGCCCAGACATATGTCAAAGGCCCAAGCTCCAAGTTGGGCTTATTGGTGTACTTGGAGATAAGGCCTTTACAGAAGTAATTAAGGTTAAGTGAAGTCAGAAGGGCAGGGTTTAGGTCCAATGATCAGTGTCTGTATTACAAAACACATCCGAGCATACTCGCTGCCATGTGAGGAAGCAGCTACAAGGAGGCTATCTTCAGGCCAAAAAGGTGGCCCTGACCATGCTGGCAGTCTGATCTTGGGCACCACAGCTGTGATATAAATTTATGTTATTTAAATGAGGTAGCTTTCTGTCACTGTGACAAAATAACTGAGCTAGTTAACTTACGAGGAGGGAAGATTTATTTTGGCTCACAGTTTCAGAGGTTTCGGTCCATGGTTAACTGCCCCCTTGCTTTGGGTGGAGCATGATGATGGAGCACCTGGCAGAACAAGCTGCTCACCTCATGGCAGGCAGCAGGGAAGCAAATAGACAGAAAGGAAAGGGTTGGGTCCCTAAGTCCTCCTCAAGGCCACGCCCCCCAATGATTCACTTCCTCCTCAAGGCCGCCCCGCAATGACTCAGTTCTTCCTACCAGCCCCACCTCCTCAAGTTTCTTCCACATCCCAATGGCACCACAGGCCAGGAACCAGGCCTTCAACATATAGGCCTTCAGGTGACGTTCCAGATCCAAACAATAGCATCCCTTCCAGACTAAGTAGCAAAAACAGTGATTTATTGGCTAAAATATCTCAGAAGTTTGGGAAGGAACTGAGACATGGCTGGATCAAGAAGCCCAGTTTCTGTCTTTCTTGACCTTTCAGCTCTGTCTTTCTTTATGTTGGTTCCTTGTTCAGGTAGATTCACTTCACACGTTGGTAAAAAAGGGCCCTGGCAGGAATGGACTTACTGGGCTCTTGTGCTGAGACAAGAAGCCGAACTCCCACTTTCCAGCTGTAGAAATGCCTCTCCCCTTCCCCTCAGGGAGCTCCTATTCATCCTTCAAGCACTACGTATAGGCAAGAACCATTTTCTCTTCTGCGTCCTCAGGACTTAATCCTTAAGTCCAGTTTGTGCTGCTGTGGCCCATGGGTGCCAGCCCCAGGCAGCAGAGCCTTCGCGTTTCCCTCACCCCGGAGGCGATCCATAAACATGTGTAACATAAGGAGTTCACACGAATGTGCGCAAACACAGGCCCTTGTTATTTCACACCAGCTCCTGTTCCATTAGGAGGCGTTTACAGGCAGAGCGGTCACACGCCGATTAACATCAGCTCTAATTTCTTTTCTAGTATCTGACATGTTGCTCAAGACAAGCCAGTAATGAGGCGTGCGTGGGGCTTATGTTTTCAGAAGTCGAGATTTAATGTACTTAAGGATAATAGTTGGGAACAAAACTATTTTAAAGGTTAAATATGGCTGTTTTGGTTAAATTCTGTGGGTGTCTGAGTGGAGGGCAACACCATTTCCTGCTGAGGGGAGTTTGCTTAGCCGTAATCAAAAGCATAATAATGTTAGTAGCCATGGTGGATCGAGCACTTTGAGGCAGACACCGAGGTAGGAGATTTGCACCCAACGCCTTATTTAACCATCAGGACCTCCTTAAAGGGGGGCGTTTTGCCCTGTTTTACAGGAGCTGAGGCTTAAAGGGAAAGCAACTTGCTCAGCTCACGACCTGAAGTGGCAAGTGCAAGTCAGAGCCACAAGAGGGCGCGCCGCTTTTTCTAGCCTATGGGCCTTTTTCTCTGGGCACCTTTGGCAGTCAAGTGTGACGCTCACAGGAACACCCGCTTTTCTCTTACTGTTCGGGGCTCTCTCCCTCTTCCTCTGTCTCTCTCCCTCTCCTTGTTTATTTGTTTATTCCAGGGACGAGCAGCACTGGGAACATGGCCCGTGGGCAGGATGAGAACGTTTCTGGAACTGAAAGTTATGTTCCATCCAGTCGAACAGGAAGCAAACGCTTTGAATTCAGGAATCCTGTAACATCTGTGATGTCGGCCATCATGCATGAAACAGTAGAGCTCCGAGGGGCCACTGCGAGCTCTGGTTGGCAGGCCCTGTCTTGCAAGTGTGCATGTGTGTGCACACAGGCTTGCACACTCACCCTGCCCTTCCTCCAGGCTGGGGCTGGGTCCGCCATCCTCCTTCACCTTGACCTCTGTGCTCCAGCTGTGCCTATCCCAGAACGACTGTGTGTCCACATTCTCCTCGATCTTCACAGAGGACCAGAATTGGCCTTTCCTGATGGCCTCGTGTGAGTAACCACTCTGGTCTCTGATTAAAAGTGAGAGCTCTCAGGACTTCACGAAGGTGTCTTTGAACCTGGAGGGCAAAGTCCTGTGTATCATGCACCGAGCCCGCTCTGCGTCTGTGCTGGGTTGTGGTGCAAGGGAAATGTACCTTTGTGGATCCCAAACCTGCTGGTACGACCTCGTCAGCTTGTCTGGGTCAGTCGGCTTTTCCACTGCTGGACACAATACCTGACACCCACGACTTAAAGGAGAGAGTTTAATTAAGCTTATGATTTCAGTCTTGATTAACTACCCAAACATTTTATTCCCTTTATGTTATTATTCATGTTCTTTTTTCCTGTCTATAAATGTATAGCATATATATATATTTTTTTCTATATAAATACATACATTCACACACATGCATACATATATGCATAGTTCACATATATCATACGTATATGTGTATACACATTTTTTCTTAATAATTTTTTGTTTGCTTTTTGAGACAGGGTCTTGCTATGTAGTTCTGGCTGGCCTTGAACTCACTACGTAGCCCAGGCTGGTCTTGAACTCACAGTGATCCTCCTGCCTCAGCCTCCCAAGTGCTGGGATTACAGGTGTGTGCCACCACACCTGGCTTTTCTGAATAACTTAAAAGGAAATTATATACTATTAAATAGTAAATTATATACTATTTTCCTCAGTGCTGGGACAAAATATCTGATACCCACAATTTAAAAGAAGAGTAGTTTATTTCGGCTTGCATTTTAGAAATTTCAGTCCTGGCATGGTCATCAGCATGGCGGAAGGGCCTGGGTGGAGGAGAGCTGCTCACCCCATGGCGACCAGGAAGCAGAGACTGCAGGGAGGGGGTGGTGAGGGAGATAGACCCTTCCAGGTCATGCCCCCTCTTCCAAGCAGACCCCACCTCCTAACAGCAAGTCAGCTATAGCAGCCCATAATCTAATCTTCTTCCAAAAGCCCTGCCTATGAGTGCATGAAGCTCTTGGGGGGACTTCCAGATATAAACCATAACATGTACCCTACAGCTTTCACCCTCAATACTACATTGTATTAAATACTTAACTACAGTACTAGGAGTACTCAGTACTACAGTAAGGATGGGCCGTCACATAACCACAGTGCAGTTGTTAACCTCGCACATTCACACTGATATGTTTTATCTGATCCATGCTCCATCATAGCAGCTTCGGGCTAAAATTTACAGAGCCCAACCCTGTCTCTCTGTAACCAGTGACTGTCATTGCTCACAAATCAGACATTTCATTTACTGCTCTTCCTCTCCCATACAGAACCCCGGCTGAGGTCAGGTTGCACGTAGTTGTCCCGTTTCTCTAGCTTCCTCTCACCTGGGTCATTTCCACAGCCTTTCTTTGTCTTTTGTAACATGGATCTCTTGGAAGGAGATCCCTTCCCTCATTTTTAAAACAGGACATTCCTTGTCTCACATCTCTCTGGTGTGTCCTTGTTGATGGGTTGTGGCTGTGCCCTTGGCCACCATGCACCATGGCCTGGTCCTGTTGGTCCACTTCTACCCAGCCAGGAGCGCTGACAGCAGATGGTCCGGCTGCTCTCCCTCACCTCCTAGCCTGGCACCAGAGAGGGAGTCAGGGAAGCCAGCAGTGCAAACACAGCCGCCAGCAGCAGGAAATCTTTGGCTTTGCTCTGCATAAACCACACAACTGGGCAAATGGAAAACTGGGCAGGTGGAAATGTAATTAGAAATCCAAGGCAACAAACCTAAGCAGAGCAGTAGCCTTCCAAATTTAAGGCCAGCTGTACATTTCTGTGATGAAATGTCTGATTTGTGAGCAATGACACTCACTGGTTACAGATAGATGGGGTTGGGCTCTGTAAATTTTAGCGTGAAGTTGCTATAATTGTGTCCATCTTACACACGAGGGAAATGAATCATGGAGAGGCACTGATTTGGAAGCATGGAGCTGGAGTTAGATTTGAAAGCTGTGTGAATGCCTTGGGGTGTTCTTGGGAACAGTGTTTTTCATACAAAGTTCTCAAGTATTAGTCTGAGGCTGGGGGCTGTAAAAAAGTCCATGAAACCATGGGTAAATATGGATTGTCCATGGCGTTACTAACTCCTTTGGCTTCTTTCTTTAACTTTCACTCCTGACAACCCACACTAACAGGTAAAGACTTTTGTTACTTCAAGAAGAGCTGTGATAAAGCAGGAACCAGTAGGAAATCAGAAATGAGCTAGAGCTGGGACGCGGGGAGCAGGGCCCCAAGAGAAGTTTCTAAAGAAGGCCGAGGTCTAGATCTCCCGAGCCTGTGGGCCCCCAGCTTCCCGAGAAGCACACTTCATGCCTCCTTGCACACCCTCCTACCCAGCCTTACAACTTTTGATCCCACACAATCACAACTTGGGACACAACTGTGGAGATCCTGTTGGCCCAGTTGGGCCTCATTTGCATGCACTTGCATTGTGGTTTTGATTCCTAGTGGGGTTTGGCTGCCATGTTTGTTCTAAGTCCATGTAAGTTCAAAAACTCCCTGTCCCAACATGAATGCGGAGACTCACGGTTGACCGGAAAGAGGCCCCGTTAGTCACCACTCTTGACCACTCCCCGGCTTCTAGGAAAATAAAAGTGAAACCAGCCTTGGACATTGCTGTCATTACTACCACTAGTTCTGTCCACTTGGAACCTCCCCAAGTGTACTATCCTCGCCAATAACCTGGCCCAACTCTCTCAGGCACTCGGCCCTTCGCCAAGTTGCACACTTGGATCTCTCCCAACCATATCATGCCTAGACAGGCAGTTCTCTCCTCCGGCTCTGCCTGTGTGGAGCTCTCCCAAGTGTCCTCTCCTTACTTATAAAAGTTAGCCTAGTGTACAGTATACTGTACTTGTCCTTCAATAAGCATGTTTGCTAGAAACGACTGCTTTCGGACTCCGAGTCCTGCTTGTGGACCTCCCTGCAAATCTCCTCAGGGAGGATCCAAGAGCAAAGACTACTACACAGTACAGAGCAGCACCCGGCCCAGGCGGACCCTGACTTTCTGCTAACAGTTGCACGAACCAACTTAATTGTCTTTATTTCCTGTTTGTGGCCGTCCTGGTTGCTGAAGACTCATTCTTCCCACCTCAGCTCAAGAAATAATGACCTTGAGCAAATGTGCTGTGTTGGAGGAGGGTCCCATAAGGGGATGGCCAGGGGAAGGGGGGGCAGAGGGATGGGTGCTCTACAGTGAGGACAGAGACCCCACTCCCAGGAACGCCAAGGTCGGGCCGGGCCGGCTCCAGACGGGGGCTGTGTCACGATCCAGACACTTTCCTCTGGGCCTGAGAGTTCCCTCTCCATCCTCTAGAGAATATTAGGATGGGAAGCTCTGTGTGTGCACAAGTTATAACTACAATCTTGCTTCTCTCCCTGAAAGGGTAAACCACCATTATAATTATTTTTTATTTTGTCCCCCTCTGTGGTCTCTGGACTGCCATTTCATCATAATAAGTATAACAATAATGTAAAAATTCCAGCAACAATAATGATAATTATCTATCTCACTGAGGTGCGGTGGGGATAAAAGGAGATAATGAGCTCAAAAGTGCTTCACAATCCAAAAAGAACTATTATACTGGTATGGTGCTAAATATCTGTCATTATCACTGTGTCCAGATGTTTGGGGCAGTCAGCTGATTCGGTCATCATGTGGTTGTTGCCTTCTTATGCTGAAGAGAGTTTATGTGAGGTCGGTGGTCACCTTGGACAGAGTGGTGGACACAGCCTTAGTGGTTCTCCCCTCTCTTTGGGGGATACAGCTAATGAGAACCAATCACATGCCTGGTGCTTTACATAATCATCTTATGTAATTAAAAATAAAAACCTTATTATTGTACCTAGTCATTATTATTTTTTAATTAACTTTTTAAAGGTAAGCTGTTGACACGATGTCCTAATATTTTAAATACACCGGTGGGTCTTTCCAGTAAAAGGCACTTTTCTAAATAACTACCATGCAATCTTCCAAAAAAAAAATCAGCACCAATACATTTCCATCAGAGCTGTGGACCTATAGACTCAGCTGCACCAACAATGCCACCATCACACCTCGGGTTTAGTTGTCGCGTCCCCTCCATGCAGAGCAGCAATTGTCAGCATTTCCCTGTCTCGCGTGACGTAGGAAGGCTTCTAGATTGCTGACCTTTCATTGTGAAGACTGACCCGGGTCTGCCTGGTGGGTCCCACGGCCAATACCCAAGCCGTGCTTTCTCCCTGGAAACGATGCTCCGCTCGATGCCTTGCGTGACGCTAACTCCCTCTTTGCTATAAACCTCAAGTTGGGTTCTGTCATATTTCTCCAGTCTAAAGCCACTGTCTTTCCCATTGTCATCAATAAATATTTTGTGGGGAAACAGTCTGGCATTATATCAGTACGCTGTTCCTCGCGGAACCTCTACGCACCAGCCTTAGCAATCATTGATGACTTCCTTTGTAATGGCCGCCACAGGGCGATTTCCTGTTCCCTTTGTCCCATCTGCATTTATTAGTCGGTGTTCACTGGAAGGAGGGGCTTTCCCTTCTCACCCACATTTTCCTTTATTTATATCTTTAAGGTCTCACAGAGTTTCATTTTATCCAATGGGCTGTAAACAATCATTCTTCTCATTATTTACTTTAAAGCTCAAATTTTCCAAGTTTAGCTGGTGTACTCTTTCAAGCTGGCTCCTGGGACCTTTGACATGTCCATGCGCTTACTTTCTGACGCAAGATATTCCAGACTCATCTTGTACTTGTACCTATTTATCTATATTTTAAGGTTTCATAGATTCATATTTTATTCGGTGGCTGTAACCTAACTCATCACTATCATTATCTTATAGTAACTGCTTCTTCGCCTCTAGTCTCTCTTCCCTCACATGCATCCTACACTTTCACCAGACCAGGCTTCTAAAGTCTTGGCATAGCTACTGTCATTATCCTTTGATCAAGCTGGCAGCTTTGAAGGAGCAGGAAAGACCCCAAGCTTCTCACCTGGCATTCTGGACTCCACACCCTTTCCCCTTCTCCTGGGCCACCCAGTTCTGTAAGACTCCCTTGTGTTTCTCGGTGGGTGTCCTGAGCCCCTCTCCGCCTCTCCTCTTCCCACTCTCCTGCCTCCCTTCTTTCCGTACTTGTCTAGAATCGACATTGTGCCAGCCACCAAAGTAGGCACTGAGAACAGAGCGGTGACTGAAAGGAGTCCCTGTCATCGTGGAGCTTGTCCCAGGGAGAGAAGCAGTCCCACAACTGATATAAACTGGCTGATCATGTGTTGGGAGAAAGAATGAAGCAGGGCGAAGGGACCGAGTGGCATGATGTGCAGCTGAGGCTGTGTGTGTCTCTGCCCGTGTGAGTGCCACTTTACACAGGGCACGTCCACGCCTCCGACCATGGGATTCCTCGTTGATATTTGAGCTTGGACTTCAAGATTCCCCCCTCCTGATGTCTCGTTGTTTGCCCAGACTTCGAGGTCGTGTCTTCCTCTGAACATGTATGTTAGAGCATGTTACAGTGAAGTGATAAAATATAATGCTCGGCACTATCAACGGCGCACGATTTTGAGGGCAAGGGTGGACTCCCGCCTCGTGTTCTCCTCCTTTCCTCCTCCTCTCAGTCGGCTCCACACAGTAGATGCTGTCGGTTTGACGGAAAGCATAAACCAAGGACCCATGGGGATGAACTTGACAGAGGAGAAGAGCCTGGTTCCGGGAGTTGGTGAGAGGACTGCAGGGCCTCTTCACAGCCTCTGCTGGGGTCACACCCAACTCCAGCTTCTAGAAGTCTCCAGCTTAGGGTTTTATATTTTAAATGTCAGAGACAGCAGATGACTGCCTGGTTCACATCATATGCCAATGTTAAATGCTCCTGATGGTTATTTCTCATTGATTTTATTCCCTGGTGAATTCCTGAAATTCACTTTTTTTAGGGGGGGATCACTGTGTTACGATTTGCAAGAAGCAAGGAAAAAAAAAGGGGTAGGCTTATCACCAACGGCAATTTCCCTCTCCCTCCTTGTTTCCTTCCTTCTTTCTCTCTTCTTTCTTTTTTTCTTTCTCTTTTTCTCTTTCTTTCCTCTTCCTTCCACGTAAACACGCATGGGCCTCTTCTACCCCTTGTGGCCGGGCCAGGACAATTGCACCCACAGTGCTGTAGGTGGCGCTGTGTACTCGTTGCATCGTGGTCCTCGCGTCTCAGGTTTTCCGTTCCGAGAAGGGATGGAGTCTGGCATCTTTTTAGTTAAACTTGATCTATCTGCTCAGCTTCTGTGGAGCAAGTCTGAGAAACAGATTAGCCGGCCGCTGACCCTGAACGGAAGGTCAGCCGTTCTGCGCTCCGGGCAGCCTTCCCCGCGGGCTGGCTGGTGTCCCGGCCGGACGCCCCGAGGCGTTCCCTGGAACATTTGCCTGGCAGTCTTTTCTGGGTTTTGTACCTGGAAGCAGAAGCGACATGAGCGACACATTCCAGACCCTGGGGTGCGGCAGCTGGGCTGAACAGAACTCAGCCCCTGCAGGCAGCAAGGTGGACAGCGCTCGATTTCTAATCCCAGCGTTGCCCTTTGAAGTGGCCTTGCACGAGGCTTCATTGCCCCACCCCGTCCCCAAGTCCCGGGTTCTCCCCTTTGTTAGGCGCCAGCATGAGCATCAGGGTGCTCTGTGATTGTGCATCGAAATCACCCAGCAGGAGAAAACTGGGTGCGGAGCGCGTCATTGTCAGCCCAGAGGCAAGCTCGCAAATTCCTTAATTAAACTTGCAGGTTTCAGGTTCCCTAAAATGAATTTGTGTTTTATTTTTCCAGAATGTGTACGCGTAGGAGCGAGAGAATTACAGAGCCTCTTAGAACTGTGGGCCAGATGACCTCCCGGTATATCGTAATTCTAATTCCCTATACACATTTACTGAAGGCATGCCCGGCTTCGAGTGGCTCTCAGATTTCTGTGCATCGAAGCAAATGAGATGACACTTCCCATCACACTTCTGTAATGAAGTTATTAAAGTTGAATTTGGTTATTTTTATTTTTTCCTGTTTATTGTTTTCCCGGGATGTCTCTATCTTACTTTCTGGGCAGTAGATGGCTCTGTGGCTTTCCCTAGGTTGGCGCTCCTTGGTTGGGTGCCTGCAGTGCAGGAGGTTAATTCACTTCTGCCCTGGCCTGTGGGGAAATCTTAGCTGTTCCCTTGGGTCCCACAGGTGACAAGAATTCTGATGAAGTCCCCCCCACAACCCCATCACCAGGCCTAGCCTCTGTCGCCGGGTCTTTGAGAACCTTGGGCTGTCTGAGAGCTGCGCATTAGAGTAGTCAGGTAATGGCTGAGTCAGGGGCCGGGGTGGGAATCAGTCTGCGCTGTTGGTAACAGATCCTCCCGGGATGCCACGGGCAGGGTGACCAGGGTGCGTCCTCAGCGGTGGCGTGGACTGCCTGCTCCTCGCAGTGGAGCCTGCACCATCCACTCACCGCCCTGGGGCTGTGGTTGTGCTCACAGCAGGCAGATGTGGAGACAGGTCCCTGGACGTCACTTCCTGTGCTTCTGTCCACATGGTCTCTGCAAGTGAGGGCCCTTTGCCGTGTCCCTCGTCACTTCCCTTCCTTTTTTTGTTTTCCTTCCCATCACTCTAGGGGTGGGGAAACCTGCGTGTGCCCAACCACATAGTTTTCTAAATCTCCTGCTCTTACTCTCTGAGGTGGAGGTTTCCAGGGCTCACCCGCTCCTGGTTCTCCTTGCCTTCCTAGCGCACGTGAAGAGAAAGCATTCTAGATCCTCTTACAGGTGGGTAACTTGTTTTAGCCAATAAAGTTGGAATGGAAATGGGAATGGGACTTCTGGAGCCTGGGCTGCTTTGGACTGAATCGTGTCCTCCTCACCAATTTGTGTGTAGGTGTTGGCCTCCAGTGTGACCAGAGAAAGGGCCTTTAACGAAGTAACAAAGGTTAAATAAGGTCGTAACGGTGGGGCCTTAATCCGATATGACTGACGTCCTTCTAGAAGAGTCTAAAACACTAGGAACATGTACACGCAGAGAAAAGGCCAATGAGGATGCAGCAAGCCAAGAAGAGGCCTCAGGAGAAACCTGATCTGCCAGCGTCTTGATCTTCCGGCTCCCAGAACTGTGAGAAATGAACTTCTGTTGTTTGAGCCACACAGTCTTCAGCAATTGCAATGACAGCCCTAGTGGACTGATACACATGACGAAGAATATGGAAGTGAGTACTTTTCTCCTCCGTTTTATGGACTTTCAGTGGGTGTTTTCACATGTTGTTGCTAAAAGATGGAGTTGAAAGACTGAATACCTTTTATTGTGGTAAGCCATTGGCCGCTGGTAGTTCTGATTCAATTTTTGCTGCAGTATAGCCTGACTTTAATCAGGCAGAGTGATTCAACCTGGACCTTGCTTTTAGAAATGAAAAGCTGAGCCCCTGACCATTTGGTTCGGAAGTTGCATGGGATGAATCCACCTATGGGCTACAGGTGCCTCCTGCCTAGATGAATACATTGGATAACTGGGATCATCAAGTGAAAAGCGTCGGTTAATTGATCACAATAGTATATTGCTGCATGTACACATGGCCCCCGGGGACCGTAGAAGTTTCCTCTTAGTGTTCAGAGAGAGCTGTCCAGGTCTCAGCTAACTGCTGAGATGTTTGGGTTGGCGGTCAAAGGCAAGGCAAATCTCTGGCTTTTCTCTTTTTAATGACATTAGCTCTACTTTAATCTATGTAGGGTTTTGCATGAGATTTAACTTCAACGAAAAGTTCTGATGCCGAAGAAAGTTTAAAAATTGCACCAGTGCTTCCACAGTCATAGAAATACAGATTTAATGACCATATGAAGCCCTTGGAGCGTGAAGTTTTGCTCGATTCAGCCAGGTTCTGTATTGATGGGTTTAAGAGGTCACATTTTGTTCAGCCCAGTTTCCTTGATCTTCTAGGTGACTTGAAAAAAAATCTCTTGATTCAGGGAAATAGATTTGCACAAAGTGCAAGAATCATTGCAGTCATTCATGCATTAATTATGTTTCAGAAGAGACTTTATGGAAGATGCCAGTAGTGTACATTGATATAAAACCATAGCCTGAAGGAGCACATAGGTGTTTTCAATGTTGCTACTCCCTGCTCTTTGCAGACATTGCTAATCGATTACAGAAACCATTACTGCAGAGCCCAGGGATAGTCCCACAATTCTTTTCAGTACAGAGCTCTAGGCAACCCCGTCTCACTGGGTAAGGCCAGCACATGAATTGAGATCACTTTGTTTTTATGCATAATCAATAATGACTTGGGGTTTGTTTATCTACATCTGGGAATGCTGTGTTTTAGAGGTGTGGTAAAGTTGGTAACTGAGTGGTCAGTCGTTCTTGAAGTCTATAGTGGACACACTGACCACATTTTCCAAATTTAGGTTAGAAATATTTTCCTTACAAAGTCCTAATGGGGTTGAGTTTTTGGACTAAAAGTGGACTCTGGCCAGGGACAGACAGCTCACCAAAGTGATGAAATGACTGAGGACTTACCAGTGGTGTGACTGATGGAGGTACGTGCAGGGCCAGGGCCACCAAAGAAGGACAGGGAAACATTGGGTCCCCGCAAAGTGAGAGGGGGTGCTCATCATTGGTCTCCACGGGCAAGAGGAGGAAACAGTCTTAGGAGATCCTGGGTTGAACTAGAGATTTGTAGGAGAAGCCCCTCTGTGGGAACTGTGACCTTAAGCCAAGGAGCACAGCTGTCATCAGATGGAGGCCGAGAGGGAGCCAGGGCACAAACTCCTTGACCTTTCTCTCTTTCTGCCACTTGGTCTTCTGGTGTCTTCCAGTGTTTGAGCCCTGTTTCCTGAAAGAATTATTTTCCCTTCAGTAAACTCTCTGCAGTTGAATGAGAAAGCCGGAGTGTGAGGATCTCAGAGACACAGACACTAAGCCCAGCCTCCAGGCTGCGGAGAAGGCAGAAGAGCAGCTCTCAAGGGGTGAAGAGACGGATCTAAACCAGCTCCGGAGAGCAGGAACCTTGCCCGAGGCGTTCATGGCTCCATCCCCAACATCTGGGCAGTGTTAGACATTTCATCTAGTCTGTGCCTGTGTGCTGATTGAATGACTAAATATCCCACAGAATATGTTTTATAACAAAATGTCCTCTTCAGAATTTAGGAATTATTGGGGTAGAGGCTAAAGAAGTGTCAGACATGGTCTTTGTCCGCTGGGGGTTGACGCTGAGAATGCAGAACGCTGTGTTTAATTTGACCCTGTTCATCCTCCAAGGTATTCATTCAAGGACCAGTGAGATACGGTTTACAAAGAACTCCCGTTTAGTTTCAGTTATCTATCGTCATATCAGCCCCAGACATAGCGACTTAAAACTCGCTTTACATTGCTCACAATGCTGTGGGTCAGGAATTCAGGAAGAATTCATCTGGGTGTCAGCTGAGATGGCTTCTTCAGGCAGGTGGCTGGCACTGAGGGTGCCTGGCCTCGCGGTCTCTACTTGGCTGTCATCCCCAGGGCCTCTCTCTGTGTCATAGTGTGCTGACCTCAGGGTAGCAGCACTTTGTAGAAGCTCCCAGGAAAGTTAAGGGCTGTGTGTAGAACACACACAGTCACAATCGCTGTATATGATTGGTCAGGCAATCGCAGGGCAGCCTGGATTCAACCCAGGGGAGACGCAGGCTCTGTCTACCTCATGACGGTGGAGTAGCCACTCCCTTTGCAGAAGAGCAGGTCGGAGGGAAAATACTGTTGCCTCTGACTTTGGAAAATGTGATGCATTCAGATAGTCCTGTATTTCACCTGTTAGATGGTTCCAGTGCTTTCCCGGGCTCTGTCTTGGTTTTATTACTGTGCATGGGGTGTGTATCAGGCGCCGTGCTGTGTGCCAGACGTGCATGATTTTGCTTCATCCTCACACTCACCCATGAGGTGGATTCTGTCATCTCTACTTCACGGATGAGGAAGGTGAAGTAGGGACAGCGCGATGACTTTGCCTGAGGCCACGCAGGAGACTGACCTTGTTTCCGAGGGGATTTAGAAGGCTTAAAAGTACCTGTGATACCACAAAGAGAACACAGGGAGAAAGTTGGAGAACGGCAGCTGAGAGAGCAGAGGGATGCAGTAAGGTGGGAGGTGAGTGTCCCCGTCAGGTCTCACCCTGGGGAAGTCGCCTGAGGTCCGCTGCCCATTTAGAGTCCAGATGTCTGTGGCCAACTCAGGAGGGAACAGGAGCAGTGTGTGAGGACGGGGAGCAGTGATACGGTTCTTACCCCTGATGCCGAGCTTGGGAAGATGTTCCTCCCACGGTGCCGGAAAAATATGAAACAAGCTGCATCTTCAAGGGCACTTGTTATTTGATTTCACCGAGCTTTTTCTTTTAATGCGCTGAAATGTAGACCGAGGCTTGGGACAACCCCAAAACTGAAAGAAGCTCCTCAGATGTGAATTTAAAAATCTACCTGCCAGATAACACGAGATGCCAGGAAACCTGTCCTTCAGTAAACCTGTTGTGCCCACACGCTGCCAGCAGCCACTCGGATGCGCTGGCCTTGGACACGAAGTTCTCTCGAGTCTCCTTCAAAGGGCTGGGTAGCCACCTCCCTATGAGATGTGGGGTCCCAGGGAGGATCCCTAAGACAGAAGCTTCCCATGCGCTGCTGGAGAGAAGTGGGTTTCTCTCTCTTAGTGCTGCTAGCGATTGTTAAACCAAGTCACTAAAAAAATGTAGGAGAAGGAAGGACAGAAATGGTAAGCAAAGTAGTAAAAGCACCATAGAAGAGAATATTAAAAATAAAACTTTGAGACTTGGTAAGGGAAAGTTAAAAGAAAAAGAGCAGAATAAATATTATAACGAGAGAGTAAAAGCCCAATACAGAAAAAGAAGTTAAGATGTAAAATACTAGTGAGAGATAAAATAAATAAGTTGCAAGATAAAGGAAGTGGAAGAGTGGAATTACTAAAAGAAAATGGGAGGGATAGAAAACCAAAGCTAAAATCAGATCAAAGTTAAAGAATAAAACTAGGGAGTTATAAATAAAATTTAAGAGTGAAATAAAAATCATGCATTAAAAAAATAACAAGATAAATAAGATTTATGATAAAAGAGAAAATAATATAAACTAACAAGGTAAAAGGTTAAATACATCAAAGTGAAAGAGGGAAAAAATTCAGAGGATAACAGACTGAAACCCCCAGGAAAAAAATGTTAACAACATAAAAGTAGATGGGTTTGAAGTTGAAGTATAAGATTAAGGAATTAAGAATGCTTTTTTGGGTGTTAATACTTTGACAAAGAGGATTAGGAGGAAAATATTTTAAAAGGAAAATAAAGAAGCTTCAGTTTAGAGGGATAGGTAATAAAAATTCAGGAAAGGAAAGAAAAATTTACATTAACGCAAATCAGCACAATAACATTTCCAACAACAAGAGCTAAATCAAACTATGTAGAAAACCCAGAATAGTTCCCTGGTAAGCAAATACTCAACAACGACAAAAACAACACCCATCTATTACCAACTCCCAATGTGGGTCTGGGTCCCCACCCTGGGGACTTCCAGTTCGAAGCCTTGTGGTTTTGATGGCAGGATGAAGAAGTGGGGATACCCTTTACTTTTGTCTAGAAGCTTGCATTTTCTGCTTCCAACAGTTTCTTTTGGAGTAATGATATAGCAGTTGCTCTAGAACTGACACAGCCGCTGAGGTTGGAGTTGGGCCAAAGCAGTGGTCAGCCGAACTACGCAAACATCTTAGGGAAAATCCACATGGGAAAGCAACTTGGGCGCCAAGACGGAACGAAGAGATGGCCAGGAGGTGGGGAAAGGTCAGGGGTGGGGATGGAGGCAGGAGAAAGCTCTTCTCCGTGAAATAGGAGTTGAGGCCATCTTGTGACAACATGAGTAGGACCGAGGGTGAGTGGAGTGAACATGACGGGGTGCAGCTGAGGGGTAGGAAGAACTCTGAACCCAGTGCTTTACACCCCTCACAGCTGAGCAACCCGACTTTGCCTGATGTTGCCGGGAAACTCACCCACCAGTGCTCTCTCTGACAAAGTGAGGTCTCCATGGGTGCATGGTCAAGAGCAGTCCAACTCCTAGGGATCAGTCGAGGCAGAGTTAAGTGGTGATGGATCTTTAGTGGTTGATTCGAGGGACTCGCCTGGCCACAGAAGACCAGCTGAGGAGAGAATGGGACCGAATGCTTGCATGGGGACAGAGAGAAAGCGCAGTGAGGGGAGAAGCTGGGGACCTGGGGCAGAAGTCCTGGTCAGATGGAATTTCAAAGCAACAGCCATTGCCTTGATGCTTTGGTCAAACAAGTCATACGAGGATGTCTGAAAAAGTGTGGGGAGTGTTGAGAGGAGTTCGTTAATTTGCCGTTTTAGGGACCCAGCTTGACGTCACTGCAGCCATCTTTGTTGTATCCACCATCTTGCCTGCTCGGTGACCCTGGTACACGTTCCAGACACTAATGGATCAATGAAGTCATTACAATATTTACTGGGCACTTCATGCCAGACCGAAGCCCAGACTGTTTAACTGACGTCTAACGTAGAAATATGTTCCTTTTTTTTTTTTTTTTGAGAAAGCTCAGGTATATTCTGGATGGCTGCAGGTCACCTTTGCCAGCTTAGCATATAAACCCCTTCCTCCTGCCTCAAGGTGTAGAAACGCTCCTATCTTTCACCCATCTGAGACATGCTCTGTTGTTAAGTCTCCAAAAAATGCACCTTGTGCAGTCCTAGATTTGCTCGCCTCTTTCTTAGGTTTCTGGGCATCTTCTGTCCATGGTGGCCCGTTTCCTTTTGACAAGTTTTTCTGAAACACCATTGGACAATTTAGTGTAACCTATCCTACTCCAAAGTTGCGATATAGACATGAAGGGTTCTATATATACTGCATGCACTGGCAATTCGAGGGCAGGGCTTTTATTGGGGGGCATTTAATACTCACTACCAAGTTTTGAGGGCTTACCCATAGAGTAGCCATCAAAGATGAGTAGTGAAAATTTAGGACTGAGGAATAATTAGGAAGAGTACTGGTTTGAGACACAGGATGCCAAATGGGTTATTACAATAGCTGGATTGCTAATATTCTGCCAAATACCTTTGATTCTCGGCATATTAGACAATAGACGTAAAATACTCCTGTGTGCCTGAAAAATGTCCTGGGGCCATAGCTGCTGGCAACTCTTCTATAGGTAATTACAACCCAAATTCTCACACATCTGCTTAGCGGATGGCCTATCAGTACTGCTTAACAATGATTTGTTTCTGGCTGGATGGGTTAAATCATCAGCTATCAAACGTTTTATGTGTGAGGCTCTGGGAGGGATGAGATTGCAAGGGTGTTTTTCAAAGCACACCCCGCACAGGGATATCTCAGAGGCTCATGTGTTGTCTGGGATCCATGAATCGCGTCTGGACCATCAATTTGTGTATGAATGAAACAGTTTAAAAATATCCTGGTAAACGGATCAATCCTAGACAGCCTGGCCCCAACAAAAAAGCATTTGGCTACTGTGGGAGTTGAAATGCAGGGACGGAAAGACTGGCTGGCCAGGGTACCAAGACGCTCTGGAAGTCGCCGACAGGGGCCAAAGACTTCTGACCTCGATGCCCCAAAGAACCACTTGTGAGAACTTCTCCTTTGGAAGGAGCTGGAAAGAAGCCTTTGAGAGTTGGACTAGTTGTTCTTCTTCCTCCTCTCCTCCTCTTCCTCCTCCTTCTTCTTCTTGTCCCCCTCCCTCCTTCTTCATGTAGTTGGTGATCAAAGGATAAGTAGTGTGCCAAAGGCCTTACAATTAGGTCCTGTTCTAAGCAACATTTGAACTCAAATCTCATATCCGATACTTAAATGTTTTCTTTTTTCTTCCCTCCCTCTCTGCCTCCTTCTGTTCTTTCTTTCTTTCTTTCTTTTTCTTTCTTTCTTTCTTTCTTTCTTTCTTTCTTTCTTTCTTTCTTTCTTTCTTTCTTTCTTTCTTTCTTCCTCTTTCCCTCTTTCTTTCTTTTTCCTTTCCTTCCCTTCCCCTCTCTCCTCCTCTGAACCTTTGTGTTTCTTCATGAGTTCCATTCTTTAGGAATATTACATACCTAGTCTACATTCAAAATGATGGAAAAAGTTGTCGTTTTGTGTGTGTGTTTGCCCACCCTAAACGTGTGTGTTTTCCTGTAGTATTACTCAGTTAGCATGAAGCAGAGGTCCACCAGGGAGTCTTGCACAGTGGAGTCACCCTGCAGAAGTGCAGGCCCCTCCTGTGGAGCAGGTCCTCTGCGTGTGCCAGCGCATCACCGGGACCTGAGCAGGGGCCACGGTGGGTGGAGAGAGTGTGGGAAGGGTTATCAGTGAGGCCTGATGCTGCAGCCCTCGATGCTTCTGCTGTGTGGAGCCCGATGACACTGAGGTAGGCATCTTCCAAGTCAGCTCCAGTCAGCCCCAAGTGCTGGCCTTCATCCTCTGCGTGGTCTTGTAATATGGACTGGGCCTTGCTTCTAGTTAAGGGACCACGTGAGAGTGGTGAGGCGGCACTTCTGAGAGCAGGGTGCAGGAATCTCTGGCTTCCTGCCTCATTTGTCTTTCTTGCCCTCTTGTTCTTTTGCTCCCTGAGGGAAGTCAGGTACCATCCTGTGAGCTGCCCCATGGAGGGGCCCACGTACAAATAGGCGCCTTGGGCCAACAGTCAGTGAGGAACCGAAAACACAGTCCAACAACCCTCAAGGGACTGAATCCTGCCACCAACCATGGGAGTGAGCTTGGAAGGCGACCCCTTCCACTTGAGCTTTGGGACAACGACAGCCTTGTGAGAGACCCCGAGCATAGGACCCAGGTGAGCAGCTCTGAGATTCCTGACCCACAGAAACTATGAGCTAATAAGTGTGTGTGTGTGTGTGTGTGTTTTGTGGTGTTGGAGATTGAACCTAGGGCCTTCCCTCTAAGCTACATTCCCAGCCCTTTTTATGTTTTCAGGGAGGATCTAACTAAGTTGCTAAGTTGTAGAGGCTGGGCTAGAACTTGCAATCCTCCTGCCTCAGTCTCCCAGTAAATGTGTCTTTCCTTAAGCTGCTGAATTTCGGATCGATTCTGATGTAGCTGTAGATAATCTAAGGCAGATACACCCAATTATCTTTGATGAAGGGCAGCTGTTGAAAGACTCTTCTACTACCGTGGAATGTTCTACTGTATTCTTCCTTCCCAAGTTAGTGTTTCTAGAACTGCAAACTACTGTTTAGGATATTCTTTGCGACGGGTGTGAATTCATCTTTGGACAGCTTTATTGCTTTGTATTTAGCACTCATGAGATTCTGATGGTCAAAAACCGTCATGGCATCAGCCATGGCCTTGTGTCCCTTGAGTTCCGAGGTGACAAAATGTTTACAGACAAGCATCTGAAACATTTCAAGGATAATGAATTTTATCCAAGCTACAGACATTAGTAGATTACCTTCACCATCAAGCTTAGCCTACCTGTTTTTGAATTCACATAAGTTAAGACTTGGAGCACACATAAGTTCTTTGTGAGAGCTCACGGGTTTCCACAGATCCTGGGGACTTTAGGACACTCATCATCTCCTGCGATTTGAGCTCTATCCACCCAGTCACTCAGAAGCAATCTATTGCAGATTTTCCTCTGCAAAGTTATATTGAAGAGTAGGCACTGGGATACTCAGTCTTGGGGGTCAGGGATGTCACAGTCATGTCCCCATCCAAAGATTGTTTCTGATATTAGTTCTAAGCTTCAGCTAGAACTTGTTGATGGCCCGCAGGGTTGGTAATTGTGTAATAAGAGATATCAAAAATTTTACCTTCTTTGGGTCAATCTGCTAAGCAAACCTGAGGCATCATGGGAAGGAGTAGTAGAAAAGCAAAGCTGTGGCAGTTAGATGGATCTGAGTTCCAGTTTCAGCACCGTCACTTACTAGCCGGGGACATGGGGCACCTCCCTTACTTTCCCCAAAGCTCTGTTCCATCAAGTATGCAATGGAGGTAATGATGTCTAACTCAGGAGATGGCCGTGATTTGCTCATTCAGGTAAGATGTATAAAGTGCCCAATCTGTGTATGGAACTCAAAAAAGAGAACTGCTTGGTGTTGAAGCCCTGCCGGGAACAACCTGAAGTCTAGCGCGGCATCTGAGCGAGCAACTTGGAGCCCCGGGTCTCAGGGGCCAATGGGCCCAAAGGGGAACACTGTCATGGTCCTGTGGTTCTGAGGCCTCCGCTCATCAGGACCCCTGGGTGGGGCCCAGTGTACATCAGGATCAATGTCGGCCTTGCCCTGGACTTCTCGAGGCCGACCTTGTCTGGGGCTGTGGTTCCAGCCCTTCGGATGACGCACATGTGAAACTGAGATGACAAATGCTGTCTAAAGAATCGAGGTCACCCTCTGGGTGTTCCGAGTAGCTCCAAATAGGGGAAAAAGGGTTAAATTATTCTGCTGCAAGAGAGATAAATGAAAACCTTTTTGTGGTGGCTGGTGGTGGGCCTGGCCATGTGGGAGTGGGGTAAGGTGAAGGGCGATTGCTACAGGAAAAAGGGGGAAGAAGCCCAGTTGCAATCAATGGTCCAGGAGGAATTCTTCGTGGCGGAGATGGCGTGCAGTGACAGCAGCATCTACTTTTCAGCTTTTTTTTTTTTTTTTTTTTTTTTTTTTTTGTGGGTACCGGGGGGACGACCTCAGGACCTCGCGCACCAACAGGCACCCGTGCCGCTGATCAGCTTTTGAAGGTTTGTTGTGATCCGTCTAATGCCTCTCCACTTCTTCCCCACACGGCTGTCCAAGCTGGAGATGGTTTGAGCACAGGCAGGAGGCGAAACCTCAGGCCATGGGGGCGTTGAAGGTCTGCGAGCAGAGCGAGTGCTGGGACTGCACCTGTGTTTTCCTGATGGTCTGGAGACAGTGGAAGGGGCAAAGAGAGGCGGAAAAGATTGAAGACAGCAGACCAGCAAAACGATATTGCAAGGTTCCAGACTGGAGACGTGATAGATAAGTTGGAGTTTAAGGATAAGAATATATGATTACATGGGAGTATATGGGAAATCTCTATATTTTCCACTCAGTGTTGTTGTGAACTTGAAACTGCTCTAAAAAATAAATTCTAGTCCAAAAAGAGAGAGTGGATCCCAGTAGAAGTCAGTGTTTTTATTTCCCTCAGTGTCCACAAATTGATTGTCTTAAGTGGTTCACCACTTCCTTTCAAAATGCAGAGCGCATGAACTTCGGTTCTATTACAATCATCCTAAAGATCATTTGAAAAGGAGGGAGATGGGAAGGGAAAGGAGAAGAGGAAGTGGAGGAGATAAAATTTTAGAGATAAGTATAGAATGTGTGGGTCCAGAGATTGTGTGTGTGCGTGTGTGTGTGTGTGTGGTTGTTGGTGAATTAAGGAGAAGAAATGATAAGGAAAACAAATGCCACAAATGTGGCATTTTCTGCTAACACTGTTTTGCATTTTCAACTGCAGGCATGTAGGGAAGGAGGTACTCTTTGGTTTTTGCCCCTAGGATGGTCTGGGCTCTCTCTGCCCCCGAAGCTGTCCCTGGCCCTCTTGACTACACCCCCTTTTCTTCCACAGCCAATGACTTTGGAGGCAGTGAGGGGTCAGCCAGCTCCCAAAGGTGACTACTGGGGGGGAGCAGGGAGAGCAGAGACCATTTGTCATGGCCTGGGTGGCTTTGTGGGATGGGACGTCTGGCCACATACAAATGGCACATGAGGCCTGGCCTGGAGGAGAGCGCTTACCTTGTGAGGTCCCATTAGTAAGAAGGGATGAGAAGAAACTGAAACCTCCTCTGGTGCTTAAGGAAAGAACAGGCGCTGCAAGGAATTTTTGTTCTTGTGCAGCCTGAGGCTCCTCAGGACCAGTGTGACCGAAGACTGCCTGTCACTCAGCACTTTGGGTCACTTGATAGTAGAATCAGCCAAAAGTCAGACTGGATACTTGTAGAAACAAACTTTCTAGGGTGAGTCACTCAGAAAAGACAAAAGCTGAGGAGAAGAAAAAGGGAAAGAGGAAGAGGAAAAGGAAAGCAGAAGTGGGAACCCCGTGAAAGATGGAGGATGCCCACCTTCACAGTTGATCTCCCCTCAGAGTTCCTGACCAGGAGGATTTAAAGAGCGGGACTGGGCAGTGTACTTAGTGAAGACTATTATGCTTTGACACAAACATCTCGCTCTAAACAAATACATGAATGCCTAAAATAGAAACAGGAATAACTGAAAGTGTTGCCCATAAATTTGGACTTGTGTTTTAATAATATTCATTTATCAAAATATTTGCCATGCTGGAGAATTTCTCAGAGATGGAGCCAAGGCCACCATCCAGGGGTCCTCGTGACACCAAGCAGCTCATCTGCCTTTGCTTGTTCGGGTCCCAAGTTCCCACCTGTTGTCTCCCAAGTGTGCCCTGACTGGCTCAGGGCCTGCAGCTGTGGGAGAGTGGCAGAAACATAGGAATGGATCACACCAGAGATGGCAAGATTAGACACAAGTATTTCCGCTCTGCCTGGGAAGGAAGTGGGGGTCAGTGACCTAAGTAATTTACCTAGAGCTGCATGTGAGGTGGAACCAGGCAGTGATCTCAAGTAGCCACGATGGTCACGTCTCCCAGTCTTAGCTCTGCCCCTTAGACCCAGTCAGCTTATTATGTTATGGCCAAGCCAACCCCACCAGCGCTCTGGGGGATGGAACCCTAGATTTAAAGTCTCCTTACATGGTTCGAATGGACTTATGGGGAGAACTACGGATGTAAGACATCTTGAATGAGTGGACTTTGGTTCCAGCAAAGACAACATGTCAGGGGGTTTAAGCTTGCGTCCATGAAGCAGGGCTGACCCCTCTTAGCCAAGGCCACTGCCTAGCCAGCACTGGCTCTGTCATCCTCCGGGCCCAACAGCCTGACAGAGAGCCAGGCAACGTGTCCCTGTGACAGGAGACCTGAGAGGGAATTGAACCCACAGGGAGTTCCCGTGGCCAAGAGTCAGCCCTGTTGCTTGGATGCTGGTGAAGACAGGGGCAGTAGGAAGGCAAAGCTCTGCAGCAAGGTTGGCGAGGTGTTGGAGGCAGAGGACAGGGTGTTGGAGGTGAGCAGGAATACCCTGGGGGGTGGGATAGAGATGGAGAAGGTGGTGTGGGCCTCATCATCAGTGGCTTGAAGTTTAGGACTTGGTGACCAAAACTGTGTCACACCAGAGTGAGCCGTGTAGGGACTCATGGTCAGCCCATGAGGGGAGAGTTGGACCCCAGGGGAAGGGGAGTCACAGCGCTGGGTCCCAGAAGGGTGAGGCAGACAACGGCTTGGAGAAGCCAGCTGAGCTGGACACCTTCCTGCTAGGCTAGGCTGCCCCCAGAAGCCACTTCTGGGCTCCTAACTGGCTGCTCCCAATTGTATAATTTATGGGGCCTCGTGCAAAACAAAAAAGCCAGAGTCCTCGTTCAGAGAGCAGGAAAAAGGGATGTTCAGGTACTCAGCTGTAAAGCTTTTTGTTTTTTCCTCCATGTTTTCTCTCATGATTTGTCATGGTAATTTGTTATTTCAAAATAGAGAACAATGGAAATTTTATATAATTAGCATGAACTTTACTGTTCACCTCGTATTGTGAAATGCCAGCTTTGAATGCAAAGGTAAGAGCATTCAACTCAGATGCCAAATCACCAGAATGACACAGTTCTTATTTTTGCGGCACATACATGCCTATGTATTTTGTCCTTACTGCAATAGTGGAAACACTACACCAAACAAACTCATTTTCTGATAGATACGCGTTCTATGGACACTCTCTACATTTGCCTTACTGCAGGACAACAAAGATTTAAAGGACAGGAAGCATAGGTTACCCCATTTCTTTCTTTATTTTATAAAAATTTTCTTAGTATAGGTTTGCAGTACAGAATGATTACATTCATCAAAAGAAGTTAGTACATGCACGTAACACATCTTAATTCTTGCTCCCCTTCCCCTCCATCTCTTGGTCCCTTTCTCATTTGCAAAAGATTTGTCTCCCTGTTTCCTATTATCTATCTTTTATTTTGCTCTTTAATTTATTTATACTTCGGGTTTCTCATATAAGAGGAAACTCTTCCTTTTCTTTCTTTCTTTCTTTTTTTTTTAATGTGGGTTCTGGGAGTCAAACTCGGGACCCTGCGCTTGCCAGGAAGGTGCTTACGCCTCTAAAACATCTCACCAGCCCCTTTTCTTTCTTTTCCTTTTATTTAAGTTTGTCTGGTGGTGGCACGGGGTGGAACCCTGGGCCTCATGCATGCTAGGTAAGCACTCTACCACTGAGCCACACCCCAGCCCATCCTCCTTTTCTCTCTGTGTAGCTGGAGTGCTTGGAAGGCCCCAGCAGGAAGCGGTAGGTAGCACAAAGATACCATAGGGTTCCTTGGTCATTTGTGTTTCTTAGAGCTCCATTGCCTTCTTTCAGTGTTTGAAACAAGTTCTGGTTTGAAGGGACAGTGTGGCCCACTGGGACTTTCAGCCCTCCTGCACACTCAAGGTCAGACAGAACGTGCACTTCATGTTGTCACCTAGAGTCTCACTGATGCTCCTTGGTTGACCAGAACTCTGTGTCATGGGACATCGAGACTGCTCTGTGTTAATGGGGCAAAAAGGAATTACAGGGGACATGGAAACTGGGAAATGCCCTTGTGCAAGCTCCCCTGTCCCATCAGACTTCCCTTACAAGACCCAGTTGAGAAGCTCTAGGCAGATACAGTGCAGCATTAAACCAAGCACAGGGTCCTTCTGAGGGCAGGGCTTTGTGCCATTGTGCTGGTAGTGCGTCTATGAAGCTGGTCGTAATGAAATGATAAGAGTCAGGAGCTAGGATTGTGATTTGAAACCAAGAACAATTTCCTTCAGATTTTTCTTAATTTGGATTTTTAAAATGAAGGAGCTTATTTTTATTTAGAAATGTTATCACTTCTGTAATTAACCTCACATTACAAGCTGAATCGGCTCCTGCCTAGATTAATTTGAACAGGGGTATAGAGAGCTGGGAGAGGAGAAAGATTAGCAGCTGGGGAAGTCAGAAATCCCTGCAAATCTGTCAATCAAGCTCAATGAATGGAGCAGAGGGAAAAGCTAAAAGCCTTATTATCAGATCTGGGATGCCAATCCCAGAGACCCAGCAGGAGGGCAGCTGAGGAGGGAAGGGAATGGAAAGCCCAGGGCAGGAGAGGCACCAGCCCTGGGGAGTTCCAGCAGAGGCCACAGGTGGCTGTTCTGATAGGCGTGTCCTGGGTTGAGGGTGATGTTTGGAGCCTGAGGACTGTCATGGCAAGGGTCCAGGGTGGCCACATCCCACCAGCTCTTACCGGCAGTGGGTTTAAAGGATAAGATGCCAATTTCTGGGGAACTAGGACAGCAGGTCAGACAAGGCTGATTCGTGCTCTCAGGGCAGCCAGAGGGAACAAAGGCATGGATTCGGGACCTGGTAGACCGTGAATTTTTGTTGTGAGAAACCAGGAAGAGAAGGCCTTTCCCTGGAGTGGTCTTTAGATCTGATCCAGGGACTGAGCTCTGCTTCTATAATTAATTTGCAGACTCCGGATCTGAGACCCACGGTTGGGACAGGAGCACCCCCGGGCTCAGCAGATGTGAATCCCTCAGCGCCTGTGGTCCTTTGATTTCTCTCACCACGGGTTGGGTCCCCTAAGGGTGGAAAATGGGCCCCAGATGGGGGTTCGGAGAGACAGGAGGGGAAGCCACTTTGCATGCACCATTTCTGCATTGATCTGCTCCTGGGTTTATATTTTGCAGGTGAGAAAAACTACACTGGCCCCCCTTTCCCAAACAGAATGTGGATGCAGATGATACGTTCACGTTAGCCTGTCAAGCAGTTCTAGGGGGCTAAGAGTTCACTCGACTCTGCCTTGGTTTCCCCTCGCCCCTCAGGAGTCCTAGTGCCAACAAAAATTCACAAAGAAAACTGCTGAAAATCAAGCAACTGCAAATAAGCAAATCTGCATATCAGAAGCAGTTGGCAAACATTCAATACTGCACTAATTTCAAAACTATAGCTTGTGTCCAAGACTGGACGTGCTCCAACACCTGGCAAGGCCCTCGGGAGGCTAAGCACAAGTAATGTGGCCTTTCAGACCTCTGGAAGCTCTGGCAGACGCCCAGGTGCTGTGAGTCCCCATCACCCAAGGTTAAGGTCATGTTGGGATTTACAGGGGTTCTGGAATGCTCCAAGCTGCAGAAAATTGGACTTCCTCAGAGTCAAGAACCAAGGGTGTCTCATTACAGGGCCAGTGGGGACTGTGTGATTTTCAAAACAGGACTCCTTCTCTTTTTGACTGTGGTTAGTACCTGCAGGCTATCTTTGTTATTTGCACATTACCCCTTGGCTTCTAAATCAGGACTCCTGCATTGGTTCTTGCCTCTTCCTGGCCACAATCCATGAGGTTTTAAGACCTTTGGGAAGCCCAATCAACAGTCCTTCTCTACTATGGAAAAAGGAAAGAGCAAGCACTTCCCTGGAGTGGTCTTTAGATCTGATCCAGAGACTGAGTTCTGCGTCTATAATTAATTTGCACTGCGTTTACAGTTCCTGCTAAGCTTCCTGTTCTGCACTGTGAAGCTCACAGATCTTGAGCTGGTTTGTCATCCAATTGTAATTCCTGAGGCTGGACAACACAAGGTCACCATTGAAGATTGTGTCTTGATAGGTCTCGTGGGGAAGTGAAAATAACCAGGCTTTGATTTGCACCCATGGTCACTGCAGGCTCTGAAAGATGTCATTTTTAGATATTTCCTGTGTTTTCCTTCAGAGTCACAATACGTCAGGCTCAGCTAAATGAAGAACTAAATTAAAACTGTCATTTCAGCTCATAAATAACAGATGTCTAATGCATTTAATTATTTATAGTCTTGAATCTTTCAAAAATGAAAATGACTATACACATTTTTAATGCAGTTCTTGGTAATTTGCTGCCTGACTGATAAGATGTGCTGATAATCCTAGCTTGCAAACATGAAAAATAAAAGTGAGACTGACTCGTTTATTTCATGAGACTGCTTCTTTGCTCCCTTGTGGCTTTGACAAAATATAAATTAAAGTGAACTCTAATCACAACAAAGTGATGTTCACATATTCATATTAATAATTGAGTTTTCCAAGATCATGTAGTAGGTACTTGGAAACCAGTTTTGGGCACTGTTTGAAAAACCAATTCCTTATCCTTCTCCAAACTATCTCTTTGCTAGGAGGTTGTGAACTCTACAATCAGAGTTCAATGGAGAAATTTAAGCTTGTGGCCCCTGAGCACGGCTCTCGGGTCACACTGGAAAGTTTGGCAATGCATGGTTAAAGAAGGTCTTTCTGATGTTAGCTGTTCCAGGAAGTGGCTTTCTTCCCCAGAGTATTTACCTCTTTTCATTTGGGTGCAAATTTATTCAGGTCTTTATGAAGGCTCTAAAATGAATTCTTACTAAGGTATAACTGGCCAGTGCCAATGTGACCATTAATCATAATATGTCAACTTGAATGGATTAAGAAGCACCTAGCAGATTAGTAAAGCCCCGTTCTGGGTGTGTCTGTGGATGATTGACATGTAGGCCAGCAAACTAAAGGGGGAAGACCCACTCCAGATGTAGGTGGCACCAACCAATAGGCTTGTAGCCTGAATGGCATAAAAAGGGAAAGAAGGTGCACCCATTTTTGAAGAACCCTTTGAAAGTCTTCACTAGAGCCTTTGAACATCAGTCCCCAGTTTCTTCTGCCTTCCAATGCAGGCTCACACACTGGTGATTCTAGAGTGAACTTCTAGGCCTTCAATCTTGGACTGGGGCTGCACCCTTGACCCCTCTTGTTCTGTGGCTTCCATTTTATTGGGCGGAGCCACTCCTGGTTCCTCCAGCTCTCCAGCATACAGTCATTGTGGACACTTCCACTCTGGTCCTGTAAGCCTACCTCATAAATTCTCTTGCATAATTATACATATTTTTTCTATCAAATCTGTTCTTCTAGAGAACCTGAAACAGATTCTGAGAATATTTTCCTTTTCTTTGCAACAAGAGAGGATATAGTGAAAATGCCTTGATTGGCTGAGTAGATACTTTTTGGTGGGTGAAGATAAGCCTTTGTTTTTGGTCTAGTAGAATGATGAAAAGTGCATTCATTCGGAGTGGTCATGAAAACCTAGGTTTGAATCATGGTTATAACAGTTATATGACATTTATAAGATAGTGTTCTTAAAATCTCCAGTTTATTTCTTTATTTCTAAAATGGATAGTGTCATATCTGCCTCCCAGGGAGGTGGTGGAGAGTAAATAAGGCAACATATGTAAAACACCAGTGCTTAGTAGGTAAACTAAAAATATTAAGGTTGCATGTATCTGCTGGGGAGAAAAGCAACACATTGTTTAGTGAAAATAATTATACTAGTTATTCCCTAATATTCGTTCCAGCCAGGAGTCCCTGAATCCACTGCTACTCAACCCTGCTATTTTACTTCTGCAAAACTCTTCACTGGCTTCTTGTTCTTCTCACTTCCTTTTGTGAGTCGTCTGGACCATTTCTCTCATCATTACTACTCTAACATGTGCTTTGGGAAAAGGATATCTGTCCTCCCTGCAGAGAAAGACCCTCTCCCCAGCTTGTCCACAGCCATGTGTAACACCTGTGGGTCACAATTTAGAACCCACAGCATGTACCTCAGAAGTCCCGGGATGGCCAAATGCCATCAGGGACCTCGTGAAGGTCCCAGGAAGATACAGGTGTTGTGGGGACTGTGGTGGAATGGGGAGGCTGCTTGTCCCTGGCTCTGGCCTACTGTGGTCCTGCGTGAGTGTTGGTCAGTGTCTCTAGGCCTTTAGATTTTTCCAGAGAGGCCAGTCAACAAGATATTTATGCAGAAACCTCCAAGTTTTATTGGTGGTGAGGTTTTCACATCAAACAAAAAAGAACAAAAGCCATGAGTATTGGTGCCGTGCTGTCCAAACAAAGCCAGCCTGCGGGTTTTCAGTTCTGACCTATGGGTTTAAGGTGTTTCATTGGCTAAAACTTCTGAGTGCCATTTATCTCCTAGGGCCTTAGACCTCCTGGGAGCAGCTATAATTTCTCTGTTAACAGCTATAAAGATTTCCTTCCTTCTCTCATGGGGGCTCATGACATTTTAATACAGCTATTCAGTTGCTGTAGTGATATTCATATCTATTTTTGTGACCATAAAAAGTAACTATTGAACTTAAAAAAAGTCAAATGATGCCCTTAACCTTCACTCCATCTCTGACTCTCAAGCCCTCCATTATCCTCTTTTCCCCAAGTCTCACCCTCTCCTGGAGCCTCCCCGGAGGTAAGCGGAATTCAAATATAAGAATGACGATCACGCACAGATCTTGGTGATAAATAGCTTGCATTTTAATGGCATAAGTTTTACGCCTTGGCATGAAATTTTGTTTTATTTTTTCATAAAATAAAAAAGAAGTTTTGTGAAATGTCTCAATGGTAAAACAAAATGCCCTCCTTAAGAGCTTGAAAAAATGAGAATTCTTAGCCCTACTTCCTCCTGGGAGCGATTATCCCTCAAAGACTGGGATATTACAGGTTCACGATTTCCTATCCCAAATTTGGGGCAGGTAGGTTATAGAGAATTGTTCGAATCTTAGAAATGTAATGTGCATGTTACAGATTACTCCAGTGGGGCCTGAGGTAGCACCTCGTAGTCAAATATATCATCATTTCTGTAGTAAAATATGAATATTCATCCTTAGTGAGATAAAGATTGTAAACAACCACATTAATTCAGGCCAGGTTTTGATGCCAAACAAATTCAGAAACGATTTTGGGTTTGGGAGATTTTTGGATGTTGGAATTATGGATGAGAGCTTATAAGCCTATGCACAAACCATAGTTCTGCTGCCCAGGGGCGTTCTTCTCAGCCTGGCTTCAGTGGAAAATCCCATTTTGAGCTTCTTTATAGTAATCCGGCTCCTTATCTGGTTAAATCTATAGTGTCACGAAAGGCTATTTTAATTTTCTGAAGTGAATATATATTTTATAGCTGGAAATGTATTAATAACTTCACTTGAAATTTTAAAAGGTTAGGGAAGTTAGATGTCTCTAGTTAGTATGCGTGCATGGGTGACCTGCTGAAAATTTAACTTTTGATTTTGCTCTTCCCTGCTGTAACCGGAAGTTCTCCTGTCTGTGGGTCCCTCAATAGAAGAGGTAGAAGGAATTCTCTCTGTATCTACCAACCTCCCCTGTCTGTTTCCACTCCTGGACCATAGGCAAATAGCTGTGTGTTTTCACACCCTTTTAAATATGATAGTGCGTCACTTTGGCCTCAGGGGGGTAAAAAGATACCCTTGAAGAGGAGGTGCAGTTGCTGGTTCTATGAGGATGGATGGAGGGGTGAGTGGATGGATGTATGGATGTGGGGATGGATAGGTAGATGGGTGGGTGGATGGGGGATGGATGAGAGTAGATGGGTGGGTGGACAGGTGAGTGGATGGATGGATGGGTGAGTGGATGGATGGATGGATGAGGGAATGGATGGATAGATGGGTGGGTAGATGGGGGATGGATGGATGAGGGAATGGGTGAGCGGATGGATAGATGGGTGGGTGGATGGGTGGATGGGTGAGTGGATGGATGGATGGATGGATGAGGGAATGGATGGATAGATGGGTGGGTGGATGGGGGATGGATGGGGGATGGATGGGTGTATGAGTGGATGGACAGGTGCGTGGATGGAGGGTGAGTAGATGGATGGATGGATGAGGGGATGGATGGATAGATGGGTGGGTAGATGGGTGGATGGGTGAGTGGATGGGTGTACGGATGAGGGGATGGGTGGATGGGAGGTGGATGGGAGATGGATGGGTAGATGGTGGGTGGAGGGTGGGTGGATGGGTGAGTGGATGGATGGATGGATGGATGGGTGGACGGATGGGTGGATGGATGGGTGGAATGGGTGGGTGGATGGATGCTTGGACTCACACTGTCATAATGTCTCTTAGCCAGCAGGATATCAAAATAACCACGTGGGGCTCTGAATTGTGTGGGGGACTGACTGCACTGCTGTTTAGAGCCCAGGGAGCTTATTGTGGAGGGAGGAGAGCTGCAAAGCTCTCCGCATCAGCAGTGTCCGAAGGAGGCCCAGTAGTACTTCTGTGAGCCAGAGGAAAACAAAATTAGGGAAGGCAGCGGAGCAGACATCAGGGGCGCTGCTTGCTGAGAGAGGAAGCCAAAGGGGCTTTCTTCCTGGGATCCTGTAAGCTCCTGGAGAACTCGATCCATCCAAGGGAGACTGGGAGAGCACCTTGATGGTAATGCCAGACTTGGATCAATCTGGAGAAAAACAAACGTGGAACTCTCTGCATCTTAAGGCTGGGGCACTGCATAGAATTATTACAATTGAATAAAAAAAGGATTATGATATAGAAAACAATTAAATCAAGGTTTTAAGAATTGGGGCATCTTTTTTGTTCTGCAGTATTTATTATCTGACCTATATAACAATGCTATCAAAAGGAGAAAAGAATAAGTTGATCAAATTCTGACATGGGAAGATATTTGATATCTAAAGGAAGGTTGGAGAGGAAATGACAGGGAGAGGAAAAGCCCCCTCTTCATGTTTACCTGGGGGCCAACCAGCTTCTGGACAAAGTCATAGCTAAGCAGAGGTTTCCATTGTTGGGTTCTTCGATCAAGACTGGAAATCAATGTAAATGGTCCTGGGACTCCATGAACCATTTTCTGAATCTCTAATGCTCAGATGGGAACTGGGCCTTTCCCTCTGCAATGGCTGCATGGGTCAGTGAGAACACATTATTTCTGTGTCTTTGATTTTTCCAGAGATTTTATTGCTCAGCTGTGAGAACAGGCATTATTATCACTGATCAGATGCTGTGTGTGGATCCTAGGTGTATCAATGATAAATAGAAAAATGGAGGAAACAAGTATTCAGTGGCCCAGCAAATGTAGTTTGGTAGTCGAAAGTACTGTTCAAACATAGTGGTCACTTGGTTGAGGAGATTTATAGTCCGGGAACCTCCTGTGGACATGATTTACCTCCTCCCTTCTCTGTAATCAAGTACCCAGCCATTCCCTGTGTCTCACTCCACCAGTGAGGTGGCATCTGTCCCCATGGGCTGAGCAGACGGGTGACAGCCAACTGTGTCCCTGTGGAGCTATTTAAAAGCATGAACTTAAGAGACTGACTTTTGTTTCAGGAGACTGGAGGATTAGAATCTGCCTTGTTGAACATTTTTAACCTTTCAAATTCTCCTTAAATAAATGTGGACCAGCCCTCTTGTAGCTTTGTCAACACAGGACTTGGGGTCTGTGTCTTTTCTCTCCATTGTCCCCATTTAGCACCTGCTCATTTTCTTGTCACCATACTGGTGGGTGTTTTGCCTCCTTTTCTCCACACATTTTCCACTCCTGCCCCTCTGCCTCTGTCTTTCCTTCCAGCCCTGGTCTGTCAATTTTCCTCCTTACACCGGTTCTATTGCTAAAAACTCCTACTTCTTGCTTGGTACGGTGCTGCAACATGTGCAAAGCATCCTGCAAAGACCAGTTGCTGATGCACTAACACTCGGGTATTGGTTTCTACCTTCCACACTGACTTCTTGTGCAGGGTAAATCTCATTTTACCCTTCCCGCATGATGTCATGTTATTAGAGAACAGAACATCTCATAGCTGAGTAGTCTTCATCTGTGGTTTGTGCCGTGGTGAATATGCACAAATATCCATGCAGACCAGCCCTAAACATCCATAAAAGTGTCTGTCCACAGGCGGTGGCAAGGTACAAGGGACAACTGAGATTTTGGTGGGTTGTCTAATTGTCTCAGTGTGGCTGCAGAATTTCCTTTTGGATGTTGTCTTAGTTACTTTTCTCTTGTTGCTGAGACAAAATCCCTGATACCCAAAGTTAAGAGAGGAAAGGTTTACTTAGCTCACGGTTTGTAGAGGTTTCAGTCCATAGCCAGCTGGTTCCAAGGCAGGGTGGTGAGGCAGACAAGCATCGCAGAGGAGAAACGGTTCATGGTGGGTGGAAGGTAGCAAAGAAACAAGGGGCGACCACAGCTCTTTCTGTCCCTTATGTCTTATCCAGGCTACTTAGGGCAGGTAGCACTCACACCCTTAATTCTAGTGCCCTTGATCCTAGCACTGTACCATGAATCAATCCCAGCATCACATACTCTAGATCCAGCCACCTTTGAAAAATCCCCACCTATGACTGCATGAGGCTTTGGGGGACATCTAAACACAAGCCATAACAGATATACTTTGGGAAGTTCCCCTATTCTGGGCTGATGATCTAGAAATTAGAAAGTAGAAGAGGAAGCATTTTCTTCCAAACCTAGGCTTACACTGAAAACCTTAGCATCCTCTGGCTACTGCCATGGCTGTTTAACTGTAATCGTCCCTTGGCTGAAAAACCAAGCCTTCTTCATTTGTGCCTGATTCATCGCAGAGGACATGGGGTTTACTTGTGGCCACCTCAAACTTACACTGTGAGGCTGTGGACTGTCTGGCTCAAGATGCTCCAAGCCTCTGCAACTAGAGGGAAAGTCAAAATCCCAATCTCTTGGTACAAAATGATTGTATTGGTTTCTTTGGGCTGTCAGTAGCTTAAAATGACAGAAACTTGTTCCCCTGCAGTTGAGGAGACCGGAAGTCAGAAATCAAGCTGCGGTCAGGGTTAGTTCTCCTGGAGGTACCGAGGGACAGACAGTCCCGCGACTGTCTCCTAGCATCCCATGGTGACTGGCCATCCTTGTTGATGCATCACCGCATCTCTGTCCTTGTCTTCACACCACCTTCTTCTCTCTGTCTCTGTGACATTTCATTGGATTTGGCACCCACGCTAATCCACTCTGATCTCATCTTGATCCCTACCTTAATTATATCTACAGAGAAACTATTTACAAATAAGGTCTCATTCCAAAATTCTGGATGGGCACACATTTTGGGGGGCCACAATTCCACTTGAAACACTTGGAGGTCACTATAAGGACAGAGGACAAATAAACTCCTGGGGCCTCACCCTGTTAACTCATTAAAAGCATGATTTGTGTTTCTTCTGAGGCAGTCAGGGACTTAGAAGTGGTTTTTGCTAGTAATTGTGATTCTTCACTTGGACCTACAAATGCCCAGTAAATAACTAAAAGTAGAACAAAGCTTGACCTTCATTTTGTATCATTTATAACCTTAAAACTTTTGATATAGTTATGTGAGTCATTTAGGAAAAGTTGGCAAAAGGAGGCTTTATTAGCTCTAATTTTACCCAGTCTATCTCATCCCCCTCAAGATTGAGGACACCAAGATAAGAGCTTCACAGGGCCATTTAGCTATGTCCAGAAGTCTCCACTGCCCTAAACCTGGAGTCACCTTGGGTTCCAGCAGAGGCTTACATGACAAGCTTGGCTGTTTGCCTGAGAAACTTTTTGTGCCAAGGTGGTGCTTTGGAAAGAGCAGACTTAAAACAGGAAATGCGGGTTATATGGGCTGATTTTTTTCTCCCTCCCTCCTTATTCATATGTTGAAGCCTGGGCTTCCAGTACCTCAAATGTGCTTATACCATATTTAGATACAGGGCCTTTGAAGAGGCGACTAAGGTGAGGTCAGTAAGTGATCATATGACAGGTGTCCTTATAAGGAAAGGAAATTGGGAGCACAAAAGAGACACCAAGGAAGCAGATTAGAAACAGCAACAAGAGATTGGCCCGTTAGAAACCAGCCTCGCGGACACCTTGATATTGGACTTCCGGCCTCCAGAAATGCGGGGAATGCATTGGGGGTAAACATTAGTAGATTGGAGAATACGAAACTGTTTTTGGTCAAAAGGGTGGGGCAGACACGGCCACAGTTTCAGGCCAGGTCTCCCTGGTTGGATCAAAGACTCTTCAAAAGGTGGAGAACAGAAAGCCTCTGCTTCTCAGGGAATCAGCGAGGCTGCATACAGCACTTCCCGGAAACGATCACTTCTGGGTGAGTTCCAAGGTCAGTGGTTGTCTACCATCGCTACCCCCACTCCACGGACACATGGCACCTGCGGAGACATTTTTGGTTGTTACAGCTGATGCGAGCGAGGAGGGAGGCGGAACTAGCAACTAGTGGTGAAAGCCAGGGAGGCCGCTAAATGTCCTGCCACACTAAGGCCAGCCCCACAACAAAGAACGGTGGGGTCCATGTGTCAGCAGTGTTGGGCCGCAGCCCTTCCAGCCAGCTTTTGTCCCGAGCCCTCACTCCTGCCCCTCAGCCCATCCCGGCTGTGCTCGGTCAGCACCCATCACAGGGAACAATTTCTACGGGAAGAAGCAGGCTATTTCTGGGACAGTAGATGGGAGCTTGTTGCGCATGGGGGCCCAAGCCTGTAATCCTAGCACTCTAGGGGGTTCAAGCAGGAGGTCTGCAAGTTTGAGACCAGCATGTGCAGCTTGGTGACTTAGCAAGGCACTGTCTCAAAATAAAATATAAAAGGGGCTGGGGATGCAGCTCAGTGCGAAGGCCCTGGGTTCAATCCCAGTATTGCCATTAATAAAAAAAAAGAGAGAGAAAACTAAGGAATTCTGACTGAGGCTTGCAGAGAAAGGAGGTCAGAGTGATTTGATTTCCTTACCATTACAAAAGGGGAAATAGAGTTTAAAGAAGGAAGAGGAACAAAGGCCATGTATGCAAATGAAATGCATCACGAGCCAAAAAGCCGCGAATTGAAATAGGCAGTAAATAAATGGCATCCATTTTCCGACGAACAGAGGACGGCGGGTCTCGTCAGCCCCGAAAAGCATATTGACTTGGCAAACAGATTTCACGTTGACATTTTGCAGCTACCACAGGAACGACAAAGGCAGTAAAATACCAAAAAACAATCCGATCTTAGTGGCGGTGGAGCCGCCTTCACGACGTTTTTGCACCAGCCTGGGTTCAGGATGCAGAGTCGGGGAGATGCTGCCCTTTCCAAACTTCCATGGAAATAGTTTCCATCATGTTGACATTTCATTTAAAATGAAATATAGGAGATATTAAAAATTCATGTTCACGACAGGTATTATTTGTTTGGCTTTGAGCTATGCCGCGAACACGGTGTTAATTTACTCTGGGGCGGGGTCCGTGTTGTGTGTGCACAGGCGTGGGCCGCCCCCACTTTGGAGGCACAGGGCCACAGAATCGAAGGGGGGCTGACCTTTCACGCTTCTAAAGCCGAGAGTGTGGTTATGCATTACTAAATATGGAATGATAAAGACGTCCCCTTTTTGGGGGTAGTTCAGGTAAAAGCAAGGGCCGTAACGTTATCCTGGACAAACGAACCTCAGTTATTTTTGAATTTGCATGGATTACACGAATGCCCACTTGAAACATGGCTGGGGCGCGATCCCATCCGTCCCCCAGCTTGCTCTCTGCTGTGCTGATCTGCCACTGGCCTCCCTCCTCCCCAGGACCTGCAGTCCTCAGGTGTGCGCGTGTGTGCGTGTGCGTGCGTGCGTGCGTGCGTGTGTGTGGCTTCCTTCCTGGAATCCTCTCTGCTCCTCCGCCTCAGGCTCTGGGAGGAAACTGCTCCACCCAGAGCTGGGAGACACTGTTCCTGCCTTGCGCTGGGTGAAGGGAAGGAAAAGGGCTGTTCTGTGCCTGTTAGCATTGTCGGGGGAGAGAAAGGAATGTCAGGCAGGGCCGACCCATGGGGACAGGCAGAAAAGGCAAGAGGGACATACTTCTTCATCTAATAAGATAGAGAGGGCCACCTTCCATTTTCTTTTATTTGAAAATCAAATTTATTATTATTGTTGCTTTTAAAAACTAAAGCATAGAACAGTTGTGTTCTTAAAAATTTTCTAGCATGTGCAATTCTGTGAATCATCCAAATTGTCTCACAATTGCTTTTTTTGTTTTTGTTTTTGTTTTGTGGTGCTGGGGATTGAACCCAGGTCCTTCACACTGAGCTACATCCCCAACCTTTTTTATTTTTATATTTTATTTTGAGACAATTTTTGCCTCAGTTGCTATGCTACCCAGGCTTGATCTTTCGATTCCCCTGCCTCAACCTCCCAGAGTGCTGGGATTACAAGCATGTGCTACCATACCCAGTTCACTGATTGCTTTTGTAAGTTAAATAAGAACTTCATTTATTCACAGATCTTTCTGGGATGCCTGCCGTTTTTGGGCATAGGGGAGGAATAGGGTCTGGGCTGCACGGTGTAGTGGGAAGAAAATTGGGAACTGGTAGTGGTGGGTGAGAAGGGATGGTGAAGGTGGGGGATGGGGTGGGGTGGGATGGCAGCTGCAGGTGCATGTGACAGGGACCAGCCAGGCCTGGAAGTCTACAGACGCCTCCCTGGTGAGCTTGAAAGAGGTGTGGGATTCGGCCCGGCAAAGGAAACAGCAGGTGTGAGGGCCCAAAGCGAGAAGCCTTTCTGACTCTGCCAGCTGCTGTGAGGGTAACAGCAGAGAGAGACATGGGGAGGACCCGGCTTTACTGGGGGAAAGCATGCCGAGGTCCGGGGCCCAGGTTCTAGCACTGGCTCTGCCATTTATTAAAGAGCAGAGAGTTTGTGAGATTACTCAAGGCCTCCTTTGTAGCTTCTTTGTGGGGAGCAGGGCAGGATATGGGTTGGAAGGGTTTGGTGTTGGATTCAATGATCTGAAATTCTATTTTTGATGGCTCAGCAGTCTGTTAGGTTTGCGCGCGTAGGGAAAGGGTACAGTAATTCAGTATTTTGTTTTCAACACGGTATTTTCTTGATGGATACAAAGGACCAGCAAACAGAAAGGTGGGTAGGTCATCTAATGCCCTATAAGAAAGGATCCTACAAGCCTTAGTAGTGCAGAGAAAGTCTGATTTCTGCTCTATCCTCAGGCCACCTTCATTTCTCTTTATATGAAATTCCTGCGTCAGGCATGTCACACGTATCTGTCCCTCCTCATACTTCTAGCATTTGATTCCTTTCTGTTCTGCAAGTCAATGAGGCTTTAAAATATCAGCTTGCCTTGACATGGTGTCTTTACATCCGGCAACACTTAGGCCTTTCAAGGATGTTGGAATTAGGATCTTGAAAAAGAGAAAAAGAAAAAGAGAAAGGGAGAGAGAGAAAGAGTCACTCATCCTCCATGAAAGGGGAGATTTTTCTTCATTTATAGATGAGGAAGTAGACAAATCATGAGAGGGCTCCCTAGGGTCACACAGTGGGTCAGTCTGAGCATACTCAAGTAGGGTAATTCGAGGATTACAACAGTTGGCACATGGTGTAGGGCAGTGCTAAGAGATGGTGCAAAATCCTAGAGCCATCCGCAGTGGGGCAGTTACTACTTCTAGGTCTGAAGGGATAAAGGCAAAGAACCATTAGCAGACCCCAGATTTAGGGAAGGGTGTGTGTGGGCCTCCTGAAAAGAGCTAAGACTGTTGGTGGAGGGACACAGCCATCCCTTGGACACCAAAAAGAGAAATCGGGAATAAACACCACTACTTCTTCCTCCTCCATCCCTCTGATTTGTGGCCAGCAGACTCAACTGGAAGCCAGAACTAAGAGTGTCTGTGCAAGGTCCATGCGGGCCGAGCTGATACCAAGAAGGGTGGGGAGGGGTGGAACGTGGTCTGGGGCAAGGGACCACACCTGCCACACCACCTTGGTTTGGACAGAGGCCATGTCCCCAGATTGTTTTCTCAATTTATCCACATGCCACGCCTTCCTCCAGGGCAGGGAGTCTCCTGTCACAGTACTGGCCCCAAGTCCCCTCAAGGCTGTCTGCTATTTGATCCTCTGAGCTCAAGAGTTTCTGGTTAGGAAGCAAAACTGTGGATGGATATACCATTTATGAGCTTATTATCCCCGAACATCTTTCACACGGACCCTGGAAAGTTGACAATGGTATATCCAGTAATTGATTCTCCTGACCATTAAATATGAAAATTCGTTTCCTTGTCCCAACCGCAAGGTGATTTTTTTTGATACAGAGCAACTGATCATGTACTCTAGCCACACACATTGGCATGCTGATTATGTGAAATCTTGTAAGGAATGAGAGTCAGTGCCAATCACTGTGTAAGCGAAGGTCAAATTTTACATCTTCCGTTGGTGTCATCAGCATTTTTAGGATAAAATTTGAAGCACACAAATTAATATTGGGATACGTGTCAGTACCAAAGGGATCTCCGAGAAATTAAATGTGGACTACATAAGAAAGAGTGGGAGAGAGAGAAAAACACCAGGGTCCCTGTACACGAAACTGTTTTTAAACTACAAGGACAATGATCAGTCAGCTTTTTAAAAGTGCCAAGTGCAGTTCAGATATTAAAATAGCAGAAATGCTGCTCCCAAACTTTAAATCTTCAGCCAGTGAACATCTGTGGAGAAGGACTTGACCGTGCACACACGCATACAGGTACACATAAAATAATAGCTGGGAGTGTGTCTACAGGGGTAATATATATATTATGGAAATTAGAAGTAGTTCCTTTGGAATAAGAGCTCTGGTTCAAATCCTGACCACACTATTTACTAACTGTGATTTTTCTAAGCCTCAGTTTTCCTCTTATGCAAAATAATGATAGTACGAGTTACCTCGTAGGCTTGTATCAGCTAGGTTTTGCCACGATAGTGCTGCATAATGACCACAAAACCTCAGCGCCACAGAACAACAAGCATTTGTTGCTCATGGACCTGGAGCCACACAGATGCTGGCCAGAGGCTCTGCTGGTCTGGACTGGGCTTGGTCACTTTCACAGGTGTTAACCAGCTGTTGGTTAGTCTCGGATGGTCGATCTGGGAGGAGGCAGGTGGCTGGTTGTGCCTCCTGGATCTTTCACCCTCTAGTGGGTCAGCCTGGGCATAGTTTCATGATGACGCCAGAGGGCAAGCATAGCACGCAGAAGCCAGAAGCGCTACTCAAGCCTTTGATGGCTTTATGGTTGCTAAGATGCTATTGGCCAGGTTGAGTCACTTGGGTCGACCCTTAAATCAGAGTGGGGGGCAGTAAACACGTAGTCGCACGCAGAGAATTTCCATACGAGGAGAGAGACAGAACTGGGGTCATTAAAGCGATGTCTCCTGCAGGATAATAAAATTTAAATGAGATAACTCTGGGGAAGTAGTTAGCACATGGTACTTGTTTAATAAGTGGCATAGTTGTTATTGTTATTCCCTTTTTTTTTTTTTTTTGGTACTGGGCACTAAACTCAGAACCTTGCACTTGCCAGGCAGGTGCTTACGCCGCTGAGCTGTACCCCTGGCCATTACCCCCTATTTACATGGTAATCATAACCATCAAGCTTTTAAATTTTTTCAACTATTCTTTCTGTGCTGCTCTGTGAGTTGATAGGAATTCTTGCTTTAAAGCAAGATGAAGAGATTTGTGTTCAAAGCCTGGCTCTGAAATACTTCTTAATGCCCCCTTGCTGTGTTTTGAGGTGGAAAGGGCTGTTTACTGGGGAACAAGACAGACCCTGCTTAGGGAATGACTTTGTCTCCTCTTTGTTCTTTGACCTCATTTATTTATTTCTGCTCAGTCTTCTTAGCTGTAAAATGCAGATCAGTGTACTTATCCTGCTGGGTTTTGGTGATGTTTAAATGAGAAACATCTTTTATATCTCTCTCAATGTTTGTTGTATAGTGTTTAATAAATGGTATTATTATTATTTATAGCTTTAAAAATCTGTGTTTATTGAAGAATTAGAAGATAATTAGCAAAATTCTACTACATAGAGGTAGTAACATTATTTTGTCCTAATTTTATGTGCATGTATTTCCAAAATTAGGATTAGATTACTTATTCTATAAATCGTTTTCATCACTTAATACAACATGACAGCAATTTTTTATCTGTTCCTCTGTTGATGGACATAGGAGTTACTTCTGTGGCTTTTCTAGTGTGAAGAATGGTGCAATGAACATATTTCTTCAAACTACTGATTTTACTGTATATATATCTCCAAAAATGGGGTTGCTGAATCACATAGTGGCTCCATGTTTAAGTTTCTGCCTCTCTACCTTTTTACATAGAGCACCAATTTACAGTCCCACCAACAGTGCACAGGGGCACGCTTTTCCCCACCTCCTCACCACCACTTGTTGTGAGTTGTCTTTTTTTTTTTTTTTTTGTGGGTACCGGGGGGTCAACCTCAGGACCTCGCGCGCCAGCAGGCACCCGTGCCGCTGAGCGATATCACCGAGCCCTTTTTCGTATGTGGGATCCGGGAGTTGAACTCGGGCCCTCGCGCTTGCAAGGCAGGCGCTCACGCCGCTGAGCCATCTCACCGGCCCGTGAGTTGTCTTTTGAGAACAGCCAATCTGATCAGGAGGGAGACGATACCTCCCTGTGGTTTGATTTGCATTTCCCTGACGATTAGTGATGCTGAGCACGTTTTCATGTTGCCCTCTTTAATATTTTCTTTCAAAAATATCAATTCAGATTCTTTGCCCATTTTAAACTTTCCTATTTTTGGGGGAAGGGGTATTGAGTTGGGTGAGTTCCTTTGTACTTTGGGTATTAACACCCTTACCAGATATGTGTTTTGAGAATATTTCCTCCAATTCTATAGGTTGCCTTTTCATTTTGTTGATTGTTTCCTTTGCTGTGCAGAAGCCTTTTAGTTTGATGTAATCCTACTTGTTTGGGAGTGCTTTTGTTCTTTGTGCTTTTGGTGTCATACCCAAAAAATCTTCACCAAACCCAATGTCAAAGAGCTTGTCCGTTTTCTAAGTTGTTGTACATATGTATGTAATGGGATTTTATTCAGCCATGAAAGAAGGACATCCTGCCATTTGTGACAACATGAATGACACTTCAGGGCATTAAGTTAGACAGGGAAAGATAAATACTATATGATCTCATGTATGGAGTCTAAATAGACTGAACTCATAGAAGCAGAAGGTAAAATGACAGGTTCCGGGGACTGAGGGTTGGAAGGTGGGTGAGAAAATTTTGGTTAAAGGAGTACAAACTTTCAGTGATAAGGTGAGTATGTTCTGGGTGTCTAATATACAATAGGGTGATTATAGTTAGTAATGCTGTATTGTATATTTGAAGTTTTCTAAGCAAGTATATCTTTAACTTTGTTGTCACAAAACCCAATAAAACAGCCCAACACAAACCAACTCTGACTAAACCAAACCAAACCAAATGGTAACTAGGTGAGGTGATACATTTGAGAATTTACTTATGGTAATCATTTCATGATATGTATATATATTTGTCATGTTGTACACCTTAAACTCATTCTGCTTTACTTGTCAACTATACTTCAATAAAACTGGAAAAATATAACATGACATTCTCCCAAGTGAAAAAATTATAGATTTACAGGGACAATTTTAGTATACTTATATCCACTGTGATGTATTCTAATTTATTAAGTCAATATCTTGTTATTGTGTGTTTGTATTATTTCAATTTTTTTTACCGTATCAATAGCACTGCAATGAACATCCTTTTGTATCTTTATGTACTTAATTTGTTTCTTTAGGCCAAATTTTTTGCATATAAAATTGTTGAGTTAAAGGTTAATTACTTAAAAATTTTTATTGTCAATTATGATAAATCCACAGAAAGTACACAAAATCTAAGTTACAGATCAGCAAATCATCAAAAACAAACATTCATGTAATCACCATCCACCACCACAAGAAGTGAAACGGGGTAAACCCTAAAGCCCTCTCGTGTCCCCTTTCAGTCTCCAACCCTGCCCACTCCCCAGAGGTAACCACTGACCAGACTGTTAATAGCATATTTAGATGGCGTGGTGTCTTAGTTACTTTTCTTGTTGCTGTGACAAAATACCGGCACCCAGAGTTAAAGGAGGAAAGGTGTATTTAGCTCACAGTTTGTAGATGTTTCAGTCCATAATCGGCTGGCTCCAAGGCAGGGTGGCACATGGCAGAGGGCCAACAGTTCATGGTGGCAGAAGACAGCAAAAGCAACAAGTGTGAGCAAAAGGGGGAAACAAGCTTCTTTCTGCCTCTTTTATCTTATCCAGACTGCTGGGATTAAGGCGGTGCCAATCCAATCAGTGGACTGATCCAGCAATCACCCAGCCTTAATCTCAGCACCCTTAATCCTAGCATGGTACTATAAATCAGTCATAAACTCTAGATTCAGCCACCTCCAAAAAACCCTGCCTCCCATAACTGCATGAGACTTTGGGGGGACATCTAGACTCAAGCCATAACACCTGGCTTTGAATTTCATATGGGTAGGATTATATCATTTGTATTTTTTTTTTCTGGTTACTTTCAGTCAATATTCCATTTGTCTTTGTGAAATTTAACCATATTGTTTAACATAGAAATAGTTCATTAATTTTTATTGTTGTATATTATTTCATTGCATAAATATATAGTTTATCTACTCTACTATTGTTGGAAAGTTGGATTATTACCATTTGGACTCTTCAAAAACAATATTGCTATTTTCGTGTGCACATGCGTGCATGTTTCTGTAGAGTGTAGACTCGGTAGTAGAACTGCAGAATTATAAGGTATGTGTATGCCCATCTTTAGTAGACGGTCAACATCTTCGAAGGTGATTTGTCTAATTGACACGTCTACCTGTAGTATACGAAAGTTCCTGTTTGTTCCACATTCTCTTTAATAGTGGACATTTAAAAATGAGCTATTCTGGAAGGAACACGATGGTTTTACTTTGTATTACTCCAATAACAGTGATGTAGTTGAACATCATTTCATATATTTGAGCCATTTGGATATTCTTTCTTGAGATGTGGTTGTTCAAATCTCTTGTCCATTTTTCTTTTTGTGGTGTATGTTGGGTGGTATTGTGGTGCATACGGGGTGGTAGTGGGGATCAGGACTTAGGGGAGACACTGGAGAGAGACCCAAAGGTGAGTAAAATGTGATTTCTGATCTCAAATGTATCAGACCTGGGGGTGGGGACAGGTCATAGGATACAATCATAAAAGCAGAATCAAAGTGTCTTCTGAGAATAGCACGAGACAAACAAATGACTTTGTACTCCAAGAAACAAGATCCAGTTCACTGGGTCCCCGTGAAAGGCTCCAGAAGGAAGAGATATTTGTGGTGATCCTTTAGAGTGGGCAGAATTTTAACAAGGAAATATGGGGAGAAGCTTCTGGGTCGATGTCTGGCATGAGAAAAGAAGAAGTGGACAGTTTGCCTGGGACAGAAGCTGTAGCTTCTGGGCTGGAAAGGCAGGCGGGAGGCCACAGCATGGAGGCTGTCGTGTCAGAAAGAAGTGTGTGGTTAGTGTGGTCGGCAGGCGTTGCTGGGAGGGAAGACACAGGATCAGAGCTCTGAATCTTTGCCACTTTCTTTCCTGGCCACAGCAGGACACAGGGTTTATGGAACCAGGCAGGGAAGGGGGTGAGGGGATCTTCTGGAGGTGATAGAAACAGGCTTTAGACAAGGGCTGTTGAGAAGGTGGTGAAAAGGCACCTCAGGAGGACCACTGTGGATTGATGGGCTCCAGGATCTGGCTACAAGTTGATGTTTCCGTCCCATATTCTAAGATGATTCCAAGATTTTGAGTCTTGGAAACTGGGTAAAAGATCATGTCTACAGTGGGCAGCTGTAATTTTGAATTTTTTGTTTTCCCATAGCCACCAGGTTGAACTGATGAAAAGCGGGTTCCTGCCTTCTTGTGAGGACACCGGACGGGGCTCAGGGTGTGGACACACAACACAGGCCTGGTCCTCCCACTGGGACACTGAATCTGGAGGTAGCAGCATGGAGACCCAGAGGCCACAGTGGAGCTGAGTGAGGGTCTGGTGGCAGGGGACAGACGCAAGCTCCCTCACATGACCACCACAGTGGCTTGCCTCTGGTGTGTTCAGCTTAGTCTGGACCCTCTGTGTCCCTGCTGATTTCTAGGCCAGTGCTTTGGCTTCCTGTCAAGTTTCCGAACTGTACAATATTCTTCCAACAAGACCCTTTTCTGCGTTAGTTAGCTGGAGAATGACTTAGCTAGATCCATGGCAGTGAACAGATACAGGGAAACTAAGATATGGTTTAGAGAAGAGGATGAATTTGGTTTTGAACAAGAAGGGTAGGCAGGACATCCATCCTTGCTTTTGATAGACAGGTAGAAATGGGCATGCAGATCAGGAGAGAGATTGAGGTTGAGTGATTCCTAGTAAAGCTTTAGAGAGCATCAGACCCCAAAATGAACCTCGTCCCCTATGTGGAATAAGCAGGGATCTTGACCACTGAGACAAGTGATAATGGAGGGGACGAGCTCGTGAGATGAGCTGGGATGGCCACAGAAACCTAGGGAGGAAGCGCTTGTGAGGACCCCTTTGCCACTCCATTAGACCTAGCAAGTGGCAGGGAAGAAGAGCAGAGTGAAGCAGAGAGAGGAGGACAGGGCAGGGCAGTCAGGGACACTGTCTGCATAGAAGCAAAGAGAGTTTCAAGGTGATAAGATCTGGATGGTAAGGTTTGTTATTGTGCTAAGGTCAGAGAACATCCAGGACACTTGGATGAACTATTTCTGAAGTGATGGTAGCAAGATTCAGGTTGCTGGGTATGACTATTCACCATGACTTGTCAACTTCTTGAATTAAGAAACACCTAGTAGATTAACAAAGCAGGCTCCAAGGTGTGTCTGATTGTGTCATAGAGGTGTGACTTTGGGTATAATCTAGAGTCCCTTGCCTGTTCCTCTCTGACACTGTTCTCCTGCTCTCCTTCCTGGCCACCTTGGGAATGAGCAGCTTTGGTCCACCATGTGCTTCCACCATGATATTTCTGCCTTGGAGCCAAACTACCATGGACTGAATCCCCTGAACCATAAGTTAAATTAAACCTCTCATTTAAATTGTGGGTGTCAGGTATTGTGTCCCAGTAATGGAAAAGCTGACGAATACACTGGGAACCAAGGAGTGAGTAGCCAATGGAGCAATCAGAGGTGGTGAGTTGAGACTGCATTTCAAAAATGATTAATGAGGGCAAAGGAGAGTAGCTTGCATAAAGATCACCATGGGAGGAAAGTTCTGTGTGGGGACAGGCGGACAGAACATGTTTAGAGAGCAGGAGTGGAGGAGGTGAGGAGGGAGAGACTGCGAGTGTAAAGCAGGAAGAGGGATGAGGGGTGGGCGAATTTCTGGAGGAGGGGAAAAAATAAGAAGTCAAGGTCATGGGAATCCTGTTTGCTCTGAGGGTGGAGGGACTTGGAGAGAATGTGGAGCGCTGCTGAGAAGGGGCAGGTCTTGCTCTACCTATGTGTCTATCTCTATCTCAAAGCTTCCCCTGAGGTCCTCAGGGTCCCCGGATTTCTTCTCTCCCGGCCCTCTCTTCCCTCAGTCTGCAGCTTTTCAGGCCATTCCCTCACTCCTGGGTCTGGGTAGGGACCCGGTCGGGGCCTTTAGTCCTCCTTGACTCAGGCCCTCCCTGCAGTTGCAGGGCTGCATCGCCCGAAGGCCTCCCGTCCCCAGGTCTCACGGAGGCCTGGGCCCTTGGATTCTTAATTCCAACTCCCAGTGCCTTCTTAGCACTTCTAATCCCCAGGAAATTGCAAAGCCTAGGATGTCTGTAGACTTGGGCTTTACTAAGCCATTTGGCTATGTTTTTATTCAAGTTGAATTTGCAGAACATAAAATTAACCATTTTATTGCGTACAAGTTAGTGGCATTTAGTAATTCACAATGTGGGGCCACCATTGCCTCTATCTCGAGTCCAGAATTTCACCATTTTGAAGGTAAACCTCTTTCCTACTAATCTGTCACTGCCATCACCACCACTCCCTGTCCCTCCAGCCCATGGCAACCACCTATCAGCTTTCTGGCAGTACTGATGTCCCTAACCAAACGCTCAGATAGACGGAGTCATCCAAAGCGATCTTTCCTGCCCAGTTTCATGCACTTAGCAGGGCTTCAAGGTTCATCTACATTGTAATCTGTGTACATTTTGTTCCTTTTCATGGGTGAATGATACTCCACTGTTTGTATTTACCATGTATCATGCATCTGTTTGTCTGTTGATGGACACTTGGCCTCTTTCCACTCCTAGGCTATTGTGCACAGCACAGATAAGAACATTTGTGTACAAATATTCGAGTACCTATTTCAATTCTACTGACTATGTACTCAGAGGTGGAATTGCTGGGTTGTATGCTGGGTTATTCTATGTTTAACTCTGAGGAACTACCGATCTGCTTTCCACACTGGTGGTGGTGTTTTCCATTCCTATCAGCAATTGAAGAAGGTCTCAATTTCTCTGCCTACTCACTAAAATGTATTTTTCATTTAAAACTTTATTTTTAAAATTACAGTCCTCTTAGGGGGGGTGGTACTGGGGATTGAACCCAGGGCCTTCACACTGAGCTACATCCTCAAGTTAATTTTTTATTTTCAGATAGGATCTCACTAAATTGCTAAGTTTCCCATGCTGGACTCAAACTTGTGATCTTCCTGCCTCAGCCTCCCCAAGTGTTGGCTGTGCCTGACTATGATAGCTGTCTTAATGGGCATGAAAGTGCATCTCACTGTAGTTTTTGATTTACATTTCTGGAATGACTGCTGACGTTGGTTTCTTGCACTTGTTGACAGTCATACTCTAAGCCTTTTTTTTTTTTTTTTGAGAAATGTCTATTATCCTCAGCCCATTTAAATTTTTTTAGTTTGTTGGATTTTGGTTGTTGTGTAGTAAGGGTTCTTCACATATTCTAGATATATGATTCATGAGTATTTCTTCACATTTCATAGATCATTTTTTTTATTTTAAAACATCTTGATACAGAAAAGTCTTTAATTTTGATAAATTGTAATTTGTTTTTCATTAGGTTTCTTGTGCTTTGTGTGCAATATTTAAGAATCTATTGCCAAATCCAAAGTCATAAACTCATTTCTGTGTTTTCCTCTCAGAGTTTTATAGCTCTAGTGCTTATGTTCAGGTCGTTGACACATTGTGAGTAGTTTCGTGCAAGGTAGGGACTCAGCTTCATTCTTTCTCATGTAGATCTCCAGTTGTCCCAGTGGGCCACAGCTAGTTTTACTTGGAGGGGATGTGAGATCTCGCTCCCCCCTTGATGTGACTTTCCTGAGAGGCAAATGTCCCCATGCAGCTGGGAGTCCTGGGCTCTGATGCAGATCTTGCCTTCCTACCTGGAGACAAAAACGTGAAAACTTGAGGGGTTCCTACTCATCTTATCAGTCACCCCTTAGCCGCACAAACCTGGGATATGGGCTTGACCATTCCCACATATTTTTCTTGGGCCGAGGACTTTTCCCGTTTATAACTTCCATATTGGTCCCCCTGCGGGGGACTGAGCACTCTTCGCCCCTGACCGCCAGCTGCCCAGAGTCCTAGACACGCTCTCCCCCAACTTTAAGGAAATTCGGAGGTCAGGGATGGTGATCCACTATTTTAGGACACAGTAATCAGCCACAAGCAGATTTTTAAGGGGAAGGCGGAAGCACTAAATGAACTTTTAGCTTTCTGGTTGCTGAAAAAGTAAGCGACAGCCTTGAGACAGCATATTTATAAGTGCACAGGGGAGAATGCTCTATTCACATAGCTACTAATTTCCTGTGTAAAAAAAGCTGCCCTGAGCTAGATGTGATGCCTATAATCCCTCCTGCTGGGAGGCTGAGGCAGGAGGATCATAAGTTTGAACCCAGCTTGGGCAATTTAGTGACTTAGCCAGACCTTGTCTCAAAATAAAAAAGATATGGGCATGTACTTCAGTGCCAAGGCCCTGGGTTCAATCCTCAGTACTGCAAAAAGAAAAAAAAAAAAAGTTCTGGTATGCACTAGGAACTATACATAGCCCATGCATGCCTTGCTTCTTTTACTGTCAGCCAGTAGTCAATGGGGGAGAGAAGGGAAGGTTTTGTGGAAAGAACATACTAGGAATTCAGGGATCAGGGTTTTGGTTCTGTTATTATCGCCAAGTAGAGGCACAATCACTGTGTTGATCTTCTTATTTATCTCTTCATTTATAGTAAATCTTTCTAGCAGGATTTTACTGCCCAAACAATTTCAGCTATCTTTAGATGCAATCTAAAGCATTCTCACACTGCTGCTAAGATTGAGAATTTTTCTCATGAAGATTGAGAATGTGACAACTCTCTCTTTTCTTTTTCTTCTTCTTTTTTTTTTTTTTGGTGGGTACTGGGGGTTGACCTCAAGACCTCGCGCACCAGCAGGCGCCTGTGCCGTTGAGCAATATCATTGGCCCTTTTATCATATGTGGGTACCAGGAGTTGAACTCGGGCCCTTGCGCTTGCCAGGCAGGCGCTTACGCCGCTGAGCCATCTCACCGGCTCTCTCTTTTCTTCTAATCACTGACTGTATCAAAGAACAGATGCTTCAGTTTAATGACAAACTGTAAGATCCAGAGGACTGGAACAAAATAAATTGGTATTTTAGTTAGTTTGGGTATCGGGTTGACTAAGGAAATTTTCCTATTTCCCTGTCTGGAAGATTGATGAAGTGTGACTTCTCCTTTCCAAACCAGAAAAACTATAATAATGGCTGTATTAGTTTCAAAATTTGAAACCTTCCTGGTGCTGGAGTGACCTAATCAGAATGATCTTGGAGTTTGGATAAACACATAAATTCCAGGGTTCCACTTTCTGAAGTTTGGGTTGGAACCTAGGCATCTATATTTTCAAAACAGCTTTGCACTGAAATTCAGATGTACAGCCCAGGTTTGGAGCTCTAGAGTTCTAAAGTTCACTTTCTGAATCCTGCAAGATTATCGAAGTTTATTTGAATGAACGATACTTATTCACATCATTTGCTAACTGATAATGCTCTTCGTGCATATCTTTTTCTTCTTTGAACTTGCATGATTGAGGGCAATGGCTATTCTTATTTATCTTTATAACCTCAGTAACATCCAATAGGTATTAAAAAGCCATCACTCAGTGAATCCAGAAATACCGTGCACATTTCTTCTGCCCGTAGGAAGGTGTGGGTATGTCAGACTCTAAACTGACTGCAGCTTATGGGTTGTCTATCATTGTTGGTATTTATTCTTGTGGTAGGACTTCTTCCCCTTGCTTCTTCCTCTTAACATTTTCATTGCTGCGCCACACTGTGTTTCGCACTGTATAAAATTGTGTGACAGTACCAGGGCCTGTGTTTTTGTGATCAACTGGTTGGTCATCTCAGCTGAGGAGAATTAGAATGCTCACGTGGCTGGACTCTCAGTCCTAAGCCCTTTCACTAAACTGACAATTTTGTCTCTCTTGCATGCTGAGAATAGGAGAAAGTTGACTTCTGTCTCCTTCTCAAAAACACAGCCTTTCTGAGACCCCCCTCACTTCCCAGGAGGACAGGCCGTTGGAGACCCTGGCCTTGCATTATAGAATGACTGCAGTTGCAGAGATAAGAGCAGTGAAACAAATGCTGCCAAAGCTTTCTCTAAGCCCAGAGTAAATGGATTTACATGCAGCAACTATGGAACAAACTGAAACAGTAATTGACCCCTGCAACCGCCTCTGATTATTCAAGGTGCAGTAATCGCAAGGGGCCTCATTCATCTCTTCGCTGGAGTCTTAGCTGACTGTGGAATAATTACAGGGAATTCAAGTTAAGACTTAGAAAGATTTGTCACTGGCCGATGGGTACCACTGGCTTAATAAAACCCAACACATTTATAATTAGTATAAGCCAGCTACAAGTAACCTCACGTTAAAATGCAAATTATTATTATTATTATTTTTTTTTTTGTGGGTACCGGGGGGTCAACCTCAGGACCTCGCGCGCCAGCAGGCGCCCGTGCCGCTGAGCGATATCACCGGCCCCTTTTTCGTATGTGGGATCCGGGAGTCGAACTCGGGCCCTTGCGCTTGCCGGGCAGGCGCTTAAGCCGCTGAGCCATCTCACCGGCCCTAAAATGCAAATTATTAAAACATCTATTACCAAATAAGAAAAGTTTTTAAAATATTAGGGATTCCAAGCACAGGCCTGTGTGTTGAACTTGAAAAACTTGATGCTAATTATGTGCTTCACTGAATTAAAATGAATTGGTGTTATTAATAAAGACTCAGATGATCCACCCTGCTAACTCAACCTTTTACCACCTCGCATTTCATTAGAAATGAACTTTTCAATTAAGATTTGTCTTCCTCCACTCACCAAATTGGGTTTTCCAGACGTGCAATCTAGTCGTAGAAGCTAAAGGAACATGGTGGGCGCGGGGGGCGGGAGAGGGGTGGTAGGTCACGCCCAACTTGCCACGACAGCTTGCTGGCCTCTAACATAATATTTCAACTTCTTTCAGAGTAATGCGGTCCCTTGTCTAGGTCCCTGACATTGAATAATTTATTCAATAAAATGGTGCAATTTAAAGGAAAGTGAATGAAGATGTTTACACTGGGTGGCATCTCTCTAAAATAATATTTGCAGCCAAAAATTGAAATGACTCTTTTGTTAACTGTTTTGTAAGAAGAGAAGGAAATAGATAGGAATGAAAATGTTTGAAGACGTATTATTATTCTCAACTTAGCTTATCCTCCAAAGTGCTTTCCATGCAAATGAGAAAACACTCAATTTGAAATTCTTCCTAGAAATTAGATTGATTCACGAATGTTTGACATGTTAATAATTTCACAGGTAAATAGAGATATAATTTAAGGCATGATTCAGCATTTCTCAAAAAGAGATTCAGAAGCATATTTCTTCTGATTTGGTGATCTCTTGCACAGTGGTATAATTATTTTGAAGGCTCTTCCTCACCCTTGCTGTCTCCGTTCTTTAACTTTGATTCATCTGTTTTGCCAGGTTATTCACAACTGTCAAGACATTCGAGGGCAGAGCTTGTCATTCTCACCAGTTTATATAACCACTTCCCTTTTCCTAGCTCATGTTCACTGGAATTATTTTTGTGTGTGTGGGAGATGATTTTTTTTTTGTACATCTCCCCTTTCAGTTGTATTATGTGTGTTTTTTATTTCACTAATAATTTCTCCATGAGATCTCTGTTTCCAGGGTGCAACAGCTGGGATGGTTCCTGGTGAGTTCCTTGAGGGCAGGCGCTTGTTTGTCTGGCCTGCTGCTGTGGTTCCCGTGCCCTGAGCACACACAGTGACTGCACGAAGATCCTTCTCACTCAGCTAGGTGACCTTTCTTTCCTTCCTACCTTCTCTCTCTCTCTCCCTCCTTCCCTCTCTCTCTCTCTAGCATAGGGGATTGAACCCAGGGCCTTTGCACTGAGCTACATCCCCACCATTTTTAAAATTATTTCATCATGAGATAGAGTCTCACTAAGTCACTAAGTTGCCCAGGATGGGTTTGAACTTGTGATCTTTTTGCCTCAGCCTCCCAGATGCTGGGATTATAGAAATACACACCTTGCCTTGCTAGCTGGTCTACCTTCTCCCCAAAAGCCCCTGTACTCTGCCTCCTTAACTGTCATCCCCAGTACAGCTCTCTTCCACTTTTTTGACCAAGCCAATCCCACTTATTTGATTCTACATGAGTTCTTGTCCTCTCTATTGTGTACCTGACGATGTCTTGGTTTTAGTACTCTGATTGTCTCTCTCCCATTGCTACCACAGGGTTTCATGGTGTTTTTCCTCTTGGAGATTGGAGGTGAGCACTGAGGTCCTGTGCCTGACACTGGATGGTGTATTTGGTCCTTCAAAGACCCTGAACTGCACTGGGCCTGTACTGCACATCCAGGAGATGCCCACCATGTCTTGACAGTTCTTTTCCTCACTGCTGCAGTGAAGGGTGCCAGCTTAGCCTGGATTCCAGGGTCTGGTATGGCCAGGACTTCAGGGAGACCCTCATGTGGAAATATGGCAGACATTCCTCCAGGTGCAAACATGGTGGACGTTCCCTTCCTCATCTTTCTGGATCTCTCAGCAGCCTTGGTAGAGAAGTTGCCTTCTTTGTGTTTGGCTCTTTTCTAGTATCCTGTGTCCCAGCCCAGTGTGGTTGTCCCTTTCTGCCTATGGTTGCCTTAGGCTTTCTCTCCTCCTTCCCAACCACAATATATCATCATTTTTTTTTTAGAGGCAGCTTTGTAGTTTTGTCTATAGTCATCCTATACCTGAGAATAGTCACTCTCTGTTAAAAAAGATTTCATAATTTGTACTTTTCACTGTCAAACTGACCTTTCCTTCACTTAGTTCAAATTCCTGAGCTTTTATTGTATTGAGCCGCTCTTTCATCCTCAAATTTCAAAAATGCCTTTTTCTGTCAAATCTTATTTAGGAGGGTTACTGGGAGAATACGACTACATGTAAAATGTGGACACCCAAACAGAATCCTTGAAATAGATGATCTTGCATGGGGGCTCTGAGATAATTAGCCAAAGGGAATTGACAGAAACCAGCTGCTTCCAAGACATCGTAGGTCACCATCCAAAGAAGGGCAGTGGAAATTGAGTAGACAGCTGATTAAAGACAAAAGCTTATCAACGGGTCTGTATTTTTAAAGAAAATCGTTGGAGTACCCGCTATTCATTCAATGGTAGTTTCATGTGTGTGTATCGAACAGCTACTACATTACTGGCACTGTTGTAGGCACTGGTCATAAAAAGAGGTGAGGGGGGTGATGTTATGGCTTGTTTCTAGATATCCCCCATCAGTTTCATGTGCTCATAGTTGGGGCTTTTTGGAGCTGGCTGGATGTTTGGTGGCTGATACTGGGATTAAGAGTGTTTGGTACTAAATTAGTCTACTGATTGGTTTAGAATAGTTCTCTGTGTGGATAATGGGAAGGCCCACCTGGAAGAGGGTGGCACCACCCAAAAGGCTTGTAGCCTGGATGAAATGAAAGGGAAAGGGAGGCGTGCTGCTTGCTGTTTCCTGCTTGCTGCTTCCTGCCTGCTTTGCCATGGACTGTTTTTCTGCCATGCTGCCCTGCCTTAGAGCCAGATGAGTATGGACTGAAACCTCTACAAACTGTGAGCTGGAATAAACTTTTCCTCCTTTAACTTGTGGGTGTGGGGTGTTTTGTCTCAGCAATGAGAAGAGTAACTAAGACAGGTGGTAACTGACCTGCTCGCAGGCTAGTGGGAAGGAGGTCATGGTAGTGGTAACAGTAGAACATACAAAATTCACTGTTCCTGGAGAAATGTGGTAAATTTAATTTGGGATCCACTGCGCTCAGGGGACTTGCAGTATGTCTGAGTGGGGCTGCCCAGAGGGGATCGGTGCCTTATCAGAGGGGGTGGTGATTTAGATTGGATGAGCTCATGGAGCCTTGAATGATGCTTGGTTCACTCCCATAATCCTATGTGATATCATCTCCTCAATTATGCTCCTGGAAGGAGTGGGAGGCTCTGTGAATATCTTAGCCCTTGGCCACACCACCTCTCTTCCAGAAACGGAAATCACAAAGGAGATGTCTCCTTCCCGCACTCCAGGCTAGGAAGGCAATTAAAATGCTTCATGACTTAGTTCCTGCCTTTCTGTATCACTTTGAGGCCTGACATCTGAAATGGCCTCCAACCTAGCAGCTCTCTTCTAATTATCTAGAATGAAAGAAAGGGGAGATGTTTGTATTTCTTAGGGGAAAATGCACACCCCTCCCTGACAGGGGTGGGGGAGCTGTTGAGGGAAAACAGATGTGCCACGCTGGAAAAATTAAAACAATAACGTTTGTCCTTATTAGCAAAACACAAAGTCATCACAGAAAACTCAGATAAAATGGGTAAGGAAAATACAATAATCATCACCTGTGATTCTACCATGTTGACATAAAATCCTCTAACAACATTTTTGCCTACAAACTTTCTTTTCCTGTGGATATATTGAGACGTATTTCGTAGCTGTGAGTATATCATAAGCGCACTCATCTACAGTCTTCTTGTTTCTGCTTGTAGTGTGCTGTTTCACTTGTTCACACAGTTCCATTACTTTTATTATTCAAATTAATCTTGCTCCAAAACACAGGAATATCTACTTCATCTCATTTTTTCTCTCTGTCTGGCTATTTGTCTAGCAAACTTACCATTCCAGAATTTTAACTCATAATGTTGAAAAACCCACAGATATTTGCTCACCCCTAAGGGTCAGTCTCCATCACTGTCCTGCCGTGGAATGAGATCAGAAACCTGTGTGTCCCCGGAGCGGCCCCTCCTCCTGGCTGTCCTCTCTCCTGCTGCCACATGGTGTTGCTCCTGTGCTGTTGTTTGGCCGCCACCCAAAGCTCTGCGGTGCTGTGGACACACTTGCCACAGACATGCTGGTGCTGCAGCTCGGGCGGTCACTCGCCGCTGAGAAAGCGCTGCCTGGAGTGATGTATATGTTAGCTCAGGAAGAGTTTACCAGGATGCTGGTGAAGGGGAAAGGGGAAGGTGCTTATTACACACAGCTGGGGTTGTATCACAGGCCTGGGTGCTGTCTCCTCTATCACACACACACAGCTGCACATGGAGTTGCAGGTTCTTTGCAGGTTTTTTAGAAGCAGACACTAAAGTGGAGATTGGGGTGTAAGTGTTTATTGGGGTTTAACACCTGGGAAAGGGAGAAGGAAGAAGCAGGAGGGGGCAGAGGGAGAAGCTGAGCTACGCGGGTCTGACGAAGCCCCAGCCAGCCCCTGGAGAGCTCAGTCCCGGACAGGGCAGCTCGCTGCAGCTTAGGCCCACTCTGAACGAGTCCCCACTCTCCCCAAAGCTGGGCAGCAAGTGCTTCTTCGAAGGAGAAATCTGGATGATGCACCCCTTGTCTACCCTACTGACAATCTCTTTTGCTCCACTTCTCCATATTTTGGGGAGCAGCTCCTCCAGGATGCCTGTGGGTCTTTATCACTGATGGCAAATTGAGGGAGGGAGGTTAGTGGATGGGCTGTGGCCGCTGCTGCTGCAGTTGGTCACAGCAGTGGTGCCCAGCGTGCCACTCCTCCACTGTTAATTCTAAACTCTCCTCACCTTCAGGGAGCGGGTCTACTAGCCTAAAAGCCTAACTGGTGGTCTGAACTAGACCCCAGGCCATGCGGGATACAAGGCCTTGGTGACCAGGCCCTTCTTAGGAAGGGGCTGATGTTCCTAATTGGGCAGGGGAGTGTCAAGAGGTGCCTAAGTGAATCACCAGACCACTCATGTTCCTCCCTGTGCCCATTGTGTAAAAGAGTTGTGCTTTTTTCTCACGAGCAGGGACAGTTACTTGGCTAAGATTGTGACTCCTTTTTTCTAACCTGCTGGCCCTCGTGAAGGGTCCAGGCAGCATCTGATGGCTCAGTGGGGATTCTGTTAGTCCCTTGGAAGAAATGGTCCCTCTCTGGAGACCAAGCCTCTATCCCTGAAGAGCACAAAGGTGTGGGGACAGGAAAGACACATGTCCTGAGTAGGTCAGTGGGAATGACGGGAAATAGAGTCATCCCTACTTCAACCCCTTGGTTCCCAGAGCTACGTGTTCTTTCTCTTGGGAGCTCAGGGCCTCATAAAATGTCTGATTCAAAGTCTACACTATGTCCTAGGGGATGGCACTCTGCTTCTGAGATGACACTTGGTCTATGCCGTCAGTGGGCTTATTCACCCCCATCAGTCTGCAGTTCTGGGTGTTGTGGGATAGGATATGACCGGTGGAATTTGTGATCATGGAATTGCTCCAATACCTGGCATGGAAGGAATGTCTTATTAGGAAACACCAGGTGACCATGCATCTACATCTGCCCTGCATGAGTTGTGTCCTATTAGAGCAATCACAGTAGAAGGCCAAGTGGGCCCAGCTGCCTATTGTAACATGGAAGTGGTACATTCCAGGATGAGCGTAAGCAGGACCAGAGGGCATGCTGGCTCTTCCAGGGCCCTGTAGCATGCCAGGAATTGCTTAAAACAGACTTGAATTAATCTCCAGGGCTGGACACATGGCTTTGCTCTAGAATCTCAGCCATGGAAGCCACCACTATTGTACCTCAGGTACCTTCCTCAGGTCATATCCCAACCCACCCTATCTCTAACCTCCCGTGCAGAACGATACAGCCTGCTCTTGAATCCCAGGAGCTTGCACCAACGCTCTAATTCTCCCCCTGGATCTTGCTACTAATCTGTAAGACATCTCCCACCACTGATTCCTCCATTGCCATAGGGTCTGCTGGGTCATATGGCTTATGTGGCAATGTTGCTTTCGTTGCAGCTTGGACCTGCTTGGACCTTTCCTTTCCCGGGCTTGGCTCGGAGCTGGATAGTCTTTGGTCACCAGGAATGTGTTGGAGCAATGTTCTTTCTTCCTGGGTCTACATTTTCCAACAGAACCTTCCGCGGTGGGGGTCATGTTTTATACCTGTCTTGTTAATATGGTGCCACTAGCAACATACGGCTATTGAGTGCTTGAAATGTGGCTTGTAAAACCAAGAAACTGAAGTTTTAATTTAACTTAATTTAGTTTAATAACTTAAAGCTTAAGTAGCCTTGTGTGGCTAATGGCTGCGTACTGGCCACTGCAGGCATAGAACATGCTGCCTCTAGAACCCCAAAGACCCGGCAGCTGTTTCCTTCTCTGTGGTAGGAAGTGCAAGAGGCCATACTTTTAAATTTGAAAGGATATCCTAGCATATGCCAGTCCCTCTACCCACAAACTTTCACTAAAATAATGGCCCTGGGTTTATCTCCCACCCTCTGGAGTGCATGCGTCTTACGCGTCTAAGCGATGGCTGTCCATTGTGAATCCAGTACAATCAGCACACTACCAAAGTGGTGGATCCATGTCATACGAAACATTTACATGGTCCAGAGTTTTTGTCTTGTAGTATGATAAAACACAAATATTTAAAACAGTCCTGGAGGAAAACCTTAAATAAATCACGTTCCTCTCACACAAATGCAAACCGTTTATGATTCTCTTTTCTGATTTAGTGACCAAATCAATAGCTACAGACCATCTATCTGAAGCTGTACGAATGGCCTCCGGAAGATGCCCCTGCTGACATAATGGCTACAGTTGGGTTATGGTTTGGCCAAATCCTGTGGGCCACATTGGCCTGTTGTCTGTTTTTATAAACACAATTTTACTGGAACACATAGTCATGGCCATTTGCTTACACACTGTCTGTGACGACTCACTTTATAATGGGAGAGGTGAATTGTTGTGACAGAGACAGTATGGCCCACGAGGCAGAAAATATTTACTATCTGGTGCTTTATAGAAAAGGTTTGCTGACCTCTGGTTGACATGAATCCATTTAGTTTCTGTAGGGGGCACAGTGGTGAATTAAATGGGGATATTATGGGGCAACTACCCTTATGATGCTTAGACCTTTAAGAGTAGCGCTAACCTCCACCTCCCCTGCCCAGTCCCCCTTCAGTACTTGGGTACACAACTGCTAACTCTCCATCTGGCCCTGAGGAAAGGGCCACTGGGTTAATCTCTGAGCCCAGTGGACCACCTGCAAACCCAACTTTGGCTGTGTTTGCGTTTATTACCGGTCACCCTGATGCCACCTCTCCAACAGGAGGCCACAGTGATATTTCAGACCATCAAGTGTCAGCTCCCATCACCTGGACCACTCTTTCTCCAGAGTACATTTATCCAAGTATATGCCAGCAGATGGCTTGGGTGGAAGGATGAGAGCAATCATCACAGTGTGTACGTGGTTGATATTATAGTCTCTCCTTCCGGGAACTGGGTTACCTCCATAGTCAGTGAGTTCTGGGTCTGAAAACTGGTTCAGGGATAGCAGCTGCACAAAGCATTATGCTTTTTTTAGAGGGAGTGATTGACTGTTCCCAGTCTCCCAGGCACCTTTTGATTTCTTCTGCTGGTACGAATTCAGTGGTACTCATCTGATTTTTCCAGGGATTTGGTATTTTATTACTCATCTGCATAATTCTCCACAGTTCCATTCCTTGGCTGCCACCTCAACCTCTCCACTTATTACCATTACTGCAAACCTTTGGCTTTAAGCTGCTGACCTCTAGAGCATTTGTCTTCTATTGTTTTGTTGGGACTCCCACTGTCCCCATTGCCATTAGGGAGCCAAATTCTCTGGCCTTGAAGAACATCACAGCTGGACACTTTAGGGCGAGTACCCGTCTCTCCAGCACATTCTTTGTAGTCTTGGTAACTGGAATGTCTTCTGGCCATTTGCAGTATGTCTACCCCAGCATAGCTTCTTCCATGAGTCTTTAAGTCTCTTCCTCCACCATTTGCCATGGTAATTCTGGCATCATGACTTTGATGAGGGAGAACCTTCACTGTTTTCATGCTCGTGGGAATTGTTTTAGTAGCAGGCAGCACCATCTCTTGAGGTCCCTGCCAAATGTTAAATTGGGAGACTACTCCAAGTTTAATGAACACATCCTCATTTTATGTCCCAGTGGTACAAGCATCAGCAGAATCCAGCCCCACATGGACTTCCCTGGTACATGCTAGAACGTGACAGAACTTGCTGCTTAAGTTTGCAGCTCTTCTGGCCTATAACTTTTTTTCTTCTTTATCAGGCCCAGGATATTCTGGATTCTGTTGTGATCTAACCTGAGTTACAAGCCTACCGGGCAGGAGGGAAGCTGGGGGCAGATCCTATTGCATAACTTTGCATCATCCTTTGGGATGAGTGGGAAGGGGGAGCGCTAGCGTTTAATAGGCAGGTGCGGGGACTCACCCTCCCCACTTTCTTCCTGTGTCCTGATGAAAATCAGAGTAGCTTGAACATCTATAACCACACCAGCTGTAACTTTTCTGCAGCAGGCTTGAGTCCAAGCCAGGGCCTTGAACATTCCCAGCCACCAATCAAGATGTTTAGGATGTTGCCCAGGAAGAACCTGCCCCTGGCTCTGAGCCAGAATTCCCTAAGCTCCCATATAGACATCTACTCTGACCCCTCACTGTGGATCTCACTAAGTAGAACCCCCTCTTTCTCCCCTGTACTTCACGAGGGGATAAGCTACTGCACTCTGTGAGCAAGTTCTCCTAATAAATGCTTCGGACTGGTCACGCTGGTATTCAGAGTTTCTTCCTTTGGCTTCCCAACGGCCCCATCTTAGGACAGTTTGGAGCATCCCTTATGGGAACTCCTCTGCCTTTTGGGGTGACGGCAGCCATGGGTTTGTTGAGACAAAACAGAAGGGTGAGCTACTTTTACAGGCTCATAACCTTCAGAGATGTCTACGAACTCACAGCCTTCAGGACCCCCTTCTGGGTGTATCCGCTGTGTATCGGGTCCTGGGTTTTCCCGGGCAGGGTCCTGAGCTGGGCGCAGCAGACCTGCTTTGTGGGATACTTGACCTTTGAAGTTCCATCGCTTGGACCTTTAAATCCTGGGCTCGACTCTTGGTTTTCTTTGTCTTTGCACGGTAGAAGATAAAGACTTTGTTGTGTTACCAAAAGGATCCTCTGGCTTTTACACTCGGTTTCCAATTGCTTGTTAATTTTTTGTTTTTATATCTCATTTATTTCTGAGAAGCATCAACATACTTTGTCAATAATCACCCAATCTCATTTTCCTTGTGAATATATCTTTCTTCTAGAAGTTTCAAATGCCTGATATATTGTACCAGTACATGATAAGGGACAATTTATATATTGCCTTTCTTTTTTATTAATAAGAATAACGTATTAATAGTATAATTACCTTTGTGGATTGGTTCCACGGTTCACAATTTTCCCAAGGGTAAGGCTATATCACATTTAGTTTTGTGCAAATGTTTTTGAATAATGCATGATATACTTTGTGGGCAGGTGGATTTTGGAGGTCACTTAAATTTCCCCTGAATTACTACTATTACCTACATGTGGGAACAATTTAAAATGTTTTTTAAAGTATAGAATTCTACTTTCTTTTTATATTTTTTATTAGTACATGTTTGCAGTACATAATGATTACATTCATCATGGGGAATGTGTACATGTACATAACACATCTTAGTTCTTTTTTCCCCTTTCCCTCCCTTCCCTCTAATCCTTCTTCCTCTTCCCATTTACAAAAGATCTATTTCCATTTTTCTTTCAGTTCTATTTTTCTTTAAATCCCTTTTCCTTTCCTTTCCTCCACCATCCCCTTTTCCTCTTTTGAACAGTTCTTCCTAATTCCTATCTCCCATTTTGCTCCATTTTTAAATATTTATATTTTGGGTTTATCATACAGGTGAAGCAATGCAATATTTAAACTTGCGTGGTTGATTATTTTACTCAAGATTATGGTCTCAAGGTACATCCATTTACTTAGAATGACTCAAGTCTATTCTTTGTGGCAGAGTTGTACTCCATTGTACATAAATACCACATTTTCTTTATCCATTCACCTGTTGATGGACATATAGATTATTTCCAGGATTTAGCTATTATAGATTGTGCTGCTATAAACATGGTTATGTATATATCATTGTAGTATGATGACTTTAATTCTTTTGGGAAGATACCTAGAAGGAGAATTGCTGGGTCAAATGGAATTTCTATTTTCAGTTTTTTGAGGAATCTCCATACTGATTTCCATAGAAGTTGCATTAATTTATACTCTTACCAACCGCTCTCACCAACACATCTCGCAGTAGAGAAGTGTTCCTTTTCCCCCTCCTGCCTCACCAACATTTGTTATTGGTTGATTTCTTGATGATGGCCATTCTTTCTGGAGTGAGATGGGATCTCAGTGTTCTTTTAATTTATTTCTCAAATGGCCAGCGATGTTGAGCATTTTTTCATGTATTTATTGGCCATTTGTACTTACTCATCTGAGAAATATCTATTCATTTCAGCTGCCCATTTTTGGATTGGGTCTTTAAACTTGGGGGGGGGTCTAATTTTTTTGAGTTCTTTATATAGTATAGATTTTAGTCCTCTGTCTAAGGAGTAGCTAGCAAAATTATTTTTCCCATTCTATAGGTTCATTATGTTGGTTGTTTCCTTTGCTCTGAAGAAACTTTTTAATTTGATGAGATCCCATTGCTTGATTCTTTGTAATATTTCCTGTGCAACTGGGGTTTTGTTTATAAAGTCTTTGCCTACATGTATGTCTTCAAGAATTTTACCTATTCTATTTTCCAACAGATTGTTTCTGTTTTGATATTTAGATCTAGAGACCCAGAATAGCAAAGCAATTTTGAGCAACAAGGGCAAAGCAGGGAGCATCACAATCTCAGACTTCAAGTTATACTACAAAGTTATAGTGATAAAAACAGCACAGTATTGGAAAACAAACAAACAAAACAAAACAGACTTGTGAATCAGTGGAACAAAATAAAGGATGCAGAAACAACTCCAGGCAGAGTCAGCTACTTGATCTTTGACAAAGGGGCCAAACACATTTGCTGGAGGAAAGACAGCCTCTTTAACAAATGATGTTGGGAAAACTGGCTTTCCACATGCTGAAGATTGAACCTGGACCTATATCTCTCAGTATGCACTGAAGAATGCTACTTCCATCATTTTCAAATCAAGCCAGATGTAGACCCACAATATTATCATTTACTGGGATTATGATGATAACGAAAGCCAACCTCAACTTGGCTGAATGTTGAAGTCTTTAAAATATTCTAAGATGATTCAATAATAATTTCAATATAAAGACTAAAATAGATTTTTGAAATACTGATACTATGTATTTCTCTAGAGTATGACTTTTAAATAATATAATAGCTAAAATTCCAAAAGTGCCTAGTATATACCAGGCCCTTTAAATATATTTACTCATCTAGTCTTCCTAACAACCCCATAGGAGGTTACTGTTCCCATTTCCATTTTATAGGTGGTGAGGCTGAGGCATGGAGAGGTTATAATTTCCCCAAGGTCACAGTGCGACTGTTGAATGGACTTCGACTTCAGCTGGTTTGGCTCCAAAGATGTAGCTTGTCTATGGTATATTTTAAAATTACTTAGCATACATTTAAAAAATAAATCTTGCTTTTAAAATGTTTAGAGCCTACTAAGAGATGTTTATCCACTCAAATGGTTTTCAAAAATTCAATGTTGTTTGTGAGTATTTTGCTGTTATTAATAGTGGAATATCTAGTTTGCAAACAACCCTCAGACAGCACAGAATACATACCTGTGAAGCTCTTGTGCTGGGTGTGGGTGAAACTATTTAACTATCCTTTCAGCTGAAGTCACATCCCTTGTATCATTGGTTTCTTGAGTGGTGTGCGGCACCCAGGAGGGATGCTGAACCAGATGCCCCTCATTTCATTAGTGTCCACCCTGCCTTCTGTACCTGTGAGTTTCTCTGCACTGGCTCTTTACCACCATCATACATATCACTGATCAGCAGCCTGCTCTGTGTCTTGCTAATAGGCATCTAAGGATGGTAATGAGGACTTCGTGCCTGGCCCCTGTTCTAACAGGACTGACCCAGCTACAACCTACCATAAATACAGCCCCAACAGAAGCTTGAAATTGGTTCTGCTTGATGGCCTTTACATGGTCCTGTGACTCATTGCCTAATTTCTTCCTGATGCTTCTGCCATACAAGTTTTGTAGCCTATAATTTTGTTTCTGTAAAAAACATATTTCATTCCTGGTGTTAAAAAAGGTTTCTGGTAACTAATCACATTTATGGGACATCTCAATCCTAGTACAGTGTTTATACTTACTGCCCATTTTTAAAAACAAATGAGTTTTTCATTTCTTGTTTTTAATCAATATCAAATACATTGAACACATCATGTGAGAAATATAGACATTTTACCCTATCTGCCTTCTCCTTTTTTCTTCCAGTGCCATTGTCCTCATTCTATAAGAACCTCTAGTTGAAGACTGAGTTCCCCGTTGATCATACTGTGGTCAGATGTAACACTTTTGCTTTAGATCTCAGAACAGCAATACCACTGAAGACAGTTCCAATCCTTATGTTTTTTTGTAGCATGAGGCAGAATCTTAGCACATGCTCCAGCCAGCTGCTCCTGGCCCTTATCCACCCCTCTGCATGCCTCTGTGAGATTGAAGCACATCACAAATATGGGTAATTTGCATGGAGGGCCACTGGGACAGCCATGCTCTAGACCCTACACTTCCCTAAGTCCACCGTGCAGTGCAGTGTCACACTGTCTTAGAGAAGGTGAGGTCCTCAAGGACAAAGTTCCTCCATCATTATGCTCCCCCGGACCCACAACGTGGGTCAAGCATGTGTCAAGAGGTCAATAACTGTTTGTTGAGTCAAATATGGCACAACCATAAAAGCACACTATTTAGTTCTTTTCCTCCAAATTTTCATAAGTCTTGGTTCTCATTCTTTGTAGGTTTATTAGTTGAAGTATCTTTTTAGTTAGCTATACTTTTGAAGGTAGATATTCTGGAAAGCAAAAAAATTAAGAAGCAAATGAAAACAACGTTGCACATTAACAACAACTTGTTATTTGTTTTAATTGCTTCCAACTCTGTTAGGCTACTGACTCATTTCTTTGTGTTTTTTTTTTTTTTTTTTTTTTTTTTTTGTGGGTACCGGGGGGTCGACCTCAGGACCTCGTGCGCCAGCAGGCGCCCGTGCCACTGAGCGATATCACCGGCCCCTTTTTTTTTGTATGTGGGTTCCGGGAGTCGAACTCGGGCCCTTGCGCTTGCAAGGCAGGCGCTTAAACCGCTGAGCCATCTCACCGGCCCCTCTTTGTGTTTTCTTGAAGCTCATTAAGTTTCCTTAAAATCTTTTAAATTCTCCATCTGACTTTTCTCCCCTACTGATTACAAGGTCACTTTTTTTTTTTTTTTTTTAATCATTAGAGGAAGTCATGGTTTTCTGAGAACTCTTGATGCTCGGAGTGCAACATAATCTGGATACCGAAGGATTAGTCTTTAGGATCTGGCTTTGACCATGAAATTTCTCTTTCCAGAAATTCTAAGCAGGCTGCTTATTTCCTTTGAGCCTGCTGTTATTTGCACTCTTTCAGCACTAGATGTTGCCCTAAGTTTACCACAAGTTTGCTATTGGTGTGTTGCCACTGGTTTAGCACTAGAGGACAGGCCAAGCTCAGGTTTGTCCCCAATCCACAGTTGATGTGCTGTGCAGAATGAAAGGGTAGTCTGTTCCCATAGGCATCTTCCTTGTTTTGGGGTAGGCCCAGATGCCTTATTCACAGTCACTAGCCTGTGGTCAGGCACTGAAAGATTCTGCTAAGCTCTCGGGAGATTATCATGGCAGGGCCAGACCCAGGCTCTTTTCCTCTGCCTATGACCACCAATGCTGCAATGGCCACCAATGCTGCCATACTATGTCACACCCTGAGTCCAGAGCCTGCCATGAGAAGCACAGCACTGGAGTAGGGCCAAGGCCCACATTGCTATGGGCTGCCAACTGCTGAGGTGGACTCATGGATAGCCACAGAGTGATGCCGGCTGGAATAGGAGTCTAGTAGTCAGGGACAGCATGTCTCTCCCTGGCACTGCTGCTGTCCGGAGACTCCGTCCACAGGCAGGCTGTGGAGGGGGCCTTTAGGATTTGCCCAGTGTTAGTTTCACCAGGCTGGCACCAAGTTCCAAAGCAAAATCCTGTGGCTGCTGCTCTGTCCCACCCCTAGTGAGTGGGGCCTTGCTCTGTACTACGCTGCCCAAGGTATAGTACTTGTGAAGCACAAGGTATAGTACTGCTGGTGAAGGCAGTCTCTTGTCCAGCAATGCTGATACTGAGATGTATGGCACCTGAGTCCCACAGCTGCAAGGACCTGAGGAGTATGGGGCTCACCCAGGCCCTCAGCACAGCTGGCAGCGAGCAGGCTGAAACACCAGTCCACTAGGTGCTGGTCTCTGCCTGGTGCTGGGCCAGGTCCAGAGCCTCTGTCTGCCAGCACTGGCTTGGGGATAGCTGTACTGGTTAACACTGAGGAACAGGTAGGGAGCCTGTTGGCTCCCAAGGCTGATTCTAAACTGCTTCATATCTGACTCTCACTGCGTAGGAGGTTTCACAGGTCCACTTTAAAGGTAGCAATGATGGAGGCTGAAACCTAGATCTGTCCTCTGGCCTGAAGATCTCCAACTTATGCCAGGGCAGTTCTAGAGGCACCATCTGTGAGCTCTAGCCTGGGTGTGATGGCCTTTGTTTTCTGCCTGGTGCTGGCTCTCACCATGGTGGGCCGGGGCTGGGCTCCAAGACAAAGCCCTATGCTAGCTTCTGTGCCTGCCCTGCTTTCCAGTGGACTGAGCTTTCTCCCTGCTCTGCTGCCTGAGGTTGGAGGAGGGATGGCAGAGGCTGTCAGTGGCCTGGTTAATGTGGTCTCACTAATGTAGTCCATGCTTACTGACCTGGGTAAGAGTCAGTGAGCTCTGCCTCTCACTGGAGTTCACCATGGCAGACCTTGTAGTGAATTTCTTCTAGTTTAGGGCCTGGACTGAATTCTCTCTCCTTCCCCAAATTGGGAGGCACCTTTATCCATGCTGGGCTGCTTCGGGTTGGGGAGGGTTGATGCTGACAACTCTTTTCTCTCTGCCTTCTTTAACACATCTTTACTTTTTTGTTATACCAGAACCAGGAACAGTGATCTTTCACCTGGCTTCCTTGGCTCTTATAAAGATGGTCAGGTGTATGAATAACTGTTCAAACTGGTCTGTCCGCTGGGAAACGATGGCCAGAGGATCTTACTCTGCTGTCTTCTTGCTCTGCCCTCCTGCTTATTTATTTATTTTTGATTTGGTATCATAATTTCTAGGTGGTTTGGATCTTATCTTTCATTTGGTGCTATATTTCCTTTATTGTTAAATTATGCTATAATATTCTTAAAAGCCTGCCTGCAGAAGTTGAATCACGTAGAATATCTTCTATCTGCCCTTCCAGATCCTGCATCTGTGCTTCCGCACCTCACCCGTGCCTTTGGAGGCTGACCTCGTGGACCACGTTAATGGGTTCCTGTGCCTTTCGGCTTCCTGTTGGGTTTGGGCAATGGGAAACCCTGGGAAGAGATGGAGAAAAGGGAGGGAAGGAGCAGACAAAGGCCAGGTATTCTACTCCTTTCTGTTCCTTTGGCTGTCCTTGGCAGAGCACCTCAGGCTGGCTATGTCTTTCCACTAAAGGCCATTTCTCCAGGATTCTCTCTTTCTGAGACATGGTAACTACTCTTCCCTTTATTCTTTTAGACTAAGTGATTTTGGCCAGCACCCTACACTTTCTGTTGTGGTTTCTCTACACTTTTACAGTTATTTAAATACCCTCTTTTGATTGTGTCGTATTTTCCTGTTGGGACTTATCTGGTCTGTACCACAGTTTAATTTCCTGGGTTGTTTCCAGTTGCACCTACTTTTAGATCCTGGTGTTAATTTCTGATTTCTTTTTTAAAAAGATAACATCTCAAAATAAAATTCCTTGGTCAAAAATTAAAAGGAAACGAAGTAAGTCAACTGCGTTTCATTACGTGTAGGTAGTCATTTGGTGTTTGTCGTTGAAAAGCCAGCATCTGAATCTCATTCCTGCCATGGGTATCCCTAAAAGTATGAACACTGGTAATAAGTAAGGTCCTGCTTCTCACTTTACAAATGAAGGAAGCAGTTATATCCTCTTTCTACTCGCAGGCCACAGACTGTTGAATACGTGAAGCAGGTCTTGGCACAGTACGCTGGTGCCCCGCAGACCTGGGAGACGCTTAGAGGTTCATTGCACATAGTGGGAGGGCTGGGGGATGGCAGGTGCTGTGGTAAAGGATACCATGGGAGCAGGAAACACAGCACTAGCATGTTCCAGGCAGGTGGCCTAGCTGACTCCGCCCTTCCCTCTCCAAGGCTCTCATGGTTCTCGTCTGTGCTCTATGACTTGGTTCTTCAACTTCTTTATGAATTGATCCCTGAGTCATTATGCAATGCTCCTCTTTCTTTCTCAAGATATTCTTTGTTACAAAGTCTACTTTGTCAGGTATTAATATAGCCACTATATCATTTTAATGATCAGTATTTGCACAGTACAATTTCCCATCTTTTTACTTTTAACTTACCTATGTCTTTACATTTAAGGTAGATTTGTTTTTTTTGACGGGGTCTCGCTATATAGTTCAGGCTGGCCTTGAATGCACTATGTAGCCCATACTGGCTTCTAATGTACAGCGATCCTCCTGCCTCAGCCTCTTGAGTGTTGGGATTATAGGTGTGCACCACTATGCCTGGCTAAAGTAGATTTCTTAAAATCTATCCTCAGAAAATTTCAAGTACGCAATATAATTTTGCTACATATAGTCACATAACTGTGCATTAAAACTCCCTAACTATTCATTTTACGTAACTGAAACTTTGTAGGTTGTGCCTGTTTTCAACACATACACACACAAGAAAATGGTAACTATATGTTGTCTATGTTAATTAGCTTGTTTGTGTGTAATTGTTTCAAAGTGCACACATATATCAAACATTAAGCTGTACACTTCAAATACGTATGATTTTTATTTACACTCAGATAAAACTGTATAGGAAGTCGCCTTGCTGTCACTTTCATGAAGTGTTTTGCTCCTTCTTGTAAATGTCTTTTCTGGTTAATTAGCTAGAGTTCATCGCTACAGTTTGCAATCATGAATCTTGACTGCTACAATGTTGGAACTGGGAACAGAATGCAAGCTTCAGATCCTCGGGGGAAATGGGGAATCCAGGCTTCCCTCATGGAGCAGAGTAGGACACAAACCCTCTTCTGAAGAGAATGGACCTCTGGTAGCTCAGGCCATGTAGTGGTAAAATAATCCCTGCAATCATCTGGAAAGAATGCACTCGGTACACATTTTAGAGAGATCAGATGTCTTCTGGAGTAGTATGAAGAGGATGAAAATACAATATGCTGCTGGATGGGCGACATAGCCAGCCCTCACAGGAAGGGGACAGGGGATAAGTAGCACAGCCTCCCCTCCATCCCACCTGTGCCTGTTATGTTAGGGCTCCCCATTTCACTGCTGTTCGTTTTGCATACTTTTTGATTGTGTCATGCACGTATCCATTTTATGCTGTGGCTGCTCTGGGTTCTGTTACCATCTTCTAATGCGTCATGTTTCTTTTATGTTAGCACACAATTACCTTGGTTGTATATGAGCTTGTTTTTTCCAGTTCTAAACTCACTTCAAATCTTTTCCCTCTGGCTGAGGTGCTTTCAGTCTGCCCCATGCATGAGTGACTTGTGACGTGGACAGACAGCATTTGGTATCCCCTTTCTGGATCTTTTTCTTGCACAATTTCCCCTTTCTTCAGTGACTTCAGTGAATCAGTACTATGATTCCCTAGGCCGGAAAAATTATGCTTTTTTTCCCCCTACCTGCATGTGCAGCACTGTGCATGGTTACCGAGCCTGCGCTCGGGGTAGAAGCAGCAGAATGCGGTATCTACCTCACATAAACCCCTCCCTGGTTCATGGAATCCACTTTTCTTCGCCTCATTGGGTCTCGGTGTAGCTGTTTCTCGTATTACGTGCACATTTCACAGCAGCTATCTGTGGAGGGTTTATTCTGGTAGGATCTTTACTTGGCCATCACTGGGACTCCATCCTTGTTTTAAAACACCTCTTAGCCTCTTCTCTCCACGTTTCTGGGATGTCCTGCCCCCACAATTAAGGGTGCAATGTACACCTCCAAATGTTCTCAGGCTGGCTTAAAATCTGAGTCCCTAAATGCTGTACCTTGCAGAGGCATTAGGATTGTTTAGAGGAAACTTTCATCGCACAGATGGGAAAACCGGGTCTTGAGGAGACAAATAATTCATGAAAATAAGGGATAGCCTAGCTGGGGAAGGTGAGAGAGAAGAGTGAGAGAGACACCTGAGTTTGCCAAGAGAAGACACGTCTTCCGAGAGCGGGATGTAATTTGTGATCCTGTTGGAAGAAGCTCGGTCCTGGGTCCCACTCCACGGTGGTGATAAGGGTATTACAGATGTAGGAGCTCAAAATGGGGAAGGGAGAGAATTTCTTTGGCAATCTCGTCTGAAACTGCCGTAAATTTTAGAGACATCTAATTGGGAAACACATCAAACGTGTCCTTTCTGAAGCAAGTTGTCGCAGTTCATCACCATGGCTGGTTTTCCTGTTTCTGTCTCTGTTTCCTGCAGCGGCTGTGTTCATGCTGAAGTGAGATTCGGAAAGTGAGACAGAGAATGACGTGTGTTGCCTCGGGTTAGAAGCCTTTACCAAAAGGTGTGAAGGTCCTCTCAGCGTCGCGTGCTTGTCTGTTGCAATAGGAGTGCACACCACGCTCCCCAACCGCCTCCGCCTCCAGCTCTCTTTCCTATCATACTCCATCAGACTGACAGAATTTGCAAATGATGACCTCAGACCGACCAGTCTCTTGCCAGTAGTCGTTCTTTATACCAAAGCTGAATCTGAGCACCCTATTTATTCAGAAATTTTGCTGGGTTGTTAAAATGTCTTAAAGGCATGCTTTCTGGATTATTTGGGTTATTCTTTATATTGTGGAGTGATAATAGTAAGTTAAAGAGGCAAGAGAAATAAAGAAGCCTAGCTCAGAAAAACAAAAAAAGCCCAAAGTGGAAAGGATGAACATGATATGAAACGTAACACCTAGAAGTAGGAGGGAGAATATTAAGGCATAAAATATAGCTTTCATCACCTACGTCTGATGTAATTTGTGGGAGATGGTGCTTTGGAATAGAAAGACAATGTGGATTTTTAAAGTGTGTGTTAGGGATTGGGTCAAAAAATGTTCCCCCGGAGGGCTCAGTGGATTAACCTACTGATGAGTTCATAGCTGAATGTGTCATTAGGAGATAGGGCCTGGCTGAGGGAAGTAGGTCACGGGCCAGAACCCGAAGGGATATATTCTATCTCCAGCCCCTTCCCCTCTCTCTGGCTCTTCCTCGATTTCTCTGCTTCCTGGCTGCCCTGAGGTGAGCAGCTTTCTTTCACCACACCCTTCTTCCGTGATGCTTCTGTCTCCCCACAGATCTACAGCAATGGAACCAGACAACCATGGATTGAAACTTCTGCAACCATGAGCCAAAACAAACCCTTTCTCTTTTGGGTTGTACTGTACATTTCAGGTATTTTGTCCTGGTGATGCAAAACTGACTCCTACAGTTAACCTTACTTGACACCTTCATATTTGTAGTTGCTCCTCCAGTGGCCTGGACTAACCTGAGAGGGATGAGACTTGGTCCTCCCAGTGTTCCTGGAATTTGAGAACCACTGGCTCACTTGAAGGAACAAAAATGCAAACAAAAACAAACAAAACCTTTCAGCTCTTTATGAAGTGAGCAGAGGGTGGATTCATAGGCTCGGCAGGACGCATTTTCTCACACGTAATTGCCACAAGCAACTGTAAAATATCTTCCCGCTCAGAGATGAGGGTTCTCTTAGCAACATGGATGGGAGTGCTCGGGTTCAGCATTTTGGTTGAGTACAGAGTGTTTAGAAGGCATTTTGCAGCCAGGACTTGCACCTGGTGGGTACATCTACGTGTGGTAGGAGGGGTAAAATGGTTGAGTGACTATAACAGCCTATAACAGCATCCAGTGATGGCTCTCCTGGTGCGAGCTCATGTAAGTCACCCCACAGGTACAGGCTTCATCTGGAGGTTAGGAAGTCAGAAAGTAGCAATTGAACACAAAATGGTTTTCTCTGAAATCAGTTATTAAAAATAAGCTCTTGCCATCACTAACTTTCTCACTTTGAATGGAACTGACACTATGACCAAATAATTGGTGGTAATTGCCGGCCTGGTGTCAGATTTAATAAACCACTCAAACCACAAATCCTTTAGAGATACAGCCAGTTCCTTTTTCTCACAAGATAGGACTTTCCTATCCTTTAGCACCTGATTACAGTTGCTGGTATTTTTCTTCAATATAATATTTCCTGCTTTTTAATAAAAGAGCTGTCATTTCTAATAAAATTGAAAAAAAATCATCCAGGGAAATAATACAATTGATAGGTATCACAGGCTGAAAAAGACGGAAGAAGCACGCATCTTCAAAAATTTGAAACCAATCCTGACCCTAAACTGGACCGCGTATTGGGATTCTAACTCACTATGCAAAATGGGAGATTCCTGATTTCAGAGGTTACGCACGCTGTTGCCCTGGAAAGTTAGAGGTGGTAGAATCCTCCTCCTTAAAATGAGCAGTGGACCCTTTTAGTTTTGACTGTCTAGAAGCCGAACACCTTTATGATTTTTGGGGAAATAGAAACGTTCGTTCTCTGAGCCATGAGGTAGCGCAAACTTTATACTCTACACCCTCCTTCTTAGAATCATCTACATCGTGTCCTTGGTCTCGTGACTTTGTAGTCCTACCAACAGAGGGAGGAGGGTGTATTTGCCTAGTCTACTAGCACTGTATTGTCTACATGACTCGTTTTGGCTCATGGAACATAGGTGGAAGTGGCAATATGTCTACATAGACTAACCCTGCCTGAGCCATCATGTGTTTCAGCTTATGGTCTTGTGTCAATGATACTGTGCACGAGAAAAATATGTCCATATAATCTCTGGTTCAGGGAAGATGAGAGGCACTTTCCCCCTGGTAAATAACTAACACTCAGCCATTCTGAGGCTTCCCCTGTTACCCTTACTGCCTGGCCTCTGCTTCATGAACAGACCTGAGCCCATCCTGCGTTCTGAAGCAGGGCCACACCAGCTTGTTCTAAGCACTTGGATTTTGGGGTGATTTGTTATGCAGCATTATTATGGCAATAGCTGACCAATATAGACAAGTCACAAGATACCGGGTAAACCTATATCCTAAGCGTGGCTAACCAACCGTTCCTATGTTCTCATGTGAGAATTTCTGCAGAACGATCTACAGTTTCTTATGGAACTTGTGTTTGATGTGCCATATCTCCAGAGAATGGTGTGGGGCAAAGACTGAGGCTAAATATTAGATAATTGGGTTTATGCCCCAGGACCGTATTTTGACAGTGACTATGGAAGTGTGTGTCCTGAGCTAGGTCCTTGGAAGGTGCAGCCTTGGAGCCCAGAAGAGTAGAGGGAGGGCTTACAGGGGGCACCAGCAGTTTAGGGTGGAATAGTTCAGAGAAATCTTCAGGGCTTCACTGCTTTACCAAACACCTGCCCCTGGTGACAGCTCAAGAATGCAGCTGGTACCGTGCTAACCATGGTAGCTTTGAATGTCAGCTCCAAACTCGTGTATGAACTATCACTTACTTTCCTACCTTATAATCCAGTTACTTTCCCCCTGGTATATAACTAACACTCAGCCATTCTGAGGCTTCCCCTTTTACCCTTACTGCCTGGCCTCTGCTTCATGACCTTCAGTCAAGATTCCAGGTATTATGTGTCAAGTTTGAGACATGGGCAAGTTTGGGACCTCTGGTGACAAAGAATCTGCTTCTAAGATGAGGCTTCCTGTGTCTTTGTCCCATGGTCCTTGGGTGTACTCCATCTTGGACATCTGGAGCTCCTGACATCTTTGTGGAGCCCCAGGTCCTATGCCTATGTTGTCCTGTGTCCGCCAGCATTTCCTCCCAGCATCTTCTGTCTCTCTGGCTGTAACCCCAGAAATCTGGAACTCTGCTGATTTGGGAGGCAGCTCTCCTTCTGCTCCTCCCAAATCTCAGGGGGTCCTTTCTCGGATTATGAAGGCTTAGATCTAGGTCGTCCCCCCAAAGCCTCATGTGTTTAGATGGTGATTAGACCTGGGGACACTATACTGAAGGTGCTAGGCGTGCTGTTAGGAGGCGGGGTGAAGAGGTGGTCATTGGGGTGTCATCTGGAAGGGTGCGTTTCCCTCCCCACTCCTCCCTTCTCTCTCTGCTTCCTGGCTGCCACGATGTGAATGGCTGTCATCTGCGAGGCTCTTCCACCATGCCGATTTCCCCTTCGCTCTGGCTGTAAATGGATTGAGGCCTCTGAAACAGCCAAAATAAACCTCTCCCCACTTAAACTGTGGAAGCCAGATATTGTGTCTCAGCGATGGGACAGGGACTAAGACATACACTGCTCCAATATTCCTTCTCTGCTCTTTTACTTTCCTTCCTACTTCCTTGCAAGCCCTTGGAATTCTCCAGGGCTCATTTTATTTTATTATTATTTTAAAACTTTTGTACTGGTTATGGTGGTGTACACCAGTAATCCCAGCACTCAGGAGGCTGAGGCAGGAGGGTTACCACAAATTCAAGGCCAGCTTGGGCTACATAGTGAGTACAAGACCAATCTGAACTGTATAACAAGGCCTTGTCGCAAAAAGCCAAAAATATTTTTTGTATTTTTAGTTGACACATAATAACAGTACACATTTACAGGGAATAATATGATGCTTCGATACATATATACTTTCTATAATGATGAAATCAGGGCAATTAGCATACCTGTCACCTCACACATTTATCATTTCTTTGTGGTGAAACATTCAAAGTCCTCTCTTCCAGCTATTTTGAAATATATAATTAATTTTATGTGTTTACTTGCATACCTTCCCTGGGGCAGTGAACAGAGCAGAGAGCTCTGTTGCTTGTTGGAATAAAGGAAAAAAGAAATATGGGAAATTAGCCTCACTGATTAATAGCTCCCCGAAGTTTCTGATGGCGCGAGTACAGCAAAGTGTGACCTTCTGCAGAACAGGGGGAATCAGCTCTACCACTGCTCGTCAGTTTCTAGACAGGTCAGTTTGCTATTCTGTGCCTCAGTTTACTCATTGGTAAAAAAATATTCTTTCCAAATCACCAAGCTCGAGGCACTGTTAAGAGGATGAATGGATTAAGAGGTGTGCGAGTGCTTTGAGAAAGATGAAAATAAAACTCCAACTACTGCAGATATATGGAATTAATAAATGAAAGCTGCCTCAGGATTCGGAGGAATCCTGGAATATTTTGTGTTGGTTTGTAGTATTTTCATGTTGAATTTGTGGAAAAATATAATCACCGAGGAGAGGGTGAGGGAAGTGAAGAATAAAAACAAAACCCTGCATAAAAAGATAATAATGATGTTTTTCATCCCAGAATCATCTCTGAACTGCCTGTTTCTCTCCCATCAAACAATTGATGGGCAATGAGACTGTGGTCATTTGCAGTTAAAGTGATTGCGATGTTGACAATTAAATGTACATGCGGAACCAAATAATGGAGCAGTCCTGTTTTTTCCACAGGGCACAAAGAGCGTGTGGGTGGGCTCTGAGCTGTGCATGTTCTGCATGGGAAGTGTGTCCTCTTCATAGCCGTGGTACACACATCTTAGTGGCATCAGGAGCTTGCCCCGGTCCACCAGCCTGCTTGTCACTGGAGTCATTCGGAGTTCACTGTTCTGGGCTTGGGCTCATTCATTCTTCTCCTTCCTGGTCCTTGGATTTGTTGAAGGAATTACTGACATGGAAGTGTCTTTTATCACAGCTGTCACCCTCAGACTGTGGGAGTTTTCCACACTCACAATCACTGGGCTCAAAAATATCTCAGCAGATAACCTTGAGGTGACAGCCCCCAGCTTAAAGTCTCCTGATGGCCACAGGCGCAGCATCGACAGGGAAGGGAAAGTATATGTCCCTTGTGAGATGCCTCGTCCCCACCTCACTTTACCTGGCACATCAACAACTGTGAGAGACAGTTGCCTGTGGCTGAGCACCTGCTTCTCTTTCTCCCTGCTCTAAAGCTTGCTTTGGTGCTGCTCAAATTTGCATTACCACCGCAGGCCAACCCAGAAATATGTACACGTGTGCCTGTGACTTAATACACCTGAGGATCGGTCTCGAATGGTAGACCATCTCAACCAGCAGAATGGGCTGGTGGATAAATGCCCCCGATGCCCAGCTTTTAGGGCAGTGGTCTTCAAATGTGTGGCCCCAACCTGCAGCATTAGCCACACCTAAATACTTGTTGGAAATGAAAATTTCTGCTCCATTCCCACCCCTACCCCGAGACCTGTGGACAGGGAGACTCTTGGGGTGGGGCAGGGCAATCTGTTTTGGGGAGCCCCTTAGCAGGTTCTGCTGAGGACTCCAGTTTGCTCTGGTGGGGTGTTCTGAGCTGCTTCTCACAATATCTTATGGTCTCGAGGTTTGAGTCTCACTTGCTCACAGTGGGTACTGGGGACTCGCATACCCGCTATGGTCTTTTCTCCCTTCTCTTCTCACTGTCTCCACTTTCTCACTTGCACTTCCGAGCATCATTTCCTCAATGAACTGCTACATCCAGGCCCCTTTCTTGGAGCCTGCTTTAGGGTCATCACCCACTCAGACAGGAAGAAAGCCACTGTCTGCTAAATACCCACCATGAGTTAGGTGCTTTACACCTATAATCTCATTTCACCCTCACAGATGAGGAAACTCAGTTCTGTAAGATCACTTAGGTTGTCCAGGGTCACCAGTTGCAAGTGGTAGAGTTGGCCTTTAAACCCTTTTCATACTATCTCCGAAGCTCCCACGCAATCTGTGAAGTCAGGAGGCTCATAAATACACTGGTGAAGAGCATGAATGCTAGAGTCAAATATTTGTGCATTTAAAAACACTTTTTACCATGGTGTGCCCTGGATGCTAGATATAGAGCTACAGGACTTAATGTCTGCCCTGTTAAGTTTCTTTTTCGCTTTGGTTTGATTCTTTTCTGTCCCCTATTCCTCCCTTTTGGGACAGGAATTCCTCCCTGTGCCATTGTACCTTGGGATTATGCAACTCATTCTTTATTTTTACAGAGGCTCACGCTAAGAGTTTGCCTTGATTCTCAGAAGAAACTTGGAGTTGGACTTCTGAAAAATGCTGGACTTATTGAGACACTGTGGGAGGAACTGCCGCATTTGCTGTTGTACCAGGATCGCTGTATGGTTTAGGTAGAATTTTGAGCTTGCTATTGTCTTTGTTTGGAGAGTAAGTACGGTTTAAGGAGATGGGTTTGGGTATGAAGTTGACAAGGGTGGTCGTGGTTAGGGTGGAGTGTTAGCTCACTGGGTTTTGAGGTCCTCCAGCTTTGTTCTGGCATGTTCTTTTCTTATGATGTTTCTGCCTTGGAGCCAGGTGACCACAGACTGAATCCCCTTAAAAAGAGCCTTTAAATGGCAAGTGTCAGGCATTGTGTTCCAGCAACAGGAAAGCTGAAAAATATACTTCTATTCTTGGCCTGTGTCTTCATCACGCTACCTGCCGCTGTGTTGGAAACATTTATCAAAATCCCAACACAACCAATAGCAGAAACAGTTGCAAAACTCTTTTCACCACCCTCCTTCTCACCTCTAAAGTCATCCCAAAGAACAACTCCTGGAATTAAAGGGGCCAAGTAGCCCCACCACTCGGAGCCTCGTTGTCCCTTGCTGTAAACTAAATGCTCCAATAGCAATGCTTTCTTGGGGTGCCCAGAAGTTCCCGTTCTTTTTTTTTTTTTTTTTTTTTCTGAAAACCAGTAATGCTTTTGTCTTCTGGTTACCTTTTTTCAGCCACTCAGAGACTTGGGAACTCCTCTAGAATTTCCTCCAACTGAGGAGAGTGACCCTGGAGTCCAGCAGAGCCCTGCCTCTCACCGTGACGCCCCAAGAGTTTAGAAAGGGTCCCCATGGCCAGGTATAGCTGAGCCAGTGACTGGTTCCCAGCCCTGCCACATGCACACTGATGTGTGACCTGGGGGTGGAGATGGGCAGCAGCAGCCATGCTGGTTCTCAGCAAGGACTTTGCACTCACCGCCTCCCACTTGGAGAACAGGACAGAGAGGACCCAGCTGCTACAGGACACACAGACTTCACATCACACCCTGGATGTGCAAAGCGCTACTGCTACAGCTCAGTCCACCCCGCTACCTTGCCTACTCCATTTTCTGCCTGGAGCCTTGGGAAACTTTCCAAAATATTCCCTGGGCTAAGTTTACTTCATTTGGGTTACCAAAGCATAATTAATTTGTTTTAAAGTAGTGTAAATAAGTTAGACCACAGCATTAGAATTACTAATTTGGTTATGTGTTGGCCAGTGTTATAAAATATACTGAAAAGGTAAAGACTGTTAAAATACCCTATCTATATTTAAACAAAGCCAGTGAAATTTGAAATATTAGACTAACAAGAATAAAAATGTAATTTTTTAACTTAGAAATCAATGTACAACATCAGAGAGGGAGGAGCCATACAGACGCACGTTAAAAATGGCAGGCAAAGAGGCAGGGTGGGTCACAGCATAAAATATCATTAAATACAGAAGGAATAGAGCCATTCATGGCTTCACCATTTATAAATCTGACCACCCCTTTTAGAACCCATTTCTATTTCCTGCCTGCATCTTCTCCTGTGGGCAATGAATTCTACAGATTTATCACCTGCTGCTTGAAATAATACTCCCATCAAGTGCACCAGGAAACCAGCTTTTCCAGCAGGGAAGGTGACTGAACTTTCTGCCAGTTATTTCTGCTCATTAAGTGTGGCAGAGCCATTTGTGAGGTGGAGAAATTTTCTGACAAATTGCGTCATTGTGATGCATCGTTCTCATAAATTATGTTACTATGCAGATTCAGGGAGCCCAAGGAATTGGTATAATTTTATCTTATGGACACCGAATTGTATTTCCACCTTTGGAATGACTGCTAGAGAGGGCAGAGCAAAATTTATGGTGCTCGTAGCTTGCGAGTAAGACTTCGTAGTATGCATTTCTCAACTAGTCTCACTTCTGATCTTATTTTCTGTCTTTCTTTGGTTGTTCCTTTCTCCCTCACCCGTTTGGAATCTATCTTGTCTTGCTATCCTGTGTAAATTTTTGTGAGATGCAGGAACCCCTTTGAGGAACTGACAAAGAAGAAACAGACAAATAAATAGACAGAGGGAGACAGAAACACAGAGAAAAGACCAGGAAAACAAAAACAAAAACAAAAACAAAAAACAGAGAGGCAGAGAGTGGGAGGGAAAGCAATCCAGGAGCTGAGTAGAAGAGACACAGGGACCCCCCTGTGGTGGTCATGGAATTCCTATCAACACTAACCTCATATGCCTCATAACAACTTCAGGTTTTATTAAAGAGCCAGCAAGCAATAAAATACATGAATTGTTCAACCAAATGGCAAAGCTTGAGGATAGTCCTACAGAAGCAGAGCGCATACACTTATTCCACCATAGTTTTAAAAATTAAGTCAGACTTACCTAGAGGCAGGGTTCTGAACGATAAGCCAGTTTAGATTAGGATTTTTAGATCACGTATTTCCTTACCATTTCACTCTCCTTCCCTCCTGCTCTTGTGTTTTGGAATCCTTTCCTGATTCCTTTCTTTCACGGGCTCCTGCTGTATTCTGCAAACTCCTCTCTCTACTTCAGGACCTGACCCCAGGCCACCTCCCCTTGGATTTCCAATTCTGCCCACTGTTTTACGTGCAGCAAGTTGGCTTGATGAAACCTACTAGATTCTAGTCCTCCCTTTCTACATTTAAAGACTCAACCGTGTGCATCAAAGCTCAACTTACTGGCTGTGATTGTTGATGTAAACAACAGAAAATGACTCTGGCTAACCTAAGCAGGAAAAGAACTTATTTGAAGGCCATAAAAATATGCAGAATCAAGGAAAGGCTGTAGCACCATGCCCAGAAAGTGGGCAGGAGCCCGAGAAAGCTCAGGGGTCAGGAGCACCAGGGTCAGGCCACAAGAGCAGTCCGGTTAGAATGTTCCCGGGGGCATCACTGCAGAGAGACATGGTGGCGTGTTTGAATGCCACCATATGCAACATGCAGTCACAGTGTCATTAATTTTACTACTAAAAACAGTCTCCGTCTTTGAATCTTGAAGGAGTGATACAAAAACAGAATCAGGACTGGCCCAGCCTGAGACATCTGACACTGCCCCGGCAGGCAGAGAGTGGGGACAGGGGCAGGAATGGTTGGTGCCTCTTCCAGGCTGTATGTCTTGCCTCCTGCTAAGATCCACACGGAGGAGGGGGCTTCTCCCAACCTGGAAGGACGTATAGATGCTTGCAGCCCAGTGAGAGGGAAGGGTCTGGGCAGGGTCTGCTCAGGGGCTCACCCAGAGCAGCACATGGGTCCCCTGGGATTCAGGAATTACTTTGAAAGAGGATAGATGTCACTGGAAGGGTTAAAGGCAATGATAGGTGTGGTCAGATTCATGTTCAATAGATTAACCTAGATTCTGTGTTGAGAAAAGATTTCACAGGGGCACAAGGACAAAAAGGCAGAGAGCCCCTGGGTCTTCCTTCAACCCTTTAAAGGAAGGGCATCCCACCTCTCGGTAGGGATTTCTGATGGTTCCATATCCCTCTGCACTCTTATTCTCCTTCTTTAAACTGATTTATTTCTTGGACCTCAAAATGTATGTGTCCCACCAAAAAACAACTATTTTAAATCTGATTTCATTTGGATGTCTTAATTTCCCTGCCTTTCGGGATCAGTTTTCAGTCTTGCCCTAGGAGTCAGTTTCTTAGATAATCAGGTAGCCTTATCATTTTGGATATGGACCACATAGGAGAAATAGATCCTAAACTCAGCCAGCCCAGGAATAGGTCACCCTGTACACTTAGCTGTGAGGGATGGTCTTTTTGGAGAAATGCAGCTCCCACCCCCACTTTTGTGTATAGAAACTGCTGTGGTATTCAGAAATCCCAGCTTAGCTGTGGATTTGAAAGCCTCCTCACTCAGATATCTTTAGTCAGCCAATCATGTGTGAATTTGTGTTTGAATAATGCTCAACTCAAAAAACATTTCTTTTGTAGTACTGAGGAAGTAGAACCAGGGCCTTCACACTGAGCTACATCCCCAGCCTCTTTATTTTTTTATTTTGAGATATGGTCATTCTAAGTCAGTAAAGTGTCCAGACTGGACTCAAAACTTGCAATCCTCTTGCCTCAGCCTCTCAGAGGACTAGGATTCCACCACACCCAGCTAAACCTGAGACCAGCTAAAGTATTCTTTAAATGCCTTTTAACTTTGAGTGGCTTGGCTGGCTTTCCATGCATCGACTGAACAAATGATAATCGATTTGACTTCTTTAAAAAAAATCTGTCTTATCTACCTGTCCTGGCTGTGCTTATTGTCTTCATCATCTCATTCCTCCCATTTGCTGAATTCAGTTGTTCTCTGAGTAGTAAGAAATGTGACCTTCCTACGAAGTTAATTAGCTTTCACATCAGTTTAGTGTTCCCTAAATTTATATACTCAACAAACCATTAAATCCCCATCCCAAGAGATGTGGACAGGGATCCAGTAGCCCTTAAATTTGGGTCGTTTCTTTTATTTTCTTTTGTTTTCCTCTGGCCATAGCTCTCCTCCATTCTCCTTATTTTAGCAACTACTTACTTCCTTAAGCAGCACATTTCTTTATTTTTTTCAGATCATTTTGTTTATTGGTCCATGTTTGTGATACATAATGTTTTCATTCCTTGTGTGGAGTTGGTGCATGTACATAACACAGCTTCATTCCTTTTTCCATTTCCCTTCCCTTCCCCCTCCTCCATCCATCTCTTGATCCCCTTTCTTTTTCCCCTTAATTTTATTTTTATTAATGCATGTTTGCAGTACATAATGGTTATATTCATTGTGGGGAGTCGGTATATGAACATAACACATCTCAATTCTTTTTTTAAAAATCCCCGTCTGCTCCCCACCCTTTCCTTTCCTCTATCTCTTAGTCCCCTTCTCTTCTGCAATTATTTTTAGTTGGTGTAAAAAAGTAGAGTTTGGGAGTGGAATATATAGAGAAAAAGTTGAAGTATTACTTATTTGAGAAATACATGTTGATCTGATTATTTTTCTTTTTTTTTTTATATGTGGGTACTGGGAGTTGAACTCAGGACCTCGCATTTGCCAGGCAGGCGCTTATGCTGCTGAGCTGTATCACCGGCCCTCATTATTTTTCTTGTACTTGCAATGTTTTAGTAATACTTTTCCTGGATGGAACCCACTTTTTAGTAACTAGAGAGATTATGAAAGGGAAAGCTGCAATTGGTTAGGAGCAGAGGAAATAGGACACTTAAAGGTGACATAAAAATCTGTACTATATGTGAACCTGAGCAAGAAAAAAACAAAGACTAGGTGGCCTCATTACACCAGAGTTTCAAAAGACTTTGGTGAAGGACACTTCGTTTCTTCTTTGGAGTGCCATTCTTCTTTTTTTTTTCTTTTTTCTTTTTTCTTTTTTTATGTGGGTACAGGGGATCGAACTCAGGACCTTGTGCTTGCCAGGCAGGCGCTTATGCCACCGAGCTATCTCACCGGCCCTGGAGCTCCATTCTTTACTAAGTGTGTACCATAAAAAATTCACGTATGTGATCATCAGCACTGACAAAGCAAAGATATCATAAGATTAATTGGATCATTTAAAATAAAATTATTTCCAATTTCTGTAAACCATGCATAAATATACTACATATATTCACTGCAAAAGAGCTTAGCTAATACTACAAAACAACACAACTTGTAAAATCCAAATCTATTGCTGTAGAGGGGGCCTAACACATGTCCGTTAATTCTTCCACAATTACCGTACCTGATGCTCATTTTGTTTGCTTTTTGGTTATTTAGAAGATTTGTAAAGATAATCTTGATGACTTGAAAGACAACGGCTGCAGGGACATGTGTCAGGAGAAAATGAAGGTATTTGTGCATCCATCCTGGGACAGAGTCATTTCCACCCACTCCAGAGCTGTACCCCTTTGTGGGCAGGCGCTCAGTGAATCACTGTGCTGTGTTGTGGACAATAGCGACAGCACGGAAACCATGTTTACAAAGAAAGGCATTTCTCCTTTCCAGGTTGTAGTAAGGGGGAGTTAATTCACCTTCTCTTAACTTTTAACGCTCCAGCCAGCTCTGTCATCTTGCAGATAGATGGCTGTGTTCTTTTCTATCTGCAGATAACGCTTAAGCAATCATTTATCTGTTACATCTCCATTCGCCCCCTAGTGTCACTCACTGTCATTTCTCTCCTGGCTGGCTGCAGTAGCCTCCTAATTATCTCTCGGTTCTTACTCTTGCTTTGCCTTCGGTCCATTAGGCAGAGTAATCTTAAACATGCAGATTAGATCATGCTCTGGTTTAAAATTCTTCAATGGCTTTCCATTTACCACTTAATGTCGAGTGGAACGCACTCTTCCCATGGTAGCCCATCGGCTCTGCAGCTGGCCCATATCTTCTCTCATGCTCTCCTTGCTCGGCTCACTGGCCTGCTTCAGGTCAGGGCTCACTGGACCCCTTTCTACTGCAGGGACTCTGCACTTGCTCTTCCTTCTGTTCTCCTGCCTCAACGTCTCTCCTCCCAGCTGTTTGCACAGCTGGCTCCTTCTCAAACTTTCAGACTCAAGAATTTCTTACAGAGCCCCTTGAGGAGTCTTCCCTGGCTTTGTCTAAAATAACCATTCTCCTCGCTCCTGTTATTCTGTTATATATATTACAGTTAGTAATTACTTTGCTTGTCTGTTTATTTGCTTGTTTGTGTCCCTCTAGACTATAATAGTAGCTAACTTTTCTAGAGTACTTGCTATGGCCAAGCAATGGTGACCCTTGTCCTAGCTCCAGCACCTTGTTTTTTCCTGTCTGAGCTCTGTTGCTTCCCCACAGGGGTGTCTTCTTGCTCATCACTGTGTGTCCTGTGCCAGTGTCACATCTGAGGCATGGTGTGGCAGGGACAGGCATCCCTGTCTGGTTCAAGTGACAATTAAGCAGATCTAGTGAACCACTGGAGCAGGTGCCATGGGTAGGGCTGAACTCCAGTGCAGAGGGAGAGAGGAGCCAGGCAGGCCAGCCTTGTCTGCAAAGCAGACTGTAGCTATTGGAAAAGAAAGGGGCGGAGCCGGCTCAGTGTCTTTCACTCAGATTTCTCTGACATCAACCACGGCTGACCTGTTCTGGGGCCCCATGCAGAGTAAAGGCGTGCAAATTAGTGGCAAGAGATGTTTCTTCACAAATGTATAATTGAGGCACAGACTATGTTGCTTGGGGGCACCTCTCACGATGGAGATAGCTTTCTCTGCTCACTTCCTTCTTGATGGGCACCGCCATGCAGGCTCCAGACAACAGTGGAGGTGACAGAAAGGGGACCAGTACCAACGGACGCCATGGTGAGGGTGAGTAGAGGCGGGAGCTCCTGTGTGTAAGCAGCTTTCTGAGCACATTCCTTCCTCTGCCTCTGCCTCTGCCTCTGCCTCTGTCCTTGTCCCTCCATTTCTCCCTGCTGGTGTATTTGCAGAGTCTGAGGTCTAACACAAAAGGTAGAGCTCCATCCAGTGAACTTTGGGCTGATATTGTTATTGTGACTCATTGGTGCTCATTGCGGAGGAGGCCTGGGGAAGCTTTGTAATATTTTCATTCTACAAACATGTTTTCAACACACACTTGTTGGATGTCTGCATCTTCTAGACACTGGGATAGGCACTGAAGTTACTGAGTAGCAGTGGTCCTTGGCCTCAAGCACATGACAAATACAGGCTAAGAATATGAGAAAGGTAGTAAGTGCTATGGTAGAAGGAAGTGCAGGGTGCTCTGGGCTTCCCAAGAAAACAGCACCTACTTCAGACAGGAGGTGGACAATGTACACATCCAGCGGGACCTGACCGCAGTCACCTCAAGTCATGATTGCCATGTCTGCCCCGAATAACCCTGGTCTGTTTTCCTGCATGGTTTCCCTGGATACTAGAAATAAACAAGAGCGCTGATACGGTGTGTTGTTGTGGAGTTTACGACAGGACCCTGGCATTGTCAGCGCCAGGAATGGGCTGACGTCATTGGTATTAGCTTGAGATGAGCCAGATACATGCTGGCTTGGATGAAAGTCATTTTGCGCCTCCTCCCTCTGACCCAGATCATGGGGACCCACTGGGCTGGCTTCCATCCTTGACTGCTCTCAATAAGTCCCCAGTACCTTGCTCTCTGTCAGCCCTGGACCTGTCTGTCTCTTTCTTTGGTCTCAAGGCTCCTGGTGGCCGGTTCTCATACAATGGGATCAGGTTTCTGCAGAACAGAGAGGAGAGGCAGGAAGATATTCAGTGGAGATGATCGATCTGGATCTGAAAACGTGAGCAAGCCTGGGCAGACAGGAGAGAGTGAGGAGGCCCTGAGAGAGGTGCAGTGTGCGCAGACTGGAGGAGCAGTGGCGAGCAAGGGAAGCCGCAGGTCCTGAGGGCCGGTGGGAGAGTGGGGCGTGGAGATGTGAGCCAGGTGGGCAGATGGGGCCAGATCGCTGGCACTTCAGTGGCTTTGGATTTTTCCTGGGGCAGTAGAGATCCTCTGACTTTCTTTTAGACAGAAGGGTACCATTATTATTTAAACAGACTGGTGTGGAAAATGGCTTGATGAGGACCAGGACTGAACTGGGAGGCCCTGTGAAAGGCTGCTGCAAAAATGCACGTGGAAAAGGGGGCAAGGCCTGACTGAGGCAGGGGCAGCAGACCCCAGAGCAGGGGGGCGAGGCCTGGGAATTTAGGGGGGAGAATCCATAGGACTTTGGACACAGGGGTAAGTGAAAGGAGATTTTGAGATTGTTACTGAATTTCTTACTTGGCTGAGGTAATGTAGGTTTTGGACATGCTGAGTTTAGATGCTTATGGACCACTTTAGTGGAGAGGCCCTGTGAGCTGGACTAGGACCAGAGTTGGGAATTATTACGCATTTGTCAGAGAGCTCTGGGGGGAAAGCACAGACCTGTCAGCCATCGCAGTGCCATATTGCCTTTATTATTATATAGATGATGCCTGTTCTGAGGAGAGTTGATGAAGTCACCTGCTGAAAACACACATAAGAGATGAAGACTAAAAGTGGTTCTTCTTTATGACACTGGGGATTAGGAGCCTGAAAAAGAGCAGTCAGGGGTAGAAGAAACTCCAGCCAAGAGAAAGGACTTGGGGCCAGTGGGAGAGATTTCAAAGAAGGAGCCGTTGCTGATAGACAAGCCAAGTAAAGACTTGGAGGGGCCAATGTGGTTTACCTATCCAGGGCAGGGGGGCCAGAGAACCTCTGTGTCTGTGTTAACATATGTTGAGCTTTCACCCCCTGCCAGGGATTGTGTGATGCACTGCTCTACAATGGCATGGATATACCTCAGCCAGGTGTCAGCGAAGCAATGCAGGCTGCGCCCAGATGGCACGGGGTTGATGAAGCAGTGGTAAGTGAGGAAATGGAGACGTAAGCAGAGATCAGACTCCTGGGTCATTGGTCTGTGGAGGGAGGAAAGAGACTGAAGAAGAAATTCTAGAGATAGAGGGTCAAGAAAGATGATGATGATGGTGATGATGATGATGATGATTATGGCAGCAAGACAGGGCCACATCTCTGAGAAGGGAGGATGTTAGAGATGGAAGCTCAGGTGAAATGAATCAGCCCTGGGTAAGAAGAGGGACAGAGGTGGGGTTAGGAGTGGGGGCAAAGAGGTGGAGATGGTGGGGGAAGAAGGGGTACAAAATGAAAGTTCATTCTTCATATCCCCATTTGTCCTTCTGTGCAGAAGAAGGGGAGCTGGTAAGAAAAGACACTTAGAAAAGCAAGTAATGTTTAGAGATTTCTGATGTAAAGAATGGAAAGGGACACGTGAGAGGAAGGCAAAGCACTGTGGAGAGTCTAGGGCTTTGATTTTATGCCCTCCAAACTGTATGTGATTCTGTCTAGCACGTCCATTACGGAAATGGAAAGTGGTCAGTAGCCCTGGTGCTGCCTGGGGATTCCTTGGGCTTATATGAAGGTCTCTTGTCAAAGAATCCTAGGTAAAAATTCCAAAGATGAGTTGGGGAAGGTACCAAGCATGATGCCAACTCAATTCACAGTATTTAAACTTTGCTGGCATGAAAGAGAGGACTTCGTTCTTGGTTGGAAATCCAGAAAGCCCAGCAACTAGTCACGGCGCTGGAAGACAACCAGATGGAAGAACTCGCCACAGATGTCCTGAAAAAACAACTGAATGGGGGACAGTGTGAGTGATGAGGTGACTCTTACTGGTAGCTGGGCAGGAAGAATGCAAGACAAAGCAGTAGATGGTGTGGAGAGAGGCGTCTGTAATTATTCATAGATACTTTAACTTTCTTATGGAGACACTGTGGTATTTTCTTGCCCTACCCTCATATTTTCATTTCTGTAATAAAAAGGATCCTATGAGAGGAGTAACACGGTCAGGAAATGCTATGGACCCCATGGCACAGCTGTTCCGTGAGAAACTCCTCAAGCTCTTTGGGGGATGGGTGGGAGTTGACAAACTTGTGCATAAAGCCAGCGCACTCTGGTTTTAATGCTGTACTGGGCTGTGTTTTATTGGCAGTTTAATGTGGGTGCAAGCTGACATAGAATCTTTTTTTTTTTTTTTTTCTGGGTACCAGGGGTTGACCTCAGGACCTCGCGTGCCAGCAGGCATCTGTGCTGCTGAGTGATATCACCGGCCCTTTTTATGTATGTGGGTACCGGGAGTTGAACTCAGGACCTCGCGCTTGCCAGGCAGGCATTTATGCCACTGAGCTATCTCACCGGCCCCTGACATAGAATCTTAAAGTTGGAAGGGGCATATCAGGTTCAAAGGGAAGCCCAGCTACGGCTTCATTTGCATGTCATCTCACTGGAGACTGGCCATTTGCTAAGCTTTCTGTCAATTGTTGGTGGAACATTTTGTGATCCTGCCTGGCTCACCAGGTCCCATTGCTTGGCTGTCATTGCCTGAGCTTAAGCCTGTTGTCCTGTCCTGCTTGAGAGGTGAAAGGTCTACTTTTTTTCAACATGCAAGATCCCCGTATCTGTACAAGGTATGATAAAAATACAGTGAACGATTAACTTAAAAATTAATTACAGTAAGACAAAATGCCGTGAATCCCCCTCAAAATACTCCCCTTGCTTTGAGAGCACTTGTCCCATTGTTCCTGGCAATGTAGCTCTTACTGTTAACAGGTTTTCAGAATTTCAACATTCACTGTGTGTTTCGATCATCCCCTGCAGCTACAGTGCCGCCTCTGTGTGCCTCGACGCAGCCTGAGTTTCCGTGCCGCACAAAAGGACTCAGGTGGTTCCTGCTGGGGAATGAGCAGGAGGGTGAGGAAGCAGCAGTTCTCACGCTGTAAGGACAGAGGCTTCTAGCGTGTGCGCCTGGCTTTTGTATCTTGCAACACTCTTCACCAAGGAAGTGGGCTGAGGGTGTCATTTCTCATATAAATGCCAAGAAATTGACACTTGTGCCTGCCTGCCTGGTAAAAGGACTTCCATCAATCATTATCCCTGCCTAATAGCATTACAATGTTAATAACAAAGAGTTCTCATCAAAGACTTGGGGTTTTTAATACAGTTAAGTGTTGGCCTGTGGCCATAGGTTCCTGTCTCTCCAACCCCCTGCTGAGTCCTGGTAATTCCCACAAGCAAGTCTGAGCAAAACCATCCCTCGAAGGCCTTTGGGGACAGCACATTGAGCTCTTAGACCTGAGTGGGGCTGCAGTAGGTGGCGCTCTTTCTTCTGACTCCAGGCCACTGTGGTGCCCTAGTCTGGAAGGGACTGTCATTGTCCAGCAAGCAACACTCAGGAACAGGGGATGAGAGGGCGGTCTTCTAATCCATCAGAAGCCAGGCTTCACCTCGAGCCCCACCATGTGGATACTCAAGGCTGAAGTAACGATCAGCCGTGTGGACCGTTTCCAGCAGTGCAGCCAGCCCTGATGGATTTAACCCCAAGCTCCCATTTTGGCCCAGGCGAAGGCTCCACTCTATTTTACAGGGTCAGAGACAGGGTCATTTCACTGCTATCCTCTTAAATTCAAAACTTATTCCAACATCCATGAAAACTAAGGAATAACTTGGGTTTTAGGGCTTTTTGTTGCTTTGCGCAGGCCTGGATGTCAACTCTATTAACCCGGCCACGCAGTGTTTAGGAGATTATATTTTACTGAGCTTAAGCAAGAACATCTGTGGCCTTACTTATGTGATTATTCACTGTTTACAAACCATTGCCTAATACCTGGTTTGAATCCCCATTCTCTATTATTTTTCCAGCAATATCATTACGTCTAGGGATACAAACAGCTCAGACAGCAGTCAGGGATTTTGGGGTAGGGATGGTGACATTCTCAGAGTGAATGAATTGATTAAAAATCCATATTTTTCTACAGATTCTGAGAATTAATAAAAGGTAAGTCTTTTGTGCTGTTATATTCCGTATTTGCTATAGACAAATTAGAAAATATAATAAGCAAAAAGAAAAAAAATGAAATCAATCAAAATGGTAGCTTTTGATATAATTATGTGTAGATTTTCTGCCTTCGTTTCTCTCGTTCTCTTATCCACTTATGTAGCACCCCCCCCCCCCCAATGAAACTGTCATGGCCCAGCAGGAAGCAGAGGTCCGCTGCCTGAGCATGCCGCTGAGGGCCCCTTGCAAAGGCGGGGCAGGCTTCAGGGGAACAGAGAATAAGGGGGCTGCAGAGGGACCTGAAGAAGGTCCTGAATGTGGGCCTTTGGCTTATGTGGGTTTCCTCAATGGGAGGTACTAGCAGAAGCCCTGCAGGCAGAGACACCAGAGGTCCAGGGGGAGCCCCAAGCCCTGCCATTCAAGTTAGCAGGGGCCTAGCTGGCGGCTTCGCCACACCGCTTTGTCTCTGCAACGCACGCCCGTAACTTCCCTCTCCCCTTGCCCTCTGACTCCCAGCTTTATTTTTTTTTTGGATACAGTGTCTCACTATGTAGCCCAGGTGGGCCTCAAACTCATGATGATCCTCCTGCCTCAGGCTCCTGGTGCGGGGATTACAGGTGTGCGCCTCCACACCGGGCTTGACTCCCAGCTCTTGATAGCTCCTCCATCTCTTATACTTTCCCTACACTCTGCTTTTGTAAGAGCAAAGTTACCAAGTAGCAAATGTAGAAATTTCATAGCAGAAATTAGAAATCAATTAGTAGTCTCTGCCTGAGTTCATGCTGCCTGTCACGTAGTTAGACTCAGGTAGCCTTGACTGTCTGCGTCCAGCTGCGGTTTCTAGATAACGCGCTAGGTCAGCCTGACCGAGTGCAGTTGTGATGTCTGTGTTTTCCTCCCCTAAACTATATGTTTATAGTTTTTCCAGCTTGCTTCAAGGACTTTGGGCCCAGAGCAGACCCGCCTGCTCGAGGACACATTGAACTTTACCTGCTCAGCTCAGACCCCTCCTTTCCTTCCCAGAATGTTATAAACAATTCCTTAAAAGTAAGATTACTTAGAATAAGTCTACCTGGCAATCTATGATGTCATGCATGTAACCAATCATGTAATAACCTGCAATCACCTTGTACTTCCTGCTTGCTAAAATTTATTTAAACTGCACTCTAAACTGACTTGGAGCTGGCGATTTGGACTTGGTTCCTTCTGGCCTGCTGGCGTCACAATAAAGTTGCCTTCCAACCTCCTTGGTGCGGAGCATTTTCCTTCGGTCCTGGTTTGTTTTTCTTCCGCAACACTTTCACCTTTAAAATGGTTCTTCATTAAGCTTTCCCCAAGTATTGCATCTGCTTTGCATGTGCTATCTTTTTGCCTAGACCCCTGATTGATGCCCATATCTCTTGTCAATTTTCACAAATTCTCAGCCATTATCACTATGTAGTAATTATTGGTTTAACCTCATTTTCTAATTTCTTTTTTGGAATTCCAAATCTTTTGGAAAAAAATTGTTTATTTATGTTTGTGGTACTAGGGATTGAACCTAGGACCTTTGTACTGAGCTACACCCCCAGATCTTTTAATATTTTTCATTTTAGGACAGGGTCTCACTAAGTGGGCCAGGTGGGACTTGAACTTGTAATCCTCTGGCCTCGGCCTCCCTCAGAGCTTGGATTATAGATGTGCACCACTGTGCTTCTTGTTGTCACATGGATGTTGCTCCCTGGCCCTGAATCATAAGCTTATCATTTGGTTTTCTATTCCTTCTTCAGTATCATTGGATACTGGAGATTTTCCTTTCCTTTGAGCTCAGCTAGATATTTATTTGTTTTAATTCTTTCCCCATCATTTCTAAGAGCTTTTACTGAGGTGAGGTTTCAAAGCACCCCTACATCTAGTGCTGTGATTTGCTTTTCTATGCAGTCACATTTCAACACAGAAAGATCTCCACCGTGTGTATCTACCATCTTTAATGACTGCGTGGTAGAAAGAGCATGAAGTAGAGTTCGTAAGGGTCGTCTTCAGTATCTGATTTCCTGGGTTCAGACCATCTCCGCTGTTTACCAGTTCCAGCCCTTGGACAATTTACTTGACCTCTTCATGCCTCAATTTCCCTATCTGGAAAGTCATGACAACAATACATCCACTTTGCAGATTTCCTTGCAACAAATCACCACAAGCTTGGCTTAAAATAACAGAGTTTATTCTGTCACAGTGCTGGCAGCTGGAGGTCTAGACTCCAGGAGTCGGCAGAGCGCAGATTCTGGGCCTCTTTGGGTATGGTGGCCGCAAGCGTCTCTGGGCCCTTTGGCTCTCTCCAGTTTCTGCCTCTGCCATGCCTTCACCTCCTTTTCTGTGTGTCTGTCTGGGACTCCTGTTTGTCTATTCCTGCCCAAGTTGTAATTGATGCTAGGCTTGGCCATTACTGCTGGCCCTTGGCCCTTGACAAATCAATGCATTCACTCATTTGTTTAGTTACAGAAAACATTTCAAGTAGTTTCACATTTGCTTTGCCAATACGTGTACAGGAAACAAATGTACTAAGAGTTTAGATTTGTCCCCTGATGTCTCCAGCCTCAATCTCGCCTAAGACTAGGGTGAAACACATATCACGCTTGTGAATTGCTGGAGCCAGTGCTTTAGTTCATTTTTCTCCTTTACTGTGGCTGTGCATCCACTTGAAATGCAATTGGTTCATTTGTTTTCATTTGTTTTAGGTTTCAAGGGTCAAAATGACACTAACAAGTATCCTCGGAGAATGGTTGGCCCCCTCTGCCTCCCTTTGGCCAGTTCCCTCCCCTCATATCTCGTAGGTAACTAGATTCATTTTTTCTGATCTGTCTCACTTGTTTCTTTTTTTTGTGTGTGTGTGTGGGTACCGGGGGTCGACCTCAGGACCTCACGTGAGCAGGCGCCCATGCCACTGAGCGATATCACTGGCCCTTTTTTTGTATGTGGGTTCTGGGAGTCGAACTCAGGTCCTCGAGCTTGCCAGGCAGTCACTTACGCCGCTGAGCCATCTCACCAGCCCTCTCATGTGTTTCTTAATGTAAAAGAGAAATGGATGTATGTATGCATTTCATTTCCCTTGTTGTACTTTGAGAAGCTCCTTCCTCTTTCTTCTTTCTTCCTTCCTTCCTTCCTTCCTTCCTTCCTTCCTTCCTCCTTTCTTTCTTTTTTATTAGCACTGGGAATTGTATCCAGTGCCTGTGCACTGAGCTATATACTCAGCCCTTTTAAAAATTTGTATTTCGAGCCAAAGTCTTGTTAGGTTGCTAAGTTGCCTGGTCTGGACTTGAACTTGCCATTCTCCTGCCTCAGCCTCCCAGAGTACTGGGATTACAGGTGTGTGCCAGCACTCCATACTGTAAAGCCTCTCTCTTAATGGAGAAGCAAGAAATGAAGACAGAGATGCCACCTGCACTATTTTCAGAATTCTCTCATTTAAATTCTTCCTTTTGCAGGTATTTGTACATTCTCTAATGCTTGAGTTTGTTAATACATGAGAATGTTTACTCGTTGTCTTTAAAAAAAAAAAATAAATAAATAAATTCTTCCTTTTGCTTCTCGCCAGTACATTGAAAAGGCAAGCGCTGCTCACCTCAGCGTGCTGTGCATTTCAATATTCACTGGGGTCTGGGGAAAAGGCTGATGTGGCAGCCTCTAGTGGGTGTGGGTGGCTGCATTGCTCTGAGGCTCGTTGTTGCTGCAGCTGGACCATTCCTGGGCATGACTGGACCACATCTGGATATCCTCCTTCACTCCGAATCAACCCTAGACCTTGGCTCCTGTGGTGTCTACTTGGAGCCGACACCCATTCTTGTCTAAACTGCTTTGTACAGTTAGGAAAGGAGATTTTCTCCCACAACCCACGTTCTCTTTTGGGGCTGGCGGTGGTCCTGGAGGAAATAAACACGAAGTGCTATTTCATGCTTTGATGAAGTGTAAAATATCTTTCTCACTTATTTTCTCCTCCTGTTTCTTCCGTCTCTGGTTAATTGCCCCATACGATGATTGTTTCCTGTGAAGATACCATCTCATTTGTGTGGAGGTGGTAATTATTGAGCAAGCACACCCACTTTGCCTTAAAAGGACAAAGAAAGTGCCGTTTAAACCCAGTTACTTAGGCTAGCTTGTCACCTGCTTCTTAGTCTCTGGGTATCAATGCAGTGTTTTTACCCCACACTTGCAGATGTTACACTTGTACTTCTCCTCTGGACTCAGTGCATCCTCGGATCCTACTGGGCATTGCTGGGAGTCCCAGGGTCCATCTCCGTGGAGCTTAGGTTCAAGTCTTACCTTGCTGTCTGCTCTGTTTTGTGGGGGTTGGCAGCCACATCCTTCCCGTTGCATTCATCTCTCCCAGACATCTCTACATGTGTCCGTGTCCCCCTTTCCTCTTTCTCCCAAATAGAACACGCACAAGTCATGCACATCAATAACTCACCATCTGGAGGAGTACCTCAGTTACTTTTCTCATTTCTGGGAGAAAATACCTGATGCCCAAAGTTAAAGGAGAGGTTTATTGTGGCTCACAGTTTGTACAGGTTTCAGTCCATAGTTGGCTAGCTCCAAGGTAGGCCAGCATGGCAGAGGGGCCTGGCAGAGGAAAAACAGTCCATGGCATGGCAGGCAGGCAGCAGCAAGCTGCTGCCTTTCCCTTTTATCCCATCTAGGCTCTGAACCTTTTGGGTGGTGCCACCCACATCCGGGCCGGGGGGGGGGGCTTCTGTCTTCAGTAAATCCATTCAGCCACACCTAGATGTACTAGTTTAGTACCTTATTCCCAGTATCACACAGCCTGGATCCAGCCAGCTCTAAAAAGCCCCACCCATGAGTATATGAGGCTTTGGGGGAAAATCTAGACACTAGTTATAACAAGGAGGTCCCTAGCCTTGCAAAAAGCAAAATAGCAAATGCCAATTTGGGCAAATTCTGCTCTTATTTGTTATTATGGAATGGAAAAATCGAGCATTTCATTTATTCCTAGCTTTAACTTGGAGGAAGAGTTGTGTCCACAACCATGTTGAGCACAACTGAGTTTCATAGTAGGGAAAAGTGACAGTGTTTATTTGCAACCCACAGGTTCTAACTAGTTAAACTACTTTGGTACTTACACCTTTCCCAACAAACAAAAAGGTCAAGTTATAATAAAGAGATCCGATGCCTTTTTACTCCGGAATAAAGCTTAAGAGGAGAACTAGAGCCTGCTCTCCCTGCGTGGGGCTTTTCATTCCCTAGAGGACAATAGTCATAATCTAAAATCTATTACATGTAATTTCAACATCATTTGGCATAGCTGTCGATCTGCCAAAGTGGAGCCCACAAACTGAGCTTCCATGGAGACCAAATCATCTACCTTCTAAACATGTCATGCGTGTGCGGCTGGAGGTCACTCACAAGACAGCACAGAGGAACTTTGGTTTGTGCTCCTTTGTGGCCAGCTACTTACCTTCTCATAAAAAAAAAAAAAAAAAAAAGTATTCAGTTTACAGACACATCAGCATAAGCTCCTCTAGCAAGTGCAAATACTTACTTGGGAGATGAAAACAAAACAATATCTGAACCAGTGCTTTCATTTTTGGTTAGACTTTGATGTTCCTTTTAAATTTGAAGTCCAAGGAGAATAATAAATTGAATTCTTTTGTAAAAGCGAGGCACAGCGAATGTTAGATAAAAATCCAAGCACAGTTTGTAAGTTAGTGAAGGAGAAAAATATTATCTTTCACTAGAATTTGTGTGATCTACGCGCTGTTTCCTTAGCATCATCTCGAAGGATACTTTTTGAGGTGGGGGTAGCGGAAATGCACTGTGTGCATGTGACTGAGTTGGTGACTGATGGAGTTCAGAGGTGTCTCTTTTGAGCCATCTAATCTGGGAGCCCAGATCCACCCCCAGATGTCACACGGGAACTTGGCTGTCAGTTCACCACCTCATTTTATTGCTATTTTGTCTTGCTCTTGATTTCCACCAGCTACTGTTCTTCAAATAGCTGGACCAAGCTGTAGCACACTGTGAACACTTTTTATTTTTTCTATACCACAATTAAGACTGATGTTGCATGTCCATTAAATTCATTTCTAGGGAACTCAGTCGTTTAACAATATATCCAGTGGAACATTTTTCAACTTAGAGTTGCTCGTAACACATGGGTTTTGGAGGTTAGGGACCTCTGTCCACCAACAAAGCCATTTCTCTTTAAAATGAAGTGATGTGAAAGAATGCCAGGATAAAAACCTACTCGGGACATCTGGTAGGATTTAATTTTGCAGCAGTAGGGAAAAAACAAACACAAAAATCCTTGGGAGGTTTTGCTTTTGCTTTTTGTTTTTTTTTAAATTAGATTTTCCTTGGGAGGTTTTGGTGCTAAACGGCATCTTCGGGATTCAGTGCACATAGCCACTGGCACACGGCCGCTCTCCTATAGTGGTGCGGTTGTGAGGACAGGGCCCGGCCCGGCGGTGGGCACCGCTGGAGTTCGGACCTGCCTGGGCACGTCCAGCGCACCACTGCGATGGGCTGCGAGCAGCTGGCACTTCCGAGTTTATTTGCACCAAGGCATCTATTTTTGGCTGACGGAGGAAGGAGGCCATTCTGTGTGAGCTGTGTTGCTGGAGGTGGAGGCTGGGGAGTGGGCGCCAGGAGGGAGAGGACAGCTCCTCGCACAAGGCTCAAGGTGAAGGGGCCGCCTTCAGCGCGGAGTTGCTGGTCTGAGGTAGCACAGTTGTACACCCTCCGCTCAAAGTGTGACCTGGAGAAGGATGCAGCTTCCCATTTCCCTAGGAACTGCAGCAGGCTCTGGCGTTCACGAGGAGGACGAAAGCCTTGCGCCGTCTGGGCACCCTTGTTTGATGACTGGGAGGAGGAAGGGAACTCTCCCCGTGTGTTCTCATGGTAGGCATGGGCAGCAGAGGTGGCTGGGGGCAGCTTTCAAAGGACCCACCAAAGAGGAAGAGCATGGCGGGCTCACCCCGTGACCACAGGTGACAGGTGGATTTCTGAGCACCCAAGGTGCCCTCTGAAACTAGGAGATAAATGTGAGAGAAGCTCAGTGGAAACCAGAGGACTAGAACTCAAAGTTCAGGGTCAGAGTGCTCACAGTCTGGTGAGGCTTGAGAAAATTCTGGTGATGTCACCCAACCCTTATTTTTTTATTTTTTTTTTTTTTACTAACAGTTTAAGAAGTATAATCCTGGGATTGGTGAGGCTTATTCTTGAAGGTATATAAAATTACGGAGGGCTGATAAAAATTATCCCGAGATGTGTGTATCAGGCATTTTCTTATGCCCTGACTCACATTTTTTGCCCCCACCGCCCGTAATCTACTTGTTACTGTGGCAACCAGCTGTGTGTAGCTGTAGCTCGACTGCACCTCCGTGGACTGTACCATTTATCACCTGCTTTCTGTCCTGCGGCTTCTTTGTTACCATCCCCAGGACACCTGCTGAAATGTGCTTGGTCATTCATAGCCACACACCTAAAAGTGAGAAAGGTAAGAGTGTGTCCCCAGCCCTTCACCCATGGGTTATGGGAGCGTAGGATAAATTCTCCTCTCCCCTTTCGCTTGAGGTGGTAGGTGGTTCTGGAGTAATTTCTACACAGTTTTTCAGAAGGTCCTCAGTGAGAGTGAATGCAAGCGCCCAAGAGGGAACTAGCTTGGTAGCACAGCTTGGCTTTCCAGCCTTTTCTATTTTACTCTTCCCAGCACCCACCCTTGCTCTATTCCCATAGGCTCTTGTCTCAGGCTCCATTCCCTGTGGGGGTCCAAGCTAAGACAAGGTGAAAGTCAGTACTGCGGCTGTTGCAGACCCCTGTTTCCATCAGTGACATCCTTGGTGGTGGGGCGAGGGAGCATGCTGTCCAGTGTTTGAAATCTCTCACTGTCAAACTCAGTGAATGTGTCATACTCCTTCTACTTTAACATAGGGCCTGTTTTTATTCAGGGATCACCAAGACAGAGTCCTTCCATTAGTGACCTCACAAACCATCTGGGGGAGGCAAAGGTATACATATCTTACAAAGTGCAAGTGCAAAAGAGAGGGTGAGTGTGCTTGAAGGGTGTAGAGCAGGGAACGGTTAATTTTTTTCGGGGAGTGGGAATCCTCCACCAAAGAGAAGCCACTTGATCTGGACCTCGAGAGATGAAAAGACTATTGAAGGCCGTGAATCGAAGAGTCGGAGAAGCTTAAAAAGAGTCTTACTGAAATGGAATTGGGGTGAGCTTTACTGTACTTCCTGCTTAAGGGCCAGAGGCCTGCAGCCTCATTCCTCTTCCCTTTGTTCCCCTAAATAGTGTTTGATTGCCCCCCACCCCGTCTCTGAGAGTGGCATCTTGCACTGCCTTTTCCTCTTTGGATGTTTTATCATCTTCTTTTGTACAGCAGAGAGTCAGAGGGGTGGCTCTTTCTCTCTCCGGTGCAAGCTGTAAAGGCCCCGTTTCTGAATGCTGGACACTGGGAAGATATTGAATGGCTCTGAGTGGTCTCCCTCCTATGAAGCTGTGGGACCATCTCAGTCCAGGTGACAGTGTTCAGGTGAGATTGCTGAAGACCTGAGTCCTTTCGCAGTGAGGAGAAAGGTCACATTTGCAGGCTCCTGTCTCTCCTGATTCCATTCGTACTGCTAATCATGTGGGGTCTTATATCACTGCAGAGGTGGTGAATAGTGAGGTATTTTTAAAAAGATGGACCAGAGACGCACTTATTCCCCCAAGTGTAGAGACCTAGTGTGAACTGGCCCCAGGGCGGGGACAGGCCTCGTGGGATGGGCAGGTGACAGGCAGAATAGGGCCACACTGTTCTCTTCACCCTAGTCCTTTACTGTTGGGTATGGTGCACATCTGGTGGCTTCAGCCCTTTGTAGTCCTCGTTATCCCTTCTGCCTCTCTGTACAAAGACACCCACCTAGCACGTCCTATCACGTGCTTACCCTTGGATGTTTACCTCACTTCTGGAGGAGATGCAACCGGAAGGCAGAGTGTGTCACTCAGAGTTCCAATGGGGAACAGGCGATCCTTTCAAAATAGTAGTGCGATGAGTCTCCTTTCTGAAAGTGTGGGTGGGGAGAACCGTTAGGGACAGCGCGGTACCCCAAGTGCGTGGCACTGATGCTGTTATCACCTCTATTTCCAAAGGGGTGAGGAGAAGGATGGTTGTGGGGACCTGGAAAAGGAGAGAATCATGGAGAATCTACATGGAGAGGATCAAAGGACGTTTCATTGAGGGACAGAGTTGGCTGGGGAGACCCTGCAGGGTGGTGTGTGGGGAAAGCTGACCCTGCACCTGTCTCCTCACTTTGTGCCCTTCAGGGCATCTCTGGGGCCAAAGTCAGGCGGAGCCAGGCAGTGCAGAGCCCTGCTGATCTGCGCACACCGGCTGGCCTCTGCCAGGCGGCAGGGCAGAGAGGAGAGGGAGTGGGTATAGGGGCAAGGTGGGACGCACAGTGCTCCTCAGCCTCAATCCTCCATAGCTGTCCATTCCTTTTCATTCCACTGCGGTCTTACCTGGGTGTTATTATTCACCATTCTTCCATTTGTGGAACGAAATGAGGCATGACAAACACCTGCTGAAGAATTAATCATAACTCTCTTTTTCACTAAGCTTGGATTTAGCAACAAAATTCATCTTAACACAGTGGCCCTGAAAGCCACCCCCTCATCAGCTGGCATTGATTTAAGATGCACAAAATTGCCATCTCTCACCCGTCCAGTACATCTATCATTTACCCATTTCATATGCATGGGTGGAGGAAAAATGAAATTTGACTAAGAGAATTGCAATGAAATAATAAATCTCCCCTTTTTTAAAGAATGAAAAGGCAAAACAAAACAAAACAAAAAACTAAAAAAAAAAAACAAAAAAAACAAAACAAGAATTAGAAGACATCTTTTCAGTCTTTGCATACTCTAGCAAGGGAAGTAATCCGAAATACAGATTGTGGTCACAAACCTTGCTGTTAGAATTGATTGTGCTGCTACAAACATTGTCTCAATCTGTTTGGGCTGCCGTAACAAAATATCGGGAACCGGGTCATTTATAAACAACAGAAATTTGTTTATAATGTAGTTCTGGAGGAGGTGAGGTCCAACACACCGAGGGTGGCAGTTTCGGTATCTGGTGAAGGCGCATTTCCTGGTTTGTAGATGGCTCCTTCCTGCTGCATCCGCACATGGCGGAAGAGATTGGACTCTCTAGCATCTCTTAAATGAGATCTCAGATCCCATTCATGAGAGCTGGCCCTGGTGGTCTAACCATCTCCCAAAGGCCCACCTCCTGATACCAGCAACTTGGGGGTTAGGATTCCAACATGGGGTGGGGTCATAAGCATTCGGTCTGTTACAGCGCTGTGGCTGAGGAATTACTTTTTAACTGCAGAGTCCTGGAGGTGCTGTGCAATTATCTCCTTCAGTCCCTACAGCAAACCTCATAGGATGTTACTGACTCTCCCTTTTATAGATGAGAAGGACACTGAGGCTTAGTAAAGTTAAGCGACTTTCTCAAAGTGACGAATAAACAGGAGATTCAGATCTGTCTGACAGCAAAACCTGTGCTCTTGACTTCTCGGCCATATGCCGTAAACTTCAGTGGTTCTCTTGTCTTTGGCAAACAATTTTGCTGGATAGAGAATAAGTGAGTTCTCTAGTCTTTCCCTCCCTTCCTCCCCCCACGACTTAATAAAACGTTTGACTTCTGCCTGGTTGTCTAGTGAGAGCAAACACCACTGTGTTTATACAGCACTCACGCCTATAACTTTTGTGTCCTAGATGTGGATGAAGGGCCTGGGACACCATACACTGCGTCACACTTCCAGTAGACCCAGCCCTCCCTCCCCTAGGGACCGGAGGCAGCCTCTGCCCTGGACAGCCCAGCATTGCCTGGTCTCATCGCAGCCTGGTTACACCATAGACAGATAACGTATTGCGTAAAATAAAGAAAACCAAGGCTTTCTCTGGTTAGGCTTCATTCAGTAGATATCCAGTGAATGAGTTCTGTGTGTCAAGCACTGTGCTAGATGCTGGGATTAAAATGATGTTTCCATCTGTGCTGTCCTCAGGATGCTTAAAGACATCAGAATAGGCCACAGTGCCACAGTGCATACTTACCAGCATCACTCGCCATCCTTGGGAAACCAACAGTCATCCATCAATCTCGGGTGAAGTGACCGGTTTCCTCATTGTCCTCACCAGCAAATTTACCTGGGATCTCTTTTGAGGGGCTGCTCCAACCATTTTTATCAAAGTACTTGCCTGGGTCCTGTGGATCTTCGTCATGTCCCTCCTGCTACTTTCCCAGTGTGCTGGAATCTTCCAGTGTCTCTCCCAGGCACTGAGGATCCTGAACACCATGGGACCAAACACAGAGTCAAATATCCTCAGCTTGGACTTAAGAACTGCAGTTTTCCGTGTTATTCTGAGCGAGTCACTTTCCCTCTCTGGGCTGTAGACCACCAGGTGACAGTAGATGCTATAACTCATGGTTTGACAATTATCACAGAAATGTTTTTGGAACCTGGTTATGTCAGATGTTTTAGCAACATCTATTTTTCCTTGACAGGGAGTATCTTTTCATAGTTGCTGTGGCTACTAACAGCTTTGTGGCCTCTGGATGGCCAGCTACTGTCAGGATTTATCAGGCCCCATGGTGTTCCAAGTGTGGTCTGTGGGCCCCTAGCATTGATATCTCCTAGGAACCTATTCATGCTGAGTGATTTCAGAGTCTAGCCAGACATTCTGAATCAGAATTTGCATTTTAAAATGGTGATTGGTCCTTATATTACAGTCTGAGAAGCACCAAGCCCAATGCGCATGACAATTATATTGATTCCCCAGATAATTAAATCGGAACCACTGCAGTGTGTTCTGGGTGCTCAGGTGCCCATATGAATGTTAATGTGCATCTGGAGGTGAGCATCTCTGAATAGCTTCACAAATTGGACCCTCTCTGTGTAAAATGGGAGACAGAGATGGGTTGCTAATTTATCCTGGGGGAGGGGCAGGACAGGGAATGTCTTCTGGAGGTAAAGCCCAGGTGCTTGGAGAGCACAGCTCCTAGTGTCAGCTAGGCAGGGAAGGCGGTTGGGTGTCCTTGTGTGCTGCCTCCCAGGGTTGGGAACTGCATGTAGGCATGGTTGGATCATGGAGCTTGGGTGCTGCAGAAGATGGTGCTGGGGAGAGACAGCCACACACAAGCAAAACCTGCCGTCTTAATCCACAGACCCTCACCATAGAACCCAAAAATGGTTTAATAGCTCTCCTGTCGTTATTTTAAGGAGGATTCTGCTCATTGAAATCCAACTCAGGAATTGTTTCTTGAGTCTGCAAGAGCCAGAGAAAGTCAGCTGCTTCATTGCAGGACCATCATGGAAGCTGCTATGACTTCATGCTTTGGTCATTCTGAGTAAGCTTTGTGTTAACATCTGGCCCAGAATGTTGCTGAGCACAGAAAGCTCTGTGGAAACATGTGATTGGCCTTCTCTGGGTGCCCAGCTGTTCTCTGAGAGGATTCCATCCACACTAGGTGCTGAGCTGGCTGTGAGTGGCATAAAGCATTGAGGGAGAGCGGGGGGTGGGTCTCCTTTCTATCTCAGGGTCATTGTCAAGCAGTGATCTCTGATTTCTCTCAAGAGTAGCTCATGTGCCCCATAGCACCACTGCTAAATATCCAGGGGTCAGTAGCATTTTGTAAGATAAAAGTTCAAAGGTTGAAATTAGTCTCTATTCGTTGCTATTATGTTTATTTACTACTCCAGGAGCTCAGCTATTTGTTTTTCTCTCAGTCTATCCACAGTACTAGTCTGTTTTGCTTGAGAACATTGTTTAGAATGCTAATAATGTCATACTAAAACCAGAGGCCACCAGGAACACATTTGGAATAAAGAGAAAGTAAAATTGAGGGGAGGGTCTGTTGTGATTTATAGCTAAAATACCTGCACCCCGTATCTCATGTGTTAAAAGGTAGGGGTTTTGGAAGGTGATTGGATCATAGGGGATATATCCATTGATGAGTGCATAGCTGGAAAAGGTACTTTTAGGAGGTGGGGCCTGTCAGAAGAGGTGGGTCACTGGGGGAATGACTTGAAAGGTTGTATTTTTGTTCTTCACTCCTCCCTTCTCTGTTTCTGCTTCTTGGCTGATAAGGGTTGAACAGCTTTATCCTGCCAGGCTTTTCACCCAGCATTTCTGTCTTGGAGCCACCCAACCACGGACCGAACCTTCCGAAACTGTGAGCCAAAATAAACCTCTCCTTCTTTAAATTGTCAGTATCAGATATTTTGTTCTCTCAGTGGAAAAGTCACTGATACTGAAAACTGGTATTGGAGAAGTGAGGTCATTGCTGTGACTATTTGAGACCATGTGGTTCAGAGGTGTTTGGAACTGGCTTGTAGGAAAAGTTTGGAAAGGTTTGGAGATGCATATTAGAAAAACCCTAGAATGCTGTAATCAGAGACTGACGGATTTTTCTTGTTCGCATTCAGAAGCCCTGAATGCTGATAGGAAAGCAGATAGTAGAGGGCAGACTCATGAGGTTTCCGTTGGGAATGATGACTCTATCAGAAACTGGACTAGAGAACATGTATGTTTAATTCTGGTGAAGAATTTGTGGATGTTTTGTCCGTGTCCCAAGAACGATGCATGAAGCTGAATTTACAAGTGGTGTGCTAATTGGTAGAGGAAATTTCATGGCAGCTCAGTGTTCAGGCGTGTGGCATGGATCCTGCTGGCTGTTTCCAGATAGATTTACAATGATAATTGGGAGCAAAAAGCAGAGTAGAAAGATATGAAAAATTTTGCAGCTTGGCAAGAAAGGAAGTGTCCATAAAGATGGGGCCAATGTGAATGTGGTTGCTGAAAAATTAGTGCCATTAAAAGGAAGCCAAGTACTTTGTACCAGGACAAGGAATGACCAGACCCACCTATCACAGGTATGAGGGTGTAAAAGGTTAAACTCTTCTGAGAAATTTTGCTTTGAGATAAGAGCCCTGGGGTATGCTGCTTATTCAGGGCTGCCTAGGAAAGTGTTTCCCCAAGTTCAGTCATCCAGGTACTCAGAGGCCTCTGCAGCCATGATCCAAGGGTTTGCAGCTACTACTCTAGCTTACAGGAGACCTTGATATCATTCCTATGGTGCTGGTTTTACAGCCATGCAGAGTGCAGGAGTTGTGGGGTCATGGAGGCTTCCACCTAGATTTTGGAGGAAGGTCTGGGAGGCCAGGAAATATGCCCCTAAGAGGGTAGTATGTGAAGCTGTGAGAGTGAAGTAAAAGGTACAGAAATTTGGAGATGCCAGGAATGTGGGACATCTGCTGAGGAAAGCCGAAGGGAGTGAGAAGAACCTGCCCAAGAAAGAGGCCATGAAGGCTGCAACTAGTAAGGCCACATGGATGGGCCAGCCTAAGCCTTTTGGAGCTCTTAACTTACCAAAACCTGCCCTGGATTCTTGTGGTGGATTAGCTAATGGTCAACTTATAACACCTAGATGAACTGAATCAGTGTGGTTCTGGGTGTGGAAGGCCCACTGAGGATTGTTGCCAACAGCATAAAAGCAGAACTGGAGGGGAAGATGGTGTGCTGTTGCTGGAGAAGCTTGTCACACTGATTTTCTTGATATGAACTCAGCTGTTCTCATCAGAGGAGTTAGTTCCTCACTGTCACTGTGGATGGCTGCTATTCTCTTTGGGGGAGCTCTGGTCCTTACCTTGAGCATTGCTTCCTGGCTCCAGTGTAGATCCTTCAGTCTGCTGGCACAGACCCTTCATCCCACTGGTAAAGACTTTCTAGCTCCTACTACTGACCTTTGGGCCTTCCCAGTGCAGATCCTTGATACAGACTTGCATGAGACAGTGCCATGGGCCCTAGACCTCTAGCTGGACTCATGGAGGACATTGCCATGGGCTCTAGGTCTTCAACTGGACTTGTGCAAGACATTGCCATGGGATCCAGACCCTGAGCTAGATTCTTTGGGTCTCTAGTGCATGGACAGATCTCTTGCACTCCCCTACATTTGACTTTTTAGGTGAGTATTATAAAATAATCCTATAAATTATGTGTCCTGTATTAAATCTATTCCCTTGCAAACCCTGACTACAACAATGCTGGACACGGAGCTGCAGGATTTACTGTTTATCCTGTTGGTTTTGGATCTAGCTTTAGTGTGATTCCTCTCTCTCCCTCTATTCTTACCTTTTGGAATGGGAATGGTTACTCTGTGTCATTGTATGTTAGAAGTATCCAACTCTCTTGATTTTTACAGGGGGTCATGGCTAAGAGTTTGCCTTGAGTCTCAGAGACTTTGGACTTGGACTGTTCAACAATGATGGAAGTGTTAAGACTTTGAAAAATCTTAGAGATGGACTAAATATATTTTGTATAATGAGATGGACAGAGCCTTTTGGGGGTCAAGAGCGGAATGTTATGGTTTAGATCTATAATGTCACCCAAAAGTCACATTCAGAGGTAGGGTTTTTGGAAGGTGATTGGATCATCGGGGTATTATACTTATTAGTGGATTAATCCATTGATGAGTCTACAGCTGAATAGGGATCTTATAAGAGGTGGGGCTGAAGAGGTAGGTCATGGAGGCATGACTTGGAGGGGTATATTTTTGTCTCTGTGTCCTCCCTTGTTTCTCTGCTTCCTGGCCACCATGAGTTAAGCAACTGTTCTCTACCATGCCCTCGCACCCTGTTTTTTCCACCTAGGAGCCAGCCAACCTTGGACTGAACCTCCTGAAACCATGAACAAAAATAAACTTGTTTTCTTTTAAGTTGAAGGTGTTGGATAGTTTGTCCCAGTGACAAGAAAGTAAGGATTCAGGTTTATATTGGATGATTTTTAGAAGTGATGAGGATAAGTGATGAGCAGGGGCCAGGTCTAAATTGGATGATATCAAGAAGCAGGGGCAATTTGGTGACCTAGTATGTTAATAAATTTTATCAAAGGTGCTGGTGGATTAAAACTAGTTTAGAAGTTGCAGTTGGAAGAGAGACAACAGTCACTTGTGTTTGAAGAGATGTTTTGTCATCGTTGAGGTCGTGGAGCAGCCTTGTCTCTGCCTCATTCCAAACACAGTAGCAATGAGGCCTCATCTGAGCATTGTCCATGTCCATTGTTTGCCTTTGATTGGCAACAACACCATTTGGTTGTTGGCAGTGCCACTTTTAATTTTCTTAGTAGCTTCTTTACTGGAAAAGGAGAGGGTTGCATGAGAACAGCGGTTTCACACTGTTCCTCCGAGGTCTAGGTTAAGGCAGAGGAGCCTTGGGGGTCACCAAGCCTCCTCAAAAGAGCAGTTGTGCCTTTCTAGCTTTATGTTTTGGGGTTTCATGTTAAACAAAGAATTTTTTTCTTTTTGAGACAGGGGTCTTGCTATGTAGCACAGTCTGGCCTTAGATTCATGGGGATCCTCCTGCTTTAGCCTCCTGAGTACTGACATTATAGGTGTGCACTACCACTCGTGGCTAAACAAATATCCTTGTGCCACACACAGAAGAGCTTGAAAACTGCAGAAGCTCTCGGTCTCTCCATTGCTCATTAGCACAGGGAAGTGAAATGATTTGTCCTTGGTACACAGAGCTAATTGGATTCAGTGGTCCAGGTATGAACCTCAGCTTTGCCATCATGTTCAGAATTTTGTTTATTTTATTTATTTTTTCCACTGGATCAGGATTCTAGGATGCTACCTATTGAAGGACTAATGGGACAGACACACTGGGCATTTATTGGAATGAAGGCCTCAGAAGTCCATGAAAAAGACTTCATCTTAAAAAAATGAGACCTGTGCAAGTTTGGTTCAAGAGTGTACAGGACAAGAGTGAGAGAAATTAGTAATGAAATCTATTTTTACCATCCAGCAGGTAAGATCTGGAGAATCATTGGTTTCATATTATTCCACTAGTATTCAACTATATAATAGGAATAATTTGGGGTAGATTAGTTTTTTATTTACTAAACAATTCTTTTGGGAATAACTAGGCTTTCATTAATTTTATGAGATTTAACCTTATATATTTCTCTCCTTAGCTATTTGCTTATTAGATGGTATTTTTCACTCTGTCTCCGCCTGTGGGCATGTTACTGTGAGAATTCTCCCTTTCAGGTACATTCTTGGCATGTTTTGAGTCTGTGTGTATCTCTTTAGATGTTTGGGAATTCTCAAATGTTATGATTCTAATTTATGCTTTTATTATCATTATTGACCAGACTAACAATTGATTCAACTCTTAACTTGTTTTATTTTGGACTTCTATTGAGTTGGTAATGATGTGCTAGAATGGGTAATAATGATGTCGGATGATTCTGCTTTGTCTGGGGACTTAACAGTTGCTATTATCTCCATATTACTTTTCTTCTTTCAGCCACGAGACACTTGAGTTTTGCATGGTTATATGAACTTGAGGGAACAAGGGACAAACTCCTGAGACTGGCTTGTATCTGAAAACCAGCTCATTCATGCATCACGAGAGAGAACTCTTCTCTTAGAATCTGCTCTTTGATTTTCTGATTTGAGGCTCTTTATCAGAAGGAAGCACACCTGTGAACTATTCGATTGCAGATCAGGAAAAGGTTATTCAGCAAACAGTGGGAGAGAATTGGGCGCTATTAAGCTCTGGTTCCCAATGAAGCATTTTGAGAATCACTTCATGGATAAGCAGTTCGTCTACATCGAAACACAGCAACCTGTGGCACATGGGCGAATTCACCTGCCCACCTCTTCTGTGTGATGCCTGAGTTAAGAATGAGTCTTAAATCACTGAAAAAAAAATCAGAAGAACAAGGTTTCACACAATGTGAAAATTATATAAAATGCAAATTCCAGTGTCCTTTGAAAAAGTTTTACCAGAAAGCAGCCATACTCATTCATTTCGGCATTGTCTACAGCTGTTTTGTGCCACAATAGTAGCACTGAGTAGTTGAGAAGAAACCTTATTACCTGCAAAGGCTAAAACATCTACTAGCCGGCCCCTCTACAGTAAAGATTTTCTAACTTTGGTGTATGTGATACCATTGCACGAGAAAAAAGGTTAAGAGGGCCGGTGAGATGGCTCAGTGGCGTACGCGCCTGCCTGGCAAGCGCAAGGGCCCAAGTTCGACTCCTGGAACCCAATACGAAAAAGGGGCCGGTGATATCGCTCAGCGGCATGGGCGCCTGCCGGTGCTCAAGGTCCTGAGGTTGACCCCCGGTACCCACCAAAAAAAAAAGAAAAAAGGTTAAGAGTCTATGCTTTTCATAAGTAACCTTGTTGAATTATGACTGCATAACTAGTGAATATTTATGCTAGTATTTTTTGGGGGGGAGCATTACTGTACATTTTGTTTCATAGATAGGCCCAGAATGGGCTTTAAACTTCTTTCTTTCCACTTCTTTTTGTTTAGAGGCACATTTTGCATTTATTGCACTGATTTTTGCTATTTTTATGATGAAATGTCCTATCTTTATCCTGGTTATTTATTTTTCTCCTCTTGGATATTTTGTACAAAGCCAGATTTATGTGTGTTAATTTAGCTCATAGGTTCCAGGGAAGCGAGTGTGGGTAGGCTTAAAGACATTGGTATTCGATGTAGGAGTGTATGGAAGAAAGATGGAACACAGGGATGCCAAGGTCTAAGGGGCAGGCGAAAAGAGACAGAAGCCATTTAATAGAGGCATAATGATAATTTGCTGGCAGGTGCAGACCAGCAGGATGCTGCTATTTGAAATTGCAGGGATCAGCTTGGGTTGCAGTTTACCCAGCAGTAGGGATAGAAGCTAAAGTGACTGGACAGAAAAATCCCTACTCCTTTCCACTTCCCACACCGTGGGAAGATAGACGGCATTAATCTTTGCTTCAGGGTAGACCCAGAATCTGTGTTGTGGAGGAGCAAGGCTAGCATGTGAGTGCTGTATTTGTCACAAGCCATCAGGAATTTACCAGAAGACAACTAAATTTCCAGATAAGAACCTCTCCCTAGAGACAGAGAATACTAAACTGAGGGGGCATATTTTGCACTGGCGTGCTCATTCCATCTGTCTTTCCTAATCATGCTTATTATTTACTGTGGATTGTGGGTTGTTTTGGGGATGCGAGGACAGGAACCATCTGCCTCACAGCATTGTAGGAAACTTTATGGACCCTATAATGTTGGCAATAATGAAGGAGCAGAGGATGTGACATCTGAAGACCAGCTCAAGAGAGCAAACGTTCATCGAGATTGGTGTAAGTTACTTTCCCATTTCATGGCATAATTTCAGAGTATCTTCTTGGTTTCACTCTCTCATGTCAGCTCTAAAAATCCCACTGATGGAGAGACATCTGCCATCACGATCTGCCATTAACCTGATGGCCATCGTGTTGGTCCCAGTGTCATGGGTTCCACCTTCGGAAGCCCCAACCCATCCCTTCTGAACATTTGTTCCACCACGTGAATATGGCACCTGAAAGTTATCAATTTTGTAGCAAGGAAGCACTGTATTTTCAGTACGATTGCTGCGGGAATTTATTAACATTTGCTTCTCTCCATGTAGAAGGAATGCGGATTTTCATACTGTCCCGTTCACCTTCGCAGAAGAGTGGATTCAGTCAAGTAAGCTGTGAGAACTTTGGCCACATTCCCTTCTGACGTGTGTTGGTCAGAGTCACAAAGACATCGTGGCCTGCCGCGTAAGTGTCGTAAGCTTCCCGTTCTAGACATTTCTAAGAATAATGAAATATAACAATGAAGTCATAGAGATAGAAGATAATGTAGGTCAGTATTTCTTTTATCATTTTCTCAGCATAAATGCAAAGGAGGAGATTTTAAAATCTGACTTGATCTAGGATACAGTCTCTCACCTGTTCACGTTTTGGGCTAGGCGATGCCTTGCCGCGGGGCTGCACGTGCAGATTGTTTGGCAGCATGCTGGCCTCTGCTGGTTAGATGCTAGTGGTGCCCTCTCCACACTCCCTTATGACAACCAACAATCTTTCCAGACATGACAGATGTTCCTTCTTAGAAGGCAAAATCACCACTGGCTGGGAACTACTGTCCTAGAATTTTTGTTTTGGATGCAGGGGGAACAAAACTCTTTCAATTCTACTCTTGGGGACTTACTGTATGCTTACACAAACCCTCATCTTGGAAATATAAAATTCCAAGGAATGGAAGCAGATCAAGGGACTGGCTCTGGAAAATCTAGCTCTCTGGTGGGGCTCTGTCCAGAGCACTGTGTGGCCCTCACACCTGTCCTTGTCCTCTCTCTAACTCACTGATTTCTTCTGTTTTTTCTGTGCCTGCTCCAACTTCCCCTGCTTGCACTTTTCTTTGGCTTGTGAGCTCTTCCTCTTACAAAATGTAGAAAAAATTTCAGGGGCAGACTCAGCAATACTCCAGCTTACAGACTGAGGTATGAAACCAGAATGCCGGTGAAATCTGTTTCTTTTGAATTCTGCTCACAGAGACAGAAACACCTGGGCTGTAAGGTCAGGTTGCATTGGAGGCATAGGTTGTGGGCCAGTCGTGGAGAAGCAGCCTCTGGGTCATGTGACTTCCCTTCCCCCACCCTGCAGCTGTGACTGGGCGAGAAGGGAAGGCCAATGGTCTAAAGCAGGGGCTCCAGGCAGCAGGAGCCACGGACTGCTGGTTACTCAGAAGGGAGCTTATCAGCCAGTGCATATCCCTAAAGAAAAATTTAAAAATTCCATCTAGCCCCTCAAAATTCCCATAAGCATTACTAATATGCATGAGATTAACTGGGTAGAAAATTCAATATGTACCACAAGATTAACATAAAAAGAGAATTTAGAAATCAATGAATAAAATGGAGAACATACCAAGAAAACTGTGCGAAAGTCAGGAATGAGCAAAGTCACAACATAAGACCTACAATGGTCTCAAGTATTTGAAAAAATATTCACACTCACAAGGTAGGGAAGTGCAAATTATTATTATTATTATTATTTTTTGTGGGTACTGGGGGTTGACCTCAGGACCTCGTGTGCCAGCAGGCGCAGTGAGCGATATCACCGGCCCTTTTTTCGTATGTGGGTTCCAGGAGTCGAACTCGGGCCCTCGCACTTGCGAGGCAGGCGCTTATGCCGCTGAGCCATCTCACCGGCCCAGAAGTGCAAATTACAACAAAGCAAATATAAAGATTTGTCTTTCAAATTGGTAAAAAAATTAAAAATGATAATTGTTCCTTCATTATTGGTAAATGATTAGCAAAACTCTCCTTTTGTCGCCAAAAGGAAAATTGCTGATTTTCATGAAAATCTACAGTTGGCAAGATTTGGCGTCTAATCTGGCCACATGGATGAAAGCACCAAAAATGCTCAGACGTTTGAGTCAGTATTTTCCCTCTAGGAACTTACCCTAAGAATATTCAGAAATGTGAGTAAACAACTATATATGAAGTTGAAATGTTCATCAGAGCATGCTTTCTTCTAACGAAGTATAAGAATTAGCTTAAATATCCAGAAAGAGTTTGATTGAAAGTATTTGCAAAACATATTAATGATACGGGAAATGTTGAGAATATTATCTTTAGTGAAACTAACAGATTATAAAGCTACTCCTATCGTGATTCAAATTTTGCATGTATTTCCAGAGATATGTACACTGAGGTAAAGTAGAAGGAAATATATCAAGCGTTCAACACTGGCTATCTAAAGTTAGCTGGATGACTGATTTTTATCTTCTTTTAGCGTCTATGTATGTTCCTCAAGTTTCTACATAAGAGTTCATTACTTACTTAAAGAAAGGTTAAAGTGCATCTTTGCAAATGGTGACTTTTACCTTTTTTTGTACTGAGGATTAAAACCAGGGTCTTTGCACTGAGCTGGCCTTCCAGTTGTACCCCAACCCTTTATGCAAAATTTGAGACAGTCTTTCTAAGGCTATAATTTGCCCAGGCTGGGCTTGAGCTCGTGATCCTCCTGCTTCAGTGTTCCAAGTACTGGGATTATAGGCGTGCATCGCCGTGCCTGATAGAAATGATAAGTTTTAAAATGGCTTATAGGGCTGGGGATATAGCTCAGCGGCACAGCACCCGCCTGGTGAGCACAAGGTCCTGAGTTTGATTCCTGGTACCAAAAAAAAAGGGCTTATAGGCTACCTTCCCACGGGTTTCCCAAAGTGAGAATTCATGACAGCCCAGGGTCCAGCCTTTCAGATGGAAACTTCCCTCCCAATTTTTTTTCTTTTTCTGGCTTACAAAATGTAGAAAAAATTTCAGGGGCAGACTCAGCAATACTCCAGCTTACAGACTGAGGTATGAAACCAGAATGCCGGTGAATTGCAGTAAGAAAGAGAACCAGGGAAGGGGGGGCAACAAGACACTTGTGCCCTCTGACCAATCTATTTTCCCTCTTTAGTTCATCATATGGGAAAGTAGATTATAAACAGAATATTGTCTCATGAGCAGAGAATCAAAACTAATGAGTGTTAATTATAAAATTTTAATTTCATCGCATTAAGGTTTAGCTCCCTGAGGCAGCTTGGTGTGCAGCAGGGATGGGCATTATACCACCAGACCTAGATAACTTGAGTCTTCCTACATGGCTAGAAATTGAGCTGGATTTGCCACAGTTTGCCTTGACCACTTTAGAAAAGCTTTTGTGGTTGACTGAATACCGCTGCGACGGTCACTTTCTTTCGTTTAGTCAGTGTTTCACATAGGCTTCCTATTGGCTTTCACATACCAGCGCACTTTCTCAAGTGAGATGAACTAATCAATATATTTAAGGAAGAATGCAGAAACAAGTTGAAGAGACATCCACCCAGAATGGGAGGACACAGTCTGTGTCTCAGCCCAACTTCTACCTGGGACTCTCTACCCAGAGTCCCCTGAGGGAGGACGTGTGGCTAGCAGTGACGCTGTCCACGTAAAGGGGAGCTGGCTGGGTCTGTGAAGCTTGCTTTTGAGCTGCAACACTGTCTCCTTTATACGTGAGGGCTGTAAATCACCAATCTTCATGTACGTGTGTATACATATATGACACGAAAAAACAAATGAAACGAACTCCCTGTTTTTCCTACTATACTTTCTTGTACTGAATACTCAGTCCTCAAAATGTGTGTGGGTTTTTCATACACCAACCAATTCTTTGGTGGATACCAACTGACTGTGGTATGTCAATTCAGTCAGATACGATCTACCTGGAGTTAGTCAGATCCCACAGTCTGCCTGTCGCCTGGGATGCCACTTGCAACCCCAGGCCTTGGTACTTCCAATCAGTTTGCTATAAAGTGGATTCCCACAACCCTTTCCTTGAGTTTGTTCATTTGCAACAATAGCTCTCAGAGTCTCTCTCTCCCTCTCCTTCTCCCTTCCCCTTCTTCCACTCTCTTCTCCCCCTCTGTCTTTCCTTTTATTGAGACAGGGTCTCACTATGAAACTTAGTTTGGCCTCAAACTCTTGATCATCCCACCTCATCCTCCCGAGTGCAGGGATTCCAAGCATGTGCCACAACCTGATCAGAAGCTCGCTTTTAAAATTTAAAAGCATAGTTAAAATGTTCCATATTAATATATATGTTTGTACATACACAATCGTCCCTTGGTATCTGTGGAGGATTGATTCTAGAATTCCCCCATGGATATCAAAATCTAAGAGTGCTCCACACTACATTAGTTTGAGCCACAAACGTGGAACCCATGGTACAGAAGGCTGACCTCATGAAAAACATTAACACGGCTTTATAAGCTCTTGGATGAATGAGTGGAAAGGCGTTGTGTCATTTTTACTGTAAGCATTGGCCACACTCCAATGCAGTGTCCCTTTGGAAGTTACTCCTGGGTGATTTTCTTCTGCTACTTACTGTCCTGGGCCCCCATGGTTTTTGCTTCTTGTAGTAGACACCGTCCAATGAGTAAGAAAGTGTAGTACGAGAAGCGAAGCTGCAAGATGGCGCCATCTGAGAAAGGGAATAGGAGGGAAAGAAGGGAGAAGGAGAAGGACTACCCCGTCCCGGTCTCCACTGATTTTTTTTTTAAGTTAGAGCTCAGGTCACGTGTTGCAGACTGCAGATCTAGCAGTTCAGAATCTCTAGGTCACACAGACCTCTTTTCTGTCAACGAGCTCCAAGCACTCCAACCTGTGCAGGTTTTGAGTATGAGCTTGGCGACCCTCACAATAACCATTTTACTTTCAAGCAGCTTACCTTGGACTCAGGCATACAACATACGCATATTTCTCATATTCTCCAGGTAAGTGAATGTGGTTTTCTCAAGTGTGTGAAGACACCCATGGAGATGAAACCCAGTTGTCACCATTCCCAGTGTCCTCTCCGTGTTCAACACAGCAGCCATTTGAACCCCAAGCCTGTGAGGCCCACATAACAAACCCCAGCAATATTTCTTTTAATATCCATGGCTTAGGCATTTATTTTTTCAATTATAGTTGGGGAGAAAAAAAAAAAAAAGACAATTACAAGACCAGAGAGATGAAAGAGATTCCCCATAAGACGTTTGTATTTATTCAGCTTTTCCTCATCTCCTTTCTTGGTCTAGCTCTCCCCGCCCTCACCACCGCTTCAGCTGAGAAAGTAATTATAGGCAACACCAAAGAGCGTATAAACACTTCCCGAGCCAATTCCTGTTACGGATGAGCCTTCGGAAAGTAAAGAGCTCTGTAGCAGTTTTAAAAATCTCCGAGCCTGGCTGGGATGTCAGGACTAAGGATTTGATCCATAAAAATTTCCTAAACAGCTCCACAGAAATTGTAGCCATATGTTTACATCTTTAAAATGAGTATCGGAATTGGGATAAACCTGGCATCCGATGCATATGCCATTGATGCAAATAAAGCATTTTCTCACCAATACCATTTACCTAAATGAGGAAGCAAGTTAGATATGCTGGGATCTCAATGTTTCATTTTGGTAAATTGCCTCGAAGCGAAGCTATGATTTAAAAATTTGCCTGTATCTCATTCTGCACTAGAGTTTTGCGGCCAGCTGTCTTCCTTGGGCTTGACTATACTTTGATTCTCCTGATTACAAGGACACGTCTCTGTTTGGTTATCTAGAGTCAGAGAGTAGGCAAAGGAGATTTTTCACCTTTTTTTTTGTTTTTATTTGTTTTTTTTGAGACAGAGTCTTGCTATGTAGGCTGGCCTCGAGCTCACTGTGTACTCCAGGCTTCCTTGAACTCTTGGCGTTACTCCTGTCTCGGCCTGCTGAGTGCCGGAAATCCAGGCCTGTGCACCCTGCCTGGCTTTTTATTCATCTTTTGTTTCCTATCAAATACCATGTTTCATTACCTTAGGATATGATTTGCTCTGTCAGACAATGCCTTCTGCAGCTAGTTCCCCTGAATTTGGGGCTTGGTTCAGGCCCTTCTGGGGTTCTGAGCTGGCATGCATACTGGTGTCCACACTTGCGGTTTGGTCTGCAGAATCCTCAGGGGAACCATCAGAGGACGATTCCAGCAACAGGTGGAGGACCACGCTGACCCCATTGATTACCTTCCCAAGACCCTACATGTATCCAATCGTCACTTACCTTTACCTTCTGTGAGTTACCAAGGAACACGTTCTCCCTTATTTCTTTAGATTTATTTCTACCCATCCATGTAAATAGCAAGTAAGCAGAATTTCTAACCAAAATACATGCAGCGGGGGATTTGTAGGTTTTAAAATTTTCTTTTCTTGGAGAAAATATGTATCCCATACATCGTTGCACATTTTATACCTCTATATATCTCGAAGATGTACAGCAATCTTGGCAAGACTCTGCTTACGGACAGGGGTCCCTCTTGCTCCTGTGTGAAGAAAGCATCAATACAAGATAGGGCCAAGGAGCAGAGAATCCATTTAGAGAAGTGTCCCAAGGCTCTCCTCAAATACAGTTGGGTTTATAGAAATTCCACCCAGCACTGGTAGGAGGCAAAAAAATCTTCAGAGATAAATTGAACTGAGTACAACATCAGGTATTCCTGATCTGGTTCACGGGGCCTTGGTTATTAGGCAGAGCACAGCAGCATTTTAAATTATGTGTCAATATGAATTGTGTGTATTAATGTAAAATCTGAGACATAGAGTAAGCCCTACAGATCAGGGGATGGTTGTCCCTGAAAAGACAGTTTATCACAGTCCCCAGGAACATGCCACAGCATCGGAAACCACACAGGGAGATACTGTGGTCATTTAGGAGGCAGAGGACATGGTGAACTGAGCCTTTATTGTGGTTTTGCCAGAAGGCACAGGCAAGGCAGGGTCAGCAGGCTAAGGATTCCCCAGTTGGGATAATTTCAGTGGGCTTTGGGGCACAGGGGCTGTCCTTAGTCGTCTGGCATCTGGCCATAAGGTAAATAGGGCAGCCATCCAGGAGCCTAGAGTGTGACAGCCTTAGAAGCGAGGTGGCTGGAGATGTGAGCTCTGGATTAGTTGGTCTATGTTTGAAAAGTGTGTTCCTTGGAGGAAAGCTCCTCCCAAGGAGGGGCAACTGAGTGACAGGGAGGCAAGAGCCAAAGCAAGGTGACTCAGACGTATCATTGGGTGTTTAGAACAAGGTAGGTCTGACATAGGCGTGCAAGGGCACCTGTTAGACTAAGTTCACAGATACCAGAAATATGGTTAACACGAGAGGTTAAAGCACAGGCTCCAGTGTCCCAGCCAGTGTGTCTGCCTCTGCTGCTTCCAAGTGAGTCACTTTTTCTCTGTGGCTTTGGCCTGGGAACTGAACGTACTTCCTTGTTCCTCCTCCACCATCCAAAGTGAAGTCTTAGCAAAAGCAACATGTCCTCAAGTCAGGCTTGTGGAGCGCAGCATGACTTCCCAACTTGTGGACATAGGATGGAGTGGGACGAGGGGACATTCTTTGTGACATGGTGGAGGACAAGTGTGCACAGACACCAGTACGCATCAGACACATGGAGTGGGATTTAGACACGAATCTTAATTCTGAATGTGGGGCTTAGTCTCTCCATGGCCTTTGTTCTTACCTGGCTCCCCGAGAAGTCTTGGATGCATTTCTGCACATGTCCCAAGTTCTGAAATATTTCTGCTTGTTTCAGCTGAGATTCAGAGAGAGTCATTGGCTGCTCAAAGAACAGAACCTTTCTGAACAACGGCTTCTGATTATCTAACAACTTTTTTCTCTCTCCAACTGTCCTTTTTGTTACAATTGTTTTTGGGGAATGAAGGACAGTTTTACATTTTCCTGGGCATTTGGCTTGCTTACTTAATCCAACATGGACCTATGGCCTGACCACATGGCCCACTGACGCTCTGCTTCAGTATTTCAGGGCTGGATCTTTGGGATTAATGGAGGAGCAAATGGGTGTGTAGACAGCATCCACAGTGGGGACAGCTGAGGCAATTTGGAGCCTTGCATTCTGAGCGCCAACAGTACAGATGCCTCCTGTGCGCATGCTCAGAAATAGTGGTGGTGGTGACCTGTGGGGCTGCTCTGGCATCAAATGTTTCTCTGGTCTGATTACAAGGAATTCTTGACAATGAACAATCAGGACATTACTCAGACACTGCTTCCAGCAATGACCCATGAGTAATCAATCACTCTTCCCCATGAGAGCACCAGATTATCCTGAAAGCCAGTGAACTGAACTCTAGAAATCGAACATGTATTTTGGAGAAGCTTAAGTTTCAAACAGCCAGTAACTCCCAACTTCATTTAAACACAGCAGTATTTTAAACAAGGGTCTTCCTAGCTCCTACTTGCTGGGGAAGGGTTCTTCAAGCTCGTTCTTTGGAAGGCGTAAGAAATCCATGAGGCTGAACCAGACTCAGTGTTTTCTCTTTGAGGAGAGCAGAAATGATATTTGTACCGAGGATGTGAGTTTACTCTTGACTGATGGAGGCCATCAGATCTGGGACTTGGTGCGTGAAGATTCCTTAGGACATCCAAAGAACGCCTTCTGGGCTAGAATGGGAACAATGGAAACCCCCTGCTCAAGACTACAGACCAAGTATCTTTTAAGATTCTCAAGCCAGGGTCGAAGTCTCAGTTCTGATCTAGGTAGCTGGGCAAACTTCAGCAAATCATTGACTTTCTCTGGAAGTTCCAACTCCTTCATTAAACATCCATTTAACTTAGAATTTTAAAAAAGTCATGTTTAATATGGGAGAATTAGAGATGCTTAGGAGCAAAAAGGAACTAAAAGTCAATCACTATTTCACCTCTCAGAAAAACAACACCTGGTAGTTTGCAAATATCTTTTTCTCTTTTTCTCCTTTCTTTTCATCCTTCTGCTCACTTACCTGTTTGTTCACCCATTCACCCATTCATGTTTTACATGTCACCCTATATCTATCCATCCACCCATCCCTCCACCCATCCACCATCCATCCCTCTATCTATTCAGCCATCCAGCTGTTCGCACATTTGTTCTCTCAACAGTGTTTCTGAGTGTCTTCTTATGTAACTATCGTAGGTTGCATTTTGTTGTCTTTACAAAAGAAGAGATGGTCAACTTAGTGTAATTCAGTCACCAGCTATATTTTAAATTAGTTTATAGTTAATTTGTAGTATAAACCTTATTTTAGACATTCTGGTATTTGCCTTTGTCCTTTAAAACATTTTTTTTTTTTTTTTTGGTAGGTACTGGGGGTCGACCTCAGGACCTCGTGCGCCAGCAGGCGCCCGTGCCACTGAGTGATATCACCGGCCCCTTTTTCGTATGTGGGTTCCGGGAGTCGAACTCGGGCCCTCGCGCTTGCCAGGCAGGCGCTTACGCCACTGAGCCATCTCGCTGGCCCTAAAACATTTTTTTTTTTGAGACGAGGCTTTTATAAAATTTCCCAGGCTGATGTGAAGCTCATGCTCCTCCTGTCTCAGCCTCCCAAGTAGCTAGAATTACAGGCATACACTACTGCGCCGGGCTTGTCTTTATCCTTTTAAAGGAGAAAATAGACTGGCCTCAGTTTTAGGCTTACATCATCTAATTTTTCATAATGAAAAAATTTTATTAAAATTTTATTTCCCTCAGCTATGCAGTTTCTGGGCATTCAATGACAGGAAAGAATAAGCTTCCATGTAAACTGAGATTTGAGCAGTAACACTGAGGTGTTTTGACCCAAAGTGCTGCTTGGCTGATGGTGTTGTTTATACCTCTTTCTGGTACTTAAGAGGTACAGTTTGTGGCTTCATCTTCGCAATAGACAGTAAGGTTCAGGATAGCAATATCCACAGGCCATTTTCCATGATTTCTACTTGATCAAAATGAGTTTTTGAAAACATTGCCATGGCACGTTAAAAATTACGTATATTTTCACTCTTTGAAAGAAAGCTAATATGAATATATGGAAAATACAGAAAAGTGTGGTGAAATGCAGAGATTAAATTATACTTCATATATCATTACTTTTTAGCTGAAAATACTTATAACAAGAAAGTCAGGTAATATAATGATAAATTTTTTTCCCACCTGTGTATTCAGATTTCCTCCCCAAGGAAATGTTTTTGTATGTTTTAATATATTTTCCTACTTACTCACACATTCTTTTTTTTTTTTTTTTTCCTTTTTTCAGTACTGGGGATTGAAGCCCTTTATAAAATCCAAGAGCTTCACACTGACCTCAATCCCGGGCCCTTTTTATTTTTTGTTTTGAGACAGGCAGGGTCTTGCTAAGTTGCCCAGGCTGGGCTTGAACTTGCAAGATTTCCCTCCCAGAGAGCTGAGATTACAAGCATAGGCCACCATGGTCAGCTTATTATACATTCTTCAGAGGCAACCCTAGAGATGGCTTCACATTATTCCTTTAGGCCAATGGTGATGACTTTGGTGGACATTTAGATTGTCTCTAATATTTGTTATACTGTACCCTTAAAAAACATGAGGATCGAATCCTGGGATCTTTGCAAATCCCATTTCTCCAAGTACCCCTTAGCTGGGAATCAAAGCATAAGAAAAGGCTTTGATGTACATTTTTTGATGATGGCTATAACTCATTATGATGGCATTAACTTGAAAAGGAAAAATAACCTTATGAATATATCTCCCTGATGGTTTGTGTTCATTGAATATAGCCCAGAATTGGCAACCTGTCTTTTCTTTTATATGCAGAGGAAAATAGTCCAGTGTCCCTTTTACTCAAATTCCAAAAAAATTATTCACTCTATAAATTTATTAAGGAGCTAAGCCTCCTTTTGAACCTGGAATTCGGTGTTTGAAGTTGGGGCCACGCACATATTGGTTTTGAGTTCAGATTCAAGGAAGCTTTGTCCTCTGTAGCAGGGCTGCTGTGGACCTGAAGTTTGTTTTCTGGAGGTCAGCAACCTGCAGGAAGCTGGGGGATATGGTGCTGCTTGCCAACCGTGAGCAACCCTGAGCTCCCAGAAACGCTAAATCTAGCTTTGGGCAGGTCTGGGATGAATGGATCTAAGGGTGTGCGGACTTTGGAACCAAGCTCAAGTCCAGGCAGGAGCACATGGTCTAACCAAAGAGGATGGGATTTGGACTCAGATTTTGGGAGTCCTTGCTGCTTTTTGGATGGGGAGGGAAGGTTCCTTAGATACAGTCCAATCTAACCACACCCCCATACAAAAAGCCAAGTCTCCACTCTTCTCAGGGAATTTCAGGGTACCCTTCCCATCTCCCCTAACACAGATAGGAGAGCGGGGGGTACGAATTAAAAGTCCATATCTCCAAAATAAAAGATGAAGTAGGGGCCATGGTGGAAAACTATAGCAATAAGCCCGAAAGTTTCAGGTTATTATTATTAGCCCCGTAAACTTTTCTCAGACAGTTCAATGATGCTATTTAGAAGTGGCAGCCAACATTAGGTCTTGTCTCCAACTTTATTTGAACTCATAAAATGTGACATTATAAATTCAGGAATTAAACAGCATTGCTAATACAGAACTACTTCTGGAGGTGGCACACGAATGCTAATTATCATCCTTAAAATAATTCCCTAGACACCAAACATTTTCTGAAATAGCTCCGTTATAATAAATACATCTGCAGATCATCTTTTATGAGCATGATTCATGTGTGCATACATTTTTTGACAGTGTGATAAGATGTAGGGAATAAGAACACATTTCTACTTCCCCTGAACTTTCCTGGTCACCAGAGAGAACTTAGTTAGTTTTGGTGAATGTAGAGTGCCTTGTGTCTTTGGTATTTTAATATAGATGAGATGAGTTCATGATGTAAGTGACTTTATTTCTCTAAGACCACAGTGTCCTAGTTTGATGAAAACTTTTAACTTATGCACTGGGTTTGTCTTGGTCACCATTCTACTCAATTCCATTTGCAGCTCTGGGAGGGCCTATTTTACCCATCTCCTTGAACTCCTGAAATCACATAGTTAGAGGTGAATTTCTTGGATAGAGGAGCTACCTACACAGGTGTCTCTTTTTAAAGCACATAACCATGCAGGATGAGATTTAAAATACAGATATCTTGGCATAAAGATAGGTAATAGAGGGTCACTGCATTAATCTATTAGACAGTGAGCTCTTAGTACAAATTAGTGTTCTAAGCTTAGAACAAATGTATCATTGGCTGACAATGGCTCTTACCTCGAAGACTCTATTGCTTGAGGGTTCTAAATAGAACAAGGCTTCAGTGGCAGGGAGCTCTGTGTCTTCCTAACAATATCTGTCATGGGATTGGAAGGAGGAAAGTGTAGTATTCAGAATCATTTTTGGCTATGCAACTCCTAGGTATTTGGCAATGGATGAATGGTTTACTTTTGAATAAAAATTGGAACAAAATGTCTGGCAAGAGGGTTTTTAAATATTGTTTCTGGGTATATGAAAGACCTAAGGTGGAAATAATGGGATTTTCAGTATAGTTTTCAGAATTCTAGAAACAACTAAACATTTGAAATGGTGACTCTCCTGGAAGCTTCCACAGTTTAGAAAGTAGTTGGACTAGCTGGACCACTGCATGGAAGAGCTGGCACCCTGATGGAGTGCGGAGAGAGGGAGGGAGGAAGGAACCTTTCAGATGTGTTGGGGTGTTGGGGCTGCCCAGCCTTGGGCAGGAGAAGCAGCCACATTTAAGTGCTATGTTAAGACGTGTCCTAACATAAACCTAAAGATGGTGGTCACAAGCTGAGGAAGACTCCACTGCTGAGGGTACAAGGTAGCCTCCTCCAGTCTGACCTTGGCCTTTCAAAGCACCCAGTGGTCACCATGCTAACCAAGTTAGAGATACAACATTATCCGGTATGAGGAAACCACACTAAATCAATGGGAGTAGGAGTCGTCACCTGCCCTGTTGATGGAGAGACCAGACTACCTGTGTACGTCTGTGCACATGCTCCTGTGTGCTCATACAGAAAGGGGCTCACCTTAAGTCCCCTTTTTTAAAAAATATATTGTTATGTTTGGATCTCGAAGAAAAATAATTAGCAAAATAATAGTATCAGAAGCAAAAATCTTCATGTAATACTACTCCTCTGAGGTATTCACTGTGAGCTTGGGGCTTGTCTGGGCACCCTGAGAAGCAGGCTCCAGTATGGGGTTTGACATGCAAGAGGCTTATTGGGAATATACCCACACGGGGCAAGGAGGAGCGAGGTGAGAGGAGAGGAGGACCGCCACCAGGCTCAGTGCAGATCTCACGCCTGGGAGGGAGAGAGGAGGGCAGGAAGGGATGTCTCCCAGGACAATACAGGTTTAGAGAGTTAAGACCAGGCAACAGGCAGTCTTAGAGACAAAGTCTCCCATTGGTAGTTGCCTACCTTTGCACCTCTGCTGCCCTTAGTCACTGGCAGTCATCAGCCTGCGGTGACTGCACTTTGGTATTAATGCAACAGTGGGATTCAGAGCCCAGACCCATGGTTCATCATGGAAGTGGAGTCACTTCCACTCCCTGCAGCGGAAGATCCAACGGGTACACTGTCACGGCTGCCGTGGTGTACAGTGGTGTAGACACTCCCTATGCCCATGTGATGTCACATATTGCACACGGATATGTACACCTGTCCACACATTTATACTTTTGTGGATGAGGCCATCTTCTACATTTTGTTCTGCACTTGGCTCTTTTATGTAATCATTATTTCTCATGAACATCTTATCACACATGATGATATTTCTTTCTTTTTACATGGCAGAATGGAATTTCGCCACTTGTGCTGAATTTTTTCAAGCAATTTTTAGTTGATTAGTATTTGAGTTTCTTCCAATTTATTTTTTTTTACTATTACAAGTAAGATTATCTGTATTAGTCAGCTTTCTGTCACTGTGACAAAATACCCAAGAAAATCAATTTAATAAAGGAAAAGTTTTATTTAGGCTCATGGTTTCAGAGGTTTCAGTCTATGGTCACTTGGCCCTGTTGCTTCTGGAATGCGGTAGTGGAATGGATTGTGTGGGAGGATGTGGTGGAGGAGGCTACTTGTGGTGGCTGTGAAGTGAAAGAGACTCACCCCTGCTTACCTAACTTCCTTCCACTAGGCCCCACTTCCTGAAGGCTTCTCCTACCTTCTGAGACTGCCATGGGCTGAGGTCCATGCTTTCAATATAGAAGCCTTTGGGGGGCATTCAAGATCCAAACCTATAGCCCAACCATACCCACTCTGACATGTATATCCTTATGTGCATGTGTAGCTTCTTAAATAGAGTCAATTCCTATAGTTGAAATTGCTGAGTCAAAGGGCTTGATGTGTTGACTTTCAATAGCTCCTGCCCAACTAACTCTAAAACGATTTTACCAAGTTGTTCTTCCACCAACGGTATGTGACAGTGCACCTTAATCCACTGGGAATGGTCATTTTGCCAATTTGGTGAGTAAAAAAACTGCATGTAGGTTTTTTTTTTTTGTGAGTACCGGGGGTCGACCTCAGGACCTCGTGTGCCAGCAGGCGCCTGTGCCGCTGAGCGATATCACCAGCCCTTTTTTCGTATGTGGGTTCCAGGAGTCGAACTCAGGACCTCGCGCTTGCCAGGCAGGCGCTTATGCCGCCGAGCCATCTCACCGGCCCTGCATGTAGGTTTTAAAAAAGTCAATTTGAAAGAGAAGGTCTAATATACTTGATTCTTTAAAGCTTTCTATTGTTGGGTCTATGGGAATCCATCCTGTGTGAGGAGCCAGGGGTGCGGAGCTATGAATTCACAAGGAAAAAGCAAGCTAAATGTGGTTTTCTCACCAAATGATCAATCACAGCTCTGAAAAGATGCCAGAAATGGCACCATTAGAGGTTTCTTTTGAAATCTGGGAAAAGTTTAAAATCTAGAGCCCTCTATAGAATAAAATATTCTCTTTGCCCTTAAATATAACCAACATCTATGTGTAACAAATGGGAAACCTAAAATCTTTCCTAGAGCCTAGCTCCACCTGACTCACAGAAGTAGGTAATGGCAGAGTTCAGACTAAAATCATGTTTTCTAATTTCTAACCTAGTACTCTACACCATGAGCAGATAAACAGCAGTTATTTTGCCTTAATTACAGCTAGAAATGCTGGTGTTAGCAAACCTCATGAAATCATCAAATACTTAAGTAATAGAGCAAATGAATGCTAAAAGCTCCAAATGTTCACATTTGAAGAATAACAATTTGTATATTCATGTCACCATGTAGCACATATTGAATCAAATACTGTGGCTCTAACAGATGAAAAGATAAACATGTTTGACCTGCATGGTTTAGGGAAAAATCAATGGCTTTCTGATGAGTAACATTTTGTGTAGTTACTGTGCATATACAAATACGTATTAATGGTAATTTTGGGACATAGATAGTTTAAGTAGTTGTCCAAAGACCTTCGTAATTTCCTATTTAACCTAATAATGTAGACTCCAAACAGTCATAGAACAGGGGAGGGATGCTTTTCAGAACCCCTCACAGCTGGCTGATAGCATTGCTTTGATCACATCACCCTTATGCCTAGGGTGTAATTTATCTAAATACTGTATGGAAATTAGAACTTCTAGGGAGTAACTGGTATCTCAGTATTTTTACCAGTCTTTGAGTTTGAACTGAAAAGACAGAACAGTTCTGGTTAAGAAGACCAAAGGTCCCATTCATGAAGTGAAGATAGAAATTCAGGCCTCTTGTCTCTGCCATCACAGGAACCTGACAACATTTATTTTTCCCTCTGAGTTATGAATCTTTTTCTCATTTATGCATTTTTTTTATTTTTATTTTTTTTTGTGGGTACCGGGGGGTCGACCTCAGGACCTCGCGCGCCAACAGGCACCCGTGCCGCTGAGCGATGTCACCGGCCCCCTTTTCGTATGTGGGATCCAGGAGTCAAACTCGGGCCCTCGTGCTTGCAAGGCAGGCGCTTATGCCGCTGAGCCATCTCACCGGCCCTCATTTATGCATTTTAAAAAATGCATTTTGCACTTTTCTGTTAAATTTTAGGCTTTTGTTAAGATGCGCCCATTTTCTCACTTTTGTATAAATTCTTTTCAGTTCCTGGCTCTGAGATTCGAGATTACATTGATTTTTAAAACCCTTTTATTGCCAACTAATGCACAGATAATAAAAGCCACACAAAACAAATGTATGGCTTAATGAGTTATTTATGAGGCAAGTACTCTTGTAATTATCATCCAGGTGAAGAAACTTTGTCACCCATCCCAGAAACTCCTTCACCTGCCTGTTACGATGTCTGTCCCTCCTCCTCCTTTCCAAAGCAGCAACTCACTAGATGTTTATGGTAATCTTTTCTGGCATCCCCAAATACTGTATTTTAGTTTTGTCCATTTTAAATTCCTTTAGGTCTCTTTAATTTGCAGCGTTCTCTTCTTCCCTGTATTTTCTTTATACTCTGTTGCAGAACGTGGGGCTTTGGACCTGTAGCATTAGTCTGGAGTTTGTTGATTGCACATGTGGGGTATAGATCGGTGTTATTTGAATCTCCTTCAAGGTGGCAACTGATGCAAAGTATTCATCAGGCTGATGATTAAGCCTTTTGGTATAATTATAGATGGTTGCGTGGTCTTTCTTCATGAGGCATATAGTGTCTAGTTTACCTTTTTGTGATACTAGCAGTGGTCGATAATCAATATACAGATCCATTGATTTATTGGGAGTAGTAAGACAGTTACATTTATTCTTTGCTTTTTAATTAAAATATTTCTATAAAGAGATACTTCCCTCATGTACGATTTGTTTACTCAGTGGTATTATACATATAAGAAAAGCTAGATAAATGCTAAAATGCATTTCGAGGTTTGTCACACATGTAGAAATAAAATGTGTGACAATAGTATAAAGGATGTGAGGGAGGGAACTCTTGCGCTGACCCTTTGTCATTAGGTAATGTCCCTGGTTAGTCCTTGCTCTGAAGTCTCTTTCTGATATTAATGTAGTCACACCTTTCTTGTGTAATTATGATATTAACATAGTCACAGCTTTCTTGTGCCTATTGTGTGTACAGTAAATCCATATTTTCATCTGGTATTACACTCTGTCTGCCTAAGAACTTACTTTGTCATTTTTATAGTGCAGAGTACTGGCACTCAATTCTCTTTTGTTTGTCTGAAAATGTCTTTTTTGCCCCTACATTTTTTTTTTTTTTTTTTTTTGTGGGTACCGGGGGGTCGACCTCAGGACCTCGTGCGCCAGCAGGCGCCCGTGCCACTGAGCGATATCACCGGCCCCTTTTTCGTATGTGGGTTCCGGGAGTTGAACTCAGGCCCTCGCGCTTGCAGGGCAGGCGCTTAAGCCGCTGAGCCATCTCACCGGCCCTGCCCCTACATTTTGAAAGACAATTTTACTGGGCATAAAATTCTGGAAAAACCATTTTTTTTTCTTTTTTTAATGGTTTCTCTTTGTCTGATAGCTTATAAAATTTCTATGAATGGTTTGCTGTAATTCTTATCTTTCTTCTATGTGTAATGTTTCTTCTTTCTCTAGATATCTTTAAGATATTCTCTTTATCTTTGGTTTTTTATCAGGTTGACTATCATGTGTATATTTTAAAAAAATTATCCTGCTTTCATTTCTTTGAGGTTTCTTCATCTGTGGTGTCTTTCATTAATTTTGGAAAAATTTCAGCCATTACTCTTCAACTATTTCTTTCCCCCTTTCTTACTCATTCCCCTCTTTCTTGGGAACTCAGATTTACATATGTTTGATTATGTGATATTTTCTCACAGCTCTTGAGGCCCTGTGCTCTATTTTGTTCTTTTTCGCTCAGTTTTTTCTTCTTTGTTTTTCACGTAGCTACTTTTTCTTTATACGCAAGTTCACATATTTCAGTATTTCCAGTCCTTCATAAATCTTCTTTGTTGAAAGGAGTCTTCATCTCAATGTTTTTATATTTGTGTTTCTATTTGATTGTTTAAAATAGTTCCCATCTTTCAACTGAGATTCCGCATTGTTCATGTATAATGTCCATATTTCCCACTAGGTATTTTAGCATAATGTCACTGTCATTTTAAACCACATTTGATAATTCCACCAGCTCGACTCACTCAGCCTGGTTCTGTCGACTGCTCTATCTCTTAACACTGTGTGAATGTGTGTTTTTTGTGTGACTCAATATTTTTTAAGTCAGATTCTGGACATTGTGTGTACACCGAGAAGGAGGCAAATAGCATTTGTGCCTGGGAACGGCCACTGTTCTGTCCTCCTCTCCTATAAGAAGCGTTAGTCTTCTGTTACTGTGGGGTGGCCGAGTGAACCTAGCCCACAGTCCGCTGCAGTTTGCTATTCTTGTTGCCCTGCCCTCCGGTCCCCACAGACTTCCCATCCCTTCCCATTCTGCTGCTGCTGCACTGAGCCCTCGAGGGCCCCGTGGCTGCGGCAGGACGTCCTCAGGGTCCCTGCCACTGTCCCCGCCCTCAGATCTGTATGTGCCTGTGCTGTTGAGGGGTCTCTCCAGACAAACTGCTATTACTGGTTACTCATGCAAGGCTCCTGATCGCTTGTGGTTGGGGCAGGGGGCCATGCTTTAAAAAGGTAGGTATTATCTCACTGTTTAATTTTTCTTTAATTTGAGTTGGTAGAATTTTCCTCTTGAGAATCTCCAATCCTGGAACATTATCTTCCCTTTTGGATAATCCAACTGTGGGATTTCACTTCTATATATTTATGCCAAGCTTCTCGCCACTTGTGATGGCACATGAAAGAGTTCTTAAGATTTCCATTGCAACTCTGTCGTGGATTACTTCTTTCTAATTGATCAAGATATGGAGCACCCTTTTCCTTAACTTCTGAGAGATGAAGTACATGTGAGGCAAGTCCTTCTCTTTCTTTTTGGAAGTGTGCAGGGTTTAAATAATAATCGGAGTTAGATATTTATACAAGTGCTGCTTTTGGTAGAAAATGACTTTGAGGGAAGTCGTTTTTGATGTTAGGGTTTAAGATCTTGGCTAGATGTGTCACTTGTAGCAATTTAATATTTAATTACTTGATCTGTATGTCAGTTTTACCATCTGAGAAATGGAAGTAATTCTATTTTATTTATTTATTTATTTATTTATTTATTTATTTATTTATTTTTCCCCAATAAATATTTCCCAGGGGTAGTCAGAGTTACAGGCATTGTTCTCAGTGACAGGAATACAGCGGTGACCTGATGTTCGGAAGCTCAGCCCTCAAGGAGCACTCATACAGAGCTCCTGAAGGTTCGAGAAAGAGCTCACGGGAAACTCTTATTCCAGAGCGGGGGCATGGTCGTCGCTCTGTACATGCTGATTCCCTCTTGCCTCCTTTAATAGATGTTTTCTATCACTTCTAAAATTGATACTTTTAATTTGCTTAGCTCTTTGGTATTATTATTTCAGTATTCAATGATTTCCCAAGCAACAACAGCCTAGGCAATATAATTGAGGCATTAATCAATGTTAACAAATTTTGTTCTGACTTCCAGCAGCTACCCGTGAACTGTCTCTGTCCCTGAACACCTCTAATCGCATCCAGAGAGTCACATGGGAGCACCTCAATACCTGCCCCACCTGGCTGGCCCCAGGTACTCCTGAAACCTGTGGCTGCCTTTCCATGGCTTGATGCCATTCTTTCCTACCCCTTTCCTACTTCTCAGTTGACTTCACCCGCGTTGGGATCAGTAGCTGTGTCTGTTCATAGTCAGTTTCGGTGGGTGGGAATATTCTTCTTGCACTTTCTTTTGAAACTTGGACAGGGGATGGAGCAACTTTATGTTTTCAGTTCCCTTCAATGACCTCAGCTTTTTACTTTGCCTGAGATTTCATTTTCTCCCCGTAAAAAGTAAAGCTATTATTTTATTTGCCCAGAAGTCCTTCCCTCTTCTCAGATACGTAGCCCTCTTGTTTGAAAATGCATGTTTCTCCATTCTTATAGTTCTAATCGATATGTATAAGGTCTATCCCAGGTCCTCAGTGTGTCACAGGTACCTGGGCACCTGTGCCTACCTGGCATAGTTAGTAGGCCCAAGTGTGTCTATAAGATGCAAGATTCTGGGTTTTACACCAGGACTTTTCAGGGCAAAACTGAGAAAGGCGATCAAAACTCTTGTCAGTAGGGGAGCTGTGAGGTTGGTTGGAAATCTTACCTTCTCTCCAGCCAATTCACTGCCTCAGAAGCTAATTGACAGGTATCTATTTTTTTCTTAATTGCTTGGGAGGTCTTAACTCCTAAAGAACAGGCTTTTTCTATATTTCTAGAAAGACAATCTTCAGAGACAATCTAGATCTACATCCTTCAGATTCATGGCAGATATGCAGCTTAATTTCTATGTGCTGTTTACTATTTAGAACATCTAGTCGAAAATTAGGGCAGATATTAAGAGTGGCAATTTTTTTTTTTGTCCAGTGTCGCAGAAGTAGAATAGCATCGGTAATGATGGGGAAAGATGGGTTTTGAACTCACAGAAAGTCAAGGATCTTTTTCTTCTCACCAGTAGAGATCTTTGGGGTCCTGCCTGGGTCAACTGGTTTTTCTACTATTGCCTTTTACAGACTAAGAACATTACTCTTATAGGAATGTATTCTTGAGTGGAACAGCGCTCTGCGTAAGTCACTGTGGTGATTTTAAAATAGGTCTTCACATTCTTGGACACCTTACTTATTTACCCTCTCCTGAAGTGGGTTGAACTTCATGACTTACTTCTAACAAACAGAATACGACAGAAGCGATGATGTTATATGTCTGAGATTAGACATAAAAGGTACTGTGTCTTTCTTTTGTTCTCTTTCTTGGATCTTTCACAGAGTAATTTTTCTATTGAAGTAGCACTATGGAAAAGCTCCTTTGACTAAGTATGAAGGCTTCTTTCCAATAGCTGAGAAGCACCTTAGGTCTCCTGCCAGTAGCACGTGCATGACTCTCTTGGGAATGGACTGTCCAGCTGCAGGGAAGCCTTCAGATGGCTGCAGCCCTCTCCTACATCTCCACTGTGGTCTCCTGAGTGTTCCCGAACCAGACCACCCAGTGAAGCTGCTCTTGAATTCCTCACCACAGAAACTGTGATGGCAAATGTTTATTGTTTTGAACCATTGAACTTCAAGGCAATTTGTATCAGTAGATCATTAAACATTTTTTGGTTTCGTGCATTTGTAGTTGACTTTGATACCAAGAGTGTAGATTTTGAGCTGGTAACACAAAGGGATAAGACGCTTCAAGGTCTTGGGAGGTGAGTCCATGGTGTCATAATTTCCAACTGGAAGGCAGCTGTGGAAATTTTGGAATATGTCCACAAATTCTCTAATTCTTCTTCTTTTTTTTTTGTGGGTACCAGGGTTCGACCTCAGGACCTCGTGAGCCAGCAGGCGCCTGTGCCGCTGAGCGATATCACCGGCCCTTTTTTCGTATGTGGGTTCCAGGAGTCGAACTCGGGCCCTCGCGCTTGCCAGGCAGGCGCGTACGTTGCTGAGCCATCTCACCGGCCCCTCTTTAATTCTTTTTTATTTAAAGGTAGAGCCTAATTATATTTCCCAAGCAATAAATAATACAGTCAGTGTCTTCTGGGATGAGGTCATGGCAGGGCCACCTGTACAGGTACGGAGGGCCCTGTGCATGGAAGAACCTCACACCTGGCTTAATGCTCGGTCGCTGCTGCAGCTTGAAGTTCCAGATGCTTTTGAACCCGGAGCCTGCCCTTTAACTTTGTACCCATGTGTGGTCAGACCTGCACTGCTTCTGCCCCAACCTGGGAGTCCCCACCTTCCTTGACCACGGGCTTTATTTCTATTCCCAGAGCCCCAGTGAGTTGGCTTTCTGTGGTCTGTGGGGATGTGGAAAGTGGCTATTCATTTAGCTCACCTTAGGACAAAAATGATTTTCTCCTTGTCCTTTGCATAATCAGCTCAGTTGGTGACTTCAGAATTCTGAGGGAATGTTGATGGTCAGTGTCCCATGTGGCTCTCTCTGAGCTTAGGCGACACTGCACTCTGCCAAGTCCCGACCTTCCTCAACTCTTCCTCAGCTTCTGCCTATTTACAGGGACATAGAACATCCAAAACCTAGTTTTTCCCCCTCCAGTTCTTTCCCCTCCCTCCTCTTCAGGGATCATCACACCTTTCCTCATCTTCTGGGAAGCTTTTGGCCCAGATCACTTTTTGAGAACACCAGCTTTGAACTTAATTACGGTTAAGCTTTCTTCTATCCAGGTTGAGCATATTCTTAAGTCAATAACAGTCTCCTTGGGAGAACAGACCTGAGGTTTTACGGGCTTAACACTCACTTATTTGGAAAATGTTTGTCTAAAGCTTCCAATGGCAACAAATGGGAGTGGTTCTTAGAAATTACTTGTTTGTCTGTCTGTTTGTTTGTTTTATTCTCTGAGGAGCTACTCTATCAAGCAATAGCTTTCCAGCAGGGACATATAGTATCAATGTATCATCGGTTCTGCTCCAGCACTGTAGTATTTTCTATGAACTCTGGGAACTCCTGCAAACATCATAAAAAGTCAGAGCTTAGGCTGCTATTTTACCTTCAGCACTTTCTGCCATTACCAATGTAGTCAAACCTGCAAGATGCCAAAATGGCAGCTTTCCAACTCCAAGTCTGATGAGAGAGCTTGTAGCTATGACTTGGTTTCTTTGGTGGACACAACTGCATGCCATCTGGTTGCCTTGACAAGAAAGCTAGTTAGAAACAAGACACAGTTCCAAAGGTAAGAATACTCTACGCATTTGCGTCTCTCAGGCACATCCTGTTTCTCATGATACGGAGATGTCAAAGAGACAGATATCTGGATGAGTGCTGGGAAACCACAGAGGGGAACTGGGAGGCTCTGGAGGTGAGCAAGCGTTGAGGGTCTCATTGAACCATGCAGCATTTGTCCAGATGCCCATTGGGGTTGGGCCTTAACTATGTCAATATAAATTTATGCCCACATAGAAGGTAAAACTATTATTTTGGATACCATAATAGCAGGATTAGAGAGGCATTATTTCTATTTAAGAAACGACTGGTTGCTTAGTTGCAAGGAGTGTATTTTGCTGCAAACTTTCTGTGGTTTTCTTCTTCAAGTCTATCTCATCCTCTAAGCTGGGACTGCCCTACAGGACAGTTGTTGCTCCAAAGATTCCCACTGGGATGGCAGAGACTTTGTCTGTATGCATGCGGTCTGCATCTCCATCCAGGCCTACTTCTTCCTTTTTCTTTTTGCAAGCGTTACTCTTCAGTGTACTATCTGCATTCTTAACTTTGTCTTAACATCTGCTTCCCAGAGGACCCAACTCACAGGAGTTCCAGAAATGCTGGAAGGTAACAGGTGGTGAGATGAGGGTTTTGGGCCTGCATTGCTCATGGCCCTCTGGCAGCGAGAGCTCCATCCCAGGTGGTATGGGGGTGGGCAGAGATAGTCTCTGGCATGAAATGCTGGCCCCTTTGCAAAATATTTCTCTGGTGAATTGAGTGAATGTTCCATGCACTGATTTAGGCATTTGAAAAGAATAGAAGAAACAAATCATACAAGTAAAATGGACTTGGCTGGTTGGTTTTAGGTTGTGTTACTGCCTGTTAGAAGGATAATGAAAAGCTAAAGACAGTTAAAAATGGAAAACTAAGGCCAGAAGTTCTCTTTGGTAGCTTACAAAGAGGTTTTTATTTTCAACATTTGGAGAAAAGAAAAAGACCAAATTCAGGATTAAATAGAATCCTGAGCTAAAGACAGTTTGTTACACAGCTGAGGCAGATGTGTTATGCGAAGGTCAGTGTCCTGCATGAGAAAACGGGGATTCTGACACTCGAGGTGTCTTTTTTCCTCTTATGAGCTAATGCGTACCCCCATGTGAAAGCCATTGCAAGCCAGGTAATGAATTTGTAGGGCATCCTCAGCTAGGGAATAGCCCTACCCTAACCCCATCCAGGTATCACCTCATCTATTCTTGGCTGCAGGCCTACATTAGGCTAAGTCTCAGAATGACCCAATTGGGGATGTCCCAAGGGAGAAAAGGCATTATACTCTGGAGGAGTTACATGACCTAATCAGTGTGTACCAATAGAAGCTGAAGGGTATCCGTGATACTGGATTTTGAAGGCTCTTGAACATAATATAGGATACAGAAGAGTACTGGTTTGGAGGTACTAGGACTAGGTCTTGGGACAAAGGGTTTAATACCTTGGCAAAGACTCCAGGACATGGTATAAACTCACCCCTAATGTGGCTTCAGGACGCACGAGAAAATGATGGTCCGTGCTGAATGAAATGGAAAGGCTGGAATTCCCACTTCAGATACTGAAAGGAGAGAATGAACATCTCGGGGAAGTAGGCAGGCTGGAGGGGAGGTATTAAGTCAGGCCAGAATATCTACCTGAGGATTACATTCCACAGTAAGGGCCAGAGGACACGTAACACTTACAGAAGACTCCAAGAAGGCACCTGTAACCAGAACGGTGCTCTAGTGTCATTAAGAATTTCATTGTTGGTTGCCCTTTGCAGGCGAGATCTAATGGTAATGGAGATTACCACAGAATTTAATACATCGTCAGCACTGGTGTTTTGAAGGTGTCATACTCCCAGTCTAAGAGTGATGTCTGGGTCCATAACTTGGTGATAGCAAAGGCTGCCGTTTTTGACTGGGGCATGAAGCAAGGTGCAACATGTGTAACATAAGCAATTCTGGTGCTTGGGCTATTTGATGCAGCAAATCCTATCAGTATGAGAATAGATATGCAGATCATCAGGTTTTGGAGCAATACTTTTGAAAAACAGACCTTGGGATTGCAGTGGTTCTTTGTAAAGACAGAGTACTGGGTCATGGGGCACCAAGTATCATGAGTTTAGAACTTTCTATGAGGGTCCTGGTGAACCACCAAGTCAGAAAATCAAGTGTAGCCAGCAGACTCTATTGGAAGCTAGAAGTGGTCCATTTAGGATATGGAGTAAGTGAGACCATGGCACAAGCAACCTATAGGAGTAAGTAGCCCAGACTCACCATCGTCGTACCATAGCCCTTCCCTCAGCACACGCTTACTGTACAAAACACATGGTGCCATCCAGAAGCGAGTGGAGTGTTGGAACAGTCTGCTAAAAGTGCATCTGAAGCACAGTCAGAGGTGACAATGTGAGGACGTGGCGCCATTCTCGAGGATGCAGCACACACGGTGTTAAAGGGTCTCTGTGGTACCCTTTCCCCAAAAGAAAGAATACAGAGGTACAGAACTATGTGTCGGAGGTAAGAATGGCCCACTTGCCACAATTCCCAAAGACCCACAGGGTCTTCTTACTCCTGCAACTCTGGGTTCTGACACATTAAAGCAGGAACTCTAACGTTTCCTAAGGTGGTACACTATTCCAGGAGAATTGGCAAGGGTCCCATAAAACTATGGACTGTGGTTACCTTCTGAGACCTTTGGACCCTTGTATCCAGGGATGAACACTTACGAGTAATAAAAGCCGTCTTGGCAGGGGTAACTGAACTGGCATCATGGGCAGGTGGTGTGGGATTAGGGCTATGTTAATCAATGGCACAGGAGACCTTCCTGGATGCCTCACGGCGCGTCCTTGGCCGATTTTGTTTGTGAGTGGACAAGAGCAGCAGACCTGACCTGGGAAAGATATAGTTGCTTGTGGAATCACACTGCCCAGGAACAAGGGTTTGGGTCACACTACAAGGTAAGCCACCAGGACCAACAGAGTTGGTAGTGGGGGCCTAGGGAGTTTAATGGCAGAGTGGAGGAAGAGGTCAGCTATGGTCCTGAGACTCGCTACAGCAATGAGGGTGCACTTTGTCCCTTGTAAAGAGACCTCTGAGAAACCAGAGGAAACTCCTTTCAAAGCTGTTTGGAAAAATGAATCCATGCAACACAAGGAGTGAACTTGGCAGCTATGGAAATGAGCTGGTTATATTCCACTTCAAAGAAGGGCTCTCCATCCCCATGGTGGGGAATGGGGTTAGCTGAAGTTTCCAGCTGCTGACCATGTCCAGGTCTCCTCAGCTTGGGAGCTGAGCTGTTCACATGGTGGTCCCTGGGGGTGACTAAGCAAGACTGTGGAATGAGGGTCTGACCATTTGCACTCACGGGATGATTCCAGGGCTCCTTGGTGGGCTGGATGGTGTGGACCACAGTGTGACTCTCATTTCCCATGTGTTATTCCCCAGTAATACAGTTTTGTACTCCTGAGACTCTCAGTATCAACTTTCCAGAGAAACTGACTCCCATTGGTTTGGAATTTAAGAAGATGAATTGAAATGTATTTTTATAATGATTTATTCCAAAAGGGAAAAGCTTATTAAGCAAATTAATGGTTAAAAAGGCATGTTTAAGGTAGAGGAGAGAATTTCGAATATTCCCCAAACAAAGAAATGACGTTTATAAGGTGATGGACACGTGGATTTTGTTGCTCTGATTGTCACACACTGTGTACATGTATTGGAATATCACATTGCACCCCATAGATATGTACAATTGTTATGTGTCAATTTAAAACAATTAAAAATGAAACAATGATGATGGATCAGCTATTCCTGGTATTGCTAGAGTGCTACATTTGCACGTATATCTTTTTTTTTTTTTTGGGTACCGGGGGGTCGACCTCAGGACCTCACGTGCCAGCAGGCGCCCGTGCGCTGAGCGATATCACCGGCCCCTTTTTCGTATGTGGGTTCTGGGAGTTGAACTCGGGCCCTCGCGCTTGCCAGGCAGGCACTTACGCCGCTGAGCCATCTCATCGGCCCTGTAAATATATCTTTTGTGCCTGGGTTATTTGTCATTTACATTTTCCATTCACTTCTGAAAGTATTTAACATTCCAAAAAGTAATGAAAAAGGACTTACAGCATAAGCTTTGAAAGAAATAAATTTTTTTTCTCAAAATTCTTTTGTACAAGTGAGGCCGGCTAAACCAGTACTGTCAACTGCTATACCATCTTGCCTTTGTTTTTAAAATGGGTGAATTAGTCGCAGTTTTCCCAGTTCAAGAATTTCCATTTCTATCATTTCTTTTAGAGGAACAGAGCTGAAGTTCATAAACAAAATTGTTGCAAGGACTAAAATATCTAATGTTAAAAGAAATCTATGGTAATGATTGTTCTTTAGAAGTCCTCACAGATAAGACTCTTCAGGGTGGGAGATCCTTTATTTAGGGACACCTAGCTGAGCCACACAAGTAAGGAAGTCGGCAAGAATCTGTACAATGCATGCTGAGCCGGGTGGGCTCACACTGCCTGAGTTCAGGACACCCAAAGAAAGCCCATTAACCAATCACGTCCCCTCTGACTGACAACGATGAAAAGCTTAGCATTATGTGGGTGAAGAAAGCAGGTTTTGTTCCCTCGTGACAGATCGTGTTCTTAGCAATCTGGTCAGAGGGGGAGGAAGGCAAGTGTGGGACAAAATTAGACTGCTTTAGTGTGAAAATGGTGAGAGAAAATTAAAATAGCAAGAGCAAGAGCCAGTTGCACCGGCAGATAGTCTGTGACACGAGTACTGCTGAAGCAAAAATAATTTCAGGAAAGTAAAATGTGCAAGGAACTTTCCTTTGACCCCCATCATGTTCTTGTAAACTCCCTATGCCCAATCCCATTCCTAGGTGTAGAGCACAGACAGTCACAAAATGGATATGCATGGGGAAGGCTTGCCATCTTTCTCAACTTTCATGTTCTTTCTCTTGACCCCACACAACCACACAAATTCCCCCAAGGGGTGCAAGACAAGGATTCATGGTGCAGGCAGGGTGCCCAGGCCAGCCAGAGTGGCCAGGAAGGCTGTGGGGTGGAGTAGGGTATCCCAAGATGCAGGAGCACCTTTGTCTGTCACTGAGACATTAGATCCAACACCAGCAAATTAAAGGAGGAGAGGTTTATTCTGGCTCACATTTCAGTTCGTAGTTGCCTGCTCCATGGCAGGACAGCATGGCAGAACGCATGGCAAGGAGAGCTGCTCAGGACATGCTGGACCGGAAGCAGAGAGTGAAAGGGAGATAGAACCTTCCCAGTCAGGCCCACAGTGACCCATACCTTCACAGCAGGCCCCACCTCCTAACAGCATGTGAGCTACAAGGCCCCCCATAATCCAATTACCTTCCAAAGGTCTACCTATGACTGCATGAGGCTTAAGGGGGACATCTAGATATAAACCATTAACGAAGCCTTTCATGCTTTCCTAACAAAATGGTAGTTTTCTTTGCCCAAGAACAGTCTTATTCTATTCCATATGAATCTACCATGGGACTATGGAAAAGAAATGCTAGAGACAAGTAGCTCATGCTTTGCTGGATGTCTAAATGTATGAAATGAACAAAAGAGGGAGTCAAGAGGGAGCAAGGAGGGCCGGTGAGATAGCTCAGCGGCATAAGCGCCTGCCTGGCAAGTGTGAGGTCCTGAGTTCGGTTCCCGGTACCCATGAAAGAAAAAAAGAGAGAAAAAAAAAAAAAAAAAAAAAAAAAAGAGGGAGCAAGGAGAAATCCAGTTCAGCCTGTGGAGTGGTCAGACAACAAACTTCTATCAAACATCAGCACATGAGTTGCCTAAATTGGGATCTTAGGAGGGGTATTTAAGCAGGCCCTTCAGTCAGGACAGGAGGACAAAATATATATATGTGCATGTGCATGCATCTGTATAAATAAGTGAAATGCCATAGAGCATCATAAAATTAAAAGTACCTTTGTTTTAGACATTTCACAATGTATGAAGAGAGGGATATTAGCAAGGTTTAGAACAGTCTGAAGATTTTGGCCAACGTGTTCTGACTTCTAGCTTCCCTCTCTTTCTGTTTCTGGCATTCTCCTCCTTCCCCCAGATGAAGGCCTGGAAGAGGCAGGGACACTGTGGAACATATGGACAAATTCAGTTTTTATAGAGTGTAAAGTTTTAAAGGTATAGGAAATGTAGCTGGTGTGCTACGAATAATGATGATGGTAATGTTGATGATATTAGCCAATGTTTAGGCGTTGCTTCTAAACACTTTAACTGTGTTAGTAATTATAGCCTTTCCAACAAATCAATGAGGTGGTAACAACAACAAGAACAACATTCATATAATCAACAAAGACTATCTTAGCCTTTTTTAGTTCCCAAGAAAACAGAATCTTAGGCAGAGGACTTCGTGCAATCTCAGCGAGCTCAGTTGAGCGACATGGGAGAGGAGGAAGAACCCATGGGAAGATGTGTTTTCTAGCCGGCTACAGTGTGATTAATTCTCACACCATATCTCCTAGAAGCTGTTTAAATTATGTCTCAGGATTGTCCCTGGAAAAGGGGAGCTAGATGAAGAATTTATCTAGTCATCATTTTCTCCCATTTGTCGAAGGATTCATCCCAAAGGGTGTTAACCTCCTCATATTTTCTAATTGTGCATCTGTTCGTGTGGGCACTGATTGGGGTCCTGCGGCAGACTTGGAAGGGCAGCAGAAAAGAGAAGAAAGGAAAGAGGCAAGGCATGCCTGAGATGGGGGACACTATCAGAATGCAAATGCCTGCCTTAGGTAAGGAGGCAAGAAGGCCTGCTGAGCTGGAAGAGAGGAGCAGATCCTGGGACCCGGGGTGGTGCCTAATCAGTGATGGGCACAGGTCCCTGCTTGTATCACATAGATCATGGCCTCCGTGGTGTCCATCTCCAAAATCGCTAAGGGGCCCACTCTGTGTGTGTGTGAACACTCTTCTCCCCATTCTTTCCTCAGAGAGAGGAATTACAAGCCTCACTGGTCTCAAAGTCCCCTTTATGGCGGTGGCTAGCTGCAATGTCTAAGTGACCTACACAACAGCGTTAGTGAAACGAGGTGTCGTTTCCATTCAGCAGCTTTCCTGAAGACTCAGTTGATATTTCCAATCTTTCTTTTCTAGTGCCACTTTCTTTTAGCCTGCCAGTCATTCAGCTACTCTGGGTTGGTTGGCCTGTGGGGTGAAACAGACCTTCATCTCCTACAAGTCTGAGCCTTTATTTTCTTTGTTCTTGTTCGGCCATAGCTGCTGCAGTTGCCCCTTTATACTGATATCATTGACTATGGCAGCACAAGGAAGTACTCAAGAGCAGCCCCCGATCGCAGGCATACTCCTCTTGTTCCCATTGCATGGGGCGAACTCAGCTCCTCATATTGTTGTCTTGTTCGTTCGGATCCTGCTGGTCTACTGACTGATTTTAGACGTCTATGATACCCAGCTGTGCATACCTTTAGGGCAGGGCACCAGATCTGGGTCATACAATCTCAGTAGTGAGGCATCTTTGCACAACACCAGCATCTCATGCAAGACTAAGCCATTTGATACATGGGGCAGGTGGGAAATATATTGCTAATATTTTCAAGTATGACATATGCAACCTCCAAAATCCAAACACTTTGAGCAATCTAATGGCATACCTGCTGCCACTGCTTTCCTTGTCTTGCTGATGTGGGAGTCCGTGTATCTTCCTAAGGTCTTTCTTATACCTTTCACCATAGTGCACCTTTCTAGGACATCCAAAGTACAGATACCACATTAGTCCAATAGTGTAACATCATTAACATAGAGGAATGTCGGTATATTCTGTGTTGTATCAAGACAGTCAAAGTCCCTGTGAGTCATGTTTTGACAGAGAACACGGGGGTTGGCTTTGCCTTTAGGCAGTCGCTGCTGTATGAATTCAAATATTGTTTATCCTCTCTATTGAAGGAGATAGAGAAGAACACATCCTCCAGAGCAATAGCTGCGTAGTATTGTCCAGGCCGTACTGCTTTGCTCCAGTACAGGTACCACATCTGGAAATAGCATCTGCTCTTAGGGCTTCCACTTGGCTATGCTTATGGCCGTCTACTGCCAGCTGCCACAGTTCATCTGATTTTCTTAGGTGCCAAAATATGGTAAGAGGAGTGACTGAGAGTATCACGCCTGTGCTTTTTAAGTTTTACACGGTGGTGCTAATCTCTAAAATGCCTCCTGGGATGCAGTGTTTTCTCTGACATTATTTTAAGCAAGATTGGGCAGTTTCGGAGGCTTCTGCATAGTCTTTCCATGGTTACTCTCATTCCAACAGTCAGAGAACAAATGCAAGAATTCTTCTAGCTGTTGGGTGTGTTTATCCAGTTGTACACTTGGGACCCTCTCTGAAATAGTCACGGGGAAAACTAGACTTTCCGTTGCCTTCCACAGACATTCATTTTAACCAGAAAATCATGAGGGCATTTTATGTTTGTTATTGTGAGTGTCAGTTCACAATCCTCAAAAATTTGAATATTGTGGAAATTCCTTTTTATGGTTTACAGCTAGCCTGGCAAAGAGCTTCAGATCTTTTGGAGGGAAGAGTTGGGGAAATATTCATCATGTAGACTGGTGGTGAGTTTTTCCTTAAGCAGGTATATCACCTTCTCCTTTTCCTGTTCCTTCTCCTTCTTGAAATGGGGTCTGAGTCTAGAAATGAGAGAATGAGAAAATAAAAATGTTATAGAAACCAAAGGACTGGAAAGTTTCCAGGAGACTATGTTTTTACTCCAACCAATTTTCTCCTCTGTATGGTCACATGGACAATGGGCTTCTGTGGAAAGAAGGTGAAGTCACAGAACTGACTTCTGACTGATTGAATACAGGCCATGTAATGTCCACCTTCACCGTGCTTGTCTTGGAGGCGCCTCCCACATGATTTCCATCTGCCCCCTTCACTCGTCACAGAACAGAACCAAAAGGTGACAGGCACCAAAGACACATTTTGCCTGATTTTCTGTCCTCTTTTTCTTCTGTCAGGTCTCCAGGGATTCATGATCTTTAGATGAAAGATGATCAGACCGGGAACTGGAAACACTGGGCTTGCTTCCTGGTTCTGGGGTTAAGCTTATGAGCAGTTTAACCCCAGATAAGGCATATAATGCCTCACAGCTTAGTTATTCCATCTTGAAAACAATGCATTAGATAGATAAGGCAGTCTCTAAGAACCTTTTAATCCCTAAGATTTATGAATACCAAGTACACTATGTAGTCAGCCTTCTGAATCTTTGGGTTCCATAACCTCAGATTCAACCAAACCTGTATTGAAAATATTGGGGAAAGTTGCATCTTTACTGCACATTTGCAGAAGGTTTCCTTGTCATCATTCCCTAAACAATGCAGTATAACAGTTATTTGCATATCATTTACATTGTAATAGGTTTACAAGTAATGTGAGAGGATAGACTCTACAGGAGGATGTGTGTAAGTTACATGATGATAATAGAAATGTCTGCAGAATTTGCTATCTGGAGTCTTGGCACTAATATTCCACAGACAATGAGGGGAGACTGTACTCTGACATGGACTCACACTAAGGAGCTAAGGTCTGATTTGGGGGTTACCCATTCAAGGGGTCTTTCTTTTTTTTTTTTATTTTTTTATTTTTTTTATTTTTTTTAATTTTATTTTAAAGAGAAGAAAAAACAAAACAAATCAAAAGAAGAACAAATTTTCAAAACAACATAATAGGAGGGTAACAATGGTTAATACATTGCGTATTACTATCTTTAAGTTAGTTATTCAGGACACCAGACATTAGCATTTAATTATCCAAACATTATTGGCACAAACCTTACTCTTCAATGAACTAAGTAAAAATCGTAGTGTATCTATCTTAACCATCTTATATATATATATATACAATTTTTTTTCCCTTTCCCTTCTTTCTTTTCCCTAGTCCAGTCTCTCTTTCCCTTTGACCAGTTTCTTTTTGATTCACCATGTCTATTGTACATTTTGGATCTTATTTACTCTTTCAGTTTCTCATACTAGAGAGACAATACGATGCTTACACATGTGCTTCTGGTTTATTTCACTTATGAGTATTTTCTCGAGTTGCATCCATTTACCTATAAAAGTCTCCAGTTTATCCTTCTTAATGGCTGAATAGTACTCCATTGTATAAAAATACCACATCTTTCTTATCCATTCCTCAGTTGATGGGCATTTGGGTTGTTTCCAAGATCTGGCTATTACAAATTGTGCTGCTATAAACATGGGTGCACATATATCGCTGTGGTATGATGTTTTTAATTCTTCTGAGAAGATGCCCAGAAGGGGAATAGCTGGGTCAAATGGGACCTCCAACCCTAGCTTTTTGAGGAATCTCCACACTGACTTCCACAGTGGCTGTACCAGTCGACACTCCCACCAACAGTGGAGAAGGGTTCCTTTTTCCCCACAGCCCCTCCAGCATTTGTTATTAGTTGATTTCTTAATAGTAGCCATTCTTTCTGGGGTGAGATGGTATCTCAGTGTTGTTTTAATTTGCATCTCTCGAATGACTAGTGATGTTGCACATTTTTTTGTATATTTATTTGCCATTAGTATTTCTTCATCTGAGAAATGTGTATTCATCTCAGATGCCTATTTTTGGAGTGGGTCTTTAAATTTGGGAGGTCTGATTTTTTTGAGTTCTTTATATGTTCTCGATAGTAATCCTTTGTCTGAGGAACAGCTGGCAAACATTTTTTCCCACATTGTGGGTTGTCTCTTCACTCTGTTGGTGGTTTCTCTTGCTGTGCAAAAGCTTTTTAATAAGATGAGATCCCAGTTATTGATTCTTTGGGATAGTTCCCGTGCGGTTGAGTTTTTATTCATAAAGTCTTTGCCTACACCAATGTCTCCAAGGGTTTTACCTATCCTACCTTCCAGCAGATTTAATGTTTCTGTTTTAATATTTAGATCTCTGATCCATTTTGAATTTAGTTTAGTGCATGGTGAAAGATATGGGTCTAGTTTTAATCTTTGGCATGTGTAGAGCCAGTTTTTCCAGCACCATTTATTAAAGAGGCTATCTTTCTTCCAGTGAATGTGTTTGGCACCTTTGTCAAAGATAAGGTGGCTTAGTTTGTCTGGGGTTGTTTCAGCATCTTCTAATCTGTTCCATTGATCTTCAGGTCTGTTTTTTTGCCAGTACCACACTGTTTTTATCACAGTAGCTTTATAGTATAATTTCAAGTCGGGGATTGTGATGCCCCCTGCCTTGCCTTTGTTGCCCAGAATTGCCTTTGCTATTCTAGGTCTCTTCTGATTCCAAATGAATTTTAGGATTGTTTTCTCTAATTCTGTGAGATATGCTGTTGGAATTTTGATTGGAATTGCATTAAATCTGTATAACAATTTTGGAAGTATGGCCATTTTCACTATATTGGTTCTTCCTATCCAGGAGCAAGGGATATCTTTCCATTTTCTGATATCCTCTTCAATCTCCTTTTTCAGAGTACTGTAGTTTTCAGTATAGAGGTCTTTTACATCCTTCGTGAGGTTGATTCCTAGGTATTTCATTTTTTTGGATGTTATTGTGAAAGGTATTGTTTCCCTAATTTCTCTTTCAGTAAGTTTGTTATTTGTGTACAGGAAGGCTATTGACTTTTGAGTATTGACTTTGTATCCAGCTACACTACTGAATTTGCTTATCAAATCTAGCAGTTTTTTAGTGGAGTTTTTGGGGTCTTCTGTGTAGAGTATCATGTCATCTGCAAATAATGATAATTTAACTTCTTCCTTTCCAATCATTATTCCTTTTATTTCTTTCTCTTGTCTAATCGCTCTGGCTAAAGTTTCCAGAACTATGTTGAATAAGAGTGGGGACAGTGGACATCCTTGTCTTGTTCCTGATTTTAGAGGGAAGGCTTTCAGTTTTTGGCCATTTAGTATGATATTGGCTGTTGGTTTGTCATAGATAGCTTTTACCAGATTGAGATAAAGACCCTCTATTCCAATTTTCTGTAGGGTTTTTATCATGAAAAGGTGCTGGACTTTGTCAAAAGCTTTTTCTGCATCTATTGAGATGATCATGTGATTTTTGTCTTTGGTTCTGTTAATATGCTGTATTACATTTATTGATTTACGTATGTTGAACCATCCCTGCATCCCTGGGATGAATCCAACTTGGTCATGGTGTATAATCTTCTTGATGATTTGTTGGATTCTGTTTGCCAGTATCTTATTAAGGATTTTTGCATCCATGTTCATTAGGGAGATTGGCCTGTAGTTCTCTTTCTTAGTTGGGTCCTTCTCTGGTTTTGGTATCAGGGTAATGCTTGCTTCCAGGAATGAATTTGGGAGTATTGCTTCCCTTTCAATTTCATTAAAAAGTTTGAGAAGTAGGGGCGTTAGGTCTTCTCTAAATTTCTTGTAGAATTCGGCAGTGAATCCATCAGGGCCTGGACTTTTCTTTGTTGGGAGGTTTTTAATTACATCTTCAATTTCATTGGTTGATATTGGTTTATTTAGGATTTTTAAATCTTCTTGATTTAGCTTTGGTAATTCATACGAATCTAGGAATCTCTCCATTTCTTCTGCATTTTCCATCTTAATAGAATATAAATTTTCAAAATAGGTATAGATGATCTTCTGGATTTCTGCAGGGTCCGTCGTGATATCACCCTTTTCATTTTCAATTGCATGGATTTGAGTCTTTTCTTTTCTTTTTTTAATAAGGTTGGATAAGGGTTTGTCAATCTTATTTATTCTTTCAAAGAACCAACTTTTTGCTTCATTGATTCTTTGTATTGTTTTTTTATTCTCCAATACGTTAATTTCTGCTCTGATCTTTATAATTTCCTCCCTTGTACGGGCTTTTGGCTTAACCTGCTCTTCTTTTTCTAGAAGCTCGAGGTTCACCCTTAAGTTGTTTATTTGCACTTGCTCTATTTTCCTGATATAAGTATTTAATGCTATAAATTTCCCTCTTAGGACTGCTTTCATTGTATCCCATAAGTTCCGGTATGTTGTACTGTCATTATCATTCAGTTGTAGAAAGTGACTAATTTCTTCTTTAATTTCATCTGTGACCCATTGGTTGTTCAGGAGGATGCTGTTTAATTTCCATGTGTTTAGGGAGTTTTTGTGGGATCTTTTGCCATTGATTTCCAATTTCATTGCACTATGGTCTGATAATATGCATGGGATAATTTCAATTCCTTTGCATTTATTTAAGCAGGTTTTATGAGCTAGTATGTGGTCTATTTTGGAGAACGTCCCATGTGCAGCTGAGAAGAATGTGTATTCTGATGTTGTGGGGTGGAACACTCTGTAGACATCTACTAAGTCCATTTGTTCAAAAGTTTGGTTCAGTTCTACTATTTCATTATTGATTTTCTGTCCAGTTGATCTATCTTTTTGTGACAGTGGAGTATTGAGATCTCCCAATATAATTGTATTAGTGCTTATTTGATTTTTCATGTCCTTTAGTACTTGTTTTATATAGCTGGGTGCATTGGTATTTGACGCATATATATTTATGATCATTATCTCTTCCTCTTGGATTGTTCCCTTTACCAGGATGTAATGACCGTCTTTATCTCTCTGAATCCTTCTTGGCTTGAAGTTCACTTTGTCTGCAAAAAGAATAGCTACCCCTGCTTTTTTCTGGGTTCCTGTGGCATGGAGTATTGTTTTCCATCCTTTGACTTTCAGTCTATGAATTTCTTTCTGAATTAAATGTGTTTCTTGTATACAGCATATTGTTGGATCTTGCTTCTTGATCCATTTCGCCAGTCTGTGCCTTTTGATTGGTGAATTGAGACCGTTAACATTGATGGTTAAAACTGATATGTATTGACTTGTCATGATATTTTCCTGTTGTTGGTTCCCACTCTTTGTTTTTCCGCTTTCCGGCTATTTAATTATTTGCCCTGCCTGGTGGATTCCTTCTGTTGGGGTTCCTATCTCTTTCTAGAATGTCCTTCAGAACGTTTTGGAGTGCTGGTTTGGTGGTCATAAATTTTCTCAGATGTTCTTTGTCATGAAAGTATTTTATTTCTCCATCAATTTTGAAAGATAGTTTTGCAGGGTACATCAATCTGGGCTGAAAATTATTTTCCTTTAGAGCTTGCAATACATCATTCCAAGCTCTTCTTGAATTGAGGGTTTGTGCTGAAAAGTCAGCTGTGATTCTGATGGGTTTTCCTTCATAGGTGATTTGTCTCTTCTCCCTAACAGCTTTTAAGATTTTGCCCTTCTGTTGAATTTCTGGGATCTTGACTATAATATGTCTGGCTGAAGTTTTTTTTTGATCATGTCTAGTTGGTGTTCTGAAAGCTTCACTTATAGAGGTGTCAAATTCCTTTTCTCTTCCAGGAAAGTTCTCCCTGATTATGTCTTTGAACAAGGTTTTAATGTCGTTGATGTTATCTCCTGCTTTTTCATTTATTCCAATTATTCTTAAGTTGTTTATCTTTGAGTCATCTAGCAGCTGTTGAATTGATTTTTCATGGTCCCTTGCTATTTTTAAGAATTTTTCCATTTCATGATCACTAATTGCAAGCCTATCTTCTATATCTGAGATCCTGTCCTTGCATTGGCTTATTCTGCTACAAATACTTTCAATGGAATTTTTTATCTCTTGGATATCTGCTTGAATCTGCCTTATGGATTCCATTTCTTTCCTATGCTGAGCATTCATGGTTTCTATAGTTTTCTTAAGTTCATCTATTTTTTTGTCTGTATCAGCTATAGTGTCCTTAAGCATGGTCTTCGTTGTAGACATTATCTCTGCAGTTATCTGTGAGATTATTTCTGTTTTAATTTTTTCCAGAACCTCATTCAGTTGCTTTGTTGTTACCACTTCAGATAGGCCAGGTGGGTGGCTTTCGGATTGTCCCACCTCGTTGCTCCCTAGGTTTGCCTTTGGTGAATTGGATGTGTGGGGTTGCATCTTGTTTAAGTGTCGTCTCATTTTTTCTTTCTTTAATTCCTGGGGTGATGTTTGCAAATTACCTATAGTAGGTTACTTTATTGCTAGTGTTTAAGATCTTTAGAAGATGACTACTTCTCTGCAGTATCTTCCAAGTGGAGCTTGCTTTTATGTTTTAAGCTTTCTGCCAGATCCTACCTCTTCAATTCGTTGGGTATGCGAAGTTGCTACCTGTTTGGCCCAGTCCTTGATTCTTTGGTACTGTGCCACTGTATTTTCTGTGTCCCTTAGTCAATCTCAATCATGAAATATCAGGAAGGAAAGATGTTTAGAACAATTATTTCACATTTGGCTATAATGTTAACTAAAGCATCAAACACAGCCTAGAAAATGACAGACTGAGCTAACCAGTTATTTACCACTTTTAGCTGTATAGAGTTGCGGTTATATAACAAAATCTAAAACACACCAGAAAAATTATATGCAGTATACAAGTCCTATGTATGTCAATTTTTCCCTGAGGAGTTTAAATTTAAAATGAGTTAAGGAGGAAATAGAGTGTTGGGAGAAGAGGAAGGAATTAGATGTAAGGTTAGAGGACCAAGAGGGATCCCACTAACATTGGGGCACTGGTGCAGAGGACTGGTGGTAAAAAGAGAAGGAAGTGATAAAAGGAAGAACAGATCACGACCACAATCACAAAGAAGTTAGAGGCGCTGTTTACACTCATATAAAAAACCAGAGAGAATAATGAAGGAAAGAGCAAATACACATACAGAAACAATAACGAAGATAAAAGCAATAAAACAGACAGATCAAAAATAAAACCCCACCAAAAAACAAAACTAAACAAAACAAAAACAAAAAAAACCCTTCGCCAGAACAAAAAACAAATCAGTGAGAAGAAAAAAAATAATAAAAAAAATAAAAATAAGAAAAAAAAATAAAAAAAAAAATAAAAAGAATCAGTTCCAGGTGTTGACTCTGTTGTAGGCAGGTACCTGTTCTGTGCAGGTCCATCCCAGTAAGCCAGGAGCGCCCTCTGGCGGGTGGTGAGCAGATGCGCGTACTTTCAGGCAGAGACCAGTCTAGCTCGCCTCCGCTCTCAGCACCCTTTCACGATCCCTGGGCCTGAGAGGCTCAACGCACTGTCTGAGCGCGGATTCCCTGCACTGGTTCCCGCCGCTCTGGTTTTTCGCCACGCCCCCCACAATGGCGCCGGGCCAGTCGCTCTCTGGTGCGGGACAGGTGTGGCTGTGAGTCCAGTCTCGTTCGCCTGTTGACCTCAGCACACTTTCGTGGGCTCAATTGAGAGGCCCTGTGCTGCCCTGTCCAGAGCACAAGTTCCCAGAGCAGTTTCCGAGCCACTCTGAGTTTCGCCACACCCCCCACAATGGCGCCCGGCCAGTCGCTCTCTGGCGCGGGACAGGTGTGGCTGAGTGTCCAGTCTCGTTCACCTGCTGACCTCAGCACACTTTCGTGGGCTCAATTGAGAGGCCCTGTGCTGCCCTGTCCGGAGCACAAGTTCCCAGAGCAGTTTCCGAGCCGCTCTGGATTTCGCCACACCCCCCACAATGGCGCCCGGCCGGTCGCTCTCTGGCGCGGGGCAGCTGTGGCTGAGAGACACTCACCGCCGGTCAGCGCCGTTCTCCGCCGCTCCCCTGCCCTGCCGCTGTCTCAGGATCCTCCGTGGGGGCTCCCTGGCCGCCCGCTGCCACCGTGTGTCCGTAGAATTGAGCCTCCGCCGGCGCTCCAACTCCCGGGATAATAGAAGGTGCGCGCGCGCGGTCTGCTCCTTCTTTCCATCTTCTTTGTTGGAAGTCACCCGTCACTGGTGCCGGGGGTCCCAGATTGCGCTTCAGAACTTCTCTGGGTTTCGGGGAGGCATCTCCCCCCCCTGCTCTTTCCGGGTCGCTATATTCTCGTGTTCCAATGGTAACTTTTAGAGAGAGTTTCGTTACCTGCTTCTTACTCATCCGCCATCTTGAGAAGCCCTCCAAGGGGTCTTTCTTTTGAACAAGCGTGAAAGCTACTTCCTGGCTGACCGGGTTGCTGGGAAGTGAGAGCAGTCTGCCTTCTGATTTTAGTAAGTCCTGCTGGTTTAAAATTCAACTGCAGATGGACGCTGGTCCTGAAGATTAGCTTGGGTTATTGATATCCCAGGGGAACGGTGTTGAGCTCATGCTGAGATGCTTTTAGTCAGTGCAAGGCCGCACAGCAGGCCCTGGACACTTACACCTGCCAGAGAAGTTGGTGAACGCTCAACTAAAGTTTCCATGAATGGAGCCTCTTAACATCTTCCACCAGAATAACATTTTCTTTTCTATTCTAAAAGAAACCCTCCGAAGAGCAAGTTAAAATGTTCATACCAAGGAAGAACTTTTTATAATTATAATTATGCTACTCTAAAAGGCTATAATAAACTTTAGGCAAGTGCTCCCTATTTTATTTTCACTGCAAACAATTTATAAGCAGAACTGTCCTCTTGACATGATAATGAAGGAGCAGTCACACACGTCAGCTGGGGCAATTATATTCTTCAGATGTCTGCTGTGAGTATTATATGATTCCTTCCTGCTGACACCTTATCAACTGTGACATGCATATTAAAAAGAACACCCAAGAGAGCTAACTTTAAAAACCGAAGTACTTTTGAGAAGTTCCATCTGTGTCAAAAAGCCTTGTAGCTCATCTTCTAAGATACTTTTCTCTTTGCTACTTATTTTTGCCTGGGCCTCAATTGCCAAGAAAGCACACAAACATATATTTTGGGAGTAAACACAGGCTAGTGATTCAGGGCTTGTTATCTCAGTGAGATATCTTGTTATCTTGGGCTCAAAGTTTGAATCTGTCATTTCCGAGCTTTTTAACTTTGGTCCAGGCACAGAGACTTTGAGCTTCACGTATGGATGTAGATTGTTTTGCTGGAATTGAAGGCAGAACCATCCTGGGGCACTAAACTGAGGGGCTGTCACAGGAAACCTCGAAACATTAGCTATCCTCTTCCTCACTTGTTTTACAGGGCCCAAGTGGATGTCCTTCGTGTATTCCCTGGAGAGTTCCTAGAGAGTCCCAAAGCCCTCCCGCCATTTTGTTGGGGAGGAGGAAGGGGGGCTGAGCAGACTGAAGAGCATATTTTCTCAGGTTAATTCCAATATCCTCAACCTGCGGGTTACACACGCTTTCTGTGCTCTTGCCCCTCCAGCTCTACTCTCTCAGGATCCAAGCGAGCTAGCCCAGGTTTTCAGAGTTTCTGATGACTGTCTCAGCACCAACTGCCTATTGGGTTCCCAAGGTACGCGTTTCCTTATCAGTCACTGTCTTCCTGTGAGGACAGCTCCTCTGGTCACTTCGCGTGACTGTCCTCTGGTGTCTGATTCCTTAGATGTCCCAGGAGATAGCAGTCAGGTACCCTCTTTTCTCCTCCAGCCAGCGCAGATTGTGCAAGCACTTTAAGTGGATGCTTCCAAATTGAAGAAGATTCCAGAATTCCTCTATAGGCCTTTCCGGAGTGTTGCTATGTGGAAGGTTAAGGTGACTTTTTGTTATGAATGACCTAAGTCTCTTTTTGACACCCCAGATCTTGTCCTTCCTCATTCAGCTCACTTTTGGCACCCAAACCCATCAGAAACTGAAGCCAGGCCTTTTCTAGCTGTGACTCAGTGTGAAGGAAAGTAGATCATACATGAAAGGTTAATCATCTTTGTTCTGTTCTGTTTTCTCTCAAGCTTGACTGACTCTCTTTAAAGTTTGGAGAAAAAACTACACAATATTCTAAGGAGCATTTTTCTGTATAAAAAATTGTATCTGAGTCTTTTGGCATCATATTTCTTTCTTTTTTTTTCATATTTCTTTGTTATATCCCTATTACCTTTATTTCTGTCAAAGCTTTATTTTGTTTTTACTGACACATATTCAAAATCTCTTGCTAGAGTTGTTTAGTATGTGATAGTCTCAGTAGTGACTGTGACATTAGCATGAGTTTATTAATTTTTGTTTGTTGTGAGTGCGAGAGTCAGTTTATTCTCTCTCAGGTATAGTAGAAAAGCACTAAGTTACCAGGTCAAAAGTACCAAATTCTTGTCCTAAAAGTAACTTCCTGTGTAATCTTGGGCACGTAGGGACTCAACCCTTTTGGTTTTAAGAATCTCTACCTGTATAATGAAAGGGTGGGGCATGATCTATGAAGTCCCTTCTTGTATGAATAGTCCAGGAGCCTGTTTCATTTTGTTTTGCATTTTATTTTTGTACATTAACTGATGTTACTGACAAAAAGGGATACTTGTTTCAAACTCCAAACTTCTGCATGGTGTGTGTGTGTGTGTGTGTGGTCATGAAGTAACCATATGGTCAATCAGTGGGGAACCAGGAGGTGACACTAACTGACAGCCATTTACTCATAAATTAGGATGTAAGCTTTCCTGCACCACACCCTTTTTTTTCTCACCATCGTCTAAAAGTTAGGGTAACATTCTTTATATGGATATTCTCCCTTCCACATAGCTTGGACTATTTTTTAATGTCTCCCTCCTTCGTAATTGTTGTTATCTACAATTTTAACCAAATTTCTGTAAGCCTGATGCTTGAGAGAAATAAGTGGGTCGTTCTGATTCACTTTTCCAGTGAGAAACTGATGCTTATTTGCTATGAATTGTGTTATTTTTATTTTATTTATTTAGTTTTTTATGTGGGTACTGGGAGTCGACCTCAGGACCTCATACTTGCCAGCAGGCGCTTATGCCACTGAGCCATCTCACTGGCCCTGAATTGAGTTATTGACACTCTATATTTGTCCAGATTCTGGAGACAGAGACTTGGGTATGATGCTTAGCAACACCACTGATGATCTAGAAAGTGAACCTGGATAACTCACTTCAATCTTCTCAGATTCGTATTTTTCCATTTGACAGGGGAAGAAAATAACTGCTTTGCAGTGTTGCTGAAGCTGTGGGAAGGAGGGAGATTACAGACGATGTGTGTAATTCCTAGCATACAGTGGCTGCTCTGATATTCCTGTTTTTGTGTATAATTATACCAAATAGAATGGAAATAGGTTCTTGACCCTTCTATGGAAACAATAACTCATGTAAGTTACCTCAGATTAATGACAAGAAAACTCTGAGGGTTCCGTTGTCCAGATCAAGTTCTTGAAGCTTTCCTGAGAAAATCTCCTAAGACTCTGACACCAAAGCTATGCTAAGCTCGGGAGATAATTCTTTCTGGTTCTTCCACCGCTGCTGTCCTAGTTTAAATAACAACCTGACTCAGTCACTTTCTCATCAGAGGGATAAAATACCTGATACCCATAGCTTAAAGGAGAAGAATTTTATTTTGGCTCATGGTTTTAAGACGGTTCAGTCCATAGTTGGCTCCAAGGTAGGAAGGGCATGGGGAAAGGGCCTGGGTGGAGAACAGCTGCTTATGTCATGTTGGGCAGGAAGGAAAGAGAGAGAGAGAGAGAGAGAGAGAGAGAGACAGAGACAGAGACAGAGACAGAGACAGAGACAGAGGGAGAATTGAGCAGAGGAGGGAGATAGACCCTTACAGGTCATGCTCATAGCGAATCACCTCTTCCAAACAGGCCCTGCCTCCAAAAGCCCATTTAGCTATGAATTCATCAGAGGATTAATCCACTGATGAATATAGTACCTCCATGATTCAATTACCTTTCAAGCATAAGAGAATTTGGGGGACATTCAAGACCAAAACCATAACATTCCACCCCTGGCCCCCAAAAGACTCATGTCAATCTCGTTATACAAAATGCATTTCGTGTATCCCCAAGAACTTCAGGTTTGCTGAAAAATCTAAGTCCAGAGTCTCATCTGATACTCAAGGCAAACTCGTAGCCATGAATCCCTGTAAAAATCAAAAGGAAAGTTAAATACTTCCAACATACAATGCATAGGGTAAACATTACCATTCTAAAAGGAAGGAATAGGGGGATAGAAAGGAATGGAACCAAAGCAAGACTGAAACCCAGGAGGGCATTCAGGTCCGAACTCTTCAGTTGATCAACTCGGTGATGAGTATAGTTGTCCCATGACCCACTCACAAATGTTCAACCTCTGAGCACAGGAGACTTTTGGGGGACATTCTAGATCTAAACCACAATGCCATCCATTCTGTTAAATTAATGTGATATGATTTGTAGCTCTTGAAGCTTTTTTTTTTAATTTTATGTAGTTTAGGTTGGCCTTGAACTCACTATGTAGCCCAGGATGGCCTCAAACTCATGGCAATCCTCTTGCCTCAGCTTCCCTAGTGCTGAGATTATAGGCGTGTGCTACTACGCCCAGATGCCTGAAATTATTTAATTGTACTTCTTAGTTTTTAATTTTCTGAGTGATTACAAATTGATTGCTTGATGACCTGTTCCAGAGTCACCCAGCATTAGTGTCATTGAACTGACTTATTTATCACTTTCAGGGTCTTTTCCCCTTTCTGAGTTGGTCCTGACATTTGCTATTTTCCAAAGTGTGGGGTCTTTTCTCTCCACACAAACCAAGTATCAGCTCCACCATGATGGCCAGTCATTAAATCTCCCACTGCCACCAGCCTGTGCCCTGGAGTGACCTGGCATGTAGGAACAGCTTTTCATCTTGCTGATCTGGAGGTTTGCAAGTTGTGGAGAAACTCACGTTATCATCTCTTGTTGATAATGACTAACATTTACTGAATGCGTCTCTGGGCCAGGCACTGTGCTAAGTATTTTATGTGGATGATTGTGAGGGCCAGAGGTATCCAGATTCAATTGCTGTCCATGTTTTACCCAAAAGCTTTCATTTTGCATGAGGCTCCAAGTCTTAGAAGGGTGAACTTGGAGAAGTATGGAGTAGAGCTCCCCGGTTTCACCTAGACAATATCTTTTCTGTAATACCACAGGTGCTAAAATTCCCCAAAATAGCCTGGGGACTCATTGATGCAGTCAGAGTCTAGGGCTGAGGAACTGAAGTCACCCCTAGTGGTAATTGGTCTAGTCCTTAGTTTAAGGCGGATTTTAACATCATTGGCCTATTTCAAGGTTTCCAGATCCTCATTTGTAGAACCACTGTGGTTAGTCATTGACAAGAGCAGGACCTGCGGGGCAGCAAGAGAGAAAAGTGGAGTAGCTGCAAGTCTTACATAGCTTTTATTCAAGGAGGAAAACATTCATTAGATGTTGTGTTGTGCTGTCTTGTGCTGACTCATTGCGAAGTCTACGGTGTCTGAGGGACTTGTGGCTTGGCACATGCATGAGCATAAGAAGTGTCCAGAGAAGGCGGTAGAAACGGTGGATGGAGACACAGGTAACATATGATTAAAGTGTAAGGACATAGAAGAAAGCATGTTGGTGGGAATAACTCTTTCTGAACATTTTCAAGTCAGTAGCAGTTCAGAATGTCTATTTTTTTTTTAAAACAGATGTCAGTCAATAATATAGGGACACATCTACGGTATACAGATAACATAATATCCAATTAGAACAAATGTATAAAAGTGAGCATTTGTAGTACTCCTACATATTGAGAGGCCTGGTATTTTAATTAGATGCCTCTTCTAAATCAACACAAAAATTCTTCTTTTTTCCTAGAGCACCTAGGAGGTCATTCTTTTCTAAGCCACATTTCTAAATGATTTTTTTTCCTTTCCTTGAATTTCTCCAATTATGTAGTGATATCACAAACTAATAAACACTAACTCTATTTCCCCTAATGCTATTTTGGTTCTTGGGTATGAAATGAGAATTTTGATTACAGGGATTAAGTGTAATTAACTCATCAAGAACCCTCTTTTAATTTTTAGGTTAGAAAAACGTAACTTTTTTTGGTGTGTGTTATTGGGGACCGAACCACGTTTTCTTCTACTTTTTATCTGTCGGTGGACACTTAGGTTACTTCCAAACTCAGCTGTTGTGCATAAAGCTGTAGTGAACTGGAAACTGCAGATGCCTCATCAACATAATGATTTCAAATCTTCTGGGTAAATGTTTCCTAGTGAGACTGCTGAGCTAGGTGTTAATTCTATTTTTAACTTTTTGCAGAAACTCCACACTGTTTTCTGTAATAAATTAAATTCTTGTACACTCCACGCTGTTTTAGTTTATAATCCCATCAGTGGTGTATGAGTCTCCCTTTCCATCCTCACCAGTACTCACTGCCTTTTATCTTTTTGTTAATAGCTTTACTAGTGGGTCTGGAGTGCTAGGTCATTGTGGTTTTAATTTACATTTTCCTAGGCATTAGTGATGATGAGCACCTTTCCTTGCATCTTTCATCCATTGGTATGTCTTCTTTTGAGAAATGTCTGTTCAGGTTGCTTGCCCATTTTTTTAAATCAAGTTATTTCTTTTGTTTTCTTGAGTTGTCTTAGTTTCTTATATAATTTGGATATTAGCCTCTTATCAGATATATAGCTCACAGATATTTTCTTCCAAGCTATAGGTTGCCTCTTCACTTTGTATTTCCTTTGATGTGCAAAGATTTTTATTTTGGTGTAGTCCTGTTTGTTAACTCTTGCTTGTGCTGCCTGAGATTTATTTGGTCAAAGCTAACAAATCATTGCCCAGATCAATGACATGTAATTCTTCCCCTATGTTTTCTAGGAGCTTTATGATTTTAGGTCATATGCTTAAGTCTTTAGTCCATTCTGGGTTAACTTTTGTGTTAGTTGTGAGAGAGCGTCCAATTTTATTCTTTTGCATGTGAGTATCCAAAACTCTTTATTGAAACACTTTATTGAAACACTTTTCCTAGTGTGTTCTCAGCACCCTTGTTGGAAATTGATTGACTGTACCTATGTGGGTCTATTTCTGGGCTCTTTATTCTGTTCCATTGGCCCACTGGTTTACTTTTATGCCAGTACAATGGTATCTTCATTACTATCACTCTGTAGTACACTGATTTACAAATTTTTGGCTTTATGACAGCATGAGAGCAATATGCATTTGGTGGAAACCATACTTTGAGTCTTGACCTTTTCCCAGGCTAGTAATAGGTACTACAGTACTCTCTCACTATTCTTGGCAGGGCCAGTGAGCAGAACTCCAGTCAGATGATCACTAGGGCGAATGATGAGCTGCGCAGTGTACTCTGTTGCTATGCCCTGGTGTTCGGTAAGTGAGGCATGGTAAGTGCATTTTTGGCCTCTCATATTTTCAACTAGTGATGGGTTTATTGAGAGGGAGCCGCACTGCAAGTCAAGAAGCTGTTTGAAAGCAGGGCAGGTATTGTGAAAGCAGGCAGGGTGATGCCTCCAGTTTTGGTCTTTTCGTTCATGATTATCTTGAGTGTTTGGGGTTTTCAGTGGTTGTACAGGAATTTAATGATTCTTTTCCTATTTCTATAAAAATTACATTGGAATTTAGACAGGGAGTGCATCGAATCTGTAGATCACTTTGGGGCATCTGGACATTTTAACAGTATTAACTCTTCCAGGCCATGAACATGAGATTTCTTGCCATTTATTTGAGTCATCTTCAGTTTCTTTCATGAAAGTTTTATAGTTTTCAATGTACAGATCGTTTACCTCCTTGGTTAAATTTATTCTTAAAATTTTTGTAGCTATTGTAATACTGTTGTCGTGATTTCTTTTTCTGAAAGTTTATTGTTTATAGAAATGCTACCAATTTTTGTGTGTTGATTTGGTATCCTACAACTTTACTATATTTATTTATTAGTTCTAACAGTTTTTTGATAGGATCTTTAGGACTTCGTATATATAAAATCATGTCATTGGCAAACAACTTTTACTTCTTTCCAATTTGGGTAGCTTTTATTTCTCTCCTTGTCTAATAGTTTTTGGCATGGACTTCCAATACTATTTTTTTTTTTTTTAATCTTTTTGAGATAGAGTTTTGCTATGCAGTTCAGGCTGGCTTTGAACTCACTTTGTAGCTCAGGCTGGCCTTGAACTCACAGCAATCTTCCTGCCTCAGCCTCCCAAGTGCTGGGATTACAGGTGTGCACCACCATGCCTGGCCTTTCGGATACTATTTTGTATAGAGGTGGTGAGAGTAGAACAATACATCTCTGTATTGTTCCAGTCCTTAGATGCATGGGCCACACTCATGTCTTTGATTACCAATGGGAGGCAAGACAAAATAAGGCTGTGGAGGGAATTCTTCAAAGTAGTATAAAAGTAGGGTAAGGAATCTCATTTGTGATAATTCTCAAATATGCCCTTTTCTTTCTGTTCCCTTTACCATCACTCAGTTCAAGGACTTGTGTTATATCCACCATGGTCTAGTAGTGATAACAATAATGATAACAGAGATTATAGCAATACAATTTAACTTATAAGTCCTTACTGTGTGTCATATATCAAAATGCATTGTGCGTATTAACTAATTTAACCCTCACAATCAACATATGAAATAGGTAATGCTTTCATGCCCACTTTGTGACCGTGGAAACTGGCTTGGGGTGGCTGAGTAACTTGGCCATGTTCACACAGTAGGTGCCAGAGTTGGAATTCCCTACCAGGCAATTTGTTTCCAGAGCCAAGTCCATCATCATTAATGCATTGTGGTCTTATAACTGAATGTCTTGCCTCTTGGTTAGCCTTAGATGCTGTCAGATTTAATGTCCTTAAAATACTACTTTGAACATTTTATTTCTGTGCTCCAAAGTCTTCTTGGCATCTTACTAAACAAAAAATCCAAACTCCTCAGCTGGGCAAGACACCCTGTGGCCCTAGCACAGCTTGCCAGCACCATCTCCTCTGCTCCTCCAGGGACCAGGCTCTTGTCCTGCCAACCCACTCAGTGCCTCTGTGATCACCCTCACTCTACTCTCCTCCCTTGCAGCTATTCACACTCAGCGTAAGACCTGGATTTGGCAGAGTGACTGGTGGGTGATGGGATCTCAACCTGTGCCTGAAGACATGGGAACGGCTACCCTAGAGAAGTCTAAGACTCATAGGGACAAAATAAGCCTTCTTTAATTAAAAGGCCACCACATGGAAGAGGTTTAGTGTGTTTTTATTCAGCCTACAGTGGCGACAGGTCAGATTTGTGTAAATGGAAGAGAGCAAGTCCTTTCATCTGGAAGAAATTCTCACTTCCACATTTAAGGTCACTAAGGAGTAGGTTCTCTTTAATGTAGTGATCAAATCACTTTTTGTGACCCACTGCTAGTCTACGAAGGTCTTTCTAATGGGTCAAACACAGACATAAAGTTCAAGTCCTTTCTTTACATGGCGTCCACCCAGAAAACTCGATTTCATTGGCTTTTATCTTTGTTAGGAATGGAAGGTTTTTGAATTAAGGGCTATCTAATTTCAGTATTCATAAACTAAAATATGTGCACCTATCAGCTTACCAAGGACTCATAATTTAACAAATGGACGCAGCAATTGACAACATGGTGAAATTCTTAATTGTACATACTTACAGGTAGAGATTAGAAACTCACAGGAAAGTCCCAGACATAGTTCTTTGTGATTAACTGTTGCCATTCCTTTTAAATTAGGACAACTATCTAACCTTTATAATGCATAATTTATTTTAATTAAAATTATTAGCTTAACATCATTATTATGCTAATATGGATTGTCATGTTAATCCTGTAGTATATAGAAGAATATATTTGCTTAAAGAGCATTTGGCGCCTATAATTTTTCAGTAACTAGACTTAAAACCATGTATTTAGCTCGATTGTGAGTCATCCTCACCTCAGTTGAGCTATCTCTATGTGTGTAAGCCCCACCTCACTTTACCGCTTCCAAATTGCTTGCTTATTCAGTGGTTTCATTACTGTTATCACCGAGTACCAGTAAGAGAAAGTGTGCTTTAGGGTCTTTTGTTCCTCCCATGTATGGTTCTGACAAAAATGTCCACTTGATGGTATTTTTTGTAATAAGAATTCAGCAACCTGATGGGCGATTCAGTGAAATGAACATTGTGCATTCTTCTGATTTTGACATTTTGTGTTTTCAGAATTCCACAATGAAGCCTGTGACCACTCACTCTGAACTCGTAGCTCTGATAGGCAATATCGCATATTTCAGCATGGCTTTCTTTCCTCCTGAAGAAGCTATGGTGTGGTTAGGAGGTGCTCTGGGCAGGGGTTTTGACAGCCTTCACACTAAAAAGGGCTTCTCTTGGTTACCCTGGAAATGTGGGTCCAAAACAGAAGGAAAAGGAGATGCTTACCTTATTCCATTATAATCAATTTAATTTCTGTTGTTTTTAGCAAATATCTTTTACAAACAGGCCTTTAAAACCAGTTAGTGTGGTAACAGGGTAGTTTCAAAAAGGAATGACTATTCATGCAGATAGCAAAGAGGTATTCCAACAGGGCTTTATTTCATATTATTATAGGCTTTCCCTAAAAGAAACAGTAATCTTTGTGATGAGCATGGGGAACTATTTCTTCAATACAAATCCAATTTACTTTGGCCAGCTGATTGGTGCTCACAGCCAGATCATTGAACGTGATATTAATTATTCATTAAGACAGTTGGAAGAACAGAATTTGTATTCTCGTACAGTCAAAGTTGATGAGGTTTTCCATTTGTGCTACAGGAATGTCTTACAACTCAATATAACCTTAATAAAAATTTTGAAGAAGGCACCGATAATTTGAAATTTCTCATATCTACAGAACATTTGTTTTATTGGCCCCTCATGTCCTATTAAAAGTGTGTTGAAATATTCTTTTTATATTTAATCATATGGATATGGCTTTTAAAAAAAATCTCAAGAATGTTTCCAATGAAAGGTCATAATCACCATAATGGAGCCTACAAAACTTGCGATTTTGAGAACAAAATTGCAACTCATATCTTTATAGGAGACATTTACTATAGCACATCTTGAAGCATTTTCCCTCTCAGATAAGAAAATATTGAGACTGTAACCATTTTTAGTAGAGAGGCAAGTAATAGTCCCATAGATAAGTAACACTGCACACAAAACAGAATTGCCTGAAATCAGGAATGTGGTTGGAGATGTAGTGTAAAGTCAGGCTCTGTTGGTCTCGTAAAACAGACCTGCTCTGAGGTTCGGTAAACACAGCAAACTCGAGAGGACCAGCTACCACCACTCCACTTACCTCCCCTTTGCAGCGTTGACTGCAGTTCCAGCACCTGACACCTGATGGGAGGAAGTGCTGGCCGGGTGTCTGACATTGCAGGGCTCCTCCCAGGAGGGCACGGTGACCGGTGGGCTGCCTGGTGTCTGTATGCGCTGTGCTCTGATTTCTGTAAAGAAATGTCAGTTCCAAAGCCAGCACGTTTTGGAGGAGCTACTCTAGGAGCAACCAATGCATGTGTTGGGGGAGGTGTATTGGTTGGGATGCTCTTGCCCACAAGGAATAGAAAACCTAGACTTCTGATGATTTAAGCAATAAGGGAGCATGTTCTCTCCCACTGCTGGGAGCTGGGAGCTGAGGAGGCCACACACACAGTGATCAGAAGCTTAGCAAAGCACCAAGGACCCTGGTTCTTTTCATCGTTCTTCTCTGCTTCTTCTTAGGGCTATATCCCCTGTGGTTGGAACAGCTGCAGTCAGGATACTTGCTTCCTATTCAGAACCAGCAGGAAGAAGAGCAGCCCCCAAGCAGGGGACACATGTCCTTCCACTGTGCAAGACTGGCCCATCCTAGGTCATGCACCAGTGCCAGAGCCAGTGATCACTGTTGGGGAGATGCTGTGTGCATTGAGTTACACTTATCGGGTCTTTGAGGAGTGGGGTGGATACTTGTGCAACACTGAGGTTCTCTTAGGAAGGACATAAAAGAGGTGAATGCTGGGCAAGAAATCAAAACATTCATTATACCAAAAAAGGCAAATGCTCTTCCTTTCCCATGGGCGTTCATCTGGGAGACCATGCGTTCCTACTTCAGCTATCTGGGAGACCGTGCATTCCTAGGTCAGCTACCTGAAGCTGACCCTCCTGTCTCCATTCCTCCTTTCTGTCTCTAACTGTAACCAATTCCAAATGCATAGATTGGTATTGCTCTGACAGCTCAGTAACAATCTGCTTTGTACTGGTTGTTCTACAAAACTCTTCAGGTATATTTATCTTCTGTAGGTTATAAGTAGTGGAGAAAACACTTGATACATAGTGCGCGGTGCTCCGTCAGAAAATCTGTACTAATAGGCATTTGTAGTAGCTTTATGCAAATTTCCATCCTGGGACATCATCATATTAGAAAACAGATTATGAAAAAATATGATTTAGGGCTTTAAAAATGCATATTTGGGAATTTAGCAAATTAGAATGAAATTTAAAACACCTTATTTCTACATATTATTTCTTCAAATACATTCCTTTTGTTCTGGTTGATCGAGATTTTATATCTGTATTTGCCTTTTGTATACCTTTGTATGAAGACTTGAGCCCTTTGCCTATTTATCAGCCAAGATGAGATTATTTTCTTGATGAATCGTATTAATGCTCCCAATGTTTTATCTCATCCTATGTCCATTGGGCCTTTTGTCCTGTGGCTTTGGAGCTCTTGCCGTGACAGGGTCTGTTTCCCATCCCACATGTTTTATCTGTCCATTTTATGCTGTTATAACAAAACATCCAAGGCTGGAGACTTGTAAAGTAAAGAGGTTCATTTGATTCACTACTCTACAGACTGAGGTGCATGCTATCAAGGGTCTTGGTGAGGGTCCCCTCGCTGTGCCACGATATGATGGAGATGAGAAAGGGACCTGGCTTTCAGCAGAAGGGGCTGAGCACATGGGGTGGTCTTGCTTTATACCAACTTGCTCCTGTAAGAGCTAACTGACTCTTGGGGCTTGGCATGAACCCCTTCAAGGATGACATCCTCATGACCTAGTTACCTTCTACGAGGACACACCTCTTAAAGGTTTCCCACCTCAACACTAGCACACTGAGGGCCTAGTTCGCAGCCCAGGATCCTTTCAGGAACAAGCTACTTCTAAACCTGGACTGGTTTCATCAACAGAATGGGGCGGGAGCAATTGTGTGCCATTTTGGAGCCCAACAGCCTTAAACTTCCATTTTTTCCTCTCTGCCACCACCATGAGGACATAGCAGCTTCCTGGTGGATGAGAGGCCTGTGGAAGGAGTCAAGGTCATTGGAATCAGCAGACATCGGCTGCCTCCCCGATACCTCAGTCAAGGACTGCAGGGTCACCCTGCTGAGCCCTAGCTGACTGCAGAGCATGAGCAATGTAATTGCTGTCCTAGCTTTCTGAGGTTTGGGTGTTTGTGAGACAGCATTGTTATGGTAATAGGCAAATGGTTCAACTGTCATCCTGCTCCATCCATTAGTTAGAAAATGTATCTTAGGAGATAGATAAATAAGAAGTGAGAAGTTCAAATAATTCCTCAAATCACCTAGTCTGTTGTTTCAAGAATATTTTAATATATATGCTAATTTGTTTCCTTTATATTACTAGTTTCTCTTAATTCATTGAAAAGAAAGTTTTGAGCATTTATCTGTTTGGCTTTTCTTTGTATGAGAGAGTCTTTCATTGTCTATGTCTTGTACTCTGAGTAACTATTTTTAAGATTATAACACACAATGTATTAACTGTTGATACTCTCTTATTATTTTGTTACAAAATTTTATTTTTTTTTCATAAAATAAAAACATAGGGCCGGTGAGATGGCTCAGCGGCGTAAGCGCCTGCCTTGCAAGCGCGAGGGCCCGAGTTCGACTCCCGGAACCCACACACGAAAAAGGGGCCGGTGATATCGCTCAGCGGCACGGGTGCCTTTTGGCGCGCGAGGTCCTGAGGTTGACACCCCGGTACCCACAAAAAAAAAAAAACAAACATATCTTAGGACATTGTCTTATAATGTTGCTTATTTTGTTGTATATTGTAAAAGTTTAGGCGGTTTACATAGCCTCTTCATGTGTAGAAAATCCTTCCTTACTGAGAAACCAAATAAATTGAAACATATTTTCTTTTATTTTGTGGTATCTATTTTACATTTAAAATTTTACATGTAACTGGGTTATGTGGTTATGATATGATTGGAGGACCCAGAATTTTTGTTTGCAAAAAGTGAATTTCCTGAGTACAATGGAAACAATATCATCCTAGTTTAGTTAATGAAGCCGCCTCCATGTATTTAGCTTTTTGATTTATATCAACATTTACTTTTTTCAAAAGCATTATTATAATGATATTTTAGACCTTACAATTTTACAATGTGTTGTAATATTTGTAAGGATTGTACATCCTCTATTTGTGAAGATAGCAAAAGTAACATTTATGAAAAAAGGAACTTATTTATATATTTTAGAACCATTTAGTATGTCTCTTCCATCTCCTATTCCTTAAGAATTTTGATGGGCATTGTATGAAACCTATAAATTAATTTAGAAAGACCCATAATTTTTACAATCGTTAATCATACCTTTCATGATCATGTCATATATTACCATTTAATTCATTTATTTTTAAAGCATATTTTCATATGTCTTGCACACTTGAGCATTTTTTCCCTCTAATTTGTTCTAGTTACTGGAATTTTCTTTTTTCTAAAGTATTATGCAGTTAAAATTTTCATTTTGTGTACTTACAATAAATCAAGGTATATGTTCAAATTTATTAGCTTGAATAATTGATTTCATGCTTTAGTTACAAAGAAACTACTTTTTCCCCTTGAATAAATAAGGTGGGCAAAGATGCAAAAAATCCAGAGAGCCCAGCTCCTTTTTCTGAGCATCGGTTTGGGAGGACAAGTTACAGAGGTGGAGGACTTTCACCCAAGACATCGGATTAGCAACAAAGGCCTGCATGACAGTACAGAAAATAAGGACCCTTCTCTTCTATCATCTTCATCACCGAGGGCACAGGATAGGGAAGGGTGTCTTCGTAGCATTTTCTAAGAGCAACAACACTCATTATGTGCGGGGACTATGGGTATTTCCTGTTTGCCCAGGACCATTCTGTTTGGTGACTATTATCCTGGCATGATTGCAATTTGTCCCATTTTTCACTATGAAAAGGGTTCTGGTCTAGATAACAAATTACACGTCCCTCTCTTCATGCTGGACCACGAACTGGACTGCCTCCACTGGGCATGCCACCTCTAGACTAGAAATGGAGGCGAGAGAACAGGTGCTCGATGGCGCCTCTGTCACTGGCCCCACAGGTACAAGGCTTAGGCTCACTGCAGCCCATGGCAGAGCGGTACTTGTCTAGCTACAGTAGGACCCCTGTTTGGTGCATCCTGGAGCAGCAACTTGGTGAAATGCCTTGAACCCAAGAAAAAACAAGGTTCACGCTGAGAAAGCAATGGTAGAGGGGACTTTGGGGAGTGGCCGGAAGACGCCCATGTCTCCCATTTGTTGAAAGATTAGGTGTCAGGTGCCAATGCTTGATGAGCTCACATTGGATGTCATCATGTCCTGTGGGACTTCTGCTCAGAAATCAGGGACAGTCATGGAGACTTCTGGAAGCTTGGCTCACACAGAAGGTTTCACATTAGGCTTGGCCACGCACTCCCTCCTATGCCACTGGCCTTTTATTCTTTAGGGTGGGAACCATAAAAAGGAGCATAAAAACTGGGCTCCTGTGACTTGGAGCGACTGTTTTCTTGAAACAGGATTTCCCAAAGTGTGTCCTGCAGAGGTCTGATTCTGAGCAGTGATATGAGCTGTACTAGGAAAAGGAAGGTACGTTTGGGCAGCGGAAGCATTTTGTGGTAGCCCCTGCTTCTGTGTTCTCTCTCCTGAACTTGAGGTTCTTAGAGACAGTCTCCCAGGAGAGCCTGTGTGTGAATGAGATCTGGAAGGATCGTGTTGAAAAGTCAAGGAAACAATTTTGGAGAAAGTGAGTTGAGTTTAGAGGGGTGGGAGGGATCACATTGGGGAGATTTGAATGATGTGATACAGCAGACAGTTTTTTCTCCTTGCTAGAGAAGAGAGGCTAGCGCAAGAGGCAGGAAAAAGGGATTATTTTGGACACTATGGGAATATGAAAGTAGGTGGGCCATGATGAGGTCCTGAAATAAGGTGCCAGTAAGAGGCTGTAGGTAACTTGTGTGGGTCATACCATTGGCTCGGTACATTATAAAAATGGCCCCAATCCATCCCTTCCCTTGATGCACATCTTTTTGCAATGTCACTTTGATGCTTGTCACCAGAAGGGGGAGCTTACTTCCCCACCCATTGAGTCTTGTGTTGGCCATGTGACCTGCTTTAGTAAGGCTTGAAAAGTACTTGCCCACTGGGGTTTGTCCCATGTTTTCGCTACATCTGAGGACCATCTAGTCTACTACTTACATAATGTTTTCCATTACACAGGATAACTCTCCTTATTTATTTATTTATTTATTTATTTTTTATGTGGGTACCAGGGGTCGAACTCAGAACCTCGTGCTTGCCAGGCAGATGCTTATGCCACTGAGCTATCTCACTGGCCCCACTCTTCTTATTTAAAGAAAAGGATTTAAAAAGTAAACATTTATCTTACCACTTGGTTAAAAGAAAAAAAAAAAAAGAAGTAGGGAAGCAGCAAGTGGGTATAAAGAAGAAAAGAGATGTAAGAAAAGTAAAGATATATGTAAGGTGTGCGCCCAGAACAGCCACCAGGTGGGCAATCAGCAGCATCCTTGGTGTGGTGCGGATACAGCAGATACGTCTGAAAGCCTACCATGAGCCATGCACTGAGCCCATCCATAGAGGAGCTCGGTTCTCTTCCCAGTGACACTGGGAGGTGAACAGTTTTACTATTTTACCAACTGGGAAATGCAGATACTTAGAGGTGAGATTTTAAAAATCTGTATCCCCTAAAATTTCATGTATTTGGAAAGTGACTGGGTCACAGGGATGAATGAATCCACTACTCATCAGTGGATTCATCCTTCGGTGGATGAGTTTAGTAGCTGGAGGTGCCGTTAAGAAGTGGTCACCGGGGATGTGACCTGGAAGGATGTCCCAGGCTTCTCTTTTCTCTCTCTGCTTCCTAGCTGCCATGCACTGAGCACCTATTCCTTCACAGTATCCCTCTGCTGTCCTGTTCATGCCTTGGAGCCAGAGCCAATCACGGACTGAAACCATGAACCAAAATAAACCTCTTCTCTTTTCAGTTGTGGGTGTCAGGTAATTTTTTCCCCAGTGACAGGAAAGTGACTAAGTGAGCTAGTAAGAGGCGGATCTCACTTTGAACCTCTGTGGAGACCCGGAGGTGCTGTGGAAGCAGGAAGCACCTCAGTACTTTACAGAGGAGATGCTGACCAGGAGCAGGAAGCCTCCTCTTTTCTGGATCTTATGGACTCTAAAGCAGTTTCATTGGGGTGGTTTGTGGGTGGATTTGAGGAAATGAGTGGGCTTGGCCAATCAGGAGGGCAACCTCAGTGTGACAGAGAGGCGGCTGTCAATTAGATGTTTTGGGGGCTTTGGATATCTTTGGTGCCTATCGTACTAATTTCAAAGAAAACAAGAGATACAATCACTTTTCACCATCATCTGAAATGAGTGTCAAAATCCTATTAAAAGTCTGAGGATGACTGAAGACTCTGCATTCAAGAGGAAAAGCACTTTCTAGCTTTTGTAAAATAACTATTGAACATGTCAAGTATTTACTTTCCACTGCAGTTACAATGGTCCTTCAATATCTCTCATGGTTGATGAGGAGAGAAGCATGTGTATAATTCAAAAAAAAAAAAATTAGGATGCCAAATTTTCTTTATAACAATTTTAAGTCAGTTTCTGAGCAGGTCTATAGAGGCTGTTAAAATGTGAGATTACAGAAGAAAACCAATTTCAATATAAGCCTATGGAGATCCCATTACAATATAAAAATGAAATGTTGCCAATGATTGTTATACACTGCACCCAGAAATAGAAAGCAGTATGAAATCTGCATGGCTATATAACACTGTGTTTCAGACGTGCGTCCATTGATTGACCATCACTCGCTAAAAGGACGCTGACACAGCGTCTATACCTCAATTTGTAGTTGTTATCATACCGCAGACAGTGTTTTATTTAAATGGACGATGTTTCAAGTCACCTGGGTAAATTTCAAAGAAACTGACTTCAAAACATGAAGCCATAACGAGGCAACTAAGATATTAATCAAGAAATTCAGGCAATCAGGGTGTTTAGTAAACTAATACTTCTCAATCCTGCTTGTGTATTAGAATCACACGGGAAGCTTTCATAGATAACCTACGTCCAAGTTCTACCCACAGAAATTCTAATTTAATCTGCATGCTTGTGGTTTGATGGCATCAGTGTTGGAATGTGGAGTGCTGATTTACATAAAACTCCAAAACTAGATTTGTGTGTGCCACCCAAAACTCAAGACAGGGGCTCTGCCAACCATGAGCAGAAATCACTTGCAAATAGGGATCAGAAGTTATGCCAATTTCTCTCTACCCAGCTGCCACATCATTTTGCAAGTTTGATGGAGGGAATTTTGAGGAATGGGTTAGATTTAGAGGTAGAAGCATTTAGGCACGCCTAAAGAAGTTTAGATTTCTGGTTTTTTGCACACTAATTTTAACTATGATGGGGACGATAGTAGTCACGTTGAATCCATTACCTAACTCTAGGTGGTTAACTATATTCTGGATCTAATAAATTATCTATGCCTCCATCAGGTTTAAATGGGGATCTTTATTGATTAGATTTTAAGCCGATCAAATTGTGACACTGGTCCAGGAATAAGTGTAAGATCTGAGTTTGCCATATTGGAAGGTATTTGTATGAATCCCCCGGCTCCCCATAAGCAATTTTAATAAGCAAACACATAACTGTTAGTAGCAAGCAATGCTCTCTTAAACCCTGAAGGGAATCAGACTCAAGAGGAAATTATGTTTGGGAAGGCAGAGTGGAGAGCTAGAAAGAACCTGGCCCTTGATGACCCTACGGAGTTGCTGTCGTGATACTTGGGACCTATCTTGTATCTGGCCATGTTTGGCGATACAGTTGCTTCCTGTTTAACCGAGTTTATTTTTATTTTTATTTTTTTTGGCACTGGGAAGTGAACTCACGACATTATGCTTGCTAGGCAGACGCTGTGCCACTGAGCTATATCCCCAGTCCAATATAGCTCAGTGGCACAAGCCCCTGCCTGGCAAACACAAGGCCCTGAGTTTGATTCTTGGTACAAAAAAAAAAAAAAAAAAAAAAACCAAAAAATAACCTAGTTTGATTAAGGAATTTAAATTATTAGGGAAGCATGATATCTACCCACAAATCTATAGATATCTATCTATGGTTGGGGTGTATGTGATAAATTAGGGGAAGAAAAAGGGAGACACACAGCAAAGTGTGAAATTGGGGCTTTCAGACTGTGAAGTATTTCAAGGACAAAAATAATCGGAATTGTGGATTTCTTTTTCTGGAGTTCTTTTGTAGTTAAAGTCTGCTTGATTTTTTTTCTTTACTTTTTTAAGATCTCAAGTGGATTTTATGTTTGTGTTATTGCTTATGTTAAACAAGAGATGTTAGCAAGTAAGAACCAGTCAGGAAAATCACTGTACCCTCTGCTTTTATGAAACAGGACCATTTTAAATTATTAGAGAAGAAAGGAAAGACACTCATGTGTCAAGTGGCTTATTACTTAACTAAAGTTTAGGATATCTAAAAGGCTACATGTAGAAAACCAAACACTACAGAATGTAACAATTACATGTAAACAGTCTTATAATGAGAAAATAATGGTTGATGTTACATATTAGTGGCTTTTTAGGATAACCAACTGTAGTAATTAACTCTATTAATTAACTGTAATTATTAACTGTAATAGAGTTAGCATTACTGTTTTCATGTGGAAAAAGAAAACATTCACAAAGTAGCCTTGTGAGACTTATAAGCCTTATGATATATTTTAAGAGATGCAAATTTAATGAATTAGTTCAGATGAGTGAAAAGAAGAAAGCATTCGGTTTGGAGTTAGGAATTCCACTATGACATTAATATAAAGATTTTAGACTAAGAATCTCAGAACGTGGTTCCCTTCCTCTTGTAACCTTAGGGATCTCTAATGTTCTTTCAAGAAAAGAATTAAAAAGAGATTTAAAAAAGATCTAAGTATAATTCAGAAATTTATTCAGCTATAAGTTATACAAGGTGTGACAGAAAACTACAGTGACTATTTGAATTTAAAAAATTATTATAGTAAAAGACACATTGCCATGAGTCCCTCCCCAAATACTCTCCCTCACTTCAAATACATTTATCCCATTGTCCTTGCCACTTTCTGCGGCAGTTCTGGAAGTCCTCTGTCTTAAGTGTCTTTAGCTGTGCTATTGTGGCTGCCTCAGTGTCCTGAATTAATTCTAAACAGTAACCTTCCCACCAACAATATGAAAGAGTTCCTTTTCCCACATTCTTTCCAGCATTTGTTATTATTAGATATTTTTTTGATAATAGACATTATTGCTGGGGTAAGATGGTATCTCAATGTAGTTTTAATTTGCATTTCTGTAGTGGTCGACAATGTTGCCTATTTTTCCATGTGTTTATTGGCCATTTGTACTTCTTCTGAGGATGTATTTATTTCAGTTGCCCATTATTTGATTGGGTCTTTTGACATTGATACATGGTGTATTAACTATTGTTATCCTCTTATTAGTTTGTTATGAAATTTTGTTTTATGTTTTCATAAAAAAGAAAGCCAGAGACCTGGAAAGGAAAAGCAAGCAAGCAAACAAACAAACAAAAATGGTCATTTTGGTTTTGGGTATAGCCAAGAGTTGCCCGGTGCACATCTGATGAATAAAGTGGATGAGGACACACTGTAATGTTTTTATGAACCCGATTTCCCATTGGATGGCACTCAGCAGCAGCATTCACTGTATTCTGATCACATCTTTTAAAGATACTCACGAGAGAGGACTTCCAGAACTGCTTCAGAAAAAATCAAGAACTATGGGATAAGCGTACTCAAAGCAAGAGGGGATATTTTGAGGGGATCAATGGCAGTGTGTCTTCTACTACAATGCATTCATAAAATTTAAACATCACTGTATTTTGTTCACTCTTTGTATCTGTACCCATTGAGTGCTTCTGATTAAAGATTCTTTCTTTCTTTCTTTTTTTTTTTTTGTGGGTACCGGCGGTCAACCTCAGGACCTCACGTGCCAGCAGTCGCCTGTGCCGCTGAGCGATATCACCGGCCCTTTTTTTCGTATGTGGGTTCCGGGAGTCGAACTCAGAACCTCATGCTTTCCAGGCAGGCACTTATGCCACTGAGCCATCTCACCGGCCCCTAAACATTATTTCTTAATGTACTTAATAGCTCTCATATTTGTAATTCAGGTATCTCAAATTTTCATATATAATCTCAAATGAAATTTCAGTTACCTCTTCATGAATATTTTAGTCCGGGATTTCCAACTTTGCAGGATCAAGGCCACCCTCATCACTGGTTTCTATTTCTGTCTTTTCTTCCTACAGTGGCATTCTGTCTGGCTACATCCCCTTGAAATGACACCAGCCAGTGCAAGACTGATAGATAGACCAGATCATACGTGCTGACATCCAGTTCAGGGCTCAAACTCAGGAAATGAGTAACTATCTAGAAAAAAGACTATCTAAACAGGAAGGATGGAGATTCAGGTGAATTATTAGGAGTTTTGCTGGCTTTCATTGCTGGAATCTTGAATCTAATTGTCATGCAAAGTCTATCTGGGTATATATAACAATACTCAAAGAGGTTTATTAAATTGGGGCTTTATAAAGACTTTTGTCACTTTAAACAAATCCTTTTGAGCTTACATTCTGAAATGAAAATGGTGTGTGATTTACTATATGTAAACACAGGACACTTCTGACAGTTTACTGTATATCTTTGTGTCGGTCTTCAGTTTTCTCCATTAAGATTGATGCTCCACGGCCCATGTGGCGATGACAATGATTTTGTAACTCATCTCTGTAGCTTTCTGTGAGCCATGTGATGACTTCACCTTACGTGTTGATCTCACTCTGGCTACTCAATTATTTTCTTCCTTCTTTCCCTCCTCCCTTCCTCCTTTCTCCCTCCCTCCCTCCTTTTCTTCCCTCCTTTCCTCTTTCCTTCCCTTTTTTGCTAGTGTCTGTTATATACCAGGCACTGTGCTAGGTGGAGTGTGTACAAAATTGACACCTTTCTGGCTGGGGAGAAACAAACACAAAAATGAATTATTAAAAAATATACAATAATATCTATATAAATATGAGGCTAAATAACCACCCCTGTAAATATCTAACTCGAGTAAGATGGGTCTTAGCAAAAGATGATACTGCAACGAATTTTGAAAAATGTAGTAGAAAAAAAGTTACTGTTTTTTAGCAACCCAAAGCCATGATCTAGTATGTAAGTGTGTGGTTGTGTTAGCTTTCCATTGTTGTGACATCATACTTGTGAAAATCAACCTAAAGGAGGAAAGATGTATTTTGGCTCATGGGTTTCGAGATTTCAGTCCATGGTTGACTGGATCCAAGGCAGAAACATCATGATGAAAGGACCTGGCAGAGGGTAGCTTCTTATCTCATAGCATGCAGGAAGCAAAGAGAGGAAGACAGAGGAGCCAGGAAAGAGAAGACAGAAAGAAAAGAGAGACAGAGAAGGAGGGAGGCAGAGGGAGGGGAGGGAAGGGGAGAGGGGGGGGGAGAGAGAGGCAAGAATATGGGAGCTAGCGACAAGCTATAGTCTGCAAGAGCAAGTCCTCATGATTTACTCCCTTCAGCTAGGTCCCACCGCTTAAGTTATCACCTCCCAACAGTGCCATCAAATGACATTAGAGCTCCCATGATCCACCTGCCTTCCTAAAGCCCCACCTGTGTATGCTGCTGCCCTGGGGGCCAAGCCTTCCATACGTGAACCTTTGGGAGAATATTTCATATCCAAACCATAAGAGTGGTAAAAACTAAAATAGTGTATATGAGATTCATAATAATCTACTTCCTCTAGTGCCATCTTCCACTTCATGCGCAGCTACGGGAAACCTTGCAGGATGGCCCTCGGAGGTCTGAGGGGAGAACTCAGGTCTCTACCAGGGCCCTTGCTTTGTGCCATGTGACAGCTTCACCTTAGCCCCGTGTAGTCCACGTGTGTAAGGTCTGCAGAAAGAATGTCCTTTCCACCACTCCCATGGTGCCTTTCACCAACCCCTTCAAACATTTCCCAAAGCAAGGAACCAACCCAAAGCTGCAGCTTTCCTTTAGTCTACAAAACTCAGCAACTTTTCATATATTTCTCCGAGAATAGATGATACTGCACACAGTTGATGGCTCTTGCAATGACAACTCTTACTTGCTTTTATTTATTTTTTATGTGGGTACTGGGGGTCGAACTCAGGACCTCATGTGCCAGCAGGTGCCCGTGCCACTGAGTGATATCACCAGCCTTTTTCTCATATGTGGGTTCCGGGAGTCGAACTCAGGACCTTGCGCTTGCCAAGCAGGCACTTATGCTGCTGAGCCATCTCACCGGCCCTCTTACTTGCTTTTAAACAGATGGTCTTTACGGCAGGGCTGCCCAGTTATCTACGCAGTGCCCAACACTGAGTCTAATCACGTAACAGATGCACAGATGGCGCCGCAAAGAACACACTAGACGAAGTCAACTTCCATCATTCTCCATTGCATTTTAATTTGTTTTGTGAATGATTGACAATGGATGTGATTACAGCAGAAATCCGCCAGGCTGTTTCCAGGTTGCTTGAGGTAGGTGTTAGATACTCTCATGTGAGTGTGTGTGCTGTCTTGTTAGTTCCAGGTTTTAACACTTTTGTGTAATGCTTTAGAAAACCTGAGCGCTTTCCATGCCAGACAGTTGAATGAAATTGTAACAGCGCTCCGTCAAGAGGCTTAGACAGCAAACACATAAGACTTTATGTGCTGTGATAGACTGATAGGGCACAACAAAAATAAGTACCACAAGTACTTCGAGTACTACTCACCCCCGAAAAAGCACACTGTACCTGGGATTTAAGAGCAGGTATTGTGGTTCTGGATCTTAACAACTTGTTGCACGGGCAAACTCATCTGTCATCATGTCCCTCATCTGTGAAATAAGAATTACACCAAATCAGAGCATTTTTTCCACTAACAAGTTTGAAAGCAGTCTTTAAATAAATTGCAGAGGAAAGTAAATTACATAAATGATACATTACTGGAGCTGTGTTTGAAGCAGAATGTGTGAAGGTCTAGGACCCAGAAATGCAAATGAAACCTCCCCGCGTCGCAGCTCCCAGGGAGTGATGGTTTCTTCCCCGGGCCGCTGATAAAATCTGCAATATAAAGCGTGATGTGCAGAGCGAAAGCTCCTCTTCCGGAATGGCAAGTCAGGGACCTTTGTGCACAGCGTGCTGCCTGGGTAGCGATGGGAAAATGAATCTGTGCTTGTCCCACAGGGAAGTTTTACATGAGTTATTTAATACTCCACATTGTGTCATGGAACTCTGCAATGCTGTCTGTAAAACTCCCCAGCATAGAAAGACTCCCGGGGAGAACGCACCGTCCTCTGAGATAAGCACTTACTTCTCAAGTGAGGACAATCCTGAGAGTACCGTGTTGGTGGCCAGCAGCTGGCATTTCTAGTCTGAAGCAGAGGCCCCACAGTGACCTCATTTCTGGACAATCTTCATTTACCACTGACAGTGATTTGCTGATCTGGAGGTGATTTTCCACTAGAGTGGGAAGTAGTCATGCTTTCGCTTTTATCCAGCGTCTGCCATATGCCATGCATCTGCTCAGTGCAAGACAGGAAAGACAATTCCCCATCTTCCAGGAGGAGAGGCCCTAGGAGCCGCACATCCAGAGCTTTGCGATGAGGCCCACTGAGGCCTGAACAAGGTGCGCCCAGAAACCGCCTTAGCTGAGTGGGGGCGCTGGGGAAGACTTGCTGCAGGAGATTGCACCTGAATACACCAAGCCAGAGACGAGGAGGAGGAGGGGGGGGAGGGGAGAGGGAGGGGGAAGAGGAGGGGGAGGGGAGGGGGTAGGGGAGGGGGATGGGGAGTGTTCTGGGTGGGCAGAACAGCAGGTGCGGAGTCTCTAGAGGAGTGTAAGTGGAGAAACAGCCAAAGGAGACCGTGCCTTAGGAAGCTCACTCTTAGCAGGGGGGACAGTGGAGTGTGGTGGTGAGGGGCAGGGACGGACCTAGAGGTTAGGGATCGGACGCAAGACTGGCCCAGCGAAGAAGTGACCAACGCCAGACGAAGTCTATGGCCTTCAGTTGCTGTTGAATGATCCTTTAGTTTCTCAATAACCCCTATTTGGTCACGGTCCATTTTATTTTTCATGTTCTTTACTTATATTACGTTGGAGATTTCTGGATTGAGATTAACAAGACTGATCTGAATCCAGAAAGCTTATTTCTTTTCAGTGGATTGAAAGGGTGTTGAAATAAGAACTCTTTATTTGTTCCTTTAAGATTGGGAAAATGCACTTGTGGCTCTTTTTTGACCTAGTTTGTTTTTCGGGTGGGGATGAGGGAGTAGTTGTTTGGCCTCAGAAGCAGAAGATGATAAATCCATAATCACGAAAGGAATTAGGAATGCTTTCAATTTTGATAATTACTGCGTAGAAAAGTCCTTTTGATCTAGGAATTCAAAAGCATTTTTCTAGATTTTTTTTTACAAAGTATGCATAATTCTTTTTAATGTCTTATGAGTTTTCTTTCCTTCATTGTTAACTATTTTTGTTTGTGTTCTTTTTTTACTTTTGTTTAGGCTAGTTGCTGATTTGTCTATATTATGTTATCTTCACAGAATCACCTTTTATTCACTAATTCTTTTGTTTCATAATGTATCTTCTGCTTTATATTTTAAACAACTTGTTCTTTCTGCTCTCCTTAGGTTTTATTCTCTTAAAATTATTGAATTGAATACTTGCTGGGGAATGGAAGTGTGTAGAAATTCAAATTTTTTCCAGTTCACAGCTTTATATGTCTCAGGTGAGTTTACTAATTTCGTGCCTTCAATATTATTATTTTCCAAATATTCTGCTACTTTGAAGCTAATAACAGACTCATGATTTGAATTGTTAAAGAATAGGTTATAACATCCTCAGATGGCTGGTTTTATTACTCATTTCTACATTTATTGTGTTATAACCAGAAAGCATGGTCATTACTTTTATTACTGTTTTTCTTTCAGGTTTTTCTTGTGCCTAATATGTGGTCAAGTTTTGCAAATGGTTTTACAAGTATTTAAAAACTGATCTACTTTCTATTTTCGGTGTACAGAATTTAGAATAATGAATGAGGTTCCATATTCTTTATATCTTTATTTATCTTTTGAGTATTTGACCCGTTCATGGTTGAGAGAAAAAAATTCTGCTTTATTTGGATAATTCTCCTGAAATTTTCTGCATTGTAAGCTTTATGTGTTTTTATTTTACAATCTTGGAATGTAAGATATAACAGGACTTACAGCTGTATGGTAGATTAAATGTTTTTGTAATGATAAATTATTATTTTGCTTTGTTTAATGATTTTTGTTGTTGTTTTTGCCTTGAATTCTGTCTGGTAAAGATATAAGTAAATGCAAAAAAATCATAATCGCTTTTAATAGCAATCATTTTACTTTTCACCTTTCTAGATGACTAGTATAAAGTATATAGCTAGTTTTTGCTTATCAACTCTGATTTGGGAAGCTTTGATGGATTGATTGCATTTACACACACACACACACACACACACAGAACATCTACATTATGTATATAATGGGTTTCAATTCTGCCATCCTGTGTTTTCTTTTTCTAAACTTGTGTTGTTTTCCATCTTTTGTTGTACAGTCCATATCTTCTATATTTTAGTTCTGTTGCTCCCCTCCTCCTGATATTTTGAAAGATTTATAATCTGATTTTAGTCCCTCTTTATAACTCTAAATATTTTAAGACAATCTCTATTGACTTCTTGCTATGACATATGAGGAAAATAGTGCTGTCACCCACCCTTCCACTAATCCTATCCCACCACCTTGCTTTTCAGTTCTGCGGCAGTGTTGAAGTTTATATCACCTACATTAAATGTTGTAAAGTTCTAATGGCTTCCATGTTCACCACGGCCTTTACACACCGCAGCTGGCCCACCTCTGGGTCTGTATTTCGGTTCATCTCTTGGCTGGCTGGGGTCCTTCTCTATAGTTTTTTCTCCTAAGGCCTCACAGTGCTTGCGGTCTGACTGCGTGCTTGCACATTTAATGATGGTAGTCATGACTCGTAATTAGTTGGCTTGAAATTATTGTCATAATTCTTTCTCCTGAGGACTTTCTAAACATTGAATATTTTATGGATGTTCTGTGCTAACTCTATATTCTATTTTCATTATTGATCCCTACCCCAAAAAGCTTTGAATACCAGAGATGCACTCTATGTTTGTTTATGAAGTATGGTTCTCTGGAGGGGTACAGACTGTTATAATAGCAGATATATATATCTATCTATATCTATATCTATATCTATCTGTTTCTTTGTTTTGTTTTGTTTTTTGAGACAGGGTTCCACTATGTCATTCAGGTTGGCCTTGAACTCACTATGTAGCCCATGCTGGTCTTGAACTTGAACTCGTGGTGATCCTCCTGCCACAGCCTCCCAAATGCTGGGATTGCAGGTGTGTGCTACCATATCTGGTAAGGATATCTAATATATTTTCACACCTTCCCATAGCAAATTTTTTACCCCTTGAAAGTAATATCCACACTATTTAGAATAAATGTACTAACTTGATTTCCTTATCTTCTTATAAGTGCCTTGTTTCAGTGTGGATAATGGATGGTTTTTACACATTTTCTTGGGACACTGTTTTTTCATTACTGCAGATTAGGGAATTTTTTTTTTGATGCCAACTTTTATCATATTTAAAATTTTTTTTGGTGTTCATTTGTTTCATTTCCTTGAGTAATATCAGTAGTGTTTATATTCCACATTTCTAATATTCTCTTCAGCCTCTTCTTTTGTCCTTTTTTCCAGTCTTATTGCCTAATTGTTCCAAAAATTCCATGTGATTTCCCTTTAAATATATCTGTTTTCTTTTTTTGCTGATTCTAATATTTTTCCTTTTTGTAGTGGTTTTATTATATTCTACCTCTTATTTTATCATCTTGCTTTTTTCTAATATGTGTATTCTTCATTCTTCTTTTTTTTTTTTTTTAACAGGGTCTTGCTACATACTTTGAGCTGGCCTTAAATTTACTATGTAGTCCAGTCTGGCCTTGAATTCTCAGTGAGGCTCCTTCCTCAGCCTCCAGACTGCTGGCATTACAGATGTGTGCCACCACACCTGACTCTTCATCCTTTTATCTGTTTCTTTCATCCCTTTCTTCCTGTTGGTTCTTCATAGTATCAATTTTCCAATCATGACTGGGGGTCGTTGTTTCCTTCCCTCTTTCTGATTGAGGAGATCGCTAGTCAAGATATCCATTTGATTTTATGGCACAGCTGATGGCTCACTGGTCTTTTGTTTGATGATTTTGAACTTATCTTGCTTCCTTGGGTGTGGGAAAGAGGTACAAGCAAAGCTGTTTCTGATCTTTCTTTGATCTTGCCTCACCCCAGGCTATTCTCAGCTGGAGGAAGTGAACACAAGAAAGCTCTTCCCCAAGCCTCTTTCCTCTTCTGCTCCTCAGCATGCAGCAAGCCCTCTCTGTTTCCTTCCTCTTTCCCAGGTTATGTCCACCTCACATGGTCCTCATTCTCATCCCTCTAGTAAAGCTGAGCTACCTGGGCTCCCCCTAAATTTCAGAGAAATGTGTATTCTTAGTACAACCCAAGGAGGATGAATTTGTTTTCACTATCACTAATTTTAGTCTACTATAGTTCGGTTTTACTACATTTTGACAGTATCCTTTATAGTCTTCGATTGGGGGTGGTAGCCATTTCCTAATCCTTGTTTTATTTTATTTTATGTTATTTATTTATTTATTTTATATGCAGGTACCGTAAGTCGAACTCAGGCACTCGTGCTTGCCAGGCAGGCACTTATGCCGCTGAGCTATATCACTGGCCCCCTACTCCTTATTTTAAACTGAGTTTTCTTCTTCAGTTTTTGTTCATTTTAATAACTGTGCATTGCAGAGAACAGTGAATACATCCTTCGTCCCCGTATTTGACTAGAAACTTTAATCTTATGGTGATGTGATGGTACAGATAGGATACTGGTGGCTGAGGAATTCACTCCCCTCCACCTTCTAGAGCTCAGACGCCACCGTAGGAGCCTTCCACATAACCCTAGACCAAAGCACATGCAGGCTCTCTTCTTTCCTCTGTCACTCTCGAGCCCAACAGCCTGATTTATCTGCACAGCGTGCAGTGTGCCTTTTCATCACTCCAGCACCTTTTCTGTGTTTGTGACCTTCAATAAAAGTAGCTGCTTTTCCCTGACCATCGAGTGAATGCTTTACAATTCTTTGCTTGCTATACACAAGAACTGGGACTCTATCTGTTGGATCATCACACAGTTACAGTGATGTACCTCCCCAAATAGGTTTCGCCCTGACTCCCTGGCTGGAGTTGTGACAGCCACTCCAGGATCAGGAAACAGGCTACTCATGATCAAATGTCATGCCTCATACCCACTTACTAGTGGATGTAGTGTATTTACAATATGGATGCTACATGACAAATAAAAAAAAAACTTAAAATGGATGTGTAAGAAGCAAAGGTGCAAAGGGACATAGAAAATAAAATAGGAAAATCGTTGCAGGTTTCTGTGACAAGTTTCTGTGAAATTATCCCCAAGCTTCATGGAATCCAGGGCTCAGGAGCAAAATCACAATGGCTAACTCAGTTTAATTGCTTGATGAAGAAAGCTTATTACTCAATGTAGATTAACTATTTTCTGGTGTTAAAAATTCATAAGCAGACATGTTAAATAAGTAGATATTGTTCTTTACATTACTACATGCCCCTTATGTTTTCAATAGCACGGATGAAGCTTGTCTACCTGTTTGGTAGAGAGATATGGGGGCATGGTACTTAGGTGATCCCCAAAACTGAGGGTAGAACTTGCCTCTGCCTGTGAGTGGACTTGCTACTCTGCTGGCTTTGGGTTTTCCTTACACTTACCACTACTCTTGCCAGTCTTGGTTTCACCTCTCTTAAAACTCCGGACTTTTTCTCCTGTTCCTAAACTTTTTATTTGTTTCAAACAGCAAGAATTTATGGACTTATCTTGCTTTGATCTTTCCTGGGACCTTAGTTTGAGCCTCTTGCTTCAAATGCTGTGTCTGATGTTATAGAATTATGTTAACTAGCTCTTTGTTACTGTGACTAAATACCCAAGAAAGAGGAAGAAAAGTTTATTTTGGCTTACAGTTTTAGAGGTTTCAGTCCATAGTTGGCTGACTCCATTGCTCTTAAGCCAGTGGGGAGGTGGAAAATCTCAGTGGAAGGACGAGGCAGAGGAACCTGCTCACCTCACAGCAGCCAGGAAGCAGAGAGAAAGGGGAAAGTTGAGAAAGGAAGGAGCTAGGGACCAGAAATAGTCCCAAAGGTTGTTCCCTATGATCTGCTCCCTTCAACTAGGAGACTTCTCCTAAGTTTTCATTACCTCTCAGTAATGCCTTTTAATTATGAATACATCCATAAATTAATCCACTAATGAAGTTAAAGCCCCCATAGTCCAATTAACCCATGAACTCATAAGACTTTTGGGGAACCATAACATTCTACCCCATGCGCCTCCTCTGAACATTGCTGCATTGGGCCTTAGGGATCAAGTCCTCAGTACATGAGTCTTTGGGGGAGATACTTCATATTTAGACCCTAAAAAGCATGGGAATGCGTCTCCTCAGCCAGAAAAACAAAGGGTATGTCACCTCTATGTATGGTAAGAACAGAGTGGATTAAAAGAGTGAAAGAGAAGTAAAGAGGAAAACCAAGCATATCAGTGTAGCTCCCTGCGTCCTCAAGATTCCAGCACTGGGGCTTACATCGAGGGAATATCTGAAAGCCACCTTCACAGTGCCATTTGAGCTACCTGCAGAGCGAACATTGGAAACGTGTAGCATTTCCCAGCCTCGCACCCTTCCGAGTGCGTTTGCCTGTCTCCCCACTGCATCCTTACAGCAGTCTCTGCCTGAAGGGTTCCATCTTTGTCTCAAGGAAGGAGAGAAACAGTGTAGGGGACCTGCCCAAGGCCACTGGAGAGCCCAGGGCTGCGGGGGTTCTGGGCCAGAGCTTTGCTACTCAGTGGCAGTTTCCTCCTAAAGGAAGACAGCCAGCAGTGGCACTTCTCATATTTTAACTATGCTTTTTAAACTTAGAGTTGCTCATTTATTGGGGTTGTTTACACAGCTAGGATAAAACACCTCAGGTTCTCTGGTCAGCATGGGGCACTGCAAAAATAATGGAAAGCATCATAGTGACACAGAGAGAGCGCTGACCCTCCCCGCTGCTGCTTCTTGCTCTCTCCACAGGTGTAAATATTACCCTACAAACTCTGTTAGTGCACAGAGTTAGAAGCTATTTATTTTTAAAGTTGGAAAAAAAAGCCTTTCTGAAATTTTGCTTGGGACCTCAGAGGCCCCGCTATGTCACTGTGCACCTGCAGTGCATAAATGCTGGGAGCTCTCGTTCCCTGAAGTTTCCACGGGGCCTGCATTACCTTTATTTTCCTTGTGTGGGTCTGAGCATCACTGAGCAGGTTAAAATCAATTCCTGGAAGACCACGTAATAAAGAATTGTGGGTTTGCTGGCAAGGGACACTTTGCAGTGTCTTGCTGCTGAATTTTAAAACAGAGTAGAACAAGAAACTGGAAAGAAATCTCCCTCACTCTTTTCCTGGTCCCTGCTTCTTGCTCATTTCGATTTGCATTCAACAGGGCTGGCCTTGTTGTCTTTAGTTTGTGTTTCTCTGATTGATGGAGGACTCCAGGATTAGGTGCAATGTGTGTTCCTTTTTGTTTCTCCCTTTTTGTTGTAGAACTTTTTTCATATATAGTAAAATAAGCAAATCTGTACTACCAACAGCAGAAAAAATAGAGGTGGTTCTCCCTTGTCCCCATTCATGAAAGGCCCATCCCAGCCCCTTTCCATTCCTCATTGGGGCTGGGTGGTCCCACTGCCCCAACTGAGGCCGGTCTACCAGTGGTTCTTTTAGTGCTATGGCTTTCCTAGTGCTCAGAAGACCTCTTAAAATAAGCAGATAACAGCTTACTATTTCATTCTTTCTCTTCTTCTTTTGGTATGTTTTTCTCCCTAATGGTAAGTATTTGAGCTGTCCATTTGGGACTTGTTTTTCTTTTTTCTTTTGTGGAAAAATGCTTTGGGTTACAGAAATATTTCCTTGAAGCCAATAGGCTTGAGGGGATTAAAAAATGACTCATCAGCCCTGACATTTTACATCACTGGAGTGGGGGTGAGGGGGTGCTTCTCTTTAGTATCCGTACTCTACTACAAAATGTCTTTGAGGGTGACAACTGGGGAAATCAGGCAAGAGCCGTTTAAGTAGAAAGTGACTTCATTTAGCATTCCCTTTAAAAGGACATACATGATTTTTTTCCACTTGTGTGTTTTATAATTAAGAACAGAAAGGCCCACATGCTCTTCTAGCCAATTAAATAATTTTAGTTAGTTAATATTTTAAGGAGAAAGTGACACAGGGCTGGGGACACACTCAGCGTGGTGGATCACATAGCACTTTGGAGATTACAGCTGCTGGGGTGAACTAGATAAGGGTGTTAATGTGGAGCTGGACCTCTTGGTCCTGGCTCCATAGGCTAAAACAAAATTAAGTGACAGTCACATCAGGGTCACACGCTAAATCATTATCACCCCTGCTGTGTATATGCCATTTAAAACTCGGTCATGGTCATAGACCAAGTACTGAATGTTAGCCAGTTTGCCTTAGCAAACACTGGTAAATTTTAGGAACCATTTTCTGTCTCTGGCAAGGTCATCTGGCATTCTTGGGAGCAAGGCCCAAGGAGCTGTGCAGCAGGGGCCAGCATCCCTCTATTCACCCAGATCACCCAAATCAACGGTGACAGACAAGGAGTGACAGGTGACTCCTTGAAGTCCTCCCTTCCTTGCATGTCCACAGGAGTTAACTTTCACAGGTCGAAATGCGCAGTCATTTTACAGCACTGAAGACTTTTTTGGAGAACTGTGCAACGCTGAGAAGCACAAACTCTGCGTTTGCATGTGTGTGTTGATGCTATGAGCCTGGTGGGATTGGATTTAAGAAGATACTAGAGTTAAGATAACCTGAAGAAGACAGCAGCAAGATAAGCCTTCTTCAAAAAATGTCCTTGGAAGGCAGGAAGTGACGCTGTGGTAGGCACAGCTGTGTGCACCTTTCAGACAAGGACAGATGCTCAGCTATGGGACTCTGGAGAGTGTGGTCGGCAGGGCAGCTTCCAGCTGTCACCTGCTTTGGTGCCTGCCTCAGCTACTGAGAGCCATCGAGAGTCCTTCCTGGCCAGCCCGGACCCGGTGACTGTGTGAGGTGGAGGGATAGAGCCTGGGGTGTCATCCTCGCATGTGATGTGCTCAGCCCATGCTCCTGAGCATCCTGAGGGTCACTGGGTCTCTATTAGAGTTCGTTGCCTTGTTCCTTCCTGGCTCCTGTCTCTATTCCCTTCCATTCAAAGGTGTTGACTCTTCACAGATGTTGTGCCTCAGAGGACCCAACCTGTGGGAGCTGGTGCCTGTTTCTGAGAAAGTGGGTGATGAGGTGGGGATCTGGATGGTTCCCTGGTCCTGGCCAGTGCTGAGGACTCCGTACCCCATAGGTCTATTGGTCAGCTTTTCACTGTGGCTGGGACATATGCACCTGCAATTTAAAGGAGGAGAGCTTTATCTTGACTCATGGTTTCAGTGATTTTAATCCATGAGTGGCTGATTCCAAGGCAGAAATAGTGTGGTGGAAGAAAGCTGCTGCTCAACCCATGGTAGCAAAGGAGAGTGAGAGTGAGGGGGGGAGTGAGAGAGGGGGAAGAAGAAGGAGAAAGAGAAGAAGAAGGAGAAGGAAAAGGAGGAAGAGGAGAAGAGGAAGAAGAAGAAGAAAGGAGAAGGAGAAGAAGGAGGAGGAGGAGAAGAAGAGAAAGAAGAAGAAAGAAGAAAAAGGAGGAGGAGAAGAAGAGAAAGAAGAAGAAAGAAGAAAAAGGAGGAGGAGAAGAGGAAGAAGAAAAGAAGAAAGAGGAGAAGGAGAAGGAGAAGAAGAAGGAGAAGAAGGAGGAGGAGAAGAAGAGGAAGAAGGAGGAGAAGGAGAAGAAGAAGGAGGAGGAGTAGAAGGAGAAGAAAAAAGAAGAAGAAAAAGAAGAAGAGGAAAGAGGAGGAAGAGAAGGAAGAGGAGGAGGAGGAGGAGGAGGCAGGGGCCAGGGAGAAGAATATACTCTTCCAGGTGAGACCCCTGATGATGAACCTCCAGCCGTTCCCACATACTAAGAGCACATTCAGCTGTGAACTCATCAGTGGACAATCCGCTGAGGGGTGTAACATCTCCACGATCCAATCCTTCTGAAAGCTTCAGGTCCAAACACATGAGGCCTTTGGGGGGAACGTTTTAGGTCTAAACCATAGGAAACATAATTGGCTTCAAGGCATGAGTGGGCAGTTCAACTGTGAAACTTCTCCCAGCGGTGTGTTGGGATGATGGACTGGTGGAAGGGACTGCCCTGGCCGGTGTGATGTGCTGGGTATTCAGAGGCATGGCGGGGACAGTAACTGCAGGGACAGTGAGGCTGGATGGCCATGGTGCTACAGGAAGATAACAAACAACTCAGCACAAGCGAAGGTGGAGCCTGGTTTTCATCTCCTTAGGGGAAGGTGGGGAAATCCAGTGACCACGCCCAGGACTGAGAGGTCGGAATGGCTGAACTTCCAAGAAGATTAAACGTCCCAATGTGGCAGGCCTCTCATGCTAGAGGACAGGGCCCAGTTTAGGAAAACACCGGACTGTGACATGTTGTATGGAGACTTCTGTGTGGACGTTCTTAAAAATTTTGTCTTCTGGCTGGTGAGATAGCTCAGTGGCATAAGCACCTGCTTAGCAAGCACGAGGTCCTGAGTTCGGTTCCTGGTACCCACATAAAAAAAAAAAAACATTGTCTTCTGATTTCTCTAACATTCCCTTTTAAAAACCACAGTTCTGTGCACCTCTTCATGGGGTCTCACCTCTGAAAAGCAGCACATGCCCCTCTCTGAATCCATCTCGTCTCTCCTCCAGCTGCTAGGCCTCTGAATAGGGTTAAGAGGCAGTACCATCTTAATGTTGGTGGGTCACGTCCCTTTCATGAAGTGAAATAAATCAGACATACAAGCTTAAATATCACGTGGTTTCTGTTGTATGAGAAATCCAAAGTACAAGTAAGTCAAAGAGCAAAACAAGAGATAGATAATGGGAAACAGGGAGATAGATCTTTCTGAAATGGGAAGAGGACCAACAGATACTGGAAAGGGGGATAGGAAGGGGACATAAGAATTAAGATGTGTTATGTCCATGCACCAACTCTCCACAAGGAATGTAATGATTATGTACCACAAACATGCACCAATAAAAGTAAAGATGAATAAAAAGACATCGTACCATGCAGCCAGGGGTGCAGTCCAATCCTCCTTTCCAAACATGTTGGGGAAGATGGTCCTTTTTTGTCTACTCCTATTATGACACCTGCTAGTTTGTCATCCCTGATGCTCTGTGATTTCCTTGGGGAGGGGACATGTGTGGTCACTGCTATAACCTCAGCATTGGTAGACCCTGGCACAAAGTAGATGCTCAGAAAAAGTACATGTAGACATGGATGATCGAACCCCTGGGAATACATGAGATGGGAATGTTGTGGTGGTGGTGGAGGTATGGAATGGTCCTTGGGAGTGGCTTTTCCCTGCATGGTCTCTTTGGGAAAGTCTGCTTCCACGATGTAGCTGTTTTTACCTGCCCAAGAGCACGAGGTAGCAGAATAGCTGTGGCTTCTTAGGTTCTCATTTTCACATAACTGTTTCTCCTTACTTCATCCATAAGATGGGTGGATGGCAGCAGATATTTGTCTGAAGGGAGTTTCAGGTGCTATGAGATTAGGCCAAATGGGAGTCCCAGAAATCGTGTCACTTCCTCCTCTCCCTTGGGTGGCCTGAGGCTCCTCTTTATTGATGGGGGAGTTGGTCCAGCTCCTGGCACAGAGGAGCACAGGTGGGCTTCAGGGTAGGGCCTGGGACTTGGATATTAGCAATTATTTCACTTCTCTAAGCCTCAACCTCCCTCTCTGAAAAATGAGGATAATATCTATTTCTCTGTAAGTCACGGACCTAATTTATGTTGCATCATCAGCCCCCAATCAACAGCAGCTACCATTAGTACCAGAGGGTACAGATGAATCCAGGGAGCCACCTCAAGGCCATTTTCTGGGCACACAGCCCTGTCTTCTTCTTTCTGAATATTCTCTTAAGGAGGGGAAAAACCAGTGAAAAAAAAAAAAAGAAAAGGCTCTCGTACATGAAGCTCCAGCTATCTTGCCCCACAAATTAACCTGCTGGTTTGGTGACTGGGGATAAAGTTTGGATCCAACTCAGGTCCAGAGTCTGCTATATCACTTTGTCCCCAAACAAATGTGTGCCACAAGAGAAGTGCTGCACTAGCAAGATTCCAGGCCAGAAGAAGCCTGACAATTGCTTGTTGAAAGAAAATTGTTACCAGCTCTCTAGGTATTTGCAGCCTGACAAATAAACTGTCTTCCTCAAAGAGTTTAGACACACATAACTACACACTGAATACCCAGATGGCCTATCACAAAAGAAAAAGTGGTAAATAAGAAAAGCCCAATGTAATCAATGTTACTGTCTTTAAAACTACACAAAGAAAAATACCAATCAATATTTGGGACAGTCAGTTCTTTTAAAACCAGGGAATGGTGAGAATAAGAGGCTATTCCATATATAGAAAGCGATTTGAGGAAATCTTTATGCTCATTCAAAATGTTCACATTTTTGCAATTCATAAGATTTGCTCTGTAGCAAATGAGGAAAACTATTGTGTATAAAATTTAGCAGATCCGAACAAAATTGAGCAAATGCTGGAGAAAATTTTGCAGTGTCATTTTGCTTACAAATTTATAAAGAAAACACCTAAAAGGCAACAAGGAATAAGTAGACTAATTTGGAGGAATCAGGTCTGCAAATGTACTTGTTTAAATTAAAAAGAAATTGGCTCGGTTAACTGTTTTTAGCAATAAGCCATAATGGTAACTTAAAAACAAAGCTTTCTGGAAAGGATAACTGTTTATCTTAAGTCAACTTGGTTAAAGGGTGTTTAACTTGGTATCCAGCTCACGGACTGAATGTTATCATACTAAGGAAGTACAGACCACCTTCTCTCATGATCTCTTATTTTTTGTTTTTCTTTGGAAGGGGAGATTGTCTCTGTCCTGGCTGAGCTTCAGTGAATCAGAATATTGGCCAAATATTTATTGAGTATGTGCACGACTTGACCCATGCTGGTCCACTGTTAAGACCTTATGCTAACTGTGAGTTTGATGAGTGTATGTGTGTGTGTGTGTGTGTGTGTAGAGAGAGGGGAAGAGAGAGAGAGAGGTTTCTGCTGATTCTGAACAGATTAAGAGAACAATTTCCCTGTGCATCGCAGGCATCTGTGTCTGTCTGTCTGTCCTAACCCCAGCTTTCTCACCATATAGAGTGTTCCACTAACTTAGGCCCCTGACCCCCTACCCAGGTGGTCCTCCCTCCCCATCCCAACCCTGCACCTCTCTGTGCCATTTGATCAGCGACAAATAAGAGACTCGGGGCGGAAGGCAGAAGGATCACCCCTCATTCTTTCTTCCTTTCAAACACTTAGACACTTGGTGAGCATTGTTCTAGGCATGAGGAGACGTACTGTTGTGTGTGCAAAGAACATTGCGTGGTGTCAGCATGTGTGGACTCTAATAAAATCCAGTCATGGAAGCAGAGAGCAGGATAGTAATCATCAGGGCTGGGGAGGATAGAGAGATGTTGGCCAAAGGGTATCAAGCTGCAGTTGTGTAGGGTGAATATGTGTGGAAGGTCTAACTCATGGCATGATGCCTACATCTAATACTGTATTTTATACTGAATATTTGCTGAGGGTTGACTTTGGTGATCACGTCTCTCCCACACACATGCATACACACGTACACACACATATGGTAACTGTGTAATGAGAAGGATGTGTTAATAATCTTGACTCTAGTCACCAGTTTATCGTGAATACATACACCAAAGCATCATACGGTATACCTTAGATATATACAGGTTCGTTAAACAGTGATATGTAAGCAAACAAATAAGATGATTTCAGAGATGGGGAGTGCTAAGGAGAAGTTGGGGGCAGGTTTTGGTTTTGGTTGAGAGGCAGTCTGAATGTCAAGAAGGAGACCCATTTTCAGAGATCCAGGGACAGAGAATTTAAACACAGAGATGAGTAACTATAAAGAGCCTAAGGTGGAAAAGAACTGGCAGGTGTGAGTCACTCTCAGCCAGCAGAGGGGCAGAGTGGGGGTCGCTACCGGACATCGAACTTGTAGAAAGAAAGAAGAGCCAGGCCATTTGCGATGGTACTGGATTACTCTTCTCTAGATCTGCTCTTGATCCTGCCTTGGGTCCAGGGGTGGCTTTCATTTCTGTTCTGCCATCTGTTTGGCTCTGTCCAGTTAGGAGTCCTAGCAGGAGATAGGGGCCTGGGAATTTAATAAAAATTCCCAGGTCAGCATACCTTTCTGCCTTCAAGTAACAGTGGTGTCAACCTAAATGACAAACACAAAGAGACTCTCCGAAGATTAATTTCTGCCTGGGAATAATAGCAATGAGATGAGAACATGCGTACTTAGTAAACTGTGTGCATATTCAAGGAGGCTGCAGCAAGGGGGAAGTTTTAAGGGGAAGAGCAAGAGAAGGATTACATAAGTTATTTAGAAATAACCCTTGGCTACAAGGATCAGTAACAACTTGGAAACAGTTCAAAGTTGGACTGAGATCCTTACAGAGGTATATTCTATATCAGGTTATTGTGTCCTTCATGTAAGGTTGTACTGGGCAGAATCTTTCATGATAGTTCTTGTTATCAAGCATACATGCCTGAGATCTCCCTCATAGCCTTCTGGCTTTATTAATTATTTACTTGGTTAGTATTTGTTTTGGGTTGGATGTAGTTTTGTCCTCTATGAAGCTCATGTTGAAATTTAATCCCTGTTATGAAATATTGAGAGGTGAGACTTTTAAGAGGTCTTTAGGTCTCTGCACTCATAAATGGATAATTTGCTTAGGCAATTTATAGACTAATGAGTTAATGAACAATCTTGAGAGTGGATTGCTATGAAAGCCATTTGGGCTAGTCTATCATGCTCCCTGTATTCGTCAGTTTTCCCATCGCTGAGACACAATACCTCACACCTACAATTTAAAGCAGGAAAGGTTTAATATAGCCCATGGTTTCAGGATACCCAGTCCATGGTGGGCTGGATCCAAGGCAGGATCCTCATGGTGGAAGAGTGTGGCAGAGCAAAACTGCTTAGTTCATGGTGATCAGGAAGCAGAGCAGGGTATTAGCACCAGATGGGAAGGGCCAAGACCCGATATAGTATCTGAGGTCACACGCCCATGACCCACCCGGATACATCCATGAGCATGGTTTACTAATCCACTAGGCACTTTTTAATCCCATGAAACCAATATATAAGATTAATGGTCACAATCCACCACTTATCTGTTCCACACCCAAACCTATCACCTTAAACCACACTTACTCTCCAAGTAAAGACAACAGCAAGTGAATAATTCTGCCTGACATAATAGAACCATCCCAAGTACAATTGGAAACACAATAGTGCCACCCCCAAAGTCTCACAGTCCCTCTCTCATGATGCTCTGCATCACCTCAGGACCAGGTGATGCTCTGCATCACCTCCAGCAAGAAGCTGTCAGCAGATGTGGCCCTCAAATTTGGACCAGAACCATGAGCCAAAATAAACCTATTTCTTAGGGTTTGTGGTATTGTGATTTTAGTAACAGAAAATAGACTCAGTTAGCGTTTGACACAAGGGAGTTCATTTTGATGCTGACAACTTTCATGGTAGCCACACCTTCCTTCCAGGTACTGGGTTCAATCCGCAGCCCTCTGTTACTAGCTCTGGGGATTTCATGTAGCCGCAGCTTCAGGAATGCTTGCTTGCCTACACTTTAGAGCAGAGTTCAACAAATTATTTACAACTTTTTCCTAGTTTGTATATGTCATCTCTTTCCTCTGGGAGTCCTGCCTCATGTAGCTAAATCAGCTGTGGTGCAGGCTATGGATTTTAAATACAATGGAAAGCCTTTGGAGTCTTTAATTTTTAAATTTTAAGTCAGGTTTATTGAGGCAGTAAAGTTCACACCTTTTGTGTATACAGTTTTATGAATTTTGCAAAGCCAAATTGCACAGTCAAGATGCAGATATTTTCAACCACTGGAAGGATTTAAATGAGGGTTATCTGTCCTATTTCAATTTTAAAAACATTACTCAAACTTAATGAAAGATTCTAGGAAGGCAAGACCACACACAGAGTCTAGGTAGGAGGCTACTTCAGTGGTTTAGGTACCATGCTGGAGAAGCAGGAAACAGCATTGAATGTTCCTTTCCTCTTAAAAAGATTATAGACAAACAAGAGAAATCGACAAGGAAGCAACATTATAAATAGCATGATAGCCTGTGTGACACACTGATGGGTGGGGGCTTTGAGAGATGTGGGGAGAACGTATGAGGGGCTCAGTACTGTGCAGACTCTCACTTCCTGTGACCTGTCAGATCTAACCGATTCCTTGGGCTTGGGCTAGGATTTGTCACAAGAAGCCTGATTCCATCAGCACCAGTACTTGTGGGAAGGTCTCAGAGTCTTTGCATTTTCTAAATCCCAAGAGTTCAGATTTGGGTCCATTCATTATAAATGTAGGATAGAAAAGTAAAAAGATGAATACATAAACAAGATAACATGTTTCAGTGTCTTCTGATATTTTACGCATCACAGCACACAGGGATAAAACCAGAAGCTGCTCACTGCTGAGAGCTACCTAACCAGGCAGCCTTGTCACATCATTCCCATCCAGCCACTTCGAGAGCCCAGGGGATGGATATCAAGCTCACCTGTAAGCTATTGGTTAAGAAATGTTAATGGTTTCCCTCCCAATTAATAAGTTGTGATGGACAGATGAAACAGCCATAAAGCGTATAGTCATAAAATCTAGTTTCAGTGAAATCACTGAATCACCTTTCTGAGGCGTGACCTCTCTGAGCCTGGATGCTGACAATAGCATCTTCTTATCTCGTGCTTGGATACCAAGCACTTTCTCGAACATTAATTGTATTGGAAAAGCCTCAGCGACAGTGAGCACAAGGGGTCCTCAGGATTGATCACAGCACTATGCACCTGCGAAAATGTTTGTTGCTGACTTTGACCAGCATGGAATAGCAGCTCAGGAAGGAGTGTGACGAACACGGAGAGCCTATGATCAGCTGCTGTCACTGTGCACCTGAATCACCTCCATTCATTGGAATCAGCACCATTTGCTCTGATCATCACCTTCGCCAAGCCCCTGGAAAACAGACTGGGAAAAAGTGAGAAAATGGAGATAGAAGTGCCATCTGGGATGATTTTACATGATTAAGTAGTAGCCTTGAAGAGGGGCTGAATGATATTCTTTTATTATCAGTTCAATCCTTAGCTATATTTTCTCAAGTTTTGAAATCATCTTTTTAAAAGAATTATCTGAACTGGCTTGTTAAAGGTGTACAATGACTATTTAAGGGTCTAGATTCTCAAGATGGAATTCCTTCAATTCTACAAAATAATAAATCAGTGGTGAATCCAGGCAGGAGGAAGACAATGGCTTATTGATATCAGAACCACTAAGATGCCCCAGCTGACACCACCACATGCCAGGGCTCAGCACCAGGCCCAGGAGGACCCAAGAACCATGCACCCTACCTCCAGCTGTCACCTGTTGGGGGAGCTTTGACAGACTCAGGAGGACCTGGGAAGCTTGAGCTCCACCCCAGTCTCTGGGTTCCTCATAGTACAGGGCAACAGAGTTTACAACCAATGTGTTGACCTGATCAAAGAAGAGATCAATAGCCAGGAAGAGAGTTTTGCTTCAGGACTGAAGTCATACCCTTCCACAGAGACCAGTTGAGAGATGGCCTTGGGAGATAGGCTTGGAGAGGCTGAGAACTAAATAGGGATCTCCTGGAGTCCCCTGGGAAACCTGGTCTTAGAACAAGAAGATCACAGGGTCCGTATTCTATTGGGGGAGGTCCGGTGTGGTGGGAGTAATCATCAGAGGGGGTGTTCCTAAAGAAGAAAGCATTTAGTGTAGTGGTATGTTTGAGATCAGGCATTGCTGCCAACATCCAGCAGAAATCAGTGCTCTGAATTACTATAGGTCAAATAAAGGGGGTCTAATTGTCTTCACTAAAATAAGAGTCCTCTTTATTTTGGTAAAGACCTGTAGGGTTTGTATCCAGTTGACATTTGATGCCATTGTTCTTTTTGAATTTACTGCTGTAGGCAAGGTAACTTAGTTGTCACTGGTAATTGGTTTTCTCTCTATGCCAATACCTGGAATGCTTTGTGTGTGGGGGTCATAAACAATACTGTGGCTCCCTCCCAAAGAATGGGGCATTGAGCCAAAGAATTTGCAAACCCTAGCACAGAACACAAATGAACAAACAAACAAACAAAAATAACCCAGAAACATGAAAAGACAAGGCAACAAAATGCCTTTGAAAACTCCCAACTCCTCCCAGATCAGTTCAAGAGGCATTTAGGGGGAGGAAATCACAAGGTATACAGCAGATAGGTCTGAAAGTAAAACAGACCAATGGAAGTAAAACATTTCTACTAGGTGCTTGGTGAATTTAAAGAAGATATAACTAATCACATAATGTCCATAATGAAACAAATGATCAACAAGTGTTGATCTAAAGAGGAGCTAAAGAAAGAGATACAAAACATGAATTCCCAGCAAAGAAAAGAATGAGAGTCCATAAGAAAGTTCCAAACAGAAATCTAGAGGATAAAAATGTGATTGAAAGTCTCTGTAGCAGAAGCGACCAGTGTGAAGACAGTGTCAGATCTAGAGGACAGGGCTGTGACCAATGATCAATTAATGAGAGATACCTTAAAAACAACAAGAGAACATGAAAAATGTATCCAGAATCTCCTAGGTGACTCAAAGAGGACTAATATAGGAGAAATTGGAATTAACAAAAAATCAGAAGACAGCACAAAAGGCATAAAAGCCTGTTACATATATACTAAGAGAAAACTTTCCAGACAGGGAAAAAGAATTTAATATACAGATAAGTGAAGCACATATAGAACCTCAAAGAGCCACGATTAGAAAAAACCACTCCATGCCACACAATAATTAAAATACCAGAAATACAACACAAGAACAGAATCTTAAAAGACTTCTAGAGAAAAGCAATGAATCACCTATAAAGGAAAACCTACTAGAATTACAATAGATTTCATAACACAAACCTTAAAGGCAAGGAGAACAAGGAATGAAGTGTTTCAAGCTCCTACAGAAAACAATTTCCAGTCCAGACTGTTATATCCTGTAAAATTATCTTTCAAAATTGATGGAGAAATAAGATACTTCCATGATAAAGAAAACCTAAAGAACTGCATGACCGCCAAAACAATGCTCCAAAAAATTCTCAAGGAGGTCCTAGAAGGAGACAATGAAACTAACAATGACAAAAAGTCCAATAAAATGAATATATCAGGTAAGGTTAGTAATTAAGTAGAAGAAAAAGAAAGCAAAACAGCAACAGGAAATTAGTACAATGACAGGAATAAGTCAACACTTATCGATTATAGCTATCAATGTAAATGGACTCAGTTTGCCAATCAAAAGACACAGATTAGCAGACTGGATCAAGAAACAAAATTAGAGAGTATGCTGTATACAAGAAACTCATTTAACACAAAAAACTCATAGACTAAAAATCAAAGGATGGAAATCAATATTGCATGCAACAGGAAGTAAACAAGTAGAAGTAGCTATCCTATTTTTAGAGGAAGTGGATTTCAAGTTAAAGCTGATCAAAAGAGGCAAAGAAGGTCATTACGTATTAGTTAATGGAACTGTTCAAACAGAAGAGATAACAATAACAAACATATATGCACTAAACCATGGTGCACACAACTTCATAAAACAAACTCTAATGGACATAAAAGATCAGATAAACATCAATACAATTATAGTGGGGGATCTCAATACTGCACTATCACAAATAGATCAACTGAACAAAAAATCAACAAAGAAATCCCAGAGTTGAAACACACCTTTGAACAAATGGACTTAATAGATATATATAGAGTGTTCCACCCACCAACAACAGAATACACATTCTTTTCAGTTGCACATGGTACTTTCTCCAGAATAGACCACAGTGAATAAAGCATTTCTAAGCAAATGCAATAGAATGAAAATTTTACCATGCATACGATCAGATCATAGTGCAATTAAGTAGGAATCTATAATAAAACAAACACACAAACAAACAAACAAACAAAAAAACCCAAACCACAGAAACTATGCAAGTATATGGAAATTAAACAAGACAGTCTTGAATAATCAATGGGTCACAGAGGAAATTAAGGATGAAATCAGTCAGTTTTTATAATTAAATGATAATGCCTGCACAACACACCAGAACTTGTGGGACACAACAAAAGCAGTCCTATGAGGCAAGGTTATGTGGTGAATGCCCACATCAGAAAAATAGAACAATCCCAAATAAATAACATAATGATGTATCTCAAAGTCTTAGAAAAACAAGAAAAATCCGAACCAAGAGTTTGTACAAGGAAGTATGCAAAAGTCCTTAAAAAGATACTGGCAAACAGAGGGACAAATCATTAAAAACATACACCATGACCAATTCAGCTATATGCCAGGGATGAAAGGAAGGCTCAACACACACAAATCAATAAATGTAATTCATCACATAAACAGAAACAAGGGCTAAAATCATATGATCATTTCAATAGATGTAGAAAAAGTCTTTGACAAAATCTAACACCCATTCATGATAAAAAAAAATCCTGAAGAAAATGGTATAGAAGGTCTTTAGTGCAACATGATAAAAGCCATTTATGACCTACCTACTGCCAGCATCATATTAAATGGGGAAAATCTGAAAACCTTCCCTCTAAAATCAGGAACAAGACAAGGACATCCCATTATCATCACTCTTGTTCTACATAGTTCTTAAAATGTTAGCTAGAGCAATCAGACAAGAGAAAGAATGAAAAGGGATGTGTATAGGAAAGGATGAAGTTAAAATATTATTATTTGCACATGATATGATCCTTTACTTGTAAGACCCAAAAACCTCACCAGAAAACTCCTAGAATTGATAACCTAATTCAACAGGGTAGCAGTATACAAAATAAACACACAAAAAGAATAACATTCCTAGATACTAATAATGAACTCACTGAAAAAGAAACTAGGAAAACAATAAATTTACAATCACATCAAAAAATTAAATATTAGTTATGAACCTAACTAAGGAAGTAAAAGACCTCTGCAGTGAAAATTACATCAGGCTGAAAAGGGAAATTGAGGAGGACATTAGAAAATGGAAAAATACCACCTGTTCCTGGATAGGCAGAATCAACATAGTCAAAATGGCTATACTTCCAAAACTTACATACAGATTTAATGCAATCCCAATGAAATACCACAGAGCTAGAGAAAACCACCCTAAAATTTATATGGAATCAGAAGAGACCCAGAGTAGCAAAAGCAATCCTAGGTAACAAAAGCAAAGTAGGTGGTATCACAGTCCCAAACTTGAAGTTACACTATAAAGCTACAGTGGTTAAAACAGCATGGTACAGGCACAAACAGGCATATGGATCAATGGAACAGAGTAGAAGAAGCAGAAACAAACCCAAGCACACATACGTATTTGGTCTTTGACAAGGAAGCCAAAAACATACACTGGAGGAAAGATAGCCTCTTTAATAAATGGTCTGGGAAAATTGGCTATACTTAATCTACTGGAAGATAAATTTGGTACAACTCTTGAAGACATAAGTATAGGCAAGTATTTTTCTGAATAGAACCCCAATGGCACAAAAAGTAATACTGAGAATCAACAATGGGATCATATTAATTAACCATTTACCAGCTCAATTATTTAAATACAAGATGACCAAAAATTGCATGTTTTGTTAATTTTTATAAGATAATACAACAGGAAATCTAATGATGACAATTTTATCAAATTTATTCCATATAAGAATTGACTGGTTGAAATGACACCTGCCCATGGGACTCTAATGTGCTGAGCAAGTGATGCTTGGGGAAAATTGTTAAGTGGTTAAAAAGTTCTGCACAGCAAAAGAAAGAACCAACAGAGTGAAGCAACAATCTACAGAATGGGAAAGAAATTTTGCCAGCTAGTCCATGGACAGAGGACTAACATCAAGAATATATAAAGAACTCAAAAAAATTAGACTCCCCAAATTAAAAGACCCAATTGAAAAATTTGCAACTGAAATGAATAGACACATCTCAGAAGGACAAATGACCAATAAATACATGGAAAGATGCTCATCATCACTGTCCATCAGAGAAATACAAATTAAAACTACAATGAGATATCATCTTACCCCAGAAAGAATGGCTATCCTCTAATAATAAATGCTGGTGAGGGTGTGGGGGAAAAGGAACTATACTGCATTGTTGGGGAGAATGTAAACTAGTATGAACACTGTGGAAATCAGTGTGGAGAATCCTAAAAAAACAAAAACTAGAAATTCCTTTTGACCCAGCTATCTCTCAAGTTTCTTCCCAAAAGAGTTAAAAATCTTCCCATTACAGGGATACATGCATACACATTCACAGTTTACAATACCTAGATCTTGAAAACAACATGTGTGTCCATCAACAAATGAATGGAATGGATAAGGAAAATGTAGTAGTTATTTACAATGGAGTACTATGTTGCCATAAAGAAAGATAAACTTGAAGAATTTATAGGTAAATGGATGTAATTTGAGAATATATATATATATATATATATATATATGCAAAATATAGAAAAGAGATAATGAGGAAGTAGGGAGAAGTTCCCCAATTACATATTCCATTGTTTTAAAAATATTTATATATATATATATACTAATTTGTTTCTTTTTATACTAAGTGTATCTTAGTTTATTGAAAAGAAAATTCGTGTTATTATCTGTTTGTTTCTTTTTTTTTAATTTTTGTGGGTATCAGGGGTCGACCTCAGGACCTCGTGCGCCAGCAGGCGCCCTTGCCTCTGAGCGATATCACCAGCCCATTTTTCATATGTGGGTTCTGGGAGTCGAACTCGGGCCCTTGCGCTTGCCAGGCAGGCGCATAAGCCTCTGAGCCATCTCACCGGCCCCTGTTTGTTTCTTTTTTGTAAGAATCTTTTTTTTAATCTGGTTTTTTTATTCAATTCTTTTTTTTTTTTTTTATGTGGGTACCAGGGGTTGAACTCAGGACCTCGCGCTTGCCAGTAGGCGCTTGTGCCGCTGAGCGACATCACTGGCCCTTTTTTCCTTTTTACGTGAGTACCAGGGTCGAACTCAGGACCTCGCACTTGCCGGGCAGGTGCTTATGCTGCTGAGCTATCTCACTGGCCCTTATTCAATTCTTAAATAATCAACAATTCTGTCACATCTTATTGATGAAAAACATGGCCTAGAGGGAATCAATACCTTATCTAAAATCGTATTGCTTTTAACTAGTTGAATAGTATGTAATTCTAAAAATAACTTTCTCCTAAATCTATACTTTATCTGGGATGAAACTAAGTTTTTAAATTTATTAGCACATTTGATGAAAAAAATTGCTTTCTTTTTGTTTTTTGTCTTGTACTAATTACTTTAAAGATAAAGATACAGGGTGTTATAACTATTGCTATGCTCTTATTATTTTGCTATAAAAATTTGTTTTATTTTTTCATTAAAAAATTTCAGATAGGGCTGGTGAGATGGCTCAGCAGCATAAGCGCCTGCCTTGCAAGCGCGAGGGCCCGAGTTCGACTCCCGGATCCCACATACGAAAAAGGGGCCGGTGATATCGCTCAGCGGCACGGGTGCCTGTTGGCGCGTGAGGTCCTGAGGTCGTCCCCCTGGTACCCACAAAAAAAAAAAAAATTTCAGATAAAGAACCACTAACATGATAGTAATGGCCATAAATACAATAATAAATATAATAATAATACCAAGGGATGACATTGATTGAGAAAAGCTATAATGGTGTAAGCGGGGTTCAAACAACTAAAAAGCATGAAATACAGGATCTCATTGTTATGTAGTAATGAAATCAACAGAGTGAGCCTGCCGTGGAGGATGCAAATAAATTGCTGAATTTATCTGAATTGTCAAATTTCCCTGTATATACTTTGTACTAGGCCTTGTGCTAAATGTGAGTTATCTTGTTTATTTCTGACAACTTATGAGCTATGCAGGTACCTTGGATTTCACTACGTAACCAGTGAGAAAGGAAAAGTTGGAAGATCCAGCCAGGCTGAGCTCAGGGACAGGGATCAAAGATACATCAGAAGATTTGCCCTGTTGCAAGGCACCTATGCCAAGCCCGTGCCTTCTTTTGGATCTTTTTGGCCAATGCCACTGGACATTTTTTGCTTCAAGGTCTTTTATGAAGTCTCTCATATGAAGCAGGGCATGACATCAATTACATTTACCCCAAGGTATGCATATTCTTAGAGTCAAGAATCCTGTGTGTGCAGTGAAACCAGTGGAAATGTGCCAGGGATATACAAATAGTGCAGTTGTTGCTGTCTTTAATTTTTAAAAATCACCTTTGCAAGAAATTCACCAAAGTGCAATTTGATGAGTTTTGGCAAAGGTATACAATCATGTAACCAACAGCACAATACTGGTGTATAATATGTTCATGATCTCCAAAAGTTACTTTGTGTTCCTTTTCAATTAACCTCTTCCCTAGCTTCTATCAACTTTTGACTTGTGGTTGGTAGAGTTGCCTTTTCTAAAATTTTGTATGAATAGAATCATACTGTGCATACTCTTTAAATTCTGGCCTCTATCATTTAGCTAATGTTTCTGAGATTTATGCAGGTTATTCTGTGTATCAACAGTTCTCTTTTATATTGGTGCTTTTCATGTATAGATATACCACAATTTGTTTATCTGTTCATGTGGGTTGTTTTCAGCTTCTGGGTACTATGAAAATATTTAGGTGAACACCTGCTGAATTACTTTTTCATATATCTAGAATATCTAGATGATATTCTAGAAATGCTATTTTAAGTGGTGTTTAACTTTGCAGGAGATTGCAAGACTGTTTTCCAAAGTAGCTACATAACATTTTTCACTTCTACCTGCACACAATAAGCATATTAGTTTCACTACAACCTCATTAACACTTGGTACTGTCATTCTTTTAAATTTTAACTATTTTAATTGTGTGTGGTGTTATCTCATTATGATTTTAGGTTGTGTTTTTCTAACAACACATAATATTTGGCCTATTGCTGGGGGAATCCAAATGAAGGTATTCCTACCTTCTGGCAAGCTACACAAGAAAAACACAAGTCAGTGAATATCTCCTGCCATTTCTTCATAATATCAGGCCCAAAGTGCGTTTCTTTATAGGGACTGAGCCTTCCCTATTGTAGAAATGAATCCATGTCTCCAACTAAGACCAAGCCCTGTTGCTCCAAGTGGGAAGAGAAACACAATTGCCATTGTAATTTGTTCCTCAGGAGTAAACTTGTCTTAGTCCCTAATATTGATTTCCATGGAGGTAACTTCTAGAACCAGTGTTGAGAGCCTCTTCTAATGCCTGATATTTTTTCTTCCCTGGAACATTTTACCATGGGTTGTAATGCTGCCTTTGAAGTTTGGGGTTTCTGAGTCACCTGATTCCCATATCTGGCACCGTTCTGCATAAACCCACTTCCATCAGTTTCATTGTCACAGGTGTGAATCCAGAAGCAGATTACCTGGGATCCTGAGTGTGCGGAAAATTTTAAGCAGCTGCCCCTGTGACTGTTGCCACTCTAGTTAGTCCCCAGGGATATGATGTGTGTCCACTGTAAGGAAAATGACTCCCTTATTAGTAGCCAGAGCTTTATCAGGGATTTCTGATCAAGCAATTTCTTACTTTGGTGAATTGGTGACAACCAAGAGTAAACTTTAAAGAGGAGTATTCTAAGCGTTTCTGCAGAAGTTCCATGCCTTTAGCCTCTGAGACCCCAACCTAGAAGAAAGCCTCTTTCCAGTGGGAAAAAATGTTAGACTGTTTAGAGCAGTGCATGAAGAAGTCGGTTCTATGAGAATGAAACAATCTTAAAAAGATGGAATAACAGAGTCCTTCACATGGAAAACAAATTGATCTTTGCTACCCAGAAAACCCACCTCCTGGGTCTGATTGCTTTTCTGAGTATCAATTACATAAAGTCCTTAGATCCTCCTTGAGGAGGGTGTGAGGTTGGGTTGGCCTAACAAGACTGTGTGAAAATCAATTTTCTTTCTTATTCTCAATATGTCAGATAAAACATGAACCAGTGTTCACAGGGCCGAAAGATGTCTAGACTAAAGAAAGACAAACTGAAAACCTGGATTCTTAGGGCCACTTGGAGTAAGTGCAGAATTTGTTACTGGCTAGCAAGTATACTGAAAGAGACCACTGAAAGAGCGATAGGAAATTTGTGTGGTATTTCAAATGATAAGAATTTCAAAGTTTGAAGAAAAGGGTAAGAAGGATGAACAGATGTGCCAACCAATCGTAGCTGTCAAGACTGGTTAAGAGACTCTAAGAGGTGATTGGGTCACAGGGGCAACATTGGAGTAATCCACTGATGTCTACAGCTGAATGCGCTGTTAGGAGATGAGGCCCAGTAGGAGGGCTGCCCTTAGAGGTATATCTCATGCTAATTCTCTTCTCCTGCACTCTGCTTTCACCACCATCCAGGGAGCAGCCTTGCTCCATTATGCCCTTCCACAATCATGTTCCTGCCTTAAATTCAGCTAAGCATGGACCGACCCCTTTGAAACCATGAGCCTCTTCCTTTAAGTTACAGATGTCAGGTATTTTATATGAACAGTGGGGAAGTTGACCAATACAATAGCGCCATAGAAGGGAAAAGAAAATAATTAGGAAGCAGTAGAGAAGAAAAAAGTAGGGAAGAGAGATGATGGGGTATGGTCATTAATTGTGATATGTTAACTTGACTTAACTGTCTAGCAGGTCTGCCTATGAATGATTGACATGGAGGCCAGCAAACAGAGGAGAGAAGACCCACCTGGATGTGGGTGGCACCAGCTAATAGGCTTGTACCCTGAATGGAATGAAAAGGGAAAGAAGGAAGTCTGACTTTTCTTTTGGCAGAGCTTCAGTCTTCACCATTGTCTCTGGGCATTGGCCTCTTGTGGAGACCCTTCAGCCTTCCAACACAGACTCTTTGAACTTTCAATAAGGACTTGCACTGGTAGCTACAGTGAGATTCCAGATCTTTGACTCCTGACTTACTGGATCCTCCAACTCTCCAGTGCACAGAATTCTGTATTTTACATAGAGAATATGATCATGAATATTATCACTAATAAAATTATAGATTATGGTCAGAGAAGCATAGAAAAGTGATTTCCTACATTATGCTCTTCTTGGCCACAAGCACTGGACTTGCTTCAGACATGAACATGTAGTAGACACACACACAGAGTGCCCGAGGCCCTTTGTCACTGGGAAGAATGGCTTTGGGCAGGCTTCTGCAGTTGATAGGAAGCCTTTCTAACTAGCAAGGCTAGTTTAGATCATCAGAACGTTCTCTGTGGCATGGAGCACAGGAAGTCATTTGTGTCCTGATGCAACCAAATAAAACATGCCTTGGGTTCTTAAGCAGCACAGGAACCTCTTTCTTATCATCAATATGTTACATTTCTGCTCTTTCTCTTCATCATCCAGAGAACATATCGTCCTGGGAAACACAGTACACTGCACATCCCATGCACAGCTTCATTGGCTGCAAAAGACTCCCCCAAATTAGAAAGAGACTCATGGACCACAGCAGTGGTTTTTCAGCTCTTTTTGTTATGTCCTAAGTTAATATCCACTAATGCACTCGCCAAGAGGCAGAGGAACAGAGTTAATATAAACCAAGCTTTTAATACTATTGATAAAAAAGCCATAGTATCTGTGAAGGAAGCAGCAGGCACTAAAATTAAAAATATTGTCTCCAGGGTTGCTCAGCCTGAAATGCTTTCTTTTTTATTTTTATTTATTTATTTATTTATTTATTTTTGGCACCAGCCTGCTTTCAAAAATTCTAAACCTGTAAGGTTGAGTTCTAAAGGGCTCCTTTCTTCACATTTGTGAAGTTAGCATTATTTCCACGTGTATTCATCTACTATGTTTACTTTTTCATCTGAAATTGTCAACTTGAATCAAGGACTGTGTCTCAAAGTGAGCATTTATATGCACAAAGCACTGAACTTCACTTACGCATTTAACTACCACATTTTCAGCTAGGAGTGAATGACGCTAAAGGCCTGGGTAGTAATTTGGAAAATGCTGAGGCAGGAAATAGAATTGATTATGCTGTGGGCTGGTAGGCAGCAACAAGCCATTTAGTTAACTGGTCAACCTGTTACAATCCAATGGTCTTAACTAATGCCCTCAAATTGAAATTCTGGTAAAATAAAAAAAAGCCACTTTAATTATTTATGAAAAATATCATCCTAGATAAATCAACTACATGTACCAGCAAAGATAAGAGGAACTCAGAAGCAGGTCTAACTCCAAAGAGAGCCTAGGTTAATGTCGGCAAAACGTGGCATTTGCCTTGCTACAATTTTATCTCAATCTTATGGCTGATACTGCAAGTTGATCATTCATTCTTTCTGCTCTGCTCAGCCTTTGCCTCACAATTCATTGAAGCCTAACTCTCTAGGCCAGTGGTGGTGAACCTTTCAGAGACAAGTGACCAAAGTGCAATCCAAAAGCCACTATTTATCACAAAGCACCAACACTGTAATTATACAGTGAGGCTTTAGTTAAGAAAAAAAAACAGCTCATACATTCACATCTTTTGTCTTAAAAGAAAAACCAGTACGATGGGTGCAATAGGTTCGCCACCACTGTGGCAGTCTCTGCCAATATGTCAGAGTACGCACTTAAAATGGTATTTATTATGCATCCTTTGCCTTAGTCCAAAGTAAATTCTCTCAGTTTGCCTTTTACCCTTTTCTGTATGACCCAGTTCAAATTTTCTCGCTTATCAAGTCATTTCCCCCATTTTTGGCATGTATGCTTTGATAGTATATGCTTTTCAGTTGATTTATTTCATTTATACATCACAATAACAATTAAACTACTAAAGTTTAGATGCTGAATTCTGGTGTTTGTCACACACAAACTCCTCTGGATATATGCCTTTTGTGACCAGGCATTTAAAGACTTCTGATCAGTTGAATTTGTTTGCGGGTCAGCCACTTTTGCTCATTAATGTGTAGTTTTGGATAGTCACTCTTGCAGTAGAGTCATGCTACCTGTGTTAAATAAATAAAAGTACCTTTTGTTCTATGAATATCTGACAATCTTCAGCTCAATTCTATAAATGCCATGCCTCAAAAACGTGTTTCCTTTTAAAAGCAGCTGCAGTCCTCTCCGCCACCTCAACCCAGGTGAAAGGCCTGGAGGGCGGCCCCTCCCATCGCCATCCCCACTGCCGCTGTGACCCAGGTGAATGGCGCCGAAGGCCCAGAGACCAAAGGGAATGCCAGTGACACAATAGGGTCCCATCTAGGACACACAGGATGGACAGGCGGGCCTAGTGGTATGAAAAGTCTGAAGCAACAATAACAATATGAGCCAACAGGTGGTGAGTTAGGTGAACCAGCGATGTGTTTGGGGACAAAGACACATGGAATAGAAGCAGGTGGGTGGGGCTGCCCTGTTCTCTCCCTCTTTTTTTCTTTTTCTTTTTTCTTTTCTCTTTTTTTCTCTTTTCTAAATGGCTGGGGAGAACTCCAGTCACGGAAAACTAATCCCATCCCCCAAACCCAGAAACCAAGTTCAGATAATCCCTTGCTTACTCCCTCATTCTTTCTCTTCTGCCATCTTCTCTAGTTTCCCAAAGTTTGTGTGATCATCTTTGTCCTCCAGCCTTGCTTCTACTTCCTTTTCAGTTATCTTTGTTTTATCCACTAACTTTTTTAAATCTCCCCACCAAAGGGTAAACCACTGTACCAAGGGGAAGCACTTTGAATACAAGCTCCCAATTTACAATTGGTTCTGTCGTATAATTGTACATTTAGCTCCTATGGCTTAAGGTACAAAATTAATAGCTACTACAGTTTGTCAGTTTCTAATCTGTGCTTGATGCTATTGTTATTGCTAATTATACTACTTTAGCTAGGATGTCATATCTGTTGCGGTCAGTTGTTCTCCCTTTTGTAACAATACTGGGAAGCTCTGGGGTAATAACCTCACCACAGCCCAGCACCAAAGAACTGGGGCCTAAGCCAAACAGATACCAACATCTCACTCTTAATTAACTGGTAAGGAAGGATCTTGGAACAGACACAAGCCAAGAACTTCCTATACAAAGAAGACATCCCTGAGGAGCAGACTTTTTCTAGAGAGGACTTGATACTATTGATATAGCTACTACTACAAAAACTGACAAGGATCAACATAGAAAACAAAATAAAAATTTTTGAAATAGAAAATGACAAGATGCAGAAGCAAAATGCAACCTCAGAAATCCAGCCCACTCAGAACAAGTCCAGGAGAATATATAGAGGAAAATGGAAGACACACACCTGAAATTTCTGAAATGATATCAACTGAAGTAAAGAAACAACTCTATGAGGCTAAAGAAGAAATTAGATCAGAAATAATCTCTCAGGTAAAAAAAAGAAATGTCAACATTCATAAAGGAATTGCTCAGCAAATCTGGAGTAGAGATAGATAAAAATAGATGATGATAGGAAAAGGATGGAAACAGTGCACAATCAATATAGGAAAGAAACAGAATGCATGAAATGGATTCAAACAGATATCCAGGAAATTAGAAATTCCACTGAAAGCTGGCAAAACTGCTTGAATGAAACTGAAGAGAGACTTTCAGACCTTGAAGACAGGATCGCAGCTAGCGACCGTGAAAGGAAAGATCTCTTAAAAAAAATAAGGGATCAGGAAATAACAATTCAACAGGTGCAAGACGATGCAAAGAAAAACAACATAAGACTGATAGGTGTCAATGAAAAAGTGGGAGCCAACACAAATGACATAAAAAGACTATTTACAGAAATAATAGCAGAAAATTTCCCAAACATGAGAACAGAATCTGATGTACAGATAAGTGAGGCATATAGAACTCCAATTAGCCATGACCGAAATAAATCTACACACATATAATAATCAAGATCCCAGAAACTCAGCACTAGAACAGACTATTAAAAGCTGTTAGAGAAAAGAAACAGATCACCTATAAAAGAAAGCCCATGGAATCACAGCAGACTTCTCAACACAAATCCTCAAGTCAAGAAGAGCTTGAGTGAAGTATTTCAAGTCCCGAAAGAAAACAATTTTAAAGGTTTTTTTTTTTTAATTTTGGATTTTTTAGAGACAGGGTCTCGATATGTAGTTCAGGCTGAACTTGAACTCACTATGTAGCCCAGGCTGGCCCCAAACTCATGGCAATCTCCCTGCCTCAGCCTCTTGAGTGCTGAGATTATAGGCATGTGCCACCACTCCAATTTTTGAGTTTTTTTGAGCCTGCCTTTCTGTTGGATGGCACTCAGCAGCAACAGTGACAGTATTTCGATCACACCACTTATTTTCTTGTAAGGGGCATGAAAAAGGACTTCCAGAACTGCTTCAGTTAGTTGAAAGAATTATGGGATACATGTGTTTGAAGTGAGGGGGGATTTTTGAGGGGGAATAATGGCGATCTGTTATTTACTGTAATGTATCTTTTTAAATTTAAGTATTCACTGTATATTTTGACCTCTCATATATTTATAGGATACAGTGGAATGTTTTGATATTTGTATACTTTGTAGAATGATTATGGTAAGCTAATTAGCATATCCATCACCTCATATATGTATTTCTCTGTGGTGAGAATATTGCAAATGTACTCTTTTAGCAATTTGGAAATACATAATACATTATTATCAACTGTGGTTACCACACTGCTCAATAGAGTCTGAAAATTTATTTGTCCTCTCTAACATAAACTTTGTACCCTCTGGACAACATGCTCCTACTTCTCCCACCCCTGATCACCACACCCTGACAACCACCATTACAGTCCAACTGTAAGTCTTTGGTTCAACTACAGTTTCAGAGAAGATACCGAAAGAAAAAGGATCTTTGGGAAAACCCTAAATCAGAATATGCAAAAACATCTACAGCTTCTACAAGACTTGTATCAGTGAAGATGGCTACTTAAATAGAGGGATTGCATGACATTGTTTTGTATTCCTGGTTCTTCTTTTCCAGCCTTGTACTTATCCGATTGCGTATCAAGCCAGGGTGTCTCAGCTCTGCACTATCACTTTCTCCTGATGGGGAAATGGGGAAAGTCTAGATTCCTACAGCTCAAGTACTAAGTCTGTTGTCCAGGGCAGTGGAAACTTGAATTCTCAACTGTAGAGAAGTTTGTAGTGTTCCTCCATGGGGTCTAAGCCCCAACTCACGGAATAATCACATTTACATCATTAAACTTTTGATTTAACTGGACCTGAGCAAAGCATAAATATCTGCTCCTTGGAAAATAAACATTTCTATATTGTTCTAATATTTCTCTCAACCAATAGTTATAATTACCAGGAGATTAGATAAGGATTTAAAATTTATTTAAAAAGTTATGGCTGTTAGGATGGGCTGTTGGAGGCCATTTGGACTCAGTGTTTTTACAAGAAGCCTTTTAATAGCTTTCTCTGCACAACCCCTTAGCTATGAAGGGAGCACAAAGGTGACTGTAATTATGGTAGCGCAATTAGGCGTTTTGACCTTGCAGATTTGAGGGGCATCTGAGGCAAATTTAGGCTGGTTGCTCCTACAGCCTTCTAGTTTATATTTTGTAAAGCTGATTGGAAGCAGCACTAAAACTTTATATCAAAGATTTTTAGAGCCACTGGATTCAACGGATGAAGAGGTATAATGAAGGTGGGTATCTGAAAATTATACAGCATCACCAAAGCAAGTGGATACAAAATCGGGCAGGAGTGGAAACTGTTCTAAGAAGTGGTAGCCGAAGGTGAGATGCTTTCTGAAGGGAACAGCTATGCATCTTCCAAGCATCTGCCTTCTAGTGGTTTCCTAACGCCATCTGCGTGTTCACCGTGACAAACTGCTCAGCTCAGAAAACCCGTGGGAACCAGACACCAGCAGGTGTTCTCAGAGTGGTGCCAGAAATATACTTTGGGAAACTGCATTAGCATCACTTGAGAAAGTGCTATAAACTCACCTTCTCAGACCAACCTTAGACCTCCTCCTTCAGAAACTGTGGACATGGAACCCAGAAATCTGTATTTGAACAAATCCCTAGGCGATTCTGATGTGCACTTGTTTGAGAACTACTGCAGGCCTTTGAAAGGAGATGTATCTTTTGGAGCTGACACTGTTATCTCATTGCTGATGTGAAGAATTAGATCAAAGACTGACTATAACTGTGCCAAAGGCAAAAAAGAAGTCTTTCAAGAACCAGATACACAATGCTAATGGCTCTCCTGCTGGGTGAGAGCAGGAGATTCAAGGGAATTGAAGAAACCATACATCTAAAAGAACCAGAAATCAGACAGCCTCCAGGATGGTACTCATCTCATCTATTTGACTCCCATTCTCTGCCTTCAACCTTCTCCAGATTATTTGCAGTTGGTGAAGTTTGTACATCTTGTTGGTGAGGTTGACAGTACAACTAAGTGATAACTACCTCCATCTCCTCCAGACTTCTACTTCGTGGTGTTGTGGGTGCAGGATGGTGCGGAATTTGTGTGCAGACATCTGGACGGACCTGGGGAAGCTGTGTTTTGCTGTAGTTTGGGTGTTTCCCAAGGGTCTGTCTGTTGTAAGCTTTGTCCACAGATTGGCAGCATTGGGAGGTGATGGAACTTTAAGAATTGGGGACCAGTGGGATGTCTTTAGGTCTTTTTGGGGGTGCCCTTGGTATTTCTCATGAGTGGGTTGTTACAAAAGGACAAACCTGTCCTCTTCCCTTCTTTCTGTCTCTCAGTCTGAGATGTGACAGCTCCAACAAATGCTTCTAAACCCATGGAGCCACCCAGTATTGAACTTTGAACTTCCAACTATGAGCTAAATAAACCTTTCTTTCTAAGTTAGTCTGACTTACGTATTTCATCACAGCAATGAAAAGTTGAGTAACACAACATCTACCCACATTTATCACATGAGTAGCTTGGAAACCTCTGGGGTGGGGTGGACTTTCATTTTAGAGGAAGGAAGAGTTAGGCAAGGCTGACCAGTCACTGCTCTTGAGACTCCAGAGTGAAGAAGTGGCCCTTTCCCAGGGTCCTGACCTGGCTACCAGCTAGGTTTGCCTTTTGATCCTGAGTACTGCAGAAGAAAGGCGGGGTGTGGGCAAAACTAGAAGGTGATTTCATATAAGAAAACTGAGCTCTTTGAGCATAAGCAGTACTGCTTTCTTGTCTGCAAGGAAAAGTGCAAGTTATTTGGGAGAAAGCATCCATCCTTTCACTTCTGTAAGGAAAATGGCTTTTGCTGTAGGGCTTTCAGAACTCCTGAAGAGAGTCAAGAATTTCCTGACTCTTGGCAGCTGGGAGTCTGTTGAGGCTCCTCAGACCCACGTTGGTGCTGCCTGGCTGGTTTGGCAAGAGCCCAGAACATGAGTCTTATAAAGAGGATCACAATATAGCAGAGAGGTTTCATTCCCCTCTGTTTCCTTGACCATTTTCACTTGTCTTTTCAACTGTGTTACAGCTGCCGGGGCTGAGTGGACAACAAGACAAATTCGTTTGTAGCTTTATTTCCTGTGTTTTACACTGGGACACCTTGGCCATAGCTCCATATCCATAACAGGTGTTCAACTAATTATGCAGATTGAGAGATCTGCTGCAAGCAAATCTATAAAGAATGATTTGCTGATTAACAAAGACGCGGCGTGCCTGTGCGTGATAAACAAGCTGAGGCTACTGACTTGCCAAATACCAACCAGAAACCCAGTACTCAACATCCAGTGCTGGGAAACTAGGAGAAAATAGACTGAAGAACTGTTAAAGTTAGGAGGAGCAACTAGGTACGTTTATTCCATGAGGCTCTACCTCAGTTTCTTACTTAGGATTTCTGCTTGAAGATCTTGCCGAGACTCAAGCCTTGTCATGAAGGGCAGTGGGTGCCTGAGCTCGAACCTCACCGACGTTCTACCACGCATCTTCCTTGGCCTGTCCTCTTCCTGCTCATTGCCACAGTGCAAGAAAAGGCACCGATGTCATCGGCATTGGAGCCGCCTCCTCAGGAGACAGCAGAGTCGTGCAGAGCTGAACAGCGGTGGCCCCTGAGGGACTGAGTGCCCATTTGGTCCTCAGTCCCCCTCAGTCTCATTTATGCCTGGTCCCTCAGGTGTTTATGTCTGTGACCTTTATGATAAAGGAATGAATTTAATCAAACAACATTTGGTTATCAAGTAAGCATCAGGCGCTCTTCAGTGTTTTTCTTTTTTTGCATAAACCTATGAACTATGAATCGTTCCTCTTTCCAGGGAGCACAGGGCCTCAGCCGGGCTGAGCATGGCTGGCCAGGGGCTGTTTGGAATTCCACCCCAACCTGGCTGCCGCTGAAGCTTCTACAATCTTTGTCCTTGTAAGAACTGCAGGAACTGTGGCTTGGTTCCATACCTCTGACACCGAGAGATGGAACTATTTTGGGGGGAGACACCTGTGAGATATTTTACATTCCATTAAGGCTTCATCACTTGGATTAGGGAATTCAGAAATCAGTCACTGAATTGAGGGAGGACTTTAGTCTAATGAGCTTGAAGAGTAAAGGCAGAAGGTTTTCGGGCAATTTAAGACAGACTGGCAATCCTATCAAGTGGATGCAATCGTGTGTGTAACCCGAATGCTTCTGGAGAGTTAATAATGACTCCCCGGGCACCTTGGGGAACCGAAGCGGAAGAACGTTTGCTGGTGTCACTACCTGAGCGAGTCTTTTGTAGAACAAATTCTTGGCTGTGCCTCTGGTGAAGCAAGTCCTCACGTCCACAACTCAACAGCGGTCGCTTTGGCTCCTGGCGGTCCAGAGAACAACATTTTAGATATGTTTTTCAGTTTATGTTAAAAGTACTTTGCAAAGTATTATTTTATTAAATGGTATTTTATGTTTTGTGTGATTTTCAGTGACATCTTGGGGCCAGCATTATTGCCTTAGAAATAAATCTCGAGTGATGATATATTAGTAGGAAAGTTCTGTTTCTACATACACTTCAGTAATACATCTGTTGCACAATCAAAGGCTGTAACTCATCTTGTCTTAAGTGCTTTCATGGTCACTGAAATGGGTTGGCAAGGAGGCGAGTGGCAAAGTAATCTGCATTGAGAAAACTTTCCATTTCTCAAGTATGGTGTGGAATGGTGAGTGAGGGAAGAGTAGGGATGACAAAAAGGGATGGAAAGGCATTACAAAATTAAGGGTAGTAGATATCAGGGAATTTTTACCATAGAATGAGATCATTCTTTGTCGCAGTCATTAATCCCTTCTATCCCCAGCCATTCTGTCTCATTCTTTTTAGTTTCCAGTTAACTCTTCAACACTACTACTGTTATAACTCTTCATGTTAATATTCGTATTGATGATCTTTTCAATACTGTGGCTCTGCAGGCTGATCCTTTTAAACTATATGGCAGATCATGTCGCTTTTTGCTGAAAATCCTACTGTGACTTTATTTATAGAACCTGATCACACAGGGTCTCACAAGTCATAGAAAAGTCTCTGACTTCTGTTGTTAATTGTTCCTTTCAACCAGGTACGCAGATGTCACTGCTATTCCTTATGCTCTCTGCAAACACTCCTGCCTTGAAGCCTTCATCCTGGTGTCCCCTCTACCTGGAATTCTCATCCCCATGAAATATGTATGGTTTGGTCCTTCAATTCACTCAGATATTGCATCAGAAAATACCTTCTCATTGATGTTTTCCATGACTATCTTTCCATGACTATCTAAAATGTCAAATATTGTTGAGATTTCATATGAGTTCTTCTTTATTTTTGCTGTTTAACATTTGTCACTGTTCTTGTTCATCTTCCCCACTGGAGTGTAAGCTTCATGAGGGAAGCAGTTTTTGTCTGCTTTGTATCCTTAGTGTGCAGGAAAGTGCCTGGTATGTAAGAGTTAATAGGGGTTTGATTACTATGGACAAATTGTCACTGGTAAGAACCTTGCCCATTGTACCAAGTATTCATCCATTCATTCAATAGCCAGTTTAATTTGAAAATAAAACCCTCCAACTGGAATGGAACTTATAATCCTTGATAGAATAATCACACAGATACATCCACACCTACACCTCTAGCCTCTATTCCTTCTTAAAGAGGAACCAAGCTATGGACAACTTGTAGTTTTTCCAACATAGGCAGTAGTGAGCTAGACACATATTGAAAGCCAGCTTTATTTACTGCATTTAGTTTAAACAAACAATCATGGTCAATGTTTTCAGAATGTTTTCACAATGAGGTAATCAAGTGTCACTGCTTGTCTTAGTTACTTTTCTGTCACTGGGACAAAATACCTAATGCCTGGAATTTAAAGGAGGAACAGTTTATTTTGGCTCATGGTTTCTGTGGATTCAGTCCATGGTTGGCTGGCTCCAAGATAAAAGCAGTACAGCAGAGTAGCAAGGCAGAGAAAAGCTCTTCACCACATGGCATCCAGGAAACAGAATGAAGGGAGGAGTCAGAGACAAGAATACCACCTTCTAGCTCAAGCTCCCAGTGGCCCCATCTGCAGCCAGGCCCACCTCCTAACAGCACATTCAGCTACTGAACTCATTCATGGATGAATCCATTGATGAGTATAACACCCCCATGATCTAGTCGCCTTCCACACACATAAAACTTTTTTTTTTTTTTTTTGTGGGTACCGGGGTCGACCTCAGGACCTCATGCACCAGCAGGCACCCGTGCTGCTGAGCGATAGCACCAGCCCTTTTTTCGTATGTGGGTTCCGGGAGTCAAACTCGGGCCCTCGCACTTGCCAGGCAGGCGCTTACGCTGCTGAGCTATCTCACTGGCCCACACATAAAACTTTTACATCTGAACAATTTTACATCTAAACCACAACATTGCCCACACATGGTTGTCAAGTGGGGGAATGTGGGATTTCCTCAGTCAGCATTCCTACTGTCCATATCCTCCTCTTCTAGAGAAGAGCCGCAGAGCCTCCAGAGCCCCAGACTGGCAGGGAGCAGCGTATCATCAACTTGGGAAATGAATGGAGCCCAGTATAGTTATATTAAAAAGAAATTAAAAAGTTAAAACAGTTTGGTAAAGACTTAAGGACCAACCTGAGGTAAAGGTATTGTATTTTTAAGTAGGAATCATGAAGGCTGACTCATTGACCTGGTGCAGAGAAGATGATAAGGGAGAATCCATGGCCCAGTAATCAGCTTCTCATACTGGAGCCAAGATACTTGCAGGTACTCCTAACTACACATTTCTAATCCTCCTTAGGAAAGGAAGAGGTAATGACTGTATGGATCAGTGTTTTTGAAAGTTGGCTGATGCCTGTTCTATACAAAGCTGCAAAATAAGTGTGCCTGAATATCAGTCAGGTGAGAGATGCAGGTACTGCACAATGCCTGTGGAAGTAGACACAGTCGAATGCAGCAACAGAAAAGTTTAACATAATCAGTAACTCATTTTCTGTTGGTGAATTTAATGTGTTTTCTAGTAGACTTTCAGGCCCTGCTCTAGCCTAGCTCTGAACTCTGTCAGGACCTTCATTCTCCTTCTATAACTTTCTCATCTGTTTCGAGAGAAATTGGAGGTGAAGCAGGGAGAAATGAAGCCCACGAGAAGAGATTAGAGGTGCGAAGGGGGAGATGGTTTAAAATTTTTGCTTTCAAGTCTGACTTATTGATCTCTGTGCTTTGTGTAGACAGCTGGAGACATGAAAGTGCACCTAGAACATTACAAAATATTGTTTTGTTTCACAAAAGTGTCGCTCAGTGTTAACAGTGCAATTACAAGTGATTACTGGAGGTTTATTTTGGGTAATCATCTTGTTCTACAAATGTAAAGACAGGAGGAATGAGCTGCCTGTTCCTTGCATTTCTCTTTGTTCTTCTATGTTTGATTTATAGGCCATTTCTTTTAAGTGAGGTGAAGTAGAACTAATGTAAGCTGAGTCAATACACACACATTTTCTTTGCCTTTCACTAAAACTTCTATGAACCATATCCTTAAGATGTTACTGAACAACAGCTTTGAAAAGTTTCTTGGAATCATATGAAGAATAGTGTTATAATGGACATGGTTTTTATAGTTGACATACATATTAACATTATTTTTAATAGAATATGTTCCAGCACTTCAACAGATTATTTTCTGATACTATATAAATATGGCATTGATGAAAAAATTGAAAAAATTAACATCATCAGCTTAACTATCAAAATCATCAATCCTCAGTTGAAATTACCGTGATTCCATATGATCTGAAATGTGAACACAGGTTGTTTTCTTGACTTGCTGGCTTAAATTTTAGATAGCTGACAATGTTGCATAGTTGCTTATTTTGGAATTGTTCTTCAGTTGAGATGTCTAACATAATATGAACATTTTCTAAAGGGACCATGCACACTTAAAAATTCAATCTTGCTCTAGACAAATTACATTTTAATCCTACTGGCTTAATATGAGAAAATACGAAGTTGTGATATTTTTAATGTTTCTTTATTTTTAAATGAACCCCTTCAAAATGAATCTCTACTGAAGTGAGGAGAAATAGGTGTATGGGAAGGTTGGAAAATTCAAGGTGACTTTTATAAAAAATTGAATTGCTCTACGTTGGTTCAAATACTAAAATTTTTCTTCTTCCCAGACCTTGCTTTGCAGATGGGCGAAGCGCAGATGGTTCTGGTTCCGTTAGTGGCCTGCTGGAGTGAATTACGAGAGGTCCAGGCATGATTTAGTGAGTCAGAGCTGCTGCTTTGAGCACTGAAAATGAGGAACATAGTCAGAAAACATCAAGAATAATCACCAAAAAATGGCCCCATAAATCTTAAACACTTACCTGAAAAACACATCCCGACAATAGTACACGCCACATTTTAGTGTTTCATGTGGAAGAGGTTCCTGGAGTTGTCCAGTTGAGTCAGTTTCTTAGGCTCGATGAGCAAATAATCCCAGGCAACTGTGCTTTGTCTGAAATAACATACAAGGGAAGAATGGATATTTTATGTACAACAGACACTTAAGATTTTGTCGTTTAAATGCGTTTGGCATAGACATCGCTTAAAAGAATTTCCTTGATCGATTACAAATTAACAAGCATAGAGATCCTCTTGTTCAAAGTCTTTTCTTTCTTTTTTTTTTTTTTTCTTAATGTGCAATTTGGGATCAGCAAGTTTCTGTTCTATGATTTTAATTCCTTAAAAATAGCCCAACTATAACATGTTTTTCTCAGAAGGTAACAAATGCAATTGTTGATATCTTTGAAGTCTTTCCTGACTTGCTTGCTAGAATTCTTTCCCAGATTTATTATACAGTCTCACTGCACCATTTTCTTTTTTTTTTTTTTTTTTTTTTTTTTTTGTGGGTACCAGGGGGACGACCTCAGGACCTTGCGCGCCAGCAGGCGCCCGTGCCGCTGAACGATATCACCGGCCCCTTTTTCGTATGTGGGTTCCGGGAGTCGAACTCGGGCCCTCGCGCTTGCAAGGCAGGCGCTTACGCCGCTGAGCCATCTCACCGGCCCCACTGCACCATTTTCATGTGTAGATTTCCTTTTTTTTTCAGTAATGGAGACTGAACCCAGGACCTTTTCACTGACCTACATCCCCACTTCTAAAAAATTTTTTGAGCTAAGTTCTTGCTAATTCACTAATTTGTCCAGGCTGAGTTTGAATTTGAGATCTTGTTGGTTTAGTTTCCCAGACGGGGTTATAGGGATGTGCCCCCACACCTGGCTCATATATTTCCTTTAGTTATTTTATTGATGCCCTTCTTACTTATTTGTGTTTCTCATTGGACTGCATGAGGGCAGAGATCTTGGGTGCCTTTGTTTGCCATGTATTTTTAGTGAGTGTACAAGACATGCTCAATAAAAAATAAATGAATGAGTCTGGTTCATAGTTCTGAGGGTCTGTGTGGCCTACATGGGTAGATAGAACCCATGGATTAATTAGCATCCACAAGGTGACAGAAGTATGTGCAGAAAACATACTAGAGAAACATCATGTCTCTATTAGGAATTAGGAAGAACTTGTTCAAAGGTGAAGGGAAGGGGGAGGCAGAAGGGAAGGAAGGAAAATGGGATTTTATTTTATGTTATTTTTATGTGGGTACTGGGACTCGAACTCAGGACCTTGTGCTTGCCAGCAGGTGCTTGTGCCATTGAGCGATATCACCGGCCCCTTTTTCCCTTTATGTGGGTTCCGGGAGTCGAATTCAGGACCTTGCGCTTGCCAGGCAGGCACTGATGCCTCTGAGCTATCTCACCGGCCTGGAAAAAGGGATTTTAAAAAAGAGAGAATTGAAAGAAAAAATGGACACAGAGCTTTTGTAAATGGGGAAGACAAGAAGGGTTGAAGGGAAGGGAAGGAGAATGGGAAAAAAAGAAGAATTGAATTATATTATCTGCAGATACAAATTCCCCATGATGAATGTGATCATTATGTATGGCAAACATGCACTAATTTAAATAAAAGAAAGAGTGTGTCTCAAATTCTGAGAAGCTTATTTTAAAAAGTCACCAGGTGACAAAAGAAGATTCAGGAAAATCTCCTCTGCATCTAGCCCATCATTTTAATACATCATTTGGAGGTAAGGCAGCTACATCTTTTTATCTGAGTTATTATGTCTTTTTCATGTGCAAGTGACCTAATTCAAGTTGGCTTTGAACAAAAGGAATAGAAACTCATTTCTGATAGTAGGAATAATTAGGTATTTGATCTGACCCTTTCACTTAGAACAAATAAAAATGCTAGATTAAATTTTTAAAAATCCTAAAATGTATTGCAGAGATACCAAGATGGGGCACATAATGTGAGACTTTCTCCTGATGAAGCTGAGACTCAAAGCGCCATTCTTCAAAGTAAGGAAATCCAAAATTAAATCTGCTGTACTCTCAGGGAATGGATGGAAATTTATCTCTGTGCTAAGCAAAGTTGGGAGGTAAAAGGCCCTGAGAAGGTTGAACAATGTGTTTGTTGGCTGGCCCTCGAGTGAATTGTTACTTTAAATTTTCATCACTTTACTGGTCCATCAGAATAAATCCAAGTGTTTGGATGAGTGCACTGTTATCCTAAGCTCTGATTTGTACTAAATAATTCCCAAGTTAAATGACAGACTTACAGAATGAAAGGAAAGCAACTAAACATGGAAGGAAACAAGGAACCACCTTAATTTTGGGCCTCACTATAGCAGATTCCAAGACAAGTATTTGAAGTCACATAGCTTATTTGGGAAAGGCAGAAGACGTGAGTTGGGTAGTGGAGAGGAAAGGCAGCTAATGAAGCTAAAAGTAGGCAATTGGAACTTGATAAACCCATGAGGAAACTCTGGTAAATGGAGTAGAACACACATCTCAATCCCATTGGAGAGATGAGCAACTCGTCTTTATCTGCTGGTTCTGGTTGATTGTTGGTTGTGGGTTTTCTCGGTGTGGTAGTTACTGTGAATTTCATGGTACTTCTAGGCAGCCACACACATGGGTAGCAGAGCTGGTCATGATTATGACAAAAGAAGTGGTCAGATACAGGAGTCCAGAAAGCAGATGCTGGCAGTTGGGAGTTGGCCTGAGCATACAAAATGTTCCAAAAGGTGTGGGGAGATGCAGACAGCACATGGGACAAGAACAATGGCAGAAATAGGTGTTAAAGATACTGAAGTTATTAGACACCAGTTGAAAAGCGATAAAATAATTAAAAGACAAATTTAAAAATTTAAGGATGGAATAGGAAACTATAAAAAAAATGATAGGGAAGGTTGCAAATAAACCAAATAGAGCTTCAGGAAATAAAAAAAATAGTAACCCAAATTAAAAACTCAATGGGTGATAAATTGTAGCTCAAAAACTTGATTAAAAAAGTAACAGCTCAGTGGATGGGCTTAAGAGAAGATGAGGCCCAGGTGAGTAGAGAGTATTAGCAAGTTGGAGAAGTCAAAAGAAATCTAGAATGTAATGCAGAGAGACAAAAAGATGGGAAAGTCACATGAGAATAATAAAGGCTATTGTATATGGTAAAGGTGTAACATACTTCTGGCCCGAGTTCTGAGAGGAGAGGAGAGACAGAATGAAGAGGGGTGATATTGAAAGGATTACAGTTGCTAGTTTCTAGAACTGATGAAAGATTCCACTCCAAAGGCACAGATAACCCAAAAAATCCAAAGAAGGATGAATGAAAAAAACCTCAGATCTGAACATACAATGAGTCTACGGACAACTAAAGACTAAGAGAAAATCTAAAAAGCTATCATAAAATATTATTTTTAATTGGTGTCTATTAGTAGGTTATCTTCTCAGTGACAACAATGGAAGACAGAATTCAATGAAATATGATTCTCAATAAGTTGAAAAATACTTCTGCAAAAACTAAATCTTATACCTTGAAAATATATCTTTCAAGATTGAAGGTGAATTAATATATTTTCAGGCAAACACAAACGAGGTGGTTCAGTACCAGCAAGCATTAAGGGAACTTTTGGAATAGAAATGATCACGTACTGTGAAACTGATGTATGTGTTTGTTAGGGTTATAATTACACAAAGGGACTTACTAGGTAGCCTTACAGGATCAAAGGTGGAAGAGTTACAGTGGCTGCCTTTGGGATCAGAGGCAGAAGAATCCAAAATGGCAACCTGTCTGCTGGAGACCAGAGGATCCAGTAGCAATGGAAGTTTGAAGGCCTGGAAGCCCGCTGTAGAGTTAGCCGTGTGAATCTGCTACAAGGTTGAAGAAACTGGAGACCAATGTCCTATGGCAACGGAAAACACTGGAGCTCTTCCAGAAGAGGGCACACTTGCTTCTTCTTTCTCTTTTTATTCCTTTCGGACTACAAGTCTATTGGTTGGTTCCACCTACATCTTGAGTGGGTCTTCCTGCTTCAGCTTGCTGGCCTGTGTGTCAGTCACCTACAGACACACCCAGAGATTTACTAATCTGCTAGGTGGTTCTCGCTAAAGTCGAGTTGACACATTACAACATGTGTGAGGTAATTAAGAAGAAAAAGTGATAAACATTTTGGTAAATGAATTAATGTTGATTGTATAAAAGTAATATTATAGAATGAGTTAAAATACAGAATCAAAGCACGTAAAAACAATAACATAAAAGCTGAAAAGAGGTTCATTGCAAGATCTTCAAAGGGAGGAAGAAGATACAGATGATTTATGCCATGGGAAGACAATGTTGTAATTTTTAGGCTATTGCTAAAAGAATAGAAATAGGAAATAATATAAACTCATTGAAGTAATAATGGAGAAAAAAAATAGCTCAAAAGAAGGCAAGAAAAGAGGGAAAAGGTAAAGGCAGAACAAAATGGGGTGTATAAAAATGGTGGGAGTGTCATGAACTGAAGTAAATAACGAATACAATTCCATGTACTTGAAGCTTAAGAAAAATTTTTAAAAAATCAAAAATGAGCCAAGCGCAGTGGCACATGTGTGTAATCCTAACAGTCTGAGAGGCTGAGGCAGGAGAATTGAGAGTCTGAACCCAGCCTGGGCAATATAGTGACTTAGCAGGACTTTGTCTCAAAATGAAAAATAACAAAAGGGTGGGAGAATTAGCTCAGTGGAAAGGCCCTGGGTTCAATCCTCAGTAAGGAAAAAAACAAAGCAAAACAAAACAAAACAAAAAAAACAAAAAACACAGCAGAACCAAATTAAAACAGTTGAGAAGGTGGAAATACTATTAACAGTAAAATCTGGATTAGAAAATAAATACAGAAGAGAAGATTTTAAAAATTCATAATCCACTTCTTTCTTTCATGACTGACCTTGCCAGAGTAAGTTCCAAAGGAAGAAACCACAAATAACAGTATCAGAAATGATAAATGGGATAAGACTGCAGACTTTTCAAGCTTTATGCCAATAACTTTGAAACTTTAGAAGAATAATTTTTATTAAAAAAGCAACTTAACCAAAATAGACAAAAGAAGAAATAAAAACTCACATAGATATCTAATGTGCAGATTAGATATCAATCAAACTAGCAGTGAAGCCATAATTAAAACTAAAGAAAATTTTAAATCATATTAATTTACCAGTGAATTGTGTCTATTTAAGAAGAAATATTTAAAAGCTGAAAATCTTTCTGAGGACTATAAAATATGACACTATTCCAAATTAATTTTATGACTATCCTCATTACCATTCATTAAGAATGAGAAAAATTCATAAGGAGAAAGGCAAAATCATGAACATAATTTAATCAAATAGAAATATATGGCAGAGATAAATACACAATGACAAACAGGTTTAAACTACTGTTGATTCAGCTTTTTGCCACATGTCTTTAGTGCACTACCTCAAATCCTCTTGGTCCTACATTTCACTCCAGCCATAGATCAGGAGACCCGCAGTACTCTGTTTCTATCATATTTGCATAGCTACAATCTGTTCCCCTCCCCACTTGAACACTTTCTTCCTATTTCACAATACCTAATGTATATTTTGGTCCTTATTTACACTACTGGTTTCTCACACCAGAGAAACAATGCAGTATTTACACATGTGTGTCTGATTTATTTCACTTAAGAGTATGGTCTCAAGGTGCATCCATTTACCTAGGAATGCCTCAAGCTTCACAGGGATAAATCTTGAAGACAGAAGCTAAGTGAAATAAGCCAGACATAAAAAAGAAAAATACATAAAAAATACTGAAAAATACCTTAGAGTAGTCAAAATCATTGAGTCAGAAAGTAGGATAATGGTTACCCAAGGAGAGAGAGAGAATTGGGGAGTTACTGTTTAATAGGTACAAAGCTTTAGTTTATAAAAAGGAGAGAGTTCTGAAGATGGATGATGGTGATTTTTGCACAAGACTATGAATGTATTTAAAAACACTGAAGTAAAAACTTAAAAAAAAAAAAACAAAGGTAAGTTTTGTGTTATGTGTATTTCACCACAATAAAAAATAGGAGAAGAACGTTATGAGCAAGAGGAACTTCCTTACCCTGATTAACAAACATATTGGGTTGGGAAATATTAAAAGCTTTTCTTTTGGATGATGCTACAGACAGCCTTTCTTACTCTTAATTTCATAGTCCAGTCAGGAAAACACAAACCATTGCTAGGTTTCAATAATGGGAATTAAAAGCAGGAAAATGATTACATAGGTGATAGAAGAATTAAGAAGACAAAGAAGGGATTTGGATCTTCCCAGAAATTAGCAAGAGCAAAATATCTTTGAGCTGGGGGGTTATAGGAAGAAGTGGTAAACCAGAATTTAGATGCTGGTACCTTCTGACAGAAATTAGAACCATGAAGACGTGAAGACTGGAAGACTACCAAGCCACATCCCCCTGAAGGGAGGCACTCCTTGCCTCCATTGTTACCTGACCTTTACCCCAGACCAATTTTCTGATATGTGTAGAGCTGTCTACATAGAGGTAAATGTTCCCTTAACTGGCTAAAAAGAATGTGGCCGAGTCTGGCCGAGGCACACATGTCTCATTGCAGCAAAGCAGCAGTGTGTGGGCCTGAATTACCCCCTCCCTAATGCTGATGGCTGGAATGGAGGCTCGAGCAAGAGCCTGTGAAATTCCAGGGCTAAAACATGATTAATGTCTCTGCTGAGGCCACGAGACTCAAAATGAAATATACCTTCCTAGCAGTAAAGGTACTGGCTTTCCAAACATCAAGTTATTTCTTTTCTTTTTTTGTTTCTTTTGGGTACTGGGAATCAAACTCAGGACCTCGTGCTTGCCAGGCAGGTGCTGCGGTGCTAAGCGATGTCCCTGGCCCCTTAAGTTATTTCTTAAGCCACTATCTAATTGGGGAGCCTCTGTGCCTGGCACAAAAGTGCTTTGTCCCTCCTTTACAAGCCATGCCTGCAAAAGTTATTCTTCCCACACACTCGACCACGACCCCCACCTGCCTCCCTGATTAATACCAAAAAAGCCATAGTCACTCTGACTCTTGGCACTTTGTTCCACTGAGGGCAATTGGTCATCCCAGAGGCCCTTGAAACTGCAGATCTCTCCTTGTCTTTCTTCAGCTATGTGCCACACTGCTGAGTGGGAGACCGAACCCTCCATGGGGATTTCGGTAGAAGACCACAAAGGAAGGACTAGGCAAGAGCTGTAAAGAATAGACTTAGCTGTTGCCACAGAAATTCCCTGGTTACCCACACCTCCTGCATTTGAATCTTCCTCTAGTTCCTCTCTTTGATTAAACCCAAATGGAAATCAGAGGACTGGGAATCTGTTGATGTAAGTAAGGAAATTTATGCTCACTGAGGTACACAGCAAGGCAAAGGATGGACAGGAGATCTGGAAGGTAAGCAAAAGCTATGCACTGCAGAAGAGGAGCAATAGTCATGAAGGCCAGGCGAGTGTTTACCTCAGGGGACGGTTGTTTTACCTTCTGAGGTGCTAGAGACATTCTGTCCCTTGTCTTGATTTGTGGCGATTCTGGTTATTGTTCTATAATAGTTTTAAAAACACATATACACTCTCTTTTGTGTGCATAATTATCTCAGAGTATAAAAAGGAGAAAATACTTAGAGTTACCAAGTAGAAAACTCAGAGTAAGGAATGACTTTTTGTGTCTTTTATCTACAGGCTCAAGTTGCCCAGGCTGGGCTCAGACTCACAAGCCACCTGCCTGGTTCTTTGAAGTAGCTGGGATTACAGGTGCATGCCACTGTGCCCTGCTCACAAGTTGTTCTTAAATAATACTCATTAGTTAATCCAAGAAATATTGTCAAATAATTGCTTAAGTCACCACGTAAATTTCTCTAAGTTGTCTATTTTCCTCTCCTTCACTACAGCCACTATATGTGGCTTTTCAAGGGATTGAGATAAAATCTAGCTCTGAGAGGATTAGTGGATGAGCGATGGTGACTCTTCCGGGTAGTGCAGATAAGCAAATCAGTGATGGTGAACCTTTTAGAGCTTTCAGTGATACAAACAGCCTGCTGTGGCACACGTGCCATAGGATTGCCGCAACTGGCATAGACCCTACACTGTGGTTTGTTGCATGTGTAAATAATAATTCCAGATAGATTAATCACCTTTAACCTTTTCTTTTAAACAAAGAAGCCACATGCCCTTCATTTCTATATCTTAATATTGTTTATGAACCTTTGCTTTGAAATAATATATTGGCTATGCCTTTGAATTGTAATTTCATTGAATACATTGAATTAATCTCATAAGCACGACAACCACGGAAATGTGCTGGCCAGGTGCCACTTCAAGCAAGGACTCATGACCCCAGCTGTGGGTGATGCTGTTGGATTAGTTTCAGCTCTCAACCCCTTCAGGGATGGCTTCAACTGTGGAGAGCTCTCTTGTCCAAGGTCATGTCTTTCTAGGGGTAGGGCAATAGTTAATTTTTATGTGTCAACTTGGCTAGGCCATGGTACACAGATATTGGTCCAGTGGTTTTCTATATGTTTCTGTGAAGGTATTTTTAGATAAGATTAACATTTAAATCAATAGACTTTCAGTAAAGCGGATTATTCTTCTTACTGCAGGTAAGGCTCAGTCACCTTTTAAGGAAGGCCTTAAAAGACTGACTTCCCTGGAAGGATGGAGAATTCTGCCAGCAAACCGTCTTTGGCCTTGAACTACCAAGCTTCCCTGGGTCTCCATCCCGCTGTCTACTCTGCAGATTTTGGACTTGCCAGCATCCACAATCAAGTGAAAAAAATCAATCTCTCTCTCTCTCTCCCTCCACACACAGAGACACACACAGACACACACAGACACACACACACACACCAGTTTACAACAAAAAAAGAATGTTTGAAGAAAATGTATTATGAGGACCTTCACATTCTCTCTGAAAAGAAATATTCCCAATTCTAGAAGGAGAGTATGAAAGACAAAATAATTGAGGTCTGAAGTCTGGGCTGAAAAGCATGGAGATCTGAAGAAAGTCACACTTTTATCTCCTGGTTTGGAGGTAAGATATCTTCTTTTACCCAGAAAATTTATTACTAAGGTGGCAGTCATTTCCTTCAAGGTAGAGGACAATATTGTCCCTATATTTGAGGAAAGGAGATGATTTGGATAGAGTCACAGAGACTGAGAAAAACAGAGAAGCACTGCAGTGCCAGTGAAATATCAGGGCTGTCTCCATTACACATGTGGGATGTCTTATGTCTTTGGGAAGAAATGATAAATATTAAATATAGTTATGCTTCCTTCTGGTATGAAGTTGGTATACACTTTCCTAGAAGGATATGTGTTAGCTCCTTACCACCCCCTACACTCTTTCCCTTCTCTCCTTCCTTCCCCAGCACACTGGGAATGGAAATTATATGTTCAGACTCTAATCCTTTACCTTTTATAACCTAAGGCATGTGCCTTTCAGGTTAAGCTTCCTTTAGTCCTGTGATCACACTAGTAATTATAGTCAATTATTCAGAAAATAAGCTTAAAGTCAGGGCAACTTCATTTAACTCATATGGTGGTGTTTTTGAGACCCCAACTAGCTCACTGGATTTGGCTATTGTTGATGTATTGATTTCTTTTGCAAAGCTCAGGTTTCTCTTTTGGATCTTCTTTTAGAAATAGTTTATATTCGTGGACTCATTTCTATTTGCCTGTGTCACACAGAAATGAAATATATATAGCAAGATTCCATCTTTTTTCCTTTTTGCCATACTAGGAATTGAACTCAGGACCTTGAATGTAATATATAGCAGGATCGTTTGGTGAAAATTTAATGTGATAGGATCATCCTTTTAGAATTAAACGAGTTATTTCTTGCTGCTATACTCTTGCAAGAAGGAATGGAAGCTTTTTGTAGTTCCTTTGCATAGGAGGATGTCTGACATTCTGTTCCCCAAACCCACTTAGGCCCTTTCTCTCACCCTGCCCTCAACCATGGTAAGGAGAATGTAGATCTAAGGAAAAAGTCTTTGTTCTCTTTAATGTTCTCTCTCAATGTTTCTTGCCCTTTTTTGAAAGATGAACTGATATTTAGAATATGGAGAGAAAAGTCAGAAAGTTGTTACTTCAGATGATGGAAGATTGTGCTGTTGACTGGAAAGGGGCATAAAAGAATTTTCCGGAATGATGAGTGCTCTATAGTTTGATCTAGTTGATATCTGCATGACAGTGTACAGATGACAAATGTCTTTGAGCTGTATATTCAAGATACCCTATAAAAGAATGTCAGAGTATACGTCTTAGAAGTTCTAATCATCAAAACATATTTATCTGTTTAGTACCAAAATTAAAGGGAAATTAATATCAATTCCTCAATATGTGGAAGAGAAAAATAAGCTTCTCTCCGTCCTTTTTTCTGGGTTTACTTTCTATAGTCTGATCTTTCCATTGTGAGCTTGGCAATATGAAGAGATAAATGTTTTTCTCAGTAGTTTAGAAAGACATGTGAGAAGTTGGTCCAGTAAATAGAGTAAAACGGTTCACTCCTGTCTTTGAACTTGTTCCAGAGATTTCTAAGTTTTCTCTCCTGTAGTTTGAGGCCACTCAGACCAGTCATTCTGCATTTACAGTTGTCATTGATTTTGGCTTTTCACTAATACTGTGGCCAGTGCTTTGCGGTCAGTCTCTGTTTACAATGGCTCAGTTGGATTATGCTCATTCCTAGGGCTCCATCATTGAGAAGTTTCTTAGTAGCCATCCCAGTTTGGTTCTATTCTTAATGTGTGAGATTGTTTATTTTGGCCAGTGGCCAATTTCTTAGACATCTTTGAGGATTTTTGTTGGTTTCTTTTGGATGCTGAATTAGTAAGTTGTCTCACTTGCAATCAGTCTGGGCCACCATAGGATGCTTTGAAGAATATTGTTAGATTCTAATCCCTTACCTCCAGAAGGAATAGGTATGGATGTGTATTACTAAAATCTTTCCCAGGATGCAGGACTTCGGCTTCCATATATCTGCCATTTTGTATGTCAGGACTAGAAAGAAGAGGTTACAGATGAGAAGTATACAATCTCAGAAGAGTCCGGGGCAGGACAGTCTAGGCTTGTCATTGGTACTGTGCCCTGTGGAGTGGACTCTAAGACTCTCATACTTGTGTGGAGAAGGTTTATTGGAGAATGTTCTTGAGAACACCTGTAAACTGTCAGAGGGATAAGTTGAACAGTAATACATGTGCAACACCAATCTCATTAACAGGAGGAACTCGAGCTGGGATGGTCTTTCAGAGAAGTTACAAAATCTAGCAAAGAGACAAGGCCACTGTGCCCTGCATGGGTCAGGTGGGAAAGAATCATAACCTCAGCCAAAAAAAGTTCCTTTAGCTGAGGGCAATCCCCCAGGCAGAGCACAGTTCCAAGCCTATAGTAGCAAATGCACTTAGTAAATGGGAATGCCTTGGACTTGATCCTGCAGGATCCATTATTTGTGCCAGTTGGATCCACTCACATCGTTTAGTAATTTGAGCCCATAGACAAAGCACTCCTCCGGGATGCTGGTTGTTTTCTTTCTCTGGAGAAACTTGTAAGAGGAAAATTGGTGGTATAAACTATTGCTGCTGTATCCAGTCTAACGGATATGCATCTTTCTCTTTAAATATACATTGTAGAAATCCCTCACCAATGGTGAGGACCTCTGCTGTTCTAGGTAGTTTAACAAAAGAGTGACTCAGGCCCTAATCCATGGATAATAGATGATGGCTTGGTTGGCTACTCAGGGATGTGGAAGGAGTAAAATTGAAAGATCATGGAAAAAGAGGGATGAGGCGTGGAGTAGGACCTAAAAGAGTTGGCATGGAGTTTGAAAGTCTTTGTATCACATGTTAGCATCCACCAGAACATGTAAGTAACTGAAAAAAAAGCAGTTATTAACCAAGTATTCAGAATGACTTGGCTAGTTGACATGGGCAAGCTTTTATTTGTGGCTGTCCATGTGCATGGGCATTTGAAGGAGTAGCCATGGGGTGGAAAGTATTTGTGGTCCCAATGGCATAGACTCCAAGCTTTTGTTGCTGCCAAATACCCTACCCAGACTTTCAGCAATAAACTAGAGATAAGCCCCTGCTAAGGCATCATCCCTCAAGACCAACCAATATTTGGCAGCAAGTTATATCTTGAACTTAGTAGCAATAAGAACATTTGGACCTCTTCTCTAAAAAACAGTGATTCATTGTGACTGGAACTGACACACATTCCAGGTATACATTTTTCTTTCTTCTCTGTAGGGTCTCAACCAATAACAGGATCTGAGGATTCACAGACCATTTGATGGTAACATCACTCTAGACCAATGATGGTGAACCTTTTAGAGACCGAGTGCCAACCTGCCACCCTGTAATTGTTGATACATTGTGTCAACTTGAGAAGTTTAAAGTTTAATTAAGGGACTCAGCAGGGGCCCAGGGTCCTCACTTTGAAAACATCCTTAGCCTGTGCAAGAGGAGGGCATGGAGATGGTGTGAGAGCTACACCTGCCCTAGGGCGGGTAGCCTGCATACAATATAAGGGAGGAAAAGGGGCTTGCTTCTCCCCTCTTTTTGCTGTTGTTGCTTTCACTGTCTTCTGCAGCCATGAACTGTTGCTCCTCTGCCATGCCACCTTGCCTTGGAGCCAGCTGATTATGGACTGAAACCTCCACAAACTGTGAGCTAAATGAGACTTTTCCTCCTCTAACTTTGGGTGTCAGGTATTTTGTCTCAGCAATGAGAATAGTAACAAAGACAAACCCCAAATCCACTTATTTATCACAAAGTGCCAACACTGCAGTTAAACCTGAATACTGAGGTTTTAGTTTAGAAAAAACAACTCTACATTAACATCTTTTGTCTTAAAAGAAAAACACAATAACATGCATGCCATAGCTTCATCTCCACTGCCTTAGACCAAGAAACCCATTTAAGAGCAGAGGAGATATTTCTATGGACATGTGACCATGACATCATCCAGGGTTAGCATTGCATATCCCTCAGAAGCTGGTGGCCTGACTAATGGATGAAACACCCTTTTAAGATGTATCTATGGTTATATTACTAATTTCTCATAGTTAATTGAAAACAAAGATTTGTGCTAATATTGTTTGGACAATTGAATGCCGATATCTTGTACTCTGAGTAACTGATTTAAAGATAACACAATGTATTAACCATTGTTACCCTCCTATCATGTTGTTTTGAAATTTTGTTCTATTTTTTCTCTTTAAAATAAAAATTTAAAAAAATAGATGTATCTATGGAGATGCTGTTTTATAATGATGGGATGGCCTAAATCAAAGATGATTACTTGGCGTGGCATGTTAATAGATCGAAAGGTGAAACACACAGATCCAGGAACCAAGGAGTGGAATTAGGGGTTGCCCTACTTACTATTACTCATAATGTCTATTTAGAGAACTTGTTTTTCCTATTCCACAACTCTAAGATCTAGGTTTAGAGATTCTTGCAATCAATTGCAGACATCTCTCAGTCCTCCACTGCCCAATTTTGAAGGTAAATGAACCACTAGAAGTGGTCCTCGAAGGATGTGATGCCCAGGGCTCAGACTCCTCAGGGATGAGTGTGTTTAATATGAAGGCGTGAGTGGGCTGTTTCTACCTGTGCACAAAGTTTAGATGGATCTCAAGGGACTCAAGACTTGCGTGAGTGCCTTGATGCAGAGATCCCTATTCTATGCCGTAGGGTTGACTCTTTCTCAATAAAATGCCTGTGTTTGAAGCAGAAGACTCGTTGAGGTTGAGAATTCAACCCCCTTTAGAGTGGTACCACTCTTGTACGATAATTAAGACTTGGGTCTGATCCTCTGTTTTTTCTGTTCTCTGCCTCAAGGAAATAAGAGTCTTTTTTATAGGTTGTCAAGGAGAGCCTCTGGAATTCCTATTTTGCCTTAAATTGGTGCTTAATTATCCCCCCCTTTTTATTGCTTCTTTCAGTGTACTGAGTATACCCAGTGACAACCAACCAATCCTGTAAGCCTTACAATAAGTACTTCTCCTATAGCTCTGAGATATCTTGGATGTTGCAGTTGATGTGAAGTTCTATTCCCACTCAAGTTCATTACCATAAAGGTTTATTTAACAAGCGCACCATGATGTCAAGCGAGAAACTATCTGGACTTCTGCTACCAATGATGAGACCTTTTTTTTTTTTTTTTTTACCAGCTGGTCAGTGAGTTTTCCAGCTCCCAAGTCCATTTTAGAGTCATTTTTAGTATTAACTGTTGCAGGTCAGGTGCACTGGGAAACAGGTGTGAAGCCATGGGTATTTGGGAGTCCCCTGTAGGTCCACACCTGTGAGGGGAAAGTCAGTGAAGAATGGGTCTGGGAAGAAGCTGACTGCAATATACATGCAATAGCAGCTTCTGACGATCGTGTGGAGAACTCTAAAGCTAAGACTGAGCCTTCATGGATTTCTCAGTTTAGATAAGGTGCTAGGTTTTTATACAAGCATATCAATTAATTACTGAGTGAGTTTCCTTGTGGGGGGAAGGTAACACTTGCATAAATTTTCAGTCAATAGCAATGCCTGGATGGAGACATAGCCATTAGTAGCCAATGCTTCTTGCAGCAGAGGGAGTGAGTGCCTTGTTCCCCTTCAGGGGAATGTGGCATCTACTAAAATGTTCACTGAAAATTAAGAAGAAGCATAGTGTTACAAGAGTTGAAAGGTGCTTTTACTTTTTTCCCCATGCTTGGAGGAGGATCAATCTATAAAGGTTTATAGCTAAAATAGCAGACTTGAGCCTTCTGGAAAACAGCACCTCAGAGGTGGCTGGGTCATAAGAGTGTTGGGTCACCTACGTACGTGTAAATTGGATATTAAGCATTTTGTGAGTCTTATTGCCCCTACAGACAAGCTTGTCATAGGTAAAGTGAAGCTGCCAGCAGAATTGCCTGACTTTGAGTGGAACGCATCAAAGTGCACAATGGCCAGCTGCGTATGCAAGACCCTCTGTGGCTCAATAGTGTTGGACAGCTCGGTCTCACCCCACTGTTGTCCGAAGGCTGTTGCACTTGAATCCTGCTGCCAAGTTCTACTTTCTGAAGGGTCTGGGCTAAGTCACATAATAATTAAGTGGCAGATCCATAATGTGAGTCCAAGTCTGACTCTAAAATGTAAGTTGATTTTAGTATACCTTATTTCATTTTAGGGAAATCAAACTGAAAACATGCATATAATACACACATGCACACGTGCATGCAGGCACATACATACATGCAATATGTATTTCTATACACACATAATATATATTTATGTGGTGGGGGAATTTACAATTTCTACTCCAGTGACTACTTTGGAAGATATGGAGCAGGAGTTTCAGATTATCTTGTTATTCAAAATAGAGCTGATGTAATTGTTATAAGCAACAATTTCTGGCTCTTTCAGTATGTTCAATTAACCACACATACACTTGGGAATGGGAAAGGCTGAAGCGTAAGTGAATCTCGAGTCCTGTATTCATTGCTTGTGTACATCTTGGGGCCATAGAATTATAAGTGTTACTTGCACTTTTCATAGAGGAGACAGAATTTCAGGCATACCCTTTCTTCTCATTTTTTTTAGAGTTGTCAATACATTTTCTCAGCTTGGAATTTTGCCTTGAACTATTTCTGAGATGCTCTTTTTCTTGAGCAGTGTTCAATAAGCCTGAGGCAGAGTTTGAGGCAAATAAACAGAAAAAATACCCAAGTGTATTTTTAGCTCTGAATTCTGTTGGTAAGTGAAAATATTCCTTTCAAATTGGTTAATATGTTCAGTGCGTTAAAGCCTAATTGGGTGGGCATCACACTTGGCTGCATTGACAATTAGGCCCCGAGAATAGGGAAACCCTCATTTCCAATTTATTTATCTACTTATAAACTTGTGGGTAAGGAACTTGAGGATCATGACTATGAGATAAAGATGTTGCTTGTAGAGATTTGTCCTTAGGATTCTGTTGCAGATTCCTTGGGGATATCTGTGTGGCTCACTTCTTCCACTTTTTCCTGATAATCAGTTGAGTCCTTTGGCAGCCACATTCATACCATTGAGGATCTTACAGGTGCAGGTGATTGAGAATTAAATTCCTGGCTGGTGATTGGACACAGTTCTCTGTCGGAGATTTGGATTTGAGGTGGAGACCACCAATGAGATGGATCTGATCTCCTGACTAGAGGATATGCAGACTTGGGAGTGTGCAGTGGGCTACTTCCTCCTGCTACGTAGAAAAAGAAGCTAAAACCCAGCTCTTTGTGTATGGTGTATGTGCGCGTGTGTGCGCATGTGTGTTTCTCATTCTCATCCCCTCTTCTATGGAAACATGAAGGCAGAATACCAGCAAGGATGGTTTTCATTTTCCTTCTGGAGCCTCTCTTCTCCTGAATCCTCTTGCTTGGTATCCAAGGAGAATGATCTCCATCATCTGATCCAGCTGACTCCCTTGTCCTCTGGCTCTCAGTGGGCTTGGCCCATGGGAGGTATCATTAGGAGACCACAAGGCAGGAAGAGAGGCTGGAGTGTTTGTTCCTTGTCTTCTTTCCTCTCAGGCTGCAGATTTGCAGTGGCTGGGTTTCAGCATCAACTTCATAGCTTCTTTATGGTGGTTTTCTCCTTTGGCTATGGCTAGAGACCTCATTACATTTCAATAAATGCACCCATGTCTAGCAACAGGCAGGCTCTGTTACCACCCCTAAACCTAAAGTACCAAAGGAGGGAGCTTCATCTTGCCTTGTTGGCTTCCCTTAACTCTCCCCTTTGTAAATACATAGCCCAATTGTGCCACTGAAGGTGCCACCTGTTTTTTTCTGGGATCATGACTGACAAACATATGGCCATGCTCTAATCCCAATCCTATGACTTTATAACAAATTTCTGCATCTTTAAGTAGTTCTAACCAAGGGCTATTAATTATAGCCCTAATTAATGACATTCCTTGAATTACACTTACTTATATAGCACCTGTGTAGACTGGAAGAATGTTTCACATCAGGACAAGACATTTCACAATAAATCAAATGCACTCTTACTATGTACAAGGTACTATAATATGCAGTGCAATTGGTTTTGAATTCATATTAGCCATGCTTATCCCCCAAATAAGTGTGGCTACAGGGGAAAGAGATTGCAAAGAGGAAGATGAAACAATGATTATAATATGAGGAAGATAAGAAGAGAACCAGAGAGAAAAATAAATGCAATGGAGGTTCAAAGGGTGAAGTAACTCATTGGGGCTGGGGTGCTGCGCAGAGAAAGCAGGTGCGTCTTCATAGAAGCAACGTTATTTGAACGAGGTCTTGTAGGAGGAGTCAGTTTGTAAAAGCATGGGTGATAGGAAGGTGAAGACCCCCTGAAGGAGTAAAAGTATAGGCAAAAGCACACAACCAAGGTGATGGCGTGTGTCCAGAGATCAAATTAACTGAGTTAATTAACTGAGTTAATTTGGTAAGAACAGAGTAACGATAGGTGAAATAACATTGGGGCCATACCAAAGGGTGAGCAAATAACCTGCTGGAAGTATATTTTTCTTACCAGACTAGAGAAATATTTTTCCCTTTCTAGCTAATGGGCGATTAGTGAAGAGTATTTACCACACCTCTGAAAATGAATTTGATTTGTCTGCTTGATGGCCCAAGTGACTCCCCTGAGGTAGACTAAGAATAGATGTCTTAGCAGGAAGGTGACACAGTCTCCAGCCAGTACTGGAGGTGGTATGCAGTCTCCTAGGTGACTAATGCTTGGACCCAGATGTTTCTCTTAAAACAAAAATATTTTCTCCTAATATGTGAGCTTGAGTCTTTCTGATTCCCATTATTAGAAGATGACTGTGTGTCCACTTCTCTGTAAATAAACGGAGCTAGGGAGGGGTGCCACTCTTTTTGACCCCATCTCCTGGGGGATCTAACTGTGCCTGCCCAGGTTCTCGTCTCTGTGTTGGTGAGAAATTGAGGCCACAGGCATTCTTTTGCTAATTCTCTGACTATAAGATACATAAGTAAACTATGATATATCTCTACTGTGTGTTAGTGGTATTTGGTTCTTTTTTTTTTTTTTTTTTTTGTGGGTACCAGGGGTTGACCTCAGGACCTCGTGTGCCAGCAGGCGCCCGTGCCGCTGAGCGATATCACCGGCCCCTTTTTTTTGTATGTGGGTTCCGGGAGTCGAACTCGTGCCCTCGCGCTTGCCAGGCAGGCGCTTACACCGCTGAGCCATCTCACTGGCCCAGGTATTTGGTTCTGACCCAGGCTTGATGATTTTTGTGCTCTAGGAAAATTAGTCTGGTCTACCTATGACCACTGGATCTGAATATAGGTGAGATAAGATCAGTTAGAATGTCCATTATAAAGGTGGCCAGGCAAGAGATTTAGCTACAGGATTTGGTAGCTAAATGTGGAAGGTAGAAAGAAAATGACAAGATGTTGAACCTAGATTGTTAGAATAATGGTACTGCCTTTCAAATAACTATGGAAGTTGGTGTGAAATAGGATGTATGGGGGCCAGCATGAATCTGGAACATTAGATTAGGAATATGTCCAAACATGACGGAGAAGCTGATGGTAAAGCTGAGAAAAGAAGCAGCTAGAAATATTATTTAGCAACAAGGCCGGGGTAGAGGATTTCTTCAAATATATATGAAGTTCATGTTTTAAAGGGGAATTTTGTTTGAGGATTTTAACAAGGATACTAAAACACGTTTAACAACATTAAATAGCTGAAACAAATGATGGAAAAAGTTCCTATGCATGGTACTAAATAAAGGAAGCTGGGATCAAGAAGTGTGAGCTTCTGAATTTTATTTTCTGCTTGTTTTTTTCCCAAGGAAGTGAAAAGTGCTCCTAAATAGTTCTTCATGTTCTATGTTCCATTCAGCATGAACATATTTGCTGTGATTTCCCCCATGATCTTCTCTTCTCTTTCACAACCACTGGTGAATGGGCCTCAGGAGAAATAAACTCATTAAAATATGAAGGTTCATAATGCAATAATAAATAATGCAGCAATCTCCCTCCCACTAAAGATACTCTGCTGACTTTGGCATTTACATAACAATCTTCAGAGAAGAACCTTTTGGGTATTGTTTTGGTAAGATTTAGTAGATTTCTTTCTTACCTGAGATGCATTTAAAGTAAAAATGAGTTATTCCAAATGAACTGATTTCTTGCAGATATTTCAAGGACGCTTCAGCAAAGGATGTAATCTGGTCACATCAGTGGGCCACATCAGTGGCCCTCTCCTTATAGCTCAGTAGACAATAATACCACCACCAACAACAATGTCAACAACAAATAACACCCGTCGTGTGCTCCCAGTTCCTTTAAGGTTGTGTGTACATTTGGTTCCTCATTTGTAACATGGAGAAATTTTGGAGAAAGTTTTTATTTTATACCAGTGTATATATTTGCATCACATAATGATTATATTCCTTGTTGGTGCATGTACAAACACATCTCAGTTCTTATTCTGTCCCCTTTCTCCCCTCTCTTGACCCCCTTCCCATTTGAAAAAGATCCACCTCCCTACTTCCTATTATCTATCATTTTTTTTGCTCTTTATTTAGATTTTGGTTTTCTCGTATAAGAGAAACCATGTGATATTTACAAGTGTATGTCTGATTTATTTCACTTAAAATTATGATCTCAAGGTGCATCCATTTTCCCACAAATGATTCAAGTTTATCCTTCTTCACAGTAAAATAGTACTCTGTTGTGTATGAATACCACATTTTCTTCATCAATTAATCTATTGATGGACAAACAGACCTCTTTCAAGATTTAGCTATTATGAATTGTACTAGTATAAACACAGGTATGCATGTGTCACTGTAATTTGATGTCTTTAATTCTTTTGGGAAGATACCTAGTAGGGGAATAGCCAAGTAGAATGGAATTTCTAGTTTTAGTTTTTTGAGGACTCTCCATACTAATTTCCATTGTGGTTGTACTAGTTTACATTCCTCTCAACAACGTAGAAGAGTTTCTCTTCCCCTTGAAGCTTCACCAGCATTTGTTATTGTTTGATTTCTTGGTGATGACCATTCTATCTTTTAATTTGATTTCTTTAATGGCCAGTGATAGTGAATATTTTTTCCACGTATTCATTGGCCATTGATACTTCTGAGAATTGTCTATTCACTTCAGTAGCCTGTTTTTGATTGGGTCTTTTATATGTGGGAGAGTTCTAATTTTCTGAGTTCTTTATATATTCTAGATATTAGCCCTCTGTCTCAGGACTAGCTGGCAAAATTTTTTTCCCATTCTGTAGGTTGTCTCTTCACTCCATTGGTTATTTCCTTTGCTGTGCTGTATTGTATTTATTGATTTGCATATGTTGAACCATCCTTGCACCCCTGGGATGAAGTTTTTCATGATGTATGTTTTTTAAAAATTATTTGTGCATTCTGTTTACCAGTATTTTGTTGGAGATTTTTGAGTCTATGTTCATTAAAGAGATTGACCTGTAGTTGTCCTTTTTGGTTGTACCCTTGCCTGGTATTGGAATCAGAGTAATTCTAGTTTCCAGGAATGAGTTTGCGAGGACTCCTTCTTCTTCTATTTCATTAAACACTTGGAAGAATATTGGTGTTAGATCTTGCTTGAAGTTCTTGTAGAACTTGAAAGTGAATCCATCAAGACCTGCGCTTTTCTTAGTAGGTAGTTTTTAATTATTGCATCAATCGCATTGCCTGTTATTGGATTTTTCAGGGTTTTTATATCTTCTTGGTTCAGTTTAGCAATTTATGTTTCTGGGAATCCATTCATTTCTTCTGAATTCTCCAATTTATTGGCATACAGGTTTGTGAAGCACTTCCTAATAATCTGAATTTCAGCAGTGTCTGTTGTGATTTCACCTTTTTATTTCTAATTGCATTTATTTTGGTCTTTCCCTCCCCTTTTCTGGTTTGATTGGCTAAGGGTTTGTCTATTTTGTTTATTCTTTCAAAGAAACAGCTCTTTGATTCCTTGATTGTCTCAATTTCATTGTTTTGTTCTCTGGTTTTTATAATTTCATTCCTTTACTAGCTTTAGATTTGGATTTTTCTTTTCTTTCTGGGACCTGGAGGTACATCAACAGGTTATTTATTTGGGTTTGCTCTGTTTTTCTGATATGGGAATTCATAGGTATAAATGGCCCTCCTAGGACTGCTTTCACTGTGTCCTGTTAGTTCTGGTATGTTGTACTGGCATTATCATTTAATTACAGAAACTGTCTTATTTCTTCTTGCTTTCTTTTGTGACCCATTGTTTTTCAAGAGTATATTGTTTCATTTTCATGTGTTTGCATTATTTCTGCGGTATCTTTTGGCATTGACTTCTAGTTTCATCGTGCTGTGATCTGATAATATGTGTTGCATAATTTCAACTCTTTTGCCTTTACCGAAGCGTGCTCTGTGGGCTGATATGTGGTCTGTTTTACACAAAGTTCCATGTGCTGCTAAGAAGATTGTATTCTCCTGTTGTTGGGTGGGAAATTCTGTAAATATCTATAAAGCTCTTTTTTCCCCAAAGGTTTGGTTCAACTCTGATATTTCTTTGTTGATTCTTGGTGTGGTTGAACTGTGTCTTAGTGGCAGTGGGGTATTGCGGTCCCCCACTAAAATTTTATTGAAATTTATCTGATATTTTATGTCCAGTAGTATTTACTTTATGAAATTGGTTGCATTGTTGTCTGTGCATGTTTATAATTATTATCTCTTTTTGATGGAGTGTTCCCTTAACCAAAAGTAGTCATCTTCTTTGCCTCTTCTCATCCGTTTTGGCTTGAATTCCACTTTGTCTGAAAATAGGATAGCTTCTCCTACTGGTTTTCAGGTTTCTGTTGCATGGAATATTGTTTTCTATCTTTTGATTTTTAGTCTATGTATTTCTTTTTGCTCTAAATGTGTTTCTTGTATACAGAATACCACTGGATTTTATTTCTTGACAAAATCTGCTAATGTGTGTCTTTGACTGGGAAATTGAGACCATTCACATTAAAAGTTCTTACTGAAAAGTGTTGACTTGTTTCTGTCATTGCATTATTTTCATTCTGTTGACTCTTTTTTCCCTTCCACTTAACTGTTTACTTTGTCTAGCGCATTCATCCTATTGGACCTTTGGCATTGTAAGCATCCATGCCTCTTTCTAGGATATCCTTGAAAATTTTTGAGTGCTGGTTTGTGGTCATGAATTTCTTTCTTTCTTTTTTTTTTTTGTGTGGGTACCGGGGGTCGAACTCAGGACCTGGCGTGCCAGCAGGCACCTGTGCCACTGAGTGATATCACCAGCCCTTTTTTCGTATGTGGGTACCAGGAGTTGAACTCAAGACCTCACGCTTGCCAGGCAGGTGCTTATGTCACTGAGCTATCTCACCAGCCCCTCATGAATTTCTTTAGGTGTTTTTATTTTTAATCACAGAAATATCTTATTTTTTTCATTAATTTGAAAGATACTTTTACAGGATATAAAGGAAGTTTTTTTTATGGCTTGTAACACTTTACTCCAAGTTCTTCTGGCCTTTAAGATTTGTGCCAAGAATTCTACTGTAATTCTAATGGCTCTCCTTCATAAGTGATTCATTACTTTTCTCTAAACATCTTTTAAGATTCTGTTCTTGTTTTGGACTTTTGGGATTTTGACTATGATGTGTTGTGAGGAGGTTCTTTTCTGAACATGGCTATCTGAGGTTGTATATGCCTCACTTATCTGTATATAAAATTCTTTTCCCAGGAAATTTTCTTCTATTATTTCTATAAACAAGTTTTTTATGCCATTTATGGAGGTTTGATTTTTCACTAATTTTAATTAATCTTAGATTAGTCTTCTTTGTACCATCTAGTACCTATTGAATCATTTTTCATGTTCTTTTGTTGTTTTTAAGGTATTTCTCAATAAGTGGTCACCAACAATAGCCCTGTCTCCTACTTCTGACACTTCTTCACATTTCTCACTTGTGCTGCCCATACTTCTGATACAATTTTTATCTCTTGAATTTCTGTGTGATATCTTTTCATGGACTCTAATTATTTTCTGTACTAGACATTCATGTTTTGTATCATTTTGTTTAGTTCAGCTAGCTTTTTATTAGTGCCTTCTGTAGAATTGGCAATCATTTTGTTTATTGGATCCATTATCTGTTTAGTTATATCTTTTTTTAACTTGCCAAGCACCTTATTGATCTATTTTTTTTTTGCCTTCTCTGTTATTCTTTTGAATAATTCAGCTTTATAGCTTTTTATTTCTTCTCCCTTGATTCCCCATGGGTCAGCTTTGGGGAAGTTGGGAGTCTTTGGGGGCATTTTGCTGCCTTGTCTTCTCATGTTTCTATTTTTGTTTGTTTTTTGTGCTGAGGCTTGTGAGTTGATTATAGTGGAAGACTTTGTTGCTAGTACAGAGAGCTCTTTGTTTAGTGTCTGCATTTCAGTGCTGCACTCTGAGCATGGCTAACTATAGGCCTTTGCCTTTGTCCTAGAATCCCACCACATCCATTTATTTTGGAGAATAGGCTGCCGTGTATTGGGGTCAGTACTGAGTTCTCCAGTAATAGGCTGCAGTACTGTTAATGACAATCTAGATATTGGCATACAGAGAAAGCCAATTGATAGCAACAACTATATCACCTTGGCTATAGGAATGAAATCAGAAAAATGATAGCATCAAAAACAAACTACATATTGACATACTCTAAGAACTGGTGCTGTACCACCTTTAGCCATAGGAAATGCATCCATAGTTACAGTATTAGCACTAAGACAAACCAAATATTGACCTACAGTAAATGCTAAATGAAACAACTATGTTGCTATTAACAATAGAAGAGTATTCCACAGTAATAGCATAGAGTTAACTATCTAAAGATTCATAAAACTTAATGGTCATACTAGAGCAGGTGGGTAACTGAGAATGAGAAAAGTACAATTTGAAATATTAATCAATGCAAGATAAGAAAGAAGAGAAGAAAAATGAGACAGGAAATCCTATTGAGGGGTAAAAGAAAAGTCAAAGTATTAGATAACTGTAGCAGAAAAGAATGAACAAGAAAAAGAAGGAAAAAGAAAAAAGCAGAGTGCTAAATAAAGGAAAAAAAAAAAAGAAAAAGAAGGGAAAAAAGTTAAAAGGAGAAAAGAAAAGAGAGAAACCTGAAAGCCTCCCAAAACAATGAATGAAAAAGAAAGAGAAAGAAATGGAGTTCCTCTGTGTTTTGGAATGAATGGTTTCTTTCTTGGAATCCAGCAAGTTACAATTTCCTCCACCCAGCATTACATCCTATGGATTTATGCAGTGCCCATGCTGCAGCAGGGGTCCCACTACACAACGCAGACTGTGACAACCTCTCAAGCTGAGGCCTGTCCTTGCTCATGTTGGTAGATGGGAAAAGCAGTGCACCCCCCGCCTCTGCTGGAATAGGCCCCAGAGCAGGGTTTCAAGCCGACTGTCGGAGTTAATGCCCACGCTTCCATCCAGCCTCCTCTGAAAGCCACACTCACCGAGCCTGGTTTCTCTCTAGGGAGGGCCGGGCCCAGGTCCTTCCCAGCCTGAGCATAAACTTCTCAGGGCTCTGTGTCTGTCCAGCACCCTCTCCCTGGCTGTCTCCTGTGGCTCTCTCTCACCCAGTCTCTGTGAGAAGGTAACACCGGAAACCCTGAAGTGGAGTTGTTCTGCATTTGTTCTGCGGCTCAGTCTTATACAACCTCTTCCCAAAATGGAGCCTGACTAAACACTCTCTCATGGTATGTGCTGAAGTGGGTTTCTTCTCCAACTCTAGCCTGCTGTGAAGGAGTCACTTGTAGGGTAAAATCCCACGCTGCTTGTAGTTTACAATAGCTGTGGGCTTTCTTGGGCTTAATGCTGCTGGCTGGGACTTATTTCTCCGTGAGCTGCTGAGTCTCTGAGGCTGACCTTGTCTCTCCAGGGCATGGCCCTCAGCTCCATCAGGTTGGTTGTTTGGTCAGCACTTCTGCTGCCAGGCTCCGAGAGGAAAGTAAACCAGAGCATGATAGGAGTTGGCGGGTGGCTGCTCTCAAGGCACGGAATCCACAGGTATGGAGCTGGTTGCAGGCAATGGGGCATGGGGGATATTTCCTTCCTCAAGGTCCTCTCTTGCTTTAGGTTTCCTATGTGTCCTGACAAGTTTGAAGTCAGCAAATGACAGCATTAGGCATTTCTTTATGCAGCATGAGGAAGGAAAAATCTGACCAACATAAACATTGTTGTTTTGGAATCAGAGAGAGCAGGTTTGAGTATGTTGTCAGTACAGATGAGTAGCTGTGTGGATACATCACTGAAACCGTTAAAGATTATAAAAACAAGTCCTAACCACTGCGTATTTCAGAGACCTTCATATAACAAGTGCCTAGGCAGTTTCCTCCCCACTATACCATGAAGCTTCTTTTAGGACAATTTTTTATGTTGAGCCCAAACTTTGAATCAACAAATTGTAGAACATAAGTAGTGTGGGACCTCAATGGTCTTTTGGAAAGCAAATGTTGCTGAAGATTGAAACCAAGTTCTAGTTTTATTTTATATTTTATCTGGGTCACCCAAAATTTTCTGATTTAGCTCCAGAGTTTTTCAATTTATATAGAGGGAATAACATTTGCTATAATGATGGTCCAGATCCTAACTAACTGACAACTAACTAGTCACGTAGATCTTTGATATCTCTGAAATGCCCTAAAATTTAAGTGCACAGTCCCTGTCAAAATACAGCTCATCTCATGCAATTTGTACTTTCATCTCTACCATGAAGTCATGCTTCAGAAATTCAAACTGAACGTGTACTCTCATACCACAGCTTCTCCATTACACAGTAACCTTCCCTGTGGGAGACAATGTCTTGGTTTTGTTTGTATTGTTACATTTAACCATGACCAGCACATAGTATAAGGACAGTAAATATTGATTGAATAAAAGTAAATCCAATACTTCAAGACAGAACCAAAAGACTGAAAAAATTATTATCCATTAAAAAAAACTTGCCTAAATTCATTGCTTATTCAGAAGAAAACACTTAGTATTTTCCCTTTATCTATTTAAATCTGCTTCTGAGTGCCATCCAACAGAAAGTCAGGCTCATAAAAACATTACAGTGTGTCTTCATCCACCTTACTTACCAAATCTGGCACTGTGCAATTTCTGGCTCTTCCCCAAAGTCAAAATGACTACAAAAAGTAGAAGTTTAGAATTGATCCAAGAGCAGCCACAATGGTGCAACTAAAGACACTCATGAAAGAGGACATCCAGAACTGCTTCAGAAAGTGGCAAGAATGAGGGCATAAATGTGTTTGAAGGAAGAGTATTTAGAGGGGGATTAATGGCAATGTGTCTTTTACTGTAATTTTTACATTTTTAATACTCATCATATTTTTGATCATACAGTATTTATGAAATTCCCTATTCAAATATAAAATATCAATACCATGGAAAACATTAACTAATGAAAGGTAAGAACCCAGATGTTCAGGTTGATAGGTGAGAACTATAGTTTTCCTCCCCACAGCCTTACTATCAGGTGTTATGTTATATAGTTATCTAGTTATCCTTTGATACCTGCCGGAAATCATTCCTAGGACACCCCTTAGATACCCAAATCTGCAGGTGCTCAAGTTCTTTATATAAAATAGTATAATATTTGCATATGACCTACTCATATTCTCTGATATGCTTTAAATCATCTGTAGATCACTTACACATATTCTCTCATATATTTGATCATTTGTAGATTTCTAAAACACCAAATGCAATCAAAATGCTGTGTAAATTGTTGTTAAACTATATTGTTCAGGTGATCATGACAACAAAAGGGGTGAAAATTTTAAAAATGTTTTCCATCTGTGCGTGGTTGAATCTGTATATGTAGAAACCATGATATAAAGGACAGACTGTACTTAAAATAGATTTGTAATACATGATTTCTTGCTAATATTATAGGGAATTTAGCAAAGTCTGATCATTGTTGTACTGGGCTCATCAACAATCTCCTTACCCAGAAGGTTGACTTAGAGCTGGTTGGACAATATCTAGAATGATCCTGCTAACTTCCTTATTAAAATTCAGTAACTGAACAGTTTTAAGATGGGATCTTTAAGGTGTTCTTATTGGGGTAGGTCCAGGGCTCTGATGCTGAGGAAGAAGAGGGCAAATGACAAGAAGAAACACATGAAGCAATGTGACATAATATGGTGCTTGCCACCTTCACACGATGAGCTGAAGGGACAGAGCAGGCTGCTCGGCATATGTGCCCACTTGGCAGAAGGAGAATGACCAGCACACTACCTCGTGGGTTGCTGTGAGGATTAAGCATGCTAACCTGCCTGCCTTCTCTTTCTTTGTTTCTGATTGGCCCTGGAGAGGAGCTAGGTTTCCTGTTTCACCAGCCCATCAACAGCTGTTCAGGGAGTCAGGCCCATGCTCCATCCTATGACATGTCCCCTGGTTGCAGTAGAGACGGTACCCTGCCAGGATAAGATGCCAGCCAAGGGAGAGTAGGAAGCAGTCAAGGGGATCCATGCTGTGCCAAAAAATTAGCTTTTATATCCACGGATTGGACAGAAGAATCTATAATTTAGTATTTTTTCCTTCAGTAGATTTATATGCGTGTTATTTCTCACTCTTGTTGCAAAAAGCACAAACAACTCAGTGTCTTGAAGGTGTTTGCCTAAGACTGTCACCCATCCTATGCATGTCCTTTTCTGGACTCCTTGAACTTTCTAAAGGAAGTAACTGAATTGTTTTTATGAATGCTTATAATGCCGTGCTTATAATTTCTGAGTTCAGATATATCCTTCAATAGCAGAATATATAAAAATTCTTAGCTGTTCTGGTAAGTCGTAAGATTCCTGAGGGGGAGAATGACCAGGTGTCATCCTTTCTGGATTTCTCAAAGAGCTCAGCACCTAGATGGTCATGGAATGAATAAATAGCTATTAGCCACTTGTCTCCTACCTGCTACACATGATATGGTTTCCTTTTCATTTCTATCTTGTACTTCAGGGACTGACTTCATTGTCACTTCAACCGAAAATGATGCAGTTTTCCTGCTACCTCCTGTTACGTGAAATATCCCACATTTTTGTTTTCATGGCAATTTTTTTGAAAAATTGAATATATCCTGTGGTATTTTGTCCTGCAATCTATTTAAAAGTACAATTTGGCTTATTTTTAAATGTTAATTATTAATAAACTTTGAACATTTACTATGTCTAGGAACAGGATTTACACACACGAAAAGACCTTATCTTTGTGTTCAAGGAACTTAGGATTCAGGGTAGTAATTCATAAAACACTACATCCATCACAACCCTTACCATATTTTTAAGTTCCAATTTCAGTATTAGCAAAAAGAAAACGGAGGGAGTCTTTCAGCAGTTTTCACAGAATGAAACAGGTTTTGTTTTATATGTTAGTGGCGGACAAAGGCTGTGTGTGTGTGCACGTGCACGCGCGTGTGTGTGTGTGTGTCTGCAAGTGTATGCATGTTCATGAGCGTGTGTTAGGGCAAAAGGAGGTGGGAGGTTAACAAGGGTCTAGCAGTTGGGGGCAATCTCACCCATGTGTAGTGTGCGCTGATGAAACAGAGGGTGCAATGAGGGACGCTTGGGGACAGCTGAGAGAGCAGCTGGTGTAGGGAAGCTAGGACTGGAGCAAGTGCAGCACCTGGGCTGAAGAGCTGTCCTAAGTGCAAAGGAACCACTTATGCACTACAAATAGGAGAAAGAATACAAGTTCCTGGAAGGTCGGAGACCGCCTCTTAGCTCTGTTTGTTTCCTTTGTGATGCCTACGAGAGCTGCTTCAGTGTAGCAGGCACTCAGTAACACTGGCTGAGGGATGAAGCTCGCACAGTTCTGGCACCCCGCTTAGCTGGCACAGATAGCACAATGCACAGCGAGGTAGTGAAGGCCGAGGATCCTTTTTTCCTGGAGACAAACTTCTGAAGTACGACCTTGTGTTCCATACAACTTTGTTCTTCAAAAATTGCTGCCGTACAATACTTTTTGTCAATTAGTTGGAATTGCGTTTGGTTAATGGCATATGTAATTAGCCATCTCATCTTGCTCGGAAGGGCACCTAACAAGAGGTAAAATGAGCTGTTTTCAGTGGCTGTAAAACTACCGAGCCACAGAAAAGGAGGTCAAGATACTTTAAGGGCTCAGAGGAAATGGAGCTGAAACCAAGGGAAAAAACTACTGTCACAGGTGGAAACTATTCCATAAAAACAGAGAAAATTCAAGTCTAAATTTTTGGGAATACCTGCATTATTCATATGTTAAATTTTCAAGAATCGGTTAACTTTCTCTGTCATACTCCAAAGCCTCATTTTTCCTTTTCCCATTAACATAACTATTGAATCAAAGGAGACAATTAGAGTTTCATAAATTTATTGTTTATGGTATCAAAACAAAAAAGCTAGTCAGTAATTAAAATTTAACAACTAGTTATATGAACATTAATAGAAGAGCTAATAGTTATTTTGTGCTTATTACGGATGAAATATTATTTGAAGTGCCTTCATGCGTTATCTTTTAATCCTTATAACGACTCTATAGATAACAAAATGGAATAACTGTTTGCACACTGGTAAGGAAATAATTATTGTCTCTACTCATTTGGTGTATGTCTCTAGACTTGAGCTGTACAGTACAGTGGCCACTAGCCACATGTGGTCATTTACATGAAAGTCAATTAAAATTACATAAAATTAAAAATTCAGTTCCTCAGTTCCACTAGCTCCATCCCAACAGCTTAGCAGCTCCAGGTGACTGATGGTTACTGTATTGTACAACACAGATGCAGAGCATTTTCCTGACAACACCTTTTTCTGCTAGTGCTGTTACACAAACAGTTGTTTTCACCACCCTAAGGACATATATCATTAGAAAAGAACTAGGGAGTCATCTTGCTCAGTCTCTTTGTTTCCAGTTGAAAAACTATTTGCTGAAGTGGTTAAAGGACTTGCCTGAGGTCACACAGTTTATAAACGAGATAGCCAGGACACACAGCTATGCGTCTCTATCCATTGCATGGACTGCTGTGTCATACGCACCTCTATTAGCACACAGCAGAAGAGGGCAGTGGGGACGTGGCCCTAACTTTAGCCGTGGCCACAGACACTTCTGTTATTAGACATCCCAGGGAGGGATCCAGGAAGGTATGATGAGAGAATTCGGCAGCACAGGGCACAGGCAATACCTAGTTATCACTCTCCTCACGGACTCTGAATTTGCATAAAATAAAAGCACTTGGAGAAGGGAGCTGCAATGTGGTAAGAGGGCCATCTTCAGTGCTGGAGCCTCATGGAGCTGAATTCTGCCATCACCACGGGAGCTCCAGAAAAAGTGCTCCGAGGCTGACAGCTGGTGTGGTCTTGTAAGATCCCAGGCAGAGGGCCCGGGGCAGCTGTGTGCAGACTCACGGCCCCTGGGCCTGTGAGGTCACTAATACGTATTGTTTTAAGCTGCTGAATTTGTGGAAATTTGTTGCACAGCAATAGAACATTTCCCAGAGGTCCCCAGTGGAACTGAGCCCCAACTGCTCCCAGTTGTCACTTGCTCACTGTGTACCCTGTCTAAGCTTCTTTCTATTTTCTTTTCCACTTCCCTGTTCTCATAATACTGCTTTCTGGAATGACCTCCTAAAGTACTTGCACTCAAGTCTTTCCTTCAGAATCTATGGAAGAATCTGTTGTGGCTTGGGTCTAAAATCCATCCTCCAATACTCATCCTGTTGAAGGCTGGATCCCCAATGTAGCAGTGTTCAGAAGTGCGGCCCAGAGGAATGAGTGGATTTTGAGTACTGAGCTATCAGTGCATTAATCCGTTGATGAGCTCATAGCTGAACAGGTTGCTGGGAGATGGGGTCCTGCAGAAGGAAGTAGGTCACCAGAGGCATGCCTCCTTTGACGGGTCTCTTTCTCCCTCCCTCCCTCCCGCCTTCTCTCTCTCCCCCTCCCTCCTGTTCACCATGAGGTGGTTACCTGTTTTACTTCACCATGATCTGCCCACCATGATGGACCTCACTATGGTCCAATACTTTATCGTTTTTTATTGCTTAATAGGCCATTATATGGATATATCATATTTATTTGCGCATTCACCCACTGATGGGCATTTGAGTTGTTTCCACACTTTAGCTATTATGAATATGTTGCTACAGACATTTGGTTAGAAGATTTTGTGTGGACATATGTTTTCGTTTCTCTTGTGTGCCAACTGAGGAGGAATGGTTGAGTCATATGATAACCCCATGTTTAGCATTTTAGGGACTGCCAAATTGCTTTCCAAAGTGGTTGCATCATTTTGCATTGGCACCAGGAAATATGTTTATGGTGTTTCTGATTTCTCCTCATACTTGCCAATACTTATTATCTGTCCTTTTGATTATAGACATCCTATTTGGTTTGAAGTAGTTTCTTGCAGTGGTTTTAATTTGCATTTCTATGATGACTAATGAAGCTGAACATCTTTCTTGTACTTATTTGTTATTTACATATTTTCATTAAAAAACATTTATTCCAATCCTTTGCCCATTTTTAAATTGAGTCGTTTGTCATTTCATTATTGAGTTGTAAATGTTCTTTACATATTCTAAATGTAAGTCCCTTATCAAATATCTATTTTGCAAATACTTTCTTCCATTCTGTGGATTATATTTTAATTTTCCTGATGATAGCCTTTGAAACACACAGGTTAGAACATCAAAAGTTTTAATCTTGATGAAGTCTGCTTTGTGTATAATCTTTTCATGTGTAGCTTAGGGTTTTGCTGTCACAGCTAAGAAACTATTGTATAATCCAAGGTCACAGAAACTTACAATTACCTATTAAGAATTTATGGTTTTTTGCTGTTACATTTATATCTATGATCTATTTGAGAATTTGTGTATGATGTAAAAAAAGAGTTCAAATTCATTTTTTTGGTGTCTGTGGATACCAGTTGTTCCAGCATCTTTTATTGAAAACACTATAATTTTCCCATTGAACTATTTTAGAAGTTATTTTTTCTTTTTAAGAAAATCAGTTGACCATAAATATAAGAGCTTAGTTCTGGCTGATCCATTCAGTTTCATGTTTCTGTATGTCTAATCTTAAGCTCTGATCACACTGTCTTGATTAGTATAGCTTTGTAGTAAGCTGTGAAATTACTATAGCGGTAGAGTTAAGTTGGAAGTGTAAATATTCCAACTTTATTTTTCAAGTTTGCCTGTCTACATCCCTCACATTTCCATATGAATTTAGGGACAGCTTGCCAGTTTTTGAAAAAAAAAGTAGCTGAGATTTTAATAATGACCGTATTGAATCTGATGATCCCTTTTTGAAAAAATCTTAATCTTAATATTAAACATTCCAGACATAGAATGTCTTTCTAACTATTTCTATCTTTAATTTCTTTCAGTGAAGTTTTGTAGATTTCAATGTATCAGTATTGCACTTTGTTAAATTTTTTGAGATATTTTATTCTTTTTGGTATTATTATTATTATTATGAATATGTGGGTACTGGGAGTCGAACTCAGGACCTCGTACTTGCCAGGCAGGTGCTTATGCTGCTGAGCTATATCACTGGCTCCTGGTGTTATTATAAATGTAATTTTTTCTTAATTTTTAGATTGCTAACCATTGGCGTATAAAAATATAATTGATTTTATGTTTGATGTTGTATACTGTAACCTTTCTGAACTTATTTATTCAATCTAACGGTGTTTTATAAAATATCTAAGATTTGTTTGCATATAAATCATGTTATATAAAAGTACAGATACTTTTATTTTTTCCTTTTTAGTCTGGATCTTTTATTTCTTTGTCTTGTCTTATTGACATGGTTAGAACATCCAGTATCAGTCTCAAGCTGCAAGAGCAGATGTAATTCCTAAGCTTCTCAAATAAATTTTGGTAATTTGTGTCTTTCAAGGAAGTTGTCCATTTCATCTGAGTTGTATAATGTACTGGCATAGTGTGATGGTTAATTTTACGTCAACTTGATTGGGCTAAAGAGAGCACAGAGAGCTGTGAAACATCATTTCTGAATGTTCCCATAAATGTGTTCCTAGAAGAGTTTAACATCTGAGTCTGTACCATTTGGCTAAGGAGACTGGTCTTGCCAATGCGGGTTGGTCTCATTTAATCCACCAAGGACCCGAATAGGGCAACAAGCCAGAGGAAGGGCAGATTTCCACTCCGCGTGAGCTTGGCCATCCGACTTTTGCCACTGAACTTCTGCACTCCTGGTTCACCGGCCTTCTTCAGGCTTAGGCTGAGGCTGCACCTTTGGGTCACTTGGGCCCCCACTTGCTTGTGGGACTTCTCGGCTATCATACTGCATGGCCCAACCCTTCACAATCGATCTGTTTGTGTTTATCTGTCATGTATATCTGTACACATCTTTTTGGCTTTGTTTCCCTGAAGAACCCTGAATACACAGTTGTTCTTAGCATTCCCCTATACTGAATTTTAAAAATTTCTGTAAGTTCTGCAGTTACATTTCCTTTTCAGTTATGATTTTATTAATTTGAATTTTTTTTCTTTTGGTCAGTCTAGTTAAACATTTCTCAATGTATTGAAATTTTCAAAAATTTAAAAATCAAAACTTCTGATTTTGTTAATTTTCTGTAGTTTTTCCATTCTCCGTTTTGATAGTTTCCTTTGTAATATTGTTTTTCTTCCCCTGTTAGATCCAGGTTTACCCTGATCTTCTTTGTCCAGTGTCTGACAGTGGGAGGTTAGGCTGTTGATTTGAAATATTTCTTATTTTATAATGTAGTTGCTTGCGCATAAATATCCCCTCTAAGCTCTGCTTTTGCTAGCTCTCCTATGTTTTATATACTGTGTTTTCTTTTGCATTAGTTTCAAATCTTATTAAATATAGAAATTTTGTGTTAGTGTAGTTCTATTCCTTCCCTGCATGTTATTATTGTCAAATATATGGCAGCTGTCAGAAGTTCAACAATGTAGTTTTATAATTATTGCTTTATATAATCTATATATGTTTTAAATCATGGAAAGAACAGAGAAAGATATATTTATATAGTCTCTTATATTTATTCATGCAAATACCTCTTCCTGTGATCCTTATTTCTTTGTGTGGATTTGAGTTGTCATTTCATTTTAGGATGAATACTTTTTTGAATTTTTAAAACAATGGTGTGTTGGTAACAGTCTCTGTCTGCTTATTTGCACCTTCATTCACTATTATTACACCTTCAGTTTTCAAAAATTTGAAAAACCAGTACACTTTATAAAGAGCTACTTGTTAATAGAAAAACTGAACACAAAATACAAAAAGTTCACGTATGTCTTTTTCTCCCCATGCCCCAGGTTTCCTCAGTCATTGACATCTTGCGTTGGTGCTGCATAAGTGTCACAGCGTGTGAAACAATATTCATCAGTATTCATCCCTACATTATTATCAACTAAAGCCTATAGTTTACGTTAGGGGCCACATTTATATAGTTCTATGGGCTTTGCCAAATGTGTGATGTGATGTTGAAATAGGAGAAATATAACTCCCAGCCTGTCAGATGTCAAATGTGCTGAGTTTGTAGTCCCACAACATCGAGGAATGAAGTCGTGAACCAAAGGAAGAAGTTAAGAGAGTTTTATTGGAAATAAGGAGAGAAGAATAGCTCCTGGATTTCCAGGAGGGGTCTTGATGGGGTGGCCTCTGCGGCCCTCTGTCAGGGGTAATTTATACAGCAAATTCCCAATGTGGATACAACATAGGTCAAACTACAATCAACCTATAGGGTTACAAGTATAGCTTCTTAGCTTATACCAATCCAATAGGGAAATGAGCCACGTAGTGGGGCTACGTGGAAAGAACAAAGATGTTTCTGGGAAGGGATGGGTTCAGATGCTCTGCTCATCCACCAGGGCAACTAATGCCTATCTGGACTTACTGGACCAGGTTGTGCTAATTACAGTATAACCTCAAGTTATTGTTTACCCCTTAGGGAAGCTTGTAGGCCTGGCCATTGCATCTTTGTCTTGAAGCCTGGCCCTCAGATGCACCTCGAGCCACAGTTCTGATTTATTTATTTATTATTTATTTATTTATTTATTTATTTATTGCTGACTTCCTTGAGAGCTCAGTCCCTCCCTGACTGTATATTAATTTCTGTCTAACTTAGCTGCCTATAATAATGTCACATAGCCACAATTACAGTAACATAGAGTAGTTTCCCTGCCTTACAAATCTTCTGTTCTACACCTACTAATTCTGACCCTCTTCACCTTGTCTTGGCAACCACTGATCTTTTTACTATGTTAATAGATTATTCTTCCAGAATACTGTATTATTGGGATCATACACTATATAACCCTTTCAGAGTAGCTTCTTTCACTTAACAGGCATTCAAGTTTGCTTCATGTCTTTACATGGCTTGATAGCTCATTTCTCTTTAGTGCAGAATAATAATCCATTGTCAAGATGGACTATAGTTTGTTTATCCATTTGCCTCTTAAAGGACATTGTGGTGGCATCCAAATTTGGGCAATTGTGAATATAGTTGCTATCCATGTTTATGTGCAGGTTTTTATGTGGTTGTTTTTGACTCCTCTTGTTAAATACCTAGGAGCATAATTGCTGAATAGTATGGTAAGATACTATGCTTAAATTTGTAAGAAACTGCAAAACTACTTTCCAAAATAGCTGTACTATTTTGCATTTCTCCTGCCCATGAATGAGAATTCCTGCTCTTCCACAGTTTCTTCAGCATTTGCTAGTGTTTTGAATTTTAATTATTCTAATAGATTTGTAGAGACATCTCATGGTTTTAATTTACAATTCCCTAATTATATATAATGTTGAGCATTTTCCACATGCTTGCTTGTCATCTTCATATTTTCTTTGGTGAGGCATCAATTTAGATCTTTTGTCCTTTTGCGGAGTGGGTAAGGTAACTGGGAAGTGAACAAAGGGCCTTCACACTGAGCTACATCCTCAGCTCTTTTAAACTTTTTTATTTTGAGATAGGGTTTAGTCAAATTTCTATCTACGTTGCCCAGGCTTGGCTCGAACGTGCAATCCTTCTGCTTCAGCTTTCCAGAGTGCTGGGATTACAGGCATGTGCCATCACACTTGCCTAGATCCTTTGTCCTTTTAATTGGGTTGTTTGTTTTTGTATTGCTGAGTCTTAAGATCTTTTTTAGAATATTTTGAATATGAGTCCTGTATCAGTTAAGTGTATTGCAAATACTTTCCCCCTGTTTGACTTTGTCTTCTCATTTTTTTTTAAACAGCTACATATAGAACAGGAGAAAATTTTAATTTTAATGGAATACATCTTAACAGTTTTTATTGCATGAATTAGGTTTTTGTATTGAACTTACAAACTCATAATCACACACAAGGCCACCTACACTTTCTTTTATTTTATCTGCTAGAAGTTTTACAGTTCTGTACTTCCTGTGAATCTGCTAATGTTTGTGAATGGTATAATGTAAAGTCGTAGAATCATTTTATTACATGTGTATGTTTAGTGGTTCTGGCGCTACCTGTAAGGAAGGCTCCTTTCTCCTCGGATTGCCTTCATTTCTTTGTCAAAGATTAGATAACTGTGTTTGTATGGACCTGTTTCTGGGCTGTCTATTGTCTTCCATTGATCTACTTGTCTATTCTTTTTTTTTTTTTGTGGGTACCGGGGGTCAACCTCAGGACCTCGCGCGCCAGCAGGCGCCCGTGCCGCTGAGCGATATCACCGGCCCTTTTTTTGTATGTGGGTTCCGGGAGTCGAACTCGGGCCCTCGTGCTTGCCAGGCTGGCGCTTACGCCACTGAGCCATCTTACCAGCCCCCTCTACTTGTCTATTCTGTCACGAATGCCACACTATCTTCATTTCTGCAGCGTCATATTGATGACAGTAGTGTTAGTTATCTGACTTCGTTCTTTATAATCAGGTTGGCTATTCAGGGCCTTTTCCTTCTGTAGGTAAACCTTAGAATTAGCTTGTCAATATACAAAAATAACTTGCTGGGATTTCTACCGGATTCACATTAAATCTGTAGTTCAAGCTGGGAAGAACTGATATGTTAAGAATATTGAATCCGAATTATAAATAAAGAGCAAAATAAGATACAGATAATAGGAAAAGGTAGGTAATAGGAAATAGGAAGGTAGAGCTCTCTCTGTGGGAAGGGGATTAAGAGATGGAGGGAGGGGAGGGAGGGAAAGAAGATGTATTACATACATGCACCAACTCCACACAAGGAATATAATCATCATGTACTGCAAACATGTACTAATTAAAAAAGACATGGGCCCGCGAGGTGGCTCAGTGGTGTAAGCGCCTGCCTGGCAAGCGCGAGGGCCCAAGTTCGACTCCCGGAACCCACATACGAAAAAGGGGCCAGTGATATCGCTCAGCCGCACGGGCGCCTGCTGGCGCGCGAGGTTCTGAGGTCGACCCCCTGGTACCCACAAAAAAAAAAAAAAAAGACAAAAATAAACGTGGTCTTCTTATTTAAGGCCATGGATGATTTTTATATTTCTATTTTGTTAGATTTATACTTAAATATTTCATTTTTGGTATTAGTTTGAGTGATATTATATATTAAATTTCAAATTCCAGTTGTTCATTTCTCATATATAGGAAAGCAATTGATTTTGTCTTGTATCTTGCAAATTTACTATATCATTTATTCATTCTAGGAGGTTTTTAATTGTTTTGTTTTTGTCAAGTTGTTGGAATTTTCCAAATATCATTCATTCGTGAATAAAGACAGTTTTGTTTTTCCCTTCAATGTCTGTACATTTTTCATCTCCTTTTCTTGCCATATAAGATAGTACCTCCAGGAAAATACTGGACAGGCATGGTGACAAGGGTTACCTAAATTTTTAAAGGATGGTTTTCCTGAGCATAGAGTTCTTGGTTGACATTTTTTTTCTTTAACCTCTTTGAATGTGTCATCTCATTGCCTCTGGGCTCTACTTTTTCCATGAGAAGTCAGTTGTTAATTTTATTGGGATGCTCTTGTATCCCAATATGGGAAGTTCTTTTTCTTTTACTGCTCTCAAGATTTTCTTTGTCTTTCAACATTTTGACCTAATGTGTCTCATTGTGGATATTTTACATTTTTCCCACTCGGATTTTGCTGAGTTGCTGGCACATGTAGATTAATATTTTTAGTTGAGTTTAGAAAATTTTCAGCTCTTATTTGTAAGACATTGTTTTCTGCTCATTTCTCTCCTCTTGTCCTGGAATCCCCTCTTTTTACAAGTTGGTACACTAAATGATGTGCTATGTTTCACTGAGGCTCTGTTTATTTTTCTTTAGTCTTTTCTTTCTGTTTTTCACATTGCATAATATTAATTGATTTATCTTAAATTCATTTTTTTTTTCCTGGCAGTTCAAGTCCACAGCTGACTTCTATAGCAAAATTTTCATTTCAGTTATTGTACATTTCAACTAAAAATGTTCATTTTGCTTTTAAAAATAATTTTTAAATATTTTCTTGATATTCTTTATGAGACATTGCCATATATTTTACTTCTTTAAGCAATATTTCCTTTAGTTATTTGAAAATACAGTAATACTTCAGTTCAAAAACACTTCTGTTCACAAATAACTCAGTTCTCAAAATAAAGAGTTTGTCAAAATTTTGCTTCCATTCACAAACTCCACATCAGGTGACAAACAATGTGGCTGTCTTCCCCATACAAACACAAACATGTCCATCTTCCTCAAAATTGTAAAACAAATTAAGTTCATGAATTGAGGTACCACTGTATTTACAATAACTACTTCCAGGTCTTTGTCTGCTAAATACAACATCTAAACCTTCTCAAAGATGATTTCTGTTGCCTCTTTCTCTCTTGTGTGTGGGTCATACTCTTCTGTTAATTCATATGTCTTATAATTTCTGATTTAAAGCTTGACATTTTAGCTAATATCTTGTAGCAGCTCAGGATAATTATTTTTCCATTCCCATCCCTCTTATTGTTGCTTGCATTTGTGCAATTGTGCAAACAATTGTGTTATTTGTTTAATGGCTTCAAGGATTACTTCAATAATATTTATTTTCCCCCAAAATGTGCAACCTCTCATATTTCTTTCTAGAAGTGACAAACTTGGGCATGGTTACTCTGACTCCCCAACTTCCTGCCTTAGGTTTTAACCCGTTTCTCTTACATGTCTCTTTCTCTCATATTTCTATTGAATATTTTTGCCTCAATTGGTTTTACACTCAACTGAGAACTCCTAATATTTGCTAATTGTTCTATTACTTTCACCAATACCCTGGAGCATAAACTATTCCATAGTCTGAGTCAGTTAAATTTTTGTCATTTTGCAGAGGTAGTCTTTGAGACTTGTCCCAATCCCCAAGATGACTCTTCTTAGCTGTTTTTTTCTTTGATTTTCTGTGCTACATTATCTGGTCTACCATTTGTTATTGGTATCATGGAACTTTCACCAAATTACCAATTCATTGATCACCACCAAAATCTTCATTGATTTTGACATTAATCTTGGCTTGAATCTCCCTGCTTTGTTCCAAATTTCTATATTGCTATTGTCTGCCACTTTCCATGGTAGAAATTTTTTTCCATTACTACTGGAGCCAGGGACAAGAGCCTGGTTTTCCCAGAGTGACAGTTATTTCTGTACAAGCAGGTCACTAGGTGGGAGTAATAGGGCTTGGCCTTCTTGGTTTGCTTCATTCTACACGGAAGGTTCATTCTATATGTGATTTGGTATAAGGCTTGTAAGACCCCAGTATTCCACTTTGGCCATACTTGGAGTAGAGTTTCTATTGTATAAGTGAAGACTGGGTGGAAGAAGGTAGCTCTAGGCCCCTCATCTGCCTGTTTTGGAAAGGAGTTTCTGTAATACAGACCTATGGGAAATGAGAAATGCTGGTGACCTTTCTCTCCTAGGCAGAAAACGTAGCCCTAGACTGGAAGCCAGGCAAGAAAGAGTCCCTTCTTGGCTGCCAATGCCTAGAATAGAACTTCCCTCACCCAGAGCCAGGGGCAGAGAGAAGGGTCAGGGGGCCTACAATGGTTCAGATGCCACATACTTATAGTACTTTACAGAGATTTAACAGAGCCTCTTGAGTAAATGTTTCTACATTTGCTTTATTCCCTTACAATTTCCTGAAATCTAAAATTAAGTTTCTACCAGTTATGATTGTTTGTCTTAGAAGTTTGCAGAGTTCCTCATGCTGCCAATGAAGAAATCTTGACAAGTTGATTTTTGCTTTCCTCCCGTTTGTATTGTAATCCCATATTTTTCCTCCTTAAGACAGTTTTTAAAATTTTTTCTTGTGGATCAAGAAAACAATGTGTCTACATCAAAACGCTACATTTCACTCCTCTAGGTTACCTGGAGTTCTGCCTGAAGCACACATCTCAGGATTGTTTTGCTAAAGAGGATGAGGAAACCCCCCAATAAAGAATCCTTGCCGGGAGGGTTAAACAATGATTTTTCACACATGGGGCAGATGTAGGAGGTCTGTGGCTTAGACTTGAGATTGTGAGATAACATTAGGGAAAAAGGAATCCTTCTGTAGATACAAAAGGCTGGAAATTGTGTTCAGATTCAAGATTTCCATGGGCTTTCTGGGGTATTCAAGTGTAGGAGGCTGGGAGGTCCTGTTTAAGAATGTCTGGGTACTCTCTCTGTCTTCTCTCCTCTAAGGCAGGTATGAACTGATTTAAATAGAATTGAAGAACCAGAAAAGTAAATCCTGTTACTTTCTCTTGAATGGACTCATTAAGACCACCAATCATTTGTGTTGTAAGACACATTTCTCATGCACAGGTGCTGCTTTGCAGAGGTGAGCCAGGTGGCATGTGATCTGGGTGACTCTGTGAAGTCCACTGAGCACTTGGGTTGGCATAGATAGGGAGACTCAGTACTGGAATCCAAAGATTTATGGGTCTGAGTTGGGTGGAAAGGAAAAAATAGTGGCTTACCGTTTTTCTGTTCTGCCCAGTGCCACTAGAGCTGTTAGAATGTGGAATCCATGCTTCCTGGCACAATGAAATGAAGTTTTCACCAGCATGGGACAGAAGTGGCCTTGGCACTAGTTTATATGTAGTTGCCTTCCCACAGCCTTGTACAGTCATAAGCAGGGCTTTTGGGAGATGATTGAATCATGGGAGCAGTACGCTGATTGGTGATCTAGTCTACTGATTAGTTTGTTGCTGAATGTGCTGTTAGGAAGTGGGGCCTGGCGGAAGAGGTGGTCACTGGGAGCAAGGCCTGGAAGAATGTAACCCCCACCAGCTCTGCCTTTCACTCCCTGCTTCCTGCCTTCCATGAGATGAGCCACTTTTCTCTGCCCAGACCCTTGCACTGTGCTTTCCTACCTTGGAGCCAGCTGACTATGGACTAAAATCATGAGCCAAAATAAACCTGTCCTCCTTTAATTTGTTGGTGTTGGGTACTGAGTCACACAGATAAGGAAGTGACCAAGGCAGACATCTTGAGGGCTAAAGCCCTTGGTGGCCTCGCTGGTGGGTGGTCTGCAATGGCTCTTTTCTCTGGCCAGCTCTGACAACAGAAGTTAGGTGATCACGTGGCTTTCCACAGGCCCTTCCTGCTAACTAATAAGAATGACTTGCAATGACAGCTTTTGGAAAGTTTATTATGTAGCAGGAAACACTTTGCAATGCCGCTGGGAAGTGAGTCTTTTAATTAACCTCATTTTACAGATGAGAAAACGGAACCACAGAGAATCTGAGAGGCCTGCATGAGCTTGGTGAGGTCTCTCAAGTGGAAGAGGAGGGAGTCCAACTTCCAAATCAGCAATGTTGGCCAACAGACCACTACATTTCCTCCCCAGAGGCTGCTCGACTGGGGGAGAGACAGAGGGCAAGTGCCAGGGAAAGCTGCTTCAGTGCTCAGTGATCTCCGTTCCCTTTTTCTTTTCTTTTTTCTTTATAGTCCGGCTAGGGCGTCCTTGTGAAATGGTGCTCATACTTACTAGTGCGTTTTTAAAACTTTATTTTTTATCATGTGGAATCTAGCATTTAATAGACAAATAGATCACACTTTGGCTTCAAATTGCTATGCTTGTCATGAGTATTAAAAACCATATTTTCTTTAATCTCACATTTATAGATCTAATCTAATATCAAAAGGAAGTTGGCAGAAAAATTAAGTAATTTCTTTTGCTATGATTCTATATACACTAAAAGAGAAACATTATCCCCACTGTCTATGTTTATGTTCTTCATAATGTTTCTATTTTTCTTATCTACCTTTGAAGTAAAGCAATTAAGTTACATTTCTATACATTTTATTGTCAACAGATAATCTATAACCTGCTGTATAGTGTTATAATGACTTTATTTTCATCTTTTCTAAGGAAAGAAAATTACCATTATTTACCAAAGAGTAATCATATTTGGAGTGCTTCAGAAGGAAATATTTGTTTTACACCATCTACTCAAGTTACTTATTGACTTTTTTTTTTTTTGATCTCTCCAAATATGTTGCTAGCCCAGAATTTTCTTCTGTGCGTTAGACCTATGGATCAATTAAAAACTGGATACTTCTGATTATAATACTGCCTGTAATGGATGCTAGGATGCCCTGTGTAGGAAGAAAGTACCTTTACTTCAGTGACTGGAGTGTTCACAGCTGTGAAGCTGTTGGCCCTCTTCAGGGATTGTCTAGATTGAAGAGAGGCGAGGGCCTCTCACCCAATCCCATGCCCCTCTCATGGGGTATGCGCTAATGAAAGAATAATACAGGATTTCCACACCTGACCCTCTCACTCAGCTGGGAACGGTTGACACTAATGTCCATCTGAGACCCAGTTTGTGATACTGACATATACCTAAGTTATACCATGCCTAAAAGTTAACATACATATAATGAAGAGGGGAGAGTTTTACTGTGCTTCCTAAACCAGATAATGGTGTTCACTTGAATCCTCCAGCTAGAGACCTGGGAGTTGCTCCAGAGTTTTCTCTTCAACACTGTCTCCTCCTCCTCCTCTTCCTCTTCTTCTTCCTCCTCCTTCTTCTCCTCATCATTGGTTGTGGTCCTACTGAGTTTTCAAATTCATTTCTAAATGTTCCCTCTTTCCTCCATCCCCACTTTTGCCACTATGGAACAAACCTTCATTATTTCTCACCTGAGAGCAACCGCCTTAAAACATACTTGTAGCTTAATTATTACTAACTTATAAGCATGCCACCATCGCTCTTGGCACTCATTGCTCCCATACTTGCCAAAGGCTTGCTCCAGCGAGTATCTGAATCTCTGCCAGAGTGCTTTCTTGAGCTTCTGGGGCTGCTGTTTGTGCCACAGGCAGACAGGAAGTGCTAAGGAGTTAGCTTTCCCTGGAGCAGCCCTCAACCCTTGGTAAATGATTGACAAATACTCTGAAGGGTATTTTCTACCTGGTCTTCTAGAAGTCACCTGTGGCTAAGTGGCCTATAGTTATAACCTTCTCAGTAGTACCTTCTCAGTAGTACACCCTTCATTGACAGCCTTCCCTTCCTAATGCCAATTTTTCACGCTCCTCTCAGTACTTCCTGGAATCATCTCCCCTAGACTTGGCTCCTCAGGATCTTGCCTGAGGCTACATGGCCCCAGAAGCTGACCCTGAGCCAAGGATTTGAGTGCAGGAAGAGTTATCTGATAAATAAATGTGATCATTTCATACCTTATTTGAATATTTAGGTTGCTAAAGGACAGAGCTTAAAAGCCTTCCTGTGATATCCAGGGCCCCTCATGACTTCGGGCAGGATCTTTGCTGTACATAGAGCTGGCAGGTCAAGGTCACAGCCCTGCTAAGTAATCCATGACCATCGCTCATGCAGACAGAAATTGGACTCTCACACTTCCAAGGCTGGACCAGACTAAACGTTGGACCCATCAGAAACTCGGAAACCCTAAAAATAGTTCAAATGAAACTTTACTGGCCAAGAAATAAAGTTACCCTCTCTATTCTTGACACATAAAAATGTGGGCTTCTCTGTACTAGATCAGTGATATATATTTTCCGCCCTCACCCTATTTTGATCAGTTTTGAACTAAAATTATCTCATTAATTTTCCATAATAGAGTATTTCTTACATAATGATGATTGATGAAATTTCAGAGCTCATAGGAAAACTAGGGTGGGAAAGTAGGTATTTCTTGTTTATGCCTTCAACTTGTCCACTAGGGTCCAAATGGAATTCAAAGTCAAACCAAAATTTATTATATTTGGAAACAAGGCCAGATGAGAACTACAGGAGAGGCATTTGGGCTAGGTAAGGCAGCTTGAAATAGAAGGCATACTTAACCGTAAGTTTGAATAGACTCCAAATAAATTTTAAAATTATGAATTTCTGCTCAGAACCTTATACCAAAATGTTATGCACACTTTAAGATATCTCCTCTTTATGCATAATACAATGGCCTTATGTTGGATAACAACCACAGTCACAAACTGAAATACCATTTCCCTAGGGATCACTTTCTGGCCTGATAGTCTCCTTTTTACTGTGTCCTGGAGCTTTTATTTGTAACTATGACAACCATTTATAATCATTCATTTAAGCTCCATCTTCTCACTGGCCTGTGAGTTCCATATCTGTGATGTTTACCATGGCATTGTTGGTGCCCAGCAGTGTGTCTGAACCAGGAGTGGGCTCCACATAAATGTGTTGAATGGATAAATGCTCAAACATGAAACTGATCTCATGTCTGACTTCCCATCCTTGTTTTCTTTACAGTGCAGTACACTTTCAACAGATTGAGGCAAAAACACTTTAGTGTTGTCTTCATAAAATTGGTTCTTAATTACATATTCATTGTCAGTGTTAATGTAAGTAAACATCCTGTCTTAGTTACTTTTCTCTCTTTGCTGAGACAAAATACCTGGTACCCAAAGTTAAAGAGGGAGAGGTTAATTTAGCTCACAGTGTGTAGAGGTTTCAGTCCATAATCACCTGGCTCCAAGCCAGGGTGGCATCTCAGAGGAGAAACAGTCCATGGCAGGCAGAAGGTATCAAAGCAACAAGGGGAGACCACAGCTCTTTCGGTTCCTTATACCTTATCCAGTCTTCTTAGGGCAGGTAGTACTCACACTCTTAATCCTAATGCCCTTGATCCTAGCATTGCACCATGAATCAATCCCAGCTTCACCTGAGGTGTCTGGATTCAGCCACCTCTGAAAATACCACACCTATGACTGCATGAGGCTTTGTGGGGGGCATCTAGACACAAACCATAACACAGCCACTCAGTACTCCAACCAAATCTGTAGGTCTTGGTGTTCATTCTCTCTCTGAAACCTCTCTCTCTTTTTCTCTTCCTCTCTCTTTCTTTTGCTACGCTTTTCTTTCTATGTATGTCATATTTCATATTTCATGGACTGTTGGGGCAGAGAAGATTGAGTTAGGAATTCACCCATGTGAAGAATGCAGGCCTGGGCTTTACACACAAGCTAAATTAAATTCAAACTATTCACTCAACTCTTTATTTATTTATTCCTGGCTTAGCTCGTGAAGAAATTTTGTGATTTCCCTTGACGACTGCTAGCACTGTGGTTGATCTTTCCACTGTTCTTTCCTGGATACAAAATGGCTGCCTCCATTCCAGACAGTATGCATTGATAACATCTGACTCCAAAGTGAGTACTTGCCCTTAGGAAAATCTGGTTGGATTGAGTTACATGTTAAGGGGAAGGGAAGTGAGAAAATAAATTCATGTTGGGCATTTTTAACTACTTTACTCACATTCCTCTCTTGTGAGTTCAGTCTTCTATCAGACACTAGCTGGAGTATAGACAATCAAAGAAAGCTATTTATCATACTAGGTGGAATTGACCAACTCCAAGTTTTTATTAAAAGCCTGATTTTATAGCTAGTTTTCACAAGAGTTAAAGTTTTCAACTTTGATAATTTAAATAATTTATTGATAAAGACAAACAAAACTTGCCCCTAATATATGTCTCTAGTATGTCATAAATTTTGTTCTAAAAATTAATGATGTTAATTCCATTTCTATGGTTCTTTTGTGAATGGAGATATCAGAGCAATGCTTCTCAGTGAGAGAAGTCTGGAAAACAGCCACGGGATAAATTGGGGGCCCTCCATGGAGATGCTACAGGGCCCATGTTCCCAAACTCCTCACATTTGAGATTCCTGGAATTTCAGGAAAATAGCATGTAGGCCTTGGCTTTGCTCTTTCTCCTCAGCCCATTAAAATCCTACCAACTGTTACTGCTTGTGTCTAGATGTCCCCCCAACACCTCATGTGTCCATAGGTGGGGCTTTTTCAGAGGTGACTGGATCTAGAGCGTGTGATGCTGGCATTGATTCACTGTGCTAGGATCGAGGGCACTAGGATTAAGGGTGTGAATGCTTCACACTTTAAATATCTTGGATAAGATATAAGGGATAGAAAGAGCTTTGGTTGTCCTTTGTTGCATTGCTATCTTCTGTCCACCATGAACTGCTTCTCCTCTGCAGTGCCTGTTTGAGATGCCACCCTGCTTTGGAGCCAACTGATTATGGACTGAAACCTCTACAAACTGTGAGCTAAATAAAACTTTCATCCTTTAACTTTGGGTATTGGCTATTTGGTCTCAGCAATGACAAAGGTAACTAAGACAGAATTTGGTACCAGAGAAAGGCGGTCAGTTACTGTGACTATACCTGACCATGCGATTCAAGAGCCTTTATGACTGGCTTGTGGGAAGAGTTTTGAAAAGTTTGGAGATGCCAGCTGAAAAAGTAGACTTGGAATGCCTTAAACTGTACTTGATGGGAGATTCTGGTCAGAGCTCGGAAGACCAGAAGGTTAATAGAAATCCTGCCAGTAAAGACTAGTCTTCTACTAAGAAGAAGGACAACATTGATTGTTGGACTCCAGATGGTGTGTGTTACGTCTTGGCAGAGAGTTTGTCTGCATTTTGCTCATGTCCAGAGATGTTGCCCAAGACTGAGATTAAGGGCAGCGGATTAATTAATCTTGCATAAGAAATTTCAAGACAGTTGAATGTTGAGGCTGTGGCATGGCTACTGTTGGGGGCTTTTAGCCAGATTTATGTTGAGAATCAAGAGCAAAGAGCCCAGCAGGATGATTTAAAATGTTTTAAATTTGGCCAGAAAGGAAGCTCCAGTAAAGCTGTGGACTGCAAAGACAAAGCAGAGGAGATCTTGATTGCTGAGAAGGAACAGAAGAATAGAAAAGATAGCCTGAGGTCATCACAAGAAGTAGCAGGACTTGACCATTTGCAACCTCAAAATTGCAAGCGAAAGACTTTGCTTTAAGAAGACAGCCCCAGAACATCATGTTCCAGAGTAGCAGTAGCCTAGGGAAGTTGTTCCTCAGGATTTGGTTCATAGGCACTGGACCCCTACAACCAAGAGAGAAGAAGGCCTGGCTACTGCTCCAGCTGGCAGCAGACCTTGGCTTCATTCACATGGTGCTGGTTTTAGGTGCACGCAGAATGCAAGAGTTGTGGGGTCATCAAGGCTTCCATGCAGATTTCAGAAGAAGGGCTTAGAGGCCAGGCAGTGTGCCCCTGAGAAGGCAGTGTGTAAATCTGTGAGTGTGAAGCCGAAGGCTCAGTGGAAACCCCAGAAGTTTGGAGAAGCCAGGAAAGTGTATCATCTGAGGAAAGCTGCAAGGAGGGAGCAGAACTGGCCTAAGAAAGAAGCTCTAGGAGCTACAACTGCCAGCAGTGTCTTACGAGTGAAGCCACCAAAGCCCTTTGGAGTTCACAACTTGTCGCAGATTGCTGGGGATACTGGAAGTGGAACTGTGGAATTTAATGTTCGCCCCGCTGGATTTTGGTCTTGCTTTGTTCATATTCCTTGCTATCTCCATTTGGAATGGAAATGTTTATCTTGTGCCATTGGATGTTGGAAATGTTTAACTTTCTTTTCATTTGTACAGGGCTTGTAGCTAAGAGTTTGTCTTAAATCTCAGAGGAGACTTAGGATTTGGAGTTTTCAGCAATGCTGAAACTGTTAAGACTTCAGCAACTCTTATAGATGGACTAAGTACCTTTTGCATAAAGGAATCTGCATGAGTTTTTTTTGGCGGGGGCAGAGGCAGAGTATTATAGCTTGTGTTTAGATGTTTCCCCAAAGCCTCATGTGTTCAAAGTTGGGGCTTTTTCAGAGGTGACTGAATCTAGTGTGTGTGATCCTGGGATTGATTCATGGTGCAGTGCTAGAATAAAGGGCACTAGGATTAAGGGTGTGAGTGCTACCTGCATACTGAATAAGATATAAGGGATAGATGCCCACCGTGAACTGTTTTTCCTCTGCAATGCCAGCCAATTATGGACTGAAACCTCTACAAACTGTGAGCTAAATAAACCTTTCCTCCTTTAACTTTGGCTGTCAGGTATTTTGTCTCAACAATGCGAAAAGTAACTAAGATACCAACCTTTCACAGGAGAAGAGGCACCAGAACTGAGTCTTGAGTCTTCCATGATTCCCCCAACTTAGTCGCTTTCTCTTCATAGGCAAAACATGTGACACCCACAATTTAGAGGAGGAGAGGTTTATTTTGACTTGTGGTTTTTAGAAGATTCAGTTCATAGTTGACTGGATCCAAGACAGGAAGTGTATGGTGGAAGGGTCTGGCAGGAGAAAGATGCTCACATCATGGTGGGCAGGAAGCAGAAAGAAAAGGGAGGAGTCTGGGAGGAAGATATACTCCTCCGGGTCACGCCTCCAGTGATTCACCACCAACCAGGCTCCACCTCCTAAAAACAAGTCAGCTATGCACACATCAGTGATAAGTATGTGTCTCCATGATCCAATCACCTCACAAAAGCTCCATCACTGAATACGGGAGGATCTGGGGGGACGTTCTAGATCTAAACCATGATACCCTCCTCTCATCACACTCTTACCATGATCTGTGTCATTATGGTTGTGTTCCTAATTTCCTCACAGCCTATGACCTCAAGGATTCCACAATATACTGTCATATTTATCTTGGTTCTTTTATGATGTAGAACCCAGGACTACACTTGAAGTACATTCTCCCTCTTTCCTGTATCCACAGCATTTGCAATATTAATCACAGACTCTCCTTGTTAATGGGAGGATCTGCAATTTCCCAGCCCTTGGAAATATTGCTGACTTGAGCTTGCCACACTTGTTGGCCAAAACAAGAGATAATATGTTGATTCTGAAACTAGAGCCCTGTTATATTTCTGCTCTCCTCTCTCAGTATAGTAGCCTGGGTGTGTTTTTGCCGCATTATGGGGTGACCATGGGGGAAACAAGGTTACATAGAGAAGAACTGAGGCCATTCTAACAAGCTGACAATCACTTGACCCCCAATCAAGAGGCAGAGGCAAGCCAAGATCATCTCAAGTTGCAGCTGACTGTGTGATGTTCAAAAATGAGAAAAAATACCCATCCACCTTTAAATATAAGATATACTTTATGTAATATCAATATAACTTGTTATTATTCATGTTACCTTTGATTCTATGTCTTAGAAAATGTTGGTTAGGTTTCTCTGCTGTAGAATTACTCCTTTCTCCCACTTTTTTTTTTTTTTCTCTTTGTATGGGTACTGGGAACCAAACTCAGCACCTCGCGCTTACCAGGCAGGCTCTTATGCTGCTGAGCTACATCACCAGCTTTCTCCCACTTTTCTTATCGTAGTTTTTGAAAAAGAAATTAGGATACACAGACCACACGTAAATAACAGCTTTACCTTCTGGAGGGAAGAATATTTAAGTAAATTATTGGGGATGTTTCATCACAGATTTGTCTGTACTTCTCCATTTACTTATTTAATTGATCATTTATTTACTTAATCATTTATTTTCATTAGTATTGAATTGTGGATAGTAATTTCATTACTAGGGCTGTAATTGTATACTATCCCTCCCACATTGTTACAGCTTTGCCTATCAGGCAGATTTTAATTTGGCTTCTACCTCCCTTTGACATACTTCCATCACTTTGGGTTCTGTTTGGTTTGGTTTTTAGCATTTCTTCTTTTTCTGGTACCGCAAGGTACTCCAAATTCTTCTCGCATACTTCCAATGTCACTGAGCAAGCTGTTTCCCCAGGAACTCTGGTCTTTTTTTCCACTAGAGACTGGTATTACAAACCAATATATAAATACTACGTGTACTTGTTGCTACTAGGAGTCAATTCCCAAGTGACAGAGCAAGAAAATATACATGTATACTAAATATGATAATGCCTGTAATCCTAGCACTCTGGGAGGCTGAGGCAGGAGGATCACAAATTTGAGCTAGGCCTGATCCACTTAGTGACTTAGCAAGACCTTGTCTCAAACAAACAAAGAAACAAACATACAGGTGGGGATGTAACTCACAGTGCGAAGGCCCTGGGTTCAATCCCTATTACCTTAAATAAATAAGTAAACAAAAATACTTTAATATTTTAAACTACTATGTTTGGATGGTTTGTTATACAAGATAATCTAATGATACCTTGTTCTAAAGTTTATTGTGTTAAAACCACCTTTTATCATTGAGCTAATACTGTCGTTGGCAAATAAGGATCTCGATACTTGGCTAAAAGTCCATAAAATTTGGAAGTATTACAATAGATAGTGAACAATTACTATAAATAGTGAACAGTTTTCGTAGATAGTGAAATTAGCATAGATAGTGAACAGTCTACCTCCAAATGAACAAATCAATAAGAAGATAACCTTTAAAAAGTAGATGGAGGGGCCGGTGAGATGGCTCAGCGGCATACGCACCTGCCTGGCAAGTGTGAGGGCCCGAGTTTGACTCCCGGATTCTATATACGAGAAAAGGGCCGGTGATATCGCTCAGCGACATGGGTGCCTGCTGGCGCTTGAGGTCCTGAGGTCGACCCCCGGTACCCACAAACAAACAAACAAACAAACAAACAAATAAATGGAAATATTATCTTTAAAGTATATACTAGCTATGAAAACAAAATGGAAAAAAGTCCAAGCCCAAAATCATTGAATATTGAGTATTTTTTTCTTGAATAAAAATTTTTTGATGTACCTAGAGAAAGGGTAGTAATAACACTCAAAATCAATTTTACTAAAATGCCTTTCAAGCACTCCTTTATTGTTATGCTAATTAAACTTATTCATAAATAACATATAAAGTTGAGATGCATTTGGCAAACGTGGTCCATTAAGAAAAGTTAGTTTCCGTAACTCCTCCCAGTTGGACTTTTAAATACTGCACAGCTCTCTGCCAGGCCATGGGGTTTATTCTCTTGTTAAAGTACCAGGCATTTGCCAAGAATCCCGATGGTAGCCATCCTCATACAACTGCAAATGAATCATCCTGGAGTCACAGGACATTCAGAGGGAACTCTGAGCTCCCTGACTCAGAACCAGCAATGCAAAAGAGATTTTTAGACTAACGTTTGCAACTGGTTAAGGAAGAATGCATTATTCTACTTTAACCACAATTTGAACGGTTGAGGTGAGATATATGGGAGGCTCAGTGGCGCACTAGGATGTCCTGCTCATGTCAGAGTTCAAGGACAAGTGCCGAGTGCCAGCCTGGGAAGTGAATCTGGGCACTCACAGGGAAGGTGAATCACTGCAGTCTTTCTCTGGTGTGGCCTCAGAGTCCAGCTTTCCTTGAATGCTAGTGAGTGAAAATTCCTTAGGAATAGCTACTGAGCTCTAGGTATTTGGGGGTGTGTATGGAGGAAGGAAAGAAGGGTAACTACTTTACCCCTACTTGGAAGTTTACTGTCTTTTTGCAATGGCAGGGGGATTTGAAAGAGATTGGTGAAATCTCTGTGCCCCCTGCCTCATGTACACCTGACGATGACTCCTCCTCCTGCCCTGCATTAAGCAGTGGATGGGAGGGACAAAGGCCCTGAGAAGTTAGGTGGCTTGCCAAGGTGACATAACTCATTAGTGGTAAAACAAGGATTTAAAACCAGGTGTGACTCCAAAACTCAGTTCAAAGCCACAGAAGAGCCAGAAAGAATAAGTTTTGCTCTGTAAGAAACAATTGTATCTGTGAGAAGGTGTGTGAAACTATACACTTAGGTAGCTGCTCATCCAGGACAAGTTTCCTCCCCGAGAAGTACAATTTCCTGCACCCTAGGCTGCAGGTGCTGCTTGGTACAATTACAGCCAGTCTAGTTCTGTAGGAAAAGAACATATTTAGAGAGGCATGGGTGCCAGTGGAGATAAAGGTAGGGCGTTTTTCCAACTGCAGGTTTATGGAGCCCCAAAAGGGTCGTCTTGAAGATGGGAAAAGGCAGAGTGTTTGTCTCCTCTGACATCCGACACCAGGCACCACCTGGCTGTCCCCTGGTTCAGTCCGCTCTGACACTGTCTACGGGAGACACTGTCAGCAGAGGCTCAGTCCCACAAGACTGCCCCCACTTCTGGTGCCAGTCACAAATAGTATGCTGTCACTTACACTTCTGACCCACAACCTCCTTCTTAGGTTTTATTAATTTGTGAAAGCAGCTCGCAGAATCCGGGGAAGCACTTCACTTACATTGTTGGTTTATTAATCAAGGACATAAAAAAATGAACAGGCAGAGTAAGAGACACATAGTCGAGGTCTGAAAGGATCCCCAGCACGGTTTCTGTCCTGCGGGAGTTGGGCTGTGCCATCCTCTCGCCCTGTGATGTCTTCGCCAGCCTGGAGGCTCTCTGAATGCTGCCTGTTGGGTTTATACAAAGGCTGCACTACACTGGTACGAGTGGCCACATCGCTGGTCACTGGTGATCAACTCAACCATCAGCCTCTCTTCCTTCCCTGGAGGTTAAGGGCTGGGGAAGGTCTAACCCTCTAAGCATGTGTTGGTTTTTCCCGTGACCACACCTAGCCTAAAGCTCTCTAGGGCCTCCAGCCCCTTGCTCTTCTCATTAGCATATATATATATTTATTAGCATTTACTCCAAAGCATTAGCATATATTAGCATTTACTCCAAAGTTTCAATTCAAAGAATTTTAGAAGCTCTATCCCAGGGGAACTGGGACAGAGACCAAATATGTATTTCACAATATCACACATAGAATCCCCTTCAACAGAGAAACAATTATGCACAGTCCCATTGATCTCGGGGCATTGCTAAGGCATGCCATTGGCCTAAGATATAATAATGATGGAATATGTAATTAGTGAAGGCAAAATTTCCAAGCAGAGGTGCTTTGATAGCTTCCTCAGGAGACTATTCTAGGGCAGAGGATTAATAATAAATCTTGTTTCCTATAGTTTGTTGCAACTTAAAACTACTTCCATGTAAGACCTTATTTTTAATTATCAGTTTAATTATTTAAATACAGGATGATCAAGAATTCCATTTTTGTCAATTTTTACAAGATAATATAACAGGAAATATAAAAATGACAATTTCATCAAAATTATTCAGTACAAGAATTGACTGGTTGAAATGATACCTTCTCGAGGGTCACTTGCGATAGCCAGTACTTCAACAAACTCACTGCCCAAGTGATGCTTGTGTTAAACTGTTAAGTGGTTAAACATTTTTGTTGAGATATAACTCATATGGCACAAAATCCATCGATTTAAAGCGTAAACTTTAATGTTTTTGTACACTCAAGAGTTACACAGTAGTCACCATAAACTAAGTCTCAAATATTTTTATCATATCAAAAGCAAACCCAGTATGAGATTTTTTTTGTTTTTGTGGGTACAGAGGGTCTAACTCAGGACCTCGCGTGCCAGCAGGCACCCGTGCTGCTGAGCGATATCACCGGCCCTTTTTTCATATGTGGGTACCGGGAGTCGAACTCAGGACTTCACACTTGCCAGGCAGGTGCTTATGCAGCTGAGCTGTCTCACTGGCCCCCCAGTATGAGATTTTAAAATCCCTCTTTCAGCTGATAATTATTTTCACTGTTTTGGTTAGCTCAAGCAATGTTGCTATGAGCACTTGTGTACAAAGTTTCTGTGTGGACCTGTGTGCTCATCTTTTAGAGCTTTCAGTGATAACAAATAACAATGATAACATTGCCACAGGTTTGCCGCCACTGTTCTAGAGGACGTGCCCAGGAGTGAAACTGCTGGATCTTATGGTAAGTCTATGCATAACATTAAAAAACTACCAAACTAGTTTCCAAATTATTTTACTGTTTTACATCACTCCTAGCAATGAACAGAGGTGCTAGTTTCTCCACATCCTCATTAATACCTGCTGTTGTCTTTTTGGATTTCACCACCCCAGTGCATGTGAAGTTTGTTTCACTGTAGTTTTGCTTGGATTTTTATAATACCTAATGATGTTGAGCATCTTTTCATGAACTTGTTACCATTTGCACATCATCTTTGAAGAAATGTCTATTTAAATCCCTTACCCTTTTTAAAATTGGGTTATTTGTCTTTTTATTATTGAGTTGTAAAGTTTTCTTTATGTGTCTCTTACCAGGTACAGGATTTTCAGATGTCTTCTACTACTACTGACTTTTCGCTTTCTTGACAGTATCATTTATAACACAAAATATTTCATTTTGATAAGGCAATTTTACATAATTTACATTTTGTAACTTGTGCTTTTGTATACCTGACTTTCCAGTATCTTATCTAACATTGCCTGTCCAAGATCACATAGATTTACTACCATGGAGTTTTCTGCTAGGAGTCTAATAATTTTTACTCTTACACTTAGGTTGTGGATCCATTTGAGTTATTTTTATAATATGTAAGATAAGGGTAAAGCTTTAGTCTTTTTTTTTTTTTTTTTTTTTTTTTTTTTTTTTTTTTTGTGGGTACCGGGGGGTCGACCTCAGGACCTCGCGCGCCAACAGGCACCCGTGCCGCTGAGCGATATCACCGGCCCCTTTTTCGTATGTGGGTTCCGGGAGTCGAACTCGGGCCTTCGCGCTTGCAAGGCAGGCGCTTAAGCCGCTGAGCCGTCTCACCGGCCCAAGCTTTAGTCTTAATACAACTCATTTTTTGTGTGTGGATATCTATTGTTCAAGCACTATTTCTTGAAAAGACTCTTCTTTCCCTGGTTGAATTACCTTGTAGATAACCAACTGACCATAACTGTACAGGTTTAATTCCTGCCTCTCAATTCAGTTCTGTTATTCTATATATGTCTAATCCTACACTAGTACTGCACTGATCTGATTACTCTAGATTTGTAGTTAAACTTTGAAATTGGGATGTATGAATCCTCAAACATTGTCCCTTGTACAAGATTGTTTGGCTTGTCTGAGTCACTTGTCTTTATCTAAGAATTTTGGGATCTGTTTGCCGGTTTTTGAAACAAAAAAAGCCTAGTTAAAATTTTCATAAGGACTGTGTTGGACTATAGATCAGTTTGGGGAGCGCTGTCAGATCAAGTGATCAAATGCATTATTAACTATCGTACACAGAGTGTTCATTGTCTTTGGCAAATGACATGCCAGTGGGGGACAGGAGCCCTAACTTTACCATATGAAATAGCTCAGGTTATAATGTGCATTACCAAGGGGATACTGTGATGTCACTAGGAGTTTTGAATTTGTGATGGTTAAATAAAAATGTTAAAATAAGGGCAATTATTTCAGTGCATTGAGTTACAGTTGGGAAGTACGTGAATGTATTCATATATTAGAAGAGGAAAAACCAAAAAACACATTTTTAGATTTTGTGGATTCTGTTAGTTTCAGTCCTCATATCAGGTGTGATAGAAATAAATGGTAAATGTTTAAATTAAAAATAAATTATTGGGCCGGTGAGATGGCTCAGCGGCTTAAGTGCCTGCCTGGCAAGTGCGAGGGCCCGAGTTCGACTCCCAGAACCCACATATGAAAAAGGGGCCGGTGATATCGCTCAGTGGCACGGGCGCCTGCTGGCGCGCGAGGTCCTGAGGTCGACCCCCGGTACCCACAAAAAAAAAAAAAAAAAAAAAAAAACTATTACAATAGAGGCGTGCCACGGGACGATGGCTGGCAGGTCTGACTGGCTGCATCTCTCTCACAGAGGGGGGAGGTGGTGGTAAATGGCGTTGGTGGCGGGAGAGTTGACTCTCGCATGCCCAGCCTTCTGGGCCACGTGCAGTGATTTCCACAGGGCTGAGTCTGGGACTGAGCTCCTTGCCTGGTAGAAATTCTTTGAAAGAAATCGAAAGGAGTCTGATTGTTGATGAAGTTTCACCTGTGCATGGTAAAAATACATCTTCAAATAAAAATATAGTATCTCAGGGACTTCCGGGAAGATGGCAGAGTGGGGAGCAGCAGAGAAAGAGTATCTTTGAGATTTGGCGTCTAGACACTGGACTATAACAACGTGAGGAAGAGAAGAACAAGGGAAGTGGGTGCCAGGACCAGGAAGGATCTGAAGGGAGAATTGAAGCCCACAGGGAGAACAAAGAGAAACTTCAAGAAGAAATAATAGGCAGGCGGTGCTTTCTCCCTGCTGCTGGACTCACTGTGTGGGACGGGTGGCTAGGGCCAGGAGAGGCAGGATGACTGCTGGTGACCCCAGAGGCCTCCATGAAGTGCACCAGTGGAGCAGAGCGGGGGACACAGCGGACTGCTGTTGTTGAGCTGTTTCCGACTTCCCACAGGACAGGGAGACTGCCTGAGAGCCACCTTGAAGAGAGGCCAACTGAGCTCAGGACTCCAAGCCACTGTTGGCTCTGCCTGGTGGCTCCCCCTAGTGGCTCCTAGCTGAGTTCAAGCTGGCAGGAAGCTCAGGGACTGCTGCAGGCTGGGTGGGTCTAGTTCCAGCCTGAACTTCAGTGGAAATAGGGGTGCAGGCTCGCAGGGATTATCCGCTACCCCACTGTGGAGCTGCTGCTGGCTTGCTGGGATTGACTGACGTGGATCTGGACTCTGTCTGCCCACGTTATCTACCAGTGGCAGCAGAGATACACCTTAAAGTGGACATTTTTTTCTTTTCTTTTGTTTTTTCTTTATTTTCTTTCTCTCTTGCTATTGTTTGTTTATTTTTTGTTTTTTCTTAATTGTTTGTTCTTGTTTTTGAGTGTGAACATGGTTTCTAGTTTTTTTGTTGTTGTTCTGTTCTGTTCTTGTTTTTATTTCTTCTCTCTTTCCCTCCTGTCCTGTGTACCAGTTTCCCAAAGTTTGTATGATCTTCCTCTGTCCTCCAGCCTTGCTTCTAATCTCTTCCTTTTCTTCAATTTCTCTATTTTTCCCCCAACTCCTTTAAAATTCATGCAATTAGGAATGAAAATGGTGAAATCCAACCGATCCTGCAGAAATCCAGAAGATTGTCTATAGCTACTTTGAGAATTGTATTCTAATCAGATGGAAAATGCAGAAGACTTGGACAGATTCCTACATACATATGAATTATCAAAGCTGAATCAAGAAGATATAAAAATCCCAATTAAACTAATATCAATCAATGAAATTGAAGATGTAATTAAAAACCTCCTAACATAGAAAAGCTCAGGCCCTGATGGATTCACTGCTGAATTCTACAAGAAATTTAGAGAAGACCTAACACCAATACTTCTCAAACTCTTTAATGAAATTGAAAGGGAAGCAATACTCCCAAATTCATTCCTGGAAGCAAGCATTACCCTGATACCAAAACCAGAGAAGGACCCAACTAAGAAAGAGAACTACAGGCCAATCTCCCTAATGAACATAGATGCAGAAATCCTCAGTAAGATACTGGGAAACAGAATGCAGCAAATCGTCAAGAAGATTATACACCATGACTAAGTGGGATTTATCCCAGGGATGCAGGGATAGTTCAACATACATAAATCAATAAAGGTAGTACACCATATTAACAGAGCCAAAGACAAAAATCACATGATCATCTCAATAGATGCAGAAAAAGCGTTTGACAAAGTTCAACACCCATTCATGATAAAAACTCTATGGAAAATTAGAATAGATGGTCTTCATCTCAATCTGATAAAAGCCGTCTATGACAAACCAACAGCCAACATTATACTAAATGAACAAAAACTGAAAGCTTTCACTCTAAAATCAGGAAAAAGACAAGGATGTCCACTGTTATTACTCTTTTTTAATATAGTTCTGGAAACATTAGCCAGAGCAATTAGACAAGAGAAAGAAATAAAAGGAATAACAATAGGAAAGGAAGAAGTTAAATTATCATTATTTGCAGATGACATGGTACTCTACACAGAAGACCCCAAAAACTCCACCAAAAAACTTCTAGATTTAATAACCAAATTCAGCAGTGTAGCTGGATACAAAGTCAGCACTCAAAAATCAATAGCCTTCCTGTACAAGAATAACAAACTCACTGAGAAAGAAATTAGGGAAACAACACCTTTCACAATAGCATCCAAAAAAAACAAAAACAACAACAACAACAAAAGAACTTAGGAATCAATCTAACGAAGGAAGTAAAAGACCTCCACACTGAAAACTACAGTACTCTGAAAAAGAAGATTGAAGAGGATATCAGAAAATGGAAAGATATCCCTTGCCCTTGGGTAGGAATAATCAGTATAGTGAAAATGGCCATACTTCCAAAATTGCTATACAGATTTAATGCAATCCCAATTAAAATTTCAACAGCATACCTCACAGAATTAGAGAAAATAATCCTAAAATTCATTTGGAACCAGTAGAGACCCAGAATAGCAAAGGCAATTCTGAGCAACAAAGGCAGGGCAGGGGGCATCACAATCCCTGACTTGAAATTATACTACAAAGCTACTGTGATAAAAACAGCATGGCACTGGCAAAAAACAAAACAAAACAAAACAAACAAACAAGCAAAAAACCCAGAACAAAATAAAACAAAACAAAAACAGACCCGAGGATCAGTGGTACAGATTAGAAGATACAGAAGCAACTCCAGACATACTCAGCCACCTTATCTTTGACAAATGTGCCAAATACCTTCACTGGAAGAAAGATAGCCTCTTTAATAAATGGTGCTAGAAAAACTGGCTTTCCACATGCTGAAGATTAAAACTTCCATCTCATCCCAGAAAGAGATTTCATCTCACCCCAGAAAGAATGGCTATTATCAAGGAGTCAACCAATAACAAATGGTGGCAGGGCTGTGGGGAAAAAGGAACCTTTCTCCACTGTTGGTGGGAGTGTAGACTGGTACAACCACTGTGGAAATAAGTGTGCATATTCCTCAAAAAACTAAAACTTGAGGTTCCCTTTGACCCAGATATTCCTCTACTTGGTATCTTCCTTAAAGAATTAAAAGCATCATACCACAGCAATATATGCACCCCCATGTTTTTAGCAGCAGAATTTGTAATAGCTAAACCTTGGAAACAGACCAAATGCTCATCAACTGATGAATGGATAAAGAATATGTGTTTTTATACAATGGAGTAGTACTGTGCCATAAAGAAGGATAAGCTTGAAGCATTTCTAGCTAAATGGATACACCTTGAGGCCATACTCTTCAGTGAAATAAATCAGACACACATGTGTAAATACCACATTGTTTCTCTGGTGTGAGAAACTAAAAGTGTAAATAAGCACCAAAATGTGTAATAGATATTGTGAAATAGGAAGAAAGTGTTCAAATGGGAAGGGGAATCAGGGAGGGGAGAAGCAGAAAGGAAGGAAGGGAAAAAAATAATGAGAAAAGAAGGAAAAAATGGAAACAAAGCTTTTGTAAATCAGGAGGGGAAGAGGGGTTAAAGGCATTGTAGGGGAATAGGGAAAAAAAAGAATCAAGGTATATCATGTACATGTACAAATTCCCTATAGTGAATGTGGTCATTATGTATACCCAGAAAGTACCAATAAACTTAATTAATTAAAAAACAAATTATTACAGTAAAGGACATAATGCCATGAATCCTCCTTGCTTTTTTTTTTTTTTTTGTGGGTACCGGGGGGTCGACCTCAGGACCTCGCACACCAGCAGGCGCCCGTGCCGCTGAGCGATATCACCGGCCCCTTTTTCGTATGTGGGTTCCGGGAGTTGAACTCAGGCCCTCACGCTTGCCAGGCAGGCGCTTAAGCCGCTGAGCCATCTCACCGGCCCTAATCCTCCTTGCTTTGAACACACTTATCCCAAAGCTTCTTGCTACTTTCCAAAGTAGTTCTGGAAGTCCTCTTTCTTGAGTGTCCTTATGAATTTTGATAAAAATATATAATGAGTTCTATGGCCATGTGCTGTGCAATGGAAAAGCAGGCCCATAAAAAAGTATGGTGTGTCCTCATCCACCTTATTCATCAGAGCTGGCACTGTGCAACTTCTGGCTCTTCCCCAAAGTCAAAAGGATCATGAAAAGTAAATATTTTGAATTGATTCAGGACATCAAGGCAGCCATGACAATGCAATTAAAGACACTTATGAAAGAGGACTTCTAGAACTGCTTCAGAAAATGGTAGGAATGAGGGGATAAGGGAGAGTATTTTGAGGGCTATTAATGCCAATCTTTTTCACTGTAATGATTTTTAAGAGTTTAAACACTCATTGTGTTTTTCAAACACTTCTTGTACGTGAGATTTATTGCAGAAAGCACCTTAAAGAATCAAGGTGAGAGGCTGCTGGAGATGGAGAGGAAGGCCTTAAACCACAATGCCGGTCAGACACCTGTGAAAGGAGAGAAGGAAAGAAATAGACCCGGGAGGAAGAGCCTTTGGTTGAAATGCAACTTGGAGAAATACATGACCAGCCTGCAGCAGATCCTAACATGTACCACAAGCTCTTTGGTTTAAAATAGATGAATTCTGGAAATATCATTCATTTGTAAAAGGTGAGTTTTAAATGTTCTGAATAAATTTTCACCATATTTTTCAAATCTTAGATATTTTATATACAATATACATTTAACAGCAATAAAATAATGTCACTCAATATGTGAGCGTAACAAAAGTAAAATAGAGCTTTTGCAAATGAGGTGGGAACTTACAGTTGAAAGAAACAGAGAGGGAGTGGAAGGGAGAAGATGAAAAAGAACAACAAAAAAGAGAGAAAAAAATTAAGATGTATTAAAATTAAGATGTAACTCTTCATGATAACTGTAATCATTATGTACTGCACAAATGTACTAATAAAAATATAAGCACACCAGTGAGCTCAGGCCCACGCCAAGGTGTATGTCTATAGGGCATCTTTTTTACATGGCTTCATGACTTCCTGACTTCCCTGAACTGAGATAACTGGTTCTACACAGGTCAGCTTTCTGCAGGTGCAGCTTCACCGAATCTCACCTTTTGTTTCTCAGTCGGTCCCCTGATGCCACCATTTGGGGGACAATGGGCACCTGCATGGCACTTTCATAAGTGCACACCTGTGAGCAAAACCCAGAAATGCAAGAGACTTGAGCAATAAAAACAAAACAAAACAAAACAAAACAGTTGCAGAAGCTCAAGTGTCAGGTGTCTGCAGTGCTAGCTTATATACCCTTGCATCACCTTCATGCACGATTTCATTCCTCTGTCCCCAAGCCCCACTTCCTCAAACCTACTCCCTAATGAATGTCCTGACCTCATATTCTGCTTTCCAAGCAACACAGCCGAATATTGAGGAAAAGCCAGCCTCACTTAGTGATAGTATATGAATGGTTTTAATTTATAAGACTACAACTGTGTTATTATGGGTACAATCTTTATGGAAAATATTTGATTTTTTTTTAATGTGGGTACCAGCAATTGAACTCAGGACCTTGTGCCTGCCAGACAAGCACTTATGTCACTGAGCTATATCACCAGCCCAATATTTGATATTTTGAAAAATGAAGAAGTGTCAACATATACTGTGATGAACCTCTTTGCATAAATATGTGTCCATCAATGGTTACCAGTTTTCCTTATGTTCTACATAATTGTCATTTACACTTGCTGTACACTTTTTGTGACTTGGTAGTATTATACTTCTCTGTGATGTTTAAAATGAGGCAAGGCCTTAAGATTTCCTTTATCCAATGGAATGTAGGTAGAAATGAGAATATCAGGCATAATTTTTGTGGGGCAAGGTATAATTTTCTATATCTCTGCTCTTTTGGCATGGTGACTATGAAGTATTGAGAAACATTTTTATCAACCTAGAGTCCAGAGTTGATGGTCCTATCTGTTGATCTGCTTTGGACATGTAGCATTAGCAAGAAATAAGCTTTATAATTAGTGTCAAGCAATTGAGACACTTTCAGTTGTTTTCTGAGATTTGTAGGTCAGGATGGGATAGGTTAGGTTATTAGGCAGGGTCACAACTCATATACATGCACACACCCAAATGCTTGAGGAAAAGCACTGCCCTATATGCAAAAGCAAAACAATAAAATGATAACAATCATGCAGCATCCAATGAATTCACCTTCCTAACTGTAAACCTGGGATCATGATATTACCTGTTTTAGAGATGTAAAATTTTTCCCAACTTGCAATAATTGATAAGTGGAAAAGCCAGGATTCAAACTTCAGAATCCCATTTGTCACCTCAAGACCAGTGTTTCTTAGTGTGGTTGTACATGATTGGTAATTCCTGGTGTCATATCGAGTAGTCCATGGGGAAGTTTTGTATTTTTAATCACTTATGTCACATATTTCACAAATGATACATGTAAGATTAATTGTAAATGATTATCTATAAATGATAATAAAACATGTTCAACAGATTTAGCTGATGTTAATAAATGGCACATGTGCTAAGACAGATTGCATTTAAGAACAATTATGAATGGGCCGGTGAGATGGCTCAGCGGCATAAGAGCCTGCCTGGCAAGTGCGAAGGCCCGAGTTTGACTCCCGGATCCCACATACGAAAAAAGGGCCGGTGATATCGCTCAGCGGCATGGGCGCCTACTGGCACGCGAGGTCCTGAGGTCGACCCCTGGTACCCACAAAAAAAAAAAAAAAAGAACAACTATGAATAACTTATTCTGTGAAAATAAATGGAATTTCTCTTGTTGTTATGTCTATAATTTACCGATGTTTGCAATTCTACAATAGTGCAAACCGATTTGTTAGACAGCTTTTCATCATGATAAAAATGATCAACATAGACAGAGAAAACATTATTTTTGGCTTACAGCTTTGGGGGTTTTAATCCATAATGGGTTGGCTTGGTTGCTTTCAGGACATTGGAGAGGGAACATGTGGCAGGAACATGTGGCAGAACAGAGCTGCTCTTTGCATAGCCAGGAAGAGAAAGAGAGGATGAGGAAGGCGTTGGGGTCTTGCCATTCCCCTCAAGGTTATGCCTCCAATAACTTAAAGACTCCCATTAGGCGCTGCCCCATGAAGGCTGCACACCTCCAATAGATGCCTTTAACACATGGGCCTTTGGGAGACATTCCACATCCAAACTATAGTATGATCATAAAGATATGGAAACAAATGTAGCAAGGATAGAATGAGAACAAATTCTGCAACTGAGCATAATGTTGGATATGTAAGTCCTGAGGGGCACTTCAGTAAATAGAAAGAAATGAATACTTTAAAAAAGTGACTTGGCTGGAGTGATGATTTTCGATAAAGAAAGAAAGGAAAATGATGAAGAATCTAAATATTAATTTCACTGGATGGAGCCACAGAGAAGTCTTATGAAATTATTATGAAACTCTTGAAGCTTTTGCATATTTCTCTAAGTAAAAGCTCAATGACTGATCTAGGAAAATAAATGTGTTCTCTGGAGGAAAAGCATAAAATAATGCTTTCTCGTATAAAAATTGATTGTTACTAAGGCAGAAAAGATACTCAAACATCAGAAGAATCATTTGAAGTTATAATACTTATAGAAAATACAAACACAATACCCACTTTTGCTGAGAGACATAAAGTACTCATAAAGTGGACAAATAAAGCCCATAAAGAAAGAGTGTATTGTAGGCACAACTTCTTTATTAAAGAGATATTTTGGGCATTGCTTTATATCAATGTAGCAAAATAATTACCATCACTTACGTGCTGGTAGATAACTTGCTTGCCTAGTTGTACAAAACGCATTCAACATGTATGTGGCACCATGAGGAAGAAGTGCCAGGCACTGCTTTGGGTCTTATTTTGTCCCTGAAAACTCATTTTGTGAGCTGTGGCATGAAGGAGAAATCTTTGCAATAATAACTAAGTGAATAAAGGTGCTCTGGGATCAGGGTTTTCTGAGCATCACTAATGGTACAACAAAGAAGAGCATCGTATCTGGAGTGAAGTTGTACTTGAACAAAATCCATGCACTGCGCCATTCATGGGGAGCAGTCGTGGTCACCATGGAAGGGATGCTCTCCATTTGCTTCAACACAATGGCGCTCTACCTTTTTAAGTCAATGTTCCAAATCAGATGGCGCACTCCAAGTAGGATAATTCAAGGAGCCTTTTTCTAAAAAGAAACCATATAAAAATATGGCAGGGAACCTCAAGGGATATTGCCTTAACCCAGGGATTAGTAGGAGCCAACTCATTAGTGTCTTCACTTTTTACCTGGGCTTGTATAACACCTGTACCAGCATCCTTCCCATGGAGCTAATAAGTGCATGAGGCTTCCTGTATCAGACCCTCTCTGGGAAGTCTCATGTCATTTCTGCCTCATCTCTGACTCCAGCAATGCCCATGGAACAATTTCACCCTGGCTCTGATCACTTTGCACCAACATCACCTCTGCCCTACCTTGCCCTGCGAGTCTCTTGCTTCCTGCCTGGGCCTTCTAATTCATAGACTGCACTCAACTCAGAAGTGTGAGGGAGCCACTGCCTTAAGAAACAGACCTCAGCCAAGAGAAGGATGCAAATAAATGGATAAATATCCCTCCCTCCTCGGAGAAGCAGCTCTGAGGTGCATTCTACATACTCCACAAGAGGCAGCCATAGTATTTGACACTGGACATCTATGACAGTTGGTCCATACAGTAGTTCTTTCCCATATAGCTGTTCCTTCCTTTCCTGTTTCAGTGGAGACAGAACAGTCTAAAGGAAAGTCAGCAGCTTTCTCCAAGCAAGGAATGTTCTTCCTGACACCCGTGCCATTAGACACCTGAATTCAGACAAGGGCATTTGTGCCAGGGAGGGACACATCAGAACCTTTGGAGACATCATTATCTGCTCCCCACTCTGGCCAAGACTTCCAAACAGAAAGTTGAGGTGGTCCTGCATATAACAGGAGGGGGTACAAGTCTAGTGGAGGCAACCTCAGGACACACCCAGGCTAGGCTGAGTAATTTAATGGGTAATGTGCCTGCATGTACAACAGCCCACTTAAGGCCCATTAATCCTTCACAGTCCATGAAATCCTCACTTATTCTCAGATACCGCAAGCGAGCAGCACCTGCTTTGAGAAGTCTCCGGAGCTAAGTGCTGCAGAATGAAAACAGGAGTTAAAAAGCTAGGTAAGACTCTAGAAGTCATAGGCATGGGCAAGGACTTTCTGAACAGAATTGCATTTGCACAGGAAATAGTTCTGAGAATCAACAAAGCTTCTGGACAGCAAAAGAAATAAGCAGCCAAGTGAAGAGACAACCTACAGAAGGGGAAAATAATGTTTTCAGCAACTCCTCAGACAGACGTCTCCTATCTAGAATGTAATAATGAATTAAAAAACAAAGTTAGACCCATGAGACCCTCCCCAGTAAAAGACCCAATCCAAAAATGGGCAAGCCATAATGAATAGACACTTCATAGAAGAAATACAAATGGTCAATAAATACACGAAGAAATACTCAGCATCACCAGCTGTTAGAGAAATGCAAATTAAAACAAACACTGAGATTCCATCTTACCCAGGAAAGAATGGCTATCACTAAGAAATCAAATAATAACAAACGCTGGTGCAGTTGCATGGGAAAAAGGAATCCTTCTACGTTGTTGGCGGGAATGTAAACTAGTTCAACCACTGTGGAAATCAGTACAGATGTTTAAAAAAAAAACTAATATCAGAAATCCCATTTGACCCAGCTACCTAGTTGCTTCTAGGCATCTTCCTGAAACATTTAAAGACATTATATTACAGCAATATATGCATACTCATATTTACAGCAGCACAATTTATAATAGCTAAACCTGGGAAGCAGCCTATGTGTCCATCAACAGATGAATGGATATAGAAAATATGGTATTTACACACCATGGAGTACTACTCTGCCATAAAGAAGGATAAACAAGTCATTTGTAGGAAAACAGATGCACCTCGAGACCATAATTTTGAGTGAAGTAAATCAGACACACAAGTGTAAATATCACGTGGTTTCTTTTATATGAGAAACCCAGAGTAAAAATAAAGAGCAAAACAAAAAGATAGATAATAGGAAGTAGGGAAATAGATCATTCTTAGAGGGAAAGGGGATCAAGAGATGTAAGGTGGGGAGGAGGGAAGGGGTAAGGGATGAAGGAAAGACAGTAGGATGTGTTATGTACATGTACCAACTTCACACAAAGAATGTAAACATTTTTACCACACGCATTTACTAATAAACTAAAATGATAAAAAAACGAGAGCTAGTGTCCTACTATTTCTTGGAGTTGTGCTAACAAGCTCTTTTCTCCTTTTCTCTCAGTAATGGATGTTAAACCCAGGGCCTTTGCACTGGCTACCTCCCCAGCCTCCACTCCCCTTTTGTTGAGACAGTGTCTTGCTAGGTGCCTAAGATATCCCATCTGGCCTAGAACTTATGATCCTCCTGCCTCAGCCTTCCTGAATGCTGGGATTACAGGCCTGTACCACCATGCTCAGATAAAAACATTTTAAACCATTTCTAAAATCTGTTCTATAGTAGCTGACTTATCTTTCTTATTTAGTAGCTTTTAGTGTCTCGTGTTTATCCTTTCATCACTGACTTTGAATTTTCAGTGTGGATAGTTTTCCTATCAAGGCCTTTGAGTGTGTAAGACATTTTCTGCTGTTTTTGGTAACTTCTTATGCTTCTCTTTCTTTGAAACACTTGTTACCTAGAGGAATAATCCTAAAGATTCAATATGCATGTCTCATGTTTTCTACGTCTTAGGTGTAGATCCTGTAGAATATTTTTTAAAAATTCAACTTTAAAAGAAAATCTCTTTAGTTTTCTTTGGGGGGACATTTTAGGTGGAAAATAAAAGGACTTGTAAACATTAGATATTTTACTTGGTCCATTTTATGCATATCTAATGTGAAACATAACTGGGTTTCTGTGTTTATTTGCTTTTCATCTGATAGTCTTACCAAGTGAACTCTATCCACTCACCCTGAAGAGGACATTTAGCCATTTATTTCTGTCCCCATTTCCTTGAGCATTGTTCCGTAAGGCATTAACGCCCTCCTACTTCTGAGCTGAGTAGATGAATGAATAAATGTCTGCGGGCTTTCATGAGCTTCCAAGTTTGGGCCATTATGAAGAAAGCTGCTATCAATATCTTTGTGTAGTGTCTTTGTGTAGCATGAGGTTTCAACTCCTTTGACCAAATATTGGGAGGAAAACTTACTAGATCGTGTAGTAAGAGGATATTTAGTTTTGCAAGTAACCACCAACTTTCTTGCCATGAGGTCTTACCACATCGTGTCCCTACCAATAATGAATAAAAGTTCCCACTGCTTTACATTTTCATTGGTATTTGGTGTTGTTGATTTTCTGGATTTTGGCCATTGTCATAGGTGTGTAGTGGAATCTCGTTGTTGTTTTAATTTATATTTCTCTGATGGCTTGTGAGATGGGACTTTTTTCATATGCTTATTTGTCATCTATCTTGTTTGGTGAAGTGTCTGCTAACGTCTTTGGCCCATTTTTTGATTATATTTTTTGTTTTCTTGTTCAATTTTAAGAATTTGTTGTATATTTTGGATATCAGTCTGTTATCAGATATGTCTTTTGGAAATACTTTCTCCCACTCTTTAACTGGTTTTTCAATTGCTGTCACAGTGTCTTTTATAGAGCAGAATGATCAAATTTTAATGAAGTGCTGCTTATTAATTATTTCCTTCATGATTTATGTTTTAGTGTTGTATCTAAAAGGCCAGTACCAAATCCTGAGTCATCTAGGTATTCTCTTGTGTTATCGTCTAGGAGCCTTATCATTTGTTATCTTAAATTTGTGTCTGTGATCCATTTTGAGTTAATATTTGTGATGAGTAAGGTTTTTATCTTACTTACTCTTTTGCATGTGGATGTCTGGTTGTTTTAGTACCATTTGTTGAAATGCCTGTCTCTCCTCCATTGTGTTGCCCTTGATCTTTTGTCAAAGATCAGCTGGCTATATTTCCTTGTGTCTATTTCTGGGCTCTTTCTTCTGTTCCATTGATTTATCTGTTCTTTTGTCGATATCATACTCTCTTAATTACTGCAGCTTTATAGTAAGTGTCCAAGCTGAGTAGTGTCTACCTTCAACTTTGCTCTTCTCCTCATAGCCTTATGATTGAATATTATTTCTAATCTCATTTCCTAGAACTTTCACCTATTTTCTGCATTACTTCTGATTATCATCTGGGTGAATTTATAAGGATTAATTTACCGTTTGACTTTACTACACTTGGAATTTATCCCACATATGTGCGATTTTTGAAGTAGACTTAGAGAAGCCTATCATGACCACTGCCCCCAGAAAAACCAAATTATTAAATAAACCTCCTACTTATTACAAAACATGCTCAAATTGAAGTTGAATTTACCCAATAAGAAGTAGATAAAACCAGTATTTATCTTAAATAATATTTTCTTTTTGTTCCACCATTGTCTAATGCTTTACAGTTTAAAATCTTGCTAGACTATTTCCAAGTATGGTGTTTTAATTTTACTTGGAATTTGGAGAACATTTTTATATCCCCTACAAAGGTTTTTATCTCAAGAAAGTTTTATTCCTTTGTTTTGCTATTGCTCTGATTGTTTTCTTATTATCCCAGAGATGTGCAATTATATAAATGGGAAACAAAAAATGGATATCTAATTTTCCCCCTCACCTTGACATTTACTTTGACCCATTTTTTCTGCATCTGAGAAGAACTTATCATGGTGTCTTCTATATCACTGATTCTATTATCTGTAAGATGAATGCTATTCTTTTCTCCTCCTAATGCAGATTCAAATTATTCTACTGCATTAGAAGTTTTTTCAATTCTTTTTTCTCATCTCACATATTGTATTTCTTATAACTTTTTGTTCCTATTCCTTAAGGACCACATTTTCATGCATTTTAGTGAGCATGACAAGCATTTTTCCTAAAATAATTCTCTAAGTTTTGTAGAAAATAATTTTTTAGGAAGTTTACTTCTCTTGGGATTATAATGATATGCCCTTCCTTCAGTATTCTTTTCAATGATTAGAGAGAAGAAAACCAATATGAGCCCTTCCTTGACTAAAGATGCATTTAAATGCGCTGTGTGAATTTTACTCCGCTCCACTCAAAGCCTTTTTCTAGGTTGAGAGCTGGAAAGGAAGCAGTCTTACAGCTTTCCTATCCACTGATTAGTCTTTCTGAATTTTGCCTTTACCTATTCAGTCTTTATGGAAATGTCTTACTCTATTTTCACCACAGGATTCTGGGACTTTTTAATATTCAGATGAATATTAACTTAGAAAACTATGGACAAAGAAGGTGAACAACCCACCTGTTGGAAAATACTGGGTTTATAGTTTTGTGAGTGGGTTCCAACAATTCCAGTTCATTGTCTATTATATTCTTGGAATTACAGTTTTTACACACTTATAGAAAGATGTACTGGTGGGGACCAAGAGTGACAAAGTATCCTACTTGTAGATAATGCTTTTTGAATCTAGTGAAGAGCCAGATGCGTAATCATCTTGTTATGTAGTCCCTTTGTGTATAATCTAGGGGCAGACTGTTGGGGGAGGTGAGACACGTATCTACTTCCAAGCTGGTGGATTCTGTTTCCAAGTGGACTGTGTGCCTTTTTAGATTACTTATTGGGATGTTGAGAAGAACTATCTCAGGCACTGCTAGACATCTTCATGAGTCCCTTATCAGTGCTCTAAAATTCTGTTTATTCTTTACTCGTCTCACTCACCCTTTCAGCATTTTCCCAGCTTTTCTCACGTTAATCTGAGTGCAATTTGGATCACTTCTCTTTGGAAAATCTCCCAAGACTGTACTTCTGTAGGCAATTGGTAACCTTCTTGTATTCAGTGTCTAAGGGTGGGGTAAGGGAATCTTTTCATGGTACTTTTGTTATGGAACTCATGTCCTGGTCCAGTTTGCCAAGGACTCCCTTGTTACTATTAGATCTATTCATGGTGCCGATCACTTGATCCACATAGAATGCTTTCTACCTTTTCTGCTTATAAATCACGCTCATTCTTCAGCACCTATTAAGATATCACCCTCATTATTTAGGCTTCATATAGCTGGATAATCTTTATCCTTTCTTTTATGGTAATTATACCATCAGGTAACTTTTGGACAGGTACCAAATTTTCAATTTTATCAATAAGTCTACATTATATTTGTTTAGCAATGTTATATTCAAGAGGGTTTCATAAATTCTATTCAGTCCTTTTATTTTTTGTTTCCAACTATATATTGGATAATTTTAAAGTCTTGTGGTTGTAGCCACATAGCCCAAAGGCTTGCATTCTGTGCATAAAAGTATCACTTTCTCCTTAAATAATTTGCTTATCTGGAAATTAATTTGCTCTTCTTTTGTTGGTCAGTAAAATACATTACCGAAGATATTTTTTTTTTCCTAGCAAATTTGGGATTTCCCATCTTATAGACAATGGATGGCTCAGAAAGTACAAATCAATAGCCCTGGATCTCTATATAGATATTCAATGCCTGTCTGAGTTTATAGTTGAAATCCAGATCAAATTGCCTCACTACACACAACTATGACCAAAAAAATCCACATCGACAAGCAACTTCTTGTGTATAAGTTTGAGGATCTTAAAGTTCTTAGCAAGAGAAAGTAAATGACACATAGCTCTCAAAATTAAAGATCTTTTTGTATTTTGTATCAAGCATAGACAAGTATTTTGTAAAAATTCAAAGACTTTCTGGATTAGTGACAATTGCTTGTCTGATTCAGTGCTACAGAATTGTTCTCTCCCCCAGCATCTCACAGATTGCCATTATGTACTTGTAGCAATAACAGAAAGTTGTTTTGCCAAGCAAGACAAAAGTGAGTTAAGTTTAAAAAGATCACCTGGCTCCGTGTGGAAGCTGTTCTGCAAAGGACGAGGGCTAATCTGAAGACTGCGGGAGCGGTTCAGATGCTTAGAGCCTGAACTAAAGCAAGGCCAGTGAGAGTGGAAGTTAAAGCATGAACTGAAAAGGTAAAATGGAATCAAATAGTGATTTACTTCCTGGTCTCATGTACTCGTTTTCCATGTTTAAAGGTGATTGTGTACAAAGATTTTAATTTAGGAAATTAAGGTAGTGGTGTCAACAGAAAGAAGACTACAAGAAACGTAGGCTGTGTTCTTGGTTCATTCAGAGGGAGGACTATGAGATGCCCATTTTCCCACTTCAGACTTCCAGAAAACCACCAGAAAAATGAGGCAAAAAAAGAAAAATGGTTAAAAACCTCCAAATAGATCAGTTTGGGCTAGGGAGACAGTGCAATTTAGGCTTAAGAGTTTAGGAATTATTTGAATCTCAGGACATCTCAGGAAACTCTTGAATCTTAAACCAATTTTTATCTTTCAAAAAATTTATTGTGTGTGAAAAATTACAACTGTGTATATTTATAGGGGCAAATGGATGTTATGATATGTGTATTTTTGAGAAATGATTAAATCAAGCTAATATGTCCGTTAGCTTAAATACTTGGCATTTTTGAGTAAAAATATTTGAAATATATGCTCTTAATTTTTAAAGAGAAGCTGAACAGTGGCTTTAATTTTACATTAACTATTAAATTAACTATTTTAAACTACTATGTAAAAACATATAAATTGTATATATTTATGGGGTGCCATGTGAAGTTACTTATCTATCTTGTGATATGGTTCGGTCAGGTTAGATTTATCCATCTACTCAAACATTTATCATTTCTTTGTGGAAAAAAAATTCAAAAATCCTCTCTTCTAACTTTTTGAAATGTATAACACATTATCATCACCACATCAGCACTTCTTGCTACTGTCTAGCTATAACTTAGTACCCATCAAACAATCTTCCTCCAACTTCTAGTAATCATAATCCTACTCTCAGATTCTGTGAGATCAACTTCTTTTATATTCCACACATGAGTGACAACATCTAATACTGGTCTTTTTATGCCAGGTTTACTCACTTATATAATGACCTCCTGTTCCATCCATGTTGTCACAAATGATAGGACTTAATTTTTTGTGGCTGAATAGTGTTTCATTTGATATATATCACACATTTTCTTTATCATCACAATTTTGAAGTATGCATTACTACTAACTACAGTCACCAAGCTGTGCAATATATCTTCCAAAACTCATTACTCTTTCTAACCAAAATGGTGTACATTTTGACCAGTATTCCCCCCCACCCCCCAGTTTCTGGTAACCACTATTCTATTTTCTGCTTTTATCAGTTTAATTGTTTTGGATGCTCTGTATAAGTGTGTATAAGATGTATTTGTCCTTTTATACCTGGCTTACTTGACTTAGCACAATATTCCCTACATTGGTCCGTGTTGTTAGGGACAGAATCTCCTTAAAGCTGTATAATATTCCACTGTGCTCACATACCACATTTGCTTTATTCGTTCATCTGTTGATGGAGTCTTAGGTTGAATCTATGTCTTGGCTTTGTGAACAATGTTGCAATGAAGATGAAAATGCAGGTATTTCTTCAACATACTCATTTCAAATCCTTTGAATATGGCCCAGAACTGGGATTTCTAGGTTATATGGCATGGCCACTGGAATCCCTGTAAGTTGAAGGATCCAACTGGTACCTGCAGTGGGCATAGTGGGGAATATGCATAAGGAAGATACAATTGGAACTGCTACCCTTGAATTCTTTACATCTGTAATTTTGACACCAATCTTTACTACCACCACCTTATGCAATGTGATATCGCTTTTTGGCCAGATAGTTGGAAGGGGACAGTTTCAGAAGCTTCCAGTGTAACTATATGGGGAAATCTCTCATAGTAGGAAAGGCCGAAGTCCAGTATGAGCATTACTTTAATTGCCAAGTATTTTATTTTGAATTTTTTTTTTTTTTGTCTTTTTGAGACAGGGCTTCACTATGCAGTTCAGGCTGGCCTTGAACTCACTTTGTAGCCCAGGCTGGCCTTGAACTCACTTTGTAGCCCAGGCTGGCCTTGAACTCATGGTGATCCTTCTGCCTCAGCCTCCCGAGTGCTGGGATTACAGGCATGCACCACTACGCCTGACCTTTATTTCCAATTTTGCAGAAGGTAACTGAGGAAATGACCACCAGGTATGTTGATATATCCATTATATTAACCATATAATTAATCAAACTTTTCTATGAATCCACTTATTTACTGTCCCCTTTATTCCTCCATTCTAACTGGGGACCAAAACAATCTTGCAGGTCCCTGGGTGTTAGAGATATTTTAAGGACCACAGCATACATGATCTGAGTTGTCAAAATATTCTCTTTCCTCCAATGTACCGTCACTTGAGCTAATGGAATTTGTCTCTTTGGAAAAAGACTAGAGGGGTCATTTTGGTATTTACTTACTGTGATGCTTCCCTTTGTGACCTTGAGCCTGCTTTTGCCATTAGATTGTGGGTTCAGTTTGAAAACTGACTTAAGTCTGAAATTAGACAAAGGATTTTAAATTTGTATTGGGGTGGTCATTCTTGGCTTCCTGATCACTCACTCTTTCTTGCTTGTGATTATCTATTTTCCATGTGGTACCCTCACTGGATGTCCGTCCGTTCACCCTCTAGAAACTGTATTAGTTACTTTTCCATTGCTTGGACAGATCACCTGGCACCACAACTTAAAGAAGGAGAGGTACATCTTGGCTCATGGTTTCACAAGTTTCAGTCTGTGGCTGGCGGGCACCAGGGCGGAGACATCATGATGGAAGGGCGTGCAGAGGAAAGCTGCCCAACCTATGGCAACCAGAAAGCAGAGCGAGAACAAGAGAACCAGAGACACAGGAAGGAAGCAGGAACAAGAATACAGCACACCCTTCCAGGTTGTGCCCCGGATGATCGACTTCCTCCAACCAGGCCCCACCTCCTCACAGCACATTTAACCATGATGTCATCAATGGACGAATCCACTGATGAGTATAACACCTCCACGACCCAATCGCCATTCAGAATTAACACGTGATACTTCTGGGGAACATTTTAGATCCAGCCATAGCAGGAACCGTGTCCCATTACTCATCTCCACAACTCTCTATGGGTCAAGCCCTCTTGGCTGTTGCTTGGAGGTTACTGATTATTGTCATAATTGAAATGCCAAGGCTTCTAGAAGTTAAAGCACTGCTGGCTAACTTGGCTTTGGGGCCCTCTTTCCCTCAGTGCTATCAATAAGCAAACTCTGTAACAACCTCTCTTATGTTCAAGTCTGGCTGATCTTTGCAGTGATGCCAGTGTCTCCTCATTAACAAATTTCTGATGGGCTTGGTGAATAGTATATCCTTAAAGCCTTTTTGTGAAGCAGAATTTTCTAACAGGTCTTTGGACTCATAATAGTATGTTCCTTGCAACTATGTCCACTTTCTTGAGCCTTCTACATATTTTTGTAAACTAATTGTATTTATTTATTTATTTATTACTGTGATAAGAATATTTAAGATGAGACTTACCTGCTTAACATATATGTAGCAATTATAATTGTTAATTATAGGTCCAATATTGTGCACCACATCTGAGCTGTCTACTTCTTTCTGCCACACTCTTCATGGAAATTTAGTCACCATAACTTCAGTCAGCAAAATGCATCATTTTCTAGAGACTTCTGGGGTTGCTCTGGCAGTGATTTATACCATCCTTTGAAAGTTTTTGTCCAGGTGTAACTCTTATGTCCTGAGAGAGTACTTTCTCCCTGAGTCAATAATCTCTTCCTTATCCATCCTATGCTCCTGCCTCTTTGATCATGTATCCCAGAGCTCAGGCCCACTTTTACCTCTGTGGCTCCTGACTTCCGTGGCTCCTGTCAGTGTATTTCGGTCCATTTTGCAGCTTCTTTGGTATATCTTTCCTTCTCCCCTTATCAGACCCTGCTTCTCCAGCTGTGTTAATTGACCCCAAGTTGTGACCCAGCAGCTAAGGAAGGGGGCGACAATAGGTTCTGTGTGTGACCTGCTATCAGGTCTCTGGAGTGTCTTTCCCCACACAGGGACTACTGCCTCTCAGTAGGGAGGAGGAGAAGCCGCTGCAAGTCCTAAGGCTCAGAGCAGCCTGGTGAGTGAAAACCTCCGGGTACAACCACCTGGCTCTCTTCATCTCGTGCACCCAGGTTGTCCCAACAGCTCTGCTTCCTGGCTGAGCATTCAGGCTTGAAGACCTTTGTTTTTCACTATTAAATCCTGAGCTTGAGCTTCCTCTTCTTTTCCTTTCCCACTACATAAGAAAAGGCCCATTTGGAATCTAACAGAGTCTCCTCTGGCCTTCACACTTATTTTTCAATCCCTTCATTTCTCATTATCCCTTTGCAGGACATCGGTGCCACTTAATAATGAGCTAATTCTGTTGTCCCAGTATGAATTGCTTTCTTTTGCTCTGCTTTTAAATAACTAAGCCCTTGCAACTGCTAGGACATTCCTCTCCTTCAGAATATTTTCTCAAATTACTACTAGTGAATGTGCCAGGATTTATGCTGCCATCTTTTCCTAGGGATTATCTGTGTCCCACATATCACCTGGAGTGGAGTCCCTAAGGGCATCCAGTCAGTGAGCAACCCAGCCCCAAATCCCATCTTACCATCTGTGTGAGTTTCAGTCCACATTTGATTCTAACTTGCTAGTTGAGACTCCAGGAAGCAGAGAGTAGGGTACTGCTTAGGAAAGTAAAAGTGTTACTGAGGACCATAACTAGTAAAAGCAGGAAGGAAGCAGGTCAGCAGAGGGAGGTATTGGACTCTGAGGCATGTCAGACAGCCTCTGCCAGGATAACAGGAAGTTTTAGAGTTTCAGAGAAAAGACTGCCCATTTGCTACTCTTTTACTGGTTGGGTCCATCCCAAGAAATGTATCACAGATCAAAAGTAGAGATGTGAAGGAGTGAATAGCCAGAGGCTATCAGCTCACCATCCTCATCGTAGGTGGAGCTTTCTTGAAGGAGGATCTGAGTTGTGTACCCCTGTGCTTTGAGCCAACAATTGAGGATGCCAGTCACTACTTTCAATTCTAACAGCTGAGGAGACTGTGGTAAGGCCTGGGCTTGGTGTTGGGAATGGGCGGTAACAGCACGTGTTAGTCATTTTCCCATCACTGGGACAAAATTCCTGACACCCGCAACTTAAAAGAGAAGAGGTTTACTTTAGCTCACATTTTTTTAGTGGATTCAGTCCATGGTTGGGTGGCTCCAAGGAAGAAACGGCATGGTGGAAGGGTATATCACATAGGAAAGCTGCTCATGTCATAGCAGCCAGGAAGCAGAGACAGAAAGGAGGAGCTGGGGGAGGGGCCGATAAACCCTTAAAGATATCTCAGGGACTCACCTCTTCCAACCAGGGCTGCCTCCTGACAGCACATTTAGTTATGAACTCATCAGTGGATCAGTCCACAAATGAGTACACTGGCCTCATGACAGAATCACCTTCCTTGAGCTTGACCTTAAAATAAATGAGACTTTTGGGAGACATTTCAGATCTAAACATGACACAGCAGGGTTTTTTTTTGTTTTACTTTGTTTTTTGTTTGTTTACTTTGGCCAGAGGTCTGTGTATAGTAGTAGGCAAGCTCTAAAAGTGGGAACTTCATTTTTCCTGTTCTGGAAAGGACACGTTCAATATTGATTGAACTGTAAGAAGCTATTTCAAAGTGAAGAGCAGCTGATTAAAGTCTATTTTTAGAGATATTTGCCCAAATATCTTTTCAGGGTAAACTGAACTATGGATGCCACCTAGACATAGAATTTTGTTTTGGAAAAACAACCTATGAATTTAAAACATTTGAAATAATTGTTCCTAAAGATCTGAACTTTTGTGTACTATGATAAAATAAAATAAAACAAAACCACCCCCAAATTGTCTTTGATGTAAGAATAGATCCATCTTGATACTCTGTTTTTCAGATATTTTTTCTAACTCCATGAAAGACAATATTACTTTCCAAGGACCAGTAAAGTCATTCTCAGAGAAGAAAGCTTTCACTTAAACTGTTGCTTAGAAGGCATGTAGGACCAAGATGATTCAGGAAGAGCTGCCAAGTAAGATCTTCACACTAGATCTTAGAAAGGGCCTCACATGAATCAGACTGACTTGGAAATCCTCAGTATGTATGGAGTCAACCTTGTGGAATTGTTAAAGATGAAAGACTAATCAGAGAATCACTTCCATGTATCATTTTCTTTTTGTATCCTTTTTATTGTCCTATTCCAAAGGTGGAGTTTGCTGTCAAATCACCTCTCTGTTGGAGTCATTCTGTCCTAGTGGTGAAAGCAGAAGCCAGTAGAAGTCGAGAAGGAGTATATTGGATTAGTCCAAGTAAATGAATTCTCACATTGGGAATAATTTGGAACAGAGTTTATGAGTGTAGGAGGCCATATTGGCTTTTTTGGTTAATTTTCTTCCAACTTTCATCATAGAGGCAAAGAAGACAGAGCATATGTATACTTGCCCCAGATTGCATATACCTCTTAAGATAATCTTGGTGGTGCCCATTTCTCAGAACTTTTCTCTTCTCCCCTCTAATTTCTGGCCCTGACCTCACTCACTCAGAAGTGATCTTTCCCTGTAAATTTTCCTAAGTGTTTACACTTGTGAGCTCTTCTGTGATTTTTCTCAACACAGCAATCAACATGTAATGATTCACATCTTTCCAGGTGTTCTTTTCTTTGATTCTCTGGGCTTGTGTCTTCCAAAGTCATGATAAGTCTGTTTTGTACAAAACCCGTGATAAGCCAGTATGACTTATCTAGGTTTTTTCAGATATTATAAAAGGATGATAAAAACATCCAAGATGGTGAGAATAGTTCAGGCCATCAGCTCAGGGTCAGGTTATATCACCCAGTTGAGAAAGCTCAATGAGCAAATAGTTTGAGGATTGTTAAGTAGGAAGAAAATAGTGGTCAAATGTAAGAGAAGCTAGGCAGTTGGTGGTAACCTGGACATTTCACCCCAAGATGGTAAGATTCCCAATGTTCCTACCCTATGAAGTGCTTTCAGTCTTAGATAGGTGAATTTTGTTCTAATTTTTTGTGGAGTGACAGGTTACATGGGTCATATGGACAAGATTCAAATCTTCATCCAGATTCTCCACTTGTACTATACAGCCTCAAAGGTGAACCCATGATCTCTGGATCCTGGTGTTTTTACCTTTGCTTAGTTATTCCCTTTCCATATTATAATAGAGTTTGCCTTTGTGATAATTGGATATGGCAAAATGATAGTATGCAACTCCCAAGATCAGGTTAAAAATACGTGATGGCATCATTTTGATTTCTCTCCTTTCCTTCCTTCACCTACTGCAACTACCCATTACATAAATCGATCTGTGGAGGCCAGCTGTCATTTTGTGACTTGCTATGGGGAAAGCCACAAAGGAAGTCTCTTGCAAACAGCTATGTTACTGAGCTTAGAATCCAAGTCTCCCGTCTCAGAGTTTTCAGATCACAGAACCCCTGATCTAGCTTGACTGCAAAATCATGGAAGATTCTGAGTCAGATCTACCCAGCTTAAACCACTCCTGGGTTCACAACCCTCAGAAGTCAGATAGTTTTATTGTTTTGTACTGCTAAGTTTTGCAGACATTTGTTATGCACCAGTAGATAATTAATACATTGCTTGACCCACCAAGCAGATGGCTTTTCTCTCCCTTTCTGTTTTGAAATTATGCTTCTATCATCACAAAGGTCTTCCTGCTGAAATCCATTCTGCCAGCCATCCCTGTGCCATGAATCCCAGACAAATAAACCAGCTGTAGGAAAATTTTCCCAGAGTAGCAGAGAAGCTTCCAAACTCCATGAAAAAACAACTGTTAAATCCATTTGTAGTTCGCCTTTCTGCCAAGTGGCGAAAATCCATTCCCGAGTCTGTGGTCCGTGGACACAAAATGAAGGCAGATATTCATCATATCTTTCTCTCTCCCACAGAGAATTCTGACTGTGGCAGGAACTGTGACCTCAGTGCAGTCACCATTATTGATTATTATACTTTCTCATTGATTTCTGGTTGCTTGAATAGCTCTGTAGAATGTGGGTCTTTATTAAAAGAGACAGATTTGCCCTGTGCCACATATAGCTACGAATCAGGTAACTACATTCAAGGTAAACATGACCCTTAAGCTATAGGTTAGTGCTACATGACTTATGATATTTGTTTTATGTTGCTGCATAACAAATTATCGAACATTCACAGGCTTAAAGTGAGACACATTTATTATTTTGTAGTTTCTGTGGGCCAGGGGTTCAGGCAGAGGTTAGCTCAGGGCCTCACCAGTCTGAAATCACAGTGTTGGTAAGGGCTTTGATCTCATCTGAGGCTTGGGGTCTGCTTGAAGGCTCACTGGCTAAAGGCAGGACTCAGTTCCTTGTGATCGTAGAACTCAGGCCTTCCGTCTCCCCAACTGTGACCCTTCTCTGCGCATGGCAGTTTGCTTCTTCACAGTCAGAGAGTATCTCTCCCGCTTTGAATCTCCGACTTCTAGATCTTCTTGTAAAGGGCTCACTGATTAAGGCAAGCAAACCCAGTAAACTCCCCCTTCGATTAATTCAAGATCAAATTACTAGGGACCTTTATAATATCAGCTAAAATCTAATCACCAGTGCCATATAATGTAACCCAATTATGGGATAAAATCCCATCATATTCCTAAGCTCCAACCAGTGGGAGAGATTACACAGGGATAGACAACAGGGTTGGTAATCTTAGATTCTGCCGATTTGTCTTCTTTCCAATATCTACAGATACGAATAACTGCTGACCTGATGTTAGGTTATCCCCCTGAGGTTTCCAAGATTTTACTCTTTAATGCATAAAAATAAAGCAGTTTCTGATGTAATCAAATTTCCCAAAAGGCCAAGATGGTGGGAATATGTTACAGGTGGTGGAACAGGTAGTGATCGTTACCTGTCTTCGGGGTGAGTTATTAACATCCCTTCTCGAAATCCAAAGAGAGCATCAACTAAGGCCTAAGTCGGAAAGACCTCTGGAAATGTGAATTTGACTACTGAAGAGCGTGTTTTTATTAAAGAACAAAGCATGTAGGTTTAGTGGTGAATGTCTTCATTTCCAAGGGATATCATTTCAAATATAGTTAACTATATTCGCTCGTTGAAAATATTGATTACCCTCCTAGGGCTTAGTCTTTTAAGACCTTCATGTCGTTCTTTGGAAAGAATACTCAATCAGAAATATAAAGGAAAAAAATGTAAGCACATAATTAATATAATCCTCAAACAGGATGTCACATTGTTATGGAGAATGCATGAGTCTGACTAGTGGAACTTATGGAGTTTAACTTCCAGAGGGAAACCCTAATAATGAAACTTAGCCTATTTGTTATGATGAACCACGACATGAATGATGATTGTTATTGTTTTTTTTTTTTTTTTTGTGGGTACCGGGGGGTCAACCTCAGGACCTCGCGCGCCCGCAGGCGCCCGTGCCGCTGAGCGATATCACCGGCCCCTTTTTCGTATGTGGGATCCGGGAGTCGAACTCGGGCCCTCGCGCTTGCCAGGCAGGCGCTTATGCCGCTGAGCCATCTCACCGGCCCCAGATTGTTATTGTTAATGTCGCTGTGAAGATAGAGTACATCACTTGATTCTTGGGTTTTGTTATGGTGCTATATTGAACGGTGGTAGAGATGAAGATATGAGTAGGTGAGGGAAGATTCCTTAGGTGGTCATTTGGGCCATGTGGATAAAATGACAGCAGTGACATCACATATACTGTTCCCAACAACATGCTCTTTCCCTCCATCATTAGCTTCCCCTAACAGAGTGGTACATTTGTTATAGTTGGAGAATCTACTTTAACACATTGCTGTCAGCCAAAGCGCACAGTTTACGTTATGCTTCACTCTTGGTCTTGGACTTTCTATGGATTTGCATACATTTTTAATGATGGCGATATCACACAGAGTTGTTTCACTTCTCTAAGAAAGACTTTGTGCTCTATCCTCCTTCCACTGACCATGGGAAATGACTGATCATTTTCCTGTCTCCATTGCTTTACCTTTTTCAGACTGTAAAATAGCTAGACTCACACAGCGTGATTTTTTAAGACTGGCTTCTTTCACTTAATAATATGCGTTTATGTTTTCTTCACGGCATTTCATGGTTTGGCAGCTCATTTCTTTTCAGTGGTGGATAATATTCCATTGTCTGGTGGTCCATGGCTTATGTATCCATTCATGCAATAAAGGACATGTCGGCTACTTCCAAGTCTTGGCAATTATGGGTACAACTATAGTCACCACGTGCGGGTTTTTGTGTGGGTGTATTTTCAACTGCTTTGGGTAAATATTGAGGAGCATGATTGCTGGATTATATGGCAAGAGTATGTTTATTTTTGTAGGAAACTACCAAACAGGTTTCTAAAGTGGCCATGCCATTTTGTGTCAATACCAGTAAAGAAAAAGAGTTCGTGTTGCTCCTCCTCTTTGTCAGGGTTTGGTGTTGGCAAATCCAATAGTCATGTAGTGGTAGCTCACTGTTATTTTAGTTTGCATTTCCCTGATAGCTTATGATGTGAAACATCTTTTCCTGTGCTTATTTGTCATCTTCATGAGTTCTGTTACGGTCTTTGGAATATTTTAAAAAACAGGTTGCTTACAGTTGAGCTTTTAGTGTTCTTTGTATATTTTGGTTACTAGCACTTTAAACAGATTTTTTTTTCTGGCAAATATTTTCTTCCAGTAAAAGGGTTGTCTTTTTATTTTCCTGATGGTATCTTTCACAAAACAGAAATTTTACTTTTTTTTTTTATGTGGGTACTGGCAGTCGAACTCAGGACCTCACACTTGCCAGCAGGCACTTGTGCCGCTGAGCGATACCACTGGCCCCTTTTTTTCTTTATGTGGGTTCCAGGAGTTGAACTCAGGCCCTCATGCTTGCCAGGCAGGAGCTTAGGCCACTGAGCCATCTCACCAGCCCAGAAATGTTACATTTTAAGAAGTCCAGCTTCTCAATTTTTTATGGACTGTGCTTTTGTATTTTTATCCAAAGAGTCAGTGCAAAACCTAACGTTATCTAGAGTTTTTCCTTTGTATCTTCCAACAGTTTTACATTTTACATTTGTATCTGTGATTCAGTTTTATTTAATTTTGTGATGGGTATAAGGACTATGCCTAGATTAATTTTTTTTGCATGTGAATATCCATTTATTCTAGCATTATTTGTTTAAAAACAATAACTTTGTTGCACTGTACTGACTTTGAATTTTCATTAAAAATCTGTTGATTATTTTTATGGGAATCTATTTATAGTTTCTCTGTTCTATTCCATTAATCTATTTTTCTGTTTTTTCAAAAATGTCACACTATCTCGATCACTAAAGATTTATATTAAGTTTTGAAGTTTGGTAGTATATATCCTGCAATTTTTGCTCTTCTCCTTCAATATTGTATTAGTTTGGACATTTTGTCTCTCCATAACAATTTTATAATCCATTGTCCCTGTCCACAAAATTACTTTCTGGGATTTTTATTGAGATTGCATGGAATTTACTGGATATTATTATCCATGAACAAGGAGTGTCTCCATTTCTTTAGTTTCGTTTTGGTTTATTTCAACAGTTTTATAGTTTTCCTCATTCAGATCTTATACATATTTTATTAGATTGATATCTAAGTATTTATTTTGAGGGTGCTAATATAAATGGTATTGTTTTTAATTTCAATTTCCACTTGTTCATTGCTGCTTTATAAGAAAACAATTGACTTTTTTCTTTGTATTATTTTTTTCAGTTTATTAGTACACCTTTGCAGTACATGATGTTTACATTCCCTGTGAGGAGCTGGTATATGTGTATAACACATCCCCGTTCCTTTGTTCATCTCCTTTCCCTCACTCCCTCCCCCTCCACCCACCCCTTGATTCCCTTCCTTTCTTTTGGTACACATTTGCAGTACATAACGTTTACATTCCTTGTGTGCATTCGGTACATGTTTATATGGTAAAACATCCCAGTTCCTTTTTTTCATTCCTTATCCCTTCCCTCTCTCTACACTCTCTCCATCTCTTGATCTCCTTTCCATTTGAGAAAAATCTATCTCCCTACTTATTATCTATCTTGTATTTTGTTCCTTATTTTTACTCTGTTTCTCATATAAGAGAAACAATGTGATATAGTACTTAAGCTTGTGGGTCTGTTTTATTTCATTTAACATTATGGCGTCAAGGTGCATCCATTTGCCTCCAAATGTCTCAAGTTTATTGACTTTTATCTAATTATACTGTAAACCACAATCTTGCCATAATTACTCACTGGTTTCAGGATATTTTCGGGTTCATTTTATTTGGTTTTCTACATTAATGATCATGTCATTTGCAATAAAAAATGGCTTTATTTCTCTCTTCCCCTCCAGTATACCTTCTTTCCCCTTTTCTTGTTGTATTGCTTTTGCTAAGATGTTGAAAAGGAGCGGTAGAAAGGGTTCTGGAGGAGAGAGGCAGGAGAAAAGCAGTTCGTCTGAGGGGATGGATGGGCTTTTGTCGTGGAATGAGGGCTTAGATACACTCTGCCATCCTGGAGATTGTGGTACAACTACACCTACACCTCGTGCCCGAAGCAGAGCTATTGGAAGTAGGCCTGCATTATCTCTTAAAACTATTTGTTTCCTAGCTCTGTTGACTGAAAAACACCAGGAATACGTTGCCAAGTACAGTAGTAATGTGCATCCTCATTGCCTAGACTATGGTATCTGGATAGCGCAGGTCTGTTGCTTTTCTCCAAGATCAGCCTGGATTCCTGCCTGAGCTGTGAATTCAGCTATTTCTCCCAGGAGTCACGTGTTCTGTAAGTGGGAAATATCTGTACTGACACTACAGAGAATGAGGAAGATGACTGGTGGAAACTGTCAGCGCTCCACCCAGGTCTTTTTGGATTCCTTTCTTTTCTGTGATCCTCTCACCTGGCTTTGATATGTTGTTATTTCCAGCAGCCTGCACTTGTCATTTTCATTCAAATGCCCTTTGCTGATGCTGAGATGACGGCACAGAAAGCCAGGAAGCCTGGCAGTTTCTTCCTGCACTCCCATGAAGGGCTCTGCTTAGTCAGTGACTAGAATACTGGTTACTGTCAGGGCCCTGGCCTAGGACCACCAATCTCCTGCTCAAGAGTACGATGACAGAATAAAACACAGGCAAGATACATATTTTAGTTACAAGGGGAACCAGGATGGTCAAAGCCCAGTAAGGACTAGGACCTTGAGGACGCTGTCCTTGGCCTTTACTAGGTGCACAGCATGATTGGGGACTGTGTGGTGGGGATGAACTGCTGACACCACCAAGGTTGAAGAATTGAGGAACGATGCATTTTTGGAAAAGCACACAGGAGCAGATCATGGTTAACTAGTGACCTGATTGTCTGCTAACTGTGACTACTGAGCTAGAAGGAATTTGCACAAGTCAAGTCCTCAGCTGCCATGTTATCTTGCTTTGAGGCACCAGAACTTCACAGACTGTTTGCTGGTCTCAGCTCTGGCTGGTGGCTTACAGATTAATCTGACTGTAGCCAGCCAGGGGCTTCACCACAAGTCATGTAGGCGTAGGACAGACTCTTGATTTGTATTTGTGCCAATTTATTAATATCAATTATTTCCTGCTCTGTACCACATCAAGCTGGTACTCAGCTGGTTACTCCTTAGGTTTTGCCCTAACTTGAAGCAAGAGACCTGGAATTTCAGGCCCAGCAGCCACCCACATTCCCTTAATTGGCTTCTTTACCTTCCCTGATCTCCTTCCCTAGCTCTCTTGTGTTTCTTGGGGCCATTTTCTTAATAAGTCGCATGCACATGAACGCTTGTCTCAGCATCTGCTTCTGGGAAACTCAGCCAAGACATTGGAGAAAGTTCTGGGTAGTGTTGGATCAAAAGCACAAATAAAATTCTGACAAGTTTTAAAGGTTACTATCCATGCATTATGAAACTCAGTAAGTCACATGGCAGCTAGTAACTTGGTAACCCAAATATATTTACACAAATACAAGACGGAAAATACAACTTACACGGAAGTCATAGTAATATTTATGAAGATTGTAGGTCCCACAAACTGATGAAAGTAAATAGAACTTGTAATCCTAGAAAATACTAATCCTGGATCTAAATCAGTGGCATCATTCACTGAAATCTGGTATTAAATTCCTTATGATAGCATGCAATTTAGGGGCTTTTTGAAAATAGCATATGGGCAGCCTGGAGATGTTCCAGAAAAAAGGAGACATGGATGACATACAGTCTCTTTTTCTATTTGTCACCTGCGTATTTCTGAACTTAGAGGTGATGTTGCATTTGGGACAAGGGAACTGGCTCCCTTGGAGCTTGAGAAGGGACAGGATGATGCAATCTCAAAGAGACCGAGAAGGCCAGCTTCCCACAGGATGAAATTCCTCCACAGGGAGCCTGGGGAAACACTGCTCCAAAGTGCATTTTCTCCATGCCAACTTGCCAGAGAAATTTGCCCATACTTGCCAAGTCACTTGCTAATCCCTCATGCCACGCACAAGGTGGTGGCTGAGACAGAGGCTATCGCCTGCATCTTTGCTGCCTCCTCCCCCATTATCCCCCTGGCCTTGCTCCTTTCATAAGACATCATCTCTTAAAGGTCATCTCTTAAATTTAAACTAAGATATTTATTAATTATTTCCCTGGAAGCAATCAAAAGGTACTAAATCAGAATTGTAAGGAAACTGCTAAGGAAAATGATTGAGTCAAGAATTCTATACTCATGTCCTTTGGGTACAAAAACAATATAGATCATTTCAGAGATAGGACTTCGCTGACTCCATGCTGATCAATTTCTGAAGGACATATTCATATATTTTTAATTTCTCGGATTCCAGGAGCAATAGTGAAGGAAAAATCAAACAGTATCTAAATGCTCATGAATAGTATGGTTGTAAAGTTTAACACAATCGTTTCAAAGGAATTCCTGAATTACTTGTAGTAGGCTCAAATATAAAGAAGAAAAAAATGATGTCTAAGCCCCTTTGAATTAAATGACAAAGAAAAACTGAAATTAAAGTGTGCACAAAAGTGTATCAGACAAAAATCTAAGCAAATATTTTATTTTTCAATATTAATATTGTCATGAGGATATAAATATTAAAGGGCACTAAGAGGGAAATTTGATACTGATAAGAAGCATATCTTACTAACATAACTCAAATATTTATGAAAAATTGCCAAAACCAATCATCCTGTAATTTTAAAATACTTTCTCTTGGAAACTAGAAGATCAAAGTATTTTTAATATAAGGCTATAAATGATTTGAGCCATTAATAACCATAGTTTGCTATAAAACTTGATTAAGTAAACACATTTTTTAAAAAAGTAGCAAGCCACATTCTGAGTACACGTAATCTATTAGTAGTTAACAAAGTGGCAAAAATATTCCTTGGCTGTTACATGCTTCCAAATAATTTAGACTTATTTGTTTTAATTTTTTTTCTTAAATACAGTTGAGGATTAGCAAAATGAGAACACAGTTTTTAAAGATTTAGTTAAAGTAATACAAAGAAAGAAATGTTGCCAAACTTTATTCCTTTATTAGAAAACAAGACAGATGGAAAATAAATCAGCTACACAATTTAAGAATCTAGAGGTAGGGGAAGTAATCCAAAGTAAGCAGACATAAGAATTAATAAAGACAAAAACAGAAGCTCCTGAAGTGGAAAGGATGGGGAAAGAATTCATGATCAATAAACAATAAAACTGATCTTTGAAAGTATCAGCAGAGGCAATTCTCTGACAAAACTGGCATTTTGCCAATGAGTTTGAGACTATAGATGAAATACATAATTCCCTTGGATTATATGAAGTTATTTATAATTGACTCACAAAAAGATGAAAAATCGGGCCGGTGAGATGGCTCAGCGGCATAAGCGCCTGCCTGGCAAGCGCGAGGGCCCAAGTTCGACTCCCGGAACCCACATACGAAGAAAGGGCCGGTGATATCGCTCAGCAGCACGGGTGCCTGCTGGCGCGCGAGGTCCTGAGGTTGACCCCCCGGTACCCACACAAAAAAAAAAAAAAAGACGAAAAAGCCCTGGAGTCGGACTTGTGAAGGTAGTGGGTTTACCTCACACCTGGTCACAGCCTGCCTGGCATCCTGCCTGTTCCTGGGACCCCAAGCTGCGGAACAGCAGTGCACTGTGTGTGTGCTTTAGGTGTTGTGGACCTGCCCCCCCAGGATGGCCTGGACTGATGGAGAAGCAGATAGTGAACAGGTGCACAGAGCCTGACCCCACACCACTGCAGGAAATTGAGGCTGTGCATCAAGGTGATTTCACATCTTGGTTACCATCCATCCATCCATCCATCCATCCATCCATCCATCCATTCAGGGTTGCCACTCACACCTCCTGCATGTGTGGTGCCTAACACCCCTACACCTGGGCAGCTGTTGGTCCTCTGGATGAAGTAAAGATGCTGCCTCTCTCGAGCTGTATCCTCAGCGAAGTTAACGTAGTGTTAGTTTAAAGCTGTCTTGTCTCCTGAGACTGACTGTAAACTGGAATTTGCAACAACCGCTAACATTATTGGCAGAGATCTACCTCTAAAAAAGCACGGGACACAGATGGTTTCAGAAAGAAGTTTTAAAAAACTTTCATGGAATAGATTTTTTTCCCTATTTATAGAAATAGTTCTGAGCATATAGATGGAAAGCGTCTCATCTCATTTAACAGTCTAGCACAACATTTTCGTCTACATAGGACAACTTTAGACCAACCTCACTCTTTGATAAGAGTTATAAAAATCTTAAATAAAACACAATAATAAAATTTTACTCATCTTTTTTGCGGGGAGGCAGGTGGATGAACTCAGGCACTCTGCATAGAGCTATGGTCTCATTCCTTTTCATTTTTTTATATTGCCAAGTCCCCAGGTTGCCCAGGCAGGATTCAAACTTGTGATCCTCCTGGAATTACAGGTATGTACTGCCCCATCCAGCAATGTTTGCTTATCTTTCAAAACTAAAAAAAAAGAATTTCCTTTGGATAATCAGTTCTAATTCTAGGAATTAATTCTATAGAAATATTTGGCAAGTTTCCCCTGTCCCCTCTATTTGTGAGCACTCCCCTGCCAATTCAACCAATCAGGGAATAAAAGTATTTGGGAAAAAGTCCCATCTGTACTGAATATGTACAGTTTTTTCTCTTGTCATTATCATCTAAACAATACAAAATTCTTTACATAGCATCTTAATTGTACTATTTGTATTAGGTATAATCTAGAGATGATTTAAAGTACATGAGACAATGTGCCCAGGTTACCTATAAATACTACGTCATTTTTATACGGGATTCATGCCTTCCTGGAGTTTGGTTATCTTATGGGGTGCTGAAACCCAAAAGACAACTGTGCATGTATAGAAATGTAGTGTATATTTAAATTAAATATTTTTTACAATGAAAGACACATTGCCCTTAATCCTCCTCAAAATACTTCCCCTCACATTGAACTCACTCATCCCATCATTCTTGCCACTTTCTGAAGTTCTGGAAATCTTCTTTCATGTCTTTATGAGGCATGATCAAAAATTCAGCGAATACTGCTGCCCAGGGTTATCCAATGGAAGGGCAGGCTCGTAAGAACATTACAATATTTATCTTATTTACTGGATCTGGCACTATGTGACTACTGGCTCTTCCTCAAAGTCAAAATGACCATGAAAGTGAACATGTGACTCCACATAGGGCGATTTAATTTGTTTTAAATTTGTGGAACACTACAGGGGTAATTGAAACACATCAATATCTACAGTCTTGAATTAAGCTAGGGTCATTTATAAAGCATATGGATAGAATAAACTACTGAAGAACTACTGAAGCTTTGTGCTATAGTCTATTAGCAAGCTCCCCATTTATTTGTTTATTTATTATCTATTTATTGAGACAAGGTCTCTCTGTGTAGTTCAGACTGGCCTAAAACTTACTATACATAGCCTGGGTGGGTCTTGTCCTTACAGTGATCCTCATGCCTCAGCCTCCCAGTCATACCCAGCTGGCAAAGCACATTTTTAATGGGCAGAGTAGCTAGTGGTTTCAGTTTTGATAGGCTGCTCAGAATCACCCCTGGGCCATGGATGCAATATTTACTGAGTGTAAGGGATACAGCTAATACCTGGGTACAAGTAACTAGTACCTGGATACAAGTCTAAACTCTGACATTGACGTAGCTCAACTGGAAACTGCCCTAAGATATAAACTCTTACCCTTTAATGAATTTTTTTTTTAATGTGGGTACCAGGAGTCGAACTCAGGACCTCGCACTTGCCAGGCAGGCGCTTATGCCGCTGAGCCATCTCACCAGCCCCCTTTCATGAATTTAAAGAATAAAAACAGCACTGAAAGAATAAAATGGGCATTTAAGGAAACAATGGCGGGACAGACAAGGTTCACCATAGGGTTGAAAATGTGGTTGGGTCAGCTTTAACACTTAACTCGGGCTCATCCTTCTCTGACCTAAATTATGTAGGCAGTCAGAGGTCATCTCTTCCAGCTTATGGTCTAATAATCAAGTGTTCTACTATTATTCACACTCAGAGCTGCTGACAAGGAAGTAGCTGTTCAGTAATTATTGAGACCCCTGTCAGAGTTAAAACTTCCCACTTCTGTTTGAATGGCAGTGCAATTCAATGGCCTTACGAAGTATACTTATGTATGCATTTGCAGGTGTACACGTAGGACCAGCCAGGTAGACTCCAGGGATGTTCAACAGAAGTTTCATCCAAAATATTTGCCGAGTGTCTGTGACCCTTAAGCCTGATGTGTCATCCTTTATTACAGTGGCGACAAGGCTATGAAAGATAAGCGCGGGGGAAGGGTCGGTGAAACCTGGTCTGTTTGGTGGAGAAAGGCAGCTGGAAAGGATCTGAGGAACCCACATTCATGAGCAGGAAGCTCGCAATCCTCATCCAACCCACCAGAGGGTCGCGAGCTCTCTGTCTTCAAACCTTTTCTGTAGCCCAGGCATTGCACGGTCTGCACTGCTGACACCATGGTGGTCCTTCCGGGACTGTGCTGGTGTCCTCTAACTGGTCTTCTGCATCCTCACCCTCTCCCAAGTCTGTTGTCATCATCGCAGCCAGAGTCACCTCGTCTCTGCTGGTGTCTGCCGTGCTTTGCTCCAGCCATGGAGGCCTGCGTTAGTGCTGCGCGTCCATTCAGATCTTCACATTTGCTGTTCCCTCTGTCTGCAAGGCTTAGGCCAAGACCCCCGACGATTCACTGCCACACATTTCACGTCTGTCAAGTGTGACTTTCTTAGCAAAGTCTCCCCGTTGCATGCTGGCACTAGCATTTGTATCAATGACAGTGGAATGGGGGTGATCAGGAAGACCCTTGCGGGACGAAAGGATGCACAACATGGATGGGAGCTTTGCTTTCTGCAGCAGGTGAAAGGAGACATTGTGGAGGGAGTGCGCGGAGCACAGTGATGATGGCAAAGGACAAAGAGGGTAGGCAGGACCAGGAGAAGCAGATGCCACTGAGAGCTTTGCAACAGGGAGTGTTCATCCTTGGCCCTACTGCAAAGGCCACCCTGATGGTGTATTGAAGAAATGAGAAGTTGGAAGCCTGTGCCGAGGTCTGGATGGCGGGCATTGCAGTCTGAGATGGTGAGGCAGGGGTGGGAGGGGAGGTGGTGGAGATGGAAGGTCCACAGACAGGGTCAGCGATGTTAGGGCAATGTCCAGGCTTCCCCTGAGGGAACAAGGGTGGAGGCTCCTCATACAGGCCAGGGTGGCCTCTGCTATCTCTGAGTGACCCTAAGAATCTAGAGGAGAAGTAGGTTTATGGGTGTTGACACCAAGGAATGGCAGATCAGACAATGATGAACTCCACTTTAGAATGTATACCAAGCCTCTTCTGACAGCCAGATTTATTTATCTATTCACCCAGTTGACATTTCTGCTACCATATTTGTAGGCATCTTACGGCTCAGCCTCTGGCCTGTAGGTAGTAGTTGAACCCGAAGGAGAAATCTTCTAAAGAAATGTGTGAGAGGCAGAGATGAGAGCCTAGCACTGACCCCCGACATATTTTAACTAGTGACAGAGATGGGGGAAGAGAGCTCCGCAGAGGTGGCCCTTCCCTTAGACAGTCACTCCATCAATTGTGGCAGATGAAGAAACAGAGCAGAGCACTGGGCTCACCTCGTGGGAAGCCAAGCAGTGAGATTCAAGCCGATTCTGGGTTGGTAGGGGAGGAAGAGAAAGTCGGTCAACATTAGAAGAGATCGTTGTACTCTCAGCACCGTGCTTAGTTCCGGCCTACTATTTTCTTGGACAGAGGATCTTGGATATCGCTACCTTCTTTCATCTAAATCCATGCTCATACCCATTTTGAAATACCCAGAAAATTGCTTCCATCTATCTTTTCTTCAGCAACCTTCTCACTCCACTACTCTAGAAAAAGTCCTATAAGTTGTAAAGCTTCTTTTAATTTTTAAAATTTCTTTCTCCCTCCCCCTCCCCTCCCCCTTGCTCCCTCCCCCTCCACTCTCCTCCTTCCCTCTCTCCCTTTCCCTCTCCCTCTCTCTCCCTTTCTCACATCTCCTTTTCTCAGGAATACGTGAAGCTCATGTGCCTGGAACATTTAATACTGTCAGTACACAGCACACTCTTGACGGACATGTATTTAAATAGAGTATGCAGCATGCAACAGAAGGGTGCCTTTCAAAGTTTAATCCTAGAGGCTTTTCTGTGTGTTCTAGGGGGAACCATAATTCTCACTGTTCTGGCTGAAGATCATTAGCATTCCTCTCTCACAGCAGGGGAGAGTTTTGGAATGAGGGGCCTTTATGACCGAGGCTCTCTGAGCCCTAAAAACTGTTTCGACCAATGTTAGAAAGGGTGCAGAAACTGGTTAAGACAAATCGCCAGCTGCAAATGCAAATCCTAGGGTGCTTCTGCCAGCTCAGTGCTGTCAGACCCCTAGATCTGAGAATAACTGTGTTATCTCTCTTCTTTAGAGCCATCGCAAAACTGTAGGCTTGTATGTTAATGCCCTTTATAAAGAGTTTTAGGTCCTCCACTCTTCCCTGGGAACAACATTTTAGCGGAAATGTAGTTGAGCCCCAATCGCTTGGTGAAAAATAGGTCACCGCTAGTCATGTTTAGCATTCTTCTTTCTTCCCCTTTGGGATGGAATCTGCCTTCAGACTATTTTTCACAGAGAATAAGGATTAGTGCCTCTTTATCAGTGTTGTCCACATCCCCACTCCGGATACTTTATTATCACTGTTAGACGATGCTTCTCAAAGGCTGAGTTGTAGAGTTGTTAAAAAAAAAAAAAAAAAAATCAAACTCCCCAAAGCCAGGCAAAATTGAAATGTCACTCTTTACGGGGAGTTTTAGGAGGGAGACTAAGCGTTTACTTCAACACACACCATCCATTCTATGGCCTAGTTTAGGAACTTTCAGAATCAATTTTAAATCTTTTCTTTACAGCCTTCGTATCCTCTCAGTATCATCCCTTCTTTATTATGAAATTGCCTTGGGCTAGTTGCGCCGCCCGGGGTGGGGCATGAGTTGCTTTGGGGTGCTGTCCCTCCTACTATTCACAGCACAAAGTTGCAGCTTGGCTGCTGGCCTCAGTGCTAGCCCCAGAAGCATTCCGCCTGCCCGCTGTCTGGCAGACATTTCTCTTTGTTCGTGCTTCGCGTGCTGCTCTAATAATCCTCATCAAGGCCAAATTAGATTTATATGGGAGGGGAAGTCAGAGAGAGGCTTCAGAATGACTATGCTAATGAGAAACCGAAATATAAACAGCAACTCCACATGGATGTATTAAATAGGCCAGCATTCTCCATGGCAAATCAAATTAAGAGAAATCCCATTATCTTGCTCAGGGTTTCTGCAGTTTTTTTCTGACTGCCTGGTTTAGTGTTTGAGCAAAACAAGGATATGGAGATATTTCACTGTGGGTCTGGTTCTAAAGTACAGCCTTTTTTCTCCCCTACCCACATTACAATACTACCAAGGTATTACTCACAATTAAACTGAAGTCATTTTTTTATCCACTCTAAGTATATATCCGCCTCTAAAGAGTTTAGATTTAAATGCAGCTTTAAATATTTCCTTTATCCTCACCGACTTGGCTTTAGTATAAACTAGTTACCATGAAATATTCTGAACAGCTCTGTGGAAAACCCTATGTATCCTAGAAGAGTTTGTGAATATTTGCTGCGGGAGTTGAAAATTCCATCCATTAATCTCTAACCTTGAGAAGGGAGGCTGATTTTACAGGGGAATGTAAAACGAGAGTAGCTTGTCTTCCTCTTTAAAACGAGCCAGTGCTGGTGACTAGGAAGATTCAGGAACTTAATATCAGCGATGATGAAGCACTGGAAAGGACAGTGACTTCTGAAGCCCCTGGGTACCCAGCTGGTGACAGAAGAGGCATCAGAATGGGAGGTTTGCTGAGAGGCTGGAGAGAGGAGGGCCAGTCTCCCATCTTTTAGGGCTCCTCCCCTGCACAAAACTACCCTAAAAAGCAGGTAGGGCAAAGCTTCATGGGGTTGGAAGAACCTCAGCTCCTTTCTCCCAACTTTTTATGAAGATAAGCTTTGCACTCCTTGGAGCATTTTTCATCTGTCCTATGTATTAGGTGCTGGGGCGACACAGTGGTGAGCAGGAGGGCTATCGCTAAGGGAGAAGAAGGATGCTGCAGGAGTCCAGCCTCAGGAGGCCCCCAGGACCAGGGGCTGAAGCTTCCAGGGGCAGGAACAGCTGTGGTGCTCACGTGGCTGAGTCCTCACAGCAGCACGCGTGAATGGATGCTTTCCCACCTGGCCTGGGTCACTTGTCCACGACACCATTAACTCTTTGCTCCCTCCTTGTGAGGACCCTTAATTCCTTCTGAAAGGACGTCACATCCTAAATTGGCAAGCCAAGGACAAACCAACCTGTTGCAGCCAGAAAGGAATAGAAGAGTGGTAAAGAAAGAAGTGGGAGGGCAAGCATGCTGGTAGCCAAGAGTCCTAGTCCTGGGGATGACAGATATTCACTGACATCTTCTCCCGTCCCAGGAGCCCTTTTGAGTTTATCCCGAGGACCCTTCTCTGGGTTGCTGGTTCTCCTGGGCAGGGCTGAGAAGAAGGAGTGGAGCAAGGGGCCTGCAGATCATGATTCACATTGCTGATAGAAAGGAAGGGCTCTGGACACTCCCCGTCGCCTACTCTCCAGGATTCTAGGGAGGGACACAGCATTAGTCACCTAATGGTGTGGCTGCTTGTGACAAAGGCTCTCTCCTTCATCAAACTTTAGTTGGGCTCCTCTGAGGCCTCTCTGTGACCAGGCTGTGAGCTTGGCCCTTGTCTTTGGTCTGTCCAGGTCAGTTGTAGTAAGGATGCTACTGTCACCTTCGTAAGAATCCCCTGAACAGAGGATCCCACTCCTCATCCCCACGTGATCACTGTGCACCCTGACCTGCCTTCTGCAGGAGTCTTGTTCACTTGGTTCAGCAAAAGTCCCTTTATCTGTGATGTCCCCCCTAGTAATTTTCTGTCCACCAAACCCCTCTGCCCTGCCTGCTCCTTAGCTATAAATCCCAGCTGTCCTTACTGTATTTGGAGTTGAGCCCCATTTCTCCCTCCTTTTGTGGTCTTGACATCTTTTGCAACAGTGCTGTGTAGCCTTCCTTACTGTTTTTATGTCAGAATAATTTTACTGTAAACACCTGGCAAGAATAAATGAAGGAATGCTCTCTTCTGATAAAAAAAAAGCAATCGAATAAAAATGAAATATCTACTCAACGTCTTACTTAAACTAAGTTCATTCCGTCTATCATCTATCTTCTATCTATCTATCTATCTATCTATCTATCTATCTATCTATCTATCTATCTATCTATCTATCATCTATCTATCCCTATCTCTCTGTCTCTATCTGTCTATATCTATCCAAACACACATGTAATTAACAGGCTTCTAAAGGAATCTCGAAAGGAATAATGTTAAGTATTTTTCACTAGCTCTTTCTGCTTTTAGGGTAAAAATTCTGAATCACTACAGAGCATATGCCATCTTGATTAGGATTTTTCCCTTCATATTGGTCCCTTTCCACCCAAGCATCCTTCTATCCCATCAGTCTAAGGCCTATGGCATGGAGAGAGGCCATATTTGGCCCAGTGCTGCCCAACACAAGAACCACATATGGTGATTTAAATTTAAATAAATTAGAATTAAGTACAAACAGTTCTTAGCCACAGTAGCCACATATCCAGTGCTCAGTGTACACATGTTGATGGTGGATACCATATTGGACAAGACAGATACAACGTATTTCAAATTATCAAAGGAAGTTCTGTTGGATAGACTGCTTCAGATAATTCAGGCTTGGCAAATCATAAGCACTTCAATGTCAGTTGTTATTTGATCTAAGGCTTGATTCCTTAATTGTAAAATTTGTTATTGGGATATGGAGGAAAAATAGCAAGCTAATACTTTTTACACAATACTTTTAAAAAAAACATTAATTTTGTACCAGCTAAGACTTTGCCATGGAAAAAGGAAGATGTATTTCTAGTTTAAAGAACTTAAATATACCTTTATTTTAAGACTTCTGTCCAAGTTGGATGCAAAGGCATCTTTATGGTCAGAAGGATTTGGTTCAAAAAATAAAAAGGAACTGTTCAAAATTATTCTTTATACTTTCCAAAGGAGGTAACAGTAACAACCTTAATATATTAGACTCAGAGTCATTGAATAAAGTCTCAGGGATGCCATAGATGTTCCTTCTTTCAATTTTATCAGTTTGCAAAATTCATGAGGTTAATAAGTATTAAAATTCTCATTACTGTACTGTATCAGATAGGGATGTTGCTCGAGGGTGTAATAAACCAGTTCTATTGTTGAAACTCCATCAAAAAGCAAGATTGTACTTACCCAGCATTATAAAAAACCCTATATCTCTCTGCATACAAGTTAATGTAATGAAAAATATTACATATGGGGTTTCTGAAAGCTCACAATTCAAATCCTGAAACTCATTGGCTTCACATATAAAGTTATAGCGAGTGGCTATTAGATTTTGAAAGAGATTCACTGTCAGCAAAATGCTATTGGTCTGGCTGTAGCTATAACTGGGCAGTTACAGCAATAACCACATTTGTCTTTTTTTAAAATATTGGATGATTTTGCCAAAGCAATACTAATTCCAAGTACTTTTCTGGTGAAACTGTTACTCTCCCTTCTGCAAGGGTTGTAAATCAGTATTGATAGTGCGTAAGAGCCCCCGGTCCCTGTCAGGAGGAAGTGAGGCGGTCTCTCTGCCATTCACTTCTATATGGCAGCTGCCACCGATTCCCCTTCCTATCATTTTCTTCCTCAAGCCATTCTCAGCTCACTCAAGGACCCACATCAGTCTCAGCTAACAGTGAACTATACTCACATATCACTCTGCCTTAATAAATAGCTTAGGACAAATTAACATTAGAGATTCTCTTGGGAACTCTTAACTGTAAAAGAAAACAGAATAGAGAAATCTCCACAACAGCTATTTAAGCCATTTTCAAGGGGTGAAGTATTTGTTTGTCTGCCTTTAGGTAGAGAAGGTAGCTATGGCAGACATATGGCTTCCCCCACATCTTTGCCTTCTACTGAACTCCTGGTTTTCAAAGAGCAGGTAGGGTTCTATCTGTGATCATGACTTCTCCAAATTCTTATTGACGTAAGTGTGGCAAAGAAGGGTGGGGACCATGGCTAGTTTTGGCAAATGAGCTGTTGGGGAGTGCTGGGCTTTCCATTCAGACAGCTTTTTCCTCAATGAAGCCTTAAGAACCACACTTACTTTCTCCTTCCTCATCCATTCTGCCTTCAACTCATAGGAACTTCCTGCAATCCATCTTGCTATCACAAATTGAATATTTGTGGACATAACCCAACATTTTAAAGACAGATAAGTAAAGAAACCTTGGGCCTTTGAAATCAATGTTGAGCTTATCACCAGAATTCTCATTATGAAAGAAAAATAAACCTCCATTTTTAAAAGTACCTCTAAACTGGACCTTCTTGTAGCAGGAAGCATCCTCAGGCAAGATGGTAGCAGACAGGCAATTAGCACTTTCCTCATTGGAATTCAGTGCTTTTTGCCATGGCTAGTGGTGAGTTTTGAGTCAGACTTTGTCTAAGTCATGCATCTGTAACATTTTTACTTCACAACCATTCAGAGGGTCTTAAATTCATGCCCTTTGTATGAAGAAACTGACATGCACAGCATTAAAATGGGCAGTGACTCCCTGTACTGGCTTCCCAGCTTGCTGGGGCTTAGATGGTAAGAAGGAGTGGTAAGATTGTTACCAGGTTTGCATGGGTTTGGTGCATTATCATCCAGAACTAAATTGCTTCCTCATGAAGGTCAGTCATGACCTGGCCGTTTGCATTGTTCACTTTGCTCCTTCCTTCATTTTCATTCATCTTCTCTGTGTCTAATCACCTTTCTTACGTGTAACAGGTATGGATTTCAACAACAAATAGAAGAACATGAAACCTGCTATCATTTTTGTAGAGCTGAACTTGTCCTATTGAGTCTCCATTAGGTCTGAATCATAAAGTATCCTGACACTTCAAACTCGACCATGTCACTGAGTCAGTTGGTCACCTTTAAATAAAGATAAATCTAAGATTTGATCTTGCTTCTACTTGTGCTGCCTGAGGCTTTGATACTAAAGAGATGGGAATTGGGAGAACTTAAAAACCTCACAGTGGTGTTTGGTGACACCAAACAGATAAAGTTGCTTTCACGTGGCTTGGTCTGCAGGATGCCTCTGCAGCCTACACACATGTCCTGGGCAGCCACCTGATGTCCTTGCTGGTATTCCAGTAACAGATGGTTTTTACGACGTGCAAACACTGGCTCACTATTCAAACAATGCAGAAAGACACAAAAAAGATGAATTTCAAATCTTCCTAAGCTCCAGTCCCACTACCAAGAGGCAATAACTCACCATTAATTCTATTGTTTGCATCGTAACTCTAACACTGATAAATCAAGAAATAAAAGAATGAGTATTTAGAGAGGATTTATTGTCTCTGCTGGAAATGATGAAGAATTTACAAAATTTACCCAACGTCTTACCTCTTCTATCAAATCTGTTAATTATAGTTAGAGGAAAGATTGTAAATGTCAAAGCTTGATTTAAAAATAAATTATAACTAAGTCTTTCATGCTTTGGTTTATAGATTCAACCCACAGATAATGAATGACATTTATCATATTATGTAAATGTTCTTTTAAAACCAATTAATATGAATGGATTCTTACAGGAGTAGACAATTCTAGATTATTGAAATATTGCTGCTTGAAGAAGAATTTTCCAAGTGTTGAGGTCTAACATATCCTATCAATCTCTCTTTCCAAACTTTTCTGGGTTCTCATAATAGTCCTTTTGTTTTATGACCCTTCACACCCAGGAGTAGAAAGGCTCACGTGGCTAGACCTGGAGACTACTGCACATTTCTGTTTTTTCCTCTATGTCTTGTCCACACTGTGAGGAAAGTTTAATAAAGGGACTTTTCATAAAGTCCCTCGCTGGGTGTGTGTTCTGTTCTTCCTTGGATGTCAGCCGTTAGGTCAGTACTCAACCAAACCATCACTCACACGTAAAGGCCTGAGTCCTAATTTTCACTCAGAACTTTGATGCACTGAATATACAGACACAAAAATAAAACAAACCATAATGCGTAAACATTGCTGTTGTTAAAAGTCTGATATCAAGTAGTTACTTACAAAAAAGTTTGTTTTTGAAAGCTGGTATAACATAGAAATTCCAAGGATGATAAAGTTCTCAATGTGTGTTTTGGTATGCGTTGTACTTTGTTCATCCCACTCAGTACCTGGGGGATTCTTTCAATCAGGACATCTTAAGTTAACACTGACTTATAAAGCATTAATCAAAGCAACATATTTATGGAGATGAGAAACCAAACAGTGCTACAAGACTTACGAGAAAAACAATGATCCCTACTCTGGTCTTTCATTCCCATTCTACCACTTTTCTCTAGAGGGAACTACTTTCCACTCTTAGCTGTTTTATCTGGAGCCCACCTCTGCATAGATCAATAATATATGTTTCCTTCCATTTCTTGATTGATCAGTTGGGATATTGTATCCTGTTGTGAAACTGGTGAGTTAATCAACCCTCTTATCCTAGGCCTTAATCCATCCACCTCCATATATATATACACAAGTCAAGCTAGCATTTACAATACGACTATACCAATAGTACTCTCTGTTGAACCAAATAGTATTCTATAATTAAGATTCTTTTCTTGTACAATGGTTAGTTTTTATATATCTATTTTCTGGAAAATTCAAATGAGCTATCAAATACCTACTGATTTTTCTAAATGTCAAAATTCAAATCTAATGTGTCAGTGCCCTCTATTTCTTAGATAACTTCCCCTTGCCGCTTTCTGTTCTCCCCCACCCATCAGGATTGATTAATCTCTGCACCTGACATGTTGCTCATTCGGGACTGTCTTTCTCTGCTTTCTAATATTCAGCTTCTCTTTCCTGAATCATATATCTTATTGTTGTTGTTGCCACTGTTTATAACCTTGGTTTGATGGAATGCATCCTCCAGGAGCATCTGAGAAAAAGTGCATGGGAGGTATTTTTTAGTTCCAGGTTTGAAAATGTCCTCTTCAATCTGACTTCCTCTGCCTATATAAATCATTAGTAGAGTGTTAGGGTGTATAAGTAATTTTTTTTCTTTAGAATTTTGCAGGCATTGTTCTATTGCCATCTGCTATCTAATGTTGATGTTTCAAACACATTCTGATTCTCATTCTTTTTCTTTGGTGACTTGTTTTGTTTCTATGGAAAATTTTAGGGTCTTCTTGTCTCTGTTGTTTAGTGATATAACTTTGGATCTTCTGTGCTTTATAAGTTTTTCAGTGATTTTTAAGGGGCAGTTAGCTATATTCATTTTTCCTTTATTGATATCAAGAACTAACATCTTTGGCGTGGAATATAAATTTTGATGCACTCATGAAAAGAAAAAACTTGTATATACAGTCAATACCACACATATTTCAAACGAATGTATTGGCTCAGTGCCATACCTATATGTACAAACTTGTGACATTACAAAGCACTGAACTTACAATGTACTCCACATCTAGAATTAAAATAGATTTATTATTAGTTATTTTTTCCTTAAAATGACCAATAATGCTCAATTTCTAAGAGTTAAAGTAAGAAATGGAAAAATTTTAATGTAGCTAATAGTAGATAAAATTTAAACCAAAAATTCACATTACATTAATGCTGTTAAATATAATTTTTTTTATTTAGTGAGTTTTGGTGTCAGTTTGTAAATATGCTTTGACTTTCTAACTCATAAGAAATCTTCACCTCAGTGTTTGCCAAAATCTACTACTGTGTGTAGGATACTGCTTTGTCACCAAATATCAAATATGCAGCACAAAACCTCCTTAAACTTGTACTTATTATTTATAAGCTTTGTGAGGAAGGAGTTTGTTGGTAGTTAAATTCTTGGATATTACATATATTGTACATAGATTTAATATAAATTTACATCTTCTTTATAAATTAACCTAGGTCGCTGCAAGAATTTTTCCTGCTCATGGGTTCCACTGAAATTTGAGAAGCATTTCATGCAACAACATTTTCCACACTTCTCACATTGTTCCTACTGGCTCAGAATAGAGGAAACCCTTAGACACTGGAGAACATCCTTGTCTTATTCTAATTCTTTCATTAGTCATCAGCTTCTTCATCTATAAAAAGATGGGCTGCAGATTCACATCAGAATGGGTGGGGCCAAAGTTATAAAAGGAATATTATGCTCTTAGTTACATGGCCAACTCTTCTAGTACTTTTATTGTTTATTAGGAAAGGAGAACACACATTGTTCTCTATGAAATGTCCTCCAGCTCCCGTGGGTGACTTGGCAGTGCATAGTCATCTGCACATGGGAAACAAGGGGACAGGCACACGGGATACAGCAAGTTTGAAATATGAGTGTGGAATAGATGGCACACACATTTCTCATGAGTGCATCGAAATTAATATCCCGTCCTGAAGATGTTTTTAATGTCAATAAAAGAAAAATGAATATAGCCTTTTAAAAATAGCTGAAAACCCTGTAAATTATAGAAGATCCAAAGTTATATTATGTACTGAACAACAGAGACAATAAGAACTTAAAAATTTCCAGAGGAAAGAAATGAGTCACCAAAGAAAAGGAATGAGAATCAAAATGTCTTTAAACTATAGCGTCACTAGACATCTGAAGGCAATAGAATGAACGACGCCTTCAAAAGACCAAAGTTACAGGCAAGGACTTGGCTCCTGTAAAAAAGAAGTTACTATGTCAGTGGCTTCTTTTGTACAGATTTATGTGACTTAACTTCTTAAAATTTTCTTTCCTACAGTTTCAAGAATTGAGACAAACCTTAACTAGTTGGCAGAGAGAGGTCCCAGCACATAATCTGATCTCGTGTAATGCTTTTATTGAAGGGAAAGAGTCACAGAATAAAGATAAATGTACACGCAGTGTGGTTGAGATGTACCATGAATTTCTTAAAATGGAAAGGACATCTGCCTATTGCTTGGCTGTCCAGGCTTCCCTTCACTGCAGTGTTGTGAGGATAAAACAGGTTAGGGACATTTGGGAGATGGCATTTGGACTACGAGGATCCCTACTGGCTGTCTGATAGAAAGGTACTGGCTAATGTGGGTGGAGAGAGTGACCAACCTCCATTCCATCTCCCCATTGTCTGCCAGAGCAGCACATAATCTATTCCAGGCATCTTCAATGAGAAGCAAAACATGCCAATTATTTTTATTGATCTAAAGCCTTCATAGGTGGGACATCTCGCTAGGGCAGCATATGGAAATTTAGATAAGGAAATGATTGCAGAGACACGGAAAGGACTTTGCTATTTGGAAAAGAATGTGTAGAGAGAGGAAAAAAAAAAAGAATAGGCACTTGTTATTCAGAGCTTAAGAGCACCAAAGACGAATTATGCAGTTGCTGCAATGGAAATTGATTACTAAGCCTTCGATGAGTCACATGCCTTAGGAATTAAGTACTCCAATCTATTATTGTCAGTATTCTGATGGGTCAACCAGACTGTGAATGGGAATTTGCATTAAATTGATTGGAGTGTTTTTTCTTGAACTAACATCACTCAATCAAGAGACACATTCAGACAGAGCAAGATAAGTCTGACTGAATTTGATTGGAAAAGGAGAGTAGCAAGGGATTAGCAGGCAGAATTTAAAATCACCATAAAGTTGATACTCAGGGCTGGGCTGGGGAAAGCAGGTGAGGATTCTCTGGGATCTGGAGTGTGTTCAATCAAAACAAGTTTGTTTTCCAGCTCTGCAGTACGATGATAGAGTCAAAGCCACCAGGTCACGTAGAAGGCCTCTTCTTGGAGAATTCCAGAAGACCTGATTCAGAAATAACAAAGCATTTGCCAGGAGTTTATATTTCTAGCATACATTTACTGTGCAATGATCTTTTGACTTCAGGAAAGTCACTCGCTTTTCATGGAAAGAAGCTTTTGTGTAAAGAGGGTAAGTTGACTAGACAACCTTAGGTCCATGCAGGTCTATCATTACCCAAGTAAGGAAAAATAGCATCTGTGAGGAGACAAATAGCATCCAGTGCCAAATTTCATTGGACATCCCATCAGACAGACGTTCTTTGCAGGTTAGATGCTGAGATTTATAAGGTGCCGTCAATGCATCTTGCAATCTTTCATGGTATGTATATAACAGATGATTTAGGGAAGGTATAAATTCCCAGGGGCTATAGTGGGCTCTAAAATTTCAAGATAGATTTTGCTAGGTATTGAGAATTGTACGTATTTGATTGTTGAGTGAATAAATACCTACACTTCGGGAGGAAGCATCTACTGATGTTCAAAGCAATTCTAATTCACTAATGAATTACGAATAAAGCAAGCCTGTTTCCCCATATCTACAGTTAACCTCTCACAGACATATGCTAAGAAGGGTTCAGGTACTTGTATTGAATGGTGGGGAAAGGGTATTACCAACTTGTTGGGTAGTCTGTTACAGCAAGAGAAAAATGTGAATTTTCACAGAACCTAGATTAGCTTTTACACTTTAATCTGTCCAAACTAAGTGACACCAAGTTGGAACTTTATTCTTTCATGTAAAAAACACATTTAACTTTGAAGAATTGTAAAGTTGCTCTTAGCTGGTTCAAGGGTACTTAGCAGGACCATTGCTGATGAATATTCACCTGTACTAACCACTGAGAAGGAAGTTTGGTAACACCATGAGTTTAGTGGTTTGCTGAACAAGCAGGACTTGTGAACATAACAGCTGACCTCTTATCAGTGTTAAGAGTCTTCCCTTTCCATCTTGTCGGTTCCAGAGTTGCTATGGTAACCCTACCAAGGTGTCCTTATTGTTGATTACTGCCTGCCAGAAGTCTGAGAGGTATCTTAGAATACAGGAGTCTGCGTGGCCTCATGTTCCTTCTATGACTCTCTCTGCCACTGCAAGATACAGAAATCACTAACACAAACCATGTCTTTAATTGTGCTGTGACTTGGTATTCACGAGATATGTGTCTTTAGATGTTTTAGGCTGTGTCTTTGAAAATACAGGAGACATTTCCTAAAGATCAACGTCTTTATCTTAAAAGTTACTGGCCTTGTCTCTTGAACTTCGTTCTTATGCAGAATTTGCTGAAGTTCTGGAGGCAAGCCATTTGCATAGGAAGCAGATGTTTGAAAACGTTACCATATTGAGCGATCAATATTTTTTCCCTCAGTGTGAGTTAGGATTGTTCAATCAAACTCCATTCAACTCAAACCCATGGGTTCTGTTGAATTCTTGTTTGAACTAGAAGTCTAGCTATTAAATCCAAAAACAGTACACTAAAGATAAAATTACCATATTATGATGCTCTCGTGAATGTATGGGGTATACTGAGGCTCAGAATGATAATAATTAGATATAAATCAAACAATAGAAGTTGAGAATCCATTTCCAAGGATATAAATGTTTGGTCAGCAGGTAGCTTTGAAATAGCTTTAAATATGTATATTACCCTCACCTATTAAACCTATAGCAAGGTCCTGAGAAAAGTCAGTCTCCAGCGAGCTCTGTGTGTTTCCAGCGTAGAGGGTTATCATCCTAGATACTCATACCCAGTGGGTCTAAAATGTAATAATTAGGATGCCCCAGAGTGAACCAAATTATTTGTGTTGCAAAGGCAGGAAGTAGAATTTTTATTACAAATGGTAAGAATCCGTAGAATAAAATATGGTCTGGAGACAGCAGCCCTTCCACCAGACTTCTTTGAAAATTGGGTAGGCGAAAAAATTAGCTGACGCTTCTACAGCCATTAGGGGCCCTCAGCTGAATGTGTGATGTTTCTCTAAGCGCCCTTTTCCCTCCCCCATCTTCTGACCTAGAGAGAAGATAAACAGCTGGCCGGTGTTTATACAAATGTCACGCTCCGAGTTTCCACTTGTATCTATAGTGACCTTCAAAGAGAAGAGACAGAAATTGGTAAAAACACAAGCTCATTTTTGTGGTTCCCTCTGTTTAAAAGGAACGTATTTCTGAACAATAAAATCTGCAGGCTATCTTCAGCTATAAGGTGTTATGATTTAAAAAGCCGTAAAATTTACAAATGCAGGAAGCCGTATTTATACTTTTAGCATTAACATCATGGAAATAAAGATAAATAATAAATCTAAAATTCAACAACCCAAAGAAGTCAATGCAATGTTTGGTTTTGGATTCTAGAATATATAGTAACCATGTTCATGTCATAGGCATTATTTTAAATCTGAAATACTTATTATAATCCTTAAACTACCCGGAGATTTTCCTGAGGCGTTTGAGCCTGTAGTTACCAGGTCCTTCTAAGACTAGAGGTTTAGTACCTGTCCATGTATAGTCACAATTGGGCAACTGGGTCCCAAAAACTGTCCCGTGGGTCACCCATGCCAAAGCAGTCCTCCCTTCTTTTTATGATTGAGGGCAACTTTTTGTGACACTTTTCTTTATTTAGTTGTCCCTAGGTGCAAGGAGGCCAAAGTGCCTATGGAACGACACTGTCAGTTTGCAAGGCGTTGCAGAGAAAACATAAATCAGGTGCTTCCACTGAGTCACTGGAAGGAGTTAGCAGAAGTGATCGGGTTGGAGCTATTGCTTAGTTGAGCTTCTGGCAACTTACAGCCCTCCACAAAGGTCTGTCTGGCTTTTTAGGGACCAAATGGCAAACTACACAAAAACATAATGGAAATCAGCCCTCTTGCGTCCTGGATATCTCTAGGATCATGATGATATTCACTGTCTAATATCCACTATCCTCTTCTCTAAGATATGATGTAGCTTTTGATTTGCTACTTTGGCTATAGTTGGGGCAGTTTTAGCTTATGAGAGTAAAGGCCAGGACCCCAATATGGAAGATGTACAATTTGTCAAATACACCAGTTCTAATCATGCATTCTGGGGATGCAGAAATACCACCAGTAGACATTAGCCAGGAATCCACTTAATTTCTGGCCATGTATGTGCCTCCAATCGACCGAGGGCTGTCATGGCACTTTGGGTTTTCAGATTTCATTACCAATTCATGCCTTTTGTCAAACAATCCTCAAAATTTCTGTGAATTAACTCTTTCCCAGTGGAAATTTTATTTAGGGAAATAGTCAAAAGACATTCTGGGAAAAGGAATCATGTCTGTGTATGCTTGCTGTGGCTTTGTAGGATCCATCATGCTGGAGACTTAGTCATTCAATGGGTCTGAGTCTGAAAACCAGTTCAGGTTTAGAAGCAACACAATGGATTGTGGCTTTTTAAAGGGACTCACTCTCTCCGACTTTAATCATCACTGATTTCCTTTGCTGGTATAGACTGGGTTTTATCCTTGTTAGTTACCCATCTTCCATTAAATGTCTTCTTTATTTTATGGGGTTTAGATAACACAGTGTCTGTAACGGGCTGTGTCGTAGGACACAATCACCTGGTAGGTGTTCAGCTGGAGGTAGAATGGCCATTCTAGCAAGCTCACTTCCCTAAGCCTTTCAATCCCTTCCTTCATCATCTTCTATGGTAACGCTAGAATGCCATCTTCTCCAGGACAGGCTGTTGTTTTTCTCCTAGCATTAGGAGTCATAGTTGTAATGATTTACATTATTTCCTGGAATTCTTGCTAAGACATTAAATCATGTATCTCAGGAGGATACTCCTAAATCAGTATCCTTCTCATCCAATCTTTTTATTTTTTATTTTTTTATGTGGGTAATGAGAGTCGACCTCAGGACCTCTCACTTGCAAGCAGGCGCTTGTGCCGCTGAGCTATCTCACCTGCCCCCAATCTTTTTAAAATTATTGCTATTTATGGACTCTATACTGACAGCCACTAAGCTAAGTTCCTGACATACATTTCATTACATGATCTTCACATTTTTGGTAGTTTAAAAAATTTTGTTCCTACTGTAGTTAACATGTTTTTGTACATTTTTGTGCGACACAGTTGCATAATTTGGAACAGGTGTACAATGTACAATGATCACATCAACCATTTCCATTTCCTGAAGGATTTATCATTTCTATGGGCCAAGAACTTTGAAAATCTTCTAGTTATTTTGAAATAAATGATAAAGTATAGTAGGTTGTAGTTACCCTACTATTTAAGACCTTAGAGTGGGGTAAAGAGTTACTGATCTGGGAGCATTCTGGTTCCCTCCATCCAACACTGTCATAACCAGTCCACGTGTCCTCCTAGGAAACCTGCCATATGCAGTCCGAGCTTCAGAGCGCCTTTGTGGGATAGTCCCTTTTCTTCTTGCACCAAGAATATTCTTAGCTGAGCTATTCTGTCATCTTTAACAACTTTCTCAAGACAATATCTCCTTCTCTGTTCGTGTTTGAAGGAGTTAGAACAAAAATAGTAATCTGGGCCACTCTGAAAGCCATGCCCATAAATGCTGGTGCAATACCTCACTGAGGGGCTCTATGACAAATGAAAAAACTATTTGTCTATGCATCCAAATCCAGAGGATGTTTCTTTCCATTATCAATGCTTTTTGAATTCTGAGGTCTTATAGAGAGGAAAGAAGTTGTTTTCATTCCCCTCTTCTTCTCCTTTTCTAAACTCTCACATCTGAGGAAGCAGTGTCTCCTGATACTATGGCGATCTTTCAAGGCCCAAAACAGCTTTCTTTGGTGACCATCAGTTCTAGGATTACAATATTTCCTGGGGTGCATAATGACTTGTAGCTTGGTGTGTGAAACCTTGGCATTTCTACATGAAAATTTTTATGTTTCATGGAAAGAAATCTTTGCACAAGCAGCTTGTTTAAAATAGCTTAAATGTATTAACTTTATGGTTTCTGGATTTGTTTTTGTTTTGGTCATAGGTTTCTTTTTCTACAAAGAAGAAGCCTATATGTTGAGTATCTACACAATAAGTTTATAAAAATACAGACTTAAACACGAGCTTTATTTTTATAATTTTTTTTTAATGTAAGTGTTCTCATACGGGGCACCTTCTGGAACTTATGTCCTGCTTTCCCCCACTTAATTTTTAAAGAAATCTTCATGCTTATTAATGCAGCATATGTATATTTGTGTGTATATGTGTATATCAACACTTTTCTCTCAGTCACTTCTGTTTTTTCTCACCAATTTCTAGGAATTTTTCAATTACACTGAATCTGATCCTTTGCCCTCCCTGCTGCAATTATGTTCCCTGATCTGAGGCTTATAAGTTTCACATTTTAGTGTAATTGCATTTATGGCATAGAAAAGCAAACAGTTTAAACACAGTTCATTTAATAATTTTGTTTGCTTTGCCTAAAAAATCCTTTCTTACTGCGAGCTCATTAAAATATTGTCCTATTTTTTTCAGGTTTTAAGCTTTGCTTTTCACATTTAAGTCTCTTGGAAAGCATTTTCTTAAAAAATTTTAGTCCAGCTCAAAGATTGTTTTTAATGACGGCAGGTAGAGATTTGACATTTATTCAATATTTTTCCCCTGATAAGCAAGGCCACCTCTGTCACATACCCTGGGTTTGGGCCTAAACAGTGCCTCTGGTCAGTTTATCACCAGCTCCAGTCTTTCCCCTCAACACACAGTCCACACCCTAAATCCACAGCTGGGTGGGCGTAGCTCCACAACAAATCTGCTACGTGCTATGACGAATCCGTTATCTTTCCACATAAATTTATTGTTTAATTCTTGTGTATGAATTCTACCATTAGTATGTCTAGTTCTATGAAAAATATTCTCATAATTAAATTACACTTAATTTAAATATTAATTTAAAGAGACATATTGGCGATTAGATTTTATGTTTATGAATGGGAAGACTCACCATTTTCTGTTAAACCTTTAATAAAGTTTTTTTTTTTAAATGACCAATATATATTTCCCTTCACTATTCTTGGGAATAAAAATCTAATAGAATACATAAGATCCTATCAGGGCAATGGTTTTTAAAATTTTACTCTCCTAATTTATTTTGCTAGGATACAGAAACAAGTAATTTTAACCAACTTTACAGACAAGCCACCACAACCAATAAAAATTTCAGCTGAGGCTTTTGGATCTTTATAGTGATGGTAACATCTGTAATCACTAGTCTTGTTTCTTCATTATTTATACTGACTCTTAAAATCACTGCATTAACTAGAAATTCCAGTAAAATGTCGGCATGATAAGAGTGACGGTGGACACCATCACCCTGTTCCGTACTTTAGTGAGATTCTTTCTAACCCAGTATCCCCATTAATCAGAAATGCTCTGGAGGGGCCGGTGAGACAGTGGCATAAGCGCCTGCCTGGCAAGTGTGAGGTCCTGAGTTCAACTCCCGGAACCCACATACATAAAAAGGGCCGGTGACATCGCTCAGCGGCATGGGTGCCTGCTGGCAAGCGAGGTCCTGAGTTCGACGCCTGGTACCCACAAAAAAAAAAAAAAAAAAAAAAAAGAAGTGCTCTGGGACTTTTTGGTGGAAACTCTTCAGTGGTTAAATTCCCTTTTATTCAGTCAGAAGAGTCAATAATGTACTAATGTGCATTATGCTTTAGTAGACACCTTAATGAACTTATTAAAATAAAATATGTTTTTCTCTTTAAAATGCCTCTATTTCTGTTCATTATTTGATACCTAACCTTCTCTGAGTTTTTAGAGTAAATTTCACTTGGTTACCAGGCACTGTTGTATCTACACATAGATAAATAAAGCATTAGTTACTAAATCTAACATTTTGTTTTCATATTTATAGAGAGGTTTTATGCATGTTTACTTTGAGAGAGACTATAAGATGAAGAATGCCTCCTGACTTTAAGAAAGAAACCCATGACCTGTACAGACTGACACGAGTACAGCCCTGCTGTCCACAGAAGGGAAAGCTCAGAAAGCTGCTTCAGCTTTCAGACAGTTTGGGTCTGGGGAGATATTGTCTGTTTCCCTTAATCATACCGCGAGTCCTACCTTGCACAGTGCACATCTCTTACAGCCATTGATTTTTGTTGTTTTCTCATGCTTAAAAGAGCATCTAGGGCCGGTGAGATGGCTCAGCAGCATAAGCACCTGCCTGGCAGGCACGAGGTCCTGAGTTTGACTCCCGGTACCCACATAAAAAAAAAAAAAAAAAGAGCATCTAACACATGACGTATGCAAGTGTATACATTAAAACTTATCTTTAGTGGTCAATTTAGATTTCCTATATATCAGAAAACTCAAAATGTGGTCATAAATGATGCCTGTAATTTATGAAAACAGATGATGGGGACAGACCTGTATATTCTTATGATTGGAGCATTATCTCAATTTTCTCTCTCTCTCTTTTTTTTTTTTTTTTCTTTTTTTTTGGTAGCAGAAATTGAACTCAGGACCTTGTGCTTGCCAGGCAGGCACTGTGCTGCTGAGCCATATCCCCAGCCCTATCTCAATTCTTTTATCCTTTTTCATTTCCATTTGGCTGACATTTATCGATTAAAAAAAGAGAAGGTATGTGTAATAAATCATGTGTTGTGTGGTTCTGAATAGTTCCTGGTAGTTACCTCTTTATACTTTGTATGTATTACATTTAAATTTTAATTTTGAAAATGTTACCTTTTACATATTGAGAAATATTTATAGTTTTTTTTCTTTGTTCTTTTTTTTTTTTTTTTTTTGTACCGGCAATTGAACTCAGGACCTTGTGCTTGCCAGGCAGGCGCTGTGCTGCTGCGCTATATCCCCAGCCCTGGAATATTTATTTTAAAAAATTTACCAAAAATAGCTACCCTACTGAGCTACAAGAAAAGAAAGATTTTTTTTAAAAAGCAGAAATCAAAGGAATGGAATTTTTCTCCATTGCCTATTGTAGTTTTTTTTAAGTCTTCGCAAAACAACACGAATGATGATGGCAACAACAACAACAACAAAAAGCCTTGTAGGATACAGAGATTTAAGCACCCTATAGGTTAGACTGTTGAATATTCATAAATATTTTTGCATGTGTTTCCAAGTGTTGATTTATTAGATTTGCTTCAAAATAATATTGGAGTGGGGAAATAGGTATAATATAGAGGAAATGAAATTGGCTCTGTGTTAATAAATGAAGCTAAATGATAAGTACATGGATTCATTATACATAAAAGTAGGCAAAATAATATAAACTTGTTTAAATTTGCTGTAAAATAGATCATTGACTTCTTATTTAATTAGTCAGACAATGGCTTGATTATACTAGATATATTGATTATATTGGAACCAAATCCTTTCCCTCTTTATTATGCGTATGTAAGATAGAATATATAATATATTCATAGTAGTAGAATGTTGAAGGGGAAAGAAGACATGGAAGAAGATGGTAACATAAACATTAGTCAAATTTTATAAGTGTTATATTTTTCTTAGCTGCAGGGTTTTTTTTTAGATGTTTTTATTGGAATAAGCTTGTTAACAGCTCAGGTTTTCTCTACATTTGCTGATTTATTTATTTAGTTTATTAATTGGACAGAACTAGAATATAAACATAAGAAGAAATTGACAAGTGTGCTGTCCTACTAAAATTTTGTGCTGTTCCTTGTTTTATATTGAATTTATGTTACATGCATACAAATGTATAGTTCATTTTCCATTACTAAAAGTGTATTATTAGGAATAAACTCCATTCTTAAATGAACATGTTGACATTTGCTTTCCTTAATTTAATATTTAGTAGGTGTACTTCTCTCAATTTATTTTCCAACTGCACTCTTAATCAGTCTGTAACCAATATATATATATATATTTTGTGGGTACTGGGGGGTCGACCTCAGGAAGAAGTCATTTATATTCTCTGCTTTTTAAAGGTATGTTTAATTATTAAATTTGGTGATTCTATTGTCTTATGGACTTTGTGACCCTTTTTCTCCCCTAATTATTTTCTTAACTTCTTGGATTGATTGGACACTCTATTCCCTCTTTCCCTCTCTTAGTTTGGAATTTACTGACTTTATATCTAGTATTTCAGTGCTCACCTTTATTTGTTACCATGATTATTGACTTAGAGGAAGATTGATCTTAGACTTTCTATCGGCCAGGTGGAGGATAAAGATGAAAAGGATTCCAATGCATCTCCTCCTTCACCTTCCACGTTATTGGCAATATTTTAGTTCTATAGTGTTTTGACTCTTGGTTATAAGCCTCTCGCATGCTGTTTCACATGCTCTCCATCTTACCCATCTTTTATCAGCTGCAACTGCAGCAACCAGCGCTGTGTGGCGGTGACTGACTCACACTGGTGCTACGTGACAAGATCTTACCTTATGCCACATAGTTCTTGCCTCCGACCTGGATCCTTCTGGGACTCTTTTTTTTTTTTTTTTGTGGGTACCGGGGGTCGACCTCAGGACCTCGCGCGCCAGCAGGCGCCCGTGCCGCTCAGCGATATCACCGGCCCCTTTTTCATACGTGGGTTCCGCGAGTCGAACTCAGGACCTCACGCTTGCCAGGCAAGTGCTTACACCGCTGAGCCATCTCACCGGCCCCCTTCTAGGACTCTTAAATACTCATCCTGGAAGACAAGAGAGCTAACTCTGCAGGGTAAACCTTAGGCCATTCCCAGTGGTCAAATATGTACCCATTGTCCAATTGTCCCTGCAACCCATTCGAGACCCCTAGACATATTTTTGTATGGCTCTTTGGAGACAATCTCTTGGGCTTTAGAAATCAGTCACATGCATATGTTGGGTTTTCCTTCTTTATTCTTTCATTCATGTTGTTACTTCCCTGATATGTAGGACCATCCTCTTCAATAAAATAGTAATATGTGAGTCTTCTATCTTAGGCTCTTTGATAATTAAAAAGTTAGATTACTGAGACCTGAGATGGAGGCTTCAGGATGGATGGGCCAGTGAAACTTAAAACTCTGGATGGCACGCATTATTCAGACCCTGCCTTGTAACCTCAAGCCACTTTTAAATACCCCCAGAACCATGGCAGACAGCTCCTGGCATCCTGGCAGCTTTTCATTTCAGCTCCTGCATTTCTGCTGCTCTGCCAGAAGGGGTCAGTGCTCCAGAGCTTCTCAGCCCATGTGCAGAACAGCCCGGAGATGACAGGGAAATGTCCCTGAAATGACCTTCAATTGATAAGGCATGGGAGGTGATGGACAAGCCCTTCTGGCTCCCAGTTGTTCTCTTTGGTGGACAATTGATGCATAATCTAAGGGTTCCTAAAGCAGGACGGGTCTCTGGTTGAAACAGGGAGGGAAGAACAAAGGCTGAGTACGGGAGAATAAGGACCAGGGCACCATGAGGGGTTACACATTTATATCTGTGCAAAAAGGATAGAAACCTGCATGGAACTGGCACAGAAGTGGAAGAAGTTAAGCCGAGAGGATTTGAAAGGCTCTGAAGTGATGCCCAGCAATGCTCCATACAATGGAGACTTTCTTTCTAGATGCTTCATGGAGTTCTAAGCCACAGTTTGAGCTTTTCTATGGGGGAACTCTTTCTCTTTGTTTTTAGAGAAATTACGTTCAGAATGAGTTTAGATTGACAGAAAAATTGCAGCAATATTTCACAGTATTCTCATGTCCTGAATCCAGTTTTCCCTGTTATTAATATTTCACATTAGTCTGGTACATTTGTTGCAATTAATGAACCAATGCTTATATATTATTATCAATTAAAGTCCACACTTCATTCACATTTCTTTAGTTTCCCTAATGTTTTTCTGTTGTGGTTCCAGAATCCCATTAATGATACCTCACTGTCGTTTTCCTGTCTCCTTAGGCTTCTCATAATTGTGGCAGAATTTCCTTGTTTTTGATGACTTTGACAGTTTTGAGGTGTACAAGTTAGATATGTTTTAGAATGTCTCTCAAATAAGATTTGTGTGATGTTTAACTTATACTTAGACTAAGGTTATAATTTTGGGGGAAAATATGACTGAGATAAAGTGCCATTTTTAGCACATTTTCTACAGCATGTATAGTGCTAACATCACTCATTCCTGTTCATGTTGCCTTTGATTATGTGGCTTGGATAGTGTTTTTCAGGCTTCCCCACCTTAACATTACTGTTTTCTCCTCTTCAGGAAAAATAAATCTAAACTACGTGTCTATTTAGTGATCTTATCATAAAATCTGCTATTCCAAATGTACCCAGTCTAATGAAACATAATTTATAAGCATCGCGGACATCGTCCTCATTCTTTTGAGCAAGATCATAAAGCCTGGAAAGTTGCCGGTTTGCTTAAGGACATGAGTAGAAAAAGGAGAAAGTAGAGTGGCTCGCCTGAGACAGTAGTGCCATTTCTTTTATGCAACGTAAGTAGCATGAAATCAGAAACTGAATACACAGGGAAATTGATTTTACTAGTCAGTGACAATTTCAAAATATTTCTTATAATCTTGGCTTGGCTTTTAAAGCATCCTAGCTGAGTGGGATTTGTAGGGGACCAATATTCTGGCACATTTAATTTTGAAATTCTCAGAGATCAATTATGAGATGGTACAAGAGCCTGGTTAGGTGCAGCTCTCTGTGGCATGTCGTCCCTGTGACTATACATGGACTAAGCGATCCAGTGCTTCAGTGATTCCACGTAGGCTCAACATTTTTAACAAATCTAACAAATCTAAATCTGTGTTTAGTTATACTACAGATGACCCTTCTACTTTCAGGAAGTATTTTTCATACTATGAAGAATTATAGAAATACAAGAATTCAATGCTCAGGTCTTTGTCTTCTGCCAGCTCTATGTTAAGAAATGCAGGGGCTACTGATGGAAAATTCTACTTCATCTACAAGCTTCCTGCTGTAGATTCTGAGGATACAGCTTAGAAGAAATAGGCCAAGAGGCTCTGTAGGCTAATAGCATTTGAAAAGATTTTCATATCAATTATGCCAGCACCGTAGGCTGTATCATACTAAATAATACAATTCACAGATTCTCCTTTAGTTCAGATTCTAAAGGACTAAACAGGGATAAAGAAGACACATTTTTTTATTTTTTTATTTTTTATTTTTAAATTTTTTATATGCAGGTACCGGAAGTTGAACTCAGGACCTTGCGCTTGCCAGGCAGGCGCTTATGCCGCTGAGCTATTTCACTGGCCCCACATTTCCTGATAGTTCATTTTATATCTTTCCCCTTTTCTACTCTCAGTGGTATTAATGTGACCACTGCCTCATGGCCAGACATTGTATACTTACTAATCTGTCTCACTCTTACATCTTACTTAACCCACACTATACTGAGTTAGTTTTCAGAAGTCGCTTCATTTGTCAAGTAATTCTTCTTCTTAAACTTATTGTGTCTTGCTTTGAAGATAGAGGAAATGACCACCTGGCCCCAGCTTCTTCCTGTTTCTCCTTTAGAAGTAGCTACCACAGGCCAGCCATGTTATTTCTCAAGACATCGTAAGCATTTTTAGCTTTGCCTTTGCTGGTATGTTAGCCCAGTTGCTTCCCAATCAATTCTATAAATCTCCCACAGTCTGAGTCCTCCCCTGAACTCCTTCTTCAAATGATTTTCTCTTTATTCTAAAAAAAACATAAAAGTGGCTTCTACTATCTAAAAGTCAATATTGCTAATAAACATGTCTATACTGGTCTTTCACTCACAGCACGCTACACTAGTGAGAAAGGAGACATCCAACTTTGTCACTTGGACAATATGCAAGGAGCTGATGTTTCTTCCACAGCTCTCCTTGAGTTCTGTGCATATGGATCTAGAGAGGTCAGACCCAAATACCAGCGATTACTCAGAAGATGACTCTTTGAAAGAACTACTGAATTATTTCTATTCAAAACAGATATGCAAGGATAATAACAAATTTTCTCTATTTAAAGTATAAAATAAAATAAGTATAATTACAATCAAGATTAGGGGGTTACAGTGGACCCTCGACTTAGAACTACCCTGACATACAAACGACTTTGGATTATGACGGGAATTTTAGTTTTAACTTACGACCAGTCTTGAGTTATGACCCAAATGCCGGCTGCTTGTGCTTCCAGATGGTGTCAGATGCAAATTGAACCCTTAAAGAGCTCTGGAAGGAACATTACGACATCCTTTCCTGTAGGAAGTTCACTGAGAAATCCTGGGCCAGTGTCTCTCTGAGGACACTGAAATCTGCCTGTACACAGGAGAGAGACTTTGAAGGCTGTGCAGAGGAGCCCAAGCCTTCAGTTGACAACTCGAGTTGCAACCAGTGCATGGGAACGCAGTGAGTCCTAAATCAAGGGCCCACTGTATTGTTTTGGGTAATAAACTTTACATGTTTCACCTTGTAGATGGATATGAAGCACCTGTCTTAAATTATAAGTTCAAAGTTTTGGCAGCTTGAAAATATATTTCTTTGCAGATACACATAGAACGTGTGGTGGGTATTGTGATATGTGTCCAGACGCTCCTTTAGGAATGGAAAATGGGTTCTCCAAGCTGCTGAGAGCGCTGTGGGCATGGAGCCCATAGCTACCAGCCTTCCTGATGGGCTCCTCTGTGGCAATGAACAGCCATGTCCCAAGTCATGCTTCTTTCTTAGGTGGCTTGCATCCAGTGATGATTGACCCAGGAGTATAAAAAGGCCACTCATGCTCATCCCATGTCTTGGAAGTGCTGAGGAATAATTTCATTTTCTCATGGGTTAGCAGAAATATTGCACCCAGGCTCGACTTCTCCCTCTGCTCAGCCCTGCTTGCCCCCCTTCCCTTCCTCATGGAGGATCCAAAACCACCCTCTAATAAACCTCCTGCCTGCTAATTTCCATCTAAGAGGCTGCCTGTTGCAGGTAGGGTTTCTAGAAAGCAGCAGAATGAACACTGATTTCCCCCTCTTTCTTTCTCCCTCTTACCTTCATGTATGCACAGAAACTCTTTCAGCCTGTGGAGTAGGACACAGGGAGAGAAAAGGAGGTAAAACCCGAATTTAAACTTTGGGATGCAACATGACTGAAATCCAGTCCAAGTCCTACAAGATCCAAATGGGACCTTAGTGTCTACTATGTGTCTGGTGACATAGACGTAACATCCATGTCCTCTCCTCTATCTTACATTAACCTAGCTATTTGTAAAGCAACTGAATTCTTTTATAGAAAATGTGTATGCCACAGGTACGCCTACTTAAAGGAAGTCTGACTGGCAGAGCAAAATAGGTCAATCGTGCTCCCAGAAATTGATTGCAGAAGCAGGATGTGTGCTTGGAGAGCAAGGGACGCGTGCCAATGTTTGAAAGCAGGCACGCAGAGTGAGGCCCGGAGTCTAGATGGGGTTAAGTGCATTCTGTTCTTGCCTAACTGCATCATTGTGGGTGGTAAAGAGAACTGATCTTTTGTACCTTTATACGGATGAATGGTTGAATTTGTTCAAAGCTCTTTGAAAGGTCCCAGCAGGCATGAACAAAGCAGAAGAAAAGGGGCATGGAAAACTGAACCCGACTCGTACATTCATCCCGAACGTGCCCACAGAACCTCTTGGGAAGACAACTTGAGTGTAGGGAGGTAACTCCTTTACCCCGCACAAAATCTCATTTAAGTGACCAGAGATGAAAAGGAAAAAAGCCTGTATTAGTAATGGAAAGTCAAAAAGAATAATATTTTCTAGTGCATTCTTTGAAGTTGATAGCATGTGATTAATGGGACCAAAGTGGCCACCATCTTGCCATTGTGGGTGAATAGCAGTGGGTACTTGGAGAAAAGGAAGCTCAGTCATCTAAGTCCAAATCAGCGATGCTTGCCAGTAGAGATGGGCATTTAGAAGGAGACAAGCTGTGGATGTCACCAAAAGGGACCACAATATTGGACTGGGACAGGTAGTCATCCCTCTCAAATAGCGAGGGCCACACAGTCGCAAACAGGTCACACTCACACTTCCCCGGCTGCAGTGCCGGTGGAAACGTCAGCTAGTCTAATAGCACAAAAGAATACTGGAAAGATTTGGAATTCTGGAACATGTCAGAGCCTCACTCTAGTCCATCCAGGAAGATCAAGGCCACTTATTTATTATGCAGAATTAGACCTTTCAAGGTTCTTGTTCTGTGCCTCCCTCCACCTTTAAGCTAATTCTTTGTTATAAGAATTGTAATTAACAAATGGTTTATCATTTCTCATTGATTCAGATTGAGCAGCAAAAGCTAGTGGGATTCAGTGAAGGTAAGGGTGTGGGGAAAGCAGCATTTTTCTAAGAGGGTACCAGTTTGACTATGAGGCACTCTAGCATGCTTGGGAAGTCGCAGGTTACTGAAGGCCTTCCCAGGGAGGCGAGGAAAGACTCCCTCAGCGAAATCACATCCTTGCTCTGTGGTCCCACAGTGTCCTGCGCATCCACATCCCTCATTTGCATAATTTGTAATTTGTCCTTTTTCCTGATACGCGCTAAAAGCCATTAGGTCAGGGACTGAACACCTTTCTAGTGTACAACGTGGGAGGCACATACCTTTTTCCATTTTAAACATTAAAGATGATTTCCGATGGTTTTTATTCAAGATTATACTTTTGAGAACACATGAATTCAGTGGAACAGTAACAAAGGAGAGGGAAGGTGGTGCATAAAATAGCCATAGTAAAGAGAAGAGGAAATAAAACTGTGTAAAACAACTAGAAGAGTAAAGATGGCGGCGATGGCCATTCTGGAGGTCTCGCGGGTTGCAGATCCAGCAACAGATGTGGGGAGCCTGTAGCAAGTTGCAGACAGACGTGGCTCAAGTGCCAAGACAGTGCCACACTGGAAAGGTGTGACTCTAGAACCAGAAATAAGGATTTCCAGTCTTCATCATGGTTTTTCTCTTGAAAGGCCTTAAATGGAAAGCAACACTTGCTGAAACCTGCTCCCCTCAAGCTGCCATCTTCCTGGCTCCTTTCCTCATATCCTTTTTTCTATTCATTATCAGGCTGTTTTCCCCACTTCTCTTTCTTTTATCTATGATTATTTCCTCCATCTTGCTATAAACTTCCCCCTCCTTTCTCTTCAGACATTTACAAGGTTCTCTTTGGTGAGTTGAGGGAAGACGAAAGGCAGTCTTATTCTCAGGTTCTTAATTTTTATAGTGCCATCGAGTGCGGTATGTCTATTTGTTTACTACGCCTTTTGTCCTTTTGTTATACTACATTTGCACACCTGTTCTGTCCCTTACATCTGTATTTCATCCAGATAATGTCTCTTCTATGATCATTTACTGCTTATACGTGCTGAAGTGGGTAGTTAAGAACCAGGCAAGAATCTTTTGTCCATCTGCAAGGCCTCTCAGTATTCTTATCTCCGTGATGTTCTTGCATGACTTTTGTAGTCTGGGTTCATGGCTTATAGCTAGGCATGAAAAGCAGCAGCTTTTATATCCAGTTCTATCCAGGATGGATGTGGCCCATGAGAGGATCTTGTGTGGATGCTTGAGCAGCTGATTTGGCTGCCGAAAAGAAAATCCACTTGTATAAACTTATGTCCCCCAAAAAGAACCAGTGTATCTGAGATGAGGCTGGGTTCCACTGTGCTATAGCACTGGGAAATGGGTATGTAATGGGGGGTTTATCTCACTTCAGAACCTGCCACCAGAAATACCTATGAACTCCTGTAGAATCATGTGTAGAGAATACAGACTTTACAAATGCAAATCTATGGGCCTTGTAGTTTGCCAACACATTTTGTAGTCCGCATTAATGGGGTCTGATGTGTATGGGCAGTGGGTCTCTCCAGGTGGCCACTGGGGTTATTGCTTTATACATGGATTGTTCATGTATATAGCCTTTGGAACAATGAATGGGAAGGATACTGAGTGTCACCCTGGCCTGTTGGCCTAATGCTGGTCGTCTTGGATAAACAGCATTTTCCCTCTCCAAGCCAGCATCATAATTAAAACATGGCTCATCTGCCCTATGACAGCCTCTCCCACTCAGCTGGTTTGGACAAATCAGGAACAGTGAGTCTGCTACAACTATTGCTGTCCTGAAGCAGAAACCAGTCTCAGGTTTGTCCATACAGCCTCTCTCCTGGCCTGCAGGGGTCCCGAGTTTTGTGAGTTGAATTTTCAGTGCACTCTACCTTATTTGATATCTGTGTTTTAAACCATACTCTGTGTATTTCAATGTCATATTAGTTACTGAATTACAGAGTACTGCCAGGACATTATAACACTTAATAAACTGATTTCTCAAAGGTGGCTTAGAATGCAGAATTTTCTCAATCACTGGACAGTCCTGCTATACCAAAAACCTCATAGATTTTGCGATCAAGCCAGGTGCAGGGTTTTTAAAAATCATATTACTAAGCTATGATCGACATGTAAAAAGCCGTACATTTTAGATATATCCCACTTGATGGGATAACAATACACCAATTCCAGAGTTTCCTCTGGCCCCCATCATCATCCTCGTTATTATTTATTATTATTGTAGGTGTTAAGAACACTTAACATAAGATTTATTCTTCAAAAACTTCAGCTATACAATACAGTATCGTTAGTTGTGGATACTATTCTGTGTAATTAATCTCCAGAATTTACTTATCTTGCATAACTGAAACTTCATACCCTTGGACCATCATCTCCTTATTCCGTCCCCCGACCCAGTCTCTAGAAATCATCAATCCACTCTTTGCCTCTATGAGTTTGACTCTTTTATAAGGCACGTATAAATGATACAGTACCTATCTTTCTCTGCCTGGCTTATTTCACTTAGCAAAATGTCCTCCAGGGCCAGAAGGCTGGAGAATGTTCCCACAAATATACACACATGTGCACGCACACACACACACACACATACACACACATATGCTAACATCGTGATGGTTACTTGTATGTGTTAACTTGACTGGGCAGAGGAGTACCCACATAGCTGGTAAAATCATTTCAGGACATGTCTGTGAGAGCATTTCTAGCATTTGGGTCAATAGACTGAATGAAGAAGACCTGCCCTTACCAATGTGGCCTGGCATCACTTAGTCTGCTGAGGGCCCAGGTAGAACAGAAAGACAGAGGAAGGGCAAGTTTGCTGTTTTTTGGAACTGGGCAGTTCGTTTTCTCCTACCCTCTAGCCCTGGAGCATGCATGGTTCTCAGGAACTTACACCAATCCTCCCACCCTTTGCCATGCACTGGATACCATGCTTCCCAGGGATTTGGACATGGATGAATTTATGCCTTGAACTTGCCTGGTTCTGCCACTTAGACATGGCATATCAACAGACTTGTCAAACTCTGTAATTGTGTGAGCCAGTTCTCCTAATAAAACCCTACCTGAGTATCTGTATGCATGCTACTGTTTGTGTTTCTCTGGAAAATTCTGGCTAGCACAGGTGTTAACCTTTACCCATTCATCTACTGATGAACATTTTGCTCATTTCTGTGTCTTGGCTCATATCAATATTGTCACAGTGAACACAGGATTGCAGATATCCCGATCTTGACTTTTGGGCTAATTTACTCAGAAGTGGTACTGATAGATTATATGATAGTTCTATTTTTAATTTTTTGAGGGATATTCATACTGCTTCCATAGTGGGTACACCAGTTTACATCCCCATGAAGAGTGTACAAAAATTACATTTTCTCTCAGCCTTTCTGACACTTATTTTTCTAATAGTAGCTATCCTAACAGATATGGGGTGATGTTTCATTGTGGTTTTAACTTGTGTTTCCCTGACAGCCAGTGAGGTTGAACTTCTTCATATACTTGTTGGCCATTTGTACATCTTTTTTGGAAAAAAATATCTATTTGGGTCCTTTGCCCAGTTTTCAATCAGATTATTCAGTTTTTAAAATTTGCTATTGAGTTGTAGAGATTCTTTACGTTTTTTGACCATGAGCCCTTGCTGTGGGTCACATCTGGATGTCCCCCAAAGGCTCATGCATTCATAGGCAGGGTTTTTGAGAGGCAACTTAAGTCATGGGGACCCTACAGGTAAATGTGATGCTAGGAGGTAGGGTCTGGTAGGAAGAGGCAGGAGAGTCACCGGGGACTTGACCTGGAGGGGTGTGTCTCCCTCCCAGCTCCCCCCCCCCTGCTTCCTGGCTGCCATAGGTGCAAGCTGCTTTCCTCCACTGAGCCCCTCTACCATGCCTTCCCGCCTTGGAGCTGGCTAACTATGGACTAAAAACCACCAGGCAAAATGAACCTCTCCTCCTTTAAGTTGCGAGTGTCCGGTATTCTGTCCCAGCAATGAAAAGGGAAGACAATCCCTTAAAAGATGCATGGTTTACAAATATTTTCTCTCATTTACTCTTTACTCTGCTTCCTCCTTGGGAGGAAGCTTTTGGTTTGATGTGATCCTATTTGTCTATTTTTGCCTTTGTTGTGATTTGGGGGTTATAGTCAAAAAAGTCTTTGCTAAAACCATTATGGAGAAGCTGTTCCCCTTGTTCTCTCCATGACTTGTCTAATTTTGTATCTTATTTTGAAGTCTCTGATCCATGTTGAATTGATTTTTGTATATAGTATGAGGTAAGTGTCCAATTTTATCTCCTAAGTGCAGATACCCAGTTTTCCTGATACCTACTACAGAAGCAATCCTTTCCCTATTGTACATTCTTGACACATTTGTTGAAGACCAACCGCCTGTAAATGCAGGGACCTATTTCTGGGTTTTATTCTGTTCTGGTGGTCTGTGTGTCTGTTTTCATGCTAGTACTATACCGTTTTTTGTTTTTTTTTTTTTTTTTCATGGGTACTGGGGGTCTACCTCAGGACCTCGCGAGCTAGCAGGTGCCCGTGCCACTGAGCAATATCACCGGCCCTTTTCTCATATGTGGGTTCTGGGAGTCGAATGTGGGCCCTGGCACTTGCCAGGCAGGCATGTACGCCACTGAGCCATCTCACCGGCCTATACTGTTTTAATTATTATAGCTTTACAGTATATTTTAAATCAGCTAATGTGATCCCTCTAGCTTTTATCTTGCTCGTGAGTACTTTGGCTATTTTGGGGATCTGTTAAGGTTATTTATGAATTTTAGGATTTTTTGTTTCTGTGGAAAAAAGCCATTGAGATTTTGATATGGATTGCATTAAATCTATAGATTGCTTTGGTTTATAAGAACATTTTAACAAAAATAATTCTTCCAATGCATGAACACTGAACATCTTTCCATTTATTTGTACTTTTAATTTCTTTCATTAACAATTCATAGTTTTCAGCATACTGATATTTTATCTCCTTGATAAACATTTTCCTTTGTATTTTATCTTTTATGCTATTGGAAATGGGATGGTTTTCTTAATCTATTTATAGTTCATTATTAGTGTATACTGATTTGTGTATATGAACTTTATAGCCTTCAATTTTAAAATACTTTTTGGTGGGTTTGAAGCATGTGTATATATATGATCTGTCATCTGCAAGTAGACAATTTAATTATTTTCCAATTTTGAGGCTTTTTATTTCTTTTTCTTGCCTAACTGCACTGGCTAGGACTTTCAGTGCTAAACTGAAAAGGTGTGCTGACTGTGGACATCATCGTCTTGGTCTTATCGTAGGGGAAAATCTTTCAGGTTTTCACTGTTGAACATGGCAATAGCTATGGACTTTGTCATATGTGGTCTTTATTATGCTGAGGTACTTTTCTTCTGAACCAAATTGGTTCAGAGTTTTTGTTGTTAAAGGATGTTGAATTTTGTAAAATGTTTTTTCTGCATCTATTCAGATGCTCATGTAATTTTTATCCTGTATTCTATTACTGTATCATATTTATGTATGTAAGTATGTTGAATCAACCTTGCATCTCATGAATAAATCTCACTTGAAAACAATGTATGTTCTTTTTAATGTGATGCTGAATTCAGTTTTCTAGTGCTTTGTTGAGGATTTCTGCAGCCATGTTCAACAACGATAATAGCCTATACTTTTTTTCTCATAATATCTGTGTCTGACTTCAATATCTGGGTATTGCTAGAAATGTAAGATAGTTTAAATGTATTACATCCTCTTCAATTTTGAGGTTGAGAACAACTGGCAGTATTTCCTCTTTAAAATTTGGTGGAATTCAACAGTGAACCTGTCAGATCTTGGGATTTTCTTTGCTCCAATGTATTTGGTTTTTGATTAAATTTCCTTACTTCTTACTGGTCTGTTCAGATTGTCTATATCTTCATGACATCTTGGTAGATTGGATATATATAGGGAAGTATCCATTTCTTCTGGATTATTCAATTTGTGTAATTGTTCATAGTAGTCTCTTTGATATTTTGTATATCATTTTTATTTTTGTTTGTACATGTTTGCAGTACACAATGATTACATTTCTCGTGGGGAGTTGGTCCATGTACTTAACACATCTTAATTTTTTTTTACATTACCTTCCTCCCTTCTTCCTCCACTTCTTGGACCCCTTCCTTTTTGCAAAAGATCTATCTTCCCATTTCCTGTTATCTTTTATTTTGCTCTTTAATGATTTATACTTTGGGTCTCTCATATAAGAGAAACCATGCAATATTTAAACTTGTGTGTCTGGTTTATTTCACTTACAATTATGGTCTTGAAGGGCATTTTATTTTACTGCAAATAACTCAAGTTTATCCTTCTTTATTGGATAGTAGTACTCCACTGTGTGTAGATTCCACGTTTTCCTTCTCCATTCTTCTGTTGATGGACATATAGGCCACTTCCAAGAGTTAGCTATTATGACTTGTGCTGCTATAAACATGGATATCGTGTATCATTATAATATGATGTTTTAGTCTGTATTTCTGTGATATCAGTTGTGATGTCTCAACTTTCATTTACTATTTTATTTAAATCTCTTCTTATTAAACTAAGGGATTGTTAAATTTGTTTATCTTTTTAAAAACTGAGTCGTAGTTTGATTATTTCTATTATTTTTCTGGTACCTATTTAATCTAATCTTGTTTTAGTTTTTGTTATTTTCTTCTTTCTGATAATTTTGGGCATAGTTTTTTTTTAACTTCCCTGAAATATATTTGTTAGTTACTTTTCTTGTTGCTGAGACAAAATACCCAACACCCAAAATAAAGGGAGGAAAGGTTTATTTAGCTCACAGTTTGTAGAGGCTTCAGTCTATGATCGACTGGCTCCAAGGTAGGGTGGTGTTGTATTCAGGGTTTGCAAGGGAATAGATTTAACACAAGACACATAATTTATAAGATTATTTTATAATATTCACCCAAAAAGTCAAATGCAGAGGAGTATAAGAGATCTGTTCATGCACTGGAGACCCAAAGAATCCAGCTGAGGGCCTGGATCCCATGGCGATGTCCTGCACGTGTTTAGCTGGAGGCCTAGAGGCCGTGGCAATGTCCTCCATGGGTCCATCTGGAGGCCTAGAGCCCACGACAATGTCTCGTGCAAGTCTGTATCAAGGATCTGCACTGGGAAGGCCCAAAGGTCAGTGGTGGAAGCTAGAAAGTCTGCACCAGCGGGATGAAGGATCTGTGCCAGCAGCTGAGGGATCTGCACTGGAGCCAGGAAATGATGCTCAAAGTAAGGACCAAAGCTCCCCGAAAAAGAATTGCAGCCATCCTCAGCAACAGTGAGGACCCGAACTCCTTCAATGATGAGAACAGCTGAGTTCATATCAGGAAAGCCAGCATGACATGCTTCTCCAGGAGAATCAACAGCAACATCTTCCCTTCCAGTTCTGCTTTTATGCTGCTGGCAACAATCCTCAGGAGGGTCTTCCACACCCAGAACCACACAGACTCAATTCAGCTGGGTGTTACAAATTGGTCCTTAGTTAATCCACCATAGATGGCATCGCAGAGAATAGTTCATGGCAGGCAGAAGTTAGCAAAGCAACAAGGGACGACCACAGCTCTTTCTATCCCTTATATCTTATCCAGGCTACTTAAGGTGGGCAGCACTCACACCCTTAATCCCAGTGCCCTTGATCCTAGCATTGCACCATGAACCAATTCCAGCATCACACACTCTAGATCCAGCCACCCCTGAAAAAGCCCTACCTGTGACCACCTGAGGCTTTGGGGGAACATCTAGATGCAAGCTATAACAATATCACAATTTGTTTATTTGAAATCTTTTTTTTTAAAGGCATATATTCAAATAAAATTCACCCTTAAAAGTGCTTTTGCTTCGTCTTGTAAGTTTTGGTATGTTGTATATTCATTTTCCTTTGCTTTAAGACACTTTAAAAATTTTCCTTTTCCTTTTTCCTTGACTTATTGTTCTTTAGTTTCCATATATTTGTGAATTTCTCAATTATTTTCCTGTCATTGATATCTAGTTTCATATCACTGTGAGCAAAATGAGCCTTGGTGTGATTTCAATTTTCTGAGATTTGGTAGGAATTATTTTTGTGGTTAAACATAGGACATACACTGGAGGATGTCCTCATTCACTTGAGAAGAATGTGTGTGCCCAAGTCCACTGGGCCAACCTGGCACTGGGGCCACAGGGTTAAGCCTAGTGGTTAGGTCTGCAGGTATCAGCCTAGCCCTAGAGTGTGGTTGTGCTGAGTTGGGCTTGGAGCCTGGGTCTAAAGGGCCTCACCTGGTACTAGGGCCAGCTTGTCGCTAAGGAGCTTGCCCAGGTTCTGATCTTGGTTTCTACATCATTCTTAAATTTTCTGTAATGAGTAATAGAAATGAGTTTTAGATCATTCACTTAAAAGTAGAAATGCCAGCCGGGCATGGTGGCACATGCCTGTAATCCCAACACTCAGGAAGCTGAGGCAGGAGGATTGCCACAAATTTGAGACCATTCTGGGCTACATAGTGAGGTTAAGTTCAGCCTGAACTATGTAGTGAGACTCTGTCTAAAAAACAAAAAAAAAAAAGTAAAAATGCCGAAGATGGGGATATGAACCAGCCAGGAATTATCATGTATTATTAATAGTGATAAGCAAGTGAATCTCCCAACCACTTATTTGGTGAATCTCAAGTCAATGTATCATGCAAATAGCCTAAAAAGTACCTCCCATCAACCAGCCAGGTTACTGGCCAATGCCCAATAATCCAAACCTATTACAGAAGCATATACGGTGTGGCTTTCTCAAGGAAGGGGCTACCTCTAGTTCCTATGCAAGACTAGCACAGTTTATAGGATTACACTGACACAAACACCTTTCTATTCTATAGCTTCCCTAGTTAAATTGGGAATAGTACTGAAAGAAGACCAAAGCGAGGACATATATTTTGAGACAGTAGAAAGCTTCTTCTCTATAAAGGAGTTGGTATTTACTACTTCCACATGTACCTTGCCATCCTGTTGTGTTACTTTTTATCTTGGCAGAGAAAATCCAATGAGATAGACTGTGGGTCAAACTCTCTGTCCATGACAAAGTAGGCCAGTTGATTTCTAGGAGCCCTGTGGTTACCAGAACTTGGTGCTTAGCAGTAGAAATAATTCCAGACTGCTTGGCAGTGGACCCAGCTGGGCTGTGCTTATTCTCTTTTTCTGTCAGGTTCCATACCTATCACCACGATGCTGTAGAGAGGTGTTTGGGGTAGAGCTAGAGGAAGCTTTAGCACGCCAGGAAGCAGCATTCTGACAGTCCGTCATGGTGTGCTGCTGTGAATGGAGCTCCTCTTTGGCAGGTTATTCATCTCAAAAGAAAAAGAAGTTGACCGTGGTCACCACCCTCAAACCTAGTAAGTGTGGCTTTCCTAGAGCTAAGAAGACGATTCCTCTAGTGTGCTATTGATGACCACTTCTAGGATTTCTGCTATGTTTAATATTTAACAAATTTATCAATATACAGTTATACAGTAAACAAAGCTTGCCTTTGTAATGTATGCAATTTAGTAAGTTTTAACAAATGTATGTACCTTAAAATTATCACCACCGTGAAGATAACGAACATATCTATCAACACCGAAAGCTTCCTTATTCCACTTTGGAACTGCTCTCTCTCACTAATTTGCCTTTTGTCATTCTAGATTAGTTTGCACTTCCTAGATTGGAATCATATAGTGTGTACCCCTTTTTTAAAGTGTGATTTATATTGTTTGCATAATTATATTAAAATTTATCCGTGTGGTTATATTGGTTCATTCCTTCATGTTGCTAAATAGTATTCGCTTTATTAATATACCATAATTTGTTTATGCACTCATCTGTTGACGGATAGTTGAGTTGTTTCCAGATTGTGCTATTATAAATATATATGCTGGTATAAACATTCATGTACAAATCCTTGTGTGGAAATACGCCCTGATTTACTTCACGATGAATATCTGTGTATGGAATGACTGAGTCATGTACTGAGTGTGTGCTTAACTTTTTAACTAAACTGCCAAGCTCTTTACCAAAGTGGTCATAACCTTTACCTTCTCATGGCAGCATATGAAATTGAAAGGTGGTCTGTGTCCAGTGCAGTATGATCAGGATGCCAGGGGGAAAGAAAGCTGCAGCACCATCCCTCTTATGCTCAGTTCAGAACATGCCAGTTCTGTATCGTAAGGCTTGGCAAGCAGGGCAATAATCCATTGTGATTTTATTGACTAGAGTAACCCAGTTCATAAATAAAGGGATAAATGGCCATTTGATGTTCTATAATCAAGCATTCCATCTCCACCAGCCCCAATTCTATACCAGGAATTAGCTTTTGAAGGCATATAATTCTCAACTGCAGATGACACTGCTGTACTTTGGAGCCCCAGGGGCTGCCTACAAATTCCATTATGAAAGACTTCCTCCCATGAAATCTGCTGAATCCTCCTATCGAAGAGGAAAATCTGTTTTGCCTCACAGTCTTGACCTGCAAAAGAACACATTCCTGCTGCAGGCCCCACTGGAAACAGGCAGCCTTTTGTGCCTCCATTCTGTAGGCCAGACGAGCAGTTCAGGTGCGGATGTGCTCCCCTCAGAACAGAGAGGAACTGGCTCGGCATTGTGCTTCCTTCTTTGTAAAAGTGCACGCAAAACATCATGATTTAAGTTCTACTTAAATTCTGAATTTTGAAAGGATTTTTCTACTGACTTCCGGAGAACGTGGTTCACATCAAGGCCCCTGCTGTGCTGCCTCTGACACACCCTAGTTCCGTTGGCATAGATATAATGGACCGGGTGATGTTCTTCGCATGTCCCTGTGGCCTGGATCGCTTGATTATAGGACGACAGTGAGGGGGAGTCATTACAGCTTCTAAAAGCATTTTATTGTCCATTGAACAGAGTATTACTCAGGGCTTTTTTAATATTCTCTCTTGGAGTAGGCACGAAAAAATCCCCACATTTATATCATCAATGGCTGCATATAATTTACCCATTCATCTGTTCTAGCAAAGATACTATCTCCAGCGCAGCAGGCACAATTATGGTTTCTACTTGGCTAAGTCTGCAGTAGTCCACAGTCATTTTCAAGACCCCTTCTTGCCAGAATATAATGAGGCGCCCCTTAATCCGCCATAGCAACTCAGGCATTTCAACTTCGCTCAGCATGGGCCGTCTCGTCTCTCGGCCTCTAAGTGCCACATTTGCATTGATTCATCTTATTCTCTGGACAGAGGGAGGGGGATTATTGCTTATTTAGTCTTACAGCGCAGTCTTTTTGATCAAGAACTCTCATCCAACCCTACAGGAACATCCTTGGCCAGCACAGGCTGACGATTTCTTACAACTCGCTATGCTTGTTGTCTCTTTCTTCCCTGTACCTGGGATATCCCCAGTCAGGTTCCAATGGGATAACCCTGGTTATATGCTCAGAGGAATCTTCTGACGGGTGTTGTTGTCCTCTTGTGTGGGAGATGATTATACATCATGCGCACACAGTGGTCATGTGGGTAGGGATCGGTTCCCAAATAGAGGGTGGCACGGACTCTGAAGGTGCTGAGGTTTTAGGGAATTCCACAGAGCCAAATCGTCTAGAGACAACCACCTAAACATGCTTATCCTATGTGTCAGGTTTCTAGGCTTTTTCAAGCAGGGCCCTTGTCTCAATGTAACAGACCTGCCTTAGCTGAGAGTTCACTTATCTTTGAAGGTCAGAAACTATCAGATCCTTAGTTTTCCTGAGCAGCTATCAGATCCCTTACTTTCTTGGGGCTGAACAAAATTAAGAGGAATCCTCTTGCTCTTGCATTTATACTATTAACTTGTCAACTGCTCTTATTTTCTCATTATCCCTCTGTAGGGTATAAAGTCGTGGGTAGATGTAGCACATTTCAAAGATATGGGGTACGATACAAACACAAAAATATGATTCATACCAACCAGGGTGTTCCCCAACTATGATAATTTCCCAAGTAATCACTGGTAAAGTCTTTAGGAACATGGCTGGCATCTTACTCCAAAGATTACTCATGCCCCATACTCCACTCCGGACAGGGTCATCTTTATCAATCTGCTAATCCATGGTCCATTTTCAAAACTCTACCTTATCTCCTGCTTTCTCAAACCACTCACATTACTAACTATGTTGGTTCTGGTCTTCAGGGAAGTATATGTTGAAATATGTGCAAGAGATTTATTGTAAAGGATAAGGAAAGCAGTCATGAGAAAAGAAATATTTAACACCACCATGAACATCTCAAGCCTGTGCAAAGACAAGGCAAAGGAAAGATCACCGAAAAGGAAGAACCCAGAACTGTGATGCAGCTCTGAGAATGACCTCCTTGATCATGGCCACACAAAGCTAAAATTGCCTGTGAAAATGTTCCTTGGTGACAGATCATGGTGGCACATTCTTATAATCCCAGCTAACCAGAGGGCTGAGGCAGAATGCAAGTTATGGGGGGCAGCAGCCTGGGCAATTTAGCAAGACCTTGTATCAAAATAAAATAAAAACAGGGACTGGGAGTGTAGCCTTGGATTCCATGTCTAGCAAAAAAAAAAAAAGAAAAGTCCCACACCTGAAGCAGAAATCTCTCAGGTTGGATTTCTGCCACACTCAGCCATTGGCTGCTGGCTTCTTGAGGGGAGTGAGGCATTGCCTGGGATACTGCAGTGGATCCTGAAGAAATTCCTTGTAACAAATGCTCTGTTGGAGGTAGTTTAGAACATGTCTCCATGTTGTCATGTGGCCTGATATGCCAAGCCAACCCAAAAAATTCTAGGGAAACAGTGCTACCAGGGGAGACAGATGACAATTTAAATGCTATTATTCTAATTGAAAAATTCAAGACCCACAAATACATTCCCTAGAGCTTAAAGCTGTGATTTTCTATCTGAACTTTTAAGTGGATGAATAAATAAAATAATTATTGGTTTCTAGGTCACTAGATTTTTTTCTCAAAAAATATTTTAAAGCACAAGTTAAGCATACAAGGAGATAGACATTATAAGAGAAAAATAAGATACTTTGAAGGTAAAGGAAATTAACTTATAAGTAATAGATGTTCTAATTAAAGGGAGATGGATATGTACCTTTGATTTGGAGGAAAGGCAATAATTAAGTAGAAAAATATTTCCATAAAATGAAGATTAAATTGAGTTTGAAGATTAGAAGAACTCATTAAATTCTAGGATAGGCTGATGATAAAAGAGCTACTTAGGTACATCTCAGGAAAACTTTTTTGAACTCCATGAACAAAAGTTTTCAAGTAGAAAAACCAAGTGAGTCACAAAGAAAAAGAAACACGTGGCAATAATATAAATGTAATGTTACTTTATCATATCTTCCAGACTGCCAGAGGAATAGCTTGGCTTCATAGAGGATTCCTGGTTTGCAGTCCTTTTATCTCATAGGAAAAGAAAGGAGATATTTTCTTAGAATTCAGGCATATCCATGGGTATAACACATTTACCGTATCTGAGGAAAATATTGGAGAATAATCGCCAAACCACTGAACAAGAAGGGAAACAAAGATGGGGAAAATGCATAGAGGAAATTGGTGAATGATGAAACTTACAATTTAATTAAATCTAAACAGATAATAAGACATTTGGGAATAACTAACATAAATTTTAAATAAGGGCAAACTGCAACTATGATTCCCATTGAGTATAAATAAAGCTACTGAATGATCTCAGCAAAATCTCAAGGTTGTCAACACAGTCAAAGAAATGGTGATAGCAAGAAGGTAAAGTAAAAGCCTTCAAGATTCTCATGGGGAGGGGGCAGAGAAAAGAAAAAAAAAGGTGGAGGTGGTAATGAGAAGCATCCTGTGTCTTCCTGGTTTTGGGTAGCAATTATTTGCTCAATGGAGTTATTTTTAATTTTCATATAATCAAATGTTTGACTATAAGAATATAGAAATAGTAAGTCTTATTAAACCAGAGAACATTTAATGAATAATAAATTAATAAACCAGAAAAATACTAAAAAGTACAAAATAATATAAAGATAAGGGAAACTGTCACATCTTTGTACTCAATATACTCGGCTGAATCCTCCTTTTTAAAGGTAGAGGGTTGGATTGGCTTAATAAAATAAGACCCATTTAAGTCGTAAAGGCTAAAATGAAGGTGTGAGTAAAGAGATTGGAGCAATAATAATAAGAGTGCTCACTGGAACATTACTCATGATGGTCAAGACGTGGACTCAGGCTTTGTGGCCATTAATGGAGAAACGGATAAAGAAAATGTGAGATTGCCTAGAACTATATCTACATTTCACATAGTCTGCATTTTTACACCTTAAAAAGAGCAGGGAATCCTGTCATTTGGGACAACATGGATCATCTCGGAGGATACTGCTCTAAAGGAAATAAGCCAGGCACAGAACGACGAATCCTGCATGATCTCACTTGTGTGTGGAATCTGTAAAAGCCAAACTCACAGAGAAGAATGGTGGTTGGCAGAGGTTGAGGGAAAAAGGGGAAAATTTTGGTTAAATGGTAAAATCTTTCTGTTATGCAGGATGAATAAGTGTTGAAGATCTACTGTACAGCCTGGTAGCTATAGATAAGAATGTTCTATTGTGTGCTTGGAATTTTCTAAGACAATAGAGCTTAAATGTTTTCACTCTACACAAAATACAAGTATTGGAGGCTAGATTGTAATCATTAGTGTATTGTACACTTTAAATATATACAATTATTGTTTGTTGTACCTCAGTAAATCTGGGGGGAAAGTAGTGTTAGAAATATTATAATTAAATGAGGTAAGATGATTTATGGAGTCATAAACCCATATTACGAAAGGTATACACACATGCTAGGAATATAGCTCAGTGTAGAGCGCTTGCTGAGTATATGCAAAGTCCTGGGTTCAATACCCACGGCCACACAAAACAAAAACAAAAACCAAAGAAGTATACGTATAAAGCAGAGAATTATTAGAAATGGAAGAACTTGAAACAAATATATTTACAGTTGAAGAATTCATTATACGTCTCATAACTGAACAAATCTAGAATGTAGTAGACATAGATGCAAAATTGAGTTTTAGAAATATTTGTTATAATAATACATGCATCATAATGGAAACTATTTTTCATAATGTAATGTCTTATCTTTGGCCATGCACCAATACACTTTTGTTTACCTTTTTACTTCCAAGTTATGGGAGATAAATACTATGCCCATTCATTTTAGGGAGGGAGTTTTCTAATCTTATTTGAGTCCATGCCTTAAATATTATAGTTGAATATCTGTGAATAGTGACTGGAAAGACAGAGGAGCCATTTCTACTGCCCTACCTTTGACCTACTGCATCAGCTTCAGGGAGGTAAAATCTTGATGAGAAGGTTTCTATGATACTTGTAAGAACTTTTGCAAGTATGAAACTGAGCGGGAAATTTAGATCATACAGGGAAAATGTGAATACAAGGTCATTCATCATGGCATTTAAAAGGCTGACTCCATGTTCCCTTAGCTGATTAATAGCTTCTAACATGATTTCAAATTGGGAATTTGTTGTGTGTTTGGATAATGTGCTAGGAAACAACTGGAACAAACTCAGAAGACCAGAGCTAGATGGGTTACCCAGATGATCCGTGGCAGAAATAAAACCACAATAGTGGTCCTGAGAAATGAATAGTCAATAACTATTTTGATAAAAATCAGAGATGTCACCTAACCTTGAGAACTGCGAAGATAAAAGGAGGTTGTATTTATGGAAATATGGGCTCAGGCAGCATTAAATTCAATACCAGTTCAAAACCTATAGATCTGGAGAATTCAGAATACTGTAAGAAGCTAGATAATTTCCCCACTTCCAATTTGCATGAGCAAAGCTGTGCATTTGGATCATGGGGCAGGGTCAGGAATCATCTAGAACACAATGGGTGTACTCCAGGAGAGAAGTCATGAGTTAGATTTCCATTACCCATGCTGTTTTCCTTAGAATGCTCAGAGCTCTGCTAATGGAATGACTTGCAGGCTCGTGAAACAAATGTGAAGCATAACGTCCTGTTCATGTTTTCATCCTAACACCGTATCTTATCATACACAATCTTAGAAAAAAGGGGTAAAGTCCAAATTACTAAAGTGGTAAAGCATACTGGTAAAGTAGTATAGGACATCACTTACTTTCTGAGTAGTGAAGAATTTGGAAGACATACTTGGTTTATATCCCTTCTAAGTGTTGTGGTCACAATGTAAGTTATTAGTTGTTGGAAAGTAAAGACAGGCCACCTTCATAAATACTAAGGCCACTGTGGTTGCACCCATTCAGTTGAAGAGTAAAGGGTATTACTGTAGACTCTGGATGGCTATGGACTTGTCTTTGGTAGTGAAAAAAAATCCCAGCTTTTATATAAATGGATGGTAGCACAGGGTCGAGTTCTATGGTACTAATTTTGTGTATTGCACTGGCTATGACTCCCCTATAATTCTCAGATATTTGTCTTGGTAGCTGAGATATTATTATAAAACACTTTGCTATACTATTTTCAGAATTACTGTCTCAGGATCAATTTTTTTTCATGAGTGGTGAAAGTACAACCTTAAGATAAATTGCAATCACTTGAATTTTGAGGTAGTTTTAAGATCTTGGTGGAAGGTTATAAAAGGAAATGAAGCAATTGACAACCTTGAGATGGCATCAGAATGTACCTCCTGAGCGCAAGAGAATTTATAAGCACTGTAGTTGGGGAGAGGACAGAGACAAAATGGCAGAATAATTGGGAGAAATATTCATCCAGTTTAAAAGAAACCAGGCTCAGTATTATCATTTTTATTTCCTTTTTCTCCTACCTATCTTAATTTCTCTCTGCCCCTTCCCATGACTAAGACTCTTCCATGAGTACAGATATTTCTAAAGTAGTTTCCAATTTGAAAAGTAATGAATAATTTACCTTACCTCTGAACCCAAATCAGAGGACACTTATCTTTCATTAGCTCTTCGTCCTTCACAGATGCAAATGACAGAAACCCTCATTCCAGGTTTGTATAATATTATTACAAAGCCAGGCTCTCTACCCTCTGCTCATGGTATCACATTTCCACATCTTATGAAATATTTGAGTCATATTGGTGTTAAGATAATGTAGGAAGCATTTAGAATCAAAGCCGTATCCAATTTGAATTTGCAACTCATCTTGGTCATTGAATGAATATAGATTAACCTTAAATGATTTGATCAAAATAAATTGGAGTACTATCTACCTGTAGGATAGTAGAGATAATGAAGTCAGTCCATAACAACACGATGGATCTAAACTATTAAACTAATTCTCCTAAACAAGGACTGCCCAGGTCCTACAAATATAAAAAGAGTTTTAGAACATGCAGACACGGGGTGCTGAGGCTAAGAGTCCAGGCACCTGGACATGGCTCAGAAGATATTCTGGTGTTTTAAATCTACTTGTCTCCAAAGTCACACAGGAGCGCACACCCCAGCTAATGGAGTACATCATCTTTAAGCAAAACCTTTGTTCAGATCTATCTGGAATAGCTTCCGCGAGGTATTTCTCACATTAGTACTATTTGTATCAGTCCTCATTCCAGGAGGAGCAGCTCAGAGGTTTTTCTACTTCCTGCTTGGTGGATGCTTGGTCAGAGGACGCTTCAGTACGGTCTGGGGTTTCAGTACTCTTTTTCCTTCTCATAGTTGATAGTCACTGTGTGGAAGAGCGAGGTAGGGACATCATAGACTTCTTCCAGGAGGTCAAGGAGAATGAGGTCACAGTCATTCAAACCTAGGAGGAAGCCACTGATGATGTAGATGTCAGGAGAGACCCAGAACTGGTCTTATCTGGGATCCGTGAGATTCTCCCTTGAGCCAACCAAACCAGTAGGTTTCTGCCTACAGTTTTTCTTCCGTACTTCACAGGCCGTTAGAGCAGTGCCTCCTTTGAAGGCCGTTACCCTGTCTCATAACCAATCAGAGGTGAAAGATGTAAAGCATTCTAGGACGTCAAGACCAAGAAGTATTCATACAACTATGTAAACCGGAACGTATACAAGATCTGGAGTGGTGCTGGGCGCTCAGTTTCAGCTCAATTCAGCTTTCAGTCTAGGGCTGCCTTTCTTTGTCAGAAACATTATTAGGCCTTAAACAGTGAGGTGCAGAGAAGAAGAGATATTTTTGCATTTCTATCTTAAATCTGGATTATGAATTCTCAGTAGCAGTCTTTTCACTCCCAAAGGAGTAAGAATTAGCTTATGGAAAGCCACAATTGTTATTAATTTTATGTATAAATCACAGACACACCTAAACAAATATATAGGTTATATATACTGTTATATATGTATGTGTACCAATTCCCCAGGATGAATATGATTATCATGTATTTTAAACATATACTGGTGAAAAAGTAATAAAAAACAAATCAAATACAAATTTAAAGGAGGGCAAGTAGGAAAAATGTTCCTTAGGATGTGATAATCATAAAAGTATTTGAGAAACATTGATCTAGATTATACCAAGTTAAGAAAATTTAATACTCATTTTTATGAGTACTAATTCATATAACACAGTTCACCTATTTTTTATTTTATTTTATTTTATTTTATTTTATTTTATTTTATTTTATTTTTTGTCTTTTTGAGACAGGGTCTCTTTATGCAGTTCAGGCTGGCCTTGAGTTTACTTTGTAGCCCAGGTTGGTCTCGAACTTGCAATGATCCTCCTGCCTCAGCCTCCTGAGTGCTGGGCTTATAGCCACCACACCTGGCTAGTTCACCTATTTAAAGTGTACAACTTGCTACTTTTTTTTTTTTTTTTTTTGTGGGTACCGGGGGTCGACCTCAGGACCTCGCGCGCCAGCAGGCGCCTGTGCCGCTGAGCGATATCACCGGCCCTTTTTTCGTATGTGGGTTCTGGGAGTCGAACTCGGGCCCTCGCGCTTGCCAGGCAGACGCTTACACCACTGAGCCATCTCACCAGCCCAACTTGATACTTTTTAATGTTGTTACTTAATTATGCAAGCATAATCTAACTATCTGATTTTGGAACATTATTTTCACCCTAAAAAAGAAACCCTGAGCCCATCCATGAGTGATCTTTATTTTTTCTTCTTTTTACCAGCCTCTGTCACCACTAATCTATATTCTGTCTCCATAGATTTTTCCTCCTTTGTACATTTTAAGTGAAATCATGTAACATACAGTCCTGTGTGACTTAGCTTTTTTTTTGCTTAGGATGATGTTTTCAAAGTTTATTCGTGTATTATGTATTAGTACAGTACAATACTACATTTTTCGTTGGTGTATAATATTCCATTGTATGAGTATAGCATTGTATCTCTTCCTTAATGGATGGTTATTATTTTTTTTTCTACTTTTTGGTTATTATGAATAATGCTGCCATGAAAACTTGTGTTTAAGTTTTTGTGTGGGCCTCTGGCTTGATTTCTCTTGGATATATAACTAGTAGTAGAACTGCTCAGTCATATTGATGTTGTGTTCTGAAACTATGCCTAATTTATTAGTTCTAATAGTGCTTTAATAGATTCCTGAGGCTTTTCTACTTACATGATAATGACATCTACAGCTAGAAATAGTACATCTTCCTTTGTAATCTGGAAGTTTTTATGTCTATATCTTGCCTAACTGCCATGGCTCTAACCTCCAATATAATTTTGAAAGGAAGGAATGAGAAGAGGCATCCTTTTCTGGTTGCTGAACTTACGGAGAGAATATTTAGTCCTTCACCGTCCATTATGGTATTAGCTAGGAATTTTTTTAGTATTACCATTTACTGGGGATAAGCACTCAGCTTTACTTATATTCCATGGAGAGAAAATGTTACAGCATAAACAATGAGTAGAAGCGGGACTTCACTAGCAAGTCCACCACGCTTAACATCTGGACCAGAGCCGGCCTCGTGCACACATCTCCGTGTACAATCACACATCAAAAGTGTTACACTAACAGCATTACGATTACAAAAGCACTACAATAGCATTACCTCGAAAGTATACATTCACAGCCATCCTGCTCAGCCCTGAGTGGAGATGCGCTTGACTGTATCAAGCACCCAAGTAATATCAACCTGCAGACTCGTACGCACCACACACAGATCTTATCCTGTAGTGTGGGGAAAGCTATGTCCCCAAGGACCGTATATGTAGACACTGTTTGTAAAGCAATATTTAAAACAAGGATCCACGTTCATTTGTTTACGGGCTGTTGTATTAACAAGAATAAAAACAAAATAGAAGAGGCAAGAGTTTTTCTGTAGATGCCCTTTATTAGGTTGTGGAAATTCCCTTCTATTCCGACTTCTTGGAGTGTTTTTTATGATGAAAAGGAATTCAGTTTGTCAAATGCTTTTGCTGTGTATATGGAGATGTTCATGTGTTTTTTATATTTTATTCTATTAAAGTGTGTTTTATAATTTATTGTTGTATGATATAATTCGTTGATTTTTTTTCTCACCACATTTTTAATGTTGTGTCGTACAATGAACTTTACATTCCTGGGATAAATCTCATTTGGTCATGGTGTATAATCCTTTTTATACATTTCTGCATGTTATACATATTTGATTCGCTTCTGTTTTGCTGAGAATTTTTTGCTTGCACTCATGAGTGGTAGTGGTATGTGGTTTTTTTATTATATCACTGTGATATATATAATGAATACATTCATTATGTGATTTTTAGTATTAGAGTAATACTATATTAGCCTTATAGAAGGAGTTGGAAATATTTGTTTTGCTTTTATTTTAGGGAAGAATTGGTGAAGCATAAATATTAATTCTCTTTTACAAGTTTGGTAGAATTCAACAATGAAGCCATCTGGGTCTTGCTTTTTATAGGACATCTTTTTAAAAATGAACCATTTTCCATTTTGTCTAATTTGTCTAATTTGTTGGCATAGAGTTGCTTATAGGATTCTGTTCTGTCCCTTTATTTCTACAAGGTTGACAATGATAACCCCTGTGTTATTCTTGATTTTAGTAACTTGAGTCTTATCTGTTTTTTCTCGAGCTAAATCAGCTTAAAATTTGTCAATTTTGTGGTTCTTTTAATAGGTTCAACTTTTAGTTTCCTTAATGTTCTCTCCTATTTTAAAAAATTTTCTGTCATTTATTTTCAATATAATTTTTAGCTCCTCCCTTGTGCTTATGTTACTTTAGTTTGCTATTCTATTTTTAATTTCTTACTCTGAAATACCAGGTTATTGGGTTGAGATTTTTCTTTTCTTTTACTATGGGCACTAAGTAGCTCCTAAGATCATTTATTCCTTTTCAAGTCATTTTGATTAAATGTGTCCTTCTAGAAATTTTTTCATTTCATCTAAGATATCTAATTCATTGACATATGGTTGCTCTTATGTTGTGTTTTCATTTCATCTGAAAATGTTTCTAATTTCCACTGTTACTTTTTTGAATCATTGTTTACTTGTGCATCTGTTAATTTCTATATGTTTGTGAATTTTCTAAATCTCTCTCTGTTGTTGACTTTCAGTTTAATTCCCTTGTGTTTTGGAATCTTGTTTTGCATGATTTTAATCCTTTTAAATTTGTTGGGGCTTGTTTTGTGGCCTACCATATGGTATATTTTTGAGAAAATTTCATGTGTGCTGGAGAGGAGCGTGCATTTTTCTCTTGTTGGGTGGAATGTTCTATAAATGTCAGTTACATCTAGTTATAGTATGGTTCAAGTTTTTTATTTTCATGTTGATCTTCTGCAGAGTTGTCCTATACATTTTGATATTAAGACATTGCACTTTTCAAATATTATTGTCTTTTCTACCTTTACTTATCAGCTTTTGTATTTATTTTGAGGCTCTCTTTTAGATGCCTATATGCTTATAATTATTTTATATTTCTGAAGCATTAAACTTTTTGTCATTTTATAGTTTCTACATAAGAATGAATGTTGTTTTTCTCCTTGCTCAGGAGCTTAAGATCAGCCAGAGGTAAGCAATTTCTCCTTCCCTTGCACCATGCAGCTTTCACATCCTCAGTAATGTGTCAGACTTTTCAGTATTTCCCATATCACACAGTTGTCCAGGACATCTTTTTAAATTTTTTGGCTATGTTCTCATATACTAGTGCTGAAATCACAGCCTTGGGCATCTAGCATTGTTAGCAGATTACTGGTGTTTTTGGTAATACCTTAAAGCTGAGGTCTCGCCTTCCCGCAAGCTGCGTCTCAGTCAAATCAAAATACACACAAAACCCTGGTAATAGAGATCACCCGTGTGTTAGTTTCTTTTCTCTCATTGTTGACACAAAATACCCAATGCCCAAAATTAAGGAAGGAAAGGTTTATTTAGCTCACAGTTTGTGGAGGTTTCAGTCCATAATCAGCTGGTTCCAAGGCAGGGTGGTGTGGCATAGGAGCAACTGTTCATGGCTGCAGAAGACAGCAAAAGCAACAAGAGCAAAAAGGAAGGAGTGCAGAGAGCAAGCCTCTTTCCCTCCCTTATATTGTATGCAGGCTGCCCGCCCCAGGGTGGGTGTAGCACTCACACCCATAATCCTGGCATTGGACCATGAAGCAATCACAAACTCTAGAAGCCCGCCCCCATGATGACATGAGGCTTTGGGGGGACATCTAGACTCAAACTGTAATAACCCGGAAGCTGCAAGTTGGACAAAATCTTGACCGTGCTGTGGTGGTTGTTCCTCTAGCAGCTTGAAGAGACCAATCCTCACCACTAACTGAAAGGCTCCTGGCTTTTATGCTGCTGCACACTGAAGTAGGTAGCAAGAGGAATGGAAATAGCCTGAAATTACAATTTTTAAAGAGATAAAAATTTTAAAAAACAGGTTTCACTCTTTCCCCAATGTTTAACTGTTTCTTTAATAGGATGATTTCCAGGGCCTGTGAGATGGCTCAGCAGCATAAGCACCTGCCTGGCAAGCGCGAGGGCCCGAGTTCGACTCCCGGAACCCACATACGAAAAAAGGGGCCAGTGATATTGCTCAGCGGCACAGGTGCCTACTGGCACGTGAGGTCCTGAGGTCGACCCCCCGGTACCCACAAAAAAAAAAAAAAAAGATGATGATTTCCAGTTGAATCTGTAGTTTTGGCTGTTCTTCAGAATTCTGAAATGACTGTTAGTTGTCTTGATACTTTTTTCAGGTTTTTTGTGAGAATGTTCGCTCTGCCATCTTGAAAGTTAATCTTTATGTAACTCCTATACTGTTTTAGCATAGCCTCTGGGGAGCTGTGACAAACTAGCACAGAAGCCTGAGGCAAGTGGTGTGGATAGGCCGAGGAGCTCCTGTGTCCACCAGGAACTGGACAAGGAAGAGCTAACGTTACTGACCACGGAGCCCTCATCCTGTCTTTGTTCTGCTAGGAATGCATGATCAGAGAAAGCTGAGAAATCCTCGACATGGTGGGTATCTTGACATCCAATCATACTCTAGCCCCAGAAGTAAAAGAGGACATTACATATAAGAGGCTGATTTATTGGCTTGTGTTTGTGGCAGTTTCTACTGGAGCCCTGGGTGACATCCTCCTTTGCCTATCATGGTGGCTGCAAATGTGATGAACAGTTCTCCGTGCATGGCTATGGCTTCCTGACTCATGCCCTGGCCATCTCTCTAAAATGTCCCTTCTTGGAGCTCTAGAGCGCTACTCCATTCAATCACAGACAGTTAATCTAAAAAGGACAATTGTCACCAGCAGGGACTAGGAGTCATGCATAAATGCTCATCTCCCATTCTCTAGAGGGTCAAACTTGAAGGAGAATTTGGAAATTAAAACCATGAAAGCAGCTGAGGACAGGTGTCCATGAAGTCTCCAGTTCTTCTTCAGGTGAGAAGAGCAGTTGAAATGGGTGCTGGGAGTCATGTTTAGGGAAGAACAAGAGAAAGGTGGATGGGAACGTGGGGACCAGTGGCAGGCACCGATAATCTGGTGGCGATGCATATACCAATTACTCTTCGTGGTGCTTTCTTAAGTTTACATTTAGCAGAAAGAGGGCATTAGAAGAAAGATTCCAGCTGAATTGTGGACTTGGAGAAAAATCGTGAAAGTTCACTAGGAGAATGATGTTCATTTCACAGAAGTTGCTCACCGGACTTTCCGTTCCAAAAAACAGCTGCTCAAAGACGCCACCTGGAAGACCAGCTTTTACGGTGACAAACAACCGAATGCGACGGAAAACTGCTTCTGTAGTCTAAACAGTTTACAATCCTGTCATTTTGTAAATAGTGCATCATTTTGTGTGTGAAGGTTAAGCCAAATTATGAGACATTTCATTCCCGAGCATGTTATACATAAGAGACAGCTTAAATGCAAATAACAAGTTCACCTAGCAGTTAGAAAATGGGGAAAGGTAAGTAAATACAGATCTGTTCACACTTCTCTGAAAAGAAAGTGAAACGAAATGAAAAGAAAGAAGGAAGAAAAGAAGGAAGGAAGGAATGAGGAAAGGAAGGAAGGAGGGAGGGAGGGAAGGAAGGAAGGAAAGAAGGAATGAGAGAAGGAAGGAAGGAAATTTTACTTCATCGTAAGAAGCTGCTGGGAGGCACTGTGCAACTTCAGGATATTTAATCACAAAGAATTAACTTATGTCTGATGTTTTCATTACGAGTGAAATGAGCATCCCTGCTACTTGAAGATCTTAGTTCTTTAAAACAGGACTGAGTGGCCAGTGACTCCTAACTCCTTTAACATTAGAGGTTCCCAGGAAGACGGAGATGTGGTTACCCATTGTCATCCCTCCCATTTCTCCTCTCCATCCCTTTCTTACACTCTTTGCTGTTTGCTTTCAAATTTTGGGTTCATCTCCAGAAACGATTACTTGCATCCAAGTCCCTTTTTATCAGGCTCACCTTTTAATGTCACCTGGATTAGACAAGCAGCCTCCACTCATTCTCAGTGCTTGGGACCGCTCTGCTTCCCTGAGAATCACCTAACGAGGAATCAATAAAATTAAGCCACACCTTGCTTAACCTGTCACTATTCTGTTTACTTCCTTTCTTCTGGCTTCCTGCCTGCTTTTCCATTTTCAGTTTTGGCAACTCAATTTTATTTCTAAAGTTCCAGGCAAAATTTAGTGCTAGGCCACTGACAGAGTTATGAAAGAAAACAGTGTGAGGAATAAAGAGAAGGTTTCAACTGGCAGACGATCTCTGTTTTACATGAACTCGTCTTTAGGTACCATAAGTCCTCTAACCGCCACAAGGGAGGACCAGCCCTTGATTCACTTGCAATTTAGTCACTGCTTATTCTTCTTCCACCCCTCATGTATTCTCCATTTTTTGTGCATCTACTCTGCCCCTTTCCTTTTGTTTTCTAGGTTTACCAATCTTTATCTTGGGCCCACTTCTTTGCTCTCTACAACCGGATGTCTACACTCAGAACAGTTAATGGCCGTCTTGGTGATAGATCAAATGATTTTTATAATTCCTCAAATTAACTAAGTCAAACAGAGTTCTCTTACGTGGGCTCAGTATGTGGAGAGGCGATGACATTCCCCTAGGAAAATCTGTTGCACTCAGGAGATTCCATTTCTTAGCTAAATGGGATGTTGTTTTCATCTCCATTCTTTGATTCATAACAAATATTGCTTCACATTTTCAACACATATATGAACCTCCCTAACATTCACATTATTCACATTATTTTCAAGCAAAGTTTAACACCATCACAAAGTAAAAGAAAGTTTGTGAAGGCAACTTTAAACTTGTTCCTTACTATCGACCCCATTGCCTTTTTAAAAACTAATTTTTACTTATATTCCATATAGATGTATGTTAATTTACTTATATATATGTATGCTAACTTCTGGATGGTAAGTGTTTAGATTTTAAAATAAGCCTCAGAATTTGGAATCACCCTTTGGTTTTTTTTATATCATGCTTGACTTTTGATGAACAGCCTCGGCAAGATGCAGAAGCAGATCTGAAGAGAATTTCGAAGCGAACTGTGGCTCTCTGTACAAGTAAAATTACCTTCCTGTGCAGAAATCTAAGGTATGGTTGGGCATCAGAGGCTTGGTAAACTACCAGGCTGCTCAGGAAAGTCATTGTTCTCAATAGCTGCTTTTATGGCCACCTTAGTCTTGGCATCACTTCTGTGAAGCGTGAAAGCTGTGTCACTTTAGAACAACTGCGTTAATAGACACAGTAGCCTAGCTTGGGGCATAAATCTAGGGAAGGATTCCTTTTTTGGCAAGAAAATGGAGAATGCAGCCTTGAAAGTGCATGGTTTCAGGCCCTTAGGCTGGTTCTCACGTCCATGAACAACCTAAACTCTCAGAGCATGCAGGCAGCTGGCTCATGGTATCGTCTGCATTTGTGCCACCCTGCAGGCTCTCCCCTCATTACACATCTCTACCTCTTTTTTCTAAACATTTTGGGTCTGATTCCTGGGTAGTATCTGGCACCTGTATGTCATTGAGAAAGAATCTGGAGTTCTGTCCCTGAGGTTATCATCAGGTGGAAGAGGCACTGAGGTGACCATGAATGATATAAACACCACGACCACATCCTCTGGTTCTACTTAAAAGGAGATAGCACAAAATATTGAGGTTATTTTCAGCAAAATTGATCAGTGAGCCTCATGAGCCTGTCTCTAGAAGCCAAGTTTCAAACAGGGAGCGGGCTCATTAATCTCTTTTCTATCATGTTTCCTTAAATCGAGAGAGTGCGTGGTACTGTCAATTTTAACCTCTATTACTGTCAAGAGTAGAAAATCACGTGGAATTGAAAATATGCACTTCCCAAGTGAGCTGCAAGCATTTCACAAACGAATTTAACTACCCATACAGGAAGTTGGTGCCTATAAGAGATAGATGTTATGTTGGCCCTTTAAGAATACTTGAATATATTGTATATACACACATGTGTAATATAGGTCCTAGACTACGCCAACATTATCAACATCTGTTTTGTATTTGTGGATGGAAGTAAAGCACATGTCTGTTATAGGATGACAAATTTGACTGGGAAAATGTAGCAAAGATCAAACAGCTGTGAAATATTTTAAGCAATTAAAATAATTGCACTAAAACTTTATATATAGTGGGATAAAATGACTTGACTTTAAAATGGTTCAGTTTTCAATTGTTCAATTTTGAAGACTACACATTGAACAAGGATATCTAAAACTAAATGAGTTTTAAGCATTTATCACACATACCTCAAATATAAGGAAACCCTAAATTTCAGGAGGTAGTTTTGTGATAGATAGATTGGCTATGGAAGGAGCAGACATGTAAGTTACTCAGAATTCTCTTCTTGTTAGATTGGAAATTTGGTTCTGTGGATTTAGTCATGGTATGCTTGTTTTATAAATAACTATGTCGTAAATATCTAATACGAACACAATTGGTTTCACTTATACACTACCTGCTAATTAAATAGCATTGGAATCTTACAAATTATGATTTGTGGCTCAGAAGCCTCCTTTTTTCATTATCTGCCCCCATTTATACCCTTTTTTGGACATCCTAATACTATGTAAATCGATAGTTAATTGGGATTTACCATGACCAATCTGGTCCGCGCTGTGAACACAATATGTTTAAGGAATGCTTTTTTCCCTACCGGGACCTTTTTATCACATCTAGTTTCCTTTTTCATCTTTGTTCACCAGCTTCTGTGGTTTCCAGCCTCAGGTGTCACCATCTCTTGTGGCAGTATCCTGCTCCTTTAAAGAAACTTGTTCATTTTCCCCTTTCAGTGTCTTGGCAAACCAAAAATTCGAAAGCGCTGGCTGGGTCGGGAAATGGAGACTTCTGAGGCAGGGAGAGAAAGGTTTTGCTACTCAAACCCATCTTCATCTTCGGCAACTCAGTGTTTTTCTTACCAGTTCAAGCCAAAACTAATTTCGGACCGTACAGAAGCTTCTGAGATAATGATTTATTATGAATAAAGAGAAATGATCAATCGAATGTCCGTCGTGCTGAAAGTTATGGATGTTCAACTTTTTTACTTGCCTGGGCTACATTGAGTGAAGAGTAATCTGCTTGGGCCGCATATAAAATATCTAATATAATTAATGTGTAACAAAACTTCTTTTCTATACTTTAACTTATTAACTTACTTTAAGAAATAACACAAACAGCCCAAGTTTAGTGATTGAATAAGATAACTTACTGGTCCAGCCTGGTGACACATGCCTGTGGGCCCAGCATTTGAGAGGGGAGGCAGGAAGATTGTGAGTTCCAGGCCAGCTTGGGATACATAGTGAGACCCTGTCTCAATCCATCAATCAATCAATAAGAAAACACAGAAAAAAAGAATTTCTTAATAACAATAAATACCTGTCTCCACACACACACACACACACACACACACACACACACACACACACACACACACTAGGTTGAAATACTATTACAGTAACCCCTGCGTTTTACTCACCAAGTTGCACAAGCACATGCAATGTCTGATACACGTGGCTTTTGAGTTGACAGTGTTCAGTTAGCACTGCACCGCATCCTCCCCTGCGCAGTGCCCTTTTTGCCTATGCAGTCTGAACACCATGCAATCAAGTTATGAAAAATATAGCTCAAAATCACACAGTGTTAAAAACCTATGATCTTCTGGGTGCACATTACTAGCTGTATGGCCTGGGTCTTAGTTACTGTCTCGTTGCTGAGAAAAATACCCTATGCCCAAAGTTAAGGGAGGAAAGGTTTATTTGGCTCACAGTTTGTAGAGGTTTCAGTCCATAATCAGCTGGCTCCAAGGCAGAGTGGCACATGGCAGAGGGGCAACAGTTCATGGTGGCTGAAGACAGCAAAAGCAACAAGAGAGGGGCAAGACAAGGCTCTTTTTATTCCTTATATTGTATTTAGTTTGCAGGGATAAGCGTGGTGCCAAGCCAATCAGTGGACTATTCCAGCAGTTACCCACCTTTAATCCCAGCATTGCACTACAACTCAACCACACACTCTAGATTCAGCCACCTCTGAAAAAACCCTATGACTGCATGAGGCTTTGGGGGGACATCTAGACACAAACTGTAACAGGCTGCATGCAAACTTTAAGGGCTCCTTGCTCTAAAGGATTAACCTACCCTAACGGATCTTTGGTACAACCAGCCCTTGATTCACTTACAATCCAGTTACTTCCTGTTCTTCCCTCACTTCTTCTCCAATTAATTCTTTTCATTTTTGATTTTGGGGTTATTAATCTTTAGCATGATTCTCTCTTTTGCCACTTACAACTGAAAGTTTACATCCAGAGCACTTGATGTTATTGTTGCTGAAGGACTAGACAATTGTTACAGTCCTAGGAAATAAAATTGATTGAATGTATTTAGTATCCTAGAGCAGCTGTCCTCAATCTTTTTGGCACCAGGGAGGACTAGCAAGTAGTGATGGTTTCAGGATGATTCAAGCATATTACATTTATTGTGCAATTTATTTCTATTATTATTACACTGTGAAATAAAATGAAGTAATTATACAACTCACTATAATGTAGTGGCATTGTTTTGCTGCAACTAGATGGTCCCATCTGGGAGTGATGGGAGACAGTGACACCTGAAGTGTGTTGCTTATGTCTAGTCTACTCTGCAATCTTCTTTTGCTTGCTATCACTGCAGAAAACCCTGCTTCACAAAAAGAGGATGTTGTAGTTGGAAGAGGGCTCTCCAGTGCTTCTGTGGCAACCTCAGGATATTCTGAGTTGACTTTAATTTAGAACATAAGGAGATGTGAAGTTGTCTCAAGGCCAGTGTTGTTTGCAGTCTCAAGCAGTGGATCCTTATTTGCATGGACAAAGTCAATTCACCTGGCTTAGTCACAGCTGGACTGAGGATCCATATCTTCCCATTTTGGGGATCTTTTGCAGTTGGGAAGTAATGTTTAAACTCTACTGAATGTTGAGATAGGTGATCATGCACCAGTTGGGAGAAAGAAAGTCTGGCGGTCTCAAATTCTCTGCTAGTGTTTGAAATCTCAAATTATCTGCCAGTGCTTGAAAAATATTGTAGCTGTTAGAATACACTATAGAAATAGATTTAACATTATATATATATATATATATATATATATATATATATATATATTTTTTTTTTTAAGGCAGGGTTACTTGCAGAGTCAGGTGTGGAGGAATGCAAAGGGGCTGACTGTGCACTGGAGAGCCGAAGGATCCAGTCAAGGGTGGGAGACCTGGAGCTCACTGCAGACTCCTGTTGGAATCTTTACCAGGAAGCTGAAGAGTCTCAGCTGGAAGATTCAAAAGTCTGCTATGGAAGGCTGGAGACAGATGTCCAAAGGTGATGGTGAAGATGGGAGCTCCTCCAAAGAAACAGAAGCGAGGCTTCATTCTTTCCCTTTTTATTCCATCCAGGCTACAAGCCTATTGGTTGTTGCCACTCACACCCAGGATGGGCCTTCTGTCTTCAGTAAGTCTATCACTCAGTCACACTCAGAACTATGCTAAGTCAATCAGCTGGACATTTCTTACTCAAGTTGATAGAACAGTCAACTATCACACATGTCAAGAAACCTAATGTTCATTCATCATTCCTGTAATTTCAGTTTGACTCTGAATGTAGCCACTTCACCTACCAACTTGAACAAGTTGCCATTCTCTCCTAAAGTGTCTTAGTTACTTTTCTCTCATTGCTGAGACAAAATACCTGATGCCCAAAGTTAAAGAGGGAAAGGCTTATTTAGTTCACAGTGTGTGGAGGTTTCAGTGCATAATTAGCTGGTTCCAAGTCATAATCAGCTGGTTCCAAGGCATAATCATTCCATAATCAGCTGATCCCTGGCTTCACACAGGGGCAGTAGTTCATGGTGGTGGAAGACAGCAAAACCAACAAGAGCAAAATGGAGCAGAGAACAAGCCTCTTTTCCTCCCTTATATTGTACGGAGGCTACCCATGCTAGGACAGGTGTAGCACTCACACCATCTTCTTGCCCTCCTCTTGCACAGGCTCAGGATGTTTACAAAGTGAGGTCCCTGGCCCCCTGCTGAGTTACTTGGTTAAACTTCTAAACTTCTCAAGTTGACAAATGAATCAACCATTACAACATCCTGGAGCATAAACAACTGCCCTAGGGCATGTCCTCTACACCCTAGGATGTAGAACTTCTGAGTTACTTAGCTAAGCTTCTAAACTTCTCAAGTTGACATAATGGATCAACAATTATATGAAGGAACAGATTCAGTATTGTTTATGCAGGTTGAATATGTCACATTAGGAAGCGGGTTTTTGACTCATTCTATGTCACTGAAATATGCTACCAGTGGTGACTGTTTCTCTAAAAGAAATCTTTGGAGCAGCTCTCGTAACTCAGAAACTCTGGCTAGTGATCTGCCATTAGAAAGCCATCTCACTTCCGTGTGCAAGACAAGATGTGTGTTCTCTGTGTCCAACTCCTCACAGAGTTGAATGAACAGACATGAGTTAAGGGCTGGTACTTTAATGTGGGTTGATAAATTTAGTCACATTTTGTAAAATATTGTTAAGTTCAGGTGACATTTTTGGCTATCCAACATTTTTCCAAGAATGACACAGTGTGTAGACTCATATTCGGAAGCCACCTCTTTGATCTGGGTAGTGAAACTAGAAAGATGTCCAGTCATGGCAGCTACTCCATCCATGCATATACCAACACAAAATGACCAATTTGGTTTTACTGATATGTAATCATTCAAAGATTTTTATTGGTGTTGGCTAGCAATAAAATTATATATAACATATCCTCCTGCACTTTCTTCAAGAAAGAGATCACACAAAAGCAAACACTGCTGTCTTGTTGTCAACACTGGTAGACTCTTCAATCTGGATTGAGCACCACCATGACTGCAGATTCTCCTAAAAGTTCATGACAAAAATCCTTAGCAAAGGATTGGTGAAGACCAACTCTTCACCAATAGTAAAGGGCTACTTAGTTTTAGCAATGTGGTTAGCCACTAAGAATGATACTTTTGGTGCAGACACATTTCGTGAGGTGGCAGCCTTCAATAATTGCATTGCTTTTTCATGTTCATGTATCCTTCTTTTGAAAAACTCCAAAGTCTTGTCTTTTAATGCAGGGTGCTGCGTCTCCATGTGATGAAGCTCTGTGGAAGGTTTCATGGCTTAATGGGATAGCTGATTGTCACATATACAGAGTGAGATTGGAGAATGTGAATCACTTGTTACACTTGTAATTTAAGTAGGACTCAATATTTTCTTTTAAATAAACCTTTTCTTTTTGTTGATTGTGTTAAAGTTCTGCTGTCTCATCACTGGATCTTTTCTCCATTTCAAAGAAGCTCTCTAGTGATGTTTGATTTTTACTCACTTTAGCTAGGGTTAGCTTGTGAGCTTGCCAAAACTGTGACTGAGGTAAGTGTGCAATGCAGGAAAGAGGCATGCTTGGAATTGGTAAATAAGATAATGGCTGGGCCATGCACAGACTAAAACAAGAGTTGGATTCTGATCTAAAACTTGCCACAGAATGTAGCTGTACAATTGAAGTACATCAACTCATTTGCCACGATAAATCCTGACACCAGCTGCAGCTTGACTGTCACTTGCCACTCACTGATAGGGTTTTGATATGAGCATGACAGAAGTTAACTTATTACAGTCTCTGCAGTCGGACCTCTCTGCTAATGTTATTCTGTATTTACAGATGCTCCCCAGTGTTAGCATCACTGCCTCAGCTCCACATCAGATCATCTGGCATTAGATTCTCACAAGGAGAGCACAGCCCAGATCCCCAATGTGCACAGGTCACAGCAGGGTTCATGCTTCTATTAAAGTCTAACGCCTTGAGTGGTCCAACAGAAGACAGAGAGCGCAGGTGTTACTGTGAGCAACGGCGAGCAGCTGTACATACAGATGAAGTTTCACTTGCATGGTGTTCAACTTCTTGCTGTGTAGCCCAGTTCCTAACAGTTTCACTGGAGCTTGGGGACCCCATCTTAAAAAGTTAAGAAATTCATAGGTGAAATGTGTGCTACCCAAGACAGCATGATTTTTAAAAATTCCTCCCCCATCCCACTCTCTATATTAAAGTTATCATAAGCATAGGTTAGTGACATTAAGTACACTTCCATTGCTGTGTAAAATGAAACTCCATACCAATTAAACATCCATTCCTTATCCCCCTTCCTTCTAGCCTGTGGTAAAATATTTAGAATATTACATACCCACTATTTCGGCAAATGCTTTCTTCAGATATTCCCGACTGGCTTTATTTATGATTTTTATTTTATTTGGTTCATGTCAACAAAGCTTGATCCTTTATTTTAAGGCAACTTGGTTTTGTTCCTCAATTACAGTTTTCCTACTCTTGATATTTTAAAAAATTCATCCCTTCTTTCTCATATTTGTCTTCATTTGCAAATCTTCTTTATAAAAAGTTTTAGTATTGACAAAATACTGGTAATTTCTTTAGGTAGTAAGTGGAGATAAACTTCAATTTTATTCAACTCATGTGGTTACCTAGTCATCCTAACCTCCCCCTAACACAGGGCTCTTTATGTTGCCCTAGCAACGCATTAAGGAATTATTTGTGAAGTTCACTGTGAGAGACTCTATCTTTTCTATTATAACTTTGATAGGAGAATGGACTTCCAGAAAGCACTTTGATGCAGAGAGCTCTATTAACCCCCAGCCCCATGCAGGCAAGATGATCTAGTTAAATGTCATCATCACCAACCGCAGCACTACTCCTTTTGTGTGCATCCATTTCTGTATATCCATTTCTGTGCATCCCGCCCTGTGGAGTGGGCGGTACTGGGCTGCCCAGTGGACGCTTTCATAATTAGCAGGGCTATGACCTGGAGGGAAGTGGTTTGGACAGCCTAGGAGGTGAGCAGAACTGAACGTAGGAAGAGAGGCAGGTCTGGACCCAGGATGACCCTGTCTCTAGAATCAACCTTCCCGTCTGACCTAGCTAGCAGCAGCTGGGCACTGGGGAGTGATGTGTGTACCTGAGGAGTAAGGTGCATATGAGCAGATGCAGCAGATTGGCTTCTTGGTTGTCTGGTGCTTGTGTTGCTGATGGAAAATGATCTTATGGAATCTTGGGTTATTTTTCTCCCTCTGTCTCTGTAATAAGTACCACTTCTCTTTTAATATTTTGAAATCTGGGGCTTGCAGAGCCTGGAGAGACTGTTCTTAGGTCAAGCCACAGCCACCTGCACTGTTGGGCTCACTGGCCTCTCAGTCAGGCGCCAGGCTCCTATTCTTTTGCCCTCATCATCCCAGGTCCAGTACCAGTAGACAACTAGAGAGCGCCGATGCCCCATGGCCTGCTGAAATTATTCAAACCAACCCATTCTAAGTCAGCCCTCCCTGCTTTGCCTCTCCTTCCTATAGAAACTGCAGAAGTTTCTTTTCCAGGTTTTCTTCTTGTTGACTCTGCCATAAGATTTTAAACTGAGCCTGGCATGGTAATTCCAGCACTCCAGCAGCCTGAGGCAGGGGGATCACAAGTTTGAGCCTAGACTGGGCAATTTAGAAACTTAGTGAGACCCTGTCTCAAAATTATAAACTAGAAAAGGCTGGGTATATAGCTCAGTGGGAAGGCCTTGGGTTCAATCCCCAATACTGCTCACCCTCCAAAAAAGAGAGGATGGGGTTGAAAATACTGGCTGTAATGGGCTCATATTGGAGTTCTCCTTCTGGTGAACACGTCCAACCAAAAGGTTTCAATCCCAACTTTGTATACATTCCCTGGTCTCCTCCAGGCTGAGTGATGGGGCATGCCCTAAGCGGAAACTGTCTTGGTGATTTTCTGGCGGATGCTGGGTGGAACCTGTCTGGTGTACTCACCCAAAGGCTCTTGGAAAGACCAGGGAAGGAGACAGATGCATATTTGCAACCACCACGGATGGGGTGGGCATAGGGGACTTTTTACTGGGGTCCAGTTAAGCTGCGCAGACCTGGCTTGAGGCACACCAGATGGGAGACTTCCTCCTTTTGCATCTCTCCTTTATGATTTCATTTAGTTTAATTTCATTTATGCAGTTTTCATACTTGTTTGTTAGTTGTGTTAAAGATAGTTAAGTGGTGTTAAATTTATTGCAACAATATTTAAAATTTGGTTCAACATTTCATCTGAATTCAATTTATTTCACTTAGTCAAGTTTGCTTATTTTTGCTCAGTTCTTTCGTAGGTGATTCTGTAAGTTCATTATATAATTTATTATTTCTTTTAATTTTTGTTTTGATTTATTTTTTATTAATATGCTTTGCCATGTCTGCCTTTTTAGGTCATTGTAAATTTTGTTGTAGTGTGCAAAGTTTTTTCCTAAAATAAATTATTTATACTAAATTGTTTTTAATGATTGCTGACACTTTCTGTATTTTTGAGAAAATTAATTGAGAAAATATTTAGTTTCTAGCTAATTCTGTTAATCACGTTGCTTCATTAAAAGTAGATGTACAATGGTTTTCCTTACTTTCCTCTATCATTTATGAGAAGTGTCAGGAAGCATAAAATAATTTAGGATGTATATTTGTATTTTCAGAACTGATCTGTGTTCTACTTTAGTAAGACACATTCAACACTCTGAATAGTCCATTTAAATCAGAACCAGGATTGTTACTCAACGATAACATCTTCAGACATTTTTTTTTTTTTAGGTAGAGCCGCCTTGAAAAATACCAAATGGCATAAAACTACATCCTTTTACTAATGCAAAAGTTGTAAATATTGTGTGCCCAATATTATCACCCTAAAAACGACACAGTTGTAGATCAGTAGAGAGAAGACAGATGGGATGCAGTAAAGATGGCTAAAGGAGATTAACAAAGAGACCCAAATCTAGAGTAATAGAGCCAGGATAAGCCCATTTCAGCTGCAGTTTTTATGTCAGATTCTTTTACTGAGAAGATTGGAAAGTTTTAGTACTTCCAGTTGGAAGGTGAGTAGACAAAATGTTGAAAGAGTCCCTCTGTGTTTCCTTCTTTTTCAGCTCTCTCTCTCTTTCAGAAAATGAGAGGGATTTTGTTCTTTAGACCTGAGCTTAAGCAAGTGACAGATAAAAAGCTTCATACTGATTAATCAAAGGGAGCCTCATCTCTAAAGCAGCGCATTTCCACTCCAGTTAGACATCATCATCTTAGGCTCCAAATCATGAAAGGCCTTCAATGTAGATTTGCTACATTATATGTATTTGCTAGTGTGTAATATTTTGACATGAATACATTGTGAAATGATTACTATAATCAAGCTAATTAACATCATCCATCACTTCATAGTTGCCATTTTTTTGTACAGTAAAAATACTCTAAATTCTACTCATATCAAATTTTAACTGTACATTATTATTTTTTATTAGTTCATGTTTGCAGTATATGATGTTTACATTCCTTGTGTAGAGATGGTACGTGGACATAACATATCTTCATTTTTTTTTAATCCCCTTTCCCTCCCCTCCCTATTCCCTCCTGTCATCCTTAAGAAATCAAATAATTACAAATGCTGGTGAGGCTGCAGGGAAAAAAGGAACCGTTCTACATTGTTGGGGGGAATGTAAACTAGTAGAGCCATTATGGAAATCAGTATGAAGATTCCTCAAAAAACTAAAACCAGAAATTCCATTCAACTCAGGTATTCCCCTTCTGGGTATCTTCCCAAAGGATTTAAAGACATTCTATTACAGTTATACATGCACACCCAATTTTACAGCAACATGTTTTATAATAGCTAAGTCTTGGAAGTGGCCTATCTGTCCATCAACAGATGAATGGATAAAGAAAATATGGTATTTGTACACATTCGAGTACTACTCTGCTCTAAAGAAGGAAAAATTTGAATCAATTTTAGGAGAATGATCTTGAGACCATAATATTAGGTGAAATAAATCAGACACACAAGCTTAAATATTGCACAGTTCCTCTTATATGAGAAACTCAATATATAAAGAATATAATAAAAAATAGATAATAGGAAGTAGGGAGATAGATTTTTCTCAAATGGGAAGTATACAGCATTAGTAACTGTAATCGCCATGTTGCATGCTAGATCTGCAGAACTTGCTATCATTTAACTGCACACTTGTGTCTTTTGAGTAACCTCTCCCCATTTCCCGATCCCCTGGCAGCTGGCAACCACTCTGCTACTTGGTTTCTCTAACTGTTGAGATTCTCTACGTAAGTGAGCTCCTACAGCTCTTGTCTTTCTGTGCCTGCCTTATGTCATTTAGCATAATGCTCTCTAGGTTCATCTATGTTGTCAAAATGAAATGGTAGGATTTCCTTCCCCCCCCTTTTTTTTTCAGATTTCAGCTTTGCAAGATCTTTTTTTTTATTTTAAAGAGCAAAAGAACAAAATTTCAAAACAACATAATAGAGGGTAACAGTGGTTAATACATTACATATTGTTATCTTTAAATTAGTTACTCAGGGTACAAGATATCAGCATTCAATCAGAATGGGGGAGTGGGGAAAAGAAAAAAATTATATATATATATAAGATAGTTAAGATAGGTACACTACTAATTTTGCTTAGTTCATTGATAAGAAAGGTTTGTGCTAATAATGTTTGGACAATTGAATCCTTCCCTTTTAAGGATGAACGATATTCTATATTCTAAACCCACTCATGTATATACACATGTACACATATGAACACATGCATGCATACATATGTACAAGTGCATGTATATATGCATAGACACTGATAGATGCATGTGTTTTGTTTATTCATTCACCCACCTCTGGACACTTAAGTTATATCTCGGCTCTTGTGCATAATGCTGCGATGAGCATGGGGGCACAGATCTTGATTTCAGCTTTTTGGGGTACCAGATAGCACAGTGCCTCCATTTTTAATTTCTTTTTTTTCTTTTTTTTTAGATGCGGGTACCGGGAGTCAAACTCAGGACCTCGCGCTTGCCAGGCAGGCGCTTATGCCGTTGAGCTATCTCACCGGCCCCATTTTTAATTTCTTTGAGTGATTTCCATACTGTGTTCTCTAGTGAATTCATTTGTTACATTCCTACCTATAGCATGTGGCAGTTCCTGTTTTCCCACAACCTCGTTTAAGCTTGTGTATTTTTTACTAGCCATCCTAACAGGGATGAGATGATATCTCATTGTGTTTGATTTACATTTCCCTGCTGAACAGTGAGGTCATGCACCTTTGGATGGGCAACTTTAAATATGACCATTTTTGCTGTTTTTCACGGTCAGTAGAAAACCATGAATTGATGTTTATAAAACTTGAAACATTCAGTAAACCAAATAAATGGAACTTAAATCCAACTCTCCTATTTAACCAATTAAAAACTCGTTAACCTTCTTCATTTATTTCATCTTGATAGCTAAGTCTTTATCTTCATGCTTGGACTACCTTAGCCATAGAGGAGTCACCCATGGATTTAAGGACAAAGTTTCACTCTGATAAGTATCCAGAGAATAATCCCCATTACAGAAAATTGTGTGAGGATTTTTATTCTTTTAATAGGCACAAGAGCCTCCTTTACTACATTTTCATTCTGTTTGTGCTGAAAATCCTGGTATCCTTGTCGTGTCCTTCCCACATGATTTTATCAGCTGTACACAGTTGTGAAAGTTCCAATTCATTACTTACCAAAAGCAATTGTCCACTGCCTCAGGTATATGCTCTGCATCTTCCTACTTTCCATTTCTGGGCCTGGCGACACCAAGTCATCCTGCTGTGCCCCCAGGACAGCCCAGAAGTGTGAGTGAACAATCTTACGGTAAACTTTCAGCAGCTAAAGCCATGAATCAGCAGATTTATGCTCCAGTCTCTAGTCGTCAAATGACACTGTATCAATCTCACAAGATTCTTATCCAAAAAATCACCTCATTGGTCATATTGGTCACCTTAGGAACACTTTCTTCCATTGGGTTTCCATGTCATTCTCTTTCTTCTTTCTCATTTACTCTGGCATCAATCCTCAGGTAAAATATCTGTGTTCAAGTAGCTATCTCTGTCCATAGTGTGTGTGTGTGTGTGTGTGTGTGTGGTACAGGAGATGGGACCTAGGGCCCTGTGCATACTAGGCAAGCTCTGTCCCTCTGAGCCACACGTCAAGCCCCTATTCATACTTTTAAGGGTCACCTGCACTGAAGCAGTGTACACAGAAGTGATACTCGAAAGCAGAAACCAGGAATGGATACAGATGTGAGATCACTGGATGGCCTCAGTAGATTGTAATAATGTATTTGTAAGAATTCTTGCCCTTGCAGCATTCAACACTTCGTGGATTAGGATGAAGCAGAGGTAAAAGGAAGGCAACAACAAACCTATCACGTGAATGGCATAGAAGCAGCGATGATGTGGGATGCAGAGCTTGCTGTTTTTGTTAACTGACTAGGAAGCTTTACAGATCTGAAAACCAGACTCTTCTCAGCCAACTATGAATGCAAGAGAACTTAATTTCTTTATTATTTGGGTCTTAAAATAGATATGTACTTAATTATACAGAATATTAGTAATCTAAGGTGAAGCATTTGGGAAAATTATAGATAAGAAATAAACCTGTCTTTTATGGATTGAAAAAGGTGAGTGCAGAAATACCTGGTTCTGGAAATGTGCTTTTGCACCCCAGGTTAGAAGTCAAAAATTCATGGGGCTTCTTCAAGAATTGAGTGTGAGCATCCACTCTCCAATCTTGTTTGAGAAAGAAGTTGCCATTTGCCACACCTGTAATCTTAAGGTAATCATCAACTAATTAATATTCTTTCATAATTTTATCATGATTTTATCATAGTTTTCCAGTTTAGGGGCACAGGGAAATCATAGGTCTGAAATGTCAAAATCTCTAAAAACTCCTAGTCACGTAAGAGAGCAACTGCAGAAACATCAGTGTATGACCATCATGTCCAAAAACTAATCTAAAACTAGCAGGGCCTCAGATCTGCTCAGTAGAAAATGCAAAAGAAATAGCCACAATTTCAAGGGGCTAATAGTGCAATTTTTTTCATCTAAGGTAAATCCTGGACATGTCTTTTTGCAAAGAAATAGTCCAGATTGGATAAAGCTGAGTACAAGTAAAAGGGCCCAGTTGAATTTCAAGATTCTTCTGTTGAAATTCAGGCCTTTGTAGGTATTTGGCTTCATACTAGAACAGGGTTCTCGTGTCAGTTTCTTATCTGGCATCTGGAGGACCTTGGAAATGGAACTACAAAAAGGTTTTACTTTCCTTGTTTTGTTTGTTAATCACACTTAGATCCCTGAACTAGTTGTAAGTGCTTTGGGTGGCATTAAGGAGCAGGGAAAGTAGAATATGTCTAGTAGTAGAAGTTGTTTTTCTGCGCATGTGTCTGATAGGTCCCTGGACCCCAGGGAGCATGAATCTGGCCTTCTAGGTGCTTAGCAGATGACAGGAAGGACATTTGGAGACAGTCACCATCCACACACATAGGCGCACAGCTACAATTGTAGTATGCCGTGTTATTGTTATTGCCAGTTAAAGAAATGGATGCTTTATGACACTTGCATAATAATAAAAATGAAATCTTACAAGTTAGAACATCATTAAGAAATATTTAGCAGGGCTTGAATGCAAGCATAGCGTGTCAGTTTTTATGTGCTGAGGCAAGAGAATGAGTAATTATTTTGTTCAAGCAGCCAAAAAAGTGCCAAGAAATAAAAATATGAATCGAGTTCCACTGGATTGGCAGTTTGCCCACAGCTCCTTATTAGTCAAGAAGTTTGCATAAAGTCTCGGGAGCTTTTGCACTATTTTCTATGAAGGCACAACATTCTGGCAGGCCATTTGACTCTTTCCAGGCTAAAGAATGTTTTCTAGCATGAAATTACTGAATTGTTCTAAGAGGGTAGAAAATCCGAAACCAGAGGCCTCCCATACACCCTACATAGGAAAAAGAGGTAGAGGTCTCTACTGCAGAACTTTTGGAGATGAGTAGCTAGTTGATGGCAAACATGTATACTCGGAGAGAAATCGAGGTGAGTTACTAGCAAAAAACAAAAACAAAAAAAATCCCCAAAAACACAACAATCCATTATCAGTAGTAAAGGAAGTGAATAAATCTTGTCTGTCAGATACGGCTTGATAGTGGAACAAAAACCTCTAAGGTTCTCCAACTACCTATCAGTAGGCTTTGTGGGGAAGAAATCACCAGTGAGCTATATTCATTAGTGAAAATTCTTGCCATGTGCAAAGGCGGTGCCTTCTTTGCCTATAGCAGCTTGCGCTGTAGAGAGCCACAGTGTGGACTTCGAAAGGTGAAGAGGGAGTTTGGTACCACACTTCAGCCAGGTCTGCAGCAGGGGAAAGTGATGCTGGCGAGCCAGATGTTCCACCAACGTGACAGTGCTCATCACCCTATTCACGGAGAAAGATAGCCAGTCAGCAGTGCCTCACAATCTGCATTCAGGACTGAATGAAAGGAAAAGAAGCGCCCTGACTGAATATGTCTTGAAAGGTGTATGGTGTGAACTAGATTGTCTTAACTGAATTTTCAGGCTATCCAAGGGAAAAGCTACTCAAAAGGCTTTTTAAAAATGATGTATGAGGAATGCTAATTCATCATGTTGAATGTTTTTAAGTCATTTGTTTTCAAGTGACTTCGGAGCGATAACCAGAAGCTTTCTGAGAAAGTCCAAAATTGCTATTTCAAGGATAAAATAGCAACAATAGGCCACTAAGATCAAAACTTCCTCAGTGAATTTTGCATAAAAGTTACTCTATAACTAAAATTTTCATACTTCATTTAGGAAAGTAACTGACACTTGGCACATCTCAGCAATATCCACATACCAGAGCTTCGTGCAGCCAGAGTGACTTGGAACTCTGCTCGCCACTGGCTTTCTTGCTGAAATGGAAAACAATCCAGTTCAGAATGATTTGTCCACCCTTAGGGTCTAAGCTTACGCTGGAAGCATTTGGGGAGGAGTCAGTCGCTCTATATAAAAATAAGAAATGGTTATTTTAGCATCTTCATGTCTGCCAGGAACAGAGCAGCAATTATCTGTCCAGGAGATTTCCTTTTTCCATATGAACAATGCGTATGAAGGGACTTTCAACAACTAGTCGACTCCTACTTATAGAATCAATGATTTGCAAAGTGCAGTTTTTCTAGACCACAATGTCTTTGGCAAGATTCTGGGAGAGCAGAGTTCTTTGTCTTTCTTTATCTACAGAAGGTAGATTTAGTTCATTTGATGGATGAGAACTGCTCTGCTCCTTGCTCCCCAGCAAGGACTGAAGCTGAGTCAGTCACTGCTTTTCCAGACAGAAAAGGACTGAGAAAAGCTCCCAGGAAAGATTCCTGATTGCAGAAGGCAGTCAGAGGGAAGAGGCTCACCATCCAGTCCAGGGAATTCTGCTTTTCTCCCAGTACATAAGAAGGGCCTGTCTTACTCAGTTCTCCCGTTGCTGAGACACAATACCCAACACCTGAAAGTTAAAGGAGAAAAGGTTTATTGTGGCTCACAGGCTATCGAGGTTTCAGCCTATAGTTGGCTGGCTCCAAGGCAGGATGAAATGGCCGAGGGACATAGCGGAAGTGAAGCTGCTTACAGCATGGCGGATAGGAAGTGGAGACAGATCAAGGGAGAAGGCAAGGAGGGAACACTTCCAGGCCACGCCTCTAATGATCTCATCTCCTAATAGCAAATCAGCTACAGCTGCCACAATCCAATCACTTTCCAAAAGCCCCACCTATGAATGCAGGAGGCGTTAGTGGACAGCTAGATATAAACCATAACAGGATGCCACAGGACTGTACTGAGACTCCCAACTAATAGTCAAGGAGTGGGAACTGCTGGGCTCTTACCAAGCTAAGGGGAACAGTTGATTCTCTATCAAATGCAAAATACTAAGGACACAAGAACAGTGCCTAACTGTCAATATTTGGTGTAGGAACTGAATGTTAGGACACAGGAGTGCGGAGTCAGTAAAAAACACTGACACATTCAAATCGACACGTCTCGCGAGGAGCTGTTGCCCTTTGCTTAGCTTAAAGGAGAGTCAAAAATTCAGATAATTTCCATGGTGAAAGATTATTTAATTGACTAGGATTAGGTAAATCCAATTAGGGACCACCCACTGTGTAAATTGTCCAAATATTTTTGGGGGAAATGGGGAGGGAAGATAAAAGGGCAGGAAGTTTCTGTGCTGTATCTTACTGGTAAAAATAAAATTCTAGTACCACTGCTAATCTATGATTAGAAAACCATTTGGCAGAGCATTGTTAAGCATGTTGAGAGCACTGTACCTTTATTAAGGGGACAGGGAAGATAACAAGAGCTGCTTCTACTTTCTGAGCCCAATGCTACTTGAGCTCTGGTATGAGAAGCCTGGCTGCTTATTGACTCTTGCTTTAAGACAGCCAAAGAGAGGAGAGCTGTGAACATCCAAAAAATCAAGAGAGGCTGAAAATAAACTCCAAGTTCTTTATCTACTTTCTTTGTTAGTGGAACACACTAAGAATATAAGTGATGAAAGAGTGTATTTAACGGACCTGCAAACTCTGAGTATAGTCCCATCCAATGACTACTAAGCAGGTACAATGGTTGAATGGAAATCACAGCTTGTACAGTAAGCAGTCAGATTAGGTCAATTGGATAAGGAGGAAAAGAGGCCCCTAAGTGTATGTGAAAGCACTGCCCATTGAGAAATTTGCTGAATGAGATTTTGATTAAAACTTGAATACCAATTAAAGATGCACAAGTCAAAATTTTTAAAAAGTACCTTAGATGGGATCTGAAAAGGGACATTCTCAACTTCTTGGAAAGATGAGTACAGCTTTTGTGTCTTCCTTGGCCCTCCTTTGTCTTGATTCCAAGCCTATGGCATAGATTATAAATCAGAACTTGGAAAGACAGAACAGATAAGAGGCATACACTGCTGTGGAAATGGAGGAATCTGCTGAGGTGAGAGGTGGCTGGTGGGAGAGCTGCCTAGATCGTGAGGAACAGGCAGAGCCCGAGGATTTACTCATCGATCCAGTGCTCAGTGTTGAGGACTTAATTACTTCTCTTCCTGCTTCCCTTTCACCAGCCCACCCTCACCGCTGAAGGGGCAAAACATTCCACTGGACCACTCACGCTGCCAAAGAAAGGCCCCTTGGCTATCAGAAATTCTCACATTGCTCCATTCATTCCAGAAGGCTCTGGTAAAGACGTGCCCTGACCTTTGTAGTAGGAAGTAGCCTGAGTGTGAACCTTTCATCACAGGGTTCTTTTGCTAGGAATAGAAACAAAGTGATTAGTTGAAAGGCAATATATTCAGGTCTAGATTGCACAGTTGACAAAATTAAATTAGCTATGAATTACTGAGGCCATAGTTGATAGAAATGGAGTCGAAACACCCAGAAGAACCAACCTGAACTTTCCCCCACAGCAGTGTCAGGATAAGCCTGAGACTTCAATTTCACTGACTGCCTCCTGAAGCATAACTTTTAGTACTCTTAAGAGTCTGGGGCTAGGGGTTACTTATGCTGAAGGGGGGAATCCTAAGAAGGTTTGGGGACTGAGAAAGACATAGAGAACCACAGAAGGAAAATTAGAATTGGGGAGAAAGAGGGTGAGGGAAAATACTGTGAGACATTCTCAGTTCTAGAGTAAGGCCTTGATTCCTACTTCCAAACCTGGCACAGTCAGTTAGTGCGCGGTACTTATATAGAATTCAAAACATGACAATATTGCTTCTAATTTCCTCCCTTTGGAAAAGATAGATGTTGGCAAACTCAGACCATAAGTAAAATGTTAGTAGATCTGAAAATGTGGTGCCTTTGTAATATAAAGTTAGGAACCTAGTCAACAGATTAAGATTGAGAATACATATTATTCAGTTGGGTGTTGTGGGCCTGCCTGTAACCCCAACAATCTGGGAGGCTGAGGCAGCAATATTTTGAGTTCAGCCTGGCTAATTTAGCAAGAGCCTGTCTCAAAACAGAAAATAAGAAATGGCTGGTGATATAGTTCAGTATACTACACAAGTATACTTGGGTTCAGTCCCAAGTGCTGCACAAAAAAGGGGGTGCCATTCAATGTATTCATGTTGGCAAGCATGGCTTGCTGCAAAAATGCAAACATAGCTTTATCATACCATAAAGCATCAAGAGGACAGGGAAAATTCTATAGAGATATGTTCAATTATGCTTAGTATCTAATTTTCATCAAGGTAATAAATATGGACAAGACTTATTATTATTAGATTTCTTCATCTGATCTACCCAGAGGACATTCTACATGGTTCCTAGCATGAGGTGATTGAATTCAGGGTAAGTCCTCCCACATCGATGCATGCAGAATATTCTTAGCGTAAGAGGTAGCTGTGTTTGCTTTTTCCTAGTCCTGCAGGAGGCTGGTACCACTTGGCTTATTTATGGGATTGTAGTCCTTTTTAAGAAATCTGGTGGTACTGGAGCATGGCAATGATTCAAACAAAAGCCAAAATAGCAAACCTAATATTTGAGCTGTCCTCGGTGTCTGAAATACCTTAGGGTATTTCAGAGCCTCTTTAACTATGTTGAGGGCTCCACCCGGGCCACTTCCAGCATTGTTGCCCTCCTCCATCCTGTCATGGAAAAGTGAGGGTAAAGTGCTCATGAGGAACATAAGCTACTTTAAATCTAGAAGTTTATTATGGAAAACAAAGTTACATTTAACATTACCTCCAATGGCCCTGAAAGGCCAAGATGAAGACATCATTCAAATTAATAAATAGTGCTTTTTAAGTTTTTTTTTAACAGTTATATTTGCTGTTCTCACACATTATACTTGGCTCAACGGTTTTGTCTGCCAGCCCCTCTTTATAGTATTAGAACTCTTAATAGAGACAAACATCATGCTCTGGTTTCAAGTAAAAATGAAAAATGTTATTGACAATGTTAACCAAGTCTTATGACCAAGTCACTCACTGAGAACCTCTTCTCTGAAAGGAAAAAGATAAAGAGGCGCAAAATACAAAACTCATGAATATTGTTACATCTACAATAGGCATTAATTTTCATGGGCAAGTGAAGTCATTGTGTCCCCTTGTTAATTTCTTTCAATTAGTCTGTATTTCTTTGCAATGTGGGGGTTCAACCTCATTGATTCTCATAAAACAGTATCTAGATAATACTCAGGCCAAGTACAGATATTTTTATTAACTAAAACAATGGCCACTAATGCTACTTAAGAATGTTGAAATCTGTTAGTGCTCGTTCTAGGAGCCTGTGCACAGGCTTGTGTTAACATACACTTACTGTATTAGTCAGCTTTCCTATTGCTGGGTCAAAATACCTGACACCGATAGCATGAATGAGAGAAGCTTAATTTGGCTCCTGGTGTCAGGGTCTCAGTCCATGGCTCCACCACAGAAACATCATGGTGGACGGGTGTGGTGGAGAAAAGCTGTTGACTTCATGGGAGCCGGGAAGCACTCCAGAGGAGGAGTGCTAGTGAGAGAAATACCCTCCAAGGCCAGGCCACCAGTCACCCACCTCCTCTGAATACACTCTAACTCCTACCAGCACATCCAGCTAGGAACACCAGTGGATTAATTCACTCATGAGTGTAATGGCCACGTCACCTTTCTGGGAATCTCTTAGTCCAGTCGTTTGTAAGTAAGATTAACCAGCGCTATTTTTTATGATCCATAGCATGCTCAGAAGTTTATCTGTTGGATATCAGGATAAGAATCTGCATTTTGGAGATCTGGGTCCTTATCAGTGTGCTAAGGGACAGATATAGCTAGTGTGAAGAACCATTAACAGGTAGGTGACAGGTAGTGGCCATCGGGGCATTGGGAAGGAGGAAACCGCACTGAATCTCAGCTCACATTGTTCCCATTTCTGAGTGTCTCAAAGAAAACCTGAGAGTCACAGCCATTTAAAAAAGGCTAATCGTGGCTAAAATCGGCCCTTTATCTATAGGCTTCCAGTTTTGTAAGAACATTTCAGGAGGGATAAAGAAAGCTTTTGCTTGAGAAGGAGTTTCAGCAGCCTCGAGGTAAACATTTTCCTTAGAATATAGAGCCAAAGAATCCGGATTTTTCCATATTCATAAAGGCTGGATTACAAAGCCTGATGTCCTTGAAAAACTGCCAAGGATACATTTGTCTTAAACATTAGGAGTTTGAGAATGTGGCTCCTCCCTGGGACTTCAGCTCTCTCAAACTTCGTACCTTAAGGAGCCTTTAGAATCACACAGCTCCCTCCTCTTTAGTGAGTCCACGACAGCTGGCCCTTCTGGACCATCTGTCTGTTCTTTTTTTTTTTTTTTTTTTTTGTGGGTACCGGGGGGTCGACCTCAGGACCTCGTGCGCCAACAGGTGCCCGTGCCGCTGAGCGATATCACCGGCCCCTTTTTCGTATGTGGGTTCCGGGCATCTGTCTGTTCTTAGTGGGACCCCTAAACCCCCGTGACTCTACAGGTGCTATTGGCAGGTTCTGGGTTCCCGAAGAGCTCTCGTAGCCTGTGTCTTTGTCTTCACCAAGTCTCTCAGCTCACTGGCTTGCTCTCAGGGCAGTCTCTGCCTCCTTCCTTTGAGGTCAGCCTCACTGGTTTGCAACAACTTCCATCCCCTTCCCCTGCTTCAGGCAAGGCTGGCCCCCTTCACCTGTCTTCTTTAACCCCTAATGACTGACTTCTCCGCAGCAAACCTGCTTTTCTCTTTCCTCCCATTACCACCCTCTTTAAATTCTTGTTCTCACTCTGTTTCTACTCTTTCATGCAATAGTTTCTTCACAACAGATTTTTATTATCCAACCAAGACTCTTTTCTGTCTTATTTTCTGATTTTTTTCTATAACTTTGTACCATTCTCCTCATAGGCTTCCCCAACCATAAACTAAATCAGTGCTTGCTCCATTTTCTCCTTCCCAGCACACACCTCTCCCTCAGCTTCTAACATCATTCTCTGCAACTAATGTCCCAGACAGCATTTGCTCTTTCATACAAAAATACCAAAGCCTTCTTTCCTTGATTATGAGAACCTATCCTTGTATGGTTGTAACCAGATGATCTTCCTCCCACAAGCAAGCTACAAAGATTCTCATCTGAGTGGTCTAAGATGGAGCCAAGGCTCAAGTATTTTTTTTTAAAGCCCTTCTATGTGATTTTAATAAGCAAAGTGGAGAACCATTGCCTCATCTTGTTGTACAAGTGAAACAAATGTGCCCAAGTTCTTTGCATCCAGGCAGCCTTCATGAATGCCACAGAAAGATCAGACTGCAGCGAGCCTCCTCTGAAGTTAGATTTTAGATTGATCCTTGCATCAATTATGAGTGAGCTCTGCTCCCCACCAGTTCCTTAAAAGTTACTGACCTTCTCATCACGTGGCCAGGATGCACTTCTCAAGCTAATTGAGTCTACAACAGAAGAAAATTTCCTAAATTCTCCTGGGCCAGTAATTACCAACTCCATTCTCCTTGTTCATCGTTGCAATGGTCAGAAGTCTTTGCCTTAAATTTAAATGGAAGCACATCTTTTAAAACTAAGCCCGTATCATTCATCCTGGCCTCCTGTGGACATGAAAAGGCCAATAAACTTTCCTTTCATGAAACTGTTCACACTGTTGAAAACATGAATAAAATCATGCCTTCGTCTTTGTTCTCTGGTTAAACAGTCCCCAATTAATTAATGGAAATAAAGAATGCCCAGACTAGAAAGAACCTTAGGGATCTTCTAGTCTAATATTTTCAAACTTTGTTTTTTTCTGCAGTGGGATCTTGTTATTAAATGCAGTCTTAAACCTACCATATTAAAAATAGTACAAAGACAGCTGCTTTTGTCACATGTTCTGGGAGACAGTCCCTGTACTCTGGTAATGGAAGCACCTAGAAAGGAACTCTGGCACTTTGCAAAATGGAATTTGGAAATTTCTTTTGTGCTGCCACATTTCAATTTTATGTACAAGGAAGCTGAACTTACAGAGTTCTATGTGCACTTTCAATTTTCTAGTAACAGTAGAAATATTACTTTGGGGTAATACCATAAAAATGTTTAATGAGTAGCCAGAGGGAAGTTTGTTTTGGCTTTGATTTTTAATAAACAGCCTGTTCTTTGCTTTAGTGAGTAATTGACGATAAGCACAGTTACCCTCTAAGCTGAAGTATTTTTAGGAGAATTACTAGACAGATCTTTCAAAAATGGGAAGAGGGCCAAGAGATGGAGGGGAGAAGGGCAGGGAAGGGGGTATAAAAATTGAGATGTGCCATGTATCTTTACTGCAAACATGTACTAATAAAAATAAAAATCTGAAAAGAAGATTGTCTAATATTAGGGAATATAGATGAAGCTCAAATGCAAAATATTTTTTTGTACATGCTTGTGGTACATAAGTAATACATTCATCAAGGGGAGTTGGTTCATATACACGTTGCATCTTGGGCCTTTTTTACTTCCCCTTACCCTCCTCTCCTTTCTTGCTCCCTCCATCTCCAGATCACCTTCCCATCTGAAAATGGTCTGCCTCCTGTTTCTTTCTTTCTTTCTTTTTTTTTTTTTTTTTTGTGGGTACCGGGAGTCAAACTCAGGACCTCGCGCTTGCCAGGCAGGCACTTATGCTGCTGAGCTATCTCACCGGCCCTGCCTCCTGTTTCTTATTGTTTACCTTTTACTTTGCTCTTTAAATTATTTATACTTTGGGTTTCTCATATAAGAAAAAGCATGTGATATTTAACTTTCTCTATCTGATTTATTTTGCTTAGAAATGCTAAGGATATTTGAACCCCTTTTTCAAAGCAACCCTTAGAGGCCACTCCTCATCCCCCATAGTATCACCCTGGTGAAGCTGCTGAATGTTCCAGAAAGACGTTGTCCTACTTTTGGATCCAGGCTGGTGGCCAGAAGACCACTATTGCTCTTGTCCTCAAATGCTGTTCTCTGACACAGAGTACTGGGGATAAAAATGTTAACTATCAAGACACTCTTCCAACTTCTGGATCTCGATTTTTCCTGGAACATGAACACAATAAGTTACCATCATTAGGAAAATAAAGAGCCTGGTTGTGCTGGTGTAGGCATAGGACTTTGAAATACTTGAATACTTTACTCCTTTTCCCTTTCCACTGAATTTCTCTGAAGCAAGGCAATTTTTAAATCTTCTGATTTGTTTTCAGCATGTTTCCATTTCTACCTTTCCTTTCTTTCCAGTTCCTAAAGCACAAACAAACAAATAGCAGGAAGCCTGGAAAGTGCAACAGGGTAGCAGCCACCCCCAGGGAAATGGATTTATTATATGGTCAAAACCAAACCAAGATGTAAGAGAACCCTGGAAAGTATGATAATTTGCAATATTTTCAAGCAAATATTCTCTGTAACTTACAACACCATTTGTGAAGGGAAGAGGATGAGCACTTGTGAGAGAGGACAGAAAAGGACAGTGTTCCTCCTGGATCATGAATTTTCTCCTCTCCATCACCTTGAGCAATTCTGTCGCACATAGGCACAGCGCTTGCAATGAACCAGCAGCTAGGTGGGTAAGCGGACCTGCCATTCCCACCCTCATCCACCTGCCATCCTCAGTGCTTTGCGTGTGCACTTTGAGAGTGAGAAGCAGTGAAATATTTCCCCTGTCCATCACCCTAGACAGTATCAAAGAGTTTTTCCCAAGGATATGTAGAGCTATAACAATGCCCTTTATGAACTGGCCATCCCTTCTTGATTGAATCCCTTAATCCCCTTCTTGTTAGGCAAAATAGGAATCATAGGGGCATACTTGCAATGTTCCTGGAGCCACAGATTTATGATTCCTTGGCTTTAATACTCATGGGATTTGGATTTCTCACCTGCCTGTCTCAGCTTCTGGTCTCAGTCTAGCTTTGTATCCTTCCTTTTGCAGGAGGAGTTCCTCTACATAGCGCTTCCTTGATGCCAGATAGCTTTCTAAGCTCTTTATAGTTATTATCCTATTTATTCCTTTACAACAGTGCTATGACTTAGGTTACATAATTTTCACCATTTTATAGATTAGGAAACTAAAGCTTCAAGAATTTAAATAATCTTCCTGAAGTAAAACAGCAGTGGGTGTGGTGATGTGATTTGAATTAAGACAGAGGGATTCCAAGTCCGTAGTTCTGTCCATTTCTCTGAACTGACTCTCTGCATTTCTGAAACCCCTGATTATTTCAAGCCAAAAGATTTCTATAAACTTTCTTGGTAAACTTCCCAGTTATATTCCCTCTAATTAATGATATCTTTTTTGTCTTAATATTGATTCTTCGTATGTTTTATAAAAAAGTGTCAGCCATTAAATGAACACCTCTGTAAAACATTGTATAGCATTAGCTACACCTTGACTGTGTAACATTAGCAAAGTTCTATCATCTATGTATCTATCTATCTATCTATCTATCTATCTATCTATCTCTCTCTATCTATCTATCTACCATCTATCTGTCATCTGTTTTAGATCTAAGTGGATAGTCTTTTATTTGCAACTTTTTCAAAAAATACTTTTTAGCAATGTTTCCAAGATTAATCTCAAGACTACTAAGTCTTTTGTAACCTGAGCTACTCTTAATGCAAGAACATTAAAAAATCTGATGTATTAAATTTTTCAAATTCTTTTCCAAGTTCCAAACTCCCTGAACCCTTCTATGCTGGTAGGTCAGCTTGTGAAACTTCATCTACGCCCAGCCTTAATGTTTTAGATACCCTGGAGCAAAACCAGTTATTTTATCACATAACAATTTCGGAATGTGGACTATATATTTCAAACCTTCCAAAATTTTATAGAAAACATATATAACTTCTACAGTTTTATGTGATTAGAATATCTCTCCAAGTGGGAACTTTGTCAGTGACATGATTTAATTTCCACACAGCTGTATGACTATTATCCATGATCTTTGCATCTTACTGGGGATAAAACATTGTGCGATGAGTTGCGTTAGTCTCTCTCAGCTTTAACATTAACTTGACTAGTTCTTAGCTTTCTGAGTTAACTTCCATAGAAATCTTCTTTTGATGTCTAGGGCCCCTGCAATTCTACTTGACAATTTCCATTATAGCTAAGGTATGTGATGTCAGATTTCAGTTGATTTAAATGCATTATGTTGGGAATTATTTTTCAGTAATTGTATATTTTTTTTTTTTTGTGGGTACCGGGGGGTCGACCTCAGGACCTCGCACGCCAGTAGGCGCCCATGCCGCTGAGCGATATCACCGGCCCCTTTTTCGTATGTGGGTTCCAGGAGTCGAACTCGGGCCCTTGCGCTTGCCGGGCAGGCGCTTAAGCCGCTGAGCCATCTCACCGGCCCCCAGTAATTGTATTTGTATGTGTGTGTGTGTGTGTGTGTGTAGAGAGAGGGAAATTATATATACTTATAGTATATATATATATATATATATATATATATATAGTATATTATATATCTATCTTTTCATCATGGCTGGTGCTTTTATCTCCCATCAAATCTTGGGCATTTGTATTGGTCAGGCTTCCTGTTACTCGAAGGAAATACCTGACACCTGAACTTTAAAAAAGGGGAAGTTTATTTTAGCTTATCATTTCAGAGGTTTCAGTCCATGGTTGGCTACTTCAAGGTGGAAATATGATGGCAGAGGAGCATGAAAGAGGAAAGCTGCTCATCTTATGGTAGCCAGAACCAGAGAGAGCAAGTGACCCAGGGGAAAGGGGCCAGGGACAAGAGCACACCCTTCTAAGTCACACCTCCAGTGACCCATCTCCTGTGACCAGGCCCACCTAACAGCACATGCAGCTATGAATTAGTCAGTGAACTAATCCACTGGGGAGTTTATTGCTTCTGTGATCCAATCATCTTTCAAAAGCCCCACAATTACCCAGGAGACTTTGGGGGGACATTTTATATCTAAACCATAATAGCATCTCATACAACTCAGCAACAACAACAGCAAAAAGTCAAATAACCCAATTAAGTAATGGGCAAAAGGCCTTAAGAGACATCTTTGCCAACAACATACACACGACCAACAGGTGTATGAAAATGTGCTCAACAGCACTAGTCATCAAGAGAGTGAAAATCAAAACCACAGTGAGATATCACCTCACACCAGTTAGGATGATCGATATTTTAAAAAAGATAACAAGTGTTGGTAAGGGTGTGACTAAAAGAGAATTCTTGAACACAGGTGGTAGCAAACTCCAATAAATATTTTTGTATACCAATAGACTTGTAAAATTTATATGTAAACATGAATATTTGATTATTTTCTTGAGTAAGAAAAGAGTGATAAGAGGATTGGCCCTAACAGATAGGAGAGCTCAGTATTAGTACAAGGATGGATAAATAGATCAATGGAATAGGATGGATATCCCAGGAAGGGACTTAGTTGTAAGTTGACACTTGGTCTGTAGGCAGAAGTGGAAGTATTGGCCAGAAAGGAGATAATGGCTTTTCGATAAATGTCATGGGAGGAGAGTTATGGTCCTTATAGAAAGAGAACAAGAAAATAAAACAAAATTGGATTGTCTCTTAGATTGGGTTTCTGCAAAAGTGGACCTTGAGACAAAGTTTTGGATGCAAGTAGTTTGAGAGATGAATCTGAGAAAGCAAAGTCAGGCCTTAGGAAAGTAAGACAGGGAATAGGAAAAAATAAAGAATGTGTATGATTCAATTACCTTCATGGTTGATGGGGTTTCTGTCCTTCTGGTGATATTCCAGACACTTCATAGACAATACCTCAGAATTTAAAGGGTAAGGAAGCTGGAATATTAATTGACCAACTCTAACCAACCTATTCTGATCCCTTTAGTACTTGAACATGGCTCCGAGGGGTAGGATTTGGTTACTGATTGCAAAACAAACCACCCTAAGACTTAGTAACATAAAACCTTCACCGTATTATACCCATGGATTCTGTGGACAGGAATTTGGGCAGGGTATAGTGGGGATGGCCACAGTGCCAGGAGACTTAACTAAGAAGTCTTAAATGACTGGGTGTGACTCGAATAAAAGGGACCATAATCATTTTCCAAAACTTTTGGCACTTGATCTGGAATGAGCTCAGGCTGGGATCATCAGAGACTAGTTTTGTGTGGCTTGGGTTTCCTAATACCCTGGAAGGCTAAAGGCCTCTGGCTTTCTTATGCTGTGCTTAGGCCTCTGAGAGTGGGCAAAAGGGCAGAAGCTCCATGAACAATTCCAACCTCACCTCAGGACACTTGTATCATGCCTTCATCCTCATGCAATCACAGAGCCCACCCGGATACAAGAAGAGGAAGATCTGACTCCACATCGTGGGAGGAGTGTCCAACAGTTTATGACCATTACCTCTCTGGAATTTCTGTCCTGCCTGTTGCACAAGGAGAATATGTTCACGCAGCCAGAGAAAAATCCCAAGCACGGAGATGCAAGTGTTTGAGGCCCACCATTGCTGGTTACAGAAATTTCCCAACAGAGCTGAATGTGACTTCTTGGGCAGGAGAGATGGGCGTAGGCAGAGCCCCACAGGATTGCAGCCCATCATTTGTACCACCGCCATCCACTTGTTCCCTGCTTTAAGTCCTCGAGGTTGCATCTCTGACTCTTCAAGATGTTAGCTTTTCACATTAGAAAAAATTTAAAAAATGTCCTAGGCTGTAGAGTGAGAAGGTATAGTTCCCCTCATTGAGTCAATCTGAAAAATGAAATGAATATTTATTTTCTTCCACTTCTTACCCTTGTCCAGCACTTCCACTTTTGTAGGTTGCTTATCCAGTGGGGTGAAAGTGATCGTCATCCCTGCAGGGCCTGGTTTCTGGTTATCTCACCCATTTCCGGTCATCACCAGGCACACAGGAGCCAAGAGGCACAGCAGAGAATCCCCAGAGTTCCCAGAATATTTCTCTCTGCCCTTAAAAAAAACCCAGAAATCCTAGTTTCTCATCGTATATACTGCATATTCACTGGTTAGATTAATCTACTCAGTATAATGACTCCTTTTTTTTAAATATCTTTGTTTTTTTTTTTTTTGTCTTTTGGTCCACTGGCATCAGAAGCCCACAATTATCATCAGAGGGTAGTCAGAGCTTTACATTCACTTGCATATTTCTAATACCCTGGCAGAAATGCTACATCTTGGGAACCAGGGCTTCTGAACCAGCAAAACCTAACACTGGAATGGAAATGGGAATTTCCCAGTGGGTCACTTGGAATGATGGTAAGATAATTAATCCTATTTCCACTTTGTGGTTTCCAAACCTATACAATCGAAATATTTGTGGCACTAAAAATAAAACAGCTATTTGCTTTATCATACACAGCGCGGTTTGAAGGACAAATCTATAAAATTAAAGTGTTATTCCCAAGACAGTACTTTGTTTTTATTATGTTGTTAACATATTCATTTCACATATTAATGGAGCTCAGTGTGGTGTTTCCATACATGCAGACAGAGAGCCCTGATTGAATCCACACCCCTGCACCCTTCCCAATCTCTAGTAATCACTGTTTTCTTTTCAGGTTGACTTAATTTAATTTTCATTTATGAAAGAGAATACGACATACTTATTTTTCTATGTCTGTCTTGTTTCACATAATGTCCTCTGGCTCCATCCATGTTTGTTTTAGATAGCAGATCTCATTGTTTCTCATGGCAGAATAATATATTGATATAATATACCTATCTATCTATCTATTTATCTATCATAATTATTTTCTGTCCACTTGTGTGTTGTGGGGCACCTACGCTGATTTCTCATTTTGGCTATTGTGAATAATCATGCAATAATCATGGGCACACACGTGGTACTTTGAGTGCCCAAGATGGTAATTTGAACCCTCAAGTGTTATCTAAAATTTTGCCAGTTCTGCAGTTCCCAGGAAATGTGATAGGACTATGCTATGACAGGGTACTTATCGCTCCAATTTCTTTGACATAAAAGAAGTCCTTTTCCTGAGTCAACCTTGTACAAGATTCCATATTAATAAATAAGACTCTAGGTGCACCCTAGAATGCATATAATTCCAGGTAGGCTAAATGACTGCACTTGCCGCAATTGATGTAGCCAGCTGTCTATCAAGTGCGTTCAAAAGACAGCGCCACACTGAGAGTTTAGCATGTGATGGATTATTTAAGGGTTAGATATTCAGTGGTATAATACCTGGGTTAGCTTTGACGAGAGGGCGCCCAAATGAGTGAAAGCATGCATGAGTTTTATTTTAAACACCTCCGCCCTTGTGCAAGTCCTGGGGTGGGTGACGAGAGAGAAGGGTTGGCTCACCTCTACTAGCCAGCTCACTCTTTCTTGCTTCATTTATACTAACTGGCTACTTAACCTACAAAAGATCCTCATACTCGGTGCTCACTGCTATTGATCTGTCCGGATCATTTTCTTCCAGAATGTCTTGCCTTTCATCTTCCAACATTGTTCCTTTTAGACTCTCATCATCTAGCTAAGCCGTTTGTTACTGTCCAAGAGTTCATGTATATCTGTTGATATTAAAACTTATCCTTCCACGTAGCATGAAAACAAGTTGAGTAGTTAAGCTTTTGCTCACTACAACGAGTTTCCTTTAGATCTGATTTTCAGAGCCACCCCTCTGCGTAGAACTGCGAAGTGGAAGTGGTCCAGCTTGGAGCACTAATAGACAGACCCAACCTGAACATGCACCTGGTCTATGTTTTCTCTGTATATCTTCTGGCTGTCAGGAAATCCCAATGATATGGTATGTGTGAGCTGCAGGAAATGCATCAGTGCAAGTGTACATGACACTGGCATCTGGGTTAGTTCTTCCTATGACATATTTGTTCCTCTGGAACTCCAAATGTCCTGTTGTCTGGGCATGGTAGGTTGCTGCTGCTCAGTGTTAATACTTAACGGATATTGTGATACCTGGCCTATGATAAAGCACTGGTAGATGGTCATTCAGTGCTTATGGGGCTCCAGCAAAAAGCCTTCCACTTCCACTGACATAAGTTGGAAGAGCATTTCTGTGTGTGGTAAATGCTCTCTCAAAATCCAAAGAGCCTTATGTAATGTGTGCCTCTTTCTTAGTGGCAGAAGCTAAAAGTTGCAATAAATTGTTCTTTCTGTTGTAGAGAATACCTTAGTATACCACAGGACCTTGGATCCTGTGACATCTCTGTTCTTCTGATAAGCAGATGTGTGAGATGGGGTTAAATGGGAAGGAGATTTATGAGGGGAAATACTGATGAAGGGTGAAGCAGAATATGCAAGAGTCATCAGGGTGGGTCATCAGACCAGGATGCAAATCTGTACCTACGATAAGAAAAGGGCAATAAAAGAAGACTGAGAAGAAAGACCAGAAGACTGCAACACAGCTCTAAGAAAGCACTGACCAGACTTACAGGGGCGATTATTCAAAGTAACCTACTAGAGAAGCCAGCCCACATCCCATAGGAAGGAGCCAGCATGTGTGTCTCCACAGCACTGTTATTGTGTAGCAACAACCTTGGGGAAACACGATCATGGTGCAGAGGTGCTGACAGACCCACAGGGTGGCAGCTGGGGCTGTTTGTTCTGTATGGTCCTTGCTGTTAGTTCTGTCAAAGGAGATCTGAATGCCACATTCACATAGGTCCCACATGATCTTTAAAATCTTCATCAGTGTCCTTGCATCTCTTGGGAATTTCTTTGCATCTTCTTGCAGGCTGTGTAGAGGATGACATCTTCATGTTACTGGCTCTACTTTTATGTGTCATCAATATAAAGGGCTCATGAATGACTGGTAGAGTACCGGGATGGTGTACTTTTGCTTGTTCTATATTGTGGCAGATGAGAGGAGAGACAAAATGGTGAAAGCGTACTGCCATCTGCCCTGCATATACGCAGACCGTTTTTGAGTCTCTTTCCTGATGGGTATTGAAATGAATACATCGAGGAAATCAGTAGCAACTGCAGACCAGGGGCTGTGCTTTTCTGCTCCAGGACAGATGCTATCTTCAGCACAGCATCTATGATTAGGGCCACCATTTGTTAAGTTTACTGTCGTCTATCACCATCTGCCATACCCATCTGTTTTTGGCAGGACCATAGTAGTGAATTAAACAGGATATGTTTCAGGCCATCATCCCTCCATCCTTTAAATCTTCAAGGATTGCGCTGTTCATTGCAATTCCAGCCGGGTTATGAAACCTCATGCGATTTATTATCTTGGCTGGGGGAATGCACTTTCAATTTTTTCAGTTCGGCTCTTTCTTTTGTAAAGGCACTTACTCCACAGGTTGGGAAATGAAATTCAAGATTTTCCTTGTTCCTAAGTTGTATTTATCCACTTGGGAACTAGAGTCTGAGTTCCCAACAGTTGTGACAGTGTGCAGACCCCTTGGACCCACTGAGATAGACGCAGATATACAGTACTTGGTCCAGGATTCCATTTAAACATGGCTTTAATTCTGCAGCTCTCCAATTGGAAAGACCGGTGGGATTTTAGGACTCCTAGCGTCCCCACACCTCAGATGATACATTCAGTACATCTGAGCATTCCTATTTCCCCACTGTTATCTGAATAAATGGGTGTAGGTCCTTTTGAGGAGGGATTTGGGGAATATTTTGTATATAACATGTGGGGATGCAGGATTTTCCATTAAGAGCATATGACTTTTTCAGTGAATGGACTCTTCATCTGAGACCTGGCTCAAGTCTGGAAACTTGAGGGTTTGTGATTTTTATGTGGCATTAGCCTCCTGCTTTCCATCTCAAAATATTTTAATTCCATAATTCAAACAATACTATCATTGGCTTCCAACCTGCTTTCCTCTTATAAATATTAGGGTCCCTTAGTCTCAGTGAAGAGCCCAGTGTGTCAAGGGCCCTGGTTGCCATGATGTTCTTACTGTCTGCTACTGTAATTATGTCTGCTTTCTCTCGTATTATTATGTGTTACAACATGGACGCTGCTCTTCTTCATCTCTGCTATCCCCTCTGACAATGGCAAACTCATTTCATCGTGGTGTCCCTGTTGTCCATTCTAACCTATAGGGGCCGGACTGTCCCCCTCACTTATATATTCCTATTGCTTAACACACTGTCTTCCAGTTCCTCTTGGGACAAACAGTCAACAAGTGATTTTGTGGTCTTATATAACAACTATCTCAGCGGGTACAACTCTCTGTGGTTTTTGACGCCTTTCTCTCTATACTAAGGCAATTCTATCACTTTCACTTCATTTACCAAAGGCCACTGGTTCTCAAACTTTCTGGTCTTAAGACCCATTTATACTCTTACCAGTGTACAATAACTCTGAAGGGCTTTTATTTATATTTACCAATATATTACGAATAAAACTGAGGAATATTAGAATAGATTTGTGTGAAGTCACCTTAAAATAACAAAAAGAAGCTCATTACAATTAATTTAGGTGACCTATTTTAATGACAAACAAGCACATTTCTAAAACTAGTGAGAACAGTGACATTGCTATACATTTTGTAAGTCTTTTTGATATACAACTTAGTGGGAGATAGCTAAAGTTTCTGCTTTTGGATTCAAACTGTATTCATATATTGTTTTGGTTGAAATATATGCAAGAAATCCAGCTTCACAAAGTGTATGGTTGGAAAAGAGAGGAATACTGTAATATCCTTTTTAGGAGTTTTGACCATTCTTCTTTAATGTAACACCAAAATTTAGGAAGTAGTAATCTCTTAGAGCACAGTTGTGATGTGAATCTGAACTATTTTCCATAAACTCAACTTCTGTTGTAATAAAATCCACGTTCTATCATGTGCTTTGAGAAAATCCTCTAGCCATGCATGATCTTGTAACATCCTGCGATGATCGTCCTACAAGAAAGTATTAAGTCATTTTGTCAAGCAGATTCTTTAAATGTGGGTGCATTTAATTATATAATATTTAAAGGGCCACATTATTTAATAAAAATCACCAATCTCATGTTTAAGCATTGGGAAAATGCTTGAGCTCAAGGTAAAATAAATTTTTCACAGTTAAATTGTCTGTTTCTCTTTCTCTCTCTCTCTCTTTTTGCCTTGAAATGACAGGCTAACTCTGTTCATTTTTGAAAAAATGACTGCCAAATAACCAATAACCATTGTTTCTATGTCATTTGTTTTTGCAAGGCAAAATATTTTTTCATTAAAGGGGCTTGGCTGGCTTTTAATGGAAATAATTTCAGAAGTGTTTTTTGTAATATAACTATAGTATTTTGGTATGCATTAAAATCTTCATGCATAATTCCTATTTTGTCATGTAGAATATTAAGAAAGATATGTACTGGAGGATTAATTGTAGAAATTCATAATTCTGAGACTCCTTCAAGAGTATCCCTAGGACAACTGACTTAAAATTAACAGGGAAGATTATTAGTATGGTTTGCTGCTACTGCCTTGTCTTTTTTGCTAAGGCCAAAAGCACACCATTGCTTCAGTACTACCAGTAGAAATATCAACCAAACAGAATAGCTAAAAAACATCTGAATGTGAAAATAGTTTGAGGTGATGGATTTTCTGGAAGACTCCAGGATCCATAGGGACCTGTGGAGCATACTTTGAGAAATGTGCTGTGGTAGCATCATTTCCACCTGCAAGGTACTTCTCCAAACTGTCCTCAGGACTGGCTCTGGCAATGTAAATAAAATCAATTATGTGGGAGACTGAAGTTACGGTATTGCACTGAATTGTAATTAATTGCATTTAATTTGTATCGAGGAGAACAAACCCATCTTGTGAGTCAGCACCTTTTCATAGTTCCTAAGCAATGGAAGTCGGCTCTTCTCAAGCAAGAAAGAGAGAGTTTTCTGCTAGTTCAGTGGGTGTAGAGCAGTGTAGGAGCTCAAGATTTTCAAATATCTCCATCCCAAAGCTCATGGTTCAATCTCTTCCTTACCAGAACCCTATATTTAACAGAGGAGACTTGCATGGTTGTTAGTTCAGCATCTTCTTAACTCCTATCATCCTGGATTTTCAGCTCTTTCTGCCCTTGGGCTGCAGGAAAAGAACTTTTTAAAGATGCAGTAGAACCCTTTTGCTTTTCATAGCATCTATATTGGCTAAGCCAATATTTACATGATATGAGCCTACTTTTTTTTAATGTTTTTTTCATGTATCCAACATCAAAAACAGAACAGCCAAATTCACTATATTGGCTACCATTACTGCCATATCTATCCCATGTTGGGACTGTGAATAAACCAGCTTTTCCTCTCTCAACTGTGCAGCTTCTCAGTCCACAGGGGAGAGTCTTAGTAAATGTGATACTGCAGCTTGCTAGTGTCCTTTACCTCCTCACTTATTACAGCAATGGGACCCGTTTGCTGTGTTATCAGCAAGCATCTCATCTTGAGGGTCTGCTTTCCAGGACAGTTTGGGTTACTACAGAAACCAAAGCTGAACCACAGATGGGTGAAAATATTTGTGTGGATGGTGACCTCTGGAAAGAAGTCAGTGAGTGGAGAAATGAAATAGGGAATGAAAAAGGAAGCCAGTAAAGTGCATATTAAAAGGAGGTTGTCACCACTGGCAAGTAGGGCTCAAGTTTACGGTGTAATCTCCTGGAGTCTTTAAAACCTAACTTACTGTTGTTCCGTTTAGGGATGAAGAAGTTGGGATAGTGTTCCTCCATTGGCTAAAGATTGCTCCTGGACATTGGCCCTATTTCAGCCAGCCCTGGGCATGGAATAAGTCTGCTCAGTAGTCAGACAACTTTCTCAGGCAGATGCTTGATGCAGAAATGCAAGTGTAGAATGTTTCTTCCCTGGAACTCTGGGTGAGGTCCAGATGCGGCTAAATACACGGGCTGGGTTTTGGAAACATCTGTTACAGATTACTACCTGACATGCACACCAAAACCAAATTCAGGAAGCTTTAAAGGCTTAGATGTGGAAGAAAACAACACACAAAAATTTAGAAAACAATCTTGCAGTTTTAGAGCTTGAGGTAGAGAAAGATTTCTTTAAGAAGATACAAAAATGCAAAACAAGGAAAATAATCAATGATCTTTCTTTACTGAAAGACAGTGAATAAAAATATTACAAACTTAGAGAAGATATTTTCAGAGATTAATGTTTAGTATATTCAAATATCCCATGAATAGAAAAAGAAAAGAAAATTCAGTAGAAAAATGGGCAAAATATCTGTGATTGGAAACATCAATGAATTATGAAAAAGCAAAAATGGTTCATAAACATTTGTAAAAATATTAAATCTCATTATGAAACAGAGAGAAGCAAATTAAAACTACAAGATTAGAGAATTAAACTGTCAGGATGGATCTGTTGTGGCAGGAATGTGGAGTCAAAGGACTCTCATCTCTTTCTAAAGGAAGAACAAATTGCATAAATTCATGAAGTACAGTTTGGGTTTTCAGAGTAGAATTAAACATGTACGTTTCCTTTGATCTATCAATACCATTTACAGGTACCTAAAGAGACTTTTGCACATCAGTTTGTGCACCAAGATGCAGCCTTGTAAAAGAGGTATTATCAAGCTAGAAACAAACCAGATGGTGACTTTCAAATTTGATTCTATTTCTTACTGTTTGTGTGAATTTGGGCAGTTACTTAACCTCATGAAAGTTCAATTCTCTCAGTGATAAAATGAAAATAAGAGTAACTTCTAATTCACAGGTTTGTTATAAAAAATAAAGAATACATATGATATTCTTCTGCATGTACTCTCTTGTTTTATGATCAATAAATGTTAATAAAGTGGGTAATTCCTATTTTCATTAGAGTTCTAGAAAATATCATTTAAGGAAAAAGTAGATTGTTCACCCTTTTAGGTTTTAAGAGCTTATTAAATAACATTTTAGTTTTATCCTTTTGTAGTCATCTGGCCTTAAAAAACAGTACCTGTCCCCTGGACTGATCAAGAGTATTAAGTGAGAAAATGTGCATAATGCATGTAGCTTTTGTGCCTGAAGGTGACACCTAAATGTGTGAAGCCCACTATTATAGTTTTCTCCATTTTGTAGGATTATTCTCTGTTTAAAAAATTCTATGAAAGTATCACGTCAACTTGTTTCTTATTATTTTGCTTGGCCTATGTTCTCACATATTGTGGATATTCTTTTATTTATTTATTTTTTAATTTGGTCTTAAAGCACTAATCTTTTAAATAATATTTGGATTTTATTTGACTCTCCCACTTTGTTACAATAGTTTTTTTTCTGGTTTAAAATTCCCCAGGTTGATTTCTTTATCTCACTGAATTCTCTTTTCCTTTATCATCTTGCATATTTTTATATTTTGACCATTTCCTCACCAGTTTCTCTATCATTTGGAACTTTTCCCACAATGTTGCTAGGCTTGATTACTGATCATTTGTCTATATGGCTTGTAAATCTGGGGAGGTTTCTTTTGGGACTCAGTTCAGAAACCTGGGCTTGATACCAAAAAAATAAAATAGTGCAAAATAACAAACTGAAGTGGTAGAAATCAAATGAAACCTACTTAAGTTATTATGAAAAAAAAAAACCCTGCAATATTCAGAACTAAATTTAATCATGAAAAATATTTGATCTTCAAACAATGGGTAACAAAATCAACCTAAATTCACCTAAACGTTAATGCAGGTGGCAGAAGCTCTCAGTGTAGACATGTGCAGAGCAATAAACGCTTTGGGTTCAGCTCCCTCAAGTCGCTTTCCTCCGCATGGAGCTGAGGTTTTTCCCAGTGTATGATACAAAATTGAGGCCCAAGAAGCAGAAGCAGAAGCATTTCCTGAGAGTTTTCTGGAGCCACAGTGTCTCAAATCCAGAACTGCTGAACCAGGATCACCACTTCAAAAGGCGGTTTGTCAGGGATACAAAAGGGTGTTAGTGAGGTTCAGAGCTGAAGTCAGCCTGGGCAGCACCTCCTCTTTCAGTGTAACTTGATGCATATGCAGGGAACATAGACCATGATATTGTCAGGACAGGCATTGTGGATGATAAGTATCCTCAGGTGAAATATTAAATACATTGCATAGTTCATGTGTTCAAATCTTGACTTAGTCATTTAACTATTAGCAGCATTTTACCCACAAATATTTCACATGTGCCAGTGTGTGATTTACTCATACTTATCTCACTTGGTTCTTCGGTAGTACATTACTTTTACTATAATATTGTAATGAAAGAAAACATATTTTCATTTACTCATTGAACTAGCACTTACCCAGCACATGCTTCCTCTAGAGTAGTGATGGCGAACCTTTTAGAGCTTTCAATGATAACAGCCCGCTGTAGCACGTGCACCACAGGTTTGCCACCACTGATCTAGAGGCTGGGGAGACAAGTGAGGAGATATGAGGAACTGTCCCGAGGGAACACAAAGTGGGGAGTGAACACATCACTGGAGAGTTCTAATGACAGGGGAGGGAGGTTCTGACTGAGTTCTCACAGGACCACATTGAAGCATCTGGACAGAGGGGGCAGGGATGCTAGAGGGAGGTGAAAATAAATGAAGCCTGAATTTTCTCGAAGGGTGAATTGTTTGAGGAAGAGGGAGGAAAAGAACATTCCTTAGAGATAGGGTGACAGAAACTGAGAGAGAAAGGATGAGATTTCACTGGAGGCTTTGAAGTAGAGCAGTGCCATTGATGCATAATAATCCAGAAAAGGAGTGGAGGAGGATGAAGCTGGAGAGCCAGCTGGGGGTTTGCATCCATGGTGAGGATGCGTTGTTTATCTGGTAGGGTGGCATTAAAAGGCTTTTAAATGAGGAAGAGCACAGTGGCATTATCACTATTGCTGGAACCTTCTGGCTATAGAACAGAGGAAGGAGGATGTGGGAGAAAGAGACACCAATTAAGAGGCTGTTACATTCTTGCTGGCAAAAGATGATGAGGGCCGAAAACAATTGAGCTATTAGATGGTAAGATTCAGTTTCCAAGACCTCTGCATGCTCTCTCTTCAACTTTCTTCACATCATTTCCACTTTCCAAAACAATATTGCAGTCACTGCTTTAAATGAGCAAACTCTCAAGACATCCTCCTCCTCCATCCTTCCATTACACTGTAAAAAAATGGAAATAATTAAACCTTTTATTATCCATCTTGAAGAGAGATCAAATGTAATCCGTCCCACATGCTGTCAGTACGTGTGCCAGATTCCTCAGCCTTACACAGAGCAGTGGAGGAGCAGTAGGGTCTTATTCCGGGACGAAAACAAACCACTCTCATTTCCACTGTGTTTAATTTATGCCATGGTAACAGTACCCTCAGCACAGAGCTGCGCTTTCAAGCTTCATATTTACCCTGGAAGCTAAATGTACACCTCCAGGAAACTGCTTGCAGGTAAGACCATGATTACATGTTAAGGAACTCTTTCAGCTGGGATGAACTGGCTTCTCCTCCTCCCCCTACGTCCCAATTTCTGTCTTAAGCATCATTCCCTTCAGACTGTTGTGCACTTTTTTCTCTATTCTCAGCCCAGTGGGAACTGAGATGTTGCAAGAGGGAGTATAGTTTTTCCCTTAACTTCACTGTGTTTCAGAAAAAGTTTTGAGAGGTAAATGAAGGAAACACAAGCTTTCCATATGCAAAACTAATTTCTTGGGTTCTTGGCATGCTGAGAAACTCACTAGGCTTGTGGTCCATCTTTATTTGAATAACAGCACTTTGTCATCTAAAACTGGCAGGAGGCGGGTCAGAACCCAACTGGAGAGAGTCCCATTGGACAGCCCATTCTGCTGCCTGGAAACCAAGAGAGTCCCATTGGGCAGCCCATTCTGCTGCCTGGAAACCAAGTGGCTTTCTCTGAAAATTAGTGTGCTATTTCCCCTGTAAAACACTGGCACAGAACAGTAGCACTGTGGCTTTTAACAAACACTTGCTGGCTTCCTACTGCGCAGGATACTACTACGTAACTGAGGGTTGATGCAGATACTCTCAGTAATTTTCCAGCCCTAAACTAGGAAGAGTTCATGGCATAAAATATACTGAAGTTAATGAGAACCACAAAGCGCCCTGGAAGCTCAGTGTTGAAAGAAACATTGCTGGTTACCTAGTGCAAACACCTTCTGATGCTGGAATTCCCTTCTAAAGCAAGGCTGTACTTGGATGTCTGTGGCAATGGGGAGTTGTCTACCTAGTGAGGCAGCTTTTAACCGCTCAGATATCTTAAACGTGCTTGTTTATTCTCGCTACAGTATTTTATGTAATATACAACATAAGACAACAAGTCTCTCCAAATTAAGCTCCCTTTTCATACTTTAAGATAATTATTTTCATTGTCACAATATTTCTATTTTGAATTTCTCAGGCTATTATCCCATTGTCATAATATATAACATGACTTCAAAGTCCCTCATTCACCTGGTCAGTTTTTACCTAAATTCTAAGTCGTCCTTCTTCATCCTAAGGTGAAGACACCAGCACTGAACAGCATCCTTAGCTGTGGGCAGACTTTTGGGGAAATTAAGAAAAACTAACTCTGTCCCCATTATAAATACTCTGCTTTTATTATCACCTTAATTTCTCCCTGGAAATTTCCATTTGGAAGGGATGCCTCCAACAGAGCTAAAGGACTAGGGGAATAAGGTGACACACTCTTAAGTTATAAGATAAGGTTTAATTCCAGACTAAAGCTTGTCCAGCTTTTTCTCATGTTGCCTTAATTTGAAAACAATGGAGTTTAGATGGAAATGAAGACAGAAAACAAGAGAGAAAGAAGCAAGTTGATGATGAGTGTAAATACAGTATATAGGGGAATTACTGGCTGTGAGATATTTGGGGGGAAGAGCCCAGACGAGCTGTAGTCTTTGTGCTATTTATTAACATTTATTTATTTATTTCATTAGTACATGTTTGCAGTGCATAATGTTTACACTGTTTGTTTGTTTGTTTGTTTGTGTGGGTACCTGGAGTCGAACTTAGGACCTCGCGCTTGTCAAGCAGGCACTTACGCCACTGAGCCATCTCACTGGCCCTGCACTCTTTTTTACCAGCTTTCTGATCTTGAAAAGATACTTAATTTCTCTGAACTTTATTTTTGTCATTTTGGAGTGAAAAGCACTGTAATACTGAACATATAGAACTATAATATTAAACGACTAAATGAGATGCTATATGAAAGCCTTTGCCATTTTTCTTCCTTCTTTCTACTTCTGTCCTCGTCTGCATAGCCCCCTTCTCTTCCATTTGCCCCCTTCATTCCATGTAGGTGCCGGCAAAACCAGGAGTCTGGGAAAGCTATGAAATGTGAGTGGAGATGCCTACCGGAAAGGAGCCACAGACAGTGCCCGTGGGACAGGTGACACAGCACAGGGCCACTCCCAGGTGTATTTTTCACAAACTCGGCTCTACCCAACTTCGGTGATTCCAGTGGCAAAGTAATGCCATATCTACACATTTAATCTCAATGCCCCCTCGCCTGGCAGTTAATTCACTGAAATGTAACATCATATTTATTGAGGGAAAATTCCACTAACATCAGTTCTTTCTCTTTCTTTCTCTTTCTTTCTTTCTTTCTTTCTTTCTTTCTTTCTTTCTTTCTTTCTTTTTTCTTTCTTTCTTTCTTTCTTTCTTTCTTTCTTTCTTTCTTTCTTTCTGTCTTTCTTTCTGTCTTTCTTTCTGTCTTTCTTTCTGTCTTTCTTCTACTTCTTTTTCTTCTTCTTTTTCATCTTCTACCTTCCTTCCTTCCTTCCTTTCTTTCTCTGGTTCTCTCTCTCTCTCACTCTTTCTTTTTTTGAGACAGGGTCTCATTAAATCTCTAAACTGCCCAGGCTGGGCTCAAACTTGTGATTCTCCTGCCTCAGCCTACCAGAGTGCTGGAATAATTGGCCTGTGCCACCATGCCCAGCCAAATAGTAGTTCTTTATTCTTGGCAGACGTTACTCATCCAAAGCTCACTCTTCTTATTGACCATGACAGGATTCTAACCCTCAACTCCCCTGGGTTGGTGCGCATCATTGTTATTAGATACTAAACTTGGTTGCTAGAATTGATTCTCCCTGAAATAAGACCCTGGGGAGTGCCCAGTTACAATGAGCTATGGTTGTTTCCTCCCACGGGTGGCTTTTTTCTGGATAGGTGGTTCTTCAGATAATTGTGTCAGGTATCTAGGTTTTCTCTGCTTTCCTACAGCAAGTGCAGTGTGTGGGGCACCTCTAGATCTGTCTTTTGCCCCTAATCCAGACTCATGGATCTCAGGGATTTAAGATCATCAGCAAATTCATAAGACCCTCACCTACTACCTATTTCACAATTATCACAAAACTTCTGTTCCTGATTGTCCCTGTTCCTCCCTCATTTCTGATTTATATCATAGAAGACAGTCCTTGAACTAACTTGATTTCTTGTTTATTTTTCTGAATTGTTCGTGTGTTTTTTTGGACTGTACTGTTTGTAAGCCATGTTATTATATACATACTCTGTTGGGTTTTGAAAATATCTTTATTGTAAAATCTCTAAAGCTCACCTAAAATTAATTTTCATCTGATTGACAATGAAAAAAAAGTCTCCGGAGTGTGCCAGTCTGACACATAGATTAGCTTTTAAAGTTTTTGGATAGTATATTAATGTTGAGCCGTGCTTCTGCAACATGTTCGTTATGATTCTCCATAAAAACTTTGTGTATGGGAAAGTCCCCAGTTTCCACCTTGAAACATAAACTTATGATGGTATCCAGAGTAGATGAGAGCCTGGTCTTTGATTGACTGGTCCTCTCCCACCTGTCCTTATGTAGGATTCAGCCAGACATTCCCTCTATTATTAGCTTTACATTTTTTGCAAGATATCACAGCAGTAATATCCAGTGGCAAAGTAGGGTGTCCTAAGGAATATCAATAGATAATTTGCTTTTTCAGACAAAGCACCCTGAGACCTACGCTCCTGTATCATATATATTATTCTTGCCTCAGTTGTCCCCATGTGACAACTGGAACATTTTCCTGCTTCCTGCTGAGGCTCCCTACTATCCACACCTACAGAGAAGCCAGAGAGAGCATGGGAGGGGCCTGGTGTTGCGATCCCAGTGGGGGGTCGCAGAGTGCATTTTGGAAAAGAGGGAAAAGTAGAGGGCCAAATGACAGATAACTGACATAATCTTCATCTGCTTGTTTATTTTTATTGCGTGTACACATAAAAGTACACATTACACATGCCACTGTGTCATTGAGATACACATATATAGAAAATATTAGCTCTTAAGATCTGCAATCATCTTAATTAGCACTAAGGATGTGCTTCTTTGCAAATAGGTCAAGCAGATGAGGAGAAGAGCATTCTTTTGGGGGCAAATCATAGGCCACGACAAATCCAGCTATGGCATGACTGCCTGGATCGAGAAGTGTCCCTGAACCCTGCATAATGCTGCCTCTTCCAAAGGCTTGTGACTTCTGTGGAGTGAAGCCTGATCATCCATAATCTCCCCCCTTATTTTTCTTCTTTACTTATTCTCTTCATAAGCCAGGAAAAAATGAAAATCTTTTGGGTTGGCAACATTTCTCCAAGTCTGGGTGTTAATTCTTTCATGGCCACATGAAATAAAACTAAAAGGTAAATTCAGTCTGTATACTCCCTTGGAAGTCACCAGTGAAGTGAAAAATATCACTCCTGTCCTTTAGGGCACAGCCTTTCTTTGTGTTTCTGAGTTTTAAGGAAAACAAAAAGTAACCTCTTCACAAGGTACAAACCTTTTCCTCACATCATTGCAGAAAGCAATCAAAGCTAATTACGTGATTACAATTTATTGTCCTCAAGCATTTCACTGAAGAGATATGTGAACTAAATTACAGTCCCTTTGAATCTTCATTTACCAAGACCAGTGGGTAATCTGCTGACACTTGTTTTCCATTTTACAATGTAAATCACAGGCCATCTAGGTGGCTTAGCCAGGTCTAAGGGAAATGTGCCACCTGAAGTGATGGAGAAAGTGCCACAATTCTTAAGTGAGCTTAGCTTGTTAGAAGGCTGCGTGGTGGGGGAAGGAAGCAGGGCAGTGATACAGTAATAGGGTGGTGCTTATCTTTGGTGGCTATTTAATTAAGACTGAGAATAATTTCTCACATTGAAGAATGATGGTAAGTGTTCTGTTGGAGATGGCAGTGTGGTAAGAAAATCTCTTCCCAAATCAAGTTCTGATACATCCCTCACTAAGGTGTACAGCATGATAGAGACAGAGGGAATAAATAGACAATGCATTTCTACCGAGTGTTTACTGAATGTCCCCCTACTCCAGAAGAAAAATAATGAGATGCAAACGTTATAACACGCAGTCCGATCCTTCCCTAACTATGTGACTAAAAAGAAGTATGCCAGGGTGGGGGGAATTGGAGTCAGAGGGGCCAGATTCACATGTTAGACGTTACGCAGCCCAGGGTAATGGCTACTGATAGGGGAGATGCGAGTGTAAGTCTTAAAATTATCCCTGACTTCCCTGAGGGAGTAAAACACAGGCAGAGCCCCACAGTCTTCCCGAATGAGAGGATGAAGCTGGGATTCTCAAGAGGGCGAAGCACCAGCACTAAAGAGGGCGAAGTGAGGCAGAGAGAAAATCGCTACATGGAGGGGGCACCACACCTGCGCGAGGGTACCTGTTGAGCCCTAATTAGTACTGATCAGTATGCGAGGAAACTACATGAGGCCAAGGAAAAAACCATGTCAGAGAAATAGAGGGAAAATTCCTCAGAACTTGCACAGGGTCAGGAATACCTCATGCTTTCAGAACCAGAGGAAAATCTCGTTCTGCTCCTACATCGGGCTATATAAGCTTACCTTATGCCAGATCAAAGCTTAAAAGGAAACTTTAAAAGGAAAAGAAATATTTCCAAGTAATTTAACTGCATCCCAGAATGAAGTTTAAATGTATTTATAGAAGTGCAGAAATAGACAGTGCTCAAAAATTAAAATTCGTGTCTGTCATCCAATAAAAAGTTACCAGATATGCAAAGATGCAAGGAACTTTAAGTTAATAAAGAAAAATTTATTAACAAAACAGAACCAGAAATGATGGAATGATAGATTTAGTAGAACAGGAATTAAAGTAATCAAGAAGACAGAGAACTGGGGATATAGCTCAGTGGTAGAACATTGGCCTAGCACGAGCCCCTGGGTTCCATCCCAGCACTGCAAAGAAAAAAGAAAGAGAAAATATAGACAAAGACTGAGTATACTAAGGAGAGATGTAAATGCTCTTTAGAACATACAAGTTTAGTTTCTAAAAATGAAAAAAATAACTATGTCTGAGGTTATTGGGTTAGGGACAGATTACTGATTTTTCAGACCTAGCAATAGGAACTATCCAAATGAAATAAAGAGAAGGAGGAGGAAGCAGAGGAGGAAGAGAAAAATAAAGAAGAAGAACAACAATGACAATATCCAGTGGGTAGTGAGATGATTTGTGATACGTGTGTGTGTAATGTAATTTCAAAGGAGAGAAGAGTAGAAAAACTAGAAGACATAATATATATAATTTTCCAAACTTGATGAAAATCATAAGCTTAGTAATGCCCAGACATAAACAACTCCATGAAGGCACATCAAAATCAAATTATTTAAAATAAGTGATAAAGAGACTATTTTAACAACAGCCTGATTAGAAAGTCACAGTTGCTGTACAGTAACAAAGGTAAGGATAAAATCAGGCTTCCTGTTGGGAATAAAACAACCAGGAGACAAAGGATCAATACTTTTAAAGTATTAGGAGAAGGGAATGATTCCACATTTCTATACCTAGCAAAAATATATTTCAGGCATGAAGATGGAATAGGGTTTTTCATACACCATAAAGCAGAAAGAACCCATACAAAGTCAACGAGCAGTATAAGAAATAGTAAAATAGTAAAGGAAGATTTTCAGGCAGAGAAAAACAATAACAAATGGAATCTAGAGCTGCACAAAGCAATGAAAAGCACTGGAAATGATAAATATGTGGGCGATTATAAAAGAAATTTAAATTATTCTCATTATTAAAACCTCTTTATTAAATAATTGACTAAAGCAAACCAGTATCATTGCCATATGACGCTTATAATCTGAGTGGAAATAAAATGCATTTCAATTGCGAGAGGGAATTTATGGGAGGCTGTGGTTTCTCACTGAGCCTCTGCACTGGGCTCCAGCAGAGAAAAAACCAAACGAGAGTGGAGTCACTTATGCCAGGTGCCACACAATCAAAGTGCACTTAAAAACAGGCCAGTTTTCCAAAAACACGAGATTCACAGCAATCGACCTGCAGGAGCCCAATCAGCCTGAGCCGGCACAGTAAGGAAGCCCCTCTGCCTCAGCGCATAGATCAAAGTAGCCCGAAGCAGCCTGATATGAACCAAGTTGCTTTGTGCACCATGCTCTTTTCTTGTTCCCCCCCAAGTATCTTATAAAAACCCAAACCCAAAATATAAATACAGAGCAAAATAATGAACAGACAATAGGAAGTAGGGAGAGAGAGTTTTCTCCAATAGGAAGGGAACAAAGAGATGGAGGGGGAGGGAAAGGAGACAAAAAAGGAACAGAGATGTCCATGTACCAACTCCACACAAGGAAGTTACAATCATGGACCAAAACAAAAGCAAAAACAACTGTCCTGTGTGCACAGTTAGAAGTTCTGTGTGTTTGTTAGTTGCATGCTTCCTGTTTCATGAGTCACTAAAAAAAAACAATTATATCTATAAAACTTTGTTGAAATTTTGTTCTTTGGTACAATAGCTCAAATTCCAGAAAGAGAGAAATGGAAGTATATTGATATGTATAAAGTGAGATATTACCTGAGAGTATACTGTAGTAAGTTAAATTTGTACATTGTGAACTTTAAGGCAATGACTTACATAAAAACCAAGAGCATAGTTATTGCTATTAACCCAACAAAGACAGAAAGACCAAAAGAAGAAAATGAAAAAGGAAACAAAGAACAAATGAAATAAGTAGAAAACAAATAGGAAGATGGTAGGTTTAAACATTTTCATTAAAACGACCACATTAAATAAGTGACCTTAACATCCCAAGTGAAAAATAGGGATTACGAGATTGGGCCAAAAAATGCAAAATCCCAAAACATGTTGCCAATGAGAAGCTGACTTTAAATATAAAGACAGAAATAGGTTAAGAGTAAACATGTTGATAAACATATGTCACGCTCGCTCTAATAAAAAAGAAAGCTCAAGTAGCTATATTAATGCCAGACGGAGTATATTTCAGAGAAAACAATATTGCCAGGGATAAAAATAGCCTCTACATAATGATAAAGGATCAATTCTTTGAGAAGATATAATAATCCTAAACCTGCGTGCACCTAATAACAGTGCTTGAAAACACATGAAATAAACTCTGGTTGTATTACAAGGAGAAATTGGCAAATTCACATTCGTAGTGAGATATTGCAGCACTGTTCTCTCAATAAATGATAGAGCAAGGAGACAAAAATCATTAAGCATACAGAAGGCTTGAACAACACTGTCAATCAATTAGACCTAATTAAAATTTATAGAACATTCTGCCCCACACAGCCAAATATTTTTCACGTTCTTTTCCAGCGTACTTGGAAATTTCGCCTAAATGAACCTTGTCTGGAGCCAGAAAATAAGTCTCAAAAAATTTCAAAAGATACTAACTCTGCCCTGAGTACAAAGGAATTAAATTAATAATCAATGTTGGGGATGTCTGAGTAATATAAAGCTATTTGGAAGTGAAATAAAACACTTGTAAGCGTCTCCTGGTTCAAATAGGGAATCAAAAGAGCAATGTGCCACCTCGTGTCAGAATGTGCACGAGTTCTTGCAGAAGAGCAGCCACGTCTCAGGTCTGCAACTCTGTGTCCGCCTAAGTGAAATAGCAGAGACACCAAACCCAAAGTATGCAGAAGAAAGGGAACGTGGAGATAAGAAGGGGAATTCATGATATAAAAGACCAACTAAAGACCAGAAGAATAAAAACAAAAAATCATTCTTTGACAATTTCACTAAAATGATGTATTTCAGGGTGTGTGTATGTGTGTGTGCGTGTGTGTGTGTGTACAGCTGAATTTATCACTAAATACTTCACGTAAAGAAAATTCCAGACCCAAATAATTTCATGGGCAAATTCTGCAAAACATTTTAGAAAGAAAACGTACTAAATTTATAGACTCTTCCAGAAAATTGAAGAGGAAAGCAAATTCCTAACTAATTTTGGGAAGACAGCATAACCCATAATACCAAAACAAGTGAAGGCATTACAAGAAAATATTCCTTATGAACATAAATCCAACATTTATTAACAAAATTTTAACAAATACAATCCTGCAATGAGCAGTAATAATAATAATAATAATAATAAATCCTAACCAAGTTGGCTTTATTTCTGAAGGGCAAGATTATTCTAACATACAAAAATAAATATCAGGAATTTTTGCTTTCAGGTCTGACACATAAAGAGCTTAGAAATTTTCCTTCCTGTCCTTTCCACTAGGAAAAGCAGAACAAACTGAGAATCAATGACTTCTCTTGGACCCTTCAGAAAATTAAGAACTCAGGGCAAACTGCTTCCCTGAAGTCTGGCAAGACAGGTGAGGAGAAGAATCACATCTGAGATCTGCTTAGATGGCCTGAAACTCTGGGGCCAGATACTGATAGGAACACTAAAAGTAGTAACGCTGATGAATTGCTGGAAGTAGAGTGTGGAATAACTAGCAGGAGGGCAAGCAACTTCTGGGGAGTTTGCACTTTTGTGGATTTTACCTGGAAGTACTCAGATACTTTTGATGAAGAACCACGAAAACCACTGATGTTTTGGGTGGGGGGAGAGAAAGAGCAGAACTTTTGAAATTCTATTGTAAAGGTCTGTCGGCAAAGGAAGCAACGGGAGTAGAAATGACTCAGCTCCAGTTTCCTAAGCCCTTCTCCCTTACCTAAACTAAAAAGAAAAGCAAAAAGGAGGGAAGTACTTATAAATTTCACACCCAGTGACAAAGGTCCATCTTAATCACAGGACTATAAACTATTCTCCTCTTTCCACATTTTACCCCTACCTCCCAAATTCTCCACAATAGTAACACAGAGCTACACCAAAAGAAGTGCAAGCCACATATTTTATTTAAGAAAGAGTTTTTAGGGAAACCCAAGGGGAGAAGGGGAGTCCATGACAATACCACCAGGGAAAGTAGAAGGCTCTGGTACCAACAGTCCCAGCAAACAGTAGACAAAGCCGGTCTCCAAGGCAGATTAACTTTAGACCTGTCACCAAAGGCCTATTTCCCAGAGATCCTATTACACGATGCGTAGTGTAATCAGCACAAAAGAAGAATTACAAGGCGGGCTAATAAGAAATCATAAACATAATACGAAGAGATTCAGATTTCGGATAAAATTTAAAATAGCTATGATTAATATGTTAGCTCTAATGAATAAAGCAGACAACACGTAGGAACAGACAGGCAATGTAAGCAGAGTTGAAAAAACCAAGAATCAAAAGAAAATGAAAACAAAACACTGCAGCGTAAGTGACAAATGCTTTCTGTGGGATGGTAAGTGGACTGGGCGTGGTCAGAGAAGGAGTCTGTGAGCTTCAAGACAGGTCAGTGGAAACTCAAGCTCATAAAAATAAAATTAAAAAAAAGCAGGATAAAAACAAAAAATTCTGCTCCTAGGTATATCATTTTAATCTGCAGAAAGCTGAAGAATAAGAGAGTATTCAAGGCACCGAGGGAGTGCTTCTGAGCTGTAAAGGAACAAAGACGTGTCATGTCAGAAATCATGCAAGCAAAGACAATAGAGTAAAATCGTTAAAGCACTGAAAGAAAAACACACCAATCCAGAACTCAAAACCATCCTTCAAAAGTGAAAGAGAAATGTGTTATTAGACAACCAAAAGCTGAGGAAATTCAATGCCACCATGATTTTCCTGCAAGTGTGAAAGAAAGTTTTTCAGAGAAAAGGAAAATGATGAAGGTGAGACATTGAGATCTATTTAAAGAAAAGAAAAGCATCAAAGAGGAGTAAATGAAGGTAAAATAAAATAATTTTTCTTCTTCTTAATTGATTTACTAGATACTTGATCAAAGTAGTAATGATAGGAAAGTACTGGGTGAGTACAATGTACGGATGGGTGGAATGAATGTCGGTGTGGTAAGTATCAGTGATTCATCCGATTTGGAGAATGATCCAGGAAAGACGCTGCTGTGATGACATCCAAGTTCTAATGAGAGACAACCTGCTGGGGTTTCGTGGGGGAGAATCTGTTATGGCACGAATGTGCCCAGAGTCAATAGCCTGGATGTCTACTCAGAAGAGAGGGGAACAAAAAAAAAAAAAAAAAAAAAAAAAAAAAAAAAAGAAGAGAGGGGGCCAGGGAAGCCCGGGGAAAGCGAGCTGAACTGTGTAGATGACGCCTTTCAGCAGCAGGTGAAGTCTCCAGGCCAGAGGACTCCAAGGGCTGGAGCCACCTGAGGTCTCAGAACTACAGCCTCTGATTTGTCAATGGCCAGAAAACACGGGCTGAGGTTTCATGGGATGTGCAAGCAGGTAGACTCTAAACGGCCCATGATCTACTGTTTGGCTATTTCTAAAACAATTGGATATGTAAAAATTTGGGTTTCATGTTGGTGAGTTTTGTGTTACTGGATCTCAAAGGCAGTGAAAAAATAGTCTAGAGACTCATGTACAAGTGCCTTCATTTATGTTACAGTAAGGGAGATTCACTGTTAGAAGGCACTAAAAATGTTATTGGAGAGTGCATGTCAATGATTTGTTAATGTATATGGCCAACCAGAGGGCAACCATAAATAATAACATATATCATTGATATCAGTTTTATTAATATTAAGTGCTATGCCAAGAGAAGAGAAAATGGAGTCATATAACATGCTCAATTAAAACCAGAGGAGGCAGTAAAATAGAGAAGAATTAAAAAGCAACAAAGATTAAGTGCAACAAATAAACACAGTTATAAAAATCGTGGATATTAAACCAACGACAGCAAGAATCACTGCAAATGTGAAGTGCCTAAATACACAAGTTTGAATCACGATCTCCAAAAACGCAATCCCAAACCGAAATTCCTAAAGTCTAAAAAACAACCACAAACATGGAAATCCTGAAAATATAACTCTGAAAAAATTTTTTAAATTATGCAAAAAGCATATGAAAGGATAATTACTTGGGAAGCATGAGAACATAAAAACATAAAAACATCACAGAACACTTTATAGGACATTTTACACAACAAAAGAGGTAATAATAACACACATTGTCATGAAAATAAACATATACTCTAATGACAGTTCCACAGGTATAACAGTGATGTGTGGATAAGCTGCATTCATAAATAAATATGTCAAAAAGTGAAATGTATCAATACATATCAATGTGATTGGTAATGGTGTGCACCCAGGTTAGTAACTGTGGTCATTTTTTGATCAAATTGATCAAAATCATGTTGAGTCACCATTGTACAGTATATGCAGTCTGCCAAAAAGCTGAGACTTTGAGATATTTTTTTTTTTACAAAGGCAGATTACAACAGGGACATATCCTCATTTAGTGAGGAAGTTTCATCATTCATACACACACAAACATGTTTACACACAAAGTCAATTTCATGACAACGCACCTTCAAGGATTATATTTGCCAAAATGAATTGGAACTATTTAAAAATCTTTACACTGTTTAAACTAGACATGGTGGTACGTGCTTGTAATCCCAGCACTCTAGGAGACTGAGGCTGGAAGATCTCCAGTTTGAACTCAGTCTGGGCAGTTTAGTAACTTTGTGAGATCTTTCTTAAAATTAAAATTAAAAATAACTATTAAAAGGGTGGAGATGTAGCTCAGTGCAAATGCCCTGGATTCAATCACCGGTACCACAAAAAAAAGTCTTTACACAATTTATGCCTCCAGTATTGGAAGTGTTTTGAAAATGAAGTGCAACAAATTTAAAAAATAATGTTGATAATTTAAAATAGTGAAAAAAATAAAAAGGAAGAAAAATGGGGGAAAAACAACCTCAAAACAACCACAAAACACTAAAAAGAAAATTTGACATGTAAAATTCTCTTACAGAGATAGATTATGGGCAACTGCATGGAGGTGCATAAGCGCTGGTCAACTCTCGTGATCCCAAACTACATTTTGAAGTCTCACATCATGATCAGTAGTCACTTTTTCTCTTTTAGGGCATGGCTTTCCTCAGAGAATACACTCGCATTCATTTTCTGCTTGGAGCTGCTCTTTCTAAAATCCTTCTAGAATGTCTTCGACACCAACATGAGCATTCTCTGTTAGATGAACCCATCGTCTGTGCCACATTTCTAGGTTGTTTGCTGTCTGTGGAAATTCATTCTTCTCGCACTAATGCATTGGTGATAAATTTGGTGGAAACGGTACTGGCGATGGAACCACAATGTTGCTGTGTGTCTACTAATCACACCCTTCACATAGTATCTTCGATCCAGTCAGTGACTTTGCTGACTTCTTCAGGCAAATGCAGCTTTATTATTATTATTATTTGATCTTCTGAAACCTTCCTTGTTTTATAAAAATGGTCAACATCATCTGTCACTAGAGAACTGCAAATTAAAGCAGTGCAACACCACTGCACTTCTGTTAGGATGGCTAAAAACAGACAAATCACAAGGCAGACAATAGCAAATATTCTCGAAACTGTGGAGAAATGGTAACATCATCGCTGATTGGATGCGAAATGTTATAATCACTTGGGAAAACAGTTGGACCTTTATTTATTTTTTTTTTACAAAATTATTTAGTTAGCTTTTACACTTTAGATTTTTTGCAACTGAATAATTATGTGTACATAAAACCTGAACTCTGATATCTATTGTAGTTTTGTTCATATTTGACCCAAACTGGAAGCAATTAAGATGACCTTTAATGGTGAGTAGATAAAAAAGAAACGATGGTAGAACCACATGTTCAATTATTTAGTGATTTTAAAAGTGAACTATCAAGTCATGAAGACATGGAGGAACCTTAAATGTCTATTGCCAAGTGAAATAATCCAGTCTGAGAGATTCCAATGAGGAATGTCATATTGTATGTGACTGGCCAACACCTCAAAACCTTCAGGCTCCTCCATCAAGGAAGGTCTGAGAAGCTGCCGCAGCCCAGAGGAGCCAAGAGAGAAGATGCCTACATCAACCTGGTGCCCTAAAGGGGACTCTGCAATGGAAAAAGACATTGTAAAAATAAAGTAAGGGATTCTAACTATGGAATTTAGTTGATAATAAGACATCATCATTAGTTTGTTAATTATAACAAATGTATCATACTAATATTTTAAAGTAGGAGAAATTGGATGTAGGGCATAGGGAAATTGAATTGCCTTTTTTAATTTTCCTGTAACTCTGAAACTGTTATTAAAATAAAATCTACTAAAACAAATCAATGTAGTTTACTACATCAACAGACTAAAAAATAAAAACCGTACAATTATCTAAATAAGTTGTAGAAAAACAATTAGACAAATGTCAATACTCTCCCCTAGGGAAGTAGAAATAGAACAGAATTTCCTCAGCCTGGTTTTAAAAAAATATGTAGGAAGAAACTGTCTTTTAACATCATCTCTATGGTGAAAAACAGAATTATTCTTCTTAAGATCAAGAATTATGCGAGGGTTTCTGGCCCTACCCCCCACACACATCTGTTCAACCCTGTCCTCAAGGTTCTGGGTAACTCAATAGGGGACAGACAGAAATGAGACTTCCAGATTAGAGCGAAACACATAAATACTTTATGTTTATAAACCACCTGATCATCAGCAGAGAATCCTAGAGATTTTGAAAATATACCACTACACCTAATAAATGAGTTTCATTTGGTTGCAGGACACAGGATTAGTACACACATATTAATTGTATTTCTACATGCTGGCAATGAATAATTGGAAATTGAAATAAAATACGATGCTGTTTACAATTGCCTACAAGGTATGGAGTAGTGATAAATTCGTCAGATTGTGTAACATTTGTAAAATACTATACATTGCTGAGAGAAATTAAAGCAGGCCTAGCTAGGGAGAAACATGGGTAGGAATCATCAGTTTGTGAAGATGAAAAATCGCCCTAAATTCCTCTGTTGACTCGGCAACTCCAGTCAAAATCCATTCAGAGTCTTTTGTTACGGGAAATAGAAATTTGAAAACTAATTCTAAATTTTTTATCAAAAGAAAATAGGCCTAAAGAGCCAAAATACCTTTGAAAGGGCAGGTCAAACTTGGAGAACTAATATGACCTGATTTTAAGATTTATTATAAAATTACAAAGACAATAGGGTAAAAATAGGTAATGGTTCATTGGGATAGAATGGAGTGTTCAGCTATTGGTGTGCACGCATATGTTCAATGAATTTTACACAAACTTGACAAGGTGTCTCCATGGGGATAATCTTTGTGACAAATTGTACCTGAACGAGTGGCTAGATCTCATACCGCGTACAAGAATTAATTTGAAATTGGTCAGAAACCTAAATGGAAGAGGTAAAACTTTAAACAGTTATAAAAAAACATAAGAGAAAAAATCTTAGTTACCTATGTTCCTGCCAAATCTTCTTTAAATATTGCATAACATTCACTTAAAAGCCAATAAACCGGCTTCAGAAAAATTAAGATTTTTTGATCTGCAGATGACACTGACAGTGAAACAAAAAGCATTTCATAGGCTGCGAAAACATATTTGTGAAATGCATATCTAGACAGGATCAATGTCTAATATAGAAGAACTCTTAAAGCTCTATAGAAGCATGAATAAAAAGCCAATTTTGAAGTGGTCAAGGATTAGCCCAGGTACATCGTCAAAAAAAAAAGACAGATGGCAAATAAACACATGGGAAGTTCAACAGTATTACTGTGCATTAGGATAGTGCAAATTAAAACTAACAGCGTGTTAGTGAGGGCATCCCTACTAGAATGGCTAAAATTATGAACACTGGCCAACTAGGGAAGGGCAACACCCATACAGTCAAATGGCACAACACTTTTGGAAAAGAGTTCAGCCATTCTTAAAAGTAACCTAGCCATTCACTTTCCATGTATTTTCCCAGGAAAAAATGAAAGCATATTTAAATAGAAGAACATTTCAGAAATGTTCATAGCTTTATTTGTGATGGCTGAAAGACTGAAAACAACTTAAAACGTTCATTGAGAAGTACAGTAATTAAATAATGAAATTCACATACATTCCACAGAGTGGGATATTGCTTATCAATAAAAAGAGATGAACTGACACATGCTACAACAGGCATGGATATCAAAATTATTCTGTTGAGTGAAAGATGAGAGAATACATACTGTGCAATTCTATATGTGTAAAATTTTGGGAAATAGAAAATACTTTTTGCAGGCTCAGAAATCAGGTTTTTGATTGCCTGTGGGAAGGGTGAGGTTTGAAAGGGTGAGGACAGACTTATGAAGAGGTAGGAGGAACTTTTGGGAATGTGGATGTATTATTCTGGTTGTGATTTCATAGGTTTGTTACACATATGTTTCATGGATTTGCATAGAGATGTCAAAACTTATTAAATTTCTTTTTTTTTTCTTCTTTTATTTTTGGTACCAGGAATCAAACTCAGGACCTTGCGCTTGCCAGGCAGGCACTTGTGCCGCCGAGATATATCCCTGGCCCAATGTTATTTATTTATTTATTTATTTATTTATTTATTTATTTATTTTGTGGGTACCGGGAATCAAACTCAGGACTTTGAGCTTGACAGGCAGGCACAGTGCCACTGAGCTATATCCCCAGCCCCTTAAGTTTCATACTTTAAATTTGTGCATTTTCTTCCTGTCATTTATTCTTGACAAAGCATAAGAAAAGAAAAAATATAATAGTTCTATTTGTCTGGAATTCATCCTATTCTTACCAGCTACTGGGAATATTGAAAGCACTTGTGACAAATAACATGAAAAATAATATAAATTAATTAATGAGTATGTATGTATTAGGGTCCTAGGGAAATTTTTTCATATTTTATTTGAGATTATCAGATCCTTGGAAATAAGAAATGGAAAAAAAGCCAGGTTGGTTATAAATTTAGAAATGTGCACTAAAGTAAAATACACAAAAGTAAGTGTTTTATTAATCTGAAAAAGCTGACATAGCAACATTTTAATTCATAATTTAGCAAAGTCACTTCCTGACATAGCTGACCCTGGCTTGATATGAATATGTCCTGGAATAAATGAATCAGTGTGCAAGACTCCACTTTTGCTGGGTTAATTATGAATGGAACTGGTCAGGAAAAGGGAGCCCTGGGTGATTGCATCCGAAAAGCAGGGATAGCCTCATTCAGGTACAGGAATTGTGCTTCATTCCATGGAGTTAAATAATAGGCCAATTTTTTTTAAGACTTTAGAATTAAGCACATGATAAAATTGGTTGTTATAGCATTAAAAAACCTTGAGGATAAAGCCCCCCTGACTTCCAGCATCCACCCTCTCACACACATCATTTGCTTGATACCTCTCAGAAGCAGTTTCACTGTGCTTTGTTTGGGGCCAGGTATGGAATGGGATTGTCCTGAAGGAATTTGTAGTCTAATTAAAGAGATAGAAAATATCAAAATATAAGAAAAGTGGGCAAACTACCAGGAAGTGGTAAATACCAAAAAAGAAAAAAAAAAAGGAAATCAGAGTTCTTGGGAAAGCCCTACATGTTGGCCAGAGAAAATTGAGGGGAACAAAGGTGTTTTAACTTAGGCAAATGGGATTAGAATGGTCAGACAAGGGCACAGAGAGGTGAGAGAACAAGGGTTAATGAGGAAATAGATGGGATAGAAAAAGTAATTTTAAGAAAAGTAATCCAACCAATGAAATAAACATACATGCAGCCAAACAGCAAAGAATCATCTGATGTTTTAGGAGGGAAGGACACTTTTAAAACTCAAGAAGAATGATTACTAATTCTTCAAATCAGCTTATATATATATATATATATATATATATATATATATATATATATTTATATGTACATATATATCTGTATACAAATATACATATATTTTTTAATTTCACTAGTTATACCTTGAGAACTCATATTATGGGTCTCTAAAATTTAATTTGTGATTACATCATCCAAAAATTTGAGATGATGAGTCTTAAAAATGATGCTCACAAACTGAGTTCTCTATGAGGGGACTTCCAGTGAATTGGTTTGGGAAGCAGCTTGTATCTGATGACTGAAAATGACTCTGTTTAGTGCTCGTGTTGTATCCGTATCTTCATATAGGACTGGGGTTAGCAGGTCTGTAGATGTAGGCTCTTAATCAGTTACTCATTGATGCTCCATACGTATGATGACTGAAGCCTATAGACTAGGCGGATCCAAAGAACCCAGGCAGGGATATGAAATGAATTAGAAAAGGCTCTCCAGGATATATGAAATGAGCTCATTGCACAAATGTCCCCTGTTGCAAGGTCAAGATTTCAAGTCTATCTAGCAGCACACCATTCCCAGGGTAACACCCTGAGGGATAACTTGATTTCCGGGAAGGACATGGAGCCCCTGAAACTTCGGTACCAAAAACATCACCCTCTGAGATGATCTCCTTGCAGCCATCACTTCCTGAAATAAAATGTCATTTTCATAACAACAGCAAGATTGAGGGGGGACATTTCATCACTATGGTAACCTTAAAAATGGAAACAGAATCGAACATTGGTAAAGGAACAAGTGTTTGCATTTCACAAGGAATTCTACATTTCCCGCTGGTCCACTAAGCTCAGGAAACATCTTCAGAGAAAAACTCTTCTCTTTCCTAGTACAAAGGATGTGAATTTTAACTTAAATCAAATGGAGTGAGGATGACAAGGTCATGTAAAAGTACCTCTGTGATTAAATAGTTTATACTGAGATTGTATTGTGACAGATTTTAATAGCAGACACATTGGATGAAAATTATTCTTTATTCTGTCACACTTGAAGTCTCATTCCATCCTCTAAAGAATACTAGAGTAAGACAGTTTTAGAGCAAGAAGTGATCTTAGAAATCATCTTGTTCAACCGTCTTGTTTTACAAATGAGGAGACCAGCTGGGGGTCCAGATGTGACTGATTAAGGAAGGTGACTCAGCAGTTTGTACGTGGCACTGTGGGTGGAGTTTTAGGGGTCTGGGTCAGCCTGGGTCAGCCTGGGTTGCTTTCTCCGGGGGCTGGGAGAACGTCAAGGACTCGTTTTACCGGTTATGCCTCTGATGTGGAAGAAGGCTTGGCTTCCAGCTTGGAGGTTTAGAGTTGGAAAGCAAAGGATTACTGCAAAGACAGTTGAGTGCTATTGAGGTCTTGCAAATGCCTCATACACTCTCAGTCACCCATTTGGTTCTTCTTTTTCTGATTCATAAAAACAAATCCAACTGTCACTTTCCTTTTGGGCATGTTTTTGGTGATAGCTTTCTAAGAGGCCCTGTAACAATCAGAAATGGGTGTACAGACTTAGAAGCAGACAAAGTGAAATTTAATTCCTGGCTTTGATACTGACCAGACAAACGACCTTGGATAAATTATAAATATTCTTGGAGCTTAAGTTTTCTTTTTCTTTTTCTTCTTTTTGTCTGCCAAATGGAGATGACAGTTCCCTCTAATCAAAGAGTGTTTTGTGAATAATATATATCAAATTCCAGGCACAGAATATGCCTTCACTAAATAGTGTTTACTCTAATGTTAGATTTGTTTCATAAAATTACATCTTTTGGAGAATATATCCTATTTTGCTATTTCTGAGAATAGCCTGACTCATCTACTAAGTGTTGAACTTATAATTTGACACTCAGAGGGATACTGTTGTCTATAAGTTCTGGGAGCTGTTTACTGTACCCCTCTAAGTACGTGGCTACAAATTATAGAGTGAACAGTCTAATCCTAGGGTTTGAAATACGTATTATTCTTTCATGAACACGGCTCTTAGCTCTTTCACTCCAGTAACTGATGCGTATGTGATGACCAGATGGTCAGAAAATGTAAGAAAACCAGGGAAAAAAAGAAAGATTCAAAGAGGGAGTTATCTCCTTATGAAAGAACATTAGAGATGCTTAAATCCCCACATTATGAAACAATCAGTTTTAGAACAAGATAAATTTATTCCTAGAAAACCTGAGGTTAAGAAAAGGATTATGATTGTATCCATAAAGCAGTCTCATAGCATTTGGAAAATGGTAAAATTAAGAAGTTTATTCAGTGACTACCCTAAAAGCTCAGTATACCTTTCAGTGGATTTACGAATTTTCACTTTTCTTGTCTCTTTCCTTTGTCTTAAGGTTCTAGTTCTACACACTGAATAGATATTGACATTCCAAATAATCATTGTCTGTGGACACAATAAACAAGAACTCAAAGAGCTTATTTTATCCAACACTTCAATACCTAAAGAGGAAATTAAACCTGTAAACATACTCACTATGATGATATGCAGTGATTTCTAGGCCTACAGATTTCATAAACCAATAAATGCACTTAGAAAAACTGCGACGCGGATGTAAGGTTGTTTTGTTGTTGACATTGGTTCTTTGGGGCTATCATCTGATACCACTCTATGTACGTATTAAGTGGCCACTAACTGTCGGTTGGGTGTTTGTCTACCACTGTTGTGATCACTAAGGCAACTCTGAACAAGTTTCAGGAGCAAGGGAGCCATCTTCATGCTATTGGTCTCCATGGGGCATCTTTAACTTGTATTCTAAGAGAGAAGACCACACACCATGGGTTATACTGACAGAGAAGACTGAAATCTGAGGTAAAAAAATATTAGATTAAAATCAAGACACATAATGTCTGCAGGACATTAAAATCAGCTCTGTGGCCTTAGATCATGCTACTTTTTGAACTTAATTTCGATCATGTATAATATAAAACAAACGTCCTTACTGATAAAAATTGTGAATTCTGGAAAATACAAGGCTCTGGAGAGTGAAAAATGCAGGCAGATTCTGCAGAAATGTTGACATTTGGATGAAGGAAATGATATAGCATAATTTTTCTATTTTTTAGTGCTTTTAGCCTGAGAGTAAGATGCAGTCAATATGCATAAGTCAGTTAAAAATCCTATAGAAAAGATAGAGATGGGGCAACCACAGCCATTAGAGAAGGTAGGGAAAGTCCAGGAAAGGAGAGAACCAAAGGAGATAAAAAAACACATGTTGTGGCTTTAGCGCCTTGAACTATATACTATATTTACAGGGCAGAATGCAAGCAGTCTAGGTACAAATAAATGAACTGAACTAATATTTGAGTTGCTATTCAAGAGATAATTTTATTTTGAGGAAAGTCAAATCACCCAATAAAACAACAGCAAGAAGGAAAACCCCAACACAACATAATCTAGGATTTCTAATGATCCAGAATACAGCACAAAAATTAAAAATATGACAAATATGATATATTTGGAAGACCAAAATGGTCATTGGAGACTTACACCATGATAACCAGTAACCCAGTTGTTGGAATTTATAGACAAGGGTTACAAAGCAGTTATTATATAGTTGTGCTCAAAAATATAAAGGAATATAAGCTCATGAACAATGAAAAAATATAAAATAAAGGTATTTATTAGTTTGTTCAGGCAGTCTAGAGATACTTTCCATGCTTTCTATATAGAGACACAGTTCTTGACTTGTTAAAGGTTACAGTTTGATGACAGAACAATTTATGGTATAATGTCACTTTGTTCTGCAAATATATGAGTCCAAGTATGCGCACAGAGGAGAATTCTTAGCAAAACACGTATACCCAAATATACCTGCCATTCACCAAAATCTGTTTCTAGTGAGAGCTCTGTAGCAATCTAAATTTTATAGGAGAAAAACAAGCTTTACCTGCCACAAAAGCAACAATGCACATTTGGGACTATGAAAACATTCTGGCAACTGTCTTTTCCAGAAAACTATCTTAAGAATGAGTTGCTCCGTGATAGAGTAAAATGCACCCAGTTTCCCATTTCAGTGATCCTTCCCAATTAGAATGGCATTAGAGTGGAAGTGTAGCCATATAATTGCATGAAGAATAGATCTAATTTTCTCAATGTCACTGCAATATCACCTTTTGAGACTAACAGCACTGAATGATTACGCATATCATTTGGTAATTGTATTTTTATCCATTCCATACTGGGAGCTGATTTTTAAAAGTGGACATGCAATTAGATTATAAGTGAGTACGCATCAAGCGGCCCTCTGAAGATAGCAATATGTCAGCATTAACCCTGCCACATTTTTAACTACTGTCAGAGGAGGTGTTTGTGGCTTGTCAACACTCAGCAGCGATGAACATAGTATGGGATTCTCAGCTTTACAGTTTGATAATAACACGGAAAGAAAATGACTGAGAAATTCTGAACTCAGAGATGGTGGCCTTCCAGAGCCAAGAGCTTGGCTGCCTATTGGATATAATTTAAAAGCAAGCTGTGATAGAGGATCAAGATTGAGTGCCCACCAAGGCTGTGAGATGCTCCTCTGATTGCTGCAGACACTGTGGGTATGACTGGAGGGGAGCCTATCATACTACCACATACGCTGCAAAACAGATAAACTCTGAGGAAAAAAAAAGGTGCTCTGGAGTTCCAATTAGTCATATCATATACTATGAGAAATATTTCAGCTCAGGAGTGGAAATTTATACAGCCATCTGCATTTAAACAGCAGTTTCTAAAAGTAAAGTGTATAGGAGGTGGTGAAGTTGAGGCTATAAGTCATGTCTTGAAGACCTCCTGAATACTACTGGACTCTCTAAAGCACAAGCATAGATTTTAATAAGTACAATTATTCCGTGTGGGATTGAAGTCTCATTATCATTCTAACCAAAGGCAAATTTGTAGATCAATTTCTCTTCCTGAGACTTGGTTGGGAGCAATCGCAGGACATTTAGATGAGGGTACTTTTCATCTGGAAGAAATGATGAAGAATCATTGTGCTTTTCTTGTCCTGATAGCACAGCCGTGGAGAATCACAGCCCCCTCCCTCAATAGCATGGAAATGTCTGTCGACAACTCCATTCTCATTCTGGAGTTGTTAATGCAGGCTGATGACATGCGCTATTCCTGGATAAGAGCTTGGCCAGAAATCAAAGTCTACAGTGTCTCTTAGAGGTTAGTATGAAGTCCTGCTGGACTTTCTTCAAAGTTTCGAATATTGAGAGGTGGATGGGCTGTGACTACATCTGCACAAGCAAAGTGGATGCTTTGAGATGGTCCAATGTCTTTCCCCTGCTGTGTGCACTGGAGTACGTAGGAAGGGGCTCTGCTACTGCCCTGGCTTGGTGAGCGGGTCCAAGAGACACCATCTAAAAGGGAGTATCTGGGGGTAACTGTAAATTAACATCAGAGAAATCACCCATGCAGATCAGAAGTCTGTAAGTCCAGATAGAGCCGGCAAGTGGAAATAAGAAACAATGGTGGGCAAACACGGTAGAATAAAATGACTGCTGCAAATTTTGGAGAAATTGACAGGAAAAGCCTGAGAAATTCTCAAGGTGGAAAGGATGGGTCAACCATTTGTTTCACTCCTCTGCTCCCCTTCCTTGCTGTTCACCCCACATTAGCACTCAGCTTTATGCATGACAAGTGGTTGCGTCAAGTAAGGCATCAGCTGGTAGACTGTGCATATCTTTTTAAAAAAAGGATTGTAATTAATATTTAGTTATCATTGGTTAGGCACAAATTGGAGGCTCAATAAATACCTAGTCTTCTTTTTAAATTGGATAATTATGATGCAACCTTCTTTCTTTATTTTATAATTAAGTTTATTGGTACAATTTAGATTTGCATAATGATCACATTCATTATAGGGAATTTGTACCTGTACATGATATATATTAGTTCCTCTTTTTTTTCCCATTCCCCTCCCCTCTTTTCAACCCCCCTTCCCCTCCTTATTTACAAAGCTTTGTTTCCATTTTACCCATTTTCTCCTCATGTTTTCTTTTCCCTTCCACCTCCCCATTCCCCTTTCCCTTTGAACAATTACTTCTTGTTTTACAGTATCTATTATGCATTTTAGTTCTTATTTACACTTTCAGTTTCTCACACCAGAGAGACAGTGTGATATCATACCTATGTGTCTGATTTATTTCACTTAAGAGTATGGTCTCAAGGTCCATCCATTTAGCTATAAATGTCTCAAGTTTATCCTTCTTTATGGCTGAGTAGTACTCCATTGTATAAAAAAAACCCATATCTTTTTTATCCATTCCTCAGTTGATGGGCATTTGGGTTGTTTCCAAGATTTAGCTATTACAAACTGTGCTGCTATAAATATGGGTGTGTACATATTGCTGTGATAGATGCTTTCGATTCTTTTGGGAAGATACCAATAAGCTGGATCAAATGGAACCTCTAGTTCTAGTTTTTGGGGTATCTCCACACTGATTTCCACAGTGTTTGCACCAGACTACACTCCCAACAACAGTGGAGAAGGGTTCCTTTTTCCCCACAGCCCTGCCATCATTTGTTATTGGCAAACTTCTTTCTTATCAGGCCGGTGAGATGGCTCAGCGGCTTAAGAGCCTGCCCGGCAAGCGCGAGGGCCCGAGTTCGACTCCCGGGACCCACATACGAAAAAAGGGCCGGTGATATCGCTCAGCGGCGCGGGCGCCTGCTGGCGTGCGAGGTCCTGAGGTCGACCCCCCGGTACCCACAAAAAAACAAAACAAAACAAAAAAAACTTCTTTCTTATCGTAGACTATGACATGGGTTCCTTTGCTAATTTTATATCAACTCACCATCTACCATGGTCAATAGTTAATAGTTAAAATAGCTTTCTCTCTTCTTCAGTTTCCCATATGTCCCAAACTCTTTGTAAATGAATTAGTCCCTTTACCTAGACTTCTCTCTCCTTCTCTTCATGTATCTGGTACTTATTTTGTTATTTTTTTTGTTTTTACTTTCAGTTTAAATAATGCCTCTTCAGATAGACTTCTAGAATATGCAATATAAAACCTATGCTTGGAGCTATTCTCTTTCATAGCTCCTAATTATTTCCCTTTAGATTGACAAGTCATCCTTGTTTGCTGAGGACTGAAGGGTTTTCTGGGATGTCTTTCCAGTACTAAAACTTGTACAGTTATAGACAAACCAGTATAGTTGCTTGCTCTACCGGTAGAATTTAAATAATTTGAATTATATGTAGCTACGTTGCATTGTTTATATGTGGAATATCTATCTTCCTCATTAAGCATTAAATACTATGAAGAAGCCCTAGTCTTTTTTGGTAATATTGTACACCGTACACATCTACTAGCACCAGACACTTAGTCGGTATGCAATAAATATTGAGTGAATTGACACTAAATGAATGCACGAACAAAGTATATGCTAAGTGTTCGGAACAAGAAATTTACATTTGGACTTGGTTAAGCAAAGTTAAAGTTTTGGGATATGAAAAACTTTTGTGTTCCATAAGGAATTAGTGAGAGCCACAGACACCTTGTTCCTATATATAAGTGGGGGAAAGGGGAGTGGCCAGGAGGGAGAAGAGTGATGAGAGAATAGAATTACTAAAACCTATCATACCTGAGAAATCAGCCTTTCCAAGGGTGAGGTTGCTCCTGGGATTATTTTATTGGTCTCATCCACATATTCAGGGGCTGTATATTTTAAGGGCATTCTTAAGGGCACAGATTGACGGTTTATAAAGAAGCCACAATGGCCATATAAGATATCTAGTTGGAGATAATTATTCTCTTCATAAAAGAAAGATTTGACTATTGTGTTAAACCAAGTAGTGATTTCTAAAAGAAACTGAAGGTAAAAACTTAAATATTTACCATGGAGAAGACATATTCACTCATCATACATGCATACACATGAATATTCAAGCATTTAGTTACAGTATAACATATAGGAAGGAGTTGAAAAGTCATAGCTTTGAATATCTTGACATTTGCTACATCAAAAACACACTCCTAAATATGAAAAAGTTAGTATACATGAGAATATTTTGAGTTGTAGTAGGAAAATAGAAGGCTGGGGATGAAATCCAGCCCTAGACTTGTAGAAGCATCAGCCTGATCTCTATATGTGACCCTTTCCTCCTTCCTGTGAGAGCAGTAGGGATGTAGGAGATGTTAAACACCTGCTAGGGCATTGTTTCCCATAGTGCAGCCATTGGAAAATGCTCCCACAAGTGGTCAGGAAAACGGGTTCCCAGGGCAAAACCATTTGGAAAATGTTGCTTTGCTTTTGGGGACTGATAATTCCTGTGGGATAAAGATAACATTTGGAGAATTTTTCCAATCTGTAACTTCCCATTCCTCTCAATGAAGTAGGTCCTGTGCTCACTGCTTCAGGGAAGTTCGAAAGAGCAGAAATAACCCAGAAGGGAGGAAGGATTAGTGTTATCATCACACGTGAAAGGAGACTAGTTTCCCTGTGAATTCCCAGAGGCTCAAGAAGGTGGTGAAATGTGGTGAAGCTGTGGACAGATTCAGAGAAGTTGGGAGGTCTTAGAAGAAAGCCAACCTATGCCCTAATTCCAGAAAAGAGTGATGTGATGGCAAGGATCCAAGAAGGAATGGCTGTGGGGAAATCTAAGCAGGTGGCCCAACCCCCATCCTGTAGAGGTTCCTGAGCTGTACGCGTGGCACAGCAGCCTCAGAGATCCTTCCACCCAGTCCAGAGGTTGGCAGGCTTCAGCTAACTCACTCTCTGCTTTTATAGATTCTACACGAAGGCATTGATTTCTACATTTTAAAATGATTTTTAAAAAAGAAAATGTCCCACTTATTATACATTGATGGCTACTTTTGCATAATTCTAATAGAATTGAGGAGTGGAAAAGTTGAGTAGTTTATAAACAGAGTCCTAATGGCCTTCAAAGACTAAACTGTTTTCTATCTTTCTCTTTGCAGGTAAAGCTTGCTAATTCCTAATATAGAAAGCTCCAGAAACACATTTTGTGCACTGACGACTTAGGACAAGATGAGCTAGCTGTATTCTCTGTCTGTGAGGATTCCGGAATCAAGGCCCCTAATATTACTGAAGAAATGATTCTTATCAGTTGAGCAGGATGGAGTCTCAAAAGTACAGACAATTATTTTGCACACCAGAGCTTGTGACTGAGACTAATGTCCATTAAACACGTGAAGATTATGAGAGCGTGGAGAAGCTGTAAACATATTTAATGAATGTTCTCCAAAGTTACTTAGCCATGAGCTTTTTGTTACTGTCCTATGAAAGTCCTTTTTACAAAGAACATACTTTGGAAAACATTTCTGTATTCCAACTTCCTCATTTTACAGAGAAGGCTGAAAATTGATGGCTGGTAACTTGGACAAGTTTATACAATGAAGACCTAATGGAACCTGAGTCCAGCATTTACAACTCCAATGCTTTCCTTCGTATATGTTTAAGTACCCACAAGTTATTTTGACTTAATCAGAAATCTGTCAAAACCAGATCTTTGGAAGATACAATAGAAGTGTCTAGAGTGATTTGAATGGGGTTTTGACTGGCAGATCAAAGCTACATAGCTTTTATGGAATGCATCAAAACTTGCAAGCAGCAGGATTTAGAGTGATTCCACATTTTGGAACATTGGAAAAAATTTTAGATAAAGTGATCAGTCAATCCAATGTAAAACAAGATTCTGCTAAACAATACACTGGAATGAATTTTGATGGAATTGACCATCTGTTTCACTTTCGAGCCAATTCAAGATGTGCCTAGAGAATAGTCCAAAATAATTTCTGAGAGTAAACACAAAACTTTTTTAAAGCAAGAGAAAAATTAAATTTTCTGATCAGGCAGAAAAGTATAGACTTAGTCAATCTCTGCCTTCAAAGCTGTCCCTTTGCTGAAATTGACAAATTGGTTACTTTCATCAGTTTCAGGCTCTGTCAATTTCAGCAGCTTGGAATAGTAGCAGAGGCACATCAATTTGAGCCCAAAAGCTTGTCTCTTTGGAAACTGACAGAAACTGAAATGAAGGAAAGCCAAAGTGTCAGCTTCTCTGGAGGCCTTGGGAAGTGGCTGATATTGAGTGACCTCCTTAACAGGACTCTGTTCCTGCTGGCTTCATGCCTTGGTTCCGTATCAAGTTGCTGTCCCTTGGGTCCTGAAATGAAGGGAATTCCAAGGAGGCCGTGCATCCTCAAACTTAGGTCTTAAAGTCAGCTGCAGCTCAGAGTTAAACTGCCATAGAACAAAGTCCGGAGATCTCAGAATCTGAAATGAGAGCTCTTGAGGCCTCTACTAAGCCGGTAGTGAATATTTGACAATTGTAATCTCTTTTATGAATTGTGAGATGTAGCCAGTGATATCTGTACAGCTTAATAGTATAATAACAACACTGAAAGTGGTTACCATGCATATTTTATATGAATTTTCTTATATAATCTTTGATCAACCTTATATGATAATTTTAGAAGATAAAACTAAGGGAGAGAAAGGTTAATTAACTTCATTTATGGGATATTGTTAGTAAGTGCCCACTCACAGATCAGTTAAAAGTTAAATAAGATGATATTAAATCATTCCAGAAACCATGAGGTTCTTGAACATCAGATATTGCAGTCATTGGTAGTCATAATTCTCACAGAAATCATTGTATACATTGTTTTTACTTCTACATTAAAAATATGCTATCAGGCTGGGGGTATAGCTCAGTGGTAAAGAATTCACTACATCAAAAAATAATTGGACCAAGTATGGTGGCAGATGGCTGTAATCCCAGCACACTGAGAGGCTGAGGCAGGGGATCACAAGTTTAAGTCTAGCTTGGGCAACTTAGCAAGACCGTATCTCAAAATAATAAAATAAATAAAAAGAGCTGGGGATGTAGTTCAGGGCAAAGGCCCTGGGTTCCATCGCCATTACCACAAAAGAGTGTTTTCATTGTCTTTATGATCCTGTACAGTAAATATGCTCATATATGATATATAAGTAGAGATGGGAATAAAGAAATCTGACCCAAGTTAAATGTCCTCCAGCATAAAACATACACCCTCAATCTAAGACGGGAGAGAAAGGCCCAAATTCTTCCTGGAAGGTACTTTTATTCTATGGCTGCCTCAAACACTTGTGGCCAGGCCAGCTGCCTCACAAACTCTACAGTCGTGCCAGGAGATCTTTGTTTTGGCTGCAGTATGCTTCGGTCTTGGACTTATCCCGGTTGACCTGCCTTGCAGCTTCTCTGGATGACACTGCCCAGTGGCCCTTAGATGATGTAGCCCTCCTCATTCTAGTACCTGAGGGGCCCCTTCCTCACCCAGGACCAAACGGAAGGTCTGACTCTGCGCATCTGTGTAAGCCTGCATTTTTCCTTAATGAGAAATCTACACATACCCTTAGCAGGACCAGCCCATGTGCTGTTGCCCCTTACTCCACAAATAAGTCCTCGTACAGCCTCTTTCGGATGGCATGCTCTTGTTTATTTGTGATTTCTATGTTGGGTAGAGCAGGCGCAGCTGATACCCTATGAGATGGTAACACAAAGGCCACTGGTATCAAAAGCAGCCAGCAGCTTAGTGGGAACACTAAAGGGAACCAGTCACACAGAATACTAGAGAGCATGAAGAATTGCCAGGAGAACAGTCCATGAACTGCTGGAAAGAATATACATTCTGTACTTGATGAATGCAATGTTCTGTAGACATCTGGTAAGGCCATTTGATCTAGAGTGTAGTTTCTTCGTTAATTTTTTTTTTTTTTAATCTGGATGACCTATCTATGGGTGACAGTGTAATACTGAAGTCACCCACTATAACTGTATTGGGTTAATTGTCTATGTGACCCTTTATGTTAAGTAGTGTTTGTTTTATTAAATTGGGCACACCAATGTTCAGTGCACATATATTTACAATTATTATATCTTTTTGATGAATTGTTCCCTTTACCAATATGTAGTGGCCTTCTTTCTCTCACCTGACTAATTTTGTCTTGAAGTCAGCTTTGTCAAGAGTACAGCTACTCTTGCTTACTTATAGAAAATTGAAACTTTTATCTATCAACCTGTACAACAGTTAATCCAAAATGGATCAAAAATGTAGCTAGGTATAAGACCTGATATTTTGAAACTGCCTAAAGTAAACATATGGAAACACTTGAAGCCACAGGCATGGGCAAAGACTTCCTAAATAGGACTATTTCAGCACAGAAAATAATAGCAAGAATCAACAAATGAGTCTATATCAAATTAAAAAGTTTCTGCACAGTAAGGAAAAATAACAGAGTAAAGAGAGAGCCTACAGAATGGGAGAAAATCTTTGCCAGCTACTCTTCAACAGAGAGTTAATATCTACAATACACAACGAACTCAAAATAATTAATACCAATAAATTAAATAGCCCAGTTAATAAATGAACAAATAAATTGAATAGACACTTCTCAAAAGAAGAAGTACGAATGTCCAATGAGTAATCAAAAAATGTTTAACATCTTTAGTCATTTAGGAAATGCAAATCCAAACTACTTTGAGGTTCCATCTTGCCCCAGTTAGAATGGTGAACATCAAGAATACAAAAACAATAAATCCTAGCGAGGATGCAGGAAAAAGAAGGAACCCTTCTACACTGCCAGTGGGAATGTAAATTAGTACAGCCATTATGGAAATCACTAAAAACAAAGGTACTATTTCCAGCTATACCACTTTTTGGTACACACCTGAAGCAATTAAAGTCAGCATATTGCAGGGACACTTGCATACCCAGGTTTATTGTGGTACAATTCACATAGCCAAGATATAGAACCAGCCTGGGTACCCGTCAACAGATGAGTGGATAAAGAAATGTGGTACATAGACACAATGGAGTATTATTCAGCTGTATCATTCTATCATTTGTAGGCAAATAGATAGAGCTGGAGACCATCATCTTGGGTGAATGATAAATAGTGCATGTTCTCCCTAATATGTGGAATATAAAAAAAAGATAGGACAAGAAATTAAAAGGGAGACTATTATGAGACAAGAGGAAGGGAATAAGAGGGAGGGGAATGGGTGTAAAGGCGATAAGAAGGGGAGAAGATATGAGGAAAATATATCCACTGAAATTCCCTTAAAATGTAAAACTGGAGGGTGGGGAGAGAGGCAAGGCAAATTACAGGGGTGAAAATGATTAAAGTATGTTATATACATGTACAAATCTGCCAAAATGTAACCCATTAATCTATATTATTACTAAATTAAAATAAAAGAAGAGCTGGGAGCCACCATCTCTGGTGGCTAGGATGGTGCCCAAACCTGCTGCTTACCGTTGTCAGTGAGTGGGGAGAACATGAGCTAACCCTAAGAGAGCTGGTAGCTGCTGATATTCAAAACCCAGAGCTGTTGACCTTAAAGAGCTGTGGTATGGCAATTCGTTACTTCTATAAGAATTGAACAAGAGCCCTCACCTAAAGTGTAACATGTTATGAGCTCTGTGGCCCTTCTTCTTTAGAGGATCCTGACAAAGAGGCAGACAACAGTGACAGCTGTCATCAAGCTCATTTGATTTACATCTTATGTGCTGGTAAAGACCCATGCTAGGTGGTGACAGTTCCAAACATTTGGGATAAGAACCACAAGACATTTAACAGTAATTTGAATCTTCCAGGGTATGGCTTTTGGATAGAGTAAAATGTACTCTAATCTGGGTAAAATGTTTCCACTTTCATCATCTCTTTATGAAATTGATTTCAAGACCAAAGGTATAGACATGAGCCTATTCAAAGGTTTTTGGGCAGTATTCATTGATATCTTTCCTATCATTGTCAATATAAATGCCTCCTTCTTTCCTTCCTCCTTATCTTTTTCAAAATGTAGTGTAGAGTTTGTTTAGGTATCTCAAGACATTTGAGGATTTTATAGAGGGTTCTTCAGAAAACATACTTCAGAGGTGCTGAAGGTTATTTTCATATTTTGGGTCCTCTCTTGGCCTCTTCCCCATATTATTCCTTCTCATGTTATTTATTGCCTTCCTTCCTTTTTTCTTTCTGCAAATATTTATTGAGCTTCCACCACATCACCGGTATTTTGCTAAATCCCAAGGACACAATAATAAACAAGATATACCAATCCCTTTATGTGTATCACTTTATAATTCAGTGCAGTTTGATAGATATTAAATGAAAATCATTGGCAAATGCTAATGTGGTTAGTGTTATGCAGAAAAGAAAATAGGATTTTTTGAGGTAGAATAAAATGTACTTCACTTGGATTGGGGGATGAGGAAGTCTAGAACTGAGTCTTTAAACTGTCAACAACCTTTGGATATGTACATTGTTTCTACCACTTTGACATCAATGCTAGCTCAGGCTCGCTTTCTCTCCGTTGATGAGGACACACGGTGAGAGAGACAGCCACCCTTTGTTTTACAGTCGAGGCATGAAAAGGGAAAGGAAAAAAAAATACGATCTACCACTGCTTCATTTTTCCTGCTGGCTTTAGCAGGAAAGGTGATTACACAACTTGGTGATATTATTAATGTACTGAACAAAGGTCTGGAAAGAGCTAATCTTATCAACTGTACGAATTTCATTTTAAACTGCTGTTTCAGGCTCTTTTTGAGGTTCCACGGTGACCGTGTTACAGAATTGGAATGTAAACTTGAGATTAAGAGAAAGAAGGAAGAAGAGAGGAGAGGTGAGGAGAGGGGGTAGAGGGGAGGGGAGGAGATAAGAGGAGACTAGCCTGACTCAAAACAGAGCCCTAGCACATCGATATTTGTCATGCCTAAGGTGCTATGTCTGTTCAAAATGATCCACCAATTCAGGTTGCTGCATCATAATTTGGCATTTTTCCATGTGAAAGCAGAGGGTGTAGGGCGCTGTCACAGTCTCTCTAAGGCTTCTTTGAGAGTTCATTTGTCACCTTGAGAATTCTCTCCATCCACGTCCCCTTCCATCCCCCGCACGGAGAGCCCATGGTCCTCAGTCATCTTAATGTATTCGCAGCATCTGCAGTCAAATAATTTATTCATGGGCTGAAATCTCTAATCCCAGTTTGGGGTGGAGAAATGTTTACTTGGTCACTCACTTTCAGTTAAGCTGAAGCATAGAAGGAGGGCCACTCGCGGCTGTCCTTTCCCGTACAGCTTCAGGAGTTTTGTGTTGTAAGCCATTTTATCAAAAAGCCACAGGGCAGCAGTCTGTGAGGACGTGTTGGGAATCAGCTAATGGACAGAAAGTACCTGCTCTGACACATTAATTCCCTTCCCTGTCAGCCTGCATCATTGTAGAGCATGCATGATGGGAAGCGAGATCCCGTCACACCAGGGCACCTGCTGCTTCTCCATCTGCCCAGCGCAGTAGCTCCTCTGATTGCCCATTTTTCAGCCTAATGGCTTATTCCTTCTCTCTTTGTAAAGTTTTTACATTTTTTATTGTGATTTTAATAGCCATTTAAAAAATGTTCTCATCTCTGTTGGGATGTTGATAAAAAGAATCACATAAATAATATTCTAAACCATGCCCAAATTGAGATGGCTCCAAGGGCGGCATTTCACTGTTCAGTCTGATAAAGTTGTCATGGCGATAATGTCTCCTGAGAATGGAAGTGCCATGCGCATGGCTGATGAGAGGAAATAGCTCAGATGGCACACAAACTGGTAAATATTGAACTTATGGATCATGATGCTGGCCATGTTTTGGTTTTGCTTTTGTTTCCTACTTGGGCTTTTCTTTCTTTTTCTTTTTTTGGCTGTGCTGAGCTCAGTTATTGGAAGCAGTGTGATAATTCACCTCTCTCTCTTTCTTTCTCTCTTTCTTTCTTTCTCTCTCTCTCTCTCTCTTTCGCTCTCATTTTACTTGAAAATTTACATTTTTAAAATCCCTTGGGATAGATACTAGCAATGTTCCCAAACTGGCCTTTGGATTCTGTCTAAAGCTTTGTTGATTTGGCTGGATTAGTCAAAGCAGCAGATCATTATTACATATTGAACACCTGTCAAAAATGGCACTAACAATTATCAAATACATTCTCTTTCATGAAGATTTAGATTTAAGCACTGAGAACAACTTTTTACAAATATAAGTCAATAGTACTGTCTATTTTTACACAAAACAAGAAACAAAATGAGAGCCCTCTTTAATTGATGAAAGATGAAAATGACACACACGCTGTATTTGGGTAATTTAAGTGAGGATAGTTACTGTTTACTGAAGGGTCAGTCAGAGCCAACCCATTTTTCTAAGTCTTAGGCCAGTGGTAGGACAACTGAGTATTTTACGAGAAAATATGAGCTCTAATGTTAACTGGAATCTAATTTTTCTTTGCTAACAGTGTGATACATTATCCATAGGACAGAATATCTCGCTGTCTGTATGTTTATATGTTACATTAAATTAATTGGTGAAGTGGAACATCCAGACACTGCAATGTATGGTAAGAAAATACCATAAGTTGTGGAAATGAGAAGAAAAGCACCATGAGAATTTCTAGGAAAGAACTGTGGGAAAACACTTCAGAAAATACTTATGTTTGTAGTTACACGTAAAAGACCAAAAAGTCACATCTATTAACTGAACCCTAGGGAGGCTATCCTATACCTCTGAGCTGTCTAAACCATGTTCTCATAAAAACCAATATGGCACCAACCACTGTTAGTAGAGGCTTAGGAATAAGCTGGACAAGAATATCCATGCCTTTGGACAAACAGCATCAATCTACAGATCAAAGACTCCTTAAACAGACTGTCTGAAAAAGGATGCTAAAATGACTAAAAAGAATGGAGGAAACAACACAAGGTAAGGGATTAATTCCTATTTGCAAGTGTTCACTCTTTAGATGCTTAGTTTTTAGACACTGGGCTAGGTGCTGCAAGAAGAAGTGGAAAGAAATACAACATTCTCCTTGCCCATAAGGAGCTGACAATTAAATAGACAAATGCCATATATACACCTAAATGATGTCACAGACTAAATAACACAGCAGACAGGTAGAAGGGCTGCATGTGCTGTGCCTGTGCGGAGCTAATGCCAAGCTTCATGGAGTAGGGCCCGTGTTAATGAACTGTCACACGGGTCTCATCAGCGTAAGTAACATCTGCCCTCGACTAGAGGTCGTAAGGTGATTAAAAAACTGTCACAGTGTGGAAAGCCAAAGGCTAAGAAAAGGATGTGATCAAAATCCATTAAAAAAGAGTGGAATGGGTGAGTACAAACTTCTTCCTCAAACGGAGAAATGGAGAGGTGATGGGCACAGGAAATCTTCCTTCTGTCATATGTTAGCATCATCCCCAAACAAAAGGGAAGGAAGGGATGGAAGGAGGGAGGCTGGGAGGGAGAAAAGAAGGGGAAAATTTCTGCTTTCCACTTAAAAATATTCGGATGGAAATAGCTGCTCTAATGAGTGCTCAATCCCACTCTCAAATTTATAAACAGTGCTTATGGTGAGGAGTAGAGGGTACGCGGAAAGGACACCAAGGTGGTCACTATCGCTGAATCACAGCGCAGTGCGTCCCACCCCTCTGGTGACCCTGGCCCTGTGCAGTGACTCAGGCACGCCACGCAGCCCTAACACCACAAGTACAAGAGTCAGACATGCTGTGCATGTTACAAGGAAACCTGGGTAGGTTAGCAAGGTCATACAAACTATTTACTTTTTTCCTCGTTTTTAAAGGCAACTGGCCTACATATAGCATTTTGACAAGGTTATAGATTATATCACAATTTTTTAAAATTGTAGGGTACAGATAGGAACTAGAATGATCTAATGCACAAAGACAGCTGTGAGCCCGTGGCAGCACGCTGATGGGAGCTGCTAGCCTGATAGGCCATCTCGGGTGTGTGACAGCACTCGGCGAGTGAGCAAGACACACCTTGCTCAGGGGTGGAGCAGTGCTGAGGAGTCTGAGCTGCTTCTAACCAGGCACTGCGCCATCCAGGAACAGCAGGTGCATCTATGCTATTAATTTTCTAAAAGGGAATAGCCAAGGCCCCCTGCCCCTTTGGCTACTCTTATAAGTAGAGCAGAAGAGTGGGAAAGAGAGAAACTTTTCTCCTAATGGCCTGTATGTTCTGTTGCGTAGCCGTGCATAAAGGTGGTGGTATATTGGCCCATCTGCAGTACCCTTGAGAATCACTGGCTTGGACCCCAAATGGATTATTCAAACAACAAATGCTCCACTAAATCATTGAATCAAAAGTCTTGTCTAGTTTCCTAAAGAGATTTTTATAGCAATTCATTTCTTTCCTTTCTTTTTCTTTTTTCTTTTGAGTACTAGAGATTGAAACCAGGGCCTTCACACTGAGCTACATCCCCTGCACTTTTTATTTTTTTATTTTGAGACAGTCTCCCTAAGTCTCTAAGTTGTCCAGGCTGGGCTCAAACTTGTGATACTCCTGCTTCAGCCTCCCAGAGTGCTGGAATTACAGGCGTGTGCCACCATGCCCAGCTTTATTTATTCCTTTTGCCTCAGACACTTGCAGCTTTGTTTGCTGCCTCTTACTAAATTCCAATGTCCAGTGAAAGAGTTGGGTATCAGTAGTTTAAGGAATCTCCCAGGTAAGGTCCCTCCCTGGTAAAGTATCTCCCTGGTGAGGCTCCTCAGTCTCACTGGCTATAATTGACCTCCATGTTGAGCTATCAGTAGATTTGGGGATAGCATTTTTGTTTCTCCTTAGTAACTTTGACAACATTTAAGAGATTTGGGAAATATTCTAAATCTCTTCTTCCAAGGGTACCTGAGCCAGTTCCTACTAGTATCTGGGGAAGAGGGGCAGCTGCTCAGGGCTAATAGGTAGGAGGAAGCTACTAATTTCTTCCTTCTGCCAAAGAGCGGTGAATAGCTCAGCCAATACATATATTTGCAGGAACCTAAAGAAGGGGGCTATGTCTCCATCCTGAAATCTAATCCTTATTCCCCCAGCATTGGGAACAATTCTTGCTGCACTGTCCTTTGCATATTGTCCCGTGTTCCTCACAGGACATGCTATTTTATCTTGGCCATTCTTAAAGAGTAATTTTACACATAATACCATTGTACACTGACAATTACTTTTACTCAGCTTTTTAAAGATATTCATTGTCTTCTGGTCTTTATTATTAATGGTGAAAAATCATACAGTTGGACTATTTATAATGCCTTTGTTGAAATGTCTTTAGTTTCTTATTGCTTTACAGATCTCTTTGTCTTTCGAAGCTTTGCAGTTTCACTATGATTTATACCTGAATGAGAATTTCTTTTTGTTCACATCGTTTAGGATTATTTGGACTTCTCAAATCTGAGGATCTGTGTTTGTCTAAAAGTTCTGGAAAGTTTTGATCATTATCTCTACAACTATTGCTCCTTTCATACTATCTTTAAAATGTACATCTGAAACTCCAGCTGGACATGTGTCACAACTTCTTTCTCTGTGCAGTACAACTCCTGTCTTCAGTATCGCAATTCTTTTTCCTATTTTCTCCTTTCAGCGTTATGTTTCAGCCTGCATAGTTCATTCGAAACTATATTCCATTTCACTGATCTTTATTTCTCAGTCATATCCAACCAGTTAACTCATCCATTGAATGTTTTATTTTAGTGATTATATTTTCATTTCTGGAAATTTCAATTTGGTTATTTCCACATCTTTTTTGGGTTGGTTTGGTTGGCAGTTCCCCATAATGTATGGCTATAGTTGACTGTCAGTGTATGTTTCTTAGAACTTTCTTTGTAGGAATTGTCTAAGAATTCGTTTGATGTTGAGTCTCTCCAGAGAGGTGTTACCTTTGCTTTTGATATTGGCTGGGACACTTCCAACCTGCAACCCAAATAACTTCTCTTTCCCAGTTTGAGGGATTTCTGATCATAAACCTGTGTGAAAATGGGCTTGTGGTTATATATTCTTAAGGGAAATTTACCTTCTATCTTACTGCTTTGTTTTGTTTTTTTCCTTTTTGCAGAGTCTGTTACATATTTAGACTTACACTGAGATGACAGTGTAGAATTTGGGTTTCAAGTTCAATGTTGGGATCTCCCATTAGATTTTCCTCATGAGGTCCAATTGGGGCTTTATTTTCTGTCTCTAAGACAGGGGGACCCGGACCCTGTTCCTGTTAAATCATTAGCTCAGGTCACCAGTATACATCAGATACAACTATAACAAATGCTGGTCTACTTGCTCAGTTATCTAAACAGGATTGCCACTATTATTGTACTTTTTAATATCTAGATTCTTTAAAATAAAAAAGAATATTTAGCTTTTTTATTAAATTCAGTAGGAAGGTCACTGAGATCTAATGCACCATACTGACAGAATCAGATGTCAAATCAGAACTCAGGGTTTTTTTTTTATCATTCAAAATTATATCAAAATAATTTCACATAATATTTGTAAGTATTATATTGTAGTAGCAAGTGAATGTGCTTAACCATTCCTTCAGGGTTGATATTTAAAGTTATCTCCATTTTTAAACTATTATTTTATTTAAAAAGTCCTGCTATAAACATTCTTAATGCTTTTTATATGTTTGATGTTACTTTCATAGGACATAGTGCCAGTACAAAAGGGATGCACGTTTTAAAATTGTTAGTATACTTCAAAAAAGCGGTTTTCAAAAAGTGTTTTATCTATTTACACTCTCCTCAATAAAAATGAGAGTGTTTTATATCCCTATCAATATTTGGTGTCATTGTAAGTATTTTGTATTTGCCAAGTTGGTAAAGGGGTTTTCTTTCAAAGAAAAAACAATTTTTTTTTTTTTTTTTTTTTTTTTTGCCGTAAAAGCTCTTTCTGATAGAAATTTTAAAGTTTAAGCAGGCATAATGAAGCACACCAGTAATTTCAGCGCTCTGGGAGGCTGAGGCAGGAGGAGCACAAGTTTCAGCCCAGCCTGGACAATTTAGGAGATCCCGTCTCAATCTCAAGGTTTAAATAAAGATGATGATGATGGTGGTGGTGGTGGTGGTGGTGGTGATAGTAATAATACTAACAACAACAACGACAATAATAATAAAAGGTTTGGGGCTGTAGCTCAGTGCAAAGACCCTGGGTTCAATCCCCCAACACTGGAAAAAAAGTTGAAAGCATTCCATGTTTTCTAAGTTTGACTATTTATCCATACAATTATGCCTTTGAAAATAAATGTAGAAAGGCTCATCCTCTGAGCTGGTTCATCAAAAGAAATGCTTATTTGACAGTTTGGTGGTTCCTTTCTGTATCTCTTCTGCCCTCTCTCACTCTCTTCCCCTCTGTTTTTAAGAAAATGTTTTCAAACATATAACACACCTTATCTTGAGTGTGCCTTCTTGGAGGTGCCAGGAGGCCACCTAATGACCCTGTATCAATCCTGCATTTAATCCACTATATCCTGGGGTTAAACCAATTCATTGGTTCTGGTCACTCATTTTTCCAGTTGAATAACAGAAAACGGAGAAATATAAGAAAACACACATCTTAAAAAAGTGAAAATTCTCAAGATACATAAATCCATACATGCATATCTTTACCTGCAAAGTCAAAATACCTCCTGCATGTAGAGGCCAGGCTGAGAGAACACTGAGTGGCTGATATTCTGATTTTTTGTTCAGAGAGCAGACACACTTATTGCTGCTTAGAGTAATTTTGAGGGCAGATAGTGTAAAACGTCCCTCGAGGGCGAGTCTCCATGGAAGTAGCAGAAGGACAAGGCGGCTTTTCTGCCTTCAGCTGCACCAGCCTTCATAGGTACACCCACCAGCAGCATCTGCATCTGTCTCCCCCACGGCCTCAAAGCCTTGTCTCCAGGTCAGGTGCTTCCTTCTGTCCCCTCTCCCCCAGGTGACTGGTTGCCTTCCAAGCAAACCCCTGACATGCAGACCTAGGCCTCTCTCTGCAAACTCTCCAGCAAAGCTGACTGCTGACAGAGTCGGCCTTCTCCATTCCTCGGAAGTGATTGTGATAACCTGGAAGTGATTGCATTAACCCGGAAGTGATTGCGTTCAAGTCAGCAGCTTCCTTGCGGGCTGGGCTGGCAGTCCCAGAGGGGATGGTCTCAGGTGTGAGTGACTGTCACATGGGCTGTGGGGGCACTGCCAAAGTCTCCATGACTCCTGGCATCACTCTTTGAAATAATCGCCTTCTTTTCTATTTATATTCAATTTTTAGAATATCCTAAAGGTGATTCTATTCAGATTCTGATAGATTGACTTAAAAAATGGAAAGTAATTAACCGATTATTCTGTTTTTAAAGGTCAGGTTTGACCGATTTTATCCAGGACATCTGCATCTTTAGAGGAAAATGGTTTGTAGTTTGATTTGTTGTAAATGTTGAATTTATTTCCTAACAGCCTATTATTGCTCTTTACCCACACTCACGGCCTGCATTTTGGTTTTTATAATTTCTCTTAGTTCAGGATGAGGGGGATTATTTCATTTTACTCCTTCTGAGATGTGGTAAATCTCATCATTTCTAATACCAGGGAGGGCAAAGATAGCTGCTTTCTCAGGTCTCATTTCATTTTGGGGTGATGTGACTTTTCATTTGTGTCCTCTAGTTATGCTGTGATGAGGCCATTTAAGAGGGGACCATGAGATAGACCTGAGTCTCTCGTCTTCCTGGCTTGATTTATCTTAGCCTTTCTTTTTTCCAAACCATTTTGTCCTATCGTTATGACCAAACATCTCTTCTCTCTGCAATATTTTTTTTTTAAAGAGGGAGAAAGAATTTCCTAAAGAAGTACAGATGTAGAAGATGAAAGTAATTCTGATTCTGACTTGCTTAAAACATGTTTCCTTTAGGAAAATAGGGAACCCTCCTTTCAGCCAGAAGCCCTTGGTGAAGGGTTTGTAGCCTGTCAAAGTGAAGTGCTACCTATGGCCCGTCTAAGTGGCATGACCTGAGTCTTTTTCTCTATCTGTAAGGTGGGATAGTGACAGCCAAGTTTCCGTTCACTATTCCCATATCCAGATATATGGTCACTGCCATGTTTGTTAGAGAATTAGGTTCTTGATAGTCTTTATGCCCAGATCACTGTAAGAGACTTTCTCTTAGAAATGTCATTAGTATGTTAATAACCATTCTCAAAATTCTTATCTTAGGGTTTGGAAAAACCTGTAGGTAAAATTTCTTCTTCTTCTTCTTCTTCTTCCTCTTCCTCTTCCTTTTCCCCTTCTCTCTCTTTTTTTTTTTTTTTGCATTGAAAAGCCTTGAGATTATAGGTTCTTTCCATTTTTCACAAGCATTGAAAAGTACGAGAATGACCTGATGACGAATGATCCAAGTTCAAATGAGGGAAAGTGAAGAAAGAAGGGTGACTTGATAAAAAGGTTCGTATATGGGAAGTCAAAGGTGAGGATTTGAGGGCAGGATATATAGAGAGAGCACTGTATCCTCCCCCCATAATTTCTTTGACTTAATGTATTTTACCTTGTCAGAAAAATACAAGATCTTGCTTTACTTCTGTTCTTCCAAAATCTAGTCTCCACAGTAGAATCAAGAATGTCTTTTAAAAATATTAAGTTAGATAACGTTGCTTCCTTTATTAAAACCCTGCAAGGAGTCCCATCGAACTTCAAATAAAAAGTCATGGTCTTTGCAGCGACCTACAAAATCCGACATGACTGGGGTCCCTGGTAACTCTCTAACTCTTCTTGTCCATCCCCACCGCACACACTGGGCTCCAAGTATGAATTCTTCCGTGGGCCTTCGATTTTGCTGTTCTCTCTGCTCAGGTCACTTCCTTTGCAGGTAGCTGCAGGCCCACCACTGGTCCTTCTGGTGTCACCATTATAACAAGGCCAGCCCTGGTCACACCATATGAAGTGAAGCTCCTCCGCACCCCCAACTCCCTGCTCTGTTTGAGGATTCATTTTTCCTGAGAGTGTCTGTCACCTTCTAATACAGCATGCACTTTATTAATTTATTTATTTTACAATTTGTCCTTGCCTAGAAGCCTGAGGGAGGTAGAGATTTGGTTAATTTTGTTAATGAATGGCTCCTCAACTCTCAGAACTATGCCTGGAGCCTGGTAGGTACTCCATGAATAATTTTTGAATTAATAAGGGGGAAATTTAAAAGCATATGATGGATTTTAGAAGATGAATATCTTTTGTACTTTGTCAGGCAAAATGATTCCTTTTACAAAACAAGATAAAACTTCAAAGTGGATTTTAATAAAAAACAAAGGAGAAGGAAAAGATATTGATTGCCAGAAAAAAAATATAAGCAACATACAAATAATTGAATTTGGAGGTAGAGTTTCTGGAAGGACAGAGGCTTAAGGCCAGATGCCGTCCATCTTCTATTTGTTTTCGCAATGTGTAGAAAACCCTGCCCTAGCAAGTCGCCTTTCTCAGAATGTGACACCCATCCTGGCTTCTGCCCTTTCTGGTAGGAGACAGGTAGTGTGGACATTGCCAACAGAAATGCTGGTCCTCTGAAATGAACACAAAACCTCCCGTGCCCTGTGGGTATTACACAACAGAGTTGGCAGCAAATACCACAAAGAAGATAAGCAGCGAGCAATTCTAGCTTCTGCCTCCTCCGCATTTTTGGTTTGAAGGTCACTGGGTGTGCATGTCTTCTATCCCTGTTTACTGTCACATAGTCCCACAGTCCCTGGTTCACAATATCTAATCTTCCACGAGAGAATGCATGCTCAGTTTGCTGAGGAAGCCTCCAGTCCTTGTCCCCTTTTCCAGGAAATGCTGTCAAAGGGGCTGCTGCTCTAGATCTTGAGAGATTTTAAAAATGATTTTCTCTTTGTAAAAGTGATCTCAGCTCAAAAAATAATTACCTCCTTCACGCTAATCCATGTGCATTTACAAAGCACTTGTGGCTTAGAGAAATAAATTGTTGATGAGGTCTTTATCACGGAGATAGACCACTGGGGACCTCTTACCTGCAAGTTGCACTGGTGATAAGGAGACCCGAGACTCCTTCGACTTGCTCACGAACCCAGCTTTCCTCACTCTTATGAACAGGAAAACTATAGAGCTTGCAAAAACAAAACAAAGCAAAACTAAAACTAAAACACTGCAGTCATGGGTTGGTCTTTTCTAGAACGTTATTTATGTCCCATCAGTTGGACTTGTGGCATTTCTGCCTTTGTCCTCAGAAGTTTTGTAGGGTACAGTATATAACCCTTCAGTATATTCTGTTTCCAAGACATTTTATTTTCTAATCTAGGCCACTTCTTTCCATCTCTTCAAGTCACAGTGCCTTGGGTATGGTTCCCAGGCTTCAAGATATCAAAAGAGTAACTGAGAAAGCAGAAATAAAGACAAGAGGACAAATTTATGTCAGTGAAATCCTGTGACAACTTACTTGTATTTAGAGAACATGCATAACTTTTTTTCCTTGATGAAAGGTTTTCTTTTTTTTTTTTAACTGTTCTGAAAATGCTAATGAGACAAGGTTCAAGAAACTGACAGTAATGGAAACTAGAATGTTACAATGATAACTAAAAAGAAAGAAATTATTTCACTCATCTTAATCTTTCCGGGGAGGAGAAAAAACGTGAGCAGAGAAATGAGACAGCTGGCAATCGAAGCCTGGGGATTCCTAAAGCTTCTCTTTGTGCTCCCAAATGCACAAAGTTTAAGCTGCTTCAGGAGAAAGTCAATCTCAAGTCCATGATGGCTTTTCAAACTGAAATCTTAGAGGGCTTTTGAAGCTAAAAGCTTCAACCCAGCAAGGTCACTTTCTAAAGCAGAAATTCCTTTTAGGGTGATGATTGTGGGGTGAAGGGAAGAAGGCCTCAAGGAGGTCATGGCTAGGGCTAAGCTCGCAGGCATGGCACGGCTCTGTTGCTCTAGAGAGGAGCATGGTGCTGTCCTCCTCCACAGGTATAGGAGGTACATGGCCCAGCGTGGTGGTGAGTCCTGTGTGGCATCTTTTACATTCCACCTGCTAAAGGGATGCTCGCTTGCCCATCGGCGTGAGGGGGGTTAGCTGGTCTCCATTGAAAATCAGAACCCTGGCCAGTAGGGAGTTGGCACTGCCCTGGGAACTTGTCAGCCAGAGGAAAGCTCAGCTGTCACCAAGCTCCTGGAGAAGAGGCCAAGTTTATGTTAAATTCCTTTGCATTTTCAGCCTCTTTGTTCAGTCTGAACACATACTCCGTGTTTATACAGGCTGCCTTGGTATTGTTATCTGTTGTTTAACAAGTGTGTGTTTTAAATCCTTGGCTATGCCATGAACTTCCGTGGGAGGAGATCGAATTTCAGACCCCTCCTCTCTCCCGCGGCCAGGGAATGGGAGAGGGGAGCTCAGGCCCTGCGCTGGACAGTAGCAGCGGGTGGAGGAGAAACCAGGCCAGCAGTTCTGAGGGCTGCATTGGAGCTAGAAAGCCCAAGTGATTCCAAATTCAGTTTAAAGCTGTAGTCGGAACACTATGTCGGAGGACCGTGCAAATACCTGCCAGATGTCTGCCGCAACTGCGGGTATCTCAGCCCTCTCCAAGGGGGATGTCCACCTGCTAGTAAAAAATAGGCAGTGGGGAAGCAACGAGTATTCCACAAACATCCGTGTTGGTGTTCCTGTCGGTACCTGTATCCCAAATGGTCTGTGAATGCTGGCTCCATCCCTTAGAAGCGAAGTAACCTTGTGCACTTGCCTTAACCTGTTTTTGTTTCTACGAATAAAACAATGAAATAGGAATACTTAGGGATAAAACTAGGTATGTCATTAAATTTTAGCCTGTGTTGTAGGTATGGGGTCAGGATTTGTTCCTTTCCTCATTATTTCATGTGTCGGGAGTAAGTAATTAATAAACATTTGTTCAGAGATTTTTGAGAGTGGAGTGTAACAGCCGTGGAATCAGAATGCCTGGGTTCAGACATATCGTAGGCATGTCACCTTGGACAAGATGCTGAGGCTAGCCGTGATTCGGTGTCGGTAACAGGCTTTGCCTGATGAGGAGGCTGGGAGGAAGAGATGTTGTACTGGATGGAAAAGTTAGTACAACGAGGATGATGATGGTAGCTTCTCCCTTGTCCTTTTGGGGTGTGTCTTCCTTCTCTTCCCATCTCCCTCCTGTGTGGTGTTGCTGAAGTCCAGGTACGACCCTCCCCTTCCTCCAAACTCCGTGTTCCATGAAGAAAGAGTGAGATCAAGAAAGAGCACTTGAAGTAAATGTCATCCAATGTCATAGATGACATATTTTTAATGTCACCTGGGGAAATGTTGCCGAGGTAAAAGCTGACACTCTATGGAGTGTGGTAATTCTTCCCTGATGGCTTCATGGGGAATAAGAGTGCTGTGTTATAGGCTGCCGGAATCCGACTTCCTCTCGTGGCATAAAATGTATTTAAGAACAAGCCGCCAGAATGAAAATTACAACCTCGGAATCCTTGCTCTGGCGGCCCCCCGGCCCCGCACCTGCAGAGGCCCTTGCGCCCCATTGGGATCGTGCAGAGCAGCCTGCTGCAGAGTCTGCATTACCCAGGGTGTTTGCTGGCAGCTGCTCTCAGAGATGGGCCTTAGAGCAGCGCTTCTCAGGGGCCGTGAGTGCACCTCCTCCTGCAGCAGTTGGGCTGTGGAAGTGGCTTAAATTTGCAGTACTAGGAATTGAGCCCAGATCATTTTCCCCAAACTGTATCCCCAGCATCCCCTTTGAAAAAAATTTAAATTTCCATTAGTACCTGTTAGTAGAGTGTAATGATTACATTCATTGTGGGAAACTGGTAGTCAGCCCTTTACAATTTCTTTCTTTTCTTCTTTCTTCTTTCTTTTCTCTTTCTTTCTTTCTTTCTTTCTTTCTTTCTTTCTTTCTTTCTTTCTGTCTTTCTTTCTTCCTTCCTTCTTTCCTTTCTTTCTTTCTTTCTTTTTCTTTCTTTCTTTTTTTCTCTCTCTCTTTCTTCCTTTTCTCTTTTTTTCTTTTCTTTTTTGAGGCAGGGTCTCTCTATGTTGCCTAGGCTGGCTGGGTTCAAACTTGTGTTCCTCTTACCTCAGCCCCCCAGAATCTTGGGTGTGCACCACCACATCTAGCTTATATTTCCTTTTTTTTTTTTTGTGGGTACCAGGGGTGGACCTCAGGACCTTGCGTGCCAGCAGGCACCCGTGCCGCTGAGCGATATCATCGGCCCTTTTTTTGTACGTGGGTACCGGGAGTCAAACTCAGGACCTCGCACTTGCCAGGCAGACGCTTATGCTGCTGAGTCATCTCACTGGCCCTACATTTCCTTTTTAAGGGATCTGGGGCTCCAGCTCTGGAAGAGGCCCTCTGATTTCTGAAGCTGGGTGACGTTATCCAAACAATATTTGTTTTTTAGGGTGGAGCTCGGTACCTTCTGAACGTGAGCACTTTCTCAGCAAGGAGCTACCCAGGATAGGAGGGAAGCCTCGTGGCCAGCAGGTCATAGTGGAGCACACTGATCCCTAGCCTTCCTGCTTCTGAGGGCAGATGGTTCACATACGATCAGCATAAACTGGGAGGGATGTGAAAGTGAGGAATAGGAATTTCCATCCTGCATCCCTGTGTGTGTCACCTGAAATACAGCTACGACGGTAGGGAAAAACATGTAATGAATCTTATGCAATAAAGAAGACTAAATGTGGACTGTTGTTTTCCTGCAAAGCGAGTTTTAAATTTGTGATCCATAGACCTTTATGAAAACTATGAAACTGTGGTGTCTGTTTACCCAGGGAAGAGGATATGGTTTAAAACACAGATTTTAGAGCCAAAGCGCATGTGTTGGAGTCTCAGCTCTTTTCCTTATCATCCAAATTTTGTGTCTCACTTTGCCCATCTGTGAAGTGGGTTTAACAGTAGCACCTAATTCACGGAGTTGCAAGGATTCTTGACACAGAGCATGTGACACCTTCGTCAAAGCGCCTGCCATAGAGCGCCTGCCAACGACTCTTATGGTTGTCCTTTTTATTACTCTCAGTTACATCTACAACCAGATGAAGGTCAGAGTCACTGCTCTGGAGCCTGATGACACACAATGTTAGTGACGGCTTTGGACAATGTCACCAATGAGCAGTTTGACCACTTGGACTGGCAGTGAGGAGGCAAAAACATACCCTAAGCTGACACAGGGATTCAGCGTTCAGAAAGCGCTTTCGCGGGTTTTCCCCGCACTGATCTCGCAGTGACTGTGAGGAGACTCTTACTCTCTGCAGGAGGAGGTAACTTGACTCCGGGAGAGCAAGGGACTTGCCCATGGCTGTATGGAGAGCCAAGGGTGACACTGAGGTCTGTTCCCTTTCCTCCTGATATGTGTGCCTTTCGCATGCAAGAGATAAACATTTTCATAATTAGACCATGGTTGCATATTATAAATAGTGTAACTAACATCAGGGAAAAGCTGGAGGATTTCAAAACAACACCGCAGGGCCCCGAAGCAGCATCGAGTGAGCCTTCTGTGACTGCTGTTCAATCACTGTTTGCGTTTGCGCTCCAATCACTGTAGATCCCCCAGAAGCCTCTTTGCTGAGCCAGCCCAACACCCACCACTGTCTGGAGAGGTTTTGGAAATACACGCTGAGAGGCAGCACTCAAAAAAAATTCAAAAACAGAGGTCGAGGTGACAAAGTGCAAATTTAGAAGACTTACCTATGTCTTTATGACCTAAGTATGCAGTAATATGAAGTCTTGCACTGATTGCTTTGGCCCAGCCCAGCCCTTGACCTAGAGGATAGTTTTGGCATCCAGCTGCTGCCCAAAGTGTTAACTCATTGCTCGCCAACTCTTACCAGATTTCCTCTTTGCCGTTTTGCTTTATTTAGTGGCCCAAGAGCTATTGTCGGGGCTATCAGCTGTTTTGATGTTACCCACCTTTCAGATCTACCTCAGATTTTATCTTCCCTTGGTAGAGGCCACATTTGTATTATTTGCTGTTGAACTCCTAGAGAACGGATTTTCTAAACAACTTAACTTGCATTCAGCTTTAACTGCCGCACATTTTCTTTTCATAGACACACACCTTATCTTTCCTTCCCGCAGAACCTCTTCCATTGAGAGCCAGGAGCACAATCTTCCTTTTCTTGTATTCCTCACAGAACCTCAAATTATGCCCTGTAACTGTTAGAATCACAGCACACTCCATTGGTTGATCATATTACATGACTGATTTTACATACATGTCATCTACAAACTTGATTTAAATTGGAAAAAACAAGGAGTTAGATGTCCCCAAAAAGTAGATTTAAAAAATTTACAAAGCTGCTCTATTGGAATAGTATTCTTTTTCTCTTACAGTTGCGCTGCTTCTTCTGGCATCCATGATCTGAATATTGTTCTTTTTTGAAGACCCCTATGTTGCCCAGATATAAAAGGGACACGTGAGACGGTTAGTTCATTGGTGCTGTTATCTAGAATAACCACAAAAATGAGAAGTTCACTTGTAATGTCTACTTCCTAGGGCTATCATTCAAAAGGAAAACTAAAGGAAAGGGCCAGAAAAAAAAAAAAAAAGTGTTCGTTTCTTTTTTGGGAGGCTGGGGAAAAGCGCTGGGGATGGAAGCCAGGGCCTTGTGCATAGTACTAGGCAAGTGTTCTATCACTGAGCTACATCCCCAGCCCAGATCATCACTGTGACTCTTTCAATGCCTCTCCCAGAAGGAACTTCTGATGCCCACGTTCCAGTAAGAAAGCCCAGGGAAGTTGCTAGTTGGGAGAAGGGAAGATCCTTCCTGCTCTCATAGTTGCCCTGCCGTGGAGACTCCCTGGTTTGGAAAGAGGATTGACAGAGCCAGGCATGGGGATGCACTTCTATAATCCCAGCTCTCTGAGAGCTGAGGCCAGAGGATCAGGGGTTCGAACCCAGTCTGGATGACTTAGTGACTTAGCAACTTAGCGGGACCCTGCCTCAAAATAATGTCCCCTGGTGGGGACTGGCTGAGATGGATTCTCTGCAGGGGGAGCACTGGGTGCTGACTTCCTTCTGCCGGGTGAAGGGAGGCGCTGCCTCTCCAGGACCCCGAACACTGACTGCAAGCGCCTGGCGTCACCACAAGTTCCGGCCCAGAGTCCCGTCAGGGTTTCGAATGAACTGAAATGAGCTTCTCCTTTTCCTCTCATGGAGGGTGCCCTCTTCATGGGTGGGGCCTCTGTCTCCTCTGTCTCTCAATTTCTGCCTGGCCTGGACTGCGTGTGTGTGTGTGTGTATGCACACATATAATGCCATGGTTTCAAGTGTCATCTGACGAAAGTTCATTGCTGGGAACTGTGTCCGTGAATCAGAACGTATGCATGGCGGTCGTTTCTAATAGTGGTGATAGTGAGGTGGGTCTTTAAAATACAAAACTTTGGGGCTATGAGGGGAAAAAAACGTTATTTCAGGTTGCTGTGAAATTTGTAGTGAAACCGTAAGGCCAGGAAATGGCAGCAGGACTTGCAGGGCCCGGTGGTCCCTGTGATATTTACACATTTGTGGGTCACAATCCATGAGACTCATGAAATCAATCTGTAAGGCGACATCCAGATTGCAGAAATACAGACAGTAGGGCATTCATTTAAAAATGTATTTTGAACGACATAGGGCAGAAAGTCAGAATATGCTGCGCATTTTAGGGGCATTATTGTGTGAACTTTTGTTTATATAACAGTACATATTGATTCATAATAAAAGATATATTTCTTAAGGTGGATTACAGTCCAAACGTGTTTAAAACACATTGCCCCACAGCAATGGAAGATTTTCTTGATTTAATCAGGTGATAGAGGATGAGAAATGTAGTTACGTGGTTTGGGAACACTTTGTAGAAAAAGTTTTAAAAGACACAAGAATGACTAAGAAAAAGAGAAAGAGCTATCCCCTCCTCATCAGAAAGCAGTGGATTCGTGAGCTGTTATCTGTGCCACCCTAGAAAAGCCACAGGCCAAGTGGGAGAGGTAGACTTAAGAGCAAATAAGAAATTTCTAGACATTGCAGAGTTGCTTAATCTAGCAACAATTGGAAACAGTTTTAGTGACCCACCAATTGAGATTTGGGTAAATAAATGTGAACCCATCCTTACCATTTGCTGGGTTGGAAAGATGGATGTAGCAGTGTTGAGTGAAAAAAAATGTAGGTTGCAAAAAACGTATTTTGGAGGATGATCCAATTTACCTAAATGTATTCCCTGATTGTGTGTTTGTGAAGAAATAGATAATTCTCTGGGAGGATGGTTGTCAAAATAGTAAAAATGCCTATCTTTGAAGTAGAGGGCCGGTCCGTGGATTTGTCCTTCGTTTTTATTCTGTTGAAGTATTTGCTTTATAATGTTGCATCACTGTGGATGTTTGACAAATGCAAAGGCAGCGCGTTATAAAGGCGCGTGTGGACTCGCAGTGGGAGAAGACGGAGGTGGCTGAGTGTGGAGCGTGTCGGGGAGATGGCTCAAGGCTGAGTGTGAAGGACAAGTGTGTCTGTGAGCCCTCAGAGGAGGAGCAAGCATACGTGTAAGAGAGAGCAGGGGGTCGCACAGTGTGGGGTTAGGAGGGAGAAGATCACCTTACAAGGATGGATGGAGGACAGAATTCGGAAGTGATGACAGGGTCCTTGCACCGTGGCAGGCAAGTCTCTGCGTTTGATCCAGAAAAAGAGGAGGCATTTGGGTAAATCTTAGGTTGGTGGAAAATCACGGAGAGGTTTGAAGCAGAGTGGCAAGCAGGTGCTGTCAGTGCCTCGAGCATTCCCACGGCCATCCCTCCCACACATCTTCAGCTTCCTAGGAAGGTGTCTTCCAGTCTCAGTGCAAGAGTTTTATTGGACGACAGGCATGAGCTTGGCCTGTGTAAGGAACTGGTCAGAATGGCCTGCAAATAAACCTCCCGGGAGCAGCCCTTGGCTGAAGATTGTCAAACAGGAGTTGGTGACAAATAACCCAGCTTTCTTTCCCCCTAGGCGAAACAACTCCAGCATGTGGTAGGGTCTTCCAGAGGTCTTATGTGGAATTCAGCCCCAGATGCCCAGTGCAATCACATTTCCTTAACGCAATCCTTCAGCAACCTGGCTCCCCAGCTCCTGCTTCTAGTCCCATATGGTTGCTTCTTGGAATCATCTCCTAAATAAGATACTTTTACTCAAATCTTTCACTCGGGATGGGATTGAGGGACTCCGAACAAAAATGCCAGCTTGTATTTTAGATAGCTCTTTAGATAGCAAAAGAACTAGTTGGGATTGTCTCTGTGGGGTGGAATTATTAATAGTTTGCCTCTTTCATGTTTAATTTTTATTTTCCAAAATGTCAAAAGTTTACTTCCATTATTCTTATAACAATAATAAACTCAAAACTTATTTTTTTTTTTAATTTCATAGCATGGAACTCACTATGGTGGCCCCTGAAATCATTTGGGTGAAAAACAGTAACAATAACAACTTACATCATGGAAATAAAAATAGAGATGAAGGGTTAGATTTGAGAATCCTAGAGATGGGAGAGAAGAAATGGCCATTAAGAACTGAGGACCCACGGTTTAGGGAACCTTCAGGACATGCGGATGACAGAGAAGGAAAAACAGTTTAGTGGGTGAGAAAAATTTCAGTTTGGACACAGTGAGTTACAGTTGTTCTAAGAGATTTAAGTAGAGATGTCTGGTAGGAATAAGAAATAGGCATCTGGGTCAAAAGTTGAGTGAAACATGCAGAAAAGAAATGACAGGGATGCACGCACATGTGTGTATATGATAGAATAATCATTGAGGTGTTTCAGATTCTCTTGACCATCTGTGGAACTAGGAAGAAATGACATGAGAACACCACCCTGGAGACATAGTGTTTGTGAGAGGGGAAAAAAGATAAAGAACCATTAAAGAAAATTTAGGAGAAAAGATCGGAGCTGTAGGGAGAGAATCAGGAGACAGGGGCATCACAGATGTTGAAGCGGAAGCACTTGTCTGTGACAATTACTCCAGGGGCCTGACCAGCCCCAAACCACCTCCTCTGCTCACTCCTCCTCCACCATCACTGCTTGGCTTGATCTGTCTCCTCGCAGGCTTGTGTCCTCAGTTCACCTTGCTTGGTGATTCCAAGAGCAAAGCAAAGCATTTTGACAGAAGCAATTCTATGCCTCAGCTTTAAAAAGTGAACTATTTTTAATCACTGAAAAGTAAACACAACAAGCATCTCCGAGCTTTATTTCATCTCTAAATGGGATGAGGGACAGGTGGACACCTGTCTGCTATTCTGAGGAGTAAGTTTAGCCCTAGCCTATGCTCTGGATGTTTGTGTCCCCTCGAACCCACATGTTGAAGTTACAATTCCCACGGTGACAGTATTAGGAGGTCAGGTCTCATGGGAGGTGACTGAACCATGAGGACAAAGACCTTGTGCAGAGGATTAATATGTCATATAAGAGAGACTCCAGAGGGCTAGCTGGTCCCTTCCATGCTGTGGAGACCCAGCGAGGAGGCACAGCATATGAACGAGGCAGCGGGTCTTCCTGACACCAATCTGCCAACTTGACCAGGAGACTTCCTGGCCTCCAGAACCGTGAGAAAGACAATTCTTGTTCATAAACTCTCTGGTGTGTGGGATTTTGTCATAGCAGCCTGTAACAAACCCAGTCACAATTAATTCAGGAACAAAGGCAGCCTCTGGGCTACAGGGAAGAAATTAAGAGAGAAACTAAGGTTCTGGCTCAGTGGAACTTTGAATGATTAGGATTTTTAAAATTAATTTTATTGGTACACTTTTGACATTCATAATGATCATATTCATTAGCGGGAATTTGTACCTGTACATAACATATCTTAACTCATTTTTTTTCCTTTCCACCCCCTTCTTTTTAGTCTTCCTTCCCCTCTCCATTTATAAAACTTTGTTTCAGTTGTTTTCCTTCCATTCTTTTTTGTTTTTATTTTTTATCCCTATTCCCTCCCTTCTCCCCTCTCCTTGTTCCTCTTCCCATTTTCTTTCTGCATCCCAATATCTATCCTCCATTTTGGTCCTTATTTACATTTTAGGTTTCTCATACAAGAAAACAATGCAGTATAAAAAAAATTAGGGTTTTTAAAGCTGAGCTGTTTGTCCGGGTTCCTCATACTGAGGCAGAACTCCCACCCTGGCACCAAGGAAGTTTCAAAAGAACCAGATTTTCAGGATTTTTCTAGGCCCTTTGGTGGGCCAAAACCTGGCTGAATCTACATGTGCGTATTTCCTGGCTTTTGTTTGCCCCTCCTGTAAGTTACAGGGCTTCTGTGCACTGTGGGAGGGCTGACTAGCAGCCTGCCAATTTGGCAAAATTGTGAATCAAGTCTTTTTCCCATTTTTATGGGCTTTTGTGTGACTCCTGGTGTTGGGCAAGCAAACAGATCTAGATAGATTTAGGCCTCTGGCTGCATCCCTGGAGTCTCCCTCTACTCTGAAGTAGGAAATTGCTCTTAATAATATTTGAGGTAGTCAGATTCTTGAAGGTGTTTAGTCCGTTGTCATTTAAAAATTTAGTCCAGTGTCATTTAAAAACTTGAAAACATGAGGAAGTTCTGAATGGATTGAATTGGAATGAAGGGAAAAACGACAACAAAAAACCCCAATTTTACTCCAGACATGCAGAAACATAAATAATGTTAAAAATACGTACAGAATTGGGGTCTCTAAATTTGAAATTGTTCCTAATGATTTCATTTAGCTGGAAGGGAAATAAAGTCCTTTTTGACAAGTATAGTTTGTCCATCCAGGGAAAGTAAAAAGAGGACAGAATGACATCTAATGTTCACAGAATGGAAGGGAGTCTCTAAAATGAAGTTCCAGCTCAGATGTAAGGAGCCATCAGAAAGCAATTATTCTAAGAGCTTTTGAAGGAAGTGTCAGAGAAGAGCAGCAGAGAGGCAAATTTCATGTTGCGGGTACAGCTTCAGTTCTGCAGCGTTGTAGCCTGAAGAGCAGTTTATGCAAGATGGCAGAGCTTGCCCCGTGGGAAGTGGAAAAACCAGTATGCAGAGGAGATGGGGAATCTCAGCCGGGTGGACAGTTCCAGCTATGGCTGGACTTCCTGTCTCCTGTGGCCATGGGCGCCTTCACATTGGTCCTCAGGAAAGCTCAGTCAGCCGCATATGTGCATTTGTCACCTCCGCCCTGGAGTGGGGGGGGGTGTTTTCTGAGGAGTTCCTCTTAGGAGCGGACAGTCTGTGAAGTACATAAAAACACACTGTTCTCCCTCTCTTCCTTTACATATGTGCCATAAGTGCACCATTCTTTTTTCTTTTTAAGGATTAAATTGCAAAACACTACAGAAAATTGTTAACAGGAATAACAACGCCCAGCATTGTTAATGGCTCAAGAATTCCTGCAGCTCTTCTCATCTTTGGGCCCGTGGTGAAGTGCAAAACAGAGGGAGCCAGCCAGCCTTGAGGCATAGGATATGCACTAATTTGTCCTGTAAGAATCAGTTCCATTAACTCCTACCTGCAAGACAGATGGTCACACCCAGTGTCACCCACGGTGGCAACTACAGATGACTGAGATCACATCCACCCATTAAGTGGCATTACCTGCTGTTGATTAGCTTTCAGGGGCTTCTGCTTTGCTAGGACCAAAAGCAAGAATCCAGGCAGGAGCGAGGGTAGCACCGAAGGTCACAGCCCTGTCTGGAAGGGAAGAGGGCTCGAGGGCGGAGGCCTGCGGCCAATCTGACCTGCAGCATAAACAGACGCACACAACACGTGTAGGTACATGTGTTGTGTGTAGCAAACAGACAGAAAAGGAAAGAAAATGCAGCTTTTCCATTTCCCCTTCTATCTCTTCCACTTTCTCCTGGTGGTCACCTTTGGAGCCTCCTGCAACTGTCCTTGACTATGTCATCCTACATTACAGGATCTCCAAAGTGTGCATCCTAACTTCCTTTGCGTCCTTTAAAATGACACACCTGCTGCTCAGTTTTATTTGCATGTTGAATGACATGCTGGGACTCAGATTCCCCCTCCTGAGAGAAAAGCTGTGTAGATTCTCAAGTAGCCAATAACAATAGCACATATGGAGTGCTTACTCTCCACCGTGCATTTTATCTCTATTATTTCCAGTGATGTAGGTTTTGCTTTTTCCTCTTTTTTACGAGGATCAGATAGGTTAAGTACTTGAGGGTAGCTAATCATTGGCTGAAATAAGGTTCAGGTATAGGGAGGCTGTGTTCTTCATCATTGCATTCATGTTCTCCCTACAGGACCCCCAATTTCCCCCGGGTTGGAGTCTGCACTGCACTGCCTGGTGCCTCTATGCCTTTCTCACAGTCCCTGCTGCCTAACCTTCCAGCTACCTATCACTACCTGACTCTTTTCCTTGGCTTCTTCTTCTATTGTCATCCGCCCAAATCTTGGTCAAATGCAATACACTGCAATATTTTTAAAAATGCTTCCATAGCCAGTTTCTCCATTTATAAAATGGGGTTAGGATACTCTCTATGTCTTGTGGTTATTAGGAGGATTAAAAGATGAAATATATATAAAGCTTTAAGCAAAGCCTCTGGTAGAATAATAAGCATCGAGTGCTAACTATTTTTCTTATTTGCTTATTAAAATAGCCCAGAGGTAATATTAGACTCTTTTCATGGATATGAAAAACAGAGCATAAACAGCTTGGAATAAAGAAGCCTACAGTAGCTGGCAGAGCTGGTGGGACCCGGTCTTAACATTCACTTCCTCTCTCAGCTCCCTGTGGATGTCCTTTTGGGGGTCCCTTGGCATTCTCAGTTCACTGGATGAGCAGAGGTAATTTGTATTCCATTGCAGATGATCAGGTTCTCAGGTTCATCCTGAGATCATTCAGGGCTATCAGACTTGGGAGTGGGGAGGCGGGGAGAGGGGCGGTGAAGGCTGCCTTCCAGGTCCTGGGCCTGTGGGACAGAGTCCGAATGAAGAGAGGGCAGCAAAGAGACTAAATGCAGGAGCTTCTGAGGACGCTCAGTGCGTCACGTGGCTCACACACCTGGGGGGTGGGTCCTGTTGCATAGGATGTACAACTGCACCAGAGACACCCAGCCGGCTATAGGAGTTCCACATCACTGTCACAGAGCTGGGGTCTGCCTGGAGTCGGGCAGTGTGGCTAGCACGAGAGTCATTGCTGTACAGAGTAGACATCCAATTTCCAGATCCGGGACAAGCTATAGAAGACAAGAATTGTAGGGCAGGGAGATTGTGGAGCAAAGCAGAGCAAAATGAAGCCCACTCTTCTATCCTCTCTGGAAAGGACCCTGGTGAAAGCTCAAACTGACTTTCCTAGAAGGGGCTTACACTAAAGTGGTTTTGCCCAAAAGAGAGCCTCTGTTTCCACCTTGAAAGTAACAGGCAAGCTTTCCATTTAAAGAAGAAACCGTGATCCTGCTTTATTTAAAAACTGTAAGGCTTAAGAGATTTTTTAAAAAGATGAACAAAAGCAAGTTACTTTCTTATCTACATTTATGTTGTCACCCTTACACTCTACAGTAGCTTAAATGCAAGAGGAACTCAGAATAATAGACTAAAAATCTGATGCAAGGCCTGATTAAAAATGCAAATTTGAAGGTGCCACTGATCTCCAAGCTCAGCAAAGTAAACACAGGAGAGGAGAAAAGGCGGTTTGAGGTTGATTAGAGAATTGAAATGATTGTGTGGGCTGAAGGAGGCAAGAAACGCAGAGTCTGGCCTGGGAAGAATAACAGGGTGGCTGGGTAAATCATGGTGAACCAGGATGGAAAAGCCAAGTCACCCAGAGAGACCCAAGAATGCTTAGCAGGATTGAGGTTTTATTTCCAAGGACTGAACTGGTGATTCTTGGGGAAAATCTAATCAGCAAATATCAACTGAACAGCTGCTGTGTGCAAGTGTGCAAGGCCATAAAGAAAGATAAAGAAGATGAGATAAACTTTCAGTGTCACAACTAAACATACTCAAAGTTGAGTGAAGGAGAGAATTACACATCTCAAAGAGAAGCCAATTCTACCATATTAAGTGCAGCATAACCACACCCAAGATCAGAGCTCAGGGATCTTGAAGAGGAGAGGTGGGGTGGTTGGGGAAGTCTTTTGGCAGAGCAGTGCTTATGATGGCGAGGGTACGAGAGATCGCAGCTCAAGGAAGACCAGAGCGTTTCCAGAACCAGTACATTATCTGGGTAGCATTCATGATGACAGGAGTATGAGAAAGCCTGAGTATGTCATGTTTGGTCCCACTCTATCTTCTCACCTCCCCCAAACCTTCATCATCTGACTCTGTTCCTCACAGAAGGCAGACTGTGGGGAGGGTTGGGTGCTTGAAGGATGTGATGCTAGACTGGGGTCCCGAGTGGTGACGCCGGCCGTGCTGGGTTGAGCAGCAGCACCTAGCCCAGCAGGGCCGCTTATCTCCTTAGAGCATTAGCATTGGTGATATAACGCAAAATGTTTACAAAGCGAGGACCTGGCCACCACAGAGACAGAGGCTCAGGCCTGAGAAGTTTTGGGTGGGAGGTTGAAGAACTGTCAATAAAGTGAAGGTCTAAGCCCAAGCTCTGTTAAATGTGGGATTTTTTTTGAGGGTGGCTTCTTTTAAAAGGCATGGAAATGATCTACAAATTACAAATACGTCATTTCATATATTCAGAAATATCGCCAGATATTGGCTCACAACTTGCTTGTACAGTGTGCTTGAAAAAGACAGTGAATGCGTAGAGTTTTTATATTTAAACATTACAGTAATACTTTCGAGTAAAAGACACATAGCCATTAATCCCTACCAAAATCCTCCCCCGCACTTCAAGCGCACTTATCTCATCTTTCTTGCCACTTTCTGAAGCAGTTCTGGAAGTCCTCTTTCACAAGCATCTTCTAATTAGTGGCATTCTTGTGGTTTCCTTGGTGTCCTGAGTGGCTTAAAAACATTCACCTTTCATGACCATTTTGATTTGGGGGAACGGGCAGAAGTTGCACAGTGCTAGGTCAGTGAATAAGGTGGGTGAGGACACACTGTCATGTTTTTATGAACCTGCCTTTCCACTGCATGGCATAGGCAGTAGCATTCACCATGTTTTTAATCATACCTCGTAAACACTCTTGGGAAAGAGGATTTCCAGAACTGCTTCAGAAAGTGTTAAGAATGATGGGATAAGTGTGTTTGAAACGAGGAGGAGGATTTTGAGAGAGATTTATAGCAATGTGTCTTTTACTGTAATAATTTTTTAAATGTAAACATTCACTGCATATTTTGATCACCCCTTGTACACATTAAACTCTAATCAAGGAGTTCTTCATGCCCGTTAGAATCACCAGGAAGATTATTAAAAATATAAGCAATCAGAGATGCATTTTCAGTTAAACTCAAGCGAGGCCCAGGGACGACATTTCTTGAAATCCTCTGAGCAATGTTGCATCCACTAGTTTATAACTGAATGGGCTTCTCTTTCATTTCTAATATGCTCTGAAATTTTCCTCTTGCGTGCTTGCTCTTGTGATTTTCATTCTGGGTTAGGAATGAGATTTTGTTAGGAAAGGTCTGCTTCGAAATCACTGTCAGATTTTTTATTCAAAATAAAATACTGATAAAAGCAGTAGATGCCCAGTTCAACTTCCCAGGTTGGTCGGGCTCCTGAGGCTTTTAGATCAATGCAGGTCTGTGATGATGAGCCTTGGTCTCCAGCTCCACGGACCCACGTAGGCACAGTTCTGAAGGGCGCCAGCAGAGGGCAGCAGAGAGCTGGGAAGCCCTTTGCAGGGAGCAGGAAACAGACTGTGAGACCTTAGCAGGCAGAGGAAATATTTGATCCTTTATGGGGTGCGGGGTCTACCAGTTGTCTGTGTTCCATAAATTAACTAAAGACCAGAGTCATTACTCAGACTTGAAATGGAAATCAATAAAAGATTCAATAGGGAGTGGCAGTTTTAAAACAGGAGGAGATGGAAACAGGTTCTGAGATATTGCTGGGAGCCTCCCCAGGCCAGCTGGCTTGTAGGGTGAATGCAGGTCCCATAACTGCTCAGGAGACCCACACCCTGCTGAGTCTATGCCTATGTGCAAAGCCATGCCAGGAGGAAAAAGCCTTTATTTAAGGGGGGAGTGAGTCTTTACCACCGTGGGAAATACGTGAACGGGGTAGAGAAGAAAAGGTTAAGGTGCGATTCCAGGCGAAGCATGGGAGACTGACTCACAGGTGGCAGCAGCAGCAGCAGCAGCAGAAAGTCCTGAAGTCAATGGTTACCACTGGCAGGAGTCCGCAGAAGGCCAGGACAAGCATGGTGATGCATGTGGAGCCCCGCATCGGAGCAGGTATTTGAAAGTGAGTCTGTACTCTCAGCATGGCGATTTCCACATGACTGCTCCTGGTAGAGCCAACTCGAATCCACCTTAGGCCCACACTCCCAGCACCTTGCTGCTTAAGCGTAGTCTGCAGACCAGAAAGACTGGCGTCACCTAGGAGCTCATTATGATATCAAATCCTGGGTCCTGCCTTGGACTTGGAGAATCGGGATTTGCATTTTATCAAGGTCCTCGGGAGATTCATTTGCGTATTGTGTGCGTTAAAGTTCAGGAAGTACTGGGCTGGCATCAGTCCAGGCGGGCCTCAGTGGTCCTAGTGTTACAGAAGATGAATAAAGGCGTCCTGTAACCGGGGTGTGAGGGAGAATGGGTGCATCTGGAGCAGAGTAAGGGAACCTGTTACCGGTATGTAGACTGCACTTTCTTTTGACGTATTTTTGTTGACTCCTGTTAGATCCCTCATAGTTACGTGCAGAATCAATGAACTGTGTCCTTTTCCCAGGACCATGTGGAGAAAGTGTACCTTCTTGCGATCTGGAACACACCATGAATCAAAATGGAAGTCATTGCCTTAGGACAATGGGGGCTTCTTAGAAGAGTTTTGTTACTGTGGCCCAGCGTTCGTTCGTCCAGAAAGTAGACTTTTATTTATTTCCACTATTTAGGCTATGTCAAGGCAATAGACAAGGGGCCGTTCATACTCACATCACAAGGGGAATTATGTTTGCATTAGTTTTTTTTTTTTTTTTTTTTGGCTGCTATAACAAATTCCCACAAATTTTGTGGCTTAAAACAGCAAATTTTTTTTTTTAATTATCTGACGGTTCTGGGGGCCAGAAGTCTAGAACTACAGTGAAAGTGTCAGTAGGGCTGGCTCTTCCTGGAGGATTCGGGAGAGCATTTGTTCTTGTTCCTTCTAGAGGCTGCCGATGGCATACAGCTCTTTTCTAGCTCCTGGCCCTGTCCTTCATCTTAGAAGCCAGGAACATAGACTCTTGCTTTATCTGTAGTGGTGCCCACTTCTTCTGTCACGCCTCCCTCTACCTGCCTCTTATAAGGACATTGTGATTACATTTAGGAAGCACCCAGTTAATGAAGAATAATCTCTATTTCAATATCCTTAGCTCGATCACTTCTGCAAAGCCGCTTTTTCCATAAGGTAACATTTCTGGGTTCAGAGGATTAGGACCTGGATATGTTTGGGAGCCATTAATTAGCCTGCAGTGATGTATAAACTACAGTGTTCATTAACAGATACCATAAATATGGCTTTGCATTGCTTACAACAGCTTAACCTCTTTCTTGGCATTGGAGACTGACTTAGAAAACAGAACGAGTGCACAAGGAAGTGGCTATTTTGTGTTAGTCAGACTGAACATTAGTGTAGGGCACTGACCCCAGCGATCCCTCGTGACTGGGTGGTCACATGGTTGAGACCCTCCTCTGTGCTGGCCTAGCTTGCACTGTCATAATTTGCTCTCGACTTCCTTGTCCTGCTCTGCTCCTCTCCTTCTTCGACAGATTCTTTCTTTGGATGTTTATCACAGGTGAAGCCCAGGTACTGGGGCTCAAGAAGCACTTAAGATATCCACCTGCATTAATTCAGGGAAGAGAGGGGTTCAGGAGGAAAAACAGTGGCTCCAGTTAATGGGCTAGTGTGTCACAACCTTGGAAGATTTTAGGATCTGTAATACAACTTGGGAATTGTCTAGTCCAGTTGTTTCTCTGCTGATGGGGAAGTAAGTCCCAGGAGACAGTGGGGTGTCCAGGGCCACACTTTGATTTATTATTTAGTCAGTGGAAATTTATAAAGCAGCTACCATTTACAAAAGTTGCAAAATGGAATAAAATGGGAAAGAAAGAAAGAAAGAGTGTGACCATGGATGGAAGTGGCAGGGGCCCCAACATTTCCCTGGGAAACCAGGCATTGAGAATTTCTGAAATCACTGAGACTCTGACCCTCTGTAAGTTGTGGAGAAGTTTTTTTGCTTTTTTTTTTTTTTTGTGGGTACCAGGGATCGAACTCAGGACCTTGCAGTTGCAAGCAGGCGCTTATGCCGCTGAGTGATATCACCAGCCCTTTTTTCCTTTGTATGTGGGTACTGGGAGTCGAACCCAGGACCTCTCACTTGCCAGGCAGGCACTTATGCTGCTGAGCCATCTCACCGGCCCTATTGTTCTATCATTGATAAGGCAGAAGAGTAATGTTTGTTTACCAGTGCTGATTAGAATGAGAAAATCTGACTCTCTTTTCCAAGCTAGAGAGTAAGTTCTCCTACTTTCCCAGAGGCCAGCTCTCTTGTGGTTAAGTAGCAGCCCACTGCCAGCCCAGCTCTTTGGGAAAAGCAGAGAAGCAACAAGCCAGTCCCCTTCACTCCCACGTAGCCTCCAGGGAGAGGGACGGGAGCTGATGGATGTGACAGCTGTAGGACGTGGGTCGTGGATCGGGGATAGGAAGCCCTCCTCTCACAGGGAACACCAATTTGCCTGAGCTGGAAGAACCGAAGTGACTGCTTCTGATGGGGTTTGAGGCTGAACAAATGATACCATTAACTCTCTCCATGTGTGCCCATACATATCTTTTACCATATGTCTGCTCACTCGATGTTTGTCACTGTATGTCAAACACATTCAGAATCTTTTTTTTTTTTTTTTTCAGCTCCCTGAATAATGTGCTTGGATACAATATGATCATGGTGACAAAAAGCTATGAAGCACTGAGTCACCTTTTACATGTTAATTAAAGCCCTAATCCAGTCATCTTGGGTTTAAATGAGGAACGTACATATATTTCAAAATACTTCAGTTATAAAAGGACTCCTTAGGGTTTGTTTTTCTGAAGAACTCAAAGGAAATTAAAATCTTCCCATAGTATAGCAAAAAGACATCCAGGTAGCCTCACGAAAAGGCCAAGATGTGGAAATGTAAGTTACTCTCGCTCATCTGAGGGTGAAGAATGCAGGCTCCCCATGCTTCTTGTCGGCTAGCCAGCCTGTATTCTACTGTGATTGGGAAGACCTTCCTCAAGAGGGAGCAGACTGACTACAGGGCCTCCTCAGCTCGGATGAAAATAGTGAGGGCTGCTATACCCAGGAGCTCTGCAAACCTTCTTCATTTCATACAGGCACTGACGCAGGAGGAGGGGGAGGAGGTGGGGGAGGTGGAGGAGGAGGAGAAGGAGGAGATGCTCAGTAGTCTCTCAATTCCGTCATGACCAACCCGCCAGACTGGTCACCTGCTCACCACATTACCCAGCTCTGAAGTGACCACCAATCAGTGTCTCAAAATGGTGTACATCTCTGGTCTTCCATTCTTTCCCAGTCTGTTATCCTGTCACACACTCCACAGCTAGCTCCTCCTAGAGGTTTCTACTTGCATCTTAACTACTCGCTTTTCAGATCAAGGAGACTAAAATTTGCTAGTTTACTGGGTCTTTGGCTTCCTGCTATAAGAACCTCAGCTCTCCTGTAGGCTTTTTAGATTTTTCTAAACAGGGGCCGGTGAGATGGCTCAGCGGCTTAAGCACCTGCCCGGCAAGCGCGAGGGCCCGAGTTCAACTCCCGGAACCCACATACGAAAAAGGGGCCGGTGATATCGCTCAGCGGCACGGGCGACTGCTGGCGCGCGAGGTCCTGAGGTCGACCCCCCGGTACCCACAAAAAAAAAAAAAAAATAGATTTTTCTAAACAGAGAAAGGCTCTTCTAACAAACAAACAGACAAAATGCAGAAAAGAAAAACTCAAGATACCATCAATGTACAAAAAGGGACAGGGAATTAATGAAAAGGCCCATCTCAAAATATTAGGAATAGTTATTGCTGGTTGTTCATTTTTTATGTGAGTCTCTGTAGTTTTCAAATGCATTGCTGTTGGGAACAGTGAACCATGTAGAAAATGATCCTGGTGGTCAGAGAACATCAAGCTTTGCCTTTATTTGTAACTCCAAGGTAAAATGCAGGGACCTCATTGGTCATTGCTATGTGTCAGGATTGGGTTAGGTAAGGAAAGGAAAGAAATTGCTCCAGTGCCACTTTGAACATTTCGAAGCACAGTGTATTTGGTTTGGTAAATAAAAGGCCAACCCCAATTAAGGTCACTTTGTGTAACTTCACGTAAGCATGGCTAAATGGATCCTTTGTCACCTTGCAGACTCATTACATTTGATTAAGGGCTTCCTTAAAAGCTCTCCTTCCACAGTGAATTTTAAAAGACCACTGACCTTGGTTGACTGATGCTGTAGAGTCACCCTATGAATTGATTGGACAGTGCTGCATGGTGCCTTTGAGACTCTAGATTTGTGGGACCCCTGCAACCCTGCCCATAAATCAGTGGGCAGGGATGGTGATTATAATATCCTGTTGCTATTTTTGTCCTATAGCCCCTCTGTGTGATATAGTCCCTATTTTATCTCTGTCCAAGTTGGCATAATTTTTTTCTGCTCAGGTGGCTTTTCTTTATATTTCTCCAAGGCATCTTGCTCAGTGATTGCCCAGTCTGGGGCCTTTCTGCCTTCCGTGTTTTGTCCCAGAGGGTGTTGTGCAGTCTGACGCCTTCAAAGTGGAAGGGCTGGAGGGGATGGCTGAAAGCAAATGGATAGAACTATTAGAAATGACAATGGCAATGAGAGCGAGAAATGTTGGGTGAAGTCTATGGCTGAGTTTTCAGAATTCTGTCTCTGAACAATTTTGAAAACGTGGTATGTTGATTTCAGAACTATCCTATTCAACAATGCATGGTATCATATATATGTGTACCTATGTGAGCTCATATATACCAAATACTTTTCAAAAACAGAGAGAAGCTTTACTCTGATAGGCTTTGAAATGAAGATGACTGCTTTTGTGTGCATAGATCTTGATGTGGATGCTGCCTTCTCTCTCTGCCTTTTGGCTCTGACTCTGTGACTCGTGGGCAGCCCAGGAAGAGATAATGGAAGGGAGAGAAAGAAACCAAGACTCACATCATTAAAGCTCGTATAAATAGAAGTTTCAACTAAAGGATCCCAAAGGAAAACAGGTTATAGGAAAGCTCAATAAGTGTGGGCTTCCGAGAAAAGGAGAAAGTTTAAATTTACTTCACCAGAATTCTCTTAGAAGGCTTAGTGACACAAAGGATCTAATACCTGAGTTTGGATCGGACTCTTTAACAAACTAGTTGTAGCACCTTGGACAAGTTATTTAATGATTCTGCACTTTCCTACTATAAATTGAGTGATGATAGCTTCTACCTCATAAGGTCATTATTAGGATCAATAAGCTAATAAATGTAAAATGCTTAGAACCATGCCTGGCTTGTAGTATGTGTGCAATAAATGCTAGCTCTTATTATTTTTGTGCCCTTTATCTTTAACTGACATTTGGTCAGAATTTTCTCTTGAAAGGTCAGGTGTTTTTATTAGAAATTTTGTTTGAAGGTTGCATTGCTTCCTCCACCCCATTCGTCTTGGATTTATAGCTGCTGCTCTGCATTTTGAGATTTCTTTCAGCAATTTCAGATCTTCCAGCTATCATTTTCTTCCAAATGTCAAGAAAGCCCTTACTATTAGAATAATAATAATAACAGCAAACATTTACGGAGCTCATTTTATATGCACCGGGCTTTCCACGAATTAATGCTTTTCATGTATTGATGGGTCTGCTCCTCATAACAGCCCTATGACATTATCCCCATTTGACAGATGAAGAACTTGAGGTACACAAAAGCTGAAGCACCCTGCTAGAGACTGTTGAGCTATTGGCTGAGTGAGCAGCTGGAGCCACCAAGCTTGATTTTCCTCTGGCCAAGTAAGAGTGCACACTTTATCTCAGGGCTGGTCACTAATCAGAATTTTTGAGTTATTGGCTCGTCCATGACAATATGAGATTTATTATCAAAAATGCAATGCAGTCCAACAATCAAATTAACTGTGGTCACAAATGGATTTTCTGGTAGTGGTTCTCGCTGATTCACCTCCACATGATTTATCTGTGAGCTACTCTCTTTCAGCATTAATGGCTTCACACATAAGGGAATGTATCTCACATTTTTAAACCCCCCTTGGTACCCATAAAAGCTTTGGGTGAAGACCTTCTTTGATTCCGGCATTCCTTTCCTTTCCCACATTCAATAAGCCGCTGATTGTTTTCAATCCATCTCCTTGCGTGGGCAGAAGCGACTTTGCTATCATGCAGAAAGTAGGTAGAAGGAATTGACTGGAGTTGTGCCATTCAACTATTTGCCAAATATGTAAAGAAGCCCAAGTGTTGGAAATAGCATTTTTCTTAAAGAACGAGTGTTTGAGGGTTTCCTTACCTTAGTGTATTTACCACGGTCTTATGATTCTTGGAGGCGGACCTTCTGAAGTGAAGCCCAGGCTCAGAATGAAGAGGTGGCCAAATGAATGCTGGAAAACAATGCCCCAGTGTGCCCCGAGGGTGAAGCCTCGGTTCTGCGGTGCTTTTCTCTGCTTTCAGTAAGGACGTTCTTTTACTGAATTCATCAAACTAAAATAGTCTACCTCAGCGCACACTTTTAGTCAATATTTGCTTATTTACTTTAAATTTCCTTAATCCTTTTTGCTTTATTCTTACCTCTTTTTCTGTATCTTATCTATTCTAAGTTTGTTAGTATGCGGTTTCATCTTGTTTATTTTATACCACACTATCACCTTTTATCTAAATTGTATGTACTTGCTTTATATGTGTGGTTCCAACTTTATTTGCACTTTATTTTATCTTTAATGGCAAGAGAAGGTACAGGTAGGTAGTGAGTGGGTGGAAGCCACGCCTGAATCCAACCACGAGCCAGAAATTGGATTCTTTTTTTTTCCCAAATACTTTAGCATACAGCCCTTTGAGTTTCCCAATGCACATTTCTTTTTCTTTCCAAACATGAAATTTCAGCTTAAAAGATATCAAGCTTAATTGTGTAGCTTCATCTGTCAGTGTCATATTCTCTTACCTTTACCCTATCTTTCCAGGATAATGTTTATTTTATGTTCCCTTAGCATTGAGTTAGAATGGTGCTATCTTAGTATTGGCTAAACTTTCTAATTGCTTTCTGATCAAAATCTGACAACTGTTAGATATGCACTAGGATTTGCACATAAAACATAGGAAAAACCCAAGTAGAATATGTTCCCTTTCCACATTTCACCTTCCTCTAATGTTTCAGGTCCCCCCCCTGTTATGGTTTAGATCTGAAATGTCCCCTTAACATCTCACGTGTTTGGAAGGTGATTAGATCACGGGGGTGCTGTACTCATCACTGAATCAACTGATGAGTTCAGAAGCTGAAAGTGCTCTCAGAGGTGGGGACTGGTTAGAGGTGGGTCCCTGGGGGGATGACCTGGAAGGCCTCCTTTCTTATCCTCCTCCCTCCCTTCCTCCCTCCCTTCCTTCCTTCCTTCTTTTTTTGTGGCCCTGGGGCTTTCACACAGAACTACATTCCCAGCTCTTTGTTATTTATTTATTTTTTTATATTGAGACAGGGTGTCACTAAATTGCTAAATTGCACCATGCAAACATGCAATCCTTCTGACTCAGCCTCTCAGACTTCTGGGGTCACTGGCGTGTGCCACCACACACAACCAGAGGATGCATGTATTCACATCCCCACTTCTCTCTTTCCCTCTCCCTCTTCCTCTCCATCTCTCTTTCTTGGCTTCTGGCCTGCAACTGTCCTCTGCCAAGTCCTTCAGCCGTGAGCTTGTGCCTTGGAGCCAGCTAACCTTGCACTGAACCCACTGGAAACTGCGAGCTAAATAAACCTCCCTCCCTTTAAATTGTGGGTATTGGGTGTTTTGTTCCAGAGACTGGCAAGTGACTAATACACTCCTGTCCTTTTCCAGGTCTCCAACTCACCCGAAGCCCTCTCTGCTGTTCCCAGGGCACTTTGGTAATTGGATAACTTTTCTCTCCAATGTGAGTTTCTTTCTTGTGTTTTCTCATTGTGAACATCTTCCACACCGCTTGCTTGAAATGCATTCATCTTCTCAAATGCCTCCCAGGTTTCCCAGGGCCCCTGAAATGAAATCCAGACTCCTCAGCCCAGGATTTAAAGCCTTTAGATTGTCCTCTGCATCCCTTTCCAAACGCATCTTCAAAGCGTCCCTCACAGCAACCAGAATGACCAAATGGAACGACTGCTTCTTCTTCACTCACGACTGTCTATGCATCCCATGGTTGCTTCTCTTGATGGCTTTTTAAATATATTTTTTCCCCATTCAGTATCCTTTTATACCCTGCTATAGCCCTTTCCCCACTTTTCTGATTTCCCCATATTTTCCTATATTTTTATGATCTTTCCTGGAAACACACTACTTGATGGTACGAGTGTAGGCCTTGTTATGAAATGGAACTTGGTTCAAATTCTGGTTCTGGGGGCCGGTGAGATGGCTCAGCGGCGTAAGCGCCTGCCCGGCAAGCGCGAGGGCCCGAGTTTGACTCCCGGAACCCACATATGAAAAAGGGGCCGGTGATATCGCTCAGCGGCACGGGCGCCTGCTGGCGCACGAAGTCCTGAGGTCGACCCCCTGGTACCCACAAAAAAAAAAAAAAAAAAAAAAAATTCTGGTTCTGATACTTAATCATTTGATCCTTGGTAAGTTATTTATCATTGTGAACCTTGTTTTGAAATTTCTAGTATGAGGATAATACAATTTACCTCACGGTGTTGTTTCAAGGATAGATGAAATGAAGTCTTAAGTCCTGAAATATTCATGGATTACAAAAGAACAAGTCTCTCATTTAGCATTGGAAGAGAGGGAAAGATGGGAAGGGCCCTGGTGCTGTCAAGAGTGATGAGGTCCTAAATGGCATGGTGGGGGGTTTCTGTAATCTCAGCACTTAGGGAGGCTGAGGCAGGAGGATTGCAAGTATGAGCCTAGCCTGGGCAACTTAGCCACTTAGTGACACCCTGTCTCAAACTAAAGAATAAAAAATGACTGGGATGTATCTCAGTTCAAAGGTCCTGGGTTCAAATTCTAGCAGTGAAAAAAAAAATGTAGTCTCAAACACTGGAGGAGTTTTGACTCCTGAACTCAAGTTCTTGCTTGATACCATTAGGTTTTCTAGATTTTTAAAAAATTTTATCTGGATTTAAGGGACATTTTATACAGGCAAATATATGCTTTTTTTTTTTTTTTTTGTCTGAGAAATGCTGAAGTGATACTAGGCTGATAGTCTGGAAAACAAATTGATGTGTGCAACTATATTTTTATAATTGAAATTTCTTTGGAGTAATGTTAAGTTGCAAATTTTCTGATGTGCAATAAATATATTAAGTATCTGAGATAAATCTAAAACAATAAAGTATTGAACTAAGTCAGCCTTGCAAGTGATACTAGTCAAGTTGGCAATTCTGACTTGTTCAGGGAAGTGGACGAGGCCGGGTTTTTGAGGGAAGTTGTGGAGAGGGTACCAGTTAACCAAGTGCTTGTGAAAGACACACATCCATCAGCACAAGGGAAGCAAGCATAAATTCTACCTGATTGTCCCAGCTTTACAGTGGGGAACGGGCCCTCAGAGGCATTCAGCCAGCGAGACCCACAGGGAGAGGAGTAGAGTCACCAGTGCACTGGCACTGCATAGGCAGCCTGAGGTTTCAGCACAACCAGGAAGTCAGAGAGGAGCACTTCCGGTGCGGACTGGCTTTCGCCTGAAAACCTCTCTCTCTCTGGGACCTTTCTACACTAATGGCACTTCAGGTGGAATAAGAACACATTAGAAGGGACAATATTGTATTTTGAAAAAACATTTGTTATTCACAGGATGTCTCAAGAATGTGGAAATTGCCACATTTCCCTTTGCTTTATTCCTAGGAACTGGGGAAACAGACTTTTGAAAAGCTTCTGTAGCAACCAGAAGGTTGAAGGACTCAGGAGCTGAGAGGAGAAGGAAGAAATAGGCACAGTGAAACAGTGTCACAGATTGCCATGTGGGGGAGAGTCCATCATTATGTTGAAACATTTCTTTAATGTCACCAAATGCAGTATCTATATGCCATAAGCACCTCAGTGATTTTTAAAATGTTTCAGAGAGCCATACATGGATAGTAATAATATTTTCATAATAGTAGCTATATCACTGAATACTTATTATGTGCTTGTTTATTAACATTATCTTAAATATTTAGGGCAACTCTACAGGGTATATATTATTTCCCCTTCAGAGATGTGGAAACCGTAGCTCAGGGTACCTCAGCGACTCCTTCAATCCGACGCCACATGGCAGAGTCCCAAGTGGACTCACCATTCCGAGAGCTGTTCTTAAAAAAATAAATAAAATGGCACTTGGCACAATGTGAAATCATCCAGGAGAGTTTAAATAGTATAAGCTTTATAATCAGCATGTTACAGGGAAACTTTTTGCTTGCTTGAGCTGTTAGGTTTAATATTCGTCATTTTGATCAGAATATTATCAGGGTGTAAAGTGTCTGACTTTCGTTTGCTGACTGAAACTATTTCCTCTTTAATTTGTGCTTTCCTTAGGAGTCAAATTCATGCAAATGCTGACGTCCCTGCCCTCCTCCACGACCCAAAGCTCCTGAAGCAGAAACTTCAAGGGATCGGGTATTGTTCTGGGTTAGAATCTGAAATGTAGAGAACAACAAACACAAAAATGGTAAGAACAGTAATAAACGAGGCAGCAGTTGGCCCTGGTGGCAACACATGATGAATCTTAAGGACGGAGCTAGAAGGCCAAGAGTCCTGCCTGGGGCTACGCATTGTGCTGGCTCAGCAGGCTCTGCTGGCACTAGAAAAAACACATAAATCTGCAGCCAGGCAGGTGATGAAAAGGGCCAAGAAGCAGGGGGCTGGCTTCATCAGTGTGTAAGAAAGGAGAGAGGAAGCCAGAGCAGAGCACAGAGCCCCGGGAGATAAACAAACTGGCCAGGTAGGGCCTGAGTGGACGGCGCTGCTTCCTGTGCATACCGTACTGCGCTCCTCTGTGTCTTCACTCGGGCAGGGCAGATGGGCACCTCTGGAAGAACTGTGCTTTCCTGCCTGGTCCTGGTCCTCTTACTCCAAATGTTTCAGGAGTCAAGGCACACCCTTTATATACATACCAGTGACACAAATATATGATACCTACTCCAGAAATTGAATAGTTCATCCCTTTTAGGATTGGTGTCATTAATTTTAATGCTTGTCTTTGATAGAACAAACATTTTCATCTTCATTATACTGAAAGGTAGTTCTTTCAACCTCTCTCTAAAACATGTATCCATTTATGTTTTCAATTTACTTTGCACTATTTTTCAAAAAGTCAAGTCAAGACCTAATTTCTAAAGCAATCTTAACAGTGTTTTATTGTTCACCAGTGACTTACATGGTTAAGGAATCCATCAGGATTTCTCTTTATTGTTCTTTCTATGGCATCTCCTTGCCAATATCGCATTCTCTGTGGTTTGCAGTTCAGCGTCTTGAATAAAATTTCATGACAAGAAATGCCTGTTAAAGTTTAGAAAACGGCAACTTCATTTCAACAGCTACATAATTACTTAGAAAGTATGCTTCTCTATTGTGAACTTCGATCATCTAAATATCAAAAGGCATTCAAACACTTGTAATACAACATCCACCTGAGATGCAATAAGGTGCCATGCTTTCTTTTCAGCCCTAACAATGGTGCCCAAACATTCAATTCTTAAAAAAAAAAAAATAATTTATCAGAATATAAGCAACACTGAAAAGCTGATACAGGAATTATTAGGTTACTGAATAAACCATGTTGGTTGGAATATTATGGTGTCTATAAGATATGAGGGAAGAAGACAAAGAATGTGACACAAACAAAATTTTTTCTACTTTAGAATGCCAGTGATGAGTGATTTGGCTCAAGGTATATGAAATAAAATTCTTTGAAGTCCTTGACATGCCTTAGGTTTGGGCATGCCATAGGTTTAGGAAGGGAGACAAGCATTTAAAGGGTCCATAAATGGACAGAGGACATGGACTTCTCATTAAGTAAAATGGCATTTGTTTCGTATGAATGCTAACATCACTAGGGACTGTGGGATCAAGAATGGCCATGGTACTGTCCTTGGTAGAGTCCATGTCTTCAAGTCCCATTGTTTGGGAACCATGAAAATATTTTCACAGTGGAACAGATAACTGCCTTGAGGCATGGGTTAAAATGAATGGATTCCATGACCTATCTCCATGTTTGGATTTTCCTCAATTTCAGCTATTGTCTTTGGTCATATTATGTATACTGAGTAGCACCACATTAAAATATATTAAATTTTCTGTGAATGAGGAAAGGGCTACAGAAGTATAAGAGAACTGTGCTTAGGACTGACCTTGAAAATAATCTATTGGTTTGAAACAACCCTATTATGTAACTATGAAAGAAATGTAGATTGTAGACATGGGAAAAAGTTTAAGTGTTAAAAATATTTTTCATCAAAAATAATTTTTAGCATACTTTTTAGAATACATTGTTCTAAGTGAAACAGATTAGCCAACCTGGTCTCAAATAACTATAACTCTTTTTTTTTTTTTGGTACCAGGAATCGAACTCCGGACCTTTTGCTTGCCAGGCAGTCCCTATGCCACTGAGCTATATCTCTGGCCCTTTAACATTTTACAAATAAAAAAAATTGAGATAATGTGCATTTAGTATTAACAGTAGAAATCATGTTATTTATATAGGAATCTTTATTAGAAAAGTGTCTGTTGAATTTGATTTCATTCATTCATTTATTTCCTCATGCATTCATTTACTTATTTTTCAATTTATTTAATAAATATTTCAGGTAAATATAGAAGATGGAAAATATTTCTAAAATTAATTTTTCAAAGTGACTTAGAATATCTGAGAGGTCAGAGCAAAAACAATAGAAACATCATTATACAATTTTTATTCTTCATAAGGAAAAGGTCCTACGAGCTCTTGAGAAGAAATATTTTTTCCCTTGGACTTTGGTTTGAATTGTATTTCTTGAGGACATCCTTTCAAATAGTCATTGAGTGATGTATTGGTAGCTACTGCTAATTATATAAGCATGGTGAATGTGATACTAATTTATATAGCATCTAGTGGTTTGATTTCTGTGTTTCATCATCATCCTGACCCTTTGGCCATTCTTTTCAAATGGCACTTATCACTTGCCCTATGCCTCTTGTGTTCAGAATAAGACATGTAGTACTCTCCCACACAGTCCCTCCTTCTCTGATACTTCCCTTCCCTCCTTCTCTGGATATTGCAACACATAAAATGCATACTAACCTTGCAAATGATAAAATGACATCAGAGACTGGTGAAGTCTCTTTCTGATCATAAAGCGGTGCTTTTCACAGACTATTGAATTAATTCAGTTTTTACATTATTAATAGCAGGTCTCTAGAGATTCAGAAGTATACTGAAGGTGGAGGGAAGCTTTAGGTAAATTGGAAGTTAGGAGAGAACACTGGATGGGAAGTGGAGGACCAAAGAGAAGCAAGAACATGTAAGGACAAACTGAAACCCATATCTATCATTAGTTCCAGCCTTGGTGATGCCAATGACCTTTGGGAGAAGCAAGTGGCTTTTGACAAAGTGCTATGCATTGGGCTAGGATGTGGAGACTCTGAGGAGGAAGATCTGGGGGTAGTTTGAGGACTTAGGGGTTTGTGTGCTGCTCACATTGACGTAGTGAGCTAGAAATCAATAGACATTTACATGAGTGTCACTCAGTACTACAGGAATATAAAAATACTGCTTCTTCACTTCCACTTTCCAAATCTTGTACACAGTTAAATGAACAATCCTAATCCAGAAAAATACAGGGAAGTATTGTCTCAGACACTTAGTTCCAGCTTAGCTAAATTAATCCAGTACTAAGTCATCACAGTCTACTCATTGTCAATACGGCATCCATACACAACCCATTTTTCATACTTCTGCACTAACTCTCTTCCAAAATAAGATATAAATTCTCTGTAGTATCTTTGGGCAACATTCATGCCTCTTTTTGTTGAGTACTCTTGAACTTAAACACTGAGATATAAGGTTAACTAATATGAGCATTCCTTTTAGAAAATAAAAAAGGCATAATAAAGTGATTAATATGTCCACATATTTATTGATATCAAAATAAGGAAGACATTAATAACTGTTAGTCTTATTTATATCACTGGTCACATAGTTATAGCTGGCATTTAAAACTATCTTTTTTCACTACCCATTCCATGTTCCCTTTGTTCTCAGAAAGCACCTCAGATAGTAGTGGTTCCTTGTCAGATGGGGTGACCCAAGACTTTTTTCCAGAAAATTATGAGCCATTAATAGTCCAGTGTTTTTAGATTTTTGTAATTTTACATTAACTTTTCTCATAGGACATGGAATTATTGAGATGCTCTTCATTGTATCACTTGTAGTAGCAGACTGAGATCACCCTTCAAAGTCAGCACCAATCAGTTTAGCTGACAACTCCTTTCATCACCCATTAATTTGTTGGCATGCAGAACTTAACATGCCCTCATGGCTGTATCAAATTCAAGTTTTAGTAGAAACATGACTGTATCTTCTGGTAGAAGCCTTCTTCCCCTGGGAAATAAGGTCTCTGGATTAAGAGACACAAATTTGTGGGATGGAGGTGAAAATATTTTGCTAACTCACCTCTAGAGGTGAGAGAAGCAGATACTATTCAAATGAAAACACTCAATGACAAATAAGCCCAGAAAACTATGCTCAGCATCATTAGAGATAAGGGAAGTGCAAATTAAAACCACAATGAATGACAATGTTTAATCCACTAAATGAATAAAACTAGAAAGGCTGGTGATAACAAGTGTTGGTGAAAACATAGTAACTGAAACTCACATAATTTTAATAGGAGTGTAAAATAATAAACCACTTTTGAAAAAAAAATGGCAGTTTTTTATAAAGCTAAATGTACACTTGACCCAGAAATTTTACTACTAGGGATTTTCTGAAAAGAAACAAAGCACTCATCTACACTAAGACATACACAAGAATTCTGAAAAAAAAACATAAAAGCTAAAATTATTAGAAAAACATGCCATATGCATGTATTGCAATTCAACTGAAATTAGATATGTGTATGTGCATTTGATGCAAAATAATTCCAAAAGAAATTTCACCTCTTATAAGCAATTTCCCCTTTCATCTGAGCAATTTCAAGCACAAGGTAGATTTGAAACCAGAGTATGGGTTTATCAGACTCCTCATCCCACAGTGTTAGCAGTACACAATATTACCTTTCTGTATCTGCTTCCCATGCTTAAATGTTGCCCAATTTCTCAGATCTTCTAGCTTGAAAGAGAATAATGCTTTGGTCCTAAACTTTGATCTGTGTTGGCCTAAAGCATTGGCCTTTGTCTGAATCCTTTCTATTGGCACATATTCCTAGCTATCTAGGAGATGAGCCATGATCATCTCAAATCTTCTGTAGTTTATACTTTAAGCTTCTTTTACCCCAGTTCCCCAGCACTTCAGTCCTCCTTGAATCATTGAATAAGAAAATGAAAAATTACACACCAGGAGCAATTTGAGCTTTGTAAACACAAAGTGAATGTGTAACTTCAGCAAATGAATGAAGTCTGTTATGCCTTGTCTATTTCCACAAGGGGCTAGTGTGGGTGTTTCCCATGGGATGTTCTAGGGGTCTTGTTTGATGGATCAAGATGGCTGAGGGAGTCGAGAAAATGGCCTCCCACGTGAAGCTCTTATCAGAGGAAAATAAGCAAGAGCACAAATGAAAGCTTTGAAAATAAGAAAAAACATAGCTTCAGAAAAAAGATGGAGGGTACACAAGGTAAGCCAAGCTAGGACAGAGAAGACATATTAGGTTTAGTATAGGTTCCCACTATCTAGGGACAACTTATAATTCCTCAGCAGCTTTAAGTAAAATATCAGACTGACAAAATTGTTATAAGACTCTATACTCTTAAGGCCAAAAGCTAATTCTAAACAGTAGAGTAAAAGACATGTTCCAGTGGACAACATTATCACATTTTCCATGAAAATAAAGATTATTAATTTTTCACTTAGTCATTCATTTCAGAAATACTATCTGATAACGATACTGGCAAGATATTGTGAATAAAGAAATGCTTCCAGCGTGGTCCCTGACCTGAAGGAATGTACTGCTTATGGAGAGAAAACACTGTAAGACATTTATAAAGTAATCAGTGTCAGTTTATGCTAAATTATGAGGGGAAAAACAGCAAACCCCAAATCTAAGTGGTTTTATACAAGTCTTAATATTTTTTGCTTATGTAGTGCTGGCTTTTGGTTTGAGATCTTTGGAAGGCAGGTGTTTTCCATGCTGGTGCACTATTCTATCTGCTTCACTCTTGTGACAATTCCACATCAACATTTAATTTTGGGGAAGGAGAAAGCCTGACAATAGAGCATCAGAATATCACCTCCATTCATATGTCATTGCGCAAGCAAGCTGTATGCCATGCTTCATTTCATGGGAAAGAAATATAACTACCCCATATGGTGCAAGTAGATAACTGGTTCTTAATGAAACCTGCTAGATCCTACCGTCTGCTATAATGATAGAAGTATACTCAAAGGATTATGAGTCACTAGTCAGTAACAGAGGGTAAAGTGGTCATTGCTTGTATTTTCTTCTAGTCATGGAATGGAAAAGTAACTGAAGTTTTAGCATATATAGTAAGGGAAAAAGATAAGAAATTAAAATGAGAGTCTCCCTGTGAACTCTAAGCTCTAATCTAGATAATAAAAATATGAATTTTGTATGTATTTGTGCAAAGTCCTATATAAAGTACAAAATAAATAGAAGGCATGATTCTGGCTTTTCAAGATTTCACAATATAGTAAGGAAGTAAGGCTACCCAAAGAAATGACGTAAAAGCTGATCAATCTGATAACCCATGGACTGGAAATCTTTATTACTTCCCTACATACATAGCCCAATGATAACAATAACCTTGAGACTCTGCAAAACCCTAAAGTGCTCTCTGAATTATTAACAAAATATTAAATTATTTTCACTATGGCTTAGGTTTGAGGCTATTACTGAATTTTAATACCATACAATTGGCCGTGTGTGCATGGGCGCATGGTGTACGTTATGTATCTCAAATAACTTGAAACTTTGATGAACTAGAATACACCACATTTGCTGATGATTTGTATATAAAATTAGAAAAACAGATAAACATTTGCTTCCAGTAACATCTGTACAAAAATTGCTTATGCGTATTGAGCAATCATGGTGATTTATAATGGTAGGAAGACGGAAGTGGTTAAGTAGGAGTTTGTATGAAATGGCTATCTGAAAAAGGTAAGTATGTTTTGCAGAAGAGGTGAGAAGTATTTTTGTGCATAGAGAGATGAAAGTGGGGGAGGAATTTAGGGAAAAAATGAGGTGATTTAGAGACAGATATATGAGCACGGTCACATTCACTGTCTTGGGGTTGCTGGGCAAGAATATGTAAGAGAAAGTAGGAAGAGGAAGAAAGTCCCAGCGATGGCTTGTCTCAAAGCTAATAGCAAGGAGCTTTTGTGTGCCAAGTACAAACTCAAGTCCATTTGCTTTGTCAGAAGACAAGCCTGAAGACGCAAGCTCTTGGCTTGGTTTATAAGGTAGACTGGAGTAAGGAGAGACTTCCCGGTTTTAGGGGCTGGTGTACAGACATAAGTAGACGCTCAGGGACTGCGAGAAGAGCAGGTAGACCTTAAAGACCACAGAGAGGGTCCATAGATTGGCTATTCCTTGGGTTTCTGTCTAAGATATTCTCCTTTCACTATTCTAGTGGTCACACCTATTGCAGTGATGGCCGTTAGCATCCACATGCTTATAATTCTTATGTAGAAACAGAAAAAGTACCCTATAATGGTAAAGTGTATACCGGAGACTGCTGAACTTGGAATGCCAACTACACCATTAGTTGTCTGTGTGACTTTAAGCAAATTGTTAGGCTTCTCTAAATTTCAGATTAGCTTTCTAAGCTGAAAAGAAAGAAAACTATGTCTTCTAAACAGTGATATTGTGCGGGTTAGATGAGTTAGTGCATATTAAGCATTTATAATAATATCTGCCATACATTAAATACTTGAAAAACTAGTTTTTGTTTTATATCTATCAAGATCTATTTTTTTGCTCTAGAGGAGAATATGTGTACCAATCTGCCTGATGGATATCTCCACCTGGACACCAAAGAGGACCCTTAAGCTGAACACGTCCAGGAGGGTCAGCGCTCTACGCTGGCCCATGCTTATGCTGTATGCCCATTAGATTCTGCCACTGCATATATCTTCAGTGTGACTGTCCTTTCGTCTTCATATTATTTATCATATATTACATGACAAATGCATTATTATATGACTATTTCATAAGAATAAACACTTAATAAGGTCAGTGGAGGAATTTGAATTTTTGAGCATGACTCCAAGTTCATAAAGTTAGACAAGAAATACAATTGGAAAAGTAGGTCTCATTTGTTGACATTACTGGAGAGCTGCTTTACTTAGTAAATGTTTCATATTCACATGGCACGCAGCTTAAAAAAGGCAGGCTTTTTAATAAGCAATCCTTTACTGCTTTCAAACATTTTTACACCTCACCTATTTTGTCCTCTACTCCCTCCAAAAAACAAAACAATATCATTTCAAAGCTAGAGCTCTCCATCACCAGGAAGCCTCTGCATGCTCTGGGCTTATATTACATTGAAAAGGAGAGGTGACATCCTCCAGCAAGATTCCTGAAGGACTTAAGTTGGCATCTCTTAAGTTGGTTCTCTTTCATAGGAGAAAAAGAGGACACGCTTTGATGGAGGGATGATAAAAGCATGGGGGAGAAGAGGATATTACAGGTAAAACAAGTGATAGATAAAGAGGATTAGTGAAGGGTCAAACAGTATATGAAGATATACATATTTCTTACACAATCATTCAATAAAAATGTCAACAAGCAAATGGTTGGCTGGCAACACTACAATCAAAATAGGTAATTTAAGTGAAGGAAGTAGCCTAACTGAGTTCAATGTGACTATTAACATTTATTTACTGGTCTCAGTGGAATAAAATACAGAAGGACAAGAGCTGGAAGTGAATAAAATTGTATCCAATTTATAATCGTATGAAAAGATAGTGGGCTCATGGCCAGAAAATATTCCTCAATTAAGCTTCATTTCAATGGCTTCAATTTAACCAGCTGGATTTTTATTTTAAGTTAAAAAAAAAAAAAAAAACTACTATCTTATCCAACTTTTTGAAAAGCAGGATTTGCCTTTTAATGGGTAATCTGTTTCTTTTTATAAAATGAAAGTCAGCAATAACTGGTGTTCTGCACACACAGAAGCACAATAAAATTGAAACAGAGAAATGGAAGGCACAGCCCCTGTGCTCAAAAACATGACATTCCACGAGGAAGAAATAGCTAACAAACTGTAGGTAACTACATACGGGTCACAGGCGTGCATCTTATTGGAACTTTGTCAGTTTGCAGTCCAAGGGTATGTACTTTGTTATTGGCTATTCAACTCATGTGATAAGTGAGTTTTATGCTTAATATATCATGATAATTTTGAAGATGACTTCTCAATTAAAGGACAGTTTAAGGTCAAATTATTCCAAATAATCATACTAACATATGCTGTACAATTTAGTAGAATTTTCATTCCTAAATATATAAAAATAATTTCAGATTCTGGACCTCAGGGAGGTAAGCTTTTATCATCCGGAGTTATGGCTTGTGTCTAGATGTCCCCCGAAAGCCTCACGCAGTCATAGGGCTTTTTCGGAGGTGGCTGAATCTAGAGTGTGTGATGCTGGGATTGAGGGTGTGTGATTACTAAATCAGTCCACTGATTGGTTTGGCACTGCCCTAATCCCAGAAGTCTGGATAAGATAAAAGGGGCAGAAAGACGCTGTTAAGGTCTCTTGCTGCTTTTGCTGTCTTCTGCCACCATGAACTGTTGCTTCTCTGCCATGTGTCACCCTGCCTTAGAGCCAGCGGATCATGGACTGAAACCTCTACAAACTGTGAGCTAAATAAGCCTTTCCTCTCTTAACTTGTGGGTGTTGGGTATTTTGTCTCAGCAATGAGAAAAGTAACTAACACACCCGGAAAATTCTCTTTCATCAAGATGTTGAACAAATAAATGAGATGCTACTATACCAGGAAACCTCTTTCATCTTTCAACCTGCTTTCCATATTTTTAAGATAAAAATCTAAATGGTGTTCCTGTGTCAGAACATTCAATATGAAAGGACAGCTCAGTAGGTTAAAGTTCTGATTTTTTAAATGTCAGGTAATCAAATACCATTTCATCTTTACACATACATATAAGTTGGAAAAGTGGAAATATGTGAATAACAGAATATAAATCAACAAGTGTTTGTAGGCTACCATTAGCAAATCTGAATGCTCTAAATGCCAGAGGAGTATAGTTTCTACCCTCAGTAATTTACTAAACAGCCACCGTGATTCACTGAACAGTCATAGTGGTAGCCTTGGAAAGGGAGACAATATTATAAATTTACAGATAACTGATGGAAAGCAGAGGAAACTGGGAAACAAAGTAGGGGGAAAGCACATCTAATTAGAGAAAATTAAGCAGTGGATCCACAGAGAAGATGGCATTTAAGAAAGGCTTTGAAGAAGCTTGAGATGCAGCAAAGCAAACAGGGTGAGGAGATGACCTATGCATTAGAGAGAACGCCTGCAAACCATGCATTTGATAAGAGCTAAGGTCCAAAATTCATGAGGAGCTCAACTCAACAGCAAGAAAACAATAACCTGATTGAAAATGAGCAAAGTATCTGAATAGACATTTCTTAACAGAAGAAATTAAAAAAGCCAGTGGATATGTGAAAAAGTACTCAACACCACTAATGATCAGGGAAATGTGAATTAAAACTAACATGAGATGTCACTTTTACCTGTTAAAATGCCAGTTATCAAAAAGAAGAAAGGTAACACGTGTTGTCGAGGACGTAGAGAAAGGGGACTCTTGTCCCTTGGTGGAAATGTAAGTTAATTCAACCATGATGGAAATCAACATGGAAACCCCTCAAAAAATTAAAACTGGAACCACTACATGATTTACCAGTCCCACTTCTGGGTGTACAGCCAAAGGAGATGAAGCTAGTATGTGTAAGAGATGTCTTCACCCCCGTGTTTGTGGCAGCATTTTTCACAATAGCCAAAGTATGGAAGCAATCTAAGTGTCTATCAACAGATGAATGGAGGATCTGGCGAAGTAGCACATGCCTATAATCCCAGCTACTCAGGAGGCTGAGGTAGGAGGATCATGAGTTCAAGGGCAGCCTAAGAAGTTCAATGAGACTTTGTCTCAAAAAAATAAAATTAAAAAGGATGGAGGCTGTGGAAGTAACTCAGTGGTGGAGTGTTTGTCTAGCATGAACAAAGCCCTGAGCTCAATCCCTAGGTTCAAAGATTTTGCACCACAAAATAACACATAAACAAAACAAAACCAGATGAATGGATAAAGAAAAGGTAATAAACATGCTGGAATGCCAATCAGCCTTAATGAATAAAATTCTGCTATTTGCAGCAACATGGATGGAACTTATGCTAAGGGAAAGAAGCCAGGCACTGAAAATAAGGACATAGTATAGTAAGTAAAATAAACCAGGTGCTAAAGGAAAGAAATATCATGTAATCTCACTTATATATGGAATCTAAAAATGTTGAACTTATAGAAACAGTAGGAATGTGGTTGTCCAAGTTGGTGTGAGGGAAGAGGAAAGATTAAGGAAAAGAAAGTTGATGTCTCCAGAATGTAATGTCTCAAATTGGAGAAACAAGCTTTAGTCATCTAATGTACTGCATGGTAACCATAACTAATAATAATGTATTATGTATTTTAAAATTGTTCAAAACATAGCTTTTAACATTCTTACCACATATACACATAAAATAAATTGGTGTATTAGTCAGCTTTTTCCTTGCTGAGACACGATATATAACACCTACAATTTTTAAGGAGAGGTTTAACTTGCTCATGGTTTCAGTCCATTGTCAGCTGGCTCCAAGGTGGGGACATCATGGTGGAAGGGCTCGGTGGAGCAAAGCTGATTAGCTCATGGTTGCCAGGAAGCTGAGCAAGGGAACAGTGCGAGACTGGAAGAGATGGTGACCAGACAGAGAGCTAAGGCAACTCCTTCATGACCTGCGCAGACACACCTAGCAGTGTTCTCCCCCAGTGCCTGAGATGTATCCCAAAACCGATCAAGTTGAAACTCTATCCTAACAACCATAGTTGGTAAGGTGATGGTTATACTAGTTTGAGTCTTTCTAAAATGTGTACTGTCCAAAATATCATATCTAATAAATATGCATAATTTTCATTTGTCCGTTAAGTGAATACAAAGTTTTAAAAAGAAAGATAGGTAAAATTGACCTATATGGAGACAAATTAGAAGGGCATTTCAGGTACTGTAACTTCAAAAGCAAAATAGGCAGGTGGCAGAGAATGCGATGTAATGGGAAACACTGAGTAATATAGCTCTGAACAAAGGTTGTTGAATAGGAAAATGGGTAGATAAGCTTAAGTAGATTGCTGTAGCACTGGAAGGCTCTGAATTTCAAACCAAAGCTTTTGTATACTCTAAGAGCTGTTTGTGGGCCGGTGAGATGGCTCAGCGGCGTAAGCGCCTGCCCGGCAAGCATGAGGGCCCGAGTTCGACTCCCGGAACCCACATACGAAAAAGGGGCCGGTGATATCACTCAGCGGCACGGGTGCCTGCTGGCGCGCGAGGTCCTGAGGTCGAACCCCGGTACCCACAAAAAAAAAAAAAAAAAAAGAGCTGTTTGCTTTGCCTGGCAATCTAACCCAAACCAGAAGCTGTCTCCAAGTCACTCAAGTACAAAAGGACCAAGCCCTAGAGCCTTTACCAAAATGCTTGAACATTTGTCTAAGTTATCCTAATTTCTGAGTCTTTTTCCTCGCTGCTTTATGACCTACTCAACAGTTACTTTGGTGTCATCCTCTACAAATGCTCATGAATACAAGGTTTTAAACAAGATGTATTGAAATAGAATTCACAGACCATAGAACTCATTGTTTCAAATTGTACAATTTAACAGTTTTGGGTAGATTTACAGTTGTGCTAACATCACCACTGTCTAATTTTAGAACATTTTTATCACCCTCAAGTGAAATCTGATACCTGTTACCTGTCAGTTTCCTGTTCTCAGCATCCCGACCCCTGGAAAGCGTTAGTGTACGTTCTATCTCTGTCATCTTGCCTACTTTAGACATTTTCTATAAATAGAGTTGTATATTATGTGATCTTTTGTGTCTGGCTTCTTTTCACTTAGTGTAATGTTTTCAAGGTGTTTTCATGTTACAGCATGTATCAGTACTTAGCTTATTTTATGGCTGGATAACATCTTATTGAATGGAAACAACGCATTTTCGCTTATACATTTATCAGTTCATGGACGTTTGGATTGTTTCTACTTTTTGGCTGTTCTGAATGGTGCTGCTGAGAATATTAATTTATCTATTTTTTGGTCACTTGTCCTCTTGAAACTGTTGCATAACCTGAGGAAACAGGCTCATTTTTTGAGAGTCTTATAAACATTTTAAACATTAAATCTATGCTCCATTTTCATTTCCGTTCTGTATGTGTTGTAAGATCAGGGTCCAACTTCATTCTTCTACAAATTGATATCTAATTGTTTTTGCATCATTGTTGAATCTTCTTGGCCCCCACAGATGCAAATGTGTTTTAATGGTCACATACATTTGAGTGCGTATTTATGCTTTACTGACTTTTTTATAAAAGGGTTAGGTTAAATATTTTCTGAGTGAATGTTTATGGAAAACATGGATGGATTAATTTCTTGTATGTAGTTTTTATGCCCTAAGAAACTGACATAAGAAATTTACATAAGAAATTTGGCCTTAGCTAGGCATGGTGGTGAATACCTGTAATCCCACCTGGGTGAGGCAGGAGGATGGCAAGTTTGACATTGGGAGCCAGTGGGGAGACCTTGAGCTAGGGAGACTTTGATTCAAGATAAAAAAAATAAATACATAAAAGAGCTATGGATGTAGCTCAGTGTGAAGGCCCTGGGTTCAATCCCCAGTACTGAGGGGAAAAAAGAAATATGGTTTTGTTACCAAATTAAGATTGTGGCCTTCTATTAAAACCCCATAGGCTAATCTCTATTCCAGAGTTTGGTTCTGTCTTATTTACTTTTCTCATTGCTGGGACAAAATACCCAACACCCACAAGTTGAAAGAAGAAAAGTTTATTCTAGCTCACAGTTTTCAGAGGCTTCAGTCTATAGTTGGATGGCTCTAAGGCAGGGCAGTATGGCAGAGGGACATCACAGAGGAGAAACAGTCCATGGCATGGTGGGGAGGAAGAAGCCGCAAGACTTCCTTCTTTCCCTTTTTATTCCATCCAGGCTATGAGCCTATTGGTTGGTGCCATCCACACCAGGGTGGGTCTTTGCTCTTCGGTAATTCCATCACACACACCCAGAACTATGCTAGACCAACCAGTGGGCTAATCCAGTATCACACACCCATGATCCAGTACTACACATCCATAATCCAATCACACCCAAAAGCCCCATTTATGAGGCTTGGGGAGAATATCTAGACATAAACAATAACAGCTTCTCTGAGAAGAAATTTCCAGACAGGTGACATGGCCTCTCAGTAGAGCGAGATCTTAACTATGGGACAGCATAATGAGGCGACCCTGAGCTCTGTGGGCGACCCACTCAAAAGACAAAGAGGAGGAGAAGGTGCCCGCTTGTACCTGCCTTTCTTTTCCTTCCATACTCACTAATAAGAGTGAAGTGAATGCAGGGATAGAGGGAGACCAGGTTATAATATGGATGAAAGAAATATAATAAGTGTAAAACAAGCATTTACCTAAAGTGCATATCTAATTCCTTGGGCAAGGTACCCCGTGCTGGTGCAGGTCTTAATCCTTCCTACCCACCCCTCCTCCCCACCCTACTGAGTCATTCAGCAGAAAGAATACAACACCCACCTGGCTCACTCATGGACTTCAGCTGAGGGCTGCCTCAGACATACCATGGTTGTGATGCTCTAATATGCACAGCTGGTCACCACGGATCTCATTTTCTGTCGCTCAAAGACCAGTGACCAGCCTGAAGCACAGATAACTTTGTTGGGAAACTTTTTGTTTTGTGAGGCACTGCAGGCAAAAGAAATATTATTGCTGACTTTTTGATCTAAATATACTCTAAACTTTGGATGGAAATTGACGGCAATTCTATTTTGGGCCAAGAATTCACTTCTGGGCCCTACAAAATGACATTTTTGGCTCTACTTTATATGGAACCAAAGGGAATTGTTCATTAACATTTGCAAGCTGTTTCTTTGTATTCATGGTCTGATGAAAATGACTCGAGCCAGAAAATGTGAAATGATTTTCCGTCTCTCTCCCTGACTCCGTGGGTAACTCTGGGCAGAACTCTTAATTTCTCTGAACTTCTTTTCTCCACTTGTAAAATGGGGGTAGCGATAGTAGGGGACACATTTGCCTCATTGCTTAGTTCACTGTGCATAATTTTTAAAAATCTCTCCCACAAGTGAGAAGGATACAATTAAGTGCCTCACGTGAATAAATTTGGAAAATAAAAGTTGGGCATATACACAAGTTCCAAAGGCAGGAATCATTTTAAGAATATCACATTTTGATGTATTTGGCATAAAATATAACACATCATTCTTTTACCTTTTTAAAATAAGTCCACATTGAAAGTTATTGATGATACCATGCAATAGCAATCATTAAATTACTCTGTTAATGACATGGATTTCTTGTTAAAGCAGACATGCCCTTATTTCTAAAGTTTTGGTAGAAACAGCCTTCTGGTAATTTCAGTGTTATGTGTCTGAGGACAGCATGATCTCCACACCCACACAGCGATATGCCAGTCACTACAGTTCTGCAGTGTAAAAATCCCAATCAGATAAACACATTTCAATGTGGTTTTAGGATCTCTAAGTATTTTTAATTAAAAAAAATCCATTTCATGTTTTCTTTAAATAGCAAACTCATCATTTCAGCCTAAAAAACTCCCAAGTCTGCGCAACTTTTAAGGAGCACATCTGTCACAAGAATAAGGCACACTCTGGTCTCAAGTCACGGAGTGAAAACCACTTTTCAGATTGCTTGCTGGGTCCCCGGGACCGAGAAAGTCTCTAGACGCAGCGTGCGCTCTACGTCGTCCAAGCAAACTTTCATTATAAGGATGCCCAGCGTGTAAAGAAAAGCTAGTAGTTATTCCCTCCATCATATGGTAGCATTTACCTACTGAATCTAAAGAGCTTTATTTCAGCTGCACTTTCTTTTTATAATAGTCAGACACTTAGCACTTGATTGAGTTCTATCATTCTGCATATTATTTTGGTTTTGTTGCTGGGTGGGCGTTGAGACCAACCTTGGTTTTGCTGAAAGAGTGGTGGCAAGAGTGCTCTGAGGGATCTCTTTCCCCTTGCAAAGTGGCTCACTGAGTCGATGACAGTCAACGGAGCTCAATTGCTCCTTCACTGGTCATTCTCAAACAAAAGACAGATTCGTTTGTGGGCTCCCTTCCTGGAGGTGATCTGGGAGTTTCAATTTAAAAAGAAAAGGAAAGAAAAAAAAAAAAACCTTACAGATGGTTTTGATATCCAGCCATGTGTCAGAATTATTGTTTTAATTAAAGATCAAAATAAAAGATAGATCATAGAAAACAGGGAGTTAGATCTTTTGCCAGTGGGAAGAGGACCAAGAGATGGAGGGGAAGGGAGGAGAGGAAGGGAGGAGAAGGGAAAGAAAAAAGAATTAAGACGTGTTACATACATGTACCAACCCCTCATGGTGAATGCTATTGGTGAGTATTGCAAACACGTATTAATTGAAAAATCAGAATTGCTGTTTTAGTTTCTTAAAGACCTCCTTGAATTCACAGTAAATGTCAATGGGACTGGGGCGTAGCTAGCAGTAGAGTGCTTGCCTAGCGTGTGCAAGGGCTTGGGGTGGATTCCTAGCACTGCAAAATAAAAAATAAAAACAAACAAACATCTATGGAGTGAATGTCCTTCCATGTGTTCGCGTGTCACTCTGTAGATCCAGTACAAAAAACTATCCCCAGCTCACACTTTCCATGGGCTTTTTTCATACTCATGGGCTTCTCTGTTTTTTTTTTTTTGTAGCTGGTACTGAGCATTCTAACTTCTTTTTTCATGTTGTAAACATCATGTTCATTTGTTTATTTTCCCAGTTTTTACCCTAACCAAGAATAACTCAAGATTTAGGGCTGCAACCAAATACTTAGACCAGTTACTAACATTATTTTGAGGTCAGTTGAGTACATAATACAAGTCCATCAGTGCACTTCCCACGTACTTGAAAGCACACAGGAGGGACCCTGACCTCAGCAAGCCTTAGATGTCGAAGTGGGTAAGACAGAGAAAAGAAAAAAATCCACCAAAAACCAAATACCTAAAAATGCAGGATATGAAAACAAGTGGTTTTATTTAATCTTTATTCCTGTAACCTCTTACCTGTGTCTGCACCGCTATACATTGTATCGATTTAGCACTTTGTGTTGTATTTCTTATTTAAAAAGAAAAGACTGTTGCCCTCATTGTTAGGGGTTATATTAAAGTCCTAATAGAAAACCCCTAGGAAATATTAATACCAAGCAAAAACTTGAAAGGCAACCCTAAAAAACCCTACCAGATTGTAGAGGTCTGGCTGTGCTCTTCCACTCTACTGCACCCTGCGTATGATAATTTTATTATTCAGGACATTAGTGAAAAGCTGTTTTCAATCTGGACCATTCTGTCATGTCTTTAGAGTGGGACGCTCACATATTCATCTTATTCTGTAATGTTTTGGCCATAATGGGACACTGTTTTTATTAACCCTGTTGCAGAACAGAAAGTCAGTGACAAACAGACTGAGATCATGGTGACATGTGGATTCTTGGCATGTTAAATGAACTAATATATTGCCCAAACTACCCACAGTCTAGATTTCCGGGGAGCTTGTTCCACACCCACCCAGCAGGGATGCAGGTCCTCTGGTCGGAACGTGGCTCTAGGGAAAGTAATTTTTGCTTTTATTCCCTGGATGTGCCCTTGCTATACTGAACGACACTTCGTTTATCCTACGGATAATGAGATGTACTTATCACAGTATCTTATTGAAAACAAAACAAAACAAAAAAAAACACACATTAGCTAACTCAGATTATAATTAAAGGAGAAAGAGAAAAGGGCTTCTGCACAAACAGTGCCAAAATTTCAAGGGACAGATCTGTAGAGGACAGAGTCATGGCGATACAGACTTGATGAGTAATTTTCCTGGGCCACAAGGCACCAAAAAAATCATCTGATGCAGACCTCCCTTTAATTCCCATGTAGGTTTAACGGTTGAATAATCATGGCTCATAAGTTTATCTTTAATAACAGTCGCAGCAGACAGTTTATTAGCAGATTCTGTGGGCTGTGCGCTGTCATGTGCTGTTATAGCGATTGTCTGTTTTAAATATCACAGCTGTTGGTGTTTTTATTTATTTATTCATGATTTGATTCCTGCCTCTCCCACATCTCGGATGCTCAAAGGCGGGCTCTTTTCCTTTTCTCTTTGAATTGTGAAAGGCTGCTGTGACAGGCCCTGGCCTGGGCCGTGGGGTGTCACACAGGGTCCCATGGTGCTGAACAAAAAGCCATGTCTTCCTGAATCAGGCAGCGCTCTTTATGAGCGCCCAGCCTTCTTGTGGGGGTCTTTCTTGGCTGTGAGTGGCAGGCATGAATGGGGTCCTATCCGGGGCTCGGAGCCAGTGAAGACCCTTCTTCATGTATTTCCTAGCCAGGGGAGTAGAGCCCCTAGGAGAATGCAAATGCCCAGGGCTCTGCACAGTGCTAAAATGAGATAGCACTGTGAATAGACATAGGAAGCCCTGTCATCTGCAGTTTCTAAATTCAGCGGAGGAGACAGCGTGGTCATAATACATAGCATCTTTCACTGAGTTGTGCAGGGACAGGCTTGCATTTAACAGATGACATTGTTTCCTTTGTCTTCAGAAAGCCCCTGTGAGTCAGGGTGGATAGAGGATAGGAAGAGAAAATTGGAGGCTCAGGCGAACATTCCTAGGCTCCCTGTTTCGATTCGGCACTGCTGTGGACCTCATGGCCTCATACTTTCAGCAGAATGCGGAGTTAGGTAAAGGTTGTTGCTGCTTTTGCTGCTAAGAGGCTGATGTGGGGAGCCCAGACATGCCCTGACTACCAAATCCGCCCATCTCCCCTGGGAAATATGCTGTGCTCCCCTGAGTAAATAAAGCGGTGTCCTTGCCTGATGGACAGGGAGGGACAACGTCGGATCATCCAATTGTCAGCCCTGAAGCCCCTAATGGGCTTGCTCTAGCAAAGGGCACATGGTGGCTACAGTTCGCTTTGAAATGTAAATAACCAATCACAGCAAATTTCCAAGGAGCAGGCTTGAATGCCTGCGAGGCCACTGGAAGCAGGGAGAAGAAAGATGTGAAACTCTCAGCCACTTGTTGATCTTTCCAGGGCTGAGTTCTGCCCCCACACACTCTGGTATCTGTGGGTTTCTTGCCAAGCTCAGAAGAATCAAGACTCAGAAGATCTCCGTGACCCGTGCTGCTTTGGGAGAGAGGATGCCATGGACCGTAAGGACCCTAATAGCCCTCCCTTTACTAGCAGCAGCACATTTTGCCTTCTCTCCCTATTTGTAATTGCTTCTGGAGAGGAACAGTGAAAGCTGACCTGCAATAATTATCCAGAAGTTAATGGTGGGTGCTGAGGATTATGTGGCCTGCTAATTCCACTGTTGCTTTGGTAATATCTACCCAAATAACAAAGGCCAAAAAATGACATCCCTTGGTCAGCAGAGTTAGACTCAGGCTCGGCACTATGAACTCTCCATATACCTGGCTACAGACACACTCCCCAGCGACGGACTGAAATCCATTGGCGGTGTCCTTGCAAAGGCGAGAGGACAGTCCCCCCGCCCCAGTAGGCCTTGTGATGAACCAGCGTTAATATCAGCATCATTGTGCTCACGTGGGAGTGGCTTACTGGGTGTCAAATTCTCCCCCCACACCACACCACACCACAAGTTCTAAGATTCTGCAACCTGTGTGCCAATGTTCTCAAGGCCAAAATCCAACAATTAATTTAGTGTTGCCATAATAGAATATATATATATGTTAGTTATATATATATATTTTTTTCTGTTCATGACCAGAATCATGGAATGAAGGAATTAATTAAGTTTGTGAAACAAAGTGCATATAGATATAGATATAGATATAGATATAGATATACATATAGATATAGATATACATATAGATATAGATAGATATAGATATAGATATATTTGTGTGTGTGTGTTATTTTAAACGTCTTGGCCTATAGATGGTTATTAAACTCTTAGAACTTGATGTTTCCTTGACCAATGCCTGTTTGATATTTACCCATTTTTAAACTATCTACTGAATCTGTTATAAAATCCTGTTGACTCTACTTTGCTATATTAAGCACCCAAATCATTTTCATCACAGCCACATCTACTTCACGGGCCCCTGCTTCCGCTCTTGCCCCCAGGGTGTGCGCCTCCGGCACATCAGCCAGAGGGAGGCTTTGGAAGTGGAGGCAGGTGACAGACTCTCGTGGTCACCTCAGAACAGACTCAAGGCATGCATCTCTGCAAAGGCCTTCAGGGCCTGTGCGGCCTGGCTGGCCTGGCCTTTTCCACCCCTCCGCTGCAGGGACCTTGGCCTCTGGGGTGCTCTTCGGACACGTCGGGACGTATGTAGTAGTGTCCCAGCCATGTTTCTGCCCGGAATGCTTTGCACGCAGCTATCTGCTTGGCTAAAATCATGAGTTCTTTGAAGCTTTAGCTCAAACCTCACCTTCTCAGTGCAACTACCTTGCTTAATACTGCACACTCTGCTTCCTTTCCCAACTCCCTCTCCTCCTTATACTGTTCTTTTCTTTTTCCATTGCATCTATCATCTTCTAACATTTTAATCACCGCAAGTAAAATGTAAGTACTACAAGAACAAGAATTTGTCTTTTACTGGATTTCACGACTTCTAATAAATGCTCCAGAAATATTCATTTCTCGGGATTATGGAGCACCCTACTTTGAATTGAGTACATAAATGCTTATCATGTAACAAAACCTATTGTATTCTGAATATACAAGGATTAACAAGTCATAAATACTTGCTTATAGTTTAGTGGCAAAGATACACAGGTAACAAGTGGATACAGGGAAACAATAGAATAAAATAAGTAACAATGGAAAAAAATCACAAGTTGATTAAGAGGACTTTGCTACATTTGTGTGTGTGCCCGTGTGTGTGCACGCAAGCATGTGCGTGTGTGCCATGTACTAATGATGATGATCTCATTGTCTGGGATATTGTTCATTTTCTTCTATAAAAATAGTTCCTCCGCTGCAGCTCAGTACCTCAGCATGCGCTGTGTGCTCCAAGGAGCACTGTGACTTTCAGGTGTTCCACCTGTGGAAATTTAAGAACTGCTATTTTGTTGTGTGATGATTTTCAAGTATATCCGTCTACATTCTGGTCACCTAATTCTCACTATAATTTTCAAAGTGCAGGTGTTTGTCTTCTTTAACATGTTCTTCTGCTTTTGTCTTTCAAACACCAAGCAACGGCTTGGAAGTAACTTTATAAATCCAGAGGCAGGTTCTGTCAGGTGCCTCTGTGCTGCTGTTTTCAGGGCTATCCCTGTGTTCAATTTTCTTTCCTTCTTTTTTTCCATTTCAGTCCGCCACACAGACCTTTCTCTCAAAGTAAGATGAAATTCTGCAATAATTGCTTAGAGTGGAAAAAGTGTATTTTAATGGAATATTTGTTTTCTAGCCGTGGAGTCAGTTGGACCATGGACACTGTATTGCTCTCTCGTTCAATTTCATGGATATTTATCCTGCAGTTCTTAGATGACAGCCGTGGCCTAAGTATTTGTAAGAGATATAAAGATGAATAAAACAACATTCTCATTTCAAGAGTTTATAGTTATGGACGGTGTCAGTGTCAATGTAATGAAATCTGCTGTGCAAGCAGGATGTGTGTGTGTGTTTAAATATACTTTTCATTTTAGAATAGATTTACATTTAGTTGTGAAGATAGTTAAGAAACTTTTGATATATCCTAAACCATTTCCTTTATTTTTAACATCTTGCCTTTTTCCTCCTGTAGTTGAAGCCAGGGCCTCATGCATGCTAAGCATATACTCTACCACTAAACTACATCCCTGGCCTAATTTCTCCCATTCTTATGGTATATATTGTTAATAATGAGCTAATATTAATTCATTAGTAACTCAAGTCCAGGCAACATTCAAATTTCCTTATTTAAAAAAAATCTAATACCCTTTCTCTGTTCCAGGGTCCCAACCAGGATACAACATCAGTCCTCGTGTCTCCTTCTGTCCTCTGAGCTGTGACAGTTTCTCAGCCTGCCCTTGTTTGTAATGACCCTGACAGTATTGAGAAGTAGTGGTCAGTATTTTTTGAAGAAGTTCCCTTGCCTGAGATTTTTGCGTTTTACTCCTTATTACCCTGAGGCTATGGGTTTGAGGGGAGAAGGCTTCAGAGGTAAAGTGTCCTGGTCATCGCAAAACATCAAGCGTGCGTGCTGTCCACCGGACTTGTGGCCTCGGATGTTAACCTCCACCACCTGGGGGAGGTAGAACTCTCAGGTTTTCGCACTGTAATCCCTGGGACATCTATGCACCAATCGCCTGACCAAACCAGGATTGTGCAGCAGCTTCCTTCGGTTTTCTGTTTTAAGTTCAGCCTGTTCAACCTCTGAGCCTGTTTGCTTTTTCACACTTCCAAGATTTCACACAGATCTTTTCATCAGGTTTATGGTCCAGATATTTGTTTGGTGTCATCCATGGAGAAATATCAACTTTAGGAGAGGTGGCTGCTTTTGTTTTGTTAATAGTTTCTACTTCATGGTTCAGGTTAGTTATGGGATTAAATACTTTGGTTTAATAGCAATAAGGTTAAGGCTCACATGTACAAGAAAAGAGTAATGATTAATTTATGGATTTACAGAATTCTAAAATAAAAGTAGTTTTATTTCAAGCTAGGGATGGAATGCACATGCACTATTTTAAAAGTTGGAAAACAAAGGATTATAGAAAAGGGAAACAAAATTATCTATAATTATCATTAGATAATTACTAGTATCAATTGAGACTCTTTAGTTGTTTTTGTAATTTCTGTATGTATTTATCTACGTATCTATATAAATCTTAATTTTCCTTCATATATCTGACACTTGGGGGTTATCTGATAGGTGTATTTTTATGTATTTTTTACATTAAATATTATTCATGGAGAGTATTACCCTATTAGTTAAATTAGAAAATTGAGGGTGGGTCCAGTGGAGAATTCTGGTTAGGCAATTTATAATTTTTTCCTCTGTTATTAATTCTGTGATAAATATATTTGATGCATCTTTTTAGTAATGTTTGAGTGCCTTTTTAATTATTTCTTTATTATAGTGTCTCATTAAAGGTACAATAGAACTCATTAGAATCCATATTTAGATGTGGGCTGCAATATATGGTCCAAAAACACAGAATTCACTGTCTTCCTATGTTTCCTTTATGAAAACTAAGGCAATTAGGCTGGTACCTATGAAGGTATAGAACTTGACATAAAATTCTTCTTTCTCTAGAATTCCATGACTCTATGATGGTTGGCTACTTTTAGAAGTTTTTTTAATGAATTATAATATTTTATTCTTATATATATACATGAAAATGAGGAATATGTGCATTTTTTGATATGGGTAATATCAGCTTAAAGTAGAATCCTACAGAAATTAATCAAAATTTAAATGTCCTTAGAAATTAGATAAATTGTTAAGCTTAATATTTCAATTAATCTGTTCAGTATAATATACTCAGGGAAAGACAAAACACCTTTGGGGGCAGGCAGGTAGAACTTAAAGATGAGCTGGTATGATTCTTTTGGAAAAGTTCTATACAAACATGGTTGAATAGGCCTGAAATACAAAGTAACAGAGTCTGAAAGCCTTGCCCAACACTTCCAATCCAGCTCTGGAAGGCAGGCTTTGGAACAATGACGTATTCCCCCAGTATAGTTAATCTTATTCTGTTATGAACTGCTACTGCAGTGAGATTCATTTTAACCCTACTATTGATTCAGGAAACAGAGAATTTGGATGGGATCCAGAGGAGATGAAAAACACAATAAGAAAATGATTAGAAGTTTGAGTAGGAAGTACTAACCTCCGTGAGGCTTTTGAGTTTGGTGCAGTTTGAGGACAGACCACATGTCAATTTCTAGTGGTATACGGGAGAGTATGGTATGATTAACTGTGCATAACTGATTTCAGCTTCTACCAAGGAAATGTCCCACTTACAAGGGTGGGGACTGGCTTTGGTCAAGGAGAAGACATAACAGGCTCTGAGACAGCTGCAGTTATTTTTTTTTTATCAGCCCATCTCCAGGATGCACCATGCCAGGAGAGGGAAAGCTGGAATTTGTAGAAAGGAACCTTGTGTAGACAGGAAGTGATCTCGGCCTCTGGCCACACAAATTTTAGCTGGCACACAAATGACAATCAGGACACCGTCTGTCCATGAAAAGCAAATCTCCGTGTATTCAGCCTCATCCCACCCTGTTTAGTTCTTTATAATTGTTTTGGGGGCTATTTAATATGGGCCATTGTCCTTTCTGTTACTCTGTGCTGGCGACTGAATCATTTGCTTCTCATGATTATGCTTTAGTGGAATTGATTGGAGACACTGTTCATAAAGAGGCTTCTGTGAACTGCAGCATGGTACTTTAAGCTTATGCAATATAACTCATAAGCATGTGGGTCTGTAAGGCATAATAGTTTAGAGAAGAAGCTCTTTTATTTTCTCCATTATAACACATTACAATTTTCTCCATTATTACTCCTTTATATGTTGTATGTTGAGCGCCTTGGGTAACTTCTTTGGATCATTGGATCAGTAATTCACGTCTTAAGGTGCAAGATGTGGTAAGTTCAAGTCAGTGGGCTACATCACATCAGAAAATTGGGATGGGATTGGGGATGTAGCTCAGCGGTAGAGCATGCGCACAGCACTGGGTTCAATCCTGGCAATGCAAAAAGAATAAAAAAGAAAAGAATATTGGGATGGTGGTATTTTTCATTCCTCCTTACAAATCTAGAATATAATATTATGTAGATAAAATAATGGTGATAAAAATTCAGATTTTCTTAAAAGTCAAGGAAAGTCTGGTATGCGGGCAGTTGTATGATCTTTGTGTTTTCTCATGGCTAACTCCAGTCCTAACTTCCCTGTGCAGACATCATGCTTGGACTGTTTCCTTCCTCTTTCAATTTTTTCCTTAACCTGTTCATTGGATTCTTCTTCTGATGCAACATAGTATGGGGCTAAGACCTTGGGCTTTGCATCCACCAGGCATGGCTCCATTTCTTTCCTAGTTTGAGATGCTGGGAAGTTTCTCAACCACTCTGACTAAATATCCTCATGAAGTTAAAGTAAATAAAGCAGGGCATTGGAAGATTTAGTACAGTAATATTTACAACAGATCCACCACAAGTAGCACATATTAAAACTAAAACTTTTGAGGAAAAAAAAGCCAATTTTTAAAATTTGATCACTTTCTTCAACTGAGATGCTACTAAGCTTTCATTCAATAAATACGTATTGCATACTTATAACATTGCAAGCTTTGTGTACAATAGTATGCAATAGATTATCATGGATAAATAGTTAATAATAAAAATATAAAAAAAGACATAGCTTATATATTCATGGGGTTTACAGTAGATCATGTTGCACCATTAATTTAATAAACAGCTTTTGAGGGAAATAACAAGTGCTACACATTAATGATGGGCTTATTTTAAAATATATCCTGACTTCAGTAATATGAAAATATGAAAAATGTATACCTTACCAAAGATACTGCACAATTATTTTCACACTCTAAATTGTAAGACCAATCATTACAATGAATTCTAGCCATCTTTTTGGGGTTTTCTGTGGTTTTTGTGTTCTGGTCTCCAGCTAACCTATTTCCCCTCAGTTGCCCTTGTAGGCCCCACACTGACCCTGAAGCTACCAGTCAAGTGTAAGGAGTAAGGCCTTGCTCTTACTCCTACCTCAGTTGCCCATTGTTCTATGCAATGGGCTATACTAGAAGATTTAAGTCCTGCTGAAATGTCACATTCAAAGAAGCACAGTTCAGTGACCAAAAGCAATGTAACATAACCCCTATAATCTTTTTTGTTCCCTGCTGTGGTTTGGATCTGGATTGTCCCCCCAAATCCTCATGTGCTCAGATTCTGGGTTTGGGGAAGGCGGCTGGGTCACAAGGATGATGCATTCATCAGTTAGGAGGTGGGGCCTGGTCAGAGGCAGTCACTGCGGGGGTGACCTGGAGGGATCTACTAGCTGCATCCCTGGCCGTCTTTTTTCTCTCAGCTTCCTAACCACCATGAGAGGAACCGTTTTCCTCTACCTGGGCTCTTCCACCATGCCTTCTCTGCATTTGAGCCTTCCAACCATGGACTGAAACTTCAGAAGCCGTGAGCTGAAATAAACTTCTCCTCCTTTAAATTGTGGGTGTTGGGTGTTGTGTCCTGGTGATGAGGAAAGTGACTAAGATACTCCCTTTCTTGCCAAATATGAAAGGACATCAATTCATCATCCCCTGTGCGGTGTGACCTCACACCCCATTCTCCCTACTCCTCTTTCCTTCTCTTTCTCTCAAACTGTGCAGCCTCTCCAGAGCCTCTCTTTCCACCACTCATCTCTCCACAAAATCCCTGCATGGCATCCTGCTGCTTGGGGTTGACCTCTCTCTACCTCTTCCTTTGTCCCTTCTTAATATCCTTTCACCCAGTGGTTAAATTCAGAGACAAAAAAGATACCAAATGACAATTTCATGATATTCTCTACCTGGAGGAGAGCAGGACAGTGAGACCATGAACGTGTGTTCACACATGGATAATTTCAGTCCTGCCATGCAGTTACCCTCTTGTGCTGGGCACAGGGAAGCAGACTGGGTCAAAGAGTGAGGGAGATCAGTGAGAGTGGGGAGAACAACCAGAGGTGGTCCTGGCAATATCTCATTACCCTTGAGCACATCCCAGTGACCCTGGCAACTGCATCTCCTTGACTCTCCCATGCATATGTTAGGGCTGATACTGGGCTTGGGTGAGAGCAACAGTAAGCCTGCGGAAGCTGCTTATTGGTTCAGCACGAATCCAGTTTCACAGCTGTTTTTCCTGACATTTAAATCCCATTTCTCTATAAATACTGTGTGTATGGTACCCAGGGTAACTTTAATTGAGTTCTAGAGTACTACCTGTTCTCTAAGAATTTTCAGAAAACTTAAGGTTAACAGAAGCCATGGATCAGTCATTCTTTAATGTGAAAAGTGTACAAAACACAGGAGTGATTATTGATATTAGAAATAGTCGTAGCTTGCTATAATAATTGGCCTTGGGATTACTGTTTTGCTATATTATAATTCATCATCTGTGTTTATATGGTATTTAGTTATATGAATTCTTAAGATAGGGCTGTCAGCAAATTGGTTTTACTTTTTTAGAATAAATTACTGAATGTTGGGAGAACTGGGCTTTCAGGTCTGAGAGAATGAGCTCTAGAGAACACTAGTTCTTTAACGTGTCTCGTGAACATTTGTACGTTCTTTGTAGGTAGGAAAACCACACAGTGTATAATAAATAAGGGCAGGAATTTTGTTGAGCTATATCCTAGCTTAATTTACTGGAGGCTGCATCATCATTGAGCCGTATCTTTTGATAATGTTCTTTCAGGCTCTCTGGGAGTAGCCAAATTTAGAATGATACGCTGTCACACCACTTTTAAGAAATGTGTTGGTGGCCATCCTTTGTAATTGGTTAGCAACGCCTCAGAGAATGCTGTTTGTGTAAATATCATTAATTATTTTACTTCAAACACGATGAAAGTGATTTTTAAAAAGTCAGATGAGATCTAAAGCCGTTCTAGACATAAACTGGGATTCAGAGTCAGGAAGGATTCATTTCAGTAGCAAAGCTCTTTCTATAGAGCTATGAAGTGTACTGAAGCTTATAAGTGAGTTAAAATTATTATGTATTTGTAAAGTTACTGTGTTTAAAATATGTTAAATGTTCTAGGAGAGACTGTCAGACATTTGGTAGCAAGAAAACTCGGTTTTAAGATACCAAATGTTGAAAGCGGAAGTGCTAGTTACTCCATAACTGCTTCGTGAAGTTTCACTGCATAATTACGTTATAGTTTTATATTGTTCACAAGAGAATCCAATTCAGCCCTGCACACCTCACCTTCAGGTCTGTTTCTCACAGCCTTCCTGGCCGTAAGGGCTTTAGGTAATCACCTATCTGCTTATATTACCATTCCACACATCCAGCCACAGAATTTGTTGTTTTATTAAGGACACTTGATATTTCCTCTGAGTTTTGGGTTTGCCAAGAAAATAAACACAATGACTTTTCTGTCTTCCCACAAGCTATATCTACAATCTAGATAAATTACCAATAAGTTCACAGTGATATTTATATAATGACTTCATTGTCCAATAGAATGGATATGATTATAGCAATGGTTAACTGAGTTCTTCTTAGTTAAAATTTCTACACATAGAACAAAGCTTGCACATTAAGATAAAGAATTATAACCACAAACCAATTTATAATGAATAGTGATAGAGTTTTAAGAGAAAGACTAGGGAAAAAAGTACCTAAGTATAATTTTATACCATTTTATTAATTGTCAATGTTAATAATCACTGCTTAAAATAATTCTAACTTTGCCTTTGAGATTAGGTGAGATAATTAACCCTAAAATTTATCCAAGAGTAAAAAGAGATAATTTTTGGAGATGTAGCTCCGATACTTCAGGACTTCTGCATGGTTTTCTTGCCCTTTTAATCATCTCACTACACAAATTGCTACCCAGTTCCCATATCTTCTTGTCAGGGGAAAGTATCCGTGTAGAATGCTCAGCTCGCATTTTCTAATTGCGGTGAAGTATAAAGTAAAGGAAGCCTTACGAAAGTCTGTTTTCCAAACAGGCTCCCTTAGTCCCAGATTTCAACCCCATCTTGGGACCCAGGTCTCCATTCTTGAGAGCCGGTATTGTTTTGAGTGACATTAAGTATTCAAATTTGAACTTCATTGCAATATTAGATTTTGATTCCCATTTCTGGCCAGATTGTAGGAAGGTGCATCTCTTCACAGTATATTTTCCCAAGAATTAAGATTTTTTTTTTCCAGTCATAATTCAAACTTTAGGACCAACTTTAGGTTTCCCCTATTTCTTTGAAGCCTTTTCCAATAGCTCTAGCACAACAATCTCTTTTCCCTTTTCTAGAGTTTTGTAATATTTATTATTTTCATTATATATTTGGAATCCTGACACCTACTACAAGCACTCTATTTTATAAATCCTTGGATATGTATATGGAAGTTAAGTATTGAATGGTGACTTTTATGTTGAAAGAATGAGATGTGGTTTTGCACATTATAAAATCTCATTATAACTTATTTTACCCTCCCTTGTAAAATAATCTATAGTTATTTCTTTTACCTTACTTATGATAGATCAAATAGATAAAATAGATGCATTAACTAGCTATGAAAATTAGATCAAACTTTGAGAGACAGAGGCCCAGGGAATATATAAGATATTAAAAATACAATTTGACCGATCATGTCATTTTTGACTTTTAAATATGTAGCTATGAAGATACACGCTGCTATACGTACTTTTGTACTTTACAGTATATATCAAAATCAAGCTCTGCGTGCATTTTACCCCCAGGCTTCTGTATGAGAAGACCTGCAGAGCCTCCTTGGACCCTGATCTTACATACATCCTCAAGGGACAGCTTCAGCGGTCTTTAAGGACACCACCACATTCTCCCCAGTTGACCGGTTTCTAATGGCATGAAAGAAAATAACAAGTACAAAGCCATATTCCTTGCTGCTATTTTAAAGAAAATACTGCAAGAGCTTGAAGTGGACAAATATTTATGTTTCTCTTGAGAAGTTTTCATATTTTCCAATTAACAGAGCCACAAGTTAAAAGAAGTGGAAAAATACTGCGAGGATAATTTTTCCAAGGTGACACTGATTTATCGTGAAACTAAATAACACAACTAGCTAATTAACTAACTAAATTTAAAAAAGTGGTTAGGAGTATCCCATCTTTCTACCATTTGTGACATGAGTATTATAGTTCTGGCCTCTATTTCCAGGATGCCAATGCCATCTTAGAAAATACCCACTGTTTTCTTCACTCCAAATCGTTGTGAGTCTCCATGGCCTTCACTATCCTTTACTTCACATCCAGAATGATTTCTACTAAAAGCATCACATAGTAGCTGCCTTCCTAATCCCTACACAGAGGGTCCAGAGTAGAGATTGGAGAACAAGCTCTTAAGTCAGATTGCCTCTGGTTCAATCTTGAATCCATCGCTTTCAGGTTGGGTGGCCTTGGGAAAGTTGCTTATTTTCTTTTTGCCTATTTTATCTGTAGAGTGTTGATAATTAAAGTATTTATCACTTAGGATTGTGATCATTCATTTATTGATATAGACAATGTACTTGGAAAACTACCTGGTTAACCCTAAATTTTCAAATGGTAGTTTTTTTGTGTGTGTGTTAGTCTAAGTTCTCCAGAGAAAACAAAACCAATGTTTTCTGTGGGGAGGGGGCATGAATCAGGAAGTTGGAAATCGAGGAAGCCAAGGTGTTGTTCCAATCTGAAGTCTGCAGGCTCAAGGGGCAGGAACAGCTGATGTGTCAGTTCAGGTTCAAAGGCAGGAAAAAGTCAGTATTCGCAGTGGAAGTTATTCAGCAAGAATGTTCTCTTTCTCATGGGAAGGTCAGGATTTTTATATTCTTCAGGCCTCCACACTTTAGAGAAGGCAAATATTTATTCATTCTAACAATTTAAATGTTTATCTCATCCAAAACTACCCCCACAGAAATACCCAGAATGAAGTTTAACCAAATGTCTGGGAACTCTATGGCCCAGTTTAGTTAAGCACACTATTATAAAATTTTATATATATATATATATATATATATATATATATATATATTATATATCCATATAATTTTAGTGATGCTTTATAACATATACATGTATCTGGGACATAATTTATTATACATCCAAGACCATTCAGTAAATCATATATCATCAACCCAGATTTGACAATTATAAAAAATGTTCAACTCAAATACCATCTCTTTTATGTAGAAAAGTAAACACTCACCTCTTGGAGCTGATCTTTTTGCACAGAAGTCATAGTTCTATCATTACTAGCTCTATGCTTTTGGTTTTCAGTTGCCTTATGTATAAAAAGATAAAAATGACAACTATCCCATCAGTTTGCTGAAAAGGTACCTAACTGGTGACTACCATCTAATAGGTACTCAAAAGTACATGTAAAACATATTCCTTCTCCTCCTCTTCATCATTTTGTTGTAGTTATTTTGAATCTGGGGTCCTATTTCCCATGCCAATGAAATGTGCTTTGCTACTTTAAAATTTCCTTAACTTTATTCATATAATTCTCTAGTGGCTTTAATGTAGCCTATAACTGTAGCTTTTAAAATTTATGATTCATTACTGATCATTCAGTTTTAAGATATTAAAAATGTCTTGGCCTAGGACTGTGTAGCATTGATGACAGTCATCACCACCATCACCATCATCTTCTGCTTCATCTTTATCATTTCATTATAATCATTTGCAATAGCAAATACATTGCAAACACTGTGGAGTGAGTGCATGTATGAATACGGCATGAAATGGCATTTTCCATACATCCAAAGAGAATAAAATAATACAACAATTTAGACAATGTACTCAATATCTCAGTTTATGTTTCTTTTAGTTTTGTTCAGATCAAATCGGTATATAATAGTCAGGTCCAGTTTTGCATTAGTTCAAATAAAGCAGAATGGTGGAGAATTGAATTGCTGCAAGTCACACTCTAGATTTGCCAAGATGAGTCCTGCAGAAACTGTGTCATAGTAGTCAACACTGCATCTGGGTGTTCAGTGGAGATGCACTTTCAACAAAACGGCATCTTCCATCACCGTTCTGTGGATTGGAATTTTATTGGTTTATTGTTTGCATTTATTTTGGATATCACTTTGTTTTTGAAATTGTAGAAGAGCTGATGAGCATAAGAATGTATATTTCAGTTCACAGACTTCACACACATAAATATTTAAGTAACAGAATAATAAAATAGGGTTGGAGTTCATGAAACTTGTTTTCCTTTGAAAAGAGATAATATCTTAATCAAACTTGCATAAGCACCAGAAGACCCAAGCACGTATTCTGTAGATCTCCATCTGAGGACAGCTTGTTAGCATGTGGGTTTGGATATATGTGCTTTCAGAAACATCACGGCAAATACCAAAGCTCCATACGTCGAAGTTAATCTGCAGTGCAGGCATCAGTCCAGCTGGTACAGTCTACGCACTGTGTGAGTGCTGCGCTCTATTTTTAGTGTAATTTATTTGGCATGCAGATTGAGATCTTTCATGGGATCACAAAATGACTCACGTCCGGAGCCTCCCAATTCTTCCCCTAAGAGCTTCCGCATGAAGATGCACGATCATGACCCCGAAACGGTTGGTAATGGCCTGCTTCTCCCTCACTTCTGCATTTGCATGAACTCTCTTGAATAAGTAATGCATAACTTCTTTTTCCCCTACCCCAACAACTAAGTCTCATAATTAGAATTTGCTACTTCTTTTAATACATTCAGTTATCTGCTGATTCAAACATCTTTAGGTCAAATGCATTAGAAAACAGCTAATTATGTCTTTTCCCAGGGGTAAGAAAATCTTTAAATTTAATTAAAAGACCTTAACTCAACTCCTTCACATTAGGGTCTACTTCCCAATGGATTTATTTTTTTTTCAGGGTGACCAAAAAAGCCAAGCTCCATATTAAAATTAGGAGTACCTATTACTTCTTTTTTCTCCTTTCAGATAAAATATTTTTGGTTGAAGAATATTTCGATCATTAATTTCATTCTCTCAAACATAGCTCTGCATTTATCCTTAAAGCACAGATAATTGAGAAAGTTTGCTTTCTGGTTTTAAAGTCTTTTATTTTCCATATCCTCTTCCCATAAAGTAGCTTAATCGTACCACTTTTCAGTCTCAGTATTCTCTTTGACATACTAATCAACACATAAGCAAAGGTGGCAGAATAACATCTTAAAAGAAGAGAGAAAAATGTTAAGCGTCACATCTGAGACACATAGGGTTCAAATATACAGGATGTTCTGACTTTTATGAGAGAAAGCTGCAGAAGTATTTTTCTACTTCTCTATTCTAAATTGGAATATTGGAGTTGAGAAAACTATCTTGGTTTAATATCTGTCAGGAACGCATGAAAATCAAGGCATATGCTTTTTCTTTAGTTTCATGAGTTTTACTTTTATTTTTTACTTAGAACAAAGCTTGCTTTTTATTAAAAATTGGGCTTAACACAAAAAGAGAAATCTGGGTATTGAAAGGAGTGAGGCAATCTGGAAAGAAACAACTGTATAATAAGCTTAGATGAGTTTCTTCCTCCTACCCATCCTCTCTGTCCTTCCTTTCCTCCCTCCATCCTACTTTTCTTTTCTTCTCTTTTCTCCTCTTCTCTCCCTTGTGCTTCTTTCCTGTCATTTGACCAAGCACCTGTACATGATGGTGTATTATGCATGCAACAAATTGACACCTTAGGACACCTGCAGATGGGCCACACCTAGTCCACTCCCATTCCTCCCAATGGAATAGGTCATTGGAAAATAATTAATGACACTAAGTGTTCCTACTGATTCAATAATGAAGCAAACAGGAACCATTGGTAATTCTTAAACAGAAGCATAACATCAGGAAAGTGGTCTCTTTTGGAAGATTCATCTATCAATAATGGGTAGAAAGAATTGAAAGGTAGGATCAGTAGCGTTTATAGTTCTCAGGCTGAGTATGTCGAGTGTTTCAAATAGCCTACTACAGCAACAATGGAAAGGACTTCACACTGAGAGACACGCAGGAAAAGCTAACCCACGATAGACTGGTCATAGGAATAAGGAATAGAGATGAACCACAGATTGTTTTAGGCTTAAAGCATGTATGACTAAGGACAATGGGTGTATCACAATTGTGAGTTGATTAGGAAAGTAACTTGGGTAAAGGGTATTTTCAGCTTTGGGCATACTGCCATTCATGTTATGAAACTATTTCTAGGTGGAAATGTAAAAATAAAGGGGACATTTGGAGAAAGTTTGTAAAATTGAGCAAAACAGATGGAAAACGCCTCAACTCTCTGAACCTCTGATAGGTTACCCATTAGTTTCTCAGAAAGTGTATACAATTTCTATCTTTGATCTGTCTTTGTATGACTTGAAAACAGTACCCTCCAAAAGGGCTTTTTGTAATTCCTGTCTGGATCCTGGTACCTAGAGGACCTTTTACAAATTTAAGGGCATTATTAATTGAGTGTTTGGGAAGGCATGCTTAGAGAATGAAAATATATGCGTAAGAAATGAGAAGTGCCACAGAGAAGCCAAGAAGTGCCACAGAGAAGCCAAGAAGAAAGCAGCATAAGATGGTCAGAGGAGCTGTGGTGTTATGGAGGATGGAGGAAAGCTAGAGACCCGATTACTTATTTAACTTGAGTGTGGTTTAAATCAAGAGATTCACTAACATGTTTCAATTCAGATGTATGTTTTATAGTATTAGTCTCCGTAGATCATCAGAATTCAAAATAGTGGAAATGAGTCCCCATATATTAACAGTGTAATCCTTTCAAATAAAATACAAGGTATGATAAAAAAAATATGATATGTGTTTAAATTAAAAAAAATTTGTTACAAGGAAAGACACATTATCATTAATTCTTCTCAAAATGCTCCTCCTCTCTTACACTTATCCCACTGTTTTTGCCACTTTCTGAAGCAGTTCTGGAAATGATCTTTCTTGTCTTTAGTTCATTGTTATGGCTGCCTCTATGTTCTGAGTGTATTCAAAAATCTTTATCTTTCATGGTATTTTGACTTTGGAGTAGAGCCAGGTTTGTTGAGCAGGTGGATGAGAACACACTGTAATGATTTTAGGAGGCTGCCTTCCTGTTGGATGGCACTCAGTAGCAGCATTCACTGTATTTTTTATCACACCTCATAAAGACACTCTCAAAAGAGGACTTACAGAACTGCTCCAGAAAGTGGCAAGAATGATGGGATGAGTTTGTTTGAAGTGAGGGGGCGTATTTTGAAGGGAATTAATGGCAATGCATATTTTACTGCAATGAACTTTTTAAAAAGCTTAAACATTCACTCTATTTCTTGATCACCTCTCGTATATTTGATCCTGGAGTGGTCACCCTACACATTGCCAGGGTCCGTCACAGAGAGAGCTGGCAACAGAGTTGCTGGCTAGCTGACCTGGAAGTCCACGGCTAAGTCCATGTACAAGAAAGCAGAGAGGGAGTTGAAAACGAGCTAGTGACATGGGGCTATTCTAACAGCTAAGCCAGGGACAGAAAGCCCATAATATTACAAGAGTGCATGGAGCTTAGAGGATTCGGACGTAGGTTAGTCACTGCTTCAGGCAATGACACAGGTGCACAGGAGCAGGGGAAGGAGGCACTTTACTCCCCACCTAACCATGCCATGTACTTTTGTGTCTCCACAGTCTGCTCCCTCGGTCGGATATGGAATTCTTATTCTCCTCTTAACCACCTTGGAATAGTTGCACGTGAGCACATTTTGAACATGGCATCTTGGATGAATCCCCCCAATAAAATGAGGACTAACTATCAAAGAAACCCTCAGTGATATGATTTATAAAACCTAGAGATCAGAGAGTGACAGATTTGTTGCTCTCCCCAGATGTTGAGCCTGGTTTCTCATTCCATTAATCAAATAATTTTGAGGATTTTGTCATATTTTTAGGCTACACTTCAAGTTAGTTTACCATCCAAAAGCTTTTGTAATTTGGCTCTACTTATTGATCCAAATTTATTCAACTCATTTTCAAGCCCACAGACGTTTATGGAGATCTAGGAGTGTGCCAGGCTCCTCAATAGGGAGAGAAATGATGAAATAAACACTATTTTTGGTAGGATTCTCTGGACTTGTTTGCATTTAAAGGTAGCATCCTGAGAGGTGTATTAAAGGCATGTTCCAAATGTTAACAAAAAACAGAGATAGAAATAACAAACTGCCTGAAAACATAGGATAAGGTACCGGAGAATATGAAAATTGAGCTGGGTACTGAAAATGAGCGGAAGGGGACCAAGCAGAGAAAGGATGGCAGGGCAGTTCAAGGACGAGCAGGAGGGTGTGAGGAAGGATAGCATTTTCAAATAATGGTGAGGAGCGTCCTGAAGGACTTCATGTCACGTGCATGGAGGAGAAAGGAGGAAGGGATGGTTGGAAATGCAGTATGGGACCAGATGATAATGGGCTCTGCTGGCCAGGCTAAAGATTAAACAATAGAGTGCTTTTTTTTTAAATTAACATTTATTAATTTCTTTGTATCAGTCACTCTCAAGTGTGTTCGTGACAAAAAAAAAAAAATCTAGTGTTTTAATTTGTCTATGCCCTTTCGCTAAAGAGCAATCTTCTATCCGAGCTGCTTTAAGACCCAGGAATTCTCTCATCTAGGTCCCCTGGTGTGATCAATTTCGCACATCTTTACCACCTGGGATGTGTACTTAGGATTTTGTCTTCCAGGCTTCCCGGGAAGAAAAAGGTAGATGGAATGATGGGTTTTAAGAAGTAATACTTTGTTTTCAAAACACAGGATGTGTCAGGATGCGTTAAGGAGAATGCTTTCCTCCAGCACTGCTTCTCTCCACTGTGCTCCACACGACACCACACCAGTCCCCGAGTCCAGTGCTCTCCTTCCTCACATTGTTCGTTCTGACTTCTTAGGGACAGAGCCCTTCTCCCACCTCACTTCCAAGTCCAATTGCATCTCCTGTTCAGCTTCCAGAGAAAGTTCCGGACTCTTCTCTAGAGTATATTAGGTCAGGCTGTCCAGGAGCAAATTCTAAGACGAAGATTCCTGAGCAAGTGGTTTGTTAAGTCGTGTTCTCAAGAATAACTGGAGCGAGGGTGGGGACCCAACAAGGAAAGGGCAAGAGAACTGACAGGGTTTCAGCACCAGGTTGTTCCTGCAGGGTGTTCTGGAGCGGAAACTGCAGCTCAAGATTGTTCTGTCTCTCTGCAAAGGGGCTGAACTCTCAGACTGATCAGTCCTTGGCTGTTGCCTTCTCCCAGAGGGAAGCGCTGGCAGTGCCAACTACTGGGTACTTCTGATTCTCTGTGCCTGCAGGCAAAACTGGCCCAGTAGCCCAAGGCTAGTCCTCTGAAGACAGTTGCAGATGGAAGCCTTTAGAAAGAAAATGCAGACAAGCTGGAGGCTATATACATCATAAATGGATAAAAGGGTTCAAGGGGATCTGGATGGAGCCATAACAGCATGTAATAGCATTCCACATGCTTCCAGACTGGTTTGTTCTGTAAAATTACCTGGGAGTTATTTTGTCTGCCACTCAGAGAGTGAACCTTTGTTTCTTGTGGGTGTCCTTGGTGTCCAGCCTACTACAGCGCACATAGAATAAAAAAGCACCCCTCCCCCATTAATCTTGGATCTCCAGGAGGACTTTCAAACCACTTCACCTACTTGAGATCCCTCCAAATCTGGCGAGCCAACCAAGGTCCGGGAAGATCCCTACACAGTGAATATCAGCTTAAGTGGGCCCCTGTGCCCATTTCACCCCTAATGGGAACCCAAACTATTCCTCAGGGCCTCTAATGATGCCTAGCATTCAAGAGTTCGAGAAAATACACCCATCAATCCAAGGATAAAACCATAGGGATGGTGACTAATTTACTCAGCTGATGGGAGGCATCATGGGACCCTTGGTGACTCTATAATGCAGTTTGCCAGCATGGATCCTGTGCAGATGGAATAGCTCCTCCAAGTAATGCACTGGAAACTAGCTCAATAAGCACATCCTAAAATGTATAGTAGAAAATTGACTGTCAGCCATGTGTGGGCCCTTTCCTCTTTTATTTCTCTATTTCTTATAGATGGATAGCAATCTAAGGCATTTACATGTAGTATGAAGCCTGGAAAGTTTCCTAACCAGAGCACTTCTCAACCTAAACTGGTAGGAGCACAGTGATATCTGTTGATTTTTTTGTAATCCAAATCCAAAGTGGGTTCATTGCACACATGCATATATTTCCTCCTGTATATGACTTTATCTTTTCTGAGAGGAAAGCAAAAGTTTTGGAGAAAAGTGTGCTGCTTATATATATAATCGTCCCTTCTGTCTGTTGCCAAGATTAAGGGAAGGACTATAACTTTATATTTGAGAAAGGAGCAGCTAAGCAGAGGCACCCAGGCATTGCTGTCAGCACTGTTCTGCAGCTTCCTTTCACATTTCCTTCCAGATTGTCCTATTACCTTGCCCTTTTCTAACCTAGAGATTTGAGGTGCTGGGTCTGTAAATCTTGCTCAGAAGTTTTTGGTTGGAACATGAGAAAGGATTGCCAGAGTGATCTGTTGTTTTAGATTAAATTTGTTTATCACTCGTTAAATTTAATAGATGAAGAAATTCTGCTTGTCTATGTAAACTCTCAACCTTACAGTTAATCTCTATACTCCTCTCTTGCTTTCTGTTACAGTGATGCATTCTATTTTCTTTCAGTTTTTTTTAACCTGAGAAATATGAATATCAGAAGCAAATTTCACGTATTAAAGGTGTTAGATTCTAAGAAAGTTTTCCACAGAATAATACGCAGTCATCATTCTTGCAGTTGATAGAGGTTAGAATCTGCACATGTAGTAAAATTTCCCAAAGTTGCCAACAGGAGATCTTAGGGACATGAGACCATAATTAACTATGACAAAGAGTACTGAGCAGGAAAAAATAACCAAACTGACACCAGGTTTTATTTTTTTAATACAAGCCTACCATCAGGTGGCTAGCTAAGAAAAACTAACAATACTCTGAGATTCCCAGATGATAGGAGTATAATGAGCAAAGAAAGCAGAATCATCACCAGATAAAAATATTTGTTGCCATTTCTTCCTTGATGTTATTGACTCAATGTACTTGAACTTCAACTAAGTGGCTGACTTCTCTGAGCTATTACCCCACAGAGGGAGAAGGATCCGAAGGGTCACTCAGCATGTGTTTCTGCTGCTAACTGACTGATCACTTCTAGTGGAAGTAACTAGGTCAGACTTTGGCTACTGCATAATCTTCAGCCTTGACACCAGGGCCACTTTGTTTTTGAGCCTGTTGAGCAGGGATAACAGTGACTATGGAGAAAGGTTGACCAGTACTCACAAAGAGAGTCATCTGGTCTACCAGATCATTGAAATTCTTTTCCGCCATGGAGGACTGATGGATGTTCACATTGGAACCAAGAGTCTCCTATTTTTTAGGTCATGTTAACGAGCTCTCCATGCTCAACCACACCTCCTTGACACCTGTTTTCCCAATTTTGTTATCTCAGGATGCAAAGACCATATTTCTTTCAAGGAAAATAAGCAATCAGAAATACCATGCAAAGTTCTGCCTCAACGGGAGTAAGATTTATTTCATCTTTTAAGGAAGGACTAGTTGTCTTCTGTTATCAGAGAGGCTCCAGCTGTAACTTCCATCAGGGTCTGCTTCATCTACAAGGGCCATCTTGTCCCAGAGCACAACTTTCCTGGGCAACCGATGCTCAGTGACTGCTGAGACAGAAGTATAAAGGTCCGGCCAATTTGGTCCTAAACAGGACAATACTGAAGAATATGCTCTCAAGTTTGCCCATAGGGTTGACCAAGTTTTATTGGCTCTCTATTGCCATTTCTCTTCTTCCTTTGTTCAATCCTGCTCTTCCTTGCTTTCTTTCTCATGTGTTGAATCCTCGTAAATGTTTTGCATTCCAAATCCCATGTCAGCATCTACTTCTGGAAAACCTAACCTAGGACACCTGTGTAAATCAGAATGCAAAGTTTTCCTTCTGAATCAACTGCTCTAGGAACTGACCTATAGGTAAGGGCTGAAAGAGATTTGGCCATGTGGGAAGATTAGCTGCACTTGGGTTGAAGCCTTCTGCTCATGTAAAAAATTGTGATTTCAAGACTTGCCTAAGCCAGGTCTTCCATGTATCAGTTTTACATGAGGATGGAGTGGTTCAAGGTTTCCTTGACTTGATAGCTAGTGTGTAGATTAAACTTTGATTACAATGACTTGCTGAGGATATATGGTCACAAGTTAATCTATGAACAGGTATGGAGTTTAGATACAAAAGTAAGAGCTAGTTTTTAAAAAAAAGAGTCTAATAACTTTCCCAAATGCACATGGCTTCATTCTCAAACCCCACAGATTTTATTTGAAATTCTCTTGGGTCTTACTTTTCACTCCAGATGTATCCAAATCTGTCAAAGGCATTGGAGGTACAATTGGTCCACAGCATTGTAGAAAACTGAGCTGCCCTACTTTCCATGAAATCTTGTAAGATAAAGCATTTCTTAAATCCTGAATGCAGCTTAAATAAAGGTGATGGACATCCACTACCAGATCCTTGTTACCATTGCATTTCAGAACAGTGTGACAGGATTTGTCATAGAGCAAAGCAAAGTAGGATAAAGATGTCTATGATGTGATGATGACCCACCTAAACCATCTTAGAGAATCCATGGAGGTAGCATCTGGGATTGGATTTGTGGAATGAGTTTGAGTAAAGTCATTAAAAATGAGGCAGATCAAGGATGTTCTCAGCTGAGGGAGTAGCATTTCACAAAGTAGTCAGGTGGGAGAGTTCAAGGCACATTCATAGGTACTGCAGGAACTCTGGTCTATCTGGGGAACATGTAATCTGCATAGGCAGCAATTGCTTAATGTAAATGGGAAAGGGTCCAGAAAAAATACCTAAGTGTTACAAATAAATATTTGTTCTCTTCTAAGCCACGGCATGGAGACATATTTATTGCAATATTGCACAGACTTTACAAAGGAGAAAAAGAAATTGAGAGAACACTTCTACCACATATACCTGACCTACCCTTTCAATCCTTGGGGATTTATCCCCAAAGGAGGTTTATTTGTGCATATACTACCTCACAATATGTCACAGCAGTGGAGAGTCAAGGCTCTGGGTGCTGGCTCCCTAATTTATTAACTATGAAACTCTGATCAACTTAACTTTCCTCAACTTCAATTTCCTCGTCTGTAAAATGGCGGGAATATATCTATAATTATTGAAGTTATTGTAAAGGTCAAGTGAGATGGGGTCAATAAAGTACTCAAGAAAGTGCTGGTGTGTACAAATGACTTCAAAATTAGTTATGGTTTTGCTATTGTAATATTTGTATGCTATCCTCCAACTGTCAGAGAGTACGTAGGCATAGGAGAATAGACTTATTTTGATTCTCTTCATATATTATGGTCTTGATTTTTCCATTTCTTCCCATGATTCAGGATAAGTGCAAAACAGGTTTAAGTGCGCATTGTGATTATGGAGCTAATAGAAAACCCATTCTCCTACGCCATGAAATCGTTGCATTTATGTATGTATTTAACACTGCCAAATCCTGAACGAAGGTTAATGTTCATGGCAGAGAAGAACCATTAGCAAATTTACGAATTTGAATTTCACCTAGCTTTATTGACAAAAATGATCAGGGAAAGTAGAGCTAATTAATTCTTATCAATGACAGGGGAACCAAGTATATTTGTGATATCTGGACACAACGGGCATTTGCACTGCCTAACCCAGGTCCTCTGTTCCTTACCGAGAATCAGGAAGCACATCGTGTGGAAAACGAGGATAAAGGCCTCTCAGCCATCACACATCACACACTGTTCCTAAAGTGAGTTTTGTAAACTCCTGGCTCTTGGAAATCACTAAGGGTTCTCATATGAAAATGTGTACTGTAGTTTGTGACATTCAGGAAATGCAAGTTCTAACAAAGTTAAGCAGAATTCCTACCGCAAAACTTATCAGAAAGTACAGCATATAATTTTATGTATAGATTTCCAAGAGGGACTAGATCGGTGCTGTCCAATAGAAATGTAATGTTAGTCATGTGTCTTTAAAATGTTTCCATAAGACCCCCTAAAAAAGGGCTGGTGAGATGACTCAGCGGCATAAGCGCCTGCCTGGCAAGCGCGAGGGCCCGAGTTCGACTCCCGGAACCCACATACGAAAAAGGGGCCGGTGATATCGCTCAGTGGCACGGGTGCCTGCTGGCATGTGAGGTCCTGAGGTCGACCCCCCGGTACCCACAAAAAAAAGATCCCCTAAAAAATAAAGAGGTACATTTATTTTAATAGAACATTTTCTTCATATATCAAACATGTTATTATCTATAATCAATATAAACATGTTATTATTTATAATCAATATAAAATTATTGAGATGCTTTAAGTTTTTCTCCATAACAAATGTTCAAACTCCAGTGCCTATTTTAAACTGGTAGTGCATCTCAATTTGGACTGGCCAAGTGCTAGACTCAAGCATACCACGTTGAGTGGCTACCACATTGCACAGCACAAGGCTAGACTCTGCGATAGATTCATTTAAATTTGCTTTCCCATGGCTTATTTTTCATATTCCTTGAAATACATGTTGAAAAGACTTAATTTCTGAAGGAGACTAGTGGAGAGATTACCAGATGCAAGAGAAGCCCAAGGAAACAGAAAATACCATCAAGGTCTGAAATTTCAGCCCAGGAGAAGCCTGTGTCGTGATTCCTGTGAACATTAACTGTGCATCCCACAAGTCCACAAGTCTACCTTAACCAAGAGCAGACTGACACTTGGCGAGATTGCGGATGACCTTGTAGAAGGAAAATGGAATTGTAACACTAGTGATAAACATGGTCGAGTGAGTGTTCCCCCACACAAGGGCCTGATGAGCACAAGAACGTGCTTGCAGGGAGATTGAAACTCAGATGAGGACCCTCAATGCCAGGGCTCTGGAGGGTGAGTGATTCCCTCTATGTTTAATCGTTATCCCAACTGAGGGACTCTTGGTAATGAAGTGATACAGTTCTCAGAACACCTTCCCCATTCTCAGTCATTCCTTGATATCTGAGATGAAATCCAATAGCTGGAAAGGGATTCTCAGATTTTTATCCCAAAGGTTGGCTGGAATCGGTTGGGATTTCTTTGTGTTCATCTTGAGCAGGCACAACTCCAGACGTTTCCCCACCGCCCTGCAGTGGCTCAGTGACTGCCTTGGCACGATATTATTCCTCCTGGCCAAAGTGAGGTCATTGTCAATGAGCACAGAGGTGGCTCAGAGGTTCTCGGGGCCCACGAGGACCCAGGCATAAACCTGGAGATAGGCTAGAGCCCACTCCATCTTTTTGCCCCAGACAGGAATCTCAAGAGAACCTTTACCAGGGTCAGCCCAGAGCCTTTCTTTCCCCGTTATCAACAGATTGATTTAGCAGGGCAAAGGAAAGCGAAATTCTTTTCACAATATTTGCTCAGAGGAATCTAAAACTAAAGAGGAGAGACAGGAGGGGCAGGGTGAGGGGGGACGTAATTTGTGTAATTGTACTGCTATGGATGAGAACACCAATACCGCCAGATTTAATTATTCCTTTCATCTTGCCTTATTTCACTCTAGAAGATCAATATGCTTGTTCTCTTTTTAAGCAGCAACGATTTCTACAATCTAAACATAAATTTAATCATGTGTTGCCATCCCAGTGTTTATAGACTCTGTCAAAGACACAGCCCATTATAATTATTTTCTCAATCATTCCCCACAAGAGAAACACTTCAGGCAACACTAAAACTTAACTTAATCACTAGAAACAATATCAGTTCAACAAATGGATCTTATTAGATGGCCATTTAAGAAAACAGTAAAGCTCATTTCCCAATACTTTAATTTTCTGCTAAATTTTAGATTGTGTTTACATACAGAAATTGTGCTATTGCCATATATTATATGAATCATAAATGGAATAGTGTCATGAAGATTGTTATTAAAACTGATTCTCAATGCAGCATATGCAAATTTCTAAGTCATAAATCATTGAGGAAAGTTTATTTCCTTCCTCTCTGAAAAAGAATTGTATATTAATGCTGAGAATGAGTGCAGACTATAGACATGTCTGAAGTAAATAAATAGAAATGTTAGGAGATGAAACGCTTTTCAGAAAATAGGCAGTTTAGATGACCTCAAAAGTTTTCCAGATCCAAGAGATCTTGAGATGAAACTATTGCTATGTAATTTATAAAACAGAGGTAAAATTTTGAGAGAAACCAATGGAACTCTGGGTACGTGGTCTGTCACTGCCCGCAGACACACCTGTGTCTATCCTCTGACTTGAGTTTGAAGCACAAATTGGACCAACTTGAAATATGTACAAATCAATTAAAAAATGAAAGCATGATAGGTGTTTAATCTTATATAAAAATCATGTATATAAATACCAAATTACTACAGTGAAATTAGGAGCATGTGTATAGGTGAATGAGTGCGTGTACTTGTGTGTTAGCATCTCTTTCTGTATATACACGTGTGTATGTTTGTGTATATGTCTGTGCATGTTGTTTTGCTTGTGTTTGTAGTATGAGGCTGTATGTGTGTGGAGATTCTCTGTATGTTTTTTTCTTCATCTATAAATAAAATAAGTATATTTCTCTGGGTGAAAAACAGCTCGTTTAACATTGTTTTAGACAAAAGTAGAATCTGTTAGTATAACATCAAGTATTTCATTTCAAAAATATGAGCTTAATAATACACACAAATTCCTGACACTATCATGTAAAAATTCTATTAATTTCTTATCAAAGGAGGGAGGAGAGATTTCTGATTAAAATGATGAAAGAAGTTGTTCTAAAGAATACATTGTGGGCTGGTGAGATAGCTCAGCGGCATAAGCACCTGGGTGGCAAGCGTGAGGTCCTGAGTTCAACTGCCGGTACCCACATACAGAGGAAAAAAAATAAAAAAGAATACATTGTGTGCTGTTTTTATTATGATTAATGTAAACTCACAAAATATCTAGAAAACAATAAAATAAATATACTATAGTTGCTCCCAGGTTTAATGAATATACTATTTTGCTATATTGACAAAGAAAAAAAAATAATGTTAAATATTTAGCAGAAGATTCTCTATATCCTTAAACAAAACAATTCCCTTTCTTCTCCACAAGCAAATTCTTGGTCTTACAGCCTTTCAGTCCATGATTTTGTACTTTTACTACTTAATCATATTAAACATTTAGCACTTTATCTGTGTATTTTTGCACTCTGTGGTAATGACATCCTACTTTGAATGTCATCTCATATTTCTTTCTTTGTTGAAATTACACTTTTGATACTTAGCTATGTTGATGATTATCTATTCTGAGAGTAAATTCACTTTAGTTACTATGTAGGATTCACTGTAAAAATATAACATATTTTTTGTCTGCTCTCAAATTGGTATCTATTCCCAAATCTCTTGTTTTTCTAATCAAGCAATGATTATTAATCATTTCTTGAATATGAATGCAAGTTTCTTGCTATGGACTCTGCCTAGAGATACAATTGCTGAGTAGCTGTAAAGTGCATCCTTGACTTTTAAGTCTCCAAACTGCTTTCTGTTGCATTTGTACATTTTAAATGGCAGTATGTGAAATTTCTATTATCCTACATCCTCACCAAAACTTGCTATTGTCAAGCTTTTTCATTTTGTCATGTGAAAGATGTGGAATAATAAACTGGCTTTTTGTTTTAATTCGCACTTGGCTGGTTTCTAATAAGCCCTTTACAATATGAATTTGAATACTTTCTATTTTATCATTTGTCTTTATTCTGTCCTTAGAGTGTCATTCCAGCCACTTTTTTCTATTAATTTTTGTTCTTTTTTTAAAAAAGAATTTCTTCCTCTTTTCTTTGTGCTGTCCCTCTTGTCTTCTTTCTCCAGGTTTTTTCTTAATTCAAATTGTTTCCAATCTTCTTTATTTTTTTTTCTTTCTGTAAATACATATTTGGAGCTTGTTTTAATTCTTAAAATTTTCCTCTCGAGATAATGATCCATCTGATGCAGTAATTTGAACAGTAGGAATTTGAAAAACAGCAGGCTGAAGTGTGTAACAGTTTCTTTTTAAAGTGAGGGAGATCTTTTGGATTTCTTGCCTTCACATAATATGGGTGCCCAGACTGCCTGGAGGTAAGGGCAGGTTTTGCATATATGGTACAGATTTGGCTGTAATTAAGCACCACGCCACGTAAGAATGAACCAGTGCTTTATCCAGTTGAGAAACTTTGGCTACCTTCCTCTTAGGCAGTCTTTACAAATAAAGGAGTAAGAATTCTGTGTAATAAGGCCCTCAGTGAGCCCTGGTCTGCACGGTAAGGTCTAAAATCATGGCTGTGGGACTAGGGAGTTAGATGCTATCAGCTTAATCCAGAATCCTCTAGTCACGCCTCTCAGTACATCCCACTGTCCTTCGAGAGCAACCGAACACCTTAGCTGGAAGTGCTGTTTTTGTAGATATGAAAGTACAGAACAGTTTAAAATACATATTAATATTTATAATATTTGATCATTAAAACAAAAGGAGTTACTGGCAGGGGACTGATACCAATAGATTTTATGGAGAAGAAGTCTCTCCAGGGACTCAACTTAGGTTTTTCTTTAACTAAGGATGATTTTGAAACTTGAGCTTTATCAACAAAATCACTTACCTCATGTATTTGCTGCTCATTGATTTCCCAACAAGTTTTTTTGTCTTTTAAATGATACTTTAAGCTTCAAAACTTTACCCAGTGGACCATTAGAAATCTTCCTTGTATCCCTTGCAGGTGTGATTGCCCTACCTTACTGCATCTCTTATAACACTGTCTTTTCAGATTTATTATGCATCCTTTGGTTTTCTTCCTCTAAAAGTATGTAATGATGGTTACGTCCAGTGGTATGCTTTATAATTATTTAACATCTGGCTTTCTGGGGAAGAAAAACCCTACTTCTTGCCATTTGCTCATTCTTGCCATTTGCTTATTCTTGATTCTCATCAAGTTCTAACTTCAAACTTCAAATATGATGTCACTAACTGAAATGTGATTCATGGCAGAAGACATTATATAATATTTCTACCATGAAAGTTCATTAGACTTACCCCCAAACATGGGTAATAATAAGTTAATTAGGAAGTGCTGAGGTTTCAGTAACTACTCTCTTTGTGTTTAGTATAACTTATCTAGTCATAGATTTATATAGTTAATTTAAAATAATTAAGATAATAGCTATTTCTAACAATCCACTCACAAATTGTGGTGATTGGGTTTCTCAAGCCACAGTAAACCATCTTTAGCACACACTGGTTGGGTCTTTTTGTGTCTGGTTTTATGACTTGACTTTTTAAACAGTTTTAAATGAAACATAGTAGTTTAAGTATTCCAGAAAATTACTGCTTTATCCGATAAATAAACCTCTTATTTCAAGACATATAAAGAAATCATTTTTTACTATCATTCCATTAATTACCTGTAGTTTCTGGCCAACTTACATTTCTATTAAAATCAAATTACAATTTTACCTGAAGTTAAAGAGAAAAACATTATGCCGTGGCTGAATTTAAATTCATATTAAATCTTTGTTCAAAGCAGATCGTATCATAAAGAGCAAAGTTAAAATTGAGATCCTTTGTTGTTCAAATTTACTTCATTTTTGTAAACACTTTCATTATTCCATGTTGGATTTTGAAAGGAACATGACAGAGAGCAAAAATAAGGACTTAGAAATTAAACTGTCGTGGACTCAAAGCCTGGCCTGTACCTCATTAGCTCTGTGCATCTGGACAATTCAATTATCCGTCCTGGTGCAGAACCAGTTCTTCCCGAAGATGGGAGTAACACCTCCCTTTGAAGTTAGGTAAATAAGGCCTATACGTATTTGAAACATTTGATTTCTGGGAAAATTTGGGGAGAGGTTGTCACACATACTCTCTCCTCTCTCTGAAATTCTGCATAGTTTTTTGCATTTATTTTTTTCAAATTGAAAAATATAACATAAGCATGCTAGCAAGAGTACAAAATAGCCTTCTGCTCCAGAGCACTGGTCCCCTCTCCAGAGTACATCTTCCCACTAAATTCTTCCAATTTCTTATTGTCTTCACAGAAATAGTCAGTGCACAGCTCAGACAAATCTCTGTATATAAGAATGTGCAGTGTCTCATTTCTTCATCTATTTATCTTAGAAATTGTGCCATTAAAGTGCACACAGAGCTGTCTCATTTTTTGACACTGTGCATAAGACTCCATACTTTCATTTCACTAGTCCCCTGTTGAAAATTTAGATTTTCACTGTTTTTTTTTTTTTCCTGTAAACATCTCTGCCCATACATTGGCATGCATAGCTATATTAATATCAATGTAACAACTCCATAGAAGGGTGCCAGTTTCTTCACTTATGCTATGCAGAGTCAGTGTGAGAATTTAATAGGTTATATCAGAGAAAGTGCTCCATATAGAGTGTAGCATAAGGTAAATACTAAGTAAACATTAGATATTATTAGTAGGGCACTTATGGTTCTCAGTGCCTGCAGCAAAGCAACATCCTGCAGCTTCCTCTAAGCAGTCCTGAAATAAAGAGACCAGGTGCTGGCGGTTGGAGCAGGGGCACTCTGGGGCAGGTATACAGCACAAGAGCAAAGGGACCAGAGGGATGTGTCACTATTGTATTTCATTTTCCTTAAAAAGTGAGCATGGATGTCATTGGAAATGGTCATACTGGACCCAATGACTAGGTTCTGGTTACCTATGTATCACTCAGCTGAATGATAATTTTTGCTTTGCATGATACAACCAATATGACTCAAATTTTCATTTTCTTCAGGTGGTCACTTTGGCAAATTTTAGAACTTTTTGTTCTAAAAAAAGGCAAAAAAACTTTAGGCCTTATTCCCTATGTTTATTTGACAATATTTATTACTGAATTCAGGACATTAAAGTGCCTTCTCTGATGAAAAAGCCAATAGAGTGGAAACTGGTTTATAATCTCCAATATCAGGCCTCCATGCCTTTGGCATTAAAGCTGATGTATTGACTCTGTTATGTTGTTCAGGCCAATGCAGGGCCCTCACAAATCCCACTTTTTAATTGGATTTTTTCACCCTTTTTGTAGCAAACAACGCTCTATCTCTGTATTAGGAGAAATGCTTCTTCCCCGCTGAGTGCTTAAAAGTTCATCCAAGAAAGGAGGCAGATTTAGTCTGGCCTTTTATTTTCACATATTGGGTTGCTTTCCTGGTATTTACAGAGCATTCAATATGTGCAAGGTTCTGAAAACCAAGTCACCTTGCTTCCTGTTCCTGCTGCTAGTCACGAAAATAAAATAAACCATTGGACTTAATTAGCTATTTATTTATATTTAAAGGGAAGGCAAAGATGTGGCTTTTGTTGTTGTTTTCCCCAGGAAAGAAAAGAGTCCAAGTTCTTAATCTCCTTCCCACCATGATACCACATTGGAGTTCTGCAGTTACACTGTGGTAGGCCAGGCTGCGGCCCGGCATCTTTCTGGTTGCTCGGCCACCATGGGCATAAAGTATGTCCATGCCCTAGATGTCTTCAGGGACTTAACAGAGTGTCACAACCCAAATCCTGTTTTTGTTCCTGCTGCAGAGCTGCTTCCGCTCCCAGGCTGTTTAAAGCATTTTGCGAACAATGATTATTTCTATTGACCTGATTGCTCATTGGTAAACAACAGTGAAAATGGGGAAGCAACTGATACCAGAAGGCAGGGGCTTGAGGGGCAGAGGAGGATTGGTTTTCCAGGTGGGAGGCAGATCTGAACTGCGGAATCTATTCCTGGCCATCTTTCCCTTCTCCAACTCCTCTTAAGTCTCCCTTCATTTCCCTGTGGCTCCCTTTCCCAAAACTATGACCTGTAGAATGGCTTTCATCAAAGCCAATGGTATTTCATAAAAAGTACATGATTCAGAGTCCATGCATCTCAGGTCTTCGAGGGGACGTTTGCATTCTCAAGGAAGTTCTGGCTAATGCCTTTCTGACTGGCGTATTATGCAAGGATATTTTAGGCTCAACTCTTTGCTACTTCCTGTCAATTCCCCTGGACAGTGTTGCGTGTTCTTCCTCTTAAACTATGAATATTTAGGAATATTCTTATAATATAATATAGGAAAAATCTCTTAGGGCATCACTATACCAAGGCCCTGACTCTATTCTTTATTTTCCATTGCTGAGGCAGTGGAATGAGGGGGAAGGCAGGATGGTTTTCCTTAAAGCCAAATTCCTACCAACTGTTGGCCTACTCCCTCTTCCTCTAAGCTTTTCCTTTATACTTTGAATTTTTCACCTCAACTAATTCCTGCTTTGCCTTTGTCTTTGTTTTCTTTGACAAATTTCTAGAACCATATATTCACACCTCTACCTCCCTCTCACCCCAGCCTTTTGCTCCTGGCCAGCCCCAGTCCTGGCCCCTCTGTCCACCCCCAGCCCCCCATATGAATGGTGGGCCAGTCCACTGAACTTTCAGAGTCTTCCAGTCCACAGCAATGCCATGCGGACCTCTGTCCCCTCTTCCACAGAGCATGCTCTGGGCGAGACACTAAAGATCCCTTTGCACTGTACACAGGAAGACTTCCCTTGGCAGCCATGGGTGTAGGGAAGCCCTCACCCTCTGTGACATACTCCTCCCTTGTGTTCTGGAGCCCAAATCTCTCCTGGTTTCCCTCCTGCCCCTCTGGTAACAGTTTTTCAGCTTTTGTTGTTGTCTCTTCTTTACGATCTCTGAAATATTGGTATTCTTCAGGGGTCTACTTTGGCCCTTTTCTGTTTTCTCTCTGCGATGACTTCAGAATGTATATCCCAGACTTGACTTCTCTGGACATCTCCCTTTAGCTACAACCTAATTTCAGCATCGCAAGTCTGGCCCCTTCCTTCTTCTCATCAAAGGAAACCACACTATGTGCATGCATGTGTACACACACCACACACACACACACACACACACAGTATCCCTAGCTATATTTTTGTTTGTTATTTAGGGAATGGCAACCATCTGGTGACCAAGGCTAAACTAGATATTTTTCTTAACTCTCCTCTCCCACCCCACCTCATCAGAATAGTTAGGGGGTCTTTCACCTCTACCTTTTGAGTCTATTCACAGTTCTCAGTGCCCTTTGGTACTATTGGGATCAGGGCTCCTGATCTCCTGGCATTGTAATTTTTACTTCTGTTTTCCCATATGGCTGCCAGAGCAATTTCTATAGAATTAAAACCCAATAAGTCTTCAGTTTAAAACCCATCTGCTATTTCCTGTAATTCTCTGGATTCCTTAATATGACCCTTAAGTCTCACTCAGAATAAATGGCTTTATGACTCTCTCACTCTCTGTCTCTCTGTCTCTGTCTCTCTGTCTCTCTCCCTCTCTATCTGTCCCTCTTTCTTCTTTCTTTCCTTCCTTCTTTCCCTTTTATACTGAGGACTGAAATCAGGGCCTTTGTACTAAGCTATATCCCCAACCCTTTTTATCTCTTATTTTCAGACAGAGTCTCACAAGGTCACCAAGTTTCCCAGGCCGGTCTCAAACTTGGGATCCTCCTGTCTCAGCCTCCTAAAGTAGTGGGATTAATAGTGTCTACTACGATGCTGGATTCCAGCCACCTTTCTTACTATTTTCCATCTGCTCGTTTGGGCCTTGCCGTCCCTTTAAGCTGAGCTTTCACAGTGCGTGGCAGTGTTTTTCCCAAGGCCTGGCCTCATCTCCTGCCACTTAGAGGTCACCGGCTGCTGGAGTGTGGCCAAGGCGTTTGGAGCTCTTCCAGATGTGACACCACTGTGCTGCCCTCCTTTCACCCAATCAGTTGTCACCTTGCAGGAATCCTCTGGACTCATCTGCTTTTCACTTGACCCACAGCTCTCCCAGGTCTCAGAAGCCATCTCCCTTGTTTATCTCTGTCTCCTGGTACAGTGGTTCCTATGCTGCCTGGCACATAGGAAGATTTCCGTAACCACTTGCCAAATAAATGACTCCCAATTCCATGCCTTAGCCCTGTCCTATTTCCTGTAATTTAGCTGCATGCTGAGCAGTTCTAATTGTTTCTAGCCAGTGTCTTCATTTCAATACACCCCAAACTAAGCTTAAGTCTCCAAACTCCTTTGTCTCTCCATAGCAACGCTATTATTCCAATCCCTGGGGCTCCAAACCCTGGCATCGTCTCCTAGTCCTCTGCCTCCCTTGCCAGCCACATCCAGTGAGTTGTCAAGTCTGCAACTTCTGCCTTCGCAGAGCCTCTCCAATCTTTTCCTTCTCGTACTCTTTTCACTTGCACAATATTAATAAAAAAGTTTTGCTGCATTTTGACTAGATGACTAAAATATAGTCTCGTGAGCTTCAGTCTCCCATATTTTTCCAATATATCCCACCATCAGATTCATTTCTGAAAAGTAGTTCCAAATCATATCACTTGCTAAAAATCTTTAAAGAGTCCCCATTCTCTATTTAGTTAAAAACTGAACACCTAACCCTGAGGGCCTTCACTAATGCGGTCCCTAACCTGCCTCTTCGTCCTAACGTCTTCCTGTTTTCCTAAGGATGAGATGCGGCAGGCAGACGACACTGTGCTGGGGATGAGCTCTACAGTGTCTCACCTGGCATTTGTTCCCCTCCTCTGTTAGTGGAATTTCCCCTCTCCTCATCCTCTTCCTTCTTATGTGGAAATCTCACCCACACCTTAAGGTGTATCATCACCCCCCCATGTACAGCCTTTCCTGACTTTGCTTTATTAAATGTGATTTCTCCACTTTTATTTATTTATTTATTTTAATTAATTTTTTTTTATGTGAGTACAGGAGTCGACCTCAGGACCTCGTGCTTGCCAGCAGGCGCTTGTGCCACTGAGTGGTATCACCAGCCCTTTTTTTCCTTTATGTGGGTTCCGGGAGTCAAACTCAGGACCTTGTGCTTGCTGGGCAGGCGCTTATGCCGCTGAGCTATCTCATCGGCCCGATTTCTCCACTTTTAAATGTTCAGGGTTCTTTGTTTCTCTCATACATGGTGTGGTTAAAATATATAGTAAATGTTTTAATTAAAAAAAATATTATAGGACCAGTGAGATAGCTCAGTGGCATAAGTGCCTGCCTGGCAAGCGCGAGGTCCTGAGTTCGACTCCTGGTACCCACAAAAAAAAATTATTATAGTAAAAGAAACATTGCCATTAGTCATTCTCAAAATACTACCACACACACACTTGGACCACACTTATGCCATTGTTCCTGCCACTTTCTTTTTTCTTTTTTTTTTTTTTTAAAGAGAAGAAAAAACAAAACAAATCAAAAGAAGAACAAATTTTCAAAGCAACATAATAGGAGGGTAACAATGGTTAATACATTACGTATTACTATCTTTAAGTTAGTTATTCAGGATACCAGACATTAGCATTCAATTGTCCAAACATTATTGGCACAAACCTTACTCTTCAATGAACTAAGTAAAATTGGTAGTGTATCTATCTTAACCATCTTATATATATATACAATTTTTTTTCCCTTTCCCTTCTTTCTTTTCCCTATTCCAGTCTCTCTTTCCTTTTGACCAGTTTCTTTTTGATTCATCATGTCTATTGTACATTTTGGATCTTATTTACTCTTTCAGTTTCTCATACTAGAGAGACAATGTGATGCTTACACATGTGCTTCTGGTTTATTTCACTTATGAGTATTTTCTCGAGTTGCATCCATTTACCTATAAAAGTCTCCAGTTTATCCTTCTTTATGGCTGAATAGTACTCCATTGTATAAAAATACCACATCTTTCTTTTTTTTTTTGTGGGTACCGGGGGGGTCGACCTCAGGACCTCGTGCGTCAACAGGCACCCGTGCCGCTGAGCGATATCACCGGCCCCTTTTTCGTATGTGGGATCCGGGAGTCGAACTCGGGCCCTCGCGCTTGCCAGGCAGGCACTTATGCCGCTGAGCCATCTTACCGGCCCCCACATCTTTCTTATCCATTCCTCAGTTGATGGGCATTTGGGTTGTTTCCAAGATCTGGCTATTACAAATTGTGCTGCTATAAACATGGGTGCACATATATCGCTGTGGTACGATGTTTTTAATTCTTCTGGGAAGATGCCCAGAAGGGGAATAGCTGGGTCAAATGGGACCTCCAATCCTAGTTTTTTGAGGAATCTCCACACTGACTTCCACAGTGGCTGTACCAGTCGACACTCCCACCAACAGTGAAGAAGGGTTCCTTTTTCCCCACAGCCCCTCCAGCATTTGTTATTAGTTGATTTCTTTATAGTAGCCATTCTTTCTGGGGTGAGATGGTATCTCAGTGTTGTTTTAATTTGCATCTCTCGAATGACTAGTGATGTTGCACATTTTTTTGTATATTTATTTGCCATTAGTATTTCTTCATCTGAGAAATGTGTATTCATCTCAGATGCCCATTTTTGGAGTGGGTCTTTAAATTTGGGAGGTCTGATTTTTTTGAGTTCTTTATATGTTCTCGATAGTAATCCTTTGTCTGAGGAACAGCTGGCAAACATTTTTTCCCACATTGTGGGTTGTCTCTTCACTCTGTTGGTGGTTTCTCTTGCTGTGCAAAAGCTTTTTAATAAGATGAGATCCCAGTTATTGATTCTTTGGGATAGTTCCCATGCGGTTGAGTTTTTATTCATAAAGTCTTTGCCTACACCAATGTCTCCAAGGGTTTTACCTATCCTACCTTCCAGCAGATTTAATGTTTCTGTTTTAATATTTAGATCTCTGATCCATTTTGAATTTAGTTTAGTGCATGGTGAAAGATATGGGTCTAGTTTTAATCTTTGGCATGTGTAGAGCCAGTTTTTCCAGCACCATTTATTAAAGAGGCTATCTTTCTTCCAGCGAATGTGTTTGGCACCTTTGTCAAAGATAAGGTGGCTTAGTATGTCTGGGGTTGTTTCAGCATCTTCTAATCTGTTCCATTGATCTTCAGGTCTGTTTTTTTGCCAGTACCACACTGTTTTTATCACAGTAGCTTTATAGTATAATTTCAAGTCAGGGATTGTGATGACCCCTGCCTTGCGTTTGTTGCCCAGAATTGCCTTTGCTATTCTAGGTCTCTTCTGATTCCAAATGAATTTTAGGATTGTTTTCTCTAATTCTGTGAGATATGCTGTTGGAATTTTGATTGGAATTGCATTAAATCTGTATAACAATTTTGGAAGTATGGCCATTTTCACTATATTGATTCTTCCTATCCAGGAGCAAGAGATATCTTTCCATTTTCTGATATCCTCTTCAATCTCCTTTTTCAGAGTACTGTAGTTTTCAGTATAGAGGTCTTTTACATCCTTTGTGAGGTTGATTCCTAGGTATTTCATTTTTTTGGATGTTATTGTGAAAGGTATTGTTTCCCTAATTTCTCTTTCAGTAAGTTTGTTATTTGTGTACAGGAAGGCTATTGACTTTTGAGTATTGACTTTGTATCCAGCTACACTACTGAATTTGCTTATTAAATCTAGCAGTTTTTTAGTGGAGTTTTTGGGGTCTTCTGTGTAGAGTATCATGTCATCTGCAAATAATGATAATTTAACTTCTTCCTTTCCAATCATTATTCCTTTTATTTCTTTCTCTTGTCTAATTGCTCTGGCTAAAGTTTCCAGAACTATGTTGAATAAGAGTGGGGACAGTGGACATCCTTGTCTTGTTCCTGATTTTAGAGGGAAGGCTTTCAGTTTTTGTCCATTTAGTATAATATTGGCTGTTGGTTTGTCATAGATAGCTTTTACCAGATTGAGATAAAGACCCTCTATTCCAATTTTCTGTAGGGTTTTTATCATGAAAAGGTGCTGGACTTTGTCAAAAGCTTTTTCTGCATCTATTGAGATGATCATGTGATTTTTGTCTTTGGTTCTCTTAATAGGGTGTATTACATTTATTGATTTACGTATGTTGAACCATCCCTGCATCCCTGGGATGAATCCAACTTGGTCATGGTGTATAATCTTCTTGATGATTTGTTGGATTCTGTTTGCCAGTATCTTATTAAGGATTTTTGCATCTATGTTCATGAGGGAGATTGGCCTGTAGTTCTCTTTCTTAATTGGGTCCTTCTCTGGTTTTGGTATCAGGGTAATGCTTGCTTCCAGGAATGAATTTGGGAGTATTGCTTCCCTTTCAATTTCATTGAAAAGTTTGAGAAGTAGGGGCGTTAGGTCTTCTCTAAATTTCTTGTAGAATTCGGCAGTGAATCCATCAGGGCCTGGGCTTTTCTTTGTTGGGAGGTTTTTAATTACATCTTCAATTTCATTGGTTGATATTGGTTTATTTAGAATTTTTAAATCTTGATTCAGCTTTGGTAATTCATACGAATCTAGGAATCTGTCCATTTCTTCTGCATTTTTTATCTTAGTAGAATATAAATTTTCAAAATAGGTATAGATGATCTTCTGGATTTCTGCAGGGTCCATCTTGATATCACCCTTTTCATTTTCAATTGCATGGATTTGAGTCTTTTCTTTTCTTTTTTTAATAAGGTTGGATAAGGGTTTGTCAATCTTATTTATTCTTTCAAAGAACCAACTTTATCCTTCTTTGATTCTTTGTATTGTTTTTTTTAGTCTCTAATATGTTACTTTCTGCTCTGATCTTTATAATTTCCTCCCTTGTACGGGCTTTTGGCTTAACCTGCTCTTCTTTTTCTAGAAGCTCGAGGTTCACCCTTAAGTTGTTGATTTGCGCTTGCTCTATTTTCCTGATATAAGTATTTAATGCTATAAATTTCCCTCTTAGGACTGCTTTCATTGTATCCCATAAGTTCCGGTATGTTGTACTGTCATTATCATTCAGTTGTAGAAAGTGTCTAATTTCTTTTTTAATTTCATCTGTGACCCATTGGTTGTTCAGGAGGGTGCTGTTTAATTTCCATGTGTTTAGGGAGTTTTTGTGAGATCTTTTGCCATTGATTTCCAATTTCATTGCACTATGGTCTGATAATATGCATGGGATAATTTCAATTCCTTTGCATTTACTTAAGCAGGTTTTATGAGCTAGTATGTGGTCTATTTTGGAGAACGTCCCATGTGCAGCTGAGAAAAATGTGTATTCTGATGTTGTGGGATGGAACACTCTGTAGACATCTACTAAGTCCATTTGTTCAAAAGTTTGGTTCAGTTCTACTATTTCATTATTGATTTTCTGTCCAGTTGATCTGTCTTTTCGTGACAGTGGAGTATTGAGATCTCCCAATATAATTGTATTAGTGCTTATTTGATTTTTCATGTCCTTTAGTACTTGTTTTATATAGTTGGGTGCATTGGTATTTGACGCATATATATTTATGATCATTATCTCTTCCTCTTGGATTGTTCCCTTTACAAGGATGTAATGACCGTCTTTATCTCTCTGAATCCTTCTTGGCTTGAAGTTCACTTTGTCTGCAAAAAGAATAGCTACCCCTGCTTTTTTCTGGGTTCCTGTGGCATGGAGTATTGTCTTCCATCCTTTGACTTTCAGTCTATGAATTTCTTTCTGAATTAAATGTGTTTCTTGTATACAGCATATTGTTGGATCTTGCTTCTTAATCCATTTCACCAGTCTGTGCCTTTTGATTGGTGAATTGAGACTGTTAACATTGATGGTTAAAACTGATATGTATTGACTTATACTTGTCATGATATTTTCCTGTTGTTGGTTCCCACTCTTTGTTTTTCCCCTTTCCTGCTATTTAATTATCTGCCCTGCCTGGTGGATTCCTTCTGTTGGGGTTCCTATCTCTTTCTAGAATGTCCTTCAGAACATTTTGGAGTGCTGGTTTGGTGGTCATAAATTTTCTCAGATGTTCTTTGTCATGAAAGTATTTTATTTCTGCATCAATTTTGAAAGATAGTTTTGCAGGGTACATCAATCTGGGTTGAAAATTATTTTCCTTTAGAGCTTGAAATACATCATTCCAAGCTCTTCTTGAATTGAAGGTTTGTGCTGAAAAGTCAGCTGTGATTCTGATGGGTTTTCCTTTATAGGTGATTTGTCTCTTCTCCCTAACAGCTTTTAAGATTCTGCCCTTCTGTTGAATTTCTGGGATCTTGACTATAATATGTCTGGCTGAAGTTTTTTTTTGATCATGTCTAGTTGGTGTTCTAAAAGCTTCACTTATAGGGGCATCAAATTCCTTTTCTCTTCCAGGAAAGTTCTCCCTGATTATGTCTTTGAACAAGGTTTTAATGTCATTGATGCTATCTCCTGCTTTTTCATTTATTCCAATTATTCTTAAGTTGTTTATCTTTGAGTCATCTAGCAGCTGCTGAATTGATTTTTCATGGTCCCTTGCTGTTTTTAAGAATTCTTCCTTTTCATGATCACTAATTGCAAGCCTGTCTTCTATATCTGAGATCCTGTCCTCGCACTGGCTTAATCTGCTACAAATACTTTCAATGGAATTTTTGTTCTCTTGGATATCTGCTTGAATCTGCCTTATGGATTCCATTTCTTTCCTATGCTGAGCATTCATGGTTTCTATAGTTTTCTTTTTTTTTTTTTTTGTGGGTACCGGGGGGACGACCTCAGGACCTCACGCGCCAACAGGCACCTGTGCCGCTGAGCGATATCACCGGCCCCTTTTTCGTATGTGGGTTCCGGGAGTCGAACTCGGGCCTTCGCGCTTGCAAGGCAGGCGCTTAAGCCGCTGAGCCGTCTCACCGGCCCTCTATAGTTTTCTTAAGCTCATCTATTTTTTTGTCTGTATCAGCTATAGTGTCCTTAAGCATGGTCTTTAATGTGGACATTATCTCTGCAGTTATCTGTGAGATTATTTCTGTTTTAATTTTTTCCAGAGCCTCATTCAGTTGCTTTGTTGTTACCACTTCAGACAGGCCAGGTGGGTGGCTTTTGGATTGTCCCACCTCGTTGCCCCCTAGGTTTGCCTTTGGTGAATTGGATGTGTGGGGTTGCATCTTGTTTAAGTGTCGTCTCATTTTTTCCTTTCTTTAATTCCTGGGGTGATGTTTGCAAATTACCTATGGTAGGTTACTTTATTGCTAGTGTTTAAGATCTTTAGAAGATGACTACTTCTCTGCAGTATCTTCCAAGTGGAGCTTGCTTTTGGGTTTTGAGCTTTCTGCCAGATCCTACCTCTTCAATTCGTTGGGTATGCGAAGTTGCTACCTGTTTGGCCCAGTCCTTGATTCTTTGGTACTGTGCCACTGTATTTTCTGTGTCCCTTAGTCAATCTCAATCACGAAATATCAGGAAGGAAAGATGTTTAGAACAATTATTTCACATTTGGCTATAATGTTAACTAAAGCATCAAACACAGCCTAGAAAATGACAGACTGAGCTAACCAGTTATTTACCACTTTTAGCTGTATAGAGTTGTGGTTATATAACAAAATCTAAAACACACCAGAAAAATTATATGCAGTATACAAGTCCTATGTATGTCAATTTTTCCCTGAGGAGTTTAAATTTAAAGTGAGTTAAGAAGGAAATAGAGTGTTGAGAGAATAGGAAGGAATTAGATGTAAGGTTAGAGGACCAAGAGGGATCCCACTAAAATTGGGACACTGGTGCAGAGGACTGGTGGTAAAAAGAGAAGGAAGGGATAAAAGGAAGAACAGATCACAACCACAATCACAAAGAAGTTAGAGGCGCTGTTTACACTCATATAAAAAACCAGAGAGAATAATGAAGGAAAGAGCAAATACACATACAGAAACAAAAACAAAAATAAAACAATAAAACAAACAAAACAAAAATAAAACCCCACCAAAAAAAAAAAAAAAAAAAAACCCTTAGCCAGAACAAAAAACAAATGAGTGAGAAAAAAATAAAAAATAAAATAAAAAATAAAATAAAAGAATCAGTTCCAGGTGTTGACTCTGCTGTAGGCAGGCACCGTGTGGTGACAGAGTCCTGTTCCGTGCCGGTCAGTCCCAGTAAGCCAGGAGCGCCCTCTGGCGGGCGGTGAGCAGAGGCGCGTACTTTCAGGCAGAGACCAGTCTAGCTCGCCTCCGCTCTCAGCGCCCTTTCACTATCCCTGGGCCTGAGAGGCGCAGCGCGCTGTCCGGAGCACGGGTTCCCTGCACTGGTTTCTCGCCACTCTGATTCTCACCACGCCCCCCACAATGGCGCCGGGCCAGTCGCTCTCTGGCGCGGGACAGGTGTGGCTGAGAGACCAGTCTCGTTCGCCTGCTGACCTCAGCACACTTTCGTGGGCCTGAGAGGCCCCGAGCTGCCCTGTCCAGAGCACGAGTGTCCAGGGCTGTTTTTCTTTGGCGCCGCTCTGAGTTTCGTCGCACCCCCCACAATGGCGCCCGGCCGGTCACTCTCTGGTGCGGGGCAGCTGTGGCTGAGAGTCCAGTCTCGTTCGCCTGCTGACCTCAGCACACTTTCGTGGGCTCAATTGAGAGGCCCTGTGCTGCCCTGTCCGGAGCACAAGTTCCCAGAGCAGTTTCCGAGCCGCTCTGAGTTTCACCACACCCCCCACAATGGCGCCCGGCCGGTCGCTCTCTGGCGCGGGGCAGCTGTGGCTGAGAGACACTCACCGCCGGTCTGCGCCGTTCTCCGCTGCTCCCCCGCCTCGCCGCTGTCTCAGGATCCTCCGTGGGGGCTCCCTGGGTGCCAGCTGTCACCGTGTGTCCGTAGAATTGAGCTTCTGTCACGCTGCGATTTCTGGGATGGTAGAAGGTGCACGTGCGCGGTCTGCTCCTTCTTCTTTGTTGGAAATCACCCTTCACTGGTGCCGGGGGTCCCAGATTGCGCTTCAGAACTTTTCTGGGTTCCGGGGAGGCATCTCCCCCCACTCCTGCGCTTTCCTGGTCGCTATATTCCCGTGTTCCAACGGTAACTTTTAGAGAGAGTTTCACTGCCTGCTTCTTACTCATCCGCCATCTTTTTTCCCCAAATCTGTTCCTGCCACTTTCTGACGCTGCTCTGGAAGTCCTCTTTTGTGAGTGTCTTTGCTGCTGCCATGCTCTTCTCCAAAGTCAAAATGACCATGAAGGATAAATGTTTTGAATTGATTCAGGACAACAAGTTAGCCACAATAGCACAACTAAAAACACTCATGAAACAGGACTTCCAGGACTGGTTTGGAAAGTGACAAAAACGATGTGTTCAAAGCAACGGAGAGTTTTTTGAGGGAGATTCATGGCACTGTGTCTTTTACTATAATTTTTAATTAAATTATTTATTTTTTATTTTAAAGAGAAAAATTACAATAAAAACAATGGTACAAAATTTCAAAACAAGATTGTAGGAGAGTAACAATGGTTAGTACATTGCGTATTGCTATCTTCAAGGTAGTTGCTCATGTTACAAGATATAGGCATGAAAAATTGATCAAACAATATAGGCACAAACCTTTCTTTTCAATGAACTAATAGCAATTAGTAGTATAACTATCTTAACTATCTGGTGTATATATATTTTTTCCTTTTCCCTTCCTTCTTTTCTCCTTTCCCCCATCCCAGTTTCTCTTTCCTTTTGAACAGTTTCTTCCCATTTCACAATATCTATTGTACATTTTGGATCTTATTTACTCTTTCAGCTTCTCACACTAGGGAGACAATACGATGTTTACACATGCTAGTCTGATTTATTTCACTTATGTGTATGGTCTCGAGTTGCATCTATTTGCCTATGAAAGTCTCAAATTTATCCTTCTTTATAGCTGAGTAGTATTCCATTGTATAAAAATACCACATCTTTTTTAGCCATTCCTCAGTTAATGGGCATTTGGGTTGTTTCCAAGATCTGGCTATTACAAATTGTGCTGCCATAAACATGGGTGCACATATATCGCTGTGGTACGATGTTTTTAATTCTTCTGGGAAGATGCCCAGAAGGGGAATAGCTGGGTCAAATGGGACCTCCAACCCTAGTTTTTTGAGGAATCTCCACACTGATTTCCACAGTGGTTGCACCAGTCTACACTCCCACCAACAGTGGAGAAGGGTTCTTTTTTCCCCACAGCCCCTCCAGCATTTGTTATTGGTTGATTTCTTGATGATAGCCATTCTTACTGGGGTGAGATGGAATCTCAGTGTTGTTTTAATTTGTATCTCTTGAATGACCAGTGATTTTGAACATTTTTTCATGTATTTGCTATTTGTATTTCTTCATCTGAGAAATACAAATGTCAGATGACCATTTTTGGATTGGGTCTTTGAATTTGGGGGGTTTGATTTTTTTTTCCAATTCTTTATATGTTCTAGATAGAAGTCCTTTGTCTGAGGGAGAGTTGGCTAAACTTTTTTCCCACTCTGTGGGTTGTCTTTTCACTCTGTTGGTGATTTCTTTTGATGTGCAAAAGATTCTTAATAAGATGAGATCTCAGTTGTTGATTCTTTGAAGTGTTTCCCACATAGTTTGGGGTTGTTCATGAAGTCTCTGCCTACCCCTATGCCTTCGAGATTTCTACCTACTTTTTTTTTTTTTTGTGGGTGCTGGGGGTTGAATTCAGGACCTCGCATGCCAGCAGGCACCCATGCCGCTAAGTGATATCACTGGCCCTTTTTTCATATGTGGGTACCAGAAGTCGAACTCAGGACCTCGCACTTGCCAGGCAGGCGCTTATGCCGGTGAGCTATCTCACAGGCCCCCTCTACCTACTTTCTCCTCCAGTAGATTTATTGTTTCTGTTTCAATGTTTAGATCTTTGATCCATTTTGACTCTAGTTTAGTTCATAGTGATAGACATGGGTTTAGTCTTCAGCGTATAGAGAGCCAGTTTTTCAAGCACCATTTATTAAAGAGGCTTTCTTCAAGTGAATATGTTTGGTCCCTTTGTCAAAGATAAGGTGGCTGAGTGTGTTTGCAGTTGTGTCTGCATCTTCTATTTTGTTCCACTGGTCCTCAGGTCTGTTTTTTTGCCAGTACCATGCTGATTTTATCACAGCAGCTTTGTAGTATAATTTGAAGTCAGGGATTGTGATGCCTCCTGCCTTGCCTTTGTTGCCCAGGACTGCCTTTGCTATTCTAGGTCTCTTCTGCTTCCAGATGAATTTTAGGAATGTTTTCTGTAGTTCTGCAAGGTATGCTAATGGTATTTTGATCGGGATTACATTAAATTTGTGCAACAATTTTGGGAGTATGGCCATTTTCACTATGTTGGTTTTTCCTATCTATGAGCAAGGGGTATCTTTCCATTTTCTGATATCATCTTTGATCTCCTTTTTCAGAATACTGTCATTTTCAACATATAGATCCTCTACTTCTTTTGTTAGATTAATTCCTTAGTATTTCATTTTTTTGGATGCTATTGTGAAGGGTGTGGTTTCCCTAATTTCTCTCTCAGTGAGTTTGTTGTTTGTGTACAGGAATGCTATTGATTTTTGAGTGTTGACTTTGTATCCAACAACACAACTGAGTTTGGTTATTAACTTTAGGAGTCTTTTGGTGGAGTTTTTGGGGTCTTCTATGTAGTGTATCATGTTATCTGCAAACAATGATAGTTTAACTTCTTCCTTTCTTGTCCTTATTCCTTTTATTTCTCTCTTTTGTCTACTTGCTCTGGCTAATGTTTCCAGAACTATATTTAATAGGAGTGGTGATAGTGGACATCCTTGTCTTGTTCCTGATTTTAGAGTGAAAGCTTTCAGTTTTTGTCCATTTAGTATGATGTTGGTTTTTGGTTTGTCATAGATCGCTTTTATCAGATTGAGGTAAAGACTATCTATTCTAATTTCCTGTAGGGTTTTTATCATGAACGGGTGTTGGACTTTATCAAAAGCTTTTTCTGCATCTATTGAGGTGATCATGTGAGTTTTGTCATTGGCTCTGTTGATATGATGTATTACCTTTATTGATTTGTGTATGTTGAACCATCCCTGCATTCCTGGGATGAATCCCACTTGGTCATGTTGTATAATCTTGATGATTTGCTGCATTCTATTTGCTAGTATCTTATTTAGGATTTTTGCATCTATGTTCATTAGGAAGATTGGCCTGTAGTTCTCTTTTTTGGTTGGGTCTTTCTCTGGTTTTGGTATTAGGGTAATACTTGCCTTCAGGAATGAGTTAGGGAGTATTGCTTCCCTTTCAATTTCATTAAAGAGTTTGAGGAGTATTGACATTAAATCTTCTCTAAATTTCTTGTAGAATTCAGCAGTGAATCCATCAGGACCTGGGCTTTTCTTTGTTGGTAAGTTTTTAATTACATTTTCAATCGCATTAACTGATGTTGGGTTGTTCAGAATTTTTATATCTTCTTGATTCAGCTTTGGTAATTCATATGTTTCTAGGAATCTGTCCATTTCTTCTGTTTTCCATCCTATGAGAGTAAAGATTTTCAAAGCAGGTATTGAGGACCTTCTGAATTTTCACAGGATCTGTGGTGATTTCACCCTTTTCATTCCTCATTGCATGAATTTGAGTCTTTTCTTTCCTTTTTATGATAAGGTTGGCTAGGGGTTTATCAATTTTATTTATTCTTTCAAAGAACCAACTCTTCAATTCATTAATTCTTTGTATTGTTTTCATGGTCTCCATTGCGTTAATTTCTGCTCTGATCTTTATAATTTATTCCTTTGTGTTGGCTTTGGGTTTGTCTTGCTCTTCTTTTTCTAGAAGCTTGAGGTGTAACATTAGGTTTTTCATTTGTGCTCATAGTGTTTTCCTGATGTAAGAATTCACAACTATAAATTTCCCTTTTAGGACCACTTTCATTGGGTCCCATAAGTTCCAGTATGTTGTATCTGTATTCTCATTTAGTTGTAGATATTGTTTGATTTCTTCCTTTATTTCATCTGTGACCCATTGGTTGTTTAGGAGGGTTTTATTTAATTTCCATGTGTTTATGGAGTTTTTGCAGTTTCTTTTGCCATTTTCCCCTAACAAGTACGTAGTGACCTTCTTTATCTCTTTTGATCATTCTTCATTTGCAATTCACATTGTCTGCAAACAGAATAGCTACCCCTGCTTTTTTCTAGGTTCCTGTTGCATGGAAGGTTGTTTTCCATCCTTTGAGTTTCAGTCTATGAATTTCTTTTTGAGTTAAATGTGTTTCTTGTATACAGCATATTGTTGGATCTTGTTTCTTGATCCATTCTGCCACTCTGTTTCATTTGATTGGTGAATAGAGGCCATTTACATTGATGGTTATGACTGATATGTATTGGCTTATCTTTGTCATGGTATTTTCCTGGTGTCGGTTCCCTGCTTTTCCCTTCTGTTTAATTGTTTGCCCTGCCTTGTGGTTTCTTTCTGTTGTTGTTCTTGGAATTGTGGTCATTTTTACCTCTGTCTAGAATATCTTTCAGTACTCTTTGTAGGGTTGGTTTGGTGGTCATAAATTTCTTCAGTTGTTCTTTATCATGGAAGTATCTTATTTCTCCATTAATTTTCAAAGATACTTTTGCAGGGTACATCAATCTGGGTTGGAAGCTGTTTTCTTTCAGGCCTTGAAATACTTCACTCCAAGCTCTTCTTGACTTGGTTTGTGTTGAGAAGTCTGCCATGATTCTGATGGGCTTTCCTTTATAGGTGATCTGTTTCTTTTCTCTAACAGCTTTTAATACTCTGTTCTTGTGCTGAATTTCTGGAATCTTGATTATTATATGTCTTGTTGTAGTTTTATTTTGATCATAGCTGTTTGGAGTTTTACATGCTTCATTGATTTGTATGTTAAATTCTTTATCCACACTTGGGAAGTTTTCTGCCATTATTTCTGTGAAGAGTTTTTTTATGGCATTTGTGCTGTCTCCAGGTTTCTCATTGACCCCAGTCAATCTTAGGTTATTCTTCTTTGCTTCATGTTGTAGCTATTGGGTTGATTTTTCATGGTCTCTTGCTATTTTTAAGATATTCTTCTTTTCATGATCACTAGCTGCAATTCTGCCTGCAAGATCTGAAATTCTATACTCGCCTTCATTCAATCTGTTGCATATACTTTCAATGGAGGTTTTAATCTCTTGGTTTTCTATTTGGATCTGTTTCATGGATTCCATTTCTTTCCTATGTTGGGCATTTTTTGTTTTCATCATTTCTCTAAGCTCATCTATTCTTTTATCAATGTCTTTTCTAATATCTATGACTTTAAACATCATTTCTTTTTGTACCTGAGAGATTATTTTCTCTACAGCCTTTTCCACTTGTTTTTTCATTTCTTTTTTTTTTTTTTTTTGTGGATACCCATGCCACTGAGCGATATCACCGGCCCCTTTTTCGTATGTGGGTTCCGGGAGTTGAACTCGGACCCTCGCGCTTGCTGGGCAGGCGCTTAAGCCGCTGAGCCATCTCACCGGCCCTGTTTTTTCATTTCTGTTGCTATCATTTCAGAAAGTTCCAGTGTTTGACTTCCAATTTCATCTATCTCTTTGAGTTCCGGGTTGTCCTGGGTGGCCTGGGGGGTTTGGGGTTGCATTTTGCTTCTGTGTCTTGTCATTTTCTAATTTTTTAAAATTTTATTTTGTTTTCTATGTTGATGCTTGCTGATTTCTTATGATAGATAGCTTTATCACTAGTACTGAGGCTTCCCTAGGAGATGTCCATTCTTTGGGGATGTCCTCTAGATGTAGGTGGTTCTTTATAGCTATCCCAAGTGCCTACCTTCCCAATTTGTAAAGGATGCAAAATTACTATTTGGCTCAAATCCCAATCCTTTGGTACTGGGCTGTGGTGATGATTATGACCCCATACAATCACAGTGTTATCATACAGGGGAGAAAAAATGTTTATTCCATGTATGACATCCTGGCTAAAGTGGTACAGTTGGTAATAATAGTTTCAAGTACAGCTTAACTACTGACAAACAATGGTAACCATTAACCTGCTACCTCTGACAGCAGAAGCAAACTCTAAAGTTATATAACAAAATCAAACATATACCGTGCACTTGTATGCAGTGATTTTCCCCTTAGTGGAGTGATTTTACCCTTCTGCAGGGGTTGGGGCGGTTAAGATGGGTAGGGGCAGGATAAAGTGATGAATGAGGTCAAATATAGTAGAGTCAAGGCTGGAGGTCAAAGGATGATCACCCGAGTTTTGGGAAACTGGAGGACACAGGAGGGGGAGACTGAAATGGAATGTGAAGGAGTAATCAGAAAGGGAAAAGACAGTGTTTACTCACTTGAAAGTTTAAATTCAAGAACTAGTTGAGGAACGAAAGAAAGAGGAGCAATAGAAGAAAATGAAAAGAAAGGTAAGAAACCTAACCAGTGAAAGAAAGAAGGAAGGAAGAGAAAGAGAACAAAAAAGAAAAGAAGAAAAGAAAGAAAAAGGAGAACAGAGAAAGCGGGGAGACACACAAATACAAAAACAACCACAGAATACAAAACAAAACAAGATGACATCCAACCAGACAGGAAAGGGATAGCCAATCAGACAAACAAGGGAGAATAAAAGTAGTAAATACCTCCGGAGTTTACAGTTCTGTGATAGTGTCCATGTCAGGTCCCAGAAATGTGCTGGGTATGGAGCTGGGACTGGTCTTCTGTTGGTGGAGTTTTCCAGAGTCCAGCTGCTGGGTTCTCCTGCTGCTTCAGACACTTCCACGTTGCTGGTCTCGCTGATTACTCTGCCCTCCAAACCTGTGTGTGTGCCTGGGCAGCTGGGGCCGGCTGTTGTCCTGGGTCTCGGGGTTTCAGTCGGTCCACCCGTAAAGGCATGTGTCCTTACACTCCTCTTGCAGACACTACCTTCTTGGGGCAATGGAGGAAGCGCAGGGTGCGGACTTAACACTTCTCACAGGCACTTCCATCCCCAATTTTCTTTTTTTTAATTTAAGAATTCACTGTGGTTTTCAGTCACACCTTGTATGGGTCTCATCAGTACCATGCCAGTTCTCCTCTAATTACCAGGACTCTGACTAATACTGCTTATCTTCCTTGTTGATTCCCTGAGGTTAGAGGTGATGGGTTTCTTGTTTTTGTTATCAACCCATGTGGCACCAAACGTAATTGGATAGATACACACACACGCACACGCAAATGCATAGCATCTCTTCCACTCACTTATCTGTAAAGAAACCAACAGAGAAACATCATGGTGTTGCTGTCTTTGCATCTATTTATTCAGGAAACACATGCTAATAAACTAAGTGATTATACTTTTATGCTTCCATGACACCTAAGATGTATTCCCTTTAGCTCATCGCCCTTTGGTAAATAAGTTAAGGCTAGAAGCATGACTGGGCCAGCTCCTTGCTCTCCTTATTCGACAGACTCCCTTTGTGGGATGCTCCGCCTACCAGAGGGGACTCTCTGGGGAGTCGCCACATCTCTGTGTGTCCCAAGGCTTCAGACAGACCTCACCAAGTCCCTAGCAGCTTCAGAGAGCTCTGTCTGTCGCAGGTGGGGCTCGTGTTCACATTCCCAGATTCAATTGCAAGCCCCTCTTTGACTGGAGAGGGAGGGGGTTGTTCTTGGTCTGAACAAAGGGGACTTCATGCCTGACTTGTTCTCCAGGAAGAGCAAACAGAACCATGTTTACCCTCACCAGGGCACATTTGCAAGCTAAAAGGGACTGGGCATATTCAGCCCTTTCCTGTTTAGAGTAATGGGGAGTCCAGCTGGGGTGGTTACCCAGTTCACAAAGCGAGAAGCAAAATTTTGGCAAGTCACTGGGAGACCTAGCAACAAATTTCGCTCTCCTGGCCCCCTTTCCCATCCATTTGAAATGGAGGCTGCCTCAAAGCAGCGTGAAGCCCCTGGGAACTTCTTGTGGCCTTTCAACAAATCAGGGATGACTCAGTTTCCTTCACCCCCGAAAGTCAGCGCCAAGCTTGGCTACCAGCAGCTTTGGCTTCACAAAAGAGCAGTTTGCCCCAGTCGCCTCCCAGACTCCAGGCTGTCTCCCTGCTGCTTCAAGCAACGTCAAAGTGGGTGAGTGGACTCTATGCAATTCTCACTGCTCTCTGGAAATACCTTCGTGATGGCCTGTGCGTGGAAATGTGCCCATTTACAAATGGACTCCTCTCCTTGCCAAGTGGAACCACAATGCGGAAGAAAGAACTCTTCTTCCTTTACACTCAGTGAACTTTTTCACAAATGGGGCAGATCAGCTGTGGCCAATTACGAACTGGTTCTGCTGACTCTCAGCGATTGAAGTCTGTTAATTAAATTGGAAACTGCTTTCTGTGATTCGGCAGGAAGCATTTATAAGTGAAACACGTGTATATATTTATATATGCACACATATTTATGTATATACGGAAGTATATTTGTTTGCAAAAAAATGCCTCTGCTGACAGTCTGCACTGGTCTGTGAATCAGCTGTGATTTGGGCTGGAGCAAGAAGGCTAAGGCACGCTGGGACTCTGAGACAGGTGTCCCTACCTGGTGGATGGGACGAGCCGCCAGCCGTGTTACCGCCTTTTTCTCAGACTGAGGAGGGGCCGTGCCTCTGGTGACAGGAAATGAATCGCACGGTCAGAGGTCAGAGGTCATGCATCTACAAAGCCTCCTGACCTGTAGCTGACATTTACTCCTCTTGGGTAGAGAAGCAAGAGAGACAAAACTGTTCTTGTTCTCTTTCTCTCGCCCTATCTCTCCCTGAGTTTAATTTCCTCATTGCTGCATTCAGTCCCCAAACATTGCTTTCTCAGTGTTTCTATTATTTATTCTTCACTATCTCCTTTTTTTTTTTTTACCGCTGTTTGCTGCCGTGTCCTATTTACCTTTCTCAGTCATGTTATTACTGTTTTATTTGTTTCAGCCAGCTCTTCATTGCTTCTCCGGGAACGTACTGTTAGCGAAGACTTGCTTATTGACAAATCCCTGCCTCCTTGAAGAAATGCTGAATTAAATGATGAAGATAAACCCTTTGTGTTCTTGTAATGTTTTTTCTACTATTAAGGTTGTTTTTTAACTCTGTGTTTCTATTGGTAAAGCTGCATTTTATTCTGGCTCTTAGCTGAAGGGATACAGACTGAAGAGGGACAATGGCTACACTATCTTTATTTCCATTTATTTCCAACTTCTTGTTTTCTAGTATATTCAAAAGCTGTTTAAAAAGAGAGATGAAAATTAAACTTAAAAAGCCCGTATAGATTTCTGAGCAAATTTAAGCACTCAAGGATATTCAGTAAATGCATTTATATGATTTATTTAGAAGAACATATTTCTGAATATCGATGGAAATAAGTCCCATGTTGGTTGTTGAAAAACTACAAAGATTGGGAATAAAATTAAGAGTAGAGGAGCCAAATTTAACTGACCTCTTATAGATACCATGAATAAGTAATAAATAAATGGGCTGGAATAGAAATAAAGGAGATCAGAGGAGAGCGATTTATGGGATAAACTTGAAACGAGTCACGTGTGCCTCCATATCCATCATAAGCTGTCCTTTTACTGTGGTGTCACCTCAGCTAGATTGAAAGCTTCTTTGGGGCATTGCAAAGTCCTATAAGAAGCGCCATGTTCAGTCTCTCGCATGATTCCTTACACACGGTGAGCGCTCCTAAGGGTGTGCCCAGTGGATCGACGATTGTGTGAAATTATCAAAGACTTCTGATAATAGAGCTCGGCTTGAGGACTCCTCCGGTCTCATATTCTCCATCAAGCTATAGCCCATGTGGTTCTCTATGTGCACTGGATTTTCTCTTGTTGAGTTTCACCTACTTTTGCGTCCACTGAAGCTGACCCTCTCTCCACCACCCTTCACTTCCTGGTGCAGTTGAGATGACTCCCCTGGACCAAGGTGAGGGGCCGCAACCCACCACATGCACCAGGCTGCACCGACTGCGTGATGGATTTGTCTGCAGTCTTCCCTAGACCCAACGCTTCTTGAAGGAACAAAAGTCTTGCATTATAAATGTATTTCCGGTGGTAACATGGTTGGTAGCTCGTCCCACCCACCAGGTAGGGAGACCTGTCTCAGAGTCTCAATGTCCCTTTGCCTTCTTGCTCCAGACCAAGTCATGGCTGATTTATAGACCAGTGCAGACAGTCAGCAGATGCACTTTTTTTTTTAATAAACAAATATACTTCTGTATATACATAAACCTGTGTGCCCCAGAGCATGGGGCAGAGTAGAAACTCACCAACATGTTTGATGAGTTATAATGAATTGATAAGCAACAACAATGAGAAGAAATGGAAATGGAAAGACAGAAACAGGATGTGCTATGAAAAAGAGTCATCTGCCTTTGCCGTGAGGTTATAAAGCACAGTCTTATTGGAAAGTTGCACTGATCTGGATTCCGTGATTGGCACCATCTATGTGGAGCCTCTGTTTAGATCTTTGCTGTTGTGAGGGAATGAAGGTGAGGACTCAGATTTGTTAGGGGAGATTGCTCCTTTGGAGTATAAATGATTAGAAGGCACACAGGCATTGTTCTGGCCATAAACAGAAAACAATTTGGTAGATTGTCCCCCTCTAAAACATGTAGACTCCAATAATAAATGCTGATTGAGAAAAACGCGTTAGTAGATAGTGTTAAAAGACACATCTTTATAAAGTACCATTGCATTTAAGCAGCTTTCTGACTACTCCACATTTATTCCTTGCTCACAAAAGTTGGGGCATCCTGGTTTTATAATTCAATAGAGATATAGAATATAGATACAATTAAATATAAATATAGAGATGGAGAAATAGCTGTTTCATTGGAAGCTTCATACCCATGAAGTTTTTACCCTTGCAAGCTTCTTTTCTCTTATCCTGTCTAAAGAGCGGTGACAAACAGTGGTTTACTGCCTTCCAATAATAAGCTGTCACAAATGCCAGTTCTGGTTCTTTCCTTTCTCGGCTAACAACTTTAGCCCCTTTAGACATTTAAATGCCATGAACAGATGCTTAATAATATTACATGGTGGTTGGACATAATTTACAGGGCTTATTTATGGAAATAGATGAAAAAAGAAGCATTATATGTTTTAAAGCTTTTATTTCACATATGGCTTATTTTGAGAAGAGTAAAGATTTGGATGAATGGAGCTAATATCCTCATTTCAGTCTCAACAAAAGGGAAAGGCATGGGAAACACCCAAATGAAAGCTAAAATGCACAAGATTCTCTTTTGCTATTAACTCACACCTTCCTTATGCCAGATGGTGCTGGAGGGAAGTTTCCTCGTCTTGATATGAGGTGTCATTTTTGAACGTTGTTAGCGAGACATGTTTCCTCCCTCCTCATCAGCCACAGATGTAGCAGCTTCCTTCACCTACCTCTGTTTTGGCATTCCTGGGTATTATATGCCCTTCTGGTTGGATTCTTGGAGAGGAGACTATACAATTGGATCTACTAAATCTTCAAAGGTTCAAGTAACCACACATGCTACCATAACACCCTGGAATAGCACTCACTCACCCTAATATGTCATTTATTTTCCTGTTTGTCCCAAACCCATGCTAGGCACACCTAGTTGTCAGGAGCTCTTTCTGACTTATTTCCTGTCCCAGCCTGGCATACAGCAGATGCTCACCGAACACTTCTTGAGTATACGCACAAATGAAGGTCGGCATATTCAGGTCTACTCAGGCATTTAAAGGAAGTCTCTCTACTTCTGGAAGTCACATGGGACAGAGGGTGGATTTGTCATGAATGAATTCCTACCTTGTGTCTGCAGCATAGCAAATGTTATCTTATTTCATCATCGCCACAAAACCAGGAGTTGTTCTTTATTTGCTACCATTTGTTGATTGTTCGTCTTTGTGATAAACCCTATGTCCTGTCTAAAATTTAAAGTTCTCATTTAATGTTTTTCACAATCCTAGGAAAGATATACTATTATTTTCATTTTTAAATCAAGGAACTCGGGACTAAACTTATTTTAAGGATAAAATATTTGAACCCATATTTTGTAACCCCCAAACCTAAATGTGCCATATTTTATCAACATAACTAGGAGACAAGGAGTTATTTATGTGACTTCACCACTTTTACTCTACTCTCTCTACCTCCTCCTCCCTTTAGGTCTTACATTTAACTCTCTTCTGGATGGAAGACGTTATCATTCACTATCAAATGTGGAGAAATTTTGCTGTCCTTCTTTCAGGCAGTTGGTCCAGTGTTAAGCCTATAAATGTGTTTCTTTGGCTAACAACCCTCGATCTAATCAATTGTGACCAGTCCCTTAAAGTAACATTGTAGAAAGCCGGGGTGCCTCAGCATAAAGACCTCCCTTGATAACTTTTCCTAAAAGATGACCGTGGGTCTGATAATTGCCTGAAATTCTGTGACTGCTCCAGTCACAACTAGGAGATGCTCCCAGAGAAAAGCATGAAATCTTTATCAGCCGACTCAGTTTTAGACAAGGTTTGACTAAAGGTTGCATCAAATTCTTATTGGCCCTACCAGACTTAATTTAAGGAGTTATGGCAAATGATTACATTCAAAATATCAACACAATATTACATATAATCAAAAGTGTGTGTGTATGTGTATGTGTGTGTTATGATATGTATAACAGGGGTTGGGAACCAGGGGGATTTTGGAGCAGGAAAGTGGGCTGCAAACATTATTTTAACTTTATGGAGAGCTGTTAGTCCTGCCCTTCAAAAAAGGGCATAAGAGTGTAGAATGGCAGGATAACTAAATAAGCAAAAGAATGAAGTTGTCCTGCTAATCAAACTGGATCCTGGCTAATAATACTAGATCCTGGGATGGGAGGAAGCTTGGACATCAGCTAGGATCATTTCCTGTCCTGCGAGCAGTACCATTTCCATTGTCATCAGTGAATACCAACCTTTGAGAGGCTAGTTTAGATTATTATTATTCATCTTGCAAGGATGAAAAGGGAGGGAGGATCAAAACGTTTGATGAAGAAATGAGCAGGGGAAACACAATGCGGTCACTGAAGAGCAGGACATCAGACTTACGGGCACCTCTGGGAGCCAAGGGCTTGTGTGTGCTGGTGGCATTCAGCTTGGTAGCACTGACTGTGAATTGAACTTCTGTCGTGAGTGCAGGTTTTTGGTCCAGGCTCCATCTCCAGGTAGCTGTGTAGCCATGAGCTACCCATGTGACCCATTCATAAAATGAAAAACTGGGACTAAATGACCCCTAGGTTCTTTTCCAGGGATAAAGGGTGTGATCATAAAGACAAGACTGACTTCTGACAGTGATCAGCTGTAGAATGTTACCCTACAACACTACTGATAGGAGCTTGAGCTTTTCATCACAACCTCCTCAACTGAAAATTATACCATTCTGATGTTACCCCATAGGTCTGCTCTACATCTTTGCTGGGTACTTCATTTCTCTTTATAAAACCAACTTGCTAGCCAAGCAAAGTGGCACACACCTGTAATTCTAGGACTCTGGAAGGCTGAGGCAGGAGGATCCAAAATTTGAGCCCGGTCTTGGCAACCTAGCAAGATAATGAGACCCTATCTCAAAATATAAAATACAAAAAGGGCTGAGGATGTAGCTCAGTGCAAAGGCCCTGGGTTTAAGTGCCAGTTCTACAGGAAAAAAAAAAAATCAATGTGGTAGTCCCAGGTCCTTTTGGAACACAAAATAAATGGGCAAAGCCCACCTCCCAGAGCCCTTCAAGCCTATACTGCACATTAGACTAAATTAAAAAGAGAGTTACCTGTTTTCAGGTAGGGAAACCTGCAGAGGTCTATACTCTCTCTGGCTCTCACTTTTTCATTCATTTGGGAACGCTTGGGCAGTACACAACCTGTACTAACTTAACTAAATTAACACAATAGCCTTGGTATCATTTCTGTGAATTTAACAACTCTCTAACCCAACAGTGAGTCTATGGGAGTCTATGGTATAGACAGTGAGTCTATGGTATAGTCTGAACTATACCAACAGAATTAGCAATGGTTTCCCAATGCCGAACATGTATCACAAAAATAATTATGAAGGATTCTTTCTTTGGGGCTATAACTGGGAAATTACATATCAGCGTCTCTTAAGGAGCAAGACATTCCAGGCAGCTCAGATTAAATTTTTGCATCAGCCTATTTTGTCAGAATAATGACACATTATCATGGGAGGGCACATTTTTTAAACAAAATTTATTAGACAAAATCATCCTTAGGGCGAACTTGCACTGAATCCCAGCTGCATGAGCTCAAAGGAATAAAATAAATTGCAGGCACTGCAGTAGACCGTAGATGCACAGTACAGGCAAAAGTGGATTCAAACACTGTCATAGGTGCTGAGCCTGGCGGGGGAAGGAAGATTTTGTTCAAGCGCTTGTTGATCTTACTTCTCCCTGCTGAAGAATTCCACAGGCTTGTTTGTCTGCAGCTACTGAGCTACCTATTTGTGGTTTGGAGTGCAAATGTGGTGTGCAAGGCTGCCTTCCAGTGCTACGGAAAATGTAATTTGTCTGAATCCTTTCCAAAACGAATCACACTGAAATCAGACTGGAGTGCTCCCAGAGCTCTTCCTTCAACCACGAGATGGTCCCATTAGTGCCAATTTATGCAGAGACCCTGGCAGTCTGTGTGCATGATTCATTAATGAGAAGTCTCATTTACAGTCCCTGAAGTAATGCTACGGAGCGGCAGCAATCATCCCTCACCTGTTCCTCAAGGGTCCTGTGCCCTGCCAGCTGCTCACCTCTTGGCATGGATAAGCCTCCTTCCTCAGGTCAGGCAGCATGGGCTCAAGGGACAGTTGACGAGGGTGACAGTGATGCTGCAATCACACCTCACATTGCAGCTTCCATGCTTCCTTGAGAGCAAATGTGAGGCTGACTCTAACCCTCCATCTGCAAATGAAATTTCTAATTCAATTAAGGATGGTACAGAGGAGCCGAGACCTCTATTTTTCTGCAGCGTGTTGCTTTTCCACAAGGTGCCCACGTCATCCCTCTAAATCTGCAGAATATCCTGCTGGCCTCATTACCAACAGGACTCCAAAAATCATATTGGCTTAGTGAATGTATGACCCTGCCCCTGATCAGAGATTTTGGCCTTTACAATCTATAGAAGCATATATTTGATTTTGACTGCATATTTTATGGCTATGAATCCAGACAACATAGATATTTATTAAACTTTAACAGTCACATCAACATTTTTTCCTCTATCCAGCTGCTTCCTTCTTGCTGTCCCACCTAAACAGGGTATGAACAAGAAGTGACCAGGATGGTAGGTGCCTGGGACAATCTCCCAAATCAGCTGAGTCAGAAAAGCAGAGAAGATACAGCCCTAAATCCACAATCTTCTTTGAAATGTGAAAGGAACTCTTTCTGCCTTGGAAAGGAAAGGACTAGAGATCTGCTTTCTCCATGAACTTGGGGGCCATCTTTTTCCTGCTCCCACCCTTTCTGACCCTAGAAGTAAGCCTGGGATGCTGACCAACAGAGTCCTTCTAATTGCTGCTTTATTCAGAGCACTTCAAATTCTGAACCCAAATCACTGGGCTTCCATCTTAATTTTTGGTGTGTGAAACATACCACTGTACTTTCCATAAGCAATAAGGTAACTAACAAGGAGAGGGAAATGTTGATGCTGTTCAAAAGAATCAGCTGCTTTGTTCAATGTTCCTGCTGAGCTATTAATTACCACGCGACCTGGGATAAGGGCCCACACCTCAAAGGCCTCAGTCTGCACATCTGTAAAATGAGAGAATTGGATTAGATTTTCTCTTTGCCTCTTTATAGCTTAAAGAGGCTATGCTTTTATACATTGATGGCAAATGACTTTTACCTGAGTGATAAAAATTAGTGGCCCTAAACACCATCAGATGAAGGCTATTTCCAGGGTTTTGTTTTGTTTTGTTTGCTCGTGGATCAAGATGGAAATATAGCAATCATTACCTGGGCCTTGGGGGCTATTTGCTTGTTCTCAGGCTTCCTGAAAAGTAGAGATGCATTGACTGGCTATCTTAGTCTAAGTCTGCTTCAAAATTGATTGGGAATTTTATACTTTCCCTATGAGATGGAGCAGTGGCTAGGTACTCAAAAGAAAGTATAAACAAAGAAGCAGGGCCAGTGAGATGGCTCAGCAGCATAAGCACCTGCCCAGCAAGCGTGAGGTCCTGAGTTAGACTCCCAGTACCCACATAAAGGAAGAAAAGGGCCAGTGATATCTCTCAGCAGCACAAGTGCCTGCTGGCAAGCACGAGGTCCTGAGGTTGACTCCCGGTACCCACTTAAAAAAAGAAAAAATAAACAAAAACAAAGAAGCAAACTTTTGCTCCCTGGAGGACTCAAACTAGAACTAAGTTCAGTCCTGCATAAGCCTCTGGTAATTTCTTTGGGAGATGGAGGAACCAAAATTACCCAGGCAAGGCTGACCTTTCCAATGCATTTGAAAAAGCCAAGGCAGAATTTCATGTATCTCATGTGGTTAGGATGATACAAAGCAAACTATATTAACCATGCTATCAGCACCCACATGGCAAAGGTTATCCATGAGGCTACATTTATTCTTTTCATGTTTTTGGTTTGTCATTTATTTTAAAAATATTAATACTTTCATGGATTCAGTGTCCAAAACGCCAATTTTTATAAGGCTATATAGTCAGATTAAGCAAGTGTTAATGGCCCCAGTTTATTCTCTTCAAAGCTTAGCAAAAGCACGTGGACCGTGAACAGAAGTCGTACAGGGTTAACTGTGTCCTTACAAACCACTATTGCAAAGGATGATAGGACTTTGGCTTCATTCCCTCAAAGGCTGTATCAGTAGAATAAGTGCTATAATTTCATTTCTTGTGCAAACCATTCAGATAACCCTTCACACAGAATTATAGCTTCTATTAAAAATGTGTATTCTTTCCCAAAGTCTTTTTCCTCTCTTGTTTTAATATGAAACAATTGAGAGTTATATCAGCACATTGGGAAAGAATGATTATCCTTGTCAACATCCTTAGGGGAGTTGATTAATATAAGAACTGCTTCCTTCAGACTAGTGATAGTTCAGGCTGCAGGAGCCTTCCCCAAACAATTGTGTAATTCAAGTCCTTTGTATCTAGTGTGTGTCTGACAGGCTGGTCAATAGCTCCTGCTGAAGAAAAGTATTCCTCTCCATTTCAATCACAGGGCAATCTCCAAGGAAATTCTCCAGGCTAGATTTAACTCATCATCCTTACTTGGGACCCTTTCTATCTCTATAGAGATGGTGGATTCCAAAGGGCTTTGAATTCCTGAATGGAGGATGCTCAAGGGAATCTAGGTGATGAATGACAGCAACTGAGAAAATGTAGTACAGGTGCCTACAACCAGATGAACGACGGACATCTTCATTAATACACGCAGTAATAAGAGCTGCCATATATTGAATGGCTAATTTATACCAGCTAATTTTCTAAGTGCATTTCATGTACTACCTGATTTAATGCTGTTTTAACCTTACAAGGTAGTTTAGAAGACTAGAATACAAAGAGTTTTGTCTACTAATTATTTTACTCAGTATTGGGTTTTCTTTACGTGTATTTCTATTCCATTTTTAAAAGTTAGTCTTGTGAATCTGTTGACAGCCCATCAGTGAGTCATCCATGATCTCGCAATGATATTGCAATCTTGTTTCCAAAGTGTCCAATTTAGCAAGAAAAGGAATAGAAGCTTCAGATTTAATAGGGGACAAGTAAATCAGTACACATTTTACTGTGTAATTTCTCAATGGTGTCAATTGGGTAAATGGTTTTTCTTTGACAGAACTTTAGTTATGTTTGTGCTTATGCTAAAATGGCTAGTGATAGATTTGGTGATCATAATAGGCTGAACTTTGCCCTTGGATCCTGGGAATCCTTATGCTTAAGTCCTAATTCCAGTACCTCAGTATGTGATTGCATTTGGAGATGGGCCTTTTGAGGAGAGAGTTAAGGGAATTAAAGTTAAATGCCATTGTAATAGTGGGGCCTAACCCATTTGGCTGTATTTGGAGGTAGGGCCTTTCCAGGTAATTAACGTTAAATGAGATCATAAAGGTGGGGCTCAGTCTTTGTGGCTGCATTTAGAGACAGGGATTCAGAAATAGCTGTCTTGATTTTAACCACTTCTCCTTTAATTAGCTCAAAGACATTTGCATTGAGGAATAAGCTGAATCTTGATAAGTCTTTAGGACAGGTGTTAAAAGTGGCCTAAGTCACAGATCCAGACCTTATTTTTGTAAGAGATTTGACCTTGGTTATGTAGTAGCCTATGAAGAGGGTTATGCCTATGAAGAGGGTTCACATGTCTGCATGGTGATTTTTGCAGCCCACCTGAGCAGTATTTAGTGCTCCTTTCTCCCAGGAGCAGCATCCCATGACCATGGGCACCAGTAGGCCCATCCATAGTGGGGCTCAGAATGATAGCAGCATGAACACTTTGAGTAGTCGTGCCTTTCAGCAGCGGAAGTGGAGCGGGGCCTTGCAACTAGCTCTCCCGGTGCTCTGCCTGTTCTTTTGCCGTGCATAGGCTTCAACAATTTTAGGCTTAACCCACATATCCACAAACTATGTTTTGCTAGTGAAAGAAGCATCTGAAAGACTATTAACACTTCCTTCAGGGGGTCCAAAATCCTAAGCAACTGAAATGTCATCGTACCGTATTATGCTGGGTGCTCTTAATGCATCTTGGAAAATAAGGCCCATTTTGAAATGGCATCTTTTAAAAACTGGAAACCAGCTTTTATGACAGTGCCTTGATTAAGAACTCAAAAAAGTTAAAAACATATGCTATCATTTTTAAACACAGATGTCTCCCTCCAGAGAGAGAGAGAGTCAATCGCATGTTCACACGCATGCACACACGCTTGTGTAAACATTACCTCAGACTCTGCCTTTGGCTGCCCATTGAGGAGTTTAATCGCTATCAACAATGAAAAATATTTCCTTATATATCTGATCTTAATCTCCAGTGTGGCAGTTTATCTATTTCTTCTTTTGAGTTCCTCAGTAAGACGAGAAAACAGCTTGTCCCAATCCTTTTTATGTCAGTTTTTCACATACCGGGGGACTCAAAATGGTGATATAGGTCATGCTTGTTGATTAAAATAGTAGACTGGAATTCACACAACCTCAATTCTCTTACCTCCCTACTCCAGGGAAAGAGAGAGGGGGAAATAACCAGTGTTTAACAGGATTTCATGTATTGTCATAATCTTTTTTTCAAACAAATTTTGCCATTATAAGATTTGTCCTAATTCTTTAGCAAAATGTCTGGGGAAAAGTGCACAGAGCAACCATCAAATTTCTTGTGTTCATGATTTAAGAAAACTAATGACCGTGAGAGAATCAAGTCCCTCTGATGTTGTTCATGATCTGTTAGATACACATCAAACACTTGTGACTTTCACAATTTCCAAATTGTTAGCTTTAGGTTAAAAATAAGCAAGTTGAAGTTTTTGCCTTGTATGGATTAGCTTGGTCACATCAACCCTTCCATAGGTAATACTTATTAAACCTAAAAAGAACACTAAACAAACCACTACCTGAAGATACTAGAAAGAAAACCCAAAAAAGGAGAAACTAGTGAGATTACATCTCACAGATGAGCTGCAAAAAAATGGGTGAATCTTAACGTGTTGTGGGCATTTGGCTAAAACAAATCAAGTACTGTGGGAAGACAAAACTACACATGTTTGGGGCATCAGAGAATATAGTTTTGGGTTATCCGAGCATTCAGAATGTTTGCGGGGCTCTTGAAAGAAAAGGGAAGAAGGAGGGGGTAATCTTGAAAATAAGTATGCAAAAGTTACCCACATTCTTGGCTAACTACTAAACCATGTATTTTCAGGGGAGACTCTATGAATCCAAAAAAGCAACAGAGACTAAAATGTTAGGAACACAAGAATCTTTTTGTGTATATCTTGTCCTCCGAGTAACTACTTTAAAGATAATGATACACAGTGCGTTAGCTACTGTTATTCGCCTATTATTTTGTTAGGAAATTTTGTTTTACTCTTCATAAAATAATAAAGAACACATTCTTTGACAATATTATTATAGTAGTCAACTGAATGAAGCATACATGTGTGCATTTATGTAAATATTTGGTTCATATTTATATGTTCCAATAAATACTTGTTGATTAAAATCTTTTTGCCCTCTTTATTAGTATTGTATATGTTTGCAATACATAATAAATACGTTCATCATGGGGAATTGGTACATACACATATCAAACCTCAATCTTTTCTTACTTCCCCTTCATTTCCCCTCCTTGCCATCTGCCCTCCATCCCCAATCGCCTTCCCACCTGTGTTAACTTTAATTGTCAACTTGATTGGCTTGGGAGCTGATCGGGGAATAAGATAGTTACCTTTGGATGTGTCTGGGTAGGACATGGAGGCATGGCCTTGGTTACTATATCTGGTCTTGGCTCCTTCTCTGTCTTTGTTTCCTGACTCTAGTTACCAGCCATCACAAACAAGCAGCTGTCCTCCACCACATCCTTCAGCCATGATGTTCCTGCCTTGGAATCACCTGGCCATGGACTGAATCCTCTGAAACCATGAGGAAAATAAACCCTTCCTCCTTTAAATTGAGTATTTGGTTCCAATGATAAAAAGCTGACTAATAAAATATAATTTGTAATGCCCTATATGCAAATAAGGTCATTACATGTGTATAAATAAAGGAAAACATAACTTGTTTGTGAAAAACCTTAATCATTGGAAACTAAAGTTAAGGTAATTCAGATATTGCAATAAGCAGAAAAATATTTCAAAATAGCTCTTATAAGTACGTGTAAGTTTTAAAAGCACTGCATAATGGCTAAATAGATATAGCATCATAGCACAGAAATATAACATTTGGAAAAGAGCCAAATGGAAATTTCATATCTCAAAAGTGCAATAATTAAAATGAAAAATTCCCTAGAGGAGCTTAAAGATTTAATATGGCAGAGCAATCAAAGATCTTGAAGATAAATCAATTGATACTATCTACCCAAAAGAACAAAGAGAAATGAAAGAACGATGGGCCTTGGATGGATCATCAGAGAACTAGGCCTCTAATACTAACTGGCACAGCAGGTAAGCCCAAAATCAGTAAGGACACAGACAAAGCATGGTAAATCTGAATGGCACTATAAATATCTTGACAATAACAGAAAATTATATCCCACAACTACAGAATATGCACACATGCGATGTTCACCAATATCGATCGATGGGCCTTGAAAGGATTATCAGGGAACTGAGTTCCAGACAGCAAGGAGGGAAAGGGACGGAACAAGAGCAAAACAAATTAAGGAAATAATGGCCAAAGGTTCTCAAATTTGCTGAAAAAATTAGTAAAGCGGAGTTGATCCCCACAATAAGTGTGTAAAATTTACCCAGATGTTTGAGTGACCACCAGTTTACAGATCAAAGAAACATATGAACAGCTAGCAATATAAATACAAAGAGAATTCCAGATAGATACATCTTAGCCAAACTGCTACTATCATATGCTAAAAAGAAATCCTTGAAAGTAGCCAGAAAAAATATTTGATTCCTTTCTCTTAGATGACAAAACAATGTAAAATTAAGATAACTTCTCATTGGTCAAAACTGAGAACAGGACAATTGGTGATATTTTTAAAGTGCTAAAAGAAAAGGGGGAAATAAAATCAGAACTACATATACAAGAAACGCTTCAAAACTGAAAGTGAAATAAAAATATTTTAAATAAATAAGACAAAACAAAATAAACAAAAATAATTCTAAGAGTTCACTGTGAAAGGACATATATTACAAGAAATGCTAAATGCAAATGTTCAGGCTGAAAGAAAATGGCTCATGGGAAACAATGCCTATTGCTGTAAAGCACACATACATGGATAAATATAAGTAAATGTAAGTATTGTGTACTTATATGTACATATGTATACAAGTATAGCTGTCTCTATTTATCTGTATATGTATGTTTATTTAAAAGACTGATTTGAAGTAAAAATTATAATATTGTATCGTAAATCTTGTAACATTTATAAATATATGTGCATTATATGATTGTGGTAACTAGAAATAATAGAACAAAATATTACAGGTGAGGTATGAATGGAAGCAGACTGTTCCAAGTTTCAAATATCTTATGTGAGCTAGTGTAAGAGTGGCCCTATGTGAAAGTCAAAGTATAATCATCACAGTAAAATATAAAAATAATGCTATGGAATATAACAAAAAGACAATGGATGAATCAAAATAGAATAGTAAATCTTTGAATGGTCCCAAAAACTCAAGAAAGGAGAAGTAGAACAAAAATCATTAGCACAATAGAAAGTCATCATCCTAAATTCAATCATACCTAGTTGCATTAAGTAGAAATACAATAAGCACTTATTGTCAGACTGAATACTATGGTAAGAGCTCACTCATCTAATTTACACACGACGAGCTTTAAGTATAAAGAAAACAGACAAGTTGTAAGAAGTATGGAAGAAGACATCCAGGGACAGCAATGACTGAATTTGTGTCTGATAAAATAAACTTGGAGACTAAGCGTGTTACTAGAGGTGGCTATGACCGCTTCAGAAAGATAAGGAGTCAGGGCACCAGGAAAAGATAGCAATACTCTTTCCATCTGGTAATAACAAGTTCAGAATAAGAAATCTGAAAATACTAAGAGACTGAGGGAGGAAATAAAAGAAATCAATAAAAGTAAAATCATTATCAGTATTTTCTAGTCCTCTAATGCTAACTGGCACAGCAGGTAAGCCCAAAATCAGTAAAGACATAGACAAATCATAGTAAACCTGAATGGCATTATAAATCTTTTGACGACAACAGAAAATTATACCCCACAACTACAGAATATGCACACATGAGATGTTCACCAATATAGATATGTGTTGGCCATAAAACAAGTGTCATTAAATTTGAAAGACTGAAATCATGGGAAAATAGTTCTCTGACCATAATGAAATTAAATTATTAATCACTAAATACTTGAAAATGAAACAATGTTACTTCAACCCATGAGTTAAAGAGGGAAGCATAAGGAAAAGTGTAAACTATTCTTAATTACAAGGGATAAAATGTATCAAAATGAGTTCAATGAAACTCAAGTATTCTTTAGAAGTAATTATTTGGTTGTTTTCTTCTTTAAATACTAATATTGGAAAGGTTGAAAGAGTTTATACATATTATCACCATTTCCAATTGAAGAAGGCAGAAGACAAGGAAATTGAAATTAAAATAAATGGAAAGCAAGTATATCAGATATCAATAAAAATGGAAAACATACAGATAGAGAAAATTGATAAAGCAAAAAACCGATTCTATGAAAATAGTAATTAAAATTGATAAAGGCCTGGCAAAAGTGATGAGATAAGCAAAAAAAAAAAAACCTGAGTTATCGATGTTATGAATAAAACAGAGAATATCAGCACAGAATCTATATAATTTAGAGGACAATAATGGTTATGTATTATGAACATGCTATACCAGTAAGTTTGATAATGGAAAAGTTCTTTGAAGAGCACAACTCACCAGAAAAGACACAAAGTAAAATAAAAATTTATGTACCCTTATACCTAAGAGATAAATTGAATTTAGCATTAAAAAACTTATCTCACACAGAAAACTCCGGGCCTGACAATTTTACCAGTGAATTGTAGCAAACATTTAGTAAAAATAATACCAAAAATGGGCCGGTGAGATGGCTCAGCAGTGTAAGCGCCTGCCTGGCGAGCGTGAGGTCCTGAGTTTGACTCCCAGTACCCACATAAGAAGGAAAAAAGGGCCGGTGACATAGCTCAGCAGCACAAGCACCTACGGGCAAGCACGAGGTCCTAAGTTCGAACCCCAGTAGCCACATTAAAAAAAAAAATTAAAAATTTTTTTCAGATAAGAGAAGAGAAAATATTTCCAAATGCATTTGATGATACCAGTACAATCCTGAAAAAGAAAACTTACAAGGGTATTATCAGGAAATTATAGAGCAATATCTCTCATAAACACAGCAAAAAAACCCTTAACAAAATATTAGCAAAGCAAATGTAGTAATGTCTAAAAATTATAATACATTATGGCCAAGTGGTACTTATCCAACTGATTCAATATTCTTTTAACATTTAAAAATCAATCAGTGTTCTTTACCCTATATTCACAACAGTGTAAGGTAATCTAAACAGATAAAGAAAAATCATTTGAAGAAATTCAAGACACACTCATGATTACACACATGAAAACACATATACAAACAAAAGAATATGCTGGGCAAACTAAACATAGAAAGTATTTCCTCAATCCAACAAAGGTTATCTATAAAAAAGAAAGAGCTATAGTCATCACTATTCTTAATGCTGACCACGTGACGATGTTACCATTGTATCAGTAATAAGGCCATGGAATCTGATTTGTTTGTTGCTCAGAGAAGATAGGGTGAAAAAAGAATCAAATTCTCTTTTTTTTGTGTGTGTGGGTACCGGGGGTCGAACTCAGGACCTCGTGCTGGCCAAGCAGGCGCTTACACCACTAAGCTATCTTACCGGCCCCCAAGAATCAAATTCTAAAATAAATAAATAAATAAAAAATCAAGTCCTAAAATATTTAAGAGGAAAAACAAAATTTTTTCACAGACAATATGAAATATGAACATGAACTCCTAAGACACTGAAACTTCTAAGTTATTTAAATAATATTTAAAGTAAATATATAAAGTCAATCATAATTCTATACATTACCATAAAATAATTGAAAAGAAATTTCAAAGGTGGGCCTTTTAAAAGTTGATTAGGTTATGGGGTGCTATAGTTGACTTGTTCTTAGGAGACGGGACCTGCTGGAAGAGCCAGGTCACTGTGGGAGTAACCCAGAAAGTTACATTTCCCTTCCTGGCTTCTCTGTCCATGCTTCCTGCCCTCCATGCCCCTGTGCCATGCCTTGGAGAATATAGACTAAAACCTCTACTGAAACGTGAGCCAAAATAAACCTTTCCTACTTCGCAAAAAAAAAAAGAAAATTAATGGCGTGCACTATAGTGACAAAATAAAGGGGAAGATCATGTGTTGCACTGAACTTGTACTGTTATTAACTATATTCACCATAATGTACAATAGATATCTTAAGCTTATTCTGCTTGTCTAATTGGAATTTTGTGTCCTTTGACAGGCATCTACCTTCTTTAAGGCCCCGGTTGTCTTTTTTGATACCAGAAGTCATAGACGCAAAAAAGGCAATGGGCATTACTTGCTTAGAGAAAACTCCGAGTTCCACAGCTGCCAACAGTTTTGTAACAGTGTTTACAGCCAGCTGGGAAGGTTTGGCAGCAGCGCAGATGAGAAAGGAAAGCACAGACCTAGGACGTCCCTGCTGCTAAACTCCATGCTACGTGTTCATGTTCTCAGGCTTCTTCCCAAGATTGTGTCCAAGCAACAGGTACTTCTAGACACCAGAGTGTATACGTGTGTTTGCTGGGGTGTCATGTTTTAGATCTAGAGTGTCCCCTGAAAGGCTCGTGTGTTCAGAAGTGGAGCTCTTAACAGGTGACTGGATCATGAGGGTAGCATGTTCATCGGTGGATTCACCCATTGATGAGTTTACAGCTGAATGTGCTGTCAGGAGGTAGGGCCTGCTCCGAAGAGATGCATATCAGGAGGTGTGACCTGAAAAGTGTATTCTTTTTTTAAAATTAATTTTACTGGTACACTTTTGATATGCGTAATGATCACAGTCATCATAGGGAATTTGTACCTGTACATAATATATCTTGATTCTTTTTTTTTCCCTATTCCCCTCCCCTCTCTTCACCCTTCCTTTCCCCTCCTTATTTACAAATCTTTGTTTCCATTTTTTCCCTTCTATTCTCTTTTTTCCTTTTCCTTTCCTTCCCTTCTCTCACCCTGTCTCTTGTTCCCCTTTCCATTTGAACATTTTCTTTCTACTTCCCAATGATTATCATCCATTTTCATCCTGAAAGGGTGTATTCTTGTTGCTGGCTCTTCCTTTCTCTTTCTCTGAGCCCTGGCTGCCATGGATCGAGCAACTTTCCTCCACCGTGCTGTTTCTGCCTTGGAGCCAGCCAACTATGCATGGACTGAATCCTGTAAACTGTGACCAAAAATAAACCTCTCCTCCTTTAAGTTGTGGGTGTCGGGTATTCTGTCCCAGTGACAGGAAAATGACTAACACAGGAAAATTGGTACCAGAGGAGTGGGGCCATTGCTGTGACAGTAACTGATTATATTGTTTTCAGAAGAGTTTGAAAAGATTTGTAGATGCAGGCTTGAAAAAACCTAAATGCTATAAGCAGAGTTTGATAGTCAGTTTGGTTGGATCTCAGCAGGAGAGAATGCTGATAGGAATGTGGACAGTAATGGCCAGGCTCTTGAGCTTTCAGTTGGGAAGAAGGACTCTTGTGAAGTGAACTAGAGGCCATGTGTGTTATATTGTGTTAAATAATTTGTCTACATTTTGTGCATGTTCTGTGACAAACAGATAAATTTAAAGGTGGTGGTTAATTAATCTGGGTGAGGACATTTAAAGGCAGCCTAACATTCAGACTCTGGGAGGGGTGAAGGTGTTGTGAGCAAGATATTACAGTTTCATAGAATGGACACATTTGTGTCTTTCTACAATGTCAGAATTTATTGAATAAAAATAAATTCAGGAGCTAGGGCAAGTATCCAAGGTTAATTCAGTAGCTAGTGAGCCTGGCAATCACAGATTCTTTTATTTCAGTTTTAACTACTAAGGGCTATAACACTGAATCCACACATTACACTTCACATCATAATATATTGGTTGCAGAATTGCTAAGAAAAGTTAACAGTGGCTGCTAGATTTGCAGATGAGAAAATGAAAGCCAAGTCATAATACACCAAGCTGTAGAAGTTGCCACAGGTGGTCAGATAAGATTATAGACCAGGCAGAACTTCTCCTGGGAGGTTTGGGGCTCGCTGAGAACACAGAGTTTATTGAAAGCCAGAGTCTTGATGGCAGACAGTTTAAGTGGGCTGCATCCCCAGGGAGATCAAGCCGAGCTGAAGCTGGGGCTCCAAGAGCTGAAGTTCTAGGTCTGTTGATATTGTGATGATTCATCAGGTAATCTGATGATATGCCAAGTCAGTATGGTGCCACCACACTTCAGTGTGGAGTGTCCTTCCTTTTGTATGTCCCCAGTGAGGGGTGCAGCATTGGTTCTAGTTTGTCCGAAAAGTTCACAAGCCTGATTTTCTCTGATATAACTTGGATACATAATCATGTGCCCATCTATCCTAGATTTAATTTGTTAAATTTACAGGTGGCAATGTTTTATTAGCAAGATTAATTTTTGTTTATCAGGTTATGATTTATGATTGTGCCGTGCAGCTGGGAATTTTTTTGGATAAGTTTCCTTTGTCCGACATTTGGCAGTTATCTATTTGCATAGATAAGTTACCAAGTCATTCTACCTTAGAATTTGCACTCAAAATGAAGCAGAGAGCTGTTAAAATGGAGTCACTCAGGCCGGTGAGATGGCTCAGCAGCATAAGCGCCTGCCTGGCAAGCGCGAGGTCCTGAGTTCGACTCCCAGTACCCACATACGAAAAAAGGGCCGGTGATATCGCTCAGCAGCATGGGCGCCTCCTGGCGCGTGAGGTCCTGAGGTTGACCCCCGGTACCCACAAAAAAAAAAAAAAAAAAAAAAAAAAAAAAAAAAATGGAGTCACTCAGGGCAAAGCACAGCCTGAAAGTGACTACTGGGTACAACGTGGAGTGACTCACAGCAGGGCCCATTCTACTCTACACACACGAGAACTGCTGGCTGCCTCCAGCCAGATCTACAGTAAAATCACAAGCAAAAAGCAGAGCTGAAGGACATAAAAATTATGTAGCTTGGTCAGAAAGGAAGTGCCTGTAAAGCTGGATCCAAGGAGAGTGTCATTGCTAAAAAAGATTGATGCCATTAAAAATGAGCCATGTATTTTGTACCAGGACAATAGGAAAGATACTGTAGGGCATCTCAGGACATGGACAGACCTTGGCCATCACAGGCCCAAGGGTATAAAAGGATAAACTCCTTTGAAAAACCTTGGTTTTAAAGAGAGCCACACTGGCAACCTAATTCTCCTTCCTCTATTACAATATATATATTTATTTACATAAATTCTAATATACGGCACTAAATAATATATGTAATTATGTTTAATTCTCATTCCTCTATTATAATATATATCTTTATTTACATAAGTTCTAATCTACAGCACTAAATATATATAATTATGTTTAATACATATATACTATAAATTTGTATTAAACATCTATAAGAATACATACAGAAGTACACTTACACACACATGTGTTTATCTACACAGTAGGACATATTTACACTGAAACACATAAAGATACCCATGTATACTGAGAGAGGATGGGGAGAGAGGAGAAAGTGATAATTCCACTAAGAGCAATGAAACAGAGTTCAGAATGAAATTCTGCTCTTAAAGATTATGGCTTTGTAGATGAAATTTAAATATACTGGGCTTAAATGTTGTCATCTTTTATCATGAAGAACAAGTGTGAAGTATAGAGAGCCCTCCCGGTCCTCGACGCGGTCCGGGAAGTTTATATTTGTAATACCATGGAAAAGTTATTGGAATTCTAGAGTTAATTCCAATCTACCACTTCCAGTGCAAACTACGGCGAGAATAAAGACACTAAGGCATATTTATAGTTGTGGGGAGCCAAGGGGTCCTAAGTCCAGCCGAGATGGTGGCTACTGGAACAAAGGCCTCAACCCAGGGCCGAACCCAGGTTTTATTAATTCTGAAGGAGGGGAGTGGCTCGGGGATGAGTGATTGTGAGAGTGGTGGGAAGTAGGTGAATCTAGTGAGCTGGGCTAGGCCTGAAATCACCTTTGCAAATGCAGAGGGAAGGATATGCAGAAGGAGTAATCTGCATAACACAATTTAAGATAGTATCTAATGTTTTGGGGTCAGCGCTTCAGCTCTGATGTGTTTATGCCCTGGGAAGTCATAGCCTCTTTCTGGAGGCTCGATCCCAGCCGACAGCGTGGAGCACCCACGGCTCTCCATCCCGCCAAGCTCAACCAGGTATTGGGAGCAAAGGGGCGGGGAAACACAGGCCTGTGGCCTCGCTTCAAAGACTACATATCAGGACCTCGGCTGGACCGATTTGCATTGCCTAAAGGCAATTAAAGAGATAAGGAAAAGTCCTAGCCAGCTCTGTACATATCAATAGGTGGAAATAGGGCCAGGTTCAGCCAAGATGGAGATAATTGCTCTTCTTTCAAGGAGAGCTGCCCAGGTGGTCCCCCACATGAAGAAAGTTTTATGCCGCCCCTTCAGATTTAGGATTATGTGAGTCTATGAAGATAAGCAACCAAGTGGAGTCTAAGGCTTAGCAATTGCCAAATGTTGTAAACAGAGATGTTCAAAAACAAAATAAGACTTGGAATGATGTTTGGTAGTGTGTGAGTAGAAATGGATTTCATGTTTTTGTCAAAAATAAAGATTATGTTGTGATTTAAGAACAATTTCAAGTTTGACTTTGTATGTTTTGACTGTTTAATTAAGCCTAGCTCTAGACTTGCTCAAAATGGAGTTGAAAGCCTTCCACGATACAGAATACATCGGGTGCACTAGTTAGCGCAGGCAAAGACTGCCTACTAGCATTTACTATTGATGAGGGCTATGTGGGGCCGCAGACAAAAACGAAAAACAAACAAACAAAACCCAAAAAAAAACAGTACTTGTGTACACACAAAGATAAATTACTGAATTGTACACATTTCCAAACAAGTGAGGTGCTTATCCAGCAGCAGAGAAAATGGGAATCCTTTTCTCTGTCTGTTTCAGAGCCAAAGAGCTACATGTTGGGAAAAGCCTTCGGGGTTCATCTGATCCAACCTCACTGGAGATTTATCTTTCAGAAACTCCCCATTCAAATGTTGCCTCACTCTCTCCAGCATACCTCTGGAGAGCCAGTCTCACTGGCAACTCATTCCATCTTCAGACAAATTTATCCATAATCAAAAAGCATTTTCTTTTATTATGCTCTTGAAGCTTTCATTCATTGGTTTTAGTTCTGCTGCTAGGATCAAGCAAAGCACATCAAATCCCTCTTTTACATGTCAGCCTCGAATTGCTACTGAAAATTCCAGTTTTGCATTTCTATGCAAGAGAAAGCATAATATGACAATCAAAACCTTTCTGAACTAAATGTGAATAGAAGTTTAATTTCTTTTTTATTCACCAAATTACAGATATTATGGTTTAGCTTAAGTCCCATTTCACGTTGTTTTTAAACTAGAGCGACACTCTTTTAAAAGTATCACACTAGCTTCTTGCCTCTTTTCTTTGGTCTCATGTCAGTCACCACAATCTAATTGCTCTTGCTCTTGCTTCTTGGTAGACAAGACATGAGTGGTCAGTTTGATGGCAACTGACATGAAGTGCTTGCCGCGTTCCTTCTTTTAGAGAAATAACTGGATATACCGCACATAAGTAGGCTGCCAACTTAGGTCACTGAATTCTGGGGTACCTGTGAGGAAAGTGAGAACTGAAGCCACTTCATTTAATAAGTAATTGTCTTATTAATATGTGTTGACTGTGTATTGTAATGGGGTTCAATGTGCTATTTCCATACGTGCGTAAAGCATGCTTTCCCTTCCCAAATTTTAGTAATCACTATTATACTGAGGTTATTATAATCACTATTATATTGAGGTTTACTGTTCTTAATTTCCATACTTTCACATGAAAAGTGTTGCATAGCATAGGGTTAAGAAAATAGCAACAATAAAACAATGAATTCTTTGGCATAGGACCAGATCTAATTTTATAACTTGGCCAGGAAAGTTACTATCTATATAACCTTCATTAAACGAGCTGATTTCATTCAGCCCTGGAGTCTTCACCTATAACATGGGAATAATATTGCATTCGCAGGCCTGTTGTGCTAACAAAGGAAATGAGGCGCTTCAGCACACTTCATCAGTAACAGTCTGGCTGTTACTTCCAAGCTATGCAGTTAGACTGTAAGCCCTTGATAGCCTCCCTGCCCTGCCCCATTCTCATTCCAGACTCACTTCAGAGCTCTCTGCAGCCCCACCTTCAGGCCATGCATTTTCTGCTCTAAGCTCTTAACTTCTCCAGATAGATGGCTAGATTCTTAAATGGGAACTCCTCAGAATAATAAAGGCACTGGAAGCACACAGGCTGATACATGGAATGTTTCCAGTGTGACCTTGAGGAACTGAGTCAGCTTTGTCACTAAAGTTACCTGTGATGATCTTCCTGGAACAGCTTCACGTGAAAGAGGTCAGCTCTAATTGCCCAGTGAACCATCAGCGAAGAAACTTGTACAGAGTTTCAAGTATGTGCCAAGAACTGTGCCAGGTTTGTGCTTCAAAATATCTCATTGAAATATTCATGCAATTATTTATTCATTCATTCACAAAAACTATTGCAAGGCACTCTGATCAAGTTATGTGTGATAGTCCCAGTGAAGAAATGACCATATAGTATAAAAATACAATAAAATATAGAAATGACGCAAAACAAGGAATCCCTACTCCGTGAGGTTGCAAGAGAAATCTTCCAGAAAAAACTGACCCAGAAGGTGAGATTAGTAGAGAAGTTTTCTGAGGAAGAATAGTTTAGGAAACTTGAGCTAGTGAAGCTTGTTGTGGAAGTGTCTCTGTGTTACTGTCACAGATGCCAAATATGCAAAGGGGGTTGTTACAATAGCTTGTTAGAAATAGTTAAGACCCATACCTTAGAATTTAATGTTCCTTACCAAGAAAGAAAGAACGGAATTCTTTTCTGCTGGTAGCAGGACTGCTATCACAGTTGAGTTTCTTTGCATATCAAAATCATAGATTTTTCTTTTATATAAGTGGAACCCAAAACCCACTGGAGGTTCAAATTCTGTCAGCAGTGGAGATTTTGTGGTACACAGGTGGTGGAGGTGTAACTTCTGATATGGATGGGAAAGGGATTTGGGGGTAAAATAGTAGAGAGAAATCTTACACAGAGCCCTCTTCAGAAGGCTATTTGGAAAGAGTAGTGAACTTAAACTTGAAAGAGGCACAGAATTTGTCTGGCAAACACTAAGTTATTTTCATTTTGCAGAGACCATACCCTTCTGTCTCCAACATGAAGTTATATGAGAGAAAATTCTGATTAAATAGGGAAATACATGTTTTTAGGAAAAGGCTAGTCTTGTGTGTTATATGTATTTTGCAAGGCTAATGAAGAATTTTAAGCATGTAGAGTCAAGATGAGATTTGCATTTCATAAGCGTTACCTTGATCACAATGCAGAGGATGCAGTAGGGGGTAAAAGTCTGGAGGCAGATAAATTAGTTAGGAGGCTGTTGCAATATTCCCAGGGAGAGATAATGAGGGATTAAACCAAGGAGAGCTACTGGGAATAGAGAGAAGATGATGAGGTTATCCAATAAAAGCCTTCAGAAAAGAGCAGACTTAATAGAGAAAATTTAGATACATTCTGCTTAATGTCTAAATAAGCCATGGGTATGTGTTATCACTTCTGCTTTTCAATATAGCACAGAAATTCTGGCCAATTTTGTAATTTTGGAAAAATAAATAAGTTGTTTATAGATTGGAAGGGATAAGATGATATGTAATTATTTACAGACGATGTGATGAGATTCTTAAAAACACAGACACACAGAAATATGAGAGTTAAATTAAAACTATTAAAGCTAAAAATATTCTATTAATATTCCAAACACCAGATTACACTAAAAATCGATACACAAAAGATCAGTGAATTTCACCAAAAGCAATTGTGCGCAAGACTATATTTCCATGCAAGGAATCTCCTCACACAGCTCTCTTCCTTTGTGCCCTGCATATCGAAGTGTGGCAAACCTTGCTGCCCCCAGGGGTGGGCACCTTGTGACTAGGAGTGGGGAACTAGAGAACTCTTTTGGTTTTCCTGTACTTTGTCCACATGTCATTAACATGACTTGTATTAAACTCTCCCGCAAAGACCCTGACAACTGTGATGTCATTTCAACATGATTAGCACTAGCCACCATGGATGGAAATTTCATTCTTCTCTACCATTGGTGCAATAAACACTTGTTGTCATGGACAGCCCATTAAATGCAACAGAAAGTCTACTGATTCAATTCCGGGGATAGGTTCATCCATTCATGAAGAAAAATTGCAGGAACAAATGGCTTCTCTATTTCTCTGAATATTGCCCTATTTTAATGTGGATCCTGGAATTCCAGAACCTTCTTCTTATCCCCCTTGTGGATAAAGTTACCTCAGACTGTTTATTGAGATACTAAAGTGAGAGAAGAAAGTGAAGGACCAGATGCTGGAGTAATTTGACAATCAACAAAAGATGTGAAGAGGGCAATCTTATTAAAATGGTTAAAACTCTGTCATGGTTTATGTCTAGATGTCCCCCAAGAATCTGATGTGTTCTCAGGTGGGGCTTTTGGAAGGTGATTGTATTATGGGGACTCATACCTGTCTTGCTTTTAGGAGGTGGGGTCTGGTCTGAAGGGACGGTTCACTGGGGTCACGACCTGGAAGGATTTATCGCCCTCCCTCTCTCCTCCTTTGCTTCTCTGCTTCCTGTTCACCATGCAGTGAGCAGCTTTCCTCCACCATGCCCTTCTGCTATGCCATCCTGCCTCTGAGCCAGCCAACTATGGTCTAAAATGTGCCCCCAAATAAACCTCTCCTTCCTTAAACTGTGGGTGTCCGGTATTGTGTCTCAGTGACAAAGAAAGTAACACAGATTTAATATGTATGTATATACCAATTCTCCAAGATGAACGCAATTATTATGTATCACAAACATGTACTAATTTTTTAAAAAAGAAACCCAGAAGAAAGAAAGATCAAAGAAATAGGAGATGAGCTAGAAGACATAACATTTTTCATAATTAAGATGGAGCTTCAAGAAAAGGGGCGTGGCCCATATGATTACGGGGTTGAGGGGAAGCTGAGGAAAGATGCCCAGGCCAGAAGGAAAAGCAGTGGCCTAGGAAAGGTGATGCTGGGACCCCCTGTTGAGGGGCAGAGGGCTTCGCAGACCACAAGAGGAAATGGAGCGCATTTTCAGAGTTTATCCGTGAAGTCGGGAGGCAAAGGAGAAAAGCAAAGTTGTTCTTTCTTTTTTTTTTTTTTTTTCCCCTGTAGGAAGTCATTGGAATAAAAAATTCTGTGGGTAGAAAGTGAGAATTTAGGGGCTGGGGATTTAGCTCAGTGGTGCAGTACTTGCCTGGCAAGGTTGAGGTCCTGAGTTTGATTCCCAGTACCTACCCCCAAAAGTGAGAATTTATAGCTCTGAGGAAGCTATGAGGCTGATCATCTTGAATCCTCATCTGTTTGAACACCTGGTCTCTTTTTGAATGACTGGTCGATTCTTATCAATTTATCTCACATATCTGAACACAGTGCACATTTTATACACCTTATCAAAAATGCTCGGGAAGAGAAGTGTTTTGAATTTATGATATTTTGGATTTTGGAATATTTTCCTATTCATACTATGACATCTTGGGGTTGGAACCCAAGTCTAAACATGAAATTTATTTATTTTTCGCATAAGTCTGGTACACATTGCTTGAAGGTAACTTTAAATAATATTCTTAGTGTGTCTGTGTTTTGATTGTGAGCTGCCACATGAGCTCAGATGTGGGATTTTCCACTTGTGGCAGCATGTGGATGCCCAGAACATTTCAGGCTATGGGGTGTTGCAGAGTTTGGATGTTTGGATTAAGGGTGCTCAAGTCGTATCCGTCCTCCAAAGTGATGTGGAGCCTGGACTCCTACTCCTGCATTCTTTCTCTTCCATCCTAACGGAACAATCTCTGCGCTCTTAAAGCGCGTCACTTCCCTTCGGGACTGGATGCTGTACTTCAGCCTGTCACTCCCGGGGAGGCCCCTGACCCTGGCTGCTGCCTGAGCTGTAGGTTAATGACTTTCTGGTGAGATAAGCACTGTGGAAGAAAGCAGGAATACTGAGCACAATCAGGCACAGTGACGGATGTGCCTACTTCTGATGACATTTCTGGGTGACAGCCATTTCACTAACACCTGAAATCTAGGTGTAACAATGGGGTAGGAGATTGGGGCTCGGACAGTGGGTTTTCTTAGAGCTGTTGTTCAGAGGGTGGACTGCAATGCACTCTCAAAAAGAACACTAACTTCTTACTCTTTTCTTTACTTTTTCTTTTCATTTTCTTCTCCTGTCCCTCCCTCCCTCCCTCCCTTCCTTTCTTCCTCCCTCCCTCCCTTCCTTCCTCCCTCCCTTCCTTCATTCCTTTCTTCCTCCCTCCCTTCCTTCTTCCTTCGCTCTTTCCCTCCTGCCCTCCTTCCTTCCTATCTCTCTCTTTCTCTCTCTCTCACTAATACCTTTATGATAGTCACAGTTATTCATAAAAGAACCTCAGGTTTTCTGACTTACTTTCAACTTCTTGCAATTCATCTCCTCCTCTACACTCTCCCATTTATATTTCCTCCTTGTTTAATATTAATGTGATTCCTACCCTGTCTCATCTCCCTTCTGCTTACTTACTTTTTCAGCTTCTATGATGAGTTCCTGGCACCCAGGTTAACTTTCCCTTTATTTTAATTATTTTTACTTTCTCATCGTGACCTTTCCTCATTTCTAATTGACACTGTTAGACTTCTGTGAGAAAATTAAGTCACCTCCACTCATCTCCGAGGACCGAAGTGTGTGCTGCTCAGTCACAGATTTTCCATTTCATTTTCTCCCTTCACAGAGACCCAAAAAGATTAGTCAAAAGGAGCAAGAAACGGTGACCTATGTGTCCAGTATAGTTAAAAATTTAGTGTACAGCAATAGTGCCTTCACCTCATTTCCTAGGGGTATGAGGTATTGCACAGAAACCATTTTTAAAGGTAGCAGGAATGCATCATTTCTTGGTCCAGTGTCTAAATGGAATACCTTTGTTCTTTTTAAAGGAAGCCTTCATGAAGACGCTCATTGGGAAGTGCACTTTCTAAGTAGCAGCACGGATGTGTAATACAGCTGGACAGGCGAGGTGGTATGGTGCACACTTGCTACCCAGATCTTTCTCTTACTTCTGCCAAACGCTCTGTGGAGAGCTGTGCAGCTTTAGGAAGTAACTTTACTTCTCTGTGACTAAGTGGTTTCACTGAAAAATAAATGAGGGATTTGTTTTCAGGATGCACTTTGAGGATCTCTCTTAGCTCTGCTGGTCTGTGACTGAATTTTAACTTTTTTGTTCAAATGTTCATGGTTGTTATGATCATCTGGTGTTGTAATAGTGATGCATTTAGACACAGGGCTTGTGGTGTAACACATTTCATAAAGGAGTACGTTAATACGTGACCCTTGATAGCATGGCACCGATATGTTCCCTTTGTAAAATGCTGTGCCTCTTTTGGTGATTCTATCACCTTCTCATTCAGCAATTGTTTGTATCTTTATGCAATTCTCAACTCACCTTTATCAGCTGTTTCTTCTCACTTCCAGGTTAAATTTTTCAGACTGCTCTGTGCTGGGAAGTCACAGTCACTGTCCTTGCTATGAGTGTTTGTATAGTGTCAAAAGGTTCTAGATAATTAAGTGACTTACTGTGCTATGAGTTACACCCTTTTGTGTCATTCACTTGGTACCATTTTTGCTAATTTATTTGCTTAAAAAATTTCAGATAAATGAAGTTTCCAAATGAGTATATTATTACGTTAAAATATTGTAACATTCCTAAATGTAAGATTATTACGACCTGACTAGTTTGAAATAATACTTGTATTTTAAATAATAGAAACTAGATTTAAATTCTAAAAATAGTCAAAGAAGCAAAGAATGTGTATATTTATAAAAAATGAACACTGTGGCTATAAATTCTCATGTCCACTCACCCTAAATTCCATCAGATCCCCTCATAGTAAGATGAGAAGAACATGGGCTTGGGAAACCAGGGAGATGGTGTTGCCTCCCAGGTATACATTTGCCAAGGGTTTTGTTCTGGAGGCTTCTTTCCCAGGCTTTGGGCTTCCAAGCCCTTGCCTATGAGTGGAAATGACTCGTTTATGTCCAGGCTCGGTGGGGGGACACTTGCGTACTTAATTTATTAACACATAAAAGATGTACAAGAATGTATTAGTTTCTCCTCGTTTTCATTTACTATTTAACAAAGATACTTTAGTCACCTTGAGATTGCTGGTATAAAGTAATTTAAAATATTTCTGAGGGCCCCTAAGAAGTTTATAGAAATGAACATACTACTGACAGTGGCAAAACCATGTAATACGGAGTAGGAAGTGAGAAGCTGTCTAGCCAATGCGAATGTAATCAAACAATCATAAAATCTAAACAAGCTCACAAACCAACTTCACCTTAGCCGTGGAGAAAGCAGTTCATGGAGGAGGAAATTTGGATTCGAATCCCAGCCCTACAACCCTTTACTCCTTGAATGACTTTGGACAGACATCGATCTTCTTATGCGTTAGTTTCTCCATTTACAAAGTAGAGATATTAATGTCTTGCATCTACTGCAGCAGCTTACAGTAATGGAGGAATCGGATGAAATAAAACACAGGTTTCATAGCTTAAAAAGTGTTCTGAAAATCCAGCAGGTAGTTATTACCACAATTTCATTCTACCTCAATTGGCCAGTATATTTTCCCAGTCTTAATAGTATATACTTAGTTTTAATGTAGTTTTCTTTTTTTTGCCCTACTTTTACAATACTCTGAATAGTTTACAAAGAACATTCAGGTGTTTCATTTTTTTATTCATGTGACAACTGTGTAATATATATCTAGTTCTATATTATAAAGTAGGTGATTCACAGTAATATAAGATTTAGAATGCCTTCATAGAATGTGAGACTACGTAGGAGAAGAAAAAGTTGAAACAGGAAAGAGTAAGTCCTGTAATTTGAATTCATGGTCTCCATTAATTTTACAAAGAAGAAGAGCTCTCTATGGGTCGAGGGCCTTGCAGAACCCGGTAACACACAGTTTAGTTTCTTAACAGGTGCTGACCCTTGAGGAAGGAGCAGTAAGACATACGTTTGCATTCTCTTTAGGGTTCCATCTTTCTTAGCTCCTATTCTTTGTGGACACCATTGTATACCCAGATGTCAGCGAGCTTTCTTCTTAGGTTCATCCCAACTTTGGAGAGCCAGAGGCCATCAGCTGAGGCAATGAGGATGGGACACATGCAGTGAATGCCTTAGAACAGTGCCACTCTTCTGGAGGGGTTAAGTATAGCATAGTTGTTAAGAAAGCACTGAAGGGAAAGGGGATGAAAAAATGAATTCAGATGTGTTATATCCATGCACCAACTTTCCACAAGGAATGTAGACTTAGGTACTACACACGTGTACTAACAAACTAAAATTTAAAAAAAGAAAATGTGGCATTTACACACAATAGAGTACTACTCTGTCATAAAGAAGGATAAGTTTGAGTCATTTATAGGAAAATGGATGCACCTGAAACCATAATGTTAAGTGAAATATATCCGACACAAGCTTAAATATCACACGACTTCTCTTGTCTGAGAAACCCAAAGTCTAAATAATTTAAAAGGCAAAATAAAAGACAGACAATAGAAAACAGGGAGATAGACTTTTTGTACATGGGAAGAGGACCAAGAGATGGAGGGAGTGTATCTTAGTTACTTTTCTCTCATTGCTGAGACAAAATACCCAACACCCAAACTTAAAGAGGGAAAAAGGTTTATTTACCTTGCAGTTTGTGGAGGTTTCAGTCCATAATCAGCTGGCTCCAAGGCAGGGTGGCAAATAGCAGAGGGGCAACAGTTCATGGCAGCAGACAGAAAAAACAAGGGGAGCAAAAAAGGGGAAACAAGCCTCTTTTTGCCCTTTTTATCTTATCCAGACTGCTGGGATTAGGGCGGTGCCAATCCAATCAGTAGACTGATCTGGCAATCACCCACCTTTAATCCCAGCATCCTTAATCCCAGCATTGCACTATGAATCAGTCACACACTCTAGATTCAGCTGCCTCTGAAAAAAACCCATCTAAAAGTGCACGAGGCTTTGGGGGGACATCTAGACATAAACCATAACAGAGGGGGAAGGGATTGGAGGGGAAGGGAAATAAAAAGAATTAAGGTGTGTTGTGTACATATATACCTATTCCCTACAATGAATGGAATCGTTATGTACTCCAAACATGTACTAATAAAAATCAAATTAAAAAAAGTGTAGATCTAGAACCAGAGAACCTATATTTTATTGATCATATGTGAAGTCTCGAGAAAATGCTTTTATGTCTCTAACAACTGGCTTCCTAAATGTACATCATGCTATGTGTACATCTCACTTTGTGTGTGCATGCTTTGCCACTGAAATATAATTTTACCTATTTTTATTTACATGTTTGTGGTACATAATGGCTGCATTTATTGTGGGGAGGAGATGGCACACGTACATAACACATCTCAATTCTTTTTTCCCCTCTACTCCTCCCATATCTCCCTGCACCTTCCAATTCTTGGCTCCCCTCCATCCCCATTCCCTTCTTCCCCCATTCTCCATCTCTTGTTCCCCTTCTCATTTGAAGAAGATCTCCCTACTTCCTCTTATCTGTCTTTTATTTTGCTCTTGTGTGTGAATTTTAAGGAGACAATCCATGTGATGCTTGATTGGCACACTGTAAACATTCAATAGTGATAATTAAATTGACCTCTTTTCCAGGTCTTAAACTAAATAGCTGAAGCTCTGCAGGTCCTTATACTATACGGTTCAGTTGCGATGAATAACGTCATACCTTATTTTCGCCAGGGTCTTTTTGGATATATTCTTTAATAGCTGGTTACCTTTTTTACTTTATCTTAGTTATCTTTTTTATTAGCCCATATTTGCAGTACATAATGTTTACATTCCTTGTGTGGTATTTGTACACGGACATAACACATCTTGCTTCCTTTTTTTGTCCCTTTTCCCATCCTTCATCTCTTGATTCCCATATCTTTATGGAAATCAGTATGGAGATTGCTCACAAAACTAAAACTAGAACTAAAACCATGTGACCCAGTTATCTTTTTTAATAAATTAAAAGTGTCGAATTTTCACTCCTGAAGGCTATTATTTTATACCTTACATTTCTTTCACCTTTGTTTTTATGTAGGTCTTCTTCTACAATGTTGGGTCTGTGGACCATATTGAAGATCATCCTTTCTATACTAATACCACTACTAAGATGAAACTTTCCTGAAGACTCCACTCTCTAAAGTGTCTTGCACTTTAGGGTCTTTTCCAGAGCCTGGTGAGAATATGATTTATTCCCATGCTTCTGAGGGTTCTGAGAGCTGTTTATCCTACTGCTTCTTGGTGTTGCTTTCTATGACGTCAAATAGTTTCCTCTCCTGCACGTGCATATCAGGGTTCACTTGGAGACTGACGGAAGGGTCATTTTTGTGGACTGTCGCAAGCTTGCTTGTTCCCTTGAAGCAACCTCTTCTCCAGTGCTCCAGCTCTCAGGTTATGTCTCCTTGACCTCCACATCTCCAGCCTGTATCTCCTCAAATCAGAAGTACGTACGGCCCAGCTTTGGTTGGTGCCACCTCCCTGTGCCCTAGCCTACACAATGGCTCACATTCAAAAGCTGAGCAGGTGTTTTCTTATTTTGCTTCCTTTCTATTAAGGATCCCAGTCATGTGCAGCTCCGTGTGTGATATCTGGAAAGCGTTTTAAAATTTATTTTTTCTAGTCTCTGTTTAAGTCAGGAGGGTCAGTTCAGTCCCTGTTATACCATCATGGCTGGGAGCAAAAGTCTAAAGCTCTGTCTTTACTTCTGTGTTCTTTCACCACTTTTGCACGTATTATTTTATGAACTTACTGTTGTTCAGACATTAACTGTCAGTGAATTTGTCATTTGTTTATAGGTAATGTATCTCTTTCTCCAAGCAGAAGTAAGAGGGTGAGGGAACTCACTGATTTACAATACTCATGTGGGTAGAGAAACGACATCATGTTTGCCTGTGACTGTCTTGGTTTTAGTGATGAAAAATTATGTCCAGCAAAACCGCTCAGTTCCGGGCAAATTTGGATTGCTGGTCTTTCTACAATACAAGTCAGCATTGTAGGGCAAGAAATAGGGTCCGTCAGGGTCTATACTAACTTGGAGGAGCAAACAGAAGGTACTACCCATACCAGCTGGTGGCAGTGCATGTTACCAAGTATTTTAATGAGTGCTTGCCTGTATTTCTAACAATTTGGTTCATGGAAAGCCTTCGGGTTGTCTGTTTCACCATATTGCAAAGAACAGAAGTCTAAATTTGCCCACCAAAATGCAGCTGTCTACATGGGCTATCTTCTGAACTACACCAGAATTTTCTAGACTCTGACACAGTGCCTGACACACTGTGAGAAGAGATTAGCAAATAATCAACTGGAAAGTGGAAATTAATATTTACAACTCTGCAGAAATCTCCATGGACTATGTCGTAATTTTTGACATGCAAAGTGTGACCAGAGAGTGCTCCTGAGCTGTGATTGGAATCCCTTGCCTGTTAGGACAAATGGAGATACCGCTCTCTCTAGGAAATTGAGGCCTCTGTTTTCCTAGTGCTATCAGTGATAGAGAGATCTTACCTTCCTCTGAAGTTCATATCTTATAGCATCATCCTTTTGAGCGAGACGGCTTTGCTTTAGTCATCTTTCCTACTATCATATGCATAGCATGGTTTAGTGCTTTAGTGTGAGCCTTCAATTTTCCTTCTTACTTTGTCCTTTCTGTGGGCGATTTAACCACAAGCACATGGAGATTGGTGCTCTGTGTACTGATTGCAATTACTGGGAGCTACTTCTTGCCTATCATTATCTTTTTTGGCAGTCGGGTGCTAAATTTTGACCCTAATTGATCCCCATGCTTTGTGTATTTAGAGATGTATAAATGGAACACAGCTGGAGGTCTGTAAGAGTAGACTTAGAGGTCTATTCAGTACCTGTGCATCAGAATGTGCAGTCTGTATTTCTATGCCCTGGGAGATTGAGTTGGATGACAGCATCTAGAGAAAACTTCGTCTTTCATTTTAGTTTCATTTCCTGGTGTCATGGCAGATGAGAGGATGTTCCCCTTGCTGTTGGCAGGTGTCATCACCCAGGTTCAACTATGTTTTCTCTGTAATTTACTTCCTCCGTTCTTCTTGGAGTACGTGTCATTTGTAGTTTTGCCTAGCTCCTGTTCGCCTGAGGTGTATAAAATGCAAGCCTGAGTCCTCAACTGCTGGCCAATGTGTGGATATTGCAAGTGGGAGACCCAGGGGACCATGGCATGAAACTGGGGCCAGTCTTGGGAATAACCTTGGGCAAGTCTATTAACCTGTTTTGGCCTCAGCGTCTTTATCGGTACAATGCACATGTTAACATATATCGTCCCTTCAGCTGTGACATTCGTGGATTCTGGCACTTGTTGATGTTTCTATTAGTTTCTGCATTTCATTGTGAGTATTTTGGAGATTATTTTTACATGTCTACTTAGCTATTGGCCTGGTCCATTAATTTCCATTTTGTGTGTCTATCTAGGTATTGGAATATTAAATATGGATGAATAATTATGAGCCCACGCAATACAATTTCAGATGGTGCTGCATTAAGGAAAACATAATCTAGATCTAGAAGTAACAGACATTTTCTGGAACTCCTCAAGATCAAAATATCTCTAGAATATTTTCTGTAATATTTCTTAACATTCTCTGTTGCCTCTTCAATTTTCTACCTTCATAAACTCTCTGGAGACTCCCACTCCCCTAAATGCAGAAGACCTTTTAATCTTTCACCTCCTGTTTCCTCCCAACATTTTCTCTTACTTATTTCACATTTTACAGAACTTCTGCCCACCTTTGTCAGTCCCCTGGGAAGTTTGGTTTGTCTTCTGTTCTCAGTTTTTTTTTAACCATGCCCTCAGCTTGTGTTCCTTTCCAGTTCTTGGGCACAAGGTAAAAGGCAGGAGGCTGACAGTGAGTGTTCACCTGTTTGCCACATTAATATCTAACTGATTTCTTTTTCAAACAACTATGAAAGGGTAAGAATGATAATTCAATGAAATCACGGTGACAGCCATGGAAAGAAGGTGTCTCTGCTCTTTGCCTGTGGTGTGGGCGAGACAGCGGGAACAAATGAATAAACTTTCCAGTGACAACCCCTTTTCTTCTTGCGTCCAGGTTCATTACAATATAGAGATCACGAATCCTTGGAGTATCAAGCTGGGCACTCTGCCCACTATTACCTCTTCTCTCCAATACTAAAAAACTGCACTCATCAAGGGCTGAATCCAAAATAAGCATCCACTTTGGACAGCAGTTTTCTCCCAGGGCCATCCTAAGGCATATTATATATGAGATGGATAACTCTAAACAGTCATGCCAATTAATCTTAGTTGGCAGCTTGACTGGATTGAGAGACTCTTGGAGAGGTGATTGGATCTCAGGGAATCTATACTCCTCAGTGGATTAATCAACTGATATTCATAGCTGAATGTGCTGTTAGGAGGTAAGATCTAGTCAGAACGTACGGGTCACTAGAAGCATGTGTTTGGAGAACCTCTCTCTCTCCTGCTGTCTTCCACTATGCTCTCTTTCTCAGCCACCATGAAGTGAGCAGTTTTGCTCCACCACCCCCTTTCTGCCACAATGTTTCTGCCTTGGAACCAGCTGTCCATTGACTGAAACCTCTGAAACCATGAGCCAAAATAACTTCTCTTCTTTTAGTTGTGGGCTTCAGATATTTTGTCTCAGTAACAGGAAAGCTGACCAATACAACAGGTTATCAAATCTTTCATTTTTGTAAATTCTAACTTTCTTGAGAGGATCTTGAACCAGTCAGTTTCTGATCAACTTTATTCCTGTCCAGCTTCAGTGTCCACACACAGGTGTAAATTATTGAGTCATGCAGATTGATCTCTTTAAACAGAAGGCATACTGTGTCATTCAAAAACCGTTCAGCTGCTAGCATTAAATGATGAAGGCGTCTTTCCTATACAAAATATCTTGAAGGATGCAACTTATTGTTCTGTTTTGGTGGCTTGTGACATCACGACTTGTATCTCTGTCATTGATTTGAATGTTTTCATATCATGACCACAAGATGGCTGTTGCAGCCTTAGCTTTATGCCTGGATTCAAACAGAAAGAAGGGGAAGAAATACAAGGTTTCAGTGGGAATTTCATTCTCTTTTACTAGGAAGGCGTAAACAAAATCTCCTTCAAACAACCCTAATTGTCCCCCTTCTCTGCTGCTCCAGCAGATAGGTCATTGGATGGACCTGGGTCCTGTGGCCATCCCTGACTGCGGGGGAGGCCAAGAAAGGAGACAAGGGAACTAATTCATGAGCCCATGCCCAGGCTGGGGACAAAATAGCTATGAGACTTGGGGCTTCTCTCAAGGAAAACGGGCAAAGGCTCCAGCATGACCAACCTCCACCTGTTCTGCCACATTGCTCAAGGAAGCAGGAGATCATCTTCAAAGACATCTACTTATGAAGGAAATTCTATGAAGATTTTGTAGAGGTTTACTTGTAAGTGTCTTCAATAAGTGGGAGCAGGAAAGGAAAGAGGAAAGGGATTAGAGAGAGTGTGTCTGCAGGGTGGTAATAGAATACAGGCATTTTTCCTGGTGGCCCTGGAGTTCAGATTTATGTTTCTTTGTAGAATTCATCTCTACTCAACCTAGTGTTTTACTTCTGTGGAATTATTCATCCACTGCACCCTAAGACTTCTAAATACTCTGTTTTAATCTGAGTTCCTTAGCCCTAGCATCACTGAGAAAGGCAAAGAGTGACTGTTGGCAGATTTCTTTTCTTAGCTTTGTAAAGATACACGAAGGGCTGAATGCATAATTCTGAGAACTTGGTGGGCACAGAGGTGGCAGAAAAAACTCATATGGTTACAATGTAGAAGGGAGAGAATTTTTCTTTCTTTTAGATGGAGATGCATACCTCAAATATAAAAGACATTGGTGAGTCAAGAATAGAGCTTTTCAGAGCCGGTAAGATGATTGTGTGTGTGTGTGTGTGTGTACCATTATAGCTTCTGGCGTCCACTGGGAACTCTGACAGTGAACAAAATTCTGCTGAAATATGTTGTATGGGCTCACCTGTGCGTGCCACCAGTGCCATTAAAGTATTTTACCTATGATGTGTGTGGGTCTTTGCTTCTTGCTAACATCCAATAACGCACCCTTCACACATGAGATCCATGATTTGGAAGACCGTGCTTCTAACCTGTCTTTCCAAGGCTGGGTCCTCCTGTCACACTGCTACTGGGTTGTCCAAAGGAAAGACCACATTAGTGTGGAACAAGTCATTGCCATTGGAAGAATTCCAATGTTGTAGTCAGGGTTTGCAAGGAAAACAATTTAATTTAGGACACATAATTTATAGGATTATTTTATAGTAGTCACCCAAGAGTCAAATATAAAATGAGTGCAGGAAATCTGTCCACACACTAAAGACCCAAAGAATCCAGCTGAGGGTCTGGATCCCATGGCAATGTCCTACATGAATCCAGCTGAAGACCTAGAGCCCATGGCAATGCCCTCATGAGTCCATCTGGAGGCCCAAAGCCCACAACAATGTCTCATGCAAGTCTGTTTTATGGATCTGCGCGGGGAAGGCCCAAAGGTCAGCAGTGGAAGCTAGAAAGTCTGTGCCAGCAGGCTGAGGGATCTGCACCAGAGCCAAGAAGTGATGCTCAAAGTAAGGACCAGAGCTCCCCTGAAAAGTACCACAGCCATCCTCAGTGACAGCGAGGCCCTGAGCTCCTCCAATGATGAGAACAGCTGAGTTCCTATCAGAAAAGCCAGCGTGACGAGTTCCTCCAGCAGAACCAACAGCACTACCTCTTCCTCTCCAGTTCTCCTTTTTATGTTGTTAGCAACAGTCCTCAGGTGGGCCCTCCACACCCAGCACCACGCTGATTCAGTTCAGCTGGGTATTACAAGTTGACCACCAGTTGTCAATCCACCATACCCAGGAAGCATGTTTTTTTTTTTTTTTTACTAAAATGCTGTATTATGCCAGCCTCAGCTAGTACATGAAATTAGTTCCACAGGAAATAGAAAGTGAGTAAACTTAGGAGATATCTAATCAAGCACAGATAGCATGTGTAATGGTTTAGGTACAAACTGGCCCTCAAAAAATTCCTCCATTTAGAGGTGGGCCTTAGGAGGGTGATTGGATCATGGGGTGGTGAAATACTTATCTGTGGATTCATCCATTCATGAGTTCCTGCATGAATGTGCTGTAGGGTGTTGGGGCTTTGTTGGAGGTGAGTCACGGGATGTGACATGGAAGGGTATATTCTTGTCCCCAGCTTCTCCCTCCTTTCTGCTTCCTGGATGCCGCAGGTTGAGCAGCTTTACCCCGATGGACCCTTCCACTGTGCCATTTCTGCCTCGACACCAGCTAATCACACCTGGACTGAACGCTTTGAATCTACAAGTCAAAATAAACCTCCCTTTTCTGTTGTGGGTACTGGGTGTTTTGTCCCAGGGATGGGAAAGTGACTAACACAGCATGTTTATAATCACCCACCAAAATTCTGGTGAGAATTAATATGTCTGTTAGGAGAATGTTTGGGAAACATTGAACTAACAATGTGTGTGCAAAGATAAAGTTTTGAACCCCAGAAAGCAGGAAATTTCTGATATCTAAGACTGCAGCACAAGAGAGAACAGTTACTGAATCCCAGCAAAATGACCTAGTCCTTCCAGTATGGTTTTCCATGCTAATAAAGTAGCAATCTGTCTCTATATAAATGACTTTAGCACACACATAGCTGTGAATTTGGAACAGAAATAACTAGGAAGGATGGAAGAAATGTGGGCTTTAACCAAGAGATGCCAAAAGCCTGTGGGGATAACACCAGATCAGGAGCCTAACCAAGCAGAAAGCCGCAGTCTTTATTATGAAGGAAGGAGCAACCACAAATTGAAAGGCATGAGCTATATCAACCAGTCATAGATACAGCAGGGAAAGCAGCCAAATAGAAGGGTACAATGTGGAAAATGTTCTATGAGCTTCTTACGGAAACACAGGGCAGAGAGCGTGGTGCAGAACTAACATCCGACAGGGTAATTCTTGCTGTCAGGTTACAATGCCTTGATTCACAGTGTGTGTCAAAAAGGTGATACTCACCAAGTTCCTGCCCACCCTGCACCTCACTGACGGCAGCTATCATAGTCACTCCACTGATAGCAGAAAGAGCAATTACTGCCTGCTGTAGTGCGGGGGGCTCCGGCCCTGGGAGAGGCTCTGCATCCAGCTGCTGAGGGTCTGAGGCTTTACCACTGAGTTCAGGGATTTATCTCATTTGCTCCACCCCTCATCTGGAAAAAGGCCCCCAAGGAAGACCTTTACTCACTTCCTATTTTTGCATGTGGCCAGTGGGAGAGGAGCAGAGTAGTTATTTAGCTAAACTTTTAGTCTCAGTGTTGAGAACCAGAAAAATACTCCGAACATTGGATTGGTGAATAGTTGTGCTTTTCTGAAAGAGAATCAGAAATCAAGTGTCATTATCAATGAGCACATGGCCCTGGGCCTTAGTCTGAATGACAGCGTGGTGAGTTACATGTGCACATGGTGGTGCAGTGTAGGGGCGAGGACAGGCCTGGTCTCTTTAGACCCCCTTCTGTAAAGAATTGGCTTTCTGGCTGGTGAGATGGCTCAGTGGCGTAAGCACCTGCCTTGCAAGCGCGAGGGCCCGAGTTCGACTCCCGGATCCCACATATGGAAAAGGGGCCGGTGATATCGCTCAGCAGCACAGGTGCCTGTTGGCACGCGAGGTCCTGAGGTCGACCACCCAGTACCCACAAAAAAAAAAAAAAAAGAATTGGCTTTCTAACTGGATTAGAATTCTCTGTTTGGGTGAAATGTTATTTAAAACTCCAAATATACAGAACCAAGGCTGAGATTTTTAACTTTTTATTTTAAAATAATTATAGACTCGTAGGAATTAGCAAATATAGTACAGGTAGTTGTTATATACCTTCCTTCTCTCAAAGGTGATATACTGCATGAAATTTTAGTGTAATGTCAAATATTTGAAATGGAAAATTGACATCAGTATAATTTATGGATATTGGTCATGGTGCTATTTTAGTTGTATTTTGTAAATACTGGCTTCCGTAAAAGCAAAGTGATCTCAAATGATCCTGAAAACATAAATGAGATGTGGATTTCATTTAGGTTGCTCAAATTTTAAATGCTTTGATGCCTGTCGGAATGCCTCCTTACTACCTCTAATAGCAAATCAACTGAAAGTCAATATACTCTTGGAATAAGGTTATTCATTTATAATAATAGATATGAATTGATATTTTAAAGAGTCTTATTATTTATAATTTTGTGTTTTCAGGCTGACATCTTGTGTATTCAATTGGATAAACAGTTTTAAAAACGTTGAGATCTGACAGCTTTGTTAGAATTACAAAACATCTCAATCCTTCCTTGTAGTGATTTACATGACTGCATGCACCATTAGTATCATCTTCAACCAGCCAGTGACTTTCACAGCATCCCAGAGGGTGGCTCTCGGGAGTGCCGCTGTGTGTTACATGTTACACCAGAGCTCTGCTCATGAACCAGAGCCGTCACTACAAATAATTTCCTCCACACTCTTCGATTTCCTCTTGTTACAAGTACCTGGAGGGCCGCTTTTATCTTGTGCTTTTACAAAACATTATTAAATGTGTTAACATGAATTATCAGACAGTATAATTCATGTCTACTAAGTACAGTTTACATAATGTCAAGTTAAGCACCAACGTATTCAGGCAGCGAAGGAGAACACGTAGAAATACCTCTGCTGTTGGAGAACTTTAATAGTGCCGTAATAAACAGTCTTCAGGGGTTTACCGTGTGTTACATGTGATTGTATTTCACCATCCTAACCTTGCAATGGGGTGGATAATATAAGTTGTCTTTCACAAATGAGGAAATTGAGGCCTTTCTTAACAAATTAAATATCATAAGTCTTACAAGAGGAGGATCCAGGATTTAGGCACCAGCTGTATATGAAGTCGGTGAATCTAAGTGCTCTCCAGGGACGGCTCCTAGGAGCTTGAGGACAGCCTCGCTCTGGAAGGGTTGGAGTCTCCCTAAGTCCTACACAGGGTTCTGCGCTCGGGGACATCTGAGCGCCCATACTGTTCTACTAATCGCAGACCGTCTCAAGCTCTCTTTTGGCCATCCCTCGTCAAAAGAACTATCAGAGCTCACCTCTGTGGGTTATTTTGTTCCTAAATGCTATTCCCCATAACAACAGCAAACAGTGATTTTAGATAATATGATGCCTTTGTTGTTTATTTCAAACTGAAAAGCCCTGTCCAAGGATGCTTATTGTCTAGCAAGGAATGCTTATTGTTTAGTTCCCAGGGACATATAGTCTCCCCAGTTAAGGCACTACCAGCATCCCCTAGATGGAAAGCAAGACAGGCACTCTTGTGCCAAAATGTGCTCCTCTTCCTGGTACGTCCAAGACTCTAACTATGAGCAGTGCGGTAATGAGAATTCCTTGTTATCTGGGGTAGGCCCAAGTTTTATGGGGTCTGAAGGTTGTACAATTTGGAAAGCTCTCGTTAAGAAATGTGACACAGCAGCACATCACATTTCCACAACATGCACCCATTGCTAAGTCTCCCCCTGGATTTTAAGAGGAGGCCTGCGCAGAGGACAAGCCTGGATGCTTAAACATCAATGGCGTCATGGTGCAGTCTCAGCCTCTCTTGGGTAACACTGATCTGCTGAAGCCATAGAAGAATTACACTGTGCCAAAGGCAGAGAGTCTGTTTCAGAAGTAGGCAGCACTTGAGAATTCTCCAGGGTTCTGGGAGGGCGGGCGTCAGGATTGAGCATCCAGCAGAAACCTTTGTAAGGGTTTATTGATTTAAAAAAATACGCACAGAGGATTTCCTTGTCAGGTTTCACAGGTTGCTTCATCTAATCTAGTGAACTGATGAATTAGGTCTGCACTGTTAAAATACGCAGATTGTAATTTAAGTGCCCCCCTTAAAGTTCTTATTTCTCTATTTTTAGTATGAGGCGGGGACTTTGATTCAGGTTTTGTCCTCTACATCCAGGGAGGTAGATCATTTATCCTTGCCACTCCAGAAAAATAGAGATCAGGTTAGGAATAGGCTAATCCACATCCAAAGCGTGGTAATCAGAAATGCGTCTGTCCCAGATAAAATGCACTCGCAGAAAAAAGTGCTTTGTGTCCCATCTCTAAGGTGTCAATGGTTATGACCAATTCACTTGTAATGTTTGCAAGACAAAGATGTGCAAATGTAAAGGAGAGAGAGAGGCAACGTTTGAAGCTCCACGGGCTGGAGCTCATTTTCCTGAGAACTATTACCAGTCACTCTCTCCCTCCCAGAGGCACTAGGCTTGGGCGGTCAGGAGCCTGACAATTCTCGGCACCAATCCAGAAACCGGAGAGTGTTTCTTGTGACATCTGCTACCCACGTGGCAGCACTGGATGGCTGATAGTGACATGGCTAAAGTGACTCCATTTTCTTTTTTAGACTCCATTTTGTCTTCACTTAACCTCTAGATGCACTCACTCCCCAACCCTGTTGGATATTAAGGCTCTAACCTGTAGATGAACTCACTCCTCAGACCCCCTCCAAGTTAACCATAAAACCCATCACGGAGGAACAAACAGTTATAGCAAACAATGGTCAGGCCGACCGTTGATCACATTCTGTGTAACAAACAGACCAGATATTTGGAGAGGGTCTTGTGATGTTCTTACACAAATTCCAGAAAGATGATGTGGTGTAATAAGATTGCTATGGTAATGGGGGAACTTATGGGGAGCTTGTAATGCATAAAAACCCCCGAGAACAAAGACTGGTTGTCGGTGTCTCAGTTGCTTGCTGACCACTATCCACTGGCTAAATAAAGCTTGCTTGTACCTGCACTCGGTCTCTGTCAGGGACTCTCGTGATTTTGCTGTAACAATTTGAAACCCAGACACTGAGCCTGAGTGCCATTCAGAAAGGAGCTAGGGCCTGCGCTGGGAGAGAGACTGAGAGCGCTCAGAATAGGGAGAAGGAAGAGGCTCCATGCAAAGAGTACAAAGGGCCTAGCATGGCGATGCACACTTGTAACCCAGCAATCTGGAGGGTGGAGGCAGGAGGATTGCATGTTTGAATATTTAAATTAAAAATTATTACAATAAAAGACACATTGCCCATCAGCCTAATTAAAGATACTTTCTCTTGCTTTAAATATCCTTCTTGCCACTTGCTGAAGCACTTCTGGAAGTCCTCTTTCTGTAGCATCTTCATTTGAGCTGTCGGGGCTGACTCAGTGTCCTGAATCCATTAAAAACTTTTACCTTTTCGGCTTTGGGGAAGGGCCAGAAGTCGTAGGATGCTGGATCCAGCGGACCAGGTAGATGAGGACACGCCGTAATGGTCTTACATGCCTGCCTGTCTGTTGGATGACAGTTGACAACAGCATTCACCATATTTTTTTTTTTAATCAAAACTTGTAAAGATACTCATGAGAGAGGATTTCCAGAACTGCTTCAGAAAGTGGCAAGAAGGATGGGACAAGTGTGTTTGAAGTGAAGGGGGGGTACTCTGAGGGGAGTTCATGGTGATGTGTCCTTTACTGCACTACTTTGTTTTATTTAAACACACATTTTTGATCATTCCTTGTATCTTATCTTCAGCATGGAAAAGAGACAAATGTGTTCAATTTGCAAATTTTCCCTTTCTATCATCTAACCTTTTTCAGTGCTGCTTCTGCTTTTAATGGGGCTCCTAGTTCCCTCCCTTGCCAATTCCCCACCATCTCTTCTCTCCCACATGAATTGTTTGTCTGTTTGAGTTGTTCCAGCCAAACCTAATTTAGGGCTTAGGAAAATTCTTTAAGGGCTAGGACTGTACTTCTTAAACTTGAGAATATGAGTACAATGCACTCCCCTTTAAAGGGTAAAGAAAAAATATTCCTCAGTCTTGAGTATTGCCTAAAATGATTTTTTACCATGCTCTTACTTATATATGAATTTAATGCAAGATATAAGCTCTATCTACTCACAGCTGTTGTAGAAAACTAAGACAGAGCTGAGGATTTAGCTCAGTGGCACAGCGCCTGCCTGGCAAGCATGAGTTCAATTCCCAGTACCCCAAACAAAAACAAACAAACAAACAAAAAATAAAACTAAGACAAAGCACATTTACATATTAAATACAAAAACAAACTACCATCCCTCCCAAAACAGCAAGTACAAAACCAACAAAAGTGAAAATAATAGCATTAATATAATGTAATAGACAAAGTTGTTTTGCTAAAATTAAATTGACTTTCATATTGTGCATATTTCACCCAGTCCTAAGGCTCAAGTCCTTTCGCTTTTGCCAAGCACATAAGTTTCATGAGCCCTTGATGAGGTCATAGAGGGACAGTTGGAGATGCAGGATAATTGTCGTTGTTAATGTAGGGCAGGCCAACATCAGAGCAGTCTGACAGGCTTCCTAGTACATTACAAGTGTTCCAAATATTCTACTGTATTTAAATTCTTTCTTTATTAATTTTTAAAACTAACCTTAGAATTTTGGGATTCCATTCAAAGCAATAACTTCTTTGTGGTAAATCATAACAATTTTCCTACCATACATTATTGCTATGATTATTTAAAAATTACGAGAATTTATATCCCTTAGTTCAAGTTGCCCAAGTACTTTAAAAAATTCCTCATATATTTAATTATTGAAATAGACTGTAGTGCATACCAAATCTAAGACTTGTTAGAAATTCCTGCATTAGTTTTGGACCTGTGGCGTAACCCTTCTTGGGGCGTATCTCGGTGTTAGAGTGCTTGCCTAGCATGCACAAGGCCCTGAATTTGACCACCGGCACCAAAAAAAACAAAAGCAGAGTAAACCATCTCACTGCATAATTTATCCCAAATAGTTTCTTTCAGCCTTTCAGCAATATTTCCTATGAATTTTCTCTCTTTTTTTTTCTCTATCAGGAAGCATGGACACTTACTCCAAAGGTATATGGCTTTTTCTTTTCTTTCTGTTTCTTTATCAAGCAAGAAATCTTAAAATTTGCTTCCATATATCTGTCAAATTTTCTTAAATTTTTTAAAATTTTGCAATAATTATAGACTCACAGGAGTTTTCAGAAACAGTCCAGAGAAGTTTCACGTGCCCTTTACCCAGCTTCCTTCAGATGTAACACCTTCCACGACTCCAGCAGAACATCAAATATCCTAACCAAAGAATTGGCATTGGTACCATTCACAGGACTTATTCATTATTAAACTTTAGTGAAACTTTTCAAATTCAGGTTTGAGTAGAAAATGACCTCAAGTAGTACTTGAAAAAACAGTCGAGGAGTGTATCATGATCTGGTTGCTTCTCTTGTCAATCTTTTGCTGCCTATCATACCTTTGCAGTATGCATTATCCATTCTACAGAGGAAAAATATGCACTGGAGGCAAGTTCCTGTGTTTAAAATAATGGTTACAAATCCATGTATCCAGTTATTTCACTGATAATTTTTATTTCTAGGCTGATTTAAGGGAAAGTAAAAATGATCAAGATGTAATATGTACATGTAACAATTTCCTGAGTTGCAAAAATGTACTAAAAGAATAAATTTGTTGCAGGACTGAAAATTTTCCTAGATTTGGAAATGTGTCTGTTCTCTCTTTTTTATGTTAAACAAGTGTGTGCATCATTGGTATCCTCCTGAACCTACCTTCTCTGCAGAAATCTTTGTTCTAGTCACTTCTCCTTTGGAACATTTACTTAAAACTGGGTATTTAATGTAGTAAATCTACCTAGGCACATGTAAGCTCTATAAGTTGCCTAAGAAAAAAGAATGATTGAGAGTACAATTCCTGTCCCTCCTCCCTTTATGCAAAGGAATTCTCTTCACTGAGGCTTACCTTACATATTTCATGTGACACCTAACCTTGAACTGTTTGGGAAAAGAAGTTTTAAAAATATGACTTCAAGTTTAAGCATTCAACAAATCACCTTATGTCCTGTGGGAGATAAGATCAATTTTACTGACCTACAGGATATGAAGCCAACTCTATTGCTTGTTCTTTAGCCTCAATCTTGGGTTTCCAGGGTCACAATTCTAAATTGTTAGCCCGTTCCATTCACCTGATATTTCATACTCTTCTCCTCTGTAAACACCTTTCCATCCATCTGGGGTTCTCGTACTTTCACTGATCTGCAGAATTTCTTTCTTTGATGCCCACCTTAGATGTCCCTCCTTCCAGGGAGATTTCTTATTTCTTTCTTTATATTATGTTAGGGTCCCATGCAAACCAGGTGAAAGCCGTTTCCTTGCATCTCTGCTTATTGGAGAGCAGCAGGTGTGTCTTCTTTCTCTGTATTCAGAACTTTGGACAGATCTGATTTTTGACTTGGTCTCCCCATTGCACATGGCTCAGCTTTAGAGTCCTGACCACTTGAATCACATGGAACCATGAGAAGTACAGTGACAGAGTGGGCCAGAGTATTTGTTATTATTATTTTTAACCATGAGCATTTTCAGAATTGAAGCAGCTGAAGAAAAGAATTGCCTATAAAGAATAACAGATTTCTCTGTGATGGACAGTTATTTGAGTATTATGAAAGCATTCTGCATTCTGGGGAAAATAAGCATGGTTTCTTCACAATTTGTGGGATTTCCATTTCCCTTGTAAATTTAATGACCTGTTGTTTTCTTGCTCATAAGTGTACAATGAAGAACTCTTAGGCATTTTGTGACCTCATCTTCTGCAGTCCCTCGTAGACATTAGTGTGAATTGCACCCTTTGGTACTGTACATTATATCATCTGAGGAGGGAGAGGAGGGTTTCTCAAAGCAGACTTTAGAAGCCAGTCTATATTCCCATGTCCTTTGGGAAATGAATCACGGAGTGTACAGAGCTCATTTCTTTGCCTTGAGGAGAATGGCATATTCTCATCAGGCAAAGGTGGGAGAAGTCGCTTTGGGCTCTCCTGTGCTTCCTGATGGAGCTCTTATTGGGCGGCAGGCAAATTTCCCCTATTACATATGCTGGGTGTGGGTTGCCCATTCATTGCAAACTCTTTCAAGCGCCAAATCAAATGACAAGTTTCATGGTTAGTTGTTACATTTTCAATGTTTTTGATTTATAAAGTGTTTGCCCCAGATCCTGTAAGACAGAGGAAATATCAGACAACCCAGTTAACAGAGGGCATTGTCAGAGGTGGTAGAGAGTCAGGGCAAGAGAAGAAATATTGCTGTTTAGCTCAACAGAAGCTTGAGGAGTTCCTGTGGATGCAGCCTATATTGATTTATCCTTAGATAACCTGGTCTCAATCTGGGGGAAGGACAGAGAGAGGACCATAAAATAGGGAAGACAGGACAAGTTGCTTTTTTTATAGCAAAAAAAAAAAAAAAAGAGAGAGAGAGAGAGAAGCCTCGAGATGGGAGTGCGCCTGGAGTCCTAGAGTTGGCAGTCGGTTCTTGTCAGGTGTGATAAACAGCTTTGCAAATCTGATCCCAATACTCCTTCAGAATACCATTTTCTAGGCTAAAATCCACTCTGATGGGGATATTTACACCACAGCAAGTGGAAATGCTGCAAAAATCAGGACTTTTATTTCATTTTAAGAGCTACTTGTCAGCTCACCCTGGGAGTAGGTTGCACTGAGATGATGGAAAAGCCGGGTCCGGGACTTCCTCTTTTCATTGCCTGCTATCTACACTGCTGCTTTCTGCGGATTCCTTACTGCACCTCAGGCCGAACAAGACGGGAAGGAAAACCATGATCAGAACCCAGGGATGGAGCAGCCACGTAGAAAGGATCACTTAGTCGCACCTGGGCCTTGGGATGGAAGGAGGTCTTTGGCTTAAGGGAAGCCATGGAGTGAGTGAGAAGAACACTTGGAGGCCACTGTTTCTGACACTCCACTGTCTGAACCCAAGCTGAGCCCCAGAGCAATGAAGCCTTCGATGTAATTCAGACAGGGTGAAACAGGTGCAGTGCCCTGGAGGTGTAGATGGAAGGTATCAGCTCAGAATTCGCAGACGTTAGTTTCACATGTCCCTGGTACGCGAGTGAAGCATGGAAGATGCAAGGCCTTAGAGAATCGCTCTTGTTCATTCACTGCCAAGAGGTGGCTACAGTAACGATAAGCTGCAGGCTGCCCCATCATGGCAGAACCATGCACTGGTAAAAGGATGGCTCTAGTTCCAAGAGTTCATGTCCTTATTGCTGTTCTTCCTCACAGAACCATCCATAGCAGGTGGCTGAGGAGAATTGGTGCACCTTCCCAGCTGGGGCCCAGTTTCCATTTCCTGGTGATCTCAGTCCACGGGTGCGCTAGAGCCGATATCAGCCAGTGTTCCAAGACCCGAATGCATGCCCCTCTTCCAAACGTCACTTGGGTGAGATTGTACTGGTGACATGAAATCTGCTGTGAGGATTTATGAATACACTACAGAAATCAACACACGCTCTGAATCATTTTATTTTCTTCTCTTTCCCAGAGATCCCATTTGATACCCTGAGCAGCGCACGGCTGCTGTTGCATATGGAAATTCTTTGACTGGAATGCTGAGGAGAGTTCTAGGAAGCAGAATTCTCCGCATAGGTGTCAGGTCTGAGGCTCTGCCCTCTTTGCTTATCATTCTTTTTTTTTTTTTTGTGGGTACCGGGGGGTCGACCTCAGGACCTCGCGCGCCCGCAGGCGCCCGTGCCGCTGAGCGATATCACCGGCCCCTTTTTCGTATGTGGGATCCGGGAGTCGAACTCGGGCCCTCGCGCTTGCCAGGCAGGCGCTTATGCCGCTGAGCCATCTCACCGGCCCATTATCATTCTTTTATCACAATTATATTTCTAGTTTTTCCCCAAATTCCAAATTTTTGATTCCTTCCACCAAATACCAGCCCTCTGGTATTTGATTCCCTCCACCAAAATACCTTTCCATAGTGTAGGAAACTGCAGTACATGAAGAACTGTGCTTCATATATTCACTCCAAAATATGAAAAATTGTTGAGCTCAAGGCCTGAAGCATTAAAAAGGAGTACATAAAGGAAAATTCTCTATTCTCCCTCTGTTTGCCTAAAGGGAGAACATAGATTTACCAAGATAAGTGGTATCATACCTGCTCCTCTACCTCCAGGAGAACACAGGTTAACTAGTGAGGATGATTTGAGACCCTGGATAACCCGGAAATGGTACCAGAAGAGTCCACATCAGCAAGTTTACTACATAGTCTTCATCTTCCACTTATTTTCCTTCCCCCAGTTTGCCACTCTGAGACACTCAGAGTCCTTTCTCCTTTCTCTTGTCATTCCTCTAAAAATCGGCTCTGTTTTAAAGATGTAAACTAGCAGGAATTCTAAGCTTCTTCTTTGTGAATTACTTCTTCCTAGATGTCTCCCGTATATACGTGAAAATACACATATTAATTATTTTTCTCTTCTTGATCTATCTTTTGCTGCAGGAGTTCATTTTAAGTGGAAGTAAAACTTATTTTTCTGTCCCTACAGTAGTCTCCATATTATCTCCTAAAATCCTAGACTCGGTCTGTATTTGCTTTCTCGTATTATTTTTGGCTTGGTCGTATGGTCACAGTACTCCGTGTGTGTTATTACATACATATCAAGCCACCCGAGTAACTCCATCCCAATAGAATGGGGATTGTGCGTGTGTGTGCATGTGTGTGTGAGTGCTATATCCTCCCGGGAGTGTGTTGGTGGTTTCACTCACTCAGAATGAAGGAGTGTGTGAGGTACAGGACACTGTGCTCAGGGCTTTGTGAGAGAACTAAGGCAAGGTGGAGAACCTGAGGGAGTCGGGAGGAAGACGTTCGTACACGTGACCTTCTGGACAGTTGCCATCTACAGTAGGGACGGTGTCTCTAGACAGCTAGGGGTATTCAGAGCATCGTGTGTTCAGGCGTGAGTCTGACGTAGGAGATTTAGAGCGGAGACTTGACTTGAAGAGACTATTAACACTAGGGAAAGCCCAAATTTATATGTGCTGGCTCTTTTCTATTTGCCCCTCCAGAATCACTCTCTTTTCTGCCCCACTCTGAGCTCCGGGAGGCAGACCTGTGTGGGCTGTAGACTGCAGCTCCTCCTTTCTCCTTCTCTGCAAGGTTTTCCAGCTGAGGGGCACTAACAGATCAGAGCAAGAAGAGACAAATCAGTTGGTGATGGCAGTGTTTCTCTGCCAATGGCCATGGTACTTCCCAAGTCTCAACATATGCATCTCGGGCCGGTGAGATGGCTCAGCGGCGTAAGCGCCTGTCTTGCAAGCGCGAGGGCCCGAGTTCGACTCCCGGAACCCACATACGAAAAAGGGGCCGGGTGATATTGCTCAGCGGCACGGATGCCTGTTGGCGTGCAAGGTCCTGAGGTCGACCCCCGGTACCCACAAAAAAAAAAAATATATATATATATATATGCATCTCTCCCCATCACTCTTCAAGTTAGAAGTAGCAACAGCTCAGTTCTGCTGGAAGTATGACAAAGCTGGATGCATAACCAAACCTTCTAGGTTCTCATAAGTATGCTCACTCTTTGTAAAAAATACTTTAATACTTTTGCTTATCTCCTTTAAATGGATCATCTACTTCCTGTCAAGATCCAGACTGACACATTGCTATAATGCGGTTTAAATAAGGAGTTTTACTGAAGAGAAAATAGGGAGTGATGTATTTCCATTACTGATGGGACTTGTACACCCAGCATCAAATCAAATTGTGACACTTTTCTGGCTCCCAGATTTCCTTAATCCAAAAAGCCTGCTCTGCATTTCAGACCTGGGTAGTGTCAGTCTTCCTAAGAGCAATGCCACTTTTTTGGTCTTACCCACTAGTATAATTTCTCATTTTTCCATTTTTTCCTTCTTGTGAATAGCACGTGGCTCATCATTTCCTCCTTTGTCTTATTGAGCCCACTGTCCTGCCAATCATCTTTACACTTGCCCCTAAACTCAAATTATTTCCAACACTCCATTCTATGTAGCAATTTCCCCTGGTCTGGGGATATTTCTACAGATGCAAATAATCATGTGAGTGTACTAGATTTCTTAAAGCATTTGAAAACATCTTTAAATATCTCTAGTATTTCCAGAGTGTAGAAAGATTCCCAACAAATCTGGTAGGAGATTGGTCTACAGGTAATCCAAAACCTAACACCTTCACGTTCATTATGCTTAAAGAATTTAAACTAATATATTTATTCCACAAACAGCAAAACAAAGATATCCAGCTAGGACATCTATTTTCATATCTGTATTCAAAATGCTTTCCATATTCACCATTTCACACTCACTAAATCTCCCATGACTTTTCGCTTCCGGGAAATCCGTCAGTTATGAACCAAAGAGAGTATCTAAAAAGACCTGTAAAATACAATACGCACTGGCAGGCAGGGAGTCCAAATCTCACCAGAGAATGCAATTAGCAAGGTTTCTCCAAATTCATGCAGATGAATAAATTGCATTACTATTTTGAAAATCCATATTTATCATTGCCCCAAAGAGAACCAATCAGTATCTAATTTTAGCATCAATTTCTCATGAGAAAATGATAAACACATCAATGAACATGAATAGAAAATGTATACTGAAACAGGAAACTATGCAAAATAAATACATAAAGACACGAATGAAATTATATTGAATAAAATTATGGGATTTTTGTCTTTCACACATTTTAATAAATAATATTAATGAATGCTATGGGGATATAATATTGTGTTATAGTTTAAAGTAAGGTCTTGAAGTCACTGGGCCTGTGGGTTAAGTTATAATTTCATTTCTAGCCACATAACTTTGGACAGTTAAATCTGGTTGAGCCACAGTTTTCAATTCTGTAGAATGGAGAGAATTAGAATATAATTTGCAGTGTTGCTGAGAAGATTTAAGATGATAAAGCCTATAAATAGTTTGGACTGGCTATAGGGAGTGTCAGCCAGTATTATTACAGCTATGGCGAGGGAAAATGACCGGGGTAAGCAGGACAGTGACTTGGTCAAAAGACATTTCACTACATTGTAATGAAGGTGTCAACTGGCACACACTTTCTGCAGGGAAGTCTATCTGTGTGCATAGAAAGCATTAGTAAATCCGTTTCTTAGCAAAATGAGATCCAAGCATTTATCCTAAGGAAATTATACAAATTCACCAAGCTTTCTTTTCAAGAAAGTTCATTGCAGCAGTTTATAGAAAATCATTTGAAAACATTTCTGAAAATGGCAATATTAAAACATTTAATGGGGTATTATGTGATAAACTACTTTTGAATATTATTTAATGCTTTAGAATGTGTGAAGAATGTGTACAGAATGCGTATAACGTTTGAAGTAGAATATAAAATGTTTCTGTGAGTGAGCCTAATGTTTGCTTTAAAATGAAAATTTTGTAAATTTCATTTCTCTTTCTCTATCATCTGTCTGTCTCTCCATCTATCATCTGTCATCTATCTATCTATAAATATAGGCACACAGAGAAAATATGAAAGTGAATTCACCAAATTTATTGACTTTCAATTGCATTATTACATGATTCTTTCTGGCTTTATGTTTTCTAATATTTTTTAATATTAGTAGTTTCAAAAGTAAACAATCTGATGAAAATTTCTTCAAGTGTTTTATGTGTAATGAGCTGGGATTTGAGCCAGAGCAATCCCGATCTTCTCCTGCTCATCTTTCTTTCCTGACAACTGCACGCTCAGTTAGATGTCTATACCAATTCACACACAGCTGATGGCCTTTCTTATAATGACTGAAATCAATTTCTTAAAAACAGGTGTATTACTTCTTTTGTCTTCAGGTCTATAGGTTTTTTTTTGGGGGGGTGGTGATTTTCTATCTTATTTTATCATATTTTTTCATATATGATACATGGTAATTATTCTCAAGCCATTTCTAATGTGGGTCTTGCTTCCCTAATTAGGAAACCAATTGGACAATCAGCCGGGTCATACAGACATAGCGAGCTCAAGTAGAAGGTGACTCTGTCCCTGGGCCTATCATTAATTTGCTACATGTGGCCACCCAGAGAGTGGAAGGATCAAGTATCTCATCTGTATCATGAGAGAGTGTTTTATAATCTCAAAGTGCTTTTTAACTATGATTCTGGTAGTGCTAGAACATTGTAGATGTACAGTAAGGTAAATATTTATAAAATAAATACATATTTTAAAGTTACTTACTAGTCATGTCTATGTTACTCTCAGCTTCTATGAACTAAACCTTTCTATATTCCCCTTGTGAGTGAGGTCATCCAGTACTTGCATTTCTAAAGGTCCTCCTACTTCCTTTACAAAGCCTGTGCTCATCCTTTAGACTGCCTCAACTTAAACATACATGGTGCAGGAGCTGCACTATATCTTTAAATATTGCTTAATAATTTCACATATCGGAAGTTCTTGTCTTAAGATGGAAAACAGTCTGGCCAAGACATACTTTTGTTATGTAATTTTCATAATACTTCTTGGGTTCTACCACAGTTAGTGCTTAGCAAATTCTCCTTGAATGCTGGGTAAATTTGAATCAGCAGCTAGAAGCGGTATTTTCAGCAACAAGGCATTTCTTTCATTAAAGTGAGGTTCCTCGGATTGCATTCCAGGTCTTCTTTATGCCTGGTGTGGTTTCTTCCTTGCAGTCACCATCACCTTCATGGCCAAGAAACAGACTCAGTCCTTCAGGAGAGGATGACAGCACCCTGAGCTCTATCCCTGGGTGTGATGAGAAACAGTTGGTTATTATTTTTTATGTAATAATCTTTCATATGTTTGAAGATTTTTTCCAGAGTCTAAGATCATTAACTTTAAAAGAGCCTTGAATATTGGACAAGGTCAATTGCTGCACAAGTGGGACTCAGAGGGATGATGGAGAACGTGTTACGGGAAGAGCAGGCATTGCGTGTGTTTCCGGCTTGCCCGGCTGTCTTTCCAAGCTGTGTAAAACAGCAGGCGAATGTGGGAGAAGATGAACTGTCAGTCTCCTGGTGCACATCATTTGTCACGGGTCCTCTTACATCTGCAGAGGCAGGGACAGCCCGTTAGTATGCAGGGGTTGTCCTGGGAGCAGGGGTCTCTGTGAACCTCAAGTGAACTTTGTTCTTTCAGTTAATATTGCTGAGAATGGCTGCACTGGAAGATTGCAATTTTGCTGCTCCTCTTGGCAGTTGAAATTAAATTCAAATACCAGACCATAGATGTAAAAAAAGATAGATGGTTGTCCTGATTCTCCAGTGAGGTGGAGGATAGAGTTAGAGTGCTCTTTTGGCAGATATTGTTTACATTTAAAAACACCTCAAATCCACAGCAAAGCCCTGGTGCATGTCTAAGTTTCCACATGAGCATTTGATAAAGGGTTAGGGTTCAGTATGAAAAATACGTACGTGAATTCCACATCCAACTGTGTCCTTCCAGGAATAATCATTCAGTGCCCTAACTTATGCATCATTCGCAAAGAAGTCATTGCTTTGGGAAGAGGGCATCTAAACATCAAAGGCCCATTTGAATAAAAATGCAAACTCGGCCACCATGCTCCTCTGAATGCAAGGGAAATCATATCACTTTAGCTTTCAAGACCATTTTTCTTTTCAAGTTTTTGGCTCAGTCTGAGCTACAGATTTCTTTACTGTAGTTCATGGTAAGTTCTCTGTGTCTCCTTTTCATTTGATTCAAAAACACTCACATTGTTATACAAAATCTTCCTTTTGCTTATTACCCAGTGACTTTCATTAAATTCCTTTTAAATATGGAAAACTGAGCCCCAAGAGTGCACCAACAAATACTAAAAATAAGAAGGTAGCTGTAGTAGAAATAGCCCGAGTTGGGGGAATTGGTTTCATTGTACTCAGGGGTTTTAATTAACTAATTCATTTGTGGCAGTCATTCTTCTTTTTCTAATTGCTCCCATCAAGCATTAATAAATATTCTTTGGTCAGCATGTCAAAACTGAACTAAGAAGCAGATTTCGCTAAACCCAATACTTTCTCTGGTAACTGCTCAATACTCCTTCAAACAGAATTGGTAGGTTTCCGGGACAACAGCTTGGTCACACTCAACATCGCTCATGGTTGCATGAAGTTATCCTGCACATGTATTTTCTGTGTAAGGCACATCACAGCCTTCTAGTGCTTAGGAATACTAGACAACAGTTCAACACTGCACTGGAAGGTCATTTTAAACAGCAAAAATCAGCAGCAACAAAAAAACCCCACAGAAAAGCAAAAGACATGTCACTTAATGGAACACAAGAAAAGGTGGTTTACTGTAGGGAAATTGAAATGAGAAGGCAAGTACTTGCTTTTTATTTTTATTTTTATTTTATTTTATTTTATTTTTTTGTGGGTACCGGGGGGTCGACCTCAGGACCTCACACACTAGCAGGTGCCCGTGCCGCTGAGCGATATCACCGGCCCCTTTTTTGTATGTGGGTTCCGGGAGTTGAACTTGGGCCCTCGCGCTTGCAAGGCAGGCGCTTACGCCGCTGAGCCATCTCACGGGCCCGGTCCTTGCTTTTTAAAATCTTAAATGGGAACGTGCCAGGGGTTTCCTTGCTCTGTGCATGTCTGCCAGTGACTGTCAAAACAGTATTGGAGTATTGACTTTATGCTTACCAGTAAATAATGAGGATCAATGGTGTGTTTGTGTGTGTGTGTGGTACGTGTATAGTTGTTCATCTAGATTGATTGCAGAAAGACATTTTTAAAAAGAAACAGCAAATCTAAAGGCCTAAATGGAAACTTTAGTAATTTCCCAGGCAGCTCTATGAAAGAGGAGAAACAACCGGACCGTTTGTTGTTGCCGAGTGAAGACACTGAGCCTCAGAAGTATGACAGACACATCCAGTCTCCAATAAGATGAAGTTATGACCTCTCCAAGGGTTTCCTTGCCTACTCCCTAACGTGATGGTCTGTTCTTGTCTTAGAAATCCAAAAAGATAAGGAGAGTTTGTGTTCTCCACACATCCTGCCTCTCCCTATTTTGTATCCACTAGATGCTTAATACACTCTTCTCTACCATAGTTCAAATTAGAGAAACTCTGCCATAATATACATCTCTGTGCTAAAATTTGTGAAGTTTCATTGAAAAGGAGGAAATACCTAAGACAGAGGGTAAAAAATCCAGTCAAGTATGACTGCCACCAACAGGTGATATTAGTTTTTATTTAAATACCAGGAAACTGAGTTTGAGAAGAAATTTTCAGAACCTCATGAGTCTATCAGTAGTGTAGCTTCCATACTTGTGTATGTGCTACCCTCTTCCATTTGGCTGTTATTTTGAGGGTAAATTGGCATCTTATTAATCTTTGTAACCTTCATGTAAACCACATGTATCTGATAATATGTCTCTTACTAAATATATTTTGTAGTTGATATAAGATATCATCTTTGATTTCAAGAGACTTCTGTTTATTAATATTCTCTTCTCTTTCTCTTTTCCAATTCTGAAACTTTTCTATCCTTTATAAGAAAACAAGTTGAATTTTAGCTTCATAAATTTTAAAGGTAAAAAGTTGTTTTCAGTATTTTTAGTTATTTTTCCATCTTTGTCATATATTTTCATTTATTAGAATACAATATGTTTATTGTAATAAAAGTAAAAGGTACACAAACATAAGAAAAGAAAACTCCCAGTTTTAATAATTTAATAATTCACTGTGATAATCACTCTTAATAATTCAGTATATTTCCTTTAAATCTTTTTTGTTTTTAATATTTGTTTCTAGTCACCATTATATGTGAGAAAAATGTACTCCTTCCCCATTCTCTACCCAAGAATGAGAATTAGAATCACTATTACTTTTGGGGGAATGTATCATATCCTTCTGATGGATCATATGGTTTAAAAGCACTTCTTTTAAAACTTCCCATTTTAAGTTTCTAAACAGTGTTCTTTGTTAGTAGGTAAAGATTTATCTGAGAGAGAAAGCAATAAAATAATTAAACAACGTGTTGGAAACAGCACAACCTACAAGAGCAATTGTATTTATGTCAAGTAAAACACATAGAAATCTTGGAGCAATTTTCTGTCCTTCAAAAGGAAGGGAAGATTTCTCAACTTTCTTTTTTTTTTTTTTTTTTTTTTTTTTTTTTTGTGGCTACCGGGGGTCAACCTCAGGACCTCGCGTGCCAGCAGGCACCCGTGCCACTAAGCGATATCACTGGCCCTTTTTCCTTTATGTGGGTTCCGGGAGTTGAACTCGGGCCCTTGTGCTTGCCAGGCAGGCGCTTACGCCGGTGAGCCATCTCACCAGCCCTCAACTTTCATTTTACATATTACTGAACCAGCTCTTGATGTCTGGTATTGTACTGTAAAGGCCAAGATTAATGTAGGTGTGCTGTTTAATCAACCATTGAACATTGGGATTTGTGTTCTCAGTGCCACACGTGCTGCTTTGCTTCAGACAAAGCCTAGATGGAAACCTCAGATCACATTTGGAAAGGATGATTTCACTGGTAATAAAAAAATAGCTTAACTAAATAGATAATTAAAATACAGGCTGAGTATTCCTTATCTGAAGTATTTGGGACCAAAAGTATTTTGGATTTTGGATTCTTTTGGATTTGGGAAGATTTATGTATATGTAATGAGATCATAGGGATGGGACCAAATGCTGAACATAGCATTCACTTGTGTTTTATATATGCCCTATATACATTGCTTAAGTGCAGTTTTTTTTTTTTTTTTTTTTTGTGGGTACCGGGGGGTCGACCTCAGGACCTCGCGCGCCAACAGGCATCCGTGCCGCTGAGCGATATCACCGGCCCCTTTTTCGTATGTGGGTTCTGGGAGTCGAACTCGGGCCCTTGTGCTTGCAAGGCAGGTGCTTATGCTGCTGAGCCATCTCACCAGCTTAAGTGCAGTTTTGCACCATATTTGTAATAACTTTGTGCATGAAACCAAAGTCATTTACATTGAACCATCAGAAAGCAAAAGTGTCACTGTTTCACCTGGACAACCTGGGGTTGGTGTCACCATCAGGCATGATAATGCCTGACTCTACGTGTGGAATAACTTCTTACTCTTACTAACATGTAAGTATTTGTTTTATATTTTGGGGGGCTTGTTTTCTTGCCATAGAGTTTGATGTAGTCCCACTGGCTTGATTTTGCTTTTATTCCCTGAGCATTAGGTGCCATATCTAAAAAATCATTGGAAAGGACAGTATCAAGTTTTTCCCATGTGTTTTATACCAGGGATTTTATAGTTTTAAGTCTTATATTGAAGTCTTTAATCCATTTTGTGTTTATTTTTGGCTTTTTAAAAATACCCAGGCCTTGGGCTTGTAATAATATTACTTGTTGTTCAATGGAGATCAATGTTTACTCTATATGTATTCATTTATTTGCAGTGCTAGAGTTCAAATTCAGGGCCTCATGCTTTCTAGGGAAGCATTCTACCATTGAGTTCCATCCCTATTGTGGTTCGTGTCTCGATGTCTCCTCAAAGCCTGATGCGGTTTTAGATGGGGCCTTTTCAGAAGCAGCTGAATCTAGAGTGTCTGATTGATTCGTGGTGCAATGCTGGGATTAAGGGTGCTGGGATTAAGGGCGGGTGATTTCTGGATTAGTCCACTGACTGGATTGGCACTGCCCTAATCCAAGTAGACTACATACAATATAAGGGACAGAAAGAGGCTTGTCTCTTCTCTCTCCATTGCTGCTTTGCTGTCTTCTGCTGCTATGAACTGTTGCCTCTCTGCCATGTGCCACCCTGCCGTGGAGCCAGCTGATTATGGGCTGAAACCTTTATAAACTGTGAACTACATAACCTTTTTCTCCTCTAATTTTGGGTGTTGGGTATTTTGTCTCAGCAATGAGAAAAGTAACCAGTTTGCTCTATATTTATTTGTTTATTTGCAGTGCTAGAGTTCAAATCCAGGGTCTCATGCTTCCTAGACAAGCATTCTGCCACTGAAGTCCATCCCTAATCCTCTATAGGTAAATTTTTGAGGTTGGATATGCAACAGTATAAGAAAACACTTTGGTTCACTGATGTCATATGTGCAGGGGGAGGAAGTCACATGCTGACTTAGTAGACAGCTCTTTTGTCAATGCAGGCAGCCAAGAACAGATGCAGTCTCACTATCGATGGGGACTGAATACAGATGGGAAGTAAGTCACTGTGGCAATCACTACCTACACTAATCAAAAGAATTTTGTGGTTCCAACTCTTCATTTCAGTAACCACTCTTTAGATAGGACCAAATGTTGGTGTACTCTGCAGAAAACGTGTGGGTGGGTACAACTCATGACTTATTTTCAGACTTGTAGAGCCTCAGTGTTACTTAGGACATACAATATTAGAAAAAGTAATCTACCATCATGTGCCAAGGCAGTGGTTTTCTGCAATAGCATGTGGCTTTGTACAGTACTGGAAACACAAACAGAATACGAACCTAGGCTCCAAACAGCTCCCATGTGTTGGTACAAGCTGCCTTGGACATAAGAATACACGGTTCACTTCAGTGCAATCCTTCTTCCCTCTCTATTTATAATACTTTGTTTCTATTGTTTTCCTTCCAATTGTTTTTATTTTTTTATCCCTATTCTCTTCCTAGAAAGGAAGGGGAATGGAAAAAAAAAAAAAAGAATGAAGATATATTATGCAAACAGGTACAAATTCCCTATGATGAATGTGATCATTATGTATGTCAAAAGTCTATCAATAAAATCAACTTAAAAAAAAGAATACAGGGTTCAGTTAAGAAATTTTATCTGCATACTCATTTTTCATAGCGGTAATAGTAATAATATCCAAAGGTGGAAACAACCTGAATGTTTACTGACAGATGAATGAATAAGCATTGTGTGATGTATGCATATGATGAATACTATTCAGCCATAAAAGTGATATAGTACTAACACTCACAACATGGATAAACCTTGAAAGTATTACGTTAAGTCAAATAAGCCAGACACAAAAGGATAAATACTGTATTAATTCACTCACATGAAGTGTCTACAGCAGACAAATTGATAGAGACAGGAAGCTGAATGGTAGCTGCCAAAGACAGAGAGGAGGATTGCTGGACAGGGAGCTATTGCTTACTGCCCAAAGTTTCTGTTTTTTAGTAATGAAAAAGCTCTGGGGATGGGTAATGGTGATAGATGCATGGCAATGTCAATGGGCTTCATGATGTTATACACATGCTAAAATGGTTAAAATGGTAATTTTTGTATTATGTGTATTTTACCACAATTTTTTTTAAAAGACTCTGATTAGCAAGACCGTCAAGGGTACTTGAAAAGATAGAAGGTTTATTCTCTTTCCTTCCCACCTTCTGCCCTGTGACCACACAGCAAGAAATCCCTTGCCAGATACCGGCACATTGGTCTTGGACTTCCAAGGTTCCAGAACTGTTAGTCAATAAATTCCTGTTTCTATAATAGCATACCAGGTCAAGTATTTGGTTGCAGTGGCAGAAATGGAGGGCCGGTGAGATGGCTCAGCAGCTTAAGCGCCTGCCCGGCAAGTGCGAGGGCCTGAGTTCGACTCCCGGAACCGACATAAGAAAAACAGGCCGGTGATATCGTTCAGCGGCACGGGTGCCTGCTGGTGCGCGAGGTCCTGAGGTCGACCCCCTGGTACCCACAAAAAAAAAAAAAAAAGAAATGGAGTAAGACAGGTGTCAAAGCTAAGAAATCATTGCTTAATCAAAGATCATGAAGATTTATAACTATGTTGTTTTAAAGAATGTTGTAGTTTTACCTCTTTGAGGTCTTTGATCTATTGGAGTTAAAATTTTATATGGTGTGATGTAGGGGATGCAGATTCATTCTTTCACATCTGGGTGTACAGTTGTCCCTGGTGATCTTTTTAAAACATTTCTGGAATCGCTTTGCTAGTATTTTGTGGAGGATTTTTACATCTATATTCATAAGGGATGCGATGTTCTATAATTTTCTTTTCTTTTTTAATGTCTTTGTCTGGTTGGTATCATGGTAATAATAATCTAATATAATAAGCTGGAAAGACTTCTCTTCTACATTTTGCAAGAGTTTTTGAAGGGTTTGAATTAATCCTTCTTTAAATGTTAGCTAGAATCCATAAGCTAAGCCCACCTGGGTCTGGTTTTTTTTGGTGGAAAGTTTTCTAAATACTAATTCAATCTTTTTAGTCATTACCTGTATTCTGATTTTCTATTTTTACTTGAATCACTTTCAGTAGTTTGTGTCTGTCTAGGAATTTTAAAGTTTCACCCACATGATCTAATTTGTTGGCACACAGTATAACTAATTTATTATAACGCTTTTCACTTTTGCAAGGATGGCAGTAATACACTCTGTTTCATTTTTCATTGTAGTGTTAGACTATTTTCGTGGTTAGTCTGCTTAAAGAGGCTTCACTTTCTTTGCTCTCATCAAAGAATCAACTCTGTGTTTCATTCGTTTTCTTTTTTTTTTTTTTCTACTCTATGTTTTGTATATTGGCTAGTTCTTCTGATGCCTACAAAGCTTTCCGATTTCTTCTTCCAAACTGTCCTATTTAACTTATCAGAAAACATATTTTAGTGTTCAACCGAGTGCTAGAACTGTGCTAGCCTTGCAAATATCATGGTGAGCAAAGCCACTACTTCCACTCAATGAGTCTTGTAGTCTAGAGAGAAGGTAATTACTCACATTATCAGATCAATGAATGCTTACTTAAAACTCAGAACATTCTTAAGAAAAGGAACACAGTTATTTGACCTAGAGCAAAGAGAAAAGTGATAGCTCAGTGGAAATAAAGAGGGAGGAGGCAATCCAGTGTGGGCAGGTGGAGAAAGAATGTCATAGCAGAAGACACAGTATCTGCAAATGCTTTACTTGTAGCTGGAACTGCAGGGCAGAAAATGTGGTGAAGGGAGAGAGTCTTAGAGACATCAGCTAGTGCCTACTGTGCCACACTGCAGCTACCACACTGACGGCTGCATAATGGATTTGCTATCAGAGTGAGAACTGGAGAGAGAGAAGAGAGGGCCAAAAATGTCTCTGCTCTGTGTTGCAAAGTTGGATGAGCGATGTGGTGCAGTTCATTAAACTGGATGCTTCTGGAGTGTTCGTTGTGGAGTATGAACCTTGAGATCGTTGAGTTTAATCTGCTTTCAAAGAGAAATACAGACTAAACAAATGTACATAATCGGAGCAGGACTCAGGATGGCAGTAATACAATGTAGCTCTTTTTTTTGCTGGGCAATAGGCTAAGAAATTCGTATATCAATTCATTCAATTTTTCCAACAAACCTAGGATGTAAGAACTATTTTTAGTGTCATTTTATAGATAAGGCATACAAAAGTATGTGCCTGCGTGTGGGTGTGGATGTGTGCATTCGTGCACATGAGTGTGTGTATTTATTTACGTGACATTCTGAGGCGTGAGGGTGGGGTATTGAAAGAGCCATGGAACAGAGAATTGGACAGGATTGCTCAAGAGCTTTGGGGGTTCTTCAAGGCTGGTGAACTCAAATTTGTAATAATCCCAATCAGTTTTGTGTCAGGCAGTTGACCTCTTAGGTGGGGACCAACAGAGCAGACCATGGACATGAGGCATAGAGTTTTGCTTCCTGAAGTATGATGGTTTTGTGATGAAAACACAGAAGAGCAAGAGCCTGTAGGGAGTGACCAAGAATACTCTTAAAATAATGTACCACAGAAAGGGGGAAGGAAGAGCAGGACTGGGGATCAGTAGAAAATTAAGATGTCAGTTGATTTCATTTTGGCCAGTCTACAGTCCCCACACAACCCTTGAAAATCTAGAAATATAATTTCTGTTCGGAATGCAAGCCTAAGACCTGCCTTAGCTTATCCCCTTTTCAGCGATGGTGAACCTTTTAGAGTTTCCAGTGATACAAACAGCCCACTGAAGCACGTGTGGCATAGGTTCACCACCACTGCTTTATTATATACTCTCAATGTTCTCAAACTCTAGAAAACTATGCTTGTTCTGAATCCCTAAATCCCGACCCAGCTCTTTATTTCGAGATGCCAAGCGTAATCTCAGTGACATCTGATCTGCAGACATCTGTGCTTTTCAATTTGCATAAATCCAAACCCAATAAATCTATCCTCAACTAAGACACTTCTTCACTTTTATTAGCCTCTCACTTTAATTAAAGGTGTATTTCTGTGTGTGTATGTATGTATGTGTGTGTGTTTAAAGTGAAAGTGGAAACTATAAATCTATATGTTGCATAGCCACCCTTTTCTTTAGGCTCATATGTTGGGAAAATTATTGCTGAGGTAGTGAAATATTGAACAGTTGCTATTAACAAATAACTCCGGCCAGCACAACCTTGGGACATGCATATTTTTACCATCGATGATCCATCTCTATTGAGTTATCCTGAAAAGTGTTTGGGGATAGAAGGGGAAGGAGACGGAGTGGAACCCTCAGGCAGAATGGTATTGGAAGGAAAAACACCTCACAATTTTGTGATTGGCCTTTTGCGTGAATTTTTTTATGCTCACCAAATCAATGTAATTAAGTTATTTGCGTGCACATTTTGGGGACTGGCAGTGATTCTCATCTTTGCTGAAGTATTAGGAGCTGAAAGGACAACTGTCCCCTTAAAACTTTCCCTTTTGATACTAATAAATTAGGGACATCTAGCAGCTCCATGCAGACCGCATTTGTTGTGATGTTGAGTGGAAGTTTCCAGGTGACATAAACAGCTGCCGAGTTAGCCTTTTGAGAAACTGCCTTTGGGAATCTAATACTTTATTATCCGTGTTGTGCCATTGTATGCTGAGCAGTAGTTAAACTAATGAGAGGTCTGTGTACCTGATCTATTTCAAGGTCTGTTTTCTCCTCAGCCAGTGAAACACCTTCGGACTGCTTCATCCATCTGTTCCTCCTCAGGGCATGACAAGCCAGCCAGTTGGCTGGAACTAAAGTCTTTCACCTGTTTTTCAAAATAAATATATAAATAAATAAATTCGTTAACCGAATTTAGTCTCTAACCTATTTGTCTAAAACCAAGCTGTTGGCTGCTCTTGAATCAACATCTTCTTACGCTAGTCAATGAGATTTTCCATTTGTTTTTATTGAAAAGATCTTGCCAGTCCCTGTAGCCACCCATCAAGGGCACTTCAATTTTTTTTTAACCCCTCCGAAATCCAGTCCCTGAGAAATAACAGAACAGAATTGACCACTGCTCAGGAGTGCAGTTTTGTTTCACTCTGGCAGAGCAGAATTTCTTTTGGAAAGCTTTTTGAAAAAGATTTAATAATCTCTTCAGAATTTGGTTTGGACATCAAATGGGTTTTTTTCAAGCAACGTTTTGAATTAAGTACACCTGAATAAAACCATATTTCAGATGATAGGGAAAATGCCTTTGGAAAACCATATATTGGGTCTTTTGAAAAGCAGAATAATTGAAGATTTTTTAAGGTACTTGGCAAAAAGGAAGAAAAGTATTCTTTTCTCTCTGAGTATGCTGGAAGGAAATGGAAGAAATGCAGTGCTTTGAGAAGGAGGTGTTGAGTTGTTTCATCTTGAACCAGGATAAGCTGTTAATATCTTATTTCCAAGAATAGTAACAGAACTTACTGATACCCATTGCCTTACACATAGAATTGTACTCATTAACTAAAGTACAACTGATTTTTAAAAGTTAGTTTCTAGTGGTCTTACACGGGACTGCAGAGAATGAGTGGTTTTCTGTCTTTCTGGAACCCACCCACCATACAGGCATTTGCAACCCAGAATACAGAGTTAATGTCTTTGGGGGTGACTATCTTCCGATGGAATCCAGAAATATTGGTTAAGTGGTCTGGCCTATTTCAAGTGAGCATTTGACATAGTCATCTCCCCCACAATGCCAGACACCACCGGCTCTACCAAATTTGCATGATCATGGCTGTCACCTGTTTTTCAGCTGTTGTGACCAAGCTGTTCACACGCCCACTGTAAAGTCCCTGTGCTTCTTCTTGAAAGCAATCAATGCAGACTTCTGGGTATTTAGAAAGTTAGTGTGTCATAGAACTTTGAGTCCTCAGAGCAAGGGTATGTAACAACGTTTTGCCCCATGTTACACTTAGGTTTTTTTTTTTTAATCCCCAATTGGTATTGCCATTCATTGTTTTCTGTTTCCAGATTCATGCTCAGAATTCTCCTTTCCAGGGTCAGAGCTGGTCTTGCTCTTTACTTGCCTTGGGAGTGCAGGAGTCCCAGGAATGCCTTCCTTTTCTGGGAACTTGGTGGTATCCACACTTTTTCCTCACTGAGTTATGACAAGGACATCACTATCATCAGCAGTCCTCTCTTTTATCATCCTCTTTCTAAAGGAACTGCATTTTTTTCCTTAACATTTCAAAGCAATCTAGTATACATAGCTCTCTGATAAATTATTGTGTCTCCAGAGCTTGTATATTCAAAGCAGCTAACTCTTGAAAATCATTTTCTATACCAGGACTTAAATTGCACAGAGATTTTCAGAACCAAATCTGTGCTCTGCATTAGGACCTGAAGCAGGGCAATAATCAGTGTGCTTGGCCTTAGTGCCTAAGGGTCACTTGTTGCTACTGGCAACTCAGTACTGAGGAAAACAAGTGACTCTCTCAAGGCCCCAGAAGCAGGGGTTAGCACAGTGGACCTCATGGAAAGTCAGTTGAGTCTGAATTGCAAATCCAGTGCCTCCACGCCAGGCTAAGAAGTACAAACTGTACACTAGATCACTCCCATTGTTAAAGGTCTTGAGGATTACAAGTTAGTTTTTATTAAAAAAATTGAATATTTTTTGCCATAAGGCATGGAATGACTTTTAAAAAATTTTTATTAGTATATGTTTGCAATGCATAATAATTACACTCATTTTGGGGAGTTGGTCCATATACATCTTGCATCTTAATGATTTTATTCCCATTTCCCTTCTTTTCTCTCCTTGCCTCCAAATCCCCTTCCCATGTCCAAAAATTCTACCTCCCTGCTTCCTACCATCTCTCCTTTATTTTTCTGCTTCAGTTATTTATAGTTTAGGTTTCTCATATAAAAGAAACCATGCAATATTTATCCTCTGTGCCTGATTTATTTCATTTAGCATTATAGCCTCAAGATCCATCCATTTTCCTGAAAGTGACTCAAATTTATCCTTTATTGCCAAGTAATACTGCCTTGTGTATATATACACAACACTTCCTTTATCTATGACTCTTATCCTGTCTAATCCCCATTTAAAATACGGGGGAGAGGGGAATCCCATTTAAAATATTATAGAGTGGCTATGTTTGCCACTTTATTGATCAGGAGCTGAGGGCCTGTGCAGCGGGGGCGAACCTATACACACGTGTCGCAGCGGGCTGTTCGTATCACTGAAAGCTCTAAAAGCTTCCTCACACTGATCTACAGGATTAATATGTTATTTGAGGTCCGACAGCTCAAAGGTGATAGAAGTGGGACTCAGTCTAAGGACTAGTTAACCAAAAATCTCATTTTTGGTATAACACCACGCAGCATCCCTAACCAAAACAAACTAAAAACAAAAAAGATTTTGTTCAAAAAGAAAACTTTTATTTCCACCCTTTTAAAGATAAAATTTTATGTATGAGGACTAACACATACCTTCTAGACTGCCATGACAATGTGATGTCAGAAAGAAAAGTTAAAAAAGAAAAAAATTTCCACATGGAGGGGACATACATTTCTCTCTATATCCCATATCTAGGAAGATTAGTGCAGTGGTGAGTATGGTCTTGGAATATAGAACAGTTGTGTTCTCCACTCTCTTCATACAGGGGAAGCAGTTTGTACCGTGAAATAAAGTGTGATATAGAGATGGTGCCCACACCGTGTTTGGACATCTACTTCCCATGCTTCCTTTTATGTAGAGGTATATAATCTTGCTTCTAAATGAAAGCCTGAGCATGCCTGTGAGTTTTTCATTTTTATTTAAATTACCAGTATCTAGTTTCTTTTCATTGCAAAATGTCATAATTCAGAAACCAATATGCAGTGCCACATAAGAGTTAAAATTCTAAATTCTGATTGAAATATACTCTAGGATAGAAGTCCCTGAAAGGAGTGGTGCGGAGTGCCTCTGTTCTCTACCTTCTTGCTCTTATTCTCTGTTTCTTTCCACTAGGGAGAGGGCCGGACAGGTACGTGAGTCCGTAGACCAGTTCCTACCTGTCAGGACCCTGGCTGGGCCTTATCAGTGATGGAGCTTTCTCTCCTGCGTGCTTTTGTGTCCCCTCCAGGGTTGCGTGCCTGGCTCTGTTTCCTGCAGTGGCCACCAGATGCCCCCATCTCCCAGGCGGTTCTTGGAAGCTCCAGCTTGCCGCTGGTGCGCGGTGATGCACCTGCCTCACTACAGAAGTGGTTTAGCCCTCGAGAAGACCACAGGGGTGGGGACCAAGACGCGCTGGACTCATCCTCTCCACCCAGAGCCGCGCCTGGTCAGGGAAAACGCTTTGCAATGCTTGGGAGCTAAGCGGGGTCTCTGTACAGCACTGAGATCGCTGTGGGCCTGGCCGTTTTCCCTTCTAGATCCCTGGGTTGGGATCAAATCCCAGCCCTGGCCCACACTCCCCTCTCCGGCTAGGAATCACACACTGCTTTCCCTGTCTCTTGCCTCCAGGCAGCATCTCAACCCTAGACCTCCACACACTCTGGTCCACACTCTGGCCGATCTCCCCACCAAGGAATGCTTTCCAGGACTTACAAATGGGTACCACATGCCCTTCTGGACTACATCAGAGTGATGTGCGTCAAGCCTTGCCAACAGTCATGCGTCTCTCCAGCAAAAGGTGACATTTATGACTCACTGTTCACCAACAATTAGGGCTCACACTCTGAAGAGTTAGATATAGAATACCACATACTTTTCTGTTTATCTTAGAAATCTTATTTTGAGCATTGTCTGCATGTGTGTGCGTTTGTGTGTGCATGGGCCCATGTGTGAGGGCACGTATGTGTGTATGAATGAAATCATCCTTTGAACCATGTTTGTCTTTAGACTGCTCTAGTCATTAACAAGTTATATAAAGCATTGATACACACTCACTATACATTTGCTGAAAGTCATATTTGGTGACTTTAAGATGCTTTTCTGAGCTGGAAATGAGAAGGTGGCACCTAATTCTCTTTCCTTGTCTAAAGGGGACTGGTGAGAGTTCTACCCAGCAATGGCTCCCCCTAAATATCTGTGTTCACCAATCACTTTCACAAAATCTTCTCTTCCCACTCTGGCTCCTGATTGTATTTATAACATTGGGAAAAGATTCAGGGTTTCTGGGGAAGATTTTGGTTCATTTCTTTTGGAAGTCAGCTTGTAGAAAGTTTATTTCTCACTGCGGTTTGATTCGCTTCTAGACTATTGTATCGACACCTCAGTCAATCTGAGACCGAAAAGTCATCCTCTAATATCTTGTTTTACTACCATTAAAAGGAAAGAACAAATTAACTGAAAGAATAAAGGCACACACGCATACCTTTGATCTTTGACTCCTTTGTAGGATACCAACTTTTCCCATTTACAATACTTTTTTATTACCGCCTTTTTGTTCTCAGTGTGGATTCACCCAGCAGTATTCTTTGAAGCTCACATTTTCACAACAATTTTGTCTAGAAACTTCTGAGAGAGGTCAATATGGATTGGCATGGGCTCCATTATCTGTGAAGCTGAGAACAGTGTGTTGCTAATGAAAACCAGGGATAGGAATGTGCTAAGCAAGGGTATCGATTAGAGAAAATAACTTACTCTCAAATGTTGTCTTAGCTACACAACAGCATCATTTTGGTCAAAGTGAAATTGCAGAACATCAGATTTCGTACATAAAACAAAAATACTTTCAGAAGTATTCTATAAATGATCAACTGGGGAATCACTGCCTGATTTGGGGTTCCTGTGAATTTCAATACAATTCCCTACTCACTCTTCCGTGTCAGTTATGGAGATGAGCTCCGGCAAGGCAGAGTCTGCATGTGTTGTAAATACTTGAAAAAGTGCAAGACTTCCCTCTAACACAGCCCCTGAACAGAGACGTAGGAATTGCAAGTTCTGACCAAATGACATTGACAAGGACTTCCAGGTTGGGTATTTCGGTTAATGCATTTCCTTTCAGATGATTAAAACTTTGGAAAATGATGACGTCAGCAGAGGCGAACCCAAAGAAACTGAGATCTTTCTTCACCTCCTGGAGGCGGAAAAAATTTTTTTTGATCTGTTAATTGCAAACATCAGGATCCAAAGTCGATTGATTATGATTACGGTGCCGCCCTTTCTTGGGGGGGGAACTATCAAACATAAAATGATCCCCCACCCCACCATTTTATACTGAGGTCCTGCTACTCTCAAATGCTTAAAATGCAAGTTGTCTGGAAACTTGAAAACAGAATTCATTGTGCCAGAATTGATAGAGGGCAGCGGAAAACTTCCAAGCTGTCCTCTAGTTGATTCAAAAAGTAATTAATTGCAGCTGCCGGTTTGCAGCAAGCTGGGGAAATGTCACCAAAAACAGAAAACTCCAAAAAGAATGACAAGGCCTTCCTGTAATTTTCCCAGCCTAAACAGAAATGAGAGGAAGGCATTGTGACTGCTGTAGGTAATGAGACTTGGGAAGATTATTATAAATAGGCTGCATAATTAACGCTCTACAGCTCAGTGAGCATTTTGTGTTGGTTTTGTGAATTTGGAGTAGGCCCCAATGGCATGAGAAAGCATTCACTCTCCCTAAATCAGGCAAGCAATTTGGCTACAGACACTGCTTCCAAATACACACTGACTGTCAACTGCTTATGAAGACAATTCAGAAATTAGCATTACCAGAGGGTGAGTAGCTGCCATGTGTAATAAGTACACATTATCTTTATTATCTGAAGGCAACTATTAATACTCTTTCATGCAGGGGAAACTGAGGTCTGCAGAGATAAACTGGAGCAATAGCCACTGACAACAAAGGATATTTAAACTCAGGTCTGTCTAATTTAAAATCTTTGATTTTCTGAAATTTACTACTCTACTTTCCATGGTTTCTGCAATGTATGGAAATTTATGTTGTGGATTTTTTTTCCTTTGAGCATTTCTTTGGAGTGATGTTTGCTATACATTTTAGTGAAAAATATCCTAGAAGAACACGTGCACCCACTGCAGAGAGCCTGGCAAAGGCAGCCACAGCTAGGAAAACTCAGGCTGAAATTATTAATGGGTGAGTGGGAAGTAGCATCCATCACTCTGTGCTTGTGCTTGCAAAGGGGTACTCATAAATATCCAAAAGTTTGCATTTACTTTTGGTAAGGATTAAAAATAGAGGGACTAACGTGGAATATGAATGTGTCTGATTTTAAAATGAAAAGAAGCCATCATCTGCTTAGAACGGTGTCTGGAAAGCGGAAGGCACCCCTATCTCTTTGTACCAGAGACAAAATGGGGATTGTAGCCCTCAAACTCCATCCAGGCCAGAGGCGTCTTGAAAACTAAGATGTGCGCTGAGCTCTGTGCAGTTAGAGGCTGTGGGAAAGAAAATGCAGAGGAAGAGAGGAGCTGGGGTTTCTGAAGCCCTTCCTCAGTGGTAGTCAGGGTATGGAGTCAACTGATGTGGCAAAGAGACCCAAGGCACAGTGCTTAAACATCATAGGCCTTCGTGTTTCTTTCACATCATAGTAAAAAATTAGTATATTTGGGTCTGCAGGAAGTTTTCATCATCAAGATACATTTTCCTATCTGAGTCCAAGGCACCTGGATCTGCCATACATCTATGCAAAGGCAAAGAGAGTGGCGAGGAGAGAGGAGGCTTGCACCAGTTAAGAAGACAATCTGGATGTGGCACACATAGGGATGGTACCACTGCTGCTTGGACCAGGGCTCTGACTAAAGGAATCTGGGAAGTGGAATCTAGTAGCAAGGCCATGGGCTTAGCTGAAACTCTTGAGTCTGGATGCTGGCGGGCAGATGCTGACAGCTGCTGCACCAACTATCTCATCCACCAGAGAGAAGAAGGGACCCAGGAAGCTGAGCCCCAAGAGAATGAAGGCCCAAAGATTGAACTGAAGATTTCCTTCGGTCTCCCCACTCCCTTCCCTTTTTCTGAACACCTCTCCTTTTGCTCTAACCATCTCTGGAAGGTTAGAAAATAAAGAAAAAAGAAAGCATAGTTAAGATTGTGCAGGCGAGGTTTTGATGCTAAAATCTCATTATTTATCATTCCACCTTTCATGGGTTGATGATGTATACACACACACAAGAACAATTATACAAAACAATAGCCAAATGAAAAAATAACTTTTCTTTCTTGCTTGCTTGCTTGCTTTCTTTCCTTTCCTTTCCTTTCCTCTCCTTTCCTTTCTTTCATTCTTCTTTCTTTCTCTTCCTTCTTTCTTCCCTTTGCCCACTCCTTCCTCCTTTCTTTCTTTCTTTTTTTCTTTCTTTCTTTCTTTCTTTCTTTCTTTCTTTCTTTCTTTCTTTCTTTCTTTCTCTCTCTCTCTCTTTCTTTCTTCTTTATTTCAGCCAAGCATCTTTTATAAAAGCAATTTGGAAGTGTAAGTCTTTTCTGAATTATTTTTTTCAGTCAAGAAGAATATACCTATAAGCCAAAAATCAATTGTTCCTTCCATTCTGGGTTTGTAGAGCCCACTCTGTGTCTATCAGTCCTGCAAGGCACATGAACAGGAAAGGGAAGTGTGCTTCACGAATCACGTCCCTGCCCTCCGCCCAAGAGGGAGCTGACGTGAAGAGGCTGGTGAATTGCAGAGGCAGAAGAGTGTGCTGCTTTGGGGTGAAAGAGCTGGAAGCAAAGGTCATCAGTGGTTGGGGATATTTAGCACCTAGCTCTCAGCAATCACTTCTGCTCCTCCTCCTGCTTTGGGGAGGTAGCAAAGAGTAGAGGGATGAAGAAATGATCAAAGCATCATTTTTCCCTTCCTTAGGCTGAAGAGCTACAAGATTATGAGAAAATAATATACTGTAGAAGAATGCACAAGCAGAGCAAGACACACACGCACTGGTTGACTGGTCCCTCTCCACTAACGTGGTAATTCAAAGAGAAATGTACAAAATTGAAAGACCCCAGGGTAACATAAAGTGGACAGTTTCAGCTTGGATTCTGTATGTGGTAGCAACATAAGGGACAGAAGACTCAGCGATGGGACACACCTTCCTACCTGCTCTGTTCTGGGCCACAGGAAGAACAGACATTTTAAGGCAACAAGGCAGTCAAATGAAATCTGAATAATAAGACTTTCTGGTCTGGATACGTTGCTTTTAAGAGGAATAAAGCGGTGAGATGGCTCAGCGGCTTAAGCGCCTGCCCGGCAAGCGCGAGGGCCCGAGTTCGACTCCCGGAACCCACATACGAAAAAGGGGCCGGTGATATCGCTCAGCGGCACGGGCGCCTGCTGGCGCACGAGGTCCTGAGGTCGACCCCCTGGTACCCACAAAAAAAAAAAAAAGAGGAATAAAGAAGCCCCTGCTGCTGCTGGCCCAGTGGTTGGGGCTCTTCTGATATCCCAGTTCGAGAGCAGCTGGTACTTCAGCCAAGCACACAGTGCTTGGCCTGCTGATGTGACTTCAACCTCAGGATCATCCAGGGACCATCCCAGGACCCTGAGTTACTCCTGCCATTTTCATCCCAGGACTCGGATGCTGACACTGCTGCAATGGAAGGGACACTAAACTGGAATGCTTAACTTCGGAAAGGACGTCTCTAGGTTCATTTATCTAGGAAAACAGAGCCTCAGTTTAATGTTTATCATTGAAAGCTTCAGTTTTCCTATGTATAAGGTGGAAATAATAAATACTAGATCATGGGGTTATTAGATTAACTGGTCTTTTCAATGGCAAGCAGCACAATGGCTAATGCCATATAAGGGTTCAGCACTTCATCGTGCCGTGTGCTAGGATCTGCGGAGGAATCAACAGTCAGTGCCTGTTTTTGTGTCAGAAGGTATACAACCAACTAGAGAGAGACAGCAACAAAGAGAAAGCACAGCAATAGAGCAATGCTCGCTCTGTATTAAAGAGGTGGACATCTTTAAAGAGTATATTACTCATTAAGAGCTGTTTTAGAGAGGAGGGTAGCCCTTTTTCTTAATTTCTGAAGAAAAAGGAAAATATTTAAAACTCTGCTTTAATGTGTAAATTGCACAGTGTAGAGTCCCATCTGCAATTTCACCCCACCTCAGGAAATTGAAAAATTCCCATTCAGGCTGTGATTGTAACCCCAGCTGCAAAACATCTTTCTGGCTTCATATCTTTATGTTCAAAGTCTGTTTCCATCCCCCACCTAGCCTTTGAAATATAAATGACATTTCCGTGTATGGTGTGGATAAACACCTAGAAATAGTGTATACAAGTTACTGGGCCAGCGCTCAACACATTTTCTGACTCACTGAAAGTTAACTAGTAGCATCTGTTAGTGACAAAGAAATGTTTCCACCTGGAAAGACTCGGTTAAGAAGGGCTGTGCTCGAAAGACAAATACTGCATGTTCGCGCTCAGTGTGGAAGGCAAAACAGTTGATTTCACAAAGCAGAGGGTGAATGGTGGTCACAAGATCACTAGAGGCTGGGGATGGGGCAGAAGGGAGGTGAGAGAGAGGCCAGGTAATGAGTATCAAAGTGCAGTTAGACAGAGGGAGGAAGTACTATTGTTCTTAAGCATAGTAGAATGATTATCGTTTACAACTTATACATTTTATAAAGTAATAGTAGAGCTTGAAGGTTTGCAACACAAAGAAATTATAAATTTCAAGGAGATGGAAATGCTAATTTCTCTGATTTGACCATTCCATATTGTAGTCATGTACTGAATTATCACATTGTATCCCATAAATACATACAATTAAAAAATAAGGTGGCTCATACCTGTAATCCCAGCTACTCAGGAGGCTGAGGCAGGAGAATTGCAAGTTCCAGGATAGCCTGAACAAATTAGTTATTTAGTGAGACCCTGTTTTAAAGTTAAAAAAAAAGGTGTGTGTGGGGTAGGGATGTAGGTGAGTAGTAGAGCACCCTGCTTTAAATCCCCAGTACTAAAAATAATAATAAAAACTAAAATAACTTTTAATTAAAAATAAAGAAATGGAACAAATGGACTTAGTAGATGTCTACAGAGTGTTCCATCCCACAACATCAGAATACACATACTTCTCAGCTGCACATGGGACATTCTCCAAAATAGACCACATACTAGCTCATAGAACCTGCTTAAGGAAATGCAAAGGAATTGAAATTATCCCATGTATATTATCAGACCATAGTGCAATGAAATTGGAAATCAATGGCAAAAGAAACCACAAGAATTTGCTAAACACATGGAAATTAAATAGCACCCTACTGAACAACCAATGGGTCACAGATGAAATTAAAGAAGAAATTAGACAGTTTCTGCAACTGAATGATAATGACAGTACAACATACCGGAACTTATGGGATACAATGAAAGCTGTCCTAAGAGGGAAATTTATAGCATTAAATTCCTATATCAGGAAAACAGAGCAAGCACAAATAAACAACCTAATGGTGAACCTCAAACTTCTAGAAAAAGAAGAGCAGGCTAAGCCAAAAGCTCGTACAAGGGAGGAAATTACAAAGATCAGAGCAGAAATTAATGTATTGGAGACTTAAAAAACAATACAAAGAATCAACAAATCAAAGAGTTGGTTCTTTGAAAGATTAAATAAAATCAACAAACCCTTATCCAACCTTATTAAAAAAAAGACAGAAAGTACTCAAATCCACGCAATTAAGAATGAAAAGGGTGATATCACGACGGACCCTGCAGATATCCAGAAGATCATCTATACCTACTTTGAAAACTTGTATTCTAATAAGATGGAAAACGCAGAAGAAATGGACAGATTCTCAGATACATATGAATTACCAAAGCTCAACCAAGAAGATATAAAAATCCTAAATAAACCAATAACAATCAATGAAATTGAAGATGTAATTAAAAACTTCCCAACAAAGAAAAGCCCAGGCCCTGATGGATTCACTGCTGAATTCTACAAGAAATTTAGAGAAGACCTAACACCACTACTTCTCAAACTCTTTAATGAAATTGAAAGGGAAGCAATACTCCCAGATTCATTCCTGGAAGCAAGCATTACCCTGATACCAAAACCAGAGAAGGACCTAACTAAGAAAGAGAACTATAGGCCAATCTCCCTAAAGAACATAGATGCAAAAATCCTCAATAAGATACTGGCAAACAGAATCCAACAAATCATCAAGAAGATTATACACCATGACCAAGTTGGATTCATCCCAGGGATGCAGGGATGGTTCAACATACGTAAATCAATAAATGTAATACACCCTATTAACAGAACCAAGGACAAAAATCATATGATCATCCCAGTAGATGCAGAAAAAGCTTTTGACAAAGTCCAGCACCTATTCATGATAAAAACCCTACAGAAAATTGGAATAGATGGTCTTTATCTCAATCTGATAAAAGCTGTCTATGACAAACCAACAGCCAATATCATACTAAATGGACAAAAACTGAAAGCCTTCTCTCTAAAATCAGGAACAAGACAAGGATGTCCACTGTCCCCACTCTTATTCAACATAGTCCTGGAAACTTTAGCCGGAGCAATTAGACAAGAGAAAGAAATAAAAGGAATAAAGATAGGAAAGGAAGAAGTTAAATTATCATTATTTGCAGACGACATGATACTCTACGTAGAAGACCCCAAAAACTCCACTAAAAAATTGCCCGATTTAATAAGCAAATTCAGTAGTGTAGCTGGATACAAAGTCAACACTCAAAAATCAATAGCCTTCCTGTACACCAATAACAAACTCACTGAGACAGAAATTAGGGAAACAACACCTTTCACAATCACATCTAAAAAAATGAAATACCTAGGAATGAATCTCACAAAGGAAGTAAAAGACCTCTACACTGAAAACTACAGTACTCTGAAAAAGGAGATTGAAGAGGATATCAGAAAATGGAAAGATATCCCTTGCTCTTGGGTCAGAAGAACCAATATAGTGAAAATGGCCATACTTCCAAAACTGTTATACAGATTTAATGCAATTCCGATCAAAATTCCAACAACATATCTCACATAATTACAGAAAACAATCCTAAAATTCATCTGGAACCAGAAGAGACCTAGAATAGCAAAGGCAATTCTGGGCAACAAAAGCAAGGCAGGGGGCATCACAATCCCTGATTTGAAATTATACTATAAAGCTACTGTGATAAAAACAGCGTGGTATTGGCAAAAAAAAAAACAGACCTGAAGATCAATGGAATAGAATAGAAGATGCAGAAACAAGTCCAGACATACTAAGCCACCTTATCTTTGACAAAGGTGCCAAACACATTCACTGGAAGAAAGATAGCCTCTTTAATAAATGGTGCTGGAAAAATTGGCTCTACACATGCCAAAGATTAAAATTAGACCCATATCTTTCACTGTGCACTAAACTAAATTCAAAATGGATCAAAGAACTAAGTATTAAAACAGAAACATTAGATCTCCTGGAAAATAGAATAGGTAAAACTCTTGAAGACATTGGTGTAGGCAAAGACTTTATGAATAAAACCCCCATCGCACAGGAAGTATCACAAAGAATCAACAACTGAGATCTCATCTTATTAAAAAGCTTTTGCACAGCAAGAGAAACCATCAACAGAGTGAAGAGACAACCCACAATGTGGGAAAAAATGTTTGCCAGCTGTTCCTCAGACAAAGGATTATTATCGAGAACATACAAAGAACTCAAAAAAATCAGACCTCCCAAATTTAAAGACCCAATCCAAAAATGGGCATCTGAGATGAATAAACACTTCTCAGATGAAGAAATACAAATGGCAAATAAATATATGAAAAAATGTTCACCATCACTAATCATTCGAGAGATGCAAATTAAAACAACACTGAGATTCCATCTCACCCCAGAAAGAATGCCTATTATCAAGAAGTCAACTAATAACAAATGCTGGAGGGGCTGTGGGGAAAAAGGAACCCTTCTCCACTGTTGGTGGGAGTGTCGACTGGTGCAGCCACTGTGGAAATCAGTGTGGAGATTCCTCAAAAAACTAGGATTGGAGGTCTCATTTGACCCAGCTATTCCCCTTCTGGGCATCTTCCCAGAAGAATTAAAAACATCGTACCACAGCGATATATGTGCACCCATGTTTATAGCAACACAATTTGTAATAGCTAGTTCGTGGAAACAACCCAAATACCCATTAACCGAGGAATGGATAAAAAAGATGTGGTATTTCTACACAATGGAGTACTACTCAGCCATAAAGAAAGATAAACTGGAAACTTTTATAGGTAAATGGATGCAACTCGAGAAAATACTCACAAGCGAAATAAACCGGATGCACATTTGTAAACATTGTATTGTCTCCCTAGTATGAAAATGCAATTTCACTGTGGAATGAAATTCCTTAGTCTTCTATTCCATTCCTTAGTCTTCTATTCCATTCCTTAGTCTTCTATTTTTACCTAGCTTTTACATGGCTTAATCTTATACTGAGTAATATTTTTCTCCAAAAGATATTTGTACATTCTCTAGTGCTTGAGTTTGTTAATACATAAGAATGTTTACTTGTTGTCTTTAAAAAATAAATAAATTAATTAATTAAAAAATAAAACAACAAAAAAATAAAAAAAATTTAAAAAAATAAAAATAAAGAAATGTCTATGACCCGACAAATACATTCCTGCCTTTCAGCCAAGATGATGGAGTGTCCAGCTGGAGTTTGAGCAAACAGAATGGGCCTGGTGAGGGGCAATGGAAAGAGAGGGCAGAGAATGTGGGCACTCACTGTGCACCAATATAAAATGACAGTCAGGGCTGGGGTGTAGCTCCACATTAGAGCACTTGCCTAGCATGTGGGAGGCCTTGGGTTTGATTCTACAGCACTTTCTATAAATGAATAAAATAAACGAATGCATGAAAGATCACCATTTACTGTTAAAAAGAATGTGGTTGCTATGCCAAGGAGCTTTCCCTTAGTACGTTTCTGATGAAACCTCTTGCCACTTGCTACCACAATTAATCCAAGAGAAAATTTGTAGAGGGGTGGAAGAGGCTAACATGACAGTTGCATTGAATGTGTGACTGTTTGTGATGAATAACATGACCTTTTTCGTAGGAGTCTATGTGGCTAAGCAGATGACTTACACACAAATGTTTATCAAACATATCAAAGATGGAGAAATCGACAGCTTCCTGGTAGCTCCCCGGAAGTTAAGACCTTGAATGACTTGGACTTGTCGCAGTGTTGTCTCTACTTCGCACACGATCGAGTTCTTCCTCACCCAGGGATGCTTTTCTAATTTTCTGTCACTGCTGGGACTGGCTTTCCAAGCCAGATCACCTCTATTTCTCTATCATATGTGTGCTGGGGTCTCAGGTATTCCTATTTCCTCTGACATTTCTGTTCCCTCCAGTGCCCCTCTCCTGCATGGCCTGTGATAGGACATGTTCATTGATATGAAATGTATTGTCTGACAATGTAATCGATAGCACAAACCTGCCTCAATGCGCCCCGAGGCCTGTGCCTCATGTTCATAAAAGTAGTTATTACTCCAGGTGCTGCTAGGCTTTTGAGCCCCTGCGTTTTTATTAATTGCATCTCTCAGTGAAGCTGTGATGGAAAAGAGCTACTGCTTTATGAGTTTCCTCATTTCCTCAGTCTGGTGTTTTGGACTCTGTGCGGGGCAAAATAATAATAATAATAACAATAATAATAATAATTTCCTAAAACAAGTTATTGTTCATCTCCTACAATTAAATTCTTGGAATTGACTCCAGAGGTGATGTTTTAAAGGGAAACAGAGCATATTGGTCATAAATGTCTTTGCCATTTGTTGAAATTGGAATTCGATTTGGAGATGAAAGCTGATAAAGTAAGTGGTGAGTTGGGCTGGATTTAGGAGGCCCAGTTATCACCTGAATATTTGCACTGATTTCCAGGGAAGCTTTAGCTTGACAAATCATGCTTCCTGCACGTGATTTCTTTGTGTGCAGATGCTGGCAGTTGTGCCTACCCTCTTAGCAGATGAAAGTTTTGTATTTGTTATTGTATGCATATCTCAGACTTGATACACAAACTACATTCTAACCAGCGTGTACAACCCACGTGACCACACTGTGCCCTGAGGTTGCTTTAATGATCAGCTGTCACAGCCCTGAAAATTTTAATAAAATTTCAGCAAAGCCCCTATATTTTCCAGTGGGTCTTGATTGTTGCATATTCATTTGCAATTAAGAAAATTTTATGGCCTGTGAGATGGCTCAGCGGCATAAGCACCTGCCTGGCAATCGCGAGGTCCTGAATTCGACTCCTGGTACCCACATATTAAAAAAAAAAGAAAATTTTATAGCTATAGATATAGATATGAATACAAATACAGACATAGATATAAGTGTAAATAAATCTCCGCGCTATGGTCCTTTTTATTCAATGATGTCCATTAACAATTTATCCAAAGTTTTCAAGAAGAGTATTTTTTAGTCCCTTCCTCAAAAAGGTACTAAATGTTCATTACTTTATTAGAGTACCTATAGGAGAAATTTGGGATTGGTTTTACAAGATGTATCCATCATTATCTAATGGGAATACTAATGGAATCCTTGGAGAGAAATGAACTCATGAACTTTTGAAACAGTCTTCTTGGACCAAGGTCACATTTTTTTTTTTCTTTTAAGCACATGTCATTAAGCACATGTCTTAAAGAACATTGAATTTTGGGGAGAAACTTTCTTCTTTTACCTCCAGTACCTGCATAGCTGACAGCTATCAAGCAACACACAGCAGAGTGACGGCCACCACTGGGTCTGATTTATAAGCTATAATTAATCCATTTTTTACTGAAAACACCTTACTGAGTGTGATTCATCAGTGTCATTCACAGTATAGATGGAGGAAAGGGGTATAATTAGAATTAGCCAGTTTAATTTTTGAGTCACATTTCCAAAAGAACCATTCGCATCACTATTCTCCATATGCTTTGTGTTGCCCTGTCATGCTAAACTAGAAAGTTATGTTATTACTTCTAAAGATTTGGAAATTTTGCCTTTTATTTGGTGGAGGGGTGGAGGGGGGATGTTACCTGCTCAAGTTCATGGACACACAATTACGCATGAGGCACTCAACAGCTGTGCCCTGATAGATTCCTAGCCTGAGGCTTATCAGGCTTTCACTTACTCAATCAGCCATTCACAGGGGTCGTGGTGTTAAGAGAATGCTGGGAAGCAAACCCCCTCTCATGCTGTATGTATGTGGTTGTTATATTTCTTTTGTCCTACACAAAACACCCATTTGCTTCAGAAAGCTTAGAGATGAGTTTAGAACACAAACTTGTAAACAGATGATTTTAAAAGCGTGTTTGAGAGTAGTAGAGTGCTTGCCTATTTAGGGAGAGGCCCTGGATTCAGGGACCACACACACAAAAAGGTTTTGTTGGATTTGGGGACGAAACCTGATAATTAGACTGAAGTTAGGTGGCACTGCCTGAGAACTCCCCTGACTCACACCGACTTCCTGGGGAGCTTCACCTAGACACATTCTGCTTTTCTAAGCTGTGGCAGTAAAAGTATAGGAGGGCCACCTCATTTGGAAGAGTAAGAAAGGAAACTGCATTTAAGTTTACGCCTTTTATTGTTCACTTTTCCATTGCTGGGACAAAATATCTGGCACCCAGAACTTAAAAGAAGATGGGGGTTGTTTCGCTCAGAGGTCAGTCCGGGCATGGCTGGCTGGCTCCAAGGCAATATAGCATGGAGGAAGGGCAGAGCAGAGGGGAGATGTTCAACCCATGGCAGCCAGGAAGCAGAGAGGGGAGGAGCGAGGGACAAGACAACACCCTTCCAAGTCATGCCCCAGTGACCCACCCACTTCTTCCTATCGGCCCACCCAATGGCACATTTAGCAATGGACTCATCAATGAATCAATCTACTGATGAGTATATCTAGTCCCCACACAATCTAGTCACCTTCTAGAAGTCCTACATCTGAACACATGAAACCTTGGGGGGACATTTGAGATCTAAACCACAGCATACCTGAATAACATCAGCAGCTATCTTGAATCCATAATTTGACCTTAATGATAACTTGGAAGCAGAAGGTATGAACCAAAAACAATGGATATGTGGAGAAAAGATGATACAGTATAGTGACATATGGGAGAATGAAGGAATTGAGGTGAAAAAAAAAAAAAAAAAGGAGAAATAAGAGTTTGAAATACTAGACAACCCTGATTCAAAGTCAGTGGATTATGGATACAGAATTTGAAGATGAGAAATCAATTTTAGAGTATCTGGTGCTGGTGGGAATACTTTCTTTTCTTTAAAATGTGCTATATGCACTTTCCAGGAGGATGCAGACTTTGTCTTGGTAACTGCTGTGTCATAAAGTATATAGACATTTTCAGAATTAAACCCCCTATGTCATGTGTCGTATAGTTGAGTGAATTACCTAGGCAGCATGTAAGTAAAGAAGTGGAATTGAGAAAAATATTTGCTCAAGTCAGACAAAGCTGAAATCTGGGATAATTGTCTCCCTAGATACCCTAGCCTTCTTCCTCTTCAGTAAGTGACTCCATGCATAGAAATGGGGGCTGGGCTTGCTCTGGGAGGGTGGAGAAAGAGAGAGAGAGAGAGAGAGAGAGAGAGAGAGAAAGAGGAGAGAGAGAAGGGGCCCACCGTGGCCTAAAAATGGAGTGAAAATGCACTTAGAACTATTAGAGCTCTTACTTTAAAAATTAAGTTTTAAGGGATGTTTCAGAGTCTGAAACATAATTTTTAACTCTTTCTTCTGTGTCATTGTCCTAATCTATTACCCTCTCCACTGGCAGAATAGAGGGTACTAGGAAACCAAGGACTTACTCCTAATGACAACTGACAAAACATTTGTCCCTTGAAAAAAAACGAAAGTAATGAAGACCAGTCGAGAATACACAGCTCCCAGAAATTTTGTCCATGTCATTTGAAAGACATCTAAGTCTGGGATATAATAAATTATCTTATAATAATTTTGGGAGGAAAATTATGGATGGTTGATAAATGTCCTATAGATTTACACTTGCCTTTCTTTTGAGTATTAAAAAAAAATACCTAATTCTAAACTTTGAAAAAAATTGCATTTATGGATGTGATTTTAACTCTAGAGTAACAAACTCTAGCAAGGGGAAGCTATTTAATTAGCTGATGACAGAATGTTAATGTAAGTCCTTGACATGCATCATGTGAGAAACCATTAAAGTTAGATCTATTAAAGTGAGTGCCTTGAAGGAATAATGAAATTCAAATTAAAATATTTTAATGAAAACATTATAAGAGAAGATCAATATAATTAATTTTTTTAAAATATTTTGAGCATTGATTTTTATTTTTTTAAGTTGAAAGTATTTATTTACTACAGGGAAAAGAGAATAATTAGTAGCTGATTCCTCAGGCAGAGTAAAAATCTATTGTTACAGAGAATATGTTAAAATCTAATGAAGGAATATGAGCTGAAATTCCTTAAAGTGATAAAATGAATTGCATTTCATATCTTACATCAAGTAACATTGTCAGAGAATCTTATGCTATTCTTGGGCTACGATTCTATGTCCTCAGATTCTCCTGCTAATTTCAGTCTCAAAAGGCTGAGGTTCCTCACTGGGGGGCTCATGAGAGGATTTGTGAGTCACTGTCACCACCGCTGAGGAAAACAAGTTGTTTAGACAGTAGAAAAATATTTTATTTTTCTCATGTGGACAGCACATTTAACAAGAATGGGGAAAGCGAGTGAAAAACCAAGGAATACAATCTATTTGCTATTCCATTTTTCTTTATTAAAAAAAATTTTATGTTATTCCTCTTTTCTGAAGAAAAAACTGAGATTTTACCAGGAAGTAGGTGATATAGTGTGAGTGACCTATTTAATCAGAGTTCCCTGAGCAGGGAAAATTAAGTGTTTGTGAAAGAGAGTTCCATGCGGGAGTATTCTTGTGAACTTCGTAGAAGCACAGCTAGGATGCGTTTGGTAACAGGGCCTGGGTGTCTTAGCACTGATAAGATTCATGCCGTGTGACAGAACCCCTGTGGGTCCTTGCTAAGCAAAGTGTGATGGATTCAAGACCTCTCGCTTATGGATTTGGATAACCTCTGGGAGACCCCATTACTTCTATTTATAGAACATAGATGATATTAAGGTTTTCTTAAAATAAGAAAAACAGCCTGTGTACCAGGCTGCAAATTCTCATTAAAGATGGCTGCAAATTCTTTGTTACTTCTCCAATTAAGATGCAGACTCTGTCTCAGCAAAGAGAGAAAAGTAACCAAGCCAAAGGCAGGGTCCCTGTACTCTCCATAATGGGCAGCAGAAGCAGAACAATGACCAGAATAATTTGACACGTGCAGACCTATGGCACTGGCTGATTAGCCAAAAGTGAAATAGACAGGAAGCCTACAAAATTTTTACTAGATTTCTATAATTGAAAAAATTTAAGGGCACGGAGATGGTGTGGGTGTAAAGGACCCACTCTAGGGCGGGTAGCCTGCAAACAATAAAAAGGAAATGAGGAAGGACTGACTGCTGGTTCTTCAGAGAAGCTCCAGTGTTCGCCTTCGGCTTGGAAGTCATCTCCTGGCTTCTAGCGTAGACTGTTCATTTTCCACCTGGGACTCTTCAGTCTTTCTCCTGGCACTCTTCAGCCTTCTGGTGCAGACCCACCAGCCTCCTGATACGAACTTGCATGGAACACTGCAGTGAGCTCCAGACCTTGGACTGAACCCTTCAGCCTCCCATGTGCAGACCCCCTCTGCACGCTTCCTCATCCAACTCTGTGGCTGACCATTGTAAGCCAATCTTATGATTTCTTATACATTGTATATCTTGTGTTATATCTGTTTCTCTAGTAATCCTGACTGATACAGACTCTAATCATCTTCCCTTGAATCTGAACTGGTTTGAGGATTTATTACTCCCTGGATCTTCACAGATATAAACTTCTGGATTCTGAAGATAAATCATGGTAAATATTGCAGCTTCTGCCTATCCGTTTTGAAATATTTCCTCTTAGACCCCTGAGTCTGCATAGAAGAAACATGACTATGCACCTAGAAGGACAAGAGAGAAGAGGCCAGGAGAACAAATGAAAGGGAGAGCTTCCAGATTAGTTCAGCTTTCCAGATCTTCCCCAGGAAGCCCCAACCACATAAGTGACCATCCTGGACCCTTGGACTCTTATCTCAGATAGATACTGGATTTCCCAGACTGCAGGAAAGATGAAGGAAATATGGTGTCCTCTAGGCAGAAAGGAGATTCAAGTGTAAACTATGAGGAAAATGAGAGTTCAACCCAATTAGGGCAAAACAACCTAATTATGGAAAACAAGAGAAATCATCAGTAAAAAGACAGGATTACACCCCGAGTAGGGCCAGTACAATGGGAGGGTCAGAAATGATATGAAATGAATAAGGATGCTATTATGCAAGAATCAAAAGGAGACAAATTAAAGGTAACCACAAAGAGAATGAAACCCCCAAATCAGCAATGAATTTCCCCAAAATTCTTGACCAACCCCTATACTCTGCATCTAAGAATCACAGGGTAAACAATAGCTGAAAGACTGACAAATAAGTATGTTATCTATAGAGCTAACTTACTAAATGTACTCGGTGACTCCTGCTCATGTTTTACTGACCATTTTGACATAAAAGGAAGCTGATAACAGGTGGTATTATGTTTGCAATATTGATTTACTATTATGAAAAATAAATTGGGATTTCTACCTATAAAGAAGAAAGTAATACATGTAGCTAACTAAAGTTATTTGCCAAAGAAAGATGAATCCTTTCCAAAGACAGGAAAGCTAGAGTGGAATTATGAAATGTGACCATGACCTAAATCTCACCCCCTCACTTTGTGTCAGAAGAAGACATCCATGGTGTCCTCTACACCAAGAGATTTAAAAATTATTTGATTAAGGAGGAAAGAACGTATCTGAGAAGCAATGAAGCGATTGTGTTTTGTGCTAAGATGCTATAAGAGATGAAATTGGAATAACTCCTGGCTTTCTGGTGTAATTACAAGAATGATCTTACCATAGAGATCTTTGGCCACAGCTCATTGAATATGGTATCTCTTGGATTGAAATAATTGGACAAATCATTAAAAATGTTTGACATATATTTTTGAACAGTTCCAAAACTGGTAAACAGAGACCTCATTAGAACTACTATGATAGAAAAACCTCCATTCCTCACTTATTTAGCCATTTCTTTTCTAAGTGTGTAACTTTTCTGTCAGTTCCACTTATCTGACCCTTAATCACACTACCTTTTAAAACTTTGTATTATCAACTCATATTTGTGCACAATTGTGTATAATTCCTCACTTCCCAAGTTTAGCTGTAATTTTCTTCAAGCAAGAGCCACATTGAATACTTCTTCTCATTTCCCAAAGTTTCTAGCTCAAGAGGGAACATATGCTATCCATCTGTAATTACTTTATTAAACTGACTGGACGTGAAGTCTAAACAGGAAGTGGATATTAATTTTGACCAACACTGCTATCAAACAGAAATCCTTTCATTATTTCTTGGAAAATAAATTTAGAAGATAATGGCTTCTGTTTCCCATTCATTTTTGGACATTCAAACAATTTACTTTGAACTATTTTCCAAATGTAATTTTATGTTTATATAATATAAAAATAGCCATATAAATAAACAGCCACATATATTTTAATCTCTCCATATGTCCTCCAATAACACATACAAATCAACACAAACAGAAAATAAAACTTTCTATTACTCATGTGAACAACATGACAAGGAAATAACAAATACTATAAACTCCAATTTACATGAAAATGAGGCAATAAATATCTGACACCAGTAGAAGCATCTTTAAACCCAACAAAGGACTGGAGAGTCAATGAAGAATAAAAAAACTTTGAGTCAGAAAGTAGTCTAACCATAATAATATAAAATAATTCAGAATTTAAAATAAAAATTATACTGATAGGGAAACAGGAAGTAGAAAAACAGATCAAAAATATAGTAAATAAGTATATTGGTTATCAATGAGCAAAAAAAAGGAAAAGTGGTAGTAGCCACAATAAGGAAGAATCCCCAAATCAGCATATAAACTCCCCCCAAATTCTGGGTTACTCCCAAACTCTGCATCACTAGGAGACACTGCAGTTATCTTAAACCACATAAACAATGACTGAAAAGCAGAAATACCTGGTTTGAGATTTCAGCAGCTGCCAAAAGCAAGAAGAGTGTGAATTAAAAACTGCATAGATAGAAGGGCAGGTTTAAATGGTTTGGAGTTTCATGACTTAGAAATTAATACCTTATCTCTAGACTAAGAGATGGTTCCCTAGAGTTAAAAAAAAAAATATATATATGTATGTATATATATATATATATATATATACAGTATATTGAATATTAAACAGTATATATACAGAATATCAATATATACTGAATATTAACATTATATATTCAATAGTCAGAGAAAGACTGTGGTCCCCAAGAAAATGAACATATACGTTCATTGTATGGATGCATGAGTGAACTGTTCTGACAGGAGACAGTTCTGAGCCATAGCTTTACAACAGAAACACGACTAGCAAGAATGCCACATGGTAGTTGTGTATATATTTACCCTAACAAACACAAAAGCACAGATCCCACAAGTTCATTGTCTCTGACAGTTATTTATCTGAACGGTAAACAAACTCCGTACTCCCTTGAGAAAGAAAACGTGATAGCATGTCCAATGCACAGGATAAAATAAAAGTTTGTAACACATGAAGAAACAAAAGTTAATTCATAATTAAGAGAAAAACCAGTTAACATAAACAGACTCATAAGTAATATATTGATATTATATATAAAATGTTGAAGAAATGTGATACATTTATTATATAATCTGTGGGAAAATATATATAACTGATTGAATGATATGGAAGCTATAATGAAGATATAAATGGGAAATACTGGAAGTAAAATATTCCTGAAATTAATATGTCACTGCATGAGGTTAACTGAATGGGGCCACAGTAACCTGTGAAACACAACCATCCTACCTGGTATATAATTGTAGTCCCAGAAAAAGAGAGAAAAAGAGCATTAAAGATAATTTGAAAAACTATTGGCTAAAATATTTCTAAATTACCAAAAGTCATCACTTAACCCAGGACATTCAGGGAATTTCAAGCAAGATAAATCCGAAGGAAAATACATGTAGGCATATCAGATCAATACGCTGACAGCTGAAGATCAAGATGAAACTGTAAATGTAACTGGAATGAAATAAGTACATTACAATAAGAAGAACAATATCAGCGTAGTAATTGACTTATCCTCAGAAATAATGGGGATGAGCAGGAAATATAGCTTTAAAATCCAAATCTTAGAAAAAAATCTATCAACTTAAAGCTCTATATGTAGGAGAAGTATATTTCAAAACAATAGCGAAAGATACATATTTGAGATGAATGAATTTCATCTAAATGAGAAGCTATGTGAAACAACAGCTTTAAAATGCTGGCAACAGGCAGAGAAAGACTGTGGTCCCCAAGAAAACGAACATACACGTTCACTCTATGGGTGCACAAGTGGACGGTTCTGACAGGTGACAGATCTGAGCCATAGCTTTGCAACAGAAACACACCTCAAGTGTGGCATTCTTGCTGCTACACGGAGGAAAGAAATACATTTGGGGAAGAATTTATGGGCTAGCATGCTGGAGAGGTTCCCACTGTAAGCAAAAAGCTACATTATCCTAGTGATCTTTGTATGATCAGGTGAGAAACAATATTTAAGATTGGAATAAAAGTAAAACTCTCTTCATTTGCCAATAGCACAACTGCTTATTTAGAAAATTGTAAGAAATCCACAAAGAAGCTACTGGAATTCACGAGTGACTTTAGAAAGATTTTTCAAATATAAAGGTAATGTGTTTCTACACACTAGTTGAATAAAATGTAAATTTCTCTAAAATACTATTTGTGATAACATAAAAAACACTTGCAATACATTTCTCATCCAAGGTGAAGGGGCCTCACAGGTGGGCCCTCTGCTGGCAGGTTTCCAAGGCGGGTTAGGGCACCACATTAAGAGAGACAGTGGACACACATGTGGGCATGTTTGCCTCTCATAGTCTCTCTTCGTTTCCTTAGAAAGCCACCACAATTCAGTCATGGAAGTCTGCCCTGATGACCTTATCTAATCCTAGTCACCTCCCATTGGTTTCGCCTCTGAATGCTGTAGTAGGATTAAGTTTCCACCTTCTTAGTTCTTCAGAATGGACATTGAATTTCAGTGTAAGACACATTGGGGGACACCCTCAAACCTTCTGCAAAACAAAGCCCAATCCAGGGAAAAGTATCAAGCATTCTTGCAAGAAATTAAAGATGGTTTGACAAATGAAGAATGATACCTTGTTCATGGATCAAAAGAATGAATATTTTAAGACATTAATTTTTCCACCAAATAATCTCCAGATTCAGAGGAACCTCGATGCAAGGCATAGCCATTTTAAAATAAAAATTGGCAATCTGACTCTGAAATGTATGTGGAAATACAAAGGGAATTTTGAAATAGAACAAATTTGGATCACTCGTATCACCTGATTTCAAGACTTACTATGGAGCTACAGTAATCACAAGGAAGTTGTCTAAAAATAGATCTACACATACACAGTTGAAGTTCAACAACTTTCCAAAGTCATTTGGCAGGAAAAGCACATTAAATTTTGAAAAAAGGTACATAAAATTCTATATCTATATGTAAAATAAATGAACCTATTTCCTTAATTCACAATATATGTTGAAATTGGCTTGAAATATATTCATGTATTTTAAAATCACAAAATAAAACCTTCATAAGGAAGTATAAGTGAAAGGTAAATATTTTTCAGACAGGTCACTAAAAATTTGAATCATGAAACTTTTTAAAAAGTAGAACTTCATTAAAATTTTAAAATGTGATCTTTATAAAATATCATTTAGAAAATTAAAAGACAATACCTAGACTTAGAGAAACATTTTCAAAGTGCATATCTAATAAGCTCATGCATCTCAATAAAAAGGCAGCCCCTCTTCAAGTTAGGAGAAGCTTTCAAATAGAAACATCTCGAAGTTGCACAAATGTCTCATAGGTGCTCAATCTTATTAGTTACTAGAAAAATGTAAATTAGAACCACAATGAGATACTACTATACCTGCTAGAATATAAAACAGATTTTTACTCATCACTGGTGATGTAAAATGGTACAAAATATTACTTCCAAATGGGAAAAGTTTTGTCATTTTTATATAAAAATAAACATAAATCTAACATACAACCCAACTACTCCACTCTTAATATTTATTCAGAGTATCTTAAAGTTCATGTATATATAAAGATATATACATAGGCATTCATAGTAGCTTTGTCAATACAAACCAAAAGCTGGCCGCGATATCACTTTTTCAGGCGAGTGGATAAACACATTGTGATACGCACACTTAGCGGAATACAATTCTTTGAAAATATGAAATTACCTACTGATACATCCGGTAATGCATATGGATCTCAAAAGTGCTTAACAAAAGCAGCAGACACAAATAAAAATATACTGATGGTCTGGGCAGTGTGGTACAAACCTGTAACCCCAGGTACTTGAGAGGCTGAGGCAGGAAGATTACAAGTTCCAGGCCAGCCTGGGCAATTCAGGGAGATCCTATCTCAAAACAGAAACTAACAGGGAGTACAGCTGGATGGTAGAATGTTTGCCCAGCATACAAGAGGCCCTGGGCTTGATCTTCGGTACCTCAAATCTAATCCATAGTGACAAAAATTAAATCAGTGTGCTATAGGAGACAGGGTACGGCAAAGCTGGCTGAGGAATGGGCAGGACTTGTAAATTACAAGATCCCAGGGCAAGGTGAGGACCCCAAATGTGGTACTTCTTGTGAGCTCACACGAAGATGTGGATGGAATAAAAGAGAGTGGCCATGGTGGAAACCCGCTATTGTGCCTGAGTTTGCATAGCAGCCCTGGCCATGTTTCTCAGATGTGGCGTGTAGTACTTTTATTTTTGCTTTTAACCTCTTTTTACTTTGTTCCACCCAAGTTCACTCTGCAGAGCTGCTTTTTCCCATACCCATTTACCCCGAATTTTTCAAATAAACTTTTTGGCACCATTATTGGCTTGTCTCGTCCACTTCTTTGTTCGAGGCAAGAAGGACCTGGAACACTTTTGATTGGAGAACCATTTCTAAAGGAACTCCCCGATATCAAGTCCTTGCCCTGGATTTAGGAGTAAGGTTAAAGACTGACTGGGAAAGGGTAACTTTGTTTCAGGCCTTCATGGTGGTTACATGGTGTATATTTGTCAAAACACATGGAATAGTATCCTTACCATTACTGTGTTTTTTATAATGAAATTATACTTCCATGGAGTTGCTTTTTCCAAAAACTATTAAAAATTAAATATTGAGGAACAAAACTACATAAAATATATAAAATTTTATTGAAACAAATTAACAAAAATAAATTTATATAATAAGCTCATTTTGTAAATCTTAGAATTATAATAGCAAACAGTATTCTACCAATTAAGCAATAGATTTAATTCACTCACAACTAAAATTTTAACACAGGTTTTTTTTTTCTTAGAAAATTTACTGGCTGTTTTTATAAGTACATAGGAATTCAAAGAGCCAAATATAACTAAAGCAAATCTTGAAAAAAGAACAAATCTTAAAAAGTCATAACACTAAAAAATCAGACCTGTTATACAGTACTTGAATTAAAACAGTACATTCTGACTTTAAGGTAGACCCTAGAATAGAGTGCAGATCTTCAAATGTTGTAGTTTTGTTCAAGTCAAAACAAACATTGGTAGAACAGAAAGGATTTCTTTTCCAAAAACTGCTGGGATTATTACATATTCATATACCAACAAAATGAATCTTGATACCTATTTACAGCATGCAAAACATTTTATTGCAAATAGTTGGTAGATATAAAATGTACAAGGTAAAATAAAAAAGAAAAAATAAACCTTTCTGACCTTGAAATAGTAGATAGTAAAATCTAGACTAATCAGAAAGAAAAAAGAATTGGACTATACTAAAAATTAATTAAAATCAACAAAACTAACTTTTTTCTTCAAAAGATAGCATTAAAACTTGTGATAATATAAAGTACAGAATGTAAAAAGATATTCGAAATACATCTAATGATGAATTGTTGCACAAAAAATCCTACAGGACAATGCAGGAAAGATAATCTATCACAATTAAAAACAAAACAAAACAAAACAAAACAAAACTCTCAAAAGAGTATACTCCAATTGCCAGTCAATTTATGAAAGTTTTATCTACTTCATTTGTCATAAAAGTGCAAAGTAAACCTATAGCGCTTACCATTATAAGCCACTGAAATACCTAAAAAGAAAAAGTCAGAAGACATTGCACTTTCATCGCAGAACACATAAGACTCCCCTAGTACTGGTGCTGTGAGGCATACACAATTTGGAAAACTGTTTGGCTTTATGTACTAATGCTGAACACACATGTGTACCCTATGGCCTAGCAATTTTACAACAACATATATACTCAATGGACTTTTTTATATTAAAATTGTCCTACTACCTTTATTGGAAATACCCCAAAGCTCAACTGTATTGGAATAAATATTGAGATTTTGGCAAAATAATAAACTATGCATAGGGTGGGGAAAAAAGGGAATCAAAGGGATATAAATTGTGTGGTTATAACTGGTAATAAGTCAAAACTTGTGTAGCATTAGATGTCAGTATGGTGGCTATGCTTGGGTGTTGGGCTGAAGAGGATCTATTGGGGTGCTGACAATACTGTTCTTGAAATGCATAGTATGAGAGAGATTTCATCACTGTACAATTATAATTTGCACACTTTCTTATGTGTAAGATATTCTCCGATTACAAGTTTATAAAAGAAAAATTAGAGGAAAATTGCAGTCTTAACATCAAAATTCATTGTTCTCAGTTTTGGTAACTCAGCTCAAATTCTGAAATAATAGAATAAGTTCCCACTACACATGCTATAAATACACTTACAGTCCCTAATCCTGTATTGTTTTATGCATAAAGGCAACAAATTCTGGAATAGTATCAAGTTAGAATTTAAGCTGTTTAAAGTTAGAACAACTCATTACAATATTTTAATAAAACTACTTTGAATGTGCTGGCTTTGAGACTAATTGGAAAAGACTTATTTACCATTACATGTGAGAAAAAAGGAAACTAATAAAATGAACTGTTCTGCAACTAATATTTTGCTTCCATTAATATTTCATGGGGCCAAGGGAAGAAATGGGGTAGTAGGAGTTTAAGTAGGATGCCAATTGTATTAGTTTGCTAGTGCTGCCTTATAAAAATATTACAGCCTGGGTACCTTAAAAAACAGAAATCTATTTTCTCACAGGTCCACAGGCTAGGAGTCTAAGACTGAGGGTGTCAGTAGGGCTGGTTTCTTTTGAGGACTCTCTGCTTGGCTTGTAGATGGTCGTGTTCTCTCCATGTCTTCACGTGTGTCTGAGTGCATGTGTCCTGGTTCCGGTTTCTTCTTCATATAAAGGCATATTGGGTTAGGGTTCAGGCTAATGTCATGTATATCATTATTTGCCTCCTTAAAGAACATATTTCCAAATATACTCACATTTTGACATATTGGGATGTAGGATTCAACGTAGGAATTTGGAGGACAGAATTTGGCCCATAATACCAACTAATTTGGAAAGTGGTAGTACTGTTTTACTTTTTTAATTTTTTTTATTACCTAAGAACTATTATCTAAGCACTTTCCAATTCTCTGGGCACAGTACCTGACTTTTCTAGGTACTGACTGTTTCTAGACTTTCCTGCCTCTTCCAACATCTAGGATAAGAACGATCCGGGTCTCCCATATCATTCTACTTAATTTTCATAATTTACAATTCCTTCGCTAGATATGAGCAAACCTTGAAAAATTTTCCTCGTTCTTTTTTTTATTTTTTGTGGGTACCAGGAGTCGAACTCAGGACCTCGCGCTTGCCAGGCAGTCGCTTATGCCGCTGAGCCATCTCACCAGCCCTCCTCATTCTTAATAGAGACAGAGTGTAGAAACGAGGCTAATACTTATCTTCAGTTCCCGTCACATGAAGATTGGGAGTTAAACGAGGCAGTTTGCATCCTAGAAAATAACATTTCATACACTCAGAAGAGGAGATAAGAATGATGAAAAGACAAGAAAATCACAGTGAAAAAGCTGACCCATACCTCTGATGACAGAGTTGTTGACCAAGCTTTGGAATTGCCATGGCCCTATAGTTCTTCTTTTTCTTTTTTCTTTTTTCTTTTTTTGTAAATTCTGGGGATTGAACGCACACATGTTAAGGAAGCAGTCTCCACTGGACTACATCCCCCAGCCCCTTATATTTCTTATTGATAAGATGAACGTAATTTCTTCTTTGTTAACAAATTTGGATCAGATGTTGTATTTTTTGTAGTCAAAGGAATAGTAATAAAATGATGATGTAGTGTGTACTCTGAGTTTTTCCATTTTCCACTTCACAAGTAGCATTTTGGGAAGTGGAGGAAGGGAATTTTGTAAAACTTACGTAAGTACTGAAAAAGCCCAGTCTCTTTACTGTGAATGAAAATATGGCATTGCACCCGTGTTGTTTTGCAGCAATATAATTTTGCATGGAAGAAAATCCCATGGCTAAGTCTGCTCATAAATTGCTTACAGTTGTTCTGTTATATTTTTATCTTTGTTCAAGCCTACCTCCTGAGAGCCTGGGTGTCAATTTTAGTGTTGTCAGCACTGACAAGATGACTTAGGAAAGTTCCCGACCCCTAGTCTTGTCAAATGTTATGAAACCAATAAAATGCTCCTGGATTTTCATTTCACACACTGAAGTCAACAAATCCCATTCCAGCAGACATTTTTTCCAAGAGACTAAACCTCCAGGCTCAATCTGTTGCGAATGAATAAATTTGTGTCCCCTTCAGGTTTAAAAATTGTTCTCAAAAATCCTAGCTGTCAGTAATTCAACAAGTTCTTTAAGAATCCCTTTGTAGCGTTACTGTAATTCATTACATCCTCTGGCAAGGTATGCTCCAAGCGGCCTTTTGTTTCCCTGTCAGTTCTTTCATATATTAACTTTCTGTGACATCACCTCTTACATTAGATCAAATAAAAGTCATTTTGCACTTCAAGAGTATCTCTACAACTTTATTTTAAGATCCACAGAATGTCCACCACAAATGCCATTGCAGTCTGGATTTTTCTTGCTAGACAGAGAGTTCTACTTATTTATTATTTCCAAATTTCTTTCCAGTGGCTTGCTCATATTCAATTTTATGCTGAAGGTCAGCGTCAAGGCAAATACTTCAAACTTTATTTGGCTTCAATTCGATTCCATCTGATACAGATTGACTGGATGACATTTCATGTTTCCTAGGGACTACCCATGTTCTTGCAACCATTCACTCTGCCAATTACTAGATTAGATTTTGAGCCGAAGGCAGACAGATTTCAAAAGAAGGAGTCTACTCTCTCACATTAAATTTTAAATAAAGTAGTCATCACTATATCCTGTATTTCTGCTTTCAAAATTGTGAGTAGAAGTGCAAAGAAAAATGACATCTAAATAAATCCATGGTAAAAGTTGTCAGGTTGTGTATTCTGATTCATTGGTCACCAACAGGTTTAAGACTGTTATCATGGCATAGCAGTGTTAGAACTGCCAATTCTCATTTTGACAATATCTCCTTTATCTTCTGCTTTTTTGTTTCATTTTCTGTGAACTTCATCATGGTCATATTGATTTGATGAGTTGGCACATCCAAAGCAAGTTTTTACTGGGATTAATGATTGATCATGTAAGCTGCAATTAAACCTGTTATTTTAGGATGCACTTCTGGAATAGACATTAAGATAGAGAATTGGATGAAGACTGGGGGGTTGGCTCTCACAAGATGTGCATATATGTGGATGATGTGATTGGGAATGGGGGGCACTGGCTGGTAGAGGGTGTTGCATCTGAGACCTCAGTGGAGTCTACAGGTTGAAGAGGTGGGTATCCCTCTGGGTCCAGAAAAGCCAGCCCTTCAGAGCTTTCTAATAGTGAAGGAGTAGTGACTGTGGTCTTTGTATCCCCTGACAAGTCAATTGTTGGCTTCCAGAACCCTTAAGAAAGAATACAACCTCAGCATTAGCACTTTCTTTATGCTAGAAAGAATTCTGAGGCAGTGACACAGCTGGTTTTCACAGCAGCTGGGAGATGAATGCTTTCTCTGGAGAAGAATTATGGACAGAAAATTACTATTTGCTTCTTAAGGTAATTCACTCCATCTGGGAACTACTCTTCCATGATTTGGCATATGCTTATTTCCTGGGATAGTGGGAAATATTATCACCCACACCACTAATAGTGGTCTTGGGGTGATCATTGGTGCTCCTCAATTATCTCTCTTCTCTCCTATTTTGCATTCTACTTGTGGTCAGCCAGCACCTCTCCCGGTTTCAGTGTCTTGCTCAGTGTGTACACTCGATCTTCATCTTTAATGGAGATGGCCTTAGGTCAGCATGTCTTTCTTTTTTTCTTTTTTCTTTTTTTTTTGTGTGTACCAGGGGTCGACCTCAGGATCTCACGCGCCAGCAGGCGCCCGTGCCACTGAGCGATATCACCGGCCCTTTTTTCGTATGTGGGTTCTGGGAGTCGAACTCGGGCCCTCGCGCTTGCCAGGCAGGCGCTTACGCTGCTGAGCTATTTCACCGGTCCCCGGCATGTCTTTCTCAGGCTACTGCTCTGCACTGCTCCATATTCCATTAAATCTAATCACAAAAGTGCCAGGAGGCACTCCATCAAACCACCTAGTGCAAATCATATATTCTTACCTACAAACCCTTGGTGGTCAGGCACAGTCACCGTACCAGCTTGGTAATTCCTTTCCTTGCCTGAAGGTCTTTGGTACAAAAGACTGAGTGGTAGTCATAGCTTCAATATGAATGGGACTCTTACCAAATTCCAAGTGGTTTCCATTTGTAACCAGGGCATCTGTCCTTTAGACGCACAAAGCCTAAAATATTACAAGGATGGGAAACACATGTACCCCAGGTAAGCCAATAGGGTTGAAGTAAAGTGAGTCCCCTCTTTTTGTACACTGATTCTTAAACCCATGCCTTCTGACTACTGTGGACACAGCATTTAATTTATGGTGATTACTACATACTGGAGGACTGCTCTATATTCTCAGAGTATCACATCTAAACTGATTCCCGAACAGTGTTTTAAAGACATTATTTCTGTGACCTCTCAAGTGGGTAACTGGTGGATAATGTGTGAGAACTTTACTGTATATCCCGTGATCATTTGGGCACTTCTAGACCTCCTTTGCTGTAAAATATGCCCCTTGATCTTCAGCAGTGCTGGTCTTTGTTGCTGTCAGTTTGAATTCTCAGCAGCAGTAAAAGTTTGCTGAGTGGGAGACTGCTATTTCTATTAGACCCGTACATAGGTGTCATGCTGTTACCACTCATGAGCCCATCTTGGCAGCCATGGAGCGCCCAGTGAAGGAGAACGCTCACTGTCAGCTAATCAAGTCATTGTCTACTCAGTTGTTCTATGATTTTTTGTGGTGGATATTTTCTGGTGGGAGTTAATGTGTTATACAAAGAACTCCATGATTTTTACCCACTCCCATTTGTCCATCCCAGGCTTTATCCTCAGACTTTCCTGATCTCAGTTTTCCAGTGTTTTTCTTTCAAATCCCCTTCCCAGCCAGTCAGGTACTTGCTGCTGACCATGAGGTTAAACATACTCTCATTTGGGACCGTGTCATTATCCACACAAATTGAATGACCAGGAACACTATGCAGAACTCTGACAGATTGGGGGATTTTTCCACTCACCTCTTTCTTTCATGGGCACAGCTGAGCGTGGTTTAGTGTAGCATCCTAATACACCAAGCTAATCTGTACAAAAGCCAGGTCTACTCTTGTGTCACTTTTGGCAGAGTACGGAGAAGACCCCACGCAGCAGCAGAGTAGGACATGGGTTCAGACTATCTTCTCATTCACTTTGCTGTGTCTTCTGCCTCTGCCCATACCCAATCCCACACACCTCCTACAACTCAACATAGACTGGCGGCATGCTCCTCCTGTTCATGAATTGGAGGTTTGCACAGAACTGCCGTATGATGGGCAGCTGATGTTTCATGGTCAGATGGTCCAGCATGAGGAGCATTCAGTAGCATATCAACAGAGCTCCTCTTCCTGCAGATAGTACCCTCTTCCTCTAGCACACCAAGGGTCTACTGTGATTCTCCCGCTGAAGCTTGCTGACAAATCTGTATGCAGTATTTTCCCATTATGGATACCTTTAGTATTATGAGGTCTGCCAGACCATAAGGCCTGACCGATAGAATGAGTTATACCACACCTGAACTTGTGGCCTAGTCCATTCTGGTCTGGGACCCACTCCAATTTGACAGGCTTCTCTGTCATCTACTGAATGATTCAAGACAATATTCCTTAGTGCTGAAGAAGGAATCCGTACCACAGGGTTCACTTTAGGTAGTTTTCCCAAGGCAATGATGCCTCGATGCTTGAGCTCCCTGGATCTAAAATCATTCTGTAGGTTTTTAAGGCTATATTTTATAAAGCTATACATTTATCTTCCAAATTAAAAGCATTTCTGGCAAAGAAGAGAAAAACAAATGCTATGTTTAGATAAAGATGAAGAAAAGCCAGATAAATTGTCTCCATAAATGACTCACTAATTTTCACAAACTCAAAAGGTGATCAGCTCAACAAAATAATCAAGTTTAACAGCTGTGGAAGGGAATCACTCTTGGATTACTGAAACTGTGAGCATTAAGTGTGAAAAGTCGAAGGTTTGCAGCTGAAGTGCTGATAGAATGTGTGTCTTTTCTGATTGAGTATCTGATTCTCGTTCTATCAATCATCTGCCATGCCGTGTACTTTGTTCTCGTTTCTTTGACAAACCAGACAGCTGGGAACTCATATTGGCAAGGGAGCTATTTTGGCTGGTAATTGGGGGGCATTTTTCTGGATATTTATTAAAATTTTACATAAAGAAAACTGCCTAATTAGACTATGACTCAGGCCAAAAGCAATGACAACAAATAAAAGCAATAACACAACTTCAGCCCCCAAACAAATAACAAGAAGCCCTCCAATGCAGAGTGTTCAAATATTTAGAGACAAATGGTGTGAGGAAGGAGCTGAAATTCTTCATCAAATCATGAGAATCGGAGAGTGAAGTATGTCTGGAGAAATAGTCAACAGTGCAGGTTGGGTACATGGGGAAGAACCAGTCAGGAAAGGACTTTGATTGCATTTCTGCAAAGGAAGAATTTTTATCATCTTGGGCAAGGAGAAATCATGAATAACTTTATTTACATTTTGTTATTTTTCTTTACATTAACTCTGAAGGTAAGATTGTTTGTTAATAACTTTTGAAAATTAAAGTAAATATTATACACATTAAAATGTACTCTTTGGTACCTAGCTCTATGTATTTTGACAAATGTATACAATTAGGAAACTACCATTAAAATGAAAGTATAAACATTTCCATCACCCCTAAATTTTCTCCATACCCATTGGAATTTAATTCCTCCCTTCAATGAGAGCTCATGACAGTGATATCTTTTGTGTCCCTATAAGTTTTCTGTTTCCAAAATACTACATAAATAGAATCATGCAGTGTCACCCATCTTTATGTTATTATTTGTTTCATTCCTTTTATTTCTAATAAGTATTCTATTTTATGGATGTATTATAGTTGTTGATCCCTTCACTACGTGAAAAACATTTGAGTTTTTCCAGTTTTGGGTGAAGATGAATAAAGAGACCGTAAGTATTTATATATAGATGTCTGTGTGATATATAGATGCATGTGGATAAGTGAATAGTATTGGAATTACTGGGTGGTATCTGATTCTTTAAAAAGCTTTCAAACTGTTTTGCCAAGGTTGTTGGACAATTTTTGCATTCCCACCAACAGTATAAAATTTTATTTGCTCCTTCTTCTCTGCACTTACTTTGGTTCCCTTCATCTCCTCCTCCTCCTCCTCTTCTCCTCACCCAACTCCTCCACTTCCTCTTCCTCCCCGTCTTCCTCCTCCTTTTCCTCCTCTTCCAACTCTTCCATTTCCTCTTCCTCATCTCCTTCCTCATTGTGTCTTCCTCCTCCTCTGTTTCTTTCTCTCTTGCCATTGGATAGTCTGTGTTTTGCTAATAACGTTGAGTGATTTCTTGTGTTCTCGTTTGTCATCTTTATCTGTCTTATTGTCCAAATATTTTCAAATTACTTGTAATCGTCTTCTTTTATCATCATTATAATTGATATATGAGAAATTTTTATACATTCTGTGTACAAATCCATTTTGAGAAAGGTGATTTGCAATTATTTTCTACCAGTTTGTGGTGTGTCTATTCATATTCTCACATGTGGGAATTTCATCTTGTTCAGTGTAGCAAGCTTTTCTTTTATGGGATGTGATTTTGGTGTCATTCCTAACAAATCTTTCCTCATTCTAAGATTTTAAAATATGTCATTCAATATGCTTTCTTGTACTCTTTATATTTTAGGTTTTACATTTGTACTTATTACCTAGATTGAATTAATGTTTGCATATTGTGAAGATTTAGGTTATATTTTATTTTAGCTTGCTAATGAAAATATAATTACTTTATTTCCATTGTTGAAAAGACTATGTTCTATACACTCTGTCCATTGATTTATCTTTGTACCATTGAAACAAATCAATTGATGAAAAGTGTAGATCTATTTCTGGATTCATTATTTTGTCTTATTGATCTATGTATCTATTATTTCAACAAAATTCGTGAGTCTTGATTACAATAGCGTGATAAATAATCTTGAAATAATCATTTCCACTTTGTTCTTTCTTAAAAGGGTTTTAGCTATGCTAATTCCTTTCCTTATATGTTTTAGAAATTCCTTGTCAATTTCTGTGCAAAATCCTGCTAGATTTACATTGAAATTACACTGAATTTAACATCATTTTGAGGAATATTTCTCTGTTAATGCTGATTATTCCCATCTATGAACATGGCACACCTAAATATTTCATTCTTTTACAATTGTTGGTGGTATTTAAAACTTTTGAATTTTAATTTTCTATGGAAGTTGCAGAAAGATGCTATGAAATGCTATTGCTATTTATGGTATCTAATTGTATCAGATCAGTCGAAAATTGACGTTTAATCTTGCATTTTTAGTAACCTCATTCATTAGTTCTAACTTTGTGTTACAGATGCTTTGTGTTTCTTATGTAGACAATCACATAGCCTACAAATAGAGATAGTTTTATTTCTTCCTTATTATGATGCATTTTTAATAATTTATTTTCCATTGCCTTATTATACTGGATACACTACAGTATAGTACTTGTCTTAGTTACTTCCTTATTGCTGGGACAAAATAACACCCATAAATTAAAGGAAGAGGTTTATTTTATTTCAGTCTGTAGAGGTTTCAGTACATAGTTGGCATCATCCAAGGCAGGGCTTCATGGCAGAGGGGCATGGCAGAGGAGAAACAGTCCATGGGAGGGCAATGAAGAAGCAGTGAAACAGTGTGGAGCCTCCCTTTCCCTTTTATCCTATCCAGGCTACAAGCCTATTGGATGGCGCCATCCACACCCAGGGTGGGCGTTGCTATTATCCACACCCAGAACTACGCTAAACCAATCAGTGGACTAATTTGGTTTTCACACACTCTTAATCCATATTCACACATCCTAGATCCAGCCATGGCCAAAAAGTCATACCCATGAGCAGATGAGGCTTTGAGGAGACACGTAGGTACAAGCCATCCCTGTACTGAATATGAGTGCTGAACATGTATGTGTTTGCCTTGTTCTTGCTGTAAACGAGAAAATATTCAGCTTTTTACAGTTTGATACACAAGATTTTGTTTGTTTTCTTGTTTTGATAGATGTGTCTTTTTAAACTGAGAAAATATGTTTCTATTTTTGGTTATATACATCTACTGAGATGATCATACTTTTCCTTTTTCTTCAGTCTGTTGAAAGGGTGAATTACATTTATTTCAAAATTTAGAAGAAGTCTTTCATTTCTGGAATATATCACTTGTTCAAAATACATTAGAAGTTTTACATATTACTGAATTTGGTTTACTAATTCAGAACATTTCTGCGATGATTTTAGAAGTATTTTGGGGGTATTTTGCATTTGCTTTACGAAAGTTATTGGTCTCTCTTTTTAAAATATTTTTGTCTGGTTTCAGTATCAGGGTAATTCTGGATTCATAATAAGATTATAAAATAGATCATGTTTCCCATTTTCTAGAAGAGTTTTTGTTACTTAAAACAAGTTTTAAAAACTGGTGTTATTTTGTCAGTGAAAATATCTGGGCCAGGAATTTTCTTACTTAGAAGTTTTAAAGTATATATTCAATGTCTCTGCTAGATAAAAAAAGAACTATTTAACCATCCATTTTTCTTTAATGAACAGCAATTCTTTATGTCTTTAAAGGAAGTAGTCCCATAATTCTAGTTGTCAAAAGTATAGGCATAAAGTTGTCCTTGAAATCTCTTAATTACCCTCTGAATGTCAGTGGAAATCTGGGGAGGTGTTTCTCCATTCTATTAATCTGTTAAAAACAGTCGGCTTTTTGGTTTTATAAATGTTTGCTGTGGTTCTTCCATTTTCCATTTCTTTTATTTCTGTTCTTATAGTCACAGTATTTCCTTTCTGTGTGCTCTGATTTTCATTCCTTCTTCTAATTTGAATTTCTTAACGTGGAAGTTTCAATAATTTTTGTGAAGTATTTTTTCTTTTTATTAAGATTAGACCTCATTTTTAGAGCAGTTTTACATTCACGGAAAAATGGAGTGGAAGGTAATTTCCCGTGTGGTCCCTGCCTTCCCCCACCCCAATATACAGGGTGTCTATACCCTCACCATGGTGGTGCGTTTGTTACAACTGATGAAGCTTCCTTGACACATCATTATCACCCAAGCTCATAGCTTGCATTGGGATTCACTCTTTTTATTTTTATCTATTTATTTATTTTTTATAAGTGGGTGCCGGAAATCGAACTCAGGACCTCGCTCTTGCCAGGTAGGCGCTTATGCCGCTAAGCTATATCACCAGCCCGGGATTCACTCTTGATGATGCACATTCTATGCATTCAGACAAATGTATAATGACATGTAAACACCAGTTTAGTCCCATACTGAGTAGTTTCACTGCCCTGAAACCCTCCCTACTCTGCCTCAGGACACTTCCTCCCCACACGTTTCATTGTATCGTCTCCATAGCTTTGCCTCTTACAGAACATTGTACAGTTGGAATCATACAGTACGCAGCCTTTCCAGATGGCTTTTACCCAGTAATATTCATTTCAGTTTCCTCCATGTCTTTCCATGGCTTGCCAGCTCAGCACTACCCAAACTTTTTGGCACTAGGGATTGGCTTCTTGGAAGACAGATTTTCCCCAATGGGGTCGTGTTGGGTGGAGGAATGGTTTCAGGGTGATTCAAGCATGTTACATTTATTGGGCACTTTTTTCCTATTATTAGTACATTAGATCCTCATTAGTAGCATAAAACCTAGATTTCTCCCATGTACAGTTCATAGTGGGGTTTTGCCCTATGAGAATCTTATTCATTTATTTTTTAAATTGTCTCTTCTAGTCTCCATTTCATTTATTAATGCTCTGATTTTTGCTTTGTGTGTGTGTGTTCTCTGATCGTTGCTATTTTCTTTGTTCTGGTGGCTACAGGATTTATTTGTTCTTTTTTAATTCCTCGAGAGATGATGGCGGGTTGTTGGAGACCTTTCTCGTTTTCTCAGTGTAGATGTTTATGGCTATAAACCTGAGTGAGTCGGAGGCAAGGTCTCATCAGTCACTGGAGACTTTTTTTCTTTGGATTTCAAGTGACTTGGTTGTCTGGTGACATCAGGTCTTTCACAGAGTCAATAAAAACTCAAAAGGTAAATAAGAAGCAAAATGGAGGCTAGATGCTGGGAACCAGGAAGAACTTGCTCAAAGTGGAAGGGGAACAAGGAGAGGGAGGGGCGAGAGAAGAAAGGGAAAAGGGGCTTAACAAAAGAGAGAGGATGGAAGCAAAAATTGGGAACAGGGCTTTTGTAAATGGGGAGGGGAGAAAGGTTTGAAGGGAAGGAAGGAGAATGGGAAAAAAAAAAAAAAGAGAATTAAGATATATTAGGTGCAGGTACAAATTCCCCACGATGAATGTGATCATTATGTATGGGATACATGCACTAATAAAAAAAGGTAATAAAGACAAAAAATTATAAACTTGTAGACAATCCAGCTTTTATTTGTTGTTAGGAGAATGACCCTACCAGCTTGCTGTACCATGTAGAACTTTAAAACTATTAATGTTATTTTTTAACAACTTTATAATGATTCAAATATCTTACAATTATCCCCACTTAAAGTAATTGGTTTATTTTTAGAATATTGAAAAAATTCTCTCTCCACCACCACTGTCTAATTTTACACATTTTTTTCCACCTTCAAAAGAAACTTTGGACCCTACAGCATTTACTCTTCAGCTGCCCTCCCAGCTCCACACAATCCTAAACTACCTTTTGTCTTTATAGTTTTGTCTATTCTGGACATTTTATATACATGAGATTATATAATGTGTGGCATTTCACATCTGGCTTCCTTTTCTTAGCTTGTTTTAAACCTACACTTATGTTGTAGCACATACATGAATTTCACTCCCGTGTATACACGAATAATGATAATCCATTGTATGGATATGCCTTACTAATTAATGATTATCATATTTTTAGCATATATATATATATGTATATATATGAAATGCTACAATAAAAATTTGTGTTCAGGTGTTTCTGTGAACATATTATTTCATTTTCCTTGAGTATATACTGAGGAGTGACAGTTCTGGGAGATACGGTGACTCTATTTTTGACATTTTAAGGCAGTGTCAATATGCTGTCCAAAGTCTTTAACATTTTTATTGTTTTTAATGTATTTCATGGATAGATGACTAACATGATGTTATTTTTTGGATTTTGGGCTCATAAATAAGTAGGTGAGGCCTTTGTGTATGCGTGTGAAAAACCCACATATTAGTACAGAAAAGTGATCATGATGACCTGAGCTAAAACAATAACAGTAAATATTTTATGACTAACTAAATGCATAACCTGAAATCAATTAAGAAGTATTGACAAAAATCACAACCCCACTCTATGTGGAAAGGAGAAAAAGGAATCATGGATTTTTTCAAAAATCAATACATACTCACAAATACACACATATTAGGGCATGTTAGACCACTGCTACAATTTACACAATCTATTAGACACTTTATTTACATAATGATCATTTTATTTGTCTTTTAATTTTCATCGTTTGTAAAATGAGCATGGCAATGAAACATTCCTTAAAAATTTAAATCGTGATTTTAGTGAACATAGTTATAATAACGTATTGAAAGGATTCAGTCATTATCCATCACCTCTGAACAAAGTTTGCACTTCGCTTCTGTTCTTTGAGGATCGCTAACATCATTTGCTTATTTTTGACGTCAGAGGAGACTCCAGTACCACGCTGTCCTTGTTCCCACCTGCAGGCATGCACCGTGGTGCCTGCGGTCTTCTCTGCAGTCCGTGTTAGCTGTTTCCTGGCAGGTAAGCAGATGCTGCTATCTGACTCCACTGCGGCAGAGCAGCTATCTTGCTGACCTCTGCCTCCTGACGCTGATGTTAACCCCCTGCTCCGTCTCACATTCCAAATCCACGTCACCACCTTAGCTTTCCTGTACGTTCTCTCTGTCTCCAAGCAGGGCAGGTAATCAAGCCAGACTGCTGGTCGGCTCCTGACTCCCTTCTCCATGAAGCCAGGAAATTCTTCTACTGAAGGATCCGATGGTCTTGGTGATCACCCCGCCTTATCATTCAGCCGTGACTTCTTCCCAGAAAGCCCAGAACCAGACACGATAGTCACTATGCTAACCTCTTCGCTCTTGACATTTTGCAAATTGGCATAGGCCTCTTACATAATTTTCATTTGTCTTATATATAACAGTGCCATTTAAAGTTATCCGATTTTTTTCTTCATAACATTTGTTTCAGAAATCATTATAATTCGAGTTTCTTCATGGCATAAATTGCCTTATTTTGATTTCATCATTTTTTATGCCATTTCTTTTCCCTGTCAATATGATTGAAGTTATATTTAGAAACAGCATTTTCAGACCACCTTTGCTCATCTAGCTACATTTCTTGCGAACATGTTTTTGGATTCCATTTCCACACAGATGTACCCTTCTACTTGGCAAGTTGTGTTTCTTTCCCCCTCACCCTACCTATGCAGAAAATCCATATAGGTTTAGTTCTTTAGCGTTTTATAGTTAAAATGGTGAAGCACATTTAGTTTTCATTTATATTTGCTTTCCTAGTCTTGATAACTTGACTAGAAATCATATGACAACCTCAAATACAATTGAAATAAAGATTTTTATTCTTACTTTAGATGGATGACTTCAGAAATAGCATAGCAATTGTCATCCAAAAGGGCAAGAGAAATAGAGAACCTTCAAGCAAGCTTCCCAAAAGTCCCAGAAAGTGGACCAAAACAGAGGGCCGATAGGCTGGGGCACTGATTTTGACATGCATACATCCATTTTACTGACTTAAGGATACAGTAAACTCATATGAGTATAAAATTTTACATCCTGTTGGCTGGGTTGTAGTCCTAAAGATAAGTACAGAAGAAAGGGGAAAGAAAGGAGGAAATGACATATATACTAATTAATATTTTTCTTTTTAACCACCAAAAGCTTTAATTTTATCTCCTTCTGTGTCTATTTCATTCATTCATTTGTCAGTGGTTGAGGATACTATTGAAAATTTATAAGGATTTTATCATCTCTTTCCATACAGTGAAGCAGAAAGAGAAATTACGTCTATGAGTTCCAATAGCTTTTATAGTAAAGAATTGAAAGACATGAGACCATTGGTGTTATTCTTACAGAAAGATTTAGTAAAAATACATTGAATGACAGGCTTCATCTTCCTTTTGGCTCCTGGAATGCTCTCTTCACTCTCCTTTGAGCTTTGAGGTTAGTGTTTCCACCTCAAGCACCAAATCATGAAGAGAAATGTGTAATGAAATATCCACTGTCAAAGCCTGCCTCATGGGTTGGCACAATAGCAGAGATGCTCTGCGGGATGAGCTGGGCTACATGGCGGGCACCTGCCTGATCTGCTTCCTGGATGCTTGTATTACTACAATGGCATGTACCTTAGTTCCCCACAGTGTGTTCATTCTTTTTGTTTGGGTGACTGCAGACTCCTTAGACATTTTAATTTTATCATCAAAAGGTCAGTATGACTCAATCTTCAAGAACATGGGCCATAGAATTAATTCCTGGAGCTCTAATCTTTGCTCTGATGCAGACTTATCTCTAAGATAAGGGTAAATCTAAAAGTCTCTTGCTATGAAAATTAAAAGAAATATCCATACCCAGTTCTCATGAAACTTATTAAGCACTCATTAAATATCAGCTATTAATATTATCATTTAGATTGGTCAGCTTTACCATTGCTGGAACAAAATACCTGAAATACAGAACTTAAAGGAGGAAATTTTCTTTTTGGCTTATGGTTTCAGAAGTTTCAGTCCATGGTCACTGGCTCCTAAGTATAAGCATCATGGCAGAAGTGTGTGGTGACGCAAAGCCACTCACCTAATGGCAGTACTTTTCAGTGGAGCAGGATTCTGCATGTATAGTATAGAAAAGAAAGGAAAGGAAGGTTAAGATATATCTTAAGCACTAAAAGCTGATATAAAGCATAGGTTAGAACGATACATGTGTACGTATATGTCTGTACACACTTATATATTATTCTTTAACGTAAGTTTCAGGCCCAATGAGGTACCAACCCTTTCCTGTCAAGTTTTCAAATTTTGACTCATGTATGAACCACTTGGGAATTTTGCTAAAAGACAAATTTTGACCAAGGAGTTCTGGGATAAGGCTTGAAATTTTAGGTTTCTAACAGACTGATAGCAATGCTAAAGATATCTCTGGGAACACATTGTGGATAACATGTCCAAAAGCATTAAAGATAAAATCAAAGATAGCATTGGACCTCCCCATTCTCCTCTATGTCTTATCAGCAATGTCATCATAGATTCTCTTAAAATATGATGTTACTAATGACCCTGCATTTCCACTGGATCACGCTTGGAAAATGGAAATGTGATCAGGTTGTCATTTGGTTGTTTGAGGGTGCTTATCCTGTTGTATCTGATTTAAGAAGCGTAAGATTTCCTGTTTCCATGTCATACCTTCTGGGGATATAGTGGGATGCAGGGAAGGTTCTCTACTGCTCCCTTGGGAGACAGCCCACCACCTGATCCTTTAATAATCATAAGCCTCTTCTGAGGTCCAAATCGCTATACTAAATACTGTCAGTATGCTTGCCACTTGACATTAGACAGACCAAAGTTTTATGAGTAGTAGCACTAACATAAAGCTTAGAGATCCTTTAATCTAATTCTGTTTACTCACAGAATGATATATGAAGTTCAGTGGTATTAAATGGACTAGTGTAAGGTAACACAGCAAGTTAGAATCAGCATTACCCTTCACGTACTACTCCTTATCCACACTGCCTGAAGAGAGTAGAGGATAAGGTTTATGAAGGAAAAGAATGGCACCAATGCCATATATCCTGGAATATACAGAGTAAATGTAACATACTGTGTAGGTGTTATTTTACTGAGGTATTTGAATGTAAGATGTCATAATGAAGGGGTGCCTAAAGCAAATTTTAAAAAGCATGTGGGACTGAAGTTAGATTTCAAAGGAAGAATGAGCCAGATGAACATTCAGCTTTCCAATAGGAGTCTCATTGAAAGGGACCATCTTCATGTTTATTTGAAACCCTAAATATCAGTTGTATCCTCCAGGATATATAGTATTCCCACTGAAATAGCACCAGGATGCAAATGCCTTATCTTTTTAAGATCACCAAACTAGAGGGCAAAATGTGATACAATCCTGTATCATATTCACCATGAGAGAAACAAAACCACCAGCATTAGAAAGTAGGGCACTCCTAGCTTCCTCAGCTTCCCATTCTCTCTTTAATTTTTTTGAACATAAGCATTTCCCTTTAAAATTTTTACACATTTAATTCCGTGTCCTGTCTGCATGCTCAGAGTACCTGGACTAATACAGGGAATGCTCCACTGGACACTGTGTCAAGAATATAAGAAAAAAATTATGTCTGAATGAAAAGCAGAGCACATTGAAATAGACAAGTTGTCTGGTGAAGAATATCACATTAATATCTCTCTCTGCACCAGCCCAAACCATCAGCCTTTGCTAAATGGTCAAATGTCCCCAGCCATCTGCATTCCAGAAGCAGTGGGGAGTGTCAACCCCATCCCAGAGCTAGAAGCCATTTGGGTCCAGGATAGAGAGGCTGAACAGAAGTCTCAGGAAGGGAAAGTGGAAGAGGCCTGAGGGGGGTCCAATCATTTACCATACTAATAAGAGCTGCTTAAGCAAGAAGAGTGAAGTTTATTGATGTTATATTTGTTGATAGTAAGAGCAATGATTAAGAATGAGAGGAAAACATTCAATCCCCTGGAGGAGAATGTAAATGGTGCTTCCAACATTCTCAGCTCTTAAATGAGGACAGTCATGGTAATGGTCTGCATATGTCACGCTCACAGTCATGTAAACAAGGACACCAGCCCGCCTCAGGTTGCACCCAATCCCACCTGTTTTCTGTAGCAGAGACCACATCAATGTGCGACAGGCACCTCACCCTCTCAGTGGGAAAGCTCATCTTCCCCTGGGCATCCTGCTGGTGTGAATCTTTGCTAAGCTTGGGGGACAAGTTCTGGTTCCAAAGTCACCCCCATCCTGACATGCACAGCTGTGGGGAACAGCTGCGGCAGGCTTCACGAAGGCAGGCAATGCATGCCTGTGGCAAGCCTCAGAGTACTGTCTAAGCACAAGTTGGGAACCTAGGGTGAAAAAGAGAAAGCATTTCATTTATATCTGCATTTATTGTACACAAAAGGATGGTGTGTTCAGTTAGGAAGACCTCAAGAAAACATCCTCATTGGTCTCATTTAAAACCATACCAGCTGGGCAGATAAATCATTATGTAAACCGCATCACTGCTATCAGAATATTTTAAGGAAATGAGGAAAGATTAGATGTTTCTATTCATGAGTTCTCCTCATCTTGCGCACACACGGACACACACACACACACACACACACCAGTTCTGAATTTGCTATAATTAGTTTTGTTCTGTACAGAAAGCTTCATTTATTGGGGATGCCATTAAACAAGTGAAATACAAATTACAAGTGACATTGATATGATCATAATCGTTCCTTCCTGCCTGCCAGAGATATTTTCTGAGAAGAACCTGCATTTCTACAGATGGCATGAAAAAAAAATGAAGACTGCAGAACACACCATTATTCCTGAGAGCCTCTCAGTTCATTAGTTGAAGCAGCCAAGTCTTCATGAGCCGCAACTGATCAGCAAATGGGAAATGAGCAAGAGTATAAATTCCCAGCAAACCAAATCATTAACATTTGCTGCCTGCATCCTGGAAACACAGTAAATCAAATGTGTCATCATTTATCAAGACAAAATATCATTACTAATTGGGATTAATTTGCTGCTGTGGGATTGCTGACCTTTGCTGAAAGAAAATAAAACTGCTCGTTAGCTGTCTTCATTTAATTTTCCTTGAAGGAGGGAGAGGGGAAAAGGCAGTCTGGCTTGGGGAGGCAGGAGGAGGGTGACGTGGGGGGTATTCTTATCTTCAGAACAACTACACATTCTGAAGTCAAGAAGTGATGAGAAAACCTGCTGATGTGTTTTTGCCAATCCATGCTCCAGGATTTTTGATATGCACCCAGGGGTAACAGTGCTTCTGGTTGTCATTGCCTGTGATTTAGCCCTGTCATAGAAAGGAATGATTAGAAAAATTACAAGGGTGAAATTATATAGGGCTTCATTTATAAATACAAAAAGCAAGTAGAACTGCCAAGGTGCACAATGGATTTATCTGTGTGCACTAATATTAACGGGTTAAAAGATACAGGGCATATGTCTGAGGCTTCTCCAGCAACCCTGCGTCTGGCCAAGGTCCATGCGGAACCACTGAGTCAATAACTTAGTAGGATCTTTTACTTTTAGTAGCTGCCAATGTTTTTTTGGGGCAGATGAACATGTGTGCTCTGTAGTGTGGTTCTAAATGCTTGAATCATGATTCTCGTCTATAGACCCTGAAAAGAATGCAGGCCCTGAATTTTTAACTGTGCAATCCAATCAACAAAAACTATTGACACCGACATTTTTTAAAATGTACATTAAAAGATTGTAGGGCTGGTGAGATGGCTCAGCGGTGTAGGCTCCTGCCTGGAAGGCACGAGGGCCCGAGTTCGACTCCCGGAACCCACATACGAAAAAAGGGCTGGTAATATCGCTCAGCGACACGGGGGCCTGCTGGCGCGCGAGGTCCTGAGGTCGACCCCCGGTACCCACACAAAAAAAAAAAGATTGTATAGCTTCATTACTGAGTTTTTTGGTGCCCTCTCTTAAATTTTGCCCTGAGTCAAGTCCCTCTCCCTTTTCGGTGCCAAGTATGGCTTGAAGTTAAATAATTTACTCATCACAACCACCAAGAAAACTGAAGATGGGTGACATCCCCAGGGAGCAGACCTAGTTAGCAGGGGAGCTGGTATTTAAACTCAGAGCACTGATGCCTGCCTCTAGCATCTATGTTCTTAATACCATTGGTCCTTTGAGCTTGTGTGGCTGCATCACAGCGAGTTAAGGAAAGGACCATGCCACGGAGCAAAGTATGGTCATGGGAAGATTAGAACCACACATGTCACACAGACTAAAATGATGCGGTGTCAGGTAAGAGCGGGTGAAATGTAAGAATATGCAAGAGAGCCAAAGTATGCACCTGGAAAACTCAAAACATTCTACTTAAGACTGGTGTTGTGTTTTGTTTTGTTTTGTTTTGTCTTTTTGAAACAGGGTTTTGCTATGCAGTGCAGTCTGGCCTCAAACTCTCAGCAATCCTCCTGCCTCAGCCTCCAGAGTGCTGGGATGACAAGCATGCGCCATCAACCCCGGCTTCTACTGAAGAATTTCATTGAGGACTGCACCGTCATGTGCATCTCATCACGGGCTATGAGGCATCAAACACAGAACTGTGGACCAGAGGAGTAATGCGGGTAGGCCACACACCCTGTGCAGACCTGGAGGAACCCTTTGTCTTTGGTCAAACTGTTTTGGGAGGTGGCCAATCTCTGATTCACAAGTTCTTTGTTTATTTTCTTTTCAAAATGAGCTAATATTTGCAGAGATAGGTAGCATATTAATGTTTGTGCTAAAGCAATTTTCTCTTAATTAGGGAAAACATTCTTGCCTAATATTTTTGCACTGTGGATGTGCTTAGCAAATTTTTATGCAATTTTTTTAAAAAGTTGTGTGCGGTAGCACACTGAGCCTGGGTGGGAAGAGGGAGGCAAAGGTGAAAACCAGACCAATTACCCCAAATTCTTATGTAAATGAGTTATAATTTTATTAAAGTATAGAGTATTTCATAATTCTGGGTAATAGCAAGACTTTAGATAGCAGGAATAAGTCCTAATGCTCGGCAGCACAGTAAGATGAATGTCGTTTACAACAGCTTATTTTATGTTTTATGAAAAAGTAGAAGAGAGAAGTTCAAAGATTCCTAACTCCAAGAAATGAAAAATGTATAGGGAGAGGGAATTGCTAATTGTCCTGATTTGATCATTACGCAGTATGCACATTATTGAATTATATCTCTGTACCATGTAAATATGTCTAATTATGTGTAAATTAAAAAGTAAAAATAATAAATACATAAATAAAAAGAAGTTCAAGATCTTTTCTGATTCTGGATTTTTCAGGTTCCTTGGCATAAAGATACGGCCCCGAGCCATATTTACCTTTGTTTTGTTTTAGCTTGAATTCCACCCTGACCCCACCCACCCCACCCAACATGATCCAGTGCAAATAAGCAAGGCAGTGCTCCAATTCTGTGGGTCTTCCAGCTCTAGTATTTAGAAGGTCAAGAACTCTAAATGTACTCAATTGCTAGAAGACTTGATAAGTCTTTTCAAGCCTACCTACTTTATGCTAAAAGGATGGTTAGAAAGAAGTAATGCACAGAACATCTTACCGGAATTGTTGGGTGGGGAAGGCAAGTCTTCGGCAGTCTCTTCTGTCACTGTTTACTCTGGTGGTGAATTTAACTTGGGGCCCCTCTCCCATCCCAGTGGTCTCCCTGTCTAACTCAGGGTGCATTTCCACTCCATTCAAACCGCAGGTTCCGTAGGATCTCTTTGTCCATGCATTGTAGTCATTTTATGATCATTAGTTCTACTGTCACTGCGTGCCTCTGTTTTGCTTTTTTTTTTTCCTCTGGGACATGTTTATTGGATTTCTGTTTTGTCTTTCCCATAGTTTTGTTTCCATTTAAAGTGAGGTAATGTGATGCTTCATTTTCCTTCTTAATCTGTCCCCAGGTTAGGGTCAGTTCCTACCAGCCAAGCACTGCATTTTCCTTCCCACTTGCCCACTCATGACAGTGCTCTGGCCACCTATTCTACATGCACTTTCCTCCCTCAAGGTCACGAAGTCGCCACCACCCCAAGCACACCATCTCCCACTCCTCCTCTTTGCTGACAGCCCTGGTCCCCCTGGACCCGGTGCTCCTGTCCGCGTGACTGAACTTCTCACAGCTTCACACACTTCCGCCTCTTCTCTTGGTCTTGCTCACTGTGTAGGCAACACTGTGTAGGCTTACCTATTTCCATGGTTTTGGGGTTGAAAAAACTAACTTGATAGTTTCCACTCAATCAGATCAAAAATAATAACACAAAATGAGAGACTCTCTGGTCTTTTAAATTTGCACATTTATAATTTTTAAATGTTGAATGGAAAAATAATGACTGTAGATCCTCAAGGCATACAGTGTGATGGATTGGTATTTGTAGATAATGCAAAAAGACTATCATGATCAAATAAACAAATCCATTACCACCCATGCTGTGCATCAGATTCTCCAGAACTTGTTTATTTTATAACTGAAAATTTGTACACATTGATTAACATCTTCCCCATTTCCACTACCACTGAGCTCCTGGCTATCATCATTCTATGCTGTTCTTCTGAGAATTTTTTTTTTTAATCCCACATATAAATGAGACCACACAGTTTTACAGTTTTTATCTTTGTGCCCGGCTTATTTCACTAAGAATAATGATCTCAAGTTCCATTCATGTTGCTGCAAATGACAAGATTTCCTTTGTTTTATGCTGAACAAATTCCCATGTACATATGTATTATGATTTCTTTGTCCAGTTGTCCATCCATGGATATTTAAGTCATTTCTATATTTTGCCTATTGTGAATTATGCTGCAACGACCATGAAGGTGTAGGTATCTCTTTGGGATAGTGAGTTTAATTCCTTTACACACCTACTTAGAAGGGATTGCTGGATCATATGGTAGTTCTACATTTAACTTTTTATTTATTTAAATTATTGTTATTATTTATTAATAATAAATTATTAACTATTTAAATTACTGTTTTTTGTAATGGCTGTATAATTTATATTCCCACCAATTGTGTGCAAGGGTACCTTTCTCTCCACACCCTCACCAATCATTTTATCTTTTGTCTTTTTGATAAAATACATATGAACAGCTGCAAAGAAGATTGGAGTTTTGATTTTCATTTCTTTAATGATTAATGCCTTTTAAAATATCAGTTGGCTATATCTTCTTTGGAGAAATACCTACCCAGGTCCTTTGTCCATTTTTATTGGGTTACTGGGGGTATTTCTCTTGAGTTGTGTGAGTTCCTTATATTTTAGACATTAACCCTTTATCAGATACATAGTTTGCAAATATTTCTTCCCATTCTGTAGGGTGCTTTTCAGTTTATTGTTTCCTTTGTCATGGGAAGCTTTTTAGTTTGTTATAGTGTCCTTGGTTTATTTTTGTGTTTGTCTCTTGTGCTGTGGGGATCTTGTCAAAATATCATGGTCAAGGCCAATGTCAAAGAACTTTTGTCTCCATTTTCTTCTAGGAGTTTTATTGTCTCATGTTTAAGCCTTGAACCTATTTTGAGTTAATGGTTGTATATGGCATATGACAAGAGTTCAAACTCATTCTTTTACCCATGGACATCCAGTTTTCCCAATACCACTCATTAAAGAGATGTTCCTTGATTTATTCCATTTCTTGGTGCATTTAGTGAGGATTAGTTTACATATACTCATGGGTTTCTTTCTGCATTTTTGTTTTTCTTCCATTGATCTGAGTCTGTTTCCATGCCAGTACTATGCTATTTTGATTACTGACATTTTTCAGAGAAAGAGAAAAAAACAAATTTAAAATTTATATGAAATCACAAAAGGCCCCACATAGTGCAACCACTCTAGAGAAAGAACAAAGCTGGAGGCATCTCACTCCTTGATTTCAACTTACCTATTTTAAATGCTTCCCTTTCCCAGTATCACCACCAGTACTCACACTCATATATACCTGACTGTAGCTGATAGGATTCATGATCATATTACATTGATTCGGGACTAAAGCCACTGCTCCATGCCTGACTAGTTCCTATCTTGCATGTGTGATTCATACTTATTCCCTTATATCTTATCAGTGAAGGAAAATTATCACTGTATATCTTTATTTATGTATCTGTACATACGTACATATATATCTTATCGTATTAAGGATATATACTATAAACTACTGCATTATAAGGAGCTTGCAAATTCACTGGGGACAGATGACAATATATATTTTGTTTGCTTGTGGTTGTTGTTCTGTTTTTTCTATCTTGAGTGTGAGGCGTTGTGTTGGGAAGAAATCAAGAAATTCTAGTCAACAACTTAAACTAAATAAAGTAGCTTCACTTGGCAAGAGTTGGTGAGGAATCACTCAGAGTCCAGGCAGTGTTTGACCACAAGTTCCAGCATGAGCCTAGCCCTAACTCGAAGCTGCCCATCCCAAAGTGGATGCCATCACAGTCTTGCAGATGGGCCGAATGCATTTCCGCTGGGCAGTTCAGTTTGGCAGTGTCTCAGTGAAGACAATCTCACTTATTTTCTTTCTCTCAACTCTCTCTTCCTTCTTTTCCCCACTTGAAGGTAATGATCCTTGAATTCATAGCACCCCCCGCTTCAGGGTAATGATCCCTGAATTCCCATCTCCATCTGATTTGTTCATTTTCCCACCATGTGTTTTCCTTAAGGGACCTTGCACTTTTTTGTTCCTATAGGCCTATTTCTTTCTTGGATTCTCTTTCTATTTAGCACACTTAAAATTTAAAATTTAAAATACAACCGATGATTGGGCAAGTAGCTGTATGCTTCAAAAACCTTTGGTTAGAGCTGAGAACTATTTCTTCTCCAAAGCCATTTTTCTGCTCTGCCCCTAGGATAACCCAGAGGGAGCTGATACACTGATGAGAAGAGATTGAACTGCCACTCAAGCCCGCCCACCACCACACCCCCTTCTTCCATCTCAAGGATGAAATGACATCTTTATGGTACTTTGTAGTAACACTCCAGATTTAGTTCCAGAGGGCTGAACTTTATCTAAACAAGTTCTTTTGTCCAAAGTTCATATTTATGGTAGCATAAAAAACCTGCAAAAGCAACAAGAAGGTGGCAAATGATATCGTTGAGCCATCGTAGGGAATCTCGGCAGCCATAAAATGTACTCCATCTTCTAAGCAGATATAAAGTCATTCCTCAAAGAAACGGGCAGATTTATAGGGTTAGGAGATGCTGATCGGGCTTAAAAGGGGGGCTCTTTGAAGAGAATCACAGAGTGCTTTACCGTCCCTTAAGAGACAGAGATCTATAGAGTTCAAACAAATTTTGGCCTGTTAAGTATTATCCTTATTTACCTCTCCCGCTTTAGGTGCTTTGCAGCTTAATAACAAGCTACATGTTAGTAGAAGCTGTAACTGATAATATAAGAACTCAAGTCAGTCTGAAGAGGGGTTTCCTTCTAAACATATTCACATTTCATACAAAACTCCATATTTCTCATTTTTCTTGTTTTCTTGATAGAAGAAATACTAGGCAGTACTAGACTGATGCTCCTACAAAGTAACAATGGCTACTCTTGGCTTCCCAATTTTTGTCTGGCTAACTATGGCACTACCATCTTTGAATTTAGTTCATTCATTGGTGGAATATAGTTGAACGCTGAAGATACTTACAATATCTGTCTGAAACTTTCTGGAAGTTGAGCGCTGGTTTGTTCAGGAATGATCCCTCATCAGCTGGCCTTCTTGCTCTGGGGCTTCCAGCTCCTTGGGCTGAGCAGCTGCTGAATCTTCTGTCTCCCCAGAGTGCAGACAACCATTATGGGCTGTCCTGCCTCTGTTCCTGTAAGCCTACCTAATAATCTGCTTGCATAATTTTATATAATGTACATTTTCCTATCAATTCTGTTCCTCTAGAAAACACACACACACACACACACACACACAGGAGAACAGGGACTCATCAGACGATCTCCAAAGGATGTTCTCTGACTGGTAGGTATGAAGTAAAGAAGATACTAGAGAAGAACACAGATCTTCTATAAGACAGGGATAAAGGGCCAGCAAAATATAGTCGTGGAAGGGAGACTAGGTGACCACATCCCTCAAATACCAGTGTCATCTAGTGATTTGGACACTGATGCAAAATCCAACAGCATGCACTTCCGCTTGTAATTTATGTATGATGGACAGTTTTGTCTCCAAGCTAATCGGATGATGCAATACCAGGAAAGACAGCACCATATAGTTGAGCAGTGATGAGCTTCCTCAGCTAACATGTCCTGGTGACAGACTTACCATCTAGTAGCAGAAGCGATATGTGGAAAGGTGAGAGACAACAGCTACTGTAAAGGTATGGTAATAGAAGTACCCTGATCTCAACAACTCTCGCCCTCTTGCCCACTCCATCAAGACATGATACCAGTACTGCCATAAAAATGGCTGCCAACCGTGGGGCCTTAGAAGAGATGCTACGTATATCATATAGACAGTGCTTTCTCCCTCCAAGATGACATCTTCCGTCATTGGAAGCAACTCTGGAAACAACATTGGGATCCCCAGTTACCCTTCGCTTAACCTTTGAGCCACAGCCAAGGATGCCAGCCTTACTAGTTTTCCTGGTTTTGAGAATGGGCTTCCCAAGCTATTCTTATGGAAGTATCCTCTCTGCATTTGGGATTAGCCACCTGGTCAGTATTGGCTACACGTATCTCTTAGAGTATCTCATAATGACAAAAGCCTTCTGGAGGTTGTAATGGAATAAGATGCTAACATAGCAAAGCATGGTTATGGGCTATTTTCTGGAAGTAGACCGAGTTACTAAAATGTAACTTCCTAAAACCAATGGCCTACAGGGTGGACTCCCAGAAAGTAAGTTAAAATTTTTAAAGTTCAGTGGAGTACAAAGGCAACTGGAATCTAGTCCTCCAAATTTGCTCTAACACTATGTCAAGATGGGACTAGTGGCGTCCTAGTGACACCTTACTGCTGTCATGGTAGGATCTGCTAGGTTGTCAAAGCCATTGGGACACTAGTGTGTCTGTAATTGTCAAGTCTACACCTCTGTCCTGGATCGCACAAGGTAATAGACTACTTCTCCCTAATCATACAGCTTAGGAACCCCACAACCCAAGAGAGGGACCCACTTGCCCACCCCATCACTGCGAGCTTTCTCTTCTGCAGGGAAAGAGGTCCTATGAGAGAGCTGCCTGAAAGCTACCTGAGGAGTTTGTCTTTGATGCATTCTTCCCTGGGAAAAGCTCAGTGACATCCTGTATTATGTTACCTATAAATCATGTTGAACTTCAATATTCTCCTATTTATATGCAGGACAGTCCTCTGTAAGACACCAATTTAATATCAATATTTTTCATAATGTTGAAATGCTGAATTTTGGAGAAACATAGATTGATTTAAATGCACCCTTTGTGACCAAATATTTAATGTTCCTTTATCCCTTGGGATGTTTACAGTGCTCATGTGAAGGTTTATTAAACCGGAATGCCAATAACCCACGAGAAAGTCAAGAAAAACATTGAAGTTTCACTCTTTCATCTTGAAAATAGTTTCTTTTGTGCCAATTTGGTATTGAAAGCACTTTCATTTGGGCCAGTTTGTGCCTACTTTCAGACAGGTAGCTGAAATCTAGCCTTGTGGAAAGGGGAGACTCAGGTCTTTGTTTCAGGCCCGAGGGTCTGCTAAGAAGAACCTTAGAGAAAGGAGACTGTCATTCAGTGTTATTTAAAGAAAAAAAAATTTTCCTGAAACTCATAAACTCTTAATATTAATGATCTATTTCAAATATTTAATGAATTTGGGTGGCCGATTCCATATACCTAGAAATTTTAAGGACTCCAATTTAAATTATTTATATGCCAGAAAACATGGGTGAAAAATTGTAAGGAACCTAAAATAAATTACAGAACATACTGAAACTGTTATAAAATCTAACTATATTTCTTTCTGTATCTAAAAATTGCTTTTAAAAATACACTTTCCAGCATTTAATTTTTGGCTCTTAAATTGTAGTTCTCTTTTAATTGTGGTTTTTGTTTTGTTTTGTTTTTTGTTTTTGTAAAAGATTAGGCAAATCTTAAAACTGTCCTGGGTCCTTTCTTTTCTTGCTTCCTCCAAGTTCAAACTACATGTGTCATTCAGAGATGGCATAGGCATAAATTTACAAGGAACTCAAGAGGTTGAGCACATTTCATTTTAGAAAGTTGTTAGAATGTCTGCCTTCTTTCTGACCACAAAATAGAAGGAGGAAGGAAAGAGAAAAGAAGGAAGGGAGGATAGAAGGAAGGGAGGAAAGAAGGGAGGGAGGGAGGAAGGAAGGAAGGAAGAAAGAAAGGAAGGACAGAAGGAAGGGAGGAGAAAGGAAAGAAGAAAGGAAGGAAAAAAAAAGAAACAAAGACGTGTCACTGCTTTCATCATCCATTTTCCAGTGCACACCTGGGTCCCTCTTGTCTCTACCTAACATTAGTATCGGGATTACTACACCTATTAATTAGCACTAGCACAGTCAAACAGTAAAAACCAGAGGGAGAAAAGCTGATAAATTACTTTGGTGATCTTAATCATGTTGGAAGAAACAAAGTCAGTGGTTTCAGCAAAAGTAAAAACCACTGCTTTGACTATCCTGACAGTGCCTATCATTTTACTATCGTCATCTTTTTTTTTCTTTTGCATTTCAAAGGCATTGATAGACCCATTCAAATAATTCAATATTAATAACTGAGAAAACAAAGAGAGAAATCAAACAAATGTGCCATTTTATTTTAGCCTTGCCAGAACTCCCAAATCTCTCTGATTTTGTTTCTCCTTTGTTTTGAAGACAACCTCTGAGAATCAGCTCATACCCAGCCTCTTGAGCCTGAATTAATCATTCATATGTTTTTTGAAGTCTATTGAATGAATAAGAGAGGGAGAAAAAAGCAACCAAAATGCATGCTTAGTTTTTAGTGTTTGGCAATGCGCCAAATTTCTCTGAGGTCATCCTCAGTGGACCCAGAAGTCCCTTGGAGAGCCCTCGGTTGCTATGTTAGCTCTTAAGTACTCCCATTTAATCGTCTATAGATTAATGTTCTGCTTTGTTCTCTACTCCTTTGTGTTCCCTGGGCCATCTGATGTAACCACCCAAATTACTCAAACCATGGCTGAGGGCAGAAAAGAAATTTTGAGAGGCCTGTAAAGAAATAAGTTTATGGATATAGCTAACAGACTAAACAAAGTGGCAAAAACAAAACACAGAACTTTTGCCAAAGTAACTGTGAATTGAAAAGAAGGTTCTGGAGAAGATGGTGATGGATGAAAAGAACATAATGCTACTGTTCTTTTTTTAATGCTGCAGGGTTAGAAATCAGGTGCTCTTTAACATGCAAATGGACTCAGAGTGCCTGACCTCCATGTTGCCTCAGCAAGCTGGTGCGGTCCAGAAGGAATTATAAAGTAAATACAAAATTGCAAAGGTCCTGTGGCTTTCAAGAGACCCTGGGGAGATTCCTAGGAGCTAAGAGAGAGTGGAGCATCTCCAAGAAGTCTGAGGGAAACAAACTCAGCCTGTATCCAATAGCAGAAGGGGAAAGAGAAAGCTGACCAGGCTCAGAGATTCAGGATTTCTCTGTGAAGTGGCTCAGTTTCCAAGCCCTCTCTACTCCTGCCTGCCACCTACTGGTCCCTGTGCAGAATCTCAGCAGGCCTTGGTCTCATATCAGTAGGATCCTTCTCTTCCATACAGACAACTTCACTGGGACCTCTAAGTCTAGGTTTCCCGTGAAGGTGGTGCCCTCTGTATTCCTGTAACTGAACCACAAGGGAAAGGAATGGAGGGAGGGACATCGATGTTCTCATCCTTCTTCCTCTGCCACACTCTACAGATGAAGAAATTTCATAAAGGCAGGTGGAGCGAAGTCCAGGCCACCCACATGACTCTTTCGTCTTCCTCCTTGTCTTCATTTCTGCACTCCTAGGGCATTCTCACAGACAAGGATTCCTGAACTCCTGTGTCCACTCTGCCATCTCCCTGTCTTTTGATCTTAGGCAAATCTCCAGAGCTATCTTGACAGTTTCCGTGTCTGCAAAAATGGAGATAATAATATCAATCTTAAGAAAATGTTGAGAGAGAAAATGACCCAATATGAAAGAAACTTAACTTCCTGAAAAATTTAAAACAAAATTTAAACAAAATCTTTGGACAAGATTGTCAATATTAACAAATTTCTTAAGATTTTTGGTGTCTGTTGCAGTATTATTTTCCGTCCATCATTTAAACCACCCTCTAGGACCTCAGTGTCATGTGAATTACCAGCTACTAAAGAACTCCTACACATGCTTCACTTCAACACTCAACATCCAGTCACCTACATTTCTTCCATTCCCAAGGGTACATTTTCTAAATGTTTAAATTTTACTTGGATGCATTTTAAAATTGATTTTTGAAATTTCAACCTCTTTTCCCTTTTAAAGTAGTGAAATTTAAGTAACTGAGCTTCCTTATTATGATGACATCTTAGAAATAAAGAAATGTGGTAATTTCTCTTGATCTCCACTGCATCTTTATCACCTCCTACATCCTCCGCTTCTTCAGCACTTTGTCAGTAGCTTCCTTCCATTGTAGGCTATTGCCCAGAATATCTTTCTAGGTACCCCCCCAATCCAGTTTTCCACACAATCCTGGATTTCCCCAATTCTGCAGACATGGTATTCAGAACTTTCTTTGGAGCCCAGTGTATCCAATTTTGGACAAGCACATGGGGCCCCTTTGCATTCAACATCCTGGTCCCCTCAGCTTGAGACTCGGTCTTAACCCCTTTGTGCTTCATTCTGCTGCTCCAGGAGAGCCACTCTCAGCCTAGGATACAGAGCTCTGTCTCCAGTCAGACACCAAGAGGTTAGTAAACTTTTTCCTGTAAATGCTCTGATTATAAATATTTTAGGCTTTGTGGACTAGATGGTGTTTGTTACAACTATTCAACTCAGTCATTGCAGTGAGAAAGCAGCAATAGACAATAACATATATAAATAAATGAGAATGACTTTGTTCCAATAAAACTTTATTTACATTTGTAAATAAATGTGTAGGTTTCAGGGTATCAGTCATGCATTGCTGGTGGGGCTACAAAATGGTGCAGCTACTACGTAACACAGTTTAGTAGGTACTTATAAAATCAAACATGTAATTAACATATGACCTGGCAATTGCGTTGTTGGACATTTACACCAGAAAAATGAGAACTTAGATTCATACAAAAGCCAGTACACAAATATTTATAATGGCTTTATTCAGAATAACCAAAACCTAGAAACAACCCAGATATCCGTCAGCAGGAATGGCTAAGTAAGTTGAGGTAAATCCATACCATGGATTATTACTTAACAGTAAAAGATAAGAACTTTTGGTACACTTAACAACTTGGACAAATTTCCAAGAAATAAGGCTAAATGAAAAAGTCCAAGAAGTGTACAATTCACTTATATAACATTCTTGAAATCACCAACTTAGAGAAATAGAGAACTAATTAGTACCAGGGATGGAGGTGGAGAAGGAAGAGTTGAGCGTAATTATGAAAGGACTTAAGGCAGAAGAGACTTACAGGGATAGACTGTGTGTGGGCTGCGGTGCTGGATACACGACTTACACAGGTGATAAAAATTCCATAGACCAAAGTACGCGTAAAGAAATTTGCACACATGAATGCAAGGGAAAATGGAGAAATCTAAGTAATATTGGAAGACCATATCACATCAATATTCTGTTTATTCTTGTAAAGTATCCTGCAAGATGTTGCTATTGTGGGAAACTGGGTAAATAAAGGTTACACGGATCTCTTCCTATTATTTGTTTTATAATTAACTGTGAACTTACTGGAAAATAAAAAGATTACTAAAGTTAATCAACAGGGGTCAGGACAAATCTGTCCTGCTTCCAACTCTGATCCTAGAAGAGTGCTCCCCTCATTTGATTTCCAAGTTTAATGTCCATTATTGTGGTTTCCCATTTTGTATTTCTGGTCTTTGCCTCTCTCTTGATCCATATACCTATTTTCAATTATCTTCTCACTGGTTGGCCTTTTTACTTCAGTCTCAAAATGTCCGTAATTGAATGTTTTTCGCTCCTGATCTGATTCCCCCCAAACTACCCATTTCTTCATCTCTTTTGCAAGTCTTTTCCCTGTAGATGGCAGCAAAGCTTGTCTGTATCAGACTCACTCCAAACCCAGGAGCCACCTTGGACTCTTACTGTCCGCTGTGCAACAAACAATGTGACAAAATCCACAGATTCCATCTCCAAAAATGCCTCTTCTGCTAAATCCTATTGCTATGACCCTGAGTCAGACCTTTCTTATTTAGTATTCAAAATACTGCCAGCACTACCAGTTTCCCCTCATTAACACATCCATTTCCCTACTCAAACACACCCTGGCTCTTATTTGAGGAGGGAAGTCCTTGCCCCTCAACCTGCTACCTGGGGTTCTCTGAATCTCTTCCATAACTAGTCTTTCCAGTTTTGCTACTTACCTGTTCATCCACCATGAACTTCCACTAGGCAACGTGGAAGGTTTTCTGTTTCAGGCACATTTGTCTCACGATGTCTTTGCTCTTTCTTTTGGCTACGTGCCTAGGTGCCCATATATGCCAGTCAAAATCCTTTCAGATGGTTATCAAAATAAGTCAGCCCATCCATCAACAAAATAGCTTTCTGTGGACATAAAGGATATGGACATTGGAAGGATTTCCTTTCTGAGAGTGCATGGCAACAATATTGATTACATCACAACACTGACCAGAGAGAGCCCACACCTGGCAGTAAGGGTGTTTTGTGTGTGTGTGTGTGTGTGTGTGTGTGTGTGCAACAAGGAAAGGGGAAGGCAAGGCCAGTCAATGCAACACTGTTCAGATGCTGATTTCACCTGATTAATTTTGTTTAACCTTGCATCAGTATTATTCTCAGCATCGCAGGGCAGATCTGTCAGGGGCCCCTGCTCTCTAATAGTGAATCCAGGCTGGTGTACGGAGTGGGTTTTTACTACCAGTCTAGGGTGATTTTGATTCAGGGATGGGCAAAACATATCTGGCAAGACACCTCCACATTGACACTGCTTTCCTTTGTTTTGACGTGAAATTCAGACAGATTTCCCTCTCTGGTGATGAATCAGACAGCAAGACAAAAGCACTGGCAGCATAAGGTTCTCATGCTCCAAGTTCACAATTCCCACAACTAGGTATCATCGTCCTCGTTTTCATCCTCCACGCAAGTCTATTCAGATATGTTTTGGGCAGGCTCGTATTCTTCCTCTCATGATTGTTTGTATAAACTTGTGTTTTACAAACATTATTGCACTTACTGGTACAGTGACACTTTGAGTTAAACTCTATGATTCTTCACATTTAACCAGTGAGAGAACTTGCTAAAGATTCTCAATCAACCTGGTCAAGGTTTCTTGGTCAGTAAATGTGGAGCCAGAAATTCTGAATGCTGTTTGCACAGCAAACACAGGCTGTTTGCTTCTAAAGCTCATGTGCTTTGCGTGTGCTCTACTGCCTACCTAAGACTGAGTTCTTCGCTGTGAAAGAGAAGATAGCTATCCGTATCTACTTTCCTTACAAAATTGTTGAGCTTATCAAAATAAAAAAGGCATATGATTATATAGATAAGTGTCATTGAATGTAAGGGATTATTTTTCCATAATGCATTCATTTTAAATGTCATTGAATATTCATCTACTTTTTGTGAAAAATAGAAGTAAATACTCTTACTACTATGCCAAATATATAAAGAATTCTTACAACTCAACAATAAGCAGACAAATGACCTGAAGTTTTTCAAATGAGCAATTTGAAAAGACATTTCAGAAAAGAATGAATGGTCAATAAGCACACAGAAAAATAATGCTTGTAATTAATTACCAGGGAAATACAAAGTAGAACTGCAATGCGGTACTACCACCCACCCATTGGTACAACTAAAATTAAAAATAGAGATTATTTTTGGAACACTAAATAGGACCACTTTGGAATTATGTAAAAAAGCTAAGCGTTCACCAAGTGCTATTCTGTTCCTATAGATTTACCCAAGATAAATGAAATAATATATACCTACAAGACTTTTCTATGTTACTGTTCATATATCAAGTCCAGATACTGAGTTCACCTGATTAATTTTGTTTAACCTTGCATCAGTATTGCTCTGTGCGTGTCTCATTCATAGAACCTTTATTTCCGATAGTTGAACTGGCAGAGGCTCCAGTATGCAGAAGGTCCAGTATGTGGACCAGAAGTGGCGTGGTGGTATCCACATGGCAGAACACTGCAGAACAAGATGCAAAAGAAACTGACAAGAGGACACACAGCACAGAAGAATTACAAAAGCATTATTCTGGGGGAAGAAAAAGCAAATACAGCAGACCAGCTACTTACATAGTGGGTTACTGTATAACAGCACTGGTATAAATTCCTATAAAATATAAAACTGATCTGATTAGATCAGATTAGTGAGTGCCAGGAATGGATTGAAATGGAGAACATTGGAGATGATGCATCCTTAACATAGTTGGTGGCTTTGTGAACCTCTACATTTCTCAAAAACAAAAATAGAATTGTCCACTTTTAATGGATACAGTTAATTCTATGTACATTATTTCTGAATGCAATTCTTAGGGGAAAACCAAACAATGGATGCTAGCCCAGTGTGTGGCTAATTTAAACAAAATATCCTATAGCAGAAAATATCCATGAGAGCTGGTGGCAGCGAATATTACCTCATGAGGGCTGGCTGTGTGTATCCCTTCCTAAACCCACAGGCAAGGGGCAGTCAGTGATACCCTTAGGTGGTTTGAAATTATCCATAATAAGAGTGTTCATATCACAGAAGGAGACAAAGGATGAAAATGAGTGCCCACTCCTATGCCCCTAAGAACTAAGTGTTAGCAAGTACTTACTAGTATAACCTTTAATATATATACTTTAAATTCAGTGCTTTTACTTTTGCTTATACGCTTACATCAGCTTCTAAAAATGTTACATTAAAAATGAATAGTTGATAAGCAATTTAAATGCAATATGGTACAGACTTGAAAGAATACATTAACAAATTTAACTTTCTAATTAGATTTTCTTCCAAAATTTGAAAAAGAAAGATGAGGCAAGGATTACGGTAGAAAGAAGTAGAAGCAGCCCTAGGTCAGAAGTCAGCATTCTGCGGGCTGAGGCTGCTGACCCAACCAAGTCCTGTCCATTAAAAGCTGTACGCTCTTTGCATATCTCCTCTCCTCCCTTAGCCACAGATTCCTCATTTATAAAACATAGATTACAGTGCTTGGTGTTCGTTGGGTGGATTAAATAAAGTTGTAAGCATGAAGGTAATTGCTCTCACCTAATCTAATGATTTCAGAAACTTTATATGTCTTCCCTAAATATTTTGCCAACATCTTAAAAGCAGAGAACATGATAGTAATTCAGCCACTATTTGCGAATTATCCAAAGCATTTCAAAGTACACTATTAAGGGACATACTGCTGTATTTGGTAAGATTAGGAATTGAGGTATTTGCCTGGCTAGGAATTTTAGGTATGTACCTCTCTTTTGCACGTGTATATTTAGGCTGATTATGTAATTATGGGTGTGATAAAATCAGTTACAGTCTTTCCTTGTTTATTGTAACACTTCAGCTCTATGACTTAAGGCTTCTCCCTTTTAAAACAGTTTGAAATGGAACCTCTCAGGCATAGCTATAAAATGACATCTAGCTTCCACGCTGGCATTTAAGTAGCCTACAAAAAGAAATTGTTAAAGCTTCTTTGAAAGAATAAAAAATAAAATAAATAAAACACAAACAGCTCAGTTGTAATTAGGCATAGAAAATCAGGGTGTCTTTAGTGCTTTCTGAAAGGAGGCAAAATGCTTCATGTGGAACAAAGAAAACCAGAAGGATGTTCATGTAAAAACTCATTTCTCTCTTTCTCAAACCAGAGTCAAATATGGAAGGTTACACTCTACTGAAATTCTTTCTCTGATGGTTTAATTGGACCCAGTACAAGAGTGGCTGCCTAAAGCCAAATAGTGTTATAAAAACTTGAGCCTGAAATCACAGAAGATAACTGTGAAGTTTCATGGGGAGGGAAAGGAAGAAAGCAGCCTTTTAAGGATGTTTGCCTGGTGGCACTGATTTCCATACAAATATCCAAAAATACATACAGATTCTGGGACTTGAGTCCCCAAAAGGACTGGGAAGAGGACAGATTGGGTGACTTGTGACACAGTTAAGAACAAGCTCTAGAAACTTCCATGAGGTTCAGTCAATGGTACCTGGGTGTGAATGGGGCTACTATGCTGTTTGAACCAAAGCTCACATTGGTGGAGAAATGCAGTTAGGATGAGGGGGTTAAAATCCCTAGGTGTTTGGCTATCAGACCCTGACTGAAGGGCTGTAAGGAACGCTAGGGCAGACTGAGCAGATAGAAGCATACAAAGAACTGGAGAAGTGGAGATTGTTGTGACATGTAATGGGTTCTGAAGACAAAGCCTCCAAAACTGAGGATTTCTGCACGTGAATCGAAGAAGGTTCCAAATTTTCTGTCAAGGCTTAGATAGCAATAGGACATCTACTTAGGATTTACTTTATAACTCAACTTTAATATAAGTAGACGGATGGATAGGATGCATAGAACACAGTAGGTATAAATTAAAGATACAAATCAAATTTGTTGAAATGAACAGGTGATATTCTGCTTTCGGTATATAACGAAGATGTTCATTGGAATTCTTTATGATACTAATGATGTTGGCATCGATTTTTTTCCACTACTCTCAACTGTGTGGAGTTTTCCTTAGGTTAGTATGAAGCATGAGGCCGAAGGACTCAGGGCTCTGGGATTGGCTTCAATGGCACTGATGTTATAGGACTCAGACATGCTCATTTTCACTGGGATTAGAACATGGTGTATTTGCTTGGGTAGTTGACTTTATTATGGAGAAAGGACAATTGGATCATTATTAAAATAGCCTTCTTAGAAGATGAATATTGAGTTATCCTTTACTTATCAATGGCTAAATTAAAAGCAATTCTTATTATGGATTGATGCATTATTTCAGCCTCAGAATTATTGGCTCATGCATTTAATATACTATAAATACAGGCCAGATTTCATTTTATGATAAACTAGCCTACCTCCTGAGCTCAAGCAGACTGCATTATTGACAATATCATTAAAAGTAGAAGCAATATTTTATTAATTTAAAGGATGGATGACAATAGTATAATTAGACGGCATAATTCAGATATAGTCTATAAAATTTTCTCCATTTTTCCATTTATGGTTGGTAAAATATAAGCATTTTTATCTATTACTGCACTACAGGCTCTGATATTTGGATTTTATTTATAATTTTCCAATCAAACACACTTTTTTTCATCATTTAAAAAATGTGACAGACCTAGTCATTTTGTTGTGTCCTTGATAAATTTGGAATAGACTCAGGCAAAAGTCCCATTATTCATTGTCCCACCCCTATTTGCCAATTATTTGTCAGGGGTTAGAAGGTGATATAAAAAAATTCACAGCTCCTCATTTAACTTTTATACATAAAGCTCCAAAATGTGTGCATAATATCAGATTTCCTCAAATACATATTTAGCAAAATGTCAAGCAATGTCAAGGATGAATAAAGGTAACTGTCGCTGTGTCAAAAAACTAACTCTGATGCACCTTTTCACAGGAAGCTTCTAGAGTACATATACCATCAAAGTAAAGGAGTTAAAAAGGAAGATAGAATCTATGAAGATTTTTTCTCAAATTACACCAAGGTTCCCTGGAACACCACAACAAAGTCACAGGGTGTTATGGAATATTTTAGTCATTAAGAGAGATATAATGACATTTGTTGGATACTGCATTAACTACCATTATTAAGTTGTTAAGACCTGAGCAATTACTGGACAGAACTGCTTTCGTTACTTTTTTGGGGATAGGGTGTCATGGAAAAAAAAATTAATGTACCACAAAGGGCAACATGAAATGAGAACATTTGGAAATATTTGATTGAGGAAATCTTTTAACAGAAGACAAAAGCAAAGGGCATCCTCGGGCAGATGGAGAAGATTCCTCAGAGAGCCTGCCACTTCTTTGAAGTTACATAAAGGTCTGAAGACAGCAAATTTTACAAAGCCATTTTTAGAGCTATGGTTTCCTGTTGTTTTCTTTCATTGCCTTTACTACAGACCTCTAAGAACTGGAGCTGGCTGTGATTAAACTGTCACTCTCTCCTTATTGTCAGTGTTTTGCTGGGTTGTCCAAGTGCTTAAGGAACAGCTGGGCTTCTTACGCTCATTTGCAGGCTTAAGGAGAAGACAGGCTGATGGTTGTGGGCCCTGGCTTTAGCTCGGAGAGCCGGGAGCCTGGGCCACAGACTTAAGCATAAGAAGATTTGGTGGCTGGGTGAGCTATGATAGCTGCCTTTGCCATATGCTCTGACAGTTGCCTGATTTCAAAACTAAGTCTCTAAGTCTGTAGTTCTGTTCAGTGCCCACAGTATCTGCATCTCTCTGTACCATGGGCTCATATAAAAGACAGGAGGAAGTAGATAGTAGCCTTATGACAGGCCTAGCCTGGATTACAGGTAAGTCTAGGTTACTAGGAGAGAAAACTCACTAGTTAGCACCCATTCTTTTTTTGTGTGTAACTTTCAAGAGTCAACTGAATAATTATTTCCAAAAATGATATTCTCCGTAGAGTTGTATTTCATACTAAAGAAAAGCCTATGTACCATGGTCACCCAGTTCTCTTAGTAACCCTGTGCAACAGACAAGGTGTGTTTTATTGCCTCCATTCTGTGTGTGAAGAAGTGAGCTCAAGGCTGTTACGGTCCAATGCTGTGGAGAGTGGCATGGTAGAGATATGTCTCAAATAAGTGCACGGTTTACCCTTTATCCACCTCCCACTTCTTCCTCACCACACCCCAATTTAAGGCGCCCACTGTTTTCACTTCAGAGCAGAACCACAGGCACAGGTCCTGGTCACCTCCAAGTCGCCAGCAGCACTGAGGTAGCACGGGTGATGCCACGCCGGAATCCTCTTCTGGTTCCCCTGCCTCAGCGCCCATGTCTCTTTCCACTCTTCCTTGCTGGAGCAGGTGTCTCCAGATTTTAAATTCCAGTGTTTCTCAAGGATTGGTCCTAAGATCTCTTTTCTTTATAACTTGTGCTTTTTCTCTATGAATTCCTAGCTACTCCTATAGTTTACTTTCAAAGTAAATGAAGACATACCGATTTCTCCTACAAGGGCATTACTCACTCTTCCATGCTTCAGAGAATTCACACCAGTCAAGTCCTGAAATTCTCTCCGCCATGCATTCATTTATTGTTTCATTTAATTTCTCAAAAGGTATTTCACGAAAGCCTAATACCTGTCAGGTACCACTCTGAGTTTTAGAATCCAAAAAGGGAAAAACAAATTTTAATACTTGCTCTGATGGAATTTATATTTGATGGGCAATATAGATAATAAATGAACAAAACAATATATAATATCACATCAGAGTGTGATGAGCACCATGAAGAAGAGTAAAACACTGGGGCGCTCATGATGTGTGTGTGTGTGTGTGTGTGTGTGCAAATGGTGGAGGTGGGGTTATGGAACATGGAAAACAAATACAAATTCATTGGGAGTGAAAAAGCCCCCAAATGGCCCTGTTGGAAGAGCTGCTCCCCCAGAAAGGGAATTAGATAAAAACTGTGTCTTGCCTTGCTTCTATTTCCTATGAAGTATATGCTTGGGGTAAGTCTTTTAGCTTTTCCGAGTTTCTAAATAACATTTGAGATCTATGATTGTATAGAGGATCTTGGAAAAAAAATCAACAAAGGCAGAGGAATGGGAAAGAAATAGAAATACTGGGTGCTATATCCTGTTACAAACCGTACTTTGTATAACTTAGAGATGCTTTTAAGATCAACCATTTTGTCATAAATATATTCCACTCCTACTGAGAGCCGAGGACTATGCTGAGAGAATCTGCAGGTGAATAACTGCAGGCCTTTGCCTCTCAGGGTTCATAGATCATCCTGCATGTTGCCTTTCTGACTACTCACACTTCCCAGGTCATCAAAAGATGCATAGCAGCACTTGCCTGTTTTGGGCATCTGTCGTGGTCCTATTGTACCGTATCCGTCAGCTCATATTTCCTGTAGCATATTCTCCTTCCAGTATTCTTCCCCTGGTAGTATTCTAGCAAGAGCTAAGAAATTTTTAAGTACTGCAGACAACTAATTAGCTAATCAACTAGCTAACTAGAACTTATTTATAGAAAATATGGAGGAAAAGAAGGTGTGTATGAGTCTTTCTGTAGTTGTCCATGACAGAGCTGGTATTTCTTTGAAATTTGACTCCAGGGTATCAACATAAGCAACACGAGTCCTCCAGTTCCTCAGAACCTCTATGCAGGAGTCATTCCATGGTTCTAATCAAAGACCCACAGTGAATTACATGGGAAATACCCAGAGTGCAGGTGAGGGACTTGTGGGAGGAATCACTCCTAAGAAAACTGTCTGTGGTAGATTGTATGTATGTTTATCACTATCTGGTTCTTCTAAGCACAAGGAAGCCTCAATTTCTCAGCTCCAAGCTATGAGACGGGACCACAAGACACAATTTAGCCAATGAACTGTAAGGGGAAGTGATGTGTGTCTCTGCCTGCTGAAGCATCTAATAGCTAATGTAAGACCTTCAGGCACTCCCTCCTCAGACTCATCAATTAAGATCGTGAGTGCTAAATGGTGAACCTATAGGATGGTGGAGCTCTCCTGAGGCTGGACTTCTGTATTACTGCACAGAGGACAGTTTCCCCAGAACAGTATGAGAGGAACTTTCGTTATGTTAAATCACTGTATCTGGGGTTGCTTATTAGTGTTACGGAAAAACCTGGGCTGAAAGGAAAACGTTCTGCACGGAGGAGTTTGGAAGGCAGCTTGTTTATTAATGTCGGCGGGCTGGGGGACTAAGTGTGAGTCCAAATCACCAGCCCAGAGTCAGGTTAGAGTTCAGTTTACAGCAGGAAGTACAATGCTGATAGCAGGTTATTACATTATTGGTTACACGAGTTAGGTCATATGTTGTCAGGCAGATTTGTCTTAAGCAGGTTTACATAAAAAGGAATTGCTTATCATAAGGCAGGGACATTCTGGAAGGGAGGGTGTTTGAGCAGAGCAGGTAAAGTTAAATGTGTCCTTGACTGGGCCAGTCTGTCCCAGACATGAAGTCCTTGAAACATGTTGGCAAAACTAGGTATATATATATATATATATATATATATATATATATATATATATATATATATTTAGGTAGAAAAACACAGACATTACGGTTGGATGTGGTCAAGTTGTCCTGGCGTGCTATCTAGGAGAAGCAGCTGGACGCAGACAGTCAAGGCTGACTGAGTTTAGCAGTCTGGCTATGTGACAGGCAGCATGAGTGTATCCTGTCTCAATACTGTCACAGGCTACTAACTGATTTTTATTTTCTACTATAAAATTTCTATGAATTTGCCATTACATTCGCACAGTATGGCTTAACCTATTCTTCATTTACGATCTATTTGAGCATAATGCCTTACCATGTTAAGGAAGATGTGAAGCATTTGATAAATCTGAAGACAAATTAAAAACAGTTTTCCGTAATTTATACTCATTATTTCTACCAGTAACTCCTAGGAAACCCATGGACATTTTATCTCTTTTTTTTCCCAGCACTGGGGATTGAACCCAGGGCCTTCACACTGTGATACCTCCCCTGTCTTTTTTTTTTTTTTTTTAATCAAGGGTAAATCTAAGTCACTAAGTTGCCCAGGCTGGGGTCAAGCTTGCCATCATCCTGCCTCAGCCTCCCTGTGTGGAATGCTGAGTTTACTCCTGGGCACTATATTGTCAGGCCTATTCTTCCTTTTTTACATGAAGCATGTACTTACATTTCCTGTTCTTAATAAACTTGCAGTATGGAAATTTAGATACCTTAGTTTGATTGCTCTGTCTTTTGCTTTGCTTTTCTCTAGTGACATAGCAACCTAATATATAAGCTGAAAAACTCTAGTTGCTACTATTTGGTGTTGAGTTTTAAGTGCAGCCTCCTGCTGACAGGCTTCATCCATTAACTTCCACTGCTTTCAATTTTCAGCCTTCTAAATGCTATCAATTCCACCACTAGCTCCAGGGAGTCTAAGTCCCCTCTAGCTGTTTTTACTAGACTCTTTGTCTATCTTATATCCTATGCATTCACCAGACCCTGCGAGGTCTAGTTCTCTCCACTTCCCTGGCCCTTTAAACAAAAATTCTGAACCTCCCTTTTCTAGGTATTAAGAATGCTTCAAGCCCTCACATCCCACCTTCATATAGCTCTTGACTTTAACTGATCAATAGAATTGCATTACCAGCTGCCTTTAACACTTTTTTCTTATTTTATCAGGGTTTCTCATACTGTGTTAAATTTCTGCTTCAGCCTCTACAGACCATATTTTTCTATTCTATCATGATTTAATTTTCTTCTAGTCAGTGTCTACCAGATATAGATCTACATCAAAATAATCACATTTCCTTGATATTATTTTTTAGCTAGAGAATGCAACTAGATATATGCACAACTAAGACTGTAGTTATCCACACTGGGGTTGAAAGAAACAAAAGAACATGATCTTTGCCTTTAGGGACCGAGGTTTACTGAGTCATTAAATAAATTCCAGAATCATTTTGAGTATTCGCTGCATTGTTAGATCCATCTTGAGAATTCTGATAGGGATGATTTAAAACATTTAATATTCTGGGTTCACTGATTGAGAAGTCTTATTTTAATACATTAATGTAGTCATAAATGTGAAACTCAAATATAGCTACTGTAATTCCCTGAGCTTAGGCTTTTAATGACTAACAATTAATGTAAGGACAAATTCTCATCACAAAGCTTTGTTCATAACTGCTTAAGTTAGTTTATGGTCTGTTGATTGGCTGAGGGAAGTTAATTGTAAGTAATTATATATAAACAATTCACAAACTATGAAAAAGTAAGCCTCTATTGTACAATACAGTGGATCATAAAGTAAGAGAGAACAACTAAACCTTCGATATTACATCTGCTTAACAACCTTTCCATGGCATTATTTGCAAAAGAATGTGATCCAATTTTAATATTATTCTAAGAAGAATTATCAACTGTTTGATTCTATATTGTTCAGCTTTCCCATTTTGGGGACAGAATACCCGATACCTATAGCTTAAAGGAGGAGAAGAAGTTTATTTGGCTCACAATTTGAGAGGTTTCAGTCCATGGTCAGCTACCTCCAAGGCACCAACATCATGCCAGAAAGATATGGCAGAAGAAAGCTGCTCAACTCATGGCAGCTGAGAAGCAAAAATCAGGGCAGGTCACCAGAGAAGAAGGGGTGAGGGACCAGATATAGTCCCCGAGGTTATGACCCCATGACCTACCCAGATATCCCATACGTGTGCTTTCCCAATCTGCTAGGCATATCTCAAGCCAATCATGCTGACAACAAAGATTAACCATCATATTCAGCACCTTGTCCACCTGACACTGAAACTCATCTCCTTAAACCATACTTAATCTCTAACTAAACAAAATCACGCGGCATAATTCTGCCCAATATAAGTGTCCTGCATACAACCAAAAATTTACTAATACCTTCCCCAAAATCTCAACAGTTCCATCAAAAGTCCTGTCCAAATTCTCCTCTGAGACTCAAGGTATCTCCTGACTGTAAACCCCTCTAAAATTGAAAAAGCAAGATACATAATCCCAAGATATAAAAGACACAATGGCACAGGTTAAACATTTCAATTTTAAAAGGGAGGAATGCAAAGCTAGAAAAAAATAGTACCAAAACAAGACTGAAGTCCGGCAGGATAAATATTAAACCACATAGATCCATGTCCAGTACACAGGGTACATTGTGGTGAGATGTGAGTTTCAAACAACTTGGGCAGCTCCTCCACTATAATCCTGTTGGTTATAACCCAAATGAAATCTCTCTTGGGCTGGCTGTACTCACTGCCAGTAGCTTTCCTCAGGAAATATTCAACACTCCTGACATCTCCAACTGGTGCACATTTTCTGACCTCCCAGAGCTTCCTTTGAAATCTGGGTGAAAGCCTCCCTGACCCCATAATCTTACATTCTGTGTACCAGAAAATCCAGTGTCACATTAACTTGGTGTCAAGATTTTCCACCAGTTTGATCAATAGTCAGGTCACCTTGGAAATGGCTGCATTGGCCTCTGAGTACCTGGATGGCTGAGCACAATGAAATGAATCCCAGGGAACCAATAACCTAACTGGTCTTCTCAAGCAGTGAGCTCATGAGCTCTCTTCTCAAATGAAAATTTTACTTTTTGGCACCCTTGAGCATCTCTTGTTTCCTGAGATGCTCTTAAGCCATCTTTCTTTGTATTCTTGTACAGAGTACTTAGTTTCTTTCTTTTTTCTTTTTCTGTTTTTATTTTTGCTTTTGAGACAGGGTCTTGTTAAGTAGTCTGGGCTGGTCTTGAGTTCATAAATTTCCTGCCTCAGCCTCCCAAGTGTTAGGATTACAGGTATGTGCCACCATGTCTGGTGATTTGCTTTCTATTTAATGGTGCAAATTTCTTTAGTATTCAAACTTCCTTTGGCCCTAATTTTACGTGTGCTTCATGTTTTACTAAACTGAATATTTTCCAAATCTTTCTGCTTTGTTTTTTTGTGTTCTCCATTGTCACTATACATCTGGCTAAATATAGCCCTTAGTGCCCATGCCACAGACTACAAGCTGCCTTATAATTCTGCCTGGTTAATTAGTCCACCACCTTTAAACTCAGCTTCACACAATGTTTTAGGTCCTGGTCAAAATGTAAACAAATTTTTTTTTTTTTTTGCCAGAATGAAATGCATGTGGCCTCTAGTTCAATTCTCAATTCATTCCTTATTCCCATTTGAAACCTCGTAAGCCTGGCCTTTGTTGTCCACATTCCTATCAGCATTCTGGTCTTCTGAGACCTGACCAGAATAGCCCACCAATCTCTGTTCGCAGGAGTCTAGAACTTCTCTCACCAGAATCTCAGAAGCTTTCTAAATTTCTACTACAAACCAGTTCTGAAAATTTCTGAACAACATGGTGAAATATAGTTACAGCAATGATTGAACTTCTCTAGTATCAATTTTCTATTTGGTTAGCTTTCCCATCCCTTAAACAAAACACTTGAAATATGCAATTTAAAGAGGAACAGTTTATTTTGTTGACAATTTCAGAGGTTTCAGTACATGATTGGCTAGATCCAAGATACTTCAAACTTTGGCTATGAATATAGAAGAGAATGGTAAGGGCTGTGCAGATTATGCCTATAGCTTGATGTTGAAAATGTACTCTAGGGAGAGCTTTTAAACCTCTTAATACAAAGGAGATTTAAGCATGACAACAAGTTTTGGAAACACCAGAATTGAGCAGATTTTACATGATAAACAAACTATTTTTCTAAGGTATTTTTTCCCCTTTAGTTCTTTTGTTAAATAATAAAAAATCATAGATTTTAGTATTGAAATTTTTTAAATGTAGAAAAATATTTGTAGTAGTTCATGGTCCATGAGAGCTCAGGAGTTCCTGCTGAAACAGAGCTTTGAGATTGCAGAAAATGTTTGTTAACTGCACTGGCAATCTGGGTGCCAGAGACAGAATAGAAGCAGCTCAAAGTTCAGAAACAACTGGTACAGAAACTAAACCCTTCCTTGTATAATATCAAAGAAAAATGAAACATAAGTCTTTAAATGCAGAAGAGACTGCTAAGGTTGGGCAGAAAGTGAATTTCTCTGAATATTTTAAAGAAATCAAAATTTCCTAAAGGTGAAATAAAAATTTGATGAGAAGATTATTCAGGAAAGTCAGTGGTTTCATTATCATTGACCTCTCTGAAGTTATTGGATTCCCATTCCCAATTTATTCTTGGAAGCACATAGTCCAGAGGACTAAGGGATCTAGCCCTTTTCTCAAATGGCTTTTCCCGATCTCCTGACATTCTACAAATTAAAAACACATACAGGTACATAAAAAAATAACCGTTTTACTCATATGCATCTCCTAGAGTTGCAAGGGGAAGTTGTTGAAACTAGGGATAAAATGTGTTACTTACAGATTCTGATGCTGCCATGCCCAGTATTACCAGTGCTATCTACAGAACGAAGGTAAAATCTCATCGTAAATCTTACATTGACTTAGAAACCTATATGGTTCAGTCATACTCAGAGATTGTCTGAGTGCTTACAAACATAAGGGGTTGTGAACTCAGGACTTGGTGGCTTGTCTATTGGAGCTTTTATAAGTTCTGCCCTTCACCAGAAATTTTAACTATGTGGTAATGTGAATGCAATGAGACAATAAATACCAAATATTCTCACTTTATAGTTTTTCCCAGAATCTCTTTCCGTAACTGTCTGTATTGCCTAAACAAAGGCATTTGCTCTTGTCACCACTTTTTCGAGAACTGAATGATATAGAAGATAGATGATTTTTCAGGTTGCCTGATTAAACACAAAACTTTAACCTACTGAAAAAATTTTAACCAGTTGCTCCTCAGACAAAGGACTAATATCTAGAACATATAAAAAATGGAAAAAAGTCAGATCCCCTAAATTCAAAGACCTTATCCAAAAATGGGCATCTGAGATGAATACTCACTTCTCAGATAAAGAAATACGAATGGCAAATAAATATATGAAAAGATGTTCAATGTCACAGGTCATTCAAGAGATGCAAATTAAAACAACACTGAAGTTTTATCTCACCCCAGAAAGAATAGCTATTATCAAAAAATCAACCAATAACAAATGCCGGAGGGGCTGCAGGGAAAAAGGAACCCTTCTCCACTGTTGGTGGGAGTGTAGACGGTGCAACCACTGTGGAAATCAGTGTGGAGTTTCCTCAAAAAACCTAGGATTGGAGGTCTCATTTGACCCAGCTATTCCCTTTCTTAGTATCTTCCCAAAAGAATTAAAGTCATTATACCACAGCTATGTATGTGCACCCATGTTTATAGGGGCACAGTTTGTAATAGCTAAATCTTGGAAACAACCCAAATGCCCATCAACCAATGAATGGCTAAAAAAGTTTTTGTTTTTTTTTTATAATGGAGTACTACTCGGCCAAAAGGAAGGATAAACTTGAGACATTTATTGCTAAAAGGATAGACCATGAGACCATACTCTTAAATGAAATAAATTGGGCACACATGTGTAAATATCACATTGTCTTACTGGTGTGAGAGACTGAAAGTGTAAATAAGAACCAAATTATACAAGAGATATGTTGAAATGGGTAGAAATTGTTCAAAAGGAAAGGGGAACTAGGGAGGGGAGAGAGGAAAAGGAAGGAAGGGAAAAGAAAAAATGAGAAAAGAAGGATAAAATGGGAACAAAGCTTTGTAAATAAAGAGGGAAAGAGGGGTCGAAGGGAGGGGAGGGGAATGGGAGGAAAAAAGAGACAAATCAAATTATATCATGTACAGGAACAAATTCCCTATGACGAGTGTGATCATTGTATAAACCAAAATTGTACCAATAAACTTAATTAAATTAAAAAAAAAATATCCAGTTTCTCTCAAGTCCAATTTGAAAAGATTATTACTGTTTTCTACAATTACATGTACTCTCAATAAATATTTATTTTGGCTTAAAGATAAAAAAAAAAGAGGGGCCGGTGAGATAGCTCAGTGGCATAAGCGCCTGCCTGGCAAGCTCAAGGTCCTGAGGTCAACCCCCGGCACCCACACACAAAAAAAGAAAAGAATATCTACTTGTTATACACGTGCAGATATGGCCATAGTTGTGATATATATGTATTATCTATGTAATATATCTATTATATATATATACATATATATATGTATGTTTTTAGAATTATCCAAAATACTGCACCCTTCAATTATATTAAAGGTTTGCTTTAACTATGCTGCTTTATACAAATTCAAACAAAGTTTACATTTTGGTGCAAAATATGTGTAAACACTTATTCATATTTTCATTTTGTTTCCTTTTTTGTATATATTATTCTATTTTCAGATTAGACATATCAAATTTAGTTGTCAACCTAACTGATGTCTATGTTCTTCTCTATGAAAAGTCAGTGAAGTAGACATTGGAATGATATTTCCTGCCATTCCTGGTGGGAGGTGATGGTGGCAATCGGGTGTGGAGCATCTTTAATTTATTTTAGACCATGATATCAAAGGGTTAAGGGTGGATTTTTATCACCTTAACTTTGAGTATATGTGGTTTTGGTCAGTTTGAACCACAACCTTAACATTATTAAAATGTGGCTTCTGTACTTCATTAAGAGCTAAGCAATTAAGTTTGCATTTTTGATGCACCATAATTGTAGCAGTGTGACATTGTTCTGATAATAATGTTCATTGATCATTCACAACGTGGCTACACACACCGTGAATCAAGTATAAATCAACACCTTTTCTTATCTTTCATGCACTAAAGCACTTTATATTCAGATTGATCATCTGCACTTGCAGTTTAATCTTCAACTGTCAGAACTTTTTAGTTTCATTTCCATCTATTTTCTTATCACAGATCTTTATATTCTTATGAAAAAGTATTTTAGAAATAAACGGAGTAGCATGGCTATGATATAACAAGGAAAACTTGCAGCATTACTGATCTGAAGTCTATTTAATGAAAGAATTCTAAAAATTATCATTGAGGCATAGGACAGACTGCAGATCAAGAAGGTTTTATTCAGGAAACAAATGTGTATGCCCACAAATGGACACCTTTATTTTTTCTCAATACCTGTGTGGTTTTTGTATTCCAACCACTCTATGAATTCCACAATAAATACAGTGTCCCTAGAAGAAGTCAGATACCTTTCTGATATAAAAATATGATGATCACAGGGATTTTATGCTGTGCCAACTTCTTAATAGTAGAATTATGGTTTCTAGAAGATTTTTCCTCTTATGGTTTTGGGTCCGTGGGGGACATGGAGGAATGTATGTACGGTTTAGAAGGAAGATGAAAAGTAGCAATTGCTATGGTCCGGAGGATGACAGGTACCCCCAAAACTCCTATCTTGTCCCTGGTCTGCTCCTCCCCTCCTCATCTGATGGCCTTGCCTTTCTGAGCTCGGTCAGCTTCTCCAAGTTCCAGGCCAGACACGTGTGCAGCTCATTGGTGAAGGCACCGGCTTCTGTAAAGCACCACACCCTTGAAAGGAATTTTATTCTGTCCTCCAGGCTCCGGTCTGACTCCACTCTCCTTTGCTCCAAATTCACGTTTTCTTCCTGCTGCCAACTGTGCTGCACCACAGAAACCTGGACCCGTTGTCAGGCCAGGTGCAACATGAGCTTTTCATAGGCTTCTTTATCGCCCCCACAGAGCATGCTGTTTAATCCCAGCAATAAATGCCTTTATCCTTATAACTCCCAGCTGCTCTGCCTCCCTGCTCAAACCTTTGCCCATGCAATAATAAAGACTGAGCTTTAGGTCAGTGGCTTCCTTTCAGCTGATAACTAGGGGAGGGACGGGAGGTGTGCCTTCTTCACGACACTGTGGCATGTGTTGACATCCTTCCATAGCTGCAACAGAAAAGCCTTAATCTTATTATATGTACACATGTATTCTTTTTTAAATGCAGAATGCTATTTTGTGCCATCCTGGGAATTTGCAGAATTGAAGCCACAGGACCATGGTCCATTGTGGTCATAGTCTGCTGTGCAGATACCATTCATCCATTGCCTGTGCTAATCTAGATCACAAGAGTGTGTACGTTTCTGTATTATAACAATGGATGCTTTTCCTTCCACATTCTATTCTCATTATCACCAAACCAGTAAGCAAGGAGAGAAAATCCTTGAACTTGGGTAAGCAAAGGAGCTTTGTCTCTTCTCTTTTTTATGGACTCTTTTTTATTTCTGGTTCTTCCATTTCTTAGGAACTATCTTGAGAACACTTTTAATCTCTTCTAGAGACCGGCTTTCCTCCTTTACTCTGTTCACTCATTAAATTTGATCCTCCTATGCCAATTTTGTTTTGATTTTATGTTGAATATTGCTGAAAGACAGAAAAGGGTTGTGATGGAAGGAGAAGACCTAATAGTACCTCAAGAGAGTTCTACACGAGCATCTCATTTATGGATTTATTAATCTAGACAGTAAGTAAATCAGATGATGCTGTATGCTTCAGTCTGTCCGTGGAATGGAAAGTGAGCCTCAATCAGTGGGAGAGGTTGGAAGTTGAAAGTGTCTCATCCAGTGGGCTAGGAGCAAAGCCAGAGGAACATCCATTGCAGCTTAGGGAAGGAAGCTGAGGCAGGTGGCTCGACAGTGACCTTTTTCAAGTTCAGAACCAGAGGCCTCAGCAGCCTTGGAAGGAGTGATCAGATCTTCCCAAACATGAGAAGATGGAGTATCATATCTAACAGTCCAACAGGGAGACAAAATGTAAAGATTTTGATGATGATGTTTATTGTGCTTTCATAATTCAATTAGTCACTTACAGGCAGCTAGTAGCATACAAACCCTGAGAGAAGACGTAGGAATCTACGTTATTTATTTTCTGCAGAACTATTAAGAGCACATTTATTGGCTACTGTGCATTTCCAAAGGGCTTCTATGGTAGGTTTCTTTTCTCTGTACACTGGTGGTTTAAGGAGGGATCCTGTAGGAAATGCTGAAATCTTACAAAGTGACCATCCTTGATTTCCAAGATGGCGCACTCAATTGACATCCAATAGTGAGAAAAGTGATCAGGGCAGGTAGAGAGAACACAGGGGTAACAGAGCTGGAAGATGGAGAGAAGAAACTGTGTTGGTGGTTCTCCACTTGCTCCAGGAGATTCATCCTTCACCCTTCACGTCACAGTGGCTGGCGAGGGGATGGCTGAGGACGTCACTGTTTGGGATCCCACACTCTTGTCTCCGGCTGGGATCAGTCAGCGAATGATCCCAGCAGGACATCAGTGGGTGTGAAGAGAGAGAGACTTTCTGCCTCCATCTACCATCCCTATGTCCCTGGGACGGAGGATTTTGGAAGCTGCTGATTTCTTCTGCTGCCCACACAATATCCACCTATCCACCAGCTACTCCTGCAGGCCTGGATCTCTCACTCTTTCAGGAACCTACGTCCTTCCATTCAGGCCTAGGCGTGATAATAGCTTCCGCCCGCTGTTGTTCCTCTGTGTTTCACCATCTGCTTTTCATTTCTTAACCTTGCCCACACCTCTGTGTAAAGCACCTTAATTAAATCATCTTTAATTGACTTCTGAGTATGTAATATATATTGTGCCAGGACTCTGAGTGACAAGAGAACAAATATGCATTGAGCATGCACTGTGATCCTTTATGTCCCAAATTCTTTAATATACATTACTTTGTTTGGTTATCACAAATGCCCCACAGAGAATGAAATATCAGCTTCATAAAAATAAAAGAGAATTAACACTCAGAGATTTAATAACTTATTTGAAGTCAGAGTACCAAAATTAGTAGATCTGGGACTGGAGCCCAGCTGTTCAAACTCCATATACTCTTTATCATATTTTGTTATTAAGAAAAAAGGACCAATTATTGGAAATAGGTCAAAAGATCAGCATCAGTCTGGCAAGGAATTTTGCTTAATAACGAGCCAATTAAATAATAAACTGACTTGGTGCCAGACTCAAAAACTAAGAGCTGGATTAAATGTGAAGAGACAGCAACCAAGTCAAGGCATAGAGAAAAGATAGACTTTTCCAGAATTGTGTTCTTTTTCCTAATTCTATCATGAAGATGAGGAAGACACAGGTGTACTTTGTACACACAGCACTGCAAAATCACACACGCGGCCATCATGAGGGAGGCCTGAGATGTTGGGTGTGTGTATCTGGGGAAGACTCTTCACTGTTCACTTTTCCTGTGCTCTTGCAAAACAAGATTGAGGACAACGGTAATCCCTCGTCTCTGCTTCCCTGTGCACTGTGGGGGTGAGGGTGGGGGTGGGGAGAGATATGGTATTATTGTTGTCGTTTTCTCTAACTTTAGGGAAACTTATGTCCCTAAACTTATAGCATTGCTATCCATATTTATTTTAATAACTCATGTCTTACACAAATGTGATAAAGCCAGATGGATAATAAAAAAGATAATAAAATATTTCTTGTATTCATTAACATATTTCTTAGATAATAAAAATCCCTTAGTGCTCTGACCCACTATGAAAACTTGGAGAATCTGAGAAAGCAAAATAAGGCAGGTGCCCATGCAGGCACAGGCGAAGAAAATGAAAAGTTATTAGACAAATGAAATGCAGCAACAAAGCACAGAAACATCGATGATCCTTTGCAAGAACTTTCAAGTTGCAAGAATTTCCAAAGTCACAACATATTTTTCTTTTATGGACAAACCTAGCATATAGTTTTCCTAAAAAGATTGGCCAGTATCTGAAAGGCTGAAGCAAGACAAGCAAAGATACAGGACTTTATGACAGTGGCTAATGTATATAAACAAATCTAGCCCAAGTACTGTGCATTTACTAAAACTCTAAAGGGGCTGAGGGTGTAGTTCAGTGTTAGAGGGCATGCTTAGCATGGGTGAGAGCCTGGGTTCTGTTTGCAAAACCAAAACACAAACAAACAAACAAAAACACTCAGGAGTATGACTATGAATAAAGACTGTCAACCTCAGCAGTATCTTCTGCTAATTTTCATATAGCATATTTGTTCCATGTAACTACGCTATGTTACCCTTGATTTTACTGCTAACATTTTTATGAACGGCAATGGATCTCACAGTGGTGATAGAGTGGAGTGTTTTTTTTTTTTTTTTTTTTTTTTTTTTTTTTTGTGGGTACCGGGGTGTCGACCTCAGGACCTCGCGCGCCAGCAGGCGCCCGTGCCGCTGAGCGATATCACCGGCCCCTTTTTCGTATGTGGGTTCCGGGAGTCGAACTCGGGCCCTCGCGCTTGCCAGGCAGGCGCTTAAGCCGCTGAGCCATCTCACCGGCCCTTTTTTTTTTTTTTTTTAACACAAAAAGGAGTTTTTTTTTTTTGCCTGCAGGGCTGGTATCACAAAGATCAAAGATTTTTGATTAAAATACATAAAGAGAATAGCAGTAATTTTTTGGTGTGATGTCTGGATTTTTTGTAATGAAAGCCAGCTGGTAGAATGAAGATGTTAAGGTAAAGAAATGCAATATTCCGAAATCTGTGTAAGATCTTTCTAACTCCCGGTATTATGATTAATTTTCTCTGGGAGGAAGCCAGTCCTGACGTTATGCCGCTGTTTGGAGATGTTCTTTTGATGGGGAATATCTGGCACTGCCAGTCGAATAGCTGCATAAGTAATGGTGACTACATCTTTTCCAAACTGGGGCTGTTTGAACAATCAAGAGCAACTGTGAGCTATGTGGGATCCAGAGTAGAATTTTGTTGTTGCTCTTATTTGTCTAACTCATATAAATTTTAGACGCTAAACTCATTTGCTACCAGTTAATATACAGCAAAGCATCAGAAAAGAGTATGGAGTTTAGTGTCAGAGAATATGTCTTTCAGTGAAATAAATTTTTAAAAATTTAAACACCATGTAAATTCTAAACTAAGCATGCGCCACACAACACAATGAACAAGAGCAAGGAAAGTTCCTTTAGCGTTCATGTGAAAACTACTTTTATCATGACTGGAAGGAGATTTTCATTAAGTTTTTTTTTCCTGTATTATTTGGATAATTCTATATTTTTTGTCTTTTCAAATCTGATAATGTGGTGCCTTATGTTGTTTGATTTTCAAATGTGAAAATAATCTTGTAATCCAGGGCTACATCCTACTAGGTCATGTATTATTGCTTTTATCTATTATTAGATTTCTTACTTTTGTATGTTAAGGATTGTTTTTGCCTATATTATTAAAGATAAAGCAATTTCTATGACTTACTATTCCTGTTTCTGATTCTGGAATCAAGGTAATGTGGGTCTCCTCACTCTATCAGAAGGATGTCTAATCTTTTCTTTTTTAGAATTGGTATTATTTGTTCTTTAAAGGTTTAGAAGAGTTCACCAGGAAATGATTTTTGTGGAGTGACTTTTAAGTACAGATTAATTATCTTAAGTAGGTAGGGGGCTATCAAGAGGATCTGGTTTTCTTTAATAAACTTAGGTAATTTGTGTCTTTTAAGGAATTTTTCCATTTCATTTAAGTTGCTAAAGTTGTGAGCATGAAAATTCAATTATATCCCACTATTATCCTTTTGGTTTGTAAGAACTTTAATGATGCTCTTCTATCATCCTTGATACTGATTTTTCAGTTCTTCTTTCTTGTTTCTTAATCTGTCCTGGTGTGCTTTTTGCTACACGCTAGCATACTCTTTCTCTCTCCCTATTTCATTGACTTCTGCTCTTATTTTTTCCTTCTTTGAGTCTTATCTATTCTTAGCTTTTTTATTTATTGTTATATAAACCTATATTACTAATATGAGCTACTCTTATTTTCTAATATAAGCATTATCTAATAGCATTGACTTTCACCCATCTTTTGTTTTAGCTCAATCTACCATATATTGATATAATTTTCATTGCATTCCAAATATTAGATAACTTTGGTAGTAATTTTTAAAAATTCAACACAATTCTTAGAATTATAATGTGTTTATGTTATCAACTATTGAAATAGTTTCTAATTTCTTTTGCTGTGATCAATTTCTAGTCCAGTTCTGTCATAATTACAGAGAGTATCTTATGTGTAGGATTACAGTCCCTTTAAAAATTGCTCGGACTTGTTTTCTATGTGTAAAGAATGTGAATTCTGGGCCGGTGAGATGGCTCAGCGGCTTAAGCGCCTGCCCTGCAAGCGCAAGGGCCTGAGTTCGACTCCCGGAACCCACATACGAAAAAGGGGCCGGTGATATCGCTCAGCGGCACGGGTGCCTACTGGCGCGCGAGGTCCTGAGGTCGACCCCCCGGTACCCACAAAAAAAAAAAAAAAAAAAAGAATGTGAATTCTGCTGTTGTTGGATAGGGTGTTCTATATACATCAATATGTGAAATTGGTTGATAATGTGAGTTGAGTCTTCAACATCTCTCCTAATTTTCCCCTTCTTTATTCTGTAAAGTATTTAAAAGGGTGTTAAAATCTCCATCTATCACTGCCAATTTGTCTCTTCACGATTCAGTCATGTTGGCTTTTTGCTGTCTGCATGAAGAAGCTCCATAATTAGATGCATAAAGATTTAGAAATTCTAGGTGACTCCTGGTGAATTAGTGCCGTTATTATGTGACAACCTCTGTGTCTGGTAATATTTCTTTCTTTGAGATCTACTTTCTCTGAATTTAACGAAGTTATTCTAAGTGTCTTTAATAAGGTTTTCATATTACTTCAGTTTTCAAACTTTATACCTTTGTTCATTGCATGTGCTGTAATTTGGTCTTGCCTTTATTTTCATCCAATTTGGTATTTTCTATATTTTTATCAGAAGAGTTTAGTCATTTACCTTTAATGTATGTACTGATAATACCACCATATTACTTGTTGTTTTACATCTGTTCACCTACTCTCTGCTCCCTTTCCTTCCTTTTTTCTTGCCTGATTTCAAATAGAATATTTTTAATTATTCCATTTTATCTCCTCTTGGCCTAGTAGGTATAGTATTGTCTCTCCTTCCCTTTCTTTTGTAGTACTGGAGATTGAACTCACCAGGACTCTACAGCAGAACTACATCTCCAGTGGTTTTTACTTTTTATTTTGAGATGGGCTCACTAAGTTGCTCAGGCTGGCCTTGAACTTCAGATCCTTCTGAACTAGTTCCCCAGTATAGGCATGTGTCACCGTGCCTGACTCTTTTTTAATTTTTTATCTGTTCCCTTAACCTTTATAGTCTACATTTTTTTTGTATGTGTGTGGGTACTGGGGGTCAACCTCAGGACCTCACGCACCAGCAGGCGCCCGTGCCACTGAGCGATATCACTGGCCCTTTTTTTGTATGTGGGTACCAGGAGTCGAACTCAGGACCTCGTGCTTGCCAGGCAGGTGCTTACGCTGCTGAGCTATCTCACCGGCCCCTATAGTCTACATTTTTAAGTCATAACCACCTACCTTCAATAATATGATGCCACATGAAATACAGTGAAAAACTTATATAATAGTCTGTCTTCTTCCTTACTTCTAATTGTATGCTATTATTATAACATTTTCATCTAAATATAATTGCAGATACAATGTTACTATAGACAGTCACTTATTTCTCACAGTTATTAGAAGAAAATGAAGAAAATTGTTGTTATAACAATTTACTTAAATTTCACTACTTGTGAGGTTCCTCATTTCTTCGAATTTATTTCCACCTGGTGTCAGTCACCTTATTCTTGGACAACTTTCTTCAGTTTTTCTAGTTTGCTAATAATAAATTCTCTAATTTTGTTTCAGTGAAAAAGCCCAAAATTCACCATATTTTTTGAAAGATATGTTTCTCATATGTTAAGTCTGGGTTAATGGTGTTTGTTTATACTTTTGCTACCTGTAAAGATAAAAATCTATGCTGTGCAAAGTCTCTTTGAAAACTGTGCTATCATCCCTACCCTGTCCCCGCGTGTGTATTTCTTTCTATCTGGTTGCTCGCAAGACTTTTCTCTATTTCTGGCTTTTAGCCACTTAAGTATGACATGCTTCAGTGTGTGTGTGTGTGTGTGTGTGTGTGTGTGTGTGTGTGTGTGTATTATGGATTTTACTTTTGGAATTCTCTAGACTTTTTGGTTATGTAGAATTTTTTCAGCTTTTAAATTTTGATAAAGTTATTGGTCATTATTATTATTTTTTTTTGTGTGTGGGTACCAGGGGTCAACCTCAGGACCTCGTGCGCCAGCAGGCGCCCGTGCCGCTGAGCGATATCACCGGCCCTTTTTTCGTATGTGGGTTCCGGGAGTCGAACTCAGGCCCTCGCGCTTGCCGGGCAGGTGCTTATGCCACTGAGCCATCTCACCGGCCCTGGTCATTATTTTTAAAATATTTTCTTCTACCCCTGTCTTGTCTTGCAACTGCACTCATACATCTTAGACAGATAATATAGTCCAGCAACTGAATATTCTTTCTCTCTTACTATTTCTCTTTGAATTTCATTTTAGGTAATTTCCACTCATCTTTCTTCAAATTTGATTTATTCTTTCATGAACTGTATCCAGTATTAATTCTGCACACTGAAAGAATTCTTCATCTCTGGTATTATCTTTTTATTTCCAGATGTTCATTTTGTCTCTGTTTTATAATCTCTCTCTCTCTCTTTCAATCCTACATTTTTTCATGTACATTGTCCATTTCTTCCATGAGTTTATATTCATTAGTCTTTTTTTTTTTAAAGGCCCTGTCCTTTAGATGCAACACCAGAATCATCTTGAAGTGAATTTTCTAAGTGCTTTATTTCTCGTATTATTTTTTCTTCTGCTTCTTTTGGGGGTCTGATAAGTTTTTTAATTCAATGCTTCACCTTCCATAGGAAAGAACATTAATGTCTGAGCTGCAGTCTATGACACATGGAAATGGGCCATCAGTATGTTTCCGGGGGTGAGGTGAGTCACTATAGTGTAGAATGACCTGGGTGGGTAGAACAGCTCTGCCCTAACCCACGGGTGTGACACTAGGTATTGCTGTCACCCTGTAAGTGCAGCTTACAGGGGTGAAAGATTTGCGGTGCATCTCAGCTCAGCAGCCTCCTTCTGGGTGTGCCATTGAGGAGCTTCTGCCCGCAGTACTGTCCTCTGTGTAGTCAGCTACTATCAGTTTTTGCTTGGTAACCATGTACCTGGTGGCAGTGTTCTTTGTTCAACGCAGCTCACCAACAGTGTTTGGTAAACCTTGTGCATAAACCTCTGTGGGTGAGGCTGTGACAACATCCTCCCTTCTCCCCCAGCGGTGGCCTAACTGTGGTCCTTTGTGTCTGCTGCATGCCCTGTGCAGGAAAGCATATTCCACCCTCCTGTCTGCAGTGGGGCTTACGCAGGCGAGCTTGTCCTGGTTCTCTCTGGGATGAGAGGAGGTGCCACCGCTCGGACCCTGAGGCTCTTGACCCTCATTCAGAAGCAGAACATTTCCCTGTGCTCCCTTCCCCATCAGGCTGGCTAAGATCATCTGTCCCTCTCTTTGAGGTACACATGACTTTGTCCTATCTTGTTCCAGAAGCAGTAGATCTTTATGCCCATCTTGTGGTGACGGTTATGTCCCATATGTCTCCATCACTGAAGAAAGCAAGAGTAGACCTCTTTCCCTATCTTTTTCATGAGCATCTTGTTAAAATAAGTGGACGAGAATTATCTGGGGGAGCCATCCTTAGGTCCTGGCCTCTCGGGAATGCTAAACTGTCACACCATGCATCCTCGTGTTTTGAGAGTTAATTAATTTACCAGTGATTTTTGCTCATTTGCTTGTAGGGCTCTTACTTTTTCTTCCAATGTGTTGCCAAAGGCAAAAGAATGCACAAATCCTATCTCCTCTCAGAGGCTTGCCAACCTTTGAAATTCAATTTACCTTGTTATCCTGCTCACTAATGGGCTCAGAAAATGTTATGACTCTGTGTTTTGACCAAGCTTTCCTGGTTGTTAAGAGAGAGGAAACACTTTCTTTTGGCTTTCTGTAATCTGAAGCAGACGTGGAAGTCACTGAAGTGTTTCATATTGCTTTGGTAGATGGCGTATCCTACAGGCCCTCCTTTGAATTATAGCCCTCTGATGAGTCTTCCCACATCACACAGCATATACCCCCTAGAGCGTGTCATTTTCTCTGTGCCCGAAAATGTTTTTTCCCACCATCTTCTGGGGCAATTCTAGTGTTCCTAGCTCAACTTGTGTGGAAAGCCATTTTTTTTCATAATTCTGGAAGCTGTCCTTGTAGTATGACTGTGCCATCATCCACATCCTTTCCAGGACCTTAAGTCTTCTATCCCAAGGGACTGCGGGGAAAACTATGCACTCTGTCTTTTCTGACTTCATGCTTTGCTGTCCTTTGATCAGACACCTTCACAGTTCTCTCTCATCGTGATCCCTTGGCTCTCACAGGTGTCTTGTCTAAGTCCCATTGTTGCTGTTGGGTATATTTTCTTTTTCCCTTATTGAGCTCCACACATCTCCATCTGGTTATAGTGCAACTTTCACCCTAGTTAGGATCATAGTGTTCTGCAGAGGAGATAGAGGCAGATTTGGGAGGCATCACGTCATGTTTTCCGTTGGAGGAAGCCTATACGTGTAAGTTTCAAGTGTTAGGAAATATGAGTCATTATTATGGAGTATGGGGCCACTTCTGTGGGCTCATTCATTTCAAGGAGACTCAGGAATTTACAACTGGCAGGAGCTTTAACCTCGATGTTCTCATACTGTGGGTCAGAGATACATTCTTTCCCATCCTGGATGCTGATTTTTTTTTTTTTTTTTGTGGGTACCGGGGGTTGACCTCAGGACCTTGCGGGCCAGCAGGCACCCATGCCACTGAGCGATATCACTGGTCCCTTTTTCGTATGTGGATTCCGGGAGTCGAACTCGGGCCCTCGCGCTTGCCAGGCAGGTGCTTATGCTGCTGAGCCATCTCACTGGCCCTGGACCCTGATATTGACATAACGGCTCTACTTTGATTTTACTTCAAATCCAACTTCCTTTGCATGGTCATTAGCTCCTTCTGTCCTACTGCTGCTTTCACAACCTAGCTTTTAATTACTGAATAAATATGTGCAGCCTTTTATTATTTTTTTCAAAGTACCAATGTAGGTTAGCAACGGCCATCTAGTCCACAGTCCTTTCAGTGACTAGTTGCTCCAATATTTCTCAATTACTAGATATATCACAGAAGCCAATGCATTCATTTTGAATGATGTGACATTCTAGTTCGTGAAAATTTTTAACATAATGGGACTATTGCCTTTTGCCTGAATACAGCCTTGCTCAACTTACCAGAAGTAATAAACTACTCACAGCTAACCAGGTAGTGGGTGACTCGGCTCCAAAATCTCATCTACCTTCAGCTTTTGCATAATGTTCCTTGTAGCCGCTCCTGCAGGCTGAGTTCTCTGGTAATTGTGCAGCAGGCTTACTTGCCAATCCGACTGAGTTACACACTGGAGGCAATGAAAGGAGAGAAAGTTTGAGCACAGGAAGAAGTTAAACTGTGACGTAGTCTGTGTGAGAAGCCCCAGCTGGCCCTGTGTGTGCAAAAGAGGGTACTGAAGGTAGAATGCATTTCAGAGCTCTGTATACACACTTATGTAGGTGACTGGTCTGTGTGTCCATGGGAAACCTTGGCCATTGTGACCTCTTCAGCTAAGGAAATCTCTCAAACGGACCTGCACATGAGGGGAGTCAGCTAGCAGCAATCCCAGAAGCTGGTTTAATAAGCCCTGCATCTATGTATGAGAACTATTTCATGCTAAGACATTAAAAGTAATCATCCTTAGGCAATTACAGTCACACTACTAAAAATAAAGACAAAACGAGTATTTTTAAATAATGAAAGACAACATCAAATGAACAACAATGAAATATACAGCTAGTTTTTAGGGATGTAAATCAAAAGCTCATATAATACAGCTTCAAATAAAAAGATGAAAATAACTGGCAACCAGGAATTGTATCCCATGGAAAATATTTTTTAAGTATGAAGGTAAGATAATGGCATTTGAAGAAAATAGTAAAATACCGAGGAGCTTCCTTTTCCCAGAAGAACTGATAAACATGACTTAACTCAAAGACAAGGGATTGCCTCGACTTTTGAAGAATGATGGGATGTAGGATCTCATGACCTGTCCCTGTCCTCTCATTAGGGTGGGCTTTGATGCAGTGTCAAGTAACAAATCCTGGCTCTGCGATGTCATAATTGGTTCACTGTGTTTAAACACTCATCTATGATTTTTAGGCAGTCTCCCGAGTGTATAACTGGGGTTGATATATTTGGAAATTGAGTAACCCCAGAAAGAGTCTTTGGCTTGCTGGAGGAGAGTTATCATAGAAAAAAAAAAAAAAAAAGCCATGAGGAAACTTTCTTTCCTCCCAGCCAAAAGAGTAAGGTCAGAAACACTTCACCCTGCATTGAAGGTTAGATGGTGGCAGAGTTCAATTTAAATGTTCACTTCAGTAGTGGTTCCTATCATTTATTCATTTTACTTGCAAATCTGGCCAGTCTTCAGAATATGGGTGGATTCTGGAGAACGGTTTTAGAGTATTGCAGGCATGAACTGTGGCTTGCTGGCACCTGCTATGCTAGAAATGGCACATTCATTAGAGAAAATTGATAAAGCCCCTGGTACACCTATTGCTTTGGCAAATGTATCTATGGCTGTTTAGATTAGACAAGAGGATCAGGGCAGCTTACATACAAATGGAATGGATGCTGAGATTCATTTGCCTGCCTTTGTTTTCATGTCTAAAGAGATCATGACTGCCATAATATTGCCTAAACCTTTTGTTTCTTATGATACTATCTAAAAGAATATGAAGTACATCCCATGTATTATCACATTGGCCCATTATGACAATGGCATTAAGCTGATTATATAGGTAGGCAAACGCTGCTGGGATACAAAAGGCCTTGATAAAACACATGCTTTCCGGAGGTTGGAGAACAGACCCTACGCAGTTTCAGGGACCTACAGCCTACAGTGCAATACATAGTGGTCCAGGAGTTAGCACGGTGTTAGCACATTTCTTAAGACAATAAGATACAAATTCCCTTGTCTTGCATCCCCTACAACAAAGAAGAATACGTAGTGCTTGGTGGGGTTTATCTGAAGCATCAGAAGGCAGCACCTGGCAATGGTGCTACAGCTACAAGCTGTAATGTGGAGTAAGAAGGAGGCTGCTAGTTTTGAGTGTGGCTCTGTGGCAGGACCCGACCACAGTGCAATGATCCCTGTCCTTCAGCATCCTTCCACCCAGCAGACGCGATAAAGCAGTACACCATTTGATGGAAGTGGGGTCGCTGAGCCAGTCTTGAGGGTGTGATCGAGAAGTATGAGTAAGTAGATCTAATCCCCAGTCCCCCCCTAGTGCTCCTTGCAAACTGTCTCCTGTGGCCACATGGGGATGCAGCGTCTTCCACTGGTCCAGTCAGGTGAAAGCTTCCACAAAATGGACCGCCACTTGCCCCTGCAGCCTGTGTGTGCTCACCTGCCACCACGATTGGGTTCGCCTGGGCGGCTGGGTGAGTCACCTTCAAACTCCCATCTTACATTTTGGTTTCCTTGTCACTACTCATATCAGTTGTAATTTGAATGCTCTAGAACAAGGAGCTGAGATTTATTTATTTGTATAATGTTTAATAAAACACTAAGGCACTGGGTATTTATCAATACCTATAGAAAAGTGAGGGATGAAGCAGGGTTGGGCAGAGAGAGACATGAAGCTTTGGGTTGGACTACAAAGAGCCAGCCAACCCAGCAGAGATACAAATGGGTCACCGATGGCCTTTCACACTTGTCCCAGAGAGCACCAAACTCACCAGGCCTTTCTATTTTCATTTCAGTCCATCTCTGGATCGGAGCTGTCCCCAGAAGGGGTGCCGTTGGCTGATCCAGTGTTTTGCAATTGCAGCATTTTAAAGGATTTAAAAGGAATTTTAAAGGAATCAAAAGCCTTGCACTCTCCTCTGAAAGGTAGGCAACAGGTCCTTTCTCTTTTTTGGTTGCTTTAATGTATGCCTTCTACCTAATTTTCATGTTGACCACAGCAAATAGCAGAAAGTAAAATAAACAGGTGAGTTGGAGTTCCAGCATGAAGAGTGTGAATGTCAGATGCAGCAATTTACACTCGTACAGAAATTGAATTTCTTAATGCCTTGTGTAGTCTGCCTCAAAGCATCATATCCTGCTGACCCAAATCTGAGCGTGTCACACAGACTGTGACAGTAGGATGGGAGGCAAGAGGTGGTTGCTGGCTGGACCTGCCCAAGGCGTGAACTATGTCATTTCACACACCTCACTTACACAGAGTTTACACACGCAAACCGGCTTGAACTGAACAGAGGCTGGCTTTCATTTAATTATGCACTTACCAAAAAATATTTTGAAGTAGTTTTCAAGCAATGAAAATAACTAGGGAAGGCTAATAGCCTCTAGACTTGGTCAGTGTTTTTGTATACAATGTTTTGTGTAGGATGCTCATTATTTTATTGAGGTAATCATCACGTTTCTCATTTTTCAGATGTTTCTTTCTAAGTACATTGTAATTTTCCTTTCATGGGGACATATTTTTAATTATATAATGTAAGTCAGTAGAAAACAGGATTTATATGACAAATATTTCCACTCAGTCACCTTTGCTATAAGTCAAAGGATTTATTGCTAATAAAATAATTTTTTCATGCAGTCAACAAATTGAACATGCAATCTGGTTTATGTACTAAGTGGCATTTGAAATCAATGATAAATAGTGTCTAACTTCTTTCTTCAAAAGCGCCTGTATCATACTATGAGAAATGAGAGATGGACATAAAAAATTATAAAACTATATGTAGTAAGTGCCAGATGACAAGCAAAGTGATATCAGAATTTAGAAATAGGAAATTCCAACTTCAGAAGGCATGGAATTTCCAAAAAGGCAAAAAGAAGATCATTCTAAGCAGGAACAACAATACTTCAATGAAGACCTGAAAAAAAAAAAAAAAGGCAAAATCACTAGGGTAACAGATGCTAGTCCGGGGTGCCTAGAGCATAGCTTAGGTCATTAGTAGGAAAATGAACAAATAAAATTTGGCCAGTTGGTTTGAATCCGATGGAGGCTCTGAGTGCTGACCAAAGGATTTACAATTTTTTCTTAACCAGACAACGGGAATACTTCCAGTATGGTTAACAAGGGCAGTGGTGGATAGTTTCAGAACCAGGCTTTAAGAAAATTTCATTTGCTTGTTTGGAACAACTTAGGTTGAATTGGAGAGAATCTAGAAGCTTGACGGCAAGTAACAAGAATATTTAAGTAGTTCAGATGAGAAAAAATAAGCGTCTAGATTATTTTCATATCACGCTGCAATTATTTATCTACTACTGTACTCTGTCTTATTTTAATTTTTAATACAGAGACAAAAGTGTAGTTTGCTTTTGAAAAAAATATACTTTAGGTGAGCAAACGAATGAGTTCAGGATAAGTAAGAATGATGCAAATGGGCATCAATGGGGTCTTTTGAATCACTGTATGCAGGAACTAGACAGAGAGATTTCAGAGAGTTTGACCCTCATTGGTTGGGAGAGTGGTGATAAAATGATAGAAACTTCTGTGAATAAAAGCTGAAGAGGAGGAGCTTGTCGAGGGACATTTTGGGGCCTGGGGTGAAAGATGAAGGGCATTCCCCCTTGAGCAAGAGTGTGTGTCCTTGTTAACCACATTCCAGGAAATGGGACTTTACGGGGATGGGGACTTGGCTGGTCTGCTCATCATGGCTCCAGCGGAGAGAATATTGAAGGGAAGGTAGCACCATTTTGATGTTTAGATATCCATTGTTTGGAGGTATTCCAGGGATACCATGATCTGTGGTGCTCAGTGTGGGCCAAGCTCCAGAGAGTATTTCTGGGAAAAAGGAGTAAATGCCCAACCTCCAGAGCAGCCTCCCTACAGCAGCCTGCTGGAGGCCAATAGTCTCCAGAAGCCGTAATTACATTTTTGAATACAGGTAGGATGCATTCTGGAGCTGGCCAGATGCTCTTGGGGGTTCATGTGACCATATTAAGAGTTACAGGTTATGTCAAGCCACACTGTCCCTTCCCACCCCTTTTGATCCTAGGAGTCAATTCTGTGGATACCCAGCATGTCTCATCAACGGGCAGACATCATTTTGGAATGCGCTGGGACAAAACGTGCATACAACCTCAGAAAAGCGAGGCGCAGCTTTCATCCAGAATGAATAATTATGCATAGAACTGATTACTTAAATACACAGTTCATGATTATGAATGAAATTACCTGCATTACACTGCAAATACCTTACTCTGCATGGATTAAGGGAAGCAAAACTTGATTGCAGATACTGGAAATTTTAGGTCTTGAGATTTTTCACTTGCTCTCAAAATATATCACTTACCTCTTATAAAATTCCCCTTATAGAAGCAATTTGCAAGTTGAAATTGAAAATGAAGTATTGCCTATACTGGATTTCACAATGGAGTGAAGTTTTTAATTTCTGGACCTCAGGGTAGTAAGTGGCTGTTTTTATTTGTACTTCTAGTTCAGACACTTTCCCCCAAAGTGCAGAGGCACAGGCCCCTTGGGTCTGTGCCAGCTTGTCTAGTTTGGAGGACTCCAGCAATTCCCAAACTTCTCAAAGTTCCTCACGTAAGCTTAGGTAGGTGCCTGAAATCCTACCTTTATTACTATTTCTGTGGTTTAGGCTTCGTTGCTTATTAAAATGCTCATGCTGCTGAGGAAAATAATCCACGAAGGGTAATCCATCAAAGCAACATACTGTGAATCAGCTTGTCAGCTCTGTTCCAACGTGACAGCTTGGGAAGAGCAAGTTTATTTTCTTGTGTTATTTTGGCAATGTCATTTGTCACACCTTTTTTTCAACTAACCAGATTGGACCTTCTGGGTAGGCATGGGCTTGGTTTAGACTTTTATTAGATCAATTTATGTGAACTCATATCCCAATTTGGGGGGGGCTCATTTACTTTTCATGGATTCAGTAGAGAGTTTTGTAGGAACCGAGTTTTATAAATAATACTGCTTAAACCCAAAGAGCCAGTGCTGAAATTGCAATCCCAGATCAAAAATAAAGACAACGAAACCAAAGCACCCTCAAATGTTGACAAAAACAACTCATTTCTCTTGATGCGTTTCATTATGTTTATCGATCATAGCACTCCTTTTAATTAAACTTCCATTTTATTAAATTAACACATTTAATGCATATACAAAGTATTATAAAGTTTAAAAAATAAAGTAAATCTAAACATTTTTAATAAGGAGAGGCAACAGTATCTTACATTCAAGTGGTCTCTATCTTCTTTCCCAGTATTAACGGGAAAGCCTGAGGTATAATGTTAGTAGTACGATTTTCCTCAGACTTCCTGCACAAAGCTGAGAAATTACCCTTACTTTACTTTGTTGAGATTTGTTATCATAAATGTATGTTCCATTTTCTCGAGTAATTTTCTCTATCTATAATGCACATCATTATGTATTTTTTGTTTTAAACTATTTTCTTTGGTGAATTAAGTGAGATTAAATTAGTAAAATTAGTGAATTCAACACGAATGGATTGATTTTTGAGAGCGCAAATCACCTCCCATTACCAGGACAAAGTCCACTTAATCATGGTATATGAATCTGCTTGGTTTTACTGGTTTTGATGGGCTAACGTCATTTTCCCAGCTTTCTTGGAACCTATTGCTACATCGTGCCGTATCTTCTCATAGGTCAACACCATTTTCCTTATGATCAGAAGCATCTGAATATTCTCCAGTTCAGTTCCTCCAGGACCTCCTCTCTCTCCAGCAACTAGAACCTGATCTTCTCTAGGCTTCCTGTTCTCTAGGCATCATTCTGAGAATGTCTTTTCTTCTCTCCTAACTTGATCCTCAGTTCCCTGATCTTTGCTCTCCTTTCCTTAGTTGTTGGCATTGATTTGTTTATTTATAAATTGTCCTGCAGTACTTGAAAAGGTAATTTTTGGAGTAAAGTAAAATAACTTTATTTGGCCTTCACCCCTGATTGTGAGTTTATTTGGTAAAATAGTTTAATGTATTTAAATAATTTCTATTTACAATATTGTTTTCCATTTTGCTCTGAAAACATCAAAAATAATTTTGATTCATGACTCTTTATATGTGACATTCTTGTTTCATTTTTCAGAGCCCTTCTAGGATCCTCTCTTCAACCTTGGTATTCTAAAATTTCATAATGATGTCCCTTATCTGGCTTTTTAAATGACAATTATGTCTTCATTGGTTTGCATCTTGCATATTAAGTTGCCCCTGGTTATTCCTCCTTAAAGTCTAGAATTTTATCTTTTGTAATTATATTTCGCATGTCAAATCCTTCATTGTCAATTTATTTTGGGGAAGGTTGTTTTGAAAGAACATAATGGAAATATATTTACAATTCTAAAACTGGAACTCTAATTTCCTGTTTATAACTTAACATCCATTATATGCCAGGCATTGTGTTAGACACAGGGAATCCAAAGATGCGTGAATCCAACCATTGCCCTTTAATTGCTTTTTACCAGGTGAGAGATAAACAATGAATCCGATAACAGCACTGTAATGTGGTAAGTGGTGGCAAGCTGTGAATACGAAGGTGGTAGGCATAGAAGAGGACTCCTTAGGAAAGTCCAAAGAAGTTTTCCCGGAATAAGTGACACCTGAGCTAAATGTAAAGTGGCACAAGAATTTGTCAAATGAAGGTGTAGGTGAAGACATTCAACACAAACAGAGAAGCACTTATTCTTTCATCTGTTCATTAATTCCTCTCCCAACTTACTCTGTAAGTGTTTATTGAATAGCATTCGTATTCCAGACTCAACTATAGATATAGGGATCAATAATATCTAGCATGGTCAAAGGCATGGAATCATAAAGTGGCTTATCTTCTATTCTGCGACACTGGGGACTAAACCCAGGATCTCTTTTCTGCTATTGGGCTCTACCCTGAGTGACACTACCAGATAACATACATTCTGGTGTTCTGTCTGTGTGTGCGTTACTAAAAGTATCTCAGAATGTTATTAGACTATAAGAAGTGACCAGGGCTATGGCCGGAGTGAATTCTAGGAAACAGGCACAGGCTCAAAGTGCTTTGTATGGCACTGTGAGCAACTGAAAAATCATTCGTAGATGTTTGGGAACCAATAGAGTCTTTCGCTGCTTTCATTTCATTCTATAATACCATCATTTTGTTACAGCGTAGATCCAAAATGGTGACCAGATCTTCTTGTGGTTGGAAGGTAATTGGATTATGGGCGCCGTAGCTGACTTTCTATTAGGAGGCAGGGTCTGGTCGGAAGGGGCAGATCACTGCGGGTGTGGCTTGGAAGGTTTATCTCCCTTCCCAGACCTTCCCTTGGCTCTCTCCTTCCTGTGTGCCATGCCATGAGCAGCTTTCTCCACCATGCCCTCTGCCATGTTGTTTCTTCTTTGGAGCAGGCTGACCCTGGACTGAAACATGAGCTAAAATCAACCTCTCCTCCTTTAAGTTGCAAGAGTTGGGTATTTTGTTCCAGCAAGGAAGAAAGTAACTAAGACACATATTATATGTATTACTTACGGCCAATTGTTTAACTTATCAATTAGATGTCATTTTTAGGTCAGAAGTTATAGGTTTTTTGGTCCTTAACTAAGATAACACCAACAGTGTTATCTTTGCTTTAGAACAATTATCAACGTCTATAGGTATATATGCGTATCTATCTCTTCACTCTTTTCTTCCACTTTTAACCCCTTTGCTAATTTATTCAATAAGCAAGGAATCAGAAAATAACTTTCACCTTTCCCTTCACTAAATAAATGGACAACTGGTGTGAATTATCCTGGAATTTTGTCGGTGCTGAAATAAATATGTTTTCTACTTCTACCTTCCTTTGCAAACTCATCTATTCATCATTTGTTTTGAGTTTGGTCATTAGAAAAATTAGGACCCACTGCACAATTACTCATTTAGATTTCACACAGATACTTTCAAGTTAATTTGATACCTTTAATTATTCTTCCTAATGGTTGCAAAATATTCAATAATATGGATCTATCATAGTTTATTCTGCCATTCCCCTATTGATGCCCATTATCCTTTTGTCCTATTTTATGTCACAATGAAAACTGCTAAAATAAACATCCCCATACATATATACTGGCTCACTGTTTTAATTTTATGAGCTGCATTCTAGAAGCAGAATTGCTTGGCTGAAAGGTATGTGAATCAAATTTAATAGATTTTGTTGCTAAATTTCTTCTTCAAAGACTATTGTATGTACATCAGCAAATTAAGCAAAGCCTTCTTTGCCCAAAACCCCATCAGCAATATGTGTTATTGCTCTCTTTATTTTGTGTCAGTTAAACTATATAAAAGATTCCACTGATACTATAATGTTCATTTATCGGACAGTTGGTTGTTTGGGGGATACATTTATTGATTATTTGGGTTTGTGTTTCTGTGATTTTTGCATGTAGTTTCTTAGCCTTTTCATATGAATGTGTAAGTGGGTCTTTGTGTTAAATATTAATATTTCATTTGCCAACTATGATTCAAGTGTATACAATTTTACCAATGCTTTCCTAAAGCTAATAATGGTTTTATGTAACAACTTTAATAACTTTTTATAAAAATATATTATTATTTTATCTCCTAACTTATGATGAAAATCTTCTTGCTCATCATGTTTTTGTATATTCTCTTACTTTTTTATAAGTTGTCTTTTCCTTTTCTTTATAGCTCCAGTCCATCACAATTTTTTAAATTTATAACCTAAGATAGATATAACCAACTCTCTTTTCTTTTCAGATATATAGCCAGTTATGTGAGCATTTCTGAAATAAAATAGTACTGTTCTAAGAGATTAAATTTTCACATGACTGTGGTTTGTGTTTGGATATTTAGTAGATGTCACTGCTTTCTATCTATACATCATTTTCCAATTTTTGTATCACAGAACATTTACAATGTGTTTTGATATTTGTTAAGTTAAATTTCTCTTCATTATTATTGTTTGTGCTACTGTTGGCTATTTTTAGGGCTTTTAAAAAAATTTTTTTACTGACTTAAGACACTTTAAAAGAAGTTCCAAAAATAATTTTAAATTTTAACACCAATACTTATTGTAACTGTACTTTGAAGTACATTTATTTGTTAATTTGGGGGAAATTGTCATTTTTATTAGTTCTTTCTATCTGAGAACATTTCAATTTTTCTGATATTTGTCAAGTTCCTTGAGCAAATTACCCCTTTTTCTGTACCATTTCTGTTTAACTTATTCCTACATATACGTTGCTTATTATGATTGTTAAGGGAATATTTACACCATTTTAATTTCTCAGTGTTTATTACTAGTGTAGAGAAAATCACAGTGGTATGTTTAATAGTTCTGAGAAATACCAAAAATGAGTTTTAAGTAGAAACCTGGTGATAATGTGGAGAAATGACTTTAGGGGACCAAGAAAAGAGACAGCAAGGCCAGTTAGAAAGGCACCGCTAGAATTCAAGCAGAAGGAAATATGTGTTTGAGTTAAGGTATTGTTGTCAACCTGACCAACGTGAAGAATGGAAATTTTAAGCTAAAACTGGTAGAACTTAGGTGTGGTCTTAGTATTGGACATATGGAGAGGATGAACTAACTCTCAGAGTTTTGGCTGTTTCCTGAAACAGCAAATACAGGATAATAAACAAGTTAAAAATATAAACCTTATTCCCTGCTTAAGTCATGGCCTACATTCTACGGCAGTGTTTCTCAAAGTTATAGCAGTCGTACAACCACTTTTTGGCTGACTGGCGCAATTTAATTATAGATTACCACATTTTAGTGCAGTCAATTTAAAATAAATAAAATAATCTTTAAAATAATTATGGCAAAACATGATATTTTATTAAGTATAGTCATTTCATATATATGTTATTGTTTTAAAAGTTTCACCACAAAGTATGTGTGATTTGATGATGGGTGTTGTGACTAAGGTTCAAGTTCTACATGTAATAATTTTCTCTAAAGTAAATAAACAATATGATTTTCTATTACAGGTTTTGGAGAAGTAGGAACCACTGTTTACAGCTTTGTCTTCTAGGGATATTCATCTTAAAAATATGCCCAGAAATCTTAAGCAATATATTTGACTAAAAGCTATTTTCAGCACTGCATCGGAGACAAAGTCAATGAGTAGATCACATGGTGAGATATAACTTCAAAAGTTTTAATTTGGACAAGAACAATTGGTTTTCTAACCTACCCTAGTTTCTCTGAGTGCTAGAAATTATTTTTTCTTTTAGATGAGAAATAATAAATTCAGTAATCTGTAATCAATTTCCATCTGTTATAAATGGAAACAAACATTAAGAACAAAGTTAAACTCTTCATAAGGAAGCCATTTATATCACTGCTTGGTTTTCCAAAGAAATCCTGGTACTTTGTTCTCAACTTAGAAAGTAATTCTATTTTTCCTTGCATTTTTAGGCTCAGACTATTGAAGGTGTTGAGTATATCTTTGGAATATTCCATTTAGGCAGGCCACTTGAAATCATACAAACTGCCTTTCCTAGTATTGTAAGTATAATGAAGAAGTGGTTTTAATTTGTTTGAGTACTCAAAACTCTCCCCCTATGCAAGCCAGGGGAGTTATGTGGAAAAGCGGTCTTTGTGTTTGTGTTATTGTGTGTCAATTTGCCTGGCCAAGAAGTACTCTCGGACTTGTGGCTTGTCTCTTCCATAGTATAATGAGAAGATGGCCTCACCCTGGTTGTGATTTCATCATATTCAGTATGTGGAAACCATTTCAGAGAAACCTGCTTCCCAACGCTGTGGGGCAGACGCACACGTGGATATGTAAATCTAAATTACGTCCAAGTAAACAAAATGAAAACTTAATTTAATTTCTCAGTTTCACTGGCACATTTCAAGTCCTCAGTACCCATGTGTATCTAGGAGCGTTATACCAGGCAGGGCGAACAAAGCATTTTCACCACGGCAGGAGGCTCTTTCAATCTGTGCTGTTGCAGGATAGCGAATCAGGAGTGTTACTGACCACCATCTATTTTCTGTGGAGGAATAATTTTGGGATTGACTTCCTACAGCACCTCTTTGCCTGTGTCATGGTTTTACTTTTCAAACATAGCTAATGTCCTTTTTCTATATCCCAAAGGTGCTCCTGCAGTCTACATCGTGCTTCACAAGATAATCATTACTACTCCAAAACAAATAAAATCTCTGTTCTGGGTCCCCATGAGTTCATTGAAAAACAGAACAGAGATCACTGGGCACGTCTTCCTTCTAGCTGCTCTGTAAATATGCTAAAATATGCTAAATATCCCAACCACTGGAAAGTCAATCCAGTTATAGTAAGAAATCTCTCCTTGCATAGACGTGCAAACACACGCACACACACACACACCTCTCATGCCTATACTCACAGTTTAATCTCTCTTTTTTCTTATGTATCATTGATATACAATGGTATCATTTTCCACTTTTTCTTTTTTGCCAGCGTAATTTTTGTCATTTTGATGTTGGTTTTATAACACTTTGAACAATTATCTAAGCATCATTCGTATTTGTTTTCATTCTATGCAATGTAGTTTTAGATAAAATGGCCTTAGTTTGTGGTTTTCTCTTTCTGTAGTGGTAAAAAAACAATATCAACTTAATGCAGTTCTAAATGGCCTTTTTCAAATCATACACTTGGAAAATTGAGAAATTAAGGAAAAGAGTCAATGAATTTATGTCGGTATTTATTAAATTTTACTAAAGGATAATTCACTATGCAGTAAGAGAAAATTGCTCATTGACCAAATGTAATGCAATTTTTGAATAATTATGTATTTTAAAATTCTGCTTCTCTGGGGCTAACTTTTGAGCAATCATTACACTTAAAGATTTAGTTTCCTACAACACATATATTCACATTGGCAGTGTATTGGCAGTGGGTCACAGTGTGGTGTTTTTGGATGTTTTTGTCTCTGTTACTGTTTTATGCTTTAATAATCTTTAGAGCTGTTGATCCATTTTTGTCACCAAGAAATACAAAAAATTAATATAGTTAAAATGCAAATTTGATATACACAGACTATAAATAGAATATACACCATATGTATAATTTGAATATATATGGTAAGATAATATACAGACACATCTTGCGAAATTGTTAGCAATGATACATTGTACCCTTTTTAAAAATGTGCACAGCATTTTAAAAAGTAAAAATATTAAGTAAATAAGACTTCTGTAAAAATGTCACATTTCAAAATTTTGAAAAATATATTAAAATTATTTTCCTCAGAATTAACCTAGTATATGGAGCTCTATTAGACCACAGGACATTGAGTATATTATTGGTGTGGTCATGTAGACTATGAATATGCCTTTCAGGACAGACTTTTTTTTTTTTTTTTTTTTTTGTGGGTACCAGGGGGACGACCTCAGGACCTCGCGCGCCAACAGGCACCCGTGCCACTGAGCGATATCACCGGCCCCTTTTTCATATGTGGGTTCCGGGAGTCGAACTCGGGCCCTCGCGCTTGCAAGGCAGGCGCTTACGCCGCTGAGCCATCTCACCAGCCCTCAGGACAGACTTTTAAGTTTTGTTTATTCATTTATTTTTGGTGCAGTGAGTTGAATTCAGGGCCCTTACAGTGAGCGACATTCCCAGCCTACCTCCCTTTCTTTTAAATTTTGAGACAGAATCTCACTAATTCACTGAGTTGACCTGCTGAGCGTGAACTCTAATCCTCTTGCCTCGGCCTCACAGAGGACTGGGATTGCAGTTATGTATCATGAACCTTTGGCTTATTGTTTTAGTTTTTGCTCTGAGGAAGTCAAATCTAAGGCATTGTCTTAGTTACTTATCTTGTTGCTGAGACAAAGAAAAGTGAGGGAAGTTCGGCTCAAAGGCAGTTGGCCATGGCAGAGGGGCATGGCAGAGGAGAAATAGTCCATGGCAGGGCAGGCAAGAGGCAGTAAGCAGCAGCAGCTTTGAACCTTCCCTTCTCTTTTATTCCATCCAGGCTACAAGCCTACCATAGGGTGCCAGCCACACCCAGGGTGGGCCTTCCCATTATCCACACCTAGGACTAGGCTAAACCAATCAGTGAACTAATTTAATGATTGCATATTCCTTAATCCACATTCACACACCCTAAATCCAGCCACCTCTGAAAAGCCCCGCCTGTGAACCTGTGAGGCCTTGGGGAGACATCTAGAAACTAACCATAATAGGTATCCAGTTTAAGGAGTTAATGATGCAGACACTACCCATGTGCAGTGGTGGTAACGGGGATCTAGTATGAAATCTACAATATCTTTGTTCAGAATTGAGTTGTTTTATAATTTTAATCTGAAATGTGTCCCCAAAGACCCATGTGTTGAAGGTTTATCCCCAGTGTTTTTTGCTACTGGGAGATGTGGATCCTTTAAGAGGTGGGGCCCAGTGAGAAGCAGCTAGGTCACTGGGGAGATTTGGACCTTGACTCCTTTCTGTCTCTCTCTCTCTTTGCTTCCTGGTCACCCTGAAGTGCTTCCTGGTCACCATGGACCCATGGTGAACTACGCTGCATGGCCCAGAGAAGCAGGGTCAAGAGACTATGGATGGAAACTTCTGAAATTGTGAGCTAAAATAAACCTTTCTTTGTTATCAGTTGCTTGTGTCAGGTATTTTGTCATAGAGATGGAACAGTGACTAACACAAGGTATAAGTGCCTCAGAGGTGAGATAAAGTTCGCTAAAAGATTTACAAAGGCCACTAAGGGTTCGAGCAGCTTCCTGCTGTAAGGACACATAAGAAGCCGTATTCAGCAGTGGTTTGCTGGGTCTAGAGTACTAATTCCTGGAGAGGACTCACTGTTCCTAACGCTGAGTGAACATTTCAGGGCCTCACAGTGTTCCAGGCAAGATGACTGGACATGAACTCCAAAGTGTGCTCACCAATCCAGCTGAGGCAGGAGATTAAGGCTTGAGCAACTGGCTGGGCAAGTGGATGTGCCCTGTCAGTCACAGAGGCCCTCAGAAAGTGCTCTCTTTAGTTCTTCTGGTGTGAAATCTGCTGTGATAGAAGAGCCTAGATGTGACCTCATTCTGGAGAATTAGGAGATACAAAAGACTGCAGCCATTAACCCTCACGGCCACTGCTCTCTTCAGTGGCCCGCTCTTACTCTGCAGAACATACTTTTATTCCTACCTTTAGTAAATGTAAATCCTTATGCTTTTTGTGTTTATCTTGTCTTGTCTTCAGGAGAACAAGCACCCGGAAAGAATCTCTAAGAGGAGCCCACAGCACCCATACACCCTGGCAACACACCCACACTCTGACCCACAATCAACAGAGGCAAATGAACACGGATCAGTGATTTTGTTACTTGTTTATCTTATCTAATTAAAGAAAATACAGTTACAGTGCACTCACATGAGCAATGATTACTGTAACGCTCTGCTGTGTTGGCATTGTCACAGAGGGAAATGCTGTACACAATGGGACTTGGCATGTGATTATTTCAGGTACAAGTCTTTCTAAGAGTATGGGTGTCTTCTAAAAGTATCTCTCTAAAGTTCTTTTGGCACCCAAACATTCACCTTCTAAAAGAGAAAACACTGCATGTGGATTTTATCCCCTTAATGTAATGACATTATGGGAAGGACAACAGTGATTTTGCTGTGTTGTGTTAACTGGTGCCTTTAGAGACTGTAGGGTGAGGCATCTCTCCTCTACACTAAATGGCCTCAAGTTCTTCTCTCTCTGCTTTCAAGTTTTCCTCCCTCTTCCCCCGTGGACGAGCAGTGTTCCATTGAGAATTGGCAGCGTACCTGCTTCAAATACAGCCTTCTAGCCCTGCTTTTCCCCCCACCATTCATTCCCCAACACCATCTCTTCTAAATTAGTGTCTCTAATATTTTGAGGCTGCAAAATAGATAATCATGCGTACAATATATGACTCTTTCAGTTTCCGAGCAATGGTCAGTCAGTGGCTTTTCTGTAAAGCAAAATAGCAAGCAGGTGGAGAGATGTGATAGGTGTGTCCCATCTGTCTCTTCTGCTTTGGCATTCTCAGCTCTGTTACAGAGGACTGAAGACACCCAACACTTGATTTCTGATTAGGTGACGTATCCCTTTATAACAACTTGAATATGAAGTGAAAAATCAGTGCTAAGAGAAAAAGTGCATAAACGTGTTAAAACATGGCTTCTGCAGTTATCAGTTTTCTTGACATTGTTTCAGGGCACATTTCCTCTTGTTGGAGTCAGATGCATTTTACTTAGGAATGCTACGTGATGCAAATGTTGCAGTGTTAGAACGTTGTTTTCTCCTGTGCTATTTTTTTTTTTTAAGTATATAGTATTTTCTTTGAGGAGTCATTGCAACAAGTTGCAAAGGATGTATGGAGTGACACGTTTTCTTACTGCATACAAAGAGAAGTAGTGCTGAGCAATGACTGCTGTGCTACACTGTTTCTTGAAATATTTATTTTATACAAAGCTTTGGGAACCCAGCAGGCTCTGAACTTTCTATGTAATGAGACAAAACCCAGACCAAAACGCATTTAATGTACTCATTTTTTTTTTCTCTCTTTCTTTTCAATACACTTCCAATTGAGTAATCAGTTTCAGGCCCCAGGATGTATTGCACGCCGATTACACTAGCTATGCAAGGAACTCGGACCAGGATTGGATCCAGAGTTGGGACAAGGAATTGCAACCTCTTAACCTTTCTCCACAAGTCTTCACCATTAAGAAAGGAAATTCAGCTACGAGTAAACTGGTATGTGTGTGTGTGCTGGGGACAGGGAGAGGATGCACACAGGTGTGTATACACTTCAATGGAAGGAACAAGAGACTAGCCTCAACCATTAAACCGCTCCTGTCCTAGCTCCTGCCAGGCAGAAAGATGCTCATTTCCTGGGCGGACTGCTGTTCTCCACAATGCCACTCCTTCCACAAAATGTGCACGAGGAGGCAAAGAAGACATCAAACACAGACCTCAGTATGAGAGCAGACACATCTAGAAGAGAAGCTTCCTGACAGTCTATGAGAGGAAATTAGTGTAGGTTCTTTCAGGGTATAGACCCAAATTGCCAAGGGCACCATTTAACTCAGAAATACTTAAATTTCTGAATTATGATTCCTTCATAAGAAAATGTCTTGTATGACATTTCCTGTGATACAATGGTGAAGAGTATCTTTTGGGAAGCCAGGCGACTCCTTCTTGTAAAGAGGCTCAAACACAAGAAGCGTCACTGACTCACAGATGATCTGGCACCATCTCAGGTCAGCACCTCACAGGGCACCTCCAGGTTCCTGACTTGGAACTGTAGGGTTTGAATCCTGCAGGGCTTGCTTACAAGGACTTCTCCAACTTTTCTTGGAGGAGGGAGGGACTTGATGCTTAGCTGAAGGATAATATTCACATGTGTGACGTGCTTCTCTCAGATGGGTAGAAGCACTGTATAGATAAGCTAACTTTGGAGTTGTCTGAAATTTGCCATTTTTGATAGCTCAAGTTTTTTGCCTGCCATTGGTCCATAGCAGACCCGTATGCAACCTCTTTTTTCAGTTCAACTTGAAAGCCAGTAGGTGGACATTGATATCTAGTTACCAGTTGCTCAGAGATTTGAACTTCATGGGTGCAACACTTTCAAACAGTACCAATAATCTGCAAGTACGTGTGGTCACTAAGGGAAGGTGCTGGACATTGCACTCCATGGCCTGGACACCTGGAGGAAGGCTGTTTATGCATGATGAATCTTGTCCTGGACTAGGACCCAGGAGACCAAGCGAGCCTCTGAACACATCTGAACCCAGATCATCTTCAATCTTCAGCCCTTCTTTCATGACTCAAAATAAAATCTCTCTTCTGTGTTTATTCCTAAACTGAGGGTGTTCCTAGGAATACTGTACTCAACTAATAGTTTGGATTTGCAAATATGAGTCCTTCAAAAGTTTTATTTTTGCCTGAATTGTATCCCTGTGATCCACTTAAGCTGCTAGCAGATAAATCATTCTACCTGGGTGAGATGATAAACTCTCTACTGCAATTAACTTTGAAAAGACTAATAATTTTCTTCCACGTAGTTATGTTGCTCATTAGAAACTAAATATTCACAATGTTTGTAAATATAAATGAGAATTTGAAAATGATTTGTGGAAATAGAATACATAAGGCTTTTAAAAATTGACTTTATGTCATAATCATACATCCAAGGTATGAGATATTAATTTCCCTCTCTTTTATTATTTTTAAATCCTTTGATATTTTTAGTTCAAAATAAGCCAAAATTCAAGTTGTACCTGCTTTTCTATCTCCTTCTTTAATAGGAAGTCCTTAGGCGGATCCTCAGATTTTCAAGAAAAACTTTCTTTTGACATCCTGGCATCTTATATCAGCTCTTGGATGATCATCTTTCTGGTATCTCCGTTCCACGATCAGAATCAATTAGATCAAGTTAAAGTTCAAAGTATCACAGATATATGATTCCTGTTTTTCAGTTCCCGTGACTGCCTTTTTACTGATCAAAGACTAACTTTCCCACTCATTCCCTCTTGTTATTTAACTTTGTGTACAATTTTTGTAATTTTTCCTCTCTTGCTTTGTAGTTCAACTTTGACGAGTTTTTCCATTGCTTTGAATGGTCACCTACTAAACATTCAAAAGTGAAGACTGAAGACTTAGGTCATTTACTAAGTTTTATTTTCTCTTCTTTAATAAAAATCTAATTGATGCAACCAAACGCATTAGTACAAACACTGAATAAAAAGACATAGAGCACGGCCTTCAATGACAACTGCTTCCACCTGCATCCTGGGTCCTCAGAGACCGTCCCGAGCCAAGCAGATGAGAGGACAAGTGCGACGATGATGCAGGACAATGGTAACACATGTGGAGAGTAAATGTCCTTTTCTGTCGTTGCTGAGACAAAATACCCAACACCCAAAGATAAAGGGGGAAAGGTTTATTTAGCTCACAGTTTGTAGAGGTTTCAGTCTGTAATTGGGTGGCTCCAAGGCAGGGTGGCACATGGAAAAGAGGCAAATGTTCATGGTGGTAGGATACAGCAAAAGCAATAAGGGAGAGACAAAACTCTTTCTGTCCCTCATATCGTATTCAGGCTACACTCTCTAGGGTGGGTGTAGCACTCACACCCTTAATCCCATCTGGAACTATGCCAAACCAATCAGTGGACTGATTTATTCATCACACACCTTAATCCCAGCATCATGCACTCTATAGATTCAGCCACCTCTGAAAAAGCCCTGTGACCGCATGAGGCTTGGGGGACATCTAGACACAAGCCATAACAACAAGGCTATGTCCCAAGCTCTGTCCTAAGTGCTTTCCATGTATTGTCATAGGTGTTCACAGCAACCCTTTGCAAGTAGATAATTATTATCCTCATCTTACAAACAAAGTAGTAGAAGCCCATAGGGACTTCAAAAGTTATGCAAGCCCTTATGATATTAAGTCCCTTCAGCCCTTGTATCAGTCGATCCTCATTAAACTCGCTGTTCAGTTTCTTGAAGCTCCCCTGAAGGATCTATTTACACAAATGAGTAGGGGACAATGTAGATATCTCCAATAGGAAGACAGAGGAGGGTTTCTACTGTGCACCAAAAGCAAACCATCTAAAGTGCATATGAGATAGTGAGGTTTGCTGAAATCCCTCCTTCGCATTCCCATCACTTCCGTGTTGCCCCAGCGACACGTGGTTCTCAGCTTTGTCCATAGCCTGGACCTTCTGAGTTGCCATGTGAGCTCTGGTTTTCCTTCATCAGTGAAACAGAATATTCATTCAGGTGTCCTTCCTTGCTCCTGAGCCAGCCTGCAGAAGCACCCAGGTGCTCAGCTTCAACCTGCTTTCCCAGAATAAACATCACACACTCAGAAAGCAATAATGGTTCATAATAACGAAACATGGTGCTTCTATGTGGTTGCATTGCCTTTCTAATTACCATTTTAATGGTTCATTAAATTATCTCCTGCTGATGTTACATAATTAATAAACCATTCTTTTATTGTCAAATATTTTGGTACTTTTTAGTGGGATTCTGTGGTTTGTCTTGTTTATATATCACCAAAATAAACATTTTCATTCAGTTGAACTTTGCTTTTGTTGAATTGTTTTTTTAAGCTAAAATCCCAGAAGAGAGATTACTGGGTCAAAGGATATGGATATCTTTATGTTGTATTATTTTCCAAAGAGGCTGTATTGGTTAAAACAGCTTTTTGTTGTATATATGTGTGTAAAAGCCACACCACAACTTTGTCAATATTGTATCTGTATTCTTATTATGTAAAAGGAGGAATATATTTCCCTGTATATTTATTTTCTGCTTGTGATTTCTCTGAGTGTGAATGCTCTAACTACACACTTTCATCATTATCTAGATGGTGACACTGTCTGTTTGTTGTTCATTTTCTTTCTAGATTTAAATACCATTTTCACACAAAGTCTAGTAAGTTTACATCCGCTATATGTGATGCCAATATTTTAAACTTCAATTCTACCATTTTTAATTTTATGGTTATGTTTCAAGTATATTTCATATATACTTTCAATTGGTCAGTCTTTTGTGATTACTTTCATGTGTAATTGCACTCTGCTTTAAAGCTGAGAGACCCACCTCTTCCAAAGATCAAAACATGAGTTTATTTTCTCCTTTAAAACATAATTTAATGTTTATCTCTTCCGAATGCACAGCCTCTATATAGGAGTCTGGTGTTGATATCTGGTGTTAAATTTTTATTTTATAAATTCTCCGTAACCCTGTTTTGTCATGGGCAAGGTTGGGAGGAGGGAACAAAACAATCACTTTGATTTCTGGCAGGCACAGATCAGGACAGACTGGGTGATAAAAGAAGAGCGCCCAAGAGGAGGTGATGGTAAGAGACAGCACCTGCTCTGTAGTCACCATGGAAAAGCACCAAAGCATCCGGAGACCTGCAGCTACTACCTGTGCCAGGGCACTAGACTGATGGGTTGAATTGCTTGGAGGTAACTTAGAACATTAGCCTGAGGACCTGTCTTGCCAGGCAGGCGCTTACGCCACTGAGCCATCTCGCTGGCCCCTATCTTTTATTTTTGCATGATTATTTTCTGCCAAAATATATAAAGAAAGGAAATTTTATTTAAACTAAGTAATTGAGTGTAATTGTAAGTTTAAAGAATGAAAGAAACTCCTAAGAGAGTTTTTTTTTATACCAAGGACATTAATTATAAACCAAATCTAAAACTTGATTCAAATTAAAGTAAAATGATTTGGTTTATTAAAAGAAACTCATGGTGCGTTTTCTGCTACTTCCCCTAATGACATCTTTGAAACCAAGACTGGCCAAATGGCTTTTCTCCAACCTCTGTGAGCCCAGAGAGGAAATGAGGATTTTAGTCCCCAAGTTTGCAGGCGGTGATTCTCTTCTGGAGGCAAGATGCAGCTTCTTTGTTCCAGGTCCAGTACCAGAAAGAAACAATCACGTTCACCAGAAGGGCAAGTAGATATTTTTCCCTCCTTTCTCAGCCCTTTTGTTCTAAAGACTGCCCGACTTGGCTTTACTTACAGCTAGAATTTCACTATAAATAAAAAGTACAGGTAAATGAGTGAGGAAAGCCAAGCTTCTTTAAGGGCTCAGATATTCTCTACAGCTGTAATCCTTCAACTTTATATGCACAAATTCACAGAACACAAATAGAAGCCAATCAATGAATTACTCAAATCTATGATGAACTGGGGCCACAGTAACAGCACAGCTCTCTCGTACATAGGGTAACTCTCACCGTCTGGCACAGGAAGGCAAGGAACAGTGTGTCTAAGGAACCTACTCGCCCAATGCTCTCCACACCTCCCCTGACTTGTAATTCAAGGGAAAAGCCAGGCGTCATCTCTACCACAGCTATTTCCTTCTTCTCTCTTGGTCCCACCTGCTCTGGACCTTTCTCTACTGATTAAGTTGCTTTTCTTATGTCAATGCCCCTGCAACATCTCAGGTTCATCTTATTCTTGTATTTTCCATGATCACAGTTAAAGGTGCTATGTGTGGGGATTGCGTATATAAAAACACAGTGATTCACAGGATAAAAATGTGCATATTAGCAGCATGTAAACGAATAGATGGAGTGGCCCCAAGACCACGTAATAGCAAGAACAGCCTTAATGACTTGGCCATCTTTTTAAACCATCTAAGGGATTTTAGATTCTTCCTGGACAACAGCTACAAGTCCTCATATGTGGTAACAACAGAGCAGGCAGATGAATATACAGCCATGTGCGCACTACTGGTGTATGAAGAAGAAAACAGTACAACTACTAAAGGATATGGTCAGACTCAAACCTCTCTACATAGAACAGTGTGTTTAACGATAATCACAAAACAGCCTCCTACCTGTTCGGCAGCTCTGTCTGAGCAAGCTCCTTCTTCATCATTTCCAGGCTGGGGAATTATCCATCTAAATTTTCTTCACATAAATGCTGCTTGATGAATAAAAGTACAGTGCAAATTATGTCCCCTAATGGTACCACTAATCTTCTGTAATAATGGTGGGTGACGATTACTGTTTATCTTCTGCAAGGTAAAGATGGATTTGCATATGCAGATGTGTGATTTTGATGTATGGGTGGGGGCAAGAGGGGGACAGCTGGGTCAGAACACTAGGTTGGAGAAATGGATTAGCAATGATTATTCCTGATTATTTCAATCCTCTCCATGAGGTAAATGCATTAGAAAACCATGTGATTTTCATATTTTAATATTTGATTTATGAATTTCTGCAAGTGATAAGTGAAAGAAAATGCAGCAGATGTTATTTTGTGTTCTATTTATGAAGTGGAGACAATTCCAAAGAGTACAGGGATTACTGGCGTAAAAGCAAAGCATTTCGTTCTAGTTTCTCCTCAGGTTGCTGCCTCCCAGGAAGCAGTGACAGAAGCGTCATCTTCAGACATTTGCATCCATCATTTTCTGATTCCAAACTTCACCGTGTCCACCTCATTCCCAGCTCCCTTTGGTTTCTACTTATGAGATGGGTAATTACAAAGTCGTGGATATAAACAATGCATTAATGGCCTGTGGACCAAGCGCCATGCCTGCTTTTCTGTGGACATTTCAGCACACCTAGGAAGCAGGCCTGGGGAGGCCTTCATCTCTGCAGACTCCACTCTGCTTCCCGGGCACTAACTGTCCTTCTCTGTCATGGCTGCCACAGCGTGGCTCAGGCCAGCCACCATTTTAAAGGGCTTTTGCTTCCTCTCCTGTGAAACATGAAGGGAAATTGCCTGTAACACAGAGGAGTTTTTATTTCATATTTTTATAAATTCATTTCTTTAGATTGCAGTCATTGGGGCTCAGCTAAAATCTTTATTCATCTATTTCTGACAAGGCTCACTTAATGATTTTTAAAAATATTGCTACCAAGGCTGGTTTTCCTTTCTGTTTGTGTAACTGTTAGTTTTACATGATTATTTTCCTGTAAAAAAACAAAAATAGCATTCCCTGTAGGAGATTCTATGTTTTTCCTATGGGTGCAGGGCCAGTCTTTTCAGGCTACTCTGAGAGAAAGTTGTGTCAGTCAGGGTTTACTAGAGAGACAAATATAACACAAGATATACAATGTATAAGAAATTATAAGATTGGCTTATGATGGTCAACCACAGAGTCGGATGAGGAAGCGTGCAGAAGGTGTCCGCACACTGGAGGCTGAAGTGTTCAGTCCAGGGTCTGGAGCTCACTGCAGTGTTCCGTGCAAGTTCATAACAGGAGGTGGATGGGCCTGCGATGGAAGGCTGAAGAATCTACACCAGAAGGCTGAAGAGTCCCAGGCAGAAGGCTGAAGAGTCCCAGGCGGAAGCTGAACAGTCTGTGCTAGAAGCCAGGAGACGACTTCTCCAAAGAACCAGCAATCAGTCCTTCCTCATTTCCCTTTTATTGTATGCAGGCTACCTGCCCTAGTGTGGGTCCTTTACACTCACACCATCTCTGTGCCCTCCTCTTGCACAGGCTGAGGATGTTTACAAAGTGAGGACCCTGGCCCCCTGTTGAATCACTTAGTTAAACTTCTAAACTTCTCAAATTGACACAATGAACAACATCTTAGAGGGGTAAGGGCATGTCCTCTACACCCTAGGCTGTAGAACTGCTGAGTTACTTAGTTAAGCTTCTAGACTTCTCAAGTTGACACAGTGTATCAACAATTACAGAAGTGAATATTAGCACATATCTCATAAAGGTGACAAATACAGGAAGAGCTGGAGGAAGGCAGCTCCCAAAGACGTTTTTCTTTCAGGCATTGCTCTCAAAGCCCCCTAGGAGGCCCATGTGTTGGTGGCAATCCTAAAAGCAGGCTTCACTGGATCCGACTCCTGACACATCCTGATGAGCAGCTGGTCCTTCTCTGGGCACAGTGTCACATGACCACACCTCCACCTCTGTAATCATCTTTTTTTGGGGGGCTGTTTTGATTTTTTAAAATATAAAAGGCTCTTCAGTCTATAGTATGCAGCCATTCACTGTCCTCTCATCATTTGTTGCAGAATTGAGTGCAACAAAGTCAAGTCCTCACTTTCGCTAGGTTGATGAATAAGGTATGGACCTCTGCAGTAGACTACTCCCAAAAGATTGTCCTAAATCACAAAAATTCTTCTGAAAATGGAGAAATTTTAAAAAATTTATCATATTCAAAGCTCTTTGTATTCCTGTGTCTCACTGTCAACTGAGAATCCAGGTGAAGAAAATTATCAAAATCCAGGGATACTTTGCTTGGGCCAGAGGTTTGTGGATCACTTGTGTGGAAGTTTCTGATTTGGAGCTTCTCAGAAGTGTTGCCCTGCCATGAGGCTATTCTCTGCCTAAGACAAACAGGGGAACTTGTTCGTGTGTAACAAAGGTGGTGTTCGTGGAGTCATGTCAGAACAGTATAAATTACCCCAAGCTGACTGCCGGATTGCATATTACCTCCGTACTGCTGTGGTTGTAAGGGCATTAAACCCCAACTCTCAGTGGGTATGAGACTTTCACTGCTCATCAGTGCTAATGGATGGTGTGTGTGGGCGTGGGTGTGGGTGTGGGTGTCTGTGTATGTAGGTGAGAAATGCCGAGATCAGGGAGAGACAAAGAGCTTGCTCTGAGAGAGAATGAGAGCAGAAGGAATTTGAAGGGCAAAATAAGCATCATTATAAAATTGGACACATAAATGTGGCTGGGTCCGTGTTTCCATTTTTTGGCAGTGGTGCATGTCTATAGAACACATTTTGCTAAGGTCCTCAATTGTCCTGGATTCACATGACTTACACAGACCTTAAAATGGATAATGATGGATCGTAATGAGAGACAGAAGGCGAGACAGGGAAGCAGCTGGAGAGGAGAGTGATGGAAGGGCACCAATTCTCAAAGTGCCGTGGCATTTTAATCACCACGGACATGGCCTCCAGGGCTCCCACCTTCACAGACTAATAACTGTGATTCTTAGCAAAAGAAAATTGGGCTTGTGACATCTTGAATAGGGAAAAAATGACACTTCTTGTTTTTAGGTACAAATGAGACACTTAGGCAGCCCAGAGCAAGAAAGCACTGTAGGGATTTCCTCAGGGGGTGCCTGACGGATCAATTTACCTCACCACTGACCAGGTCCTAAAGCCAGTCCCCTCTTCCCACATAGAGAGTGCTCAGAAAGAGAGCTCAGCCTGAACACACCATTTGGGAGAATTGAAATTCAAGGTTTTCTGGCTAAATATCATTTAATAATATTTCTCCATAACCCTGTTACATTTGGAATGTTAGAAAGGGAACAGAAAGATCAAACTGGTGATTCAATGGCCCCATATTATCTAAAATATTCATATTAACCCATGACCAGAGCAATTGGTTCTACCATATTTTTTTTTTCCCCATGTGAAATAGAAAATTCAGAGTTCAATTCTGGGTGTTTCTACTCGTGTTCTTTCTATATCTTTGATCTCCAAGCAGGTGACTACTTCACTGGAGGAGGCTGCACTTTGACAGGTGGCAAGCATCCTTGTGAGTGGTGTGAATTTACACAACTCGTCCATGGAACATAATAAAAATACTAAAAACATTGCTTGACCCGAACTTAGTAACTGATGCTCTTACTTCCTCTGTCACTGACTTAGAAACTGCTGAGATAACTGGTAATCCAGCAATTTCATGGATGAATCAGTGTACAGGTAATACTGTGAGATCAGGTGTGTGTGTGTGTTAGTCACTTTTCTCATTGCTGGGAAAAACATCCAACCCCTGTAACTACGGGGAGGGGAGGTCTATTTTGGCACACAGTTTGTAGAGGTTTCAGTTCATAGTCAGCTGACCCCAAGGCCGGACAGCATAGTAGAGGGGTATAGTAGAGGAGAGCTGCTCATGCCATGGCAAACAGGATGCAGACAGCAAAGGTCAGAGCCAGGGAGGGAGGTAAACACATCCAGGTCATGCTCTTGGGGACCTGCCTCTCAGTATCGGTTAGCTCTAAGCCTCCATAATCCAATCACCTTTCAAGAGCCCCACCTTTAAGCTCACGAGGCTTTGGAGGACACCGACGTATAAACCATAACAGTGCGTGACCAAAATGTGAAGGAAGTGATGGCAAATACACTGGAAATTTGAGTATCTGATGAAAAGACATAGACAAAATTCTTTCAGATTAGAGGTGCAAAAGGTTCAGCGATCATGGGTGGAGATATTCGACGTGGTATTGCACCTGTGCATCTACAAGCCAGTAGCTGTGGACCTCAAGGTAGGGCAGCTTTCTGAGTGTGTCTTTTCTAAGATCAGCACTTTAGAGCAGACAACCCCATCCATCATTTCACTGCTACTATGAGCTTGGTTGCTAATAGCTCACACCTTCTCCTGACGCTTCCCCCAGGTGACTGGATCTGTGTATGCAAGTGGGTGGAAAATGGAACAAAAGCTCCGATGCCTGTTTGGAGAAGGCAGGCAGACTTCACAGGTCTCCCATCTACGTTCAGGAGCCTCTGTGGTCTCAGGTGAACCTGGCTGTCACCTCAAATGAGGTTTTTAGTTAGCCTTTCTCCTCCTCTAACATAATTTCCTCATTTCCTGTGAGGTTTCTCCTAAGAGCACCTTCTAAATAAATTATTTAAATAAAAAGCCTGTCTCGGGCTCTGCTTCGGAGGGAGCCAGACATAAAAAGAAATAGTTACAAAGGATATGCAAAATGTCCCTAAATGTCATTTCATGTTCTAAATGCAGACCGTGTTCACCAGTCATTGAACAAACATTTTAAGAATTTCCTGGTGTTGCTCAGTGTTGGCCAGCAGCGGCATTTGGGTATTAACAGTAGCTTTCTGGGGAGATGGGTGCTTTGCAATTATTTGAATATTTTATTGCTTTCACTCATTATTTTATGAGAATTAATAGCAAATTAAAAAATTAAAATGCTCATTACAAAGACTAGGGATGTATACTGTCCTAAAACAAAACAATCATAAAATGGAAGGAAAGATGAAAGCCATTAGATTTGTACGGAGATGGCAAATCGCTCGCATCAGCCTGATGAAATCAGCGTAAGGGAGTAGAATGTGATGAATTGTAAAGGGAACAGACAAAAATAGAGAATGTGAACATAGACTGGAAATACAGCATTGGGTATTTTGCCCAAAGGAAGAAGAAACTGAGGATTTTGTAAAATCATGCCAATCTTAGTTCTCTAAGAACTGGACCCTTTATTATAATAAGTCTCCTTTTTAAAAACATTTTTAAAAATATTGGAGAATTTTAGGTGGAGGCAGATAATGGCATAGAGTGACAGTTGCATGTTTCACACTGGCAGGATGAGAATCCAGTGGACTGGGAAAAGGAATGAGAGTGGGAACAGCCTGGGCATCGCAACTCCCCCCGGCCCCCAAGTAGCTACCACTGGCCATGTCAATAGCCGGCAGAGGGGTCAGTGCTGTGACCGGGCACTGTGTCACTCAGCCAGCAGAGGCTGCAAGGCTTCCTTTCCTGCCCAGTAGTGCTGGGCTTCTCTTGGGGGAGCCCTGCCCATGGACTCCCATCCACCCAGAAGTCTTCAAAGAACAGCCCTGCAGCCAGAGCTCCCCACTCCGCTCCCCCTTTCCTCCCTCCTCGTTTTACAGAGGCCAGGACCCCAAGGCAGGGCGCTCTGAAGGTCCCAGCCTCCTCCTGCCCCTTAAGAAAGCCACATAGCTCAGTAGGCTGTAGCTTCCTTACCTTTGAAAACCCGACATAAGTGTCTGTATCACAAAGATTTTATAAGATAAAGTGACTTGATATATGTAGAAATGCCTACTAAGGAAGCACTCAGTGACAGTTCCTTCCATCTAAATGCTTGGTTTTCTGATATTATCCACAAATAATCTCTAGGTCATTGTACATATTTTGTAATTAGTGGGAGTAAGAGAACAGAAACCAACAACAACAGAATCATTTGGACGTATAGCAAAAGAAAGACACTTACCTGTGTTACACAATTGATGCTTCCCTCCTCTACCTCTAAAGTCCAAAGGATCTGGCTGCAAAGTGAATACATACTGTGCGTTTTCTTTCCAATTTTCAGACTTGGCAAGAGGAGGGAGTGGTAAGGAAAGATTCTTTCTTACACTAAACTGGAAATGAATAAAGCAGTAGCTATACGATCTCCTACTAATCTGCCAGTAGATTTGTCACATTTCGTTAAAGTACTTAAAGCCTCAACTTCAGGAGAGGAGAAGTTAACTATGGCTTGTCTCAATATTCTGGCCATAAATATTTAAAAAGGCCACAGCTCATGGTGCAGGGCCTCAATAAGATGCGGGGACCTAAGAGAGGAGACCGAAAATCTCTCTGAGGCATGGGGAAGGAAATTGGAAAGGAAGTGAGAGCTTTTGGAGCAGAAGAGATTAGAAGATGAGATGCTGAAGATGGCTGGGAGTGATGGGCACAAGCTGAGGAGCCATCCTCATGGTGCATCACCCCAACTCCCTCCTCTAGCTGAAGCTCTGAATCCCCCGTTGCTGGGAATATTGGTGTCCTGAAATTCCCACCTAAGACGCTCCTGTTATTGCCTTTGCCTGAAGAAAGCCACCTCACCTCCTCTCTAGACAATATGGGGTGTCTCATGCCTGGCTGACTTGACATTCACTGAGACAAAGCTGTCCCAGGTTGAGAGCTGTCCATAGCCATAGGCATTTGTCACATGCACATAGTAGCTGACCTTCTGTCCTCTGCCCATTCTGACTTCCAACCCTCCAAGAGAGGTGCTGATATCAAGAGTGATCCCCAGTAAAGTCACCGAATGTAGGGAACCTCACCTGGGACACCAGCCATGGTGAATGGCATCCCAAGATAGAATGAAGGAAGGCAGTTGAGTGGCATCATGTTGGTAGGACCCAGATCTATGTGTAAGAGAGTACAAATTTGATCAGATTTACTGTAATAAAAGTGGGCAGCCACTAGTATATCAGGATTTGAGCAACTTTAAGGATATATGTTTCCACATAAGGTGAAATATATCCTGGGGCCTACATAATTTTCTCAGATCAATGAAGGTGAGTAAAGAACTCACCTGCTGTGGGTAGATCTAGAATGTTCCCAAAAGTTCCATATGCTTACAGGTGAGGCTTTCAGAAGGTTTTTGGAGCAAAGGGCACAATACTCATCAATGGACTGATCCATGAATGAATTCATAACTAAATGCGCTGTTAGGAGGCAGTGGGGGGCTGGTTGGAAGAGGTGTGGCACTAGGGAAGCCTTTGGAGGGTACATCTTCCTCCCTAACTCCTCTCTTTGCTCTCTGCTTCCTGTCTGCCATGGGTTGAGCAGTTTTCCTCCACTGCGTGCTCCCACCATGATGTTCCACCCTTAGAGGCAGCCAGCCATGTTTGACTTCTTTGAACTCAGAGCCAAATTAAACTTCTCTTTGAGTTGTGGGTGTTTGGTATTGAGTCTCTCAGTGACAAGGAATCTGACTAATATGTCTCCTTAGGCTGAAAAATGAATGTAAATAATAACCAAATAAATGGAAAACAATAAAAAACAGATCTAAGAGAAATGTTGATTTCTAGAGCTAATCATGAGAGATGACCCAATGTATAATTATTGGTCAATTAAAATTGCAGACCAAAATGTTTATCTCAGTAGTTTTTGATTAGCTAGAGCAATATTTTAACTTCAGGTTTGTAAATTATTTAGCAACAACTCAGCCTTCTGCAGATGCCACATTTATATCCTTCTTTCCCTAAGCTACATATCTTAATGCCCTGTTTAGCTTCCTCAGCCGTTCCTCCTCCTTCCCCTCTATTAAAAACTATTACAGCTATGCTTAACCTTAATTTCTCTCACCTAAATTTTGCTGAGAATATATACTTACTTTTTTCTTCAATTATAAAGAGTATACTTAAAATAAGCATGGGGAATTCCCCTTCCAATTTGGTCTTTGGTCTTTGGTCTTGGCCCTCTTCCTATTTCTTACTGAATCTTGCTCATACTTTTATTCTAATGCAATGACCATATTGTGACATGATCTCAGAGAGGAATGAATGAAAAGAAGAAACTCCAGCATGCTAAAGCTTTATTGTCCTCTCTCCAAGAAAAACATAATAATTAATAAATTGTGAAAAAAGCTATGGATAGCAAAGTCCAGTGTGATTCCCTGTGTCCCTTGCCTATTGTTGGAAATGTCAACTTGGGACAGACCTGGGTTCTGCTATAGCCTTCAGCTCACCGCTATTATTTCTCCATTTCTCTCATATTTGGCTAATGCCACTCTTACTTTCAGAACTGTCATTTGGCCAAAGCCAATTTATAATATTCCAAAATGAAAGTGCTATCTGTTGTGTAAGCATCCCCTTTGCCAAACCTTGAAGTCATCAAATACACAAGAAAGCAAAATAATTCTCAAGGGAAGGGGTGGAGGGGATGGACAGGACGATGACAAAATGCTAAAATTAATTATGTCACTGCATCACACCAATTTTAAAATGAAAATTTACCACATATTCCTTGCATACATTATGTGTTTGTACTCTATCTTGGGTGAAAATGTGGAGGCACTGGGTGGCCCATGTAACTTCATCCAAAGAGAAATCTAGTGGGAATAAAGGAAATTCTGAGAAGCTGCATGGTCTGTAGTGATGAGAGTCCCTCTGTCGCAATGGTTGTAAGAACAAATGCTTATTCCTTGCCACTTGTAACTAGTCCAGCAGCTTCTTAGAAGTGGTTTGTATGTGTTCAGATGCAGAGGGAGAAACAGTATTGGAAGTGACTTTGGTCTACATGGAGCCTTGGATGATTAAAGCCTTGTTTAATTGACTTACAAGCCCATGCTACTTACATTTATTGAGCATCTATTGTGTGTCAGAAATTTCACATATACTCACTTATTTGTTTTTCCTCATGACCCTTTCAGGATTGCACCTGTATTTCCTTATAATACTGATGTGGAATCCAGTACTCACAAGGGAAACATGATCTGGGTGAAGTCACAGAGCTCTTAATTTCCTCCCTGTCCTGCAAAGACACAGGCAAGGAGGAAAATAACCTTGTCCCAGTAGACAGAAGGCTAGGGAGCAATTAGCATATGCACTAGCCTGAACTGCATTTGTAACTGGGAAAAAATTAATAGATCTCATTTTATTATCCAACCTTCTCTCTCCAAAAGATTGTAGTAAGCTCTATTAAGTAAGAAAGTGAATCTAGTTGAGCTCCAGCACTTGGACAGAGCTTAGAACAGAAGGAATACTCATTCCACAAATATGTGGTGATGACTGAAGCCAATGAAAGAGAAATACCAGTATAAAACCAGGAAACTTTATCCTTTGGTCTCCCAGTTCTAGTACTTTTTGTATATAGCATTCACCCTATTTTGGCAAAAGTGTGTGTTGTCTCAGGAATGATTTAGATTGTAAGGCAAGAATACCAACAGAAGTCAGAGTTCATTGAATGACTTTCAGATGAGGCCCTTTGAAAGCCAAAACTGAAATGAAAGCTTTGAGGGAGAAGCATTTTTGATACTCAAAAAATAAAGGCCTAGTATAATTGATTTTCCTATAACACAGAGAGTCAATACAAGCCCTTTCAAAGCCGAGTTATGGAAACATCTTCAGAACTAGGATAAGACAGCAAAAGAAAATAGCAAGGCTCTAAGAGTGAAGATAGACTGAGCAGATTCAATAAATGTGCAGTTAGAATTCTAGCCTGGAAAAATAAAAAACTAGGAAGGCAGGGAGGGAGGAAGGAAGAGAGAGAGAGCAAGTGAAAGAGAGAGAGCAAGTGAAAGAGAGAGGCAATATTCAAAGTGATTGAAACACCAATACTATATTCAGATTCAAGAAGCACAAACCCCCCCCACATATGATAAGTTAAGAAATCTTCACTTAAGATACCTAATAGAGAAACCGAAGAACATCAAACACAGATGGGAAAATCCTGTAAGCCGCCAAAGTGAAAATACCAGTTATCTGCAAAGGAAAACTATTAAATTCACAGCCAATATCTCCACAGCAACATTGGAAACCAGGAAAAAAGCTGGAATGATATTTTCAATATGGAAAGAGAAAATAACCGTCAAATTAGAATGCTAAATTCCCTGAGCAAATTCATATACAAGCCAAAATTACATTTTTCCTAGCAACAGATACATAGAATACCCTTCAAATAAAGTACAAGTTACACTGAAAATGAGGTATGAGAAGCCCCTTCCCCCTAAATAGTAAACATGTGGGCCAACCTGAATCCAGAACAGTACAAAACAAGCACAAGCTGGGGGCTCCAGTGTTTAATTTGGAGCTTTGAGATCACATCTATTCTATGAATCTCCTCATCGCAGGAGTCTTAGTTTCTTATTGCTCCTGTTACAAGTTGCCAAAGGCTTAGTGGGTTGAAGCCACACAAATTCATTATATTGCAATTCTGCTGGTCTTACGCCAGTATCACGGTGTGGGCAGGGTTGTGACCCGGAGTTGAAACACTAGGTAAGGGCAGTGTCATACTCAGGTTCCCGGGATTAGGACGTGGGCACCCTTGGGGAACCGTTATTCTGCCACAATAGGCTTCAAATTCTATTCACCAGTTTTTGTTATATAGTAAACAAAGTCCAATCATACAGACTTTTTCTGCTTTTTTGCTTGTCAGTCAAAAAACTTACTTTAAATTAAAAAAACTTTAATTCATAAGTAAAAAAAGTGAAAAATAATAGCTAAACAGAAAAGCAGGTAAACAGATTTGAAAGGTATTTGTTAGCTTTTTAAGAAGGTAAGAATACATTCACCTGATGGGCCAGCAATTCTGCTCTTAGGCCTTCATCCAAGAGAAATGAAAATGTATGTTTACAAAGCGATTTGTACGTGAGTGCTCATAACGGCTTTATTTATGGTAGCCAGAAGTTAGAAAACCCAAAGTTAGAAAAAGGGACAGGTTGTTCATACACTCAGCGACACGGGTGAACCAGAAAATCGTTATGTTGAATGAAAGAAGCCACTTAAATAGACACAAGAGAACCCATACTACATGATTCATGTACATGAAGCCCTAGGGAGGGCCTAATGATACGTAATAGAAAGGGGTGCGCAGCTCGCTCAGCATGCTCAAGGCTTGGGGGTCACTCCCCAGCATTGCAAACAAAAACAACAATAAGAGGTGATAAAAATAAGAATGCCTTGGCCATGGCGGAGGTGGAAAGGTTACTTGAAAGGGGCGAGGAGAAAGTTTTGGGAGTGTGTAGGCGGTGGTTTCACAGGCACATACAATGATCAAAGCTCCCTGAAGCTAAGGGTTGAGCGGTTTAAACAGTCTACCGAAGCTTGCAGCCATCAAGGCAGCATCAACCAACTTCAAACTCCTCCTCCCCTGCACTGCGGGTTTCAGCTCCTTCACTCTTACATTTATTCCCAGGGTTGCCTACCATGAGTAAATTTCCTTTTAGGGTACCAGTAAAAATATCCATTTAATTTTGGATGGAAACACATTACTCACTTACCCAACACGAGCCAAACATATATATTATCCAAATTGAAGTACTTTTCCAGAAATATAAGTGCATTCAGGGAACAAATGCCTGGCCTTTCTCTCGTGGGCTGACACTTTTTGCATTTCCTGTCCAAATTTATCACCCGAGATGACTGAATCTGTGCTGCAGAACACAGCATTATCGCAGGCTCATTACCTTTGAAAAGGTGTGCAGCTATTTCCCATTAATTAGAATTGAAATAAGATCAAATAATGGCTGCCTAGTTCTTGATAATTTCTCTTCTTGTAATTGACATCTTCAAACAAATGAATTCTACAGTGGAATATTCCCAACTTTACCTAAGTTCAATTTTCTCTTAGAAAAACTTAAATCCTATCAGTTTTTGCATACTGAAAGTACATCTGTAGGAAGCTTACACGAGTTAGATATAAAGTACAGAATTTAATTACAAAGTAGATCAGTTTAAATTCATAGTAAAATTTGCCAAGCTTCACATTACAAATAACTTTCAGAGAGTTTATTGTAATACATCTCCTGTACCAGAATCCATTACTTAAGTGATTTTACTAGGCTAAATGCCTTAAATGTCATATTGTCTTATCTTTATCAATAAATTCAATACTCAATTATTTTGTTCAAAATTAGGGCGACTTGATAGTTTTGATGATTGCTCCATTAAGTGCAAAACAATTTTCCCAGTATGTATTTTTCAAATAAATCCTCACTTTTTCTAACATTAACTTATTTTTATTTCATTTTAAATATATTTAAAGGCCGGTGAGATAGCTCAGCAGCATAAGTGCCTGCTCGGCAAGCGCCAGGTCCTGAGTTCAACTCCCGGTACCCATATAAAAAAAATTAATATTATTTGGAGCCATAACATTAAAATATCAAAATTTAGAAAAAAAACCTTTCATTTACCAATGAAGTATTAAAAATAGTCATGTGAGATGCATCAAATTTCTATGTGCACAAACAAAATTAAACCAATTAAACTGCAAACTTCGGTACCTACTGATAAATTAGTGTTTTCTTGCTTCAGATTCAGAACAAAACTGGAAAAATTTTGGTCATAAAATCATCTTGCTTGTATATATACTCTTCACATAAAACATACTTTGTACACAATAAGAATTTGATGGTGTTTGTTGAAGTGAGTTGAATCCACATTACCACCCACACAAATATATATTTCAGATGATATTGAATTTTAAAACATTAAAAAGTCATCTTCAGACTGAGGGATTACTTTTTTTGCCAGAGGAAAGGAATCAAGTCCCTGAAGAAATATAAACTCAGAAGTCTGTTTTCATTGCTGTTCAATACAGGGCCATTTGAAGTCTTTTTTCTCTCTCTGCCCAAATATCTTGGTTGGTCGACCAAGACTCAAGTCTTTATGAGGAAGGATTCATCCTCTGCCTAGAGAAAGTCAGTTTAAATTTGCTTACAATAGAAAAGCTTCTCTTGCTGATCCAACTGTTTGTACAATTTTCTCCAGGACTGAAAAATTTTTTAAAAATTACCTCAGAGAGGCTATTCATTCTACTTTACTAATTAAATCTGTCCTAAGTCTTGCATTGCTTTATCATTTTGAATGACATTTACATATTTTTTTTAAATCTAGGGAGTTCACATGTTTAGTAAATTGCTAAATGAATCCAATCTGACTTAATTCTTAGCTGTGTCTCCCAGAACCCTTTAGTGAACCTGTCACGGCCGTGGCTCCAGACAGATGCAAGGAGATGCACTGTTCACAGTAAGGCACCTGGGCTTGCTGGTAGCATGTGAGGCAGACACTCTTCGTTATCAGGTAGGGGTCAGGGGATTCTTTGACATGCTTAAGGCAAAAGCACCAGGATTACCTTGACAGCCTTATGACCAAGACTCTATTCTTCCCAGTTAATCTACTCAACATCCTTCCACTGTTAATGAGAAGGTGCGTGGAATGCCTGCCGTTGAAGCCAATGTATAGTCAGAAATTCCCTAAAACTCTCCACTGAGAGTGTAGTGGCGCTGATGACATTCTTTCCGGGCTCAGTGGCACACACTGTGAATGGTGACTTATACGCGGCCAGATATTAATGGATGACCATATACAAAGAAGCCAAGAAATAAACAGAAAAAATCTCATCAGTCCGAGAAAGGGTGTGTGTGTGTGGGTGTGTGTGTGTGTGTATCTCATTTCAAGCCAATGAAAAACTATTTATCAGAGATAATATGAAGTGTATAAAAACTCCATAGCCTCAGAAATCATGCTTTTAAAAACTAAGTACTTACCTAGTATGTACTGTGTGCCAGGTACCGCACTAGACATGATAAAGAAGACAAAATACACTAACAGAGGTGTAAGACTAAGCCCGTCCTAGATGGTAGCCAATGTGTTCTCAGAGGGATTGGAATATTTCCCTCTTGATTGACTGCAGCATTGGCAGTGAGAGTAGAAGCCAGGGTCATGTACAAAGGCAGCCTGTTCTTGGTCACTCATCTTCTGGCTGCAGAAGTTGGTGATCAGTAAGTAATCACAGGTGACTTTGCAGGGTGACGGCAATGATGAGAGGAGGTCACCTTCCTGTGGCCACGATGGCAGCTGCAGTTTTGTGGGTGTCCCTCCTTAACATTTCTCTGTTATCCACCCTCCAAATGGGATACCCAGGGTTGAGTTACACAACATGCAGTCAGTAGCCAGTTGTTCTTGGTATCATTTTTACAGATCTTTCTGTGCAGATAAAGTCTGGTCTCAGATTTCAGATTTCTAATTGTGAGTTTGTGTGGCTGTCTTCATAATAGAGTAGGCTCCTTTGTAGCTGGATCTTCCTCTTGCATCTGGGACAGAAAATTCTGACTGCTTCACGAGTCAGTGCTAGTACTGCTTCCTCTTCTCATGACTTCAATTCTTTTACTTTTGCCTTGCCTCATGGTCCAGGTGCTTGATTTTGAAACTTGCTCCACTCTCAGGAGTACCGGGAGGACTTTCTTGGGGCTCTGTGTTTTGTGCTAGTCTCATCTGAGGTCACATAGTATGGGTGAGAGTATAAAAAAAGAAGGTCCAGGGAAGTAAACTTTAGCTAAACTCAAGAGGTCAATTTAGAAACCCAATGTTTGCATGACAAATGTCAACATCAACTATAGAGATTGGAAGGTCTAAACAAACATCCCAAAATAAAATAGGCACCGGACCAGGGAGTAAAGTGGAAATAAGAAAGGAGGGTCTTGGCTTCAGGCTACTGTAATATTGGTTGAGAATTGACTGTTGCCTGCCGTGTTGGCTACATCGATATCAATTCTAGGTGGTCTTTTTCCATTTATGTTCTCTAAAAACCCATACTCAATCCTTCACCACATTATCGTATCTAAAATTTCAGATCAGTTACAGAAGAAATCCCATTTCTTGACCCCACATGTGATATAAAATCAACTTCCTTAATAGTAACATAATTTTACTGCAGAACTGGAGAGTATCCTGCATGGTACCCTGTCTGGAAATCCCTGCTGATTCAGTCATGCTGGCTTTTTATCAGGATGATGATAAGCTGGTGTGGAGCCCTGCTACTCTAAGTAAGCCCAATGTTTGAAGCAAAAATATTAAATTTTGTCACATTTAATCACTCCATGTTTAGGATCTTTTTCTATTTTTGCTGCTGTCCTGCTATATACAGTTCTTCTATCAACTTATTTGGGACCATGAGTTCAACCTTTACGTTGGTTCCTTATCTACAAAATGTGCTTTAGTTTCCTCTAGTAATTACTCAGTGTCCTCACTGGAGGCGCAACTTATCCCTAATAATTTGAAAACAATTTTCGTTGGAGAATATTTTTAGGAAACAAGCATGCTTTTAGCAATTGGGGGTGGGGGGAGTGCACAGGAGATGTAAAAGCCGGTGCTATGGCTCAGCGGCGTAAGCGCCTGCCTGGCAAGCGCAAGGACCCGAGTTCAACTCCCGGAACCCACATACAAGAAAAGGGCCGGTGATATCGCTCAGCGGCACGGGCGCCTGCTGTCGCGCGAGGTCCTGAGGCCGACCCCCAGTACCCAGAAAAAAAAAAAAAGAAGAAGACATATCTCCTCATCTGTGGCTCTTTTCTGGACATTCCTCTATGATTAAAAATTAAAGTTGAAGAGACGATCCTTAGTTTTTTTCTTTAACTTTGGAGTTCAACCAGAAAAGGCTGAATTTTACTGCTTACACTAGATCCTCTGTCAGTTAAGCTCAAAATGTGTTTACTGAGTGCTATGGATTGCTTCACACTGTCTTGAGTATGTAATTAAAATTTGTATAATTCTATCCTTCAAGTAGTATTTTTGTAAAAATATTTAAACTTAAGAAATAAATCAGAGAAACAACATGTATAAACACAGAGTAGGTAGTGTGGTATAAACAAAGGCTTCAGACTTTGCGAAAAAGGAGAATAACGTTGGAGAAACCACGGCAGATAAGTTGGAAGAGTTCTGAGTCCTGCTTGACCTTGAGGGGTAGATTCCATGACACAAAACGCAGTGAATGTATTGGCTGTGTAGAGAACCAGCATTATCCAAAAGTGTTGGCATAGTATTCTCTTTTATGTGTCTTAACTGGTATCATTTCAAATAAATTTAAAAAATCATCTCAAAGCAATAATGTTCTTCTGTCTCTTGAGGATAAATGAATACTTATCGGTGCTCTTTTCCTTCCCTAAAATAAAGCTACACATAATCACAGGTCCAGATAACCCAAACACAAGTGGACCTTTTATTTGTAGACAAAAAAAATAGATTTCTGTAGACCATGAATAACCGAAGTGGAAAGGCCAGGAGAGGGTCTGGAATAGTCTGTAGAAACATTCCCAGCCCGTGCGCTGCTTCTCAGAGAAAGATCAGGGAGCCAGTGGGAGACAGTGAAGAGGATGTGGAAGAAGCAAACTAAGAACCTTGCCTCATCTCCCTCAGCTACATAATTTGTTTTAACAACAGAAAATAACATAAAGCCTTTAATTATAGTAAAACCTGAGGATGCTTCTCAGATGTGCACACAAAGTCCTTTATGAGCGAGTTACCATTCTGAAAAACTGCTGTGGGATAGAGGAAGAACTATGTGCAGAAATGAAGACCTCCCGTAACAAGAAAGGGGGGCAAAACACAACCGAGCCAAGGACAGCTCTTGGCTCCACAATCAACACTCAGAGAGGAGGGATTAGAGTTCAACACCAAAACTGGAATGAATTTATATATTTATGTTACATTTTAATAATACAAATATTACCCCAAATTCAACTGCATAACCAGAATACAGTTCAATCTGGCTGTGAGCCATTATTAATACCAATACTACTCTTGTTGCCTTTAAACAGCTCTTAGAAACTCCTTCTCATTAGTATCAAACAGAATCACTTCAAATTGGCCAGCTGAGCCAATTATTCCTGGAAGTATCATGGATTGACAGTAGGCAAAATATGTAAAAAAAAGAAAAATAAAACCAAAAAGCCCTTCCAGAGAATTATACTTACACAAGATATATTAATTATAGGTGTGCCACATGTTCTTTAAAATAGTTTTCTAAAAAAGATGAAAAAATATTTTTCTTTAACTATTTTTCACTTTTCTTAAAAAAAAAAAACTTTCTGGGCAAAACCTGCAAAAGCTTCAATGCTATTACTTTTCTCAGAAGGATTTTAAAAATTCTTATCTTGTACTGTTCCCATGATAGCAAAAGTGCTAGGTATTTCAAAAGAGCTTATATTTTCCTTTTCATATTTAATTCCTGGAGGCTTTATGTGTTCCAGATAACCACTGATACTTCTGATTGTCCAGACATTTCTAAAGGTGACTAATCTTAAAATAGATCTGTTTGTATACTGCGATTCTAATTTATTATGTGCCTTTCAAATCAACGTATTTAATTTATCTGCCTTTCTCTCCTCTTTATTTTGCCTTCTATAATCAGTTATCAAGTGTAATTTTAATCAGAGGAGCAGTGAAGATTTTTCATTCTTTTAAAGTCCTCAGGTGTTTTAAAATAGAAATATATAATTCTGAGTAATTCTCTTAAAAATAAACCAATTTTACTTTCTATATAAATCCAACAGCCAAACTATGCCAGTGAGCCTCTATCTAGAGTATATTATTTTGCTTGGAAAGTTCTTTTAAAAATCACAGTAAGCATAATACTTGACCACTTGGATTTTTTTCCTTTTCACAGTATCAGTAATCCTTGGCAGAAAGAAATGAGTCATGAAATTTAATGGCAATTCATCATAAATTTATCAAAAATACCAAATTTTCCTAAGAAAAAGGTCATAGGAATTTGATCCAAATGCTCACTTTCAGAGAAAAAAATGTATTTTAAAAATTCCAATGACAATTTTAGTTTAAGAAATCTGGCTCACATGCTGCTTCGAGTATATAGAGATTCTTCAGAATCATGATACTTTTATTCAGTCCCTCCTCATATACTAAATGATTATTGGACTCCTACTGTGAACAGGACATGGTAAATAAATACATGTTTTTTTAAGTTTTAGAGCAATTGTCCACTGAAGTGAATTAGGTGGGAACTATATTTCTTTTTAACATGGAATTCTATTTATTATTCACCCCTGTCAAACACCAGAAGTATTTACCTTGTGGAATATTTCAAGTAAATAGTTCATTGGTTGTCAAAGTCTAAATTCTGGTGGGCTATGCAGAAAATGAAGAGACGCATAGCTTTGCTTCATGATATAAGAATGTGAATAAATACATCTTGATAAAGAGATGAGCGGTAGAGTGATGGTATTCAATATAGCCTCTTATATTTTAAATTGCAACATAAGGGAAATAAATATTGCACACAATTCTTTTGGGAAAATGATAAGGAAACCTGCTTCCATAATACAGCACTTTTCTTGCAGCTAAATTTAAAAGACCTAAGGTAGACAAAAAGGGAGAGATGTGTAGGGAGTATAAACAAGACAAAAGCTGGTTTTATAAAATGATATCTGTAGGAGAAAGTACAGCACTATGTCTACAGATTCAGGCTAAGGATATTTCTGCCTCTCTTGTTTTTGGCAAAAAAGGATTGCATGCCCTAAACCTAACAATAGAAGTGTTCAGGAATTTGGTGCTTTTATCTTGAAAGTAATATCGAAGAGAAATGGAAATCACACTTTAAAAAAATCTGCACAAAACTATATTCAAAAGACTATCACTTTTTACCCTCTTGAAGATACTATAATAGGCTTTAATTAAATATTTCTCCCCCTATACTCACCCTTGACATTTATGACTAGGAGTGCTCGAGGAAGAATAAAAGTCCACTGAACAGGTCACAGTTTCACAGCCCTCTGACATTTATTCATAAATTGTTAACAGGAAAAATCTGGAAGCGTCTCAAATTGACATTAAAACCAATGATACAAAGGTGTGGGAGGAGGGTCCCGAAGTTAGCTGTGATTAGCATTATCCTTATTGTACCTGGAGACTAAGACCACATTGACAACATGTTCCTTTCTCTGGCAGCCCAAGAAGTTTTGGTGAGCTCTACTCTGAGCTCTTAAAAACAAACAGCACTTGGCTGGAATATGAGTTGTCACAAAAACAGAATAAATTATGGTCTCCCTCCAGGGTAGAGAGAAGCTGGCAGGTAATGTGCAGTTATAGCTCAGTTATTCCTCCACATCTTCGGGCTTTGAACACGTCAGGTGTTGACAGGGTCACCTGCTCTCAAGTGTGTGTTCTCTGTTCCTGGGCATTGGTTTGGAAACTGAAGTATTTAAAACTTTGAAAGAAGAGAATACCTTCCTACTATTTTCTTTTTCTCTGGTTCTGGTCAGAATTCTTCCAGAATCCTGTATATCTCCTTACTCCTCTGGGATTCAGACTTTCAGAAAATGGGGATGCCAAGACAGTCAAGTCGAATAAGTCGAAGTTTAATTAAAGGCAAGTGTGTATGTGTGTATGTGTGTGTGTGCGTGCGTGTATCTACAGGGTGCTGGTGAAAAGGCTCTTTTAGCACGATTATCTAATAAATATGACTAATGCATGCAGTGTTTATTGGAATCACCTTTTCTGGGGAGGATTTGTAGCCCTATCTGACACTAGGCATTTCTTTTCACCCTAGGTTGGCTTGCAAAATTAACTCACTTGAATAAATAATGACAGCTAACTTTTACAAGGAGCTGCCTAGTGTTTCATGCACTTTTATACACTACTTTAGTTAAGCTCCCTAGGAACTGGAGGCTGTAAATGGGATTCTGACTTCATCGTTGAGGCATCAATACATGTCTGAGGGTTGAGACCCAGACTAATCTTAGTTTCCCTTCCTGTCTCCCTTCCTTCTTCCCTCCATTTTTCTGCCACCCTCCTCCCTTTCCCCTTACATTTCCCCTTTTCTCTCTCCTCCCTTCCTCCCTCCTTTGTCTGTCTTTGTTCTCTTCCTAGTATAATAAATGATTTGAACTGTTTCCAGATATATGTAAAATATAGCTAAAAATTTAAATAAATATTTAAAATAAGGCTGGGAGAATTCTAGATTAAACATAAAGTAAGAGAAATGTTAGGGTATATCTATAAATATAACAGTTTAGAAAATATTTTTATATGGTTCTGCTATGAATTTTGTGACAAACTTCTTCCTTGATAAAGCAATAAAAAGAAATGAGTGGTTATAATATTCTTATTGAACCCGAAGAAATAGTGCATGATTACCTGAGTAGATAACACTTTGTTCTTAGCACTTTCCTTAACGGTGGTCTGATTGTGGAAAGTAGCTACATTTTGCTGTTTGCACATATGACATGGTAAAAACACAGTGCTTCCAAGATGTCTTACCAAGCTGGCGAAGATGATTAACTTCTTGTGGTTTTGAGGACAATCTCTTCTCTCACTTGTGACCTAGCCCATCCCTGATTACAGACTCAGGAAGGGCGGATACTCTGATTGTTTCAAAGGTCTTTAAAACTTTGAAACAGTTGTGAGGCTTAGCTTTTTCCTCGAGAAGTGTGACCACCATTTCATCAGCTGAAGTTTTAGGATGCAATGGACCTGTTAATTCCAGATTTAAATTGTCAGTGTTGGGATTCTTAAACATAAAAGCCTTCTTCTGTAACAAAAATAACATTGGCAGAGTGAATATCTTTGCAGTGACTGCCTAGATTCTTGATCTGCAGCTAGAAATAGTATACATAATGTTTTAGATGTGTAGAGGCCAAAGTAGTAACTTGCACAGTGTGGAAATTCAGTAACTAATGAATCCCATCAATTTTTTTTAGAAAAGGAACAAAATGTGGAATCACACATGAGCTTACTGTAAAGCCATTACACTCGAGTGCTAGGTAATATTGCCAACACAGCATTTTTGATGGTTTATGGGAATTCTCCTCAATGTTAAATTCTTTCAATTTAAATTGCACTTCAAAATTTCATTCATACCCAGTAAAAATGATATAGTTAAGTTCTCAGCTAGGAATGAATTATTCATTAACACAGATAATGGTGTTAGTGCTCAACTAAAGAGCTATAACATTAGCATAAAGATTTCCCGGTGCCACATTAATTGTTAAAATTGAAAACAAACACAAAAGATATTGAATCAGAGATCTTTTTTGTTAAATAAACTAAAGCCTTTTATGTTGACTTCTTTACCAGGTTTTCAGCCATGCTACTTGGATGTTTATAAGCCATTTGATCTTATTTATCAATAGCACTATTGCAAGAAATATATTTTTATGCAGGTTTAACAATAGGATGATAGTTTAGATTTTCTTTTTGTTCTCATGTAAATCTCACAGAGTATTTGAAAGGAAAACAATCTGTATATTTGTACATCATTTCACTTATTTTATCCCTGAATGATGCTGATTTATAAGTGGTAGCTTACAAATGCACTCATTGAACTTTATTAGAAAAATAACATCAAATAGTGATTTGTTCAATAAAGATACCCCGACTGATGCATACAAAGTATATCATTGATTTAAAATGCCATGATTTAACACTCAATATGTGCCAAATGAAACATTAGGCTGTGTGAGAGATGCAGAGATAAACATGATGTGATTTATGCCCTTTAAGATATCACAATTTATCTTAGGAGAAAGAAAATAAAAAGAGAGCAAATTCCAAGGGAAAGATTAGCTTCCTACCTTATTCATATAGCTCTTGTTAAGAGAAAAGGAGGGATAGAGGGAGGGAAGGAGAGACCAGACCATGATAGACTTTCAAGATGAAAGGCCATTTCCTATTCATTAATAATGGAGTCAACATCTTGTCACAACTGCTGTTACTTTATTTTTGAGAAGTGAGTCAACTCTACTCCCATGGGGCAGGGATTACACAAAGGTGGAAAGACATAGACATGGTAGCTTTGGGGTCCATCACAGAAGCTGCCTTCCACAGTCCTGTGTATTGCGTTAGCCCTTGCAAGCTAGCATCCCTGCAGACACCATGATAAAAGAGGAGGGAAATGTAGATAACACAATTAGCACTAAAAAATTAAATAACCAACCAACCAAACCAAAATTCTGTAACTTGTGACTTCTTCAGGCAAGTCCCATTCTGACTAGCTGTTCCATTGTAAACCAAAAGGTGTTTTTAAATACTGAAAAAGTACATTTTGTCTTTGTGAACCAATATGATGCCTCGATTTTTTTTTTTTTTTTAACTTAATGAAGAAAAAGGAAAGGGAAAATGTAGTGACAGTAGTTCTGCACTGTTGGGTCACCAGTTCCTGACCTTTTGAAGATTCTCCTTCTACCCTGAGATCCTGAAGTTATTTTTATTATGGAAAATTGCTTGTCTTTATAAGAGAGCTATTTGATGAACTAGAAATAGAAGCACAGTTGGATTTAGAAAGCTAGACTTCTCGACATGGCTCTTTCACCAGATGAGCTGAATCATCTTGGACAACTCGCTTGCCTTGTTTATATCCAGTTTCCTCAAATGCAAAAGGGATAGAATAATGTGAAATTATTAAATACAACACAGTTGTACTTGCCAACACTATGGGATCTCCAGAGAGGAGTGAGGATATTTTTCATGAGCGAGGATTGATGGATTTAGGAATGAAAAGTGTTGAGCCCAGGTTTTTCTGGGAAAAGGAATACAGAGCCAGGTAGGAAATGGAGAGCATATTGAGGTCCCTGCAGAGGTTGGGCAGGGTCATTTGTCGTGAATCCGAAGGGAACCATTTCCTTTGGCTGTCGGCAGCTTGGGCTGGAAGCAGGAGTGTGGAGAGGAGATGATGGGGTTTGCCTACAGTCAGGATTGGCAAGAAATGGGAACTGGGGGATCAAGAAGGTAAGATAATCCAGGGTGTTAATGAGTAGGAAAATGTGGTCCCTTGGGACAAACCTTTCCAAAATTTACATTTGAATAGCGAACTCGCTAAGGCTCCTGGGAGATCCTGCTAGCTGAGTCCCCTCGTGTCAAAAAACATTGTCTGTGGGCCCAGACATCTACTCTCTGTTCCCATTTAAGGCTCTAACACGTGGCAAGTCTCGTCGATTATACTGATTTAGACAATCTAAGGAGCTGACGAAGGGAGCTGACTAGTTACAAACAAAATTGGTGATTTTATGTTGAATGTATCGTACATCGCTTCCCAGCATCCTTCAGGATGTCATTGGAGGCTCCCGCACCTTTGACCTGTGCATGGGAGCTCTCCTAAGTCTCGGGGTGACCCTTTCTCTTATTCAGTAAAAATATATGATTTTTTAAAGAATAGGACTTCAAGTTAGAAGTTCAATACCTTTTATGTACTGTACTTTATTATAAGAATTTTGGAAAAAGGCCTGCCCAAGAATGAAAGATTTGTGAAAGGGACTCCAGCCTTTGGCAGGTAGACTGCATTGAGCAGGAGAAGCTTTAACTCCTATTGTGGACCTGCCCATAATCAAGGTCAGCTCAAAAAAGGTCTCAAGTTGAGGTCCTTACCTAGTTTGATATTTCCCTCTTCTTCCTCAAAGATGCAAGGCAGGACCAGGGCTTTTTGACTATTAGTCACAAAAGGCTTAGTGCTCAGGGAATATAAGCTTTTTAAGACATCATGAAACTGTCTGAGGTTCCAGAAGAAATATTTTATTTAGTACCAACAAAACCCTACAAAACTCTGAAGTTAAAATTAATTCTATATCTGTCGACCAAATATAATATTACAAAACCTTTATTAGTTTTTGTTTTCAGTATTCACAAAAACATACATTTGAAAGTACTTTGTAGCGTAGATTTGTATAAAATAATTGTCAAATACTATGTGGCAATTCTCCAAAAATCATATCAAATTATAAATGCAATAACTTACTCATAACTAAATAACTTTAAATATATTAATTTTCATTCATATGCTTATTTATTCCATAAATATTTATTCAGTTCTTCAACAAGCACTTCATTTATACTGTGTAGAAGTGTTCAGTCTTGTATACTAGTAGCCTTAAAAATCAAGAAGACTGCAAGAATGACAAGTATAGTTTTAAGTGGATTAATTTTCTGATATTTAATTTACATGTGTATCCATGGCTGATGCTGATCCACCTAAGGAGGGGGCTTCTTCCTGGTTCGCATCATCTCAACTTCAGTATACCATTCTCTTAATGAAGATTGAAGGTACGGACTTCCAGGACACTCTTACACACATACACACACATTCTCTCTCTCTCTCTCTCTCTCTCTCTCTCTCTCATGCACAGACAGACAGGATAGTCTGAATATTGCTGGAGATGATGAGAAACAGAAGGACTATTTTAATATAACATATGTTGTTATGCATTTCATAAAATAACTTCTAATGCTACATCATTGGGTGATTGGGGGGTATATAGGAGAATTTGAAAGGAATTAAATGATATCACTATAAGAAAATTCATTTCATTTTTATCTTGTTTTTTAGGCAAATACATTTTCTCAGTTGCTTATACTTATAAAACTACAAGCAAGAAAAATGCTGATATAGAAACCTATTTTCTAGTAATAAATGTTAACGTTAAAAAGAAAGACTTTATATCAAAGGTTGACTTCTAACAAAATTTTAATAGCTACTTAAAATTTATAATTTACTCTTTTTAAATTAATTTTGTGTAAATGTTCATAATGTTAGCCCTTTTGATGTTTTTCAAAGTTTAAAATTTCATTCATAAGACTTTTTTAAAAAATTGATTTCTCTCTTTTTATCTCTTCCTATCCCACTTGCATAGAGGCATACCCAAGTGCATATGCGTACATATGTGTGTGTATACTTTTTGTTATAGAGAATATAAAGGCGATCAATAAAACCACTTTTATGAAAATATATAGTGGCATAAAATTATGTGAAGGAAGTAAATGAAAACAGGCTCATGGATAAAGAATGCTGACTTCGAGTCTTCTGCTGCTACCAGAGCTTTACATGTTTCTTAGGTAGATGGAGGTGACATCGAAGTACTACAGTTCAACTTTGTTAGATGCCATGCACAGGTGAAGCCATGTGGTATTTGTCTTTTGGTGGCTGGCTTACTTCACCTAGCACAGTATCATCATTTACGTTGTTGCAAATGAAAAGATTACCCTCTTTTTAAGAGCTGAATAGAATTCCACTGTGTGTAAGTATCATATTTTCTCTCTTTTGGAGCCCTTTCTTTTGGTTGTTGCATGTCTTGCTTATTGTGAATAATGCTGTAATAATCACAGGACTGCTGATATCCTCTTTGCTATACTGATGCTAGTTCCTTTGAATATATATCCAGATGTGGGGTAACTTGGCCATATGCCACTTCTATTTTTATTCTTTTGAGGAATACCCACACTGCCATATGACTGTCCTAATAATGTATTATATATTTCAAAATAACTACGAGAGGAAAATTTAAATGTCTCACCATAAAAAACAATGGATAAGCAATGTGTTAGTTATATGAATTAGCTTGATTTAAACATGCCACTATATATGCATATATAGATATATAATCACATTGTGTGTAATGAGTATACATAAGTATGATTTTCCAGTCAAAAAATGTCAAAGACAAATAAATTCGAAAGCACAATGTTGCTTAGAGTCCTTTGGAACCATACCAGAGAGTGATGTGACTATCTTATTTGTACAAGTCAATATTTGGAAAAAATTATAATCTTTTGCAACTATTTAAAATTATACTGCACACTTAAAGGTTAAATATAATCTGGTCAAAGTTCTCCTAGAAAAGAGTTATGAAAATACTTTGAATCCACTACACTGAACGCTGTGTTCGCAGCACGCTGTGTGTTCCCATCCTGTCCGAGCTCCCGTGGATATTTCCGTGGAGCCCCGCGCTCTCGGAAGCTGTCCAGATAAACGAAGGAAGGAACCTGCAAGTAGATGTGAGGCTCATTATCAGATATGAAAATACAACTGCTGAAAAAGACAGACAAAACCAATAATAACTACAACAAAAGATTGCTTTACAGTATTTGGGAGTGTAATTTATTTTTCCTCCCGGCATTTTTGTGGGCCATGCTATGTATTCAGGTTATTAATCTTAGAAGATAAATTTGAAACCATCACTTTATTAGTCTACAATGTACTTTTAATGAGTGTAGACAGTATTTTTCCCACTGTACTTCAGGACAATGTTTTATGCATCGAATGACCTAATAGCACTGATGAGTCTGTGCTACCCAATTACGCCCCAAGGCATCGGGGTTGGAAGCCACAGTGTCTTAAAGGGAAAAAGATTACAAAGAATAATAAAACCTGTCCCATGGCCTGGAAAGTTTATGATCCAGTTTTGTTCTTTAGTTTTCTTCCTATAAAATTGAAATGATAAATCCCTGTTTATAACCCATGACTTCCTCTTTGATTTTCAGGAAAGTAGAAGAAATCCGAAATGACGACGAATGCACAACGTTTTCCTATGCTTCTCTGCCTTTGTGTAAGTTGTGTCCTTACCTTGGATGCTGTTTCTCCTCTTCTTTGCCCAAGAGTTACTCATGAAGCCATTTCTGAGAGGCCACGGGAAAGTTAGTTGATGTGTATGCGGCTGTCCTGATTTAGCTTGACTTTTCTGCACACACTCAGAGTTGCTTGCTCCTGAGAACCACATCTGTTAAAGTCAGGCAGAAGCTGACTCGAAGTGCTGCTGCAGATGAGGCCTCCCGCTGTCCTGCCAGGAGTGGTGAAGACAGGATATCTTCAAGGAGAGGCGAGGGGACCTCTGTCTGTATCCTTGCATTATCCAGGCATTTGGCCCAGCCCATAACTTTAAGGAATGTGTAACCTTGACCACTATCCAGCAAGGGACACAACAGTAGGCAGCTTTCGTCATCCACTGTCCCCAAGCTGGTCTATGTGTGCACTGGCTGGGAAGAGGGTGCCTTGACAACCTCCTCGAGTATCATTTCAGATCTTTCAGTAAACTGTAATTCATTCACGTAAGCAATATTTAATACCTACACTATGCAACAAACTAATTCTAGGTGTTTGGAAACATTGCTCTTCAATGGAGCCAAATATTCCTGCCCTCACAAAATTTGTATTTTGTAGAGAAGAGATATCACCAGTGTTAAGCAAAAAGAACAGGAGAAATATACGGACTTTCAGAAAGGTACATATGCTACAGCAAGAAGAAAAGATAGAGCAGGGCCAGGCACTTCAAATAGATTGGCCACACACCTTTTAACTTCAAATGATGTTCATGTCTCCCTCAGAATTTCAGTTTCTTGAATATAAGCTTTTAACCTTCATGTCTAGAATGAAGTCAGGGTTGAACTTGTCACTAGAGGAAATGGTCAAGGCAAACTCTGAGGTCCTCTGAAATTCTGTCAGAGCAATTAAAGCAAAAGAAAGGGGGGAGAAATCAACTGCCACCCACACACCTCACAGAGCTGGTGCGTGTGTTTACTCGCATCTGGGATATGGTTGAAAAGACTGAATGAAGCATCCTTCCCCAGGCAAATAGACCAAAAGTGTCCCCACGGCCAAGTGCTCAAAATTACCCCATTGACTCTTGCCTCATTGAACACTAGAAAGCATTACCATCTCTCTTCTCTAAAACACCACGCTTCCTCGGTTTGCTAACTGCCTAAGTTGTTAGGTGGATGAGGGTTTCTGCCTCAGTCTGAGTTGAAAAATCTGCATGTGTGGGAATTCAAACTTCTTTTTAAAAAAAAAATTTATTAGTACATGTTTGTAGTACATAATGGTTTTGTTCCTTGTGTGGAGTTGGGGCATGCACATAGCACATTTTCATTCCTTTTCCCATCCCCTACCTCCCCTCCTTCCCCTTCCCTCCATCTCTTGATCCCCTTCCCACTTGAGAAAGATCTATTTCCCTACTTTCCACTAGCTCTCTTTTCTTGTGCTCTTTATTTATATTTTGAGTTTCTCATGTAAGAAAAGCCATATAATAGTTAAGCTTATGCATCTGATTTATTTCACTTGACATTACGGTGTTCACACACAATGAAACTACTTTGTCATAATGAAAAATAAAATACTTGAGTCCCTTGTAGGAAAAGGGATCCACCTTGAGACTAAACATTTTAAGGGCTGGCTTGACACAGAGGACTGCACCACTATTAAATAAGAAAAAATAAATGAGAGATAGTGTTTGGGGAAGCAGGTGAAACTAGAAAATGCTTTCTTATGCTCCTAGGAAGTAAGGATGTGATTTAGCTCCCTGAGAGTTCAACTGGCCATAGGCCCTCGTACAGTTCCCTGAGGTCTCTTACGCGGTATCTCCTCCATCATGACCGCAGAAAAGAAGTGACCACCTTGGGGAGGAGCAACACCCAAATTCTGGGAATGACTGCATAATTGTGAAGGGAGGACATTAAGATAAGGCTTACTGATTCTTAGGGCACAGCTGCAGACAAACCTACGGGAAACGTTGCTGTGTCCAGAATCACGGCTAACAGATGGAAAGGAGGAAATGGCTTGCGTGTGTCTAAAAGTTGAGCCTGTTGATATATTTACTGAAGAGAGAAAATAAACAATGAATAAATCTCTTTAAATAGGACAAAGGATTATAATTGAAATCTATAGCTACTATATATGAAGAGTCTGAAATTATTTTAGTTTCATTTAGTGAACAGTAAAGGGAGTAAGAGAAGAAGAAAAAGGAAATAGAAATGAAATGAGATACAGGAAGAGAGAGAGAAAGAGAGAGAGAGAGAGAACAAAAAGTAATATAAAGAGAAAAGGGCTGCACAATAAGAAAGAAATCTTAGAGCCTGGATTGAAATGAAGAAAGAAGACAAAGGAACACATTGAACAAATAATGGGAGAGCTTCTTGTCCCATGTGATTTATAAACACTAAATGAGTCATTGTGGTTATCATTAGACTTCTGGCATATTCTATTTCCTGGAGTAGTTAATGCAACCCTGGGAAATAGGCCTGCTGTCATTTTCACATTACAGCTATTTTGGAATGAAGTTTTGTTTTCTTATGGAATTCAATGGGTTTTATATGCAAGAAAAAAATTTGGCCACAAGTCTCCATGAGTTTTAAAACATGGAGTTGTCTTAATTTAAAATATTTGCCAATGTTTTTGTTCAAACCGGGCAGGTTTTAATCAATTTTACCTTTTAATAATACTCAAATTAAATTTGCTTTTAGACTGACTGAGTCCAAGGTGATTAAAATATGCAATAAAACGAGGTTAAAAAGGTCGATTATATAATGTCCTGCCTTTTAAATTGTCCTTATAAAGGATGTCAAGTGCTGAAACATGTGCAGTGACTCTGGACATTATTTTGTTTTGAAATAGTTCTGTGCAGTGGAATCTGGGTGCAGGAGCAGATCTCACTTCCGGGATGAAGGATTTATTGCCTGGTATGCGGGGAATGCTGCCAGAGGAAAGTCCCCAGGTGCCAGACCTTTATCCTCCGGTGATGGCTTCGGCTAGGAGAGCCACCTCTCCCAAGGTCGGGTCCTCTTCTTGTGCAGGCGCCTCAAAGGTCTGAGCACAAATTGCTCTTAGTACCTGGGAAGTGCAGCCTCTCACATGGTTCCATGCAGCAGGGATCCTGCTTTTTGCAGCCACCTCTGCAAAGTCTCCTCTAGTGCTGGGAGGACAGAGCCTATAGCTCCATCTCAGCAGGCCTCCGTGATCCCAAACCTGGATGTGGAACCACTTCGCCTGTTTAGGGAAATGTTTCCATTTTCCCCTTTAGTGTACTTTCCAAACTTATAATGACCCACTCTTCCCTGCACTTGACGGACAACTAACCCCAGGAATTCCAGGACTTGTTTCCACAGGGTCATCTTGAGGCCTCACTGCTCATTACTTATAGGAAAGAGGCTAGAAAGTCATTCTTCCCCAAGATCACATGGAATTTGGTCATCAGAAGAGGTGTGAGGTACTGGTGTGGTAAAGTCTCACACTGAACATAGGATGGGGTTAGGACTGTGGTCTATAAACAGTTCGCCCTCAGTCCCTGGACTGGAGCCCCCACAGTGGGCCCTTGTTGTCTCTTACAGGTCTTGAATTTACAGGGACTGATCCAAAAATATGGTACACATTTAAATTTCAAAAGTTTATGACGGCAAAAGAATCACTGCCATTAATCACCATCAAAATACACCCCCTCATTTTGAATACCCTCTCCTCATTATTTTGCCACTTTCTGAAGTAGTTCTGCAAGTCTTCTTTCATGTCTTTATGATGTGTGATAAAAAATATGGTGAGTGCTGCTGTCGAGTGGCATCCAACAGAAAGGCAGGCTCATCAAAACATGATGTTGCGTCCTTATCCACTTCATTCACCAGATTGGGCACCATGCAATTTCTGGCTCTTCCCCAAAGTCAAATAAGCACGAAAGGGAAATGGTTTGAATCCATTCGGGACATTGAAACAGCCAGGGCAGCACAATAAAAGATATTCATCAAAGAGGACTGCAGGGGACTTGCCTAACCAAGTGGCAAGAATGATGGGGTAAGTGCCTTCAAAGCAAGGGGGAGTACTTTGAGGTGGATTTCAGGCACTGTGTCTTTTACAATATTAAGTTTTGAAATGTAAACATTCACTGTATATTTCGATCATACTCCATAGAGTGCTACCCGTACCCCTGGGCAGTGAAGGCAGCAGCAGTCACCCTGCAACCAGGGCATCTCCTGCTGGTAATGAGTGGTCACTTTGACCCTCTATGTCACCACCTGGGAAGTTCTTCAGGTGTGGTTATACCCATCTCCTTTCAAAGATTTCAGTGTTCCACAACACCAATGGTTCCTTCCATTCAGTGCCCTCTCTTGCCTTTGATCTTGCCTCAGAGTTCCCTAGGTTAGGGTTAAAGGATGACAAATGAAGGCAGAATATTCCTCGCAGAGTACTCTTCTTGCTTGTCTCATAGATTTCATACCTATTTTTCTGGCTGGTAGCATTATGTGAAAACATGTCCATCATTACCAAAATGTTCACATTCCAAGAATGCAGTGATTGTGTCCTGTAAGGGCAATGCCTGTTATCTTAGCTACTAGGGAGGCTGAGGCAGAAGGATCATAAGTTCAAAGCCAGCATAGGCAACTTAATGAGACTCTGTCTCAAAATAAAAAGAGCTGGGGATGTAGAGAGTGTTAGAGAATCCCTAAGGTTAATCCTCAGTACTAAAATTTAAGACAAGAAAAGATTGGAAGATACGCTATTCTGCATTTATGGAATAAAATTCTGAGCAATAAATATAACATGTCCAGGGAACAAATTACCATTCCAATTTTCCTGTGTCTGTACCATGGTTAAGACTTGTGTTTGTTGTCATCATCAACTGAGCACAAGAGCAGTCTTTGAAAGGGTCACTAGAAAAGGTCCAGTTTTCAGGAATAGTGCAGGGCTGGGGATATAGCTCAGTGGCACGAGAGCCTACCTGGCAATCACAAGGTCCTGAGTTTGATTCCCGGTACCAAAAAAAAAAAAAAAGGAATAGTGCAATGGATGATGATCCAGCATCAGACGAAGTATGTAAGCAGCACCAGACAAATGTTATTAGGGAACTGCAGAGGAAAGAGAATTAATATTGCTTTAATATGAACAGATTCCTAAAAGGCTTGGCATCATAAAGTAATAACAGTGTTGTTATCTTTCTCTCATGGAGAATTGGGTGGAAGATTGAAAAGTAGCGACATATGACAGACTAGGTAAAAAAGTGGGCATTCGTGATTCCTGAATCTAAACAGGAAGATTGGAGCATGGACACAAAACTCCTTTATCAACTGGGCAATTATATAAGTAATACCTTTGCGATGCTAACTCTTTATCTAGAAATCACTATGAATCACATGGGCCTATGAATTTTGTTGTCCATTTTTAGATGAATTGTGTAGACCAGAGTGTCTGTCTCTCTGTGTCTCTCTGTCTCTCTGTCTCTCTCTCTCTCTCACACACACACACACACACACACACACACACACTGGAAGTGTTCTTCGATAATCTACATAGGGTGATGAAGACTTAACCTTCCTACCTAAAATAGGACAAATGTGAAGGTCATCCTGCTGCGGAGCTTCCCATAGGTGTAGCTCAGTAGCTGAGAGTCCATCACAACTACCCTTCTCCATCCCCTCACACCCGCCTTCTTCCCTTTCCTCCCATGGACGTCAATCTCAAGGGCACCCACTTTCTGGTAAACCTCTTGCATGCTAAACTCTGAGAAAGTCAGCTTCTTTGTGAACCACACAACCAGTGATACCCTCAAATCCTATTAAACATGTGCCTGAATAAAACTGACTTTGTTCGAAAACTAAGAAAATGTATCAGATTTACAACATTCATTTGGATTAGATAATATGTATATGTGATTGAGTTGCATCTCCTGAGACTTTGGTATTTTAGTTTATCCTAGTTCACATGGCAGAAAAGCTTTTAAAGGTTTACCAAAATGAATGTTCTTTTTTCTTTTCTTTTCTTTCTTTTTTTTTTTTTTTTGAGACAGGGTCTCACACTGTAGTTTAGGTTGGCCTTGAACTCACTGCAATCTTCCTGCTTCAGCCTCCCGTATGCTGGGACTACAGGCATGTGCCACCACTCTGGGCTTAAAATGAATGTTCTTTAATAAATGCATTTCGGGACTGGAGAGATGGCTCAGAGGCACAAGCACCTGCCTGGCAAGCGCAAGGGCCCGAGTTCAACTCCCGGAACCCACATAGGAAAAAAGGGCTGGTGATATCACTCAGCAGCACGGGCACCTGCTGCCGCGTGAGGTCCTGAGGTCGACCCCCGGTACACACACACACACACACACACACACACACACACACACACACAAATCTGTTTCTCCTGTATTCCTTCTTTGTAGTAATTTTATACTGCCTGTTTCCATACTTTTATGAGTTCCTGTATGTTTAGGTAAATTTGATGAACTATGGAACTTCTTCTGGTCTTCATTGGACTGGACTAATACCATCCATTGCCCACTGGGACATAATGGTAGCCACTGAAACATTAGCATTCATAGACCACTCCTACTGTCTAACGTATGTCTTTCTAGAGAGCTTTATGGTAGCATCAGGGTTTCAGGAAGTGGTATGAGGTAAAAACGTTGAAGAAAGAGCTAAACTTTTAGAAGATGTAGGAGAGAGAGAGAAAGGGAGAGAGAATATACTTTGATAAAGAGAAGACACATTAATCAATAGCAAAAATTCAGAAGTTATCATTAGAAATTCTATAAAAATTAGAAAGAAAATAAGAGATACAGCTTCATGCACATAAAATTTTAAATGTAGATGAAGTGAAACTTCACCTTACCAAAACTGGCAATAAAAAGAGACATAAAATATAAATACTCTTAAAACTATTAAAGAAATCAAATATGTAAGTAATAAGGAAAACTTATTTCAGTTAGCTCTAATAAGGATTATTTCAATAATTTTAGGTAGAAATACTGACTACTTTATAATTATTTCCTTTATGAAGCCAGGATTATCTTCATCTCAACTCTTCTCAAGAATAATACAAGAGGGGCCGGTAAGATGGCTCAGTGGCATAAGCACCTGCCTGGCAAGCACGAGGGCCTGAGTTCGACTCCCGGAACCCACATACGAAAAAAGGGCCGGTGACATCGCTCAGCAGCACTGGTGCCTACTGGTGCGTGAGGTCCTGAGGTCGACCCCCGGTACCCACAAAAAGAAAAAAGAAAAAAAATAAAAGAATAATACAAGAAAGAATAATTACAAGCCAAATTAATTATTTAGCATAGAATATGAAAATCATCTTTTAAGAAATCGAAGTCCATAAATTTCCAAAAGATTAATTCGTAGTAGTCCAGTTCTATTTATTACAGAAATGTAGAATTTATATTATCACCTAAAAATCAGTTAAATATAATTGACATGAACAGAAAAAAAAGAAAATATATATAATGACCATCTTAATAGATATGAAACCAGATGCAATAACATTAACTCATTCACAATAAAAACATTTAAAAATTAAGAATAGAAAGCAAATGTAGAAAAATTCCTTGTAAAATATCAATTTTTAACAGTATGCCATTGTAATTTCTTCTGAGATCATAAGGAAGACAAAGGGGCCATGTGATTCATTTTATTATTTACAGTATAGTTGATACAGATCAAGGTAGCATAATTAGAAAAGAAGGTAAAAGAAAAAATTAGCAAACAAAAATTCTGTCACTATTTACATAAAGTTTTATTGTGTGTAGTATGTAAAAAAAGAAACTGCAATTGAATTATTATAATGAAGAACTTCAGTAAAGTTGCTAGATACAAGGTAAATACAAAATATGAATTAATTGCATTTCTCTATACCAGAAACAAATGGAAATTAAATCTTTTAAATAGACTAGATTTGGAATAGCTACAAAAATATGAAAGATTAGTAAAACAACTTTGGAAAGTTGTTTGGCAATATCCACAAAAGTGATTGCATGTACTCACATGATTTATCTGTTTTCTGACTTTATACTTAAATATTATAGTTCTCGGGCTGGTGAGATGGCTCAGTGGCTTAAGCGCCTGCCCGGCAAGCACGAGGACCCAAGTTCGACTCCCGGAACCCACATACGAAAAAGGGGCCGGTGATATCGTTCAGCGGCACGGGCGCCTACTGGCGCGCAAGGTCCTGAGGTCAACCCCCCCGGTACCCACAAAAAAAAAAAAAAAAAAAAATATATATATATATATATATTATAGTTCTCATAGATGTGGAAGACTTTTCTCAGTAATCTATAAAATATGCACTGACAAAATGAAAGTTGTAAAGATGCCAGGTCTCTGAAAGCAATACAAATTTAATACATCTCAATACTATGAAAATTGACAAATGATTCTAAAATTCATGTGGGAAAATAATGAGCCATGCATGACAAAGACGATCTTGAGGAATAGAACAAAATAGAAGGCCTTCCCTTTGGATATCAAAATTCCTAGGTCTAAGGGAATGAAATCATAAGATATTAAATCTATTCTAGGTGAATTTTAGAACTAAATATGAAACAAAACCAATGAAATTTATAAAAATAAGGATAAAATCTATAAAAAACTATGATATAGAACCACTTTATAAATATTGATGTAAAAACTAGTTGTTAGGAAGGTAGACATTAGCAGGCTTGAGGAACAAAGGAGGTCACAGTGCCAGTTATACTTAAGTAAAACACAAAGACTTACGTGTATAATACAATTTAATAATTTGTTAGGTGTCAGACCAATATAACCCCAAGAGCACAGTGACATTTAAGGTTTTACATCGAGCACATTGTCACAGAGCTGTCTGTTTTCCTGGACCAGGCTCGCAGCATACCTGGGTGCCATGACCCCTATCCTAATGATATCAGAAAGAGAAACAGTCTTTAAAGATCCTCAAGCCCTGGGCTGAGACCTGATTTAGTTAAAAGTTCTTCTTTCATAAATTTCTTTCCTAAGTTTCTTCCATGATCAAGGCCCCTGAGGAAACACTCACCATCTGAGGACAAAGATGACATTTTGCAGTTGGAAAGGAACCTCTAAGAAAAATGTCAGTAAACACGAAGTCACCACAGTTCCCTGAACTCCAGGAGGAAGTCTTGTGTGGGTACAGAGACATCCAGACTTCCGCTCCGGGCGGACGCCTACGTGGCACCGCCTACCTTCTCCTTGGAGGTGCAGATCTCTCCGTGTCTGCTTTCTAATGAGCTCTACTTCTGCACAGCTCCTGTGTGTGTTGACTGAGTTCTTCATGGAAGACACAAGGGACCAAGGAGTGAGAGCTGGTTCCTGGCTTCCCGGGAGTATAGTGTTAAAGGGAACATTTCAAAATTAGACTATTAAGTTCAAACAATTGATAAAAATTATGAATTAAAAAATGTCTGTTAATATGACCATGTAGGGCTGGTGAGATAGCTCAGCGGCATAAGCGCCTGCCTGGCAAGCGCGAGGGCCCGAGTTTGACCCCCAGTACCCACAAACGAAAAAAGGGCCAGTGACATTGCTCAGCAGCACGGGCGCCTACTCGCCCGCAAGGTCCTGAGTTCGATCCCCGGTACCCACAAAAAAAAAAAAAAATATGACCATGTGAAGGAGCTATTTGGAGTGGAAGGACATATGGAATTTTAAATGTATCACCAGAAAAGGGCACCTATTCAAAATGTATAAAAAGTCCAATAATTCAAAACCAAAATAGAGACAACTCAATAGAAAAATGGGCAAAATACATATATTTCACACAAAGGGATTAAAACTCACTCAATACCTTGATTAGTCAAATAAATTAAGCTAGTGAGTTACCAGTATGACACTAAAGAGATGTCTAAATAAAAATATCAAGTGTGGATAAAGATGTGCAACAACTGGGAATTTTAGACACTACATGGGGGAAAATAAATTAAGAAAATTTTGGAAAACTGTCAAGTGTTATAAATTAAATTTGAAGGTATCTCCATTCTATGACTCAGCAAATACACAAGTATAAACATACCACACACACACACACACACACACACACACACACATGCATTTACATGTTCACCAGAAATATAAATAACAATGTGGCCTGGGTTCAAGTTCCAGCACCAAAATCAATCAATCAATTAATCATATGAATGATCACAAAATTTATAATAGTTTCCATATGGATGCATGTAACCAATTTCTGTTACATGCACAAGGAAAAATGAACAAGGTTTAATCCACAGTGAAATAGTGTGTATCAAGGAAAATAGCTACAGACAAAAATATAAACACGTTGAAGAAAAGAGCTTCACTACACAGTATTACTGCTGCAGAATCTCATTCATATAACACTTTAATCAGCGTATAGAAAAATTTAAAAATACATACTTGGGTGTTATAACTATAAAGATATGCAAGTAAATGTTAATCAATATTATCAAGAGGATGAGAAAAGGAATCAGGGATTGAGCGGAGGCATGAGATGAAATTGAGTTTTGCATTACTACTAAGGTATCTTTTACCATTTTAGAACATCTGAATTAAACAAATTATGTTGCCCAGAAAGCATGGCTGCCCACCTGCGGTGCGCTCCCCACTCTACTCCGGGATACCCTGCATTGCACAGCGCCCTCTGATGGCATACAATGAAGTGGGCTGGCCAGAAAATAATTCTTTTCTCCCTTGGATATTGATTCAATCTCAGAGGTGTTTTCTGTCGTAGCCTTGTACAATATGGTTACTACTAGGTCTCTTAATGACAGCATTCATCATTTATATTTGCTTTTGTTTTCTGTCTTGGTAAAAAAGCTTTGTGATATTTTAGTCCAGTTGTCCCTGGGAACCGGGTCCTGATGCCATGAGGATTCTGCCCTTGGGACCTCCTCGGTCCTTTGTACCCTTGATGAAGGAATCCAGTCAAGACCCACTGGCAGCCATGCAGAATATAGGGAGGGCTTATTGTAAGGCAGATATAGAAGGATTTGTGACTTCAAGTGAGAAGGTGGACAGGGCCACCCAGGCATCTCTACTGAGTGGAATTCTGGGTATTTTTTATGCACGCAAGAGTTGATTCTGGGGCTCAGGGAGCTATGGTGATTATGATGCTCACTAAAAATTTTCCTGGAGGTTGCTCTGGAAATGCAAAATGTCTTCCTGTCCATTTCAGATGCTCAATGTTCCTCGGGGGCCTTAATCATGAGAGAAATTTACTGGAAAGATAAATTCGTCATTTAGACCAGGTTCCAGGCTACAGTGAAAAGGATCTGGAGATGGTTAGGAGAGAGGAGAAAAAAAGGATGAGTAAAAAGGATCAAGATACAAAAGGCACATGTACCAATATCCCACAGTGAATACATTCACTGTGTATTGTAAGAACTAACAAAAAAGCCAAAAAAGAAATAATAAATGCTTGTAAGAATCATCTTTTTATTGAGCTGTATTTAGCACTCCATCAACTGTATATATTTAAAGCATATAGTTTTATGATTTTGGGCATATACTTGTAAACCTTCACCACATTCAAGATAATAAAATTGTTCTCATCCAAAATTTTCTTACGCTTCTTTGTAAAGAATTTTCAAAGCTCAACAATAAGAATACAACAGCCAAGCTGAAAAATAGCAAGTGATCTGGATAAATATGTGAGCCCCCCCAAATTGCACATAAGCACATAAAAAGATGCTCAATATTACTAGTTAATAGGAAACTAAAAGTTACAAAAACAGTGGGGTACTAAAGCATGTCTACTACAATGGCTATGGTAAAAATGATTAACCACAGTGAGTATTGAAGAGAATGTGGAGGAACTGGACTTCTATACAAAGTTAAACATTTAGTTTGGAAAAACATTTCATTGGATTTTTTTTTAAATAGTTAAGCATTTACATACTATTCAATCTAGTGGTTCTACTCCTGGGAATTTATCCTAGAGGAATGAAAATGTCTCTCTAAATAGATCTACTACAATGTTTCAAGCAGTTGCTTTACTTTACAAGGTAAAAGGTTAGAATCAATTCCAGTTGCTCCATGTCCATCAGCAAGTAGGTGGATAAACACGTTGTGATTTATCCACACAGTGGAATACTATGCAGCAATAAAAACTAAACTATTAGTACATGCAAAAATATGGGTTAATATAAAAATAATTGTGCCAAAATAAACTAGAAAAAATTGCATATTACCTGAGACTAGATTTGTAAATATTGTTAAAATAAATTAAAATGGAGACCAGACATAAACCCTGAGCATACACAACCTCAAGCTTGTCTGATTTGCAAAGTTAAGCAAATGTGAACTTGAGCTATTTCTCTTAATGTCTCTACTATGTGAAAAAAAACTGAACTTAAGCTTAAACAGTGAGGATCAAATAAGAAATTTGTAATTATATAACTGGGGATTTTCCAGTGGGATAGACTAGATAAGGTAATTTTATGTGCCTCTCTCTTGAGCAACACACTTTATTGTCTCCAAGAGTGTACTTTTTAAAATCTGCCTGATAAACCTTTCTATGCCCCTCACTGTCCTGTGATGCAAGTCAGTGAACCTGCAGCCTACACCTGGGGTGGGCGTGAATCGAGGTTTCATCTCCTCCTTGTGGGCAGCTCCAAAACTCCAACTGGTAACTTCCTCCTGGGAATTTTCAGTCCTTGAAAGAGTAAATATTCACAAGACAGTGCTTTTTTCTTAATTGCGGACTTTTGAGGAAATCAACACACTCTACCTGCCCTGTCCTTTTCCTTTTTGATACATTTGTCTGTAAATTGAAAATGCAGAGAGATACAATTTCACAAAAAAGTGTATTCTTAAATCTTCCTCATAGGTTTTATAATATTTTCTCTAGCATCATGTTAGGAATTCTTAACAGCAGAAGATTGAATACTTTTATAATCAACAAATGCATTAGGCTGAGTCAGTAAACAACTCCTATGTATGTCTCATGGGACATTTGCTAATGCGAGTTTTCTAAATACAGGCAATTTAGAGCTCATAGCTGCCATTATCCTGTGAAACAGTTCGCATTAAACCTAATGCAACCTAATGTTTTTTAATGTATGTTTTTTTTTTTTCTAAATTCCCTTCAGACATGATTGCAGCAAACTACACAGTCAAAAAAAAATAAATAAAAAACCTTTCCTTTCCCTGCAGTGCACTGATTTGACTTCTCATGTATCTGTTAGAATGAAAATTAGATTTGAGGACAGCTCAGTACCTGGTAACTCTGACAAGGTGTGAAATGCTCAGCTTTCTGTGGCTGTAATGAACATATGCAAAGCCTTTTTTCCCTTTTATCTGTAAGTTCAGATAGTCTGTCCCAGAATGAAAACATTTTAGTCTTGTGGCATCAACTTTACTGTATGTAATGCCTCCGTTCTCCAAACTTCAGCTGTCCAGGGACTGCCTACTCTCTAACTGCTTCTTACAACTTCAGCTCTCAGTTTTCCAAGGATCGACTATGTTCATAGCCCTCCTGGTTGATTTTCTGAGCTATTTTTTGCTTGCCAGCTGGTAGCTGGTATTCTTTGGAATCATATTTGAAGCAATGTAGCAAAATTATCAATCTTCTATGAACGAACAGAGAAATTAGTCGAAAGTAAAAAGAAAGAACCAATGGGCAGACTATTTTGTTTAGTTACTGCAGTAAGAGATTACCACAATTTTTAAATTTTTAAATTTTAGTTTTACTAATCAGTCGAATAAACATTCCATAAATAAACCCATACATATATGGTCAGTTGAATTTCAATAAAGATACCAAGATCATGTAAAAGTGAAAAAGGAATTGTTTCAATATATAGGTAGCTGTAACTGGATACCCACATACAAAAGAATGAAATTGAACGCTCTATTTCACACGATATTAAAAATTCAAAATGAATAGAACACTGAAGAGTCACAGTTGAATCTGTTCAATTCTTAAAAGAAAAAAAATAGGAATAAATGTTTGTGACTTTGACCTCTGCAAGGAGCACAAATAATCAAAGAAAAATAGATATATCCAACTGCATGGAAATTAAAAACTTTGCGTGTGAAAGATCGCTAAGGAAAATGAAAAGACAGACCATAAAATGGGAGAAATTCTTTAAAAATCACATAACTGATAAGGGTTTAGTATCCTGGATATATAATGTACACTTAATACTAAAATAAAAATGCAAATAGTTCATCAACATAAAAATGTGCAGAAGGCTACAACTGACATGTCGTCAAAGAAAATACAGAAATTCTCAAAAGCACCTGAAAAAATATTCAATTCCATTAGTCGTTAGGGACATATAAACCAAAATCACAATGTAATATCACTTCACAGACACTATGATGGCTGTAGTAACAATTTTTAAAAATGAAGGTAAATATTGATGAAGACATGAAGAAATCAGCATAAATATTGCTGGTGGGAGTGTAAAGTGGTATGGTTGCTTTGGAAAGGTTTAGCAGTTGTTCAAAACGTTAATCAGAGCTCTACGAACCAGCAATTCCTTTCCTAGCTATATATCCAAGAAAATGGAAAACATTCCATCACACGACACTGATTGTAGCCTTATGCTTAAGAATAAAAAATATTGAAAAGGGCTGGTGATATAGCTCAGCGGCATAAGTGCCTGCCTGGCAAGCATGAGGTCCTGAGTTTGACTCCCGGTACCCGCATATATATATATATATCCAAATGGCCATTGGCTGGTGGGTAGGTAAACAATATATAGCATAGGCATACAAGGGTATTCATTCATAAAAAGGAATTAAGTATTGGTGCTCTTTATAGTATGGAAAAACCCTTGAAAACATTATGCTAAGAAATTATATGAAATATCCAGATTTGGCAAATCTACAGAAACAGAAAGTAAACTAGTAGTTGCCAGGGACTGGGGAGAGTAAGCATGGGAACTGATTGTTAATGGGCTTGGATTTCTCTTTGGGGCAATGGAAATGTTCTAGAATTAAAAAGTAGTGATGATTACAAGATCTTTTAGCTATAATAAAAAGCCACTGAAATGTAAAAAAAAAGTATACATTGTAGATAGAGGGATAGAATACAGAGGTTATCTTATCCCGGGAAATAAGTAATGTCTTTATTCTCATTCTTTGAAGAATATTGATAGGTTTGCCTTGACTCTGCATAACTCTTTAAGAAGAAAACAGACATCTTTGATACACATAGGTTAAAACATTTCCACTGTGTGTTCTAGAGTATAGTCAATGGCATCTTGTGTGCTTTTAACAAGCTAGGAAACCAATGTCCCTGCTATGCATTTAGAAGTGTGTGGACTCAGCGTTGATACGGAGGGGTAGGGTAGTTACGTACAGAGGTACAGAGAGTAAGGTAGTTATGTGGGATGGGATGACGGTGGGGCTTCCCTGTCAATATTCATATTTTGAAGCCCAGACCCATGACACACTGGCATTTACAGGTGGGGCCTTGGGAGAGTAATAAAGTTTAGATGAGGTCATAAAGGTGGGACCACAAGATGGAGTTAGTGCCCTTCAGAAGAAGAAGAGATGTTGGGTCGCCTCTGCCCCCAGCCCCATGAGAGGACCGTTGTGAGCCAGAAAGTGGCACCTTGATCTTGGCCTTCCCAGGCTCTAGAATTATGAAATACAAATGTCGTTTCTCTGAAGCTATCCAGCCCATGATTCTGTAGTAACAGCCTAAGTAAACTACTACATTATAGAATGAGATAGGAAATGGAGGTTAAAATAATATAAGTTTATGGAATAGGAAATATATTGGGTATTTGTTTAATAAAACGGAGTCTGGATTTGAGAGACATTTAGAAGGGGGACAGATATGACATAATTTTAGTTGACTGATTTTTTTTCATTGAAAAAATTTTATGGTCCCCAAATAGATTAAAGGAGGACCATGGTAACATGGCTCTCTTGATGAAGTTTTCCTTAATTTTTTTTTAAATAAAACCATGGTAGAATAAATAATGCTTATTAGTTTTACTCATTATAGGAGTCAGAAATAATGTTATTTTTATTTCATGTGCTGTGATTTACCTCTGTGCCCATAGTATATAATGTCTTTAGGAAAATATGAAGCAAGAAAAGAGTATCTGGGGAATTCTAATTTGAAATGGCTATTTCTTCATTTGCTTGTAATGAGCTGATCCTTTAGAATGAGCGTTCAGGGTGAGGAATAGAGGAAGATTGGGTGATTAACAAAGCAGAAGACGAAAACACAGGGCCAAACAATTGCCTGCCTGCCGTAAAGGGATATGACCAACTGTGAAAAAGGGAGAGGTCTCGGCTCACCTCAGAACAAAGTTCCCTTCCACAGCAAGCCATCCAAATCATCGCTCCTCCAGCCACTCAGACACGGTGTCGTTTTGCCAAGCCCCGGCTTCTTTCAGGCATATCCTGTATCATCCCAAGCCTGGCAAAAAATAGCAACGAACTCAGATGAGTTGATAGATTACAGCCATAGATCACTGGAAAAATCATGAAGTTCCGAAGAGAGATAGATTTAGACATATACAAACAGGAATCTTTCTCAAAATACATACTATTTTACCCTCAACTGGATTCTTTCCTGGTTTGCAGTGATTCTTCCTTGAAGCACTGCTTAGGAGCTTGTCCTAACTTGTGTCAAAAACTCAGCACCAATTGCTGTGTAAACTTGGAGCAAGTGCTTCACCCTCCTAAGCTTTACTTGCTCATCCTTAACATGTAAGTAATCGTGTTTGCCTCAGAAGCAACATCTGTGGAAGTTAAATTAGGTAATGTCTGCAAAGTGCTTCACACAGTGCCTGCAACAGCAAGTACTGAGTTCATGATAACATCGTACAATGGCTTCAATTCCCAAGTTTCTGGACCAGAAACATTTTCTTCTCACTATATGCGTCAAATCTAGCTAACTTCCCATATCATTCTCATTGTGCTGGCTCCCTTTTCTTCCTTCCTTCCTTCCTTCCTTCCTTCCTTTCTTCCTTCCTTCTTGCTTTTCTTTTTTTCTTTTTCTTTCTTTCTTTCTTTCTTTCTTTCTTTCTTTCTTTCTTTCTTTCTTTCTTTCTTTCTTTCTTTCCTCCTTTCTTTCCTTCTTTCTTCTCTCTCCCTCTTCCTCTCCCTCTCTCCTCCCTCTCCTCCTCTCCTCCCTTTCTTTTTGCAGTAACAGCTGTGATCTTACAACATTTTCCCACTCTCCTTCTATGTCTCAGAACTCTCTGACTCTGAATTGGCACTGGACATCTCAGTTCCTTCCCTTCTCCATAATTCTCATACAGTGGAGTCTGATCTATCATATTTTAGCCATGATATGGGAGAAAAATCCAAGGATCTTGGTAGATTCTTTCCAAAGTGCCAAAAAACTATCCATGTACCCTCAAGTTCTGTGTTTTATTTTTGGGCAGGAGAAACTAAAATCCTAACAATATGGCTGTGGGAGTCCTTAAGGGGTTTCCAGGCAGGAACCAAGGAGGCTGAACTTGTTACTTGCTCCTGCCTTCTATCCATGCACAACCATTTTTTCCACAGATAGCCCCTTTCCCCCAAGTTCTAATAAAAGATCTGAGAAATCTGCAAATCACCAATGAAAATCTTATAATGCATTAAAAATTTTGAGAGTTGGATGTATAGCTCAGGAGCAGAGCACTTGCTTAGCATGCACAAGGCTCTGGGTTTGATTCCCAGCACCACCAAAAAGAAATTCAAAAGTAGAATATTTTCATCAACCATAAATACTAATACTAGTATTTGATACCATTTCCTTCCTAGCAGATTTCTTACACTTCAAAGCTTAATAATGTCTGGAAGTTGCTTATTAAAGATGAAGATTCCTGGTTCACTTGATCTAAAAAGAATCTCAAATGATTTTAATGCAGGCGGTACAGGTGCCCACTTTGAAAATTGCTGCCTATATAACACAGCAACAGAGCTCCCATCTTAAAGGGAAAAGAAAATGAAAATCAACGAAGATGCAGGTATACCTGGCAGAGAAGAAACAATATAAGCAACTTATGTATTTATAAAAACAAAACTCTTTGTTCTTGTACTGTAAACAGTATTCTACTCCGTATTTTAAGCATTTAATTTTCACATAAGCAAGGTAAAATAAGGCTTTTATTTTTTTAATTTTTGTATTTTCTTTGCCTAAGTCAGGGAACAAAAGTGCTACATGTAGAAGTCAATCCCCTTGAGAAATGATAAAAAAAAATCTGGGATTGCATGTGCTTTTGATGAATAACAATCCACTGGAGGATTTGCTCTTGTTATCCTTAGGAAATGGTTTGCATTCGCTGAGATTTTAAAAGAAAATTCTGAGAGATCGATTTTTAAGACATCCGAAGAAAATATCATTAGCCACTGAGAAACATCAGGCACTAGGCAAAGTCCACTAAATGGAAAAAGTTTTCCCTAGGAAGAACCTCATTATAGTTTTTCATGTAGGTACTTCAAGGAAGAAACTGCTACGTGATAAAATGACTCAGACTATGTGGAAGTTCATTAAAAAAGGATTCTACCTCTAATGAGATATGCACATGTGACCTGCAGAAATACAGGAACTTGAAGAATAGCAATGGCAAGAGGAGAAAATGAAAGCAAAACTGCGAAGGCAACTTTATCCCTCTGTAGCTGCTTCTGGAAGAAGGCGACCAGCAGAACAAGTGAGCAAGATGGGACAGGGCACACACTGGTGGTGTGACACAACATTTTTTTTTTTTTTTAATGTGGGTACTGGGAGTCGACCTCATGACCTTGCGCTTGCCAGCAGGCGCTTCCCATCCCTACACACACCAGGATAGGTCATATTTTTATTAAGCACTGAATCGTTTGTTTGGAATTTCCTTTTGGATTTTTAAAAAATTTTGCATCCAATTTTTGCTAGATGTTTCACTGTTACATATGTTTGTTTCTTTCTCTTTTTGCCTGAAAATACAGCAGAATCAATTGATAACTGGAATATTCAAACACATTTTCTGATCTTCTGTTTGAATACAAAATCTCCTGAATCACTTACAATCTGGCTCTTATATACAACTACCTCTTACAATCTTTCCCTGGAGTTAGCCACTGTTCTTTTTCTGAACAAGATTACTATTTTGGCTAAGCATTTATTTAATTTTAAGAGTTACTTGTGTATTTTTCTCTTATTTTAGGAAGCTAGCCAACCCTTCCTTTCTAATAGTTATTTTAAATCTTGATTTGTTCCTTTCTTTCTTTAATTCCGTTAGCTTTGACATGCTTCCCCTTTTCTTCTTCTTTGCTTCCTTCTCCTCTTTTTTCTTCCTTTCTTCCTTCCATTTTCCTTCCTTGTTCATTTTCTCTTCTTTTAAGGCTCACTATGAGATTTGCACCTCATCCCTTTCAGTGCTCATGAAAAGCTCAGTTAATTCCCAAGGCTCCCAAATATCCATTTGTTACATTGACAATTTATAATCTCTCTAGTTTTATTAAGTTCAGTTTATTTATTTAGGGCATCTCCATTTTCATACTGAATAAAAATCTAGAATGGGTCATGTCTGAGTTTGCAATCTGTTATAAAATAACTATCACACATCAATTCTTCCCCCTACCCCATTCTGACGTTGGCATCTCCCTTTCCCTGAACTTTAAGACCTGAAGTCCTAGGCATCTTCAAATACATTCTCTCTCTTCCAAGACCTATTCAGAAGTGTATGGATTTTTTTTTCTTTTGAGCATCTTTGATATTGCCCAGCTTTTTTGTTTTGTTTTTAAATGTAAGACTATATCTCTAACTTTCATCAATTAACAAATGAACTATTATATAACATATATCCTTGTTGATTTTCTTATGACTTTAGCATGCAGAAACCAAGTCTTATGAGAACTCATGATAATAAAGGCTACTTTATCAATACCAAAGGTGGGTACAGGAAACTATGTGACTTCTCCTCCCCTTCCATCTCTGAAAGTCTATGATGTCTATCTTTCACTGTTATGTTTGTACTTTCACTCTATCTATGATGATACTGTTGTCTACTTCTACTTTATTTTCCAAACCTGCTAGGAACCTAATTGTGAGATGTATTGTCACATCCTAGCTTCTCCAAATGTCACTAAAACAACTTGTTGATGGGACAAAGCTGGGTTTATTGCTAACCTAGCTTTTCTTAAGAAAATTTTAGTCATGTCTCAGAAGGAGAAGAGCAGATGTGGGATATTTAACAAGATTGTGAAGTATGACTTAAGGTAGTTTTTCCAGTACAAGGACTTGGATTGTGTGAGGATCAAGAAGTGAATTGGTAGATACAGAAAGGCAATGATTTTAAAGCAAGCTGTTTCACAAGTTAGAATGTAAACTCTCCTTTGAGGCCTCTTGTTAAATAATAGATGGGTCTTTAAAGAAACTCCAAGAACTTATTTGCAGATTTTATTTTCTCAAAAAAGAGTTTCTTGGAATAGTAAAATTATGTTGAACTTTAAGAAAAAGAATTTCCATTTCTTCCTAAAGAAGATTGGAAAACAGTTTTATAAGTTTTAAAAACATTTATAACCATAGCAAAAATAAAATTTTATTTAAATAAATGAGGCTTAAAGCTTACACTTCCTGGAAACAGGTACTTCCGTTTTTCTATCAACTTCAGAAAACCTATGTTTTCAACCACTTCATTTTATAGAAGAATCACATTACTAAATCAAAAATCACAAGCTCAAATACCTAGATAGGCCAGAACCATTATATTAATGTGTCAAATTGTGGGTTCCATAGTAAAGGCTGTTGATATGTCCCATGAAACCCAACCAGCTAAAGAACATCCTCCACTTGGAATTATTTATGTCCAAATTGAAACATAGTAAGCCTTGTTCTGGTCACACAGACTCCAACTTGAGATCAACTTCTATCAACTTCTATCAACTTCTATCAACTTCTATCTACAGAGCACCATTTTGCAACCTTTTTTTTTTTCAGTTTAAGGAATTGTGAGGACCTTAGTGTGGTTTACTTTTGATTATAAAGTTATGGAGATGCTCAGAAGAATTCGACAGTGTCCATCAAGCTGTTTAGTAACAGATTTACATAGTCCCAAAATATAGACAGAGCCCTGGGACTAACGCCACCCACAGTTAGTGAAATGTAAGTCATGCAAAGCTCTTTAGTGACAGAAAGTGCCACAGCACCAACCTGGAGAAGCTCAGAAGAAAGTGGAGAACAGAAGCTGTAATAACACTTGGAAGTCGCAGTTCTGATGACGAAAGACATTCTCCGTCAAAGCAAACAATTTCACAAGGGCTTTCATTTTCATATATTATGGGTTGTTTCTCAATATTGCAATGTACTTAAAAGCATTTGAAAGTCTATTCTTTTTCACAATATCATCATCCTTCACTGTAGATTTGAAAAAAGAGAAATAAGTAGGGAGAGAACTTGTTGACAAGCTTCATCCACTGATAGACTGATGAAGTCAGCAATTACTGCCCGGCAGGAAACCTGGCATCGACTGCTCCAGTGATCTCTTGGTTCTTGCTGTCAATGGGTTTTCAGGTCTGGCTCTTTTGGAGTGTGCAGCTTCGGGAATTATGATGACATGTTGATTAATTTCTGCAGCACGGAAGCCTGCAGTGATCGGCTTTCTCCTGGTGCAGTCAGTCTCCTCGCCATCAACAAGAAAATCTCAAAGAGACTTCCAAGGATAGGCTGTCAGCCAAAAGAGAAAATCAGAACCAAACTGCAGTGTAAAAATATAATAAACCCAATTAAACTGAGGCTATGTGTGGAGGTAATTTATTAGTCATAAGGGCACCCCTCTTCTCTGGTCATCATTTATGGTGTGGGCTGATCTAGAAAATCATGTAGTCCAGACTTTTGTTAAGAGCCTGGTCACCAGTCTCCATATGGATTAAAATGTGTAATATTTGATTTAAGATAACCCATTTCAGGACAGCTGGAAAAATCAATCCTGCAGGTCTATTTGTGAAAGGAGCAATCTGTAATTTTTGGATACCACTGCTTGAGCATTTGCCACTGGTTTCCTTGAACTGCGGAGAAAGCAAATGTGCATGTCCTCAGCAAAACCCTGGTGGCCATGGAATTTGTCCATCAATATTTACTTTCAGCAGATAGGCTAACATTGCTGCTAAAATCTAGTCACGCAACAAGAGCTCTCAATATGCTGGCCTTACAGCGTAGGGAGCAGGGGGAAGATGGGAAGATGGCTGGGATGGATAAGACGGGCAGGCGGCTGTCATTCTAAGCCAAGGAAAGTCTGTGATCCAGCACACATTCTCTGATTCGACTGCTTACAGTGGCTGCCTGGTGTCTCCTGAATATTGAGTGAAGGAGTAGGAAGCACTGTGATTTGTGGTGCGTACCTGAACTGACCCGTGAATGGAGGTCACGTCACTTTCCTCATACTGCCCTCCTCACAGTGTGGTCTGCAGTAGCCACAAAATGCCATTTTATTCATCTCAGTGTATGAAAGCCTACTGAGCGCATTCCTCACTGACTTACCTTTTGGTGATACAAGGTGTGTCTCACTTAATTTAGAGCCATTATTTCACTTAAAAGAAATTTTAGTGAATGGGACATGAACTCAAGATCATTGATGTCCCTCCACTTGTAAACAGGCCAGAATAAGAATGCATACGTAATTGGCAGGAAATCAGAATAAATTTCTGTTATTTTTATTTAGGTCATACATTAAGGTTCTGTGAGGTATTTCTTTTGAACGACAGGTCTGGACTGATGTATTTTAGATCTAAACTAAGGTGAAGTTTGGAAGGAAAGTTGGAGGGCATCTAACTAACTCACCACTTCATAGGTTACACGACACCTTGACGGAAGAAGCAGAACCTATAACTCTAGAGAATGACACAGAATCTCCTGTTTGGTCACTTACCCCATGATGCCTCTCTGAACACCACCGCCCTCAGGGTCAAGCATCTTTGTCCTCTCTGTGCGAAGTCTGGCGTGGGGACCACCACAGTCTTCCCGAAATGCAAAGCCCTGGGCTGAATCTAATCTAATCAAACCATGAAGAAAAAGGAAAGGGAATCCAGTGAGGAAAAGATGTACATTCTAAATCCAAGAAGGGTATTCAGATTATAATATGAAAGCAAATTATCAGTTTAATATATGATTTGCCCAAAAACACGTTTTTTTAAGACAAAAATGCATAAAAATAACAAATCAATATGGATTTCTTAAGGATAATTTTGGAACTACTTTCACCAGTTTTACTTTTGTGCCCCCATTACAGACTTTCTGAAGCAAGTATCTACGATTAAAAATTTACGTGTTTAATGAATTTCCATGGATGATTCCTATTGATTCCTGCTCACACTGAAGTTTGAAAACCACTTTATTCAGCTGTGAAGTCTTCGGCAAGGGTTGCTGATACTTCCTAATGAGAGTTGTCTTTGAGCTTCCCTAAATAACTAGATGTGTGGCCAGAGGGTGGTGATGATTGTAGGTGGAGGCTGTTTAACCAGCCAGAGTTGCGTGAAATTAGTGACCAAGCAATAGTGACTAAGATTTCTGGGTCCAGAGTTTAGCCATGCTTGGGTGTAATGCTGATAGAGCCATGAGGAGTTGGACTTAGCCACCAGCCCTTCCAAAAGAGTTGCCACAGACCCCAGATTTCACACAAGAAAGATTTGTGCAGTGGTATAATACTTCAGAGGAAGCTATTTTACTTTTCTTCAGTCAACAATCAACTCATGTCTTTCTGTTAGCTAGACTGCACATTGTAAATTTCAAATTATCTCTCCTTCTCTATTTATGTTAAAGGAGCAATTGAAGTTAAAACATATGAATTGCTATAAAGAAAGCCCTGTATGAGCTCTAGAGATGTATACAATATTTTCAAAAAGAATTTCTACTTGTTTATTTGCTCTTGCATACATTTCTAAAGCATTCTATTTTTAGACTTTATTGAGGTATAATTGACATAAAATAGCACATGTGTTAATGTAACTATACACCAATGAAACCATCACCACAATCAAGATAGTGAACACATCCAGCCACTTACAAAATCTTCTCGTGTTCTTTTGTACTTCTTCCCTTCTTCTCACCATTACAGCCCAATAAGCACTACTAGACGTTCAACAAATCGTAGGTTTTCTCTTCCTCTTAGTGTGTATGACCCAGAATTTTGCAAAAATGTGTTCATACAGTGTGTACTCAGTATTTGTTTTGTTTTATTCAGCATGGTTATTTTGCTATTTGTCTGTTACACACCAATGGCCCATTCCTTTTTAAAACTGGGTGGTGTCCACAAAATAGATGTAATTTGTTTAACTTTGTTGACGTATTTGGGCTACTTTCAGTATTTAGCTATTGCAAATAAAGCTGCCATAATGTTCATGCACAAATCTTTTAGAAGGCATACTATTTGTCTTTTTTTGAGTAAGTCTGCAGCCTCAATTGAATGGAAAATATGGATTTAATTTTTTTGGATTTAATTTTATAAGAAGGTAATAAATTATTTTTCCAAAGCGATTGTACCATTTTAGTCAGCAGTATATGAAAGTTTTAGTTCTTCCACATCCTCACCAACATTTGATATGGTTCTTTCTTCCTTTTAGCTGTTTTAATAACAAGTGATCTCTTATTGGGTTTTCATGTATGTTTTCTTAATTATTAATGATGCTAAGCATGTTTATTTGTTTATTTCCTATCCATATACTTTCTTTGGTGAAGGATCTGTTCGAATATTTTGTCCATTTATGTACTGGGTGTTTTATTTCTTTATTACTGAGGTTTTAGAGCTCACCCTACATTTTCTTTTTTTTTTTTTTTTTTTTTATTTTAAAGAGAAGAAAAAAACAAAACAAATCAAAAGAAGAACAAATTTTCAAAACAACATAATAGGAGGGTAACAATGGTTAATACATTACGTATTACTATCTTTAAGTTAGTTATTCAGGACACCAGACATTAGCATTCAATTGTCCAAACATTATTGGCACAAACCTTACTCTTCAATGAACTAAGTAAAAATGGTAGTGTATCTATCTTAACCATCTTATATATATATATACAATTTTTTTCCCTTTCCCTTCTTTCTTTTCCCTATTCCAGTCTCTCTTTCCTTTTGACCAGTTTCTTTTTGATTCACCATATCTATTGTACATTTTGGATCTTATTTACTCTTTCAGTTTCTCATACTAGAGAGATAATACAATGCTTTCACATGTGCTTCTGGTTTATTTCACTTATGAGTATTTTCTCGAGTTGCATCCATTTACCTATAAAAGTCTCCAGTTTATCCTTCTTAATGGCTGAATAGTACTCCATTGTATAAAAATACCACATCTTTCTTATCCATTCCTCAGTTGATGGGCATTTGGGTTGTTTCCAAGATCTGGCTATTACAAATTGTGCTGCTATAAACATGGGTGCACATATATCGCTGTGGTACGATGTTTTTAATTCTTCTGGGAAGATGCCCAGAAGGGGAATAGCTGGGTCAGATGGGACCTCCAACCCTAGTTTACTGAGGAATCTCCACACTGACTTCCACAGTGGCTGTACCAGTCGACACTCCCACCAACAGTGAAGAAGGGTTCCTTTTTCCCCACAGCCCCTCCAGCATTTGTTATTAGTTGATTTCTTAATAGTAGCCATTCTTTCTGGGGTGAGATGGTATCTCAGTGTTGTTTTAATTTGCATCTCTCGAATGACTAGTGATGTTGCACATTTTTTTGTATATTTGTTTGCCATTAGTATTTCTTCATCTGAGAAATGTGTATTCATCTCAGATGCCCATTTATGGAGTGGGTCTTTAAATTTGGGAGGTCTGATTTTTTTGAGTTCTTTATATGTTCTCGATAGTAATCCTTTGTCTGAGGAACAGCTGGCAAACATTTTTTCCCACATTGTGGGTTGTCTCTTCACTCTGTTGGTGGTTTCTCTTGCTGTGCAAAAGCTTTTTAATAAGATGAGATCCCAGTTATTGATTCTTTGGGATAGTTCCCGTGCGGTTGAGTTTTTATTCATAAAGTCTTTGCCTACACCAATGTCTCCAAGGGTTTTACCTATCCTACCTTCCAGCAGATTTAATGTTTCTGTTTTAATATTTAGATCTCTGATCCATTTTGAATTTAGTTTAGTGCATGGTGAAAGATATGGATCTAGTTTTAATCTTCGGCATGTGTAGAGCCAGTTTTTCCAGCACCATTTATTAAAGAGGCTATCTTTCTTCCAGCGAATGTGTTTGGCACCTTTGTCAAAGATAAGGTGGCTTAGTATGTCTGGGGTTGTTTCAGCATCTTCTAATCTGTTCCATTGATCTTCAGGTCTGTTTTTTTGCCAGTACCACACTGTTTTTATCACAGTAGCTTTATAGTATAATTTCAAGTCGGGGATTGTGATGCCCCCTGCCTTGCCTTTGTTGCCCAGAATTGCCTTTGCTATTCTAGGTCTCTTCTGATTCCAAATGAATTTTAGTATTGTTTTCTCTAATTCTGTGAGATATGCTGTTGGAATTTTGATTGGAATTGCATTAAATCTGTATAACAATTTTGGAAGTATGGCCATTTTCACTATATTGGTTCTTCCTATCCAGGACCAAGGGATATCTTTCCATTTTCTGATATCCTCTTCAATCTCCTTTTTCATAGTACTGTAGTTTTCAGTATAGAGGTCTTTTACATCCTTTGTGAGGTTGATTCCTAGGTATTTCATTTTTTTGGATGTTATTGTGAAAGGTATTGTTTCCCTAATTTCTCTTTCAGTAAGTTTGTTATTTGTGTACAGGAAGGCTATTGACTTTTGAGTATTGACTTTGTATCCAGCTACACTACTGAATTTGCTTATTAAATCTAGCAGTTTTTTAGTGGAGTTTTTGGGATCTTCTGTGTAGAGTATCATGTCATCTGCAAATAATGATAATTTAACTTCTTCCTTTCCAATCATTATTCCTTTTATTTCTTTCTCTTGTCTAATCGCTCTGGCTAAAGTTTCCAGAACTATGTTGAATAAGAGTGGGGACAGTGGACATCCTTGTCTTGTTCCTGATTTTAGAGGGAAGGCTTTCAGTTTTTGGCCATTTAGTATAATATTGGCTGTTGGTTTGTCATAGATAGCTTTTACCAGATTGAGATAAAGACCCTCTATTCCAATTTTCTGTAGGGTTTTTATCATGAAAAGGTGCTGGACTTTGTCAAAAGCTTTTTCTGCATCTATTGAGATGATCATGTGATTTTTGTCTTTGGTTCTGTTAATATGCTGTATTACATTTATTGATTGACGTATGTTGAACCATCCCTGCATCCCTGGGATGAATCCAACTTGGTCATGGTGTATAATCTTCTTGATGATTTGTTGGATTCTGTTTGCCAGTATCTTATTAAGGATTTTTGCATCTATGTTCATGAGGGAGATTGGCCTGTAGTTCTCTTTCTTAGTTGGGTCCTTCTCTGGTTTTGGTATCAGGGTAATGCTTGCTTCCAGGAATGAATTTGGGAGTATTGCTTCCCTTTCAATTTCATTGAAAAGTTTGAGAAGTAGGGGCGTTAGGTCTTCTCTAAATTTCTTGTAGAATTCGGCAGTGAATCCATCAGGGCCTGGACTTTTCTTTGTTGGGAGGTTTTTAATTACATCTTCAATTTCATTGGCTGATATTGGTTTATTTAGGATTTTTAAATCTTCTTGATTCAGCTTTGGTAATTCATACGAATCTAGGAATCTGTCCATTTCTTCTGCATTTTCCATCTTAGTAGAATATAAATTTTCAAAATAGGTATAGATGATCTTCTGGATTTCTGCAGGGTCCGTCGTGATATCACCCTTTTCATTTTCAATTGCATGGATTTGAGTCTTTTCTTTTCTTTTTTTAATAAGGTTGGATAAGGGTTTGTCAATCTTATTTATTCTTTCAAAGAACCAACTTTTTGCTTCATTGATTCTTTGTATTGTTTTTTTATTCTCCAATACGTTAATTTCTGCTCTGATCTTTATAATTTCCTCCCTTGTACGGGCTTTTGGCTTAACCTGCTCTTCTTTTTCTAGAAGCTCAAGGTTCACCCTTAAGTTGTTTATTTGCGCTTGCTCTATTTTCCTAATATAAGTATTTAATGCTATAAATTTCCCTCTTAGGACTGCTTTCATTGTATCCCATAAGTTCCGGTATGTTGTACTGTCATTATCATTCAGTTGTAGAAAGTGACTAATTTCTTCTTTAATTTCATCTGTGACCCACTGGTTGTTCAGGAGGATGCTGTTTAATTTCCATGTGTTTAGGGAGTTTTTGTGGGATCTTTTGCCATTGATTTCCAATTTCATTGCACTATGGTCTGATAATATGCATGGGATAATTTCAATTCCTTTGCATTTACTTAAGCAGGTTTTATGAGCTAGTATGTGGTCTATTTTGGAGAACGTCCCATGTGCAGCTGAGAAAAATGTGTATTCTGATGTTGTGGGATGGAACACTCTGTAGACATCTACTAAGTCCATTTGTTCAAAAGTTTGGTTCAGTTCTACTATTTCATTATTGATTTTCTGTCCAGTTGATCTATCTTTTTGTGACAGTGGAGTATTGAGATCTCCCAATATAATTGTATTAGTGCTTATTTGATTTTTCATGTCCTTTAGTACTTGTTTTATATAGCTGGGTGCATTGGTATTTGACGCATATATATTTATGATCGTTATCTCTTCCTCTTGGATTGTTCCCTTTACAAGGATGTAATGACCGTCTTTATCTCTCTGAATCCTTCTTGGCTTGAAGTTCACTTTGTCTGCAAAAAGAATAGCTACCCCTGCTTTTTTCTGGGTTCCTGTGGCATGGAGTATTGTTTTCCATCCTTTGACTTTCAGTCTATGAATTTCTTTCTGAATTAAATGTGTTTCTTGTATACAGCATATTGTTGGATCTTGCTTCTTGATCCATTTCGCCAGTCTGTGCCTTTTGATTGGTGAATTGAGACCGTTAACATTGATGGTTAAAACTGATATGTATTGACTTGTCATGATATTTTCCTGTTGTTGGTTCCCACTCTTTGTTTTTCCGCTTTCCGGCTATTTAATTATTTGCCCTGCCTGGTGGATTCCTTCTGTTGGGGTTCCTATCTCTTTCTAGAATGTCCTTCAGAACGTTTTGGAGTGCTGGTTTGGTGGTCATAAATTTTCTCAGATGTTCTTTGTCATGAAAGTATTTTATTTCTCCATCAATTTTGAAAGATAGTTTTGCAGGGTACATCAATCTGGGCTGAAAATTATTTTCCTTTAGAGCTTGCAATACATCATTCCAAGCTCTTCTTGAATTGAGGGTTTGTGCCGAAAAGTCAGCTGTGATTCTGATGGGTTTTCCTTCATAGGTGATTTGTCTCTTCTCCCTAACAGCTTTTAAGATTCTGCCCTTCTGTTGAATTTCTGGGATCTTGACTATAATATGTCTGGCTGAGGTTTTTTTTTGATCATGTCTAGTTGGTGTTCTAAAAGCTTCACTTATAGGGGTGTCAAATTCCTTTTCTCTTCCAGGAAAGTTCTCCCTGATTATGTCTTTGAACAAGGTTTTAATGTCGTTGATGCTATCTCCTGCTTTTTCATTTATTCCAATTATTCTTAAGTTGTTTATCTTTGAGTCATCTAGCAGCTGCTGAATTGATTTTTCATGGTCCCTTGCTATTTTTAAGAATTTTTCCATTTCATGATCACTAATTGCAAGCCTGTCTTCTATATCTGAGATCCTGTCCTCGCATTGGCTTATTCTGCTACAAATACTTTCAATGGAATTTTTTATCTCTTGGGTATCTGCTTGAATCTGCCTTATGGATTCCATTTCTTTCCTATGCTGAGCATTCATGGTTTCTATAGTTTTCTTAAGTTCATCTATTTTTTTGTCTGTATCAGCTATAGTGTCCTTAAGCATGGTCTTCATTGTAGACATTATCTCTGCAGTTATCTGTGAGATTATTTCTGTTTTAATTTTTTCCAGAACCTCATTCAGTTGCTTTGTTGTTACCACTTCAGATAGGCCAGGTGGGTGGCTTTCGGATTGTCCCACCTCGTTGCTCCCTAGGTTTGCCTTTGGTGAATTGGATGTGTGGGGTTGCATCTTGTTTAAGTGTCGTCTCATTTTTTCTTTCTTTAATTCCTGGGGTGATGTTTGCAAATTACCTATAGTAGGTTACTTTATTGCTAGTGTTTAAGATCTTTAGAAGATGACTACTTCTCTGCAGTATCTTCCAAGTGGAGCTTGCTTTTAGGTTTTGAGCTTTCTGCCAGATCACCCTACATTTTCTATAAAGTTCTTTAACAGGGCTGGGGTGTTGCTCAGAGGTAAAGCGTGTGCTGGAGCCTCAGGTTCAACCCTCAGCACCAAAAAGAAAAAGGAAAACCCTTCATTAGACACTTGCCTTGCAAATATTTACTCCTACACTCTAGCTCTGGCTTCATGTACTTACAAAATTTTTTGAAGAGCAAAAGTTTTAATGTTGTGAAGTCTTATTGATCAATATCTTCTTTCTTTGTTTTGGATCAAGCTTTGATATCTCTAATAAATCACCACTTTACCAAAGATCACAACGAATCTTACTATATTTTCCTCCAAAAGTTGTAGTTTTAGCTTTCCCATCTATAGGTCTATGAGCCTTTACTTTTCGTTTTTTAGTATTATAAGAGATGGGAATCCAAAGACAAAGGACGTGTGTTCCAGGACCACATCCTGGAGGCAGAATTTGTGGTATTGTTTCTGTGTAAAAGCACATTCACGAAAACACAAAGTCCTCTGTATGGCGGCAGAGTCTGGATCCAAACCACAACGTCAGATTGCGTGAAGATAAGAATATTGGCTGACTGCTGCAGTAACACTTTGGAATCTTCCTTTCTCTGTCTCTTTTTTATTTTTATTGCAGATAAGATTTTCCATAGTGCTCTCCCCTGATTCTAATGGGAATGTTTGGAGAAGGCTGAGGACCGAGCTTGGAATAATGAGGTATAGAACTGTGTCCTGATATTCACTGTTATTAAACGCGTCCCACCTTCTACACTTTTGAAACAGGTAGCTGGTGACCTCAGCTCCTGTCTTTTATAGCATTGGGCCAGGAACCTGTACACGGAGAAACCACAGGAGAAAAGGGTGCTTGGAGACTGGACATTAGTATATGGGCTGTAACCCTCTGGTGTGAACGAAGAAGGGAGTGAAACACTTCCTGCCATTTTAGTATCCTAAAAACATAAACCCAGCAACCTATAAATTATGTCTGAATTTATTTTAAAATATTTAATTTTGTACAAGTATTCAGCTGCAGTTTCTACACATAACTATTCAACCAAAATAGCATTTTCATTAGCAAGATTGACTGCTAATGGGAAAATGTTCACATGTTTCTTCATATGAAAAATTTAGGTTGCAAAACAATATGTAGAATTACAAGGTTGCTTTTGTAAAAAGTATCTATGCATATTAAAGACTGGAAATATATACACAGAAATAATTTTAAAATGTGTCTCCATCTCATAAGGAAGTATGCAGTTTTAAATTTTTTAATGTAACTTTTTATTTTGAGGTACTTACAGTCACAAGAAGTTAGAAGAAATAATAGGGAGAAACCACTTGCTATACCCGATTTCCATCAATGGTGACACCCTACAAGCCTCAGGTGATCCTCAGCTTATGTGGGGGCTACCTCCAGAGGAACCCATCAGAAGTAGAAAATATTGTCAGTCAAAAATGCATTTAAGGGGCCGGTGAGATGGCTCAGTGGCGTAAGCGCCTGCCTTACAAGTGCGAGGGCCCGAGTTTGACTCCCGGAACCCACATACGAAAAAGGGGCCGGTGATATCGCTCAGCGGCACGGGCGCCTGCTGGCGCGCGAGGTCCTGAGGTCGACCCCCGGTACCCACAAAAAAAAAATGCATTTAAGGGCTGGTGAGATAGCTCAGCAACACAAGCGCCTACTGGCAAGTGCGAGGTCCTGAGTTTGACTCCCGGTACCCACATAAAAAAAAAAAATGCATTTAATGCATCCCACCCATAGGACACATAGCTTAGCACATAGCACCCTGAGGAGTGTTGGTTGGAAACTGTGGCACCCTGCTGCTGCACAGCAACTGGAGAGAGCATTGGGTTTTATTTCACCGGCCAGAAAAATATATCAAAATTCAAAATTGGATATATGGTTTTTACTGGATGCATACTGCTTTCCCACCTTTGAAAATCGTAAGTCAAACTGTCATAAGATGAGGGACTATCTGTGGCCCAATATCCTAAATTGAAGATGGACGCTAATAAAGTCACGATACAGAACATTTCTGTGACTGCAAGAATCCCATTGATTGCCTCGTTATCAACACAATAACTCTCCTTACTTGCCTTTATTCTTGAGCCCTGGCCACCATTCATCTGTTGCCTATTTCTATAATTGTGTCATTTCAAGAATTGGGAAACTTAGCAACTGAGTAAGAACATATACCAAAATAAAATAATAAAAAAGAGCTGGGGAAGTAGCTCAGTGCAAAGGCCCTGGGTTTAATCCCCAGTACAGAAGAAAAAAAAAAGGTATATGAATGAAATCATATGATATACAACTTTTGGAATTTTTACCTACTCAGCCTAGTTCCCTGGAGTTGTGTGCATCAATATCTTAAGATACTAAGTGATTTTGTAAAAATTTTAATTTTCTGTTCTCTTGTTATTTAAATATATTAACAAGGGATTTTTATTTTATGATCATGTAAAATAATTAAATAGTCTTAACATATTGGGAAAATGTTGCTAATTTTATAAGCAGGAAATTTTATTTAATAATGTTTATAATATCCATGTCATCAAGGTAGTGCCACTGTGGGGCAATGACCATGACATGAAATGCTACACTGACACCAGTGAAACCCAACACTCTCCAGGGGACAGACCTGACTGTGTCATTTTCATGCCCACTGCTCAACATGCTCAGGGCCCTTGCGATTGCAGAGGGTGTCTTTCAAGAAAAGCTTCCCTGCACCATTATTTAATATCCCTCTGCATCTTCACGTGTTTGAGTCTGTAAAATAATTCCACTTCAAGATAGCAAAGATGAACTCCTGAAGTTGAAGGAAGGGATTCATTTGTCTCACGCGGAACTCATACCTGTTATAAACAGAAATCCACTTCCCCTCGGTAATAGAGAAGCAATGAATCACAGCAGCACGCCAGCTTGGTCGTAATCTAACACTTCATGCCTCCGACAACAGCTTGATTTGTCAGGGGAGTGTCCCCGTGAGGGCTGCCAATAGGATCGATGCCCATTGAAGAGGATATAATTAAGCCCTTGGTAAGCTAATTTCACTTCCTTTTTTTCAACAACTTGAAACCAATACATGTAAATCAGTAAGTAGAGAAAAGATGCTAAGAAAATTGCTGTGCCTGAATATGGAGTGAGGGTTTCACCTCTCTGTTATCTGATAAAGGATGTTCAGACGTTCAAAACTGTCTTCTTTCAAATACCACACACAGGCGTGTTTCTTTCTACCCACTAACCGCCATCAGGCTTTCTCCAGGTAAATCATTTTCTTCCAAATTAACTGTGGCAAAAGCTCAGTGCTTCATGTTTGTTATCTACTTCTATCATGGCTTGAGGACAGAGAAATTGATTCTGATTCACTCTACCACTCGCTGTGAGCAGTTTAGATTAAAGGTATTTGTCGATTTGGATAATTTCTTAGAAGCTTGTTATTTGCTTGGGAATAATCCATTACCCAACAACCAGAAGAATAAGGAGCTGAATCAGCCATATTTTTAAGTTAAAATAAGAACTTTACGTTGGCCCAGGTAAGTAGCAGCTTAATGGTCATCTTAATCATTTGCATATTGGGAAAAACTCTGAAGATGCACAAAGTAAGCATTCCATGGAGGCAGAAAAATAATATCTGTGTGCCAAAGTCTCTCCACCATTAGCCTTTACCCATCTTTCATACTGAAACATAACTTCTTCTAAAACTCTGGGAAATCAGCTCATTATGCACATGCTACCTGCTTGGATCAAGAACATTATATTAGTCGGGGATTAAGACAGCAGCAAAAATCACCTGAAGAGATTTCTGCTGTGAATTACATCCAGCCGGGAAGCATATTCACTAAGTGGTGTGTCCCTCTCTGAACCCCTGGGCTGTCCCTACTGGTGACACATCCTGTGAGAGCCGGTGTGGAGAGCAGAATGCAGACTTGACTCTCGTTAAGCCCCGGAAGTGCAGAAGGCAAAGCTCCATGGTTTAGTAGGTTAGAGCAGCACAGCATTATTGAAATCATGTGTTTTACATTCACCATGTCATGCGCAATGTCTGCCCAGGTGGTTGTCTTGCCCTTCGAGATGGACATCTTCACTTCCGGATTCTCCAGCAATGCCGTAGCAGAGTCGGGCTTGTACACAGAATCAAGGATATCTGTTTTGTCTCTGAGAAAAATACAAGTATAAATTTACTTTATGGAGCCTCAGTTTCCCTTGCTGGCTATTTTACTCTCCCTGTACCCTGTTTCTCCACAACCCCAGATTTCCAGAGCCTTCTCGCTATGGGGTTTTCTCTCTCCAAGGTTGTCTCACGATCTATTTATGTGCCTCTGTTTAGTATGTTTTGCCTAGGACAATTGGAATTTCAGTAGGAAGCAATGGAGAAAAGTACCTAAAAAGAAAAAAAAAACATGAATTGATTCATGGTGCTGGGTAGAGGGACCATGAGAGTCATGATCTTCTTAGAACGTCCTATGTTAGTATCTGGGCACCTCTGTGATTCCCTTCCACATGAGGTCAGCTGAAATGTTTCGTTTTAAAAGTCAAGATTTGAGAGGCCAAATCTTGTGGAGATAAAAGTAAGTTAGTCACTTTCTCCCTCATCAGCCCAGAGTGCCTGAGCAAATAGGGAATTCTTTCAGTTGCAAGTGACAGAATCCCAGACTAACCATGGTTTAAACAGAGAGCAGATGGTTCTCTCCTGCAACAAGGAATCCCGATACATTTGCTGGACAGCATCTTTGCCATCTTACAGTGTCATTGCCATCTTTTTCTTTCTTTCTTTTTTTCCTAACCTCACTTTTTTCTTTTGCCACAATGCCTTAGGCTTATAAATTAGCTCTAACCATGTGCCATGGCTTTGTATTTGTTGATCTTCTCATGTGTCAGTCAATTTATAATGCTAAATTTTCTCCCCAAGTGAGGAATAGATAAGGACAGGCAATGGGAATCATGACCAACAGGTTGAACATGGAGCTTGGGCCCCTGGGACAGCATTATTGCCAGGAATGGGTTAGTAGAGTCCACGCTGGGTTGGTGAACGTATGCCTGTAGGTAGATTCTAAACAGAGCACTTTGTTATTCTAGCTCAGTGGGACCCTTTGCCCACTCTTATCCAGCCAAGGAAAGAATCACATCTATATTCACTCATCCTCTAGATTTTTCTTGCTGCTTCCTTGTAAGAATGCAACTTTCAAAAGATGCCACATGTAAGGACTATTTCCAAGTGTGAAATCCTCAACTTTCAAAACGAGGATGCGTGGACCCTTCAGAGAATGTATCCACATGCATTCTGTAGATGGCACTGCTCCCTGCCTGGGCAGGTCTTCTTGTTGGCTTTGCCGTGCACGATTACAGTGCCCGCTTTTCTGGAGCTTCTCACAAATTTGTTCCATTTTTCTGTGATTCCAGTATCAGACACCTCTTCTCCACACATTTCTTTCTAGTCCTCCTCCTGTTAAATTTATAGATTCTTAAGCTTTGGAGAATTTTTCTTCCTTAACAAATTTTGCCTTTTAATTTTCATGACAGCTTGCCCCAACTCTCCACACTGCGTGGTGCTTTCTTGGTCTCCTTGCCCTTTAATGCTGATTGGTCTTACCACTTTCTCATTCAAATTATGTATACTTTCACTTTCTCTTTAAAGTGTCTTGCTCTGTCTTACTGCTAACTCCAAGTTGGTCCAGTGTTTCCAACTTTGTACCTACATCCAACTACTCTTTCTCCTGATATTGGGAAAATTATTTACAGCTGGCCTCTATACATTTCAACTCAAGAAATCCATCCACACATTGTTTCCAATTTTCAAAATATAGTTGATGGCGAATAGTTACATATAATATGTTCAACATCATTAGTTACTAAGTGAGTGCAAACTAGAACAGTGATGATATATCACTATGCACCCATCAGAATGACCACAGTAAAAAAATAAGTGCTGGTGAGGATATGGAGAAACTTGATCACTCACAAAATGCTAATGGAAATGAAAAATACCATGATGAGCTTGGGAAACAATCGAGTAGTTTCTCACAACATATAACTACCATATGACTCTGATTGCATTCTAGGGTATTTATCCACAAAAAGTGAGAAATTATGTTTATCTAAAAATCTGCACCTGGCTATTCATTATAGTTTTACTGATAATAGCCCCCCCAAGCTGAAAATAAAACAAGTGACCTTTAATATGTGAACAGTTTGTATCATCTATCTATCATCTCTCTATATCTATCATCTATCTAGCAAGGTCCTATGGTCTGAATGTTCATATTCTTCCAACTGTCATTTGTTGAAATTCTAACACCCGTGATGATTGTAGTAGGAGGTGGGACCTGTGGGAGCCGTTTAGGCCATGAGGGTCAAGGTCATGAATGAGATTAGCCCATAGAAAAGAGGCCTAGGGAAGCTTGTTAACTCTTCTGCAATGTGAGAACACGGTGAAAGTACAAGGAAGCAGGCCCGCACCAGACACTGAAGCTGCCACTATCTGGATCTTGGGCTTTCCTGCCTCCAGAACTGTGAGAAATAAATTGCTGTAGGCTGCCCAGTTAATGGTATTTTTTCATTGTAGCCAATGTGTACTCAGTCATCTATTTTGAATTATTGATATGTGCAACAACTCGGACAAATCTCCAAGAAGTTAATCATTATACTAAATGAAAAGTGACTATCCCCACACTTACATAGTGTTTGACCCCATTTATATCAAATTTTTGAAATGATAAAATGTTAAAAATGGATAACTATTATGAGTTCCCGGGGGCTGGGATCGTGATAAGTGGGGAGAGGGAGATGGGTGTAGTTTAATAAAAGGCAGATGAGGGATCATGTTGGAAATGAAAATGTTCTGTTCTTTGACTGTACCAATGTCAGTATTTTGTTTTTGATACTGTACTAGTTTTGCAAGACATTTTCCATTGGGAAAAACTGGGTGAAGGGTATATACAGATCTTTCTGGTTATCTCTTTACAAATGCACACAAGTCTATAATCATCTTAAAAAGAGCTTAAATATAAAGATTTTAATCATATTTGCTTTGGATATAGAATAGATCAGAACAGCAAAGTACAAAGAGACTAATGTGTCATAGGTTGAGTTACTTTTTGTATTCTTTCTTGTATTCTCCTGGTCTCGAATGTTATACAATAAACAATTGCTCTCTTCTAACTAAGGAATAGTAATATGATTAAGAATAAAAAAGCAGCAAATATGCATGCAGTAACATTCTCTTATCAGCACCAAGGAAGAAAGGAATATTTTCTTATATTGTCTCCCTTGTGTGAGAAGCTGAATGAGTAAATAAGATCCAAAATGTACAATAGATATTGTGAAATGGGAAGAAACTGTTCAAAAGGAAAGAGAAACTGGGATGGAAGAAAGGAGAAAGGAATGAAAGGAAAAGGAAAAATATATATATATATACAAGATAGTTAAGATAGTTATACTAGTTTCTCTTAGTTCATTGAAAAGAAAGGTTTGTGCTAATATTGTTCAGACAATATTTCATGCCTATATCTTGTACTCTGAGTAACTACTTTGAAGATGACAATACGCAACGTATTAATTATTGTTGCTCTCCCATTATCTTGTTTTGAAATTTTGCTTTATTTTTTTCTCTTTAAAATAAAAAAATAAAAACAGAATACAAAAAAACCCAAAAGCAAAACAAAAACTATGGCATTAAACTCAGCCCTTAAGAATGGGTAGAATTCAGAAAGGAGGCAGAAATTGATCTTGCATTGCTTACGGGCAGGAAGACTTCTCTGGGAAAGCTGAACTTGGTAAATCCCAAATAGCAGTCAGAAAGAGCTCTTCCTCAGAGCCTTTCAGAAAGTGCTGTAAACCACATTTCTACGCTTAAGACTCGGTCTACTGACTCAGGCTCGGGTCTTGGCTCCTCAGTATATTTTGACAAATTGAAATCATTACACAAGTATTGGCCTAAGCTCTGGCCTACCCTAGGTTCAAACGCCCCGGGTAGTGTGGTGTAGGGGAGGGTTTAATGGGTCCTCGATAGGTTTCTGTTTTACCCTCTGTATTATGGGAGCAATATGCCTTTTTTCAATTGAGTTTACATGATAATCAGATGAAAGGATGTTTACAAAGTGCCTGGCACAATACCTGGCAAAAAAAATCAATGTCCTGGAAATCACAGTTCCCTTTTCTGTCTCCTCAATACGTATTTGTGAAGTTTTCCTTTTTATACACTGACTGTTTACCGCAGGAGCCTGGAGAGAGGGGAGGGTGGAGATGGAATCCTGTGTGTGTTCACTGCTCAGCCAGCTGCGCGCGGAGACCCTAACCCTACCCTGGGCTGAGCAGGGACAGTAAGTCCCACCGTGCGCAGGGAGCTCTGCTGACCTCTGGGATTCTCTGGAGGCCGGCGTGGCCTGGATCGCTGGCACAGTGGGAACTGTGCTCTGCACTCAGAACAGCTCCTTCCCTTCCCCGATTTGGCACAGATTCAGAGCTCCACGCTCATTCCATCTGATTTGTGCTTAGGAGAGATAAAGTGAAACAAATATCTGAAAACAAAACCCACAGGCTGAATCAGCTGGTTTTTAAATTCTAGTCAAGGTTGTATAAAAGCAATCTGTTACTGCCCAGCTCATCTCTATTCCTGTCTTCAGTACCACCCTGTGAGTGTCCAGTGTAGACGCTTTATAGCTGACACTGTATGAATCCAAAAGCTATGCCTGAACATCATTCAGCTGATCAATGCATCTCTTGCTGTTTGTGGAGAAAAATAAATTAGCTTAGCCCACTATATATTTTTCTCTGTATGATACTACATGCATTCACTTATTTGATAAATACTTTTAAAGGAGCTACCCAGTGATAGGCACAGTGGAAATCCAGTGAAAAACCACACAGATGAGGCTGGGGGTTGCAAAGCTTAGTATCTACCACAGTCAGTCAAAAACTGATTTGAGGAAAAAAAAGTAATTTAAGCAATTCCCTTGTTTGCACAACCTGTAAGATGTACAGAGAAGTGGGGTGTGGGGGCACATTCCTGTAATCCCAGCACCCTGGAGGGTGCAGTAGGAGGACTGCAAGTTCAAACCCACATGGGCAACTCAGTGACTTAGTGAGACCTTGTCTCAAAAAAAAATTTTTTTTTAAGTGTTATGGGTGTACCTCATCATGAAATCCCTTGGTTCTATCTCCAGTTTGAAAAAAAAAAATGTACAGAAAGAGAAAACATATACCAGCATAATTAATTAGGAAAATATATATTTAACATTAGGCAGCCAGGTGGAGTAAAAATAAGTCTAAATATATAGCAATTGTGAAAATATTTATAGATGTGGGTTTGCCGTAGATGCAGATTCAGGACCTAAAGGGACTCTCTGTGGATGATTCGGGTCATAAAGGACTGTGGAACAGGACATTAGGTACAGAAAGAAGGGTCAGAGCCAGAGCAATATATCAAAGAAATGAGACAGAGCTACCTATGCTGGCTTTCTACTGTGTGTAACAAATCACCACGAAATTGGGCACAAGGTAGCTGGCTCCAATGCTTCTGGTGGCGCAAGGCTGAAGTCAGGTCTTCAGCTGGCTGCATCCTCATCAGGAGGCTTAGATCCTCTTCCAAATTCACATAGCTCTTGGCAGAACTGTTACCTGGAAGCCACAGAGCTCCTATATTTGGTGTCTTCCTGCAGAGAAGTCTTCCCGACCCTTCATCTGCTCACCTCTTAAGGGCAGCCCCACCCAGCATAACAACTTTAAAGACAATGGACTACTAATCTAATGACAAGAGTGACCTGTCATATTCTCTGGCCCCAGCCACATTCAAATAGGGTTGACTGGATTGAGGGGTTGTACAGAGCTCCATACCAGAGGGCGGGAATCTTGTAACTCTGTTAGAATTTTGCTTGAAGTCACACAGAAAAGTGCCAGCCGACATTTCTGTGAATGGCGGAGAGCTTCAGAGTTCTGTCTTTGTCCTGCACGTGCCTGCGTGCCTTGCGTAGAGCACAGCTGCCCTATTTAGGTGTCAGACCTTGAAACTGGACCAGGGAGGTTCAAGTCCTGCCTCTACTTGTTTGCAGCTGTGTGATCTTGGGAAGGTTTTTGATGGCACGAATGAAGAGCTCCCTCTAAGACTATTGCTTTTATCTTCTACAGATATTAATTATGATTTTTAAATGGTACGGATATAAGCATTTCGTGGTTTTAATTGCAGAGGAAATTTCTGAAGATTTGGGTTGTGACTCTCCTTTGGAATTGGGTAAAGGAGAGCAAGTATCAACTTGGTTATTAATGAGTGATATCGTGATTAGGGTGCAATAGTAATAATCTTATCTTATTTGGTGACTGAAGACCACAAAGAATCTCAGTGCACTAGGTGCTGGTAGACTCTGACTTGTTAAACTAAGCAAAACAATTGAGCTGATATGTGTATGAAGCTTGTTCCTTACAAGCAGATTTCAGTGTAACTTAGCCAACCGAAAAGCCTTCTCTTCTCACTCAAAATCTAGGAGGGTGGAAGCAATGAGGACTTCATCTTCTACTTCTGAAGCTGGTGGAAAGGGGTAGCAGAGTCCCTGCTGCAGGCTTGCAGCAACCTGAGTGGGCCTCATGTTGGTTTGGAAATTATAGTTGGTCCTGGCTTAGTTCTTGGTCTCGTCCACTTAATAACAGCGGGTAATCCTCCACGCAATCCCACCTTCTCGTCTACTGGGAACAGTATGATTTCCAAGGAGGAAACCTCGGTCATGAATCCATGTGCTGGGCTGGGAGCCCTAAGTGGGTTTTGCTTGTTTGTTAGCTCAGGCTCTCCTTTTGATATAACATCCTGTTGTGTCACTCAGAACAGATATTTGGCAGAAAAAAATAAATAAATAAAATAAAACAAAAAACCTCTCTCCTCAATTTCTGACAGCTCTGAGAGCCTCCATTTTGTCATTTAAACCTAGAACATCAGAGAATTCCATAATACAAGGTAACAACATAATACAGCTAAATAACACAATAACAAATCCCTTCACATATGCTCGTAGGATTACTTATATCTAAATTCAGCCATGGGGAGAAAACACTCAAACTCACCCAGACTTCTCAGCTTATGAGATGGCAACAAGCTTGAGGCAGCAACAAATGAGTAAGAAATATTGCAAAAATAAGAAATTAGCTTATTTTGAAATGAAAGTGTTTTTACTTTGATTTTATTCTCATATTTCCGTTAGAAAAATTATATTACAAATTCAGTGGCTTATTATCTTATAGTTCTGGAAGTCAGAACTCCAAAAATAGATCTCAACAGGTTCAAGTTATGCACAAATGCACTTCCACAAGGAGATTTTTCCTGACCCTCTCAATCCTGAGTAGGTCTCCAGCAAACATTACTGGTTCTACGTTTTTCCTTTACACTCTTATCAAAGTTTGTACTTCATACTTGAGTGCAATCATTAAATGCCTGTTTATTCCCCAAGACTATAAGATCCTTAAGGACACACTCAGTCCTGAGTTTGTGTCTTAGTTACTTTTCTCCTGTTGCTGAGACAAAATATCTGACACCCAAAGTTAAAGGGGGAAAGGTTTATTTAGCTCCCAGTTTGTAGAGGTTTCAGCCCATAATCGGCTGGCTCCAAAGGCAGGGTGGCTTGGCAGAGGGGCATCGCAGAAGAGAACCAATTCATGGCAAGCAAAAGGCGGCAAAAGCAAGCAAGGGAGGGAGAAGACAAGCCTCCTTCTGTCCCTTATATTGTGTCCAGTCTACCAGAATTAGGGCTGTGCCAAAACAACCATTGGGCTGATTTAGTAATCACACACCCTTAATCCTAGCACCCTTAATCCTAGCATTGCGCCCTGAATCAATCACACACTGTAGATTCAGCCACCTCTGAAAAAGTCCCACCTATGACTGCATGAGGCTTTGGGGGGACAGCTAGACACAAGGCATAACAGTCTGCATCCCATTGCCTGAGACGCAGTGAGCCATCCACTCACTGTGGATGCTTTTCCTTAGCTCATTACAAGACATGAAGTACAGTGCTCCCGCCTACTTACACCTGACATGTGGCTTTGTGTCTTTTATCTCTCCATTGTGTAGCTTGAGCCTGCACATTTCCTGAGGACCTCCTCATCGTCTGTATCCCATCAAGGCCAATGCCTCCCTGTGATGTTTCTATAGCAGGTATCTCTTCCTTTTTTTACCCCATAAAGGCTGATAAGGGCGAATCTTTCTTCTCTTTTTCTATAGCCTTCTCATGTATTCCATGAACAAATAATAGTCCCTGCTTGACCAGGTTCTTTTTGCTGTTGTAACAAATCCTCACAAGCTCAGTGGCTTAAAGAGCACAAAGTTCTTATCTTATAGATAAGAAGATAGAAGTCAAAAATCTAAAACTGCATTACAATGAGCTAATGTCGAGCTGTCTCACAGGCCGTGCTGCTTCTGGAGGCTCTGTGTCCTTTGTCATCTTGAGTTCTTGGGCTGTGGCCTTTCTCCACATGCCTAGTCAGCAAAGACAGGATGGGTGGGGTCTTCTCACCTGCAATCCTTCTCACCCTTGCATCTGCGGTTACATCCCACGGAAGGTAACGCTCACAGGTTCTGTGTTAGGACCCGAGCTTCTCTTTCTGAGAGGACAGATGACACTATTGTACATAGCAACCTGCGCTTTCTTCCAATTTACCTTCTGGCAAAGAATATTCGTAACTGACCGAATGTTCCAGAGTCTCACTTTTGCTCTTCCTTCGGTCCTTCACAAGGCTTTCACTATAACTGTTAATCCTCTGTGAAGGAAGCCACACAGTCATCAGCACTTGACATTTACAAATGTGACTTTCATTAAAAAAAAAATGAAACAAAACAAAAACCACCCTGGGACATCCATGGCATTTTGCATTATAATTTTGTAGAGGCACAAATTTGAACCATAAGCCTTGGAAAGGAGTTTCTTAGTGGGAGAGGGAACCACTCCACTCTACAACCCATCTCTATATTTAATATGGCTCTTACAAGCACTTGTAATAATATATGCCAGACTTACATCTTAGTGTAGCCATGTTTGCAGCATTTCAGAAAGTTTGCCGCTCTTCATGATATCAAGGACGAAGTGAACAAACACTCACAGTTGACCTAATCATTTATGGTCGCAACAACTCTGCTAGGAATGTTTTATAGAAAGGGAAAGTATTCAGAGCTCTGTAGCTCACCTAATATTCAAGGCCTACTAAAGGGTACAATCAGAATTTAAATCAATTTAGCACGACAAGCTCTTTCCACTACTCCAAATATCCAAGTGTATTTTTGGGGCTTCCTTTAGTTAATTTTGTCCTTTAAAATCGCTGCGGCTTCCAGGTGGCAAAAGTTCTGGGCTCAGCAGATTGGGCTGTAATTAGGGCCTATTGTGTGTTGACATTCTTTCTCTGGAATCCCAGATAAAGGCTTCAGGCAGCTTCAGAACCTGTCTAGATATGGGAAAACTTGATTTTTTTTTTTTTTAACAGCAAAAGAACTTTTGCATTGATCAAAAAAAACTTTTTGGGAACATCAGGATAAAGAAAACAAAATATAGGAAGTATAACCAATTTTAGTTGAGCATTCACTTAGAGTTAGAAGAACAACATTACACCACCCCCCAAAAAACCCAACTTTTTACAGTACACATCATGGTGTGATTACATGAATAGGAAGTGAGCTCCATCAAGCATGAAGAATTGCAGAATTTAGTTGAAAATGGTATCTCTGAAGCTCCAGAAGTAACCCATGAAGGTCAAGCTTCCTAAGCTAAAGGTGGACCTATACCGACTCAGGTGATGCCTGGAAACTCATCCTTTCCCTAAAAGCCAGGAGAGAGTTAACTTCAAATTTGAAGCTTTCCAAAATTGTCCATCATTTTAGTATTCTCCCAAACAATTATTGAAATATAAATTTTGAAAGGCATATCATGGTAAGCAATATGCAAATATAAAATGAACATGTGGCAAAAATTTTAAGTAAAGAAAAAAAGAGAAAAAAACTAACTTAAAATATATTTGAAGAGATGGAGATAGACAACAAATACTTTTAAGGAAGAAATTTCAATGTTGAGCACAAAAAAAAACCAGTTCATGTTCAACAAGGCCCTCAATGGTGACTTTTGTAGATTTTTTCCCCCCTCACAGGTAAGAAATTCTTTTCCCCTCTATTGGATGGAAATATTTAAGTTAACCTTTTTCCTTAGAATAGAATTTCTGAAAGTCCATTGGCATTTTATAGTGGCAGGCTATCTTATGCATAGCGGGTGTTGAGAGGAATTCCTGACTAGGATACCTCACCCCAACTGTGATCATCAAAAGTGGTTCTAGACCTTTAGTATGTCTCCCGAGGGACCTGTAGAAGGTGTCTTACAGAGACCAACACTCTTACAATTTATCCAAAACAGGCAAAAGAAGTTGCTGAGTCTTTAGATGTATCGCTGGGTTTCTACCTTTGGTGAGTTTGAATGGTATATTTCATATAACGCTCTAAGGTAGTGGTCCTCAACATTCTTTGGCACCAGGAACTGGTTTCATGAAAGATTTTCCACTGACCAAGGGGTGGGTGGGTAGAGGCGCAGTTTCAGGATAATTCAAGAGCATTACCTTTATCATATGTTTTACTTTTGTTATTACATTGAAATATATAATGAAATAATTGCACCACTTCCCATAATGCAGATCCAGTGAGACCACTGAGCTGGTTTAGCTTGTTTTCCTGCAACTATGGGAGCTGATGGGCATCAAGGACACATGAAGTATGTTGCTTATATCCAGTCTACTTCATAAGCTCATTTTGGGTGCTGTTACCGCAGAAAAACCCTGCTTCATAAAGACAGAATATTAAAAATGGAAGCAGGCTTTTCAGAATAATGTACATTGACTGCAATCTAGAATGTATGGAGATGTGAAGTTGTCTCAAACATACTTTGAAGAATGCTGTCATTTGCAATTTCAAGCAGTCCATCCTCTTCTAGCATGAACAAAGTTTATTTACCTGATACACAAATATCGTGAATCCATTCTTTCCCAGTTCAGAAGTCTTCTCTATATGGCAAGTAATGTTCAGACTCTTTTGAAAACTGAGATAGATGAACATGCACCAGTTGGGGGAAAAAAAATGTCCTGGCTGGGCCTCTTTCGAAAATCTCTCCTAATATTTTAAACATGACAAAAATCTCAGTGTTCACTTGTCATTCCCAGAATTCCAGGATGGCTCCCACTTGACAAGAGTTATCCTTCTTCTCTGAAATGACAGATTGCGTTCATTGAGCAGACTGAATATGTCACAAGAATAAGCAAATTTTGTGACTCAGTCTGTGTCCCTGAAGTGTGCTGCCAGTGGTGCCTGTTTTTCTAAAAGAAATCTCTGAAGTGGCCCTCATAAGACACAAACTGTCCAGTGGCCTACCTTTAGAAAGCCATCCCACTTCTGTATAAAAGAAGATGTGTGTGCTCCGTGTCCATCTTCTCAGGACCTGCATGAACAGGTGTGAGTGAGGGCATGTACTTTAAGGTAGGTGAGAATTTTAATCACATGCTGGAAAACGTTGTTAAGTGTAGGTGATGTGTTTCAGCTAGCCCGCGCTTCTCTGTGGATGACACAGGCTGTAGATGCAAATTCAGCAGACACCTTTTTGAACTGAGCAATGAAACCACAAAACCACTGGGTCACAGCAGCTACTCCTTCTGTGCATCTACCAGTGCAAAATGACCAATTCAGCTTTCCTGACGTGTAATCCTTCAAAGACTTGAATGGTTCTGCAGCTGTGGTGTTGGTTGGCAACGGAAGTACATACAACATATCCTCATACATGTCCTGAAAAACATTGCACAAAACAAGCATTGTTGTCTTGTTGTCAACCTTGGTAGACTCTTCAACATGTATTGCGTATCACAGTGACTTATTAATCCTGTCCAGTATTTCTCAAAGTCCTCTACTGCTTCATTAATTCATCTGGTTATGGTGCTATCCAGAAGAGAAACACGTGCCAGCTTTCGAGCTGCAGGCTGTCCTAGAAGTTCATGTCAAATGTCCTTAGCAGCAGGTAGGATCAACTATTCAGCAATAGTAAAGGGCTTCTTAGCTTTAGCGATGTGGTCAGCCACTAAGAATGCTGCTCTCAGTATAGACATATTTGATGACATGGTGGCCTTCAATAATTGCTTCTGTTCTTCATGTTCACATTTGAGTTTGCTTGGAAAAAACTCCGAAGTCTTGCTTTTAGTGGAGGGTGCTTGGTCTCCATGTAGGGAAGCAGTTTTGAAGGTTTCATCGCTTCACAGGATAGCTGGTGACCACATATTATGTGAAGCGAGCTTGGAGAATGTGAATCACCCATTATAATGAACTTTTAATTGAAGTAGGATTCTTGGTGTTTTCTTTTAGATGCCGCTTTCTTTCTGCTGGCAATCTCGGAATTCTTCTGTCTCCTCAGTGGGCCTTTCTTATCTTTGCAAAAAAGTTCTCCAGTGACGTTTGTTTTTTATTCATTTTGACTAGGGTGAGCTTGTGTGCTTACCAAATCTATGACAAGCATGCAATGCAGCCACAGGTATGGATGGAATTGGTAAATAAAGTAATGGGTGGGCCATATGGGGACTAAAATAAATATATGGTTTTGACTTAAAACCTGCCGCCATGTGCAGCTGTACGATGGAAGTCCATCAACCCATTTCCCATTATGAATGCTGCCACTGGATGTAGTTCAACTGTTCCTTGCTGCTCACTGATAGAGTTTTGCTATAAGTTTTCAAGCAATTGATTTATTATGGCCTCTGTGCAGTTCATATTTACAGACATTCCCCAGGATAGCATCATCCCCTCAGCTCCACCTCAGGTCATCTGACACTGGGTTTTCACAAGGAGTCCACAGCCTACACCCCTGGCGCGCACAGTTCACAAGAAGGTTGGTGCTCGTAGGCAAATCCAACACCACTGGAATTCAGGCGGTAATGGGAGCAAGCGGGAGGGGCCGCATATACAGATGAAGCTTTTCTCACTCACCTACTGCTGACCTCCTGCTATGCATCCTTGTTCATAACAGGCCACAGACAGAGGCTGGTACATGGCTTGGGGGCAGTGTTGGTGAATGTTTTAGAGACCAAGTGTCCAAATTGCAACCCAAAACCTACTTACTATTGCAAAGTGCCAACATGGCAATTAAACCTGAATACTGAGGTTTTAGTTTAGAAAAAAACAACATGGCAACTTGGCTCATATGTCGACAAAGAGGGCTCTGTGTGCCTGCAGCTCTGTGTGCCTGCGGTGGTGCACAGTGCCATAGGTTCTCCATCATGGTCCCAGGGTTTGGGGTCTCCTGCTCTAAGATTCTCAATCAGGGATGATTATGCAGTGTAGTCCTTCTACCGCTAACTCAGGCTACTGATTTTCCGTTTATTTCTGCTTCTCAATGTGTTCCATCATTAGCTGGATAGGAAAAAATACTTTGACTACATACCTTTGAAAAAAATACAATTTTTTCAAAGGATGCTGTAAATTATGAGCACCATTTTCAGTTCTCTCTCTTTAGGTTGTAACTCTGTTATTATCTTTCATCCTTTTCTAGACATTTGGGTCAGGATGTGCCTGTATTTGACAAGGACTGTAATTAAATTAGCTGCTCACCTCTCCTTAATCAGTGGTACCATTTCCCAGCAAAGCGATGTCCCCCCTAGTCTCTTCCTGCTGTGCATAGATAAAAGATGATTTGCTTCGTGACCTTTTGTGGTGATAATTATAAGAAGAACACAGGTCATCAATTCCTGTTAAAAATAAATGGGCTTTGAAATTCAGAATTTTTCAAATTTTAGAAAGATGATGTAGAGGTTTGGGGCAGAATCCCATAAACAAACATTTTACTATTTCTACAGCTAAACAAATAAGCATATACATCAGCTGGGAGCAAGATGTTTGCAAACAGTCTCACATTATTTCAGGTCAGACTTTGCCTCTAAAGGGGTTTCTTATCAACTTACAAAAGACACTTAGGTTTTCCGATCCTCTGGACTTCAGAATTCTTAACTAGGGATTATTGGTCTGGAGTAACAAAACTTACAGCCGGAACAATAATATCTAATATTTAAGAGTAATTACTATGGGACAAGCCTTGTATTATAGTAGAACATTCCAGTCTTCCTACAGCTCTGCCACGTGGCCAGGTAGAAAGCTCATCATCTCTATTGTACAGATAACCTTTGGAGTTTGGCTCTTGCCTAAGGTCATACGATGGACACCTTAGACATCTGGTCCAGGCCCCAGGTTCTAAAGTAAGGTGGCAACCTTATCTCTACCTCCATTTAATGCTCAGCGTTCATATTTTTAGTTCTACCTATCTATAAGTTTACCAAAGATGGATCAAAAACATTGTGCTTGTTCTGAAGGGGAAGTATATTATGCTCCTTTTGCATTCCATGGAAAATATAACTTAAATAAATATAACTAAATCATTCTACTTAGGCTCATAGAATTCCTTTGCCACACTACTTAATTTATCTTTAATCTTTCTTTTGGGAGTTTTATAAGCACAAATAGGACATTCAATATATATATAGTGAGAAGCTGGCAGACCATATTTCAGCTGTTTCCAAATGCATTTCTCCTGCTGATTTAGGCTCCGCAAGAGTTATAATCCACATGACACTCTCATGAAATGCTTCCCAAATGATTTCATTAAGAATTTTATGTGGGAAAAATCTACTAAAGGGTTGACCCCAAGACAAGCCAATAGGGAGTAGTAGTGTCTACAATATAAGCCTTCCTGTTATGGAGCATTTATACACAGCCCTTTACATGTGCCATACTTGGGATTACAAATATGTATTTTGTCTGTCACTATGCTCATCATTTTAAAGTGCCTTTAAAATCAGCTTAGAAGTGTTTTATATTCTCAACAAAGCATCAGCATCTTTTCTACGACTACAGAACTAGCAGTTACTCGTGTAATTTTATCTCTATGTCCTTTGGTTCTAATTTTTAAAAGTATCAAGCAGCTCTCACATTATGCCCATAAAGTTGGTTACTATTTACATGGTGCATCTTTTTCCATTTCTTTCTTTTTAATTTATTTTTATCTTTTGTATCCAGTGCGTATCTCCTATAGACAGCATATAGTTGGATCTTAGATGTTAATCTGGTCTATCAAAGTTTGCCTTTTTTTTTTTTTTTTTGTGGGTACCAGGGATTTACCTCAGGACCTTGCATGCCAGCAGGTGCCCGTGTCGCTGAGCGATATCACCGGCCCTTTTTTTCCGTATGTGGGTTCCGGGAGTCGAACTCAGGACCTCGCGCTTGCCAGGCAGGCGCTTACACCACTGAGCTATCTCACCAGCCCCCAAAGTTTGCCTTTTTGACAAGATTGTTTAATCCAATTACATTACAAAAGAACAGCCTTATTGATATAGAATTCATGTATGTCTTATACATTTCTTTTAAATGTACAAATAGTTAAGGTTTTTAATATATTTATAAGGTTGTCCAAACATCAATATTATATAATCCCAGAACATTTTCATCACTCACAAAACTAACCCCATATTCTTATCCCCAGCCTATAACAACTATAAATGTTCCATCTATCTATATAGATTTGATAGTTCATTAATTTTTTCTAGAAAGTGAATAATAGTGTGCATAATCTTTTATGTTGGGCTATTAAAATCTATCATAGTTTTGCAAGTTTCATCCATGATGTTGTGTTGTAAGAACTTCATTATTTGATCTGGATTAATAATATTCCTTTGTATGGATGAAACACATTTTGTTTGAACTATACAAAATGTTTTCCAAAGTGGCTGAACCATTTCACACTCCCGTCAGCCCTACATGAGTACTTGGATTTCTTGTACACATCCTCTTCAATACTCATTATTGCCTATTCCCTTGAATGTAACTGTCTTAAGGGTGTAGGGAGTGGTATGTCATTGTGGCATTGATTTAGATTTCTATAAAGACAAATGATGTTAAAAATCTTTTTATTGTACCTATTGGACATTTATTTATCTTTCTTAGAGACTATACAGGTAGGTCTTTAGTCCAATTACTAACTGGATTTCATGTTTTTGTAGTGGAGTTGTAAGATTTCTTTAATTATCAGTAAGTCTCCTATAACATGCAGGCTCTCAAACCTCAGAGTCTGGGGTTGGTTTCTATAGTTCTTGATGCTGTCCTTTGCAACAAAAAACTCTTGGTGAATTCCTCACTTTTTTTTCAGTTTTTGAGTGAGCGTTCATCATGTCAAGAAACCACTCCATAATCCAACGTCACAAATATGTACTCCTGTGTTTTCTTTGAAGAGTTTCCAAGTGTATGCTCATAAATCTAGCTTTGAATACACTTTCAGATGAACTTATATATGACTTGAGGTAAGAGTCCAACTTCATTGTGCTTGAATTTCAAGCTTTGCCAGGCCGTTTGTTGAAAATACTACTCCTCCCTCCAGAACTGCCTGTGTACCTTTGTCAGAATCAAAAATCCATAAACACAAGTGTCTATTTCAGGACTTGTAATGATTTTTATTTTACCTGTAGGCTAATCTCACATTATTTATTATTGTAGCCTTGTAGTAAGTTTTAAAATCAAGAAGTATAAGTGCTGTACGTTAGTTCTTTTTCCCAGGTGTTTTCTTTTTAATGTTTTTTGTTGTTTTGTTTCATTTTGTTTTTTACTATTTTGGGTCTTTTACATTTTTTTTAATGAATCTAGGATTCATTCTATTTTTGCAAGATGAAAGAGGAGGAGGAGGACCATTTTAATTGCCGATTGCGGTGACTCTCAACTTTGGAAATGGCGTTATCTTAAAATAGTTAATCTTTCAAATCATGTCATGTATATGACTTATCTTCTCAATTATTTAATTCTTACTTAATCTCTTTCAATGATGTTTTCATAATTAACAATTTAAAACTTTATGATAGCTTGCTATCCATGTATCATTTGATGGGGCTTTGAATCATTCCTGCTTCTCTACTTTTATGATAAGGTTGCTATGAACACTTACATACAAGCTTTTGTGTTAATTTATGTCGTCAGTCTCTTGAGTACATACCTGCTGGTGGAAATGTTGAGTCATCAATACTTTTCCAATGACTTCACCCAGGGCTACGTATTTCGTGAGGTCTTTCTGTTCACTCCAGTGGTAACATGAAATATTCTTCACCTGTTGGAGCTTCCGAAACCGTTTGATCCCTTGTTTGCCAGAGGTTCTTTTCCTGGACTTTAAGGTCGCCAAATGTGGGGACCGTCCTGCAGAAGGCCAGCGTTCTTTCTGTGTGACGCTCCCCTCGCTCTGGGACAATGCCCCCCGTGCAGACTCCTTTGCCTGACTTCTTTTTCTTCTATAGCACAAGGCTGGCAAGCTGTGTTGGTTTCTTCTGCTCAGTCCTTCCTGCTAGAATCTGTTCCAGGCTGGAATCTTCTATTATCTCAAGAAATGTAGCCCTCTGCTGTCCAAAGTCTGAAAACTATTCTTTTATATACATAATATAGTGATTGTAGTCACTTTCAAGTGGGAAATGGAAAAGTTTTTTCTCCTCCCAATGAAAGAAGTATCTAACAGAATATATAAGAAGGAATTTTTAAAAATCCTATTCACATGATTATGAAAAGCCCCTTCCCAACATGGTTTGGATGTACTCCTTACCTCAACAGGCACAAATGGCCATAAAGAATAACTACTCTGGAATAACTAGCATCTCAAGGTTGTACTTAATAAGAAACCACTGTGTAAAATGGAGGAGTGTGGGTGGGAGGATGGTGTGATTATTAAGGGAGAGTGGGAGGGAATTTTCTGGAGAGACTGACGTGTTTTGTGTCCTGAATTTGTTGGTGGTAACAAAGATGTACTGAAATTCATTGACTTGCACATGAAAACTAAAGGACAATTTTACTTTATGGTAATTTCAAAAATAAAAATATAAGTATAATTTAAAGGCACACTGTGGACTCTGCCAGAAAGTTGTGTTTATACGCAGCCTTATAATTACATATCCATCAACACAAGGCTTTTCATAAATTAGAATGACACAGAATAATCAACGAGAAACAGAACTCCTTTCCTACTGGATTCAAAATATTTTCATCGAGCAAGGCAGATTTTTTCAGAGTGAGCAAGCCATTTCTAGCAAAATATTAATATGAGTCATGTATCATATCATAACTTCCTGCCGAATAGTTTAGATGGCCTGTGTACTTGATCATGAAAATATTTAAACTATAAATAGATGATTCTCCTCAGATCAGTCTTATTTAATACAAATACCTTAAAGTAAATGTCTGTATTATGATTTTATAAGACAACAAGTGATATTGCGACGTGATAAAAGTGACTCAGTATTTATTCTGGAAAAATTCATCCTTCATTTCCTCTTTAAAAGACCACATTTTCTTCATCCAATGTCTTAAAATGCCTTATTCTAATGTGTGCATTTGTTAATGCTGGGCTTCACTTGAAGGAGTTTTGGCAGAGTTGTAACCAAAAATAAATCACAGTGTTAAGTTTACAAAATAGAGTAATATATCTTATTATTGGTAATAGCATATATTACTGCATATATTATTTATCCAGAAAAGTGCTTATAAATTATTTCTACTTGAAGCCTATTATTTAACTCTCTTTCTATTCTTTCAAACTGGTATCAAAAATAGGATCCTTTTTCTTATTAACATATATAAGTATAGGACATAATCAAAAGGCTGTCGTTAGCTTCCGCATTTCTTAAAGAGGTAATACCTTAATTCATAGTAGAAATGGAAACATCCTGTGACCAGTCAGGCTTACCAGTTTAAGGGCTAATCTTATTTTATCAATTTACTTGCAGCTTAGAAACTGCCTTGAAATCCTTCCCTTCCTCAAGGTCACACACTGAGCACACCATAAAAAATCCCCCATAAAAGTATAAACCAATTATGGGGAAATATTTGTTTTTCATTGTGGTAAATTGAAAGGAATATTGATCTGGGAACTTAAAGAGGCAAAGTTAATGTGTACTTTTCAGAGATAGCATTTCAATTCTTTCTGAACCACCGAATACTCTCTTATAAAATGGAAATAAGTAATATAGAAGATTATTGTGAAGACTAAATAAAATAGTTTGTAAAAATTGGCCTAGAAACCTAAATTGACTGTTTTTCTTATTTAAACTAGGTTATGAATATACCTGGTCATTATTAGTTTAAGCAATTATCATGATACTAAATGTAAAAAATATACTAAGTCACCCTGACCCCAAAAAGCATAAAATTTCAAACCCAAACTGATCAATTATTATGAGATATAAATTCACCCAATATTGTTACTTACTTTGGTCTTCATTCAATCCATTCTTGGCAATGCTCACAGTTTTGGAAGGTTTAAGCACAAATTTACATCTCTGGATGAATCCTTTGGTTTCTGGGTTACTTGGCCACTAAATCTTTAATCTTATATATCATAAACTCACTTTCTTTGTTTTCTTTTTTTTGTGGGTACCAGGAGTCGACCTCAGGACCTCACGCTTGCCAGGCAGGCGCTTATGCCGCTGATCTATCTCACTGGCCCACTTTCTTTGTTTTTCTATAGCAGTTCTATTAATTCTTTTTTATCCACCTCCTCTTGAATTCTAAGAGAAGTTGCTGAGATCTATTCTTTTTTTTTCTTTTAATGCGTTCCGGGTGTCGAACTCAGGACCTCACATGCCAGCAGGTGCCCCTGCGGCTGAGTGATATCACTGGCCCTTTTCTCGTATGTGGGTACCGGGAGTCGAACTCAGGACCTCGCGCTTGCCAGACAGGTGCTTATGCTGCTGAGCCATCTCACCGGCCCTGAGGTCTATTCTTGAAGTCAAGAATCTTTTCATCTGTTATACACAATTAATGAAATAATTGTATTCATTTCACAGTGTTGATATTCGTACACCTTAAGCAGCAGCCATTTTCATGAACATTACAAGTGAACAACTGAAAGCTCAGTTTCTCATAAACTAAATCTAAAAATTTAAAAAATAATTTAGTTATAGCATTTAGCTGGACATCCGAGATCACAACAGCCATCTGGGTTTTTTGTTTGTTTATTTTGTTTTGTTTTGTTGTTGTTGTTTTGCTGTTCTTGGCCCTTACTAGTTCTACGTATGGATATTGTCTTAATCCATCCCATTACCTCTGGCAGGGTAACTTATAAGTAACAGAAATGTGTTTCTTCAGTCTTGGGAAGCCCAGTGTGGACCCTATGGAGGATTGCATGTCTGGTGAGAGTCACTTTCTTCCTCAAAGATGATGCCTCTAACTGTGTTCTCATATGGCAGTAAAGACGAACACTGCATCTTTACAGGTCAAAAGGAGTAGAAGGCCAAAAAGGGCCAAAGGAACTGGCAGCCTCTTTGAATCCCTTTTCTAAGGTCAATAATCCCATTGATGATTAGGTCCCTCCAACCTCAGGACCTAATCAATCCCTGTGGAATAAGTTTAAACACAAATTTAGAGGGATGCAAACATTCAAACCACATCCTAGTGTAGTTTATCTTTCTAGACTACTGGCATAAAAAAATCACTTACAACAGGCTATGGCTTCAAAAATCATTTCTCAGACTCTAAAAATTTTGAATGTCATCATCACTTCACATTTATGAAGCATCTAAGATGCTCAGTTTCTAGACATCTAGATTGTAATGTATATATCCAACAAATTGAACTGTTTTTCTTCATTTGCTTTATTTACTGTACTATTTCTGCCCTTTCTAACGTAGTACTCATACTCATGTGTCTCTGGTAGTTTTCTAAGTCATATTTAAAATGCTTGCCACAGTGGTCATAACTTAAAGTGAAACCTTTAGCTACGTAGCACATTAATTATTTATGTATTTGATCACGTGCCATGGTTGACTACAGCATGGATTTGAGAGCCAGAGGGCTTCTCATTCAAATCTTAGTTCTACACATTCCAAGATGTGTGATTTGTGTGAATGACTTATTTCTGAGCCTACTTCCTTATGTGGAAATCAGAGATCAAGCAAGGTGCCCCTCATCGTGTTATGGAGAGCAGAAAATGATGACAGGTTATGTGATTATTGCTTAAACAAGCAAGTGTGAGGTGCTCCATAAGCGTAGTAATGAATGTTGTCGACGCCTGGATGAGGAACAGCACCCCTTCAATGGAAAGTTTGTTTTGGTTTTTGGGTCACTGAACCTGGCCACAGCACTCAGCAGTCTTAGATGGGCAGCTCCGTGGCGATCCAGAGCAGTGCATCGTTACCTAAGTGAGGAGTGATTATGCTGGCAGAGTCCTCACACACACATGATCCCACTTCCCGGGACAATATACATTCTATCTGCTTCTTCCATACCCAGCGTAATACATGGGGACATAGAGTGATCCGTACGGGAGATCGCAGTTCTCGTGAAGGCCACTTGATAATGGACAACTTGATAATCTCTCTTCACCTCCAGAACCTCAGATCAATTATCAAAGGATTGGGAAAATTTGAAAGAAAAAAAAAACTGAAGACCTGAAAACTCACCCTTGGAAAAGCAGCTCGGAAAAATATTGACAGAACCTACCTGACAAAGCCTCATTTTCCTGGGGGAGGCCTGGAATTCTTGGAAGCAAAATTTATCATTTAGCTGCACTTTGACAGCTGAAGATTTGTAACGTTTGAGAGCATCTCATTATCTGGGAGGTCCCTGATGTCGGGGAGTCACTATTTCAAGCAGAATCTCATCTTCCCGCAGTGATGGAGGTTTTCTTGACATGTGGGCACCATTTCCAGGAGAAATCCAGATGTAGACGTAGCCCAAATCTTCCTAAAATCTGCATCACTCAGAAGGATGCTGACCAAGAGCCTGCCCAGTACAGTGGCATCTTCCAATAGAGAAAAAATTAAATCTCAATAAGGGGCAATCAAAAAGCAAATGGTAAGTTTCCTAGTCAATATCCATAAACCACTGTACCTTATTTCAGCTGTATAAATTTGGATCAACCAAATACTTTAATATTTGAGAATAGTTTATAACAAGAAGTAGAGCAGTATTGACTCCAGCCATAAGCCTCAAGGTCCCAGCTGTACAAATCTGACCACTCACTGGTGTCCAGCTTAGACTACCAAGAGTCTTTCTCCTCGAATTTCTGTATTGATTTTTCACTAGTCGTGGAGCATTAATCTGTATGGTAGAATATATTCAGAATTCCACAGGATCCATTTCCTAGCCCACAAGAAAAAGTCTAGGTCAATTCTTTTTGTTGTTTATTTGTTTGTTTGTTTGTTTGTTGTTTGTTTGTTTTGTTTTTTGCTTTTTGAGATGGGGGTCTTGCTACATACTTCAGGCTGGCCATGAACTCATTATGTGACCTAGGCTGGCCTTGAACTCACAGCAATCCTCCTGCCTCTGCCTCCAGAGTGCTGGGATTACAGGAGTGCACCACCACACCTGACCATGAGTCTAGGTCAATTCTGTCACCTCATACGAGCCCAATGATTTGGGCTGAATAGAATGCGTTCCGGGGTCAAGGAAGTTAATAATCACTGTATTCTCTGATGGAAATCATTGCTTGGCTTTCTACGAGAAGTAAAATCCCAAGACACACATGTTGCCTCTGGGAAGCAAGTGTTGTTTGTCCACCTCTTTGTGTGTTGTATTCCCCCTCAAGGTGGCTCCTACACGACCCAAGGACACATAGGTTGACAGCACCTCCCATGTGCTGTCCCCACTGGCTGCTAGACCACAGGGCTCCCAATTCAGGTTCAATCACTGAGTCTAGTTCTTACTGCTGCATTCAGTCCAATCTGTCCTCTTAGGTCATGTGATCAGTAAGGTGCCATGTATTGGTTTATAGAGTGATTATAAGGGTGGAGAAAACATGCAAAGGTAACTTGCATAAGAAGAGAAGAAACTGGGGCCATCGCTGCCATCCCCAGTAGACTTCTCAGTGATGTTAAGGGAAATAGTCAGACCTTGGTCAGAGCCACCTGGTGGGGAGCATCAGAGTCAGCATTCAGATGCATTTAACCACTAGTCATGGCCTCCCCATCACAGGTCTTTCCCAGTGTAGGAAAGTTTCAGGGGTAGTTGTGTCCGACAAAAGATCAGCAGTGCCCCTCCTCTTAGGAATTTCCAGTGCTGAATCAAGACTGCCCCCCAAGTTTGTGATGCCCAATGGCTGCTGCTCCTCCAACACCAACAATAAAAAAAATACTGCCCATGTCATAGTAGTAGTAGAAACTATATCTTCCTATTATTTTATGATTACCCCATACTTGCATTTTCTTCCAGAATGGTAATTAGGAATGAAAACAGGGATGTAGTAACAAATTGTTAGAAAATCTTAAGTTTAAATCTCTATTATACTCTATAAATTAAAAATATAATGTCATGCAGTAATAACATAAGGGTAGTAAAAAGCAAAATATCCAAATAGTTTATTTAAATTAATTCTCACTCAGAAAACTGCAAAATCATAAGTAAAGGTTTTGAAAATATATAAAAAGTTTGGTGTTGGCAAGCTAATAGATTTGTTTTGTAGCTTTTAAATTCTGCAGTTTATTCTTTCAACATATGTGGTTTATATAAGCATTTCCCCCCAAACAACAAGCTATTCTAAAAATCAAATGAAACAATGGAAAGGCCTATAACTTCCAACAAACAATATCAAAATAAATCTACTTTATGCCTCTTTCGAACTACATCTATCTTTAATTTTAAGACAGTTTTCCTTTCCCTTTTTGAAAATCGCTCTACCAAGTTCGTGTTATCATGTGCCTTGGTAAGCACAGGCCAAAATGAGCTTAAGCAGGCAAGTGTTAACCGAAGGAACCTCCTGTGACAGGCAGAGTGGGGAGGAGAACTCTGGACCATGATGCAGGGATGACTCCTGGAAAGAGGACAGGGAGGGTGCCAGGCGGGGAGAGTGCAGGCCGAAAGCACAGCTCTGAGCTTGTCTCAGAGGAGCAAGTCCAGCAAGTCAGTGGCGCTGGTAAGAGGAGGGGAGCCTCCTGCGGGAGCAGACACCAGTGATCCTCTACTGCGAACCTCAGTCATCAGCTGAGCACAGTGAGGGAGAAGTGTGGCTCTAGAGAAAACTCCAAGATGGATCTGGGAAAGGGCCGTGGGTCAAGTGTGTTTCCAGCAAGATGCTGGGCGGCGCAGAATTGCTATGGGAGGAGCCGTGACATGGCTTTCAGAGGTGTTCCCAAAGTTGCTCCACAAGCTGTGGCATCTCCCTCTCTATTACCTGTGTACCCTTGTGAACTGGCTTTCCCTTATTGTCAAAGGAAAAAAAAACCTTTGGTGCACGTCTTTCGTCTGTGACTATGGCAATGGAAAGAAGACTTGCGATGAGACAGACCTCAGATTGCCTTGCTTTTCCACATGGGCTGTATGATGTTGTGGAAAAGCTTGCTGGCTTCCTCAGGAAAAGTCCATGCTGTGACATAGAGTAGAAAGGTCGAAGCACAAGTTTTTCAGGAGGAGCGACTCGGGGACATCCCCCACACCCACAACTGGGCTTGGTAACCTGAGCCTGCAGCGCTGACCAGCACGTCTGAAAACCTGGGGCGAATGTCTGACTCACACTGTACCAATTAGGATCATTCTTCCAGAAATTTGAGATCCGTTCACACATGTGAAGGTCTAATAACACCCGAAATTGGAAGAAAAGCAAATGTATAATCAAGGCTGTCACTGGAGAATGTCACTTTCTTTATGTGCACATCAAATCGCATGCACAAAAAGGGAGTAGACTGGACGTGAGTATCAGACACAAACACGAGAGAATTTAGGAAGAAACACAGCGAGACATACAGATTAGGAATGCTCGCTTGGGTGCCTGATTGTCCCATTTCCTGGTATCATTTTTTGTGTAACCTGCTTTACTTCTTCCTTTAGATCCCAGGGCACATTTACTTGTTCTTATAATAAATTTCCTTTTATACATACGTTATTTAAATGGATTTCTGTTGCTTTTTACTGAAAGAGCTTTTAATCAAATAGACATAGTCCTGATTAATAGATGCTTTTCAGAATAGATGTATTTCCTTTAACTTTAGCTTTCATGGAGTCAGCTATTTTCTAAACTCTATTTTCCCATTTTTTGTTGAACTTTTATTCAGCTGGCTCTGGCCAGATTATATTAACTGATTGCAGCAAAGTTAGAAGACATGAGCACACTGTTAAGTAGGCACATATCCCTTAATGGATCTAAGTGTGGGGCAGAATAAAGGAAATAGTAATGTACACCTGAGATCTCATTGTGGGACAATGAGTTTCAGAAGCTTGGAGAAAATCATCATCTTCAGGTTCTCTTGCTTAGCTGAGAAATTAAGACTTCAGAAATTAATCAGGACAAAGGCATCCTGTATTCAACGAGGATAATTTCATTGGTTATTGTTCTTAAATTATAATATTGATTACCAAATGTTGTCTCTTTTAACTTTTAGAAAACTCTAATGAAATCATGGTGACAATGTGAGCCTTGTGATTATACATGGCTGTAATTTGGTCGATACGATATTGTCAATTCAGCGTGATAAATGGAGCCATCCTCCCAGTGAATAAACTTGCATCTTTCACACTCAAAGCTCTGGCTACTGTCTCCAAATGGCCAGGTAGTGGTCTCTGTGTTGTTTCCCAGCAATGGAGATGGTTCTGTGCCCTCTCACTGTGAGGCATCTTTTGCCAATGGGATTTCTAGGAATAAGAGTCAGGCAGCTGAGCACAGCCCAATGAACCAGTCTGTACGCAGACTAATCTAACGTGTAGGAATCCTGTTCCCACTCTTATGTAATTACTTTAGCTTGCATCAAGGCATGAGGAATCCTTCCGATTTCATGAGGCTTCTTGACATCTGCACACAGTCCCCCAGTGAGAAGTAATCTCTTCCATTCCGACGTTTGGAAAGCACTCATTGATTTCTTTATTATACCTTTCATCACAGTTTTGCCCAATATTTAATTGCATGATTCTCTCTGATCATGTGCTTTTGAAAAATTGCTTCTGTTTTATTTTTCTTTGTAGTCTCTACAGGATCTACCCATAGTTATACCTTGTAGATCGTTGATTTTTCTAAAAAAATTAAACATGAACTGAATAATATTTGTTTCCCTTTAGAGAAGAAATTAAAGCACTTGGAACTCGGGATCAAGGACCAGAAGATTCTAGCAACTTCCAGAAATAAGGTCTACTTTAACTTATTAAATATACCTAGATTTGTTTTTATGGAATAATTATTTAAAATCACAAATTTTGAAAATATTAAAACCCTCTGCACATAGGTAAGAAGGTTAGAAGGTGCTAACTGGCTATGAAAGGAGTCGACGTCTCTTTGTACTAATTACGACTTTGAATACACTAATTACTGGAAGAACTTTATGTGAGTATCTGATTAGTTCTCCAGACAAGGTGGATCATACCTCAAAGATAATGCTCAAAAAGGAAGGATCTGTTTAAATGTCACAGGAGAGGAAATGCAGCCTTAATAGCTCCTAATGCTCAGAATCTGATCAGAGTAATTATTCAGAGAATGAGGACTTTTTGATTCTTAGAATTAAATGAGACACTTGAAAGATAGAAATTCCATCTAAGATATCAAGTAGAAACATTTGATAATATTAAAATATCTTCAATTTACTAAGAAAAGAGGCTTAACATGGGCAAGTTTCCTTTCTTTTAAGCTGAAATACTTTAAATTATATGCATTACATTGTTGTGATTAAAACTAAAACTGTAAATATATGTCAACAGCAGAAAACTTTAAAAATAAGAAGAAAGCAAAATCTATGCATATTCTCACAATCTAGATATTACTATCATTTATATTTTGCTAGATTTGCTTTGATATGTCTTTCCTTTGAATGTATAAATTTTATCTAAATGATAACACACTGTAAATAATTACAGATCTTGCATTTTTACTTAAAATTTTAATGTGAAGACACTTTCCAAGATGCTAGAAAAATTTATTTTTTCAGCGACTATATGAGACTCTATGACATGGTACTGGTATATATTTTTAACAGTTCCCATAGTATTTAGCATTATAGGTTTATTCCTATTTTTATTAATGTAAATATTTTTCATTGAGGCTCTTCATATATTTTGTTTGCTTTATTCATTTTAGTAACATTATTAGTTGAAATGATATGACCATTATTAAGGCTCCTTATAATTTGCCATCTAGCTTTGAAGAAAAATTGTCAAAATGTATGCTCCTCTAAATTATACTAATATTTCACTATATGCTTTGACTTCTTTGAGAATATATTATTTCAGATTTACTTGTGCTTGATAGTGATTCTTTTTTTTTTTACCTTTGTTTCATATGTGCTGTAACTGAGTAAATAAGAGCCAAAAATACTATAGTGACTCAGATTCAGACAATATTTTGTTTTTTCAGGTTCATTCATTACAACACTATTGGAGATAAGAGGAAAAATTGCCCCAATTATATGTAGTTTTTTTTTTTAATAAAACATCATGAATATTTGGCATGAAATTTAGGTTTTACAATCTTTGCATCTTCACCCTAAATAATTCATTTTGGAAAAGAGCCCATGTACCTGTTCCCTACAAAATAGCAATTATGATGATGATGATTATGATGATGACGATATATAACAAAACCAGGAAAACTATCATGCTTTCTTTTTTGGCCAGAATCAGTACTAAGGTTTTGTATTCACCACCGAATTCAACCCCAAGGTGAGAAAATAATATAATTCTGTACTGAAGGCCTTATGTTGTTTAGGTTTTCATATCTAAAACTGTGTTTTCCTTGTTCATCATATCATGACTACAAAGCTCTAATCATCAGTTGTTAGGGAAAACTGAACATGTGTGCAAGTGCCGTGGGAAAACACTATTTGGAATTGTACAGGCACCTGGAATATTATTACACACGGATGGATGAATGTGTTGGAAGAAATTTGAGTTGAAGATACATCACAAACCACATGACCTAAGGAACCCTCCTGTCAGATTTGCAGGATTTTCTACTGTAATGCTTATTTCTTGTAGCCATAAAATGTTTTTGCTGGGTTGTATATGTTGCACACAGTCCTTCTTAGAATATTGAAACATCAAAAATTTTATTTTATTTATCACAGAATATAATATTCCTTTTTATCTAATTGCTTTTATGGATCAACTGCATTAAATCTAGTGAGTGCAAGTGTAAATAAATAGCAGGTAAATCCTTGTTGAACAGAAAGGTATCAGGAAATTCTGACATAAATATTACTTTAGGCTCTGCTAGCATTTTTCCTGTCTAAAAATTGTAAGTTGGCATTTTTCCTGCTGTAGAAATTGTATGAATATTCTTGCAGACTCAAAGAAACAGAAAATTCCATTTTTAGAGAAACTCTGAGCTATCTCTGACCTATAGATACAAATTCATGGAAGTGCTGAGATTGGGCAAAAGCCATTATGAAGAAATAAAGAGATATCATGCAGAGGGTGGACCACCGGTGGCCAGCTTTGGAAAACGTCATTCCTTGAAAATGAGAGGCTCAGTCTGGATTGAACAAGCGTATGTATCCCCTCATGGTAACAATAGAGGCAAGCAGAGAAAGACAGTGAAAGCTCCCAGGGATTCAATCTTATTCAGAAAAGTGAGGAGGAAGGTTTATACAGATAAGTTTTAAAAAGCCCTGTTTGAAGGAAGCCCTTTGCTCCCCTGGCCATAAGGAAGGAAAGAAAGAGCTCTTGGCAGTCGAAACCTGAAAGACTACAGAAATATCTCCCTATAAATAGAAACCTTCTGTATATCGCTTTCCACAAATACATCACTTATTCACTGACACGTAAAAGAAACTAGCTGGTATACTTTTTTTTTTTTTTTTTTTTAAAGAGAAGAAAAAACAAAACAAATCAAAAGAAGAACAAATTTTCAAAACAACATAATAGGAGGGTAACAATGGTTAATACATTACGTATTACTATCTTTAAGTTAATTATTCAGGACACCAGACATTAGCATTCAATTGTCCAAACATTATTGGCACAAACCTTACTCTTCAATGAACTAAGTAAAAATGGTAGTGTATCTATCTTAACCATCTTATATATATATATACAATTTTTTTTCCCTTTCCCTTCTTTCTTTTCCCTATTCCAGTCTCTCTTTCCTTTTGACCAGTTTCTTTTTGATTCACCATGTCTATTGTACATTTTGGATCTTATTTACTCTTTCAGTTTCTCATACTAGAGAGACAATACGATGCTTACACATGTGCTTCTGGTTTATTTCACTTATGAGTATTTTCTCAAGTTGCATCCATTTACCTATAAAAGTCTCCAGTTTATCCTTCTTTATGGCTGAATAGTACTCCATTGTATAAAAATACCACATCTTTCTTATCCATTCCTCAGTTGATGGGCATTTGGGTTGTTTCCAAGATCTGGCTATTACAAATTGTGCTGCTATAAACATGGGTGCACATATATCGCTGTGGTACGATGTTTTTAATTCTTCTGGGAAGATGCCCAGAAGGGGAATAGCTGGGTCAAATGGGACCTCCAACCCTAGTTTTCTGAGGAATCTCCACACTGACTTCCACAGTGGCTGTACCAGTCGACACTCCCACCAACAGTGGAGAAGGGTTCCTTTTTCCCCACAGCCCCTCCAGCATTTGTTATTAGTTGATTTCTTAATAGTAGCCATTCTTTCTGGGGTGAGATGGTATCTCAGTGTTGTTTTAATTTGCATCTCTCAAATGACTAGTGATGTTGCACATTTTTTTGTATATTTGTTTGCCATTAGTATTTCTTCATCTGAGAAATGTGTATTCATCTCAGATGCCCATTTTTGGAGTGGGTCTTTAAATTTGGGAGGTCTGATTTTTTTGAGTTCTTTATATGTTCTCGATAGTAATCCTTTGTCTGAGGAACAGCTGGCAAACATTTTTTCCCACATTGTGGGTTGTCTCTTCACTCTGTTGGTGGTTTCTCTTACTGTGCAAAAGCTTTTTAATAAGATGAGATCCCAGTTATTGATTCTTTGGGATAGTTCCCGTGCGGTTGAGTTTTTATTCATAAAGTCTTTGCCTACACCAATGTCTCCAAGGGTTTTACCTATCCTACCTTCCAGCAGATTTAATGTTTCTGTTTTAATATTTAGATCTCTGATCCATTTTGAATTTAGTTTAGTGCATGGTGAAATATATGGATCTAGTTTTAATTTTCGGCATGTGTAGAGCCAGTTTTTCCAGCACCATTTATTAAAGAGGCTATCTTTCTTCCAGCGAATGTGTTTGGCACCTTTGTCAAAGATGAGGTGGCTTAGTATGTCTGGGGTTGTTTCAGCATCTTCTAATCTGTTCCATTGATCTTCAGGTCTGTTTTTTGCCAGTACCACACTGTTTTTATCACAGTAGCTTTATAGTATAATTTCAAGTCGGGGATAGTGATGCCCCCTGCCTTGCCTTTGTTGCCCAGAATTGCCTTTGCTATTCTAGGTCTCTTCTGATTCCAAATGAATTTTAGGATTGTTTTCTCTAATTCTGTGAGATATGCTGTTGGAATTTTGATTGGAATTGCATTAAATCTGTATAACAATTTTGGAAGTATGGCCATTTTCACTATATTGGTTCTTCCTATCCAGGAGCAAGGGATATCTTTCCATTTTCTGATATCCTCTTCAATCTCCTTTTTCATAGTACTGTAGTTTTCAGTATAGAGGTCTTTTACATCCTTCATGAGGTTGATTCCTAGGTATTTCATTTTTTTGGATGTTATTGTGAAAGGTATTGTTTCCCTAATTTCTCTTTCAGTAAGTTTGTTATTTGTGTACAGGAAGGCTATTGACTTTTGAGTATTGACTTTGTATCCAGCTACACTACTGAATTTGCTTATTAAATCTAGCAGTTTTTTAGTGGAGTTTTTGGGGTCTTCTGTGTAGAGTATCATGTCATCTGCAAATAATGATAATTTAACTTCTTCCTTTCCAATCATTATTCCTTTTATTTCTTTCTCTTGTCTAATCGCTCTGGCTAAAGTTTCCAGAACTATGTTGAATAAGAGTGGGGACAGTGGACATCCTTGTCTTGTTCCTGATTTTAGAGGGAAGGCTTTCAGTTTTTGGCCATTTAGTATAATATTGGCTGTTGGTTTGTCATAGATAGCTTTTACCAGATTGAGATAAAGACCCTCTATTCCAATTTTCTGTAGGGTTTTTATCATGAAAAGGTGCTGGACTTTGTCAAAAGCTTTTTCTGCATCTATTGAGATGATCATGTGATTTTTGTCTTTGGTTCTGTTAATATGCTGTATTACATTTATTGATTGACGTATGTTGAACCATCCCTGCATCCCTGGGATGAATCCAACTTGGTCATGGTGTATAATCTTCTTGATGATTTGTTGGATTCTGTTTGCCAGTATCTTATTAAGGATTTTTGCATCTATGTTCATGAGGGAGATTGGCCTGTAGTTCTCTTTCTTAGTTGGGTCCTTCTCTGGTTTTGGTATCAGGGTAATGCTTGCTTCCAGGAATGAATTTGGGAGTATTGCTTCCCTTTCAATTTCATTGAAAAGTTTGAGAAGTAGGGGCGTTAGGTCTTCTCTAAATTTCTTGTAGAATTCGGCAGTGAATCCATCAGGGCCTGGGCTTTTCTTTGTTGGGAGGTTTTTAATTACATCTTCAATTTCATTGGTTGATATTGGTTTATTTAGGATTTTTAAATCTTCTTGATTTAGCTTTGGTAATTCATACGAATCTAGGAATCTGTCCATTTCTTCTGCATTTTCCATCTTAGTAGAATATAAATTTTCAAAATAGGTATAGATGATCTTCTGGATTTCTGCAGGGTCCGTCGTGATATCACCCTTTTCATTTTCAATTGCATGGATTTGAGTCTTTTCTTTTTTTAATAAGGTTGGATAAGGGTTTGTCAATCTTATTTATTCTTTCAAAGAACCAACTTTTTGCTTCATTGATTCTTTGTATTGTTTTTTTATTCTCCAATACGTTAATTTCTGCTCTGATCTTTATAATTTCCTCCCTTGTACGGGCTTTTGGCTTAACCTGCTCTTCTTTTTCTAGAAGCTCGAGGTTCACCCTTAAGTTATTTATTTGCGCTTGCTCTATTTTCCTGATATAAGTATTTAATGCTATAAATTTCCCTCTTAGGACTGCTTTCATTGTATCCCATAAGTTCCGGTATGTTGTACTGTCATTATCATTCAGTTGTAGAAAGTGACTAATTTCTTCTTTAATTTCATCTGTGACCCATTGGTTGTTCAGGAGGATGCTGTTTAATTTCCATGTGTTTAGGGAGTTTTTGTAATTTCTTTTGCCATTGATTTCCAATTTCATTGCACTATGGTCTGATAATATGCATGGGATAATTTCAATTCCTTTGCATTTACTTAAGCAGGTTTTATGAGCTAGTATGTGGTCTATTTTGGAGAACGTCCCATGTGCAGCTGAGAAAAATGTGTATTCTGATGTTGTGGGATGGAACACTCTGTAGACATCTACTAAGTCCATTTGTTCAAAAGTTTGGTTCAGTTCTACTATTTCATTATTGATTTTCTGTCCAGTTGATCTATCTTTTTGTGACAGTGGAGTATTGAGATCTCCCAATATAATTGTATTAGTGCTTATTTGATTTTTCATGTCCTTTAGTACTTGTTTTATATAGCTGGGTGCATTGGTATTTGACGCATATATATTTATGATCGTTATCTCTTCCTCTTGGATTGTTCCCTTTACAAGGATGTAATGACCGTCTTTATCTCTCTGAATCCTTCTTGGCTTGAAGTTCACTTTGTCTGCAAAAAGAATAGCTACCCCTGCTTTTTTCTGGGTTCCTGTGGCATGGAGTATTGTTTTCCATCCTTTGACTTTCAGTCTATGAATTTCTTTCTGAATTAAATGTGTTTCTTGTATACAGCATATTGTTGGATCTTGCTTCTTGATCCATTTCGCCAGTCTGTGCCTTTTGATTGGTGAATTGAGACTGTTAACATTGATGGTTAAAACTGATATGTATTGATTTGTCATGATATTTTCCTGTTGTTGGTTCCCACTCTTTGTTTTTCCGCTTTCCGGCTATTTAATTATTTGCCCTGCCTGGTGGATTCCTTCTGTTGGGGTTCCTATCTCTTTCTAGAATGTCCTTCAGAACGTTTTGGAGTGCTGGTTTGGTGGTCATAAATTTTCTCAGATGTTCTTTGTCATGAAAGTATTTTATTTCTCCATCAATTTTGAAAGATAGTTTTGCAGGGTACATCAATCTGGGCTGAAAATTATTTTCCTTTAGAGCTTGCAATACATCATTCCAAGCTCTTCTTGAATTGAGGGTTTGTGCTGAAAAGTCAGCTGTGATTCTGATGGGTTTTCCTTCATAGGTGATTTGTCTCTTCTCCCTAACAGCTTTTAAGATTCTGCCCTTCTGTTGAATTTCTGGGATCTTGACTATAATATGTCTGGCTGAAGTTTTTTTTTTGATCATGTCTAGTTGGTGTTCTAAAAGCTTCACTTATAGGGGTGTCAAATTCCTTTTCTCTTCCAGGAAAGTTCTCCCTGATTATGTCTTTGAACAAGGTTTTAATGTCGTTGATGCTATCTCCTGCTTTTTCATTTATTCCAATTATTCTTAAGTTGTTTATCTTTGAGTCATCTAGCAGCTGCTGAATTGATTTTTCATGGTCCCTTGCTATTTTTAAGAATTTTTCCATTTCATGATCACTAATTGCAAGCCTGTCTTCTATATCTGAGATCCTGTCCTCGCATTGGCTTATTCTGCTACAAATACTTTCAATGGAATTTTTTATCTCTTGGATATCTGCTTGAATCTGCCTTATGGATTCCATTTCTTTCCTATGCTGAGCATTCATGGTTTCTATAGTTTTCTTAAGTTCATCTATTTTTTTGTCTGTATCAGCTATAGTGTCCTTAAACATGGTCTTCATTGTAGACATTATCTCTGCAGTTATCTGTGAGATTATTTCTGTTTTAATTTTTTCCAGAACCTCATTCAGTTGCTTTGTTGTTACCACTTCAGATAGGCCAGGTGGGTGGCTTTCGGATTGTCCCACCTCGTTGCCCCCTAGGTTTGCCTTTGGTGAATTGGATGTGTGGGGTTGCATCTTATTTAAGTGTCGTCTCATTTTTTCTTTCTTTAATTCCTGGGGTGATGATGGCAAATTACCTATAGTAGGTTACTTTATTGCTAGTGTTTAAGATCTTTAGAAGATGACTACTTCTCTGCAGTATCTTCCAAGTGGAGCTTGCTTTTAGGTTTTGAGCTTTCTGCCAGATCCTACCTCTTCAATTCGTTGGGTATGCGAAGTTGCTACCTGTTTGGCCCAGTCCTTGATTCTTTGGTACTGTGCCACTGTATTTTCTGTGTCCCTTAGTCAATCTCAATCAGGAAATATCAGGAAGGAAAGATGTTTAGAGCAATTATTTCACATTTGGCTATAATGTTAACTAAAGCATCAAACACAGCCTAGAAATGACAGACTGAGCTAACCAGTTATTTACCACTTTTAGCTGTATAGAGTTGCGGTTATATAACAAAATCTAAAACACACCAGAAAAATTATATGCAGTGTACAAGTCCTTAGTATGTCAATTTTTCCCTGAGGAGTTTAAATTTAAAATGAGTTAAGGAGGAAATAGAGTATTGGGAGAAGAGGAAGGAATTAGATGTAAGGTTAGAGGACCAAGAGGGATCCCACTAAAATTGGGACACTAGTGCAGAGGACAGGTGGTAAAAAGAGAAGGAAGGGATAAAAGGAAGAACAGATCACAACCACAATCACAAAGAAGTTAGAGGCGCTGTTTACACTCATATAAAAAACCAGAGAGAATAATGAAGGAAAGAGCAAATACACATACAGAAACAAAAACGAAGATAAAAACAATAAAACAGACAGATCAAAAATAAAACCCCACCAAAAAACAAAACAAAACAAAACAAAAACAAAAAAACCCTTCGCCAGAACAAAAAACAAATCAGTGAGAAAAAAAAAAATAAAAAAATAAAAAAAAAAAATAAAAAAAATAAAAAGAATCAGTTCCAGGTGTTGACTCTGTTGTAGGCAGGTACCTTGTGACAAAGTCCTGTTCTGTGCAGGTCCGTCCCAGTAAGCCAGGAGCGCCCTCTGGCGGGCGGTGAGCAGAGGCGCGTACTTTCAGGCAGAGACCAGTCTAGCTCGCCTCCGCTCTCATCGCCCTTTCACGATCCCTGGGCCTGAGAGGCTCAGCGCGCTGTCCGGAGCGCGGGTTCCCTGCACTGGTTCCCGCCGCTCTGGTTTTTCGCCACGCCCCCCACAATGGCGCCGGGCCAGTCGCTCTCTGGCGCGGGACAGGTGTGGCTGAGAGTCCAGTCTCCTTCGCCTGCTGACTTCAGCACACTTTCGTGGGCCTGAGAGGCCCCGTGCTGCCTGTCCGGAGCACAAGTTCCCAGAGCAGTTTTCGAGCCGCTCTGATTTTCTCCGCACCCCCCACAATGGCGCCCGGCCGGTCGCTCTCTGGCGCGGGGCAGCTGTGGCTGAGAGACACTCACCGCTGGTCAGTGCCGTTCTCCGCCGCTCCCCTGCCCCGCCGCTGTCTCAGGATCCTCCGTGGGGGCTCCCTGGGCGCCAGCTGCCACCGTGTGTCCGTAGAATTGAGCCTCCACGGCGCTGCAACTCCCAGGATAGTAGAAGGTGCGCGCGCGCGGTCTGCTCCTTCTTTCCTTCTTCTTTGTTGGAAGTCACCCGTCACTGGTGCCGGGGGTCCCAGATTGCGCTTCAGAACTTTTCTGGGTTTCGGGGAGGCATCTCCCCCCCTCCTGCGCTTTCCGGGTCGCTATATTCCCGTGTTCCAATGGTAACTTTTAGAGAGAGTTTCGCTGCCTGCTTCTTACTCATCCGCCATCTTGAGGTTCTCTAGCTGGTATACTTTTGACACAGAGATATTTTAAGACAATGTATGTAAAAAAGCAACAGAATTTAAAAACAAAGAACATTGCAGGAAAAAAATTGCATGAAGTGGATAAAAATTGTGAGTGGACAGATGTTGTAGTGCATGGTTGTAATCTCTCTGGGAGGCTGAGGCAGGAGGATCCCAAATTGAGGAACAGGTTGGACAACTTGAAGAGATCTTGTCTCAAAATAAAAGAAAAAGGAAAGGATTGAGGATGTAGCTCAACACCTTGGGCTCAATCTCCAGTATTATAAAAGAGAAAAATATTTGTAAGGATAGGTCTTACCATGAATTTTTATTAAAGTAACTACTTCTATGAAGAAAGGCTACAAATAATTTTTAAAATCTATCTAGGAATAAGATAGCAAGAAAATAAAATATGAAAAATATAACTTGGCAGTATGTAAGAGAGAAATAGAATGATTAGTCATAGAAAGAAAGACAAACTTTAGGAGAAAAACAGGACAATATGTCCTGTAAGAAACCCGGAGGGCACAATGAACAAAAGGATCATAATGCAATGGAAATGAAGATTTAAAAAAAAACACTAGATATGATATAAAAATAAGACTCCAAGGAATATAATAATATGAATATTTAAAATTTTAGCTTGGCTTTTTCTTATTAGCGCATATTAGTTATACAGAATAGTGGTTCTGCTTTAGCATATTCTTGCATGCATAAACATTCTTTGATCACTATCACCCCTAATTTCTCTCTTCCTCTATACTCCCCCTGAAGTATGATCTCCCTTTCTTTTATGATCTCCCTTTCTTTTATGATCTCCCTTCTATATCGATGTCACCTATACTTTTTATATTCTACTTATGAGAGAAAACATGCAATATTTGCATTTCTGAGCCTGGCTTATCTCACATTACACAGTGATCTCCAGTTCTATCCATTTCCCTGCAGATGGCATGATTTCATTCTTCCCTTTCTCCGAGTACCATTCCACTGTGTATAAACACCACATTTTCTTTGCCTGTTGACAGGCACCTATGCTGTCTCCATCACTTAACCATCATGAATTTGGCTGCCTTAAACGTGGTCATCCGGGTATCTCTACAGTATGTTCACTTTAACTCTTGTCGGGATATACCAAGGGGTAGTATAAATGTATAATGTTAGCCCTATTTTTTCTGGTATTGGGGATTGAATCCAGGGCCTTCACGATGAAACATATCCCCAGGTTTTCTTTTTTTAACTTTTTATATGGAGACAATGTCTAACTGAGTCACTAAATTGCCTGGGCTAGGCTTAAATTTGTGATCTTCCTACCTTTAGCCCACCAGAGTGCTGGTGTCATAGGCATGCACTATTGTGATCTCTGATTGTGATGCATCAGCTGACTTGAGTAAGAAATGCCTAGCTAATTAGCAAGCTCTGGGCGTGTCTGTGGATGACTGACATGCAGGAGGGAAGGGAAGACCTTCTCTGGATATGGGTGATACCCACCAATAAGTTTGTAGCCCGGATGAAATAAAAAGGGAAAGAAGGAAATCTTGTTTTCTTCTTTTGGAGGAGCTCCGGTCTTTGACATTACTCTTGGACATTTGTCTCCAGTTCCTTCAGGCTTTCAGTGCAGACCCTTGGCTTCTTGACTTGGACTTGGACCAGACTCTTCAGTGAGCTCCAGGGCTTTGAATTTCAATTGGACCCTCAGGCTCTCCAGCACACAGACGGCCACTTTGCATTCTTCCACCCTGATTCTGTAGGCAGCCATTGTAAGCCTACCTAGTAAATCCATATATATGAACTCTGTTCCCCTACTGAGCCCTAACTCATACAACTACCCTGCCTGGCCTTTATTTTTAGTTTTGTTTTTTTTTTTTAGAAACCTCCATACTGATTGCCATAGTGTTTGTACTAACCTACATTCTCATCAAAAGTAGAGAAGTGCTCCTTTTTCCCACATCCTAGCCAACATTCTTTGTTTTTTGTATTCTTGATGATAGCCACTGTGTCTGGAGTGAAGCCTTCCAGAGAGAGACAGAGAGAGAAACACACATACACAGAGAGAGAGTGAGAGAGACAGAGGGAGAGAGAGAGTGAGCATTGAAATTGCGAGTGAGGACCATGAAAGCGTTCTCAGGTATTATCAATGCCAACCTTTAACAGCAAGAGACAACCTGGTGAGCTTATTAAATGTAAAGGAATAGGAAGGAATCTTTTGGTTTCTTAGGTGGAACGTAAAAGTGACTTAAGCTGAATTTTTTTTGGAAAAAGCACCAAGCTGACTCCAGATTTCCCAACAACCCCAGTCAATGCCAGAAAACAATGAGGCAACACCCACACAATATTTAACAAAAGAAAGTGAGCCTCGAGGGTTTCATATTCAACCTTCCATCAGGAAAAATAAAGTAAAACTGTTTTGAGTTCTCACAAGTTAAGGAATATTTTTCTTATGATTCCTTCCTTGAGGAAATTATTTGAGCACAAACCTCAGAAAACTAAGAAAGTCTTTGCTCTACCAGAAAAGTGCTGGCAGCATGCATGAATTATATTTAACTTTAGAACAAAGAGTACAATAAATGGAAAGCTTAGAATGAAGGAATGAAATAAACGTGTTCTCTGCCCTGACTCCGTAGAACAGACACGACCGGTCACCATTCGGGAATTGGAAAGGAGGAAAACATAATGTGCTAATCGCTCTTTCTGCCACTCTTCAGTCAAAAGAGTATCAGACAAAGCTGACAAATCATACAAGAGAAGTTTACACATAATTTATAATACCAAGCTGCATACTAACAAAAGGGATAATATAGATTAAAACTGGTAGGCAGAGATGTGATAAAGAAAAGCTCGTAAATGTTATCACCCACCATAACAAGGAAACAATAACTGTAGTCTAAAGAAATATATTGCTAAATACCAGTTAATGATGTGATAGAGAAATGTTTCACATCACTGAAACATCTGTTTTTTTCATTGGCTGCATAGCGTTCCAGTTAAGTATATATTTAATTGTTTTCAGGGAACTTTTATTATTGGAGGTGTAGATACTTCCAAAATGTTAATATTGTAGAAACAGTGCTATGAACTTTTAACACATGTTTTTGTATGGTCGTGTGATTACTTTTAAAATTAAATTCACAGTAGTAGAATTCTTGGCTCAATTAGCTGGCAAATTTTGGAGGTTTTTGTCATATATTGCCAAGCTATCTTTTAGAACAATTAATGGTGACTTTTTTTTTTTTTTTGAGACAAACTGAACTACAGACTATGTGGTTTAGACTGGCATTAAATTTACTATGTAGCCCAGGCTGGCCTCAAACTCACATCGATCCTCCTGCCTCAGCCTCCCGAGTGCTGGGATTACACGTGTGTGCCACCATGTCCAGCTAGTGGTGATGATCTTTTGATCCTTGCCAACAATTCTTTTTTATATTTACAGAATTTCTAAGTATAGAATGTTGTCCCGTCTTTGAACTTACATTAATTTCATGAACACACATGAATTCATCAAATATCATTATTCATTGTTCTTCCATTCCCTTTACCCGTAGTCTATTGATGTTGCATTGTTTTTGTATTGATTCATGAGCAGGCATCATTCACGAGCCACTTAGTGACATTTCGGTGAGTGACAGACCACATATAGGATGGTAATCCCATAAGATTATGATGGAACTGAACAGTTCCTGTTGCTTAGTGATATTGTACCTATGTAACAGTGTCACACAACTAGGTGCTCACATGTGTGGTGATGCTGATGTAAACAAACCTGTTGCACTGCCTGTTATGTAAAAGGACAGCACAGATAAGTATATGCAGTGTGTAATATTTAATAACGATGGTGGTGATAAATGACTATGCTATCATTTATATATTTACTATACTATTCATTTCTTTGCTGTTTTAGAGTATACTCCTTCTACTTATCAAAAGAACACGGATGCACCTTGAGACCATAATTCTAAGTGAAGTAAGGTAGACACTGAAAAATAAATATGAGAAACCTAAAATAATTTAAAGAGCAAAATAAAAGAGAGCTGGCAGGAAACAGGGAGTGTGGCTCTGGGGTGGGGAAGGAGAGCCAGGGAGAGGTGGGTAGGGGAGAGGGGGAGTGAGAGTTGCCAAGCTGCCAGTGTGTGTGCACTGATTCTGCACAGCGAATGTAGATATTATGTATCACAGACATACACCAACACCTAAAAACACCCAACATTTGTCAACAAGGCTATCTATATAAGACACAAAGTGAAAAAGGACCCCTATCTTTTGTGTGTCATGGAACGGAGTGAAATAAACCCCAACACTGACATAAAGAGGAAAAAAGAAAAATACATTTACTGTGAAACAGTGTGCCCTGGCTTGCCAGGAAAGCCTTAGGCCACTAGTGTTTATATGTCCTGATAGCCTCAGGATGCCACACTGCGTGTCTGGCTTGTGTACTTGGGTTTGTCTGAATACACCCCCCGATGTCCCCACAGTCAGAAGGAAACTTGCCCATCGAGGCCTTGCTCAGCTTGCATCTCCGTGAAGTATGAGTGCAGGTAAAGACAATAATCCCGTGTCCTGTTTGCTGTAAATATTTTCCCCTTTAAAAATCTTCTTTATGATACTTTTAAAACACAGACCATTTTATGTTAAAATCTATTTTTTCTTTTTCTGTACAGCATTTGCCTTTCTATCAGAGTTAGAAATTCCTTTTCCTGATCAAATTCTAACATGAACTTCTTTTAGCACACTCGTTCTCCAGACCTTCTCCTCCTCCTGCCCACAGCATGAGAGGACTTTTCACCAGGCTTTATCATGAGAACCTAGGGTATTCTGGAAGTGCGGGGATTCCCTCACAGTGAACCTCCAGAGGTTTTATCTTTCAAGCTGTGAACCTCCAGAAATCCATCAGTTTCTGCTTCTGTGTCCCTCCCACTGTTGGCCCCAACTGCTGGCTTCGGCCCCCGGGCTTCCGTGCCAGGGCAGCTGTGATTCTCCTGCTCCCCCTTCTGTCTCTCCAGTTTTCTAGGGCAGTTTACCCTTAGTCTCAGTTCTCTGATAAATCCAAGAAGTTCTTCTTCAGGCTGAGAATGATGCTTTCCCAGTTTTTTACTTGTTGGACCCAAAACTGGAAGCAGAACTTAGTTTTGAAATCACAGAGACCTTTGTATTCTTTTTGTAAAAAATGAAATGCAATAGGTAGAAAACTGTTTTCAAATGATTATCCAGTTGTTGAAAGCATGTATCATTTATTATTCATTATTGTCTGGTTTATAATGTCACATTAGGTAAGTTCTTAAGAGGAAGTTAGGAAAAATAATTTAACGTGGATAATTTTCTCAGGTATTATTGTAGCTGTGCATGAAAAGCAATATGGTTTCTTGACAAAGGTTTCTCCAATACGTTCTCTTGTTACTAAAGAAGGAAGTAATAAAAGAAAGATGAGAGGAGAATTGTCTGTTTTGGAGCATTTTACAGTCTTTAAAAATCTGAATTCAGGGTTAGTATCTTTAAAAACCAGTTGAATAGTGTCCAAGGAATACCTCCTTATTGTATTTTATGCATCGTTTTATCTATCCCCTTCTGCAAGTTCAAAGATACCATTTCTAAGTAAATGTATCTCTGTAATGGACTGAATGGTATTTTCTCAATTAGGCTATTCTTATTCTGGCTGAAAGCTACAGCTCCAATTAGTACAGAGTCAAAGCAGCCAATTGCCCACATAAGTTACTGTCACAGCAACCTCAGTACCTTCCTTTGCATGAAAGAATTCCAAAAGGAAGGCCTCTGGCCTTCTATCAGCTTGCCCAAACTACATTGCCTGTATCTAAAGTGAAAGTCTAATGGTATTTGTAAAACTCTTAGGAATGTAATAAATGGTGAGGGTTATTTTTAATACAAAGAGTCACTGGCAGAGAGGATACGAAAGAGAAAACAAGGCCTTCAAAATACAATAAAATATATGTAAGATACTGCCACAGTGATTCTTTCCAATTACTGGTTTTGATTTCCCAGGCTTCACATCCCCAAATTCAGCATGGTAACAGGACACAATTATTTATGCACATATTCATTGAATTAATATGTATTATATATCCATTATGTAGTGGGCTCTGGGGCTAGGAGGTGAATTCAGATCCCATACACTAATGCATAGCCCTACATTAGCCTGGGCTTTTCTCCAGAGAAAATGACCAATAGTATTTATTGATTTATTTATGGATTTGTTTGTTTGCTGGGAAGCTGGGAAGCCTCATGATCTGCCCTCTGCGAGATGGGAGTCCAGTGTAGGAGTCTGTCCGAGTGCAAGACCTGCGAACCAGCAAGGACCCAGGTGTTCAAGAGCAGGAGGAGATGGACGTCCCAGCTCAAACAGAGAGAGCAAATTCATCATTCTTCCAATTTTGCATTCCACTGAGTCCTCAGGAGGTTGGATGGTGCCCATCCACACAAATGAGGGCAATTTTCTTTACCCTGACTACTGATTCAATATGAATCTCCTCACAGACACACCTAGTTATCCAAACATCCCTTAGCTAAGGCAGGTTATAGAATAACTTGATAATCACAAGTGGTTCAGAAGAAAGAGGTGTAAACAAGTATTGCAATGAAGGATTCGATAGGGATTTATGGTGTGCTTTTTTTCATTTAAGCTTTTAGTCTGGAGAGCAATGGTACAAGCTACCACATGAATTCACGCATATTTGTAAGTCTGCTCATCCATGCTCAAGAATGAGTTCACTAACTTTTATCAGGTATCTACATCCCTTCCTGGAAGTGATGTTACTTCATTTGTACAGGTTTTATATGAACTGCCCATGAGGTAATGATAAAATCTACTTCTGAGATAAGAAAACTTTTCATAGAGGAAGTGATGTTTGAGCTTAGTTTTGGAAGAAATGTCAGTGTTGACTAGTTTAAGGGGAGCAGGGTTTATATTTATTTTTGGAAGAATAAACAAGGCCAGTTTTATAAATGAGAAAAATTGGATGTGTTGAAACACACACAAACACACACACACAAACTGCAAGTGATTCTACATGTTTGGAACACAGACTTGAAATTTAGGTTTAAAAATATCTCCCAAGCAATTGGACATACAGGCTTATAAATCCAGAAGGAAGTCAGGGTAAAAGACATAGATCTGAGAAGCATCAATATGTTGGTAGCCATTTAGAGTCCACGGAACAGCCTCACCAGCTCAGGGACAGGGTGTAGAGGTGGTGGCTGAAGTGTAGTCCATGTGTCTGTGCATAGTTACTGGCTGCCAAGACTAAAATTTCAACAGTTTTCACCAAAAAAAAAAAAAAAAAAAAATCACAGATATTTAGCTTCCCTTGAAAAGAGAGTTTCCATTTTCAGTCTACAGCCCAGCACAGAAAGAAATAAATACAGTACAAGAGAATTGAAATAATCTCCTGCATACTATCATATCATAGAATGAAGCTAGAAATCAAAAGCAGAAAAAAGCACAGAAATGATGCAAACACATAGAGATTATATAATACATTATTGAATAATAAGGGGATCAAATAAGAACTCAAGGAAGAAATGGAAAATTTCCTAGAATAGAATGACAATAGAAGCACAACATACCAAAACCTACTGGACACAATGAAAGCAGTTCTAAGAGGAAAGGTTATAGCTCTGAATGCCTACATAAAAATAATAGAGAAATCCCCCGAAAATAACCTAACGATGTACCCCAAGGATCCAGAAAGAGAAGAGCAATTCAAATCTGAAGCTAACAGAGGAAAGAAATTATAAATATCGGAGCAGAAATGAATGAAATGAAGACTAGAAAAACAATACAAAAGATCAAAGTGATATTTCTTTGAAAAAATGGAACTGGGTTCCGAATATGGAGAGGTGTGAAAGGGGAAAGGGAAATAAAACTGAGCAAGCTGGGATATGTATATTTGCCAATTCTCTCACAATGAATGCATTTACTGTCTATTGCAATATAGAAAGAAAGAAAGAAAGAAAGAAAGAAAGAAAGAAAGAAAGAAAGAAAGAAAGAAAGAAAGAAAGAAAGAAAGAAAGAAAAAGAAATAGGCTAGCGGTGACTAAGGCATTGGTCACTTTTAATCTGGCAGGGTCTTCTTCGGGACTTTCCTAGTCTCTGCAGCCATAGTCCCCAAAGGCTTCCATGCATCACAAATTTCTGCATTCAACTTCTTTCAGAGTTTTGCAAACATTAATGTCTGTGACTTAGTTATAGGAAGAGAAGGCAACAAAAGAGACTGAAAGGGACCTGGAGATAGCAGGTCTGATTTTGTTATAGCATCTGATGGTCGCTGCAGCATCCAATCGATGTGGGAGAAGAGCAGAAATGTTCATTACAACAATGCCAAAGCCACCTTACTCCACTTAAAGATGTTTAGAACTATTGTGAAGCCTAGCAGCTTAAAATCAAATTGGCTGTGCTCTTTAGTTGATTTTTTGAAATGATTTTTCTTAAGATTATTAAAATCTCTCTGTAATGCAGTAAAACACATTTATCAATTTTTGAAATTTTATGGTTTATTTATATCTTCTTAAACTATTAGAATGATTTTGGAATTTTAACTAAGGTGGAAAATAATTAGAGCAAGCATTTCTGAATATCATACATTTTAAAATGTGGATAGAAGGGTAGGTGTTAGACATAAATTATTCCAGATCCTCCTGTATCCCTAGAGCACATCTTAATCTTAATTTACAACCCAATAATTTTTACCTTCTGATCTTTGTCACTCATATTTGATATTTTTAATAAATCTTTTCATTCTAGAACAGTTTAAGGTTTAGAGAAAAGTTAAAAAGATAGTACACAGAGTTCCTGTATGCGCTTCACCTGGTTTCTTTTGATTTAGTACCTTGCATTTCTACGGTACATTTCTGTTATGACTAATGAACCAATATTGACACATGGTTATTAAACGAAGTCTGTAATATTTATGGCCTTATTCAAATTATCTACTTCTCCATGGGCATTGGTGTATGTGTCTTTCAAGAAATTGGTTCATTTCATTTCATTCCTGCTATTAAATGTTTGCCCATATCATTGTTCAAAATATTTATTTATTATTAGTTTTTTTGTCCTTGGGGTCAGAAATGGTGCCAGGTAATCTTAACTTTCAACGCGATTGGATTAAGAGACCCCTGCGGAGGAGGGGACTGACTTATGGGAGTGTTATTCTCATTAGTGAATCAACCCATTGACGTTCCCAGCTGAACGTACTGTTAGGAGGAACGGGCTAGTGGGGAAAATGTGCCACCAGGGCTGTGCCTTAGAAGCCACATCTCTCAATAAAAAAGGTCTTCCCCCTTGAGCTGCTTCCCGGCCACTACCAAGTAAGCAGCTTCGCTCCACCACACTGTTCTGCCATGATGTTTCTAACCTCTATTGGGTAGAAACCAAAGAGGTTATTACCTCTTTTCTAACCTCTTTTTCCTCTATTGGTAAATTATTTGTCCTCTGCCTTTTCCCAAGATTGTTTGCCTTGGTTTTATTTTCCTCAGTTCTAGTAGACTGCGCCTATGGTTTCTGCTTGCTTGTTTTGTTTTTTTATCTTGTTTGCTGAACTCTTGACTCTGGTTTGATATCTGTCATTAATTTTAAGGAAGTTCACAGCCATTGCTATGTAAAATATTAATTTTTCCACTCCCTTTCTGCTCTTCCATATCTCAGTGATGTATGTGTTGCAGTTTTTCAAAATATCCCAGAATTCCTCAAGCTCTCTCGTCACATTGCTTCTTTTCATTCATTTTGGTTGGACACGTTTCTCCCAGCCTACCTTTAAGCTCACTGATTGTTTCTTCAGCCATGCCCCAGTTACTGATTAATGTACCAATGACATTCATCAGTTCTCTTCCAATGTTTCGGATTTCTTCTTGATGTTTTCTTAAAATTTCCACACTCCTGCTTATTTTCTTGTAATTGTAAAACTTTTCAATGAACCCTTAATATATTAATATTAATTTTTAATAAAAATTAATAGCTTATAATTCTAATAAGTTTATCTCATCAAAATTTGGTATTTATGTCCTTCAGGGCATGCTTTTATTTTGCTTTTTGGCATCCTTTTGATGTCTGTTGAAGGCTGGTTTTTATTGGGTCTTACAAACTGAGTTAGGGGGGCTAGTGAAATAGCTCAGTGGCATAAGTGCCTGCCTGGCAAGCGCGAGGTCCTGAGTTCAACTTCCAGTGCCCACAAAAAAAAAAAAAAAGAAACATAAATAAAGTTGTAGGTATTATAGATTTCAAACTTCTCTTGTGTCTGTTTTAGTCTGCAATCTTGCTTTTGGGAATTCCATAAGCACTCTTTATCAACAAGATTCTTAGAGCTCTTTCAGTGACAGTCCACACTGTTATCCTGGAGTGCTTGAATGTAGTGGTCAGATGTAGAGGAGGAAAATATTTTGTAATCTGATGATTAAATACTGGACTTTGAGTGGATCGTGTGTCTGGGATGCGACCGTTTTTCTAGAGGTGTAGCCTTTCCCCATTCATTGAGACAGTGAAGCTAGAGGGTCCTAGAAATGGTGAGATCCCCTCACCTTGGGTAGGCTATGTCCCTACCGAGGTCATCTTTCCTGGGAGGTGGGCCTCTGCTTTAGTGAAGGCTTGGGTATATTTCGCAGTGGTGAGTCTTCCACTCACCCTGTCAGAGCCAAGAGGGAATCTTTCCAAGGTCTTCCCTGTAAGAATATGATAAGCAAAGCTAAAGACCATAAATGTGTTGGCTCGGATTATGACTGCAGCTCTCAGATACTGCTTTCTCACACAGTTCACACTTGGGCTGCAGCAATCAGTCAGAATTGCCATTAGTCCCATACAGGTTGACGCTTTCTGTGTCTTCTCCTCCAGGTAAGCAGATCTTTCCTGTAACTCTGGATTTTTGTCCCTCTTCAGATTTCAGGGTGACAGTTTGCCCTGTGTCCTGTTTTTGATTACAGGTCCAAATGAAGCCACAGGTTTTCAGTTTATTCAATTATTCTTATAGGGAGAAGAATGGCTACTTCTAAGTTCGTTTTCTATTTGGAGTTGGAAATGAAAGTTCATACTTGATTTTGCATTGTACCCTGATTACAGTCTCTTCCAGCTTTACAGTAGTGACATCTCCAATTCTAGAGCACATTTTCAGGTAACGACAGATGTGGGCATGGAATGAGGAAAGGCACCATCTACAAAGTCCAATAGCCAGTTAAAGTGCACCGGATCTTGCCAGCTTCCTTGGCCCTCTTCTTTATGTATGCTGTTTCCCTTGCCTTCTTATGAAAACCACAAGGTTTATTGTTTCCTGGTAATGTCTGGAAATAATTCACAATACCAATCTAAGGAACATGTATAAATGTATTTATCTAGCAATATCGGCTTACCATTTATTCAACAGCTCAAAGTCCTTGTTCATTTTAATTCTGTTCCTTTCAGTTCCTTTCAAATGAAAAACTTAAGAAAATAAGAATTGTGGCTCAAATTCTACACTTAAAACATTTCCTGTTATGGCATTTGTATATTCCATTCTGATGCCTTTAGTGGGTCCTTTATACACACGTTTTAAGGAATCTCAAAAGATCACAAAATTTAGGTATTTTAATAAATTCCACAGTTTGGGATATTTCTCTATGTATTTTCCTTTGAACTGTTCTCTAAGACTGTTTTTGTGCAAAAAAATGGATGCAATTTGAATACATAAAGTTAAGTGAAATGAATCAGACACACAAGCTTCAATATTGTATGGTTTCTCTCATATGAGAAACCCGAAGTATAAAGAGCAAAATAAAAAGCAGATGAAAAGAAACAGGAAGATAGGTCTTTTGCAAATGAAAAAGGTGTCAAAAGATGGGGACTGGGGGAGGGAGGAGAGGGTGTAAAAAGAATTAAGATGTGTCATGTACAGGTACCAACGCCCCACAATGAATGTAATCATTATGTGTCACAAACATGAACTAAAAATAAAATGAATATGGGGGAAGGAGATCTAGAGATGGAAGGAGGGGAGGAGAAGGAAAATCAAAAGAATCAAGAGAAATACAAGTAAAAAAAATTAAGAAGACTTTCTTTTTGTTCTAAGGATCTGTGTCTTTATTTATCACTGGTATTCTATAAGGATAGATTCAGTGACTTAGCTTTTGCCAGGAATTTAATAAATTATTTGACATGTTTCTACATTTTATTAGTCACATCTTCAACTTTTTTTAAATTATGCTTTGGAAAATATAAGGAGCAAAAATAATAAATAAACTCCCTCTTTCTTGTTATATTTTTAAGACTCTTTAAAGTGTATTTTTCTCTCTTTTTCTTTATCGTATTTTCCTTTATACCTCTTTCATTTAATTGGGCAGAGTTAGGAGGGTGTGCCTTTATTTTCTGCTATACGTTGGATCCAATTTTATATTTACACTCATTTTCATGTAATAAAGTGATGTATATTTCATTATTCTCAAGAAGAGTTGATGTTGAGTTTCATTCTGTCAAATGAACTCAATATTTCAAAAGCATTATAATAAAGCTTTGATTGGTTACTTGTTTGCTTAAAATAAAATACATACATTTTTCTGACCCATACTCTAATTTCCCCAAATGTCTTGCCATCAATACCCACACCTTACTCAAATAAAGTAATATTGTCTTCAAATGTATCTGCTATATTTATTCCAACTTAGGCTAAGATCTCCAAGGCACTGTATTTGGAATGTAGACAAGCCAAATGTAAATAACAACAAGCTACAAAGAAGCTTTTAAAATGACTTTTATTATGGTGCTAGAAACTTCCATGTGAATATTGCATCCTTTGGTGGAATGTCAATATCATTTTAATATTCTAACCTTATCGTGGATTTTTGATATTCTGTAATTTACCTTGAACTTGTGGCATTAAAATATTTAAAAAATGGTAAAATTCATGTGTTAACAAAGCTACAATAAAAATGATCAACTTAGATGTTTCTCTTAACCAAAAAATAAAATGTTTAAAGGGCTCAATAGCTGAACAAAACTGGACCTGCGTTTCAGGCCCAGCTTCCTGCTGTCTCCTCTTCCAGTTCCAGGCCAGAGCTCTGACTGACTTAATCCATTCACGCTGGAGACTCTTCTTGAAGCACCTGATATGGAGGGAATGTCTTTACCTAAAGGACTTATGTAACACTTTCAGTTTATTGCTATTCTGGTATTTATTATTTATTTTTATTAGTCCGTGTTTGCAGTACATAATGTTTTCATTCCTTGTGCAGAGTTGGTGCATGTACATAACACAGCTTCATTCCTTTTTCATCCGCTTTCCCTCCCCTTTCTCCACCTCCCTCCATCTCTTGATCCCCTTCCCCTCTGAGAAAGATCTATCTCCCTACTTCCTATCCTCTTTTATTTTGCTTTTTATTTATACTTTGGGTTTCTCGTATAAAAGAAACCTTGTGATATTTAAGCTTATGTGTCTGATTTATTTCACTTAACACCTTACAAATGACTCAACTTGGTCTTTACGGCAAAATAGTACTCTATTGTGTGTCAACACCACATTTTTTTAAACCATTCATCTGTTGATGGACACTTTTAATTTTCTACCTATTCAGTCTGTGTTTCTGATTATTTTTCATCTGTTTGTGCTTGGAACTTTCGCATAAATTCCAACCTCTAACCTCTAATCATGTTAGAGGCTGTGTTCACCCAGTGAATGGTGTATTTTGGTTAATAGTTTCAGAGATTTCAGTGCATGTGTACCTGACCCTGCTGTTTTTAAATCTGTGGCAAGCTGGCCCCTCAGGGAGCAAGTACATGGCAGAGGAAAACTATTCCCCTCATAATGGCAGTGAAGTAAAGGAGGGGAAGGGAACAAGATTCCAATACCCACTTCTGGGGCTCACATTTAGTGATCTAAATTCCCTCTACTAGTCCTCACCTCCCAAATGTCCCATTTCCTCCCAGCAGCAGTACAGGCTGAGGACCAAGCCATTAGCCTAAGGGCCACTGGGGACAGTTAGGAGCCAAAACACAGCACATTCGGAGACTGATACCTCTCCCTGGGAGAGTCATCTGCTTCATTTTCTGCCCCTAAGAGCATGTCTATCAGAGGCAATTTGTCAAAGTACACTGCATTGGTGGGCCTAAATTGTGTCCTCTGAAGTACATTTTTCAGGGTTCTAATCTCAAACACACGAACAATAAAAATCAAAAAACAAAACCAACTTGTTTTCTCAGCAATAATTGAATGGTCTGTGAACGTAGTTGAAACTGAGTCCATACCTGGATAACTACTAAGGTATTGTAAAATAGTGTTGTAGAAAGATGAAAAAAAAAATACTTTGCACAAGTCTTATCAATATGAATTACTATACATTTGCTCTTTTTCACTAAATAATGTCTCTATATATGGGAACTGCAATGGTTGGGTAAATCTGGTGCATTCTTAGGTATGTTGCTTAGTCACCACAAATGGTTTTCATCCAAAAAGGAGGGATCGTATCAAGCTTGTCAAGAACATCTGGAGTCAGAACTGGTTTCAAATTTTGAACTTGTCACTTCCTACCTGGTGACCTTGGACAAGTTACTTAAATTTTCTGAGGTAGTAAAAAGTATATGATGCTTACGTCAGGTTGCTTATACTGTAAAATAAACATAATAACACATGTACCACATATTATGTACCAGGGACCTGGCCAAGACCCATAGCTGCCTGTATGAGGGGTATGGCAAAGGATGAAATAAAAGACAGAGACAAAATTAGGAGTGCATAAAAGAAGAGCTGGGAGGTCAGTGCTCAGGATGGGCAAAAGATCCCTTGGCTGGCCCACTTTCATTAGCCAGTAAGAAAATGCAGGGGGGAGGGGTGTACTTTTCCTGGAATAGTGACAGGTTTAGCATCACAAAAGAAACAAGTTAAGATCCTTCTCCACACCTAGGTACTTGCTTTCTCTGTATTGTCTTCAGCAGATCTTGTCTTGCCCTGTGAGTGCCCTGGCATCAGGGACCATTGAGACCTCAACCATAGCCAGAGTGGAAATTCCCACAATTTCCACGTTCCAACTTTCCAACTGGTCCACAAGGCAAGGCAAGGACAGCCTCGATCAGACCCTAGCCTCAATTTATAATTTGTGGTCCCCAACAGTAAGTGCTTAATTTATACATTTTAAATACACACACACACACACACACACACACACACCAATGGTTACCTACATTTCACTCAGCCAGAAGCTCAACTTGAGAAGAGCCATCTACAGTGCAAAGACGACCATTCAGCCTAAGTAATGGTAATTAATCCTGTAGGTGACCTTACAAGGAGACAACACCAAATATGCTATTTGTCTTTGCCTCAAATAGCAACTTTGTGAAGAAAATATGAAAATTTTTCTTTTTTCTGACTGCTATATGGAAGTGACAGATTTACTTTTAATCAAGGAAGGAAATGTTCTAAAGAAGCAAATATTTTCTAAATAAACTATCAAGATATGTAATGTATTATTTATTGCATATAGTAACACTGCACCAAATAGTTGCAGATGCTTATCTTGTGGATATGATTCAAATGCCTCTTTGATGAATTTGATCTTAGTATAGGACAATTTGACACACCCATATTTCTTAGAGAAGAGTTTCAGCAGGTCTTTGAGTTCTATTTCAGTCAATGAATCCAGAAATCCGGTGAGGGCCAACACACCTGGAAACCACTTCTTCTGCCTCAGAAGGATGTGGCTGAAGTACACAGCTTTTCTACCTCTGTGGATTCTTGCAGAGTGCGTGTTCCTCTGTGGAGCAATTTCCAGGGCAAAGCCGAGACATGAGGGTAGTCCAAGCAAAATACACATTCCCTTTCCCCTAACAGACAGAACACTGATTTTCTTGAGGGTCTTGATGGAATGGACCAAAAAGAGCACTTCCCGGAATCCCTTGCAGAGTTGGGACCATACCATGTTTTGGCATGTGAGATGTAAGCAGAAGAGTTGGCCAGGAGGGGAATTTTGTTTTTTCTTAATGCCATAGGGTTGGAATCACAAAGTTTGCAGTCTTTTCAGAGTAGCTCCTTTCGCTAAGTAGTATATATTTAAGATTCCTTTTGTCTTTGGTTGGCTTCATAACTCATTTTCTTTTATTCCCGAGTAATCTATTTTATGCATACAGTGCTCTTTGTTCATTTGCCTTTTAAAGAACATTTTGGTTATTTACAGTATTGAACAATTAAGCTAATAAATGCCATAAACAATAGTATGCAAGTTTGGTTTTTGTTGGTGGGCAGAAGTTTTCAAATAATTTGGATAAATACTGAGGAGTGGCAAACCTGTATTTAGCTTTGTAGGAAACTGTCAGTCTTCCCAAGTGGCTACAACATTTTGCATTCTCTGAGCAAGAGCTGGCAGCTCCTGTCACTCCACAGCCTCACGGGCATGGATGTTATTGGTGCGTGGGTTTTAGGCACTCTAATAGGTGCACAGTGGTATCTCATCATTGTTTTACTTTATAATTGCATAAGGACATATGATATTAAGTGTTTTTGTGCTTAACTTTCATCTGTATGTCTTCTTTGCAAGGTGTCTGTACAGAACATTTGCTCATTTTAACTTTTCTCCTTATTCTTGAGTGTTAAGAATTCCTTGTGTATTTTGGATGCAACCCTCTTATCGGATAATGTGCTTTGCAAATATTCGCTCCCAGTTTTTTCACTTTCAGCTTCCCTTTTCCATTTCTTTAAAAATATCTTTCAGAGAGCAGACTTTTTAATTTTAGTGGAGCACAATTTATCAATCTGTTTTCTTTCACAGAAGTTACTTTTGGCTTTGTATTAAAAGTCAGGCCAAACCCAGGGTCACCTATATGCCCTATATATGTTTTCTTGTAGATGTTTTATAGTTTTATGTTTTATATGTAGGCCCATGTTAAATAGTGTGAAAGCATTAAGATTTCCATATTATTCATTCATTCATTCATTTGTTTATTAGGTGTCCAAGCATAATTTATTGAAAAGACTATGTTTTCTCTATTGATCTGTCTTTGTTCCTTCGCCCAAGATCAATTTGCTTTATTTGTATGGAAACGTTTCTGAGTTCTCTGTTTTGTTCCATTGATCTATTTGTCTATTCTTTTGCCAATGCAATACTGTCTTAACTGATGCAGCAATATTAATCTGGAAGTCAGGTAATATCAATCCTCTGACTTTGATATTCCTCAAGCTAGTGTGTTGAGTCTGGGTCTTTTGCTTTTTCAAGTGAACTTTAGAATCAGTTTTTCATTGTCCAGAAAATAATTTGGTGTGATCTTGATGTAGAATGCACTTAATCTATACTCAATTTGGGAAGAATTATCTCAATTTAAGCTTCCTTCCTAGAACATGAAGTATCTCCATTGGTTTAGTTCTCTGATTTTTTTATCAGAATTTTGTAGTTCATACAGATTTTTCACAGATTTTGTTTCTAAGTACTTGATTCTTGAGTAAATTTATTCCTAAGTACTTTATTGTCTTAGCCTTTAATACATTAACTTCAAATTCCACATATTCCTTTCTGATACATGTAAATGTTGTTGGGTTTTGTGTATTAATCTAATAACTTGAAATCTTGACATAACCATATATTAGTTCCAGGAGGCAAGATTTTGTTGATTTTGTTTTTCTTGGTATAAAGGCCATGTCACTTGCAAACAGATTTTGATGTCATCCTTTCCAATCTGTGTGCCTTTTATTCCCTTTTGTCTTTTTTGGACTATCTCAGACTTCCAGTACAATGTTTATTAGAACTGTGAGAGGGAACATGTTAACCTGGTTTGTAAACTTTGCAAGAAATCATTTACTGCAGCCGGGGATGTAGCTCAGTGGCACAGCGCCTGCCTAGCAATCGCAAGGTCATGAGTTCAATTCCCAGTACCAAAAAAAAAAAGAATCATTTACTTTCTTACCATTTAATTGATGTGAACTGTAGGTTTTTATACATGTTTGAGATGATTTCCCTCCAATTCTAGATTTCTGAGCATTATTTTTTTTATGGATGGATTTTGTGTTTGGTCAAATTTTGTTTGCATTTATTGATATTTTGGTGTAATTTTTCTTTTTTAGCTTGTTTGTATGATGGATTATATTAATTGATTTTTGGATATTGCAACAGCTTTATATCCCTAGAATATACCCCACTTGATCATGGGGTATAATTATTTTTATGCACTGGTGGATTTGATTTCCTAATTTTTTTTTTTTTTTTTTTGTGGGTACCGGGGGGTCGACCTCAGCACCTCGCGCGCCAGCAGGCGCCTGTGCCACTGAGCGATATCACCGGCCCCTTTTTCGTATGTGGGATCCGGGAGTCAAACTCGGGTCCTCGCGCTTGCCGGGCAGGCGCTTAAGCCGCTGAGCCATCTCACCGGCCCGATTTCCTAATATTTTTGAGAATTTTTACAACTGTGTTATGAGAGAGATTGGTCTGCAGTTTTATTTTCTTATCATTTCTCTCTTTGGTTTAGTATTGGAATGATATTGACCTCATAAAATGGGTTAAGAAGTGTTCCCTCTCCTATTTCTAGAAGAGATCATTGAAAATTTGTATTTCTTCCTTACATTTTTGGTAGAATTCATCAACAAACTTATCTAGATCTAGTGCTTTATGTTTTTTAATGTCTTTAATCATTGATTCAAGTTCTTTAATGGATTCAGAGCCATTCAGCTGATCCATTTTCCCTTATGTGATTTTGGTATACTTTTCCTTTCAAGGGATTAACAGATCCAGGTGCAGAAAATCAGTAACAATATCACTGAGTTGAACAGAACCATCATTCAGCTGAATCCAATGGACAGTTATAGAATGCTCCATCCAAAGACAGCAGAATAGTCATTCTCAAGTTGTCACACGCATTCACAAAGATAGATCATTTTATAATCATTAAAACATGTTGTACATAAGCATTATTGATATAACTGGACTAATATCAACTATGTTTGAACAGTTTCCTATGTGTTGCACATTCTTTCCTTAAAATAATTATTCTCCTTTTTCCTATGTTATCTGAGGACTATATATGATTCCATTTTCTCTCCACTCAGTATAACAATATAATCCTTTTTAAACTTTTTTGGTGATTTCCCTAGAGTTTGTAGTATACTTTTACAACTAATTCAAATCTACTGTCAAGCAACACTATTCTACTTTCATAAGTAGAGTAAGTCCTTAGATTATTCTCAATTCCTCCCTCCCACCCCCTCTTTACCATGCTATTGTTCATTCCACTTATCCAACTGTTACATGTTCTGGATGTATTTCAGAATGGTTACTTTTTCATTCCCCCTGCTGGAAGCATTCAGTGATTGTTTTATATATCTTCACCATAATTTGATAAAGCTCTTACAGGTAAATTCACAAAAATAGTGTACACACTATGGAGCCCCCAAGATTTTTAATTTTCAAGCTAAACGCTTCCATTTACTATGAAAGAGACACCCAATAATTTTAACTCTATAGCCAATAAATTTATAACATCTAGTTTAGATTATATATCCCTTTTTCTCAAGAGTAAAAGTTTTACTCATAGTTCTTATATATTTACTTATGCTAAGTAGATAAGTAGTATATAAGTGTAGGTTTATACTTTGACATTATTGAATTTTCACTTCTTCTGAATGCCATTTCAGCAATTGAAATTGCAGGCATCTCTACTTTGGCCTCAGTAATCTCTTCCTAAAAATCATCCAAAATACAAACTGCAGCAACATTTCCCATTATTTTATTTTATTTTATTTTATTTATTTTTTTTTTTTTTGTGGGTACCAGGGGGTCAACCTCAGGACCTCGTGCACCAACAGGCACCCCTGCCGCTGAGCGATATCACCAGCCCCTTTTTCCTATGTGGGATCCAGGAGTTGAACTCGGGCCCTCGCACTTGCAAGGCAGGCGCTTATGCCGCTGAGCCATCTCACCGGCCCCTGAGCCATCTCACCAGCCCACCATTATTTTAAATTTAGAAAAAATTCTAGAGGGTTTGCATATTGCTCAAAAGTCCACAGTCCGTTTTGAGCCATTGCTCAATTATACTTTCTGCTTTTCCACCCATTCCTGGTCCAGCAGCTTCTCCCTGAAGCTGGAATCTTCCATATTTGTCTATTTCCCCTCCGGAGTATGTCAGTTTGACCTCTGACTCAAGTCCTCTAAAGAAACTAAGAAAAATTTTCAGACGGTCAGTTTATTTAGCATTTTCTTCTTGTGAGGATGGGAGTTGTGGAGGACGCCATGTCACCCTCCCCCAGACCTGAGGGTGATTGTGCCTACTCGCGAGCAGGGCAGGCTGTGTAGCGGTGACTGCCCTGAATTGGCTGTTTGAATAGTGAGTCTGGCCGAGGCTGTGTATGTGTCTTCATGGAAGAAAGCGGGTGGCGTGTTGGGATAGAATTGCTCCTCACCAACGGTCACAGTTGAGCCCAGAGAAGCAGCCATGAGACCGTGGGGGTGAGATATGAGATAACATCTCCTCTGAGGCCTTTGTGACTCCAGAGAAAATTCCTTCACAGAACTGACTGCAAAACAGGTTACTCATTGACCACAACCTGAACCTGGCTGTTCTGTTCCTTTTGCAAGAATGCTTTCCTCCCTTTTTCTCAACCCTTGCTTAACTACTTATCTAGCACGTCCAGCCCTAATCCCCTCACCATTTTCTTCACTGTAAATGTGATCACTGAATAGGGAGGTTCTGGCTGCCTCATCACCTTTCGTTCCGCATGAACAACTGGCCATCCCAGATCCCTGCTGCGCTGCCATTTTGTCTCTTGTTCTTTCTTTTCGCCATGTGCTGTAACACTTTGCAGGAGACTGGGGTCCACTGCGAGGGTCCCCAGTAGGGAGTGATAATTTCTAAGCTTTTTGCATGTTGGAGTAGAGATCAGAAGTGCCTATATCTAGGTTTTCAATACAGAACATTAGTGACATATCTCGATACAATATATTCTTCTAATGTTCACATTAGTAAAATTTGCATTTTTATATCCAAAAGTCAATACGCTGTCATAAACAAAATACTTTAGATTGGCAGACCACTAAAATCATTTATGTATATTTTCAAAAGCATTTAAAATACCAACATACTAGTAGCACTAAAGTTTGTAATTAAACAAAAAAGTTCTTTATTAAAAATGAACTCTGTTATTCTGGGGAATGAAAATGATTTTGTAAGCATGTTCACATCCCAGAAATTTGTCAGTAGGTTTGTTACTCATATATACTCAGTTTACTGGTTTTTACTGCAGATTATTTAAATCTGCTGTGGGCTTTTGGTCGATATGTAACCCCTTTTATAAAATTTAAAGTAAAGGGAAATATGGCTGTACCTTGAATTTTGGCTGATTTTTAGGAACAGTGTACAGATACTAATAGAGAAATGTCTGAAATTATAATTGCTAAAATGTCATTCTATATATGTTAAATTATAATAATGTAGAAATAAAGTATGACAAGTTCACAAGATAAATACTGCAGTTAGAATCTACTTGTATTTATCAGCAGAACATTTACCAATGGGAAAAAATGTAGATAATCTAGACATGATCTTATAGATTTATTGCCTATCATGTTAAAATAATTAGTTGTCTCTTTTCATCCACAACTTGCTACTGGTAAAAAATAAATATATAATATTTTAACAATTATAACAATCATTAATATTTACTGAACAATTACTAGGAGCAGGTACTCTCTAGGAGCAGATACACAGAGCTCGAATCATAGTTGATAATAAATGCCTGCTGAATGAATTGGAATTTCACATTTCCAGGGAATAATTTAAGGAATTTAACTGTAAAAGTTGAATGCTACCCTGTATAAATATTTTTAAAATGTGATGCTGCGTATAAACCCTATGGGTGGATCTTATTACAAGCGTCTCCAGCAATTCAAAGGAAGATGATGAGGAAAGGAAGAACAGAAATAGATCTTGAAACAATGTTCAGTGAATGATTCCAAAATTATAAAAGAAGCTTAAGTGGAGGTTTTTTTCATTTGCTTAGTTTTAGACACTGAAGACTTATGCATGACAGCTGAAAACACAATGAGGCATGTCCTGGAATAAATGAGAATTGAACTTTTGAAAGTTTTACAGTTTAAGTGGTATCATTTTTCCTCCATAATTGTTCACAAGTGTACAAAGTATTATTCTTTTTTTTTCACTCTTCTTCCAATATCCTTTATCTATTCTTTTACCTGCAGTCCTTGAAAATTGGCAGCTTTCAAAAGTTCTAGTGTTTCTTGTACCATTGCTTGTTCTTTTGCTTAATGTCTTCTGGCATCTGACAGTTTAGATTACATAAGAAGGGAAGAAATGTTCCCCTGAAGAGTTTAAAAATCTATCCTAAATGCATCTTTATATATTTTCTTTTACTTTTCCTCTACCTTTTTTTTTTTCTTTTTGTGCACCGCTGTGAATATACCCGTATGGCACTTTCTGGAAAAGGTAGCCAATTTTCCTGTATCATTGCCTAATTCAGAAATCTTGTGGCTTTCAGGTTTGTCTTGTTCTGATGTTTTTGTTTTGTTTTTTGTTTTCTTTGAAGTTCTTATGCTTCTGAAATCGTGTATTTGGAGATTCTTTTTCTGCAGTTCCTGTTATTGTTCCCTTGAAGAATGCATTGTTTCTATTTATATAATGAAGGTGGAAACAAAAAAGAATAATTGGATTTGGCCAAGAGATAAAGAAAGGAATCGTCGTTCTCTCATCTAACTGATTAAATGATGCATGTATTTATAAAACATTTTGAAGTAACTTTGAATGAAAACTGAAAGATTGAGCCAAATTATCCTTTGACCTATATTTTCTATAAAATAGAAAGAGAAATATCACAGACAAATATGGATTCAATTCAAACTCATAGCTTAAATTTTATATATTGTTGAAGTGATCGACCATGTATAAATTTTGCAAAGTTAGCCTAAAATAGTTTTATCAGTTTGGTGCCATACATTCATGGGAAGATTTTAGGGTTGTAATATTATGGATTGGGTGTAGTGGAGGAGATGCAGGGTGTGTATGATGGATTCTTTTTTTTTTTTTTTTTTTTTTTTTTTTTTTTGGGTACCGGGGGGTCGACCTCAGGACCTCGCGCGCCAGCAGGCGCCCGTGCCACTGAGCGATATCACCGGCCCCTTTTTTTTTTGTATGTGGGTTCCGGGAGTCGAACTCGGGCCCTCGCGCTTGCCGGGCAGGCGCTTAAGCCGCTGAGCCATCTCACCGGCCCTGTATGATGGATTCTTACGCAGGTAGTTTTTGGATAAAGCTGCTAGCACTTTCTCAGTAGAGCTCTTCACCTTACCCCCACCAAACGCGCGTGCACACACACACACACGCACACACACGAGATGGCATAGATACCTATTTTTTCACCTTAAGTCTAATGAAAACATTTTTAACAACTGGACCACTCAGAATTTGGTATGTGTCCCACGAAGTTATAAACTACACTATAAATAGTACAGTCACATAATGACATTTTGGTCAGTGATGGACTACACATAACAATGGTCCCATAAGATTATAAAGTGCTAAAAGATTCCTGTTGTGTAATGACGTTCATAGCCATTGTAATGTCCAAGTGTAAAGCATTACTGACACGTCTGTTAGATGCTGGTGTAAGCTAACCCACTGCATTGCCAATGATATTAAAGTACAGTGCAGACAATTATGTACAGCACATAATACTTGATCAATGTAAAATGGCTGTTACTGGTTTCTGTATTTATTATATTATACATTTAATCCTCTTTAGAGTGCACTTCTGCTTATTTTACAAAGTTTAGTATAAAACAGCATGCATGTTACATTGATCATGGCCACGTACACTTGTATTTATTATGTGCCTTACTTGTATCTAGAGGTCAGGTGGAATGATTGACCTCCACCTTCTAAGTTTATTTTCATACACTCTATGATGTCCGCACAGTGGGGAATCCTCTAATAAGGCATTTCGCAGATCATATCTCCGTCATTAAGCAACGTGGGATGATATCATACTCCTTCCTTGGAAGTCTGCAGCCTAAGAAATGGGTGGTGAGTGAGATTGATGACAATATTAAGGAAAACTGCTGACGTGCTAGGTGAAAAACTTGGTGTAGACAGAGCTAATAATGACTTAAATGCTTGGCTTTATGGGGGATGGATGGAGTCTATGACCTTAAAAACTGCATTTGTCTGGCCTGGGAAAATTACAGATGAGAAAACATAAGCAATGATGGGTAGAGATGGTAGAGATGAATTTCAATGTCTCCATGAAAGTGTTAGACCAAAAAGGGAACTCTAAAGATCTCCCAGACCACAGAGCCGGAAGCCAGTTTATAACAGAAATGGGCCCCCAAATATATTTACACCTCTAAGTATTCCCTCACCTGCTTCTGGTTACTTTCAGCGAGTCAAAGCTGAACCTGCACAGTTTGGGAGACGCTAAGCACAGAGACGAGGCTGGCACACCCCTACTCTGGGGTAACTGTCTCTAGCATGGAAACACAGAAACAAGGTTACCTTCCATCAAGTCAGAAGTTTGATGATGATGCGTGAGTGGGCATTCATAATTACTAAATTAAACTACTGCTGAAACAGAATAACCTGGACTGTATACTCTCTACAGTGGCTGGAAATTCTTATTGCTTTCTTAGAACAATGGAAAAACCCTATGCTTTGAGATGTTTCAAGGGGCAGCAGGAAACAGAAATAAAACTACTTTTCTGTCTAAACTCCATAAGTTTTGCTTGATTGATTCCATTATGTTTATGGCCTTAAGCAAGTTACTTAAATTCTCAATTCCTCATCTGTGAAATCAAGTTAACTATTAAAACTTTTTTTTTTTTTTGTGGGTACCCGGGGTCGAACTCAGGACCTCGCGTGCCAGCAGGCACCCGTGCCACTGAGCGATATCACCGGCCCTTTTTTCGTATGTGGGTACCGGGATTCAAATTCAGGACCTCACGCTTGCCAGGCAGGTGCTTATGCCGCTGAGCTATCTCACCAGCCCAGGACTTTATAATATTGCTATGAAGATTGAAGTATTTTTAGAAAATTATAACAAACAATAGTTAGTTAAATTATATAGTACTCTAACTCATAGCAGCAATTAAATGCATAGTACCTACTAGAATTTTCTTAGTTTACTTGGACCTTTCCCTTAAGATATATTTTACAATATTCCTTGCACTTGAATCCAGATACTACATTCACACTGTCTGACAACAAATATTCATTGACTGTCCAATTTTCACAAGTTATTGTGGTAAATATTTTTTTTTCTGTCTCTTCATTTAACATCCACAAAAGTTATTGGCATTTACACCATTGTATATAATACATTTTAAGGGTTACAAATGTTAAGAAATTTATCAAGTCCTGGAGCTAGTAAGAAACAAAGTCATTATTTTAATTCTTTTCTCCAAAGCACAAGAACAGCTCATTTTTTTCCATAGGTGAAGCCATTAGTAACCATTTTTCATGTATGTTCTTTCTAAGGACCCAATAATAAAGGACAGAAAAAGATAGAAGAAACATACAAGAAACATGCAGTGGTTTTCTGGCTAATTGTGGGATAAAATAACTTATTTCATGTGTTATAAGGAGCCCACAAGAAACATGCAATTGTTTTCTGGCTAATTGTGGGATAAAATAACTTATTTCATGTGTTATAAGAAGCCCTCATGCCTGTACAAATGTCTTCTTTATCAGTAAATAAATCATATTTCTGAGCTTACAACCCCATCCACAAGACTGTGAGCTACCACAAAAAAGATATAAAGTTTCTGTTCTTAAGGGATTTAGTTCTTTCTTAAGAAAAGATGATGAGACCTAGCTGGGTAGAATCAACTATGATGAAACATAAAAATTAACGCTGCAGACAGTAAACGATTAGGAAATAAAAAGAAAGAAAGAAACAAATAAAAAATAGAAATAAAAATAAGGGATCAAATAGCAGATCTCTCTCATAGAGGAATGGAAAATCTTGGATTCAAGATTATGATGGCTCTGTGTTGTTTTTTTTGCCTTTGGAACCTGTTTAAGATAGGAACCCAATATGATTTCATTATAAAAGCCATCACTCTTTGGAATTATTGAAATAATAGAACTGGACTTGAGATGATAAAGGATAGTATAAACTTTTATTAAATAGAGATGAACTTTAAAAAAACATTTTACAAGTGTACTGCTAATTAATGTTTGAACTATAACACAAGTGATTTGACTGGCAAAATTTACTCCATTTGAGAAAAATAAATTTGATGTTTAAAATGTATCTAAAGTTAAATAATTAGAATATTGAGAATGCTGCTGCCCAGATATTTTTATATTTACATTTATCTGTAACAAATACAATTTCAAAACATAGTTTTGAATAAAACATTCAGTAGCTTTATACATGCTTGTTTTCTTTAGACAAAAGCTACCATTTAAAAATATATAACATCTGCTAGCCAGACTTTTAACAGCCACTAACTTAGTGCTTAGGAACTAAATATGAGGGGGAAATGTTTCTGCTAATTTTAAACAAATTAATTAGAATGAGAGAGGCAGAAGAGAGACAAAAGACATAGAAGGAAAAGAAGATGTTGTTAGAATAGGGAAAACATAAAGCACACAGTCAGGTCTGCTGAATTCTCAGGCATTTTTCAATGATTTCTACTCTCAATTATCTTCTATGTCCCATTCAACAATGTATTAAAATTAGCATTTCATTTCTTTGTGTTTATAATCATGCTTCCCACACACATAGAAACACACCTACACATCAAATCTCCTTAACATGCAAATCACTTGGCAGTGTGGTACTTGCAGCCTCTAGCTCCTGAGTCTGTTTTTCAGTGACTTCTGATTTGAGTACTAGTGAAGAAAAAGGGGATCTGACTAGACTCAACCTCCACCTACTGCTGCCTGTCCATCATGTCCCTCCATCCCTGCTCCTGCTTCACTGAGTAGCAAAGTTCTGAAGACAGATTTAACAACGCCCACACTAGCAAAGGGCAGGGATTTGTGTATTGCTAAGCCACACTGGGTTTGAAAGCAGGCCCTGCCTCTTAACAGGCTGTGGGTCCCAGGAGAGTGGCTGTCAAACTTAGGTGCAGATCAATCTCTTTGGAATTTTGTTAAAAATGCAAGTGCTAAATCAGTGGTTTGTGAGGGCTTCTGAGACTGCATTTCTAAGAAGCTTCCAGAAGAAACTAAAGGCAAGGTCCTGGAACAAACCACTTCCGATTACCAAGGCTCACTTCCTGTTCTCTAAGGAAGCTATCACGCCTCCCTTTCAGGTTGCTATAAAGAAATGAATATGAAAAGTGAATGAAAGCGCCAGCGTCTTGTGGAGAGTAGATCTTCAGTACACATCTTGGGTGAACCAGGTATCTCTCAAACATCTTTTCATATCTCCAGTATGGTTCTCCTTGGGATAAGGTAGTAAAAATTTAGTTTTCCTTTAAGGAGGGAAATTGTTTACATTGAAGGTAAAAATTCCTATAAAATATTCCAAGTAATAGTGATTAAGATATTGCAAATCTCTCCCAGCATTAGTTAATTAGTGATGCTGAACTTCACACTTACTCAGGCCCTGATCTTGGGCTATTATAACAGGACCTTGAGGCAGACAGCTGTCACAAAGACAAAATGCCTTGTAGGGCCTAAAATAATGACACCACCTTTTATCACCGCAAATCTGCATTTCAAAACTAGCAAAATGCAGCTGTCTGTCAGCCTGTCAGAATCCATTCAGCTCCAACCTAACTGTGTTTTTATGCTTTTCACCACCAATTTGAACAGTGACAAATGGGGGGAACCGCTTCTTTAACCTAATGGAACAGTCGCCATCTCTGAAAGAGGTCCCTATCTTCCTCCTAAGTGTTTCCTAAAACAAGATGTACAACGTCAGTGTCACAAAGGAAATCATGGCTCATGTGTCGTCTGACCTCACACCTCTGAGCGGGTGGGGCCCCATGAGGAAGGAGAAGAACTCGCTCTCCAAGGTGGTGAATCCCATTGCTTTGAAAGTCTGAGTTTTCATTTAACTCTACTCAAGGTGTTTTCAGCTTCTCCATTTCAAAGTAAAACTTTAACTACTACATTAATAATCATGAAGGTATGTCTCCCTTGAGAAATGGGCAAATACGCATCTTGTCATGAGTCTGAATTCATGGGCTCCTCTTTAGTATTAATGCCTCTAAATTTGTTTGTTGAGTGTCACTTTAGCATGCATTTTTTTAAAAGCTAAAGAAAGACTATTCATAATGTAATTCATGTATGAAATGTTTAATATTTAACACTATCTCCTATCTGCTCCCAATCTAATATATTAATATAGACACATCATTATGCTAAAGGAAATGCCTCATGATGTTAGAAAATGTTATGGACTCAGAGGAGCGATGTCTAGTTAATTACTAAAGAGTAATCTCCATCTGGTAGATTCCGTCTTCCTTGCTTATTCTCTGATAGGTCTCCAGATAATCTCTGAAATAGTCTCCTTAAGCACGTGAAGGTTTCAGAGGTTATTAGTAGTAATTGTGTTGCACAACTGAGGGATTTTGTTTAGCGTGATGGAAGCCACAATGTCATTATTAGTTGATTAGTGTGAACAATCTTTGACAATATGCAGCACCAACTATGACTCCAACTGGTGGCAGCTCATTATTCTGATTGCTATTTGATTTGCAGTGTTATCAACCACAAAGTGAGCGACATGGACCAGGGAAGAAAAGCAATAATTGGAGGACGTTGTTTTTGAGCACATGCCAATGGGAGACGTGAAGCTTTCATTGCTTAGGAAAATGAATCTGCATTAAGCAATTGAGACTTGGGGGTTGGAGTTAGAGGTTAGAATTCTAATAAAATAATGCTCAAAATCTGCCATCATTCGTCCTGCCTTCAGGGTATATATCACAGGATCAGATTTTGTTTCATCAAATTAAATATAAAATGAACAAGCCACTTTGGTAGTGTTATTGTACTTGTTGAAGGATAGCTTTAATAGGAAAATAGAACAGGAACACATGAGGAAGGAAATACTAAAAGAGTAACTGTTAGGAGAAGTTTGGAAATAAAGACTAGAGTTTTTAGAAAGACTGAGGCATAATGGAACATTCAGGTTAGAAATAGCTCTTTAGTTAGGGTGTTAGGGCCACATCAGCAGAATCCAGCCAAGCTTGTTTCTCATTGGCCACTTTGTTTTGTCACTATTAATTCTGTTCAATAATAATAATGTGAAAACCCCCTTCTATGTAGAAAAAATTATTGTCATTCTCCTTGGGGGGCAAAGCTTCCTTGGCTTCAATTTTTTTTTTTTGAACCTGTGTAATTCTCTGAGACACATTTACCACTTTACCCAACTTTACTGCTTAAATAGACCGTGAGGGTGGGAAAAGATTTAAAAACTCAACAGCCACGTAAGTCAACAAAACTAAACTTAGTTTGAGCGCCACACACAATTTACTAACTGCAATTGATGGTGGATTCTTGCTGTTAAAAGTGCCAGAGCTGGAAAAAGGGGAAAAACCTACAGGGCCTTGCAATCTGGGAGTTTGGCCAGGTGTGGCCACATTTTCAATCAATCAGTCAATCAATCAATACAGTTCAGAGAAAGGGAGTTGATGCAACATTCCCACAGTCGAACATCTTCAGGTTTGCTGCAAGTCTGAGAAGCTAAAACCCGGAAGCGAGGGCCCTCTCTTTATTAGGACATTATTGATTATTTCTTCCTTAACATGTTCTTACCATTCAAAAATTCAAAATTGACCAGAACCCCTAAGATCTATTATTTCATCAGATACATAGATTCTCATAGGTTTTTATTTTTTTTTTTTGAGTGATTTCTTTCCAAAGCGTGTATTAACATCTTTACAGCTGCTCATGTTTTCCGTGTCCTGAGGAATGTTAAGTTCAGTTCCGCAAGTGGTTTGACAGAGCCGCACGCGGTTTCCAGCTCCACCAGTTCTAAGGTGCAAAGCAACGCCGGGAGTCCGCCTCTGGGCCCCGGATTTGCGTGACAGCGTCAGGTTTACTGGTGTGCGTGCTTCATTTGGTTACAAGACGGCAAGGCATGCAAGGAGCTTAGCCCCGGGCCCTGGCATACTGAAAGTGCTCTATAAATGTAAGCAAGAATAATAATTATTATCACTATTACTAGTTATAATGATTTTTATCAGAGCACTAAGGCACTAATCTATTTTTAATGATGTTCTTTAGTGATCATTTCAAAGGGTCAGTAGAAAATCAAATACAAAGTTGATTCTTGCCGGAGTGATCTACAATGAATTCTAGACCTTAATGTGGGCAGGGATTAAGTGAAATAAGGAAAGGGAGAAGCTCGGATCTTGGCCTTCCAGAAAGTGCTAATAAATGTGTATGTTCTCAGGGACATGCAGGTGCTTTCTGGAGACAATTGGAAGGAAACTTCCTAAAGTAACTTCCAATAGGTTGCATAAATTGAAAAAAAAAAAAAAGTTGCAGAGTGACATAGGAATGGAGAGCAATGAGGTAAAATATATAAATGAAAAGCAAAGATGAGAGATTAATGTGCCACCTAGAAAATGTTTTACAGTTGCAACATTTGAGAGTAATAATTTTCCAAGAAGGCATAGGAGAGTCCCCATGTGGTCGCGATGTATTTGCTGCTTAGAATCCTCATGGCGATGTTTACTGTGCCGTCAGAGGCCTCTAACTTCCAAGGCATTTCGAAGAGTAGAGAGTTAATGACTCTTTTCCCTTACAGTCTGAATCTGGAGTTTATCGATTTGTGCTCTGCCTGTTCTTATGAACATGTTTATAGCATGCTTGTACCTGTAGTGTATTTGACCTGCTAGTATTCAGTGAACAACACATAGCAAGCATTTCTCTGAATTTGAGTTATTCAGGATTTTCATTAAGGTACCTGGGACTTGCCACTTCAGCAAGGTCCACAGTACAAGTGCTATGAAGTTGTAGGCCGCAAGGCCTGAAGAAGATGCAGCATTCACTAGTGTGGAAACTGAGGCGATCTTGGTCACCTGAGTAGCACTGTTGTCTAGTAGGCTGGCTGTCACCGGAGTAGAGTATAACTCTATCAGTGCAAGAAGGAAGACTTGGCTTTTGTTCCTGCAGAAACAGTTGCTTAAAACAAATCGAGACTCAGGATTAACTGTGAAGAATTTGGGTTTTGTGTCCTGATCATGTCTATGTAAGAAAAATCTATTCTACTTCATTTCTGATGTGTGTGAAACCTCTCTTCAGTTTTGCCAACAGGACAAAGGCTATTGCTTGGTATCTGTAGCCATTTCATCCACTATAAACTGTGTTTCTGGAACTGGGAGTTATATTTCCTTCTTAACCACACACAAGTGACTTTTAGGAAATATAATGAAGGAAAGAGGACAGACACATGGCGGATGTGTGTCCCATAAATCCATAACTCATACAGCCCATTCATTCCAATTCTCCTGAGAAGCAGAATTCTGTAACTGTAATAAGGATCTCAAATAATAATTTTGTATCTCATCAATAAATATTAAAATTGAATGTGTCTAAGAAAAATAAGATATCAAAGAAAACCCTAGTGAAAAAGTAAAAAGAATCATAACTTTCCAAACTGAATAATTATGTACAATCAGACTTTGATATCCATGGATTCAACCAACTCTGAGTGAAAAATGTTCAGAAAAAACCGCATCCATACATTACATGTGCAGACTTTTCTTATTATTACATAGACAATAACATTCAATTATTTATACAGTTTTTATATTATATTAATTGTTATAAGCAATCTATGGTTGATCTAAAGCATAGGGAAGGATGTTCATAAGGTACAGTGGTAACTCGATTTACAAACGCTTTTGTTTGCAAATAATTTGGCTTGCAAGTAGACTCATTTGACCAAATTTTGTTTTTGTTTGCAAATTCTGCAACGGCTAACAAATGCAACTGTGGCCATTTTTCCCCCACGAACACAAACTTGGCCATCTTTTCCAAAATCGTGGAACAAATCCCGTATCAAGGTACCACTGTGTATGAATGACTGTGCCTTTTCATATAAAGAACTTGAGCACCTGAAGATTTCAGAATCTGCAGGACCTCTGGGACCATCCCTTTATGGATAGTGGGGACATATGTATTGTGAGGTCCAAAACTGGTACCGTGAAAGTGACCACTATGGTTACACTTCCACTTGCCTTCTGACATTTAGAATAATTTTATTTCTGTTCTTAGTATCATGTTAGAGTCATTTTCCAAATTGTCTGCTCTTTCAACATCTTCATCTTCTTCCTGGGTCCCTATACTGTTGAACTATGCTGCAGAACCACACACCATTAAAAGGCTTTCTCTGAGACACGTGAGTGTGTCGTCCTAGACATCCTTTCATTAACCGGGAGATGGTCACCTCACTTACCAAGTGAATGTACCTAACATTGTGAGGAACACATTTTACTCTCTTGGCTCTGTCCCCAATCTCACTGTATGTGTAAACTCGCTTCTTCATTTAAACAAGGCAATTTCTTTTCCTTCCTCTCTTTTAAAATACCTCTCTTTATTTCCTCTTCTATAATATTCTCATGTTGGCTTTTGAGGTTAAACTATCTCTTTTTCTCACCCAGACTAACTCTGCCATCTGTATCTTTGGCTTTCTTCTGTCCCATCAATTATGGTACTATACTTCATCAATTATCCCTAGCAATTATGCAGACAATAAGTACACTCTGTAGGCAATTCAACACCTGTAAACTGTCTTGCATCTTCAGAATATAATAACTATCATAGATCACATTACCAAATAATCTTATGTACCTGATAGAGTTTGCCTGCTCTACGTTCTTACATATCTTTCTGCAATCTCTGGTTTGCTTTCCTTCTAGACAAGCTTTACCACCACATCTCCCTCATATTCTCATTCTCCTCCCACGTGTTGTGCCTGAGAACTTGCCTGTCTTGCACATCACCAACTACACAGAGAAAGACGATGAAGGACCCCATATGTTGTGCTGGGAAATCCATTGCCACAGTTGCTCAAAGACCGAGTTTCCTGTGAGTTTTTCTGAGTACAACAGGGACACTAAGACAGCTCGCTGCTGGGAACCACAGATTCCAATGACTCACAACTTCGTTGTCTTAAACATATCCTCATGACCTTCTTGAGTCTTCATCAGGGTGGTCTGAGAACTTCAGCTCTCTTTCTTAATCTCCTTTCTTCACTTGGGTGAGGCTCGTATCACTGTCTCAAAACTTGACTTCCTGCTCCTCCTCATTCTTTCTTATGGGCATCTGACAGAGTCCTGGCAAGTTTAATCCTGTCCGCTTGGCTACTTCTTGAAAAGCTGGACAAAAACCCTCAGTAATCCTGATCTTCACTTTTGAGTTTTCGGGCAAAGAGTATCTTTTAAGGTCTCCAGCAATGTCAAGATCCAAATATAACCCTCAACCTTTGACCACTGTATTCCATTTCTACTTTTAACCATGTATCTATTTTTAAATATTGTCTTCTTATGGCTTATATAAATTTACCTTCTATTTCTCTGATGATATTTTTTCCTCAGTTCTATTTTTGATTCACTTCATCCTTTAAGATAAGTCACGCTCCAGTATTCTGGCTTCATCTATTTTTTTTCTGCCATTCCTTACTCTCTCATGTCTTGGCGCATTCCATGTCTATAATTTTACAATAATTTCCTGCAAGAACTGTTCTTACTCTTTACCATATTCCTGAATTTTCTCTTTATTCTTCTGAATTTCAACTTTCACATTAAGCATCCCCCAAACTAAATTGAACATTGGTTAACATAGTTCCTACATCAGCTTTACTCCTGATTCATTGAATTGTTTCACCAACTACCAAAAAAGAAGCATTACCATTTCCTCCTGCTTCAACACGTGCATTTCAAAATCCACCAAGGTTTGTGTCCTTCCATTTTGTTTGTTTTGCATTACTATAATTGTGTTCCATATCATTTTTTGGCCTGGATTTCTTCAATAGTCTCCCAACAAGTGTTGCCATTCTTGCCCGTGACATTCTCTGCTACCCTTAGTGTGCATGGTGTTCTTCCAAAGTGTTAATTTGATCACAGACCTTCCCTGTTTATAACTGCTCTGGTTCCCACTGACTTCAGACAAATTCTGATACAGGCCCTGAAATCAGTTGGCTTGCCACCTTATCACACTTTTTGATAGTAGCCCCTCTAGGCATCCTGAATGACGTGTACATTTTGGGTATGTCCTATCCTCTCTTGGTCCTGAGTTAATGCCTTGTCTGCCAACTTTCTCCACATTGTAAATGCGCATCTCTTCTTGCTGAGTACTGTCCCCAGTTCCCCAGGATAAATTATGAGTTACATGGTGCTTATACAGTCTCCCAGAATTTGTTCTTTCTTCCTTATAGACCTTAGAATAGAACATTATGTTTCTTTTTAATTCCCAGTGGACCCTTTCTTACTGTACAGTATGTTTTTTTGGCATTAAATGCTCCACCTCTCTCCCTTATTACAAGGCATATTACAGCACTCCATATTTGTGGAATGAATGAACTTGTGAATCCATGCCATATTATTTCTAATCCACGAATGACCTTTATACCTCTTCTTTTTTATTTTTTCTAGCAATTTTGGCACTCCCTCTGTTATTTATTATACTTTAAATCATTGTTTCAGAACTGAACATCTTTGCAAAGTAAGTCATATCCCGGAAGCACACAATTCCATTAAGCTGTTGCATGAATTTTGCCAAACAGATCCTTTCACCATCTATCTCAGAATTAATGGAATTCCAGAGGGAAGGAAAAAAGTCAAACACTGATCACACGTTACTGATCACAACATCTGCTGATGTTCCTCTAGAATTTGCATTTCTAGATGAATGCTACCTTCTTGCTATTAACATGCATGAGAAGATGTGAAAAAAACACCATCGTGTTTGGGAAATCAAACACAATACAGCCATTTTATAAGTCACTACATAGCTGAACAGGAACAGGATATTTCTGCCGCTTTTCTTTCACTCGTATGATGCATATCTGTTTAGGTACATAACAGCTGGAATTTGAAATGTCAGTTTCTATTAATGAAAGAGACTGAGTAGCAGGCTTGATGAAGGCTGACCTGATGCGCACTTCAAATGGCTGGTTAGGTACACAAAAAGGAATTGATTCTACAAATGCAATCTATTCTGAAGATGACCGTAGGCCCCTAAGGTATTATAAGGGAATATGGAGGTTTTGTTTAAGATAATGAGCCAGTTATGGGCCGGTGAGATGGCTCAGCGGTGTAAGCACCTGCCCGGCAAGCGCGAGGGCCTGAGTTCAACTCCCAGAACCCACATACGAAAAAAGGGCCGGTGATATCGCTCAGCGGCATGGGCGCCTGCTGGCGCGCGAGGTCCTGAGGTCGACCCCCGGTACCCACACAAAAAAAAAAAAATAGGTAATGAACCAGTTATTAAAAGCCCAAATCTCTGAACTGACTATAATAGCAGACTAGTTTAACTATGTTTTAGAAAGTCAGAAGGAAACTGGTTATAAAGAGCAGGAAATTACTCTTCTTTGGTTATTTTGCCCATGCTTATTCAAAGTGTTTAAATGAAGATTATCAAACAAATGGCTGCCCTTGCTACATACCTATGATTTAAATACCATATAACATTTGATCAAATGGGGCACCCTTGGAAACAATTTGAAATGATACACTTTTGGCTATCAAATATTATTATGATTCATGAGAAGCAAGAATTCAGAATTTCAGATGAAAAGAAAAGGGAGATACAATTAAGTAAGATCTCTATAGCATGGTAGATCACTATCAGTAGCATGTATTATGTGTATGTATTTCTACCATCTACAAGACTGAAGACTTCTTAGAAGCAAATAAAGGAACCTGTTTTAATTTACTTTTTTTTTGGTAGCACTGTGAATCCAATCCAGAGTCTGGATGCCAGGCTAGCATTTTCCTCCTGAGCTCCAGCCACAACACTCTATTTACCTTGATTCCTGTTTGTTCAAGGACTGAGTAGTAAATCAATAAACATACACCTTTATTATCGTGTTAACATAACAAAAGAGACCTCTGTTCTTAAGTATAGGTAAGAAGAAATAGAGATAGCTTTGGTCTCTTCCTTATACCCTACACTTCTCCTTTCCAAAGAAGCATCCATAATATCATCCCACAGATGATACGAGACTGGCTACACATGACGCTAAATAAGAACAGACTTTTAAGTTTTAAATAATTGCATGGAACCTGGACTATATTTTTTATTTTGTGCAGGCAGAGCCCTCATGTCCTCCTTTAATTTATTCGATCACTTATTTAAAATGTAGTAATATAATAGAAGAGTGATGACTAAATGCATGATATAAATTGACAGAAGTCAATCCCGGGCATCCACTGCACCCTTTTGCATATCCGGCCTTGGCTGAAATGTTATTATTGCAAACAAAAAGTCTCTATTTAGCATCTCAGCCCTCAATTTCTTGCTATTCATTCAGTCCTTAATTTTTTTCTAAAACACATCTAGAAAGAGAGTGTGATTAATCATCCCTGTTTTCTATGGACCAAATAATCTCATTGCTTTTAACTTTATTGTTGTGAAATTCTGGTAAATGAATGTGACTATACGGCAATGAAGCCTCTAGCCACACCACCACATGTCAAGAAATTGCCCATAGTGCAAGAAAGACATCGATCAAATGAAAACTACACATTCCCAGCATAGTGATCATACTTTTCAGGCCAGTAATTTAAGTGATGTTTCTGTCGTTGCTGTAATTTCAAGCTTCCGAATTCTACCATACTCAACAACAAATCACATTCCCAATACTATTTCCTAGGGAAATCATTGGATTTCCCTTTCTTCTTGAATCAAGGGGAATTATTGAGCACTTTATTGGAATGGAGATCATATCTATTGACCTCGTCCTCATTATCTTCCTCAGGAATAAGACCCAGAGTATTTTCTGAAAAATGATTTTTACAGGTTGTGGAAGGCTGCAGAGTTGCTCTGTGGCAGAAACTTTTAACTGTTGTATGCGGAATGTGGGGTGTATTCAGTGTATAGACCATTTTCAAAGAAGTTCACAACTCACAAAAATAATTAAGAACTAGTTCTCTGAGAACATAAAGATTTCACAACCTTTAGCCTTGCTTGTGAAACATAGAAAAGAAGAAACTGCCAGTCACAAAAATTTAACTGTCATTTGTTGAGTGGCTACAATATGCTAGGTTAGGTATTATGCATGCATTGCTTTCATTCATGTAACAATAATACACAACAGATACTGTTATTCTTTTATACTCGTGAAAATAAGACATAAATAGCATAGTTTGCCAGACCTGTAAATGATGGAATCAACATTCAAATCCACATTTTTTCACATGATCATCTTTGCTCTTTCTGCTATGCTGTGAGTGTGGGTTTGTGCATAGCAGACTGATAAAGGCATTTGACTCATATTGGGGCAATTTTCTAATTTTTCCTTTGTAGGTCATGTATAACCAAAAGATGCAAGCTGTTGCCTGTGTGTACCTATTTAATATGTTGAAGAAGCTTCTGTGTTCTCCAAGTGAGATCACTTTTCAAGTTTGACTATTGATTTTCTTTAAGGGCAACAGTACCATCAGACCTTTATTTATTTATTTTTTTCTTTACCGGAGAGTGGGCCTTTGGGGGGAAAAGTGCTAGCACTATACATAGACCTTATCAAAGGGAACACATAAAAGTTAATATTTTCCTTTTACTACTTGAGAAAAGTGCACAGGGGCAATTAAAGTGCCTGAAATCTCTCAGTACAAATCCATTTATTGTGGCTGATAATGGGCACAATGAGAAGATGTGCTCCATTCCAAGGGTAGAGAAGGTTTTAATAGTCTTTTAAGTGAAAACAAATAGTAAGAAAAGGCAGGCAGGAGAGTTCCTCTTTGGAGGTGCTGGGATGTACAAATCCCATTATTGGTTGATAGGATTTGTGCTGCTGCCTCCCCCTCGTCACTTTGAAACGGCTTTCAGCTTCCCACACATCTCTCTGAAGCCGGTCTCCTGGGTGGCTGTCAGCAGGACATCCATCTGTTTCACGGCTTCTCTTTAAACAGAGTCAAAAAGATCACATAAAATGCTACTGGATATCCCCAGCCCCTTTTAAAGGAATAAAAGAAGTACTATATAATTATGTTGCACACTTCAACCTTGTTTTACGCATTAGCTAATGTTGCCTGTGAGGTGTTTATTGGTACACTTTGGTACAGACAAAGCTTTATTTGGGTAATCCACACCTTACTGAATTCCAAGCTGCCCACCATTGTTGTGTTTCTCTTTGTTTGTGTTTCTCAGCCTGAGCCTAATGGTGAGGAATTGGACTTAGCGAGGGAGTGGACGGACACGGCTGACAGAGCAAAGGTGATCTGAAAGGTGTGCTCTGTTAGCTTCCTGTGGGCACACGTATTTCTAAAGATGACAGCTGCTTTGTTAGGAAGGCACCAGAGGACTGTCCCTAACTTCATCTAAATACAAACACCAATAATCCTGGAAGCAAAGATGGGTCATTCATTACTACTCTCAGCTTCGTACCCACCTAGTACTCAGCGGTACTGTCTCGGTTGCACCTTAGAATTGCTGGAGGAACTTTTGAAAATACTGAGTTCTGGGCCATGCCAAGATCAATCAGAATCACTGGGGATGGAAATCAGGCATCGATATTTTGGTGGTTCCCAGATGACTGTAATGAGTAGCCAAGATGGATCCCTGCTGTGGTAAACCCCAATTGTCAGCAGAGCCCATATAGATGGTCTCTTATGTAAATCTTAGGAAGTATGTGCTTAGATAGCTGTCTGAGAACAACATCATTTTCTCAATACAGAAATGGACCGATAGAAAGAGTAATTAAAAATAAATTTCAGTGATGTTGAACATTTTTTCATATATTTATTTGCTGTTTGTTCTTCTTCATGTGTGAAGTGTTCCCATCTCACTCCAGAAAGAATGGCTATTATCAAGAAATCAACCAATAACAAATGCTGGTTGGGCTGTGGGGAAAAAGGAACTCTTCTCCACTGTTGGTGGGAGTGTAGACTGGTGCAACCACTGTGGAAATCAGTGTGGAGATTCCTCAAAAAACTAAAATTAGAGGTTCCATTTGACCCAGCTATTCCCCTTCTTGGTATCCTCCCAAAAGATTTAAAAGCATCATACCACAGTGATATATGTGCACCCATGTTTACAGCAGCACAATTTGTAATAGCTAAATCTTGGAAAGAGCCTAAATTTCCACCAATAGATGAATGGATGAAGAAGATGTGGGGTTTATATATATATATATATATATATATATATATATATATATATATACAATGGAATACTACCTAGCCACAAATAAAGGTAAACTTGAGACATTTCTAGCTAAATGGATGCACCTTAAGACCATACTCTTAAGGGAAATAAATTGGACACACATGTTTAAATATTACATTATTTCTCTGGTATGAGAAACTGAAAGAGTAAATAAGAACCAAAATGTGTAATTGTCTTGGTTACTTTTCTCTCCTTGCTGAGACAAAATACCTGATGCCCAACATTAAGGAAGGAAAGGTTTATTTAGCTCACAGTTCATGGAGTTTCAGTCCATACTCAGCTGGCTCCAAGGCAGGATGGCATAGCAGAGGAGCAACAGTTCAAGGTGGCAGAAGACAGCAAGGGCAACAAGAATAAAAGTGAGAGCAAGCTTCTTTTTCCTCCTTTATATTGTAAGCAGCCCACCCCTCAGGGTCGATGTAGCACTTGCACCATCTCTGTGCCCTCCTCTTGCACAGGCTCAGCATGTTTACAAAGTAAGGACCCTGGCCTCCCTGGTGAATCACATAGTTAACTTCTAAACTTCTCAAGTTGACACAATGAACAACATCCTAGAGAGGTAAGGGCATGTCCTCTACACCCTAGGATGTAGAACTGCTGAGTTACTTAGTTAAACTTCTAGACTTCTCAAGTTGACACAATGTATCAACCATTACAATAATAGATACTGTGACAGAGGAAGAAAATGTTCATATGGGAAAAGGAACTAGGGAGGGGGGAAGAGGAAAGGAAGGAACGAAAAAGAAAAAAAAATGAGAAAAGAAGGAGAAAATGGATACAAAGCTTTTGTAAATACAGAGGGGAAGAGGGGTTGAAGGGAAGGTGGGGGAATGAGAAAAAAAGAATCAAGTTATATCATGTACAGGTACAAATTCCCTATGATGAATGTGAGCATTATGTATACATAACATATACCAATAAACTTAATTAATTAACAAAATAAGTTTCAATGTTTATCTGTATACTAAAGGTCATTATGAAGGATTTAACTATGTGGTTTCCTATGTGGTGAAGCATACCTTTCCTCTCTATGTATTTCTTCATGCCCTAAACTGTTCAGCAGCATTTTCAAACACTGAGAAAAATCACCCTTTCTGCCCTCAGTCGTCTGGTTTTCTATTTTCTTTTTGTCTCTTTTGTCTTTATATCTCACCATTTCCTTTCGTTGAGTAAATTATTATGTAGATTGACAGATAAGAATAAATCAACAGGGCCGGTGAGATGGCTCAGCGGCGTAAGCACCTGCCTGGCAAGCGCGAGGTCCTGAGTTCGACTCCTGGTACCCACATACGAAAAAGGGTCTGGTGATATCGCTCAGCGGCACGGGCACCTGCTGGCACACGAGGTCCTGAGGTCGACCCCCGGTATCCACAAAAAAAAAAAAGAATAAATCAACAAAGAAATCTTTCTTTTTTGGGGGGTGGGCAGAGGTGTCAGCAAATAGGAGAAATCGGTCTAGGAATGCTACTTTCCTGGTGGGTTGGAGTAGAAAGCATTTTATCAATTCCCATTGGCAATGCCACAGTGGGTATCTCTTCACTCAGTCTCCATCCTAATGCCTTTCCCCTCGAGAGGAAAGATTTGCAATTCTCTTTCCTAATAGATCCTTTCCTTCATTTATTTATTTTCTGTTACTGTTGTGGTACATGACACTATTTTATTTTTTAGCTTCTCAAGCATCATCTGGAAAGAAAATATTCTAGAGTAACATTGTTGAAAACAGCTCTGACAAAGCGTGGTTTCTCCCTCTTGTAAAACAAGTACAAGATATTCTATATTGTATTGACAAACATTCTTGCTATTGGGATAACCTGGATAAACTCATTCCGTTGCTTCAATTTCCCTTTTTAGGACAATCACACCTTCTTCCTTTTTCTATGCTGTATTTATTTTGCTAAAAGCAGCCAGAAGTTTATGAATATGCTATTTCTCCCTGGTTCATGATTTAGAAATTACCTCCAAGCAGAAAGCACTTTTGAGAACATATCATAAATTTAGGCTTCCTTTCTCTGCTGAATATCAATTCTGATCTTTCAGCTGCATGAAGCTTGAAAAAAGTGGCACCACACATTTTGTCCAATTTATTCCCATACAGGGTATGGAGGTAAATCATGCAAAAGAATGTTGCAATAAAATGTAAAAAAAGGAAATTCTGATTTTAGCCAACATAGTACTTGGATTTACCTTCATACACTGTATGGGAATAAATTGGACAAAATGTGTGGTGCCACTTTTTTCAAGCTTCATGCAGCTGAAAGATTAGAATTGATATTCATATGAAAAAATGTGTTATTCTTATATATGCATTGTTATTTCAGTATCAATGGACCTTACTTCAGCTGCATAAGATTTTCTTCAAATATATCTGTAACTGCTGGTTTTGTTCAATTATTAAAACTTTCTTTTTCTTGTGATAACTGTTTTCAAGTTTGTTCTCCTTTGTTATCTATCTTATTTGAACTTTTAAATTACCAAACATTTCACAGATCAGATTTTCACAGTACCAATTCCTTTCTAATTCCTACCAGAATGGATTTAAATTTTGTACTGAAATTTAGGTTTTCCAATGGCATTTTATGTATATCATCTCTTATTTGTGCTGTGCCTTGATCTTAGAATTTCCTTTTATAAAGTATGTCCCCTTTTTAAAAGCCACTTGTGCTTGAACTCAGTTGAAGATATCTAATAAAGTTTACTGTCATTACTTCTAATTTAAATATTATTCTTAGAGTATGTTTTCTGTGTGAGTTTCAAAACTGTTCTCTTTTTCTCGAATGAAAATCATCTTCATGGAGTACATTGTGCTTTGTACTATATTGCTTTTCTACCTCTGCGTTACCTTCCTAGAACCACGATAACAAAACACAACAAGTTGTGTGGCTTGAAACAAGAATATTTTTCTCACCATTCTGAAGGTTAGAACTCAAAATCAAGATATCGAAAGGCCCGTGCTTCCTCTGAGACTGCGAAGAATCCTTCCCTGCTGTTTCTTAGGTCTGGTGGTTCACAGCCATCCTTGGTCTTCCTTGGCTTGTGTGGCACAGCGCCAACCTGTGCCTCTCTTGTCACGTGATGTCCTCTTCTGTGTGTCCTCACGCTGACACAGGCACATTGGATTAAGGACTCCAGTACTGCTCCAGTAACGACCTCATCTTAGCTGATTACAGCTGCAATGCCATTATTTACAAATAAGATCGCATTCAGCTAAGATTAGGACTCAGCTTATCTCTTTGGGAGGAACATAATTCAACCAGTAATGACTTCTAAATAGAGATGCTTATTCATATGCGGCTGCATTAAGAGACAGGAGAAGTAACATATGCCCATGGATTTGATTATTCACTTGCCAAATGGGTTTAGAAATGATAAGAAAATAAGCTCCTGTTCTTTCATCTGTGCTGAAAATCAGTACAATTCTGTGTAGTATAAGCTAATAAAATGGAGGAAATCTTATATATGTATGTACATAGGTATATTTATGTATATGTCATCTTATAACATGTTGCTATTTTCCAAAAATCTCTTGGAATAGACTTTTGTGTTTGAAATACTGACTACTGATAAGCCCATACTTGCCGTAATTTGGATGCAGATTGTCGGCCAACAGTTTCCAGTGTTGGAATCTTGGCCCCCATCTCTGTATTGTTTACTGCCCTTTGTGTTTTCTGCTTCTATTTGAACTCTCGCAGGGGAGTTAAAGAGGGTGAAGGACCTTGTCCCTAGCTACTGCAAAAAGCCATTACAAGTTTTTCTGTGAGAATTTTACTGCTAAACAAATGCCATTAATAAGCTGGAACATGTGTACATATATACGTGCACATATAAATAATATTTGTATAGATTACCACTTTGTACACATATCTAATTATACATATAATTAAATAAATAACTTTAAAATAAAAATTTTGTCTCATGTGAGGCCAATTAAACATATTTACACACTCATTAAGAGCATCCGTTCAAGTATACATAAACCTTTTCTTCATCGGTTCTAAGGGATATGACAGGATAACTGCTGACACTGGTAGCTTCCTTTCCAAAATATTTAACAGAACTTGGTATTTAAATAAGAAATTTAGGTAATTCGTACAGTTTTGTACTAAAAATATTAATAGTATTTCTTATTATTTAAAAGCCTCTTAAAATTTCCTGATGCATTTTTGATCCCTTAGCTCATTAAATAGGCAGTGATGTCAAAAGGCTAGATTAGAGGAACACTTAAAGTACTGATTAACAAAAGACTTCAATGTGCTGTGGCTGAGACTGCTGCCAACCCTATTCTCTAGCTTCTTTGAAAGTTCAGAAAACATTCAGGTGTGTGATGCGAGAGGGAAAACATTAAATATCTGTGCAGAAAAACCCAGCTTGTGACCTGGTTTGATAGTCACAAGATAGATGAATTTGAGAAAAGCAAAAACATTATTTTAATTGAATTTCATCTATGAAAACAGCCTTAATATTCTTGTGTAGAATTGTTGAAAAGAATCAAAAGGATATGGTTGATGCTCCAACTCTAGAAAGTGGTAGATAACTGTAGGACTCTAGGACATTTTGTTTATTATTATGGGAATGGTGAGAATCAGAAAACTCTTTTAGTAAGCATGTAAAACACATTTTTTGTCACCTAAACATAAGCTAAGTGAAGTAGATTTGCATGAGTTTCCTTAAATCACGTAACCAAAATGACAGCGCCACAAGAGATGGAGTAAGGATCTTCTGTCTTCTTTACTGAAAGCCTCTCAAAATTCTGGACATAATACATGAAATAATTACATCTGAACCCAGGAGAATGTAGTCCACCCTCTGTATTGGAGAAGGCAACAAAGTTTGAAGTACAATCAAACCACTAGTGATTTTCCCTTTTTCCCTTCAGTATTTCCTATTCTGTGTTCATAGTAAATGAAGCTTGATGCTTTATTGCTTGCGCACAGAAAGAGCTCCAAACGAAACCAGTCTTTTTGCACTGAGTAACAGGAAAGTGAAGACCTTAAAAGACAATCCTTTGAGTTTTATTGTCGTTCTTTCCCACTTTGGTCTGGATAAAATGCCAAGCAGGAGGCTTCAGTACCTGCAGCAGCTGAATGATAATGTGGCACTGGGGCAAGGGCTGCCACTCTGCAAGAGGTTGGCTTTCCCTATAGCCACAGGAATTATGGTCCCAGGGAAGGAAGGAATCCATAACTCTCTCTCTCTCTCCCTTTCTCTCTCTCCTTGTTTCTTAGCACTAGAAGCAAACACAATTGCAGAAACTACAGGAATGAGTGGAAAAGCTCAAGGCTCCACTTGGTAGCCAGTACACCAGAAATGGGACCCAGAGACCTGGAAAGAAGCAGGAAAATCATGGGGAGCAGCGATGTCAGAGAAATCCCATAATGCCGTTTATAAACATCTGTTCTTACCCTCGGGGTCCACATGCATGACTCTGACTTCAGCGGCGTATCAAAGGCTTGGAGAAGGACATTCCACCTTTAGAAAACCATCAACTACGTCGACGTGTGTATACCCTCATGTATATGTCGGAGAGCAGGGCGTCATCATTTTCGGCATCCAAACAAATGTCGGATGTGAATCCATTTTTATAGTGCAAGGAGGCCACAACAGAACGGCTAATGAGCCTACATTATCGCCTGGGGTTTTGCAATATTTGCAAATAGGCTAATTACATGTATGCAAATATGGCTGTGTAGAGTGTAGACAGGTAGAAATAGTCATATGAAGAAATTGAAATAGCTTTTCCACATCGCCATCATATTCTGGAATAAATCTGTTCTGGTGACTCGGAAACAGTTAAGTGAGCCATTTAATTCTACGGGAACCTTAGGCTGGGCAATCATACACTTGATATATGAGAACAAGTATTAGGAAAAACATAGGTGGTGTACTCAAAATAACATGAGGGGAGTTTAATGGAGGGTATATTTGTAAAGTCATAGGACAGCAGAGGCAGGTTAAGTCGTCAGGCTGGTAGAACAGAGGACAGTGTCATTCTTGGCCCTGAAGAGCAAGGACATGAAGGAGACTGTGATATGCAGAATAGGCAGTGGGCAGAGGACAGGGACAGCATTTCCGTGCAGATGCCAACCAGCGATAAGAGACCACGCAGCGAGGGAGCAAGGGAAGCCTACACTAATGCCGCCTGCCTCTGTCCTCCTGGTCTCCCAGAGGTGACCCTTCTCCTGTGGCCCTTGGCCAACCCGCTTAAAAGCCAGAGTACAAAGAGCGCTGCCCACCCCTTCCCCAGTGTCCAGTGCTGAGTCGGTGAAGCTGTGAGCATCCAAAAGTGCAATGGAAGAAAGCCCAGCACAACAGACCTTCTATATGTTTCCAGGAATCTCACAAATCTGCTCTCCACATTATTTTCTTTCAGTGAAAAGATGTAGTCCTCGGTTTTACTATACATGGAAATAGCAATTGTTTTACTTTATCTTGTCCAAAGTTGACTTTTCTAACTGTAAACACATTCATGCGTATCAAGTATCCACTCTTAGCTGATGTAGACGAATGTGGTTTTGTAAGATTTTTTTCATCTCCTCAGTACGGGGAGCAAATGATGGTTCTAGACATTATCGTATATCTTCTTAGGGCATGGTTTTGATTTTTTCTTCAATTTTGAACTATGAATATTGGTGTCTATACTGTATTACAGAGGCATTGCTTTTCAACTCCTGCCATGTCTAGACTAAGAGCATTTTCATTGTTTCTGTTATGATTTTTATAATACTGAAATATAACTAGGAGCACACACTTGAAATAATCTTGAACATTATATTTATATTTTTGTCTTTGCTCATTAACATTAGTAGAGTATTTTGTATTAAAAACATTAAAACACTTTTTAGTGAACACAGGCCAGACTAGAAATCTGTATCTATAGGCTATAAAGAGAACATGATTGATTGTGTTAATTACTTTTCCACGGGAGAGAGGATTCATTTTTACTAAGTAACTTCACAAATATTTTCAGAATTAAAGTAAGGCAGACTTAGCTGTACTTATCTTTTTCAGCTTTATAATCTCATCAATATTCTCTTGTACTCGATATTCTATGATATATAACAGTTTTCCCAGGGTGGAGGGAAATGCTCTGCTCATTTGTTGCCGGGATTTTTTTTCTTATCTCATTCATCTCAATGAGTAGATGTTACAATACAATACAAGATATATTAGAAACGGGAAAGAATCCTGGTCTTCATATGTTTTAAAAGTCATAATTATAATAATTATGCATTGGTATGAAATGCTGATAAATATAGGCTTTTGTATAGAATTCATTTTGACAGATGCATATATTCCCTTTCCAAAGATCTGTTGTATTTTTTATTTTTAATTATAGCTCGTATTTTTAGCTAGATATTCATCCAATCATTTAAAAATCTTACATTAGGAGGATGAGTAGTAGAAATTAAAAGAGAAAGAGAATAAATACCTAATTTCCTTAACTTTACTATCTATGTAAAGGTGAATAGAGGCTTCCATGCTTACTTGAGGGATAGGTCCTTGAGAGCTGGGAGCGTAATGAAAAATGCAACCACACAGAAAAAATAACAGCATGCTTTTCTACAGCATCTTTATTTTCTTTTTGTTTATTTTTTCCAAAATGAGCTAAATTTAGGTAAATTACTTATTAATGTGGTTCTTAACCACAGAGTATTACTCTTCTGATAGTAGCCAAAAAATCAATAATTCATTAGTCTTTCATTAGAATAGTTGAAAATGGCCCTGGAAACCTGTACTGTATATCATCGAAAATTACAAAAAACCCCTAAAGTTGTTCTCATTTTTATACAAGGTGTGAATAGTACTAATGCCTTCATCTGTGGGTTAGTAAAAATGCTTTTAAAGAAGAGTTCTTCAAATAACTATAGTAAGTTAATTGCATGTTCCTCTAAGGCAGGAGTTAGTCTGAGATGGTGACAGCAGGGGATGCAAGGACACAGGGTGACTAATGACCCCACAGCTCAGGCAAAGCATCATGCCAGGGCCTTTGGCAAGTGTGACATGAGCATATTTCTACAGCATGGGACAACTGCCTTCTGCATTGTTTTTAATCTAATGGCAACATTGATGTGTTTGTCAATGAAGCATGCTAATAAAAAGTATCTTTGTACAGGGATATATTGATCAATTTTATTTTTAAAGACTAATTCTACTTTAGTAGATGGTTGCTTTTCCTTCTCTCCAGATGAGTGATCTTTACCTAAGAATTCCTTTCACAGAATGTGATGAAAATATAAGCAAATTATAACGCTGTGTCTTCTCTTCTTAGAAAATAGAGTATTACTGGCCATAAATGTCAGGAAAGATGATGGTTTCTAACCACTCCAGAGAGAACATTTTGCAAGATAATAGTGGAAGGGAAGGGACCCCAGGTGGCCGACTCTAAATTGTTCACCCAGAGAAGGAAGGGACTTCCCAAAAGTGCTTCTTAAGCAGATGCATCAATGTCATCTTTACCATTCTGATAAGTGACAGAGACTATCTTAGTGGTGGGCACTGGGCCTCCCCTTCCACCAGGGCCTGCTAATTACACATAATACGGCTCTTACCACAGTGGTCCGGCATTTAGGGTTGAATTACTTTACCTTTGGGAGGCAGAGTAAGAGTCTCCCAAAGATATCTACGTACTAATCCTCGCAACCTGTGAATACATTACCTAACCTAACAAACCAATTGCTGCCCAACATTTAATGCAAACCATGTCCTTATGCATTAACTGAATGGTCTGGATTAACAGAATATTTCCAGATGTGAACCTTGACTTGGACTTTGAAATGGGGTAAGAATAGTTCATGGGCTTAAAAACCAGTTTATCAGATCAAAGATAACTGAGGTAGATAAGTCAGTTCCTCTCCAAGCAGAGAATGTAAGTGGATGAGGAACTGGGATGGAGCTAACCACCTGTGTGGCGATATGAGGTGTGCAAGTGAAGGGGAGGGAGACATATGGGGAAGTGTGGCATTGTACACCTACAGCCCGGACTTCTATGGTGTGTGGAGGATGATGGTGGAATTTGGATGCTGAAGAATCAGTTAAGGAAAGTATATTTGTCTTATCCGGGATAGGTTTTCCTATGTGAGTCCTGTCTTCAGAGCAAAGGGAATGACTGTCATTTCCTAAATTGACTAAAGGAGATTGCAATGCTATTTAAAGCTATTTAAATTTAATACCTTATAAAATGTCTTCCCAGTTCATACTATCACAGCTAATGTGAAATTAAAACAGAAACAATCGTGAGCTCGCAAAGGCTTGTCCTGTTGTTGGAATTAATTTGTAAAAACAACCAGAATGGGCAACACTGGCCCAAGACCATGGGGATTTGTTTAATGGTGAGAATTTGTTGACTTAAGTGACTCCATTGTATATTCCGTGAGGTAAGACTTGGTGTGGACGTGCAGGGGTATAGTCACGTCCACCCCAGCTGAAAAGCAGGCTCTGTCTCTCCTACGCTAAGCATGTACAGAGGGCAGGACATATTTGGGGGAATAAGCCTAATTATCTCATTTTTCAAGACCTAAATATGAGAAGAACTATTCAAAAACCTAATCTATGACCTTTCACAAAACCTTCCTCCATCACTCAAAAGACACCAGGATTTACTACCTGAGGGCAAAAGAGTTCAAATAAGGAAACTTCACTATCGCATTACAGTGACTGAGAAAATCTTCCCCCTCTATTGAAAGGACACCGATAGTGAAAAGGACTTGAGAGAGTTAAAATTATCCCAAGGCTTAAACCTTTGAACCTCTTAGGATGCATAATCCTGAGAGATAAAATTATTCTTTGTTTCCTGGAATAATTGAAGATTTTTAAAAGACACAGCAGTATCTGGTTAAAAATGACTTCTATCTTTTCAAACATTCTGTAATAGATACATAGAATTACTCTCATACACACTTATTTACTTTTTTACAAAGATTCCACCATGTAGAATCATTACGATATTTTAAAAATATTATCTAGAGAAGAAAAGAAATTTCCATGGGATGAATTTAAATCACTTATGCAAGACTTTTTTTTTAAGGTTTGGAAAAGAAATATAGTAATTAGGTCACCAGAGAAATGAGTGTTTGACAAATGAATGTCTTCTTAAAAGACTTGCCATTTGCAATCTTGCTCAAAACGCTATGCATAACATTTCCAAAAGGATGATAGTGAGCACATGAAAAGCTGCGACTACAATTATTTTTAAATGGTGACTTCCTCTTTGAGTCTTCCTGGGGACACTGCTTCAAGATTGTGGAAACTGGGTGGTCACAAAGGATTTTAGGTGCAGAAGGGCCCTGAACTGAGTCTAGTGCTATGCTGTTGCTGCCTTAGCATTTTTCGTGTCTTTTGAACAAAGAGCATCACATTTTCCTTTCTCTCTGCACCCCACAAATTATGTGCCTGACCCCGATTTTTAAGTGAATTACTGTGATCTCTGCTACCCCCCACCAACATGACCCCTCTTCCACAAGCCTCTTGGTCTCTTCTCACATCAACAGACGAGCTATCATTCTAAAAATGAATTCCCCAAAGCAGCAAACCCATGGAGTTTCTTAAAATAATTAAATAATTATGAGATGTTTTTAGTTCTGTTTTATTGATGAAATTGAACTAATCTGATGGATTCCTTGCATTGTCGATGGGGTCCCACAAGATCTTATTTTAAAATGAAAGGTGGTGCGATGATCAGAGATGAAAAGACTTTATTGAAAATTATTATTGAATTCACTTCTTATCCCAATGCTTAACTTTAAATATTTCTTATGTATATGTCTTATTATATAATCAGATTTTATGGTGAATTGTCTGTATACATCAAAGCCAACAGGTTGTCCCTCTGAATTGTTGACCCAATAAATGGTGAGAATTGCGTTCTCTGCTTTTACCAAATCAACTTAAAATTACAGAAAAGCCATCATTTTCCATTTTGTTTTATTTAATATGTAATAGCTTTGCAACATATTAATTTTATATTTAAAATTGTTGTAACAACATTATAATATACCATTGTGTGCCAATGCCATTATTTATTGAGTTTTTATTGTCTATTATATGTCTGGGATATCAAAAATAATTGATTAAAATTCATTGCAAGCTCTAAGACAATATAAGAAAGTAGCTAAATTCATAATAAATATTCAGGAATTACTAATCTTCATTTAGATAGTAATCTATTAGTGGATAAAATGGAATAAGAAAGTATTACAATACAAATTACAAAGGAATAAACTTATTAAAATATTTGTCAAACATGCGAGAAAACATTCAAAATAAAAAACATCCTAGGGCTGGTGAGACGGCTCAGCGGCTTAGGCGCCTGCCTTGCAAGCGCGAAGGCCCGAGTTCGACTCCCGGAACCCACATACGAAAAAGGGGCCGGTGATATCGCTCAGCGGCACGGGTGCCTGTTGGTGCGTGAGGTCCTGAGGTCGTCCCCCCGGTACCCACAAAAAAAAAAAAAAAAAAAAAACATCCTAAATGTTACTGAGAAGTATAAAATATTAGCATAATTAAAAATAGTTAATAAAAGGCAGGTATGGTGACCAGTGCATGCAATCCTACCACTCAAGGAGACTGAAACAGGAGGACTGCAAGTTCAGGCCCAGCCTGGATGCATTAGTCACTCTCCTGTTGCTCTGACATAAATGCCTGACCCCTGGAACTTCAAAGAGAGATTTATTTGGCTCAAGGTTACAGAGGATTCAGTCCATGGGTGGGCAGCTGGCTCTGAGGCAGTCACGGTATGGTGGAGCAACATGGTGGAGGAAAGCTGCTCAACCCATGGCAGCCAGGAAGCAGAGAGGGAGGGAGGAGCTGAGGACAAGAATACACCCTTCTTGCTCGTCCATTCAGTGACCCACCTTCTTCAATCGGGCCCCACCTCCTAACAGTACATTCAGCCATGAACTCAGCCATGGGTTAACCCACTGAGGAGTACAGCACCTGTATGATCCAGTCACCTTGCAGAAGCCCCACCTCTGAATATTTGAGACTTTTAGGGGGCATTTTAGATCTAAACCTGGGCAACTTAGTGTCTTGGGGAGACCATGTCTCCAAATAAAAATCAATCAATAAAAAATGAGCTGAGGATGTAGCTCAGTGTGATGGCCTGGGGTTCTACCCCGAGCACCAAAAAAAGTCAATACATTCTTTGAAATGAGTAAATATCTTAAAAATATCAACTCATGCATGTCACCAAAGAAAATATATAGTCACATCATGATTGTATACACCTGATATGATATGATGTGTTCTTATTTCCCAAAACTCATAACCGTAGTCTACTGATGAACATCATACAAGTCTTAATCAAAGGACAATGGACAAAATACTTGATGAACTGAACATGTCCTGTGTGATGACTGGGAGAAGATTCTAAGAAGCTTCCATCTTGATTTTTCTGAACTCTGCCCCCTGTCCCTTTACTCTTTGTTGATTTTGCTTTATATCCTTCACTATAATAAAGCTTTATAATAAAGCTTAGCCACCAATGCAACAGAAATTGTCAAGGTCATGAAAAGACAAGGTATACTGAATATCCTGAATTGTCTCTTACTCCATAGTTCATTTTCTATACCAATGCCACACTGTCTTGATTATTTATTTCTATAAATATGCTCGAGTTCAGGTAGTATGAATCTTTCAAATTTATTGTTCTATTTCAAAATAGTTTTGCCTCCTCTAGGTCTTTTGACTTTCAACAAAAATTTGTAATTGATTTATTAATATTTTACAAAAATTCCTGTTGGCTTTTTGATTGGGACTACACTGAATCTATGGATGTGTTTGGAGATATATAATATCTTTACTATGCTAAAATTTCTGGTTAGTTGGCATAGCATAACACTGCACTTATTTAGATCTTTCCAGTGTACAAGTCATATATTTTTTCACTGATGTACTCCATAATCTTGCTGGTTTTTGATGCAATTCTAAATGATATTGTTTTTATATTTTCTTTTTTTTTTTTTTTTTTGTGGGTACCGGGGGGTCGACCTCAGGACCTCGCGCGCCAGCAGGCGCCCATGCCGCTGAGCGATATCACCGGCCCCTTTTTCGTATGTGGGTTCCGGGAGTCGAACTCGGGCCCTCACGCTTGCCGGGCAGGTGCTTAAGCCGCTGAGCCATCTCACCGGCCCCGTGTTTTTATATTTTCAATTTCCCATTGTTTGCTACTAGCATATAATAACGGAATTGGTTTTTGTGTAATGTATTGTATTGTTAAACCTTGGTAATACAATTATTAGTCCTAATAGATTTTTTTCTTTCTATAATCAGTAGGCCGTTCTGCATAGGAATCTTGACATCTTGAAATAAAGACATTTTCACTTCTTCCTTTTTTAATCTTTATTATTTTTCTCCCTTTCTTATTATACTGATTGCAACCTCAGGGAGAATATTTAATAGAAGTAGTGAGAATGAACACTCTTGATTTATTCCTCATCTTACTAGGAAACAATTTAATCTTTGAATATTATGGTATTAGAGGCAATCTCTGGGTGGATGTCTTTTATCAGGTTGAGGATATTCCTTTAAAGACCTATAAAAAGTCTGAGATTTTATCACATTTGCAAGCTAAGGAGTTATCCTGCTACAATTTACTGGGTGATGGCAGAATTGGGCTTCTGATTCAAAGGCAAAAGCTTTTAAATCACACTGATAGGTATTGCTAAATTATCATCATTTTCTCCCACAAGTTCCCAGACCTCTAATTCCCACAATGTGATGCAGAGACGCAAGTAATACCTACACTTTCAATGAGTGTGTTAACTGAAAAGGAACTCTGAATTCAGAGAATATTTTTCAGTGGACAGTAAGTTACCTGAGTTTTGCTCAAGAGAAAAACATTATCTTTATCTTTTATTACTGTAAGGAGATACTCTTTAGTTTCCAAGGGTGTTTGCTGTATAAACAAGCTTGAAAACAGTCAAAACAAACAAATAAACAAACAAAAAACCCAGTGACTTGCTTGTAACATTCAGAATTACAAGAGACCTGTCAACATTTATCTACCTATCAACTATAGCTGATCATATTTTGTGGAGATTTTCCTACCAATGTACAAACGTATGTTGGGTGTTGTCAAAAGCTTTTCTGTATTTCTCATGATCGCATGACTTTTTATCTTCATTCTCCTAATACAGTGTATTTAGTCAATTTATTTTTAGATGTTAAAAAGCCTGCATTCCTTAATAAGCCACAGTTGGTAATGAAGAATAATAATTTTTTTCTGTGCTAATTCCCCTGATTAATTCATTACACATATATACGTGTATTGAAACATTACACTCTACCCAATAAACATGCACAATTATGCCAATTAAAAATAAATATTACCTAAAAAGAGCTAACGTAGCAACAGAACGAAAGTAGTGAATGTTGAAAAAATGTAGGCTTCAAAAACAGTAAAAATACAAGATGTATTTTTGTTTGTTTCTTTTTATATATTATTAATGGCTGTTAATGTTACATGATGGTGGGGTTTATTTGCGGAAGTTGGTACATGCATTTAACACATCTTGATCAATTTCCATCCCATTGCCTTCCTCTTTCTTTCTCCTTCCTCTCCTCTCCCCTTCCCAGATGAACAATTATTCTTTTTTTTTTAATATATACAGGTACTGGGAATCAAACTCAGGACCTCATGCTTGCCAGGCAGGCGCTTATGCTGCTGAGCTATATCACCAGCCCTGAACAATTATTCTTATATATCTTAAAATTATTTGCTAGGATATTTTTAAATATTTGCATTTATATTGATGAGGCATGTATTACTTTATTTTCTGGTGTTTTTTGTCTAGGTTTGTTTACTGATTAAATCTTGGTATTGTACGTGTTTTAGGAATTTGTTCTTTCCACTTTCTAAAGAAGTGTGTGTAGTATTGGTTTCAGTTCTTCCTCTTTTGGATATAATTCATCAGTGAGGCTGGGCTTTTATTCACAATAAAGCTCCAGTAACTTTTCTTTATGGAAGTCTAATTAGATTTTCAATGTTTAAAATTAATTTGTGCAACTTTTGTCTAAGTATCTGTCCACTTCAACTGAATTGTAATATGCTACCACAGTGTTTCTGAACACTCCCTTCAAATATTTTAAATTTAGAAGTCTATAGAGCTGCCCCCTCTGTCATTTCCAATAGTAAACTGTACCTTCTCTCTCTTTTTCTTTGGTCTGTCTACTTAAAAGTTTATCAGGTATTGTATATTAACAACTTCTGTTTTTATTTATTTTCTTCTTTTTCTGTATTCATTATTCTAATCTTCATTATTGGCTTTGTCTTTTGAGTTTAGTTTGCTTTTTTGTAGTATTTTGAAGTGGGAACTTGGCTAGTGATCTTCTCTTTGTCTTTTACTGGGTTGATTTGTCCAAATGTGGTCTCCTTTGTTTATTGTACTAAGGGTTCTTTTAGCTTCTTGAAAATATTAACTTTAAAATCAAATTTGGGAAGCTTTCTGTCATTGTTTCTTCAAACAAAATTTTTAGCACAGTTTGATTACTTTCCTCAATAGAGGGACTCCTTTTACGTATAAATTGTAAGGTTTTTGAGACCCTGTTCTCTTGCTTTCCATTGTTTTTCTCTAAATTCCAGATTGCAAATTTTCTATTGTTCTATTTTCCAATCCATTATTTATTATGACAATGAGAATCTTTTGAATGCCCCTACTAAATGATCCTTTGTTTGTTGTAGTTTCCAATTCTAGAATTTTATACGGTTCTTTTATTAGTTTCTATTTCACTGTTATCTCCTATTTATTTTTCATTTCCATATATTTTACTTTAATCCATTCAGTTCTGAGCCTCATTTTTTCTAACAATCAGTAATGCTTTCCTATTCTTTTGCATATTTAGTATTCTGTTGTTATTAAAAAATAGACATTTTGGATAATATTAAAGCAGTATTGGATTGTATTTTATTTTTCTGAGTATTTTAGTTTTTCTTAGCAATCGCTCAGGTTGAAACTCTAGAATCTGTCACTCCATGGGGTGCAGTTCCTGATGCCCCTACTCGGTTACTTTTTAAAACTTTAGTTTACTAGTACATGTGTGTAGTACATAATGTATATCTTCCTTGTGTGGAGCTGGCACATGCACATATCACATTCCAGTTCCTTTTGTTCATCCCTTGTCCCATCTCTCTCTTGCCTTCCCTCCATTTCTTGATCCCTTTCCCCTTTGAGAGAGATCTCTCTCCCTACATCCTGTTACCTGTCTTTTAAAACACATTCTTCTTATTTGTATTTTCTAACCTGGCTTCCTAGCATGTTTACCGAACTTAACAATCAGCCAGTGACTTTGGCAAAGTTTATGCTCAAGTCCCAGACCCCGTAAATCTTCTGTTCTCTCCCAGTGACCTTTGTAGGAGTTGGAAAATGTACTCAGACTTGCAACCAATTTTCACGATTTCCTTTGCTTCCACATCTCAACTTTTTGGTGAGCTTTCTTCTTTCTTCACATGGACAGCTTTCTGCTTATCCTGAGATGCGTGGAAAGTTATCTCAGCCTCCTGTGGATCTTTCATTCCCCAATTCTCCCCACTGAAAACTTTCTAGCTGTCTGCTATTTGCCTTAAAATATGATACAGCATTACCATAGCAAAGCTGCGAGTTTTTGCCGTTTGTTTCCACCTATACCTCCAGATTTTAGCCCATTCCTTTGGCAACGTAGTTTTCAGGGTTTTGTAGCTGGTAATATTACCATTCTCACCAACAAATCTAGGATGGGGGAGCGAGGTGGGGGATTAGATGAGAGAAGACTCAGTCAAAGCGTCACAGATTCATACTTTACTAACTTGAAAGTTCTGACTTTTTAAGAACATTTTGATAATGGTTGACTGCTTAGGCTCAGTTCCTCATGCCCTCATGAGGTAATGGTTTCTGAGTATTTTGGCCTACTTATTTATTTATGGTTTTGGCAGAATCACTGACCTCTCACCAGCATAACTAGAAGTTCTCTCCGCTGTGAACTTTGCATTGACATTGGACTGCATTTATAGGTTAATTTTGAAAAAAAAAAAAGTTTCTTTTTGATGTGTTTCTTCCAAGTTTTTTTTTTTTCCCCCCAAAGTGAATGTAGTTTTTAAATTCAGACATTTACAAAATAAAACCTAGAGTTTAAAGTGCATCTTCTGGGAGATGACTCGAAGCATGTGGAGGGGTAACCCTGATGAGACAAGAACTCAAGCTGAGATTGGAGATTAGAAAACTTTTAGAAGGTTTTGTCCCTTGGATGTGTGTTAGTTTCTAGAAAGGCTTGATCGCCTAATAGAATGACCACAAAATGCTTTAACCCTCATTGTTTCTTTATTATTTCCTATCTTTGTTATATCATTAGCCTTTAATTCCAATACTGCAGGTATTTGCTCTCCTGACTTAATTGTTTTTGATAATTAGGTAATCAAAGTTATGACTCTCTTTTAAGATTTTCTTGGCTCTAGCACTTTGTTTTTGCATGTATAGTGCTTTCCTTCCCCATCATTTTCCAAATTTTTGTCGTGATGTTTTAAACTGATTTTGGCCTAGGTTTTATTTAGGTTTTTATGATTTTTCTAATATTTCATTCAAGTTCATTTAAATTTATATTTATTTATGTTCTGCTAAGTCAGACAACATATTTTACTTTAGACATTACAAATGTGTAGAAATTTATTATTGTTCATTGTGTAATACTTTATATCTACATTATATACACTTAAAAGGAAGTATAAGTTCTTTGGTATATGACATTGGATATGCTATTTAGTTTCATTTCATTCGTATTATATTTCATTTTCTTTTAGTCTTCATTTGATTAGTACTTACCAGGTAGGTTATTTGACAGAAAGTAGGAAGAGAACAAATGGCTCAGCGGCTTAAGCGCCTGCCCGGCAAGCGTGAGGGCCCGAGTTCGACTCCCGGAACCCACATACGAAAAAGGGGCCAGTGATATCGCTCAGCGGCACGGGTGCCTGTTGACACACGAGGTCCTGAGGTCGACCCCCCGGTACCCACAAAAAAAAAAAATGTTCTGTCATTTCTTCATGTTGTCTCTAAAAGCATTTTCATTACTCCATGCATCTAATTCATGATTTTTTGCCTGTGTAAATCAGATGTTCTTTTTATTCTAGCACCATGGCTCTTATTATAAAATAAAATAGCTATCATTTGTTTATTTTTATTTAAATTTGACTAATTGTTCTCCCCTTTACTATTCATCTTTGGAAGCCTTTTTTTTTTTTAATGCAATGTTTTCATTTTGGTTTTATTTGGTGAAATTCACTATGGAATCACACTTTTGCATCTTTGATTGCTGACCAAGGACATTTATATTACTTGGCATATTCATTGCCAGACACTTATATATGTGATCTTACTTCATTATTTTTTTAGTCTTTTAAATCCATTTATATCATTCCTTGTATATCCAAGCTATTTTCAGTTTCTTCATGGTCATTTTATTTAGAAGGTAGAATGCAGCTTTCATTTACATATTATATGACCAGTTGTTAATTTTATGTACAATTAATGCATATCTACACAATGAAACTCAGTGATATTTTATTTCATTTATCAGAATAAAACAAAGTTATAATGTGGAGCAATTTCTCTTCTTTTCCTGTTACTTTTTAATTTCTCACTATTTTAACCTAATCGTTTCCATACTGATTGCATATATGTTTGTGTGTGCGTCAGTTACCACGTTTGTTATATCAACCACAGCCTTTCCCCTTTATTCTGAGCTTATTTAATACTGATCCACCAGTTACCTGTTTTTTAATTTTATTTATATTATTACTTTTTCCCTTCAATTTACTGTTGGTATTTGTTGATTAAGGTTTTAAAATGTAGTCCTCTGGAAAACCTTCCTCTCAACTTTTAATTAAAATATGCATGAGGGCACTAAATGATACAAAAATAAAATAAAAAAAAACCACAAGCTAAAATTTTAATTACTGATGATAACAATGATAATTTTTTTATTGTCACAGTCAACTTTTATTAGTTATAACATAAATGGGCCTGGAATGTAAAATAATTCATCACTTACATATTCTTCAACTTTTAAAATAGTAATGGTCATAAACCATCAGTTTAATCACGAGAAGCTGTGCCTATGAATTTCAAGTAGGCAGAAATAAAAGTTGCCTTGGAGCTCTGTAAACAGACTTCAGGCCTCCCTGGGCAGGCTGAGCGCAGGATTTGGGACGGTGCTCAGGACACAGGGTACAGTGCCCTCCAACTGCAGTGCTGGTTGGGACTTATATGCATCCCGATTATTCCTACGCCTGAATTAGATGCCTCTTTCTTCATCCAGGAAGGGCTAGTGTTAGGTGAATTTGGAAGGCACTTGTGATACGGTGTAGAACTCTGGCTTCTCTTGCCCTGTGTTCTTATCCCTCTGATTCATTTTTTCTGCTGTTTGGAAGTGCCCTAAGACCTATAGAAGCATAAATGCAGGGGATGGAAGTCTGCCTGGTCTCAGATCTGCCCATCATGCCAGCAAGCCTTACATCAGGACTCAGGAAAGGATTGGTCAGGAGGGAGCCCCTTCCATGCCCAAATTCAGTCTGTGACCGGGTAACTTTCTTGTCTTGACTGTGCACCTCTGGCTCACACGACCTCTCCTCGATCAGTATCACCCACACCCTGCCTCAGACCTCAAAATTTCCCGCCTCTGTGCCGCCATCCGGTGGGAGGTAAAGAGTCTCTCTCTCTCTCTTTCTGTAATTTCAATAACCACTTTCTAATTGTGACATTAGATAAACTTCTTGACCCCTCTGAGCCTTCAAGGTCAAACTCAATATGTCAGAGACTTAATGTCATCAAAAGTAATTATTTACAAATAAGAAGCCAAAATCAGTGATAAATACTGCAGCTTCCTAATCCCTTGATGGACAATTCTAAGTCATAATTTGCATGGTTCCCAGGGGATTCCCAGGAAAATTGCACCCCATTTACCATAGTAGTAATCACCCCATCTATGCACAGTAATATGACATAGATGCTGGTCTTATTCCCATTCCTAATTGTGCTACCCGAGACCACCTTACCTGTTAACTCCCCACCCAGCACCCAACACCATGTCTCAGGCTCAGGTTTTTGAAGAGCTCAAACTAATTAACTGATTATGTTCAAGACAATCCACAGTCACTTTCCAAGATCAATTTAAATTTAAATAGTAGTTTGGTGAAATAAACACCTTCAAAACTTCGAATTCTTTAAAAAGTGGCACTAAATGCTGCACTTCCTGAGGATGCAATACCACTGCTTTTTAATTTAGTGTCATGACATAAGATAAATACCAAAATGCAAATTTGATCTTTCCTACATAATAATCCTTATTTCTTTTGTCAGGGAATCAATGTGGAGGTTCTGTCAGTTACTAGGAGAGTAGATAGGTAGGTGGGTAGGTAGGAAGAATTAGAGATATGTATTTCCATTATATAAACCAGACTTAGAGAAATAACCACAGATGGAATAACCACTGAGATGGAATTTGGCAAAGATGCTTTGTACCACCTAATATTATAAGCTGCACCCCAATTAATAGCTTTCTTGGTCTGTGGGGAAGTAGGGAGATTAGACGCTAACTCTTGCTCAAAATCAGTACCTAAAATCAACACAAAACCTGAAAATTTCCCCTCTTCCAATGTAAACATCCTGGAAAATGGCCTCAGATCTTAAAGTCTTGGCGAAATAATTAATTACATCCTAAACTTGTGGCCACAAGTTCAGTCCGTGAGCTTCAGGTCGGCAAAATGCAGAAGGGCTGTGAATCAGCATTACGGTGACTTCCGTCAGGTTTCTTCCTCCCAGAACTAGAATTTACCACTCATATAAATCTGGATTGCTTCTCTATTTCATTTCTAGGGTTTTCTTCCTTGATGGACTGATGGTTCACTACCACGGAGTCCTGGTACTGAAAATGCCACACCACACTCACTTATGAAAATTGGAGTGCCGGTGAGATGGCTCAGCGGAGTATGCATCTGCCTGGCAAGCACGAGGGCCCGAGTTCAACTCCCGGAACCCACATACGAAAAAGGGGCCGGTGATATCGCTCAGCGGCACAGGCGCCTGCTGGCCCACGAGGTCCTGAGGTCGACCCCTGGTACCCACAAAAAAAAAAAAATTGGGGCTACCTGTGCTGAAGTGCTCCCATTGGTCTGCTACTGCTTTGTGATCTAATTATTCCAACTATAATCAGGGAGGCTAAGTACATGTTACCATCAGCCACGATCACCCTCGGCCTTCAAAAACAAGTGGCAAAGAGCATTTTCTTGATGTTTTCATCTGCTGGGTTCTCCTGGGTTAGAAGGTACTTCCATATGTTGCATGTAGTAGTTCCATTACAAAATTCCTGTGTCTTTTTGACTTTCAGAGCCCTTTCTTCTAGGTTCTACCTGAATGGTCCTGCTATCTCCTCTACACATTACCTGGAAGGCCAACTCCTCAGTCACATGCATGAAGCAACATTGTAAATCACAAATTTAGATAAGAACACTCATACCAATAACAAAGGCTTGATCTAACTCCTGCCATTTTTAGTTTTTTTTTTTTTTATTTATTTTTATTTGCTTTGCTGGGAATTGAACTCAGGTCCTCACACTTGTAGGCAGTCACGCGACCACTGGAACCACACCCCTACGTATTAGCTTTCTATTTTGCTGTCTTTGGTTCCACCCTTAGTATCCATTTCCATACATGCTTCCTCTGACCTTGCAGATACAAATCATGAAGATTCCACAGTATCCCGGGGTCTGTGCTCTTTCCTCCTTGAACAAATATCATGATTCCTTGGACTCTGCCAGAGAGCAACTCTGTCAGCTAGTCTGGGGCAGCAGGGACTGGTGATCACGGGTTCTGAAGACAAAGTGCTTTCCTTGTGAAGCCAGACTCTCGAAGTTTCTGAAACACTTCCAAGCAAAGGAGGTGTGATTCCCTCAGCAAGGTAAGAGAGGGAAAGCTTTCATGGGTAGAAAAGGTTGTGTAGTAATTTTCAGTTTAGAATTCCCAGCTCTGTACCAGTTTGCCCACATTTTTTTCCATCCCACATCTCAGGACCCCATTAGTTCCTGTTTATCTCATTTGAACCTAAGAAGTCTGGCAAGGATGAGATTTACCTAGTAGTACAATTGCATCTTGTGCAGTCGAGCTCTGGATCTGGTTCTCCACCATTGCTGCTTTGTAGTTAGCAACAGTAAAGGATTCTCAACAGGGGGCCTTGAAGATTTCTAGTGCTGCAGCCATGACTTGAGCCTCAGCTTACCATTCTCATGTCATGAGCTCTCCGTGGGGGTCACAAGCACTTACTTAAACCCATGGTCTTCTCTCCACCCTTACTAGCCTCTGACCTTCTTCTCAACATCATCTGATTGCTCATCTGATTGCTTCACTAACTGATGTCACTCCATCCTCAAAGAACCTCTGTCCCTTCTGTGGCAGACCCTTTAGGAAAGCATTAAAACTTCCTGTTAGTTACATCATAAACTTCTGGCCACATTGCACCAAGCTTCCAAGAACAGCAAACCCTCCTCCATGTACACAGGTGAAAATTAGGCTTTAAAAAAATCCTGGGGTGAAAGGGCTTCTGGGAACAGGGTCAACTAAGATATCAACAGGAATTATTCGGACATCAAAGTCCTACTTCATGTTAAGAACTCTGCTCTCATTTTCTGCCCAGTCCATTGTGCCATCCTTGGTGGGAGTGGAACCCCACTCCACTGCAGATGGAGTTGCACATACAATTTAAACTGATGAGAATTAACACAGAATATATATTTTCAGACTCCAAGTACTTAATATCTCAACATATCTAAGCATTACAGTAAAATGATGTTATATTCATCTTTTCCGGATGTTTTGCAATTTTGATTATGAAGTCTGACAACACTAGACAACATGCAGGACAGGCTGAAAACTTGAGACCAATTTTTGGCTCCCAGTTCATCTCCCACCCCACCTCCCAGCTATAGAGTGGCCCAGTCTAGACTGCAGCAGAGAAAGCCACTGGAGCCGGGGCAGGAAGGAGGAGCTCGGGGAAGACCCAATATGGGTACAGGGAGGTGAACGCCCTACTGATGTGCTCCTGGAAGCCCTGTGCTTTTCAGGTCAAAGAGCATTTGACTCTCAATATGCAGAGGACCTCACTATCAAAACATTAACACAGGAGAATGTGCCCCCCTTCCAGGAGCAAGCATGGAGGGGCAGAAGTGGCAGTCACAACTAGAGGAGTTGATGCTTCCAGATGGAACAAGGAAAGCATAAGTCACCCCTATTTCCAAGTCAAGCCCACAAGCCAAAAGTGCAGCTTTAGGGAGGGAGGGTGGGTGTATGTGGCAGGAGGATAAGTGAAAAGGCTATAAATGGGGAAGTAAATCTGTGACCATAGATGCCTTTATTTTTTATATCTCAGAAATGTAACTTTTTTTTATTGTTGTTTTGCAGAATGACCAATAACAGTGAGTCAGTGGTTCTCATAATGTAATTTCTCCATAGTTGCCAGCAACATCAGTAACATCAGGAAAGCTGTTAGAAAAATGAGACCTCGTGGCTACTCTGGACTTCCTGAATGAGAAACTCTGGGAGTGTCACCTGGCATTCTGGTTTTCACAAGCTCTACACATGACCGTGGAGCAAGCCGGGGGCATTAACCATTGCCATGGTGAGATTGGCCTCTGCCTTTAATCCAGGTGTGTAGAAGAAAATGCCGCAGAACTTCAATGCACAGTGGCAAGAAATTTCTTTTTATGTGAGAACTTTAAATTCTAATGGGCTCAAGAAACCAGCCACATGGCTTCTTGCTGATGTGCCAAGGTAGGAAGTTTACAGGCTTTTAAATCTTTCTAGTATTAATACTCCTAAAGTTTCCTTTTGCTCCCAATCCTGTGTACTGTTTATATTCTTCAATATCCATTGTTTTTTTTTTTTTTTTTGTGGGTACTGGGGGTCGAACTCAGGACCTCACACTTGCCAGGCAGGCACTTATGCCGCTGAGCTATCTCACCGGCCCCAATATCCATTTTTTGTTCTAGAATTCTTATGAATCTTTTGACCTTTTTCACTTATGATAATTTCTTGCCTGTGTGGTAACATTACCATTTATTTTTCTAATTCTGCTTCTCAACATCCATCCATCTCGCGATTCCAGTTATTATTTGAATTACATTATCGTATGTAGCATCTTTATTTTTGCATGCTGACTCCTTTTTGATTTAGTAATGGAAACTTTTATTTTGTCTTGTTGTAATTTTATTGATAAATCCTTCACCTTTTCCTGACTCATACTTAGGTCAAAGATGAATACAATATAGGCAGGAATTATTTTTCTCCCCCTCATTCATACTGTATAGATATTATGGTCAGATATTACTATTCTGTTTGCTTATATTTACAAATTGTTTCTTTTTATGATGTTTGGAGGCCACGTCACTTTGAATATGAGTCTGAAATAGACCAACTAAAGGCTGAGGATTCATCTGGAGTTTGGTGTGGCATGGAGATGGCTGCGGCATGCTGGGAGCAGATCAGAGGAAGGACTGGGGCAGACTGGATCAGAGGAAGGACTGGAAGACGTGTGCTTGATGGGGCCTGGCAAGACCTGAGGCTGCCCCCACAGCGTGGCTGATGTCAGCAGCACTACATGGGTTTATCAGAGACACCAATCCCCTGCCAGGTCTGGGAAGAAGTGACTTGCACATCGCCCTTAGAGAAAGGAAGCAATCAGACTCCCCGTAATCAAACCAGAGGGCCCTTGGGGAGCAGAGCATGGAGAGGAATGAACGTGGGTACAGTGGGCCCACTAATCCCACAGGTGCAAGTTCAAGTTCAGCCCAGAAGACAGAAAAGCAGCAGCAATAATAGCAGATTAAAGTTCTGGTGTTGGATCCAGCTGTTTTATGATTCCGGAAGCCAAATGGGGAATTTCTGAAGCCAAACAACTACTCTTCATTCATCTTCCCCTACCCTTCAGCCAGTGCTGACTTCAGACTTCATAACTATTTTCAAGAGTACTTAAAAAGTCACTAACATTTTCCTTAGTCGATGGCATGCAGAGTAAATTTGCCCAAGACTTGTAAGGTTGTCACCTGTGAAGTACCATGTAAATATGAGGGATTTTTTTTCCCATTCCAGTGTGTGTTATCCAAAGCAATCATGTTACTCATTTACCTTTAGGTTAAATTAATTTCACATGTACTGTTGGATAGCACCATCCCTGCTTTCTTTTTGGAAGGCAGCAGGTACAGAATCAGTGAGCTCACACCTGTGAAGCTCCTGGTGTGGGGACAGCTCCTTAGTAGCAGTCCCTCCACGGAAAGCACGAGCTCACTCACTGTCATGCTTTCTACGTCTGGGGACCCAGCTATCTCTCAAATCCTTCTGTATCTTCATCTTTTACTTTATCAAGTGGGCACTATTTTCTTAACAAGAATCACAGATAACCAGTTCTTCATCTTTTCTCTGTTTATTTTTCCATTACTTTACATCTCCATAGTTTCCTTCCAACTGCCTTTTCCAGTTTTTCCTCTACTCTATCTTCTCTCCAATTTCCATTTCTGAAGTAACGTCTTCTCCCTTGTCCTCTCTGTATCTCCATTCTCCCCCCTCATGCCAAAGTGGACTTTCTCTGCTTAGGAACAAAAACACCTCCACATTTTTTAAAAAGTGTAACGCTTGGGGAAGACTACCTTGTGGACTGAGGGGAATAAATTTGCATAACTATAGCCTATATATCTTTTTTCTGAATGCTTCACGGTATGTATCAGCATTTTAATAGTTACTCCATAGATTTCCATGGAAATATTTAAATATATTAAATACTGTGTTTTGCATTTCATCTTGCTATAGGTCCTGACGAAACTGCTTTGTTGATGGTATAGTGCATCACCCAGCATGCACTATACCATTCGTTATCCCTACAGTCTTATTGCAAATGTACAGGCGGATTCATTTTCAGGTTAAAGTAAACAGAATTAGAAGTGAGAGTGAGAACATCTTGTCTGATTAAAAATACCCTATAGTATTTCAGACATCTTATATCAAGTTCAGAACTCAGCACTGCATTTTAAACGAGGATTGATTTTTAAATGTTGATTACAGTATTAGGGTTATAAAATAAAAATTGAAACAGGGAGCTATGCCATCTTCTATCAAAAAGCACATCAAGTTTTTTTTCTTTATGTTTCATTCTACCATTTTTCTTTGTGCTTTCATGCTGGCAACTACCAGGCAGAGATCAATCTCTATTTTGTATTCACCTCACATTTTCTCAGGAATATTTGTGTCTGGTGCTACATTGCCTTCACAATTGTCATTAAATGATGGCGTACTATTTCAGCAAGTACATGTATTATTATTTAATGAATCCCTTAATAGCCCTTTAAATTTTGATATTTTCTATCATATATGAAAGTAAATATAAAATAATGATGCATGGGGGAGATAATGTGATAAGCATCTACAATGAGAGATTCAAAGACTTTAAAATATGTCACAACTAAATATATGATCCATACACATGTGCTCTACGAGACATTCTACCTTATCATGAATTCTTAGAGAAAGCTAAAATGTTTTGCTTTCTTTGAATCGTTTAGTAAAGATTACTGTTTGTTATACTTTGTACATTAAAATTGTGAATCGTACTTTGTAAAAAGATAATTTTTAAGAAACATCATACATCACCAGCATGTTTTAATTCTTATTAACACGGTGATGGATGTGTAGAGTGCTTTGGTGTTTTCAAAACATTTTCACCTGCTTTATGTCACGAGATCCTCCTCGCACCTCTGCAAGCTGTGACGTTGCCTGTCCTGTGTGTGTCAGACCCCTTGCTGAGTACTTTGCCTCTGTTTTCACAGTAATTTCTCAGGATAACCCTGTGAGGATTACGGTTTCATCTCAGAGATGAAAACGTGAGGTTCGGTCATGGGCACAGGTCCAATTCCTTTGGCTCTGTAAATTAAAGCATCTGGGATTTCAACCCAAATTTGTGTGGTATCAGAACCCATGCGTGTGGGTAACTTTCCTAGGAACCCACAATCTCACTGCTCAGGTGTTCCTTACTGTGTACTCTGCATTCTTTAGCAAAGGAAAACCTTTGAAAATCACTGTTTGTGTAAGACTAGAGAAAGCATCTCTCCCAAATGGAAATCATTCTTTCGCAAATAGTGCCTCACACCCTATTTGATGAGACCAATTACAGCGCCAACAGAGTCACCTCCCCTCCAGCTTTCCAGCTCCTTCAGACATTCCCAGGGTAGGCTGTGCGATTTGCGTGTAGCACGCAGCATTCTGACGACACTTCTATTTATAAGAGAGGCTGCCATTTTCTAGGAATGACTATCTGGACAGCCTGAACTTACATATTGTTAAGTTTCATCTTCTATAATAAATTACAAGGTTGCAGGTAAAGCTAAAGTAAAGGCGAAGCAATTTTTATTTTATTATAATAAAATCTAAAAATAAAGCACTACTAGATCCAGCCGTAAATTTACAAATGAAATTGTCACAAATGGTCTTTCCATCAGATATGTTTAGTGGCAAGAAGACAGTATATTCATACTGTATTGGAAAACAAATGCACAGCTGTTTGTATGCTATCCAATTTTGAAATTAATTAGTTTACTTGCCTGTAATGTGGTTAGTACTGCTCTACATCTTATACAAAATTATATTTAGGAATTCATTTATCATAGCTAAATTGTAAGTGCTTTTATTTATTTCTATAAAAGCATTAATAAGTATATTTAGTTTTTTCTGTTAGCAGGGCAGAGTTGTCCCCTATTCCTGAAAAACTGTGGAGTGTAAGTAATGTATCAGTCAAGTTCTTTATCAAAGCAAAATGTAGAGTACATTATGAACCTTAAGATCTTTCATGACTATTTTCTCTGAAATCCTACATCAAAAATTAGAGACCTCAGAGGACAATACTGTTCCTTTATTTATTCATCTAGGCATTAATCAAGGCACTTGTATCATCTTGTATTTGGTGACCATTATGTGCTAGGAATGATTGTAGTGCAGGAAAGGCAAAAAAAGTGGTTCCTCAGGGGAATGCATGAAAGTCAAGTCACTGACTCCAGCAATAAGTTTTCCTAGATAGAGAAAATGCCCCAAAGTAATCTGGTAAAAATGAATATAGAGAGTGTGTGTGTGTGTGTGTGTGTGTGTGTTTGCATATTTATAGTCAGCTCAAAATGATAATAATCAGGAAAATTCATCAGAACTCGTAAAGAGACATGAGCCCAAAGTGGGTAGCAGAGGCAAGGGACATGGGTCACACCTGAAACCCGGGTGCCCTTGGTCTTAGCTGCAGTGGTAGAAGACAAAGTCCAGGCTCTGAAAAGGAGGAGCAGTCAGACTGGAGACCACTGGGTAAAGTCAAGGTTGATACCGAAGAGCAACACCCTCAGCAGATGAGCTAAAGCTCACACTCCACAAGGATAAAAGTGAAAAATGTGGCCAGCAGTGGGTGCAGATGCAGGAGGACCACCACCTCAGCAGGAGGCTGAGGCAGGAGGATCACAAATTTGAGTCCAGCATGGATAACTTAGTGACTTAATGAGATACTGTCTTCAAACAAACAAACAAAATTTTTTAACAAGCTGGGGATGTAGCTCAGCCTAAGCTCTTGGACTCAATCCCCAATATTAGGGAAAGAAAAGAAAAACTGAGAAACATGGAATTATATTGCAAGTATAATAATATAGGTGGACTTAAAAAGAATTTAAAAAGAATCATTCCTGAAAATCCTGATCACAATTCACGATTTTATAAATATATGAACCTAAGGAATGAATTTACATAACCTAAATTAACAAAAAAGATTCACTTTAGTGAATTTTAGTTTAAAATTATTTCAGATTGTGGTTTATTCTAGGTTCTTGAAAGAAGTTGTAATAAATTAAGTCCAAAATGTTGTAATACAGAAACCTAGGAATAAGTAGTATGTGACGAGATGTGGCTGAGAAGAGATGCCAACAGTTAGATTTAGGAAACACCAAAAAGAGAAAAAAAAAAAAAAGGCGAACCAGAATAAGCAACAAAAAAATCCACATGTAGCAACATATAGTGAAACTGCATCAAAGTCAGAAATAGTCCTTAAAAACAGCCATAATGAGAAATAAAGATAATCTACAAAAAGAAGGACAATTAGGTTGATGTCAGATTATTTAGTTTTCATTATTGAACCTCAAACATGGAAGAGTAAATTATGGGTTATAATGTAACTTTATTACCATAGATTCCCTTAAAATACTTTTAGTTTTTTCTAAATCATTTATTTGTTGTTATTCCCATTTTCTATTTTCATTTTTCCACTCATATTGATAAAAATTCTGCATACATACCTACATACATATATATGTCATGTGAATAATCTGTAATGTGAATAATCTGTTACTTGCTTGTATGCATTCTTATAATATTTGCATAAGATGTTATGTTCTCTATATCTTTCTGCTTTTTCTTTAATCATTTCTTCTAAGTTCACTTTTTCCTTCTTCTCCTCCTCCTCCTCCTCTTCCTTTTCCTCCTCTTCCTCCTCCTTTGCTTGTCTGCACTGGGGACTGAATCTATGACTTTTACATTGATCTACCTCCCCAGTCCTTTTTATTTATTTATATTTTTAATTTTGAGTCAAGGTCACCGTAAGTCCCTATGTAGCTCTGGCTGGGTTCCTACTTAAGATCCTCCTGGCCCAGCTCCCTTAAGTGATAGAAATCAGTTTTTTTTTTTGTCTGTAGACATCTCTCATTTTTCTCAATTGCTGAATAAAATTCTATGATGTATATCCATACTATTTTACTCAACTTGATAATGAGATTTTCTTTAATATTCCATCATTACCAAAAACAAAACAATTAAATGAATATAATTGCTCTTGAAAATAATATTTTTAAAATATAGTGCTACAAAAGAGAGTTGATGGAAATTACATTGAATGTTTGCATTATTCTTAAAAATATTTGTGTATTTGTTATATTAAGGTGTCCTATTTAAGGATGAGGAGAGTTCTATTTGTTTAAATGACTTATGTCTTTTATTACCTTACACAAATATTATACATTCTTCATCGGATTGATTTCTAAATATTTCCATTTGTCTCTCATGCAAAAGTTACTTTTAATTATAACTTCCAACTGATTTATACTGATATAAAATGCTACTGATATTTTCATTTTGATTTTGTGTACAGTAAATTATTGAATTTCCAAAATTTTCTAAATGTTTTCTTGTGGATCTGTTTGGTTTTATGTGATTACATCACCTGGCAAAAATGACAGCTTTCTCTCTCTGTATTTTGGGTTTTTCTGTCTTTATTGCATTGTTCAGCACCATTAATACTTTGTTAAAGAGTATCAGCAAAAATGTTAATCCTTATATCATTTTGATATAAATTTTGATTTTAAAAAGAATCCTTGAGAGGTTTCTTCAGATATTTGATATTTAAACTTTACATAGTAAAAGGAATCCATTTGTATTCATATGATGAGCGTTCATCATAAATAGGCATTATACTTCATAAAACAATTTTCAACAGTTGAAACAATCATTCGAATTTTCCTCCTTAGTATTTTCAAATGGTGAATTACAGCAATTTGTACATGCCAATATAGAAAATCCTTTGAATGGCTAAGACAAACTACACTGTTAACACAGTATTATATTTTAAAGTTAATGAGATTTTTTTCTTGAAAATTTGTGTTATGTTCACAAATAAAATAGTCCAGTAATATCTGTATACAGTTGAAATGTAATACAATTGTGAAAGTAAGATTATATAGTCTTTAAATGATCCAGAAAGTGGTATTTTTCTAATTTGAGAAAAAGTAACAAATGAAAGGATTTAAACCTTCTTTTAAAAATTTAGATAAGCCACCTGCAAACTAGTGAGTCCTTTTTTTCCACTTGGAGGGGAGGCGGCCATGTCAGTGTATATAATATGTGGGGCCCACGCAAACTTTTTTTGTGTGTGTGGGTACCAGGGTTGGAACTCAGGACCTCGTGTGCCAGCAGGCGCTTATGCCGCTGAGCTATCTCACCCGCCCTACGCAAACTTTCTATCTCCCATTGTGTCAGTTTTGACATTGTGTATGTTTTAGTAAAATATTTTAGTAGTTTTAGTTACTCCTGTATTTTATCATGTAGAGATGTTAATAATCCATTTTGTTATTTGTGTTTTATTTATTACTATAGATTTGCTATTATTTTCACTTTTTCTTTCCAATTTGTTAATTCACAGTTTCTCTCTCTTTGGTATAAAATATCTATTATTATTTCTTTTAAAGAACTAGATTGTATTTAGATGTTCTTTTTTTGTGGGTACCGGGGGTCGAGCTCAGGACCTCGTGCATGCGAGTAGGTGCTTGTGCCGCTGAGTTATCTCACCGGCCCTCACTGGTGTTCTTTAGTTCACTTACTTGTAAAGTTATTTTTGAATTCTTCTGTCCTTTTATAAAGTTTTATTTTATATGTAACTGACACAAAAATGACTGCATATATGTGTGGAACTGTGGGGTGTGTGCATCATGGAATAGAGTATACAGGGGTGCAAGAGTTTGGGTGTGGAGGGATGAACCAAGACCATTTTTCTTTTTTTGCACTTTATCAGTGGATGCCTGAGGTTATTTACTTTTCACCTGCCTTCTTTCTTAATATATTCATCTTAAATAATAGATTTACCTAAGCATTATTTCACCTTTCACACAAAATTGGGCATTTAGTATTTTCATTTTTATTTAGTTCTAAATATTTCTAATTTTTCCTATGCAAAACAATAATTTCCAAAAACATATTTTAGTTTTTAAAACTAAGATTATTTTTACCTTATGACTTAAAAAATCTAGTTCCTAGTTTTATTGAACTTATTCAGTAAAGATAGTTTGGCATATTATAGTTCGTTTGAAATTTATTTGCTTTTATTTGCAATTTAATTTGTGATGTTTTTAGAAGTGCTTTGGTTAGCTTCCAAAATGTACTTTAGAATAGATAGTGCTCTTTGTCCCTCTCTCTCTCTCTCTATCTCTTTCTCTCCCTGTCTCTCTCTGTCTCTCTACATATATAGTTATAGGTTATGTATTGTTATCATTAATTGTATTGATCATATCTGTATTTTCTGTATATTTTTGTTAACATCTTCATGTACAGTAATTAATGTATCTAATTAATGAAGTTCTGCATGTTCTATCTTAGTATAATTTGAGGTTATATTGCCAAGAGTATTTTCACTATTTTTTGTAATCTGTGGAAAATAATGTTTTTCTCTGATTGTTTTACCTTTTCTCGGTACTTTTACATATTAAAATCACTACTCATATTTTCCTTTTTCTTGTATAACCTTGTTCATTCTCTTTTAAAGTTTTCTGAGCTTTTTGTCACGGGAAGCTCTAGGATTTTTTTTTTTTCCTTCTTCTTCTTAAATCCAAGCTCAGAAACCATATATTTTAATTGGCTGGTTTCATATTTCTATCATGGGCAGGAACTGTTTTCCAATTTTCTTCTCATCTCATATCCTCAATCTTAAAAAGAATTCAATTTTCTACCTCTTCCATATTCCCAAACAGGAGCCCAAATGATGAAAACTGCAAAGATTTCCCACTCTACCTCAACATGAACATCTTTGTTCCTCTCCAGCTTTCTTCTTTGGTCCCTGAAAGGTTCTTTATTGTTTCAGGGTAGAAAAAAAAATAATTGGCAGATATGATCATTTATTTTCTTATTTTATCTTTCTTGCTTTACATTTGGACTGTATGCTTTTTAACTCAAAGGCAATGGATTTGATATCATCCTTACTTGATTCTTTGTGAGGTAATAGGTGCTTCAGACCAACAACCAGATGGAAACTGATCATTTGTTAGAAGAAAGGGAATTATTTAAAAAGTGCAGCATTTAATGCCTGTCAATTTTTTCCACTGCACTGAGAAGTCCATTTTAATTCAAAGCAATATTGAACGTGGTGTGAAGAGGGAGCCTGTGAATTTTGTGAAACCAGAGACTCTTGCTTCTTATTCTTATTAATTTCTCACCCAGCTCAGTGCTTAGCATGTCATAAGCAACAAGCAATAAACGTTAAACGAATTATACAGCACTGCAGTAGATAACTCACACTCTACCGCCAATCTAAAAAATCAGGTAAAGAAATAAATCGTGTTATATCTGGAATGGCACAGTGGGAAGCTTAGTGAAATGACATGAGAAATCCTACATGTTATACATACCCAGAGTTCCAAGGACTGACTACATCATCTAAAAAAGTCCCTTTCCAACTGTAGTTGACATTTCTTGGTGGTGGCTCTTTGATGTGGCTTAAATATCATCAAAATTAATTCTGAGTCCTTCACAAGACAGATCTTCCAAGAAAGAAGCAAAAATTCTAAACATTTTCCAGGTATTAACACCTGAATTAAAAATTCATTCCAGGAGGATACTGATCCAGGGCCTTCGATTCTGTCTCCTTGCTTCCCTAGCCTAGAAAGTGTTGCCTATTATTTTTGCATTGCCATCATCTCTATAGCACATCTCATTCATTCTTCTCTAAAGAAAACAGCCCGCTCTCTTTGAGAAAAAGGACTGCCCAGCAGTAAGGTGGCAACCATCAACCAAGTTACATACAAATTCATTTTAATTCAAGAATGCTATAAAAAATTTACCGACTTCATTATGGCCCACTTATAATAAAATTAATGAGAAAGAAATATTTCCCAGACCTAGACTGGGACAGAACACTTTGCTTAACATAATCCATGTCCTTCATCTAAGAGGCAGACATGATTTCTGATAAAACACTTGAGTAACTTTTTGATGGAACAAAATGAGATTAAGAAATTCTGGGAAGCTGAGGTCAATTATCCACCTGAGTAAAATTCTAAAAGATTTTAACGGGTGTTGTATTGTTGAATCTAACAATAATTATGTAATGTTTTCCTACAAAATGTCTCTTCCAGGAGGTAAAACTTTGATTAGTCCTTTTTGAGGAGCCTCTTCTATCATGAATATCACTGTGAACTATGGTCATAATCCATTTGTCTAAGACATTTGATTTAACAGTATCAACAAATCTAGCAAAAACATCAGCAAAAATATCAGCAAATCTAGACAAAGCCATATTTTTCTTAAGACAGTGACTGGTATATGAGTGCTTTAGTCATTCAATTTTAAGGACATAAGTATTGCTACTGGAATGATCTAATGGATTGGTAAGTCCAAAGCTAATTATGCAAACATTGTATTGAAGAAGTTTATAAAATGGGTAACATTTTTTGTTTTGGTGGTAGGAGTTGTTGCTGAGGATTGAATCCAGGCCCCCTGCACGATCAGAATATGCTCTGCCACTGAGCCCCCAGCAGAGGACCCTGAACCAGAGAACACTAAGAAGTAAGGAAATATGTGTGTGAAGGATCAACTGACCAAGATCTCAGAGCCACTGCCAGACAGCTGAGCTGAGTACGTAATCTTTTTGACCTCACAGGGCAGAACGTATATGAATATTTCTCTCATTTTCATATTCTCTGACCTACTTATTCATGGATATCCCTTTTCCAGTCACCTAAGAAAAGCCATCAAATACATGATCTCAACAGAAAAATGAATGTAATTACCTGATGCGTTATTTTCTAAATATTAACTCAAAATCTAAGTGTTATTTTCTTTATTTGTCCAACCTTAAATCAAATACTGGATGTTGGTTAATTATTCTGCTGGTGTGGGATTTAAGGGTATGTGGGTGGGTAGGTGGGTGGGAGAGGGGTGGATGTTCCTATTTTGTTGCCATCTTGGAGCGAAGGAGAGAGGGAGTGATTGATTCTGAGGCTGAGATGTGGACGGTACCATTATGAGGTCAGATAGGATATGGCTGGCTCTTTCCAATAAGCAAAGAAGAATTTTTAAGTTTATCTGTCTTGCTATAACAGGTTAATACTGCACCATTCGCTATTTGCATCTAACAATAATTTTTAAAAGAACACTCTTTATTTAGAGGACAATGCAGCACTGTTTGTTCATGATTTTTCATGATCTCCCAGAGAGGCAGCATATTTTCCAGGGTTGGAAGAACTCATAACTCAAACTGGCTGCTTCTGTCAAATTCAACTTGACAGAGGCACCGTGAAAATAAAGTCTATATTTCACATAATATTTATAATACATATATTTCAGGGATCACAATTATAAAACCTAAACTACTTCATTTAAAAGAAAACCAATTCAGTGCACAGATACCTAGCTAATATTCCATGTCATTGAACACAGGTGACTCGGTATAAAATGCATTCAAGATCCTCAAGCTTTTATGGTAAAAATTGAATAAAAGAGGGTTTGAGTAAGCTAAAGTAAACATGATCTGTACTTTAAGAAGATGATTTGACAGCGGCTTAAGCGCCTGCCCGGCAAGCACGAGGGCCCGAGTTTGACTCCCGGATCCCACATACGGAAAAGGGGCCGGTGATATCGCTCAGTGGCACGGGTGCCTGTTGGCGCGCGAGGTCCTGAGGTCGACACCCCGGTACCCACAAAAAAAAAAAAAAAAAAAAAAAAAAGAAGATGATTTGATATATTTTAAAGGTTATTTAAATTATTGAGCCATTTCTCCAAAAGGATGCCTTTGTGCCTCTAAGAGAAAAAGTTAAGCAATGTGTATATTTATAGTAAAAATTTGAGTCATGTTATTATTGTAGCACTTAAAGTTGTATCCTAATTATTATTTTCCTGCTGAACAGGTATAATTGTAATTAAAATGCTTATAATAATTGAAATTGATTCAATGGAATAAATGAAGTATGCTATTATGCAAATTACTAGATAAAACATCATTTCTCTTACATTATCACACAATGTTTCTTTTTTTTTTTTTTTTTGTGGGTACCGGGGGGTCGACCTCAGGACCTTGCGCGCCAGCAGGCGCCCGTGCCACTGAGCGATATCACCGGCCCCTTTTTCGTATGTGGGATCCGGGAGTCGAACTCGGGCCCTCGCACTTGCCGGGCAGGCGCTTAAGCCGCTGAGCCATCTCACCGGCCACACAATGTTTCTTAAATGAACAGAAGAACAAAATCTAAAGTGTACAATGTTCAGTTCTATTTAGCTGAAGATTCTCTATCAAATAATTTGTATCAATCAAATGTTTATCAAACATCAAGGAAAGAACTCAAAAGATCACAAAGAAAAATCTCAATTATTTTCAAAGAATTTCAATCATCCAATGGTCTTTCAAAAATGTGTTTAAACTGAAAACCAATAACAAAACTATAATTGATTTTCATATATAAGAAAATTTATAAATGTTCAAAATGAGTTATTATCAAAATACAAATTAAACATTTGCTACTGAATAATATTTAAAGTACAATGAATAAAACTAATAAAAAGTTATTGAATGTTTATACTAGAAAAAACTAAAAGGCCAAGTATCTATGTCAGAAATTAAAGAAAAGAAAAGAAAAGTAGAATAAGCCCCTTCTGGTGGTGCACATTTGTAATTCCAGCACTGCAGGAGGCCGAGGCATGAGTATCTCAAATTTGAGCCCAGCATGGGCAAGAAGTACCCTTGGGTTCATTCCCCATGACTACAAAAGCAATTCTAATTAAAAAATAAAAATGTGGAATAAACTGACCAAAAATGATAACTAAGAAAAGAACAGGAAATAATGCACTAGAAAAAAAATGTAACAATAAGGAAGAAAGCAAAAGTAAAATTTGTCACCCAGGAGTAGTATTTTCCTTCTTAGACTTTGGTCCTGACCAAAATAGAGTGACTTCCTTATGAAACTATACCCCGCTCTCCAAATGAGGGAAGCAGGTGGGCCAGGGGGTCAGCTGACCGTACAAAGTAGAAGTCTGCAAGAGATCACAAAGAACTGAAGCGAGCCTTGATGTCATGGTTGACACAGCCTCCTGACTGGAGAATACTTTCAGGATCCAGTGCAGGCAGGGAAGCCCAGATTGAGTCTGATCTGCCTGATGGAAAACGATGGCGCTGAGATTTTGAGGCTAGAGTTTACCCGTACCTGCTGTGTGAAGAAAGTTGCACAGAGAAAACTCCAAAGTCCTGCCAAATTTTTTCAGTTTTTAGAGAATGACAAATACAAAGAGAGTTGAGTTGAAATAATTATGAAAAAAGGAGAAAGTTGGAAGTTTCCCATTATTTGGCTTCAAGACTTCCCAAATCTGCAGTAATGAAGCAATATAATGCTGTAAAGATATATAAAACAAAACAGAATAGAGAGCTCAAAAATAGAGCAAGTCAAGTCCAGTTGTCTAGTTTTGTTTTTTTGTTTTTTTGTTTTTTTTTTGACAAAAATATAGACAATCCAATGGAGAAAGAATAGTTCCTTCAAATAACGATGCTGGGAATATTGAACGTTCATTTACAAAGCAATGACCCTTGGGACTGTTTTGTATCCTATCAGCATTAGCTCAATGAGTGCTATACTCTAAATAAGGCTAAATGTTCATGTCGATCAAGGCAGGAGAAAATCTGCACAAGTTTGATTAGGTGTTTTTAAATAAATTTTCAAAATTTGATGGATAAAACAACAAAATAATAAATTAGACATTAGTAAAAGTAAAAGATTTTAAAAGAAGAAAATGACAAGCCATCAGAACATTGAAAATCTTACTTCTGTAAAGATATATAAATAATACTTGAGGGCTGGTGAGATAGCTCAGCGGCATAAGCCCCTGCCTGGCAAGTGCGAGGTCCTGAGTTCGACTCCTGGAACCCACATATGGAAAAAGGGCCGGTGATATCGCTCAGCGGCACAGGCACCTGCTGGTGCACGAGGTCCTGAGTTCAACCCCTGGTACCCACACACACACAAAAAAAAATACTTGAACCTCAACAATAAGGAAATGACCCAATAAAAATGATAAATCTAAATGAGCTCATCATCAAAGAATGGAAAATGCATGTAGAGGGTTAAAAATAGCAGTAATTACTAGAGAATGGAAAATTAAAAACAAAATTATATAAAGCTATATACATTTTCAAATTGCTAAAGTAAATGACAACTTTAAGTGGTAGCGAGGATTATAGGGAAGTCGATCTCTTATCTACTAGTGTTCGGGATGTAAAATATTAGAACTATTTTAGAAAACAGTTTAGCCAATTCTTATGACTTCAAAAGTGCATGCAATATAATCCAACTTTCCCAGTTGTAGAAATTTACCTACATTAATTAAAAGTTACATTGACACAAAATCTTGTACATGACTATTTAGCACCTTTACTCTTTTTTTTTTTTTTTGTGGGTATGGGGGGTCGACCTCAGGACCTCACGCGCCAGCGGGCGCCCGTGCCGCTGAGCGATATCACCGGCCCAGCACCTTTATTCTTAATTGCCAAAAACTAAAAAAAAGAAAATATCTTCCAGAGGTGAATGGATAAACATTTTTTTAAATCCCTGAAGATGTTGGGAGAATCCAAGGTTGAATACAAATTGCTTAAATGTGTTTGTTCTACAAATGTATGCAATGACCACACTAAAGACAGTGAGTAAAGAAGAAAAGATGTAAGGTAAACCTTTAGAAAATTGTTTTGTCCAGATGCCATGAGCCAAAAAAGAAAAGAAGTATGTATAACATACTTTCTAGTTCTCTTCAGAAGTGTCAAGCACTCAAACGATGGGGAAAGACTACGAAACTGTCAGAAAGGAGACGGAAGACCACTGACTATCTTCATCAGCTTAGGTTGCTATAACAAAATGCTGTAGACCAGGAAGTCTATACACAAAGACATGTATTTCTAACACTTCTGGGGCCAGCATGGTGAGGTTCCAGTTGGGGTCACCTTTCAGGTTGCAAATAGCCATTTTCTGTTTTATCCTCCATGGCAGAAAGAGGGCGAGTGAGCTCCTTAAGGCCTCTTTCTGATGGGCACTGATCACATCCACGAGGCTCCGTGCTCCTGACCGACAGCATCCTGAAGGCCCCATCTCCAAACACCATCAGGTTGGGAGTTAGGAATTCAATACATGAATTTGGTGATGACACAATAGGTCTATTGCAATGACTAGCTGCAATAGTTGGTACCTATATTTGATCTTGGAACTTAAAAACACATTGATAAAACACTAGCAAAATTTACATAAAGTCTATAGTTTAGTTAACTGTACTATACAAATAATGATTTCGTAGCTGTGAAAAATGTACCATGCCAGTGCAGGGGGTTAACATTCAGAAAGCTGGATGAAAGCTTTGTGGGAGTCCAGACAGGCAGCTTAGAGCAGGTTGGTGAACGATGCATTTCTTTATTAGTTTTCAATTCATAGTGGTGAATTAACAAGCCCATTTTCTATCCTGGAAGCAAACAGGGAGATAAAGTTTCCCTAGAAAGTCGACAGGATGATTACTTTGCATTTGTTTGTTTGCTTATTTGTTTTAAAGACAGGCAGAAGAGACTCAGATCATGCAATTAAACAATTACCGAGAATTTACTCTGTATTCAATGACGAGCAAGCAACAACCTTTTAAACTGGAATTGATGACCATTAAACAGTCCTAATAAGAATAATACTGCACAGAATTATCTCTTGTCTGGACCTTGACAGCGTGTTTTTGATTTTGATATACAGGCCTTACAAAGTTCTTATAAATCATATTAAGACTGAGATGGTAGAAATACAGCTCAAAGATGATAATATAATTACTGTGAATTTATATTGGATAAGAGATTCTGTTTTTTGGTGTCTGTGAAGCCATCTCCTGTTTTTGACTGGGAAGCACAGTTCGGTTGCTTCTTCTGGCACCAGCAGTTCTCCTTTCCTCCTTCAGGGAATTGCTTTTCATCCACTCGCTGAGTTTCTGACAGATCTGCTCTTCCCAGTACCCTGTCCCTAGGTTTTCACTCAGGCAAGAAAAACAAAGCACTACACCTCCCTTGATACCTGATTCCTGACACATGAGGGTTCTTCCCAGGACTTTTCTGAAATACAGTTAAAAAGAGGGTATGGTTTTTCCTATGCATTGTGACTGGGAAGCAAATGACATCAGTCCCAGTGGTGGACATGTCTCCAAATCTGTGGGGTGACCTAAGAATAGAGAGCCAAGCTGAGTGACAGAAAGAAGAGAGTTGGAAAGAGCATGGTGATTATTAGGGTTTGTGTGTTCTTACAGGCAGACCCTGAAGCCAGGAGGCCAGTGTTATTGGTTCATTTGGAAAGTCATAGAAATTCAAGTACGGAATGTGGAAATGAGATAAATAAGGAAATCCATAAGGGTAAATCACCAGTTGTAGCTCAGTGGTAGAAAACCTCTAGATTCTATCCCCAGTACTGAAAAAAAAAAAAAAGTAGTTCACCAAACCAGTTACTACTGTGGATCCAGAATGCCATATTTTTTAACATACAGTACTGAAGGATACACTTTTTGAACTGGGATGCATGTGTTAGCATTTGGAGAGCAATATGTCTGGGTTCTTCACAAACAGAAGACTGCTTGGTGTGGATGGAATCAGAGAAAGAGGGTTCAACCACTGGATCCCAACTTTCATGGTCTCGAACTTGGCAGGGAACATCCATCACGATAAGAGAAAATATGTGCCCTGGTCCCAAGAACCTGGCTCACTGAATCCAGGGGACCAGCGAATCCTGGGCAGCATGGTAGGTCTCATTTCCCTTCTCAAATGCCTGGGATTCCTATTTCATGTAGATTTGTACTGGCACTTTTGTACTTTAGCTCCCTCTCTGTCTCTCTCTCTTTCACTCTCTCTTTGTCTCTCTTCTCCAAATACAAACACTTCTCTCAGTAATTGCTGGGTACTATGTATCTGGCATTGCTGGGGCTTTATATGCACTATCTAGGCACTATATCTGGTCCCTGATCCTTTCTTCCCTGATGCTGTTCCCATTCTCTGCCTCCTCACTACCACAGGTAAGCTGCATTCATCTGCTAAGGACTTCTCCATAATGTTTCTGCCTTGGTGCCAGTCAACCATGGACTGAATCTCTTAAGACTGTGATCCAAATAAACCATTTCCTCTTTTAAATTGTGGGTGTTGGAGGTTTGGTCCCAGAAACAGGAAAGCTGACTAATAGATTCATTTGACCTTCCAAGGATACTGACTAGTTGGTAAGCATTCCAACTTTATAAGCCAAATAGTGCTACTACTATTCTCTTACAAAGAAGAGAATTCTTACACAACAGCATATCATGATTTCTAGTAGGTGGGTATTGATTAATTAGTGTTATAGTTCAGATCTAAAATGTCTCCAAAAATCTCGTGTATTTGGAAGCTGATTGGATAATCTGGCTGCTACTGATCAGTTGATTAATCATTGAATTTATGAATTCAAGGCTGAATGTGCTTTTACGAGGTGGGGCATGGTTTGGCATGGGCTACTGAGGGGTATGACCTGGAAGGGTGTTTTCTTTTCCCCAGGTCCTCCTGTCTCTCTGCTTCTGGCTGGTATGGGTTGAGAAGCTTCCCTCTGCCATGTCCTTCCACCATGTCCTGTCTGTCTTGGATCCATCCAACCATGGACTGAACTCACTGGAAAGTGTAAGCCAAATAAACTTCTTCTTTAAGTTGAAGATGCCAGGTATTTTATTCCAATGATGGAACACTGACAAATACAGTTAGTATTTAAGGTTTTGAATAAGTTTTCTTAAGTGTCAACATTTCCTATCATATTCCCTTATAATTTACTTTGATTCTAGTTTTGTTACACAATTTTTTCTTTCTCTCTGCTCTGTCTCCTCTTCTCCATTTGATATCCCTTGCTTTACACAAAGTATATGATGAAGAACACTCCTTTTATATCCCAAAGGAGCTCAGATTTGAAAGAGGTCTATTTTACTAACATCCATTTATATTAAAACAAGTAGCTGAAGTACTCCCAGCTTTTTCTTCCTACATTGGAGTGAACCCTCTGAAGAATCTTCCTTATGCATCGAGTAAATTCACAAAGGTGGAAACCCTTTATGAATTGGCAGTAGCTATGAAGATTAGTGACTAGGAAGTGGGAAAAAGCCACGTATATCATTGCACGTGGGGTGAGAGAAGCAGTAAGACCAGGCTCGGGTGGCCCCATTTTGGACATGGAACAGCTTCCAAAACAAATTGTAGAAAAAGGTACAGAATCTGCAAACAGAAAAAGGGGGTTGTAATTGCTGAACTTGAAATGGATCTACTAAAGTGTTTTTAGAAAACCGTTGACTAAGTAGTTTGCCAATCCTCATGTTCAACCTGCACACATGTTTCATGCTCTGCAATATCCCAGTAAATGCTTTAGTTAATTACCCACTAATTATAATATCATTGAATGGCTACATTGAGGCAACCATATAATTATGGAGCAAAAAGCTCTGAGCAATTACAAGGCTGAGCATATTGGTTGATTACAATAAATCCCCAGCTCATTGTTGATATTTGTCACCTGCTTAATGTTGCTAATCTCCAGATGCGTGTCATAAGCCATGTGCACCATTTCTTTCCAGAGGCCTATGGAAAGAAAACCTAATCTAAAGGATAGATAATGTGATAGTTAGGCTTAATTGTCAGCTTGATTGGATTAAGTGACTCCTGGAAAGGTGATTGGTTCATAGAGGCACTATACTACCAGTGTATTAATCCACTGACATTCAGAGTTGAATGAATGTACTGTGAGAGGTGGTGCCCAGTGAGAGGTGGGTGACTGGGAGCATAGCTGTAGGGGCACTCTTCTCCTATTTCCTGCTTCCCAGTCTCCATGAGCTAAACCCCTTTGCTCTGACATTTCTGCTTTGGAGCCAATTGATTATGGACTGAATCCTCTGAAACTATGAGCCCAAAATAAATTGCTCCTCTTTTAAATTAGATAGGGTATTACGTGTTTTGTACTAGCAGTGGGTAAGCTGACCAAAGCAGACAAGAATACATGTGCAATTTACTCACCTGTTGGATGATATGTTCACTTATATTTTCCAGCCACCACGTAGCTCCAGGGAACTATCCTAGTGGTCTCCGGGATCCAGGCTTCCTTATCTAGGAGGGGAGACCTACACAGCGAGTTAGTGTTGGTAGAGATGAGTACGAGATGTTATGGCAGCCTAGTGGCACCTATAACTTAACCAGGCACTGCCAAATTTCCAGAAAGTCTTCTCAGAGGAAGGACTATAGAGATCCAATTTTGAATGAAGAAAATGTTACCAAGTGTACAGGGATAAAAGGGAATGTCTGAGAATAAAAGCTTTTCATACATGGTGTTAGTAAATCCACAACACACATGCAGAAAGCACCCTAGCTCTGTTATATCCTCTGGAAGTAGTACCATAGCTTCAAGTAAAAAGAAGCAGCGATCTCAACAGTTCTGAATGAGGCATACTTAGTATGAAGAAATCGCTGTGAATGCCTAATTTTAAGTAGTTTAATTCTCTATACTGAACCCAGTTTCCCCAAGCAACCTCTTTTGTGTTTCTGGAACCATCTTACCTAAGAGCTTCCCTTGGCAAATCCTATAATTGACTTTTATCCTTGGAACAACAAAGGAGCCTTGAATTATCCTTGAAAAAATTATAATTAGATAATTGTAGAAAAGTTACTTTACATCCTCACATTGCTCTCAAGATGGCATTATTCTTAGTCCCTTGTCTTTCCATCAAATACTGAAACTTATGAAAGTGCCTTAGGTATTTTACTCTAATCATTTTCTTAGAGACAGGTTGTAAATATTTCCAAACATTGGATTGACATTTTTGATATATGGTATATGGATTTCTATGGTTGGTTTTGTTTTTCTCAGATCCTGCAGGCCAAAATCAAAAATTCACCTAATGTGTAATTAATATTTACCTTTAGTACCTAAGATTGGCTTGTGATTATTTCACTGAAGAAACTGAAAATTAGTAATTGAATGTATTACATAGCTCAGAGCTATGTGAACAAACTTTTGTTTAGGACTATGTTTCTCCTTCCAGAAAAAAAAATATGAAAAAAAAAAAAGTGGCAGTCAGTTTCCTTCGAGACACTGTGACAACAGCTCTGCACTGTGATTTGCACGCAGTGACATTTAATAAGTGTGTGCTGACTGACTTAGAAATTTGGCACATTACCTTGAAAGAATTTTGTCTGTGCTTGTAAGAGATTAGATTGGAGGCCTGGAAGGCAAAACACTGGCTTAGAACTCTGCACACAGTCTAGGACTCCTTTTTTTAAAAGATCACCCATTTTATTATTGCTTCCTGCAGCCTGGCAGTGGAGAGTCACTGCTCCCTATTAGATGCTTGCTGGACCCAATTCTCCATTAACTCTTGAAGAACTGATTCTCTCCACAGGACCACGGAGTCGTCCTTTGAAACCTGCAAATCTTTGCCCACTGGGATCTTTAAAGAAGTCAAAGTTTCCTTAATAATACTCTATTGTTTTAGTGAAATCTCTGGCTGACATTGAAAGACACATGTCAATTTCATAAAACTACAAGCAGGAGTGAAGAGTTTATCATTGTTTCATCATAATCGAGACCTATTAACATCTTCTAGGTCAGTCTCGTGTCTAGGTTAGTGTCCTGACCACTGCAGGCACTCCTGAGAACATTCATGTTCTTTAATCTGAATTTTTGTATTTCTGCCCTCCCATTTTTTTCAGTGAAGTTTAAATTATGACCATTAGATTTTTACTGCACATGCTTTTATATTGATAATTCAGTAATAGGTTAATAGTATAGATTCATATTATATTACACCTATGATATATAAAATATATCTTTAAATTTGGTAAACAATGCCCTGACCATTATGTGATTACGGAACATAACGTATTCCAGGCTCCTGCTTAATACCAAAGTGTTTTTGATGGTCAAGAAAGCACGAGGATTCAGTTTCACTTTCACCGAGTGGGAATGGAAGCGTTCGACCTGTGCTACAGCAGAGTCCAAAGGACAGAATGGTTTGGAATAGACTTCGTGGATTGCGAAGCTGCCCACACAGGTAAGGAACTCTCCTCACTGTGCAGGACCGGCAGTGAGTATGGTGGAGGTGGGTGCCACTACATCATATTTGAGTCCCTTAAACAGCTAAAATGATGCCCAATTTTTTAAGTTGAGAGGGGCAATGCTTGAGTCAAAAGTGGTGATAGACCATTTGTCAGTTTACTATGCTGGGAGCCAACTCCAGGCAGCCTGTGAGGCCACACTCCAGCAGAGCTCTCTGTATCATCTTTCCAAAGAGTATTGCACTAAAACATTAAGTGAGTCAGTCACTGAACCCTTGGGCAGCTGAATACAACCGTTGTTGCCCAAGCAGAACTGCCTGGAAAAGAAGGGATTAGTCACTAATAGAGATTCTAGCTTCAGCATGAGTGTGAAGGTGAGGGTTTAGTGTTCCTGGGACTTCTATCCTGCACTGGAAATCTCATCCTTCCATTTATTTTTCTACCTACATATCATTATGATGTATTACCATACCTGGATATTATTGTGTCTATAGTAAATATAAGGTCCTAAGGCAGTGATGGCGAACCTTTCAGAGACTGGGTGCCCAAACTGCAACCTAAAACCCTCTTATTTATTGCAAAGTGCCAACACTGCAATTAAACCTGAATATCTGATGCTTAGCTGCTAGGGCAATGCAGGGTGACTTGGCTCGCCTGCTGACAGAGAGGGGGCTCTGTGTCCCCGCTGCAGCACGTATGCCATAGGTTTGCTGCCACTGTCCTAAGGGATAGAAAATTCAGAGATGTGAAACGAAAATAATGATGTGTTCAAGAATGAAACCCTCTTGGATTAGGGGGTACCATTTGTCCTCACCTTTAATTGCAAAATTGCTGCTTTGTGTGTTTAGATAATTTCTAGAACATAAGTTGGGACCAGTGTAGACCTGAGGGTTTATACCATGTTTTAGCATCCCAATCATGTAACTTTCTATTTGCCTAGAACTTAACTTATGATGAACAAATTCTCTACCGCTATGTCAAGGTAATTCATTGTAATCTTGAAGGATATTTTTGAGCTATTAATTTTCTTTCAGTTCTGGAATGCATATCTTCTCAGTAGGAAGTCCTGCATGCACTGGAATTTCAAATCCTCTGTTCAGAGAGTTACTATAATGCACAATGAATATTAAGGAAAAAAAATCTTTTTTTGCCATTTAAGAAGAGACCATAAAAAGGTAGGAAAGGAGAATCTACTATCAAAAAATAGAGAAGGCTGGCTTTGCTTGAAATAAGGGACCCTTGTGACTGTGCTGAAGGAAGACATAGTCACTGCCCAATTATCTTAGCAAATGGTGAAGGAAATAAGGAGTCTCTATGCATTTAAATCATAATAGGTGACTCCAGCCCTCCTAGCCTTTGCTTGAAAGCAAGTTTGCTTTGTCATGCATAAATATGCAGGCTTCTATCCAGCCACAAGGGAGTAGTACCCAGCTCTCCAATATAAGAACTGAGGCTTGAAGAAACAAGAGATCGAGATTTGCACAAATACCTTTTCATTAGAATGCCAGAAATTATGAGGAAGTCTCAAGTGTTGACCTGACATTTGCCAAGAATGTATCATTCTGTAAAATGCAATTCTCCAGAGACTGACATGTCCTGGTTGAAAATGTTGGCCAACATGTCAATGGTCAAAGCCCTATATTGTCACGTGGTATCTACACCTCTATACATGCACAGGTTTAAAAGATATATACATGTTTATCCGAAGGCACTGTGAACACAGACATTGCACAATATTTCCGCCTTCCACCCATTTGAAAAGTTAGAGCGTATGTGCCCGAGATAGTACACAAAGCAATCTTCATGCAGCCCTGACTGTGCTGAGAGTCATGCCTATGAATAATGACAACTGTCCCATGCTCCGCTTCCTGCTTGGGAGGTGGGGGCCAGCAAGTCCTTGGTTAATGATTTAAGATGGGACTAGCATGTGATCACATCACTTCCCTTTCTAGAGTAGAGATCAACACCTTCAGCCCTCACTTTCTGTTTCCCTAGACTCATAGCATGCACGCATGCCTACAACACACGTGGGCTCGTAGCTGCGGGGATAGCAGGATGAGTGAACCATAGCAATGACTCTTGTATCATAGCTTTGAGCTTTGAATTTAAAATGTGAATGTGTGAAGTGGACAAAAAATATGTTAGACAAAATAGATGGCTCCACTTCTTCTAAGAAAGGTTCAGAGCAGACACGGTGGCCCTTCAAAAAAAAGACCTGAGATAATGCAGTGGGGTGGACTGTGTCACAAAACAGGGGAAGGTGAAGAATATTTACAGAAAAATGGTACTTAAAGTGGTTCTTAAGATAATAAAATAGTCTATGTGGTGATTATGACTACTATATAGATGTAGCTGGAGGAAAGAGGTAGTGTTCCAAAAGCATCTTTGACTGTTTAAGGTAACAAATCATCCTGGTTTACTTAGGACCTCAGGCGTTCTCAGGGTGTAAGACTTGTAATATTAAAACCAGGAAGGTTCTGGAAAACAAGTTGTCCTACTTCTTCACCCAAATACCCATGAAATCTGTGGGTGATCTATTGACTTCATCTCCTGAAAGTTTCCTTAAATTATCTACTCCTCTCTTTCCCCACATTGACATTTCTGTTCAGTCATCATAATTTCTTTCCTGGATGACTCCAACAGCCTTCTTTGTGATTTCCTCTCAGCTGACAGAGGGATCTCTCTAAAATGCAAGTCTGGCCATGTCAGTCGCCTTCTGAAAATTTTTCAATCACTCCTCATTCTTCAAGATAAAATCTGATTCCTTTTATCCCTTAACATTCAAGCTCTAGTGTGTTTAATAATCATGTGGGGGGGATCTCTTTAAAAATAAAACTCTCATTCATTTGTACCTTTATTAATCCAACAATCACATGCTGAAGGCTTGCTCTCTGTCAAATGTTGTTCTAGAGACCAGGGTTAAAATGGTGAGACAATCAGGGAGCTTTCAATCTGGCGGTACAGGGAGAGATAGTAAGTAAACATTGAATGTAATGTCTGGGACTAATAATATATCACTTGGCTTCCACAGAAAACTGTGGAAAATAGAGAATAGAAGATGGGTACAATTTCAGAGATTTTGAAAGGGAAGACTCTCTGGATGACACTTGGTCATGAAGCAGGGTCCTGAGTATACTTGCAGATCACAGTACTCTAAGACTACAGGTATGGAAATCTGGAGTTGGGAGATTGCTTGATGCCCTCCAAGGAGGAGACTGGAAAGAGCTTGGAAAATTTCACAGCAAGTCTCATTTCCTGTGAGGGTGAGCCCAGTGCCAGCCTGTACTGAAAGCCAGAGGCTCATTTAAGGACTTTTTAATTTCGTCCAATGGGATGATCATAGAGTTTTGAGCAAAAAGGTGATGTGATTTGCATTTTCAAAAGACCTCACAGGGAACTGTTGCATGAAAAGACTCTCAGAAGCGATATCACAGAGATCATAGAGGTTATTGTGGGCAGAAAACAAAAGCTGCTTGGAATGCAGTGGTGTCAGAGGTTTAAGACTTGAGAATGCTCCCAACTTCTCTGCAGATCTCCTTCCGGCAGCCACACCTTACTACTTGAAAGTTCACCTCACACTTGTACACATCATTCTCCTTCTTTTTAATTCCTTTCCCCTCCTCACATATCTCGCGTTGGCCTGGATGGCTCACCTTTCGTCAAAGCCTAAGAGAAGTGTCATCTTCTCAGGAGGTCTTCTGTAAGTCTAGGTTTGACTTTGTTCCTCCCAAGCTGCGTTGCACCTCTGCCTCATTTACACGCTGGATTGTAATTGCTTCTTGATGGGTCTGTTTATAACCATCCTGTGTTCACACTTCTTAATCTTAGAGAGAAGTAACTGGCACATAGTAGATGCAAAATGCTTTATGTTGAGCAAGTGAAGGAAGGAGTTTGCACATCAAAATGAAAAGATCAGATATAAAGCCCTAGCTATATCTTGGAAAGGCATTAGGAAAACGGTGGTGTTTGAATTGGACTCATTCATTTCTTCAGCATACATTGCTTAGGCCTGACTATATGCGCTTCCTTAGCTGGATGTTGGAGATACAAGAATAAAAAGACACAGTGCTGCTGGTCACTAGTACAATCAGGAACATACATCGCTTGTGACCAGAACAGAGTATTATCAAAAACACCTAAACCTAGCAGGCATGGGGGCTCACACACTGTGAAACAACTCCAGGTGACATATTGCAGAAAGCTCTTGTCTGTGCTTCAATGATCTAAACAGAATAAAGCTTTAAAAGTTGTAAAATGCTGTCTATTCTCAAGGTTGCAGACAGAAATCATTTTGATAGGAAATGTGGAAATGCGTAATTAATTACGAGTGCTATGAAACCAAAAGCAGCATAGGAAGAAGCTACAAAATGAACTATAGGCTTGTAACAGCAGCATCCATGTGCCCCGTATGATCCCGTATAATGCTGTGCTGATGGCAGGTATGCGGAACAGTTGTTCTTTGCATGTAGACGCAGTACAAACCAGGTGGCTCATGGAAGACATCACCTTCCTATAAAAATAACATAACATTGATAAAAAAAATCATGAAGTAAACTTGGCCAAGCCAAGATCCCCCATGTGTGATGAACCAACCAGAGACACTTGACCTTTCTCTTTAAATATGAACTGTAGGGTTTTCTGACACCTCAGAATTACATGTTTATATACACATAGGAAGGGGCCTTGACCTTTCTGTTCCCAACACGACCAGGACTATGCCCTTCCACCACTCACATTGCCAAACAGCTTGCTGCTCACACAGATAGCTTAATTACTGGCATCTAGAAATGCCATGGCCAACTACTCCCCTGGGGCTTTCTGAAAGTATTCAGCTACAGATGGAAGAAAGAAATTTTCTGCAGCATTAAGAACTGCGTGGGTTAAAAAGCGTCATGGCAATCGTGCCTGCTGTGAACGCCATAGCGGGACACTGCTCCTGTCTATGGCTGCTAAGATGATAATTAACAGCGAACTGGAGGGTGATTGCAGTTTCTGAGAATTGATTATTGAAGGACTAAAAATTCAGAGCATTGCATTGGTTCAGAGCCCAGACCTCAGAGTCAGATAAATCTAGGTTATAATCATAAGCTCTGTGTTTTTATTAATAGGGCATGAATTTTTAAAAACATTATCTTTTTTAGTCTGTTTTAGTAATGTCATTTCATATCAATACACATCCTATCAGGATTGATCTACTTTTTATATGTAACAGCAAAAAAATAGCTTTAAAATTAAAGCATCTCTTTAGCCCTGTTTTTCATTTGTTTGTAAGGTATCATAACATGTGTATTCCGATTTAAACCATGTAGTATAAAGTAATAATAATACTTTTTTCTTTCTCCTCATTTCTTTATTCTGTTTTTGTAGTGATTTCTTTAAATGCAAACAAAATACCTAGAAGAAGTCTCAGAGATAGAGGAGCCAAAAAAGCAATTAAATTTAGAGCTCTCACATTTGAAAAATGATTCTTAGAGTAATTTCAAGTCTGTATCTTCATTTTTTGTTTTTCTTAGACAAAAGCCATCACCATTAATCAGCCAATCATGGCCTTATAGATTTCATACTAAGCCTGTTACTGGAAGGTAACTTTAGCTGTATTTTAGTACTGGTACTGCTGAGAAGAGAATCTATCACCAGTTTCATTTTTCATGCTAGCCCAGATGTTCTTTATGATGCTCCACTGTGTTCACTTCAGATTATTAGCCAACAGGATTTGTTATGCCTTGGGATCATGAAAGTCCTTCTTTGTTATTTTTTGGAACTATTCGTGTGATAATAGGAGAAAAGTGCATCATAACGGAAGAGCATTGGATATAGATTATAATGAAGTATTAGAAACAGGCTTAACAATAAAACATGTTCTTCAGTGCTTGTTATACACTAGACACTTTCTTTTATTATCATAGTTAGTCAATATTATTGTATAAGATTTTTTAAATTATTTGATATTTGTTAATTTTTGTATATTTGAGATGCCTACTTGACTTACCTGAGTCTTAGAAACCTTCTATAAAAAGGATGTATGTGGTATGATCAAAAACTATGATGATTGTTTAAAGGAAATTTTTTTTAAATTATATTAAATTTTAATGCAAAAGACACATTGTCATTAATCACCCTCAAAATAGTCACTCTTGCTTCAAACCCATTTATCCCATCATTGTTGACACTCTATGAAGCAGTTATGGAAGGATTTTTTCTTGTCTTTTGGTGGCTTTCTCAATATCATGACTTAATTAAAAACATTTATGGAAACTTCCATCAAATGAAAACATTACATGTGTCATCATTCATCTTATCCACCTGATCTGGCACCATTCAACTTTTTAGCTCTTCCCCAAAGTCAAAATGAGCATGAATGGTAAATAATCTGAATCAGTTCAGGAATCATTGAGGCTGCCATGACAGAGCAAGTAGACACTCATGAAAGAAGACTTCCAGAACTGCTTCAGAAATTATCAAGAGCAATGGGATAAGTGAGTACTTAGTACAGAATAGATAAATTTAAAGTTATCACTTTAAATACAGCATGAAGACCTGACCCTGTATAAAAGTATATACAACAAACAAAATAATAAATATTTCATTTATAACTGTTTGCTTTGAGAGTGTATTTCTTCAATTCCAGAATAGAAAAGTTTCAAAAACAGGTGCAGAGGATAGAAAATGAGAGAACCACAATCCCATACTTAGATTTTAGGTACAGGACTTTCAGCAGCTATGAAATTCAAGCGCCACATTTAAATTTTGATAAGTTGTAAAATGTAAAGGTAGTGATACTACGTGAGCTAAAATAGAAGGAAACAATATTTAACAGTGAAAATGTTTAGATGTTGAAAGATAATATAACACCATGCAGCTATCTAGAACAGAGAGATCTGTGCTATTAAAAGGACAGCTTGATGTCAGAGGAAAGATATTTGTAGATGGTGGTAATGGGGTAAAATCTAATGAAAATAATGGATGACCCAGATATCAATCTACAGTAAACCTCTTCTATTACTTTTCCCCTTCAAATTACCCCCTTCCCCCCAAAAAAGTCATATCCTTGGTCCCACATTCTGTCCTCTCTCTCATCCTTTCACTCTTCTCTCTCATAAAACATTCATCACAGCTATGACTTTTCCTCTCATTCATTCTTTAAAGGAACTCCTGCCCCCTACTTCCTCTGACCTCTCGGAAGTTACTCAGTGACTCTGTGATTGCTCGCTGTGAAGAGTACATTTTGCTCTTCTGAGAAGTGGCATTTCACACTGCTGACCAGCCTCCCCTCAAAATTCTCCACTCGTCCTTCCATGGATTTGTCTTTCCTGATTATGCTGCGTGTGTGACAAATAAAATGCTCCTCACCTTCATGCCCATATTAATGTTGCTATTTCTCCCAGTCCGTGTGTGAACTTTGTCTCTTCTCAATCTAATTTTTATTAAAACTGACTCATCTTTGGAATGATTTAAAACCAAGTCTCTATAAAGGCTCTTGAGCTCCAGCTCTATTGTGCCTGATGATTTCAATAAACCAAAACTCTTCAATGAACCAAAACTCTTCAATGATATCAAGTTAACATGTCCCTTTGAGGTACCTCTTTGAGAAATGTCACCAGTGATTGATCTGCTGGCTTGAGCAACACCTCGGATTTCTATCCTTTGCATTCCACCTACACGAAGCAGTTTTAGTTTCAGTTCCAAAAGGTTTCTTGTCTCTGCCCCAACACTGTGATGCAGGATGACTTCTCACCAGAATGACTCTAGGAGCCCTTTTAATGCAGACGCTGTTAAACTGTGTTCTCAAAACTTTGGCTGCTTCCAAGACTGCTGTGAAAGGGGGGAGGAGGGAGATAATCAGATCCTTTGTTCCTTCTCCCTATTTCAAGTAAGCACGCCCCCTTCTATCCCTCTGAGTTTTGAAATACAATTTCATTTGTACTGAAAGATTTTTACTATTCAGTATATCTAAATCACTCTTCTATATCTAATCCTTTTTCATGCTACAAGTATCATGCTAATGTGCAGATGTTATCATATCATTTTTTGAATAAATCGCCTCGGTATTAGGGTTTATTCAGGGAACCAGAGCCATAAGTGATTACGATAAGATCTGCAGAGTATTTATTATAAGGATTAAACTTACGCTATTACAGAAACAGGTGAGGGAGCCTATGAAGTTTGTTGCCTACACATTTCGTGGTAAGATGAAGTTGCTGTAGGTCAGAAGCATTGAAACTCAAGAAGAAAAATTGGGGGAGAGAAGCCCCTCAGTGCTGCCCCTAAGCATGGCTGGAATGCAACAAGAAAGCATGGAATCCACATCTCATCATTTTTAACTTTGACAACACATGTGGTTTGCATCCTTCTCCACCTCAGGAAGATGCTGCACCCTCCTTTCATCTCTAGCTCCAGATGGAGAGATGCTGATGGAGATCTGGGGTGCGAGAGTGGAGGACCTACGGGTCGGCCTCCTGCCGTCCACCAACAATCCATGCCTACACGTCAGTGGCAATGTCAACAATCCATGCCTACACATCAATGGCAATGTCAGCAATCTCACACTGCGGCCCCATGACTGACCTCAGTCACTAGAGATCTTACGCAAATGGGCTTGGGGATCACACTAAACCCAAAGCATACAGGGAAGTAAACTCTGGGAAATACAGCTCCATCTCGGCTGCATTGACATTATAACCAACCTCCTACACAATTCAGTGGGTGCCCATATTTTTCAAGGAAAAAAATCATACTTCTGAGCTGTCGTTGACTATATTTTTTTTTTTTTTTTTTTTTTTTTTTTGTGGGTACCGGGGGGACGACCTCAGGACCTCACGCGCCAACAGGCACCCGTGCCGCTGAGCGATATCACCGGCCCCTTTTTCGTATGTGGGTTCCGGGAGTCAAACTCGGGCCTTCGCGCTTGCAAGGCAGGCGCTTAAGCCGCTGAGCTGTCTCACCGGCCCTGTTGACTATATTTTATGGTCCAGTCTCAGTGCTTGTCCCAGCACACTCTCTGGGCATGCATCTATGTTCTAGACATGTCACGTGTGTTTCTACTTCAAAGGTTTACTTTGCTTTTCTATTTCTTAATGCATCTGTTCATACTGCTTCTGACCCAGAAAGCCCTTCTTTTCTTCAATGAATCAGCATTTATCACCCTTTACTTTATAAGTAAATTACAATTACTCTAAAAATCCTTCCTTCACACCCCCCTCAGGTGGTCAAATGTGCTCTCCCAGTATGAATCCTTCCATTACAGTGCTCGCTAACATAGTTGTAATTGCCAATAATTATTGCTGGAAATTCCTGTATTACTGGCTCATTTTATTCATTATATTTTAAGCTCATTGAAGACAGGGAATATGATCCTGTACATTTGTATATATAAATACTTCAAGGAATGCCATGGGCATCACAAGTATTCAAGAAATAATTATTGACTTTATTAACAAGTAGACTGAGTGAATGAATAAATTCACGAATACCTAAAAAGGAAAGAAGAATAGAAGAGAACCACTGCCACAAACTGCTAATGATCAAGAATTGGAAGATGATTCCAGTGTGAAAAACTAGGATTTCCCCTCTGAGATTGTTTTTCATTTACTACCAGTTGGCAATCCAGCCTCCACCTTCAAGATCCAAGATGTTTTACTGAAAGGTGAGTCTATATTTAGCAGTTCTTACAGGAAAGCTTCTTGCCTAGCAGCTCTCTGTGATTATCCCAAGAAGCTGAGCGTGGAGATTGAAGAGGTCTCTCTCCGTATAATCTAATTACATGCACGGCTTCCTATCGTACATATGTAGCCCATATAGATGTTGCAAACACTCATCTAATAACAAATATAAATGCGGTATATTTTGAATATGACCACCAAGACCTCCACCAGGACTGTGCCCACCAATATTTTCAGCCTGATCACCTACCACTCCCTGTGTATGTGTAATGCTTCAGCTGAGCTGCAGTATGAGCTGGCGCTCAGCATCCCCATCTTCCATCTGGATGCCTTTTCATCGCTGCTCTCCTGGTGGAATTTTCATCAAGTCCCATCTCAAAGCTGCCTTCTTTACAAATCCTTGGTTATCCTTCCCCAATGGGTGCTGATGTATCTCTGCATTTATATTGATTTTTTGTATTTTTATCAATCCGCCTTTTGGTTTGGAGTTACCATCATCACCTTCTTCCTAATTTTCATCACTGCGTTAGAAGCTTTTAAATTCAGCATCGTATCTTTTGGAACCAAATAGATTTCTTGATTTAAATCATATGCTTTCAACTGAGAAATTCCTTTTAAAAAATCAGAAGCAGAAGCTTCCAAGTGAAGTCAATAGCTGTTGTTCTCTAAATTTAGTGGGCAAAGCTAAGGGGAATTTTATTCCTCAAGTCTGCAATAGTTCAAAAAGTTGCATCTTTAATGAGATAGAACAATTCAGATGCAGGTGCTTCGAGTTCCATACTTTGAGAAACTGCCAGAGAGAACGATTGCTAAAGGGAGCAAGGGCAGGTGGTTACCAATGTGTAAAACAAACAATTATCCATAATTTAAATCTTAACTAGTTTTGGCTTCACAGTACAGAAAGCTGGTCCAAGTACAGAAGTCATTATCTGTGGACAATAAAAACCTCATGATTGAAAAGTGAAGTGAAAAAGAATTATGCTGGACAATTGTTTTGCATGACGGGAGAATTACACACGTGGAACAGTTCTTAGTAAAAAGATTTTGTTTGTTTGTTTTTTTCCTTGAAAAAATAATGTTTTATTCAACTGGTCATGTTGGGTTTAGGAATGGGAGACAGAAGTTTCTCATAGATGCTATATGAGATACTCACTTGGAGGCAGTTAATACTACATTAAATAGTGCAATATCAGCATGGTGCTTAAGATACCTGACGTACTATAAGTGAGAGGAAGAAATACATATGTAGTAAATAACAAAAATTTATAATTATTAATCACTTGCAAAGAAAGTATCTCATTGCACATAGGCATTCTCTTTTAATCCTACTCTGATTTTGTGTTATTTAAAATATATGATATTTATTTAAAGTAAAATTAATATTTATATTATAAAACATAGTATGTGGATTTCTCAAGTTTTGCAAGGCCTGTAAAGTCCATGAGAAGAGGTGGATTCACATTAATACTACTGGCTCTAGTTTTGCTTTCTCCACTTTCAGGGCACTCCCATCTCACTGCAAAGCTTCCTGCACGACTTCTGGGAGCATCCAGGCAGGGCCATGTATGTGCAGAAATAGATGCTCTTTTATTATGCACAGATGCTGAGTTGCTTGGCATCGTCTGGGTACCACTGTTTGCCAAGTTCCTATCATCTATTGTCAGTCACCACTGAGTGTCTCCTTGTCCACCAGATGCTATAATCTCCTTCCATAGTGTAGTCATTGGCACCAGCACAATGCTAAACCTCCATGGGGTTCTTCATCAAAACTGGGCAAGCTGTCTTCTTTGGTTCATATCACATCAAAGTGAGCCCCGAACTCTCTAGTTTAAGACGAACATTTTACAGTGTTTGCAGCCCTTTTGGCTTACAAACACTCTAATTTCATGGAACTTAATAGGAGCCCAAAGGTAGCTGGGCCAAGAAATTAGCATGAATTATACACACAAACCACTGCCCTCCCTAAAACCTAAATGCAGAGTGTTAAATTAATCCAGGATCTTCTCTCTCTTATATAAAGAACTCCTGGTCCTAGATTACCATCAATGTCTAATTTTACTTTTAGCCCAACAAAGACCATTATTACTTAAGAAAAAGCTACATTCTAGTGTTTAAATTGAAATCTGTTTTACAGCGAAAACATAGTTGAGAGAGGAAAAAGGAAAAACCAGGTTGTGTTTTATAAAATATATCATATCTATGACAAGCTAGTTTTTAAATACAAGTGCAATCAAGAGTCTATCCACCACCTGATGGACTGTTACATAAATTAAGTAGAGAGCGGCAAAAATAAAAGCATTTCCATAGACTTAGTAATTACAAATTGGTGATTCTTTTGGCTTTCACTGCATTTGGGATATAAACAAATAATTATTTAAAAACAACCAAAGAGTAAAAATAATCATAACTGACATTCACTGAGCGTTTGTTACTGGGGATGTTGCTTGACTTTGATGCACTCAGTCCTGAGGAGCACTGTAAACCGAGCAGTTCTGCAACTGCGGTGTCTACCAGGCAACAGTCATGTTGCTGGCCTCGCAGCCTTGGAGAAAGCGCAATCTTTGAACTCCATGTTCAATGGAGACCACGGGGCCACGGAACAATTGAGTAATCCCAGAGTCACTGCCCAATAGGTGGCAGAGCCAGGGCTCAATCCTGGATCCGAGGTTTCAAAGCCTTCCTCGTGCTGTCCGAACTCCCTCTGAATCAGAAGATTCTACTTCACAGCTCGCATTTCTGGGTCCTGTGGAAAAAACAAATGATCTGGCCATCTAATCTGCCATTCTGGTATGTCCCAAATGTTTGGAGAGGATAATGCACCCGTGGACACGCGTTACCATTCCACTCAGCCTGGCCCTCCCTGTCGTATCCATCACAGGGAGACCTTCACAACGTATGTATGTACCTGTTTGCTTTGCCTATAATAAGTACAGCTGAAAGGAGACTAAGAGAGTTCCTTGTGTGTTTATCTCTAACTCAAAAGTTAGATCAAGGGGCCTCTACACACATTGTCATCACTTGTCAGTTTGCTCCTCTAGATCTAAGTTTTTGAAACAGACTTACAAAATAACAGGAATTCTCAGAGCATTGCCTGTTACTATATAATTCAGAGTTCTACTGCAAATCAGTAGAGTATACAAAGTTTTGACTCCAGGCGTAGGATTAGACAAACATAATTTGAATACTGGCTTCACCACCTAGTAGCTATATGATTTAAGGTAATTAAATTTTAAGTTTTGTACCCTGGTTTTTGTTATTCATTGTTTAAAAAAATAAATCTTATGTCTAACATATTCATACTCAGGCAATCAATAAATAACTAGTTGAATTAAAATACAAATGAAACTTTTTAAAGTGCTACATGAGAACTTTTATTTTTATTACTTTTCTATATGAACTCTTAGTTTTATGCATGAGTCTTTGATGTCTTAATTGGTAAAAAAGAAGCACTGATATTAATCGGTTAAGGTTATCCAAATGCCGATGATTTTGCCCATACAGGGTCTAATCAAGATGCTTTGAGATAATGGTTAAATGCTTCCCTACAGCTACAATTTTCTTTGATCTCTCAATGCTACAGGCAAAGGCCGTTCTTCAGAGCCAGCAGACACCTGGCAGTTGCTACTCAGATCCCAGGCAATGGCTTTTTCTTCTAAAAATTGAGATAACTTTCGTTCCATTCACATATTCTTACGCACTCTTCCTCTGCCACTAACCTTGATGATGAAGTGATTTATTCCCCTGAACATGTATTTGTTTTTTTTTAATTGATAAAGTGCTTGCAGAAGGTGGATATTGCCAAAAATAAAACTCTGGTGCCTGTTATTTTCCTATAATATTCATCATTTTTATTATAAAATTAAGATATTTAACTGCTACACTGTTACATCCTGGGAGCCTAATATTATTGAGGGCCCAGCCAATTGTTTTAGAGAACACAGACTTTCAATAAATGCTTGATTGAGTAGTAAATGAGTGGATGAATGACTTATTGAATGCATCACAGAGACTTCACTATCCTCACCCTTATTTGCATGAGATCACCTACACAGTCAACCTTGGCATCGAGAGAGGAAGAAAAGTAAGATTAAGTCGTGGTCTCAGCAGCTCAGCCCTCACTTCACTACTCTGGGTCCCTCGGGTTGAGATGCAAAGCGACTTTTGCCTTTGAGAATATAATGATTTCCTGAAGGGAATTGAAAGGGGCCCCCTCGCTGCCACCATTGAATATACAAATATTTCCTAAAGTTTAACTTAAAGAAGTGTGTCTCATGGGAGCTGGATATAAAATCAAACTCCAAATGTCACCTCTGTGCCACAGCGTGGACCAGCTGTTTCCAGGGGATTTCTTGAATGTGTTAGATCAAACAGCAGTGTGAAGAAGGCATTGAATGAGAAGCCAAATCCCACCAAAGAGTCTAATGGACATTTCGATTACTCCATAGTGGAAGAATTCATCGAGAGATTCATAAATGCACAGCTCAGATGATGGATTATATTTAGCAGAAGTAATTTCAGCAAATGCTTTCATTTTTATTTAATTCCTGAAAACCCAGCATCTGTGTGATTTTTCAGTAAATGTTGCCATAATTGATGCTATAAAAACATACAAATATTTTAGTATGTTCTTATCTATTAAAAGCATTAAAATGAGTAACTGGGGGAGAAAAAAACACACATCCAAATGTAACATGTGATATGTTATATCATATATTTACGATAATAATTTTAAAATAATATATAATATAATATATTTAAATATTTCAATAAGTTTAGATTAATTTGAAATCATATTAAATATAGCTAATTAAAGACATAAAATTTTCCTAACATCTTCCACAATAAAAGTCATAGAGTACTTTATATTTTATTATATTGAGTAAAGTCAGTTTTATAAAAGTTTGGTATGGAAAAATGGATGGACAGATTAGCAGAAGAGAAACAGGATCTTCAGACAGTGGTACAGCAAGCATATAGAAAGTTAATATATGGCGCAGGATTCAATTCCAGCCGGTTAGGATTTTTCAAAAGTAACATTTGGGTACCTTCAATAGTACAAAAAACAAAAACAGTAATGCTGCATCTGAATCTCACTCCTTATACAGTACTTACATAAATTCTAGGTAAAGAGTAGATTTTAACTGAAAAATACAAGCTGTAATATTGTGAGAACAAAATACGGATGAATTTTTTTAAATTTTTTTAGTTAAATAAGGTCTTTTTATGAAAGATATAAATCCCAGAAGGCAAGTTGGCAATAAATGACACATATAATTATGCAAAACTTTTAGATTTATGCACAACAAACTTCAAGCCCATTAAGGCAAAATATGAATGATAAATCTACTAAAGATATATTTCTTTTGCATACGTATAGACACCAGATACATGGCCAAAGGCTGACTTTTCTTAATATAAAAATCCTTTTCAAGATGACCAAAACTAAGACGCAAATAATTGCTAAAAGGAATAACAAAACTTCAAGCCCGTTAACTAAGGCAAAATATGAGTGACAAATCTGCTAAAATATATATTTCCTTTGCATACATTATATATTTGCAGACAGATACCAGAGGCTAACTTTTCTGAATATAAAAATATTTTTCAAAATGGACAAAATTAAGGCGCAAATAAGGGTTAAAAGGAATAAACTACATTGCCCAGAAAATGATTTTAAGATAATCAATTGACATGCAATTAAGAAAATGCAAGCGTGAACAGGTCTGGTAGCACATTCTACCATTGAGATTAATGAATGTTAGGAAATATTAATATACCAAACTCTCATGTACTCTCAGACTGTAATTTATAGAATCATTTTGGAAAGCATCTTGATTATTTACCTGTTTATCATCTATTTGCATGTTAATAAACTCCTAAAATAGCACAAAATACCTATGAGAACATAAGCATTTTAATACGACAAACTTTAGATCCTTATTAGTTCTTTGACTATTATGCTTATAGTCACATAATTGTACAAAGACATAAATGGAAGATCGTTTGCACTGCACTCTTTGTAACTGTAGAAAATGAAAAATAAATTTCCACTAACCTTGTTAACTAAATTGATGGTCTTCCTGATGATCATGTGCTATGCATTTAGGAAGAATTAGGTAATAAGAAATACTTGAGAAGTTTTCTGTTTTTTTTTTTTCTACTGTAAAATTATTAACAATAACAAATTAGTGTAATTTTACTACAGATCACTAACATTACATTCATTACGCTCAGAAGGATAGGGAGTGAGGAACTAACATAATTAATGTTGGCAAACAGTATTTTGACTACACACTCCAAGGTTAAAGACAATAAGCCCTTCACAGAAATTCTGTACTCTAGCTAATAAATATTATTTCTCTTTTGGAGAAGAAATAGTATTTGCATATTACCCAAGTTTTTTCTTCTGAAAATATTTATTAATTTGTTATTGTTGATAATCTATTTGAGCTTCAAGAAAAGTTGCAAACTTGCAGTTCCTCTATCTTTCTTCTTTTGCCTATCTGGGAGTGATACTTTCACAATCTCTCTGTGTTCCCAAGTGAAAACTGGAACTTCTGCATGATTTCAAGCAAGGTTCCTTTTAAACATAAAGAATACACTCATAACTGATACTCAAAAAATCCCCAGCTCGTGAATATACATGAGTAAAACATACCTAATTATTAAATTACAATTTCAGGAAGAGAAGAAATTCTAAGTATATGACAAGGATACCCCTGGCTCCCTCTAGGAAGATCTGGTTTGTATGTTTCCACAACTTGATTTAAAAGATACCCAGCCACATCTCAAATGCCATTCTCTGCTGCCTTTGTTGCCCCTTGGGCTCTCAGTGATTCCCTTGACATAGCTGTGCCTGCACCAGCCTTGGTAATTATCCAAGCTTCCTTGAATTAAAATAAAGAAAATGGTAATTGAAGCAATGCTGTTCTACTTGGGCCTTTGGCGTGACCTTGGTTTTCTTTGTAGGTGTCTTTACCATTCATTTGGTATCGCCATTGGTCTTACTAACATTTGTAGCGCTTTAGGCAGGAATTTCTAAGATGTTTGGAGCATCAAAGCAAGTGACTCTAAATCAGGTTGCACTGAGTTCATTTGAACTGTAATTTACAGATGTGCTCAGATTTTCAAAATTTACAGCAGCATCGATATAAGGATAGATCTGCTTTGTATTTTGGTTTAGTTGTCACTCCTAAAAACACACACAGTACTGCACGAGCGACAGAACGATTGGAAACACCTGACAAGTGTTGAACAAACAGTAATTCATTAAAACCTTGGGGAAGTTTGCTCTTCAGCAGCGTGAATAGCTTTGCTTTCCGTCTGGACAGAATGCTAATGCAGGCAGCCTGCGATCAAAGTGCACTGGAAATGTACTTTCGGGACAAGGAATCACCCACACCGGTGTTTCTTTTTGATTCTTTTCTTCAGTAAGAATGACATTTGCAGGCGAAGTGCACACATAGAAGGGGAAGCTGACAATATGGAACGAGGAAATCAGGCAAGGCTGAGATGTTTTCTGATATCTTGATAAATCTAAAACGTTTTTCTTTGTAGCTTAGCCTTTTCTATGGAACCCTTTCTCCGCGGTGGGCAGACTGACTGGCGGGACAGCTTCGGTCTCCCTCTTGCTGGCAGCAGTGTTTCTTGAAGTTGACAAGCATCCCACACAGTGTGGCTTGGCTCTTATTACTGGAGACAGGCTGAAAATGCATCGCTTGTTCTACTGCTCGTTGTTGCAGCTGTTGCTAATGAGCTGTTGTTTTTTCTCTTTGATTGCAAACTGAGACTCATGTGTCCTGATAAGTCACAAATGTAGTTGTTTTCATTTTTCCAGGTATGGATTTAGAGATAGAATGCTATGCAACCTGCCTATCATAATCTCGATGGTGGATGGCTCCTGTGTGTGTGTGTGTGTGTGTGTGTGTGTGTGTAAGTGATGCTAACTTTCCTGCTTAAAATGAAGACATATACTTAAAATTTCACCCAATCTGAACATCCCAATCTGATTTTTTGTTTCATCTGTAACATGAAATTCTCACTTGAAAATATATTTAGTGTAAGAAAATCGTATTTTCAAAGAATAGTTAAAAAATGAGAAATGTCCATAATATGTTAAAAAGCAAAATTGTGGTCTGATTTCTGTTTGGTAAAACCATACATATTTATATTTATATTTTAAAACTTAATAGTTGAAACCAGGAAGAGTCCAGAAATAAATTCAAACATTTAGGGTCAAATATATTATGCAGAGGAGACAAGGTAATTCAATAAAACAAGAATAATCTTCTTAAGAGAGTGATTCTGGGCCAATTAGACTCCCACATGTCAAAAATTAAATTTCGGGTTTCTGTTATTATCTGCTTGTTTGTTTTTTGTAAGAATCTTTTTGGTTTATGTCTTGTACTGAGTAATTATTTTGAAGATAACGATACACAGTATAATAACTATTGTTACTCTCTTATTTGGTTATGAAAGTATGTTTTATTTTTTCATAAGACAAAAAGAAAAAAAACTGAAGGGTCTTTGATTTTACAGAATACAAAAAGTTAACCCAAAATGGATAATGGAACCTAAATGTGGAAATCTAGAACTATAAAACTTATGGGACAAAACCTTAGCTTGGTCAAAGATTTCTTAGGTACAATGCAAAGAGTCTGAACTACACAACCCTGAAGAAATGGACTTCATCAAAACTAAAAACTTTGCTCCTGGAAAAATACTATGTAGAAGGTAAAAAGTCACAGATTGGAAAATATATTGCAGAAACAATATATAAATCAATATAAAGAAAACAACCTTTTGAAAAATTGGCCTAAGATTGATTGATTATTTCATTAAAGAAAACATCCAGATGACAAAGAAACACATGAAAACATGTCCACACATTTAGTATTACAGAAATAAAAATTGTTACTTCAGTAAGATATCACTACATATCTATTAGAAGGGCTCAAATTAAAAGGAAAAGAGTAACTGAGTACAAAAAATGCAAAACAACTGGAACATATAGATATTGCTAATGGGAATTCAAATGTTACTGGCACTTTGGTAATGTTTGGCAATATTGTATAAGTTTAAACTACATTTTCCTACTAGGTGACACAGTAGCAATCCTATGCTAAATATTAACCCAAAAGAAAGATATATCTCCACAAAACATTTACATATGAATGCTCTCAGAAGCATCTTTCATAGTTGCCAAAAATGAAAATGCAATGTCCATCAGCTGGCGAACAGATTAACATGTCATAATACAATAAAATTCTACCAGCAATGAGAACAAACAGGTATGGATTCTCACGGAAATATGGATTCCTTTCAAAGACATTATGCTCAATTAAATAAGTCAGACCCAAAAGGCTGCACATGTATGCTTCTGCTACTGTGGTGCTGTTACGGCTTATGTCTAGACGTCCCCCATACCCTTACGTTCGCCTAAGGCTTATTTCTCTGGGGAAGCAAATTTTTCTCCTTGGAAACTTTTCAAATCCTTACTTTATCTCTAGAATTCTAAATTTTCATGAAGATTTGCCTTCACGTGGTCATTAATTTTTTCTATTCTCTATGAGAGCACTCACAGGATATTGTCAATATGAAGAAATGATATGTTTATAAATCTAGAAAATTACATCTCAGATAATTTAGCTTCCATTTTTTATTCTTTCAGGAGATAATCTTAGACTGAATTTATGAATAATATGTTATAATATTTTTTCTCAATTTCCATGTCTATCTTTAGATGTGGGAGAATTGCTTTCAACTTAACCATCTCATCCTACTGATTTTCTTTAAAAAAAATCATAAATTCTCCAAGAGATGTTTTAATTTCTTTTTTATTTGTTTTCCCTTGGTTTTATATATTATTTCTCTCCTCTCTCTCTTTTTATATTAAAGTATAATCACATAAAATATTCAAATTTGTTTAAAAACAATCTTTAATTTACAGGTCCAAGAAACTCAAGAAAACTGAATTAAGATTAATACAAAAAAGTTCACAAGTAGAGTCAACAAGCAAACCTCCAAAATCCAACAATATGGAGAAAATATGTAAGATAACCAGAGAATACCACAAGGAAAGAGCAAGAGTAACAGCTGACTACATATCAGAAACAATGGAGGCCAGGAAGTGGTGAAATGGCATAGTCAATCTAGCAAGAGAAAAACTTAGCCAGAGATAATTCTCAAGATGAAAGCTACAAAAAAATATGACCAAGTATAGTCATTATACTCTGGCCTTTTTTGTAATACTAAAAGAAGATCTTAAAGCTGAAAAGAATAATACACTGTGTGATAATTCAATATATAAGCATAACTGTCTATTTTCTATATACATCTTTAAAAGACTTAAGACTGTATAAAAATATTTATAACAAAAAAATCAAGTTGATACCATACCTACATGTAACATAAATGACAATAGCCCAAAATACTGAGGGGAAAAATAGATAGTGCAGCAAGGTTTCTATATTTAATTAGCATTAAGTTACAATTGTTTGGAATAATGGGTGATAAGCAAAGATAATGTATTCCCTAGAGCAACACCTAAGAAAATAAATTTTAAAATGTATCTTAAAAACACAAAGAAAAGGATTAAAATGGTGTGCTAAAATATTTATTAAGCAAAAGGAAGACAATAAAATGGGAAAAGAAACAAAACAGACACTTATAATACAACTATAACAAAAGCAGCATATGTCAGTGTCAGTGTGAGGGTTTTAAACATCTCAAACAATAAACTACAGATTGGTAGATGGGATTTGCTTAAAAAATTAGTAATGAGTTATATACAAGAGACACGTTTTCAATTCAAAGACACAAAAATGCTGAAAATCAAAAAGATAGATAAAGGATAAAAGATGAAGAAACTAACCATAACCATTACTTATGTTTATATCAAAGTAAGACAAGAAATATTAGGAGAGACAAAGAGAAACTTCGCATAATGTAAAATTATTGATTTACCAAAGAGATATTCAGCTATAAATGTACACACACATAAAATCAATACCTCAAAATACCCGTAGCAAAATTGATGGGATTGAAAGATTATATATATATTTAAATATATATTCTTAGATACATATTTATATATCTTTGTAAAGGTATATATATTTAAAAATATATATTTAAAGATTATACTAGATAGTTTAAAAATTATAGTAGGGTGCTTCAATATTTCACTCTCAATCATTAGCAGGACATTTGTACAGGAAATCTTGATATTATAGAGAACTTGAACAATTTTGAGTCAGCTTGACTAATTTGATAGCACATTACCTCCAACGAAGTGTATATGGATTATTCTTAATTGTGAAGGATACACTAAGTTGAAAATTTATTCTGAATAAATATGAACATAGTGAAATTTTACAACACAATATAATTAAATAAGAAAAACAAGGAATGTTATTGTTAATTTTATTGTATTTACCACAAATATTTGGAAATTGAATAATACATTTCTAAATAATCCATGAGTAAAACAGGAAATCATATGAAAAGTGGAAAAAATTTTTGAATTAAGTAAGAAAAAAAAACACATAAATTTGTGTGTTGCAACTAAAGCAGTAAGAGAAATTCATCTCTTTCAGTGATTATGGTAACTGTGTCAAATCATGCTTCCACCTCTGGAAACTAATATATAAATAAAAACTGACCAAAATTAAGCAGAATGAACTAAATAATAAAGATTAAAACAGAAATAAATGAAGTAGGAAGGAAGGAAAAAGTAGGTTTAATGAATCTAAAACCTGGTTCTTAAAATATGAACCCAAATGACAAACTTTAACTTGACTGATTACAAAAGGGACAGAGTGACAAGTTATAAATTATCACACTCAGTAATGAAAAAGAGGTATTGCTGCTGACCTATAGAAACAAAAATGATTATACAAAAATACATAATACAGCTTTATGCTAAAATATTAGACAACATTGATGAAATGGACACATTTCTAGAAAGAAACAATTACTAAAATAGAAAATAGAAGCTCTGAGTAAGTTGGTACCTAGTAAGGAAATAGAATTTGTGATTAAAATTCTCCCCACAAAGAATGGTCCAGACCACTTATCTTGTGAAATCTATCATTTATTTAAAGAATAAAAGTTACCAATTCTTCACAAAATCTCAGAAAATAGAGAAGGCAGCAATATTTTCTACCTCATTCATTCTAAGTGGTCAGTACTACCATGATATCAAAACCGAAGAATAACAAGAAAATAAACTTTATCCTTCATGGACAGAATAAAAATATTTAACCAGAGTACACCAAATCAACTCTATCAACACAGAAAATAGATTTTCAAACAATACCTAATGAAAGTTATACAAGGACTTTGGGGTTAGTTTGATATTCAAAATTGAGTAATGTAACTTACTGTGTAAATTGTACAAAAAGCAAACACCCTATTTACAACAGAAAATTAGTTAAACAAAATTCAATTGCTATCCATAATAAAAAAAAAATCTCAAAAAATTAGGAATAAAAATGAGTGTCCTCAGTGCACAGTGGGGACCTAGGCAAAACCTCCAGCTCACATTTTCCTTAATGTTGAAAAACTGTATGTTCTCCCCATGTTATGGGAATAAAGTTAACATGTTTATTCTTGCCACTTCTTTTCAAATATTTAAAACAGGTTGTAAAGAACTGAAACTCTGCATACCTGATAGGATTTGTGAATATATGTGCACACACACATGTAAAATTTAAAATAAGATAAATGAGTTTTATGCTGGAAAACTAAAATGGGGTGGAGGGAAGGGGGACAAGAAGAATTGAAATGTGTCATGTACATGTACCAATTTCCTACAGGGAATGTAATCATTAAGTACCGCAAACGTGTACTAATAAAAGTCCAAAAAATTTAAAATAACTCTAAATGAGTTCAGCACTTCTGCAGAATTCAAACTCCATGCTATTTCTAAATATGGTTAATGAATAACTGATATATAAAATTAGAGAAACAATTACACTCCAAGCAGAATTTTAATATCTTAGAAAAAAATTTAACAGAAGATATATATGTGGAAAACTATAGAACACTAATAATTGAAGGCTATGCAAATAAATCAAAATATTTCATTTTCATGCATTGAAAGTATTATTAAAGTTGTCCCAAAGTAAAACTATATAATTCAGTGTAACCAGTATCAAAATTACATTGGCTTTTTATTTTCTAAACGTGAAAAAGCTCATCTTAAAGGTACTTATAAATGCAAAGGAACTGAAATAACTAAAACGACTTTTAAAATGAAGAACAAAGAGGGAGGAATTGCATTACATTTCCCTAGTGATCAAGAGAAAAGTATTGGTGCAACAATAGGCATGTGGAGACTGCCATGGAAATCAAGCCCAGAAATAGATGGAGAGAACAATGGATGGAAAGATCTGACAGTTTCCAAAGAAATTCAATGGAGAAAAATAGTATTTTCAACAGTGAACTAGGACAAATGTGTATCATTACACAAACATATGAATGAGACAATTATCTTACGCTAATATACAAATATTAACTCAAAATAAGAGTAAGATCTAAAAAAAATTATAAATCCTCTAGATGATAACAAAGGAGAAAACTGTCACGACCATGGGTTAGCTAAACAATTCCGAAATATCATAATTCATAAAATAAAAAATGATAAATTGAATTTCATCAAATTTTAAATTTTGAGAGCTTCAAACTTCAAACTACTACACCAATAATAAAATGAAAGGGCCAGCACAAGGTTAGAGAAAATATATTTCAAGTATACAGTTGAACTGCATAAAAAACTCTTACAACTTACTAATAAGACAAAGAACCTAATTTTTGAAAAGATCCAAACATATGAACGGACATTTCACCAAAAAGGATCTACAGACAGGTAACAATTAAGGACGCGCATCATTGTTAGTGTTTAGGTAATTACAAACAAAAACACCACGGAGATATTGTTATCCTCCCACATGAATGACTATAACAAAAAGACAGAAAATAACAATTGTTAATGAAAATGTGGAGAATTGCACTTTTGCCTTGCTTCTGTGAATGTAAAATGAGAAATCTACTTTGGAAAGTATTTTGTGAATGTATGAATCAGAAACTTTACTCTCATCCACCTACCCAAGAGAAATATTAGCCTAGGTACATCGAGACTTGTGTACAATACTTATAGAACAAAAATATGAGAATATAGTGTACAATACTTATAGAACAACACCAGGAACAATTCAAATGCCATTAACTGGTGAAAGGGTAAACAAAATGTGCTATAATTAATTATACAAAGGTATATTATTTCTGAATATGGAGGGACAAACTACTGATCCATGCTACAATATTGATGAATCTTAAAAACTTGTTCTAAGTAAAAGGAGGCGGATGCCATAATTTACATATTGTAGGAATCTACTTATGTCAAAACTCCATTAAAGGCAAAGCCGTTGAGAGCGAATGCTGAGACTTTTGATGGAAACAGGACTGGCTTCAGATGGACCAACAAAACATTTTGGGGTAACGGAAGTGTTCTGAAACTGAACTATGTGATGTTTACATAACTATAAATGTATTTTTAAATTATTTAAATGCAATCTTATAAACTATAACTTGATAGTGTGTAATTTATATTACCTCACCAAAACTGTAAAAATGAAAGGTAAAAATAAAGAGGGATAATAATATGCATTCCAGTATCAGTTCTTTCCAAATTTAAGAATTCTGAAGAAAAGAAAAGCTAAGTATCTAAAAATGTTAGAACACTTTACTTTTCTTTTTTCCTTCCTTTTGCTTGCCTTGTTGAATGCTAACACCTGAAAGTACTCAGATTGGAGTGGAACTAGGCACAGGAAAGGCCACAGCCTCTGTCCTACCCTGGCTCCTCACCCCCAATATTTCCCAGAATGCCTCTGTCCTACCCTGGCTCCTCACCCCCAAGATTTCCCAGCATGCCTCTGTCCTACACTGGCTCCTCACCCCTGACTTTTCCCAGCAAGTCTTGCAGAGCAGTGAATCAGGGTCTCAGAGCTCTCAATTCTACAGATGGAATTTCACAAAATGTATTCCACCAAATGTTAGTAAATGTTATTACCTCTCCTTACAATCTCAAAATATTTTAAGGACCAGTGACTTTGGGTACCAGTGGGCTAAAAATAAATAGGTTTCATTACTGCAGAGCCTCTCAGAATCCTTAGAATGATATTGTAATTTTGGTTTGTTTTTACAAAACATATAGTACTACATGACTCCACGCAGTCAACCAGAGCTCCCCTGCGGCTAACTTCAGTGGTAATTTTCAAAGCCCAAGCATTTTATGGAGTCACTGTATTTAGCCAACAGATGAGACAGAAGAGAAAGAGAGAGAGAGAGAGGGAGGGAGGAAGAGAGAGAGGGAGGGAGGGAGGAAGAGAGAGAGAGAGAGAGGGAGAGAGAGAGAGATTGACTTAAATATGTCAGGAAGTTTTGATGGCCAGGTGTTAAAATGGAAAACATACTTCTACCTGCATTTCTCTACTCGAAACTCTCTCACATGGTGAGAGTGAACAACAAAGTGTGGAAATGGAGTCCAACACCAGGCACACAGATAAAAGGAAATGAAATAATAGAGCACATCCACCCAGTATCTTTTGTATGAGGGGTACAATGAGGGAACTGCCTTTGAGTCGTTGCTTGAACAGCCTAAAAAGCTTTCAGGGACCGTTGGAACACAGCTGCGGGCAGAGTCCTGTAACGCCTCTGCCATGGAAGAGTACAGTGCGCCTACTTTCACTTCTTCATGTTCCATACGTAGTTCATTACCTGAGAACACTTCCTCAACTGTCTATGTCTTTTTTTAAACATTTTGCCCAAACTTCTACATAAAATGAAACAATGCTCTAGAAGAAAAGCTTAGTAAAGCATTTAATTTTTTTTCACTAAATGCACAAAGTGTTCATGTATCTACATTTTCTTTAGTTCATTCCTTTAATAACATGACTAATCTTTATGGAGCTTTTGATAATTCTCAAGTCACTTTAACATGAAAAATCCCATTTGTTCATAATCCCTTCTTGGAAGGTACATAGCGTTATCCATATATTAAAAATAAATCAGCCAACAGTAAGGGTCAGTGAGCCTTTTCACTGCCTCTGGGAAACTGGGTGATATGTTTTAGGAAGGATTCAGAGGAGCCTTTGGTACAATTTCGAGTCAGATGAAGTTGGTGGATAGCTCATTTAATTCAATGATAATGTTGAGAGCCTGGGTTTTTGAAATAAAACTTACTCCAGAAGGAAGAACTTACTTATGTAAGTTCATAATATATTACCTAGAAGTTTATCGAATACTTCTTTCAGGTTTCTACATTTGCTACGGCAAGCAGAAACACCGAAATGACACCCACGATTAGGAGGCAGATTTATTTACATCGACAGGCACTCATCGGGATCATTCCCAGAATATCAGGCCCTGATCTCTGATGGTCTAGGGTTTACATGGGATAAGCAAGCAGGAAGTACAGAGGCAGAATCACCTGTCAACTGGGGATTGGTTTATACAGTGTGCATCATAGTGACCAGCTATGCATCACAGTGACCAGCTGTTTCTAAGAGACAAAAGTAACCGGAACTGGAACAGGAACTATTACCTGGGCAACTAGCAAACTGAAGTGTACCGGCTGGGGGGAGGGGGCATATTCTGCTACACATTAAGTACCAAGATTACAGGAGGTTTAAAAATCAACATTTTACCTAATACATGGAGATTTAGATCTAGCCTGAGTGTGCAAAACTGTATAGGCAGCTTGAGTAGCACATGGAGACACCTTTGCTCATGACAGTAAGTGTGACATGAAGCCCTGCAGGAGGACTTGACATTATGCGTTGGGATTGCAGTAGTTAGGAAAGGCTTCAGAGGCTGTGAAAATGCACAGAGCTGAGGATATCTTTTAGGTGACTAAAGTGAGGAAAAGAATGTCGTGGACCAAAGCAGGGAAGTAGGATATAGTAAGGGAGATGCAAAATCATTGTGCCCATCTGTTCCACCTGGTGAGACTTCCCTTCAGGAAATTAAAAACCATTAAGATAAGAGAAGACACAGATGATGGAGGTCTCCAAATGCCAAGAGAAAAGTGTTTAGTCTTCAAAATTGGCAGCAGGAACCAACTATTTCAGAATAATCTCCACAGTTGAAATGACTGTTTATTATTATCCTATCACTAGAAGGTAAGCTCTCTGTTCAGCACACACGTAATACGTGCTACCTGATTGGCATTCAAGGCCCTCGGCAGACTCGTCCTCTGCACCATGTAGATTAGTTTATACGGTTAATTCACACTGAGGGCAGAGTAGCCCTCTGTATCAAGAGAGTATACAAAGAGAGTTTGATTAGGAAGCTGTTGTCATGCGGCAGGCAAGAAAGAAGCTTGTAGCTTGTAGCTAATAATGGGAATTTTGAGGATGGGGAGATTTTACATAGAAGGCAATATCACTCATATATATATTTATGGAGTTAGGAATTAAATTTCAGAAAAAGCACATCAGAGTGACAAGTTAAGGACTCTGAATATCTGCTCCTCAACAGAAGTCAGAACACTGAGAAAAATTATTTTGAAAAATCCACATTGCAGAGTTCTGGAATTAATCAAATGCCTGAAAATTTAAGGAGAATATCTTCAAGAAAATGGTTCAGTTGTGGTAACAACAGTAAACGTCTTCATGTTTTAAATTGTCATATTTTCATCCTCTTACGCCTAGCTCTGTGGTAACCCTGAGAACCAACATACTCACAACCATGGTAGCTGTGATGTCTGCAGCAGGCTTGCTACCTGGAAGGAGAAGGGCAATAGAAATGTCATAGTCGAATGTCTAGAAGTCCTCTGGAAAATCCCTGTACAGGGTTCTTCTTTATTTGACTGGCTGGAGGGCACTCTCAGGGAGAAAGCTTTATGAACAAGTGCTATGCCAAAAATGCACAGCAGCTGTTTCTTAACGGTTCAACTTACTTAAGGTGAAAAACAAGTAGGACCAAACAAAAGATGGCCCAAAAGACTGACAAAAAAACTTTACCAGATTGAAGCATCTATGGGGAGCTTGGAGATTTTGAAACATTACTGGGAATCTGGGAGACAACATGCAAAAGCAGGGATGTAAAATGTTCAGGAAGACCTGAGAAAGCCCTAAGACCATTTTTTATTAGTAGTACATGTTTGCAGTATATAATGTCTACATTCTTGTTGGGGAGTTGATATATGGAATAACACATTTTAACTATTTTTTCACACCTTCCTCTCCCTTTTCTAAGCCCTCTCTCCATCTTTTAGTCCCTTTCCTTTTTGCAAAAGATCTATCTTCCTATTTCATATATGTATATTTGCTCTCTATACTTTGGGTTTCTTATTTTAAAAAACCATAGAATACTTAAATTTATGTGTCTGATTTATTCCACTCAACATTATGGTCTCAAGGGACAGTCATTTTCCTACACATGACTCTAACTTATCTTTCTTTATGGCAGAATTGTATCCATTGTGTATAAATGTCACATGTTCTTTATCCACTCATCTCTTAATGGACATTTGGGCCACTTCCAATATTTAGCTATTATGAGTTTGGCTGTTATAAACATGAGTATGCATGTATCACACTGTAATACAGTGTCTTTCACTTTTTTTTAGAAAGATACGTAGAGGGAGAGTAGCTGAATCAAATGGAATTTGAGGCTTTAGGAATCTCTATATTGATTTCCATACTGGTTGTACTAGTTTACATTCCCTCTAAAAATGGAAAAGGGTTCCTTTTTCCCCTCAGCCTCCCTATCATTTTTAATTAATTAACTTCTTGATGGTAGCCATTCTTTCTGAGGTAAGATGGAAACTTAGTGTTGTTTTAATTTGCATTTTTCTAATAGCTAGTAATATTGAACACTTTTTTTCACATATTTATCGTGTTTGTCCTCCTAAGAAGTGTCCACTCATTTCAGTGGCCACTTTTTACCTCTTTTGTTATGTCTGTTGTGTTTTTTTTTTTTTTTTTTCCGTCTGAGGTGTAGTTGGCAAATTTTTTTCCCATTCTGTAGGTGGAATCTTTCCTCTGTTGTTTCCTTTCCTGGTCAGAAGTTTTAATTTGATACAATTTCATTTTGTTGATTCTTAATGTTATTTCTTACCAACTGGGGTTCTGTTCAGAGAGTTCTTGCCTACACTTACATCTTCAAGAGTTTTACCAAATATATTTTCCATCAGATTAAGTTTTTCGGATTTAATATATAGTCCTTTGATCCATTTTGATTTTAGTTTACTATATGGTAAGAGATTTGGGTTTAGATTTAATCTTCTGCATGTGTATAGCCAGTTTTCCCAGAATTCGCTAAAGAGGGTATCTTTCGACCATATGTGTTTGACCCCTTTGGCAAAGATTAGAGAGATGAATATCTCTGGGGTTGTCGCTGCATCCTCTGTTCTGTACCCCTGATCCGCATATCTTTTTGTGTATGTACCATGTATTTTATTACTATAGCTTTGTAATATAACTTAAAATCAGGATGGTGATGCCTTCTGCTTTGTTCTTGTTACCCAGGGTTGCTTTTGCTATTCTGGGTCTTCTGGTTCCATATGAATTTTAGGATTGTTTTCTGTAGTTCTGCGAGGGATGCTGTTGGGATTTTGTTTGAAATTCACATATCAGTCTTGGAAATCCACATATCAATTTTGGAAATATGGCCAATTTGACAATATTTATTCTGCTCATCCAGAAACAGGGGATATCTTTCCATTTTTTGATGTCCTCATCAATCTCCTTTTTTGTAGTACTGCAGTTTTCATTGCAGAGGTCTTTCACTTCCTCGGTTAGGTTAATTCCTAAGTATTTCATTTTTTGGATGCTTTTATGAATGGTATTGTTTTTCTAATTTCTTTCTTGGTAAGCTCATTACCGGTGTACAGAAATGCTATTGATTTTTGGTGTGTTGACTTTGCATCCTGCTACATTGCTGAATCTGGTTATTAATTCTAACAGTCTTGTGGTGGAAGGTTTGGGGTCTTCTAGGTAGAGGATCATGTCATTTGCAAATAATGATAATTTGACTTTTTCCTTTCCTATTTGTATCACTTTCATTTCTTTTTCTTGCCTGCTTTTTCTGGCTAATGTTTCAAGTACTATAATGAATGAGTGGTAATAGTGGATATCCTCATTTTTTCTTGATTTTAGATGGAAAACTTTCAGCTTTTCCTCGTTTAATATGATGCTCACAGTAGGTTTATCCTAAACGGCTTTTATCAGACTGAGATAAGATCCTTCTGTATCTGTTTTCTTCAGGGTTTTTTTTTTTTCTGGGTACCGGGGGTCACCCTCAGGACCTCGCGTGCCAGCAGGCGCCCGTGCCACTGAGTGATATCACCGGCCCTTTTTTTGTACGTGGGTTCGGGGAGTTGAACTCAGGCCCTCAGGCTTGCCAGGCAGGCGCGTAAGCTGCTGAGCCATCTCACCAGCCCTCTTTAGGGGTTTTTAATCATGAATGGGCAGTGGATTTTGTCAAAGACTTTTGCTGGGCCTTCTATGATGATCATGTGATTTTGCCCTCGCTTCTATTTATGTGATATAGTTCATTTATTGATTTATATATGTTTAACTATCATTGCATCCCTGGAATGAAAGCTACTTGGTCATAATGTGTGATCTTTTGATGATTTTTGTATTCTTTTTGCCAGTATCTTGTTGAGGATGTCTATGTCAATTAAAGAGATTAGACTGTAGTTCTCTTTTGTTCTTAGGTCCTTGTCCGACTTTGGATTAGGGTAATTAGAACTTTCAAGAATGATTTTAGTAGTACCCATTCCCTTTTAATTTCATTAAAGAGTTTGAAGAGTATTAATGTTACATCTTCCTGACAGTTCTTGTCAAATTCAGCAGTGAATTTCTTTTACCTCTATTTGCCCAGTGAGTTCTTGTCCCAGCTGGAAGTGAAGGGTAAGACAGTGTTGCAGGGACGCACTTTGGCACAGCCTCTACAAAATGGGTGGGAAATTTTTTGGTTCAGGAAATTAATAGGAAACATTTGCCCAATTATTATCTGACCATTGAGGAAACTGAGAAGAGTTATCAATGTTTGCACATGGCAAAGAATACAGACTCTATATAAATTACCCAAGACAGTTACTGAATAAACAGATAATGACAATAAAAACTCTGGGACCGAATTCCAGAGTGGTCACGTTATAGTATATGAAAATGTCCTGTTTTCAACCAAAGAAGGAGCTCAAGTTCACTAAGAAGCAGAAAAATATGGCCCATACACAGGAAAAATATATACTCAGTAGAAAATGACCTGAAGAAGCCTCTGTTTTGTTCCTAACAGAAAATTACTTTAAGCTAGATATTGCACAAAAATAGATATTACAAATTTGTTCAACAGACTAAAAAGAGGTATGAATGAGAATTAAAGATAGTATGAGAATGATATAAATATCAGCAATGAGAAAAAATATGAAAAGAAAAATAATGAGAGTCAAGAGTTGAAAAGTAAAACAGGAATGAAAATTCACTACAGAGATTTAATAGAAACTTGGACCTGGTGGAATAAGGATTTGGTAAATGTGAAGATAAGGCTATTGAGATAACAAAAAGAGGAAGAAATAAGAATGAAATAGTTAAACCCCAAAAGTGTCTGATATGCTATCAATTGTACCAACACGTGTCTAATGAAAGATCACAGGAGAAACAGAGAAAGAGGCAAAGGAATATTTGAAGAAATAATGGCCAAAGACTACCCATGTGTGTTGAACAACAATCAGTACATCTGAAAAGCTCAATGAAGATCAAGGTTGAAAAATTCAAAGTAAATCTCAGCCAGACATAAAATAATCAAATTGTTGAAAGAAAAAGTCATTACCTAGGAAATAGAACTTTAAAGTAACTTAGGTACAAGGAAACCTCAATAAAATTGACAAGCAACTTCTCATGAAAAACCACGGTTCTCAAAAGCAAAGAGCTGACATAATCAAAGATTTGAGTGAAAAAAGGGTGTTAACTAATAATTCTGCATTCAGCAAAACTAGACTTCAAAAGTGAAAGGAAAATTGAGGCTTTTCCAGTTAAAGGAAATTTGAAAGAATTCATCGCTAGCAGATTTTCCCCTTAAAAAGCAGCAGAAAAGGGCCAGTGAGATAGCTCAGCGGCTTAAGCGCCTGCCCGGCAAGCGCGAGGGCCTGAGTTCAACTCCCGGAACCCACATACGAAAAAGGGGCCAGTGATATCGCTCAGCGGCACGGGCGCCTGCTGGCACGCGAGGTCCTGAGGTCGACCCCCCCAGTACCCACAAAAAAAAAAGCAGCAGAAAAGAAAGAAGGAAATGAAAAGAAAAATGTCCTTCATACTAACATGAAAGTACAACAGACAGTCTAGACAATCACTAAAATCAACATGAGAGAGAACATTAGAAGAGGGAAACACATGTATAATAACACATATATGATACAGATAATAACTATATTTTTGTTTAAGTTTTTTTTTTTTTATTTAAAGGACTTCAAGAAGGTTAATTATAATACTGTGTTGGTAAGCTTATAAGTGATAAATATGTGATTTATATGGCGATAATAACAATGCAAGAAGAGCTACATTGGAGAAAGACTTCATATATACTATTAATATAAAGTTAATATTGATCTGATTTAAATTACTTTAAGTAATGTTAATTGTCTTTCCAGAGGTCAATCACTGAGCAAACATCTACACACACATACACACTACACACAAGGGAATCAAAAAACACTAGAAAATATCTGTGACTCACAAAAGAAGACAGCAATGAACAAATAGAAAAACAAAAACAGCCAGGCATGGTAGTGCACTTCTGCCATCCCAGGTACTTAGGAGGCTAACGCAAGAGGAACACAAGGTCAGGGCCAGCCTGGGCACCGTAGGGAGACGCTGTTTCCAAGACAAAACGAAAGAAGTGCTGGATTAGCTCAATAGAACATTTGCTTCACATTCATGGCCCTTGGCTCAGTTCGCTGTACCACCAAAACTAAAAAAAAAAAAAAAAAAGGCATATAGAAATAAAACATAAAATTTCAGATATAAATCCAACTTCATCAGTAGCTATATTAAATTTAAATATTTTCTAAGTTCCATTAAAAAAATCATTATCCAACCCTATGTTACATGCAAAAGATACATTTTAGATTCAGACATAAATAGGTTAAAGGTAAAAGTGTGAGAAAATATATACCATGGAAACAATTACCAAGACAGCTAGAGCTACAGTGGCTGTACTAATAGAAGAAAAATCGATCATAGAATCTCTGTGCTAATCTTAGAAAAAAAAAAGACTTTAGGACAAACTTTATTACCAGAGAAAAATTATGTCATTTAATAATGATAAGAAATGATAATTACAGAAATTCCAGCTCACCAAGAGCAGATTACATATTTTTCCAAAGAGCATAAAGAATATTCTATAAAAGAAAGGATGTTCTTGGTTATAAACAAGACTCAATAAATATAAGAGAATTGAAATTATAAAATTGAATTCTCTGGTCACAATGGAATGAAATTAGATATTGATAACTAATGGAAATTTGAAGAATTCATTAATTTATCTAAATTAGTTAACTTCTTTCTAAATGTCCAATTGTTAAAAAAAAAAAAAAAAAGAAAGAAAAGAAAAGAAATGAAGAGGAAATCAGAAGATACTATGAGGTAAATAAAAAGAAAAACATATCACACCAATACTTACAGAATGCATCTAAAGCAATGAGCAGAGGAGAATTTATAGTTACAAATACTTAAGTTAAAAAAGAAGATGGATTTTAAATCAATAACCTGAATTCACGCATTAAGAAACTAAAAAAAGAAGAAAAATCTAAACAGGCAGAAAAAAGGAAATAAAAAAAACACTACAGTCAAAATTAATATAATAGAGAACAGGCAAACAAGAAAAGAATACAAAATTTGGCTCTTTAAGGGATCAATGAAATCAACAAATTTTAATTAGGTTGAACCAGAAAAGAGAAATCAATAAAAAGACAAATGCACCAATTTTTAAATTGGCTGAGGATTTGAATGCATAGTTCTCCAAAGAATGTATCCAAATGGCCCACAAGCATATGAGAAGATGCTCAGTGTCTTTAGCAATTAGGGAAATAAGAACAGAAACGCAATGAGAGAACAGTCTGATGATACAGACAAGGTTTAACCTCAGCAAGGGCCTAACTCCCACTTCCATTATCTTTCTTTCTTCTCCCTTATTCAAAGCTTCCATCTACAAAAGAGACTGACAGAAGGGCATCAGAAAGTAGAGGGAAGTTCAAATCATTCCCTATATCATCTATTCCATTGTTTGAAACATATTTTAAGATGTGTGCTAATTGTCTTCATTTGTACTACTAGTTTCTTCTCATTCATTGAAAAGAAAGTTTTGTCCTTTAACAAAAAATGAATTGTATAATTACAGAAGGAACCCTTTTCAGGATAGTCTACAGTAATGATGCTTTCTGGATTTGTGCAACACCTTCGTTCTCCCTCAGTATTACGAAGTTGGAACAATACAAAACATTTCATGGATACTGACATCAAACTCTGGCAAATTTATTTCCTCTGGAGGAGTGGATAAGTCATCTGATGTCCCTGTTCCAGCTTCTGGACAGTGCTGGAGACATGTCAAGAAAGCTAAAGGCCATTGGTTTCCCTTTGCCCAAATCACTATCTTTCTATTGATATTTTGACCCTAGAACCATTGATTAGATCATAACTTCATTCCGACGAATGTCTTTCTACACAGCTAGACACAAGCCAGCTATTTCATGGGGCCACTTTTGATTTTGGCTAAGCTCATTCAGTTCTATTCTACTAGGGCAAAATCAGAAAATGGCTTTTGCTTTACAATTCACCAAATGAAGCGATTGCTTTCTTATAGCAGCTTGTGGGTGAAATAATCAGGTAGAGAAGAGTTTGATCTCAGCACCCTGCAATATTAAGGTAATAGCCATAATGATGTCAGTGAGATTCATCAGTAGTGCTTGCTGAGAAGTCATATTTATCTCTTTGAGGCCCCCATCACAACAGGGAATTTTTCTGGGAGAATTTGGTTCATTTCATTTAATTGGATTCCTGGTAATACGTGACATATCTTCTCTGAAAATAAAACCATAGAAGTTCAAACCCCACTATTTCCCTCTCTTTCTAGCTATAGATTTTTTTTCTTTATTTTTTAACGTCTTAGTGTTTGTTGGGAAATCTAGGATTCCCTAAGATTCATAGAAAGCAAATATAATAACCTCTAAATGTATGTAAAATGAATTGGGGTGATGGAAAAATTGTACTCCCCCAAAGCATTGTTAAAACCTTCATTTGATAAGAAGTTGGGTCTCACAATTTTGGGAAGTGAATAGTTTCTAGAAATAGAAATGTTTGAAATATTGACACGTTGCAAGTATAATACTCAGTTCTATATCCTCCCTCCAGTCACAAGTATCTTAATATAATCCATTAGTAAATCTTCGTTAAATCTTTGCTTCCACTTGGGAAGGTTGGCTCTTAATGACACTTCCTTTCTGTCTGTTGGCCTACAACAAGTTACTAAATCTGTTAGATTTCAATGACTTCATCTTCACAACAGAGTGGGGTAATTTGGTAATTTAATAGAGTAATGTATGTTGAAGCACCTAGCACAGAGATTTAAGCATGAAGGGCATAATACACATTGGTTAATTAAAGTCATTTCATACGTTCATCTAACAGCATTTGTTCTTTCATGAAAAAAAAAAGAAATTCATCTAACAGTATTTAGTGAAAGTAGACTAGGTCATGAGATATGTAAGGACCATAAACTGATTTTGGATTAAGGTATATATTTGATATTTCCTGAAGGTTTTCTGAAGGACCAAGCTTAATGTGTTAACGGAAGTCTCTTACATCAGCACGCACGGAGCAAGTGAAGAGCTGAGTAATTACAGACACATTTCAAACTCTACACCCATTCTTACGCTGGGCATCTGTTTTCCTGTCCAGGCCTCAACTGGTATTACTCAGGGGCAAGGAGCAGGGGATCTAAAATCAGACCTTGTGGGGTCAAGGCCAGGCCATGTCCTTTCCCAGCTCTTGGGCAATTCACTGTGATTCAGAGTTGTCATCTGTAGGGCAGAGGCGCTATCTCTTAAGGTTTCCACAAAGATTAAATACATTAATTCATGTCAAGCCTAGTGCATTTGTAAGCACTTAACCTTGCTGATGTTTTTGTTATTTCGTGGCTTTGTATCTCCTTTTCACTAAGCTATGAAACCAAATGAAGACAGTAAGATATCACCTTTAATATCTTCTGGTGAAGGCTTTAAACACCACTGAGAAATATTTTTCTCCTTTTGAAAGTGATTATAATTCTCTTTTCTCTCTCCATTATCCCTCTTCCTTCCTTCTTTCCTTCCTTCTTTCCTTCCTTCCTTCTTTCCTTCCTTCCTTCCTTCTTTCCTTTCTTCCTTTCTTTCTTGCAATTCTTAAAGATTTCCAGGCCTCTTGAGAAAATTTCTCACATTTCTAATCAGAAAGAGGGTGGGAGGGAAACTCAAATCTTGAACAGGTGGAGAGACTACTATGTAAAGAACAGATTGTCTGACAATGGGAACAAAACACCATAATAGAGAACCAGAGTGTCTTCTTTCATTTTTTGACCTTTAATTGAAAGATTGAAGATAAGTAGTTCCTGTGAGAAAGCAAAAGGCTGATTCACTTACCCTGCAGCTTAAAGTAAAAGGCTTCCTGGAAGCCTTAATATACATTATGAATCACCCTCTTGTCACTCTAAGAAGTTCGTAGCTAAGTAAAATGCTGGGAATGGATTGATGGTGCTGTGACAGGCGCCGCTGCTGGAGGAGGAGGTGAAAGGCCTCTAGATAGTAATACATCTGGGCCTCCCTCAGGCATTTTTTTATAAAGCTGATGTTTTTGACCTAAAGCTTTCCTGTCTCGTGGCATCAGGAATGACTGCTCTTTAAAAATCCCCACTATTTTAGAGGATACCAGCCCTTAGGCTAAGGTTATGAAAAGCCAAGTGTACTTTATTGTCCTCTCAATTTAAACAATTCCTATGCCTTTTTGGAATTATCTGAGGGGGTATGCAAATGTTAATAAGAAAGAATTAGTAGTTTTTGTTAAGGAAGTCACTGAAAAACCTCATAATAATCTGATGCTGAATAAGAAACACTGAAAAAAGAAAATGCTGTATTCAAGCCACTATCCTGGCACATCATTTTAACACTTGTACAATCACATATAATTTTTCTATCACTTTTCCTCCAAGCAAATCAAACTCATGTGTCTCTTTGTACTTGCTATAACTCAGCCATACTCGTGACTAATCTTTTATAGATTCTAAAAATTTCACTAAAAGACCCATGCAAATGTGGGTGCTTGACAGCCATGTCCTCATGCAAATTAAAAGATAATTTGTTCCCTCCCCCAAATTTCCACTCAATATTCTGAACTTGTAGAATATTCAAGGCCTTATGATACATTATGATAAATACCTCACGCGAAGTGGGACAAAAATCAAAGAATGTATCAATAAAATGCAGTTCAAAAACCTTGAGGTATAATTATGATAGGCGATTCTAGAAAGCTTTCTGGATCTTGAGATAGAGCAGGAATAGAGAGAAGGAAATGGTTCTAGATTTACAGAATTTAAAGTGGCATTGTTCAGAGAAGCAACAATACCATTGCAGTCTAAGGAAGTCGGGTGTCTGCTGGTTTGAAGGTAGGGTGTGAAAACTGAAGGAGGCAATCATGTTAGACAAAAAGAGTTGAGTGCAGGCTGATGGTGATTTATTTAATATTTACCAAACTATTAAGCCAATTTTTAAGCCATAGCAGAAAAGTCACATGTAATAAAAACCACCTGAGTTGTTAGATAGATTTTGGGTCACACAAATGTATGAAGAAAATAACGTGGTGAATGTTTAAATTTAAAAATATTACAGTGAAAGACACATTGTCATTAATTCCCTCTCAAAATATTCCCCCTCGATTCAAACGCATTTACCTCACCTCATTGTTCTTGTCACTTTCTGAAGCAGTAATGGAAGTCCTCTTTTGGTAGTGTCTTTAGCTGTGCTGTCCTGGCTGCCTTGATGTCCTGAATCGATTAAGCATTACTATTCGTGGTCATTTTGACTTTGGAGTAGAACCAAAAGTTGCAGGGTTCCAGATCCAGTGAATAAGGTGGATGGATACATATTGTAATATTTTTATGAGAGACTGCCTTTTTGTGGGGTGGCATTCAGTAGCAGTATACACCAAATTAAAAAATAAATTTTTAAAAATTACATCTTATAAGACACTCAGGAAAAAGGACTCCAGAGCTGCTGCAGATAGTGGTAAGAATAATGAGATAAGTGTGTTTAAGTAAGGGGAAGGATTTTGAGGGGGATTAATGGCAATGTGTCTTTTAGTGTAACAATTTTTTAACTTAAACACATTTTTGGTTAAGCCCTTATAATCAATCTAACATGGAAATACAGAAACTCACAACTCATTCATTCCCAACAATTGTATGACGCACAGAAAGTTACTGAAACTCTGTGAAAGTAGTTATCTCATTTACAAATGGGAATTATACCAATTTGAAGGATTGTATAAAGTTTATAGATAATACATATATATATATACACATATAAATAAAATATCATTACATTTGGCAATATTTAGGCATTTTAAAATGATTAATAATGAATGCTAATAAAATGCACACTGAAATTTATTATTTTGTTGAACTCTATTAAGTTAGTGTGGGTTCTTTTTATGATTGTCATGCTCATCCTAATTGAAGCTTTTTGAGAGCAAAAGCTTATCTATATTATTTGCAACTGCTTTATCCTTAGAGATTATAGCATTGCCTGGAGTATAACATTCATTTGATCAATCAATATTTGTTAAATTAATGAAGAGCTAATAATCACATTCAGATTATTATTATAAGTGCTTATCGCTCTCAAAACAAAGCAATAGGAAGACTACTCCAGAAGTTTTGTATAGGAAAGAGCACAATGAGAATAGAGGAATCTTTTTCTGGATGCCGTTTTAATACTGAGAAGAGAAGTAATGTACAATATTCAAGAGAGATGGCAGACAGAGGAAATGACAAAAGTTAGTAACTGATCATATCAGGGTGAGGTGAAGAGGTGGCTGAAAAATACAGACTATCTCAGTGCGGATTAATGAGTCCATGAGGTTTAAGATTTTGAGCCTTATCACTTAGAAGGATATTGATCTTAATCTACCAAAACTAGGATGTTAGATGAAAGAGGTGATTTGGAAAGGGAGGTAAGCAAGTCAATTCTAGGTATTGCATATGTATATATACACTTCCTGTGAGGTTTTTAAGTCAAAGGCTGTGGAAAATCTTCAAATCTTCAAATCTTCACTTTGTATAATTTTTACCTATCTTTACACAGAAGAGCAGGCTGAGGTACACAGTGACTATATAACATATATAGTTAGGATTCTCTAGAGGAACAGAATCAGTGGAAAATACATGTAATTATGCAGGGGGATTTAGGACATGGGCTTATAGGATCAGCATGGAAGTGCTGGAGAGCCAGAGGATCCAGCAGTTGCTCAGGCCAAGAAAATGGAAGCTGCAGAATAAGAGGGATCAAGAACGCAGCGCCAGTGCATGGTCAAAGGCCTGGAAGCTCGTGGGATGGAGGCCGACGCTAGAATGCATAGGAAGGATGAAGAATTTGGAGCTCTGGAGAGCAACGTCCAAAGCAATGGCAGCAAAAGACACATCTACTCAAGATTGGAGCCCTTCAGAATGGAAACATTTCCTTCTTCATTCCTTCGTTACTCCACCCAAGCTACAAGCCTATGGTTTGGTGTCACCTACAACCAAAATAGCTCTTCTTCCCTCGGTTTGCTGGCCTACAAGTCAGCCACCACAGACTCACCCAGAATAGTGCTATATTAAAATCTGTGCATTTCTTAATCCACTCACATTCACATAGCATGATTAAGGGTCACATAACGTACCTAGGCTCACACGGATGGGATGGTGACATTTTCCAACAGGCTATCTCAACTCCAGAGATTCTAGTCACAGGATTTCATTGCTAAGTTGAATTTTGAGGAGCTATTGGAACATCTGGGAGAGGAAAGAATGCAGTTTTCCAAGAGCTCAAGTTAAAACGCTTGTCATTTCATTACTGATAGCCCTACAATGTATCCTGCATTATTTTTGATTTTTAATAAATCCTTTCTAAATTATTTCTGGAAATGGTTACCCCACAGAATCTCTTGCCAAGTAACCTCATACTTACTTGATTAATTGCAAATGTTTATTTACTTCTAATCATGGCTTGGCAGAAATGGGGTTCGGTTAACTCTTTGGGGGATGTGGAGACGGGCACACCAAAGGGAAGGAGCCTTGGTGGTGTGGACCTCTGCCCACACTGGAACCATTTCTGCTTGCCTAATGAGTTGTGCCGATTCTTATTTTCCACTTGAATTTCCTCAGAAACCATTAGAAATATAATCATCTCAATTCTCAGTGGTCAACTTTCAATTTTAATGTATAAATGCTGAAGTAGGTTTTAGGTTTTACTCAGATGATTCAGGAGATGAACTTCAATGAATGTCCTTGAGAATCTCCCTTCTGCCTCCATTTATTCATAGGAGCAATGTTACCATGTTAGCGAAGTTTATAACTTTAGCAACACTTATGATTCACCAGGACTTTTCTTTTTGCTTACATTTCATCAATCATGCTTTATCCCAACAAATGCTAAACTCTAAATCAAATTCCCTTTTATTAAGCCATGGTGTTCTAGATATCTGACTACAACATGATGTGGGGGCAAGGATGTCACTTAACAAACTGACAAGAGAGTCATTCCAAGAGCCTGATGTTTATAGTAGTTTACAGTTGGCTTTATGAGACAGAAAGTGGCCCTTTGTCTCATTACCTACACTGATACTCTTCTACTCTCAGTATAATTGCAAGGCCTTGTCCTCCCCCCTCCCCTGCATACAGAAATTAGATTTTGTTTTACTTCCCTAATGAGTATATAATGGCAAATATAAAACAGACTATGGGGTCAAGTGTCTAACACACATGTTAAGTAAGAGGCTCAGTAAGGAAACTGTCATTTTTAGACACTCAAGAACCTTGATCATGAGGCTGGTTGATAATTCAAAAGTCATTTTTGTATATAGTGTCACGGAATCTTGATTTTCTTTATTTAATCTCTCCTGAGATTTTGAGTTTCTACAGGGAAGCCAAGAGCACACCTTCTTCCAGGCTGTGTCTTTCAGGTGTTCTGCACATATCCCTATTTCTTTTTTTTTTTTTTTTGTGGGTACCGGGGGTTGACCCAAGGACCTCGCGCGCCAGGAGGCGCCTGTGCCGCTGAGCGATATCACCGGCCCCTTTTTCGTATGTGGGTTCCGGGAGTCGAACTCGGGCCCTCGCGCTTGCCAGGCAGGCGCTTACTCTGCTGAGCCATCTCACCGGCCCCACATATCCTTATTTCTGAGAGACCCTTTGGTGAATGTTTACTAAATTGAATGACAGTTGAGACGGAAATAATTTAGAGACCAGAGAAGCTGGTCTTAAAACAAGCCCTACGATCTGGGCTCACAGGAGGCATCTTGCTATCTAAAAACGGTTCTGGAGCGACTCGATATTGAGGGAATTTGGTGGGTATGTGGTGCTCCCACGTCTATATAACATATAGTTAGGATTCTCTAGAGGAACAGAATCAATGGAAAATACATGTAATTATGCAGGGGGATTTAGGACATGGGCTTATAGGATCAGCATGGAAGTGCTGGAGAGCCAGAGGATCCAGCAGTTGCTCAGGCCAAGAAAATGGAAGCTTATCTCCTTACACAGAAGGAGCTGGCAATCGCCTGACAGAAGGAGGAAGTGTGTGGCAGGGAGCGGACAGGTGAGCTCTGGGGAGGACAGCCAGGCTGCAGTTCTCATCAGTCCCAGCTGCCATCTATTTTCCCAGGGGAAACCCTCTAGACCTTGCTTGCCAGACTTTTGCTGGAACTTTGGGATAGAGCAATATGGACCCTGACCTGGAGTCAACTGCACAGCTCCTCTTCTAGGAACTTTTGATTACTTTGATGACAGCAGCAGTACCGTCAAGGCAATGGGCACACAGGAAGACCCTTTCTAGCACCGGATTTCCTGACTCTAGGCAATGACAAGGCCTTTTGTGCATCTAAGGGTCTTCTGTGGCCACCACAGGAAGAATTTCCTCCTGACCCTTTGGCAGCGCATTACTTATCCCCACACCCAGAGGACACTGCCCAGCCTGAGTGCAGGGCCAAGCTCACAGGGCCGGAGGGGTTCAGGGCTAGATTGCCGTGCTTCCTGCAGCCTCCCTGTTATTGCAGAAAGGTGCTCTTTTCCTTGGAACTAATTGAGTTTATATTCTAATAGATGCAATGGGTGAGTGAGCATCATTTAAACCTTTTTATCCTTATAAAATTTTGAGTTGTCTGGAAAAATGGAAAGGAAGATAAGTCTTTCTAGGTCTCATTTTTGAAAAGCAGTTGTTTGTTATTAAGGAGGAGTGCTACTAAGTAGAAGTGACATTCCACATGGGTGGCAGCAGTAATAGCCCATGACATACAATAAGGTAAAAATCTCCACCTGGACTTCATTCATTTGGAATTTATTATAGTATTGAGCCAGGCTGGCTATAATTCTCTTTTAAGGAAGGGACTTATTATTCTGAAATTTGATAAAACAGTACAAAATATTATTGTAGGTGGCTTTTACCAACTTATTTTTTTTCAATGTCTTAAGAAAGACTATTAGCTAACAATTAAAACTTTAAATAGTTTTTTAAGAAATGATGTTCATTTTATCTTAAAAAGTCCGAATGTTCCCTGATAATAGCGTGATATTTTTGCGTGTGTTAACATCCATGTAGATATTGATTATTTTAAATGGAATGTTACAGAAAAAGATTTGTATACATGACTTGGAGAAAAGGTATTTGGTGCCAATCTATGTAGAAAAGGCTAACTGGCATCATTCAATATGTGCCAGGACTATACCTACCTACATCATCAGATTTAATTATCAAAACAAAAATAGCACGTGGGTACTTCCTTATTATGCTTTATACACTAACGTTTCATAGCTTAAAAAGTTAAAAGCAAATTTGCCCTTGGCCAAACACCTAATACGTCACCAAGACAAATCTCAGAGCCAGGTCTGTCTGACATTGATTCATGTGCTTTTAACTCACACCAGTTCTGTTTTTCTATTTTTGCCAACAAAATAATTTCCATTTACAATCTCTAGCATGGCAGCATGAAAACAGTACAAATTATTCAACAGAAATCCTCTGTAATGTATGCACTCATATGTAACCTGACTATGTATTCGTCAGAATTCTTTAAGCTATTTTCATGATTAACTTTGAGGGATTTGTTTGTGTCTGTGTGTTAGGGCATGAAATTCAAATGAAAAGGGAAATTAAAGGTTGACTCTGGGAAAGTGTGTAATGCAGTAGGGAAGGGACAGCTTGAGAGGTCCTGAAAACAGGAAGTAAAACTTCAATTTCTCCACTTCGGGTTATTTCTTATTCTTATGCCCTGAAAACTTTGGGGACCACATTTCTAAAGAAGTTACACAAAATCCTAACTATTTGCTATTATTCCCAAAGCCAAAACACTTTTCCATTGCTTTATTTAAAAACCTCACAGGGAAAAGGTGACTCTCTTTGACTGTTTTTATTTAAAAGATTTAACTTTGCTGATGGATCAGCTTAGAAACTTTAGTGATAACAGAAAAAATAAAAGTGGATTTAGTTAAAATAGCATAAATTCAGTTATTCAGCCATTCATACTGTCATTTCTCCTGACAGTTAAGTGCTACATGGATTTCTATGCTATTCCTAAATTGTCTTCTTTGGTATAGCACAACACTCTCTAACCTCACATTAAAATCCTGATTTAGACTTTTACCAGACAGACCATAGCAGTCAATAATTCACAGATTAGAGTCTGCCCGTGGGCTCTGATTCGATGGACCACAGGATGTAAATGGCCTAAAAACTGTTATTAGTGCCTTAAAAGAAAATTCAAACTTAGTCAAGAGTCATTTTTACACTTTTTTTTTAAGCCCTGCTCATACGTGAGGTAAAAGTTGACTTTCTCTTCACCCTCGTGACTTTTTGACACCTTTTCAAAAATGAAAACTCCAGATAAGAGAGAAGAGGACACTGAAGGGAGGAATATCTGGGATTTATTTGTCACTGGCCAATGAAGGACAGGGAGAAGAATGTATGGAAACCTATGCCCACCCTCAAGGGGAAAAAAGGTTTAGATGGGATTTAATACGTAGCTCTTCATGGTAGCTGTTTATTAAGCTAAACTGAGTATTAAGTATGCAACCTAAACCTGAAACAACATGGGAAAATGAGAAAGAGCAAAGTGGAAAGGGACACTGAGACATGACTCATGGAAGAGAAGTGACCCAGTGCCCTTCTTTCATGAAGTGGAGAGCTGTGACTAGATGCCTGCCTACTGGGGGAGATACACTGAATAAAGACGGAAGACCAGGGGTGGCGTCCACGCCTGAAATCCCAACACTCTGGGAGCCTAAGACACAAGGATCACAAGCTGGAGCCCAGCCTGGGCGACCTAGTGAGACCCTGTCTCAAAAAATAAAAAAATAAAAAAATAAAAATAAAAATGCAATTGGGATTTAGTCCAGTGTGAAGCCCCTAGATTCGATCCCCAGTACCACAAAAAATAAGTTAATTCATAAAATATAAAATAAAATAAAAAAGAAGAAACAAGAATAAAGCATAGACATTCAAATCTAGCTGAGGCCACAAGCTATCCGAGAACATAACCCCGTTATGTGACTACGGTCCTCACTCAGTATTCAGAAGGCACAAGCTCTGCGGAGGCTTGAGTCTCTCATGTAAGAGAGCGCAGCATTAGGATACAAACTCCACACATCCTCCCGTACACTTCCGTTCCTCTCTAGATTCATATGACACCTAATGCAATGTAAGTGTATGGAAATCATTTAGACTTTCATCCAGGGAATAATGACAAAAACGTCTGTACAGGTTTAGTACAGTTACATCTTCTCGGGATAATTTTGATGCTGTTGGTTGAACTGACAGATGTGGAGCACAGGATAGAGAGGACCCATATGCGTATGATAGACTGACTTGAGTCCTACAGCGTTCCTATGTTGAAGCCCTGACCTCAACATTAAAATGACTGTACATTTTAACAGGGATTGGGGGAGCTAATTAAGATTAGATGAGGTTGTAAATGTGGAACCCTAATCCAGTAGAATAGGTGGCTTTATAGAAAGGTCTCTCTCTCTCTCACACACACACACACACACACACACACACCGAGGAGGGATCCTGTGAGTGGACACTGACAAGGTGGACATCTGTATGCCAAGTAAAGAGGCCTTCCTAGGAACTGAATCCAGGAGGTGAGAAAAACCTTACTGCTTCTGGTGACAGCTAATGGGGAGTTTTTGTAATTTCATGAACTAGGAAACAGTAAATAAAATCAGTACATTTGCATGGCACCAAGTTCTGAGGGGGCTAAGAAGGTCGCCAGGTGAAGGGAAGATGTGGAAACATCCACCATCCAGGCATAGCATGAGGAGTTCAGAAGAAAAGTGCAGGCCCACACACGAAGTCGCATTTGGAAGGTACTGTCGCCTGGTGATTTCTATGCGGAGACCTCGGTAGATCTGGCAAACACTGAGCCTCACAGCCTTGTTTTGTCTTCCAGACCTCTGGTGTTAGCTCTGCGGGATGCTTCTCGACCGCCTTGCTAGATGCCCAAGTGCACTTCCAAGTAAACAGTGCCCAAACTGATCTCGTCTCCTGCATTCCTGAGTTCCACTAACACAGCCTCTGTCAGCCCTGCAGCCAAAAGTTCTGCTTCCTTTCTCCACTTCATTTTCAAACGGTCAGGAGAGTTCAACCCCCAGAAATCTCAGTGCAAGGCTGTCCCTCTTTTCTACACAGCTTTCACTGCCTTTTTGGAGCGCTCCCTCTTCAATACCATAAGCAACTGGGAAACAATTTCCTGAGCTTCCTACAGCCCCTTTACAGCTTTCTCCACTGCGACGAAGACTTGCTTCTGTACAATGCAAATCTCATTGCACAGCAAATGCAAATCACTGTGATACTTCTCTGTGTAACTTCAGTCTTCCGTTCTTCAGTGTCTGCAAAATAAGTCCAAGTTCCTTAGCATGACGTTGTGCAAGGCTAGGCTGAGACTCGCCCAGTCACCAGTTCCCTCTGCGTTCCTCCCGGTGTGACACGCTACCTACTCTAGAATCAAGTGTGCTCTTCACGCACGCGCACCGGGGTCATTTGGATGAACGGTGTCATCCCAAAATTCAGATGTTGAAATTCTTCCACAGAACCTCGGAATGTGACTGCATTTGGAGATTAGGTCTTTAAGAAGTATTAGGTTAAAATGAATCCAGTATTTGGGCCCTGATGGTTTGCATGTTAGAAGAGGCAGGACCCAGATATGTACAGATCATGGGAAAACATGTGGGGAGATGAAAATGAACTCAGAAGAAATTAATTCTGCCAGCATCTTCGTCTTGGATGTCTACATCTCAGAATTGTGTGAAAATAAAATCTTGTTGTTTAACCAATCCAGTGTATGATGCTTTGTTACAGAAGTTAAGCGTCTGCTATCCCCAAATCCCATATGTTGAAATCCTTTCCACTAAGGTGATGGTGTTAGGAGGTAGATCTTTTCAGAGGGTAGTGGTAATGGCAGCGGAGCCCTTGCTGATGGAGTCCATGCCCAGGAAATAAGGAGTACAGTTCCCTTCACTGCGTGACGAGACCAGAAAGCACCATCTATGAACCAGAAAGCAACCCTCACCAGACACTGGGTCTTCTAGAGCTTTGATGTTGGACTTCCCCACCTCCAAACCTGTGAGAAATAAATTTCTATTGCTCATAACCTACTCAGTTCATGGTGCTTTGCTTTATAATCTGGAATGGGCAAAAATAGTGTACACCAACATTTATTAGCTATTCTCTTCCACCTGCGTGGATGCCTCTTTGTAAGATTCCAGCCATCCTTCATGACTCAGGTGGATTTTATCTGACAAACTCCTTCTGTGTCCTCTCTCAATTCTTTCTATCTCACCTTTTTATCCTACCTCTAATTGTCTTGTTTTAATGGTTTTATTTTACTTTGGAAATTAAATTCAAGATCTTCCTCTGGAGGTATCAGGGACCCCTGCAGTGAGTCCCCAGTTTCCTGCAAGGTATTATGGCACACAGCGAAAAGAAAGAGCAAAAGACAAATAGCAATGTGATGGGTATCTAGGCTGGCCAGCTCTTCATGGGGAACAAAAGGCCATGAGGAGCCAGAACCTCAGTATTTATTGCGGAAAATGGTGAGGGGATTATTGGATGACTCACAAGGCAGGCAGTAACGATCTTAAACTAATGAGGATTTTATGTTGATGAGGACTGCAGAGGTGGGGGAGAGACGGCAGGTTCATAAGAAGTTTGTCCTTTCCCCCAGGTGAAGTCTTTTTTTTTTACTACTCAATTCTCAAGGAAGGAGGATGACTTCAGCTGATGTAATCTTGCCCTGTGGTCACAGCATCACGGGACCCTTGGCCTCAACTGTGATCTGAGGCACAAGGATGGAGTTATGTTTCCCCATACTATAGCCATCTCACATGGCAAGATAATAGGCCTCAGACAGGCCCTAGTTACAATTTAATTATGAAATGATTTTTCCCCAAAGCTTATATAGAATGACCCTCGACATAGAGGGCTAGAGTTATAATAATTCCATAGTCAGGCAAGATACTTGTCTGGATTTTGTTTCTAACAGGACCATCAGAGAATAACATACACTCTTTTTAGTTCAGATTTTCCTTCTTTTTCCTAGCTGATATTCAAGTTGAATGTACTCAGAGTATTCATCTGCTGGTTTATTATCACTAGACGAGAGAGAGAAATCAAAGTAGGAAGATGTTTTTACAAAATTTATTTTTGTTCAATGTTTGCAGTACGTAAAGTTAAATGTTGCAATTCTCCCAATTTAAGTGTCACCAGAGAATAGGAGATATACTCCCAGAACAAAGGAAAAACATTTTATAGCCACTGGATTAATTCAGTCTCAACTGATAGTACTTCTACCAACTTTAATCCAATGTCATAAAGTACCAGTATTTAAGGGCACAGTCTGGCGATATTTTCTGTGAAATGTCAGCATATAGTTTCAGCTTTGTACCCTGAAACACCCATAGGCAGTGTATAAATGTGTTCCAATAAAACTTTATTTCAACAGTCAGGGTGCGGAAAATTCAGCCTGCAGCCCTACTTTTCTGGCTTCTGATTTAGAAAATAGGGGGAAAATGAAAGGACTTTCCTTTACAAGACAAAGGCCTTCCAAAACCAGCCCAGGGAGTTTAAATTAGCTGTGGCTACTGAACCCTTGGCAACATTGTAAGCACTGAGCTAAGTATTTAAAACTGTTAGTGAGGAGTTTCATAGACTGCTATTAAAGTATGCAAACATAAGTCATAATATCAAGTTTTGAAGAATTTTTATGATGAAAGACCGGGAAGAATGAATGGAAGGAGAAAAAAAATTAAATGTCAGTCCCAAGAAAATAATATGCTGATAAAGAAATCTTTTTTTATCTCTACCTCTTTTTTTGTGTGTATGCGATTTTTTTATTGGTGTATGTTTGCCATCCATGTAATTTACATTTGTTTTGGAAGTTATACCTATACATTTATAATATTTTATATTCCTCTTCGCCCACTCTTTTCTCCTTTTTGCTTATTTCCTCCCCCTACTCCAAAAAGTCTGCCTTTATTTTACTTTTTATTTATATTTGGGATTCATACATCAGAGAAACAATGGGATAGTTAACTTTCTATGTCAGATTTATTTCACTTTCCATTGTTGTCTCCATTTTCCTATTAACCATAGGCCCCTTTTATCCCTTTTTGTTTGTCGTATAGGGTATTGAACACAGGACCTTTGCATTGAGCTACATTCTCAGCCCCACCCCCTTTTTGAGACAGGGTCTCACTAAATTTGATAAAAAGGCTGGACTAAAACTTAGGATCCTCTAGCCGCAGCCTCCCAGGATGCTGGGATTACAGGCGTGTGCCACCAGGCCCAGTTCTCTGCCTTCTAATTCTTGTCATCCTGGCTCTAAATAATGCACCCTGCCCTTCAACCTTTCCCACTATGTGCTCACACTCTTTTCACAGTACAGGGTTACACTCTCAATCCCAGCCGTCCCTGCACTTCCTCACGTGTGTGTCCATGCAGGTAGGACAATAATCACCATCTCCAGCCCACCCTCCTTGTTCCTTACTAACAGAATTCCACATCTGTCACTAGCAGAAATGCAGTGGGCTAAGAATATCAAGTTCTCCACCACCTTACAAGTAGGGTGGCCATGAGAACTTGTCGAGGTCATGACATCAAACTTGAACCCGCCAAGTGGGCGCTCTGCAGAAGCTATGTAAAGCTGTCCCTTTGGTGTCTTCCCACTTGTCTCTCCCCTTCTTGCATCCTGGGGTGAGGGTGTGATGCCCAGGGCAACAGCAGTCATCCTGCAGAGAACGAAAGTCACCTGCTAAGAATGGCAGTGTAGGAAGCTGAGATGAGTGGTCAGGAGGCCCCTGTCCTGAGAGGCCTAACTCGGACTCCTTGTTATATAAGAAAAATAAAACTTTCTGTTTAATCCCATAGTAATTGGGCTTACTTTTTTTTCTGCCTATAGTCAAAACTCATGAGTGAAAAAAAAATCTGTATTTCTTATCTTGGTCTCTTTTCTCATTGCAGGGACAAAATACCTGACACCTGCAATACAAAGGAGGAGAGGTTTATTTTGGCTCACGGCTTCATAACTTTCAGTCCATGGGTAGCCAGTCTAAACACAGAAGATGGCATGGCGAAGGCTTGGGCAGAGGAAAGCTGCTCACATAACGCGGCCAGGGAGCAGAGAGAGGTGAGGAGCTGAAGAGGAGGATGCACCCTTCCAGGTCACGCCCCCAGCGCCCCATCTCTTCTGACCAGACGTCACCTTCTAAGAGCACATTCAGTCCCTGAACTGTCAGGAACCAATGAGCTCAGCGTCTCCGTGACCACTCACTTCACAAAGCCCCACTCTGGACACAGAAAGCTTTAAGCCGTAGCACTTGTGATCAACATGGAAATGCATGAACAGAACTGGATTTGCTTTTCATGGTTGCTATAGCTACAAACTTTAGTGGCTCAAAGCAATACAAGTTTATCATTTTATAACTCTGTAGATCAGAAGAAGTGCAATGTACATTTCCTGTGTGGAAGTGGAGGCGCCAGCAGGACTGGTGTCTTCCAAAGGCTTGGGAGAAGAATCCCTTCCTTATTCCTGGATCTCAACCTCATTCCTCCATCTCCAAAACCATCACTCTGTGCTACGCCTCTCCCTGACTCCGGAGGGAAAAGATCCTCATATTTTAAGGACTCATGTGATTAGATTGAGTAAGGACGACCTTTATACACCCATGTTCTTAATTTAATCTTTATTTAACCGTATGTGCAAACTCGCTTTTACAGTGTAATAACATTTTCACAGGTGATAGAGATTGAGATGTGAACATCTTTGTGTGGCCTGCCTACGCCCACAACATAAAGATTTACCGTAGGAATCGTGAACTTCGTGACCTTGTTTCTTGGAATAATCAAGATTCTTGTACAGCATCATGGAAAGAGTAGACATCTGAAAAAATGACTATTTTACCAGGTGTGGAATGTATTAGAGCAATTTTGGATAGTCCATACTAAAGTAATACTATTATACTAGCAATAATCTACCTTTCCAGGGTGGATAATGAGGCTGAACTTCTCTTAAATTGGGAAAGCTGAAAATCGAATTAGGCAGAAATAATGGAAAATTTTTATTGTTCACACATGGGTTGTTGCAATTTTTCAGCAGGACGTATTACAAAGGTAGAAAATTTTATGGAATAAATGACTGCCTCTCAGGAAATAGTAATTTAGAAATCAGAAAGTAAAATTTTACATACAAACTTGTGCAATCATAGCTATTTTAAAGTCTAAAAATTTATAATGTTTTCCGAAGTACCATCACACATAATCTAATGTTTCCTCTAGCATTAAGGCAAGACATTCAAAAAGCATTTTTGAGTCCTCTCTTCTATTCCATCTTCCAGACATAGAAAACCACCAAGTCATTTGTTCCTTTTGCAGAGATTCTTGTGGTCCCATTGTCCTGCCATCCCCACGGTCAGCAGTCATGCTTCAGTCCCCCTAATTTAGGGTTGAGATTCCCTGCATTATTTCATTGTAAATTCTCCCTCCTTCTAAAATCTCTCTTCTTTTTTTTTTTAGGGGGGCAGGACTGGGAATCGAACTCAGGACCTCACACTTGCCAGGCAGGCTCCGTGCAGCTGAGCTATATCCCCGGCCCCTGAAATCTCTCTCCTTCTTAACTGTTTCTTCTAAAATGTAACCCATATGCTTCTTCTAGGGCAACTTTGTGAAATATAATTTTATATGTCTCTAGAGTTGCAATGGATTCAGTCATTTAGAGGAAGCGTGTGAAATAGTTATGCACCCTTTGGTTTACCGCTTTTCATGGTAGTTAGTATTTTATTTTTCCAAGCTCTCTACATTACTGTTTGACTGTTTGGAAAAACTTCCTCCCTATTTTTATTTACCTTCTTATTTTTACCTTTAAAGCCACACACATTAAATTAAGGCTCTCTTAAATATAAGAGATTTTTCAAATATTGGAAGACAGTGATGTCTCCTATAAATTTTTTTTTTTTTATGTGGGTACCGGGAGTCAAACTCAGGACCTCGCGCTTGCCAGGCAGGCACTTATACCATTGACCTATCTCATCGGCCCTCCTATAAATTATATCTTATCTCGGTTCAGCATTCCCTGTTTCTCCAACTCTTCCTCACTATAACTGGAAATCCAACACCATTCTACTCTCTTGTAAATACATCGTACGTTAGTAATGGTACACTGAGAACAATATTGCTTCATTAAACCAAAAACTGCCCAGACAGTGCAGAGAATACAGAGAAACAGGAGAAACTGGGTTTGGTTTTTATGTTGCCTGCAATTACTGAGGTTCCGTGGCTTGCTTGCTATATTTTCTTCCTTGACTTTTTATATGAAATACTATGAAATATGACCTCTTTCATCCTGGTATTTTGCCATTTATAGCTTTAAATAATTTTTCTAATTACACGTGTAACACGTGTTCCTTATAACAAAAATAAGTAAGCAGAAAAAATGACTACCATTTCAGTATTCAAAGAATCACCAACCACTTCAACCTAAGTGTGAAAACTGCATTTTCTATTTTAATAATATCAAATTAAATAACTTGGCTGAATCTCTCCACCAGAATATCTAGCTAGCTACCTAGTTAGATAGCTAGGGAGATAGATGACAGATCATAGATGGTAGATAGATAGATATAGATAGATAGATAGATAGATAGATAGATAGATAGATAGACAACTGTATAAAGACAAAAGAGATATCCTTGAACACTAACAATATGAATACTATTTCACTGGGATTATATCCAAAAGAAGATAGAAATCCAAAGAAGGTAGGCAGTATTGGAGGCATATGTTCTCCTGGTGGTTTTTGACATGTTGAGAATCTGACAAACACTTGTAATTATATCCTGGGATAGTGGAAAACATCTTTGGAGTCCAGGTTTCAAAAGACATAAAAATTCAGTTAACCTCCAAACTTCGAGTGAGAAAGTTAAAGGACTGCAACCCAGAAAAAGAGTGAACTGGAAATGGAACTAAAGTGGCTCTCACTGAGATTACAAAACATGAATAACAGAAGACAAACAAAACCCTCCAAATATTCTCAATTCTTGGGAAATAATACAATCTCACACTGTGAGTGTGTCTGGATACTTAGCAGTAGTAAATACGATTCCTTTATGAAGGATAATAGCATTATTCCAACCTTCAAATTATTTCTACATTAAACTTTCAAATACAATGTCTGTTACAAGAAGCAACCCTACAGCCTATGCAAATGAAATCTGAAAGAAGGAGCAAATAAACACAAGGGCTCTCAATGTTGGAATTATAATTCATCTATTTTATTGTATGAAGTTGAACAGTTTGAAAGAGAACTGGTAAGCATATGAAAGGAGCTGGATTCAAAGGGAGAAAATCTAGAAAAATGCTGGATAAAAAACTAAGAATCCAGTGAATCTATTTAGCGAGTTAATCTCTCTCATAATCATAAAAGCAAAAATCCTTAATGAAATACTTGAATATAAAATTCAAAAACATATTAAAAGTATAACACATCACAGGGAAGTATGGTGCAGTCCAACAAAGCAAGGTTAATTCACTACTGAAAAAGTCAATCAATGTAACTCTTATCCTTAAAAAAAAAAGCAAAACACTATATGTTTCTGTCAATACAGGCAGAAAAACCAAGGAAAAATTCCAAATCTTTTTGTTTCTAAAAACTCTCAGCAAACTAGAAATTCTGTACAAAGAAATGTCATTAATCAGACAAAAAGATGTACTCTAAGGCTTATATTTAGCAGCATATAATGGTATATTAAATATTTCCTCTTATCCAAGAATAAAACATGAATGTAAACTACCTTGATTGGTTTTATACATAGTACTAGAGGTCTTGGTCAGTTCAAAAAGCCACAAAAGACTTCTTGTTTTTGCCAAGGTAAAGTAGCCCCATTATTCCTAGGCTCTGCCTCTTACAACTAAAAACCCTGGACATATCACAACAAACTACCATAGAACGCCTCTGAAAATACCCTTTTGGCACTAGCATCCTATTCTAATCAAACACCAACAGAAAAAACACCACTGCCTGCAAGATCTCTGCTGAACAGGGAACTGGCCTTCCAGCTAACCCCACACATCTCCTCTAGAATCAAGCAGACCTCCTCCTGTTCTCCGACCTGGTACAGGAGGGAGCTAACCTTACTGCCTTCACCTGGGCAAAGCCGGCAGCACTCCAGTTCCTGATCAAGCGATACCAGTGGGCCAGGTAAGCAGCCAGTCTTCCACCCTTCAGAAGCAGGATGCAGAGGGCGATTCTCTGATCTCTTACACGGAAGTAGGTGGTGCTGCAATGACACCTCCCGGGCAGTGTCTCTGGGGCCCAATGACAAGCTGAACAACCATCCCTGCCCAGTCACACTGAGACCGTACAAGGCACTTGACTTATGATTCATCTGTATTCTGTTTCTCCAAACCAAGTATTATGACAGCCCAGTGTAGAGCTGAGCTTCCACACCCAGCCCGCAGTAACAAGACTGAGCACGGCAGTTCAAAGCAAGGCTAACTGGCCTACAGCTTCCTATTTCCTGATGCTGGGGTCTAGTCGGGATGTTGAGCTTCCACCCAAACTGAATCAAGGAGACAGAATGAAGTAGTGGTGGAAAGGAGGGCTTGTTAGCTTCCTCTACCCCTCTCTATTGGTACCAGGGAGCCCCATTTGGAGGTAACCAGGTGGGACCCAAATTTCAACTAGAAGATGTTAATGGAGTAGAGGGGGCGGAACTTGTCTACAGCAGGACAGTGGGCCTCAGGGCTCCACTTTTGTTAGGGTGGCGTTGGTAGGGCCTAGCCAGAAGCGGAGAAGAGGTACTCAGCCAATCAGAGCTACACTTCAAAAGAGGGACTGCCAGTCACAGAAAGATTAAATAACACCCGAAGTCTCATAATATAATGTCCAAAATATCTAAGTTACAGTAAAAAAAAAAAAATCACTCATCTCACTCATAAGCTGGAAAATCACAACTTAAATGAAAAACGACAAATAGCAGGCACAACCATAAAGATAAATCATATCTGGAATTGTCTGAAAAGATTTTGACAGCATCTATAACAAAAATGCCTCAACAAGCAACCAACCATGCATCATCTTTAAAAAGTGAAAACCATGGAAAAAATAAAAATAAATGGAAATTATAAAAAGGAACCAACTAGAAATTATTAAACTGAAAAGTATAAAAGTGAAATTGAAAACTTGGTAGATCAGATTAATGTTCAAATGGAGATGACAGAGGACAGAATTCATGAAGTTAAAGACTTTTAAAATAGGAATGGGTTAAATAATATGTGATACATTCATTCCACAAAATAATATTTGGCTGAATGGGTTACAATAACAGATGAATCTCAAGGCCATTATACTAACAACAACAAAAGAATGAACACTCCCAAAGATCAGGTCACATACTATACAATTCCATTTCTACACATGCGACAAAATTTTTTTTTTTTTATGTGGGTATCGGGGATCGACCTCAGGACCTTGCACTTGCCAGCAAGTGCTTGTGCCACTGAGCGATATCACCGGCCCTTTTTTCCTTTATGTGGGTTCCAGGAGTCAAACTCAGGACCTCACGCTTGCTGGGCAGGTGCTTATGCCACTGAGCTATCTCACCGGCCCCAACACGCGACAAAATTATAGGAATGGGGAACAAATTAGTGCTTTCCGTGCCTCAGAGAGTCTGGAGATGGTGAGAAGGGAAATCTGATTCACTAAAAATCCTAGCATCGGGTATCGTAGTGACAAAAGTCTTCAGCACCTTGGCAGTGACAAGTATCACATGAGTTCACACATGTGATACAATTTCCTGGGACAAAACATGCACATATGCAAAGGCATGTACGTACAATTATAAGAATCTGCATAAAGTTAATAGATTGTATCAATGTCAATTTTCTGGTTGTGATACTGAACAATAGTTATACAAAACATGAGCCAATATGACCACAATGATATGAAACTAGAAATTAACAGGAGGAAAATCAGAAGTATTCATAAATATTTGCAAATTTAACAACATGCTTCGAAACAACAAATTGTTCAAGGAAGAATGCAGGAGAAAGTAAAAAATATTTTCAGACAAGTTAAAATGGAAAAACTTCATACCAAAGTTAAAGGACGCAGCAAAAGCAGTTCTAAATGGAAACTACATACTAACAAATGCCTACATAAAGGAAAAAGAAACATCTCAAATTAACAGTCTAGCTTTGTACCTGAGGACCTAGAGGGAAAAATCAAGCTTAACAGAGGGAAGGAAATGATGCAGATCACAGCAGAAATAAATGAAATAGAGACTAGATCAACAGTAAGAAAGTTTAAAGAAACTGGGTGTTGGGTTTTTTATAAAGATAAACAACGTCAAAAAACTTTTGACTGGATTAAGGAAAAAGGAGAAATGATGTAGTAAATAAAATTAGAAATGAAGGAGATATAACAACTGATTCTACAGGAATATATTACCATATATATGCCAAAAAATCAGACAACCGTAGCAGAATGACAAATTTCTAGACACAGAAAACCTACCAGAAATGAATGGTGAAGAAATAGAAAATATGAAACGGCCAATAATAAAAAAGGAGATTGGATCAATAATTTAGTAATCTCACTGAAACAAAAGGTCAGGACTTGGCTTCATGGCTGAAGTTTACTAAACATTCCAAGAAGAATTAATGCCCATGATGCTTAAATATTTCTAGAAATTGAAGATAAGAAAATACTTCCAAATTCAATTATGAGGCCAGCATTACCCTGATTTAAATAAAAAGGTAGATTAGGATAAGACAAGAAAATTCCAGACCAACATCATTAATGAGCACAAATACAAAAGTTCTCAACAAAATACAGACTTCCCTCAACAGCACATTAAAGGTATCATTCACCATGATCCAATAGGATTTATGGCTGGGTTACAAGGATGGTTCAATGCATGCATATCAACAAGTGTGATGCACAGTGTTAACGGAAAGAAGGATAAAAATCATATTATCATCTCAATAGAATTAGAAAAACTTTTCAAAATTCAATGCCCTTCCATGTAAAAAGCTCTCCATGAGTCAGATATAAAAGGAATAGATTTCAAGGCAATTATGGGAATATATGACAACCTCACAATCGTACACAGAAAAAGCTTTTTCTCTAAAATCAGAGAGACAAGGGTGTTCTCATTTCTACTCAGGGTATCACTGAAAGTCCTATCCAGAGGAATAGGCAAGAAAAATAAATTAAAAAGCATTTAAATAAGAAAGAAAGCAAAATTGTTCCTCTTTGCTGATAATGTCATCGTATATACAGAAAACTCTAAAGAGTCAACCAAAAAAGTATTAGAACTAACAAAAAAAAAAAAACAATGAAGTTGCAGGATAAAAACCAACATGTAAAATTAAGCAATGTCACTACAAACAAACAATGAACTATTTGAACACTTTGAACAAGAAAACAAGAAAATAACTCTATTAGGTACATTAAGTATAAAAAATACTTAGGAATAAATTAGATCAAAGAGCTAAAAGATCTCTACATTCAAAACTGTAAAGCTGGGCCAGTGAGATGGCTCAGCGGTGTAAGCACCTGCCTGGCAAGCGCGAGGGCCCAAGTTCGACTTCCAGAACCCATATACGAAAAAAAGGCCGGTGATATCGCTCAGCGGCATGGGCGCCTGCTGGCACGCGAGGTCCTGAGGTCGACCCTCGGTACCCACCAAAAAAAATAAATAAATAAACTGTAAAGCTAAAAAATAATTAAAGACAAAAATAAATGGAAAGATATTCAACATTTATGAATTATTACTGTAAAAATATCAGTGCACCCAAAGCAACTTACAGTGAGTATAATCCCTATTAAAATTCCAGTGTCATTTCTCATAGAAATAGTAAAACAACTGCTAAACTTTATATGAAATCACAAAAGACTTTGACTAGCTACAGAAATCTTGAGCAAAAAGAATATACCTGAAGCCATCATACTACCTGATTCCAAAATATGCCAAAAAATTATTTTAATCAAGACAGCATGTTACTCACACAAAAACACATAGAACAATACAATTGAACTGATAGCCAGGGAACAAAGTCATATATTTATGATATGGCCAACTCATCTTCAGTGAAATTACCAAGAACACAATAGGAAAAAAAAACATTTCTTAAATAAAAAATGTTGAGAAAACTATTTATTCACGAATAAAACTGGACCCTTATTTTATACAGTATACAAAAACCAACTTAAAATAGGTAAAAGATTTAAACATAAGAAAGCAAACTACTAGAAGAAAGCAAAGAAAAAAATACCTCTTGACATTGATCTGGGGAACAATTTTTTATATGATCTCAAAAGCAAAAACAACAGAAGGTAAAAATGGACAAATGTTATTGCATCAACTGAAAACGCTCTGCCTGGAAAAGTGACAATTAACTTGCAGAATGGGAGAAAATATTTGGAAATCGTGATCTGATAATAATAGCACCTTACCAAAAATATCTTTTAATGTATCCAAAATACATAAAGAATTCAAGTAATTCAATGGCTAAATAATAAATAACCTGATTTTGAAATGGACAAAGGACCTGAATAGACATTTTCCCAAAGATGATGGACAAATTGTCCAACAGGTATATAAAAATGTGTTCAGTACTACTAATCCTCAGGGATGTGCAAATCAGAACTATAACGAATTACCATCTCACTCTAATGGGAATGGCTATTATGAAAAAGACAAAAGATAACAAGAATTGATAAGGATATAGAGTAAAGGAAACTCTTGTATTCTGTTGGTGGAGAGATAAATTGGGACAGCCATCATGGAAAACAGCATGGAGATTCTTTTAAAAATGAAAAAATATAACTATCATACGATCTGGCAACCCCATACATTGGTATGTACTCAAAGGCTATGAAATCAGTATGTCATAGAGATATCTTCACTCCAATGTTAACACTGTAGTATTCTTTACAGTAGTTAAGTTACGGGATCAATCTAAGTGTTCATGAATAAATGAGGGAATAAACAAAATGGGATATGAAGGTACAAGAATATGGTAGAATGTTACTCATCATTAAAAAGAAGGAAATCTTATTGTGCTAACATGGATGAACTTAGAGGACATAATGCTAAGTGAAATAAGGCAGGCACATAAAAACAAATACTATTGTGTTAGCTCATTTCTACGTAGAATCTCAAAATGTTGAACTCAGAAGCAGAGAAAAGAATGGAGGGGGAATTCAGTCCATGGTCAGCTGGCTCCAAGACATGAATGTCATGGTGGAGAAGTGCAGTGGAGGACAGCTGCTTAGTTCATGGTGCCCAGGAAGCAGAGCAGGGGAAAGGACCCAAGGCCACACCTCCATGACCCACCCAGACACGCCCTCAAGTATGCTTTACTACTCTACTAGGCATTTCTTAATCCAACAAGGTTGACAAATTGGCATTAATGGCCACAGTGAATACAGTAACACCGTGCTGTATACTTTAAATTTGCTGAGAGTACATCTTAAATGTTCTCACCACACACTCTCGCTTGCACACACATACACAAGATAATTATGAGGTGATATGTTAATTTTCTTAATGGTGGTGGTTATTTCCAAAGGTATACATATATCGAATCATCATATTGCATACCATAAATATATACGATATTTAATTTGTTAATTATATCCCAGAAATTTGGAAAAAAATCATAGTGGCTCTGGATGATGTAATGTCCCTCCAGAGATCAGTGTTTTTCTTTGGGAGGTAGAAAGGCTCCTGGGAGAACACTGATCCGAGTGAGGCCTGGATTCTGACTTCCTTCTTGCTATTCCTCTGATTTTCCCTTAATTTCAGAACATGGTACTGACTTTGTGAATCCTCTCTCCGGTGATGGGACATTTCTGGAGTCTCCTGCAAAAGCCTTCAGATGATGCTCCACCACTGAAAGACTTTAATTCAATCTCTGTCTCCCCAGCACGGCGTGGATGCTGGCACCTCTACTAAGATTTTCAACCTCCTCGACATCGTGCTTTGTTGTTTCACTTTGTTGTTGTAGTTGATCTGATCTATACACACACAAATTAAGCTCTGGCCAAAGTCTCCAGGGCAAGCAGAGTTTGGATCCCCTTCACAGCACTGTGACCATTAATCATGACTGTTAACTTGATGGGACGAATAAACCTAACAGACTGGTAGAGCACACTTCTGGATGTGTCTGGGAGGGTCTTTCCAGAGATGATTGGCACATAGGCCAGCAAAGAGGGCAAGATCCACTCTGATTGTGGATGCTACAGTCCAATAGGCTTGCGGCACGGATGGAATGGAAAGGAAAGAAGGAGGACGTCAGCCTACATTTAAACATCTCCATTCTGAGCTATGCGTGGTGGTGCATGCCTGTGGTACCAGCAAGTTGGGAGACAGCGGCAGAAGGATCGCAACTTCCAGCCCAGCCCAGGAAATGCAGCAACTTAGCCAGAGCTTGTCTTAAAATAAAAAGTAAAAGACTGGAGATGTAGTTCATTGCAAATCTCCTGGGTTTAATCCCCAGCCCAGAAAGAAAAAAGACTTCATTCTGCTTTAGCAGTAGCATCCTTTGCTAGGGCCATTATGTATGGCCATCCGACTCTGTCTTTCACAGCCTTTCCACGTAAGCTCATAACAACCACTCTTCAGAAAGCCTCCAGGGTTTCAGTCTTAGCCCCGCTCCACATCCTTGCCCTTCCTGTTCTGCAGCTTCTAGCTTCTTGAGCAGATGAGCTACTGGATCTTAGGGCTCTCTAACAGGCTTCTGATCATTTAAGTTCATCAGAAAAAGCCCTTTCTCAGATGACAGCAAAAGCTGCGGTGAATATGGAGTTCACCCACTGTGCTTTTCTCTTGCAGACCCTGAAGTCCTGAAGGCACTGCTTGGTCTCCAATGCCTCCCCAGAGAGTTTTTATTTTATGTTGCCTGTTTTTTTTCTTTTTCTTTTTTTTTTTCAGCTTTTATTCTCTTACCTTCTTTTATCCTCCTCAGCACCCCAGTCGGAAAGCTAATCTGATACAAACCACTGTGTCAGAGCCGTAGTGTAAAGTCTATTTATTTTCATCCCATCCAGAACCTAAGGGCCTTAGGGGTGAAGAAATACATCATGTACTTCTACGATTCTCCAGTTGCCTAATTCATGTCTCAGGTACCAGCTTCTGCTCAGGAATTTTTTTTTTTCTTTTTTGACTGCTTCATTTGAACTCGAGCAAGGGGAAGAAAAACTGCAGCCAGCGTTAGTGAGTCCTCTGTGATAGGAGAGCGGCTCTGTTCACCCGCCGTGTGGTAGCGAAGGACTCGCATCCCCCGGGGGGCTCGCTCTGGGGATCACCTTCAGGACACGGGGATTACTGATACGTGTCCCTTTCACCCGGCATCTTCGGACAGCGGGCACAATTCCTTTGAATTCATAAGTACAAGTATACAATCTCTTTTCCGGAAATGCTCCAGAAAATTGCATTCATAACTGATGAAGAAACTTAGACTCACAAAGATAGAAAAAGTACAGAGTAGAGCTATGGTTCAGTGAGTCTCCATTGAAAATCATTGTACGGGGTTCTTATGCACAGTGCCTCTCTGCAAATTCCCATCACAATCCTAGGAGCAGACGGCTAATAATTTTCAGAGATTCGATTTTTTATTCCAGTTTTTCAGGTAATGATAAAGTCTTCATGGACTACGAGCACAGCTTCTAACTTATTCTTCAGTGCAAGTTTAGATGCAACACTAAGTAATGAACGCTGACCACAGGATAGGGCACTGTAAAACCTCTCCCATATCAAAATTAAGGATACAAAAACCAAGATGTCTGAGTGTAACAAAGCTGCTGGTTAGAAGCGAATTTAAGAAGCTCTTTGCGATGCATAGTCATTGATAAAGAACTGAATACCAAAGTGTACTTGGAACAACGCTCTTCTAAAGTACAGGCATTATTCAAATGCTACACTAATTACTGCATGCAGATCTGGGAGTTTTCTTGAAGAAAGATACCAAAAACAGAATAATATAAATCTGATACCACATACTATCTATTATTTTTCTTTTATAGTTTATGCTATTTCAAGGGGAATTAGTCCCATTCGATCTAGACCAGGGCTGTGACTGTAACAGATACTTTCATTAAAACAACAGAAACTTTAAAATATCAAAAATCGTAAGTAGAAATTATTTGTCAAAAATATGTTCATAGATGTCAACTGATCAAGGGATTTATTACATCATGTTCCTCCGAATTTGGCCTTTGAACAAGGAAAGAATGGGAACATTTTTTATAAGATATAAAAATGATTTTGCCAATTTCTGGTAATGAAAGCCATCAGTCTTATATTCTTTCTTGTGAAGTCACATAAGGACCTTTGAATTTCCCACCTCTGCTTCAAGGGTTAAACTCGCTCCTGGCAACATGTGCATGCGAAGGAGTCCAGAGGAAGCTGGATGGGAAGGGGAAGAGGACATCAGTTTCTGTGATGAGCAGACCACCATCTCCGGTACGTCTGGCCACAGTCAACTCTGTGATTCCCCTGGGTGAATCAGGCTATCTTGACTTTTAGAGGAAAACGTTCAGTCTTGCAATCACCATTTCCCTCAAGATTCCCCTAAGATGTAAGTATCCAAATCCTAAATTTGTTGACACTGAACTCCTTCCAGGAACCGACTGTATTCGCAAAGGTCCTAGGTGATCACAGCTGTTCCGAATGGATGCCAAGGAAGTGCAGTTTAGCAAAAAAAAAAAAAAAAAAAAAAAAAAAAGATTTATAGCACCCTGTTCAGAGAAATCCAGGTCTTCTAACATATTACCTAATTTATCAAAACACATTCTATTAGGAGGAAAAAACATTTTCAAGGGAGAAAACAAATACAAAAATATTCTTCTAAATCCATAAAATATTTATGTAAATTCAAAACTATCACTTTTTCGATAATGTATCCTTTAAATATTAAATGTCATTAAACTCAAAGGAACAAATGAGAAAAAGATTCTAGACCTATACTTAGCATTTTTAGACAAGCTTTTTTTTTCTTTCCCTCTGTTCTATTTCATATCATAGCCTAACATTTCTTTCATGGAGTCAATATTATTTTCAAATTGTCATGCATTGGAGATGTGCCCTATATTTAGCCTTCCTCACCAGCTCTTATTTGGTAAAGATGAGCTCCTCTTGAATTGTCACACACTCGGGGGGCATGGAACTTGGCAGGGCTGGGCATGGCGAGCAGCTCAAGGATGAGGCTCCCCCAGCAGAGGGGGGGTAGCTCTGCAAGGCTCTCTGCAGCTGAGAGGCACTTCCAGCTCCCTGGAGAGGGACACAGGGCGTGTTCTCCATGATGCTGTGTCACCAGTCATTAGGTAAGTGCTGTCCCCAGAAAAGTGCATGACCTTGAGCCAGGCTGTTCTTTTCAACCAAGGACAACTTGCAGAGAGATTCAGTTGAGGTTGTCACTGGACAAGATTCCCAAAGCTGAGGGATGAATGCTCTTATTCTGGGCGGTGCTCTCTTTAGCAACTTTTACTTCTCTTCAATAAATGACACATGCCCTATCTTCATCTCAGGCTCTGCTTCTGAGGTGGCCCTATCTGAGAGAGTTCTGCTGTAAAAGAAGGACTCTGGAAATGCCTGTCCTTCATCTCGCGAACAGTATAGGAGAGCAGCTTGGTGCAGAGAAAGCACTGGACACCTGGAGACAAAGAACCAGGGTAAAGCTTTCTCCATAGCTGGCAGAGTGCTTGGACCTGAGGACTCCTACTCTTTCCAAGTATCATTTCTCTTATCCGTCAAACTAGAAATAATGATAATTCATCTCAGTCTATGGCATAGGTGAACTAAACTGTCAAACAAGATAAAGATTTGCAGAGCTCTTTGCATTACAAAGTGCTTATACATTAAACATAAAAAAAGACATTTTACCAAATTCTAGGAAACAAGTTTTAAAATGGCTGTGTTAGATGAGTGCCTGCTATAATTTCTATTTCCAGCCTGCAAAATAGAGGCATAGACAGAGCTTTAACATCTCTGGAGAAAATTTAGAAATAGAAGGCTCTGTAAGAATTAAGAGAAATTATATTTGAATCTTTAGCACTACTGCTTTAAAGCTGACCTTTACAAAAATCAGATATTAACCTCTGGTATCTAAATTTCCTTTTTTTTTTTTTGTGGGTACTGGGGGTCGACCTCAGGACCTCGTGTGCCAGCAGGCGCCCATGCCGCTGAGCGATATCACTGGCCTTTTTTCCGTATGTGGGTTCCGGGAGTCGAACTCAGGACCTTGTGCTTGCCAGGCAGGCGCCCATGCCACTGAGCCATCTCACTGGCCCTAAATTTCCTTATTTTAAGGGACAAAAATAGTTTTTTTAATATAAGATCTCCTTTGTCTTGCATGTAAGAAACAAGAAATATTGAGCAAGGATTACATGCCACCTTTGTTCTAGATACTATTAACTGTTTAGTTTTTGTTACACTGTTATTGTTATGGTTACTTTTATCATCTTTATTACTATGCTACAAGTAGCCAGAGAAAGAAAAGAAACATTTCAGGTCTGCTCATGTACTTGCCAATCTACATAAACTTTTGGGGCTCTAGATACTTATTTTTTGCAAGAAGTTCTTAAATTTTGTTCTAGCTGAACCACAATATTTCATGAAATCGGACAAAGTTTCCTGCCTGTACCATCCAATAATTTATTAAAACTGGAAAATGCTACACTTATCTTCCTTTGGTTTTTGTTTTGTTGTTGTTGCTTGTTTTCATTACAATTCTGGTAGTGAAGAATAGAACTCTAAAGAGCAGGCTTGGAGCCTAGAGCTAAGTAATTTGGTTTGAAATCTGTGCAACTTTGGAGAAGTTTTTTGACTGATTTCTGCTTCAGTTTATTTAAGTGCAAAATGGGAAAGAAAATTAGCAAATACTTTCTAAAGTAGATGTAAGAATGCTACTACACACAGCGTGAGTAGAACAGAGCCAAGCTCATAATCAGCTCTCAACAAATGTTTCCGCTTCCTGTTAATCAGGAGTGGAAGGTAATAGAAGATGGTTCCTAATTTACCACACACATGACAGTGTTGTTTTAAGTTTACTGCATCAAAATTCCACTGAGTCCCACAAAAATTACTATCACCTCACATACCCACCCCACCATTTTCCCAAGTTCACAATTAGAGAGTTCACGACACTGCAAATAACACATTATTGTGCACTGGCAGAGTGTGAAGTTTACCTGCACAGTAGCTGGAAAAAAACACATTCAATAATCTAGGGCCGGAGAGATGGCTCAGCGGCGTAAGCGCCTGCCTGGCAAGCGCGAGGGCCCGAGTTCGATTCCCGGAACCCACATACGAAAAAAAGGCCGCTGATATCGTTCAGCAGCACGGGCGCCTGCTGGCGCACGAGGACCTGAAGTGGACCCCTGATACCCACAAAAAAAAAAAATCTGATATTTTCCTTGTAAATAAAATAGCCTTCCATAAGCCATAGACCAGAAATGACATACTTTTAATTATAGATCTACTTTTAGGGGGACATTTGCTGTAATAAGAATAAAGATTTTAGAAAACAGAAACTGAAGAAGGTCCAATAAAACATCCTACTGGAAGGAATATCACACATATCTCCACAGGTTTATATCTCTTTATCTTTTAGTCTTGTTTCCATCTTTGTCTTTTAAACACTACGTCTCCATTGCTGTGTTAATAAATATATATTTCCACTGGTTCTTTCTACAATTGCCTTGTTTTAACTTGATCATTCTGCATTTGCTTTTATCAACCTCAGAACTTGCGATCTTTGTGCTCTCCTTAGTTTACCCTACTGTAGCAATTGTTGTAAGGTCTTGAAACTGTTGATTTAGTATCTTAACCTACTTTTTATTATTGTGTGCATACATTTAGTCTCATTATACACTAATAAACTTTTTTCAAGCTCATATGATATGCCAAGCATTATACGAACAACTTTACATGGTGTTTATTATTTATAAAATATGGTGAGGTCAGAATTATTATCTCCCATTTCTCAATAAAAATTGATGCTCAGATAATTTAAATAACTTACCTGTATTCATATAGCTGGTCAGTGCCAAGAGCACCATTCAAATCAAGTTAAACCTTCAAGTAAAGCTTAGCAATGTGTGGTCTTCCTTTTAGATTTCAATATTTTATTGAAAGTAAACACCTCGCAGATTATATCAGATCCTCTTTTTATATTCTGTTTTAGTGTTCTGTAATTTCTTCATAGTACTTATCATAGTTGGCAGATTATCTATTTCCCATAACAATATAAATGCCGTAGATAAAGGTGTTTGGTGATTTTACTTGTCCTCGCTTTTTGAGTACATAGTACACTGCCTGGCATTAAGGGACACGATAAATATGTACTCAATGAATAAATGTATATAATGATAATTTTATACAGATTCCTCAATATTGGCATCTAAAGAGGTGGAAATACTGGCCTCCTCCCCTGTATCTAAAGGAGCAACCACACCTGTGCTGCTAGGCACAATTAACAAAACCAGAAGAGTCCATCAGAGGACTTTAAAAAAAAAAAAACACCGGGCCGGTGAGATGGCTCAGTGGCATAAGTGCCTGCCTGGCAAGCGTGAGGGCCTGAGTTCGACTCCCGCAACCCACATACGAAAAAAGGGCCGGTGATATCGCTCAGCGGCACGGGCGTCTGCTGGCGCGTGAGGTCCTGAGGTCGACCCCCAGTACCCACAAAAAAAAAAAAAAAAAAAAAAAGAAACAACACCTTCTATTCTGAATTATTATAGATTCCCAGAAAATTGCAAAGAATTCTACACTGAGTTCCCAGAATGTATTTTTAATAACACAAAACATATAGTAATTTCTTCCATTACTGTGACAAATATTTAAGATACTCATCTGCAAAGGAGGAAAGTTTTACTTTGCTCATTATTTCAGTTTTTAACCCTTTACCACATGGCCCTGGTGCCCTTGGGACTGTGGCATCATAGCATATATGGCGGGAGGGGATGGTGGAAGAGCTGCTCACCTCATGGCTGCTGAGAACCAAAGACAAAGACCAGAAGAGGCCAGCATCAGAATATCCCCTACAAAAGCAATGAATTATCCCCAGTGAACTAACTTCCTTCCTCTAGGGCCAACCTACTAAAGGTTCCACCAACTCCCAATATCACCAGGACGATTAATTGTTATGATGGAATCACTGGTACGAGACTCACCTTCCTGCCTGTCTGTCAAAGAAAACCTGGGCACCCGAGGAGAAAATATCATCATACTGAGTTGAAGAACCAGAGATCACAGGAGGGCAAGAGGAATCAAGGTTGCTGGAAGTTGTAGAGCAAAGTGTAAGAGAGGAGGAAGATCATCAGAGAGCATTTCCAGGTATCAGTTCAGTGGTCCTCTGAGTCTCTTCTAGACAATAAATTGCAGTACATACCATTGGAATCCACAGAGGTAGGCAAAGAATTCTAAGGAAAACAATTCCTAAACTCCGCAGTGCCCTAGGAAATAGTGAAATTCTGAAAAATCAGAGTCGAGAGGTCTTGTGAAACACACCCAGGAAATTCTTGAGATCCCCCCCAAACATGCCTTAACAGTAAGGCAAATTTATGCTAGTGTAGACTAACAGTAATAATATTCAAAAACAAGCCTCAAGGTGATGAAGCAGATCCACAAGTTGTATAATTGCTACCCACAGCAAAATTCCACTATCTTTCAAAAAGACAATGAAGTACAGACCCTCAAAATTGTAATAGTCTCAATGATACACTTCTAAAAAATTATTAGACTATGACAAAGCAGCAGGAAAAATCCATGATGTGGTGAAAAATCAATAGAAACAAACTCAAAAATGTCAGAATGATTGAATAAGCAGAGAAGGACTTAGAAAAAGTAATTAGAAATATGTTCATGGATTTATTACCATAATGACCAAAGCAAAGATAAGAGACAGAACCAAAAGAAATTTCTGGAGTTAAAAAATAACCTATTTGAAATAAAAAAGTTACTGACTAAGCTTAACAGGATATAAGACAGCACAGGAGAAATGATCAGTAAACTTGGGATGGTGGCAACAAACAACCCCACAAAACACACAAATAAAACACTGAGAAAGTGGACACAGCCTTGGGACACTGAACAAAGGATCAGTGGAGCAAACCCAAGACGTATGACACATGTCATTGGACACCCAGAGGGAGAAAAATATTTAAAGTACAAAAGCCAAACTGTTTAAAATTTGTTGAAAATTATAAGACCATAGATAAAAGAAGGAAAGCGAAACCAAAGCCAAAATGTCACTTACACACACAAAAAATCACACCAATGAGCATCATCATCAAATCACCAAAAGTTATTCATAAACACCAAAGGATAAAATCAACCCTAGGAAAAATAATTGCTAAATATGGAAAAGACAAAGTACATTGAAAAACAATCTCATAATAGGAAAAAAAATTGCCAGGTTTTCCTCAGACCAAGGACTAATATCTAGAATATATAAGGAACTCGCGAAAAGTAGACCCCTCAACATAAAAGGCACAATCAAAATATAGACAAGTGAAATGAATAGACACTTCACAGAAGTGCAAATGGCCAAGAAATAAAGAAACCTTGCTGTAGACCACCTGTGAGAAGCATAGCTACCGTACAAAACGCTGAGAATCTGAATGTTTTTTCTCTAAGGTTAGACACAAAGCAATTGTTCCTTCTTTCACACTGGACATAGTACTGGAAGCTCTGACCAGTTAGTAGCAAAATAATAATAATAGGCACACAAATTGAAATGGTAGAGGTAAAACAGTGGGAAGATTGCATGCTCACATATGTAAAAAATTAAAGAAATCACTAAAATCTGCCAGAATTGAAAGACAAATTACACTTCAGATGCAAAATTATTATGTAGAAATCAATTATTTTTGTATATATCAATGACAGTTAGGGAATGTAAAGAACATTGTCCTTTACAATAGAATGAAAACTCCTAAAATTTGTGAGAAGTTATACTATTATGTGCAAAGTACGTGACAACATTACAATTTTGCCCAGAGAAATTAAGTACTAAATTAATAAAGAATATGTCATGTTCATAGACAGGAAAAGTTTGAAATTGCTAAGATGTTATATTATCCTAAATAGATCTACAGATTCAACACATCACAGTTCAAAATCTCAAGAATATATTCTGTTAAAAAATTGAAACAAATACTAAGGACTTAAAGAGACAAGCTGATTTTTAAAAGTTAGAAGAGTTTACTCAACTTTTGAGTGCATTCTAAAGATATAATATAGAGCCATAATTATCAAGACAATACACTGTTAGCAGAAAGACAGACTTATAAGTCAATAAAACAGAACAGAGGCTGAATATAGACCCACAAATTATGATCAGGTAAATTTTGACACTTTATCACATGTACCAAGGGAATCAGAGGGGAAAAGGCTGGTATTTTACACAAATAGTGTTGGAAATCCAATATTTATATATAATTTATTTTGGGTTTACTTCCATTTCTTACTTTGTTAGATAATACACGCAGTTAATATGTTTTTCCCATTATTGTTTTTTATTTATGTTATTTATTTGTTTTTTAATAGAAATGTTTTATGAAACAAATTTCTCTTTAAAAATATATATACTATCAGACACACATGTACAAATATCACATTGTTTCTCTGGTGTGAGAAACCAAAAGTACAAATAAGGACCAAAACATACAGTAGATATTGTGAAATAGAAAGAAAATGTTCAAATGGGAAGGGGAACCAGGGCTGGGGGAGGGGAAAAGGAAGGAAGGGAAAAGAAAAAAAAAAAAAAAAACAAGAAAAGAAGGAAAAATGGAAACAAAGCTTTTGTAAATAAGAAGGGGAAGAGGGGTTGAAGGGAGGGTAAGGGTATGGGGAAAAAAATGAATCAGGATATATCATGTACAGCTACAAATTCCCTATGATGAATGTGATCATTATGTATACCTAAAATGTACCAATAAATTTAATTAATTAAAATATATATATACTGTTTCAGCTGTATTATAATGTTATAAGTGGTATTTGCATTACCAAATGCTTAAAAATAATCATCACTGAACTAAAAATTGAGTTGCTTTTGCATGTGTCATGTAGTCATAGTAAATAATTCCAATGAAACCAAAATCATCTTTGGGTTTTTATCTCTCTACTATTAAAGTGTACATAAACTATTCCAGTTAATATCGGTGATGACAGTTTGGTAATTTTAATTATAACACAATACAATGTAAAACTCAAATATTAGGTTTACATAGAGAAAATATCTACCAGTGACTTCTCTGAGAACATATTTCTGTCTACCTTTCATTTGAACTTGTCTTAAATAGCCACAGATTTTTTGGGAGGGGGATTTTTTTTTTTTAAATAACTACAGATTCTGAAACTGAAAGTGAAGCGAGACAACCCGTAGTCATTTAGATGAAGGAGAAAGAAGTCTGAAAGTTCTGGTTGCAATTCTACAAGTCCGAACACTTTATTCAAAGGTTGAATTAGTCTTTCATAAATCGCTAATGTTTTCAGAATCTGGGGATAGCAGATAAATCAGCCCATGGAAGACAGGAGGTCTTCTCGTCATTTTCCATACTTACATCCCCTGCAAGCAGGGTTCTCAGCTGGAACGGGGTGATCCCAGACTGGCAAAAACAGGAGAAGGGCACAGAAAAAGCCCCGCTTCCAGTTCATATTCACCTCAGGAGCTCCAGACTTTCTCCTTGTAAAAACTAGTTGGGATGGGAAAATTCTAGATGGACCCTCCTGCAAAGGCACCATTCTTGAAAGTTAAGCAATTCCCTCATCTTTTTTGAGTGTAAGTGTTTGATCTTAGAAATTTATGTTCCTCTAGTTCTAAGATGATCTTCTGCAGTTTTTCATAGCTTTCTTCTTAGCTTTATATTTCTGATGACTACCTAGGCTGTTATTTTCCAAGGATCACTCAATTTTTTTTAAGTAGAGTTTATTTTTTAGAGCAGTTTTAGGTTCGCAGCTAAATTGAGAGCAGCTACAGAGAGCCTGCATGACTTCAGAACTCAGGCATGCATAGTCTCCTCTGTTATCAATATTCCCAACCAGAGCGGTACAATCTTTAGAAATAATGAAACTGCGTGGCACACAGTGACCACCAGGAGTCCATCCTTTAAATTAGCGTGCACTCTTGGTGTGGCACGTTCTAAGGTTTGAACAAACGCATAGCACATGTGTCCACCCTGACAGAGTCATACAGAATCATTTCACGGCTTAGTCATCTCTCCCTACCCTCAACTCCTGGTATGCACTGGTATATTTCATTATCTCCACAATTTTGCCATTTACGGAATGTGATTTTTGCAATCATACTGTATGCAGCTTTTTCAGACTGGCTTCTTTCATTTGGTTATATGCATTAAATTTCCTTCATGTGTTTTCATGAAGGGTTTATTTGTTTTTAGCACGCACACCATTTCATTGTCTGGAGGCACCATGATTTATTTATACTTTCACTTACTGTAGGACTTGTTGGTTGCTTACAGGCCTTGGCAATTACAAGTACTGATGCTATAAATATTTTCCTTTAATTTTATTTTCTAATTAATACATGTTTGCTGTTTACATTCCTGTGTGGAGTTCATACATATACATAATGTTTAATCCCCCTTTCCTTCTGATTCCTCCTTCTTCCCTCCATTTCTTGGTCTCCTTCTCATTTGAGAAAGATTGATCTCACTGTTTCCTATTATTTATTTTTTATTTTGCTTTTTATTTGTAATTTAGGCTCCTCATATAAGAGAAACCATGTGATATTGAAGCTTGTGTGTCTGATTTATTTCTCTTAACATCATGATCTCATGGTGCATCTATTTTCCTAAAAATGACTCAAGTTTATCTTTCTTTATGGCAAAGTAGTACTCCAAAAGAAGGGCAGAATTGTTCTGTAAAATGCAAGGAAATTTGCATTTTACAAAAATTAGGTCTTTGATCCATTTTGGGTTAATTTTCTAAAGGATGTAAAGTTTGTATCTAGATTCTTTTCTTTTCTTTCTTTTCTCTTTTCTTTTCTTTCCTTTATTTTTCTATGCAGGTAGATGTCCAGTAGTTATACCACCATTTGATTAAAAGGTTACCTTTTCTCCACTGTATTTTCTTTTCACCTTGGTCAAAGATCAGTTGACTGTATTTATGGGACCAATTTCTGAGCTCTCAGTTCAGGCCCACTGTATATATTACACTGTCTTGGTCACTGCCACGTCATGGTAAATCTTAAAGTCAGGTAGCATCAGTCCTCAAACATTGTTCTTCAGTTTTATCCTTGCCATTCTAGAGCTTTTGCCTGCCCACATACAATTTAGAGTCAACTTGTCAGTAATCACAATACACACAAAATAAGTTGCTGGGATTACATAAAGCAACACAGGAAAAACTTACACCTTGACAGTACCAAGTCTTCCTGTCCATGAACACAGAATATATAAATTATTTAGTTCTTTGATTTTTTTATCAGTGTTTTATAGTTTTCCTTTTAAAAATCTTGAACATATTTTGTTAAATTCATACCTAACTATTTCATTTGTTTGAAGGTTAATGTTTTTAATTTCCAATTATACACTAGTTCAATTATGGTGTATAGGAATGTTATTTACATTTTTGTGTTAACCTTGTGTCTTGTGGCATTGCTGTAACTCCTTATAAATCCCAGGATGTTTTTTGTCCTTTTTTTTTTGGCTTGTTACGTATTTATAGCATCTATGAATGAAGAAGTTCTGTTTCTTTTTTTTTTTAGAGTAGGAAAATTTATTGGAGAAAAGGAATGGGGAAGAGGAATGGGGAAATGGTAAATAGGAATAGGAATAGCTCCTGAGAGACAGGAGGGGTCCCAAATGGGTTACCAATGAGCCCACCTCTCAAAGAAAGTTTTATAGAGCAAAATCATGAGGTGGGTACAACATGGGTCAAAATTATGATCAACAAATAAGATTGTGCGTATAGTCACTTAGGTAATATTGTTCTCAAGATAGGAAAGGTACATGGGTGACATCATTAACTTTGGTGGATAATTGATAGTCTTGTCTTTAGTCTTAGTAGTCTTAGTTTTAGTATTAGTCTTAGTGGTCTTAGTCTTCATCTTAGTGGGTGGGAAAGGATGGCCCACTTCTAATGAGATAATGGGAAATCTCAAAAGGGAGATATAAATTATCCCAAGCCTCCATGCATCCCTTAGGGAAGTATGTTAAACTAGCCATTGTGACTTTAATCTTCAGATGTGTCTCCAGCCACAGTTCTGATGGATTCTCACCTTCTGCACTGACTCCCTCGAGGGCCCAGCCCTATCTGATTGCCTACTAGATTTCTACCTGACTTAGCTGTCTATATATTCCCCCCTCTGAAGAAGTATCCCTAACAGTGGTTAGGGGAGAAGGGGTATAGTTTCTATCTAGCTGCTTTGAGCTGAGAAGGGGCAGTGTAAGGGAAACCTTAGTCAAGGATCTTCTCTGGAGTGCTAATCTAATGGGCCTCAGACAGCAGTCATGTTGTAGTTTAGCCGTTATGAACTCTTTGAAAGGTTGATCTGGTGGATTCCAGAAAAGAGGTCTGGCACATTTGTCTTAGATTCCATCTACATGATCACTTGGAGTTTTGCAGCCTCCAAGGCAAGGATAAACAAAATTTCCAAGAAGTTAAAGTATGTATAATCAAAGCATGAGCACTTAAGGGACTGGAATAACAGATTGTACCCAGTTGGCTCTTAGACTCCTCTACTGATGGAGGTTATCTACAAGTCTGATATTTCTTGTTATAAGGTCTTCTAGTTTAGCTCTATGAAGATGGAGAGAAGGAATTCAGGGACTCTTGTTGAGCTTTCATAGATGCCACTGTAGCTTTTCCTGTCTTAATGAACCATAGTGGCCAGCTACCAGTGTAGCTGAAAACTGCCAGAAGGGGGTCAGCAATTGTAGCCCATATTTATATCTAGCTTTTATTACTATGGTATAGTTTTCATGCATCTTTTGGTTATATTTTTCTTTTGGGTGTTTAAGAACAAGTTAAAGTCAGACCTGTGTGAATCAAAATTAGCCTGTTGCTGTCTATCAAGGTCAGTTAAGTCTCCTTAGGCAGTACTTTTGAAACCATGTACAGAGCCACTCAGCTCCTCTGTCAGTGTTAGCCATCAGGATGGATCATGGTGTTGCTTGACCATGTTGCTTTCTGTGAAAGCAAAGGAGACTTTTCCCTCTTGGAGACCCTCCTTTGGCACACTGTACACTTGTTGATTCTTGTCCTCTGGGGTCCAGCAGTCTCCCTGCTCAGGAGGTTGGGTGACTCACTAAAGTTGTAGGATCTCATAGAAAGTTTCCTTCATTGATCTTGGAGGGCTAAGGTCAAAATATTGGTTGGCCTTCTAGTCCAATTAACTTTCTAGTTCCAGCCTCTAAACTTTAGTTGCCGAACACCCAAAAGAGAAGATCAATCATGAGCATTGCAGATAGAGCAGTGAGTTTAACTACTATAATCTCACCTGAAAAGCAAGCACTTTGAAATATAAAGTATAGCCAGAGGACTGTTACTCCTTACGAACCATGGTTGTTTTAGTAGTTGAATCTCTGCAGAATGTTAACAGACAACAGTCATATAGTTTTACAGAGAAAACTTTTGATGAAAAGCCACACATATTATTTCAGCAAGACAATCATGATACTATCTTTGAAACACATTTAAATGTCCATCTTAGGATAGAATAGCCTTTTTAGTCAAATATCTCTATCTGATCACAAGACATTAAATGACATAAAGAAACCCTCACCTAATTCGTTATCCTTCAATAGGATGCCATCCAAGGAGAATGCGTCTATCTATAAATGTACTTTAGAAGTTTATAAGGTCTGGCTTCTAATTTTAGTGTGTGACATTGTTTGGACTGTTTGGTGCCTGAGTATCCCTAAGTGTAGTGACACATAACACATGCACGTCACATAAATTTTTTAAAAACTACCCTTGTTTACAGTGACTTTTTTAACTCAAATATCTGCCTTTCTCTTATGCTCCAGCTGCTTAAGAGGTACATGTCAAGCCGGCATGAGATGGCCAGTCAAATGATAGTTTGTTTCTTCATTCCTAGTGTGTACACCTTTTCTTCTTTGTCTTTCTTGTGTTATCTAGGACCAGTTTTTTCATACACCCTTTGAGAAGAACTAAACTTGTCAGTCTTTAGATTTTCAATGAACTGGATTAAAGAGTTTTGGGAGAAGTTGCACTTTCCCACCAGTTACATAAAATAAACTTTCAACAGCTGAAAAGGTCTTAAAAAAATTCAGAAACCCATGTAAGTGTTAAGTCCAGCTAAGCATAAGATGGTCTCATTCAGGAAGCTTTGGAAATTGGACCTAATTCCTGGGCAGCACCATGCTGTGCAGGGTTTCAACCCCAAGTCAAGCCCTGCACTCTACCATAGCATTTCCATTATACTGAAGCTCATCACAGAGCCCCATCCCAAGTCTAGAGAATACTGGAGAATTTTTCCTGAAACCCAACATAGATAGACTCATCAGTGGATCTGGACAAATGGAAGAAAATCTGCATCTCAGAATTTGCAAATAACTGGTGCCCCAAGACTGTAATCCTGCTACTCTGGGAGGCTGAAGCAAGAGAATCACAAGTGTAAATCCAACATTGGCATCTTAGAAATTAGTGAGACCCTCTCTCAAAATTGAAATTGGGCTGGATATGTAGCTCAGTGGAAAAGCCCTGGATTTGATCCCCAGTAATGAAAAATTAAAATAAGAATTTTCAAATTTGCATTGCTACCCAGTATTCCTTCTTTTCTCTCCTTTGTCTTAAAATTTTTAAATCAAAATATTTATACTTTATTGTGAAAATATACTATGGAGTATAATATCAAATATATTTGAAATATAGTATGTAAATCTTATTCATAAAAATTATTTGTAGAATAAATTATAAATATATAATATAATTAAAATTTTAAAATATTAGAAAACATTTCGAACACAAGAAGTTGGAAGAATAGTGTGATCAAATCTCATATTCAACTACTGCTCACACTAAATCACAGTTGCTTTTCTCTTTTTTGTGTTCATCCTCTCCACTTGCAAACACAAATTTCCAAAATGATTTCACAGTCATTTGGAGATATTGCCACAACATGTATGCATAAAATGAGACTCTTTCTGCATTATAACATACCAATATCACACAATCAAAATCATTATCTTTCTAATGTGATCTAATGTTCAATTCATATTCTATACCTCCCCTGTTTTCCTTTTTCCAATTGAATCTAAACAAGGATGAGCATTGCATTTGGGTTTCAGAGCTCTTGACTCTCTTTTGCATATTTTTATTGAAGTGTCATATAGATACTCTTGTACCTATCTTGTTTGAAACAGAACCTTTGTATTTATTTTTGGACTTACTGAGATAAGATGTATTTACCACATACACCTATCAATTTTCCTTTAACAATTCATTTACCTCCATCCAATAGATTTTGATGTTACCTCCCCATTATCATTCAGCTTGACACATTTTATATTTTTCTTGGAATATTTTTCTTTGACCCAAGAATTGTCTGGAAAGTTATAATTTAAATTCAAGATTTTACTTTTACTTTTAAAATATGGCTACCAAAAGACATTTTTAAATTATATGTGAATTATTTAAATTATTGTTTCAAATTGCATATGGAGGTTTAGATTATATTTTATCGGAGAGTACTGCTTTATATTCTTACTAATTTTTAAACTTTTATTTATCCATTATAAGACATATGTCTTTGGCTTGCATCAAGTTAAAGATTATTCTCTGTACTCCTAGTTTTTGAGTATTTTCATTAAAATAAGATTTCACTTCATTAAATTATTTTGCTTTGCGTATTTAAACAATCATATATTTCCCCTGCTGTTTAATAGAGTGGTAAATTATATTAAAAGTAGAGTCTCTTTTTTATTTAGAATTGGTCTTTAATTAATAGTGAAAATGAAAATTAAAGGTAAAGAATGAGAATTCTGAGTGAATTAGAAAACTAAACTCACAACAATGTAGAGTTACCGATGTCAAGGTCACAGGGTCTTTCCAATTCACTGAACGAAATGAATGATCAACTAAGAAGGGTACTAAAAAGCACATCCAAGAAATTGTACAACTGAGAAGGCAAATCTATAGAGACTGATTTTACCGTAGGTTTGTGAGGTCACCCCAACTAGCATGATCTAAAGGTTACAAGAGAGGTGACAAAATAAAATCTCAACTTGATCATCTTCATTTATTTTCCTCCAATCTAGAGAGAGGAAAATATACACCCTGACAACTCCACCTTCTTCATCCCAAACATCATGCACACATCGACAAATAACAGTCTCCTTTATCTTTTAGAAAAATGATGATATTAACTGGCACGATTATAATTACTCACCATCATCTGATCATGGTATATTAATGATCAAAAATTGTCTTTTATTTCAGAAAACTATATAAATAAATGTAAAGCAGAACCTTCTGAAGAAAAGAGTTCACTGATATTTTACATTAGTTTACAAACTAATGCTTCCTGGGAACTTCAGGAAGAGTAAAAAATCACTTTTGATAATTGAAGCTATTTTCCAGTTTCCTCGAAATAGTCAGCTATGACATGCCTCCCTATAAGAACCTATTTCTCATTGATATTTTACTAAGCTTTTTCCAAAACTGAGATGGTAATTGAGGCTTGGATGGGAAGTGATGTAAACCCTTATGTTCAGAACCTTGACTATCTGGTTTATTCCTGCATAATGGCTTACCAGATCTTACCCACAGGCATTGCACTTAAATTAGTGTAATCATCCATTTTTGGGTGATCCTGATCTGCAGGTAGGAAGAAGACAGGGTGGGCTTCATTTTGACACGTGCTTTCAGCGATAGCACACAGTCTTCATTCAGCAGTAGTACTGTGGGATTAAAAAAAAAGGCAGTTAAATCAGTGTAGGATTTATAACCTTAATGAATAAATTCTCTGCTCCTTTCAACTTCTCTAGTTTTGATGGAGTTCCTATTTATTCATTTATTTGCCCAAAACCTAATGATTAATTTGAATTTTGAAATACAAATCTTATTTAAAAAGACTTTCCCCATGTATCATATTCTACCTTTTTTTCTCCTTTTTAATTTGTGGCTGAATTCCATCCTTATCTATTTTCAAGACTGATTCTTCATGCATTTGAAATTATGTAAGCAAATAAGTTAAAAAAAACACAAATATTAAACATAAACGTTCCACTATATAAATTTCTCAGGAGAACTAAAAGAATATTCTCACATCCATGCAAACTATCCTGACTTTCTTTTTTTTAATTTTTACAAACTATAATGGAAATAATTGATTTATTAATCACTATATTTGCAGTAGAAAATAATTGTACCTGTAGAAGTATAGTATTCGTGATTGACTACTTCTATATTAATATGTAAATAAAAACTTCCTTCTTTGATATACATTTTAGTATCTTTATAAATTTTGGAATTATTATTTAGTGGATTAAATGGAGTTAGAAAAAATGATGTTGTGTGGCCTATGTTGCGTTATTGAAACTTCAAGTGCAAAAATTAAATTGAAACAAAAATGCTCAATTCTTCACATGCCAAAATTTTGCTTTTAAACTAAAATTACTGACCTCTAGTCAATAAGGCTGGCATGCAACTTGCCACATGTGCAATCTAAACATATAGGAATGACAGAGAAAATATGGCAATAGTTTACTTTACAGCTTGAAACCAAGAATCAAATATCTAGAAGCTGGGAGGCTGAGGCAGGATTGCCAGTTTGAGCCAAGCCTGGGCAACTCAGTGAGTTAGAGAGAACTTATCTCAAAGTAAAAATATAAAACTAGCTAAGAATATAGCTTAGCATGAAGAGCCTGGGTCTAATACCCAGTAATGCCACTATATGTACGTCCATAAAAACTAATTAGGCCTGGAAGACGCGAATAGGAAATTATGTTCATAAAATCACTTCTATAACTTGGGCACTCCCACAGAAAATAAGTACCAGTAAAGTTTAATTCCTGATCAGGAATTGCAAGCCACCATTTTTGAAATACTGGATTGTTCTAAACCAGATTATAGTATTATAAAAGTGACACTTAGGCAAACTGGTTTAAATATATAAAGTAATAAAAATGGGATAGAAACTATAAGACAGGAACAGAACAGCATGAGACAAAATGATTCTCTTTGCAGAGAAGAAAGCTTGAAGTGGAACACTCAGGAGACTCGTGCTTGTCCTAAAGCTTTGGGATCTGCTTCTGGAAAGTCATAAAGAGTTCAGTGGATGCCCTGATCTGCAGGTAGGAAGAAGACAGAGTGGGCTTCATTTTGACACCTGCTTTTAGCATCTTTCTGGGCCAAGAACGTAGGAATGAGCGCCCTGCACAGGATGAGAGCCAGGTGAAAGGGAGGGCGTCTGTGGATGATGATGCGTATTCAGAATAGGGAAGAGGGGCATAGAGCTAGATGCTAGGAACGTGGAAAGAGGCAGCAGATCCGTAATCAGGATGCCTTAGCCTTGATCTAGGATGGGAGAAGGGTTCCCACAAGTTGTGCAAAGCAAGAGGAAAGCTATTTGAAGACTCACTGACATCCACACAAGAGAAAGACTTATTTTCACAAATCTGCCCCTGGTCTGTCCTCCTGCAGTCTGCCCTGCACAGATTTCACAGGGTCCCTAGGTGCTGGCCAGTTTCAGCCAGTGGAGACTGGTGCCCCACAGTGGAGTTGAGGGTGAAAGAATTTGGCTTCTTCCCTTGGCCCCTTCACTTCAAAGCTGCAGATGGAGAGCAGATGCCCTGGGCGACCTCAGAGGTGATAGTGGCCTGTCCTTGTCACTAACCATTGAGTGTTTCACCTCTCTTTTGAAAACACTCCTTTCTCTAAACTTAGTAAATTCACCTCTTTCAGATCTGTTTCCTGTCAAGTCCTTGATTGATTTAGAACTTTATCCTTTAAGGCAGAACTTTGCTCATCTCCTAATCCAGCCTCTTTCAACCCCACAGACCTTAGAAGCCAAGGAAAAAAGCTGGGAAAAACCTGTAGAAACTCAAGAAAGAAAAGGAAAAGAAGCAAACCATGCCTCCCCCATCACCCAGCCTCAGGCTTTCCGTTTACCTGCACCAAGCCGGGGATAGGATTAAGATCCAAATTAAAGCAAGTCTGGAGTTTTGGCAATATATGGGACTGCAACCATCCTGTGGGACTCGATGAATACATGTCACCAAACCAAGACAGTACTTATACTTAGTGACTCTAACTAACCATGTGACTCTTTTTTTTTAATGAAAGACAGCCAGAAGTGTCATAGACTGTCCAAATTTTGACTGATACTAGAAAAGCGTAAACTTTCAGAGCATTAGTTGAAGGGAAAAAGAAGACAACTTGAAATCACTTCTATGATTAAATCCTACAGCATGCTTGTCTAATTTACCAGTTATATAGAAACACAAAATATAGATTTTAAGGATTTACATCTAAATCCTGAAGGTGGTGGTCACTGGACAGATAAGATAATTCAGTATTATAGCTCCACCCACCTTGACGTCTTATCAAAAAAAGCCGCAGTGTAACCTGTTTTAAAGTACGGATGGTGGCCACATTATTATAGCATTCCTGATATGTACTTTGTCCTTTCTGGTTTTAAGCAATGCCTCCATGTATTATTTTTAGTCCTCACAAATCCTACTTTTATTTAATCCACAAGGACAAGTTGATTTATACTCTTAGCCTGAAAAACAACACTACTGTTGGTCATTTTGTAAATTATAATCTATGTACATTGGAATTTCAAGAGTCCTCACAAAAACAGGAATTCAAAACTCTACTGTAATGATATAAATGCTAATGGAGAACAAAATGACATTGTTAGCTACAGCTCATTTTGCAGTTATAATTAGGGGCCGTCAGACATGGACATATAACTCAAGAACTTAATAAGAATCCTTGAAGCAGAACTATTGAACTGACGAGTGAGTCTGTATGAACTAGACATAGTACACTCCCAATAAGGATCATTCATGGAAATGACTTTCTACATCTAGAAATTGACATGTGTCTGTTTTATGGCTAATATTGAGCATGAGATTGGTTTAACTTCAAAAACTACTCTAACCCATCAGTCGATATTAAACTGCTGTTTTCCAAACTCATTGAAATCTGTGTGAAAGCAATTTTGGCATTTGACAAGATAATCCCAACACTCTGAAAATCATCAGTGTGCTCTGATCTTTGATGTAACCTGAATTAATCTAGGTCATCACCGGGACAGTTCTAGCTAGGTGTGGAAACTTAGAGAAACCAAATACGGCATCTCACATTCCTATGAAGAGAAAACTAGACCAGTAAATGTTCCCTGAAATCTACCAATGAAACACCAAAAAGAAAAATTTTATTTTCATGATAAAGAGCAAAACTTTTAAAAAATCTTCTTTGCCTACTACCCTAATCAGAAAAATACAATCCCAAGCCCTTGGCAAACCATAAAAATAATTTCCTTTGAGAAAAATGAAGCAAAGGATGTAGTGTTGCCAGGTTTTGCAAATATAAATACAGGAGACCAAATTCAACGTAAATTGCAAGAAAATATTTCAAGAAACATTTCAAAAAATAATTTGGACATACTAAAATATATGCATATTATTTATTGGAAATTAAAATTTATTTGGTGTTCTACATTTTTATCTAGCAGCCCTGCTTGAAGGGCTGATGTGTAAAATATTTGTGTTCCTGTGAGGCTTGTATTACAGAGATTGAAGTGACAGCTATGGCTTCCGACCTTGGCATGTTCGGCTGTTAGTGAGACGAGAACCCAGTCTGCTTTGGGTTGGTTTCCTATGCTTTCCACTGTCATTTTTCCACATGGTTGATGTCTGTGATCAGGTACTGCACTGTATTTTGGGAAACCACTCTCATTTTCATGCATCAACAAAGAGACTTTTATAGAAACGTGTTAGGAATGTTACTCAAATCGCCCCAGCAGTGAAAGGTGGCGGTCTCATAAGGGTTTTTGTAGATGAGGTCTTCATCACTAACTCTAAGTTCTCCCCAGACCCTAAGATAGAAGAGCAAAGGAATACGGGACAACTCAACCTCTAAGATGTCTAGAGATGGAATGTGGCCCTGGACATTTTCAGACTGAATTCCTATGCTGAATTAGATGTGTCACCCAAGTTTCCTCTTTAATCTTTCTGTCCAATAAAGAGATTATTTTGGTTACTTAATAACCAAAGATTTTAAAGTAATTGACCTAAAACTCTTGGCTTTAGTGGCTTTTGTGCTAATGTACTCTAGCCAAATTATTTAGGATGTAAAGAGAAAGACTTAGGACAAATTGTTACATGTCATTACTAGTTTACAGGCCGTGTGCACTGTTAATTAAAGTGGTAAAAACAAAACACTTCTTAGGACAAATAGCACAGCTCATTTAATCTTTTAAGTTGGATATACAAATGTTGAGTGAAATCTGGGTTTGCGTTTACTTTTTGGATTAAGATCTATTAACTGAGGGATGGATTTTAAGGCAAAGAAAGAAAGGACTCAGGCCCATGGTGAGCCTTAGTCTTGAAGCATATCCCATTACTCAGAGCCTCTGGTCTGATAGAAAAGGAAAATATACTGCTGACAGCTGGCATGTGGTACCCACAGATAACAATGTGAGTGGGTTGCTACTATACAGTAGACAGTGTGTGTCTTAAAACAGGAGCCAAAATACGGTCTGTCTTCTCCGTGTGTATCCAGATGTCAAAAGAAGAAAAGCGTACTGGTTGCTCTTCTATTATAGCTAAGAACTAGTTGAAGAACCTATATTTCTTGTCCCTACCAGATCAATGGATTTAGACATCCTAAAACTTAAGGGAAGACTCTTTTCTTACCACACCCCATCAGGGTTCCAGTGATTTGGATGAGGCTACACTTTTCATTTTAGTTTCTATAGAATAGTAAATATTCAGAAGAGGGAGGCACTTTTCTGCTCAAGGTGATTGGTCATGATTACCAGGGACAACAGTATTAATCCTATAATGAGAACAAGGAGCATTGTTTGGATCCAGGGAAGTCGTAAGATTGCTTCGTCCAGTGGTCAAACAAATGGGAACTGCAGTAGTCAATAAAAATAATACCACCAAGAACTTAGATTCCACAGGAATACAATTCCCTATCACCTGAGAGGTACGAAACACCACTCAGATGATATGATGCAGACAACAGCGAAAACGGAATGAGTGTGGGAGGGTACAGGTACGGACTTCTGACTTGCTCAGGTAAAGATCATAACCCCAACCATGGGAAAGCTATGATTATGTTCACTCATTGTTCTGTGTTCCTTCGCTTTTCCCCATTATATAAATATGGCAAGTAATATTTTTGGTTTTAGGTGAAAGCAAGATCAAGCTGATATCATCCATGATAAAGTGGTATTTGATTGACGCATGAATCACAGATGAGGAGGTACTGAGGGGACAGCGGTGAAGTGTGCTAGACCATTTCCAATTTCCCCCCATCTCTTTCCATTCACCTTTGTCTTGCTAATGCTACATAGTAGCTTGTAAGCCTCCGGCCAGGCACTCAACTTTTTAAATACTAATTTCCATGCGCCATTTTATACATTTGAAAAAGACACGTTATTTACATAAACTTTGAAGCATAATTTTAAAGTGATCATCCAGGAGCCCTCTATCCAAGTGAAGAATATAGAGGTTTTAAAAATTTTTAAATTTATTTTGGGAGAGGGTAATTAATATTTTTAATTATTTATATTTTTAACCGATGCTTAAGAATTATACATATTTGTGGAGTGCCATATGATATTTTAATACATGCGTAATGTTTCAATCAAGTGTATCTATCTCTGCAGACATACAAGGGGTGATCGAAATATATGGTGTGATATACAGTGCATAATTTTAACAAATTAATACAGTAAAACACACATTGCCATTAATTCCACTCAAAATACTCCCCTTTGCTTCAGAAACACTTTCACCACTTTCTGAAATAGTTCGGGAAGTCTCCCATAATTCTCTTTGAAAAGAATGATCAAAAAATATGGCAAATACTGCTGCCAAGTGTCATGCAATGGAAAGACAGGCTCGTAAAAAACACTACAGGATATCCTCATCCACTCGATTCACCAGAATTGGCACTGACTTCTAGCTCTTTCCTAAACTCAAAATAACCATGAAAGAGAAATGTTTTGAGTCAGTTGAGGACATTAAAACAGCCATGACAGCACCGGTAAAGATACTCAAGAAAGGGGACTCCAGAGCTGCTCCAGAAAGTGCCAGGAGCAATGGGATAAGTGTGTTCAAAGCAAGGGGGAGGGATTTGAGGGAGACTAACAGCAATGTGTCTTTTACTGTAATTTTTTAAAAATTTAAACATTCATTGTGTTTTTATCACATTTTGTACATCATTTCTTTATAGTGAAAACATTCCAACTTCTGTTACCTGAAATCCTCAGTTGTACTTTTAATTGCCTTGCTTTTGGTTAGTTAGCTTCCGTAAACATTAGAGGAAACACAGAGTAAGTTACCCAATATCATAAGCCATTAGCCCAGTCTTCTAAGCAGCTCCAGAATCTGTTGCTTTCTAGGCATCTCAGCCCTCGATCCCCTGGACCAAGTCACCGTGACCTTCTGTTGGAAATTCCTAACTGGCTTCTCTGATTTGTCCTTTATCGCCCTCATCTTATTCTTCCCATAGAAGCCAAAATGATTCATTTTTAAGTTAAACCACATCATTTCTTTCTTAGAAACAGGTAATCATTTGCCACGTCACTTTTTAAAAATCCTATGGGGCTGGAGATGTGATTTGGTGGTGAGTTCTTGCCTAGCATGAACGAGTTCCCAGGTTGAGTCCCCAGTATTTACAGAAACCAGCCCTAACTTCTCACCACAGTCCGGGCAGTGCCACATGATCTCGTACCCAACCCTTCCAACCTCTATCCTCCCCGCTCCGCCGCCATCCATCCCACTTCTGCCACCCTGCTCTCTCCACTTCTCAAAGTTCTGTGAAACACTGTCACTATTTTACTTCCTTATTCAGTTGGAATGTCCACTTGTCCATACGTCCAAAGCCCATTCCCATATAGCATAGTTAAGTTTTTGGCCTTTTCGAAAGCCTTCTTCCCTGAGAACCTTCCCAGATGACCTCACTTACGTACAGTGGTACTCACTTACCTTCCTGTCCTGCCATTCTCTATCCCTTTTCTCTAGGTACAGACTACACACACATCATATAATGGTTCACTGCACATTATCCTCCTCTGTGATGTGAAAACAACAGAGGAGCTTTGCCTGTGACTTTCACTGACGTATTTCCACCTTGTGAATTATTTCTATCACAAGACATCGATTCTTAATATTTTGGCCCTTGAAGTGCCCAAAGTCCCCAGACGTTTTACTGGGATCAACATTATACATTTACTCCTAATATTACAATTGACTAATACACTGTGATGTGATAAGGCAAAATACTGGAATGCTTTGATTACAGAGATAAAATTAATATAAGATACAAATACAACACTTATGCAAAAATTTTTATAATAGTGATGCAAAACCTATAAATATACAAAACATGAATGGATACAACCCACAATATATTGTGTCAACAAAAAATGTTGAATTCATAAATGAATATATCCAAAAAGTGAATGCTTTAGGCATTTCAATTGATGCTAACACATCATGGTATGACATCAGAAAGCTTTTAGAATGAGAGAAAATTGACATACAATTAACTATAGTGAGATAAAAAAAATCTATGAGATAATGAAACTCTAAGAAATCAATAAAATGTCAGAGGAAGAGATTTTCAAATAAAGAGAGAGGATTGCTCCTGAAGATATTCATGTATTTTTGGTATCAAAATACTGGGGCTTTACTAGAAGAATATTGAGGAGTTAAAGAAAAACTGGGAAAAATGCGCTACATTGGTTTATTTGAAAATATAGGTTTAAAATCAGATTTACACTCTCTCTAAAGAAAGCTCTGCTCTGGAGGGGAGCCAGATAAACATGTCTAAAATGATTGAAGGTTTTGTAAGAACAGATTCCATAAAAGGGCTCTTTAGGAAGGGTCAATAAAAAATAGTTCCTCAGAGAACCAATTCTGCATGGTTAAAGACAATTAGAAATGCTTGGTCTATTTTTTAAAACATTTTGAGGGCATTCAAGTGCTACAACAAAGCAAACATTTTATATAAGTGTAAGATTTCTCCTGTTTTTGAAGTCTCCATAGCATAAAAGGGTAGTGATTTTTAACCACAATTATCAGCATTTACTTTTATCTCTGCTAAGCCCAGCAAGAGAAAACCAAAACCCAATAAAAAATAAAAATCAAAAAAAGCATGGGAAACAGAGAGAGACAGGTTGTGACTCGAGAAGCAGCACTGTGTAGTAAGCTTTCTCCGAAAGGTTCTTAAATAATCCTTTGCATGTCTTCAAGCAGGAAAATTCTGTCATCTTTGCTGAATAAGATAGGTCGACCAGTTTACAAATTATAAGCCAGGAGCAACGTGTTCATGTGTGAGGTGCACATCACAGTCAACTTCCTCAGTAAACCACAAAGTTGCACAAATAAAACAGTAACATGTTGGAATATGCAGCCAGCGCAATCATTTTTTACATCCCTCATAACATTTTTAATAACGCACTATCAGTATTAGCATCTTTGTTGGAGACTCTTCATCAATTGTCAGCGTGCCCCAGAACACAGGCGATGCAGAGGGTTCATTAATCTATCAAGTAAACAAGGAACACTGCCAATTTTGTCCACATGTACCATTACAACGGCAGCCATAAAAATTATCAAGAAATCCACGATAGTCTGTCCAGAAAATTGTGAAAAATTTTACACTCTGTCGCAATGAAAGGTTATGTATATGGAAGTCTTTCCTAAGAGACCCTTGTTGATATATTTCTGGTGAATATTCTATACTGAAAACCAGTATAAAATTATTTTTACGCAAAATTCAGGTAGGAGCCACTCAGTAATATATTTCTTATTACATATTGTTTAAACTCCAAAAGACAGGAAGATGAGTTGAATTATTCATTTTGACAGGAGAATATTTGTGTTTTGCTTGCAAGAATCATTTAATATTTAACACCTAATTTTTCTTAGCATTTATAATCTGAAACATTTTAATAATTTTCATCATAAAAATACCCGAAGTCACAACATTCAGCCTGGAGTAAAACGGAAAAAGATACTTACATTTAGAAGATAAATAAACAGAAGTAAATATGTTCAAATGCTCCCCTTTCTTTCTTAATTCAGCACATTGACTTCCATGTATTATTCTCATTTCTATAGCAGGTTGGGTGTCACATTAGCTGCTTTTTAGAACATCGCAGGTAACTCACGTGGAACAATTTCTTTGTATATAGCTTCTTTTAATATTTATGGGATTCACTCATGTTGTTGCTCGTCTTGATGCTAAAATACTGAATAGTATTTTATTGTATGAGTAGGCCATGATATATCTGAGATTTTTCTATTATTAGGCATTACATTTTTAAGACTTATATACTTATGTATCTCTTTTTGTGGATAGATGCTTAATTTCTCTCCAGTATATACCTGGCAGTGGAATTTCTGCATCATGATGAATATTAACTATGATGGAAACTCTCTGTCTCTGGATTAGGATGTTGGTTAAAGGACTGTGCCAAATTCTCAAAGCTTCTCCAACTGCACACTTAAGATCTGCACATTTTACTGCATATAATCATATCATTAAGCAAAATGCTACTTGGAATACATTTCCCTTTATTTTATTCACACACTAAATAGTGCATTCATAATTCCAAGATCCAAGCACAACAAGTTATCAATCTCATTTACAGAATATTTTGTTATTTAAAGAGTTTTTATGTGCCGTAATACAATCTTGGATTTTAATGGCAGCCTTATTTGCTATTTAGAGAAAATACAAACACTCGTTCGTGGGTAAGGAGACTGAGACACTCAATGGCCTGAACAAGAAAGCAGCAAATATTAGGAGAACTCGGGGCCACTGGTTCCGCAGGGCCAATGCCACTCATATTTCCCGGATGCCATTGTTACTGAAAGAAGCTGCCAGTGCTAACCCAATGCATGGCTGCTCCACAGGGAATGCGATGGTGGGGGACATCAACCCTTAACCGTCTTCCAAACATAATCAGAGCAAAAAACTGCATTTGCTCTCTTTTCTGTTTTTATTGAGGTAGTGCTGGAACAGAAGCGGTCCCACATTTCCGTACCCACCCTTGTTCCCATCTTATGAAACTTTTAGGAGGCTGAGGTAGAACTGGCAGAAATTACTGGCCTTCCTGAACCAAGGCGAGTAATAGCATGGGAGTAGTAAAGCCCAGGACAAAGAGTTCTTATTGATGTATTTATGACCCAGTGTACTACTCTGCAGCTATCATTCACATGTCATAGGAATTTGAAAAAAATCCATTATTTTTATATCTTTCCCTTACATTTCTTTTTTATTAATGGATATTAATTATACAGAACATTGAGTTTCATTGTGACATTTTCATACATGTATTTAACATACTTTGGTCATAGCCATCACCCATCACCCTTCCCTTGCCCTTCCCTGTCCCCTTCGTATCTAATAGTATCCCTTTTACTTTCATGGCATCTTTTTTCTCTCTAGATTCCACATGTGAGAGAAAACATGTGAGATTTATCTGAGTCCAGCTCACTTAACATGATGATGTCTAGTTTCATCTGTTTTCCTGCAAATGAGATGATTTCACTCTTTTTCATGGCTGCATAACACTCTATTATTTTTCTTTTCTACCTCTAGATTCTTTATAGGTTGCCATGTACAGCAGACTATATTGAGACGGATGGTTACTTTCATGTCCACGCACTGATCTAGGTTCATAATACAGCGCTCTCTCTCTCTCTCTCTCCTTATATTTATATATATATATATCCTGTAAGTAACAGTCCTTCACCTAAGTTGGAGTGTCTCTTCCTCTTCAAGCAGCTGCAGATCCTTCACAATTCTGTGTCTTTATATGAATAAGAGTCAGGAGACAGATTCAAAACAGGAGAGGGGTTGGTTTAGCGGGAACCATGGAAAACTGGAGAGAGATAATTAGCTCCTGCTGATTGGTGTGAAAGCAGCTACTTAGCTCCAGCATGCTATTCTCACACACGATTTCAAGTGTAGTGTTCCCACCTCTCCATTTTTAAAAGAAAATTAATTTCTGATTTTTACGTGAAACCTCGAAACTTTTAGATGTTGCAAACTGAATCGGTCTGTTTGAAACACTGCCGTGAACAAGCTAGTCCACCAGAAGGTAGGTCTTTTCTGTCCAAAAAAAGCCTCTTTGACCTCTGCTCTGATAAAGCGTAACTTCCCCTCATCCCTCCCCTGACCTTGGGGCGCCTGCTTTTGCACTGACTTCCCCTCTTATCATGCTGCGCCCAAGTTAGAGGACATCACGGAGAATACACAGGCCCATGTTTCCACTACTCCGTGCACACTACTGACTCTGAATTCCAGCCCCCTTCTCTTGCTTATTGTGTGACTTTTTTATTGGTGCATGTTAGCTACACAGAACATGGGTTTCATTTTAGCATATTCATACGTCCATATAACATACATTTTTTCTTTCATCCTCCCTCCTCTGAAACCCTTCTTGTTTCCTAATAGTCTCCCTTCGACTTTCAAGTTATTTCCGTTTTTACTTCTTTACATTTATTTCTTCTAGAGTATTCACGCAGAGAAAACATGCAATATTTGACTTTCTGAGTCTGGCTCATTTCACTTAAGTGAAATAATGTTAACATTATAGTCTCCAGTTTCATCCATTTTGAAATGTTTACATGAGTTCCTTCTTGCTTATGGCTGAATTCATTGTGTACGTATACCCAAGTTTCTTTATGTTTCAGTGGGTACGTAGGCTGCTTCTCTAGCTTAGCTATTGTGAATTATGGTACAATGAACGTGAGTATTCAGGTGTCTCTAGGGTGTCCTAACTTTAATTCTTTTGGGAATACACTAAGGATTGGTGTAGCTGGATCAAACTGAAGTTCTATTTTTAGTTTTTTGAGGAACCTCCATACTGATTGTCATAACAACTGTACTAATTTATATTCTCAATGACAGTGTAGAAAGATTCCTTTTTCCCTACATCATCATCTGCATTTTAAGGGTGGGTTTTGTTTTTTTTTTTTCCCACAAGCCTTGATTCTCTCTTTTGCTTTTGGGACAAGATAGCTAATGCATCATTCCTAATCCTCCCCCATCATTAGTTCACTGCCTTTAAACACTGCCTGAGATGCACCTCAAACACCCGTGCTTCCTTCCAGATGATTCTTAGTTGCAATTACTCTCCCTTCGTTTATGTATGCCAACACTGGTTAGTGCTGCATAACTGTCTGAATTAAATAAGCACTCTCCCCATGAACCAATAATAAAAAGTCAGATCCACTAATTAACATATGTAAAGAAATGCCCCAAATAAGATGCCTGAAATCTCAATTCATTTGTACCCTTTACAGAGTAATAGAGTGTGAAGGTCACATAGTTTATACATTCCAAAGTTTACTGAACATTGACTTTTGTCAAGGGCAACTATTTGTAAAGTCAAGATAAGATCTTGGGCCGGTGAGATGGCTCAGTGGCGTAAGCGCCTGCCTGGCAAGCGTGAGGGCCCGAGTTCGACTCCCGGAACCCACATATGAAAAATGGGCCGGTGATATCGCTCAGCGGCATGGGCGCCTGCTGGCGCGTGAGGTCCTGAGGTCGACCCCTGGTACCCACAAAAAAAAAAAAAAAAAAGATAAGTTCTTAATGTAATTTATCTGGTAAATTTTTTCTACTTCTGCAAACATTTTTCTATTTCCAGCCCCACCTCTGGATAGTACCCATATCTTTTATTCTGGTATATAGTTGGACAGTGATCCCTGTGTCCAAACAAAAACAAATAAATAAATAAAATCAAACAGAATTCCTCCTTCCCGTCCATTTCCCATTGTCATGATTACTGCCGCAGATCCTTCACTGCGTTTGTTCTTCCTTTGCAATATTCCTTCGCTGTCCCTTGCTCTAGGTTGATAGCTTTACTGATATGCAAAATACAAAAACAACCACAACTTAACAAACTCAGTTCCTCAACCGCGCATCCAACTCCCCAAACCATGCTGTGTCTACGCTCTTTCTCCCTGCTTTAACATATGAAAATGTCCTGGCTTTATTTAATATCAGCCTCTCTCTTTATGCACTGAATACCATCCTCTCATTCTCTCTTGTTCATCTGAGACTTTTTAAACTTCCAATTACCCTTTATCTCTAGGACCATCATTTTCCATGTACAAGGAATTGTTAAAAATCAAAATTCAAACATACTGAAATACATTTGGCTTCTTTGTATCAGGTCCTTTTCCAGTTGAAGCCCTGTTTTTTGATCTTTTAATTTAAAAAGGTCCTAAAATGGACCAAGTCTACCTACTGTCTCCATCTAATCCCCCTTCCATTTGGCCTTTCTTTGCTACCACTCCTGAGACAACTCTTGTCATATCCATAATGACTCCATCATTCCAGAACCAAGAGTCATTTCAGGCTTCAGTTTATTCCATACCAACCAGTTGACTGTATTATTATTTTATTTTTACTCTTCCCTTGAAATGATTTCTTTGCCTGGCTTCTGAAAGTCAGTATTCTGGTTTTGCCATTTCCTCATTGTCTGCTCCTTTCCCTCTTTCTTGACCCAAAAAAATGCTCCTTACATGGAGCGATAGAAGGGCCCTTGACCTCTTTCTTTTCTCTGTCTCTAATCACAAACTAAGGCTGCACTGAGTTCTCTTGATTCAAATACAGTCAGTATACTGATACTTCAAATTGTAATTTTAGCCTTGGCCACTTCTCTAACCTCCAGAATCATCTCCCCAGTACCTACCAGACAACCACTTAGATAAATAGCTTGGAATGCATAGTAAATCTGAAAGTATACATATCTCACCCCTACCTCAAAATAAATATACATGGAACATAAATTTGTAGCATTGCTTACCAAAAGATGTGGACTAGAATGTTGACCGCAGTATTATGAGTAATAGCCTCAAATTTTAAACTATGCAAATATCTACCATAGGATAGATAAATGAGTTACAATATATTCATACAATAAAGTATCATGCAGTACTGAAAATAAATGATCTCTAGCCATGGACAGCAATATGAATCATTAGCACATACATTATTTTGAGCAAAATAAACCAGACACATAAGAGTACATAATGTACGATTCCATTAAATAAAGTACTGAAATAGACAAAGTTAAATATGCTGTTGGATGTCAAGATATTTTAATTTCTGGATGAGAATCTTAATAGAACCTTTAGAGCATGGTGACATTCTGTTTCCAGATCTGGTTTTTTACATACAAATGTGTTCAGCTTGTAAAACATGTGAATGTTAAAAAGTAAATAATAATAAATAGGCAAATGCATTACAAAAATTATAAAGTTTTTTAGTAAGATATTAAGAGAGATAAATAAATAGAATTAAATATCATGTTCAAAGTTGAAAACATTCATTATCACAAAATTACCAGTTGTTCCTAAATTCACATGTAAAGGGGATTCAGTTCTAACAGGCTTTTTAAAAAAATTAACCTCACACATGATTTTGAAATTTACATTCATAGGGGCCAATTAAAGGCAAGATGAAAAGGCATGGGTTTTCTGTGCTACAACACAGTGCATGTTCTAACAATAGCTTTTGATCAATGTCATGTCAATTCATGATAGACAAATTGACCATGGAAACATAATAGAAATCCCAGAAATAGACTCATATATTTAAGGACTTGCTATAAAGAGAATAATTGTTAAGGAATATTTGTAAATTGTGGGCACTTCAATATTTGTTGTTAGGAAAATTGGTGATCATTGTAGAAAAAAATTAATTAATTTGCTAATATAAGTCATACAACCAAAATTAATTATGGGTGGCTGAAATATCAATGAATGGGGAAACTATATAGCTTTTTGTAAATCATTATATCTTTAAGGGTTTATGATAGATTTCTTTTAAAAGATTACAAAATAAAAAATATAGTTAAAATTTGGTTGTATTAAAATTAAAGATGCTTTTTCATTGTAATAAAGTTATAGAACGTGAACTCTCATGTGCTAATAATAATGCAAATTAATACAATTTATTTATAAAACAATTTGGAATTATCTAAAAAACATATGGATAATGATAATCTTTATTTAACAATTCCAATGCCCATTGTACATTTCTTGGAGACGTATACATTCATATCAGCACTGTTCCTAATAACAAAAGCTAGAAACAACTCAAAAGTTCTTCAAGAATAGAGTAGGTAAATTCTTGTACATTCATACAATCAAATAAAATGTAGCAATGCAATAGAATGAGGTACAGATGGATCAACATCCAGGTACAAAAATTCAAGTCCCAAAAGGGGCATTCCTACAATATTATTTATGCAAAGTGAAAAATAACAGGCAAAATTTCAACTATGCCTAGAAACATGATATGTACGGTAAACATATGAAGAAAAGCAATGGACGGGTAGAGAGGAAAGACCCACATGAAGCTTACATACTGGTCTCTCTTTCTTGTCTTTCTCATGCTGATGATTAATAAATGCTATCATTCTATTTTGAAAGTGTTCATTTACATTAAACTTTACGCTCACTTTTATGTCCTTGATTCTTGTCACTAAACAAAAATAAATATGGAGACAAAACAATCTCAAATGTTAATTTGGCAATCTTTTCTTCCGGGGATGACCTGAAGGCAACAGGATGACGTTTTGTTAAATTACACACCCTATTAACTGTGTAACAAGGACACACACAGAAAGCCTCATAACCTAATAGTGGAAGAAGTGATACGTCTGCAGCAGAGACCCACAGGGACTGTTCTTCGAGGATGAGAAGAGCGAACATGGAAGATGCCACGGACAAATAAAGCAGAAAGCTCTGTTTCTCACAGGTGGAAGCCACGCCCAAAGCCCTGCACAAAGAACCTCTGCTCTGTAAGGGCAGAAATAGTGGGATCTGAAAGTTTTCCAGATGAGTTTAGATTCTAAGCGGCACAAGAAACAAAACTAAGTAAAAGTTAGACATCCTAGCCCTACTTTCCTTCAGGACTCTGTCTTAGCGACTTCAAGAGATGCAAAGAAGCTATTGGATTGAGAATATCGCAGAACTATCTGTGTATTGTCATTACTGAAAATAAAGGAAAGCCACATGACCTCCCACACAAAACCCTGGCAAATAAAGGAAGTTTCAGCAAACCACACTTTCTTTGAGCAAACACCTAAGAATAGCTGCTATAGAAGAAAACAGTACTGTTTTTCCTTAAATGACTAATGAAAAAAGAAAATTCCACAGAGAAATCTGCACTATTGTACTGTCAGGAAAAGGCAAAAACGTAGAAGATAAAATCTGTGCCCAAATTTCATTATTTTTTTTAAATCAACTTGAACCCAGCACTCTGTTGGGTCAAAACTGACACAAAATTAGCTTAGACTCAAGAGGGAGAATAATAGGAGGTTTGAACAAAGTATACAGCAAATGTTTAGAATTTAGAAATTTATTACACTAAAAGACACATTAACATCATTCCCACTCAAAATATTCCCCTGCTTTGAAAAGCTGATACCAACATTCTTGCCACTTTCTGCAGCAGTTCTGGAAGTCCTCTTTCATGAGAGTCTTGATGAGGTGTGATTGAAAATACAATGAACGCTGCTGCCCAGCGCCATCCGATGGAAAGGCAGGCTCATAAAAACATGAACGTGTCCTCATCCACCTTATTCAACACGTCTGGCACCATGCAACTTCTGGTTCTTCCTCAAAGTCAAAATGACCAGGAAAGGTAAATATTTTGAATCAGTTAAAGATATCATATCATCCAATCAACCATAACAGTGCAACTGAAGGTACTCACGAAAACAGGACATCCAGAACTCCTCCAGAAAGTGGCAAAAGGGTGGAATAACTGCAGTTCAACTGAGAAGTAGTTTGTGAGGAATTAATGGCAATGTACCTTTTTCCACAACAATTTTTTTAATTTAAACATTCAATGTGTTTTTCTATCACACCTTGTACTCCCCCACCACTCAATATTGGTAAGGAGTAGTGAAGAACTTGCAGCTAACTTTAATTTACTGCACGAGAATATAATTCAAAGAAATAAAAGAAAATTTGAAAAACATACTACAAGTGCACCCTGTGTTCTAGGAAAAACTGAACCTAAATAATCACCATGAAAACATTTTCATGGACTCCAAGTTATACAAATAGCTAACACTTACCAAGTACTTACCATACGCCAGACATAAGGTTGCCAGATTTAGCAAATAAAAATGCTCCATGCAATACTTAAAACATACTTATACTAAAAAATTACTTGCTTTTCTGAAGTTCAAAATAACTAGATATCTTTTGTTTTACCTGGCAATCCTTCTAAGCAGTATTTAAGAAATCTACTAGAGGTGGAACTCCAGCCAACGGAAAGATAATTATAAAACTAGAGAAACACATCTGGCAGTACACACTGAATTCATTTAATAGACTGGCAACCTAAAACAAATATGGTGATTAGTTTATTAAAATAAGATGTACACATATGTCCTACCTATGTAGAAACCCGTAACTAACAAACATTTGGTAGTGCGGAAGGTGTAAGAGAAGAATGAAAGTATAAGTATGCAGAATTCTTCATTTTTAATACCAAGAAACTAGATTTTATAAGTTAGAGCTGACTACTGAAATAACAAAGCCGTGATCATATTTAATCACAGGATGTAGGCATTAAGAAAAATCACAATTAAGTAAAATCTGCTATTAAGGGAGAAAATAGAAAAGAAATTATGCTAATTTTATCTTTGCTTATAATAGGCATATTAGAGTCCCAGCCAGAATGGCGATGACATATTCAAAGTAGGGAAATCTGAGGTAAATGGAAGAGTTTACAATAAGTGGGTTTAGAGAAATCACAAGGCTCAGAGCAAGAACCAGGGTTATGATCCTCAGCTCAGAAAGCTTGCTGGAAGCAGCATGCTGGCAACCAGGAATAGGGAGCCCCATATGACTGGCTCTACTGATAAGAAAAGTGACATTGTCTGAGGGCCACAGCATTTCTCCTCTCCCTTCATTGTGTTTTTGCCAGGTTCATCATTGGCCGAGCCCAGCTAGCAGCCCAAGGGCATGGGAATTTATTCCTGTAATCCGTAAGTTTCTCACTTCTGGATCAAAGAGAAGGGGTCAAAAAGCAAAAAGTGCCTAAGAAAGGGTGAGCCTTTGCTGTGTAGTGTTAGAAAAATTATATCTACTAAAGAAATAGGCCCTTCAAGGAAGTATCTGATGGTATAGTTATAAAAGTAACTACCATGACAAAAATAAATATATCGTGAGAAATAGACATCAAAAAACAAAACAAATCCACATTCATATCAAATAATTGTTTATTCTATTAGCAGTTATATGATAATTTCAGATAAATCATAAACACCATATCAATAAATTCAAATAACTTCATTCACCAAGTAAAATGAGTAAATTTCATTAGCTTATATAGAAAAATACCTTTTATTTATAGTATACAACCTAAAGCCAGGTCGGTTTGAAAAGAAATAATAAGATTTGCCAGGAAAGGGCAGTGAAATTAAAAAAAGAAAAAAAAAAAAAACAATAAGCAGTAGTCATAACCTTTATATTACATAAATATAAATTCTTTTAAAAGCAAAATATAACAACCCTCTAGGGTAAATTTTGCAATGAAAATGTAGTAGATGTGGATTCCAGGTCACATAGCTCAATATCACAAAGAAAAGATGACAGGAGTTCAAATACATGATAATGTAAGATAAATAAATTAGTAAAAAGCTTTAATTTACTCATCTAATTCTGATAGGTCAAATGCACTAAAAAAAAAAAAAAAAACTCCTAATGATACACAAGACCTAGATGACAAAATCATAACTTATATGTGAGATGAGCGAAGAAGTGTTCATACCATCCTTAGTTTTAGGGTGGGCATTTACTGGTATCTTTTATCCTTAAATGTTTGATAAAATGAATCAGCAAAACATCTTGCCCTAGAGAAATATTTACATTTATCAAAACTGACTCTAGAAATAAGAAAATCCAAAGAGTCAATCATAAATAAGAAAAAGTCATGGGAAAGCTACTCTCAAAATAGCAGGAAGCTAACAGTTTTATGAATATGGTTCTAGCATCTCTTAAAATCAGACAAGTTAATGCTGTTTAAATTTTCCAAAGCACAGAAATGAAACTTTTTTGAATTCTTTATGTGAGATGAGGTTAATAATTTAAAACTAACAACAGCAGCAACTATTGCAAGGCAAGAGAAAATAATACAGCAAAGCTCACTATTACAATTGATTATATCTTAAGAAACTACTAACAAACAGAAACCAGCAGCATGTTAAAATCAATACAAGAAGACCAAGTAGAAATTTTTCTAGAAATGAAAAGATGGTAAAAAATCAAACAAAAAGGATCAACTTATAAAAATAAACATTACTATGTCAAAAGGAAACAATCATTAGAAATAAATTGCTAATATTCATTATTCTTCATTTTTAAAATCATAACAGACTAGATGATGTTATGATACAAAATAACATTATATTGTGGTAAAAGATGAGTTGTCTGCTGGCATGACTGTTATTTAACATTGTTCTTAAAGTCTTGCTGTCGCAGTTATAAAGCTGGGGGAAGGAGAGGGAATGAGAAAAGTACCATGACTTTCAGAGAATATTATTTTATATCACAAAAAAACAAACTACAACTGAAAAATCAATATCTAATAGAAGAATGCTACAAGGTGAGTGGATATCAAACGGATACACAGAAATCGCTATCAGTCATATATAAAGCAGGAAGTTTAGATGATAGAGTAAGTGCTGATTTCCAATAGCAAAAAATGGTGAATTAAATCAGAATAAAGGTACTGAGAAGTATGCAAAATCTATAGTGATAAAACCTGAAAATTCTCCTGACTCATACTGAGAACAATGGAAGTCCATGTATGATTTTTTAATGGAGAGATCAACATTTATAAAAGTAATAATAACCTTTAAACTGAACATGATCACGATTAAAATGTCAACAGATTATACGAGTGAGTGCCAAGACCATATGGAAAGTTAAATAAACAAGAATAGTCAGAGAGCTAAGAAAGAGGAAGAATATTGCAAAATAACCACATCTGGCAGATAGTAAAACATATAAAAAGCACAAAGCAATTAAAATAAAGAGTTTTATTCATGAAAAATAAAGGTTAGACAATGGGATGGGATGTGAAAAGGTAGCAACAGATTCAAATACAGGCAGAAACCTGGTATATGACACAGAAGACATTGAATTTAAAAGGGAAAGTCACATTATTTAATAAACTATATTAAAAAACTGAATGGAAAATAATAATTTTCTCCAAATTAATTTCCAAGCGTGTAAATGAGAATAAGTAAATGAATTTGTGAATAAACAAATGAATATATAAATGCATAGTGTTTCAAGAATCACAGAAATATTACTACATGGTCTGAGAGTGGGAAAGACCTTCTTAATTACAATTTGGAATCTAGAAGCTATCAGCAAAGATTGATAATTTTAAAATATTTTGCATAACCAAGTCAGTAGGACAATAATGAATTAAGAAAATTATTTTCAGGTCTTATTAAAATTGATAATCTCCTAATGTACAAAAAGATACGATAGATCAATAAGGCAAAGATCTACAACAAAGGAAAACATTAGAAAGTCAAAAGAGTCCTAAATTTACAAATATATTCAGTCCATGGGAGACTGAGACAGGAGGATTATAAGTTTGAGCCCAGCCTGTACAAATTAGTGATTTAGCAATATCATCTCAAAAACAAATAGATAAAATAAAATAAATAAAATGAAAAGAAATGGAGAGTTCAGTGCAAAGGTCTGGGATTCAGTCCCAAGTACATCTCTCTATTCAGTCATACTCAGGATAAAAGAAAATTAACACTACTTTGCAATACTGTTTTTTTACTTACTAAATTGATAAAGATGAACATGACAATCCATCATTTCTTAAAGAAAGAAGGACTCTCATACATTGTTGAAAAAACCCACCACCTCTTACAGTATCTAACAATGATATGCATGCACAAGTCCTCTTTGAAGCAGGTCTTCTACTGACAGCCTTCACATCTCTCATGCAAAGAAAATTACACATACTTGAGGCTGTACATTAAATCAGTGCGTACAAGATTTAGAAATAAGCTGAACACCTTCATCAACAAGGTCAGACAAGAGGGAAGTGAATCCTCACACTGAAAAGCTGTTTAGCTGTAAAGGAGGATCGAAGAGATCTTTCTGTGATGATATGGAATGATCTACAAGACAGATTTTAAGTGAGAAAGAACTCTCCTGTCATTGAAGTAGAATTACACATACCTCTATGCATGAATGTTTTAGAAAAATATGTGAGGAACAGAAAATATTGATCACCTATAACAGAGAATTGTGTGACTGAGATGAGAGGTGCCCTGAAGAGATTTCTAAATATTTGTTTGGATTTTAGCTCATGTGTATATATTATCCGCTCAAAAGTCAAGTATACATAATTCAAAAAAAGAAAAATTAACAAATCGAGTACAAGTACTTCTTAATTCAAGGTATGAACTAAAGAATTAATGTAAATATTTCAACAGTACAATAAGGAGATTTTTAAATCCCTGAAGTTACTGCCATGTCCCTGCTGGCTCACTCTACAAATGTGGTCCTAGAAGATCCTGGAGTACGGACTCTACATCTTAGGGTCACCTGAAAATCCAAATACCTTCTGATTTTATAGAAGGATTTTTGAAAGTTAAGGTTTTTTAAAAATATACTCTGAGTCTTTTTAATTAAAAAGTGAAAACACACAGAGAACAAATAATGTATTTCATTGTATTAAAATTTCCATGTGCTTTAGAGAATTAGATTTTCAGAATTTTTTTTCAGGGACCTGGGTCTGGACGGGCACCAACAACAGTAAATGCATCTGGCGATCTCTACCGAGGCCCCACGAGAATGGCTGGAGACTCCTTTATGTATGTTTGGAAACACAAAGCAGTCTTAAGTCAGGTTGGATTTATGTGCATTGGCAGAGCCAAGTAACAAATGGAACATCTTCTCCCAGGGTGTCCAGCCCGAGCCTGTGTGATTAAATCTCGACTTTGATGAATCCCAGACCTTTGGGAAAGAGCAAATTAAGTCAGAAGATAGTTGGTTAATAAGAAATTACTGAATCAGTCCAACTTCTAAGACATAGCACAAAAGAAGAAATATTTAGTGAATACAGAGAACCAAACAAAAGGAAATATTAGAAAATAATATTGTGCTTTTCTAAAAATGATAGTCCATCTTCCTCTAACTTCTGCTCTCATAAAATTTTAGATATTATAGATAAATGTTATCATTCAAATCCAGCCTTTAATTAAGTTCAGAGAAAATGTAATTCATAATTATATTGGGACATTGCACGTTCTGTGTAAACCAATTTTCATGGTCACCCAAAATATGGCCCTGGTTTCACAGCATGACTGTACATATATTTTCAAATTATGTGGTATAAAATTGTTAGTATAAACTAATTTTATTTTATACACAATACAAAGTATGTGTGCATCAACAATATTTTGCAGCAACTCAAAAAGAGTAATTTAAAAAATTAGAGCTTAAATTTTGGACATTTGGATCTATAAACTGCATCCAGTATATGTACTATACTAATCATTATAGTGATTCTCTGGGCTTCCATGGGGGCTCAATTACAAGACCCTCCTGAATACCAAAATCTTGGATGCTCAATTCTCTTCTATAAAATGGTATGGTTCTTGCATATAATCTTCCCATATCTTCTTGCATACTTTGAATCATCTTTACATTACCTATAATAGCCAATACATCATACATCTTGTTTACATATTTTTATACTTTATTGTTTAAGGAATAAAGACAAGAATAAAAGTTAATATATGTTCAGTACAGATGAGGTATTTTTCCAGATTATTTTTGATGCACAGTTAGTTGAATCAGTGGGTGGAGAACATGGGGATACTAAAGACCCACTGCACTTTTGGGTATTAATGGCTTGGCCATGAGTGCTGGTAATTGCCATAAAGACAGTTACAGTAAGCTTTGTAGAACTCAGTGGAATATCTGTTCATTGAACCACTTGAGTAATAGTTAAGGGTTGTGATACAATTAGCAGGAAATATTTAAATCAACATCTAATAAGAATGTTTCTAAACTCTAGCAACCTATTCCTTATGTTTCCTTAATAGAAGTAGTCACAAAAGGTATCCATTACAGGATTAAAGGCCATTGTTTAGAAAATCCATTTTAATTGCACAGAGCTAAAGAGTGACAATTAGGCTGGATGTGACAATTAGGCACAAGGACAATGACTTATTTTAAATTTATTTTGTTACTATCTCCATTTGCAATTGGGAAACATGAAGCCATACCAGATAAGGATAGCATGAAAACAAGATCCAGAAATCTTGAATGAAATATTAAAAAACTAAATGTAGCAATGCATATAGACTACACATCCAGAATTCAGTGTTGGCATAACCTTAGGGATTTATTAGAAATTATATCAATGAAAATGTAAAGGCCTCAAAAATTCTGTCCTAAAAAGAAAAGCAATGAAACACTAGAAAAAAGTTGCCAGAATAATTTATTCTGAACTCTGGAAATTAACCAGAGGTTTTCAGAAACTGTGGAACATTTACTCAAGTAAAAGAGTGGAATCTATGTAAGTTTATGGAATTTTAACTTGCTCTATTCCTATCTCCTTATCTCTAAAGTTCTTGATATCCTTGAAAACTAGCAAGCTGCAATTGCAGAGAAATTAAACAGCTTAGTAGCCACTAGAGGGAGGCAGAAAGGGTTGGAGCTGCTTTAAAATTCCTTTTCCATAATTTTTCATTATACGACCTCTCTTGTGATTCCTGGGAAGTTCCCTCTAACAAGGCCTTAAATTCATTCATTGATTGCGTAATGTGATCAGTGTTTTGTGGGGTAGGACAGGCATTTGCTGAAAAATAATTAGAGACAAACACTGAGCATTGGGCTGCCCAAAGTGGGGGATAACATTTAGAACCCACAATAGGCTCACTGAAAATATTAAAGGGAATTGTGGGGAATGAAGTTTCCATAGGGGATTTGGAAGAATACTGCCACAACTTGGGGGTTAAAATATGTCACAGATTTGGAGCTCTGGGCATTCCAGATTTGTATACATGCTCAGAAAAGATGTGAACAAGCCTCACACAGCCATCTGCAGCTACCCTGATGCTCTGCACAGGCAGGAAGTGAAGGCTAAGGCAGGGCCGTAAATTCCCTGAGTGGTAAAGGCTGCACTTATCTACTCACACAGAGCCACTGGACAGACCGGGGGGAGGGTTCATTCCACACTTATCAGCTGACTCTTGAGCTAGCTGATCAGAGATTTCCTATGAAAAAGATGCACAGCAAAATAATATGCACTGTACAGAACTATTTCATACATATTACTAAACATACTACAGCAAACAGGTAAAACAAAAACTCCAGAAAGTATAAAAAGAAACAAGAAAGTAGGGGCCAAAAAAGGAAGAACAAAAGATGAGTAAAAACTGTCCCCAAGGAAGTTCTGAAGCTGTACTTATTTGACAGAGACTTTTAAAGCTATGGTCAAAAAACTTAAAGGAACCATATTTAAAGAGTTAAAGGAGAAACTGGGTGTGGTGGTGCACACCTGCAATCCCAGCACTTGAGAGGCTGAGGCAGGAGGATCTTCATGAGTTTGAGGCCAGCCTGGGCCACACAGTGAATTTGAGGCTAGCCTGAACTGCATAGGGAAACCCTGTATCAAAAAAAAAAAAAATTAAAAATATGAGAGTAGTTTCTCACCAAATGGGGGATATTGATAAAGAAACAAAACGAATTTTTTTTTAATCTTTTTGAGGCAGAGTTTCACTATGCAGTTCAGGCTGGCCTTGAACTCACTCTTTAGCCCAGGCTAGCCTCAAATTCATGATGATCCACCTGCCTCAGCCTCCCAAGTGCTGGGATTACAGGCACCACCACGCCCAGCTAAGAAATGAAAATTATAAAACAGAATCAAATAGTAGTACTGGATGTGAAAAGTACCATCACAGAAACGGAAAATTCCCTAGAGGAGCTCAACCAGTTTGAGAAGGTAGAAAAAAGGACCAATGGCCTGGAAGGTAACTTAGGGTTAGGGCTGTTGAGTCAATGAGGCAAAAAGAAAAATGAAGAAAGACAGGGACAGGGCCTCAGAGTTCTGTAGAGTTCCATGAAACACAGTAGGATATGCAATGGAAATTCACAGAAGAAGCAGGGGAAAGGGGAGAAAAGTAAATGTTGAAAAAATGACAGAAAGTTTCCCAAAATTGTGTGGAAGTATTAATCTATACATTCAAAAATTTCAATGATCTCCAGGTATAACAATCTAAAAGAAATTCAAACCTAAGCACTTTCTGACCAAGCTATTTAAATCCAAATGGTAAGAATCATGGGAACATAAAGAAGTGCCTTATTATGTGCAAGTCATCCCAAATAAATATCAACAGCTGACTTTTCATTAGAACCCATGGGCCTCAAGAGGCAGTAGGAAGGTATATGTGAAATGCTAAAAGAAAATGTTTGCCACTTAAGAATTCTACACAGGCCAAACTATGCTTTAAATGTAAAAGAGAAAACTAAGATATTTCAAGAAGACCAAAACTGAGAATCAATAGTTAGCAGGTCTGCCCTACAAGACATACTAATGAGAGTTCCTCATGTTGAAATGAAGGTCATGAGACAAGAAGTAGAAGAAATAAAGAAAACTGGTAAAAGTAACTCCATATTTAAATGGAAAAAAGAATGCAAATGTACTTTTTGTTTGTAAGTCTATTTCTCTTATCTGATTTAAAAGACAACTACAGAAAGCAATAATTAAATTCAATATTGTTAAGCATAAAATGGATAAAGATTTAATTCATATGACAATAACATCCAAAGGAGGTGGCAAAGAATGGAGGTCATAAGAGCAAAGATTTGTATATTATTAAATTTAAATTGATGTTTATCTGAACTAGATGGCCATACATTAAAATGTTTAGAGAAAAAAGTTATTGCACATAAAGAAGGGTATTTCATGAAAACAAAGGGATAATTCCATCAAGAGAAACATAATAATTATTAAAAAAATACACACCTAATATCAGATACTTAAAATGTATGAATCAAAATCTGACAAAATTGTAGGAAGAAATAGACAAAACAATATATAGACATAATACAGGTAAAACGATATGTATAGACTATATGTATTGTCAATATGTATTGTTTTGTCATAAGAATTGTAGAATTCAATTCTTCACTGCAATACAGATCAAAAAGGAAAGAGAGTACATAGCTGATACTGTAAGCCAATCAGGCCAAACGGACTTGCATAGAACGTACCACTTAACAAGAGCGGAATGTCATCCCTCTTCAATGTATGTGAAACATTCTCTAGGATGGAGTACATTGGGCCACAAACAAGTCTTAATGAAATTACAAGGGGTGAAGCCATAAAAAAGCATGACCTACAACCACTAAAAATGGTGTTACTAATCAAAACAGAAAAAAATGGATATTCATGAATGTGTGGATTATATAACACACTGGTAACTAATCAATGGGCCAAAGACAAAATCCCAAAGGAAGTTAGAAAATACCTTGAAGCGAATGAAACAAAAGCATAATATAACAGCGCTTGCAGGATGCAGCTAAACCACTCTTTCTAGGGAAACTTGTGTCTATAAACATGCAAATTCAAAAAGAAAAAATGCTCAAAACAATTTTGCACTTTAAGAAATTAGAATCAGAAAGAAAAATTAAATCTAGAGCAAGAGAAGGAAAGAAATAGTAAAAATTTAAGTGGAAACAACTGAAACAGAGAATATAAAAACACTAGGGAAATTCACAAAACTAAAATTTAGTTCTTTGAAGAATGATGAAGCTATGGTTAGACTGATCAAAGGAAAGCGATCATAATTCAAAATTACTACTAAACTCAGAAATAAAAGAGTTACTATTACCACTGAACTTTATAAATGAAAGATAGTACAAGAGAATATTCATAACATTTGTATGCCAACAAAGTAGGTGACTTAAGTGAAATGAATACATTTGTAAAAAGACATGAATTATTCAAATGAGCCAAAAAAGAAATAGAAAGTGTGTATATACCTATAACAAGTGTAACAATTGAAATAGTAATCAAGATAATTCCCACAAGGAAAATTCCAAGACCAGTGTTCACTGGTGAATTCTACCAAATATTAAGATAATTAATGCCCACCCCTCAAAAACTTATTAAAAAGTAAAAAGAAATTCCTACATTTTATAAGAGTTTTCTACTTTTATAAACTTCTTGTAGAGTTTCCAACTCATGCTACAAGATCAGTAATATACTAATACCAAATCTAGTACATTTCTGATTTCAAAACCTGATAAAAAGCTACAGCAATCAAAAGTGGTACTGGTCCACAGATTAACATGTAGACAAGTAATATCCTAATATCTTAATGTCAATAAAATCCTTATTCCAATCCAAGACAGGGGTATCTATACAATGAAAGAAAATGGCAGACCAATATCCTTTACAAATACAAACGTAAAAAATAATATTCCAAACAGAATATTAGCATTTCAAACCTGGGTGTATATAAAAAGGATTATACACTATAACACAGTGAAATTCATCCCAGGAAAGCATATTTGTTTCAGCATGCAAAAAAAATGCAATAAACCACATCAGTATAATAATGAAGAACAAAATCACATGATGATATCAACAGCTAATAAATAAAAACATGCATCAGAAGGTGTAGAATAAATATTCCCAAAATCAAACATATTTTCATGATAAAAATACAAAAGAAACATTGAATAAAGGCAGCTTCATCAAGCAGAAAATAGATATCTATGAAAAACCCCACAACTAACACTGTGCTTAGTGGTGAAGGATACAAGTTACTTCCTCTCATCGGGAGAATACAGAGAGTTCACTCCCACCATTTCTGTTCAACCTGGCATGGGAGCTCCTAGGAGGACAATCATGCAAGAAAAAGAATTAGAAGACAACCAGATTAGAATGGATGACATAACCTTTAGGATTTCCTAAAAATTTTAGAAAAGAAATTAATAGAGGTGGTGCTTTCAGCAAAATTTAAAGTATACAAGATGAATATGCAAAAATAAATTGTATTTTATATACTTAAATAAGCATACTGAAAATGGAAGAAAAAATCCATTTACAATAGAAAGAAAAAGAATCAAATATTTGGGCACAATTTTTAAAATTTACAAAGAGTCATACATTGAAAACTATAAAATATTGTGGAAAGAAATTAAAGACCTAAATGAATTAAAATATACAGTTGAATCAGAATGACTTAATACCATTACTATGCCAGCACTCTTTTACTTAATCTATAGATTCAAAATAATCTCTAGCAGAATGCCAGCCCATTTATTTTCAGAAAATGATAAACTTATTTTAATGTTCCTGTGGAATTCCAACATCTCAAAATAAGAGGAGTAATTAATTCTGAAAATGAAGAAGAGAAGGAGAACCCACATCAGATTTCACAAGTTATTAAAAACTGTAACAATCAAGACCATGTGGTGCAGATGTAAAAATTGACCTGAGATAATGGAATTGATTGAGATTTCAAAAATGATCCTAGACACTATTGCCACTTGGTTTGAGTAGGATGCCAAGATTGTCCAGTGGCAAAGAAATGGTCTGCAGAAAAAATTCTTTTGATAACAGGATATACACATTAAAAATAATTACTTCATTCCATATACAAAATCAACTCAATTTGGACAAAAATCCTAAGTGTAAGAGTTACAGCTCTGAACTTTTAGAGTATAACATAACATTAATTATTTGTGGCTTTGAATTAAACAATTATTTCTTAGATATAACACCAAAGCACAAACAACCAAAGAAAAAAAAAATGAATAAAATGGATTTCCTTCAACTTATGCTTCCAAAGACAATGTCAAGAAATTGGAATCGTAACCTAAGAAAATATGTGCAAATCATATATGTGATCAAGTACTTCTGCGGGAAATATACAAAAGATTCTTACAAACCACAAATAACCCATTTAAAAAATGTTCAAAGGATTTGCATAGACATTTTCCAAAGAAAAGAAATAAATGGCTAGTAAACACATGAAAAGTCCTTAACATCATTAGTCACCAGAGAAATGCAAATCAAAACCACAATGCGATGCCACTTCACATCCACTACAATGACTATAATCAGAAGACAAGTAATAACAAGTGTTGACAAGATTATGAAGACATTCGAACTCTCGTGCACTGACAACAGGAATCTAACAAGGGCGCTTTGTAAAACGGTTTGGCAGTGCCTCAAAGTTAAACACAGAGTTACCATGCGACCTGGAGTTGTACACGTGAATACACAACCAGGAGAAATGAAAATATATTTCCATAGTAAAGAGCAAGCATGAGTGCCTATAAAAACATTATTCAGAATAGTCCAGATGAAGAAACAACCCATCAGTCCTTCAACTGATGAATGTAAAAGCATATGTTATAACTGTATAAAGGGATATTATTCAGCAATTGAAAGGAATAAAATACAGATATATTCTTCATCGGAAGAATCTTGAGAGCATTAGAAAGCCAGGTGCAATAGACCACAATTGTGTGATTCAACTTACAGGAAATTCCCAGCAAAGGTAAATGAATCCTTAGAGAAAGAAATTTTGTTGGTGGGGATGAGCGGTCTGGGGAGGAATTGTGAGGGAGTGATTGCTGTGGATGTGTGTAAGCGTATTAGGTCACAGAAATGTTCTTGAATTCATTCACGGTAATGCTTGGACCCCATAGTAAACATAAAATGACTCCCTTGTATATTTTAAAAGGCTGAATTTTATAGTATACATTTATGTATCAATAAAAGAATAATATTTATTAAAATGACTCACTAAAGTCGGAAGCCAAAAAATTATAAATTATCTCAATTCTTTTTGACAAAATACAATGTATTTCATAGTTTAAAACTAGTATTAAAGTAATAACGGGATAACGGTTAAAGTAATAGTATTAAAGTAATAACAGTAATAACAGTTTTCTTAGACAAATATGTTCTATCCATCAAAAACATGTAGCCAATGGGGTAAAATATGTTATCCAGAACTACTAAAACTTTGGTACACAAAGTCTGGCCCTTACTAATGTCACCCACATACCAGTTGGTAATAACAGTCATCACTTACGATGGCTAGGGAAGGGATAGACATTCAGACATCATAGAAGCAACTAGCAACATAAAGTCCAACTTGCACTTTAAAACAATTCTGATTATTATATTCATTAAAATAAATTAGAAGGTTGCAAGTCATACCAAAGGACTCAAATTAGTAATAAAAAAATTAAAACTTAGTATTACTATAACTAAAAATGAAAATGGAAGATACATGAGTTTAAAAACAGATGAAATGCAGCAGAAGAAAGGATATAAGTGACCCAGTGATAATTCAGTGGACCATGCCTGGAGCGATGTACAGAGGTAGAAGGTAGGAAGAGTAAAAGAGGAGGCCAAGCAATGTGTTGGCCAAGGCGAGGAGATCTAAAATACCTGTAAACAGAGTGTCCAGTGAAGAGAATATAATTAAAGGGTTAAAAAAAGATGAAAACTGCTGACCAAGAATTTTCCAAAGCTGAAGAAAAACAACCTGACACCTAGAATTTTAAGTAGTTTAATATATCATAATAAAGAAAACTAATGGAGTCAAAGCACTAAAAATTAAATATGGAGAAGGAAATCTCAAAACCAGCCACGGAGAAAAAAGCAGGCAAATATCCTCCAAAGAGCAACAAAAAACTTGTAGCTTACTTTCCAACAAAAAGAATGAGAGCCAAAAAAAAATAAAGAAAACATTGCTTTAAAGTGCTGGAAAAAAACAACTTTCAGAACAGAATTTTGTATGTAGTGAGAATATTTTTCAAAAATGAAGGCACAATGAAGATGTCGATAGCAAAAAGAGAAACCTTGAAAGAATTTATCACCTGCTGAATATTACCAAGATCTGCTAAAGATAAAGTAAATTCTTCCAGCAGGAGAAGTATGATGCTGAATATATATATATATATATATATATATATACATATATATATATATAATATATGATCATGTGTGAATAATATATGCTATTATGTCATATTATATAAGATATCATATTATATCATATATTCATATATGATCATATATGAATATATATGAATGCAAAACACATAAAATGGTATACATGTGGTTAAGTGCAAATATACACTACATATAGACTACATTAGGTAACATTATTGTATTGTATAGATTTGGGTTAGAATTAGAATATATGCCCCTAAAGCACATAAATTAGTAGGTGGATAAATGCTCTTAAGTGTTCTAACATTCTTGATTTTGTCGGTAAAGTTATAAATGCTTAAATACTTATGCTTTTCTAGGTTAAGGGTGCAGTATCTTGCTAACCACTGAAAGAATAATAAAAGAATATATAATTACAAAGTCGACAGAGATGAAACATAGAATTTTAAGGAATAATGTACTAATGCTAAAAGAAGACAAACAAAAATCAAGAACAAAGAGAAGCAAATAGTATAAGAAATTTAAATACTAATACTGTATAGCCGTAATCAAATGTAAATGGTGTAAATCTCATATCAAATTTAAAAACAGAGAAAAATTTAAAATCAAATAATAGAAAATGTATTTGGTAGAAACACTAACCAAACAAAAATCTTTTACAGCTCTATTAATGTACACAAGTCACAAGAGACATCAACAAAGAAAAAACACTAGGGAGTATTAAAAGGTTATTCAAAATCCTAAAGGATTACTCTAGGAGAAACATGTTTTTAAATTAAATTTATTTTTAACAGATGCCGGAAAATGTGAAACCATGTGTTGTTTCAATACATGTACACACTGTATAATGTTTAAATTAGGGTGAACGCAACTATCTCCTAAGCATTTATCATGTCTTTATGGTGACAACAGTCAAAGTCCTTTCTTCCAGCTTTCTGATGTACACAGCACATTATCTGTAGCTATAATCGCCGCACTGTGCAGTAGCTCACCAGGGGTTCCCACTCCTCTCTAGCTGTAACTTGGTATCTATTGATCACTCTCTCCCCAGCCTACCTATGGTTGCCACTGCTCTGCTCTTAACTTCTGAAAGATCCATTTTTTTATAGTCCATATATACAAGAAATGGTGCAATTCTTGTCTGTTTTGTTTTATTTAACGTAATGATCTCAAGTTCCATCTACATTACCACAAATGACAGAATTTTGTCCTTTTCATAACTGAAGGTTTTCCACTCTGTATGAATGCCACATTTTCTTTATCCATTCATCAGTTGATGGACGCTTTGTGATGTTGAACATCTTTATATTTTCTAGCCTTTGCCCATCTTGTTTGGCAAAATGTCTCCGATGTTTTAATCTGTTATTTTTAATAACATGCTTTAATCAGGTTATTTTGGTTTTTGCTATTGAGGTTTTTGTTGTTGTTGTTTTGTTTTTGTTTTGTTCATTGTATATTCCTGATGTTAGCCCATTGTTAGATGTATAGTTTACAAAAAGTTTTCCATTCCATGGTTATTCCCTTCACCCTGTTGATTATTTCCTTTTCTTTTCAGAAGCTTTTTAATTTAATGTAATCTCAACAGCTATTTTGGTTTTCTTTCATACCAAAGAAAGTTGGGCTTTTCCCCAAAAAAGTCCTCACCCAATTCAATGTCTTGAAGCATTTCTTCTAAAAATGTAATAGTTTCAAGTCTTAAATTTTGGTTTTTCATCCATTTCAAATTAATTTTTGTGCCAGGGATAGAGTTCAGCAGCACAGCGCCTGCCTGACAAACGTGAGGTAGTGAGTTTGATCTCCAGTACCAAAAAAAAAAAAAAAAAAAAAAAATTAATTTTTGTACCTGGTTAGAGATAGGAGTCTAATTTCATTCTTCTGTTTGTGGATATACAATTTTCCCAGCTTCATTTAATGAAAAGAATGCCCTTTCTCCAATGCATGTTCATAGCACCTTTTTTGGAAATCAGATGGCCGTAGACACATGGACTTATTTCAAAACTCTGCATTCTACTCCATTGATCTGTGCATCTGTTTTGATGCCAGTACTGTGCTGTTTTCATTACTATACCTTTGTAACATAGTTTGAAGTCAGGTACAATAATGCCTCCTGCTTTGTCCTTTTTTTTTTCCCCAAGATAATTTTGCTTTTTGGAACCCATACAAATTTTAGTATTTTTTTTTCAACTTCTGTAAAGGATGTCATTAATATTTGGATAGGGTTGCAATGACTCTGTAGATAATTTTATAAAATTTGACAATATCAGTTCTTCCTATTGAGAAACATAGGATTTTTTTCCATTTTTGTGTGCCTGTCCTCTTCAATTGCTTGAATTGATATTTTTTTAGTTTCTATTAAAACAGTCCTTCACCATTTTGATTAAATGTATTCCCAGACATTTTTTTCTTCTAGTTATTTTAAATGGGCTAGCAGTATTGATTTCTATTTCAAATAAATCACAATTTGACATATAGTAATGGTACTGATTTATATTCATTGATTTTGTATCCTATAACTTTATTGAATTCATTTATTAGTTCAAATAGTTTTTTGGTGGAATCTCTGGGGTTTTTTATGGTTTCTGACACCTTATTTTGATTATTAGAAGAAATCATAATTCCCTGAAAATTTTTGAGACTTATTGGGAGGTGATATTGTCTATGTATTAAATGAATCAGTGTTTATTTCAATCTTAATAATCTGGCTGTGTTTGTACCTGTCTTTACAGAAATTTTAAGCAACATGTTTATTTTAACTGAGCCTGTTTCAGCTTCTACTATTTCACTTCCACTATTTCAGCACTAGATGGAGACGTAAGTCCAAGTATGTTACAAGTTGGTTATTGATGTGTTGTTGCTGTTTCAACACTGGAGGGCAATCCAAGCCAGGCTTATATCAAATCTGTACTCGGTATACTGTTCAACATGAACAGTGGGAATATCTAGGAAGGGTACTCCATCTATGTAACCCTCTTCCTAAAGAAGGATACGCATAAATGGGTTGCTCACAGTCACTGGTCTGCTAGCAGGCAATGTGTGATTCTGCCCACACTTGTACTCCTGAGCCATCACTTGGTTGCAGTGTCCTCTTTCTCCCCTCATCACACAATTGTTCTCTCCATGTTGTGTTGCCTGGGGTTGGGGAGAGACGCAGTGAGCAGTCCAGTGCCCATAATGCTGTTATACTCAGATGAGGGCCAGCACTGCTATGGCCTTCCTGCTGCTATGGTGGACTTGTGTTCCAAGACCACTGCAACCAGTCAGAGGTGATGCTGGTCAGAATAGACATCTGATAGACAGGGGCATCTGCCTGGCACTGGGACTGTTCATGGAGACTCTGTTCATGGATGCTGTCCTGGGAAGAGATGCTGTTAGGATCTTCCCAGCATTTGATTCCACCAGCCTGGCAGTATGAGTTCCATGCCAAAGTTCTGTACTTACTGCCAGTCCTACCCCAGTGAATAGTCCTTCTCCATGATGTGCTGTGGGAGGCTGGACTAGTGCTGAAGGAGACAATCCCTTGGCTGTCAAGGCTGACACTAAGCTGGGATCCACCTGAGTCTCACTCACAAAGCCCTGTGAGGTCTCAGGCTACACCCAGGCCCACATATCAACTAGTGGTGATGCAGGTCGAAAGAAGTGTCTGTCCGTGGGGAAAGGGCAGGTCTTGCCTGATGTTAGAGCAGGTGTAGAGGTAGTGTCTGCAAGTGCTGGCCTAGGGACAGCTGAGCTGCCTGAGGTCAAGGTACAAATGGTACCAACAGTCCCTCTGATACCAGAGCTGATGCTGAGTTGGGTCAGACCTGAGTCTCGAAGGCTGAGGACCTGCACAGTCTTGGGGTCAGGGCGGGGTTAATCCAAAGCCCACTCTGAGGATGGCAATGATACAAGCTGAAACATGAGTCTATTCCACGCCTTTGGTTTATACCTGGTGCCAATTCTCAGAAAGGAACTCCAAGGCAAAGCCCTTTGTTTGCTCTCCTGCCCTGCTCCCCAGCAATGGGAGACTTGCTCCTTGGTCTGCTGCCCAGGCTTGATGGAGGAGCTGGGGAAGCAGTCGTCTGGCTGCCCGGCTTCAGAGAACTCAGAGTCTCAGTCTGCACACTGGCCTAGGGGCAAGGGCTGAGGGCCCTGTCTGTACTCAGTCTCACCTTGGCAGGCCTGGTACTGGACTTCAAATTAATGGCTTGAACTAATTCCTTCTCCCTACCCCAACCAGAAAGTATGTCTCCCAAGTAGCAGTGCTTACAGCTGGGGGAGGGATGATGTGACCAACTCTTCCATTCCTGCCTTCTTCATTGTGTCTTTTATTACTATACTAAAACCAGGCCTAGGCTTCCTCAGCTCTTGAGAAGGTGCTTTGGTTTGTCAATAGCTGTGAAACTTGGTGTGCCTGTGGGTAAATGTTCATGAGAGGATCTGAGCCATCAAGCTCCTCCACCTCTCAGAAAGATTTTCTAACCTGTATGTAACTAATAGCCTAAGGATAGCAGTTAAAAAGAAGTGGGGGACCCAAAAGATGTTGACACTTATTTTTTAGTATCTGACAGAGAAACAAAAAGTTGTAAATTATTAGAAAACATGGACAGCACAATTGAGGAAGTCAACTCATTTGACATATATGAAGTATCAAATCCATGAAGGCACAGTGTGGGTGATTTTCACATAGACACGGGGTATTTACCAAATAGAACTACATGCATAAACAAACAAATAAACCTCAGTATTGCTTTCTGACTCATGAAGAATTGAGCTAGAAAAAGGTTAATGAAAAGATATCTAGGAAATTCTCATATGTTTGGATATTAAACTGTATATTTCTAAATAACCCGATGGTTAAAATAAACATGAGGGACACTATAAAATGTTTTCACTAAATGAAAATTGAAATGTTACATGAAGAAAAACTTGAGAGATACATGTAAATTAGAAAACTAAAGACTAAAAGGCACATAAAAGAAATAAGGACTGGAAATCTACATAAATATCCTCAAAAAATTAGTGATACCAGCAAGTTAAGTTTAAAAAATTGATAAATGAAAATAAGAAAATAACAGCAGCTATTAGTAAAAAAGAAAACAAATGTGTAATTTTAAAAATAAAAATACCAAGTGTTAAGGTTTTAGGAAGACCAATACAAGCGATAAGCTAACAAGGCTAATGAAGAAAAAAGAAATCACACATTTTAAGCATCATGAATGGAACTGAGCAATTGATGTGGATTCAAAATGCATTAAAAAGATAAAAGCAATCTTGGAAGAAATGTAGCCAAAATATTGAGAAATTTCCCAACACCACATACTAAAGATGGCACAAAAAGAAAGAAAATACCGAATTGCTTGATTCACTAAAGAACTTAAAATTGTCCTTGAAATGTTCCTACACATAAAGCATAAGACCCAGATGGTTGCCTCTGAAGTTCTTTCAAAATTTTAAAAATGAGAAATAGAGAGAGAGAGAGAGAGAACTTCCCAACTCATTTAATGTGGACAACCAAACTTGATATCAAAAACTGAAAAGAACTTGACAAGAAGCAAAAATTTAAGACAAATCTATTATTGTTAATACAAATTTAACCTCAAATCTTTGTAAACTGAATTTTTAAACTTATATAGAATATGAACAGTTTGGGTTATTTTATGAGTGTTAGTTTCGTTTGATACTTTAAAAATAATAATACTAATACAATTCACTTTGTTACCAGAAAAAGAGAAAAAAATGAAATCATTTTAATTTAGGCCATAAAGCTTTTTATCGATTTCAGGATCTATGATTAAAAACTTAGCAAACTATGAAAAAAAAGGGAATTGGCACATTCTGATAAAGAGTTCCTAAAATGATGTTATCCTGAATGGGAAATGTGGAACTGCATCCCTAGAGAGACTGAGGAAGACAGGATCACCTGGTATCAGGTTTCTATTTTATACTGTACTGGAGGTAACAGCGAGAGCTGAAGAGTAGGTAATAAAAATGATAGGTAGACATGTGAAGCACTTCTAATCCCAAATGTCAGCCAAGAGCTGATTTCAGCTAATTCCAGCCAAGCCTAGCAGAACTATAGCCTACTTGCACACCCGTGAGAAGGAAATAAATGCTTATTATGGCAAACCACTGAGTTTTTCATTGTTTTTATGTAGCTCTCTTTCAAGTGAAACATGAACAATACAGCTTTCAAATATTTAATGGTTCTATAAGTAATTTGTAATTTGAACCTATAAATTCCTGAAGACACTGAGAAATTGAGCTAGAGACTGTGAAAAGATTGAAAAATTAAATAATGCTGGACAATTAACATAAAAATTATATTTAAGTGAATTAACTTTTTATTGCATGCCACTGTTCTATAGTTTTTCACAATATGTGGGTACCTTGAGACATAGAAATGTATATGGGATAGGGGAGAACCATTGTTCTTTAATAAAATAACACAACACTGCCTTCCCCCCATGAATGACAACAACATTGTCAGGTTCTTATGAGCTTCTGGTGACATTTCTGACTGTATTCCTGGATGGCGACTGCAATCAAGCGTGTAGAAAGCCTGAGAAGGGACATAGGCATCCGGACCTGTGCTTTGCTTTGTAAGTGTCTGGGACATCGTAATGTGCATTCTCAGTACTCACACACACACACACACACACACACACACACACGCACACACATCAGTTTCTCTGTTATCACCTTTATACCAAGTGTGTGACTTCCCCTGTTACGCTTCTTTCCACGAAGAGCCCGTGGTGTGACGGGCCAGTTCCTCCCAGCTGGGAGATCATCTACCTCGTATCCAGCAGAACTGCTGTGCAGATATATTTTTATTACCTTCTCCTCTCAGCACTGCCAGCAGCGAACAATGTAGTGAATCCATTCTAGGCTTGCACACAGAAGTCCCTTAGCATTTTGCAAGGCCAAAACGCAGATAGGCGCTACTTTTAATTTAAAAGCACAGTCAGATGCTGAAAAGAAAAAGACTTGTTCCTCTAAAGAGATAACATAAATAAGTATACTCCTTAATATTATTTCTCTTTGTGCCGACTTATCATAACAAATCTCGTTTTAATATATTTTCTTAATTGTGCTTTTCTATATTCTCATTATACACATTATCACACAGTAAAATGCTATTTTGTTATACAAATGTGAACACATCTACAATAGAAATTCCTAATATGATGTCAATTGAAGAAGTAAAAATACAGTATTTTATGGCTAATATCTGTGCCAGATAATTCTTTCTATGTCTCCCAAAATGAAAAGCTATCTTATGCTATTTAAAACATGTAATGTATGTGAATGTTTTTCACATCTTTAAACATCAGAAATCCCATAAATCCAAATTTATCATTTGTAGTTGAAATGATTATGGCAACACTCATCCAATCATAATAACCAATCATAGTGTGTTCTTTGGAATTTTTTGGCTCTATATTTTACTCAGAAAATGAAATTAGACATGATTTGATTGTTTTTGAATTTAAATTGTCCAATCAGATACAATTATGGCATAATTTTTTTCCAGTTTAACTCTCTTATTTTAAGGTACTTGTAGATGCGTGTGCAGCCGTAAAAGTATGCGGAAAGAGCTCGTGTACACTCTGACCCCTCTGTCCAAGGAAACAAGCTTGCAGCACCACGGCACACTATCACAGCAGGACAGCAACACTGTCAGGACGCAGAGCAGATACCTCACCACATCTCTCTCCTCCTGACTTTTCATAGCTACATCTGCTTTCATGCACACCCCTCTTCCTTAGCCCCTGGATAATGGTGTATTCTCTATTTCTATATTTCTGCCACTTAAAGAATGTTACAAATATGGATTCCGTGCTGCTGCTCTTTGAGGTTGGCCTTTTCCACTCAGCTCAGTCCTGTGGAGGTTCACGCATGCTGGCGCATGTTTCAGTAGTTTGTGTCTCTTGCTCTACAGAGTGGAGTTTTGTGGGCTTGATGTCCCATAGTGGGTATAACCACTCAGAAACTGAATGACAGCTGGGTTTTTCCCAGTTTAGGACATTATCCTTAAAGCTGTCACAAATATTCTACGGAGGATTTTTGTGCAAACATGAGTCTTTATTTCCCTGAGATAAATATTTGGGATTACAAATGCTGGGTCATATAGTGATTGCATGCTTAGTTTTTAAAGACATTGCCCTACGAAACTTCCAGAATGAAACCAGCCTTCCGTCTCTAGAATAACCCCAACATGATCATGGTGTACAATCCTGGTTTTGGTATTACAGTAATACTAACTTCCAAAAATGAGTGGAAAAATCTTCTCTGCTATTTTCTGAAATATATGATGTAGCATTTGTCTAAGTCCATTTTACACATCTGGTAGAATTCTCAGTGAAACCATCTGAGTCTGGAGATATTTCTTTTTTTGATGGTTTTTAAATTACAAATTCAATTCCTTAACAATTATAAGCAACTAAAATTTATTTCATAATGATGAATTATGATAGTTCGTGTCTTTAAAAACCTGGACCATCTAAGTTGTTAATGTCGTCTGTGTTGAGTTATTTGTGGTTCCTTGCTTACAGTTTTGTTGTCCACAGTCTGTAAGTGATATCCCCCTCTTTTATTACAAATGTTGAAAATTTGAGTCTTCTCTCATCTATTAGTCTTGTTAGAGGTTTGTCAATTTTACCATTGTTTTCACAAGATCAGTTTTTCATTTTGTTGGCTTTTCTCTATTCCATTTGTTTCCAATTACGTTGATTTCTGCCTTTTATTTTATTATTTCCTTCCTTCTAGTGGGTTTGAGTTTACTTCATACTTCAATTTTTATGCTCCTGATGTAGGAGCTTATTGATTTGAACCTATTCTTTTTTTTTTTTTTTCCCCTCTGAGACAGTCTCCCTATGTAGTTCAGGCTAGCTTTGAACTCACTCTGTAGCCCAGTCTAGCCTGGAACTCACAGCGATCTTCTTGCCTCAGCCTCCTGAGTGGTGGGATTACAGACATGCACCACCACATCTGTCCCTGTTCCTCTTTTCTAGCATATTAACTTAGTGTTGTAAATATCTCTCTCCACATAGCTCTAGCTCGATCTCACAAATTTTGAAATGTTGTATATCCATTTGAGCCAGAGATTATTTAGAAGTATGTCGTTTACTTTCTATTTGGAGATTGGATGTTATCTTTTTATATTGATTTCTACTTTAATTTCATTCGGGAACACATTGTATGTTCTCAATTCTTTCAAGTTTGTTGAAGTTTGTTTTATGCTCCAATATGTGGTTTATCTTTACACATGTTCTTTAGCCACTTACACACAATGCATATTCTGTATTTGGCAGAATGTTCTACAAATGTCCATTAGATCAGATTGATTAATAGTGTTGTTGCACTATCCCATATCTTTCTTAATTTGAGTATAACATTTCCATTACCAACAAGAGGAAGGCATTGAAGTTTCCAGTGATAACTGTGGATTTGTCTATTTCTTGTTTTAATCCTATGATTTTTTTTTTTTTGGGGAGTACCGGGGGTCGACCTCAGGACCTTGCATACCAGCAGGCACCTGTGCCGCTGAGCGATATCACCAGCCCTTTTTTCGTATGTGAGTACCAGGAGTCGAACTCAGGACCTCGTGCTTGCCAGGCAAGCGCTTATGCTGCTGAGCCATCTCACTGGCCCAATCCTATGAATTTTTGTTTCACAAATTTGGCAACTCTGTTGTTTGGTGCATACACATTTAGAATTCCTATGTCATCTTGATAGACCAACTCTTTACAAATGCCTCTATCTCTAGCAATTTTCTTTAGGGTGGAAAAATAAATTCCATGTGAATACTAACCAAAAGACTAAGAGTAGCTATATTTAAATCAGACAAAAATGATCATAAGTCAAAAACTGTCACAAAAGACAAAGAAAGTCATTAAGTAATGACAAAATAGTGACTTCAATGAGAGGATATATATATATATATATATATATATATATAGTCAACATTGAAGTACCTAAATATGTAAAGCAAGCACTGATAGATCTAAAGAAATAGCAGTACAATAGTGGTAGGAGACCTTGGTACCCCAGTGAGAATAATGGACCTATCATTCAGACAGAAAATCAGTAAGGAAACATCAGGCTTAAACAATGCTATAGAATAAATGAGCCACGCAGATATAGTATATACAAAGCTTTACACTCCTAAGCAGAAGAATATACATTCTTCTCAAGCACATAGAAAACGTACTCCGGGATCAATCATATCCTAAGTGATAAATAAGCCTTTACACGGTTTAGAAGACTGTAATCATTACAAATATCTTTTCCAACTAAAATGGAATAAAATAAGAATTCAATAACATATACATAGAAAATCCTAAAGACTTCACACACACACACAAACACACTCACAATTTTAAAACTAATATTTTGGCAAAGTTACAGATATAAAAATAAAAGCACATAAGCCAGGTGTATCTTTATATACAACATATTATCCTAAAGGAATTTTTTTTTTGCAACACTGGAGACTAAATCCAGGGCCTTCACACTGAGCTACATCCCCAGCCTTTTGTTTATTGTTTATTTTGAGGCAGAGCCTTGCTAAATCCCCAAATTACCCAGCCTGGGCTCAAATTTAGGATTCCCCTGCCTCAGCCACCCAGAGTGGTGGGATTACAAGCAAGCACTTCTTTGGTGAGCTCTTTCATTATCAATGTTGTGTTCACCTAAAGAAAATTTTCTTCTATTGGTTTTTGGATTAATTGTTCCTTTTCTTTCACTCATTTATTGGACATCCTGTCAGACCAATATTGAATAGCCTGATCAATTCTCCACATCTCTTAACTTTATGCATACATTACTAGTAATTGAACACAGAGTCTTCACACTGAGCTACTGTACATCTCCAGGACCTTTTTAAATTTTTTATTTTGATTAAGTATCACTAAACTGCAAGTGGTCCAGGCTGGGTGCCGACTTGCCATCCTCATGTTTCATCTGTCCTCGGTGCTGGGATTACAGGTGTGCACCATCTGACTGCCTTTTCTCTTAACTTTTATCTCATATTTTCATTCTTTATCCCTTTGTTCATCATTCTTACACACACACACACACACACACACATATCCTACATCACTGCCTTCTACTTTTATCACAAATCTGTTAATTAAATTGCATAGGTCTTTTTCTGAGTTCTTTATCTGCCCAATTGACCAAATATCTGTGTTTTTGCCAGTATCATGCTATCTTGATTACTGTACATTTATAGTAATTTTCAATATTAGATTTTGTCAGTCCTCCAATTTATTGTTTTTTCAAATTATTTTGACTACCCTGTTTTTTTAAATGTTTCCATGTGTTAGAATCAGCCAGCCAATGTCTATTTTGAACAGTGGATGAGTTTTTATTGGGATTGAATTTTATTGGAATTTGATCTCTAGATAAAATTGATGAGAATTGAAACATCAACATCACATCTGCCTTTTTAGAGATATTCTCCTGCATGTCTTCAATATTGTGAAGCATTTGTGATAATGTATTTGAGATTCTGAGGCAGCTACAGCTATTCGAAAGTAATTCTGCTAAAAATGTAGGGACCAAGTTACATAATTAAATAAAAGTAAGTTATAAATCAAAAGTAATGACATAGATGTCCTCCTAGCTCAGGAAGTTTCCAAAACGTATTTTACAATGGCAACATTGTGATAAAAGCCTCCCAAGGTGGCTACACTAATTTTAGATATTACATTACCCGCTCAGAGATTGTATCTCATACATTTTCCGGTTACGCGTACATGAACCATTTTCCACTTTTCTGATACAGTGTAAGTATTTCAATAGTTAAGAACTTGTGTCACTGTTAGATCTCAGGAGCCACTGCCACAAGTTTGTGCATTCAGGAGTCCACACCACTGCAGAAGAAGTGGATTCACAACAGGATGTGAAAATAACTCCAAATCAAAATTTTAAAATTTCTTCTTCCTTTCTTAGTCTTTTTAGACAACTAACCCACTTCTTACAGGCTTAGGGACTTTAGTGATGACACATATTTCACAATCTTTCGCACTTGGGTTTCAGATACACAAGAAGAATACAACTTTCTATTTTACAGACTCCTCAAATCCATTCTGGAAACGTGAAAGCTTATAATAAACAAGTTCCCTAAAAGGGGGAAAGCGAAATTTTACCCACTCATCCCCTACAACTCTATATAGGACGCATTTTAAGAGATGAAAATCTACAAAAGAAAAGGATAGGTAGCATATCTTATGTTTTATCTTCTTTATTTTTATAATGTAATTAATAATACAAAAATAAGTATGAAATATCCCTGTAGGAAAAGTCTCCACCTGTACGCATATTACATAGTTTTGCAGGATTTTGCGGTGCCTACTTGTCCTATTAGAAGTGGTTCTAGGGCCGGTGAGATGGCTCAGTGGCATAAGCACCTGGCTGGCAAGTGCGAAGGCCTGAGTTCGACTCCCGGAACCCACATACAATAAAAGGGCCGGTGATATCGCTCAGCGGTACGAGTGCCTGCTGGCGCGCGAGGTCCTGAGGTCGACCCTCGGTACCCACAAAAAAAAAAAAAAGAAGTGGTTCTACTTTCATGTCAAATATATCCATATATTTTGTGTGTGTCACTGCACATATTATCCCTCTGCTGTGCTCATTATGGAAGATGAGAAATAATATCTAGCAGACGCGAAATTTGTTTGGGTGCAGTGATTTGAAGATTCATTTTTATGTGATAGGCATGTGTTAAGTGTGTAAATCGAAGTGTGCACAAACCTCATTCATTTGATAGTCGACACTTTGAATTTCTGAGGCTCTGTAAATAAACTTAGTTTTCTTTCATTTTGTTCTAATAGTCTTAGTTGATAAGAAGAAAGAAAACAGTGGTATGATTTCATCCTCTGAAGACATGTGATTAAAAAATAATTTTCTCTCTAAAAAAAGGTGATTTTGTTTGGGTTAGTGCATTTAAGTAAGAGAAATCTTTCAGAGTGGAAGTATATGGAAGTTGGGAAAGGTAAAATATGGGAACTGGCATTTATTTAATGTGTTCACTGGTAGGCACTATGCCAGGCACCTTACACAATTAATCACTTTCCACCATGTTCTTAAAGTCAGTTGAAGAGGAAATGAACTTATTGGCCCAGTCTTACCCGGCCAGCGAATGAGGATCATTGCCACAGCCCACAGGTAGCCTCTCCATTTAATTCGTATATAAGCCATTCGCAAGCTGTGGTGGCTAAGTTCATGTTTCAACTTGCCTGGATCATGATGAGCCTGTACCTTTGGCATGACATTATTTCTGGGTGCATCTGCGAATGTGTTCTGGATGAGCTTAGCATTTGAATCGACTGACATGGGAAAGCAGATCGCCTTCCCTTATGTGAGTGGGCGCCATGCAGTCTGCTGAGGGCTTGATTAGATCAGAAGCCCAGGGAAGTGGGGATTCTCTCCTGTGACCAACTCCTTGAGCTGACCATGGATGTTCTCCTGTTTCTTTGCTTCTCAGGCCTTGGGTTCCCAGGGTGTGGACTGAATATCAGTGCCTTTTCCAGATCTCCAGCTTATGCGTTGCAGCTCAGGGGACTTCTCCATCTCTGTAATCACAGGAGTGAAATCCTCCTCAGATGCATGCATGCATGTGTGTTTGAGTGTGTGTATCTATGTATTATTTTGTTCTCTCTATACACGGTATATGTATATATGTATATTCATGTCTGTATTTTTCTACGCCCATATATTTATATATATTCTATCCTTCATTATGTATCATTTATAGGTTCTTTCTATGGAACCTAATACTGTGGTTCTGTAATTGACCACAGATATTTCCAAATTAACACTAGATGTAATGATAACCTTTAATCAGTTCTTACATCAATCAAAACTGAAACTGAATTTGTACATTTTGAAAAGGTAAACTTATCTATAATTGATATCTTAGTGACCATTCTTAAGGAAAGGTGTTTAGTGGAATAATTTGATGCTTTATATTCTTAAGCTTAAGAAATAGCTGCAAAACTAAGAACACTGTCCCCTGGAAGGGGAGGCAAAGGGATGTTGTTGCAGGCTCAGAGCAGCCACAGAGGCCAAGGACTAAGGCGACGAGTGGTTGGTTCACAGGTGCTCCGTGTCACCTTCTAGGGACAAGGTTGGTATAGACTGCTCCGAGAGCCAGGGTACTCAAAACTTGCCTGTAGTAGACCCGGGGTGTGAGAGAGGGAACGGTAATGGAGTGCTGGAGAGACAATGGCAGGTCACTATTCTTCAGGAAGCTGGCCTCAACTTCCTGGGCCTGGCACGGGCAATGCAGAATCTTCTAGTAAGTCCGGTGCTAGAGTCTCAAGTTAGGTCCCACTACAAAGCTCAGCTCGATAAAGGTGTGAATGTTGCAGTGCTTTCCCAACTGTGGTAAGAGGAAGGATGGGCTCTCAGAGGGAAGACAGCAGGGGAGTTGCTCTTGAGGCTTCCAAGCATCTGCTCAAGGCATCGGACCATCTACCTGACTACGCGACATTACTTTTCTCATTCAACTTTATTGCCTACAAAATGGACTATGACAAGGACTGAGATTTTAACTCTAGAGGTGCTCAGTGAGTCCCCAGTCATGTTTACCATTAATCGCATCGATGTTTATTGTTGAACACAGTGAGTGTGTGAGGTGTGCAGCAGACAGATTCCATCGGACACCTCCGTGCCCCCTCTGACTTCTGGTCCTGCCCTGGGTGCCCTAGGCAGTGCCGTAAACTTCTGCGGAACTGAAGTGGCAACACTACCACGCTGTGAAACGCTGCTGACAAGCTTCGAAGGCACAGTGCTGAGCTCTTGTTGCCAGGCCTCCCCTGGGTCAGGCACCTCCTCTCCGGCCGTCAAAGCACTGCGATGGTGGCCATGCGTCCTCCACATCCCCAAACTAGGCTTCAGTCCAGGCAGAAAAGGCAGGAAAATGCGGGATTCAGGGACACATTTTCATGTCAGTATTGCTACTTGGACTCCTGTGATTATTAGCCAAATTTTGAAGTTTATGGCATTAGTCAAATTTGCAACAAAATGAACAAGGCAATACAATAGCTTTGAAATAACATTCTAAAAGCAATGTGCAATCGAGATGTTATGCACAGAAAATCCCTTAGGAAGGGAAGGAGAAAGGCAATACTTATTTACAGCCCTTATAGTAAGTGATCCTCAAAATACAGAAAATTGGGGATTTTATGGAAATCATGTTGAGAAATAAGGTACCATCTAAAGTACACGGTGAACGAATAACTTTATAAGTATTCAAACCCAGACTTATTATTTCTAAAAGAACTTTAAAAATGTACAAGTGGAAATTACTCACCACAGAAAAATAACTTTAAAATAAATTTAAAAAGACAATGAAATAAGACTGAAGTGTGGAGATAATCATTCTACCATATTAATGTATAGTTGCTGACATTTTACTACACATATATATTTTAACGAAAATATACTTTAAACAGGTTTCTGAAACATATTTCTTAAATGATATGCTAATATAGCAAAATGAATTTTAAATGTCATTTAAAATATCTACATGATACTCTCATTTTGGTTAATCGATTTTCCATTTTTTATCTCACTATAAATAATGCCTTGGTGAATATTTTGGTTCAATTTCACTTCTGTTTCAAATATTTATTCTGTGGAAAAGTGTGAAGATAGAAGACAAAGAGAAAAGCAACATTATGTTAGCGTTTTAGTGCCCGCTTGTCTTCCGTAGAATATCAGTTTCATATCAGTATTATCTTAAACCAATACCGTACCCATTTTTCTCCCTGCATGAAAGAGTATTTTTCTCAAATTAAGCAAAGGATTTGTTTTTTTGTTGTTTTTTGTTTGTTTGTTTGTTTGTTTTCTTGTAGGTACTGGGGGTGGACCTCAGGACCTCGCGCGCCAGCAGGCGCCAATGCTGCTGAGCGATATCACCGGCCCTTTTTTCGTACGTGGGTACTGGGAGTCGAACTCAGGACTTCGCGCTTGCCAGGCAGGTGCTTATGCTGCTGAGCCATCTCACCGGCCCCGAAAGGATTTGTTTTTCAATAATTTCTAGCAATTTAATTATAAAAGATAAATATTTTGTTGACATTTCCGTTATCAGAAATGCTAAGATTTTAAAATGTTTCCTGGACAATTGCAGTTCTTTCTCAATAAATTGCTCACTTTTGTCCTTTGTAGATTTTCCATTTGGTTGACTCCATTTTGTTTAACTGCTTTATGAGGTGTTTATATTTTAAGAGTATTTATTTATTCGTGCCTTTTAATTATTTCTGTTCATCGGTAGTTAGCCAATCTTTTGTCTGCATGTCTTCTATCCTTGGTGTCATTCATTTAGCTTTCTTCCTCATTCTCACATTTCATACTCACCTGTTTTCCAGGTTTAAACCTTTCATTCCTCTTGAATTTATTTCTTCATAAAATGTGAGATAGAGAGATAATCTTAAATTTAACAAATAGTTAGCTGCCATATTTTAAATAAGCCACACATTTGCCATTGATTGGATGTATTAATTTAGTCCCACGCAGTCATTTAGGTTTGTGTGTGTGTTGTAAGGAGTAGAGCTTTGCAATGGGAGATGCTGGGCAATCGAGTTCTTGACAGGGTCTGCTCCTCACCCCCACTGAGCCGGCCTGTGTTCCTCTCACTTGGGAGCCCCCCAAATTTTGGAGTAAGTCAGTTCCTATCTCCCTCTCCCTCCTTAGTAAGGTGTATGTGAAGTGGCTAAAATGGAAGAACACCCTAACTTTTCACTGCCATTTCTGACAATGAATCCTCTTCCTTCAGCCACCAGATTAAGGACGACCAGTAGTAACATTAAAATGTATTTTATTTGTGTGTTACCAAAAGTTTTCACGTACACATTCCTATGAGATACTCCTGTGTTCATCAGCTTACTTTTGCTGTCACACATAGCCTGGAAAAATCAACTTAAAGGAGGAAGGATTTATTTTGGCTCAGTTTCCATCCATGGCCAGTTGGCTTCTTGTTTCTGGGCCAGTTGTAAGGGAGAACATCATGGTGGGGAGCCTGCAGTGCAGCAAAGCTGCTCACTAGATACCAGCTGAAAGAAGAGAGACATGAAGAGAAAGAGGCCTGGGGATAATGTTGTATTCTTCAAGGGCAAATCCTTATGAGCCACTCTCTCCAACAAGCCCCACGTCCTAAAGCCTCTGCCTCCTTCCAGTAGCCCATTAAGCCATGAATCCATTCATAAGCTCAAAGCCCAGATAGTCCGATCACCTCCCTGTTCCCCTCCTCTCTGACCACTGCTATGTTGGGGACCAGGCCTTCAACCCGGGAGCTTGTAGGGGATACTTCAGATCCAAACCATAACATTCTGCCCTGGACCCCAAAGTTCTGTGGTTACCATAGGTAAGAGTGGAAAGAAAGATAAATAGACAAAACATTTCATGCTAGTGAAGCACTCTGTGTGATGCTATAATGGCACCTCTACCGCATTTACGCATTTGTCCAAGCTCATCCATAGGCTATTGGATGCCCAGTGTGCGTGGAATGTCAGCTATGAACTCTGGGTGATAATAATGTGTCAGTTGTAACCAGGGTACCACTTTGGTGGGGAATGGTATTCAGAGACCTTGCACGTGTTGGGTATATGGAAAACCTCCGTACTTTCTGCACATTTTCTTCTGTACCTAGAAGTTCTTAAAGAAATAATCTATTAAAAATTATAGCGATTCAGCATGAGTAGCTCTCAGGTGGGACTCTAACACCAACATTTTAACAGGCATTCAAATGCCACTGACATACCAGGTCTGTGTATTATGCTTAGAGACACAACTAAGCCATGGCTCTAATGAAGTGCCACAGAATAGGAGTATTTTCCTGACTCCATGATATTTCTGAACTTTCTCAATTAACCATACCATCGTTAAGTAAAACAAGGCCCAGTGGTACAGCAACTGTGGTGGCCAGGAGCCAGGAATCCTCTGGAGTCCAGTGGACTCTCATTGAACTACCACTGCAAATTGAGAGTGAAACACGAACAAAAACGTGACTACAGTATTGGTGCATTATATCTGAAGACTCACACCTATAAAACCACAGTAAAGATTCTTTAATTCATACAATTTAAGGTGTCTGAAAACTCAGTAGGTTTTTTAATTTAATGTGTGTTACCTTCACCCTGCTTCTCAAATCATATTTCATGGGGCTCTACATATTTTTCAAGTTGACTTTGATTATTGTTATCTTGGTAGTGCTAAACAAAGATAGAGCTTAAAAAGCACCACATTTTTATCTTCTAGACACTACAATCTAGGAAGATAATAGATGAGAATGAATGCAATGAAATATGTGACATAAAATTACTAGTCTTCTTTCATATGTTGTTTCCCACTCACATTCATTATAATAAAATTTATTATCTATTTACTTTAAAATATTCCCTCTCTTCACAACTGCATACTTTACAGCCAGATAAACAATGAACACACAAGAGAACACTGAATATAAATTCCTTTGTTTTGAGTGACAGTTCGCATTTTTTTGGTAACATGTACTTAATATAGCATTATCTATCCTAGCAGAATCTTTCTTATACCTGTTTTCTATTTTGTGCGAGAAAATTAGCAAGCTGAATGCCACATTAACATATTCATTTAACAAGGCCATGAGCTGACATGTAAAGGACTGTCTGCCCCTTCCCTTTCAAATATTTAAATAGAAAATTTTTCTATTCAAATTGCAACTTTCAGATGTTTTGGGGAAATGGCATCGTGCTACAATTTAAGAGTAGAATGGGTGAAGGGTTAACACTGCTTCGTCACCTTCCTTTCTCCCAGCAAGGCAAGCCAGCCTCTGCAGCTGAACATATTGAATTACTCTGAGTCCACTTTTTTTTTCAGTAGAGAAAATAACAGTGGCATTATGATGATTTGGAGCTACAAAGCAAATAATGGCCATCTTGTAGAGTTCTGCTCTGTAACACTTGACTTTCAGGTGCAACCATTCCATAAAAGTCTTACTTACATTTTCTTTAATTTACAATCATTACAAATTTCATAAGGGTTTTGCAGCAACACTAGACATCACATCATGCCAGGGAGGAATTAGAAGTTTATTGCAGCCTGAATTGACAGCCAACTCATAAAAATGAGTGACATTCTATATCATAACATCTCAGAGGCCGTTTCGAATGTTAATAGCTTCCTTCATCTTTCTTTAACATAACGAGGCAGACGGTGTAACAATATTCAACACAAAATGAAGATGAGGAAGATCTGAACTGAAGCAAGAAAGTAGCATTTAACATGATTCAGACAATATTCAGATTAAAAGTTTCAATTAAAACACTATTAGCAAGTTTGTCTTAATCAGAAAAGCAACGCTTTCCTAGCCAAGACCAAACACTATTTTAAAGAATGTTTACCTGCAGACCTTCTTAGGTCTTCAGCTTCTATTTGTAAAATGTTTGAAATTGTTTACTTAGTTTAGTACTATAAGATTCATTGGACCAGATGGAGCTAAAGCAGGTCGTTAAGCTAAAATGACCGTAGGATAACTTTTACACACAACACTGAGGTAAACCTCTATTTATGTGAGGTATCTCTCTCTTTAGCCTTGGACTTCAGCATTTCTTGAATTTTGTTTATGTTTGGATTGAGATTATTCAAATGATACCACATGAATTTGAATACACTCATATATAACATTTTAAAATATTTAAATATATGTTTAGAAACTCATTATATATTACATTTACATATCTTCCATCCAGAATAGAAAAATAGCAACAACCATAAAGAATAAGTGAAACAAAGTCACATACTCATACTAGCACATAAAAGTTGAAACTGGTTACCTACCTTTGGAAAATCATTCTATTATTCTGGACAAAACTGAGGCAATTTACCTTCTTGTATCTTTGCTTAAAATTAGTCTAGTCTGAAAGATTCACTTTTGCCCTCTCTCTTTGCATTCAGATATCAATATGGCATATTTTAGTTAGTTGAGGGATCTGCCCTGCCCAAATGAAGCAGGCAGAAAGATAAAGTGGTCAGGGTAGCCAGGTGGGGCAGAGGCGGTTTTGCGTTTTGAAACAATGCAAACAGAGAGAGGTGAAAGTGGTCAGAAACAAGATCTGTACCTCCAATACGATAATATGTGAGCGGGTAATAATGTGTCATATCTGAACGCTGCCATATCTCTTGTGGGATGTATTAATGTTGTCACCAAAATAACACAAAATCCAAATAGATTATTTCACGTTTTAAAATAACTCAGATTTATTGTTTTCTAATTAAATTTGCTCCTCATCTTTTTTTTTTTTTTTTTTTGGTGGGTACCAGGGTCGACCTCAGGAACTCGCACTTGCCAGGCAGGCACTTATGCTGCTGAGCTATCTCACCGGCCCAACTCCTCATCTTTGAGATGTTAGAACATTGCCAATACCCGTTAATGAGTATAAAATTATCATTAGTGATTTGAGATGTCAAAGAATGTGTATATTTAATTATATTATACAAATTTTTCTTTGCTTTTTATTTAGGTCAAAAATCTTTTTTTCTATTCATGTGAGTAGAGATTTTTTGACCATGTCAGGTTAACTGTCGTTTGTTTCCTGTTTTATGCTTAATTGCAGTTTTGTTTCCATACACTAGGTAACTGTCAGAAATTTTCACATTACAGTGTAGAGTTAGTTCATTGCTTCAATAGTATGCATTCTTATGGGTAATTAAAATTTTGATGGTGGTACCATTACATGCTTACTTTTAAATAGATTCAATAATCTGCTGAATTCTTTGAATTTGGCACATTGTGATAATGTCTTCTTAGAAAATCTCCCTGTACCCATTCTTTGTATTTGGTATCTGTTTCAGTAATACATTATAAATTCTTTTATGTGTAACTTCTGATTTATAAAAAAAAGTAATAACATCTTCCATTTTCTTTCATTTTTAAGAGGCCCTAGTTTTGTGTACTGTGAGCCATGCTGTATTTGGACCCTAATCTTATGTAATTACATTTTATCTTTCCTTTTCATAGGTTAAGGAGCTCTAAATTTTTCCTTCCTACAGTTAAGTTTTAAATGGAACATGTGTTGTTAAATAGTATATCGTTGGCAGTATGCAACTCAATGTTCATTCTCACAAAGGCCAATAAAACATGTATTGTCCACAGGATTAAAAGCAAAGGGGGACTTCTGGTCCTGATGGTTTTGTTTTGTGTGTTTTTACTGATACCCGTATGAATTTAACTTACTATTTCTACACTTAACTTGTCTCTAAATAAAAATGCATAAGGCCTTTTTGTTTTGCTTTGCAAGTTAGATTGATCTATTTTTAGTTTTTAAAATTACTAAATTTCAAGAGTAACATAACCTTCAGAAATGGTACAAATCTAAGAAAAAAGAGCAATGTAGCCATATGAGTAAAACAGTCTCAAAACAGTGAGTTAAATTTCTAAATCCTCCTGGCTATGGCATGGTTTTTAAAATAAAAAACAGGGCCGGTGAGATAGCTCAGCAGCATAAGCGCCTGCCTGGCAAGCGCGAGGTCCTGAGTTCAACTCCCAGAACCCACATATGAAAAAAGAGCCAGTGATATCACTCAGCGGCACGGGCACCTGCTGGCACACGAGGTCCTGAGGTTGACCCCCAGGACCCACAAAATAAATAAATAAATAAATAAAATAAAATAAAAAATAGGGCTGGTGAGATAGCTCAGCGGCATAAGTGCCTGCCTGGCAAGCACGAGGTCCTGAGTTCGACCTCCGGTACTCACAAAAAAATAAATAAATAAAATAAAATAAAGTAAAATAAAAAATAAAAGATAACAGAAAGTAGGGAGGTAGAAGATTTGCAAAAGGGAAGAGACCAAGAGATGGAGAGAGGTGGGAGAGAGGGAAGGGAAAGGGAAGTAAGATTTAAGAGTTGTCGTGTACACGTACCCCGCTCCACAGTGAAGGTAATCATTATGTACTGCAAGCAAGGATTAATAAAAATTTTTAAAAGTCATGTTAACTGATATTTGAATCACACATAGGTGTAGCTTCTGACACATTAACTGTTACCTCTCTGTGTTGTTTTATTATTTTTTTCACCATAAATCTAATAAGGATAGTAAAATCAGTTTCTAAATGTTGCTGTCAGAATTAAATAAAGTCATGGAGGCAAAACACCCTGTGCTACATCTAGCACATTATAATAATTTAAAATAGTCGACTATTTTCTATTTGTTTGTTCTGGTGTCTGCCAGTTGAAGATTTCAGGACATGATAGTATGAAACAAAAATAGCCCACTTCAGCAGTATAAACAAAAAATGACCATTTTGTTTTAGAACAATTTAGTGGAATTTCCTTCCATACTTAAGAGACAGGCATTTATGTAAAATTCAAACAGGTCACCTAAGAAGAAGTACAAACTAACCCTTGGGAAAAATGTTCCTTTCTTGGGGAAAATGCTTTGAAGATGATAAATGTAAACTGTCTACTTGTGCAAATCTAGATGTGCAGTTTCTGACAAAACTGTAGGATTAATCTAATAAAATAACACTATAAATCATCCCAAATGCACAGAGTGTAGCTTCTCAAAATTAAATTGATGATCTTGTATGAGTTGTGAAAATTATGCATTTTGGTTTTAGGTTATGTCAAGTAGTAAACACTTCTGGGAGAGTAGTGGAAGGAAAGATATAAATCAAATTTTTCTGACTAATGATTTAAATAAAGGTGTAACTTGATTTAATTTGAATCTCTATTATCATCTCTCATTCACCGCAAGTTTCAGAGGTGCGTGAGACAAAGACCAAGAGTATGGGAATTTATGTAGCAAGTGATGCCATGTCAGTCAAGAAGCCTCCAGCCTTCTGCTCATTGACAAGAAAGCCCACTGGAAATTATGGGCTAAATTTGGTGGCAATCCAGAAGCATACCCAGAGGTGGTGACAAATCAGACCTGTCAATGGATGAGTGAATCGTAGAAAGTACTATGAAAAGAAGAGAGCTTGGCTCCATTACGAAATAAAAATGAAAAGACAAAAATGGACTAGAGACCACATGCATGTACGACCTAGATGAAACAATGTCTGCTAGCAGGCTAGCTTCCAAATCTCGTCACTGGCTTTGGAATTGATCCAAAGTTGGTTTGAATCCAAACAACCCACTTTTTCAATGAACTATATTTGGCAAGTCGCTTAACCTCCCTGATCTTCAGCTTGGACATCAGTACAGGAAAATAATCACACCTTATTTGCACTTCTGTGAAAAGGATTAGAGATACTACAGGTAAAGCAAAGAGTAAGTGCTAAATAAATGATAGATATTATTGTAAATTGATGATGATGATTGTCCGTTGTGTAAAAATTGGCCATCTTTGAGAATGCTTATGATGTTTTTCCTCCCAGGAGGGGGCCCTTGGTGTTCATTTTAGCTGTATTTCACTTGTACAAAGAGGAATGGATGGAGGAAATAGTGTTATCTAAATTTACAAGACCCTATGCCTCAGCCTTCACTCAGGTTGGTACTGTGGAGAGCAGGACGCAGTCTAGTACATTTCTATTTTTAGTATCTAGCTATTCAACAATTGGAGAAGGCAAATCTTAATGGCTATCTCCTTCAGAATTACAGAGTCAATAAAAAAGGTACCCATGACAAGGTTTTTACAGCTCACAACCACAAAACAAGGTCATACTACTTTTAGTCCTGAAATGACAATGACATAAGATCTCATCCCTGTATTCAGTTGTGATTTTTTGTTTTTTGTTTTTTGTTTTAGTTTAGTTGATTTGTTCAGCAGTCTTACTCCTCTACCCCATACATACTGGATCCCTGAGAGTAGGTTTATCTGTTGCGCACATCTGTCGCGATGTCCCTTAGAGCTCAGCCACCCATTGGGCTGACCTCCCTGCTGATCTTCTCCAAGAAAGAAGAGAAGAAAGGACAGAGGGATGAAGGGAGAGAGGAGGGAGGGAGAGGAAGAGAGAGAAAGAACCATTAGCAGACCTCAAGAGAATGTCTGCATCCAGTAATACTCCCTTTCACCAAAGACATAACTTGGCTGATTCAATATGGATTTCATTTCCTTTGGAGAAGGCTTGTTAGAACACATAATTTTTCTCTTTTTAATTCTTTCAGCAGCTCCCGTACTGTTTTCCATAGTGACTGTACTAATTTATTTTCTTACCAGGCTGTATCAAATTCTCATTTCTCCGAATCCTGGCAAAACTTATTATCTTCTATCTTTTTCTATGTCATAGCCATTGTAACAGATACGAGGTGATATGTCATTGCGGTTTTACAGTTCTCTGATTATACCGAGCATTTTTAATATACCTGCTGGCCAGCCATATGTCTTCCTAAAAATATTATTTTAAGCTAGTGGGTGCTTCTCCCAGGACATGTTGGTGGTACTTGTTTAATATTTGCATTATTACATTATTTTTGCTTTCTTTTTCTTTTCAGAAAAAAAAAAAAACATAAATCTTGAAAGGTAACATGTCACATCCTCTTTAGAACAGAAACTGCCCTAAACTTTGAATTTACTGCCTTTGTTTCTGAGAGAGAAACAAAGAGCAGGGTGAGAGGGGGGAGCATGGACCACAGTACCACATCTTAATATGTGTTTAAGATCTTTATAAAAATATGATATTCATTACAAGCACTTGCTTTGAAAAAGTGGACCTTTTGAATTGACATGCAGCCAATTAAAATATCTTTTATGATGGTCTTAGAGAAAAACTTAATCTTCAAGTAGATAACGGACTCGAACTCCTGGCTTACTCCACCTAAGTATTCTTTCTCAAAGTGATACCTTATTTTCTGCAAACTGGGGTATGCAGACCCACTCCAGGGCTCAGGGCCCTACAGAGCTTTGGTTCTTAATTTTCAAGGTCCCCTTTCTCATGGGCACCCTTGTAGCGGACTCACACAAAACTTACACATTGGCTTTGTCTCACGATAGAATAGGTGCAATTTTGGCATCACATCCATGCCTAGGGATCTCCTCAACTTATTTCCCCAAAGCTAATGATTACTTTTCTGTGCTTTCACTTGCAATGAAGCCTTTTCATTAATTAGGTTTATTTATGATGATTCTCTTCAGTGTTTTTACAACATAAAATTAATATTTTCTTTGTTATGAATCAAAGCAATTGATTTCTTTGAAATTCAAGTACTGAGTCATTTAGTTGGAGTTGAAGGTTTGAAGAAGATGACAATGGGAATAAATAGGAAGGGGAATCAAATTTATCAGTTAATTGGCAAAGATTTTAATCATTACAAAAAAAAATGAAGACAGGAAGAAGAGAAACAACTGAAAACAATCGAATTCTGTTTATGAAGGTCAAAAACTATCAGAAATAACTTTTGGTGATAGAAATCAAATCACTGGTTGCTGTAAATTGGGGCAAAATAGAATGGAATGAGCAGAGGTGAAGCTTACATGACCTAAGGTGTGTCTTACCTGTGTGTATATGCTTAAGACATTGGTATTTCACTCTATATACTTAATAATCAACGAAAAAAACTGAAAATGAATAAGAGAAAAGATTGCTTCATGCTACTCTCAAGAGGAGGTTTGGGTCCAAAGGGAACGTGAGAAAGATTTGCTGTGAACTACAACAAAATTTGGCTTTAAGGAAAGAAGAGTTCTCAGAAGAAAGTGCTTCTCTGGGAATAAAAAGCATAAATAAATAAAAGTCATTGTTAAGAATTTAGTAAGTAAAAATTAATATAATATTCATAGAGCTCAGCATGAGCTAATGTGACTAACACAGGTGTGCTCTTCCAATCCAGCACTATGGTTTTCAGTCCTGAACCTCTTCTACCCTAAGTACTGGTGTTAGAGTCTGCTTTCCATCACTGTGACAGATATTTAAGATAAATCATACTAAAAGAAAGAAAGGTTCATTTTGGGCTCATGGTTTCAGAGGTTTCAGTCCATGTTCCCTTGACCCTGTTGCTTTGGGCCATTGGAAACAGACCATCGTGGTGGGAGTGGGAGGTCCAGGAGCCCTGGTTACCTCCTGGCAGCCAAGAAGCAAAGAGATGGACAGAAAGGGTACAGGGTCCTAATATTCCCTTCAGGGACACATTCTGGGACCCCATTCCTGCCACTGGACCCTGTCCCCCATAGGTTTCCCCACCTCTCAATAGCACCACAGGCTTGAACCAAGCCTTCAGTAAATGGGCCTCAGGAAGACATTCAAGATCCAAGGTATAACAACTAGATCTACTTTACTACTGAAACCATTTACAAGGAATGAATGAGAATCTCATAGAAATAAGAAATCTTTCTCAGAACATTCACTAAAACCTGAATGATATAAGTGCACCAGTCAGGGTACTGGGAGAAATACACAATACACTTAATTGTCTTATCTGAGTGAAGTATAATGAAAGAACTACTGAAAAGTAGCTGGGAACGTACACAGAAAGCAGAAGGAATAATGCTGTATGTACCCTGTAACAGTACCATCTATAGACCCAAAGGGGCAAAGGGTAAAAGCAGTTACCAATACTTAGAGACAGAAAAGGCTCATGGAGCTGGCTGTCTCAAGGGCAGTGATTTTCTTTTAAGGGACTTCCAGCCAGTCACTACTACAAATGGAGCGAGACCTTCCACAAAAAGAAACATCCATAACAAAAATAACAACACTGGGTTATTCCTGACCAAGAGATTTGAGAACTGGTCCATAAAGTCAAGACCTGTCCAATGCCTGAATTCACAGACTCCAGTAAAGACAAAGAAACCACTACCCCTGTATTCCACCACACCCACACTCTCCATCTGCTTCCTCTTGACCCACTCAAGATGGAGTTTAGAAGTAGAGATGAGAGGGTCTCCTTGGCACCACAATAATATCTTTCCAACCCATAACTCGCCCAAGCATGTAGAGTGTCTCCACTATTATTCTAAAAGAACAGAATCAGGATACCTGAGGGTGAATTTGCCTGGATTACACTATCAGTACAGAGGTACCCGCTGTTATGGTTTATGTCTAGATGTCCCCCAAAGCCTCACGCAGTCATAGGGCTTTTTCAGAGGTGACTGAATCTAGAGTGTGTGATGCTGGGATTAAGGACATGTAATTGCTACATCAGTCCACTGACTGGTTTGGCACCGCCCTAACCCCAGCAGTCTAGATACAATAGATAAGCGACAAAAAGAGTCTTGTGCCCCCCACTTGTTGCTTTGCTAGCCCACCATGACTGTTCTCCTCTGCCATGCGACCCTGCCTTAGACCCAGCTGATTATGGACTGAAACCTCTACAAACTGTGAGCCAAATAAACCTTTCCCCCTTTAACGTTAGGTGTCAGGTATTTTGTCTCATCAACAAGAAAAGTTACTAAAGACACCACTAAATAAGCAGAGTGAATTTTGAGATTTCTATGCTATAATTTATCATAAATAGTTTTAACAGTGTCAAAGTCAAACACTGCTATCTTTGACCATAGTGACACCACTCATAATACAAATCCTACATGAACACCTGGCAAGAGAATGAACCTAGGATCCCTAAAGTTGAGTGAGAAGAGAGAAATAGCACAGATATGTCGCTGCTACTTCCCCATGCACTAATAACAGCTCCTGCACATAAACCAAGGAAAAAGCGTTCTAATATTCTATCTTTGTTTTATAAATGCAACACGCTCTTTTCCCATATCACATGTTCTGCTTATATGCATTTTATTTTTAAAAGTTCTGCTTTACTTTATTGCAGAAATATAGATTTATAAATATTTGGAAATATACAGGCATGCATGTGTTAGTGTGTGTGTGTGTGTGTGTGTGTGTGTTTGAATGTAACTTGGCTGCACAGCTCTCATCAATAGGATGCACTCTACAGATCCATTCCATGGTGCAGAGATGCAAAATCAGATTAGCCTGAACAAGATAGAGTACATCTCTTTCACATCTCTTACATCCAGGCCATGTGGCAGCAACATCAGAAGTAGGAGACTCAAACAGAGTACCTAGCTGCAAAGACCCACTTTCTTAATCATCGTTGCCCATGAAAGATTCAGCCAGGTCCTCACTGTAGCCAGAAAAATAAAGAGAAAAAGCCAGAGAAAGGCACCTTCATTTTCTTGAGAGGTATAGTCATGAAATCACCCACATCTCCTTTGCTCACATCCTTTGGGCCAAAAATTACTCACAGGACCACATCTTTTTGCAAAGGGCACTGGGAAAATACAGTCGTTAGTTTGGTTGGCCACAAACTCAACCACAGGAAAGCAGAATGTGGATATTGTGGACAACTGGCTACCGCAATGACGACTACATCAAATATCTGGTGTGACTTAGAAGCTGTCTTTGATGTCTGTCATGAATGTTAGCATAAGGATTTGTGCCGGTGTTTACCGAGAGAGCACCCTGCGTGAATTAACCAGCTGTAGCATTGCTAAATGCTCACCTTACTCTCAAACCCGCGATTTAGGGCAAAGATCATCGGGGTGGGAGAGAAGGCACATGGACCAGAGAAGGAAATGAGAGGAGGAAAATCATTAACAGCAACAACACAATGAAAAAAGATAAAGCCAAAGAGTAAGAAGAAGCCAATATATGCAAAGGATATTGAATCAAATGAGGAAATGGGTAAGTGGAAATGAATGTGATCTGACCAGTATCATTTTGTTTGTTTTATTTAACTAAAAAATAAAAAATGGAGAAATCAAATCCAAGGAAGTGTACATGGATGAGCTGGGTTCTGTGTGGATCATACCAGTAAGATCCAATCATGCTGAAGACTTTGAAAGATACGAATGTAGCTTATAGTTATCCTTCCAGAGAATGGAAATGCCACCAGCAACACTTCACTTTGTGATATTCTGATTTTATTTACTGATTGAGGTTGTACCAGTAGGCATTAACTTCCTGGTGTTTCTTGCCAGCCATAAATAATCTCCATAAAATGCCCTCAGCCAAGAGGTTGTTGAGATAGAAAGTTTTGTGGACAATAGGAGAACAGAAGCTGCAGGGGCTTGCCCAAGAAACAGGCGGGGAGAAGGCACAGTGTATGTTACAAAGAGTGAGCAGGACACCAGCAACTTTTGCTCTGATAGACCTTCTAATACATGAGGGCTCTGGTCTACAATCAGGAAAAAAATACATGAATAAAGTGATTTCGAGAGCTAAGAAAAAAGCTATAAAAATAATAAAGATAATGATAAGGAATAAGTTGTGAACAGACAGTATGAGAGAAAAACAAAGACAAGGGGACAGATTTGGTTTAGTTAGCAAAGCACATTTCTTTGAAGACAAGGGATTTGAAGTGAGTTCTGCAAAAATCCTGGAGTAGAATATTCCAAACACAGAAAACTATAAGAATGACTCCGTAGCAGGATCAATCTGGGAAATGGGCTCAAGAATCCAAGTCAATCATGAGGAGTAGAGAGTGATGAGGGGTGGAATTAGAGATGAAATCAGATTATATGGATCTTACAGGATGTGATAAATCATTAAAATTGTATTCTAATACAAGGGGGAATCCACTGATCATTTTAAGCATAAAGATGCCATGATCTTATTTATACTTTAGAAGTCAGTTGAGTACTGTGGCTCATGCCTGTAATCCCAATACTCAGGGAGGCTAAGGCAGGAGTCCTGCTTGGGCAAATTAGCAAGACCCTTCCTCAAAATAAAAGCTGAAATAAGGGTGGGAATCTACTCAGTGGTAGAGTGCCCCTAGGTTCAGTCCCCAGAACAGCATAAATAAAAAGTAAGTTTACACCATCAGTTGAGTTACTTTGAAGATTTTGGGTTTTTATGAGGAAAGCAGAGAATTATCAGTGTAAGTGTCCAGAGAGAGGATGATGTTCAATTAGACAAGGTTGGCACCCATGGAGATGGACAAAAGCCAAGTAGATCAGGGAATGTATGGGATCTTCAGGTCCCTGGATGTGTGGAGACACTGGGACATGGAAGATAAACAACATTCTGGTTTCCATCCATCCAAGGCAAAGCAATATGGGATGGAGGATGGATTATTCTGAGTTCGGGAATTTTGTTCCTGACTTGAAAGCTCTCTGATGATCTCATACGATCATCAGTCAGTCAAATGGGTTTTTCAGGATTCGGTGTCTTCACTCCTGAAATGGCATTGATGATAGTATCTGTACTGCAAAGATACTACAGTTAAAACCTAGAAGTAAAAGAACCTTGAAAATTTCCATGTTGTATGTAAATTTAAGGTATTATTAGGGGTGCCCTAAATTGCTTTTAAAAATTCTATGCTATAACTTGCTGCTCTTTGGTAACCTTTTATTTATGATAATTAATGTGATTAGTGTGCTAATTTTCTCCAGTTGTGCCCTAGGGCAATTGTGCAACAGTTGTAATTTTAAAAATTGAGCAAATAAGTAAATGTCAACCTGTAATAAAATCCAAATGAGTCCTTGATGAATGTTGATGGTGACTGGTAATTTACCTGATAAAATATTTTAACTGCCCAGTTACCTTGGAATAGCTGATTTCTTAAAGTAATCACTGTGTTCTGAATACTTAAGTGTCACCCCAGAGAATTTTAGCTCATAGCAAGCAGTACGTTTTAATTTGTTGATTTAAATAGTACTGTATATTTATTAATGAAACAGTAGCTTCTTAATTCAGGCTGTTAAAAACAGGATGTGCCTCCCTCCATATCATTCTTTACTATGCCATAAGCCGGCTACTATAATGAGACCTCGGGGCGTTTCTGGAAGATTTGCATGCTGTTCCTTACCAACCCCTGCCCTTTTGTTCCCTGTTTTTAGCTATCATGATAAAGTTAAGATCCTATAGGAGTGAGAACCCAAAAGCCACCGGATACAGTTTTCTGTCCGGAACCCAACCAATCTTTAAGTCTATGACTTATTTACAGCATTGTCTCCTGCTTTCTGTTTTCTTAGTAATAAATTATGGTTTTATTTAGAACTACAAGCAAACTATAGAAGCCTTCTGATGGTATGGCCCTCTAAAATGTACCGTGATATTGTTCATTGCTCATCTAATTTTGACTTTTTGGTAACTTTGTGCTTCATTGTTTTGCTTTTTTTTTTTTTTTTATGTGGGTACTGCGAGTCAAACTCAGGACCTCGTGCTTGCCAGGCAGGCACTTATGCTGCTGAGCTATCTCACCTGCCCTGTTGCTTTGATTTTTAAAATGTAAGTGTCACAGATATTATCAGTTCAAGAAAGCCAAGTTGGGAGGGCGAGCTTAAGATCATGACTTGAAAATAAATTAAAGATAACTGAAATAATTTCTGGAGTAGATACATGGGAGAGTAGGATGCATTTAAAGGTAGAGAAATGAACTTAGACAAAAGTATATTATTTTTCAAGAATAATTGGAATTAGCTCTTGAAGATGTTGTTCTTTGATATATGGCCAAACCCACAGCCAAGGATAAAACTGGTTTTGAATATCCAGTCTTGGAAAATCACAAATTTGTTAAAGACCCAAAGGGCTTGTTTCTAGTTCTTCCTCAGATTTCTTAATCAGTAATCACAATTCTGCCCCTGTTACTGCTCAGACCTATATGATCAGATACTATGGTTTTTACCAGTGTGTCTGCATTAATCCTTTCAGTGTATTACAAACTAAAGGTGTAAAACACACTAGAATATGAAATAAGTATATTATTTTAATTTAAAAGTCAAAAAGTAAGAAAGGACTTGTGCCAACACTTCATGAAAGAAGATATCCAAGTGGCCAATAAGTACAAGCAAAATCAGCGTCATTCTTCAACTGAGAAATGTAAATTAAAACCACAATAAGATATCACTGTACATATACTAAATTGGCTAATATTTAAAAAGTGAAGAAAACTGAAAATACTAACTGGCAATGAGGATGTGTATTAATGGAACGTTCATACTTTGTTCATGTGACTTAAGATATAAAAATTGTATTCTTTTGTATAACAAATAAAGTACAAAAACAATACCATGTGTAATAGCATCAGAACAGCAAATAACTTTAAATAATTCCAATCAAGTGTACATAAATTTGTATGGATCTATAGGACATTATTAAGTAAAGTTGGATAAGTGGAGACTTGTAAAATTTCATAGATTAAAAATTCAAACTTATAAAGGTGTTATTCCTCCTAATCTACTGATCACAATACCAATCACAATTTTAAGAAACTTCTTTATTTTCAAGTTTGAATGAAAATGCAAAAAGCTAAAATAGCAAACACCCTAGAAAAGAACAAAGTATGTAGATTAGCATACATCAAAGCTTATTAGATAAATTGTAATAATGGAAAAGGGCATTTCAATACAGAATGGGTGATCGTTCCAATAAACATGTGTAGCACCTGGGCATCAATAAGAAGAGAAAAAATCTAGGTCCCTACCTGGCATCATGCTTAAAAATCATTCTATTTGTGTAGAGCTACATGGAAAAAGTAAAGGAATAGTTATAGAATATAAAAAAAGAAAACCATATCTTCAGAAGCCTTATAGGCAAAGATTTCTTGAACAGGACATTAAAAACAATAATTATTCAAACTGCAGTTTTAGCATCATGGTTCCTAAAAAGGGACCAATAATTATTCAGAAACAAGCCAAATCAGTGGAAGAAGATTGTTTGCAATGTAGACAATTGATAAATGGCTTATAAGCAAAATGTATTAAAATTCAAACAATAAAAACAGAGAAATCCCAATAGGAAAATGGGAAAGAATTTTGAAGGAGCAGGTTGTAAAAGACTTTATAAGAATATCTATAAAGTTTTTTTTTTAAACATTGGTGTAGTTTTGGAGTGTCATGGTTTAGATCTAAAATGTCCCCCAAAAGCTTAATGTGTGTAGAAGGTGATTGGATAATGGGGGCCCTGTACTCATCAGTGGATTCATTCATGGGTGAGCTCAAGTAGCTGAATGTACAATTAGAAGATGGGCACTGGTTGCAGGTGGGTCACTGGGAGCACAACCTGGAAAGGTGTATTCTTGTCCCTGTCTCCTCCCTCCTCTCTGCTTCCTGGATGCTATGGGCTGAGCACCCTTTCCTCCACCAGGCCCCGCTTCCATCCTCTTTCTGCCTTGGTGCCGAAATAAACCTCCTCTCCTCTCAGCTGTGGGCATCAGGTATTGTGTCCCAACCACAGGAAAGTAAGATATGCAGCAATTGTATAGTTCTTATGATGTTTCTGGAATGCAACTGGAAAAACCATATGGGAAACAGGCTTCACATATCCCGTGTATTTGCACAGATGTTTATTGTATGACCCAGGAATCTCATTTCTAAACAGACATTGAATGGAAATGTTTGCACTTATGGACAAATAGAAGCCTGTAAGGATGGTCACAAAAAATTACATATAACAGCACCAGACCAAAAAAACATCTAACAAGATAAGAAAGAATAAGTAGTGGTTTATGCATAGATTGGACCACTTTGCACCTACCAAAATCAATATGATAAAGATGCACAAAATATCATATATAAAACTCAATCATAACTTTAAATGAGAGTAGTAAATATGAACACATTCTATATTAATGCTGTTATATAACATTTTAAAGGGTTATTTTTTTTCCATTAGAAGTCAGCATAGTGGTTATGTTTTAGGAGAAGAGCAAGGGAAGTGCCTGGTACAGGGCCTGAGGAGGCTTCAGTGTTCTTAATCTTGCTTGTCCTGAGTTGGCTGCTACCTGGGCGTGTTCACTTAGTGCAATAACTTACTGAGCTATACACTTAGGGTCTGTGCAATTTACCGTTTGTATATAGTATTTCAATGGGAAGTTTAGAAAAGAAACATTGTTGCAAAGCTTTATTAAGCGAATGGTTTATAGGGCAGTAGACATGTTTACAGTTGTATTCTTGCAAGGGGATCAATCTCACTGAAAAAAGGATCAGAAATCACAGAAACCAGCCACCCATTCTTAGCATTGCTAAAGGTGGATCAACCTAACATTGTGTATTTTCTTAAGTGATGCAACAGGAGGTTCAAAACATCACCTAAGATTTACTCTAGTCAAGTACATTTAACTTTAACACTAAAGCAGTATACTGCATATAACTTTAGGTACAGAGACAAAAGCTAGGTGATTCCACAAGAAAGCAATCAAGCAAGTCCGAAGGCAGGGCTTTTTTTAGGTTAATTGGCCCCATTCCTTGAACCAGTTAAGGTAGTAAAAAAAAAGGGTGGTTCTTGTAGACAAAAAGACACCGAAGGGTCGTGATGATTAAGTATAATGCGTAGAACTACACTAATGCCAGTTTGAAGAAATAAGATCTGAATAAAAATTCTCATTTAACTGCAGAAATCTAAATACAATCTGGGTATTTTTAAATCAGTCAACCATTTAAACACAATTATTACATATGCATAATTTAAAAAATGTAATGTGTAGGGTATAATCCAACCAGTGACTATGCATCATTACCACTTACTTTACTTTCAGATTTAATATACCAATTTTATATAGGAACTTGTTACTTTTAGATTTACTTATGAAGTTCTGAACTCATTAGTGGCTATCAACATAGTGTTAAGTATTTGCTGAATCTAGAAATGTTACTCTGTGTGACCCTTTGCTTACTTTCTAAGTTCAATCTTTTCGTGGTATTTTTATACCTTGTTAACTTTTTGTATCTATTTGGATATTCTTATATTTCAATTATAAAAAATGCACAAAATATAGTCAATAAAATGTAAAGTACTTATAAACAAATTATAAAAATAGCAATTGTTATTGAGGTACCATCACCACACAGAAATAATTTCCAATGCTCTCTCTTTGTCACTAAGTTCTTCCTGCACTGCTTTTGCTCTTTGGAATAGACAGAGCCTTCTGTTGATGCTTCATACTTTGTTCGCTTCAGCAATTATTCAATGAATGATTGAGTAAATACGCACATACAATTTCTCCCCATTAGCTCTTTATGTCCTCCCTATTCTCACTTACATTTCGCCCACCTGATCATCTATCAGCTGAGAAAAGAGACTCTATATTGTCTTAAACCACTGAACAATTCGCCCTGAGTGTCCCTCGGCCAGCGGGTTTGTTTACGTACTGACTGTCCCCAGCATCGCTCAGGCAGGGGTCGTTTCAACCAGTCGATTATTGTTTTCCAGTGATATACTCTTACGTCTGTTTATTTGTTTTATATTGACTAGTTTTGCACACTATTTTTATTTAGAATGTTGTAGTCACTTGTGATGTTTATTTCTAGTGAAATCTAATAATAAGTCCTGGTTATTTTCTTTTACTAATTTGTGCTTATTTTATTTGTGAAAAATAACCTATAATTTTGTGCTATAGTCTATAAATACCCTTCTTGTAATTACATTAGATATAATTTTTACACTTCTCCAGAACTCAGTGATGTTCTTTTACAATGCAAAATGGACATGTTTGGGACACTGAGAATGAAGAGGAAGGATGTGCCAAAAGATCTGCAAAAGAAAAAACAGAAAGAGAGAAATGTTAGCATATCAGAGACGTCTGTTAGGAAATAGACAAAAAAGACATCTCCTTATTGTCAACTATTCATATTACAAAAATGATAAAAGTAGAAAGAAGAAATGAAACCAAAAATTATCAATAGTGGCCAGGTGTGGTGGTGCATACCTGCAATCCCAGCACTCAGGAGGCTGAGGCAGGAGGATTGACTTAAGTTCAAGGCCAGCCTGGGCTACATAGTGAGACCCTGTCTCAGAAAAAAATCATTTCCGATAGTGGCCAATGATTATAATAATTCTCTGGGTGGTGTGGACAGAATTGACCAGCATCTAACAAGCTTCCTATAATCAAAAAGCGAGGAAAAAAACATTATTATATAATATTTATGCACCTTATGGACCAAATACTGTGGAACTTGTTTGTTATTTATTCAAAACATCATTTACAATTTAGATTAGGCCTAATAGACCAAATAATTGAAAAATACATGACAGTGAAATGTCAACCAGGATATGCATCATCGGCATCTTCACTGTTACGTTTAGCGAGCAGACATTTTATTGAAATTACACCACCCACCAAAAAAAAAAGGAAAGGCCAACACGACAGTGTAAAGTGTTTTGTTTGGAGAATAATAATACTGTAAAAAGAATTCAGAGAGACTAGATGCTACTGTCCAGATTGTAACATTGTGTTGTATATTGAATATTTTAAGATATATCATATATAAAGAAGCATTGAATTAATTTGATAAAATTGTAGTTTCCATATTTCCTGCTATATTATCTTATAAAAATTAATGAAAAAATATGCAATATTTGATCATTCTGTGTTTAAATAATTGGACTGGTAAGTGGTTAAAAAACATCTTTCAAGCTGGGAATGTAGCTTACTTGTAGAGCATTGACTAGCATCCTTAGGGCCCTGGGCTTATTCCCCACTACCCCCAAAATAACAGTTATAAATCAAATATATAAATAAACGAAATGTGCTTCTATTTACTGAAGATTTTAATTAAGAATTCTGTAGGCCTGGTAATAAATATATATAAGTTATTTGTATATATTAACCTACTTACATTATGTCTACGTGTATATATATAGTACCTATCTTTGTCCCATTTGTCATTTTTTACAAACCAGAAATTACTTACATATGAACACTGCTTTTTAAAAACATTTTTAGTATATTTTTTTGTCTCCATTTACCTTCAGTGCCTTTGCCCAAAGCTTCCCTTTCAAACCTTGTGATTTCATTCATATTAGACTCGTATCTTCATGCAGTCAATCACTAATTTCTTTACTAGAAGTACTGCTGAAGGAAATTATAATTATCATTTCTCTCTGAGGTTCACCTGAAAAGCACATAATCAAGTCCGTTTACAGAGGTATAGCTAGGATTAAAAAAATACAAGAATGTGTCTGAGAGAGAGAGAGGAGAGAGAGACAGAGTGAGAGAGAGAGAGAGACTGAGGAACAACAGCAGGCATCCCTGAAGGGACAAGAGGACCGAGTGCCCCCACATGGGCAGATGGGCAGGTAGATGGAGGGGCTGAGCGGTGAGATCGCCCAGCAGGAGTCCCAGTGATGGAGAGAGGCAACTGGGAAAAAAGCCCAGCACCAAAGCATGGGAGCAGAGGAGAAATGCCCCGTTCTCCTCTCCACTTCACTGCAGTCCTACAGCAGCCCACGTGAGTGCGCTCTGCCTACCAAGGAAAATGGACGATGTCACCTACGTGGCTCTGCAGCCATGAACACAGAGCCGGTCACTCAGGGAAGGACATAAGCCCAGGATGCAAACGGAACGTCACCAGCGGGACTTGAATCAGCATCCATTCTTGCCTTTTCCTTTAACTAACAAAATTGTTTCCAGAAAACAGGGACACCCCAGCCCTGAAACAATTTAAACTGTGGGAAGGAGTCAGCAATTCAGTTATACCCCCAGCTGGAATTGAGATTTTCATGTTACCTATCATCAGTACTCTTCATTCAAGATACCAAGGAGAGCAGAAAGAAAGAAGTATTCACCTAACGTAAATGTGTTACTTAGCTGTTACTCTTTGTGCTTTTGGTCATGAGACCAATTTCACTGGAATTACTTTTTTCCCTTACTCATTCTATGCTCAAATTATACCTCCCCAAGTTTCTACAGTGCAGGAATTTTTGTCTCATAAGATGACCCAAATCTTCTTTTTGTAGAATCAGAGGCACGGGTGATCCTGAATTTGGTAGATTCACCTCTTCACTGACTGTTTTTATGAGACATGGAAATGTAAAAGACTCCAGAGTGCATCTCCTGGATTCCAACCAGTCTGGCTGACCCAATTTTCCCCTGTTATTCAGAATTAACGACCCCACCCAGACATTGAAATTCCTTGTAGCCAGTTAGGTCAATGGCATTAGGAGGTAAAAATAGCAAGGTTGCAGTTTCACGTCTCAATTTAATGAAAAAATAACTATACTTTTTGGCAGAAATGTTTCTTCCTTGGAAATGAGAACCTCCAAAGCCACTGAGTATAAGGTTTTAGGAAAAAGAGCCAAAATTCTGTAAATAGGATATTAGGTAAAAGAATGAGAAAGATCTCCATCCATTTTCCTGGGTTCCTGAACCTGCATATTCTGGCTTTGGGGAATGTGCTACGAAAGGTATTGGCCAATGGTTTAATCTGGTAGGCCAGCACCACAGTTTTAAACAATACTGTGTCCCAGCTGGCACTGAAAGAGAGCCTTCAGGGGTCCATTCCACCCAGCCAGCTGCTTATTGGTGAAGGGCATGTGAGGAAACACGAATTTCAGGGATATGAATCTATTGTAACTTTTTTTTTTTTTGCTATAAAATGTGTTTCTGGCCAAAGACAACGTGGTATGGGACATTATGGCAATGACGGAAGCCTTCTATAAGGTGACATATGGCAATGCCGGTAGAAGCACAGAGGGCGGGAATTCCATTTCCAGAGTGTGTATCTGTTTCTATGTAGATGAATCAAACACAATCGCCCTGCCACCAGGGCACTGGCTGGCGTCTCTACAGAATGGTGCCCTATCAGGAGATCAGCGCTGGCCTCTGCTATTGGCAGGTTGGACACTCACTGCCAGCAGCCAGATCAGGCGTGCTGAAGGATAATTTGTTTTGCTCTGCTGATGCATATTTACTGTCCATGCTCCTATAATTACATTTTGCCTGGGCTCGTTGAGTCAGAACCAGTTTTCCAGGGGAGAGACCTTGGCAGACGCCCACAGGAGAGGTTGCACACCAGACCCACCTTCTCTTCTAGAGGAGCCCTCTGCTGTGTGCGAATGTGAATTAAGGGAGATCTGGTGAAGAAGCAGGGACAGATTTTAGGAGTCTGAGTCACCTGGTCATCCAGTGCCCTCGTGACGCCCACACCTGCTTCGTCTTTCTCTCGGGAATATCTTTTGCCTTCTGTGATGACCTGCTAATACGCATGCACAACCTAAAGGTTTGATATATGGACAGCAAGCATCCAATTGGTAACGGGCTCCTCAAAGCACGTAGGTACCTGGTGTCCCACTGCCAGGCATTCATCTCTTTCTGCACACAGCAGCAAAGCAGCCTTCTGAAATGGAAAGGAGTATTTGGCAGAAGGGGATGTGGTTTTGTTCCAAAATTGTTAGGTAGATGAACCGGGAGTGTCTTTTAGGGGATAGTTAAAAGCCTCAAACAGCAGCACCCTCAGTCACAGATATTCCTGTACCATTAGGCCTACTGAGTCAAAATGCCCGAGTAGCAGGACAGCTTACAGCAAGGACTGAACCTGCTTCAGAGAGCTCTTTCGCTCTCTCCCTGGCTCGTGAGTTGGCCTGCAAATGCATCAGGATGCACACAGACATGGCAACGCTGGCTCTGAAGTTCAAAGGTGTGGTCCCCTGTTCCTTCTGCATAATGGGAGGTGCTAGGGGCAGATACCTGAAATTCTCTGCCAAAGGAATATTTGTAATAGCTTAACTTTATTCTAGCTACCTAGCTACTATACCAGTTGAGATCCTTCTAAGAAATAGAAATCTGTTTTAATGGCCCACAGTCTAGACTTTGGTGGAGAGACTGTTTACCTAGGAGTATCCAGCAAAGGGTACTCTAACACTCAGAGACCAGATACTGAAAGGCTTTTACCATCTCTAGAGCTAACAGTGCAAGAGTCATAATCTGCACTGAAAATAAAAAGAGCTGGTGCTGTAGAGATGAGATGTCTGATAGAAATCAGAGTCATGCAGAGTCAGGAAGGAAATAGGGGAAAATGCCAGCATTTCTCTCTTCTCTTGCCATCTGACCTCCTGCCAGTGGCTTGCATTTACCCAATTTAACTGGAAGCCAGCTTGCAGGGGACCCTGAAAGATACAGACTTAGTGATTCACCTCTGAGTAGAGCAGCAAGAGGAAGGTGTCTGGGTATAACAAACAGAACAACCAACACAGTGTTTCTCTCATCTAAGTATTTCTTTGTTAATTTTCTTCATTTACATGTAGTATCAGTGCATTTCACCATTTCAGGTAATGATTTCTACTTTACGTGTATATATATTTGTGCTTATTTTCCACTAGGCCGTGCATGTATGTGGGTGGGTATAAAAGGAACTCAAACAACACAACAGCAAGGAAGAAAAAGATTTGAATGAAAAATGGGCAAATGACCTGAATAGATATTTCTCAGAAAAGATGACATACAAATAACCAGCAAGTATGTGAAAAAAATGCTCAATATTGCCAATCATCAAGGAAATACAACTCAAAATACTGAGATATCATCTCACTCCAGTTAGCATGGCTATTACGACAAAGTCAAAAAATAACAAATGCTGGCAAAGATGTGGAGATGAGGAACTCTGACAAACTGCTGGTAGGAATGGAAATTAATAGGGCCTTTATGGAAAACATATGAAAATTCCTCAAAAATCTAAAGATAGTACTAATGCATGACATCAAAACCCAGGTAGTAGTTGTATACCAAAAAAAAAAATGAAATCATTTGTTCAAAAAGACATCTGTACTCCTATGTTTATTACAGCACTATTCCCAATAGCCAAGAAATGGAAAACAACTTAGTGTTCATGAACTAATGAGTGGATGAAGAACTGTTGGGCATAGACACATTGGGACACTATTCTGCCATAAAATGCATTGAAATCATGTCATTTGTGGCAACATGGATGAGCTGGAGGACATTGTGTTAAGCGAAATACATGAGGCACAAAAAGGCGAGTACCACACGAACATATTCACATGCAGAATCTAAAAATAATTCATCTCATAGAAGAAGAGAGTGGAATAGTAGTCACTAGAAACTGAGCAAAACAAGGGAAGGAAGAGCAGAAAATTTAGATAAGGGGCACTGAACACTGTTAGAAAGGAGGATTAGCTTTGATGTCCACAGCTTAGTAGAGTAGCTATATTCTATAGAAATCCACAGTATCTTTTAAAATAATGAGAAGAGTCTGAAAGTTTCCCACATATGGAAATGACTAATGTTAGAAGAGATAGAAATGCTTACTACCCTGATTTGATTGTTACACATTGCGCATGTACTGAATTGCCGTGCTGTACACCATAAATATGTTCAAATACTATGTGTCAATAGACAAATTTGTAGCCTGAAAGTAAATGGATGTTTGGGTCTGTATCTTGGGTAATGCTAAATGTGGATGCATTCTTGTGTGTGTGTGTGCGTGTGTGGTGCATGATAGTATATGTGTTTGCTTTCATGCAATATTATGTATTCCTCAGGGCCCCGGAAAGCAGCGGCAGGGATAGACTGCTCAGGGACAGGTGGGCACTGGCTCAGCCTTGACACATTTGCCATCAATGCTGGCTCAAGAACTCACTCTCTAGGGCCGGTGAGATGGCTCAGTGGCTTAAGCGCCTGCCCGGCAAGCGCGAGGGCCCGAGTTCGACTCCCGGAACCCACATACGAAAAAGGGGCCGGTGATATCGCCCAGCGGCACGGGCGCCTAGTGGCGCCCGAGGTCCTGAGGTTGACCCCCCGGTACCCACAAAAAAAAAAAAAAAAAAAAAAAAACTCCAAAAAAAAGAACTCACTCTCTTTCTCAGAGAAAGATTACACATTTCTAGTGATGCCAGAGAATCAGGCAAGGCATAATGGAAAGTTCAGTGCCATTTATACGCTTAGTAAAACACCGAATCACTGTGTATGGATGGCCTGATAATTATGTTGATTCCCTCCAGTGGATAGAAGAAGAAGTGCTTTCTTCTTTTGTGAATTTGAGATTTTGTTATAAACCAGTAGTTGACATAATTCTGGAACTTTAGAGGAAACCACAACCAACCATAATTCACCTAATTAAAACACACATCTTCCCCTCTACCTATTCATCATCTCTTAGTTCATATTTTCCCCATTGTATTCAGCTCCCACTCTTTAGCTCTTGGTTTATAGTTAAAATCTATTTATAAGATTGAAGAATTAATTATTGAAAGTATGCATCCCTTAACTCTACAGATTCATGAAATCCATATTAACCTCTGCATTTTATTGCTTATTTTTCCGGACCAATGGTCAGCAAAAGATACACCATGCTTCACTGCTTCTGTTACATTAGTGGAAAAGCCACTCTAATGTCCTGTAGGTAGACTTTGCCCTTAAGCTTTTCTCTGTAAATCATAACTACTCTAACTGTTCCACTAACCAGAGGGCAAATTCCCTTTATTTATTGTTGTGTTGTTCATTTCAAAAAGGTAAAGTATGAGTTTTGTCATAACACCTAAGACAATGGCCTCGGAGTATCTGTTTGATCATGTGGGACAGTGTGTTTCATAGTTTTCAATGTTTTAGAAAACTGGTCACAACTAAATAATATTTGATATAAAGAACAGAGACAGGTAAAATGAAAAGCAATGAAAGGTGTTTAGCTTAAAAGAAAAAGAGATTTAAGGATGATATTAAAGCCATCTTATAAATATCCAAAGGCTTGCCAGGGAATGACCAGGGAGACAAATATTATACTGCCTTAATGGACAGACAAAGGAAAGCTGGATACAAGTTTAACAAAAACTATCAGGTATGGGTTGCTTCAAGGTGTTGGGGAGACAAATAGAAATGTCCTAATACAGTCTCCTTGTTAAAGGTGCGCTAGAGGAAGAAATGAAGACTTAGACTAATTAAACTGTATTGACCTTTTCAATTCTAATGTTCCATAACTATATGAAATGGTACTAATATCTAAGGATCAGGTTATTCTTTCCCTGTTGGTCATGCTGAAAGGATTTAAGGAAATGTACGGTAAATGTGGCATGATGATGACTATAGGATTTAGAGCTGGAAACTCAAGGCTTGAATTCCATTTCTATTTCTGTCTCTAATTACTTGGCATTTTAAAAATTAACCTGTCTGGGTCTCAGTTCTTTTATTAAAAATAATAACTCTACTATATCCTTATAATGTTGTTACATGAGTTAAATTAAAAAGTACATATTTAATACCACAAACCCTGAAAATGACCTAATGTGCAAAGACAGTGTTACAAGCTAAGAATCAAAGATGAGAAAAGAGGAGTTGCATTCTAAAAATTTGTAAGGTTTTTATGACACATGAAGAGACAGCTATAATTCAGCATGGAAAATGATAAAAATAGATGTAAATTAAAGAGGAGTTTAAGAACAATAAAGTTTGGAAGGTCAAGTTTCTTGAGAGATTACCCCCCCAAAAAAATACAGAAGAGATTCCATAAATCTTGCAAGACAAAGACATTTCAGGCAATATGTAAACATTCTACCAGGAGTAGCATGAACAAATATATAGAAGTGAATAAAAGTTTTGTTCCAAGCCCTCTCCTTGCAAAATATAAAATGTAAGCACTACCTGATGGACAATGAGTAGTAAAAGATGGCTCAATTACATGTTCAAAAACATCTGCCATGGTTCATGGCAGCTAGTTGATGTACAATACTAGAATTTTAAAAATCAGAGTGTTTGATTTTGGCTCTGGTCTTTTCAAAATTATATGCTTCAGACTTATTTTTCTGTAATAAACAACTATGAAACTAGACAAAATATATGATGCAAGACTTAAAGCATTGTACAAAAAAGCATGGGGTTTTGATCTTTGAAATGAACTCCATACTTAAAGGTGGGTTTCTTTATAGGACTGCTTCCACCGTTGCATTAAAGGGAAGAGGATATAAGATTAAGCTAAGGTGGCTGGAATTTGTGAAGAAGACCCCAGAAAGGAGTGAGCTGTGCTGAGGGAGAGGAAAAATGTGTATACAGATTTTTAAAATATTTGATGAATACTAAATTGTGCATACAATTAAGAGTTCATAAGGCCAGACAGAGAAGAGCTACAAGGGACAGCGAGTTGAAAGCAAATCCCACCAGCTGAGGAATGTTGGGTGCCATTAGCATTTGAGCAACCCATAGTGAAAGAGGCACTGAGCACCTCCAGGTGACTCAGGGAGAATTCTCAAGGGAATGCCGTCAACGTAGCACTAATGTGGCCCTATCAGTTGCGAATTTGGAAACAACTCTTTATCAGATTGCAGCCAGAAACAGCTTTTAAGTTTCTAAAACCAGGCTTTAAAAATCCTAAAACCAAACCTAAATGGATCAAGCTGATTTGACAGTCAACTGTCTACTCCTACAAAATTTAACAGTTTCACAGGAAATAGACTTAACATCTAAATAATATGGAAAGAAAAATATCAAATGTAAAAAAATAATCAGGAGAGCAAACATCAAAATAGACCTACAGATAACCAGGATGTTGTTAATAGCAGAAAAACACATGCCAATTACTAAAATTTTTAAATATTTAAAGAAAAAGTTGATAAAGAGTATAGAGATGGGGAATATCATGATTATCAGCAGAGAAATGGAAACTAAAAATATTTAAATGTAACCGGGAAGAAAGGCACATAATGTGAAAGAGACCAATGTTAAACCGTACTGCTGACTTCTGACGAGAATGAATGTGAGCTCGTTGACAATTGAAACATATTTTAAAGTACTGAAAAGTAAAGAAAGTCTTTCTAGAATGATATATCAATTCTGAATAATTTTCTAAGTAAAACAAAATGAATAATCTTTAAGATTAAAATAAAAGATGAAAAATTTGTCACCAGTGGAACAGGGTAAGTGTTGAAGTAGCTTCTTCAGGCAAAGGTAGTGATACAAAATATAAACTTAAACTCAGCAAGGATAACAAGATTGCCAGAAACAGGAAATATGTGAGTAAATAAAAATATTTGCATGCCAACATTCAATTTTAATAATGACTATTTAAGGAAAAATAATGCTATATTGCTGGATATACAAATATGTATAAATAAAAGGTATGTAAAGTGTATTAAAAAGGACGAGAGCTAAATGGAAATAACCACACTGACACCTCAATTGTGCATGTGTACTTAGAGTTTGCCTTCTTAAATGTGTCCTTACCCCCAAAATTTACAGCTGCACATGAGGTATAGTGACAGTGCTTTGGGAAAAACAAAAAGAACATCTTCACTCTCGGGAAGTTTGGAACATCCCTTCAAAACCAGAAGGAACATGAAAAATTTTAAATACCATGGAAATTGTATTAGTCGGCTAGCTCATCACTGACACACAATACCCAACTCCCACAGCTTATAGGAGGATTGGTTTAATTTGTTTGTTGTTTCAGTGCATGGTCACCTGGCTCCAAGGCAAAGATATCACAGTGGAAGCACATGGTAGAACGATGCTGCTCGGTTCATGGTGGCCGGGAAGCAGAGAAGGAGAACAGTGCCTGAGAGGAACGATATACATGCCACATATTGTCACCAAGGCCATGCTTCCGTGACCCACCCAGATACACCAAGAGTATGAAACATCTGCTACGCGTTTTATAATCCAATGAAGTTGACAATCAGGATTAATGGTCACAGAAATGCTACACAGTTACAGATTATGATAAATGGCTTCTGTCCATCGTTTTCACTAAAGGACTCAGCAATGCCCTTTTTTATTTCCCACATCCCATGAGAAAACATCAGCTCCTGAAACAACTTATAAAGCTTATTTGGTTTGTGACTTTGTGGAGGTCTCTTGCAAGTTGTCTTGGAATTCTTGGATTTGTTTTTTCAATTATCTACAAGGATGCCTTTGTTCTAACTATAGCATTTAGTCTAGAAAATCCTGAAAACGTGGTTAACTGATTTTAAAAACTTATCTTGGCGAATATTACATAATGAAGCTTTTTCTCCAGCATCTTGTACAACAATGTCACTGATTTTGTTAACTGATGATTTACCATTTTATAAGAATGTCATAGTCCCTTAAGAGTAATCACATTTCTTATTATTTGTCATCTTTCTGGATAACTGGTTAAAGGTTTATATACATATACCCCCAAAATAAAAGCAGGGCTCTGACAGTAGTTTATAGTCTGAGAAGGTACTCTTCTCAGGTTGCTAAACAAATAAAATGCACATTATTCAAAGTATGAATGATTTTAAATAGTATCAAGCTAGCAGTAATGAAAATTGAAATATATTTATTTGTGATAAACATTTAATGAAATGTCCTAAACCAGAATGGTTAAAACATTGTGATACAAAGAAATGAAAAACTATGCGTTAATATGACACTAATAAAAAATAATGAACTGTTAATACATTTAAGGACATAGAGGAATTGCCACAATATGCTAAGCGAAAGAATAGGACACAAAAGATATGTATTTATGATCACATTCGTGTAAAGTTTCAGAATGGGCAAAACCAGTCAACGCAGATGGGATCAGTGAAGGTTGAAGGGCGATGAGAATGGTTGAAATGTGGGAGAGTGACGGAAATGTTCCCTGCCTCAACTGAGGTGTGGGTTATTTGCACATATGCTTTTGTCAAAAGTCGTTGGTCAATCACTTAGAAATTACGCATTTAATTGTGTCTAAAGTATACCACAATTAAAAAGAAGGGAAACTAATTTCTAAAAACCTGAGAAAATAAAGCTCTGCACTTTAATCCCCAAAACCAATAATTTCTGGTATTCCTCTTACTCTCTTGGTAAGACTTATTTTTGAAATGTCTAGATTTTCCAGATAGTGAAGTTTAAAAAAAACTGCAGATTATGAGTTTCAATGCAGTAATGGTCAAAAATAGACCAGGAACAAATTACCACCAAATTAGTATTTTGGGGATGAACAATAGCCTCCCCCTCAAAGATGTTCCACACCGTAATTCCTGGAATCTCTGAATATGGCAAAAGGAACTTTATAGTTTCAATGAAGGTTCTAACCTTAAGATACAAAGCTTACCCTTATGTGGCCCCAGTCTAATCACATAAACTCTGAAAAGCAGAGAACTCTTTGCAGGTGTAGACAGAGACTGGCAGATTCCAAGAATGGGACAAGTGGCGCCATCTTGGTTCCGATTTGCTAATGTTCCCATGGGAGGAGTGAGACAGATTCATGGGTGCCAAGTGCAGCTTCCAGCTGAAACCTACAAGGAACCATCAGTTACAACCACAGGGCAAAACTCTAGAAAAGTTCATTTATAGCTCCAAGTACAAAATGGTGGCGACAACCTCTGTGAATGTGGCATATTTTTCCCTACAGCCTCCCACTAGGTTCCTGCTGACTGACACATGCGTGGGACCTGGGAGACTTGGAACAGAGGAGCTCTCTGTGTCCACTGAGTCTTTAGACCTGCAGAACTACGAAGTAATTGTTTTGCTGAAAACATTAAGTTTGTTGGAATTTGTTGTGAGAAAAATAGAAAAGTACTGCTATATTTCAGAATAGGAGTGAAATATCAAGGGGTTTTGATTTTCAGGGGGTTCAAGACATATCTCATAAAGTTTCTGAAAATGAGAGATTTGAGGAAGATGAAATTGGTAACTGTTTACATTTAAATTTTAATTCGTATCAGATTCTGCTGCCTCCCTCCTGGCTCACCATCCCTCTCCTGTTTGTTTCCCCGGAGCTTCTCCTTTCCTATTAAAATCCTCTCTAGTTGTAAACTTTGTTATCGGTACAACTTTGAGGACATGGGTATACGTGGCGTTTTCACTTCATTTATGCATGGGAAAATTTCTTTACCGAGTCAAAATTTTCTTTGATGATTCTTGCACCTCAGAAAACAAATGAGGGCAAGTATATTTTATTTTAAATCAAACCAAAATCTTCTGTTATGGCTTCAGGGCCTGTCAGTCTCCTTTGCTTCACAAAGCGCGTCAGGCCCTGCCATCCCGAATCCCTGTCTCGACCTATCACTGGTACAGTGCTCTCCCTACCCTCCCCCAAATCATTACTTCTAATTAAAATTGACCTTTCCCACCTTTCACCCTTACCTTTTTCAGGACAGCCTTTTGAGAACAATTGCCACTGCTCTTTTATCAAAAGCACCTTCCCAAGTATGTGTTTTCCTGCCTATGAAGGATTTTTTTTTCACACTTGAGGAAGAGAAAGATTAGAAACCAAGCAAATTCAGTGTTGTCTACTGTGGTCACCAGAAGGGTAACTTTCCACCATTACTTGAGACAAACGTACATGTGTGTGTGTGTGTGTGTGTGTGTGTGTGTGTGTGTGTGTATTTAATCCAACCTGATATCAAGACTTCTCAGTGGATGAGAAAATACTCATCTAACTAAAAAGGAATTGTTCCCTAGGTCATTGTTGAGGAGACACTAACCTAAAGGAGAAGTCTTAAAGCTCTTTAATGGAAAATGTATTTTCTTTTTGGAACATCCGAGGTCAGCTTATTCACATTAACATCTGTGGTAGCAATAAGCTTAGATGAACAAACACGGCTACTTTATAGAAAAAAAAATATATAAAAAGTATAACAATAGTAGAAGGACAACTGAATTTATTGGCTTTAATTAAGTGTGCTTGTCCCTAACTGATATAATTTAAACACAGTCCATAGAAAAGATTTATTGTATATTCAGTACCAAATTGACTGTCCACATAAGAATATTCATAGTCTAGTGCAAATAAGCCTGATATACAGAAAGCAATAAAATCACTCTAACAATGTTATTTTTAATTTCCAATCAAATATTTAAAAAAATAATAATAAATAAAGTTTAATAAGGTTTTCTTATTTCTTTCTCAAAAAAGTAAAAAGCTTTGAGAACTTAGAAATGGCAATATGAATTTCTGATATTGTATACATTATCATTAAAATTTAATTCAGGAATTTAGATAAGAATTTGGAGTGTTTCTAATAATCCTTTTGGCTCTTCCCTCCTCTGTCATGAGTAACCAATTAATTCATTTTTCTTCTTTTTGAAGTACTAAACTACTTTTAAACAGTTGAGCCAACCCTAACTGGAGATACTTCATCATCGATGTCCCTGTAACACACTTGGAATTAACAATAAAAGACATGTATGGCAGTGTTCCCAATTTTTTTTTTCAGCCCCTAATATCTACCTGCTTAGTGGACAAGTGAGGGGTCGGATGTAGAAGACTAAGACAGAGGGTGTTTACTAAACTCATAATGCAGACTAAGCAAACTAAGTGATGTACCTTCATTACACCATATTCATTTAAACGAGATCAGAAATTATGCTTATTTTACAGAGAGGAAAACTTAGTCTCAGACACTGAAAGTAACTCATCCAAGATAACATAAGTGGATTTCAGTGCTTATGCATCTAATTCCAATGCTTCCAGGGCTCATTACTGACTTTCTGGAAGGAGAGGAAGCCAGGGAGAATGAAATGAACCGCAAAGCCAGAAGTCTCCAGCCTATGCAATGCAATTGGGGTCTCAGGTATCCTCCAGGAACAAACACCGTGAGCATGCACTTTCCATCAACATCTCATCATTTTTTGAAGTGAGCTAGCTATAGAAAGCTATGAAAGGGCAAGGCCTCACCTGTCCACTTAATACTTTAGCGGCTGTAAATGTAAGGCTTCTAGGTCTTCTAAAGGCCCTGGCCCAGGGTGTCAAAAATGAGTCCATTGTCCTGGGTTAAAAAATTAATAAAAGGGTGCCAAAAATAAAAGTAAAACAACAGCAAGTATCTCAGTACTCAAGACTTATAATAACGCAATATTTTATTAAATCAAAATTAGTGCAAAACTCCATGAAGAACAATATACTGATATTTTAAGTAAATACAATCAATATTACTAATTGTCCCTGTTGCTTAGAAAGGTCCTATTACTGATCCTGTGCGACCATCAGGCTCGAGGAGCATCTGCCTCACAGAACTAAAAATGCCCAGAGGATGCGTGCCCTTTTAATTCAGGTGATGGTCATATTTGATAACTCAAAGATGTACTTTTTTCATGTCCCAATATTTGGAATTGGGATGTATCCCATAGAGTAGCCATTATTACAGTTGCTGACGGGGAAGCAGCAGTTCTTATACAGTTGGCATTGCTAATGCAGGTGTGTTAGATTTTAAATCTTTGTGGCATGATTAGAAAATCAAAGCCTCCTTATTTTACTGCCAATAAGTAGTATTATTTGTTGTCCAAAACCTGCTAATGGGAACGTTCTGGTAAGATCAGGAGAGCACTGAATTGTGCCTTAACGAGGACTTGGAGGAAAATCTGGGGGACCATATTGGACACTGTAAAAAAAGTATGTGTCCCCAGTGTTTAGGGGGACACATAGGTAGGGAGAAATACTGATTCCTTTGAGTCAAAGAGATTCAAATTCTTAGATTATTAATGCAAACAAGTTTTAGAAACTTTATGTGTGACTAGTAATGAAATATAATTGAAAAATCTATGCTTGTGTGTTCAAAGAATGTAAAATAATTCAACATAAGAAATGATAAAGAAGTATTGTATAATAGCCTAATTAGGAGCATATTCTTTTTATTGACAAATAAAATGATAGTTTATTTTATAAGTTATCTCAAGTTCAACAAACTATAGTATTGTCAAAATATGTTGCACGTAAGATTTCTGTTAGTACTCTGCAGATATTTTCTTCTAATCTATCTTATATCAATATTGTTTATGACAGCTCTCATGAATCAAAATTATTTTCTTAATATATTAAATTCCATTTTTCCCTTAAGTGCTTTTTTATTGATGGTTTGGCAGACCTTCCATGTCCTCTGTTTTTAAGATATTATTCTATATCCTCTTCTTTATACATTAATAATTTTACCTTTGTTTTGAATATACATCTAGAATTAATTTTGATAAAATTTAATGTAATCTCCCAAAGTAACCATTTTAATTGTGTAATTAACATAGCTTGAATTTTTAAAATTTCTTCAAGACCTGGAGATATAGTACTTTTTTCTAGTTTAAATATTTTCTTCTTTCTTTCTACTTTTTCTTCAGACTTACCCAAAATTTGTTTTACTGACCTTTTCAAACATCACACTTTGAAAATAATTGTCATGGAGTCCTGTGTTTTTGCTTTTCATTTTCCCTCATCAGTTCCACCTGTGTCCCTTCTGCTATTAGCCCACTCAATAGATTTCAATTAGAAGTCTTTTTCAAATGTTCAAGAACATTCTTTTTATGCATTTGACAGCTTCTCATATTTTGGTGCTGAAGAGCATTATTCCAATAGCCTTTACTCAGTAATTACGGATAATGGATAAACACTATCATGGCAGTCCTTGTACGTTTTACTTTGGATAAGTAAGTTCCCTGTTCTCAAAGTGTGCTGTTGCTACTTAGAAACAAAGAGATTCAAGCAATTAGAAGTAAGACAGTATGTGAGAAGAATGCTCAATGAACCTTAAGTAAGGAAAATCAGCACTGAAAGTATTAACCCATATTGGAACAAAGGAAAAATGAGCTCCAAAACATATAAAGAGTCCCTAAAATGAGGCAGGAGCTGGGTATAAACCAATAAGGCACACATGTTACCAGAAAACTCTAGGAAAAGAGGAGAATCACTAAAAAAACTCTATGAAACCCAGATGGTCACTCAAGCAAAATCCAGACACAAACGATCCTGAAAAATATCACGTCTGCAAAATGTAGTTGATCAAAGAATGAACCAAACTGAAGAACTAAGTAGCGACACTTCATAAAATGATGAGGGATGAGTAATAAATCCTGTTAATACAGAACATAGATTAAACAACAAAGAAAAATTTACGGCAGAGGAGGCAGTTCAATAGCATAATTTCTGGCAAAATAAAAATAATGCAAGTACTAAGACACCAGAGGTTGCAAAAAGGATGTTTAAAAATGGGGAGAATGCTAATTATATAATCTCTTACAAAAAGATGCAGCTTGATGTCTGAAAGTAAAAAAGAAACCTGCAGGGACTTCTTCCAGGAATGGCAGACTTGTCACTGAGATCCACTGAGGACAAAAAAGCCATCTCCGAGACATTAAGTGTTAACAGAGCAAGGGAACACTACAAAGCCAAAATCTTCCAAGTGAGCTTGGCATGCAACTTTGCTTTTCAACTCAAGATTTTTGCTGTTTCAAGGATGTTATGAAATAGATTGCGAGACTGCACATTTGGAGATTTTATGAATATATATATATATATATATATATATAATCTCCAAATATATATATTTGTGTGTATCAGAAGAGTATGGAAAGAAAACCAGAGTACATGTTCTTCCACACTTTGGATAGGGACCAAGGACTGACTCTAGCAGGAACACCCCGTACACAGACATAAAACTGTGTGTATATTTGTAGGTGCAGTGAAGTAGCCCTACAATCCTAGTGCCCTCACCTTCCTGCTAAGAGCAGTAACCCCTCTCTAAAGAAAGTTAACATTTTTCAAGGCCTCAAGGTTTTTTTTCAAGTTTTAATATATAATGCCTAACACTCAATAAAAAATAAAGATAAATACGTAGGTTGGATGACATGAAGGAGCCGAAATTATTGGAAAAAAAAAAACTAGAGGACATACGAAAGCAAAATCAAAAAGTGTTTTTCTTAAAAAATGATAAATCTGTTTATAATTTCATGAAAAATAATGAGAATCAGACAGAAAAATACTAGTTACCAATATGATATTAATAAAATTAATAAAAGATGAATAAATAAAATTTAAAAAGAAAAGATATCACTAATAATTTTATAGACAGCAAAATAATTCATAACAGACCTTCCAGGGTCCAAGCTAATACAATAAGGCAGCAAATATTAATTTTATAGACAGCAAAATAATTCATAACAGATCTGCCAGTGATCCTAGCAAAAAAAAGTTAATTTATATAGATTGCAAAGTAAAGGTAAATGGTACTTCGCAGATGGCATGAAAATTTTCCTATGAGAGAAAATAAATAGGTGAAACTACCCACTTACTATTTATACCAAAAATATATGCAAGCATATACTGTATTGTTTTTTTTAAGAATGGTTTTTAAAACTGAATGTACATTAAATACATTGATGAATGAAAATGAGCAAATTAGAACCACATGTAACAACTGGATCAATTTCATGTAAATAATGTTAAGAAAAGAAAACAAAAAATATTAGTTTTTTGAAGGCTGTCATAAGTCACCGCAAATGTTGTAATTTAAAAGAATAGAAATTTATTTATTCATAGTTCAAAAGGCCAGAAGTCCAGCATAGTTTTACTGACCTAAAATCAAGGTAGCGGTAGGGCTGCACTCTGGCTTTTGCTCTAAAAGATCCTCTATGTTTCTAGCAGCACGATTCAGAGCTAAATCCTGTAAGCGGCTTCTGTGTCCATCAACAGAAGAATGGATAAAGAAATGTAGTATTTAACCCACCACTGTGCTGTAAAGAAAGATAAACTTGTGTTATTTGTCGGAAAATGGATGCACCTTGAGACCATGATGTTAAGTGAAATAAACCAGACGCACAAGCTTAAACACTGCATGGTTTCTCTTATACGTGAAACCCAAAGTATAAATAAAGAACAGCGTAGAGAGAGATCTTTCTCAAATGAGAAGGGGATCAAGAGGCAGAGGGATGCAGAAGGAGGATGGGGAAAGGGGATGAAAAAAGAAATTAAGATGTGCTATGTATATGTATCAACTGCACACAAGGAACAAAAACGTTATGCTTATGTACTGCTAAAAAACATGTACTGATAAAACATGCACTAATACAAAACAAAACTCTCCATCTGGGGCTCCAGACCTCCAGAACTACACCTTCCTACATCTGCAAAGGCAGCAGGACATTATCCTCAAGCCTCCGCGTCCATCTTCTCATCTCCTTCTGCTGTGTGTGTGCGTGTCAAACCTCCCTGTACCACTTTTATAAGAACACTCGTGATGGTACCTAGGACTCACCCAGATAATCAGGATGGTCCCCTCATCTCAAAATCCCTCCCTTATATACATCTGCAGACACTCTGCATCAGGGTGACTTTTGAATGTTCTAAGGACTTTCATGTGGACATATTCTCTGGTAGCCATTCTTTTTTTTTTTTTTTTTTTGTGGGTACCAGGGGGACGACCTCAGGACCTCGCGCGCCAACAGGCACCCGTGCCACTGAGCGATATCACTGGCCCCTTTTTCGTATGTGGGTTCCGGGAGTCAAACTCGGGCCCTCGCGCTTGCAAGGCAGGCGCTTACGCCGCTGAGCTATCTCACCGGCCCTCTGGTAGCCATTCTTGAACCACCACAGAGGGGGTATATACATTTTAACACTTCAGGAAACGAACTCAAAGAGAGGCTATCTTTGAAGACGAATGAATACTGTAGGGATCTATTTTGCAGAAACTATTTCTTCAGAGTGGTGTTTGCTAAGGTATTTTTTGTGATAATTCCTTAAACTATATAAACTTCATTATGTTTTAGCCTTACACCTACATATACACATGTACATGTGAAATATACATGGATAGATATACATAAAGTTTAAGAAAGAAACTATAAGGACTCCATTATCTAACATTTTTCCGACTTTCTTTTTCTGAATAAAAGTGTAATCCTTTAGGAAATAGACAATCCCCTGAATGTATCACTTTTACTAAAGAAACGGATGTAGTATTCCTTTATGAAATTATTTTTCATATATATATATATATATATATATATATATATATATATATATATATGTATAGCCACCTTTTTCTTGTGTTTACCAATCCATCTAAATTTTGGAATACAAATTTTGAAACATGTTCAACTATTTTATCACTTTTATAATAACTATACGTGTTTGTTACTTTTAAATTTTATTTATTTACTTATTTATTTTTGTGTGTGTGGGTACCGGGGGGTCGACCTCAGGACCTCGTGCGCCAGCAGGCGCCCGTGCCGCTGAGCGATATCACCGGCCCCTTTTTCGTATGTGGGTTCCGGGAGTCGAACTCAAGACCTCGCGCCTGCCGGGCAGGCGCTTAAGCCGCTGAGCCATCTCACCGGTCCTACTTGTAAATTTTAATAGTACCAAAAAGTGGAAAATGGAATCCCTCAAAAAACTCACTCAGAATGATTTTACCAGTTGTTAACACTGGTTGTCTTGGAGAATTTTGGGTGACTTATTGGTGTTTTCTTGCACTTTCAGATATTGCTCAGAAGTTTGAAGTACTAACCATGTAGTATTTTTATAAAACAAATAAAAATGACTTACATGAACCCCAGGTGGAAATTATAAAAATGAAAATAACAAAAAGAGGAATAGCTGTTTATGTAGCCATTTAGTATCTACCATATGCTATGTACTACTCCACATGTATTACACCCGTTTTTCAATCATCACAATTTTAATAGAGGTATGTAGTATGGACTATCATACCTACTTTACAGATGAGAAAACAAAAATGCATTGTAAGTTTAGGTGACTTGACCAGCAAACAATATTCCAAACACAGGGGAAAATCATGTATGTGCCAATGTCACCCATAGTGATTTAAATTTTATTTTGACTCAATCCAAAATATATCAGCATTTCAAAAGTGCAGACTGTCCGTGAACTCGTCACGAGCCGTGTGTGTACCTCTCTGTTCTCCTCACCACCGGCTCTGTCCCACACTCCCTTACCCCCTCAAGCACACACTCCATGCACAAAAACAGCTCGCTCTTTAAGAATTGAGGTGATCTCTTACACACAGCTCAGCTGCGGAATCTAACGTAATATCTAACACTAAAAATCCCCCACCCAGAACGTTTATTGTGAATGAATCCATGACTAAATGCAGCTTAAACTCGCAATCATCGGCTCAGCAGCTGGACTCCCAAGCAAAAGTGAGGTCTCCCCGTGCAGCTGTGCCGTCCTCACTTGTGCAACTGGAGCTTAGAAAACGGCAGCAGTTACCTCTTCCCTTCTCTCCTTAAGAAAATGCTCACGATCACGCCCAGAAGTAACAAGATTGCTGCCGCCAGAGTTCCTGCAACTGTGGTCTTCCATGAGTGATAACCGGAACTGAGAAGGCAGAACGATTATGAAACCGAACCAAACAGCAGTCCACATTCTCTCTTCGGGATTTTGTACCCGAGATATCATAAAGGAATGCAGTGCAGAGGCAATCACACGCCTAATGTACAAATCAATAAGGTGCTGGTCTAATGTTTGTCTTTGTGAAATTAGCATGAAATAAATGGAAGCAAGAGCAAATGATCAGGAGGCAAAATTGTCTCTTGTCAGAGAAGGTTCAGAATTAGTTTGTATTTCCACAACATTCCAAATAGCACTGATTAACTGAGCCAATAGGCTTTCCACAGGACCACGGCTATAATATGCACCCTGTGTGGTGAAAAAATCCGTAGAACTCAAACTCAGCATCCTTAACTGTACCGATGTAAGTAATTGTAAGGAAAGAATATGTACCCATTCCCTAGATAGTTTCTATAATAATAGTCTTCTACTAAATTTAGCAAACATATGCAGAGGAGGTCTAAAGAAAAGAATACAATAAAGGCAAATGTTTCTAAAATGCAGTAAAATGGTAGCATGAAATGATTGGTTTTTCCCCACCCAGGTGTTCCCTCAAGTCAGTTACTCTTCTCACTGGTGTACTTATTTTCTTTTGATTCTTTCTATTTCTACATAAATTTGTGTGCTTTTAATTTTGAAATCTAAGTTCTAGAAAACTTTTGCTCAGTTAAATGTCGTAGACCCAGAAATATGAAAACGATTGTAAGATGTAACCATTCTTTAGGATTCATAACCAAATCTTTTTATTTCTTAGTGAACTGAAAATATTACCTTCTATCTGTGTCTCAATTATAATAAGGTGGGATGAAATAAACATTCTGAAAATGACAGCTTTTGGCATCTTATTTCTTTTTTTTACCTAATACAGCACTCAAAAACTAGTTGCCCTTTGTACACATAACTACTCAGCATACAAGAACTGTTTAATCTTGACAAATTCTGACAAATAGAGAAAAGATTCAGACACACCTTCCTTTCTTCCAGTATCCATCAAAAAGAAAAAGGTCAAATTGATGGACAGTGGGAAGAAAAATGATTTGTTCTTGAAGATGGACACAGAAGGTCAACGTGTGCATTTCAGACAGGCAGAGTAACAGCCTGACAGGTGAAAAGAGAAGCAACTTTGTGATCCGGAATGCACTTGCAATATCAGAAAATAAGGTATTAAGTCCCAACTTCAAAGCATCAAGTGTGGTAGGATAGTTGATGCAAGAGATGTGGGTTTGGGGGAGAACAAAGGGACCAAGCTTGGCTTTGCTTCCTCCATGTGTTTCCATTAAGTCCTAATCAAACTCAGCTCCAGTCTACTTGGGAATCATTGCTAGAACTCTAATCTGCCTCATTCATGCCTTTCATCTGTTTCTCTGTTGCCTGGGAGCTGGAGTGATTTATTGATTTTGATTCTGATTTGTAAGAATTTCAAGAAGGAACATTTAATGTCAGACCAAGGTACCCAATTTAGAAGGTGCTGAAAATATTTTGCGAAGATGTGGCTTTCTCACCAAGTTTCTAAAGACTTAATTGGCCTCTTAAATAATAGGTTTGATTTAGAAGCCTGGTGCCAGGTTACAAAGTGCTGTCTGGCTCGGATCTGTCCCTTTCAAGCTTAATGAACATCTTTGTTCTGCTTCCAAACCTTCCATATGGTTAGTACTGGATGAAGCAAGATATTTTCACCCAGAAAAGAGAATTCAATATATTTACTCATAACTCCTAATTGAACAGTTAATATAGAGTCAAAATTTAGCCTATGAGTCTGTAATAATTTATATGTTTTGGGGAGTCTTAGGTTCATTTGGCTCTACTCTGGGGCACTTTTGTAAAATGTGCTGCCAGAGCATTCATGATTGATTTGGTTTCGTTGCTGATACTCACAAAATCTTGATTTCCCTTGACTTCGCACTCAGCAAGCTAGTGCAAAAGTGTAATAGGGACAATATCCTAGCACTGCTCTCTGAGGAGGTCAAAGTATTTTCCAGTCATCCCCTCATTAATCCTCACAACATTCCCATGATGTTAACCAGCAGAGCTATTTCTATTTTATAATAGGGATTGGATTTTTCCATAGATAGGTGATTTGTCCAGAGAGGTATATATTACCAATGGAAAAGAAGGAAGAAAACTATGTTTCCTATATTTTAGATCACCGCGTAATTTATTCTCCAAACTAGTAAACTCATGAAAATGAAAGGAGTGCTATTAACAATTATGCACAATAGCAGTCACAAACTGGAACTGATGTCCACCCCACTCAGGCCCCAGTGAATGGAGTAGAAGGAAACCACAGTGCCTAGGTGAGTCCGTGGTCTAAGATAGAAATGCTGATCTTACTCACGTGGAGAATGCCTATGTGAGAATAAGTAGTACAGCAAAGGTCTTGTTCCATCACAACATACCATAACCAGCATAGCTTACACAATAGCAACTTATTTTCTCACAGTTCTGGAACCAGAAAGTCTAAGATCTGGGTGTGTCAGTACGTATTTGGCTTTTGGTGAGGACTGTTGAAGACAACCAGCATCTCACTGTGTCCTATGAGGCACTGAGGTGGAGAGCAAGCTCCAGGGTATCTGTCTTCTAAAGAAAGAGTTTCATCAGGGGGCCTCTCATGACCTCATCGCAACATAATTAACCCCTGGATTCCCTACCCCAAAACCACCACACTGAGGGTTAGGGCTTCAGCATATGAACTGTAAGGGAAGCACTGCATTGCATAAAATTGCAGCAGATGCCATTACTTCATTCTGTCTTCTGGAATTTCTCTGTATGTGGAATACACATCCTCATTCCAGACATCAGGACGCTGAATTTTGTCATGAATGGGTATCTTGTGGAACCAACAAAAAAATAATCAAGGGTTGTCGTGGGTGAGTTACACACTGGGGAAAAATGAGAAATGATGAAAAAACCCTTAATTGATGTTTTGTGTGTGGGAATGATTGACTATGAATAATCCACAATACAATCCTCCCAAAAATGATACAAGAGCTTCTATGTTTTTGTGACTACAAAAGCCAATAGCACATCATTATGAAAAAAAATAAGTCTCTGCAAAAATAATCCCAGCATACTGGGAGGCTGATGCAGGAAGATCATAAATTCAAGCCCAGCCTGGACAATGTAATGACTTAACCAAGACACTGTCTCATAATAAAAAAAAAATGATAAGAAGGGCTGGGAATGTAGCTCAGCACAAAGGCCTTGGGTTAAGTCCCCAGTACCCCCAAAATGTTTTCTTTCTGTGATATTAGATTAATCAACATGGTAGTTAGTTATAGATTTCTAAATTCATGCTATTAAATATGGCAATTTTTGCCTTAAAAGTTAGTGCTACTGTCAAGTCAAATATGTTTGATGACTTTGGGACACTAATAAATACTTTGTATTTATTTACAATTGATATCATCTACATGTAAAAACTCTATGTGTAGCATGACACCTACCCAGAGAAATCTCTTGTACAGGAATAAAGCAATGTTATATATATGGTAGTCATCATGGATACAAAGAAGAATGAAGCATTATTATAGCTGGGAAGACAAGCATGTAATCCAGTAATTCAAAAGCTATACACAACTCAAAGTAAAAATCATGTACTACAAACACAACAAAAGAAATCCAAAATTCAGCACAGAGATGACATGAGGTAGACAAAGATACAAAGAAAGCTTCAGAGAGGTGTTAACTTTGAAAGAAATTTAAAAAGGTAAGGGGGAAAAAGCATAGAACAGAGTGATTGTACTTGGGTATTTGTAATGCATGTTAATGTTCTTAGATTTCATCTTAGAGTCAAGTATGCACCATTGGAAGGTTCTGGGAGATTGGTAGAGGGATGAATGATGTAATCAGGTTTGATTTCCAAAGATAACTCTAATACTACAATGAAGGTAGGACCAAAGTTACCTACCTATTTGTTTTTGTTTTTAAATCAATAGTTTATAATAAGGTCATTCTTGTTCAGAATGAACTCCTACAAGCATATGTAACTAAGGTTAACATGTACTAGTGTTAAGCTGGAGTTACATTTCTGCAAATTAGATTATATTAAAGATTAAGGGCCGGTGAGATGGCTTAGCGGCGTAAGCGCCTGCCTGGCAAGCGCGAGGGGCCAAGTTTGATTCCCAGAACCCACATACGAAAAAGGGGCCCGTGATATCGCTCAGCGGCATGGGCGCCTGCTGGCCTGCGAGGTCCTGAGGTCGACTCCCGGTACCCACAAAAAAAAAAAAAAAAAAGATTAAGTCAGGTTCAATTAAAATTACATTAAGATAAAGTTTCTAGAAATATAACAACTTTGTATTCCCAGATAAACTATGATTTGCATTAGGTTATATTTCTACGAATTTAAGGAGACAATTTTTATTTTTCCTATCGAATCTTGTTAAAAAGTATACTTTTCCACTTATACAAGTATTATATCTTTTTGATCAGTAAGATGTTTTCTCTCTGTAGATGTTTTTATTTCTTATATATTTAGCATTAAGTACATTTTTAGTTACTGTTTATGGAAACTATTGATGTTCACATATTAATTTCATCACCACCCACCTTTCTAAATTCACTTACAGATTTTTATTATTGTTGATTCTCATATGTCTTATAATAAAACAATTTAGAAGTAATACAAAACTTGCTTCTTTCCAAGTTGGCCACTGTGTATGTCCTCTAGTTTAATTACATTACATTTAGTCTACATTATGTTAAATAAATAAAATATACAAAAAATAAGTTTAGAATTTACATTCTTATGTTTGTCCTGAATTCAGTGGACTTCTATTTAAACATGATTCTGTATTTTGGTTTACATCTCATCTATTTTATTATACTAACTTTCCACTGAGGTCATTTAATTTCTAATATAGGTTGAAATTTCTGAATATGATCACTCTGCTTTTTCTTGACCTATTAATATGGTAAAAGATATTAAAGTATTATAGTCATCAGTAGTCATCAAATCTTGCCTAACGTGATGAACTAATTGGTTGTGAAGTGTAATTTTAGTAGGATTGTGACTTTTGATTAAAAATATTTTTGGAACATTTTCATTCATATTTATGTGAGGTAGGCCTGTATTTTACTCTGTGTGGTTTGTGAGAGACACAGGAAGAATGGAAAGAGAAACATGAATTTATTCCCATCTTCTATGCTTGGAAATATTGAAGACAGCAGGGTGTGTGTGTGTGTGTGTGTGTGTGAGTCAGCCCCTGCTAACTAATATGCCTGATTACTGGTAGTCAAAAAGCCAGACATTGCCATAAAAATGCAGTCTTTAGATGGTATCTCGTTCCACAGAAATTGCAATTTTCTTCAGGCTTAGAGGCCCATCATCTTGGTCTAATCAGAGCCTGAAACTCTTCGGGGCTTGGTGCCAGTTTGGTAGGGGCTGCTTTCTTGCTGGTTTGTTTTTTAGGTGGAGATTAGCTTTCCAGTAGTCTCCGTGCATGGGGCTGTTTCTCCGGCCCCTCTCCCTTGCTGGTTCCTGAACTCCAGGTTTTGTCTGTCTTGTTGCTGAGAGGCCTGACTAACTAAATTCTTTTTCTTTTGTCAGCCCCATTTTATGCTGAGCTCCGGAGTCTCTCACTTATTGCGGCTGAAGAATCAGCGTTGTGGGAAAAACCATATGGGCCCTTCCTCCCTGGCCACTTTGACAGCCAGAAACGAACGTCATTTTTGTCTCTGTGGACCTCAGAGGTTTCCAAACTCTTCAGGCCACCACTTTCTTCAAGAGCATCTGCAAGGCAGTGGTCTAAGAATGAAAAGTGGTGGGGACGTGGTAAGCGCTTCCCTGTGTCTTCTCTCCAGCAGCTTCTCTCCATTCCAGTTCTAGAAGACACAGTTACTAGCTGAGGCCTTTACATAGCTACTTATTTGTAATTGGTTTTCTGCAGGTCTCTCAACTGTTTGCCAGGTGAGATGGCGTGATCCAAGTCACCTTGTCCTAGCTGGAACCGGAAGCAGGAAACTGCAAAGAGCAGAGTTCCCAGTTAAATTTCTACCTGCAAATGTCTATGCCTACTGATTTGTCTGTGGATAAAAGGGTGCTAATACATTCATAACTTCTACAGTTTTTATCTGTATTAACCTGCCTTTATAAGACAGTGAGATATTTAGATTTTCTCGCCCCTGTAGTGACTTTGGTCATTTACATTTTCCCATGAAAAAAAATCATATCATCCAGGGTTTCCGATATACTTCCATGAAGTTAAGTTGTGACTATACTTCTACCTCTCGCCAATTTTAATATTTGTAGATTATTCCTACTTTGTCTGAATTGAGACTCTGTGGAATTATTTTCATTTTGTAAGTCATTTTTATTTGTCCCAAAGAATAAATTCTTGAGCTTAATTTTTATCCTGTCACTCTACTTTCTGATAATAAATTTCTACCTCAAATAAAAAAAATCTTAACCATTCTTTTGAAATTTTTGTTAATGTCTTGCTTTTTAATTTACTGCATAATAAATATGTAATATCTAGTATTGTAATATATAGTATTATAAAATATATAATGATGAAAGAACAAAATTTAATAGACTGAAGATGTGAGATATGAGAAGTAAAGGCTATAATTTTGGAGAATTACACTGCAGACATGGGAAAGTAACTGACTAAATTAACTCTCCAGCCATAAAAATAAAACTGTGAAACTATGTAAAATATAGATAGCAACGTAAGTTGGTCAGCCTTGTCTATCTTCCGATAACTATAAATATTATCCTACCCTTGTCATTTATTCCTTTTATTCTGTTATTTTTCTTATGTACAATCCATTTTTGAATAAATTTTGAAAATATTTATTCTTCCTTTTGCTAGCTCTAGTGTGCTATGTATCTCTGATATTACAGATATTTCTCTGTTATCATTTCCTAAGCTCACTTCACATATATTGTGTTCATCTTATATCTATTTTAAGCCCTTTTGCCTCTTTTTTAGATCACTTACATCAAATGAGTCTTATTGATGTAAAGGGGAGGCTGGTTTTGACTTCATGGAACAGTGCCTTTCAAATTTTTATTAGCTTTCTGACTCAAAGGTAATTGATATGGTATGTATTCCTATCTGTCTTTTTTTTGTGTGTGTGGGTACCGGGGGGTCGACCTCAGGACCTCGCTCGCCAACAGGCACCCGTGCCGTTGAGTGATATCACTGGCCCCTTTTTCGTATGTGGGATCCGGGAGTCGAACTCGGGCCCTCGCGCTTGCAAGGCAGGTGCTTATGCCACTGAGCCATCTCACCGGCCTTCCTATCTGTCTTTTGTTGTCGTACTGTCTTTGCTGCTTTTCTCTTTTTAACATGAGGTATATTTTATTTAGGCACAGGAATGATGTCTTCCTCATTATTACCTTTGAATGAAGATCATTTTTGTCTGAGCTATTTATTAAAATGCTTAAGAAGAAGATCAGTGGATAAATTATGTCAATAGCATCAATATCAGTCTATTTTCCTTTCATATTTTCTGAGAAACTCACTACACTGTGGAATCTCTCTTTCATAGCCCACAGCACATCTCTCCGGCTGTCATGGGAACTGTGACTGCATGGTTGGATACAGACAAGAGATGAAGAATCCATCTGTATGTCTCCTATATATCTACAAAAATTATGACTTTAGCAGGTCGAAATAAAATAAAAAGGGCTATAATGAGAATCTTATAATATATAGATTTTTAGTCCAAGCTAGTGTTTTAATAATCTGAATAGGTAAAACTCTTGAAGTCATGCATGTAGGTAAGGACTTGCTGGGTAAAGCCCCAACTGCACAAGAAATAGTACCAAGGATCAATAAATTGGATCATATCAAATTAAAAAGCTTCTGCAGAACATAGGAAACAACCAACAGAGTGAAGTGACAACCTATAGAATGGGAAAAAATTGCTAGCTAATCCTTGGGCAGAAGACTAGTAAATACCACATATAAGAATTCAAAAGCATTAGACCACCCAAAATTAAATATCCAATCAAAAAATGGGCAATGAAATGGATAGACAATTTCCAGAAGAAGTACAAATGGCCAATTGAATACATGAAAACAATGTTGAATATATCTGGCCATTAGAGAGATGCAAATTAAGACAACACTGAGTTTCCATCTTATTCCAGAAAGAATGGCCATCATCAAGAAATCAAATAATAACAGACATTGATAAGAGTGTGGGGAAAGGAAGGAGCCTTTCCACATTGTTGGTGGGAATGTAAACTAGTACAACCATTATGGCAATCAATAGGGACATTTCTCGGAAAACTAAAGCTAGAAATTCCATTTGACCCACTATTCCCTTTTTCTGGGTATCTTCCTGAAAGAGCTAAAGACATCATATTACAGTGATACATGCGTACCTATGTATGTAGCAGCACAGTTTGCAATAGCTAAATCTTGGATATGACCTATACATATATCCATCAACAGATGAATGGATAAAGAAACTGTGATATTTACGCACAATGGAGAACTACTCTACTATAAAGGACAAACTTGAGTCATTTGTAGGAAAATGGGTGCACTCTGAGACCATAATTTAAATGAAATAAGTCAGACATACAAGCTTAAATATTGCATGGTTTCTTTTATATGAAAAGCACAAAATGCAAAGGGCAAAATGAAAGATAATGGGAGACAGAGAGATTGATCTTTTACAAATAGGAGGGGGACCATGAGATGAAGGAAGGGGTAAGGGATGGGGGAGGAAGGGGATTTTAAAAATTAAGATGTGTTATGTACATGTACCAACTCCCCATGAGAAATGTAACCATTATGCACAGCAAACATACTAATAAAAATTAAATATTAAAAATTAAAAAATAAACTGTTGTGCATTAAAAAACTATCTGAGCAGGGAAGTAGATATTAAAATCAGGCTTAAGATACCGGTAATATGTATCTACAGAACATGGATTTCACGCCTACCTCACTCAGAGTTCATCAACTTGGACTCTCTATTTGGCATAACTCTATAAAAATCTCAGCCAAACATTATATTAAGAGGAAGAAAAAAAATGCTTACCTTGAGCATGTGAAATTCAATCTTATTTTCCACTCAAAATCTCCAGTATGTAAACAACTTGAGAAAATAGCCACAATTCACTTGAGTTGATAACCCTGTTTGCTTAGGAGAATAAAATTGTTTTTATCATATTTGTTCTACCTGTGGGAAAACATTGAAAAAAAAGTATATAAATGATGAAGTATATCAAGACTTCAATACTCATAATTTAGAGATGCAATATTTATTCACTTGGTTTTAGTATTTAAACATTTGTAGACAAGTGTTTTGATTCTAATTTTAAATGTGTAAGAGAACGATTCAGGCATTGTGTTTTTTAGTTGAAAGGTATAAAAAGTTTGACTAAGTCGCCAGTATTGCTTCATCATTTAAGATAACTTACAATTCATGATTTGGTAGGTTTAATTTATTAGCTTTATAAGTACTATTTTAGAACTCTGAAAGGTTTTGTTTGTTAGCCAGTTAATTAAAGTGTTCACAAAGATAATTGAACATATAAAATTTATAAATGTAGTTTAAAATCGTTAAGGGAGTTCAATTAACTAAGTTGTAAATAGAAGCAAATATTAATCAAAGCCCCTCTTAAAAATGATTTTTAAATGTACTGGATTTATAAACAGAAAAATAAGTTTTTTAATTTAAACTTTAAAATTGTTTTTACACTGATTAGAAATTTTTTTAAATATTCTGCACATTAACTTCAAATATTGAAGTTTTTATAAATAGTTTTTTTTTTATATTAAAAGCCAGCCCAAAAAACAACTCAAAACCCTCATTGGTAAACACTGTAAAAATTCATAAGTTATAGAACTTGCACAAATTTTACTCTCCGTAATCTGAGCATCTGGCATCAATTTTTTCATCTTGCTATTTCATTCTTAATTTTAAAATGTTATACACACACATAGATCTGGGAGTCATATTCTTCTTCAAAACTTGCATAAATAGCAATATCCCAACCCTCTGTCTCATTTGCCCTCTTCTCAGAATATAGTGCTTTCACTTTGTTGAGAATCTCTTTGGATTTTATTTCTTCTTTAAGTATTAGTCTAATAGTTCCCAGCACTGGGGGAAAAACAAAACAAAACAAAACAAAACTTATTGTTGTCCAACTTTGAGTGTTTTCAATTGATTTACATATGGTAGCTACATATTTAGGTCTCTTTTGCCTCTTCCCTATATATTTATATTTTAACTTTGTTTGGATTAATTGCTAGGATGTTTATACTGTTAAAAATAGGTTGATCTACTCACACTGGACTCACATAGCATAAATGGTGCATTTTTTACCTACACGTTTTAATGTCTCAGATTGAAAATTTCTTTGTTTTTGCTTTATATGGTTTTCCATGTTTATCAAAAAGTCGACTCCAAACCTTTTCCCAGTTGTCTATCTAATTAGTCTTGAAACATTATTTTATCAGATTCATCTTTTGGAAAAAAATTGTCCTACCCAATTTCGATCACATAGGTTTCTCCTCTTTTTGCTGTACATCTAACTCGGAGCTACCTGGTAATCCATACCCTCTTTTTCCCTGCATTGCTTTCTCATTTTAGCGGAACGTTCTCCAGGAATCTCCCAAAATAGAATGCAGTGGTTATGCAGTTTTGGACCCTTGCAAGTTGAAAGTGTTTTCTATTATGTGCTCATATCTGAAAGAAAGTTTTGTTTGACATATTGATTGATGTTCTTGAAACATCACCTGGGGCCTCAAGCTTTCAGGGTTAGAATCACTTTCCAACTTTTTTCATTGCTTCCACTGTTAATATATTCAAATATTTTTGTTCCTCTAGATTTATTTTTATAGTTAAATTTTCCTAATTAAATTAACCTCTTAATATTTATTTTCAAATGTACCGGTCAAAATGTACATATTGTCTTCCTTGGAAATTTTTTAATTATCCAGTTTCCTATTTTTTCTTGCTCTATATTAAAATGTTCTTTCTAATTTGTCTTCTGTTCGTGCTTCTCTTCAATTGCTTTCAAAACTGGTGATTGTATTCCCATATTACAACCCTACTAAGTAATTGAACAAATATGTTAACTAATGTTTCCAAGACTCTTCTTTAAATAATCTATTTATTAAAAAATACTAATATTCTAAATTTCACATTATTTTAAAATTCTAGTAAAATTAATATTTCATAGTCATTTAAAATTAATAAGCAGGGCTGGTGAGATGGCTCAGCAGCATACGCGCCTGCCTGGCAAGCGCAAGGGCCCAAGTTCGACTCCCGGAACCCACATACGAAGAAAGGGCCGGTGATATCGCTCAGCGGCACAGGCGCCTCCTGGCGCACGAGATCCTGAGGTCAACCCCGGTACCCACAAAAAAAAATAAAAAGTAAAAAAATAAAATAAAATTAATAAGCAATATTTTGATGTATTTTAATGAAGACACTATAAGTCACAATCAATATAACCTCATTTATTTTTCAAAAGGTTCATATATAGATATGCGAATTAAATTATTTGAGTTGTAATTTACATTTTTATTAGTGGAGTACTAAAGGATGTAAGAAAGGCCAGACAAGTGAAAGAGATTTCGAAAACATTAAATCTACTTCTGGAGTTCTGAAATTTTAAAATCAAATACTACAAAATGTTTCATCATTTATCATATTAATGTTTATAAAATTTTAATTAAAAAGAAATGGAAAGAGGAATACCAGGTACCAACTGCAGCTCTTGTAGTTTTTCATAAACGACTTTTTCTTTCCTTTCCTTTGTGTTAATAGATGTCCACCAGAGGACGAGACAGATTCTGCACTGTGTGCGGTGAGGAAACATATATTCAAAAAGGCAGGATTATCTGCTCAGCTTCACCTGCCCCTGAGCATGCTGGGAAGCTGAGGGTTCTAACTGTGTGTGTGTTTGGAAGTGCGGGTCATTCGTATCAGTGATGAGGACGTGATTAACATTTACCAGGTGGAGGCTGGAAATGACCTGCACCCTGCATGTATTCAATCTACACATACACACAGTAAAACAGAGAAACTTTTGCCCAAGGGCTCTTCCTTGCCAGTAGAAATAGTGTTAGAAAATAACAAGGTACATTCCATATGCTAAGAGAAACTTTGATTCAGCAATGGAGAATTTCAATCTTTTCTATGACCTTGTATAGTCATGATATATACGTTTAACTCTGAATAATTCTTGCCAAAGTAGAGAATTTTGTTAATCGCCTGTTTGTTCCCACCCGTTGACTACTATTCTGAAACTGAAGCAAGCAATGATATTTTTTCTTCTTCTTTTTTTTTTTTTTTTTTTTTTTGGGTACTGGGAATTGAACTCAGGACCTTGTGCTTGCCAGGCAGGCGCTGTGCCACTGAGCTATATCCCCAGCCCCAAAAAATGATTTTAGAATGACAGGATAAGGGATACACATAGGGGCTACCTTTCATAGGGCAGGTTAAAAGTTCAGCAGAAATTTAGAAAAGGTAATGATCAAGGTGACAATAAAGAAAATAAAAGAGAAGGAAAGTACGTTGGATTATGAAGGAAGAGTAGGGGATGGCAGGATGGAGAAGACAGTCTTGGTCAGGAGCACACATGAGGAAAGCCACAGGGTTTGAAATAAGAAGAACAAATAGAAAGGACAGAAAATAATATTCAGTATGTTCAAGAGCTGAGCTGAGAAATTAAACAAGTATTATAGGGCCAGAGAACAGAGAAAGGTAAAATCGTGAAGGAGTGTAAATAAATACAAAGAGAAGAAAAATGAGAGTATACATAGCTTTTTAATCAAAGGGTGTGGGCTAAAGTTATAGAAATATTACCAATATGATTATTGATTGATTAAAACATCAAAGACTAACTACAAATTTGCACTGTATTTTGGAACTCAAACATTGTACATATCTCTGTTATCAGACATTTTTGCATATGATTTACACAAAAAGTACCTATGCATAAATTTTTAAATCTTTTTTTAGTGCATGTTTTCTAAAACTGTAAAGTATAGGTTTTTACTGCTTTAGATAATATTTGTTATAAGTCAATCCATCTCTTCCATGATGATCTCTTGGTCAAGGCTTGTACTTTAGCATCATGTTCCAGGTTGGATTTTCTTTCAGAGAGGTAAGATCTGTCACAAGAGTGGCCCCCTCTTATCTGCAGGCAAATGTTCTGAGACACCCCCTAAAATGCCTGAAACATTATGCTATGTTATTTTTCTATGCTAAAATTTAATTAAAAAATTAGGCACAGCAAGAGATTAATAAAAACTAATAGTGAAATGAAACAAATGCAATACTATACCATAATAAAATTGCCAACATCACCACTCTTGCACATTGCAACCATTATTCATTAAAATAAGGGTTACCTGAACACAAGGATGGCAGTACCATGGCAGCTGTTCTGATGGCCAGTGTTACGGCTTGTGTTTAGATGTCCCCCTAAAAGCCTCATGTAGTCATAGGTGGGGCTTTTCAGAGGTGTTTGAATCTGTAGTGTGTGATTGATTCATGATGCGAGGCTAGGATTAAGTGTGCTAGGATTAAGGTGGGTGATTACTAAATCAGTCTACTGATTGGTTTGGCACTGCCCTAGTCCTGGTTATCAGAATACAATATAAAGGAGAGAAAGAGAGCAAGAGCCTTGTCGCTTGCTTGCTTTGCTCTCTTCTGCCAACCATGAATTGTTTCTTTTCCGCAATGCGTGTCTGCCATCCACCCTCCCTTGGAGCCAGCCAATTATGGACTGAAACCTCTACAAACTGTCAAACTGTGAGCTAATAACCCATCCCTTCTGTAAGCTGGGTGTTGGGTATTTTTTCCCAGCAAGAGAAAACTAATTAAGACAGCCAGCATGGCTACTAATGGGCAGGCACAGTATAAAGCATGGAAACGCTGGACAAAGGGTGATCTGGGCAGTGCAGAGCAAAATGGTACAAGATTTCATCATGATGCACGAACACAGAGCAACGTGTAATTTAAATCTCACCAATTGTTTATTTCTGGACCTTTTCACATAATATTTTTTGAAAGAGCTACACACATAAACTGTGAAGGGCAAAACCATAGGTAAGGGAGAACCACTTCATGTCTCTCTGAACCCAATTTGACGTCATAAATGTGACCCATAACCTGCTTTACCTTCAACCTCACAACTATACCTGAAACACTTATTTTAAAATGGTTCCCCTCTCAGTGGACACCTCAGCTGATGGCTAATTTACACTGTTAGTGTAAAACTGGAAATGACTTAAAGACTCTTCTTTAGGTTAAAGAAGTTGTAACTGCTTTGTTCTCCTGGGAGCTGGATCTTCAGCGAAGTAGGAGCTGTGTCAGGAAGATTAACGTGGCCCCTACTGTCCTCAGAGCTATCTGAACAGTGAGTGTTTACAACTATTACTACAACGAGGCTCAAAAAGGGCATAAAACCTCATCCTAGAATGAGGAGAGAGAGGTGCTTAAACAATTAAGATCACAATGTTAGGTATTTACAGTAGGAAGGAGAGAATTTGTGATATTATTCTGAGAAAAGAAAGAAAATATTGTGTATAATACCATAGAGATACAGACATTTTAACTGCTCCAGTGAGCAGTTTGATAAAAAAAAAATTAAATAAAAAGGTAACTGTTGTAAAACACATAAGTAAATATCAAATTATTATGTTAATGTGATACCTAGTATCCCATAGTTCATATTTGGAATATAAAATCAGCAACTAAAATGGATTTTTAAAGCATTAAAAGCAAGAGTACTAAGGAATTTAATATGAAATATACTCACATTAGAAGTAATAATTTTGGCAAAATCTCTTTTTTTAAGCAGAATTTCTAATATTATATTCAAATGTTTCTTTAGTAATTCATTACATAAAAATATTCCAGAATATTTTGGCAAAATTATTCATTACATATGTTCAATAATCAAGCAAATTGTCTACCTTTTTATTTTTAGAAATTACCCATTAAAGATATTAAAAAAAGAGAAGGATAACTTATATTCATCTGGGAGATTTTTGTATTTCTAGATAAACTAGCTCCCAGAGTGGACTCTTGACTATTGACATAGAGACTATTTTAAATTAAAAATAAATAGAGCCCTGACAAAATAAAAAGTGGGGAAAAATAAAATAAAAAGTTCAAAATGAAATTGAAAGAGAGCCAGAATTATTTGAGATAAAATTTCCTCTGATAGTCTAGAGATCTTCATCCAAAAAGCAGAATTTATATAGTCTTTTGCCAAAAAAGCATATAGCCAAACAGTTAATAGTTGGTTTTGGGCCAGGGATATAGCTCAGTGGCACAGAGCCTTCCTGGCAAGTGCAAGGTCCTAAGTTCAATTCCCAGTACCACCCCTCAAAAATGCTGGTTTTCATATGAATAAGGCAAGAGAAGATAGAAGAGAAAATAATTACAATAAAACCCCTTTCAAGTTTAAAGGTGTCCTAAAGATTAAAAAATCAAATTCAGATGTGGTTAATGTCAACTACATCAAGCACACTGAATGTCTCCATTGACATTTTACCTAATACTTTTAGCTTTTATTCCTAAACTTGCCTCAAACATGATTTTATTAGGCAGTACAAAAGATAGAAAATTCTCTCATTTCTTCATTTACTAACTGAAATAATTTCTAAAAAAACGTTCTCCCAAGTATTTCTTGGTTACTGCAAAATACAGTTTTAACAGGAAAGGTAAGATAAGAACAGACATGCTTTATCTTAATTTTCCACCCTCTTTTTTAAACAATGAGGAGGCAGCTTCCACAACCTCCAATCATGATTAAAAACTGATTTCCCATAAGGAAATTTAAAAATTTTATAAGAGGGTGGTAAATAATAATTCACCCAACAATTATTTCATGAATGTTTACTATCCGCCAAGGTAGGTTCTCCCACAGTTGGGATTCGACCAAGTTTGAACAACTGTCCTGACCTCAGCAAACTAGAGGCACAGGAAGGTCCAGACCTCCTTGCCTCAATGGAGACACCAAGTCAACAACAATACACGACCAATTACCATTGTGAAAAATCCAAAAACTAATGAAAATTCTCATGAACCCTGGTGAGCCTGAAGCCAGGCACCTGGAAACCAGTAGCAAAATATGGGGTACTCTCGTATGCCCAAGCCAGTGCAACACAGCCAGCACAAAGCCCCAGCTTCCAGCATATCCTGGAGAGAGAAAGAGAAATTTGACTACTGTGTCCACTATTTTGACCTCTAGGGACCAGGGCTGCCCATGGAACTGACAATGTCCAAAAGGTCGAAACAGCCTAGATATCCATCAGCAGAGATAAATAGATATAGAAAACATGATATGTTCTTAAAGTAGAATATTATTTAACCTTAACAAGGGAAATTCTGTCAAATGCTCCAATAGATATGAATTTCATGGGCATTAGGCTATCTGAAGTAAGTCATTCACAAGGACAGGTACTTCGGGATTCCTTCTCTATGAGCTATCCAAATTAGTCAAACTCATAGAGGCGACAAGTATAGTTGTATTGTCAGGGCCCAGATGAAGAAGGAAATGGGAAATTACTACTCAGTGGATTACACCTTCAGTTAAGAAAAGGAAAAATTCTAGATTTCCACTGTACAACAATATGTAATTAGTTCATGAACAATTAATTAATTAATTTGTTAGTTAATTTGTTAACAGCATAGCATTCACATTATATGTATTTCTTTACCACAAAAAATAGTATTGTTTACATTTTACTCGAGAAAGCCAAACTAATAAACAGTAGTGATAAAGGCTGAACGTTATCTAGAGCAAAAAAAGGAGTTAGGGATATCAGAGAACAATTTTGGATAGTTACTGAAAATTACTGTATTAAAATGAATTAGGGACAAAGAACTGAGGGGAGTAGGGGGTGAGTCGTACAAAATTTGGAAAACTGAGCAAGGAAGACAGAGAACATAGTAAGAACATGATGCTGGTACGGAATCAGTCACACCAAGGACATGGCTGTGACTGAGCTTGAGTGAGCAATGTCAGGTTCAAGGTTTGTCAGTGATGTAGAGGTTTTGGACACCATAAGGGCTGTAGGCTGGGTAAGGCGATTATTAGACAAGGGAAAGGGAAGAAGGAGCAGGGGTAGGGTATAAGGACAGGTAATAAGAAAGATGAATATGATCAAAATGCAGTATGCACATTGAAACCCCCAAAATGTGAGACCAGGGGGAAGATGGGTCAAGGCAGGTAGTGGTGGTAGGGGTGGTGGTGGTGATGGTGGTGATGGTGATGGTGGTAGTGGTGGTGGTGGTGGTGATGGTGATGGTGGTGGTGTCGGTGGTGGTGGTGGTGATGGTGGTAGTGGTGGTGATGGTGGTGGTGGTGGTGGTGGTGGTGATGGTGCTGGTGATGGTGGTGGTGGTGGTAGTGGTGGTGATGGTGGTGGTGGTGATGGTGCTGGTGATGGTGGTGGTGACGATGGTGGTGGTGGTGATGGTGGTAGTGGTGGTGATGGTGGTGGTGGTAGTGGTGGTGATGGTGGTGGTGGTGATGGTGTTGGTGATGGTGGTAGTGATGGTGGTGATGGTGGTGGTGCTGGTGCTGGTGATAGTGGTGGTGGTGGTGGTGATGGTGTTGGTGGTGGTGATGGTGGTGGTGGTGGTGATGGTGGTGATGGTGGTGGTGATGGTGGCGGTGTTGGTGGTGGTGAATTATTAAAGTATGTTACCTGCATTCCTCAAATTTTGGCATGATGTTGTCTCATGTTGTAAATCTTCAACACCTAGAACTTTTGCCATTTCAGTATCTTCATGTTTACCTTGGTAAAAATCAGGGGAGGCTGTAATGGTATCAACAATCAGATATTATTGATCACCTACAGTAATTATTGAATAAGGAACACCAACATGTTTTTCTCCTAATGTTTAAAAAATCGCCATAGAGAGGGAAAAAAATCAAAACACCTGCCAAATGTTGTAAACCAAGGGACCATATGAGGTGAAAGCTAAAACAAGAAAAATGTCTACATTATTTTGGGCAATGCCGCTCTGGGGAAATAGGATCTCAGCACCTGAATGCTGAATCACTTTAAGGGAATAAATACATCTCTAGTATTCAGGGGGGAAAGTGGTATCAGAAAGACATTAGGCGAATTAAAACATACATTCACAGGCCTCTAGGTACTGTGGAAACTCTTTTCAGAGATGGGAAGAGGAGCAAAGCTCATTTTAGTTGTCTAAAAATTCTGTTGGGTGCTTTTCTCTAAAAGAGAACCATCCACATGTTTATAATAGTGATCGTGTCAATTGCAGTACATTTCAAATTACGATGTCTCCGTTTCAGGTCACTGAGTGATGCATCCTTGTTTAGTGTTTGTCCCTAAATTCTGTGATTTTTATGAATAATTCAGAGCAACATTTTTACCTTTTTTCTCTACAACAACACTTGGCAAGTTTCCACTTCATTTTTGTTGCAAAAGCACAGCCAAGATTCCTAGAACGGCAACAATGTTTAAAATGTATTTTCCATAATAAAAATACTTTGAAAGGGGCAACTCACAAAGTTCTCAGTTGTGATAACTGCTGTCGACCTATCCTCAAGGAAAAGTAGCACTTCGATAGCTCTTGGTGATGAAAGAGAAAGAAGACCACGCTGTGCCACATTGAGGTAGGACAGATTCAGCTTACTTATTCATCCATCTCCCAAAGGACAATAAACTCAAATTTGAACAGAGCTGACTTTGATACTTGTTATGGGCTGCTTCTCTCTCCCCTCCTCCCCTCCTCCCCTCCTCCCCTCCCAAAAATTCATATGTTGAAATCTTAATTCCCGATGCAATGGTATTATGGGATGGAAACTTTGGAGGTAATTAGGTGATCAGAATGGAGTCTTCATAAGAAGGATTAGTGCCTTTATAAGAAGAGATACAAGTGAGGTTTTTTTTCCTCTTTCTGTGCCATGTGAGGACACAAAAGAAAGCCATCTGTAAGATGGGAAGGGAGCCCTCACCGAGAACTCAGCCATGCTGATGCCCGATCTAGGATTTCTAGCCTCTAGATCAGCAAATCCTAAATGACTGCTGCCTCAGTCACCAAATCAATAGTGTTCAGTTCAAGCAGACTGAACTAAATAATATTCAACCATTTATTTGTTGGGCGGAGATATTATCAGACAAGGAGTCAAGTTAGTGAAATCTAAGATTACGGGTTTGGTGCAGACTCCAGCTCCTGGGACATAGACCAAAAACTGCTAGATAACTTACCAATATTTCAGTCAAAAACATCTGGCATTGTAATATAGATCCAGCAAGGTAACTGTATTAATATGAAATAAAGGCAAATTGTAATCGTAATTACGGAGAAAAATCCGCTAGACTGTGTTAATGAGAAATTCGTTGTTTATCTGAATTCCAGACAACGCAGCAATCCTAATTCTAGATCTTCCTTAAATCTGGCTCATGCTTCTCAAATATTCCAGCCTTACATCAGGACTGGCTGATTATGAAGGGAGCCGAGTATGCGGGTGTCTGCCTGAACTGAAAGGTGAGGAGAGGCAGGTACCCTTGGGAAAGCAGACTCGGTTCAACATCCCTTCCTTTGGCTTGGGTGTTCCAGTAGTTAACATGGCACAATTATAAGCTATTAGTATTCTTTACCTAATAATTCATCAACAATTCATTTCTTCATCAAAAATCTCTATCTGCAGCCTTAGGTACCTCCATCCCAGAAAGTCTCCAGTCCAAATAAATTAAAAGTAGTTTCTACTGATAGAACTCTTGTGTTCCTTGATATTGCAGAGGAAGAAAACAGTCCCAGGGCTTCCTTTAGTGATCTATTCTTGTACTAGCCCATCTCATCCTATGTACCAATCAAAATGGATGCATCTTTTCCAGGAAGTCTTCTATGATATTTCTCCCATGAGTCTCTTTTACTTATCCATTCAAAGTACTGTATAAGTGGGTTATGGTTTGGATATATGAGTGCAATTATGAACATCATCCTGTGTTTTAGTGATGGCTGTGTGTTTCTGGCTTGTACCTATTGTCTGCACTCATAGAGGTAGCAATACAATTTTCCAAACTTAAATCTATCATTCTCCTCCATCTGCAGCCTCATTCCTCTCCATGATTAGCACATTGGCAACAAACGTTCATTAAGCCAAACTAAAATTCCTATTTTGCACAGATACCACATGTCCATGCTCACATAAGAGAGCAGAAGATAATTTTTTTCTGCCAGTGTATATATTGTTAACAATTGCTGCAAGATTAGGTGCTAAGCTGTATATTAGGCATGTAAATTGTGCCAAAAGATTCATATTGAAAACAGTGTGTGGCAAGTCCAAATAGAACATACTAAATCCTTCAATTCCTCACAGTCCCTCCAAACTATTAATCCTCCTCCTGGCAATCCATCCAAATTTGATAAAATCAGAATCGATAATATATAAATTTAAAAACATCTGATGTATCTGTCAAATTATTATGCCACTGAATACAACCCATGTTCCAAGTTTTTCCTCAGTGTTCAAATTGTTTCTCGCTGTTTGCATCGTTTTATTTTGTTGTTGGAATTTTCCACTGCTAATGTAACTCATGAAGCATTCCAGACTTTCTGCTCTTTTCAAATGTGCTTTGATAGGTAGTCAAATTTTCCACCTTTGGTTTGTGCTATGATATGAATGTCTGTACCTGTCTCTCCAAAATTTACATGTTGAAATCCAGAAGGGAGGCTTTAGTGGGAGACTAGGTTGTGAGAGTGGTGCCCTTACGAATGAGATTAGTGCCCTTATCTGAGGGGCCTGAGCCTGTATATCCCCTCTGCTCCCCCACCGAGGGAACAGGCTACAAGAAGGTGCCACTATGGGAAATTGACCCTCACAGGATCCAGAACCTAGTAGGGCCTTGATCTTGGACTTCCCAGCCTCCAGAACTGTGAACAACAAATTCTATTTGTTGATAAGCTACTAGGCTAAAGTTTTCCCTATAGCAATCTGAATAGATTAAAACAGGTCATTGTTAAATTAAACATTTTTAAATTGGTATTCATATTGAGTCACATATTTCAGCTAGATTAACACAGCTTAAATTTATAGCTGTACATAGAATTAATAGTTGTCTGCCATTTAGAATGGCCAAAATTTGCCCTTTCTATCACATATTTTGTTTTTGAGCATGTATTTTGGAGATAGGATAATTTTCACAAAACTAAGCACATTCAATTGTCTTTTCACGCTCTGTTCTCATTACTTACATTTTTTCTTTGCTTTAACTTTATTTTTTGTCAGTACATATTTGTCACACATATTGATCACATTCATCATAGGGAATTTGTACCTGTATGTAATTTAAAAATGGACAATAGTTTCTTTTTTAGCCCTATTCTAGTATTTGTCTTTATGTTGTCACTTGTAGATTAGAAGTAGTGTCATAAACAATTTTTCCAAGCTTAGATTGAGCAAACTGCTAATATATAGTACTATTTAATAAGCATTGCAACCATATTAGCCTACCTTATTTTTCCTTCTTTATTCCTGGATTTCTGAGTCATTGTTCACTGTCAAAATTAGTATCCGACTCACAACAATGCGATACTTATTTTGGCCTTACCTTAAAATATTATTTAAATTTACATTTCTACATTTTCCTCTTTGCTTATGGAAAAAATATTACTGTTTGGGGGGCTGTTTTGTTTTTCTTTTTCAAGAGTTCTTCACAATTCTTGATTAAAGCCCTATTCCCTGAAAAGAGTAAAAGTCTTCACTACATTTTTGCTTTTTATGTACCATATTTTTTCATCTGAGCTCAGTACGAAACACTGACAGAATCCCTTAGCTGATTGATAAGTGTTTGGAGTACACACAAACAGTAGCATGTTTCAGAACTCATTTCTCTGTTCCAGAATACCAACTACCGTGGGGTGGGAAGTAGAGAAAAGAAATAAACATGGCTACATCTGCAAGTAACGATCGCAGTCACTTTGTCAAGGGTAAAACAATCATCAATGAGTTATACGGATTGTTTGTTACCAGAGTAACTGAACCAAGAGGTTCCAACTCATTGATTTTTTTCATTCCCGTATGCCTGCACATCTGGGACACAAAGAAACAGGGTACGTGTGTGTTAATAGCAGTGCAGTGGTAATGAATTCTACTTACTAGAAGTAGATACCCATTTTCCCTTTGCAAGCTAAATTTTACAAGAGATGAGTTCTGATGGAAATTTGGAATTGCCACATATATGAATATAGAGATAATACAGTTATGGCAGAAAATTAGAGCTTAATTTTTTTGTACAGCAAAGCCATTGTTGGATAAGCTATTTCTAAGTTTGATTTGAAATGAAAATATACATCTAAAAGAGTATAACACCCTTAACTTTTTTGTATACTTATTTTTTCATTCAGCAACTAAGGTGAGGTGACAGTGAAAATGCTGAGAATACTGGGTTTTATTTCACACCTATTTCTCTTTTCAGACCTCACCGAGTCCAGTGCTTCATCAAGTTTTTAGTAAGTTAACATCTATTCTGTGAAAAGCTCCACTTGCATATCATAGAAACGGAGGAGGAAATTCACTTGTGTTTTCTCATATCCTCAAGCTTATAATAGGAGACTATACTGCATAAATGTAAAAATACCATAATTATGCTCATAAATTGGTTTTTCAGTATGCAAATTAATATGGTACAAACTGAATGCATAAGTACAGGACTGTAGTATAAAGTGATAATCAGTGCCAATGGGATTAATCAAGGAAAGTTTCTTGGGGGAAGTGAATTCTAAGCAGAATTTGATATATTTGTTGACGTGGCACTCATTTTATGTTTTTAATTATAAACGTAATGTATTCTCATAGTCTCGTGGCAATAAATTTGCAAATTTCAAATTAGTAAGAAGGAAAGGAACTAAGGTCCCTCTGTCCAAAGACAATCACATTCAGGTCTTGTTCTTTTTCTTCCGTGTCACTCTCTTGTACTTTCCGCATACCTGCCCTGGTGGTAGATATTCCATTCTGGAACTTACTTTATGTTTCCAGCAGGATTTGTCCTTGCAGACTTTGATAAAAATGCTTCGTAGAAACCAAGTATGATATCGGTGTCCATAAATGTGCCCTAATTATACACAGTTTCAGAATAGCCAAATACTTAGGTTTTTCCAAATTGTTTTAACGTAGATAACTCCAAAAAATAGTTCGTTAATAAGTTTTTGCCTTACCGTCATTTTCTTAAGATAGACTTCAGAAATTCATTATAACAAATCATAGGTCATGGTCATTTTAACCTTCCTGATATTTGTATTTGTAAGTAATAAAACTATTGCCTTTGCATAATTATTTCTATTTATTATTTTATTGCATCCATCAGATTTCCCCAAAATGTGTCAAAATGCTAATTATTACTTAATACATCCATGCTGATTTTCATAGTAATTAATTTTATAAATATAAAACTACAAATTTTGGATTACTATCTTTAGTATATTAGTTAAGAGTATATTATGTTTTTACTTTTTCTAATGATTGTTTTGTTTTAGTCACATATCAATCTTGAATTTTTTTCAATAAATTGATGATATTTATTTCAGTTTTTAACATTACTGTCCTTTAATATATTGACAAGGTCTTTTCGATAAAGATTTCTTTAAGGCTTTCCATTTATACTCATTTGGAAGAGGTTCTCTAATTTTCTGTACTATTTCATTATCCAATCATACATGAGGTTCATGGTAGATTTTTAAAATGTTTGTCCTCTTCCCCTATTTTTCTATGTCACTGAATATTTTGTTAAAATTTTACATTTCTTGACTAGTTAAAAAGCTCTTACAAAAGACTTGAAGATTTTTGTAGACAAATATTTTGTTTTTTAATGTAAAATGTTTTGTTAATTCTATATGCTTGTATTGAGCTTAAATTACCTACTTATCAAAATTTTCAAATTTATTAGCAAAACATGATGTTAATAACATTAGATACCCTCATGTCTGTTGTTATAAGATTTATTTCTAATTTTAAATGTGTATTTGATCTCAACTAAATTATTGACATTTACTGTTGTTTCTTTTTTAAACAAGCAGGTCAAGATTTCTTAATTTTGCTGCTTTTCTGATTTATGATCTGATTGTCTTAGTACATTCAAGTTTTCTTCTTTAGAAATTTCTTAAGAACTTTTTCTAACTTCTTAAACTTGATGCTCAATTTCTTTTCTTTCCTTTTTTTAAAAATAAATTTTCACCTACTCTCTCTTCACCCATCTAAACTCGGGTCATCCACAAAATGTCAGCTTCTGTGTTTGCTGGCCAACCTTACCGCCTTCCAACTTTTCCGCACACATTTCAGGTAACACGAGCCTCCTGCAGACACGCGGAGCATCCTACATGCTGCCATTGCAGCAATGCTCTTCCATCACGCAGGAATAAATGGGTAGGTGACTAGGAGCACCCTCAGGCTTTTATCATAATACTTTAGGATCATGAAAATTCATCATCCCTGCTATAAAAGGTGCTATAGATCTGGTCACCAACTGTCCCTCTACATACCTCCTTCTTCTCTTTATATCTGTGTAAATTTTGCTCATCCACCAAATCTGGCTTCTAGTCTACTTCTCAGAATTGTACCTCCATACCCAAGTAAATGTGATCACCAAATTCTATGCTTTTCCCATTTCATTTTACAATTAAAGACCAAAATAATGAAGCCATATACCCTAACTGGTTTCTGTTTATGTGTCAGGTGTTAGGTTTTGAGGCTTGGGAAGACAGGAATAATGGAAGCCGGTCTTTTACAGAGGAGTTACTCAATAAAATTTATTAAATAAATAATGTCAGAATATCCTTCCATTTTCTCAAAACCCACTACAGAAGTGCTGAATGTTTTTCTCTTTAGGATGAGAATACATTGCTATTTTTCAATTGCACTCAAAATCATTATAAAAGTGGAACAACTTCAAAAGGTAAAAAATGGAGAAGCTATTCTACCTAGTTGTGCATTTATGAGTTCATTAATTTAATAATTTTCCTATAAATATTTTGGAATGTCTATACATGATTAAGAACTGGAAATGCAGCAGTGAACAAAAGAGAAAGATTTCTTGACCACGTGAGGTCTGTATTCTAATGGAAAGTCTGACAAAAGTCAGGCAAGAACAAGATGGGTGTGTGTGGGTTGAATCATAATATTCACGTAGAATAACAGTGATATCTCTAAATATTTGGTATTTGGCCAGACAACTTGGACTCTTGACATAAGCAATGGAAGGCTAAAGTGGTTTTTGAATGAAGATGTTCATAAAATCTCATGATAGCATGCAATAGAAAGGAAAATCCAATACATTAGTCCATTTTCTATTCCCATAACTGAACACCACAGACCAGGTAGCTTACAGAGATAATAAATTTATTTCATATAATTCTTGAGGCTGGGACATCCAAAGTCAAGAGGCTACGTCTGGGGAGATGGTCTGGCTGGAAGAACTCTGTCTTCAGAGTCCCAGGTGCACAGGGCATCCCATCAAAACACAGAACATGATCACTAACTTGGGTTTCTCATCTTCTTTTTTAAAAAGCCCTCACGAGGGCCCCATCCTCTTGTTCTTTTCTAATTTAATTATTTTCCCAAAGCTCCATTCAGTCCCTCTTAATTCTTCATGATGAAGATTACATTTCAACATGAGTTTTGTGGGGAGACTCAAATCATAGGATATGTAGAGATGCTATCAGTTCTCAGTGTGCCTTATTTGGGAAACTTTATGATTTTTTTCAGATGACAGATAATAGAAACCTTGATTAAGATGCAGCAGTGGAAGTGATAATGAATGAAGGAACACGAGATTCATCGAGAGCTAGTAATTAGGAAGACTTGGCAAGCAGTGATTTAAGAAAGGTTCAGAGGGATGAGGTGCCCCTTAGTGACTGCGACGGTGATGGGAATGAGTACATGCAAATATTATGCCATTAATTTCAGTAGTCTCACCCTTCAGAGTTGAGGTGCGCTAATAAAAAGTATCGTAAGAAACCTCATCGGAAATGTAATATGATCTTTCACAAATTAAAAAGAAAAGGAGTCAAGGTTTTGCCAGAATAATACTACTCATTCTCATCCCCAATATCCTTTATGTCAGAAAGAGAAAGAGAAGTTAGTGAAACTATAACTGAAGTTTGGACTCCCGTCTCTCCTACCCTGGCTGCAGTCTTAGGGATGAGCATAACTTTAATAACGCTAACACTTAAATGTCTTTTCCCTTGGACTTGACTTCAAAAGACAGACACTTTGCAGAAAAAGCTGATCATTAGGGCAGGAATGGCAAAATGATAATCCGTAGGCCACCAGAAACAAATGGGAGGCACCAATTCAGGATGGAAGCATACTTACATCCTACCTCTGTGCCTACGATGGATTCCCTTCCACATCCCCCTGAGGGGTGCTAGCCTACTCCTCCTGGTGAATTACTGCTACAACTCTTTTGTACTTGATCATTTAAAGTTCTGCTTTCTAACATTCGAATCCCCTTTTCACACACTCATGATACAATCACCTCCCAAAAGCCTCGCCTATGAGTGGATGAGTCTTTGGCAAGAGGGATATCTTGATATAACCCACAACAGTTGTTATGCATCTTTACACAACTTTGACTTTATTTAACTCTAAATGAGCTTCTCATTTATTTCCTATACTCCGATGAGGAAAACTATGATAATTTTATATGAAAAATAATGTTTAAAACTTTTCTTAAGTAGTTTTTCTGGACTCTAAGATTATTTTTTAAGCTAAGTATTTGAAAAGATAATATATTCTTAGTATTTTCAAATGTGTATTTATTGTGATGAGGTATTGGGAAAATAATGGAGCTGGTTTTTCAAATACTTGCATATCTTAGAAAAGATAATATAAAATCCTTTAGTATCACAGTTTTAAATTTTAGGTAAATGGGTTCACAGGTGTCCAATTAAAATTATAGAAAGAACAATAGCAATGTTCCAAAGGTAGTTGTTTATGGTGATGTTATTTAGGGTTAATTTTGTTTTTGATTTTACTCATATGTACTTACATCTAAGTCATCTACAGTGACCATGTGCTGTGGTATAATTTTTAAGTATCTCTTCATTTATGTCAAACATTACATGTGTCTTTACGTTTAGAGCTCGTGCCTGACTCACTGCTAATCAGTTTACAGACAGAACAAGCACGGAGACATCACAGAGAAGTATAAACTCTTCATCTGATTCTCTCATGGCACCCCCCGAGGAGCGGGCTCACTTACTTCCAAATCCTTCTCAGGGATGGACATTCTCAAAAAGAAGCAGAGGGGCTTCTCAGGAGTAAGTAGCAGATAATTAGAACATTAGCTCTAAGGACAGCCCCAGCTAAAGACTAAACAGAGCAGAAGGGAAGAAGTTAGACCACCTCAGAACCGCTTTCTCTTACTGAACACTGAAGGACGGCAGACAACAAACTAGCAAAAGCCTTGAGGATAAAAACACTTTCCAGCAGGCCCATTACAGTTACTTCTGAAATTCAAAAGGGCAGCAAGGCAGCAGCACAGGGACTTGGAAAGAGTAGAGACAACTATGCTTGCCATGGTTTGTCACAAAACTCTGGGCTAGTAGGATGTACAGCTAGTAAGCAACAGAGCCACTATCCTGACCCTTATCTATTAGTTTCCAACCCAAATCTTCTATTTTTCTTGATGATTTTGTAGTGCTGGCCCTTATTAAGACTCCCGATCATCAAATATTGCTCTCTCTTTTCTTGTACATCATCTTTCAGTACAAAACTTCAAAGCTGTAAAATTTTCTGAGAGACGCACAGAACATGAACGTGGAGTGGAAATGCCATTCTAGCCCCATCTCTGTGAAGCACAATTCATACTGAGTCAATGGGGAGGCATCAAAGGTCAAAGAAATGAGAAAGATCTAAGCTCAGAATTAGTAACATTTTCAAAGCTGAATTCTTCTTTGAAGCAGAAGTTAATGGAGCTACTAGGCCATCCTAGTGACCCAGAGTTACAGTGGCTTTCATTTCTTTATGCCTACAATAAATGAGAGAGGAAACTTTCGCTTCCCAAAGAACTGGGACTAGAATCTGTGAGGTCTTTGTTGACCACTTAAAGAGTTCCACAGTCACAATTTCATTCGCCTCTGGATAAAGATGTAATATGTTTTCTATTTGATGGAGTTAAAGATCTGATGTGGGTTAATATTTGCTGCAGGAAAGAACAACTCACAAGCCTATAAATTTAACTAAAGTTTATGATTCTTTTTTTTCTGAGCACTGATAGCTAATTCAAGAAAAGAATTAAACAAAACAGAATAAAACAATTGATGATGAGCTTTAAAATAAAAAAAAACACCAAGCAAAGGCTTAAGTTTTGTTCATGATGTCAGTGATAAAAGGAAGGTTCAAAATTCCAAATTTTCCAGCATTTTCCCCTTTCACTTCTAGTTGTATCAATTCTAGAGACCAAGAGAGCAGACCGTTTAATGAAAATAGGACCGACATCACTGGATCTGCGTAAGGAAACATAAAGGAAGCAAAAATGAAGTTACATCTTTTGCAAAATTTTGATCCTAGAGTAATTATTTGATTGTGAAATACTCAGCCAAAAGAGGAGCAGAAGCCGAATTGCTTGAAGCACTAACTCAGCAAAACACTTGACGTTAACCAACCGCAGTGACCAGCATCTCTCTGGCAGGTCTGAAGCCTAGGAGGCCTAATAGGTGTTTTTCGTCATAATTTTCATGCTTCTTTGATAATTACTACTTGGCTTTCTTGTTGTGTTATTCTCTCCTTTCCTTTCCGAGAACCTATTTAGAATTCTTGAGTGAAAACCTGTGGAAATCAAGCTGAAAGGACTCTGAGAGGAAATGAAATGCTGAGTTATTCAGCCACTTGTGATTATTTTATTTAAAGCCAGGTACTACTGAAAGTTTGACTGGCTGTCATTGTAGTGTTATTAATATTGCCCTCAAAGAATTTCAGAATGAAGACAAGCGTAACTTCAGCAATGGGAAAAATATGACTGAAATTCAGTGGTTGATTTCTTAAGTTGGTCTGGGCTGCATAAGTGAAATCATTAGGAGAGCTCAATGGAGCAGCCTCTGGTGACCACGAGTGAACCTGCTCAGGTGCACAACAGCCTTAGAGTGGGACACTCTAGAGAGACACCATTGCTTCCCAGTTATTTCTGCATTAGAGAACTCTGATTCTCAAAGTCTTATGTGCCTAGAAATTACTTGTTATTGTAGTCAGGGTTTACAAAGGAATGGATTTAATACAAGACACATAATTTATAGGATTATTTTATAATATTCAACTAAAGAGTCAAATGCAGAAGAGTGTGGCAGATCTATCCATGCACTAGAGACCCAAAGAATCCAGCTGAGGGCCTGGATTGCATGGCAATGTCCTGCACAAGGACATTGTGCATTTTTCAGCTCTAGGTCCAGCCGAAGACCTAGAGTTCATGGCAATGCTCCCCACGAGTCCAACTGGAGGCCCAGAGCCCACAACAATGTCTCATGCAAGTCTGTTTCATGGATCTGCACTGGGAAGGCCCAAAGGTCAGCAGTGGAAGCTAGAAAGTCTGTGCCAGTGGAATGAAGGGTCTGTGCCAGCAGCTGAGGGATCTGCACTGGAGTAGGAAGCGACACTCAAGGTAAGGACCAGAGCTCCCCCAAAGAGAACCTCAGCCATCCTCAGCAACAGCAAGGACCCAGCTCCTCCAATGATGAGAACAGCCAAGTTCATATCAGGAAAGCCAGCGTGACAAGCTTCTCCAGGAGAATCAACAGCACACTATCTTCCCCTCCAGTTCTCCTTTTATGCTTTTGGCAACAATCCTCAGGTGGGCCTTCCACAACCACGCCATGCTGATTCAGTTCAGTTGGGTGTTACAAGTTGCCCATTAGTTAATCCACCCACTTGGCTACCAAAATGCCATGCTGAGGATAGGAAACTAAAAAGAAAAAATTACCCACTGCAGATTCCATTTTTATGAGGTCCAAAAAGAGCTATAACCAATGTATGCTAAGAAAAATTAGCACTACGCTTAGGGCATTGGATGTACTCAGGGGAGTTGGCAAGAAAAGAACAAAAGGAACTTTTGGGGATGCTGAAAATGTTTTGTATTTTTGATGGGTGGTCATCACACATAATCTAATGTATGTAACTAGATCTCTGTGAAGTATTATCTTAAAAATAATCCACTGACTATTGGCAATGCAAATTCTTAAAACTCTACAGAGATTCTGATTCAGGAGATTTAGGGGAAGGGGACCCCAGACTCTACGACTGAGTTCTAAGAGAGGTATCCTTGGGTCACACTTGGAATGAGGTTCACTGGTAAAGTGAGAAGGATTTAGTCTCAGGCAGAACTAGCCTGGGCCTTCCTGCTGCATGATTTTCGGCTTTGGCAACACATACGGGTCTCTCCCCTCCACTCTACCGGAAGTCAGGGGATTGTTCTCCTGCTGCCTTCAGTCTGCTGCAGCAATTAAGGTGACATAATCCTTCCCGTCTCCAGTCTCTCTGACATGTGTCCTGGTCTGTGGGTTCTCTGTGGGCTGAGTTGAATACTAATTTTGATAGTTTACATCACAGAAGCTACATTTCCTGCTTTCAAGAGCTACAAATTATTTTGATAAATTATCAGGGGCCATGCAAAGGTGGTGAAACTCTGGAATATTGATGATTTTATGTGTGTGACCATGTGTACATATTTTTTTTTTCTCACCTGAAACTTCCATTACCTGGAGACTGAAATAAATGCTGCAAATATAACATTCATGAGGAACATTTCTTTTTCTTAATTTGTTGCTTTATATTCATTCATTGATTTCTAAAAGAGAAAAATGCCTGTTTGTATTTAAACAAAATTAATTTCAAGGTAATTTATTAAAGATAATTATCAAGATAATTATTCCTAAATACTATGCACACATTAACACAAGATTTATATAGAATTTAATACACTAAAAAATATTTCGACACAGCAGCTATCGAATTTAATAAATCTTAAAAATGTGGCTTTTTAAAAATAGCACTAAAACTGGCACTTTTTAACCCAAAGTTTGAGTTTTGCTTCACAATTGTGAAATGTGAGAGATGAAGAGGGGAGTTGCATCAGTCTCAGACAAGTTTGTGTGGCTTAAAGAAATTCTTTCTCTGGGGATGGGGACGTGGCTCATTGGGACAGTGAATGCAGGAAGCCCTGGACTTTCAATCCCCAGCACCCTCCTGCCCACCCTACTCCACCAAAAAAAAAAAAATCTCCCCACTTTCTCTGATGCATGAGCCTTGCACCAACCTGAGAATAATGGCTTTCAATAGATTTCTAGGAGAAAAATATTATAATAGAATGCTTTACAGATACAATTTTTCCATAAAGTCACATTTATGAACGTGTTTAACAGTAAAGGCTATTGATTTGTGTGTTTCCCTGATTTAGCAGTACCGAATAGCACTCTGGAAGAACGAATTCTATCCTTGGCTCCCATTGGACAGGTTCGATCCTCCCTCTGCTAGGGCTGCCTGTGCCATTCCTATGAGCAAGCTGATCTAAGAGAGCTCATCACGAATGGGTACACTGCATCTGCTAAGATGGATTAGAGAAGATTCTAGGAAAAGGATGGGGTAGAAAGCACCATAAATTGGTCTCCCTACCTAGAAAACAGTTGCATTGGCAGAATCTTTCTTACCTAATCACTTTGGAACTCTGGACTCTATGAAAGGCTTTCACCTCCAGGGTGAAAGTTTGGCAAACTGTGGCAAATTTCAACAATTGTCGTGCAGTACCAGTTACCCATCCCCAGCCTTCATTCTTCTGGTAAACTTGGAAAAGATTTGCACAGTTTATCTGAGCAAGAGGGCCTGACTCTGCAATCCTGGGTGTCTGCGCGCTGATGGCTGAGAGACGCCCCTCACCACAGAGGTGAAGAAAGCAGGCAGCTGCCCTCTTGCAGCTTCTCCCTTACGTTGCAAGCCCTTCCCCATGTGGAGTAAATTACTCCCAAGGGATGCAAAGGATTGGCACGTTTTTGTTTCCCACCTTTGTTTTTCTCTTTTCCTCCTTTGAGAATTAGATATTGAAGATTAGGAGATTCAAAACTAACTACATATACAAGAAAAATTCAAAAGCCTCCACTCATGCCCAGGGGAACGAACAGACTCATAAAATTCTGTGGTTTTACATCTCAAGTGGATTCTCAACACAGAGAAAATGTACAACAGTCAAAACAAAAACTAAAACTAAAGCAGATCTTAGGGAAGGAAATGAATCTCATTTCCAGAAAGAACAAATATCAGTTTTCATCCATAAAGTTACAAGGCATGGAGATAGGATAGTGTGAGCCGCATTGGAAAAAAGAATAATAAAATAAAATAACCACCAAACACTGTAACTGAAGAAACCGTGGTGAGAGAGCTTCCAACAAATACTTTAAAATTATTCTCTTAAAGATGCCCAAAGAACTCAAGGAAGTTGTAGAAAAGAATAAGAAAATGTGATATAGGAACAAAATAGAAATAGAAACAAAAAGTTTGGAGATCTAGAAAGAAACCAAAAAAAATTCTGGAAGTGAAAAATACAATAACAAGCAAAAAATGCATGAGAGTGTTCGAAAGACAGATTTGAGCCAATAGAAGACAGGATTCAGTGAATTTGAAAAATAGGACACTGGAAATTAATGAGTCTGAGGAAAAGGAGAAAAGAAAATGATTTCAGAAAAATGAGCAGATACCCTAAGGACTTGTGCGACAGCATCACGGGGACTTACACATCATGATAGTGCCAGAAGGAAAAGAGAATGGAACACAGAGAATACTTTATGAAACACTGTCTGAAAACTTCCTAAATTTCATGAACTACATGGAAATAAACATTTAAGAAACTCAACTCCAAATCGGCTAGCTCTAAAAGGCTCACACCAAGACTCATAACCATGATATTGAACGACAGAGAACTTTGAAAGCAGAGAGAGAAAAAAATCATCACATACAAGGGATCGTGAAGAACATTAGCAGATTTCTCAGCAGGAGCTGGAAGTCAGAAGGCGGTGGGACTATATATGCAACAGGCTCAAAGGAATACCAGTCATCCAAGAACTTATATTTGGCCAGAGTTTCCAAGTGCACAGAAATGGACACGTTTCCAGATAAACAAAAACTAAGGGACTTTGTTTTCATTAGACTTGCCCTGAAAGAAATGCTAACAAAGCCTGTAGATTGAAATGAAAAGACACTAGAAAGAAACTCTAATCAAAATTTCAGGAAAATTAAACACATGGGTAATTATAGAGGCCAGTAGTATTGTAACAATGGCGTGTGACTCTGTTTCGTGTTTTCTACATGACTGAAGTAATTAATAACTTTTAAAAAGTAATTATTAGTAATGCTAGTATTATTATAACTTTGGTTTCTAGCTCTTTCTTTTCACAAAATCATATTGGCTAATACACTAGAAATCATTAGTTTATGTTTTGAGCAAAGATGTATAATGACACGAATTTGTGACATCAACAACAAGGGGGCAAGACAGAACAAGGAACAAGGTCTTTTAATGCTATGAGCTCAGGCCCTCAGACCTTGCCAGCCATCCCACGCACAGACCTAAGCAACTGTGTCCCTCTTTGGTGCTCCCCCAGATTGCACGCATGTTCCCAGTGTCACACACAGACCTCAGCAGCAGCAGCACGCTCGGGGCGCCCGGCTGCACTCTGCAATTGGAAGAAGATGCACAGCCCTAGGCTGCCACCGCTGAAGGGAGAGAGGAGCTGAGCCCACCACCCCATCACCCCATGCACTTCCCTAGGGAAGGGGGAGGTGACCCTCAGCACCCAGCACAGAAGGCACACAGTCCCAAAACAGCTCCTTCAGGAGGGAGGAGAAAAGTGGAAGCTGCACTCCCAGCCCTGGCTTTGGAGGGCACTGCCCTAGGAAAAAGAATGCATGGTGGCTCTCAGCACAAAACCAGGTTCAGAGGGACTGTGAGAGGGCACCCACAGAAGCCTGAAAAACCCCAGAGTCTCCAGCTAGTTTGGCTGGTGAAGATCATTCCTTGCCAAAGCCAGTTCCCGTGGTCCAGAAGGGCCACCTGCTCAAGGCGCATGAAGATTGAGGGAAACACAGGAACAAAATAAAGCCCAACTTACTGACTCCAAATGAAGATAGATGAAAACTTGAAAAAAGAATTAAAAATAATCATGTTAAAGATGCTCGTTGAAATATGAAAAGACACAATAGACAACAAAATGACACCAGCAAAATAATGCATAAACAAAATTGAAACATTGAATAAATAGAAACCATAGAAAATGAAGAGAGATTCTGGATCAGAATAATACAATGACCAAATTTAAAATTTCAACAGAGCATCAAGGGCAGACTCAATCTAGCCAAAGAAAGAATTAGTGAACTCAGAAAGAAGTCATTTGAAATTGTGTAATTACAGGAACAAAAAGAAAAAAGAATGAGAAAGAGCAAAAAACCCACAGATCATATGGGACATCTCCATTTTATGAGTTCAAGAGGGAGACGAGAAGGAAGGGCAAGAAAATTATTGGAAGAGATCATCACCAAAAAACAAAGAAATCTTCCAAATTTAGGAAGGAAAGGACTTCCATATCCATGAAATCAAAAAAACTCTAAGTAGTTGAACCTGAAAAGTCAGCACTGAGACACATTAAATTGTCAAAATCAAGACAAAGGATTTGGAGACCAGCCAGGGAAAAGTAACTCATCATGTACAAGGCAATTCAGGGAAGGTTTTGAGTGGATTTTTCAGGAGAAATGTAATGCATTCAAAGTACTGAAAGAAAAATAAAAGTAAAACCACAAACCAAGAATACTATAGCTATCAAACTTTCTTTAAAAGAAAGTGTGACAATGATTTTCCCACATAAACAAAAACAGGAATTTCACCAACACTAGTCCAACTAGGGAAAACACTGAAGGGAGTTCTTCGAGTTGAAACAAAAGGATACTAAACAGGAACTCAAAAACACATGAAAATGAAATGTTTCTGGTAAAGGTTAATATACAGACAAATATAGAATAATTTAATACAACAATGGAGATGCATAAATAACCAATCCAAATCCAAATTGGAAAGGAAAAATAAAATTTTCTATGTTTGTAGATGATATGACCTTATATATAGAAAACCCTAAAGACTGTGCCAGAAAAAATAACAAACTTAGTAAAGATGCTGTTACAAAGTCAAGGTACAAAAACTCAGCTGTACTTCTGTACATTGTCCAATATGGAAATTAAAAAAATAATCTCAATTATAATAGCATTAAGGGCAATAAAATATTTAGTAATAAACTAAAGAGATGGAAGACTTGTACACTGAAAACTATAAAATATGGATGAAAGAAATTACTATAGCAAAAATAAATAATTCCAAATTTGGAAGAATTGATATTAGTTTGGAAGAATATCCACAATGTCCAAAACAACCTACATATTCAATGAAATCTCATCAAAATATCAGTGTCATTTTTTACAGAAATAGAAAACCCTTAGGGCCAGTGAGATGGCTCAGCGGCTTAAGCGCCTGCCTGGCAAGCGCCAGGGCCCGAGTTCGACTCCTGGAACCCACATACGAAAAAGGGGCTGGTGATATCGCTCAGCGGCACGGGCGCCTGCTGGCGCGCGAGGTCCTGAGGTCGACCCCCCGGTACCCACAAAAAAAAAAAAAAAAAAAAAAAAAAAAGAAAACCCTTAAATTTATATGAATGACCCAAATATCCAAAATAACCATGAGTAATATGAATAAAGCTGGAAGCCTCACATTTACTGATTTCAAAATAAATTATAATGCTATTGCAATCAAAAGTGCATGGTACTAGCATAAAAACAGAGACACTGACAAATATAAAAGGGAAGATGGCCCAGAAATAAACCCATGATTTTATAGTAAACTCATTTTTGATAAAGTTGTCAAGAATACACAATGGTAGCCATCAGTAATTGTATTGGAAAAACTAGATACCAATTTGCACATGAAGGATGAAATTCTTACTGCACACTATTTAAATGTAAACTCAAAATAAAGACAATATAAGATTTGGAAATATTACCTTCTTGAAGAAAACATAGCAGATAAGATCCATGATATTAGGTATGGGAAATATTCTTTTAAATTTGACCCGAAAATCTTGGGCAACAAAATTGAAAATAGATAAGTCAATTACAGAGCTTCTGCATAGCAAAGGAAACAGTTAACAAATGAGGCAACACAGAGTGGGAGAAACTATATGCAAGCCGTACAAGGGGCTCAAAAAACTCAACAACAAATAACCTGATTAAACATAGCAAAGGACCCAAGTAGACATTTCTCAGAAGACCACATACAAATGACTAATACATTCATGAAAAAAATGTCCAACATCACTAGTTATTAGGGAAATACAAAATAAATCCATAGTGAGACATCACCTCATACCTGTTCAGACAGCTATTATTGAAAAGATACAAGATGGCAAGGATGTATAGAAAAGGGAATGCTTGTACAGTATTAATGAGAATAAAAATTTGTACAGTTGTTACCAAAATTAGTATGGGAAGTCCTTGTTATAGTTTGTGTCTGGATATCCCCACAAAGCCTCATGTGGTCATGGGTCCATGGGCTTTTCCGTGGCGGCAGAATCTAGAGTTTGTGATTGATTCATGATCCAGTGATGGGATTATGGGTGTGAGTGCTACTCCTGCCCTAGGGTGGGTAGCCTGCATACAATATAAGAGATGGAGAGAGTCTTCTCTCCCCCTTGCTTCTCTTGGTTGCCTTTGCTGTTTTCTGCTGTCATGAATGGTTGCCCCTCTGCCATGCCACCCTGCCTTGGAGCCAGCTGATTATGGACTGAAACCTCCCCAAACTGTGAGCTAAATAAGTATTACCCCCTTTAACTTTTAGTGTCAGGTATTTTGTCTCAGCAACGAGAATAGTAACTAAAACTGTCCTCAAAAACTAGAAGTGGAACTACCACATAATTTGACAATTCTTCTAACAACATATCCAAAGGAATTGAGATCAGTATGTCAGGGGGACAACTGCAGTCTCATATTCATTGCTCCATTATGGAAGTGACCTAACTACCTTCCTGATCGACAGCTGAGGAACACTGCACCAGAAGGCAGAGACCTGAGACCAAAATAGGGAGCCTCGAGGTCCCACGGGTGCTCTGCACCCCTCCCACTACACCTTCTATCAGAGGGTCCTAGAACCCTGGCCTCTGATAGGCATGCACTGGTGAAGAGCTCCAAAATGGTTTGTAGTCATTTTCCCATTTTCTTGATCGTGCCCATGACTTTCTTCCATCCATATTAACCTTTTTATCAAATGGTCACTGGCTTACACAGTTAGTTTCTCTCCTTAATATACTTTTTTTAATACTTTATATGGCAAGACTGAGAGTTTTCCAAAGCTTTACATGCTCCTTCCTTGTAATGAAAAATTTTCTTCCTTAAATGGTTTCTCTCTTCTCTTTTAGCAGAAGCAAGAAGGGAGGCCACCTTGAATGACTCATTGCTTAGAGATTTTTCTATAAAGTACATTAGCTCATTGCTCTTAAATTTTGCCTTCCACAAAACCCTGGAAATAGACATAATTCAGCCAAGTTCTTTGCCACCTTATAATAAAACATGCCCTATCCTCCAGCCTCCAATACTTTGTTCCTCTTTTTTATCTGAGACCGCATCAAGGTAGATTTTACAGGATATGGTTACCAACATTCTGTTCACAACTATGTTAAGTGCTCTCTGAGAACAATGAGGCTGTGCCTACTGCTCTTGTCTTCTCCAAGTTCTCACCAGATCGCCCTTAATGTTCTATTCATGGCAATGCAGGCTTTTCATAGCCTTTGCTTCAGAACAGCTCCAGCTTCTCCGGTCACTCAACTGCAAAGTTGCTTCTGCATTTGCAGGTATTTCTTACAGCAACATCTCACTCTGCAGGTACCAATTTATATCTTAGTCCATTTGTGCTGCTATAACAAAATACCTGGGAGTTGGGAAATTATAAAGAAGAGAACACATTTCTCGAATTCTGAAGGCCAGCACACCCAAACTCAAGGCACTTTTAGGCACACTGTCTGATGAACGTCCCGTCTCCTCTTCCAAGATGGTGTCTTGAAGGCTGTATCCCAGTAGCAGGAAGGAGCACTCTGTTGTCACATGGCTGAGGGACAAAGGTCAAGGAGGACTGAACTACCTCCTCTGACTGCTTTGACTATTCCATTATTCCATTCATGAGAACAGAGTTCTTCTCAACTAAACACCTCCCCCAGGGCCCCACATCCCAACACTGGTACACTGGAGACTAAGTTTCCAGTGCAAGAATTTTGAGGGAAATATTAACCATAACAGATCAGATCTATCTATGGATGCACACAGAAAGAACAGATAATGCACGTATAAAATGAATACTCTTTAGAAGATAGCGGTTCTGTCCTTTGTGGTAATGTGGATAACATGGAAGGCAACAAGCTAAGTGAAATAAGCCAAGTACAGAAAATCAAATACCACATCATCTCACTTATTAGGTGAAATCTAAAGTCAAAATCATAGAAATAAAGAATAAAATAATTGTAAAAGAAGTCGGGAAGAGAAGGGAAGGAATGGGGAGTTGCTGGTCAAAGGGTACAAAGTTTTACTTAGAAGGAATAAGTTTGGAGATCTCTAGCACCATGGCAGACTATAGTCAATAACAATGTATTGTGTATTTCGAACTGACTTAATAAATGTCAAATGTATCGCCACAAAAAAATGATAAGCAAGGGAGGTGATCGATATGTTAATTAGCTTGATTTAATTATTCCACATTGTATATCACATCATAGCCATAAATATAAAGTTATGATTTGTCAATTTAAAATAATATTTTTAAAAAGAACATGAAAAGAGGGTCAACAGTGCTAACCATTAGGGAAATGCAAATCAAAACTGCAAGAAAACATCAGCTCACACCCATAAAACAACAAAAGAGACAAGTGTGACTGAGGATGTGGAGATAGTGGAGCTCCTTGTACTAATGACAGGAAGGTAAACTCATACAGCTGCTGTGGAAAAGAGTGTGTCACCTGCCCAAAAGAATAAAATAGAATTAACATATCAGCAATTCTCATGTGGGTGTGTACTAAAAAACTTAAAGGAAAAGATGACTTTGAAAATATATTTATACAACCATAAGTACCGTGGTGTTATCCACAATTGTTAAAATGTGGAAGTAACCCCAATCCCCATAAAGGATAAGTAAAATATGGTGCACACATACAATGTGAAGGAATATTATTCAGCCATATAAAGGAAGGAAATTCTTACACTACAACATAGATGGTCCCTGAGGACATTATACTAAGTGAAATAAGCCGGACACAAAAAGACAAATAGTGTTGGAGTCCAACATGATGAGATCTTTAGAATGGTCAGAATCATAGGGGAAAAAAGTAGAGTCATGGTAGCCAATGACTAGTGATGGGAGAGAATAAGGAGTTACTGTGTAATGGGTAGAATTTCAGTTTTACAAGATGAAAAGAGTGCTGGAGATGGATGTGGTGATGATGGCACGGAGATATGAGCGATCGACATACTTTAGGGCTGCACATGTACAATTGCTTCTGTAGTACATTTTGTTATGTGTGTTTTATCACAGTAAAATTCGGGGGCAAAAACTGTAACGATGGACCTCCAAGTGATGTGACCTCGAAATATCTAGAATTTTAGAGTATCTGGAAACTTCAAATTGGGCTTACAAATAAACAGATATATAAATTATAGATTAACTTTTTCCGGGCCGGTGAGATGGCTCAGCGGCGTAAGCGCCTGCCTTGCAAGCGCGAGGGCCCGAGTTCGACTCCCGGAACCCACATACGAAAAAGGGGCCGGTGATATCGCTCAGCGGCACGGGCGCCTGCTGGCGCGCGAGGTCCTGAGGTCGACCCCCTGGTACCCACAAAAAAAAAAAAAAAAAAAAAAAGATTAACTTTTTCCAGGAGAGAGTTCTTCATAACATAGCAAATTACATAACAATCATCTTTTTATGTACTATTCATATTAATTTATGCATATAGTTTGTCACATTTCAGATTATTCTTCCTTCTAATCTTTATTTTTTTTCATTTTAAAGAGAAAATAATAGAACAAAATTTCAAAACAAGATAATAGGAGGGTAACAGTGGTTAATACATTCCGTATTGTTATCTTTAAATTAGTTACTCAGAGTACAAGATACAGGCATTCAATTGTCCGAACAATATTGGCACAAACCTTTCTTTTCAATGAACTAAAAGAAATTAATAGTACATCTATCTTAACTATCATATATATATTGCTTTTCCTTTCCTTCTTTTCTTCACTCCCTCACTCCAGTTTCTCTTTCCTTTTGAACAGTTTCTTCCTGTTTTACAATATCTATTGTACATTTTGGATCTTATTTACTCTTTCAGCTTCTCGCACCAGGGAGACAATATGATGTTTACACATGCAAGTCTGGTTTATTTCACTTACGAGTATGGTCTCAAGTTGTAGCCATTTACCTATAAAAGTGTCCAGTTTATCCTTCTTTGTGGCTGAGTAGTACTCCATTGTATAAAAATACCACATCTTTTTTATCCATTCCTTTGTTGATGGGCATTCAGGTTGTTTCCAAGATCTGGCTATTACAAATTGTGCTGCTATAAACATGGGTGCATATATATCACTGTGGTGCAATGTTTTTAATTCTTCTGGGAAGATACCCAGAAGGGAAATAGCTGGGTTGAATGGGACCTCTAATCCTGGTTTTTTGAGGAATCTCCACACTGATTTCCACAGTGGTTGCACCAGTCTACACTGCCACCAACAGTGGAGAAGTGTTCCTTTTTCCCCACAGCCCCTCTGGCATTTGTTATTGGTTGATTTCTTGATGAGAGCCATTCTTTCTGGGGTGAGATGGTATCTCAGTGTTGTATTAATTTGCATCTCTCGAATGACCAATGATGTTGAACATTTTTTCATATATTTATTTGCTGTTTGTATTTCTTCATCTGAGAACTGTGTATTCATCTCAGATGCCCATTTTTGGAGTGGGTCTTTAAATTTGGGAGGTCTGATTTTTTTGAGCTCTTTATATGTTCTGTATAGTAATCCTTTGACTGAGGAACAGCTGGCAAACATTTTTTCCCACATTGTGGGCTGTCTCTGCACTCTGTTGGTGGTTTCTCTTGCTGTGCAAAAGCATTAAATCAGATGAGATCCCAGTTGTTCATTCTTTGTGATAGTTCCTGTGTGATGGGGGTTTTATTCATAAAGTCTTTGCCTACACCAGTGTCTTCAACAGTTTTACCTATTCTATCTTCCAGCAGATTTAATGTTTCTGTTTTGATATTTAGATCTTTGATCCATTTTGAATTTAGTTTAGTGCATGGTGAAAGATATGGGTCCAATTTTAAACTTTGGCATGTGGAGAGCCAGTTTTTCCAGCACCATATATTAAAGAGGCTATCTTTCTTCCAGTGAATGTGTTTGGCACCTTTGTCAAAGATAAGGTGGCTTAGTATGCCTGGAGTTGTTTCTGCATCTTCTAATCTGTTCCATTGATCTTTGGGTCTGTTTTGTTTCCAGTACCATGCTGTTTTATCACAGTAGCTTTATAGTATAATTTCAAGTCAGGGATTGTCATGCCCCCTGCCTTGCCTTTGTTGCCCAGAATTGCCTTTGTTATTCTAGGTTTCTTCTGGCTCCAGATGAATTTTAAGATTGTTTTCTCTAATTCTGTGAGATATGCAGTTGGAATTTTGATCAGAGTTGCATTAAATCTGTATAACAATTTTGGAAGTATGGCTGTTTTCACTATATTGGTTCTTCCTACCAAAGAGCAAGGGATATCTTTCCATTTTCTGATATCCTTTTCATCTCCTTTTTCAGAGTACTGTAGTTATCAATGTATAGGTCTTCTACATCCTTTATTAGATTGATTCCTAGGTATTTCATTTTTTTGGATGCCATTGTGAAAGGTGTTACCCTAATTTCTCTCTCAGTGAGTTTGTTATTCATGTACAGGAATGCTACTGATTTTTGAGAGCTGACTTTGTATCCAGCTATGCTACTGAATTTGCTTATTAAATCTAGTGGTTTTTTAGTGGAGTTTTTGGGGTCTTCTATGTAGAGTACCATGTCACCTACAAATAATGATAATTTAACTTCTTCTTTCCTATTGTTATTCTTTTATTTATTTCTCTTGTCTAATTGCTCTGGCTAAAGTTTCCAGGACTATGTTGAATAAGAGTGGAGACAGTGGACAACCTTGTCTTGTTCCTGATTTTAGAGAGAAAGCTTTCAGTTTTTTTCCATTTAGTATGATGTTGGCTGTTGGTTTGTCATAGATGGCTTTTATCAGATTGAGATAAGGACCATCTATTCCAATTTTCTGCAGGGTTTTTATCAGGAATGGGTGCTGGACTTTGTCAAAAGGTTTTTTTGCATCTATTGAGATGATCATATGATTTTTGTCCTTGGCTCTGTTAATATGGTGTATTACATTTATTGATTTACGTATGTTGAACCACTCCCACATCCCTGGGATGAATCCAACTTAGTCATGGTGTATAATCTTCTTGATGATTTGCTGAACTCTGTTTGCCAGTATTTTATTGAGGGTTTTTGCACCTATGTTCATTAGGGAGATTGGCCTGTAATTCTCTTTCTTAGTTGCATCCTTCTCTGGCTTTGGTATCAGGGTAATGCTTGCTTCCAGGAATGAACTTGGGAGTATTACTTCCCTTTCAATTTCATTAAAGAGTTTGAGCAGTGGTGGTATTAGGTCTTCTTTAAATTTCTTTTAGAATTCAGCAGTGAATCCATAGGGCCTGGGCTTTTCTTTGTTGGTAGGGTTTTAATTACCTCTTTGATTTCATTAATTGATATTGGTTTATTTATGATTTTTATATCTTCTTGATTCAGCTTTGGTAATACATATGTATCTAGGAATCTGTCCATTTCTTCTGCATTTTCCATCTTATTAGAGTAAAAGTTTTCAAAGTAGGTATAGATTATCTTCTGGATATCTGCAGGGTCTATTGTGATTTCACCCTTTTCATTCCTAATTGCGTGGGTTTGAGTCTTTTCTTTTCTTTTTTTGATAAGTTTGGATAAGAGTTTGTCATTTCATTTGATCTTTCAAAGAACCAATTCTTTGATTCATTGATTCTTTGTATTGCTTTTTTAGTCTCCAGTGTGTTAATTTCTGCTCTGATCTTTATAATTTCTTCTCTCATACAGGATTTTGGCTTAGCCTGATCTTCTTTTTCTAGAAGTTTGAGGTTCATCATTAAGTTGTTTATTTGCACTTTCTCTGTTTTCCTGATATGGGTATTTAATGCTATAAATTTCCCTCTTAGGACTGCTTTCATTGAGTCCCATAAGTCCCAGTATGTTGTATTGTCATTATCATTCAATTGTAGAAACTGCCTAATTTCTTCTTTAATTTCATCTGTGACCCATTGATTGTTCAGGAGGGTGCTATTTAATTTCCATCTGTTTAGGAAGTTCTTGTGGTTTCTTTTGCTATTGATATCCAATTTCATTGCACTATGGTCTGATAATATGCATTATCAAATGCATATTATCATATTATCATTATATTATGCATTATCAAAGGATAATTTCAATTCCTTTGCATTTACTTAAGCAGGTTCTATGAGCTAGTATGTGGTCTATTTTGGAGAAGAGTCCATGTGCAGCTGAGAAGAATGTGTATTCTGATGTTGTGGGGTGGAACACTCTGTAGACGTCTACTAAGACCTTGTGTTCAACAGTTTGGTTCAGTTCTAATATTTCATTGTTGATTTTTTGTCTAGTTGATCTGTCTTTTTGTGACAGTGGGGGATTGAGATCTCCCAATACAATTGTATTAGTGCTTATTTGATTTTTCATGCCCATTTATATTTTTTTATATAGATGGGTGCACTATTATTCATTGCACATATATTTATGATTGTTATCTCTTCCTCTTGGATTGTTCCCTTTACAAGGATATAGTGACCTTCTTTATCTCTCTTAATCAGTCTTGGCTTGAAATTCAATTTGTCTGCAAATAGAATAGCTTCCCCTGCTTTTTTCTGGGTTCCTGTTGCGTGGAGTATTATTTTCCATCCTTTGACTTTCAGTCTATGAGTTTCTTTTTGAATTAAATGTGTTTCTTACATGCAGCATATTGTTGGATCTTGCTTCTTGATCTATTCTGCCAGTGTGTGTCTTTTGATTGGTGAATTGAGACCATTAACATTGATGGCTAAAACTGATACGTATTGACTTATCCTTGTCATGTTATTTTTGTATTGTTGGCTCCCCCTCTTTTTTTTCCCTCCCTCTCTTTGTTTGCCTTGCCTGGTGGATTCCTTCTGTTGGGGTTCATGGAGTTGTAGTCCTTGTTATTTCTTTCTAGAATGTTGTTTAAAACATTTTGGAGTGCTGGTTTGGTGGTTATAAATTTCCTCAGATGTTCTTTGTCATGCAAGTATTTTATTTCTCCATCAGTTTTGAAAGATAGTTTTGTGGGGTACATCAATCTGGGTTGAAGGTTATTTTCCTTTAGAACTTGAAATACTTCACTCCAAACTCTTGAGTTGAGGGTTTGTGCTGAGAAGTCAGCTGTGATTCTGATGGGCTTTCCTTTATAGGTGATTTGTTTCTTTTCCCTAACAGCTTTTAAGATTCTACTCTTGTGTTGAATTTCTGGAATCTTGACCATGACATGCCTGTCTGAAGATTTTTTTTTGATCATGGCTAATCAGAGTTCTACGTGCCTCACTTATCTGTACATCGCATTCTTTTTCTCTACCATGGACATTTTCTGCCATGATGTCTGTGAACAGTTTTTTATATCCTTCATGCTATCTTCTGCTTTTTCATTGACTCCAACCGATCTTAAGTTATTCTTCTTTGCCTCATCTAGCAGCTGCTGGATTGATTTCTCATGGTCCTTTGCTGTTTTTAAGAAATCTTTCTTTACATGATCGTTAACTGCAAGTCTGTCTTCTATATCTGAGATCCTGTCCTCACATTGGCTTAATCTGCTACAAACACTTTCAATGGAATTTTTGTTCTCCTGGATCTCTGCTTGAATCTGCCTTATGGATTCCATTTCTTTCCTATGTTGAGCATTCATGGCTTCCATAATTTTCTTAAGCTCATCTATTTCTTGTCTGTATCTGCTCTAGTGTCCTTAAGCATGGTCTTCATTGTGGACATTATCTCTGCAGTTATCTGTAAAATTATTTCTGATTTAATTTTTTCCAGAGCCTCATTCAGTTGCTTTGTTGTTACCACTTCAGAGATGCCAGATGGGTGGCTTTCAGTTTGTCACACCTCATTACCCCCTAGGTTTGCCTTTGGTGAATTGGATGTGTGGGGTTGCATCTTGTTTAAGTGTTGTCTCATTTTCTTTTCTTTCTTTAGTTTAACTCCTGGGGTGATGTTTGTAAATTACCTATGGTAGGTTGCTTTATTGCTAGTGATTAAAATCCTTAGGAGATGACTACTTCTCTGTGGTATCTTCCAGGCATAGCTTATTTTTGGGTTTTGAGCCTGCTGCAAGATCCTACCTCTTCAATTTGTTGGATATGAGAAGTTGCTGCCTGTTTGGCCCAGTCCTTGGTTCTTTGGCACTGTGCCACAGTATTTTCTGTGACCCTTAGTCAATCTCAGTCATGGAATACCAGGAAGAACAGCTGTTTAGAACAATTATGTAACTTTTGGCTATAGTGGTACCAAAAGCATCAAACACAGCCTAGAAAAAGACAGACTAAGCCAACCAGTAATTTGCTACTTTTCACCATATAAACTAGATTTGTGGTTATATAACAAAATCTAAAAGAAACCAGAAAATTATATGCAGTACACAAGTCCTTAATATGTCAATTTTGCCCTTAGGGGTTAAAATTTAAAATGAGTTAAAGAGAAAATAGAGAAGTGGAAGAAGAGGAAGAAATTAGAAGTAAGGCTGGAGGACAAAGAGGGATCATGCTAACTTTGGGAAAGTGGTGCAGAAGACTGGAGGGAAAGAGAGGAGGAAGAGATAAAATGAAGAACAGAACAGAACCACAACCACAGAGAGGCTAGAAACCACGTTCACACTCATATAAAACAAGGTCAAACAATGAAGGAAAAAACAACAACAATAACAACTAAAAACAAACAAGAGAGAGAAAAGGAAAGTTCACTTCCAGGTTTGTCTCTGCTGTCACTGGTAGACAACATGGAGACAGAGTCCCATCTATGTGGATCTGTCCCAGCAAGCCAGCAGCAGCTTTTTGGCGGGGTAGTGGATAATCTCAGCGAGCCTGAACCTTCTGGCGGAGACCAGACTCATTCGGCTGCAGCCCTCAGTGCACCTTCTGTGGCCTGAGCCCGGCTGGGAGCCATAGATGGAGCCACAGCTGCCCTGAGTCCTGAGCTCAGCTGCCCCCCCAAGATGACTCCCAGCCAATCATTGTCTCATGGGACGACTGAGCCTCAGCACTCACCACCAGCCAGTGCAGCCCCTCACGTCCACTGCTCCCCTTCACCACCACATCTTTCTGTGGAGGCCTCTGGGGTCACCAGCAGTTACCCTGTGTCTGCAGGTTTGAACCGCTCCTGTCACACAGTGAGTCCCGTCTGAGGGAGAAGGCGCTACCAGCTACCTCCTTCTTTTTTGTTGAAGTTTCTCTCTTCACTCTTTCCCTGGACTTCACATCATGCTTTAGATCCTTCCTGGGTCCAGGGGACCCACTTCCCTCCTTCTTGTCTTCCTGGAGTTGCTATAGTCCAGAGTCTGGATGGTGACTCTCAGAGAGGCTCTTTCTCTGCTGCTCATTACTCTACCATCTTGGTAACTCCTCTCTTCCTTCTTTTAAAGGAATGAAAATATACAGATTCACTTAAGCCCACAGTGTGTCTATTTTCTTCCTTTCTCTAGGGGATTGACTATCCTGGAGATAGAGAACATGACTATTATTCCTATTTGTATAGGTCTACTAAATATGTAGTACCTTGATACAATGTATTTGTAGGTTTTTAAAACCTTAAATGGTACAACTGCTTTTGAAATTTTTTCCCTTTGCATATTTCAGTGTTATTCATAATTATTTATGTACAGCTAATTAATTAACTTTGATTTCAAAACAATATTTAGTTAATTAAATATATTCATCATAGAGGAATGTAAAGCCATTTGCAATTTTTCCTTATAAAACTGTGCTTTTAAAAATTCTAGTACACTTATGCATGTGATCATTTTTTTCTAAACCAGGAACTAAGAAGAAAAATTAATAAATCACAAGGCATGCTTATTTTCAATTTTAAGAGGTATTACCAAATTGTTCTTCAAAGAAGTCATTTAAAGTCTTTCATTGTTTGCAGCATTCTATTGTAATGTGTTCTGAAGGAAAGCATCAATTTTCTTTAGGAAGAAAATTGAAAATGTCACATGGGTCAGGCCCACTTAATCTGAAACCTTTCATCACCTTCTTTTTCTAAGATAATTCCTACATCCACAAACTGGTTAAGAGGGCCCTACGCCTCAGTCAAAATGCCCTTTCATGCCCTGCGAGCCAGCCTTCTCTAATAGCAGCAGCCAGGGAATAAACTAGGAAGACCTCCAGCACCTTGATTTCAGTCTCTCCTCACTCAGGAAAGGAAATGGATGCTTGAGCCAATTATAATGTATAATTAACGACAGGAAAAAACACATCCTGGTCTTTGACAAAAACTATGTGAATTTGTGACCCAGTTTATTCGCAGACCTGGAAGTAGTCTAGCATTTTGCATATTTTGAAAAGTGATAGTGTTTGGAGTTATTAGCTAACAGTAAGAAATAAAATTGCAGTTATTAAGCAAATACAATCTGTGTTAACCTGCCCTTGAAGTTTTAAGCTTCTCCGATGAAATGAGTGGAATCAACTGTCACAGCTGAGTTTAGCGCGAGAGACACAGGCATGCTGGTTAAAGGTGAGGTCTCATTGTCCATGATCCCCTCCAAAATGCTGTACATCATGAATTATTTGTTTATTCTAAGCAAAGTTTCATTTACTGCTTCCGTGGCCTTTGAATATTTTCTTTTGTCTTCTTTTTTCCTTCCTCTTCTCTTTGTAAAGACATCATTTTAAATAACAGCTCTTCCACTGCAGGGTAATTGACACTTTCACAAAACATTTTAAAAATCAGAGCATGGATGTAATTTTACTTCAGGAAGTATATTTTTTCATTAATTACAATTTTGCTAATCAAATCACATTCTTCGTACCTTCATTTTATAATCTGAGATACGCTTTTAATGATACTGCTAAATGCATAGACACTGTTTCTTTTTGGCCTTGACTTAACAGCACCTCCCAATAGTAACTTAGCCTCTTTGTTAAATAATCACTTGCATGCACCTAAAATTTTTGTTATCAGTGAGCATGCTCAATGTGGTAAGCACAAGAAAATTCAATTCCAAAGAACTTCAACATTAAGGGAAATGGATAGATTTAAGCAAATTAAAGTCCAATGGTTCAATGGGTTCTGATGCGGACAGTCCCTAACTTACTACGTTTCAAATTATGCTTTTTGTGACTCTGTAATGGTATGAAAGCAAGAGATGTTCCGTAGCAACAGTACTTTGCATTCGGATCTTCCCCAGCCCAGCGTATGCGGTCCCCTGTGTCTCATGTTGCCGGGCAGCAGCAGTGAGTCACAGCTCTGGTCAGGCCTGTGGTCACGAGGGTGAAAGCCACACTCCAAGCATAGCACATTGTCCGCATTCTGTGTTTTCACCTCCAATCACGTCTTCAGTAGATAACGGGAGGTCTTCGACACCGTTCTGAAATAGGCTTGGTGCTCAATGGCTGTCTCCAAGGTATTCTGAGCATGTTTAAGGTAGGCTAGGCTCAGCCAGTGAGTTAGGTGTATTAAAAAGTTGCCAGCTTATGACAGTTTCACCTTATGCTGGGTTTATGGAGACACAGCTGTATCATAAGTCGAGGAGCATGTGTATGTAAACCCAGTCCTGCAATGTGGGGTTGGGATTAACCAGGGCGCACTCTGGCTGTCATGGCCAGCATTCCATGGTAAATTTGGTATTCCTGTTGGACAGAGAACAAGAAAAATGAGTGGAAGCAGTGCACAGATTAAAGCTGTATGATATACAAACTTAACCCTGGGGTGAGTCACTCTTGAAGACTTCACCTGGGTCAGCCACATCATTACAGTTACGTAATGAGTAGGCACGATTCCTACCTACTAAATCTTAGACATGCAAAGATCACATTTCTTCATTTTCTCCTTGTCAAGTGAGTTTTCCAGCTTGGAAATTCTTCAACTACCAGGACCAGCCTGCGGTTTCCACTCTCCTGGGGATGCTCATCAACTCAGGGACCTTTCATTAGGTTCAGGCATTAGAAACTCTGGGAGTCTACTTAGGCTGCTCAAAGACAATACCACACCACATTACTGTTTGCAATTCTGGCATTCATTTCTCTTGTTATTCCTCCCTATCCTAAGACTTGTCAAGTTTTATAAAAATTAAATGATTTATTAAAGAAATAACTATAAATAATTTCTCCTGCACAGATCAATTATAATAACTGTGCCATTTACATTTTTTAAAATTTCCCTTAGCACATGGCGTGACTTAAGTATCTTCAACGCTTATTAACTGATTACTGGATTTAAATGCTTCTATTGTATGTATTACATACATCAAAATTAGTGAAGTTTTCAAGCTCTTTCAACATAGATCATGTTTTGAAGCAGATTTTGTCTGCTTTGATCTATCAATCCCTCACAAATTTCACGTCAACTGAATTCTCCAGTTTCATATCATGTTCTCCAATTCAAGAGGAAACATAAGGCATTTAAAATGATCTAACACGATATTCCATGTGTCTAAGTGATTGATCTGATTCCAATGCATAAGGTGCAAATTATTTAGGAGTCTAATTTGAAAAGCCAAATAATTAAGTGTGAAAATAAAATTTATCATTGCAGGACAAACATGAAACACAAGGACTGAATTTACCCTATTGCCTAAAACAACCCAAACTGAAACAGTCAAAACAGTGAAAATAGTTTTCAAAACGCTGAGCATCAGACAACGGAATTTCTCTCTGGGAGAGCCATGGAGAGTGTCCAGGCTATTGCACAGGGAAGGAGAACACAAGTTCTCAACCGAACCCCTGAATCGAGGAGGTGGAGTTGAAAGTCCAGGGAAAGTGAAGACTCATAGGAGTTCACAGGAAACAGCCCACAAGAGAGGCATAGGGCATAGAAAGAGAAGCGGAGAAAGGATCAGAGGAGCCCTTCACGTTTAGCACAACACTGATTAGGGCCCGAGTGTGAGAAAACTAACCAAGACGGGGAAAGAACTGTCCAAAGTCAGGACTAGCAGTGCCATTACACTTAAGTGGGGCAAGAATAGTGTTTCTTCTCATCAGCCAAACCGGAAAACTGTAGAGTCAGACGATACTGATCTGACAATAATGAAATAAAATGCTATAACTTGAAGACACATGATAGAAATGATCCAAAAAGAAACAGAAAAAATAAAGAATCAAAACTCTTAGAACAACCTGAAGCAGCCTGAAGTGTATATGATTGGCGTTCCCCCTGGGGGAAAAAAGAGTGATGAAGTAATAAGCAAAAGTGTCCACATGTGATGAAAAGTCAAATCGAAGTAGCTCAGTGAAATCAAAGGAGACATTAAGGTAGTACCACCAATGTATATAATAATAAAATCGTTCAAACCAGTGGTGAAAAGGAACAATCAGAGAAAAAAAATGAATGGCTGTACCTAGAAGATGACAACAGATTTCTCACTAGAAACAACTTGGTGAGAAGAGAGTGGGAAAAGTTACCATTTTACAATCACATAACAAATGAAAATTTCTTTCATAAATACAGGAGAAATAGAGTATTTAAGACATTCAAAAGATATAGAATTCAACATCAGTAGAACTACATTACAAAAATAATAAAATTAAGTATTTGGTGCAAAGTAAGATCTCATGTAAATATGTTTTTATACAAAGAAATAAGCAAATATTTTAACTCATGGGTAATATATTTTTATGATTTAACGAATGTTAAAAATAATTTAGAAACACTAGAATTATTATAGCATTTAGAATATATGTATTAGAAAAATAAATGACAATGCTAGCATAAAGCCTAGGAAAAAATAAATGGAAATATCAGCTCTTTCTAATAGTTTCTTATTCTATATGTTACATGGTATAATATCACTGGAAGATAAGCTATAGTAAGTTAAAAATGTATACTATAAATCCTAAAATAACCATTAAAATAACAAAACAAAAAGTTATAACTAATAAACAAAGAAAGAATAAAATAGGACTGTAAAATAATAAATCCAAATAAAGGAAAGAATTTAAAAGAGATATGACAAGTATCAAATGCATCCAAGATGATAAACTTAAGCTGGTTATCTCAATCAGCGCATTGCATGTAAGTGGTTTAACTTCTCTAATTAAAAGAGAAACTGGCAGGTTGGTTTAAAAATCAAGATCCAATTATATGGTGCTTGCAAAATACCTCAATGTCAAAGCAAAAATAGGTTAAAAATAAAAGGATGGAAAGAGTTACACCATGTTAACACTAATCTGAAGTATTTGGATTAGCTATATCAAAGGAAGTATATTTAAGATCAAAGAATTCCATCAAGGTTTTTAAAAATGTTATTTAATAATGGTGTTGAAGTCAATTCATCAAGAAGAAATTAAAGTTATACACTCAATATCATACACTCAAAATACATGGAGTCAAAACTGAGAGATGGATATTAGAAACAGACAAATCCACAGTGGTAGTCATATATCCACACCAATAAAAGAAATCACTGAAAAATTGATAAACCTGAATGACTATCGACAAGCCTAGCTAAATTAACATTTGAAAGCATCCCAACTAACATCTGTAGAGTGTAATTATTTTCAAAAACATAAACAATATTTATCATGTTAGACATGATTTGGGGGAATAAAATAATATTGAATAAATATGAAAGGATTTAATCATATAAAATATGTTTTGGTTCACATAGTTATTAAATTAACATCCAAGCAGAATATTTGTAATATCCCTAATATCTCAAATACACTTCTAAATAACTTGTGAGTCAGGAAAGAAGTTTCAAGGGAAGTTTCAGAAATATTGTGAACTAGATAAAGTCAACATATGTAAAGTTTTAGATATACTAAGGAATTAAAGCAAACATCAATATAGAAATATTGAATGAATGTTGCAGAATTAAGTATCTACTCATAATCAAAACTACCAGAAAACAAGACAGAAGAGAACTTCCTCCTTCCAAACAAGGCTGTCCACAATTAAAACTACAGGTAATATTATAGTTACGTGGTCTATTTTGGGGTAGTTTTGATTTAGAGTGAGAGATGTGTCAAAACTTTTTTTACAGACATCCAATTATTCTAGTACCATTTGCCAAAAAAATATTATTTTTCCATTGAATGGCCTTTGCACTTTCATCAAAAACAAGTAGACCATATTTCTGTTGGTCCATTCCTTACCCATTATCTATTCCATTGTCTTGCATTATATCCTTTAGTCAATCTCATGCTTTCTGAGTTTCTATTCCTTATGACCAGCCTCGAAATTGGACAGTTCGAGTCCTCCGAATTTGCATTTATTTTTTCAGACATATTAATTTGTCCTAGAACATTTGCCTTTTCATATAAATTTCAGGGTAGCTTTGTCAATATCTATAAAAAACACTGGTTGGGATTTTCACTGGGTTAAATTTTTTAAACCAAATTTGGAAGCACCAACATCTTAACATTTCCTTTTCTGATTGATGAACTCGGACTCTCTCTCATATCTCAGTATATGTATTAGAAATGTGATTTCTTTTATTAATGTCTTATAATATTAGCAATCTTCACTTTTTAATAATGAAACACTAGAAACAATTTAAAATCTCACCAATAGTTGAAGGGTAAAATGTTGTTATTTCCACATCATGTAGTACTACAGAGCAATAAAAAATGAACTATCGATACACATGATATACCTAAATTTAGAAATAATTGTGCTGCGGGGCCGGTGAGATAGCTCAGTGGCATAAGCGCCTGCCGGGCAAGCATGAGGTCCTGAGTTCGACTCCTGGAAACCACATAAAAAGGAAATAAAAGGGCTGGTGATATCACTCAGTGGCACAAGCGCGAGGTCCTGAGGTCGACTCACAGTACCCACATTAAAAAAATAATAATAATAATTGTGCTGAATGAAATAAGTCAGGTAGAAAATAGCACATTTCATTTGATTTTATTTATCTGAAATTCTTAAATATGTGAGCTAATCAACAGTGACAAAGAGTAGACCGGTGTGTGGCAGGGGACAGGGTGGAGGTAGTTAGGGGTGGACAGGAGGATTTCCAGAGACACAAGTATGCGTTTGGGAGTGATACATATGTCCCCTCTTCTACCTTTGGTAGTGGTTCCATGGGTCCTAATTTATCGATTGTATATATTTTAAATGCTAGCAGTATATTTTATCATAACTATGACAATTAAATTTCTTGTTTGAATCAGGTTCTGGTTATTTAACAATATCTTAATAAGAACTATAGCATCTGTTCAATATTTGCCTTCTAAAATAACTTGGATATTTTTTACATAATATCATATGGAATTCTAGTAACCATCAGGGCCGGTTCTTCCTATGAAGTCTATCTTTTTAAAATGTGTTCCAATTGCAAAGTAACCACATAATTACGCATTTATAACTAAACACACAGGACATTAACGGGGTATTCTGTCCCTTCAAAGCCATAAACTGTAATGATACACTGCATTATGCAATTATGGTTTTGAAGAATGGAATGTCCCATTCAGAGTGGTTACTTAGGACATTTTAATGTCAGCATCTCACATTTGTCACAGCATACAGGAGGCACAACTCTTAAATACAATGGAAAGACCATTATTGTAGAAAGGTTTTAAAACTGTCATCAGATCCATTAGACTTGGTACTAGTATTTTACATAAAAATTGCCTGATGGGAGGAAAAGGTGCCTGAAATCATATCATTTGAAGAAAATCAAATCAGATATGTGATTGCTACATGACATGACTGTTAAAAGGCCGGGCACAAATACATATGAGTAGAAGTTTGATGCATTAAGGGCAGAAATGTCAAGAGAAAAACTTCTTTAAGGAATAACCTGATTCTGTGGTTAGAGGCTGCAATATAATAGAGATCTGTTTTCCAGAATAGACATGGATATCATTTTTTATCCATAACAAAAAAATACTAAAGTTGTTCATATATTGTGGGTTCAGCCAAGGAACTCAATCAAGTAAGTCATCAAACTGATCTTTGTTGTCTTCTTTCTCAACTCTTAATCTGGAAAGTGTTAGTAGAAATTGTTTAAATTTTTAGTGTCTCAGTGGTAGGCTTCAAAATCGATATTGGGTTTTTTTTTCCATATTCTGACATTGACCTTGAATGCGTGCTGTGCCTGATAAAGACCCAATGTAAACAGGTTAGTGCACTGTGCCCTTCAACTTTTAATGATGATGGTTTTATCAGGAAGACTTAGTCTAATACAAAACTACAAACATCTGATGTCAATCTGGAGCAGATCAGCTTTTTGGAGTTCTGGAATAAACCTAATCTTGGTAGTTGTTTTCAGTATTAGCTGAACAATAATAGGAGTTTTGATGAAGTAACTACATTTCTTATGCTTAGAAAATAATAGACATTTTATAAGGAAGAAACTAAAGAAAGAAGACAGTTCTGGACAATGGGTTATTGTGATAGGATCTTAATAAATTTATGTCAAGGCCCTGCTCCAGTCTGGATATTTTTTGAGGCATACTATTACCTACTTGAAATTTCCTTCCAAACTCTTCTGCCTTTAGCTTTATGAACCAGGATGAAGGCAAGCAAACACACACACACACACACACACACACACAAACAAACAAACAGACAAAACTATCAAAAGCTCAGTTGATTTTCACCTAGCTGGAATCTGAATGCCAAACATATGAACAAGGAGTCACACCCAAATTGAAAAACATTCTTCCCTAGTGCAAAGTAGTTGGACGCAAGGCCCTTGAGTGCTCCAAAGCTGTGCCCTGTTGCCCTTGTGTCCCCTCCTCCATTGAGAATGTGAGCAGCAGGTTCTCCATCGCCTGGGCATGCCATACTGCAGTGCCCTCAGTTACAGCACCTATGGTTCCTGCATCTCCTATGCCTCTCCACAATGGTGCAGTCATTTATGTCCTAAGTGTGGGTTAATTCTCAATTACAGTTGTCTATATTTATATAAGATAATCATCAGATCGAGGCATTTCTCAGAGTGACCCAACCCACATAGCCCATCAAAATGTTCACTAAGAATGGTACCTAGTTCCTTCTTTTTTCTATTTTATTCCATTTGCAGACGATTTCTAATGAACCCGCATTCACTTTCTAAAAGGAAAAGTTAAATTTCAAAAGTGGGTAACTTAGTAACTTTCTAGATTGTTGAAGACATAAACCTGGCAAAGTCACTAATCAAAGGGCAATTTTAAACAGACGTTATACATCTTCTGTAACATACTGAAGCCAGACAGGAAGAAGAGGAATGACCTAGCATCTGAATAATTGCTGTAGTTTCCCCGTAAACATCCCGAGCTTAGATCACTGTTCCCCAGTTCATTATTCCATGTGAATCAAAGCCCTTTACTTCACGTTCCTTCTGCAAAAGAAGGAATCCTAGATCTCATTTTGACCTTGTTTGCTGCAGGCGGTTTCGCTTTTGTGGTTGTTCTTGGACAGAGCCCCACGAGGCAGCTGGTATTAGTATGAGAGTGCACACTAGTGAGAAGGTGGAGTCCTCTCCATGGGCCTCACCTCCTGTAACCTTTGTCTTAATTCTGCTTTGTGGTCTCTAAACCATTTTCAACATAAGCTACCATGGGAAATACTCCATCCCAGCCATTTTTAATTTCATGTTTAGGTTTGGAAATTGCTCTGGGCCACATATTAATAACTTCTTATCTTACTAAGATTATACCATTCTTAGATTCATGTGGTTACTAATGGTACAAAATAAATTACGACCAATCATTATTTTTATCTTGATGGTAATATAAGAGGTAAATTTTGTTCTATGTTAATGTTTATCTCATAAAATGAATAGTTTGGTTTTGCACTCATATGTGTGTATGTGTTTGCACATTCTGGACTAATGAATAATATGTAGCTGTATCAGTTTATTTTATTTTAATTCTCTTTATTCTCTTAGTTTTTCCAATGCACTTTTAAACTATAATCTCTAATTTGTTAACTGGTATCAAAGCGTCAAATGTTGAGCACATTAATTAGCAATGAACATTACTTTGATTTGTTCAAGAAAAATACTTACTAAAAAGTTTCAAACATATAAACTTCCTATCTTTTTACATTCAGCTAAATTTTCCATTAGCTTACAGCCAGTTGCCAACATATTCTTCTGCCAGGGCTGAAAATACTTCTAATTTAAAAAAATAAAAAAAGAAAGAAAGAAAACACCTGTTTTGGATCCAATTATGAATTGCAGAGAACTATCATTCCTAATTACTAAATAGTTACAGAATTCCCATTTAAGTCAAATCAACTGCACTTCAAAATAAACCTAGAATTTAAATGCTATCATCATTTATAATTCATTCTGCTTCTGTACATAAAAACAAAGCTCAATTCAATAGCAAATCTAGAGTAGTATGTGTGCTTTACAATCTTGCTGGATGGTTTTAACATAGATGACATCGAATTTTGAAAAAGTTAATGGAAGGCTGGCCTTACAGTACATTTTGCAAATTAATCTTAACTTGTTCTTGATGACTTTTTCACTTCTCAACCCAAGAAAAGACAATCTGCAATGACTCTAAACATTTTTAACGCTATCATTTAAATCATCTGTGAAGCAATATTTAAGGAATTTCTGGACATACAATAATTGCTCTTAATTCATAACAATGAGTATAATTAGTTCACAGAGACTAATGCAGATGGCAACTGCTACTCACGTATTAGTGGAATCAATGACCCAAAGAAATCCAAAGCTAATTTCTCAAGCAAAATTACTGAGGGCATGAATTTAGACTCAAACACAGTTAAAGTTCTCTTGGGAGAACTAATTTCTCTCAGCATCAATCTTTAATCTGTGGGCATATTCCAGTTTTCCCTTGGATATTACAAATCAATACCCCCAATGCAGGGAACAATGCTATTGGTTTGAAAGAGGATATTTTAGACATTAATCCGAGCCCTATATCATTGAAGTTCACATATTATGATTATGTCTTTCTTCAGAAAGGCTTTTAACCATATTTAGAGTAATATCAACTGATCTAAGAAATTTACAGAGGGCCGGTGAGATGACTCAGCGGCATAAGCACCTGCCTGGCAAGCGCGAGGTCCTGAGGTCGACCCCCGGTACCCACAAAAAAAAAAAAATTTACAGAAATAAATCAATGAACACTTTTTAAACTTAGTTTTGTTAACCAAGCCTTCTTCTGTAGGCTATCTCAGACATGTTTGTTTACCGCTACTTAAAATAAGGTCAGAAATAACCTTGCTTATTATAGAAAATTCTCTTCCTCTAAAATATCACCTAATACAGCATATATTCTGGCAGAAGTACACATTACAGTATTGAATTATAAAGGAATATGACAAGAGATGAGGTGAGGTGAGCATTCCCTTGTATTTCTTTGTATGCATGATGATTTATAATCAGTTGAATGCATCTTAAACTAAAATGTGTGCACATTAACAGCAAAAAACATAAATTTCTCTTGTAAGTTTTTCAATTTTTATGTATCTTGGGTCTTTGTTTTTTGTTTTGTGTTTTTTGCATTTTTCCATGTAAGAGAGTGTTGCTTTTGAGCCCACAAAAAATTATGGAATTTCCTGGAAATCTGGATTACCCTAGAAGCTATCACTAATTTTTGGTAGGCATCCCCTCTGTCTTATTCTTGCTCTGTAGAATTGTGAGGGAGTATCACTGCTTTATACACCAATATCATTCCCCAGTCCTTCCTCTAATGCTAAGGAAATCATTTAAACACAAATTTTGAAATTGATAGAACTATATTTGAATTTTGGCATTGTTAGTAAGTACATGAATTTAAGAACATCACTGATATCTTTTAATCTTAGTGACACTCCCACTTGAATAGGGATAAGAACTATATCAAATACTTAAAGAATAAAGAATAAGTTGATGAAACAATACTTGTAGAAATATTAGTAGTTGGCACAAAACATTCAGTCAGTATTACTATAATCATTATTTCTCAAAGTTACAAATATTTTCAGTTTTACTACAATAAAATACAACAGTGAATTTTCATTTTATGCATAGTAGCATAGCCATGAACATAGTCATGAAACAGAGCATTTCAGTTATCTCAAAAGGATCCCACATAGAGTCATACACTTTTAAGCCTTGAGAAAAACTTTGCAGCATCTACTGTAAGTTCCTCATTTTATACAATACTTTAGAAAATTAAAGTCCTTTGATGTGCAGGAGCTTACATCAGCAGCACCAAAATATTAACTCTCAAGTTTTGTTGCCCTAAACTCAGTTCTCTTCTGCTTTACCATGTTGGCTTTTTTCTGGGCAGAAGATTTCTGGAGGCGGTAGAACACTTCTCTTCACAGGAAAGGCAAGTTTAAAGACTAGAAACCATGAAGAGCTGTCCAAGTAGTGGAGCAACATATGAGCATAGGACTATTGAGCAACAAATACTGCCCTCTTCCAAAGCCCAACCACTGGAAAAGTTCCTTGCTGTTTTAGTCTGGAAGTATCTACCATATTTTCTTTATCACTGGAATTCATAAATTTTAATAGCACATGCAAAGAACAAGATATTGTCTGGAAAATAATATTAATATTAAATAAGGTACGAAATTTTAAAGTGGGGTAGATATACAATAAGATTTTTTTTGTTAGAACAAGAAGATCTCCATCTGGCACAGACACAGAATAAAAACCATATAGGTTTTTTAAAAAAATGAATTCTTTGTAGTTCTTGGGAAGATCTGATATTTCCTTATTGAGAGGAACCTTGGTTTATAAGGACCTTGTATTCTAGATGAATGTATTAGTCACTTTTCCTTCACTGGAACAAAATATCCAATATACACAAATTAAAAGAGAAGTTTATCAGTGTTCATGGATTCAGGGGGTACAGGCCATGTACTGCTGCCCACAGGCAGAAAAAGACAGTAGATGCACATGTCAGGAAAGTTGCTCAACCCATGGCTGTCAGGAAGCATAGAGAGAGGTCAGGGATAGGAATTAACTCTTCGGAAGGACAAACAGCAAATAAAGACATGAAAAAATGCTCAACATTGCTGGCCATTCAAGAAATGCAAACTAAAACAACACTGAGATTCTATCTTGTGGGGAGCGGCTGAGTTGGAGATAGACCACACATTCAGAGCTACAGAAAGGACAACCCCAAGAACAGAGAGTGCCAGAGGCAAGCCATGTAAACAAGTTGTTGGGACTAGAGCAAAGCCAGTTCAGCAGTTGTCTGGCCTTGGTGTTCCTCCCTGTTAACTATAGCACAGATAACTCTGAGAGTGTTTTGCTTTCAGTGTTTTCAGCAAAACACTGAGACCTTGCACTTTCGGCCCTGTCATGCACTTCTCCCCTTTTAACTGTGTATAAATAAAGATACAGACCATGCTGGGTTGTCAGTGCCTCTCCATCAGAGAGGTCAGGTCCCATTTGGTTCCAGCTTTCCTTTTAGTATATGTCTAGTTTTTTTCTTAATCTCCTGTTACCCCCTCTCAGGACCCCACTGGCTGCACAGGTTGAGGCACTAACTCACTCCAGAAAGAACAGCTGTCATCAAGAAATTAACCAATGGGAAATACTACTGAGGTTGTTGGGAAAACAGAACTCTTCTCCATTGTTGGTAGGAGTGTAAATTGGTATAACCACTATGGAAATCAAGATAGAGAGTCCTGAAAAACTAAAATAGGAATTCCATTTGATGCAGCTATTCCCTTCTAGGTTTCTTCCCAAAAGAGTAAAAGTCATCATACCATACTGACACATGCATACCTATGTTTATAGAAGCACAGTTCATTATAGCTAAATATTGGAAAGAGCTCTTATGCTCATCAACAGATGAATATATTTCTTAAAGAAAAAGTGATGTTTATATACAATGGAGTACTACTCTGTGATAAAGAAGGATAAATGTGAGGCATTTTGAGGTAAATAGATGTACCTCAAGGCCATAATCCTAAGAGAAATAAATCAGGCGCACAAGTTTAAATATTGCATTGTTTCTCTTGTATGACAATCCCAAGTATAAATAATGAGCAAAATAGAGGATACGTATCAGAAAGGAGAAATAATTTCTTCAAATAGGAAAAGGAACAAGAGTTGGGGGGAATGAAGGGAAAAGAAATTTAAAAGATAAAACAATTGAAGAAAAAATGGAAATAGAGCTTTTGTAAATGGAGAGAGAGGGGTCAGAGGGAGGAGAGGGGAAAGGGATTTTTAAAAAGAATTGAGATATGTTATGTACATGTACAAATCCCCCATGATGAATGTGTTCATTATGTACTGCAAACATGTACTAATAAAGGAAAAGAACAAACTCTTCCACATCATGCCCCATGACTCACCTTTTCTGAACAGGCTCTACCTCCTAACAGCACATGCTGCTATTAATTCATCCATGGATGATCCAATCATATTTCAGAGCCCTACCTCTGAATACTTGAGGCTTTGGAGGGACATTTTAGATCTAAACCACAATATTCCAACTCTGACCCCCAAACCGGTCATGTCCATCCTATTAAACAAATGTATTTAGTTAAACTCTAGGAGTGGTCAGTCTTAACAGATACAACATTGCTGAAATGTCCAAGTCCAAAGTCTCCTCTGAGATCTAAGGCAAAAACTTAGTTATGAGGCCTTTTAACAGTCAAAATGAAAGTTAAAGATTTCCAACATGCTATGACAAAGGATAAACATTCACATTCTAAAAGGAAGAAACAGGAGCCTAGGAAGACATCAGAGGAAAGCAAGACCAATAAATCAGCAGAGCAAACATTAAATCCTATAGCTCCATGTGCAGCAACCAGGCCAGGTTGTGGTAAGGTATGAACTCCAAAGGGCTTGAGCAGCCCTGCCTCTATGGCCTTGCCAATTGCAGCCAATATGTCCTCTCTGGCTGGTTCAGCTTATTGCCTGTTGCATTCCTCAGAATATGTTCCACATTCCCAGCATTTCTCATTTCCTGGGGTCTCCACAGCACCTTAGGCTTTACTGTCACAGCTTCATGCCTCTCACTCTTGGCATCACATCCTCAAGACCTCCCAGAATTTTCTTTGAAATCTGGGTGGAATCCTCCATGATCCCACAACTTTTGCACTCTGTATGCCTGTAAAACCAGAATCATATGAATGATAAGAAGATCTGCCACCAGCTTCAGCAAGTGCTGGGGCCCCTTTGACCATGGCTATAGTAGCCTCTGAATGGCTGGAAGACTGTACATGGGGAAACACTTCCTTAGGAGGCCCTGAGTAAGCAAGATGCTCTGAGGTTTCCTTTGATAAGGAAGTTCATACACTTCCCTAAATTACATATTTCATTGCTTCAAAAATATTTTAGTATATGCTAATTTGTTATATTTATACTACTAATTTATCTCAGATAATTTAAAAGAAAGTTTTGTGTAATTATCCATTTCTTTTTGTAAGAATCTTTTTGGTTTATGTCTTGAAATCTGAGTAACTTTGAAGATAATACATAGTGTATTAGCTATTTTTGAAAAGTATCTATATGCAGCAAATAAAAATGGTAGCTTTCTAAACTTATGTTACACCTCTCTAAAACAATTTTGAAAAATTGTGAGTCATTTTAATTATTTTACCTTGATGTCCAAAATTTTCCAATATTTTTAACTTTAATTAATTTCAAAGGATGATAAAAGGCTTTTTTAATTAGTCAGCTTTCACACTGCTGGGAGAAAATATCCAACATCTGCAATTTAAGGAAGAGAGGTTTTCTCTTACTCACTTTCTCATCCCTGAGAAAAAATACTGGAAACCCATATCATGAAGGGGGGTTTATTTTGACTCACAGTTTTTTGTTCTTGTTTTTGTTTTTGTGGGTACCGGGGGCCGACCTCAGGACCTCGCGGGCCAGCAGGCGCCTGTGCTGCTGAGCAATATCACCGACACTTTTCTCATATGTGGGTTCTGGATGTCGAACTCGGGCCCTCGTGCTTGCCAGGCAGGTGCTTACGCCACTGAGCCATATCACCAGCCCTGACTCACAGTTTTTAAAGGACTCATTCCATTAATGAGGTCTGGTAGAAGAAAGCTGCTCACAATGTGGCAGCCAGAAAGCAGAGAGGAAAGGGAGGCATCAGCGAGGGAGATACATCCTCCCAGGTCATGCCTCCAGTGAATCACCATTTCCAACAAGGCCCCACCTGATAACAGTATATTCAGTAATAGATTTGTCAGTGGACTCACCCACTGATGAGTGTATTAACACATGACTCAATCACCTTATGCATGTCTGAGAATGTTGGTGGACATTTAAGATATACATGATAACATTCCACCACTCAAAACCTCAAAACCTCACATCCATTCTCCCTCAATTCAAACACACTTATCCCAAAATCTTTGCCACTTTCTGAAGCAGTTCTCAAGTATACTTTCCTTTCATTAGTTGTGTTTTCCTGGCTGCTCCATATCTTGAATGGATTCAAAATATTTACCTTCCCTGGTCATTTTGACTTTAGAGAACACACAGAAGTCACAGGGTGCCTGATTCAGGGAGTAAGGTGGATGAGCACACACATCCTATTTTCACTATCCTGTCTTTCCATTGGACAGCAATCAACAGCAGCATTCACCATATCTCTTATCACACCTCATAAAGACACTCACAAAAAAAAAACACTTTCAGAACTATTTCAGAAAATGGCAAGAATGATGGGATAAGTGTGTTTGAAGTGAGGGGAATATTTTGACAGGGATTAATGGCCATGTGTCTTTTACTGCAATAAAGTTTAGAATGTAAATATTCATATATATTCCAATTATACCTCATAGACAGAACCTACCTTATTGACAAGATAAAGTATTTACCAGTTATTATCCTTTGAATTATATCAATTGGACCCTCACAGATAATTCACCCAGTAAAGTTTTGCTTTGGGTCAAATATATAAGTTTTCTTTGTAAAGGAAAGGGCAATCACCAAAGGAAAATTAGTAAAAAGAGAATAGAGAGGAAGCATTTACATGATGCATTGGCCTCTTTAAAAATTGTCAGGAAAATCAATTCTCAGAAATTACACATAAGACAGTTGAAGATTTGGAAATGGATTTCCCTTAAAACTATCCCTCCCAAAGTGCTTGGTTGAAAACCTTAATGTATCCCCAAGGAAAAGATATTCCAGTATAAAGACCATTGAGGTTAGAAATGTATGTCTAATTTTATCTGTGAAAGATTTGGTCTTATGTTGCTCTTTAGACCTCTATTAAGTTACATCATCAGAAAGCTACTCCCCAGAAGTATTCTCATAGAGACATAATATAACCTTAATATTTTTGAAAGCTGGAAGAGAAAAAAGTCATATAACATTAAGTAGCCATAAGATTACCTCAAGACTGCACCTGCAGACAAATTGAAAAACAATTATTTAAAAACTCTAGGATTTCCAGTTTCCTAAGCAACACATATGAAGATCAGAATTGTCGTTCCCTACTAACAGCAAGTAAAAAGCTAAACAAACTGGAAAAATTAATCATTTTTGTTAGATTCATCACAGAAGTGGAGCTGTAAGGCAAAACCTCTAAAATTGGAGAAATAAGCAGGTGGGTACATAGAGTTGGGATCCCAGCTTTCTAGAGTTGGGGTCTTTATCGGAACATGTGTCATGGTTAGAAAAACTGAACTGTAATTGACAAATTTCTGGAGACTTGGTGCAGATAATCCTGAGAGCTAAAAACTCCAATGAGAGTGATCTCAGCATGATCCAGAATACATATTTCCAGGCATCACCACCCCACCCTATTCCTAACATTCAACTAAGAACTATCAACAGAGAAAGAACACTTTGTGTGAAAATACCACAATGTGGGGGGCCGGTGAGATGGCTCAGCGGCTTAAGCGCCTGCCCGGCAAGTGCGAGGGCCCGAGTTCGACTCCCGGAACCCACATACGAAAAAGGGGCCGGTGATATCGCTCAGCGGCACGGGTGCGCAGGTGCCCAAGGTCCTGAGGTCGACCCCCCGGTACCCACAAAAAAAAAAAAAATACCACAATGTGGGAATAAGCCTGAAGCACTGGTGAGCCGTAGAACTGAACTAAAACCTCATTTTAAGGAAGAAACACTCAGATGTTGTTCCCACCACTTCTTTCAGTCCTTCATGTCAACACAGAGCACCACAGAGAGGATTCCCATGGTCTATAGTAAAAGTAACAGGTCTCCAGTTTCCCTAGCCTTCTGGATGCTTCTTAGGGAATCCAAGTTGGTCTTATCTCAGTGGAGACGCCAGAAGGAAAATGCACAATTAAACTGGGCAGAGTCAGGTAGAAACAAGAATGGAGGCAGAGGTCACAAAGAACAACGGGCAGATGTCTGAGGACATCTCTATGACCCTCCCAGCAGTGGCAAACAATCACAGGTACCAACAAATCTCACAGCTCATCTGCAAAGCTGAGCTCGTTGACTTCAGATGCATAGTAGAAAGAGTGACCTACCTTGAGTCCTTAGATGGTTAGGCTCGAATCCCAGCTAAGAGTCTAACCAGGCAACCATGCTCAATTCAGAGAAGCAAATGGACTAAAACAACTTGACCCCAGATGTGCAGCAGCAGCTCTATTGACATAAAGCCTGCCCAGCGACTCAATTGTTGCAGGGAGATTCCCAACTCCATGAATTTGGGGAGGTATAGAGGATAGACCTGCTTGACTAAGACAAACAGCCACCCATCTCATCCAAATGTCTAGTTCAAAGCTCTAGCATGCAAGGAGGCTATCTTCAATTATGCATTTCTAAGAAGCATGACCTCTTATCCCTCCCAGCCTGCACCTTGATTCTGCCTAAACCGAGAGCTCGGTCTCTAGCCCCACCTAATTATAGATTGCCCAGCTATGGAATACATCCAGGGACTGACGTGACCAGAAGACATAGCAGTACACAGCTATCATCTCCATCTGACAGCAGAGCCCCAGCCAGCACCTGACCACACGAAGGAGCTCAGTCAACAACCCCCATGCATATCAGAGCAAAGGCCTTGGCCCAGCCAACCAAAGAATGCACAACATCTCTGCCTGCCTAGGGTCACCACCAGCTGACTTTTCCAGAATTGCCAGCTAGATTAAATTCTAAAGGTCCGTCCTTACCAAAGAACACCAGTAAATTTCAGAAGAGTGCAGGCTCTCTTCTCAAATGTGCAGACAACTGGAAAGGACACAGGGATCATGACCACTAAGGGAATCATGATTCTCTGCTCTTGTTGCCCAGAATGTGTTTGTTTGTTTGTTTGTTTGTTTGTTTTTCTGGGTCTCTTCTGGTTCCTATGAATTTTAGATATTTTTCTAGTTCTGTGAGGAATACTGTTAGTATTTTGATTGGGATTGCATTAAATCTACATATCAGTTTTAGTTGGTAACATAGTCACTTTCTTTATTCTTCCAAAGAAAGTAATAAATCATGACTCCTCTAAAAGAAACTAGTAAAGCTCACATAACGGGCCCCAAAGAAATAGAAATTTATGAAATTACTGATCAAGAATTTAAAATAGGGCCGGTGAGATAGCTCAGCAGCATAAATGCCTGCCTGGCAAGCGCGAGGTCCTGAGTTCAACTCCCAGTACCTGCATAAAAAAAAAAGAATTTAAAATAATACTTATTAAAATGTTTATTGAACTATAAGAGTATATGGATAGAAATAAAATTTGGAAAATAGTACACAAAATGAAAATTTTGATAAATAAATAAAAACAATAAAAAGGAATAAAAAGAAATCCAAAATACGAAGTAAAAACTTTAATGGAAAGTTTTCACAGCAGATTCAACCAAATAGAATAAAAAATTCAATGAGCTAGAAGTCAGAACATTTGAAATAATCCAATCAGAGGAGAGGAAGACAAAAGGATGAAATGGAGGGAAAAATGAAGAAAGCCTATGGGAATCATGGAACAACATCAGGACCCAACCCTTCTGCATAATAAGAGTTTCAGATTTAAAAGAAGGAGAAAAAGGTCCAGAAAAGAATTTGGCATGATGGCTACAGTCTTCCCTATACTGAAATGTCAACATTCAGAGATAAGAACCATAAAGATCTTCAATAAGATTCATCTAGACATATAACAATTAAGCTATCAAAAGCCAAAAAGAAAGAAAAACTTCCGAGAACAGTAAAAGAACAAAACATATCATATGCAAGAGTATCAATGTGACTATCAGCAGTTTTTTCATCAAAAACTGTGTAGGCCAGGAAAAGAGATGAAATATTAAAAGTGCTAAAGAGAGGAATATGCTTTCAATCATAAAGCAGGACTCACAGCAAAGCTGTCTTTCACAAATAAGGGAAAAATAGCTTTTAAAGACAAACAAAAGCTACACCACCAGAGCCCGACTTACAGGATTTGCCAACATGAATGCTTTAAGCTCAAACAGAAGGCTGCTAATTAATAATATAAAACTTAAGAAAGCATAAATACCTATAGTCCAATCACACAGTGTGCAAGAGAATATCTTAAAAATTACCTAAATTCTATAGAATATATGCTCTCAACTCTGCTATAGAAAAAGTTCATATGTACATGTGAAAATTGTTAGGTCTGGCGCAAGTAAAGACAAAGAAAAGGTTGAGAGAAGCTAATGCGGGGGCGCGGGAGGGCTCAGTAGGATGCAGAGGACCCTCAGAGGAGGAGACAAAGCATTTACTGGGTTTAGCTGTGGGGGGAGTTTGGAGGGGCAGGCAAGGTGACGTGACAGAAGGGGATTGGGAGATTTTTGAAGCTTGCATGAAAGGGGGAGAGGAAGTTTATTTTGGGCTGGGGAAGAAGAAGGAGGAAGTGGGTGATATGCTGTTGTTTTGGGCTTGTCAGCATGTTAGAGCACCTCCATGGTGACCAAGCAGCTTTCATACGGGCATGAACCCATCAAAAATATTGGAAGACACCACACATATAAAATATTACTGGGTAAGAATACGTTTGATTTTTATTTTCTTCCTTGTACTTTTCTGTGTTTTATAAAATATGTTATGTACGAATACCTATGTTTTAGTATCAAAAAATGAAAATAGATAAATATATAAAATAAAATGTCAGGGTTGTGACAAAATTTTTATAGAAGTCAAATGCATGGAACTAAATGTACTTAAGTCCCAACTCTACCATCTGTAGATAGATGTCTTTACAGGACATGGCCTCACCATAATGTCGGATTGCAGTATTGAGAGGTGCTGTGAAGGAAAGTGGCCATGTGCTCTTCTAGGATCTTCTATACGGAGTTTCACTTCTGCAGTGGGCTGCATGGATACTGATTAATGATTCCATGCTAACCTGTACCCCTAACTCTCCAATCTCCCTCCTATTGATGTGGGTATCCTTTCTCTAGGGCAAGTAAAATGTGCAATTATACTAATGAACAGGAAAGTAATTAACTGGATGAAAAATATGCCCGGAGTCCATTTTAGATGAAGCTTTATCCCAAACATTCAATTAGGTAAGAGTAACTGGGTAGGAGATATGGCTTTCAAAAAGTCTAATAAGGTAAAATAACTGGGGCAACCCCTTTGTAATACAACAGGAACAAATGCAATCAAAACAGTCATGCTGAGACACATATGCTTATGTACTAACCTCAGCAAGCTCTGGGACCCACTTTCCAATTCCCAAGGTCTATTCCTAAAGGACAGTTCTGTCCCTATTCCTTGCTCCTGGTAACAAATACTACGTGGTTAAATAAATGTGCTGATCTCCACAGAGAAAGCATGGCACAAAATGAAAATAAGTTTAGGCAATCATGACTTGCCTAATAATGCAAATAATCAAGTTCTCAAAAATTTGTTTAACAGCATGTCTTTTCCTGAATCTGTTCTTTATTCATTTAAGTTTTTCATTCATCCTTACCCCTTTTTAGAGGTAAGGTGTACTTCTAGGCAGTTGTGCATAAAACTCAGAAGGAACAAAGAACATTGAGGATGGGATGTTTTTTGTCTTTGAATTCTGGTGCTGACATAATCAAGTTGAATAAGGCACATACCTCCTTTGCAGGTCAGAGGTTCATGGAATTCTTAGGGTCCTCTCTAAGAAAAAGAAAATAAAATTTAAAAATTAGGATTTCAAAACAACACAAGTGAAGAGCCCTGAAATGTAAGTCTCATCCTCGCCCTGGAAATCCATCTCTGTAGCTGGGATCTTTTGCTTCTGTGTGACCTTAGCAAGCTGCTTAATCTCCATTTTCTCTTGTGTAAATTGGGGATAAAACATGTTCCTTACATGACTGGTGCAACTTGAAGAGAGACCATGATGTAGGTGAAGTGATTTCCACAGTACCTGGTATAGTGTAGTTCCTGTGAAATGGAAGCCAGTGGCGAAGCTAGAAAGGAGGAAGCCAGCTTGGGCTTCTCTGTGGTTTCTACAGACCACAGCAGACCATAGTTGCACCCCTCTTTCTTTCCTTCTAGAAAAATGCATGTGGTCCAGTTGAATTCCAAGAAGCCCAGAAAATGCTGGAGTGCACAGGAGAATAGAAACAGCGTGGCGAACCTCTGGAAAGGAAAGAGGGGCACCTAGTCTTATGTAGTCTTTTCTGCCCAGTTAATTGAGTTCACTGAACTGCTTTCACAGTGCAACAAAGCGAATGTCTGGGATGGAAGCCTTTCATCAGTCGAGGAGAGCACCAGCGTTTCAAATAAACTTTGATCAAACATTTCTTCACAGGGATCATGTTTGTCCACAAAAGCTCTTTTGTACCTATATACACTAGTTTCTCCGTCCCAAAATATTTGCTTGGCATTTTCTTAACACAGATTGAAGGCTTCAATTTTTGTGTGTGTGTGTGTTTTATTTTGTTTGATATTTTTTGAGTATTTTGTTTGATTAAGGCCAACTTCACATGATGCAAACATTTCACTTTAAGTGGATGAAGCATGGATTTCCCTTGTGTTTTCTCCTTGATTTTCTAACTGGCTAGCTTCAAATTCACGATCTGTCTGCCTGCTCTCCTGTTCAGGCCAAAATTCTGCATCCACGTCTGTCTTCCTCATTAGTTTCTTCATCCTGAGTCTCATATTTATTCAATATAGCCATTTTTATGCCATGTTTCAGACCCAAGAATGCAGATAAACTACTGTCTCCTCTATCGAGGTGCGTGAAGCCTAGAGCAAGAGACAAAGGACGAATGATTCTGTTCCATCATGAAAAAGTCTGTCAGAGAGGCAGGCCCTATACAGCAAGGAAGTACAGAAGGTTAAGTGCACCGATGTGCTCTTGAACAGGAGAAGGTCAGAAGGGATAAGGACAAAAGATGTAAGAATGGAGCCAAACTTCAGAGAGTAGATAAAGTTTTATTAAGAGAGTACAAGTAGCAATTAAATATCAAGAGGGAAGAGCACAGGCAAAGGTCTACTTGCAAGAAAGTGCGGCACACATCAAAGAAAGTACAAAGACATAAAGCTGAAGCATGGAGAGTGCAGGAGACTAGAAAAGTGGGCCATACTGGAATTTTTAAAAGGCATTTCTCTCTTTCTTGATAGCTTATATATTTTATTCTGTAGGAGTGCAATAACTTTGGGATGTATTGGGGCAGGATTCGTGTTTTAGGAAGATCACTCTGGCTACAAGTTCTGTGGGAGTTGAACTGGCAGAGAAAGAGGCAAGGCAGGGAATTCACTTATAAGCCATTAAAGTGGTAAAAGAAAAGATGAAGAGCGTTTGAAGCAAGGTAAAGAGCCTGCGGAGGAGTGAGTGATTTCAAAAGTTATTTAGGATGCAGAATGAAGCAAAATGGGAGATAGGGAAGTCACTGTTGATTCCTAGGTTTCTACATCTCTCTGTGAGTCTTATAGAAACATCAGACATGCACACATACATTATACGCCTCTTAAAATACATGGTGTAGGGCCGGTGAGATGGCTCAGCCACATAAGCGCCTGCCTGGCAAGTGCGAGGTCCTGAGTTTGACTCCCAGGAACCCGCATATAGAAAAAAAAAAAATACATGGTGTATATACATCGCACTAAAAATTCCCAAGGAAATTGTACCATTAAGTGTGTTTAACCATTTATGAATCTGTTATTAATATTTTATTATTGTGTTCTTAACAGAATGTGAGGCAAGAAAGGCTCGTGGCAATTTTCAGAAAATCTAGTTGCCAAGGTCTATTGATTTCTTGACAAGAAGTTGTTAATATATGAAATTTTAGTTCAGCTGTTATACTAGACTGAAACTTGAAATTGTCCCATTTCTTTTCATTCCTGGGTGGTTTCTCTTTTGATTCTTAGCAGTTTTAATAACTATTAAATGTCAAAATTATACTGATGATATACTGATGGTTTAGAGTAATGATGAAATGAGCATACAGAACCAGCTCTAGAAACAGAATAGAATAAAGACTTTGAAACCCTTCCATCACTTTGCCCGCAACTACCTCAATCTCAGTAACTCACAAATAACGTTAAACCCTTAATGAGTAATGATAATTTTTCATATACAGCCATAGTCACTTACTGACACGAATACGTTCTGCGAAATGTGTCATTAGGCGATTTCATTTCATTGTGTGATCCTCATAGTGCTGCTTATGCAAATCTATAGCCACTACGCCAACACCATACAACATATCTTTATTAATTTTTTAAAATTTTTAAACTTTTTTTGTTAAAAACTGTGGCTTAAGAAATCAAACAATAAATGCTGGAGAAGCTACGGAGGAAAAGGAACATTACTACATTGTTGATGGGAGTATCAACTAGTGTAGCCACTATGGAAATCAACAAGGAGATTCCTCAAAAAACTAAAAATACAAATTTCATTTGACCCAGTTATCCCCCTTCTAGTAATCTTCCTGAAAGAGTTAACGACACCATATTACAGTGATACATGCGTGCCTATGTTTATAGCACCACAATTTGTGATAGCTGCATATTAGAAGCAGCCTATGTGTCTTTCTAGAGATGAATCGATAAAGAAAACATGGTGTTTACACATAATAGAGTACTGGTCTACCATCAAGAGAGATAAACTTGAGTCATTTGTAGAAAATGGATGCACCTTGTGACCATAATATTAACTGAAATAAATCAGACCCACAAGCTTAACTATTGCATGGTTTCTCTTATATGAGATATTCAAATTATAAATAAAGAGCAACATGAAAGAGATAATAGGAAAAAGGGAGATAGATCTTTCTCAACTGGGAAGGGGATCAAGAGATAGATGGAGGGGGAGGGAGAGGAGGAAAGGGGATGAAAGATGGAATTGAGATGTGTTATGTGCAGGAACCAACTCCACACAGGAACATACACAATATGTGCTGCAAACATGTGTTATAAATTAAATTAACAAAAAATGTGACACAAACACGTGTGCAGCTCAGCCTGTAGAATCTCAAGATCATCAGCACCGCTGTCTGCTCCCCTCCACATTCTGTCCTCTGGAAGGTCTTCAGGGGCATTGTGGACCAGGAAGCTGTTTTCTCCCTGAACAATGGTTTCTTCTTCTCCACCTCTCTAAAAGGAGCTGCTGGAGGCTGTTCTATAATTAACCTCTTTTTAGTAAGTTCAAGGAGTACCCTCCAACAATAATAAGTAGAGTTCAATAAATATATGAGCCAGTAACATAATCATGGATTATCCTTGCTAAGTATTATGCACTGTGCAAAAGTGTGTATGCTATGCTTTTGCACAACTAGAAATACAGTAGAACTGTCTGCACCAGCATCACCACACACACTTGAGGCACACATTGCACTATGACTTTACAGCAACTGTGACATCGATGATGAGAATTTTTCAGCTACATTAAAATTTCATGAGACTATGATCGTATATGTGTTTTATCATTGAATAAAATATTGTTATATAGGGCATAACTGTAAATTAAATCCTGCTTTCGTATTCTCTCTGATTTCTATTTTTGTCCAAGTAATAGATTCCTGAGATTGAACTATGCTGACACATCTAGCTAATATTCATTCTTTGCGTCTGGTATAGAGTAGTCATTGTAGACATATCCTGATTCGTATATCCATTCTCCTGCGAACTTCTCTAGTACAGACATTCCCGGTTTGAACATGCCTGGGCATGTCTCCTTATGCATATAGTACATGAAAATAGCTATCCATCTGTTTTTGCTTAAAATATTTGCTTACTATATTTTTTCATGTCTTCTGAATTTGTATGTTAGATATATCTCTTAAGTACATATATATAATGGTGTGTTATCAACATATCTCCAAATGCTTATAAATACTTGTTTATATACGATCCATTAACTGACATGCTTTTTAACATCTGGGTGGACAACTACTATCAAGTACAACTGGATATTTGCTATTCTGAAAAGGATTAAAATGTAATGCTGCAATTAGGGGAACATAGAACTTGATCAACATGAGATTTATACTCAGAAACAAGTAACGTTGCCAGAAAAGAATAGTAATGCCTACAGATACTGTGGCATGTAGCTTGAAAAGCAGAAGAGAAGGGAAGGAATTAGAACCCTATCTGAAGGAAGGAGAAAAGAGGAGGGATACTCATACACAGGGACAGCAATTTTCTGGAGAAGGCTCGATAGTGAAGAATATTCTAGTTCTGGAAGCCTGCCTGAGAATGGAGGTATCCAAGACAATAGAAAGTGGCCTTGGACATACGATTTTACATCAGGCTAAAAATGTATTGGATCCAAAGTTTAAGTGAAAACACCATCACTGTGACTCAATTGCACCTTAGGAGATTCCCGAGATCATGAACTGGTCATGAGCTTGGTGGATCTGCATGATTTGTGAAGAAGTACTGTCCTCTGGCAGCATCCCCATCCTCTTGCTTTGGGCATGCCCAGTCCCCAGACCTTCCTGTTGCCTCTGGCTACAGAGGACCCATCCATCCCTGTCCACCAGATGCACAACCTTCTGTTAGCAGACATTTCCACTTTCTCATTCCAGCACTAGATTTGGCCATCACCCCGCACCAGAAATGTTCAGTCTCTGTCCCTCTGCTTTTGAGAAATGTGTGGAATTTATTCCTGTAGATAAACGCGTATACTGGCTCATGACAGTTGGAACATTTTGTTGACTGGTTCGTCAGAGTTGTGGAGCACAAAAGAGCATGTGGTGCGGAGCACAGTAACATAAAGTCAAGCAGAAATCAGGGTGAGGCGTAAGGCTCGCCAGATCCCAGGAGAACCTCGTCTCTTGATGGTGTAGTAGAGCTCAGACCAGACAGTAAACAGTTGTCACAGACCTGAAGGCTTGTTGCTAATGAATTATGTCACAATCACAGTCACTTTTCATACAAAATCGAGTCTTACACTGTGATGGTGAATGCATTCTCTCATGACAACGTTGTATTCTGAAAATGTTTAAGATTTTTTTTTTAATCTACCAAAAATGTGTGAGTGTGTTAAAAGTACCAGTTGTTCAAAGACCTCAGTGGCAGCGCTACATTCTGTTAGCCTGGTGACCATATTCAACTGAGTAAACCAAGGCACTGGGCAGTGCTAGATAAATCTCTGTTTAACAAATGAATTCTGTCCCTTGCCTTGTTTTCTACTAGGGCCATCCGATAAACCTATTTGGGTTGACTTGTTAATGCTGATAAATGTTGATAATGCTTACCTAGTAGCTAAAGATTTAAGAGACTTGCAAAGACTTCTTACAAAGAATCTCATTCAGGTAGTGAGGAATTTCAGACAAGGACACAAAATCTACGGAGAAACAACTTAATATTTATTAGGAATGATACATAAACTCAGCCTGCTTCTTAAAAGACAACAATCAATGACATGAAGATTAACAAGAAAAATATGTTGCAGAATTTACTTTATCCATTCCTTAAGTAAATGTTAATGCATTTTAAGGACAGACACCATCTTGGTGGATGTGTGAGAGAAATTTTTCCTCCTGGGAATGCACAAATTATGATGTTCCCCTCCTTCCTGTGCTCTGGAAATTAAGCTGTTACAAAAAGCAGCCCCAGATAGATAAAACAGAACAAGTTGACTTCAGACCAAGGAACTGGGCTACCCGATAAGAACTGACCCTGAGCTAAGGAATTTGCAAGAGTTGCAGGATGTGCTATACCAGACCATCCGCAGCCCATATTAGGTAATGGTCATTACCGGACCATCCGCAGCCCATATTAGGTAATGGTCATTACCCCCCAGCCTTTAGACCCCCCCGTATAGATATCTTCCCCAATGAATGTAAAAATCTGTTTAAACTAACCAATGCTATCTGCTTCTGTAACCGCGCTTGCTGAGACCCCTCCTCCCTTTGTTCTATAGACATATAAGCCCTGCACAGGCAGGCCTCGGGGCCCACTGTTCCTGCGTGTTCAGTGTGCCCCACGCATGCTTGGAAAATAAAAGCCCTTTGCCTTTTGCATGAGAGAAAGCTTCTTGGAGTCTTCCTTCACGCGGCGGGCATCCCGACCCTAACATTTTGGAGGCCCCAGCGAGATCGGGGATTGCCCCCTGCGCTGGAAGGCGACCCCAACAGCTGCCTCTCTGGGTGAGTATGGCCGTTTTCATTTCTTGTCCTTTGTTCTTTTGATCTTTGTTGTGCTTGGATCCTAGCTTCTTGGAACTCAGTGTGGTTGGTCTCAAGGAGCGTGAGCTTCTTGATCCGCGTGGCTTATTTAAGTCACAGGCCACTTTCCTTGGGGGACGCCCCAGGATACTTTCGGTCTGACGGACCGGTCAGCGGTGGATTCACCGATTCAGGATTTTTCTTTTGTCTTTGGTGCGGTCACCATTCGCCGCCCATCAGATTCAGTTTACTTCCTCTTCTGGGGAAGTCGGGTACGCCGGCATTTGTCTATTGTCTTGATTGTACTGGTTGTCTGTTTGTGTTTGTTTGGCGCCACTAACCTCTTTGGTTCCACAGCATCCACCATGGGACAAACGGAATCCACACCCCTCTCTTTCACACTGGACCATTGGTCAGAGGTGAAAGAGAGAGCTCATAATCTTTCTTTGGTTATTAAAAAGGGTAAATGGCAGACTTTCTGTTCGTCGGAGTGGCCCTCCTTTCAAGTGGGCTGGCCTCCGGAGGGAACTTTCCATCTTCCCCTCGTTCAGGCAGTTAAAGCTATAGTCTTCCATCCTGGACAGCAGGGACACCCCGACCAACAACCTTACATCATGGTATGGCAAGACTTATGTGAAAACCCCCCCAAGTGGGTAAGAATGTTTTTACCTCCGGCTTTATCCGAATCTGTTACTCTTTTACCTGCAAAAGCTCAGCCTGTGATACCTAATCTCTACCCTCCCCTTCCTCCTCCAGTTTTACCCGAGTCACAGGCCGATCTGATTCTCTTGGACTCTGCCGCACCGCCCCCCCTTACCCCCCTTCACTCTCTGCTCCAGCCGTGGCCGCTGCTTCTCCTCTAGTTTCTCCTCCTACCTCGCCTTCTTTGTCCCCGGCCTCTGAATTGCCTCCACAGGACCCGTTGGTCGAGGTTGCGGACTCTGGACCGGCCCAGGGCACCCGGAGCCGACGAGCCCTGGGCCCTCAAGACGGAGTAGCAGTTACTCTCCCCCTCAGACCACATGGACCCATACTGGAAGATGGGGAAGGAGGGGAGATGCCAGCACTCCAGTACTGGCCCTTTTCCTCCTCCGATTTATATAACTGGAAAAATAATAACCCCCCTTTCTCTGAGGACCCCTCTAGGTTAACTGGGTTGGTAGAGTCTCTTATGTTTTCCCACCAGCCTACCTGGGACGATTGCCAGCAGTTACTGGGAACCTTGTTCACTACTGAAGAAAAGGATCAAATTCTCCTAGAGGCCAAAAAGCTAGTACCGGGACAAGATGGAAGACCTACCCAGCTCCCTAATCTCATCGATGACTTCTTCCCACTGCGCCACCCTAATTGGGACCCCAATACTCTGGCAGGTAGGGAGCATCTGACCATCTATCGCCAGACTCTAGTGGTGGGTCTCCGGGCGGCCGCTAGATGGCCTACAAATTTGGCTAAGGTAAGAAAAATTCTTCAAGGGCCTACTGAGTCACCCTCAATGTTTCTAGAAAGGCTAATGGAAGCGTACCGTAGATACACGCCCTTTGACCCTCAGGATGAGGGGCAACGAACATCAGTTGCCATGGCCTTTATAGGACAGTCGGCCCCAGACATTAGACGCAAGATCCAACGGCTTGATGGGTTACAAGATTTAACCCTAAGGGATTTAGTGAAGGAAGCTGATAAAGTGTATTATAAAAGGGAGACAGAGGAAGAAAGGGAACAGAGAAAAGAAAGAAAAAGAAAAAAAAAAACTGATTAGAGATAGAAAGAGAAATAAGGAATTAACAAAGATCTTGGCCACTGTTGTAAAGGAAATTCAGGGAGGGATAGATGAGGATAAGCCACGTCGTCCACCTCTAGACCCCAACCAATGTGCATATTGCAAGGAACAAGGACATCACATGAGGCAATGTCTCAAGCTTAAAAAAAGGAGAGAAAAAGAAAAAAGACAAAGACAGGCTTTGGAGACTCAACAACACCAACAGCCTAATGTACTAGCCTTAGAAGAAGACTAGAGGGGACGGGGCTCGGATCCCCTCCCCGAGCTCAGGGTAACCTTTAATGTGGAGGGGACCCCAATTGATTTTGAAGTAGATACGGGAGCTGTCTTTTCCGCTCTCCAAGCCCCATTAGGACCTCTCTCCTCTAAAAGGTCTCTAGTTCAAGGGGCTAATGGGAGCAAATTTAGGACATGGACTACCAAAAGAACTATGGATTTGGGTAAAGGAAGAGTTCAACACTCCTTTCTGGTAATTCCAGAATGTCCGGCACCCCTCATGGAAAGAGATTTATTAACCAAATTGAGAGCCAGAATAACGTTTGAGCCTCAGGGACCCCAAGTGACATTTCTTAACCCCTTGGTGAGTCAACCTATGGTGACCATGCTCACGCTAGCAGCTGAGGATGAATACCAACTCTATAGTCAGCCTATGGCACAAACCATACCCCAAGATTGGTTAACAGAGTTTCCTGGTTCCTGGGCTGAAACTGCTGGATTGGGGCTGGCCACACTACAGCCCCCCGTGGTAATTTCTCTAAAGGCCTCTGCCTCGCCGGTCCGCATCAAACAATATTATATTAACAAAGAGGCTCACAAAGGGATAAAAAAACATACAAAAGTTTCTCAAATTGGGGGTGCTCATACCATGTCGTTCGGCTTGGAATACGCCCTTGTTACCAGTCAAAAAGCCGGGAACAGAAGATTACAGACCCGTGCAAGACCTAAGAGAGGTAAACAACAGGGTGGAAGACATACACCCTACGGTGCCTAATCCATACAATTTGCTTAGTACCCTGGGTCCCAAAAAGACTTGGTATACAGTCCTAGACCTAAAAGATGCTTTCTTTTGTTTGTCTCTACATAAAGATAGTCAACCTCTGTTTGCCTTTGAATGGGCAGACCCTGACACTGGGATGTCAGGACAATTGCCTTGGACACGGCTCCCCCAAGGATTTAAGAACTCCCCCACTATCTTTGATGAGGCTCTCCATAAGGACCTGGCAACTTTCCGAGTCCAACATCCTGCCGTGACCCTGCTCCAGTACGTCGACGATCTTTTGCTGGCCGCGGATTCTGAACTAGACTGTATGTATGGGACTCGAGAATTGTTACAAGAGTTAGCTAGGTTGGGATATCGAGCCTCTGCTAAAAAGGCCCAAATTTGCCAAAAAGAGGTTGTCTTCCTAGGATACACTCTCAAGGATGGAAAGCGGTGGCTCACTGAAGCCAGAAAGAAAACAGTCACTCAAATTCCCCCACCCACGAGTAAAAAACAACTGCGGGAATTTTTGGGGACTGCTGGGTTTTGTCGTTTGTGGATCCCAGATTTTGCCTCCCTAGCCGCTCCCCTATATCCTCTTCTAAAGGGGGATACCTCTTTCATCTGGGGCGCAGATCAACAATGAGCCTTTGACGATATTAAAAAGGCCCTTCTGTCTGCCCCTGCATTGGCTCTCCCCAATGTAGAAAAACCCTTCACCCTCTATATTGAGGAAAAACGGGGGATAGCTCGCGGGGTACTAACTCAGGCCTTTGGCCCATGAAAGTGCCCTGTGGCCTACTTGTCAAAAAAATTAGATCCAGTGGCTAATGGATGGCCTCATTGTCTAAAGGCTATCGCTACAGCAGCCATCCTAACTAAGGATGCAGATAAACTGACTTTGGGACAAAAGTTGACTATAGTAGCCCCACACACGCTGGAGAGTGTTATTCGTCAGCCTCCAGATAGGTGGCTCTCTAATGCCAGAATTACCCACTACCAAAGCCTGCTGCTAAATAAGGATCGAATCACATTTGGACTTCCAACCACCCTCAACCCGGCCACTCTGCTACCTGAAGAGACATCAGAGCCAATCTTACATACTTGTCAAAAAATCCTGGCGGAAAAAATTGGAATTCGCCAAGACCTGACAGACCAGCCACTTCCTGACGCAGAAGTAACCTGGTTCACTGACGGTAACAGTTTCTTACTAGAAGGTAAGAGACACGCAGGGGCCGCGGTTACAGATGGGACTCAAGTTATTTGGTCAGCAGGACTAAGAAAAGGTACATCTACACAGAGAGCAAAACTAATTGCCCTTACAAAGGCTTTAGAGTTGACACGGGGAAAAAGGGCCACTATTTATACTGATAGCCGATATGCTTTCGCTACGGCACATATTCATGGAGCTACTTATCAACAGAGAGGACTTTTAACCTCTGCGGGCAAAGAAGTTAAAAATAAAATGGAGATTCTAAGACTCTTAACAGCTATCATGTTGCCACAAAAGTTAGCTATAGTACACTGCAACAGCCACCAGAAGGGCACCAGTCCCGTAATACTGGGAAACAATCATGCAGATAAGACTGCAAAACAGGCAGCCTTAAGTGCCCCTACCACTTTGCTCCTGGAGGTCAATGCTCCGCCTGAAACACATCCAGATGAGCCTCCCCAATCTCCCAAGATAGAAAAAACTGAACTTTTAACCTACTTCCAACAAGCTCATAAGTTAACCCATCTGGGGACAAAAAAACTGTGCTTGTTAGCCAAGAATTTACCAACGGAGAATCAACTGTCTCCCTCCCAAATTAAAACACTGGCAGAACAAGTCGCCTCAGATTACAAAACTTGCCAAATTGTCAATGCCTTTCCTACGAAAACCACCAGGGGAAAAAGATTACGAGGAACCAGACCGGGACAATTTTGGGAAGTAGATTTTACTGAAGTAAAACCTGCCAAATATAGACTTAAGTATTTATTAGTCTTTGTAGACACCTTTTCAGGATGGACCGAAGCTTTCCCTACCAAGAAGGAAACTGCACAAACGGTAACAAAAAAATTGATGGAAGAAATCTTTCCTCATTTTGGCCTGCCAAAGGTAATCGGGTCTGACAATGGACTGACATTCGTGGCTCAAGTAAGTCAGGGATTGGCCAAGATATTGGGGATTGATTGGAAACTTCATTGTGCTTATAGACCCCAGAGCTCAGGACAGGTAAAAAAAATAAATAAAACAATTAAGGAGACCTTAACAAAATTAGTCAAAGAGACTGGCTCTAAAGATTGGACTATGCTCCTACCTTATGCCTTGTTTAGGGCTAGAAACACCCCTTTCTCCCAGCCACCTAACTTGACTCCTTTTGAGATTATGTATGGAACTCCTCCCCCAATCCGAGACCTTAACCCTCTACCTAAGGGAGCCCATTTACCTCATACTTTCTTAATTGATAGACTCCAGGCTCTGGACCAGATTCAAAAGATCCTGTGGCGTCAACTCTCCTCGGCCTACCAGCCAAGCGACGGACTCACACCCCATCGGTACAACGTAGGAGATTTTGTCTATGTTTGTCGCCATCAGATACAAACTCTAGAACCTCGCTGGAAAGGACCCTACCAGGTACTTCTAACTACCCCCACAGCAGTTAAGGTTGATGGCATCACGTCTTGGATCCATGCATCTCACCTCAAGCCGGCATCTCCGTCGCAGGGGTCTCAATGGAAACTGGAAAAGACTGATAACCCCCTCAGGTTACGAGTTCGTCGTGTGGCTATGGGTGGGGATGATGGGGATTCCCCCGTCCCAGGGAACTGATAACCCACATCAACCCTGGAGATGGACAATGTCTCGATGGGAAGATGACAAAATTTTACTAGCCTGGGAGGGATCTGGGTTGCCTGATTTTAGGATCCACCCTTGTGGTTTTCTCTCTTCCCCTTATGATGAACACCATTATTGTTGGAAACTTCACATTTATATGTGTCCCGCCTCTAACCCCAGCAAAGGTTATTGCAATAAGCCAGGACAATATTATTGTGCTTACTGGGGCTGTGAGACACTAGCTACAGGTTGGAAGCCTGACTCCCCTGACACAAAACTCCAATGGAAATGGAGTCCTACTGGTTGTCAATCCCCTCCAACGACCTACCCTTATTGGGGCTCTAGCCGAACTACATGCTATCTAGCTTTCAAAGTTATCACTCCTACTGACCCTGGCTGGACGGTAGGTCGAACATGGGGCGTTAGGTTTTGGGAAAGAGGCACTATAGGTAGTTTAATACTTATAAAAAAGGAAAAAATACCTAACCAGATAATTGGCGTAGGGCCCAACCCTATTATCAACCCAGGGGCTCAACCCAAACCTACGCCTCGACCCCTAGATAAACTACAAACACTCAACAATGTGACTGTGACTCAATCGACCCAAGCTCCCTCCTCACTCTTTTCGACCACTAAGATATCTTTGCCTATTGTTTCGAGATTGTACAACCTAATTCTGGGAGCCTATTCTGTCCTAAACTATACTCAAGGTGACCTGACTCAGTCTTGCTGGCTCTGCCTCTCGGCCTCTCCACCTTACTATAAAGGTATTGCTATAAATAATACCTACAATGTCACTACCAGTACTACTTGTGATTGGAGTACCAGCCATAAACTCACTCTTCCTGAGGTTACTGGAAAAGGAGCCTGTATAGGAAACCCCCCAAATGACATCAAAAGGACTTTATGTTTATATGTTCATAACATCCCCACCTCAACGACATACTTAATTCCACCCCAAGGAACCCATTGGGCATTTAACACTGGGATCACGCCCTGTGTCTCTACTCAGGTATTTAATAATTCAGCTCACTATTGTGTCATGGTAAAAATATTTCCTTGGATAATATACCACCAAAGTAAATCATTTAAAGATATGATAGAACACAAAACCAGGTACCAACGAGAACCAATATCCTTGACTGTGGCTGTCCTTGCTGGATTGGGAGTTGCTACTGGGGTAGGAACAGGGACGGCAGCACTAATTCAAAGCTCACATTACATGAGCAAATTACAAACTGCCATTGACCAAGATTTCAAAGAAATAGAAAGGTCTGTAGCGGCCCTCCAGACCTCCTTAACATCTCTGTCAGAAGTAGTACTACAAAATAGACGAGGATTAGATCTGTTATTCATGAAAAAAGGGAGTCTATGCGCAGCCTTAAAAAAAAAATGCTGCTTTTATGCAGATCGTTCAGGAGTGGTTAAAAAATCTATGGCTAGGTTGAAAAAACATCTACAAAAAAGACAAAAAAAACCAAAAAACTCAACAAGGCTTATTTGAGTCCTGGTTCAGCCAGTCTCCCTGGTTCACCACCTTGTTATCGGCCCTAACAGGACCCTTAATTATATTCATCTTGATAATAACCATAGGGCCATACATACTAAATAAAATAGTAAACTTGTTACAAAACCAGATTGAAAATGTAAAGCTGATGCTCATCAGACAACAATATACTTTATTAGAAGATCCTCAAAATAGACATGCTGATCTCTAGAAATAGAGATTTACAAAAATAAAAAGGGGGGAATGTGAGAGAAATTTTTCCTCCTGGGAATGCACAAATCATGATGTTCCCCTCCTTCCTGTGCTCTGGAAATTAAGCTGTTACAAAAAGCAGCCCCAGATAGATAAAACAGAACAAGCTGACTTCAGACCAAGGAACTGGGCTACCCGATAAGAACTGACCCTGAGCTAAGGAATTTGCAAGAGTTGCAGGATGCGCTATACCAGACCATCCGCAGCCCATATTAGGTAATGGTCATTACCCCCCAGCCTTTAGACCCCCCCCGTATAGATATCTTCCCCAATAAATGTAAAAATCTGTTTAAACTAACCAATGCTATCTGCTTCTGTAACCGCGCTTGCTGAGACCCCTCCTCCCTTTGTTCTATAGACATATAAGCCCTGCAAAGGCAGGCCTCGGGGCCCACTGTTCCTGCGTGTTCAGTGTGCCCCACGCATGCTTGGAAAATAAAAGCCCTTTGCCTTTTGCATGAGAGAAAGCTTCTTGGAGTCTTCCTTCACGCGGCGGGCATCCCGACCCTAACAGATGGACCCTGACAATAAATATGATAAACAAGGAAACTCCTTAAGATGTTAGACAGTATTAAGAGCTTTGAAAAATATATAAATAATATGGATTAGATCCAGAATGCCCCCCGCAAAGCCTCTTGTGTTCAGAGGCGGGGCTTTAGAAGGTAATTGGATCATGGTGGTGCTATACTCTTCAGTGGTTTAATCCATTTTCAATCCTCTGGAGAATCCATAGCTGAATGTGCCGTTGGGAGGTTGGACCTGGTTGGAAGAGGTGGGTCACTGGCAGTGTGACCTGAAAGGACATTCCTTCTCTCTCTGCTTTCTGCCCACCATGATGTGAACAACTTTCCCCTGCCAGGCTCTGCCACCAAGCTGCTTTTCCCTTGGAGACAGGGTACCACACAGGCCTTTGAAACTGAGAGCCAAAATAAACCTTTCCTCCTTTAAGTTATGAGTGTCGGGTAATGTGTCCCAGTGATGAGAAAGTGACTAAGACCTTACTGCAGGAAAAGAAATTTGAGAAGACAAAATAAAGTAAAACAAAAATCATTCACCGAGCCACTCGGCCAGCAATTCCTAAGCATTTGCTTTGTCCTGAACGCTTGGAGTCTAAAGACAAATTAAACATGGCCCGGTTTAGTCCAGTGGACGTTCATGAGCAACAGAAAGAGCCAAGTGCTTATTGTGCTGATGCCCTAATTGAATGGGTACAGAGAGCTATAGAGACTCCCAGTGACGGTTAACCACTCAGGGAAGTCTTCAGAGACAAAGCATTTGTGTTAGATCTGAAGAACTGGGTGTGATTTCATTGGTAGCAGGGGACAGGAGAGAAAGGACATTGTAGGTAGCTGATACAGCTAGTGCAACAGGATGTAGGTATGAGAGAACAGCAATTCAAGGGGAGGTGGAAGTTTGTGGCAGCTAAAGCATAATTACAACAGAGAGGAAACGAAGGCAGTGTGGTAAGTCTGGTGGGGCAAGAGAGCAACTTTGTAGACAGTGAGCTTGGAAAGGAGCCACTCTTTCCAACACACATTAATAGTGGCTACATACACTGAATACATTTGTATGCGGCCCTGGATTTTGATCATAAGAAACAGCAGGCTTAAAAGTGCTGTGGATTAAAGAGTCTACTTTTGTTTTTATCATGGGTGTGCTTGGCTCTAACTAGACCCAGAATACAAAAATCCAAACTTCCAAAACAGATAAACTAGGATGTGATTATTTGGTGAACAAAGGGATTCTTAACTTCATAAAAGGATTTATGTTCTTTGTTCTCAAATACAGAAGTGGTGCCTGAGCTTGCCAGCTCCCTGAATGGGTCAGGAATCTCCCTTCATGGAGCTGTGCCTGACATGCTTCTGACTCCTTCGTAGGACTAATTTTTCTCTAGCTTTGTTTTAAAAGTTAAAGTTCTGTATATATATGCAAGTCAAAAACAATCCTCCATCAGGCATACATTTGTATTTCCACTGTGGTGTTAGCAAGCAGTTAGTTTTGTGTCCACCCAGCACAACCTCCCATCCCTGATCAGTAAACAAACTGAAAAGCAGACGGGGAAAGGCATCATTCAAGTAGCTCTCCCGGGTGAAATCAGAACAACCCAGAGCTGTGGCTGGAGGACAAGGCACAAGGCAAGCTGGGAGGAAGATGAGGGCCCTGGATCTATAGGGAGGCACTCATGGGGCCCCTGGCACCAGGTAATAATGGACACCAAAGATTCCTGGGGATGAGTGGGGGTTGGGATTACAGGACACCTGAGAATGGTACTGTGAGTGTCCTGTGTATCTCCTTTGGAGCAAATAGGCACCATACAGAATCTATGAGGGGGGTGTGATCCCCAAAATTTCATAAGTGGCATTGGTATCTGGAAGATGCCAAGGCCCTTGATGTAGATATGTCTCCTGGATGGAAGTATTGTAATTGTGTGACTTTATCAGAGGTGATTCTTTCCTATTTGAACTTTTAGTGAGCCAGGGTTTTGTCTTGAATTAAAAACATCATACCACAGTGATACATGTGCACCCATGTTTATAGCAGCACAATTTGTAATAACTAAATCCTGGAAACAACCCAAATGTCCATCAACTGAGGAATGGATAAAAAAGATGTGGTATTTTTATATAATGGAATACTACTCAGGCATAAAGAAGGATAAACTTGAAACTTTTATAGATAAATGGATGCAACTTGAAACCATACTCATAAGTGAAATAAACCAGACTCGCATGCGTAAACATCATATTGTCTCCCTGGTGTGAGAAACCGAAAGAGTAAATAAGGTCTAAAATGTACAATAGATGTTGTGAAATGGGAAGAGTTTGTTCAAAAGGAAAAAGAAACTAGGATGGGGGAAAGGGGAAAGGACAAAAGGGAAAGAGGAAAAATGCAAATCAGTTATACTATTAGTGTCTCTTAGTTCGTTGAAAAGGAAGGTTTGTACCAATATCAATTGGAGAAATTTTAATGACTATATCTTGTACTCTGAATATTTTAAAGATAACAATATGCAATGTATTAACTATTATCATCCTCCTATTATTTTGTTACGAAAATTTGTTTTACTTTTTTCTCCATAAAATAAAAAAAAGAAGAGAAAAAAAAATAAAAGAGCCAAGTATTTTGGAGATGACCTCCACCTGGTACCCTTACTATCATCCCTCTCCGTGATAATAGTCTTAATGTTATAATTTGCTAAAGGTTCAGAGTTTAATATTTGAGTTGATATATATTAATCAGAAATATTTAAATATGTCAGTATTCAAATATATATGTCATTTGTCTTCCTGATCAAATATTCATATTTTTGTCCATCACAAAATACAAGTGCATGTGTGTGAATTTTCTGTCTAAAGCTAACATATTAATGGGAAAAGAGTGAATATTTAACCTTCAAGGATGGGAAAATAGACACCTATGTCTTTTCTTAAAAATACTGTTTGACATTGTAGCACACTTCTTATCCAACACAATATGGCAAGAAAAAAGAAAAAATACAAAATACACAAGTAAAATTTTTATCCTTAAATTATGATTTTTGTCATAGAAAATCCTAAGGAGTACTTAACATAAAAAAACAAAGTAAATAATCCCTACTAGAAAAATAAATGAATTCAACAAGGGTGCAAGATATAAGATCAACATTTTTGCATCAACTTTTAAAAAAATTTTTCTATATATTAACAATGAATGATTAGAAAATTAAGTTAATGCAATGGTCACTTATAACAACATTAAAAGATACATGAACAAATTTAACATTTTTGAATTGTTAGTAATAAATTTAACAAGACCAGCTGCAAGACATCTGTACTTAAAACTAAAGAACATTGCTAAGGGATACCATAAGGTCTAAATATACTATTAGATGAACCATTTTCAAAAATCAGAAGATTCAAAACAATTAAAATGCTTGTTCTCTCCAAATTGATCTGTATGTACAATGAAGTATTCATCAAAATCCCAGCAGGCCTTTGTTGGTCAAAATTGATAGGTGTTCCTATATTGTATATAGAACAATCAAAACAATTTTGAAAGAGAATAATGTTGGATAATGCACACTCTTTTACTCTGGGACTTACTGTAAAGCTACAGTAATCATGGTAGTAATGAAGTAAAGGTAATCATAATCATACAGATCAGTGGAACAGGGAGGGATTCCATAAATGCAATCATATTGAAATGGTCAAATAATTTGAATTGAAATGGTCAAATTCATATTGAATTGGTACAAAGGTACCAATTCAGTTCAATGAGGGATAAATTCTTATCAACAAAGGTTCCCAAACAATTGGATATTCATACTGAAACAAATGAATCTCAATCCAACATCACACTGCATGCGTAATTTAACTTGAAACGAAACATAGATCTAAATGTGAAAGCTGCACCCTGAACTTCAGAAGGAAAAGAAAGAAGAAATATCACAATCTTACCAGAAACAAGGACTTACTAGCTAAGATATAAAACACACTAACCATGGAAGAAAATAAGAAATAACCATCTTTTGAATGACTTCGTTGGGCAACTTAAAAGGTAATCCACTGGTCCATGGCAATATATGGGATGCATACATTGGGCAAAAGATTTGCATCTAAGTCATAAAAAGAGTCCTTGTGATTCAATAATTAAGAAGTTAACTAGTCCAATAAAAATGGACACGTATTTTGACACATCCAAAAATATGTTCCCGACGAAGAACTGCATCCCGTGAACTGTTATCTTCCTAATTGGAAGCCCTGGTTTTGCATCATAATTATAATTGGTGGCAGCACAGTGATAAGAACGCGCCAGCAGAACCTACCGCAGCGGAGGCCGAGAAACCCCACCGATGAGGGTAATAAAGGCTTCATGGTTCATTCCGCTTTTGTACATACCCACTCCATTACAGAGTTATCATTTATCTTTATAGCATCACATTCATACAAATGCTAATTGCAGTGTTTCGTTTTCCTCCTATCCTGGAATGTTCCCCAGCGCTCGCCACTGAAGAACAGGCGGCTCTCACATGAAACCCAGCAGACTGGGATGGGGATTTCACGTTGATTTAACCAAATAAATGGTCAAAACTGCAACCCCTTTCTTGAATAATGACTTATAAATATGCATAGAAATAATGTCGCATTATCTTATCTGAATATTAAATTTAATCGAGTTGTTACTGTTTTATTGTACAGGTGAATGATGTCTACTGAATCAAGTCTCTTAAATGCCATTCATGCTTGAATAATCTTGAGAAATAAGTTCTTGTTAGCCTCTACAATGAAAATATGCTAGAAATAGACACATTTCAAATATGCAATGTACCACCTTCAAATTTATAAGCTATATTATTATAATTGAGGAACTTAATTCTTATTGGTATTTTGAGTTTGAATTTAATTTTTTTTAATTATGACAACAGCATGAGCTCATAAGAAAAATAAGAGTAAGAAAAGGGCAAAGAAGAAAACAATTCACTATATCAAAAGATTCAGAAGAAATCACTGTTTAAATTTTCAGTGATACTTTCCATTATTCTAATTAACATTTTGTTTATATATTTGACAGCATATAATAGATGCTTTTCTCTGTGCTACTGTTTTATTTTCTAATACATATATAATTCCCTATTAAACCTAATCATAGGGTTAATTTTGTGCAAGCTTTTTGAGCAATATAAAAAATTATAAAGACAGAAATAAAAACTTGTATATTCCCGCAATCAAAAATAAGTTTGTTGGGCCAGTGAGATGGCTCAGCGGCATAAGCGCCTGCCTGGCAAGCGCGAGGGCCCGAGTTCGACTCCCGGATCCCACATACGAAAAAAGGGCCGGTGATATCGCTCAGCAGCACGGGCGCCTGCTGGTGCATGAGGCCCTGAGGTCGACCCCCAGTACCCACCAAAAAAAAAAAAAAAAAAAAAAGAAGTTTGTTGTATTTTGTTGCATTTCCATCCATTTTCTCTATGTTTTTAAGCTATTGAACATATATGAAGTTTTATGACTTGAACTAATTTACTTTCATTACTACATTGCAGGAAAATATATGTTTTCTTTTACCACTTAACATCACTGAACACTAATTTGTAAAGCCTCCATAAATTTGATTAGTGATTTATGGCTTTTTTAACCTTAATTTTCATTTTTTTGTTTCTAATGAGATTAGACATATTTTCAAATGTTCTTTACAATTTTTCCAATGAAGTGTTACTAATTTCTTAATAATTTATAACATCCACTTAGAAATTAAAGACATTAATCTTTGTCAGTCAGTTGCACATTATTTGCCCATCCTGCCTTTTGCCTACAGATGTCTTTAAGCGATTAAACAAAATAGATCTTCTGCTATGTAATGTCATCTACTGCTTTCAAATTTAGAAATCTCATACACAGCTGGCCTTTTTTTCATATTCATCCACTTTTTTTCTAATTTGTTATATAATTGAACATTCAAAATTATTACTGTCTGTTTTTTATTGCCTTGTGATATACTCTAGCATGTTGAAATTTCACATATCTTAGCATCTGTTTTAGTTCTATCTGTTGTATCCCATGTATCTAATTTTCAGTTCTGAAACACAAAATATGTTGTGATTCTGCAAGACTCTAAAAATATGTATTAGAATAAACTCTTTATCATCAATATTATTAGCTTTGATTATCTGTTTACTTTCAACAAATACCTATAGAATTATTATTTCATATTTTTAAAAAATACATTTGGAAATTTTCTAAAGTTGTAAATTAATTGGAAATGACTTGAATCATTTTATAATACTTGTAACCACATAATTTCTTAATATAATTTTATTGAAAACCATTAATATCTTTTTAAATATTAAACCATCCTTGCATTCATAGGAATGTCTTACATAATAAGAGTGAAATATTTATTAAATGTATGCTGAAGACTGTTTTTGGATATTATTATTAAATCATGCATCACTATGATCAGTGAAATTGTTCTACATTTAAATTTTCTCAATTTCTTTTTCAGTCAGAAAATAGGTTAATAAAATAATTTGGTTTATTTTCTAGTTATTTATTAAGCTCTAGTATATGGTATTTATTAATCTCTAGCATATGTGCTTTTCATAAATTCAGAAAAAAACTTGCTTATGAAATTTTCTTAACTAAGAATTTTACTGCTATGTGTATGACAAGCATTTCAGTTTTTAAATTGTGATTTACATTTTTGCACAAAATTAGAATTTTTTAATATATTTGTGTTCAACTATTCCTGGAATTTTATGCAAAATTATAATCTCCTTCATGCATGTTTCAATACTTAATTTACTTTCTATAAATTGTTTTATAATACCATTTACCAAGAGGTATCCTTTTTTTAAAAAACCCTTACAAATTTCTATCTATTCACTCTATTTCTTTTTGTTTATCAATTCATTACTTTCCATTCTCCAGCTTTACTTAAGGCCACCTTCTTTAAAACTTTCTAACTTCACAGCTAAAGTGCATATTTCATTCATTTTTTTTCATTCATAAATGATAGCTCTTAAGGATACATATTTCCTCTGAGTATTATTTGAGACTATCTCAGAAATATTGATACATTATATCTCAGTTAAATCATCTGTTAAAGACATTTTAATTGCATTTTATTCCCTCTTTAGCTAAATTGCTTTTTAATGGAGTCTTAATTAATTTTTAGTTTTGTTTATTTATGAGAGAAGGAGGTAAACTGACTTGTCCACCATCTACTTTTTTTAAAACTTCAGGCTATTTATATGGCTTTGGGACATGCTTAAATTCCATGATCTACAGGCACTTGGCAAAATTGTTTTTATTTTTGCTATGAATTTAGAGGATTAATACATATTTATGCTTGTGTACCTCATTTATTGATTTGTGATTTACTGATACCATGAAACTGCAGCATCTTACTATAACTGCTATAACGTTAACTTTTATCTCATTCCATAAGTTTTAAAAATTTTTGAGAGCAGTTTTTAGTTCACAGAAGAATTCAGAGGAAGAAACACAGATTTCCTATATAACTTCTGTCATTACATGTGCATAGCCTCCCCCATTATCAAAATTTCTCACCACAGGATACATTTGTTACAAATAATGAACACTGGCACAAAAACATCACATAAATTCTGCATTTTACTTTAGGACTGATTTATGCTTTTCTTTGGTTTTGAGGGGTTTTTTTTACAATTTGTTTGTTTTTGCTTTCTGGTTTTTGTATGTTTGTTTATTTGTCTATTTGTCTGCCACCAAGATTGGACCCAGGGCCTTCTCATGAAACTACATCATCTTCCTGTTTTTCTTTTAATTTTGAGATAGGGTCTCACTAAGTTGCTAAGTTTCCCCAGCTGAATTTAAACTTGCAATCCTCCTGCCTGAGGACTCCAGAGTGCTGGGATTATTATAGATATGCATCACTATAGTCCGGATTTCAGCAGAGTTCTCATCCCCAAGTGAAAGCTCATGAGCCTAGCTTTTACTGTCCTCATTTCTTTCGGTATCCTGGTCTTCTGAGCTCCCTCTAGAATCTCTCATCAAGCTCTTCTTACAGCATTCTAGCACTTCTCTAGTTAGTACCTCCAAACCTTTGGAAACTCCGGCTGCACACTACTTCCAAAAACTTCTGAACCACATGGTCTAGTTACAAAGACCTCACTTCTGTTACCAATTGTCTGTGTTAGTCATTTTCCCATCACTGATGCACATTACCCAAAACCTACAATTTAAAGAAGGAAAGGTGTATTTTGGCTCATGGTATCAGAGAATTCAATCCATGATCAGCTGTTTCCAAAGCACAAATAGCATGGCAGAAGCATATGGTGGTAGCACATGTCGGAGGAAAGTTGTTTAACCCATGACAGCCAGAAAACAGAGGGAAGAGTGAAGCTGGGGACAAGAATACTCTTGCCCAAGTTACTTTCTCCTCCGCATGACCCACTTCTTAAAGCACATTTAGCTCAGTATTATCAATGGATTTATTCACTGATGTGTACAGCTTACCATGATTCAGTCACCTTCTAAAAGTCCCACCTTGATCCACGAGACTTATCAGGGACATTTTAGATCTACATATTACCATCCACTCTTGGACCCCCAAATTCTCATGTCTATATTTTTATGCAAAGGACATTTAATCCAACTCTAAAGGTCACCAAAGCTTTAACTATTTTAGCATTGCTAAAATGTCTAAGTCCTGTGTCTCTTCAGAGACTCAAGGAAAGCTCTTAGCTGGGAGCCTTTGTAAAAATCTGAAAGAAAATTGCCTTCTTCCCATATGCAACAGCACAGGGTAAACATTCTCATTCCAAAAGATAGAAATGAGGGGATAGACAAGAATCAGACCAAAAGAAGACCAAAACTCAGGAGGAGAAACATTAAGTACAGTAGCTTCATGACCTGCATTTGGGGTGGGCTTTGGTGTGGTATGAGCTCCACAGGGCTTGGGCAGCCCTAACTCTGTGGCTTTGGTTGTTTCTGCTAACCTTGTTCCTTCCTGGGGCTGGCTTTGCTCACTGCTTGAACTTTTCCTCAGGGGATATTCCACGTTCCTGCATCTCTGACTTCCTGGTATCGCTACTGCTCCTTACAGGCTTTATTCTCACTATTTTGTTCGTCAACCTCTCAACGTCATATTCTCCAGCATCCCAGACTTTCCTCTGAAATCTGGGTGAGAGGCTCCACAACCCCAGAACATTTGCATTCTTTATGCCTACTGTCTTAATTACTTTTCTCATTGCTGGGACAAAATACCCAACACCCAAGGTTAAAAGGTGAAAGGTTTATTTAGCTCACAGTTTGTAGATATTTCAGTCCATAACCAGCTGGCTCCAAGGCAGGTGGCACATGGCAGAGGGGCAACAGTTCATGGTGACAGAAGACAGCAAAAGTAATAGAGAGAGAGAGGGAGAGAGAGAGACAGAGAGAGACAGAGACAGATAGACAGGCAGACGGATAGACAAGCCTCTTTCTCTCCCTTATATCATATGCAGGCTACCCACCCTAGAGCGGGTGTAGCACTTGGACACTTAATCCCAACATTGGACCATGAATCAATCACAATCTCTACATTCACCTACCTCTGAAAAGACTCTATGACCACATGAGACTTTGGGGGGACATCTAGACACAAACCATAACATCCACCCTTGGCCCTCCAAAGATGCATGTACATCCCTTATGTGAAAGCCATTTAGTCCATATCCAAGAGTTGCAAAAGTCCTAACAGTTTCAGCATTGCCGAAAAGTCCAAGTCCCAAGTTTCCTTTGAGATGTAAGGCAAATTCTTAATTGTGAACCTCTGCAAAAGTGAAAAGAAAGTTAAACACTTCCAACATTCAATGGCACAAGCTAGACATTTCCATTCCGAAAGGTTCAAAAAGAGGAATACAAAGGAATGGGACCAAAGCAAGTCCAAAATCCAGCAGGGCAAACATTAAGTCCTGTAGTTCTATGTGCAGCATCCAAGGCAATCTGCAGCAAAATGTGAATTCCAAAGTGCTTGGGTGGCTCCACTCCTATGGCTTCCAGTGGTTGTAGCTTCCATAGCTTCTCTCTTGGACTGGCTCTGCTTCCTCTTTGCAGTTTTCCTCAGATGATCCAAGTCCCTGGCTTCTACAAACTTCTGGGGTCTCCACTGGACCTTTGGGTTCACATTCACAGCTTCATACACTGCCATCTCGGGGGCACACTGTCTGGCCTCTCAGGCCTTCTGAAATCTAGGTGGAAGCCTTCCTGACCCCACAACTCTTCCACTCTGCATGCATCTAAAACCAGCACCACATGGGTGATGCCAAGGTCTGCTGCCCCAGGAGCAGCAGCCACGCTTCCCTCTCTCTTTGCTGTAGGGATGGAGTGCCTGGATAACTAAGGGCTCTGGATCCAATTCTGAAGAACAAATTCTCTAGTCTGCTGCCATTCTGGCACATGGTACTCTAGGACTCTCTTCTCAAAGCAAATCTTTCACTGTTGCAAATTTTGAGGCTTCAAATGGTGGAGTCCTGCTGCTTCTTGTGATAACTTCAGGCCATCTTTCCTATTCTCCTGTTCCTTCTCAGCAATCAAGATATCCTCTGCTCTATCTCTGCAGCCCACAGCCTTACTGGAATTTCCTTTCTGGCCAAACTCACAACACTTTAAATCATTCTGCTGGGCTCTTTGCTCTTGATTCTCAACATAAATCTAGCAAAATCCCCCAAGAGTAGCCATGCCACTGTTTCAACATTAGACTGCCTTGAAATTTTTTTCTGCCAGATTAGTTAGTCCACCACCCTTAAATTTAGACTCAGGCAAAGTCTCTGAACATGAGCAAAATGTAGACAAACTTTCTGGCAAGCCATAACACACATCGTCTCTACTCCAACAACCAATGCAGTCCTTCTTCCCAGCAGAAACCTCCAGAGCCCGGTCTTTACTGGCAGGATTTCTATCAGCCTCTGGTCTTCTGAGCACTGACCAGAATCTCCCATACAGTATAGGCTAAGGTGTTCCAGCTCTACTTTTTCCGTTGGCATCTCCAAATCATATAAACTCTTCCCACAAGCCATTCCCAAAGGTTCCTAAACCACACAGTCAGATATATCACAGCAACGACCCCACTTCTCTGGTACCAAATTCTGTCTTAGTTACTTTTCTCATTGCTAAGACAAAATAACAAACAAACAAAGTTAAAGGCAGAAAGGTTTATTTAGCTCACAGTTTGTAGAGGCTTCAGTCCATAATCGATTTGCTCCAAGGCAGGGTGGTGCGTGGCAGAGGGGCAACAGTTCACGGTGGTGGAAGACAGCAAAAGTAGCGAGAGAGAGGGAGATAGAGAAAAAGAGAGAAAGAGAGAGAGAGATCTTTCTGTCTCTTATATTGTATGAAGGCTACCCACCTGCATGTGTAGCACTCAGACTCTTAATCCCAGCATTGGACTCTGAATCAATCACAAGCTCTAGATTCAGCTACTTCTGAAAAGACTCTATGACCACGGGACGTCTGGACACAAACCATAACACCTGCAAAACCAGCACCGTATAAATGATGCCATTTCTTCACCAGCTTGAGCAGACATTGGGCCCCCGTGGACCGTGGCTGAAATGGCCTCTGAGTGCCAGAGTGGCTGAATTGGACACACATTTCCCTAGGCAGTGCAAAGTGCAAAGGGAGTCCTGAGATTTCTTTTCCAAGCAAATTCTTCCAAAAGAGATTACCCTTTCATCCCTAAGCCTCTGATGGGTGAGTTCTGGTCAACACCTGAGAGGCCATCAAGCCATCTATCCTATTTCCCTGAGACAAAATACTTGGCTTCTTTTTACTATCATTTTCTTTTTGGTGGTACTGGGGATTAAGCCTGGTTCCTTCACACTGAACGACATCCCGCTCCATTTTTGTTTTTCACTTTTGTTTCGTTCACTTTTGTTTTGAGATAGGTTCTTGCTAAGTCACTAATTTCCTGGGGATGGGTCAAACTTATGATCCTCCTGCCTCAGACTCCCAGAGTACTGAGAATGCAGGCGTGCGCCACCATACCTGGTGTCTTGGTTACTTTCCTCTCGTGGCTGAGACAAAATACCTGACACCCGTGTTAAGGAAGCTTTATTTAGCTTACATTTTGTGGAGGTTTCAGTCCATAATCAGCTGGCTCCAAGGCAGGGTGGCATGGCACAGGGGCAACAGTTCAAGACAGCAGAAGAGCGCAAAAGCAACAAGAGCAAAGGGGCGGGGGAGCAAGCCTCTTTTCCTCCCTTATACTGTAAGCAGGCCACCCCTCCAGGGCAGGTGTAGCACTCACACCATCTCCCTGCCCTCTTCTTGCCCAGACTGAGGATGTTTACAAAGTGAGGACCCTGGCCCCCTGCTGAATCGCTTATTTAAACTTCTAAACTTCTCAAGTTGACACAATGTATCAACCATTGCACCTGACTTAAGTAGATTTTAGGCCAAAAAACAATAGGAATCTGTTTCCCCATAGGTATCCCCTGGTCAGTGTCAAACCCTCTTAAAGTTTTCCACATTACTCATTTAATAAAATAATAAGATACCATTATTTTTGTTTCCCTGGTCTTCGCAAACCGCCTGAACCCTACCCATCCCTTTTCTAAATGTAACCTACATAATAAATTTTCAATTCAGAGTTTGTGTTTTTCTACATCACTCATAATTACCTATAAAGTATTTTGTGATATGTCTGCAAAATATGTTATATTCCAGAGCATTTTGGGCTCCATTTACCACCTAAAACAGTTTATTCAAGTCTGTTGCATCCTCAGCATAAGGACGTGAATGGAAATGGTTATTATTAAAAATGCTAAATGTGCCGCATGCATATCCTTCAGTCTTCTCTAGTGGTGTTGCAATGAGGTGTTGAAGTTGTGCAAACTCAACGAGCAACCTAGTACTGTGTCTCCAGTACTCCTTGCAAGAAGAGCGGGTCTCAACTCTCAGGCAGACAGTTTTGCCTGGAAACTGAGTTGATATGAAGAGGACACCTGCTGCTCTCCCACCACTCTCCAGTGATGGCTTGATCCCTGTCCCACACCAGCAGGCACAGCATCCAGGCAGAGCAGCCAGTCACGCACAGGCCTTCCTTATGGCACAGTGCTATCTTTGCACGGCACTGTGGAAGGTACCTAAAGATAAAGTAATTCTCACAACTTCAGCATTTGTATAAAATTCAAAACATACTCTTGGTTTTACCCTGAAAAGCCGCATAAAATGGTTGACTTCATTTTTCTAATTGGGCCTAGTTGCAGAGGCAAGGATTAAATATGTACAATAGAGGATTACCAGGTTCACAACTATTCATCCCCAGGTGCGACATCGTTCTCACAACATGGTGTCAGCCTAACTACCATATTAAATCCTGATTCTACCAATTACGAAATCCCTGAGTTGGATAAATTCCTAACATACCTACACCTTAGTTTCCTCATTTCTAATTTTGAGATAAAAATACCTTCACACAGGTATGGGGATTACATGAGATTAACATTGTAAAGTTGCATCACAACATCAAGGATGCTAAATGCTCCACTAACTCTAACGCTCTTCACAGCCATTTCCTGTTTCTGAGTGTGGTAGGAGGAAGGGAGGTTTACCTCACAGGAATTCTGACATAATTTCTTTTTCTTTACAGTATTATCTCTTCTGACACACCTATGGGAATCTACCAGTTAGTGACCAAAACAAAAACCTAAAGTGAAATAAGAAAGTTAATATGACAAAAATGGTTTTAAACACTCCATCTTTAGGTCACCTTCTCTATTTGAGAGAATCCTCCCTAGCTAAATGAGATTGCTTCTTTTTTTCATTGACTGTCATGGGGACCTCAGGAGGAGACGGAGAAAAATGCAGCTCGGATAGTTTCTTAGATTGAGCTGCCACAATAAAAAAACGTTACTTGGGTGTCATTAAATAATACTTATTTCTCATGGTTCTAGAGGCCGGAAATTCCAAGGAGCAGTATGTAAGATTAGGTTCCTAGTGAGGCCCCACTTCCCGGAGTGCATACTTGCCATCGTGCTGTAGGATCACATGACTTTTCCTCAGTGCAGGCCCATGAAGGGAGAGGGGAAGAAAGGCAGGGAGGGAAGGAGGCAGAAAGACAGGGACAGAGACAGAGGCAGGGACAGGGACAGGGACAGGGACAGAAAGGGCAGAGAGGCTCTCTTATTTATCATAAGAGCACTCTCCCTCCACGAGGATGCCATCCTCTCATGATCTCATCTACACCTCATTAAGTAACAAAGGTCCCCCCCTCAACACCATCACACTGGGGTTAGGGCATCAATTTATGAATGTGAAGGGGCCACACAGATTGCGTGCTATATTTTTGAATCAATAACTCAATGTGGAAGACCATGTTGGGCTAAGAAAGCCACATCCTTTGATGGTCACACTCTTGTGCACTTTCTTTCCGCATTAACACTAGGTTTAGCCACGTGAGTTATATGGTCCAACTGGACCTTACGGAGCAAAATGCAAGCAGAGTCTTAGTGGTTACACTTTTGAGCTTGTTCTTGGAACGCCATCTCTTGGAAGCAAGACATCAGCTGCAAAGAAGCTCAGGCTTCTTTGATGACAGGAAAGACGGAAGGAGGCCATAGACAGGGAGAGGCTAGTTTTTATGTTCCAGTCACATCACATTGCCCAGCTTCATGCAGCCACCTGAATGGGATAGAAGAACCACACTGACCACAGCTGACCTCAGAATTGTGAGAAATAACAATTCACTGCTGTTTTAAATTACTAAATTTAGAATGATTTATGAGTGGCAATTGATAATTGAAACAGTCAATATATTGTTCTTTTAATATAATGCTTAAGCCACTGAATGTGGCCTCTGCAATAGATAGTTATCTATCATGCTTACCAGGACAACAGCAAGTCCCTATGAGAGGAAGGGGACAGGGCTGCACCTGAGAATGCATAGAGGGATGAGGCGAAGGAAAGGTTTGTTCTTAATATCTGATGGTAGCATTTCTCCTAGGCTCAGAATCGCATTTGTTTAGAAAAAGAAAAGTTCTTTGGTTAGTATATCATGTCAGAATAAGTTTGGAAGCCTTCAGGAGCAGGAAAAAAAAAAAAACAACTACACAGCACAATAAAAGTGACTTAAATGAGATAAATATTTCTTTTCTTGGTGTCCATAAGGAACTCCAAAGCAAGACAGTGTAGAGCTGCCATGGTTACATGTGGGCTTCTGGGACCCAGGCTCCTGCCTTGATGCCTTGTCGTCTAGTGGCACTCCCTCGGGATTGCTGATCGGGCTCTGCAACTCAGGACTGATTAGCAGAAAAAGGCGAGGCAGCAGAGGGGAAAAATACTGTGAAAAACTTCTTTTATATGTCATGGGGAGAATAAAGTTAAAAATCATGCATAGCTATAAGATATGGAGAGAACTGTAGTCATTTTTATTGCTGTGCAGTGTGTGATGTGAGCAATGTATATAGCCAGCAGCTTTTCCTAAAACTGCCTTATTTGAATCACTTTGCGTGAAAGGAGTGTGTGTGTGTGTGTGTGTGTGTGTTTGTGTGTGTGGGCGCACATATGTGCATACATACATAGTATCTAAACTGGTAGAAGGACTGAGAGTCCTGTATGGGAACTTTTGGCTGGGCAAGTAACTCCAAAGTGAAAGAAGACCCCAGAAGCAGAGGTGATCGAGACAGCATAAACTTTCCAGAATTTTCTAAAGCAATTTTAGAGAGAGCTTTCTATTTCAGCAGACTGCAAGACTGACCGAGCCAATCATTTACTTCTTCTTTAACTTATAGATATTAAAACATGCACAAGGTCCAAAATGATACAGTGGAAACCCCCCCACACATAACCATTACCCATCTTCAATAATTTCAATATATGTCTAATCCTTTCCACATTTAAACCCTACTAACTTTTCCTTCCTTTCTAATAAAGGGTGATTTTTAAGCAAATTCCAGACATATCACAAGCTAATCTTTCCTAGGTCACAAGGGATCCAAGAGTCTGAAAGCATCTGTATTAAATGGAGGAAAGTGTATAACATCTATGATTACGGGTCAAAGAGCAAGCGAGGAGATGGAAAAAAGTGGATAGCACATGCGGTTTAGAATGCAATAAAAAGTAAACAATTGCAAAATCTCTGATTAAGTAAGCAAATGAAAGTTGGGAAAAGAAAGAATGGATAAAAGAAGAGGCAGTTGATTTTTGAAATAGGAAAAATGACTCAAAGAGGCGAAAATTACTCAGGTGAAGCCCATTCAAGTTGCCAGTTGGATAACAAACAGGATCTAGAAGATGAACAGGGACGTGAGGTCATCAGTGGCAAGCACTGGTAATTATTTAACCTAACAGCCTTCTCATCCTTTTCCTGAGTAACAAGACAATCATTGTATTTAAGCAGCAATGAGTCCTGCCAAAGGACAATAATCCCACATGGAGTAGAGGAAATTCACTAAGGTAGGGTGTGGGTAGGTATTTCTAAAGAAGGTTGATTCAGATGGAGGGGATCACTTTTTACCCTTTTATCTCTATCCTTTTCTTCTACCTCCCACATGTAAAGCAGGGATGACTGGATCCCAAAAGCCATAAGATAAAGGCAGCACAGGGCTGTCACATGTTGCAGGTTGCATCCCTGGTGATGGTGGAGCCACTACTTTGGCCATAGCCACCTGAACTCCACTTCTGATACCAGAGACAAACAAAAGCCACCTTTGCTAGGGAAGAGGCCTGTTAAATTTAGCCAACACTAATTTAATTGATATAGGTGCAGAGAAATATAGTAAAAACTATTTGAGGGATGAAGGGGAATTTTTACCGAGCAAAGCAAAATGAATGAAACATTTTCCATTGATCAATAGATGTTGCTGTTCTGTAGACAGCATCTGTCTCAATTGAATTTTTAGATGAAAACGGGAAACATCAAACATTTCTTGCAGAGCAATTCTCAAAGCTGAGCCAGAATCAAAGACCCAGTGGAGTTGCCTATTATTACTTATTAATTATTACTCTTAGTGCTAATATCTTAGAATTCTTTGCACTTTGTCAATTCCATAGCACTTTCATATAAGTTGAATCCATTTATTCATTTATTTAACTAATATGCTTTGAGTACTTAATGTTTGCAAATCTCTGGAGTAGGCATGCCTATGGGACAAAACATACCATGAAATTCTCTTATAAGGTAAGACCAAAAAATAGTTCTACACAGTGACTGAGTACACTGTAGGAGGCACTATGTTGAACATTTTATAGATATTTTCAATACTAACTTAACAACTCTACAAGGTAGTTGTTAAGGTTTTGGGAGAGATTCCAGAAGTTCAAAGAGATTAAATGTAGTTGCTTCATGCAACCAGTAAGGAGAGGCCCCGGGATCCAAACGAAATTGTCTGACTCTCCTCTCTCCAAGTATTTTTAATACAACAATTCTCAATGGAGAATATTAGGTGTCTAAAACCATACAAAATGGCAGACTTTAGGTGTTATAGATGTGAAGTGGGTAAGGTGCTTTTTTATGTTCTGTATCGCAAAAGAGAAAACAAAGGCTTAGATAACAGTGCGTTAACCGATTTGCGTCTATTATTTCTAATGTAGGCCACATAAGTTATCATTCTTTCTGCTCTTGCAGTTTTGGACAATCTGCATACATCTTGCTGCAAGAAGTCACAGAGGAAAACATGTAAAAGGGATAGAAATATCCACCTGCTGCTGGCCAAAATTAATATAGTAAACTCAAAGGATCAAGAATGGGGGTGAAGTCAGGTGTTCAAAAAGGAAAATAGGCTTTAATTTAATTCAGTGTTGTGATCTTTAATTGATTGTCAACTTGAGTAAGAAATCCCCAACTAAATTGGATCAGCATAATTTTGGGTGTGGTGAAGGGATTTACTGAAGTTGGAAGATCCGTCCTGGGTGGGAGTGGCACCAAGCAAAAGGTTTGTCCCCTGAATGGAATAAAAGAGAAACTGCAGGAAACCAGCCTATGAATTTGTCCCTCAATGAGGGGCGAAGGAGGATGAAAGACAAAAAGATACAGACTTAGTTTAGAATGCAGGAGTCGGGGGGTTCTTTCCTCTAGTGGACAGAAAACCTAAGCATCTAACTCACCTCACCTTTATTCACTCAGACATGGGAACAAGCAATTACAGTAGCAGAAGATTCATCTGCCTCCCATTATCAATAGTCCATGTTTGGGTAAACAACTGGATCTCAACAGTGTTGCCTTTTCCCTAGAACCTGCAGCATGCCATCACGCCTGCAGGGCACCAAAGGAGCACAGCTTGCTGACTTTCTCCTTTTTGCTCACAAAGGAGGTCAATTTGGGCCGGTGAGATGGCTCAGCGGCTTAAGCGCCTGCCCGGCAAGCGCAAGGGCCCGAGTTCGACTCCCGGAACCCACATACGAAAAAGGGGCCGGTGATATCGCTCAGCGGCACGGGCGCCTCCTGGCGCGCGAGGTCCTGAGGTCGACCCCCGGTACCCACAAAAAAAAAAAAAACAACAACAAAGGAGGTCAATTAGGCCTTGATTCTCGTTATCTGGTCTCCCACAGGGAACAACACAGGCTCACTTCTGCTTCTTCAGAGGAGTTCTAGTCTTTGCCTTCACCTTGGATGTTGTCTCCTGGTTTCCGGTGCAGACTCTTCAGCTTCCTAATACAAACTTGCATGGAACACTACAGTGAGTTCCAGGTCTTTGAGTGGATCCTTCAGATTTCCAACATGCAAGTTTGTTTTGAAAAGAGGGCCACAGAGTTCTCTGCTCACTCTGGGATGGCCAGGGATATATACCACCAAGCTCATCCATCCAGGCCATCAGAGGTCACTGTAGCCATGGTCCACAAGGGCCTATCTATTGATCCAGCTTGTGGAAGAAGTGGGTGACATCCACATGATGCTGGTTTACACAAAGTTGGAATCCAAGAGCTATATAGTCACAGAAGCTTCCACCCAGATTTCAGAGGAAGGTGTGAAAGGCTAAGGGGAATTAAAGCTTAAGATGCAGGGGAGATCACAGAAAGTTCAAAATGCCAGGAAGGTGGGACACCTGCTAAAGACTGTCCCATGCAGTGAGCTGGGCCAGCCCAAGAGAGAAGCCATGTGGGCTGCAACAAGCAAGGCCATAGGGGTTGGGCTGCTCAAGCTCTTTGGAGTTCATCTCACCATAACCTGCTCCAGTTGCTGGACATGGAACTACAGAATTTAATGTTTACCCTGCTGAGTTTTGATCTTGTTTGGTCTGAATCCTTTTTAGCTTCCTATCTTTCCCTTTAGACTAGGAACATTTACTTTATGCCATTTTATGTTGGAAACATTTAACTTCCTTTTTGATTTTTATAGGGGCTCACAGCTGAATTTTTGCCTTGAGTCTCAGAGGACAATTTGGACTTAGAATTTTCCGCAATGCCAGAATTGTTAAGAATTTGGCAGCTCTTCAGGATGGACTTAAAGACTTTTGCATAAAAAGAAATGAGCCTTTTAGGGGTCAAGTGTAGATGTTACGGTTTAGACCTAAAATGTCCCCAAAGTCTCATGTGTTCAGAAGTGGGGTTTATGGAAAGTAACTGGCAAATGGGGGTACTCTAGTGATCAGCGCATTCATCCACGGATGTTTTCAGAGCTGTGTTGTTAGAAGGTAGCACCTGTATGGTGGAGGTGGGCCCCTGGAAACATGGCCAGGAAGGTTGCATACTTTTCCCTGGCTCCTCCTTTCTCTCATTCTGCTTCCTGGAAACCCTGGGCTGAGAGGATCCTCTCTGCCATACATTCCTATCATGTCCTTTCTTCCTTGGAGCTAGAAGTTATGTATGAACCGAACTCTCTGAAACCATGAGCCAAAATAAATCTCTCCTCTTTAATTTGTGTATGTCAATTTATTTGTGTTTTGCCCCAGTGATGGAAAAGTGACTAATCACATGCTAAACATGTGTGACCTGATATGAAAGCCTTTGTTGGTGGAGCCAACTGAGACTCTGTGACCAAATCTGAGAGGAGTCACATCATTCTCTTTTCTGTAGAGTGAAGCAAGGCTCCAATCCTGGGCCAGTAGAGAGGCATACAATCTCCTTTCAGCCCTGCTTTAAGTCAGCATAAGTTAGTCCCAGATAAGACAAAATAAGAGCAGGGAAAGCAGAAAAATGCATTGGAAAATGGAGACTCTAAAATAGGGTTGTAAGATGTAGCAAATAAAAACATAGAATTTTCATGTAAGATTGAATTTCAGAAAAACAATAAACAACTTTTTAGTTTAAGTATGTCCTCAAATCACTAGTATTGCATGGTTAAAAAGAAGTTGCAAAACAGAATTTATTGTCCCTCAGACTGCATGGCACATGGGCTCATACTAAAAATGTATTAGTTTATCTGAATTCAAATTTAACTGCAAGTCTCGTATTTTATGTGTTGGCTCCACTTTAAAAAATCATCAACTTTGAATTAAATTTAGTATCTTGAATTTCAGGGACTTGGGTCTCTCTGAGGTCTAGAGGGCCGATGTCACATTATAGAAGTATATATAAAATCATTTTAAAAATCAGTGCTTTTAATTCAATGCAAATGTAATTGTGCTGTTAAGTAATTTATATTTAAAATTGAAACTAGATGTTACTTTTTAAAATTTGATTTTATTGTGGTAAGAACACTTAAATGAGATCTACTTTAATTTTAGGTGTACAATATTGCAGACTATATTATAGTATTATAGAATAGATCTTCAGAGTCTGCTCATTTTGCTTGACTGAAACTTTTTTTTATTGATTATTGAGTCCTCTTTCTGATCTTCTAGCAATAGGTACTTTCTGCGTTACTAGACATGATGCTAGAATCCTAAATAAAACATTATTAAGTCAAATGAATAAATTTAAACCACTAATGGGCGTTAGGTACTATACATGTAGAGCTGTTAACAAATTTAAAATATCAAGTCTATTTTAATCATGTAAGTGTACCCCAGTTATTGTGTGTTTTTATTATGTGAGATAATGATGAAGCCTAAATTGGATGGTTTTTATATAATATGGTGTTGAGAGCCAGATGTCCCCTCCTTCTCCCAACTGACTGGTTCCACCAGCCACAGTAGATGGGACTGGTCAATTGTTGGAAATACCTTCTTTTTATTTCATCCACAGGAATAGAAAGTCATGTTCCAGTTCTGAGGACTGCATTTGTTTCCCTTAGCGGCTGTAACAAATTCCCACCAAGTTTGTGGTTTAAAACAATCTACATTACTTTGCACAGCCCTGGATCCCAGATGTCCAAAGTCACACGTGCTGGATGGAAATCAACGTGTAACCTGGATGGTGCTCCCTCAGGGAGACCCTGGGGAGAATCCTTTCCTTGCCTCTTCCAACTTCTGATGGCCGCGGGCATTGGTTGGCTTGTGGCTGCCCCACTCCAGCCTTGGTCTCTGCGGTCACATCATGTTAAATTTTCCTTGGACTCCCACTTAGAAGCCATGAGGTTGCACTTAGGGCTGACTTTCACAATCCAAGACAATCTCCCCATAGCCATGTCCTTAATTGAGTTGCATTTGCATTTTTGTTCACTTGATTTTTGCCCTAAAAGTTAACATCTAGAGGTTCCAGGAGATAAGACGTGGGTATCTTTGGAGACCATCAGTCGGCTTGCTTGGGTCTGAGGGCATGCCAGGCACACCGCTGGGTTTCTGGAAAGCACACACTGCCTTGCTGGGAGCTCCACCAGGAGGCAGCGTAGCTGGAGACGTCTTTCACTTATTGTAAAGACCTAGAATCCGCACTTGAAGGCTGAGCTATCTCACAGCACACCTCAAGTCATGAGCCGGGATTACATCCTTCCCAGGTTTAAATACAGGACACAGATCATGTCCCCGAGCCCACCGAGGAAAACTGTTCTCTTAACTTGGAGGCCAACATATGCGCTCCATAGCCTGAAAATCTGTGCATTTTTTATTGCATATTTTTTGTGCTGCGAAGCTAAGTGTGGATGGATGAATATTTCTTATTTGTAAAATATTCATTAACACCTATTAGGTGTAAGGAATTACGGTAGGCCCCTTGGCATGGCGGTTAAGACTAAACAGAATCTTGGGGATCCCATTCCTGCTCCAGGGATTGTAGGTCTCCAGTACTGCTTTGGGACTCTACCTCTGTTTCCCAGCCCTAAAGTAGTCTCCACCTCTTAAGGTCCTCGAGGGTTAAATGAACTAGTATATGTAGAGTTCTTGGAGCAACAGTTGGCTGCTAGGTGAGCGCTCTAATTAACAAATGTGAGCTACTGCTTGTTTCCATGGAGAAACTTAAAGAATTAAGGTCCAGTGTAAATAGCTGGGGCAAGATATATGAAAAAAATTCTTTTTAAGTTTAACAGAAATCTGAGTTTTGAGAAATGTTTGTTGTTTTTAGAACTCTGACTTAAGAGCATCCAGGGTGCAAAGGGAGAAGGAAGGAGAAAATTAATGCTCTTCGGGGAGGAAAGACGGTGAGGCAGGCTCTGTGGTGCAGGCAGCAGGCTGTGGGCGGTCAGGTATTGTGTTATGAAGGGCGTGTGGTGGCACAAGTTGGTGATCCCAGGCCTTTGGAAGGCTGAGAAAGGAGGATTCCCAAGTTCCAGGCCAGCCTAAGCAAGTTAGTCACTTAATGAGACTCCATCACAAAATAAACTGGGTGAGGGAGGCCCCTCAGCCGGAAGGCCCGGGTTGGTGGGGAAGGAGGCAGAGACAACTTGCGCTGGCAGGAAGAGACTTACGACATTCACATCTAGTGACCACTGAGTTAATTAACCTTCCAGCGGCTCATTTTAGAATAAGCAGGTTGAGGGCCAGTGAGATGGCTCAGCGGCATAAGTGCCTGCCTGGCAAGCGCGAGGTCCTGAGTTCGACTCCCGATACCCACATACGAGAAAAGGGCCGGTGATGTCACTTAGCAGCACGGGCGCCTGCTGGCCGTGAGGTCCTGAGGTCAACCCCCGGTACCCACAAAAAAAAAAAAAGAAAAAGTATATTGACACCTACAAGGAATGCATGTTTTAAGGAATAAAGAGATGTATGAGAAGTCACTCTGCCAGATATAAAATGTTTTTAGTTTTCTACAAAAACCTATTATTTGGGATACAGGAAAGTATGCAATTGAAGTCTTCGTTTCATTAGGTGTGATAGCGTCATCAACACTGGTCTGATATCTAAGGGGCATTCATTCCTTGAACATTTCTAGCATAAACCGTATCCTGAAGAGGCCTCTTGGAGCTGCCGATGGAGTTCGACCTGGAGAAACGCTCTGCCCACCCGTAGAGGCAATAATAGACCGAGAAAACAACTAGGGGTGGCAACAATTTTCACGAAACCGCACAGCATGCTGAGAGAGCCTTAGAAAAGAACTTCTAAGTTTGCTGGAACAGGGGAAAAATATGAAAATATTTCTCTAACAACAATAACAAGGGGGAGGGACAAATGGGATGTTTGGTTTTGATTTGGGTAAAGAGAACATTCTGGAACTTTGCTGGGCTCTTTGCCTATGGAGAACAGGGCTGCTGTTCTAACCCCAGAGGCCAACGCGTAACCGCTCCATGACTACTCTAAGCGACTCCCGGGGACGCATGTCTGTAATAATAAAAGTGATTCACGGCTCGTTTAAAAATGCGTCTTCACCTGTAGTGCACAATGCACCGGCAGCGTCGCAGCTGTCAAAGCGGCGCGTCCTGAGGGCTGGGGAGGTGGCGAGGACGCGGGACCCGACCGGCCAGGTTTCCGGCGGGGCGGGGCGGGGCGCGGGCGGAGCGGGGCGGGCGGCGGCGGAGCGCGGAGCACGTGGGCGCGGGCGGAGGACGAGCCGGAGCGGCGCGAGTGTCAACGAGGAGGCGCCGCGGGCCGGGGGAGCAGGGTGTGGTCTGCGGGGAGCGCGGAGGGCGCGGAGACCCTCGGGACGGCGGCGGCGGGGCGTCGCCGGGCGGGCGCGGCGACAGCGGTGGCAGGGGAGGTCCCGCGCGCACTGGGGACCCGCGGAGCTGCGGCGCCCTCTCCTCCCGGGCGGCGCCCTCTCCTCCCGGGCCGCGCCGCAGACACCTGCCGCGTCCCGGCGCGTGCGCCCAGCTCGGCCCAAGTAAGTGTCGCGTTCCCGTCCCTTCTCCTCCTCCTCCTCCTTCTCCGTGGCCGGTGCCGGGGACCTGCGAGACCCGAGCTCAGGACTCGCGCTCCGGGGAGGCTGCGGGCGCGGGACGCAGGGAGGACCCGGGCGGCGCGCGGTCCTTGGCACCGCGGCTGCGTTTCCGCGCCCTGCCCGGTCCCCCCAAGCCGCGCCAGGCCGGGGGAGGGAGCGGAAGCCACTTTATTTATGGCTCCCGGCCCCACCTCTTGCCCCCACCCCAAATCTGTGGGGATCCTCGGCGCCAAGTGAACGCCAGCCCCCCGCTGGGCGGGTGGGTCCGGGCTGCACCCCGCGCCGCCCCCTCTTGGGGTTTTCTTTTCAGGTGCAGCGTATTTAACTGGGGTGCCGGGGGGAGGAAGGGCGGACCGCGAGCCCGGGTGTCCGAGCGTGGGCACCCCCTACCCCTGGGCTCGCCTTGGGTTGGGAGGGGAGCCGGCGTCCCGCTCGGGCGCTCGCTGCTGGGTGGGTCCCTGGCTGCTCATTGTTCGCGCGACGGTGCCGGGGGCGACGGAGCGACACAGATGCCGCTCGCGGGGTGCACAGGACACTGCCGGGCTGGGGGAGCGGGGTCCGAGCCGCTGGAGGAACGGGGCTGGTCCGTTTCGGAGACCGCGCCTCGGGTCCCCAGGGCGCGCGTGGGTAGCTGCCAATGCCGCTCCTGAGTGCGAAACTTGGGTCTGACTCTAACGAAGGGACAGTCGAGCGATTAAACATCCAGAATAGGGGCGCCAGGTTTCCCCCACTAAAATTGTCTCCTGGGTGGCGAGGATGGAGATTTAGGTGTCGCGGGCACCTGGCTGCTTTCTCTTGCTAGCACTTAATTCAACTAAAGGTTCTTGGGTGGGGTTTCTTTTTGGGCCCTCTCCTTCCTTTTATTTAAAATGTGTATTGTGTGTGTGCCTTCAGCTCTTGAAATTGGGTGGTTCGGGAAGATGAACCTATGTTATTATTATTTTAAGTGCAATTTCCCCTGTAGAAATGACCCGGCGCTCCCCACCCCACCAGCTCATGGAGACAGACATGGGTACTGGGGGCAGGAGGGCCCTGGCCCTCCTGGAAGGAGCCCAAAGACATCTCCTGCATATTCTTTCTGTCGGGGGTAGACATTCTCATGGACTTCTTCCATTCTTTAGATGGCGGGGATGGCACCTGTTTGTGGTGACTATTCCTTAGCTACTACAAAGAAAGAAAGATGTTTTCTTTTTCTGCTATCCATGAGTAGCAATCGGAGTAAAAGCTTGCAAGAGTTTAAAATTATTTCATAGGCAGATGATACATGACATAGATAGAGAGAGATAGCGATACAGATCCCTGAAGCTGGTGGTGAATGCCAGTAGTTACTAACACATCCACCTGCCCTAGTTCTGTCTTGCTTTGATGGACTTGCTAAGTGCATCCAGGCTTCTGGAGCTGGAGTTCCCACCGCCCAGGAGAAAATGTCAATACAGTGCCTCTCTGACCACAGTCTGAATCCACAGGGAAAATCCATGCAGTGGGAGTGGTGTTTACTGTATGGGAAGGTACGGGATTTATTGGGACAAGAGTGAGTTAGGTAGATGATAAATAAAAATGGAAACCTAAGTAGGCTTCCAAACCATACTCCCAGCTCCTCTAATACACAGGTGGACAAGCACTTGTGTTCTCCTTTCTCTCTTCTTTCTTGATCTTAATGTTTCTGTCTTTAATGCCTTCAGTAGCAGCATTCGTACCTCTTGCTTGGGTGGTGTCATTGATTTGGTTTCCTTTTGGCTCTAGAAAAAGAACTTTTATGTTTTTGGCCTTTTATGACATCACCTCTCAAATAGCAGTAGTGCTCCTTGAGTTGTTGAATTACCTTTTAGATTGTTCTTTTGTCTGGTTGCACACCATGCGCAGCTAAGTTAGAACCCAGCGAGCAAAGACTCAACCAAGTTCTAGTGAAGATTAAGAGGTGAGGGCTCTCCACAGCCGCGTTTAAACGGTACACTCATTTAACCGCCTTCCCACACCACCAGTTTCAGTTAGTGGTAGCTGTTCATCTTCTAAAGTCTCCAGACAGTAAATTCTCACCTAGATTGATTACGGCACTAAATCTTGATCGTATGAACAACAGAACTTAATTATTTTGGTCTCATTTATCAGTCAGCAATGTTTAGTGTTGCCAAGATAATTACGTCACTGAAATATGCCTGACTTTAAAATACATTGAAAAAGGTCCTTTAAAAAAAAAAAACCACGTGAAGCCATAATTTCACTGTTATGAAGCCCTCTAGGCATTTGTGTTTATCGAGTTTATTCTTCCACATGAAGAAAGAACCATTGCTTTGTTGTCTGAGAGCTGAATGAAGAAGGAAAGTAAGAAAAGGAACCGCTTAAATGTTATTTTTTGTATTTGGGAAAATCTAGGACTTAAAGTAAATACTGATTCTATGTCTCTTCTTAAAGACATACCATCACCTTTTTAAGAAATATTGAAAAACCTCAAATTCTAGGATAAAAAATGCTATTCCTAAATATTCATTCAAAGTAGGTATGCACGAGCACTTGTATTTTTAAACTAATCTCAAGATGTTTTCATCATTTGATAGAATGATGAAATGGCATTAAATGATTGTTATTGAAACATTGGAATTTCATCAAATCTATATTTAAATGTGCTATACTTACTGTACTGTCTTTTTGCAAGTGGTTTAATTGTAGCAGCCTGTTTGTTGAGATTAAAAAGAACATCATTGATGTCATGGTGTGCTTTGCATTTTAAAATCGTAGCTAATGAATTACAAACATTCATTACTCTACAACCACTTGCTGAAATTTCTCAGGACCCCCAAATAGAGAATTATTTGTACTATATACTGTCATTCATGCCCTTGTTGGCTTTATGCTCATCCCTTTGTCCTCTCAAAAGTGATTGCCTTGTAAACTCATACCTGTTGGACCTGAATCTTTTGCTGTTCTCCTGTGTTGTGAATTTATGTACAGATATCTTCGTCGTATTATGGTGAGGAGACTTCCTGTTGAGAACATGGGAATTAGTGCGGAGGGAGGGGTGAAGAGGCATCGAGAATAACTTATTAAATCTGGAAAGAATCGGGGCCTAACACAGGAAAAGGACAGGATTCACTGAATAAAATCCATTGAGCAGTTCTTTTTTGACCTCTGAAAGTCTAAGCTACGGGACGCATGATGTACGTTGGGGTACCTCGGACACTAATGTCATATACCGTAAGGCAAAGTAATACTGTAGAGTATCTGGTGCCTTTGCTTGGTTGTGTTGGAATGGTGCCTTTAATTGTGTCCACTTTGCCCCATAAGTTTTCTCCAAACCTAGTTTGGAGAAACTAACTCCTTTTTGAGGAGTGTTTTATTTATGTAAAATGAGAGATTGTCAGTGTTTATTTTGGGAGCATTTTATTTAAAGAGCTTAGTTTCTTCTCTGAGTACTTATTACGTTTCTTCTGGGAATGTTTGCTAAATGCTTGACACTCAGTTTTTATAACTAGATGAAACTAGAAGCGCCTTGGTTAAGTGATTCAAGTAAGTTCATTTAAATATTACATTTTGCCTTCTCAATAAGCTAATTTGAAAAAAATATTCAGTTAGTTTATTTTAAAAATCAGTGATTTTGATTTTCATTTAAATGAATATCAATTTGGTTAATAAAAATGTAAACATTTATGAAATGAACATATACAGCATGGAAATTAACAATCGTGTATATTTTGATGTGTAGCTTTTTCTGATAGATTAGACTTTCTTTTTTTCACGGGTAATGTAAATTTTTAACTGATCACATTTTCTTGTTTGCTTTGAGCCTTGGAAGCTCAGAGCCAAACTGAAATCTAGTTTATTAATCATACTTATTAATTTATCAATCATACATATTAATTATATTAATCATATAAGATACACATATGTGTTATTTTTCTCAATAACCTTAAATTATTCTTCTGTTAGGATGTCTAATTTTGTTTCAGTTTTTATTTTTAATTGTTGAAGGAGACAGACCAAAGTAGATATGAGTAAGTGTTTTTAGAAACAGAATCAAGTCTGTAAAGAGTTTTTAAGGTCTACTATTGCAAATGTCAAAGGACTGTTAAACAAACAAGGGCATAATTTCTGATCTAAAGAGGGCGGCAGGATAAAGAAGCCATAAACACATAAGAAATTAACTAATAATGAATCAACATGTACAGATATCTTTTGCATTAAACTGAAAACCTAAACCCTTTCCTTAATGAAAGTCAGCTGCCACTTTCTAGAAAAACACTTATTATAGCATTAACCAAGAGAGCAAAGTAACTGAATTTTTTCATTAGAAAGAATTCCCCTCTGGGTACACTAAAACTCAAGTAGTCTTGAGTAGTTGAGGATGAATAAAACGTTGGAAGAATATTATGATTCCGTGGTACTGGAAACTCCCAGACACTTGGCTTTCTTCTCTTAGGCTCCCCTCCCCCATCTTTTCTACCCGCTCCCTGGGCTGGGCCTGACTGACAGGTGCAGCAGTTCTAATGGCGAGCTAACTCCACCAGACTGGAAGCCTTAGAAATCCTTGTCTATGTAAATACAGTATTTGTTCTAAGTACTGCACTTAAATACAGTAGCTAGGTTTAAGTGCCCACTGGTTGTTTCCCTTTGTACTTGAATCAACAACCATTTTCAGCTTTTAGAAGTGACCACCCACAAAACTGTTCCTTTTAACTTAAAAAGGCAAAACCTTGGGAAAAAAAATAAATTATTGACCTGGGGTGACATGATTATGGCTAAGGCCACAAACTCTGAATTAAACTTCCAAATTCAACCAGCTACCTCTGGATATTAATCTGATTCTCCTCCTTTCTCCCCTCCATAGCATGACATTTTTTCAGACATCTTGTCCTGAACTGAGCTATCACACAATGATAAACGTTGATCATTTAAACTTAGCTTTTTAAAAAGCACTTTAGATACCATAAAAAAAATCACTGTATTAGTACACTTCCTGTGCTTGCCATTATGATATAAATAGTGCATAAAGCTTTAAAATTTTCATCAAATTAATGTTTCATTGACATGCAAATTAACTGCTGACATTAAGGTGCATGCCATGTGATGATTCCTAATTGGCAAGTGAACCTCAGAGTATTATTTATAGATTACATCGCTACGAAGTGCAAAGTAAATTCTCATTGTACAGCTCAATTCAAATTGATGTTTAAGCTTTGATCCCCTTCACTTTTTCCACATTCCTTTTGATCTCCAAAGCCCCTCAGAAATAAGCTGGCTAAGGTGCTAAATATAAACTAATAACATTTGGGCAAAGAATTTGTCTTCAAATTATCCCTAAGAGATTTGCAGACCAGTTAAGTAATCCTCACCAGCTTGTTCAGGTGTGAATAATTTGAGGGGCTACAAAACTGAACTGAAAGCTTGGGTAACATCCATTTCCATCCAAACTACATAAGACAGATGTTCACAAAGGAACAGAGGAGAAAGAAACATGAACATTTAGCAAGCAAATTAATTTTTAAGAATAGCTGCCTCTAAATATCTAAGTGGACATTGTATTTTATTCTCTGATGGTATTTGAGGTTTCTTTTATCTCTATCCCATTATAGTCTGTGTATAAAGAATGCAATGAGGAAATTATAGTGTATCTACAATTCCCATTCCATGATTTCAGGTCCAAATTTGGCCTTTCCTTTCTTTATTCTGTATCTGCTTCTGCCTAATTGTAGGATGAACAAAACAAAAAAGAAACTGAAAAAGAACATATTTCATTTATTCTGCACATTTTTGGTCAGTAGGCATTTTCTACATGGCTTCATGGGGTTGTTGAGGATACATGACCTATAAATTCTTGCCTGCGAAGATTGAACTTACTAGAAAACTTTCCAGTTTATTAAACTGGTAGATGTTTTCTTTATATTACACCCAGCCTGGGGTGTCCAGCTTTCCCTCCATATTGCTCAGATGCCGATTAAAGATTTAAAGATTTATCTGAAAAGACACACACCCATCGAAGGCATCTTCATAGTTGGACTTGAAATTGACATTTTTTTTGAGAAAGAGAGAGAGAGACTGTGTGTGTGTGCCCATTTTATTCAAACTGAAAGTTTTTACCTGTTTGGAAAATCTAAGAAAATTTCATAAATTTGTAGTATTTGTTAATGACTATTGCTATCATTCTAAAGCTAAGTTGATCAAATATTGAATATAAGCAACAAGTGGAGGTGAATAATTATTTTTAGTGTGGCAGAATTAAATGAAACAATCCATTAGGCCTTTTTTATTTTTTGGCAGCACTGGCGTTGAACCCAAGGCCTTCACACTGAACTACATCCCTGGCCTGTTAAGATAGTTTTTGTTCAGAGACAGGGTCTCACTAAGTCACTGAATTGTCCAGGCTGGGCTTAAACTTGTGATCTTCCTGCCTCAGCCTCCCAGAGAGACACCTAATATTTTTTGTTGACAAGTGCCTTCACTGGGAATGAGGCCATACTATGGATATATGATCAAGGCAGCTTGATTTCTTGCTAATGAAAGTTTATAAGGAAATTTATTCCTTAATTAAGAAAAGCTCACTTTTATTAATGAACATTGAAAAAGGACTTCTATGCGTGACATATTGACATAGGAAATGTTCATAAAAAGGAAATTAAAAGGTCTCTACCCTGAAGGAATTTATAATAAAGTGAGGAATGCATATGCTGAATAAATGTGGAGAGGAAACGCTACAGATCAGCACAAGGGACTTCCCGTCTATGAGGAAGGGTATACGTCTCAATTTAGACGAGTGGGAGGCAGGATGGAAAGTGTAACAAGAGAATTGAAGCTAGAAGGGCGAGTGTGAGTTCAGCAGGCAAAGAAGCACTGGACCGTAGTTTCTGGCTCAGAGCTGCTGGAGGGAGACAAGGCAGGAAATTGAGGCACAGATGGAGAATCCAGAAAGTTGAGCCAGAACTATCATACCTTAGACTGAAAGTCAGCACTGCAGCCTGGACTACAACTAGCGATTGGGAGGTTTAATCCTGATCGAACACATGCAGCTGAAAATATCCAAGAAAAACGTACACCCATGGTGGTATTCCACGTGCATCTGTCTTAAGTGAATTTCTAGAGCGGTCAGGTAATCTTCCCGTGCTTCCTGCCTCCATTCACTCTCCTAAAAAATGACACGATACCTGCACTCTCAGATATGGCCTTGCTTCCTGTACACTCTCAGTGAAGCCACCAGAACAGAAAGTCCGCAGACAACGACTGCCACCTGCATCCGTGCTCCGGGGTCTGCGTTCTAGCAGGTTCTCTCACACAGCACCGGTGGAATTTCAGTGGTTGCTTCTTACTAGAGTGCAAGGCAGAAATAAGCAACTGCAAGTGATCAATGTACGAGACTAATTCTCTTTCATTTTTTGTTTACCCTTAGGAAATAATCAGGGTTTCAGTAGAGACTGACTTATGCAAAGGTAGTTATTTAGAACAATAAAATTTAAAAACAATCCATTTGCCCAAAGATAGAAAATAAAGTATCCATATTCTTCTGATAGAAATTTGTGTGTGTGTTTGTGGTGCTGGAGATTGAAACTAGCCTTGCACATACTGCACCATTAGCCCATGGTAGAATATTAAGCATCATTTCAAAACAGTTTTTTGAGGGAAGAAAAAGAATATTAACAAGGTGAAAGTAGATGACATAAAAAAACACAGCAGATCTGTACATTGCGTAGGATACAGTTTTGTGTATTCACGTAGATGTGACTGGAAGAATGTACCATGCTACGAGGTGGCCCTGTAAGACACAGAAAAGGAAAGGGTTCTGAAGAGCAAGTCCGCTGAAAATATGCTCAGCTTGAAAATGCCAACATGGTAGGGAGTTTGTGGTGACACAGAAAATGTTCACGGAATAAACACGATAGAGGAAACGATCTCTGTAGTGCGAATGAGCTGTCACTGAAAGATCCATTCGCACCAGGCCTCCCCCGGGCTGCAGCACCCAGTCTCCAGCACCTCCGGTAGGATTTTCTGCTGAACTGCCTCACGCATCCAGCCAATTCTCCCAGTCCCCACTGTGCTCCTTCTGGCCCACAGAAGGCCATCATTTCTGACCTGGACCACTCCTCGCCTTCCAGCAGTTTCTTCTCACGCTTGCTTTTGCAGAAACAATGATTTGCAGAGCTGTCCTTGCATCATGATTGAAGCACGAACCCCATGCAGGGGCTGCCCGAGTGTGACCCCCCCGCCCCAGACTGCCACTTACTGGCTGTGGGACTAGGGGCAGGCTTCTTCTCTTTATTTCTGTGTTTCCATCAATAAAATTGAGGCTATTAATACTTATCTTGTAAAGTTGTTGTGAGGATCAGGTGAATATCTGGAATAAAGTAAGTGCTATTATATATTAGCTATTTGTCAAGACTTAAATTAGGTTGTGCCTTTTTTTGTGTAAAATCATGCGCAAGGTTCTCTTTGCACTTTGAATGAAATCCTTATATTATCTCATTCATCAATTTCACCTCTTGCTACTCTCCCCTTCCTCACTATTTCCATACAAAACTGTAACCTGTTCCATCGCTGGCCCTTTGCACTTGCTGTCGCGTTGCCTGGAGTGCTCTTGTCTGACTTTCCCTAGCTGCTGCTTGTCCTTCAGTTCCCAGGTTTTGCTTCCTCTTCTGAGAGCCCTTTCCTGAGTTTTGTTCACCCACAGCCCACCTTTTCGTCTCTCTTCACATCTTACTGTTTCCTTGATTGACCTTATCATCACATGAGCTCTTTGTTTGATTGCTTAACTCTTTTCTCCTCTGTTTGTGGACTAGGGTTTAAAGTCTGTGAAACTAGAATAACACCTGTCTGTGATTACATTTGCTCCCCCCCACACACACCAAAAGAGAGTCCAGCATATTTTAAGTAAATAAATGTTGATAGATGCACAGAGGGAGGAATGCCTGAAATGCTACCCATTGTAATTGTGGGGTTGGAGTTTTAGAAGGACTAACTTCACATTTACAATGTCTGTGTCACTAAGGAGCTGTGGAAGATGAAGTTATTAATATTCCCTGTCATTTAGCCCTGGTACCCAGGGCCTTTAAAAGGCTTGTCAAAACACAGGTGCACTTGGAGGAGGTCGAAGTTTGAGAGGGAGAGCGGGGCGGTAGGCGGGTTGGGAGACTCTTCATTGAAGATGCCTCCAGCCAGGGCGAGCCTGTGTGGAAGCTGCAGTGCTGAGGGTTGGGAGGGGATTAGAGTTGAGGCGGAAGTTTGGGGGTGTGGATAGTCAGGCAAGCGATGGCGAACCTTTTAGTGGCTGAGCACCCAAACTGCAACCCAAAGCCCACTTATTTATCGCGAAGTGCCTACACTGCAGTTAAACCTGAATATCTGATGCTCGGCTGCTGGGGTGACTTGGGTCTCCTGCGGACCGAGAGGGCTCTGTGTGCCAGCTGTGGCACGCGTGCGTAGGTTCACCACCACTGGTTCAAATATTCAAGAGGAAGTGTAAGCCTAGCATTTTGTGAAGAACCAGGTTAGAGGTACTACTGAAGCAACTTCGTAGCATCTTTCTTCTTAGCTTGAGAGAAGGTTGCCTAAAGCTCTGTAAACCCAATGCCAAAATAACTGCATACTTTAAAAAAAAATCAAATTAGTTATTTGATGTGATGGAATGAAAACAAAACTATTTCCTTTTATTGACTCAGCTAGTGTGTAAAATGGAAATCAGTCAAACCTGAGTGTGTGTATATGTGAATGTGTCTGTCTTTGTAGATAAACTTTTTTTTTTTTTCCCACACAGGCAAACAGTGTGGAAAAAGATATGTTCTTGCATTGTTTCTCATCCTAAAATTACAGACACAGGGAGTTTTGTGCCAAGCGATGCTCCCCTTGTCTTACCAGAAGGTGTCACTACAGCTCACTCAAACTTAGGAGCAGGTCTGTCTGTAGACACCCACTGGTGTCAGCCTTCAGCACCTGCCCACCAGGTTCTCTGCCAAGTTACTCAAAGGAAATTTAATAAAAATTATTTCCAGGTACCCATTTCTGCTCCAAACAAATGCTGTTATCAGGAACTAGCTGGAACTTAAAAGACTTGTTTAACATTCTAGAAACAAATGCCACTCTTTCTTTTGAGTGTAGAACAGGGAACAGTGGAAAGAAAAAACGAACATGGGAGGGGAAGAAAGATGGACCCAGAGCGCAGTGAAGAGAACGGGACACAGCGTGTCCTCGAGGTCCCCTGGGTTTGCTGCTTTCTCACCCATCTGACTTGTGTGTGCTCTTCCTTCCCTGTCTCTTTGCTCCACTCGCATAAGTCCAACTTTTGCAAAAATTATTAGTTGAAAAATGAATATACTATGCCAGCTCTTTGATTCATGTAATTTCTGTCCCCTCTCCTTCCTTTATAAAATAGGTTTTAATATTAAAATGTTCCGGGCCGGTGAGATGGCTCAGCGGCTTAAGCGCCTGCCTGGCAAGCGCGAGGGCACGAGTTCGACTCCCGGATCCCACATACGAAAAAGGGGCCGGTGATATCGCTCAGCGGCACGGGCGCCTGCTGGCGCGCGAGGTCCTGAGGTCGACCCCCCGGTACCAACAAAAAAAAAAAAAAAAAAAAAAAAAAAAAATGTTCCAAGAGAGAAAGATGATGGGCCGGTGAGGTAGCTCAGCAGCATAAGCACCTGCCTGGCAAGGGCGAGGTCCTGAGTTCGACTCCTGGTACCCACATAAGAAAAAAGGGCTGGTGATATCGCTCAGTGGCACAGGTGCCTGCTGGTGTGCGAGGTCCTGAGTTCGACCTCCGGTACCCACAAAAAAAAAAAAACAAAAAAACCCCGAGAAAGATGAAAATCAGAAAGGTGGCAGGTTTTGGAGTTATGATGGTGGGTTTGATTTCCTGTTCTTTCTGTGATGCCTCCAAAGACTCCATCCAGCAGGAGACTTTCCTGTGGTCCACTGGACCCCCGTGACTTAGTGCTTCCTTCTGCAGGCCCCACACATAGCACCTCGTACTCACCCTATGCACAGGCCAGGCCCAGGCTGCTGTTTTCTTAGCTGCTTCTTCAGGATCCAGTTGCTTCGAGGGTGGACACTTGTTCTGTTTCTAGGACAGAACACGGAGCCCCTAATGTGATCAGTGAGGGAGTGAGCAGGAGACAGAGGCATCAAAAGGGGGTCCACGGCAGGTGAGGGTAAGAAGGAGGAAAGCAGGGAAGGCAAGGGCACCTGCCTTCACGCACTGCCACCAACCCCACTTGGACCAAAAGCCGCTTAACAACAGAGAGGGCGGCAAGAGGAACAGAGTTAGGGACTCAGAAGAGAGAGTCTTCATCCAGCGCAGCCCACCCATGCACAGCCTCTCCTGTGGACTGGCGGACCTGACCGGCGTCGGAGGGGCTGTGTGTCTTGCTGTCCTGCAGGTGGCAGCATGGCCCAGCTGTCAGGAGCCAACTCCATTCTTGGACATCCCTAGCGCTGCCAGGGTGAGGACCATTCTCAGGGCATTTAGTGCCCTGGGAATGAGAAATGGTCCTGCATGCTCACTGCACCACAGGGTAATTGAGCCTGCAAGGTTTCAGAGGCTGCAGAGAGACTCTGAACTACTGTGCGATAGAAAGGGGCCACCACACTTCGGACAGCGGATCCCTCGGAAGGCATCCTGAGGAACTTGTGGTGCCCAGAAATCACTCTTTGGCAGAATGCTTTAAAGAAAGAAGTATCCTCTTTTCTAAAATATCGAAAATTAAACATACAATTTTTGCCAGTTATTTGATTTGCTATGCATTCCATAGTCTTTTTTTTTTTCCACTTCTTTGGTTCTGAAATAATATTCTTTTCCACCTGACTTAAAGCAAATCCTCTGGAAGGTAGCTTATGTTAATTAACTGAGTATTTTGAAAGAGTGCAGGCAGAGCTATGTAAAATGTCTTAATTTAAATAAGCTCTGAGGCCTTTCATATTGTAAAAGGAGGTATTTAAAAGTAAAATGGTTGGAAATTTCTAAAGTTGTGCACAATTCAAGAGAATGGGAAATGTGTTGGAAGAGTGACTGTCAGGGTTACGGGGTCCGTTTATTCTAAATATACATGTAATATCAATTACAGAAGACAACCAACAACAGATCTTAAGCCTGTCGGGTTGGGTTTGTATGGCTGCTTCTTTTCATTAGAATTTTTAGTAACTGGGAAAAATGCCAGATTCTAAATGCTGGAAAATGGTGTCTTGAATAGGATATACTTGTACATCTTAGCACCATTAAGAAAGAAATCACTTACAAATTCAGAAAGTGTTCCTTCATCTGTGTGGCCAGATGGGAACTCTGAGCCGTCACCTTCCTGTCCTTTGGGTTCGTGTCCCTCTGTGGCGGGTTTCAGGCAGTGGTTTGTAGCCTCTTCAGTGGATTCCTCACTGTCTCTTTGGCTACTTTTGAGCATGTCCGTTCTTCTCTAGCCTTGTGAGATTTTACTGCCCATCGTGGCAGGTTCTCTTGTGGTAGCCTGTGATAGTCTGAAGTTGTCTTCCAGATGGGAGGTTATCATTCGAGATGGCTGCCGAGCCAGGCTTACCTGGTTCTCCACATGCTGATATTTTTAAGTATTAGCAGGCAGTGAACTTGGTCTCTTGGGATACTTGGAACAGACTGAAGAAGAAGAATGGTTAGGATGGGCCCTCAAATTCTGTTTTCGGATTAGACTGCAGGTGTTGCACGTACTGCTCTTGCATCCTGTTCTTTCTAAAGTTCACATCGAAGATTGGATCTGTAATAGTGTCTCTCTGTGATGAAGACCTGGGCTGGGGAGTGAAAGTAAGAGGGTTGGGAGACGGGTGCTAATTGACAGAAACCCACAGTGGCTTATTCATAGCCTCTGATTTAACTATAACAGCAAAAGTAGTGGGGGAAAAATCCCAACTTAGCCGAAAGTTTTGTTGGACAACCCACAACTCACTGAAGGGATTTTCCCAGCCTACCAATTTCTTTGACTTTGGCTGCCATGGGTGATTTATCACCAATATCTTGATTTGATCCCTTGATACACAGATTCGTATTTTGACGCTGCTCTTAATTAACGTACTGTTTAACATATAAATACAATGCAGTGTTCCAAGTTTATTATTTAGAATTTTTGCCTTTCGACTAGTTTTTCAAAATAGATTATGATTTTTTTTGGTGTCAATATCTGTCTCAAGTTTGTAAAGGAATGCTTTTTGGATGCATATAAATTATTTCCTTGCAAAACCAAGAGGCTTATTGTCCTAGAAAAGGACAGGATTGGTGCTGTCTGAAACAGGACTGTGGTGGATTGATGGTGGGCAACTTGTAACACCCAGCTGAAATTAGTCAGCGTGGTGCTGGGTGTGGAGGGCCCACCTGAGGATTGTTGCCAACAACATAAAAAGGAGAGCTGGAGAGGAAGATGGAGCACTGTTGGTTCTCTTGGAGAAGCTTGTTGCGTTGGCTTTCCTGATAGGAACTTGACTGTTCTCATCATCGGAGGAGCTGGGGACCTCGCTGTTGCTGAGGATGGCTGTGGTACTTTTCGGGGGAGCTCTGGTCCTTATTCTGAGCATCATATCCTGGCTCCGGTGCAGATCCCTCAGCTGCTGGCCCAGATCCTTCCTCCTGTTGGCACAGACTTTCTAGCTTCCACTGACCTTTGGGCCTTCTCAGCACAGATCCATGGAACACACTTGCACGAGACATTGTCGTGGGCCCTAGGCCTTCAGTTGGACTTGTGAGGGCATGGCCATGGGCTCTAGGTCTTCAGCTGGCCTCATGCAGGACATTGCCATGGGATCCAGGCCCTCAGCTGGATTCTTTGAGTCTTTGGTGTGTGGACAAATTTCTTGCACCCTTTTGTATATGACTCTTTGGGTGATTATTATAAAATAATCCTATAAATTATGTGTCCTGTAGTATATTGTTTCCTTTGCAAACCCTGGCTATAGCAGGGCCCATAGTCAGCTTGGCATTTCATGGCCTAACTCCTTGATGTCTTTGCTCTAGCTTGACCATGAGCTTGAAAGTCAGGTATTAGTGAGGGAAAAGAATTTCCTAAATATATTAGGGCCCCAAGTGATGGGATGTATAATATCCTGACTTTCTTTCTTTGAGGTTAAGATCAGCAAAAGTCTGAATATGTAGAGCGGTACAGAGTAGGGATGTTAGTGACAGTCTTCCCAGATCATTGCGGGAGACTGCAGGGTTTTAGGAGAAGCTGAACAAGCCTGGTAAGTGCAGAGCAGCGGTGGTGATGGGCTGCTTAGTGGGCCTTCAGGGAGGGATTCAGAAGCCACATCGAAAGAGGGCAAATGGAGATTGTGAGATCGCCAGAGGACTAGTGGAGACTGAGGGTCAGATGGAACAGCTGCTGGGCACAGATGGGCAGTAAGGACTCGGGAAAATGCCTGTATATGAGCACCAATGAGGGTCACAGCAGGTCCTTCCCAAGCACTCGATGAGGCAGCAAAATGTTGGTAGTTATCCATTGCACTTATATCTACCAGGCTTGCAATGGCATATTTACATGATTTGTTTATAGTCAGTGTCTGTTTGGTTCATTGTTACTGGACCAGCATCCATTTCGCTTGGCTCAAGCCATGCTATACCTGCTGGTAGATATTTTGAATGTGCCTCCAAGTTATCCCTCGGAGTGGGGAGTGGACCAGTCCATCCTGCTATGTCAAACACCTGAGGCGTCTCGAGTTCAGTGGTGTGGATTGGAGCTGGCTTCTGTTCACTGTGGTAAGACAAGAGTCCACACAGGATTAGCTTAGAGGATAAGCAGGATCTGCTTATTTAGACTTTTTATACCTTGATTCAGCTTTGGTAATTCATATGTATCTGGGAGTCTGTCCATTTCTTCTACGTTTTCCATCTTATTTGAATACAGGTTCTCGAAGTAGATATTGATGATCTAGATTTCTGCAGGATCTGTAGTAATTCCACCCTTTTCATTCTTAATTGCATGGATTTGAGTCTTTTCTTTCCTTTTTTTTTGTTTTTTGTTTGTTTTTGGTACTGGGAATCGAATTCACGACTTTGCACTTGCCAGGCAGGTACTGTGCTGCTGAGCTATATCCCCATCCTCCTCTTTCTATTTTTTTGATAATTTTGGCTAAGGGTTTGTCAATTTTGTTTCATCTTTCAAAGAACCAACTCTTCAAGTCATTGATTCTTTCTGTTGTTTTCTTAGTCTTGATCTCATTCATTTATTATGAGCTAGGTTGATTAAGTGGTGTGAAGCAATTCAAAGAAGAATCAAGTCAGAGAAATAACAAATCTACGTACTCTTTTCACGCGGTGGAATAGAATGAGGTCATTCTTTTCTCCATTCTGCATATTCCTGCTTAGTCCTCTTCCCGGGCACTTACTTTGGAACTCTGGGCCATGCTGACTCTCAATTCCTTCTCTTTGTGCCTCTTCTGTCTGACATGTTTATAAAAATGTCCAGGGTGATGTGGGTTGCTTGTTGGCTGCTTTAAGGATCTCTCTTGCATTCAGACTTTTCAAGTCTAAGGCAGAGTCAGGGTCTTCAGCCCCTTTAGTTTCCTAATCTTTTTTTCCTCTAGCCACATGAATTATCTTAATAACCCTAAATGGACTCGTTTCCAAACCTAGTTAATACTTATTTCTTGGATTTATTTAGTAATATCTATGATATTCTTTTTCCTATTAAGAAATGTTGGTATTGAGTGCTCCTGAATGGATGAACTGATAAAGAAAATGTGTTATTTTTACATGATGGAATACTATTGAGTCCTAAACAATGAATTTTCATCTTTTGCAACCATGTGGATGATAGATTAAGGGAAATCCAGGTACAGGAAAACCGACACCATATGATCTCATTCACGTGTGGAATCTAAAAGATGATTGCACAGAAGTAAATATTAGAATGATGGTTATCAGAGATTGGGCAGGGTAGGAGGGAGGCAGATGCTGGTCAAATTATGTAAACTTTCGGAATAAGCTCAAGACATCTATCATGTATGCGGTAACTATATTAAACAACAATATACTGTATTTCTGAGAAATACTCATAAGAGTTTTCAGCGTTCTTAGCACCAAAATAACAATTATGTGAGGTAATGTGTGTGTGGCTTGGCATGGATTGGCCATTCTGTCATGTATATATGTTTCAGATTGTCATGTGCCCATGATAAATATATAGTTATATTCTTCAACTAAAAAATTCCAATTAAATAAAAAAAAATAAAATGTGGACCCCATTGTATCTAAGATCCTGTTGTTCCCTGAGGAGCAGCAACTCCACAGCCTTTTCTTCATTTTTACTCCTTCTGCTAGAAGAGCAGCAGTGTCAGCTAATCCCAAATCCAGTCTTTAACATCGTGGTTGTCCAAGCAGGGACTGGATTCGTACTCACCTTTGGATGGGGTAGATTTTTCTTTTGTTCAGAGGAGGATGAGAAAAGTTAGCAAATTACCAAGAAAGAGAGCTAGGATTCAAATTCAGTTTTTTCTAACTCCAAAGCCCCACATTTTAGCTCCACTTCCTTGGGACTGACACATTTGACCACCTGCTGATAACAAAAATACCGACAGGAGGGAGGGCAGCTATATGCCCACTCTTGTCTCTCCTTAAAACACCTGCTTGGTAATTCCAATGCATACAATCTGGAGTCCCTTCCTGGGAAGGAACTTGCTTTCAAAGCATAGCTCCAAGGACTGAACAAGAAAAAGAAAGACATGAAGAGAAAGACTGACTTTTTCTATATTTCCCCCTAAGCGTCTGGAGCAGGTACTTGGCCCAAGGGTCACTGAAAGTTTCCGTCTCTAAGTCCGATTGTTTGTTTGTTTGTTTTTCTCACTTTATGTCTAATCATTCCATAAAAAATATTTGAGGTAGAAAATCTGTTAGGAAAGTTAAATGGACCTATTAGCTAATGAAGAGGTTTATATTAAGATGGGGAAGAAAGTTATGAAAACAGTTGGTTTCCGCTGCTCTCATTACTCAACATGAATTGCACTATCTGGAGATCTCCACGATTCCTGTGAATTAACAGTACCTTTCCAGCAAAGTGTTCTACTGAACAATCTTGTTGAGCAGAGAAGGTTTTGTGGTAAAGCAAGGCAAAGCTGTAAGCCACACACAAGTCCATACCCTAGGAAGTGTGTGTATGCGTACTCCCCGCAGACCCAGTGATGAGAATACAGACATTCCTATTTTAATTGCAATATGTTTTAGGACAAACATTTAAATATCTAAATTGGCATGTTCTTGTGTGTGTGCATGCATATGTGCATGTATATGTGTTTTAGCAGTTCCTTCAAGAAAACAATGTAGTCCCTATGTGAAAATCTGACTATAAAACAGTTAGAAATTAACTTTTTTTCTGTATCATGATCTGTGCTCAGCTGTACCCCAATAAAATATGCCTTGTATTGGTCAGCTTCCAAGTCTCTGGAACAGAGTACCTAAACAATTTAAAGGAGGAGAGGTCTTGGCTTATGGTTTCAGAGTGTTCAGTACATGGTTTGCTGGCTCCAAAGCAGGAGCATTATGGCAGAAGGGTGTGCTGGAGCAAAGTTGTTCACTTCGTAGTAGTCAGGAAGGACAGTAGGTTGTAATGAGTACCAGAGAGGAAAGGTTGAGGAACCAGACATATTCCCTAAGGTCATGTCCCCAAGACCCACCCAGACATACCCAGAAGTTTGCTTTACTAATCTGCTAGATTTTCTTAATGTAGTCAATTTGACTGTCAATATTAAGGTCACTCTTTGAACATTTCTTTTCCTTAAAAAACATACTAAAATAGTTCTCTTTTCTCTTTTGCCTTCTCATAGATCAAATTGTAAGATGTATTCTAGAGCATTGTGTGTATGTGAGCTATCTAACATTAAAAATAGTTGGCATCTACTAAATTTATATTGTGTCCCTTGCACTGTTCAGGTTAGCTACAGTAGTTACATACATTATATCATTTAGTCAACATTATGAAAGTTACTATAATTAACTGAAGAGGTCTCAAAGAAGAAACACAGAGAAGGCTCTGTGTGCACTTATATTGATGTGTGACAGAGAAAGTGAGTTAGAATACCTAAGTTTGATCTAGTGCCCCCTGTTATGGCTTGTGTCTAGATGTCCCCCCAAAGCCTCATGTGGTCACAGGTGTGGCTTTTTCAGAGGTGGCTGGATCTAGAGTGTGACACTGGAATTGATTCATGGTACAATGCTAGGATCAAGGGCACTAGGATTAAGGGTGTGAGTGCTACTCACCTTAAGTAGCCTGGATAAGATACAAAGGATAGGAAGAGCTGTGGTTGGGCCGGTGAGATGGCTCAGTGGCATAAGCACTTGCCTGGCAAGTACAAGGTCCTGAGTTCGACTCCCGGTACCCATATACGAGAAAAGGGCCAATGATATCACTCAGTGGCATGGGCACCTGCTGGTGTGCAAGGTCCTGAGGTTGACCCACCAAAAAAAAAAAAAAAAAAAAAGAGCTGTGGTCGTCCCTTGTTTGCTACCTTCTGCCCACCATGAACTGTTTCTCCTTTGCAATGCCTGTCTGTCCTGCCACCCTGCCTTGGAGCCAGCCAATTGTGGACCAAAACCTCTACACACTGTGAGCTAAACTTTTCCTCCTTTAACTTAGGTTGTTAGGTATTTTGTCTCAGCAACAAGAAAAGTAACTAAGACACCCTCTACACTCTCACTATGTGGCTTATGTAGATATCTACCGTGGCGATTTAACTGGGTTATTGGGAAGACCAGTATATTGGTCACTTTTTCCATAACGGGGAGAAAATATCTGATGCCTAAGAATTAAGGGAAGACAGGTTTATTTGGCTCATGGTTTAAGAGGATTCAGTCTATGGTTGGCTGGCTCCAAGGCAGATTGAGATGGTGGAAGGGGATGGAAGAGGAAAGCTGCTCACCCTGTGGCAACCAAGAAGCAGAAGAAGGGAGGAGCTGGTAATAAGAATGTATCCATCCAGGTCACGGCCCAGTAACCCATCTCTTCCCACTAGCCCCCACCTCCTAACTGCTCATTCAGCCGTGAACTCATGGATGGATTAAGCCACTGATGAATATAGTTTCCTCATGATCCAATCACCTTCCAAAAGACCCACCTCTGAACACATGAGACTTTTGGTATGGCGCATTTTAGGTCTAAACCATAACAAGTAGCTATATCTTTGAAGTGTTATGAGACTATAAAGGGAACAGAAAGAAGGTCCCGCCAACCCAAGAAGCAAATTTAAGTGAGGAGAAGTTGGAATTTCCTTTTTAGGCAGGATAGTACCTTTTATAACACTCTTATATTGAAAACAAAGCTTTGACTAAAAAACTTAAAATAAACTTTGAATAAATTCAAAGTGTTATTTTAAGTGTATAACTTTTAGCATTTCAGCCAGTGTTAACTATTCTGTCCCAGTGAATGGTTAAAATAAACTTAATTATACACTATTCTAACAAACTTTACATTTCTGGAGTAAAGTTACTAAAAATTTGAACCTGACACTAGAATAAATTTGCATGTACAAGTTTGCCATTTCACTTGTGCTGACATTTTGAGATTGAGTTAAAAATACAGGACGGTTTTTTTTTAATTGTCCTATAAACGTCATGAGAATATATTTTATACATTTATAAGTATAAAAAAGGAATATGCTTCCTAACATTAGCTTAGAATGTTGTTCCAAAGTTTCCTGCTTTTTATACCTAAGAACATAATTCTCTATTGTTTAAAAAACCCACCAGAACAATTTGATGACTTATCATTTCTTGTTTCCCCAGACCTGTGTGGTTTCTTTGGGAAGGGAGCGAGGAATGGGCAGGAAGAGAGGAATGGGAGCCAACATGGACGTGATGCTCATGGTCTCTGCTTGTAAAGTGAAGGGAAATAGCCTTGTCTTGTTCATATGTTCACTAGAAAGCTTGTGTGATTTGCATTTTGGAATATTCTGTCTTTTTAAATTTACTTCCAAATAATTTGTTTCTACATTATGCTGCTTTCTTTCTAGAGAACAATACTCATACAAGTGTTCATGAAGTAAAAGGAAGTGACACTGCACTCTACAGAGAGCATTTCAGAATAAAAAGCATTGAGGATGAGTGGTGTGCGTTATGGAGCTCTTTACCGTATGTCTGATGGAACTGTTCTACCAAGCTCATTTATGAAATTCATAGGTACTAATTTATCTAAGAAGTGCAGTGACAGTGCTTTGAAGCCAAAGAATATAACAGAAATGTAGTAAATACAAAAGGCACATTAATAATCATTCCTGTGACCCTGATTTTTGTCTTTTCTTTTACATTGTCTTTTAAGAGTCAAAACCAAATAGTTGTTTTAATAATATAGACATTATTCAATCTTAGCAGAAGTTTGGGATATCAGTTCCTGTAGGAGGTTGGTTTGGTGGGTGAGAGAAATCCCGACATCACCCTGTTTCAAAGGAAAGAAATATGGCCCAATAGAAAGTGCTCTAATCAAAGAATTTCTAAGACGCACTCTTTACCTGCCATGGTATGCAAAATACATCTCAATGAAGTTTCCCCAACAAGATTAACTATTTCCTTTTAGTGAAAGGAGACTGATAAAGATACATGCAGTTAGGTCCTTGAATATTAAAAGATGTCATTTTCGAAAACAATCTGGACCCTTGGTTCTCGAACAAGAACCAAGATCTGCCTTGTATGAACTGCCTTGGTTAGTAACATTTTCTGCTATTTAAAGAAAAATGCTCTGTGCATTTTATTACTGAGTGAACCTGATTGTCTTCTGGAGATTACAAAGATCCACACATTTGTATTTGCAATTTAATTTCAAAACTCAAAATATTGTCATGTATATTTTTGGATAAAATGTAATTGTTTTAAAAAAGAAAATATTCATGGAGTAGATAAGACAACAGAATATAGAAATGGAGAATCCACTGACCATAAGCTATTAATTGCACACCCCTTTCCACTTGAGAAGGCGATGGCTTGACACTTTGGGCCACTGGAACTCGATGAGGCCCAAAGAAGGGAAGGGTCGAATCATTATAAAAGTTTGGCTTCTGTTCTTATAGATGGTCTTTCAAGGTGATTTTTGTGGAATTTTCACTTCAGTGCTCAGCATTATTTAATCGTGGCTACAGTCCAGAATTGATAATCTAGAGATATTCATGAGGATGAAAGCTGAATTCAGTGCAAAATAATTTAACCCTCTGAGGCACTCTGTCTTTCAAATGCGGTGTCAGTGGGGACCACTGTCAGGTATGGAAATACACTGACTCAGGAAATAAATAGAAGGACAGGTTCTCTCACTGTGGACCATTTTGTTTGTGTGGAGCATCATTAATGAGCCACTGTAAAACTCTGTGGCCAGAGGTTATTGTTTACGATAAAACAGGTTGTATCTTCATAATAATAACCCATTAAGTTAATCGCTCTGTGAATGGTGACTGTTTAATGAGAGTTCTGTATCAGCTACTCGGCTCAAGTCTGGTTGAGTTGGCAGATTTGACTATGTATTTTACCTCAGAAAAATCTGCTTAACACATTTATCTGATTCTTCCTTTTTTCCATTTTGGTTCCCCTGAATACCATCTCATAGACTCTGTGTAGCTAGGTGATGCCGTAAGGACACCGGCTACGGGACTGGGCCTTTTTCCAGAGTTGAAGGTGAGAATATTACGAGATGGAATCGAGGAGGCTGGTGATCAGCCAGATGAATTCTCAACTCTCCCCTGTCCGCTCCGTGAAGCTGATCAAATTATATAACTTCTCTGATAAATGGGATAAAAATATGTAAGAATGAAATGATACATGTAAATCATCTGTTATGGTATATATATATATTTTTTTTTTTCAAGCACTCAATTAATATACTTGGTGTTTTTTTTGTGAGAGGATTACTGTTGAAGAATGGTTAAAATTGTTGGAGTATGGGTTTGTGTCATGTTTTTCAGATGAGAGGGTTTGAATCTAAAGAATGTAGAGTCAAGGCCAGGGATGAAGGAGAAAGAGATCAGAAAATCACAGGTATATTAAGCACTTACTGTGCTTTGGACGCTTTAGTAGCACAAAGGAAGACATACAGGAGGAAGTTGGAGAACATCAAAAGTAACTTCTACCTGATTACAGTTCTTCCTGATTCCTTTGCACAACTGCTGCTTCTAGAATAATCTGAGTTGCACCTTTCGAAGCAGTTTGCTCATTCATAGCCTGGATTAAAAACCCCATTCTGATGATTACAATGATTCACTATATTTTCTTGAAAATGTGCTACTAAGGAAAACTGAGGAGCTATTTATTGTCTTCCCTGTTGTCCTTATCCATCTTTGAGTGTCCTGTGATTGAGGCAATGACCGTGTAAGTACCTCGATGTATTTCTTTCTTCGAGAAAGTGAACCCTCAAAGGAAAGGATCCTTTTGTATAGCTGGGGCCTAACATTTCATTACGTAGTTGAAAAGTCTTTGAATGAATAAGATAGAATAAATGACTGAATAAATGTATCTCCAGACCAAGCCCAGAGTTTTTATGAGCAGAGTCAAAAGCACAATTATTGAGGACCTTTTGTTAGACGCATCAGTGCTGTTTTGCTAAGCTCTGAAATGCTTAAAATATTATGTAGTAAAAATGACCACTCTCAAAAATGGTGACGTTTTGGAAGAAAGTGAAATGTATATTCCTTGCTGGTGGCATTATCAATCGATAAATCCTTTAAAAGCTATGGCTATCCATAGTAAAAGCCACAAAGATTTATACCCATTGCCTTAGAAAACTTCTCTTGTGCAAACACTTCAACAAACTAAAAGAAGCTAAACACAAACATTTTTATTACAATCAATATTAACAAGAAAAAGTTAGAGACAAACTAAAAATCCAGCAAAATAATGATTCTATAGATTATGGAACATCAATACCGTTTAATATTATGAAGCTATAAGAATAATAAGTAGAAATGTCAAGTGATGAGAAAATATAAATGAAAATACTGAAACATAAATTATTATGTATAACATTATTACAGTATAAATACAATATGTGTATAAGTGATATGCATATACAAAAATAGTAGTTGCAATTTTTATTGTCAGAAAATAAGTGATTTTTACATTTTTAACATTCATCTCTTATATTGCATTGTAATCCACTTCTAAAATTATCCCGTTTTAATATCACAAGTAAAGTAGAAACAATTATGTAATTTTCCTTTGATAATTCTGTTATTAAAGGACATGAGCCTCATCAGTGTTTCAACATCTCTCTTTACTTCTGGAATTCTGAAATACATGGATGACCAGATTAAATGCGTGTAACATTGACTGCAGGTTACACATCCTGAAATAAGCTGCCTCTTATTTAAAATGCTGCAGTATCAGCTATAACCTATGCACACCCTCTCTCATACTTCAAACCATCTCTAGTTTACTTATAATACCTATTACAATGTAAATGCTATGTAAATAGCTGTTGTGCTGTATTGTTTACGGGAAAATGACAAGGAAAAAAATGCCTGTACATGTTCAGTACAGAAATGATATAAAAAGTTTGGATCCAGGGTTGGTTGAATGCACGGATGCAGAGGGCCAAGTGTGTTAATGTGTTCACCCAGCTAGCAGCGGCTCTATCCGTCACGACTTCCTGGAGCTCTCTCCTCACCCTCCACAGGCGGAAACCCTGGTCACAGCAAGCTGCTCCCACTGGGGTGGCTTCCAGAAACCAACAAAAGCAAATTAGTGTTCCTGATTTGCTTCAGAAACGAACAGCAAAGATGCCTCCCCAAAAGTGCTTTTAAAAAACAAACAAGGGAGAAAACCAACAGCTTCAAAGGAGAACTGACCACTACTTTTGAAGGGGGATCTAGGAGAAGACTGGAATGAAGTTCAACAGTTGTGAGAACCCGATTGATTGCCCACTGGCCCATGGTGGCGAATTGGGCAGCTGCGGGGTTAACTCCATTTGAGGGTCCTGTGGATCTGGCCTTGAAAGAATGTAAAAAAATATAGTCCTTTGGTTTAATGAACGTGGTAAAATGAACATAAGATTATATTTCTCTCCCCATCGATGTGGAGTTTCCCAGCCAGGCGACACTGAAACATGGGTTCTCTTTTGCTGTTTGTACTTGACCTTCCGGCCTCCTCCGTGTGAGAATGGTGAGCCAGCCCTCCTGCTGCATTCCCCAGTGAGAGTATTGTGGGATGGTTTACGATTTTTGTCATCAGAGTGGGAGGTCATTAGAAAACTCTTGAGTCTTTTGAAAAACCATTATTGTCTTGTCTGCTTGAATATTTACCCAGAAACTAAGTAAATATTAATGAACACCTCTTGTGAGCGGGCAGTAGTTGGCCGTCTTGGAAGGTGCAGAACTGAGCAGTGCCTCGGTTTTGTTCTCAAGGGCTTCCCCTTGAGGGGAGGGGATGATGTAGCCACTCTGTCTGGCTGTGTTATAATTCCTTCCTTCCTTCCTTCTGGCTCCATGCAGTTGGATCTTTGATGAATGCCAGTTCTCCAAGAGAGACAGGATCTAAAGCTGGGGCTCACAGACATGGGGCCTTGCAACTGGGCCTCCAGAATATCTGTTGTGCTTTTAGAAACTAGTTAACCTCATACCAGATCAGAATATCTTGAGGAGAGGACTAGGATGTCTTTTTTAAAGATGCTGTCTGGGTAATTCCATTACTTTACCAAGTTTTGAAATCAACGTTGAAGGAATCAATAGGGGTCATTAGGGAGAGACCCTGGACACAGATACACTGAATGACACTTGTAACCTTTAAAGACTGCCGGGTTGAAGTCCTGCCTCTGCCACTTAGAGCTGAGATTTTGGCATTTTAATATTTAACTAGTCTTTAGTTTCCACATTGTTTTTGTTTAAATGAGAAAAATTATATTGCCTACTTCACAGGATTATCCTAGAGATTAAATGAACATATGTATTTCAAGCATTTAGAACAGTGTCAGAGATATTGAAAGCACCCAGTAAGTATTTTTACACATGTTATCAACATTATTATAATAAGGAAGTACATGCTTAATATCCATGGAAATACAGGTGACAGACATGGGGCTCATTTTTTAACTTCCCCGAATAAATAAATCAAAATACTTCTGATACATGAGAGTCTGAACACTAGTTGATTTTTGACTTGTGGGTCCTTAGAAGTTTGTAGGCTTGCTAGAATTCTCTTCCACAGAGTAGAGTTTTTGCTTTTGTGCTCAAGAGATGAGTGATAATGGGCGGATACGCTCATGCTGGTCGTACAGACTATATTCATTTTGTTGCTTTTTATTTCTTCAGCTCAATGTCTTAGGCACAGTGGAACTTGTAAATCATAGAAGAAACATTAAACACTTTTTAAACATTTAACAGTCTTCAATTGTCCATTTTTCATCATGGCCTTAAGAGGGCCCAGAAGTAATATTAATGTTCAGTTATACTTGAGACAATCAATAACCTTTCTGCTTATAACTGGGCGGAAGTTGTTGTGAACTGCAGGAAGTACCATGGCATCAGACTCGGAGGAGTGAGTTTGCACTCCAGGAATGCTTGGTGGGCTTGGGCATGTTGTGTCATAGCTCTGGGCTTAATAACTTCACTTACAAATAAATAATTTTGGGTTGACTTCTAGGGCTAGCTCCAGAATGCTGACCCCCACAGTTTCAATCATTCTACCTCTCTAAATTTGAATTGTACAGAGGCACGAAATTCTGTTTATTTATTTATTTTTTTTTTTTTTGTGGGTACCGGGGGGTCGACCTCAGGACCTCGTACGCCAACAGGCACCCGTGCCACTGAGCGATATCACCGGCCCCTTTTTCGTATGTGGGATCCGGGAGTCGAACTCGGGCCCTCGCGCTTGCAAGGCAGGCGCTTACGCCGCTGAGCCATCTCACCAGCCCGAAATTCTGTTTAGAAGGAGTCTAGGTGATCAATTTTTAGGCCACTGATGGGCCTGCAGCTGGAGCGTTTGGAGCTCTGCTTGTTATTCTTTGAGTTGCCAGTGGTCTTCTCTGGTAGCTGGGCCCAAGGCCATCACATTGTTTTCAACAGGTAGAGTTATCTGTGTTTCCCTATCATCTGTATAGGGCAGTGATGGTGAACCTTCTAGAGACAAGTGCCCAGACTGCAACCCAAAGCCCACTTATTTATTGCAAAGTACCAACCCTGCAATTAAACCTGAATATTGACATTTTAGTTTAGAAAAAACAACTCTCATGTTAACATCTTTTGTCTTAAAAGAAAAACAAATACCATGCGTGCCATAGGTTCACCACCACTGGTGTAGAATATTGGTGCAACAAAATATTAATAAGTGCATGAGAAAAATATTTCCATGATAAAAAGATTGACACATACTATGTTAAATTTAAACTGGTTCTTCCTTTGATTACTCAAAATACATAATATGTGAATGTACACTGAATTGCCAGTAGGAAAATATAGTATGAAATGCTTCCAAAATATTTTGATTGTAGAACCTGCACTTTCAAGAAATATTTCACGGGATTAGCTTCCTTAGAGTAGAGTTCTTCAAGTGCTAGAGAAGTCTTTACCATTTTTTTGGCTTTAAAACAGGTGTCAACCACATAATAAGCAAGTCTTCTATTTGAGTTTCAAAGAGGAAACATAACTTGTCTAAAGATACACTCACTGAAAACAGCAATTTTGAAAACTATATATTTATCCACTACTACACGGTAACATTCTTTCAGTTCAGCAATCCCAGGAGCAATGCAAATTTCCTGGGTACTTCATTTAAGAGTTTATACAAATGTGGGATATGAGAAAAAAATCTGATGCTTAAATCATTTCTTGATCCCTTTTGCTTTTCCCAGTCACTGTGCAGATCCTTCAGTGCTCACACCCTGAGCTACAAGGTTTGACTTCGTGGCACCCATTTCTCAAAGGTTGTTCCCCCAACCCCGATCCTCGCATGTAAAAGGAGAAAGATTGAAATTCATACTCATGATTGACTCATTAGGCCAAAGGAGCAATTGCAGAAGGTCTGTCAAGCTCTTAAAGGGAGTGACTGGCAGTTTTTGTTCCAGTGTGACTGTTAGGTTTTGTCCTGAATGAAAGACAACCTACTACATGTTCTTCATTCAAAAAAATTTTCAAAATATTTTTATTATTACATGTTTGCAGTATGTAATGAGTGCGTTTCTTCTGGAGAGTTGGCACAGGTGCATAACATATCTTAATTCTTTTTACTACCCCTTTACTTCCCCTTCTTCCACACTTCCTCTTTCTCTTGATCCCCTTCCCACTTGCAAAAGATCTATTTTCCTCTTTATTTCTACTCTGAGTTTCTCACATAGGAGAAAACCATACGATATTTAAGCTGTGTGTCTGGTTTGTTTCACTTAACATTATGGTCTCGAGGTGCATCTATCTTCCTACAAATGACTTAATTTATCCTTCTTTATGGCAGAGTAGTGCTCCATTGTATATAAATGCCACCTCACTTCTTAAAAAAGCACTCAGCAACAACAACAAATAGGTGAAGGCGGCGGTAAAAACTGAGACAACAAGCTTTCACTTAGGGCGAATGTCCTGCTTCTGGAAAAAAGTTGTCCCTGTGCCCCGTGACCTATTCTTGAAGTTTCACACTGTGATGTTTCAAATGTATTCAGCTTATTAAACTTTATACCATCTTCTTAAAGTAAAGGGCGGCTTCACGTATTTGACTGTAGCCAGACTTCAGTGGAAACCTGAATGGGTTTCAAGTAATCCGTCTAAGCCAGAATTTCTTGTTTTGGTGCATTTGCTCATTTCTATTTTGATTTTTGAATCCAGGAGAACACACAAAAGAGAGCGGAGTTTCTTTCAGTTGGTAGAGGTTATTATGTGGCCTCCTTTTCTTTGAAGATTAAAGTTGTGATCTTTTTTAGAATAGACAAACTTGATCTCCTGGTATTTCTTTGACCAAGTTGTTAAGTACCCAGAACAGGGTTCCTCTATTTTGTAAAGAGGCCTATTTATATGGGAGTGTGAATTTGGTGGAAAAAATGATAGCATACTTAAGCATTTCATCAACATTATAATACTAATGATCATTTAAAAATAACATATATTGTGCATTTTTCTTTTAATAGAGCGAAGTAGAAAAGCAGAAGTGACCATAATGCCAATGCTTATATGATGCTTGATATTTAAAAAAATATGTATATAATTAGAAAATTTAAATTGTATCATAAGTACAGAAGAAAACATAAAGTCTTGCCATCTCATTATCCTCAGAGGTAAACTCTGTGTGTGCGTATGTGTGTGTGTATGTGTGTAATGCCTAATTATGATGATATTAAACACCACCATTCATCCATCGCTCATTTTATATATTTCTAATTGATCAATTTGAAAACCATTCACATACGATTTTCTTAAGAAAATCCTAGTGCGTATACACTTGAATACCTGGCTCTAGTCATAACTATGTATCTTGCATCTCTCTCTTGCTTATAATTATGAATTTACTCCATTCTCCTTAATGGCTAGATACTATTCTGACACAAAATCTATGAGATAAATTATTCAGTCAGTGGGTACAATTTCTAAAGTTACCTTATGCACGAAATAAGAGTATACTTTCCTGACCTTGCTTTAATCTACTGATAAGAGAAAGCAGTATATTTCCAAGGATATATTTCTTTTTATTGAAATATGTCTAAAATATTTAGTCATGTAATTCTAATTTGAAAATCTTTTGAAATGGCTAAGTATTCTTTAGCATAAACAATGATACACTATCTGTAAGTAGGAATTGGTAATTATTCTCCTGAAGCCATTTTTTAATTCATGATTGGGAATAGAAACTTGCTTTTTGTGTTTTGAGTGACAGAGTAAAACCTTTGGCCAAATTTACTTATAATCAGAACTTAATATTATAATCTAATTGTCAAATACATTACTAGTATTTTCATTGCTGGGCCACAATACTTAACACTCACAATTTAAGGAGGAAAGGTTTGATTTGCCTCATACTTTCAAAGTATTCAGTCTGTGGTACCCTGGCTCCAAGGTGGGAGCATCATGGCGGAAGGGTGTGGCTGAGCAGATTTGCTTCGTTCATGGCAGCCGGGGAGCAGAGTAGGGAAAGAGTGTCAAAGAGGAAGGGGCCATGCGTCATGTACAGTTCCCTCAGCTATGCACCCGGGAGCTTGCCTTTCTAAATCCCTCTCAAGCCAACCGAGTTGAGAGTCTATCTTCACTAGCCCAAGTAGGAAAGGGAAAAAGGGAAACACAATTATTGAGTGGGTTTCCATTGCCAAGGATTGGGTTAAATGTTAGCATATTATACATTATTGTTAAAGATTCTTATTATTGATTATTTAATAATTAAATCTCCTGAAGTTATTTCCAGCCACCATGAGGTAGATATTGTAGATGCTCAAGGTTTTTATTTCTCCCTGTGATATACTCTCATCTATAACAATTCTGTCCCCAAGACTGATGATGAAAGCTACTAGGAAGGAGATAGCAAGAAGACAATGATAGACTAATATTTTCTTTAATATAAACGGTAAGCTCACAGAGCCTCCAGACATTTGTAAAAGATGCGTGAAAATTAAATTTTCATTTAAACTTAGCAACATAACAAACATTTATTTACTTATTTACTTATTTTGGTACTGGGGATTGAACCTGGGGCCTTCACAGTGGGCTACATCCCTAGCCCTTTTAAATTTTTTTTTTTTTTAATTTTGAGATAAGTTCTTAATAAGTCACCAAATTGCTGAGGCTGGGCTGGAACTTGTAACCATCCTGCCTCAGTCTCCCAGAGTGTCAGAATTACAGGTGTGTGCCACCATGCCAAGAACAAACTAGCAAATTTTAATGCGGGCTTTGCAAATAATTTGGACACCAGATATAAAGTTTAAAGAACTTTAAGACATATGCAAGGACAATGAAGAAATAGGCAAAGTTGTAATGTAATTTAATTGAGAACGTCTGATAATGGCCATGCATTTCTTCACTAACTACTGCCAGATGTTATCTGCTCTTCCCCACTTTGTTGTGTTTGCCTCTGAGAAGGCTTTGGGAAATTTCACTTCAGAAGATCAGAACAAGGTTAATCAGTCAGACCTTTCTGCTTTCTGCGCTGTTATTTTATCTCTGACAGTGACATTCTCACCTGAAATTCGAAGGGAAGGTTATTACGAGCATGAAGTATTGAGAACAAGGAGTCAACGAAGACAAGTATTGCTATGGTGATCAGTACTATTCAGTCTTCCTGTAGGCAATTCAAACATTTCTAGCTTCCCTTAATAACAAATCTATCAATCATTTATGTTGTGTAATGTTATTTCCTTTTTTAAGTCTACATCATCCCTGAAAGTAACACATTTCATATGTTTGCTGCCAAATATATAAAGTAACATTTGCTTTCTTTTTACATATCTTAACTACATGACACTTTAATTTCCTTTTTTTTTTTTTTTTTTTTGTTTCTGGCAACTCCCGAGTGACCATATGAATCTCATTCAGAATTGCATAGATGTCAAGGAGTAGAGAAAAGATTATGGCAGGAGAATCCAGGAAGGAGTGGATTCAAATCTTTTCTGAACCTCTGCGCTTAGGTAAAGAGCAGTTCCAAAGACTGTAAAGATGAAGTGGAGTTAAATATATAGAGCACATGACAAGGGGCCTGGCAGATAGCATCTAAAAAAACTACTGTCCGCAAGAATTTCAGCAGGGGTGAGAGTGTCGTTACGCAGGCACTAGCCACAAATGGCTACTTACATTTAACGTAAAGGTATATTGCTTTGAAATTTCAGTTGCTTAGTTGAACTGATCACACTTCGAACACTCATGGCTGCACATATTGGGCAGCACAATTACAGGTTATTTCTGTCATTGCGTGGAGTTCTGTGGGAGAGTATTGCTCTCAAATAAGATGTAAACATGGCTGGCGTGACTTCAGAGCAGAACTCTAATGTTACTCTGTGATAATTCGTTTTAACATAAATTTAAATAGCTGCAGGTGGCTCCTGGTTACCACACTGGACAACGCAGTTCTAGACTGTCACAAGTATTCCTCATATACCTTGCAGATTTTAATTGGCATTTTGCGATTTTTTTATCTGATCCCACTGATTCCAAGGGTGGCGAGATGACTGTGTCCACTCTGAGTATTTCTGATGTCTGTTTCATCCCCTTTCTTCCCCGCCAATTGCACTTAAATCAGCCCGCACCTGATGATCTTACTTGCTTGGCTATCTCCAGTTTTTTGTTTTGAATTTGAAAGCTCATATATCCCACTGGTTATAACTAGCCTCACTTATTTTTAAATCGAGCTTCCAAATCAATGCAGGACTCTTTGTGGTATACCTGAACATTACTCAGTGAGTGACAGGGTTTGGAGAACGTGTGTAAGGACCTGACAGCCTGTGACAGGAGGTCTGCACCAGAGACGCAACATGCTGGTGTGCTGCAAGTCATTTGTTGCTATTGATAAAGTGTCAGCATTTGCAAATGATTCCCCTTTTTATTGTAAGATACTAAAACAGTCTGAATTACTGGGGTAATAATGTCTGGTTTACGCATTTCCATTCTGGCACGCTCACTGGAGTGGGAAAGAACGGCGGTGCGGATCTGGGGCTGGGCGCACCATGGTTGCTTTCAGACTAGGCTGATTTATGAGATTGGGTCATTGATCAGAGTGTCACCCATGTGTGTCACCATGGAGAAAACTGTTAAAAACACCACAAGCAATATGATGTCAAGCAATACATTATCCTGATGCCTGGTCATGGAGGCTGATCATTTCTCCTCTGATTGCCTGAAACTTGTACAAAGAAAAAAGAAATAGATGACAGTCATTTGGTAATTAGACTGTTGTAAGTGTAAGGAGTCTGCCTTAAATGAACGTGTTGTCAAGGTGGAATAGGGTCCAGGATTCATCTTGTTGACAGAGAGAAGGGAAAGCTAATGCATTGGGAGAGGCATTAGGGGGGATTAGGACAGAGTTGAAAAGCACGGTCTGGAAGGCTTCACAAGCAAAGAGAGGTTTAAACATTTAATGGAAAAGGAGGAAAAGGTCACCCAAAGACATGTCTGAAGGTCAGGAAGTAACATAATATCGCCAGCGGCGTGTAGAATGATTATTTAACTCAGTTCTCTGAATGCGTTCAGGTGTTTGTAGAAGCCGCTTGTGTTTAGAATAAACATAATGAGGGAATTTGGCATCTGTTCTTGTCCGACTTCTTTACTTATAGGTAGAACAAAGTTGTCATAGAAAAAGATTACATATTAGAAATTCTCACTGGACTCTGTGGGCTTTCTGCCCTGATACAAATAAATGACCATCTACATGAAATTTCATCCGAAGGAAAATTGCGATCACTTCTAATGCATCTTGTTATTCAGGTAAGCTGCATTAAATGTATACTTCCCAGTTTTGTCAGGATACAGTCTGTTAAGTTCATTTTAGAAAATGGCAGGTGGGCACCAAGACCCCATCAGACCTTGTGACTCTGGAGGAAGAGGGAATTTTGGCTAATGTAGTATCATTTGCCCATTTAGTTTCCTGTTTCTTTGCTGACAGTTACGTGGACTTAAAAGCCCATTAGAAAGGAGTGTGCTCTGTCTGTAAGCAGTGCAGGCACCTGAGCTGATGTGCCTGTTCTATAAACAGACCTAGGCTTCATTTTTATTTTTTATTTTTTTTAATTTTTAAAATTTTTTTATATGCAGGTACCAGGAGTCGAACTCAGGACCTCGTGCTTGCCAGGCAGGCGCTTATGCCACTGAGCTATCTCACCGGCTTCATTTTTAGACAGTAATGTGTTTTCATTTATTTGGAGAGTACTTATAAATTGGAATGATATTCCTCTTGATGGACAATTCAATTGCATTTAAATTCAAATTAACATCTGCTGTTTATGCTTTATATTGTGCGAACTACCTGAATCTAAACAAAAGCTATTAAAGAATTAAAGATCTGGGGCTGAGAATCTTTGTTCTCTGAAGAGTTTAAGGGGAAAAAAGGGGCATTTTAAAAACCCCTCTTATTGGAACCAGCTTGTAGTTGCCCTCGAAGAATATCTTTTTTCTGTCCACAAATGTATCAAAGAAAGTTGTGTAAATTAGCCCAAACATACTTTGCTACAAAGGGGGCTGCTAAAAACGGTGGACATTCTTCAAATTATAAATGTGTTCTGAATGAATAAATCGCGCATATGCTATGCCTATATTTTTGTTCTGATATTGTCTTCTATTGAATTCACTCATATATATTCATAAGAGAATTTAAATTCTAGATATTCCTTCTTTTCATACAGGAATTCATTTATAGCTATCCTTGGTATGTATGAGCCACATATTCAGATGCGATAAGACTTATCTATAGGAAATACATAATCAGTTTCTAAAGACTTCAAACCTGATTGGGTGTAATTATCTGTAGCTCATCGTTTTGGATATTTTGCTCTCCTCAAAACAAATCGCGTTCACCTGCGGAACACTTGATGGTGATGTAGAGGATGTAGGAACTAAGTATGCCCGTGTTGCCAAATGCTTGAAGAATGGCTGTCCTTTTGTCACCTGACAAGCATGAGAAGTGCAGGGAGATGGGTGGAGAGTTGGTGCCCACGGTCTCTGTAGGGTATAGCCAAAGATATGCACGACCCATTTATAGGTGTTATTTATTAAATCACAGAATGATAGCACTGGCACGTCCCCAAAAATAGTTAGTGTATGTAAAATGACAGGCAGTTCCACAACATGATACTGTGTCTAAAATTAGTCCTCATATCTAATTTACAACTGAAGAATCACTTGATACTATTGAAAGGTCACTTTTATCTTTCAAATGTATTAGTAGGATGATTTACCTTATTATTGGAGAAGATTTTAATGTTAAATCAGCATAAAATTATAAAAAATACAGTAGGTTTTGATGGGCATCTACTAAAATAAGACTTCAAAATCTTTGCATGGGGAAGCCATTTATTTACCAGTTATTCATTTGACAGAATATGGTTTTCAAGGCCCAAATTATACAATCCAGTTAATCATTAACAACCCTTAGCTGAGATAACTAAATGCAAACCTTCACAGAGGGTCTCAAGAGGGAGACCAATTTCAGACATTCAGGATCCCAAATCCCTGGACTCCTCTCTACCAGCAGCTAATCTTTTCTTTAACTCTGGCAAGCTGTCTTATCCTCCCCAACAATCCATCTCTCCAGAATTCTTCCTGGTTAGCGAAGATCAATAAACGACTCAAGCTCTACCTTTAAATTTTTCCTCCATTGATGCCCAGAATTGTCCATACAAGCTAAAAGGAAGAGACAGAGAGAAGGCTAAAGACCTGCCAGATGCTGGTGGGTTGGCATCAGGGAAGGGGAACTACCTTGCAGCCTGGCAGGGGCACAGAATTAGCAGTGACCTTGTGTATCGCTCTTGTTCTCCCAACATTGCAGACATGATTTCTAGCTCACTCGACTGGATCCGTCTTTCAAAGAGAGCACAAACTGACAAAAAAATTTCTTTTGTAAATGTGGATGCAAACACATAGTCCTAGTGGTAGTGTGCCAGAATATTCCTAATAGCATGACCAAAACATAGTCTTTTTAATCCAATTTAAGAAGCCAACTCATAGTCTAAAGTTTGCTTTAAAAAGATGAAATTGGAGTGAAATAAGTTGCTACAAAAAAAAGACAACAGCCAATTCCTTTATTTTTGAAGAGTACATACAAAACAATAAAACAATTGATGTCGGTTAACAAATGGGCAAAAAGCTAGCTATCTTGTAAATAAAAACAACCCACAGAGAAACAAGTTCAAATGGACCTGATAAACATCCCATGGAGTTAAAAAAAATAGAGCTGGGCGTGGTGGTGCACACCTGTAATCCCAACACTGGGAGGCTGAGGCAGGAGGATCACAAGTTTGAGCCCAGCCTGGGCAACTTAGACCTTGTTTCCAATAAAAAATAACAAAACCCTAGGGAGTAGCTCAGTGCAAAGACCCTGTGTTTGGTCCCCAGTACCATACATGCACGTGTGCACACATACACACACAATTTTTGTCATATGAATTTGGAAAAATTAAAAAATTTGATACTCCCTAGCGTCAGTGAGGATGTGCTTGCTTTCCAAGGCAAGGAGGCATCCGGAAGTGTGTACTTGGGAAGATGATCAGGTCAGGAGAGTGTCGGCCCTCGTGAATGCGATCAGTGCTGATGACACAGACCGAGAGAAGCCCCTCGACCCTTCTTCATGTATGAACAAAGTCAGAAGAAGCCACTGTACATGGCCCAGGAGAAACTGACCCTCATCAGAGGGCAGATCTGCTGGCACCTTGAGCCTGCGTTTTCTAGTCCCCACGGCACTGGGCACTACCTGTGCTGTTTTGTTATAGCCGCCTGAAAAGATGAAGACAGATGCCATCTCAGATGCCGTGGGTGAAGTTGTAAGCATTTCTGAAAGGATATTTGCTATTATTAATCAAAACGCTAATTTCAGTTGACTCCACTCACACAAGTACAGTGAGGTGTTTGAATGGGGCGAGCTTTGTAATAGCGAACACGAAGGTCCCGTCAGCAGGAGACGATAGATAAATTGCTTTCAGGCATTGAAACAGATACACTTACTTCATCTGTGAAAAGAATGAATTCAGTCTGTTGGTGCCAATGTAGAAAGAGCTTCTGGTATATTAAGTGAAATGTGAAGTATGCGTACAGATAGATGTGTAGTGTACTTTTTAAGTATATGCAAAGCCATTCATTTTACCAACAGGATGGTAGTTAAAGCTATAGGTGGTACATGGTTACCTTTTGTAATTTCCTTTATCATTTACCTTTCATCTGCCACTTGAAAGCATGTTATATTTGCCTAGATTTCATTTCATTTGCATTAAATAAATGTAAATAGACATACATACACACACATATAGGCAGTGTTTATGTGTGTATACATACACCCACACTTTTGTAACTTACTCTTTAGATAAATTACAGGAGTTTTCGCCATGTATCAATTAAAATTTTAATTGTCGATCCTTTCTGGACTGGTCACTGACTTAATCTAATCCAAAATGCTATTCTACTTCCATCAATTGCTTGTTACGTGACGTTAACCTGTTAGTTAATTTGTCTTCTAGATTTTTTTTTTTTTTTGGTACCGGGAATTGAACTTAGGACCTCACGCTTGCCAGGCAGGTGCTGTGCCGCTGAGCTATATCCCTGGCCCTCTTCTAGGTTATTGTTGTTTGTTTTTATTGGTAAAATAAGCAAAATGCTGATGACAGAGCTGCTGTAAGGATTAAGCAATCACATAGCTCTGCACATAGTTGATGCCTGGAGCCTAACGGTCACCCCATACACGTTATTTTCATTTATCTGATGCTTTTTGCTCCTGCCCTTTTTCATTACTTCTTTCTGTTCTGCCATGTGAGGGTGTACTGGAACCTGGAGCCGAAGCACTTTAGCTAACCATATTATGGGTCAAACATACTCTTCCTGTACGGCTGGAGGACGTAAGCACCATCTGTATTGTTGCTTCCAGTAAGTGACTCACAAATTAAGTTTTGGAACGCAATCAGTTGAAAATTGGAGGGTGCCTGTACTGTGATTTACAAAGATGCATTCTTTTTCCCTTTTGCTTATTATCTACGACTCAGTCATGCTTTTCTCTGCCTTCAAAGAGTGTGATATAGCTCTTGAAAAAAAAAAAAATCCTTTCAGTTTAAACACTGAGAGCCTGGGCCGGCGAGATAGCTCAGCAGCATAAGCGCCTGCCTGGCAAGTGCGAGGTCCTGAGTTCAACTCTGGGTACCCAGATAAAAAAAAAAAAAAAAAAAAAGGGGGCTGGTGAGATGGCTCAGCGGCTTAAGCACCTGCCCGGCAAGTGCGAGGGCCCGAGTTCAACTCCCGGAACCCACATACGAAAAAAAGGGGCCGGTGATATCACTCAGCGGCACGGGCGCCTGCTGGCGCGTGAGGTCCTGAGGTCGACCCCCTGGTAACCACAAAAAAAAAAAAAAAAAAAACCACTGAAAGCCAAAGCACGGTACTCATGGAGAGTATGATTTACCTTCAACAAGAACTGGAAATGTCTATTTATTGACGCTGGTTATGTGGCAGACGTGGTGCCCACTGTCCAGCATATGTTATCTGGTTTAATCTTCAAATATCACTCTATGCATCTCCTAAAACAAGAAATAGGCTCAGACATGTTAAGCAATATGGGCAAGGTCAAGTTCCACTCTTGGCAGAATCCAAGTTCAAATCCACGTCCAGGTGGTGGCAAATTTCATACTTCTCATGTTGATTGCTGACCAATTGAGGTTTACCTCTCCAGTGATTGTTATGTCTCATTTTCTTTATATTTTTCTGTCAATGCTGGCATTACAATATGTAACCCATATATCGTCCCCCATACAGCTTTAAACTTTCTGTTTAAAGAAGTACTGTAAAGCTCTTTTGAGTTCAGTGGAGTAGTTTTTCAATGACTGCCTTATACGAGAATGCTTGCTGGCATGAGGCGTTACTGCTTGGATGGTAGCATTCGTTTGTTAGAGGAGTTGTCTTTGTATCACTGGGCTGTTTCAGTGCTTCCACTCTTCTTTACAGCTCTGAGAGGGGTACCGTCCCCCTCAGATGCCCCCCTCTGCCCTTTGCAGAGCCACATCCGCTAGATTCCATCAGCATGTCGCAGCTTGCCTGTCCGTGAGTGCTGATTCGCTAGTGTGGCTGCATAATTTTGGACACATGACAGAGCATCCTAAAGAATAGCATTGCCCTTTTCTCCTTACACACTGTCACTACCCCACCTCCTGGCGTGTTGTGCTGTGCCTGGTCTGCTACTCTTTCCTTCAGCATTAGATCTATACACGAAGGTGAAGTATTCAAAGTTGGTCGATTGTTCATTTGTTGGTTCTGGGCATTGAATCCAGGGCCTTTGCACAGAGCGACATCCCCAGCCCATTTTTTTTTATCTTTTTATTTGGAGGCAAGATTGTGTCACGTTGCTCAGACTGGTCTCAAACTTGTGATCCTCCTGCAGCAGCGTCCTAGAGTGCTGGGATTATAGGTATGCGCCATGACACCTGGCTCAGGGTTGGCTTTTTGGTGCAACATCCAATCTCCACTTCTTGTCAATATCTCCCATTTATGTTTCATGCCTGAGAAACCTGATATTCTTATGCTACCCACATTTCTTTTAGTACTGTCTGAGACACTTGGGCTGGATAGAATTATATTCTGTAGTTTATTGTGTCAATTACCTATTGCCACATAACAAATCTCCTTAGAAAGTAATGGCTGAAAATAATCTCCATTTATTTACTTCATGATCACGAGGGTTAGTAGTATAAGATGTGGCTGACCAGATACGTTTTGTAGTCTTGGCTACACTTCTTGATAAACCTGTGGTCAACTTCAGGTCATTTCTAGACCAGCTTCTTTTAGCTTGGCTGGGATTTTACATGTGTAGGCTTTTCGGGAACAAATGGCCTGGCTTAGTGCAGGTCCACACGGGTGTGTCACTTTCCAGCAGGTTAGCCTAGACTGGCCTTGTGTTCTGAGAGATGGCAGACCAGGCAAGGGCTCTCACAGCTGGGCCCAGAACTCCCACACCATTATCGCCACTGTATTCCGCTGGGCCACAGGAAGTTGTCAGGACCCTGTGTATGGCAGGTGGGGAAAGGGACTCCACCTCTTAAGAGAGGAACTTTGAAGCCATGTTGCAAAGTATATGATGCAGGACGAAGTGGACAGTTAGAGTCCTTTCTCTAAGAAGTCCACCAAAGCTTCCATCTTTATTGCTGTTCTCTTTCTCTTTCAAACTGCTGGCTCCTGGCTAATCTGCGCCAAGGTGCTGTCAGGGTGAGGTTGGTAACTCTAGTGACAGATGAACCCTGGTTTGTGATGTTTAAGAGAGAAATTGTGAAAGGACTTGTGAAGAGAAAGGTAACTAGAAGCTGAGCTTGTAATGGAAAGCTATAGAATTCTGCAGTCTACCCAGGGCTCAGGGTGAGCACTTGGGATTGGAACTGCCTTGTCACAGAAGGAGTTTGGAGATCCTGGGCATGCGGAAGATGGGCCCCCAGCCTGCTGTAGTGCAGGGACACTTTCTACCCGGCTCTGATAAAAATCAGGACAAATAACTGAGGCTGCATAAACATTTTCCTTCTCCATGCTTATTCTCAACTCTCACTGCTGCCAAATAATTGTAGCTGCTTCAGAAAGCAGGTCGTTCTGGTCTCTCACAGGTGTCTGCTAACTGATGTGCAACCCTGGCTCGACAGCTAAATAATTTGATATAGGTAACATGCAGGCATCTCCAGAAATCATGAAACAGCCCTTGCCAACTTCCTTCTATGGAATATTAAATCCTCTTTGTTGTTCCTCGAGAAATTGAGATGAGATCAGTTTGATAAACACTTATTAAATTAATAATTATTAGTTGCAGCAGTTTTTCAACAGTGGATGTTAGCACATTGAAATACACTTAGGAAAATCTGCCCTAAAGACAAACAGCTGCTTTGTGGGCTACTTCTTCTCCTGTCCCCTGCCACCCCAACCCTGAGGTGACTTTCCATCCTTCTATGCCTGCTCCAGATCCCCAGGGGCTAACCCCAGGGGAAAGACTCCTCAGGGTCTGTGCCAGATGACTTTTGTTGGGTTTGGCATAGAGAAGATGAAAGGAAGGAGGACAATGGATGGTGGCTGGGTCTCAGCACTACAACTCTCACAGGGCAGGCCTTCCCCGTAGCCACAGCTCTTTCTGGGCTCTAGAAACGCTAGCAGGGCTGTGCAGCGATTCTTGATGTGGTCTTCTCCTTCCCTCGGTGCATCTGCATCCCAGGATGACTTGAGTAACCCTGCTGGCCCTGCCTTAGGCACTCCCTGTTCCTAGGTGTTCTTATTCAGGGAGCCAAAGACCCCAGTGACATCTAATAGATGTAAAACAGAGGGCTGGCAGCCTTAACCAGGAAACAATGAGTGAACTTACATAGTAGAGAAATCACCCTCTTATTTCTACTAACCCCGAAAGAAAGTTAGCATTTCCTTCAGTTATGAATGCACGTAGAAGGCAAAGCAGTACCCCTGGTTTGCTAGGTGTCAGTACTCATGATATCACAGATATTTTCATATGTCATTACAGTTATTATGATATTGTGGACTGTTTATCGTATTCATGCTTTGAAACTCAGTTATGAAACTTGATGCTAGATCGTACTATTTAAATATGGGTAAATAAATAAGCACATTTATTCCTACACTTTTTTGTTTCTAAAAATAGAATTGTCAGGTGAATTTCACTTTAATTGGAATCCTTTTGTTATCATTTTCTTTAAAATTTTCTGCATTTTCTGATTGGGCTCATTGCCTTCATCAGACTCCGAAATTTCATCACACACACACACACACACACACACACACACACACACACACACACATATGCAATGTAGAACTTCTGAACTATCTGAGTGAATTATATTTCCTGCAGGGCCATGACTGATATAAGACAAGTTTTGCAACTTATTGGCCAGGAAATCCATTTTTCATGCTCATGGATTAGTGCTTGATGGAACTAGGCTTTCACAAAATGCACTTAGGAAATGATGTCCTAGAGGAAAGGCCCATCATGGGAGAGTTCCATACGCAGAAGTGGTTCATCACGGAGAAGGTTGGAACAGAAAGGGACTGTAGCCCTCCGGTCCCCGCCTGTCACTTGACTTCCCCAGTGTTCTTCCTTTCCAGATACCACACATTTTTGGAGGGTTCCATGCTCTTGCCATTCAGCACCTCTTCCTTTGGTCCCTGGTTGAAACTCTCTCCCCAAATCCTGAGCCCTGATTCCATAGCCCTCTGTTTTATTCCCATGGTGAGGACACAATAACGGGGCATAGCATCTGCTATGGCCAGACGTACAACAAACAAAACAGTGATTCATAGCACCGAGGAGGCTCGGTGTTCATTTTCAACCTGGGACCAACCTCTCAACTCTTTTACCTTTGCCACCAAAAATACATGATTCAGTCCTGTCGGGGGAGGCAAGCCAGTCTCGCAGATACTTTTCCTATTTATCTCTGGTTCCCTACTAATTAACCACGAAGAAGCAGAGGTGACCACTGCTGTGACATCGCAAATGCACACTGTCCTCCATTAACTGTGCTCTTTGAGAGCGGTGTTTTCCTTCTGTTTACTTTGGTATTCTCGGGTCCTAATACCAGGAGCTCAATTATGCATATTAGATGAATAAATGAGATGCAAATTTAAACTAGGGCAAGGAGGGTTTGCTTTGTCAACAGATTTAGTGACTGAAAAACCACACTGAAGGAACTTTACGGACAGCGTTCATATTTTATTCATCATTAGATCCACGAAGGGCCACATGTATCCTGGTGGATGCTTACTGATTGAGCCATGACCCCAGATTTCACCTATATTCTTGAAAGGCAGACCCAGAGTTAATACATTTACCTTTTGAAAAGATAAACCCCCTCCACTGACCACCCCCTGAATATTTTGTTGTTCTGCAGTTATTTACAAAATATTTACAAGGACTGTGGAATTGTGAATATCTTCTTTGATTTTTTTTTGGTCCTATCAGCGCTAAAACCTAGCGATCTTAAGACTAAGCTTCCAGATAATTCTTTGATACTTACTTTAAGAAATGTAGGGAAAACACCCATTTTCACTTAGCCTTTTAATTGCTTATGTGGAATGTATAATAATATATGTAATGCTATATTATATATGAATATTCCAGAGTCTTAAACATATTTTCCCTGGTGATTAACCATCTTTTCTCATTTTTCCAAAACTCTTTTAATCTTATTTGAAATATGAAAGATTCTGTTTTTGTAATTATCTTATTAAAGTACTACAAATCATACACGATGTTTTAATTTACAAATTATCCTTGTCTTTTAAAACATTAATTTCCCAACCACAGTCACCCTTAGAAGAGCATTTTTTACTTTTCATCATTCTGTTTTAAGCCCATAACTTTGTGTACCCGAGAGAATTATTGTCTCTTTTCCCTTAGAGCTTTTTAAAGGCCTTCCTGAAGTTTGAGTTTTCTCCAAGTTTTCTGCCTTTGATTTTCATTTTGTTGTCACCGGTGGCAGTGCTTTTTAAGAATTTTTATGCTGCAGTCGGAATTTCGAGCTGCGCTTCACATGGTCAGTTTTCTGGCATCAGACTTGTGTGCTGTCGTCCCCTGGCAGATGGCTCTAAAGTTACCCTTCGGCTTTGAGGGGGAGGCTTCAGGATGAGCTTTCTGTGTCTGCTCTTGAATGGTTGGTAAATAAAGTAGATCATTCTGCCTGGTAAGTAAAACTGTAGATAGCACGGGAGTGGATATTGTCCTGCAAAATGTAATTCTGGGATTTACAGCTGGTGCGCGTATGTATTTGACCTACTCTCTGCACATCTCCAGTTTCGCTCCTTTATGGTCATTGTTGGCTTGAGAGTTCCTTTTGGCCCTTCGCTGTACCTGCTGCAGCTCTACACCTGAAAAGCAGGACTGCTGACAGAACGGTGAATCTAAAAGGCCTTAACTGGATCTGAGTGATGGCCTATAGGTGGAGAGCTCCAGTTTCAGTCTCTGACCTCTCTGACATCTATTACTGCTGCTCTGATACCTTCTTGGTGTATTTCTGGCTTTTGTGTATGTTTTAGGGGAGAAGATGGTGAAATCAGCATAGATAATTGCTTTCCTTTTACAGGTCTGCCATAACAGAGTGCTGTACACTAAATGGTTTAAACAAAAGAAATGGATTAGCTCACAGGTATGGGGCCTAGAAGCTGAGCGCAAGTTGCTGGCAGCATTGGTTCCTTCTGTGGGTGTGTGGAGAACATGGTTGCATGGCCTTTTTCTACTTTCTGGTAGTTCGCTGGAAATTTTTGTTGTTCCTCGATTGCAGAGGTGTCGGGTCAACCTCCAGCTTCGTCTTTGATGGCATTCTCACTGCTGAGCCTCTTCTGTCCGCTTTCCTTCTTCTTATAATGACTTGGTCATATTGGACTAGGAATCTTTATTAGATCATCTCTAAAGACCCTGTTTCCAAATAAGGTCATGCTCTCAGGTATTGGGGATTAGGACATATGTGTTGGGGAGACAAAGATCAGCCAGGGTGGTGTCCGAGATGACCAAGGGCTGTGGATATCTGCAAAAGAGCTGCAGGATGAACGAGATGAGCACAGCTTGGCTCACCAGCCAGACTTTGCCTTGGAGGCTTCTTTTCTCTACTTAGAGCCATTTTTCCATGTCATTCTGTATCTTTGCTTTGGTTCACATCAACTACTGTGGTTGTTCCTTTTCTGGCTTTTTCTTATTGCCCTTCATGCCTCAATCATGCTCTCCATTGTGAATTTTCAAACTGAAAATTTGTTGGTTCAGTATAGAATGTCCTGTCCTGAAACTTCTCTTCCAAATGCCCTTCTGCATGCTAAGGGTAATTGCAACTATGACTACAAAACACAGAGTGCTCAGGAGCTCATGGTGGGAAGGCATAGATCCTTGATCAGTGACCATCTCCAGGGCCATGATGACATTGGACCAAATACTGTATCATGACCACTATGATCCTGAGTCATAAAAAATATTAAAATATCTACACACGTAATAATGCAGGTTAGAAAAGCTTTTACTTTTGTTGACTAAATGGTTAAGTGCTCAGGTGCTTTAAAGTGGTGATAGTGCAAATGGGTATTAACTCCTAATGGGTATTAGAGAGCTGGCCCTGGGTTTCTCTGTCTTGTGTTCTTCCTCTCTACCTCTCAATCTGCCAGGTATAATTAAAAACTACAATGAATATTCAAATTTAAAAAATTTTTACAGTGTTGGCCCACTCAGGGGGCCCAAGGGAGATTTTCATGGGTGAGGACCCCAGGTTAAATTATGCACATGTGCAAGACATCAGCAACAACAGCAGGCAGCATGGAGCAGAGCAGAGTGCAAGAGCTCAAGAGCAGCCTGTGTCTTTATTATAAAATTCTTATACAGGCTGTTATCACATATTTACATTCTTGTATAGTGCCGTAACCAGTGCATGCGTGTTTACCTGTGCTAAGTCATGGTTACATAACTGTATCCCACTGTGCACCTGCGCTGGACAACTGGGGTCACATCCTCAGGTGTCCTTAGACATCCCTGAGCTTTGAAGTAGTCTGAGTGGTTTTCCACAGACAGTAAAAGAGACATTACCTCTACCCTTCAAAATACTCCTACAGCTGCAAGCATATTGATCTGGTCTTCTTGTCACTTTCTGGAGCAATTCTGGAAGTCCTCTTTTATAAATATCTAGTTCTGGCTTCATGGCTGCCTCAATGTCCTGAATCAATTCAAAACATTTACCTGTCGTGGTCGTTTCAATTTGGGGGAAGAGCCGGAAGTCACTCAGTGCCAGATCCAGTGTGTAAGGTGGTTGAAGACACACCATCATGTTTTTATGAGCCTGTTTTTTGTTGGATAGCCCTGGGCAACAGCATTCAACATATTTTTTATCTCGTCTTGTGAAGACACTCAAGGAAATGGACTTCTAGAACTGCTTCACGAAATGGCAAATTGGCAGGCTGTAATTCTAAGACTCAGCAGGCTGAGGCAGGAATATTGCCATGAGTTCAAAGCCATCCTGGACAATGTAGTGAGTTCAAGGCCAGCCTGGGTTACATAGCAAGAATTTGTCTAAAAAAAAAAACAAAAACAAAGATGTAGCAAATGAGGGAGGCATAAGGGGGACATGTTTTGAGGGCAATTAATGGCTGTGTGTCTTTAAGTGTAATATATTTTTTTATAATTTAAACATTTATCAGTCACTCTTTGTACATCTTTGTCTTCCTCCTCCTTCTCTCCTTACTTCTCTGTGTTCCAGTCTTTGTCTCTCTGTCTCTTGTTCTCTCCAGACACACACACACACACAACTTCCTTTAAGAATGCAGCTGTGGGGGCCAGTGAGATGGCTCAGCGGCATAAGCGCCTGCCTTGCAAACGCGAGGGCCCAAGTTCGACTCCTGGAACCCACATACGAAAAAGGGGCCGGTGATATCACTCAGCGGCACGGGCGCCTGCTGGTGCGTGAGGTCCTGAGGTCGACCCCCCGGTACTCACAAAAAAAAAAAAAAAAAAGAATGCAGCTGTGACAGTTGATATACAAAGGGCAGGCACCTGCACTTGGTGCAGTTCAGGACAGAAATGAGGCTCATCTGCCTCACATCTTCCACCTGGTGGGACTTTGCCCCCTCCCTTCGGCTGCAGTGTGCAGTGCCACCTGGTGTTGTGTGTGTAGTTGCTCCTGCAGCAGGAATCATGTGCAAGCCTTTACACCTGGGCTACAGGCCTTCTACATTGAGCAACAAACAATACATGCTGAAATAAAGTCACTGAATTTGACATTATTAAAAATTAATTAAATCCACATTATTTTAAAAAACTCTTTGTTACCCCAGTGATGCCCCATATGAGTGGTTCAAATGCACAGGCAGCCGGGAACCCATCCTAAGGACCAGCGGTTTACTGCAAAGAGCTTTGGTTCCATCTGAAGGCAAAACTGGATTACTCCTGGCTGATGCTTTTGACCCCAGGCAGTTTCCCTCCTCTCTCTTGACTCAGGTTCATCTATGAGGGTAACAAACCGTTGTTGCAGATGGTTGTGCAGATCAAATAAGATGATACACGATAGCACTTAGCTCTGTCTAGCACCAGTAGGCCTTAGTAAATGTTTGTTTTCTTTCTGTTTTGTGTCCTTTACTCTGAATCAGTTCCAAGTTGAAGTCATGAATCAGTAGAAAGAAAAAGATTGAAGCCCACGATTGCCTGTTTGTTACTCAGACGTAGCCCTCTCCTTTCTTTATTCGGGCTTGCATACATACAAGTCCATCAGATGGATTAATTCTCACCCTGGAAGACTGAGACCTGGGCAGTGAAGAGCACACAAGTGGGGTTTCCTTGAGGGAACATAGGGGCAGGAGTAAAATTAAGATGAGAAAGGTGGAAGACTGGCTACAACAAATCTTACCAATCTGAGTTCACAGGCCCAGTACCCTACTGGGCCCCTGGATGGGGAAAAGGGACCAAGTACTGACTTCATAGTTCCACCTAGTGATGAGCAAATACAGTGACTCTCTTTGAATCCATCATGGCTCCTAGAAAATTGCCCTGTCTATGACAGATTCTCATTAAAGTGTTTAGTGACTGGGTGATTTTTTCAATTAATCACTGAATGATAAGTTGGAATGGCCCTGAGAAATCGCATATCCCAAATTGTTGTTTTGCAGCTGGGAATTTGAAGCCAGACACTGTTGCATTCCACAGTGTACTCCACAGACTGTGGCCCATATTGTAGATTCCAAGCCCAGGCTCCAACTAGGGTAGATTCAGAACCTGCATTTCAAACTGGAATCAGAGAAAAACTTGACTCCTTCCGCTGCTGCCTTTCTCTCTCTCCATAGGCAAAAATTCCCAGGTATCTTTTTGTTGGCATTGGAGCCAAAGATCTATTTATTTTCTAATTATAAACATCCCAAGCATCAGATGCTGTTTCTTTGTCTTAAGGGCTCAGTATCTATGTCCCTGTACTGTGCTATGCTTTCAGGTCTTTCCATGTCGTGCTCATGATGCTGGAAGAAAAATGGGGCTGCAGTTTGTGGTCGTGGATATTTATTAACTACTGATGAAGGTCAGTAATTGTGCTCCAAGAAGCTCTGTGCTGCACAGCTTGTGTGCAGGGTGTAGGAACTGGCCTGGTGCATCACACACCTGCTGTCCCTCCATGCCCATTTCCCGCTGTCCGTGGTCCTGACCCTACACTTCATCTATGTGCTGGTCACCTCTGAGAGCCCTTGGTACTACCTTTTGCTAATAAAATTCTCCTCCACCTTCAGAACTGCTGAAGTCGCATTTCCTTGAAGCTTCCTCTCCTTTCGTCCATTCATCCATTGGTCTCCCTTCACTGCGTCCTTGAAACCAGTTTGGCCATCCTTCCATTCTTTGTTGTATTGTGTGGAGATAGAATATGCTCTGTTTCCATTTTCCTTATGAAACATGTTAAACACTTAGTGAATGAATGGTTAGTCAAAGTGCCCTGAGATTAGGGTTGCCAGAGAAAGTGTAGATGTCCACTTACAGTTGAATTTCACATAAGTAATGAAAAACATTTGAGTGCAAGTCTACCCCAAATAGTGCAAGAAACATTTTTATATTTTGAAAATCATTGTTTATTATCTGAAATTCAAATTTAACTGAAGGTCCTTTATTTTTATTTGCTAAATCTGGCAACTCTAGCTAGAAATTTTTTTTTTCAGGTTTATCTAAAAAGAAATTCTCCTTTGGAGTAAAGACTACTTGCGGATTAAATTCACTAAACGTTTAAAAATTTTTTTAATACTTATAACACAGGTCTATCTGAATTTTTTTCTGCTCTGGTTCTTGCCTGTATAATTCTCACATGTTAATAGAATTTGTTGTAACACATTTTTTTTTTCTGTGTGAGAAAAATCTAATATATGCAGAGTTGTCTTTCCTGGATATACATACTTTTTACTAATCCTGGATTTCCATGGTTACCTATAAGAACAATTAGCATGCAAAATTGAAACAGAAAAGCACCATCAGCAAGTGACATATAACTGCATAAACATCTATATATCGCTCTGTGAGGGTGAAGCTTTGCCCACCTGGCCCTGCTCTCTCTGAGCTCTGGTACTGGCATGTCACCAAGATTTCTTCCTCCTACCTTGCTTTTCTAAGTCCATAGTTCTCAATGTGTAATTGGAACTAAATGAGCAACTGTGGATCGCACCCAGAAACTTGTTAGAAATGCACCTTCTTGGGCCTCTCGCAGTCCTACTGCCTCAGAAACTCTGGGGATGGAGCCAAAAATCCCAGCTTGAACAAGCCTTCCTGGTGGTTCTGATGTTCTCTTCAAGAACTACTAGGAAAACCAGTGCTTTCCTGTGTTTCTGCATATAAAACACAGGAGATGGAGGGAGGAGGGGAGGAGGATGTAAAAAGAATTAAGATAAGTTATGTATAGGTACCAGGTCTCCATGATGAATGTAATAATTATGTACTGCAAACATATACTAATAAAAGTAAAAATTAAAACAAACCTTACTTTGAGATTTAAAAAACATCGGTGCTGAGTAATTACCATTCTACTTAATGTATTTGCAGTTAAATCTAAACAATGGTTCAACTTTGGCAGGCCTTTCTGCTGTTTTACTTTTCTTTTCTCCCTCCCTGTAGTCTCCTTTCTGTGAAGACTTCTTTCTTCTCTTTTAACAAGTAGGTATGTGGAGAGGAAAAGGACCGGGCTTTCTGCTTCTCATCTTGGGTTTTTTTTTTTTTTTTTTTTTTTTTGTGGGTACCAGGGGTCGACCTCAGGACCTCGCACTCCAGCAGGCGCCTGTGCCGCTGAGCATTATCACCGGCCTTTTTTTCGTACATGGGTTCCGGGAGTCGAACTCAGGACCTCGCGCTTGCCAGGCAGGCACTTACGCCGCTGAGCCATCTCACCGGCCCCTCTGCTTCTCATCTTGCCTTCCCTCTAGTCCTTGTCTTCCTTATGTATTTCCTCCTTCTCATCCTCCTTTTCCCCCTTCCTCCTCCTCCTTCTCTTTCTCTTCCTCCTTCATCTTTTGCCCCTTCTTTTATTTGGTTGGGATTTCCAGGTACCAGGGAGATTCTCCATGCAGACAATTCTGCTGTCCTTATCTTCCACTCTCATAAGTGACCCTGGACTGCCACCTTCCAGATGCATGTGAAGGCCCCCTCTCAACACACAGAAAAGCCTGCCCTTAGCTTTCCTTCATGTCCTGCTCCCCGCTTCTCTACAGTCTAAACACTTCTCTCTTTTCCTTTATCTTTGGAGCTCTCCTCCCACTTGCTTTCTACCATGTCACTGCTCAGCAACAATCCCATTTGATGTGTGCATTACCACCACTAAAATCTACTTCTCATCACTGTTACTCCCACTCTCTAAAAGGCAGGGATGCTTTTAAACTCACACAGATATGTAAGGAAATGAAATTTGTCTCTTATGCATTCCAGAATTGGCTATTTACTAAGGTTCTATGTAAGTACTCATAATTACCTTTGTTTCCTACATAGAACAGTTCTTCTATTTCTTATTAAATGAAACTGTGCCCCAACAGTTTATCCCTTTAGATGTCAATTAGAGAAGAAACATTTCCCAATTCTTATCCTGCTCTTAGGTTTCTAACAGCCTATCTTGGAGTAGTCCATAAGCCAGATAAAAATTAGAACCTCTCTTTGGCAATTGATTTTTTTTTTACTAGATTTAACATGCACATAACATAAAATCCACTGTCTTAACCATTTGAACCAATATTAAATAAAGTGAATTTTTAGTATATTCATAATACTGTGTAACACAATTCTGGAGGATTTCTATCACCCCATAAAGAAACCCATTACCTGTTAGTCATCAATTCCGGTTTTTTCTTCCCTCTAGCCCTTGGAAAGCATTGATACAGCCTCTCTATAGATTTTCATTTTTCTGGAGATTTTATTTAAATGGATTCATAGTTTGTTACTTTTTGTGACTGGCTACTGCTGTGCCTTGTATCTAGATGTCCCTCCAAAGCCTCATGAGGTTATAGGTGGGGAGTTTTGAAGGTGTCTGGGTTAGGCTGTGTGAAAGTGAATTATGGGTGTGGTGCTTGGATTAAGGGTGTAATCCATTGCAAGGATACACCTTTTTTATATTTTCATTCATCACTAATGAACATTGAGGTCATCTACCACTTGGCTGTAATTAATAGTACTGCTGTAAGCATTTGTGTTGAAGTTTTGTGTGGACAAGTCTCTTGCTTGTATACTTAGAGTAGAACTTCTAGGTCATATGAACTCCATGTTGAAATTTTTGAGGAACTAGGAAACTGTTTTCCACAGCAGCTATTCCAGTGTACCTTCTCATCACCAAAGAAGGGGTCTGATTTTTCTACATCATCTTTAACACTTGATCTTGTATGGGTGTTTGCAGTACTGGGAATTGAACCCAGAGTCTCACACATTCTATGCACGTGCTCTACCACTGAGCTACATCCCCAAACCTCATGAGGTTTTTACATATATTTCTTTTTTTTTTTTTTTTTTTTTTTGGTGCTGGGAATGAAACTCAGGACCTTGTGCTTGTCAGGCTGGCACTGTACCGCTGAGCTATATCCCTGGCCCATATATTTCATTATATTCATTCTAGTGGGTGTGAAGTGGTATTTCATTATGGTTTTGATTTGCATTTCTCTGATGAATAATGATCTTGAGCATCTTTTCATGTGCTTATTGTGCATCTTGCTTGTAGAAATGACTGTTCAGGTCTTTATACATTTTAGAGTTGAGCTGTTGGTGTGCTTATTGCTGAGCTGTGTGCATTCTTTATATATCCCAGGCATGGGATCCTTATCAGATATATAATGTGCAGGTATTTTCTCCCATTCTCTGAGTTGCCTTTTGATTTTATTTGTAGTGTTCTTGGACTCGCCTAGACAAATTTATTATAATGAAGTCAAATTTGTTCATATTTTGTTGCCTACTGGTACTTATGTTATCACATTTAAGAAATCATTGCCTTATCTTAAGTCACAGCAGTTTATACGTGTGTTTCCTTCTAGAAATAATATGCTTTGACATTTTGATGCTGAATCCATTTTGAGTTAATTTTGTGCATAGTTTGAGGTGTGGGTCCACATTCATACTTTTGCATGTGGCTATCCAATTATTCCAACTCTTTTCATTGAAAATACTATTCTTTCTCAGTGGAGTGTTATTGTCATGCTTCATGGAAAATCAGTTGACGGTGGACAGGTAGTTTTTTCTAGATGCCATCCCATTGCCCTTGCTGTTCCTTGTGAATGTGCTACACTGTTTTGATTACTGTACCTTTGCAGTAAAATTTGAAATTAAGAGATAAGTCCTCAAAACTCGTTTTTCCTTTCCAGATTATTTATGTTACTTGGTGTCCTTCGAATTTTCACGTCAATTTTAGGTTCAGCTTGTACATTTCTAAAACAATGGCAATTTGAATTTTAATAAGATTATATTGTATCAGTAATTAACATGGGGAGGAGGTAATACCATCTTCATGTTATTGATTTTTCCAGTTTATGAACCCAGGAAGTTTTTCTAAATTGTGAAGGTCTTGAAAAATTCAGCAGTATTTTCTAGTTCTCAGTATAGAAGTATTTACCTCATTAGTCAAATTCCTAAGTATTTTATTATTTTTAGTACTATTTTAAATGGGATTACTTCACTAATTTCCCTTTCAAATACCTCATTGTTAGTGTATAAAAATGCAACTAATTTTTGCATCTTGATTTTGTACCCTTTAACTTTACCAAATTCATTTATTTTATCCCTTCCCTTCTCCTCTCCTCCCCTCCCCTCCCTTCCCCTCCCTTCCGTTCCCTTCCTCTCTCTTCCCCTCCCTTCCCTTCCCCTCCCTTCCCTTCCCCTCCCTTCCCTTCCCCTCCCTTCCCTTCCCTTCCCCTCCCTTCCCTTCCCTTTCCTTCCCTTCCCCTCCCTTCCCTTCCCCTCCCTTCCCTTCCCCTCCCTTCCCTTCCCCTCCCTTCCCTTCCCTTCCCCTCCCTTCCCTTCCCTTCCCTTCCCTTCCCTTCCCTTCCCTTCCCTTCCCTTCCCTTCCCTTCCCTTCCCTTCCCCTCCCTTCCCTTCCCTTCCCCTCCCTTCCCTTCCCTTCCCCTCCCTTCCCTTCCTTTCCCTTCCCTTCCCTTCCCTTCCCTTCCCTTCCCTTCCCTTCCCTTCCCTCCTCTCCTCTCCTCTCCTCTCTTTTCTTTTTTCTTTTCTTATTGCACTAGCTAGGAGTTCCAGTACGGTGTTGAAGGACTGACGGGGACGGCATGCCTGGTTCCCAACCTTAAGGGGCAAACTTCAGGCCTATTCTAGTCTCTGCTGCCTAAGAAAATAGGTAACAGTTGGGAGAAACAATGTATTGACCAAAGCGCGTGAGAGTCAGCCTGGGGCTGAAGGGCTCTGGGAATAAGGCCAAAGCTCTGGCATGTTTCTGGGGACCTCCGAGGTCAAGTGCAGGCCCAGGACTGTGCAGAGCTCAGGAAATAGCCCAGAAGACACCAAGCAATCACTTCTGATTGACTTCCAGACTCTCTGAAACCTAGACGCGAATATGAAGGCAGAGACTAAAACATTTGCCTGTAAAAGTTCTTGCCACTGTCTTGTGGGGAAACCGCTTTAGCACTCTGCAAGTTCCCTTTCAGGCGAGATAAAGATGGGCTTTCTGGGCAGGCCTTCCAGCGAGCCAGAAGGCAGAGGAATAGGGATTTTCTGCTAGTCGGCTGTGTTCTGACTCCCGCAGTGTGGACTGTGGCCTTCAAGGTGTGGCAGGGGACAGGACTAGGGTAACTTAAGACACAGACGTGCACTTCACACAGAGAATTAGCCAGCTGTTTGCTTGTTTGTTTTTGTGATTGTTTTGTTTTTGTTTTTTTCTTTCTACTAAATGTTATTTGGATTGCTGCAAGCTTATGGTTAGTTCTAGAGTTCTAAAAAGGTGAATTCCATTATTTTTCCAGATTTTCCATTGCTTTCCTTGAGAGGCATGTTTTTGCCATGTTCTGTGACATTTGGGAATTAGTTCTTGAACTAGGACAAGATCTGTCCCTTCCTAGATAGCTTGAGAAATGGATCGCACACACTAGGTATGTTTCAGTCCTACCAGAAAAACGGGAGACCAGTGTGAGTTCTCCTTGGGTCCATGTCTCTGTATTTTTCCAGTGTTATATAGAGTAGACCTCGAAATATTTAACTTTATGATTTATGCCATTATATGCTTACCAGTGGTCATGTAATTAATAGCCACATCATAAATTTATACATTTAAAAAATTGTACCAAGGCTCATTGTATTGTTGGCCTATTTTTATCTTCTATCGTACTATGCAAATAAGCTATTTGCTAACCTTCTAACATAAAGGGAAAATTTTTTGAGAAAATAATTCTGACTGCCTTCAGATGAATCCTGCTGTTGCTGAGGGTTATCGGGAAGAATAATTGCTCGAGTACATTTTATATGGAGAAAATCCTGCTATAGATGTGATGAGGCTAAGGTTCAGTTCTTCTCTATCAGAACGAATAAGAAAATGCTGAGGAATGCATTTGAATGTCACAGAAGACCTCTAGTGAGGAGGACCTAGACTACAAGGCAGCTTGTAGCAGCAATAGCATTGGACTGGGGCTCAAGGTGTAGCTTTGACTGTCACTGATGGACCGTAGAGCCTTTAATGCTCTCTAGAGCTCAGTGTATCATATAACCACCAGAGGGATTTGCTCGGACATAAGTGGCAAGCCCGTGACAGTGACACTGGATCTACTGTTCTGGATAGCGCTTGTCTGCTGTTCAATCAGGTGGATACAAATACTCAAAAGCACTCTCAGCTGTCATGACGTTTTGTGTCTTGAACAGAATTTTATCAGTGGTGTAGGATGGCACTGCCTGGGGCTCAGCACCACTCTTAGGAATAAGGTTGAGCTACAGAAGACTCTAACTGTACTTTCTAGAATCCCACTCAAGTTGGCAGCGTGGCCACATTCATTTGCATCTGCCAGAGCTCCAGAGATATATTTTTCTTTTATGTATTTATGTATTTTTAATTTTTATATTTACCAGTGTATGCTTGCAGTCCATAATGGTCACATTCATCATGGGGAGTTGGTGCATGTACTTAACACCTCTTAATTCTTTTTACATCCCCTTTCTCCTTCCCTCTCTTTCCTCCTTCCATCTCTTAGTCCCCTTCCCATTTGCAAAAGACCTTTCATACCAAGAATTTCCTATATTCTGTTTATTCCCGATCTGAGAACACAGGTACCAGTGTCCAGGCGGACCACTGCACTTCGCTGGTCTCACACTTACTGATCACACTGTGACTCTGTGAGGAACTGACCAACCACAGAGGGACCCCATCTCACCAGCACTGGAAAACAGACTGCCATGGCGAATATCTCTTGAAAATTGTCCTTCCTCCATTTGTACTCTAAAGGGAGACGAAGTGGTGTGAAAAGATCATGAGAAGAGGGTGGAAGGGATGGGAATATTAGTCTCAATTCTGTGTCTTTAATTGGCTTGGTATCTTGGGCCGTCACCTTTAAGATGCATTTCATGAGTCACTTTGGGAGAGTGGTGTGCAAAACCTCAGAGGGCTCTGGAGTTGCCTCAAGCTGTTCCTGGACAGGAGGCTTGGTCTGTGCAGGTGGGACACAGACCTCCTCCATCTGTACCTCCTTTCCATCAGAACCGATTAAATTCTATTTGTTTCACATATTTGAGCTCCTGGGTGTAGACAGCCCTTGTAGGCCTTGCAAGTCTTATACATCACCTGTCCCATTGCTACTGAGCTCCAGGTTTCTAGTTTAAGGGTGCCAAAACTGTGCAACTAGAAAGTTAATGAGAGTTTCACAATAGTGATCAAAGAACCGCCAGGACCCTTTAAAAGAGGTCAGCAGTTAGAAAGAATTGCGGGACAATGTGGCATAAGGAGCTTGCTTGTCAACTGTGCATTTACTGATAATGATGATGACAAAAGTACCTTGACAGTAGCTAGATATTTTTGGTGTATTCGTGTTCCTTTTCGCTGTAGTGCATTTTTATTTTTGTCATATTTTGCTGAACAATAAATAAAGACAGCATTAATATTCATGACAGGTTGCAGAAGGAAAACGTTGAGTTTATTTTGCTCTCAGGGACACAAACCACTGAAGAAAAGATGCTGTAAACTCATAGTTGGAGAATAAAATACCAACAACAACAGTAATGATATGCCTAATTCTCTGGGGTACCCTAAAAGCTCTCAGTGTTACCTAAACTCATTTATGAGAAGGAATCACATGGTGAGACCCCATATCTCACCTTTATGTGCCTTGATTTGACCCCAGGAGTGTTCTGAGCCTGTTCTAATTTTCTCACTTATAACAGAAACTTGAACTTGGATGCAAAGCCAACAGTGCTCCTTGGCACAATAATAGGAATTATACTTAGCTTCCAATATTTGTATTTCCCTCAATAGATTTTGCTTTCCTTGAGGACAAGGAAACTGTGTTCCCCAAAGTGCCTATTGTAGAGTTGAAATTTAATAGTATATGTTTGTCAACATGAAAAGTTAAGGGAGCTATAGACGAACACGTCCGTCTTGGTGCGTAGAAACATTTCTGCAGAAGCCAGGAACGTTCTCTGGATTGAGTCTCCCGGTGTCCGTGGGCCCGAGGACTGCCTCAGAGCCTGCCAACCAGTCGACTGGAGTCCAGATGAGAACTTGCATTTCCAGCAACAGGGAAGGAGCTTAACTCGTGCTTTGGGATTCACTAGCACTTACAAATTGGGCATCTCCACTGAGGACTTTTTTACGTGTGATGAAATGGTCACATTGTTCAGGGGAAGTCCTATTGCCAAGATGGTCCGCATGTTATTTTAAAAAGCAGCCATAAAGGCACGGAAGAAGGCTGGCCTTGGAGTCCAAGTCTTTGGCTGTAATCCTGCTATGTCCACTTGCTGTTTGTGTGATACTGAATAGAGAAGTGCTTGAGAGGTTGGCTGTTGACTTGGGACAGCAGAGATTAAAAATGCGAATCGAGTATCTGGAAGTGCTGTGATCCCTGAAGTTACTGAACTTTTCTGTGTCTCAGTTTCCCATAGTAAATGACTGTGATATTGAAACTTGCCTCATGGGGTTGTTTTGAAGATAAAAGTAGTAATATGTGTAATATATAAATAATATGTGATCAAGGAGTTAGTGCCTGGCCACTTACAAATTCTATACAAAACAATAATTCTATACAAGTACTGTTATTTATCTAACCTTAATTTATTTCCTCTGTAAAGTAAGGTTGCAATATTTACCACAAAAGGTTACAAGAAGCTTTAAAATGTTCTTGAGGCCCTAAAATAATAAATGTCCAATAAATTGGAGCTCTTATTTTCATATGAGGATTATTGTAAATTTTCATATCAGTTATATGATGTTTAGTTGAGTAAGCAGATGGGAATTTTTCATCTCCCAAAAGGGCACGCAAATGACTTTTTCATTTCCTATCTCTGTGCTTGCTTCCTATTATGAATTTAATTGTTCTCCTAGAAAGGAAAAACTGTTGATCAACTCATTGGTATTTTAGTACTGAGATAGACTTATAGATTTTTGGGTTGACATCTGAACTGTGAACTCTGATAGAGATCTGGGGTTTGATCATGGTCATCTGACTGAATTTAGGTAAACTGTTCAACCTCCCTGGCTGTCCGATTGTTCTTTGGTTAAATGGTGGACCAGTAGGAGTTATGATGAGGTTAGATACACTGGTGCGATAAGACACGTAGCACAAAGCCTGCAGGTCCTTAGAAAATTTTGCTTCCCTCTCTTCCTCTTCTGTACAGCCAAGCCTTTCCACTAGCTTTCCTTTTTAAAAATGATTTCCAACTTCAGCCTTTATCTTCTGTATGATATTATGGAATTTGGAATAGTTGATGCTTTAGCATCTGTGTGAGGTTTTTGCATCTTGATTTCTCATTCATCAGGGGAATTTCAGTCCAATGAAGAGAAGTCTAATGCTGTTGAATATTAACATTTCTCTTCTCACAATTAGTTAAACCACATTGCTCTTACTATGCAGAGAAAGGGAGATATTTGAAACACATACGTAATGATAACAACTTGCCAAAAATTCAAATTCATTGATTAGTCATGGCCAAACATTTTGAGATCATCCAGGGAGTTAGGGAAATTAATCTAATTATATGGATATATTTCCTTTGTAAATCCTATTGATGAGTGTTTGGGGAAAATAGAATATTGAGAACATAAATATGATTCAGAGAGAAATCTTTTAAACCAAAGCATTACAAAAGGTTTTGCTGTAATCCATTCAGAAGTTCTGGAAGGTAGATTGGATGCATCGTCCTTGCTCACCCACTGAGGAAATTAAAACACCAAAAGAATGAGAGATTCATCTGTCTCCTAGAGAGGCAGGGACAGAGCCTGAATTGGGAAGAAAATGGCACTGTTCTCTAGACTTAAATAAAGCAGTGTGCAGCCCAAAATACATATTTAAAAAACATTCCTGGAGTTATGCGATTCTGTTGGAGGCTGGTTTTTGTTATTATTCAACAATCCATTCCCATTTAACAGCAAGCAAGCATACAAGGGGCCTTGGAAGTCAGAACCCAAATCCTAGATTTCACAAAGGAAACCACTGCTGTAGAAGGAAAGAAAGACAGGTCTGTTCCCCGCCCTGACCTGTGGGTAGGTGGTCTCCACTTACATGGTGCATAGCAGCCCTGTATGTATTTTTTAATCTTGGAAGCTTGATTTTGTTTGCCTGGAGCCATACTAGGGCTCAGGGCTGGCAGATTTCTTCTCTTTCTCCCTCTCTCTGCCTCTGATTTCTGTGCATTCTGGCTCCAGTGGTTGCAAATTGTATTCTAAGGCCAAGCACATGGAGAGGAAGTACTGCATCTGTAACCCACAGTGGGGCTTGATTTAGGTTATAGGGCCTGCAAGGAAGATAGGAGGGAAAGAGGCTGGGGGTTCCATGTGCAAAGGAAGGAGAGAAAAAGAAGATGTTGAGAAAAGAACTCTTTGAAATCAATCTGTGAAATACAGCACTGCCTGCTAAATGTGGGTCTGTCTCATGAGGACATTCTGGGTCCCCTGAATTACACACTTCCCTGTTCGATTCCCTCCTCCCAGACCCCTTGCCTTGGGGGTGTAGCCGGCTGTTTAGAAAATTCCCTAAGCCCTGAGCTCCTCTCCTCTCATTCTTGGCCTTGGGCCTCTGAATTTCCAGGCAGGATTACCAAGTCAGGCCAGCTGTGTGCAAAGAAAGAACCAAGGCTAGAGGCAGACAGGCAAGAGTGTGAGTCCCAATTGTGCAATTTATTCCCTTTGTGGCCTTGGGCAAGTCACTCATCACCCTGGAATCATAACCCTACCTCTAAAGGGATGTAAAAATAGTGCTTTCTTCACAGTGTTATAGTGGTAATAACACAGAGTCTGTGTAGTAGCCTCATTCCCAGGCTAGCACAGATTAGGTACTTAATAGTGGACTTGGATATTTTGAGGTATCAACTCATTCTTGCCTGATATTCCAGGGTTACTTTCTGTAATTGCTTTCTCGAGGTTTTAAACAGCAATGAGATCCTCTTATTAGAATTGTCCTCCCAGTTGTTCTTTTGTTTTTTTTTGCATAATACTCTATCGTCTTGGGTCAGGCTCGGTGAAGAAAGGCTTTGTGCTAATGATTTGGGGTTGGTGTGTGATGAAGAAGGACCCATAGGGCATATGCATTTGTATGCAGACTTTGGCGGTCAGATTTGAAGTTTTGTTAAATCTGCAAAAAACTGCTATTAAGTTAAATTACAAACTAATGACAATTTGCTGAGGGGTCTGAGAATAAAATATTCTTGGTATCTTTATGATATGCTATGTACTGGATTTTTAAGTATGATTTCCAATTATAAAAACAATCCCTGATTGTTATAAAAAATAGGAAACTTCAGACAGATAGAGTCAACTTTTGTTAATAAAGAGGGTATATTACCTTTTGTGCATCAAGTATGCAAATATATTATGCATAACACATGCATGTATCTGTTATATAAAAATATTTTAGAGAACCAAAACTAAATTTTTTATTATCTAACAGCCATGATCTATAACAAAACATTGCAATTATAGATTTTAAAGATGTCCTAGCTATATATTATGTTTCTGGAACAGCATAACGTAAACATTGAATCCCTTGGGGTCCCACAGGAGTAAACAGTCATGTGCACAAAGCCATATCTGAGAAATAGAAGTCTCCAAGCTGAAGTGCTATTTGGACTTTAGGAAACTATTTAGTGAGAAATTTTAATACGATTTTAATGCAAAAAGTGGAAGAAGATTCAAAGCAGAAGGGATGGTAAACATTAAACATACTACAAAAATTCCCTGTTACATACACAGGGGGTCTCCCAATTGGTGTGTTTCTGTTCTCCATATCCCCTTTCCTGTCATATCTTCAGCTCACGAACTGGTTATTTGTATGTGATTTGTATCCCAATATAACTAAGTTCTTACATCACCACAAATTGTGTTCAATTTCAGGAGCCTAGAAGGCACGAAGTAGAACAATTTAATTTTCTTTTTCATGGTACCATGCAGAAATAAAAACAAATGGTTTGTAATGATTTTATCACGAACCAGCTCTTTAGGAAGAATTGATTTTAACTTGAATGGTTATGTGATAGAAAGAAATGGAAGTTTCATTAGGCAAATTCAAGTTAGTAGGGCCATGTTCAATATAAAACAGACAATAATAATTAGAATTTGAGACATGCCAGGTAATGAGAAGAGTTAGTTTTAAAATAAAATGGGAAGCTAGAAAAGAGCCAGGAGTGCCATGATTAGCAGGTTGGATTTGCAGTGCACTAACAAATGTCAAGTGCAGTAAGTTTTTTAAGTAGAGAAGGAACATGATCAAAATGACGGAAAGCGTTTTAACTTCTCAGTGGACAGTGGTTTGGTATGGAAAATGGCTGTGAATGGCACAGCCTAATGAGGGGCAATGTGTGGAGTTGGGATTTTATGCCCTTTTAAATGATTTTGACTGAGCCTAGATGTGTTGAATGATCTCACTGAATATATCTTTGCTGACCAGTACTTGTTGAGAGACAATTTTATTCACTCATTCATGCATTTATTCAGTCACTCACTTTTCATCAAAAACACTTTCTGAATACCACTGTGCTTTCTAGGCTACATACTACGTGCTGTGCTTGCAGCAGTGGGGACAGCTGTGGAAAGTTCTTCCTCCTGTGTAGCTTTTAATTTCAGTGGGGACGATGACAAATCAGCCAGTAAACATTTGTATGATGATAGATAGTGATAAGAGGTATGAAGAAAAATAAAGCAAAGGAAGGGTTGGAGAGTGTGTGGTGCTACTTTAGACAGCGTATTTGAAGTAAAGGGGAGGGAAGGGTCAACAGCAACCTCAGGAATGTGAATCATGGGGACACATACTGACTGAATGTCAGCGTCAGTCAGTAACAAGGTCAGTACTACTGTTCTGAACAAAGAAGTCACAGCATGGGTGAGTGTGAGCACACGGGGTTTTAGAATCAGGAAGACCTGGATTTGAATCTTTTCCACTGAACATGAACTTGGTGACTTCGGGCCATGTTGCTTCAACTCTTTGAACCTCGCTTTTTTTGTCCACAAAGAATATCTTTTCCTTGAGGATCTTGAGGATTAATCATGCATGAAAATACACGGGCTTCATTTTCATTTCAATACATTCAGCTCACATCCCAGTTACAGACATTTTTTATAATCACTTTGCAGATACCTCTTAATTCTCTCAACAACCCCGTGGTAGACAGTACTGTCACCCTCGTGATACAGATGTGAAGGTGTTGGCATGGAGAAGTAAAGTAGCTTGCCCAGGTTTGCACAGTGTCATGATGAAGCTACATGCCAAACTTCCAAGAAACCTGACTCAGTGATCCCAGCCCTCCGGCGCCACACCTGCCTGCTCCCTTTTAGGGCTCTCCTGTCCTCCTTAATGAAATGACGGTGCTGGGTGGATGATCACTCAGCATCATCCGTTCTTATGTTAGTTAATCTCATCTGAGAAGTAAGGTTGGGACATCTGGGGCGGACAGCATAGCTGTGTGACAGCCTCGCTTCTGGCTGCAGCACAGAATGATCTGAAACACCTGGACGTGTGTCCTGGTAAGGAAGGCGCTGTGCTCTGCTCCGCCGTTGTCTTATCCACAGTCTTTTTCTCAGGATTAGGCCGGTTTTGCTTGTGCTGAACCTGGAATATAGTTTCGCAAATTGATGATCTTTGTGATGCTCATTCTGAGAGCTCAATCCTCTTGTTTTCCGAGGTCTGTTTGTGTCCTGGACATCAAATACAAAAATGTGAAATAAAAGCAAATAAAATGGCACACAGCAAAGAGTAAATATCCACCAAGAAAAATATGTACATATGGCGGCAGTGGAAAGGAGAGCCCATAGATTGAAAGGAAAAAGGGGTGTCACAGAATGAGGAAAACCATTGGCATGCCTGCTGGGGACAGAAAAGTTATGAAAAGCTGAAGCTTCTTTTAGGGGCCAGGTGATCTCTCTTGATGCCATCCCCATTTCTCTGCTACCACATATACTCCTCCCTTAAGTACACTTGAACTTTCAGTGGCCTTTCACAAAGCTTTAAGGGAACCAGGCTATCCAGGGTCGGTCCTTACAGAAAACAGATTTGCCCCAGATGGTTCCAATAAAGTATGCATAATGGGGAATTATGAGCAGAGGTATGGCAGGATTGAGTGAATAAATAAGGGATAGTGATGGTTTTAGAACGAGTCACCAGGATGGAATCACGGCTGTCTCGAAAGGTGTGGAGATGAAAAAGAAAATATTCTGACCAGAGCCCAGTGGGAGCTGGGTGCATGGAGAATGAAGGGCCGTCCACTGGGAGATAGAGGACATAGGTCCAGGCTGAAGCAGGGAGGGAGAAAAGAGGAAAGCCCACCTGACATCACCTTACAATTTTGTAGATCAGAAATTCAATCTGGCTCTCAATGGGCTAAAAACCCAGCTGTCTTTAGGGCCATGTTTCTTTCTGAAGACTGTAGTGGGGAGTCGGAGTCCTTTCTTTTCTAATCCGTAGATACCACGAGCATTCCTCGACACAGGGCCCCTGCCTCCGTCTTCCTGCTCAGCAGCTCAGCGGGGTTGTGTCCTCACATCACAGCTCTGTGGCCCCATTTCATCGTCACATCTCTGACCACAGCCAGGAGAGGAGGCCGCCTGTGATTCTGCTGGGCCCAGCCCATAACCTAGGGAAGTCTGTCCATCTTATAATCACATTCACAGAGAACATTAGCCCTTAGATAATATAATCACAGGTTCTGAAGATGAGTGCACGGACATCTTTTGGGGGCCAGTATTCTGTCTGTGACTCTGGTCCCCACAGTGAGTTTTCCTAACGGGCACACTGCAGGACACAGAGGTGGAAAACAGAAGGAGATGAGGGGCAGGAGAGAAAGAATAGCCAGCATGAGGGCAGTTTGACATATTTTATAAGTTATACAAATATGTTTGACTTGGTTAAAGTTAATACTGTGAATCTACTAACTTTATTTAGTTTTTTTCTTAGTCTATGATATAGCTAGACTTTTGCTAACTGCAAATGAAAACTTACACTAGAAATGCAAGATACATTCTTTGATCTGAGGAGCTTATCCTCTAACCAGGCCAAGAGCTGTCAGGCCCAAAACTATGAATAAGAGTGGGATTGTTAATCCTGATTTGTCAACTTCGTTGGATTAAGAAAGGCCTGGCATATTGGTAAAGCGCACTCCTGGGTGTATCTGGGCGGGTCATGGGGGTGTGACCTGGAGTACTGTTTCTGATTCTTCATTCACTTCTCTCTGGCACTGTTTCTCTACTCTGCTTCTGGCCTCCATGAATTAAGCAGCTTTGCTCCTCCACGCCCTTCCACCATGCTCTTTCTACCTGGGAGCCAGCTGGCCATGGACTGACTTTCCTGAACCAATGAGTAAAGTTAAACCTTTCCTTTTTTAACTGTGGGTGTCAGACGTTGTGTATAAGTCATAGGAAATTGACTAATATGGAGAGAATGAGGCAGGAGGTATTGGAGAAAAGAAGAGAAAAGGAAGATGAGTTCTCTGGAAATTATGGAAAGTGTTTCATGGAAGTTGAAAGTTCAGCTGAGTCCTGAAGGGTGATTAGGGCTTATCAGAAAGGAGAAAGCATTTCAGTAATGTAGAAAAGGAAAGCAAAATATGCTGGAATAAAATTTGCATTATGCTCTTTCTTTTGGATAGCAAGAGTTAAAAAAAATCCGACAAATGACAATCATACAGTGGCCCATAAAATGTATAGTTGTCTCGGGTTTCTTGCTTGATTAATTATTTAGGGGTTATATTTAGTATCTATGTCAGCTGATAGTGGAAATATAATGAAGTTATCATTGGTAAACAGACTTCGTGTGTCATTTTTCTATATTTCAAGCTTCTGGCAACTTAGAAGCAAAAAGTGTAAGAATTATAAAGGAAAAACAACAGCTATCTTCCAACAAAGCATCATCTCCCATTATCAAGCAGCCAGTGCAAAGATATTTACACAGAAAATATCTAAAAGTAATGAAAGGCAGATGCTTGGGGGTTTAGAAAAACCCAGCAGTCAAGGTCATTTCCTGTTGCAAAAAGCCCAATTTAACCCGGAGTGCCCAGAAGGCACCACAGTTTATATGGGCTGGAACGCAGAATGTGCATAACGATTATATTAAATAATCACAGAAAGGTTAAGTTATGCTTGCCGCAGTTTGCTCAAGACAGCAGGATGTACATAATTTATTCTGGAAAGATAGTCATTCAGAATGGTTAAAATTTTAATGACATTGGGAGACTTGAGTTGTTTGGAAAATCCAGCTCTCAGGTACCTGAAGTTTTATTATATTTTTCCAATGATTTACAATCCAGAATGTCAGACATAACAATCAGTCATTTGTCTGCCTGAGAAATGCATATTTACAGAGCTGAGTGTGAAATAATTGTATCTTCTCCATGCTGGGCATCCGGTCACCTTGTGTGGGGAAGTCTGGCTGGGCTGCGTTTAAAACTTGGGACTCTCAGTGCCATTGCCAAGGCTCACAGCTCATTCGCGGAATATCAGCTGGAGAAACCTGAGACTTTGGCTAACAGTGGACTAGGACCTTACAGTCAGCTTGTCTACTGAGGGTTCACCTGTGTTACCTGTGATTCATTTGCAAATTCATTACATATTCATGAGTGTCTACTCTATGCATAATGCATAATACCTACTCTCCCATCTTTTTGACAGCCTTGGAAAAGTTTAAAGATGACTGTGATCCTATTCCCAAAATACTCTAGCTCAGGTTTCCCTGAGCGTGTACACTTGTTCTCTTCCAAACGCATCACCATTTCCAGTTCCTTCCTAAGTTATATATAAGAGATTCAAGAGTAATCTGACTAGCTTCGCGGAGTCACTTCCTTGCTTATTTCACAGCTTAAAGTTTTCTTTCCAGGTTAATAAATATGATCTTTTATACCATATGGTATACAAAGTAGCACAAAAAGCAACAACTCTATCCATAATGTTCATCTCAGCCATTCTTATTTTATTTCTCTTTTTTGTTATAGCCATTCTGATAGGTGTGTGGCTATATCATATATTTTGGTTAAATTTGCATTTTTCTTATTGCTAAAGGTGTTGAACTTTTCGTGTATTTATTTGCTATCTCTGTATCCTCTACAGTGAAATATCTGTTCATGTATTTTGCCCTTTTTCTAATTAGATTTCAAATACACTATCATTGAGCTTTGGGATTTCTTTGTATGTTTGCAATATTACACCTCAATCATGTATGTGGTTTGTTAATATATTCTCCTTCCCTATAGCTTGTCTTTTTGTCATTTTCAAGTAGTGTTTCACAGGGCAAAAGTTTTAAATGTTTTAAAATAAGTTATTTTACCAATTTTCTTTTTCATGGATCACCCGTAAGTTGTCAAGTCTAAGATTGTTTGCCTAGCTTAAGTCTTGATGATTTCCTCCAGTTTATGTCTAAAAGTTGTATGTTTTATAATCCATTTGAGATAATTATTGTGTAAAGTTTGATGTTTAAATTGAAGTTCACTTTATTGCTTGTGAATTTCCAGTTGCTCTGGGAATTACTTGTTGCAAAGACCATCTTTCCCCCATTGAAATATTTCTTCATCTTTTTTCAAAAATCAGTTAAACATTTTTGTAGCTCTGTTTCTGCATTGTCCATTCTGTTCCATTGATCTAAGTGTCTATTCCTTTACTGATACTGTAGTGTCTTGATTAATATAGCTATATAGTAATCCTAACTATCAGGAAGAGTGATTCTTCCCCCTTTATTCTTTTTGCCAAGATTGAACAATGTTAAGGCCTGTATCTGTTCCTAAACTTGCCATGAGTGGGTGCTAGATTCTGCCAAATACTTCTTCAGTGGTAACTGATATGCTCATATCAATTAATTAGCTTGTTGAGGAGGTAGATGACTTGACTTGACTTCCTAATTGAACTAGACTTGCTTATCAGGAATAAGCCCTGCTTAGTAATGACAGAGAGTTATTTTCATACATTGTTGAATTCAATTTTCCAAATTTTGTTGGAAACTTTGTTTCATTTCATGAGAGATATCAGTCTGTACTTTCCCTTCTATGTTTATTTTTTAATATCAGGACAAGACTGCCTCATTAAATGAGTTAGAACATATTCCTCTCTTATTTTCTGGGAGAGATTGTGTAAAGTTGGTTTTAATTTTTCTGTACATATTTTCTACAGGTCTCAAGTGAAATCTCCAGAGTGTAAGGCTTTATTTTACTAGAACTTCTAATTGTGAATTCTGTTCACAATAACCTGACCACAATAGGACTTTTCACGTTATTTGTTTCATCATGGCTGAGTTTTGGTAGTTTGTAGTTTTTGAGGAAATAGTCCATTTCTTTTAAGTTGTCAAACTTACGATACTAAAATTGTTTGTATTTTATCTTTATTATCCTTGAAATGGCTGTAGTTTGGTAGTGATATATCATTTCATTCTAGATATCAATTATCTGTGTCTTCTTTTCATTTTTGCCACACTTGCTAGAGGTTTATTAATTTTTTTCTAAAAGCCCGCTTTTGCTTTTATTGATTTTCTATATTCTTTTTATATTTTCAATGACACTAGGTACTGTTCTTATTTTTACTTCTTCCTTTTTCTGCTTGCACAGCATTTGTTTTGCTCTTTTTGTTCATAGTTACTTTACATAGGAGCTTAGATTATTGATTTGGCATCGTCCCTCATACCTAATGTAAGCATTCAGTGTTATAAACTTCCCACTCAGTGCCATGTCAGATGCATAGCACATATTTTGACATATTGTACTTTTATTTTTACTCAGTTGTATGTGTTTTCTGTAGATTTCTTGTTTCACTTGTGGGTTCTTTGGAGGTATGTTCTTTAGATACCCCTTTTGTCTTTATACGCTGGTTTCTAGATGGACTCTATTGAGGGAAAGGAGCACTGTAATTTCAGTTCTTTTAAGTTAGTGAGGTGCGTTTTATGGCGAATGTTACATAAGAACCTGAAGGAAAAGTGCATGCTCTGCCCTTGTGGGGTCACTTGGCCTAGAGGTGTCAGTCAGAATCTGTTGGTTGTGCTGTTCTGATGCCCTCCATTTTTACTCATCAGACTGTTGAAGTCTCCAGCTGTAATTGTGGGTTTGCCCATTTCTCCTTGCAGCTTAGTAGTTTGTGCTTCACTGTCATTCAGTGTGTACGTTTTTCAGGATTATTATATCTCCTAGTTGATTACCTATGTTATCATTACATTTATCTCTAATGACTTTCCTTGCTCTCAAGCTCACTTTATCCGATAGTAACCTGACCACTTGAGCATTTTTTAAAATCAATATTTGTAGATATTTTTTGCCATCCTTTAGATTTTGGATTGAAGTTGATTTTTCACACTTCACTGAAAGAGTTTAATTTTGACTTTGGAGGAATTTCTTGTTAGTAGCATATACTTGATCAGTTCATTCAAATGCCAGTCTTTCTTTCGATAGGGCTATTTAGATCCTCATTTTGTGGTACTTATTTTTATGTTAGAACCTAATATACTCTAGTGGTTAATTTCATGTGTCAATGTGAACAGGCTAAGGAATGCCTGGGTAGCTGGTAAAACATTATTCTCAGATGTGTCTACGAGGCTGTTTCTGGAAGAAGTTAGCATTGGAATCAGTAGACTGAGTAAAAAGATAAAAAAATTCTTCCATAATGGGGGTAGACATTATCCATTCTGTGGAGAGGCCAGCTAGAACAAAAAGACAGGAAGGGCAAGTTCTTTCTCCTCTCTTTGAGGTAGAGCATCCATCTTTCCACACCCTTGGGCATCGTATCTCCTGGCTCTCATGGTTTTAGAATCTGGGTGTCACACTCACAGCCCTGTACCCCTCGTAGTTCTCCTCCAGTTTGCAGATGGTAAATGGTGCAGATGGTGGGGTTTTCTCAGACTCCGTCATGGTGCGAGCCATCCAGCTGTTTAGTGGGAGGAGTCCCTGTTGCTTGTGTTGGTTGGTAATTCCACTTAGTAGCTCCTAGGGGAAAGAGAAGATGGTACTTTCCCTGGCCACTTATTAGCAAGGTTCCTGACTGATCCTCCCAGCTTTTTAATTTGCTGCATGGCTCTTTATTATCTTATTATTTTCGTCTTGTTTCTTTATGTGTTTGATTCTCTAATGTTTAGGGCTTCCTATTTTATTAAAAACTGGTGGCAGAAGGAGCCAAGTCTGTTTTGCTCACTGATGTCTTGGTGCTACCCGTAACCCTGCCTGATAAATGAGGGGATAATAGTCTAGACATTCCTCTGCTGGCCTTTCTCCCACTTTTGCTTCTTCTTTTCCTCTGAAATGTCTTGCATCATCTTCAGTTTTTTCCATTTTCTTTAGAAACTATAATTTTCTAAGGTTTTTTTTTTTTTTAGTATTTAAATATATTTGACCTTGGCTCTGTTTTATTTTTATTTTTATTTTTATTTTTATTTTTATTTTTTATTTATTTATTTATTTTTTTGTGGGTACCAGGGGGTTGACCTCAGGACCTCGCGCGCCAGCAGGCACCCATGCCGCTGAGCGATATCACTGGCCCCTTTTTCCTATGTGGGTTCTGGTAGTCGAACTCGGGCCCTCGCACTTGCCAGGCAGGCGTGTACGCCGCTGAGCCATCTCACCGGCCCTATTTTTATTTTTTATATATTTATTTATTTTTTATTTTTTGCAGGTACCAGGGGTAGACCTCAGGACCTCGTGTGCCAGCAGGCGCCTGTGCCGCTGAGCGATATCACCGGCCCTTTTCTCGTATGTGGGTTCCAGGAGTCGAACTCGGGCCCTCGCGCTTGCCAGGCAGGCGCTTACACCGCTGAGCCATCTCACCGGCCCTTTATTTTTATTTTTAACAACTTTAGTTATATGTAGATCACCCGTGTAAGGTATATACTTCAGTAGATTTTAGTGTATTAACCAAGGTGAGCAAACAAAGGTACTGTCAGTTTTAGGCCACTCTCAGGAAACCAGAAAAGAAATCCCATGACATTTATTGGTCAACTGTTCACCTTCATATCATTTCATGTCCAACTCTAAGAAAACTACTGTTTTCTGTCTCTATGATTTCTGTATTGTGACATTTATATGACATTACATATGAATGGAAGCATATTAAAGTAGTGTTTTTAGGCTAACTACTTTTATTTGGCATAAAGTTTTTAAAATTCAACCATTTTATAGCAGGTACTACAAATGAAGTATCAGTACTTCGTTGTTTTTTATGGCCAAATAATATTCCATGGTATGACCATACCACATTATTTTCAAAGTGGCTGTGCCCTCTTAGATTCCCACCAACAATCTATGAGGATTTGATTTTTCCACATCTTCTTTGACGTTTGTCATTGTGGTGCGTACACTTGGGTGTATGTGTTTCAGCGTAACCATTCTAGTGGGCGCAAAGTGACATCTGATTGTGGATTTGATTTGTGTTTACCTGATGATGAATAATGTTGAACATTTTAAAATGTGCATATTTTCTGTTTGGATTTCTTCTTTGGAGAATGTCTATTCAAGTTATTTGTCCAATTATTTGTCCATTATTTTTTTGGGGGTACCGGGAATCGAACTGAGGACCTCATGCTTGCCAGGCAGGCACCGCACCACTAAGCTAAATCCCTGGCCCCTATTTGTCCATATTTAAATTTGGTTGTTAGTCTTTTTATTATTATGTTGCCTATGTGTGTATCTTATAAATACAATTTTGAAAAAGTTTTATACCATTCTGTAGGTTATCTTTGTACTTTGATAATGGCCTATGAAGCACAAAATTTTTAAATTTTGATGCAGTCTAATTTATCTATTTTATTCCTTGCTGATTATCCTTCTGATGTCATATGTAAGAAGCTATTGCCAAACTCAAGTTCTTAATGATCTAAGGTCTTAAAGATTTATCACTGTGTTTCCTTCTAAGAGTTTTATAGTTTTTGCTTTTAGAGATAGCTCTCCATTAATTTTTGTGTGACATATGTGTAAGAGTCCGGCATTATTCTTTTTCATGTGAACATTTAACTTTTCCAGCACTGGTTATTGAAAATATCATTTTCCTCGTTGACTGGTCTTGTTACCTGTCTTAGTTACATTCTTTTTGCTGAAACACAATACCTGACACCCACAAATTAATGGAAGCAAGGTTTACTTTGGGTCACAGTTTGTGGTGGTTTCAGTCTGTAGTTGGCTGGTTCCAAGGCAGGGCAGATGGCAGAAGGGCAGCATGGCAGGGGAGGAACAGCTCCTGGCATGGCAGGCAGGAAGCAGAGAGTGAGAACAGGAGAGGAAGGGGGGAGATGGACCCTTCCAGGCCACGCCCCCAGTGACCACCTCCTCCAACCAGGCGTTGCCTCCCGAATCATGTTTAGCTGTCAAGTTACCTGTGGACTAATCCTCTGATGGTGTCGAGCCCCATGATGCAGTCACCTTCCAAAAGCCCCACCTATGAGTGCATGAGGCTTTGGGGGAGCATGTAGATATAAACCATCACATTATCCTTTTCAAAACATCAGTTGTTCATAGACAAATGAGTTTGCTTCTTGTCTCTCAATTGTAGTTCTTTGATCTTTATGTCTGTTCTTTGCACTACTATACTGTTTCAAGTTTTGAGATCCAGAAATGTGAGTCTTCCAACTGTTCCATTTTTAAAAAGTTTTTGGGCTATTCTAGGTTCCTTGCAATTCCGTATGCATTTTGGAAACTGCTTCTCAATTTCTACAAAAGCAGTTTATTGAGGTTCTGTTAGGGCTTTGTGGAATCTGTAGATTACCATCTACTGTAAGATTAACATCTTACAGTATTTAGCAGTTCAGTATATGAACATGAGATTTGTTTGGTAATTTAGATCTTCTCTAGTTGTGTTTAACAATATTTTGTGGGGTGCACATGTAGCTTCAGTGGTTGAATATGTATTTTCATGCATGAGGCCCTGGATTTGATCCTTAACACAGCAAAAAAGTCCAAAACAAACAAGCATAAAACCCCCAATATTTTATATTTTTCAGAGTACAAGTTTTTATAGTTTTGTTAAAGTTATCTCTAAGCGCTTTATTCTTTTTTCATGCTATGGCAAATGGAATTTGTATCTTAATTTCATTTCAGATTATTCAATGGAATTATATAGAAATATAACTTTGTATAATGATACTGTGTTACAATCTTATCAAGATCGTTTATTGGTACTAATAATTTTTAGTGGATCCCTTTAGAGTTTACACATACAAGATCAAATCTGCTGTGAATAATTTTAGGTTTTCCTGTCCAATAGAGACACATTTTCATCTCCTTGCCTAGTTTCCTTAGCTAGAATTTCCCTACAACACTGAAGAGAAGTGGCGAGAGTGGATATTTTTGCCTTTTTTCTGTTCTTAGGAGAAATGCCCCCTTGTTATATTTCCTTCTTTCTTTTTGGTCTATGCATGAGACTTTCCGTTTCTTTGCACGCCTGCTAATTTTCTCTGAGAACGGGATGTTTGGATAATATATTGTAGTCCTTCTGGTTGTAATCCCCCATTTCGTGGCTTACTATTTTTACTTACGCAGTGAGTGGCTGGATTCTTTTAGTGAAGTCCGTGTCCCACACACAGTGTTAAACCCTGACATCGCTGCTTAGAAGAGCTGTCATTGAGTCTAACCACAGCCAGGCTGGGTGACAATGGCTTCAGCAGTGTTCTCTGTCGCTCACTGTCATTCCCGGAACACACCCAGCTGTCAAAGTTCCACTACTTGCTGGCTGATTCTTTCATTGTTTCAGCAGTGCCCCAGGGCATAAATTCTCTACAAATGGATCCAATCAGTTTTGGTCTTTTCAGGGCTTCATTCCTGAAGTCAGTTTTTGAGACCAGCTCTGACACCAGTAGAGCTGCTTCCAGCTGTCCCTTTCTTCTATTTTGTCTTCTGGCAAACGATGTAGCCCACGGTTTTTACTGTATCTCCAATGAATCTATTAATTTTCTTCGTTCCCTTTTACTGAAACTCCTTCCCCGCCACCCCATTGTTTTCTCAGTCTTACACTGTTGAAAACGAAGTCAGTTCTTTAGGAAAGAATTAGGAGCTATTGTTTTAGGGCTGTTTTCTTCTTGGATGATGTTTCTAAGTTATGTGTGGCTCGGGAGCTCTTAGGTGGAGACAACGTGTGTTTCTCTGAAGCTGTCAGTGCTGCATGTGAAATTGGGTAATTAGTGGGGTGGCAGAGCCTTGAGTCTTCCTGGTTTCTCATCCAGCAAGAAACCACTGCTATTCCACTGGTAGTGAGGATAGCTGGGCCCCATGTTCTCAGCAGGACCAATCCCAAGACAAGCTGGGCTGGATGGAGGGAAGGTACACCCACTTTCCATCCACCTTTGCCCAGAACAGCCTCCCCAGCAGGGGCTGGCCCAGGTTAAGAATACTGATGTCCTGCCTCCTCCATGAAGACAACTGTAACCCATGAGTAGAGGGGAGAGGGAGCCCTGTGTTTGCAGGGCCACCCAGTCTGAATTGGAATTTCCGCCGTGCTTACCTGGGAGGGCAAGGAGAAGATGCAGGTCCTTTTCAAATCCTGTGGACTCTCTCTGTGTTTACCAACTTCTAACAGACTTTTTGAGTAAATGCTTCCTCATTTTCTCTCTGCACTTAAGACAGTTTCCAGAGATTTAAAACATTTTAAAATAATTTTCACATGTTTCACAAAGCTCTTCTCTGTGTCATACAGAAGCAGAACCAGGTCCTGGATGTTTAACGTAGTTTTCCCTGTTCCTGTTTTCTGTTTGGGCCTTATGTTTGCGATGCTGCTTATCAGTGCTAAGCTGTAGGATGTAGCAAGAGGACTTCAAGAATGTTCTCTGAGGTTTCTTTTTTTTTTTTTTTTTGTGGGTACCGGGGGGTCGACCTCAGGACCTCGCGCGCCAGCAGGCGCCCGTGCCGCTGAGCGATATCACCGGCCCCTTTTTCGTATGTGGGATCCGGGAGTCGAACTCGGGCCCTCGCGCTTGCCGGGCAGGCGCTTACGCCGCTGAGCCATCTCACCGGCCCTCTCTGAGGTTTCTTTGTGATCAAGAATGTGTATGTGTTCATTTGTTCGTTTATACTTGAATAAGATTAGGCACTTAAAATATATTTGGCATATACTCTCGTTTTCTGTAAAACTCTGTAACCCTTACTCCATTGTCTTTGGGCATTAAAAGATGTTATGGAAATGTGCAGGCCAAGTTTTTATCCTTCCTCTCATTTTCTACTTGGAAGTAACAGCGAAGTTTTTCTCTGCAGGCTTTTTTCTTTATTCCTGAATTTAAGTAATTTATTGAGGATATATGTTAACTTGATTATTTTACATCCTGACGGGTATTATGTCCTTTTAAGATATTCATTTAGTATTTTTCTACACGTAAGAGGGTAGTCTCCAGAACTCTGAGAATGCATTTTTCTGATCCACTTATTGGATTCTTTAATGTGGAGAGATGGAGTTAGTCACACTGAATTCTCCAATTTCTTTATACTCACCTTTTTTTTTTTTTTGTATTTTAAAAAATCCTTTTGATTTTGTTGTTTACTCTGATTATTTCACAATTCAAACCTGTTTCTTGTTTTTTCTGAAGGTTTGGATATGTGATAGTATTTCGGTTCTCTTTTTTCCCTCATATTGGCATTCTCTACTGTCTTGTGGTATTTTAGCTGATGTTTTACTCTATTCAAATTCTTAAATTCTGGAGCACGCAGCACATTTTCAGATTTTGTTATTCTTTCTTGGATTGTATTTGTTTTCCACATGGTTTATTGTAGTTTTCGGTCTCCTATTCCTTGTCTTTTTTGGTTTGCCTTTTTCCTTTTTAAATAAAGTACATGTGCCTTGCCTTTCTTCTTTGATTTTTCTCAACTTTACATCATCAGTGCTCTGTACACTCTAGTTACCCACAGCTTGAGCTTCAGACAAGAAGCACTGGTATCACCTGAAAGCTTATTAGAAATATGGAAGCCGAGGTCTCACCCAGGACCTCCTGGCACAGAAGTTGCATTTTAACAAGATCCCCAAGTGATCTTACTGCACATTAATGTTGGAGAGGCACTGCTCAGACTTCACTGCACAGAGAAATAACCTATGGGAAGTTAATGAATACTAATGCCTGCGATTCTGCCTTAATTGGTATGGGATATGGCTAGCCATGAAAGCTATTCTAAAATGCAGCAGAGAGTGAGACCCACTGACCTAGACCTGCCATTTATATATTGCCAATAGGATATGGGCCATTTCCTTCTGTCATTCTTCTCAGTTCCTTTAGTTTTGTCATCTATCGCTTCTACTCTACCTTCCCCTTTGCACACCAACGAAATGGATGTTCCCTTCTATTTCTTGTAGGATCTGAGGGTGGGTGTCAGGAGTGGGGAGCTGGCAGGAAGGGGGAAGTTCGGCTGTGGACGATGGCACTGGGCTCAGCTCTTTCTTCCGAGGGCCCATTCTCATTTCAGCAGCCAGGGATGCATCTCATTCCTGGGAATGTTGTCTTCAAAAACCACCAGCCCTCGAGGCCACCCCATGGGAATGTGGACTTCATTTGGAAGGACTGCCCCTCTTGTCACACAGGATACCTGTGTAACTTCTGGCCCTCCTTCTCTGTATATTAGAGAAAGTACTAAACAATTCTTAGGATTTGTCAACTTACCTTCTTTGCTTACTACTACTTTTGTGTGTTAATATTGAGGTTAGAAATTATTTTAAGCCATTTTCTAACTGAATTTTCTGTAGTACTTTTAGAATTTCTGTTTTAAAATTGTATACCTCTCAACCCCATTTCTGCTAGTGGAGTTTTATTCTTTTTTTCCCTTCATTTAATTAGTAAACTGGATAGAGAGGCCTTGCTTAATTTAGCCGTTAATCTAGATGCTACATGGCTATTTGTACAAATCAAATTTACATTAGTGTTTTAAGTAAAAAAAGCAGTTGACATTTGGGGCATACTTTGGGTTATAAATGGTTAACACCAGTCAGAATTTCTTTTAATCCTTGAAGTTTTATATTTGACTTTTACACATTTTCTATAGAAACTGAGTACCACTTAACTAAAATGCTTCAGACCAGAATCCCTTTTTTGGACTTTGGTGAGATATCTTGATGAGATATCTTGGACCCAGATCTAAACATGAACTTTGTTTATGTATCGCATACACTTTGCACACAAGGCTGGAGGTAATTTTATATACTGTTTTTATGTTTTGACTGTGATCCATCACTTGAGATTAGGCGTAGAATTTTCCACTAGGGGATCATGTCAGCCATAGTTTTGGGCTTTAGAGAATTTCAGAATTTAGATTTCAGATTTTTGGATTATGAATAATCAACCCATATTATGTTTTTTAATCTATTCTTTATTTTTAAAAAGTTTTTTTCAAACAAGGTAGGCTTGTTTTCCAGTTTTATAAATATGTTATCCCTATGTATACAATATAGTATATATGAAAAAATAATCATTACCTGTATACTCATTAGGGTTCCTTTTAATCCTTTTGGCACAGGTAAGAACTAGCCAAGCATGGACAAGTCTGATTTAAAACTTAAATAAAAAGTAGCTTATTGATTAAAAAAAGAGTTTTCCATTATGAATAAAGTTAAATGTGAGGTAAAAGTGATAAACCTCCTTTTGATTTTTAAAAGGCAAAACAAATTTGATTTCATATTAAATTCCTGTAATATCTACTAAGTTAAATTATTTTAACTTACCGTACATTAATCCAATAACATTTTACTTTATTATTAATCTCACTTATATTTCCAATTATATAAATGTGATATTTTATAAATGAAATCATTCCCAGCCTTCAGGAAATTTTTTTTCAGGTTAAAAAAGGGCTTGTCAACCAAATATCTGAGGCGTAATGGTCCAATACTGTGTCTAAGTCTCCAACAAGATTTATGGACCCACATGGCACCGAAGTCTGACTTTCCTGACTCATCCACGCTCTTGGTACCAGAACACCTCCCTGCTTTGACTATATTTTCAACATCAGCAAGTTAGATAAATCCTTGTTCGAGTAAAAACTAGCTCTGCTATCTTCAAGAGTTTCCAAAGATTCTCCAAATATGAATAGCGCCCTTGGATATTTTAATTTATTACTTTATTTTTACTGTCTTTAGTTTGAGGTCACTTAAAATTTGGTCAAATACATAAATCAGTTTGAGGAGAATTGCCATCTCACAATATGAAGTTTTCTAATCCAAGAGCAGGATATGGCCACAGTTATTTAGAATTTTATTTCTCTCAATATTTTGTAGTTTATAGAGTATGGATTTTAGACATCTTTAATGGTATTTATTTCTACATTTATTCTACTTCATTATATATTTTATATTTGTATTTCTTTGTATTTGATTTTGTGGCTATTATTATAAATGTCATTATTAAATTTTTATTTCTAATCATTTGTGCTAGTATATGACAATATAATTGATATTAGTATATTGAGCTTTGATTCTGTGACATGGCTAGATTCACTTACCATTGTTAGTAATTGTTTTATAGATTACTTTGGATTTTCTGCATGGACATATTGTCTGAAAATTAAAACAATTATATTTTCTTTCTCCCAATCTTTATGCCTCTATTCCTTTTCCTTCCTTATTTTCCTGGTGAAGCCCTCTGGCCCTACTGTAAGTAGAAATGATGACAAGAATATCCTTGCCTTCTCCTCAATTTTAGGGGAAGAGAATTCATATTTTGCCATTGACTTTGATGTGAACACTAATAAACTTATCACTTAGATTCTTTAATGAACCTTTTACTTTTACTATATTTACTTTACCACCAATTATTTAGCAATCCATCCCTGTGTGTATCAATTCATCTTTAAAAATATGTACATGTACTTGAAACTAAGTAGCAGTCATCCATTCAGATCATCCTTGAATTCCTAAGTATACTCGTCATTAAACAGGGGTCATAGCTTAGTTACAGTGCTCATTTTTTTTCTGTTGAGGTGAAGTCTATTTTTAAAGAAATATTCAAACATGAATTGTGTCATCTCATGATTTTTGACAAATGCATACAGCTGTGCCATCCAAACCTTATTGTAAAAGACAAAATTCACTGGACAATTAAGATGCTTTTATTCAGGCTCCTGCAATAGGAAAAATATTAATTAGTGAGGACCACCTCAAGAATAGGAAGCGAGCCTAGGGTTTTACAGAGGTAGGTCACACAGGGGAGCTGTCCTCCAATCTTCCAAAGACATGGGGAGGGATCCAGATGGCTCCTATGTGGGCGGATATCTTTGACAGTCAGCAGGTGAGAAGTGTAGTGGAACTTTTTAACCTTTTCTCTGCTTTGGGACCTTGGGCCAAATCTTCTGTTTTGTTTATTAACAATGGTATTTTTTCCTGTATAACTGAAACATGATAAATACCATGAAATAGTGTCACAAGGGCTTTTGTTGGTGTTCCTAATTGGATAAATCATCTTTTGAGAGGTGGTGGCAAAGGACACTTCGAGAGTCCTGGAGATCAGACATTTTAAAGGAAGGATGCCTGAAATGAACCAGAGAAACTATTCTTGTAAAAGGTGGTATTCAAGTGAAGAACCAGACGGGAGACCCTAAGGGTTCTTAGTCCATTTGGAGGGGTTGGTGGGGGAAAATCTTGAGCTCTGCAGCGGTTCATGGTGTTTCTTGAAGCTCCCGAGCTAGGATGTCCATGCTTCCAGTGACATTGTCCACACTCTTGTACAAAGGCACGGGTGACCCCAGCTACTCACTAGAGTTTCTTTTTAGGGAGGATTTGGGCCATGCATGCTTTATCTTCTGTGATGGTGAATCTTTGCAAGGCTTCTGTCGAGCTGTCAGGCTCCAGCTTGCAGGGCCGCTTCAGATCCTGAGTCTGTGGGCCAACCGCAAAACCACCTGGAACCCAGGTAGGGGTTAGGACAGTGAGGCTCTAGGTCTCTTTCATGCCAAGTCAGGCAGAGGAGAGAAGCATTGCAGAATTCAACTGGCGAATGGTAGCTAGATATTGAAGAAAATTGAAAGAATTGAAAATGTGGTAAGGATTGTTATTGTGTGCAAGTAACAGAATCCAAGCCAATTTACAACTAAGAAGCAAAACTTGTAGGTTTTTTTGCACTTTAGGGAACCAAGTCTAGTAACTTTTCTACTAGACTACACAGGGTTTGCCTACCCATCAGCTATTTGCAGTCTAGAGTTGCAGAATAGTTCTAGGACATTGAACAGGGCTAGACTCTCATAAGCAAGAACAGTGTGTTAGAGATGATTCCTCTGAGCACGTTGCTTCTCTCTGCAGACACTTTTGCTTTCATCAAAATTATTCTCAAAGAAAAATGACTTTTGATCACAAATTAAGACTTGTTCTATCAATTATTTACAAAGGTGCAGCAAGAATGATGGTTTACCATGTGGACCTTCTTAAATTTGCATCGCTGGAAATTTTCATAAGGAATCTTAAATGGGACTCTGGAAAGCTTCTTAAAAGGAAACCACGCCAAGAACTTGGCTGACTTCTCTATGCTACCTATAAATTTGGGCCGATTTCCCTCTTCTCGAGGTCTCCACAATATCCTAAGGCACATCGCCTTCCTCACTCACTGCTGTAGTTTGGCTCTTGACTCTACCTGAATTACCACTGTTAGATCTTGGTCAGTAGAGTCAACCAGCCGTGGACTCAAACCTGTAAAACCCAGAGCCAAAAGGAACCTTTCCTCCTTAAATGCTGATTTACTTCAGGTCTGACATGCTTACCTTAAGGCACAGAGCCCTGTGAGTTCTTCAAACTCTTGTTTGCGCACCAGTGTGTAGGTATATTTGTTGTGGGTCTTCTGCAGAATCCTAAGGGAAGATGTGCTTTTAGTTTTACGCTTCATTTCTAATTTTAATACCTCTAGGGTGAGCTAACTCTTCTGAAGTAGGAATTCTCTTTTGTCTTGCAAAAATCTTACACTCACAACACCCACATCTGTTACCTAGACGGCAACATCTCGGGATGTCCCCAGTCACAGTCACCTTCATAGAAATGACCTGGGCTTGGGAATTTAACTTATGTTAAAAAGACAGCAGAAAGGATAAAAATCCTGTAGTTTGTGCTGCTCCTGTTGAAAAAAAAAAAAAGCCTTCAAAAGTGCTAGGAGATATCTTACTTAAAGGGACAGTTAGTCTTGAGAATGATACTTAATCAACTTAGCTAATTCCAGTTTGTTCATTTTCTAAGGACTTCAGCCAGAATTCTCTTAGTCAGGGAACATATGACTCCCTACATCAAAAAATAAGCCTGTTATACCTACAAAGCACGTAGCAACCTTTTATATGTCATTCAGGTGCAAATTAATGTATGTTATTTTTTCTAATCACAGTTGCTATCTGGGTGTATTAACAGGGAAAGCTAATTGAGTAGCAAAAACCTTTAAGTGAACTAGCTTTCAGTCAGCTCTGGTTTACCATATCATGGCAGCATTTCATTAAACCCTCAAAAAGTGCACGTATTATTTAAAAGGCAATGCCAGAGGAGAAGGAGTGATAGGCTTGGTGGGGAGGGGCGCCCCCAGCGGCTCTTCTACCTGCTGTTTTTCTCACAGTCACAGTGTCTCTTCGGTAGGGGAGGGAGAGAAGCTGAAAGGCTCTGACCCTTTGTGGAGCTGGGGTAGGGACCTAAGGGCTTCAGAGAAGCACAGCGCGTGCTGGGCAGGCCACAAAGCCCCCTTTATTGCTGTGTGGGCCGCTCCCTGGGCATCTCATTGAAAATGTTGTCTTGCACATCAACATAAGCAATTAAAAAATAAAAGAAGAAAAACATCCGCCTGCTTGTTTAAGATGGTCAGCAAAAGAAGGGAAGCTTGAAATGTGAGAGAAAAGGAGAGGTTTGCAGTATCAAACTTCCATCCTCGCCCCCTACGGAAACTTCCCTGCAAAGCTACTTTTCAAAAAGCCTTTCGAAGAGGAGGAGGGGAAAGTGCTGAAAGAAGCTTTCACGGCTGCCAAAATGTAGGTTCATTAACCAGTATATAAAGAAATACACTTGCTGTAATATTAATTTCAAAATAAATTGAATACAACGTATTTAATTTCTCTGGATGTTCCTCCAGGGTATAGTTCTATTTATGAGCTCAATGAATACATAATAACAAATCTGAATTGATAGAGAAATACAAACATGAAGCTAAGAAAAGTTGAAAAGGAATCAGAGAATTAGGACAGAAGAGGGAAATGTGTGAAAAGGAAACAGAAGAGAATTTAGAGCATGAGGCTGCTCTGACGATTTCAGGGGTTGCAGAGAAAGCTTCCGGGCAAGGGAGAGTATTACAGAAGTTACGTTCATGCTATGCCTCGTTTCTTCTCTTGTGCTGCAGACTGAACTCAGGGCAGGACCTGGAGTATTGTTATTTATCAGACACCCTGACCATACTCAGCAGAAGGAAAAGTGTGCATGCCTGTGAGTGTGTATGTCTGTGTTCATTTGTGTGTGTGTGTGTGTGTTTGTGTGTGTTTTCACTCAAGTACATGTCTCACCATGAGTCACTGAATTTAAACACCATAGAGGCTGGGACACCATTCAAGTCGGCTGGTTGGTATTGTGAATTGTCATCAAAGACTGATTAATTGGTTGAATTATTCTTTGACTTTCAGCTGGAGGCTTGGAAGACAGCAAACATCTGTCTCCTCTCACTCAATCCCAGCCACTATTTTTCCCTTTTCTTCCCTCAAATCCCTAACTTTGAGGACTTTCGCATTCTACCCGAAGTGGCTGAAAGAGCACTTGCATGTGTTTGCGCTCTGGAGGAGAGCCACACCTCACCAACGGTGGGTGGGCTGAGCCTCCAGTTGTTGTTCCTGCTTTCCCACAGTGCCAGGAGAAGTGCTCAGCTGGGGAGAGTGTGGGGCGAGAGCAGAAATATGGCATTGAATCCAGCGGAACATTTCCCATATGCGTGAGCCTCTTTTGAACCCGTATTTAATCATAGCCAGCCCACCTCCGTACCCTGGCACAGCTAGCACATGCAGACCACTCACCGAAGACCACTCACTCTGCTTCAGTCCATTGGCCCACGCAGGGTCCTCGAGGCGTCCTCTCCCACTCTTACGATCGTCTCCCCAAACAGGAAGTCCTGGTCTCATAACCTGTTTCTATTTGCTCTCCCATGTTTATGTCCCTTCCTTGGTTGAGTGGGCTTTGGGTTCCTTTTTCAATCATCATCTCTACCCACTGCTCTCCTCTTGGTTCTCTTGTAGGGCTTGGATACTAAAAATCCCATCATCCTAGCTATTGGTACCAAGATCGCCATCCATTCCACAACATGTTCAGTTAAGTGATTCACACAGTTGTGCTTAATTCGTGCAAAAATAAGAGGCAACCAACAGGCTGAGCACACAGCGTCATGATGGGAAGGGGTCTGAACATCTTACAAAAGATGTACTTGAATCTATTATTTACATAGTGAAATTTACATGCTTATCACCACTAATACGATCGTATTTTCAAAGGTTAAGTTTAAATAGTCACAGGACATAGTAAAAAGAGCACCAGGTTATGCTGAATCCACAACTTTGGTTCTGTATCTGCCATTGGGTCCCACTTTCTTAAACGTTCATATAATTTTATTATAGTGGGTGATTCCCAAGGTCCTTTCCAGGTGTGTAAATTAGGAATATTATGTGCCTATTAATAACTAAAAGTGATTGTGCTTCAAGACCTAGATTCTCTGGTAAATTTGAGGCTCTGCTATGGATTTTCTGAATTCTCTTCTTAGTTGTCCTAGAATTAGAAAACAGCAGGAACACTTTTCCAAGATAATTATCAAGATGATGTCTTAGCAAAGGTGCCACAGAGTTAATGAGAAGTTCCCAGGCGCTGTCTTCGATGACGTTTCTTCTATTGTTGGGTTTTGCATTATTTCTCATCACTTCTTTTTAACCCAATTTCTTGTATTTTCTAACAGAAGTGGGACAAGGTTTCTTCAAGTGTAACAACAATGATTTCCTTCATCATTCTGTGCTTTAGAACTTCGCTTCTGGTGCTTTTAAATGAGCAGATCTGAAATCTTGAAATTAAACTGCCAGTTATTAGAGATGATATTTCGTGCCTCACGCGGGGCGCGCCTCCTTCTCATATTGCATTTGTGACAGACAGTTCCTTGCATGAATAATAGAACGGCCTTGAATGAATTCACTTTGGCTCCGCCATGGGGAGAAACGCAAGGTGAGCCCGAGGACTCCTAGTATGACCCTTTGCTTGTTGACATTACTTTTAAACTTTTCTTCTGCAGGCTGCTGCCATGTGTATTAAATAAATGATAAACATCATTTCTCTCACAAGGCTGGCTCACCGTTTGAGCCACAAAGAATGGTTTGCAGGTGGTTGAAAGGTTAATATCATTGAATTATTTATTTATTCTGTGCAGTTTAAATATCCCTATTTTCTGCCTTCCTTTCACCTCCTTTTTTTTTTTTTTTTAATCAAATCTGAATGACTCAGAGGAGAGGAAATATATAATCTCCAACAAGGACAGATTACAAAGATGGCCTCTGTCTTTGGTGGAAAAAAAAAGAAAAGAAAAACAAATCTTGTTTCTTTGTTGGAGAGCAGTTCACCCCCTTTTCCCCTGTAACAGAACAGTAGGGGGAAATATAGACATTGGAAAATAAAAGGAAGGAGGAGGAAATAGAGTATTACACCTCAAGGGCAGACCTCTTGAAATCTAGGTTGTATACTATCTATATCTCCTCTTCTTACTGCATTTTTAATATAATTATTATTGAGATGAAAGGTGGATGAACTGAACAAGGGCATGCTTGAAGGGTAAGTAAAGATAAGAAGAAAGGCGAAAAGCATCCTGAAGAATGAAATCGCTGGGCGGCCACTCCTGCAGTGCCTCACCACACTCTTAGCAGTCAGCCCTTCGAGCATTTGTGAATTTGCGAAGAACACGATTGTCGCTCAGGTTCCTGCCATCTTCTCCAGTTTCTTTTCTGTCCTGTCTTCAAACCCCGAGTTAGCCTCTTCCTGTTAACTGCCTTTCAATTTCTACTGATATTTTGTAGCACATTTGATGACCATCTCTAACAAAGAAGCAAGGGTTTTATGATCATTTGATAATGAACAAAGAACAACTGAGCTACATTCTCTTCCCCAGCTAAATGATTCCATTCCATATATTGGCCCTGTGCCTCACATACAATACAGAGCCCCCGAGTACGTTTCCGAGCCCTGAAACTCTGGGTGGGAACAGAGTAGGCTTCGTGGTGCTTTATCTCCTTAGTCTCTGATGCTACTTTTCTGACATTTAGAAACCTGAATGCCAAGTTTGGCTTTTCCCATCTACAGAGAGTCTAGATCCTCATCCCTTAGAACAAATGTGTCGGGTGCACGGAAGTTCTTAAGACTACACGGCCACCATGAATTCGTTTAGAAAATAATTCTCAAGTTATTTGATCTCAGATTACTTTTACCCTGTTATAATTATGTTCAGGAAGTTTCTGTCTCTCTATACTTACTGTATAAGATGTCATAATTGGCCGATGAGATGGCTCAGCGGCGTAAGTGCCTGCCCGGCAAGCGCGAGGACCCGAGTTCGACTCCCGGAACCCACATACGAAAAAGGGGCCGGTGATATCGCTCAGCGGCACAGGCGCCTGCTGGCACGCGAGGTCCTGAGGTCGACCCCCCGGTACCCACACACAAAAAAAAAGATGTCATAATTGAAATAAAATATTTATTTATTAAAAATAATATGGGTCGGTGATATAGCTCAGCAGCATAAGTGTCTGCCTGGAAGGCGCAAGGTCCTGAGTTCAACTCCCGGTACCCGCGTATTAAAAAAAATAATAATAACACATTAATAGAAGCATATTTTTGGTGACAGTTATATTTCCCAAAACAAAAATATTCGATGGGAGAAGTAGCATTATTTTACAATTATTTGCAAGTTTCTTTAATATCTGACTAGGAGTAGTATCTTTTTAATACTCGGTTTCATAGAAAACAGCTAGATTCTCTTATCTGCTTTTGCAGTTGAATTTGCTGCAACATATTATATTAGAGGAAATAGATAAAATCCATCCTCCTTTTCTCATTTGGAAAAGGAAACATTCTTTGGATGAAATGAAGTAGTGTTGGAGATCTCTAGAGGTCCTTGGCCCACTCTTTGAAAATTACTGGTCTCCTAAGAAATAGCCTGTCTCTCCAAGGGCCAATCTATTTTTGTTTTCATTATCTGAGTCCTCTCCCCTAAATGGGCTCTTCCAGCCATTGGAGTGGCTAATTCCTTGTCTTCTTGAATGAGCCCACTTTGAAGAGTTTTAAGCTATGCACAACAGAAATGTAATGGCTCAGCCCATCAAGGTGTCCAGTGAGGGACATTACTGGTGTTCCATGACAGTCACTTTCCCCCTCCAAACCACAGAAGGGTGTAGTTCTCAGCCTCCTCCTAGAGGGCGGGGGCGCATGGGTCCGTTCTGGCCGAGAGACGCTAAAAAACGGAGGCAATGAAAGCTCAAGGATCTTTCTCCCCTGCTGTGGTACAGTTAAAAGATTCAGAGTCTCCTTAAATTGGATTCTGGATTAACTGTGTGAAACAGAGCTCCTCCAAACTACACTACACATACAGCAAGAGTAGGAGACCAGCCTGAGGTCGCTTGGGCTCCAAGACTCTTTCCCTCTCTCTCTCTCTCTCTCTCTATCGAAGAGCAGCCTAAGCATACGCTAAGGGATTGGGTTGTAGCAGATAATTTGTCACTGCAGTATAACTATCCAATACTTTAAAGCAATGTATTCTCTGAAGGACGAGAGTCTTTGACAGTAGGTTAAAAGGTCAACATTAAATCTCAACAGCAGGATTCTAGCTCTGATGAACAGCTTAGGTTCTTACAACACCTGCTTCTCCCCCTGTCCCTGCCTCTCCCCCGTCCCTGCTTCTCCCCCTGTCCCTGCCATCTCTGTAGTTCTAACCAGGTAGGTCTGGAAATAGAAACAAAGCAAAGTGGGAGTCAAGGTGGTGGCCCTCATTGTTATACAACAAGATCTGCTCTCTCCACAGTGCTTAAATCTCAGTTGCTCTTCACCCACAGACTTCCTTCCTGGGTTGCTAATTCCTCCATAACATTGTCATTCTCTGAGCTCATGCGGACTTCAAACCTCACAGCTACTTTTGACACTTTCCACTGACTCACCATTTACCCTATTCTACTGATTTCATCTTTAAAACAAGTCTCGCATCTGTCTGTCCCTCTCAAATTACTGCCGCTAAAATTCCTTTTTATCTTGCCTCATGCTTGGAAATACCCCACAAATTCCAGATAGTTACCACACCTCCGGATTTTCTTTTACCTTCCAGGCCCATGTGGTAGAAGCGGAAGTGAATTAACAGACGGTCTCACCTGGACAGAGGTCCAACCTAGGCAGTCGCTGTAGTGGTTGTGTTGCATATTCTATCTTATTCAATTTTTATAATTTTTTTTTAAGGTATTGGTAACTAGCTTTTGCCAATCTTGAAATCAAGACTTAAAAAGTTTAGGAACTTTAGTTCAGTATCACAGAGGTTGAAAGTAGTGGAGCTAGGATGGAAGCCAAAATCTGGTTCCCCCCAAAGCCCATACAATTTCTGGAATGGTCTGTTGTCCTTCCATAAATACTTCCTGAGTGGGTAAGTGAGTGAGTTTGTCTACATATGTATGAATTTGTGCACGAAGAGATGAATGGGAAGAATAGTACGCAAAAGATTTGTAATATGCTTTTGTGCCCTTTCGCAAGAAGAAGGTGGCTGCTGCGGATGGGGTGCTGTCCCCATGGCAGTGGATAGTCAGTCTTCAAGTCTGTGAGTCCTTCCCTCTGCACTCTCCACAGGCCAGTCTAACTCAGGACAGCAAAGTACAACTTAATCAGCCAGCATTGAGAGAAATTCTGATTGGGGGCACACTAATGCTTCCTTCAATTAGTTTCCTCCAGAGTTAATCCCATTTGCTTTTCCCATTGGGCAACCAGCTGTTGGAGGTTGCCGGGCAACCCAGAGATGAAGGGAGAGAGAGTGGAGAGAGGTGGAGGCCTAGAAGCTCCAACCAAGGTGAAGATGAAATGAGAATCAAATGTCAAAGGGGGATTTATTTCAGGGCAGCAACAGATAATTCTAAAGTGGACATTAAAAAGGTGAGCTCAATTCACCTCCCAACACCTGTTTTTCAGTATTTATATTCTTAGCATCATCTAATTTTTCTTATGAAACTGTGTGGCAACAAAGATCGAAGGGGATTATATTTTGTGTGAAAGAAAAATGTGTCTTCAGGGAAAGCAAGAGTGGCTGTGAAATGGCAGCTTTCCCCGGGATGATTGTGTTGTTTTCTGTATGAGTGGATGAAACAACTGCATGTGCTCAGTCCTGTAGAAACTTCACAAGCAAAAGGCAGGGGTGCAGATATTATGGGAAAGACTAGTACTGTAGACTGGGAAGGGGGAGAGGGGTAAAACTCAGGGCATTTTAGGCAGACCCTAAAGATAAGACAGGAAACACAATGTGAGCTCTCAGACCCCAGCCCTGGGTTCTGGATGCCCTTCGTCCGTGGTGTCCTCACTGGGAGCGCGGGTGGGGGCAGTCCACAGCTGCTGTCCACTGTAATGTCATTCTGGGAGGGATGAAGTCATTGCCGGGGAGAGGCAGGCTCCTCTGAGATACATCAGCTGAGTGTGCACGGATGGTTCAGTATTTTAAAAGGAAAGAAGAGCCACCAGCTGATCTTGGGGAAGAAACATTTTTCTCTTTAGAGCCTCTGCAATATTTTGCAACGTACTGCCCATTTGACAGAGGAATTTTTCACTTAAGAAATACAAGAGTACATTCACATTGCTGGTAAAGGGCTATACATAACAGACATGGCAGGAATCACTTCAGAGATTTCAGCTAAAGCTAAAATTCCGAAGTCCCAGGGTCGTCGTGTCACTTTTGGCATGTCAAGTACTAACCCAGATTCAAAATCAACAGGACATTCTTTTTCTTGAAAATAAAACGTGAATATTTCACTTAACTTCCAGTCCCACACTTTCAAATGGCAATTACTTCTCCCAGTTCCATGGGAACTTGACCAGAATGAAAGAGGAAGCGAGAGACTGAGAAACTGAGAGGTTGAGAATTGTCCAGTTCTGTGTAAGTAGAAGAATAGCATGATTGAACTCTAAGCAAAAGCACATCATTTAATTAAGTAACAATAAAACCCTTTTAAGTCAAAACTTTAGAATAAATTATTATATATAATATGTAAGCATTATATATATATATATATATATATATATATATATATATATCACTGGAAATGATTTATATGTAGTCAATATAAATATACAACATAATATCAGTTTCACTATATGTATACATTGAAATTTAGAGTGAGTTTACATGCTAGTGTCCTATCACTTATTTGAACAGTAATTGAGACAGTAAGATAAGGCAAAGAAAAAAAAATGACTACAGCTTCATAAATTAATGTATTCCATTAATCCTTTTTTATCCAACACATACAATGAATGTATACAACCAGAAATCCCAAAACTGGAAAAGTAAGACATTTGTTCCATCAGGCGATTTATTTTAATGGAGTGGTAGCCAGATGAACAGTTGTGTTATTTAGCGTGCTTTGTAGAGATGAGGAAAGAGCCCTTTGTCTGATAGCATTTCTGCGATGCCATCTGTTGTTGGGTTTCTCTGTTTCGCCCATGTGATGTTTGGGTGATGCACACCAGTCTCCCCAGTGCTCAGATGTGTGTGGAGCCGGGCAGGAAGGGCCCATGTAGCAGTCTTCTCACCCGACTTGGATGCCTAATGACTGGCAAATTCATGAGGGAGAACAGCCCCAGCTCTGGGATGGAAACTGAGGGACTGTTGACAGTGGGAATTATCCTGTTGATGTCCCTTTTCTATGTAAGATTACAGAGCATGTATTACCTTCGTGTTCATGTGTTACAGCCATAGATGAAACCTGGATTGAGAAATGAAGCTACTGGTGCATTATCCATGGGCTGTGAATTTCTCTATCTCCCACCCTCATGTGATCCCCAAAACCATCTCAGAGAAATGGAGCCCTAAAATGCAGGTTTAGAACTCTAGCCGGGACCCTCACTCACAGACAGGACCAGGATGGACTGGGAATTTGTGCTTGAAGCCATTAGTAGGCCTCTTGTCTACCTTTCCCTCTCCTTGCCTCCAGACCAACCATTTATGAAGGTTTTGCCCTAGTTTTCTCCTCATGAGGGTTTTGGAGAGCAACAGTCACTTCCTTTAAAACCCATACCACTTTTAATACCAAATCTTTCTCCAGGCTGTGTTATATATGCCGCTTTGCTGTCCATTTATTATCCATAGCTGGTTAATATTGCATCCACATTTCCAGCACTCAAAATTTGATGTTATTAGTTATTTTTATTATTTTTTCTAATATCTCAACACTCAGGCCTCTTGCCATATTTTGTTAGGTCTAAGCTAGACATGCCTTTAGCTGTCCTTTCTTTGTCTCTGCTCTATCTTTCTCAAATCAAAACAAAATATGCAACACTAAGCAAAGTTTTGGCCTCTGGTCTTCTGTGACATCAAGTTAACCTGCTTCATTTGTTGACATGTTTGTAAAAGAAATCTTGTGTAAATCCTCGCTTCTCAGGAAATTGCTCTTCTCCAACATAGGAAGAACACATTAGGACAGATAAATAATTCATGTCCTTTTTAGAAAAGAGAAAAGCAAATGAATGTGTGGATTGCTTCACTCCTCGAAACATTGATTAAACATTGAACATTGATTGAAAGGCCACTGTGTTCAGAGAACTGTGACAGAAACTAAAGGAGCACAAACAAATGTGCTGCCTGCGTTTTGAGGGGTTTACAGTGGGATGCAGAGGGAAAAAATAACAACTTGTAACTGTGAATAGCAGTGTATTTGGTTAGTACCTTCTGGCTATATAAAATTGCTTTTGGACATGTTTCATGATTCCTCATAAAACAAAGACTTAATAAGTTTACTTGGCAGGTGATGGGCGAAGTTTAAAAAAAAAATCAAATGAGTTTTGTTTTCCTTAAAGCAATTCCTGGCAATACTTTCTTTTTTTATTTTAAGCAGATGAGTTATCCAAACAATGATTGCATTTAGAATCTTCGAGAAAGTTTGTGAACCGTGAATTCGATGAGCTGGGCCCTGAGATACGATCTGTGGGTACTCACACGGCAGGCTGGGAGGTGGGGTATTTCCACGCAGGAGAAACGCAGACAGACAAACACGATAGACGCACACACCTGTGCCTGTGGGTACCACACTGCAGTGCTTGTCGGGTGGCTCCATGAAGACTGGCAAGTAGAGCCCAGATCTGGCTCCTCTGGGCGGGATGAACAGTGACTTACATGGAGAAAATATTTATCATTGTTTCCGATAGTCCTTTCATGGAAACCTTGCTTTCTGAGTGAATGGCTGTACCAGTTCAAATATGTGCTGTCATTTCCTGCTGCTCTGCTGTCTTTGTTTCCTCTGCACTCAGACTTCTTCCTCAGGCCCTGCAGTCTGTTTCCCAAGAGACATCTTGATGAGATATTTTTTCTTTATCGGGAAATTGATTTTCTTGCATCTCTTTCTGAGATCACCGAATTCAATCTTGTAATAGAATGACTCAATTCTTGGGACGGTGTCTAATTCGGGAGTGTGTTGGTTGGTCTTTTCCGGAGAGGATCAAAGCTTAGGGCGAGCAGGTGGGTAGTAGAGGTGAGCGATGCCTCGTGGTCGGCCTCCGTATTCCCCCTGTGGAGCAGCCGGCCTCCTCCGGCCACCCCCTCCTGTTTTAGTCATTTTCCTGTCTCTGAGACAAAATACTTGACACTCTCAACTTAAAGAAAGAGAGGTTTACTTGGCTTACAGTTTCTGGTGCATTCAGCCAAGGTTACCTGGGCCTAAGGCAAAAATCAACATGGTGGAATGGCCTGGAGGAAGAAGCTGCTAGCTTCCTGGCAACCACGAAGTGGAGAGCGAGGAGGAGGAAGGGAGGAGCTCGAGACAGGAATCTGCCCTTCCACATCACCACCAGTGACCACCTCCAACCAGGCTCCACTTCCGAGTGACATGCTCAGCTACTGAACCCAGCCATCAATCCACAGAGGAGTATAGCGCCCCCGTGGTCCAGTCACCTTCCAAACCCGTGAGCCTTTGCAGGATGTTTTAGACCTAAGCTGTGCCAGGGCCTCACACTGGGCTCTGGAAACCCCAAAGAGCAGTCTGTGCCACGTAGCTTTCCATTTTATTTTCTTAGTCCTAGATCTTCGCTGAACTTAGCTGTTCTTCCTCCTTTAGCATCCTGGCAGCTCCTTATGGGTTGTCTGCCCTTACCATTGTGCATTTTTGGGTTTAGAGTCAGGCTGGCCTGGTTTCCCACTCTTCCCTGGAGATGAGAAGTGGCTTAGTGTTCTGAGCTTTGGGTCGGTAACAGCTGGACTCTTCGATCCAAGACTGGCAGAGCTGGTAGCACTCATTTGCTTTCCACAAAGATGTGCCAGGCGGTTTCGTGATGGGCAGTGGCCTTTGCTATGACAGCTTTAAGCAGAGATGTGTATACTTGTATTGCACCTTGATGTTTTCTTGACAACCAGTGGGGGTGCAGTCTATAATGGCAAAGGGAGTAAGAAATCAGTCTATATCTTTTTTCTACTTTGCTTAAGTCCTAAACTTGGAACTAGTTTAACGCAGTTGTTACAAAAATTACAGTAAAGATGTCCTATTTTCTGTAATTAAAATGCCCAATGTGTTCGAGTCATTGGATTTTCTCCTGTGACTGTTTTGCTGTTTTTCTCTATGTGAAGAAATGCATTCAGTTAAAACTTGCATAACATGTACTTTGTCAGTCTAAAAAAAAAAATTTTTTTCAAGTTTCTCGTGGTGTCACTGGTATTTATTCTGCAACATCAGCAATGCTTCCTGGCCAAACACAGAGAGAGGGAAGACTGGCAGGGAACAACTTTTCTTGTTGCTGTTCACATTCCAGCATTCTTAAGAACTGCCTGAAAAGAAATGTCGGAACTGTGTTCTGAAAGTACTTTTCAGAGCCCTGTAGTACTGGAAAAGTTAAGAGCCTCACAGTTCTGAAGGAGAAAATAAATGACTGTGGGAATCGGTCTCCTTTCTCCTCCTTTGTGATAATGTTAGTTCTTTTAAATCACTCTCAAAACTAAGAAATGAAATTTAAAATGTTTTAAAAAGTCTCTGTTTTTCCTCATTTTCTGGTTTCCTCCTGAGGTGGAAAGAGGACAGCTTTTGTAAATAATGAAATGATTGTCTTGTGCAGAAAATAGCAAAATTGAGAAAACCCAGTGTATACTTGGCAAAACGCCCATGGTCTTTTCCTGCAGGATCCCCCTCTCTACTTTGCAGGGACCTTCATTTTCTCTACCACTGGCTGAAAGGCTACGTATAAGGTCGAATGTGTATACGGCTTACTTTTTTTTTTTTTTCTCATCTATTGCTGACAGTTGACAAAGACAGAGATGGGAAGCAGTGATCTCAGTATTTGAGAATGATTATGTCTCTTATTCTCTGCCCAGTGTGCAACGAAACCTGAAACATTTAATTCCCTTGTGCAATATTTTCTTTGTCTCTGTTGCCTCGGAGAAGAATCATTAAGCCCCTTTCAGCCTTAGCTTAGCCCTAGGCTGCTTAGAGAGTAGAGGAAGCCAAGGGAAGCAAAAAGACAGCAGACTGGAGAGAGGGGCACAGGACTGGAAGGCCAGTCCCTCACGCACTACCCCAAAGCCACACTCTCTGCAGCAGCTTTATCATATCTAAAATGAAGGTAAACATATGTGTTTATTGATCTTCTAGGGAAAGTGGTTACATCTTTTTGTATTTTTGCATGCTTAAAGTATCAAGTGAACTCATGCATAGGAAATTAGTTTTTTAATTTTATTTTTTTTTTATTTATTTATTTTTTTTTTGTGGGTACCGGGGGGGTCGACCTCAGGACCTCGCGCGCCAGCAGGCGCCCGTGCCGCTGAGCGATATCACCGGCCCCTTTTTCGTATGTGGGTTCCGGGAGTCGAACTCGGGCCCTCGCGCTTGCCGGGCAGGCGCTTAAGCCGCTGAGCCATCTCACCGGCCCTTTTTAATTTTATTTTATGGAAAAAATGTAAATTAAAATTTCATAACAAGATGAAAGGAGAATAACAATAGTTAATACATTGCATATTATCTTTAAAGTAGTTACTCGGAGTACAAATATGGGCGTAAAAAGTTCTCCAATGGGTATTAGCACGAACCTTCCTTTTCTATGAACTAAGGGACACTAATAGTATAACTAGCTTGCATTTTTTCTCTCTTTTCTCTTTCTTCCTTTCCCCTTTCCCCCATCCTAGTTCCTTTTTCCTTTTTAACAGTTTCTTCCCATTTCACAATGTCTGTTGTACATTTGAGACCTTATTTACTCTTTCAGTTTATCACCAGGGAGACAATACAATGTTTACATGTGTGAGTCTGATTTATTTCACTAATGAGTATGGTCTCAAGTTGCATCCATTTACCTATAAAAGTCTCAAGTTTATCCTTCTTTGTGGCTGAGTAGTACTCCATTGTATAAAACTACCACATCTTTTTTATCCATTCCTTGGTTGATGGGCATTTGGGTGGTTTCCAGGGTTTAGTTATTACAGATTGTGCTGCTATACACATGGGTGCACATATATCACTGTGGTATGATATTTTTAATTCTTCTGGGAAGATATCCAGAAGGGGAATAGCGGGGTTGAATGGGATCTCTAATCCTAGTTTTTTGAGGAATCTCCACACGGATTTCCACAGTGGTTGCACCAGTCGACACTCCCACCAACAGTGGAGAAGGGTTCCTTTTTCCCCACAGCCCTTCCAGCATTTGTTATTGGTTGATTTCTTGATGACAGCCATTCTTTCTGGAATGAGATGGAATCTCAGTGTTGTTTTAATTTGTATCTCTCAAATGACCAATGAAGTTGAATATTTTTTCATATATTTATTTGCCATTTGTATTTCATCATCTGAGAAGTGCACATTCATCTCAGATGCCCATTTTTGGACTGGGTCTTTGAATTTGGGGGTTCTGTTTTTTTCAATTCTTTATATGTTCTAGATGTCCTTTGCCTGAGGGGCAGTTGGCTAATTTTTTTCCCACTCTGTGGGTTGTCTTTTCACTCTGTTGGTGATTTCTTTTGATGTACAAAAGCTTTTTAATAAGATGAGTCCCAGTTGTTGATTCTTTGAAGTATTTTCCATGCAGTTTGGGTTTTGTTCGTGAACTCTCTGCCTACACCTATGTCTTCAAGATTTCTACCTACTTTCTCTTCCAGTAGATTTAGTGTTTCTGTTTTAATATTTAGATCTTTGATCCATTTTGACTTCAGTGCATGGTGATAGGCATGGGTCTATTTTTAGTCTTCAGCATGTAGAGAGCGAATTTTTCCAGCACCATTTATTAAAGAGGCTACCTTTCTTACGGTGAATATATTTGGCCGCTTTGTCAAAGTTAAGGTGGCGTGTTTGGAGTTGTGCCTGCGTCTTCTAATCTATTCCACTGATCCTCAGGTCTGTTGCTTTTTGCCAGTACCATGCTGATTTTATCACAGTAACTTTGTAGTATAATTTCAAGACAGGTATTGTCATGCCTCCTGCTTTCCCTTTGTTGCCCAGAATTGCTTTTGCTATTCTAGGTCTCTTCTGGTTCCAAAAGAATTTTAGAAATGTTTTCTCTAGTTCTGTGAGGTATGTTAATAGCATTTTGATCCGGATTGCATTGAATCTGTATAACAATTTTGGGAATATGACCATTTTCACTATGTTTGTTCTTCCTATCCATGAGCACGGGATATCTTTCCATTTTCTGATATCCTCTTCAATCTCCTTTTTCAGAGTACTGTAATTTTCAATATATAGATCCTTCCTTTGTTAGATTGATTCCTAAGTAACTCATTTTTTTGGATGCTACTGTGAAGGTGTGGTTTCCCTAATTTCTCTCTCAGTGAGTTTGTTGTTTGTGTACATGAATGCTATTGGTTTTTGAGTGTTGACTTTGCATCCAGCTATGCTGCTAAATTTGCTTATTAAATCTAGAAGTCTTTTGGTGGAGTTTCTGGGGTCTTCTATGTGGAGTATCATGTCATCTGCAAATAATGATAATTTAACTTCTTCCTTTCCTTTATTATTCCTTTTATATCTCTCTCTTGTCTAATTGCTTTGGCTAATGTTTCCAGAACTATATTGTATAGGAGAGGTGATAGTGGACATCCTTGTCTTTACCTGATTTTAGATTGAAAGCTTTCAGTTTTTGTCCATTTAGTATGATGTCGGCTGTTGGTTTGTCATAGATGGCTTGCATTAGATTGAGGTAAAGACCATCTATTCTGATTTTCTGTAGGGTTTTTATCATGAATGAGTGTTGGACTTTGTCAAAAGCTTTTTCTGCATCTATTGAGGTGATTATGTTATTTTTGTCTTTGGCTCTGTTGATATGGTGATTTACGTTTATTGATTTGTGTGTGTTGAACCATCCCTGGAATGAATTCCACTTGGTCATGGTGTATAATCTTCTTGATGATTTGCTGCATTCTGTTTGCTAGTGTCTTATTGAGGATTTTTGCATCTATGTTCATTAGGGAGATTGGCCTGCAGTTCTCTTTTTTGGTTGGGTCTTTTTCTAGTTTTGGTATCAAGGTTATACTTGCCTCCAGGAATGAGTTAGGGAGTATTGCTTCCTTTCAATTTCATTAAAGAGTTTGAGGAGTATGGGCATTAAATCTTCTCTATTTCTTGTAGAATTCAGCAGTGAATCCATCAGGACCTGGGCTTTTCTTTGTTGGTAAGTTTTTAATTACATTTTCAATTTCATTAACTGATATTAGGTTATTCAGAATTTTTATATCTTCTTGATTCAGCTTTGGTAATTCATATGTATCTAGGAATCTGTCCATTTCTTCTGTGTTTTCTATTCTATAATAGTGAAGATTTTCAAAGTAGGTATTGATAATCTTCTGAATCTCTACAGGATCTTTAGTGATTTCACCCTTTTCATTCCTCAGTGCATGAATTTGAGTCTTTTCTTTCCTTTTTTTCCATAAGGTTGGCTAAGGGTTTATAAATTTTATTTATTGTTTCAAAGAACCAACTCTTTGATTCGTTAATTCTCTGTGCTGCTTTCTTAGTCTCAATTGTGTTAATTTCGGCTCTGATCTTTATAATTTCCTCCCTTGTATGGGGTTTGGGCTTGACTTGCTCTTCTTTTTCTAGAAGCTTGAGGTGCAACATTAGGTTGTTTATTTGTGCATGTTCTGTTTTCCTGATGTGAGAATTCACTGGTATAATTTTCCCTCTTAGGACTGCTTTCATTGTCCCACAGGTTCTGGTATGTTGTATCTCCATTTTCATTTAATTATAGATATTGTTTAATTTCTTCTTAAATTTCATTTGTGACCTATTGGTTGTTCAGGAGGGTGTTACTTACATTTCATGTATTTATGGAGTTTTTCTGGTACTTTTGATGTTTATTTCCAATTTCATTGCACTACGGTCAGATAATATGCACGGGATAATTTCAATTTCTTTGCATTTACTTAACCATGTTCTGTGGGCTAGTATGTGGTCTGTTTTTGAGAACATCCCATGTGCAGCTGAGAAGAATGTGTATTCTGATGTTGTTGGCTGGAACACTCCATAAACATCTTCTAAATCCATTTGTTCACAGATTTGGTTCAGTTCTGATATTTCTTTGCTGATTTTTTGTCTAGTTGATCTATCTCATTGTGACAATAGGGTATTAAGTTCCCCCATTACAATTGTGTTATTGCTTATTTGATTTTTCATGTCTGTTAATATTTGTCTTACATAGTTGGGTGCTCCCGTATTTGGTGCATACATATTTATGATTGTTATCTCTTCCTCTTGAAGTTTTCCCCTAATAAGTATGTAGTGACCTTCTTTATCTCTTTTGATCATTCTTGGTTTGAAGTTCATGTTGTCTGCAAACAGAATAGCTACTCCTGCTTATTTCTGGGTTCCTGTGGCATGGAGAATTGTTTTCCATCCTTTGATTTTCAGTGTATGAATTTCTTTTTGAGTTAAATGTGTTTCTTGTATACAGCATATTGTTGGATTTTATTTCTTGATCCATTCTGCCAGTCTGTTTCTTTTGATTGGTGAATTAAGGCCATGTACATTGATGGTTATAACTGATATGTATTGGCTTATTTTTGTCCATTATTTTCCCGCTCTTGGTTCCCTGCTTTTTCCCTCTGTTTAATTGCTTGCCCTGCCTGGTGGGTTCTTTCTGTTGTTTTTCTTAGAATCGTGGTCATTTTTATCTTTGTCTAGTATATCTTTCAGTACTCTTTGTAGGGTTGGCTTGGTGGTCATGAATTTCTTCAGTTGTTCTTTATCATGGAAGTATCTCATTTCTCCATTAATTTTGAAAGATAATTTTGCAGGGTAGATCAGTCTTCCAACCTGTTTTCTTTCAGGACTTGAAATACTTCACTCTAAGCTCTTCTTGACTTCAGGGATTGTGTTGAGAAGTCTGCTGTGATTCTGATGGGCTTTCCTTTATAGGTGATCTGTTTCTTTTCTCTAATAGCTTTTAATATTCTGTTCTTGTGCTGAATTACTGGGATCTTGATTATTATATGCCTGGGTGTAGATTTATTTTGGTCATTGCTAAGTGGAGTTCTATATGCCTCACTTAACTGTGTGTCAGATTCTTTTCCCATGCTTGGGAAATTTTCTGCTATTACTTATGCAAATAGCCTTTTTATGTCATTTGTGTAGACTCCTGCTTTTTCATTGACACCTATAAGTCTTACATTGTTTTTCTTTGCATTGTTTTGCAGCTGTTAAGTTGTTACTTCTTCTTTTTTTTTTTTTTTTTTTTTGTGGGTACCGGGGGGACGACCTCAGGACCTCGCGCGCCAGCAGGCACCCGTGCCGCTGAGCGATATCACCGGCCCCTTTTTCGTATGTGGGATCCGGGAGTCGAACTCGGGCCCTCGCGCTTGCAAGGCAGGCGCTTAAGCCGCTGAGCCGTCTCACCGGCCAAGTTGTTACTTCTTGATTCCTTGTTATTTATTTTTTTTTTTGTGGGTACCGGGGGGACGACCTCAGGACCTCACACGCCAACAGGCACCCGTGCCGCTGAGCGATATCACCGGCCCCTTTTTCGTATGTGGGTTCTGGGAGTCGAACTCGGGCCTTCGCACTTACAAGGCAGGCGCTTATGCCGCTGAGCCATCTCACCGGCCCTGTTATTTTTAAGAGATCTTTCCTTTCATGATTGCTAACCACGATCCTGTCTTCAAGATCTGAAAGTCTATCTTCAGTTTTTTTCAAGTGATTTTGCCAGCCTTCAGTGGAATTTTTAATTTCCTAGATTTCTGTTTGAATCCGTTTCATGCATTCTATATCTTTGCTATATTGATCTTTCACAGTTTCCTTCATTTTCCTATCACCCTCTTTTTTTTTCTCTATCTCTACTCTAGATGCACTGAGCTTTTCCTTTATGATTGTTATCATTTCTTTTTTTACCCAAGAGATTATTTCTGATCTGATTTCCTCTATACCCTCATGAATTTGTTTCATTACTTCAGTTGTTATCATTCCAGAAATTTCAGATGTGTGTCTTCTATTTTCCTCTATCTCACTGTCACCTGGACTTGTTCTGGGTGGTTGGAGGTCTGAGATTGCATCTTGCTTCTGTGTCTCGTCATTTTCTATTTCAAAATTTTTATTTTGTTTTCTGTGTTGATCCTTGTAAGTTTTTATAGTAGGTAGCTATATCACTAGTATCAAGTCCTCTCTAGGAAATACCTGTTTCTCAGGGGTGTCTTCTGAGTGTATGAGGTTCTTGGCTTGTGTCTGTCCCAAGATCCTACCTTCCCAGTTAATTAAGAGTGAGATGTTGCTACCCATTTGGCTCAGTCCCCAGTTCTTTGGTGCTGGGCTGTGGTGAGGTTATTACCCCAGAGCTTCCCAGTATTGTTACAGAAGGGAGAACAACTGATCACAACAGATATGACATCCTAGCTTAAGCAGTATAATTAGCAACAACAATAGCATCATGCATAGTCCAAAAACTGATAAGTTGCGGTAGCTATTAATTTTGTACCTTAAACCATAGGAGCAAACCCTACAATTATATAACAGAACCAATCGAAAATTGGGAGCTTGTATTCTAAGTGTTTCCCCTCGGTAGAGTGGTTTTACCCTGTGGTGGGGAGATTTAAGAAGGATAGTGGATAAAACAAAGATAACTTAAAAGAAAGTAGAAGCAAGGCTGGAGGACAAAGGATGATCATGCAAGCTTTGGGAAACTAGAGAAGAGGGCAGAAGAGAAAGAATGAAGGAGTTACCAAGAGATTATTTCAACTTGGTCTCTTGGTTTGGGGGATGGGATTAGTTTTCTCTGGCCAGAGTTCTCCCCAGCTGTTTAGAAAAGAGAAAAAAAGATAAGAAAAGAGAAAAGAAAAAGAAAGGAAAAAAGAAAACAAAACAAAAAAAAGAGAGAGAGAACGAGGCGGCCCCACCCACCTGCTTCTATTCCGTGTGTCTTTGTCCCCAAGCACAAGGCTGGTTCACCTAATTTACCACCTGTTGTCTTGTATTGTTGCTTGGATTTTTCCACACCACTAGGCCCGCCTGTCCATCCTGTGCGTCCTAGTTGGGACCCTACTGTGTCGCTGGCATTCCCTTTGGTCTCTGGGCCTTCCTGTGCGGTTCACCTGGGTCACAGGGGTGGTGATGGGAGGAGCCACCCTCTGTGTGGTTCGCCTGGGGAAATTGGTGTTGAAAATCTTACTTTCCCAACCCCAGTGGGGGCCATGCCTCTGGAGTTTGAAGAAAGAAGACACTGCCCAGCCTCTGTCCTCCTTTTCTCCTCTCTAAATTAGTAGTGGCTTGATGCCACTAGTTTAGTCCCTTTCCAAGACCCAGTGGCACTGCATTTATAGATCAACTCCTGAAAGAACTATGGATAGACTAAGCAAGACCAGGGCAGAGAAATGAACAGGGCTATCAAAGGAGGAGGTCCTTGGACACAAAGAGGGAATCCTACACCGAGTTGTGGGATTTGCGTTGAGATCAGTGTTGAATGCCTGTGAGGGGCCCTGCATTTATGTGGAAAGTGCACTGTTAGAATTAAGCACAGAGATAAAAATGAAGCACAGACGCACTCAGTGTTAAAGTTAAAATTCCATTGGGCAGATACTTGGCCTCCAGTTAAAGCCATCTATTTGGGAGCCAAAAAATGCCAGAGGATCTTGTTTCTTCTGAATTTATCTAAGAGATTTTTTCTCAGGCTGTTAAGCACCTATTACAAGTTTGTTCGATTTTTGGCTCCACGCGTGGAAAGATCTCTACTGAGGTACCCAACATTACTTCCAGGGCTGACCGCTTGCCCTCCTGCTGGCCCAAAGAGCCAACATCTAGTGGTGCTTTCTCTTGAATGGATCTGTTGAACCTCCCAGAGGTCAGTTTTCTGATTTAATCAAGTATCTACGGTAATGTGTTAGAGATGGAAGTCATGTATCAAGTTTCTAGTTTAATTAAGAACTTGCATTTCGGGCCGGTGAGATGGCTCAGCGGCTTAAGCGCCTGCCTGGCAAGCGCGAGGGCCCGAGTTCGACTCCCGGAACCCACATACGAAAAAGGGGCCGGTGATATCGCTCAGCGGCACTGGCGCCTGCTGGCGCGCGAGGTCTTGAGGTCGACCCCCCGGTACCCACAAAAAAAAAGAACTTGCATTTCAAATTCAACCCCTTTCCTGCACCTCTCCGCCTCATTCCATCTTCCTTCACTGGCTGTGTATGTGCAGGAAGACTTGTTATCCAGTGTAAGAAGTCACAGCAAGTAGACACAGAATAATCTAAGGACGGGTTCTGGAACGATAAATGGAGAATGGTGCATACGTGCATCAGGCAGATGGGCTAACTCCCCCAAGGGACAGCTGCCTTTAGAGATAGCAATTGCAACCATATTTCCCCCTTCTCAATAGATATTTTCTTTATGACATTATGAAACATAGATAGAATTTAAACTTAGCACACTGAAAATTAAAGTCACAGAAACGTGTGGCTGTGTGTGTAACTAAGTCTGTCTGGAGAACCAGCTGACATTTATACATTTTCTTACTCATTGAAGCTTGTGTCAGTGAAACAGAAAATAAAGGAAAAGGGAATGTTAACTGGAAAACATATTTTACAACGATGTGAAAGTAAAGAACCAGATACAGTATTTTGACACGGAATTCCTTTGGAAAGTTAGATTGTAGTGTGGTGAGTGTTTTATCAAGAAATGGGACCTGTCATGGAAAAATACTCTTTCCTTTAGTTGATGCAGACTCTGCCGTGAGTATTCACACAGGTGGTCAACACGTATAGCGCGGGGCTGTGTTTGACGAACATTTTCCATATGAATAGCTTTAACACCTGCATCCCTTTAAAGCTCACTGTGCAATAACGGGGACTTGGTAGACACGTGGCTGGGTGGAAAAGGAGAGAAGAAAATGGAATTCTAAAACTCATCTTTGCAGTTCTGTCTGTAGAAAGAAAATAAAATGGCTGCAATTATAACATAGCTTTCCTCACCCAAAACAGTTCTCAAACCCATTTGGAGAATTTCTTTCAATGTTCAGTGTGAGTCCTTGGAAAGTGGGTACAGTAGTTCGCTTTGTTCAAGGAAACACAAAACTCAGGCAGAGATCCCTGTCCCAAACCAGGTTGGCGAGGAGATCACTGTAGTGAGGTTCAGTGGAAAACACTAAGTGAGGTTCTTTGGAAAGGACTGACAACACATTTAATAATACATTTGTGTTGGAAACATTAAGGCCCTAAAGATACAAGACATTTTGGTCACCCCTCAATTGCTTTATAGATATTTCATCTACAAATATTTTGCTAGTCCTCAGGTTTGTCTCTTGTACATGAGTCCAGAAATTCTCTTTTCAGCCACTGTCATGAGGTTATATCTCTATTCTGTGATTCTCCAGTCTTTTTATACCACGTATTACTTTCCTGTCTTCCAAGTCTGATCTGTGTAAACCCATTCCTCTCCCTCCAAAACATGTTGATAAAGGGATCACAAGCATAATTACAGAATGCCTTGCTTTTTGCATTAAATGGAACAGTCATAAAGGAAACATTCATTTTTTATTCATTAAATATGTAATTCATGCCTACTCTGAGTAGATACGAACCTGGGTGCCAAGGATATAGCAGTGATTTATAGGTTCTTCACCATGAGCAAGTGTAATTATTACTAAACAAATCCACAGGTAAATTCACACATGAGTACCCATTGCTATAAATGGGGTAAAGGAAACAAAGATGCTTAGGAGGTGTTAGCTAAGAGCTTCTCTGATCAAGAGAACTACTCTGAAAAGGTGATGTTGGAGATGATTATGAGGAGCCAGGAGAGGGACAAAGGGGAGGACAGTTCCATGCAGAGAGGAATGTCTGGGCGGATGAGGTGGGAAAGAAGTTGCATGTTGCAAGAACAGAAGGCAAACCAATGGTTGGGCTGGAGTGAGGGAGTCCAAGATGAGTCTGGAGATGGCCAGGCATGCTGGTCCTGGTAGCCCTTGGTAGGAACTTTGGATTTGATTCTAAGGTGTAATGGTGAACTAAATGATCTGATTTATATTTGAAGGGATTGCCTTTGAAAGGGGGAGTTAATAATAAATGAGGCACCATCAGAAAGAGTGGGAATATGAGAACGAAAGAGAAGGGCCTTGGAAGGTAGACCTGGGGAGAAACCTACTGTGTTACCTCTCTGAGTGCTGTAGAGCCACTAGGCCTGGTGGTCAGTCACCAAATTGTGACTTTGAAAGCTTAGCTTAATATAGACATGGTGTGTTTTCAGTTTCTCTTCTCACTGGGTATACGTGCCTTTATTCTAAACAGCAACAAAGAGGAAGTTAAAAATAACTAAAGCATTTAGGACAGCTTGCAGCGTGAGTCTGCCTATGGGAATCAACTGTTTGATAGGGAATTGGATCAGCAATAGAGTTCCCAGTGGTGTGACTAACGAGCTAAACTGTGTCCACTTGGTGGATTGCCCAGCCCATCCTGCCCCAGGAGTTACCGCATTCCTGTTGGCCCAGTGGAAGTGTGGCCCATTATATCATCATGGTGCTCTCTGAGCTGTTTCCACATCTGCTCTTCAGCAGGCTGGAGGGTTGGGGACAGCTCTGGATCATTGCCATGTCCCTTCTCCCACCACCATTGCCATGTCTCTCTCCCCTCAGCTCCTCTTCTGTCAGCAGCTGTCCTGACCCTGCTTTTCCACTGCCTTGCTCCTGCTTTGCCCCTTACTTTTGTCAGGTCATGAGGAGAAGAGTGAGGATGGTACTGATCGTAACATTCACTTACATTTACTGGGTATGTTCTGTGTTTCGGAAACTGTGCTACTTTAACTTTGTGACCCCACTTATTCCTGAAGACATCCCTTATTTTCCAAATTATGAATTATTTTCAATTTAACATTAAAATTGTCTACAAGATTGTGATTTGTTCAAGGCCGCAGTACTCTAGTGGAAAACGTGTGAAAGAAGGGAAATCCAGGGAAGAGTCAGGGATGCAGGTGGGAGATGCAGAGGGACCCCTGGGCGGCAGGTGTCAAGGTGATCGTGTAACAGGTGGGCCATCAGGTGGACATGAGGCAGTCCAGCCACGTGACACTCATCACACACGCAAATCCTTTGGTCCTTGTAGACTAAACTAACCAGGCACACCATTGCTTTTCCCCTCATCATTTTATTTCCAAGTATGGGCCCACTGAACATAACCAGTTTGGTACAAAACCTAGTCCGCTTGGAGTAACTTCAGTTGTGTAGGGGCCTCCAGCCTACTTAATAAGCCAAATCTCCCTCAGAGCACATAACCTTTGAAGACTGTTTTTACCCAAATTAAAGTGCTGATCCAAATTTTCATTCAGTGTAATTTTGGAGTCCTTTTGGGTATTTACCTTTGGCATGAAAAGTAAAATCTATCTGCCTGGCCAGTAAACAACAGTTGTTTCAGTCAAAGCTACAGGAGGGCTTTCAACTACATGAAGATGAAAAATCTTAAAAAAAATTTTTTCAGCATATATGGAGCTTCTCCAAAATAGTGGCTGCTAAGGAAATAATTAATGAGCCCAACATAAATCAAAATATTTGTAGTGTTATTCCTGACGATAGACTGCCCTTGAAGGAATCTATTAAATACACTTGAGTAATCTGCATCCGTCAGGAAGCTGCTTTTCCCTTGGAAGCTACTGTCTACCAGAAGCCATCTCGCAAAATAATAAGACTCTGTAGATGCTTGATGAAAATTTGCAGGCACATGTGTGTGAGCATTGAACACAGACAGCATTAGCATGGGGAGTTATTCAAAATGATCCCATTGCTTCTCTTTTTAAGAAACTCTTAGCAGTTGTACAGAGGAGCTAATGACTGTGGGGTGTACACGTTAACAGATTAGGATGCATTTGCCCTTGAGGTAGCTATTAGGTGCTAGGGAGCCTCAGGAGACACAGAGATTCTGATCAATCTGAGGAAATCCGGAGAAGAATGGGAGGCTGGGCTCACCGGAGGGAGCAGCTCTGTCCTGCTTTGCCTGTGCCCTGTGTGGCTGGAAGGCAGTGCGAGCCTGCTCCTCACGTTGAGGTCTTTCTCCAGCAAGCGTTTCTTGTGTCTGCTTTTCCAGTCTTTAGGGCATTTCCTTCTTGGCTGGTTGCTCTTGCATTGTCTGTGGTGCCAAGAGAATGTGGCCACTTGAGAAGTCATGAAAAAGGGAGACAGAGAGTTTTGCCTATTTTAGGTGGGTGGCAAAGAATACAGTCAAGTTAAAACATTTACTGAGTGCCTGTTATGCGCACAGCGTTCAATCCTGGGGGAAGAAGGGGAGGAATGGTGATGAAAAGAACAAAAATATAAGTAAGACATGGTCCCCGCCACTGAAATGCACACAGGCTGACAGCCAGCAGCTCTCCTTTTCCTAATGATACCGTGGGGCGCTGTGTTAGTAGCACAGACAGATCTGACACCTCAGAGGATTTCCTTTGAGGCTTCCATGCTGGTTCTTGTGGGGTTTACTCTAATAATCTGTGATAGGTGCATGTTTGTGAATATAGAAATTGTGGATCCATTTTGCTGAGGAGTTCCCAGAACGTGTTTGCTTGCCTTCCCCCGCTCGATCAGCTCTTCCTTCTGCCACCCATCTGCTTTCTGCGCGGTCCGCAAATGCTCAGTTTAAGCCAACACAGCTGCCTATGTAACGAGGCCACAAGGTCAGTCCATGGTGCTGCATTATAAATGCTCTGTTGCCTCCAAACATCCTTGCCACAGCCCTAAACACCCATAGAAGACCACTGCATCTTATTGCCTCTAAGCATGTTTGGTATTAAGCTTTGAAAATAACATGGTTCTGCTTTGCTTCCTCCATGCCACAAATATGTCTTGAGGTGCAAGGGGAACAGCCCAGGCTTGAAGTGTGGGCAAAGGTAGGAGAAGTAAAATGGGAGTCCAGTGAAACCAAGCTTTCCTCCTTGCCTCTGGGCAAATCGTTCTGTTTCCCAGCTTCTGTTTCCCCGAAGACTAAATGGTTGGACTCAGTGACCTGTAAGGCACAAATCAAACTTCAATGATACCTGCCAGCCGAGGTCAGAGAGTGGTGAGTGGGTGTAAAATGTGGCAGCCAGACCTCCACCAACCCACAAGCTGGCACAGGTCTTGACGTGGGTTCACAGGGAGCAGAGGCGACTGAGCCTGTGCCACCCAAGCTAACATACGGGATGCTAGAGGTGCTGGGTATCTAGGGTGGGGCATCAGGGGCTTCGCAACCAGCACAAGAGATGAACAGGAGGCTCCTCCTAAGTAAAGCAGAAGCCACAACAGGTTGCTGCTGCTCTTCCTGCTCCAGGCTTTCTCTCGACAGGCAGGTGGCCCTGAAGGTTGCCAGGCAGATGGCCAGCCACTTGGGCAGCCTGGTCTTGAGTGTCACTGCTCGCCTGATGGAAGCCCGCTGGCTGTCTTCAGCAGGAGGCAGCAGCCTGGCTGCATTCTCTCTGCACGGACAGCTGCTGCTGCCACTCTCTGCCAGGTGATTGTCCCTGTCTGCAGTAGCTGAGAGAGGGAAGAAAAAAGAGGGCAGTGACCACAGGGCAGTGCTTTTAAAAATAGCTCCAGAGTTTGTACTGGAGCATACTGATTTGGTCTTTGGGTGGCTTTCATTTGCATTGTGAGTTCAAGAGTCTCCCCAAACTCTAAAGAAGAGAAAAGCAGGAATATTAAAGATTATCTCATGTAGAAACTATTTTAAAATCTAGGTATTTATTCAGAGATGAGATGAGGAAAAGTAAGAAGCAATTGAAGAAACTATTGGTGATGTCATAAGAACAAAAATAACTAACAACAAACTAAGTGCCCAGTGAGTTCGTGTGGGACAGTCTGTCCTCTTTAATTCCATGACGTCCTGGAAAGTTTGCTTTGAAACACTGAGGCTTGGAGTGGATGTTGAATTTGCTCTAATTTATACATTATTAATTTGTGCCAAGGATGCTGTGATTGGCTCAGCTTCGTTATTCTTTTAGCTATTTTTTTAATGATTCTGTAGTTGTATATTGCACTATTAGGGTGATGTCCCAGAAGGTAGTTTTTGTTCCAATATTGCCCACATGTAAGATACTTTTTCTGTCCCTTGCCCGTTTTGCAGTGACTAATGCGAACTTTTCTTACAAAATTTTGATGAAATCCTGAAAGAGAGAGAGAGAGCAAGAGAGAGCGAGAGAGATTAACAGTGGTAGGCAGAATAATGGCCCCCAAGTTTGTTGATATCTTAATCCCCAGAACCTTTAAATATGTTGTCTTCAAAGGCAAAGCAGATGTGATAAAATTGGAAATTAGAGGATATCCAGGATCATTGGTTGGATCCATAGTGTAATCAGAAAAATCTTTAAAAGTGGAAAAGTGACACAGAGAGGTATGACTGTAGAAGCAAGGTCAGGGTGATAGAGATGAGAAGGACCCAGCTTGTCTTTCCTAGCTCTGAAGATGAAAGCATGAGCTTAGGCATGTTGGCTGGCCTCAAGACACTGGAACAATACAAAGAAACGAATCCTGCCTGAGCCCAGAGAGAGGAACACAGCCTGGCAGACAGAGCTTGACTTTAGCTTTGAGAGTCCCGGGTTGGAATTCAGTCTCCAAAACTGCACGATGTACTTGGGCCGTTTAAGCTACTGATTACTGAGTCATGTCACAGCAGCCATCAAAGCTACTGCGCTAAGAGTAAGCACTGCAAACTTACCAGACGTATTCACGGCAAGGACACATGGCTGCCACTCTGGAAACTGAGCTAGGTTTGTGTTTATGCTGGATTCTTCAGGGCAGACTAAAGATTCTGGTTTCATTCTCCCTGCTTCTTCAGATCCATGGGAGAAATTGCCTTTCTTTTGAGATAAAGGAAGGACAGGAGCAAGGTATGCCTGACCTGTGCCCAAAGATACACGCAAAGCAAACCTGACCACAGGCTTGCTCTCCAGGACAACCCAGGACACACGTGGACAGCAGAAGCACATTTCTCAGCTGTGTCATTGCATCTGATGTGTGGATTCGGGTTTTCAGGGGTGGGGACACTGCCTGCATGGCTCTGACCTGGTTGCTGCAGTGCTCTGATTCGATCGTGATCTTCATGTCCCTTTGCCCTTCCTGACCATTTGTAGAATTCTCTTTCTTTTGACGTTGCGCTTGCTTCACTTCTGCACTCTTCCAAGGTTTTACCCAAATGTCACATTCTTGAGGAGGTCCTTCCTGACCAGTCCATCTCAAGTTACCTTCTCCCACCATTGGCCTCTCCATTTCTTTCTTGTTTTGCTTCTCTCTATGGCCCTGTGTCCGCTGAGTGTGTTATATATCTGACACGCTCTTGACTTTTTCTCTCTCCACTAAATACATACCTCCTAAGAGCAGGATTGTCATCTTCTTGGTTCATTACATATTCCCTGATTTGTTTTGTACCCAGTGCATAGTCACTGAATATTTATTGAGCGAATAAGAGCTGTTAGTGTTGGCGGGGCATCAGCCTTCACCTCTGAATGATGTCATTTGCTAAGGAAGTTCAGACCCAGTACTGACACTGGTACTGCTTCCTCAGTTCCCGGGAAGTTAATTCAAACAATGATGCCCTGATCTGCTCGCGCCTGAGAGGTCACATTAGTTTTTGCCACCTTGCCTGATGTCAAAATAGCTTTCCTGTCTACCTTCCTCCATGCCCACATCTCTCTTTGCTGGGTCAGAACACATGGAGAGCTACGTAGGAGACAAGGTCGATTGAGTCTGGAGTCTGTTATGCTTAAACATGCTGCCTGAGGGATTCAGAGTAGGTGCAGTGTTTTAGCACAGGGGTTTTATGCCACTTCGTGTAAATCACATTCTTTCTCCAGAAAGAGGTTGTCATGTTACCTTAATGCTCTAAGTTGCACCCCTGGGAATGTTTTGTATAAAAGTTTCTGTTGGAGTCTATTCTCATTTTGACTCGAGTGGAGTTTGGTGTATCCAATCTGTTCTGCTCAGTATAAAGGCGTAAATTCATCTGCATAAAGGTACTGAAAGATAGAGGCAAAGAAACAAAGGACACTAATACACTAATTTTGGCAGAAATATTCCAGATCTTTTCCATATTGTTTATTTTCCCAACCTGATCCAAAATGCTCTAAATTTCATTTTAAACCATTGCTACACAATTTAATATTTTATTTTCTCATCATTTGCAAACTTCAAATTGCTAGACATTCTCTTGTTCTGAAGATGGATGTATATTTTCTTTTCCCAATTGCATTTGAGTTGGAAGTGTGGACAGGACCCTTATCTGAGTGACTGCCTCACACTGATCTCTCTTGAATAAATGCCCAGGCTGCTATGGTGCCAGTGACTCAGGTCGGCCTGATGATATAAAATATGGGAGGAAATTTGCCTATGAGACCTGCCGAGTTGGCAATCACTCTGATATATTCAACAATATTCAGACCTGTTGAATTATTAATGAAGCAAAGCCAAAGGACTCACCCTGCCTGTTTCTATTCATGCTTAGATGAGAATTTATTAGGGAAACAAAAATATATGCTGAGTTTTGTTATAGTAGCACCTGTTTTTCATTTATATCTACCATAAAGAGCAGAGAGAATGACCTAGGTTGCTTAGTGCAATTGTAAATTCCTGGACCTTCCCCACACCAACTGAATCAAATTCTATAAAAGTAGGGTCAATAGAAACTACATTTTTAAACACATCTTCTAGGCTATTAGTATGCGTTTTAAAATTTGGTCGGCTGACTTAGAATGTGGTGTGGTCCTTCCACTGTAACCATTCTCGGTTCATTGGCAAACAACAAGTGTGTGGATCAGAATGGCATAGCTATGGACTTGCCATGGGCCTGGCTGATGGGATGACCCAAAGTTGACAAAGCCAGGAGAAATATTTGTGGAACAATATGGCATTGACTGTGTAGTCATACTTCCATTGGTTTTTCCAGTGGTACCTTGAGAATGAAGCCATACTGCTCCTCCTCTGGTCGTTGCCCACAAGTAGCATTGTTATATTTTATATCTAGATGTCCCCTTAAAGCCTCACAGGTGGGGCTTTTGGGAGGTGACTGGATCACGATTGTGATACTGGATTAGTCTACTGATGGGTTTATATCTGGGTGTTACATTGGGAGGGGAAGCCTTTTGGAAAGAGGTGAGTCACTGAGGGTGAAGCTTGGAATATACCCTCCCTACTTCCTTGGTCCCACTCTGCTTCCTGCCTGCCCTGCCATGGATGGTTTCCTCTCTGCGATGTCCCTTTGCCATGCTGCCCTGCCTTGGAGCCAGACAACTGAGGACTGGAACCTCTACAAACTGTGAGCCAAAATAAACCTTTCCTCCTTTAAGCTGTGGGTGTCAGGTGTTGTGTTTCAGCAATGAGAAAGTAATTAAAACAAACATCATTTGATAAAATTGAGAAAGAAGAGAAATTCCTTTCCTTGATTAGGAGATTTTGTTAAATAAGAGTAAAGCTGTTTTATATTTTGGAATGTTTAAATCAGGCTGCTTGTTTTGTCCCATCTGAGTTTCCATATTTTAAACTATAACCAGTTAAGTAGGATTGGGTTAAGGTAGTATTTTTTTCCTTATAAAGAACATGTCAGTGAAGAATATGCCTCTCTTTGCAATTTTGTTTTGACCATTATACGAATTCTTCTACTGTGAAGAAGCACTCACCCTCTGACATTTGCTGATTACATGGCAGCTCCAAAGTTTGGACTAGAGGGGTAGGACACCTCTAAACTAGTTCAGTTGTCACCAAGGAAGCCAAGATGAGTCCTCACGCAGGGAGGGGTCTTCACACGCAGACCACAGCCTGCTTCCTCCCAGCCCATTCTATACTTTTTCCGTGTCCTCTGTTCTGGGACCTTCTCTTAGCTCCCTCTCATCCGTCTTCTCTGTGTTACAATGAAGAATTAATTGAACTGTGAGTTTTGATAGATAAATGCTTAGAAAACATTAACGAACTTTCTGCAAACTCTGATGTGTCATGTAAATAAAATAGGTGAGATTTCCAATTAGCAAAGAGTCGAGGTTTGGTGGTAACTCATTTTCTAGATATCTCTGCTGTTACACTACTCTGCAAAAAATTTTTTTTCTTTTCTTTTTCTTTCTTTCTGTGTTTTAAATTTACAAGGGACACATTTTAAGTTTTTAAATTATCAGTATATGTTTGTGATACATAACTATATTTATTTTGAAGAATTAACATATATAGATCATATCTTGATCTTTTTCGGTATCCTTTCCATCCCTACCCTCCTCAGCATATATTCATTTTGAAAATAAACAGAAAATATAGTTTAAAATAATAAAATCAGTTTAATTATAATTCCATCATGTAAAGGCAATAATTAATGTTTTCCATACGAATCACATGCAGACCTTTCTCTAGCATAATTTATGGAAGACATGTGATTCTTCGACTAAACGTAAGTAGGTGTATCTTAAATTCCACCAATAGCTGTATATTTTTGACCAAATCTATCCAACAGTATTCTACTTTGCTAGAGGCAATGTATTTTCATCCCTAAGAACACGAGCACTTGCAACAATTTGCGTGTGCTTGAATCAAGGTTTCACCCAGAATATGAACATAAATCCTCTGTGTTTTCATTTGCTCATCTGTATAATAGGTAAGAGTGTAACATTTACCTTATTGGCTGTTGCAAGGATTAATGAGATGATTAATTACATGTTAAGCACTTACAATATTGCCCTTCTCATAGAAAGCAATCAATAAATGTTATCAGGTACTATTATTAAAGGAACTTATGAATGCAAATATGTTATGTGAGTTGGGGAAACCAGACCTCTTATAATTAGTCTGTTCATTTTTTCTTTGGAGCTAAAGATCACCCTGTGGCAGGGAACTTGAAAAAATTAGAGTGGATGGATGAACACTTGAGAAACAGGTTGTGATGAACTCAGAGGTTTTCTTCAGGACTTTCCCTGACAAGTTTGGTCTAAAGAAAAATATGAAATTTGGTGATGGTCACTGTAAGCAGAGTGTCTATTTGAGGCCAGCTGTTTCACATGAACTGAAGTCAGGTGAAGGGGCTGAATGAGGAATGAGAAGCAATATTAATTTTGATTTATGTCGAAATCATCACTGCATCTCCAAGATTCTTTTTTCATTTTCTTCCAAGTAAAACAAAATGACTGATGTTTACTTGCAAAATAGCAGTTGTACTAATTATGCTTTACCATTTAAAACCATCTTCTCCAAGATTAACTCACAAGGGTTACATAAAAGATATCTGTCCATGATGACATTCTTGTTTAATGGAAGCATATTTTGTTTACTAATTTAATCAGGAAACGTATGAGGAGGCAAAAAGTTCTAATGAGTTTTTGCATGTGTGTTGCCTCAAAAGTGTATCAAAATGAGATCTGGCTGTTTTTATAAAAAAAGATAATGGAGGGATAAGCCCCTTGAAACTAGGGGTGTACATATTGTGAAATACAGTATTTATGAAAAGGTAAGACACCAGAAGAACTGCCTTCTGATATTTAAGTACTGCAGAGCTCCCAGATGTACATTTTCCACGTAGTTGGAAAGGTCTTCTGTTCAAATTCCAGCTCTGCCATATGGCCATTCTATGCCAGTGGATAAATTACCATTCTTTCTTGGCCTCAGCTTCTTTACGAGTCAGATGAGAATGTGCTATTTCAAGGTTAAATGAGAATAATGTTTACTACATCTGGCATAATTTCTGATACACAACAGATAATAAAGATTAAGACATTACCCTTCCTCATCTATTGAGTTTTGAATTGTTATCCTTTGCCTAAAATCTCTAAAATAAATGAAGATTGGAATAAGATCATATTAAGCAAAACAAGAAATTCCTCTTGAAATCTTCAGAATCAGTCCCGATCCACAAAAGTCCAAAGGCATTGGTAGAAGAGTTCCATGATTGCCTCTCAATGGCTCAGGGCTCTTATCCAAGGCAATGACAAGGAAGTATTGGTTTGAGCTCTTATGAATCTCTGCAGAAATGACAATCGTTATTGACAGAAAGTTGAAGTCAATCTTTTTCCCTTTTCCCCTCTAACTGTAAGAGAATGTTCATAGGGGAAATCACGAGTGAGATCAAACAACTGAGTTTACTCTAATTATTTAAAAGTCTTACAAATAACACATTTGAATATTTTTCCCTTTTCTGTTGTTTTTTGGTTTATTATGGTATGGAGAGGCCAAGGTTAAAACACACAGCTCAAGTCCCCTGACATCTTTCAGCACCACGCTCAAGTTGTCCCTCCAGAATTCCTGCATGATTGACATTTGCTTTCAGAGATGCACGTATAAAATTAAAAAGTACATCATTCCTGAAGGATTACAGGATCACGCTTCTCAGATGTACTCTTACCTGGTTGTAGAAGAAAAGGTAATATAAGGCTGTCTTTATCCTCAGATTTTAGCTACCTCACAACAAAGTTTGAATTTCTAGTGTGTGCTTGGTTTGAGAGAGATCCTTATGAAAACATCAGTTCAGGTCTGGGGCAAGTGAAAAAGACAGATGAAGTACACCATTTTCCTGGGATAGTTATTTCCTCAGTCCCAATAAAACCACGCGTTCCATACCGACTTCGTGATGGAAGAATTGCCAGCTCAACTTATGTTTAGAAACCGTATACACTCCATCATAGTGAGGAACCGTGCAGAAGAGATAAATGCAGCCAGTTACAGTGGGGTGTGGGGTGGGGCAAGGGCGACGGGGCTGATAATGGGGAGGATGTTAATCCCTGCTCTAGGTTGTTACTAAGTCCCTGTCTGTGCTTGGTGGAGTAGACATAACTTGCTTCAGTACAATCATTACTTATTTGAAATAGGCTAGCTCCTCTTTTTACACTTTTTCCCACGGTTGACCCAACTTGTAGGTTACTTTGAAGGAGTTTGTAAAGTACCAAAGGAATTAACTGGGGGCAAAATAGTCTGAATACATACACCTACAGTTCATGGTATTTTTAAATCTAAACGCATCTACTCTTTGAATATTTGTAGTAATTCTTACAGAAATATACTATAGGCTCTATACTTTTGTCTCACTTCTTCCCCAAACAATCTTTTGAGGAGTGGCATTGTCCAAATGTTATCTATGGGGAAACGGAGTCATACACACAGCTCTTTCCAAACTTCAGAACCTGTAGAGGGGCTCCATGGGAAACAGGGAGGATATATCTGGGTGTAATTTGCAAACACTGAAAACAGACATACAACTTTTAGTTCCTCTGTCGTCTCTCTTTCATAAAGAGATTCATAAAAGTGTCCTTCCCATGGGTTTACAGCCATAATTGAACATAGGTTTTCTTGCTTGACTAGTATTAATTAAATCGCATCCTACCTTATTTCTTGACTAAGCTTCTGAGCAAAGTTACACCCAATGCATACTAGGGAGGTAAAATCCCAATGCGTGATAGCACTTTGATTTGGAATGTCAACCAATGCCCAATCCATAAAGACTCCATTGTCCTACTATTGTCTGTTCTAGCAGAACAGACAATTGACCCCCAGGAACTCGATTTCTGCCGCATCTTCACAAAGCTCTTGCTGTCATGCAGTGAGCTGATTAGCTGATTTGGACAGTTGGGAGGACACACGAAGTGCTCTCTTCCATTCCAAGACTTTGTATAGGTAAAGTAGGCTCTAGTTGCCCATGCACTCAATCTGACAACCTGCGTGAGAGCTGACCGTCCCTTTTTTTAAGGATTTAGGCGAAGTTACTAATGTAATTACTATCTCAGAGACACAGCAGTCAGGTTAATACCCTTATTCATCAAGTGTTTTCAGCTCTTGCCTCTTGAATACAATCTACTTCAGAACCAAGAGAGGTTCATGGGAAGACACTGAATGAAAACCTTGCAGGACGGAGTTAGGTAGATTTTTTTTTTTTCCATGTATTTTGATGTATTTGATTCCAGAATCAGGTCATTTTGTAGATCAGCACAGTGATACTCACCCTGAACTAAAAGATGTATTTCCATTTCTTTTATAAATTACAAGTTACTTTTAGGATTTGAAAACTTGAATCCTTTTACTTCGACTTTGAGTCTCATTAAAATTGCAGAAACTGGAATAAAAAATCTATATATAGCTTTTTCTTCCACACAACGGTTAACAACAAAAGTCAAGAAGTACCTTAGGCTGTTCACCTTTCTTCCTTGCCTATGGGAAATCTCTTTTGGTGTGTTCTATCATAAGTCTGCATTGAGGCGAACCGAAGGTCTGTAGCAGCGAGAAGCCATGGGAGACAGTTCCTGGCAAAGGGTCTTAATTATGGATCTATTTTCAATGACCTTTCTATTTCCTAGAGCTCTGTGAGGAAACCTCCAGCTTGCCATCTTAAGCAGTTGTTATCCAGTACACCACCTTACTCAGGTTCGCTAACACAGGAGATAAAGTATAGCTTCCCTGATGCCCCAGCTCTGAGTATGATGTGAGCCTGACCATCCCAATCATGTGCTGAGGTTTACATTGCAATTGCAACTGACAGCATTCACTTTTGCTTGGGCATCTTTCTTAGGTTTTCTTTGCCCTCTTCCCAATACCATCACCCTCAGCTAATAACACATCATTTGACAACTAGATAACAGCCTGAGCTTTCTGTGCCTTCTCGCCTCAAATTTTTCCGTCTCTATGTGAAACAGCAAGTTACAGTTCTTCCTAAAAAGATGTCCTCATGTGACAGTACTCTTCCCACTTGGTCTATATTTACCACTGTGTCCGTGATTGCACCTAATCGATCATTATTCTCCATAACCAAATTCCCTTTTTTTGCATGTGTATATTGGTACATATCTGCTCTGTTCTGAGCACATCTGAGGCTTCTTTCCTCACCAAGACCTATCAAAATGGTGACTGACCACGTTCTTAGTGCTTCTGCTTTCTCTGTTCTGTCTCAAACTCTGAGAAGAATCTACCTGTGTGCAGGTGCCTGGAGTTCCCTTGCTTTCCTTGTATGGCCTTAAACCCTACCACGCTGGTAAGGGGCAACAGGTGTGCTCAGCAGAAATATAATACAAGCTGCATGTGTAATTAACTTCCTATGTAATTTTAATTTCTCTAACGACTATATTAAAGAGCTAAATATAAATAGAAAATCACTAATAATATTTTATTGAGCCCCATCTATTTAAATATTTTTCATCATATAGTTAACATAGAAACTATTAATGACGTAGTTTACTTTGTTTTTAGTGGAGTCTGTGGAGTTAAATGTATTTTTATACTTACAACCTGTCTCAATTCAGACGAGACACATTTCAAGTGTTCAGTGAGCTCCAGTACAGTATTGGGAAGGATAGCTTTCGATCTCTTTAAAGCCATACTGTTTATGATCTTTTTAAAAGTAATTTACTTTTTAGAGAATTTTTAGAGTCAAGCAAAATTCCAAGGAAGGTACAGTGATTTTCCATTTCTTCCTTGCCCCCACATATGCATAGCCACCTCCTTTATCACCATCCCCACAAGAATGGTACATTTATCATCATTGATGAATCTACAGTGATACATCATAATTATCTGATGTCTAAAGTTTCCATTAGGGTTCATTAATGGTGTATTTCCGTGGGTTAGAAAGGACAGATAATGACAAGTATCCATCACTACAGTGTCACACAGCCTATGTTCACTGCTCTAAATATTCTCTGTGCTCAACCCATTCATCCATCCTCCTTTATCCCCAGCACCTGCCAACCACTACATCCACACCTGTGCCTTTTCCAGAATGTCATGCAGTTGGAATTATACAATGCATAGCCTTTCAGATTGTCCACTTTCACTTAGTAATCACATTTGTTTCCTGCACATATTTTCATAGCTTGATCGATCATCTCTTTTTAACACTGTATAATATTTCATTTTCTGATATACCACAGTTTACCTTTTACTTACCAAAGGACATCTTGATTACTTTCAAGTTTTTGTAATTTTGAATAAAGTTGCTCTTAACATCCATGCACAAGTTTTTACGTGTTCAGAAGTTTTGACACCTTTGGATAAACAACAAGAAGCATACAATTTATGGATTATATGGTAAGGGTATGCCTAGTTTTGGTAAGAAACTGTCAAAATGTCTTCCAAAGTTGCTATACTATTTTGTATTCCCATCAGCAACAAATGAGAGTTCTTATTGCTCCATATCCTTCCAGCGTTTGTCCACATTCCAGATTTTGGTCCCTCATATAGGTGTGAGCTGTTGTTTTATTTTTTAAATTTCCTTTATTTCAGTGATACATGATGTGAAGTTTCCTTATTTGTTTCTTTGCATCTACATGTCTTCTTTGGTGAAGTACCTGTTAAGATCATTGGGTAATTTTTAAATTGAGTTTTTTGTTACTGAGTTTTAGGAGATCTTTGTATATTAAGGACATTAGTCCTTTATCAGACACTTATCAGAAATATTTTCTTCCAGCCTGTGGCTTGACCTCTCAGTTTGTTCCCATTGTCTTTTGCAGAGCAGAAGTTTGTCATATTAGCAAAGTCCAGATTATTATTTCTGGCATGGATTGTGCCCTTGGTGTCTATTTATAAAATAGTTGCCATATTAAAGTTCATCTTAAGGTTTTTTTTTTTAATGTTGTCTCCAAGAGTTTGATAGTTTTGCATTTCAGGTTTTCTTCTATGATTCAATCTGAGTTCATCTTTGCAAATGGTGGATTCACTGACATTACATGTGGACATGCAGTTGATCCAGCACCATTTGTTGAAAAAGCAGTTGTTTCTCCTTCACCTTTGCTCTTTCATTGAAGACCAGATGACTGGTTATATGTGGGTCTCTTTCTGGGCACCCTGTCCTGTTCCATGGATTTATTCGTCTCTCTGTCATCACTATTACACTGTCTTGATTACTGAAGATTTATAGTAAATCTTGAAGTCAGATAGAGTAAATTTCGCCATTTTGTTCTTTCAATTCTGTGTTGTTTATTGTGGGTCTTTCTCATATCCATGTAAACTTTGTAAGTTTGTCCATATCCATAAAATAATTTACTGGGATTTTGAGAAATATTTCATTAAATCTGCAGATCAAATCCATAGGAAATGAAATCCTGGTAGTACTGAGGCTTCCTACCCTTGAACATGGAATAGTTCTCCTTTTATTTAGTTCCTCGATTTTCTTCATCAGAGTTTTATAGTTTTCCTCATATAGGTCTTTCTTTTTTCTTTTTTTTGGTACCAGGAATTGAACTCAGGACCTTCTACTTGCCAGCCAGGTGCTTGTGCCTCTGAGGTATATCCCCAGCTAGGTCTTGTAAATACAAGTATTTTTTTAGACTTTTACCTAAGTATTTCATTTTAAGGAGTGTTAATGTAAATGGCTTGTGTTTTTTAATTTCAAATTCCATTTTTACATTGCTGATATATAGGAAAGTGATTGACTTATGTGTTTGCCTTGTATCTTGCAACCTAACTATAATTACTTATTAATTTCAGAAGATATTTTATTGTTGATTTTTTCAGATATTTTATACTGACAATCTTGTTGCCTGTAAGCAATGATAGTTTTCTTTTTTTTTTTTTTTTTTTTTTTTTTTTTTTTGGTGGGTACCGGGGGGTCGACCTCAGGACCTCGAGCGCCAACAGGCACCCGTGCCGCTGAGCGATATCACCGGCCCCTTTTTTGTATGTGGGATCCGGGAGTCGAACTCGGGCCCTCGCGCTTGCAAAGCAGGCGCTTATGCCGCTGAGCCATCTCACCGGCCCCAAATGATAGTTTTCTTTTTACCAATCCCTGTGACTTGTATTTCCTTTTCCTTTCTCATTCCATCCGGTACAATCTTTAAAAGCCTTGATAAAAGAGAACAGCTTTGGCTCTCATGTTTCACCCATAAAGTATGATGGTAACTGTAGGATTTTTGACGATATTCTTTGTCAAATTGAGGACCTTCCCCTCTATTCCTAGACTAATGAAAACTTTTAACATGAATGGGTGTTGGATTTCGTCAAATTCATCTTCTACATCTATTGACATGGTCATGTGATTTAATTTATTAGCATTTTGATATGTGAATTACATTGATAGGTTTTCAAATGTTTATCAGCCTTGCATTCTTAGGATATATCCCACTTGGTTGTGGTATATATTTCTTTTTTTTTTTATAGTATTGGATTTCATTTGTTAATATTTTGATGAGGATTTTTGCATTTGTGCTAGCTTCATAACGTGTTAGGATGTACTCCCTATGCTTTATCTTCTGAAAGAAATAATAATATAATTTCTTCCTCAGATATTTGCTATAATTTATCAATGTACTCATCTAGTCTGGTGCTTTTTTGCTTTGGAAGGCTATAATTTGTTGATTCATTTTTTAAATATATACAGGCCTGTTTAGATTGTCTATTTCTTCTTAAGGTTTTGGTAAATTTTATCTTTCAAGTAACTGATCCATTTCATCTAGGTTATCAAATTTGTGAATATATACCAGTTCATAATATTTCTTTATTATCCTTTTAATGTCTATGGAGTCTTTAGCGATGTTCCCTGTTTCATTTTTTAAATTCATATCTATGTCCTCTCTCTCTGTTTTTCTTAATTCATCTCACCAGAAGCATATCAGATGTACTGAACTTTTTTAAAAAACATGAGCTTGTGTTTAGTTCGTTTTTCCATCTGGATCAATTAAAAGTAGGAAGAATAAAACTTTCTATTTCACCTTCATGTATTGTTTCTTGGTATTCTTCCTCATGTGAGGAAATGTTTGACCCATTGTATTATTTTGTCTTCTAAAGACTTACAATCTTTCCTCCGAGGTCCGTTTACTGGAAACACATTCACTCCATTTCTGTTTGTCTGAGAAAGTTTTGTCTTTTACTTTTGAAAAATAATTTTCATGGTGCAGAATTCTAAGTTGGTAGGGCTTTTTCTCAACACTTTAAATATTATACTTTATTATCATCTTGGTTGCACAGTTTGTAAGAATAAATCAGTCTTATCTTTGTTCTATAGGTTATGTGTTTTATTCCCTTTTGTTTCATTCAGACTTTTTTATATTTCATTTTCTGTAGTTTGAAATTGATACACCTTGGTGTGATTTTTGCCATTTATCGCTCATGGAATTCTCTCATACTCTGAGATTTGAGGGTTGGTGTTGGTCATTAATTTGAGGAAGCTGTCATTATTTTTTCAAATATTTCTTCTGTTCCTTTTGTTTTTTCTTCTCATTCTGATATTTCCATTTTATTCTTATACCTTTTGTAGTGTCCCACAGATCTCAAGTATCCTATTTTCTCATTTGGTTTTTTGTTCTTTTCCTTTTTTTCAGTTTTTTTGAGGTTCCTATCCTCAAGCTCTTCTATTGGCAGCTGTCACCAGTCCACAGGTAAGTCCATTTGTTGGGATCCAACTTGACATGACTGCAGCCATCTTGGTCATAACTGTCATATTGCCTGCCAGGTGACTTTGTCAAACATCCCAAACCCTATAGTCTGCTGTGCTAGCCATTGACAGGTCTTAACTGACACTGGAACCATTAATAGTCTTTAAGATAAGCCAGATACAGTCTGGTTGGACAAATTTCACCTTTCCTGGCTTAGCATATAAACCTCTTCCTCATGCATTGGGGTGGAGAAGTCCATGTGTCTTGCTGTTGCTGAAAACATGCTTCTGTCTGTAAGTCATCGATAAATTGCACTTTCTGCAATGTGATGTGTGTCTGTCTCTTTCTTTGGACTCCCAGCCCCTTTTTCCTTCAGTGGCCAGTTCTTATACACAGGGACTGAGTTTTTCTAAAAGACCATCAAAGGCGTTTCTTCTTGGTGTTTAGGATTTTCATTTCTTTGCCTACATTCCCCACATGTTGTTGCACACTGCGTACTTTTGGACTGGAGTCCTTACCATGCTAATCATATTAAATTCCAATGTCCTTGCTATTTCTGATTTTTCACTTGCTCTGTTTCTTCATACTGTGATAGTTGAGCGTTTGTACTGGATAAATGGAACTGTGTACATAAGCCCTTATTAATGTGAGGGCAAACTATGGGCAAAAGAGATGCATTTTATGATTATCTCAGTTTTTTATTGAACATAGGTCTGCGGACTGTGAACTTCACACGTATTTTCAGGTTTTTGTTTCCCTCCTAAGGTAAGGTAGGATGGCCAGAGTAGCTGGAATTAGATATTTCCCTTGTCCACATGGAATGCTCCAGCTGACTGGAGTTGACTCTTTCCCTTTGCATAGTTCAATTAGGGCTTGATAATATAATAGCTGATTGGCTCTAGTTAAGTAGTTTTCTTCTGAGGGCAGAACTTGTTAAAAAGAACAGAGAGTACTGGTGATTTTTGAAGTCGTTCCATTTTGCCCTCTCTGCTGGAACCATAAGGCACTTTGTTTAGATATTTACTGTGGGAACCTGATGGAGTTCCTATAAATGACACAGTATTGTGGAAGCCCTTTCCTATGCCTGGTTCCTGCAGTTCTTAGCTCACATTATTTGTGCACACTGAGCCTTCAGCAGCTCACCAGTTAAAGCTACCAGCTCCTGGTTCTTGTGACCATTTCCACTCGTCAATGTGTGCTCCAATAAGCCATGACTCCCTGCATTCCCATCTCTGTCTTCTATCTTGGAAGCAGCCATTTTCCCTGTGTCCTGCTGTCTTTGTAAAATCTGAGAAATCCTTTCAGCTTATTTGTTGTCAGAACAAAATGGCGTCTTCACGCCTCTTACATATGGAACCACTACCAAAGGTCCTCAGACTTTTTATTCCCTCTGCCTTTCTGTCACCTGTGTGTCTCTGCTGCCCCGAACATCTCTGTGGGGGTGCTCCTCAGCCTTCATCTTATGACATCCAAGGAGACCGCACGAGCTTCCTCTCTGCCTTCCTCATCCCAGCACCTTGTGTTCAGTACCTCTGGCCAGATACCTCAGAGGCCATGTTGAAATCTTCTTTCTTCGTCCTCAAGGGTCTATTATTATAATGTTCTGACTTATCTTATTTCCTCTACTGCCTCTGCTCCATATTTCATGTTTGTAGCAATAAAAGTTACACCAGCTAATTTCACTTAATATATGATATTCTTCAAAACGTTGTAAAGCCTGAGTCCCCCAGTGTGTTACAAAGGTCCTCCTGCCCTAGATCTCTGTGCCTTTCCCTCCTCTCTCATCCCATATATTACATTACCCATATGTTTAACCACTCCTCACACCTTACCGCTTTCATGATTTCCTAACTTTACACCTGCTGTTCGCGTCTCCAGTGCCCTTTCACACAACTCCATTCTTTTCTAAAAGGTTTTTCTTCATCCACTTCTTCTCCGCGCCAACACTCTCTTCCCTCCACTCTTTCCTCTTCTATGTAGGAAGCATTCAAGTGCCTCTTCTTTGTTATCACACTTCACTACCTCCATTACTTTTTTTCTTTGCTAACTTTCCCTTTTAGACTTGTCCCTTTCTTAGGGTGAAGCAAATGTGCCTGCCTAACATCAAGCACTGCCTGTAGTGTGGCTGGTGGTGACGCCGTGCCCCACTGTTCACTGGGCAGCTGGAAGGCACATGGAGCCCACCGTGCGGCTTGATCCTTATGTACACACGGTCATTGCTGCAGATATAACTATTTTTGCTCTGTATGCTGAATTATGAGCTACTTGATAACAGGACCCTTTACAATTCACACAGTAATTTGAAAAATATATGTGTACCTCATAGACTCAACTGAGGGGTTCCCATCCGTGTGGGCTTTGCTTCTCGCTAAATCTAGGGAGAAGAACTGACTGTGATCCAAATCGCAGACTTGGACCTGTCCCCCAAAGGGAGGCAGAGGCTAATACCAGAGATGAGAGTTGGATAATGGAACATACTCACTTCATCTGCCATCACTGAACGGTGTCTCCTGAGCACCTACTAGGTGAAAACTGTGGTCATTTATCTCAGTCTTGGAGCCAAAAATAAGAGGTCTGTGTCTATTACAATGTTTTCACCCTTCGTGAAGAAACTTATGTGACTCATTCGTTCTCGTCATCATTTTGATCAGAATAGGCAATGATTTCGTGGTGTCAATTCTTCCCGAGGAAGAAAGACTTTTGCCTTTCAATGTAAAGAGACAGCAGCTTCTAGTTGTTGCATGTTTCTTATTCATTAATCATCACATATTTTTGTACCTGAAACTTCTTTAGGTACCGGTGGTCATGCACGGGTGATTGTTAGTTATAGAGGATGACTAGATGAACCTTTTCAGCCTTATTCTATACAACTGTTTCTTAAATGCTTAATAAAATAATCTTCCTCCCATTCCGCTACTCCCAGAAGAGCAAAACACCCTTCCTGGTTGGAAGACATTGTTGAAACAGTGGAGAACACTATCAATTTATCAGTGTAACTCTATTGATTGTGAAGAATCTTTTTCAGCCATGTTGTTAAGACTCAGGAAAGCTCATGCCTGTAGAAAATAGAAAATTGTACCTGAAGACTTTGAAGTTCCTTTGACATCTGTGCGACAACAATCAAACTCCAAAAGTAGGCAGGTGGCAATTTTCTGCCGTTTTAAAAGACCTTTTATTCAAATAGTGCAGAAATTTCACTATTTACATCCTTCACCCATCTTCCCCTAATACAAGGAAATTAATGTTGGTAAAATACAATTGAGTAAACTTCACATCTTATTAGAATCTACTGGGTTTTTTTTTCCTTCTCCGAGGACCCAATCTGAGATCCCATATTGCATTTAGAGTTTGCATTCCCCATAATTTGTTCCAAATTGTGATAGTTCCTCACTTTTTTCTTATCTTTTACAACCTTGAAAACTTCTAATGAGTTCTGGCCGTTAGTTTGTAAACTAACGTTCCATTCAGCTTTTCAGATATTCCCTTGTGCTTAGATTGAGGCTACTGGTTTTGAGGGAGAGCACCCCAGAAGGAAGGCTGACCCTTGTCTGCATCCTCTGCGGTGCAAGATGTCCTGGGGTACTAACCTGGATCCTCCGGTTTACATCATGTTGGCTAAGTTTCTCTATTCTCAAGGTCCTCTTTTTTTCTTTCTAATTGCTAGATCTTGGAGGAGACACTTTGAGTTAGGGTGCTATCCTACTTCTCCTCAAACATTGGCACATTGATTTTAGTGTCCAGGGGGGCTGTTGCCTATAACTCTGGTGTTTGCTAATGGTGACTTTGTATTTCTTCAGGTGGAAATGAGTTTTGTATCTCCCTCCCCTAAGAACACATATTCCTACATATAGCTACCCTCTAAGGGGAGACTCTAATTCAAAGCTGATGTATTTGCATAATTGCTTAGTACATTGAATATTTTAAATCTCCTTATATTAGTCTGTTGTAATCTTTGTCTTTTTATTTACTTATTCATATTCATAAAATCATAATGACAGAATATCAAATTACTCAACTAGATTGAATACAATAGCTTCTTTCTATATGGACTGGACATATTGTTACATATATTTATGCTTTGAGGTACAATTGGGATCTTGAAAGTTAATACAAAAAGAAAGTAGTGAAAGGAATTTATTCCTCTTTCTTTCCCTTAAAATCATCACTCCTCCATTTTTTCGCTGGCAGAGCCAGATGTCTAAGGTCACAAATACTACTGATGAGAGAAACGACCAGGAGGAGAGAAAGTAAAGGAAAGAAGACAGTAAACTTCAGTGGACTTAGTTGGGACACAGATGATGTAGACAAACCCCCACCCCCCAAAAAAAGATTCCTGATGGAAGAACAGGGAGCAGGAGCCCTCTGGGTGTCCTTGGTACCGTGGCAGCTGAGGGGAAGCACATATGTAATGTTACAGGTGTTTTTTTTTTATTTTTTTTTTATTTTAAAGAGAAGAAAAAAAACAAAACAAATCAAAAGAAGAACAAATTTTCAAAACAACATAATAGGAGGGTAACAATGGTTAATACATTACGTATTACTATCTTTAAGTTAGTTATTCAGGACACCAGACATTAGCATTCAATTGTCCAAACATTATTGGCACAAACCTTACTCTTCAATGAACTAAGTAAAAATGGTAGTGTATCTATCTTAACCATCTTATATATATATACAATTTTTTTTTCCCTTTCCCTTCTTTCTTTTCCCTATTCCAGTCTCTCTTTCCTTTTGACCAGTTTCTTTTTGATTCACAATATCTATTGTACATTTTGGATCTTATTTACTCTTTCAGTTTCTCATACTAGAGAGATAATACGATGCTTACACATGTGCCTCTGGTTTATTTCACTTATGAGTATTTTCTCGAGTTGCATCCATTTATCTATAAAAGTCTCCAGTTTATCCTTCTTTATGGCTGAATAGTACTCCATTGTATAAAAATACCACATCTTTCTTATCCATTCCTCAGTTGATGGGCATTTGGGTTGTTCCCAAGATCTGGCTATTACAAATTGTGCTGCTATAAACATGGGTGCACATATATCACTGTGGTACGATGTTTTTAATTCTTCTGAGAAGATGCCCAGAAGGGGAATAGCTGGGTCAAATGGGACCTCCAACCCTAGTTTTTTGAGGAATCTCCACACTGACTTCCACAGTGGCTGTACCAGTCTACACTCCCACCAACAGTGAAGAAGGGTTCCTTTTTCCCCACAGCCCCTCCAGCATTTGTTATTAGTTGATTTCTTAATAGTAGCCATTCTTTCTGGGGTGAGATGGTATCTCAGTGTTGTTTTAATTTGCATCTCTCGAATGACTAGTGATGTTGCACATTTTTTTGTATATTTGTTTGCCATTAGTATTTCTTCATCTGAGAAATGTGTATTCATCTCAGATGCCCATTTTTGGAGTGGGTCTTTAAATTTGGGAGGTCTGATTTTTTTGAGTTCTTTATATGTTCTCGATAGTAATCCTTTGTCTGAGGAACAGCTGGCAAACATTTTTTCCCACATTGTGGGTTGTCTCTTCACTCTGTTGGTGGTTTCTCTTGCTGTGCAAAAGCTTTTTAATAAGATGAGATCCCAGTTATTGATTCTTTGGGATAGTTCCCATGCGGTTGAGTTTTTATTCATAAAGTCTTTGCCTACACCAATGTCTCCAAGGGTTTTACCTATCCTACCTTCCAGCAGATTTAATGTTTCTGTTTTAATATTTAGATCTCTGATCCATTTTGAATTTAGTTTAGTGCATGGTGAAAGATATGGATCTAGTTTTAATCTTCGGCATGTGTAGAGCCAGTTTTTCCAGCACCATTTATTAAAGAGGCTATCTTTCTTCCAGCGAATGTGTTTGGCACCTTTGTCAAAGATAAGGTGGCTTAGTATGTCTGGGGTTGTTTCAGCATCTTCTAATCTGTTCCATTGATCTTCAGGTCTGTTTTTTTGCCAGTACCACACTGTTTTTATCACAGTAGCTTTATAGTATAATTTCAAGTCGGGGATTGTGATGCCCCCTGCTTTGCCTTTGTTGCCCAGAATTGCCTTTGCTATTCTAGGTCTCTTCTGATTCCAAATGAATTTTAGGATTGTTTTCTCTAATTCTGTGAGATATGCTGTTGGAATTTTGATTGGAATTGCATTAAATCTGTATAACAATTTTGGAAGTATGGCCATTTTCACTATATTGGTTCTTCCTATCCAGGAGCAAGGGATATCTTTCCATTTTCTGATATCCTCTTCAATCTCCTTTTTCAGAGTACTGTAGTTTTCAGTATAGAGGTCTTTTACATCCTTCGTGAGGTTGATTCCTAGGTATTTCATTTTTTTGGATGTTATTGTGAAAGGTATTGTTTCCCTAATTTCTCTTTCAGTAAGTTTGTTATTTGTGTACAGGAAGGCTATTGACTTTTGAGTATTGACTTTGTATCCAGCTACACTACTGAATTTGCTTATTAAATCTAGCAGTTTTTTAGTGGAGTTTTTGGGATCTTCTGTGTAGAGTATCATGTCATCTGCAAATAATGATAATTTAACTTCTTCCTTTCCAATCATTATTCCTTTTATTTCTTTCTCTTGTCTAATCGCTCTGGCTAAAGTTTCCAGAACTATGTTGAATAAGAGTGGGGACAGTGGACATCCTTGTCTTGTTCCTGATTTTAGAGGGAAGGCTTTCAGTTTTTGGCCATTTAGTATAATATTGGCTGTTGGTTTGTCATAGATAGCTTTTACCAGGTTGAGATAAAGACCCTCTATTCCAATTTTCTGTAGGGTTTTTATCATGAAAAGGTGCTGGACTTTGTCAAAAGCTTTTTCTGCATCTATTGAGATGATCATGTGATTTTTGTCTTTGGTTGACAAACCCTTATCCAACCTTATTAAAAAAAGAAAAGAAAAGACTCAAATCCATGCAATTGAAAATGAAAATGGTGATATCACGACGGACCCTGCAGAAATCCAGAAGATCATCTATACCTATTTTGAAAATTTATATTCTACTAAGATGGAAAATGCAGAAGAAATGGACAGATTCCTAGATTCGTATGAATTACCAAAGCTAAATCAAGAAGATTTAAAAATCCTAAATAAACCAATATCAGCCAATGAAATTGAAGATGTAATTAAAAACCTCCCAACAAAGAAAAGTCCAGGCCCTGATGGATTCACTGCCGAATTCTACAAGAAATTTAGAGAAGACCTAATGCCCCTACTTCTCAAACTTTTCAATGAAATTGAAAGGGAAGCAATACTCCCAAATTCATTCCTGGAAGCAAGCATTACCCTGATACCAAAACCAGAGAAGGACCCAACTAAGAAAGAGAACTACAGGCCAATCTCCCTAATGAACATAGATGCAAAAATCCTTAATAAGATACTGGCAAACAGAATCCAACAAATCATCAAGAAGATTATACACCATGACCAAGTTGGATTCATCCCAGGGATGCAGGGATGGTTCAACATACGTAAATCAATAAATGTAATACAGCATATTAACAGAACCAAAGACAAAAATGTTACAGGTGTTTTGCTTGGCTTATCAGGCTTTTCTTTTCTTTTGTTAAAGTACAGTACTAGAAAAGCAAGAGAAATCAAAGCACTGAAATAAACACATACAATCGGTACATAAATATACAAGACAAGTTCACACAAATCTTCACAATCCAGAGATAAACATGTTGACATTTCTGTATGTAGATATTTACCTAAACATTTTCTTTCATAAATATTCACGTACATGGCTATAGAAATAAAACTAGTTTGGCGTCTTTGACTTTCGCTCTCCACGCAGAGGCCTAGATGGTGCATGCCTGATTTAGAAGCAGTGATACATGAAGAAGCCCTGATGGAAAAGCGTATTGTTTTCAAACAGAAACACCAAATAAAAAGGTTTAAGATCGGGTTTTTAAAGCTGTACACTTCAAAATCTCATAATCAACTGTTCTCCATATGGGAGATATTAATGGCAAACTCCAGGATGGACAGGAAAATATTATTTAATAACAATGATTTATGGAATGAAAGAAAAGCTAATTAGCATATGATGCACACATTCATTTATAGATATATATAAATTGTGTTATACTATATAAATCACGCTATTTATACTATATGCTATCTACAATCTTCTACTTTATTCGTATGAAAATGTACATGCATAGATGTCTATATATGTCATAAGTATAGGATACGTGTGTGTAAATATAGATATAGGTATAATAAGTTTAATATGCATCATTTTGAAATCTCTTCACTCAGAAAGATAGTGTGGGCATCCTTCTGTCAGCGAAGATAGTTCAACCCCACTTTCAAAGCTTGGTACTATCCCATTGTAAAGAAGTTTCATTCATTAATTTTATTTTATTTATTTATTTTTTTTTTTGTGGGTACCGGGGGTTGAACTCAGGACCTCGTGCACCAACAGGCACCCGTGCCGCTGAGTGATATCACCGGCCCTTATTTTCGTATGTGGGTTCTGGGAGTCGAACTCGGGCCCTCGCGCTTGCCAGGCAGGCGCTTACGCCGCTGAGCCATCTCACCGGCCCCTCATTCATTCATTTTAAATGCTCTATTGGCATTTGATTTTGGCTCTTGCATTTCTTACCCCAGACAGGCTTCACGTATGTTTCTGGATCTTCACAGATCTTTGGGGAGCTGCTGGGTCAAAGGATCCGTCCATTTTCAAGTGAATTTCTAGACCGCACTCTAGGAAGTCGGTGTTAATTTACTCTCCTGCCAGTAGCACACACTGGCACCTCCAAATACTGGATGCCATTGCTTTTTTTAGTCTTTTGCTGGAAAAATATAGCATCTTATTCTTTTATTTTCTATTTTCTAGGTAGTTTAAATATTTTTTCTTTGTCTTTCAGCCATTTTTGTATGTATTTTTCGGGATTTCTTTGCTGTCCTTTTCAACGTAATTACAGTGTTTGTTCTTTAAATTGCCCTTTGTCACAGTTCTTCCTCTCTCAGAACAGAAGCCATAAACTCAACCTCCTGGACTTGCTCTAACTTAGTCAGTTGTTTGTATTTAGAATAGGCAATACTCAATTATCCATTGTCCTGAAGGATTACATGCTGCTTTCAGAACAAGAGCGGGGGGTAGAGGATTTCAGATGCAAGATCTGTCAGGATTATTTCTTTTCACATATTCTAATGCACTATGACAGAATGCCTACCCTTTAAATACATTACCTACCTGGCTTGCTTGTCTCCAAAGGCAAGAACAACCCGAGGCCCTCTTTCCCATTTAAATCACCTTTATGCAGCTCTGCTGGCCACGGTCCATTTCTTATTGTCCCCACTCCTTCCATGGCGGCCTGGTCTCCATGTTCAGAGCCTCCGTTCACTGCATTACGTTTCCTTCCCTGCATCCCCTTTGTGCCTGGATTAGCCAAGTCATTAGTGAAAGGACTGATTAACATATTGATACTTCATTTGCATTTATTACTGTTTCTTTAGGGCTTTTTCAGAAAATAAAATTCTGAAAATTGTTCATAAGAGATATGAATGTGCTGTCTCAAGCCGTTGCCCAGGTACCAGAAAAAATGAAATAAAAGAGCAAAAATACTCATGGAGCTAGTTATTAGAGCCTGCACAGGTAATTGGATTTGGATTTGTAGGAAATTCAGAAGGTTTTCCAGAAAAGTGGCTGCTGTTAAATTACTTTGAACGTTAGGGGTCCAAACTAAAGTTCTGTCCACTCTTCCCCGTGAAAATCTCCCTGAGCTACACCGTGCTGGAAAAGAGCTGCGTGAGCACCGTTATGGAAAAAGCTTCCCTAATGCAGTTTTCACTAATTTCTTTGCTGCTGGGCATGAAATAACAGGAGCTAAGTTCGCTCGCAATTATGCCTAAAATCTCAAATCAGAGCAATTGTAAGGGAGTTCCAGAAATGTTATAATAAATGTTATTTCATTTTACTTATGGCAATAATGGCTTAGTTTTTAACCAGTACAACACTCACGCTACTCTCAATGAGAAAAAGAGATCATTTCATTCCACCCAGCCTGCCCTGCTAAAAGCATTTGCTTGTACCTTCTCGTTCAGAAGGTGTTGCTTTTCTAATGCAGTCACTTGGTGTGCAGCTCAGAATTGCAAGCAGGTCAAATGAGAAGTGCATCTTCCTCTCTCCCATTCTCCAAATGTGTTAAGTATCTTCAGTTAGGGTGAGGCCTGGTTTTCATTTACATTTTTCTTAGAAAGGGCTGAGTCCTTTCTAGCAGTGTTGCCCTGTGAATCTTGACCATGGACCTCACAGGGGATTTTGGAAGTGCCAAGCAGATACTCAGAACGTGGGAATCAGGCTTGTGACATGGTGGTTGTTTGGCACCAACCGTTGAAGGAAAGTCAATGACTTCTTTAGAAGTGTGTGTGTGTGTGCATGCGTGCGTGCATGCATGCGTGCATGTGTGTGTGTGTGACCTTTAACTAGTTGGGATTTGTCGTTGTCAGAAAGAGATTTTCCCCTTTCCTCTCAACCAAAGCCACACAAGTCTGGTTCTTCCCATGGTCACACTGAGTAGGTACCAATGCCTCTCTGGAAAATTCTAAGTACATATCCCAGATTCCAGACCTATGCTCCTGACGTGGGGAAGTGCTATTCCTGTTCCCCCGAGACAGCTGCCACCATCCAGAGTTCGATGCCCATTCATTTCCTGACACTAGAAGTCACCCCAGAGTGCTGATATTGTGCCCTGGGTGATCTGGTCTTCTACCAGTGGTGCCTTTAAGGAGAGAGAAGCTCTGTGGTACCGTGTCCATGCTTGGTGTCCACTGGAACCAGGCCAGCGCCCTTCTCCCTTTTTGCTAAGTAGGTGACTGCAAAGAAGGTACTTAGCACCCTTTTTTCCCAAAGTTCTTTCACCTATAAAATAACTAAAAACCACATTTAACTCAGATTTGTTGTAATAATTAAATCAGATAACACATGTAAGCCACTGTTGATTGTTTATAGTGCCAGACACATAGTAAGCATGATATAAACAGTAGTATTCTTACTTCTTTAGCTACTGTGCCCTCTAGTTTATAACTTTTTATCAACATTCATAAATGAATGATACCTTGCTCCATTAGTCACATTTAATTATGTGTAGACATGTACACGTTTGAAGGTTATAGTACAAATACCTTTTCAGTATTTTGAAGTTTTTCAAGGTGTAGTAGAAATCTACTACTATATTCCCATATATGCCATTTCAAATAGTACGCTTTGTCCCTCAACTTGCATCATAGAATATGAATACAAGGTAACTATGCAGTGGTACACAGGGGACAGTAAGGAACATCCTTGCCTTAGCTGTGAGCTCTTTCCCTTACTAAGGAGGAGGGCAGTGTGAGGTGTTGGGCAGGGGACACCGCCGGAAGTGGTGCTTCTGCACGTGAGGCTAGGGCTGCAAAGTTCTCAACCTTCAGTTGCTCAGGGCCAAGCTAAGACCTGAGACCCAGGATCAAGACAGTTTTAATCTTTCTCTCACTTCATGGTCTCAGTGTTTCACCTACAATGTCTGTAATCATCCCCCTCTTTGCATGGAAGGAAACTGAGGCTAACGTATTTGTTCCTGGATATAATGTAAGTCGATACTGAATGCTGGAGTGCCGGTTTTCAAGTGAGTTCTCCTCTAGACTCTAGGTCTTGGCTCACAGAGATGAGGAAAGCTAAGAACACACTGGCAAAATTTGCTAGTTCAGGCACAAAGACCAAACCTGATTTTGAATCTTGATTCTGAATGCCTTAGACGGCCCAAGGTTGGCAAGGAGCATGCTTTATTTTTTCTTAAGACAGCTATGTAGCAAGCACAAGCATGTGTGCTGTTCTCGGATTGACCTGAATTCTCAGCCCTAACCAAGACTGTGTATCAGAAAACTTGGGGAAGCCCTTCCCGAAACACTTAAGCCTGGGCCCTGACCCTGGATAGCTCGATTTCCTCACCAGAAGACGTAGTTATGCTGTTGAGCAATTAAGTGGAGAATAATGAGAGAATAAAGCTGTCTTCAGAGATCAACGGCCTGAAGGAGGTTGAAGGCATTCAGGGTCCATTTGAAAGCAGAAACACTGGGGAGAACCTGAGGCCATGTGGACAACAGGGCAGCTTTTGTCTCGCCTGTCGTTACAGCATCTCTTGGTCCTCCTTAGGTAGGTGACCAAAGGGTGGCCTCCTCGGGCAGACCTCCAGCTCAGGCCTTGGCCCTGCTGCCTGTTACCATGCTGCCCTGCACCTGGGGGGCTCCTAACCCCCTTCCCAGCTTGCCTCTGTGGCGACTCCGGGTGGGCAGTGAGGAAAGAAGAGGCCCACCCAGGAGAGATGACGCACACTGGTTATGCATTGGGGAAAACGTTCCTGTGTCTATTTTATCGTTCTAGTCTTTGTTATCTTTACCATTTAACTATTCCCCTTCTAATCAAATCATTGTAGTAGACTTGCATCAATCAAGACACAGCTCATTCATTCCTACAGAGCATGTTAAGCTTCTTGACTCATTATTTGTCCATTTAGGCTGATTACCTGGAAGTCGATTTTCATCAGTGAAAATAAAGCTTATTCATTTTTTTCCAGCAAGAATGTTGGAGAACCTGCTATATGGCAGGCAGGGTTCTTGGTGCTGGACAAGCAAATATGATACTCACTTCTTCCACGGAGAGCAAGAGAGAGGGACAAGGACTAAGTTCAGGGAAGTCACCAAGGAGAACGTCAGGAGACCTAGGCCTGGTAGAACATGTTGAGGGTCAAAGAAAACTCTGGCAAAGGTGTGTTTAAAATGAAGAGAAAAGCCACTTTCTTTCCATTTTCTACCCTCTTCATTGCTAAGCCACGCACCACATGGTGTGAGCCTGTGTCAGAGGCGTCCTGGTTCTTACGATGACGCTATAGGCTGATTAGAGTCCATCTAAACATGAGAAAATAAACAGGCGTATCAAGTTCTCCCCTCATCACCACAATCCAACAGAATGATATTAATGATGAGATTTTAACTGAAGAAGAGAAACCAGTGCGATTTACCCTAATGATTGTGATGTAGCAAAGTGTTCTTCATCATTTGGGCAACTTTCGGTAACTCAGTGCACCGAGTCTCCCTTCCCTGCATCTGTATCACTTTTCCTTCGCTAGAGCATTGCTTCCTCTGAGAACGGCCCTCAGCCCTACATCAGAATCCACTCGAGGTGCAGAGGGGTACTCGGCATGTAGTGCCTTGGCCTCTCCCACAACGTCACAGAACCGCACGTGTTTAGAGCTGGACTCTGCGTTTCAGACCAGATCCTAAGTCGTTTCTCCTGCACACTAACGTTTGGGAAACAGTGCTTTATAGTCACATCTTTCCGTTGCTGTCTTATGAACATGGTGATCATCGCCTCTGTCAGCCCACAGAGATGCCTGCTGAGAAGTGCACACCGCCTTGGTGATCAGCCTCCTGCCTCCAGCTTGCACACTTGGGAAGGTGGCAGAGTAAAGTGGTGCTGAGCCGCTCCTTCTTGCTGCCTTTGTGTACAGTGAGCATCTGGTGCCCCCTCTGCTGATCACACTCGTGCCCCCTCACTCCTGTGTGGACCACACTCACACACAAAACACCCACAGGTTCTAGCTATGCTTCTCATTTGTATTTTCTGCTTTCCCATTGTGTTCCTTTTTTTATTTTCTCTTTTGGTCATGCATAGGACTGTGTGTGTCTATGTTTGTGTGTGAATACAGACATGCGTGGTGTCTGTGTGTGCATGTGTGTGTGTGTGTGCACAGGTTGCAGGTGATGCACAGTCCATTGGCAGGCAGGCCTTCCTTTTTCCTTCCTTCCTTTCCTGCCTGGAATAAGTCATTCAGGGACAGGTACCATCTCACGAAGGGTCACTGGGCAGAGCAGATATTTTACGATCTGGCTGGTGTGCAGAATCACCAGTGGATGCTGAAGCTGTCGTGACCAAGGAGCCGGGCCCTGAGGTGGCCACCTCTGCTCTGTATTTCCCATAGTTTACAGCTGCCCATGGTGCCTGTCGGTGTGTAGATGTGAGTGAGCCACATACCCTGGTATTAATCTCAGTCCCGATCTCCTTTCAGGGGTTCAGCGAACACTAAGTCCCTGTGATATGCCAGAATCTGTAGACCTCCAAAGATGAAGAGTACTTAGTCTGTTTTCCAGAATTGTTTGAGAGTAACTTGTGCACACTAGCAAATAAGGATTTCTCAATACGAACTTTGTGGTGTGGCATTTCAGAGGTAACCACAATTCTGTGGAGTTGTCAAGAAAGCCTTTTCAGAAGAAATGCATTTCCAGTTGAGTTTCAGTGGGTATACTGCAAAATTCCAGTAGACAAGAGAAAAAAAGAGTATCTAATGATTGCATGTGGGGTGAGGACACCTGCATAGATGATGGGTATTGAGAAAATGTCCTTAGTTACGGATCTAAAATAACTGTGCAGTGCTGGGGATCTGACGCCTCCATTGTACATGGTCTTGTTTATGCAGCCCTATTTTTGTCCTTAGCTGTGGCAACAGCAATCCCATCATAGTAGTCCAGGTCAGAAGTTAATTTCTGATCCTCCCCAAACCTCACTGGAAAATTCTACTTGCCTTTAATTTCACAATATACTATACCACAACCCAGGCCACAGTGAGCACTCAGCTTAGGAAAATGTGCATGCGTGTCTCGGAGAATGGTCCAGCAACCCTTGGGCAGCCCATATGTTTTTTTGAACTCAAATCTATGACCATTGACCTGATCAGTGATGATACGTATCGTGCCTTAAAAGTACAGGGTAGGCCTAGAGATGTAACACAGGGGCAGAGCATTTCCCTCATATGTGCAAGTTTTAGGTTCATTGCCCAGAAATGCAAACAAACAACATCAATGACAAAAACAAAACAAACAAGAAAAACACAGGTTATAAAGAAAGAACTCATAAATATACAAAGGTACATAGAGAGGGATGTTCAGCGCGGCATGATTTTTAATGGTGAAGATGAGAAATTAATACATTCTAAACAAATTACTTAAACAAACATTGTACACTTATTTGATAGAATAGGATGTAATAATTAAACCTTATTTTTGGTCTTAATTATATGGGGGAGGTTAAATTTAGGCCTAGGAAAAAACAGAATGCAAAACTAAATAGTGTTATATCTATATTTGGAACAAGATAATAACATGGACACGTGCATAAATGTGAGTATGGAGACAGAACTGTATAAGAAAATGCAACAAAACAAAATAGCAGTAGTATCTTTGATGGGGTTATTATCATCCTCTCTATATTTTTCTACATTGTCTAAAACCTTTTATGAAAATATTATTTAAAATAAAAAGACTTAAAGGTAAATAAAAACAAAAGATTAAAATATATCTGTGGTAAATGTTTCTGTCCGCAGCCATTATGAGAAGAGACGACAGAGGAAAACATATAAACAGTAATAATCAAAGTTTTCAGTCACTCGGTGGAATTACAGTTTCCACCTTTCGCCCTTGGTCCCTGAGGTAGTGATGCGTGATTCCTGCCCTCACCCTAACACTGTGTAGAACTCTGGCATGAAAGTCGCCTCCCTTTGCCTCTTCACTACCTTTCTTCCAGTGTGATCAGGTTTTGAGTGTGAAGGGCTGAGGCTTTTTCTAATGAACTTATGCACCTGAAGAACGAGTACTGATGGCATTAGTGCACCAGCAAGACATCCTTAGCAGTTCTACTTTTCTGTCACTAACAACACTACAGCATGCTACAGCATCAACAAACACTATCCCTTGTTTAATGAAACCAGGGATTCATCGTTGGGTGCATATTTATGTGACCTTGAGTGGAGATGAAACAAATTCTTGCAAGATTGAAGCAATTCCCGTGTTTCCCCCCATCCTTGGGCATCTCCATGAAGGGGACTGTGTTGTGTTGTCCTTCTGTTCATGGAGGGAAGGAGTCCTGGCCCTGGAAGCTTATCTTTAAGCTCAAGGCTTTCCTCTAATTGTCTGTTATTTCTGTTCCGCTTGCTTGTAACCAGAACGAACTTGGGAGCAGCCCCTGGTGACAACAGAGGAGGGAGGAGGCAGCTTTCAAGCTGTGTTTCCCCTTCGTTGGAATGTAACTCAAGGTGACCTCATAAGTCCACTAACGCTGTAAATCGAGACCAGCACTCTCTCTGGAGTACATCTGCAGCTGAGGGGTTTTTCATTCTGAAGGGTTGATAAGGTGAGAGAGACTGGCCCGGCCAGTCTTGAAAAGGTTAGGTTGTAGAGATCTTCCAGGTTAGGTTGTAGGGGCACCCCCACAAGAGGAGCACAGTTGGATAAAGTACTGTGACAGCAGAGTAAAGCTCTAAATAACACAGTTCCTGAATATGGAACAGAGCTGCACATCTGCATAATGTGGTCCCTTAGAAATAGCCCCTGGTCACCCATGTGCTCCAGTGACCATTTGTTACACAGTGTTGCCATGTCAACAGCCACTGTCCATCTATTTGGCCGTGTCGTAGACTGGGACCAGGGAAACTCACCTCTTGACAAATTCAAATAGCCACTTAATATAAACTAGGGTAATTAGATAATAGTAAGATAAGGACTTGATACACGGAGGCTGTCACTTTTGTGGCCATTGCATATTATTTCTATTTGAGGGAATGGGTTTGGTGACCTTTTATTACTCCTGTGACTCTAAAAGTTCATGAGTTTAAAATGAGCTCTGTTCAGAGGTAAGGCAGGTCCTCTGGGTAGGAGAGCCATGATTAATGAAGTAAGATTTAATGAGTATATATTTGTTGTTTTCAATAGCTCACGTTATGGTGATATGTATATCACAAAATGGTATAATCCATCAAAACCTAATGAAAAACTGGTGGGATTTTTTTTAAAGAAAAACTTTATAAACTGTAAGTGAAAGCTAAGGTATGCTAACATAGTTCCCTTTCAAGGGACATAGGTCAAGGCTGGTAGATCAGATCAGAAGGCCACGGACCAGACCCTACAGTCCACCTGGTGGCATCTTATCCAGGTATCTACATGGTAGCAGTTTCTGTAGCCTTGAACCCATAAGTACCACCTAGATTTTGATGGCAAATGTCCTAACAGGTAATAGAAATTCAGGCGGTTGGTTTGATGGCACATGTCATTCACTCAGTCACAGCGCATATTTATGGAGTACGTCCACCTGCCAGGCACTGTTGTGGTTGCTGGAGGTCATCCGGAGAGGAAACACAAAAACCAAACCCCTGTGCTTGTGGAAGCTACATTTCAACTGGGGGAAGACAGACAGTACACAAGCGAACATGAAAATGGGCATACGCCAGATGTTGAAAATGTCTATAATGAAGCAGGATAAAGAAGACAGGGAGTGTTGGGCATGGGGGGGTCACTGTCTTTTACGGGGTCATTTTTAATCAGGCGACATTTGAGAAAAGACTTCTATGAAGTGAAGGAGCAAGCCATGAGGGTCTGTGGGCGAAAGGTGTCCTAAGCGGAGAGTGACATTAGGAGCACAGGCTCTGAGGTACAAGCATGCTCGGTACCTGGGTGGGGCACACTGGGTAGGGGAGATGATGGGAGGAGACAGGTCACAGAGCTGGGCAGGACCCACCAGTGAGGGACAGACTGTGGGCGAAGAAGGGATTGCCTGGAAGTTAGGGAGAATGGGAGAATTTTGGAGAGGATAACAGCGGAGTAGATTGTTTCTCAGAACCCGCTTTGTGAACCAGCCAAAACAACCACATGCTAATTAAGAAAAGTCGAAGAGAAATCTTCTCAAGTGATAATGATAATACTGCTGCCACCTTCTCAAGGAGAACAAGGTAGCCTCGAGTCTTTCCAGTTTCTCATGGGCTGTTATCCACCCTGCTTCCCCTTCCAGGAAAGTTCTCTGGAGAGAATGATGTGAATCTGTGAGTTTGCATTTCTAGTTAAAAATCGCTGTTCCTAGAAAATGTTTATTTTTTTCAGAGCTCAGGTCTTGAGGCGATCAGCTGGTTCCTGGGCTGGTTTCAGTTGGCTGAGAAAAGCAGAGGCCACGCCTCCCAAGCTTACCATACAGCATCCTAAGCAAAAGAGAAGTGAGGCTGCCGGGAATCGTGATTGGGTAGAAGATGAAACATCACTGTGTCCTCTCCTAGGTTCCTGGGTTTTCTGGAATTCTTCCCAACCATTGGAAGGAGACAATGGGTGGGGTGCATCAGGAGCTGAGAGGATCATACCTCTAGCTTAAGTGATCGTGCCAAAACCATCTAGAGCAGGTAGAACTCCTAAACTCTCTCTGGATCTTAAACCTTTGAAGGTTTCACTTAGAAAAATAAAGTCTATACATGTGAAATCATTTTAGGAGATTTACAGACTTCTCATGTCTGCCGATGATTTGGATTACATTGTTAACCTCACCAGAGGATCAGAAATGGATTTAGGAATGAGACTCCTACTTCTCTCTGTGTGGTGGAAATCACATTTTCTTGGGAGAGAAAAGTCTGTTTTCATTTGCAAGTTTCGCTTTGAAAACTCTGCCTTAGAATAGCATTGCTTTCAACAGTATGACTTTGGACAGGCTATAATTTCTCAGAACTTTCTCATGTAGAACACAGCAATAGTTAAAATGCTCTGTCTGTCTCTCTCGATCCTGCCATTAAGGTTGAGGTAAGATGTGAGCAGCTAGTTTTTTAAGTGTAAAATTATAAATAAATACTCATTTCTGAAATGAAAGACCTCTACATTGAAAACTACAGTTCTCTGAAAAAAGATATTGAAAAGGATATTGGAAAATGTAAAAACATCCCTTCATCTTGGGTAGAAAGATCCAATATAGCAAAAAATGGCTGTACTTCCAAAATTGTTATACAGATTTAATGCAATTCCAATCAAAAATCCAACAGCATATCTGACAGCATATCTGTTAGGATTGTTTTAGAGAAAACAATCCTAAAATTCATTTGGAACCAGAAGAGACCTAGAATAGCAAAGGCAGTTCTGGGCAACAAAGGCAAGGCAGGGGGCATCACAATCACAAACTTAAAATTATACTACAAAGCTACTGTGATAAAAATGGCATGATACTGGCAAAAAAATAGACCTAAGGATCAATGGAACACATTAGAAGACACAAAAACAACTCCAGACATACTTAGTCACCTTATCTTTGACAAAGATGCCAAACACATTCACTGGAAGAAAGATAGCCTCTTTAATAAATGGTGCTGGAAAAACTGGCTCTACACATGCCAGAGATTAAAAGTAGACCTATATCTTTCTCCATACACTAAACTAAAGTCAAAATGGATCAGAGATCTAAATATTAAAATAGAAATACTAAATCTTTTGGAAGAGAGAATAGGTAGAATTCTTGAAGACATTGGTGTAGGCAAAGACTTTATGAACAAAACATCGATCACAAAGGAAATATCACTAAGAATCTACAATTGGGATCTCATCTCATTAAAAAGCTTTTTCACAGCAAGAAAAACCACCAACAGAGTGAAGAGACAACCCACAATGTGGGATAAAATGTTTGCCAGCTGTTCCTCAGACAAAGGACTACTATCTAGACTATATAAAGAACTCAAAAAATCAGATGCCCCAAATTTAAAGACCCAATCCAAAAATGGCCATCTGAGATGAATACACAGTTCTCAGATGAAGAAGTGCAAACAGCAAATAAATATATGAAAAAAATCTTCAACATCACTGGTCATTCAAGAAATGCAAATTAAAACAACACTGAGGTTCCATCTCACCCCAGAAAGAAAGGCTATTATCAAGAAATCAACCAATAACAAATGCTGGCAGGGATGTGGGGTAAAAGGAACCCTTCTCCACTGTTGGTGGGAGTGTAGACTTGTGCAACCACTGTGGAAATCAGTGTGGAAATTCCTCAGAAAACTAGGACTAGAGGTTCCATTCGACCCATCTATTCCTGTTCTTGGTATCTTCCAGAAAGAGTTGAGAGCATCATACCACATCGATATACACACACGCGTGTTTATAGTGGCACAGTGTGTAATAGCCAGATCTTGAAAACAGCCCATATGCCCATCAACTGGTGAATGGCTAAAGATGTGTTTTTTTATACAATGGAGTATTACTCTGCCATAAAGAAGGATAAGCTTGAGACATTTCTAGGTAATGCCTAGGATGCACCTTGAGACCATACTCAAGTGCAATAAATCAGACACACATGTAAATACCACACTGTTTCTCTGGTGTGAGAAACTGAAATTGTAAATAAAGACCAAAATGTATAATAGGTATTGTGAAATAGGGAGAAAATGTTCAAATGGGGAGGGGAACAAGAAGGGGGAGGGGGAAAGGAAGGAAAGTAAAAGTAAAAAAAAAAAAAAAGAATAGATGGAAAAAATGGAAACAAAGCTTTTGTAAATGAGGGGAGGAGGGGTTGAAGGGAAGAGTAGGAAAATGGGAAAAAAAGAATCAAGTTACATCTTTATAGATACAAATTCTCTGTGATGAATGTGATCATTATATATACCTAATGTACTAATAAAAATCATTAAAAAATAAACACCTCTTCAGAATGGAAAGGATCTCTCTGCCACAAGTTTTATACACAGCTTGAATGTGGCATTTGTTACTGCAGGAAAAGTTACTCAGAGGACATTTGGTATCTAGGAGACTTCAGGAGACACTGCTTTTGGAATTATGATATTACTGCTTGTGACATTTGGGAAACTAAGTGTCCTGGTGATGAGCTCAGGTCTGCACTTGCCCCTCTGCTGTATCTATAGACCTAAAGATCGTCACACTTCTGAGCTACTAACGCCATGGGCCTTAATGGAATTGACCCATGTCTTTCTTCCCAGCACACAACGTCACTTTATTTTGTTAAAAAACAAACAAACAAAAAAAACAAAGGTGTAGACTGAGACAGCTCAGTGATTTTGATTCCTGTATAAGTGCATTGAAGCCCAATGTGCATAGTAAAAGGAAACTGGACTTCACCAATCAAAAAGCACCACCTGGGCCGGTGAGATGGCTCAGCGGCGTAAGCGCCTGCCCGGAAAGCGTGAGGGCCCGAGTTCGACTCCCGGAACCCACATATGAAAAAAGGGCCGGTGATTTTGCTCAGAGGCATGGGCGCCTGCTGGCGCGTGAGGTCCTGAGGTCGACCCCCGGTACCCGCAAAAAAAAAAAAAAAAAAAAAAAAAAAAAAAACACCAGCTGACTCAAGGAGAATCTGCCCAGTCTGATCCAACCAAATACTTTTTCTCCCTTTTGCTTCTGTAGAACCCACGCCGCTGCAGGGGGCCGTCTGAATTTCCAGATGTTGAGCACTACCTGACTTATGCATTGTTCTTTGTTCAAAGAAATTCTTTTAAATCTATTTTGTCTAAAGTTTTTCTTTAAACATGCCTTAATCATCTCAAGTATGGAACAATACAACTTGTTCGTCTGCAGTTTCTCTGAAACGCTATGAAGATGTTCTCAGTGAATACATTTTGCAAATCTCTGAGTCTTATCTCCTGAAGCAAGAAATTTTAACAAATGTTTACTGTTTAAGTGTTTTTAGGGTGTATCATTCCTAAAATGTATTATGATTACTTGCTTTAACATTGTGTTCTGAACACGGTTTTATCTTTTTCCAAGTTTTAAATAATCATGATGTGTGACAGTTATCTTGTTCTTCAGAATTCATATTGAAGAAATAACTGACTGGATGCAGTTTCCTTGTCCCTATGCTAAGTAGACTCAAATTTTTGTCAAGACAGCCGGATATTTTGCTTCCTTGCTTAGAGTCACCTGTATCCTTCCTGTCAATTTCCATTTAGTTCAATCCCTTACTTACCACTACTTTTAATTAACTCCCCATGACAGAGCTCCAGAAACCTAGAGGTTTCAGTACTGCATTCAAGATTTTTGCCACACCAGCTTAATGTGTATTATTATGCATGTAATGCTTCTTTAAAAAGGCTAGCTTTATAACTTAAAATTATTTGAAACAGAAATTATATCATAACTCTGTTACCCACATAGCTGTGATTTACATTTTACTGCACATTAAAATAAATCTATAAAGACTCTCTGCTTTTGGCCAAAATGAAGTAACAAGGAATGGATTTATACTCCTGTCTGAAACATCCAAAACAATATGGATTATAATGGTTTTCAAGGAACCGTATGCCAGGCATGAAGGACAGTGGTTCTTGAAGAATAGGACAAATATAAAATAGGGCCTATAATTGTCCCAAGTTACTCTCTTCGGAGAGTTTCCTTGGTGGAGATCATGGAACTGTAGAAGAGCATGGCCTACTCCTATGTTAATGATGCCAAACTGAGGATCTCTCTCAAGGATTCAATGTGATACTAATCAGTGCACTGCTGAACTGCAGATTCTGGCTAGCAAAGGATGGCAAGGAAAAGTAGTCATCTGGGAAGGAAAAAAGAAGTGATGTTTTATTTGCAGAAAACATGAATATCTGTGTAGAAACTCCAGTGGAATCCACCTAAAATCTTCTTAAACTAAGAAGTGAATTTAAGAAAGTTACAGGATACAAGATCAATATATAAAACTCAATTATAGTTTTACATACTAGCAGTGAATATATGGAAACTTCTATAAAAAATCAGTCATTTAGAACAGCACCAAAATGTGAAGTACTTAGTGCAGTATTTAGCAAATATGAAGTACGTTGGGATAATTCTGAATAAAGATGCACAACTCACACACTGAAAACTATAAAACATAACAAAATGAAAGAAGACATAAATAAATGGAAAAATATACTACACTTACGAGTCAGACAGCTTGAGGTGGTCAGTTTGCCCCTGTTTATCTATACTTTAAACACGATTCCAAAACAAATTGCAGCAGGTTTCTTGATAAAAATTGATGAACTGACTCTAAAATTTATATGGAAGTGTAGATGACCTAAAATACCAAAATGACCTTGAAAAGATAAACATAAAAGGAGTAACACTACCAGATTGTAAGACCTGCATACTATAAAACTGCAGAAATCAAGACTCTGTAGTATTGGGGTCAGTATAAACCAATAAGTCAATGAAACAGAATAGAAGGTACAAAACTCAATCCACTCATATGTGGACACTTGATTGTTACCATTGGTGCAAATGCTACTCAACAGAGAAAGCAACAAATGGTGCCAGAATAAATCAGTAACTACATGCAAATACAAAAGGTTTTCTGATTTACACCTCGTTCACATACAGAATACTAACTCAATATTGGATCACAAACGTAGAAGTGAAACAAAAACTATAAAACTTCAAGAAGAAAATACGAGAAATTTTTTTTTTTTTTTTTTTTTTTTTTTTTGTGGGTACCGGGGGGTCGACCTCAGGACCTCGCGCGCCAGCAGGCGCCCGTGCCGCTGAGCGATATCACCGGCCCCTTTTTCGTATGTGGGATCCGGGAGTCGAACTCGGGCCCTCGTGCTTGCCGGGCAGGCGCTTAAGCCGCTGAGCCATCTCACCGGCCCAATATTTTGTTTTTTGAGTTAAGCAAATATTTCTTAGATACAGCATGAAAAATATGATCCATAAAAATTAATGAAGTAAACCTGATTAAAATTAAACAATGCTTTTCAACAGACACTAGTAAGAGAAGGAAAAGGAGATACAGATGAGGCATTTATCAGGTAAACAATATATATTTGGAATTTTTAAAAACTCTCAAACTTGGGGCCAGGAATATAGGTCAGCAGCACAAGCGCCTGCCTGGCAAGCACAAGGTCCTGAGTTCGATTCCTGGTACCAAAAAAAAAACAAAAAACAAACAAAACAACCTCTCAAACTTGATAATAAGAAAATAACCCAGTTAAAAACTGGGAAAAATATCTGAACAAACACTTCGTCAAAGAAGATATTGTAAGTGACAAATAGGTACATAAAAGATGCTCTATATCATTAGTCATTAGAGAACCAGAGATGGAAAGTAAAATGGACTCTGCTGCAAACCTTCTATAATGGTTAAAGATAAAAGAATGACCATGCTGGGTATTGACTGAATTTGAACAACCAGAACTTTATCCTGTCCTGGTGGTTATGCAAAATAGCATAACCACTCGAGAAAATAATTTTCCATTTTCTAAAAGAAGTTAAATGCAGAGCCTTCCATTTCTAGATATTTATTCAAGAGAAAAGATAGCATATGTTCATAGAAAGAATTGTGTGTGAATGCTCATAGCAGCTTTATTTGTGAGAATCCCAAACCAGAAATAGCCCAAATGTCTGTCAGTAAATCAGTGGATAGACAAACTGTGTTAGATCCATACAATGGAACACTACTCTGCAACTTCAAAAAAAAAAAGAACTCTTACATGGGCAAAGCTCAAAATAATAAAACCGAGCTAACAAATACAGATTAAAGGCATATTATATGATTATAATTATCAGAAGTCCTAAGAAAGTGCAAAGTAGTTTGTGGTGATAGGAAACAGGTCACTGGTCATCTGGGAATGGGGAGGCTTGAAAAGAACAGGAATGGAACCAGGAAAGTTTTAATAATGATAGTATTATGGCTTATATCTAGATGTCCCCCCAAAGCCTCATAACTCATAGTTGGGGCCTTTGGGAGGTGGCTGAATCATTGGTGTGTGATAGTGGATCACCAGTGTGTGATCCTGGATTAGTCCACTGCTTGGTTTAGCATTGTTCTGGGCATGGATGATTGACTTACTGAGGAGGAAAGACTCTATTAGCACCAACCAATAGGCTTGTACCCTGGATGGAATAAAAAGGGAAAGTAGGAAGAAGTCTTGCTGCCTCCTGCCTGCCATGCCACAGACTGTTTCTCCACTGCCATGCCCCTCTACCATGGTGCCCTGCCTTGGAGCCAGCTGACTATGGATGGAAATCTCTACAGACTGTGAACTAAAATAACCCTTTTCTCCTTTAACTTGTGGGTGTCGAGTATTTTGTCCTAACAATGAGAAAGTAACCAAGACAGATGGATATGTATGCTCTTTTTCCTAATGATGGTAATGATTTTGCAGGTATATGTACACATATGCCTAAAATTATTAGGTTTTGCATTTTAAATATGAATATTTCACTCTATCAGTTATGTCACAGAACAACTATTAAAATATTAAATATGTAATTTTTACAAATCATTGGCTCACATATCATCATGTTCTGTACTACTTTCACAAAACCCTGTTGCTATCTGCATCAGAATTCAAGGATCCCAAAGGATGGATAAGAAAGACTTTGTTTAGGAACTCCAGCTTTACCAACCATACTACGTAAGTGAGTTTGGGTTGGCAGGATGTCCATCTCTTCTAATAAGTTGAAAGACTCTCAGACATTAGGTTTTTATTTTGTGGAAGGATTTTCCTTCTGCAGAGAAAATGGAGTTTTGGAAAGCAGTGAAATAGCATCAGGAGACCAAAGCCTTTGGCTTAGCTGCACCTGGGTTCTTGCCTCCATTTGGCCCTATGCCTAAGAAAGTCGCTTTATATCTTGTCTGGGCAACATATGAAAAATGTGGGGCTTAAATTTAATTCACAAAGCTTCTTCTATGACTGTCATTCTGTCCAACTTGTAGCCGCGTTCTGGAGGGCTGAGGTGACTGGAAGTTCACCACCAGATGAATGCACCATGTAATGAGAGAAGAGCTCTAAGGCTTTAAAGTAAAAATCGAATAAAGCCAATTCAAATTTAGAAACAGAATAATTACAGTGAAATTCTATGGTGACATAGTAAGAGTTGAATAAAAGATTTGCTAATCTCTGTCTCTGTTTTTATAAAAAGGGTTTGAAAAGCTCATCTTCTCATCTAGGAATAGCGCCAGGTTTCTGTCTTGAGTGAATTTTTTTTTCTTATAACATTTAGAGAAGAAGTTAATTCTGTAGGAGCCCCACCTCACGCTGGCAGAGCCGCTGCTCCTTAATTGATGACACCTGCAATCCCTCCATAGCTTTTGTGATGCCACTGAAATCTTCCTTCACGTAAAACCCATTTGTCTTGGAATGTCAGGAAAAGCTTTAGAGTAACTGGTAAAAATTCAGACTTAAATTAAAACCTACACACAACACACTTGATACTGCTTCCAACAAATGGAGACCTATTTGCAGCCAGTGTGGACAGCCACGGTCTCCTGATGGAAAGTAGTTACATCCCTCCAGACAACAATTGAGAACGACGATCAGAATTTCTGGTTCTTTCAGACTAGAGCACTTGTTCTGATAACCTGCTGAGCATCTGTAATCTCCATGAAGGCACTAGGTACCTAGAATTAACTGGAGATGCTTACAGATCTGTGGGTAATAAGAGAATAAAATGTTAAGAGTGCTTTGCTCCATGTTTTCTTCTATCAGCCTAGTAAGAATTTGCTCCTTCTCCAAGAAGGGTGAATACTTGCCAAATCTTACAAGCTAAATAGGAGATATGGAGAAAGGGTGAATGCCTGCCAAATCTTACAAGCTACATTGGAGTTATGGAGTCCCCTCTCTGCTCTGTCGTTCTCCTCATAATATCTTTTCCCTTTACCAAATCTGTCCTTGGAATACACATTCCTTGGATGTCTCCAAAAGACCATGGATCTACTATACCTAGCAAATCAGTAACATTTTAGTGTGAATTAATTTGACGCATCATTTCCAGAAATTCAGCCATGCTTCTGTGGAAGAAATGAGAATTCTGTAGCTACAGTGGGGTGGAGGTCCTCCAGGAAAGGAGAGATTCTGAGGTTCTTCCATCTTGCTGCATAAAAATAAACCTGCTCTGTTTCCAGGCTGTCTATGTTCTTTGCCCTTTTCCCCATTACATTCTGGTTCTTTTGATGTAGCTCAATAATAATCTTCCTAATTATAATAACTTCAAATGTTGCATCCTAACCACATTCCCTGCGTGCATATTTAGATAACAGACTGAAATACTCCATTTGTCTATCTGTCTGTATCTTGCCATTTTTTTTCTTTTTGGTTTGGTTTTCTGCTCTTCCTTCCCTTTACTTAACAAATGCTTATTGTACACCAGGAGCTCCAAAGCCAGAAGCTTGGGTTCAAATAGAGCCTTGTTCATTTCTAGAAGAATTACCTTGAAAAATGTACTAGTTACTTTCCTGTCCTTGGGACAAAATACTTGATACTCACAATTTAAAAGAGAAGAGGTTTATTTTGGCTCATGGTTTTCAGAGGGTTCAGTCCATTGTCAGCTGGCTCCAAGGAAGAAACAACATGGTTGAAAGGCCTGGTGAAAGAAAACTGCTCACCTCATGGCAGCCAGGAAGCAGAGGGTGAAGGGAGGAACCAAGGAGGGAGATGCGCCCTCCAAAGGCTGCCCCCGGTGACATACCCTTTCCAACCATGCCCCACCTCCCAACAGCATATTCAGCTATACTCATCAATGGATTAATCCACTAATGAGTGTAGCACCCCCATAATCTAACCACCTTTCAAAAGCCCCACCTCTGAACACATGAGACTTTGGAGGGACAGTTGATATCAAAACCATACCACAAAAGTTACCTAACATCCTTGTTCATTTCCTTCATCTATGACATTGAGACATAAGCACTTCATCATGGGGTGGTATGAAGAGTTAATGATTTGATGTCTAAAATCTCTTCAAAAACCCCACACATATAAACAGTGTCTACATTGGCTCTCACCAGGATTATTGCTGCTACTGTTACTATAGGCCAGATAATAAGAGCTCGAAGGCACAAGAGAACTGTGTTAAGCCTAAGAGGTATAGTAATAAAAGTGAGGAATAAATTTGCACTTAAGCAAGGCAAGAATGGGGAAATAAGTAGGAGTTGAGTAAATAATCAGAATGCATTAAATTCCTAGTATGTTAGGGACTTTGTCATTTTATATGTAATCTCATTATATCTCAAAACAATCTATGAAAAAAATATAACAATAGATCACAATTTCTGATCTTTAAAATAATGTGTCCCAGATAATTCAGCTGGTAATATATTTACAAGTCTCTTCCTTGACTCCAGAGTAAACACACACACACACATACATACGTTTCACGCTGCACCATAAGCTCTGCCCTTTCTTTAGAGATGTGGGATAAGAGGCCTGGGGGGTGTGGGGACCAGGGCGTCTAAGGTGGAATCTGCAGAGGCCCCCTCCCCAGCTCCCCAGGGCTGGCCACCTCAAAGCACTTATCTGCTTCCTGCTACATGTCTGAAAGTGGAGCAGCTCTGCCGTCGGCATTTATTGAAGCCTGCTTCTCCCACACAGAAGGGAATCACATTCATTAGGAGCAATACTGCCAGGCAGTTGATAGCAACTTTCTTCTGAAAAGCTGAAGGCACTCTTTGTGGATTTGATTTGATTTCACATCCAAGGATGTTATTGGAGATTGTGCAGGAGCAGGCTCAGAGCTCACGCGGCAGAGGTGCTTTGCTCTGTTCGCTGGCCTTTCATGAGTCTACAGGGCGTGTGGGGGCATCAGGTGAGGCCCAGAGAGGAGCCACTCACAGGATGGGGCCCACCACTGTGTCCCCGCACCAAGACGCTTTGAACACCAAGACAGGGAAAGATTTTCCAGGTGTTCTGCTGATCCAGAGGCCTCTGATGATTTTAAAATGTGAATGTTGTTTCCATAGACACTATTGCATGGGGCTAGTGTATAAATAAGGTGCCACAATGAATTTTAACTGCATTTAAGCAGGTGTTGCTCCTACCAGAGATGCAGGAAAGAAAGTGTAATTGAGATCATTATAAAAATATATGGATCTGGAGATAAGGCCTAATATAAAACAGATTTTGGTAACTACCTGGAGTAAATTGAAATTTGGTCTCGCTGCTAATGTTATTGAATATATTCAAGAATAAAGTACTGGCTTAATCTTGGTTATCGCTGCATGGGGATAAGCTCCTCCTCCACAGACGAGGGAGCCTTTGAAGGTGTCACGCGGTAAGTGTGTGGTGTGCAGAAGAGCGGCAACAACACCACCACACACTAGTGGGGGGTTTGCCAGGGGCTATTGCTGGACAGTGATTTCGTACCAGAGTGGCTCACTGATTTCAGAAATTGGTGTCACACAAAAGTATTTTATTTTTCGAACATTCCTAGAAAAATTTGTGTGTGTGTGTGTGTGTGTGTGTATGCATGATCCTATACATATGTTTTTATTATAACCCAGTCATGCCACTTATTCACAAATCCAGTTTCTAATTTAACTAATCTTGATTTTAAAAATTCCTAGGGCTTTGTAGGTTAAGTATAAAAAATCTGGAGATTGCTGGGGTTTTAATAAAATCGACCTTTGTTGTAAAACCTGCTCTGAACCAGTAAACCCTGGCAGTCCCTGGGTCAGAAACTCATTAGATAACCCAGGCTCACTCCTGTAACTTTCATCGCCCAAACCGTGGCAGAATCAAGGCCGCACTTTAGGTGGTGTGGATGCCGGCAGAGCACCCGACTCTTTCAACATCCTCGGCCCAGCTGTCAGGCAAACTCTCATTCCCCGGGATAACTTTTTTAACTTCTCTCTCTGAGTGTTTCCCCTCCCTCCTAAAGAAAATGTTCTTCCCAGCCCTGTCCATATGTTCATATCTTGTCTGTCCTTAAAGATTCAACCCAAATGTCAGAAGCTTCTGAAGAATTCCTGGCTCCTAAGTATGGCATTATTTTCTTATTTTCTTTATAGATGGACGTTACTATTACTTTTATTACTGATCATAAAGTATCAAAGTCTAGAGGTTATTCTAGCATTATCAGCGCTTTAGTGCAACATCGTATTTTGTATTGCTTTTTTTTTCTGTGCTAACAATGATAATGACAGATATTAAATGTGTGTCCTATAGTATGGAAAGTTTCTCACGTACGTAATCTCATTTAATGTGCTAATCAACGCCATAAGGTAGTTGTGGCTGTTATCTCTACTTTACCTAAGCAGTAACCTCAGAGAGGTGACAATAGTTATCCAAGGTGGGCAGCTAAGTCTGGACCTCAATTCTTAGCCACTCTCTGCTGCTATGTCCCCAGCCACTTTCTCCTTTGTTGTGTAATTACCTATGACCCAAATCACGACACTTGTCACTCCTCGAGGTCTAAATTTATGTTGGGTTCTTTCTGGTGTTCTAAACATAACGCAACTCAGTGCCTCACACAAAAGTACGGCTGTTTCAAAACTGTTCGGTGAAGGGCTGCAAAATTTAGAACCTTTCATATATTCTTTTATAGCTCTGACATGGAAGATTTCTTGGGAGAGGAAAGTACTATGTTTAACTGTCATCCAAATAAAATGGAAAATATAGCTTTGACCAAAAGAAATGATGTGTTCTAAAAGAATAAAATTAAAACAGGATTTTAAAATCTATTATCCAGTAGACTTGAAAATAAATAAGAACGGTCCCCTGCTTGGAGGAGTAAAATGCCTTTGACCTTTCAGTCACTGCATATTAAATGCAGTGTAGAAACTGCAAACCTCCATCCCACTGAAAGAAAAGAGGTTGTTCTTGACTAAAAAAAATAGTTTTAATGCAACGACCAGTATTAATGACACGTTAATAATTAATCCAAAGTGAACATTTGCTTTTCATTTATATTCTATTTATTTACATTTATAATATACCAAGCAGGCACATAATTGACTGATTTCCATCGAGATGTTTGTCATTGAATTAACCTAGCCTTAGTATTGAAGTAGGGGAAGGCGTTGAAGAGAGGATGTCTTATCTGGAAACTAATGACCTTTTTATCTTTAACAAGGTGCTTTATCTTTGTTACCCTGCCTTAGAAACTCCAGAGGGAGGAAGCCTTGAATACGCACTATGATTTCCAGTGAGGAAATGGGCCATCGAAGGATGAGGTGTAGCTCAAGCTTATGAGGTAGCAAGTGGAACTGTGAGAAGCTCATCTTGTAGAGGTGACGAACTTTCTATTCTGGATCATTTATCGCAATAATCCCAATTCCGTTCCCAGCTGTACGCTGGATGCTAAAGAGAGTTTAACTTCTTTCGGCTGACACCTGATCATGGGGTAAAAATGATGTGGATGAAGCCTCAGTTGTTTGATAGTTTTCGATTACCTTCTTGAGGGTCTAATTGGATAGTGTGCTCTGCAATGCTAGGTGTATTCCTGGGATCAGATGCAGGACCCAGGCATCATGTAGATGCACCCAGACGGATAGGATAGCACAAAATAGTTGTTGGGTGTGTATTATTCGGATACTGGAACATCAATATTTCTCAGTAGTAGCTTTCTGTACAAATGCTTATGTGACTGCACGGATTCATGAGAGGTACTTCCAGAGTCTTACTTGGGTGCTCTGTTTTCTACTGACAGTTGAGTGTGTGTGTGTCTGTGTGTGTGTGTGTGTTTATATACAACCTTTTTCATTCAAATTCTGTTCATAATAAAACCCTTGTAATCATCTCCAGGGGCCTCACAAAAAAGACGTGGACTTTTATGGTGGTGAATCACCCTGACACTTCCTGAGAGTTCATGTTTGATCTTGGGATGGAGGCCTTCGACTCTTGCTCACCCGCATTCCGTGTAGGAGTCTCCTGACCATAGTGAACAAGGTCAAGGGTTTTCTAGAGCCAACAAAATGGACCTCAGATCCCTTTTCCTGGCATCCAGGGCGGATCATGGTTTTTCTTCTACTTTTTCCGTGCTTGCTATGAACATGTTAGTGCTTTCCTCCCTTCTGGAGACTTCCCTCATACCATTCCCACTGGGCACGTGCCACACTAATGTCGTTTGTTACCTTCTCCGTGAAGAGTGCTCTCACTTGGTCCAGTAGAATTGATTTCTCCATCCTCTGAATTGCAGTAACTCATTATTTTAAATTGTATTCCACATCTGATCTTCCCAGCTTGAGTATAAACTCGTTGAGGATGTGAAATACATTAATCGCATCTTCAAATCCTCTACAGCTCCTAGGGAAATCCCCAAAAAGGATGGAGAATAAACAGTGATTGGGAAGGAATAAATGAATTGTCCCTTTCCTGAGGACAACAGTGAAGTCAAATTTGTGCCATTTGGGCAAAACAACGGGTAAGGTTTTCAAAACCATTGCAGGCAGAATCTTTTCCTTCTTTATGGAAGGCATTTACTTAGAAACAAGGAATGTGCAGACAATTACGAAGTATATATCTTAAGATAATTGGTTGGAAAGAGCTTTAGATTTTAAAAAATATGTTTCACAACGAACTGAAAACCATGTTTTGTTCTTTTTTTCTGTGGAATTCTTAAGGGATCTCTGCCGATAAACATGCTGTCTCCTCCCCTGATATATTCACTTTTGAAGGTAACATTTGCGGTACTAACATCATTTCATGGCCTTTAATGTGCTAGGTTTTTTGTTTTTGTTTTCTCAATAACTCTTTCTTAATGCTACAGCTTTCAGTGATTTGTGAATAGAAGGATATCTGAGCAAGCGCACTGTTCTCATCAGATGTCATCATATATTTCAGCAGAGAGGCAGGTTGATCATGATTCTGGTGATTTTGGCTTTTACCTCTCCCTGGGGGCATAATAGGGCCACACACTCTTTCTGTAAATGTAACCATACCAGCCCTTGTTTTTTCTCTTACCGTAATGACATTCAGTGAAATGACCTGATGCAGGTGTGTATGTTGGATGTTGGGGTGGAGGTACAGAAATGACATGAATGTGAGAGCTGAGGGCTGAGTATAGAACAGTAACTGAGATCTTACAGTGGTAGCAGAGCGTTTGCCAATATCCAGCTGTGTGCCTTCTCAATCTCAGGAAAAAAAAATACTACTTTGCTTCACTGAATTGCTATCTTGCTTCCTGCAAGAGCCTCATATGAACTCAGTCTTTTTCATGGGTCTCTATTTTACTTGGAGCAACACACAGAAGGATGCATCATCCATAAACCAGTCGGGCTCTGCTCTTAGTTGGGTACAACACATGTTTCTCACTCCATGTGACTTCCTCCTCCTCGGACAGAGCTACCTGTGCCATTTACAGGCAGCAGAAGTTGACCAAAGCCCTAGAGCACCTGGTGGCAGAAGAACTTTTGCTAGAGTGCCTAAGCATAGTGTTCTATGGCATTCTGTGTGGAGAGAATAAATTCAAGAAATACATTTCCAAATACTACACCCAAGTGTGTATACACGACATACTAACATCTCATCACTTCATAAATAGCTAGTAGAAAAATGCAAAGAAGTAATTTAGGAATTTTTTTTCAGTACTGGGGATTGAACCCAGGGACTCAGCTCTGAGCTATATCCTCGGTCCATTCATTCATTCATTCATTTGAGGTAGGGGTTCATTAAATTACCCAGGGAGCACTTGAACTTGTGATCCTCCTGTCTCAGCCTCCCATGGCACGTGCTAGTATTACAAGTGTGTGTGAGCTTACAAGAGCTGGAAGGACTAGGGATAAGCACGCCCAAGCCTCTCACTTTAAAGATGAAAAAACCGAAGTCCACGTTGGTTAGTTGATGGTCTCAATATCATACGGTCGTTAAGTGACAGAACTAGGACTCTCAACTCTTGATCCAGTTCTTCCTCTGTTATACCATTGGGTCCACATGAGGAAGAACAAGATTCTGTAGTGAACTCCCTGGTGGCCATTCAGCTCAAACCCGAACAAACTTAGAGGCTTTAAACTCCATCCTGCCTTCCACTCAGCCCCGTTCATCACTGGATGACACCGACCATTGAGATGTCTAGTACTCTTCACATCCTCAAAATCTAACTCACCAATTGGTCCAGCTCTTCTCCCTGGGCCACAGGCGTCTGTGCCTTTGTTCATATCAGGCGACTTCACTTGTTCAGAGGCACTGAGATTTCCCTGTCTCCACAGCTCAAGCCGGTTCACTTCTTTTTTCCAGGGTAAGCATTCTCAGTTCCTTTAGTCCTCATGTGAAGAAAATAGGGAAAGGAAGGAAGGAAGGAAGGAAGGAAGGAAGGAAGGAAGGAAGGAAGGAAGGAAGGAAGAGAGGGAAGGAGGAAGAAGAAAAATGCAGGAAGGAGGGAAGAAAAAGAAGGAAAGAGGGAGGGAATGAGGGAAGGAAGGAAGGAAGGATATTTTGTCATCAGTTGATTCCACTATACCTTCCCAGTTTTTAAAAATAATTTCCATTTTGTGTTTAATTTTAACAAGTCATGACTGATGGTTCTCATGGCTCAGTGAATCTCTTCTCCCTCATCCCTCTCAGGTCATTTCAAGGTTGGAACTTCAGATTAGAAGAGTGGTCCGTTGTTCGAGAGAGATTCAGAGGGGGTGCAGGGCGCACTGACCACGAGGTGCCTGGGGTGACACAGGCACACGGCAGCTGTGGTTGGAGAAGCTGATCCACCCTCAAGAGGAGACTTGTGTGGTCAGCAAAAGGCCTTGGAGACCACACTGTCTCTACTGCCAACAGCATAAGTGCAGGAAGCAAAAACTTTAAAAAATGAGTCTATTTAACAGTTTTAAACTGCCTAAAATGTGCGTGCTCCACCCTGGGGGACAAAAATCATTCAAAGGATTTGTCAGTCGTTCCAGTGAATTCATCAGCTGTTTTGCATATTATTTAACACCAAGTTGGGGGAAGATTTAAGAAGCCAGAAAGGAATACTTGAATGGGCTGTTCAAGATGGCAAGAAAGACTTAAGACCTGGGGCACCAGACTGAAACCATTAAACCCAAGTTCCAGGCGTGCAGACTGTATTCCCTTCAGTAGGAACTGCTCCTGTTCGAGTCTCCAGGAGAAAGAATGAGAGGCCGAGGGGCCGATGACCTTGGGATTGGTGCTCCGTACTGCTCAGGAAGGGGCAGAAGGACAGGGGTAAAAATGAATGTTTCCCACAACTAAGTTGCCAGCTAGTTAAAAACAGATAAGATCATTTTTCTTTTTTTTTTTTTTTTGTGGGTACCGGGGGGTCGACCTCAGGACCTCGCGCGCCAACAGGCACCCGTGCGGCTGAGCGATATCACCGGGCCCTTTTTCGTATGTGGGCTCCGGGAGTCGAACTTGAGCCCTCGCGCTTGCAAGGCAGGCGCTTACACCGCTGAGCCATCTCACCGGCCCAAGAAGATCATTTTTCTAAAGTATTGAAACAAAAATAGATTAGAGGGGCCAGGAGTATAGCTCAGCGGCACGGTGCCTGCCTGGCAACTATGAGGTCCTGAGTTCAATTCCTATTCCAAAAAAAACCAAAAACAAACAAAAAATAGATTAGAAAGAAAATGGTAGATGCTGATGCTAACTTCTCTCTCCTCTCAAATCCCTCTCCCCTTTGTGGGCTTGAGCCCAGAGCCTTCCCACTGAGCTACATCCCCATCCCTTTTGTTAAAAATATATTTTATTTTTGCGCCATAGTCTCATTAAGTAGCTCAGTTACAGTCCTCCTGCCTCAGCTCCCAGAGTGCTGACATTATATGCGTGCACCACCATACCTGATTTGTAGCTGTTGTTTTCCTTCTGTTTTTTGATAAAAGGGGAAAGCTTTATTTTGATTGCTACCAATGTTGCTGAAGCAAGATTTTCAGGAATCCAAGATCAAAAATGGGGAAAAGAACTGAGATGTTCTTTTGTGTGATAACTGGCAGAATAAAGGCTGTGTGTATGTTTATGTGTGTGTTCCAGAGAATTCCACAAGCGTGTTTACCATTGCAGTCTTGTTAGAAACTGGATATCTGCTCCAGTTCCTAAGTTTTGCTGTCTGTTGCAGTTTAACTCTCCGTTTGCTTTTCCTCTCAGGACTATGCTTAACTGCTTAAGTAGCCTTTAAGCCACCTCTGGGAGGGGAAAAAAAAAAGAATCCAGCATGCTCAGAGCACTGTTCTCTTAAACCTAGCAGGCTTTCCCCTCGATTTCCATTGCAGATCAGAGTGCAGCAGACCTTCACTCCAGGAGGGCATGTAAATTAGAAGGCCATGTTTTCCCAGTGCAAAGATTATAATTACAAAAACAATTTCAGGGCAGCATTTCCTGATTTAAATTGCTCTTCCAAGTCTCTGTTTACAGTATTTGTAAGCACTGCATGCTACCCTGGATACCACAGTATCCACTGAGCACGAGGAAAAATGTAGAATTTTGGAGCCGAATGAGGACAGTCCAGGGAAAAGTCCTAAAGAAATGTGGGACTGATAACCTTGGTTATTGGTTGATTTTAGTACTACTCAGTCCTCCCTCTCTTGATCTATCTCTTTCGATTTTCTTTTCTTCCCTTCCTGACACCCTTTCTAAATGCTTATTTGAGAGATAGGCAGAGAAAAAGAGAAATGTTGGCGAGCGAGAAAAATTTAAACCTAAATCCTTTAGAGAGAATCATCCTCGAGTTAGAAGGAGCTACAGGTGTCAGTAATACCTACTAGATTTCTCCCTGCATTCTAGATACATAAGGCAAGACCTCGCCTCCTAGAGAACTGAAGCAGGCAGCTCACCAGCAGACTACATGAATTGTCCCGTGGATGTTGTAAAATATGATCTGTTTCACAAGACACACGTGGGGGCATATACAAGAGAACAGTTCATTCTGGGAAAATCAGGGAATTTTGAGCCTGTTCACCAGGGTGGCTTCTGCGCGAAGATGAAGAAGAAGAACGAAGAGGAAGAATTCAAAACAGACCTGTACAGATGGAGAGTGAAGGGGAGAGGGATTGATTTATTTTATTTATTTAGTGAAGTTTTGCAACATAGGATATGAGATCTTGGCCCTTCGACACTCTCTTTTCATGAACAACTGGACAAAATGTCTTACAGAAATTCAAGTCCAGCTGTATGGGTATAGCATCCATTGTCCAGGAAATTCATCTGCGAAGTCTCTCCATGCATCCGTATCCCCCAGCACCTTGTCCATCTATCCTCTTGCTCACCCGTCCCTCCCGAAAGCCCGGAGTGTGCTAGTGGAGTCAGCTCCCTGAACTCTCAGTCCAGTGCTCATGCTAAAAGCATTTCATTCCAGTCTATGCATGGATGAGAACAGCGTCAGGCTTCAATTGCTTATCATCTGCTAGGGGAATAGAAATATTGACCACCCAAATGAGAGATCATCTTCAAATTCTTTCTGCTTGGATTGCGAATAAGTTCTAGTGCTTACTAAAAATGGAGTTGTGTGTGACATTTCGGTAGACTACTCCAGAATAAGATAAAACAAAACAAAAACCCCCAGGGCCACCCTGTGTAGCCAGTCTGTGACTTTCCTTGAGTTGATACATAGTCATCTACCACGTTTACATGGTGACATCACCGTGTAAACTGGAGCTTCCCACACTGTTAGCAGTGTCGTTAGCTCATTCACCCAGCACAGTAGGTGAGTTTGGTGGGGAATCCTCTCCACAAAGACTCTTCTAAACAGGCACATCTTAACAAAGTTTACTAATATGCTTTAAATTTATTACAGATATTTAAAAACAGACTTAGGACATTTTTCATGGACTTCTGCAATTCTTAGAGAATCATTTTCCCAGAGTACCACAGTCTGTTCTAATCCAAGGCTCTGCATCGCTCCATCCTGCTCATTTGTCCTTCTAGAGATTGTACGGCTACCACCTGTTAATGGGCACCTCCCCACGTCTTTGGATGAAATGACCTCATGTCCCCGGATGGGCCGTGGCTACTTTACAATGGGGAGTGGTCACCATGACTTAGGGAAAACCAGCTCTGGATGCCATCAGAACTTCTATTTATCTCTTCATCCTTTTTGTTCATAATCTTTTTCCTCACAGGAACTGTGGTGCCTGCCCCCAAGTTTATTAATGGAGAACTTTTTAAGTAATAAAATAACAGAGGATAGGGTTAGTCTTTGACTGTGATTGCTTCCTAGGGATGATTTCCTTCTGAGCGTAGAAGCCTTTCATGGTGTTTTGGGGAGGAGATAAAGGAATGAGTTGGGAGGACAGGAATTATGAGCCCTACTGCTCTATCCTGCAAAAGCTTTCTGAGTCGTGTGGGGAAAGGATTGCCTTTATGCGTTCCACGCTCCTGGCTTTTGCACCGGAGACCTTCTGGCTATCATTTGATCTACGAGCTGAAGTGGTAATGTGCTAATGAAGCTCTTTCAGCGCCCATGTGGGTAGAGGCCCATGCGGGTAGAGATCTGGACCTCATCAATCTCAGAGGAGGGCTCTCTGGGAACTTGATGAGATGGAGCTCTGACTTGGCCATCATGGCTGTAGATGTTTCATGCGGAAGAACATTCAACTATTTTAGGAGAGTATTTTCCTTTTTAAGTTTAAATTTAGTATACCGTGGCTGGTGGATAGAACATTCATCTTTGGTGGCTACGCTAACTGTGAACTGTGGGGATCCAGGGAGTCAGGATATGGAAAATAAACATGGTAGCATTTCACCCTCATAATGAGAAGCATCTAGTCCTTCCTGGACCTGCTGTAGTATCTTTTATGGTATTTATCTTGTCATCCCTTTGTGTCTTAGATATCCAAATGCAAGCTTTCTTTCCTTGTTGGACTGGAAGTGTCTCGAAAGTTAAAACTACATGCATATATAGTATCGAAGCTCCTAAGCCTCTCCATATCTCAGTTTCTAACATGCAGTAATAATTTCCTACGGGTTGTCATAAGGATTAAATGATTTAGTACATGGGAAACTCTTACAACAGTGGCACATGTGGTTGAACTAAAAGACAGTAGAGTGGTACTGGATGACTTAGTTACTTTCCCATCGTTGAAACAAAATACCTGACACCAGCAACTTACAGGAGGAGCAGTTTAAAGTGGCTCATATCTTTGTGGGAGTGCAGTCCATGGTTGGCTGGGTGAAGGGCAGGAAAACCATGTTGGAAGGGCTTGGCGGAGAAGAGTAGCCAGGAAGCAGAGAGAGAAGGGAAAAGCCAAGGATGAGAATACACCCCACCAGGTCACAACCCCAGGGACCCCTCCCAACCAAGCCCCACCTCCAACTCTGACACTTTTGGGGGACATTTTAGATATAAACATAACCCTGCTTTCATTCCCTTCCATGGACATTGCAGGGCATGCTTTGGGCCCAAACAACATTGCAGAAGTGCCGTGCAAAGAAATGGTCCTTCAGGCTGAGAGTTTTTTTTTTTTTTTTTTTTTCTTTCTTCCCAGCCATCCAAACAAGGGCATTAATTTTTCAGAATATTCATTCTGCCTGTAAAGCACTGTGACACAGCTAGCCATATCAGGCAAGCACATCCTGCTCATCAGTGAAAGGATTCCAAAATTTAATGAATCCTTACGTCCACTAATAATGTCTGGATGTTACTGAAGCTATTATTCTGATCGCTTCTGACATTTATGTCTTCATATCAGAATGTCAGCAGTCTTCAGTTCCCCAGTACATGAGGAGGCTGCTCAGCAAATACCTGTGGGTTGGCCTGAGAAGCCTTCCTGGACTGGACCTTTCACACCGGGCTGCCCAGTGTGTTAGCCGTTAGCCACACCACGCCTCTCTATATTCAAATGAACTGAAAGTAAGCAAAGTTGAAAATTCAGTTTCTCAGTCACACTAGTCACAGGTCAAGTGCAACCTAGCCACAAGCGATTAGTGGCTACTATGTCAAACAGCAAAGATTTGGAACATGGCGTTATTGAAGAGGGACGGTGATGGCTGGCACTGCAGGTATGAGGTGAGGAAGTTGATCAGCTACTGAGAGAGACCAGGTGTGTCCCATCTCAGGAAAACTCAGCTGTAGAAATGCAGATTTCCAGAAAGGAGCACTGGGGAAAAGACTTCTATTTTATTGCCTCTACTAGGTTTTAAATGTTTATGGGCCCTTAATAATTTTTGGCAAACAGTCAGAAAATAGAATACATATAAAACAAATATAAAATATAAGCTTATAATAAAACACTGAACCATAGGAAACTATGCAACTGGCACATATTATTGAAGGATGGAGTGGATATTTGAAATATTTACCCACATGTTTATTTAAAGTCAGCCAATCAGGACATGAGTTCACCATCGTCTCTTGGCTAACAGTGGTGCCATCAGCTAAAGTGAAGAAAGCTCGCCCTGCGGGGCTGTGGGGAGGATCATTGTGGACGATCACGTGCGCAGTAGTCCACAGGAGGTGGTTAGTAACTGTGAGGCCCTTTCTCAGTTCCTCCCTTCCCCCTCCCCCTCGCCCCTGGGTTTCTCCACTCTCTTCCTCTCTTGTACCCCAGGAGCCTGGAGTCCTCAGTGCCACCTGCATTACTCTTCTACGGGTCCAGGTGTGAAGGGATGAGGCCTCCTCACTTGCTGTGGCAGCCCCTGCCCCGTCACCCCTTCAGATCACATCGTGTCCTCTCAGTAAGGGACACAGGAGTGGGAAGCTGATGATGCCCAGGAGTGGCCTCTGATGGAGATACTTGGGAGAGCTCTTTATTATTCTTCCAGTCCCATCAAAATGGGGAAAGTAGCATAAAGAGAGAAATCAGGAGCCATGGTGCTAACAATAGTTTCGTGGTTGTTAGGGTAGAGTTTTGCCTGACTTAGCTTTGGGAGTCACCCCTCAGATTCGTGGAGCTCACTTCTGGGTGTGTCTGGGTGGGTCATGGAGGCACGACCTTGAGGAATGCACATGGTCCCTCCCTGGCACTGTTGCCCTTCTCTGTTCCCCAGTCACCACGAGCTAAGCAGCTTTGCTCTACCACGCCCTTCCGCCATGTTTGTGCCTTGGAGCCAACAGGCTGTGGGCGGAAACTATGAGCAAATTAAACCTCCCTTTAAATTGTAAGTGTTGGCTATCGTGTCTCACCATCAAGAAGGCTGACTAGTGCAGGTTTCAACAAATGCTCCTCACAGGTTGAGCTCCTCATCTATAAAATGGAAAGTTTGGACTAGAAAGTCCTTTCCTTTTTGGGTCACACTTCCATAAGAGCCACTAACTGGTATCTGCTAGATGGGCAGGAGTGTGAGGACAGGACTTGGGCTCCTGTTCTTGCTGTGTTCCCCGGCACTCTAGCTCAGTGCTTGGTGCTTAGTCAATGTCTGGTGCAAATCTGTACAATGTGTAAGTGGCAGCAGCCAGCTCGCCTCCGTTGCAGGGGCTTTTGTGCTGGCCCTGCACCCCTGTGACCTGCTACCTTCACCCTGCTCTGCCTCGGTCTCCCGTTCTTTCCCGAGTTGCCACTGCCGTTCCTCTTCTTTGTACAGAGTCCGGCAGCTCCGCTGTGTTATGCTGCCGTTTCTGATTTCTCTGAAAACCCAGGGCTGGAAATCAAACTGCATTGTGTAATTATCCTTGCAATACTCTCCTCTAAGACTTCCCATTTAATAGAATTGCCAAGATTTAAAAACATTAAAACAAAAATGAGCTTGTTAGAGTAAATTAGGCTTCATAAATGTGTTCCCTTCTTATTTCAAAACATCGATTTCTGTGGTCACCTTCTCTAAATTATTGAAGCCTGAGTGGACTGCCTTAATTGCCAAGGAGAAATGTCACCGGCCAACTGCTGTGAAAGCTGGGGTGGAGGGTGCATGGGAGGAAGGGCGGTTGGCAGCCAGTTGCTAATCATAATGGGGAAGAGGCACGTGCCTGCCTTGGTGCCACTCAGTTAAATGCTAGGCCTTGTTGGGGAGTGGTGTGGAGCCATATGAGGTGTGATTGGAAAAGACGGTGAATGTTCAGTTCTATTTTATTATAGTAAAAGACACATTGCCATTAATTCCCCTTGAAAGATTCCCCCTCATTTTGAACACACTTATCCCATATTCCTGCCACTTTCTGAAGCAGCTCTGGAAATCCTGTTTCATGAGTGTCTTTAGTTGCACCGTCCTGGCTGCCTGGATGTCCTGAACTGACTCAAAACACTTCCCTTCATGGTCATTTTGACTTTGGAGGAGAATCAGAAATCACATGGTGTTTTCAGAGCCAGTTAGTAAAGTGGATGAGGACACACTGTCGTGTCTTTTACAAGCCTGCCTTTCTGTAGGATGGCACTGGGCAGCAGCATTCACTGGTTTTTTGATCACACTCAGACACTCAGGAAAGAGGATTTCCAGAACTACTCCAGAAAGTGGCAGGAAGGATGGGATGCATGTGTTTGGGGGAGCATTTTGAAGGGGTAATGGCAGTGTGTCTTTTACTGTAACATCTTTTAAGCTTAAACATTCACTGTACATTTTGATCTCTGCTTAGGATGCTCTGGGATTCAGTGTAAATGTAAAACCTCACAATTCCATGGCAAGAAAGGGGATTCTTGTTTCCTTCCCTGATGGTGCCAGACCTCGGCATAGCCCAGCACAACTGCCCTGGCTCTCACTTCCGCACCTTAGCAGGGTGACTTTCCCTTCTGGGTTCCCAGGTCCCTGTCACAGTTAGAGGTGATTACTGACTCCCTCCCCCAGGACTCTCCCATGGGCTTCTGCCTCCGCAGACATCTTCTCTAGGCTCTGCACGCTTCTTGGAAATTTAGTAATCAGCGGGGAGAAAGCAGCATGCCCTCTCTGGAGCCTCATAACTACTAGTTTGGAGAGGAGGGCAGAGGCTTTGGCCAACCATAATGATGCCCTCGGAGTCACTCTCAGAGGGAAGTAGGGGCGGCAGCAGCTGCAGGGCCTCTGTGCTTGGCTGCCAATTCCTGATGATTTCCTTCTTTCTAGAGGACTGGCCAGTTGAACTAGAGCCAGTAGGAGCTTCCAAAGGGAACAACCTCACACCATCATTTGCTTTTGGGGAAAAGCGTGGGCTCCCACAGGCAAATGTCCAGATCTCCCCCACTGTGGATCCCATCTGACTTCTTGGTCAACATTTCTTTTTTTGTGTGTGTGTATGTCTGGGTACCAGGGGTTGACCTGGGACCTCGCGCGCCAGTAGGCACCCGTGCCACTGAATGATATCACCGGCCCTGGTCAACATTTCTGACTCCTGACTTCTCTAGTAAACCTTGCAAATAGAGCTGGATCATGCGTAATTAGAAAGAAAGGGTCTCCAAATAATAATGAGGAAGTAACAATATTAATAACAGCAGCTAGCTACCTAAAAATACCTAGTAATAAATTTAGCCAAACATGTAGAAGATCTCTACAATGATAATTAGAAAACATTGATAAAATAAGTGGAAGAAGACACAATAAAGTGGAAAGATATTCGGTGTTCCTGGATTGAAAGTCAATGTTGCTAAAAACTAGTTGGAGATAGTGGCACATGCCTGTTAATTGTAGCACCCTGTGAACCTGAACAGGGGGATCACAAGTTTGAGCCCTCCCAGGGTAACTTAGCAAGACTGTGTCCCAAAACATAAAATAAAAATATCTTAAAATGGTTAAGCTTAAACATTACCAAAAGCAGTTTAGTCTCTACTGAAATACCAATGATTTTTCTTCACAGAACTAGAAAGAAAAAATCTGAAAGTTATGTTAAGAATCACAAAAGCCCTCCATTCTCCAAAGCAATCCTGAGCAAACAGAACAAAGCAGGAGATGTTACACTACCTGACTTCAAAATATACTACAACATTATAGTAATCAAAACAGCAGGGTGCTGGTGTAAAAACAGACATGAAAACCAGTGGAACGAAATAGACACACACCTCTAGTCAACTGGTTTTTGACAAAGATATTAGATATTGGTAAAGGTATTAAGAACACATGTTGGAAAAAGGACAAGCTTTTCAATAAATGATGCTAAGAATATTGGATATCTGTAAGCAAAAATTGAAATCCCAGCTTCTTATGCTGTACAAAATAGATTAAAAGCTGAACTATAAGACCTGAAACTATGAAACTACTAGAAGAAAACATAGGAGAAATATTTCAGGAGTAGGAATAAGCAAGGAAGTTTTGGATGTGACCCCAAAAAAGCACAGGAACCAAAAAACAAGATAAAATACAATTATGTCAAAATAAAAACTTCTCACTAAAAATCACACAAAAGAGAAAAAAGACAATATATAAAATGGAAGAAGACATTTGTAAACTATACATCTGACAGAATTAATAACCAGAATATATAAGTAAATCCAAATACTCAATAATACAAAAACAAATATTCTGATTCAGTTAAAAGGCAATACAGCTAAATAGACATTTCTCAAAAGAAGATATACAAATGGCCAGCACCCTCCATAATGTCCAACCTCACCAGTTACCTAGGAAATATGATTCAAAACAACGATGAGCTATCGCCCCACTCCAGTAGGAATAGCTATTAGCAAGAAGACAGATGTTTGCATCGATGTGGAGAAAGATGAACCCTAGCACATTGTTGGTGGGAATGTGGAAAACAGTGGAAATACCTCAAAAAATTAAAAATAAAACTATCTCACGATCTACCAATTCCATTCCTGGATAAAATGACACCTCAGTGCATGAACTTAATTTGTTCCACAGTTCTGGAAAAGTTGGCTGTGTTTGTGTTTGTGTGGGAAAGACAGCCATAGTCCTTTTTGTCACCTGATGCAGAGGTGACAAACCTCTGCACCTTTCGCAAACAAAAATAAAATTTTGCCGAACGCCTCTGTTTGCGAAGCAAATTGTTTGCAAACAAAAGCATCCGTGAACTGAGCTCCCACTGTATTTATTCAAAGGAAATGAAATCAGAGAGATATCTGCACGCCCCTGTCAGTGCAGCATTATTCATTGCAGCCCAGAGATGGAAATGAACTACATGTCCATTGGACGTGGAATACTAGTCAGCCACAAACAGGCCGGCATCCTGTCATTCCTGACAACGTGAATGGAACTGGACATCATTCTGATAAATTAAACAAGCCAGGCACAGCAAGACAGGCACTGCATGACCTCATGTGTATCGGGAGTACAAAAAGTTGAGTTCCTAGCAGTGGAGAGTAAAATGGTGGTTACCAGAGGCTGGGGGCAAAGGTAGTAGTGAGGGGAAAGGATGAAGCAGGATTGCTCAGTGGGTAAATTACAGCTGGACAGGAGCAATAAGCTCCTGTGTGCTGGCACAGTAGGGTGACTATCCATAACAGTAATGGACCGTACATTTCAGAACATGTAAGAAAGTATGCTGAAAGTTTTCATCGTGGAGAATAATAGACATGTAAGCTGATTTAAACATTATACAATGTATGCATGTCCTGAAACATTGCTTCACGTTCCATTAACATGCACAATATTGATTTTTTATGTATTTATTAAAATAAATGTAGAGCCAGGCATGGTGGTGCACATCTGTAATCCCAGCACTTGGGAGGCTGAGGCAGGAGGAGCACAAGTTTGAGCCCAATCTGGACAACTTGGTGACTTAGCAAGACCCAGTCTCAAAAATAAAAAATGGCTGAGGATGTAGCTCAATATGAAGGCACTAGGTTCAATCCCCAGAACCACAGTAGTAATAATAATAATAATAATAATAATAATAATATAGTGATAACAGTAGCTAATACATACCAGAAACTGTTGTGTGACCTTTATGTGTTAGCTGTGTTTATCTTGTAACTGTAGGAGATGCATATTATTATTCTGTTTTACGGATGATTCTGTGTCACAAAGGTGACCTTTCCAAGGTCACAGAACTGGTCTGTGACGGGCTCTCAGATTTGAAACCATGTGAACCGGTTCTGACATCTGGACTCTAAGACACTGAGTCTCCCTTAATATCCTCCCCCGAGGTTCAAGGAAACTTATCTCGTGGTACTTGCCACTTTCTGCCGCAGCTCTGGAAGTTTTTTGTGTCTTTAGTTGCGCTGTTGTGGCTGCCTCAATGTCCTGAATGGATTCAAAACCTTTCCCTTTTATGGTCATTTTGACTTTGGGGAAGAGCAAGTTGCACCATGGCAGATTGGTGAATAAAGTGGATAAGGACACACGGCGATGTTTCCGTTTGACAGATGCTTGATCTATGTAGCGTGTTCAAAAAGTGCAGTGAATGCTAATGGAAATTTATTAGAGTGAAAGACAAATTAACCCTCCCTTGGAATATTCAAAACCCTCCCCCTCACTCCAGACACACTTATCCCATGGTTCTTGGCCATGTGTCTTCTTGTAGTGAATTATTCTGGATTTAGACATTCTCTGGGATTTTGATCCCCCGTGTTTGTCTGGGTCAGGACCCAGGTTTGGCTGGCTGAGCTCCGGAGATGGCTCCTGGGCACTGCAGGGCCCCAGGGGACACCGGTCCTGAAGCCTTTCTTGAGAAGGCCTGGCAGCTAGGTGTGGAGCTTTCTTCATACTTTGAAGCTCAGGTCAGAACCAGCTGTGACCTAATCCGGGGCAGCAGAAGCCCTGCTGTGTTCTATCATCATCGCTTCTGGATGCCCACAGCCTGCGGACCTGCTGGTCTCATAATCAGTGACTCAGACCACGCCAGAGACCAGAGAAGAAAAGATCTGAAGAGGACTTTTAGTTCAAATGCGCTCGCTCCGGGGGCTGCTCAGGGCCAGCATGCACGACGCTGAGGAAGGAGTTGCAATTACCGTTATTTACAGCAGTGGGTGCAGGGCTGCCTCGGGATTTTGTACCGTAGCTCTCATTTGTCTCCCATGGACCCCACGCAGCGTGTGTTCCAGTCCCTGCAATTCCTTCCGGAACGCAGGCTGTAGGGCTGGCGGCTGGCCACCTCCTCCTGCCAGGGCCGCCCTCCATTCCTCTCTACCTGAGCATCAGACCTGTTTCCTGTCCCCTCTCCTGTCTCCCCACTGCGGTCCCCCCGCCTTTTCTTGGGCCCAGGACACAAAAGCTTCCAGCCATCCCTGAGTGAGAGCGAGCGGGCGGGCGCTGCGGTCCGTGTGCCCCAGGCTGCATCTCAGCAGGATCTGGGCACATCTGGCTGCGCAGTAGGAGCAGCACACTCCAGAGTGCAAAAATAAAACCACAGAAGATCAGAAGAAAAGCGTCTCAGGCTAGAAATTACCCTTATCTTTATCTCCACAGAATCCATCAAGTACAAGCATCTAAGAGATGGCAGGCAGTAAGATAACAAAAGAGAAGCTGGGAGGAAATTAAAAGCAGCTTCCAATCATTTGCCCTTCAGCCTGTCTGGTCGGCCTGAAAGGCTCTGAGGGCGTCGCACAGGTGAAAGCTTCACTAGGAGCGGGCTGAGGAAGGGAGGCAGCCCGCTGGTCATCGGGCCTTCAGACAACAGCCTCGCCAGCCAAGCTTGAAACAGGAAAGCCACCTCCATTTGTACCTTGCACACAGGTAGGATTGTATACCGCCTCGCTCAGCATATGCAGGCCTGTCTCTCCTTGAGGGTTGGAGTTTTGATTGGTGAAGTGTGGATAATCTTTGTCTCCCTGCCCTTTAATGGTGTCCAGGGATTCCTGCCAGCAGATGACCCCGCTGAAACCCTTGGTGACATCACAGCCATGCATATTTCTTCTCCTGATACCAATTTGTTCCTAAAGGAGCATCTAGTATCTTGACACGGTCCTGTGTTTATTCCACATATTCATGATGAAAATAGTCAGTTGATGCCTGAGCAAATTGTGAAATGTAGATTGAGAAACAGAATCCACCACGCTTTTTTCTAGAGTTCAGTTAGGTGTTAGATTATGATCTGCATCAGTTACAAACTGACTTTCTTTGCCGTAGCATCAACAGTTTATTCAAACTGGGATAAAACTGATTTGAAATGATCAAAGAAGTTTTAGACTGAAGGTCGAAATCCTGTCCTCTGACATGTCATTTATATACCTGCTGTGTTAGTCACTTTCCCATTGCTGGAACAAAATACCAGACACCCCCATTTTAAAGGAGGAGAGGTTTATTTGGTGAAGTTTCCAGTGGGTTCCAACCAAAATCAGTTGGCTCCACGGGGGGCAGAAATAGCATGGCGCAAGAAAGTGGCGGAGGGAGGCTGCTCATGTTACAGAAGCCAGGAAGCAGAGGGAGAAGGGAGGAGCTGGGGACAAGAATGCACCCTTCTAGGTCAGTCTCCCCATGACCCGCTTCCAACGAAATCCCATCTCCTAACAGCACTTTTAGCCGTGAACTTCTCCACGGGTGAACCCACTGACTAGTACGGCACCGCATGCGACGATCGCCTTCCACACACGAGGCCTTGGGGGACGTCTGGATCCAAACCATGAGACCTGCTGTGTGCCACAGCTCGCATTTGTCTGTGCCATGTGCAGTCGTCGTTTTTAATATCTTCATGTTGATGCGGGCGGTGCACAGAAGGTGCTGCATGGCTCTAGGGGAGCCGCTCATCTTGCAGACTTCCTGGGCAGCACCATCTGGAGTTTGAAGTGTAAACCTGCATGGCCGTAGGTGTCAATTCAGTGTATGGGCTACAGGGACACAACCAGGAGCCTATTCTATAGCATATAGTAGAGTTGCAAGAGGACAGTACGGTTCCCGCCCATCTGCTCCACCCTGTGACCCAGGCAAGTAAGTGAAGACAGAATTATGCGGAATGCCCTAAGACAATGTTGGAGTTACGCACAGAGTTCCAGGTGGCAGAGAGGGGAACTATTAACTGCTCTTGAGGGAATCGGGGAGAGTGCACAGAGGAGAGGACACCAAGCCTTGGTCTTGAGGAATGAGTAGCTGTTACAGGGACAGAGGAGGAACATCAGGAAGAGGTGCCCCTTGTGAAAAGACAGAAAATGAAGAGCTCATTTAGTAGAGGCGAGCAAGTTTAGAGCTCGAAAACAGTGGAGACAGGAAGAGAAGGACAGACGGAGAGACGCAGCTAGAAAGATAGGGTGAGCCCGATTGCAAAGGACCCTTGCTACACAGTGTGCAGGGCTAAGATAAAGTGAGTCTATCAAGGCATAGATTCAGAACTAACTGTTTAGCCGGTCAAGCTGTAGTCTGAAAACTGACAACCAAAAAGTTGGTGTCTTCCTGTGGAGCAGCCAAGTCATGCTCCAGAGCACGGGCTCTGGACTGGGGAGGTGTGGGTGCGATGTTAGGGTTATTTAACCTCTGTGTGCTTCCGTTCCGTGAGCTCGTAAAGAGGATTAATACTAGACCTGGCCCATGGAATTGCTGTGTGTGACAGGAGGTAATCTATACTGTAATTCGCTTGCCTGGTGTCTGATACACAGGAACTCTTGGTGGATCCTCTTCCACTGGGTTGCTTTTCTTCCTCCCACTTCTCTTCCCCTCCTCTTCTTTGCAAGTTTCACCAAGATCACAGTCCCGATTTTTCTCCTTACACTCGCTGTGATTGGATGGTAAGTGTCTAGTTTGGTTTCTATGGACAGCAAACCTGAGGGCATCTAGAGATCTACTTGTTATTAGCAACACTGAAAACAGAAGGAAATCAGGAAAATCGCAAGTATTTTGTCTTCTCACATCAAATAACCAATCTTTTTATAATCTGTCTTCCAGTGTAGGCCATATGAACTCCTTCCTGTTCATTGCTTATCATAGTTTTATGTTTCTCTAAACTAGCAAAAAGTCAGCGTAAGTTATTTCCGAAGGAATTTCTGGAAAAACTGTTAATGTGAGATTTGCTATCACAACTACCCTACCCTTTACAGAGAGAGAGAGAAATACACAGAAAGAAAGAGAGAGGCTTCTTCATTAATAGTCCAGTCCCCATTTTGAAGATGGCAACGTGGCATCCCTTTATCATTTTAATTGAATAATGTTGGAGCAAGCCTTTCCGCTCTTCTAACGACAAGCCTTGGCTCATAGGCGGAAGTTCAGTTCAGCTCTGAGATGAGGACTCTCTGAGAGGCCAAGGGCCCCTGTGATTTAAGGTTCCCTTTTCCTTCTCCTATGAATCTCTGGCGTGTGACTTGAAGATGATGTTTGGGTCCAGTATAAAACAGTCCAAAGGCAAACCTTTTGCCAGGCTCTCTAATCTGTTTGCAGAGATGCTCTCAGCATTTCATCCTTGGCTTAGATGCCAGTGTTTATATCCCCAACACCACTGCAAACATCCCCGGCAGGAAGAGGAGACCCCCGCAGCGCTGTGCCAGGGCCAGTTTTCCAAGCACTGGGGTCCAGCCACGCAGTGATGGGGGGCAGGCATGGGAAAGGGAGACAGCTCCATCAGCTGGAAATCAGGAAGCTCAGGTCCCAGGGTCACAAAAGCATTCTTTAAGTCTCACTGTCAGAGCACCAGGGTTTCCTGTGTCCTTTTCTCCTTCACTCAAATACCCATTCTGCATTCCTGGACTGGCCTTTTGGTTACCCTCTGCCTTGTAACCAAGGGCAGGAGAACCAGCATACGTATCCAACTGTAGTCCTGGCACATATGAGGAATTTCAGTGAACACTGGCCTTGTATTTGCATTAACTCCCAGACCTTTCCATGTTCACTTTCACAGATGCATAAATGGCAGCTCAAATATTAACACCAAAGTAACAGAGCAAGATTGGAGATGAGAGTCATCTGACCAAAAGCCTTTTACTTTCTGCTGTGTCTCACTGTTCAGTATCTCTTCAAACTGCCCCTGGAGATGCAGTCTCCCTTACAGATGCTTCTTGGTATCCCTTGGACCCAAGGGCCACTCTGAGCATCCCAGATAAGCTGGGGGTACTTGGCTGCAAAGTTATGCGGTGGCTGGCATCTGTAAGTAACTTGGAGGCTACAAAATATGAGTAAACACCACAATCAATATGGAGTGAAGGGCCAGTGAGATAGCTCAGTGGCATAAACGGCTGCCTGGCAAGCGCAAGGTCCTGAGTTCGACTCCCGGTTCCCACATAAAAAAAAAAAAAATGGAGAGAAAAGAGCTAGGCGACTATGTATGGCTCCATTTATAAAAGTCAAAACACAGGCAAAACAATTGATGATGTCAGAAATCAAGGTGGTGGTTATGTTCCAGGGTAGAAAAGAAAGTGGGTCCGAGGGGATTCTAGGGTGCTACTCTTGGTTTGGAACTGGTGACGGAAGAGTGTTCGTAGGTGAAAGTCAATTAAACTACATGCCTGTGATTTGTGCATTGTTCTGTAAGTGTGTTAAAATTCAGTAGAAACATTTTGGAAAGTTGCATAGAGTTTAGAGCATAGAGTATTTTGAAGCAGCTTCTTTGAATTGTCAGACACCTTTACAATATATTGAAAATTTCAAGGAGAAAAAGTATAATAGTTTTTTTTTTTTAATCTTAGAAAATTGCCCTCTCGTATCTTTCCATTATGGCTAATATTTCATCTCTGTTGAGCTTAGTGTGAAAATTTGAGTCCCAATCTATTATCAAGGTTTTAAATCCTCCCATTGAAACTCAAAAGCAACAATTCTCTTTCTTTTCCCCTGTACTATAAGATACTGATTATGAGGAAGTGTAGTTCATTTTTGAACCTCAGTGATTGTTACAGTAATCACTGATGTATTTTACCACATACGTGAAAGTTGGCACGTTAGATTTGTGTTGGATTATCAGCCCCTGCCGAAGTATATGCTATTGCCATAAGAATAAAGGAGGTTCTTATCCGTGGAGAAAGGCTGCCGATGATGAGACCCTACAATTCTCACCTATCTGTGTACAGTACAAACTAAGCTTTCACACCCATTCATATGGGGTTCGCTACAAATAACATGGAAGTACCCTGAGCCTGCATCCTGTGAATGGGTACTAATACCTTACACGGTTTTAATCATATTGCATCAAAACAACTCAGTCTTTGAGAAAAATACTCTTACATCCCCATTTGACAGATGAAACTAAGGCACACTTATGTTATGAAACTTTACCTGGGTTCAAGAGCCAGGAAGAAGTAGAACTAGGACATAAACCTGCTTGGTTTGGATTCTGTTGCTGGCAAAGAGCAAGCTGGCCATTCTCAGGTCACACCTGTAAGACCTGATATTTAAAGTCTGTTGGGATTCAGGACTGATTTCAATGGGAAAATTTTGAGAACCTGGCATGTTTGAGATAAGAAAACTGGGGAGAAAGGCTCATAAACTAGAGGGTAGTCATGATGGTAAGGAGAGTATGCGCTCACTGAATGGAAAGGGTAGAAGTGGGGTAGCGCAGAAGCAATGCAGCGCTTTAGGGTTGCCTTGTGAAGGACTCTGATGTGGAAGGTGCACTTTGGTGTAAGTCGTTCCCAGTCGGTACCAGACACTGGGCAGAATCTATCCAGTGAGCCCAGTGCCAAGCATACAACAGTTCGTCAGAATCACAGCTGGCCCAGAGTTCCTTGAACCAACATGAAGTTTTGTTTGCTTTTCCTTTAGGATCACAGTTTATGAAAAGTCAGTATCAAAGTGCTTCACTGAGCCAAGTTCTTCACCTAGGATGATGTTCTGGAAACCTTTCTTGCTCCACTTCAATGCTTATTCCTTACAGCTACCCCCCCGACGTCCAGCTTTCTGCCATGTTCATGTCACCTCTTTCCATGTCTGTATACAGGCAGAGGAGTCTATTGAAAAAGTAAACGAGCCATTATGTGACAGACTAATCAGGAAGATCAATCAAGCCTGTGTATCTCCTAAGCATCATGCTGGAAAAGTCTTACAGAAGTTAGTCACTCTCTTCCCCCCACTGGAAACCCACTCCAACTCAGTGAATTCCCGCCCCTTCTTAATAAAATGCTTTAGAGACGTGTAAATGCCAGAAACTGCAGGGAGGGCAGAGGCAAAACACTGTCCACATGCTCCGTCCTGCTGCAGGTCCGTGGTTTCTCTCCCTGCACATACGCTGCAGAGCAACTCATTTGCCTCTTGCGCCCCATACTTTTTAGAATGAATATATCTGTGTAACTTGCGAGTTACTAAAAAACATGGGCAGGCTAAGCCCCTGGAGAATAGCGCTGTGGTCTAGGTTCTGCCACTTCAAGCTCACTTTTCCCACTCTGGCTGTATTTTGTGTTTGATGACGATCATAGATAGTGAGTACTGAATTGTCTGTCAGGTCCTGCCCTGGGTGGGTTAGAAACATTTCCTCAGTGGTAGCAGTGGTGCTATGAGGTAGCAGTTACCGTCCTCCATTTATAGATGAGGGAATGGAAGTTTAATGAGGTCCAGTGATGCGTCGAAGACTGTACTGCTTGTTAAGTACCGTGGGAGTCCCCTGCGTCTCACTCCCTGGCTTGCCAACTGCTATGGTGCAGAGTAGCTGCCGGCAGCCATCCTACCCTTGCTGGTTTGCTTCATCTCCAAGAAATGAGCTCATTGCTTGGCCCTGGTTAAAGTTCTGGTTTCATTGGTTTTGACCTTTGCTCCTGCTCAGCTGGCATCTGGCATCCGACATCATGTTCATGACTTTCCTATTAACCATACCATGTGACCTCAAGCAGACCAGGGACCACTCCCAGCCCTCCCCTGTCCTCAAGCAAGGAAGAGATCAGACATCCCTGGCCTAGGATGGTCTCTGAATAAATATTAAAATGTTACGTGCTTGGACTGATGGATGGACTCACCTGGAAATGGCTTATTTCTTCTTATTACCAAAGTCAAGCTAGAATTGGAAGAAACAGATGCAAAGCAAAGAGCAACTTGGTGTTTAGTCAGCCTCCAAATCCACATGACCTGTGAGCTCCCCATTTAGCTTCCCCACCCCTGCTTCTGCTGCATATGTTTGCTGCTGCTATAGCTTACAAAGCTCAAACCTGCAGGGGCCCTCCGAGCCCGCTCGGTATGCTCTTTCCCATGATTAGGTAAATGTCAGCGGAAAATCACCATGTATTTAGTGTTTTAATAAAGCCACCATTTGTTGGTTTTGTGGCCTTGGGTTCCAAAAGGAAAAGAAACAGCCGCATTAAACTTTGCACCTACAACTCCAGCGCCTCCCTCCAGGATACGTATAAATGTTATCCTCCTGCCACCCAAGCCATGATTTCACTGGCGCAGCCTCTGCTGCTAATTCTAGCCCATAATCACAGGACTAGCCAGGGTCATTTTCAGGCTTGAGGAAAGAAATAGAATCCAGATTGTGTGTCACAAGAAACGTAACTTTAATTCCTAACTTCCAGCTCCTTGATGACAAAGTCACCGCCTGCCAAACTTAGATCACAGTAATTCTACTGAGAACACAGAGGCCTGAAATCCCTCTCAGCTTTTCTTTCCCTGCGATGCCCTCAAAGGACCTCATGGCCACCTCCAACCTTATTGTCACGCCCTTGCATTATGCAGTGCAATGTCTGGGACAGCAACAAACATCAAGGAGGAAAGAAAGCAGCTGTGTGTGATGTCACAGTGCCCATTAGGTGGCCCTAATGCACCTCAGGTCCTGCTGATGTGGCCGCCAAATCTTGTGCATGGTCGTTGGAGTATTAGTGGGCCAGGGAGTCTCCTCTAACTGTTTTCCAATGCCTTGATATGTTTTCAAAAGAAACCTGAGTGGAAATAGAGAACCGGAAATTGCACTACACCTGTATTGGAAGCCGCACAGTGGCTTACATTAACTCTCAAGCATAAGCAAGGGCTGTGGATGCTGGCGACCTGGAATGAGAGCATGGGGCCTCACAGAGGAGGAGAAAGGAAGGAAAGGACAACACAGGGGCCTCCTGCCCATGCCTCTGACGAACTCTCCCACATACAAATGGAATTTTCCTCAGCGCACCACTCTGAGGCTGTTGTACACTATGAGTGGGTCGGTATTGCTGTGTGACCACAGGAAGCACACCTGCCACGCACCGGACCAGAAACTGGCAGAAGCCAACCGTATTTGAGACCTGTTCTATTTTTTTTTTTTCCTTTGTGTGGGTTCCGGGAGTTGAACTCAGGACCTTGCGCTTGCCAGGCAGGCGCTTATGCCGCTGAGCCATCTCACTGGCCCTTGAGACGTGTTCTTGGGCAAAGAAAGCCCAGAAACTTCGCTGCAGCTCCAAACATACTTGCCGTAAATGTTATGCCCTATAGTGTTCCCCCTTACCATCCAGAGTAAACTGGAAGAATATTAACATCAGGAAATGGAAAATTCACTTGGATGGGAAAAATAGGATCAGAGCCTGGAAACTAGTTCATGGGAGAAAACCCTTGATGAGTTATAGCAGTGAAGAATAGTTTACGTATCTCTGATTACCTTTCCTTGTAGCTGTGGAAAAGAAGCAAGCAGAAATTTGTGGCCGAGCTCATTCTTAGAGTGAAGTCTGAGACTTCTCCCTTCCTTTCCGGGAAGCTTTCAGGAAGAATGGCCCTGCATGTGGCCAGATACAACCCGGTGGGGTCAGTTGCCTCCTGAGTCTCCCTAGACTCACACCTCACTCTTCCTTTCCCCCTCCGGGGTTTAGAGCTCTCCATTTCTCCTGTACCCAGGAGGCCCCCACAAAGGCTGACGTTAGTCGACGTCAAAGCTTGGTCTGGCCGTTTCCACTTCTGTGAGGCTTCCCGGTGGGATTGTTAAGGCCCTCAGCATCTGGCGGCAGGCTCAGGGTTACTGTGCACAAATGACGAGGAGGACCAGCAAGGGCAACATTTTTATAAAAATCTTCATTTTGGACGAGATGCTTATGGATAGTACTGCCCACTCTCCTGGGACCTAGTTGGCTGACCACTGGCCCAACCTGGGCACCTGAAGCTGAGTAGGAAAGGTCGGAAAATGCCTGCTGGAATGTCTTCCCTCCTCCTGGTCAGGCCACAGACTGGGTCCCCCAGCTCTGCTGTCGATCTCTTGCAGACGCATGCCTGGGTAGGTAGCTACAGTTGCTTGCTCCTTTCTTGTTTCCCACGAAGCAATTCATAATTTTACACCTCCGAACTTATATTGTCTGTTGTCTGTGCTATTCTTCTTATTTCTTAACTATATTTTGCCCAGATTGCTTCTGGGGAGATGAAAAGCCAACTCTCTATACTGAAGGCTAACATTTAAAACACTGCAGTTTGCAGGTGGAAAGGATGCTGTATAAGAAAAACCTACCCGGCCCCCCAAAAGACGCGTCCAGGAGACTGGGGAGTGGTGGTGTTGTAAGCAGCTCTAAAACCTTGGGTGGGAAGTTTTTCAGCAGCATATTTGACGGCCATGGGGCCTCAGGCGACCTTTCCCACTGCCTTCCCTCGGCTCCTTTCCCCGCACTCTCCTCCTTCACCCCCATCTTTCCATTTTCTTTTCTGAGTCTCCATCTCCTCATCCTGAATCTATTTCCTTTATTCTTATTTTGGCCAGAGAAAGTAACTTGTTTTATTTTCTTTCTTCAGCATGCCCACAGAATTATACTGTGGATGCCTATGTCATATATCTTAGTTACTTTATCTTGTGGGTAAGCAGGGAGAATGACTTCATACCAGGCCAGAGAAGATAAAAAAGTCAAATTCAGTTTCCCAGCATTTCAGCCAAGAAACTGGTCTATTGACCTACTTACAGTTATAATTCTTAGAAGACAAAGAGAAGGATGTGGATTTACTTATATAAATCTGTTGAAAATTAAATGACCATGGATGCGTAGCAAATATAATTTTATTCTACTAATAAATTGTGTGGATTAGAATTCATAATGCATTGAAAATAATTTGAAGGACAATAGACATTATATATTTATGTCCTTAGTATTAATAGGTAGAAAATGAAGAAGGGTAAATGCTGGTGGTGTGTGTGTGTGTGTGTGTGTGTGTGTAAAAGAAACAGAGCTGAGTTTGAACCCACCCATATTGTCTGTTCTCATCTGCAGTTCTACATTGTGAATATTAATAACTTCAGGGTGGAACTCTTGTAAAGAGGGTAAATTGTTTAAAATGGTGCTAGCACTGTGTCTTCAAACGGTGCACATTGTTAAAATGAACTTAAAAGTTTTGCTGATCTTTGTAGACGCAAACATCCCTTAACACCTCTGAGTTATTTTCAGGGTTGAGACCTCCCAGCGCACCATGGAAAGGAGGAGTAGCGCATCCCTGACAAATCTGTCCTCCCTTTGCTCCACTTCTCTTTCCGATCTCTCCTCTGCCCTTCCTCAGACAAAACAGTCTTTTGGGTACTGCTTTTAACTTCTTTTCCTCCTTCCAACTTGCACTGGGATATAACTAATGTACTTTGCTGCTTGATGCTGAGCCCAGCAAGAAATCCACATCAGCACCCGCTGAACGAACCTCCTCCTACTTTGACAAAACCAAATGCCAAACTGGTTTCACAGTGGAGATGTTGGGCATGAAAGCTGGCTCCATCAGAACGTCCACCCGGTGGTTATGTGAATGGTTGTTTATAACCTGTGTTCAGCTTTCTAGCCAAACACTAGTGTCGCCTAAAATTGCTACTGTGAGAAAACCAAAATGCTATTTTGTAAGACCACACTGTTCATCTATGTTTTGGAAAACTGCTCTTCTTTCTGTAGAGCTTGCTAAAGAAAGATAAACAAGTCTCCCCAGACAATGGGAAGAGGGAGAGCAGCGGTTCTTTATTAGGTTACATAGTACTGTGGGGACGGGCAGAAATGTGTGGTTGAAAGGTGGCTGCCTTCATGTGGGGTGAAATGCATGAAATACCAGCAGTCTCCACAGATCCCCGAGTTGACCCTTCGTGGATTGGTGACTGAGAAATGGGCCAACACCTTATTTTTCCCATGATCACATCAGAAGTATAACTTGGATTTTAAATCGTCTGTTGTTTCTCTGTTGTAATGATAGCTTTAACAACTAATTTGGCTTTAAATAATAATTAGTTCCTAACTGCTGAAGATCAGTGACCCCACTTTCCACTAAAATTCCTTTCCACTCAGCATCTCAACTTCCGAAGTAGCTATAGGTGATGAGAAATTGACAGCGCAAAGATGTGAGGGATTTGTGTCTTGCGGCCCACATATAATCATAAATAATTTATTGGGCCTGGTTAGAATCATTAAATTTCAAATGAACAAATTAAAAATAAAATCTCTTCAGGAATGATAGCAATAATCTAATTTTCCATTTGGTCTGAATTTTGGATCAAATATATAATTTATTCAGTGTAATAAATTTGTGTCTTAATAACATGAAATGATTTCAGGGACCGGCTGTCATCTTTGGAGCCATCAGGAAATAGGCCCAAGTGGATTCATAAGGAGACTCAGTGGTTATTCCCAGCAATGCAGGAAGATGGAAATAGTCACCGGCAGCTGTCACCGCTGCCGGGTCTCTGGCCTATGGGGAGAGAGAGGGATGGCGATGCTGGGGTCAAGATTTTCATGCAGACTTAAGGCTCAGGGCCTGCAAGTCCTTACAGAGAAGCTGAGACAGACACGTAAGAAAGAAGCCCTGCTAAGATGGAAAAGCATTGCTCGGTAGGTGGGAGGGTCCGAAGTTGTCAGTGGATGTTCTGCCATTCTCAGTCGTGGGCAGTCATTCCCAGAGTGAGGTGGGGGAATTGTTGTCTGGCATCTAAGAACCAAAGAAAGCCCTGTAGGTGGCCTCCAGCCCCGTGCTGAAAATCCGAGGGGAAATGAAGGTTGCTGTGACTGATAAGAGGAAGGGCAGGTCGCCAAGCTGCTGCTTCGTTTCCTTTTGGCGACAAGGAAGTGTCCTTCCACCCTGACCTTTGGGATGCTTAACTATTTTCTGAGACTCTTGTGCATTTAATAAAGTGTTTAGATGGAAATTTGTGTCACCTGGTCATTTTTAATTGACTATATCAATTGGAAATGACCTTCCTAGGAGAGCAGCTTAAAAACCATGGACTCGGATCTTGAAAACAGTTTCCAGTCATCTTGATGGAGCGATGCTAGCACAGTTCTCTCCTTTAGAGAAGCTGAACGTTTCCACCAAAAATAGTGGTGGTGGAGTGGTAGTAGAGAAATAACTGTTTAAATACAAGCTGTTTTTCTCTGCCTTCCCCTTAAAAATCAGACCCATGTTCTCAGTGTGAAAGATCAAAGGAGGATTTTCCTGAACCAGTGTTTCACTGATTGCTTGATGTATTTTCATTAGGAAAACGTGCTTTGCAACATCTTTGAAAATGAGGAAAATTCGGTCTTTCTTCCTAGTCTAAGACTTTCCTTGATAATCTAAAAATCCCCTGAGTAATGTTGATACTTCAAACTTAGATCCTGCTTCCCAGACAAACTTCCTACCATCTTGAGCTAGGACAGTGTTTCTCCTAAAGCTTGACTCGACTTACTTTTTTGCCAGATGCCGCAATCCACACTTTAATGTACTATGGCTTGGAGAGATAAGGTTCTGCTAAATGAATCCAGATTTGACTTAATCAATTTTACAATCTTTAAAATGGGAGTACTTGAAATGGCAGAGAGCGCTGTTAGTATTAGCTCTATTCCTGAGGTCAGAAAATTTAATGAACTACTCACTGGGCCAGTCCAGAACATATATTTCCAGATACATGAATGTCATTGTGGGAGCCACATGAACTGGTAAGCAAGATCAGCAGTTTGGATTTGGTTGGCAAAGGAGCAGAAGAAGACAGCCAGTACATTTTCTTATGTAATTAATTCCCTCTTCCTCCAACCAGAGACTTTTTTTTTTAAAGCAGAAAGCATAGAATTATGCTGGAAAATTCTTTCACCATGACTGCCACACTCTGGAATATAATTTCTATCCCAGCTATGAACCTTTGAACTTATAAAGCCTTCACTGACCCAGTTAACTGTGACTAAGAACCTTTTCATATTATTTGGCTAATACATTAATTGTAATCTTTTACATTTCTCTGACCACATTTTTTGTAGTTTTTAGGATGGAAATAATGTGTGTATGGGGAACTGCTTCTGCCTTTATCAAAACTGCACTTTACAAAGGAGGAAAATTCCCGTGTGTATGCATTTGTGTATTTACGCCACACAATGCCGCATCTAAACTAACAGGTCAGTGAAGATCCCTGGAGTAAGCCCAAGGTAGAGAGTACTGCAATCGGCACAGAAGGAAACTTGAGAACAGAAAAGACAAAGCAGTCTTAGCTGTGGAAAAGCTTGTAGGCTATTTAGGGAGAGCAACCTATTGTGAAAAAAAAGCATGTATTTTCCAGTCTAAGGCAAACAGCTAGAGCAGTGTAACAGGTTGAGCCCTTATGTGCTAATGGGATGTAAGGCAGAACAGTTAATCAAAGAAGACTTCCTGGAAGAGGCGAATGTTGAATAGGAATTTGGAAAAAGATTAATGGAGAGAAACTTTAAATGACATTAGTAGCTTTTACTGGAGATCTGAAATGGAAAGTTACTTGCAAAGAACAGGATTTCCTAAGCCTGAGTAGACACCCCAAAGACCTGTTATCTGCCATACATTGGTTGGTTAACCAAAAAATGAACATTAAAAAGGGGCATCATGAAATATGAAGTGCATGAAGCATTTTATTGTAACTTAATGTATGTTAGTGTACACTTGGCCACACATTTTCAACATCGCGCTGGAGAGTTGTCTTTGGGTTGGATTCTGTTACTTCGGCTGAGTCTTGCTTTACCCTTAATACCCGGATTCTGTTCCTTGGAGGAAAGATCAGAACGCTGGGGCCCTGGCTCAGCCCGATGAGTGGGCACCTACTCTGTCTTCTGTTTGCACATAAAAATGTTTGTAGTTACGTTACCCATACAACACTGCCTGCAGGTTCCTTGGGGACATGGCTTCACATCAACACAACTTCTCTAACCACAAAAGAACTCTATGTCATTTTCGTATCATTTGCTTAATTCATTTTGACCAATTTTATGAGTTCCACAAGAAGAACAAGTACTCTTGTGAGTCCAGGAGCATTTGTGAGAGAGCAGAGAACTCGCAATTTGGGGGCAGAAATGCATGGGCTTTCTTGTGGAAAGAGGTGAATTCAGCATACGGAGGATCCGGTTCTGCATAGTTCAGAGGTGAATGATGTGTTGTCGGTTATGTAAGGATCAGTAACTATTCAGTGTTCGATTCCAATAGGTATTGTAATAAGACCCGAAGACAGACTCCAAGAGGAGTACGGGCTTTGGAGTCAACTGAGAGCAACTCTAGGACTTCTAGTCCAAAGAGCTGGAGGTGATCATGGGCCACCCGTGACTCCAATCCCTGGCGATGACAAACCAAGTGCTAAAAGGGGAAAATTAAAATAGCTGCAATCAAAGAAAACAAGACAAACATCTTTGTGGCCCAGAAACATAACAGAAATGCAAAATTGTGCATTAAGCCAGGCTAAAGCTACCGGCCTGCTGGGCTCAGAGCCAAACATTCTTTTGGTAGATTTTATACTTTGAACATCTGGTTCAGCATTGCTACAGTGAAGATTCTTGACTACATCTACATGGCAAAAATTACAGTGGATTATAGCAGATTTATCACCTCCAAAACACACAATTTCAGGGCAAATCCACAGGTTCCATCAGCAACCTGAACAGTCCAATTAGTGGTGTCTTACTCATTACTGCAAATGGGGAGCAGGTGCTAGTTCTGATTTGTGCAAGAGCACAACCACGGGTAACACTCGCATGCTCACCGGAAGACCTCTGCAGTCCAGGGCATCTTTCTGACCCACATCTGTCTCTGGAGTGACCCCTACAGGGTACTTGCTGAAACCCATCTAATTCATACCCCAGACTCTGGGGCAAAGTAGTCACTCCTGTTCCTCCAGTATGCTCCAGTCAAAGCAACTGGGAAGGTGTCCTGGAATAAGTGGTTCCTGGGGAGGCTTCCTGAAAGATTTCAAGGCAGTCTTTCAAAAGATACATGCTGGAGTTTATTATAAGTGAAAAGTTTTTAGTCGAGAAGACACCAAGTAACAGTTGTAACTGCACTTAAAAAGCAGAAGCAAACAACTGTACATAAATGCAAAGTAATGTGATGGTATTAATATAGAATTATGGAGAAAATGAGCTGCAAACTGTAACACGTTACAGTGTACCTGTGGCCACCATGAACAAACCTTCTGTGTGTGACTGATGGGAAAGTGGGGCAGATGGAGAAGACATGGACTAACTCCTCCTTGGAAGCCTCATGCTTGACTTTTATCCTGCTTGGCCCCTCTAGGTTCATTCACTCAATAAACATGGGTTGAATGGTTGCTGTGGGCCAGAGTCTGTGCTGGATTTCGGGGAGGTGCTGGTGAGTGGGACTCTTATTACACGGAGGATGTTTTGCATTGCTTTTCTTCTCGGTAAGGAAGTCTTTGATGAAGTACAGAAGAAGGAGAAGTTGAAGAATCCCTGCTGCCTGCTTTCTTTAGAACATCATTAGCTTAACTTAGCAAAAGAAACAGGAAACAGTATTAGATAAAGTGTCTTTCAAATAAACAGTTACATAGAGCATCAAGCCTCTTAAGAATCAAGAATCACCAAGGCATTTTTGTGCTAAAAGAGATTTCTTTAAGAGTACAAATCAGGTCAACATACGCTTATGGCAGTGTATCAGCCGAAGTGAATGCTGCGCAAATCTCCACATAGAATATGTGGATATGGCTAAGACGTGGTTCCTATCCTAAGAGGTCACAGTCAACTAGGTGACACAAGAGAAAAGCGGAAATCAGAGGGAAGCTCTCTGTACTTAACTCTCCCTTGTTAATCTAGTGCTCTTTGGTGATGACATGTGACTTTTGAATGGACCTTATTTTTTATCGCTCAAAATGATCTCGGGAACTCCCCTCCATGTCTGCCCTGAAGAGAATAGAGCTTCTTCCCCAACCTTGTGACGCATGTAAGTGAACCTAAGCCCATCCCTTATTCCAGAGGATGTGGAGGGTCATGATTTTCTAGGGTCACAGACACAAGGTCTTAGTCTCTTTGTTCATTCTCAACTTATTTGGGAAGAGTCAGAGGGAAACTTCTAGCGGAGTTTCAGATTCATCTTGATGATTCATTAGCTTAGATGGCAGCATGGGAGAGATGGCAGTAAGTGAGATAATCAGGCAGCCCAGCCGGAGGGGAGGCAGGCAACGGGTGCCCAACTCCTCCTGTCCCCTGACTACCTGCTGATCTTCAAAGCTTTCAGCACTGGTGCGCCTCAAGGAGGCACACTCCTCCTTTTGAGACCAGGTTTCCAATTCACATCTGGCTTTGCACAACAATGACATAATAACAATAACTTACGGAGAGCCTTCTGTGCATCAGTGAGCTAAATGCTTCTCGAAGACTCCTATGCGTTAGATATTAGTCATCTCCATCTTGCAAGATAATGAAAATTGAAGCTCAGAGAGGTTAACTAATAGCCCTGGTTTCAGTGTCTAGGGAAAAGACTGATGCTCAAACTCTGTTCCTTCTGATCCCAAAGACAGAGCCCTTGATCCCCAAGCTGCAGTGTTAAGAATTTGCAGCCCACATTCAGCTTCTCAGAAGCATCTCCATGCTTCTCAAGAGCCAACTTCCGCTCCCTTCCTACAGAGCACACACACCCTCCCCGTACACCAGCTCACACACATAAAGGACATTTCCACTGTCTCGTTTCTGTTTGCTTCCAACGTGGCTCAGACCCAATTTCAATTTTGGCTGGGCCTTTACATGCTTTTTAAGTATTAAGGGTTCCAGAGACCTTCACAAAGACCAAGGGAGGTAGGATTTGTGTTTTCCTGCCAGTCAGGGTAGGCAACTGCAAGCTTTCACAGGCTCCCCCACACCCATGATAGCAGTTGCCGTAAAGACACAGAAAAGCCCAAACATTTTTGTGCTTGTTTACCAATGCGTCATAGGTGCTTGTCAACAGATTGGCGAAAAGAAGAGCAAATTCACAATATTTTCTGCCTTTCTAGTGCATCTTCCTGAAGTAGTCTCTTGCTTTGAGCCCGGAAGGTTGGTTCTTTTCCCACTTTACCTTCTGCTTCCCCCTGAAACATCTTCATCAGCTTCCCTGTCTTCTATCCGCTGGAAGTTCCTGTTTTCCTTTGAAAGGATTTCTCTCGGTAAGCTGACCTCTGTGGGTTTTCTCAGCCCCACTTGCTTGCACACGCTGTGATTCATTTGCACTAATTTGTGCAATGAGCAGCAGGCAGGGGCCAGCGGAGACCCTGCTGCCTGCAATGGGCTAATCAGCTCCCACCTGTGGCTGCCTCCTCCCCTCGCCCCCTCCCCCATTCCTCCCTCTGTGTCTCCGGCCCCAGGCTTTGCTCTCCGGGAAGTGGTGTGAAAGCAGACATCTCTAGCTGGAGTCAGGCTCACACTGCTAAAAAAACACGCACTGGAGGGTGTAGCTATTTCCCCATTTGTCTACTTCAAAATTAACATTTGATTACTGAAGTTTTTTTTCTTCCAAGTAAAGAAAAAGAAATATGTTTCCTCTAGTCCTGGCAGATCATTTGTTGTTTTTTCTCACCCCTCCTGCTTCTCGCGAGTACATTTGCAAAAATGAGCGAAGTCTGATTTCTAGCAGAGGATATTTCATGGCTTAGTTTCTCATCAAGATGATAAATCAGACCGGGTGCCTGAGTAATTACATTCCTGGAGCTGGACTGTAATTTTTTTTTTTAACTGCAGAACTCACAAGGCAGTGTTCCGACTCATTATATACAACAGTTTTCATAACTCATGCAAATATTATGTACAACTTTTGAATAGATAGAGGGGTATTTTTAGGAATTTTCATCAATACTTAATAATGCAATTTACACTACAAACAGAACATTGCTATGAAGAATTCAAGAGCGAATGAGTGCCATTAAGTCAAGTAAGAGGTGTCACAGACCTGGCTTTGGTTTACAACACCTTGTCTCAAGACGCATGAATGTACATTTGGGCATCATCGTCGCAGGTGTTACGCCGTGCCTTTCTGCTCTGAAGGCAGCGTGGGCTTCGCTCTGGGAACCAGGCGGACTGAATTCCATTCTAATTTCCATAACCAAATAGCTATGAGAATTTGTAGAAATTCATTTCTTTTTATTTTAACAGAGAAAAGCACCACGTGGCCTCTACTTTCCCCGAGATCATTTTTTATGGCCTGCTTTGACTCTGACAGAGAAATGTATCTTACATTTCTGAAGGCAAAGCCTGCAGATCCAGATCCTTGCTTTTCATGCCTGCTCCCTCCTCCAGAGCAAAGGGCTCGTGTGCATAAGAACGACAGCAATAAAGACAAAAAAGAAAATAAAAATGAAATGCAATGAAATTTGGGTTGGGGAATGATAACCGTAGCTGAAACCCAAGCCACGACCATGTGCTCCCTGGGGTTTCAAAGAGTTAAGAAACTAGGGTGCGCTATCTAGAACTTATCATCAGCAAGGGCTTTTGCCAAAATTATGTATAATGAATACTGATTTGAGTGCTACATTCATTCTAAATTCCACATAAGGTCTACTGCTAAGTAGCTGTGTACAACTGGGTGAGTCTTTCAGTTTCTCTGAGCTTTAATGTCCTTCTCTGTAGAATGGATTTAATAATGGAAACCTCAGCCTGTTTACCAGGATTAAATAGATATGTAACATATGTAAAGCCCCATCCTGGCGTGGTGATACGATGTATCAATAAGTTTTGATGCCACTGGGCTCAAGGGCCTCAATATCTGGTAGGGGAGATAAAATATCTTCATAGATAACAGTAATTTAAGGTAAAATAGCTTAGTAGTCTAAAAGAGCTGAAGATAAGAAGTAGCAGGAAAAGCTTCCAGCCCTGGAAGGAGCTGGGAGAATCAATTACTGCTCCCTGGGAGGAGTCTGAAGGGTAGAATTAAGAGAAAGCTAAGGAGAAGGAAACACTGTACACGTGAGGGCCTAAGCCCTTCAGGGAGCAGAGACCAAAACAGAATTAAATGTGTGAGCATTTTACTAGGGGGGATTGTCCGCCAATGGAAAGGAGAGAGAAGGGAAGCTGCAGAAACATCAGGGCTCCATGCCAGCCTGGCCCCAGGAAGAGAGAGGGGAGGAAGGTCTGCCCTGGACTGGCTTGTGCTCCTCCGCGAGCTCAGCAAGGACCTCAGGGAGGCTCAGGACTGAGGCTGGCTGTTGAAGGGGGCCGAGTCTCCCAGCCTTGGGCCCGCCTTGGTCTCCCTGCCTGCCCAGTCCTTGGCCAGCAGTGGCCTGTGGAAGCGCGGTCTCCAGGCAGAACTGGAGAAAGCTTCAGGTAGCACCAGTGGGGACCTCAGTCAGGGACATGCCCAGCAGTTGGAAATGTGCAGGTCGCATTCTTGTGGTCAACTCCTGGGCAGCTACATGGGGACTAGAAATCACGTGTCCTTTTAGCCAGAATTAAATACCCTGTGGACCAGCTGCTCTTGAGTACAGAGGCAGGACCATTTCTCTGTGTTCGTGTTTTTACAAATGCAAATAGGTAAGCGAGGCAGTAAGGTGAGGGATGACAAGGAAGGAGGCTACCGGAGCGCCCCATGAATACTGTCCTTAGGAGTGTTGGCCCGCCCTGCGCCCACCCTGCATCCTTCACAGTGTGGCTCCGTCAGGCTCTCCATTGCTTCTGATTATCAGAATGTTTAAGGGGCAGCACAGGGATGCATTCACACCTGCAGGGCAAGCCATCATCCAGGGCGCCAAAAACCCTTCACTAAGAGTTTCCCAGACAGTGAAATGGGAAGTAATTTCCCAAGCATGGCCATCTGATTGTTCTATGTGGTCCTTTCCAGCACTTGCTCAAGGAAACTGAAGACCAGCCTTGTTATTCCCATTCACTGATAAGGCTGGGGTGGGGGAAAGTCGTAACTCTCCCAAGGTCATGCTTTTGTACCCTTATTGGTGGGAACAAATCCAAACCAAACAAGACATGGATTTGAGGAGGTCTCATGACCAATCCTCACCTTACCTCTTGTGGTGGATGAACTAATGGTCAACTTGTGTCACCCTGCTGAACTGAATCAGCGTGGTGCTGGGTGTGGAGGGCCCACCTGAGGACTGTTGCCAACAACAAAAAGAGAACTGGAGGGGAAGATGGTGCTGTTGGTTCTCCTGGAGAAACTTGTCCACTGGCTTTCCTGATACGAACTCGGCTGTTATCATTGGAGGAGCTCGGGTCCTCGCTGTCACTGAGGATGGCTTTAGTACTTTTCGGGGGAGCTCTGGTCCTTACCTTGAGCATCTCTTCCTGGCTCCAGTGCAGATCCCTCAGCCCGCTGGCACAGATCCTTCATCCCGCTGGCACAGAGTTTCTAGCTCCTACCACTGACCTTCGTGTCTTCCCGGGGCAGATCCTTGATACAGACTTGCACGAGACATTGTTGCGGGCTGTAGGCCTCCAGCTGGACTCATGCTGGACATTACCATGGGCTCTAGGTCTTCAGCCGGACTCGTGCAGGACATCGCTCTGGAATTCAGACCCTCAGCTGGATTCTTTGGGTCTCTAGTGTGTGGACAGATATCCCTCACTCTTTTGCATTGGACTCTTTGGTCGAATATTATAAAATAAGCGTATAAATTATGTGTCTTGTATTAAATCTTTTCCTTTGTACACCCTGACTACAACACCCCTTAGTAGTTTTGTGACACTGGATTCATAACATAAAACGTTTGATTTGAGTTAAAAACATGAGTAATAGTATTCACCTTATAAATCTATTGTTAAAGGGCCTGGTCTCCCACCTTGCGTAGCAGGGGGATCCAAAAAATGCTCATTTCTTTCCTTTGACGAATGTGTTGACTGATGGATTCAGGTAACTGTTGGCATCAGTCAGACAATGTGTTAACAAGAGAAAGGAGAAATGATTTTAGAGAAAGTTGGGAGGTGATTATTTCGGGAATAATGAAAATATTGCATGGTTAATACACAGATTTGAGTGCTAAGCAGATGTAAGTTCAGTGGTCAGGTCGCCATTTCCAGCTCGGAGACACTGGTGAGGTTCTTCCCTCCTGAAACCTGTCCCCAGATCTGTGATGTGTGTAGGGACAGTACCACCCCAAGAGGGTTGTGTGCAAGGATTAAATGAGACAATTTGTTACAAACTATGTAGAACAGTAGCTGACTAATTTTCCTATTTAGAACTACAGTAAAGCACTCCATATGTATCATTATTATTTTTAAAAATTTGTTATACTATCTGTGTTAGTTAACTTTTAATTGCTGTGGTTAAATATATGAGAAAATAAACTTAAAGGAGGAAAGACTTGTTTTGCCTTATGGTTCCAGTCCATGGTCACCTGGCTGCATTGTTTCTGGGGCTGGGGAGAGATGGGGAGAGGGAGAGGGAAGGGAGGGAGAAGGGAGTGTGTGGGGGGGAGGAGCCAGGGACAAGACACGCTTTTCAAGGACACACCCTGAGTGACTTTGAGAAGGTCCCACCTGCCAAAGTCTCCATCGCCTCCTATCACCAGTTGGAAACAAAACTGTCAATACATGAACCTTAGGGGGAACATTCCAGATCCAAAGTAGAACATGATTTTAAGTATCATTTTTATTTGGTGATTTCTATAGGGCTCCCTAGGCACAAGGTAGAAAAGGGTTGAAAAAGGAGGGATTCTTTCAGGTGCCATTTATTGCTCAATTCTATGGAATACATGCCTCTGATAAAAGTTGGAAGTAGCAGAGAATATTGTTAAACAAAAATATATACCAACAAAATGTGTCCTTCGGAAGTTAAGGACATACTTTGTTTTGTTCTTAGATTGATACTGTTTTTCTTAGGCTTGCTTGAGTCTGTTTACTTATTTATATCTCTCTGTGTTTCAGGAAGGATTTAGGGAAGCTTTCAAAGATATTTAAATCCACTACTGTATGCATTAAAATTAAACATAAGAAAGAAAAAAATTAAAGAGACGGGAGGATAACAGATCTAGGAGTGAGGATAGACATGAATATGTAAGGACTTTAGACACTTGCTACAAATGGGCTAGATATTTGGTTTCAGATTTTCTAGTGAGAAGTACTTAATCAGTTGCAAATTCAGACTGATAAAAACCTGCCATTTGCTGAGGAGAAACACAATGATTATTTGGTGCCAAAGTCTTAAAGACCTACTATTTCCTCAGAGTAAGGACCAGGAGGATTACGAGGTGTGAAAGTGAGAAATGATTTCTTTGCAGGTCTGAACGAGGTACCTGTGGGAACTAACAGATGTTTTGGCACCGTTCCTACCACAGACAGAGTGAGGTGTACACACCCATGTGTCTTATGTGTTCCTAATGTCGCATCTCTCCCTCAGACTCCTCTTCTGTAAAATGGGACTGACACTGGTCCCTACTTCCTGGGACTATCATGAGGATTGGATTAGTGGGTTCCTGTATAAAGTGCTAGAACAGACTCTGGCAAGTGTAAAACGTTGTGCAAGGCTTTGTCATCCCTATCATGGGCGCCTCAGGAGGCTGAGAGACGCCTCCGGAGTGAGCCACGTTGCTCTTTGCGAAGGCTCATCTTTTCACTCTGGAGAGAAAAGAAAAAGACATCACCGAAATGCCTGGACCCTGATATCCCATTTCTGGGAGTCTATCCTCCACTTCCACCCTTCCAAACAAATCTAAAAGGCACAACAATCAAACGTACTTAGAGGTTGACTGTTGAATTTTTGGTAAGAGTAAAGCTTAAAACAAACCAATATTAAGCATAATGTAATGGTTAAGTAACTTACTGTGTGCCAAGTGACCGTACACTGAATTATTACTGTGGGAAATAGCAGCAACATGGAAAACCGGAAGTATTTCACTTTGCACCCCATTACCCAGGCTGGAAATGTGGGAGTCACCCTCCCCTTCACTCTACTGTCCCTCTCTGAATATAACTCACTAGCAAGAACTATTGGTTCTGCCTCCAAGTTATTTCAGCATCTACTTCTCTTTTTCTCGGTGCTACCATTCTTTCCAAATGGAATGTTCCAGTGGCTTCTCCTTACTGGCCTCCCCCAGCACATAGTCACCCTGAGAAACCTAATTCATGTTCTGTCACTTCTAAATTAAAACTCTTCAGTGATTTCTGCACAAGCTCTCTTAGGTGATCCTTACATACTCTCTTTCATAGCTCTTCCCATAATGAGGCTGAGGAACAAAGCACCCCAAAGTCAGGGTCTCAAAACATCTCCCTCAGGCATCTGCCCATCAGCTGGAGATGGGTGACCTCACTGGAGCTCAGCTGGACTTGACTCCAAGCTGCACGGTGACCGTGTCTGCTGCTTACATCTCCCATCTTCCTGTCACCAGAGGACCAGCCAGAGTTTCTTCCATCAGGGTCGGAAAAGCAGTAGAGTGAGATTACCTGTGCGAGCACATTTTAAACCTCTTGCTGCGTCCTGTTGGCTGATGTCCCCTTGACCGAAGATGCGACAGGGCTGAGCCCAGTGTTAAGGGTGAGCAAGGGGCACTTGGTCCCCACAAAGTCAGAGCAGGTCACTTGGTGAAATCCAAGAACAGTGAAGTGGGCAGGTGCATTCATTCCACAGGAGTGGGTGAGTGGGGATTAGGGAATATCCGCCTAGCAGTGACCACTCATCGCCTACCTGAGCTCACCTCAAACCCTCATCCTGTACCAGCCTCATTGGTTTTTTTTTCAGTTCTTCAAACAGAACCAAGCTCTTTCCTGCCTCAAGACATTTGCAAATGCAATTCCCTCAAGCTCTTAGTCTTTGCAAGGCTGTTCTTCCTAATTTTATTTTATTTTATTTTATTTTTGGTATAGGAATTGAACTCAGGACTTTGCACTTGCCAGGCAGGCGCTGTGCCACTGAGCTATATCCCCGGCCCTTGTTCCTCCTAATTTTAGCTTAAATATCAATTCCTCAGAAAGGTCTTTGCTGGGGACATTAGTAGGACGCAACCTCCTGTGATTCTCTCAGTATACTGCTTCCTTCAGAGCATTTATATCAATTTGCTCCTCTCTATCTTTTTGGTAGCTTTGGAATCCACCTCCCCGACAGAAATGAAGCGTTTCCCTCCACTTTCTGCGTAGTCTTGAGCTCCTCTTTGTAACCGATAATCAAGAAGCAGTGGCAGCGCAGGACTCAGAAGCAGAGCCCAGGGCTGCAGAGGGGCCTGCGCAGCTCGGGTCCCACTGTGGCCCCACTCGTGTGCTTCTCAGGAGGATTCTTGACTCCACCAGGGGCTTTCCTTCCTGCCTCTCGCCCTTGCTTTCTCAGTTTACCACCGTCCCCACGATGGATCTTTTGCTGTTTTCTCTTTAGAGCGTATTTCCCCCTAAGTTCTCTCCCAGACGGCAGCTCCTGCTTCTCAGAGAAGCTCCCCCAGCCCTCAGCAGTCCCTCCCAGCCTGCTTGCCTCTGCCTCTGAATTGTTCAACGGTCACTCGAACGCCGGACACAGGCAAAGCCCGGCCTCTGTCTACCGCGGCAGAGTCCTGCCCGTGGTGGAAAACACCCCAGACGCCGGGGCAGGCGGCGCCACCCGGGTTTCTACCACAGGTTTCGCTCAACTCTAAATAAGCACGGGCAGCCCTGAGTCTTCCATCTGCTGCCAAAAGCCTGCGATGAGCCTCTGGGTTCCTCTCCACAACAGCTCCGGTGAGCAATGGAAAGACGACGTCAGGCGCGCTGGGCAGAGGGAGCTCTGCACCTGGAGAGCTTTGATTTCCAGTGGGCGGGACGTTAATACTGAATTGTGACACACCCGCCTGGACTGGAACGACCTTTCTACACTAAACTGAATTGCTCATTTTCACAAAGAGGCCTAAGATGAAATTTGGGGACAGAAATAACTATTGTGGTTTTTTTTTTTTTTTTTTCTTTTCTGTAAGAGGAGTGAAACTAGCTATTGTACGGTTTCTACATGAATGCTTTTTTTTTTTTCCTAAATGTTTCTTGTGGGAGTATCTACTAAAGTATGTAAGGGTCATTAGAATAAAGGCTAGATTTTTTTAAAAACGAAAGACAACTTTGATAACTGGTACATTTTTAGGAAAAAAATAGAATTTGAGGGCATCAACTATTCATATTTACTCTTTCCCCTACCCCATTCCTTCCATATTTCTCTTTTCATATTTCCCCCCTCCTAAACACTTTTTTAAAATCATCACCATATGCTTCCCTGGTCTTCTCTCTACTTAATTCTCAATAACCACCTCCTTTGCCTGCTTCTCTATGCATTTATTTTAATTGTCAGACTACTGCCTCTAGAGAGTCTCATTGCTTGGACCTTTAAGTTGCCTTTCTCACCATTCTTCCACAGCTGAAGTTCCTGGAGAGACAGTTTCTCAGTTCTTCTGAGGATTGTATTTAACTAGTACCATTCTAGTTGCACAAGAGAGAAGTCAATTTATAACAAAACGTGACGTCAGACTGATGGTCCTCACCCAAAAATGTCCCCTTCCTCATCTCTGGAATCTATGAGTCTTGTACTATATATAGCAAGCAGAACTTTGCAATTGTGATTAAGTTAAGGGTTTGAGAGGGGGTGATTATCCTAGAGTCTGAGACAGACGTGGATACTCCATGCTGTAGTTTTGAGGGCGGAGGAAGGCACAATAGGACCTGAGCCAGGGAACTCAGGAAGCCTGTAGGAACTGGAATAGGCAAGAGAATGAGTCCTCCCCTGAAAGCTTCCCAAAGCCCTGCTGATTCCTTGATTTCAGTCCAGTGAAACTTCTGAGCTAATAGTCTTTTTTGGTCCAACTTCCATGTGTGTTCCTATACAGTAATAAATCTGCTTTTTCAGCCACTAACTTGGCGGTAATTTGTTATGACAGCAATAGGAAAATAATACAGATGGTTTAGTGTATTAGAGCTCAGTTCTCTTCCAGAACCCCAGTTGAGAAAAGTCACCACCAGGTACACAAAGGCTTCAAACAAAAATGAGCGGTATCCCTAATGGCCTTGGGGTTCCTGCAGCCACAAAACCCGTGTCTGGAGGGTGTCTCCTGTCCCACAGAGAAGTGATTCAGTTCTGTTTGTCACCAACACATGGCTCATTGAGGAGGCTACATTTGTGAATCAGTGCTGGTCAAGCAGTCTTTGGTCTCCAAAAATGGCCTCACCAGACCCCAAGAATAGCCAGTAACAGAAAGCATCCTTCACAAAATGGGGGAAAACAGATACAGGTACTGGAAAATTCTGGAATTTTCTGTGTATTCATAGTGGGGTCCAGAACTGGATTATTCCAATGTCATTATGTCCTTGGCCTTTGGGCATATGCACTGATGGTTAGGAAGCTAAGCTGATCTCTTGTTCAGTATCTAGAGATTGTTTTCTTGGGCTGAGCTAAACGTGCAGATCCACAAAATTGCTGCTGAACATATTCAATATGGTGTCCACTGGAAGGACCTAGTGGGGTGCCCAGCAGGGGAGGAGAAGAGTGTGGCATCTCTCTGCTGGGGGAATCCTGGCAGAATTCTGTGTGGCACAGACCAGCTGTCATGAGGTGACTCTACCCTGAAAAGCCTCACGTGTGCAAGAGCCGGGATCTTTTATTGTAAGAATAATATAGGCTTAAGTGCTAGGCTCCCCAAGAAGGACCCCTCAGTTACCAATTCACCCACACTCAGAAAAGCCCCGAGTGTGACCTGCCAGATATTTAGCCTTCGTGTCTGTGCCTCCCAATCCAGGTGCAGTTTGTTAATCCTGGGTCACATTGAACAGCATCGATTAGCAACATAACCAACAAACTGTCTTTGCCAGTTTTCTTTTTTGAAAATTTTTATTTTTATTCATCCATGTTTGCAGGACATAATGATTGTATTCACTGTGGGGAGTTGGTACATGGACATAACGCATCTTAATTCTCTCTCTCTCTCTTTTTTTAATTCTCCCTTCCCTCCTCCCTCCATCTTTTGGTCCCCTTCCTATTTGCAAGCTCAGCTTAAAAGTTAAAGGGAGTTCAGATTCTCACACAGGAGGGAAACGGTTAACTATTTACCCATGAATATATTGGCAATTGTCCATTTGCAAAGGTAGCGCTGTGTTATCATCATTACTGTTTTATTTGTGGCTTCTTTTTTTAAAAGATGCACGTGTATCTGGAGCTTTATATGCATTCGCTTGTTAAGTCATCACATGAACCTCACGAGGAAGGAATATTTGGTGTTATCTTTTGCTAAAGACACCGATATTCAGAGAAGTGGAGCACATTTCTTTAAGGCTCATAGCAAGTGAGAGGCAGGAAGGGTGTGGGGAGAAACCTCCCCTCTTCTCAGTTTCCTATGTCACGTCCTCCCTGTCCCCAAGGCCAAACTGTGCCCTTGTCATGGGTGCATTGTCTACGTGGGAGAGGACTTCACTCCTTCGGGACCTGTGCACCATTCTTGGTCTATCAAAGTCCCCACAGCTGCTTTCATTAGCTGAAAAGGACATTCACTGTAGAACAAACATGCCCATAAAGTAAGGAGTGAATTTGTACATGCTTCATTTCTCAAACTGACGTGGACTGTCTTTAATGGTGTTTAAAAAAAATGAAAGAAAAAGAAAGGAAGGAGCTGGAGACACACGAACACTTCAGCATTTACAATGGCCTTTTCTTGGTACAACTCTGCAACGAGAGTGCAGGCAGATTTAGAAGAATGCTGGATTCACATCAAAGGAGAGTGGCGAATTAGTTGGAGAGACCACTTTAACGTCACGTGCAAGGGGAGGCTGGAGGTGGATGTGGTGAAAGTCAGTGGAATTCACTAATCACACCCCTCTCAAAGAGGCTGCCTTGTGTTCTTGCTGACACTGATAAAAATACTGAACGCCTGCATAGCCTTTCAGCCATGCCTTTCACAGGGGGATCGCTACTGATTCACCTCAATTTTGAAGTCTTTAGTTTTTTTCTGCAGTCTTTAGTAGCCATTTGGTGGAGTTATAAATGATTGTCTGTCAAAATCAAGAAGTGGTAGATCTCCTTTAGTTATAATTTGATTTAAATTGGCTTACCTTGGGAAGCAGACCTCCACACGTGCAAATTACCATAAACAGCAGTCCTCTTTGACGATTTACATAATTAAATGAGAGAATATTAAGACATCACTGTGAAGGGGCAACCTATGAAGCCTGTTTTATTAGTGAAGGGAAGGATAATCCTCCGCTTCTTCCCTGTTGCCAATTTATACCAACGCGACCCCCATTTTGGATCTCTGTGGTCTTGCAGATACGTTTTTCTGAGAAGCTGTGCCCCAAAATGCATGTGACACTCCTTGACATTTTTCAAAAAGTGGAGAAGTGATGAAATTCCCAAGAACAAAACTGTAGAGTGTTACAGTGCCTCTGATTTATAAAATTATGAGTATAATAGGTATTTTGAGATGTAGGAAACTAAGAAAGATAAAAAGCTTCAATTAGTTGTACTTTGGAAAATGTACTACACTGTTCTACCGAGCCCTGTGAGGGGGAAGAGAGTTTCGTCAGACAGTGCTCTTGGGATTCAAAAACACTGCTGCTTTCGGGGAGTGAGAGTTCTAAAATGTCACAGGGAAGTTGTGAAACTGAACATGCAAAATCTTCCGTGTCTTCATCAATGGAGCGATCCAGTGAGGAAGTCAAATCCCATGGAACGGAGCAAGCCTTGGGTTTCAAACCAGAAAGCTGTGAGAAGAAGCTCACCATGCAGCATTCTTAAATGTCTTTCCACGGATTATCAGAAAGATGCTTTGTTAGTTTTCCTCTGGTGTAAAGAAAACCAGTCCTTCTGAAAGAATAAGAAGTCATGTGGGCATCATTACCTTCTCTTCTGCAGAGTTTACACAGGCAAGAAAGAGAAGTCGCGTCCAGCAGGAAGTGTCCCCGTGAGGGACATGGCTCAAAGTAGTGGCGGCCTCCACATCCAGGCAAGCTGTACAGAAGCCATGGTGGCCACAAAAACCGATGCTGATGCCCAGGTCAACTCAAGACACACAGCAGGACTCTGCCCTAGGAAGGATAAACTTGAGTCATTTGTAGGAAAATGGACGCACCTCGAGACCATAAAGTCAAGCGAAATAAATCAGACGCAAAAGTTTATGGGAGAAATCATATGATTTCTCTTATATGAGAAACCCAAAGTATAAATAAATTTAAGAGCAAAATAAAAGATAGATACTAAGAAACAGGAAGATAGAGCTTTTGCAAATGGGAAGGGGACCAAGAGATGGAGGAAGAGGGGAGGGAGGAGGAGGGAAGGGGACGAAAATGAATTAAGATGTGTAATGTACGTGCACCAGCTCCCCACCAGCAATGTAATCATTATGTACTGCAAACATGGACTGATAAAAATAAATACAGTAAAAGTTAAACAGAGGAAGAGAAGGGAAAGCAATGGGGTGAACACACCAAAGTACAGTACATGCACGCAGCTGAACCTCCTTTTCAAAATGTTTGCGCACAAGATCAGCCATTCAGTCTCTGGGGCTGTTGTTGGCCACTTCTCCCCAGCATTTGCACACGGAATTAACACCCACATGTTGATAGTAGATGGTGAGACCTCAGGGTGTAGTCAGGTTTGCATGGGGTCATGAGGGTGAATCCCCAGGAAGGGCTTGGTGCTGTTACAATAAGATTCTCCAGGCACTAGAGCTTTCTGTGCCCCTGTGAGGATCTAGCAAGCAGACAGCCATCTGTAAGTCAGGAGGCACCCTCACCGGACCCAGCCTTACCGGCACCCTGATTTCAGACATCAGCTGAGAACTATAAGAAAGAAATGTCTGTTGTCGAAGCCACCTAATCTATGGTATTGACTAAGATGGGGCCCAGAGCAAAAGGATAGGTCCCCTCCAAATGCAAGCTGAAATGTCATTCTCTCTGTGACTGCACTGGGAGGTGAGACCTTTAAAAGGTGGTGAGATTCTGGGCCCTGTCCTTAGGATGACTAATGTTCTTAACTTGGGCCTGGGTTGTCACTGCAGAAGTCGTTTGCTGTGAACGTGGGCTCTTGGTGTTTTGCTGTCCACCATCTTCCATTGGATGGGCCGGCACAGCGTGTGGGCCATGTACACACTGGTGGCTTCGTCTTGGACTTCCAGCCTGCAGAACCATCCGAGTTACATTTGTTTTCTTTATAAATTATCTAGTCTATGATATTCTGTTATAGCAGCAGAAAACAGAGTAAAGCAGACCTCTTATTCAAAAGGCAAGAAAAAAGTCTACTGAATGTGCTAAAATAAGTCAGGCATAGTGGTGCATGCCTGGAATTGCAGCACTCCAGGAGACTGAGGCAGAAGGATCACAAGTTCGAATTCAGCCTGGGCAACTTAGTGACTCAGCAAGACCCTCGAAATAAAAAAGGGCTGGGGGTGTAGCTCAGTGCCTAAGCCCACTACCACACATGCATGTACTAAAATAGGGATGGTAAATTAGTTGCCTAGCATGCAGTGGGTCCTGGGTCCAATCCCTAGTACAGGAAAAATACCAGAAAAGTAGTAAAATACCCAGCTGTTCCTATCACCTGTGTATCACTGCTTGCACAGTTGCTCTGTTGTCCCCTTGGACTCCATGTATGGAGCGGAAGTTCAAGTTGAGGATTTACAGAGAGTGAGAGCAGACCATGAAGCCCAGAGTGGAACCCTTCTGGGCCTGTTCACCCATCCCATCTAATTCTCTGTCACAGCAGCTTCCTCCGCTAATGGCCTTGGACAATGGAAAGGGTGGTGAGGGACTGAGGAGGGAGTGGGGGAAGTGCCCGGCTTGGAGTTGGACGTGCTTATTTTGGTAGCCCTCCTAGACATCGATGTGAACAGTCCCTGGTACAGGGGCCTGGCGCTCCTAGGTCAAACCGGAGATATCCTGCGTGTAAAGTTTAATCCAAGATATTTAACCAAATGAAATCACCCACCGAGAGCTAGAGAAGAAAGGGGATATATCAGAGGAAAAACATTTTGATTTCCCTTTAGATTGCAATCCTCCTGAGGGCAGATTCTGTTTTACCTTAGTTTGCAATCCTTTTGGTGAACAAAATCTTATGCATAACAGGTACTAAAGAAATACTCAAGGAAAGAATAAAAGTATAAGCAATAAGTTATTCAAAGGTAGTATTATTTTTCTCCCAGGCTTTCCTTAATGCCTTCTAATTTGGAGAGAGTTTGCTTTTCCAGCAGAAATTGTACATTGATATACTGGTTGCATGATTGTTAGGGGTGATTTTATTGTTTTATTTCTGTAGGTAATTAACCTGTTTTCATGACACTTCTGTGATACTAATTAAGACTGTTTAGCATGGAATAACTCATTCAGATGAAACTTCAGCATTTTCCTACTCTTTACCACTCGTCATTGAAATTGTTGTAATATAAATATAATATCCTATATCCATTATCTCTAGCAGCTTCATAAGCAATTTCCAGTGTCTGTGTTTTGAGATTTTGTTTCTCTAGAAAAATTTCCATTGCTGTGTTTCATTTCCTTTGAAAGGGGAAAAAAGCAAAAGTAGAACAATAGCATCTTTCAAAATGTGCTTCATTAAGGAATATGCTTATAAAACCTGGGATCTTAAATCGCTATACAAATCGAAAGGGTGGCAGCTGTCCCCCAACCTCCAGCTCCTCTCCTAGCAAGGATCCCTAACCATTTCTGCCTTGTTAAAGATCTTTTAATCCCAGCCATGGCATTTTGTGACTTGGCTAATTATGAGGTACAATTTAAAAATGATTAGGAAATTTTCCCTCCTTAGCAAGTACTCAGGAAGTGCTCCCTTTGTTCTCACCTATTTAATCACCTTTGCAGTCATTTCCAATCTAGCTCTACTCCTTTTGACAGATCCCAAAATAGCCTTTTTAATTCTGGCCAGAGATGTTCTTTTTCCTTATCTGATCTGGCGCTGTCTGCAGCTTTATTGGCTGCTGTAGAATGAGATACCCTCTGAAACCATCGGAAGTCACAGAGGCCCCACTTCAGGTGCTGCGAAGCCCTGGACTTCTGCTCATTTCCGGTGAGTCTTCCATGTGAGACCCCAGGTCCTGGAGTCCGAGTCTGTGCTGGCAAAATGAACACAGATGTTTCATGTGTGTGTGTGTGTGTGTGTGGACTCTTTTTTCCTAATATCTTTGAAATTCCAGTGAGTAACATCGCAGTTCCTACTCCCTGTGCCCTAAGGATTCAGCTGAGAATTGTGAGGGAAAGGAGAAATAAGGTGCGGCAGAGAAGAAAGACGTAAATTTCAGTTCGGGGAAAGGTGTGTGTGTACATTCAGAAGCGGAACAGAGAAGCAGAACCCGAAGGGGCTGTGGTCACTTTTTTGCATCCTGGTGTCCGGAGATGGCCCTAAGTAGCTGTCAGCAACCTCTCTGGAACCAGGCGAGGCCACTGCCTTCAAACTGAGATAGCCATGGTCCTGTGAGAGGTGCACGGTCATGGGGTGTCAGCTGTGTGCACAAACTCACCAGCAGTGTAACCTCGACCAGCGCTCTTGAGGTCTTCCCTCCCTAACGATGCCCATGGGAAACCATCGCTGAAATGCAGGGGTGAAGATGTTTTCATCAACTTGTGCAAGCCTCTGCTTTGCTGTGCATTTTCACATAAATTCTTTACATGGCAGTACTTTATAAATTCAAAGTACTTTAAATCTATAAGCCGCAATACACAAATCTTTTTTTGCAGTTTTCCTTATTTTCAAATATGATCTGCATTTTGTTGAGGACAAAAACAACAGGGAGAAGAGAGGTTAAATGATTTTCAGAAGGTCATCTAGCTGGTGATTCTAGGCCTCAAACCCACAGTGAGCTTTCTAGCTCAGTGAGATCCCCATGACAACTCAGCCAGCAACAATCTGCTTTTAATCAAGTGCCAAGCAACATTCGACTTCCGGAGTTGCCTCAGCCACCATCCTGCCGAATCGCCCGAAGAATCTCACTGTTCTCAGGGCCTGTCCTCTTGAGTCCAACCCCCTACACACCAGCTCCACTGCCTGCCTGGCTGAGGGCCCAGATCTGCTTTCTGATCCTATCAAATGCATAAGACTAACAAAAGAGGATTTGCCTTTGGTGGCTTGAAAATGTGTCCTTCCAGAATCATTGTTTGCTCTTGTCTGGAAAAGGACCATGGCCCACCACCATTGCTGACCCAGGCTGGCGTCTAATTCTGGGGACACACAGCCACCTTAACCAGTGCCCTGTGAAGAAAGGCTGGGCTATGAAGCCCTGAAACAAATTTGGAGGGTAATTATCATATTACCTCCTTCATTAAAGTGGAATTATGTGAGGACAAACATTAGACCAAAGGACAAAATATCAGAAGAGCCATTTGGAAGGGCTTCCTCGGGAGGTGAAGCCGTGAGGTTAATCATTGGAAAGAGCAGTGTATCGGGCCCACCTGAACCCAGATTTGGGTAGACACAAGACATACTGGAAAGGGTTGTTGGAAATTGAGTTGGATAAGATTTTAAATAAAGACAGTTGGAGTTTGTTTAAATCATAGAATGGTTTGTGTTTGTTTCCAAGACTTTCGAGGCTCTGAGACCCCCTTCTCCATCCTCAAGGTATTTAAGAGAATTCTAGTGAGTCCAGTGAAAGATTTTCCAGGACTTAAGAGACGCCATACTGGGAGACAATGTTTTAAGTAAAAGAATAAAAATCATAGTGGCAAAAGCTAGTTCTCGGGGGCCGGGGATTTAGCTCAGTGGCACAGCACCTGCCTGGCAAGCGTTAGGTCCTGAGTTCCCGGTACCCGCCCCCCTCAAAAAAAGCTAGTTCTCCACGAATACCTTCTGTGTAAGATCCTTTCTGTATTGGTTCTTATTTAATATTTCTTGCAAAACCATGCGACAGGCACGGAGCCTATTTCCATAAGAAGCTGACGTTTATAGTTACCTAGTACGAAGTGAGAGGCTGATGTTGAGAACGCTCTCGTGTTGGAGGAAGGCCTGGATTATTCAAAGAGATTCTTGAGCCCACCTTATAGTTTGTCAAGCTTTTGGTCTTTTCTATTCAGATGACCTTCCGTGGAGTAATTCTTGACCACATGGTTTAGCTTACCAGCATTGGTGGCACAGGAATGTTGCTTTGAAGATCTGCAATTAAAATTATTTTGAAGCCATACTGTGGTAAGAAATAAATTCTAATAGAGGCAGAACAGCAAGGGAACTAAGCATAGACACAGATTCAAGAAACAGATATGTGTGTTTGAGTTATTAATTGTGTGACAAATTATTTAACTTCTTTATGTCTTTGTTTCCTCATCTGTAAAAGGGAGATAGTAATGGTAACCTGCCTCACGGGATTGTTGGATGGATTAAATGAATAAGCTTATTTAAAACACTTGGAATCCTGCCCAGTGTACAATAAATAGTAAGTGTTAGCTATTGTTATTAGTGGCATTGGCAATCATATGTGTTTTCTCTAAACAGTGTAATCATTTTATTCAGCTCTTCAGATTTTCGCACGACCTCACATTGCCTGTAAACAATCATAACTTTCACTTTTGAAGGTGTGACGTGTGCAGTGCACTGGGACAAACACATGGTCTCCTTTAATCCATACAGCAATCATAAAAAGCTGGCAGTGGTATCAACATTGTTTTACAGATGGGGAAATAGGCTTCAAAGAGATTTTCAGATTTGCCAAAGACAGGGAGGCTAGGAGGGGGAAATTCTGAGCACGAACCCAGTTTTGTGTAACTTCAGTGCTCTAAATATTGTGTCCGGATTGGAAACTGCTTCCCGCTACCACCTACTCACCCAGTACCCTCAGCACGGTGTGCCATGCTCTCTGCCAACCAGTTCTCACCCAGCTTCCCAGTTCCAGGGAGACGAAAGGACACGCCTGTGTGCTCTAAACTCTGCTCTGGGCACTGCACGCACACCCTGACCTCGTCCGATGCCCTTTCCACTTTGAAACTTAGGAAGGTGATCACTTGTCCTCTAAGAGCCACATAACGGGTCATCTCTCCTTGGAGGTCATCTCCGAACTGTTGAGGGTATAATCTGCCGGCTTTATTTCTGCATATTCATCCCACCCACAGCCCAATGATCAGTTTTTCTTTTTAAAATTTTTATCTTACTCAAGACTATAAAGCACTTCAAAAATTGATAGTGTTTACTTTTTATCATTGTCCCCTGGAACCTAGAATGACGGTTTTTTACACAGTAAGATTTCATAAAAGCAGAAAAGAAATGGATGAATAAAAACTCAGATTGTTTTCTGCAGCAGAACCATTGCTGTTCCGTATCTGTACTGCACGGCGGCCACCAGCCACGTGCGGTCATGAACTGCTGAAATTGGGCTGAGTGCGAGGTCTGTGTTGGGTGCTTCTGGGTTTTCTGCAGAGCTGAGTGGGAAACGACAGGAGCTTCTGACTGCATTCCCCAGGCTCCGTCCACGTGGTGCGTGTATGCCTGTTTGCCATTCGCCTGATTATACTATCATTTGTTCGTGTTCTGTCTTCTCCCTTCCCCAGCTGACTCACTTTAGGGTCACACTCTTTCTTATGCATCTTCTTTTCCCTGGGACTTACTCTAGCACATGACATAAAGAAAAAACTCAGTGCATGTTTGATGAATGAATAAATGAACACTGAATCAAGAATCAGTGAACAGCTCCTGATACTCCAACAGGAAATGTCTCAGTCACCGAGGAATGCATATGGGGCAGGGGCAGCCTGCATTCGTGTCACCTCTAAGGAGGGAGACATGCAGGGACAGAGTCCTGTCCTACTCACAGGACATCACAAAGAAAAGCCATTGTGCATTGTGGGCTATTCCAGGCAGTCAGGTGGGGCGGAGTTTCAGTGAAGTGGGAAAGGCCTTCTTCCACCGCGCCATTGTTGGCTGGAGAATTTGCCCCGCCTTCCTCGGTTTTGAACTGAACTTGACCCATATGTGTGAAAATCCTTTTTTTTTGTTGTTTTCACAACCTCTATTTGAAAAGAAAGGGCAAAGTGTAAAAGTAATGAAAAAAATCCAAGAAATGCACACACATACATGACACAGATCCAAGGAGGTACAGTAGTGGTGACATGGGACATGAACAAGGGATTTGTCTCCATTCAGTTAAAATTTAGCGAGCATCTATGTTATGGGGAGAAGCACAAATATTAAAGACACAGTCTCTTTAAAGAAGTTGCAAACTCGTACAGCAGTTGGGCTCACAAAGTCGGGAGTGACTTGGAGGCCAGTGTGATGAATTCATTCGTGGAGGTGGAGGTAAACTAGGTACACTGGTGCCAGGAGGAGCGAGAGCAGGGTGTGACTTTGCTTTGAAAAATCTTCATTTCGTGGGTTGGGAAGAGGTGGAGGCTGGGGAGGGCAGGGACCCCTCATAAGCGGGAGCCACAGGCCATGGCACAAGGACGTCGCGCAGCTCTGGGTGGGGTGGAGTGGCGTGGGGGCGGTAGGGCTGGCCCGCCCTCTGAGGACTGCAGGGGTCCACGCTTCGCTGGAAGGTCGCTCTTCCTTTCTGGAGTTTGTAAGATGAGTGTAGCTGTTATCCACAGGACAGATTGACAGGGGGAAACCTCTAAATAGCAAGGTCAGCGCGGAAGCTGTTAGAACCATTTCAGGGTGAGAGGTTTAGGGTCCCCGTTAGAATTATGTCTGTGAAAATAAAGAGCAAGACTTTCAAAAGTATGTTCTAGAGAAGTGACTCTCAGCCTCCTTTATATATCGTGGCTCCTGAGGGGGAGAGAAACACACTTCCCTCTGCAACAGTGATTGCGCTCTACAGAGTTTCTCAGGAGGAATTCAGGGATGTAATTTGGAAAACTGTTCCAGATGACTCCAGTACTTAAACCACCCACTAATTGCCTTGCCAAGGGTGATACCTATTCTAGAAGAAGACTTTATGAAAGCCTGGAACTGGGGCTAGTTGAGGCTGAAAACATTAAAAAAATGTATTTGGGGAGAACCTACAACGAGCCATGATCTTGTCAGCCATGATTTATTTTTCCCTTCACAATAGCTTGAAAGGGTAGATTTTCTCACATCATTCTATCGAAGAAGGGCTTGCATTTCAGCTAGATCCTTATCTTGTCTTAGCTCTGGTTGCTACTGATGGCCATGCTGGAGTTTGAGTCCAGGGCCACTCGGTCGCACAGTGCCACTTCTCTCTGGGAGCTTTGCTTTGGGACCGAGGAAACTAGAGTGTTTTTGTAGCAGAGAAGCAGTCACCGGAAGGGACTCAGGGACAGGGTGACAAACCAGTGCTCTGCTCTTTTGCTTTCTAGAGTTGTTTCGTCCCAGTACCACCAAAGAACGATGAAGGTGCACATGCTATTTTGCTAAAAGGATGTGAGAGGGAATGAGTACGCTATTATTCATGTTTTCAGTCCCCATGTATTTATTAAGCTAATGCAAGCCAGGCCCTGTACTCAGTGTAAAGGAGACACCGGTGTATTTGTAGACATTGCTCCTGTCCTCCAGAAATGTTGAAACATGGAAATAGCACTCTAGTGGAAGGGGTGAAGGGGTCAAGTGCGGACGTGTGCCAGGTGTCCCAACGACATCTTCCCTAGCTGATGGAGGGGCAGCTGTTTCTTAAGGGTGAATAGGAAACTTGCCCAGGGGAGAAGAGAGTGAGGCACTGCAGGAGGAGAGAGCAGTCGGACGGAGGCACAGACAACTCAACGTGGCTCGGGGGAGATGGGAGCACCCCACAGACAGCCCCACAAGGAGGGTACAGCCACAAAGGGCTGTGCATTCTTCCCAAGGAGCAGGAGTCTCACCGCTGAGTGAAGAGGGGTTATTGGGGCCGGAGTGGCTGTAAGAGAGTGGAGGCAGAGGACAGGAACTTGGTGTCTCAAACAGAATTTTGAGAATCAATGTGCAAGGATCTTTTGGGAGAGACAGCATTGCCAGGAGACAAAATCCTGACTCAGGCCAGGCCGGGACCTCATCTCGAGTCCACCCTGCCTCTCATGCACCCTTCATTCCATGACCTCAGAGGGTTCGACGATTCTGGAGGTCAGGGAGGGAGGCAGGAGCAGCTGCCAGCCCCGCTCGCCCGCAGCCTCAGGTTGGCCTGTGCTCAGCGGCCTGTAGGAGGGATCAGTACTTCACAGTCTTCCCCATAGCAGCACAGTTAGTCACTGACAACTAAACAGTTCTCGCGTCCTTTGTTTTTGCTTCTCTGCTTGTCTGAAGCTGGCCTCTTCTTTTGACTGGCATAATTCCCTCGTCTAGCTGGAGGCCTCATATACACGGCTAAGCTGCTAATATTTCATTGTCATTTTCAGCTCTATTGCTTCTTTCTCTCAATCATTCTTTAGAGAAGGAGGTGTCGTCTAGAAGGGTCTGCAGCTTGCATAAGTGAGTTATAAAGCCTCATGATTTCAAGTGGGTTACCAACCCCCTTCCAAGCAGAGCAGGCATCTGGTAGCTCCAAAGTGTGAAAAGGACGACAGGCATATGTATGGAGAGACACATGCCCTGTAGTAATTCACAAGTCCCACACTCCCCGACACACCCACACCCACACCCCCATGTGCAAGGGGCCTGAGAACCACTTTTTGAAAAGCCACTGCTTCAGCGTATCCTTTGTAATTCTCTTTGTCATTCTTCTGTTTTCTTTTCTTTTCTTTTCTTTTTTTTTTTTTTTTTTGATCCCATACAAGGAGTGAGGGAAAGGTTTGGCTGAGTGTGCACACGATGTGTTGTGTACAGCTTTGCATATATGCATGCAGGAAACCACCAGCAACGACTGGAGAAACTGAGGAAACCAAGGAACTCAGCCAATGAACACAACGAGGGAAACAAAATCAGGCTGCTAAATGATTCTCAAATTAGGGTCTTTGACCTGAGCTTTCTAGATCGTGAAGAGTAAAGGGGAGGAATTTTGACCTGAAGTTTCCAGGGACCTCAGCTGTCCACATTACAGCACGCAATTGCATGGCATGGTATGGCAGGTGGCAGGAGAGTCTGAATGCCCAGGCAATGGGTGACTCTGCTGGAAATTATTTAGATATGAGAACAGGTTTTAGTGGACACCGTGGGCTTCGACTGTTCTGGATCGGAATACCAGTTCTGCTACTAACGTGTGATCGTTGGCCAGTTCTACCCCTTTAGTCCTCGGAGCGAGTCCTTGTTTCTTCATGGTGTGTGCTACCTAGCAAGCCCTCAGAGAAACAGATTTTATTGTTTTTACATAACAATGTAAATGCATTACTTTGGACCCTTTGCTCCACCTGTTTATTTCTATAATTGAACCTGTCTGTCAACAAATGAATGGATGGAGAAAATGTGGCGTATGCGTACATAAGCACACGTATACATATATGTATGCATATGAATATTACTCAGCCTAAAAAATAAGGAAATCCTGCCATCTGCAACGTCATGGATCAACCTTGAGGAACACGGGCCAAGCGAAGCAAGGTGGGTCAGAAAGACAAACACTGCGTGACCACACTTCCATGAGGAATCTGAAATAACAAACGCACAGTAACAGCGGTTTCCAGGTCCTGAGCTGCGGGTGAGGGTATTAGTCAGAGGGTACAAGCCCTCACTTATTAGGTGAACCCCTACTAGACAGCTATTGTGCCACATGGACAGGGTACAGTTGGCCCCCATGCCCACAGGTCCAACAACCAAGTTCTGAAAACATTTGGGAAAAAACTGCTTCTGTGCGTGCGCACACTTTCTTCCTGTCGTTGTTCCCTAAACAATGTAGTAAGACAACCGTTTCCATAGCATTTACATGGCAACAGGGATTGTGAATGATCTAGGGGTGACTGACTGGTTGATTGATAAATTTATTCGGGTTTTTTGAGACAGAGTCTCGCTATGTAGTGCAGGCTGGCCTTGAACTCACAACGATCCTCCTGCCTCAGCCTCCCAAGTGCTGGGATTACAGGTGTGCACTACCATGCCCAGCTCTATCTAGGGACGATTTAAACTGTACCAGATGTGTGTGGATTATGTTTGTTATTTTATATAAGGGACTTTGACATCTGTGGATGCTGTAATCTGAATGCTGGATGGGGTGCAGGATGACAAAACCAGTTCTTTGTAGATACCAAGGGACAGCTGCTGATGCATGGCAAACATTGACCTCTAAATGTGTACAATTTTTATCTGTCAGTCATATTTCGATGAAGCTGGAAAAAATTAAGGGAAATATAACCCTAATGGTTGGTTTTAGAAAAAGCTATCCTGTCTTAATCACTTTATATAGTTTTGTGGAAATTGAGAATGGTATATGTGAAGATACTCTTGTAAGGTGAAAAATTCCAAACAGGAAAGTGCGGTTATTATCATTATTTTGGAGGTGCTTGGGCTGTCAGTGTTACAAAAATATTTGGAAAAGATTCACTTGAAGTAGGTAGAGTTGTTTCTGATTGGCAAAGGAGCAGATTCGTTCATCCATCAGACCCAAATTCTGTCCACCTTCTTGGTGGAAAAAGCTGTCGAGTCCTTCCCAGAAGTAGAAGGTGGTGGTGTCTGGTAATAAGGAATAGGAGGTGACCTTTTCCCTCTGAAAAGTGGCCTGTGATAGGTGGAGAGCTACCGTTGTTTTCATTTTAAAACCACTGAGACTGAAATGTTATCATTCCTGGGGTCTAAAGATTTGACTTGATTAGCAAAGCCCATCTGATGAATCACCAGCCCAAAGCACAGACATTTGGAGATTCCGCCAGTGTTCAACGCTTTCTTTCTTCTGCACTTAGTAGGGGAGGGAGGGAGGGTTGTAGAAGTAGGGTAATTGATGGGTCTCTTGAGCAAGGTGTGAGAGACCTGCTTATTTTCACTAGGTCTGCATAAATCCCCTTCCTCAATGAATTTCAATGCCTTCTCTCCATCTCTGCAGCCTGGAGTACAGGTGGAGAGAGGTGGTAGGCGGGGACGCCTGTGTCACAGGCACGCATTCTCAGACATCCCGCCTCTGCCAGCTGCCGCTGGTAGCTAACTGCTGGGCTTGGTTTAAGTTACTTATCCTCTGCGAGACTTGCTTACTACATCTGTAAAGGGGTTATCATCCTTCGTAAATGAGAGACTATATCTACCCACCGGGGTTTGGGGACAATTAGATGAAACAATATAGTTAAAATAGCTTACAAAGAACATAACACAAAGCATAAGCTAAACAAAAATATGCTTTCCTCTTCCTTGCTTTTGATTCCTTCCTTCCCCAATGATCAATAATTCATTGGTAATTATTCTTTGACTTGTTTCTAGATCACTCTTCTCTACAGATACAATAAGCATGTGCTAAATAACTTACAATCTTGTGCAGTAGTGAAGGTCTAGAATTCCTCCCCTTGCAGTGCTATAAGAGGGAAATAAATGAGATTGCTCGAGACCTTCCTAAGGGAGGTGGGATAAAAGAGTACTGGGAGATTAGGAAGGGGAAATTTGATCTAGGTGTTACTGGATAAGGAAGATTTTGATAAGCAAATAAGTATTGGCAGAGTGAGGAAATGCTGATGCTGTTAGGGTTCACAGAAGTGATTTGGGTAAACTGATTTATGTCAAGAGAACAGATTTCTGGAGCTGATTGCATATTTGAAAGAGAGCAGCTCCATGAAAGCGTGAGCCTCTCTCTGTCAGTCGGTGGCCAACCCTTACTCCCGGGGCACACAAGCAGCAGAGCTTGTAGAGGCCGTGGTTTCCCCACAGACAGTAGTGTGCCTGAGAGCAGGGACGTGCTCTGTTTTGTCTGCTGGGAGGCAGGATGTTAGACTTTGCTTAATATTGGACTTTGGATGAATAAAAGAGGATCAGCAACACACCTAAAATATTACGGTCCAAGTGTGGAGTAGGATCCAAGAGAAAAGAACCTAGTGATATTTTTATAATAGCAGTTTTCCTGAAGACACCCCAGAGCACTTTTGCAAATGCTGATTATTTTTTAAACTTGGGATATAGCTTTATTTCCCTTGCCTGCTGTACAGCTGTGAGTGTGGGAGCATAATTCTCTGGGGACCTGGGCATATGTTCTCTCCCTGAGAAAATCTGGACGAGAACCCCAGTGGACGTGGTGTACCCCTCTCCCAGCCAAGGAAAGAAAATCCTGCCTGAAATGTTCCCTTGGTCAGTGAGCAAAAGCTGGAGCTGTGAATGGAACCTTATGAACCTCTTGTGTGTTAGTGTGAAGAGCAAATTGATGGATGGTCAAGCTTTGATCTCGTACAATAACATCGGTATCATAAGCCCTCTGGGCTTCAGTTTCCTCCTCATAAAATTAATCTAAATCACAGGCCAAGATACTGTCCCGCGTCATGCTCCCAGCTTAGTATTATTGGCATTTCCTAGGAGGGTGGAGCTAGAAGAGTGTTCAGATTTTCCTAGTTCAGCGTTTTTATTTCATCAGTGAGAAAATTGAGGTGTAGAGCAGTAAAGTCATTTGTGAAAGACCACAAAAGCAGTTAGAAGCAGAGCTCAGATTAGAACCACACTCTCAGAGTTAGAAATCCAAGGGCGTTTAACCCTTTATCAATCGGAGATCCCACTCAAAACTGCTGAAAATTGTGGGCCTTTTTTGAGTGCAGGGTACTAGTGTGGGCAAATACATCATACACATGGATGCATAAAATGTATAAACTATTTAGAGAGGGGAGGTCCTTGGATTTCAGCTAAAAGGCCCTTATACAACACTTTATTACTCAAAATAATTTGAAACTGAAAGGAACATATTTCTATGTGCTGATGCCTCTTGGATTCTTTAATGCCTTCTTTTGTCCAAAACACAACTGAAACAAGTTTGGGTTTATATCCGCCTTCTAAAGAAGTCTTCCTTATTTTGTTGATGGCAGTTTCTGAGTTTCAAAGAGCCGGTTTCCTTTTCAATATCACAGCTGCTGTTCTTCTTCTAAATACTTCTGGTGAATTCAGCGCTTAGCTCATGTCAACCATGGCCACACAGCACAGGGGCTGGCTGAGGCAGGAAAGGATTTCTCACTGACTGGGGCTGAAGGTGGCTCCTACTACCTAGTTCTTGAATGGACTCTTTGGCTTGTGTGCATTACCTTGGAAATATTAGTCTTGGACCTCATCCCAGACCTATTGATTCAGAATCTTTAGGAAGTAAGGCCAAAAAATCTATAGTTTTACAGACTCTCGAAGTGCTTCTTGTGCTTACTCACATATGAAAACCATCATCCTCAGCATTTGCCCAAATTCTATCTGTCTTTAATGAAAATACTAACTTAGTAATACTGTCATAAATGATTTTGTGGTCTGGGACATGTTAAGGAAATGCAGGATTCAGACAGTTAAAAAATACATATATAATGCTAGAAGTTATATTTCATTTTTCAAAGAAAATATGAGATGTGATCACAATACAGTGTATGGTGAATGTTTTAAATTTTTAAAAATTCATTACAGTGAAAGACACATTGTCATTCATCATCTCAAAATACATCACCTCATTACAGCCACTCATCCTGTTGTTTTTGCCACTTTCTGAAGCAGCTCTAGAAATCCTCTTTCCTGAGAGTCTTTACAAGATGTGATCAAAAATCTGGTGAATGATGCTGCTGAGTGACATCCAATGAAAGGCGGGCTCAAAAAAACACGACGCTGTGTCCTCATCCGCCTTATGCACTGGAGCTGACACTGTGAGTCTTCTGGCTCTTCCCCAAAGTCAAAATGACCATGCAAAGCAAGTGTCTTGAATAGATCCGAAACACTGAGGCAGCCACAAGAGCACAGCTGAAGACACTTTGGATAAAGGACTTCCAGAACTGCTTCAGAAAGTGGCAAGAGGGCCGGTGAGATGGCTCAGCGGCATAAGCGCCTGCCTGGCAAGTGCGAGGGCCCGAGTTCAACTCCCGGATCCCACATACGAAAAAGGGGCCGGTGATATCGCTCAGTGGCACGGGGGCCTGTTGGTGCGCGAGGTCCTGAGGTCGACCCCCCGGTACCCACACACACAAAAAAAAGAAAGTGGCAAGAATGACGAGATAAGCATATTCAAAGCCAGGGGGAATATTTTAGGGCAGATCAGTGGCAATGTTTTCTTTACTAAATTTTTTAAAAATTTAAATATTCACCATAGTGTTTGATCACAGTGCGTATTTCTCTCTCCATCGAAGTACAGGTTATTGGCAATGCACAGCAGGCACCCCCTGCATTGGGCATAAAGCCCAATGTGTCTGTCATTTTCAAGGAATTTCCCCAATACCTCCTCTTACTTTTTTTTGGGGGGGGGGTACCGGGGGTCGAACTCAGGACCTCGTGCGCCAGCAGGCGCCCGTGCCACTGAGCGATATCACCGGCCCTTTTTTCGTATGTGCGTGCTTGCCAGGCAGACGCTTATGCCGCTAAGCCATCTCACCAGCCCACCTGCTCTTTCTTTGATGGTCACAACTGCATGTATTCCTGCCATTGAGGAGTTGCATCCATGCTTAGGCTTTATTTTTTAAATATATAGATGTCAATTGTATTATCCCCAAAAGTACTTCCACAGATAGTAAATATAAAACGTATGCCTCCTCTAACATCGGAATGACGTACACACTCATATACTGGTGGAACAAAAACATATACAGGAACGATTAAGTCTGACATTTCTTAATTTTAAAACACCATATAGCTATGAGAATGACCATATATACATGAGAATATGTGCAAATGAAAATGAATGGATATCTCTTACTTTAGACTCCTGAGTTACTCAGAGGCACTGGAAAAAACGTCCTGTGCATCATTCAACCAGAGAATGACCCAGAACCTCAAAGTGTGTCTGAAAGATCCTAGAATTTGTCCTTTTCTGACTTTAGGCTTCACTGGTTTTTCCAGTAGCTTTGGGAGCTCCTTAATGATATGAATTCCCCTCCATTTCACCCACCTGGGTTTTGGATTTTCAAGCGCTTCCTTGGGTCCCATGCCTTGTGTTTCTGTGTAGCCTCTCTGGGTTCAGGTCCCTCTACTCCGGCAGTGTGGCCAGCATGAGATCTGTCCACTCCAGCCTTCAGCACTTCGTCTTCCTTGAGTAGGAGTATGGCGTCCATGGGATGCTACACTTCCTCTTAGGTAGCACTTATGAAAGGGCCAGTTCCCTCAACTGCCTGATTCATGAGGCACTGCCTGATTCATGCCCATGGACTTGGCAGCCAGGTAAGCACAGGCTTCGTTAAAATCAGATTGTCTACCTCCTTTTTCTCCCCAGCAGAGACTGTGTCCTTGTTGCAGTTTATTAAGACTACCTGGGCTGGGGCCGGTGAGATGGCTCAGCGGCATAAGCGCCTGCCTTGCAAGCGCGAGGGCCCGAGTTCGACTCCCGGAACCCACATACGAAAAAGGGGCCGGTGATATCGCTCAGCGGCACGGGTGCCTGTTGGCGCGCGAGGTCCTGAGGTCGACCCCTGGTACCCACCAAAAGAAAAAAAAAAAAAAGACTACCTATGCAGTGTAACTTTTTTTTTTTTTTTTTTTTTTTTTTTGCTTGTATTTATGAATGCAATTGTTCCTCCAGTCTCGGTGGGAACTTCCAGGTGGAGATCAATAATCAGTCTCTTAGGGCAGGGGGAAAAAGCCATTGGTGCACTGCTTTTAGCTGTGTGTAAGAGGTCTTGTCATTAAAGCATCAGCAGGCATTCAGAAACCAAGCTTGCCGGCAGTGCTGGACATACAGGATTAAAATAATCATCCATCAGGCTCTGTCTCATAAACGTTTTCCTTTGACTTTTGGCAGGATCTCCAGCCTGAGCGTATGCCAGTTGACATGGGAACACAGAAGCCAACAATTTAAGGATTTTCACATTTGCTTGCAGTGGTAAGATTTAAAGATATAGCAATGAACGGTGTTAAATATTACTCGGTTCTGGCTTTTTGTACTCGGTGTGCAATGAAGTTGTTTAGGTGTAATTTTCTTTGACCACTACAGGTCTCCATTCAGTTATTTTGCAAAACGACAGTAAACATGACCGCAATTTATAATGCATAAATATGGAAGGTGTTATTGTTCCAGTCGGTAAAAATAGGGAAGCTAAGTAACATTTGGATTTCTTTCTTTATGTACAGTTGGACTAAGTGGAGAAAATGGTTTCCACTTTGGAAAACAAAACAGTTTCTATTCAGAAGAGATTCGGTTATCAGAGCATAGGGGAACACAGCTTTCGAGATCAATGGGGAGAAAGGAAAGGGAGTGACTCTTTAATTCCCTAGGGGACAGTCATGTCCTTAACTTGGGTCCCGAGAGTGGGCTCTAAACCAAACCTGTAGTTAATTAAACAATTGCGTACAATGAACAGTGTCTGCCGCCGATGGCAGGAACCTGCATGCTGGATACTCACTGCCAACAGAGACACGTCTGTGTGACATTACCTGACAAGACAGAGATTGGCTGGTGGGTGGCAAATTGTATGCATGGAAGGTCGCTTTTGAAAAGCGATGTCTTCATTCCATCCTCTATGTGTATTTACATGTATGTGCACGCGTACACATTCTTAGATCTGAGGTGAGGATACAGTGTGGAAAACAGTGATGATTACCTATTTAGATCTATTATGGGAGAAAGCACGGTATCCGGACATGTTTCCAATGCACAGTGGAAATTGTACCGTGATATAGTAAAGCAGAGTCAAGCAGCGGGTTTTATGGGTCCTGTGTTGTCAGGCTTAGCAGGCTAAGCTCAAGAAAAGCACTCATCCCGTCATCAACCTCAGGTGGAGCTGGATCATAGAGAAATGAGGCCACCAGTTCTCCGAGCGCTACAATTTTAATACAGTTTCTGTACATTTCTGAGCGCTCACTTTCACGTGCGGTCTTGCAGCCGTCCATGGAACACTGAGCACCCTATGACTTCCAGCCGCCTGATTTGTCTATTTCTGTGTACTGGATGCTCGATATCTGTGAATTCTGGAAAGGAGTATTTTGGCAGTTCAGTGTTGATCTTTAACATTTAAATATGTTCTTCTTGAGCCATCCCGTTGCTTTATTCATTTACATTATTGCAGCAACTTTTAGTTTCACACCTTATATTCTTTTTTTTGTGTGTGTGGGTACCGGGGGGTCGACCTCAGGACCTCGCGCGCCAGCAGGTGCCCGTGCTGCTGAGCGATATCACCGGCCCCTTTTTCGTATGTGGGTTCCGGGAGTCGAACTCGGGCCCTCGCGCTTGCCGGGCAGGCGCTTAAGCCGCTGAGCCATCTCACCGGCCCATCACACCTTATATTCTGAGAATCCATTTATGGAACAAAAGGAGAATCATTATAAAGTAGCCTAGAAGATGCATTGCTTCAGCTGATACCTAGCGCTGACCACGCAGCTTTGTGTTTTACACATAGAAACGTGACTCGGTAGGAGCCTGACGCAGCAGGATCGCATGTTGCAGGTAAACCTGAGTAACTTAGTGAGTCTCTCTCTCCAAATAAAATAATGAAAAAAATGGCCGGGGATGTGGCTTAGAGCTCACTGGAGTCAATCCACAATACTGCCAAAAACGAAAACAGAAAAAGGCGGAAAAGAAGTGAATGAGCATACCATATGCCATTAGGGTTTCTTTTTTCTGATTATTACATTTTTCTTGAAAATTAAATAACTTTGCACTTGAGTTTCATGTTGATTTCATGGCTTGGATGTACTTTCTAGGAGCTACCACCAAACCCTAGTTCCCATGCTCAGTTATGGTTTCCTCGTATATACACGGAATTTAAGTAAATGTCCTAATTAGAGAGTCATTAAATCTCAGATATCAGAAAAGCCAGAATTAAACTGAACAGGGATTTTTTTTTTTAAATCCCAAAGGCTGAGAAATCAAACAAAGAAAAAAAAAGGTAAAAGAAACATGCATATATGACTGACCGTAATGAGATTGTGACCCACTGAGGAAGTGACTTGTACCTCACTTCTGGAGTATAGAAATCATCAGAGCTCTGTGTATCAACTGATGCTTTCTGTTCTCTAGCATGAAAGCTCCCAGGGAAACCTGGTACGCCACGCTAAATTTATTTGCGTCATTTAGGATGTTTCAAGATTTTCTTGAAAGTAGCCTGGAACTCCTCATTCCTGCAGAAACCCAGTGACAATCCTGAGTCCTGTCGCACTGCTCAGGTCTGAGGACCCTGGAGCAGGTGGGGTTGTCTGAGGAAGAATCCACTGATGCACAACAGAAAAGCGGACGTTTAGAAGTCGCCGAGGGCCGGTGAGATGGCTCAGCGGCGTAAGCGCCTGACTTGCAAGCGCGAGGGCCCGAGTTCGACTCCCGGATCCCACATACGAAAAAGGGGCCGGTGATATCGCTCAGTGGCACGGGCGCCTCCTGGCGCGCGAGGTCCTGAGGTCGTCCCCCCGGTACCCACCAAAAAAAAAAAAAAAAAAAAAAGAAGTCGCCGAGCCTTGATCCCAATCCTAAAACCTTAGCTCATTTAGCCAAAGAAATTTTTACTACTTTTGCCTCCCAGATTTTTAAGTATCTCTTAAATGCCAGGCCTTAGATTTTAGTCTGTAAAATGAGGTTTAGTATTAACTGTACTCCTCCATAGATTTACCTGGAGATAAGAAAATAAGGGGATCTGGTGTCCTGAATAACTAACTTAAAGATAGTAATACGTAATGTATTAACCATTGTTACCCTCCTATTATGTTGGTTTGAAAATTTGTTCTTCTTTTGATTTGTTTTGTTTTTTCTTCTCTTTAAAATAAAAAAAAAAAAAAAAAGAAAGAAATTGTAAACCTAGAATGTTTTGGAGATGGGTCCTTTAAAGATATTATTCAGGGTAAGTAGTGGTCATGAGTGAGTCCCAATCCAGAATGACTGTTGTTCTTATAAAAAGAGGAAGACCACAGTGGGGGGCAGCACAGCGGGAAGGCAGCTGTCTGCAAGTCGCAGAGAGAGGCCTCTGAGAAGCCTGCTTTCTGCTTACCTTGGTCTTAGACTTCCCATTCCAGAACTGTGAGAAAGTAAGCTTCTGTTGCTTAGGTCCCCCAGTCTGTAGTGTGTGTTGTAACAGCTCTGACAAATAAACAAATGGAGATTTTGAAAAAAAAAAAAAAAAAAGAAAATAAGGGGAAACACTTTGCAAATATTAAGATCACTATCCAGGATTTAGCCTTGCTAGGGGGTTTACTGCTCATGCAGAGCCCCTGTCTGATTTGAATGTTATGTCATAAAAACATCTTCAGTCACCTGGTCTGGGTCTTCAACATTGAACAAAGGCTTTGAGTTAATCTGAGCTCTAATATACGTGGCTTTTTTCATTATGATTGCAACAAAAGTGACTGAACATAACCGTCCCTGGCTTGCGTCTGAACTGTCCCTGGTGTTCCTCTAGCAGTCCTGCTAAAGGAGAAGCATTTGCGGTACAATCACTGTTGGCAAGAGTGGAGGAAAGGGCTGGATATCCGAGGTGACTGAGCCTTTCTTAGAACTCCTTCCTCCTTCCTTATAATTCTTTGCAGATGTAGATTTTTTTTAACCAAATCAGACTCTGCTTATCTCCCTGCCCCTTATCTTCTGCACCCCCTCGTCTCCTTTCTCTTCTCCTTCACACATCAGAAAGTCCTTTGCTTGTTTACAATTTAGGTTTTTTTTCCCCTTTTTTTCCTATTGACCCACAGCCCTCTGCTTCCATAAATCCTGTTTTAAGTGTTTGATCTGTTAAGACAAATACACCCTCATAGCCCTGAGTTTACTCTCTGACTCTGTTTCATTACAAATGTTGTAGACAATCACTATGAATTGGGGGGAAATGTCTTGGGTCAAAAAACACAATTTACTTGAATACACTATTGTCCTTGCCGCTACAAAAAAAAAGTGTTGATCATTTGTCCTTAAAGAATAAAGCCATTATTGTTAGAAAATGTAACCAAAACAATAAACAGGAGATTCCAACAATTACACATGACACAGAAAATCATGTAGCCCTCCTAGTTCACCTACTAATGTTAGAGGCAATCAAGGACTATGAATAATGGATGAAGTTAAACATCGTGGTCCAAATTTTTATCCAGAGAACAACGTTAACGTAATGGGTGCGGGGCAGAGAAATTGGCTGACTTATGAAATACCAACCACGAGTGTCATCTCTTTCCTCTTTTAGGGGTAAGATTTGCATGCTTACCTGTGTACACCACCATCCACCCTGATGGTTCTCTTTCATAGTCACAGGCCTCTCCAACAAGTGGAACCATCATCTTCACCTCCCATGACAATTACAACCCCCCGCCATTTCTACAAATTGTTCTCCCAAGATCACAAAATTACTAATGGCCTTTTAAAGTCTGGCAGTGGTCCCTTCGACCCTCATAATAGAATCTAACTTAAACCTTCAAGTCATAAAATGCTGAGAGTGATTTGGGAGAGTAACCAAAGAGAATAAAGATAAGAATAAAGTTAAGCATGGGAAATGTTATTGTAAGATGCTTTACCCAGATTTCCATGTGATTATAAAGAACCCTATAAGCTGGAAAGTTAGTTTACAGTCATCATAGCAGATTATATTCCTAGCAACTCCGTGAACCAGTTTTCTCACAACCCAGCTAATCTGAGCACTTTTTGTTTAGAGTGTTCCCAACTGAAAAGGCAATTCCTCTTTTCGATCATTGACCTCTGCTTCTTGCCAAAGTCAAATTGAAGATGAGATATAATCAGCAAAGAGAGCTCCTGAGGACCCTTCCCAGGAATGGCATCATGAAATGATAGGAACTGATAGAAATTCAAGCAGGGTCTCCAGAATCTCAGCCATTTTCATTAGCATTTCACTGACGCTCCAGAAAACTGCAAGTATTTTCTATTCTCATCACCCCCTATTACTTGCTGCTGATCAAAATAACCCATGGCTAACAGTAGGAACCATGGAACCACTGTATCTTCAATGGTCCCATCTATCACTCCGACATTTTTGGTGTAATAAAGTCAAAAATAAGTTTGCATCTTTTCTTTTCAAGTTTTGCATCTGGCAAAATGTCATTAGAGTACAGTGACTTGTGGAAAATTGGAGCACATGAGAACCTCTGATAAAAAAGCAATCTTTGTATCACCGAAGGATTCTACTAAATTGAGAGGGGGAGGGAAAGAGTTTTTAATGTTGTCTGCTGTCTTATCTACCACCTGCAAGAAATTCTAAGTAAATATCTGAAGACACATCATAAAAATACATTGCAAAGGCACAAACATGATCCTGGAAAACTCTTTTAAGAGCTTTAAAATATGTAAAATTTGCTTGTTTTTGAATGTAATGGGCAAGGGAAGAGGAGAAGCGTACATTGTTGAAGTAGACTGAGCCTTCATCCTGACAGCAGGAAGGGAGACTGGCTTTCCATCCTGTGCTTAGTTATTATGTACTACACCTCTGAAACTGCTTACGCTGTGTATGTGTTTGTGTGTGTGTGTGTGTGTGTGTGTGTGTGTGAGAGAGAGAGAGAGAAGAGAACAAGAGTAGGCAGGAAACACCATCAAAAGTGAAACTCTTAGAGATTACCTGAAAGGACAATATACACCAAATATCTATTTCCTTATGGATTGACAATTAGTGCTAAGATTAAACATAGTACTTTTAGCCAGGCATTGTGATCCTAACAGTCCGAAAGGATGAGGCAGGAGGATCGCAAGTTTGAGCCCAGCCCGGACAATTTAACAATGTAGAGCAATCTTGTCTCAAAAAATGAAAAGTAAAAGGATATAGCTCAGTGTAAAGGCCTTAGATTCAATCCCCAGGACTACCTCTGCTCCCCCCAAAAAATTTTTTTTAGAAATATTGAAAGATTTGCTTTGATTTTTAATGTCTTTTGTTGTTCTATGAGATATTCCCATATTGTTAACTGCACCACCAGGACAAATACTGTATCTTTGGATCCCTCTGACATCCTGATTTCGTAAACAAAAGCTCTCATAGTAAACATTGGCATCTCTATATATTAATTTTCTATGTGAAGACAGTTGTAGACTTCTGTTTTGTATTTCCCTAATCATTGATATGTCTATTTTTGTTGCTTCATTCATTGAACAGATATTTATTGATCAATCACCTACTAGGCACAGCTAAGAAAGGTTTTATGTACTGGGGATATTGAAGAAAATCAAACAGATAGAAATCTCTGTATTCATGGAGGTTTTCTTCTACTGGAAGAGAGAATGGGCAAGATTAAAATATTTAAAATATAGAGCAATACATATATATCTATCTTACATAAAATATATATATATTATATATATTTTTTATTTATATTTTATATATTTTATATATATTATATATTATAATATAATATACTATAATTATATTATAATGTATAATATAAATATATATAAATATATATATTATATGTTTATATATATATTATATATATATATATATATATTTTTTTTTTTTTTAGAGAGAGAGAGGAGTGCAAAGGACCAAAATAGAGAAGGAGGTAGGAAACGTGTGTGGGGGGGTGACTCTTCCATAGGGTGGCCTGGTAGAGCCTTTTTAGGTAGGTGCCTTCTTTACCAGAAATTCCTCATCCCGTGCAGCTCTCGATGTTCCTGGGGTGAGGATGGTGAGAGGATGGAGAAAAAAGGACAAGAGTCAGAATACAGAAAACTGAGGCTATATGGAGCCCTCTCTCTTGATGGGAAGTAAGGAAGAAGGAGGAGGAGGAGAAGGAGAGAGGTCCAACAGCTGCAGCGCATTTATTTATACACATGAGAGGTTGAATATCACATGAAACCTCTCCGCCTAATAGCTTATCCATGTGGCTTGTCTCAGGCGCCCAGTGCTTCTGAGTCTAGAGCAGCTTATTTATGTGGCTTGCCTCAGCGCTCTGTGTCCTTGAGGGTGGCCTTGCTGTACCCTACATGTGCTTGATCTCCAGCTTCAGCCGCTCCCCACACAGGAAGCCCGGGAAACAGGGAACGAGCCAGGAAGATATCTGGGAAAACATTGTCCTAGGCAGAGAACAGCAAGTGTAAAGGCCCCGAGACACGAGAGCGTCTAGCATATTGGAAAACAGGAAGGAGGCCATTCAGGATGGATCGGTGTGAGAGAGGGCACGATGGAAGGAGAGGAGCTCAGTGCTCATGGGGAGCTGGATGGTTTAGGACCTCGATTGCATAGCAAGCTTGGCTTTCAGTGAGAAGCTGCCTAGAAGGTTTGGAATAGAAGAGCATCATGATTGATCTGATTTCCTTTTTATAGGGATCACTCGCTGCCCTGTAGGAAGTATGTCCTAGTCTATTTGTGCTATTATAACACAAAACCATTAACTGGGTAGCTTATGAGCAGCAGAAGTGCTGGAAGCCGGGAAGGCTAAGATCAAGGCCCTGGCAAATTCTATGTCTGGTAAGGGTCCACCTCCTGATTCACAGACACATCTTATGTCCTCCCATGGTGGAAATGACAAGGAAGCACCCCAGGATCCCTTTTAAAAGGGCACTAATCCTATTCATGGGGATGCCTCCTTCCCATGGAGCAGAGTTAAAGCTGGCTCTGGAGAGAGCTCCCGTGGATTCCACGATCCTGGCAAGGCTAGGTTTTGGGCAGCTGTGAAAGAGTGGGTTTGCTGCTGGTTGATAGAAACCCCAGGGGCTTGGGTGAAGACTTTCCCAAGGTGGTGGGGCTGTGACCAGAACAAGGCAGGAACACAGTCACGTGAGGATTAGAGAAGAGGAGAGAAAAGACCACCTGGAAGTCATGGTGAACACGGTGCTCTCTTGATGTGCAGCTGTGACATAAATGGCTGAATTTCCCCTCATCCTATCTGAGAAGTGCAGGAGCCAGCAATGTATTGGAAGGGAAGGTATTCTGTGTGCAGAAGGAGCCCTCCCTATGGTCTGGCACACCGTGTGACTAAAATGCAAGTTGTCATTAAATCTAAAGACCCAAGCTTACCATCTCTGAAAAGCAAGGTTGTTTTCTGTTGTGGCCTTAGGGGGCAGCTATTCAGTTTTCTGAAGGAAAAAGGAAAAAGAAATAGAGATATGAAATAGAGATGGATAGAATCAGGATCACAATTAATGTGACACTGGCCGTCAGTAGCGCTGGGGTTATAATGATTCATAAAATCGCTATTTCTCCTCTTCTCTGACAATGTGGAGATACTGCAAGCATTTTACAGTGTGCTATTTTTGTGCTTCTTATGAGAGGCAAATGCTATCAGTCAATGAAGAACACATGATTTAGATGAATGAACTTTTCCTAGCAGTTGAAATTATTCATTATTCATTCTCTCCAATCCTGGCGGTTATTTCTCTGTTCCCATTCCAAGACAAGACTCAATCTTGTTATACTCTAACTTCCCTTGTTTCGGAGGCAGTATGATACAGAGGTGAGGGCATGGCGTGTGGCATCCGGCGCCGATATTGAAATTCTCACTTTGCTACCTACTAGGATACAATGCCATGCAAGTTACAGAAATGCTCTGGTATCTTCTGTTTTCTTATCACAGAGTTGCTGTGTTTAACTTCCTTGATGTGTTTGAAAGTGTTCAGCATTTATAAATAGCAGGTGCTCATTAAATACACTCTAATAATTTTTGTTCATCTACTTCTTGGTTTCTATGTTCTCTCCATTTTTTGCCCTAGGGGATTGTTCCCTCCACTCTGCACCAGTGAGTGTGTGCTGTGCTAGATTAGCTTTGAGGCTGGGGCAGGGAGATGTTCGGAGCCTCTCGTTTAGATAAGGAGGATCCAAAGGGAAAGTGCCAATGACATGTATGATGTATATGACAAAAACCAAATGTTTCTGGCATTGAGGGGAAAGATGGGAATCTTTGAGTGTCAGCTGATGATGCAAAGTTTTCATAAACCGAACCTTTAACAATGTCTGCGGGATGTCAGACTACCAAGGGGTAAAATAGTGCTGGAGTGCCTTTTCTAGAATCTAGCGATCAGTTTAATAAAATGTGAATCTTTTGTTTTCATATAATTATAGGTATGCAATTTCAAAGTGTGCAATTTTATATCTTAATCTCTGCTGCTCAGCACATAGGCAGAGCACAGAATGTTTAAGAACATTCCAGAATTGGGAAAACAGAGCCTGCTCAATGAGCAGCGAGAACTCAATGCTACAGTGATAAAGGGATGCACTTTTTGGTAATTTCTTTAGAGGGTAAAAATCAAAGGACAAGCAATTTGAAATTGTACTGTCCTGTTTTTTCTCTCTGTCGCTCTCTGCCTCTCTCTCTGTCTCTGTCTGTCTCTGTCTCTCTCTCTCTCTCTGCACATGGTCAGAGTTTTCAATAAGACATCATTGAGTTAATAATAACCAAGCTTCATAATCACCATCTGTAATAAAATCCGTACAGTGAAACTCCACATAAGATAGTTGAAACAGATAAGTTTCCAAGCTCAGTTTCTTGACTGGTGCTATCTTTTCAAAACAACTGTCTATTCCTCGTTAGGAAGACGGCAGAGAGAAAAGAGGATACATTCTGCCTGTGCTGTGTCTCTTTGGTCATCTTTTCACACTCCATTAGAGATTTTACCCCACATTTGTATTCAGACTTTATTGTATTTTTCTGGTGCTCCAAGAAACTTCAATGAGGACATGATGAATGTCCATATTAAATTGAGTCCCCCCCCTTCTTAATTAAGTTCATTTAAATTTAATTTTGTAATTTTACTTCAGTAAACCATCTGACTCCAGATGTTGGATGCACTTCTTCTTTCTATTCCCACATAATTGTACCTGTAAAAGATTTATAGCTGCGAGAGACATTCTGGAACCTTTTAGAGCATTTTCGGCATATGTTTCAAGGATGACTGGTAACATGAGCAATTAACAACCCTAAAATGTTGCTGTGCTCCCCAGAATATTTTTAATGGGATAAGTTATTTTTTATTAGCTTGAACTTTAAACAAATAATCATCTTAAAGGAACCGTTATCATCAGAATAAGGCAGCTGAAACGCAAGGCCAGACCTCTAAGAAAATCAGTAAGAGTGAGAAGAAAGGACCCTTAGGTTAAAGGAGCTTTTAATAGAGAAATATACGCAAGAGAGGAGAGGTGGCCTTTTGCTGAGAGGAGGGCTGGAAGCAGGGCTCCTGGGTGTCCCTTGACTCTGAGTCACTGGGATGCGTGTGGCGCAGTACACGCCTTCGCAGGTGGCCACGCCTCTTCTGCTCGGGGAGCAGGTGACTCCAGGGAACTTGGCAAAGCACATAGATGGACGAAGACAAAGCCAGTACCACCTGCTTTGCAGAGTAGGACTGGAAGGCTCACCAGTGCATGTGTGTACTTTTAGAACTATTTAGCAACTTGGAGTCTACAACTCAGAATTCCTCCAATGATAAATGATTTTTACCAACACTTCCTGTCAGTCATTCTTAACCAGATAAAGGATTGCTAGGAAATCGCCTTCCTCGTTACAAGAATTCTTTGAATGCTTACGATTGTTCTGAATCTGCCTCCGTGCTTTCTTAGTGAAAGCATATCTAATAACATACTTGAGAGCCCACCTGGGACCTTGCTTAATGAAACTCCTGGTCCTCATCAAAGAAACATGTACTACAATTAAACCTTTGGATGACACACTAAAGAAAAACAGCAACTGGGGCCGGTGAGATGGCTCAGCGGCGTAAGCGCCTGCTTTGCAAGCGTGAGGGCCCGAGTTCGACTCCCGGATCCCACATACGAAAAAGGGGCCGGTGATATCGCTCAGCGGCACGGGTGCCTGTTGGCGCGCGAGGTCCTGAGGTCGACCCCCTGGTACCCACAAAAAAAAAAAAAAAAAAAGAGAAAAGAAAAACAGCAACTATGAATCACGGGATAAAGGAATCAATTTTTTTCCTCAAGTGAAAAATTATACTTCATGTTTTGGATATACTATAGTGTTTCTTGATGTATGGGAAATATTCAACAGTGCAATAACAAATTAAAGTATGGATTTTTTTTTTCAGACTTTAGAATCCCAGTAAGCAAGTTGTAATTTTATTCTTTCATAGTCTTGTTTTGCCAGGACAGGAATTTGTGTGTGTATTGGGGGTAAGATTATGTCTAAAAACCACCGGAGTGGGCCGGTGAGATGGCTCAGCGGCTTAAGCGCCTGCCCAGCAAGAGCGAGGGCCCGAGTTCGACTCCCGGAACCCACATACGAAAAAGGGGCCGGTGATATCGCTCAGCGGCATGGGTGCCTGCTGGCGCACGAGGTCCTGAGGTCGACCCCCTGGTACCCACACACAAAAAAAAAAAAACCACCGGAGTTTGGCAGTTTTTTCCCAAGTGCTCTTCTTGCTTTGAGCACTACATAACACAAAAATCACTTTAAAATAACACTAATCCTGGAGACCAGGCAAAAATTTGCCCATAATGAGCAGACAAGGAACACAAGTCTCTGCTTGTTTCTAATATAAGGAGACAAGGTCATCATGGGGTGGTTCTGTGAGTCACAGAATTTCGCAACCTTAGTAAATTTTAAATAGGAAACCAGTGATGGTCTAGAAAGAGCAGTAGCACCAGAGGCAGCAAGTGGCACACAGCATGTATAGAATTAATAATTGTCAGCTTACTCAATGCATTTGCTCTGAGAGTAGTTGTACTAAGCGGCAAAGTACATCAAAACAACCCTTGTCTAGAAGAGTCCTTGGTGACTATTTTCAAATACTTCTGGTATCTGCTGGGAATTAAAATAGATGTCTACCATGGGAACATAAAGAGAGGACTTAGAATACAGGTAGAGACATAAAGTACCGACACATTCAAGGTAGAAGGAGATAGTTTTGAAGTATGCATTCAACTGCTTCTTTTTTTTTTTTTTTTTTTTTTTTTGTGGGTACCGGGGTTTGACCTCAGGACCTCACACAGGTGCCTGTGCCACTGAGCAATATCATCGGCCCTTTTTTCGTATGTGAGTTCCGGGAGTCGAACTCAGGACCTCGCGCACCAGCAGGCGCCCGTGCCGCTGAGTGATATCACCGGCCCTTTTTTTGTATGTGAGTTCCGGGAGTCAAGCTCGGGCCCTTGCGCTTGCAAGGCAGGCGCTTACACCGCTGAGCCATCTCACCGGCCCTGCATTCAACTGCTTCTACAGACCACTTGTAATGAAATAAAAGAGATTTCAATAAATAAAATTTTGATCTATCTTAAACTGTAATCCAATTAGAGTATATCCACGGATGATTACTTGGGAAATATGTTCAAAGTAAGTGTCGGAGACACTGCCCTCAGTTTATTTATGTTTTTATTTATTTATTCATCCATTCACACACTGACAATGTACTGAGTGACTCTTGGTACGAGGCTAGGGGTAGAGCTTGGGAAACCTGTTAGGGAAATCCAATCTAGGTCCTGCTCAATGGGTAGAATAAATCCGAGTGTGATGTCTGAATCCTGTCTTTAACTTCCAGGTTGGCCTACAAGGCGATAGGGCTCACCAGAGCCTCCTAAAAAGAAAAATATCAATTCATTGTACCATGCTTTAGTCCTTTTCCCTCTTTACACAGTACTAGTGTGTTTTCATGTTATGCACCGACTTCTATTTTTTATTAGTACATGTTTGCAGTACATAATGTTAACATTCACCATGGGAATTTGGTGCATGTTCATAACACATCTTAATTCTTATTTCCCCTTCCCCTCTCCTCCCTCCATCCCTAGATCCCCTTCCCATTTTGAAAAAGTCTATTTCCCTGTTTCTTGACTGCAACAGTCTACTGGATTTGAGTGGTTAGAAGGACCATTTCTTCCAAGTGTTCACAGAATCTATGGATGCTTTGGAACTGGAAATGGATTCCTTCTCTTCAGTGTGTAACCTGAAGTCTCACTTCTAATTTCCCAGCCCAGTCCTAATTACTTTGAATCATTCTCTGCTGGAGATTTTGTGTTTATTCGGTATTAGTATATGTTTCATAATAATAAGGGGGGGAAAGCCTATCAGACTCCTTAGTTCTGCTATATGTACTGATAAACTTGTGCTTTGTAAGCTTCTCATCCCTTGAATGCCTTTTTGCAACATTTTTGTTAGATTCCCAAATTCTATAAATAGAAACACACAGATTTTGTGTTACCTAGGATAGCTGAGTACAACGCATTTAGTGGTTATTTTGTTTTATTTTATTTGATCTTGCTATCTAATGGTTCCTTATTTTATCACAAGAACCTGCAGGGCTTCTGATGCAGAGTAAAGCACAATGGATTCACTTTGGATAATCAGTATATGCGGGAAAGTTTTCGGATTAATTGGACCAACTCTCTTCTGCCGCTATCATGTGGGACACATGAGGTCGTAGTCCTTGTAGAGGGGAAGATAGGGCCCTAGGAGCATTGCCAGCAACGTCTTTCTTCCCAAGACTTGCTAGTTTAAAAGCATAGAAACACAGAAGGAAATGTTTGAAGACAGATTTTAGTCTTTTATTAACATTTTCTTCAACATATAAAAGCACATCCCTGATGTGTACTTCCTGCAGTGTATAGAAACTCAAACTCTCTCTTTCACACATATACATAATACCAAATATTTTTCCCCAAGCAGAGTCCAACATTAGAAAGGACTAGCTTCGAATATGTTTTATAATATGCTAAGAGCTGCTGTGATTTTTATGTAGCAGTGAACTGTATAAATTGCATAGATTTTCCTTGCCAGATTCAAGTCATAAATCTGAAGAGAATATTTTGTGTTAAGAGACATAATGATCGTTTTACTGATAGGATTTACATGGTAGAAATCACATGCATCTTTATACGGGTTAAACTATTGTAAAAAGAAATTAATAAGTCAGGTATCAAATGCAATTTCAAATACCAGTAGGGTGTAATAAGACATATTTGCATTTTCTTTTGTAATAGTATTGAAGTAAGATCCGTTTTCAGTGATAGCATCGTTTCATTTAATTTAAAGACATGACATTGCAATTATCCACAATATAAACCACTTTAGTGGAGAGAAAGGAGGCACTGATGGAAATCAGCAGTGCTCAAAGTGTGTGTCTTGGGACATGAATGGCAGGAGATATTGGGCAATGTACAATGGTCCATTGGTCACTAAATCTGGGAAACCCTAGACCCACACCTGGCTTGCCACAGTCTGGGGGCGCGGTGCTGGGGGGCCTATACACTCACATAGAATCACAGCAGGGAAGTATGAGCAACAGCAGGCTAATTGCTCTGAGAAACACTGCGGTTTAATACTCTGTTCTAACCTACTGCTTCCCAAACTGACCGTACCTCTTTCTGTCACCTTTTGTGCTTCCATGGAATTGTGATCCCGTGAAAAACCCTTCGGAGAACATCGATCTCTTAATATTACCATTTACATCATAAATGAGTTTATTTCAAAAAATAAGAGAAAGGTACTCATGTGCAAGGACACTGTATGTGGCATTGGATGCCTGTTCCATTGCAGCCTGCTCTTTGCTATGTACGTGACCTTGGAGTCACCTCCAAGGTCATTCGACCTTGCTGTGAAGTGGGGACACCGTTACTTCCCTAATTCACGAGGCGATGTTGAATCCAAATTATAAAACATTTAATGCTTCCTAAGCCTTTGTAAACCATGAAGCCCTCTCATTTGTGGCATGTACCAACATCATCATCATCATCGTCATGATCATCATAATCATCATTGTTATTAACTCTAGGAGCTGTGCCCAGAAACAGAGAAGAAAGTCTTATCCTAGTGGATCCCTTTCTGATTTGCTAAACTTTTCACCAACCCTCTCTGGGGAGGCTAGAAAAATATTGCATATTCTTCTTAGGGAAAAAGGAAAATGAAATAGGGTGTGTGAAACAAGATAATAAAAAAAATGCCTTCAGACAAATTACTCCAAAATAGCTCCTCAGAAAGGGCCCAAGAGGCAGATGTTTTATCGTGTTATACAAGAGACTTCTCTTTAAAAAATATAGAAAGGGAGAAAAGGAGCTGAGCATTATTAATAACCACAATAAATAGGTGATTTTGGTATAAAATGGTCCATCTATCCACTCATATTGCAATAGAGAAAAAGAAGTACCAATAAATCAATCATGGAGCGCTTATTTAGCTTGTGTTATATGCCCAGCACACGGGAGATAGATTACTATGCGCACGTTAAAGGCCTTCCAGCCTCATTGTGGAGCAAATATGAACATATGGTGTAAAGAGACACAAGTCAGTCCCAGCTCTGCAGAATACCAAAGTATTTCTAGTTACAATTGCTAACTGTAATTACATGAGCAAAAGGTGTTCTAGGAATAGACAGGTAGAAAAATCTTCAGGTTCAGATGTGGGCCTTGGAGTGGCCCTTAGAAAGGGGTAGGGTGGGTTCTGTGGTTCTGGCCTCCCCCAGGCTTGGTATTATTGTGTACAGTGTGTATTGCAGGGACTCAGATACTCAATACAGATGTGCCATGTAATTGGATGTAGATCAAAGGAAGACGGGGGGGCGGGGTTCCAGTGAGATAGAGCATCCTGCCTGTGAAGACCAGAGCAAGTACTGGGGGTGTCAGGCTTGCTGCAGGGGATGAGTGAGCCTGGGACCACCCTGATCACAGAGGGGGAAACCTGGACATCGCGTGACACAGTGCTGAGGTACCAGAATTACCACCTAAGTCCTGGGCTGCCCAGCTCCTGGCTCTGCGGCTCACTCCGTGTGACAGCAGGCATGTCGCTTACGTTTTCTGAGTTCTCCCACACAATGGTGTGCTGTCTGCTTAGCATTCTTGGAAGGGTTAAATAAAGGCTGGGGAAGTTAGTAAAAGATGAGGCAGCTGTGAGGTCTTGTTAGTCTTACATACGGATGTGAGCTGAGGCTCCAAGAGGCTATGAAATGCTCAGTGTAGCTAATCTTTCAACAGACCGATGTGAATTGATAAGAAGGATATTATTCAACGCAGATTTTGCGTATCTGTGAGCAGATTGTGTTGTGACTCTACTGCATGCTTCGTGGTGAGGCAGAGGAACAGTCACTTGGATGTCCCAGAGGCAGCCACACCTGGGACAGATGATGCTATTCTGAGCTGACTTGCGTTGTGCGTTGTAATCAAGGCCACAGGCTCTGTCCCATCAAAATCCATTGATAACTGAAACAATTCAAGGTTGCTATTAAGATTTTCCCCAAAAATGTTGTTTATTATGATCTCTGGGAGATTTGAAGCGCATAGATGTTCGTGACCCACTTTACCCAGTTGACATCCCCCACTGACTAGAAAATTAGCGTTTGGGGACTTGGTAGTAACTGAGTGGCTGCACATGGTAACTTTCTCTTAACTTTTTTGTATCTTTAAATGATCCATGAGGTAACACTGACCAAGTATCCGAAACATTGGTTTGGAGGCTATCACGTGTAATGAGTCCATATCGCCATATTGAAAGGGAGAAGAGCCCCGCAGTGCTCTGGGCTCGTCCAGCAGCCATTCCTATGGAACCCTGAGGTGCCAGGCTGCCCTCACAGTAGGAGGGAGGAAGGAAAGTGCCATTCCCAGCTCTTCTTGGACTCTGGCATTCAGTCTTTCCCCTCCTTCTTCCCCGCTTTACTCCATTCTCCAAAGAACCTCCTCCTTGGTAGACAAACTGTTTGCCACAAAGGAAGTGGGTGCCTGTCTGCGGGCACAGAAGAAAGGAGCCTCAAGTTTGCCCTGAGCCTCGTTTTCCCTGCGTGGTTGCTGCAGACCCCCGCACGTCCTTTGTATGTATTTTCTTATCTGTGATCAGCCGGGCAGGATTTTTCCTGCTTTGGCCTCTCATCAGGCTGGGGTCTGGCCCGGAGAAAGCCAGGTCATTGTGCCTCTTCCTGTATTTTTTGTGAAGGTGAGTGGAAGGGCAGAAAGAAGGGACAGACATGGGATAATGTGGGCTGAGACCCCTTTGTGGCAGATCAAATGACTGGGGATCTGTGCCTAGAAATGCTATGGCAGAATAGCAAGACAGGAGAACATGAAATATGATGAAAAAAGAAACAACTTCTGGTTCTTCTCAAGGCTACACCTGGCTTCCATGGCCCCCGTTCCCACCCCAGGTCCCCGCAGGCCCACGGAAAGATCTCAAATCCGGATGAACGAATAACAAGGCATGAAGATGGTGACAGACTTCTCAAAATGTGTGTCTCTTCTATGCATTTGCTGCCTGTTAAAATGCAGCTTTTTCACGTTAGAAAGAAAAGCACAGAAGAGGAGTGAAAGCCGTCTCATGAGAGAATAGCGAAACCAGATCCGGTGCCCCCACCCTGCTCGGTCTTCACCATCTCTCTGCTTCCATGCCAGCCGGGGGTGGATGCTGACACCCGTGTGCCACCTGTCTGGCCTGAGGGTGACCCCAGCCCAGCAAAGCTCTGCTGGCCAGGAGCACAGCCACGGAGCTCTCTTGTGGGACAATCACATGGGCCAGCCATGTCTACAACCACTAACAAAACTGTGACGTCAAAATACAGTAGACTGTCTTTGGATTCATCGTAGGAATTTTCATCATCCGCCTTGAAATAAATTTTTCCTTCTTTGAAGAACACACATGCAACCTGTCGGGTCCGTGGCCTCCCCTTTTGAGAGACGGCTACTTTCGTCTAAGTTACAGTGCAAGTCTTTAGATTCCTCCTTAAAAATCTTTGATTTCTCAAGCTTTGACCACAAGGTTGAATATTATTTTATTATACTTCTTATATTAAATCAAAGTCAATAAAATAAATAGTAAAATAAAGCAAAATAAAATTATTTAGAACAATATGTCCTTCAAGTTAATATTTCAAAGCACAATTCAAGCATAACACCACAGTTTAAACACAGTCCCTCCTCCTTTCCAAACATTACTTAATGCTTAAGTGGCCTCAAACCCAAGTCTCTACCCTAATGGATGTAATGTATCCTCCTCCTGAATGTAATTTTCTCCCTTCAGTTCTTCCCACCATTCAGCAAATTTATTTTCTCCCACAATAATCCCAAATTGCCCACTAACCATATCTTTCTGGTTGGCAAGGATGGAGGTGTGGGCTGGAGACAGGGTGGGCTGGCATCACTGCCACCGTGGACACCGGGGATGATTTCGGCGTCATTGTCCCTTGAGATCTAGCACAGAGATGCGGGTGAGTCACGCTGGCCCCCGTTGTGAGGCTAACCACAAACTACTTCCTGTGTGATCTGGTTTGAAAATCCCCTGCCCGTTCACACACACACACACACACACACACACACACACACAAAATGCACAGTATAGACTAGGGATAGTACCAGAGAAAATGGCCCTGACATCAAGACATGTCTATGTGACAGAAAGATATCTCATTGTGTCTGTTTGAAACAAGGGCAATCACTGTAAGTAAGCCCCTTATTTATTTCATAAGTGTCTTCTGTGTGTGCCCAAGACTTTACATTCATTGAGACAACATGGAAATGTGTTAAAAGGATCAATGGCTTCTTTTGTTTCTTCTGAATATCTACCCACAGCCAGCAGTAATGACACATGGCTGGACTGGGGTGATCTTCAGTGGCATTCAACCATGTGTGAGGCCACCCAGCCCTAAAAGAGTTGTCCTCCCTCCGTCAGGGAGCGCAAAACAGCCAGGAGCAGTTTCAGACCTGTCAGTGCCACTGTTGGAAACAACTGGCGAGAGAGCCAGCGCACCCCTCCAGCTCTTTCCAGACTCGATCCCACATCTTCTGTCGGCACAACGTGTGGAACTGCCAGCTTTGGTTTCGTCATCTGTCTCACCCTCTCCCCTGCCTCCCCACCTCTTGGGTTTTCTCTTCTCTCTCCCCTTCTGTCCATACAAGCATGTGAATATGTGTGTGCCTGTTTCACTTATATACACGCATGGATAATTAGTAAGTGGCTATTTAAAAAGAAAAAGGAAAGTAACTAGGAAACATGACTTACTTGGCTTGGTCCAAGGACACATAATGGGCAAATGCACTGCAGGGACCACATGGCCCGCCTTGGGCTGAAAATGCCACTCGAACTCACCACTTGAAACCGTGCGTTGGTCTGGGCATCTGCCAGGGAACCACTTATATTTTTCCACATTAAAACAGTTCAGCTGGGAAAAACTAAAACTCAAACGTCAAATGTAAGTACTTTTGGCTTAAATGTATTTTTAAATGTAAAAAATTACTTTTAAAATCATAAAATGAAAACATCAGTGCTTCATTAAAACTTGCTTCTTTTTTTTTAAGGTTGAGTAAAATGATTCGCCTATTATTTGTGAGTGAATTCTTCCAATATTTGTAGGGTACTTGAAAAATTGACTCATTCTTCAAAAATTTACCCAGGCTTTGCTCCAGATGTGGTACTTTGGTGAGAAACAGCAGTATATTACCATTTATAAACTATAAATAAACTACTGCTATAATTACTAGTTGTGATAAATGCTATTGGTTCTTTTTAGACATTGTCACTTCTTAATTACACTCTTAATTTCTTTCACTAATTTCTTTTCATGGACAGCACAAACCTAAGCTTGAATTAGGCCCTTCAGTTGTTTGTATTGTTAGAATATAATAAAATGCTTTGCATTTTTTAGTCCTTAGATATATATCCAAATACTTATCTACTAGACATAGTCAAGTGTACTACTATAAAATATGCCTTCAAACCAATAGATTTTTGTACGGAATGAAGGCAATGAACAGAACAAGGGAAGCTTGACAACTTTTTATTAACTAGTTAACATCTCCAGCTAAAATAATGTGATTTTGCTTCCAAAGCATACTAGACTTTGGATTTTAATAAGAGTTAATCCAGGGCCGGTGAGATGGCTCAGCGGCTTAAGCGCCTGCCCAGCAAGCGCGAGGGCCCGAGTTTGACTCCCGGAACCCACATACGAAAAAGGGGCTGGTGATATCGCTCAGCGGCACGGGTGCCTGTTGGCGCGCGAGGTCCTGAGGTCGACCCCCCGGTACCCACAAAAAAAAAAAAAAAGAGTTAATCCATTATGTAGACATTTGTATGATTAGTGCATGTAATATTTCTTTTGTTTGATTTTATCAAAATCTTTGTCTGACAAAACTTCAATATTTTATAGATCACACATTTTTGGACTATGAGATGGGCTTTTTTCCAAAACATACTAGGCTTTGGATTTTAATAAGAGTTAATCCATTATGTAGATGTTTGTATGATTACTGCACTTAATATTTCTTTTGTTTAATTTTATCAAAATCTTTTTCTGTCAAAATTTCACTATTTTATAAATCACACATTTGGGGACTATGAGATGAGCTTTTAGAAATTGCATCAAGATACTGAACGTTAAGATTTTTAGGAAGAAGTAAGGTGAGTTATTATCTCATTGTATTCCAACATCCCCACAGAGTCAGCTAAAATCATAAATGATTTGTGGAGGTGGCAGAAGGCAAGAGAGAAAGCCAAATTGAAACAAGACGACAGTCTATAGGTATCTAATTGATTTAAGATGGTGGCAGTGTTAATCTTGAGAGAGAAGTGATGGACAGCAACATTGGGGAGAAGAATAAAGTTTGGGAGACTAAAAGAGAAAGGCAAGAACAAGACAACTGTGGTTTCAAGCATGGTGAGGAATACTGACAATTTGACATTTTTCAGAAGGTTTGAAGGGAGCAGTTTGGAGTAGGAGTTTAGTCTCGCCGCAGTGAGTGTCGCAGGCTGACTGCGACACCCACAGCTTGCATAGATGGGGGCTGAGGCACAGGGCCTGGTTCTGAGGCAAAGCAGATATTTTTTCCTTCTTCCATTTCCTGTTCTTCTCTGTCTTCTCTTGCTCTGTACCCATTCCGACCATTTTCTCCTGTTGTCCTTATCTTGGTTGATTCCACAAACAGAGATAAATGTAAACTGAGCCGTTTTTTCTTCTCCATCTTCAGAAAGGTGGACTGTGGACTGTTGTGCTGGAGCTACTTCGCGAGTCACGTCTGTGTTTGATTCAACTTTGTATCCTACACAGCACATAAATAATGTCTGGTGTACAGAATTCGCTCTATAAATGGATAGTGTGTGGTCCCACATAGCTCGGCTCCCTCTGATTCATATGTGAGGACCCATTGACTAAGCCGTAGTCAATCCCAGCACCAGACCTAGTGCACAAGAGGAATATGTGTGCTTATGTCAGTGTGTTCTTTGTAAGAAATAGGCCAGATGGGAAGAAAGAGGGGCCTCCCTTTGACATTTCAGAGGGACTAAACACAGCTGGTCATCAGAAACAATGCACACACTCACACACACACACACACGCACGCCCCACAGAAACGACAAACAGTTCTTTGACAGCTTTGTCTTCATCCCAAAGGAAGATAATAAATGTTAAAAATAAATCACTGGATTGCAAATTCATGGAGAACAGCCAGAGTTTAAACTCAACCATGCTGGAAACGTCACATTGGATTCAAGGTTCAGTTTCTTTTTATAATTGGACTCATCTTGTAGATTTTGTGGGTAGCAGTAGGTGGTGGGGAAGCTGGACTTTTCTTGGAAGACCATACTTGAAAAGATGATTTTCTTGAGTGGAGAAAGATTGGGTTCTCCTCTCCTCTCCTCTCCTCCCCTCCCTCTCCTCTCCTCTCCTCTCCTCCCCTCCCTCTCCTCTCCTCTCCTCTCCTCTCCTCCTCTCTTCTCCTCTCTCCTCCTCTCTCCTCTCCTCTCCTCTCCTCTCCTCTCCTCTTCTCTCCTCTCCTCTTCCCTTCTCTCCTCTTCTCTCCTCTCCTCTTTCTTTTCCAGTACTGGGGATTGAATCCATGGCCTTCGCACTGAATTAGATCTCTAGACCCTTTTTTAAAACTTAATTTAATTTAATTTAATTTTATTTTATTTTATTTTTGTATTTTGAAATGAGGTCTTAGTAAGTTGCTAAACTGCCCAGACTGGGTTTGAACTTGTGATCCTCCTGCCTCAGCCTTGCAGAGTGCTGGGATTACACATGCACAGGAAAAACTCTAATCGTCTGAAATTTCTGTGAGGTTTCCACAGTAGCCTGATTTATTAAACCACCCAGGCCTATCTTTGATACTATAATTCCCCAATTTTTTTAGCACAGACCGTGCCTCCCCTTCTCTGTTACCATCTTCCATGATAACGTTGTCTTGACAGGATGTAGAAGCACTGTTGTTCCACTGATGCCCCACACCGTGCTCTCTCAAAGGCCCCGAGGAGAAGCCCCACGCCGCATGTGGCAAGTCTGTTCTCACGTGGCTCTCCACCCGCTCAGGCAACTCCTTCTGAGCGCTGAGCTAAGCCCAGTCTGCAGCTGCTGCCTGCCAGACCCCAGTGTCCTCTGGGCTCTGTGCGGTTTATTCTGATCTGGCTCTTGAGAGATGCAGGATTTACGCTGGGCTCCTCCTGAGTAGAGGCATTTCTGGCTGGAATAAGTTGATCTGACTTTTATTAAAAGCTTAGAAATGTTTTTTTAAGGATGTTCCACTGACTTCTGTTTAAATTTTAAAGGGGACTCGTCATTGGGGGGCGCTGAGACTTTACTGCCAAGTTTCAGTATTGATTTTTTATTTCCTCGAAAATTAAAAGATAGTATGGGACAGATGATTGCTCACCAAAATTTTTTTTTTAATATGGATACTGGGAGTCGAACTCAGGACCTCGTGCTTGCCAGGCAGGCATTTAACGCTGCTGAGCCAATCCACCGGCCCTCTTTTTATTTTATTTTATTTTTTGTTCGTTTTGTTTTGTTTTTGGGTACCGGGAATCAAACTCAGGACCTTGTGCTTGCCAGGCAGGCGCTTGTACCACTGAGCTATATCCCCAGCTCACCAAATATTTCTTACACCAAATTGTTCACCGGATATTCCTGGTTCAGAGGGGATACGGTTAGCTTGGGCCTTTGGGCTGTGAAGACAGTGGCAGGAGTCACCCACGCGCTCTGCTCCGTCTCTCACCTCCAGAGCGGGCTGCGTATCCGGCACGTTGGCCCCTGAGCGACTCCGTGGTGGGGAGCTCCCCGCCATATTAAATATGTAGAGCAAATACAAATGTGACTGATTATGCTGAGATGTGGAGATTGTTATCGTGTCCTTGTTAGCCTGATCTGACTAATACAAACACTATTTGTGATGCTTTAATAGACTCCAAGTGACTAATACGTATTTTAAGTATTTATCTAAAGTAGAAATGTAATCCTTTGAATCCTGTGATGTAGAAAATGCTGTAGAAAAATAATGGCTCGGTACCAACATTAAAAATGGGTGGTTTGGTTGTCTTTCCCCGTTGACATTAAGAAGAAGATCCTGTTCTTCACCCTAAAAAAGGAGTGTCTAGTGGTTTCCCGAGGCAAATCCTGGGGTGCCAGGTGCTGTCTTGCCCTTTCCAAGTTGCTGTGCACCCTTTCATACTACTGCAGGTAGCATCCGGCCTTCTTATGGTCTTGGAAAGGCCATAGCGATGTTGAGTCCAAGGGTCACATCTTCTTATCAATTCCTATCACTTCTGCCGCCCAGGATCCATAGCAAACAATGACAAAGGTTCACTGTGGAGTGAACGACTGTGTCAAAATCATTAGTCATCAACAATGTGCCAGGAAAGTTCTCAGCACTCAGCTCCAGTCTGACTGAAAATAAATTAGGCAAGTTTCTCTCAGAACACTTACCTGCAAAATATTAATCCTGGGGCCGGTGAGATGGCTCAGCAGCGTACGCGCCTGCCTGGCAAGCGTGAGGTCCTGAGTTCGACTCCCGGTACCCACATACAAAGGAAAAAAGGGCCAGTGATATCGCTCAGCGGCACAAGCGCCTGCTTGCAAGCATGAGGTCCTGAGTTCGACCCCTGGTACCCCCCCCAAAATAAATAAATTAAAAAAATAAAGGGATTAATGGCAGTGTGTCTTTTATTGTAATAAATTTTTAAAACTTTAGACATGCACTGTATGTTTCAATCACACTTAGCAAGTAATGAGAGATGTGACTCTTTCATACCTGTCTCGTCTGAAAATCTTGCATTCTGTTTGCTGTGTTCCATTTATATGGGTTTGCTTGCTGTTCCTCAAATGACCCAACATGCTTCCGTCCCAGGACCTTTGCACTTGCTATTCTGCTGGATATATTTTCCCCTCCTTCCCTCCCTCCCTTCCTACCTTCCTTCCTTTTTGTCTTAGTTACTTTTCTCATTGCTGAGACAAAATATCCAACATCCAAAGTTAAAGGAGGAAAGGTTTATTTAGCTCACAGTTTATAGTGGTTTCAGTTCATAATTGGCTGCCTCCAAGGCCGAGTGGCATGGCAGTTGGGCATTGCAGAGGAGAAACAGTTCATGGCAGACAGAAGCCAGAAGGCAGCAAGGCAGCAAGTGGCAAGCTACAAGTGGCAAGCAGTGACCCTTTTTCTGTCCTTTATATCTTATCAGGCTACCCCCCCTTACAGCGGGTAGCATTCACAGCCAGAATGGAGGAGCCTTAATTCTAGCATTGCACCATGAATCAGTCCCAGCATCACATCCTTGATTCCAGCATCACATCCCCTAGATCCAGCCACCTGCCAAAAGTCTCCCATTATGACTGAATGAGGCTTTGGAGGGTACATCTAGACGCAAGCCATAACACCTTATTTTTTCATTTTTATTTTTGTCTGTACTGGGTTTTGAGCCTGGGGTTGGTGCTCTAACATTGAGCTGTACCCCTATACCTTTTTATTTATTTATTTATTTATTTATTTATTTATTTATTTATTTATTATTTTTATTTTGAGACAGGGTCCTTTTAAGATGCTTAGGCTGCACTCAAATTTGCTATCCTCCTGCCTCAGTCTCCCAAGTAGCTGAAATTACAGACATGCTCTACAGTGCCTAGTGTGGGCATAATTTTTTCCAAAGATAGACTCCCTCATTTCTTTCAAATCTGCTCAACTATCACCTTATGGAGGTATACCATGTCCTTTTGCCCTTGCCCCAGACTGAAGATCCCTAATTCTGCTTCTCCAGTTAATTTTCTCCTTCATTTTATTTATTATTTCCTGCCTTTAGAACATAAATTCCACGTAGGAAAAGATTTTTGCCAACTTAGCTCACTATTTTATCCCTCAGTAGATACATTGATGAATGCACAGTAAACAAATGAATTTGATAAGGTAGCAATTACCTTGCACAAGCAAGCAGTTCAAGTTCTGGGATGACATTTTAGCAAAGAGTAGAAGGAGAAAGAATGAAAATATTCAAGGACCAGTTTAAAAAGAGAAGCCCAAAAACATTATCTGAGGGCTGGCGCATGCATGAATTTTTAATTTCTGATTTCCATCCCATGAAAGAAGAAGGGAATCTCCTCGTATTCTTTGCATGTTATAATTAGAGCATTATCCCAATTAATTTGAGCATAGACTTGGGAAATTATTTCATTAGTGGTGTTTTATTCTTGTAATCAAACAGTAGCTATGTACAGAGAAGTGAGTGGTTTGTGTATGTATTTAATGTTTGTGAGTCAGATCGCTTCTATTTTTTAAAAGAACGTATAGAAACTGAAGACTTGCAGTCTTTGTATTCAACAGATCAAGTGCCTAAAAGCCTTTAATTATAAGCTACTCAACATTCTGTGCTTCTGTTTACATAGTTACTAGAACAACCAATACGACTGGGCCCGAGCTGTGCCAGCACTATAATTTGGACGTACTTTCCTTTCTGGATGTGTGAACTCTCCTTTGTGGAGAGTTTTTCATGTGGTTGGGTGTTGATACAATCTTCACCGTACCCTCTGGGCTATGGTGAGACTTCTTATTACAGGCTTTTCTGTGCAGGATTTCTCAGTCCCTTTGAAAAGGCAGAGCTGAGAGTAGATGACGTATTATCGACAAAGTGCCGATGCTGTTCTCCTGAGCAACACCTTATACCTAATTTCTCTCCTGTGGGTTTAGAGGCCAAGTTAAACAGGCAATAAAAATGACACAAAAAGCAACCATGAGGTCTCTCTCTCTCTCTCTCACACACACACACAGAGGTCTCGCACACACACTCACTTAAATCTAAAAATCTTTCACTGTGTGATACTACTAAAATTTTTATCAGAAGATCACAATTGCCAAGAGAAATCTGAATACAAAGAAGGTGGCTCTTTCCCTATGAGAAAGTGTTTTGGCACTAAGGAAGAAGAGGGAGAAAATACAACACATTGGAAATAGAATGTCCAGGGCTGGGGAATGTCAGCCCCCACATTTGTAGAGCACGCACTTCGTGACGAGTCTGGGGTGTACATAAAAGCAAGAGGCTCACATGTGGATAAATTGAACTTGAGCGAACGAAGAAGGGGTGGAAATCAGGAAGGCAAGGGATGTGTGAGGACAGTCGTGCATGTGTTACAAATTGGATGAAGACTGGTTTTAGAAATAGACAAAGGTGCATGTCTAAGACATGCAAGGAACAGAGAACTATAAGGGCTTGGCAGAATGAAGAAATGAAAGAAAAAGTAAAAATGGTTTCCCATGAGTAAGGACCCAAGGAGGCTGGAGATTATCCTCACCATCAATAAAGCCAAACAAAACAATATAAAAGTGGATGTTTGGAGCAAATTGGGGATATGGATTGTATAATGACCTTGGCTGTGGTTATATTTCACTTACTATTGGCAAGAATCTATGTGACAACAAGCTCCAGTCAGTTAGAAATTTTGGGCTGAGGGTTGCGCCACAAGCATCAGATGCAAGTCTGTGTTGAGTGGGATCATGGGAATTGTTGGCTGGAGGGATGTAGAGGCCTGGGGGAGAGGGCAAGACCCCAGCTAAACTTTGGAAAAGAACCACCATTCATGCACGGGGATTTTCTTTTTTTTTTTAGAATGACTCGGTGGACATCAAATTAGGAAGGCAAGCATACAGTGGACATGAAGAGAAAGTCAAGGAGATGGTGTTGAGTGATGTCCAAGATAGGATAGGCTGAGTTCAAGAGTGGAAGACAGGGCCGGTGAGATAGCTCAGAGGCATAAGCGCCTACCTGGCAAGCGCGAGGTCCTGAGTTCGACTCCCGGTACCCACATATGAAAAAAGGGCCAGTGATATCGTTCAGCGGCACGGGAGCCTGGTGGTGCACGAGGCCCTGAGTTCCACAAAAAAAAAAAGAAAAGAATGGAAGACAGATAAATAGGTCAGATCACTGGTGACCTTGGAGGACTTCCGGTCCATCTGTAAAAAATGCAACCAGATCGCCTGGAGGCACAACATTAGTGCAAAGACATGGAGACAATTTAGAATATATGCATTCTGATGGGTCAACACATAAAAGGCAACAAGAAAAATAAGATGGGAATTATGACACATTTTTCTGGAACCTGCTGGAGAATCTAGTGCTAGGACTTACATTTATAGTTCTTTTCTTGACCTTTAGGAGACCAAACACTACAATTAGACTCATCTATTTGTCGTCCCTTTGTGTGTAATTTGCACCTCTTCCTTTTGCCTTTGAAATGCCATCATCCCTTGTGACACTCTGCTTGAAGCTTACCTTTTCACGGCAGCTCTAGGAGGTGAATCTTGAATAGCATCCTGTTAGCTTTCAACCACTCACTTTGCATAATACTATTTTGTGTCCCTGTATGAGCCATGTTTCCTAATCTGGACCAGCATGTCTTGGTCTTGAACAGTCATTTATAAACCCCTCCCCAAATATTCTTCACCTTATAATGGACATTTAATTAAAAACATCCGGAAAGTGAAAGACAAGGTAAACAGAGAAGCAAATAAGATGGGAAAGAAGCTAAAATGTTCCAAGTCAGAAGTAAAAAGAAAAGGAAAATGTAAGTTGGGAGGGTGACAAGAAGGTGTAGTGAGAAAAGACAAAAGGAAATGTTCCTGTAACAACAAGCAAGACAAATGATATGTTTATTGCTGTAAAGGCATGTAGACACAATGTCATTTATACAATAGCTTGATATAACATTTGTCTTTTAAATGTTTATGGGCAGAAGTTTCCAAAGGCACAGCTGTCTTTTCAACCATAGATGTTGCGTGATTTTTAGCAACTGCAGATCCCAGTTGACTGAAAATAACTGGCCTTAGAAGATTTCATATACTGAAATGTTTTATGGAATCATAGCCAATAGGTTTTCTTTTTTAAATGAGATTGATTTGAATGCATTCCAAACCAGAATGTATTATGAGTATCTGTTAATACGAAACCTTTCAATCCAAGGAATAAGGGAAGGAAAGCATTTGTAGCCTGTTTATAGCTGATTTCCATGTGGCTCTTCAGGTTGGGATGGATGGAGGGTAAGTGCGGAACTATCGTATCTCCACACTGAGAGGTCACTGGGGACCCAAGGTTTCTTCCTGGTATTGTTATAACTCATGAGATAATTAGCCAGGCCTTTAACTCAGGAATTAGGAGCACTCTCCATTGAGTTTTCCACACTCCCTCTGCGTGCACAATTTTTGGCCTTACAAAGACAGCTAAAATTTATCCTAATTTTATTCAGTATCACCACAGTAAATATCTTGAGAAGAGATTCTGAAGGGCTAGCAAATCCTGTATTCACAAGACGTTGACAGTATTTCCATCAAAGTCTTTAACATCCATGAGTAATATTCTCCATATAGTGCACGTTGCATTCTGAGAATTCCTGATGTTTCAAAGGTCAGCGATGCTACTTGCAGTCCTTGGGACATTTCAAGCGCTAAACTTTTTTTCCACGTCCTGTGAGATGGAAGTGCTCCCAACTCACTTAGGAGGGGTATTTTCCCCAAGGGGCATGAAGAGGAGACTTGACTGCCTCTTCTGTGTTTTGTAGGCCCAGAATATTTTATTCCTCTTCCTCAGTGCTATGTAGGAAGGAGCCTTAGCCTTCCATGGGGGATCCTGACTCCTTACCCTAGCTTTCTGCCACCAACTAGTCGCATGACTCAACGTCCCTTGGTCTTCATATGCCCCTTCCCTCCTCCTTCAGATAAGGTAATGCTTGCTCTAGATTGCTGTAATTTTAAAAAGCCACACCTGTGGACGTGCTTCTCACAATTTAAAATTCTAATTATTCTGTGGACAGTGTTTGGGCTGCTAGCTACCGTCCAGGGTGGGAAGTGCCGCACAAGCCTACATTGCTGTTGTTAGCCAAGTCAGAAATGGGGGGACCGGAAGTGCTTCGCCTTGGTTGTTCTGACGCAGCCCGCTCTTCAGCTTTAACACGACAGAGTCACCGTTTCTGGGTGTTGAGTCTCTGTATAGAAAAAGCTTTGTTATGAAATAGAGAAAACCCTGCTGCTGCACAGCAGAACCCTAAAACCTATAAATCTCTATGAACTCCAAATCGACTGGAGTTATTATTTATTGTCCCTTCCCTCTAAGCTGTAGGTGTGTGTATCAAACAGCATTCTCCAGATGAAAAGAGGCAGGCTAATCCTTCTCTAACCAGGAATAGTTTCAGATAACTACAAAAGAGTGCACTGACCTTCCTGTGCCAGAGGTGACAGGAAACTGCGTTCCAGTTCAGCGAAGGAAAGGGGTTTCTAGTCACACGGAAGGCAGTGGTAGATATGCCACCTTGTCACAGACGGTGTTTTCTGACAACAATCTCTCTCAGTCTGACACCCCTGTCCTGAAGGGTAAGGCCTGGGCCCCCTCTCTGTGAAACCTGGCACACTGATAGGACCCTGTTAGCCCATCAGGAATCATTGAAATGGCTTTTGAGGCTGGGTTTTACAAGCAACATGGCTTCCACTTGGCTTGGGGACAGTAGATCTTTTCTGGTCTTTGGCTGCCATTTAAACAGCCTGACTGCTCTGGAGCTACCATGCTACAAGGGTCCAAAACTAGCCCCACATGGACTGAAAGACAAAGGTCTTGGACCATGTGAACAAAGCACCATGCTCCCCTAGCTCCTGGCTGCTCCAGCACCTGGTGCCCCAACCCGGTCACTGTCTGACTGCAGCCTTGTGAGGGACCCCAACAGGGACCCCAGCCAGCGCCACCCAGCTGAGCCCTACCAGATCCCTTCAGCCTTTCGATGGTAACGAATGGCAGATAATTTTAGGAAATTCATCCACTATGGCCACGTGGAAAATTGTCTTCTTAGGATGCCTTTCAATAATGGTCCACCATTGGGGCACCAAAATACATAGAGATGGAAAATAATGACAGCAAACAAATGGATGATGAAAGTCATGGTGACTTCGGGGTGTGGTCAGCATCTCACCCAGAGGCTCACCTACATTTCAGAGTGAACTGCAGCCCCTGTTCTTTTTGTCTGCCCTGGGCTGATGTGTGACTGAGTGTACCACTGACTGTCTCAACAGCTGTGCCTTGGGCCTTGGGCCCTGGCCATTTACAATGTACAGGTTGGTGTGAGAAGCAGTTCATGAGATGCAAAACAAAGCCTTATGGATTGTGATCAACATACACAGTTACAAGTAGATTATGATTCCTAATTAAGTAATATTAAAAGTTACATTCAGGGTAAAAAGGAGAAAAAAGCTAGTCAGCTAGCATGGGCAAGAATGACTTTTCAATGGAGACAGGACATTAGAAGCTTTCATAGAGCACCAGTATGTAAAGAACAGTTGAGAGTTCAGCGTCAGCTGGCTTTCTTTAAGCTCAAATAATGCCCTTGATGTCAAGGTAAACTTCCAAGGATAGGAGCTCAGTCTGCTTCCCCATCGTATGACAAGTAATAAAAATACGAGTCCTCTCACAGGTAACAGGGCAAATGCTCAGTTGCCTGCAGAATGAGCTGGACCAGTTTATTGGGAAAAGAACAAAGTTACAATAGGTCAGACTAAATTCCTATTCATATCTCAGATTTTTTAAATATTGTTTTTACATTATGCTATTGTCATGATATTCTCTTTGTGGTATGATACTGGTATTAAAGAAAACTTGTAGAGAATCATGAATAGAGAAAATACATAAGACACTCATCTTGACATCCCAGTATATGGCAGATGTTTTCATTCTAACCTGACATTCGCGTTGGTAATTATGGCATCTACCAGTTGTATTCTACACTGGCAGATTTAACAGAGCATTGTCCTTAGTGCTGATTTTAGCTGCTGCATACTTGTCCATTCTATGTGTTACCTATTACTGAGCCGTTCTTGTTTTGTAGGATGTCTAGATTGTTCTCCATTTAATAAAAGGGTTTTTAAAAAACTTTTTGAATTTTACTATTCTGGTTCAAATTTTCAACTTAAAAAAAAAAAACAAACAGATGGCATTTCAGAAGTCAAGACATGTCCTCCTCCCCCTCCCCCTCAGCATATGTCATGTACTCCATTCACACTCCCTGTATGTGACAAATATCAGCACTTTCCAAAGGTTATGCTGGAAGGGTGAGATGGCCCACCTCTGACACTTATACCAGGCCCATGCTGGTGGCACACACCATCTTGCAGAAGGGGATTAAACTTAAAAATGTTTCAGAATCACAAAAATACACAGCAGTCACCTCCCTCCTCCATGCCCCTCCAGGAAAATGGGTGATTCTTGTGCAAAAGACAATAAATAGCTTTGCACAACAATTTTCTTCCCTTCTTGGAAGTGGTCAGCAAAGAAGTAAGGTCTTCTCTTGTTTGGAAATGGTCAGCAGAGAAATAAGGAGTTCAACAGTGTAAAATGCATTTCCCTTCTTTAAGACATTCCACAATTCCCACATGTGTCCAGGATAAAGTCCAGAAATCTCAGCAGGGCACCCAGTCTTTTCCTTGTGAATGCCTGGCTTCCATCACCAGCTTGATCCCCACATACACCTCAGGCTTGAGCCATGCCGTACTATGCACAGTCATCCAGTTCTGCCTTGTACTTTGCACGTGTTTACTCCAGGGAATAGCTCAACCTTCAGCATGCTGGCATTGCCACTCATCCTTCAAAACCTTCTTCGTTTTGTCAGCTTCTCCTTTCGAAGCTTTCCCTGCACTATCAGTACAATTGAACCTTTCTTCATTGGTCTCTACTAACCCGGCTTACATCTGTGATTGCACTTCTCTCTCTTATCCTGAATTAAAACTTCTGTTGCCCCTAAATTACTACAAAATCCTTGTAGGCAGAACTTGTGCTTTATTACTTCTGGCCCTGGTACAATTCATCATCCACAGAAAACCCTTATTGGATATTTGATGAATAAATGACCTGACAACCTAGCTGATATCTTACAGCCTGTATCCACTTAGTAGGGAGAGTGGTGCCCAAACCCATCCTTTCCAAGCTACATGGAACATTTCTTCCTTCAAACGAATGCAGGGAGAAAGCTATCAGGCACACTCAGAGGAACCAAGAAATTCACATAGTTACACTGGGCTTTTGAGGGTCATAGATGCCACCCTTGCCAGTGGATGTATTTTGTCAGACTACTTCTGCACCACCCTGCTGGCCTTCTGTGGCTCTGCACTCCTTTCCACACACCCTGCAAGCCAGGCGTTCATCCCAGTGTGCCATGGGGTCTCATCGCCATGCACGCCTGTGTGATAAGTGAATGAAGGAGAGCTGGCTGCTATGAGAAAATAATCTCAGTATGATCTGAGCTCAGCTGATCTGGGCCACGCCACGGACAGAGGTTGTGTTGCGCAGCTTCCACAGTTTATAGCACGGGCTCGTTAGTGCTTGGGAGGCCTGGTTGCCCACTCTGGGGGCCGCTAGAGATAGGCACATGTGTTAAGCAGGGAGCCCCGGGAGAGCAATGCCTGATCTACCATTTGCTTCTCAGCCAGGCACATGGTTGAGGCTCAGTGGTATCGTCAAATGAATGGCTAAGAGAAGAGAAACTTTTGCAGAAAGAGACACGAATAGTGTTGAAGTAAGTGTTGTACTGTAGAGTTCTGCCCTGTTTCCAACAGCATATTCACGGACGAAGGCCCTTTGTGGGCTGAGGAAGTCACCATGGTGGATATCTTCTTCCAACAAGAGGGCTTGGATTTTCATCTTTCTTCTGGAATAGCCCTGACAGTGCCTCAAACAGCGGGCTGTGGGAAATCCTCTTCATCTTTGCACCCTGGTCCATGAACTATGGCCCCTTGTCCATCTGAGAGCTCATTCTAGCAAATAAACCTGAAAGAGCACCCCTTCTCCCAGCTGTACCTGCTCTCGTGGTCATTGAACAGAGTTGCTTACATGTGACACAATCGTACAGGTTCTGAGTCCTTGTGAGCATGTTTTGAAGAGACTTTGGTGAGGAAAGAAATGTCCTGGACAAGACATATCAAGGAAGCGTACTTCCTGTCTGGCTAACTCCTCCAAATCCAGAAAAGTGGTCATTTATCAAAGTATGGAGGGAAATTAGCATTTATAGTCATGTCTTAAAGGTTAGGCTTTACTAACATTCAATATATGTAGCTTATGAGTTGAAAAATAAATGTAGTTAAAGAAGTTTGTAAAAACATTTACCAATAGAGTCTGTAATCAAAAAATGCTCTAGATAACTATAAGGCAGCTGTGCTGAGAGCCTTGAGGATGTCCTGGGAAGAGGATGCAGGATCCCACGTGAGAACTCACCATTTTCACCTGTCTGAACCTAAAATCAACCTCCTTCTCCACCTTGGAATTGTGGGATGCTTCCCTTTCACAGATTCCTTTGAAACTGGGTGACCCAGTTCATGTTGATCATGTTTGCCCATTTATGGGCTGACATGTGAGCAACTGCATTGCATTATTTATGAGGGAAAAAAAAAAAAAAAACAAGTATCCTGAGCTCCTCACCATGTGCCTTGTCTGTATTGAGAATGGGGCTTTACATCAATGTGGAATTTGAGATTCTCCACACATTCCTAACAGTGTCTTATTACCAGCTCTTATCAGACATCACAGTCTATCAGGAAAATACCATGAATTTTTTAAGACAGTGAACACATATAATGTAATAGGGCATAGTCTATCCAAAGGAGTTATTATAAAGCTTTTTATGCCTTGCAAGAAAAATCCCTGAATACATATTTATAATATGTATTAGAGGTCTCTAAATGCATATTTAGATGACAAGTTATGTGTTTAGCTATCCCAGAGTACTTATTTTCAAATGTTACAAAGAATTAGAGAAACTCCCAGAGACACACCGGGGTTTGCACAGCTATGGAGCCAACGAGAGTTATTTTAAGAAGTGCCTGACCTTTTGCTCATAGGGGATGGCTTGGCATCATTTTAATTGCCTTTTAAAAATCAGATTAGAAGTGAATCAAGGGGTGGTTCACCTTAAAAGCAGGGGAATAAACCAGATGGTCTCCATTAAAATAAACCAAAATGTCTAACTTAATTCCTATTCTCCCTTCTGGGCCTAGCTAATGTAGTACTCATTCCTGGCATATGTATTTTATTTACTTCCACACCGGTTGGTTTGCTGATGTGCTAGATGATTTTGGGGTGTGATGCTCCTCAGCGTACCTCCACCCTCAGCTGTGGTCACTGTGGTACCATGCTTCTAGTGTCCTTTTAGTCTTAGCAAAGCCCTGACATTTTGTTCGTGTGTTTACAGACACTTGGTCACTAAAGCACAGCAGCGTTTCCTGGGAACCCCTGTGAAGGGGTTGTCTGTGAGGGGTGTTTTAAAGGAGATGGGCTCTCTGCTCGGAAACTGGCTCCTTTGGCCATTTGTATTCGAGGTCACTTGTCAATGTTATGGGCTTTTCATTTATCTGCACAAAACGGGGGTACCAGTACTAGGCAACACGCATGTCTAACTTATTTCACAAGTGTATGCTGGATGTCTTACAAGGTGACCTCAAGTGTCCAACATATATTACTGTGATTATAAAAAGAAAGGTAGTACAGGACATGGAATCTTAGAATATTGAACTTACAGGTAGCATCCAATCCAGTGTCTTTTCTTTTGAAATGTAACTATATTGGGGTTAACTCAGATTTGCCTCAGTCTTAGCATTACAGCCATGGCCACTGGGGAAGAACAAGACCAAAGGGCACCCTGGGATACCTTGTGTTCTCCCCTCTTCTGCTGCATTCGGTCACGTCATGCCATACATTCCCTCCTTCCCCAATACATTTTCTCAGAAACTTATTTTCTTGTGTACAGTGGTGGGAAGGTTTCTACCTCCAACAGGAAGAAAGAACAAAGTATTACAAAAGAACCAAAGGGGTGGGGGAAGAGCTTTGTAGTGAAAGTGCTAACGTAAGGCTTAAAAGCAGTGATGAAGCTTCCCTGGTTACTTTTGCGCAGTATGAGGTCTTTCTCCCTGATCTCTCAAGTGAAGGAAGATACGGAAAAGTGTACAGGTTGTGGAAAGGATTTTACCCTGGATACCCTTGGAAGTCCATCAATAGGAGTCAGAGGCCCTGTGAAAGACCTCAGATGGAATGCACAATTATTTGTGGATGTGCATCTACTAGGAAGGGAATCAAAAGCTTTCTTACGGAGATCTGCACCTCTAAAAATGTGAGAACACCTGGAGTAGGGACGTAGAGGATGGTGGCTGAGCCACCTGTGTGGTACATACGGCAGCTTCTCCCAAACACAGGGCTTTGCATTTTTATTCACCAGCTGTGACAGTGGATAAGGCTGTGGTTAGTGACGGGATGGGGAATGAGGAACAGTACATGACTGTGAGGGAAAGGTAGGGTCAGATGGGAGAGCAGGCTGCTGGCCCTCCTCACACACACACCTGACTCCTTTCTCCTTCCTTGTCTGACAATTGTATTTAGACTTACAGCCTGGAATTCGCATAGCTGCAGAATTTATCGAGGGGATCCCTGTGTTTTCACTGTTTTCTTTGTCCTCTTTGGACTTTCCAAGTTGTCTACACCCTCTGGATCCATGATTATAGACACCAAGAGTGGCAGGAAGGCTTGACTGTGAAAACACTGGAGGGGATTTTGAAGGTAGCAGAAATGCCCTTGGTCTTAAGCTTTCAGTGTCATTCAGTAGCCTGGCTGATGAGGAATATATGTTATGTGTAAGTTATACCTCAGTAGAGTTGGTTAACACAAAATAACAAAAATCAAATCGTTCATTGTTCACCACAATTCCTAGCTGATCATGGCTTTCTGTGAAGGCCACTGGTAGCCTCGTTTTGTACAGACATAGCCCACTGCTGCTACAGCCTTTCCTGGCTAGCCCGGTTCCTCCAGGCCTGGGGTAGGACTTAGCTCTTATCACTCTTCTCAGAGTTCTCCATAGCAGCACGTGCTAAACTGATGACATACTCACCAGTGATAACCATCAAGAGACAAATAAAAGAAATGGCTCTGTGTAAGCAAGCCCTCCCAATCCCTAGTCCCAGGGAAAACGCTCATTATGGCTTTTGCAGAAGCCTGAGAAGGGAATGCTCTGGATCAGGGAGAGCGGATGCAAAGCCCTGTGACTCGTGTCACACTGGCTTTGACTCTCAGCATCCGGGCAAGCCATTCTCTTCTCCAGATCCTCTTCATGGGTTTAAATGGAGGAATAAGAAATATCCATCTTCCCCAGCTCTTTAGGGAGTATATATGGTGATAGCTCTGTCAACTACGAGCCTTGTGCAGTTATTGCTTTTCTAGTGTGCACTTAGCCAAGTAGATGTTGAGTGTCTCTTATGCACAATGCTTTTACCAGAAATGTTTCCCATTCTGGAGTTTTATCAGATTTGGAGTATTTGCGTATATATAATGAGTTAATTTGGGATGAAACCCAAGTCCAAACCTGAAATTCATTTCTGTTTTTTATATACCTGCAACACATACCTAGAAGGTGATTTTACACAATATTTTTAGGGCACCCACAATTTGACTGTGGCCAGTCACTTGTGGTCAGGTCCACAATACTCCGCTTGCGGTATTGTGTCAGTGCTCTAAAAGTTTGGGTTTTGGATTTTGGATTTTTGGGTTAGGGACACTCAACCTGTGAAACATTTCTTCTTTTTATTCAAAATACTGACATTGTAAGGATAAAGAAAGCCCATTATTGATCTTTAATAGGAAAGTCTTTTTATTTGGTTTTAAAAAAGATTTCCTAAAGGGTCTTAGAATAATTTTATTATATTATTGTGTGATCAAGCATGAAAAGACATTGTAAGTTATAAACAGCAAATCTTGTTTAATCTACTTTACTTTTTTGGCATATTTTGGAGGTGCTTTCTTTATGTTATTTATCATTAATACAAATTTTAATTCAGTCTATTCCATAACAGATATTTCAATTTAGGTTTAGCAATGTATTATCTTTTATCAACAACAAATGATGGTATTTATTGAAGAGCAACATAAACATTTTTAACACTTTTTAAATGAGCATATTTACAGTTGAAATCACTCCCCTGAGTGCGTTTTAGTTTGTTTGTTTTAGTTTATTTTTTATGATCTCATTATTTTTTATGTTCATCATTACCCTCTCGTTTGTAATTCATTTACAAAGAAAAACTAAAGCTCATACCACGGCAGATAAGTTTCCAGAAACATTATCATTTCTTTTTTCAAAGCTGAAGTCTTTTTTTTTTTTTTTTTTTTTTTTTTTGTGGGTACCGGTGGGTCGACCTCAGGACCTCGCGCGCCAACAGGCACCCGTGCCGCTGAGCGATATCACCGGCCCCTTTTTCGTATGTGGGTTCCGGGAGTCGAACTAGGGCCCTCGCGCTTGCAAGGCAGGCGCTTACACCGCTGAGCCATCTCACCGGCCCTGAAGTCATTTTTTGAAAAGAAGTCTGTGCTTTCTCAACTTTGTTCAGAATCTAAAATAGCATCAGTGTTTGCCAAGCTGGAAAGTAAAATATTAGGAGAAAATTTAATTTCCAACTTCCTGAAAGGTCATGTGGAGGCAAATGAGGAAGATAAGTTTAATTAATTTATTTTAAATATAAATGACTTAAGTGCCCTTTAGGGGGAGAAAAGCACCACTTCAACAAATGTGTTTTAAATGAAAATGACAATTTCTAATGCTTAAGGAACAGATATTGAAAAAAGTAAATCAACAATGCTAAGCCCCATGTAATAATCCACAGTGAGACTGGAGAGGTTATGACAACGGAGGCCTGAGAGGTACAAATCAGCTATTAAAACATCTGAATTCATTATGTGCACAAAAGCTTTGTTGCCTACTGAGAGGAAAGAGCCGGGAACAGTACTCAGGACCTGTCTGCAGCTCATGTTCAGGGAACAGTCCAATTTCAAGTAACGGCATGTCGGCAGGTTTGAGGTTTTATTCTGTGAGCTAAAACAAACAGCACCAGTCCACAAAGAGGCAGAATCAAATGTCACTGGTTTTGATCTATTTCAAAACATCTTGCTTTATCACAGGAACCCTTCTACAATTCTTTTCAAAAAGATGGCATAGAGGGAGGAACACGAGCCCACAGAGGTCTCATCCCCCAGCCTGAATTTCTGACTTGCTGTATACACAGGCTTGAAAATTATTGCTAATGAAGCTGCAAGGTAGAGCAGTCCCAAACAAACACCTTGCAACTGGGAACCCTCCTCAGATGAGGCCTGGAGAGCCCACGTTATTTACAAAACTCATTCCCTGTTGACTCCCTCTTTGGCCGTGAGGATCTGACCTCCAATGACTGGAGCTGCTGTTGCTTTATAAAACTGAAAAATGAGGTAGCAAAAGCCTGCTGTCGTCCAGTTAGCGTTCTAAGTGATGCAAGACAAGCAGGATGATTGGTGGAAGACTTATTTAAACAACGAAGTTTTTCATGCACTCAGTGAGCATTTAGACTGGTAAATGTGCTAGTAAGATACAAATATGAATGAAAGGCTATGAATTCCTGCCTCCTTAGAGTTTATAATACACTTGAAGCATTTATGATGTAGTTTTGGTAACTCATTCCCTGGCCGTTAACGAGCCTTAGAATAAAGCAGCTTTGCCCCCCAAATGCTGCTTAATTTATAAGGTACTTCTGCAACCTCATCGTTTTGATGTTCCCTGGTTTTATTCCTCTGGTATCAGAATGCAATTTCTTTATTCCACAATGTATATTAAAAGACTTTTGCCAAGCAAATTTCTGGGGCAATAGATAGATCAGTGCCCACAAGGAACACTTAAGATGGTGGGAAGACTATGCAGCCAAAAAAAGCAACAAGCTGTCTCAAGATGAAGCATCGGTGGGTGTTACGGTCTGGTTCTAAAATGCTGCCCCGAAGTTTATGTGTCTAGATGTGATTGAATCTTGGGGATGCCATATTAATTAGTGCATTCATCCACTCAGCATCATCCAGGCCAATAAGGTGTTAAGAGGCAGGGCCTGGGTGAAGATGAGTCACAACAAATGGGACCTGGAAGGGTGCCTTCTTGTCCCCAACTCCTCCTTTCTTGCTCTGCTTCCTGGCTGCCATGGGGTGAGCAGCTGTTCTGTGCCGTGCACCCTAGGAAAACTAAATCGGCTGCTTTCCCCCCTTCGCCACAGTGCCCCTCTTCCCACAACCCAAGCATGAGAAAATATTTGATTCAGAGTAGAAATTTAAAAATTATAGTAATACCCAGTTTCAGTACTTTCTTTTATTCTTTTTTACTACATTTTTATTTTCAAAATATTCTTGAAAGACAAAACTACATTCACACGTGGTTTTGATACCCTTGCATGGAGCATTTCCTGTGTGTTATTTCTTTACTGGGTGATGGGAATGGAATCAGGAGCCACACAGGGCCTCTTCTGTTCTCCGCCATGTGTCCAATCCAATACACAAGTCTGGGGTACATGGGGGGCCCCTGCAAAGGTAAACACTGGCCCTGTGGTTCCAAAGACGGGGGCCGGGTCTAGTAGTGGTCTCCCCATCTTTACCACACTCCCACATTTCTCCGCACCGTTATTTGCCCTGCAACAATGAGAAAGAGCGTTCTGTGGCTTCAGGAATAACGGACGAAAATCATGGAGACGAAAAAGAGGAAAATGACATTTGGAACCAAATTGATCACAAGGTTGATGAAGCTCAAGTTTCAAGAATCCTCGCTTGCCCATGTGGCTTCAAGGCTCAGGGTCTAACCTGGGACAGGGATTTATAGTCAAAAGTTTTCCTGACATTAGCAGAAGGAAAATATCTTACTGATTTTCTTTAAGAAGGGACCCTCATATTGTATGAGCTTTAGGCCTCAAATGGATTCCCTTCCCCAGATGACAAGCATGACGATGATAAACAAGGTGTGTTAGGGTGGGTGTTGTGTACTTACTGGATGCCAGCAGCTTTTTTTGGCCTGTTCTCCCACTTCTTCCTGTTATTCTTTAGGACCTCATTAACAGTGAGGATCTAGAAGGAGTCCAAGTTTTGGCAAACATGGTGTTCAAGGCAGCGAGTTCTGTGCCCATAACTTTGGCCTAAATTGAAGGCTCAGAGAACCGCGTTTCTCTTCGGGGGGTCCATAGACCTCTATGGTGTTCAGCTTGGAAGATAAAAATGCATCTTCCATTGCACTACTCTCTAATTGAAATTTAATATTCCTCCAATTATGAATGCACGATTCAAATCCCAGTAGCATTAGCCATTCTTGTCACTTTGTTACCAAAAGAAATTATAAATATTTTCGTATCACATACAGTTGTTACAGATTCCTGGGAATGTAATGTATTCTCAACACCACTTCAAATTTGGGTAATTATTAAACCTGCTGCTAGAGTCTTTTTACAGTTTAATAAGTAAGCATAAATTTTACAGCCATGTAATTATTTTAAAAACATTTTGATAAAGCTGGGCATGGTAGCACACACGTGTAATCTCAGAGCTCTGAGAGGCTGAGGCAGGAGGATCACAAGTTAAGCCTTGCTGGGCATCTTAGCAACTTAGTGAGACCCCGTCTCAAAAAAAAAAAAAAAAAAATCTCCACTACTGAAAAAAATGATGAATTTTTTTCCATACAGATTTTTGTTATGCTATGCTTTTATTAAGTAGATTTAAATAACAATATTCTGAGAGGCCAGGGAGCTCACCAAACCATGAAGAGCAGTCAAGCCCCAAAATGAAAAGATAAAAAATCTCTGCTTCTTTCTACTTTTTGCAGTGAGGAAGGACAAGAAATCTCACTTTCCCATTCACTTTAAAGAACTTTAAAAAAAAAAAGAAAAGAATAATGTGTACAAAACAACAGTGTTGAGACACTGGGTCTGCTGGGAAGGAAACAAATGAAGTGAGCCCTAGGACCTACTCAGTTTACTGCCTCAGTGTTTCCACTGGCAGCAGGGGCTCCAACAGTCACAGCACACTCCCTGCATTTAGGAGATGAACATGATTATTCAGTGGGACTGGAGTAGCTGAAATTTGCAAGGCAGAGAGAGTCCTGGAGAGGGCTACAATGAACAATATGTTTTGTTTTGGATTAATTGAAAACATTTTAAAATTCCTCCACTTTGTATTCCCTCTGTTGGCTTATTACATGTAAGTTTTTATGTAATGGCTGGTTTTGGGGTTTGTAATCTATATCTTTAAAATATGACCACTCAACTACAAGTAAAATTATGCCATTTCCTGTAGAGTTTAACAGCATCACAACAGAATACACTGATTTCTCTTCTCCTAACTTTCCCTTGGTGTTGTCATGCATTTTAATGGTATTTATATCATAAAACCCTTAATATATCACCATTATTTTTACTTTAAAGAATCAATTATATTATAAATACATTTTTAAAATAAGAAAAAGTATTTTGTATATGTTCACACCTTTAATATTTCCAGTTTTTCTTCACCACTATGCATAGATTTAGATCCTAGTTCTTGCTGGTCTCTTCTGTTTTCTTTCTTTTTTTTTTCTTTTGTCTTTCATTTCATAGTATTTTAAGCCAAAATAGGTGGCTCAAACAACAGACATGAATTTGTCAAAGCTCTGGAAGACGAGGAGTGCAGACCAGTGCAGACTCAAAGTGCAGGCCAGTTTGGTCCCTAGTACGGCGAGAGGACGCTTGGGGACAGTCACCTTCCTGCTTTACTCTCACAGGAGCTTTCCACAGGCTGTGCCTCCCAGATGCAAGGAAGAGCTCTCCTTTCTCCTTGTTTTAAGGCTGCTAATCCCATCATAAAGGCCTCTTCATCATGATCCAGTCTAACCCAAATTGGCTCTCAAAGGCCTTTCCCCAGGTAGGATCACAAAGAGGGTTAGGACTTCAGTGCAAGCATCTGGGGGATCACAGACCCTCAGTCCATAAAAACAGAGAATGAGAACAGAGAAAAGATGGTACCAAGAGAGCAAAGAATAACATGGAAGACTTCAACCCAGAGATACCAGTAATCACATTAAATGTAAATGGTTTAAATGCTCCATAAAAAAAAGAGAGACCATCAGATTGAATAAAAGTAGTTATAAAATATGCTGCCTATAAGAAACTCTATTAAAATATAGAGAGACAAATGGTTAAAAGTAAAATGATACACAAGCTTAGACTATGATAATACAGATTGAAAGACAGATGAATGATTATATTGGTGTTAGAAAATGCAGACTTCAGACAAAAGAGAATAGTCAGGGATAAAGAATATCATTTTGTGGTGATATCATCAGGAGAACATAATAATCCTAAATATTTTGCATTTGAAAATAGAGATTTCTGATATATGAGGTAAAAACTAATAGAAATAAAAGGGTAATTAAACAAATACACAACCATAAGTAGATATTTCTACAACCCTGGCTTAATAAATAATAGAAAGTGTCCACTAAATAAAGATATAGACAAGTAGATGACTTAATCACCAGTATCAACCAGTTTTACTTAATGGACAGAACACTCATGGAACTTTTACCAAAGTAAGCAGTACTCTGGCCATAAAACAAGTATTGTTAATTGGAAAAGGATCCAAAAAACATACAAAATATATCCCCTGACTACAATGGAACTGAGAAGCAGCAACAGAAAGATATCAGAAAAATCCCCCAAGTATCTAGACGATAAATAATGCACTTCTAATCAATCTATGTATGAAAACAAGAGATCAAAAGGGAAGTCAGAATGTATTTTTTTTTTTTTTTGTGGGTACCGGGGGGTCAACCTCAGGACCTCGCGTGCCAACAGGCATCCGTGCCGCTGAGCGATATCACCGGCCCCTTTTTCATATGTGGGATCCGGGAGTCGAACTCGGGCCCTCGTGCTTGCAAGGCAGGCGCTTATGCCACTGAGCCATCTCACTGGCCCAGAATGTATTTTAAATAAAAATAAAAACATGATCAATAAAAATGTGTAGGATGCTGCTATTGTAGTGATTGTAGAGTGACTCATAGCACTGATGACCCTTTTCAGGAAAGAGGCATGGTCTCAATCCTTAGCTTTCCCCTAAGGAAACTAGATGGACAAATGCAATTTAAATCAAACTAAGCAAAAGAAAGAAAATAATGAAGTTATGAGACAAAAACAATAAAATAAGAAACTATAACAAGGAATATCAATAAATATATGGCAGGCAGACCCTAAGGTTCCAATGATTCCCATCTCCTCCTCTTGAGTCACTGAGTGATTCCGCCACTTAGGCAGGACCTGTGACTTGTTTCTAACCAATCAAACATGGTAGAGGTGACAGGATGTCACTCTTGTGAGGAAGCTTGCTTATATGGCAAAAGGAGATGGCTGCAACTCCCATCACCCCTTGCACTAGGTCAAACTCCACTTGTGCAGACAGGGGTTAGAGACCCTTCTTGTAGTCTGAGGAAGTAAGTGGCCATGTTGGAGAACACCATGTGCAAGGACACAAAGACAGACTGTAGGTACTCTGGTGGCCTCTAGAGCCTGAAAACAGTCTTCAACCAACAGCCGATAAAAAGCCAGGCCCCTCAGGCAAAGGAAATGAATTCTTCCAGGAAACAACTGAACTTGGAAGCCGATTCTTTCCAGTTAAGCCACCAGATGGGAACACAGACCTGCAACATCTTGATCGCAGCCATGTGGCATATTTTGTGACTGACTTCCAGATAGACTGAATGTGGTCTGTGGGCTGGTCTGAGAGAAGGAGGATGTCTTAGTCACTTTCTCGTTTCTCAGACACAATACCTGACACCCACACTTAAAGGAAAAGTTCATTTTTGCTCTTGAGTTTTAGAGATTTCAGTTCATGGCTAGCCACTTCCAAGACAGTTAGGCAGAGGACAGCTGTACATGTCACGACGGCCAAGAAGCAGAGAGAAGGGAGGAGCAGGGAGCGAGATAAACCCTTCCGGGTCACATCCCCAGTGACCCCCTCTTCCGGCCAGACCCCACCTCCTAACAGCGAGTTAGCTACAGCGCCCACATGATCCGATCACCTTCCCAGCGCCCCACCTGTGAGTGCACAAGGCTCATGGAGGACATTTAGCTATCGACCATAACAGAAGAAAGTCAAAGACATAGTTCGGTTCAGCACTTGGTGTGTGGCACTTTACTAAACTAAGAAAGACCAAGGAGTGACAGGTGAGGGGCTACAAGGGCGGAAATAAAACAATTCACCATTGACTGTGCCAACTTTGAGATGCTGGGATACCTAAAAGGAAAACAAATATTTAAATTTTAAAACACTTAAAATAATCTCAAAACAACACTTTCTTATTTTCCTGCAGCCTTCTACTTAAACCAGTAGTAAGCTTTTTAAAGAATTTCTGGTGGAAATTCTATTAAAATGATTGCATCTCTATAGTGATGAGAGAGATAACTATCTGGGGAAGCATAAAGAAGTAAAGAGTATTTAGAATACACTCTGCTTGGTCCTTCTCCTTCAATTTCCTAAATAGCACACAAATTTATGAAATAAAATCCATTCCTAAAAATCAATTCCAATAACTCCTCCACTGACCTTTAAAAATCTCTAGATCCCTATACTCAAATCCCAAGTCGGGGAGTTTTAAAATCTTATCCAGAGCCTGAGAAAAACGCCTGTTTTCTAGGTTTTGTTAAGACACACTTAGGTGAGGTGAAAGTCTTCTATAGCTCTCCCACAGCTGTCTCCTCATTTACAGCCAAATGACACTCAACGAAGGAGAGGGGTTCTCCTGGAGCGAATTCTCAGAAATTGTTTAGAAATTACTTGGCATCTAATTTTTATACCCAGGGGCTGAGTGAGAAGGAGTCGGGTTCATTACTGCTCATCAGAAATTACTTTTCATCCCAGGTCTTTTTTACGCAAAAGGCCAATTTTGATAAGAACTGAAGGTCTGAACCAAGGAGAAGGGAAGAGCATCGTAGGTAAGAAGCTGGGTTAGCAGCGCTTACATAGGGTTGCCTGGGAAACCGTCTTCGCCATGACCAAACCTTACAAAATAGTAAATACTCTGAATGTGCTTTGGAGCACAGAGGGAAAATCCTGTACCTGTGATGAACAGTGCCTGCTGATACGGTGTGTGTGACGACAGGGTGGAAGAAGGAAAGCAGCCAACTGAAAATAGGTGATTCGCTCGTGGCCTGGGCTCACGTGGCTCTGATGTTTTTCTTTGTTTCCTAGGTTTTCGTGCAAATGCTATCTGTGGAAAGCGATAGGGAGTATTGAGCCATACTGTAAAATAAATCCCCTAACTTTTACTTAAGCCATACTAGGATCATCAAATTGTAAGTAACAAATCCCAGTTGGGTAAATGTTACATTTTTGGTAAATGTCATGAATAAATATTTAAAGTGTTTGTTACCAATAAGTATCTTAACATATAACAGGAGATAAAAAGAGCCAGAAATCCAACTAAATTTGCCTTGTTCTTGAGAAATCACTGTTGATATTTCCCCTAAAGAGGCGTAGTGAGCTCTTTCCATGGCCCATGTGACCTCAGATGGTCTGAGCCCTGCCTGTTCCACTTCGTTCCAGCCCTGCTGGCCTTTTGTGGCTCCTTGAACAAGCTCTTCTCTCAGTCTAGGCCTTACTTCACTTGGTCTTCACGTCACAATATGAAATGGCCGCCACCACGTACCCTGGGTATTGGCAGGCCTGGGACCCTCACCTAGTCTGACACCATTCCATAAGATCTGTTTGACATATGATGAAGTTCTGGAAGACTGAGAATCTGGAGTTTGTCAAAGTTGGTAATTTTACAAAAGCACCATAGATAACATGGAGCTGGAGTCTTTCCAGCATTAAAATTAGTGGTAATAATTATGATACCTATTAATAAATTCTTTCTGTTAACACGGGGAGTACAGGATATTGGGAAAAAGTGTTCTCTTTGGAAATTTAATTGCTTTCTGCCCTTGCATGAGTCACTGTATTTGGAATGGAAAATCTGGTCCTCATATGTTAATTTAAGGGGGATGAGCTAAGGCCAACACAAACACAAACAGTCCCAAAGGAATAAATCTGTAAGAGTAGAGCACGCACTTGAAGTACACAGTGGCGAAATACGTGGAGAATGTACATTGCTGTTTGTGTACTCACATTTATGCTGAGGCGGATGATAAACGCTATCGCTGTGGCTTTTTCGCTCAAGCCAATGTACCCCAAATCTGACCCTGCCACATGAGCAAGGAGGACCTTGTGCATTCCAGACCAGATTGAATGTTTCATACTGGCACCATTTGCTGGTTCTAGATATAGGGCTTTTTATTTTCCTATTACATCCACCTAGCTTTATTGACTTCAAATCTTGGTACCATCATAGAGGTTTTCCAGACCACTCCATTTATGGCATGCTCTCTCCACTTCTCTAACATCCTGTAGCAATTATTGCTAATTACATGTGTCCTGCCCTGTGCTGATTTTGTTATCTTGAACTCTTGTTTGGGATTCTTTTTGTTTCCATTGTTTGGGGCTATTATTTAAAATGTAAGACAGCTTGCCAACCGGATTTTCGAGGCAAAGATGATACTTTAAACCCTTTACTTACTCTGATAAAGCACCGTACCTTACACAGCAGGCAAGCCTTACCTGTGTTACCCAGTGTGCAGCCAGGGGCGTGGTGCCACACCCCACATGCCCCAGCTCAGCCCATCTCCTCTCAGAGGTGACGTACAGGGATTCCCGGGAAACAGAACCTCACAGCTTGTGACAATTGACAGCCTGCAGCAATGCTGCAGACACCCTGAACGCAAACACATTTCTTGTTTCTCTGGCATCAGAGATTAAATTGTTGATTGAAGTGAATGGGCATTAAAACTACCAAGTTCTTTGGGTTCTCAGATAAAATAAACACATTGGTTATGGTGGTTTGTTGTTATTATTATTTTTTCCTGTTTCTGTGAGCCGTAGCAAATCGTGATTACTCTGTTTACAATAAAGAGATAAAAGTCCTTCTCTTTCTCATTATGAAGGTTAGGTGAGAGTGCAGATAATTGTGTCTTTGTAAAAATCATTTAATTCACCTTGGGTGAGAGGGAAGGGCTGAAGTAGAGCTAAAACCTGTTCTTTCAGACCCCAGCCTTTGTGGCCCTGTGTTCTGGATCTGGCTTGTAACTCATTAAACCCCTTAGCAAAACTGATGGCACTGAGAGAGACACATGGATAGAATAAAAATCCCTGACCGCAGAGACACGTAGCTACAAAACCAATTTGATAACAAACTTGGCGGTAGGAAGGACCTTTTTTTTTAAAAAAGATCTGCAGTCAGTAAATAAGAGTACCTCACATTGCAGAAGGAAAGACAGCATAACAGAAACAACCAGATCTAAGTTTTAAGCCAAGATTTCCGATTGCAAACTGAATCACCCAGTTAACCCTCTGTGGGTCTTTTCTCAAGATATCATTCCAGCTTTCAGAAATGCTCTGTCTCATCCTCCACTAGTATCCAAAGACATGCATCCTTTCGTCCATAATTCAAAACCCTCTCCTGCATCATCGTTCATTTGATCATCTCAGTACCTAACACGTTCTCTTGACTCAGTGTCGGTAGCCCTCACTGCATCCCAGTTTCATTTAAATCTTAACATATCTGGTAGCTTTCTGTTCATGAAGGAAGTAGGTCAGCACTTCCAAATTCCTCAGCTTTTCAGTGTATTTCCAAGTGGGAGTTGGTGGCAACGAGAGCACGGGGCCAGGGTCCAGCACACTTGGAGTGTGGCTCACACAGGACTGGTCTTAAGGAAAGACAAGTTTAGATTTGAACTGTGTCCCCTCCTCCAACTAGTTGCGTGATCGCATCAGTTCCTGTGGCTGCTGTATTGTCAGAGGCTTGGTTACTTAATATAAAAATAAATTACATCAGAGTTCTGGAGGCTGGGACCTAAACTCAAGGTGTCTGCAGAACTGCGGCCCCTCTAGGAGCTTTTAGGAGATTCTTTCCCTTGACTCTCCTGACTTCCGGTGTCTCCAGTCTTCTCTTGGCTTGGGGCTTCATCCCCCAAATCTCCACCTCTTTGGTCACATTTCCACTCCCTCTCTCTGGTTTCCTTTCCTCTGTGATATATCCGCAAACTTTCTCCGCCTCTCTCATGAGGATACATGTGGTTGCTTTTCTAACCCACTTGGATCATCAGCACGGGTTCCGCCTCTCTTTAACTCAGTTGCATCTATTGCCAAACCCTACACATTGTGGGGATTATGATCTGGACATATCTTTTTAGGGGCCACCACTCAACTCACACCATAACCTTAAGAAGCAATTCCAACTTGTCTGAGCTGTAGTGTTTCATCAGTAAGGTAAGGATAATAAACTTTCATTGTCATGCTGTTTGGAAAGATAAAGTAAAATGCATTTGTCATGCAAAACATGTTTTGCAGGATCACACAAATGGTAAAGTCTTTCTCTGGATGCTGTTGCAATAAATCCAGCCCCTGCAGCACTTTATCCCTAGGGGGGGTCTCATCTGCACTTATTAAGAAATGCATCAGTTGTCATATGAAATCTGCTCTCCTCCCTTCCTGCCTCAGGGTCCGGGGGATACACCTGTTGCCTTTGCCACTGTCAGGAGTGCTCAGGCCTATGCAAAGGTCCCCCCGCCTGATCTTCCCATGCCTGGCTGCTGCTTCCTATCCTGAGACTTGACTTAAGGAGCTGCCACTCTGCTGCCAGGGTGACCACATACTGTCACCATGCAGTGTGGCTGGATGACTCCAGCCCTCAAGATGCTGGTGTCGTGCTGTGCTCTGCGTGCACTGATGGCTCCACATTCTGGGCAGAAGGGAAAGACTCTCTGCCCACCCTTGAATGCAAATACCTCCTTAATAGACGAGGATCACAGGCACGCATCCATGTGAAGTCAGCACACAGATCAAAGTGACATGAGGTACTGTCATGGACCAAGGGGACTTTTCTGCATTGGGACTCTTAGAAAACACTTAAGCCCTGTGCATGATCACCTGGTGACACAAGGTGGCCACATATGTCTGAGCCCCAGGAATGAACAAAACTGAGCCTCAAGCTAGAGTTCTACTTCTTACACCTTCTTCCCATCATACACACACACATGTGTGCGCACTGACACACACACGCACACAGGTCCCTGGGCCTCCCACAGACCCTAGAGTATGGAAGGCACTCAATAAACACACATCTTCTCCTGTCATGTACTCACAGTGCTTTGCACACAGTAGGTTGTCAATAAATGCACATGGCCCAATGTTATGGTTTAAATCTAGATGGCCTCCCAAAGCCTCATGTGCTCACAGGTGGGCCATGTGGATGGTGATTGGATTACGGGGCACTACAGCTGGTTGAAGTTAGGAGCTAGGGCTTGGTCCTAAGAGATATGTTCCTGGGGGCGTGACCTGGAAGAGTTTACCTTCCTCCCAGCTCCTCCCTTCTATCTCTGCTTCTGGGTTACCATGATGTGAGCAGCTTTTCCTGTGCGAGGCCCTTCTGCCATGCCCCTCTGCCATGCCATTCTGCCTTGGAACCAGTAGACTAGGGACTAAAATCGTGAGCCAAGATAAACCTCTCCTCCTTTAAGTGGTGAGTGTTGGGTGTTGTGTCCCAGTGACAAGAAAATGACTAAGACAACCAATGAATATCTGAATGTCTACATATAAGAAAAATGGGAACACCCCTCCTATGTTGTGGTAACTTAAACTTGGCCTCTAACTCCAAACTCCCCCATTGTTAGATTTTTGGTAATTAATAATAAGCCCCTAAATGTAGACCTTTTAACATGACTGTGTACAAATAATCCCCCACATGCCAGACAGAATCCTGGCTGCCTAGACACTTGCTTTGCTCTGCTGCCAGCCATGTGGAGTTCTCTTATAACTTATGAAGGGAAAGGTTCCTGGTTTTATGTTCCGAGCCCAGGAGAGGGTCTTGCCAATCCTGCAATAATGTTTATTGCTGCTCTTTCCAGAGAATTTGATATGTTTTTTTCCACTGCCAAAATATTCATATTTGCAACTTTTTCATGGGGAAGATAAGAATTTATTTTTATTTTTCTGCACATTTGTAGGTGGTATGGCTGACAAATAGAACCATCTATATTTAAGTTGTACAAAGTGATGCTTTAACGTACATATATCTTGTGAAATGATTACTACAACCAAGTTAATTAACACGGCCTTCACTTTACATAGTTACCATTTTTATCTTAAGAACCCTTAAGATCTCTTTCATCAAATTTTAAATATAAAATACCTTAATATTAACCACAATTAACATGTTGAAATCCAGAATGTATTCATTTTATACCTGAAATTTTGTACATTTTGATCAAAGTCTCCCCTTTATCCCACCCTGGTCCCTGGTGACTACCTTTCCACTCTGTTTCTATGAGTTTGGCTTCTTTAGATTCTACATGCAAGTGAGATCTTCCAGTGTTTGTCTTTTTCAGGCTTATTTCAATCAGCGTAATGTGCTAAGAAGTTCGTCTATGTTATCTCCAGGACAGCACCTCCTTCTTTTTTAGATTACCATAATATTCTTTTGTAAACATTACCACATTTCCTTTGTCCATTCTTCCATCCATGGATACTTGTATGTTTCTGTATCTTGGTTATTGTAATGGCTCAATGAAGACAAGAGTAAAGATATATATTCAGGACACTGATTTCAGATGTACATATAAAATATATCTGATCTATTCTTTCGGATCTATACCTTGCAGTGCGATTGTTGGGTCTTAGGGTAGTTCTATTTTTAGTTTTTTGTTTGTTTGTTTGTTGGTTTGTTTTGTGGGTACCGGGGGTTGACCTCAGTACCTCGCACACCAGCAGGCGTCCATGCCGCTGAGCGATATCACCGGCACTTTTTTCATATGTGGGTACCAGGAGTCGAACTCAGGACCTTGCGCTTGCCAGGCAGGCGCTTATGCCGCTGAGCCGTCTCACTGGCCCTATATTTAGTTTTTTTTTTTTTTTTTTTTTTGTGGGTACCGGGGGGTTGACCTCAGGACCTCACGCGCCAACAGGCACCTGTGCCGCTGAGCGATATCACCGGCCCCTTTTTCGTATGTGGGATCCGGGAGTCGAACTCGGGCCCTCGCGCTTGCCAGGCAGGCGCTTAAGCCGCTGAGCCATCTCACCAGCCCTATATTTAGTTTTTTGAGGAAGCTCCAAACTATGTTTTGTAACAGCTGTACTAATTTGTAATCCCACCAACCATGTACAAGGGTTCCCTTCTCTTTACAAGCATAAGAACTTTTATTGTTGTTTTAGAAATGAGAACCTGGGAATCTGGGACTTGCTCATATCAAGGTAAAAGCCCTGCGCCCTCCCGTCTGCAGAGCTGGGATCATTTCAGAAGTAGTCTGCCAAGTTTCCAAGCATTCACTGTGAATTATGTTTCATGGACCAGTAATTGTCCCCAACCCCTGAAATCACTGTAGATCGACACACTCCAGGTCTGCTTGGGGCCAAGGGAATTAAAGTAATTATGATGTAAACATGTTGGTATTTATGCTAATGCTTGCTAGGAAATACAGCCTGGCAGGGTGAATTAACATAGGCCTTCTACCCAGTGTGTTCATTAAACACTTGAAGGCTGAAAATTCAAGAAGGTTGGCAAATTTGTGGGAGAAAAAAACCGATTTGAAAATATTAGCTAAAAGGTAGCTTGAGCAGCGGAGGAAAAGGATGGAAAAATACAGTGCATTGAATTAGGGATAAACTCGTGAGGGTTGATTGGGATATGTGGGAAATGGGAGTGGTGTGGTTTCTCTCCCTTGATCACATTCCTGCTACACATCATGACATTTTGCTTGGGATTAAGCACGTTGGCTCTTTTCTTTCCTCCTAGGAGTCTAAGAAAGAAAAAATAAATAAAACGGTGACGCTCTGCGTCACCGAGGGCGTGCGTGTCTGTGATGCTTAAACCAGCAGGTCTGTGCCGTTTAGTGGACGTGCCTGGCGGAGCAGGAAGTAGAAGACGACGACACTGAGCCCCTTTCCCACCAGCACTGCGACCTGGGAGAAGAGCGTTTGATTCCTCGGCCTTCGTGTTTGTCCTCTTCTGTAGACTGAGATCGTCCTGCGGACAGGGTCATCACGGATTCAGATGGGACAGTGGCGACTCGTGCTCCGTAAGCACAGGTGGTGCACGTCTTATGTCAGTGACAGGCTCAGCCATAGCTCCTCTCCCACTGCACCAGGCCGAGCTGCTTTGTTGGAGGCACAGGACACCCCAAGAGATCAGCCGCAGCCTCCTTTCTGATTTAAGTGACACGCGACGCGGAACGCGTGTGCGGTTCATACCCGTGCTTCTTAATCCCTGAGACACCAGCTGCAGCCAGAAGTGGTTTCCACCGCCGGCATTTTTGGAGGGTGGCAGAATCCGTGCTTCAGTTAACAGCATTAGCGGAAAACATTCTATCCATTACCTCAACCCTTGTGGTCAGACTAAGAGTAAAATGGCCTGGGAAAAAGCAGGAGCTCAGAGCGTAGAGGGAGGCATGGGAGGAATGAATGACCAGACCAGATGCGTGCAGGAGGCTGGGATCAGAGAAGGGAGGCGGCCAGTGAGGGCCCAGCCAGCCGCGATGCCAATGTGGGAAGAGGTGACCCTTGCCCCCAAGACAGCCCAGAGGGGACAGGCTCCAAGCAAAGGGAGGAATCCAGAATGGCTGACTGGGACTTTCTGAAGACCCCACACCCATCGAGGCCCTTGCTGGGTATGACTTGGTATGGCTAGGCTGTGCAAGGAGAGCTGTGGAGACAGTGCAGAACGATGACCAGTACCCAGTGTGCGTGTTGGAATGATCCAGACGGACTTGTCTACACCCGGCAGATACACAGCAGAGGGTGCGGTCCTATCTAGGCTACAACCATGTGTCTTCACCATCCCGCTGCAGTTCCTCTCAAGGCCCATATCGCCTTCTGCTCCTCTCTGTACTGAACCCCTTGGGATTGTCTAGGGAAAAAAATCCTCATTATTTCTTTCCATCAACCTTGGAGTTTCCAGGTATCTGGGTGCAGAAAGTCTGTCCCTGCCAGGTTCCTTATTGGCATCATTTCTTACCTGTTAGGGAAAAAGACTGCTTTCCTTAAACCCATGGTTGTAGCAGGTATGGGGCAGTGGAAGCTATGTGTCTGGAAGGATGGAGTATTTTACCACTGAAAAAACTGAGAACTAGCCGTACCTGGTAGTAATAAATAGCAGATCAAAGATAAGTTGAAATTATTATTTTAAAATTCTCCTTGGCACTGCACCCTCTTATTGCCTGACCCCAAGGCCGATCCCCCTTCTTGAAATGCTCTTGTCTGAACCCAGATGTTGGAACAATGGTTTTAAAATTGGGGCTGGGGATGGTAGTGGTGGGAACATCAAAATGATCTTTAGCTTTTTTTGTTTTTTGAATAATTTTCTTATGTGAGGACACATACACCTGTTCAGTTATACATTCAACAGGTATTCGCAGAGTACTATTAGGTTAAGGGCCTTTGCTAGACATTAGGATTACAGTGATAGACAAGCCTGTTTTGTGCCTATCAGCAGCTCATATATCTAGCCATCTACATTCCCCACAAGATGTTTGTTTATTTGTTCATTTATTAAAGATATTTATGAAATAGTTACATGCAATTCACTGTGCTAGATACAGGAGATAAAGTCAACACAAAATGTATTTTATGTAGCCTCCAATCTCCCACCTGTGTTTACTTCTTTTATTTATACATGTTGTTTTACCCAAACTTAGTTATTTAGCATTAGCTTTGTAATTTTTCCTACTTTGGTATATCAAGAGTACTATTATTTACTTAACATGTTCTTTCAATTGTGTGTGTGTGGTACTAGAGATTGAACCCACTGCCTTCACACTGAGATACACCCCCAAACTTGTCTTCTATTTTATTTTGAGACAGGCCTTGCCAAGACACTGAATTGCTCAGGCTGAGTTCTGCCTCAGCCTCCCAGTCCTCCTGCCTCAACCTCCCAGAGTTCTGAGATTACAGATGTGCACCCCCATGTCCAGCTAAGTTTTCTCTTCTTTTTATTTTATTTTTTTTTTTTGGGGTACCGGGGGGTCGACCTCAGGACCTCGTGCACCAGCAGGTGCCCGTGCCACTGAGCGATATCACCGGCCCCTTTTTTCGTATGTGGGATCCGGGAGTCGAACTCGGGCCCTCGCGCTTGCCAGGCAGGCGCTCACGCCGCTGAGCCATCTCACCGGCCCAAGTTTTCTCTTCTTAAACTTACAATAATTTACAATCGTGTGCTTTATCTGTACTCTAAATAGATAAATGGAAAAATCCTATCACATGTGACACACATAAGACATGTAAATATAAACAGGATGGAAACAGAGCCCTATTAATAAGTGCTCCTTGAATTAATTGAATCTTGTTGTCTGTCAGCAACTAAGTTAGTCAAGAGAAAGATGAACAAAGCTTCCACAAATACAATGACGACAAGAGGATGTTTCCATGAACTAGTCAGGGTCACTGAAAGGAGATAACTTAGTTGTAATGTCCGTTGGTGTCCCTTCCTTCCTAGTCCTCGTCCCACCTGTCGCAGTCTAGTGCACCTAGCATTAGCACGTCCCCTGCCTCGTCACACTAACCCTGGTCCAGGCTGCTGGTCGGCAGACTCGCTGTGGGTGGAGAAGTGTTTCTTGTGGAAGGCCTAGAGTTGCTTAGATAAACTGGAATTATGAGTCTGATTCCAATTTATTTTCTTACTTCAGTAATCTGCAGGCAACACATTTTCACTGCATTTGTGACTGCTCCACTTTCTTTGCCATTCTCCCCACTGACTGTAGAATACGGGATCCCAGATCTCCGTCACAGGTTGGCAGCCAGGGGCCCTGGGCAAGCCCGAGACTCCTACCAGTAATACTGGCACTCTTGGATTATGTTCTTTCTGTTGGAGTTGATGCTAGCACTCCATTCGAGTTTGAATTTGGGAAAGTCATTCTGCTGAGTGAAGTACTTAATCTAATCAGGAGTTTTGCCTCCAACTTTATTGGATGTGCCAGCTAAATGGTTAGGTTAGATTAGTTTCAGATTGAGTGTTTAATTTACTGCGATTCAAGTTTTGTTATCATTTTTGAAACCCTGTTTGTCAGTTTAGAAAAACACAATAGAAGGAAAAAAGAAAGATAAATAATAGAAGCGTGGCTTAAAGCACACAGTTTCAATAAAAATCTAGGTCATTTGGTTGTATGCCACACACTGAAAAGCTTTTCAGGGTGTTTGCAAATTGTGTTCAATGTAAAGCGTATTCTTTCCATGACCAAATACTTCTGCTGTCACGGCCGTGCCTGGCACACCGTCCACACAGCGGGGCAAACGGTGTGGTGTCGATAGAGGAAAATATTCCTGGTTATGACCAAGGGACAGGAGAAGAAATCCAGTACCAACGAACAACTATTAATTGGCTGACTGAGATGAGTGACGGTCGCGTAAGGAATATGCAACAGGAGGAAGCAGGCTCAGTACAGCAGTGGCTTTGCTCTCCAGTGGCATGATAAATGATGACTGCATGGCCATCACGTGACTGTGGACACCTTTACAGCCCCAGGAGACACTAATACCCTGTCACAGACATTGGCTTGGAGGCCCTGCCTACTTCACACTGCTGCAGTATGTTGGTCCCTATGAATGCATCTCCAAGATTCCAAAATTCTAGTATTTAATTTATTCCATTTTGAGGGGGATTTTCTGATTCGGGAATCATCTTTGTGTTAAGTCACTTTTCTTCCTTGTTACTTCTGGAAGTCAGGTTCTGACCAGGTACTTGCTTAAACTTACAACGCATTCATTGATTCTCTTGGCATTCGTAGCCTTCCCGTCCTCCTAAGCAGTCTGTTACAAAGACTGTTGCTCTGGTGCCCTGGACCCTTCCTGATTTCTGTCCCATTCTGGGAGGGTCTGCGCCAACTCAAAGGTTCCCTCAGCAAGAGGAGGGCTCCCCAGGAGGTGGCAGTGGAGAGCAGCCCAGCTGGAGCCACAGGAGAGGCTCGGCCTGGTAGGAGGAGCCAGGCTACCCATTTGATTTTCTTCTTTGTTGTTATCAGAGGGTGTCTTTCTAGGTATGGTTGTTAAAGAAAGCCCCAGGACTAACATCCATTGCTAACAACATTGCATGAGGTTAAAGGGAGACAATTACTGAAATATAGCAACCTCAAGGGGTCAGAGTTCCATATGGCCACTCGCAACACACACACACACACACACACACACACACACACACACACACACACACACACAGGAGGAGGAGAGAGAGACAGAGTAGATACAGAGAGAAGGAACCTGGAGAAGGAAGAGGGATGAAGAAGAAAATGGAGAAAGAGATGGAGAAGACAAAGGAAGCATGGCAGACGTCTTTTGTCCTTGGAAAGCAAAGCAAAGTGAGATCCTCCAGCAGCCAGAAGCGATTGTGACCGGTGGGGAGATCTGAAGACCTCAGACCACTGAGCTTTGACACATATTACTTTGGCTTTGCCTCATCCACCCTCAAAGGGACCAGACTACCACTGGGACAGACGTTCAAGTGGGTTCTAACATCCTGTCCATTTCGATATCCACTGTTGTACGGAGGAATCAAAACATCTTAAAAATGGATGGCTTAAAAAAAAAAATGTCACTCAGGAGACCACATGGCTTGCCCAAGGTCACTTAGTGACTATTGGCAGTTTTAGGATTAGAAACAAATTCACTTGTCCTAATTATATGTTAGACCGCCTTCTCCAAATTGCAGGAGTGGGGGCAATTTGATATTTTCTCCCAAATAGGAAAGGCATTGCAAGAATCTGAAATTCAGCCATTCTCATGTTTCTTAGTCGGTATTTTGGCCCAAGAGACAAAACTGAGGGCCCAAGGGAGAGTACAGCATATCATCTCTGATTGCTGAGTAGGTTAATCATGGCAGTTAGCGCAAGATCTTAAATAATTTTATCTTTAAAAGATACCTTGGACGAGTTATGTATTGCTGTCTTAGCTTTCCTTTTTTTTTCCTAAGTAGGGAGTCTGAAACAGGAGGCCAAATGGTACAGTGTACTGTGTTCCAACTTATCTTAAAGGAAAATTTCTTGTAACCAAATATTAAAAGAGGTAAAGTAAACCTGGGAGAGAGAGTTAGAATGGTAGCATCTTACCTGGTTCCTACCCACACTATGACTCTTCACCATCCAAAATGGCCCCAGGATTGTGTTGGTGGAGTGGCAATGCCTTGATACGGTAAAAGGAACTGCGGCTTTGTAGCCAAAGAGATCTGGAGTCAAATCTTCCTTCTGCCTTTATCTTCTGTGCAACGTTGATGCTGTGATCTGTATGTCTTGATTTGTTGTTAGCTTCAGATTCTTCACCTAAATACCAAGAGTGGAACTGAGAGTTAAATGAGGTACGCATATATAAGGGAGAGCGAGGTGAAGAATGGGTCTCAAAATTGCTCAAGTGGGAAATGTTGACATGGTCTAATGGTCTAATGTTGACTGCAGTCTAAGGGGAGAGTGGAATCAATTTTCTAGCTTGAACATGCTTTTTCTCTGCCAAGGACTGCTTGGCTGGTTGCTTATTTTTATGTAGACATAGAGTAAATCGAGGTCTATTTTTCTGGAAAAAGAGTTAGTACATTTTTGCCTTGTCTAGTTCCTATAATACCTGAAACCATACCTGAATGAATTTAGGTGGTGCCTCATTCCTGTAAGAATCATGGGAACTTGTGGGAAGCATCAGATTCGGACTTTACTTCTCTTTTAGGGTCGGCCCAAGGCAAAAAAAAAAAAAAAAGATGTTTTGCTGATCCTGTAGGCAACCTTGGGACAGGGCCATGGTTGCAAAGAGAGACATCATTCCATGAGAAGGAATGGCAGCCTCACGTGGCCCCACAGCTTGTTTTTACCTGCCACTCACTGGGCCTTTTTCTTTGGGTGCTATGGAGAATCTTTGGTTCCAGTCCCAAAATAGAGCTGGATAAGTCGATTTGTGGATCCCAGTGGACCTGTGATAATACCAGGCCAAATTGCAGTCTGCAGCACTTGAGAGTCTGTGGCCCAGCCAGGGAGGCAGGTCCCCGGGCCAAGAGACACCAGCCTTGGAAAAGATCTGCATCACAGGTCGAATCCAATAATCTTTCTCAAGTCCCCTAGTGCCCATTAAGCAGTCTGAAAGATGGAGCCCCTCCAGCTGCTGTCTCGTCGTTCCCCAGGATATCTATATGTAAAATAGAGATTTGGTGCTAGCGTTTATGCCTCTTCATAAAGCACCAACTTGAATTTTTCATGCATTAGAGAATTGGAGCTAATGCTCAAAAAGAAAGCTTCTTATAAAATAAAACTAATGAAATATGGCTCTGAATGGATTTCAGAAACGCATCGCCTAGACTGCCTGGGGTCCCCTGGAAGGAAAAGGCTTGCTCTGATTATCAGCAAACCATGAAATATCATGACTACGCTGCTAGAAACTTAACGTTGTATTTCTTCTTCTGTGACCCAAGAACTCTTTCTGTCCCTGTTGGTCTTTTACAATACCTCGCAGTGACCATTTTGCGATGGTGTCTTTGTAATCTCCCAAGCCTGGCTCAGACATGGAGGGATGCAACTTGCTGGAGTGCTCACAGGGGTCTGCAAAGGCCAAGCTTTTCCAAGCTGGCTGGGACAGCTGGAAGTCTGGAAGGCTATCCACAGGCCGTCTGGCAAGGGCAAAGGAGGAGAAAAGGAGCTAATTCTTAGCTAGCTGGACCTCAGAAGGTGGCAGCCTTTTTCTTTGGCCCACGAGGCGGCATAGAAGGCCAAGAATTCTGGCTCAGGTCCTGGCTGCTTGTTGCCTTGCTTTTGGGCTCACGTTGTGCACTGAGACTGGAAGAACCTGAGGGGTGCCTGGGACAGGCTTAAAACAGAGCCATGAGGAAGACAGACCTTCCTGTCTCCACTGGGGTCAGAATCTCTCAGCCAGGAGCCTCTCCTTTCAATTTAGAGAAGTCAGCTGAGGAGTAAATGGCCTAACCCATTGCAAATGTTTGCCCAAAACTTGCAGACCTTTTCTACTTTGCCGTGTAATCACCGTAAACACACTATGAACACTTTTATTTCCAAGCATTGCAAACTTTACCACTCAAGAACCATGTGGTACAAAGTCCTAAACTTAGGAGTATGTTTTCAACACCAAATGTTGCATCACTCCAAGAAGTTGTCTTAAAATATGAATCTTCTCAAAAAGTCCTTCGTGACCTCAATGAAGGCTTGCTTATGCAGCGTCACTCTAGTGGGTACTGGTTTACTAAAGCCACTTAATACCTGTGCATGTTGCTACGTGCAAAAAGGCCCTGAGTCTTGATTGTTTCTGTTTCCCTAGTGCTTGAGAGAGAACTGAGGAAAAGACGGTGATGCTTAGCAAGTGGTCCAGTTGTTCCTCTCTGTCCCTGGCTCCTTTTGCAATTATGCTGGGCACTGTGACCAACTTTGGGCCCTGAGCAGTAAATGGAGGCAATGGTCTGTTGTTTCTAGAGAGAGAGGGAAGACCGGATGCCGTTTTTTGTGACCTCACGGCATGCTTTCATGACAGAGTCTCTATCACCATGGCACCGTGGGTGATTCTGGAGCAGAATCTCTGCTCACCCCTTGTTGGACATGAAGCATGAGCAACAAATAAAACTTTTGTGATTTAAGTTACTGAGATTTGGGAGTCAATTTGTAACTTACATAACGGAGCCTAACCTGACTAATACAAGTGCCGGGAGGTAGCGTACCTGTTTGCTGAACAAATGTAAAATTCTTTTTAAACTAAACTAAAAAAAGTCCTAACTCATAATCATAATCATAATATATTTGAGCACTGTTTGTGTGCCAGGCATTATGCTAAATCATTTGCATGCATAACCTTCTTAATTATGTTGCAACACAGCCCTAAGAAGTATTCTCTCCATTTCTTAGATGAGGAAAATACAGCCTAGAGCAGTTAAGCCTTGTCACATAGAATATGAGGAAGACCATATTCAAACCCAGACATTCCAACTGCGGAATCCTTTACAGCAAATCTGATGTTCATTTTTGTGTATCGTATATCCTTAATCACTACCTCTGTTGGCAGGTTGCGTGTTTGTGTAGGTCTAAGTACTAGCTGAACAGCCCCCATACATTTAGTCCTTATCCCTAAATTCAACAAGTGTTCCTGATTTAAATCATAGCAGGAAAGCTTGCAGTTCTGGGGAAGGGGGATTGCAGACCAGAAAGAGTTCCGTACAGGGGTGGAGGCAGAAAGCCAGGCACTCAACAGCATCCCAAATCACCCCAAGTCAAATCATTTTACAACTTAATTATTTTGTTTGAAATTAAGTCTGAAAACATGATTTTAAATCAGTTTCTATCTATAAATTAAGAACGGATTCCTATCTCCAAAGTTTGGGAGTATGTAATGGATGACCCTTGTTTTCATTCCCTCCCTTTGTAACAATCCAAGAACATCTATATATTCTTTTATTTATTGCTTATTTGTTCAACAGTCCTGGACAGGGTCTGAGAAAGAACCCAGGACCACTTTCTTAAGTTGGCCGTGACGGTGCTGCTGAATGGAGGGGCCAGAGTAAGGGGGTTGTGCCACAGCGTGCAGCAAGAACATAGAGGATTGGGGGGAAGCCTGTGTCACAGGCGAGGTGACATTTATCCTGGATCTTGAAGGCACCATGGCATGTGTCAGTCAGGCAGAGGCAGTAGCCAAGGTGCACTCCGCAGAGGTAGGGAGAAAGGAAATAGCTCCGTATTTCAAATGTTGTTACTTCATTCATTCAATCACTCTACTCTCTTAATGCTGCGATGAGTTGAAGCATCGAGTTCATGAATTGGTACAGAAATGAATGGTGAGAGTTAGCATGTGGTCAGGAAGGGCTGTGTCTTGTAAATTCAGGGGTTCCCTTCTAGGAAAATCCCAAATGGCCTTTACAGTCCTAAAATACAAGCTTTTATTTGCTAAAAGGAGATACACTTAATTTGTTTTGTAATAAGAATTTGGTATACATTATTTTCAGGTTCAGTTATATAAACACAAACCAGTGGTGGGACTGGGACACAGCGAAGAATCACAGGTTATTTCTGCCACCTATCGCCTGGTTTACAGCTTTTCTTACACCTATGTCTGCTCCAAGAAAAACCTGAAGTCATTTTTAGGAGCAAATGCTGGGAATGGGGGTGTGGGAAGCATGGATTTAGAGAGAAGCTAACACGCCCAAGCATGCTGTCTGATTTTAATTCAGTTGTGTTTTTTCTTCCATGAACTCCTCCTGTTCGCCCTGGCCTAGGATTCCTTTTGCTCCATTTCTTACAGTTTTTCCCTGATTCCGATCCATTCATTTTCTTAGCAAACTGTCATCTCCCTCCTTTTCTGAGAAGCCTTGGGCAGATTACATGTTTAAGTACAAATCTGTCTTTCATCTAAAAATAGATTGGTATTTGAAGAAGGAAGAATAGGTAATACTTAGTAGTTGAGGGAAAGGGTCACATTGTATAATTAAATATTAATCGTGTGGGAACAATGTTGATGAGTCAGTAAACTGACATTTCATGATGTGAAAGATATTTCACCAAAATATTAATTTATCGAACCAAAACTTATTGACTGGGTTCACAAACTATGTATTTCCAAGATTCCAGGGAAGTATATACTTTACATGTCACTTGTTTTTGTTTTTCCTTTTTTTTTTTTTTTTTTGTGGGTACTGGGGGTCGACCTCAGGACCTCACGCGCCAGCAAGTGCCCGTGCCACTGAGCGATATCACTGGCCCTTTTTTTGTATGTGGGTATCGGGAGTCGAACTCAGGACCTCGCGCTTGCCAGGCAGGCGCTTATGCTGCTGAGCCATCTCACCAGCCCTGTTTTTCCTTCTTAATGAGGAGTGTTTTCACATTCCCCATGAACTTGAATGCGAAGCTGCATGAAAATCACATCATTGGTGCTGTGCTGGTAGCCTGGGCACAGTGTGTAAGGAGGAGCTTGGTGGCACTGTTACCCCCTTCTGGGTTTGCCTGGATGGGACATTCACTGTGACGCATGAAATGCCCTTCCATGCCCACAGAGCGCCCACACGACACTAATCCACAGAAGAAAAAGCTCATAGATGACCAGGAAAGACCATCTTTATCACAGGGAAAAACCTCATGTCACTAATTCTAGTACATCAAAATTAAAAACATTTATATTTAGAGGAAAATATATTGCTACCATTAGAAATAAATTTAGGGTGCAAGTTGTGATCAACAAATACAGTGAACGTTTAAATTTTAAGAACTGTATTACAGGAAAAGACACCTCACCATTAATCCCCCTTAAAATATTCCCCCTTGATTTGTTGTTCCTTTGTTCTTGCCAGTTTCTGAAGCAGTTCTGGAAGTTCTCTTTTTTAGTGAGAGTCTTTAGTTGGGCTGCCATGGCTGCCTTGATGTCCTTAGTCGATTCAAAACATTTCCCTTTCATGGTCATTTTGACTTTGGGGAAGAGCAAGAAGTCATACGGTGCCAGAGCCGGTGAATAAGGTGGATGAGGACGCACCGTGATGTTTTTAGGCCTGCCTTTCTGTGGGATGACACTCGGCAGCAGCATTCACTGTGTTTTTTGCTCACACTTCATAATGACACTCAGGAAAGAGGACTTCCAGAACTGCTTCGGAAAGTGAAAAGAATGATGGGATAAGTACATTCAAAGTAGTATTGGGAGAATATTTTACTATAATATTTTTTTTAACTTAAACTTTCACTATATATTTCGATCACACATCATATTTAATATTTTGATAAGTGAGAGTATTATGTCAGATATATTTAACCAGGCAAGAGCCATGGGATTTGATTGCTTTATCTTTTTTGGAATTTTTCTTTTTTTCTTTATTTATTCATTTAATTAATTAATTAATTTGTTTGTTTGTTTGGGTTGAGGTTCGCAGTGAAGAGCGTCTAACTGGCCATTTATTGCAATTCATTTTCCCAAGTTTCCAGTTGACTTCATTGGGAAAGCTGGGTGTAAGGCAATGTTAGATGAACGGTTGGTTCTGTACCAGATATCGGGACGCAATCCAGAAAAGTGTGGCAGGTGGAATATTGGCTTCATCTTTTCCTGCTTCAGCTCTTTCCATGTAAATGCCCAATCAGATGCTCATAAAAACTGAAATTATGACCTTCATTTTCTGTGACTTGAAGTTAGATTAAAAGTGTTCCATCAATAAAATCTTCAATGGTTTTTCGATCCTCATAATATCACCCAGCAGTTCTCTCCTTGAGTTGAGATAATAGCAGCAATTAGGCAGCTTTTATTTCTCAACCCCTTTTAACTTTTGCTGCCTTATAAAATGAGCACACAGCATATATATGTAACCACTATAAAGGGAAAATGCTGGTCAGTGTCGGCAGCGGGAAAACAATTACCCCATTCATGAATTATCTTCTATTTTTGACTGTAGCCCCAAAGGTTAAATGCAAATGTGCCTCTTTGCCTCACTTTTTATTTTGGCTGCATGTGAAGACCCACAGTGATCTACAGATGGGTAGGGGAAACAGGGTTTATGAAAATCAAACACACTTGCACTTATTGGTGGTCACTAATGGCATGTAATTAAAGTAATTACAGGAAGGCAAACAGACAATTAACTTGTTGAAAGTGTCAAAAAAGGGTAATAGCAGAGTTTAAAGTTCTTGTCTGTATGGTTCATCTTTACGTCCCACAAATACCATAAAGAGAGACTGATGCTAACTAGAACGCTCAGACCAATACTAGATGTTTATGAAGCCCTGGCGTCTATAAGGCAATAGGCTAGAGCCCAGAGCAATGTGTTGGGTTTGTGTGGGTGCAAGGAAGGGAGCTGGAACCATCATAGGCCTTCAGGAACCTCAGCGGCTTGATCAGAGTTTTGGAAAGAATTGACGCTGATAGATAGTAAAGAAGATATGAGCACGCAGCCTTTCTTCACTCCTGGTGTATGTGTCAGTGATGACCCGCACTCTCCACCCTTGGTTGGTCTTGGTCAAAAGTCACTTCATGCATATATTAATTTTATATTCCCAAGTGGGTTATAGGTTCCTGAGGAACAAAAGTCCCATTTGAGAAATCTTCCTTAGCTTCTACCATGCTCAGTACAGGGAATCAGCTGACAGGTAGGAGCCTCTTTAGCAGCCCATGCAGAATCTCTATCTCCAGCCGTTTTTCCATCCCAAGTCCCATGAGACGTGGACACAATGTTCAGTCCTAAGAATCTTACTTCAGTTACCAAGGTTGACTTTGTATGAATCTTCCACTCAGTCACTGATATGCAGGAACTCCCCTGATGATACAAACAAACTACCTAAAGTGGCTGAGTACTTTCTAATGGAAAGAAGTTTATTTGAGTCACATTTCTTGACATTCAAGAGTATGGAGTCATCACATACCCCCTGCCCAGCTGTGTCACAACATGGTGTAGAAACAAAGGGAACTGGCCACATGTAGAAAGAAATAAGTGTGTGAGGTGCCTTCAATTTATAATATCCTCCCTTTGAGGAGTAACTCAGGAGATCAGCATTAATCTATCTATTAATCTATCCCAGGGACATGGCACTCGATCTCTCATCACCACGACACCACCAACTGGGGACCCAGCGCGCAGCACATGAACTTCTGGAAGAAGGTCCTAAACCCTATACAAAACACAGCACTGATACATAAACGCGTAAACACCAGTTATGTTTTATACATTGTATACTTTATTATCTCATCAGGACCACCCCCATGAGGTTGTCTTACAGAAAGTGGAATGGCTCTGATTTGTGTTACGTATACATAAAATAAGCCAAACTTCGTGATAGTGTCCTGGAAACCAACCCTTGTTCAACCCTTTGGAATGAACAAGCTGGGAACCCTTTTATGATGGAGTAATTCGAATTTTTCAACTCTAGCAGCCATTTGTAGTCAGAGGAGTGCAAAGATGATACTACTGTGCCATTCAAAAACAAAGGGTTCTCCATTGTCTACATAATAAAATCCAGCGACCTTCCTGCTGGGCCCAACTTGTCTTTTGAAACTGATTCCTCAACGCTGCTCTCCATGTGTCCTGTCCATTTCAGTCCCCTGGCTTATGTTATTCCAAATATTTTTCCACACCAAAATGCTGCCTTTACTTCAAGATTCATTTAACATGCCTCACGAATCGACATACGCTTACCTGTTTTCTACCCCTGCCTTCTGCTGCTGCCTCTGAACTCTGCCAGCTCTTCTCTGAACCGTGTTCATCTTTATTTATTTATTCTTAGATCAACCTCATCTGCTGGTTAATATTGTAAGTTCTTAAGGACATGAGTCTTGTTTTACTTCTCTTTGTCTTTTCATAATGAAAATGTAATAACTTAATCATATTTTCCCTGATCCTGCTACCTTCCTTCACCAAGTGAACTCCTACTTAAAGGTAAAGGCCCAGTTTGAATAGCACCTCTTCCAGAAAGCTCTTATCCCATCCTCCAGGCTGGGGTAAATGCAACTTTGTGTTTTCCTGTTGCCATTTGTTTATACTTTCATCCTGCATCCGTATCATTGAAATGAAATTAATTATAGGGCTGTCTCCACTATTAGATTCAAAGTCCCCCTAAGGAACTATCTTTTATAAACCCTCTGAGTCTTGAATCATGGCTGGGATATCATAGGGGCTCGGTGCATTTTGAACAGCTCTTTATGGCCCAGATCTGTAACAGCTTTCTTGGTAGGGTTGGAAAGAGTGTCTCCCCGGAGATGAGGGCAGTTTAGGTAAGAGTTAGAGAGCTCTTTTTGAGGTGAGCAGCCACAAAACATTTCAGTTTTTGGATTCTAAAAGTATGGCCAGCCTGGGCTTTGTCATCCTGAGCTCCACAGCTGCCCCCCTTTACAGCTACAAAGTAGCTTGTACTTAAATGTGTGAGGAGGATAAGTACCTCTGGCAGATTTGAAAAGAGTTTGGATGGATTTGAGAAAAGTAGCAAACGTTTTAAACTCTTAAGCTTTTTTAGACACCTGAGCTCCAATTATTTGTAGTGGGATATTTCCCATGATTCCTTGTGAGCTGGCCTTAACTGAGTGCTCCCAAGAATTGAAGATTGATGTATGCAAGCCTGTTTTAATTCACAACTGTTACAGTTTCCAGACACCTGGCCCTGAAGTCGGGCCACTGCCAGCCCCGTCACTTCCAACTCACAAACCATTGAGCTCCATTACTGAGTTCATTTGCAGGGCTCTTCACGGAAGGGAAGCAGCGTGGACTATTTCCCTCTGTGTGCTAAACCTGACCCTACTGCTGTTGAAGGTCACAGAAGCATCTTCTGTAGAGTGCAGCCCTATTCATGTCACAGCTCTATATTTGTATACGAAAACATGTAAAAAAATAATGTAGGATGAGGCATGGGAGCCCTGAGAAGGGACAGAGTGGAGGTGTGGTCTGTCAGATCTGGTGAATTACAAAGCGTCTTCGTTTCTCGGAGGGTTAGGGAAGTGTTTGACAAGGAAAAGGAGGTTGGGTACTTTAGGTAACTCAGGCAGCATCACACAAGAAGCCATAGACAGCGGCGAACCAGGCACCGAGGGAAACAGGCAGATCCTTCGGCTGGAGCAAGGAGTGTAGGTAGGGGAAGCAAAAATGATTCAATTCTGAGAATGAAGGGTTCCATAATTGGCCAGTCTAGAATTTATATTAAAGACATATCTTGACAACAGTAAGGAATCATTATGAATCATTGAGTGGTGCAAGAGAAACATAATAAAATATTTTTGAGGACGATGGTTATAAAACTTTTATATGGAAGATATGGAAGAAGAATGAATTAAAACTTGAACATCGTGAAGAAGTCAGCGCTATTAAATCTCCAAGCTGCTCAAGTGGTAGATCGGGATGCATGCCATTATGGCCTGCTAAGGGACAAGTACCCCTACTCCAGTACAGAGTGGTTTCAGAATGCAACATCAGATCCCTTCCTGACACAGTCTCCGGGGAAACCTCTGTTCTCAATTTGAATTGGCAAGTGAGGTGATGAGGAAGGCTGTCCCTGCTATGGATAAGATGTAACAGGTAGGACTGATATAACAGGAACCACTGTGTAGGGATCTTTTGTAGGACATGCTGTTAGGACAGCGTGGACACAGGGGATGAGGAAAAATTATGAATTGGGAATGGCTGAAAACACAGAAATCAAAGGGACTACAAAATTATTCCAAGAATCTAATAGAGACCTACGGGAGGAATTCTTGTTTGTCTTTTTTTAAAAAAGGCAGAGTTCTTTTTATTAATCCATGGGGTTTGGGTCAAAGGGAATACAATTAATTAGATCAAAAGGCCTTAGAAAGAGAATGAAATACAGAGCATTCAAAGCTTTTTATTCAATGTTTTAATAAGTATGTGTTGAGAACTTACTCTCTAAGATGCACTTTGTCGGGTGCTTGAGAAACATTACTGAACAAAATAAATATAGATACTTATCCTTGTGTAGATATAAATTTCCACAATGAAGACAGACAAAAAACTAGCAATAGCTATGATAAATAGACGTATAGTTTATTAGAAGAAAACTATAGTAAAATTTAAAAAAAAGTATATAGCAGAATAAGAACGATTAGGGATTTGTGGGACATGGAAGGAATTTGGAATCATTCACTTATTATGCCACTCCATTTCACCTGTGGTTAGAATATTTGTCAGGATGTCTATATACAATCTAATAAATATTAATAACTCATTTTCTTACATCTGGTCATAAAGATTCATTAACCATAGACCATACAGGCTATGGAGGTACGTGCTAGTACTTTTGGGGAGATCAGGGGTTGATTCTCTTGACTTGTATCCTGATCTTTTTTAAAATTAATTAAGTTTATTGGTACATTTTAGTTATACCTAATGGTCACATTCATCACAGGGAATTTGTACCTGTATATGATATATCTTAATTCTTTTTTTCCCATTCTTCTACCCTCCCTTCAAACCCTCTTCCCCTCCTTATTTGCAAAAGCTTTGTTTCCATTTTTTTTCCTTCTTTCTCATTTTTTTATTTTCCTGTCCTTCCTTTCCCTTCCCTCCCTCCTTTCTTCTTGTTCCCATTTGAACATTTTACTTAAGACATTTCTAAGTAAACGAGTGTGCCTTGAGACCAAACTCTTAGGTGAAATAAATCAGACACATGTGTAAATATCACATTTTTTTCTCTGATGTGAGAAACCAAAAGTGTAAATAAGGACCAAAATGTATAATAGATACTGCATCTTGATTTTATTACTTTCAAGAAAGGCAAGAAAAGGCCAGCCATCTTCCAGTGATTGAATAAGATGGAAACTTGGGGTCATTGTTTTCCCTGTGTTGCTTTCATGGATGAATTTGTGTTCCAAAGGATGGAGAGGGCAGGTTGCCTGGTTGTTATCTACTCAGGACACCAGTCTTAACCCTAATAGTCAAATGTGGAGTCCATTCCCATTTCCGTGAATACCTGAAGGCAATTTGTAATGCAGGACTTTTTGAAGACCATAGAAGGATTTGTTGAGGGATTAAATTTACTTTGGGCAATGAGAGAATTACAGTATGTGGATTTCATTATTCATGTAGCAAGAGACTGCATTCACTGTAGAACCACTCAGTGGAGTTGGGTTTTCCATCTTAATGCCCTTCTCAGTGAGGATTTGTGAGAATCTCTTCATTCTCACTGTTAAGAAATAGTGTCCTTGCTGGCTGAGCCCCAACTTCTCTCTTTTTTGTTCTTGTTTCTTGAAGCTTCTTTGGTTTGCTGCAAATACCCTTTATACCAGAATGTGCATTTCTGATTTGGGGGACCTAATGGACCCATCCCTGAGCTTCCTAGGTGCAAAAGCCTAAAGACTACTTCATGGTGAACCTTTGCAACAGTTTGTGCTTAGTTCACCAAATGCTTCGTGCCTGCCACACTAGCAAGCTTATCCCTGCCACTCTTCTCACATGGCAGGGCTCTCAGCTCTCTCCATTCTTTGTGGCACAATCAGCATTTTCTCTGCTCTTTGTAACATTCTAAGCATACTCTGGCAGGAGGAAGAACATTTTTGGTCTCTTTTTGGCAGTAAGAGTTGTCTTCTGGCTGGCACCACACTGAAAAGATTCCCCATTGTGCAGTACTTTGACATTATCTCAGCAGTAATAGCACAGAGGTACTTTCTGTGTAGCACCATTAAATATCCCTGTACCATCAACAGCCATTCAGGGGCACTTCCTGTGTAACACTATTAAACAGGAAGTGTCAATGCGAGTGTACTTCCATGGTGCTCTGGAAACACTTCCTGTGTAACATCATCAGAGGTCCTTCCACCAAGACGAGTAGTGCAGGGATATCTTTGGTTTTGATTAACTATTTTGCTGCAAAGACCACACAGCAACTTTATTAATTAGTTCATTTCCAATTTTCGTGGAGTTCTTCATAAACATATAGCATGCTGCTGCCAGTTAGTTGATGAATTTACTGTTTTATTCCCTTGTCAGTCACTTGAACCATGGAGACCAACACATGGAAATGATGGAGTCCAGTTGATGCTAAAGCCCCTAATAATCTCAGAATTTGGAATAGCATTCAGGAAGGCAGCAAAACTACACTATTAATATCCTGAGTGTTTTCAGTTCTGTTCCCCATTCCTTAACATTAAACAGCAAATAAAAATACAGTCTAAACTCCATCACTGTTGTGAAAATCATCAACTTAGAGAGAAGTTTCAGACTGTACAGTTTTGAGGATGGGAGAAGAAAATGGATGTCATATGATTTCCTATGCGATAAATCCCATCTCTAGTTGCTTTTTATTAAATCTTTTCCATTTATTCTTCAAAGGCTACACAAAGATGGCTATCGCACATCACTCGACAAATACAGCATAGAGCTAGAATAATGTAGTGATTTATAAATACTTTTGCATATTCGTTTCAGACAACACATCAAATTGGAATTTATGGGACTATAGCTTTTAGCTAAAGAAGATACAGAGTCACCAAATTCTTAATGATATCAATGCTATGTTTGTATCACCATGACTAAATTGAAAATGAGCTTTTATGCGGTCAACATCTGGGTCATCTGAGTCCTATGATCTACAAGAGAGATCAATATTCCTAGGTCCACATCAAGGTAACAAACAGGTCACAATGAATGAACCCAACTAACAAATTTTTGGTCACATCCATGTTTCTCCGTTTTTTTAGACATGTTCTACTTTTGGAGAAATGGTTAATATTTTGGAAGAGGAAATAAACACAAAATGACCATAATTTGATAAAGAAATAACCACTTTCTCACACAAAATGAAGGTCACCAGGAATAAATGCATAATAAAAGATTTTGCACTGTGAAATACTCTGGTTTAATAGCAATTAAATCTATACCAAAGAGTCATAGAAAACATAACCCAAAGAGAATTATGTCAGGCTCAATTATGTTATATATCCAGCATTCTAGAATGATGTCATTAAATTGGGTTAGCTTGACCACTGTCCAGAACTGATGACATACTCAGAGAAAAAACCAGAAAACCCAAGCAAGCTAGACTGCAACTCTTTCATGAGAGTGGCAGATAGGCATTGAGCTGCTGACGTGGCGGATGCCATATGCCTCACAGCCAAGAGATGTGGCCCAGCGCCTGACGGTGTACCCAAGTTTTGGCGCTCTTTCGTCAATCATGATTAAAGAAGACTGTTTTTTTTCAAAAGGAGCCAGAAAGATTCAATTCATAGGGCCAATAACATTGCTTGTTACAAGTCCACGTGATTGGACTATTTTTGTAAACAATGAAATAATAAGATTAGCAACAACCTGTATAGAGTAAATGGAATTAGGGCAGCAAGGCAGGTGTAGGAGGGTGCATTTAGGATGAATATCCACAGAATCTAATAAAGACAAAGCCTCTCACGTCCAGAGTCATGGCTACTGGGAAATAGGATTGTTTATACTTTGTGACCAGGCATAAGAACTCATTTTTAGTTAAAGCATGAAAAAAATACACAAGGCAGAGTTTCAAACAATATCAGACTATGAAAAGGACAGCTGCAGTCAATGTTCCTACTAATATTTTCCATCCGTGTACCGAGTGAATTTGTAATGTGCAACTAATGTCAGGAAAATAAACAGATGTGCACCACAAGCAGGAACAACAATGAGAACTTGCATGCACTTTATGAAGATCGAAATTTTGATGTTGCTTCTTCCAGTGAGACAACACTGCAGGCAAAGGTCTTGTGTTTATAGTTGTCTTCTGTTGAGGAAGATGAGGATGTTCATGGTCCCCAACTCATGTTTTGAGCCCTTTCTAGTGGATGGGCGCCAACTCCGAGAAACGCTCCCACCCATTCTCATCGTGAGCTCAAATGCAGGGCTGCCAGACAGCTGGACGTGCATGAAAATGGCGAGGACAGGCCTACCGAAGAGTCACATCTGTTATCTTGGTCTCACATGCAACCTGGTCTCACCTGAAACCCTGTTCTCCACCTGGCCAAAGACAGGGGAGGGGACAACTGTATTTTAATGAATGTTTGACCTTCGGAAACTCTCTGCAATTAAGTGTGTATATTTTTATAGAAGAGAATTTAGACAAGAGATTTAATTGATGACACAGATGCTAACTCTATACTTTCGTTGAAAAGAAATGTATTGTGTGCTTTAAAATCTCCTTTGTAACTTCTCCCTTACATATTTATCATCTTTGTTAGTTTAGCCCTGCTGCTCCCCAAGAATCCCACAAAAATATACATGATTTGACATTCCCTAAAAACTATTACTTTTCAATAAATATTTATTGAGCCACTACCCCGCAACAGGTATGGACCCTGTTTTTATAGTCACGCTTTCCCTTTAATCTAGTGGAACAAAGCATTAGTGAACAAGTATGCAAATAAACATTGAAATCAAAGTATGACATTTTTAATGTAAGTAACACGTTAATACATTCTTTTTGTGAATCAGTCAAACAGCCTGCAAATACATACGGTCCAAAAGAAAGTGCCGAGATTAGCTAAGACTTTCAATAGCAAGTGACAGAACCCAAATCAAATTAAGAAAAGTGAATGTATTGGTTCATATCGGAAACCGCAGAGATGGGGTTCACCCTAATGCATGACCAGTCAAGGCTGTAATTAGTTGAATGTAAATGGTCAAGTTGGCTCTCTCCCTTTTCGCCTCCTTATTCTCTCCAACCCTCTTTTCCTTTCTGTCCCCACCGCCTCCATTTCCTCCTAGTGCAAGAAGTCAGGGGTTGAGAGCATGTGTTCAGACAGCTATAGCTTAATCACGCTGGAGATGCCCCTGGAAATATGAGAATGCGTTCTTGTCCCAGTGCCCACATGTAAAATTTCAGAGGACACAGGCTGGGACTTCTTAGGTCATATCTTTGCCAATTCCTGTGCAAGAGTGTATGTACTGCAGTCACCTTCTCTACCAGAATCACAGAACATGTTCAAGCATTATTTCCTTAAAAAAGTGGAAGAATTGGCTACTCATCAGGTAATTCTGTAGTCACTCCCTCCATTCGCATTCCTTCTGAGAGAGCGACCACTATAAAATTAGCTGTTGTTTTCCTATCATTTGCCATACACTTAAAATGCATATACATGCTTAGACACACCTGTCATATGTGTTTATATAATACATATATTATACAATGTTTATACATAACCTATATGTGTATGTGGATGGCTTCCTTTTTAAAAACATGAATTGGATTATATAATATGTAGTGTTTTCTAATTTTCTTTTTTCTTTTTTTATTTTTTTTGTGTGGGTACCGAGGATCAACCTCAGGACCTCGCGCACCAGCAGGCACCCGTGCCGCTGAGCAATATCACCGGCCCTTTTTTTGTATGTGGGTTCCGGGAGTCGAACTCGGGCCCTCGCACTTGCCAGGCAGGCACTTACACTGCTGAGCCATCTCACCGACCCCTAATTTTCTTAACATGGTATCTTGAAAATTTTTTCATGTCACTAATTATGGATCAGCTTCATTCCTTTAATGGCTAAATAATGCAGTACAATAAAGATGTATGACACCTAATTCTCCCCCATTTACAGATATTTAGCTTATTTCTGACTTTATTTTATAATTTTTACTGAATTTCCCTGTACATGCTTCTTTATGCACATATGCAAGTATTTCTCAGATAGTGCTATCTAACAGTGGGTAATCTACCCCACATTGCTTATTAAGGTTATTTGAACTCCAATATTATAAAACATATTACTCTGTATGTGCTTGCATTCTTCTAATATTTCACGTAACTTTTCTGTGTATATTAAGCTCTTCTCTGCGTCTCCCTTTTCTCCTCCTTATTCTCTCCAAACTCCAGCATCTGGGTTTTGATGAGTTTGAAGCAGGACTTTATTATATGCTTCCACTCAATCCCCTCTACCACATTGCCAGTTACTTCTCTCCATGCCATTTATTACAGACTTGCCCTTTCCCGGCTCATTTGGGAGACCACCTCCATCAAATATGAAACTTCTAATATGCATGTTCCAGCATCTCTATTCTGTTCTGAGCTCTATTTGTACATTTTTGTGTCCTTTATATTGTTTTTGCTTTTTTTTCTGTCATTACTATTTCTGTTACACAGTAATCCATAGTATTTTCTTTGCACATGGTTGAAAGAGTACAGAAATATCCAGAGGAAACATGAAAGTCCCTTTCTTCCCCTCATTACTCCCCCTTCCCTTCTCCCAACCGTCAGTGGTTAGGAGATTTTATTCCAGTTTCCTTTTTATGTGTTTCCATATATACACTGAGCTTAACAACATGTGTGGTTTTGGTCTTGTATTAATGTAAGTGGAGTCATGCTATACATGTGATTTTCAACTTGCTGTTGTCACTTAGTACTCTTGGAGATTGTTTCATATCGATGCAGATAGTAGCTTATTTTTCTTTAAATCAACTACATAGTATTCTACAATATGTTTTTCCTAGGAGATACTTACCTGCTTTTTTCTAGAAACTGTTTTAATGAGTGGAGCCTTATAGTATTTTAATGCATGGGGCAATAGTAGAATGACTTTTATTTAAGGAGCAGAGGAGAAAGCCCGAGACTTGAGGAGGAGAAGGAGTCAGCTAGGGAAGAAAAGCATCCATGGCAGGAGGCAGTGAGCACAGAAGCACTGCAGGAAATTCTCGTGGACAGCTCCATGACCATAGAGTGGTTGATGAAGAGGGGAGAGCATGAGATGATGACTGGGAAATGGACAGGTCAGAAACTCTGGATCCAGGAGGCTATTTAAGGAATTCATATTTTGCCCTAAAATGCTAGAAGATTTTTGAAAGACTCAAGCATGGAAGTGAGAGTCTATAGTGGGTTGAATTGTGGGCCCCAAAAGGTACATCCACCTCCTAAGCCGTGACACCTGTGAATGTCACCTTGTCTGGAATAAAAGGTCTTTGCACATGCATTCAAATAAAGGATCTTGAGAAGGGATCATCCTGGATGACACGAGGGTCCTAACCCCAGTGACAGGTGTCTTTATGGGTAGAGGAGAAGCCCCCAAGAGAAGGCCACTCAGCGGAGGAGGAAGAAGGTGCGGCCACATGCCCAGGGGCACTCAGAGCCACTGGAACCCAGAAGAATAGAGGAGGGGTTCTGTCCTGCATCTTTGGAGGGAGCAAAGCCTGTTAACACCTTGATTGCTGACTTGTCTCAAGAACTGCGAGAGGGTAGATTTCTATTGTTTCAATCCATCAAGTTGGTAGTGATTTGTTACAGCAAACCCAGGGAGCGGATATGCATTCCTTCATTTGTCTTTTATTCACTGGCTCAGATATTTGACAAACATCTTCAGAAGTATTCACTCGGTGTCAGAACTGCTCTGACACAAATCAATGCATTTGATTTGTCAAATTAATACACCACCAAAGAAATGGACTTTACGAAATTAAAAATTTCTATTATCTACAAAACACCTTGAAAGACAACAAAAAGACAAGCCACATCTGGTGAGGTGAGTTTGATAAAACATATATCACATGAGACTCATATTTGGAATTTATAAAATATTCTACCAAGCAAATAAAGAAAACAGCTGACACAATAAAATGGATTTAAAATCTCAATATGCTTTTTAGAAAAGACTAAATACATTTTCTAAACAGGACATGAAAATATGCTCGGTCTATCCCAATTTGCAATGTCAACTGGAAACAAAGAATCTGAGAAATCTCACCAAATCAAGTGCTGGAGAAGGTGTAGTTCTGTGAGGTCTCTTTAAAATTCCCAGTGGAAATGTAAATGGAAGCGACTACTCTAGAAATAATCTGGCATCATGTGGTAGACTATTCCTATATCCCATGCCCTAGCAGTTACTTAGGAGGAGAAACATTTGTACCTATGTATTATCAAGAGGCAGATTCAGAAATTTCTCAGCAGTAAAGTAACAAAATGTTCTAATCCTTCTATCAATCTCGCCATCCCTCAAGTAAACCTCCACTGAGAAACAACCAAGATGTCTTTTGGTAAGTGACTCTGACAGGAGGCTGGATGAGTCACTGTGGTGTATTCTTGCAATAGAAGATGATAGCACATAACCGCATGGAAACCAGCGTCACAGGCCACACAGAAGACTCTCCGTAACGCGACATGAAGGAAAGAGCAGCAGCCGGGAGACAGGCATGAGGCTCTTATCACAAAACTCAAAGCTTGACAAAGCTAAGCCCTGCGTGATTTGTGCACATATATATGTGATTTCAAAATTGCCCACACTCTTTAAAAAGGGAGGAAATTATAGAGACAAAATTAATGGTATTGCTTACTCCTTAAGAGAAACAATGAATGACGAGTGGCTCATGAATAGATATGGACGGGTGTTAATGTTTTCGGTTCTTGTATTGATGGTGAGTGTGTTACAATTTTTAATTGAAGTAAGATAAGTAACGGCCACGCACAGACCAATGATATTAGTAAAAATTAGGTTTGACCTAATTAAAACAGTGCATGTGTATGTATATGTGTGTATGTACATGTATGTATTATATACATATAGATGAGTTTGTTACTAACTTCTGCCGAAGACATCTTACTCATTTTCTGTGTTAGTCATCTCTTTGGTCAGTACTGTAATTGTTCTTCATTTGCATAACTGTGGTTTCTCTCTCCCTGGAGCAGCGAGCAATTTAAAAAGTCAACCCATTGGTTAAATTAATTCATAAACTCACATATTTGGCTTCTACTCCTTCCTGTTATAGTTCTTAGCTTTGTAAAGTGACGAGTCTCAATCCCATGTACCAGGTGTAAGACTTCAGAGATTTAGATCCTGCAAAAGGAAGATTCAAGAACGTGCTAACTTTTCACTTAGTGTTATGATTGCAGTAAGGGCAAGTAATATTAAGGTAAAGAGAAGCATGTGTAACCTTGGCCTTAGAAGGGAAAGATGACTCTTGTTAGAAATGTCCAAATCAAATACTCTTATATGAAGCTAACCAGAGCAAAACAGAAAAATCCCAAGTTAGACTGAAAACCAGATAAATCTAAATTAGACTGAAATTAGGATAGAGGCAAAAGAATAAAACAGAGCTGTTTTCCGTAAGATAACACAGAGCCACATTCTGGAAATTTCAAATTGTCTGTGTGATTCCTGGCAAAGGGAACAAACATAAGAAGCGTGATTAATACTTTAAAAGTTCTCTCTCACTTCCAGTCCATAAGGGAAGGAAGTATGGATTTTTGAGGCAAATATACAAATTGCTTGTCCCAGCTCTCAGAACATTTGATCTCTAGCCAGGGACTTAAAATGAATGTGTTCATTACATAGCCCTGGCTGTGTTTTTATACCTATTCAGTCAATATGTAAAGCTGTTTTGAAAAACAACTTGGGATCCTGAATGTGGCTTTGTTTCTCTTAAGAATTTTTAAAACTCTGCTTATCATTTAAGTGCATTTAAAAATGTACTCAGAATATGAGATTTGTTGAGTCATACTCTCTATGCACCTCTGCTTCCGTAGCTCGCTTACAGTGCCTGGCCACTGGTGGTAACAGTGGCCATAGAATTGACTCGTGCCCCTAAAATGGAAACAGCAGAATATTACAACAAGCTCACAGTGAACATTGCAAAAAAGAAAGAGAAAGGTCAACGTTTTGTGTATATTTTGAACAGTTGTCTTGGTCCCAACTTTGGCTTAGATGTTACCAAGTCTGGCTCTTGAAGAGTGCTCAGGTACTGATTTCCTCCATAGCCCTTAGCACAGTCCCCTGAGATGCGGAAACAAGAAAAGAAACTAGGAATTTACTCCTGTAATCTTACAGGCTGAGCTGGAACAAAACACACTTGAGTTTAAATAAAAAAGGATTGGCTGCAGAGCAGGATTTCAGCAGTTAGCTTGAGAATCAGCCTTTCCAGTCAGACTCCCCAAATGTCCACAGAATGTCCCCATGGGAGACGCCCATCCCTCATGCCTAGCGTTCTGTCCTTGAGATGGTGGGCACATCAAAGGAAGGCACCAAGGAACAATGGGCCCTTCTCAGAGTTCGGTACTTGCGTGGGGAAAACTATGAAATTAGGGGCCAGATTGTTGGAAATGGAGGGCAGTTTGCAAAACTTCAACTTGAATAAAATCTGAATAAAATTCAAGTCTTCAATTTACACTGCCTGAAAGCTTCCATAAGACAAAGAAAGTCAGCCAGGATGCTATTTTATGTATTTCTATACCATTTTTCAAAGTCAGTTCCATTCCAAAAAGTAAAAAAGCTGCCACTTGGAAGCGTAGGGAGTACCCAAGGACTGGCAGGCTCAGGTCTATCTGCAGGCTACTGTGAGCACTACCAGTTATTACAGTGGCCTTAGCATCATCTTGAAATCCTCCTCTCTGTTATTCACAAATGTCCATCACACAGTAAATAGTAGGAATTACTATAAACAGCAATGGTGCAGTTTGGGTGACTTACCGCTTTCTATATTCTAGAAATGTAATCTTACACTGTACCTTAAAATTGGATATAGTGCATGAACTCCTTCAACCATGCAGAAAGTGAAAATGTGCATTATAGAGATCGCTGCTGTCTGTGAGAAAGTTGATGGGGACCCACAAAAGGAGTTTTAAATGCCCTACAAAAATTTCTGAGCAGCCGTAAAATGTCTCTAAGAAGGAACATGTCACACACAAGTTCTTGTGCACTGGAAATCAAGCTTCAAAAGCTTTTGTGCTAATTGTTATGCATGTTGGACATAATTTATTAATATGTAATTTGAGGAATTGTCAGTATATATCCAGAGAACAGTTACTGTCATTAACATGATAAATAGCTGCGGAAGGATTTGACAATATCTATTCTAATTCTAAATAGTTAGATTCTTTTCGCTCTTTTTTTAATCTTATGTCTAGTACATTTTAAAATCTGCAGGCTTTACATATATATAAATAAATACACACATGTACACACACACACACATTCATGAATCATTCTATACATGATGGCAAGCTATTGTTTTGATTGCCAGCGTTTGTATTTGCATTTCATCACAAACACAGTTGTGGAAAGAGTAAGGCAGTCGTTCATGGAAGGTGCGTTTGGCTTTGGGGTTTTGTAATAACGTTTGACTCTCCCCACACTTTGATTACCATACCAGCATCTCAGGGGAAGAAGATACAGTGGACGGTCAATAAAATACTGAATTTTAAAAAGGTCAACTGCATAAGGGACTCAGTTTCTGATGCCTTACCATTTTCATTTTAAAAATCTACTTCAGTTGGGGAAAGTTGGAAACTATTCTAATGGTTGTGCAAGATTAAAGGGATTCTAAAAGTAATAATTACCATTTTTGCAACTATTCATTCAGAGAAATAGCATGGATTTCCTTACCATAAATTCGTGTTTGGGGGGGGAAAGAAAGAAAAATTCTCCAATTTCCTATTTATTGAGGAGTCCTATTCTACCTTCACACCCATGTCATGTTTGGGTGGTAAATGGAGCCTTGTGGAGTTGACCCAGGGCTGCACCAGTGGGGAACAACTGGCTTTCCCGACCGAGGGTGCAAAGACAAAGGATTAGCTCTTGATTTCCCCTACTTGATCCATCACTGTCTGTGTTAGAACTCTTCTTACGCAGTCTTTTTTTTTTTTTTTTTTTTTTTGTGGGTACCGGGGGGTCGACCTCAGGACCTCGCGTGCCAGCAGGCGCCCGTGCCGCTGAGCGATATCACCGGCCCCTTTTTTCCGTATGTGGGATCTGGGAGTCGAACTCGGGCCCTCGCGCTTGCTGGGCAGGCGCTTATGCCGCTGAGCCGTCTCACCGGCCCCCCGCAGTCTTGTTTATGAATCTGTGAACCACAAATTGGATGGCATAGAATTTGCAAAAAGTGCCTGGAATGGTGGCACACTGTCCTAATCCCAGCTACTTGGGAGATTGAAACAGGAAGATTCTGAGTTTGTGGCCAGCCTGGGCAACTTAAGGAGACCCTGTCTCAAAATAAAATTTAATAAAGGATCAGGGGTGTAACTCAGCGATCCCTGGGTTCAATATCCATTACTGACACAAACAAAAAGAAGAATTTGGAAGAGGTAAAAAAGAAGAGAAGGAAATTTTCAGAACATTTTGGTCTGAATGTGTGTCCATGTGTGGAGAGGGGCTTGTAAAACGTTCTGTATTCTTTTGGCCTCTCTTCTAGCCTAGATTGATAGATTGTTTTGTCTTTATACTCTTATGAACAAAATAATAGTTATTATTTTTATCCTGGGAAATTGAAAAATGAAAAATGAGTAAGGTACAAGAAGGATAATGCATAGTTTAAAATTCTGAATGCTAACTTTAGTCTTGTTAGTACCCAGTTCTCATAAATTTCTCAAGTATTTAAAAGGTGCCCTTCATTGAACATAGTAGTATTATTCAGCTTTATGTAGTTTAAAGATCTCCCTAATACCCTTAAAAGGTTAATGAAATTTAATGAGATTGTTAAACTAATCAATATTTCCTTTATAGACACATTTTTCACTTGGTCTCCTGAAGGAAATTCTACAAGGGAGAGAGAAACAACATTCAGTAGAAAATGGAGTATAATGAAAACACCAGGGACTTACCTCCATTTTCCCATTAAATTTCTTTTTTAGATTTCTGATTACTGATGCTAATGTATCCTAATGGAGCACGGGAGCTAATTTATTATACTTTCAGATTCAATATTTTCTCTAGCCGGTCAAAGCCTAAGCAGTACGGTGATTTTCTATGATTTCCATGACTAGACCTGAGTCTGTGTTGTTGTTTCTGAAAGTGCCGGTCTCTCAGTAGGGACCACCACTGATTCATTCGCAGAACTTAAATTTTCCACATTCACCCTATCCGCTGCTCTCTTATTGAAGATCCACCAACAAGTTCCCCATATCCTCGGTGACTCCAGAACCTAACTCTTAGTTACCTTCTCGACTCTGAGCTCACCATGCCTCCCTAAACTGAATGTACCTTCCTCTGTTTTCAAGCTCTAGAAACAATGCTTTTGTTCTACCCCGGGCACTAGTGCCTCAGTTGTACCTTAGATCTGGTCATCATTGCAATGGTCCAAATGGTCTTTAACAATTTTCTGCCCTGCCCCTGAGTCTGATTTTGTCCCCAATATCCCTTCTGGTACTTGACTTGGTTTTTCCAGTTCTTTCCCCCATTTTTCTACTTTCTTCTCTGTCTGGACTCCTTTTTGAGAAAATTCACCACTCTAGTCAGGATGATGATTTCTCACCCAGCTGACCTTCCTCCACTCTTCCATTTAGCTCATCTCCAACACAGAAGATCTTTGTTTTTGACTTCTGGGACACCACAAACTGGTCAAGAAAGCCTTTAAAAATGAGCAGTATTCTTTGCTCTCTCCTTACTTGGGCCCGCATAGCCACACTGCAGTCCCTCCATCCACCACTCATGGGCAACAGTCAAGATTTCAACAGTGATCTCACACACGCCATTGTCTCACAGTCCAGTCTCAGCTCTTCACCCTTCCAACAAGTGCCCTCATGTCTGACACAGTTCATGATTTTCTGTCTTTCACTTCATTTGTCATCTCTTCCTTTCTGTCTGTTCTCATTGGTGGCCACAATTCACTCTTTTTGCTCTGTGCTTGATTCCATTTCTTGCTACTTTCTGTTAATCTCATGCAGCTTAAACCATCCCTTGCTTTGGTATTTTCAATATAATTTTTGTACTCTCCTCCTCCCCACAAATCCATGTTCAAGCTGTCATTTCCTTAGGATGCTGCCTTATTTCTTCCCTCCTTCTTTTCAGTGTCAGACAAAATCTGTACGTTGGTGGTCCTTCAGTCATCTTAGTTTTCAGCAGTTTTTGCTTTGACTCATTGCCTTTACACTACTATTTAGTTCCTTTTGAATTTCTATTTCCTCATCATTGTTTTCTAGTTCTCTTCTTTGACCAACTGTCATGTCATGAACAGTTCTCAGCACATATTCCATTCTCTTGGTGCCAAATAATACCCATAGTAGGTGATTCTTAAGTATTTTTATCTAACCTCAACCTAGATTGTACAGCTCTAGATTTCCATCCCAGTGCCTCTTAAGTCTATAACAACCTTCCCAACACATCCAATACCAAATATAAAATCAGACCCATCTTCCATAGCAGCTACTGTCTTGTGATTCTGTTAACCTCAGCACCATACTCAACCACTACTGAAGACTTGGAATCTTCCTGACCTTTCATGACTTTCTAATGCTGCCCTCTTTGGCTTCCAGTCAGTTTCCAGTAGGCTGTATTTCTGCAGAGCTTGTCTCTATCCTTCTGCTGCAAGCAATGGATAAGGACCTCAGACTTCCTATGGGAACCATTGTAGAATGAACCTCCTTTATTTTCTATCTCTTTTTACATTGCAATAAGATTATTGTCTGAAAGCATGACTCTAATACAACTAAAACCAACACTGATTCTACATTGCCTATCAAACAAAGCCCAAACTCCAAAACTTGACGACCTTTATTTTGATACTATCATATATTAACAACCTTGCCTCGCAAGACATCACCTGAAGACCATATGTATCCAAAACTTAAAATGAATGACCTGAGCATAACCTAGATTTCTACCTTACGATGATCACTCCAGGTTCTTAAGACTTCACTCCTATGCCTCCCAAAGTAGCTTGTTCTTATCCTAAGAACTAAGCATTATAGACAAACCTAAAGACAAACTGTGAAATAGACAAATTTGATTTTGGCACTTCTCACCCACTTTCTTCTCTTATCCCATTCCCTGTATCTGTCACCAATCTTTTTTTTTTTTTTTTTTTTTTTTAATATGGGTACCGGGAGTCGACTTCAGGACCTTGTGCTTGCCGGCAAGCGCTTGTGCTGCTGAGCGATATCACCGGCCCCTTTTCTCCTTTATGTGGGTTCCAGGAGTCAACCTCAGGACCTCGCGCTTGCTGAGCAGGCACTTATGCTGCTGAGCTATCTCACTGGCCCCTGTCACCAATCATTTTTTTTTTTAATTTTAAAGAGAAGAAAAAGACAAAACAAATCAAAAAAAGAACAAATTTTCAAAACAACATAATAGGAGGGTAACAATGGTTAATGCATTACGTATTATTATCTTTAAGTTAGTTATTCAGGATATCAGACATTAGCATTCAATTGTCCAAACATTATTGGCACAAACCTTACTCTTCAATGAACTAAGTAAAATTGGTAGTGTATCTATCTTAACCATCATATATATATATACAATTTTTTTTCCCTTTCCCTTCTTTCTTTTCCCTATTCCAGTCTCTCTTTCCTTTTGACCAGTTTCTTTTTGATTCATCGTGTCTATTGTACATTTTGGATCTTATTTACTCTTTCAGTTTCTCATACTAGAGAGACAATACGATGCTTACACATGTGCGTCCGGTTTATTTCACTTATGGGTATTTTCTCGAGTTGCATCCATTTACCTATAAAAGTCTCCAGTTTATCCTTCTTTATGGCTGAATAGTACTCCATTGTATAAAAATACCACATCTTTCTTATCCATTCCTCAGTTGATGGGCATTTGGGTTGTTCCCAAGATCTGGCTATTACAAATTGTGCTGCTATAAACATGGGTGCACATATATCGCTGTGGTATGATGTTTTTAATTCTTCTGGGAAGATGCCCAGAAGGGGAATAGCTGGGTCATATGGGACCTCCAACCCTAGTTTTTTGAGGAATCTCCACACTGACTTCCACAGTGGCTGTACCAGTCGACACTCCCACCAACAGTGAAGAAGGGTTCCTTTTTCCCCACAGCCCCTCCAGCATTTGTTATTAGTTGATTTCTTTATAATAGCCATTTTTTCTGGGGTGAGATGGTATCTCAGTGTTGTTTTAATTTGCATCTCTCGAATGACTAGTGATGTTGCATATTTTTTGTATATTTATTTGCCATTAGTATTTCTTCATCTGAGAAATCTGTATTCATCTCAGATGCCCATTTTTGGAGTGGGTCTTTAAATTTGGGAGGTCTGATTTTTTTGAGTTATTTATATGTTCTCGATAGTAACCCTTTGTCTGAGGAACAGCTGGCAAACATTTTTTCCCACGTTGTGGGTTGTCTCTTCACTCTGTTGGTGGTTTCTCTTGCTGTGCAAAAGCTTTTTAATAACATGAGATCCCAGTTGTTGATTCTTGGGGATAGTTCCCATGCGGTTGAGGTTTTATTCATAAAGTCTTTGCCTACACCGATGTCTCCAAGGGTTTTACCTATCCTACCTTCCAGCAGATTTAATGTTTCTGTTTTAATATTTAGATCTCTGATCCATTTTGAATTTAGTTTAGTGCATGGTGAAAGATATGGGTCTAGTTTTAATCTTCGGCATGTGTAGAGCCAGTTTTTCCAGCACCATTTATTAAAGAGGCTATCTTTCTTCCAGCGAATGTGTTTGGCACCTTTGTCAAAGATAAGGTGGCTTAGTATGTCTGGGGTTGTTTCAGCATCTTCTAATCTGTTCCACTGATCTTCAGGTCTGTTTTTTTGCCAGTACCACACTGTTTTTATCACAGTAGCTTTATAGTATAATTTCAAGTCGGGGATTGTGATGCCCCCTGCCTTGCCTTTGTTGCCCAGAATTGCCTTTGCTATTCTAGATCTCTTCTGATTCCAAATGAATTTTAGGATTGTTTTCTCTATTTCTGTGAGATATGCTGTTGGAATTTTGATTGGAATTGCATTAAATTTGTATAAGAATTTTGGAAGTATGACCATTTTCACTATATTGGTTCTTCCTATCCAGGAGCAAGGGATATCTTTCCATTTTCTGATATCCTCTTCAATCTCCTTTTTCAGAGTACTGTAGTTTTCAGTGTAGAGGTCTTTTACATCCTTTGTGAGGTTGATTCCTAGGTATTTCATTTTTTTGGATGTGATTGTGAAAGGTGTTGTTTCCTTAATTTCTCTCTCAGTGATTTTTTTATTGGTGTACGGGAAGGCTATTGACTTTTGAGTATTGACTTTGTATCCAGCTACACTACTGAATTTGCTTATTAAATCTAGCAGTTTTTTAGTGGAGTTTTTGGGGTCTTCTGTGTAGAGTATCATATCATCTGCAAATAATGACAATTTAACTTCTTCCTTTCCAATCATTATTCCTTTTATTTCTTTCTCTTGTCTAATTGCTCTGGCTAAAGTTTCCAGAACCATGTTGAATAAGAGTGGGGACAGTGGACATCCTTGTCTTGTTCCTGATTTTAGAGGGAAGGCTTTCAGTTTTTGGCCATTTAGTATAATATTGGCTGTTGGTTTGTCATAGATAGCTTTTGCCAGATTGAGATAAAGACCCTCTATTCCAATTTTCTGTAGGGTTTTTTATCATGAAAAGGTGCTGGACTTTGTCAAAAGCTTTTTCTGCATCTATTGAGATGATCATGTGTCACCAATCTTGATGAACAAGTTAGCATATCCTGTCGCAAGGCTGTACTAGGTGGGATATCTTTGGATGGGAAACCTTATTGCAGAACCTTATTTATTCTAGAATGAAGTATTCCAAGAACTTGTCTGGTGTATAGGTGCCAGAATTATTTAGAAAATAATATTATCATCTAATGCCAGTAGAAGTGCATTTCTGTCTTTATATTATCACAAATTATGAAAATGGGTAGACAGATTATCACCAAATTTGGGAAATACATTTATCAAAGACTAAGCCAAATATGTTATAAATTGTGTCCAGGATTCACTTTGGGGGGTTACTTCAAAGTGATCAGTGTTATCCTCCTAAGAACTCTCCTGAAGTGGGAGAGGTCCTTGTGACTGTACACCAAGAGAGTCATGAGGACAGAGAAGATAATGATACCAAACGCAAGCCGGGAAGTAAAAGCATGCCAGGTAAATTTGTACTTACATTGCTCTTGACATTGGCAACTCTCTGTACCATGGGCTGTATTTTGTAACAGTGAATTTTATTTAATGATGGTTCATGATTCTCTCAAGTAACTCCGTGTGGAACAGCTATTAGTAATTGTACAAATCATTGTTGCATTTGTGTAGTTACTTGCACTTTGCGCCATCGCTCTGTTTGTAATACTTTACAACTTAGGCCTTCAAATAATTTCATGAGCTTTTATGTTGTACTACTTTCAGTTAAGGAGACTGAAAGCTATGAAATTCAGAAATTTCGTCAAGAACAAATGACTAGCGAACAGTGAGGCTGAGAGCATTACGAAGCCCTAACACCAAACATCCTCTGTCCCCTCTGTCTCTCTCCTCTGTCCCCAGACACAATCTTACCAGTCCAGCTTCCACCTTTCCCTGGCTCACTGAATAGGACTCCCCCTGCTTCCTCCCCTAAACTCCACACAGCCACCACCGTTACCTGCAAAGTCAAGTAAGACCAGACACAGGAAGAACCATTTCTGTCATTTATATCAACATTTAATTAGGGATGTATTCATCTGTAAGTACATCAAGCTCTACCTTATAATAAACAGTTGAAAAGGATGATTAATGTCATAATACTTAGTATTTATATATCTAGCTTGATGAAATATGATGAATGGGCCCCACTTCCTGGATTGATTTAAGATCATTTTAATGCTTTCAGTGACAGAGGTTTAAATCATGTTATTTCTCAGGATTATATTCCTTATGAAACTTGGGGTTTGACTGTTTCTGTAAATTGCTTACAATTTCTTTGATGGAAAAAAAGGGTGTTTAAATAGAAGATAGACCTATGTGCAGAAGGCTTGAAGTGGCACTTCTAAAGCTTTTGCCAGTAAGTCATGTGTTTATAGCCTGTTATTTTTCCCCCGTAGAGCACCAGGTTCACAGATGCTGGTATGATTGTCCCAGTAGGTCAGGCTTTGTTTTAATCTTCAGTGAATGAAGGCAGTACCAGTATTGCTACCTGAAGAAGTTCTTGACATCACCAGGGCTATTTGAAGAGTAGTAACCATTGTTGATAATCCCAAGCCCCACTTACTCACCAAAATTCCTTTGGGGGCTGAAATGTTACCAGACTCTACTCATAGAAAATTCATTTCCATAGCCAGCTTCAGAGTTGTTTAGATGCAGCACCCGCAGAATGACTCTTCTGATGAAGACAAGAGGCTGTTCCTGCCTCAGAGCCACTCCACCCTTAGAAGTTCTCTCTTTGCTTAATCCGCGCAGGGTGGGTGGGCGGAAGCTGCTTAGATTCACACACTGCGCTTTCACTCTGTCTGTAGCTGTTCAAAAAACACTGCCAAATGGAATTGGGCAGCTAAATTATAAATGGGAAAAATATAAAGATACCAACATCTGCGGACAATTCCTAAATTACATGTTTCTACACCTAATAATTGTGACTTTATTACATGTATTTATATAATTTGAAATGATTTAGGCCATGATATAATCAGTGCATATGAATTCATCCCAGACTTATATGAAATGAAAAAACTGAAACAAAATTTTTAATAAACATCATTCTCATTTCCTTCTTCGCTGCTTTCACACACCCCACTATCCAGGTTTATGTTCCAATGCTTTGGCAGTTATAAAGACTGCCCGAAAAATTTTTGCGAATGCCAGTGCGAAGATTTCACTTGGACAAGTTCTAAGATCATCAGTGTGATGTGGAGCCCGGACACAGATGTACCTGCACCTTGGTAACTTGTCACTTCTGCTCTTCTTTTAAATCTATTTCAAAAGCCTTTGGCAAGTCTAAAAAATAAAAATAATTTCCCTCATCTTCATTTAGCAGAGTCAGTTATTCAGATTTACATTCAGAAAAGTGAATTTGCATACACTTACATATTGATATTCTACAGAGCACGATGAACCATTGCGAGACTTTCCTTTTGACTTTCCTTTGCAAAAATCAACACTTATGCTTCAGTTTTTGTGTCTATGAAATGCCTATGCTGTTTTGCATAAATAATTCTGATTCTCTCATGTTCTTTAGTGGCTTCTAAACAGTACAAGGAAGCATTGCTCTGGGTATTTCTAGAAAAAAACAACGCAGATAATTAAAGCAATATCTATCTGGAACAACTGACCCAAAATAATTTCTCTTCATCAGTTCAGATAATTTCAAGTGTTCCTTAATTTGTATTGGAAATTCAAGATTAAGATCAAACAAGAAGTTCTCTGAGTATTTGAAGACATATTGGTGACTAGTGTTATTTTCCCAGGTGGAATTTTGCCTTCCCATCTAGTTTCTTGCTAGTTTCTCAGTTCTCTTTCTTGTCTCATGCATTATTTTTTCCTCTACTTGTTTAGCAAAGGAAACAAGAGAAATTATAGAGAGAGAGCACACGGAGACTTACCAGAGTTTTGCCGCATAGCAAAACCTAGCAGTGGGCTTTGGGGAAAGACCCCACGTAAGACCAAAGACAGGTTTTCTCCACTATTTTGTGAAGGAGATATCATTCTGTCTTCTTCCTTTACAAATTCAGGTTTAAGTTTTAGATGTAGGGTCGCGTTCAGCAACCAGGTCTCTGAATGAACTTGATTAATTCATGGGATTAAATTTCTCCTGTTAGCAGGATAAGGAAGTCAGCAGAGGGGGCCTGGAAGTTGTTAGCAGCATTAACAAATGAGCTGGTCATCCAGGGCCAAGAAGCTGAATATGAGTTCCTTAATAAACCACTATGTGATGCCGTAAAAGAAGTTAAATTACATCACTTACATTAATTGACAAAGCAATTAACAAACTCTCCATAAAGCCAGAGTCGCCAAACGTAATAAATTTTGGCACCACCTACTGGCTGGAGGAGTTTGTTTTTCTTTTACTATAAGCTTCATTTACATCATCATTTCTTCAAGAGCAATCAGGCATCTGGCTTGTAGACCTTGCCATTATTGCATTTCCTACTTGGTGATCAGTTATTCTGCTTCAGAGACCAGAAGGTAATTTTGGCTTTAGCTAGCTGAACTCAGAGTGGAATAAGAAAACATCTCCCCATGTTTCCTCGGTATTTAGCATGCACACTAAAACAATTTCAATATTTACCCAGAGACAGATGAAATAATGAGCCTAGCAAATCTGTGCTATGCACAGATTTCAGCAGTGACCATAAAAAGACATCACGCTTATCATATTCGGCTCTGTTCCCAAAATACATTTTTTGACAGAAGACAAAGTAGATCGTCACATTGCATTTTGATGGGACCCATCTCTCTACAAGGGTTTGATTAAATGTCTTTGACCCGTGTCGTTGACCACAAAAAGGAGAGAGAGAACATAAATAAATTCTACGATTTAAAAGTACACTGTAGAAAGTGGGCCTCTCAGGAAATCCAGCGATTAGCTGCCCGCTCCGCGCTCCTTTGTTTTGGTCTGCGCCCTCACCCTGTAACGGAGCTTCCTGTGACAGAGGCCACATGGAAGGAGGATGGTGCCCTCCCATCTCTGGCCGGAAGTGCAAATGGAGAAAAATGGATAGCGGACGGAAATACTAAAGGCTATCCAGTAATTGGTAAAATCTGTGACCCAAGCCATGTGAATATGACAGGGGCATGTCACGTCATCTCTGAGAGGTGGTTCCCATCTACTCCAGTGAATGGAAGCAAATTTTTAACCTCCTTCAGACCATAAATAATGTTCCCTGGTATGAAATATCTCTTCACTAGTTTCATGTATTAATACTCTTCACACCCTGTACCATTCCTGAGTCCTGTGACCCAAAGTATTAGGGCCAAGACCAGAAAAAATAGACATTGATTACGAGGAATACTTTCATCAGGTCATGCTCTCAGTTTGACTTCCCCATAAAAACCAAGCTAAAGAAGAAGGAAAAAAAAAATGAGTATACTGTGATCTCTCCTGCCCTATACCCAATTTCATCTTCGTCTAAAGCTTGGTGACAGTTTGTATTTTTGTCGTGACACTTGATGCAAAATAGTCATTAAATTATGTTGGTGTTGATATCTTAAGAACCAAAGCAATTTTTCTTCCTTTAATGGTGTCTATTTGATGGTCCATACACTATTTTGCATTTGCTTTGTTCAAGTAATAAAATATAAAATCTGCGTAACTATGCAGAGTTCAAGTCATATGTTAGATGTCTTAGGGAAATTTGACCTTTAGTGACCTACTGTAATAAATTCTGAGATAAAATTCTAATATTCCTCTGCTGATACATCTAGGGGAAAAATGATTGTGTTACTTTTCTTTGAAAGGAGGGACACCTGTGTCACCATTCATCATGTTAAGTCTTCCTTCCAAGTGTAAACTCTTCTCTTCCAGAAAGAGAAACGAAGTGAGTGGGACCACACCGGATCCTTGTAAATCTGTTGCATGAGATGCTGTGAGGTTCTCTGAACTCCAAACAGGAAGGATTTCAGAGTTTTCCAACCAATTTGTCTGTCACTCCCAGCTAGATGACCATGGACAAGTTGCAGTTTCCAAATCTTTAATATAGGAATTGTAATTTATACAGAATTTCTGTGAAAATAAGAAAAATCAGCTTTGTTCAATGCCTCCCACTTATTGGATGCTTAAAGAACATAGCAGATGCTTAATAATTAAATGTTGGAGTGCAAGCTTTGCTTAATGGCTAACTGTGTGGCCAGGCCTGTGTAATAGGAATAACCCTGAGAGTATTGATTGTCATTGTTCCATTTTGGACTCAGATGAGCTCCAGGTACAGTATTTGAATATTCCCTGGATTAGGAGCAGATGACCTTGGTCCAGAAATGGGAAGTTTGGGCCTTTTCTGGTCCTAGTTTTTACTGCATACATACACCTGAGCTGTCCTTTTATAAGTGCCCCCAGCATAGGATTACAGGACTGCAAGGACAGCGCCTATAGAGCAGCGTTCCTGAAGGAGGAGTCCCTGGAGCAGACTTCTGCCCATTGGCATCTGATGTGGTCTTCATCTTCATCTTCATCTTGAGCCTTAACCATTGAGAGGGTACAGCTATACTGCATTTCTGTGGCTCTTGACTACACTTGTGCATTTAGTAGCGCAGGCATTTGCAAGTGAGCAAAAACAGGTCCAGAGAGGTAAGATGTCTTGCTCACACCCAATAAGTAAAAAAGACCCAGGCCCAGAACTCAGGACTCTTGACTCTCAGTACTTTGGATTCACCCACACATGGCACTGCTGTTCGCTGTACTATGGCTATTCTGCTCACCGACCAACGCTCACCAAGTGGACGGGCATGGCATCCTTCTCAAAGACAGACCCTCAACCCAGCTTCAAGTGTTACGGTTACCAAGGAGAAGGAAGTTGACACGAGTGAGCATCTATTGGATGGCAGGTACCGTTCAAAACGCAAGCTGGGGGTTTTGCTCTGACAGCTGTACTTTATAGATGAGGAAAACAAGTTCTAAGGAGATAAAATAACTTTCCACTTTCAAGAAGAGGAGCTAAGGATTTCAAACACATTTTCTTTCTTAGATTATGTCACTTTGCACATCAGTACATTCTCACTCCTTGAGGAGCGCCTCAAAAGTTCCCATGATAAAGGCCACCACACCCTGGAAATTTCAAGAGAAGAGTCTTTGTGGCCCAGACGGAGCCCTCCAGAAGTCTGATAGCAGGTGAGAAAGAGAGGAAGAGTCGGAAAGCGAGAGAAGAGCCCCGAGTGGAGTCCCTGTGTTTATCTGCATGGCTGTCTCCTCAGGGCAGTGGTGGACCTGACTCTGCACTCTTGAATGTGCTGGACTCAGATAACTGACCCTGACCCGTGATGTCAGACCCAAAAGGTGTGTGTGTTGGTGTAGGACGTTGGGTAAGAATCCACGGTGCTGTCCACCACTTTCTTTTACTCATTCACGTGGCAATCAAATCTGTTTCATCCTAGCCGCAAAGTCTGGATGCGAGGAAAGGTTCGTTCTTTTCCCCTGCATCCTGTTAACTGTCTCTCAGATAGAGGAACTCTGAATCTTCAGGGAATGCAGGACGGGGTACCGAATCGGAGGATCACAGGGAAAATTAGAAGGGCAGCAGCACAAGAAACTGAGTGTGCTCAGGATTATCTGTTTCTGAGCCTTGTTATGTTCACGCACCATGCACACTCAGACACGTGAGCCCACATGCGTTCTACATACAAAACATGGAGCCTGCGAATGACCTTTGCTTCTTCTAAAGACGAACAGATGCTCCCCTTTTTCTAATGACGCCAACCCTGCAAGAAAAGTCCCACAACTAATGTGAGCAGCAAGTGTGCACTAATTAAGTCACAAACCAGACTTTTGCGTGTAATGATCACTTAAATTGGCACAATAGTACGGGCTTTGCGTGTATGCAGCAATGGGAGAAATGTTAAGAGTTTGGCCCACTCTGTCTAATTCAGAATTTTTGGCAGGCAGGGGAAGAGGGTAATGTTTAGATTTGATTGGTAGCATAAGGCTTAGGAAAGATATCTGTCAAACATTCATATGTCAGATTACATTTTTGACAACATACTTTGAAATTTTTATGTCCAGAAAAGGAGTTTTCTAACTTTGAACTAAGGCAGATACCATGGAAAAAGAGGAATTTTTGTTTAAAGCTTCCCCAAAATTATTACATTTTCAAAAGCTCCCACTGAAAGGGTCCTCCCAACTCTGTCCTTGATACCAGCGCCCCTCACAGATCCACACGAGAATCACGGTAGGTTCTCACCAATCAGTTGAGAATCAAATCCAGCCTTACCTTAATGGTGGAGACGATGAACTGAAGGACAAGAAAGAATTTCTACAGTGTAGTAATTTACTGATTAAAAAATCTCATCAGAACTCTGTGGAACTCTTATCATTGCCAGGGATTCAGCTACATGGTTCAGCCACGTTAAGATGCTCTCCAGCAACAGCACAAGACAAACCTTATTGCTATCTACATTTTATAGGCAAGGGAAATAAGACTCCAGGAAGTCAAGTAACTTTACCCAGTCGCCCAATTAATAAGTGACAGAGCTGTGTCTGTAACTCCGGGCTGTTAACCTCCACACCCTACTGTTTCAGATTTGCAGAAAGGACCTTGCTGTCTGACCCTCTTATTAAACACTTAAGCTGTGCCGTGCACTGTGACAAGTCTGTGACCACAGGGTCTCTGAATGCAAGGGGAGGCCACATCATACGTTCAAACCGATGATTTCAGTCGGTCATGAGGGAGCTGACCAAGGGACAGGTCATTTGGTTCACATTGTCTGGGCAGGAGGACCAACCTGGTGTGGGAGGAAGTGGAGATGATGGTGCTTGCCAAGTGGCCCACGTACCGCAGCTGTGTGGAGACGGCGTGGACACGCAGTTCACTCTTCCTTGGGGGGATTATCAGTGTCTTTGCTTGTGTCTGTGCGCATGTGTATGTGCATCACATACACACCCCGTACATGACGGCTCAGGGCCAACACAGCTGCACTTCTGCTTTTGGAGAAGGCTTCCTTTGCTTCCATTTCTTCCCACACTCAGAAAGGAACCAAACATCATCGGGGATGATTTAGACTCTTAGCAATGTAAGCAAAAAGCTGTGCGACTCCCGTGCTTGTCTTTACGGCCACTTAACCTTTACACCACCCCCTGTCCCCCGGCTGACTACAGACCATTTTTCTTTGGGTCTGAGGGGAAGGCTTTGCTCTAGAAAGGACAGCTCCAGGCACCTCCTGGGGAAGAAGGCTGAGTGTCCCCCGAGGCACTGGTAGGGACCCTGGGCAAATGCCTTAGCCCCAGGCAGCTGGTCACAAGCCCTGCTCCTCCTTCTGCAGGGCATCAGCCTCTTGCTGGCATTCAGAGACCAAGCCTGGCCCTTTCTTCAAAGAGGTTAAAGTGAGGACCTTCCTTCCATCCATTCCATCTTCTTTGCACTCGCCTTCTTTGCCTCTCCTCCCACCTTCTGAATTCTTCCTGAAGTCTCCAGGCAGAGCAGCTGGCCAGGACTCCACCAGACCGGCTGGCTGCCTACATCCTCACCGCCCCCACCCTGCTGGAGTCGCCCTGCGTGGTCCCCATTGTCCCACAGCCTGGGCAGTCCTCTCTCCTTCCCCACTCAGGGAGGTGGGAAGCCTGCTCTGCTCTATTTTAGTGTAGACTCTGCTGGAAAAGTGGGGGATTCAGAGAGCCGATATTTAAGAGCCTTTCCCCCTCCTGTGACTGAAAACAACAGGGCATTGCCGGTGTCAGACAGATAAACATCAAAATAGAAACATTATTTTTGATAGAGCTAATTAGAGAATGTCAGGTGGCTTTGATGTGCCAGCAAACAGGTGCCTTCACATGCCCTCTGACTTGCACTTATCCCCCCTAACCACACCCAACACACACACACACACACACACACAGAAGGAAGAGAATGATGTGGCCATGGATGTGTGTGGTTTGGAACTGCAGAGGAGAGGCCTTCGTGGACATGCTCGGATTCATCCTCCAGTATTTCCACTAGTCCCCAGGTGCCCTCCATGGGGACGCCCTCCATGGTTTCCTTTTGGGGAAGGAAGTGGAAACTCCTTTCCCTCTATGGGAAAAAGAGGAGTGGGGAGAAAAGCTGTGCCCCTGGCAGAACAGTCTCCCCCCTTCCTCTCCTTTAGCCTCGGGAGACCCCAGCCACCAGGCAGTCACACGGGTGGAGAGTAGAATCACAGTGGCCCAGGCTGGCTGCTTGTGGAAAAGGCACATAGGCGGGAGCAAGAATCTGGCTGTAGAAATTAGACTTATAGGCATGGGGGACCTAGTATGAAGGGAAGAGATGTACAAGGGGCAATCAAAATGGACAATGAAGGTTCAACTCAAAAAAATTACAGTAGAAGACACATTGCCATTAATTCTCCTCAAAATCCTCCCTCTCACTTTGAACACACTCATTCCCCTGTTCTTGCCACTTCCCAAAGCAGTTCTGGAAGTCCTCTTCCATGAGCACCTATACAAAGTGTGATCAAAAATGCCGTGAATGCTGCTACCAAGTGCTATCCAATGGGAAGGCAGTTTCCTAAAAACATGACGCTGTGTCTTCCTCCACCTTTTTCACTGGGTCTGGCACCATGTGACTTCTGGCTCTTCCCCAAAGACATAATGACCATGAAAAGTAAACATTTAAAGTCAGTTCAGGATACTGAGGCAGCCACAACAATGCAACTAAAGACAGTCATGAAAGAGGACTTCCAGAACCACCTCAGAAAGTAGCAAGAAGGATGGGAAAAGTGTATTCAAAGTGAGGGGGAGGATTTTGATGGGGATTGATGGCAGTGTTTCTTTTACTATAATCCAGTTTTTTTTTTTTTTTTGTGGGTACCAGGGGGTCGACCTCAGGACCTCGTGCGCCAGCAGACGCCTGTGCCGCTGAGCGATATCACCGGTCCCTTTTTCGTATGTGGGTTTCAGGAGTCGAACTCGGGCCCTTGCTCTTGCCGGGCAGGCACTTAAGCCGCTGAGCCATCTCACTGGCCCTATAATCCAGTTTTTAAAATTCAATTATTCACCATATTTGTTGATCACACCTTATTTCACATTATTTCTAATGATAGCAATATGTTGTTCTCTAAATATAAAATGATGATTTAACCCCAAGTTTTGTTGGATCACACCTCCTAAATGTGCTCTTTGCCCCAGCCCCTCTGGCTGGCCCTGACTTGAGTGTCAGGAGCAATGCACTGACAGGCCTCAGCCGAGTTGGCAGTAAGCTTCCACCTTCCCTGGAGGGTCCCCGCATCCTTAAGCCAGGATAAGATCTTAACCCATGACCACATCCAGCGATGTGTGATATCATTAATAAAATAGCAAAACTGGCAACGCAAGGGAGTTGAAAGCCATGAGTACATTTTGCATAGCAAGTGGCCTTAAGCCTCTGTCAGCACCAATGTCCTGCATACAAGGCTGAGAGAGGGCCTGTGGGACAGTGTGGACACTGCCCGCGTTGTAGCGGGTAGCATGGAGTAGATGTTAAGTTTCCTGCATGCTGTGGAGGTGATCTCTGTGGTCATCTAGTGACCTCTTTTTTCCCTGGACATATATGGGAAAACAAAAAAACAAAAAGGGAAAGAGCCAGGCTGTCCCACTAGTTCTTGAATGGTTTGGATCAAAAACAAAATATTTCAGAGAGTACATGCACGCACACATGCTCCACACGGAAAAATAAATGCGGGGTGCTAATAATCGGTACCCAGAAATGCGTGTGGTACGCACGCTCACTGCTGATCGTGTTATTCTGTGGGTTTGAGAGCTTTAAAAAGAAAACCTTGTGGAGAGGAGGGAGAGGCAGGAGAGAGGCCACAGGCCAAGGAGGAGGCAAGGCGGTATGGGGGATGTCACTGCCAGGCGACTTCAGTCTCAGCGTGGGCGGAAGCCCGGCAAAGGGGGTGGCCATGTGCTAGACGACTCGGACCTGTGGGAGAGGGCACCAGAGAAAAGGAGCCAGGATCAGAGAGCAGTGGAAACCATTGCCTCAAACATTCCTAGCGTCCCAGGCTGTCAGATCCCAGAGAGACACGTGTCGCGTTTGTTTTGTCTTTTCCTAGATCCAACGAGTAACCTGCCTTCGTGTTAGATTTCGGAGTCATTTTGTGACTGTGGCGGCACCAGAGAAACCTTTGCTAAATTTAGCCTGCCTGCTAATTAGGAACGGAGGACATGTTATGCTTGAGGCTTAAATACAGAACTTGGCAGGAGACCAAAATATGGAATCAAGTCATCATTTCAGACTGGGGAGAAATCCAAGCTGAATTACCTTGGTGTCTGACCTAGTGCGTTGTCATTTGAATCTTGCAGGTCTAAACTGTGCGGGAATTTGCACGCATTTACGAATGCTCATGTGCACATACACACACACACACACACACACTTATCAGCTGTCCTATTCCAGAATCCTCCACTACCTAGTTTTGCAGAAACAGCAGTGCAGCCAGGGACAGAAGCAGGGACAGAGAAAGAGTGTCTATGTTGACTTTGTCCTGGAAGCTATTATTGTATGGAGTGCAGTGCATAATGACATGCCATACCCATCGAGAAGAGCCATTGACCACATTCTTAGTGTCATTACTGTGAGAGTGACATTATTCCTGTTGCCATATTTACATCGCTTTAGATCCAGACAGGGACTGCAAGCACAATAGCTACACTCATCCTCTAATCCAGGCATAAAGTGGGTCTTTCAAGTCAGGCTTTAGGCATCTACACAGCTGTAGCAAATGCGACAGTACCACTAGTATTTAAAGAAAAAGGAAAGAAAGCGCCTGAGACGTTTGTCATTCTAAGGCATCCATCGTTTGACCACAGTAACTAGCAGAGTGTTGCTCTCATCTCTTGGAGCTCTGTCCCTTTCTCCGGGGCATCTGGGCCTCGTGGAGCTCCGCGCCTCTCCCCTTTCTCCCTCCCATCCATTGACCCATCCTGAAGATGGGAAAACTCATCAGGGAGCTTAAATAGAATGGAGATGGAAAGAGAAGGTAGAAGAGAAGAAGGGCTTGAAGCTGCTTTCCAGGATGACAGCCCTCCCGGGCTCTCGAGGGAGGCCCGCCTTCTAGTCCTTGGTGGAGACCAGATGTTCCATGGGCTCCTGGCTGGCTCCTGGCCTCGCCTGCAGAACTGCCATTCCAACTGGGTTTCCAAGTGACAGAGCTGGAGCTAGGGGAAGGCTGTGTGTGGAGCCCAGGCCTGCCTCTCATGTTCTTTGCAGGCATGCCTACGGAGGAGTATTTATCATAAAGGAAGAAAACAGTAATAGCCCAGAACTGTCTGTTTGTTCAACTCCAACTTGAATGATACCAAAGATTAAATCTTGGTTTCCAATTGTTTCATGCCAAGGCTGTTATATTTAAGGTCCAAATATGTGCACCATATGTCATACTGTCGCTTGACAATTACCTCAACAGGCAGTGTCAGACAGATGGTAAACATTACTACCAGGCATACGTACATTTAGAATTAGACATTTAAATAAATTCGGGCCTGTCTCAAGCTTATTAAAAGGATTTGGGTCTGTAAAGCCTTTTCAGGTATCTGCATATGCTAAAGTGTCTTTTGTATCCTGAACAGGTTCGGTTTGATTCAGGTACCTTCTGGCTACAGATGGCGAGTGACATGCATTCGCTTTGAGCCCTGTACCTGCAATTAGGCCAATATTGGCAATTAAGCTGAATGTAAAGAGATTTAAACTTCACTTCTTAATATCGTGGTCATGCATTCCTGCCCATAAAATAATAGAAGATTCTCCATGGGGAGCATCCCCAACCTCTCCTAAAAGCCCCCCGAACTTCAGAGGAAGAGATTAGAGGCCTATGAAGGTAACTGCCTCAGGTCCAAGTCACCATCTTCCTGGTTTAAACCTCAGGCTACAGCAAGCTTTTGACATGAATCTCACAAACTGCAAATAAAGGTTAGCGTTCCATGGGAGAATTGAAAGCTGCTTCAGATGAATGTGTCTTAGGATTTTTTTTTTGCCCCCAAACTTTATAAAAGCCCTCTTTACACCGTCTTCTTCTTGGGGGTTTTGAATTGTGTTTGGACTTGCAAAGAGGTGCAGCGTGGTTTGTGATAGGAAACCAAATGAGGCTGGGGACCAGGCCCTGGAATTTGATTAAGCTGCGAGTGTAGCCAAAGCTGCGCTTCAAGAGGGTGGCCCCACGGAGAGGTGTGATCTTTCTGAAACCTTCTGTACTGCTCAGGTGTATAACTCCCTGCTAGAATTGTTTCCCTGCTTTGCAGTTCCTCTGCTCCATTTTTAAAGGTAGCTTTGATCTCTGTGCATGTAGTGCTTGACACATCATAAGTGCTCAATAATTTGGAAGCAAAGAAGGAAGGGAGCAAGGGAGAATAGCCGGGAAGAAGGGATCCACAGAGCAAAACTTTGCTTTTCAAATGCAGGCTTTAACCTCAGCATCCGAGCCAACCGAGGGTTCGAACCTGGCGCTGTGGTTGACCCTAGTTGTGCCAATTCTTGGCCTTCCTGGCTCCATTCTTACTGTGTGACTTCGTCACGTTTCTTCACTTCTCTGTATCTTGGTTTATCTCATCTGTAAAACAGAAATGAGAATCATTCCTTGAGGATTAGATACTATATTTAGTGTATTTAGAATAGTGCCCGGTGCTCTATGGTTGCTGTTACTTTGTTATGGGAGACAGAACTGAAAGTCTTTCAGGAGCCTGGGTTTCTCGGCATGACCTTGAAGGCCTCCAAAATCACAGCCCTGTGTTCTATATCACACTCCACGCAGCCACATCCTGTCCCTTAGCATGCTGGGCACTTCCTTCTCTCCACACCTTCACTCCTGCTGTCTCCTTAGCAGTATCCTTCCCTACTCATATAAAACAAGGAGATAATAATAGTTGCTGAGATGCTGTTAACTATTCCAGACCTATTTGTCCCTTAGCCCAGTGGTTCTCAAAGTTTAGATCCTGGACTAGTGGCATTGGCATCACCCGGGAACTAGTGAGAAATGAAAATATTCAGACATAACAAAACTGAAAACGAAACTTTGCCAGGTATAGGTGAGTCCAGTGCATACCAAACTTTGAGAACTGCTGCCTAAGCCTGTTATTTAAAATGTATTGTTCTCCTCCTTGAATGCAAGATAATTTTGTTCTTCATTTATGCTGTAGTGATAGCACAAACATTCCTCTCTCCCTTTTCCCCTTATAAAAACTTTTAAGACAGAAATTCAGGAATCCATTTTTGTGTCGCCCAAGCTGGAGATAGTAAATTCTCAGAAGTCTGTGAAATTAATTCCATTCAGTTAGTGTTTATTGAGCACTGACATGTGCCCCCGCCTACCAAGCCATTGTAGAGATAAGAGAAATTCATGAGGACATCGTGGTCTGATGGAGTTCGCAATCTAGGTACAACATCAAGACTAGCAGGGAAGAGATGATTAGCAGAAGTAGAATGGCCAGAATGTGGAGGTGAACATGAGGTACTCTAGGTACCAGGTGTGTGTCACAGAGGAAGAGGAGGCAGAGGAGGTTGTGTGTCACCGCGGGCAGGCTTTCCAGGGGCTGCTCATGAGAAATGGGGTCTGAACTAAGCCTGCAGGGCAGAGGGTGCCAGTGGACTTAGAAGGATGAGACGCGTTCCCTTGAATGGGAGCAGGGAGCCTCGCCTACGGTCCTCACACCTCCTCCAGTACCGCCCGCCATCTGGCACTTGGTTCTGAGAGGGCTGAATAAGATCCATAAATACTTAACTTTTATGGCTCAGATTAATGTGGTAGTAATACCTGGCTAGAATTAACCAAGTTCATTATAATCTGATTTATGAGAGGAAAATCGGGCTATATAATAGGCGTTCACAAGCCCCGCTGTCTAAATGAACGCCAGTGCGCACAGCTTCCGGTTTCCAGTGCTGCCCATCCAGCCCACCTTCTGCATTTTATTTGCTGTGGGTGGAGCTCCTGCTGCGCAACCCAGCATCACTTCCCTTCAGAGCTGCCTCAGGGGCCGTTCGAGTTTGCAGTTTTAGAGATGGAAAGTATGTTAGGAAATCATCTAACCCAGTCCACTCACATGTTCAGTTAAGAGGGTAGACACCCCAAAGTGCAGCATGAGTGACCAAGACTGCATAGGGAGTTAGTGGGGCCCACTCCTGCTGCCTCTGGCCTCATTTCCACTACCCCCACCCTGGCACATGTACTGGGGTATGGCTCTGTCTCCCTATGAGTTTCTCTTCCTTCCTTCCCCCACACACCTGGCCATTAGGAAACTGAGTTGTGAGTCTCTAAATCAATAACGCTGACTTGTGTTAGGATGAATACCTAATAGGCCAAGATAAAAATTGGGGGGAAAGGGTAGACAGGAAAGGGAGGGAATAGGGCACCTGTTAATTAGTCCTACAACTTGGCTTTGGCAGTGGGGCAGAGAAGACTGAAAACAAGCCTGGTTTCCGGCAGGCCTCAGGCCATCCGTGTGTACCGAGTGCCCCTGTGGTCTGAAATACATGCGCCGCCATTCAGGATGAAGCCACCCTTCCTTCCTGGGAAAGCAATTTGACTCAGGCATCAGCTAGGAAAAATTATTTTCTTTTCCAAATTCCCATATTGTAATTGTACATATTTCTGAGTACAGAGTGATATTTTGATACCTATATTCAATGTGTAGTAATGAAACCAGAGTAATTAGCATATCCATCATCTCAAACATTGATTATTTCCTTTGTTAGGAACACTCAATTCCCTTCTTATTGTTTTAGAATGTGCAATAAATGGTTCTTAACTGTAGTTTGAAAAGTGTTATCCTCATTGTCTGTTAAATTTTTTAAATTATTTAACTTTACCTATGCTCCAGGTAGGTACAAGGTCTCACTTTTCTCCTTTGCCTCTGATCCTGTGCTGAGGATATAAAGTTTATCAGCCTTCAAGTGCGTGTCCACACCCTTAAGTGTGATGGTGTTGTGTATGCTGATACCCCTCAACCAGCTCTATGCTGATACCCCTCAACTTTATGAGAGTATTGTCAGGATATTAGGCCCAGGTGAGCCTCAGGGCAGTTGCATAGCAACCTCTGGGGGCCGCCGTTTGTATTGTGACGTGCTGCCCCTTCCCACACCGCACAGTTGACGCTGTATGAGGGCATGTAATCAGGCAGCAGGCACTAGCCCAGTTCATACTCTATTTCTCTTGCACGTGCACACACGACAACAAGTGTGCATGCAGCACTCACAGCATCACTCCCGGTTAAGCGGTCACCAACAGGTGCACACAGCAGGCAATGAGTGTGGAGGGTCAGATGCCAAACATCTGTGCAGTCTTGACAGGTGGGCGGGGCATGGAATGGCAGGACCGGGAAGCTGACAGACAGCTCGATGGGTGGTATCAAGAGACACTGGCAATTCCAGAGTTCAGGGAGGAGATTCCATGGTGCAGGCAGAAGCCCCGAGAAAAATAGGCAGGGACTATTCCCAGAAGGCCTGGAGTCCTGGGCAGGGAACCGAGGTGGAGACTTGGACACAAAGGAGTGAGACAGAGATGATGCTGCCAGAACTGGGGTACAGGTAAGCATTGATCTCGGGGATGAGGCAGACGCTATTTATAGAACTGGGTCACACAGTCTGACAGAACTGGTGGCTCCCTCGGTTTGCCTGTGAGTTACCTGAATGTTGAAGGAGACCTCTTTAGATCCCTGTGATCAAAGACAGGATTGGCTCTGGAGCCTGGGGCAGGGCTGAGGCTATAGAGGGGAGGATTGAGCCCCTGCGGTGAGGAGAGGCAGGCTAGCAAGCAGGAACCAAGGCAGACAGTGACAGATACTTCCTCCACTGTCACTTCCCAGTGATGCATAAAAGGCTACGTCATTGCCCCCAAGAGGGGGTACATTCTACAATGTCAATAGCTTCAGAAAAAGTATAGATAAATCCATGGACGAGAGACCCAGAGTGGACCATTAATAGAAAGGAGGAAGTTATGAGGCACACACTTCACCTTTGGGTGGATATTAGGGAAGGACAGTCTTCTCCCCAGGAAAAAAAGGCCCTGTGACATACATGTGTCACATGTCTATAAAGTGCACGTTAGTGTTTATGCTACTGATAGCTCCGTACACATCTAAATACACACAGGTGTACGCGCACACACAACCTGACTCGTTTATCGTACAATCCTGTACTACTGTGTCTTCAACACCACCATTTTCTTGAGGACAGTACCAACCGCCTCCAGTCTGAAGTTAGCTGGGGACCTACAGCTTTGACTTCCTGGGGTGTTAGAAACTTCAGCTTGCTTTAGGTGTCTGATGAACTGAGCCAGGGATGTACTTTGAGAAAATAGACCAACCTGACGTCCTCTTGGCTGGGTAGCAGGTAGAGAAAGGAACGATAGCACAGGGATAAATCTGTAACAGAAGCTTGGCCAGATGGAACGAGCAGGTTTGAGAGGTGGATCCAAAATGGGTCAGTGGCAGGGGAGCGTGTGTGTGTGTGTGTGTGTTTCATTTTCCTTGAAGCACAAGCCAAGCTCAGCTGTTTAGTGTTCTGAAGTAGTCAGAAAAGTTCAGACCCACGGGGGACTCTTCCCTGCAACTTCTGTGTTGCGTAAGCCAATATTTACACGTTGTAACGCTCATGGTTTTTGAATTAATAAATATTTGTGCTGCTACCTTAAATTGGTGTTTGTTGCAACCAACAAATACAGAATTCAGGCTGATAATGTGAGTGGTAATTCATGCTGCTAGGTGAAGTTCCACCACAGAAGCCAAGGTTCCAGAGGGTAGGAAAGTGTACCCTTGCACCCACTCCACACGCATCCTCAGATCACAGCTAATGGCGCAGCGGTGGTGCGACTTGCGTGACTCAGATGGACTACGGGGATGGGCATAGGTGCTGCTTCAGGGCAACTTGAGCAAGACTTCTCTTTCTAGCCTTCCTCTCTGTTGTTCCCAGGGGGCAGGTGACTTGTGAAGAGAAGTCAGAAGATGGGCCGCAGAGCTGCTCCTGGTCTGTTGTTTACTATCTCTATTCACTTTCTGGGGATCTCATCCAGTTTCATAGCTTCAGATATCTTATGTCAGCCACGCTCACACTCCTGTCTCCTGTCCATCTTCCTAAGACCCAGACTTAACGCTACCAGATCTAAGTGCTAGACTAACATCACTGAATGTTTGATGCCCAAGCAGAACTCCTAGCCCACCTCCTAAAGTGCATTCCCCTTACTGCATTCTTCGTTTCAGTCGAAGGCCACTTCTTTCCCCAGTTACTCAGGTCAATGCTTAAGCATCGTTTTAGTTCTGTCTTTCTACCACTGTATCTTCTGGTTCATCAGGACAGTAAGATAACTCTACCTTCCAAACATGTCCAGAATTTAACTTGTTTCCGCTGACCCTCCTTGATCAAGGTCCTCATCATCTCTTGCCCTTATCATCACAGCCTCCTAACTGGTCTCTCTAGTGTCTTCTTTTCCCCGCCACGGTCTCTTCTCAGTACTCTCAGAACCTTCCAGTAAAGGTTCACAGGGAGCCGCCTCTACGATGGTTCAACACCGTGCTCTTGGAAGTAGGTTCCAGGCAGCAGCAACCCCAGAGAACACAGAGAACTTGTTAGAGGTAGAGAAACTCAGTGCTAGCCAAGAGCAGACTTGTTTTAATTTTCCCAGGATCCCAGCGATGTATAGGCACTATCAAGTTTAAGAAGCGCTGGGCTATCAGACCTCATGCAATGTGAGCTTCTACTTTGCTCTCAGTCCCTCTCCACATTTGCCTTTCTGCAGCCACACTGGCAGGGCTCACACTGGCCTCTCCAACTTAGAAGCTTTGCCACTAGTGTTCACTGTGCCTAAACGATCATTCTTAAGACGTCAAGATCATTCCACACTCTCTGCCTTCAAGCCTTTGCTCCAGTATCATCCACAGAACCTACCTAGATGACTCTGTTCTACTGGTTAACCACCCCTCTCTCCACACACCCCATCCCACTCCTCCGGCCCCTTCCTTTTTTACTTATTCCTTACCACCTACTAACACCAGCACAATGTATTGAATCCAAAGCCTTACCACCCAACTACATCCCAGCCATTCTTTTTTGAGACAACATCTCCCTAAGTCACTCAACTGCCCAGGCTGCACTTGAACTTCTGATCTTCCTGCCTCTGCCTCCCACAGTGCTAGGACTACAGGCACGTGTAACCACACCCAGTTTATAATTTAGTTAATATGGCTTATTTTTATCTTCTGTTTCCCACTGCCCCCCACCATGAATGTCAGCTCCACAAGGCCAAGTGTAGCTCAGGTGTCTAAAGTCACTCCTGACACATCATAGGCTCTCAAATTGCTGAACACATTGATGAATGCAGGTGTACTACTGCTTGCTACTTTGGGGATGCAGAGAGTTTTACTTTCCCTTTGGAGAATTTCGGGAGTTAGGACAAAGTTCCCTTTCCTTAGAAGGTGACCTGTGACAAAGCATTTGGGAGCATTTGTGTCCAGCTAGTGAAAGGCAGAAACCATACATAGATCAACTTTTCAATGAAGCTGTCCAATGTCATTTTGATATATTTTGACTCTGTGGCTCAGACATGGTACAGAACCAACAAACAGGTCAATTATCTCTCAAGAAATACCTCTTCCACTATGTATTCATTCTCCCAGCCCCTTTTCACAGCCAGAGCTGCAATTTGGGTGGGTCTGAAAAGGAAGACAGAGACAGAAAGCTACTTTTGGAAACCAGAGAACCACACTTCAAATTATGGTTGGCTGCAGAACTGAGCCTTAGGCCTGTAAGTGTTGGGTTCTGCTTACACTGTTGGCCCCATGAAACCTTGCGCAACGGAATGATGGCTTTTCTTGTGGGAGCAACTTTGAGGTTTGTAGTGACACTGCAGACCCTGATTTCTGGGATGCCAGACTCGTCTCTTAGCCACGGCAAGTCTTCTTGCGACTCGGTCACTCCAGCTCATTGGTATGCTGAACTACCCAGTGCTTCCGTTCTGTTCCACCAGGTGGGTGGCCAGGCCTGACAAGTAACTTTAATGAAGTTCCCAAAGAGTCGTCTGGAATGAAATGGTGTGTACGGTCCATGTGGTCTCTAATGATCATGACATCCACCGGGACATCAAAGCGACAGAGTCAACTTACTTTTCGATGCTGTTGATAACCAAGCTCTGAATTTCACCATATCAAGCTGAGTTGACTGAACAGAAGCCTAATTTTCTATCTCATCAATTTGTCATACTTTCTCAGGGAATAAGAGGAAGCCTAGAATACTGTCCACTTTGAGCTCTTCTTCATTACTTCCCTGTGGGTGGACAGCTAAGGGCAGTCCCATACACGTGGTGGGAAAATTGAATTAGTATGTACCGAGTGAGGTGCCTCATGTCTTTAAAGCAGATTAGAAAAGGATGTCATTAGAGTGATAAGCGCTGATGAGGCATAAGACTGACGACTTATTCATGCAAAATGATTCTCCTCGTGGCCGATCCAGAGTCTGGTACCTGCAGTGTGTCAAGTCGCTGTTTGAATAATGCATTTACTTTTTTTTTTTTTTAAAGAGAATCCATTTTAACAATAAACTGGAAATGCCCAAAGAGAATGAAGGCTTGTTGAGGGCTGTGCTGGACTGAAGCCATGTCCTCGGGTGCAGAGCAACTCTTTCTAGAAAAATACCATCTTCAGGAGCCAGTGCTGTGCTCTAATTTTACAGCTTTCAGCTGCACTTCTAGGAAAAGCAATGCCTCGGACGGTAGGGTTTTCAGGTGTGTAGCTGTGTAACAAATGAGGAATGAACCCCCATCAATTATCCTCATGTATTCAGCGGAAGGACGCTTTCCTAGAGGCAGCTGTACAGCTGCCCCTGAATCCCTGGCTGCTGGTTTTTCCATTGTGATCACACTGCCAGTTATTGCTTAGCAGCAGTTCTCAGAGTGGGTGTGTTGGAAATGAGATCACACGCTCGGAGCCTGGATGGCAGGAGTCTTGGAGGTCAGACAGTCCCAGTTCTGAAATCCGCCTACTCCAAGCGCTCCAGCCTGACAGCTGAGTGTGGCTTTTATAGGAGAAACCTATTTGCTCCTTCCAGACATTCATCATACACCTGTACTGTGGTCCAAAGAGAGCAGGGAATTCTATTTCGAGCTTCCCTTGTTCTTTTTTAGATATACCTCAGGAAACTGTGACAGGGAGCAAAATATACCCTAAAAAGAGACACAAGATGGAAAACTTTCTTGTTTTTGTTGCTCTTTGTCTTGCTTATTCACTTCTTCCTTCCTCCTTCCTCCCCACCCAGGAAATTTTTACTTGTGAGGGGCCTCTCATCCTGACCTTGGAATGACTCTTAGGGGTTGTATTTTTTTCGCGTCACTTTTTTTTAAAGGAGAATGGCCTACATCCAATGCCTCTAGTCCTCACCTGGGTGTCTCATAACCCATAGTCCACTGACCTCTGCCCTTGGCAGCAGTAAAACTGCTTTCTCCAGCAGTGGTGCGTTGTGGGAGCTGCCTACTCTCAATCTTCAGGAAATGCCGGAAGTGGTCCCTTCTGCAGGAAAGGTTCTTCTTGCCACAGTGAATCCCTCAGCCCACCCTGGTCCAAGATGTGATTGTCTTTTCTGCACTGGGCCAGGCCAAGTTGTTTCCAGGGACAGAGGCCTCTCCGGGTGAGGATGACAGCTGAACCCAGCTCTCTTTGACCAGTACTGTGTCCCGAGGATCACGGGACCCATTACATGTTGATGATGGCAGTGAAATGGAGACAGTTGGGGGGGGTTGTTTGTTGTTTTTACTGTTAAACTGAAATTACATGTTTGTTTCTGGGCTATAAATTGAGGCATGGACTAGAAGTCTCATTTCCCAAGATAAGGAGAAAAGGAAGACTTACAGGGACAGAAGGGAAAGAGAAGACAGCAGAAAAGAGAAACTCTGGAAAAGAATTTTAAGTGGTGAATGAAGGGAAAAGCTTTGCAGAATTTATTTTTTAAGGAGTGAGGTATAAGGATGAGAAGTTCTTTGGTCCATTTATTTTCAGAGGAAAAGAACTAAAGTACAAGAGTTCAGATGGTAACCAGGGAGTGGTAAGTAATTGTTTATATGGATGACAAGTAGGTTAAGCCCTGTTTTGTAGAAACCAGGTATTATTAAGTGAACAATATCAGAACAGCAAAAATGATTTGTAAAGTATGAGACCGGACAGGGCTTCATCAGTGATGAATAGTTGTCTAAAGTGCCCTTTGTGGAAACCGGGTGCCCCGACCTGCCCCAGGGGTCCCCAAGGGGAAGTAGTTTCTGGCCTGACACTGGGCCATGTCCCCTCCCTGACTTTCATTGTAGCTGCTGCTTGGTTTCGAGGGGCAGTGAACAATGTCTAAGGCTCCAGTTGAACGCAATAGCTCATTTTGCTGCTGCCACTTGTATCATCTTAGTGCCTGCCTTCTCCCTTCCTCATGGGGAAGTGGGCAGGATGATGGATGCGAGGCCTGTGACATTTTTTGAGGCCCTTGGGAGAAAACCACGATGTTGTCATTATCATCATCACACAGTGGTGGAAAATGTGTTCACACTGTGCTTCATGCTAGGATGGACCTTCTTTTCTGCCCTGGCCTCACAGCACGTGTTAATCCTTCCTCTCGCTGCTGACTTCCAAGTTCTTCCCGGATGGAGCCTGGGGAAGAGGAGAGTTTCCTTACTTAGCAAGACCTGTGATGAGCAAAGCCCCCAAATTTGTAGGCACCTGTTCTGTGTTTCCACCATGCACGGGCTATTCTCACCCGTCAGGGCAACCGAGAAACCAGTGGGTGATATGCATCCAATTTCCCTTTGGTTTTGAGCTATCGTTTAATGATTGCTTTAAAGGGAATTTATTTCTCACTTAATGTCAAAGTAGGGAATGAGTGCTATGAGCACATTGAGGTCCAAGGAAGCTGAACCCCTGGGCCCCTGGGCCAGGAGCAGAGTAAGGAGTAAGAACCAGGTCTCCTGTGACACAAACCATGGTTCATTTCTTTCTCACCAAGTCTCACTAGCTCCACATGAGAGCATGGGAGATGGACATCAGATGCTTTCACACCTGTCTGCTCACACCTCAGACAAGACCTACAATAGTGTAATTGAGCCACCAGGAAGCTAAATCTTACTTTTATCTCCAATTTTACCTGTCAGAAAGCAATGCAAAAAGAAAAAAAAAATAGCTGGGATTAGAGATATTGCCTTGTGCATTGGTGTTAGGAAAATTCTGGAAGGTAGTTCTTCCTCAGAGGTATCTCAGGAATAACTGTAATCCAGCCACCAATATAGCAGGGCCTTGGGGAATGGTGTGAGTCGGGAGAATTGAGGTTGAGGGATTTGAAGTCATGTAATGGGAGGTGGCAGTGGAGGAGCTTACCTCAATACCAGGCTCATATTTCGGGGCACCTAAGCAGAGGGAAGTGAAGAGTGCCCGGAGGAAGCCAGGCTGCAGTCTAGCAAAGGTGGACGTGGCTGCTGGAGGGCCCCTCTGCTGGCCTTGATTGTGAGGCAGAAGAGAGTCTTCAAGGACTGAGGGGAACAGTCGGACTCACTCAGGTCTTGCTAATTCACACAACCTGGCTGAAAGTTGTCATGCTTTTTAATGGCAGCAGAAGGGAAAAGGTATCGTAAAGAGATGCTGGAGGAGCCGTGCTAGAGGGAAGACCTTGGGTGCTATGACAGCTTCAGGCTTCCACAGAACCTGGTATAGGGGACTTTTCCCCACTTCATGGTGTTCAAAACTCAAGGTCATTGCCTTTTAGATGATTGCTTCTTCACCTGCCCTGAGCTTCTGGACAGTCTTCTCAACTACAGCATAGGGTTCTCAAGGACCTGTCTGCCTCGTGTCTGCCTTTCCCTCCGCTGTATCTACGGCAAAGCTGGCACACAGTAAGCACTCACCCAGTACTAGCGGCACTCACCCAGCCCCTCTGAAGGTCACTGCATGATAGCAGTGTAGAGTTCCTCTTCTCTGAGTTCACCATCACTGCAGATTATTCTCCTTCGAGCAGGGGACAGTAATAAAGTATTTTGATTTTATAAAGCAACCCTTCCTTAGAACTAAGAAAGAAAGATATCACAAAGATTTCTTATCAACGTGTCCTTCAGCGGAACTGTATCCCTTTATCTACCAGTAATCTGACTACCTCTGTCCAGCCCAGCTCCAAGCCATAGGTGGGCAGATGAGCTCTGTGGTATCAGATCAACTGTGCAACCAAGGAGAAAGCAGATGATGCCCGATACTCAGAGTTTAGAGTACCAAGAGACTCTTTCCTGTTTCAAAACCAGGGGACCCAGGGGAGCCCCCCAGCAGACTCGGCTATCCTGGGCTTTCTAAGAAACATGCAAAAGATTTGTAGTTATATTTCAAAATCATGTTTATTAGGATCTTTTGAAATATGGAGACCCACACAGGAGGTTTTTCATGTAGGATATTCCTGGAAATCTCCTGGTACCATGCATTTCTCCATTTTACCATTTTCACAACTGTAAATTGTATGAGATTTGTTGGCTGACCCCTGAACATGGTCTGTAAACTCTATGGGGTAAGGGACCTGGCCCGTCTTGTCCTCACTCTTTGGAGAGGCAAGCACAACCTCAAAACACATTTGTTGATTGAGAAATCAAGTGGGTCCACACCCTTTCTAAATTCTAGATGTTTTATTTCCTGTAGGGGAGAAGGCAAAGGCAGTCTTTAGAGTGGTATCTCCAGCAACCAAGAACACACACACACACACACACAGAGTGCGGTGATAGTACAGAGCTTTTGTGTGATCTTGCTCTGTTCCCCACAGCCCCTTCCTCACTGTTGTGTTCTCGATCTAAAATGTCCTCAGAGTCTCCTGTGTTTGGGTGTGGGGCTTTCAAAAGGTGATTGGACCATGAAGGCTGGAACGTCTTCAGTGGATTAAACCATTGATGAGATCACATTAGTGGGACATCATGGGAACTTAGGAGGTGGGACCCAGCTGAAGGGAGTGAGCAGGTCATGAGTCTGTGACCTCAGGGAGTACATCTGGTCCCGACCCCTTCCTTTCTGGCTCTTTCCTCCTCCCTCTACTTCCTGGATGCATAGGTTGGGTAGATTTCTTCTGTCACGCCCTCGGGCCGTGATGTTTCTGTCTAGGAGTACTCTGAACAGAGACTGAAACTTCTGAAACCATGAGCCAAAATAAACCTCCCCTGCTTTAAATTGCGTGATGTCAGGAATTTTGACCCAGCAGTGGAAAGGGGATGAATACGCTCATCATGGCAGATGGCAGAATTACGAAAGGAAAGCCCATTGCTTGGGATCCCAGCAGAAAACATATGATGACTCCCAAGGCATGTAAGTAAGAGGAAGTCAGTTGGCTTTAAAAGTTCTGCACCGGGACCCCAAAGGGATGGTAAAGCCTCCACCAGCAGTGGAGGTGAATCATTACTACCCAGGCCTCTGTGGAAGGAGGACCTTTGGGCAGCCACAGAGCCATGGGAAAGGGGTGTCAAAAGAGCCATGGCCCTCCAGTCGAGGGAAAGCCACCTCACCAAACAGGTAGCATGGATGGTAAATGTCACATCTCTCTCTCTCTCCTTGCGTTCCCATCCTTTAAGTATGCCTGTTATTGGTTGAATCCAATGAAAGCCAGAGGACAGGGATCCCGGGAGCCCACCCGAGAGGTCAGCCACCCAGGGCACAAAGCAGGGTACTGAAGAATGAAGAGTAGTTTCCTGAAGGCCAGAGGAATATCCAGCAAAGAGGGTTATCCCCAAAACCATCAGTCTGCTGGAGAGAGCTGGTAACGTCCTTCTGGGCCTTCAGAGGAAAACCCAGAATAGCAAACTTCAACAACAAAGTGAAGTCTATAAGTTACAATTCTTTTCATGTTCTTTCTGTAAATATTGCCTGTCTCCTTTGTGCCAGGCATTGGGAAGGCCTCTGAGGATAGAAGAATAAATGAATAAATGCACAGGGTGCCTACCTTCAGGGAACTCCTAGGCCAGTGGAGAGAACTGTGTGTTAAGAGGAAAGGTGAGGGTGCTAAGAAAGCACATGGAGAAGATGCCCCCAAACTCTGGGCTCCCCAACAGAGGCCACGTTTAAGCTGTGACACGAGCTCTTGTGGAGCTCTTGAGGTGATGCCCAAACTTGCATAGGCAGCTTTGGGGATTCTCTGTGTCACTTATTTACGCCACAAAATCGCTTCCAGTCTGCTTTTAGAAGGTAGATGAAGAAGGTTGATGGGTTCACCATCTGACTTTTGTGCACCTTCCCTTTCGTGGGTCCACCAGCACATTCTCAGGCGTACCTTCCGCGATGACTGTCATCTACTCTGTGTGTAAAAGGAGCCAGCATTTCTGCCTATGATTTTCAGATTGCTTCCTCTGCAGGAAATGGTGTCAATTCATTTGGACATTTGTGGTGTCGCTGTACTCCCTGAGCCATTACATCATTACGTGGTAACTCAGAACCCAGTGCACATTATCCTCGCCGACTGTTTCTGGAAGCCAGGAGATAACAAACAAAGCAGCTTCATTTGGACTCTAAGCATGTTAAACACCCTGGGCAGAGGACAGCAGAATACAGATACACCTCATCCTGACTTCTATCAAGGAGAGCAGAGGGACATGGTGCAGATACAAATTACGTGCTCAGCTTCAGCATAGATCTATCATGAAATCTATTGCCACCAATACAAACTGGCTTCAGTGTATAATTTAGCAATGGTTTTGTGCATTTTGTCTTCTCGCTGACAAGACTGATGCATGGCAAATGTGGCTGCATCCAGGTATGGATGGAACTGTGGAAGGACTTAAACCATTTTATTCCACCCTGAATTAACATGCTCGCCCTAATCCTTATCTCCCCGGGAGACTGGGGATTGTGCACGAGGCTGAGCAGAAGGCTTCGCAAGCAGGTGGCTGGGGCCCGTGTTTCCACTCGCCTGCCTGCCATTCCCCCGTGTGAGGCTGCTGATTAAAACTTATTCTGAGATTACCTTGGTAATAATTTGAGCCTTATCAGGGAAAGAAAACACCAGAATTAATGAGGCTTCTGCCGATAAAAGAAACATAAAGGGCTTACTTTCCTAAAGACGCCTGATACCGTGGATAAATCATAGACAAATAGAAAGCTTGCTGTAGTTTATGCCTAATTATAAATGAGTTAATACTAAGTCAGACCCAAAAGATTCAGGGGTGTGATCGCTCTAAATCTAGTTAGGTAGAGAGAGACAGTACCACAGTATCAAGCTTTTCATTAATGCAAGGAATCCTCTGCCCCTCCACTCATCTTCAGGTGTTTACCTACCCAAGTAGACGAGCTGGGCTCGGAAACTGAAATATATTGCTTAATAACTGCTTTCTTACACTACTGCAAGGGTTTGACTGTTAGGGCCTTTCCTGAGACCAGCGATCTAGGCAAGAATGACTTGTTACCCAGTGCTCCAGGGAGAGAGTGAGCGTATTAACGCGATGATGAGATTTTGCTCACGAACATGCGAACGGGCAGGGTTGAAGATCTGTGCATCCTAATGGCCTGCTTGCTTTTCGGAGAGGAAGGCTGGGCAGGAAGTGAGCTCTTTCTGCTTGAGCTTCTTGTTCAGTGTCTCCTCCTCCGCCCACTCCAGGGGTTCCACTTGTCATCCTTCCTCATGACTTTGCCCTGGGCCACCAATTCTCTCTCTGCCCTTCCCTTCTTGTGTCATAGGTGATCTGGATCAATGAGAATAGATGATTTAAAGAGATAGAGAAGATGAAGAATGATTGCCCTGAGGGTTGCAGAAATAAGAGATTTGTAATTGTCTGAGCATGACCCGCAGCCCCTCTGGGCCTTTGATGTAAGCACAGCTGAAGTCTTCACTTTTTCGAAACGACGGTTTCGGTTTGATGAGGGACACACTTTAGAAGGAGGAGTTCTCCCATCCAGCCAGGAGGGGCCTGTCCTACACAAGGAGAACCTTCAGGACTTCCTCTTGGGGTCTTCCAGGAGAGAAGAGAAGTAGCCCTGCTTTCTACCTTCCGCTCTCTTTCTCAGTCTGTTGGTGCTCTCCTCTTTCTCTTTTACCAAATCCTACTTTTTGGAGTGAGTTTTAAAAATCCATGCACAAAGAGGCATTGGAAATTGAAAATGGGAATTATCATTTTAGCAGGGGCCCTCACTTCTAAAATCATTGCTGACTACTGTCTGTCTGCCTCAAGAGGGTTAAACGTACCCCTAAGTCAGCTGGGGCTGATCTACCAAGCTCGTGGCGGTCAGACCTCAGGGTGAAACCCAAGGATCCTCAGTGTGAGTCTTCAGCTTCCAAGGAGAATGGCAGAGGCAAAGAGGCCTCTCACATCTCTCGTCAACTAGGCAGATTTTTATGTCGCTCACTCACGTGGGAACTTAAGATAGGATGACAAAAACTAATAAGCTCAAAAAGCAAGGGCAGAGGGGTAGGGAGGGGAAGACAAGGGTCACCTACCATAAAAACTCTCCCTATCTATTTGGGGTAGGGGAAGCTTCTCAGAAAAAGCATAAGCCATCTACCTCCACTTTGGTAAATTATGGGATTTCGGGAAAGTGGTGAACCAAGAGAGAAATTCTGTGCTCGTGAACTAGGAGTTGGGCTCTTTGCCAAGGTAGGTCCTTGGCGTCTTACCTCCAATATGTGTACCTTCATTCTTCATTTCCATTCTGGCTGCTTCTCTCCCTGGGACCCCATTCCTACAAGACTTTTCTCTCCACTAGCTGTCACATCTGTTTTTCCCTGAACTACTAAGGTCTATGACCATCTTTCTTGGAATTATTTGCCTTTCACTGGCTCTCATGTACTGTCATAGAGAGAAGGAAAGCTGGAGAGAGAGAACTTCAAAGAGCAGGGCCCTGCAGGAGGTGCTGTCATTGTGGGTGTGCCCTCAGAGGGGATTGTGGGTCCCTACTCACTTCCTCTTCCTCTCGTTTCACTTCCTGGGTCATGAGGTGAGCAGTTTTGCTTTTCCACATCCTATTCACCCTGCCATAGGCTCAAAACCAACAAGACCAACTGACCATGAACTGAAGTGTCCCAAACTGAGACAAAACAACCTTTTTACTTTATAGGTCAATTATTTCAGCTATTTGTTACAGTGACAGAAAGCTGACAAACACAAGCAGCTTCTCTAAAAATGATCCTCATAAGCAACTCTCTATCAGGAAAAGGCTGATTTTCAAGAGAAGCCATGAGAGCTACTATTGAGGACCTGGATATTACCAAAGGGTCAGACTTAGTCAGACCTAAGCATGTAGCCAGTGCTCAGGGGCAGGGCTAATGTTCAGCAATGTCTGTTAGAATATGGTGAACGTTGTAGTCTTGAACCTGTAATCAGTGAGGAAATATCATCATCATGGTGGTAGGCAGCTGGTAGTCCTGCCCTATGGGGAATGCTCTTCATCTGTTGGTTTTTCATGCTGTTGTGTGGCACCAAAATGCAAACAGTCATTCTTAATTGGAGAGACCTGTATTTACTCATTGTCTCAGGATTTTATTCATCAATGGGCTCCTGAGAGGGACTATGCCCAAGACAGGAACCTCTAATGAGCACTTTCGAATCTCAAAATACTCCCCTCAAAAACAAATAAGTGATTTTCTGATTTTCTAACTGACAGTAACACAGTAGATATGTACACTTGCTATGAAGAAATTTTGGAAAAAAATATATTTTGCTTGTATTACCCAAATATTTTTAAAATGTATGAGTATCTTGGATAGTTCTTTTAGCAAAAGGGTATTTGACCAAAATGTGTGTGAAAACACCACAAACAAACAAACAAACATGTTGTGTTACCACATGTAGATTGCTCTGGAGTTTGTTATAGATCTAATTCCAAAGCAGAGCAAGAAAACCAACTCTCAAAGATTTTTCTGTGAAAGCAATTGTTAAAAGCTTTTCTTGTAGATAGGTGTGTTTCTGTGTTTGGGTTTTGTTTGTTTTTTTTTTTTTTTCCTACAGAAAATAAGTGTTTGATTGAGCTCACAGTACAAAAACGAAGGCAATTTTGTATGCTCATCTCCGAAAACTCATAGCCTCTTACTTTATTTCCCCACTATATTTGTTCCCTTTAGGGTATTTTGAGCATTGAGGGGAGGTGGAATGAAATTTATATTCTTGCTTAGATGCCTCCTGAAGAAAAAGAAAATAAATAAATAAATAAATGCTAGAAAATGCATGTGATTTTTTTTCATGAAAATTTTTGTAAAATATTCCACTATTGAAACTGCTAACAGCTGTTTTTCCACACTCAATAACCCCCAGCAGGTAGGAAAATCCCCTGCAGATTTCAAGATATTGCATGTCAGGAGAGAAAAGCGCAATTCTTTGTTATTATTATTTTAAGGCCAGGTTTCCAGTATTATTTCAACAAGAGAAGTTCCTGTGCTATATGAGGAACCATTCCCTAGCTGGTAGAAGGTAGTATTATTTTATTATCAGACAGACATGGGGTGGGCAGATTGCCACTGCAACTCCTCACGCTTGACTGTACAGAACCAAGGAAGGGGTAGGCACCTGGGAGATGTCATCTCCAGTCTCTTGTCTTAAACTTTAATGTAAACACTGCACTCCCTTTTATCTGACTAAAGCAAATTCTTCAGCTTCTCCATACTTAGTCACTGTAATAATGCTTAGAAATATACCAAATGCTTACGGATGTTTAGTTTTGTTTTTACATAGGCAATAAGTAAGGAGAGAATCCCCAAGAGGAAAGCCCTCTCCATCTACATCTTTGTCATCACTCTGGCCTGGAAGGGCTGACTGTCCAGTTCTTCTTTGAAGATAACTAAGTTTGGTCTTCAAACTTCAGTGAAAAATGTTCAGTGTGGAGAGGCTGTAACACAGGCAGATTGGTCTGTGGCCGTTTAACTTGGGTCTTACTTTTATTGCTTCATTCCTATCTGTCTAAGTTGGCCAACATTTAGGAGACTGGACTGTAATCTCCATTTGTATTCAATAGCATGAAGGAGGGTTTTTCCCTGTGGAGAGTTGCCCTGCTATGTAAGGTCTAAGAAGGCCCTCCACCATGGAACAGGATGGAGGAAGGCAAAGCCCCTTCTTCAGGATCGCTGTGTTGAATTTCGATCTAGCATTTCCTCTCATCTCTCATTGGCCAGATCTAGGCCACATCTAGCTGCAAAAGAGTCTGGTAGATGAAGTCTTTTTCTTGGCCGTCTAGTCGCCCACACTATCTGTCAAGGATCAATATTCAATAATTGTTATGACTAATCTAATTATTTTACTATGTGTATTTACAAATAAAGACATATTTACAAGAGAAATCAAAAGTAAGGAAAAATGACCCATAACAGCCTATCTAATGTACCTTTATACAACCAAAATAAAATCTAAGTGAAAATAAAAATAGGTCAAAATGTATACTGTTAGTACACGTGTGAAAGTTTCCTACTAAATTAGACTACAGTGAAGAAGCTGTGTTTGTCAATTTGCTATAAATACACGTATAGCAAATAGGTACTTTAAAATTACATGTACAGAATATTGGCATGGCCTGAAGATTGTGATTTGAAATACAAAGAAAACTACGACTCATACAGGAAATCCTCCTCCTAACCCTTCTTCTGCCCTTTGGCCTCCATCTGCATGGACAAATTATATTTGGTTTTTCATTACATGACCACACACACTGGCTTCTGTAACATAGTTTTGACCAAAATTGCCAGCTATGAGAAAGGAGCTGCACATTTGGCAGATGCTATTTTAAGTAGCACTTTGTATCATTGCATATATTTTCAGGCAAAAGGACTATGCATTTGTGAATACGCGTTTGACAAATGATTCTGACAGTTTAGCCAACGCTTTCCCAGGAGCCGTTTGTTAGAGCAGGGAGTGCTGAGGGTCAGGGAACACCACTGAGCTCTGCCTTGACGTCTCCCCTCTGGAGTCAGTGTCAGGACGGAAGAGTGCTGGGAATCAAGGAGAGAATGCTCCGGCTACAGCCCACCTTCCCTTCCTCCAGCACTGTCTCCATTACTATTTATCCGCCTTCCTAAAGAACTACCAATTGGAGGTCAACATGTTGCCCACTGCTCTTTCTGTGTATGCAGAGGGGAGGAGACATTTGTTTTAAAACACCAAGAGGTCCAATAGAAAATTCCTTATGTTAGGATGGTACCCATAGTCCTTGCCACCCTACATACACCAGCACTTAATCTCCTCCACCTCTTTCTTTGTGGTATCTAAAACCGTTAGCTGTGGCAAGATCCTGGCAGACTTTGTTGAGTACATCAAATCAAATCATGATCCGGGAAGTTTCCCCTCTAATGGGCATGAATATATTTTAATCTTCCAAAGATTGTCTTGCCTTAGCTGTTGTCTTTGTCCCAGAATAGTTTTGTTTTGAAGAACTCTCTCAAACATCACCACTATAAAAACTAACAAACAAAAAATACCTCATTGAATAAAGGCAATAATTAAAAGGCTACAGTAAAATTTAAAAAAATTTTCATGAAGTTCATCGGATTTTCCTGGTACGTGTCTCTCTTCCTGTTCTTCTAGGTTTTACTGTCATTCATCTCTGCTATAAATTTGTTCTGTTATTGGTACCCCTGGGATTTTTCTACAGAGATTTTCTACTTTTATTTACCCGCAACACAGAGTTGTTATGGCACTGATCCTGGCCCCAGACTCTCACCAACTCTCAGAATTGAACCCTACCCTGTCACTGCAGGTCTTTCCGTTCAGTTACTTAAGAAGATGTATTTAATCAGTGACTGATCAGTGTCTGTATTGTTTCTTTCTGGGTCCCTCCTCTACATCCAGTTCTATTCACAGTGGCTAGCAGAGATCCTGGGTAGATATGTGCCTCTAATATCTGTGGCAAATTAAGCAAGAAGAGAAAGTTAAATATGCCTGAAAACTTGACTAAGTGTCCCAACATCACTGAGGTATTTTATTAAGCTGAATATTCCCAATTTGAATTCTGCTGGATACCGGAAATTTTACCCTATACACTTCAATGTTCTTGTTGCCCATTCTAGTTGACGTACGTACAAGTCCAAGGGCATAAGGTGCAGCAGAACGGCATTCCAGTTGTACCATTTGATAAAAATTGCTTGGTGACGTTGATGATGATTCTATTGATGAGGCTCCAGAACCTGAAGAAGAAATAGCCAATCTTAGACATTAGAAAATCATCTGCAGATGTTGTTAATATTTTAAATGCTACCACTGATAACCCATGTAATGGCTATAATAAAAGTGAGAAGCCCTTGGCATCTAAAAATTTTATTCCTGAGGTAATGTTTCCTTTTCCTACTCTCTAATGAATCTGTAGATGATAAGAAATTAACATGATCAGATGCCCAGAAATATTCAAAAGAAAAACTTGAATCTAGTCCAAAGTGTTGGTATAAACCAATACACCTAGCCAAAAACTAATAATAATAATAATAATAACAATAACCTTGCAAGGTGACAGAGAAACAGCCTCAGCTCTCCTCCAAAAATTATTTAAAAAAGCAATAAAAATCCTTGAGCATGGGACCAGTGATAAAGAATTGAATATCCCATTTATCTGTAAAGCATGTCATGGACTTGTTAAATAGCTGTTTGTGGCTACTTTATGTTTTGAAATAGCATAGCAAATAAAATAGCAGAAAGTGCTTTCACCTGGTCCTTTTCTCTGAAGTTAAAATAGTCTGTAGATTCACCTCCTCCCGGGCAGGGGAAGTGGAGAAGTGCAGCAGAAGTGACTCTCTCTTTGGTGGGCTGAAGTCTTGGGGTAGATGTCTGTTTGAGGAGCAGAGAGCTGTTGGGGCTGCCAAAGCTGCACCCCTTACCTCTACCCACTCTAAACCATTATATTCTATTTGTGGGAAGTGGGGTCAGTGAGAAAAAAAATGTGCAGAGAGAAGCTTTCTGGCTTCCTAAATGGCCAAGGGATGGTTGGAACTTGTTTACTCAGTTTAATATAGAAACTGAAACTGGCATGTTGCATAGGCTTGTGCTGCAAAGACTGACTGTCCTGTGATGCATTTAATTGGATAAAGGGCTCAGAATTCAAAAGGACAGAATTCTGTTACATTTGCTAGTCACATAAGTTTCTTTTAAAAATTTCACTGGAAAACGTTAGTGATAGGTTAACTTTAAATAAGGTGCAAAGTCACAGAGACATGTACTTAATGTTAAATCATCACACAGGAATTCAGCACAGAGAGGGGCAGTGCCTAGTGGAACAGGCTGTCCAGTGCCTGTTACCTAGGAGGCAGAAGAGCCAGTAGGAGAATGTGGAAATACATCGTTGTATGTGTCCATTAGTGAAAAGCCGCATCTAAGCTCAAAATGCCTGTTTGTTCCCTAGAGGCAAACACTAAAGTGCCTCATAATGTAATTCTCATTAAAAATAATTAAACACACAAGCTTAAATATAGCATGATTTCTTTTATATGAGAAACCCAAAATATAAATAAAGAGCAAAACAAAAGAAAAAGATAGGAGGAAGACAGATCTTCCTCAAATGGGAAGGGGAGCAAGAGGTAGGGGAAGGGAGGGGAAGAAAGGAAAATGTAGAAAACAAAAGCCAGTAATGTGTTACGCACATGTGCCAACTCCCCACAAGGAGTATAAACATTATGTACTGCAAACATGTGCTAATGAAAAAGTAAATAGAATAATTAATAACAATATAGTTATAGTAAGTGTATGTTAAAGTGTTGATTTTCATAATTAAATGCTTACATAAATAAGTTATTCTGCCTGGCAGTGTCCCCCTTTTTTTTTTTCTGGTGCAGGGGACCAAACTCAGGGCCTCGTATGTGCTAGGCAAGTGTTCTGCCACTCAGCTACCCCTCAGCCCCACTATACCACTCTTGAAGACACCATGTAATGGTATTGAATATTTGCAATTCCTGAAGAAATTTTCCATATGGAAAGATGAGCTTTTTACCCAACCTAAAATTTGTCCTATTTCATTCTCCCTTACTTGCATGTACACAAACACACACAAACTCCTTTCATAATACTGTTTCTACCACAGTACTGTATTACTTCCACCATGTCTCCCTGCCACCCCAATGAAAAATCCATATTATTTGCATATTACAGATCTGCCACTTGGTACTATGTATGTGTACATTATCTTATGCATAGTAAATGTAAACATAGATATATGTAATATCAAGCTCAGGAAAACTAGAAATTGACTTAATATGAATTAGAACAGGTATGGGGCAAAGTCCTTCAACACCAGATGATTCAGGATCAGGCAAGTGAGACAGGGATGAAAGAAAAGAATGTGGAAAGAAAATATGAGATGATAGGAAAAGAGCTTTCAGAAATTAGTAAGTAAAATCTGAGAAAAATACTCTGAGTGGTTGAGCTAATGCTTTTATGATGCTTACTACATATCAGGTATTACCTTAAGTGCTTTATATATGTTACTTATTAAGTTCTACACTCTATGAAGGTAGATGCAAGTAGCCTACTCCACAGATAAGAACATGGAGGTAGACAGAGGTCAAGGGAGTTGCCCAAGGTTACTGGATAGGAAGAGACAAATATGGGCTATGAATTGAATCAGTGTAGTTCAGTTCATGCTACTAATGACAGTACTATACAACCCCCTATGACTTGTTGCTAAGATGGGACAGTGGATCTAGATATTTTCAATTCTGGAAAAGCATTCTACCAGTCATTCGACAAATACTTTTGAAGCATCTACTATATACATCAGAGCTTGGTACTTTGGGGAGTAAACAATAAGTCAGATAAGTCACCACCCTGAAAGGAGTGAAGACAGCTATAGAAACCATCACAATACTAGGTGGAATGTGACATAAATGCAAAAATGAAAATCCTGGTTAATGCTGTGGGAATGCTGAAAGAGGGGATCATATTTCAGATAGGAAGGGAGGTGAGTAGAGATGGGTAGAGAGAGAACAAAGCCTCATGGAGGGACATTTAACAGGTAAATTGATTTAGATGTGGAAAGGAGGAATGAGTGTTCAGATAAAAAAAAACAGAGTACTGGAAGGTAAGACAACTTGGATAATGTTGCAGCTGTAGGATTAATTTTTCATGGTCCCTTGCTATTTTTAAGAAATCTTCCTTTTTGTGATTGCTAACCAAAATCCTGTCTTCTAGATCTGATATTCTGTCCTCATCTTGATTCATTTGGCTGCATATACTTTCAATAGAATTTTTAATCTCCTGGATATCTGTTTGAATCTGTTTATGGATTCCATTTCTTTCCTATGTTGGACATTCATGATTCCCATCATTTTCCTAAGGGCCTCTATTTTTTTTTTATCTGTGTATACTCTAGATTCACTGAGCAAGTCATTCATTATGATCATCATCTTTTTTTTTTTTGCCTGACAGATTATTTCTGATCTGATTTTCTCTATAGCCTTATTCATCTACGTTTTTGTTTTTTACATCTGCTGCTACCATTTCAGAAAATTCTGGTGGGTGGCTTCTGATTTCCTCTCCCTTGTTGTCCCCTGGACTTGTCCTGGGTGGGCTGGAGGTCCGGGATTGCATTTTTCTTCTGTGTCTTGTCATTTTCTGTTTTTTTTTTTTTTAATTTTAATTGGTTCTCTGTGTTAATGCTTGTAAATTTCTTATGGTAGATAGCTTTGTTACTAGAATCAAGGCCTCCCTAGGAAATGACTGTTCCTCAGAGATGTCCTCTAGGTGTAGCTGACTCTTGGCCTTTGAGTCTGTCCCAAGATCCTACCTTCCCAATTAATTATGGATGAGAAGTTGCTGTTTGCCAGTATCTTACTGAGGATTTTTGTGTGTAGTTCTTCCTCCTATGGGTAAAGGTACCAAATTAATAGTTAGCAAAGGTTGTCAGTTTCTAGGTTGTGTTTGATGCTGTTGTTATTGCTAATTGTACTACTTTAGCCAGCATGTCATACCTGTTGTAATTAGTTGTTCTCCCTTGTAGGACAACACTATGATTGTCTGGGGTCATAATCATCACCATAGTCCAGTACCAAAAGACTGGGTGCTGGGCCAAATAGAAAGCAACTTCTTATCCATAATTAATTTGGAACCAGAGGAGACCTAGAATAGCAAAAACAATTATGGGCAACAAAGGCAAAGGAGGGGCCATATAATCCCTGACTTGAAATTATGCTACAAAGCTACCATGATAAAAACAGCATGGTACTGGCAAAAAACAGACCCAAGGATCAGTGGAACATATTAGAAGTTTCATAAACAACTCCAAATACATTCAGCCACCTTATCTTTGACAAAGCTGCCAAACACCTTCACTGAAAGAAAGATAACCTCTTTAATAAATGGTGCTGGGCAGGTGAGATGGCTCAGCGGCATAAGCGCCTGCCTTGCAAGCACGAGGGCCTGAGTTCGACTCCCGGAACCCACATACGAAAAAGGGGCCGGTGATATTGCTCAGAGGCACGGGTGCCTGTTGGCGCGCAAGGTCCTGAGGTTGACCCCCCGGTACCCACAAAAAATAAATAAATAAAAAAAAGTAAATAAATAAATGGTGCTAAGAAAACTGGCTTTCTGCGTGCAAAAGACTAAAACTAGACCCATGTCTCTCACCATGCACTAAACTAAAATCAAAATACATCAGAGATCTAAATATTAAAACAGAAACACTAAATCTGCTGGAAGATAGAATAGGTAGAACTCTTGAAGACATAGGTGTAAGCAAAGACTTTATGAATAAAACCCCAATCACATGGGAAATATTACAAAGAGTCAACAATTGGGATCTCATCTTATTAAAAAACTTTTGCACAGCAAAAGAAACCAGCAGCAGAGTGAAGAGACAACCCACAGTGTGGGGAAAAAATTTGCCAGCTGTTTCTCAAAGGACTAATGTCTAGAATATATAAAGAACTCAAAAAACTCAGGCCCCCCAAATTTAAAGACCCAATCCAAAAAATGGGCATCTGAGATGAATAGACACTTCTCACATGAAGAAGTAGAAATAGCAAATAAATATATGAAAAAATGTTCAACATCACTGGTCATTTGAGAGATGCAAATTAAAACAATACTGAGATTCCATCTCACTCCAGAAAGAATGGCTATTACCAAGAAAGCAACCAGTAACAAATGCTGGCGGGGCTATGGGGACAAAGGAACCCTTTTCCACTGTTGGTGGGAGTATAGACTGGTGCAACCACTGTGGAAATCAGTGTGGAGATTCCTCAAAAAACTAAAACTAGAGGTTCCATTTGACCCAGCTATTCCCCTTCTTGGTATCTTCCTGAAAGAATTAAAAACATCATACCACAGAAATACATGGACACCCATGTTTATAGCAGCACAATTTGTGATAGCTAAATCTTAGAAACAGTGCAAATGCCCATTAACTAATGAATGGATAAAGAAGATACAGTTTTTTTTATACAATGGAGTACTACCCAGCCATAAAGAAGAATAAACTTAAGACATTTCTAGGTAAATGGATGCATCTTAAAACCATAGTCTTAAGTGAAATAAATCAGACATATGTGTGTAAATATCACATTATTTCACTGGAATGAGAAACCAGAAGGACCAAATTTATAATAGATCTTGTGAAATAGGAAGAAAATATTCAAGTGGGAAGGGGAACCAGGGATGGGGAGATGGAAAGGAAAGAAGAAAAAAGAAAATAGAAAGGAAAAATGGAAACAAAGCTTTTGTAAAATAAGGGGAAGAAGGGCTGAAGGGAGGGAGGGGAATGGGAAAAAAGAAGAATCAAGATATATCACGTACAGGTACAAATTCCCTACAATGAATGTGATCATTAGGTATATCTAAAATGTACCAATAAAATTAACTAATTTAAAAAAAAGATAACTTGGGCAGATACAACAGTAAATTTGGTGGCTTGTGTTGGCTGTATAGGGCTTCCTTGGCCATGATGCAGGAGCACTGGGCTATGTTCAGGTCATGGGAGCCTTGAAGGCCGTATTTCAGTGCTTGAATTCTGTCTGGTTGCAAACAATGAAACAATTTTTGAACTGTCCTTTGGAAAGATTAATTTGTAATTTAGAGTAGCAGAGTTTCTTGAAATACTAAGGTCCATGGTAGATAAATCCATTCATTTATGTTCAATTCAGTATAACAGCCATCGATCTAGAACTAGGCACATGGTTTTGTGGTAGTTTGGAGGGCTGTAGAAGTAAATATGTCACTATCTTTGGCTTCAAGGAGGTCCACATAGGTACTATGTTGGTTACTTTTCTCTCATAGCTGAGACAAAATACCTGACACCCAAAATTAAGGAAGGAAAGTTTTATTTAGCTCACAGTTTGTGGAGGTTTCAGTCCGTAATCAACTGGCTCCAAGGCAGGGTGGTATGGCAGAGGGGCAATAGTTCACAGCTGCAGAAGAAAGCAAAAGCAACAAGAGCAAAAAGGGGGAGAGCAAGCCTCTTTTCCTCCCTTATATTGTATGTGGAGTACCCATCCTACAGCGGATGTAGCGCTCACACCATCTCCCTGCCCTCCTCTAGCACAGGCTCAGGATGTTTACAAAGTGAGGACCCCAGCCCCCTGCTGAGTCACTTAAACTTCTAAACTTCTCAAGTTGACACAATGAATCAACCATCACAACATCCTAGGTCATAAGCAGCCACCCTAGGGCCTGTCCTCTACACCCTAGGATGTAGAACTGCTGAGTCACTTAGTTAAGCTTCTGAACTTCCCAAGTTGACGCAGTGTATCAACCATTACAGGTACTGTAAGTATTATGAAGAGCTAGGTTTGTGTCTATGAAGACACAAGGGATAGGGGCATCGGTTTTTGAAGAACCCATTTCTTCTCTTAGCCAAGACAAGTTTGTCTTTAGTTGCTGGATTATACAGTCGGCTTTCAAATCAGGCCACATGACTTGTGAAGGGAGTAAAAGTGTACTGATCAACAATGATACGCAAGTCTTCACTTGGAAGGTGTTTCTCATTATTGCTCTCAGGTTGTCTTTTCCAGGATATATATTGATTATGAATATTGAGAAAACAAAATGTAGCCACGAATGAAGCCTGTGATCAACTATTCCATATCCATTATGACTAAGCCAATGAGAATATATTTGGGTCACTATACTTAAATCCAAGATTTCCAATAACCATATTATTCTATGAGGCAGAAGTCATCCAGAAGCCTGGTGAGATAGCAGATCCAAGAAACAAACCAAGGCAGGCAAGGCCTCACTGAATACTCATGTACAACTACTGCACATGCCCTGCCTTGACATTTAGATAACAGCACATGGAACAGTCAGTGAAGAAAACTCCAGTGTGAGACATCTATGAGCCCCATCACGCAAGTCGAGGCCTAGAAGAGCCTCAAATATTTCATAAGTATTTGGGTTAAAAATTCAAATTAGGCCCCAGTATTGAACTCAGACTACACCAACTTCAGAAAAGAAAGCCATCATTTTGACACAGGAGTCTCACAGAGTCCAGTGAATTATGTGGACCAGAACCCTCTGAATAGTTCAAACATGGCAGCCGCCAATGCTTATCGCGATACAGGAGTGCATGTGGTTGTTTAAAATGGCAATGACCAGGATGAAGTCAGGCTGCTTTAACGTTCTAACAGGTAAGCTCTTTTTTTTTTTTTTTTGTGGCTACCGGGAGTCGAACTCAGGCCCTCGCACTTGCCAGGCAGGCACTTATGCTGCTGAGCCATCTCACCGGTCCCAGGTAAGCTCTTTTTTATCAAGGTCAGCAAAAAAAAACTTATCAGAATTTCCCACTTGTCGTAAAATCTACATAAAATTATCTGGTGTCAGCACATTGATCATAGGCTAATATCAGAAAAAAATTAAGTTTAGGAAGCTTGATTATTTAAAGAGAAGAAAAGAAAGCACAGCACACCTTCAACAACCATGCAGAGAATGTAAACCCAAAGGAAGAAAAGAAATAATTTCCTCTTGATATCCAAAAGATCTGTGTAGAGAGTGTGGGACAAAATTAAGATAAGGGGCATTAAGCTAAGAACCCTGAAATAAGCCACTTCTTAGTAAAAATGTTCAAGCTGTGACTTAAGCTTCAGGAATAACCATGCCTTTCCCAGACAAGGTGTTAGAAAGCGTAGTGAAGACTTGTTCTTTTTTGCTGAATTTTATGAGATAGCCAGATAATTTAACATAAAAATTTTATTTCAGAGTCTTTCCTATATTGTGATATGCTTGTCATCACCTAGTACTGCCATCGCAATTTCTACTTGCATCTGCTTACAACTGTGTCACTATCTACCACACACCCAGGTGCCAATTAAAACACTGTAAATTTATTCACAAAAGAAATGGGCTCATATAATCAAAAGATTAATAATGTTGTAATAATGCAAATCTAAATGCCTCTGAGACAAAGGCTAGTCACCATGTAACTCTGGGCTCACTTTAATGTCAAGGAAACAATAAAAACGAGAGCAAACAAAGGAAATACATGTCTTGATACTATCCACTTAGCACTAAGGGAAACAAAGATACAGTCACAATTAAGTATAACCAAAAATAAAATGGACAGGTGACATGAGACCACCCATGGTCCAGGGACAGTGGAAGGGGGTCCTTCTCTGTCCTTGTCCAGTTGTATTTCACTGAGAAAAACATTTCTCCTGTTGCTATTTTCTCATCTCAAAATGCATGTGAAGCCACTTTGGAGAGCAGGAAGGAATCTATTCATTCAAGAGATGATTAGGAGCATGATCCAAAAGCCCTTTCTATTTAGCTGTGTAATGTGTGTGGTTTTTATTTTTGCACTTATATTTGAATACGGATGTGTCTGGTGCTCTGGGAATTCAAAACACTTCAAACCATGTAATGAAGCCATACTGTGAACACTTAATTAATTTAGAGTAGGCGCTAATTCTTAATAAGAACTTTAAAACATGGTTTTGTGAATAAATCATAATTCAGAGAATCCACCCACAAATAAATGAGATTTGCCTGTAGCTGAGAAAGATCCACTTTAAACAGGATCTGAAAAAAGTCAAGAAACTGTACTTCCAGGTTTCTATGGTGAGATAACATTTCAAAGTTAGCAAGGCATCTCTTGCACTAAGACATGAGTAAAAATATTATTTCATGAACTCCTGCTGAAGAAACAATCATTCATGTACTCATTCATTCTTCTATCAGCTGATTCTCTGAATTGTTCAGTAAACAATGAAGGAATATATGGTGAGTGACCCCAGGGAGACTGCGCCCACCCATATGCACCAGGGCAGATGAACTTGTACAGTGATAACCACGCCTTTCCTGGACAAGGGCTGATGACATCAGGGCTGATGTCCTGACTGGCAATATCTACATAACATTTCTGAAAACAGCAATGATAGCACAACACCTTGGCCCCAGGGAGTATTCCTTTTCATTGAAAGACAATGGGACTAATCATGTAATGAACTGATTGATGCTGTCCTTGGAATAGCTGCGAAAGGGACCCACTGATCAGGCTGTCCTAGGGAAGTTAAAGAATACTTCAAAAGGAAAATCATAGTCAACAGGAAGGACAAATAGAAACAAATAGACCATCACAGGCAGCCAAGAGGCAGAGTGGAAAGCATATTCCAGAATCAGGGCAGGTTTTTGTGAAAACAGGGAAGAGTAAGCAAATTTGGAGTGTTCCCAAAACAAAAAATATATTATTGGTGGAGAAGAAGGTTAATAGAATACAGTGCAGAAGAGAAGATGGAATAAGAAATAAGAATCAGCTGTTTCTTAGGAGAGTTACAGTGAAGGTAAATTGGAACCATGGGAGAGTTTTAAAGGCATGATCAAGTTTGTGTGATGAGCACATAAAAGGATGCTGTGTGTGTAGCAGGGATGCAGGCTCTGTCCTCATGGAGCTTACTGAAGGTTTTACGTATGACAAAATACTCATGTGCAGCACAGTAAAGGAAATTGCAAGTACGAAATATACAAGAGTTTGATTCTGAAAGTACTAGTAGGTAAGCCAGAGATGGGTTGGCAGCTTTCCAAGAAGCCATTTTAGCTCCATTACACTAAAAATCAACAATGTAATTTGTCTCCCATAATTTCTAAAAGAATTCCTACAAAGACTATGATAACATAAAACCTATCCGAAAAAAATTGAAATGAAAGAATCCCTATAATAAATAAAGAACTTCATGCCCAGAGTCATCCAGATCCCCTGATATTCTGAGCCTACAAAAAAGTTGCCTGATCTCTACTTGGTTTTGTGTGAACCCAGCCAAAACTGATGTTTCTAACAGCAGTTTCAGTAAAAATGGTGCCAGAAACAAGGGAGAGAAACAAGTACAGGGGGGAAAAAGACTGTAAATGAATCATCTCTGCAGTTCTTGCTTTTCTTCACAGATAGCTATGGTCTTTCACCTCCACAAAATACCATTGAGTAACCAAGTCCTATAGCTGCAGATGATCCAGGGGAATAGACCAGCTGTTCTTTTCATATATGCACCTAACTTATTTCAAGGGTGTTTTTGTTTTATTTTTACAGCTGCAAAGTGTTAGGAATCCAAAAAGAGCTGCCAAGAGTACAATCAGACGAATTAGCTTAGGGCTGGTTTTCATGGTATATTCAGAGCTGTTCTAAATAAGTTCCCTGTGTGGTTGCTGAATACCCTGAGTGATCAGAGCTGTTTCCCAAACAGAGTCGGAATGGTTATTTCTCCATTTGCAGCTGCTTATTTGATTTTTAAAAAGACCCTTCACAACGTTTTCTCATTGCCTTAAAGAACTGTTATATATGCATATCTACAGGGTGAGGTTGCCATTATAACAAGAAAGATGAGGACATTGACAGTCACGGAAAGCCTCGTGAAGACTAGTCATAGAACTGAAGCAAAACTGCAGGTGCTGCTAAGTTTATGGATGTGTTATAATAACCAGCCAATAATAAATTCCTATAATATTATATGCTATTTCCTCTGACTTCCACTGTACTATTCAGGAAATGCTTTTCTCCCAAGCAAAGTAACCCAATGGTCTGGCAAGAATATTTTTGACGAGGAGCTGATTGGACTAAAAGCCAAGCCTGTGGCTTTCTGGAATATATAAGCCCTGGAGTACTTACTTGGCTTTGGAATCTTGGCAACAGGTCATCACCCTGAGGACCCCTTTATGCCACAGCTGCCACTCCCTTTCATGAACCATAGAACCGTCTTCACCTTGATTCCACACACACAGTTCTGGACTCAGCCTTGTGGTGCTGCTTGTTCAGCCATGGCTGCTCAGGCGACTGCAATGGTTGGTCAAGCTCATGTCAAACTCACTGGCGATGAGACCACTGAACACGAGGTCTGTTTTGACTTATCTTACCGAGCTTTCCACACTTCTACAGTTCCTCCTTATCATTTCTAAAAATGTACACTACTGTTTTGCTTAAAGCAGTGTTCTTTGCTTTTTCCTGTGATGTTCATTTTCTTTTTAGTCAACAGTCTTTTTGGTTGGCCCAGTACTACATAAAGTAGATCATTGTAATGCCGCAAAAATATGAGTGTGACTCTCCGGGGTACATGCCCAGTGAATCAGATGTTCTCAGCAATAACTCCACGTGTCAGTGCAGGTTAGCTGTGGGCCTTGGAGAGAAGTGTCAGCTCAGGATCTCCCCTGATCGGTTGCCATAGGTGCCCACTGAAAGCTCCCACAGTGCTATGGGGTTTCATACCTTTGTTATCAGTCCTTAGACCCTGAGGCCCCTGCTGGTGGCCACCACCCATAAAGATGTCCTTCATTCCACCTATATCTTCACAGTGTGGACACAATAAGGATGTTCAATTAAAAATGGTATTGTGGGAACTTAGGACTCAAAAATAAGTTTTAAAAAATACCATGATTATCTTTGTCATTTTCCTGTCACTGGGACAAAATACCAGACACCCTTAATTTAAAGGAGGAGGAGTTTATTTTGATTCATGGTTCTTAAGAGGATCAGTCCATAGTTGGCTGGATCCAAGGCAGAAAGGGTATGATCGAAAGGGCCTGGCAGAGGTCCGTTGCTCATTCCATGGTAGCCAGGAAGCAGGGAATGAAGAGAGGACCTGTGGAGAGAGACAGACCCTTCCAGCCCTTCCAGGTCGTGCCCCAGTAATAGGCTTCTTCCAGCCAGGCTCCATCTCATAACAGCACATTCAGCTATGGACTCATCAGTGGACCCATTCAATAATGAGTATACGTCCTCTGTGATCCAATCACTTTCCAAAAGCCCCGCCTCTGTACACACGAGACTTCGGGAGGACTTTCGAGATCTAAACGAGAACAATGTTCCATTCTCTTACAGAGTTTGTATTTTAAATAATTAAGTATTTGTGCATCAGGCTACTGCCACCATTCATATCTCGAGGTCAAACCACTCAGATTAGTACTTTCATTCAAGAAGTCCTGAGAAAATGGGTCTTAGGATAGATAAACTGATGGAGAAAGGAACTAAGAAGACTTCTAGGATGTAGAGTACTATGGAACTACAGAGCAGGGTAGGTTGCTCCCATATGTGGCTCTGGGAACATAGACAACAATTTTAAGGAGCTTGGGGGATCAAATATGGATGGAAACATATGAGCAAGGGGCACTTGCATTTCCTTGGTGTAACCTTCAACAGAGCAATAGCCTAAAGCAAGTATTTTTAAGAACTTGGATCAACAATCAGTTATATGTACTGAATGGTTGTATTGATCAATAAATGGATACTTTCTAAGGACAAAAATGTGAAAAAATATAAACCTAGAGAAAGGCCAGTTGTCATTAAAGTAATAGATTTACCCACAGCTGCCATGATGGGAAACTGCTCTATATGAATTGGTTTGTTTGCAGGTTGGTATAGAGCGAAGGAAGAGGAAGTGAACCTTTAATTGTACATGTGGGTCAGTAAACCAACAAATCTATACTTTAGAACTTGCCAGGAAAATGGAAACATATAACAAGGAATTGAGTTTTATTTTCAAAATAAATTATGCTTTAGGATTCTGAAGGGACCCAAGGTGACACTTCAATCTGCTTTGATTGAAAATTGATTAACACTTTGGGGGAAAATGTATAACCAATTGAATTGCAAATTAAGGTAAATTAAAGCAGGCTGCTACATTATCCATCACTGGGTGAATACAGTGAACACCTATTGATTTGCATCCTACCAATATCAATTCCACATCTGGTGATCAATAACTAAGAATGTTGATGGTCTATTTGGAAAGACACTGTTTCAGGCTGCAATACTTAATCAGGTTAGAATTTGCCTCAGGCTACATGGAGCATACCACAGGGCAGTAGTTAAGATATGACACTTTTTGGATATTAAATGATATGAGCTCAGAACATCAACATGTTTTCTCAATTTCTCATTTTCTGAGTTGAATTATGTGGTCTTCTTTGACTTTGCATGTCTATGAAGAGATGTCTGTAAATCTGAGTTTCTGAGGTTTAAGGAGATACGAGCAGTTTTTAACCTAGACTCACTGTATCCCTGATAAATTTTACGAAAGGGGTGGAAGATGAAAAATAATGTCCTCTGTCATTCAGAGGACAAAATGAATGAAAGGAGCCCCGGGATGAACATCTGAGAGCATGCCATCTTGTTTCTATTCAGATTTAGTCTTCTGTCTGTGTTTTGTGACTGTGTCCTTTTCTAGGACAACCCTGCTTTCCTTGTTTCCCCTCCTAGTGTGAGAAGAGTGCTAGGCCACAGGGAAAGCTCCTGCCGACAGGAAACAGAAAGCTGCACAAGGTTCAAGATGGCCAAGTAAGGCCTAGAGATAGAGGGGCTGAAGCGCTCATCCCAAGAGCAGTTCAGAGTATCATCAAGACTAACAGCGAAAACAGGGGAAGTACTGGGACCAAACATACCCTGTTTTAGAGTTTGAAAGAGCAAGGCTCAGCAAATTATTTACCTTTCCCTTGGTTGTAGAACTGGGAGGAAGCATGGCATTGAGACTCTAGTTAAAGTCTGTCTGACCCCAAAGAGAGTTTCCTTTTACTGCACTCTTTTATCTGCTTAACTAATAAAATCCAGTCAACTAACCCGTATTAGATAGATGTTTTCCATAGGTGTTTGCACCTCTAACTATTTTGAAATACAATTATCTCTCGGTGCAGAACAAGGTACAGATGATAATCGAAACTTGACTTAAAGGTTCCAGCGTGGATGACCTAGAAAATCAAGCTATGAAGTGGAGAGAAGAGCTCCTCAGTCCCTCCCACTTTTTAGTTTTAGGGCACATAATCAGCACTTCGCGACCCCAAAGGAGAAACTCCTTGCGTAGCCGACTGTGCACTTGGAGTGCGTCGCAGTGGACACAGCTGATCGCGCTGGACTGTCCGCACTCTGGCTTCCCTGGAGATCTGTCATATGTGGCTCCCAGTAAGATGAACAGGGGCATCTGTGCCCCAAAGACACACTTCTATCCCCAGTGCAAAGCTAATTGGTATCCAGCCTGTGACCTTGGCCCCATCTAACCATGTGCCAACCCAGTTCTGTCTAGCGCTTGTGCATCAAGAGAAAGACCTTCTAGCTGACAGGAATAACCTGTTCTCTGCTTAGTTTGCTTTGGGCAAGAGTCAGTGATAGGGTCACTGCTCACAAATATGCACACACACGCAAATACCTCTGACCTTACGTGCACTTATGAAAGGTCGCTATTTTTACATCAGATCAAATTGTACATATGTAAATAATTGTAGGGAAGATTGTTATTTCTGGTGTATCCTGATATAGCTGTGACTGAGAAATCAAGCCAGTTTTAAAATTCAGGGGCAAATGAAAATTTCCCCAACACAACATCCACCAGTTTATAAAACCTCATACCACATAAGCCCCTAATATCCTTCCAGAAACGTCAGCAACAATGCCATTGCCACTAACTGCAGAAAAATTGTTGTGGGACTAATGCTTAGGTTCAGATAGCCCAAAGCTTAAGAAAGACTTTACTGCAGACAAAATGTTTTGCTTCCCAGCTTACTAGTAATGTTTGTAAAATAGCGTAAGATTTCACTTTTGTTTTTGCTTGAAACATCAGCTATTCCGGTACAGCTCCTGTTTCTGTGCTGTATTGGCTATTGACTATTTTTTTTAACTTTCAACATTTGCTAAGTCCCAGTAAAATGGTAGAAAATGTGTTCATCCATCTTTGTTCTTCTTTAATAGAGATTTGTTTCAATCATGCTGTTATTTGCACTTGAAAATAGCAGGCTCGTAGAATCTAAATGTGAAGCTCAAAAATGTGCACACGGCAGAAAGCAAATCTCAGAAAGCCAGCCATGCTGGCCCGAGGCCTCTAAAACCTTATAAAAATGTATGTCTGAAACATCATTATCACTCCTCACCTACCTACAAGGAGGCAATCAAAATGAAGTCAACTTTCCTCTCCTTGTGGCTCGAACTCACATTAACCAGATAAAGAGGAAAAAAGACTCTGATTTTCTCACCTACATATGTTCTAACTTTAGTCCAGGAGAGAAGATTCTGGAATTTCCCACCTCTGAAGTGAAAACTTGTTTTCTCCCTGGATATGTAATTGCTGACACATTTTTTTCCCCTTGATTCCATTTTATCCCTGCATCTTTTTTATTTCTCACAAGCTCTTTGAGGGAAATGATGTGCTTAAGATAAGGCAATGTGCTCTGCCTACCACAGCTGAAGGGAGCTGGTAGAGAAATGAAGAGCTTTTCAGACTTTCCTAATTTAGTAGCTGGGAATTCCCAGCGATGGGCTGCGTGGTAAGATCAAATGGTTGGAAATGCAGAAGTGGGTCCGCTTGGTTTCTGCAGCCAAGAACACTTCCAAAGCAGGCTTTAGTAGGCTGCGTGGAGAGGCAGCTGCTGCTCAGCAGAGGGGACTGCTGGTTGCTACATGTTTTCATTATCTTAAAATCCTCACACCTGCCAGAAGTGCCTCCCTTTGGAACAAGTTCAGCTCATCTTGGCCCTCTCCCTTCTGGAAGCAAACACAGAAATGGGAGTACGCAAGTGTAGGCAAGGGGATTTGCACATGTTCAAAGATACGGAGAGAGCCATTGCCCCTTTCAGCATCGCTGTCACAGAAATCTCCTGAGTCACTGGGCTGCCATTTGGACATTCTTCAAACAGCATGAAGACTCTCAGGACCGCACATTGTGCTGCCCAAAAATAGGTGATGGAATGAGAGAATCCCCTTCAGTGTGCCCTGAGAAACTAGCAATTTGGTTTATGGGCTGTCAGCTTTATACATGAATCTGTACACGTTTATACACATACATATACACATGCACATGTGTGTATATATACATATGTAAAATACAAACATCTGTGTGTATATATATGTGTGTATATGTATGTATATGTGTGTGTATATATATATATATGTATATATAAAATTGTTCTGAATCCAAAATAACACGTTTAGTGTAAACATTTAGAAAAATACACAGAAAGCATGTTCTTACAAAATTAAAATGACCTTTCCTGGAAGCTCTTCCTGTCTATTAGTATCATCATTTTTATTATTCACTATTGCATCCATATTCTCATCAATATTATTATCAGTCACGACCATGGAGCATGATATGTGGCATCACCCATGTTTGCTAAGTCCCATCTTGAATGATGTGCTCATGAAGGACATTACACTTTGATCTGAACCAATTTATCCACCCTAGAGGCTGAAAATACACATATTTACTTAGCTGCAAATGTAGTTCATCACAGGGGATCCCTCAGCCCCTGGAGAGCCAGCTATGTACTTTTTTCCCACATCAACTAGCAAAGGAAACAGGTGGCATGAAAGGCTGCAGCCAGCTTGGGTTGGGGATAGAGTGCTCTCCGAGCTTCCCTGCTGGAGAAAACCTACAGTAGAGGTGAAATTATGGCACTCATGCTGAACGGGGATGCAGAGCCCTCTCTGTCCACTTGTGACCCAGCAGGCAAGCATCAGCTCTTCAGGTTTCATTGCAGTGTTGACACTTTGCAATTATAAGTGGGTTTGGGGTTGTAGTTTGGGCACTCGGTCTCTAAAACATTTGCTGTCACTATTAGGACATGTGAGCCAAATGGGGCATAAAGAGAAGGATCCCCACCTCCCTTGAACCCCACAGTTTTGATTTGTGTAACTCTTCCTCCTCCCACCTGAATTTTTTCTTTAACTTGAAGAAAATGAAAGGGGTCCTGAAAGTATGAAAAGTAGATTTTTCTTCACTGTAGGCCTGGGTAAATGTCACTTACCAATGAGAATGTCACTCTTTTAGTTCAAGTCCTAATACTGGCCTAGAGTCACATAAGAGACAATGACAGACCATCAGCCTCTGGGTCTCCCACCTGGTTTTCCATTATTTCACCCTAAAAGTGTTCTACGAACAACCCAAATTCTCACTAAGGGGAGAGTGGAGTGGAGTCCTTCTCCAGTTGCTGGCCATTTGAGAGAATTAGAACATGTTATGGTATTTCATCACCTTTCAAGGGATTTTACTCTTATTGTACCATGGGAAGCTAAAATTGAAAGAGAGTAAGTAAATGTGATTGAAAAAATAAATTCTAGAGTTAGGGTTTTCTTTCCATCCAGGTTTTAAAGTTCATATGGTTCTGATCTGGGACAAGAACGACCAGTTATGTACTCTGAGTCCATTTTAAAATATTTAATGGTGTGAAATAAAAAAGAAAACTCAAAAACTTCTCTAACGCTGTAGGAGAGGTAGAGGGGGCAGAATTAACAAGGAAGCTGGGAGGACAGGATATACCGTTATCTCATTCTCCTTCACAAAAAGTGCATTGCCATTTGCTCATGCTTTTAGTTAATTTTATACATAGATCTTGATAGGAAGCAACACCTTTTTTATAGGATGCAAAATGTGTTCCCTAATGTGAGAACCAAATTTTTGCTAACAAATCTGAGCCTGTTCTCAAGAAAATCTTAAGGTCCATCTTCATCCCCATTGACCAGCTGATCTGGCTATATTGAAAGCGCTTTTCTCTTTCTTCCATCCCTGTGGGCTCAGCACTGAGCTGCAATGGAAAATACGCATCAAAGGTATAGATCGGTTCCTTTGTCAGCCTCAATAACCCTCAAAGCTCATCTGCAGGAATTTTTCAGGAGTTACCTGATGCCTGCTTCATTATTGTCTCAATCATTTTCCAGTGCTTGGGAAACCAATGTTCTATAAACCCCAATGAACCAACACTCATCCCAACCAGAAATTGGCCAAAATTAAGCAAAATTCCAGGTGAGGAAAATGTACGTTAAATGTGGCTAGCACTTTGAAAAGTGCACATTTACTATAAAATAATCATAAATTCTCTATAACCTCATAATAAGAATTAGACTAGAACCATCACATACAAAAGGTTAAAGCTATGATTTTTTTAATGAGAACTATAACAACTTAGGATATCGATAACGCTTGTACCTGGCACCTCTAGTTATGAAGGTTTTCATCTTTTGATTGCATTGATTGAAAATTATTTCTGCCTTGGGCTCCTGCGTGACCTGCGTGAAATGAGTTGCAGGCTCTGATCCAGTCTCTTGTGATCAGCTGACCATAGCTTGTGCTCTGTATTGGTAGATGCCCAGAGAGGTCACGTGTTGCATGGCCAGCTGGGTGCACACTTATCTCCTCTGGTGGTCTTCGGTCCAGGACCTGCACCATGCTCAGCACCATGGCGTTTCTCTGTATTTTGGGTTGGGGCAAGTTGTAGGGTTGGGAGAAGCAATGGACTGAGTATTTGCCCTGTGACTTTCAAAGATGGGATGTGACAGAAGGGTGAACCAACAGTCATACACAAAGGCTGGTGTCTTTCCGTGAATAAAATACAGTTGTCCCAATGTGTGGTCTAGGATGGATGTGGTAAATAGGCAGAGAGAATGTGGGAAAATGAAGACACTGAACTACATACCATATTTCATTTTCCTTCATGTCTTAGTGTTTCCAATACATACGGGCAAATATTTGATGACTGCCCTCCTCACCTCGTTCCAGTGCTAATGTCTGAGACTGTGTACACGTGTGTCCCTGTGTGCACTTGCCTTTGAATGCTGTGATGTTAACATCCATTAAACCCGCAGGAACAAAAGAACTTCAACCAAGGCCAAAGACTCAAAAGCATAGTAAATGCATTTGAATTATGTATGATATCATTGAAACCATGTAAGTAAACATGTTGCTATGAAATTAAAATACCCAGAGAGGGATGCAGATGAACTTATACGTTGCTAGAGGTCTTGTAAATTGATAGAACACTTTGAAAAACAATTTGACCTTAGATACCAAGAGGTACCAAATAAAAAGTGCGTTCATTTTGACCTGGTAATCTTACTTGTGGGACTTTAGCTAAAGGAAGCAGAGTTAGAAAAAGCCATGAGCATAAAAATGTTCATCACAGTACTGTGTACAGTAGTGAAATACTGGAAACCATTTAAGTGCCTGACGGGAGACGAAAAGAATAATGAATTATGGTGCAGCCATCCCAAAGCATATTTTGCAGCCTATTAAAACAATGGTTGTGGAGACCGCAACAACACTAAAAACGCTCGATATAAAATACTGAGGAAAAATACAAAATTGCATATACACCATGATTGCAATTGTGTAAAAATGTAAATGCACATGGGCAGAGACAAAATTGGTAATGAGCAACCATAAAAATAGCTGTGTAGAAGCTATGAGAGTAGGTGATTTCTTTCTCTCTTTATGGCTTATGACTCATTGTACTTTCTAACAATAAAAAAGAGGGAAAGTGGGAGCTTACTTATTTTTTATCAAGAAAAATGTATTTATAAGGCAAGGCATCAAAAACCATAAGCACTTGTGGCTGCTTTTCCGTGTGCCAGTATTTCAGGTTTCTCAGAGGCAATGTCATTTTTAAACCTTAAATTCCAAATTGTAGTTGTTTAGGAAAAAAAGATTTTTGTGCAGGGGAACTGTGACTGTGAGATATTTCATGAGCATCAAATTTGAGCAAAATTACAAGAGATAGGTTTGATTTTATTTCATAGAGACGACCTGTTTCAATTTTATGCCCTGAGTCATAGACGCTTTCAAAAGTTGCAGGTGAAATTACTTAAAAATTTGTCACACTTCCAGTGACAGTTTTGGAGCTCAAACGAACATAAATATTTTTACTTTATCACATAATTGCCTCTAACTACCAGTTAATTTAACTGGGTACCTGTAAAATTGTTTTCCAAAGTGGTGATACCCCAGCAAGTCTGCAAAAAACGCCTTTTTCCCGCACCCACGCCTCTGAGCCTCACTTTTTCCCTCTTTGCAGGCATGTTACAGCCCCGCTAATAGCTCACATTGCCTGCCCCATGCAGCCCTTTAAAAGCCACTGACTGACAAATTGCGCCAGTGAATGTGTGTACTGGACTTAAACACCAAAGCAACAAAAATACTTCAGCATCACGATTAGAAATGGAGCTGAAGGGGCCGGTGAGATGGCTCAGCAGCTTAAGCGCCTGCCTGGCAAGCGCGAGGGCCCAAGTTCGACTCCTGGAACCCACATACAAAAAAGGGGCCGGTGATATCGCTCAGCAGCACGGGCGCCTGCTGGCGCGCGAGGTCCTGAGGTCGACCCCCCGGTACCCACAAAAAAAAAAAAAAAAGAGAAATGGAGCTGAAGTTGTGTTTGGGGTAAGCCAGGCTCTGTTCAGCTCTGGGTAAGGGCAAAGCATTTTTCTATAGTATTTACATCCTAAGAAAGAAGTTTCTGTGTTATTCAATAAGAAGGCAAAAAAGAAATGGAAAGACGATTGTAAACAAATAGATTATACCTGAGGGACTTCCTCAAGCTCTGTTGTAAGAGTGAGCTACATTTGGGGAGCTATATTCTCAGTGTTAACAGAGAAACAAAAGGTCCAGAAGAGGAGGACAAACTGTCCCAGTGGGCCTGTCCAGGTGACTTGTGGTTTTAGCCTCCTGTTTTGGGAAGGACAGAGGTAACCTGGAGTGTAAGAGGAGGACAATGATGAAGATAAGCCGAGATATAAGCATGTGCGGGAAAGGGAAAGTTAAGCCCTTACTGTGCACCAGTGGACCTGGGCATTATCGCCTGACCCCCACCCCATGGGAAGGTAGCTATAAATGTCACCACATGGCAGTTAAAAGCTGGCCACTGTGAGGCTTGAGCGGCTGTGCAGTGTAGATGGGATTTGAACTCAAACACTCTAACTTGGGGGTCCATTGTCCTAGCCAGTGTGCTGTCCATGTTCCCTGCGTGGCCATGAGAAAGCGTCAGAAGACCACACATGCCTAGGATGAAGAAGGGGGACAAGGTGTGCGGGCGACTCATATGAGAGACAGAGAGGCAGTGACCCAGGCAGGCTGCAGGCCCCAAGGTGGGCACTCTGGGAAAGGAGATGTGTGGCAACAGAAGAAGGAGGAGGAGAAGGAGGAAGCGATGCAGAAGGAGGAGGAGGAGGGGAGGGGGAGAGGGAGAAGAAGAGGAAAAAGAGGAAGAAGAAACCAGTTCCCTACAGCATAGTCTGGGGTGGCTCTCTTGGTCCTACCTGGACAGGGATGTGCGCTAATGACTTCAGTGCCCAATTTTCATTTACATAAGAAAGCAGCTTTATGATCATCACCATTTTGTCACCCCGCTGCTCAATTTTAACAAGATGTGTGTCTGCCAAGCCCAACCCAGAGTGACACAGAACGAACAAGGACAATAGAAGATGCACGGACCCTTACATCCCATGCTGCATGTTGCTGTTGTGGGTGACATCATTGATACGTCTTCGGTAAGGTCGTGTTTTGGTTGTGAGCTCCCGGGTGTTTTCTCTAAGGAGCCCTCGGTGAGGAAGCGCTGTGGCACAGAGGTCTGTGTTCTCGGGGATTACGGGGCTCCTAGGACGAAACTGCGCTCAGCCGGGCTCAATCCAGGATAAATGATTTATAATTATACCCGAAGAAGAGACTGGAGCTGCACGTTATTTTTGCTCTGATTGAAAACAGGTTTGCACGCCATAAATAGGCAGCGTTTTTTCTAGAAAAAAGTTGAGGCTTCCAAGTAGATCCATTTAAATGCCAAATTCTTAATGTGTTCTGAGAGTGGCTACATCAACTTCTGCTTCCAAGTGGAGATGAATTTGAGCAACCTCCCAAGGAGGACTGAACTGGTTTTGATGAAGGAGATACTGGTTCGGTTGTCTAAGGTTGGAAAGATTTTTCACAGGAACCAGACTTGCCCTCCTCAAGAATGTCCTGCTGCTGCTCCTCCTGAATCCCAGCGCTTCTGTGGTTCATGAGTGTTCTCAGTTGTTAAATTCTCAACTCCCAAACCCTGAAGAACAAGGCAGATCGACACATTAATTCAGTCTCATGTGTTAATACTACCTAATACTGTACCGTAGAGCACCGCTCCTTCCATGTAGCACACTGCATTTTAATAACTTCCATTGTTTTTACCTGAAATGGTGAAGTCAGAGAGATGAACTAAGTGATCACTACTGAAAAAGCTAAGACTATCAGATACTTCAGCTCCTAGCGGGTGGGAACATTATTTAATCCAGGGGATCTCAGAATTCACGAAACATCAGAATCACCGGGAGTGGGGGCTTACTATAGCACAGCCCCAGTGTTTCTGACTCTGAAAATCTAAGGGCCCAGAATATCTGTATTTCTAACAGGTGCCCAAAGTTGCTTTCAAGGGACACACATGGAAGGCACTTTAGCAGCTCAAGACCTTGCAGTGCTATTGATCATTATTAAATGGCTTGATATCATATGGGTGATGACTGCAATTTGGGTCATTTTCTGCTATGGAACAAAAAATATAGCTATTTTCAAGGCAGTCAATATAAATTATTTAGAACCAGCCCACAAACTATGTCCATTAGAACATTCAGTGGGATCCTTATCCACGCGATAGTACGACCTTCATCAGCACTTCCTTCCTGTAGCACCGTCGTTTGGGGGTTGACTGTACTTGGAGACATGGAATGAAGGCCTCATTAGGAGCCAGAATTCCAGCAGAAATAGAAATGCTGCATTTATGTTTCCTGTTAGTCTTGGTGTGCTTTATTTTTAATTGGTATTCACTGCTATACCTTTTAAAATTATTTATTGCACAAACAACACCATAATGGCTTTAACAGAAACCAAAGAGGAAGAAGGAAGAGATCCCCAAACCCCCACACCCACAAGTTACGGCTTCCCTTTTTGCATTCCCAATTATTCTCCACATGCGCCCGTAATTTTTCCTAGTTGTAATCATAGCCTGGATAAAATTGTGTTCGCTGATATTTCCACTTGACACTGCAACTGTGCGTAGTGAGTAGACAAAGATTAGCATATAAAATAGATCAAGAAAATAATTTTTGGGAAAATACTTCTTTATCAAAAACTGTCAGGTTTGTGTTGTTTACTTGTGTGTGAGCCCCACAGCTGGAAGTGTGGATATAACACAGCAGAAAGAAGTTCCTTGGCTTTTCTAGTACTTTTGTTATTGTTGTCTATTAGGTCATGCTATAGAACTGTCCCTATGGTGGGCTTTCCAAAGGTTTCCTCCTCATACAGAACTGAAGGAGAAAAAACTACAAAGTCCTGTTTTCTGGACTTCTGTTTCCTGCTGTGGAGCCTCCTTCCCAACAGAGAAGCCCTAGGGGGTGAGAGTAGGTCTAGGGCTGTGTGTTTCTTTTCCCTCACACTTGGATAAAGAAGATGGAAGACAGTAACTGGGAAGGATATCTTTGGTTTGCCCAAAATCAATGTCAATGTCAGAAAGGCCATCTGGTGTCTGAAACCTGTCACACCCTTCCCCGCTGTGTGACTCGGAGCATGTTAGTCACGCTGAGTCTTGAGGACTTCATCTCTAAAATGCACATAGCGATGTTCACTAGATGGGGTGGTGTCTACATGTATCCCAGGTACTTGGGAGGCTGGGGCCGGAGCATCAGGAGTTCAAGGCCAGCCTGGACAACTTAATGAGACTCTGTAACTCGAGTTCTTTTGGAAAGACGAGGCAAGAGTCTGGGAGTGGCTGTCATGCAGGAGGCACCCAGTTCATGCCCCTAACGTCCCTGGATTCGACAGTTTGCCACCCACCTTAATTTGGAGAATCTACAATTGTGTTTTCACTATTTTTTTTTAATTTGAGGTTAACATGCTTGGAGACACCAACAAGGCGGCAAACGCAGTGCTCTGCCGCAAGCCTGGATTAGATAAGTAGGTGAGCTGCCTGCTTGAAGTCTGGGCCTTGGGTGCTGCCTTCATTAGGTACAGCTAGAATATGGCCTGCGTTAGCTCACTAATACTCGGCCCCCTGCCAAGGGCTGTGAAATCAGCCTGAATTCCAATCTTTATAATACATGAACCAAACACTTAGTATCACCCTCAGCAAGCAGAACTGATATTGTCATTAAAGCTTAGTGGCTGTGCATTTCACTGAGAGGGGTCTATTTGCTCCCTGTTTTGGTTAGGGAAATCACATCAGGCTTACATTTTCTTGTTAGTTTTGGATTTACTTCCTTGTTAAGGGCCAGTCAGTACACTGGGGTCTATTAACATCTTTTCATGAAAGGAAAAGCTTTGGTTGTTAGACGTGGTAACTCTGCCATTGGAGTGGACCGATTAATTTGCTACCCGACAAGTGATTACAAGGTCAGCTGTGCCATGACTGGTGAAAGGATTTGAATATAAATTCGTTGAGAAAAAGAGAACCACTCAATGAAATGTGGAATTCTGACGAAGCCAGCAGTTGCTTGGAAGATGTGCAAAGCCACCATTTCCCTGTGCACCACAAAGGGAAGAACTGGTCCCCACATAGAGGTGACCTCACCACATTCGCAGCCCTCTGCTACTGTTCAAGGAACCAGAGCTTTTCGACCTCACTGGACCTCAGGGATCCCCTGAGAAAAGGGAGCACAGGCTCCAGATCCTCTGAGAGTTTCACTGCAGCGCTGACCTCTCTGATTTTACAGGGTAAACTCCCTATGTTGGACCATTATACTCTGCAGACTGAGTGAGATTTGTAAGGACGAGTTTGAGCCTCAGTGATTCTTTCATCATTTAGTAGACAAGTACCGACTTAGTTGTATACCAGGCCATTCTACCGATGAGGTTTCGCAGATAAATCCTTGCCTGAAACTGGTACTCACATCTAGCAAACAGGGGGAAAAATCATTTAAATAAAGAGTTGTGGTGCAGGAGACAGTGACAAATGCCCCCAGGCACAGGGCAGGACACATTGCAGGTATGGGAAGGAGGGAGTCCGGAAGGAGGTTGTCTGTCTGGACTTTAAGAAGTAGGTTTAGGCACACGGAGATGGCAAGGGGTGACGAAGAACATAACATTTTTTATGATGCCTGCTTTTTCTACAAATATAGGATGTAATCACCGATCAGACAACCATTCACCTGATCACACTCAATTTACTTATTAATTCTAAACTGTGCACTAGTTGTGTCTAGGATTTCAGTCATATCTATACGACATGGAAAATAATAACAGCCTTGCTTATGCCCCCCAGAAATATAATCTCCCTGGGGGAATAAGGGAGAAAAATCCACAAAAAGAATAGTTAGGATATGAATATATGATACAATCAGTCTAATTTCCAAAAATAATGGCAAAAATTAGAACCAAAGGGGTAAAAGGGAAATTAGAGTCAGTTGTGATTAGGAGCAACTTTATAAAGAAGATGATCTTAGGTAGAGACTTGAACAGCAGCTGGTTTGAAAGGGGGAAATTAAGACATTCTAGAGATTGCTAATGAATGCTTGAATAGGCTGGTTATTTTCCATGACAAGATTAAGAGATTAGGAGCGAAGGTTTTCTCTGTTTTATTTGGCTCAGCCATCTCCAGATCTGGTCTAGCCTATCTCCCAAGCTGCTAGAACCAGAAGCATCAGGAAAAATGTTATCATAACAACACAACGTAGCCAATGCTCAGGGCAGAGGAAAGCAAAGATAAGATTCATAAAATCTTCACATGAGAAACTCTTCAAGCATCTCAAAAAGCAACTGGAAAATTGGGGAAAAAATAATCAGAAATGACCATGCAATACTCTGGAAATCAACAAAAGGCAGACAGTAAATTAAGAAATATTTATTCAGGAAAAAAAAAAAAGCACCAAGCTTCAGGTATGAACAGTGAGAGATTGTAGCGTTTTGGGGAGTACCTGCTCCCACCTCCCTCTCTGTCTGTTTGCTCCTGAAAACCCAAAGATGGGCATGTAATGTTCTCCAGCATAGACCCTGATCTAGGTCACAAGACCCCTGATAAGTGTAAACTGATTGAAATTATACAAAATAGTCTATTTGACCGTTGTGAAATTAAATTAGATATCCAAAGCAGAGAGAAATCTAGATGACCCCAAATATTCAGAAATTTAAAAATATACTTCTGAAGATGGAGTTGATCAAAGAAGAAAGGACAGGGCCGATTATACTCGTTCAGTTAATATAGTTAACTGAACAAAATTAAAAAGAAAATATTTATAGAATTTTGTTCAAGCTGTGCTTTGAAAGAAATTTCTATCTTTGAATACCTGTAACGGGAAAGTACAAACATCTCAAATCTGTATAATTTAAGATACTAGAAGAGAGCAAACTTCGATCAATGGAAAATGAAGTAAATAATAAACATTAGAGAAGAAATCCAAGGCAATGAGTTCATTATCCAAAAAGAATATACCTCGAAAAGATCAAAATTGATATGCAGCCAAACTGACTTTTAAAAAAACACAAGAGAAAAGACACAAATTAACAAAGTCAGGATTGAAACAAAGACTTTGTTACTGACTGACCATAGAAAATTCATGAGGATGATAAGGGAATACTATGAACAACTTTATGTGGTAATTGAAACAAATGAGATAAAATAAATGAATCCCCAGTGAATATATTACCATAATTGACTCAAAAAGTAATAGAATACTTCAGTAGACTAGTAATTAACTAAAAGCTTGGCATCAAAAATAAAACAAGAATAAATATTTCAAAAGAAGTACAAGCTTTCTACACTAAACTGTACAAAATTGCTGAGAAATATGAAGAAGTATAAATATATGGAAAATATTCTTGTCGGTGGATTTGAAGACTTAATATTTTTGTGATGACACTTATCACCAAATTGACTGATAACTTCAGTCCAATCTTTTTCGAAGTTCTGCAAGTTTTAGTGTATACATAGAAACTGAAAAATTAGTTCGCAACTTTAAAGGACCTGGAATAGCCAAAACACCATTAGAAAAGAATGAAGTTGGAGGACTAATGCTGCTTGTCTTGCGGATGTATATTTTAAGCTGTAGTAGTCAGGATGGTGGTTATCATCATTGCCATAGATAACGCAATCAGTCCATCATACATGTGGTCACAGAGCCCACATACATGTGGTCAACCAGCTTTCAGCAATGGTAATTAAACAGAGAACTACTAGCACTTTTCATTTAGCAGTGCTAGAACAATTAGATATCCAAATTTTTTAAAAGAATTAAATTGAGATTCTTACAGTGTGCTAAAAAAAAATCAACTTAAACGTGGCATAGATCAAAAATTAAAAGACTTATGCCATAAATCTTTTAGGAAAAAAAGATAGAAAATCTTCATGAGCTTCAGTTAATCAATGAGTTCTTTGGTTCAACACTAAAAATAAGAGCTGTAAAAGAAAAGAATTGATAAAATGTATTCATTAAAATTACTAAATTTGTGTTTTGAAAGATGCTTTTAAGAAAGTGAACTCATAAACCAGGAACTAGAAAAAATATTTGCATATCATATATCTGATAAATATGATTTATACTGAATAGACATAATACAACAACTGTGCATGAAAATGTATTCAATAGCATTAGTCACTAGAGAAATGAAAATTCAAGTCACAAAGAGACACAGCCTGGAATGACTGTAGTAAAAATGGCAGAGTGTGTCAAGCAATGGAGCTGGAAACTTCATACCTTCTGGTGGGAATGTGAAATGGTTCAGCTACTTTAGACACAATCTGTCAGTTTCTTAAAAAGTGAAAGTTTTCATAAACCCGAAGAATCTTATGAAATATAGTAAACTAACCATAAGAAATTCTAACAATGACTTATTTGAGGACATCCTTAGCTTTATTCATGATACCCAACATTTGGAAACTACCTAAATGTCTGTCAGCTGCTGAATGTATAAATGGAATGTGGTATGTCCATTCAATAGAATACTATTTAACAACAAAAATAATGAGCGACTGAAATATATTAGAAGATGAGTGGATCTCAAAGATATTATTCTAAGTGGAAGATGCCAGATGCAAAAGACAACAAAATGCATGATTCATTAATTTCATTTATTTCACTTTTTTCAAAAATGAAAATATTTATAGATAGTAGGTCACTGATTGCTTGGGGCTAAGGGTGGGAGTAGAAATTGATTACATACATGTTCATAGAAATTTTATTGTGTGATGGAAATATTCTAAAACCTGGACTGTAATGTTACTGGCTTAACTTCATAAATTTATTGAAAAGACATTGAATTGTACTGTTTTTCTTTATTTTTTGTTTTTGTTTTTGTTTCTCAGGACCTTTGCACTGACCTACCTCCCCAGCCCATTTTTTATTTTGAGACTGGTTCTCCCTAAGTTGCTTATTTGCCTAGGTTGGGCTCAAACTTGCTATTGTCCTGCCTCAGCCTCCCAGGATGCTAGGATTACAGACATTGACCACTAGGGCTGGCATCCACTTTAAAAAGTCTTAAAGTTCATTAAAAATTCAAGAATACAATTTAAAGAGTTAGGGAATGTACCGTATGGCACTACATACCACTCTTCTGATCGAGAGTACTAGAAAACAAAAACTGAATGCCAACTGATTTGTTATTGTTTCTACAAGAAATGGCTTTCTCCCTGTCTCCCTCTACTTTGCACCCCCTGCTGTCCTCAGCAGTTGAACCCACAGCCCTTCAGGAGCTTTCTGGTCAGATGACCATACTTTTAGCGCCCCACTGCCCTTCGTAGTTTCCTTCCGACTTCATTTTCTAGTCTCCATGCACTACATCTCTTCTGTCTGTTCCTCTTGAGGGCATTATGATGGCAGGACGCAAACTTTACTTATTTTTGAATTCCTAGTATGACCTAGTACATTGATGGCGAACCTCATAGTGCTTTCAATGATAACAAATAGCCCACTGCGGCACACGTGTCATAGTTTCATCACCACCGATCTAGTACCATAACTGGCATATAGAAAACTTCAGTGATAAAAGTATCATATTTACATAGGTTGTTATCATCATAAAGGTCCACATAGCCAGCACCCCTGGCCACCCCTCATGGGCCACTGTCCTGTGGCAGAAGGTAAGGAAGCCCCTCCCCACCTTCCTTCACCCTCCCAGACAAAAGCAACTGGTGACAGGGGCAGACCTCTCCTGTATACGGGTGTAAATCTGTGATCAGCATCCCATTTGCCACCTCTCCTCTGAGAGGTTTCTGACCACTATTTAATTATGAGCTCTAAGGCCCCGCCCCTCCCTCTTTGGCATCCCCAATCTTTTCCATGCTCATTTACAGAATTCATTCATTTGCAGGTCTTTGGTCCCTGTGCCATGTACATAACACTCATGCAGGCCACCTTGAAAGATTAAAACTGTGGAAGATGAGCATCAACCTGCTCAGCCAGGCTCACCTTCATCCTTGAGAGCAGGACCCCTCCCTGAAGGGGGCAGGAAGATGGTGGTGATTTGAAGGCTTTGGTTTCCGGTTCCTTTTCTGCCAGGGTATTGTGGGAACTTAGGTAATCAGTGCAACTCTGGCCTGTATTTTTTCACTTACTACATGATAGGAATTCGGGATATTAATTGTAGATCCCCAATCCCTTATCTGCAATTTCAAATTCCAGAAATCTCACAAAACAGAATCTTTTTTAGTAACTCATTTGATGTTAAAATCTGACCTGATCTGAACTTGCTTGGCTGCCAAACCTCACTTGAACCAATGTGGGGGCCACTTACAGACTTTATTTTATCTCCTTAATGAGAAAACACGTATTTTTGGCTGAAGAAATACAAATGTGTTTGATTACGGGATGCTATCCCAGATACAAGCGGGGATGATTGTAACTTATGATGCGTGTGCACCACTGCCTCAAAAGTCTGGCCAGTTCCGAGCTGAGGAGGCATCTAACTGCAAGGGTTTCAGACAAGGAGCTGGGAAACAGTTTGTACTTGTCGGGCTTCTTGGTGAGAAATTAAATGAAATAACAAACATAAAGTAGTGTTCTCTTCCTTTCCCTCTACCCCACCTCCATCACTATAAAATTCCAGAAAATTACTACTCAACATGCAAAATACATTTTATTTGGTGCGAAGCAGAAAATCATTAAAATTTCTCTTCTTCCTCCCCCTGCTCCCCTTCGAAAACCTCTCTCCACTTTCCTGATTTCTCTTAGACCTCAGTCCAGTCATCACACAACTTTTTTCTTTTGTTTACAACTGTGTTATAAAATTTTAAGTACTTTAAAAATATCTCCAAACCCCAAGGAAAGACAAATCATGTGATACAAGAAGCAGCTGATCATGCTGGGACTTCAGGCGCTCACAGTCGTTTCCTTAGCACATGACCTTGGGTTGGTCACATCCTCTCGGAGTCACATCCTCTCAAAGTGCCAGTTACCTCATCATCAAAATTGAGATCATGTCTGACAGCTCACCAAAGCGGATGGCTGGATGAGGTCATCTCTTGCGGTCACTTCCAGCTCTAAAATTTGTAAGTTTCAGGCTCCTCAAAAAACCAAGGACATTCCCAGAGCCTTTGGATCACAGTGTCTGGGCCACCATCTGCTTTGCTCTTCATGACGGGCCTGCTTTGGCCATGTTGAGTAAGGAGAAGACCCCACCCCTGTACAGGGAGAGGGAGTGAGGCAGATGATGGGAAGAGGAAGAAACAATTAGGAGGGAAAGGTGAATGGAGCGTGCTCTCCTGAACTGAGGGAGCTGAGGACCAGTTATACGTCACTGAACCACAGAGTACGGAAAGATCAAGGATTTATAGCCCAAGACAAAATCCCACATGCATGGGCAGAAGAAGTGTATCTCTGGGATTTTCCAAGGGGAAAGAAAGCAGAGACTCTCAACAGCTGCTTAGGTGGTGCTTAGGCTGTCGGGCTGAGTGGGGCTCCCTGGAGTTCAGAAACATGGAGGCTCTACCACTTTCCCACTGCGTGACCATAAGCAGGTTATGGAGCCGCCCAACCCTGAATTCCCACGGATGGAAAATGGTGGCATAAACCCTCTTTCCTGGGCTTCTTAGGGGGACTCGGTGAGTGGATGCATGGAAAGTGTGGCATCCAGGGCTGTCCTGTGGGGTGTTCATGAAGACTAGCTGCCTAGACCTGACAAAACTCTAAGGAATTCTAAGGAAAAACAGAGAGTGCTTTTTGTTTGTGTAAGAAGAAAACGAAGTGCTACACGGAGGAGAAAATGCCTGGCACTCAAATTTGGCCCTTTGGAAAAGATTGACAGAATCGGCTTCCCTTTGCTGCCCAGGATGAGGTCATTGCTGGAAGCTGGAACTTGTTTGGAATGATTCTTCCTCCAGCATTTACAGTGGCTACGGAGTGGCTCGGAAGAGTAGACAGATCTTAGAAGGGGCTCAGAATTTTTTGGAGAATTTCCCATTGAATAGTCACTGTGTGAACGTCTGCTTTCAAGTATAATTTTCTGCATGTTTGGTCTGCACAGCTATTATTTGGGGGAGGCGGCATGATAAAACAATGAAAATGGGAGGTGTTATACTGGGAGCCCTGGCATTAGAGCTGGACTCCTATGTTAGCTGCAGCCAACTGGGGAATGTTAAAAGAATTCAATAGTGAGGGGAAAACAAAATTTAAAAATAGAAAATAAAGTTGAAGAATATAGTAGATGATTGAAAAAATAGTTATACCAGTAATGTTGCTTGAATTTCAAGGTTATTCTTCCACGTGACCTTTGCTCTTAGTTCCCAGCCCTGAAATGCTTTTCCTCTGAATCTTTCCCAGAGTTCTTGTTATAGTTTGCGTCTAGATGTCCCGCCAAAGCCTCATGTGGTCATAGGTGGGGCTTCTTCAGAGGTGGCTGGATCTAGAGTGTGTGATTCATTCATGGTGCAATGTTAGGGTCAAGGGCACTAGGATTTAAGGTGTGAATGCTACCCGCCCTAAGTAGCCCGGATAAAATATAAGGGATGGAAAAAGGTGTGGTCACCCCTTGCTTGCTTTGCTACCTTCTGCCCACCATGAACTGTTTCTCCTCTGCAATGCCTGTCTGCCGCGCTACCCTGCCTTGGAGCCAGCTGATTATGGACTGAAACTGCTACGAACTGTGCTTAATTAACCTTTTCCACTTTAACTTTGAGTGATGGGTATTTTGTCTCAGCAATGAGAGAAAAGTAGATAACACAGTTCTTTTCCTGTGTTCACTTAACTTTCTGCTGGACTCTGGCCTCTCTGGGAGCCTATCCTGACTGCCCCTCTCATGGGGTGCATACACGCTTCTTCATTTTTCTCTATTTTTTTCTTTTAATTTGTATTTCTTCCTAGCTATTTTCACTATGTGGCATTATAACCCATGTCTATTGTTTATTTTCTTGCTGCTATTATCCCCATTAGGGAAAAGGATACAAGACTGGGAGGGCTGGGACTCACCAGGCTCCTAGAATCAGGCCTGGCATATAGTAGGTCCTGAATAAGAAATTATTGGACAGGTAGATGAACAAAGAAGTAAAAGAACGAATGAATGAATGAATGAATGAATGAATGAATGAATGAATGAACTCACTAAGAAAAAGACAATCCAACTGAGAAATCTACAAAACAATTTATACAGGTGATGTGCAGAAGAAAAATGCATGTGGCTAATCAGCAAATGAAAAAACCCTCAGCTACACTAGTAACACAGAAAACCTGATTAAAACAAGGTGATATTATTTAACTCCCAGTAGGTTTGAAAAAAGTAAAAGACAATCCAAATTTGGGGAAAAATCATAAATACAGCCAAACTTGCACACACTGCTGGTGGGCAGGTAGCTTGATGACTAAAAGGGCAGCACATAAAGAAGTTGATGATGCCCAGTACCTGTAAGTTGACACTGTCGCCTCCAGAGAAACCACTGTGCTTGTGGCCACAGGCTCTTCTGTGTGGCAGTGTGCATTACTAATAGTGTACAGTCAGTGCCACCCAAGTGCCCATTGGGGAAGGAGAAAAGATAAATTAACTGTAGGGTCATCAAGTGACATAGTACTATTAAATGATAAAAGTGATTTAATGTTGAAAGTTTGCCAGGGAATATGGTGTCTTTGTAAATTAAAATCAGCAAAGCAGTTCTGTATATTATTTAAAGATAAAACAAGTACCTAATGCATATTACATTAATGACACTGGTTTCCCTAGGGGGGAAAGTGTGTTCAGACTGGGAAGGAGAACATAAAGTTATTTAACTGTAATTTTATATTTCTCTTATAACTACATCTCACATGAACATATTCATTCAGGCGATGAAAATATAAGTGTTTAAGTGTCATCTGTACTTTCTGTATTTTTTGTCTTCTGAAATTTAAAAATATCACCAAAGTGCCCAGGGGAAGCTGCTTTATCTTAAGAATTAGGGTATCTACCTCATCTACGTAGGGTTACTGCAGATAGGAAATGAGACAGCTCTCATAAAAGTGCTTTTTAAACTACTATAGAGCAATGTTTTATCCTCATTATTAATGCTGTTTTTATAGCCATCTTCCATTCTCCCCTAATGAGTGCTAAGTAGAACAGTTTGTAATCTGTTCCCATGATCTCCTGGGACCTTCCTGGAACTCCAAGGCGTCTACACAGCCTCCAGGGCAGGGCTTGGAGAAGGGAAGAGACAAGATTTCAAGCCTCTGAGCCCACTTCGGATGTAAGTCTTTAGCTTTTATCAGTTTTGACTTCACACTTCCAAATAAGGTTTCCTTTAAAGAAAATTTACATAGCTCAATGATAACTGTACCTTCTCCATCATCATATCCAGAAGTTACAAGAGTCACATTACTTAGTTTTATCAAAATCGGATTCAACTGAGTTCTGACTCAGTGTCTGTCTTCCACCTGGCTACTGAGAAGCCACCATCTGTTGTCCCTCTGTCCCCTCAGATCGTGCACGTGTCACGGGTACTTTGGACAGCAGGACATTTCTAGACAACCCTCTGCCCATGGCAGATATGCTCTTCCCAGTTGACAGGCGCGAAGGACACTCGGAGCAGCTCTGCAACAATGCCTGGGTTCCCCAGCAAGGGGACCGCACAGTGGTTCCCCTGGGAGGACCCGATCCCACTCCAAGGGACCTGGTAGGGGCCAAGCAGAGGTCCCTGGTGCTCAAGAACCCCCAGGCACATTTCCATTCTAGTGTCCCTGCCCCCCCATGCACCCCAGAACTGATTACTTCAACCTTCAAGGGAACATGAAAGCTGGTCACCATCTTGGAAGGAAAGACAGAAAACACACACATACACAAACACACAATATTTTAGTAAATGATCTTCCTGTGGATCCTGTTATAAAGATTTGAAAAGCGCTAATCTAAAGCCATTTCTCTTTGTACCTTGATTTGTTTATACTGTGAGGCCTCATTTTTGAATATCAAACACCTTCAGTGCCCTGTGCGGCCCTGCCCCAATCTGACACCGCCATCCCGTACCGTCCACATCCCGCCACTGCACTGAGGAAATGCACAGACCTGTTCGCTCTGGGTGTCCCTGTGCTGGCTCCACGCTGCATACCTCCTTGTTCCCCCGCTCCCCTCAGGTGGCCTACCGGCCCATCACCCACTCCCCCATCATCCACCTGGAGCCAACCTTTGATGTCACCTTTAAGTGAGGTGATCCTCATAGTTAGTGGGTGAATTGGTGGGGTTGAAAGAAGTAACTCCACCTCCAATTTAAATGGGGACCCCTTAGCAGATCATACTGCTGATACTGAACTCTGGAATAATAAATTTATTATAAATCCCATAATTACCTTGTGAATGGTACAATTATATGGGGTTTTGTGTGTGTTAAGTATGCCACAATTTGCCTTTTCTTTATTTTTTAATATGTCTTAGACTGGAAGGAAGAAAAGTTACCACTTAACCCTTGAGATTTTCCCCAAGTCTCTCTTCATCAGAAGGGAACTCTTAACTTGGTTATCGCGTCCATTCTCAGTCTCTACTGGCCAGCCCAGCACTTCACCCCTGGCAGTGGCTGCCCTGGCCCCTTCTGGTCCATGAGATCTTCCCTTCACTCCCAGAGGCACGCTCAGTTCAGTTCTGGGTCCAAGAGGCTGTCTTTTGATGCAAAACAAATCCGGTTGCTTTTACAACCCTTCCCAGGCTGCTCTGGCCCAAATGATTAAGCTGAGGCCAAAAGACACAGCAAGCTCCAACCTAATGATTTACCCAATTAGAAGAGGCCAAGGCAGTCGTGGTGATAGCGTAGCCTGATGCTTCGAGAAAGGCTCAATGTGTTTCAGCTAATCTGAAATGAGTCGCCAAGGTGTAGACATTTTTGTGCTCTGCCAAATATACATCTAGGGCTGGGGAATTGTAGAGTCCCAAAAGCAGATCCAAAGGCTGACATAAATTTTAGACCGTGTACAGTCCAGAATATGGTGCAAAGCATATCTGCGTATCTGAGCTCCCCCTCGCTCTGCCCCCCGCCCACCCGCAGGCTGAGGCCCCAGCTTTGTCTCGCACAGTCACTGAGACTTTTTTCTTTTGAACTGACAAGGTCATAAGTGCATGTCTGACGCAAACTCACTCTTCGTGCTACTTGTCTGATATATTATTTAGACCCATATCGAGAGCAGCATAGCTGGACTTACTCTGTAACTGGATAGGAAAAAGTTCTGAGCCCAATTTGGAAGAAGGCATTTGAAAATAAAACAAAGGATATTTTCAGAGGCTGATGTTCCTGGAATTTATTCAAGTGGCCACCATGGCCATTGGCCTCGAGTGTGCCAATTACAGATGCTCTGCTGACCGGCCAGAGAGTGCTTGAGTTCAGAGCAGTCCATGAAGTCAGAGGGTAAGCCTTTGGGTTCTGCAGTGAATCTGATCAGCCATTTATAATCACAGAGTGATTTAAAAACATCCCAGGACCGTCACCAATCTTTAATCTGGGTTTAAGAGAGCAAAGTGTCTGGTGGTTGGGAACTACTTCGTGGCTGCGATGGTTTCCTGAAAAAGCATTGCAGAAAATATTCTGTTAAATACTTTTACTTAACAGCTGTGGTTCAGGCATATTTAGAGTTCCATTGGCCTCACTGGGTAATGAGCCCAGGAACCGCAAATATCAAAGTTCTCTAAGATTATTGTTCGCTAAGGAATAGGAAATTTCTCAAATGTTGGTTAAACAGTGAAAATACGGGGTCTAAAAATTGGACGTCAGAGATTATATGCATGCACCGTGTCTCCGTGTTTGTGTGTTCGTGTGTGTGTGTGTACATTGTGTACATCCTTTAGTTCATCATTACCTAGAACTAACAAAAAGGTGATTTGCTTTTCTAGCAAAAAGTCCTTGAAAAACAAACCTATTATTTTCTGGTTGGAGTCAACTTTCCTGTCAGGTGCTTAGTTTAATGTATCACAGAGTCAGGAGCCAAACTACACATTGTCATAGGTTCAGATCAACCTCACTTTTGATGCTAGGTGAGGCTGAAAATTTTAAACTTAAGAAATGCAACCTTGGGCCGGTGAGATGGCTCAGTGGCGTACGCGCCTGCCTGGCAAGCGCGAGGGCCCGAGTTCGACTCCCGGATCCCACATACGAAAAAAGGGGCTGGTGATATCGCTCAGTGAAACGGGCGCCTGCGAGGGCATGCGAGGTCCTGAGGTCGACCCCTGGTACCCACAAAAAAAAAAAAAAAAAAAAAAAAGAAATGCAACCTTGATCACGAGGCAACTGTGTGTGTTTCTGAAAGTAAAGGCATTAGATGTCGTCTCCTGGGAACAGCTATGTCCAAAAGCTTTCTAAAATGCTTCCCTCTGACCAGTGGTATATTGAATGGGGTTTGTAAGTCATTGGAATTTTTAAAAACATTTTATATATCAACTTCCTTTAGAAACAAATTATTTGTATATTACTACTTTTTTTAAAATTTGTGGTACAGCACACATACAGAAAAGTGCCCTTTGTATTTTAATGATTGTTTTATACGGATTGTTCCTGTTTTGAAATGGAAGATTTGATTTTAGCTGGAAGCTTCTGCACTCTGGACAGAAACTGTGATAGACCCTGGGCCTTCCTTTAGGGCCCACCTTGGCCAGCAGCTGTCCTGAGGCTCCCTAGCTCCTGTCACTTGCTTTGCTGAATAGGTGGGGTCAACCTTCAGGACTAGGCCTTTGTCTAGGGACACGGGAAGAATCAAATCACATGCTTTCATGTACACACACAATTTTTTTTTTCCAATACAAGAAAAACACAGAACAGAATTTGTACTGTGCTTTTCTAGGAAGTCTTAACACACACGAAGTCCTGGAACCACTACTTTAAAAATATAATAGTTATCCAAGTTTAAAAAAAAATCACTGCTCAATGCATTTTTTCTCAAGCTTTACTGTACACGCTGCTAGGTTTTAAGGGAAATGCAGCCTCACATAGGTCCTAATGGACTCACAGCCTAAAAGTAAATTCACCAGAGCATTTTGAAAACAGTATGAAGTACTAAATATTAATATTTTTTCATTCTAGACACTTGAAAAAAATTAGTCTTCTGTTTAAAAATCCACTTAATCCCTGGACCAAGAAATGTTCTATTTGCCTAACAGTTTGATAACAGTTTGGCTATGCATGATCAGAAGAAATCAAAGTGTAGAGAACACAGGGCACCAGTAAGTCGGAAAGAAAAAAACCAGCAGAAGCAAATTTGTAAGCTGAATGAAAGAAAAAAAATTACAACATGTTAATGTAACAAAAATTCAACAGCTAAATTTCACAAAATGCTAAATTGAAAGTGAAATAATACCCTTTCACAATATTTTTTAAAAGACAACCCACAAAATACGTATTCTGTAAAACAAAGTTTGCAAAATAAGCTAAAACACAGAAAAGATTTTATTAAACAGGCAAGATGTGATCACAGAATGCCTGGTAAAGAAGTTATTCAAACGCTTCAGAACAGAGGAATTACTTTAAGTCAAGAAGCTTTTTTAAAATTAAATAATTAGTTTTATAATCACTCCAAAAGTGATCCTTACATCAACTAGTTAAGTTCTATCACTTTTCCTATAGGATATCTTATAAAATTGCCCTATCTTGTGATTCTCTGCAACCACCTTACCCCAGATGCCCTTCTAAGTCCCATTCATGTCACTGTGACCATTGTTTCTGAGTCTCTCACAGCTAAGATGGCACCAGATCTGAAACTGCCAGCTTAAAACATGTCCTTTACTGGCTATTGAGTTGACTCCTTACACCTAAGTTCAAGTCTGGAATTAGCCTGGCTGTAAACTTCCTCAGGATTCTCCCACCTATCTGAGTGTATTCCCCACCCCTCACAACTAGGAACCCTCAGTCTTACAGTGTCGACATCCAAGTGACATCCAAGTCACCTTGTCCACTTCCTGCACTATGATTTCACAGCCCCTCTCATCACTGATGCCATCCGTTCCCCAGTGTCTGCCCAGATCTTCTGCAGTGACAAAGCCAGTCTGCACTGGGTTCTTTCCACTACATTTTCACTCCAATAGTTATGAAACTATTATCATCCAATAGGATTCATATTTCTAGATTTCAAGTACTTGAGCCTCGGTGTCGGCAAACTGGGTCTAAATTCTCGCTCTGTGTATGACTTCTTGTGCAACCCTAGAAAATCCGCTTTTATCATTGATAAAGATGAGAAGTATAATGGTGCTTATCTAATTGGGCTGCTGTGAGGTAGTAAGTTCTGTAGTTGTTAACTATCTTTGTCATGAAGAAGGAACCTGTTGGATTTTGTGAGCTGATCTGAGACTTCAGGTTGATGTCCATTTGTTTTATTTTATTTTTTTACTTTAATTAGTACATTTTTCAGCGTATGTTGACCACACATTGTGGGAAGTTGGTCCATGCACATGATACATTTGGATTCTTTTTCACCCTCTTTCCTGCCTCTTCTCTCCCCTCTCCATCTCTTGGTCCCTTTCCCTTTTACAAAAGATCTATCTCCATGTTTCCTATTATCTGTCTTATTTTGCTCTTTAATGTATTTATACTTCGAGTTTCTCATAGAAGAGAAACCATGTAATATCTAAGCTGTGAGTCTGATTTATTTCACTTATATTACGGTCTTATATTAAGGTGCACCCATCAATCTTCCTCTTGCACTGATGACTTGGCTCCTTGAGAATTAAAAGAGGAACCTCAGCTTGCTGCTGGGAGGCATCCATCCCACGGGGACCTCAGTTCATGAATCTTTTCTCTCATTTGACTGAAACTGTGTGAAATGTTGACACAAAATCCTATATGCACATCATTTGCAAGACCTCTGTCATTACTGTCCCCTGACCCAAATGGAAATAAGTTCTCCCTCTCTAGACCAGAGAACTCTTAGCAAGAATTTAGCTGGATCTTGTATGAACAGATAAAATCCTTTTACTTGTCCTTAAGACCATTACCTTCCTTAAAGACCATCTTAAATAACAAGTGGCAGATGCAGAAATTCATGACTAAATTAATAATTCTAAAGGGCAGATATATTTTATTAGTGCCTATCAATTTAACAAAATATTGGGTTTCAATGCATATATTTCAATCATGGTCATCTCCCATAACCCTCCTGCACACCTCTTCCCCTCCCTTTTACTCATTTTCTCTTGTCTAAAGTCTCCCTTGTACTTTCCTGTCATCTTTTATATATTCTACATATTAGGGAAAATGTGATACTCAAGTCTGGTTAATTTCACTTAACATGGTGATCTCCAGTTCCATCGTTTTCCCACAAATGACCAAATTTTGTTCTGTTTTACAGCTGAATAATACTCCACTGTCTGTGTGCGTGTGTGCATGTGTGTGTGTGTATATCACATTTATCTGTTGATGGGCATCTTTGCAGGCTCCATATCTTGGATAATTGAATTGTGCAGCAATAAATATGAGGATGCAGGTATCCCTGTAGCATGATGACTCCAATTCCTCCAGGTATATTCCAGGGAGAGAATACCTAGATCCAATGGTAGCTGTATTTTAGTTTTTTGCAGAGCTTCCATACTAATTTCCACAGGGCTTACACTATTTTCCATTTCTACCAGCATTGTACAAGAATTATTTTCCTGTGCATTCTCACCAGGATTTATTAGGTTTTGTGTGTGTGTGTGTTCTCTGACTGGGATGAGGTGGACTCTCAGTGTAGTTTTGACTTGCATTTCTCTGATGGCTGTAGGTGTTGAACACGTTTTGATATACTTATTGGCCCTTTATACGACCTCTTCTGAGAAGTATTTGTGCCATTCATTTGTCCATTTATTGATTGGGCTATTTGATTTTTTGCTATTAAAGTTTTTGCATTCTTTTTATATTTTAGATATTAATTCTCTGCAGGAAGAGTAAGCGACAGAGACTTTTTCCCTCTTTGTAGGCCTTCTCTTTACTCCATTCCCTTGCTGTGCAGAAAGTTTTTAATTTGGCACGGTCCCATGTGCTTATTCATGTCATTATTTCCTGTGCCACTGGAGTTCTCTTTAGGAAGTCTTTGCCTGTGCCTGGGACTTCAAGTGTTTCCACTATGTTTTCTTCTAACAGTTGCAAAATTTCAGGTCTTCTTCCTAGATCTTGCTCCATTTTGAATTGACTTTTGTACAAGGCGAGAGGTACGGACCTAGTTTCAATCTTTTACAAGTGGATATCTGCTTTTCCCAGCACCATTTGCTGAAGAGGCTGCCTTTTCTTCAGTGTATATTTTTGTCCTTTTGGTCCAGAATCAGGTGCTATACGTGTGGGTTTGTTTCCGTGTCCCCTTTTCTATTCCATTGGCCTATGTGTCTATTTTTGTGCCAGTGCCATGCTGCTTTTGTTACTATGCTTTTGTAGTATAATTTGAAATCTGGTATTCCATTGCCTCCAGCCTTGTTCTTTTGCTTAAGATTGCTTTGGCTATTCTGTTTTTTGTGTGTGTTTCACTCGATTTTTAGGATTGTCCTTCCTAGTTCTGTGGAAAACGTCACTGGATTTTTGACAGGGATTGCACTGAATCTGTGAATCACTTTTAGTTACAAGACAGTGTAACAATATTAATTGAACATGGAAGGTTTTTCCATCTTCCAGTGTCTTCTTCAATTCTTTCTTCAGGGTTCTGTAATTTTCATTATAGTAGTCTTTTACCTCCTTAACTAAGTTGATCTGTTTTTTGAAGCTATTGTCAATGAAATTGTTTTCCTGGTTCATTATTGATGTTTAGAAAAGCAATGGAATTTTTTAATGTACATTTTATATCCCAAAGAGAGCAAAAAATTCTTACACAAAGACACAAAATAATTTTGTCATAATTTTAACCCTCCAATTATTTGTACAATGCATACTAATTTCTGATATTACTGTATGGTGCTCTTGCATATGGTACATTTCAATAAGACAATTATTGAGGAAGATCTCAGTTTTTCTTTGCAGAGACAAATCTCATTCTCAGGTCTCTCATTTTTCCTGGGTTCTCCGCACTATTAAGAATAGTCAATATTGAAAAAGCAGTTTTGACTTGATCTTTTAGTCCTGGTTCAAATTGTAAAATCTGAAGACTTCTCGCTTCTCGGCAAGAAAGACCTGACTTGAGACCATGACTGCCTCAATGTCGATGGGGGGAGAGAACTTGCAGATGGCGTTTTCTAGGCTCTTCCTATGAAGTGTAACCAGATCTGGTGATCAGATCCCTGAGCTGCTGGAAACAAGGGCACTGGGTACGCAATTGTCATTTCACTCATTGACACAAATTAATCGTATCAATTATGTAGTAATCCATTCCACTCACCCTGAGTTCTTTTGAGGGTGCTGAAAGAGGATGACAGTATGCGCAGCTTTCTTCTGTCGTGTGGTCTTTTTGAAGAAAGGAGAATATTGCAAAGCAACTGGGCAGGGAGAGAGTGGGAGCGCGGTCAACGAGAGACTCAATACTGCCTTAGCTGGCGTCACAGGAAAACCTGGAAGTAGGGGGCTGAGGCTTAGGAAGGAGCCACTGGAGAGGAGGCTGGCTAGGATGCCAAGTCAGTGGTTCAGAAGGAAGGGCTTTCAAGTGGCATCCAGGAGCTCCCTTAAAGAAACCAGTAAAACATCGTGATAGCTCGCCTTTGTAGGCGCAGAAGTTGGATAAGAGATGTGCAACTTTAAAACTTAACAAAAAAGGCTGTGCTGGAGGTGCTCTGGACATGTTATGTAAATGAGTTCATATCATTTTCCTGCCTCTCAGTTTCTTCTGTTTGGTTTGTTAAGGAGCCATGATGGGGAAAATTCTGTACTCATACAGGTGAAGCATTTGCATCCCCCAAATTTTTATCTGACAAAATGATTTACAGGGATACTCCTTCAAATTGAAAGTTTCTGATGGTGCCACTAATTGACCACAGTTTATAATGTTAAAAATAAATTCAAGAACTGGTTTATTGCCTATACAAGATGTGATTTAAAAATACAGTGAATGCTTATATTTTAAAAAGAAATTTATTACAGTAAAAGACACATGGTCGTGAGTCCCCCTCAAAATATACTCTCCCTCATTTCAAACAGACCTATTTCATTATCCTTGCCACTTTCTGAAGCAGTTCTGGAAGTCCTTTTTCATGTCTTGATTGTGCTGTTTTGGCTGTCTTGATGTCCTGAATCAATTCAAAGTGTTCACCTTTCATGGTGATTTTACTTTAGGGAAGAACTAGGAATCCCATGGTGCCAGATCTGGTTAACAAGATGGATAAGGGCACATTATAATGTTTTTATAACTCTGCCTTTCTATTGGATGGCACTCAGCAGCAGCATCCACCATATTTTTGCTCATACCTCATAAAGACACTCATGAAAGAGGACTTCCAGGACTGCTTCGGAAAGTGGCAAGAGCAATGGAATAAGTGTGTTCAAAGTGGGGGAGATTTTGAGGGCAACTAATGGCAGTGTGTCTTTAGCTATAATAAATGTCTTTAATTTTAAACATTCACTGTATATTTTGATCACACTGCCTACTTATTTTTAACTAAAACCCATCTTATTTAATATTTAGGATCTACTGTGGAATTTACCTTTTAGAATGCACAGTAATGGAGAGAGAAAGAAAAAGCTAAAATAAAGAGAAACCGACTGAACTTGTTAAGACTATAGTCCAAAGGCGGCCAATGTCAGCACATCTTCCAGTCATGGGTAAAGGCAGCCAAGGGACAAGTCCCAGGGTCTGGATGCCAAGGCGAGGCCGCAGGAGTAGCTTCAGACTCAACCTGCAGATGTTGATGGCGGAGTGTGGTAGACTTTGGGAGTGTGGTTGGATCAGCGCCCTCTTGATGATTAATTATGCCAAAACATGGGCTTCCTGATACCCTCCTGGCCCCAGGCAAGGACTGCTCCCTATCTTAGCCTCACTCGCCAAGCCCAGCTGCTGTAAATCAGGCTAGCGGTCACTGAGATGTTTATTCTGTTGGCAAATCTAGGATTGAATTAGAGGACTATTAAGTCCACTTACAGTTCTGTAATTCTAAGATTTCTTACATTCAAATGCTTACTAATTGGCCGTGGGCTAGGCATAGCGGAATACTTTCAGGCCAGGCTTTGCCTGACTTGGTTAAGACGACTAATCCTCTTTAATGTACTCTGCGTCCAGACCCGATCAGCCAGGCCTTTGCTTCATTGCTTATCAACCGAGAGCAAAATGAGCCCCGTGTGGTTCTCAGCTGTGAGCAATGGGATGTTCCTTTTGTTTTTGAGCTCTCCTTGCCTTCCTGTATATTTTATGTGCATGCGCATTCCTGTACCTGCAGAAATACACCTTGGTTTTTACTGACACGTGGAATGCCTGCTGTTGCCTACAGAAAAACGCTGTTGTCCACAGAAGCATTAATTTGTTTCTGCTTACGTTTTTGTTCCCCAAGATGGGATTTCTGTTTGAGTAAAAACTTGTGCTTCAGTTATAATTATTAGTAAGTGAAAAATGTCTGCATTTCACAAATGTATTTTCTTTTCCACAGTCTTTAATAGCAGAAAGCCAGGCCTTAGAATATTTACTTGCATAATTCTCACTCCTTTTCCCCTGATGTTTTGGCATGAACAGCAAGGGTGAAGAAAGTTATGCAAGAATATGGGTTCATCCTTGCAATCATCATTAATCTTTGCTATCGTCATCCTTGTTTACTAGAAGACCGCGTTAAAGGGTATCTGGATTTTCTCACATTTCTCTACAGCCGTGCTTCACATAGCTTTAAAAAGTCACTTTCAGCGAAAGACTGCATATGGCTGCAGGAGTGTTTCTGAGGAAAAGGCAGAGGTAATTTGCAAGTGATGGAAGACCGGTATTGAGGGTGTTTAGGATATGTTAAAGCTGAGGTATAAGCATCTCTATTCAAAGGAAGAAGCCAGCAGGTTGCTGCAGAATTATTTCTCTCCCTCTGGGGAAGATTCTGACACCTCCCAGTCCAGGAGGGAGGATGGGGGTGGGGCGGGCAGGGAGGAGGAGGAGAGGGAACTGGACAGTGATTGAGGAATGATGGCTAAAATTAGTTCCTACTTCCCCTCCCTTACCATTAGCAGACAGTCTGCCTCTCCAGCTGGCTTCTCTTGAAGTCAAAAAGTTAACCTTTTCTCTGCCTTGGCAAGGACAAAGCCTGTTCTACTCCTGCCTGTCAGTGTAGTTTTAAAAATGTGAGAGGGAAGAAATGTGAAAAAATTTGTCTTGTTGATTTTTTTTTTTTTTCAGAATGGGTGTAAGGAAGAAAATGCAAGTGCCAAATATAGAAGTGTAGTACCTTCCTGTGTAAGACATCGATAGTAGCTAACGTTGTAGAGACTGCCAGTGTTATCCTACACATGTGTTAGTACGTGTTTGTCCAAGTAATCTGCAGGGATAGGCGTAACTGTTATGCCTAATACACAGAGGCAGAAAGGGAGCCACAGAGGTAACTTGCCCATGCTTCCTAACTGGTAAATAATGGGACAGGGGTCTCTGACTCCTGATTCGGAGGCCTTAAACATTGCTTTGAGCTCTCAGCTAAGAGAACGAGTCTTGTAACAATAAAATTTATTGAAAGTAACAGTGCATTGCATAAAGTAAGTGCTCAGTAAATTACTATTGAATAAAGTGTGCTCTAGTTCTTATCAAGAGACAGACCGTTATCCTCTGGTCTTCCTCTTACTGCTATTTTCTCAGACTGTATGTGTGTGTGTAAGAGAGAGAAAGTGTGTGTGCCTGTGTGTGTGGGTACATGCAAAATTTAAAAGATCTAAACAAATTTGAATGTAGAAGATTAAGTATGATAGAGAACTTAACTCACAGGGTATACTAAACATTCAAGAACACTTCTCTTTCTTCCCAGTAGTTGGGATTAAGTCTATTGCCCAAAGTACATTCTGAAAAGAATAACAAACTAATCGGTCGACAGAAAAATGTTACCCAGGATCCACTCACAAACACTGTTTTTTTTCAAATCTCCCTGTTGTGTTTGGAGGAAATCTGGCAGGTCAGAGAATTGTGTGAGTCTAGGGCAACTGTTCTCACAACTGGGGCATGATATTAAGTCCCGGGCTCTTGTTAAAGGCATAGATTTGAGGGGCTCGCCTCTGAGCAGCTCACTCTGCAGGTCTGGGTTGGGATCCTGAAACCTGCATTCTTAATGACACCAACTTCTGAGAATAGTTGAACTGGTGAGGTGAGGGGATGCTCTCGGTCAGTGGTGGCAAACCTTCTAGAACTTCCATGACATAGGCCATGGTGGCACACACGCCATAAGTTCACCACCACTGCCATAGGTTCACCACCACTGCCCTAGGTTCAGCAAGATTCTTCCGTTTCCTATCCCAAGTCAGGAAGGAGGTCCCTGTGCTCAGCTTCAAAAAATGATATGCACCCCATGCTTGTATGAAATAAGATTTTCACTGCATTCATTTTGCTTGGTAAGTGGCATGTGACTACAGCACATAGTAATTACATGTTCCTGAAGACTACTTGGTAATTTGCACTTAATAAGACCAAAAATAATTACCCTGTACTCCAATCTAGAAAACATAAATAATCGTAAATATATGGTACTCACCATGTAATTACTTTGCCACTCCACACAACTCTCCATAAGATAAGCAGTTACTGAGGAACTAAAGAATCATAACAAAATATTCCCTTTTTTGCTTGATAAACTGAAGCGACTCAAACCACAAGGTTTGCATTTCCACACACATTTTCTGAGGTTCAGAATTTAAATCAGAGGAAATTTAGAGGAAAGAACATTTCTTAGCTCATTGGGAGCTTTCTAATTTGACCTTTTACTTAGTGGTGCTAGAAAATTTCCCTGAAATTTAAACAATTTTCAACCCCTTTAGGAATATGACATAACCCACCTGTCTGGGATGACCTTTCAAAGCTACTTCTAATTCTGTTCTCTGCCTTAGTAGAGTGATTAAATTTTAGGTCTGAGACACACTCCGAGGGAGAGCAAGGACAGAAGCTGGAGTTGCCTACGCCAACCTGCCTGCTCACATTTAAACTTTGGGGGTCCTCATGTTCCTAAAGGAATGAGCCCTAAGAGCTTTCCTGCAGAACAGTGGAATCTTATTAGGGTTTCTAGGTCCTGCCCACATTCATAGATCTACACTAACTCTGTAAGACAATCCATAGTTACAGTCATGTCTTTCTAATGGATAAATGAATCATGGATTTCCCATGCCCAGCAAATGGGAAGGACCCAATAAACATCAAAATCACCTGTAGTCTTGAGGATGTTTTTCAGTTTTGCATTTATTGTTAGAGAACATATACCCAACACAGCGATGTTGGAGCTTTTTTCATCGCATTACTCCACTACCACCACCGAAAGCAACCACTGCATGTGTGAGGATGACAATTTCATGGGTATCCTGACAGGTGGGGAGAGAATAATGTCAAAGAAAGAGCCATACGTCATCAACTCAACTAATACTGATGAACACCAGCTGTGTACCAGGCTGCTTAGGTGCTGGGATATAACAGTGAATAAGACATAAAAGTTCCCCAGTCTTCTGTAGCATAAATTCTAGGGAGTGAAACAGAAAGCTCTCCTATCCTTCTGGCTTTAAACATGTGCATTGCTTCCAAAGCAACTGATATATGAGGAAAGAGTTCAGGTGCAATATGAATTCCATGTTTTCTTCTGGTTGACTTTATCCTAGAAGAACAGTGCAAGACAGGAAACCACGCCCCACAGAACCAGGTCCAATGGGCGAGTGTGCAGTAGATGCAGTTTATGCAGCAGCTGTCTGAGATTCCACACGGGTTATGAGCCACACGCATGCGCTCTGGTGTTGTGGCCATCCATCGGTTTCACATAATGCTTCTTTCACCGGTGACCCGCTCCTTCCACAACCAAACGTCAGATCTTCTTCAGGATGCTATAGTGACGCACTCATCATGGTATTTAATGTATATCTTGACTGCTTAACACATACAAACAGTGCTACTATGTTTATTGTTTCCATTTTTTATAATCTATTACTGATGAGGATCCCTAGTATTGTACCCTCAACCCCATCTTCCCCGTGGTAAGTCTTGTCCTTTATAATGTATCATTTCACATGACGCAGTGATCTCTAAGAACTCATAGGTCACATTTGTAAGTAAACACACTGCCAAATAAGTGAACTCCGGCTCATAGCAGGTAGACTGAAAAAATCAAGGGATGTGTTGGAGAGTGCCTGGGTGGGGTGGGAGGCATTCCTCTGGATTGAGTGGCCTTGAACTCGTCTGAGAAGATCACGTATGGACTGACACTGGAGCAGGCCATGCAAAGAGTGGGGTAAAAACATTTCCAAGGAGAGAAAGCGATGAAGATCTCAAAGCAAGAAGAAGGTTGGTGAGAACAGGAATGGAAAGACGGGAGCAGTAACAATATCATAGACATAGGCATTGGAACACATCGTAAGTAATTACAGGTAACTGTGGAGAAAAGCCATTAGAGAATTTTTCTCTGCTGACAGACTCCACTTAATGTATGGATCAGTATCTGTGGTCTAGAGAGTTTATATTTCCTACCCAAGGTCACACCACCAGGAAGAATCTAGGTGTCTCCTACCTTTGTGCACGGGAATAGAGATACACACGCAGCAGTTCCTAGCTGGGTCCTTCAGTTGAACTTTGGGAAAGAGGATGTTGATTGGGAAATTTTCCCAGATTGTCCAAAAACAGTCTTTGGATCCATTAATTGCTTCCTCAAGCATGGTGATACGGGCAGAAGTCCAGTTTAACTAGGCTGTGTCCGGTGTCCAGTTTCATTCCACTGGTGAAAGAAAAACAGTCCCCACAAAATGCCAACCGAGACTTCGTAGGAGCTCGCAAGAGCTGGGAGAGAGCCAGGCGGGCTCTGAGCTACTGCAGGGGCCCAGATGCTCTCAGCCCGGGTCCTGCCTTTGAGAAGTCTAACCACGCTGTCAATAGATGGGCGGGATCGTTCTGTGCTCTGTTGCGGACCAACATGAGTCTCTGCCATGAGAATATCTTGACAGTGGATGACGAGGCCCAACAATGGGCCCCTGAAAAAAGTACCAATGTTCCTCTTCTTGGATGGATTGACCCTTGATTGTTTATCAAGGCCAGTCAGAAAACAAGAGAATAAATTTAATCTGACAATAGGCTAAATATCACGGAGTGAATGCCTTGGCAAAAAGCACCCCTTTGGGGTTTTGCTGTAGCCTGAGCAGGAGAGGCAGCGGCCTGGAGGGTGAGAAAGAAGAGAGTGCTTGGCTGCTGGTGGGTTGGGAGCCCCAGTGCGGCCCTCCCCGTGGGCTTTCACAGGCTGCCCCTCTCTGGTGCCAGACCCCTTCCTTCCCTCGGCCTGCGCTTCCCTTCCAGGACCCTTTCTGAAAGTTGAGGAACAAAAAGGTGAGCGGGAAGATGGTGCTGAAGGTCTGGGATTCTCAAGCAAGGCTTCAAAGCCTTTCTTCCCAATCCTTTCCCCACCCTCAGCCTGGCAGCTTCTCCAGCCCAGGGGCAAGATTCCTATGCCCACAGTCCAGGGTCCTCCGCATAGAAATGGCCATACCTTGCAGCCTTGGAACCGTCATTTTCCCCAAGCTTTCCAGGTGATTTAGTTTTCTGACAAAAACTAAAGTTTAAGAATTACTGCTGTAAGAAATGAGGGACTGTAGCTTCTCCTTAAAATCTGCAGTTGGGCAGATTTTCTCCCGGTGGTGAGAACCTTCCCAGACGTTTTCTTCAGGGAGATACAAAGGGCTGGAGACAGATTGGTCCTGGGTTCAAGCACAGTGAAAAATCTCTCACCCCAAGGGGTCTCTTGGAGCCACATACTCTGGAAATTGATTCCTTTGTGCCCAGACATGGTCTTATTTGAGAAACAGCTCGCCCCAGGCATGATTTGGCAACAAACAGTGACTGATTCTTTCTCTCTTTTATTTTTTTATTTTAAAGAGTAAAAAGATGAACAATGAAACCGAGTTTCAAAACAGGTTAGTAGGACATTTACAACAGTTGATACATTGTATATTGTTGTCTTCCTAGTAGTTATTCAGAGTACAAGATATAGGCATGACATCTTGTCTAAACAATATTAACATAAAACAGTCTTTTCAAAGAACTAAGAGAAGCTAGCTGTAGAGCTATCTTAACTATCTTGTGTTTACATATTTTTTTTCTTTTTCCCTTTCTTCTTTTCCCCTTTCCCCCATCACAGTTTGTCTTTTCTTTTGAACAATTTCTTACCAATTCACAATATCTATTGTACATTTCAGATCCTATTTACTTGTTCAGTTTCTCACACTAGTGAAACAATATGATTTTTACACATATGGGGCTGATTTATTTCACTTATGAGTATGGTTTTGAGTTGCACCCATTTACCTACAAAAGTTTCAAGTTTATCCTTCTTTATGGCTGAGTAGTACTCCATTATATATAAAAAAAAAAAACTTCTTTTTTATCCATTCCTCAGTTGATGGGCATCTGGGTTCTTTCCAAGATCTAGCTATTACAAGTTGTGCTGCAATAAACATGGGTGCACGTATATCACTGTCGTATGATGTTTTTAATTCTTCTGGGAAGATACCCAGAAGGGGAATAGCTGGATTGAGTGGGATCTCTAATCCTAGTTTCTTGAGGAATCTCCACACTGATTTCCACAGTGGCTGCACCAGTCTGCACTCCCCCCAACAGTGGAGAAGGGTTCCTTTATCCCCACAGCCCCTCCAGCATTTGTTATTAGTTGATTTCTTGATAATAGCCATTCTTTCTGGGGTGAGATGGAATCTCAGTGTTGTTTTAATTTGCATTTCTAGAATGACCAATGATATTGAACATTGTTTCATATATTTATTTACCATTTGTATTTCTTCATCTGAGAAGTGCATGTTCACCTCAGATGCCCATTTTTGGATTGAGTATTTTTCTACCTTAGTGTAAAGGTGGGCGCCACATCCTTGCGTTGGTGACTGCTCACCAAGTTGACAGGACAGTCTTCTGGGGAAGGGGAAGACAGGCAGCTGTGACAGCTTTGGGGCTTTGGCTATCCAGATGCGAAGGAAGGAGAGGGAAGAGAGCGCAGAGGGGCAGAGAGGTGGGATTCTCTGCTGGAAAGTAGATGCAGTTTATCCTGCCCTTTGCCCACTGCACCTTCTCTGCAACCAGCTCCCAGCACGGATCCCTTCTGCCTGGCATCCAGGATCCACCTGTGCCTGTTCTACTCATGAGGCATGATCAGATACACCCAGGCCCTCAGCCCCTGTGCTCGTCTCCCAACCTCATGAGGGCAGGGTGAGGTCTACATGTGGTTCATTTTTGCCACCTCCATATTTCCTGACAGGTCTTGGATGGGAAATGTGCAAATAAATATTTGTCAAAAGAATAAATGAATGCAAAGTGAAAGGATGGAAATTTACGGAGGTCAGAGCCTGGCCCTGCTTGATTTATTCAGCCCTTGGCGTAGCAGCCCATGCAAATAGCCATTTAATACTTGTGTTTGATGATCATGAAAGTGATAATAAAACCCTGCAAGGGATGACTGAGGAAAAGGCCCTTTATTGTTGGTGTCTTTTGTTGTAAGCTGCATCAAATTGTTTTGAGAAGTAGGCAGAGGATAAATAATAGATGAGTGAGTAGATAAGGTTTTAAGCCCCTGGGGCCTCTCCAGACTCTCCTAGCCCTCGCATACCCCTAGGGCAAAGAGCCTTCTGGGGATGAAAGGTGGAGAACATTCATTTATTTATTCATTCAACAAATAATTTGTGAAAGCCAGACCATGCTTCTCTTAAGCAATAAGCTGGCTCCAGGGTTGCTAGGTGGAGTGACTTCTCTGGGTCTCTTTCAGGGCTGTGATTCTTGATTCTGCTCAGAAATGTTGAGGGTTTGGGCAAAGCATTATTGATAAAGTCCCACAGCACTGGAGATTTAGCGAATATATGTGGACGGTGGGTGTCCATTGCCTGCCTCTCTGTCCTACGACACCAGCGCCTGCTGCAATTGCTGTAATGCTTTGTTTAGCATCTCTTTATGTCAAAACAGAACTTCTCCCAACACCCAAATGAAACCTGATGTGACCTCACATAATAGAGTAGATGTGTGACCTTGGAGCAAACCCTTCAATAAAGGCCTCACTTGATTTTTAATGCATCAAAATGGGAAATATTTACAATCAGATTTACCTCTCCTATTTTACTTCCAGTTATAGCTAAATTGCCCCAGTTGATTAAAATAAGCAATCAATGTCTGCCTGTCGGAGGTGTCTTAACTTGCTATATACACTTTTGGTAAATATCACAACATTATTTTAATCTATAAATCAGACCTGTCAGGTCTGATTCGTCTAAATGGCTCACAAACCCCAAATTCTCTCTGACAGCCCCGATGTGGGAGCCTGTCCTCATCCTCAAAAGGTAATATTGCCTGGGGCTTGTTGCTAGCTGAGTAGAGGCAAGAACATGGAAAGACAGGCCACCTTTCTTCTAGCAGGTTTCTGCATGTACCCAACGCCTCCACCATGCAGCGTCTCCATACAGAAATTAGGAAGGCACTCACTGAGCTGGAGCACAGGGCAAAAATGTTATTTATTCCAATAATACCATTGGCCATAGTAACAAAATGTATCCCTCAATTACTACGTGCTATGCACTCTGTGAAGTAATTTGTAAAAATCCATTATCCCATTCAATCCGTACAGCAACTCTATAAAGCAACAACTCTTTTATACATGCAGAAGGTCAACTTGAGAAAAGTCTAGAAACCTGTTCAGGGTCTCTCTGGCTGCACCCTGCAGGCCTAACCAATCCTTTCTGCGTGGAGTTATTATGATTAACTGGCTTTGGGGTTTTTTTTTCTAGTTTTTATTTTTTATTAGTACATGTCTACAGTATATTATGGTTACAGTCTTTGTGGGGAGTTGGTATATGGACTGAACACATCTTAATTATTTTTCCACCTCCTTTCCCTCCCTTCCCTCCCCATTCCCTTCATCTCTTGATCCCCTTCCTAGTAACTGGCCTTTTAAAGGAGCTCAGTATTATATCCCAAGTCAAAAGCACTATGGTTTCCCCAAATCTTGAAATACTTCACTCAGGCCATTAGTTTGCTTTTTCTAAGCTTTTTTTAAAATGAAGAGCTTTTTCTAAAATTAAAAAAGAAATAATGGACAATTGTTTTAATACTTATTAATTACAAAAATGGCAAAAAGTGCCTGTTAAAGGAGTCCCATGTTGTGTATTGTGACATTTTAGATGTGTTTGTGATGCATAGGAATTCAGGGACCTTGTCTTGTTCACTCTCTGATTCTGGGAACAAAATACCACCGCTTAAAAGAGGAGAGGTTTATATTGGCTCACTGTTTGGAAAGCTCCAGTCCATGGTTGGCTGGCTCAGATGCAGAAAGAGCATGGTGGAAGGGCCTGGCAGAGGAAAGCTGCTCATGTCATGGCGGCCAGGAAGCAGAGAGAGAGAAGGGAGGAGCCAGGGAGCAAAACACATCCTTCCAGGTCATGCCCACAATGACCTGCCTCTCTCTAACCAGGCCCCAACTCCTAACAGCAAGTCAGCTATAGCACCCTCATGATCCAGTCACCTTCCGAAAATCCTGTGTCTGAACACATGAGGCTTTGGGGGGACATTTTAGATCTAAACCATGGCAGACATTTTACAAGAAATGACAGGGGCCTATTCTGACAGGAGAACCAGCACACTAATTTAAAAGAATTCAAGGATGGTAGGAAAACCTCAAGAACTCAGAAACCATGGCCTGGGGTCTTGTCTTCTTTTTGCTTGGTCAGACCAAGTCATTTAAACTCACTGAGCCTTCATTTATTTATTTTTACAAAGGAACAGCATTTTACCTACCTTCCAGATTGGTTTGGAAGACCAAATTTGGTCATCTCTGAGAAAGTGCTTTGTCTGATAAAAGTATTAGACAAATGTAAATAAATCAAAGGGAGTGGTATTATACAAAAGTTCTGAAGCTCCACTATTATATACACGAGATTGTTACTTCAGGAAAGTGAAACCACTTTTAAACCAACACCATTTTCCGAGTGGAGTTCTGTGAGTATAGCTTCCCCCATGCCCGGCAGCTGGCTCAGAGTAACAGTGCTTTGTAGAATTAAATGAATTTTCTTCAAGCAAAAAATTCCTGTAGAACAGATGCATTCTCGAGCCCCCCCAACCCTGGAGCTGTCAATCTGTAAAGAAAACTCTGTTTTGCTACTTGTTTTGTGCAAGAAATGTATTTCCATGCAGGGTGAGATTTTAAATGAAATTTGACAGTTTTTTTTTTTTTTTAACAAGAGCCGCCTGTGTTTGTGTTCTCTCTCTTCTCCTCCGGGTGCCTCCAATGGGTGGGAGGCCGCTGGAGAGGTGAGCTCGCTGCTGCTGGGGGCTGCAGTCTCAGGAGGTCTGGGTGAGAGAAAAAGGGAGAGAGGGGCTTCAGCATTCCTGGACGGACTGCTCGCACCCCAGAGAGAAAGGCTCTTCCTACCACTGCAAGGGCCAGGATGGAAGAAGATAAATCAGCTGGGTGCACAAAGGGCCAAGGTCTACCTGCCTCCACCAGCCCTCCCCACCTGTCACCTGCAGTCCCGGGTTTCCAAAGCAGACCGGTCACCTCCCTTCACCTCTTCCATCCGAACTCTCTGTCTAGACGGCCCTGCTCTGCTTTATGTCCCTGGCCCTGGAGGGTCCAAATGAGTCCTGCTGATAGTGTTTCTGGCCTTTCTGAACTCCATCATTTATTGAGAAACAAAGAAACCCCCACTTTAAAGCTATCTTCCACAGGAATTGTCATTCTTCTACAAAACAGTGTACACGTCAGTTAGTTAGGTACACAAGGGACAAGACGGAGGGGGAAACAGGCACACAGGGCGGCAGCGAAGTAATTATGCTCCTGCTGCTCTGGGGCCAGGGGCAGCAAATGTGTTCTGTCCAGGGTGAGGCAGTGAATATTTTGGGTTTTGTGGGCCATATGGTCTCTGTCACAGCTATTCTACTCTGTCTTGGTAAAGAGCCATAGACAATATGAGTATGGCTGTGTTCCAATAAAACTTTATTTGCAAAAACCGATGGTGGGGCCAAAGTTTGCTGGCTGTTGCTCTAGAGCAATAAGAACTCCTCCTTCTCCCCCTTCTCCTTCTCCTCCTTCTTCTCTGCCTCCTTCTCCTTCTCTCCCTCCTCCTCATCCTCCTCCTTTGAGGTGCTGCTTTGTTGTCTCAGGAAATCTTGAAACCCTTGAATCTCATTTGTTTTGCAGGTAAGCTGCTGTTGAACCAGCCACATTAACTCACTCAGATAAACACTCTGGAAAGAGTGGCTGAGAGGCCTTCGGTAGGAAAGGACAGAGGAAAGGTGACCTGATTCTCAGCTAATAAAGATGGCCCCTGCTGCCTGTAGGCAAGCTAAGTCAAGCGGCCTCTTCTCCCCAGCTTCCCCCTTCATACTCTTCTCTCTAGAACAAGAGTCACCAGGCCCCCCGGGACACCTCCAGGGACTGCCCTGACCCTAGTGGAGCCTGCCTGCTGGCTGCAGGCAATATCCTTTCCCTGGCCTTCCATCTGCAGGCACCTGGGGTCTCAGTTCCTCCCCCCAGAGGAAGGTGAGGCCTGCCTCTCCCAGGGCACCTGTCATTTGTAGAGGCTGGTGACTTATCGAGATGACACTCCAGCAAAGCCCCTTGTCCAGGGGGCAGAGCTTGAGCCTGTTCAGATCCCCCAGAGTGGTCTTCCCCTTCATGAGCTTCGGGGGAGTGGAATCCTTGGTGTCAGCTTCCTCCAGCCCACTCCTGTCTTCCCTCTCCGGGATCCACGCTCTTTGGCTCAGCACCAACACTGGAATTTTGAAGAGCGTTGAGGGAGCCCAGGGAACCATGCTAGCAGAAACCATAGGTAATGCCTTTGGGGGTGCAGAGAGGCACCCTAGCGTCTGTGCAATGGCAGCTTGGAGGGACACCATTGGGTGCTGTCCGGAAGTCAGAGGCCCCACTGTGGTTCTGTCTGTGTAAAAGGCAGTGAAGTTCATGCAAGACTGAAGAGGGGGAGTAGGGTCAGGTGGTTGCACTTGGACATGGCCAGTACTTGGTGGAGCACTGACTTGCATGGTCTCCAAGGAAAAAGTAGGAGGCAAAGACAAGATTTGTCCGTGGTGAATTAAAAGCAAAGTTTCTCATCCAGTTTCTCCCCCAGGGACAGCCAGGTAGTTAGAGGCCAAGGATTTTGTTAAATACCCTGCAATGCCCAGAACAGAGCCCCACAACCAAGGGTGACCTGGCCTTCAGTGTCCATGGACCTGAGGCTGGGAAACCTGCACTAGAGATGTTTCTTGTTTCTCCACAGCCCTGTGCCATCAAGTGAATAGTGTATGGACAGGTCGGGTGAGTCATCGGAAGGGTAAGACGTGGGGACTGGGCAGCTGTGGACACCACCTCCACCTCGCCCCCAGGGTTGTGATCGCAGGAAAGGACAAATGGTTGTGAAAGTCCCCTGGTTTCTGCCCAGGGATGTTGTTTTTGCTAAGAAATGTAGGTGAGGGTGGGTGTCTTACCAGGCACTCCTGGGGTGGTCAGACCTGAGGGAAGAGTGGCTGGCTATGACACTCAGCCCTGAGTGTGCCCTCTTCGTGGCTCAGGAAGGCTCTGGTTCGTTCCCACAGTGGTCTTTCCTGTGTTTGGGCAGCCTGGGCTCCTTGGCGGAGTTTTGGCTTCCTCATCCGATCTAATTCTATCAGCTCTCCATCTTTAAGAGATTCGTCAAGCTTCCCGTCTGCTCACACCTGCTCTTTGTTTTCGTGTAGCCGATGAATTACTCTTACATATCACCTTGGTCACTTCCGTGGACGGCAGGGAGGAACAGAGAGAGAGGTGCAGGCTAAGATCCCTCCTGGGACAGCTGACTGCACACTTCGGGTTGAATACCAAGGGTGTCATGGTAACCTCGCAAGACCAGTGCAAGAGTGAGTTAGCAAAAGAGTGGGTTAGCGGGATGAAGAATTGTAAGTAAAGCATTGTGATTATCTATTGTCAACGCGACAGCCCACCCTAAAATTTAGCAGCTTAAAACCACTATTTAGTATCATCTCTACTGGTTTTGTGGTTTGACTGAATTCAGCCTGGTGAGTCTGGATCAGGAGTCTATTTGGGGCTGAATTGTGTCCTTCATAAAGATATGCTGATGTCCTAGCCCCAGTACTTCAGAATGAGGCCTTATTTAGAAATAGGGGCCCTATAGGTATAATTAGTGAAGATGAGGTCATCCTGGAGGTAAGTGGGCTGTTAATCCAACGTGATTGGTACCCTGAGGAGGAGAGAGGCACGGGAGTGCGCCGCGAGGTGACAGAAGTGGTGACAGAGTGGAAAAGCCAAGGCAGACCAAGGACGGTGGTGGCCACCAGCAGCGAGGGACAGGCAAGGGAGGATCATAGCCAGAGTCTCAAAGGGGGCACGGCCTTGCTGATGTCCTGATATCGCACATCTAACTTTAACACTGTGAACAAATACATTTCTGCTTTTGTAAGCTACTCAGTGTGCGGGACATCGCCTGGCTACCCTGGGACACTAACGCAGGGTCTCCATGCAGTCAGACCTTGGCTGGGGCTGGAATCAGCCCAACATCTCCTGTTCTTGGTGCTGTAACAAAGCACTTCATAAATTCACTGGGTAATTCATAAATAAGAGAAATTTGTTTCTCACAGTTCTGGAGGCAAGGGTTTGTAAGATCAGGGTGCAAAAGGTTCACTGCCTGCTTTCTGCAGCTTCAAATGGTGGATGAGACAGAAGGATGAGAGACTAACAGGCTCCCTCAAGTCCTTTCCAAAGGTACGAATCCCATTCATGAGTATAGAACCCTCATGAACTAATTACCATGTAAGGGTCCCATCTCTTAATGCTACTGCGTCTAGGGTTAAGTGTCAATGTGAATTTCAGAAGGACACAACATTCAAGTTCACAGTACATGGTTCACAAAGGACCCTGTTGAGCTGCATGTCCAGGAGGACTTCCTTACATGGCAGGCACCAACCTGCTCCCTGGTATGAGGCAACCCCTAGGCCTAGCCAGGCATCCTTCTTGCCACACATAACAGGTATCACATTCCATGGTGGCTAGCTTCCCAGAGAGCAGCTATTCCAGCAGAGCCAGGTAGAAGGGACAAGACTTTTGATCTAGCCTTAAGAATTACACAATGAGAGAGCAGCTCTGACAAGGTAGGGTGCAGAAGTCAGGTAGAGGGTTTAGCTTTAGACTGGAAGTGAAGGCTCTTTGTCCAAGGAGAAAAATGGGTAAGGAAGGGGGTTGGGCAGCAACCATGTGCATGAAGAAAGTTCAGATATTGAAGGGATCCCCATGTGTTGGCACCCAGGGTCTTAGAGCAAGCGCAGCTGCTGACACTGGGAGGACTGTGATATGAGAGAGGACTTGGAGCGAGCCATGTTTGGGAAGAGCCACAGCAGAAGCAGAAAAGGCTGACTGTAGCAATGCACACCCTCTTTTGTCATTATTCAACCATAAAGTTTGGGAAGTGCAAGCAATTGTTTCGTGCCATTGGTGGCGTTCTTACTGACGTGTCCTGAATTTTCCAGCCTAATCTAAACCTCTAGCACTCGCTGAACTAGATGTTATTTCTGAAATCAAAGTAATGGAAGTTGGGAAAATATCACTGTCTCATCAGTACATATCATTAAAAATCAATACCTTTGTACTTGGTAGGGCCAGTAGGGACAAATGTGAAAGAGTTCAACTGTCCTGTCCAAACAATTAGGGAAAGCCTTACTCTTTCCTTAGTGGACCAGTTCCCCCACATTCCCTTTCACAGGGTCCCACTGTACTTGGAGCAGGAAGACAGTATCCAAGGTATGACTTTTTTCTGCCTCGGACAGCACAGACTAATGGTATCTCATCTTACATTATAGTCATGGTTGGGTCATTTTGCTGTGATTGATTGGCTGGGTATAGATAAGAGGCAGAACTGTTTTCCTTGAGGTTAATTTTGGCAATGTTAAGTGCGGCCGTTTTTGTCAATGATCATGGAGTGAGTTCCTGTGATTAGTCACTTAACTGTATGGTAATTGCAAGCTAAATGGTATTTACAACAAATCCCTTGGTTAGGAGACGGAGACTATGTAAAATTACATCCTATGAAAATTGTATACATAAAAATTTGCATCTAGAAGGGCCCTTCATGAAAATTATGGAAAGATGGTGGGATTTTTTATTTGCATTTTATAGTAGCTCTATAATTGGCAAACCAGTTGTGTCCACGGTCTGTAATACTTTACATCCAACCGTTATTCATGATGACGGCATATGTGTTGTGGAGTTCATCATGAAAAGCAACCATGTGCCAATCCCACTAATGGTTTTTCTTAGCAGATTGGTCAGAAAGTCCCACAAGGAGCATCACCTTCCAGAATATGTTCCTGACGGGATAAACAAAGCTAGGTCCTGGCACAGCAGGAATCCTAAGAAGATGGGCTCGCCATTTTGCCTCTTCAGAGAGCCCCAGCAGGATCACTCATTTCTGCAAAGTGTCCTTAACTCTAATCTTGTCCGGAATTTCAGAAACATTCATTACTCTTTGTCACCGTGTCCAGTCAAAGGAAGATCTATCCCCTCCCCTCAATCCAAATAGAGAATTAAGTGAAATTTTCTGAAAATGAGGATTTGCACATAAGCTCTTGGATTTGGACAGGTGCCTGGAAAGACTTTAACTTTTTTAAATAACCAGAAGAAAAGCTGTAAACATCAGGATCCTCTTTCTGCTTTCAAAAACCGAAAGACAAAGATTTCAAGGTGAAGTGGCATCCCAGTTGACTATGCTTGAGGGAAGTTTAATTCATCAGCACACAGACTACATAATTCACATCTCCTGCTCGGTGAGAGGGACAGGCTCCAGGAAGGCTTGCAAACTCTGAAGGGTGACATTGGCTTTTGATAGAGCTGAAATCACTATTACAGGGCTCCTTTTGCCTAGTTTCCCTGGGTACCAATATATTCCTTGCTTTGAAAGTAGAAAGTTCACTTCTTTTGCCTTAGTCCTAGGTTCCCCCCACTTTCTTTTCCTTCTTCTTTTACATTATGAAGACTAATACTCTTTCTAAATATGATTTCTCATTTCCCAAGCTAAGACTCTTCTACATGGCTTTCTCAGGGATACCCACAGGTGAATCGTTAGCAGGTGGTTAATGACAAGCACGACACCATTGAGAGAACTTACAGAAGATACACACTCACATATGCTCTAAATTAGGCATCACCGGTGGCCCATCAGGTACTAACATTCTTCTACGCCCTATACCTCAGGCTATGAAATTCCCAGGACAAAGTAGGCATTCAGTGTTCATTGCATACATAGCAAGGCCAGCTTCCTGGAGGTCCCTGCTCTAAGAAGGGAGGCAAGCAGATATAGAGGTCACGAAAGCAGTGTGATGAGTATTCTAGAACAGGCAGAAAACTAGAATGGAAGCACAAGGACAGAAGTAACCATGCTTGAGGAAGTTGAGAAAAGCCCAACAGAAGTGGTATTGGGTGAGATTTTGAAGGATGAGTAGGTGTGTATCAGGTGCAAATAAGACCCGAAGAAGTACATGTGAGTGTGTGTGTGTGTGTGTGTGTGTGTGTGTGTGTGTGTGTGTGTGTGTGTAGGGGACATAAGCCTTCCAAGTGAGGTGCAGCATGCACAAAGGCATGAAGGCCAGGGATGGTGGTGGGCTCCGGAAGCAGCGTTTACTGCGGCTGGGCTCTAGAAGATGTCCTGGTGACAGACTAATGGATAACTGAGAAGAAAGATATGTGCTGGGCATTAAAGTCCTGTGTCCTTCATTGTGGGATTTTAGCTTTGTTATTGAGGATTCAGGTGATGATCTAGTAAGAAAGAACTGAAAACACACTGAAAGAGAAAAGATAATGGTACCATTTAGGTGGAGCAGACTAGCTAGGAGAGGGCAGGACAGAGGTCATTAGAAGACTGTTGTCACCATGCAGGTAGAGATGCTGAGGGTCTAAACAGGCCCACAGCTAGAGAAGTCAGGGGAAGAGGCTGGTTTGGAAAGTGTTTCCTTGAAAGAGTGCAGGCATCGCGACTGCACACATGTGATTCCACACTTTTTGGAATCAGGAGCACAGGTGCTAAGGTTTGTTGCCAGAAGCAACAAGAATGAAAGAACCTGTGTTCTTGGATGACCCCTTGAAACACATTCTCCACCCCTTCGCACCCATGGGCCACCTCTCTTGCAGTGGTTCTGAAAGTTTAGCATCAGAATCACTCGGAGGGCTTGAAGAGCCTCGGAATCTGGAGGTGCGGGGAGAGTCTGCTTTTCTAGCAGGTTCTCAGGTAATGCTGCTGCTGCTCCAGGGGCCACATTTTGAGAACCACAGCTTGGGACTTTGCTAGTATTTTTGTAGATGTTAGAAAAACGTAATTTATATGGGTTAAGCCACTGTTATTTAGGCCTCCTTACATAGCAATACACCTAGCAGACAATCAGAACTTGGTTTGTTCTGATGGGGTTAGGTGGACCAGAGCTCCCTGATCAGACCTTCTTTCTTCACATGGCTTTATCCTAGATCGGCCTTCTAGTCTACCTTCTGCAGCGTTAGCATCACTTCGGATCCACTCACATAATATCTCCTGAGTGTAGGTCAAAGATTCCTGCAAGGTCCCCTTTGGGGAATTGGGGACAGATGGCCCTTTAACTACGTGCCAGGTCATGAAGTGGAGGTGGTAACTTAGGAAAAGCCATAGAATCCTTCCCACAGAGCACCAGTTATGCGGACAGCTAACAGTGCTGCGTGCAACAACCACAACCACCACCACAACAACAAAAGTTCCCTAGGTTGAATATCTTTCTTAACTGATGGATGGGATAAAGGTAACATGTCGTTATTAAAGGAGAGCTCTGCATCTATAATATTATGTAACAAGAATCTCTAAAGGGTGACTATCCTGCAAAGCCCCCACCTCTACCACCACCACTTTGTTCCAAAACAGGGAAATCTCAAGGGGTGGATGGTACATCAGATCCATCCTAGAAAATCCACCTTGGGAAATCAGCATAGAACTTTAGGGCAGAGACTTTCCAAGAACCATGTACAGGTTTGATGCTGGTCCATGACCTGTTATTATGAATCTACAGTAATATGGAAAACACTGGGCTAAGCTGATTTGCTTTAAATTTGAGAGTTATTTTCATTTTGAAATTGTGGGATTCCTATGTTTTAGTGTTAAAATTTCCCCTTTCCATAAAATAATAGTGAATCTTTTTCAAGTACTCTTACATATGTTTTAGATTAAAAGTTGGCAGCTTTGTACCCATCCCTTCAGTGTAGCTTCATTGAATCATTCTGTTAGATACTAAGATAGTGAATCTAAGCCCAGCATTTATAGATGGAGCGCTGAGATCTGTGCCGCTGTAACCAAGAAAATGATACATTTATTATCTTTTGTGCAAACTCTGCATTCATTGGCAAAGAGCATTCTGTCCTCATGGACTTCATGGCACTTAGTTAGACTCCTCAGTCCCTTTCATAATATGGATTATAATTGGAAGTTGAAAGGTTTGTGCTGTCCCAAGCAAAGCTAAAATGTTTCATGAATTGGTGAAAAATTAGAACCAGCAGGGTGCCATGTGTCCATTTCAGTAACTTGGTTCTAGGCAATTTCAAGACAAGACATGATTGATTATGATTAATTGTATTTACTTACATCGTTCTCTTTGTGGATATTTCCATCTGAACTAGGAAGGGGAAAAAATTAAGCAGACACCTGGGAATTACTCAAACTCATGGCTAAAAATTTCCATTAATCTTTTAGATCACCCCTAATTTATTAAATAATTCTAAAGTTAGTTCATCTCTCTTCATGAGAGCTTCTTCACTTGAAAGAATGAAGAGAGTGAACAGATTTTTTTCTGAAATCCTTCCCGCTATGAATTTCAAGGATTCTATGACTTACCTAGAATTAAACAGTAAATGAGGGCCACATTAATTAGTCTGTATCACTTAAATTTTCTCCTCTTTTCATTGATTTATATATTACCAAGGCAAAATAGTGCTTACGGCAGGTCAGCTGTCTGTTTGAAAAATCATAATGAAGAAAAACCTTTGCAAATAATAAAGAAGTTGTACTTACATATGAAATACTGTTTTCTTCAAATTTAACAACTGAGTATGTACTCTGAGCTGGGATATCAACTTAAAACACCTTTCCGCGCCTGGCTTGACATTTGGCATAGCCTGGTGTCATTTAAATCTTGCAAACTCTGTTTCTCTAAATGTGGTCTTCAGACCACATAGTCACCTGGAAAACATTGAACACGAAATGCCTAGGCGCTAACCCTCTAGAAATTCAGATTTCACAGAGCTGGGGCACAGCCCAGGAGTCTGTATTCTTCCTCAACTTTAGTGGATTTTCAAGCACACTTAAATTTAAGAGCCTCTGCTTCCCCTGGGATGTTAATCCTTGTCTGGGAAGCTTGGTACTTGCAGATGGCCAAACAGACAATAGAAGAGGGTCAGAGATAAGATGGGAGTAAAGGGATTGATGTCTTTGGTGTTCATGTAGTGCTTTTCACTTTATTCTAGCCAGAGGCAAGGAATTAGCTGCTTCTCTTTTTCAACTCTTGTCTTTTCTGAGAGGTAAACAAACTTTCTACTTAGAGAAGTTTCTTCCTGAAGATAGTTTCCAAGCCAGTGGGGGAGGTAGGGAGGGATGCAGTCGAGGTGGGAAGTTTATTGGGGAAAGATTTGCCTTTTTTTTTTTCATTCTTATTTACTAGTTTGGAGAAGGATAGCAATGGCGATATTCACTGTATAAAATGAATTTAGCAACCATTCGGGGAGCACATTTCCAACCAAAATAAAGAGCCGGCACACAGAATAACTCAGTTCAATTTATAACATGGCCATTTAATTTTAAATAGAATTTTGATGTGCTTGCACACTTAGCTTTTTCAATTTTTTTTTCCATTTTTGAAGTACACTACATTCATGAATGTTGACTTTTCTTCTTCTTTTGTCTTTTTTTTAAAAATCCAGTCCACTAATGTGTACAAAGCTTGGTTTCTGCCCAAGGCTAAGAATGTTCCAGGTGAACTAATCAGTCAATTTTTGCCCACTAAGAAAGCGCACTAAAATGAAAAGAATCCTAACTTTTGATGGATTTGGTAGCTGTTTGCTAAACACTTTTTTTTTTAATTGGCAAAACACCAGAAGAAGATGTAATCTTACACCTTTAGGAGAAAGAAAGCCTTCAGCTCCCAAGAATTATGTAGCATTTAGGAAAATTTTTTCTTCAAATCCCCGAGTATTATTGATCAACCATAGCATCACTTGAGGGAAGTGGTGTTATTTTTAATGAAGTCTTTCTAGCCCAAATTGGAACGCGCATATTTAGGTTGTAAAGTAAATACTTCTGCAAAACAGACTGGGAACAAGGCACAGTGTTTGGCTGGATTAAACGCCGAAACTGAGCAGTGACTTTTCCACGGTATTGTTCAAACTCTCTTCCATCAGGTACCGGGCTTGGCCCACGGAATTGATGGAGTAGCTGACTCGTTTTGTAGGGACCTGGGCTTCCAACTTGTTACTTCCAGGTTTCAGGTGTCGCATCCGTGTCTTAACCTGCAGGTAATGTGTGCTCTTTGAGCCCAACTGTTACATTAGAGAACTGCATGGGGAAAATGGGAGATAATGGTGCATTTCTTGAAGCAGGGTACCTCAGCATAAATAAGTGCTTCTCTCAGCTGCAAAAGGAGATAAATAAGACACAGCTGACCAGATAGCTTCAAATTGTCAAAAGGTTTTTGTATCTTTCTATCTCAAAAAAGATGTTTCACACCAACAATGCCAGGGATGCCACAGTTTTTGTTCAGGTCTCTTGATGGAAACTTTTTCTGCACCAGACATATTCCTAACTGATCATGAAATTAAGTAGCAAACTTGTGTTCGGGTTAGAATCCAGTCTGGCTAAAGCCACTGTATTTCTTAAGGCAAGAAATAACAGATTTAGAGTGACACGCTGTTTTACCAAATTATTAGGTAAATGGCAGCTATGTTTAATTCAGTACTGTGGTTTCAAAGGTCAGAAGTAAGAGAAAATTAATGCATCTTTTCTTTTATTCCCCTTTCAGGTTTTTGAGCAGACAAACCAATCTTCTCCAAGGTAAGCAACATTATACTATTCCACTATGTGTTGGCATAATATGGAATGATGTTATTGGCTCTGAATACGTTTTTACCATATGGCATGAGTGTGAAATGCAAATGTGCCCAGAAGTAGGTTTTTGGTGGTGATGTGAGTGATGAGGGCACCCTATGAACAAGACTTCATTAAGTACTGGAGTAGGGGTTCCATGAGCTGGAAAGCCGGAGGAGGGGTGGGAGGGGAGAGGGGTAGAGAGAGAGAGAGGGAGAAAGAGGGAGAGACAGACAGAGGCAGAGACAGAGCGCAGGGCTCTTTCTTGCTTGATTAGCCCTTTTATGAGACAGCGGACTCTTTGTCTCTGATATTCAAAAACAGAAGACAGTTTCTTTGTGAGCAGCTATGGCCTTTAGTAGAGGCCTCACACCTCTCCTAAAGCCTATTTTGGAAGAAGTAAAGAGCAGAGAGCCCCTCTGCTTAGCCCCAGAGCTTCAGCTCTGGGGAGGCCTCCTGCCCAACTCGGCAGGATAGCATTAGCCAAGTTGTTTAACTTTCCAGGAGTATCTGTAAAAACCAGCCACTGAGGATGTGTTAATCATATTAGAGAACACAATAGGAATCCTTTCTTATTTCATTAGAAAACCAGGATGCATTTGATGTGCACCATCTGGTTTGTGAAAGCAGAAATAAGTTTTTCAAAAGGGCACATTTCCAAGTTCTATGCTTCATGTGCTTCAGAAGGAAAAGCCCATAAGCAGCTCTATTTTTAATGAGAGCAATGCGAAAGCTAATAAGATCGGGGTGTATTTCCAGGATGTGCCATTTCTCCTAAGCTACATGTGTTTGCAGTATGTTTGGCAGCCTTGTCCTGTTTAGAGGCTGGGCTTCCAACTGAAAATTTTGAAGTTCTCCATGTGTTAATTGGAAAAGAGAGAGAGGCATCATTGTAATGCAGCATCTGGCTTCTTAGGTATTAATTATGGCTCCATCTACACATAAAAACTAGTATTTTTAAATTATTTCCTATTATTTGCTACATTACTTTTAGAAACTGTAATTTTCCAGTTCGTACAAAAAGTCAGGTTAAACTTTACTATGGTATTACATGCTTTCTAAAAATATCTTTAGATGCAGACACTGTTTATAAACAATCAGCAGTAGCGAAACAGGAAGAAAAAAACAAATTCACTATGGCTACTCTGTTGAATCTTTAAAATATATTTTTTATTTAAAGAAAATATAGCTGTATAATGTAAGCATCTTCCTCTTGTGTAGTTCTAAACAACAGTGTCTGTGGATGAGAAAACCTGCTTCAGAAGAAAAATTCCTTCAGGTTCTTACATAAGTTTCTGGATTCTGTACAGTAGCAGACATGATTTGTGAGGCAATATGCTCTCTTTAACCCCTCAGTAATTGCAGGATTCTTCTGTATGTATTCCACAAGTCCAGCTCGCGCTCGTGAAGGAAGCATAATTACATTACAGGCAATCTCATCTGCGGTAATTACAATTGCCTCCATCAATCCAATTAAACAGGATAACCAACTCTACTGAGGCAGAAACATCACCAAGGCTTTCTGATTAAATCCAGGATTTGGGATAAGGGTGTGATTGTGGATTTGAAGATTTTTCATTTGCTCAGATATTGTTGCATATAAAAATAAATACTGTGGAGAGAGAGGATGAGTGGGAAAAGATAGAATAATGGTAGCCTCTATTATTTCGCATTTACTGATATATTCTTCTTTTGGAACACAGGAATCAGTGTAGATTAGATTCTGAACACCAAAATTTCGGGGTGTTATTAATCTCACTCCCTCTGGTCATTTCCTTCTGTGAGTGAGTTCCCCCTGTAATTAAAACAACACTCTGTAAATGCTTTATTTTTATTTCCTGGTGTAGAGTGTCTGTAGTTTCTGTTTTAGGCTGAATGTCTAAGGTACCCCAAGTGTGCCCCATGTTTCTTACTTCTTTTCTATTTTTCCTTTCTTTGTGAGGTGATGGAAATCAAACCTAGGGCCACAACACATTAGACAAGTGATTACGTAGGGATATGTTAGTACCCTTAATGAAAGCAATGGAAGAAAATTAGTCCAGGAGTGATACTGAAATTTCATGAGACTGAATTAACTATCGTGATGGACTCTCCCGCTGACCCCTTCCCTCTTGCCCAGGATGGAGATGAGCCCTTTTGTCCAGCATATCCGCAGTGCATAGCCATCCACCAGTTAGTAACAGAGCAGCCAGCTCAGGCATGAGATTAACTACTGGTGCTATCGTGATGTTTGCATTCAAGTAACATTTATTTTACTTAATAACGTTTCCGAAGCATAAGAACAGTGATGCTGACAATTCAGCTATGATAAAAAATAAGTGCTAAAGTGCTTCCTTCAAGTGGAAAGACACAAATTCTCAACTTAATAAGGAAAGAAAAACAATTGATTTGGTGAGGTTGCTGAGACCGACAGGGAGTTATCATTGTTCATCTCTTACTATGCCTAATGTATAAATTAACCTTTATCATAAGTTTGCATGTATAGGAAAAGCATAATACACACAATGGTTGGTACTAGCCATGGTATCAGAAATCAATTGGGGTTTTGGAACATATCCTCCAAAGGTAGGTGGGGATTACTATATATTAAAGTCATGGGGCCAGTGAGATAGCTCAGCAGCATAAGCGCCTGCCTGGCAAGCGTGAGGTCCTGAGTTCGACTCCCGGTACCCACATACGAAAAAAGGGCCGGTGATATCGATCAGCAGCACGGGCGCCTGCTGGCCTGTGAGGTCCTGAGTTCGACCCCCAGTACCAAAAATAATAACAAATAAAAAAATAAATAAAGTCATGTGTGACTACCCCAAATTGACCCTCCAATTGGTATCTCTTATATGCCATTTTAGAATTGACTGGTATGAATAGATCACAGGCCAACTAGCGACCACCTTAGACATTTCCTACTCTCTCCATTGATAAAGACGCTGAGCCCCAAAAAGGTTTAGTAACTGTCCCAAGTTTTGAAGCAAGGTTGTAGCACACTGTATCAAAGACACCTGAACTGCATGCCTTCCTACCTGTGTGCTACACTACATGGTTTCTGTTTTTCTCTATTGCTGTAAGTAAATATTTACTTATCTTTTATTTAAAACAGACAAATACACAGTTCAAGAAGTAGAGCATTATTGGTTTCCAGGGAAAAATGCCAATGTGCTTAAGAAAATATTTTCACGGAACAGGATGTGCACATTAAGATGTAGTCCTAGATACACTACCATTTTTACTTAGTTCATTGAAGAGTAAGGTTTGTGCCAATAATGTTTGGACAATTGAATGCTAATGTCTGGTGTCCTGAATAACTAACTTAAAGATAGTAATACGTAATGTATTAACCATTGTTACCCTCCTATTATGTTGTTTTGAAAATTTGTTCTTCTTTTGATTTGTTTTGTTTTTTCTTCTCTTTAAAATAAAAAAAAATAAAAAAAAAAAAAGATGTAGTCCCCTCGCTGAGAGAGCTTGCAAATGAGCAATCGTGGGTTTTTTTGAGAAGAAAAATCGTGGGTTTTTTTGAGAAGGAGGCACCATGAAATATGGTTCTGTACCCTTTGGCCTCCTGGGTATTGAGGAAATACTGGCAGGGGTTCCTTGGCCCTTCTTTGAGGAGAGAGAAGCTAGTGGTAGATAAGTGATAATTCTGCAGACAGGCAAAAATCCTAGGGAGAAGAGGCCAGGAGTAATGTGGGCTTCCGCCAAACATTTCTCTGGTGACTCTCTTTTCCTGTCTTCTCTTTTTTCCATTTCATCCCTTTTCAGGGTTTTTTGAGTTGGCTGTCAGAACTGAAGTCATAACTTGGCCCCAGAGCCTGTAGTATAGTTTGTACCTCCAAGATTACTTAAAAGTTTTCCAGTTTACATGTAAACAAAGGCTGTTCTTTTTGCAGTTAAGATAATATTATTATGGAATGGCACATTGGTATGCCAAATGGGGGCAGACTTGGGTCCCTTGTCATTTCCTTAAAGAGACATCACAGTAATGTACTTAGATGACTAAAGAAAAGTCTTTAATTCATACATTATTGATTCATAAACTTGTCTTCCTTATGTTTCTAACAATGCCTGTTATCTTTCCTAGATTGACTTATGTGACCTTTGTAATGACCATGAACTAAACTAATTTGCCTTGGGGTTGGTATTCCTTGCAGAGGAATTTTCATCTGTATACTCTACAAATAGAAAAAAGCTTCCTCCCTTCCTCTTTTGACAAAAAGAAAGCAATTCTAAAATACCTTAGATTTCCTTTCAAATTGCAAATTCACAAACTATTATCTGGGAAGAACGGGGGTATGTTTTACATTTGTGTCCATTATTCCATTCATAATTTGTTTTTAAATAACGGTATGTCACGAGTTCATACATCAAGCAATCACCTATAATTGAGTATGAACATGTATATTATTATTACCTAAAATGTGAATTGCTTACAAATCATGGGTGTATATTTCCTGTGTGACATTTTCTCTGGGTCCACATTCAACAAAACAATTTAATCTCCAAAAATCAATATTTAGCTTACCTGAAGTGTAGATATTTGCATCATATTTTCAGCATCTGCATCTTTCTTGTACAACTAAATGTGTTTGTACATTGAATCATTCCTTTTCTCTTTGAATCTCATTGCAATGACTAGTAATTTCCTACTAGAAAAAACTATAAATCATATGAAAATAATCATACACTTACTTTTAGAATTACTAGGGAACACTGTTTTTGCTAATTTGTATTCCAGTATTTTATTCTGGTCCATGCTTTTACAGGAAAAATTAGGTAAATAGCCCAGGATTTGGTCTCTTCTGTATTCATCAGACTTGCAGGAGCATTCAGTGTAATAGTTTAAAGTTATATTGTGATTTTGTATGGATTGGCAGACTTGGGGCGTCTCAGAGGCCACTGTACTTGTCCTGCTAACTCGGATTGTGTAGTAAATACAACAGAGTATCCACATCATTTGTGACTGTACTTTCTACATCTCTATTACCTGCATGGTCCATCATGCAGGGCTTAGTAGATAAAGTGTTTAAATGAATGAAATGTTTAAAAAGTAAAATAAGAAGGTGTTGAGGGAGGGAGGGTACTTGTACATCATGCTTCAGCATTAAAAATCACACTGAGATAGACACAAATTTGGGAAAAATTCACTAGTTTATTGTTCCCATGTACCAGGACTGGATATAGAGTACAAATGTGGATTCCCCAGTTAAAAGCAGGAAGCAGGAGCCTTTCATGGGCCCTTTCACCAGCTTTTCCCAATGTAGCTATGTATTAGCTTGAGCTGCCCCTCTGTTGAGGAACAACTCCCTTAATTATCTGAAGCTACTTTTGCAGATATTAATTGACCCCAAAGGATGTCTTTGAACTTCACTGCTTCTAAAATTTATTTAAAATTTAAGTCCTTCTGCACTTCAATAACATATGCATGTGATATGCAAATCATGGGACTCAGTAAATCTTAATACCTGTCACCCCATTAACCTGGCTTTATCCGCTTTCTACTTGTTCTGTTTTGAAGACGTCCTGTCCGAACTTCAGGTGTCGCCGATCTGATAGTAACAAGAGGAAGAGCCTTCAAGCTGTAATTAGGACAGGAAGCCCGCTCCCTCGCTGGGGAGATTGAGGCTGTTTTCAAGGGCTTGCTGCAGGCAGCATTTGGTCATTTGCCCTTCTGCCTTCTGCTGTGGGAGGAAAGAGCATGAAAGCCAAATGCTAGTGCCTTCATCTCCAACTGCCCAGCCTCACAACTGCAAGAGAACAGCCTTCTGTTCTTTACTTTCAGTCTCCAGGATTCCAGTTGAGCAGCACAAGACAGGGCTCATGCAGAAACCTGTGCTCTGCAAATCGCCCCCTCCCCGTGTGCTGGAAATTCCCAGGTGATGTGCTCGGGATCGACTTTCACAGCATGTGTGTAATTCCACTGGAGGCCCAGCAGGGTCAACACCTTCTCCCGCTGCCTGCTAGTGCCCCTACTGCTCTGACAGCCCCGCTGCTTTGCAGCACCCACCAGGCACCAGGCATCTGCCCGTCTGCCTAACAGTCTTGTCTTTCTTCCTGCCCTGTCCAGCCAGGTTTAAATTTCCATAATGTATATGTTTTATCTCCTGGAGGCTACTTTGAGGATATTCAGACTGTTTTGTAGCCTGTAAGAGAGCAAGGGTAATTGATTTCTTCTAGGGCTGGAGAGGGGGCCTCAAGAAGTGTTGTTTGAATCTTAGTGAGTTACATAGTTTAATATAAACGTTCTTTTAATTTTGGTTCTGGCTTGCTCTTCCCCAAGGACCTAGCCATGTTTTTAGGCCACAGCCTGATTGCATCATAACCACCATGCAAGAGATCGACCTTCTACTCTCTCCAATGCCTAGGAAATTTATGGGAGTTAGATCATCAAAACTGAGACTCCTTTCCTTTAAGGTGGGATCTTCCTAAGCAGCTACTAATAAACCTCTCCGTCCTCCAATCTCACCCTAACTGTCTTCTACTGGACCACTTTGTCAGTTCAGCATGCATAGCCAGCTGTATTTGAATTCCAACACTGGATTTACTTTTAACCACACACCCTACCACTAGGAAAAACTCTGGATTCCATATGAATAAAGTTTTCTTATACCCTTACTATATGAGAGAGATAAAAATTTACGGACATATCTAAATCTCATTAGTAAAGAGTAACAGACTGCGGCTCAAGCTGAAGTCTCCCCATGATAGGTAAGTATATAGCTTTTCACTCTTTTGAAGAAATACTTCTTATAATCTACTTCTTTCCTAGATATATTATCTTACCTCTAATATAATTTATCAGAAGTACCATTTTTCTTCCAAAATGCGTAATATAAGTAGTGTAATTTGTGCTGAAATATTAAAGAAACTTCTCAGCATGGGCTTGTTTTTCTACTGCTGCAGAGCATAGTTAATAAAGTATAGCAATCCCCAAGAAGGCGGTTTGCAAAGTAGAGAGCAGAATGACAGAAATCAGGACAGGAGAAGGAAACATACTCCTGTAGCTCCCTGCAAAGTGGAGTGTGTTGTTCAACACACTATGTGTTATATGGGCATTAAAAGGATTTCAAAACAGCAAAATTTGCTCAGAGCATGTGCTGCTATTTGGAAAATAGCCCAGGGGTGACTGAAACTCTGCTGTCATTCCTATGTGTGCAGCACCTATGAATGGAAGTGCGGTGGTTAAACTCATCAACTTGATTAGCTTGGGAGCCTTCCAGGGGATTAGTAGAGCACGCTTCTGGGTGTGCCTGGGTGGGCCACGCAGGTGTGACCTTGGGGAATATATCTGGTCCTTGGCCCCTCCCTCTGGGCACGGTTCCCCTACTCTGCATCTTTGCTCTGCAAAACTCTCCCATGTGAGGTTTCTACCAAAGAGGCAGCTGACCATGGACTGGATCTCCTGAAACCATGAGTTAAATAAACTTCTCCTTTATGTCTTGGGGCCCAGGATTATGTTCCAGAGGTGGGAAAGCTGACCAACACAGACAGTGTATAAAATCACATTGTAACGGGAGTGATGGCAAAGGTGTGTGTCAAGACTATACATAATCGATCAGGCTGTTCACATTTACATGTGCACATGCAAGCACACACACATACACCACAGGGGTCTATAACTGTGTAGAATTTAAAAGATACCAAGTCTTGGGCCGGTGAGATGGCTCAGAGGCTTAAGCGCCTGCCCGGCAAGCGCGAGGGCCCGAGTTCGACTCCCGGAACCCACATACAAAAAAGGGGCCGGTGATATCACTCAGCGGCACGGGCGCCTGCTGGCGCGCGAGGTCGTGAGGTCGACCCCCCGGTACCCACAAAAAAAAAAAAAAAAAAAGATACCAAGTCTTCACTCTTTCCTTTCAGCTGCAAGATATCTTGCCTTTTTGGTATCTTAAATGTCTAATAATAAGGGTATGATTCAGTAATGACATCAGAATATTCATATGAAAAAATCATATGTGTTGAAAGGTTCTTTAATACATTTTTAATCATATGCTAAATATTCAAGCTAAAAGGAAGAGAAAAACATTACAAAACTGTATATGCACTATAATTAACATGTACATGTGCTTGCATACACAAAACATGCTTATCACTAAGCTGATTACTTACATGGAATATTTTTAGTATGTTTTACTGCAGAGTCTGTATTTTCTACAGTAAGCACATATTAATTTGACAAAGGAAATGCCAGACATGATGGTGCACATTTGTAATCCTAGAACTAGGGAGGCTGAAGCAGGAGGATTGCCCTGAGTTAGAAGCCAACCTGGGCTCCATAGTGAGTTCAAGCCCAGCCTGAACTACATAGGGAGACCCTGTCTCAAAAAAAAAAAAAAAAATTGATGAAGGAAAATAAATCTTAGAACAATGACTACAGACCCATGGGATTACTACAAATGTCACAGTTCTGGAACACTAGCAAGACACTAAAGTTTCTAAGGCATTCTAAGGAAGGAAATCTCACTCCAGAAGAGCCGCTAAGGTTAAAATTGAGAAATCAAGAATCTAAAGTCATGTTTTCAGAAGAGGCTGTGACTTTGATTAAGCTGAGACGAAGGGGCCCTATCTGAGTGGAGCTGGTACAAGATGGAGAATATTGGAACTTCACATTGGACCTGCTTAGCAGTCGACTGGAAAGGGCCCAGATTAAAGATGAAGGATGAAAACAGAGTTCAAGGAAACAGAGAGGAAATGGATGGAAATAGAAAGGAGAGATGTGAGTCCTGCCCCTGGGCCTTGTCAGTTTAGATAATCCTGTCTCTGGAAGTGGAATTTGTTGGCTGAGTGTTGAAGCCATTGCTGGACACTGGATTGAATTACTTTGTGTGTGAGTAGAATACCGAGTACCAACTCCGTAGCAAAACACTGCCCTTGTTGCTGCCCCTATGGACATACAATCATCCTTTTGCATGTTTGAATTTGTAATGTGCTCCGTAAAAGAATTTAACCTGCAGTTACGTTGACTAAGACCAAACTTTCTACTGAGAAAATAAGCGACTTTGAGAATAAAATACATGTACAGTGCAATGATCAGGCCCTTGCCTACCTCCACAGAAGAGATGAAAAACATTTTTCCCTTTGAGACAAGGCTAACTTAATAAATTATTGCACTGGAGAGAAATGGCCTTGAAACTTGGAGTGGTGTAGAAAGCGCTTATCTGAAATGATTCCAGGCGGGCTAAGCTTTGGGACCCCTTGTGTTCCTTCTCATACATGTAATTTCTTTTCTCTAACTTCCTGGATCCTTGCTATGGCTCCTCGCTCTCTCCATCAGTCCCCAAGCCCTTCTGGTTTGTCCCTCACCTTGCATCTGGGTTAGGAAAGTGTTGGTTGCCAGAACCCTGGGAGAGAGCAAAGGCCCAGGGAGCTTTCTCCAGACTTAAAGTTGTAGCTTTCAGCCATCCAACTTTCTTTTTTTTTTTTTGTGGGTACCGGGGGTCGACCTCAGGACCTCGCGCGCCAGCAGGCGCCCGTGTCGCTGAGCGGTATCACCGGCCCCTTTTTCGTATGTGGGTTCCGGGAGTCGAACTCGGGCCCTCACGCTTGCAAGGCAGGCGCTTAAACAGCTGAGCCATCTCACCGGCCCAGCCATCCAACTTTCATGGTCTGGTTTTGACAACTCAAAGGGTTTTTTGAGGTTTTCATTTTGTTTTGTTTTGTTTTGATTTGTTTTGTTGCTTTATTTTATTTTGGATTATTGAGATTGACCAATAAGCAACTTCTTATAAATTAAATGCTACCAAACCATCGTTCCCGCTGCAACTTGCTACAAGTTTACTGTTTTCATATCTTTTCTAGATATTGGAATTAAAAGAGAGACCTCAGCAATGCTAACAGAATTCAGAATGTAAAGCACATTTTAGAACTGATGTAAATGTATTTGTGAAAAACATAGATAATGTTGTTTCGTGGCAGTGCATTTTAAGCCATATGGAGCTTACGACCACAGATTATTTCTTTGCCATTATTTTTGGAATTTAAGGAAAAAGTGTGCATCTATATAATACAGAACTAAATCACTGGCTACCGGCACAGTACTGAGATCTCCACACACACCCACGTGCCCACACACACATTCTTGCAAAATAAGCAGATTTTACCTTTACTCATCCTATTCTTTGTCTGGTGGGGTTTGGGGGGTGGATTTAAGCCTGAGTTATTCATTCATTAGGAAACATTTTGAATTTCTGCTACATATCCAGCACCATTTCAGTTGATATGTGTTTCATCTCCTATCAAATATTTTTTTGAGCTCATTTTTGCATCAGATACTCCTCCTAGGTGTTGGGGATGTAACAGGGAACAAAATAGACAGGGTCATCTCTCCCAAGAAGCTTAAAATTCTATGAGGGGAAGGCAGAAAAAAATATATATATATCTTATAAAAATACCAAAAGTGCTCAGTTCAGCAGTGAGATACTAAGATGAGTACTGCATGACCCTTACCATCATGGGGGCTCTTGGGTCAGATTGTAAATAAAGATGCTTATAGATGCATTATATCTGGATCATTAAGAGTCTCTCTAAATCCTGTTTTTTTTAATGCATGTTATTATTTGGGAAATATTTGAACTTAGTACAATTAGTAGTATTTAGTACCGTTAGTACCAAGTGGCAGTTAAGCCTTTTCATATCTAGTTTTAATTCCTTAAAAAATATCAGGTACTTCCTAGCTGTAGAGGTCAGAAAGATCCCTTACAGAAACCTTAATAAATGGAAAAAATACAGGAACAAATGTAGATTGGATGGAGAGGGACTACACACATATGCATGCGCATACCTGCTTCATACCCTGGTTATGAACTGTGTCCCCAAACCCTTGCCTGGTGTCTCTCTGCGTGATTAAGAATCAGCATGTCCTCATGCAGCAGTTTTGCATTCCTTCACCTCCCAGAAGTCATGGCAGACTGTCCCTCACCATTGGATGGTTCAGATGGGTCAGCATGGACACAGTTTACTGTACCAACTGTCAAGCCCATTTCTTAGGTTGACAACCCTGATGAAACTCTCTGCAGTTCAAACCCTTCTTCCACTCCAGCTTCCCGTTCTCAGAGGGAACGGACCTTCCTGTCTGAAGTTTCTGGGATCCTTGCTTAGCCCCTAAAATCTAAGCAGTTGTCCAGTAAACTCCCCTTCCTGCTTCCCTCTCTTCTACCCCTCTGTCCTCCCAGGCTCCTGAGTGTCCCAGCACAATGCCAGCCCTGGAGAATCCCACTTTGCAGTCCCTGATGATCCAGGACCTCGCTGAGCACAGGCATCGCACACCTCGGGATAGAAAGCGTAGGAGTCAGACTGTTCTGTACATGGTCCAAATTCAGTCACTAAGCATGTATGACCCTGACAAAGTTCTTATTCTCCAGAGCCTCAGGGACCACTCCTGTCAAATGGGATTCATAGCAATATCTAAATTGTAAGTTAGATCTAATGACTAAAAACTTCACTTAGTGTTCGGCCACAGGTTGCCAATATTTAGCCATTATTTTACTGGAATTTGTTTGATACACTGAGTAGATGCTTTCTTCAGGATCCTCGTATGTGGTAATCACAGCCGATCAGGGAGTAAGATCTGAAATGAGAGGACTCAGAGTGAAGCCCGTGAGCATTCTAGGAAAGTTCTTTCAACCCAGTATGTTCCAGTTTCCTCAACCTCACCATAGGGCAGCGTCCTCCTCGTTATTTTCCTTTTTTGAAACTGTAAAAACTGACTTCATTTACACACAAACAGAAACTTGGATTCTTTGTGTGCGTTTATTTTGCAAAGATGACTAAGTTGAAGGGGTTTTCTCTGTTCACCTTCTCCCCTCCTCAAAAAAAAAAAAAAAAAAAAAAAAAACCTCATCGAAGAGAAGAAATAAAGAAAGAAATAAAGAATACCCAAAGGGATCATGAATTCTAATGTGTGTGAATCCTTAGACTCAGGACCTTTTATTACCACATCAGTCCAAGTGATTACAGTGAAAGGAAAGGAAAGTGTGCCACACCGAAGAAGGGAATTGTTTTTTATGTGACACTCAGGCACACTCTGTATAGAAATTTTCTTTGTGAAAAGCATTTGCATTAATAAGGTAAAATATGAAAACCATTTCAGGTGAATCATTAAAAATCTGAAATGGACATAAGCTTTGCATTTTAAATCAAAATATATACGGTCTCGTGAAATAGCCAGCTACTGCGAGACATATTTCCTCTCTCAGTGTCTGAGAAACTCCTCACACGTGTGAAGGCCCAACTCCACCATTTAAGCATCACTTCCTCCCTGAGCTCTTCCTGCAGATCAGCTACATCCGCCCTCCGTGGGCACCCTTAGTCCTCTGCGCCTGCTCACCTGCGATTGCACAATACTGGATTCACTGTTTACCTGCATCTCACTGTGATTTCCTCAAGTATCCAGCCCTTGTCTTAAAATCTATTTCCAGGGCTCTCCTTGGCTATGGCGCAGCAGTAGGTGCTTAAAAACGAAAAAGCGGAAGGATTATTGACTGTATGTCATTGCCCTCCAGAGGGAAAGATATGTAGACAGGCCTGGATAGTGTGCAGTTGAGCTGCATAGAGATATTTATGTGTGTAAGTGATGCATCAGTGAGAGGTTTGGCTAAGCTAGGGTTTGTGTGTCTTTTCTGCCTGCTAGAACTCTGGGTGTCTGAGATGCAAAAGAAGATGTCAAAAATAACACTGTGCACCCCACATCCTACTGACTCTTGACTCTCTTCCTTCCTTCACTCCTTTGCCCCTTTATGGAGCTCCAAGCCCAGACCTCTCACCTTCTGCCAGCAGTTCTACAACTTCGGACAGCACTGCACATGTGTATGTTCAGAAGTATTTTAGATTGTCTCAGCTGCTTCAGCCAAACTGCTAAGAAGCAGCTGATCTGAGCATGTATGTGTTGTGGTTTATACCTGGATATTCCCCGAAAGCCTCATCTGCTCCTAGGTGGTGCTTATGGGAAGTGATTGGATCATGGGGCATGCTACTTACCAGTGAGAGGTGGGTCACTGGGGACATGGCCTAGAAGAATATTTCTCTTTTCCTCCTCCTTTGATCCTTCTTTGCTTCCTGCCCTCCATGCTATGGACTGTTTCTCTTCTGCTGTGTCCCTCTGCCACATCACCCTGCCTCAGAGCCAGCTATGGACTGAAACCTCTGCAAACAGGGCCAAAATAAACTGTTCCTCATTAGAGTTGCAGGTGTCAGGCATTGTGTCTCAGCAATGAGAAAGTCACTAAGACAGCATGTTTTCTGAATTTCTCGTCTCATGATATTAGCCCAGGGCTAAGACTTATAATGGCAAACTTAAGTCCCAGGTGAGGACCTTAGCAGGTGTGAGCTCCTGCTTCTGAGAATTCCGCAGTGGGGATGCTGGCCTTCCGAGATCTCAGGGTTAGTTGAGTTTAGCTAAGGTTATCTTCGGAAGGTGGGGCTCATTACTCTTCCCCCCAAGTCTCTTCCAAGGTTGTGAATGATTAGGGACAGAGGATAAGGGAGCATTCCTCATCTTTCAGACACCAAGCTGTTGTTTGGAAGCTTGGAAGAAACTGGCTGAGAAATTCATAGTTAGTAGTTGATAATGGGCCAATGAAAACTAGCAAGACTTAAGGGGATCATAAAAAGCAGTTGCTAATGGTAATGAAATTCACCCTCTCTGTTAACTCTTTAGGAGTCAGTAAAACATTCTATTATTTTTCAAAGTTGGTATTGACAAATTTTTATTTCCTTTGCATGTGACACTATCACAGAAGTAGGCATTAAGGCAAGAGGGAAGGGGTCAGTTTTTGTACATTTGGTTCCATTTCTATTTTTTCTACTTTTGCATGTTGAGAAATAGTGTAGAACACCCTTTCTTTGAAGATTATTTACCAAAAGGCCTAGGCATATCCTGCAGAATTAAATTATGCTTCTCGACTGAAATCCCAGATCTGTTGTCCTAGAGCATGACATAGGAAGACTCTATTTTCCATCTTCAAAATGGGATGATAGTCCTTCTACTGAGCTAGAGATTAATGCAGTTAATCTCTGTAAAGCCTCAGAACAGTGCCTGATGCAACACACAAGCTAGGTGCTGTGTAACTAATAGGTATGTGCAACATTTCCCTTTCATTTGAGTTATTTCCTCTACCTGAAGTTTTGCTGGGCATCTGTTTAGTATGGGCCTGATAAAATGTCTGCTCTGATTCCAGTCTATTCTTTCTTAATTGAGTTGATTCTCAAGGTTAATGCATCTTCATTGATTTATCCTCATGGAGGCAGAAAAGTCCAGAGAATATTTAAACCAGGAGAAACAAGTTTGGCCCCGGTCTAACCTGTAGGTTGACAAAGTCCTCATTGGGCTTTAATCCTTTGTCTATAAAATGGGAGTAATTCTATTGGTTTTCTTTCAGTGCTTGGATTAACAGCAACAACAACAACAATAGCGACGGGGAGCATAGTTATTTGTAAATGTAAGGAGTCAGTAGGTTCTCAGTAATTGAAATAAGACCATCCTGAAAGACAAGCCCATTTGTTTGAAAAGCGGTCCAATCTGGGAGAGGAGATAGGGCCCTGACCCAGGCGGGCAGACCTCTGACCAGGGAGTCTGTAACAGGACCGCCCAGGAGAGCATCAGAGGCTGGAGCCGAAGCCCTATTGGCTGGTGCCATGGCAACACTTGTGGAGGAGACTTGCCTGTGGCTATGTCTACACAAGCCCCTGCAAAGTAAAACATTCAATCAATGAGTCACATTGTCCACTCCACACTTCAATGGATCAATGTGGCTAATCTTGTCACTGAATTAATTGGGTCACTTTTCTGTGATGTAGCTGCAGGGATTTTGTGTGTTTTTCCTATTATAGAAATAGCAGAGTTAATCTCCAGTCTGTATTTAGCTTCACGTTTGACCTCTGTGACCTCTCTGTGTTGGAAAGGGCAGGAGTAGGAATAGGACTGAATGAGAATAAACTCCAAAGTAAGTGTAGGGTGCAGCTGGAGTTGAGTGCCTGCTGCAACACAGAACAGCTTCTTAGGAAGCCTTGGGCACATTTACGGAGTATGAATATCACTTTTTTCATCTGTAACCTGTGGCTAATAATACCTTCTTTTTAGAGTTGTTTTGAAGACCAAAGCAGTGATGGGTGTAAACAGGCTTTGTGAACAGTATAGTCTGATAGAAGTAGGCACTCCCTGTTCTTCTGGATCATGTTCCCCAGGGAGGTAAAGGTGGCATTTCCGGAGTTGGATCGAGGGGCCAGGAGAGCTGTTGAGCTGGTGCCCTTGGAATAAACGTGGCTGGAGAGAAACTCAGCAGATGCAGCAGGATGCAATCACAGGATGTTCTGCAGGATGAGTGGTTTTCAAGATAGTGACATCCTGGCAGAAAGAGCCAGGCAGCAAGGGAAGGCACATAAGGGGTGGTGGAAAAATATGATAAATAACTCAATTTAAAAAATGTATTACAGTATGTAATACTGTAATGAATCCCTTCAAAATATGGCCCCTCCCTTTGAGTACATTTATCCCATCCTTCTGGGAACTTTCTGAAGCAGCCCTGGGAGTCCTCTTTCCTGAACCTTTATGAGGTATAATGAAAAAATACCATGAACATGGCTGCTGAGTGCCACGCAAACGAAAGGCCGGCTCATAAACATGACGCTGTGTCCTTGTCCACCTTGTTCACCTGACCTGGCACCGTGTGACTTCTGGCTCTTCCACAAAGTCAAAATGATCATGAAACGTAAATGCTTTGAATCAATACAGGACATGAAGGCAGCCACTACAATGCAGTTGAAGACACTCAAGAAAGACGACTCCAGGGCCGGTGAGGTGGCTCAGGGCATAAGCGCCTGCCTGGCAAACACGAGGGCCGGAGTTCGACTCCCGGAACCCACATACGAAAAAAGGGCCGGTGATATCGCTCAGCAGCACGGGCGCCTGCTGGCGTGTGAGGTCCTGAGGTCGACCCCCGGTACCCACAAAAAAAAAAAAAGAAAAGAAAAGAAAGACGACTCCAGAACTGCTACAGAAAGTGGCAAGAAGGATGGGATAAGGAGGAGAGGATTCTGAGTGGGATCAATGTGCCTTTTACTGTAATAATTTTTTTAAATTAAACACACACCATCACACTGTTAGAGCCCAGGTATGAAGAAATGTTCTCTGGTCCTAGATAAAGTGAGTTAATAAGTACAAGGTAGTCGGCTTTAATCAAACTAATTTTATTTTCATCAGTGCTTCTCAAAGTGTGGCTTGCACTCTAGCAATTCAGTCTTACCATGAAAATTGTTTAAAAGGCAGATTTGGGCCCCAGGTGATTTAATACCTTTGGAAGGGATTCGGGAATCTTTTTTCCCCCAGTATTGGCGACTGAACCCAGGGATGCTCTACAACTGAGCTATAACCCCAGTACTGTTAGTTTTATTTTTTTGTGGTGAGGTTGTGCTGTGCTAGCTTCCTGACTAGTTAGGATTACAGACATTTACCACTACGCCAAGGCCAGGAGTCTAACAAGCCACCCTGATGATTTGATTACTCCTTAGCATCTGAGAAATAATGACATAAAAGACCACTTCTGAGAAATAATGACGTAGAAGACCATGAACAAATCACCGTGTCTAAACTTGGGACATTAAAAAGCCTTTTTAAAACAAAATGATGAAATGAAATGGATGTTTGCCTTTGATAGTTGTAACATCTTTATTTGAAAAAAAAATAAAATTAGGCATCCTATGTCTTTATTTATTGGCCTGGAAAATCCAAAGGTCAAGAGAAGATTCGCTTTGGAAAACTTTCCAAAGCTTAAATTTTGTTATGGTAATGTAGTATGTCTCCCCATTCATATTTTACCTGCTGGTTAATATGAGAAGTGAGAAACCACAACATATTTTAGAAAAGGAATGACTGACAATAAAACCAGAGGTTCTCAGTATGACAGCAAGAGCTGAACTCTGCATGTGAGACCTGGTTCCAGCAAGTCATAACACGACACTCACCCTTTGCCCAGACACCAGCCTCTACCAATGTCATCAAAGCCTGCACTAACTTCCTGTATGAGTCACTTTCCTGTCAGTATGACAAAATATCAGACGTGATACCTGCACATTAAAGGAAAAGAGATTTATTTGGGCTTAGAGTTTTAGTGGGTTTAGTCCATAGTCAGCTGGCGCCAAGGCAGAAATGACATGACAGAAAGTTTTGGTAGAGGAAAGCTGCTTAATCCACAGCAACCAGGAGGCAGAGAGAGAGAAGGGAGAAGCCAGGGACAAGAATACACCCTTCCAGGTCACACCCGCAGTGACCACCTCTTCTGATCAGGCCTCCTCACAGCACATTTATCCATGAACTCCTCAATGGATTAATCTACTGATGATATAGCACTATGAACCAATCACCTTCCAAAAGCCCAACTTCTTTCGAGGGGGGACATTCAAGATCTAAACCAAGAGCAACCTCATAAGGTCACAGTGTCTCATACCTACCCACCCTGTGTATGTGCAATGAGTCTATTTGAGTTTTTTTTAATGGTTGCGTCCTTACACCCTTGGGTGCACCAGGCAGGAGGGTCCCTGAGTTTGGGGGCAGTGATAGCTAGGCTGCTCACAACCCCTGGAGGCAGAGGAATAATAACGCCCACCTCAGAATTTACTAAACTTCTTGCTCAAATGGCTTACTTTGCTCTTGATATCAAGGCAATGGAGACTCCTCGTAAGTTTAGGGGATAGGGTAAAGAATAACTACTATTTATAGTTGAAAGGTTAAGGTGAGCGCACAGCCTCTGGTTCCTGATCGATCCAGGCCTGGGTTATTTTTAATAAGCAAATCAGCCAGCTGCGCGGAGGCTCAGCGTGTCCCTCTTTCCACTTCATCATCCTGACCACACGCCGTGATCTGTTGGGTACAAAGAGCAATAAATTAGGGGGTGCTGGTTATGGCTGAGTGGTTATTCTTGCCTTTTTTTTTTAAATTGTTATTTGTGCAAATATTATTTCATGTTGGATTTTTTCTTTTTTAAATCTTGTGGTTGAACACATTCTGAGGAACATACCTTAGTGTCCCTCCTCTCCAGTGTGGAAAGGGCAATTTACAGGCTAAATTCTAACCTGACTTCAGGTGGGTGATGGGTGACTGGTTGAGTGTCTTAGTGGATTTCCTGTTGCTATAACAAAATACCTGGGTATTTTATAAAGGTAAGAGGTTCCTCTAGCTCAGTGTTGGATGCTGAGTGCTCTCTGTCAGGCAGCCTCCTCTGTTTGTCCTCCAGTAACAGCACCTTGGTTGCCTCCCAACATGGCAGCGAAGGCCAGAACAGAAATAGCAGCACCCAGAAGGTATCACTGGTTGAGGTCAGAAGTCACAGGGGCTCAGAGGTCAGGCTCACTCTTCATTAACAACCATGCTCAAGGGGAACTAAGCAGGGTGCCAAGAGCCCTACATGAATTCCTTCTGAGGAAGCACCCCTCCCCCTGTGACCTAAGACCTCCCAAGGGGCTCCTCTTCATTTTGTTCAGAGTTAAAATTATTTTTTTACTTTTTATTTTTATTAGTACTTTTTTTAGTATATAATGATTGCATTCATTGTGAGGAGTTGGTACGTGTATGCAGCACATCTCAATTCTTTTTATGTTCCTTTCCCTTCCCTCTCCCCCTACCTCCATCTCTTGGTCCCCTTCTCACTTGCAAAAGATCCATCTCCCTGTTTCCTATTATCTGTCTTTTATTTTGCTCTTTGTTCATACTTTGGGCTTCTCATATAAAGAGAAACCGTGCAATATTGAAGCTTGAGTGTCTAATTTATGTCGCTTTACATTATGGTCACGAGGTGCCTCCACTTTCCTACAAATGCCTCAAGTATGTCCTTCTTTGTGGCACAGTAGTACTCCGTTGTGTATAAATACCATGTTTTCTTTATCCATTCATCAGTTGATGTACATAGAGGCCACGTTCAAGATTTAGCTATTATGAGTTGTGCTGCTGTAAACATAGGTGTGTATTATCACTCTAATATGATGACTTTAACTCTTTCAAGAAGATACCTCGAGGGCCGGTGAGATAGCTCAGCGGCATAAGTGCCTGCCTGGCAAGTGTGAGGTCCTGAGTTCGACTCCCGGTACCCACATATGAAAAAAAGGGCCGGTGATATCGCTCAGTGGCACGGGCACCTGCTGGCAGGCTCACAAGGTCCTGAGTTTGACCCCTGGTACCCACAAAAAAAAAAAAAAAAAAAAAAAAAAGGAGATAGCTAGAAGGGGAATAGCTGGATCTAGTGGAATTTCTATATTGTCGGTTTTTTTAAAGAATCTCCATACTGATTTATATACTCGTTTACATTCCCACCAACAACATAGAAGGGTTCTTTTTTCATTGCATAAGCTCCATTTCTTAAAGTTCCACTTCCTCCCAATATCATCACATTGAGGACCAAGTTTCCCACACACGTGAACCCTCGGGGACACCCTCAAACCATAGCTCTCAGTGAGGTGGTGGTTAGTGAGAGGGGAGGAAAGGTGTGCAGGGTGACAGAGTGTGACACCTGCGTGTTGCACACAGTGGCCATGTAGCCTCTAGAGACGGAGTCTCGTACCTTGGTCAGCTCCCAATCAGTGGTGAGATAATGTACTAGAACTAACCTAGCCAGCTCCAGTTCCACCCGTAACACTTCTGAATCCTCTGCTGGGTGAGTGCACGTATGTGCTCAGGTCCCCGCCACGACAGCAGGTGAGAGCTCCAGAAGCTAAAACAGGCAACGCTGGCTTGCGTCATGGATACTTGTCTCTACTTTTTGTGAAATAGAACAAAAGGTTTGCCAGATGTCGCACACCACGGTCACAATCAGAAATAGAAATGTAGGCATGATAACCTCTCCATGGCCAAACTCTTCCCCCAGGACAGATTTTTCAATTTTAGCTGAATTAGCTAAGTACATAAGCCGAAGGATTCAACAGTGATGATTCTGCTAGAGCTGGTTTGGGGCTTTGGGCAACTTCTGAGCCCCCGGAGTGCTGGAGTCCACAGCCACGGTTCGTGTCACATCTACCTGCTGCTTTTGGGAGGTCCTGGATGCTCCCGTGGCCGGCAGAGTTAGAAATGGTGAAGGTCTCATCCCACTCTCCCAGCCACATGCTCTCTTCACAGACACGATACCAGGTCACCCGCGTGCCAGTCTTCCCTCTCAGTGAGTCCAAGGACTTCATTGGAAGGCTCTTGCCTCTGCTTTACATCTGTCAAATGGACATAATTCAACCTACTCTTCCTCCTTCACCATGTTCCTCTAGAGAGCTGTCATAGTAGTCCCTATAAAAGAACTTCTCAAGCAGGAAGAGTCCTAGAGTGACTAAGATATTATTCCTTTTCAGGCATGACACTTTGACCTCTGCCAGCCCTGGTCCCCAGAGATATGACGGCTGCCAGCTGTTGTCCCGTTGATGTGTAGAAGGTTCTGATACTGAAAAAGAAGTACAGGGGCACCACTGAGAGGGCTAATTCTACAGGACCAAGCCCCTGGGAATGGTTAGGGTAAATGCGTCAAGCGTGGTGGCGCACGCCTATAATCCCAGCACTCAGGAGGCTGAGGTAGGATGATCGCTGCGAGTTCGAGGCCAGCCTGGGCCACAAAGTGAGTTCAAGGCCAGCCTGAACTCCATAGTGAATCCATGTCTCAGAAAGGAAAAAAAGGGGGGTGGGGGCTGGGGATATAGTTCAGCAGCACAGCACCTGCCCAGCAAGTGCGAGTCCTGAGTTCAGTTCCTGGTACCAAAAAGAAGGGTAAATTCACTGAGCCTTTGGAAACCATGCAGGTCAAACCCAGTCACTGAAAATCTGTAGGAGTGTTGACTCAGCTGCCTTCATTCATGAGGAGTCTCAAAACTTGGAAATAAGAGTAACTGGAATCTGGGCCAGTGAGATGGCTCAGTGGCATAAGCGCCTGCTGGCAAGCGCGAGGTCCTGAGTTCGACCCCCGGTACCCACATTAAAAAAAAAAAAAAAGAAAAAACGGGTAACTGGAATCCAACTTCCTTGTCTCCAAAGGAAGCTGACATTCTGCTTGATTTCCGCAAGGTTCCCTCTAACGTCTCTCTCCTGAATGTGAGACAGAAGCGCGAAGCCAGGAAATTCATTCTATCCAAATCAGTCAGCACAGAAGCCACTGAAGGATCAGCCCCAGGCTGCAGGCCCTGAACTGTCTTTAACACCCTTGGCCTGTTCACGACTCTCTAACTTTCCATTTTTTGCTCCCAGCACCTGTCTTAGGTCTTTAGAAGCACACCCTGAAACAAGCATTTGGGGAGGAGTGATTTGTGAAGGGAGTGCTCCCAGGCACTGGGGCCAGGGCCTGTGGGGGCGGTGGGCAAGTGAGTGATGATCTCCTGCAGTCTTGGCCCCAGTCTGATGCCCTGGGGGAACTTGAGAGTTTTAAGTTATCCCTTCCAGCTTGTCCACTGCAAGTCTAGGGGCTGGGCTTTCAAAGGCGTGAACTAGTCAGTCACAGCTAAAGCCAACTGGAGGTTTGCAAACTCTCCTAAACTTCCAGCCAGAGCAGGCCCGATAGCCCTCCGACAGTCCTACAGAGGCCTTAGGAGTAAGAGAAGCCCGAAGCAGAGGGAAAGGTTCATGGAATCAGAACCTAAGAGTCAAAGGAGATCTGGACAGAGCCCCAGCAAAGTCCGCTACTCACTCTATTGTGCCAACTCTGTGCTCTAAAAACATCCCCATCCTTCCTCTCTGAGGGCCTGATTTTCAGGTCCAAATGGAGTGTCAGGTCAGTTCAGCATGCGTCTGCCTGGATGGCACTGGGAGCTTTATTTCTAAGCGCTGTCCAAGTTCTGGATCATAGTATATGGGCCTCTGCCCAGCCTTACCAGGACCATCTCAATCCTATGGTTAGCTGGACCTTCGGCTGTTGGTAACTGAAGTAATTATCATTGTCACAGCGGAACAACTAACACTTCTGAGTACTTATTTCTGTATTATCTGTGTTAGATCACTTAATTCTCGCAATAACCCCTTCGTATAGGTAGAATTACTGTCCTTGTTTCACACAAAGGGCAATTGAAGCAAAATGCTTCTTGTTTGTCTTGTGATAGCCAAATATATCTTTTTACGCCAGCCCATGGAATAATCATTCCTAGGGATACACTGATACAATACGAAGCAGCATCTAGTGAATAATTAGCAACTGCTTAGAAAACAGAACTTGTGTAGCTGAGCTCGTGGGGTGTGTCAACCAGACCAGTTTAACTTTCTCCGATAATAGAACAGTAGCTTTCATAGACCAGGAAGCAGGTACAGATGTGCTGAATCTTCTCTCTTGTTCTCTGCGGAATTCTTCAAGGGTACGCACCGGGAAATGGGAGGGAAACAAGCAACAGACCGACATCCCATTGCGGGCTGCGTGGGCCAGGAAGGGAAGTGAGGCATACACACAGATAGCTGTCACCTACCACTGCCTCACATCCTGCCCGCTCTACAGTCCACTCTGCTGAAGGGAGAAGGCTTAACTTTTCTACAAGACAATCTGAAGACACCATGATCCCGTTTGGAAAATCTTGTAGAGTCTCCCCAGTGGCATCAAAGTTCAAGCTCCTGACCCTGGCTGACAAGGACCCCTCAAGAACTGGCCCTGCCACCCTCTCTCTCCAGTCCTCCCTCTCTCACCAGCACCCTGGTGTCCATCATACACAGCTGCTTTTGTATGAGAAGAGAGAGCCTCCATCTCCCCTTTGGACCTCTGGACCTGTTTTCTGGAATGTTCCCTGCCCCCTCCTTACCTAGTTCATCCCTACCCATCCTTAATAGCTTAGCACAATGTCTTGGAAGATGTCCTTGATCACCAAAAACTGTGCAAGGAATCTTACCTGCATGCTTTCCTAGCTCCAGGTAAAATCAGCCCTTGGTATCCTAGTTCATCTCTGTCTTCGGGACTCCTCATCATGGAAAAAGCCACAGGTTTCCAAGTCCTTTATATAAAATGGTGTAGGATCATGTGTACAATTACATACATTTTCCCATATACTTTAAATCATCCCTAAATTATTCATAATATCTGATATAACATAAGTGTTATATAAATAGCTGTTTTGCTATATTGTGGAGAGAATAATGACAAGGAAAAGTCTGTATGTGTTCAGTGCAGACACGATTTTTTTATCTGTTTGGTTGGGTTCACAGATGCAAAAGAGAGGACTGACTGTATTTACCATCCTGTCACATGTATCCCACAGCCTTGCACATTTTATTTTAGCTTAAAGGAATATGATAAAAAGTTATTAATGACATTGACCTGGGAAGCAGCTCTATCAAACACTTTCCACTAGTCCTGTGTCATTTTTTATCATCGCTGTGAAAAACTTAGGAGTACAGTCATCAAATTTGTACACGTTATTAAATTATACAGGGTTGCCAGAATTCTAGCTATGGAGGAAAAATAGAAGTGTTCTTCAAAGATTAGGAAATGATTTCATCAACAAAGCTGAAATGTAATACGGCAAATACTGGGTCATCCTCCAAAGAACACAAATCTAGTAACACAAATGCAGGATGGCTAAGCAGAAATATAGTGGAAAAACACTTAGGGTGCATAAGTAACCATGAGATAAATGTGAGTCAGCAATGAAGAGCCATTACAGAAAGAAAATGCAGGACAAATTCTTATTTCCCAGATGTATTAAATGAGATTTGATGTATCTGTCTGGAAAGGGATTTTTGCCTCCACTGTGGCTTGAGCAGAAAGAGCATCCCAGCTCTCAGATACCAAGTCATAAACTAATGAAATATATTTGGGAGAAACACTGAAGAAAATGAGGTAATTTAGCATAGACGGGAGAAGGAAATTAGTTTCTGAGAATCAAACAAGGCTCTTCCATTACATATTTAAACTGCGTTCCAGTTAACAACATGCTGCATTAATACACATGATCTTCAAGTTTTACAGCATACTTACAGGTTAAATAATACTACCACCATTTTACAGGTTTTTTGTTTTAATGAGAGAGTTGGGTTGTTCTTTTATGTTCAGAAAAGGCCAAACTAGCTTAAGTTTCTGGTTGACAAATCACTTTTCTCCCAAAGACATTTTTTGGGGAAAATATTGCTCATGGAGAGGAAAAAGAAGACCTTATCAAATGCCAGGACCTAATTGCTATATGTGAAAATAATTGTTAAGTGATTGAAGCGAATGAATGCATAAAATGCAGGCAGCGATGAAATGTTTAGATGAGTTATTGCTGAAGGCTATAAAATCTTTCTCCTTAAGAAGGAAATTGGCAGTCATCTGCCATACCTGGTTCAGATGAGTGAGCTCCACGTTTTTGGTCTTCGCATCTTTATGAGTAAAGTATCTGTTGAGACCATGCATAAAACTTTGAACGTTTATTTATTTGTATATTTCTTGATTATGTACTGGTAACCTTTACACAGCATTTACAAAAGAGTGATTTGAGGGGATACAATACAGTCTAAATGAATCTGATTTCATGCATTTTCTTCCTCTACCCAATATAATGATGGGCATACTCATCTTGCTTTGAGGAGTATTAGTTCAGGCATCTCCTAGTTGGAGATTTATCAGGGCTGGAGGAGGTAAGACATTATCAAAAGCCAGAACAGAAGGAGAGTCAGAGACTGAAATATTAAATTATATGACTTGGGCCTGGTTCATCAGCTTTCCAGGCAGATGGAGTTCCAAAGCCAGGGCTTCTCCAGTCAGGCTGGCTGATAAGATCTGGGAAACTGGGAAGGCATATGCATTGCTCACCTCAAGAGCTGCCAGGAGATGTCTGGTCATGCAGCTGGCTCTCCGTGAAATCAGGCTGCTGTCCAAAGCCACTGTTCCAATGATGCCTTGGGAGGGCAGAGCAGGTGTGGCATTCCCTGGGTGTATGAATGCTATGAGTTGTGGCATAGAAGAATGGGAGTTGTCCAGTGTATGGTGGCCACTGCTACTCCAACTCAGCAGTGCTCTTCTTAATAAAAGTGACCAGGAGAGGATGTGCCTGCCAGAGTGTGGACCTTCTGCATGAGCAGTGTCATCAGCAAGGGAGAAACTGAGGCAATTCAGTAAAACGCTACATCTACTCCCACAAAAAGATGGAGGTTTTCAGTGTCTTCATTTGACAAAAACAAGAAAGATGAACTCAAGATAAGATATGGAAACAAAAATCAGTTCATCTCTATCTTTGACATATATGGGCCCAGATCCATTTAGAGCAAACGCTGCTCTGAGGTCAAGCTAAACCCTAAAGGAATGCCAACAAAATGTACTTACCAAGCAGGAACCTTGGCCACATGGAACTAGGTAAATGAACCAATGAGCTGATCACGTTGATCTATGTTCCAATGTTTTTTGTTTGATCAAGTGAAAGTTCTAGCTCTGCCTCTATCAACCATATTCTTAATCACCTTATTTTTCATCTCCGAGCCACCACTGTTTCCCGTCTGTAAAATGGGTCAATAAGACTGTTGTGGGCTGTGTTACAACATTTTGGTCAATGATGCATTGCATATAGGATGGTGGGCCTGTAAAATCATAATGGAACTGACAAATTTCTGTCACGTAGTTACATCTTAGCATCATAGTAGCACAGGGCAATGCATTATTTATGTGTCTGTAGTGTAAACCAATCCACTGCACTGGCAATTATGAAAAGGGTAACCCATGCAATTATGGGTACACGATGCGAGACAACGATAATAAATGACTTACTAGTTTATGTATTCACTGCACTATTTATAGTTACTTTATATTATACTCATATTTTTAAAGCATTTACTGTAAACTATTTCTCCATATCGCACTAGCAGCAGCCTCATGCAGCTCGTGCTTATCCTATAACTTGATGAGCATCATTTTCTCTTGTGTTTGATTTGATCTCATGTTGCTTCATAAACCACAACCCTGGGGGCAATAGAATATAAAAGTATAAATATATATGGTGCAATGAAAATCTGATGAATGTTTAAATCTAAAAATATTTATCACCGTAAGGGACACATTGCCATTAATCACTCTCAACTCCTTCTCCTTTCTTTGAACACACTCATCCCATCACTCCTTTCACTTCCTGACGCAGTTCTGAAGTTCTCTTTCTTGAGAGTCTTTTGTTGTTCCATGCTGGCTGCCTCCATGTCCTGAACCAATTCAAAATGTTGACCTTTCATGGTCATTTTGATTTCAGGAAGAGCCAGAAATGACAAAGTGCCAGATTCAGTGAATAAGGTGGATGGCGGGAGGAACACACCGTAACGTTTTTATGAGCCTGTCTTTCTGTTGAATGGCACTTGGCAGCAGCAGTCACTGTGTTTTGATAAAACTTCATAAGAACCCAAAAGAGGACTTCCAGAACTGCTTCAGAATGTGACAAGAACTGAGCCAGACTTGGTGATGCATGCCTGTAATCCCAGCATTCAGGAGGCTGAGGCGGGAGGATCACCACAAGTTCCAGGCCAGCCTGGATTACATAGCGAGACCCTGTCTCAAAAAACAAAACAAACGAAAACAGAATGTGGTAAGAACTATGGGATAAATGTATCCAAAATGAAGGGGAGTATTTTGAGGGCAATGTGTATTTTTCTGTAATATTTTTTCAATTTATTAATTCACTGTATATTTTGATTGCCCACATATATAATAGATAACATACTTAGTGTGTATATATATGCACACACATATATAAAACCATATAACTTATGTGTACAGTAAGTAAAATATATAGGTTTGTGTAAGTATACTCTCTGATTTTCAAATAATAATAAAATCGCCTAAGGCCACATTTCTTAGAATATAAACCTGTCATTAGCAATACACGCCTTGTGGAGACAGTGTAAGAACGTATGTTATAATGTGTGACAAGCATTTAACTCAGTGCTGAATCTACAGTAAGTGCTCAGTAAATGCCAGGCCCTCCTTTCTCCTCTATTTGGTTATTTTCAAACTTTTAACTTTGAGATCATCGTAGCTTCACATGACACTGGAAGACATAATAGAAATGCCAGGCCCAATGACATGTGCCTGTCGTCTCAGCCTTCGAGAGGCTGAGATGAGAAGGTGCCTCGAGTCCAGGAGTCCAAGTCCAGCCTGGTGAGGCCTCACCCCGCAACGCCCAAAAAGAAAAAAGAAATAATACACAGAAAGTATTTGTGTACATTATACCCAATTCTCCAATGGTAGTATCTTACCAAAATACGGTTCAGTATCCCAGTGGGGATATCGGTAGTAACATAGTCAAGAGAGCATGCAGGTCCGTCGCCGTGGGGTCGCCCCTGTTGTCCTCGTGTAGCCACACCCAGCTGCCCACCCCTCTTCTCGTCCCTGTCTCCCAGCAGCCATCCCATATCCATGTCTATAATTGTTTCATTTCAAGGGCGATTCAAAGCAGAATCAAATAGTAAAACTGCCTGAATATTTATCCACATGTTGCCCATACAGAAAACATGCCCCTTACTCGTGGCTGAGCAATATCACACACACCCCCTCCTCTGAGTCTAACACCACACACTCCGGGTCACTTGCTATCAGGTACCATTTGGGTTAGCCGTTTCCCTGCTGAAAAACATCTGGGCCCTTTCCAGTGTTTGGCCATTATGAATGAAGTTATTACAAAGCAAAACTATCATAAACATCTGTATACAGTTTTTATGTGTGTGTATGTGAACGTAAGATTCCATTTCTCTGACTTAAATGCCCAACAGTTCAATGGCTACATTGCACGGTACATGCATGCTTGTGGTTTTAAAGCAAAACTGCCAAACTCTTTTCCAGAGTAGCTGTACTTTCTCTTAGCTGTGTATGTGGTCCCATTGTTCTGCATCCTCACTGGCATTTGGTGGTATCATTGCTTTTTAGTTTCAGTTATTCTGATGACTATGTAATGATATCGCATTATAGCTTTGTCGTTGTTGCTGTTTTGTTTTGCTTTTTAATTTTTGGGTTTTTTATTAATTAATTAATTTATTTATTTATTTCTATTCTGGGGATTCAACCTAGGGCCTTCTGATTGAACCCAGCCCTTTAAAAAATTAATTAATTAATTTTAATTTTGGTGCACAGTCCTGCTAAGTCACCAAGCTGCCCAGGCTGGCCTTGAAATCATGATTCTCTTGCTTCAGCTTCTCAGAGCGCTGGGATTGCAGGTGTGCACCATCACGCCTGGCTTCGTGGTGATCTTAATGTGTATTTCCCTACTAACTAATGATACGGAGTATCTCATGCGCTCATTTGTCATCTACATCCTCTTCAGCGATTTTCTCCCGATTTCTAGCTAGATTGTTCGCTTTTGAAAGTGTCTAATTGTTTTGTCAGTTTTAACACATTCTATGCCCTGGTTCTTTTTTAAATATGTAGGTTTCAGATATGTTCTGCTCAGTTTGTTATTGTCTTTTCATCCTCTATTCAGGATCTTTTCAGAGCAAACACTTTCAAATTTGAGGTCAGATATTTTTCTATTATGAATCGTGTGCTTGAGTCAAGTCTCGGAATTCTTTGTATAGTGTTAATCCTAGATTCGCACAAACTTGTCCTATTGTTTTTTGAAAAGTTGTGATTCATTTTACACTGAGGTCTGTGATTCATTTGGAGCTAATTTTTGATCGTGTGAGTTTTAGATCAAGCCTCTACCTACCTGTATGTCTACTACCTGATCTATTTTGCCGTTGATGCCTACTTACTCCACCACCAGAGCAAGGGTTGTTGAAAACCCTTCTTCCAACTTTTGTCAAAAACCAGTTGGCATACGCCTGTAGCTCAGTTTCTGGGCCCTCTGCTCTATGCTGCTGACCTGTGTAACTGTCCCTTCGCCAGTGCCATACACTCTCGATTACTGCAGCTGTATGACAAGTCATGGAATTCGATGGCCTTCCCACTTGTACCAGGTCTAATATTGTTTTATCTAGTGTAAACCCACTCTCTTCCATACAAATTTTAGAACAAGCTTGCCTTAAACTACGGAAAAACATTGCTGGGAGCCAGATAGGAATTGCATTAAAGCAAGGGACTACTTTAGAGAGAATTAAATTAATATTCTTATTTTATTGATTTTTTTCCAATTTATGAACGTGACGTTTCTTCATTTATTTAGGTTTTCTTTAATTTCTTTCATTAGCATTTTTTATTTTCAGCGTACAGCATAATTTCTTTCATTAGCACTTTTTATTTTCAGCATACAACTTGCCTTGGTTGTTAAGTTAGCCTAAGCATATTATTTTCTTAGGAGTAATCATAAATGATAATGTGCTTTTATGAGGTCTGATTGAAATATACACTCTCTATATGAGATAGGTAAGAGGAAATATGTTTTTTACTATATTTTTAAAAGACTTTAGGGCCGGTGATATAGCTCAGTGGCATACGTGCCTGCCTGGCAAGCGGGAGGTCCTGAGTTCAACTCCTGGTACCTATATATAAAAAAAAAAAAAAAAAAAAAGATTTTAAACACCATGTTTTTTATCACACTTTTTATCTTCAGTGTATACATGTTAACTTTTATTTATATAGGAATGAGATTTTTAGTTACATAAAAGCATGCTTTGTGCATATATCATATATCCTATGACTTTACTAACTCATTTATTAATTTTGAGAATTTTGGTAGATACTTTTGAGTTTTTCTGTACAGACTTCATGTCCTCTGCCAGTAGGGACAGTTTTCTTCCTTCACGTCCAGTTGTTCTGTCCTTTGTTTCTTTTTCTTGCCCTGTTGAAGTGACTGGGTCTCTTGGTGCTACGTTGACTAAGAGTAGTACAAGCAAACATCCTTTCTTTTTCCCCACCCCTGGGAGGATGGTGTTTATCTTTCACTATTATGGATGATATTAGCTCTTGGGCTTATGTAGATGCTTTTTATCAAGTTCGGGAAGTTTCTCTCTATACCTGTTTTACTAAGACTATTTTTTTATCAAAAATAGGTGTTAGGCTTTGTCAAACGCTTTTTCTATGTTTACTGACATAATCATGTGACTTTTCTTCTTTAGCCTGGTGATACAATACGTTACACTGATTTATTCTTGAAGAAAATATGAAATCAGGCTTGCATACCTAGAAAAATCCCATTTGATCATGGTTCATAATTCTTTTTATATATTGCTGTGTTTTATTTGCTAAAAATATTAGTGGATTTTGCATCCTTAGTCAATAAGAGATATCGGTCTCGAGTTTTCTATTTTTGCATTATCGTGTCTGACTTTGGAGCACAGCAGTATTAACCGCAGGAATTAGCGTCAGTGTGTGTTTCCTCCTCGTCTCTCTCTGAAGGAGATTATATAAAATTAGGGTTAACTTTTTTCTCTAAAGGTGTGGTACCACTTCTCCTTGGTAACTTCTGGGCCTCAAAATTTCCTTCAGGAGCTCTTTAAGAAAATATTCTATTTCTGTAATAGTTCTAACCTGCAGGTTGCTATTTCACTTGACTGAGTTTGAGCGGCTTGTGGTTTTTGGAGCATCCGTTTATTCTAAATTACAGCATTTATGAATAGAGTTGTTTGCTCTTTTCTGTGGTGGGTTGAATGGTGGCCCCCAAAGGTATCCAGGCCTGAACCTTCGGAACCCGTAAATAGCATTACCTTATGTGCAAAGGGAGACTTTGCAGGCGTGATTAAGTTAAAGATCTTGAAATGTGAAGATTGTCATGAGTCACACAAGCAAACCTTGAATACAATTCCGGGTCTCCTGGAGTAGGAAGGATGTGGGAGATTTAGCCCGATCAGGGAGAAGACAGCAATGGGATAACAGAAGCAAACGGCTAAGCCGCTGGCTTGTGAGAGGGAGGAAGGGGCTATGGGCCCAGGAACACACAAAACAAAGCTCCAGAAGCAGGAAAATGCAAGGAAGGGATTCTTCCCCGGAAGCTCCAGAGACAGACCCCAGGAAACTGATTTGAGATTTTGAATTTCCAGAACTGTAAGGGGATAAATGTGTGTTTTTTTAAACCACAAAGTTCATGATAGTTTGTGGACAGTAACATAGGAAATGAATACATTCCCTACTATAATGTGCTACAACATGGGATTCTTTTTAGTGGAACAAGACATCAGTAATATGCATTAATGATACTGACGATTTGTGTCTTTTCTTTATTTTTGTCAGTCTTGCTAAAGATTTATCAGTTTTATTGTTTTTTAAAATAGTATTTTTTTTGTTATGGTGTGTCTCACTTTCCTATTTTCAATTTCATTGATTTCTCTCCTTAGAGTTTCAGTTTCTTGATCGGGGCTTATTTTGTTTTCCTTTTCCTGCTTTTTTAAGATAGGAACTAAGATGACCGATTTTAGACATTCCTTTAACTCTAATATGAGCACTTAATGCTATTAAGTTTCCTTTCACCATTGGCTGTAGCTGCCTTCCACATATTTTGAAATGTTATAATCCCATGTGTATTCAGTTCTGTGTTTTTAAATCTTCCCTTTGAAACTTTCTCTTTGACCATGGATTAGAAGTGTGCTGTTTAATTTTTGAGTATTAGGAAATTTCCCTGTTGTCTTTCTTTTACTAATTTCTGGTTGGAGAAAACACTGTGTGATTTTATTTCTTTCACATTTGTTGAGGTTGGCACTGTGGCATGAGATACGGTCTATTTGAGGAATATTCCATGGGCACTTTCTAAAAAGTCTCATTTACTATTTGGGGATAGGGTGTTTGTTAGATTCTGTTGGTTGATTGTGTTATTCAAATTTTGCATAGCTTTGTTGATAATCAGTTTGCCTTTGAGTTGCTGAGGAGGGGTGGTGAAGTCTTCCACCGTAATCATGCATTTGTCTGTTTCTACTATCAGCTCTCAGTTTTTGGCTTATGTATTGTTTGATTTGTACGCATTTATGGCCATTATGTATTCCTAGTAGATTAATCGCTTGTTATGTATAGTAAACATTTTTCTTGCAAATGAAACTTTATCTAATGTTAATATAAACATTTCTAATTGTTTGTTACTATCGCATGATATATCTTTCCCATCTTTTTACTGTACTTTCAAACTTCCACTATGTGAATCTAAAGTGATTTTCTTGTAAGCATAATATAGTTAAGTAACTTTTCCTTTATTTCCACTGCCGATATTTTTATCTTTCAACTTGCTTGATTATTGATACATTGAATACATCATTTTGTTTGTGTTTTATGTTTCCTCTGTTTCCTGTTTCTCTGTTTCTTTTTTTTTTTTTTCCTTATCTTGTGGATTATTTGAATATATTTAGGATTCCATCTTGGTTAATTTACAGTGCTTGAGAGTGTCGCTATAGTTTTCTTAAAGGTTTCTTTATGTTTTGCATTATACGTGCATAACATAGTTCACTGATATCAGTGCATTATTGCTTCAAATAAAGTATAAAAATCTTGTTTCCATTTGGGTTCTTTTGTTCTTCCCAATTTCAAAATATAATTATCCTAAAGTATATCTCTAAAATGTATTGTGTGCCAATTCAGATGGTGTTATAATTTTTGCTTTAGTGACCAAATATGATTTAAGAAACTCACAAGAAGTAGATACTCTTACCTGTTTCTATGTTTACCCACTCCAGTATTCTTTCTCTTTGAAATTTGTGAAACTTCTTCTATTATCATTTAGTTTTTCAACCATTATTTCCTTTTAGCCATTCTTTAAGGTTAAGTTTCCTAGCAAGAAATCATCTTAGTTTTTGTTTTATCTGAGAATGTCTTTATTTCCCCCACTATCATTGATAAAGGATAGTTTACTGGGTGTTGAAATCATAGTTGACAATCCTTGATATGGTGTGCCACTGCTTCTGGCTTCCATAGTTTCAGACAAGAAATCCTTTGTCCTTCTAATTCCTGTTGTTTATAAGTTATTTCTCTATGGTTGTTTCACAACTTTTTTTCTTTGTCTTCAGTTTTCACATGTTTAATTATAATTTGTCTTGGCGTAAATTTCATCATGTCTATTCTCTCTAATTTTCACTCAGCTTCCTGAGTCTGTAGATTTAAGTCTTTGTAAAATTTGGGAAATATCCAGCCTTATTTAATTGAATAATTTCTCATAATCACGTTCTCTCTCTCTCTCTCTCTCGCTTCCACAATATGAAAATACAAATGCTACTTCTTTTGTTATTAAGACACTTAAGGCTTGGTTAATTTTTTCAGTCTATTTTTTCTCTGCTGTTCAGATTAGGTAAATTCTATTGATTTGTCCTGAAGTTCATTGATTCTGTCCTCTGTCATCTCCACACTATGTAGCCCATCCAGCAAGTTTTTATTTTATTTATTACATTCTTCAATTTGTAATTTCCATTTGGTCCTTTTTGAGTATAACTTCTATTTCTTTTCTGAGATTTTTTCTTTCATTTCAAGAGAATTTGTCATTACTTGTTGAAATATTTTTATGATGGTTCCTTTAAAATTCTCATCAAATAAGTTCAATTTCTAATTCATCCTGATTGTGGTGTCTTTTTTCTCATTCATGTGATTTTTTGGACTTATTTGGATGGTGAGTGACTTTTCAAGTGTATGTAGAATATTTTAGATAGTATCTTTCAAGACTCTGGATCCTATTTAATCTTCATTTTTAGCAGGCAGTTGCCCTTTTGGCATATATCATAAAGGGCAGATGAGTGTGTGTTTAGCTTCCTGTTGGGCTATACAAAGACAACACCAGCAGGAATTCACATTATCTTGTTATAGATGGGTGGGGTGGGCATTCAATTTTCCTCTTGATCCTAGCAAAAGAGAGGCACCAGGTTGCACTGCCTCATTGTCATGGGCTGGGGGAAGTCCATCTCCTGTCTGAACCGCACTTCCATTTTAAAGGGGAACGAGAAGGGCTGACATACACCTGTTTGTTACTGAACAGTGGGGCTAGAAATTCCACTCTCTGCTGGGTTCCACTGACATCATGAAAGAAAAGGGGAGGAAGAGAGTGCCAGTGGTCCTTCCTCAAATCACCTCATTCCACCTCATTGACTAGGGGCATGGGGGTGGGTATTGAACACCTTGTTGACACACCAGAGGTAGAAATTCAGGGAGACAGGAGTACCAACCAGCCTTGTTTGTTCTCATGGTTGCCAGATAAGTATGGACACTCAGCACACACTGGACCCTACTGACACTACTCTATTACTTGCTGGGGGAATTTGCAGCACTGCCTATATCTGCCAGGAAGGAATAGAGAACCAGTTACCTGCCCACCACTGCAGAGAGGGGTCAGAACATGGTCTGCTTTGTCAGAGGTGAGGGATGGGGTGGAAGCTCAACTGCCCTACAAGCGTACTGAAGCTTCAGTTTGTGAGAGTGAAGGTTTTCCTCCTAGAGTTTGACTGGACTATGCAAGGTGTAGCTTTTTTCCTATTTTAGGCCACCTTTTTGTGCTGGCTAAAGGAACAGGTCTACCGGTGCCGTTTTGCTGGTTCTAGTTGCAGTCTTCTGCAGCTCCCTGTAAAAGTTATGTGGGAACTCACCTGCTAGTGATTCCTCCAGTCCGGCATCTCTGTGCAGTCTCCTCCTACCTCCCACCCTTCAGGTCCACCTGGGAAAGACATCAGGTTGACTAGAAGGCAAAAGACAGAAACAAGGCAATGCCAAGCTCACTGCCTTTATTGGGGTTTACAAGGCAAAGGCAGGTGAAGTAGAGTGAAAGGATTGGCCTTAGGACTGATCTCCAGGAGCTGGTGCCTGGCCTTGAAATGGTAAAGACTGAAGAATGTTGTCCCCTCATGCATGCTGGATGGGTCAGTGAGTACATCAAAGGCATACTTCCGACTAGACCCTTTATAGCTTCCAATAATTGCCCAGACCCAAGAGGGGCAGTCCCTCCCCTGCCAGGTTTCATAAGATACCCAAGCATTGTAACATACAGCAAGTTTTAAAATATCTACACTACGTGGTCAGTCATTCATACCTGATGGTCGGGACTGGATGACTGATCCTGAAGATGGGGGAAGTCCTATGGGATTAGATCTTGAACTTGCAGGTTCTATGCTAACTCCTGGTTAGTGTCAGAATTGAATTAAATCCTTAAATGCAGTAGGTACGTGGAGAGTCAGAGAAATGGTTTTCTGTGTTGGAAAGTGTCTCATACCAGAGCATCAAAATGTGCAGCCAAAGTTGAGTATCTGAGCTCTGGTGGCAGACAGCTGTGTCAGCTGCACTGTGACAGATGATTTGCATGTTTTAAATAAACTAAATATAGGGCGAAACTCAGAAATCCTCTTCTGATTGTCAGTATCAAAGATTCACTTGACCAATAAATAATAATATATAAAATTATACATATATGTATATAATATATGTAATATATATATGTTACTACTGAGGAAGATCATTCGGTTTAGAGGCCTCAAGCATGCAACTCTTTCAACAGAGGCAATGTTAAACATTCAGCATGAATGTATTGCTTTTTCTCTCAAAACTGGCACAGATGGGGAGCCGGGCTGACTGAAACAATCACAAAAATCTTTTAAGAATCATGGTAATGTTCTCAAACTCTGGTGATGGTTACACAGTTTTAAAACTTACTTAGATCACTAACTTATGAAAACTAAGAATATAACAATAAAATAAAATTTAAAAGCATCACAAAGAGAGTCCAAATTAGGAGTGGTTTTTCAAACTTGAATCACAGTCTGAAAAATAACACTGACCAAGCTGAACCAGTGTTAAGACCCTAATGTTACAAGAATACCCCTCCTTGTCCCAAGTTCTCCTTAGAGCCAAGCATGTGCGGAATTATGATAGAAGCGTAGTCTGTTTGTAGGATTCTCTCTCTCCACTTTCTAGCATGGATTATGGCGATCTCCTGAGTTTTTCTACCTCTAATTTCTCAAGGTTAACTTATTCCTGGCTACAGTAAACTCTCAGGGTTCCCCACCCCTGCAGTTTCCCAAACTCTGGGCATTGCCTTCTGGCTGGTCCTTTTCTATCACTTCCACTTATGATTCTGCATCTCCATAGTCAAGGGAAAGAATTTCATTTACCCAAATGCAGGTTTATGGGTTTCCCCAGTAAGCTCGGTGCTAGGGTTACAGGGGTGAAGCTAATACATGGGCTTCCGTCCTACCACAGAGCTACTATTGGAGGGGCCCACAGTACTGAAGGCCCCAGGGTTCTGCCTATGCATATAAATATAAGTCTACTGTATGGGTTTCTAGCTGGTCTTTTCTTGTTAGAAGATTCCCAGTTGATTTTTCACCAGGCCCAGACCTACTCACGGCTGCCTAGGCTGAGCTATGTGGATAAATTTTGTAGGGTGGTAACTTGATGGCTCTTTCCATTAGGGTTCTTGAATTGATGATTGAGCATTTATGTAGGGGTGAGTGGAGATGCTGGGAAGAGAAGGGCAGAGAAGAAAGCCCAGGAGTGACAGGTTTAGAGTTTGTTTTTGGTTCTAGCAACTCAACTCTGGACTCAATTTTACGTATCTTCTCAGCAAAATAAAATTTCTGCTTTGATCGGAGCACATCCCCTCCAAAGCCAGTGTAACTGGCACTTATTGTTACTCTAGCATGCTGTAGGATATCTCCCATGTTCTCTAAGGATATAGTAAAATATTCCTCTCCACCCCAAGAGGTACTCTCCTAGACGGAAGCTCTGGTAAGTGTGTCATTTTGAATCTTGTTACATTTCTGAACATGCTCTGTCATGCCTCGTGGCTGAGGTCAAAGGCAGGTGCTTGAGTGGTCCATGCACCAATTTGATTATGTAGTTAGAGCCAGATTAGTGGTCCCAGGGTTAGTCACTTAGCTGATACAGTGTCAGAGAGCCCATGCAGGACTTATCCTCAGTGCTCAGGAAATGGGAACATTTCTCACTGACCTTCTGCCACCTGTACCTTTCCAGTTTTCCAAGGGGAGTTATTCCTGTGGGAATCATAAAGCCTCTAGAGCACAGGTGGGATGTTATGGTACTGATGAGCTCGAGGCAGTAGATATTTTCGGAAAGGCTCTGAGCTTCTTTCACATCACATAAATGAAAAAATGCCTGACACAAATACAAGTGTTGCCCTACTACAAACTGCCTTTTCTGCTGTGTCCCTAACCCCATCACCAATTCTTCATGGTTGCAACATCCAGTGCCTCCCTACCATCCTTGACAGGCTCTACCAATGACAAGCAAGCTAATTCGCTTAAGGGACCACTTGCCCAGTGGAAACACCAGATGACACGTAAATCTCAAGAATTTCTTATGGTGCCTAAACTATCAGAAGTATTCAGCAAACCCCAGCTGGAATAATATCTGACCAGAAATATTATGCTTCTGGTACAAACAGATTATCTGTAGAGTATGTATTGTATAATCAGACTTGACCAGGAATATGAAGAGGGGAGGGATCTTATTTTAAATGTTATTGGTCTAGCCAGTGGCTGCCTGTACTGCTGGCTTGTTAATTCAATTTGTATAATATCAGTCAAAAACCAATGAATTAGTTCCCAAAACTCTAGAAGAGCAAGTTGGTAGCCCTCTTTTTGTTGATCCTTTTGAGAAATGATGATAGAATGTTCGATGGTGCTGTCCAGTGCAAATACCAGTATTCCCTGAGAATCAGAATCGCCTGTCTGTACGCCTTGCTCCGAAGACAGTACAAGACTGGGTGGAATGAGTCAGGGTATGGAGCTCTTTGAGATCTCCCAATGACAAGCACAATTAAATTAAGGATTATTGTAGTATATTGTGTATGGCTCAATAGTCTTGATTAAACTTGAGATTTTTAGAATGATAGCCGACAACTCAAGTCACTACATTAATAAAACAGGCACTCACACCTTTTAACATCGTAACAAATGTGTATGAATCATTTATACAATTTTTTTTTGTCAGACGATGTTTGACAATAATCAGATGATAATGAAATGTATAATTAATAATAAAAATGCCAACATCTGTTAGCTTGTTATTACAGACTGATTTTTCAGTGTACTATTTCAAATGTGTCACCATTAACCTAATTTATATTAAAACCTGCTAAATACAATCTGCTTTCATTAGTCGTTAATGCGCACTGGCACATGACACCTAGGAGCCGCTTCCCCTCTGCTCGCCCTCCCCCATTTGCGGTCTTGTCTAAACCAAAGATTCCTCCAAATGTCTTTTAAAACTGGATGCCTACAGTATTGTATCAGCAGATGGACCAGGCTGGCTATCTGGTGGCTCTCAGCTGCGAATGATCAGTCCTCTGAGCCCAAAGAGGCCGCATTGGTCTCCGGAAAAAGTCTGCCTGTGGCCGCAAATCCTTCTGGTGTTCTTCTGTCAGATGCCTACTGGTCTGCAGTGTCCTCCCACGCATTAGTCCACCAGGGGCCAGGCCACCCTCCCTGCAGAGAGGACACAGGCTGTGCTCACAGGGGTATCATTCTGTGTGGGGATTTCAACTGCATCTATGCTAAAGCTCATTTGAAGGCTGAGAGCAGATCTCTGCAAAGGGTTCTCTCCACCAGTGACCCAGCATTTCCCACAGATGGAAAGCAGATGGACCGCATAAGCCTGGTGCATTCTATGGTGCCAGGGAGTAAGGAGATTCTCAGAGAGAACCCAACAGTGGGATGCGTGGAGGGAGCCCAGGAGCCAACAGACAGGACTCCCAGCAGTCAAAGCTAAAACAATTTAAGAAAGAAAACAGAATGGTGTTGAACTAAGACTCAAAGTATAAAGTAAATGTGCCTGAATCCATAGTGTGATAAGTAAATGGCTGAATACAACAAGAAGTAAGAGTACAACTCCCATCCACAAGAATTGAAATGGTGTGCGCAGGTCCACACCCCTCAAGGGAGGGACCCTAACTCCCCTCTCCACTGTGTGCTGAAAGACTTTCTTTCGAAGGCTTCAGTATGGAGGGAGGAAAGAGTGAGTTCCCAGTGGAGAACGGTGATAGGTGCTGCATCAGGCAGGTGGCCAAGGCTGGCACCCATGTCACGAGGCATGCTGATGCCATGTAATTGTGGCTCTGTAGCATGATGAAAGTGGTTCTTTAACCCGTGTGGACTTCCTCCCCAGTAAACCACAGCCCACGCTTATCATGGGAAAACATCATACGAATCCTCAGAGGGGGACATTTTTCTTTTCCTTGATGAGTACTCTTCAAAAACTCTCAAGGCCTCAAAATATGGAAAGTCTGAAAAAAAAAGTCACAGCCAAGAGGAGACTAAAGAGACCTAAAAATTGAATGTAATATATTACCCCGGATGGAATCCAGGAACAGAAAAGGAATTTGGGTAAAAACTATGGACATCAAAATAAACTGTAGATGTTAGTTAGTAATGATGCATTGACATAGATTCATTAATAGTAGGTGATGCACCACAAATATAAGCTATTCACAATAAGGGAAAATGAGCTCAGGGTATGTAGGAACTCTCTGTAAATGTCTTTTAGAATCTGCATATGTAAGACTACTCTAAAAATGGAGTCTTTTTTTAAGCACATTTTTTTTTCTTTTAAGAAATATTGCACTCCAGGGATAATTCACAGTGTGGGGAACCAGCTGGCTGGAGCCAAGGCGAGCTTCCCACATGAGTTGTCACCTTGTCTGCAGGGAAAGCCCTACAGACAGGACTGGACCTGAAAGAAAATATATAAAGAGGTGGGCTGTCATTTAAGATCCAGAGTGGTCTGCTATCTTCCAAAGCTTGAAATTCTGTCTGGCTTCACCCCAGAGTGAACTTGCGAAATTATCTATGCCTGGAGGGAGGGGGATCAAAGAATGTTGCTGTACGCCAGAGAAATTGGGGATTCTTCCACAGGTAGGACGTTACTACCCCTGGAAAAGTTTCCAGGGCACTTACAGGAAGCCGAAAAGGTGCTTGTTAATTAATTAAATGAATTTTATGCATCTACGTGATTTAGTTGATGTGTTGGAGATGTGATTTTCCCTCTCATGATCAAGGGTCATGAGAGTTGGCTGGCTGACTCCTGACTGTTTAGCACTGCAGCAAGCGTTGTTATATAACACACTTCTCGAGTCAGAGTTAACTAGTCACAAAAACACCCTAATTATGTGCACCCAAGGGAATATGATATTCATGTTAAATATGGCCACAAGCCAGTCTGGGAGGAAAGCTGAAAATTACATACCTGGTTTTTTTTTTGGAGATCACTTCTTGAACAAAAAGTGGTAATAATAATATTACACACCTACATATTCCTTTATATTCAAGAAACCTCAAAATACTTCACCAATTATCCTTCATATCCACAGGGCTCCCATTTCTTGGGAAAGGAAGTCACTAGTGACAAAACCTGGTCCCCAAGGTTCGGCCCATTCAAAGGCAAGTTAAAGGGAAGAGAGTGGGAAGGGAGGGAGGGACCGGCCCACTTCCTGTGCTTTTCTTGGGCCCTGGGCTACTGCTGCAGCCTTTCCTCACACCTTTGTGGCCTTCCCACACCTTCCTCCAGCTCGGGGACCTGGGGAGATAAGGAGTTGTCATGGAGAGCAGCATGAACAGCAGAAAACAGAACCATGTCCAGGAATACCATGGTTCGGGAAGATCCGAAGAACACATGGAAACTCATGACTCTGGGCTAAGAGGGAGGGGAACTGAGTTGGTTGGCAGAGAATCTAGCTGTGAATCTTGAGCATGGGATTTGCCAATGCTCTGTGTGGCCTTGGGCATATCTCTGTCTCTCTATGTCCCTCTGTTTCTCTCTTATCTCTCTGTCTTTCTGTCTGCAATTGCTGAAATTCCTCACTCCTAACTCTGGCTTCTGAAAGTCTGTGGGGCAGTGGCAAATGTTTGCTGAATGAATCGTGGTCCATTTACGCAGTCTTCACGGAGCTGGCCCGCCTAACTTAGTGGTAATGGTAACAGCAGGTGCTTCTGTGAGTCAGAGACAATTTGGTGGACGTTATTGTTCACTGCACACATATGTCCTAGACTTCTAAAGTGGATCCTGAAGCACAGGCTGGCAAAGGCATCATCCTCCAATGCTTGCAGAGCTAGAGCTGGAAAGAAACCTGGAGATCACAGTTCATCCTCCATTTTTACAAATGCGTACACCGCGGAGTTTAAGTACCTAAATGCAGGTCACGCGGAGTCCGCTGTGAGATTTTGACTCAAGCTCAGAGCTCTTTTTGCTGTCCTGCTCCTAGGACCAGGGACAGAGACAAGCACTCAGCTGCTGAGGACAGCAGGATGCAGCTTCTCCAACTGCACAGCACAGGGCATGCTTTCTGCTGTCTGTCTTGGTGGAGCATCCTGGAAGGAAGTGATGCCGTCACTAGAGGAGGCTCCAGAAGTTGGAGGCTGGAGTGGTCCAGATGGAGTCAGTGAGGAGCACAGAGGGGATGCTGGAGGACCAGGAAGAGCATGACTATGACCTCCAGGAAGATGGGGTTGGGTGTGCAGCGTGGTTGAGAAGAGAAGGCTTGGCAGGCAGAATGGGAACAGGGCAGGAGGCAGGAGAGTTGGCGCAGTGTGTGGGGCTATCCTCTGCTTTTACTGCAGACCCCTTCACGGTGTTCTCAAAAATGGTGGAGTTGCTAGATACAGTGAGGGAGAGAATTAGAGACGGCAGTGGAGGAGGGGATGGAGGAAGGATGAGGATAGCAATTGACAGTGAGATAGAGAGAAGGAGAGAGGGAGCAGGTGGGGATAGAGATCATCCTGCAGTCCTGCTCCCAGAAAGGATTCCCCAGGTTCCCAATGACAAGAAGCTTGAAGTCTCTTTGTCCATGGTTACCACGCTTGCATTGACAAGAAGTCAACTCATGGCGGATGCACCACACACAGAAAGTGCCCAGGCTTAAGTCTGTTGTTTGCAAATGTGGCCTCTGTTTCTCCCAGAAGAAATACTTTGAACTAATTACCATGAATGAGTTCACTTTCTCTGCTGCATAAGTATCCAGGGTCTGCATTTCCACTGCCCTGGAAGAGCTGATGGATAAAGGAAAATGTATTTTGCTGCACTGTGCAGGCTTTCAGCACCTCCAGCAAGCTTCTGATGCAGGTTTGAAGGAGGAAGGGTCAGGCTTACCATAAGCTTCAAATCCGTAGCCTGGCTACGGTGGGCAACAGGACAAAGCCAACCTTCTCAAACATTTATGTACTTGATGATCACCCAGAATCTGATTAAAATTCAGGTTCTGATTGTGTGGGTCTAGCACAGGGCCGGACGTTCTGCACTCAGTGCACTCCCAATGTTAACATGGGTCATAAGAAAGACAGTAAAGTGAGTCTTCGAGGGTAAGTCAGTGACTCCCCGTCATCTAGACCAATGAGCTACATACACCTGGGGAGACTTAAAAATATCTCTGCCAGGTCTCACCTGACTTGTTTCTATTTTCTGTACCATGAAGTCATAAAACAACAGCAAACTCAAAGAGCAAAATATTTGCACCACACTTTATTCTCCTACTTAATATTTGCTCCTTCAAATATCACGTACCTTTAAAAAAAAATCCATCAGTTCCTGGCATACGATAGGCCTGAAATGTGTGGTTGGTAAGTGAATGAAAGTGATTTACGGGTGCCAGGCATGGCTGTAATCACACGGGCACCATTCAAGGTCACAGTGTCACGGACGGTACCATATGCATTTAAGTAGAACTGTATAATTATGATGAAGTCAGATTGCCTCAACTTTACATTTTGGTGGAGTTTATTCTAGTTTTCTGCTCACTTACAGTAAAGAGGCTGTGGTTGAATGTGTCCTTCTCACCACAGTTCAGGTGAGTTGCGAAGGCAGTGTTATGGGAGGTCTTCAGGAACTGATCAGGCACTGCAGGGTCCCCTCTGTGAGTGGGTCAGGTGCTCTTATAAAGGGTTTTCTTGCATTTCTCCCTTCTGCTATGTGAGGACGCGGGGAGGAGCCCTCACCATACCACACATGCTGACTCCTTCCCTTGGACACCCCAGACTCCAGAAATACGAGAAAATAATCATCTATTTTTATAAATTACCCAGTCTCAGGTATTCTGTACTAGCAGCACCAAGTGGACTAAGACAGAAGGCCCTCCTACTCCTACATCAGGCAGCTTATGTTTGTGGCTCTTAGAGTCAACTGTGCATCTGGGACCTCGCCTCTTCTAACTACAGGTGTTTCCTGCAAAGAGCTGACTCACTGTCAGAGAACCACATGCAGCTTAGTAGCATTAGGATAAGGACTAAAATTAGCATGCTAGAGATTTTTCAGGGACACAGTGTGCTGATCGGCATGTCTCTAAAAGGGCAAACGCATCTGTTTCCACGACAACAAAGGCACATCCGCCCTGGTGAAGATATGGACACCAGCCTGTCCACAGAGAAAGCAGCATGGGCTGCTGAGACCCTTCGCGAGAACTGGTCAGGTTCCGACTCTGGTTCATCACTGGCAGCTTTGATGATCCAAAGAAAGGGGTACAGCACAGCGGGCCAAGCCACATGATGCTTTAGGTCATCACTGGAAAGGTCTTTAAGGAAACAGCTGAGGGGTGTAAAATGAGCATCTTTTCTTCTTTTTCATCATCTTCCTCTTCATGTTTATTGTGCTATTGCTGATGTCGCCATGTAACAATTGCCAGTGGCAAGGATCGCATCTCCCTCTCTGGAGGCACCAGGGTGAAATGAGGCCGCTATGTATACTCTAAAACATCTTGAGACACCAACACCTTCCACGCTCGCTCTTTGTCCAGCTCAATCCCCAGCCTCCTCTTGCACTCTTGCTTTTATATAATGTACTGTTCTTTTAGACAGAAAAAAAATTATTTTCTATTCCCACTCACAGATACTCAGCACAACTCTCCTGCCACCTGATGTGTGGGAGTATTTCCCCACACACCAGGCACCTCCCCACGGACACCAGCTGGGTGTGCTGTATTTCAGTTCGATTCTGACACTGTCCACCTGGAGATGGTGTCAGATCCCACAGGGTAAGAGTTCATTCATTCCCACAAGATTGACCCCCACTTCTGATGCCAAGTGCGAGCCCCAGGATGGAGCCTGGGCTTCTGACTAATCAGCTATAAATCAGGGTCCCTACAGCCCATTCCTTGGGTTTGATTAAGATGTTGACGCAGCTCCCAGAACTTGGGGAAACATTTTATGTTTACCAACTTGTTATAAAGGTTATTACAAAGGAGGCAGGTGACTGACCTTACAGAAGACATCCATATAGGCCAAGATACAGAGGATTTACCGTAGGAAGGATGATCCCTGGCCATTGGTGGTGATGTCACTTGCCACTGGGCATCACTTGATCTTCTGCCTCCCTGCCATCCTCAGGGAGGATGGGTGGTTCTGAAATTCCCAGCCCTCCAATCACACTTGGTCTTCTGGTGACCAGTCCCTATCTAGGGACTCGCAGCCAGCAGCCATTTCTCTCTCTATCATATAGAAAGTACTCTGATCACTCTGAGAGTCTGAGAGTTTCAGGAATTGTAAAGACGTAAGGCAGGACACTGACAAAGACCAGATATATATGTATATATTCCAAGAAATCATAGGTGTGTGCCAAGCATTTTTTGTTTTGGTTTTTTGCCATGCTGGGGAATCAAACCAGGGACTCTCATGCTAAGGAAGCCTTCTACCACTGAGCTATCTCCTTACCTGAAATACTTCTGAGGGTGTAAGGGTGAGAGCAGCCACGGAGCTCAAATTCAGGAGGAAGCGAAAGGGAAGGCTGCGGAGGGCTGGGTGTACGTGCTCACTAAGAAAATGTGTCCCTGTCGGCAAAATACGTCACTAGCTGATAAAGGTATATTGTCACCCACCATCTTCTCTGAGATAAAGCTACGGCAAATAAGTTTCATGAAAGAACAGGATTTCGGAGACCAGAAAGGGTCAGCATTGAGGTTTCATTCCGACTACAGCTGGAACCACAAGCAATCAAGCTGACCTTTGGTTCATTGTGTAGAAACCTCCACCCTCCCCGACCTGCCAACCCCAGGTGATGCTGTGCCCCGCCCCCGCTGCTGCTGATGCAAGGACAGGGACAATTTTATCTTAGTATGGGTTTTCCAGTGACAAGTCACCCCCACATAGTTTGGCTTTATAGTTTAAATGTTGTAATTACAAATTTCCTGTGAGAGCTGTACTTTGGATATAAAGTGTACTTTACCATGTAGTAAGGTTTAACTTCCAAAATATACACCTTTTTAAGTAGGCCCTATTAAAACAACTTAATAGGATGTCAACAAGTACCTATATGGACATAAAAATGGAGTCATATGGTTTGTTTCTACACGGTGGGCTAGTTTTGCAGGGTCTATCAAGCGCCATTGCAGCTGGCTTTGAACTGACAAGATTACAGGGTGGAAACTAAATCCTTCAAATGTCTTCGTTCTTTAGGCTGACAGACAAAACGCCTGACGTTATAGCGAGCACATACAAGAACCATTGCATATTTATGTGCATATGCATATGTATGTCCATATACACTTTTCTACTTAATACAAATGTGTTCATATTTTAGCAATAAACCATATATATTAAAAGAAGAGGAGAAAATAGAAATGTGCTCATTCTTAAGTCAGACTGGTTAATTTGCAGACAAAACTAAATTTACACATTTGGAACCATTAAAGCTGTAGTAAGGGAAGTTTTCCTAGATCAGATTTCACAGTGAGCATGCTCAGTTCAACTGTGGGCGAAGAAATCAGCTGACAGCCTTCACAGAGGTAAATTACGCAGAGAATCCACATAGCCAGAATTCTTGTACGGAGCGTAGGGCAGTGAGGGCTGGGTATATAGTACCGCTCAGAACCCTGGGACTCCTTCATCCCAAAGCAAGGACATGGGGACAGTGGCTGAGTATTCTTTTCCTTACACAGATTCCAGAGATTTGGGGGGACATGTGCATTTTCTGGACAGTTAGTAGAAATAAAATCCAAAACAAAAGAAAATGTCAACTTGCTTTGTGATGTACAATATATACCATTTATACGTACTATACACCCACCTGTATATTTACGTATGAATATATCTTTTATGTGCCTATTTTAACATGTTAATGTAGCGTCGATGAGATAAAATGCATAGCTGTAATACGTGCACCTGTGTATTTCTGTTTGAATGCCTATGCATATCTGTGTGTGATACTTTCAGTGTGCTTGTTTTAACATGTAACATTGAAGTCATGGCCATGACTTGAACCCACCTAACACTGCAAAGAAAGTGTTTATTCCCGTAGCTCTGTGTGGCTGCTCTAGTAGAGTGAGAGAAGGACTACAGACGGGTTTAGGTGTAAAGAATTGGGTACAAAGCTTTATGTGTCATTTAAACAGAGCTTTGCGCCAGATAGACAGATGGAAGAGACACATCTCAGAGATGCATCTGTGGGGCAAAACGTACTAAAAATAAATGCCTGACACAGATGCCACGGACTCATTCAAAGCTGACCTGCACAAGCCATAGGAACATTATCAGCTGACAGGAGAGCAACCACCCAACACCTATCAAAGTGGCCTGCACCGGAAGAGGCTTCGCGTGCAAAAATAGAAGGATGAGAATCAGCAGACACAAGTCATCATGAGAAGGGCTACAAGTCTTTCTTGTGCAAATGCCTGCAGAACCAACAGATGGCATTTCCCTTTCACAGGAGAGCCAAATGCCTACAACTTTTCAAAGATATTGTGACAAAATAGCTCCTGTAGGCAGTTTCCATAATGAAAGACGGAGAGCTGGTTGCATACTCTTAAAACTTGTCTGGCCCGCTGGGAGTCCTGGCAGAGGAAATGTGACGTGGGAAAGTACGAGCTACACTGAAAGCATTTCTTTTGAACGTAGCTGCTTATATGCAGAGGGAATAAAATAGAGTTATGGAACCGAATTACTGTCCCCAGGCGCCCTCTTCTTGCCTACCACCGCTACCATTGCTACTATAGGCATTTATCGAGCACCTAGATGTGCTGGTCAGGAACTGAGCCTCTATCCTCCCAACTGTCCTGGGAAGAAGGCTCCTAATATTGTGTTAACTGACTCATGCAAGGTTACAGCACTAGTTAAGTGCAAGGTTCAGAGGTAGACCTAGGTTTGTCTTTCTCTGAAGACCTCGCCCATAAGAGGTGACCCTCACTGCCTTAGCTAACATGTCCCTACACTAGGCCATAGAAGATGTCACCATCACTGGGGAAGGGCTCGTGGTGCAGGGATCTTGTCAACCTCTCTACGCAAGAAACCACTATGTCTACATGGGGACTGCATACAGAAGCACAACGCCCCCTTCCAAGCTCAGTAATTAATTACTGACTTCCTTGCAAATGGATTGAGGCATCACATATTTCTATTGGAAGCTTTCATTTCAGACCTCACATTTATTAATTTGTTTTTTCTTTATAACCACATTAGATCATAGAGGAAGAGTTATTTTCGTTCCCACTCTATAGATCAGGAAAGTGAGCTCCAAAGAGTTGGATAATTCTGCAGATCGCAAGGTTTGTAGTATGTGGACCCGAGTCAGAAGTCCAAGATGGTATTCCTCCAACTCTACTGCAACACAAGTCTCTTCAGATCATACTTCCCACTGAGAAGCAGGAAGTTCTCAGAAACTGAAGTTTCTGAGCTGAGAAGGAGCTTTTCAATGATCTGGCAGTTAATCCTGATCGTGCTGTGTTGTTGATTCATTACGATGGTCAATGTTGGCATCCGTTCTTCGTTTACCCATTGCTAATGAACGTGTTTGCGATTATCTCTAGGCTGTGTCCTTGTTTCTGGTCTTCTAATTTCCAGACAGAGTGTTAACTTCATGACATGAGGAGGCAAAGGTCTACATTCCTTTTTCTTTAATGTAAGCTATAAGCTATCAAAACATTACTAAGCTCCAATTAGTTGGGGCACAAAGATGAAATAAACAAAAATCCTGTCTTCCAAGTGCTTCTACCAGTGGAAAAGTCATCTGTCCGATTCCTGATTCATTCACGCCTGACCTGGTTGAGGGCTTTAGCCCAGAGCTAAGCCACACTTGCACTGGGACTCGTGACCACAAGGACTCTTCAGGAGTGGGGAAACCACACAGGCTCTTCCCATGCCCGGCCCCATTTTCAATGCCAGTTTGTGCTCAGAGGTTGTTCTAAGCCAGACCTCTGGATTCTACTATACTGTTTCTGATACTTTGTTCATGTTCCTGCTGGATTTGGGGCCCTTCCTGCTGTTTCTCTCAGCAATTTTGCACCTTTGGTATCAGACACGTTTTCTGATAGACTATGGACAGTAGCATTTCCAGTTGTTTCATCTTCAGACCTCAGCCCTGTCTTACAGAAACCCAGCCCTCTGCCTACAGGAAGGGCTAGAGTTGCAGAGCGCTGGCTCATTTCCTTATGACAAGGCTTCTTTACAGCATTGAGGGCATTACCCACCTCATGGGAGTCACCATTCAAGTTTGTAGAAGGAATCAATGACTATAATCCAAGACATATTCCAGCCAGGCTTTCTATAACAGAAAAAGCTAATTTTTACCTTTCCCTCCAGGAAATGAAACTTTGAGATATTGACATATGAATGAGTAGTATCTAAACATTATTTCCTTTAGGTCTTAAAAATCATAATAGGCCTACATATATTAGTCAGAATTGTGACTCTGTATATTTCTCCCTTCCAAGATATACATGTTATGCTAAACTGTTAACCAAAAGTTTACCTAAAAGCACGTGATAGAGCATTATCTAATAACCCTAATTGTATTTTCCTAGCACCTGTCTAGTTGATAGGAGGAACACAATGGAAACAAAACAAAGTTATGTCTCCTCTTCAAGCATTTATAGGCTCAGAGATAAAAGACTAACACTCAGGGAGAAAAAAAAAAAAAAAAGAATGCGTTGGTAAGGAATAAACTGACTGTTCTTTGAACAATGTGACACAGGACCAGAAAAGAGAAGGATCATCAATAAATGCTTCGTGGAAGTCAAGACTTGCTTTGAGTCTAGATTGTTCTGCCCTCAGTGTATCCCTTGCCAATCAGGTGTCAGGACCTGGAGCCCTTTCTTTACAATCTTTCTGTCCTTCCTTCCCTTCTTTTTCCTCTAGCTATCACCTCACTTTATACCCCTATCAGAACAGTTGGGACTGTAATGAATTGGGACAAATCCCTAAAGCCTGAATTGGAGTCGTAAGAGTTGTCGTCGAGTTCTGGTTCTGGTTTTACCAGGGAAGTCATGACATTCTCTGAATCTTAGTGTCCCTGATTGCTGTATTCAATGAGCAAAATGGGAAAGCACTTCATAAAAAGTAAAGTTCTATGGAAACATGGAAAACTGTCACCCTGTGCTCCAAACTGCACCCCTCTCCTGTGTGCCATCTTCTCCTGTCTCCCAATAAAACTGTACGTAGGCATGTCATCTTTTCCCTAAAACATCCCTCAGTTTGCATCATCCCTGCCTACTTTCCCAGCGGAGCTGCCCTTCGGCTGCCTGTACCAATTGCTCCCTGAGCCCTGCAGCTGCCGCCTCCCTTCTGTACCTGCACGCGTCTTGCATAATCAGCAAGTCACGTGCTTTGCAAGGATGGCCCACTTAAACAAAGGCGTGCTTCCCGAGATCCCCAACTTGGTGATGATCTCAACTTATTCTTCATATTCACAGCCTTATTCTCTGAATCTTTTTTTTTTTTTTTTTTTTTGCCACACATAATATACTGCTCTGTCTTCGCTGAGAAATGATAGCTCCCGGTGGTTAGGAACTATATCTCGTAGTACTTAGAATTCCTCACGCTCTTGATAACAGCTTTACACCAGGAGTTTGACTCAGGATTACTATTGAGTGCTTCTAAAATACAAAGATGAGAAAGGACAGGGAGGAAATACCCCTAAAATTCATTTTTTCCGAGAAACGTTCCCACCTGTTCTTTGTGTGATTTTTTGGGTTGGCGGAGGACTCCAATGTTAAGGGTTAAGATAATTTTCATCAACAACTGCAGCTGTTGGTGAAGGAGCTCAGGGACATTATGAGATTAGCAGGAACAGGGCTTTGAAGGCTATGCTCGACTCTGGAATTCCCCAGTCCCCCTCACCACCCCCACTGTCCCCCACTTCTACAACACCCACCCCACTTCACTTTTCAGTGCAGTGCAACTTTGGAATTATATAGCTAGATAATGCTGAGGGCTTTTGAACCATATGCAAACAGAGGCCCTTGGGAGCATTCTTGGGGCCATCAAGTGCTCCAGTTACACTCACTATTTCCCAGTAAGACTTAAAGACTTCATGTCCAGCACATCTCAAAAGAAAGCAGTCTCCACGTGAAGAATGGAGGACCGGTTTGGTGAATCAATTCGTCGGATATCAGTTATTTAAGGATGTGATCCCTTTAGTCTCCCCTTTGTCACACAATTAGATAACACCCATGTAAAGCTGTTCCCCATCAGTGAGTAGAAGCATTTTTGAGGGACTCTCAGTCCAGCTGCAGTAAAGCTGGGCTTAAAGCAAATCATTGTTCAGAGACAAAAGCAATGATTTCAATATTAAAAATTACAGGGGCCCAGTACCCCTTGTATGTGGAGTTTTTGGTGCTCACATCAGGAACACTGACAGACAGATCCTCCTTGAATGCTTATTACTCCCAAGCTGCCGTAGTTAGGAAAGGGTAGGATAAAAATACTTCCGTCTTCTTAGCAGATAAACATGTCTGTACACCTGGCAAGGTATAATTGAGGAAGATCGGTTTACAAGGAAAAATGCATGATAATGAGAAATTTTCTTAAATCAAGGCTGAATCACTCTTTACACAGAAAAACTTCAAATGGAACTGTAGCCTAAAGCTATTCGCATGTATGCTTGCTTAATGTGCTACAGAATCTGCACATAAAAAGAAATTTGGCTCCACAGGAAATAATAGGAACGCTTTAAGCCTTTTTTTTTTTTTTTTTTTTCTTTTTGGTACTGGAAATTGAACTCAGGACCTTGCTCTTGCCAGGCAGGCGCTGTGCGGCTGAGCTATATCCCCAGGATTCTTCAAATATGCAATGAAAATTTAAAAATCACGAAAAAGCAGGGAAAATTGACTGCTGGTGTTCATTCTCGAGCATCCATGCGTTCTTCCCAAACCCAGAGAAAATGCCAACTCTTTCATAGCAGGACCTATAGAGAACAGAGCAGATGCCACCAGCATTCCCTCCGTTTGTCAAATGCTCTTTTGCCTGACTTATTCCTTTCTCCCTCAACAAGCATAATGGTTCTCCAGGAGCACTTAGAGACCTAGTGCCTTTGTAAAGCTTTGCCTCAACACTTCCCCAAGAGCAGTACTTAATGTCTTTGTGATTCAATGAGGTGCTTTTACAATAATTCTTGAAAATGGATTACTACAGTTTCATATGCATTGTCTATGCAACAGTATTGTAAGTTTTGCAATGCAAAACACATCTGATATTTTTCCTGTTTGGTGCATAGTAAACACATCCAGTGGATGTGTATGTGCTCAGAAGGCACATACACGTGTCCCATCCATGAGTAGATGAATGGAGAATTAATCGAGGATTAAAGGTCTCTACCATTGTCCATTCTAGAATCAGTGCAATGCCTCGTTAATAGACCCAACACATGCTTAACTCGACCAGCCCAATTCCAGGCAAAGTGCTGGGCTCTAGGGTTTCACTGGAGAGCAAATAGGGATAAACCCTACCCTTGGCCTTGGTAGTGATGTGGAATTGTATGCACTGTGTTAATGTGTTTGTCTGTCATCTAGGGAGGTTCCACAAGTTTAGGGTCGTCCTCAGGATGAGGAAGAAAGAACAGATGATGAGGAGTTTCTACTCCAATTTGCAAGGCCGTTCATGTTAATTCCACAGCGCTTGGTTACCATTTACACCACTCTTCAGCCAGTCTTGGAATTAGGTAATAGATCTGCACCCCGCTGTCCATTCCTTTCATTCTCTTACTGAAGAAGTGAATTGTCTTAGGTGGTTTCTGCACCCTGCAGTTCCAAGGACTTCACCCCAGCTTTGCATCCAAATAAGCTGGGATACTTTAAATTACTTTACATGGGCCAGGGCCTCCTTTGTCCACAGAGATTCTGTCTCGTTGGCCTGGGTCTCGGTAGAGCACTCATATTTTCTTTTTTAAGTTGCCAAGTTATTCTGATGTTAAGACAGGGTTGAGAATTCCTGCCTCTCCTTAATTACATTAAATCGTTCTGAATAGAAGTTCAAGAAACTAAGAGAGTAATCCGTGCATGTGTTTTGTTGTTGTCTTTAGGATTTCAAGAAACCCAATGAAATGACAAGAATTAGTATCATTTTAAATGAGCATCCAAATTAGTTTAAATATTGCACTTATATTCAGTTCCTTTAAAGACAGTGACTTCCATGTTCATGAATAACATTTAGAAAACATGTGGGAAGACAAAGGTCTTGGAGTTAAACAAAGTCCTGCAGATTATTAATGTGTTCTTGAAGCTCCCAGTTGGAAGGCTTCTCTCCACCTTAGCTATTTCATCTGTAAGCTGGGACGGCTACAGGGAAACCTCGCGTGGAGTCAGCCAATCCTCATTACTCACAGATTCCGTGACTGCAAATTCACCTGCTTGGCGGAATTTATTTGTAACTTCAAAATCAATACTCCTGACATGGGAGCAGTCATCTGTGGATATGCAGAGTGCTGAAATTTTTTATCTTTCTTGTGCCTGTACTCCCAACCAAGAGCAACCAAGGTGATACCAATAGATACACTGATTCCATTTATATTAAAATTTTCATTGTTTCCTGCTCTCTAAGGACCATTCCATGATGAAACTGCTGCTACTCGGAATTGAGTCTTTGGGGATGGCTTGGATTCAAACTCAAAATGAGCTAGAATGGTAGCTAGAAACCCAGCAGCCGCCCAGCACTGAGTGTAGTTTACAAGAGCTTCATGCAACACCTGACCCCTGCCAGCTGGATGGAGAGAGCCCTTGATGAGAAATACTAATCTTGCTTTGCGCCAGCAGCTATAAGACATGCAGAAGAGAGGGGTCAGCATGGTGGTGTCAGTTAGAAGCAGAGAGAGGAGTAGAGATGAGTGCATACTCTGGCGGTGGAAAGTAACAAAGAAGCAAAAAAAAAAAAAAAAAAAAAAATGGCAGGTAACAGCCACACACTGGTAGGGGCAGCCAATAGCGCTATGCAACGCCAGAGCTTCCCCCTCTCTGCTCCTCTGGGCAGAGGAGGAACGGTCTCCGTCCTGATCAGAGCGTGGGAGAAATGGGGGAGTTTGATTTGTCTTCCTCTAGTGAAAGGCAGAAGGCAGGCGCAAAAGTTATGCTAACATCTACAGAGGAAAATGGATGAGCACAGACAAATGGCAACAAGTCAGATGAGCAGTAAGCTTGTAAGCCTTCTTACCAAAATTAAGAAAGAAAACCTATTAAGTATATGTAAGTTCTGAGTGCCTTCATAATTAGAATTTCTGAATAAAGAAGCAATAAAATTCCCCGTGTGTTTGTAATTTTTCATACTTTACAAGACTTTTATGATTTTCTCAAATTCATTTCTATCCATTCTGAGATTTTTTTTCCCCCCAGGGTTTTAAATACTATTAGTGTTATCATGAACAGAATTCTCCCCATTTTAATTTTCAACCACAGAGTATAAGCATATACACAAGTTAATTTCTGTATTTCCCAATTTTCTTATTCAATTTATTTTGAAATTTAATCCAGAAAGAGAAAATACATGCAAAAACATGCATACTGTCCTCTTTCTCAACATTTATACTTTTTTATTGATCTAAGTAAACTTAGGGCAAATTTTTCATAGAGAAGTTCAACCTGTGTAGAGAAAGAGGGGCTTCATTTCCTAATCATGAGTTTAATGTCGTATCTATGGTGTTCTATTAGAACAATGATTGTGGTGGTTGGTTTGATATAGGTATATATTTGATGAAAATGAAGTGCTGTGCTTTCTAATACGTAGTTTTGACTTTCCAAAATTTAAAGATGCTAAAGTTTATTTACATTTTTTATGATCTATCCCTCAATAATTCCCCATGCTTATCTTTGGAACAACAAATGTAACTAATGATATTCATAAATATACTAAGCCATCCTTGCTTTTCTGGGTGGGAGGTAGGAATCTGCATGGTTTAGATGTATTATAATAAACTTTCTCAATTCTTTGACATAGTCAATTATTATGATAAAGAGTATTTTAGCAGGAAAAAGAAACATGACTATATACGATATAAATACAGGTTATAAGATGCATCTCAGTTTCAAAAACTTTAAAACATAAAACCATGTATAGCTTAGAATTAAAAAAGTAAGATAGAAAACTCTTGAATTTTAAGTTTCAGACATTTATTTTTAATTTCAGCAACAATATTCATGAATGGCATTGAACAAAGCTATTTCTGTCCAATTGTCGTGTTGGATTATACAATCGTTACACCCACACACTCGGTGTACACACGTAAGATTTAGTCCATCATTTCCTAGCATCTATGAGGACATTTTGTGTGGATATAATATCACATTATTCACAACAGTCTACATAATAGTAGAAATCTGTGTTAAAAGCTTAAATTCTATAAAACACATTCTGTATAAGAAGGCATAAAAGACTATAATTTAACTTCTTTAGATCTAAAAACACAAACACACACATGTTAACAGTTGAGAAAATACAAGAGGAGAGAACACTGTTAAATAACAACAAAAATAATGAGAAACCCACATTTATTATTATTAAGAAATTTTTTTAATATTAATTTCACATGATTTTTCATAAAGAAAACTTTGAAGCTCTACTGAAGAATACAAAAAAACACATGTTATTTTTGAACAAGAGATATCAGTACTGTAAAGAGGTCAGTTTGCAAGCTAATGAGTTGGATGGAATCCAAATTAAAATACCAGTGGAATATTTTAAATTAGAGAAACAAATTCTAAAGTTATCATGGAAAAAAGGACACACAGAATTAATCAGAAAGCTCGTAAAAATAAAAATAATAAGTGACATATGAGTCAATTATTACAAAAATGTATTTTTACACTAAACAGGTTGGCATCAGCACATTATATGCAAATAGGACAATGAAATAGGGTAGAGAGCCCAGTAACAGAGCCAAGTCTGTTAGAAATTTTAATATATGATAAGGCTATCATTAAAATCAATGGACAGGGCTAAGGATATAGCTCAGCAGCACAGTGCCTGTCTGGCAAGCACAAGGTCCTGAGTTCGATTCTTGGTACCAAAATTAATTTTAAAAATTAAAAATAAAATAAAATAAATGGACAAAACAGGAATTTTTTTTAATTGTATCAGGAAAATTGGGCGGTCTTCTGTAAGAAAATAAAGCTATGTCTGTTACTAAATACCAATAGATCCATGAATCAAGTGTAAAAAAAAAAAAAGGACAGTATCAGAAGACTATTATAGGTGTTGTGTTTATTTTTTTTGTTTACAAACTTGGATTGGAAGAGGTCTTTCTTGGTAAATAAGCAAGTAATGTTGATAAATTTGATTGCAAAGTTAAAAGTTTTCATGTGCCAAAAATATATTTTTAAGAAAACAAATGACAAATGTATATTTGCAGCCATGCCCAGGACTGACTTCCTTTATATCTATAAAATTCTTAAAATTCAATAAAGGAATGGGCCAAAATCATGAATATATGCAAATCATGAAAAAATGTACAAATAGCTTATAAATATAAAAAAGTTCACTCCCACAATTAAAATATATAAATTAAAATAACAATAAAATATTACAAAAGTTTAATAACACATGTTGGAAAGGTATTTGGAAGCAGACACTCTCATTTCAATTGGGTGAATCTTCTTGGCAGGGTAACTTTGAAGGGTAACCCGTGTGACTCAGAAATTGTTTTGTTGAGGAATTTGCATAAAACACGTCATTACTCATGTGGAGCTAATGTCGGGGCACATGCCTGTATTCACAGCACACAGGAGGCTGAGGCAGGATCACCACAAGTTCAAAGCCAGCCTGGGCTACATAGCGAGACCCTGTCTCAAAAAACTTCTAGAGTACACATGTAATCAAACACAGTAACAGTGGTAATGGTACCTACAATAGAGCACCATTACAGAACAGGCTTTGTTCTAAGGGCTTTCATATAATATGGATTTATTATCCACACAAACACCCTGAAACTAAGAGTTGAAAAAGTAACTGAGTGATTATTAGTTCCAAGTAATGGAATGACTATTAAAACATGGGTTAAACAATTTCAAATGTGTTACCTCATTAGACAAGAATTACAGAGGCAAGGGATCCCAGCTGCAGATCAGGGGTGCAGGTCAGTAACTGTACACTCACCGCTGACCCTGCAGCTCTCTTAACCTCTCCGCATGGTGCCAACGTGGGTGCCGCAGCTCTAACCATCACAGTCTCACACAGCATCACATGGTAGCATCGGAAGCAAAAGTCCATGTCTTCTGGTCAGAAGCAGAACTCTTTCCTGAAGCTTCACCTGGGATAAACCTGCTGAAGGGTTTCGCGGGGCAGATAACATTGACAGCAGCACATACTGAGTACTGAGTAAATGCCACGCTCTGCTTCAAGTTCTTCATATCCATTCACTCTTGCCGTCTTCACAGCACCCTTTGTATAGCAGGCATTACTATCACTGAGGCACAGTTGAAGGAACCTGCCCAGGATTACAGAGGTAACAAAAGCCGGACCAGGATTCTGGGTCAGCCCAACTCAAGCTCACCACTAGTGGCGTTGCCTGGGCTGATGCAGATCGCCAGAAAGGCAAATGTCATTGCCAGTCTTGCAAAAACCAATCCTTTTTTTTTTTTTTTTTTTGTCTTACATGACTAGGGCAACACTGGCATCATTTTGTGTGGCCACCAAAACGAGTCAGGATCCTACAATTAAAAAAGAGGGAACAGTTGCAGGGTAGACAATGAAAAGTGTTTGCCAGAGAAAAGTATAATTATTACCCTCAGTTAAGAACTATGGGAATGGGCTGGTGAGATAGCTCAGCGGCGTAAGCACCTGCCTGGCAAGCGCGAGGGCCCGAGTTCGACTCCTGGAACCCACATATAAGAAAAGGGCCGGTGATATTGCTCAGTGGCACGGGCGCCTGCTGGCGCGCAAGGCCCTGAGGTACACCCCCCGTACCCACAAAAAAAAAAAAAAAAAAAAACTATGGGAACAGAAACAGGTAAAGCCATTTGGCTGCGGTCATGCTTCTTGAAAAAAGGCATATTTCTTGAAAAGTGGTAGTAAATCTGAATGTGTACCAATAAAGGAGGCCCAATTAAATAATATATGTAACTATACAGAAAAACTTATAGTACGTATCTAAGGTGAGAAAATAAAAATGATTCACAAACTTCCCAAAAACCTAGAAAAGTTGAATTTTTACTGTATTTCTCTGCACTTCTTTGGACAGTTTAAGACAATTTAGGTTTTCAAATGCAAATTTGAATACTTTTTAAAACAAAGCCCATTGCTTTCATCTCTTAATAAAGTTAAATTTTGAGTGAAGAAACACTCACATTTCCCAAGTATCCTTTTGCAGCAAAAGAGAGCTGCTCAGATTTGGACTCTCAGTACAAATACATGTCCTCTCCCATCTTTACTTAATTTTCCTAGGAAGCCAAAGAAAGCAAAAGGAGCTCTTCCTTCTTAATCAGCTTTGGGTACAAGGACCTGATAGTCCCTTTCCCTCTACCTTACTCCACAAAATCTTCAGTGTGCACTTCCCTGGGGAAAACTCATAAGAAATGTGATAAAGATCGCACTTGACTCTTTTTGTTTTTGAGGTAGCCTGGGGTAAATGCCTTCTGCTTACATTTATATTGTTTTGGTTTTTTTTTGTTTGTTTGTTGTTTTTTGTTTTTTTTTCCTTTTAGTTGAATAAATGATCAAGTGAAAAGAAACTGATGATGATGAAAATACTGATGATGTAATCTCTGCCTCGCAGGCCGAATTAAGATTTTAAAAATCCGTTTTGGCGTCGACACCTTGGCACTACCATGCTAAGTCTGCGATCCGTGAGATTTTCTGGGTGAGGGGGGAAGCTATGGAAACTGCATGGAGAGCTGGCTTCTTGCATTCTCTGCCGAAGGGAGGAACTCAGAAAGAAAAAGAGTGTTAGTGAAAAGCTAATTCCAGGAAGCAAACAGAGGAGCTGGAGCTTTGGCCGTGTGGGAGAACGGAGACTTTGAAGGTAATAATGCCTGTGCGTCCAAGAAGAATAATGACCAGCTTGTGTCCCGAGAAGGTGATGCCAGGGCCCTTTTGTTCAAAGCAAAGCCATGTTGCTTAGTTACAGAGAGATTTTGCTCTAAATGTCACAAGCACAGGCAGGAGTAGAATTAGAACCCATGTCCCTAAAATGAAACAACTGTTTTTTTTTTTTTCCCTAAGAAAACACTAGTAGCGTTATTCAAACACTCTTGTTCCAGTTGGAGAATCAGCCCAGAATTCTTGCACAAATCACAGTTAAAACTGCTTGATTGTTTCTTCATTTCATCTCTGGTATTCCAAGCAGCAGGGACTAATTGAGGCCCCTTTCTAGCCAGTCACTAGAGAATTCAAATGTGGTATATGAGATCTGGTATATGACCACTGTCCTCACTGAGGCAGAACAGAGCTAGTGTGGCAGCGTGTTAGAGCGCCTTCATGCCTGTCTGCCGTGTCTGGGGAGGTCAGTGTGGAAGGCACCAGATTGCAGTCTTTCTAATTGGCTATTCGTGCAAAAGCAGTGCAGTGGTGGAGCAGGGCGGTGGTCACCACTGCCCACCCACACATGCTGGCCGTCAGAGTAAGGTGTGGGTGACTGAGTCATGTCTGCTTTGAGTGACGCTGCCAAAAGCAGAACTAGTGAAAGCAGAACAATAGTGTCAAATCTATTTCTATCATTTGGCCATCCTCTTCGGATGCAACCTGACCTGGAATGAGCCAAGCTTTTATGGAACACATTCATCTCAGTGTTATCTGCTAATAGCAGCACTATAGAATCAGAAAGGCCAGAAAGCTCTGTTAGTAGTTCAGTACTTCTTGTGTATTTGTTTGTTGAGTTCTGTCTTCACTGTGGGTCCTAAAAGTGCCCAAATACTTTTCAGCAGTACCCTGCCCTATTAGGCCTTCTGCATGTGGACATATTTACATCATCCCCTAAGAGTTAATTTCCTTTAAACTTATACTTTAGACAAAGAAAAGATGAGATCAACTCATTCAAGTACCTCGATATGCCAACTTTGGATTGAATAAAACACACAAGGCAGACGGCATTTCACCTGATTGACGGGGTAGGTCATGGGGAAAAATTAAGAAATCATTGTTCACACACACACACACACACACACATACAAAATCATATGGGATGATAAAAGTTGTGGCAAATCCAATATGTGTATTTTTGGTCTGGCAAATAGTTCAGTTGGGATGAAGCAGCCCTGTGTTTCTGTGTATGTTGATGAGAAGAATTCAAAAGGTAAATTGAAACTAGACTCCAGGAGACACTGAAGATAAGAGTACCGTACTTGTGTTAGTTGTCCATTACTATAACAGAATACTGGAGATAATCAACATAAAAAAGGGGAACAGGCTCATGGTTTTGGAAACTTCAGTCCACGGTTATTTGGTTCCATTGCTTTTGGGCCTGTGGCAAGGGCAGCACAATATGCCAGGATCTCATGTCAGAGGAAGCCACTCACCTCATAGCAGCCAGGAAGCAAAGAAAGAGGAAGAGGAGGAGCCAGGGTCCTAATACGTTCTTAAAGGCCCCAGCTCCAATGACCTAACTTCCTCCCACTAAGCCACACCTCCTACAGGATTTGCCTCCCAATAGCTCTATAAACTGGTGGCCACTCCTTTAACATATGAGTCTTGTGGGAGACCTGCATGATCCAAACTCTAGCAGCACTCATAATTTATTTTTAAGCAATTTTCATGAACAAATGCAATGACATGCATAAATCATTGGATGGTGGTCTGCTACAGGGTAGGAACCCAATAAACATCAACCGCCTTAACTTACAGGGCAGTAGGAGCCCTTAAAGATTACACAAACACTAACAGTTTCCTGAATGAATGCTCCAAGACCATGGCTTACTGTGAAAATGGCTAATTGTGTTCAGTAATGGAAAATTACTTTGTTCCAGCTAGTAACATGCTTAAAATCTACAACTCTGTTTGGCCAGCAAGCTGTTTATTCTGACTCAATTCAGAGTCACGAAAACTGAATTACCTTATTTCCTGATCCTGAATTAATCTTGGATTGATCTCTGAAATAAAAGATTGAAGATTTTGCTTTGTTTTGTTTCTGAGGTAATAATGGGGTTGGGAACTTTGAAAAGAGACGTATGTTTTTAAGCTGATGCTAGACCTAGAGGTGTCTAGAAGTAAAAATATGTGGAACTTAAATCATAGGCTATTCCTATTAGAATAGGAAGGAGCACTGGAAATAGTGATCATAGTTCTTTACCAAATTTCTGGAACTAAAAACAAAGACCTCAGTGCTCCACTGAATTCAGGGAGCCTAGCAATGGACTTGAAGACCGAATTGCTATTTTGTTTGGAGGTACAAAAGTACAGCCCTGGAATGGGGGAGCAGCAGCCTGCAGACACTCAGACTCTAGGAACTTTCATGAGACCAGAATCTGAGTCTTTTATCTTCCGGGTTAGTTCTTATTTTACTAAGTCAGATTTCTTCATCTTGAGTAAATATATTTTTCTATGGATGAAGAATCAGAAATCAGCATTGTAACAAGCCTAAAGATAAATAAGACTGGATGTATTAACAGAGCCTTAAAATAAAACAACTTTCACCCCATGGTATTGTATCTACTGCCGATATTTATATTTATTCTATTTATAGTTATTTCTACTTGAGTGACATACATTTATGCACACAAACACACATAAAATGACACTTGTTTTACATTAATAATGTGCTTAACTTATGCTTTACAAAACTCTAGGGTGAACTACCCTGGATTGGGTCGTTTTGGAAGGTTCTCCTAAATCATAACAACAGTATGGGGGTCAGAGCACTGTGTATGTTCACAGAGTATTCAGTGAGCTCCTAGTACAGCTTCTAGGAGATATCCAAGGTAGTGATGATTCCACTTAAGAAGTCTTCTTAAGTTAAAAAAATATATACATTTAGGCCTGGAATTGTACTAAAGTATGAATAGACCCATCATAGCTCTACCATATTCAAAAACGAGGCACATACGAGCCTGACTACAACATGCATCACAGAACTAACAACCTCTCATCACCAGGGTGTCACCTACTCCTCCTTTCACCCCTCTGTGGAAAAGGTTCCTCAGCAGGGATGCTGCTCCCTTGGTCCTGCTTTCTGCCTCCTTTCTCCCTTGTATCTCATGTGTATAAGGAGCGATTGAAAACAATGTTAAATTTGTAAGTTAAAAATAATTTATTATAGTAAAAGACACATTGCATGGATCCCCCTCAAAATACACCCCCTCGCTTTAAACATGCTTATCCCATCGTTCTTGCCACTTTCTGAAGCAGTTCTGGAAGTCCTCTTTCCTGAATGTCTTTACCAGGTGCAACCAAAAATATAGTGAATGTTGCTGTGAGTACCATGCAATGAAAAGCCAGGCTCATAAAAATTGATGGTGTTTCCTTATCCATCTGGCAATGTGTGACTTCTGGCTCTTCCCCAAAATCAAAATGACAGTGAAAGATAAATGTGTTGAATCCATTCAAGACGTCAAGGCAGCCATGACAGCATGGCTAAAGACACAAAGGAGGATTTCTAGAACTGCTTCAGAAAGTAACAAGAATGATGGGATAAGTGTATTCGAAGTGAGGGCAAAGATTTTAAGGGGGGTGATGGAAATGTGTCTTTTACTGTAATAGTTTTTTTTTTTTTCATTTAAATGTACACCATATTTTTCAGTCACATCTTGTCTGCTTTTGTCCTTTCCTGTTGGACCATGCCGATCTGTGGTGATTAGCCACTTCCTAGAAATGAACTGAGCCCCTCATTGCCAGCGTCCCAAGCTTTCTCTTTGCAATTGTTCAGAGTTCATCTTTAGAGTTGGATTCCACCAATCAGCTCTGTCTGCTGTTCACAATATTTGCATTAATGAGACAGATAGATGTGGATGCTGGGTAGACGGACACTGAGTAACTTCAGCAAGCACAATTGCTACGAAACCGCTACTGCAATTGCCACGGGAGGATTTTATCTACCTGCCTGGCTTTGAATAGGGTGAGGGGTGCATGTGACAGTTTCCAAGGCTGAGGGTTACTCAGCAGGCCCACTCTGCTTACTGTCAGAGCCCTTTACGCTTCCCAATTTGATTGATGTCTTCCTCAGTCCAACCTTTACCTATAGCAGCAGCGTGTTGCCCTTGACTTGGCAAGGTTTGTTCTTTAACGTTTTTATGGAAGTCAGGATATGAATGGATGTCATTGGGTGGATCAGCCCTTGAGTAGGAAGGAAGAAGCGTCAAAGAAAAACTATTCTCTGTCCTTCCTGCAGCTTCAGATCACCTACTGTACTCTTAAAAGTGTTGTAATTCATTGCTTGATTTAGAGGTTCTGAACCATCTTCCTCTGGCCTTCTCTTCCCTTTCCTTTCTTTTCTCATAGCATTGTGTTTTAATTTTCTGCATTTCCTCTTGGCTCTACAGGAAGCCAGAACAGCAGGTGGTAAAAAATAAGGACAAGATTATGGAGAGGTTGGGTTGGGATTGGGGTTGATTTTGGTTGGGAAAATGCCTTCGGTCCTTTTTTTTTTTTTTTTTTTTTTTGTGGGTACCAGGGGTGGAACTCAGGACCTTGCACGCCAGCAGGCGCTCATGCCGCTGAACCATCTTACTGGCCCCTTCAGTCCCTTTTAAAAAGACTTTTACCTGCAGTGTAAAAGTGACTGGCCAAGAAGAACTGATCAGCATTAGTCATGAGTAGTCCTCTCGTTCTTGCAGATGAACACAATCCCAGGAAGGCCGTTTGGCAACAACACGATCACTTATACCCAGAATAAACGCAGAGTTCCAGATTTTTTTCTTATCACTGTACCACATGTCCCAATCCGTGGGTTACTAAATGTTGCTCTCGTAAAATCAGGTGCTTACCAATTATATATGGATGCTCTCAGCAGCACTGAGAATTCAGGTTTCCAGAATAATTCTGGGGAAATTTTTAACTAGCTGTTAAAGGAAATTTTGCATGACATCTTTTTTTACCTACAAAGTGCTTTCATCGACAAATTAGTACTCAGATTTCCTGCTCCAACTGTGTTTGCATCTTCACTACTGTGAAAGGAAACAAGAAATCGAGCTGCCTTCCTGCATCAGGAAGTTGGGTCCAGACGTGTCTCTGTGTGTAGTGGGAGGCCAGTCCCTCAGAAAACCCCCGTTGAGCAATTGTACTAGGACCACCAGGGCTGAGAGCAGAATCGTGACATTTAAGGAATACTCCCATGCTCGTCACCCACTCCTTTTTCATTTAGAAAGAGAATCGGGAGGACTGAACCATGAGAATGTTTTCTAACGAAGCAAGCCCTGATGGCTTGATGGCATCATTGTAAAAATCAGAACTGTGTAGGGGGTGCAAGACAGCCTTAAGTGTACATACCATGGAATGTGCAGAGAATGGCGTTGAATTTTCTCTATTTCCATAGGGCTTTTTTTTCCTTAGTTATGAAAATGCCCTAAATTCCTCTCACCATTGAGCCACTTGTGAGAATCTTCCACTCCCGTTGCTTTTTCTCCATATTCTTCACATCTAGGGAATCTGTTTAACACATGAACAGCAAATGAAGTTTGGCAATGTGCAGTTTTCTTTTTTCTTTCTTTTTTTTTTTTTTTTTGATACCGGGAATCGAACTCAGGACCTTGTGCTTGCCAGGCAGGCACTGTGCCGCTGAGCTACATCACTGGCCCTCAATGTGCATTTTAAGTGACTGAAAGAAAAGTAAAACTTATTATCATTTCCATGGCCTTCATATAGCTCTCACATGGCCCTAAATAAGCTGCCAAGGAGGAAGGCAGACTACTGAGAGAGAGAGAGAGAGAGGGAGTTTGGTGTTTGCCTGGCTGTGTTGGGTGAGAACCCAAGCCACACAGACAGGCCACTCATAGCCCAGCCAGCAGTCCTAACAGAGCACAACCTTGGCATCAGCCCAGCCCCGCCATCCAATGTGAGAGTGAAGAGCCCTGTGGGTGATTCCAGCTCCCAGCTCTCCTGTGCCCCCCATCACCCTTCAAGTCTTTCCAGCTGAAGCACTGGAAACTGTGCGTGCAATCAAGCCATCTCTTCAGTGTTCAAATCCCTGACGTACAGAATCTCTGAGATTACTAAAACCATCATTTTGCACTACTAAATTTGGGGGTGGTTTGTTATGGAGCAAGAATAACTGGGGCAATCACTATCATCATCAAGTTTTGATCTTCTGAAAGAGTGAATGATCGTGCAGAACAATTTACAAATGCTGTTTGAGCACTCGATCATTAAGTGCTGCGTGGAGCTCTACGTATTCTCTAGCATGCCAGGCTCACACTTCTTAGAGGGCCATATGCACAGACCAAATCCTTCACACCGTGTCTGGATCCACCTGAACTGCTATAAAAATATTATAAAATGGGTGGCTTATGAATAACAGAATTTATTGCTGGCAGTTACGGGGAGTCCAGGGTCAAGGTGCCAAAACATTTAGTGTCTTGGTGAATGTTCAATTCCTGCTTCATAGATGGCCGTGGTACTGACCCAAAAACCTGTCAGAGCCTCCATCTCCAAATACCATCCCATTAGGAGCTAGGTTTCAACGTAGCAGTTTTGAGGTGCTGGAGATGTTAAGTCTGCAGAGATGATCTCAGTGAGAACCCGGATGGCTCCATAACCGTGACACCGAGCGAAGTTCTCAGGATCCAAGGGCCACCCATGGGCAGGATCCAAGTACAGAGAGCTTTTCCTTCTCTACTTACTCTATATAAGGTGTGACCAAAATATTCAGTGAATATTTAAATTTTTTTAAAGTGTACTACATTGAAAGACACATTGCCATGAATCACCATCAAAATCCTCCTCCTTCCGTGGAACATATGTATCCCATCATTCTTGCCATGTTCTGAAGAGGTTCTGGAAGTCCTCTTTCATGTCTTTAGGTGCAGATTTGTGGCTGCCTTGATGTCCTGAATCAATTCAAAACATTCACCTATCACGGTCATTTTGACTGTGGAGAAGAGCCAGTAGTTGTACAATGCCAGATCTGTTGAATAAGGTGGACGCAGACGAAGACACACTGGAACATCTTTACAAACTTGCCTTTCCATAAAAATATTCACCATATTTTTTATTAAATCTTTTAAAGACACTAAGGAAAGAGGACTTCCGAAGCTGCTTCAGAAAGTGGCAATAATAATGGGATAAGTGTGTCTGAACTGAGGAGGCGTATTTTGATGGGGATTAATGGAAATGTCTTTTATGTAATAAAGTCTTAAAATTAAATATTCATCATATTTTCATTCTTTCCCATACATTAAAAAGCTTGTTCTTTATTTTCAAGTTCTCTTAAACAAATGTAATTAATGAAAAATTTCAGAAAAATTGCCTTAAAGTAGCTACTACCTTAATAGTACAACTATAGGGTGTTTAACTCCAAGATTATCTAAAAGTATGGCTTCTACTAAGCACTGTTGACTTTATTTCCCTTCTCACGTACCTGTGGTCTGGCGTTAATGCTGCTAAAACAATAATCTAAAGTAAGGCACAGTATTAACAGCTTTCAAATCACTTGAGTTGGTTTGTTCTTTGTTGTCCTATAAACAGCTTGTAGGTCTAATACTGGAAAAATATTAAGACCTAAAAAAAGAAAAAATTAAAGTGTAACCTATTCCAGCCTGAACTTGGCCAACTCCTTTCCTGGAGCTGTTTATAACATATATACTCTTCCAACATCCTCGGCATAAAGAGCTGGATAATATATGGGCTCTATTCTGCTCCTCGCTGCTTGCTCTGGTTTCATATATCTCAGAAATTACAAAATCAATGAGATGAATGCCACCTGCCTCCACCCCCTCTGTCTGCAGGCTCCACTTCAAGAAACCAGCCACTTGCTGGAACTCACAGAAGGTGAGGCGCTGACGCCAGGGGAGGAAGGGGCTCTTCCCACACTTGGACTGCGCACTTCCTTGACCTGAGTGGGTTCTCTTCCTGCCCTTGACTCAGCTCCTTCCTTCCCCACCTCCCCTTGCTCCACCCACTCTGCTGGCTGCTGCCTGCAGTCTGACCCCGCTGGACTGTGCATTGTTCCCATGGTGTGGTCACTTCTCCTGGAATTTCCTTCCCACCCTCCTGCCCTCCCCCATGGGCAGCCCTGTCTACTTTGGGTAATAAATCACCATGCAGTTCTCCTATTAGGCTGTTGCCTTTTCTCCACCACTCTTTCCTTTAATATGTGCATTATTTTTATTATTTTTATTTTTTGTGTGTGTGCATTATTTTTAAAAATTCAAACTTAACAAAAACATTACAAGGAACATCCCAATAGATTCAGGAATTTTTACTTTGTGCTCTCTCTCTCTCTTTCTCTGAATGATTTGAAAGTGAGTGGAGTGGTCCCATCAGAGCTTTTGGTTCCTGTTAGAACAACTAGTTGCTCAAAACAGACATTTTTAAAGTGCCACCTTTCAGACTGATACCTTCTCCCTCCACACGCGTGAAATCTTTACCTCTTCTTTTGCGCCTCCCTTTGCGTTTCTTATGCGTGCAGTTTTATCGTAGTACCTGTAACCCTGGCTCTCGTGGAGTTTGTGAATCTCTGCCTTTTTCATCAGCTGTGAGCTCCTACAGGCAGCGCTTCTGCTGTTCCCCTCTGGGTCACCCCTGCCTGCCACAATGCCTGGCATAGGGAGCTTGCTTAGTCACCGTCCCCAAATAAATGCGCAGCTGAACAATGGTAGTCAACTCCTGGTTTCCCAGCCCAGGACCCGAAGCCACTCATCCCCTGGCCACGTGCTAAGCCCACCCTGACAATCTGTGGATCTCCTTTGTCCTTCTCCATGACTGCTGTTCAAAGCTCTTCCCTTTTCCTACCCCAGTCTCTGTGGACAGAAAAGATGCCTTTCCTAGCTCCTCACCACACAGATAAATCCCTCTTCCATCTTCTGTGCCTGTCCTGTCCTCAGCTCTTTCTTGGAAGAAACATCTACCTTCCTTTACCGAGCAACACTTACTTACAACAGTGGCCAACGACAAACTGTCTTGAACTCAGACCTGGACCCCGGTCCTAACTCTAAACCTTAACAGCTGTGACCAGCCACTCTTCCTCCGGAATACATAAGTTATGTCTTTCTAGGACATTCTAAGTTTTCGATAACTTTTGCAAACCATCCCTGGCATATGATTAGCATCCTTTCATATTTGATTCCCCAGAGCACATTTAGTCTTTTCAATCACTTTACACCTTTGGGCATGTTGTCTCCTTCCCAAAATATGCCCTGTGCTACTGCAGCTTCAGACATTACACATCCCTCAAGACCCTGCCCAGATGGCTTGCTCAGTAGGAAGCACTCCTGGAGCCCCACCCCTTCTTCTTAATGACCCCAGGCAAAGCGGAATTGGTCTCTGTGCTCTCTTAACTTTCCATGAGGAAGGCTCAGAAAAACGCATCATGGGGCCGGTGAGATAGCTCAGTGTCATAAGTGCTTGCCTGGCAAGCGCGAGGTCCTGAGTTCGACTCCTGGTACCCACATAAAGGAAGAAAAGGGCCGGTGAGATAGCTCAGCAGCACAAGCGCCTGCTGGCAAGCGCGAGGTCCTGAGTTCAACTCCCAGTACCCACATAAAAAGGAAAAAAGGGCCAGTGATATCACTCAGTGGCACAAGCGCCTGCTGGCAAGTCCGAGGTCCTGAGTTAGAGCCCCGGTACCCACATAAAAAAAAAAAAGAAACACGCATCATGTTGCATTATGAACCCTGGGAGCTCCTGCCACAGCCACCACACTGCGCTGTGTCTCATTTGCATATCATGCTAACTCCATCACTGGGAAATAATCGTCCCTTAGCAAATGTCTTGAGTAAGAAGGTTTCAGAGTGTCCATCTTGCCTGGTCCAGGAGACGGGGGAGCTGTGGGAAGTCTTGGCCAATGCAGGGCTGCAAGAAGAGGGCGGATACCCATGGAGAAAGCATGGCACTCCTGAAGTCTTCCTAGTAGCACAGTACAGGCTTAAGTTTTCTGTACCTGTGATGAGCATGAGAAAAACCCTCAAGGGGATTAAAATAGTTGAAGAATGGAAGAACAAAAGGAATCTTCAGGGCCTCCTCCCTCAACCCACTCATTTCCCTTTGACTGTACCCCTCATTTCTAAACAGCTGCTATTGCATTCCCAAGCCCAGTGATTGTCTGATGGCTGTTTGTTCTTTCCTTTTGTTCTGTTAGTTCCTCAGCATTAGCCAATACTATTTCTTGTTGCAAAAAAAAAAAAAAAAAAAATTCTGTAGTAGTGTTTTATAAAGATTTTAGTTTCCATTTAATTACTTTCAATAAATATATTTCCTAAACCAAGTTTACATTCTTGAGAAAACAATGGTATTGTTGAGATGATAGCTTTGGATTTAGATTATATTTTGATAATAGAATATAGGAAAATATCCTTGTGTTTTTATTCCATTTTCGAAGAAATTGGTAGTGGGTTTTTTCTTTCTAATTTAAACATTCCCCTGCAGTGTTGATAACTCAAAACAAATCTCATTACACACAGGTATAAGCACCAGGAAACGATGCTGAATTCAGTTGAAAAGCAAAACCGAGTAGTTTCATCTAGACGGAATAGTCGTTCTAAGATTTTTAAAGGCACCTACCATTTTGATTGTCACTGTGTTTGGTGACATGAGGTATACAAGGAACTGTCAGAAGTGGCCCATGTCCTCAAGGTTACATGCAAGACACAGACACGGGTTAGATAGAAAAAATAATGCAATATGGCATTTGTTCCTCTTGCCAAATGCAAAAGTTATGGATGAGATCTACAAGAATCACCAAAATAAGAAAAGTCTAAGGGCTACGAAGAGAACTTAAGAAGGAGAGCAGTGGGCTGGTGAGATGGCTCAGCGGCATAAGCGCCTGCCTGGCAAGCGCTAGGGCTTGAGTTCGACTCCCGGAACCCACATATGAAAAAAGGGCCGGAGATAGCACTCAGCAGCACGGGCGCCTGCTGGTGCGCGAGGTCCTGAGGTTGACCCCCAGTACCCACAAAAAAAAAAAAAAAAAAAAAAAAGGAGAGTAGCTAGGAACTGCACAGTCAGGAGGAATAAACACAAAGGAAAAGTGATCATGACCATAGGTTTTAGACAGTGCTGGAAATAAACAAGCCTGGCTGGGGTGCTGGGTACTGGAACATATTTGGGATCTGGGTGTGGAAAGCTGAGATTGATAAAGTAAGAAATCAGGAAAGTAGGGATACAAGTAGTGTGTGAAAATAGGGGGAAAAAATCCATGTCTTGTAATACCACCAAGGAAGGATTAGAATGAGCAGCAGTTCAGAGGCTGTTATGATATTTTAAGTTTGAAAACTTGGTAGTGGTAGGAATAAAATAGAAGAGAAGGAATGTGTGAGAAGCCACTATAAGGCTTGGAAACATGGATCAGTATAAGCAGAGGCAAGAAAGAACATGAACGACAGAGGAATAGAGCACCTCTGCTTCCAAGAGGATAAGGACATTCCATTACGTGGACACACATGGACAGTATGTTTGCAAAAATAATAACTGCCACTATTTCTTGAGAGTTTTCTGCATGTCAAATTGTCCACTAATGAGAGTAACAAGCATTTATATTGTGAATACGAGGTGCCAAACACTACTTTAAAACATATTGTCTGTATGTATAGAAGAATTGTAACATCCATATGAGATATTTTTGTCACGAATAATCCTTATACTACCCCTCTGTGAGATATTCATCTCCATCCTATGCGTAAAGGAACCAGGGCCCAGGGAGGTTTGGTGACCTGCCAGAGGTTGATGTAAAACCAGGATTCGAAACCAGGTAGCCTGACTCTAAAACCTGAAGTCATAACTGCTGTGCTATACTGCGGAGCATTTGATGCAACTTAAAATATCTTGCCTCAGCACAGCCCGACAACTGCAAGAAATGGGTTTCCTGATTATTTCCACTGCACATTCAGACATTGACTCTCGGCAAGTGCAGTAATAGTGGGAATATCTGAAGATCATTGCCTCCAAACTACAGAAGCTTATGAAATGAGGCATTGCCAAAGTTGTACATAAGAGTCATGCACACTGAGACAGAAACCCTGGAGGTAGAGTAAACAATGAGGAACACAGGGTTACAACACTGTGAATAATATATCCCAATAATTTTTTAATTAACTTGAAATAATTATATTATTGATGTGATTTATTCTATCACCAGGTTGCATTAAATTTTTTATTGGCCATCTGAGTACATGTATTAATGACATCAATAAAAACACTTGGGCTAGGTTTTATTTCCCTAATTGCTTCATCTTCTTTTTCTGGTTCAATAATGATAATTATTGTAACATCGATATGAAAATTTCACTCAACTGGAGGTGCTCCTTTTTATTTTCCACTCTAAGCAATATATTAATAATTATCATAATAACCCAGTGCAACATAAAAGATATGACCTAATAATACTTAATCACATTAATGACATAAGTGGCAAAAATCAATCGATATTCAGAAATATTTCCAAATTTTTAAAAAATTGGGGGAGTTATCAGAAAGACAAGGAAGTTTTTCAAATGGAATTCATATTGCAAGCCAAACCCCTGTAGCTTCTGATGCCAGAGGTAGAAAGATCCATCATTTCCCAGGTTGCTTTCTAAAACACAGGAGGATGACTTTTTTAAGTTGCACCAGATCCTGAATGACCTAAGTGCCTAGCCTGGCAACTCTTACCTTGCCTCTCAAAAACCCTCATGGCCAGCTATCCACTTGAGCCACATCTCTACACTTACTCTTCGCAAAGGCAAAAAGGAACTAAATTATTTGCAAGTGTAAAATTTGTACCCAATCATAAGAAGCCTGAGGCTAAAAATCTGTTGTATACTTTCCTTCTTTCTGAAATAATATTAAGCTCAGACATCTATAATTATACAGGAACCACTAAGCTGTGAAGGATGAGAAAATATAACACAATTATCTCTTCACAAACCTCAGCTGAAATCTGACAGAAATCAACATGAGCTGAGAATACTCCTCCCCTTGCCTTTTCCCTCTCCGGTTTAACCCCTGGCTTCAAATGGCGGTCTACAGAATTCATGTCTGAGAATCTGCCTGCGTGCCTGTCACAAGACAACTGGGCTGGTCCAGACAGACTCCTGTGGGAGATGTCACATTCAATCCAAGGATGAAATTTGCAGGAAAAGCATGGTTTTTTTGACGCACTGGAGACACCGTACAGCTCATACTCAGCTGGAAACCAGCCGGTCCATGGGGGCCAAGGCCAGGTCTACTCAGGAACTTGCAGCAAGATAGAAAAAGAAGAAGGAGGAGACCATTACTTGGATCTGAGAATGGGGCAGAAATTAGCACTGGGAAAATGAGAAGGATAGTAAAAGCAGACCAGAGAGTTAAGTTTCCAGATTAGCCCAGTGCCTACAGAAGTCCCTTTCCGCCCCCAGGAAAACTTACAGGCATATAGTATGAAGACTCCGTGGGAAGAGTAATCCTTTTCCATTCCTTACCTCTGCTCAGTGCTTTCTTAAGCTAGTTTTTCTATGACCTGACACTGCTGCTTCTCATCTCATTACTTCATTTCTGGCTCAGTCTTTGCATGCTGTCCCCTTGGCAGTCTTATCTAGCTTTGTCCTGGACACACTCTGTGATCTCCCTGCACCCTGTGCAGCCTATGGGACAGCCCTGCCTCAGTATGAAGCCAACAGTGTCTCCAGGGACCTCATCCTGAGTGAAGTGGCCCAGACACCCATTAAATTGAGCTCACATAAAGCAAAATAGGGAAAATATGCTGTTGGTGGCAGAATCATTTCCAAACACAAACTGAGTATCTCACTGAAAATTTGTTTTTGTGTAATTTCCGTATCTATGAACAACCATCAAGCCTGGTTTTGCCTCCTGGCAGAAGGGTGGAAGGCCTGGCAGTTTGGAATGAAAGAAGTAGAAAAAGAAAAATAATTTGATCCCACCATCGTTATAGTTAACAGAAGTTACTGGGGCCACGTTAAACCCTAGTAGGTCAACATGAATAAAACTTGGTCTTGAGAAAGCTCAATTCACATTGAAAATATTGTCAATAGAAGATTTCAAGATGGAAGAATAGAGGCACCCAGCACTTACATGCTCTTCTGCAAAGAAGAACCAAAGAGACAGAGATAAAGGTTAGGGCATAGAAAATCTATTCAATGAAATGATAACACAAAACTTCCTAATCTTGGGAAAGACATGAGCATCCATGAATAGGAGGCTTATAGAACCCCAAGTAGATATCACCTGAAAACATCTTCACTATGACATATTATAGTGAAACTGTCAAAAGCATGGGACAAAGAAAGAATTTTAAAATCTGAAAGAGAAAAGTGCCAAGTCACTTTCAAAGTTAACCCCACTAGGATAGCAGCAGTATCCTCAATGGAAATCCTACAGGCCAGGAGGAAATCAATTGACCTGGATCATGTTCCAAGTCCTGAAAGAAGATACCTGGCAACCAAGATTACTACATCCAGGGAAGATATCCTTCAGAAAAGAAGAACTAAAGACCTTCCAAGATAAGCCAAAATTGATGAAATCCATGACCAACACACCAGCCTTACAAAAGATGTTCAAGAAGTCTCAAACTTAGGTGTGAAAGATAACATGATGGCATGTGAAAGTTAAAATCCCACCAGAAACTCTTCTTGTACACAAAAGAGAAATAGAAAATTTTCAAAAATTATCAATACAACAAACCATCAAGTCACAAAGATGAATAAGAGAAGAAGAAAAAGCAAAAAAAATTAGGCATGGTTGTACATTCCTGTTATCCCAGCTACTCAAGCAGCTACGTCAAAGGATCACAAGTTCAAGGTCAGCTTGGGCAATGTAGTAAGATTATGTCTTGAGATAAAAGCAAATGAATAAAACAGGCTGGTGATATAGCTCAGTGTTTCCTAGGTTCAATCATCAGTGAGAGAGAGGGAGGAAGAGAGAAAGAGAGAGATGGGGGTATATCAACAAAATGACAGAGACACATCCATTCCATAGCTTTCAATAATAACCATGAATGTAAATGGACTAAATTCTCCAATCAAAAGATACAGGTGGCTGAATGGATATTTAAAGAAAAGTAACCCAACAATATGCTGCCTATAAAAAACTCACTTCACCAATAAATAGATGCTAAAAATGGAAGAATGGAAAATGATACTTCAATAAAATGATACCCTAAAGTGAGCGGGAGTAGCTACACTTAAATCTCACAAAATAGAATTTAAAACAAAAACTATAAGAGAGAAAGAAGGTCACTGTATAATGATCAGGGGATCAATTTGTTTCTAAGATAATAGTTGTAAATCTATGTGTGCCTAATGTCAGGGCAACCAATTTTATAAAATGAACACAATTACACTTAAAGGGAGAGATGGTTCCAATACAGTAACAGTGGGGTATTTCAATACTCACTCTCATCAATGAATAAATAATCCAGACCATAAAAGAACTAACAAAGAAACATCATAATTAAACTATACTATAGATCAAATGGAGCTAACAGAACATTATATCTAAAAGTTGCGGAATATATTGTCTTTTCATCAGTGCACAGAACTTTCTCTAGACTAGGCAGTAGTTAGACCACAAAACAAGTCTTAACAAATTCAAAAAGTTGAAATCATATTCTGTATACTTTCTGATCACAGTGGAATAAAACTAGAAGTCAATCTTAGAATTTATACAAATACATGGAAAATGAACAACACAAATTTGTTAGGTCACTGAGGAAGTTAGAAGTGAAATTTTAAAATTTCATGAAACACGATGAAAATACACCAAAAGTAATATGAAGAGGAAAGTTTGCAGCAATGTGTGTTGACATAAAAGTAATAGAAAATTTTAAAATAAATAAACTAATGTTCCATGTCAAAGACATAGTAAAGCAAGAACAAACCAAACCCAAAATTAGTGGGAGGAAAGAAATAACAAAGACTGGAGCATAAATAAATTAAGTAGAAATGAAAAAAATAAATAAAACAGAGTTGGTTTTTAGAATTCTCCAAAAAGATTAACAAAATGTATAACCTTTAGCTAGACTAAGCAAGAGAGAGAGAAGGAGAAAATAACCAAGCAAAAAGCTGAAAACAGAACCAGTACAACTGATCCCACAGAAATACAAAGAAATCGTGAAGGATCATTTGAAAAAACTATATGCTAATGAATTGTAAAATCTAGAAGAAATGGACAAATTTCAGTACCCACATGACCTACCAAAATTGAACCAAGAAGATACAAGTAAACTGGAATAGATTGATAACAAATAATATGATTGAACCAGTAATAAAAAGTCTTCCAACAAAGAAAAAGCCCAGAACTACATGGCTTCTGTGCTGAATTTTATCAAACATTTAAAGAAGAACTAAAGCCAATCCGTCTATGTAAATTAGTACAGCCACTATAGAGAACAATATGGATGTCCCTCATAAAAAACTAAAATTAGAACGACCATATGACCAGCTAGCCTGCTCCTGGGTATCCATCCAAAGGAAATGACGTCAGCGTGCACAAAAGCTATCTGCACGTTGGTGTTTATTGCAGCACTATTCTCAATAGCTAAGATGAGGAATCAGGCTAGGTGCCCATCAACAGAAGAACGGATAAAGAAAATATTGTGTGTTTAGTCATGGAGCATTATTCCATAAAGAAAAAACAAAATCCTGTCATTTGTAGTAAAATCGGTGGAAATACAACACATGGTGCTAATAAGCAAAATAAGCCAGACCCAGAAAGACACACGTCACAGTCTTTAGCATAGGTAGAAACTAAAAATAAGTTGACCTGAAAGTAGAATAGTGATTACTAGAGATGAGGAGGGATACTGGGATGGTATCGGGTGCAGGTGGAAAAAGGGTAGGCAGATACAATCAAGGCACACTATATGCTTGTATGGGAATATCACACAGAATCTCAGTATGTACAATTAATATGTGTTAAGAAAACATTGTCAATAAATTACTATTTGGTTGCAAGGATAACTTGAAATTTTCACATCCTGGGTTACTTTTGCCTTGTTCACTTCTTTCTGATCACCTCTGTTCTCATTTTCTCTGTTTGTAGCTTTTGTGGTCAGAAGGCTAGGGGTTCCGTCTATCTCCACTCAGGATCACTTGTAAGACTTTGCCTTTTAACCCAAAATGTTATATTGCATCTTTAGAAGCAACAGGGTTTAGCCAAAAGCAAACTTAGAGGAGGACAGCAGCTACATGAGGCGAGGGTTTCTGTAGTTTCAAAAGGAATCCAGTGCAAGAGGACTAAGGTGAAGGTAATTATAGGAGCAAACTATGGAAGCCACACCTTTGGCGGCTGCTTCTTTGTTGAAGATTCACCATGGATCCGCATCCCTTCCCCAGCAGAAGTGGGAATTCCTGTTAGTTGAGGGGCTAAGGAATAATTAGCACCTGTCAAAGCCCAGGTCTCTTGGAAGCCCTCTTGGCCCAGTGATCTAAGAGAAAACTAATGACGAGCCTTCGTATGAGCAAATAAAGCAAAGATCTGCAAGAGCTTTCTGCAATGCAAGATGCAGAGCAGGATCAAGGGTGTCAAATCAAGGAGTGGCTACTATTTAAAAGCCACAAAAAATGTTTCTTAGATTACTGGCTGTGTGGCATTACCAACACTATCATTTTCGAGTTGGCATACGTAATGCAGGTTAATTTAATTCTCCAGTTTTCTGATTCTCTTACTTATCCTCTGCTATGGGTAGAATTATATTGCCCTCAAATTCGTGTTGAAGCCCTGATCTCTAGTACTATATTTGGAGATAAATCCTCAAATGTGGCCATATTTGCAGATGGTGCCTCTAAAGAGATAATTAAGTTTGAGTAAGGCAATTGGGGTGGGCCCTAATCCAATCTGACTGGTATCCTTACAAGAAAAGGAAATGTGGTTGCATAGAAAGACGCAGGAAACACAAGAGGAAAGACAAGTGAGGACACAGGGGAAACGTGGACATTTGCAAAGCAAAGGCAGGGGCCATAGAAGATGTAGCCTTGCTGGCACCTTGATCTTGGACCTTCAGGTTCCAAAAGATACACAGACAGATAGATGTATCTTGCAAACTAATATACCTCCTACCTAGGAAGCATTAATATCAAATAGTATTATGGTTTCCTATATGTAAAAAAAAAAAAGTTAAAAGCATGACGACCTACAGAAGATCAACATGTACTTTGCATGTATGCCCTGGCCCTTAGGGTTCAGCCTCCTGCTATCTTTCTGTTTCACCATCTAGCACTGACTTGCGATGGCTCTGGGCTTCCTGCTGAGTTTAGCCCCGGAAGGCACTGGCCAGAGCTTGAGGGACAGAAGGAAGGGAGAAATCTTCCTGGTTTGGGTTGCCATGTGGCAGCATCTGTGTGTGGGGGGGGGGCTCCAGCTGCTGCTGAACAGGGCCATTGTGTGACAGCTTCTACATTTGATGCCACACCTTGGGTTCCAACAGCACTGCCTCTACCGTTTTCCTTCATCCTCCACTTTGGCATCAGTAGTGGCCACCTAGGGTTCCGATTACTGGGTATTCCCACCATTCTTTTTGGCTTCTGGGCAGTGTGAAAATATGTGTAACTAATGCCCTGCTTTAAGTTTGACGAGAGTTAAATACAAAGTATGGTTTTGTTTTCCTCATTAGACCCTGTCCAATTCAACTTCTATCCTCCAGATCGCCTCATTCTCTAAACTAGCTGCTGGAGCTCCTCCCATCATGCCTAACTGAGGATAGAAAGAGAAGGAAAGTAGAATGAAAAGGCCTTGTATTTTGGCTAACTCAGCTCCTTTAAGCAACACCGTTGGAAAATCACACACATGTCTGCTTATCTCTCATTGGCCAACACTTAAATCACGTGACTAGGAGCAAGGAAAGAGGCCAGGTTTCCAGATAAGCAAAAGATGCCATGTTACACTTCGTTCAATCTTAGTAATTCTGACATCAACTGCTCTTCCATTTAAATTCGAATCAGTGGCTCTCTCAGACCTTCAAGTCTGTGCAACTGTTGAAATTTCCGGTACTAATTATATTACTCTGCTAATCCCAAGTAGTTACTCAGAAAAGAAATAGTGTGGCATCTGAGAGCCAGTGAAGGACAGGGAATGATTCAGGTTAGCTATTCCTGTAAAACAGATCACACAGTTTGACACAAATGTCCGTGATCTCTTGTCGTTGGGGCGCTGGACTTGGATGGGGAGTTCTCTCACGGGGTCTCACGGGGTCTCACGGGGTCTGGAGGTACCTGGGGCGTCAGTGTTGGGAGGCACCAGCTAAGCCACTCTGGTCTCTTGGCCGTGGCCTGGGAGCTCTGTTGAGCTGCTGACTTTATTGCACACGCACAGCCTTATCACGTGGCTTGGGCTTCTCAGAGCACAGGTCTGGGCTCCGAGACAAGCGTCCCAAGAAGCCCAGCCAGAAGCTCTAAGATCCTCCTGGCTCAGCCTTGCAATTTTCCAGTGTGACTTCCCTCTTATTCAGTTGGACAAACAGACTCAAGGATAGAGGAATTCGCCTCTAATCACACTAAAGACAAGCGTGGGAGGCGGGAGACAGTTTTACAAACACGTTTGTAAAGTACAGTTTGCCATGAAGCAGACCTGTGCCCCATTTCTGTGTGACCTTGGTTTAGATGCTTTCCCTGTCTGAGAACCAGGATAGTCTATGGTTAATGAAAAGAACTGAACAAGATATTCTTTGCAGTTCATTCATGCTAAAATTATTCAGTTTTTACTCATTGTGAACAGTGACATCTGTATCCATCTAGCTATAGGTTCTGAAAACCAAGTCATAGAAAAGGAAAAGCTTAAATTACTAGCAATTCATATGGTGTAGCTTTTAGACAGAGCATGTAAGAAATTAGATGATTAAAGACATTTCACAAAAGCACACCCATGCTTAAAAGCTGTAGAGCGGCAAAGAAACATTATCATTCTACCAAATTAAAAGCCTCAATAGAAAAAGGGAGTGTGAAAGTGGGGAGCCTCCTTTCTCAACAAAAGCCACCCTGTGAACATTAATTTTCTCCTGCCAACCTTAGCACACACGACACCCACACTAGCCCAAGGTCTTACTACTCTCTTTTTTATTGGAGAGGCGCCACTGGAACAGGGAATATAATTTTTATCATAGAAAATTAGAGCTGAAGGGGACCTCAAGGTCATCTTATCCAACACGGTGACACTGAGCAGGGGAGTACAAATTACATACCCCACGGAGGTCGTCATCTGCGGGCTAAATGGTTCCCCAGCATGCAACCGTGAGTCGGGGTGGCCTGTGGACCAAGGTGAAGTTCTAGGCTGCAAACTAGCAGAGCGCCCATCCCTGAGGGTCAAAAAGTGCTTTATGGACTTCAAATGCTTTCATTTCATTGCCTTCCTCCCTCCCTCTTTGTCTTCCTTCCATCCTCCCTTACCCCCCTCCCTCCCTCCCTCCTTTTTCCTTCCTTCCTTCCTTCCTTTCTTCCTCCTTCCTACCCTCCCTTCCTCTTTTCCAATTCCTCCCTTCCTTTCTCAACACTTCCTCATGGATATACTATATATCAGAAAATACTCTCCCAGTTACTTCCTGTGGCCCTTACATCAACCCTATGAAATGTCCAAGTCCTAGTGTTTACGTTTTACAGCTGAGGGAGATGGAGCCCTCGTGAGTCCAAGCTTCAGTCGCGATCCCATAGCTGGTAGGGGCAGAGCACCACGGGTGAGAGCAGCACCGGACCAGCCGATTTCTGTTCTGAACCCTTTCTTCCACCACATTTTCTCTTTACTTTTAGTCATAATCACTCTTCTAATGGCTAGAATTTCCTGAGTTCTCACTGTGTACAGGAATCTTTGCTAGGCATCTTATTTATAATATTTTATGATGTACTTATGTTATTAAAAATATATATGATATTGATAACATATTTTATTCAATCTTCCTGATATTGTGGGCCGTCCAGATGCCTAAACAGAGGTAGAGAGGGGCTAAGTTAAGGCTCCAGGACCACGAAGCTACTTAGTGTTAGAATGAGGATAAAAGCCAGGATAACAGACTTAAATTTTCAAGTACTCATAAGACTTTTTTAATCCTTGCACTCTCCGGTCATCTGACAAAGTCGAACTCCATACTCACATTTTCACACTCCTGAGAAATAACAATTGATATTAAAGATCTGTCTGATGCCATAGACTGTTCATTTGTGCACGGAGAATTAGCTCGTTAATTCATTACGGCATACATTACATTTGCTGCAGCAGCAAATAAGTGCTTAGACTAACTTCTCTGCTACAGATGAGGTTTTCTTTAGTTCACTTGGTCCAAAATGAAAATACTGAGTTGATGATATCACAGACCCAGATCTGGGATTAAGCTCTGTGAAGGAGTTAATTGGCTTCTTTGGGCAATTAGGCAATCGCCTTATGTATAAAATAAAGGGACTGGATGAAATGGTGAAAATGATGACTCTGAAATCCACAGTATGGCATTCTTATCTATCTGTATCTTCTGGCTGAGAAAGATCACAAATATTTCTTTGGCCTCTGTTCCTTTATTCTCTAAGTGGGTCTTCCACATTTTCCCCAGGAGGAGGAAATGAGAAGGCTGGTTTCCCAGGAGCTGCACTCCAGCTGCTCTGCAGCCTTGGCCCCGTCTCGTGTGGATTCTCAACCTTTCCAGATACATAACACCCTCGTATTCTTGTTGGGCTTCACCACTTTTCTGTCTGTGCCCTAGAGTGCTTCTTAGTGTGTATTTTTTTTTTAAATCAGAAATTGCTTTAAATTTCCCCACAAGAAATTTTACAATATTGAGACACTCAAAGGAAAAAATATTTCTACCGATCACAAATAATACATTTGTGACACTTTACAGATACCAAACACTTTCCTTATTCTTGGTCCTTTTGGCCTTTATGGCATCCTGGTTTCCACAAAGGAGAAGGCCTGGGACCCATGTGGTCTAAATGATGTGCCTGGGTGGTCACCTCGATTAGCATGAGCTCATATCCCCAAGCTGTTCAGTGGGACCATGGGCCTTCAAGCATCCTAGAATCCAGCTTAAGCCTCCAAGCCAATGACCAGGATCTGAGAATGATCCTGCATTTCCCATCACAGAATTGCTTCACTGGCCTGCATGAGGAGCTAGAAGAGGTAGCTCCATCATGAAGTGGCTGGACCCAGATCCAACCTCCTCCTACCTGAGTGTAGACAGTCAAGTGCGTTGTCCAGGGCAGCATTAAAGGAACCAGCTTCCCCTCACCCTGACAAATGGCAAAAATATGCCTCTCCTGCTCTTTTCATCACCTGACCACAGCAGAGCTGTTCTTCATTCTATTTCTTATGATTTAGGGGCCCTCTCAGAATTGCATCCCCATCCTGCTAAAACCAAAGAGCAGGATAGGAACTAAATAAACTCACTGTTTATAAAGAATACGGTGCTAATAGGTTCCTGCATCACTCTTCCCAGATAAGATGCACTCATCAAAAAGACTTTCCACCCTTACACTCAAAGATGTGAGACTAAAGACATGAATGTAGAGACCTGGGCATATCAGAAAGCCAGATATTTATTAATAAAGTAGAGCCTCACCTCCTGCTCAAAAGACTGTGTGAACAGTTACTAGAGGGCACGCTAGAAGATGAAAATATTTGCAAACCATATGTCTGATAAGGAGCTGATATTCAAAACATATGAGGAAGTCACACAAGTTGGATTCCCTTTTCTGTGTTATTTACCACAATAAAAGGAAAAAAATTGAATGAACAAATAAATGGTCAGGTGAATCTCTTTTTCAGCACAATCACTGTCACTCAAGCACTGTGTGACACTGGACATGATACTTCATCTCTCTCTCCAGCCAGCGCTCGGTAATATATACTATAGAGTGATGACATGATATTGAAATGAAATGATTACTAATAGTAAACTGCTACAGAATGAAAGGGGGATTACTATCATAAAGTGTATTTGTATCTCTCAACGTGCACGAGAAATCATCATGGGGCATCACTGATGCTGACAAAATTTCTCAGGTATAGTCAGTGATAAAAATATTTGAGCATAAACATTACACTTAAAAAAAAGCTTTTAGGTCCAATGGTCTAATTGTTTCAAATAATATTCAGTTTTTATTAAAAAAAAAACACCAAGTTTCAGCGCCATAGCTTTAATCTTACTAAATGTCACTGAGTAAGGTCTGACATAGGACACATGGATAAGCCCCGAAAGGGTGTGTATAGCCCTTGGGGTTCTTCTCCAGCAGTGACTATGGCAGGAGAATAGGTGCCACGGCCTGACCCAAACAGTACCATTCTGCATCGGTTATGTTTGCAGTGCCTCCAGCATTCTGAATCACAACTCCAAGCCCCAAAAGAAAATATGGGAAGAAGTGGTAATCTCAGGAACTGGGCTTCCTTGTTTATCCCCCCAGTCTCCAGACCTGGCTTATTCTCCCTGTTCACCCTGCCAAGCAAACCTTGGATGGTTCATTATCAGGAGACTTTGCCATATTATCCTACACAAGTAAAAGGCTAATTAAGCTATTGCAAACCACTGAGTACGATACTTTAAGGATAACAGAACTGCACCAAGTAATAATACCTGAGTTACACCAACCACTAACTCAATTTTGATGTTAGTTCATTTGGCCTGAGCAGGACATAGAACCCTCTCCACAAACATCACTGAAGGAGAGAAGGTCAAAACCATGCCAACCACCCAGACTCCATGCGGGATAGGGGTGCAGGTTTCCTCAGCAAAAGCGCTTGCTCAACCCTGATGCTGCACATACAGATGTAGAAATGCTGTGCATGGATTTCCTGGATACAGAGAACACACTCAGGCTAAATTCCCCTGGCTGCATGGAGAGCAGACCATGAAGAAAACTGATAGGCCTTTGAGTGTATTTTTATGTCACATTTCTACTTAAAAGTGGTGATGTCCAAGTTCTGAAGAAAGAAGAGGGAGTTGTTGAGGAAAATCTCGGAATTCCTACATTTGTTTTGCATTATAAACTATGCCCCTGGAAAACAGGGTGTTTTGCGTCTACCATTCTCCCTGAATAGGAAAAAAATTTCGTTGTATCGCTTACATGCGTTCTTTCCAGTAAAACGTGAAGCTGGCACAATTTATTGAATTTGTATTGATAGGTGCCCAAGTTTTATAAGCAGACATCATACATCACGCACACAAAATAGCTACTTAAATACGACTAGTATTGGTGTGGCTGTGGACGCACACAAGTGCGTCATTCCTTCGCAGAGGCCAGTCCTCGAGGCCATGCCTGACAGAAACGTGGATAACAGGAAGGAAGTTCAGATCTTGTGACTTGTGACCAATTTAACTTTTCCTATTAACGTACATCTAGGGACCTTCCCGAAGTGAATACGTAGTGAGAGCAAAATCCAAGGCCTGAGGCAGACAGAAGCCCCCGGGCAGATTCTGTAAAGGGACAGATCCTGTCGGGGGTCAGTAGATGTGGCGTAATCTTCAGAATGGGGACTCAGTGACCACACGTAAGCAGCTTGGGTGAAGAGAAAAGCAGTGCAGGCTCCAGTCTGTTGTCCCTGAAAGAGACCGGTGCCTTCCCGAGGCCACAGCAAATACTGCCTACGCCAAAGGGACGTGGGCAGGGACGTGACATAAAATGTAAATTCCAGGAAGCAAGAATGCTTCACTGTTTCCTTCGCTGCTGTGAACTGAATACATGCATTGAAAAGACTTCCTGCCTTTCCCTCAAAGAAATGAGGGTAAAGACATCCATGTGGAGACGTGGACATATCAGAAAGTAGAACCTCATCTATGGCTCGAAAGATCCCATGTAAACAGTTACTCAGAGGCCTAATAGAAAATGAAAAATTGTCAAACCATACACCTGATTAGGGATGAATATTATAGACTGTGATATTAGAGTGGCATACCAGGAGCTTAATAACTATTTGTTAAAGAAATGAATGAATGATCAAATCTCTTTTATGCTTTCTATGCCAGCAGTTATTCAATAATAATTGAAAGTTAAATATTTATCAAACTGTAAGACCTTTTCATATGGGAATTGCCTTTTTTAAATATTTTTGTGACCTGGCAAGCTCATCACAACTATCCTCAGTTTCAATCATTCAGTATCTATTAATTTTGACAGAAAAAATGAGAGATACTCTGTTCATTCACTCATTCATTCATCCATGAATTGACTTAAAAATACTCACTGGACAAATTCTATAAGCCAGGCTCAATGACAAATACCAGAGCCATGAGGAAACTTACTATGAAAATCAGGGCAGAGAACATACGTGATAAAGTGATGAATATATCATAAATGAGAAGGAAAAGAATGAGGAAGAGGAAGAAAGAATGGATTCGACTTCCTGAATAAATGCTGTGCTGAAAAACTCACACTGCAGTTATTCTCACATCGCCATGGAGGACACCCTCAGAGTAGATGGGAGCTGTCCTCTCAGGGTTCTGCTGGTGAGGCTTTAAGAGGCCTTTATAGGCATCAAGTGTCTTTGAAGAAGCATGCATTTTCATAAATTTCAGGAAACTTTTGTGCAATACTGTCCAATGAGCTTTCCAGGAATCCTTAGACAACAGAATCTGAGACAACTACATTCCAGGGAGACAAGAAGGAGGGAGGAGACAGAGAAAGAGGAACTGTGGATGTGGAGACATCCTGTAGTTAGAACCCCTTGCAGCATAAGAGCTGCTTGTCTGGTCTGGCTGGAAATCTTTTGTAAGGCCATACAGAAGCTTCCAAGTTCCTGAACAATCCACTAAAGCGGTGAAGGAGAAGATGGGTGAGTATGTCTGATAGTTCCCTTCCACATTTATCAAAACTTGTCCACCTGGAATTGTCCCCCCATTTTGGATTTGACCACATGGTCCCTCCCAGAAGCCACAGGGCGTGCCTATCACCAGTGGGGAGGCAGGTCTCTGTCTCAGTTTGGAGTGGTAGGAGGGTCCTGAAGCTGCTCAGTGAGCCTCAAACCAAATAGCAGTTGAAGAACAGGTCCTGAGTGATCGGGAGACAGATGAGGCTCAGAGGCCCACATCCAACCCGCGTGTAAAACTGACATGAGGAAGCTGTGTCATGTTCTCTCGATGGCTTTGCACTTTGTTTCAACCCCACTGGGTACCTCTGGGAGGTTTTAAAGACAGAAGGAAACATGGCTGGTTAAAAGAAGGATAACTGAGGTAGGAAGTGGAGGATGAGTGTGATTGCTGTCACAGAGGTCCCACTAGAAAACAGCCAGGTTTTGGAATTTCAGGGAGGAATAGAAATTAAAATATAGACAAGGATGCCCACTATCACCACTCTTATTCAATATAGTTCTGGGAACATTAGCCAGAGCAATTGGACAAGAGGAAGAAATAAAAGGAATAAGAATAGGAAAGGAAGAAGTTAAATTATCATTATTCGCAGATGACATGATACTCTACATAGAAAAGACCAAAAACTCCACCAAAACACTTCTAGATTTAATAACCAAATTCAGTTGCATAGCTGGATACAAAGTCAACACTCAAAAATCAATAGCATTCCTGTACACAAACAACAAACTCACTGAGAGAGAAATCAGAGAAACAACACCCTTCACAGTAGCAACCAAAAAATGAAATACTTAGGAATCAATCTAACAAAGGAAGTAAAAGATCTATACATTGAAAATTACAGTACTCTGAAAAAGGAGATCTAAGAGGTTATCAGAAAATGGAAAGATATCCCTTGCTCATGGATAGGAAGAACCAACATCGTGAAAATGGCCATACTCCCGAAACTGTTATACAGATTTAAAACAATCCCGATCAAAATACCATTAGCATACCTCACAGATCTAGAGAAAACGTTGCTAAAATTCATCTGGAACCAGAGGAGACCTAGAATAGCAAAGGCAATCCTAGGCAACAAAGGCAAGGAAGGAGGCATCACAATCCCTGACTTGAAATTATACTACAAAGCTACTGTGATAAAATCAGCAAGGTACTGGTGAAAAAACAGACCTGAGGACCAGTGGAACAGATTAGAAGATGCATATACAACTACAAACACATTCAGCCACCTTATCTTTGACAAAGGGGCCCAACATGTTCACTGGAAGAAAGATAGCCTCTTTGATAAATGGTGCTGGAAAAACTGGCTTTCCATATGCCAAAAACTAAAGCTAGACCCATGTCTATCACCATGCACTAAACTAGAGTCAAAATGGATCAAGGATCTAAATATTAAAACAAAAACACTAAATCTACTGGAAGAGAAAGTAGGTAGAAATCTTGAAGGTATAGGTGTAAGTAGAGAGTTCATGAACAAAACCCAGACTACACAGGAAATACTTCAAAGAATCAACAACAGGGAATTTCATCTTATTAAAAAGCTTTTGCCCAGCAAAAGAAATCACCAACAAAGTAAAAAGACAACCCACAGAGTGGGAAAAATTTTTAGTCAACTGTCCCTCAGACAAGGACTTCTATCTAGAACATATAAAGAATTGAAAAAAATCAGCCCCCCAAATCCAAAGACCCAAAAATGGGCATCTGAGATGAATATGCACTTCTCAGAGGAAGAAATACAAATGATATATAAATATATGAAAAAATGTTCAACATCACTGGTCATTTGAGAAATGCAAATTAAAGCAACACTGAGATTCCATCTCACCCCAGAAAGAATGGCTACCATCAAGAAATCAACCAACAACAAATGCTGGAGGGGCAGTGGGGGAAAAGGAACCCTTCTCCACTGTTGGTGGGAGTGTTGACTGGTACAACCACTGTGGAAATCAGTGTGGAGATTCCTCAAGAAACTAGGATTAGAGATCCCACTCAATCCAGCTATTCCCCTTCTGGGTATCTTCCCAGAAGAATTAAAAACATCATACGACAGTGATATATGTGCACCCATGTTTATTGCAGCACAATTTGTAATAGCTGGATCTTGGAAACAACCCAAATGCCCATCAACCAAGGAATGGATTAAAAAGATGTGGTATTTTTATACAATGAAGTACTACTCATAAAGAAGGATAAACTTGAGAGTTTTATAGATAAATGGATGCAACTTGAGACCATACTCATAAGTGAAAAAAGTGCATGTGTAAGCATCATATTGTCTCCCCTGTGTGAGAAACTGAAAGAGTAAATAAGTTCTAAAATGTACAATAGATATTGTGAAATGGGAAGAAATAGTTCAAAAGGAGGAAGGAACTAGGATGGGTGAAAGGGGAAAGGACAGTGGCAAAAAGGGAAAAAATGGAAGTCAGTTATACTATTAGTGTCTCTTAATTCATTAAAAAGGAAGGTTTGTGCTAATATCGATTGGAGAAATTTTTGTGCCCATATCTTGTACCCTGAGCAACTACTTTAAAGATAACATGTAATGTATTAACTATTGTTATTCTCCTATTATTTTGTTATGGAATTTTGTTTTACCTTTTTTCCATAAAATAAAAAAATAAAATGAAATATAGCAGACATTCTCTCATCTACTTACAGATGAGAGAAATAGTGCATTCCTGCCCAGTGGCAAAAGGTGTTATTAAGAGGACTTTGCATCATTTGTACAATTATGTATAATCTTCCCTGCTTCCAGTAGAAAAGCCATATAATAAAATCATTTGCGGTAATTCACAAGTAAAATTGTAAGTCATAAATTAGAATCAAAAAGAAAAAGTTAAATGTAGATCTTTTGGAAAGGTAACTTCATTAAGTTCCAACCTTCTGATATGTTCTTACTGTGTTTTAAGGACAATTTCATTCCTAGACATGAAAAGTTGAGGATGTCATCATGATTAGACCAACTTCAAATATGTATAGAGGAAACATATACATGATTATTTGAGTTCAGAATACTGGGAGAGCAGCAGTTTAAGGAGAGAAAATAACGAAAAGTTAGGACATGTAGAATTTGACATCCCTATGAGACATCCAAGTATAGATGACAAAGATTTAGTCAGACATAAGAATCTGGAGCTCATGAATGAGACCTCAGCTCACTGAATAAGGTACACAATTGAGAGGCAACATATATGTTATAAATAAAGTCATGGGAGTAAATGAGACCAGAGAATTAGTGACAGAAGGCTGGAAATAAGGTTTGAATGTATACGAAGCTCAGAGAGTCAACAACGTGATGTGGCTATTGAAAAGATAAAGTGGCGATGATACGCATTAATGTGCAATAAAGTCATGGGCAGTCCTGTTCTCCTTGGAGCTGATCAAACCATGTGGAGCAGTTCAGAAGAATTCAGGTGAAAAAGAGCCTGAAACCAAGTTGAACCTAAGAAGTGCTGCTGTGAGCCTGACTGTTTGACCTACATAGAGGATTATTCATCTTCAAATATTATAATGGCAGTCAGATAATGCTGCATTAAATTGCTAAGTATTCATTTATTCCACAGTTGCTATTAAAGACAAGAAGAAAGTACATACCTTGTCATGGGTGTATTTAACATATGCGAAAGAAAGACCGGGTGAGGAGGATTCTGCAGAGAACGACAAACTCAAACTTATGGGTAGAGTGGCAAACTCTCAAGATGCTCCCCAACATTGAGATTCTAGGATTCTTACTAACTGGAAATGGAGACAGACCTCAATGAAGTAAAATAAGGTTAGTGGACTATGCAGAAGAGGACTTGTTTTCTAGTTTTGAGTCTAGCATTTTGTACTGTAACCTGGCAACCTTACCAAACTTTCAATTTTCTCACTAAAAATCTGGGGATAGGGAAAATGCTTGCCAAGGTCCCCAAATTCTATAAAGCTTCTTACATTTTAGTTAATATTCCCAACTATAGTTTCTACCTACATATAACTAGCACACCTCCATTAGGCAAATTTATCGCATGCATATTTGGGTTGGCTTAAAGGACTAAAATAACGCGCACTTGCAGGGCAGGCAAAGAGTATGAGTCATAGGTCATTGCGTGAGTTGGCACAGATAGTGTAAACCAATTTTGAATCGTGGGTAGGTCATTTTGAATCATTACAAGAATAATAGATTTAATATTTCTCAAATACCCACCCAGGAAAAGGAAGGTCTGGGATGCCATGGCAGAGGCATGGATTACACAGAACTACCCTCCCCATGTCGTGTGGCAGACATTAACTTAGACTTCACACTGCAAATTTACCAGTGATGTCTGCTCGTATTCATCATGCCCCACATCTATATTCAGATTTTTAAGATGTATTCTTATAGTTTTATCCATTCCTCTGAATTTCATTTTTATGTAGATAAGTAGAGTATCCCTGGGTTTTGATGACCTTCTTAGAAAAAGCTGAAATCCTAGAAGACATAGGAAGGCAGTCTTGAATAGCATGTAGCTCAATTCCATACTGCCCATTGCTTTGGCTGCTTCACGAAAGAGCACATATAAAATCATACCAACCAGATGACCATCCCCAGAGAATTTTGTCATGCTTGTTTAGTTGGTTGTCTCTTAGAGTAGGTATCTCAGCCTTCAAATCAACTTCTAGCTCAACGAAGTGATAGGAAAGAGCATTAGTAATGTGCAGAGCCCTGTGCTGCTTTCTCCACTATCTTTTCCCTGTTACCTCAGTGTCAGGGCTTACCCTGGATATCGGGGAAAATGAAGACCCTTTAGCAAAGACCTAAAGGTTCTAGCATTGGGGAATGGGGTGCCTTCGGCTCTAAGAGTCTTAATTGGAGCTGAGGATGTAGTTTAGTAGTAGAAAGCACACTTAACATGTGTGAGGCCCTGGATGCAACTCCCAGTGCAGGCACACACACACACACACACACACACACACACACACACATACACTCAGAGAATCTTTGTTTCCTCTGACCCTGCCACCACCAGCAGGTATCCTGCCCCTGCTAAAGCTATGGACAGACTGTGTGTTTCTGAGCAAGGCCCTCGCCCCATCCCTGCCCTTCCTCCTTGGCAGAACATTGGTTTCCAATAGTGGGAGGAAATGAGTTAGCGGGGCACACAGCTCCATGGAATGCATGAATTTGTTCATCGTCATCTCTTTCCTATTCACAGCTCCTCAGGGATTTCCTGGGCAGCAGGAGATCTGCTATGGGGTGGGGAAAGCTGAGATATAAAGCACACTGATTCCCTGAAACACACTATCTGGGAGGCTGGTTCTGCTGATCAAAGCACTTCCATGGCCACCTCCTCCATTTTCTTTGAAGGGGACGTCACTGTCATAGGACAGAGGCACCAGCTTCTGCCATCACGTACACCAGTGCAACCCATCTCAGACGTGGCGTTGTGCCATTTATGAAGTTACAGGTATAAGCCAGCTGCAATGGGAAGCAAGTTGCATCTACGGAAAAGCTTAGAAGCCTCAAAGGGTAGGTAATTCTCTACTTTGGCTTTGAAAAGTTATCGTATCTGGGGGCTGGCTCACAATTCAATTACTTGGAAACTTTTCCTGGTATTTCCAGAGGATGGTAAAGACAGGAAGGGGAACCGTTTGACTTAGTCTTTCCTGATACAAGGAAGAAAAGAACCCTGCATCTGAGGAGCTATGGGCGCTAAACAGACAATTAGCACGAGAGTTACCATTACCCGCAGGGTATACATTCCAAGACCCCAAGGGACGCCTGAACCGAGGAGGCTACTGAATCCTATGTGTATTGTTTTATTTTTATAGAAAAATAAAATTGAATTTATAAATTTTAATTTATACACAGTAAAAGAGTGACACTAATAACAAAATAAAAAACTGAATAATTAAAACAATATGAACAATTAAAATTAATTAAACAGTTAAAAGTTATGTGAATGTAATCTCTCTCTCACTCTCACTCTCTCTCTCTCTCTCTCGCTCTCTCTCTCTCTCTCTCTCTCTCTCAAAACATCTTGTACTGTCCTTGCCCTTCTTCTTTTTGACTATAGTAACTGAAACCACAGAGGGCAAACTGTGGATAAGTGGGGACCTATTGTGTCCACTCCTCTTAATTTCAGACTTTGTTCTCTGTTCTCCACAAAAGGATTCTTCATTTTCAAAAGTATGAGTTTAGAAACTGGGTGACAGGAAGGAGTCAAGATTTCCCTTTTTCACGAGCAGAACTTTCCTACAGACTTCGCAAGACTTTTCTTGATTCCTCTTCTAAGGGACCAAGAAATAACAAAGCATTACACAACTGTACCTTCAGAATCTGCTAAACAACGTGTGGCATTGCACAGTGGTCCCCAGTGGCCGCAAATGTACAGACTAATCAACTTAAAAGCAAGCTTTGCCCTAAACTCCCTTTGGTAGGATTTTGCTTGAGTTTTAGTTTCTAGAAATTGGAGAATTTTTTTATAGAAACCATGTTTTTTGAGCATTGAATTTTGTCATGTTTTTAAACTTAAGAGATATAAGAATATACGGAGTTCAATGATGCCCTTTGCCCAACTTGTGCTTTGTGCTAAAATTTTACATAACTTCAGAACGATGCTCTAAACATTTGGAAATTAACACTGATGCAGTATTGAAGCCTCACACCCAATTTGCAGACCTCATTTGGTTTTACCAGTTATCGGGATCCACCTCGCAATTGGTTGTCAGGTTTCCCTACTCTCCTCTAATCCGGGACTGTTTCTTGTAATCCTCACACTTGTCAATAGTACTGGCTAGTTATTTTTTGGAATATTTCTCAACTTGAGATTGTGTAAGTCTTATGATTAAGTGAGGTTATGCATTTTTATCCAGAATACCAAAGAAGCAAGACTGAGCCCATCTCAGAGCATCTAACACGAGGTACCTGAGGTACTTGATACCAGTATTTCTCATTGTTGAGGATGTTACTGTGATCAACTGGCTAAAGTGATGTCTTCCAAGTTTCCTCTCTGTAAAGTTACTATTTTCTCTTTGCAGCCATGATTTTGAAAGAGCTAAAGTTCCAGGATGATAGGGAAGGGCCTATCATCCCACTACCCCAGCATAATTGTCACTGTGTACTTCTGGGTACCTGAAAAAAAGGGGAAGACAGGGAAACCTAAACATGCTCTTCCTCCACTGTGTCTATACTTACTGAAGGTGGAAGGTAGTGTAAATATTTCTCCTATCTTTGACACTGTCATTGGCTGCTTTAGTCCCAGGAGCACACAGTGACTCATGGGACAGTATGGACCAGACCATCAGAGGTTCAGCTCTTAGAGCTGTGGTCTTAGACAAGTCATTAACCTTCTCCCCAACAAAATACTGATAATATTTATCTTTCAAGATTGATCTGAATGTTAGAGATTATATATATAAAGTTTCTGTGTAGGGCCAGGCCCATAGTAGACACTTAATAAAAATGTATTAACCATTTTTGATGAGAGGTGAGATAAATGTTTCTGCTCCAGTGTAATATTGGTCAGATGTCCATGTTTTGCTAGCCTGGTTCATTCATTCATTCAGTCAGTCAGTTATTCATTCAGTCATTCATTCATTTAAAAAGTCTGTACTGGGTTGGTGAGATGGCTCAGCGGCACAAGCACCTGCCTGGCAAGTGCGAGGTCCTGAGTTCAACTCCTGGTACTCACATAAAGAAAAAAAAAAAAAGTCTGAACTGAGTATTTGCCATGTGCAAGGTGCTCGTTGTACAGTTTTTACTTTCATGGAACTTATGATCCAGAGAAAGGGGAAAAAAGATAAACAACTGGCAAATACATAAAATATAAAATTCTTATTAAAACGGGATAGAGAACATATTTATATGGAATGATAGAAGAAAACCTCACTCAAGAAGCCATATTTGCAGTGAAACTCCAAGGATGGCAAAGACTGCTCTATGCAAAGAGCCAGGGGATGAGCATTTCTTCTAGAGGCAACAGGAAAGGCAAAGACTCTAAAATGAGAAAGAGCCCAGATGCTTCCAAAATGGAAGATGAGCTAGACATGGTGGCCCATGCCTGTAGTCCCAGAACTTGGGAGGCTGAGGCGAGTGGGTAACTTGAGTCTATGAGTTCGAGACCAGCTTAGACAACACAGCAAGACCTGTCTCCAAAACAAAACACAGAGAGGGAGGGAGAGAGACAGAGAGACAGAGGGACAGAGAGAGACAGAGACAGAGAGAGACAGAGAGACAGAGAGAGACGGAGAAGAGAGAAACAGAGAGAGAGAAGATGGCCAGAGGGCCTGGAACACAGAGAATGATTTAAGAGCCACTTGTACATAATTGCCAAAAGTATTCAAAGGCTCATTTGCATATATTTTTCTCTTAGCTAATGACTGTCTAGATGCCTGCTCAATTTTAGGCAGTGCTCGAAGTCATTCCTGGTGCATCTCCACCCTGCTTCTTAGATTGACTCTGCTCATAGTCGAAAGTGCTGTTTGCCCCACACAGCTTTACCCTCCTCCTGTGGACAGAGCAGCACTGCCCGTGTGTGCTCTCAGTCTTACCTTCCTGTACCTTCCACACCAGCTCTGCTCTGCCAGCCTGGTAACGACCTTGCTAAGGTCCACTTGCTGATTACACAATTTTCTATGCTTAAAATAATCCCTAAGCATGCTGCAAACAGTGTCCCTTCGGCACAGAGAGTTACGCTGTGAAAACAATGTTGTCTAGCACCTTAAATGTTGTCATGTTACATTAAAAACACATTATACCTGATTCTCCAGTGCTCGGAGGTCAGTAGGGTGGTGTAAATCTGTTGAAGTATTCTTTGCCAGCAAAACTGGAAAGGACATGCAGGTTTCCTTGGGGTCAGTGTACAGGTGTGGTCCACAGTATTCCCTGGATAACCTATTGCAGTGTGTGCAGTGATTATCTACTTTCTCATTGGATGGCAATGACCCAGGGGCTTCATTTTGTTTTATAGCTGCTGTGCCTCAAAAACATCAAATGAAAAGTTTGGAGTCTGTAAATAATCTGTCTAAACGAGGTAGTGGACAAAAGACTGATTTTCTAGATTAGGAAAAGCTTTGGTTTGAGTGGGAAATCTGTAAAAAATAGTAGAGGGTCTCCTTCTCTCATCCCCAGGTATTTGCAATTTTGGAAAACACAGTAGTAATGGTATAGGTTGAACTGTACAGATACTTCCCCAAAAAGTTCATTTGTTGGAATCTCTTAATACCTTAGATGTGACCTTATCTAAAAACAGGCTCTGTACAGAGGCAATCAAGATAAATGTACACCATTAGGGTGGTCTCTAATCCAGTAACCATTGTTCATAGAAAAGAAGAAAGTCTGTACACAGAGATAAACGTACAGAGGAGACGATGCGAAGAGAGCTGGGGAGAAGACCCCTATCCACAACCCTGGGGAGATACCTAGAGCAGGTCTGTCCCTCACAGTCCTCAGATAGAACCCTCCCTGAAGACGCTGATGTTGGACTTCTGATCAAAATCTGAGAGAATAAATTTAATAAATTCTGAGATACTAAATTTCTGTTGTTTAAGCCACCCAGACTATGGTACTTTTTATGCCAGCTCTAACAAACTACTATAACTGTTTATGACTTGAGCTAAAAGGAAAAACCAGTGCCCAAACAATTGAAAGGGAAAGAGGTCTCCTATCCTAATCCATCCCTTTACCCTACCATCACTGTCAGACTCCCTATGTTCTAAGACGGTGATTCTCAGTCCTGCCTGAACATCACTAGAATCATCTGGAAAGTTCTGAAAACATTGCATACCTTGGCACCTCACATCAACTTGGTTAGAATATATGGGAGTAGAGTCTAATATCTGCCATTTTTCAAAGCTCTCCGAGTGAGTCTAATGTGCAGATGGATCTGGAAACCCTGGCATTAGTTTAATGTAGTGATCCTCATGGCATGGCCCTTAGAACAGCTGTATTAGCTATGCAGCCTTGTTAGTAGTGCAAAGACCTGGCCCCCACAGGGGAGCTACCATTGCAGAAATAGTAGCTCTGTTTTCTGGGGGTGCAAGAATCAGTGTTTTAATAAGCCAGGAAGGTTTTTCATCATTTGGGCAAACATTTGAGAAAAACCGGCGTAATGCATTGATGCTTTACATATCGACAGGTCAAGAGAATCTGAAAAGTAATGAACTCTTTCCATAAAAGTCCACCTGCACAAAAGTTTGTATTTAATATTAGAGTTCACTGGTCTACCTCAGGCTGGAAGGGATATGTCGTTTTCTAAGTATACCACTCGAAGAACTTGAAATTTAGAATATGTAAGAAACTCAAATAGCTCAATACCCGAAACCAAACCAAAAAATCCAATTTAAAAATAGACAATAGGCCCAAATAGACATTTCTCAAGAGAAGATACTAAAGAGGCCACAACAGCTATATGAAAAAAAAATGCTCAATATTACCAATCACCAGGGAAATGTAAATCAAAATTACAGTGAGGTGTCACCTCACTGTAGTAAGAATGGCTATTATCAAAAGGACAAAAAGATAACAAGTGTAACAAAAAAGGGACCCTTGTATACTGTCAGTAGAAATGTAAATGAGTACAACCATATGGAAAACAGTTTGGAATTTCCTCAGAAAGTTAAAAATGGAACTACCATATGATCCAGCAATCCCACTCCTCCTTCTATATCCAAAGGAAATGAAACCAGTGTGCCAGAGAGACATCTGCCATCCTACGTTCATTCCAGCACTGTTCACCGTAGACAAAATGTGGAGTCCACCTAAGATCCATTGGCTGATGAATGGGTAGAGAGAACATGGTGCATATACACAGTACAATGCTATTCAGCCACAGATAGGATGAAACCCTGTCATAGGTCACAAGAGAGATGCAACTTGAAATCAGTATGTTAAGTGAAACCAGCCAGGCACGGATAGTCCAGTACTGCATAATCTAACTCACGTGTGGCCTATGAAAGTGTTGCCTTCCTAGAAGCCGAAAGTAGACTGGCGGTTACTGGAGCCTGAGGACAGTAGGGGAGATGGAGGGGCGGGGAAGGTTGGTTCGTGGGTACTAAGTCACATGCAGATGGCAGCAAGAAGTTGTGGTGTGGCTACAGAGAACTATAACGGTACTGTATATTTCACGAAAACTGGGAAAAAGGATTTTGAATAATGTTTTCCCCATAAAGGAATGATAAATGTTGGAGAAGCAAGGTATGTTTACCCTGATTTGAATAAATAGATATGTATAGACGTCACAATACTCCCTTTCAGATAATTTTTGTTATCATTAAAATAAATTTAAATCAAAGATTAAAGACTTTGAAACTTTCCCTCCTCCATCTCCAACTCACCAAACCATACTCTTGGGAGAGGGCTTCTTGCCCTTCTTTGATGATACAGCAAACTTCCCAGGACCCTTCCCCTGGCCCCTTCCAAACCCCCTATCCAGACAACGCAGAGGCCGCGTGGGGGGACCTGCATCTTCTGCCTGTGGCCATCAGTCTCCAGGCTGAGGCTTGTAAGCCTGGGGCTGAGCTGTGTATTCACTCGCCTGATAAAAATGGCAATATTTTTCCCGGGCTCACATGAATACAAACAACCCAGCTGTGAAAAGATCAACGCATGTGTCTGTTGTGGCCAGTCAACTGCAAGTTATTTTTTGCAGCAGGGCGCAGGAAGAATTCAGCAGCTTTTCTCAAATCAGAGTCATTTTTTCTATGAAAGTGACAAAGATGAAACGTTGTGGCAGAGAAGCTTTGCAATTAAAATACATCTGTGTCAAATTAGAATTTGTGTTATCATTACTGAGATAGAAGTGATGTATGCCAGTGCCGGGGAGAGAATCCAGAGCCCCAAACATGATAGACTTTTGAGCAGGGCATTGCTTTCGGCAAAATTAAAGTGAATATTGATGGAGATTACTTATTCATTGAACAGCAGCCCTGTCCCTGGCACAGGGCTCCAGGGCTCAGACCTAAGTTACGCAGGCAGGCAGATTGCCTTGCCACTAGGTGGTTGACGCTTATGTGGTGGGCACACTTAATGAACTCTCTCATCTCTGCCCAAATGTAAATCAGAGTTCTGTGGACTCAAGCTGATTTGTAATAAGCAATGCCAAGCCTGAGTCCTACTTTTTCAAATGAAAAAAAAAAAAAAAAAAAACAGTAATGTGTTTTCATTCACCTTTGAGTCTTGCTAGGAGAATGATATAAACTATATTCCTTCTAATGAAGCTACATTTCAGACCTTAATAGATGATGAGGGTGAACGACGCAGGGACAGTTTGGGTATCTTCATTCGCTTACAAAATGCCAAGAATGGTTTCAGTTAAAATCATCCACAAGAGGTCCGATGTTCCTGATTGAGGTCTGACAACTTCTACCTAAGAAAGAGGGAGTTGTTGCTTACGCCTGTGATTGTACACTCAAACACACACACACACACACACACACATTTATAGGTCTTGCTATAATGAAGTTCTTTTTTCTTATCCCTATCTAATGTTTCTCCTTTGACTGTCAAAACCTCCACATGAAATAAAGACATAATGTTTATTATTCTTCTACCTAACAAAATATTAATGTGTTTTAATCTCCAAAGCTAGCATGGGAAGGTAAAATGATGAGTGACGTGACTCTAATTCCAGATTGGTGTGAGATTTGAATGCCTGGATGTGACAGAAAGTTGATTCATATTGGATTTTTTGTATATTCTGGAACATGTAATAGGTTATTGATCTGTGATAAACTAACCTGGCATTTTTGTAACCAGTAAACCATTAGTGTGTCCCGTAAGCATAGATTTCAGTAATGGACTGTTATAAGCAGGTCATAGGTAGGTTTTAGACACATTTGCAAATAGTTGTTGCCAGAAGGGACGCACACACATATGGTTCGACATGTGCATGCATGTTTGCAGGGGTTAGTTCTCTGCTCAGTCAAGTTTTCTAGGCAAAAAGAGGTACATTTTCTACACCAAGTGTTGGCCAGAAGTTCTCCAATGTCTACCTCTCTCTGAAGTCAGAGCTGTGCTACTCTGAAATTCTGAAAGTCTCCTGAGCCATGAGGCCTCTGGCTGAATTCAAGCAGGATGCGAGACTCCAGGGGTTGCTCTCAACTTGCCAGCACCCCAGAGGTGTTGCTCTCAGCTTGTAATTCTCCGCAGTTATTTTTAGAACTAAGGGATAGAGCGTGGTGGGCGTGTGTCTCTGTGGTTCTGTCTGGACTCTGAAAGTGCTGAGTGACTACTCTTGCTGCCAAAGATGATCAGAAAGGAAGGACGGTGTGGCGAGGGCTTGGCATCTTCTATGCAGCTTCCCGTGCAGCAGCCCTTGGTCAACAACTCTGCTGTGTGGACCTTGTCATTCCCATGTGTCCACAAGAAATGAGGTTCCGAGTGGTCCTTTCTTCTCATTAAGTCACACAGATAGTGACAGAGGTGGCATCTGAAAATCTAGTCTGGGTGGTGGTGGCACATGTCACAGACATGCCTCACAGATTTGTTAGAATCTGTTGAATCAGTAAGTATTATATACATGAAACTGCTATCATCATCACCATCATCATTATTATTGTCGCCATCTTCATCATTGTTATCACTGTCGCCTTGTACATCCCACACAGGCCCCTATTACTATGTGACAGCACACTCAGTACCTCATAGGTGCTCAATATGTTTTTATAAAATGATTGAGTAGGGGAAAGGATGCATTTGCTGCTCTTCTCAGGCTCCCTCTGGCAGGTACCAGTTTTAATGAACATATTAGATGTGCATTTCTCTTGTCCAGGAAACACAAAGGCATGTCCACCTGTGAATGGACAGGTGACGAGAAACAGGTACAGAGACCTGATCTCTCTCCTCACTACCAGAGGGAGAGACACAGGAAGCTGTGCCTCTTCACAGGGACACCCCGACTTGTCTTCTGACACTCAGCAGCCATCCTGCTCTTCTGCGAAGCACAAGCCCTCCCTTGCTTCTCTTATGACCTTCTCGGGACACACAGAGTGCTCACAATGATGACTGTTTCTCTACTTAACTCTGTCTTTTTGCCTCTGCCACCAGCAAAGTATGTAGCAATTTTCCCTCTTGTTTTATTATTGACTAATTAATATTAATTGAATTCTAAGCTTCGCTCAATTTTCACTTCTAGTTCTAATTATTTTCAGGTAATAATCTAATAAACTCTATTTGTTAGGATTCAGACCCCAAGACTCCTTTAGCCCACTGTTTGATTTTCAATTGTCCTTTAGTATCTTTCTGAATGTCTCTTCCTGTCTGGAGAAGCTCGGATGATTTTAAATTAATTCTAATTAATCTAATTCTGTTACTGATGAAACCTTTCTCATTTTTTTTATCTCAACCTCCTCATCCTTTCCCCTTCAGCAAGCCTTAAAGCATCCTCAACACATAAAACTTCATCCCCTTTATGACACAGCTCTTCTTAGACTCAGTAACAGTTGCTGGAAAGCACTCTGAGTGTCACCAGACTTGCCTTCCATTCCTACATAGTGCTTATCTAATTCACTAAGGACAAAGAATCTTAACTTCTCTGGGTGTCAGTTTTCCCATCAGTAAAATAGAAGACTTGGTTATCAGTAACCTTAAGAATCCATTCAATTTTAAGTCTACTCTGTTAGAAATAATTTGAGCGCCGGTGAGATGACTCAGTGGCATAAGCGCCTGCTGGCAAGCGCGAGGTGCTGAGGTCTACTCCCGGTACCCACATAAAGGAAAAAAAAAAAAAAAAAGAAACAATTTGATATTTAACATATGCTTGTAGGAAACATGGTTGCAGGGTTATTAATTTTTTCATTTCTCCTTAAAATGACTATTTCCCATTATTAAGATATGCGATCAGTGAGATCCCTTTTGGGATTATATATGCTTTGCATAATCCATGAAATTTAATAGTTGAACAGAGCTCAGAGTGAAGTGGGGAATGATCAGGAAACAGTGAAATGCAAGCTATTTTAGATGTTCTACCACTATCTCCAACCAAGAGAAGAAATGAGAAAACGAGGAAAAATGAGTTGATGTAAGCTTAGGTATTATTTAACAGACAGAAATGATCAAACTTTCCAATGGCAAGTACAAAATTTTATAAATGCTTTTTGCTCTAGCAATAAAAATAAAACTCTCTTAAAACTTCTTTAAGACATGGATACTAAAGTCTTCCTACCAGGAAAATTCTCAGGAGGGAAATGAAAAGTGTTTTGATATAGAGGGGGTCTAAAAATGTGAATCCACCAAATAAGAAACATTTATAAACTTGATTATTCCCTTCCTGCCTGGAAATCACCTGTTGCTTTTTTCCTTCCTCCACTGTTCGTTGGTGTAGCTAATCCACATACCTCTATATGAACTAGAAATACATGGTACGAGGCATGCAGTCTCTCTTGCTGTACCTGTGGCAGGCATAAATAATCAAGCACGCTACTCTTCCCACTGAATTCCATGCAAGCCACAGCATCTTTGTCAATGCAGCCTCGCACGCAGCCACCATCTAAGTTGGGACAATATGCTACACTTGCTTGCCTCAAGTTAGCTAGACATGAGCTAGACCCCTTGTTAATAGGGTTTTCCAAGCCAGGTCATAACCTATTACCACCATCCCAGGTAGTTGCCACGACGTTCTCTATTGTGTTATTTAATAAGTTTAAAATGATGTGAAAGCAAAGACAAGTACAAGAGAAGTGCTGATTATAGAAGATAAAACACATAAAAAGCATAATCTACATTTCTTTTTTACTGTAATTATAGACATGATTTACTGAGCCACTGCTCTGTACCTGGTCCAGTGAAGATGAGAAAGGTAAGCCTTAACAGCTTTTCAAAGGCTTTTACCACACCTACCCTTTTTCAACATTGTTCAATGGACACCTGTATTTCTCCTTCAAAACTAACTTCCGTATCATCATAGGATTTAGGCAAAAGAGCAAGAATAAATATTTATTGCAAGCCTACTAGACCAAGCACTAAGCTAAATATTTTGCCCATGCTATCTAAAGATTGATATTATCTCTACTTTATGCATGAGGAAATTAAAATACATCAAATTAAAGTAACTTTTCCAAAGTCAAACAGCTATTAACAGAGTGGAGTTGAAATATAAATCTGGCTTTTTCTACATGCAGTGGCTCTTTCTACTACACTAAATCACCTTTATACAAGACCTAGACATTTGGCACTCTGTTTAATTAACAGATCAGCAGACTTAACCTTGGAAACATAAACTACCAGCAACAACTACAGCTTAGAGATGGGTACTCCCTTCAGGTCACATGTAGGCATTTACATCTGTTAAAATGCTGCCTTGCATTTAGTATCAAGTCAGGAGCAAAGGAAGGGAAATACATGGGGGAGAAATGAAAACAAAGAAAAAGCAAGAAAACTTAGCTCAAAATATTCCACTCTCCCACCTAAGATGAGGCAGAAAAGAAGGTGTCCCTTTTCACCACTGTTTATGTACTAAAGCTCTAGTTAATGCAATAAGACAAGAAAAGGAAATAAAATTGTCTTTGTCCAAAGATGATAGTGTTGCCTACATAGAAGCCTGAAAGAATAGACCAAAAAATCCTAGAAATAATAAGCCATTATAGCAAGGTTTCAGGATGTGAGGTTAATACAAAAAAGTCAATGCTTTCCTATATACCAGCAATGAACAAGTAGAACTTGAAATTCCACTTACATTAGTGCTTCCTAATATAAAATAGGTATAAATATACAACATACATACAAAATCAATATGAAGTATATATAAAACTATTGTGAAAAGAATCAAAAAAGTTTTAAGTAAATGAAAGGGTAGGCCATGTCCATGAGTAAGAAATCTCTGTGTTGTAAGATGTCAGCTCTTGTTAACTTGATCATTAGATTCAGTACAATGAGATCGCAACAACCTTTTTTTATGGATATTGACAAATTGATTCTAAGGTTTATATGAAAAGCCAAAGGACTCAAAATAGCCAGCAGTATATTAAAGCAGAAGAAAGTTGGAAGATTGCAAGACTTACTACAGTTTATAATAATCAGAACAGTGGGTTATTCACAAAATAATAGAGAAATTTAGTAATGGAACAGAATAGAAAGCCCAGAAATAGACCTCATATGTCTAGTAAACTGATCTTTGATGAAGTAATCCTAACCCCAGTCCTCACAGTAACCCTAACCCAATGGAGAAAAGATGCCCTTTTCAACAAATGGTGCTGAAACAAGTAGACATCCACAAGCAAAAAACTAAAAACAAGAATCTAGGCACAAATCTTAAAACTCTGAAATCTTCCCCCGAGTCAATAACATGGGGGGAATCCATATGACCTTGCTTTTGCAATAATTTTTCAGATGCAGCACCGAGGATATCATCCATGAAACAAAGAACTGATAAGCTAGAGTTTCGAGTTTATTAAAAGTCAAAATCTTCTGTGAAAGACATTGTCAAAAGTACAAAACAACAAATCCTAACCTGGAAGAAAATATTTGCAAAAGATTTATCCAGTAAAGGATTAGCATCCCAAGTATAAGTGGCAGTATCATAGCCAATGAGATTTTTCCCAGGCATGATTATTGCTAATCGAAAACTAAACCTCAGTACTAAGAAAGAAACAACTGAGTTAAAAATTGACCTTAACAGACATCTCCCCAAAGAATACATACACATGGCAAAGAAGCCTATAAAGAGATCCTCCACAGCCTATGTCATCACAGAAAATCCAAACTAAGATGTTAATACATACCTGCCAAAATTCAGACACTGGCAACACCAAATGCGAGTGATGATGTGGAACGGTAGGAAATTTCAGTCATTGCTGGTGGTAATGCGAGAGGCACAGCCACTTTCGAAAACAACTTGGTGGTTTCTTATCAAATGAACGTGTTCTTACTCTATGATCTGGCAAGCTCACTCTGGTATCCATCCATACGCTCTGAAAACTTATGTCTATGGAAAAACCTTCTCATGGATAACTTTTTCAGCTTTGTTCTTAATTGCCAAAACTAGAAAGCAACCAAGATGTTCTTCAGTACATGAATAAACTGTGATACATGTAGACAATGCAGTGTTATCCAGCACAACAAAGAAATGAGCTATCAAGCCAGAAATGTCATGGGTGAGGCTTAAATCCATGTTACCAAGTGAAACCAGCCAATGTGAAAAATCTGCGTACTGTATGGTTCCAACTGGATAACATTTTGTAAATGTTAAAACTGTGGAGACAATAAAAAGATCAGTGGATGCCAGGCGTAAGTGAAGAGAATGAGGCGTTTGAATAAATGAAATCCCTGAGGATTTTCTAGGGCAGTGAAACTATTCTTTGTGACATTATAATAATAGATACATGTCATGATAAATTTGTCGAAACTCATAGAGTATACTACCTACAGTGGATATTAATGTAAATCCTATATGTGTGTGTGTGTGTTTAAAGAAAAAGATAGATTTTCAATATAGTTCCCTGTGGTAATGAATTTATTTTTAAAGGAAAAATCTTTTTTATTTCAAATTTTCATGTGCAGCCTTTTCAAAAAATACACAATCTGTTGAAATAATCCTCTAAAAATTTTTAAATTTTAAAGCAGACTGTTACACAATATGTTTAATATTTACTCTAGCTAGCCCATTAACTTTGTTTTTAGAATGGTACAATTCTATTTTTAGAGGCTATCATTGATTTTATAGTACTGAGGTCTTTCGTATAATGAATAAAATATTTTTTTCATTTTTTTACAATATATGAAGTATAATTTTCCAATTTAAAGCAAATATAAAGGTGTACAATTGCTTATGTGAATTATGACATAGGCTACAACTATGATTTATTTAATAATATTAGTAACAACACATTCTGGTCAGATACATAAATCTTCATGTATATCAATATATTTTTGAAAAAGAAAAAAGATCCCATCGTGCAGCACCCCACTTTGTGACAATTTGCAAAAATTCCCACAAGGAAAAATAATCCCTGTGAAAGAAGTTTCTTACTCTTTGAATTTTCATTTACATAAAGGAAAGTAGAAAGTACAATTTTCTAGATAATTCTGGCAAAAGAAACCACAAAACAATACCTCCCTGAAACACACAAATCAATAATAGAGATTAAATAATGCTTGGGTCCAGTGCTAAATGATAGCCTACTTTTCCCTCTTCACAGCAAGGAGAGAGGGGAAGTGTATGTGTGCTTGTGTGTGTGTGTGTGTGTGTGTGTGTGCGCACGCGTGTGCACGCATGAGTCAAATGTTGGAACCTTTTGAAGAGCCTTATAAAGTTTTAGATGTTCTTAATATGACTTAAGTTTTTCTGCTAGTAGAATTGCTGTTTATGAAAGAAAAAAATCTTCTCACAGTGGAGGTATATGGAAAACAAGGAATCTTTAAAATTTTAACTTATACCCTTACACACACACACCTCATTTGGTTTTGGTTTTTATAAATAGAAGCATATGAAGATTTTCTATCACCTATCTGTATTTCTTAGAGTATAGTGGATGTCTTTCTATGTACAAAGTGTTAATATACACCATTACTTTAAGTATTTTTAAATAGGTTAAATATATACCATCACTCCAAATCGTGAGTTTTTGCTGCCAACTTCAATGAATATAAATGATAATTCATTGTTTTAATTTGCATTTTGATGCCTTACAATTGATAGCTTTTTACAAGTCAGTTGGTTGAAACTACCTATTCAACTACATTTATCCATTTTCTCATCACCCTGTCTGTATTTATTATTACTGAAGTGCACTGAAAACATTAAGAATGTTGGTCCTTTTACATGCAAGAGAATGAACTTGGACCTCTACTTCACATCATATAAAAATGCAACTCAAAGTGGATCACAGATCCATATATAAGATTCAAAACTATCATGTTCTTAGAAGAGAACCCAGAAGTGGGGCTTGGTTCAAAAATATCAAGATGCTATCAAGAGTGACACACTGAGAAATATGGTTCCCCATGTGTCCCTTCCTCCTCCAGGGCCCTTTAGCACGGATTATCATTTCCCTGGCTCTTTTGTGTCTATCCAGAAGCTCTTAATACATTTGCAAATCAATATATTGATGTTTTCTACCTTACTTTTTCCTCCAACAATACAGAAAGGAGATCTTTTAAGAAAGTACAAAGAAAATCTTCCTGTATTAAAAAAAAAAAAAAAAAAAAAAAAAAAAAAAACACTTGCAAAGCATATATCTGTCAAGGTACTTGTTTATATAATATAGAAAAATCTATTAAGCCTCAATGATAAATTGAAAAATAACTCAATAATAAAATAGTTAAGAATTCGAATAGATGGTTCTCCAAAGGAGAGCTGCAAAAGGCCCATAAGCACATGAAAAGATCACCAATACCTTTAGTCATTAGAGAAATGTCAATACCACAATAAAATACTACTTCACACTGAATAAGATAGCTCTAATCAAACAGACAAAACCAAGTGTTGAGGGAGATGTGGAGAAGTTGGACTCCTCATGCACTTGACCTGTAGTAGGGTTATTACAGAAATTTCACCCATAGGTATATGTCAAAGGAAACATAAAACACAAATCCCTATAAAACTTGTTTATAAATATTAATAGCATTACTTCTAACAGCCCAAAATTATCAATAACCCACCTGAGCATTAACTGATCATTGATAAACAAAATATACTATGTCTATTCAAAGCGATGCCATTTAACCATAAAAGTAATGAAATCATGATAGTGACAGAACATGAATGAATTTTGAAAACAGAGTGCTAAATGAAAGAACCCAAACACAAAATGCCACACATATTAAGCAATTAAATTTAGATTAAATGTCCAGAATAGTCAAATTCCTAGAGAAAAGTAGATTAGAGGTCCCCAGGAACAGGGGAAGTAGGAATAAGAACAGATCATTAGTGGATATGGGGCTATTCTGGGGAGTGATGAAAATATATTAAAGTTAGAATGTAGTAATGGATGCCCAAATTTATGTAGTACACTAAAACTCAATGAATTGTACATTTTAAGTGTGACTTTTTGATATATGAATTGCATCTCAGTACAGCTGTTACTGTAAACAGAATATTAGTCCTTTTGTTCTTATATTACAAATGGTTCCCAGTTATTGTTTCAACATGTATTTATTGTGTCTCACTATACTCTAATTTTTGTATTTTTATAATAAAAATATCAGCCTCTTTTTCCTGATTTTTGGTTTTGAATCCTATTTCGAAAGACCTTCCCTATTCTAGTTTGTGGAAATATTTATTTGCATTTTTAAAATCTCTTTTTAAAATTTAGATTTTGATTCATTAGAAAACTTTTGGTGAACAGTGAAGCATGAAATAGAATTCCAGCTTTGTTTTCCTCAAACAGACAGACAGTGTCTCAACTTGGTTATTTAATCACGTATCATTTACCTGTTATTTGAAATGGCACTGTAGTTATATTTTAATTCACTCATATGCCTGTGTTTATCTCTGCATTTTATTCTGTTTCATTAACTTCAGTGCTTCCTCCTATATTGCTGAGGAACTATTTTAAGCATGATAGCTTTAAAATACATACAATTATACAGTTAGGCAAGACATTTTACTTTTCCAGAATTTTCAAACTAGTGCTGTATTTTTTAAACCAGTCTTTTATCCCGCCACACATAATTAAAAGAAGCATCTGGAATTTAATTACAGTTACACTAAATTTGAATTTTATAGATTAGTTTAGAAAAGGTTATCGAGCATTTTTATTACATGGAGATTTTGTATGTTAAGAATAAAATCTGGCTATTTTATTATGTTCTTCTAAAGAACAGTATAGTTTTCTTCATATATATCCATCACATTTCTTTACAAGTTTGCCTTCACATAATCTATGTTTAATTTACTCTCATGAATGAGATATTTTTCCTGTTATATGTTGCAATAATGTTTTTGTATATATTAGGCATATAGTAAAGATAGTAATTTTGCATTATTTTGTAAATTGCTGCATTGATAAACCCACTTTTTTTTTCAAAAAAATAGTTTACTTCCTTCTTTCTAACATTTATGACCATATTTCATTTTCTTGTCTTATGACGTTAGTTACCACCTGCAAAATCATGGTGAATTATGGTAGCAACTGGTGGCTAATATTCATGAGTTTTTTCCTGTGCAAGGAATTCTTAGACTTTACCGTTAAGAACTGTGTTGTATTTTGGTATGAGAAGTTTACATGTTGAGTATGTGAAATAATTACCATGTTCTAGTTTTGTTTGATAGCGGTAATCAGGAAGTATTTGAAGATTTAAGAGATGCACCATTGTAGCAGAAGTCCATTACATCATGGTATCATCTCTGTGTTAGTACTCAAGCCATTCCTTCAATAAAAATGTATTTAAGCACTATCCTGAGAAGCACTAGGGACAGAAATAAGAGCCATGCCATCTAGCACTGGCTACTAAATGGGAGGGGTTTTTGTTTTGTCTTGGTTTGTTTGTTTGTTTTGCTGTAGTGTGAATTAAACACAGGGGCTTTGCACTGGGCTACATCCCTGGCTCTTTTTTTTTTAATTCTTGTTTTGAGACGGGGACTCACTAAGTCACTAAGTCGCCCAGGCTGGACTCAAACTTGTGGTCCTCCTTCGTGTGGCTCCCAGAGTGCTGGGGTCACAAACATGTCCCATCGCGCCCTGCATGAAAGCAGTGTGGACACAGCACGCCGAGGACCGTACAAACCACAGCACCCAGTGGGAGAGTGGAGGAGGGCCCCGGAGGAGCTCGTCACAGGGACACGGAGGCTGCGCGTACAGGTTCACCACGCGCCCCAAGGGATTCTGACATCGCCGCCAGGATGACTGCTGGACTTAAGTAACAGCACGCCTCTCTATAAAGTTTTACAGTTTTTTCTCTATAAAATTTAGCTGATGTTTTCACAAACGTCATTTACTTTGCCCCTAACAGGAACCAAGTTAAACATTATCTCCATACAGAAGGAGAGGAAACTGATACTCAAAATTGTTACTATCCCAAAGCTAAGCAAAAAGTTAAAAAAAAAAAAAAATCAAAACCCATGCACTTTGCCCTTACCCTAATAAAATAATCAAATAAAACTATATGACTTTAAAATGTTCATAATTTTTGGCAGAGGGATCTAGAACCCTTGTTTGCTGATAATTTTTATCCGGTCCTGCCCATCTCCTGTCTTGGACAGACGCCCCCGTTAGCCACAGCCGGCCTGGGGGTCAGTCCGGCGCTGCCCCCCTCGGGAGGCTCAGCCGTGCAGAGAGCAGGCCTCCTGGACCGCGCATGCTCCAACCTCACCGCCCTGCCCACCTACTGGCGGGACCGTGAGCGTTGTCAGGGCCAGGCCCTGTGCAGCATCTCAGGAAATACTGGCTTCTCTGCAGCTCTCCGTGCATAAGTGGGGGCGTTGCCTGGAAGGCCAAAGCCTTTGCTGGACGGAGGGTTTGCTGGATCCCAACCTAGCCTCAAACCCAGGGCACCCTGCTCCTTCCCGGTGAGGGTGAGGATGGACACCTCGGGCCCAGAGCCCTGTTCCTCCGCTACCTCGATGAGGGAGCAAAGGCTGCTGACGTTCCTGCCGGCCTTGGTGCACTTGTAGGAATATCACAGAAGGAGAGTGGTAGAAAGAACTCAGGAAGAACACAGCAGTTCAGTGTCTGTGAAGCCAACCCCAGCCTCACTGCTAACGTGGGATCCCCAGGGCCCCCGGCATATTAAATATTCCTGAAAAGGCAAGCGCTACTTTTTCGACATTTGACTAAATAAAAGTACGGATTTGTCCCATCTTTGCTCTTTGGTTGCTCAGTTATACAGAGCACTAAATTACAGTTCTAATGAAGTCAGTTTAAAGCAAAAGAAAGAATCCTTTGTAGTTTATCCCTGCCTTTCATTTCCTCTTAATTTAACCACAAACTAAACGGATTCATAAAATGTTTATAGAGGGTAATAAAGTGATGTTTTTAATACAAAAGTTGCTTATGTAATTAAGCATACATTCTATGACATTCTGTGTCATTGGAGACAATTTCCAATTTGTTAATTTGAAATTAACAAATACTTGTATCTATTTTATTTCTCCTTCCATTAATGATAAATAATAAAACAAAAAAAAAATGGAAGTTTCTGCCAATGAAACCGTTCAGAAATTGAAATTGCAGATGTTGCTAAAGACTTTATCTTTTTTCTTGGAAATATGCCATTAAATTTAATTAGATTTCTCATTTGCCTTCCTTTTCGCTTGTGTCTCTACTTTCCCACCCCTCCCCTCCGCTCCATAGTAGGAGAACATTATATAAGTTGTTTTGCAATGGTCTGCATGAAACAAATGAAGAAACTAATCACCATAAGAAAAAAAGAAGCCAGGTGTGGTGGCATGCCGGCAGTCCCACCTTCTCCAGAGGCTGAGGTAGGGGACAAGGCCAGGAGTTCAGGGCCAGCCTGGGCAACACAGTGCAGCATGTCTCAAAAAAAAAAGAACAAGAATGATTAAGTGACCATCCTTATAGTCCTATAACTAATATATTGTAAATTTTCTTGAAAGTACAGCTGCTTCAAAGCTCACCCTGACTATTAAATAATATCCTGATGGTAATGATATCCACCCTTCCTTTTTTTTATCACATAGCTGTCAGGAAGTGATTCCTTGCTGTGAAATGATCCACTGCATTATATTTCATGTTAACATTTCGAATCAAGTTAAATGGCATTGCCCAAGATAACTGAGAGAGGGCCGGTGAGATGGCTCAGCAGTATAAGCGCCTGCCTGGCAAGCACGAGGTCCTGAGTTCGACTCCCGGTACCCACATACGAAAAAAGGGCCGGTGATATCGCTCAGCGGCACGGGTGCCTACTGGCGCGTGAGGTCCTGAGTTCGACCCCCGGTACCCACAAAAAATATATATATATAACTGAGAGAAAGGCACTGAACTGTACTTTCCAAGATCACCGAGGTTTAAAAGCAAATACTGGTGGTCAGAACCTACAGTTGCCTAATGTTACAAGGGCAATCATGATTAAGTAAATTCATTTTGGATGTTCTTTCCTCATCTACGCCATACTCAGAAAGATCAAAATTCCCCAACCATTTCTAAAATAATGATTTTGGATGGTTTCACCAAAAGTTTTAAAACTACCCAATAACATTTTGTGTGTGTGTGTGTGTGTGTGTGTGTGTCTGTGTGAAAGTGTCAGGCTGAAAAGATACACTGAACAGTTGACTCCAAAAGATATTAGATAAAATATGATGAATTGCCAGGGCTGCTTTCCCTATGTGTGCACACCTGGAGCAAGGAACAGGATGTCTCCAGAACTCTCTCGGTCTGGTTTCTGAGCTGGAGGTGGAGACCAGGGCCCAGGTACTGGAAAGGGGAGATTTCTACCCCGACACTCAGCACTCTGGAACCCAGGAGCTCACCTTGACCTACAGCCTGGATCTCCTCTTCCTTTTTGCTCTGTATTTGGCTCATTGCAATTTTGCTATTCTTCTGGAAGATGGAAGTTTCCCTTGTCTACTGGCTATAAGTTTACTAATAATTTCCAATTTTCTGCTGAGCATCCCCTCCTGGACCACACCAGCACTTTGAGCTCCACTCACTCAAAAACAAACTCAGTGATCCCCTCTCTGCCAATCTGTTCCACCTCCTATGTCTCCATCTCTTATAAAAACTCAACTTTTCTTAAATTTGGCCAGATCAAGGAACTTGGGGACATCTCCCTCACTGCTCTCCCCAACACTCAAACTTCTGACAACCAACACAGCCATGTCTCCCGGTGTGTGCTCCCCCTTTTCCACGGGCCCCACACCATCACCATCCTCTTCTACCCCTATAGTAGCATCCTGACTTCCGAAACCTCTTGAGGGTCTTCCAGCTGCGGAGCCATCTCCTTTCCAAAACATTCTGATCATCTATGCTCTTTTACAAAAGAGGGGACCAAGAAATGCAGGAAGAGAGGAAGAAGGGGAGGAAGGGATGAAGAAAGAATGAAGATGTGTTATGTAGATGCACCAACTCCCTATGAGTAATGTAATTATTAGGTACTGCAAACATGGGACTAATAAAAATTTAAAAAAGAAAATTATCCCAAACCCACCCATCTAAAAAATGCTTTATAAATGCAAAAAAATCCATGTCTCTGCATCATTACAATAACCCGTGTCTTCAAATGTACTCCTATGTCTTCTAAATACCCAAGGAAAACATTAAAATTCCCAATATATGCCAGCTAAGAAACCACATAGGATGATCTCGTGGTTTTCAGCCACATCTCCTGCTTACTCTAGGAGCCCTGCTGATGCCCTTGCCCTCCCCGCCTCTGCTATAACCTTTGTGACAGTCCCCACCTTTGGGCATGTGTTTCTCAATATGCCTTGCACAGCTTGCAGGGCCCCATGTTATGAAGTCTTCCATGAAGTGAACCATTATCCACTGCCCAGCTCTGTACATCCCTGTAACTCTAGATTTGGTTTTTATAGCACTGTGTCACGTGTGTTGTCAGCTCCTTGTACACTTGGCTCTCCAGTTAGGTTGCACACTCTCTCAATCTTTATTCCATCCACCAAAATAGCCCAGGCTTCCTGTCCCAGCCATGATTCTGTACAGTGATAACACAAAGACTTAGTGGCTCCCTCTCCAGTCAAGTGGCTCAGTCCAGGTGAGTAATGAAATCTGTTGTTAAAGTGATAGGGTGAGATAAGGGTAATGAGGAAGTTCAAAGGGCAGAGAAGAGGGAGAGCCTGTGATAAGCTCCAGAGTTAGACTCAGAAGACCGGGGTTCAAGGTCTAGTTCCGCTCTATAATTGGGATATAGTAAGCAAGTCTCCCAGTTGAAATTTTCTTATTTGCAAAAGGATGGTCTCTACTATCTAGTAGTGTACAGGGACCAAAATAACATAAACGGTGAGTTTCCGTGGTACACCAGAGATACCCTCAATTCCTGTCTCCTGCTTTCTTTGCCCAGAGGCAGAGGCCTATGGACTGGGTCAATGGGCCCCTTGCCTTTGGTTTCCAGTGAGGTTAAATCAAGGAGAGCAGAAATACTGTGATACTCACTTCTCCAGTCCTCTCCCAACGGGTCACCTCAGGCTGCAGCTTGTCTTGGTCAAGGGTCACAGCTCTCTTAGAGGGGTCCTCTTTAGTCTCTGAGTCTCCAAGTTCCCTCATCGCTTCTTCCTCTGGTTCCTTGGGACCAAAGGGTAGTGAGGTCCCAAGGTAACCAGCCCCCGTGGTCTCCCTACAGGCCACACCTTCACAAACAGTACCTTCATCAAAGCCTCCTCAAATTACCTAAGTATGCCATCTGTTCCCTACCAAAGATTCTGCGTGATAAAACTGCTTTTCAAATTGTAAGTTGCTGTCTAAATGTAAGGTATTTCTCATTTATCTCTGCACACTGCTTTACGCAAAGCAGATCGCTGCTATTAATAACAAACGGTGAATGAATGTATGCAAGTAGGGCTGAGTGCATGATCCTGCCCCTTTCACTTTAGTTACAGTCTTAACCTGGGGGTGTGTCCTTGGTGCTTTGGTTGGCTCTGGCAATGCCCTGATTCGATTTGAGAAGTCCCCAGTTCCCTTGGAACTCACTGACTCAATCTGCAGAAATCCAGCCCTTTGTATGTTTGCAGTGGTTCGACTTGAAAGGGTTAACTTTGTTTTCCATTTCTAAAAATACTGCATCTTTCTACCACAGGCCGTACGTTTGTCTGATATCAAAAAACAGATTACTTTTTGTGTATTTATATTTTTTGTTCTTCAATATAAAAGCCAGCAAATAAATCAAAAGCAAACATGATTGGTTCCTTACTACAGTAAAACCAAGAGCATCTTTAAGGAATCAGGATCCCAGACTGGGGTTTTTTTTTTTTTTTTTGCAAGGCACAATTAAATAAACATGGGCCAAATAAGTTCCTCTATTTTCCCCCTTTTATAAGTAAAAGCCCACCCAATGAGTGGACAACAGGAAGGCCTGGCTAAATAATCTGAATAAAATAAATCACTGAATTTAGTAGCTGGATATTTATGAGGAGCTGAAATGATGGCTGATTGGATTTTATCACTAAATTAATTTATTTCCAGCAATTATAAACTTCCCTTGTCAATCCCCACCTCTTTAAATGATATAGGAGATAAGCATTTTCTTTTTATTTTAATATGACACTGACTGAGGTTGATGGCTTACACATGAGAACCTGACCCATGAAAACTGCCTTTAGAAAACATACTTTTGAGTAAACATGCTTAATGGAATGTCTCGGTACTGAGTAGGTATTATTCATTAGCAAATAATTGCATAACTGGAATTCTTAATTAAAATCTGTGCTGAAAAATGAATCTATTTATTTTGTAATTATGACCTAGAAATTCAGAGCATATTGGGTAGTTTATGAGCATAATTTCAAAGATTTTAATACAGCAAAGGAACTCATAAAGCCTTTAAACAGGAACTCTTAGAGGGAACGCACACACACACACACACACACACACAAATATATGGTGTGTATGTGGTTCCAGATGCAATAAGATTTGAAAAGTCGACCACCGGATACAACTGTAATGTGGAAATATTCAAATTTAATTGTTTAACTCTGAGCAATCCGTCCAGACCTGTTTGGCTTTTTCCAAGAAAGCTCTTAGATTTTCCTTTTAGCTTTGTAATTGAAACACAGAGTCAATGGCAAATTCTGTAAGGCTCTCTTTTTAGGCTTTCCTTAGAAAAATAAGTTCAGAGTGATCTTTCAATACACATGACAGTTCCTAGAGGAAGCCACCAAGGATTGCATCTTGGATGACAGCAAAATGAATCCCATAATGTTTAAATCAACCTCATAGAAAATGTGTTATAAAATGTATAGGTCTGAACTGTTTCCATTTGCTGGTTGGCAACTGGTGAAAGGTTTGAAGGCCAAGGAGATTTGGGGACAAGGAAAACACATGCAGAACACTGTGTGGAACCAAACGAAGGTTAGACCAGTTCGTAAGTTCTACCTGAGCCTTCTTTGGGGACATGAATGGAACCTCTGTACCTGGGACAGCTGGGGAGTGTACCTGCGCCCTCTCATTTGTGTCATTGCTGACTCAATGGCTCCATATCCAATACCCAGATGTAAATACCCAACAGTCAAATGTATCTCCCCATGCTGCTGCACCTTGTCATTAAATCACCACTGACTAGGACATGTTGGATTTTAGACGCACCTATTATGATAGCCTAAAGCTAACAGTGCTTGCCATTAATTTTTATCCTAGAACAGCCACTTCTTCCTGTCTCCCACACTCACCACCCTTCACTCTCTTGCATATTAGCAGTGTAATTTTTTAATAACTCCAGTATATTCAGTGTTAACAGAATGTCCGTAATTGTCCACATCTTATCTGAGAAGGCAAACAGGAAAGGAAAACGATGTCCTTTAAGGGTCCTTATTTGGAAAGAGAAATTACCCACAATCCTATTTTCTCTTTTTTATTTAACCAGCAGGTGGTGCAGGTGGGTTCTGGCCATGAATCCACAGAATCATGCAGTGAATTAAATTCATGAACCAAGGTATCTCTGTATTTAATTTTCCTTGATGCTACTGTGAATGGTATTGTTTTCCTAATTTCTTTTTCAGTGAGTTCATTATGTAGTGTATAGGAATCAATAGATACTCCTCAGAAGGAGAGGTACAAATGGCCAATAAATATATAAAAAAAGTTCAACATTGCTGGCCTTAGAGAAATCCAAATTAAAACAACAGTGAGATACTATCTTACTCTAGAAAGAATAGCAATCATCAAAAATATCAAATAATAACAAATGCTGGTGAAGCTATGGGGAAAAAGGAACCCTTCTACATTGTGGGTGGGAATGTGAACTAGCACAACCACTATGGAAATCAGTATGCAGATTCCTCAAAAACCTAAAACTAGATATTTCATTTGACCCAACTATTATGGCTTGTGTCTAGATGTTCCCCCAAGCCTCATGCAGTCAGAGATGAGGCTTTTCAGAGGTGGCTTGATCTAGAGTGTGTGATGCTGGAACTAAGGATGTGTGATTACTAAATTAGTCTACTGATTGGTTTGGTATAGTTCTGGGTGTGGATAATGGGAAGGACCACACTGGGTGTGAGTGGTAACTACCCTAAGGTCGTGTAGCCTGGATAGAATATAAGGGACAAAAAGAGGGCTGCCGTCGTTGCTTGCTGCTTGCTGCTTTGCTATTCTCTGCTTGCTGCCTTCTGCCTACCATGAACTGTTTCTCCTCTGCCACACCACCCTGCCTTGGAGCCCTCCAACTCTAACCTGAAACCTCTACAAACTGTGATCTACAATAAACCTTTCCTTCTTTAACTTTGGGTGTCAGGCATTTTGTCTCAGCAATGAGAAAAAGTAACTAAGACAGGCCGAGAGTGTATTCAGGCATAGAACAGCAGCATGCATCGGGCCCTGGGTTCAAATTTTTCAAGCCTTTATTGCATTTGCTTATTTTCGTTATCTTTCTCCTTCGTTAAGCCATTCTAACATTTAATAGGTATTTAACCCCAGTTCTTCAATATCGAAGACTTGGTTCCCATAAACACACAGAAAGAAGTTCATTAGGAATTTAGTATCAGCTTCCTTTCTGCTGTGATATAAGGTGGATTCCAGAATCCAAAGTATTCCTTTCCAAAGTGTATAGTAGCACAGTTAAGTGAATTATTGGCTTGTTATCTTACCCTCTCTCCAAAAGGTTTACTTTGCTTCTGTTTGTTCAGAAGATCACTGATAAAATGGTGATAGTCTGCATATCACTTGTCTGATTTCAAAAGAGCTAGTACTACTGAAAGTTATGCGCTGTTCATCTTAGTTGTGGAAATAACAGTTTGTTTTAAAAGCCTGATTCTTTTTATTTGGCTTGAGCATTCAGTGTCCGCACAACGACACCTACGAAGTCATTAGCAACATTAGATAAGTAACTGATTCATTATTTCCATAAATGCATGATGCATTCCCTTTGCTCAGAGGGAACAACAAAAAATTATTCATGCTAAGGTAGAGTCGTCAAAATGGCTAAAAATGCACATTTTTATCATTCCAAACATAAGCATAGCTACTGTGGTCTACTATCATAGTACTTAATAACAGAAACGAATTATGTCAGTAAAATGTTGAGGTTTAGGATTTACCATGATAAATATTTTTCATTAAAGTGAAATATCTTGGCAGAGTCACTTTCATATGCACGATGTTGACACAAGGAGGCCAGCTGTGCCTACGCAGATGCTGAGATTCGGGTCTGTATTATTTATGATTTATCATGTCGTGGAGTGTGCAGATTAGTTTCGGAAGCAGTCTCTTGCCACAAAAGCACTTTCTATAATGTGCGAATGCAAGGAATACTACGTATGCATTCCAAATGGAAGTCATCGCCGAAGCCACAGCTACCTTTGAAATTCCAATACCTTTATCTTTTCATTTTGGAACATGAAAATCTACATCCTAAACTATGTTATTCATTAAAATTCATGCAAAATGTTTTTTCCTGTCAACTGGACAGCGAGACATGTGCACCTGCATTAACAGACATGTTCACACAAATAAGGGAGAAGGAGGGGAATAGATTGAAATTTTACAGTGATAGCTCAGCGCCACAGCGCCTGCCTGGCAAGCACAAGGTCCTGAGTTCAATTCCCAGTACCACAAAAAAAAAAAAGAAAAGAAAAATTATTTTACTGCATACCTCTGGTGGAACTGTAAGTCGCACAGCTCATGTGAATCTGGCTTAAATTTATAATTCATTTCTGTAGGATGCCAGCATTGCACTGCCTTCCCCACATCTATAAAAATGTTGGCTAATATTTATTCTGTGCTTGCTGTGTTCTAAGTAAGATACTAAACACTTGACGTATGTGTTATCATATTCAATCTCCACCAAATCCATTTGAAACATTATTATCACCATCCCTGTTTTACAGATGAGAAGACTGAAGCCCAGAGTGTTTAAATAAATTATCCCAGCACACAAATCTAGGGAGAGGGGGAGGATTTGAATCCAGACTGAATAATACTCTACAGAGTTCCGTAATAGCAATGACTTGGCTGTTAACTATTATTACAACTAAATAAGGGGTATGATACAAATCATAGTTAATGGCTACGTGTGTGGCATTAACCAAGTCACTTGAACAATTATGATAACGATAATAATAATGGTACTACAAATGCTTACAGCAGAGTTGGCACATCCATTTAGGTTAATAACTAAGTTAAGGAGTTGTACTTTCTGGTTGTAATTTTTTACGGACAATTATACACAAAGATTTTCTATAATATCCAGATGGCTTTTTAAACTTAAAACTAGATTGTGAAATAAGTATACTTCTTATTTTAGTATACTAAAGCGTAATCATTGACCACATACAGTTGAGCATGTAAATTTTTCTTGCTGGGTATGAAAATAGCCAGATATCACCATTCATTCATTCATTCATTCATTCATTCATTCATTCATTGGCCTGGTATAACCTGCTCATGCCCGTACCGTGCTGAGCGCTGGGCACATAGCACGGAGGAGTCCCTCCCTGGAGGAGCATCCCATGAAGAGAAAGCAATCCTTCATGATTGCACATAGGGGAGCAAGAGGACGTTGTAGGCTCTGTCACCAGATGTGTTTAAGCAGCATTTATTTATTCACTGTCCACCACTGTGCTGGGCACTGGGGCTGCCAGGTAAGGAAGACCAGGACCCTGGCAGCCGGAAGTGTCCACTGGGATATCCCTCTTTCTGTCACATGACCTGTGGGAGGACAGGGCCACAGCAGAAGACAGACACTTAGATTCACCAACGGGTTAGTGGAGTGAGAGGAATCTTGACACCTAAACATTTATTTTATTTTATTTTTTGTCTTTTTGAGACAGAGTCTCATTATGGAGTTCAGACTGGCCTTGAACTCACTTTGTAGCCCAGGCTGGCCTCGAACTTGCAGCAATCCTCCTGCTTCAGCCTCCCGATTACTGGAATTACAGGCCTGTGCTACCACACCCCGGCCCATTTCTTTTATTTTTTGTTAAGAAAAGCACAAATGAAGCTACAGCGCAATATGGGGAAAGAGTATCCCAGAAAGCAGACACGGTGAACATTGTGGCACAGCGGGGAACTGCAGATATCCAGGCAAAGCTAGCACCTAAAGCGCAAGATGCTGGGTGGGGTGGAGAATTAAACAGGATTGAAAGCGTGTCAGATGAACTGATGGGACCAAGGGCCAACCGAGACAGTGGCAGCTACGTGGAGGGAGCAGTTTCCCTGGGCTTCTTTCCACAAATGTCCAAATGTAAAGTATCATCTCCTATCAAGATTCTCTCTAGAAACCGGAGATAAGACAGATCCTTAGGGACAGTATTTTTATCTTCATCAAAAAGTGAAGGACACCATTCTCTCCGTGTGAGCCCCCTGTCTCTTCCTCTAGCAGACCAGACAGGGGGATCGACGTGGAGTTCTGGGCTCATATTTAGACTGAAAACACATCTAATCCATGGCTTGCAGCAACCTAGTAGCATATCCCTCTGCAACCTACAGTTTTTATTCCTAGCTCTAAGAGCTGAGGGAACCTGCGCTCTGTAAAGCTGGCTATTATGGAATTAGAGCAAAGAATTCAAGAATCCAGAGAAGTGAACTTTTATTTTATTTTATTTTATTTTATTTTTTTGCCTTTGGTACTACTGCAGACTCGGGACCAGGCACCAGCTTTCTGTCCCCAGGTGGGTGGGGTCCTGAGGCCACCTCCTTTCATCTTCATTCAGCGCACAGCGTCCTCTGCCTGCGCTGCTCTGCCTGCTCCCCTCATGGGGAGAATAGGGAAGCCTGGGCCCGGCGCAGAGGCACAGCTCTCTGGGTCAGAAGTTGGCTGGGGAGGGCCCTGATCGCCAAGTAACCTGCGGTGATGTCAGAGCCCAGCACAAAACATCCCCAGCCCCTCCACAAAAGACTTCACCACAGAAAAATCACAGAGCTGGGCTGCCAAAGCGCTTCTTTCCGCCCCCTACCCTTTTCTTGCAATAAGAAGAGCAGCAGGAAGAGCGTTTATATTTAAAAGACTCCCCCTCCTCTGCCCTCCTTCCTTTTGAATACCCAGTGTTACACAGCCAGGAAGCAGGCGGAGGGGTCCGCGGCAGGTCTTGAGGTGTCTTTCTTTCTTTTTCTTTTCTTTTTTTGAGTTCCTTGTCCACACTGTCAGGGGAACTTCCAGAAACAACTCCTAAATGTAAACATGTAACTGTTCGAAAAGAGCAGAAAGCATCAAGAAAAGGAAAATCCTCTTCCCTCTTCTTTCTCCTCTCTCTCACGGCAATTAACCATACTCAAAAGACGTAGTAAAGGTTTGACAGAAAAGCTCTTTGCTTTTTCTTTAAACAGAAGCATCCTGGTTCATCCCAGTCATTCAGACCCTCTAGTGATACATAATTCAACCGGAAATTAATAAACACAGGCCATGCTTGGAAAGGAAATTTGGATTAAAACTCTTATTTGGGGATATATGACTTATTTCCCCCCCCCTTTCATTTGTGACAGTCAATTTTAAATGATGTCACTTCAAGGACATTTTCATTTTTTTCCCACAACGTATTACACGAAACACTTGCCTGTAAAACCGGCTCATTAGCCTGCAAAATTATACTGTACCGAATGGTTTTCATTCAAAGTAGAAATGGGATTTTTAGTAGGCAATTTCTGTGTTTTATAAAGATAAAGCAATGTTTGATTGCCTCTTCCCAGCTGTTTTGCTTAGTGTTTATAAAGAGAAATTGGGGAGTGTGTCGTGTGTGGGGGTGCTCTCCTGTGGGGGCGGATTTGCAGGATGTGCTTAAAAAATAAATCTTAGGACTGGAAAACTCAGGCAGAACTTGAGGGAACCACTGCGCCCTCAGCTCCGCCGGGCTGCAAAGATTTGTCCTCTGGCTGTCTGGGGCACAGCCCCGAAAGAAGTGAGGGGAAGAGGGTGGGCAGGAGAAGGCGGCTTCGCAGGCTGCGGCGCGCAGAGCTCGGGCGCCGGAGTTGCGGGGAGGCGCAGCCCCTCCGCGGAGGCGAGGAGGAGGGCGCGGGCCCGGGTGTCCGCGGGGCTCGGAGCTCGGGTCGGCGCGGCGCCGCGCGGGGGCTCCACGCACCGGACGAGCGCGCCGGGGTGGGACCGCGCCGCGCGCCGGCGAGCGCGGAGGCGGCCGGCTCGGCGGGCTGATGGATTGACTTGGAGATGGATCGAATTACACCATTTGCCGCGCGGCGGTTCGCTCGGCTCCAGCTCCGTCCCGCCGCCGCCGCCGCGGTCGCTGCGAGGTTCGGGGGTGGCGAGTTCCAGGCTCAAGCGAGGAAACCGAGAGCGAAGGCGACGGAAGGAGATCGGTTTCTCCATGGTGTCTCTGTTTTCTTTTTCCCTTGATCGTGTCAAGCTTTTTATTTTTCGCCAGCCTCCTCCCGCCCATGAGGTAAGCCCGTCTCGTACAGTTTGGGTCAGGGTTTGGGTGCCTGACGGGGGCTCGGACCCGAGCCCCAGAGGTTGGATGGCAGCGCGTGTGTGGGTGTGCGTTCGCGTGTGTGTGCGCTGTCGTGTCACCGGGGAGTCGATCTCCTCTCCGAGCAGCTCTCTTACCAGCCGTGCCCGGGGCGCGCGGAGAGGGGCGCGCGGAGCCGTCCACACTGGCGAGGTCGGCGGCTTGGGGGAGGGGCCCTGCTCCGTGTGCCCCCTCCTCCTCGAGGGAGGAAAAGCGGAGGGGCAGCGAGAAAAGTTTCTGGCCAGGCAGGGTACACGATCGGGGACCCGGGCTGCGCGGCGTCCCCGGGCGCGGAGCTGGGGCGCGCGGTCCCGCTGCAGCCCGGACGCCCCCTGCAGCCTGGGGCCCTGGAGCGCACCGGGGACGCCGGGCCGGGCGGCTGCAGCCCCCCGCGGGCGCACTGCCCTCCCGTGCGCCTAGGGCGGAGCGGCGCCTGCTGGCGAGGGCGGGCGCTGGGCGCCGGGGCCACCCCGCCCGCGTCTCAGTCTCCGAGGAGGGCCACCTCTTCCCACCCTCCCTCGTCCCCTCCCCTGCGGCGGCCCGAGCTGCGGGCCTCCCTCCGGGCGCCCAGTTCCTCCTCTAGGCCACTCTCCCCGGCAACTTTCCGCGCTTTGTTCTTGGGCTGCAAATGCGTTGCGGAAGCTTCTTGGACAGGGTCTCCGCCAGGCGGCAAGAGCTGCGCGCGGAGACGTGTGACGCTCTCATCTCCCCATCAATTATGGATGGAAACAAATCAGGAATGGTCGATGCTGCTTGAGCCCCTTCTCCGGCGCGGCCAGGGGCGTCCTGCAGCCGGGAGGGAGCCGCGGCGCGCGGGGCCGTGGTGACGTTCCGGGAAGGTAGGGAAACTTTTATTTCCCGTCTTGACAGCGGGGATATTTGTCTGTGGTCTGCAGAAAAGGACACAGCAGCCCGCCTTGGGTGATTTGGAAGGGCTTAGAGCCTCTCTTAGATGTCACGGAGAACTCTTGGATTAAAAGGAAAGGTCATAAAAAGACTTTGAGATGTGAACGAGAAATGGGGTTTGAGAATTCCTGCTCAGTGCCGACTAGGACCGTGGCTGTCCAGTGATTGTGTAAATCCTGGACTTGTAAAAAGCTAAACGTCATGGAGCTGGGGCAGTGGCAGCCCGCTATGAATTTCAGCCTTAGAGGAACTCAGGGCTGCACTCAGATATCCTGGTATCTTAGACCCTCGCCAGTCTCACCGAGGGGACAGGGGATCATTATTATGGATTCCTTGGTAGACTTTGTAAACAGTAATTGGACCTGCCACCACGGCATCTTTCCCTTAAAAATAACCATATCGTTTCCGCTTACTTGGGGAAAATTGTCTGGGGCAATCCCCCTCAAACTTCTGGCTAGTAAGAATTTAAGTCTGCAGTAAAAGAGGATGGGCATTGTGTTTTTTAATGTTGTCTTTTTCTGTGCTTAATATTTGGGGTGATAAAGTGAATTCTTTTTGTTTATTTCAAGAATGAAGCCCTAGGGAAAGGTGTAACATTTTCTTAAACTGGTTTTGTTCTCTGTCCCTCGGAATGGGAGACATATCCCTTTTGGGGAAAATTTCCAAGGCTTCCTTTTTTATAGTTGCAAAATCTTAGCTCCAGGGAGGATTTTACTGTCCTTTCAGGGGTTTGTAACAATAGGTTTTGCTGCTGGTTTATTCATGCTGTTAAAAAGCAAATGCCCTTACTGTCTTAGGTGTCTTAACGGAGGAAATTAGGTTGTGGGCAGTCATGTTTAACTAGTGAGTGACAGGCGTATTCTGTCAGGCTAGTAGATATCACACTAACATTTACTCGGGCTTGGGTAAATAGAAATGGCCAGATAAACTCTGTGATTTGAGTCTGTACTGCCAAACATCTTAAGATAAATAAACCAGCTGAGTTGTTTTTCATAGTTAGTGTTTCTGCTTTTGTTTAGGTCTCTAGAATGCGGTCTCCAAACACAGGAAAATAGAGGACCCTACAATCCCCAAAATGTGTTTCTTCTATTGGCCCATTTGGTTAGATAAGCAACCTGCTGCCATTTCTGACTGGATCCTGCAGAATGTTGCTGCCTAAACTCAAATCTACTAGGGATGCTACCTGGATAACCTATTTTGAGGAACATTTCTGTGATGCAGGAGAGTGTGCCAGGAATATTGTGATTTCCCTGTTGCCAGACAACTGGTTAACTTGAGTTTGATTTAGACTTGTGGGCATTTTGCCCTCTTTAAAAACAAAAAAATTCTTGGTGCCCTGTAATAGTGCCATCTGGTCATGTCTCCCTGGTTTGATGGATTTGAAAGATGGCAGTGATGTAAATCTGCTAGTTTTTAGAGTGAGAGCAACTTAGAACTCTGGAGGACTTCAGTCCACTTGCTGCTGCAGAGGGCTCTGTCCTGTGACTGTATTTGGGTAAGTGGGCTTCCGAGTCTTGTGTGGTGGTTCCTATGGCCACAGGCAAGGAAACAAGAACCACAGTTTTGATTCACAGAGATGCCCGTAGTGGGTAAGGACCTGGTGAAACTGCAGAAGTTCTTCACTTCTTGCTACTCCATCATAATGAACCATGGTAATTAGCTTAGTCATTGTTCTTGCATGTGAGTTTCACTAAGATACAAAGAGTGAAAAATGCATCTGAAATGGGGTCATTTTTCACTCTTCTGATGTGTTCTGTGGAGAGCTAAGAGCCTGGCTGCATGCCTAACCATTATTAGTGTAACCATAGGAGGTGAACTCCTTCTTTAGCATATTGTAAGATAAAATACTGTCTTTTATTTCAATTAATAGGCTTTAAGTTTGCACATTCTAGATTCATTTCTAGAGGAAGCAAAAGGCAATTGGGATATGCTAACCAGGCAGCATTTATTGAATACCTGTCCTTTGGTGGGAGCTGTGGTAGCCAGTGATTCAACTCCCGGTGGGCAAGACATGTTTCTGTACATTCAGCATGAACAAGAATAAAAAGAAATAGAGTACCAACAGAGATGAGTTGGCGAGACATGGAACCACACATCTTTCTTTTGCAGCGTATTATTTAATCCTGGAGAGTTTAAAGCAAGATTGTCTTCACCAACTATTTACAGTGGTCCAGCCTTCCTGCTTTTAAGATTAAAGATGATACAATATACTGTTAGTATAGTTCGTGTATTGAGTCTGTCATCGGGGTGGGAGATGGGCAGTTTCTGGGTCTTATGTGAACGGAGGCTTAGTGTGAAAATCTACCAAAGCAACTGTCTTAGGATGCCAATGGTTTTGTGAACAGCTGCCAACTTCCACTGGGAGGGGGGGTGCTTTCATTTATTCCCATGCCACATGGTGAGAATAAAAATCGTCTAACTGTATTAAGCATACCGTACCACTTTTCAGTTGAGGGGGCTGTTGTTGGCTGTTTTCCCTCTTGAACTCTGACCACAGCAGTGTTGAAATTGCTTCCATTTTTCCCAACAGGAAAACTACTAAACCTTCTTACCTTGAGAAACAACCCTAAAGTACTCAAGGGCGATCCGACCCGATCTGTGGTCCTCGCGGATACCACATGAGGTGTACTTCTTTCTCAACCTTTTCTGTTAGGCTTTTGTTAACTCACCCAGATTAGCATTTTAACAACCCTGAAGTGAACTTCTGCCATTCTCTCTACTTGGACACAGTGTGTAGCTCATCCATCATCCTGTCCTTGGCTACAACTGGCTGCTGGCTCCATCACCATTTGGAGCTACACAGAATCCATCCGACTGTGAATGGCACAGCTGGCTACAGCAATTTTTTCTTCCACACCACTGGCAGCACTGTCTGGCTGTGATAACTAAAGTTAACACCCAGAACAGGAAGTTTCCATTGTTCTGCAGCCTGTGCCAGCCCCACATCCAGGGCTGGAGGCGCACCTGCCCATGGGCCTTGCTGGCTTGCACCGACACACTACACCTAGGAGGGCTCTTCCCTGACCCTACGTGAGCTTGCAGGGACTCTCTGGGCCCCATGAGATTAATCCACCAGAATCGCAGAGTTAGAGGAGCCAGTCAGATCCCATTCGTCCCATACTGTGTTCGCAAAAGTGATAGAAGGATTGAAGGAGCCTTTAGCCTGGAATCCCACATGGCTGAAGACAAGAGAAAGACCTGACTAATGCTTTGCTATTGCCCTCTTCGTTTCCATAACAGACTTACGGTGGAACTGAATACAGATCTATGTCCAATGGCTTTTATCACTTAGTTGTGTTTTGTTTGCTGCTTTTTCCTTAACAAGATACCCATTCAGTATGGTGGGTGCCATTGTTAGGTGATACCGCCAAGCTTTTCCATTTGTTTCCTAAACTTTTATAGCCAGGAATACTACTTCTGGATTTTGATGTGCAAAAAAGAAACTATCTCATATCTTGGTGTCAGTTAGCTAGTATTCTATCCTGTCTTCCTCACGTGGACTAATGAAATTAACCACAAAACAGCTGGGAGGAGGAGGTGGAGCACAGGCAACACACCTAACACTGAATGTTAGCTCTGGTCGGTTAAGTCTAGGCACTATCGTAAGATCTTCATCTTGCTTATATCATGCACCACTCAGAACAGCTGCGTGAAGTAGGTGCTGTTATTATCACGCTTTATCAAAGAAGAAACTGTGGAACTGAAAATTAAGTCATTTTCTTATGGACATACAGCGGGGGATACTGGAGTCAGGATTTGAACTCGGGTCTTTGAACATACCCTTCGCATTTTCATTGCTACGTTGCTGAATTGACTGTGGAAACACAGCCCACTGTGCGATTTTCTATCCATTTGCTATTTCTGACAATTCTTATTCACTATGAGTCATGTTTCAGAGGGGGCAAATTTTTATACTGAATGAAGTATTACCGGTATGGGTATATTCTTTCATCATAACCTTGTTTCTGAACTAAATCATTTGGTAGAACTTTTCTTGCATCTTTAGCCCTACTGGCCAAGTAATTGTGACACTGTTCTTCTTTCCAAGTATCACAGAGCAATTCCTTCTTCCCTTGTTTTTCTCCATGTTGGGCTCCCCTGTCTAGGATCACAGTGGGATGGGACAAATGGCAATATATTCATCATCCTCTACCCAAAAGTACTTCCGCATTTAGGTGCAGTTGACATTCATTTCCCTGATCCTGGCAGGTGAAGACATATGACATATCTGCGTCCCCTTTCCCAGGAGTATTGATGGGCCCCATCAGCAAGAGCAGTGCGAGCCATTCCATTGCGAGGCACTGGGTGGAAAGTGTACTCCTGAAGTTGGGCTGTGACTTTTATGGAACCGTGTATTTTTCTTAGTGATGGTTGTAGGGGCCCATTAACCTATATGAGGAATCAGACATGCTGTGGAAAAGTTGTTTCCTGTGCATGAGCATTCTTTTGTTTACAGTTTATACTTTATTCAAGGTACCTTGAGAGGGAGCAGAACGCCAAATACTCATTGCTACTACACATAATGCTGGTAATTTAAGGTTTCCAACATAGATTTACGGGAAGGTAATATGTGTTCTAAAAGTTCAATACGTTGGTACATGTATAATAAGGCCTCTGGAAGATATGCTATTACTCAGCCTATTATTGGAGTCTGTACTTAATAAAGTCAGGAGTTCCCACTCTGCTGAGGAACTGGCACATGACAACCAGAGCAAATGAACTTCTTTGAGAAAATAACACTTCTATTCCCAGGAGCAGGCTGTCAGCAAACCAGGGACCCCCACTCCTCCTCCCTGGGCCTCCTCACGGGAGGAGCAGGGTCTTTGGAAGCATTTTTGGTCTCTGTAGCGTTGTCTACATTTACCACTAAGTTCCCAAACCTCCCCTGGGTAACTGGAAGATCAAATAAACATATTCATAAAAGCCACAGAAGAAGAAAGAGAAGCCAAAGGAGGGATAGGGAATTCTCTGTTTTGGCCATTTCTGGCACAAGTGCCTTTGTTTTACCAGCGTCTGCTCTGTGCAGGGAGGTGCAGGGGGATGCACAGACGGGATGGGCTCGCAGGGATGGGATGCACTTCCGGAGCTCAAGGGTCTCCCTGAGTGCTGTGGAGAGCCGAGGAGCGCAAGCAGCCGCTGCCAAAGGGGCTGTGTTGTGAAGTGCTTGGGAGATACCACAGACCTGTGAAACTGAGAAGAGAGAGGTTATTTCTGGCCGGGGTGTTCAGGCAAGGCTCTCTGGAGCCACTGATATTTGAGCTGGTCCTTGAACTAGGTAGGGTTTGGACAGGTGGACAGTGCTGAGGGGGAGGGCATTCCAGGCATAGAGAACAGCTTAGGCCGAGGCCCTGCGGTGGGGTGGGAGCAGGTCTGGACCATCTCCACATTTGTGTCCACACCTACGGCAGAGCTGTGTCTCCGGTATACCGAGGCAGTTGGCTGTGCGGTCCACAAAGACTCGCTGAGTGTCTGTGGGCTACTGGGTCTTGGCCATTCAGCAGATGGTCCACACCGTAAGCCATCACAATGAATGGGATCGATCTTGCGGCAATTTAGTAGATTGCTCTGTGATCAGAAGTAAAACCCCACGTCAGCTGCCCACTGGATCCGCGGTACACAGGCAGCTTACAAGGGAGAGCAGGATTTGCCTCAAATCACCAGCAAGACGATTGTCCCCACAATTGCTTAATAGAACCAAGCGGGAAGGTTGTAGCTTCATTGGCTTTGTCTTTTTTTTTTTTTTTAAACCTGAAAAGAATCCAGACACAGACTGTAATCAAAAGCAAACCATTTGTGCATATGGGCATTTTTGAAGGGGAGCGCAGGGGATGTGGAGAGAGGAAGTGGAAGAGGGAGTAGAAACACGTGGACGGCACATTGGTCACCTGAGCTGGAATCCAGGTGCAGCATGGAGCGCAGGCTCCGCAGGCTGCCGCTTGATCGCTTCCGTAAGTTAGCAGGGTGAGTAGCACATAGTAGGTGTGCAGCAAACACCTTATGAAACATGGCACCTGAGTAACGTTTTATTTCATTGCAGATACAGCCTAGCATGGCAGGTGAACTGCCAGGAACAGTTTGGGGCCATGACAGTCTCTTCTTACTAGATTGAAAACAACTTGGGGAGCTCTTAATACCCCTTGTGGAACACCCCATCTGTGAGCGGCTCTGGGACTCAGCATGCCTCCAGGGTCTGAGATTTCAGTGTAAACCCCGCTACCCTCAGCAGCTCCTTGAATCTCCTCTCCACGCCTTCTGCACTCTCCCTGGTTCTCCTTCTCCTCCCCATGCCAAACTCCTCCCCAGCTGGGCTTCTTTGGACCTGGGTTCCCAAGCCACCGCCAAACCCTGAGTTAACATAAGTTATAATCAACACGCAGTTAGGTTTGGTAGTTCAGGGAAGTTTCATGGGAGGAAAGACCAGACATTCCGTAGTACAGTATAAGCATGCTTGTTAGAACCCATAATAAGGGAAAAGTGAACCGAGAACAGTTAGTTACATTGGGGAATGATCAAGGTTATTGCTCTGCCAAGAATTACTCCAGGGCTCAGTGTTTCCCAGTATATTTAAGTTTTTTCCAAGTTGACAGTTACTTGACAGGCAGTCTTGGAGCAGAATCTCAGTCTGAGGTATCACTGCCAATTAAAGATCAATCAGAACGTAGAACGTGGGTCAATAGAGAAAGAGGATTAAGCATAAACAACCCAGTGCGGGGACCTTCTCAGGAGTATTCTGGTGACATGAAACAGAGACCCTGTTTAGTCTGGTCATGGGCCTCGCTCCCACCCAGTTGGTTGTTGGAGTCAAGGGCAAGCTGCCTCCCCCTGCCCCCAGCACAGTTGCCCCAGACGGAATCTAAAATAAACCAGCCTGGCTCAGCTGGACTAATAATAACAGATAGCACTTACTGTGTGCGTACCGTGTGCCCTGGCACCGTGCCGAGCACTTTCAATATGTTATCTAATTTAATCCTCACACCACCCCTCAGAATCACAGACAGCCAATCGTTGACATATCGAGGGTGCTGACTGTGTGCTGATACGAGTAAGCACATGCATTAAATCACTGCCCCAGCGTTCTTTCAGCAGGGTACTGTTATTAATAACATTCTTATTTAACTCTGGGGGAAACTGAGGTGGGGGAGGTGAGCAATTTTCCCAAAGTCAAACAGCTGGTAAATGGTGGAACCTGGCGCTGGTTTCCGGGACAGGCAGTGGAATATGGTGCTGGAGAACACGAACTTACCCAGCCCTTGGGAGATAGGAATTCTGGCAGAGTCACTGATCAGCTGTGTGATCTTGAGCCCCTTATCTGAGGCCCCTGAGCTGTAGTTTTACCATATAAAAGGTGGATGATACCACACATGGTGGCACACACCTGTTATCCCAGCACTCTGGGAGGCTGAGGCAGGAGAATCACAAAGTCTGAGCCCAGCCTGGGTAACTTGGTGACTTAGTGAGGCCCTGTCTCAAAAGTCAAAAGAAAAAGGGATTGGGGATATAGCTCATTGCAAAGGATTCAGTCCCCAACACCACACACACACACACACACACACACACACACACTCATAGTGGATGGTGGTGATAGCACCCACCTCCAAGGATTGTTGTGAGACAAAAGTGAATTAATATTTGAAGAGCACTTATAATAGCGCCTGGCATGTAGCGAGTGCTATAAATATGTCAGTGCGTTAAATAAAAATAAATGTAGTCTGGCTCCAGCGTGGGTGCTTTTAGCCCTGGTCCTGTGCTGTCTTTGCACATATGATCTTATCGCATCTCTAACTGATACACTGCCCCGGAGCTGGTTCCACAAGCTCTGCTGCCGCGCCTGCCGGGGACCAGCCCGCCTGCACTGGAGATGTGGTGGGAGGTGTCCAGGGGCCTGAGAGGAGCTGCAGACCTCGGCGTGCAGGTGAAAACCCCAACCCTAGGTCACCGGTCCGGAATCATGATGTCAGAAATCTGTCCCCCACTGTTGGGTGCCCCAAAGGACAGACCTAGGTGACTAGCATGCGACCTCTGCTGGCGTCCCCTGAGCTGGTGGAGCTTGAATAACTCCATGCAAACCCAGGCACACTTCTAAAGCATCCCTATTTTGTCACTCTTACCTCTGGTCTTTACCATAGTCCTCAAACTTCAGAATTCATGAAAAATCACACTGGGTTAGAATGCACATTCCCAGAACCCTGATCTGATGGATCTGTCTTTCTGGATCTGGAGTAGAGCCTGGGAATTTCTTTTTTCTTTCTTTTTTGTGGGGAGGTGGGGGCATACACTGGAGGTTGAGCCCAGGGCCTTTGCACTGAGCTACATCCCTAGCCCTTTGTGATTTTTTCTTTTTGTGGGTACTGGGGGTTGAACTCAGGACCTCGCGCTTGCCAGCAGGCACTTATGCCGCTGAGCTATTTCACTGGCCCGATTTTTTCATTTTGAGACAGCGTCTTACTAGGTTGTCCAGGCTAGACTCAAATTTGTAATCCTCCTGCCTCAGCCTCCCAGAGTGCTGAGATTACAGGTGTGCCTCACCGTGCCCAGGTAAGAGTCTGCATTTCTTTTTAAACAAACACCCCAGGTAACTCATGCCATTGCATAATTATCACACTTTTGAGGAAAGCTGCCCCAAAACCTCAAGGATAATGGCGCCAGGCCACTGGGTAGAGCAGTGACCTCTTGCCTACAGCACAGGGAAGATGATCTGAGCAAAAGACATCTCCACTGGCTCCCGAAAGAGTGAAGCAAGTAATAAAACCTGCTCAAAGCTAAAGAGGCTTTTAAAAAACCGGTTTGCAAAAGATCTTAAATTATGAACGAGAAAGCACTGGCTTATTTCTGCTGACTGGCCTGTATCATTTCAAAAATGGAGTCCTGGGCCAGTCTTCACAGCAACGGTTTTTGATTTAATGATAAGCTGAGATAAGGGTAATCAAACTTCGTGCTTCAGGGCAGAAGGTGATTGCCTGCTGCGGCCAGGATGGGATTTTTTTCCCTTGCGCTTTGCACAATTGACTCGAGGCATTAAAAAGAGTATGGTGGCCACGCTTGGAAGAGAGGGGTCTGCAGGCCTCCGGCAGAAGTCACACAGGAAATGGTCAGGTTCGCACCGAGCAAGGCTGTCGTCATTTGGCTTCATCATTTTGTTTCCTGTTAAGATTCTGTGTGCGGTACGTGCAGACTCCCATAAGTAGCGCTTACTTGGAAGCAGATGCCCTTGCATTCCAGTTGCAGCCTTCAGACCGGGGCTCTGAGTGATTTGGGGGAGCCTCTGTCCCTGTGGACACCCAGAGTCCTCATCCAAGGAGGCCCCAGAACCCCACCCGGTGATAATGAGCACACCGGGCAGAACCACTAAGAGCCACTCCAGAGCGAGGTGTTACTAGGATACAAATGCTGAACTTTTGGAAGCACTGTTTACTGTGATGGGCAATGAATAAACTTATACTCCTGGATGATAAAGGAACATGCGGAGCGATATCCCATGTATGGAGTTCTTAGTCTGCGCCAGCGCGGAGGTGTTTTGTCCTCCTCCTCTTGCACTGTGTTCGTCTCGGTCTGCAGGGACACACACTTTTTTATTCCTGGTTTGTGGGAGAGGACGCACAGGCTCAAGGAACGTCGGTTCTTCTGCTTGCGTGTTTGCATCTTCTTGAGCATTTCTGCCTCCCTCTTCCTTAGGTTAGGGACCCTCGTGGTTGCACTGGGTTCACCCACATCACTCGGAATACTCTTTCTGCTTTAAGATCCTTACTCGCATCTGGGCAGCCCCCATTGCTCTGTAAGGTGGCACATTCACAGGGCCCAGGGATTAAAATGTGGACATCTTTGGGGGTGGGTGCCTCATTCTGCCTACCTCACTTAAGTGCCTTGCTAGGAGTTCACAGGGCTGGAGTCATTGCAAGCCCAGGCCTGACTTCAAACCCCGTGATCTCAACCACTCATCATAAACCTTCTCAATTTAATCAGTGGAGGAAACAATAAAATCATAGGGCATATGCAGTGGTGAAAGGAGCTCTGTTGCTTTTAGAATAATCAATTAGGGGCTTTTAAATATAGTCATCATCGGTAGTAACAGTACAAACATTAACCTTATTGATCTTTATGTGTGCTTTGTACTAAGCAAACTACATAGATCATTCATTCATTCTTTTCCTGGGGGTGGATACCATTCACCTGACTGAATGTACAGGGATTCCTGAATCCATTTGTCTTTCCTGGGTGACGGAATGAACAAGGAGCTTTTTGGGGACCACAGGACCATTTTGGTGGCCTCGGGTCTGCAGAAAAGCGTTTGAGTGGAACAACCACTTCAAGTTCAGCAGCGGAAGGTTGAAGAGGCGACCATCCTGTCTTTCGCTGCCTCTGATGCTGTCCCTTGGCCAGTTGAATGGGGGCCCTCAGGTAAGACTGTGGCTCCCCCCCATCCACTGATGGTCAAGGTTGTGTCCAGCTTGACGTCCCTGGAGATCAATAATCAGGAGCCTGTGTTCTGCCGGGGCTCCAAGAACAGTAGAGTTATCAGAGGTCTGCGTCACTCATTCCCATCCCTCCCTCTCCTCTCTCTGCCAGGCACTTAGCTAATACTTGAGATTTAATGTAATTTTGAAGTTCGCAATGTATACACATCCGTGAAAAGGCTGTCAGCAATTTGAAGTAGGAGCACAGAGCTGGGTGTCTAGAAATCTAGCCTTCCTCAACTACCAGCCACACAGGTATTTGTGCGCAAGGCCTGGGCCTCTCTGGCCTGTGTTGACTCCTGGACGTGAAGGGAGTTGGGGAAGGACAGCAAAGAGTGAGTGACTGCCAAGCTTCTCACAATAGGATTTTTTAATGCTATGTTTATCTACGCATTTCTACCGTTTAGGTAGTAGAATCAAAGATAATGGCAATTTTAAAAACCGTGAATCCCCTTCATGAACATGGATATAGCTATCTATGTAAAGAGACGGACTCACAGATAGCCCAGCTTCTCACATTTTTTTACTGCCATTTACATTTTACAACACTTTGCCCTTTTCTTTCGGGATCACTTAAACTTCACTGCTGCTAATATAGTTTTTAGACTCAATTTTCAGAAATGCATAGATAATATTTTCAGTTAGCAGTAATTGTACCTCATTCTGCTCTCAGGTTGATGTGCTACCATTGCACAATGTCTGTGAAATTTTCAGGTGTCCCTGAAGAGCTACCCCCCGCCCTTTGAACATGCAGAACAGGGAGAGCAGATGAGTTTCAGAATACAGAGCCAAACCTGACTTACCTGTCGTGGCTGTTGCTGCTGTGTTTCAGAAACTTGTAGACTTGTACCCAAGCTCAGGGAGAAAAAGAATGTCTTTATCGAGTAGCAATATCTCCTCTAAAAAAGAAGGGTGCATGGAAGCCCCTACAAAATGAATTTGTCATTTTTCACTGAATACAGTGGTTACGTCTCATTCATTTCAAAACCTGCAGTGGGTGCCTGAAACCCCAGATGGTACCCAAAATCTATATACACTACATTTTTACTCATCCATGCATATCTATGATAAAGATGTTAATTTACAGTTCAGGCACAGTAAAACATTAATAACAACAATAATAAAACCATTATAACCATATACATTAATAAATGTTATGTGGATGTGAACCTTCTATCCCAAAATATCTTGTTGTACTTTTACCACTTTACTGAAAGGTAGTACTTTACGGCGTCTCTGGCGTATTGGAATTGCCAGCATTCCTATGCTTGTGCTTCAGCCCATGGTTGAGTGAAATAAGGGGTTTATTCAACACAAGCACCATGATAGTGCAACGTCTTTTCTGCACCTTGAGGCAGCTACTCGGTGGCTAAGGCAGGATGCATACACAGCACGGATATCCTGCACAAAGTGAGGTTTTCCCTCCCATGGGGCATTAGGAAGACTGAGCAGGATGGTGAGAGAGTGTCGTCGTGCTACTCAGAACAAAGCTCAAACGAAACCTAACAATTTGTGTATTTCTGCAACTTTCCAGTTAATATTTTCAGACTGCAGTTGACCACAGTTAATTGACACCAGGGAAAAGGAAAACTGTGGCTAAGAGGGGACTGGGGCATTTTGTTTGGATACTTAACTGTCCTGAAACCTGCATCCTCCTTAGGCGTGGTCACTGTTCAGGTTGATAAGTATGTAATTCAGATGTCCTCTAAGGTCTCAGCGAGGGACAGGACTAGAGAGCTTGCATTTTCTGACTCATGAGAAGGCAGGTAAGTAATTTCCAGTGCAGACAAGTCCTTGCCATTTTATTTTTTCATGAAGTATTCCCCAGTATCTTTAGTGATTTATCAAAGACCCAAAAATATGATAAATGCTTGTTATATAGATGCCACCTTCACTATATGTGGTGAATATAAGTATAAACATTCATAAAAATGTAACACTACCACACAGGTACATACACCCACATGGAGGTTTTAAATGCTAGCCTTTGAAGACAAACTTAGGTTGGAATCCTGTCCTGTCTACTTCTAAGATGGGAGAAATGGGGTACATCACTAGTTTCTCTGGGTCTTCATTTCCTTTCCTATAATACAGAGAAAATATTCTTAAAGAGATGTGAAATCGAATAGAGATGATGCATGAAAATTTGCCTTCTCAGTTCTCAGAATGCTCTAAGGTGCTCAGGATTTTGAATTTCTCATCATTAGAACATTTGAGACTGCAAATAACACAACACCCCCTCCAAAACTGTTTAAACAATTAGGATCTTATTAAGGCACATAATAAGAAATCATAAGATGGGGTGTGGCTTCAAGGTTAATTCTTTGGATGAACAAAGTCACCAAAGATCCGAGCTTTCCATGGTCTCTTCTACCATCTTCAGCCTCTTGGCCTTTTCCTTACCTAGTGCTTTGCTTGTTCCTGATGAGAGTCGTGTACCAGGTAAGAATTCAACAGCTCCAGAGGCTAGCGCTCCCCAGAAAACCTTTCCTAGGGACCGACTTCCCTTTGGTTTCCTTGGAGATGGTCATGTCTCCTAAAGCAGCCTTGGACAGGGTGAGGGACCACCACCGTTGACCTGGATGTGCGAGATTGGCTTAACCGTGGACACGTGAGCAAAACGAGCATTTTCTACAGAGCATTTGTATATGTGCATTGTTAGGTACAGGCATACGATATACACACAGCGTACCCTACATGTGTGTGGGCGTCCTCAGGGTATAAAAGAATATTTGATCAGAAACATTTTTCTGCTACTGTTTGAAAGTTTTGCATACCTGGCACAGTATTTGCCTTTAATTCAGCAATTAAAAAGGTAAACGGTACAACAAAAATATTACTAAATGGTGGGCAGAACATGTAAAATGAGTTTGCTTTTACCCTGTGTCCTTTCTTCCTGCAACTTATTTTAAAGGAGAAATAAGACAACTCCTGCCAGGTTACCACTTGAAAGTATCACAGTAAACGTGAGCCATAATTAGGAAGGCACTTTTATCTCGGGAGAAGTAGAGCCAGCAATGCTAACGGGATTCTCTTAAGTGCTGTAAGACATTGCATGATTGTAAATTCACATTTTCTTGTGGTTCCTACTTAAAAAATTAACCCATGTAACTTTGAAGTTAAAGTTACATGTGTTTCTGTTACATGTGATAAATCCGGTATCTACTGAGGAAATTACCGTTCCTTCATTTTCCTGGGGTGTCACAGCCTGGCTGAGTCTTCCTTCGCTCCTGGTGTTAACCCTCTCTGCAGGCCTCAGGTGCCATAAAATACAAACAAACAAGAAGGCTTCTCCTTTAGAGCTCTTTGCACCACTGAGCCGCCTTTGTATCAGGCTATAAAAATTAACTGCCTGGGTTTTCAATATCTGAAATTTCTACCCTGAGTGTTTTAGATTTGCATTTTTGTTCACCAGGGTGAAACTTCATGCAGGTTTCATCAAGTAAAAGCCTTGTACCTTAAAAAAAAAAAGCAGTAGCTCAGCCTGCCTGGTTTCCCTCCCCAACAGTTACTCCATGGCAGTCCAGATGGTGCCGAGTTCAAATTCTAACTCTGTCACTACCTCTGTGATAGTATAGTAGTTTCATCAATGGAAAGTTAGGATAATGTTTCTACCTCCTAGGGATATTGTGAGGTCTTTGGGAAGAAATGGATGCAAAACATAGATTACTGGGGCCGGTGAGATGGCTCAGCGGCGTAGGCGCCTGCCTGGCAAGCGGGAGGGCCCGAGTTCCACTCCTGGAACCCACACACGAAAAAGGGGCCGGTGATATAGCACAGTGGCACGGGCGCCTTCTGGCGCGCGAGGTCCTGAGGTCGACCCTCAGTACCCACCAAAAAAAAAGAAAAAAAAGACATAGATTACTATGCAATCTGACATAGTAAAGACTCAGTAAATTTGAAGTTGCTTTGTTACCACTATTATTATTATTTTTAAAACAAGGGCATCTGGCAGTATATGAAATAGATGAAAAGCTTATAGGTTTTGTACGTGGCTTGGCTCCAAAAGCATATTTGGATGGCCATTTTAAAATCCATGAAGAGTCAGAAAAAAAGGCAAGAACAATTTGGTAAGAACTTGGTGTTTCTTAGCACATCAAAGCGCAATAGCGTGACCACACGTACGTGGCCTAGCGTGATGGGCGTGGCTCTGCAAGGAGTGCACGGTGGGGCTGGAGGTTTATTACGCTGTGAGATGTTCTCAGATCACGACTGTGATGCTTCAACGATGAGCCAAGTGTTCATGGTGAACGTAGCCCTAAATCTCACTAGTAATTTTCTAGATGCGTCTAGATACTTCACCGTTTCACTTGTTCACTCTTTTACTTATCCATGCAATAGTTTTTGAGCATCTTCAGTATGCAAGGAGCCTTTTTTTTCCCTTTTAGCTTAAAAGAACCGAATCAAAGTGAGTGACTGAAGGCAAGGTCAGGCTCATGGGCGGGTAGCCTATGCAGTGATACTTGGCCTCCTGACAAAAATGCTTTGCTTATACACAAATCTGTAATCCTAGCACTTGGGAGGCTGAGCCAGGAGGATGGGGAGCTTGAGGCCAGCCCGGGCTACATAGCAAAACCCGGTCTCAGAAAGACAAATGAGAACAAAAATGCTCTGCTGTCACCCATCTTGGGTTTCTTAACACTGTTGGATGAGGGAGGCCCACATTTCCCTTCTGCAGCAGGCCCTGACAACCACATGGCCAGTCAGTCCTAAGGGTTCCTCTTCAGCAAAGGTCTTTGTTTAGTGGTCGGCGTTGATCTATGCAGGCTATGAGATGGACAGCATCACCACCTTTGGGTCTGATTTCCCATGCTATCGCATAGCCCAGCAGCCCCCTGATTTCCTTGGGCCTTGGTTTTCTCAGTTGCAAACTAAGACAGAATAGACATGGTCCCCGGGGTCCCAGTGGTTCATCTCTCGACGTTGGGACAGTAAGACATGAGTGCAATGATGGGCTGGGCTTTGGATTATGACTATGGTGACCGTATTTTCGGAGCTAGGAATTGGTACGGAAGGATGATGGTACCTAAAGATAAAGGAGTCATAGCTGAGGCTCCTCTTGAGAAAGTTGAGTTGTGTAAATAGCCAAAACCTTTGACTTCTAGCCTAGCCTTGCATGCCGTTTGCTGGTTTTACCACATGAAGTCACATTGATTGAGCACTGGCATTATTTTGTGGATTTCGTTTGGATCTTTCCTTTCCTTTCTATAGATTTTATGCTAATTTCCCACAGGAGCCTTGACTCACTCTTGTACCACACTTTAAAAAAAAATCTATACCCAAGACTTTAAAACTGTAATATACAAGTATTGGCATCCATGAGGATGATCTGATTTTTAACCTGAGAGCTCTTGCGTTTGGTGGAGTGATAATAAAAATATTTGGCCAGGTCTGTCACATGGAGATAAGCAATCGGCAGATCCCACGATGTGAAGGCCAGCGCCGGGTGCATTCCCTGGGGTCGTCCATCTCAGTGTTAACGTTCAGAAAAGGCGCTATAATACAGTTATCATCCTCGTATTCTACAAAGACCCAGTCTCCAGGGTGCAAGAAGGAAGTCAACAACTGAGTCTGTATTTTACTCATTGTGAGAACCAAGATCTCCCTTCTCAGTCATGCTGGCTGAACTCCTAAGCACTGTTGCAAATTCTGCATTACAATTTATATTGGTTTTATGGCAGACACGGGCTTCAAATAAACGCCTTTTCTCATCAAATGGAGGTCACTGGAAAATTGCAATGATAAAAAGAGGACAGTTCAAAGAAGACAAACAACTCTAAATTAACTGAAATTCAGCAGTCCTTTTGAGATATACCTTCAGTTCTGCCCGAAACCACCTTTTACTTGAGCAAATCTGAGATCATAAGAGAATATAGTGCTGAGAGTGTCTCTAATCACCCCGCTAAACGTGCACATCATCAAACCAGCCTCTGCTCACAAGCGCGCAGTGGTCCTGTCTAGCAAAGAAGAGATGGGGACCCTTTCTGGAATGGTAACAGCCACAAACAACTCCAGCTTAACTCACAATATCAGGAGCTAATTAAGATCAAAGCTATGGTGCTTACTGCTACGAATTTCATCGCTTAACTAGTAAGCAATTTTTACTTTGACACTGATCAAGAGGTGTTAATGCAGATTCTTTTAAACAACTCAAGTAATTTAAGTGGAGAGGAAGGAGAGCAAAAGAATGGTAATTTTTTCTTTCAAGAGCTATATAGTATCATGTCATAGGGCCTTCTAAAAGCTATCCAATTTGGGGGTTTTGCTTATTTATTTATTTAGACTTGAACCTTCTTTATTTTTATTTGGATGGAGAACATCTTGACTTCTGCATATTTTTACTTTGTAGTAGGAGGGATACTTAGTTTAGGAGGCTTGCAAGGAACTGGGAGTTCACATTTCAGTTCCCAAGATATTTCTTCAGCCCTAATGGTTGCCTGACTAATGTGTTTACATCTGTATTAGCATTGAGTGGGCTGATTTGAAAAGGACCTCTGAGATGGGTGAAGTCTGACTTGTTGCTCCACAACCAAAGACAGAATCACCCTTATCTGCTCTCATATTTATTTTATGACTAAGAAAAATGGCTCAGTGTGACCCAAGTCTGAAATAAATTCAATGTCCCAGCAGCCATTTATCTCTGAAGCAAAATGTAAACAATTCAGCTGTGTAAATTAGTTTATGAAAACATGCATTTAATGTTCTGCTACACATGCACGTAGGCGTTTGCTTCGTGCTTACATTGTCACTTATCTGGGTCCTGGTGATGCAGTGGGATGGATCCAGTGAAGATCAAGGAGGCTTGGCAGAGAAAGTGTCCTTTCTTCCTGTCACTGCACCCTCGGGATTTTGGGAGGAAATTTGGGACTTGAATAAGCCTAGTTTTCATTCTCCATTTTTCTGTGCATGTTTTTAGAGTAGAGAAAGGAGATCTCAAAGCCAATAAACAACTGGGGTACAAATGATTTTGGCTTTAAATATCCAACTACACAATTGCAATCCATTTTCCATTTGCTGTTGCTGGTATAGCTTTGGCCACTGAGAAGCTTAAGCCAGGTTTTCTTTCTCTGTTGTGACTGTAATTCTTAATTTTTAATGCAAAAGACAATCCCAGTATTACCGGCCCAGAAAAAACAGCCGTGATTTTAAATTGGCATGGACCTTTGTGAAAATCGGATTAAAGTTCACTCTAAAAATAGCAAGTGTTGTTGCTGGTTTTATTTTAGCACTTTGTGTTTGGAAGCTTAGGAAGGAAGAAGTAGGAGGTAGGAACGGGAGAGGAGCAAAGCCGAATGCTAATTCAACTGAAATCTCTGAATTACCTTTATTCTCAATGCACATTTACAGTATAAATGACTTGTTATCTAGGGAGGTACCATCTAAAATTACTTACATGTTTCAAGAAAATTATCCCATAGGCTCTAAGTGTTAATAATTGGTTTATTCAATAGTTCAACAATAATGGTTCCTCTCCCAAAAAATGCTCAGTTTATTTGTGCATAAGGTGACTTGATTGATGATTGATAGATAGACTGATTGCATTGTCTCCTGTACTTCTTTTTTGTAAATGTTAACAAAATCATAAATATTGGCTTTCAAAGGGGAACAAAGCCCCGACTAACTTATTTTATTTTTAATCTATTTCTTTCTAGTGTCTTTCTATATGTACCTCTATTTTTATAAAACTGTGATCAGAAAACATCCAATTTTATATTTTTATTTTTCTCACTTAATATTACAAGCCAAAGATTACTGGTCTTTGTTATCATTTTAATGGCTGCATAATATTCTATGAGGCTGCTGTAATATACTTTTATTGTAAATATCTCTCCAAGTTTAGAAATTTAAACTATCTCCAGTGTTTCCATCATTATAAATAATCATATTCCTATCATTCTATTATTTTTTTCTTCTTACTTTAGCCTATTTGCTTAAGATAAAGTGTCCGTAGTAGAACTGAGTTAAAGGTTGGTAGCGTTAGTGTGCGTGTGTATGGGTGGGGCCATGTGTGTTATGCACTGCCGAAGTTTTCTAAAATCGTTGTCCTAATTTACCCTGCCATGTGCAGTTGGATTGATTTCATCCAACTTCATCAGTATTATTATCCTTAAAAAAAGCAAATTTCACCAGTGTAAAGTAATACCTCCTCAAATTAATTTCCATTTCTCTGATTGCTAATAGGAAGCCCGATTTTTTAAGAATCAAGGATGAGACATTTTAGGGGCAAGTTTTGTAGTGCTTGACATGTAGAAGGATAATCTGAAGACGGTGGCTGGGGAATTGTCACATCCGTGCTCCGGCCAAAGGTTCCGTGTGCCTCTGCAGTATATCCAGCTCTGACAGCTAATTTCAGTCTTCAGCTGAACTAAGAGAGAAAGCAAAGGAGGCCATGTTGCAGGATAGAGATAAACAGAGAGGATCTAGGAAAGGTTTCTCTCCCAAAGCACGGAGTAGCCTCATAGGAAACCATTCTAAAACCTAGTGTTTAAAACAGCCACAAGCATTTATTTAGCTCATGTGTCTGCAGTTTGGGCGGAGCTGAGCAGAGAGACTCCCAGCGAGGGTGGCTCAGCTGAGGGTGGAGGGTCCCCTCCTTGTCCCCTTCCGAGATGGCTAGTTCACGCGGGTGCTGCCTGTCTAGATCCAGAGTCGTGGCCTCAGTTGCTGTCCACATGGGCTTCTTCGTGATGAATCTCTGCAGCAGCGTGGGCTTCCTGACACCTTGGTGGCTGCGTTCCAACCACAAATGCCAGGAGAAACAGGAAATGGAGGCTGCCCATTGACTAAGGCCCGGACCTTCTACCATGTTCTGTTATTCCAACAGTGCTAGCCCTGATGTATAAGTAGGGTGCAGGCACCTACTTTGTAACAGAAACGATAAAAACATGTGGAGATCACGTCTTTAAACCACCATACACTATCTCCAGCCTTTTGAAAACATGAAAAAATCCAGATATTGGAACCCCAGGATCTGGGAGGTATTGAGTACTAGCCTTCACCCCTGCTTTCCAGAGTAGTTGAGAGGCAGTTCCCCATTGACCTAATCCACCTTTTCCATAACCAGGAATCTCCGGAATCTCAGCATTTCTGGAACTGATTCGTGCCCTGTGAGAAATCCAGTAGTGATTTGTACACCGTACATCGCCCAACCAACCCCAAGAAGCCAGGTCTTAGATCTTTTAATCCTCTGTGTCACTGCTTTTTTCAAAGATTTTAGAGGTGGGCCTGAGTGTATGATGCATTTCAGGAATAATGACATTAAGTATATTTGGTGCATTACACTGGCAAAATGCTTAACTTCTAATGTGCTGACAGCTGTATTTATGAGAATCTCGCCTGATTGCTGAGTGGTTGATTTAGGTGTTTCTATTGCTGGTTCCAGGAAAAGAGAAATTATTTGAACTGCAGTTTCTTGATCCTGTCTTCCAAAGAATATTTTGAGAGAGAATTTAGAACGCAGAAGATACTGAAATCATCAGAGGTGGCCTTCAGAAAAAGGGAGAGTGTCACCGGACAGGAGACAAGGCAGAGAGGAGGCATTCTGATGGTACTAATCTGGTAGCAATAGCCATAATAATTGCTAATGCTCGAAGCTATTTGCACAGTTTTAAAGGCTTTCCATGTATCATGTTTGCAGTCTTCAAACCAACTGTTCAAGATAGGCCCAATTATTTTCCACTTTTAACAGATGCAAGGTGAAGTAGTTTCTCCAAGGTCACATAGCTCATGGGAGGTAGAGCCAAAATATTTTTAAATGAAGGCCTGTTTCCTCACTGAGTAATAGGAAGCCTCTTCTCTCAGGAGTGGCGGAGAACATGGGCCGCCATCCAGTGACTCTTTGCAAGGGATTGGTGCATTTTGTCTTCCCTTTAGCCATAGGGAGCCCACTGAGCCTTGGACTCTGTTTGCCTCCAAGCAAGAGTATCTGAACAAGAGGCTCCCAGAGCACTGTCTCTCCTAACCTTGTATGATGATCCTGCCACCCCGTGGACCCCTTAACCCTGGAAACAATTTCAGGGCTTTGAGGTGGGGTCCGCGATGGCAGGGGAGAGGCCCCTGACCACTGCTCACCCACGATTTCCCAGGCAGAGTTAGAGGAAGCAGCGGAACCAACTCCCAAGACAGGATCTTGGCTTGTTTCCTGCATGCATCTTCTCTTGCTATTTTTTATAGACTCTTATTTATTTTTTATTTCGGATGCGGTTACCTGTTACTATTAGATTAGAAGAAGAAACGCGCAGGGAATAATGCCGAACATATCTAAGATAACAGTGATAAAAATCAAGTTAAAATATGACAGTATTATCTTAATAAATTGTAAGTGTCTCTTTCTCCTTTCCTCTGAATTAACTTTTTCTGGTCCTCTAGGACTTCAGACGTTAGCATCCCGCTACTTACTTTTGTTCTTTATTTCCTGGTCTGTAAATTTGGAAAAATAGCACCATTCTCTTGGTGGGTGCTTAGCGCAGTGTGCAGTGCTTTGTCGTCAGTTAGCCCTACTTCTTGTGATCTTGATTGTCTCCACATTTCCAGTCTCCGCGTCTGCGTTTAGCAGGCCACTCCAGGTACGCCACATGAAGGCAAAAGGAGAAGGCTACAGCCGTACTTCCCTCAGTTAGCGGAGCAGGCGTGGGACACATTTCAGTATTGACCCTTGAACTTAATTCTACTTAATAAGTGGTACACGTTGCCTTCTGGGAACCCACAGTCTAAGAAGGAAGTCAAGTGGCAGGTGGACATTGCTGCCTACTGTGGAGAACCCATTGTAGAAGTACAGGGAGTGAAAGCAGCTCGGGAGAGCGGTGTAAAAGGTGTGAAGCTGGTGTTGGGTCCTCCGGGACAGTGAGGAAACTGCCAGCCAGAGAAGAATTTCCAGGTCCAAAGAACAGCAGGAGTAAAGGGCAGGAAGTCTTCGCGGGCTGGCAGCTTGCAGAGTAGCTACCTCCGTGAAAATAGGAAGCTTCCTGTTCACAGAGCCGAGGCATAAGTGGTGTCAGTCTACTAGGCTGATGCAAACCGCTACTAAATAAAGCACCGGTAATAATACTCCTTCTTTACACTTGGATCACACCTTTATGATTTGTGGAGTATTTTTGCTCACATTTTCTCACATCCTTTAATAAAAAGCCACAACAAGGTAGTCAGCAGAGGTGAGATGCTTCCTTCTCTCACCTCAGAGGAGGTGAGCCAGGGAGGTGGGGCTGCAGAAGCTGGCGTGTGCAGGTGGCACCTGGCTCGCTCGAGGGATCCTCCCTCTTTCTGCTCCCTAGGGCAGCTTGGCTCTGAGGACAGACCGGAAGCAGAGAATGTGTAACACGCATTACAGAGAGCTGAGGGCCAGGCAGTTGCGATTGGTGCACCTCAGACCAGGCACCTGGGTTAAGCCTCTGCTCGTTGAGTCTGCATAGGGCTTCATACTTACAGTTAAGTGGAAGGGGTAAGGAAAGCCAGCCATACTTTTCCCTCCAAAGGTAATTAGGCTCATTTCTCTCAGTGTTTTCACCATCGTTCAACCTGTTTGTGTGGCCATGGCAACTGCCGTCTGTGACTCTCCCCTCCACTAAGATGCTTCCTGTGATTAGGATAGAATTTGGAGACCAGATGCAGGGTTCTGGGGTCATTGTAGGACATGAGCCAGAGGCTCTTATTGGAGCAGTAAATCCCTATATGTCCCTCCTAGCAATTGCAAAATCAGCAGAATGGAAAAATGTCTCCACATAATTGGCTATATCAGTGTACTCTGTTCATAGCTGGTGATCATGGGTGACCTATGAGTACCAGCTTACCATCAATGGGAAGAGTGCTCTTTGGAGATTTTTTGACTTTTTCTTTTCTTGATAGGAGACAAGATTACTCATGGCAGTTCATTCAACAGACTATTGAATACTGGGTGGTGTATGTCATGATAAAGGTATATCCAGACTTCCGTGGTAGTAGGAGGAAAAGAGGGAGAATGCTTGTGGAAGATGATTTCTCATTAGACATTAACCATGCAAAGGAAGATGAAAGGATAAGAAAAGCAAAGTAAGAGAAGCCACATTTGATATTGGACTTGAGTGACTCCTTACACACCCAGAATACAGAGCGCTAAGAAAGGCATCATTCACTGCTTTTCTCTGGTCCCTCTTGGGCCCTTACTTGCAAGATCACTGCTGAATGTCATTATGGAACCAAGTTTTTATTTTTTTCTACATAAATCTATTTGGAGCCTCTTGGGATTAACTGTTGAGGTGATAAAAAGAGCACTGGACTTGGAGGACGATGATGCAGAAGCCTCTTATCTTCTGTATGACCGCAAGCAGTTCTTTAACTCCTTATCTGTAAAATGAAGATTCATTCATGAATTCACCAAACATTTGCAAAGTAGACACCAGGTACCAGCCACAGTGGTGGGTTATAAAGTAGAGAACGGAACAGCCACAGCTTCTGTCCTCATGAAGCTAATATGAAGGTCAGTGGAGATAATTTGCCCCCTAATTCTTTAGGAGCAGCTCTAAGGATAAGTCTAGATAAGACAAATTTGCTTTGAAAAGCATACAATGCTATGAAAGTAAAAAGCTCACTCCCTAATCCCTGTCTAGGCTGACTGTGGCTGAGAGCTGGGGCTCCTGATCCCTGCCCCCAGGCATGGATGAGGTTTATGGGCTACTTCTCTCAGCTATGAAGTACAGCTGAGGATGCAGGGAGTGGCTGCAAAAAGAAGTGGAGATACTGAGTGTGTGGGCATCATACATTTAAGAAACAAGTGCTGCTTGTGGGAGGGCCTGCAGTACCTCACCCCTGGGGGCAGGGAAGCTGGAGATGGCACCTAAAGGCTGCATTTCCAAGGCCACATGGCAGTGTAGGAACAAATACACCCTCTGCTCTTCCATCTGGGATGCCATCAGAGCACCAACTCCACATCTTAAAGAGCTGGCAAAGACTAAGTTTGCACTGCAAATCCCATTGGTGGTTTGGCCTCCCAGATCAGAGGCAGCAATTGCAGAGTGCTCCTGTCTCAGGGTTCAGGAGATCACGTGCACTTTGTATCCTAGGCAACGCCGATGCTGTGTGAGACGTTTAGAAGTGTGAATTGGGAATCATTTTACTTTGAGTAAAGAGCCTTTTTCAACCCAGGCACCAACCTCACATCTTAGAAGGGGCCCTAGAGATCACCTACCTTCTGGCTCAACCTCTGATTGTATGAATGAAAGAAAAGAGGGTGGAGAGGAACTGACTTTTGCATCGTCCCTCAGCTCCTTAAAGCTGAGTCAAGAGTAGAATCCAGATTGCTTAATTTTTTATTATCTCCAGGTGTGTTTGATATCAAGGGTAAGATTAACATCCCTTAAGGTGATTCATAAGGGTCACTGAGAATAAATGTAGATAAGGGTACTATAATGTTGGAAGCATTATTGTCTCCAGCCTTAGAATCACATATTTCAGCCTTGAATGGGCTTCCTGATACTCACCTTGCTTAATAACAGTTATGGAGCTTCCCATGTGCCACAAACTGCATTAGCTCTACGAAGAATTCATTCAGTTCTCACAGCAACTCTGTGAGGCAGCTGTGCATATTACCCTCAGTTTACAGGGTAATGGAAGTACAAAGTGGTCATTATGGTTTATATTCGGATGTATACCCCCAGCCCTCAAGCCTCATGAGCTCAAACATAGGGCTTCTGCAAGGTGATTAGACATAGTGACTTGCTGTTAGGCGGTGGGGTCTGGTTGGAAGAGGCAGGTCACTGTGGGCATGATCTGGAAGAGTATATCTCTCTTCCATGCTCCTCCTTTGATCTCTGTCTCTCTGCTTCGCATCCACCATGCCATGACCAGCTTTTCCATTGCCATGCCCTCTGCCACGCCACGTGCCCTGGAGCCAGCCAACTATGAACTGAAACCTTTACAAACTGTGAGCCAAAATAAACCCTTTCTTCTTTAAGTCAGGTCCTGTGTCCCAGTGATGAAAAAGTGAGTAAGCAGACTTTGGTACCAAGAGTGGGGTCACTGCTGTGGTGCTACCTGACCATGTGGTTTAGGAGCCTTTGGAACTATATCAAGGGAAGAATTAAGAAAGGTTTGGAGAGCAAGATAGAAAAACAGGCCTAAAATGCTATAAGCTGAGCTTGATGGGAGATTCTGGCCAGAATTCAGAAAACCAGAATGCTGATAGAAATGCATATGATAAAGATCAGACTCAGGAAGTTTCAGTTAAGAACAAGGACTCCATTGGCAATTGTACTTGAGATCATATGTGTTACACTCTGAAAGAAAATGTGTCTACATTTTTTTATTCATATCCTGAGACTTTGCTGGACACAGAGATTAATGACAGCACACTAATTAATCTGGTGGAGGAAATTTCAAGGTAGCCCAATGTTGGGGCTGTGGCATGCATACTCTTGGGGGTTTTTAGCCAGATTTATGCTGAAAATCAGGAGCAAAAAGCCCATGTTAAAAGCAAAAAGCCCAGAGAGAAAGCACTTGCAAAGATGGAGCAGAGGAGAGATTGGTTGCTGAAAAGATTATCATTAAAAAGAAGCCAAGTAGCTTGAATTAGAGTAATTGGAAAGTGCCTTGAGGGCATATGAGGAAAGAGCTAGGCTCCACCTTCCATAGGCTCAAAATTACAAAAACAAAAGACTTTGCTTTGAGGAGAGAGCTCCAGGTCACTGTGCTCCAAAACAGTACCCACTTAGGGGATTTGTTCCCCAGCATGTGGTTTATAGCACTCAGCCATCCCAGCACTCAGGGGCCTCTGCAGCCGTGATACAAGGAAGCTGGTTTTACAGGCATGAAGAATACTAGAATTGTGACATCAGGGAAGCTTCCTTCCAGATTTCAGAAGAAGGCACTGTGCCCCTGTGAGGGCAGTGCATGAAGCTTTAACAGTGAAGCTGAAAACGAAGTAGAAACCCCAGAAAGTTGGAGAAGCCAGGAACATAGAATGTCTGAGGAAAGCCAGCCCAAGAAAGAAGCTACAAGAGCTACAGCTATGGACAGTGCAATAGGGGTATGGACACACAGCCCTTTAGGGTTCATATCTTGCCACACTTTGCCCTGGGTGCTGGAGATGAAAATGTAAGATTTAATATTTGCCCTGCTGGGTTTCATTCTTGCTTTTATCACATTGATCTCTACCTCTCATCCCTCCCTTTTGGAAGAGGACTGTTTATCCTGACCCACTGTATGTCATCAGTGTTTGACTTCTTTATAATTTTTTACAGGGGCTCATAGCTAAGAGTTTGCCTTAAGTCTCAGAGGAGACTTTGAACTTGGACTTTTCAGCAATGCTGACACTGTTAGAACTTTGGCAATTCTTAGAGATAGACTAAATGCATTTTCCATAAAGAGATGTACCTAAGTCTTTGAGGGCCATGGGTAGAATGTTATGGTTTATAATTCGATGTCCCCCAAACCCTCACGAGCTTAAAGGTGGAGCTTTTCAAAGGTGCTTGGTTTATGGGGCAGTGTAGCTGACTTGCTGCTAAGAGATGGGTCAGGTTGGAACAAGCGGGTCACTGTGGGCATGGCATGGAAGGTGTCTCCCTCCCTTGGCTCTTGATCACTCTGTTGCTTCCTGGCCACCATATCATGAGCATCTTTTCCTCTGCCATGCTGCCCTGCTGGAACCAGCTAACTGTGGACTGAAACCTCTACAAACCATGAGCCAGTGTAAACCTTTTCTCTTTTAAATTATAGGTGTCAGGTATTGTATCCCACTGGTGAGGAAGTGACTAAGCCAGAGGTTAACTGGCTTGTCCAAGGACCGATAGCTGGTTCATAGCAAGGCTGGTACTCCTGCCCAGGCAGTCTAGCCCCAGAGTCCGTGTTCTTCGTCCCTAATTGGGGGAAGAACTAAGCTTTGCTCACACCCTCTTTGTGTTCTGTTGATTTAGTAAAATTAGCAACTGAGATTCTAAGGGCTTGTGCAGATTTATCTAGTGTCTCATTTTGCCTCTGTGGACTCAGTCATATCACAAGCTCGTAGTCTACAGATACAAGGCCCAGAAAAAAGGCTGCTGCCGAATCACAGTTGCTGTGATTTGAGCCCACATGGGCCCTCCCTGAGCTCTGCTGGCCAAAAAGTCTCCCTGACCCTCACTCCTCATTTTTGGTCTAGAACTACCAGACTGAACCTGTCTCACCATGGACTTCATTTCCATCCATAAAACAAAATCCATTTTTTAAAAGTAATTACTTTGAAATAATTATAAACTCACTGGCAGTCGAAATACTAGTACAGAGAGCCCTATGTCCCCTTCACCCAGGAAATGCCTTTTTAAAAACAAGTCAGAACTTACGAAACGCCGATTATGGTCATGCTTGAGATTCTTCTGAACAATTAGTCCTGTTCTGCCAGTACAAAAGGTAGACACAAAGGCCGTAATTTTGGCGACTGAAAACCAAAGGACTTGGACCAGGAATTCTTGTCCTTTAAAAAAAATTTTTTTTTTTTTTTAGAAAAGAACAAAACAAAACCACTTTCCTTTTTCTGGGTTCTTAGAATTTTAACCCTTCTGCACACTTTACGACAACTGTTTTAAAGTGTGGCATCTCCCAGGAACCTCTGGAAGGTGATTTGCAGGACATCCAGGGGGAAGATGTGAGGTCCTTAAAATAGAGTGGGTTCCTGCTGTTGCTGGCAGGGAGGTGACCATACATCACTGGGCTCTGTTGTGACATCTGGGTTGTCGTGGAGCATAAGTCCCTTCATTTATCTGCTTATTCTCCGCCACGGTCCCGCAGAAAGAGTCGCCACAGCCCCGCCTTGATTCTTCCTTGCCTGCGTCTTGGTTGTGGTCTTTGAAAGCCCAGAGAGGCTCCATGGCGCTATTGAAAGTGACAGCTGCGGAGTGGCTGCAAAGCGGGATCAGAACAACCGTGTGCTTCTTCTGTCATCCTGGCCCAGAGAGCAGAACCAGGCACAGACCCAGGCTCTGTTATCCTGAACAGAATGTCACAGACAGGCCATATGGCGGCCCCAGCAGGTCATCGGTGGAAGAAGCCAGTGTTCCAAAGGCAGGCGGGATCCACTGGCATTCAGGTCGGCCCTGGGAGCCTGGAGCCCTTCCTTTGCTAGATGTCTCCCTGTCCTGGATGCCCCCGGGGAGCAGCCCAGGCCTGCTGGGACCACATCCCCCAGGAGAAAACAAAGGAAGAGGCTTCCAATCTCTCTCCGCATGAGTTATCCTTGAAAACTCTTCAGTCCTCCCTGAAGAAAGGTGATTCCATTGCTCATTTCTGCCCCAACAATCTGCTGCGCTTTTTTAAGTAAAAGTTTCCTGTGCTTCCTGTTTTTACAAAGCTAGGTCTCCTCTTGATCTCTCAAAAAGTTGATTTATTTTGTCACTTTCCTGGATAGCAGATATCTTCTGCTTAGATATGAGACTCATCCTCTCATTCGTTTCTTTGGCTAGTTTCTCCTGAAATGAGGATTGTTGCCTCCCTCTGGGAGGCTGAGGCAGGAGGATCACAAGTTTGAGCCCAGCTGGAACAATTTAATGAGATCTTATCTCAAAATAAAACAACAAGGACTAGGGGGTATATGTAGTTCAGTCTAAGGCCCTGGATTCAATCTTTAATACCACAAAAAAAAGGTGAATAAGATTGTTTCTAGAACAACTGAGCTTTAAAAATGTCGTGTTATCTGATTGAGTTAGGGCAGACAAACAGACACTCCCAGGCAAGTCCTTACTGGAATGGTGCGCCCCATACACAAGGAGGAGTCTGATCAGAGGTCAAATTCTGTGATCCTTGTTCAGATGTGCTTATAATTTGGCAAAGATAGGTTAGATCCTGTGTCCCATCCCTTCCTGCCTAATCCTTTTTAGTTTCAGTTCCTCTTTGAATTATTAATGTGTGTCCAGAAGCATTACCGATTCAGACTTCAGTGTGCGTTTGCTTTAAGGAAACCTAGATTACACTGAAAACTTTGCCTAAGAGCTGCCTTAATTTTCACAAAACTTAAGGGGCCAGCTTTCTCATGCACATCAAATACAATTACAATAAGCAGCATCGATCCAACTCTTAGGAAAACATTGAATTTAAAAGCAAGGCATTAATAATGAGCACAACAGCCTTCCATACCTCATCACTTGCCCTTTTCTCCCTTCCTCAGCATCTACTGCCACCTTTCTTTCTTTCTTCTTCAGTCAGAATCAAGCCCTAAAATAAAAGATCTCATAAATGTTTTCATGCTGATGGCAGGCTTAAGTTATGCTTTAGCACAACTTATGTCATAATGGGAAGAGGGGCCATCCACCAGAGAAAAGCATTTCCTTTTGCAGTCTCGGGCATAAGCCAGCTATTAGATAGGCTGAGGTTAGATTGCATTTGTTGGCTGGATCACAAGGAATCAAATAGGCTTTTTCTCTGCCAGTCCCCTGCACCCTGCGCTCTCCTCCCAGGAGCAGCTCTGCCTTCTTCCTCTTTGTTCTGGGAAAGCTGCAAAATGAGTGGAAAATCGAGCTGGGGAGAAAGTGACAGAAATCACTTAGGCTCATGGAGTGTTGCACATTCTTCCTGGACCAAAAATTGCAGTGTGGCGGTGATGAGCAGGTGCGAAGGAGACATCGGAAGCCCGCTGTGGAGAACCTCTTGGTTTTGCTGCACTGAAACTCGTGGCATGGGAGTTTGTGCAGATTGTGTGCCAAAACCATAGGAGACTGACGGGTGACTCAGACGAGGGGCCATGCACACACACAGCTGAGCCCGTCACAGGTCACACCTCTCTCATGAGTTTGTTTCTGCCTCCATCCTTTAAATATCTGCTGACAGCCTTCTAGGTGCCAGGCCCTGTGCCTGGTGCTGGGGGTGAAGAGGCCGGCCCACCCTCCAGCAGCCCCATCTCTCAGTGAGACTGGGTGCAAACAGCTATTGATTAAATATTATTTTCACTTCTAATAGAAAAAATATGAGCATAGGTAACATTTCTACAAAATAGTGCGTTCTGTAATAGTAGTGTTTACGTGGTGTCATAGCATGGTTAGCCACTCTAAAGGGACTCCATGTGGTTGGGGGAGAGGGATTTGGGGTCTGGAAAGAAGGCAAAAGGGAGAAGGCCAGTGAAGAGTCGTGCTGATGGGGAGACAGCTTCCAGGATGGAGAGAGTAATGTGTGCAGAAGACAATACACTGGGGTCAAGGTAGGGGAGAATCAGCTGGTGAGCTGCCAAGAATGAGACTGTAAAGCTCAGAAATGAATTTAGACTTTACATATATAGGCCTTTGGGAGCCATTCACGCAAAGTAATGTGGCACTATTTGTGCTTTGGAAAGATTCTGTTGTCTTTGTAGAAAATGAATGAAAAGTCGAGGAGAGCAGAAACCAGTTAAAAGTGGAATCTAGAACAATAAAGATAGAATAGTAGGATGGGGGTAGAATCTGACACACCCAAAAGAAAGGATGCTGGAGACGGAGCGATCAAAGATGACTCCCAAATTTCAGACTCTAGGGACCAAGTGAGACATGAAAAATATCAATAACAATAATAATAATGGTTGTGGTTATTGGGATCTTAGCAGCTACAAGGAATTGGGCCACATGTTTTACCTACATGATCAGATTGAATTGTTGTAATAATGTTAATGCTATCATCTTAATTTTAGGCAAGAAAACTCAAGACTTTGAGAGGCTAAGTAACATGTCCAAGGTCACATGGTCAGTAAGTGGTGTTGTCTGGATTTGAACCCAGGTACCGTGAGCTATGCGCTTGTACTCTGTAGGGAATTTAGCAGAAGAAGCTGAGGCAAAGTATTTTAAGTTCAGTTTCAGACCTGTCAAGTTTAAATTGCATCTAGCAGAGAGAGTTGGGCAGCTGGATGTGGGGCTCTGACTGTGGTCTATACTGGACACGTGTGACTTGAATTCAGATAATTGGTGGTAGTGAGGAAGGGAGGTGTAATGTCAATGAAACTCCAGAGGCCCAGGGATGAGCCGGAAGAAGCACATCTAAGGGTCGGCATACTGAGATGAGTGTGAGAAGGTTGCTGAAAAGGAGGAGCTAGGGAGTGGGGAGAAACATGGAAGCCAGAGATGAAGCGTCAACACCTGATGGAGTGACCAGCATGATGAAACGGCTCAAGGACACTCAGCAAGGCTTGAAATGAGGGCTGCCTTGGATGTGGCCAGTAGGCCACCGAGGGCAGAAGTTAAATTAGGTTGAGGTGCAGAGTGAGAAATACCATGCGGAGTGAGAAAATAGAGACAATGGCCTGTTTTCTCGTCAGAGAAGCCTGGCTGGGACAGGAGGTGATATATCCGCCACAGGGTCAGGGAAGGGCTGCGCGAGAAGCTTGTATGTGGAGGGGAAGAAGCCTCCACGGAGCGGTGGGGCTGACACCAGGATGATACTTGTCCCAGGAGGTGGTGGAGGTAGGAACCTTTTTTTCAGCCCTGAGGAGGAGATCGTGGACTCCTTGAGGACAAAAATGTTCCTACACTTTTAGAGCAGTCCCTTCCATATTTATTAAATATATTGAGGAACTCGGGCCAAGCCCCTTAGCTGGCTGGGCCAAGCCTGTGAACCCCAATCTCCTGCCGTCAGTGGGAGAAGAGTCCCTGATCTGGCCCTTAGGGTGCTGAGCCCCCAGTCTTTGCAGAGCCTCTTCTCTGCCCCTGGGGTTGCTGAGCCTCCCAGATTCTGACGTGCCTGCAGGGCTGCAGCTGTGTGGAAGGTGAGTCAGAGTCCTGCTTTGTCATTTCCTCCCTATGCCATAGGGCAAAGATTTAGATGATGAATTATCAAGGGTCTTTCACGTAGCAGGGCTGGTAGCTTCTTCCTCTCACCTTGGCACCCCAGTTCCCAGAAGGAGGAAAGGTCTGAGTCAAGGGCCCTTCAGCCACCTCTTCCTGGCTGGGGAGGGGAAGAGGAGGTGTTCGTTCATTCGTGGCACCTGGTCTCCAAGCCTGTGAGCAGGAGAGGATTGGGTGGGGACGGGATTGGGCTAGCAACAGAGATTCCTCCAGTCCAGGACATCCCATCAGTCAAGGGTCACTTGGTGAGCCAGGTACAAGCAACTTCCCACACTGTTCAGAAGGCCCCCAAGGACCCTGTCCCAACTCGTCTTCAGGCTCGTCTGGAATCTGTACGCACCTACGGATGGTTCATAGCCCAGCTTCTCACCATGAGTGCAAGGTGAAGGGTGAAGCAAGGTCTTAGGGTTGGGGATACAGCCCAGTGGCAGCTGCTTGCCTAGCCTCTGTGAGGCTCTGGATTCATCCTTGGCACAGGAAGGGAGGGAGGGCAGAAGGAAAGGAGGGAAGGAGGGAAAGAGGGAGGAAAGGAGGAAGGACGCAGGCCAACTTTCCTTAAGGCTTGATATATGCTACCTTCCTGTATTCCAAAGATCATGCTGTCAGCGTGCTTGTCATATGATTCTGATGACATACTGATACTGACCACAGATTAAAATCCAAAGTCTTACACAGCGCCCACTGCTTGGAATCCAGACCAGCGAATTCTCTGTAAGCCCAGGCCTCTCTTTTGTAATTGACCTTCAGTTACAACCCTCTGGGTCTTGTAGGCTCCAAGGAATTGAAATTAACTTGCTTCTCTTTGGTCTCTTTCAGTCTCCCTGCACCCATTGCTCCTTCTCCTTGGGTCACGTGGAGGTGTTGGGTAGTAGATGTCCACTCCTGCAACTCCGGGGCCCTCCTCAACTGTAGTATGGACAGCGCCCCCTGAAATTTCATGGACTGCAGAGCAAATGCATCTGTATGCTTCTGCTCTAGATCCAGTCTCTTCTCCCTTTATTCCAGAGCATTCTTCATGAGTATGCAATGCTGTCTGGGAATAGGACCCAGGGGGCCCATCTTCTGGGGATCTCGCCCTCTGTAGTTGCTTTAATAGTTTTATGTATGAGTCTCAATTAGGAGTCTGAAATGCTAGTCTTTCCCTGAGCGATTCTGCAGGGTGGCAGTATTCAGGATACATGACCAGTGCCTTGGTTAGTTCCTTCACTCACCATCCATTTACAGTGTCTCAGGCATTGACAACTATGGTACACACTTGACTCAAGGGACTGAGAAGAAGGCTCCCTGGGCCCGACCAACTTAGGAGGACTAATCAGGCTGTGGAGGGGGTTGAGAAGGGCCTTCCAGAGCAGGAGCAAGACTTGATGGCATGAAATATCTCAGGGCCAAAAATGGAGCCTTCACAAATCGGAGGGACAGAGGCTCAGGGTGGGCTGGAGAGGGAGACAAGCCTCGGAACATGGAAAGCCTTCAGGGCCACATTCAGAAGATCAGGGCTTTATACTGATAATATGTAATAGGAAGTTAATGGAGAACTATGCGATAACATGACCAGATCTATACTCTGAGACTTTTTGGGTTGAGTTGGGTTGAGTTGAGTTGGGTTGATGACCTCACGCTTGCCAGCAAGCACGCTGAGCGATATCACTGGCCCTTTTTTTTTCCTTTATGTGGGTTCTGAGAGTCAAACTCAGGACCTCGCACTTGCCGGGCAGGCGCTTATGCCGCTGAGCTATCTCACTGGCCCTGTTTCATTATTTTGAGACAGGGTCTTGCTAAGTGGGTAAGTTGTCCAGGCTGGGATCAAAGTTGAGATCCTCTGGCCCTGGTCTCCTGGAGTGCTGGAATTAGGCATGCACCAACATCCCTGGCTCTTAGAACATAATTCTTGTTGCATCTAGAAAGTGAATGAGGCACAAACAAGACAGATCAAGAGGTGAGAATAAAGGTATAAAGGAAACCAAAAAAAGAAGTGTTTTAAAATCTGTGATCAGTTACTTGTGTCTCCCGCCAGGGAGAAATCTGGTGAACTAGAACTGAGAAATATCCACTGCTCGTAGGTGCCCAGAGAGCCGTCGTTTAGAGAAGAGGTAGCGCACAGGAAGCGGAAGAGTGGCAGGAGAGGAAACGATCATAGTGGGAATTAAAGACTTTTAAGCGTCTGTGGATGGAAGGAAAGAGATCCATGGTGGCTGGGGCATTGGGGTCACAGGAGCCTTTTTCCTGTTTTGGGGAAGACAGAGGCATAGACAAACTTAAATGCTACTGGACAGTATTCAGTTGACCAAAGCTTACTTAATATCCCAATGAGAGAGAAACAATATTAATGTCTTTCTATTCATGAGAACCTCAAAAATATATAGGGAAGAGTTGTAGTTTGTGGTAGGAAGAAGGCGGATTGGAAGAAGTTCTTGTCTCACTGCTCTTACTTTCTTTTTTTTTTTTTTTTTTAACTAAGTACGTCCTCTTTATTGTTTATGATTTACACTGAAAATGATGGGCAGCCGTTGCAGGACAATAAGCTGAATATTACATTTAGACCCAAGCTTTTGAAAAACTTGCATTCCATTTTAACAGTTCATATTTTTTTTAAATTTAAGTTTATTGGTACAATTTTGGTATACAGAATGACCACATTCATTGCAGGGAATTTGTATCTGTACATGATATATCTTGTTTCCTCTTTTTTTTTTCCCATTCCCATCCTTTCTTTTCAAACCCCCTCCCCCTCCCCCTTTACAAAGCTCAGTTTTTATTTTATCCTTCTTTCCTCATTTTTTCTTTTCCTTCCTTCCTTTCTCCTCTCCCCTCCCTAGTTCCCTTTTCCTTTTGAACAGTTTCTTTCTATTTCACAATATTTATTGTACATTTATGATCTTATTTACATTTTCAGTTTCTCACACCAGAGAAATAATGTGATATTTACACATGTGTCCAATTTATTTCACTTATGATTATGGTCTCAAGGTCCATCCATTTAGCTATAGATGTCTCAATTTTATCTTTCTTTGTGGCTGAGTAATACCCATTATATTAAAAAAACCACATCTTTTTTATCCATTCATTGGTTGATGATTCACTGGTTGATTTGGGCTGTTTCCAAGACTTAGCTGTTACCAACTCTGCCACTATAAACATGGGTGTGCGTATATCGCTGTGGTGCTTTTAACTCTTCTGGGAAGATACCCAGAAGGCGAATAACTGAGTCAAATGGGAACGCTAATCCTAGTTTTTTGAGGAATCTCCGCACTGATTTCCACGGTGTTTACGTCAGCCTACACTCCCACCAAAAGTGGAGAAGAGTTCCTTTTTCCCCCACTGCCCCTCCAGCATTTGATATTAGTTGTTTTCTTGATAGTAGCCATTCTTTCTGGAGTGAGAGGGAATCTCAGCATAGTTTCAATTTGCATTTCTCGAATGACCTGTGATGTTGAACGTTTTTTCATATATTTATTTGCTGTTTGTACTTCTTCTGAGAAATATCTATTCATCTCAAATGCCCATTTTTGGATTGGATCTTTGAATTCGGAAAGTCTGGTTTTTTCATTTCTTTATATATTCTAGATATTAATCCTTTGTCTGAAGAACAGCTGGCATGAATTTTTCCCACTCTGTGGGTTGTCTTTGGACTCTGTTTGGTGATTTCTTTTGCTGTGCAAAAGCTTTTTAATAAGATGAGATCCCAGTTGTTGATTCTTTGTGATAGTTCCTGTGCGATTAGGGTTTTGTTCATAAAAGCTTTGCCTATACCAATGTCTTCCAGAGTTCTACTTATTCTGTCTTCCAGCATTTGTGTTTCTGTTTTAATATTTAGATCTTTGATCCATTTTGATTTTAGTTTAGTGCATGGTGATAGACGTGGGTCTGGTTTTAGTCTTCGGCATATGGAAAGCCAGTTTTCCCAGCACAATGGTGGGAAATAGGCTATAGCCTATTAAAGAGGCTATCCTTCTTCCAGTGAACATGTTTGCCCCCTTTGTCAAAGATAAGGTGGCTGAGTGTGTTTGGAGTTGCTTCTGCATCTTCTAGTCTATTCCATTGATCCTCAGGTCTGTTTTTTCACCAGCACCATGCTGTTTTTATCATAGTAGCTCTGTAGTATAATTTCAAATAAGGGATTGTGATGCCCCCCCCGTCTTGCCTTTGTTGCCTAGAATTGCTTTTGCTATTCTAGGTCTCTTCTGGTTCCAGTTGAATTCTAGAATTGTTTTCTCTAGATCTGTGAGGTATGCTAATGGTGTTCTGATCAGGATTGCATTAAATCTGTATAACAATTTTGGGAGTATGGCCATTTTCACTATGTTGGTTCTTCCTACCTAAGAGCAAGGGATATCTTTCCATTTTCTGGTATCCTCTTAGATCTCCTTTTTCAGAGTACTGTAGTTTTCAATGTAAAGGTCTTTTACTTCCTTTGTTAGATTGATTCCTAAGTATTTCTTTCCTTTTTTTTTTCAATGCTATTGTGAAGGGTGTTGATTCCCTAATTTCTGTCTCAGTTTGTTGTTTGTGTAGAGGAATGCTGTTGAGTTTTGAGTGTTGACTTTGTATGCAGCTACTCTACTTTATGTGGTTATTAAATCTAGAAGTCTTTTTGGTGGAGTTTTTAGGGTCTTCTATGTAGAGTATCATGTCATCTGCAAATAATGATAATTTAACTTCTTCCTTCCCTATTATTATTCCTTTTATTTCTTTCTATTGTCTAATTGCTCTGGCCCATGTTTCCAGAACTATATTGAATAGGAGTGGTGACCGTGGACATCCTTGTCTTGTTCCTGATTTTAGAGAGAAAGCTTTCGGTTTTTGTTCATTTAGTATGATGTTGTCTGTTGGTTTGTCATAGATAGCGTTTATCAGATTGAGATAAAGGCCATCTTTTCCAATGTTCTGTAGGGGTTTTTTGTTTTTTATCATGAATGGGTGTTGGACTTTGTCAAATGCTTTTTCTGCATCTATTGAGATGATCATGTGATTTTTGTCCTTTGCTCTGTTGATATGGTGTATTACATTTATTGATTTGCATATGTTGAACAGTTCATATTTTTTAATGGTTGATATGTGTGTGTATGTATATATATACATATCTCCAGATCACAAATAATCTTAAGAATTACTTATCTTGGAAATAATTAAGAAACAAAACCACATGAATCTAACTTTAAATATCAGGGTTCATATTACAGAAAAATAAGAAAATGTTCAAAAAATTACTAGGTCGAGTCACATCATAAAATACAGAAATAAGATAAATACTATTACTGACTGTACTTACTTCTGATTTACCTTCATATATTCTTTTTTTTTTTTTTTTTTTTTTTGTGGGTACCGGGGGGTCGACCTCAGGACCTCGCGTGCCAGCAGGCGCCCGTGCCGCTGAGCGATATCACCGGCCCCTTTTTCGTATGTGGGTTCTGGGAGTCGAACTCGGGCCCTCACGCTTGCCGGGCAGGTGCTTAAGCCGCTGAGCCATCTCACCGGCCCACCTTCATATATTCTTAACTCTTTCCGAAAGCTCTTGTTTTCTGGGTGCAGTGCTTATGTAAGAGGAGCGATGCTTGTGTCGTGTCGAGTGTGGAGACAAAGCAGATCAGGCCCTCAAAGAAAGTCAGAGAGGCTTAAACTTATCAGAGAATGAGGAGATTTAGTAGAAAAACATAGGATCTCCATGGAGTTTCATGGTGCTATTTGTAATTGATGATCAAGAATTCTGTTAACATTAGTACCAAATTGCCTTTGTCACGGTTTTATATCTAAATGTTCCCCCAAAGCTTCGTGTGCTCAAAAATGGGGCTTTTGGGAGGTGCTTAGATCATGGAGGCGAGATACTTATCAGTCCCCTGATGAGTTGATAGCTAAATATGATTTGGGAGGTGAAGCCTGGTTGGAGGAGGTGGTCACTGGGGGCGTGGCCAGGAAGGGTCCATCTCCCTCCTTCCTCCCTTGAGCTCACTCGCTGCTTCCTGTCTGCCTGGCCATGAGCTCTTTCTCCTCTGCCATCCCACCCACTGCTTCTAAGGCAGCCCAGTGTGGATTGAAACCTCTACAAACTGTGAGCCAAAACAAACCTTTCCTTTTTTCAGTTGTGGGGTCAGGTATTATGCCTCAGTGATGAGAAAGTAGCTAAGGCAGCCTTTGAGAGCGGTTGTCTTCACTACTGCTCAGTGTGCTAGGCAGGTGCAGAGGAAAAGTGGCTGGGGTCACCCACGACAAGAACTTTGTGAGGAAGTCTGACAGGTAGGTAGAGGATGACGGGGTCTGAAGTATAGGCAGACATATTGCGGAAATGCTTGACCATTGACTATTTATCAAATGGAAGAGGAGTGTCAGGATTGGAGGAAAGGGAAGAGTTTGAAGAAAGAAGAAAGGAGAGTTAGTGTGCCAAAGGTCCGATGAAAAGGATCACAACCATGGCAAAAGTAGTCAGTCTAGCTGGGATGACAGGAGATTAGGATCAGTGCTTGCCTTTATTATGATTTTTAATGAATATTTTTATTAGTACATGTTTTCAGTAGTGAGGCGTTGGTACATGTTAGTGACACATCTTAATTCTTTTTATGTCCCCTTTCCTCCCCTCTCTCCCTCCCCGCTTCCCAACATCTCCTACTCTCCTTCCCATTTGCAAAAGATCTATCTCCCTGTTTCCTATTTCTGTCTTTTAGTTTGCTGTTTAATACATTCCTGCATGCATGTACCACACCAGTGGTTCAGAGCCGCTCAGCAGCGAGACACGCAATTACAGCCCCATCATGAATGTCTTAATTTATTTGTACTCTGAGTTTCTCATATAAGAGAAACCATATGATATTTAAGTTCATATGTCTGATTTACTTCACATCACATTACGGATTTAAGGTGCATCCATTTTCCTACAAGTGACTCTACTCTGCTATTAAAGAAGGATTTTATTAGGATTTTTGCAGTGAAGTCCAGAGTTAACCATGGTTTGTGCTGCTGGAGTTTTTGAGTGAGCTAGAGAAAGTGGCTATGAAGTTATCAAATAAAAGAGAGGAGGAGGAGAACCTCAAGTTAGCGAAGACTTTATTGTAAGATCACGGAGGCCCGAGGGCTGGAAGAGTCATCGGGAGGCTAGAAGGAACCAAGTCCACACTCAGATCGCGAGGTGGGTGGAATGTGAGAGTCTAAACAGACCTTCCCTGAGAAGTGTCGTCTCCAGAAGCTGGGGGAGAGCTGTGCAACCAGGCTGCTGTCCCTGGGCTCTCGGAGCTAGAGATGAAGTCAGTCTGCTCCAGTGCTGCCTTCTCATTTCCTCCGATCTAATACGGCCTTCAGAGGGCCAGAGGCTGTGCACCAACGTATTGATCTGGGCATCATTAATGTCAAACTTGACAAATACACCATAACCATGAAAACAACTTGAATTAAATTCTCATGTAAATTCCCCTGCCTAAGGAACTCCTTTTTTGGTTTGAATGTGCTAATAATAAATCTCTTAAGTTGTCTAAAGCTTTTTATTTTTATTTTCATTTTTATTTTTATTTTTATTTTTAAAAACTGTTTTCACTGGTTACAGAATTCTAGGCTGGATATTTATTTTTTTTCTCAGCATGTTACAAACCTCATTCTATGGTCTACTGTCTTCCCATTGCTTCTATTAATAAGTCAGCTATCAGGAGTATTCTTCCTCTTTTGAGGGCAGTATGTCTTTTAGAGTTTAACATCTTTTAAATTTGTCTTTGTTTTCAGCATGTTAATTATGATGTCCAAGTGTCATTTTCTTAGTATTTAGAAGTCCTGAGAGTTTCATGAATACGTGACTGTGCTCTTTTGTCAATTTTGAAAAAGAATACGGCCATTATCTTGTCAAATGTTGCTTCTGCCCATTTTTCTATCTTCACTTTTATGGATTGTAATGTTAGATAGGATCTGTGAAAAGACCTATCTATCTATCTATCTATCTATCTATCTATCTATCTATCTATCTACAGTGGTAACAGGTTCATGAATTTAATTCTTTCCACGATTCTGGAATAGTATACTCTGGAATAGTTGACACTCAGTTGCAACCAGAATTAGGGAATGAATTCTGTGAATAGAATCATGAGTAGAATTAAGTTTGTGCACCAAGGTACCACTGTATATCCAGATACGGAAAGATAGATAGATAGAAATATAGGTATAGACATTTTGCTTTCTGTCTTGTTTTTTTCCAATCTTTTAGCTATCCATATTTCTGTGTAATAACTTCAGTTTACCTGTTCTCCAGTATACTAGTCTTTTCAGGGAAGACCAACATGTTGCTAAATACATCTGGTAGGAAGTTTTAGTTATTGTATTTCTAGTTGTAGAGTTTCTATTTCATTCTTTTTGATGGATTCCAGCTCACTAGTAAAATCTTCCATCTTGTCATCTTTTTTTTAGATAAAATAAAAAGTTGTTTTTTAAAATACATTTCTGATAACTACTATCTTGGCTACCCCTGGCCTAGTCTTGGTTACCCCTGGCCTAGTTCTGTTGTTTGTTTTGCCTTTGCCTTAGTGCTGGAATGTTTAGTATTTACTGGTTGGATGTTGCACATTGCATTTAAAAGTTGTTATCTGGATGGTACTGCCTTTCTCTAGACATATTTCACCTTATCTATTTTGACAAGAAGCTAGAGTAGATAAAGATGACCTCCATCCATGTGGAACTTACCTTGATGGAGATCAGGCTGGAATTTTGTACGGTTTGATCACCCTCGTGTTTTTCTTCTCTCATAGCATAGCCTTTCAGAGGTCCAAATGAGTCTCTGCATATTTACTAGTAGTACTCCTTGGTGGGTCCTAGGCTTGAGACTTCTGTCTCAGTTATAACTTTTCTTTATAGCTGCACTCTTGTGTACAGATCTTAAGTAGTAGCAAATCCATAAGGTGAAATCCAGGGCTGAGTGTGCAGTTCATCCTCTTTCACCTTCTGTTTCCCAAGGATCCTGGCCCTCAAGCCTTTGAACTCCTTTCAAGAACTTCCCTGATCCTGTTTAAAATTTAACAGCAGGAATGTATAGAAGAACAAGATACCAAAACCATGGAAAAATACGCTTACCAGGAACACCTGCTCTAACTGAAAGGACTGACCTTATGTGGGGTGCTCTTTACTATAAGCTTGCATGTGGCAAGAGTGGTTCTCCCCTGCTTTTTGGAGGCATCGACATTTACGAAGCTATACCTTGTCCACTAGAAAAACTCTCGTCATCGTTACGACAACATACATGAACAGCTTTGCAAATAATTGTACAAGATTAAAGAGTGAAAATTGCTTCTTAAAAATTCTCCATTGCCCAGTGCCAGTGAGATCTAACAATAAGAGTCGTAGTACTATTTACTAAAATTTACTAGAGGTTTACTATGGGCAAGATTCTGTGTTAGGTGCTTTATGTAGTTCATCTCATTTAATACTAAGAAGATGCTGAGGTAGTAAGGACAACTGCTCCTATTCCACACTTGGGGAAACTGTGTCTTAAAAAGATGAAGTCACCTTGAACAAGGTTCAGAGCCTGGAAATAGACGGCACAAAGAAGGGTGAATTCGTATTTTTCTAACTCCGAGGTCCATGTTCATTTCCAACATTTTGCCCTCATTCAACAGAACTAGTCTCCTGGTCTCTGGAATTTTGAGGATCTCCCTTAAAATGGGCACTTCGTAGTCCCAGGGCTTTGTATGCCAGTGATTTCCGTGCTGAAAACATTTCCCTCAAGCATTTCCAGATTCTTCCTGGTCCTGCTCAGCCTCGCTTTGATGTGTGTGTAACATAAACTGCTTCCATTTATAACTTCTGTGGCAAATCAGTAAGTTTGTTTTTTTTTTTTAATAAAGCTTTATGTGGGGACAGGAAGAAGTTAGTGGTGGGGCTTTATTTTTGGAGGATTAGGTTGGCAGGCGGGGTGTGGGGAGTACTTTCTGCAGTGTCAGATGCATGAGTTACAGGAAATGATAGCTCAGGCAGCAGCTCCGAGCTCGCCAGTGAGTCAGCACTGAGTCCAGTTTTCTGCTGAGACCTAGGCTTGCAGGTGAGCCCCTGCCTTCCCCACTCTCCAGGCCCTGGAGATTCTGGCTTCCCCCATGGGAGCCTTTCAGTTACCTGTCCTGGAGAGGAAGATCCAAAGAGCTGTGTTTTCATTTTCATGCAGCTATTTCCATGTTTCCTTAGGAATAAGCGATGGTTCCGATTCTTCCTCCTGATGCCCAGCGGACAGAGCCAATGACCTTCCGTCCAGAGGATGGAGTTTGGGATTGGTACAGAATCTAGTGCTTAGGGCAATGCACTGACCTCGTACACTGCTTCCCCTTTCTAGGGTCTTTAAAAATGGCAAAGCACTGTGGAAAAGCAAGACGAGGAGATGCTGCTTCCGAGGAAGCGGCGGGCAGAAAAAGTCATCTTCTCACAACTGAGAACACGTGCATGCGGCAGAAAGACTAGAACCGAATCAGCGTGGTTCTTGGGTCGGGATAGTAGTACATATTTTAGTAATTGTTTTAACTTCATTTTCCAGGTTTGATAAATCGGCGCAAGTTGTAAAGTTCATTCTAAGTGCAATCCATTACTATTTTAAAATAGCTATTTCATTTGTGAGGAAAAAAATGAACCAAATCGCCTTCATATTTTAGGACATTTTTCCCCAGACCTTGTCCAGACTTTTTAAATTTTTATTTTTATCGGTACATGTTTGGCGTACATAATGATTACATTGATCATGGGGAGTTGATCCATGCACATGACACGTCTTAATTATTTTTCGTTCTCCTTTCTCTCCCCTCTATCTGTGGCATTCTCATTTGCAAAACTGCTCAGACTTTTAAAGACGATCTGGTCATACGTAGCTACTACCTTTGCTCAGAGGCCTCGACCTGCCAGGTTTGTAGTTCCTCTTTTCATGAGGAGAAGCGCTGTTATCCCCACTTTACAGATAAGGAAACTAATGATCAACACGATTGAAGAAACTTTCCCAGGTCGATGAGCTAGTAGGTAGTGGAGTTCCACCCACACCAGATGACTTCGAGGTCCACGCAACTCTTAGCCTGAGTACAGAACGATGCTGTCCTAGGCTCCAGTCCACCATGCTAAAGGCATTTTAGTGTATTAACTTGCTGCTAGATCAAACACCCATGAAGAAAAAATTGTATTGCAATATTGTGATCTCCTTGCAAAACTAAGATTCTAAAGCTCACATGCACTTGACCTCTACTTCAGTTAGAGAAATCCCGCTTAGCAGGGGTGTACATATACCTGTGTGTGTGATTTTAAGTAGACAAAAGGAGCACAGTAAGTACTTGGTTGAGTGGTTGGATCCCCCCAGAATCTGAAGTAATTCTTTACTGTTCTTTATGATTTCCCTGAAAATTCATAGGTGTATGGGACTGACACTAAGCGAAATGTTTTACTGTATGGTAGTAGCTGGAAGTGACAGTTTTGGCTGAGGAAAGGATGGTGTGTTACAAAGTGAAGCACTAACCATTTCCTAAAAATGACCATCGCATTGGCCCAGCAGAGCCCTAATTTTCCATTTTTAATAAGTTGATGGTGTTTAAAGCTCTTTTAAATTTTTTGTTGCGATTATTATACAATTTAATGTTCTGGTTTTTAGATTTATTGAAGAACGGATGTGCAATAAACTGTACATATTTAATGTTTAATTTCTCATCTGTGAAACACGACTTTAATAGATGATGAACAAACCCAGCCCCCCCAAAAGTCTTTCTGTCACGTTGCATATTTGAAAGACAAAACCGGGTCATTTATTTTCTCCATCTAATTTGTAGAAAAAACCTGGACGGGGGGACTCAGCTGATTGAGTCTGGATTCTAATCTTACCCTCACAAGCTCCATGACATTCATCACATCCCCTTCATTCTTCTGGCTCTTAGTTTTCTCATCTGAAAAATTGAGGGGTTGGACTAGATGGTCCCTGAGGCTCCCTGCAGCACTAAAGTTCAATAAAGCTAAGAGGCCAGGCACACTTAGGGTATTGGCTCGTGTCCAGATGGTTTTATGTAAAAATGTAGCTGTCCCCAGTGGCTGGGTGTCAGCTGTGCTGCCTTGGCTCTCCCTGCTTTGCTTGATTGGTCATCACGAAATCATTGCATTTCTTTCCCTTCTCTTTCACCCTGATTCAAGGTCACTGTGTCCTCGTTTGCGTGATGGTCTTACACAGCTTCTGGAACCACTCTTCTTGAGAATTTAGAGCTAAGGCTTGGTTATGATGGGAACTCAGCAAAACCTTAAGCAAAGAGCCTATAAGGGCTGACAGGGCCACCAGCTCTCTGGATAGCTTACAGATAGCTTGGGCCTTTCATGAGGGGGCAGAGACAAGCTGTGTTGGATGTAGTTCAGGACTGGGGAAAGGGATGCAGATTAGAGTTTAATTAAAATTCTCATCCCAACTTTGCCCATCTCCTTGCCAAGTTAGCAGCAAGCCTTTCTGTTTGTGGTCCTGGTGATTTTCCCGTGATGACATGCATAGTTACCTTAAAAGTTTTGGCAGATTCACCTGTGATGTCAGTATGCTCGCCAGATGCTTTGGCCATGCCAGGCACGCTGCCAACTTTTTCCTGTGTTTTTGGAGACATCCGGCCCACTACTGCCAGCGTTCCTGGTGGGAGGGGAGCTTTGGAAAGAGCAAGGGATGCGAAGAGAGCTGATTACAGGTGAGGAAACAGTCTCACCCCAGCTTAGAGATCATTCTAAACTGCTTCTGTGTTTCAGAGAGCTAAGCGGGATTTCTGAGGTTGGGCTGCTCTGACGTCGTGCTGGCCCACCATGAGGCTCTTCCTGCTTGGTGTCTACGTGCTACTTCTGAGGATCTCCCAGTCCGGAGCAGTCAGCTTTCCTGAAGATGCCGAACCCCTTAACACTGTCGACTACCACTGTAAGTCACCCAGAGCAGTCTCCTTTCCTAAGAAGGAAGTTCTTTTAGTTTTCCTTTTCCAAGCCTGTTCATTGTCAGACAGACTTTTATATGTCTTTGAAATGTTTTGCATATTAATCGATCTGTAATCATTTCCAAATGTTTGGAGGAAACAGAACCATTTTGTTGGGTGCTTTTCTGAAGCAACCCATACAGATAGGTTATATATTTTCCGTAAAAGGAAAAAGACCATTTGCGGACATTCACCATTTTTTATTCATTTATATTCAAGACCTTAAGAGAGGAATTTAGTTAAAACCCTTCTACAACTAGTATATACAGCTAATCAATGCTGTCTATTGATTCTTCAGTTCCGTAATCCTGACTGATGGTTTAGCCCATTTTTACTTGCAGATTCAAGGCAATATCCGGTTTTCAGAGGACGCCCTTCAGGCAATGAATCGCAGCACAGGCTGGACTTTCAGCTGATGTTGAAAATTCGAGACACACTTTATATTGCTGGCAGGTAATTTTCCTCTCGTTGGTTTATTAGATTAAAATTCTTTCTCTTGTGGTGCTTGCATTAATGTGTCTAGTTCATGAAAAACTAATATGTGATTGTGATCAAGAATTGCAAGTAGCCAAAAATATTCACCGAGAAGAGTCAGTGTTGTGTACTAGGAACAAAATGCAGAGTTAAAGCCTTTAGCGGTGCTATTTTATTACTGCCATCAAGAAATCATGCACCATTCTTTTCTCCTAAAGCAGCAGGGAAAAATCTTTATTCTTTTTTAACTTTGAATTATTGGAGCAAATATTAGAAATATGCCTATGCTAATACCAAGTAGCAGCTTTACCCTTGCCTGGAGAGAAAAGCATTCTCTGCTTCCTGACAGCAGTGATATATAAAAGTATCTCACTAATGAAGAAGTACTCTTTGTTGACTTTGTTTAAGACAGAAAATTCAGATGATCTCCAAGGCACAATAAAGGCAGATCTGTAAAAATAAAATAAGCAGCAGCTTACCATCTTTATGCATTCACGTGATCTGACTTACTGCCTTTTTTTCCAACAGGGATCAAGTTTATTCAGTAAACTTAAATGAAATCCCCAAAACGGAAGTCATACCAAGCAAGGTGAGCAATTGTAGCCTCCAGATTCATTTGCATTCTGCCAGAATTTGAATAATGCCCACCTGTCCACACAATGTCCCCAGTTAAAATCTCAACTTTGACTTTGCTTGGTTAATACAGAAGCTGACATGGAGGTCAAAACAACAGGATCGAGAAAACTGTGCTATGAAAGGCAAACATAAAGTAAGTGCAGTGGACAAGCGTCTGCTAGATTTAGTCTTTTCTGGGCTTGCTCCCATGACGTCAGCCTACGGGATGTCTAACATTAACACGATGGTTACTTTCTTTAGGACGAATGTCACAACTTCATCAAAGTATTTGTTCCAAGAAATGATGAGGTGGTTTTTGTTTGTGGCACCAATGCGTTCAATCCTATGTGCAGGTACTATAGGGTAAGCATACTTTCCATGCTTTGCTTTTTCGACCAGTCTTTCTCCCCTTCCCTGCTATGCTGTTAGAGTTGAATCCTTTCTGCTATAACTCAGTAATTTGTTTTATCTCTAATGCTATAAAAGAATAAAAACAGAATTCCTCAAATAGAATTTCAGTACAAATAAAGCAATATTGCCTTCCAACAGGTACATTGAACAGATGTGACATTAGCTATTTATTTTTCTTTTGTAGCTGAATACCTTGGAGTATGATGGGGAAGAAATTAATGGCCTGGCAAGATGCCCATTTGATCCCAGACAAACCAATGTTGCCCTTTTTGCTGGTAAGAACCTTTAGTGTAATGAATGTAAATGATTAATGACATTGAAGGTACAAAAAGAATTTAAAGGAAGGAGAAAAGCTCATGAGTTGGATAGACATCTTGATGCAGGCATTTCAAAGGCTAAAATCTATGAACAAATTTTTTAAAAAGACAAACATAAAAGCCAGGAGGCTTCAGTGACTATGATAAGCTTTCTGACACGTGGTTGTTAACTAAGCTGGTGACCTTAAATAAGTTGGTTTACGTTGGATGTTTAGATGCCTCATCTACAAAATTAGGTAACACCAGGGGCCAGCCTGCTAGAGGTTGAGAGTGGGCATCAGGTGTTGGGTTATCCGTGTGGGTCCCAGTAACACAGGTGAGCACAACACAAAGGCTGTAACACACTGCATAGGCCAACACACCAGAGGATAATTATGGTGATTTTACCAAATTAGAACTTTGATTTCAGATGGGAAGCTGTATTCTGCCACGGTGGCTGACTTCTTGTCCAGCGATCACGTTATTTATCGAAGCATGGGTGATGGATCTGCCCTTCGTACAATCAGATATGATTCCAAGTGGATAAAAGGTACCTTGGAAGAGCGATGTCCTGGGGTCCCTAGGGAGAGCCGTCCAGGCCATGAGGGAGCTGTGTGCATGACTTTGTTGTGTTCCTGTGAGCAAGAACCCATCGCTATGGTTGTGAGTGGGAGCCTTGCTGGGGAAAGAGGAGATGAGGTGGACTCTCAGGACAGTAAGCTCATCTGGGCAGTTATCCAGGGTGATCTGAAATACACACACCCACACCCACACATGCGCCCGTGCACACACAGACACCTGCACAACACTCATACATGCACACACACCCACACAAACCTAGAGACCGATCTTGTCTTTGTCTACCAATTTGTCTAACTCTAAATGCACATATGACTACTTATCTATTTCCATCTGCCTGCCTTGGAGAGCTAACTGTGAGAACGGATGAGTCCATATCTGCCCACAGTTATTTTTTTCCCTTTGGATTCTAGAAATCAGGATTTTTTTTAATCTCAGTATAAGAGTCTTTCCTCCCTAGTTAAATAGGTTAATGAATAAATCTGTTGAAACAAAGACCTTCGCTGTAGTTCAGTTCCCTGTAGGCCTTTTTACAGTCCATTAGCTGGCTTTAAAGATGCTGGGCTCCCTGGAACTTAAACGCACCCACACTGGGGACTCCTCGAAATCACTACCTTGAATGTAACTATGCAGCATCTGTCCATCATATGTTGAAGTCAGGGTCTTATATGCTAATTGCATTACCCTTTAGGAACTAGTTTGTTTCTGATTTTTCTTTCAGAGCCACACTTTCTTCATGGCATAGAGTATGGGAACTACGTCTATTTCTTCTTTCGAGAAATCGCCGTAGAACATAATAATTTAGGCAAGGCAAGTATCTGCACTTGATTTGTATTGTGGACTTCTGCTGTGTGGAATTGAGGCCACTTTGGCAACATGATGGACGCTTTCCTGGCCTGCTTTTCACCACTCAGCTCAGTGCACAGGAGGCCAAGTGCAGAGCTGGGGTGCTTATCGTGGGAATAATTGCTGGAAAAAACCTGAACAATGGCTAGAGTAGGAATAGCAGCCTTGGGCCTTGAGCGGCTTTCTCATTTATTTTCTGTCACATAGAGAGTATTCTACAGGTACCCTTGAGCTATAGAGGTGTCTTTTCCTTTTTAGAAATCCATTGATAGCCTGGTCTTTTGCACTGTCAAAAGGTGGTTGGGAGGAAGGGGCTCTTGCCCCAGATAGAGTATTTCTGGAAAAGCTCGCGTGATCTTAAAGCATCACAACCACTTTATGCCCAGGGTACAGCCGGCACAGTTCATTAACAATATGAGAAGCAAAGTCGGAGACGAAGTGAGGGAATGGTTTTCATTCAGCACTGTGGATAGATAGCTCATGTCTTGGGAGTGTGTTTGGTAGAATAGGAAATTGCCCTTTTTTTCTCGAAGGTAAATGTAGTTTACATTCTTACTGTACATACCCCTAAGGAGAAGGCTGCTAGATTCTTTTGTACCAGACATCTTTAGCATTTTTTGGTCCCCCTGATAAATAGCTGCTTTTTGTTTCCATTCCTCTCCCATGCTCATAACCCCATTGCTTCACTTTTGTCCCTGGGCAGGCTGTCTATTCCCGCGTGGCCCGCATATGTAAAAACGACATGGGTGGCTCCCAGCGGGTCCTGGACAAACACTGGACTTCATTTCTGAAGGCTCGGCTTAACTGCTCTGTCCCTGGAGATTCGTTCTTCTATTTTGATGTTTTGCAGTCTATCACAGATATCATACAAATCAACGGTGTCCCCACTGTGGTCGGGGTGTTTACCACACAGCTCAACAGGTGAGAACAGGTCCCTGGGGCTTCAAAAGCTTCTCTGAGGTCACTTGTCGGAACCAAGCACCACCTCTTCCTGATGGGCTTTCTTCTTTTGCAGCATTCCGGGTTCTGCGGTCTGTGCATTCAGCATGGATGACATCGAGAAAGTATTCAAAGGACGATTTAAAGAACAGAAAACCCCGGATTCTGTTTGGACAGCAGTCCCTGAAGACAAAGTACCAAAGCCAAGGTAAAGGAAAAAGTGGAGAAGGATTTTGCTTGGAACACAGTTCTGTGGTCATTGGACGCATCCATCCATCCATGCATCCATCTATCCATCCATCCATCCATCCATGCATCCATCCATCCATCCATCCATGCATCCATGCATGCGTCCAACCTCGGAGAGCAGTGGGGCTTCCCTCCCCAGGACAGTCCCTCTGTGGCAGTTCATTCACAGTACATGGCCCCCTGTGAGCTGTCCCCAACCCGTGCCTGGAACATGGGCAGCCTGCTGAAGGCAGGGCAGTAGCATTGCCCCTCTGGTCCTGCGGACTCGCCCTCCTCTCTTGTCCTCTTCTCTCAAGATGTTCACTTGCTCCCTAGACCCGCTGTGGGGGAGGCAAGCAGTCAGAGGACACTGCTTTCCTTTTAGGCCCGGGTGCTGTGCAAAACATGGCCTTGCTGAGGCGTACAAAACCTCCATCGAATTCCCCGACGAGACCTTGGCCTTCATCAAGTCCCACCCGCTGATGGACTCCGCCGTCCCCCTCATTGCTGATGAGCCCTGGTTCACCAAGACGCGGGTCAGGTGAGCGGGAAGCAGGGGTCGCCCCGCCCCATGCATCCCGGGGCTCTCGACCCCACCGAGGGTGACTCGGCCACCTCCTCCCACAGGTACAGACTGACGGCCATCGCTGTGGACCACTCCGCGGGGCCCCACCAGAACTACACTGTCATCTTCGTTGGTTCTGAGGCCGGCGTGGTACTTAAAGTGTTGGCAAAGACCAGTCCCTTCTCTCTGAATGACAGCGTGTTACTGGAGGAGATTGAAGCCTACAACCACGCAAAGTAGGTGTATTTTACGAGAACTCCACTCACATGTTGCCGGAGTGTATTTCATCTGGTCATTTCCCTGCAGCCCTCTAAATTAGCTGTGGTTTGGCATATTAGAAATCCTGAGCTTAGATTTTTTTTTTTTTCGGGGTTTTAGTTTTTTTGTTTGTTTCCTGAGCCTATTAGGGTGAGGAAGGAGAACAGTTGATAAGTTTAAAAAATATCTTCAGCCCTTGTTTTTCACCTGTGGAAGATGAGAACATTTCAACACTCCTGCCCTTACCTTGCAGGTGTATTTCAGGAGGCTACATGCGCAGACAGCCTAAGCATGCACAACACAAAGCATGTTGATGGTTTAGCATTTTCTGTCAGTGAGCATTTTCTGTCAGTGAGATAAGGAGACAATTGAGACAATTAAAACAAACATGAAATACATGAGAGAAATGAAACAAGGGAGGCTAAAGAGAGGTCCAGAAACATGTTGCAGGAAGGATTTGAATGCATTAGATCATCCTTCTTTTCATCCTCCATCCTTCATAAATACAGTTCCCTTTCACCTTCATAACAGGAGAGCAATCTCCAGAAAACGCTTTGTCTGGCCTATGATTTGATCAACCATGCAAAGCCACAAAGATGAATCCCGGAGTTATTATTCCCCAAACTTTGTACTGGCCTATTTTGCTACTAAGGATATTTCTTAGGACTGCCCCAGCTTGTAGGAATTACAAAACTAAACAGTACTGGCTTGTGCAGTTTGTGTCGCCTTTGACTGCTAAATGTGTGACTTTGAAATGTTTCCTCTAAAACAGGTGCAATGCTGAGAATGAGGAAGACAAAAAGGTCCTCTCGTTACAGTTGGATAAGGATCACCATGCTCTGTACGTGGCTTTCTTGAGCTGCGTCATCCGAATCCCCCTCAGCCGCTGTGAGCGGTATGGATTGTGTAAAAAGTAAGCTCATGTTCTTCGAAATTTTTCTTTCCCCCTTGTGGTATTGGGGATTGAGCCAATGGCCTTCACAGTGAGCTATGTCCCTGGCCCTTCTTTGTGTTTTATTTTGAGACACGGTCTTGCTAAGTTGCCTAGGTTAGGCTTGAAGTTGCCTCAGCCTCTCAGAGGCGTGTGTTTCTTTGTTTACATGAGGTTTGGTACTGTGGAAACCTGTGATGGTGAGAAAATCCAAGTCATATTCTGTTTGGCTGTGTGCAGGTCTTGCATCGCATCTCGGGACCCGTACTGCGGCTGGTTGAGCCAGGGGACCTGCGGGAGAGTGACCCCAGGAACGCTGTAAGTATGCGTCGTCGTGTGGGCCATGAACCGTCTTCTCCAGGGTATCAAAAGCCATACGTTTTAGAAAAGTACCCTTCTATTTATTTTATTTTTTTTTTTTGATACGGGAGAAGGAATAGAAATAAAAAGAAAACCTGAACTATGAGAAGAGAGCATGTAGAGCTAATAATACTCAAGGGATGTGGTCACAGAGAAACACCCAATTCTCTTCTATTCTGGTCTCTTAAACATCCTAGTTCAGTTTTTACCAGAAATAGGCAATTTAGCAAGTCATGTTGCAAGTCCTTTGGTTCTCTCTGCCCCTTCTTACTAACCCGTCTGTGTTCTCCGTTGTCACTTGGGTCCTATGAAGGCTGCTAACCGAAGACCTCTTTGCTTTCCATAACCACAGCGCTGGAGGGTACGAACAGGACACCGAGTACGGCCACACGGCCCACCTAGGGGACTGCCACGGTAAGACGCGACCTTCCGTCCCCCCTGCCACTTCTTTTTGACCACATTTGCACGCGAACACTGTTTTACAAGCAGCCTTTGTAAGGATGCAGGACACATAACCACCTAGCATTTAACTTAAACTTCGCAAAAGTCGAGCCGTTTGGTCATGGGAGTGCAGCTGCAGAGAATCTTACTTTTTCTTTTCCTTCGCTGTTGACAGTTTTGTAGAAAATCTAGAGAAAGGTAGTCTAACCAGTAGGTAAATCTTCTAGTTTGTAGTCTTTTCTTTTGGCTTTTTTAGTTAATTGGAATTCGTAAATTTTTTGCTTTCTTTTGGTTACTTTTCACTGATTACTTGTTCCTTTAATTCCTTTAGAAATTTTGCCTACTTCAACTACACCAGATTACAAAATATTTGGCGGGCCAACATCTGGTTAGTTTTTTTCATTTTTTTGAATTAACAACCTTTTCTTTCCTTCAGTTCAGCATTTTCAGCCCCTTTTCCCCTCCTTTTGCGCAGTTTGGCAAACCTTCATTTTTCCGCTTTGACTCATGATCCCACTGACAGCTCCAAAAGACTTTTTCTCACTCAGCACTTCACCCCTGTGTAGCATGTGAACGGTTCATCATCGACCAAGGCACATCCTTTAAGAAAAGTCAGCTGGGTCAACATAAACCCCATCCCCGCTGCACGCACGCCCACCCTAGCTTTCCTCTCTCTCTCCCTCTGTCACCCCTTTGCATCGTGAATGAGCCCTCTGTCCATCTATCCTGAATGGATGGCAGAATTTCATAATGTCCTCCCTCCCTCCCTCACCTTTCCCAAAACCCAGGAGCCAAATACACATTTCCCAAAAAATGTGTATTTGTGAGTTTTAAAGATCTCTTCTGGAATGTTTTGCAATAATCCCGGGACTCTTGGAATGTCATGGTGTCAGTGATGTGGCAGACACTTCAGAAGAAAGCGAGCTGGGTTTGGATGTGCTAAGATATTCAGTGAGCTCTTCCCGCCCTGTCTCTCTCTGTCTGGGACTGTTGCACTGCTCCAAATTGGGGTTACGGGTTTTAGCCTAAAATTGTATGCTTAGCTTTGGAGAGAAAGCTGCTTGGTGAAGGGAGCTGAGAGAGCTAAAAGATTAAGTGACTCAGCCGCATTGCTGCTCCTAGGGCTGGCAGCACTTCCTGTCCTTTTGGGGAGAAAAGGAGGGCGGATCTTATGTATCTGAGCATCGCTGTTCAGTTTGTAAATCCCACTGCTTTTGCATGAGTTGCTGCTGACTCCCTGGAAGCAACTCTCCAAGCATTTCGGAGAACACAAGCAAAGTTCTCCATTGGCCCTGCAAAATCCACAGGTAGACAGGAGGCCCACAGTAAAGCAGATTGACCTCTTAGGCAGGGCTGGTTTATCAGGTCCTGAATCAAGTGCTTACTCGGGCCGACCCAGGTGCTTTCTGATGAAATCACATTGTGGCTTCCCCAGTGAAGAAAGTAGTTTCCAACCATCTGTGAAAATACTTTTTTCAAATATGCACAAAAAGCACAGAAATGAAATGGCGACGTTCTGTCACAAGAGGGTGGGCAGGCTGCAATTAATCTGCACTGGAATTTGTTTTACCTCTTCCACAAGTCGCATTAATACCCACACGGGCATGAGTAGGAATGTCTGAATGTCTTTCATTTTGAAATCTGCTTAATACGTCTTTACTGTTCATTTTTTAGTTTGTATTCTTCTCTTGCAAGAAAGGGATTTGGTGTAGACTCCTCAGGTGTGTTTTTACAGAATTCTAGAACAAACCTCATAGCTTTGACTTAAACTTTACTGCAAAATGCTGCAGACCGATGAGAAAGTCTTCCGACGCTTCCCATGTTAATAAACATCTGTTTGCCACCACAGACATGGAGGTATCTTCATCTTCTGTTACCACAGTGGCAAGTATCCCAGAAATTACACCCAAAGTGATTGATACCTGGAGACCTAAACTGACGAGCTCCCGGAAATTTGTAGTTCAAGATGACCCAAACACTTCTGATTTTACTGATCCTTTATCGGGTATCCCAAAGGGTAAGGTCTCACCAGGGAACTCATCTGTAACTGTGTGGAAACCTGATTCCGAGCATGTGTGGTTCTCGAAGGCCTCCCTCGCCTCCACCTCACTGGCCACAGTGGCTTGGGGTGGCTGTGGTTGTGTCTGCAGGCGTCTGGGAAGAGGAAAGGGCTGGAAGGCTCTCAGACACGTGGCTAGTGATGCAGCCCCTCAGACAGTCTCGTATGTGTTGAGTTCTGTCTGAAGGAGCTGGGAGATGGCTGAATATCCGGGAATTTCAAGGATTGCTCTCCCAACATCAAAAAACAAAACTCCTTAATGGCGATCTTCTTAGTGTCAGATGTTTTGTCTAAGAGCCTTTCCCAGCTTCTTGTTTAGCTTTGATTCAGAATGCAATATGAAAGGCTATGTGCGGTGACAAGTTGCTTGAATGCCACAAGCAATAAACTATAACAGTGCTTGTCCCTAGCTCTTTCAGCCCATAAGAAAAGCAACTATAAAATAGCTGCCTGTTGAGTTAGCTAATGAGATATATTACTCCAAAAAATATATCTATTCCTCAGTGCTACTAAACTGTGGTATCAGGTTTCCAACCAGTTTTTATGGCACTGCTTTGTCATTTATGATTTACGTCTGTTGATTTTGGTTTATATATTTTCATTGTAAACAATTTTGTCGTTCTTCTTTCTGCTTTATTTTCTTTAGCAACACCATTTCTTTCTACATTTCTTTTCTTGGTTTTTTACAATGCCACTAAATTCCATAACCCCAGACACTGAGTATAAACAACTAATGTTCAAAGGCCTTAGTACTAATCTCAAGCAACAGAATTTTCAAAACCAACTGACCGACTTGTTCTGGGATAGTTGTGTGTGTAGCATGTAACAGACTTGGATACCTCTTGAGCTAACATTTCCTTGATTGACTGTTAGATGTCTGTGGTTGCATTAAAAATTCCAGTATTTACCAACTAATTCACTCTTCTCCTTCTAGGTCTAATTTAAGTATTTCTCAGTATTTCCAGATAACTTAACAATATCACTTAACTAATACGTAGCTTAGTTTCTTATTCTGTCTAGATTATTTTTATATAGCAGGTAATTCAAGAGTGCTTCTCCCCAAGATGGAATAAAAAAAGAAAATCAAACCAAACATGAAAATCTTTATTTGTAGCTAACAATGACCAAGTGGTTGTTTCAGTCTGTGAACAAATGATGTGTTTGTATTCTAGTTAGGTTAGTACAATTATATTAGCATAATTATTTAAAGATAATATATATTTATGCTAATTCATACGTTTCTCTAATCCCCACAGCAGCTGCCCTTTAATCCTGATTTGTGAATTAGGAGAAAATCATGAGACTAAACATTTCATGGGATTAAAATGGGCTGTTTAGAATGGGCTCCCTCTATTTTTTAGGTAGAAGCTGGGGATTTCTCTACATGTATTTAAGAGAGGTTGGGGGGAAGGACAGAAAAACACAGATTGGTGGGAGATTAGAGTCACCCTGGCGTTTGAGCAATCGTGTGTGTCTCTGGGGACCCTCTTGTAGTTAAAGAAAAAGGACTGTGTGGAATATCGGCCCCTATTTGAGCCTCCGAGCTAAGCATGTGAAGGTAGTGTGGGCTCGGTAGAAGCCACTTGCTGTTGACAGTTTGTACAAAGCCCTTCATTCAGGCTCTTCCCGTGTCTGCTGCAGGTGTGCGGTGGGAAGTCCAGTCCGGAGAGTCCAACCAGATGGTGCACATGAACGTGCTCATCACCTGCGTCTTCGCCGCCTTCGTGCTGGGCGCGTTCATCGCGGGTGTGGCCGTCTACTGCTACCGCGACGTGTTTGTGCGGAAGAACAGGAAGATCCATAAGGACGCCGAGTCGGCTCAGTCGTGCACAGACTCCAGCGGAAGTTTTGCCAAACTGAATGGCCTTTTTGACAGCCCGGTGAAGGAATACCAACAGAATATCGATTCTCCTAAACTCTACAGCAACCTGCTGACCAGCCGGAAAGAGCTGCCACCGAGTGGAGACACGAAGTCCATGGTGCTGGACCACCGCGGCCAACCTCCGGAGCTGGCCGCCCTCCCCACGCCGGAGTCCACACCTGTGCTGCAGCAGAAGCCCCTGCAGGCCATGAAGAGCCACTCAGACAAGGCCCACGGCCACGGGGCTTCCCGCAAGGAAACCCCCCAGTTCTTCCCTTCCAGTCCTCCGCCCCACTCCCCACTCAGCCATGGGCACATCCCCAGTGCTATTGTCCTCCCGAACGCCACCCATGACTACAACACATCGTTCTCCAACTCCAATGCCCACAAAGCTGAGAAAAAGCCGCAACACATGGATCACCCCATCACGAAGTCCTCCAGCAAAAGAGATCACCGGCGATCTGTGGATTCCAGAAATACCCTCAACGACCTCCTGAAGCATCTCAACGACCCAAATAGTAACCCCAAAGCCATCATGGGTGACATCCAGATGGCCCACCAGAGCCTCATGCTGGATCCTGTGGGGCCGATGTCTGAGGTTCCTCCCAAGGTTCCCAACCGGGAGGCATCGCTCTACTCTCCCCCCTCAACGCTCCCCAGAAACAGTCCGACCAAGCGAGTGGATGTCCCCACCACTCCCGGGGTCCCCATGACCTCTCTGGAAAGACAAAGGGGTTATCACAAAAATTCCTCCCAGAGGCACTCTCTATCTGCCATGCCTAAAAACTTAAACTCACAGAACAGTGTTTTGTTGTCGAGACAGCCCAGTATGAACCGTGGGGGATACGTGCCCACCCCCACGGGGGCGAAGGTGGACTATATTCAGGGGACACCCGTGAGTGTCCATCTCCAGCCTTCCCTCTCCAGACAGAGTAGCTACACCAGTAATGGCACCCTCCCCAGGACGGGACTAAAGCGGACGCCGTCCTTAAAACCTGACGTACCACCAAAGCCTTCCTTTGTTCCTCAAACGACGTCTGTCAGACCACTGAACAAATACACCTACTAGGCCTCCAGTGTGCTGTTCTGTATGGCTTTATCCTGTCCGTGTCCTTGAGAGGTACCTTCAGACGAGACACCTGCTTGTATTTTTAGAGAACCAACTGGCCAAAGAGACTCCCTCACTTTGGCAGCGTCAGAACTCGCCCCGTGTAGCTACCGTGGCCAGGCTTCTGTGTACCTGCCTGAGAACAAGGGAAGGTGCTGCTCATTCCATTTCTTTTGTTTGAAGCTCTCATGGTGTGTAGCTCTGAAGGCTACTTTGCCTATAGAAAGAGCGGATTCAGTACCAGAAGAATCTGTGAACAAATACTTGAAAATGGGTTCAATTCAGACTGCCATTACGTGTGGTCTTCCCATTAAATGTGAACATTTTAACTATGTATGCATTCACCTTGCCTCTTGCACAAATGTCAAAAAATAAAAAGGATGGTAATGTCTCCAAGAAATGAACTTGTACATTACCATGCAGTTTGCTGAAAATTCAGTCTTTGACCCAAACTGTAGCATTTTTTCCAATTGTAGCATGAGCATTTTTCTCATGCTACCAACAAACCTTGTTGCAGCTATGAGTGTGTATATATGTGTGTGTGCGAGAGAGAGAGAGAGAGATGGTGAGGTCTGTACCCACTAGGATTTGTGTACATGCCCATCGCATCTTTCTGTGCTATGGCATTGTTTACATTGACTGAATAAGAGACACTTCCTTCTTGTTACAGCAGTCCACTGGGTCCGGCTCTGAGAGCGGATACAATCCAGACTTCTTAATACTCAATCATGAGCTTCATTTCTGTGGTGGTACCCAATGCCAGAATGTAAGAGTTCCATAATTTTGTGCTGCTATCCCTTAAAACTTCTATTCCAGTCTTGCCAGCTTACGGAGCTAGAGATATCAAGAGGTGCCCTTGGTGTATCCACCAGTGTCAAGTAGGAAAATGTACCTGTCCACTGTGAACCGAGGCCCGAGTCACTCTTTAACCTCGGACACACTAATAAGGGTTGATTTGGACTGTGTTTGTTTGTTTGTTTGTTTCCCATAGAGTAAAAATGTTTCACCCTTAGTTCCTCCTACCCCCAAGGTTTAAAAAAAAAATACAAAAAAAAAAAAAATACAAAAACAAAAACAGGACAAAAGAAAAGACCTATGAAAGGAATTGTAATTGGCGAAACAGGAATGGTCTGTGAAAACGTAATGAGTAGTTACAATCATGTTGTCTCCGTTGTGTTATGTGAGAATTTTCTCCTAAGTCATGCAGGTTATGACGACGTACTGTACATATCACATGTCAGTTTACCTGAATCTGTGCATTTTGTGCCTTATTCATGAGAACGATAGAAGTACTGAAATATGTCAAGTGTTTTCAATATAGCACATCATTTACTGAGTGCCACTTGTAGATGTTTTTCAACCAGCACCTGAAAAGACTTTCACAAAAGAAAAAAATCATAAAAACAACCTAGAACAATTAATTGGTGTACAATCCGCCTGAACAGCAGCATCACATCCTTTGCCGTGATACGCATTCCACGCCTGCTTTCCTGGGGATAAAGCAGGGAAATTGTGAAGTCAGATGAGGTTTCTTGGGGAAAATTACACCTGCGGAAACCGTGGAGAGTCCCTGATACAGGATTTGGCAGAATCCACTTACAATTAAAGTGCTGCCCCATGCCAGTTTCTGTTAATACGCTGCACACCACCCAATTATTTATTGAATCTAATCTAGAAAGTACCATGGCAGAGGAAGACTCCTGACCGAGTCAGACAATAAGTTCAGTTGGTTTCTGGGATAACGCTGACGCTATATATCGCTTGGGGGAGGATGAGATTCGGGAGACCAGATCATTTTTATGCAGAATGTAGAATACTGTTACAGTTATTCTTTTCCTTTGAGAACATTGTTTGATAAAGAACCTGATTTCCTGTGATCGCAAAAGCTAAAACGCCTGTCCTTGAAACACTTCAGCTTTGCAACTAAAATATTACCGATTAATAATAAATTAAACCAACCCATGATAAACACTACTCAGTCCACCACCCACAAACATGTGTTTGAATTTACCTTACCAATATTAATCCCAGCGTGGTAACTCTGTGTGACCCCAGGTAACATTTTGTAACATTGTGCGGCCTTGTAGTTCGTGAGTTCTATCAGTATTTATGTTGAGATTTCTAACACTGAATCTAGTCTCTATCCTGTTAATTTAATTTTTAAATGCTTTATCCATTTGTGCAAAGGTAAACACAGATTGTATCTTTTTTAATGGTACGGCATAAAAAGTAACCCTAAAGCGAAGTGTCTCTATACCGTTTTATAGAGTACTTTAACATGTATAGATATCTTGTAAACTTGTATTGTGGATGTGTAAATAATATGTACTTTGGGTTTTTAACACCGCATGTAAAGTTAAAATAAACTATACAAATCATTATCTCTGGCCTCTTGATATTAAGAGGTTTATAATGTTATCGTTTTCAAGTTTATCATCACCTATGAGAATTTCTTTAAAAATCTACAAAGATACTCCTATCTGGAATGTTGGACACTTGGTCAAGGTTACATTACCACTGTGTCCTTGGAAGGCAGATGTTGAAAGCCAGAGTCTGAAAACAAAAGAGAAGTGATTTAAAACTCCAGTTGAGCTGTAACACTGCATCCAGAAATTAATAAAGTAGAGCTCGGTGTGGTGGTGCACGCCTGTAATCCCAGCACTCAGGAGACTGAGGCAGAAGGATCACCGTGAGTTCAAGGCCAGTCTGAACTAGGTAGGGAGACCCTTTTTCAAAAATAAAAGTAAAATAAACATAATCAAATGTTTTGGGCAAATGTACGAGTAGCTCACATTGTTGGATATTTAGTACAACAGATACTTTTTAAATTCGCCATGTGCATTCCTGCATGAAAGTTTAATAGTTCAAGAGTGTACAGGGTTCTTACAGCTGGGTGTATGGGATTTCTCAATTCCATTGTTTTAATTGGAAAGAATCTGTTAGAAGATACAGTCCCTAAATATTGAAATGGAAAGTAAAAATGATGCCTGTGGCATGTGCTCAGCTGGTGGCGGCTATCCTTGCCCCTTGGGGACAGTGAAGGCCATTTCCGAGTGAGGCAAGGCTGGGGCTAGCGGTCCCTGCCCTCCTCAACTTGTCCTCGACTGTGTCCCCTGCCAGTGCCCACTGTGGCTCCCCCATGCCCACATTTTCCCCAGCATCATGGCAGAACAGCTAAGCTGGAGGGCAGAAATTGCCCTTTTCCTCCCTTGGGTGTTACTCTCTCGGTGTCATCTACTTAGGGCACTGCGTCTCCAGGTCAGCTCAGTGGCATGGGGTCCTTTTTCCTGTTGCGACATGCCATAGTCTGGGAGATGTGCAGGAATTTGTTTGTGGGAACTCTCTGGTGGAGAGACAGGTGGCCGGGGCCCCCGTGCCATCTCTGCAGCTGTGGAGAAAGGAGTGGAGATGTAGCACAGAGCTCTAGTCTAGCATGCGCAAGGCCTTGGGTTCATTCCCCAGTGACCCCCACCACAGACACACACACACACAAGCACATCTTTCTCCTTTTGTAGGAAGTTCTTATCCTTTGTCATGGACATCTTTAATAGTTTAAGGAAGGCTAGGGACTGCAAGTCGAATTTCACTTTCCTTTTCTGTCAATTTATTATCCCCCTAAAACCACATCTGTGAATCTTTAAGAAAAATGCTCAGGTCCCATTTTAGAGAAGTAAGCTAAAGGGACATGGAGCTTTTCTTACAAAGCCAGAGAGTAAAGCACAAAGAAAATGAATTAACCAAGCCAGGACACTTCTGTTCTGGTTCCAGAAATGTCATTGGCTGGACATCTAGGTTACTCTAAGAAGTGACAACTTTGAAGCCAGATGGAACACTTGGAAAAGCCGCTTTAGTAAAAGAAGAATGGGCCTTTCCCAGGCAGGGCTGTGACATGGTGGCCTAGATGCTGGCCTGACACCAAGAGCACTTCCCTTCCTGCGTCTGAGAGAGGCCAACGTTTCCTCCTCCCCTCTGCCCCGTCTCCCTCATCCTCCTTGTCAGCCTAGGCCAAAGAATGAAGTGTTCCCCACAGCCCCGGGTGCAGGTTGGGGAGCCAGGGTCATCCTCTGACCCCTTGGAACTGGAGTTCTCTCCTCTCTGAAAAGAGAGGGTTTGACATCCTTTTCTCTGCCAGTGCTATGGTCTCTATCAACTCTGTGGTTCTATTACTTATTTTATGAATGCTATGGCTAGATATCACTCATTCAATAGCTTGGTTTGTAGGCTAATTATGGATGCGTGAAGCCTGTTCCCTGTTAGATCCGTGATTTTTGTGAGATTAACAATAAAGTGAGCCGTGATAAACAATGCACTTTTAGCTATTTAGCTTGGATCTATAGTTGCTGTTTACCCTTTTTGCATATAAAACCTGTTAAACACTTAAATCTCTGCCAGAGTTGCATTCTTTATCAAACAGATACGATACTATAAACAAAGAGGAAAGGACCTATAATAAAATCAATCTAATTCTTGCAGGGCGGAGGATGAAAGGGGAGGTAGGTAATGTACTGGATATTTAGGCCATGAATCAACTAGAATTCACATATAAAGGAAAATAGCATATTTCTAGCCCCTGTCCTATGATATAATTCTTTTTAAAATTAGATATTGATCACAGGCTGATAAATCTCTGGAACATGCACTTGAGTGCATCTTAGACGCTTAGGCTGGGTTAGGGTGAAAGTATAAAAATACAGACTATGTTCTATGTGCACTGCTGTCCATCTGGGGAGGTGCACCTTCCCAACGCTTCAGCCCAGTTAGAGTAATGGCGAGAGGGAAGCTGCGTCAGCGTCATGCGGCCCCCGTCCATTGGAACTTCCTGTGTTGGTGGAAAATGCCTGTTACTGTGCTGATCAGCAGAGTGGCTTTGCAATGTTCGGTTCCTGAGCACTTGAAACGTGTTCAGTGCCCGGAGCTGCTTAGCACAGTGGGCATCACCAGTCTAGAAGGCAGCATTATGAGATGTGATTCTCATTTTCAAGGTGGTAAGGTCAGTGAGGCTACAACAGCTACAGAGATGTAATGGACGCCTACGCACAAACCCACGTTAACTCACATATTCTCACGCTAATACCCAGTACACAGACCACCACCCTCTGTGGAAGGGTTGGAAGGAGCACCCACATTCACTCAGAAAGGATGGCCTCTCTCCAGTGCCTCATGTTTAATGAGAAGCAAAAAAGGTAGAATCATTACAGTGTCCAGGGTAGGTGCCAAACTTCCAGTGAAAAATGCAACATTCAGTGAAATCAGTCACGGAACATGCCAAATTAATTATCTGAAAAAAGAATCCATGGATTGCGCTAATGCCATAGGGGCTGAAAAAAACCAAAGTGGATGAATTAAGAGATGTTATAAGGTATTAACCAGATATGTGTCCAAATTGTACCCACCTAACTTTCTGGGCATCCTACCAGATTCACATCTGCGGACTGTCAGAGGGACTCTGGGGAGAATTCATTTCTTTCTCGCTTTTGAATTTCTTCATACTTAGCTGGGGTTGCACATTGGGAAGGAAACAGGACTATAATTTTTCCATTACTCCCTGTGGCTGGGGGAGCTACAGGATTCAGAGTTTCTCTCCAGGCAAATATTTTCTGATCAGTTCAGCTACCTTGGCTTTTGTGAGGCAGAAAGTAAGCATGTAGATAGTGTCAGTTGATGAAAGAAATTAGAGGAGGACCCCTGAGTCATATCTTGAGCCAGATGAAGGGGCTTGGCCGGATATTTGTACCTGTTGATGTTAACAAGCATTGTAGAAGCATATGCCCCATCTTAGCATTTGCAAATCAGGATTCCAAGAGGATTAGAGCATTTAACCGTTCTCAAAGGAGCATCCCATGGGCTTGGAGGCAGCTTTAGAAAGTATGAAAAGGAAAGAAAATCCTTGGAATGCTTTTGCAAATTTGAAATTCCTGAATGGTAGTGAGTATTTGGGATATAAATTAAGTGCCAACATTCAGTGACATCGTAGGTTGATGTCACTTCACTGGTCCAGCAGTCTGGAGTTTTATTGGTCATTAAGTACCTGGGGTGATTCATAAGATTAAGATCAAAATGTTAGTTTCCATCTGACCTGATAATAACCTCTTCATACTACTCAAGTTAATGCCCGCTCTAAATAATTCCATCCAATTTCCAGGATTCAGTAAAGAATTATTTCCGATTACCTATGGAACCCATCTCCACAGAGGTAAAATCAATGAAACTTGTAACATTTGTTTATTTTCCATAAGTATTTATCATAAGTGAATGAAAATAGCAAAATACTAAAGCTGAAGAATATAGTAGAATTCATATTATTTTAAATATATATTGATACATACAAATATGAATCTGAAATGAGATATTAAAAACTAGTTATGATTGTTGAAAGTGACACATCAGTGTAAAAAGCGTCTCATTCAAACACATATTTTCAAAAATCTCTGTAAGTTTTTATTCTAGATGTGTTTTTAAAAAATAGAAAAAGAGGGCCAGTGAGATGGCTCAGTGGCATAAGCGCCTGCCTGGCAAGCGCGAGGGCCCAAGTTTGACTCCCGGAACCCACACACGAAAAAAGGGCCGGTGATATCGCTCAGCGGCACGGGCGCCTACTGGCGCATGAGATCTTGAGGTTGACACCCGGTACCTACCAAAAAAAAAATAGAAAAAGAAAAATCTTGAAAATAACACTGACTGTTTAGTTAACTGGTCTCAACAGTAGCAATGAAAAAGAAAATATCTAGGAATAAGATTTTAAAATCTCAACATAAAAATGAAAACCCACAATGTCCCATTGTTGACCGGAGGCTCTTTCCTCCAGCTGAGAGCATCCCAAGTGACAGCATCACCAACCTGTCCAGAGTGCCACTTTCATGCCATGCACAGGGACATGGGAGCAGATGGTGTGGAACCCCCCACCTACCTATCTGCCCATATGTAATTTGTTTTACGTTAGTGATTTTCAATCTTGGCCAGATATTAGAATCACTTACAGAACTTTAAAAACACCCATGTCTGGGCGACATCCGAGAACTCAGATGGATCCCCGAGGAGGGCCTGGCCTTGGTATTTGGGAAGTGCTCTCCACAAGACTTGGACGAGCAGCCGGAGCTGGAATTCCCGGCACAGCGTTAGGTTTTTCCTAGTTATTGTAAAACTCAGTGTGTGTCCTGCTCAGCACGAGCTTGATGGCAAGGGTGGCGATGGCCCTCGTGTAGGGGCACTGTTCTGTAGGTCAGAGTGTGTTCTCTCACCGGCTGTCCCTGGAGCTGCTGTCAGCTCTAGAGGCTGCTGCTGCGGCCCTTTCCATCTCTCAGCCAGGAAGGGTACCTCAGAGCCTTCTCATTCTTTGAATCTCCGTGACTTTCCCTGACTGCTACCAGCCACAGAAAACGTACTGTTTTTAACGTGCTCCCATTTTAAACGCTGCAGAAGGCACAGATTATAAGGTCAACTGACCTGGGCCTTTAATTATATTTGAAATTTTGCTGCATAGCAGTACCAGGTTAGTACTTGACTGAATAACCTTAGTCATTCAGGAATCTCAGTGGGGCCATGTGTAGGATTCTGTGCACAACAATACCTCCGAATTTAATGGCTGACGATAACCGGTTATTTTCTCAGAGTTCTCTAGGGGAATGAGTCAGGCAACGTCCAGCTGGGGCAGCTCAGCTGTGCTCCAAATGCATGCTGATGGGGTCCAGCTTGATTTGCAGTTAGTCTGTCCGGGGAGCTGTCTGCGAGGCTCTTTAGTCCTTCATGGCATCAGCGAGGATGTCTGAGACAGGAGGACTTCTGTCACAGGGTCTGTTGTGCTTTCCATGAGAATGACCATCTTCAAGAAAGCTGCCTAGGCTTCAGAAGAGAGAGAGAGAGAGAGAGATTGCATCAAATCGCATGCTACTTTTTTGGTCAAAGCAAGTCACAATTCTAAGGCCACATCAAGGGACAGGATAAAGTGACTCCATTCCTTAGAGAAGCCACAGAAAGTCTATAGCTATATATAGTATATCATCTCACATAATGGCGATTTGCAATGATGTGTTAACAAAGGTGTTTGGATGGGTTTGGAGGTGCAAATACCACATAGAGATGGGCGTGACTCATCCCCAGCTACAGCCCAACACATGTCCTGGGACTGCAAAAATCCTAAGCGCTCCACCAAAACAGCTAAGGTGCAACCATCCCACACTGGCTACTCCCAGGGTGACACAAGCAAACAATATTCTCTTCTGCAAGTGTAACTTTCCAGCACTATTGGACACCAGTTAATGTCCAAAGTGTGAAGGGCCCTAGAGTCAAAGAATTCTCCTTCCCAGAGGGATATTAAAAAATGGAAATGGGACCATTTCCCTTCCTTGTTTGCCATCGAGGATTTGGAAGATCTTTGAGACCAGTATATTATTGATCTAATAAACGACTGAGCACATTTAGGCTGCACATTGTCTTTGAAAATTGTAGGACAACCTTTGACCCTGTGAGGTGGGCGGATCGCATTTACCTCCATCAGTAAATACCAGAATTAAGGCAGCTGGGTCTGTGTTTGGATTTCAAGGCTGGTTGTTCAGTGCAGTTTCCATTGTCACTTTCTGGAAAAAACAAAAGCTTGGACAGACATCAGATTTATCACCGTGGCCATCTATCTTCTACACAACCATCAGAATGATCCTTCTAAAGCAGCTTTGATCACTAAATCACTCCCTGATCACTTAGAATGCTTGTCACTCCCTGTAGCAAAAAGAATAAATAATAATAATAAACACCAACACCCTTAGTCTTATATACAAGGTCCTTCCCATCACAGCCTCAAGGAGGGGGACTCTTTTCTCCACCATTTCCCTATATCATGGCTAGAAGACAAAATTGCTTGCTCAGTGATTTAGCTATTCACTCATTCAAACAAGTGTGCCCTGGGGGACCTTTATGGACTGCACATAGTCCCCTAGTAGCTGGAGATTCTAGAATGATCAGCATGTTATTTTGTCCTGCAGTAGGGACAAGGCTCATTGGAGAGAGGGAGGAAGAAAGATACTAAATGCAATTAGGGTGTATTTCATGTGATAACTGGGATAAGTCCCCCCAACCCAGGGATACCTTTGCAAACATTCCTCTATTCTGTTACTGAATTTGTCTTCCCAGTTTTGGCCAAACTGTGAATAAATTCATTTTCTTTATATATATATATTTATATATATATATATATAAATATATACATATTTTTTTTCTTCTCTCTCTCTCTCTCTCTTATTTCCAGTGTGGGCTACTGAACCCATATTCAGACCTTTGACCTGGGCTTCAGCAACAGAATTTGGCACCCCAGATGGGACTGAGAAAAAAGCAATGTGAGATGTCTTTATATTGCTAAGTTTGAGGGAACCCCATTACCTTTCCATGAGCTTGTGCTGAATGTCTGTTGCTGAGCTTCAAAAAAACATGAGAGCAACTGGTGAGTGTGCACCACACCCAAGCTTTTCGCTTTAACTGACTTTCAATGGTGAATAAAGAAATGAAACCAAAACCGCAGGCAGGGCCAGGAGAGTTTCCATCTTCTCCGACAGGCAAATGGAGAAGGGAACAGGAGTCATGGGTCAAAGAGAGAAAGGAAATCGTCTTTCTCTGAGATCACCTTTTTATTTGTACAAGTTTGGAGTACTTCTATGTTTGCACCCACCCTAGGGAGTGGGTACATGTACTTAACACTTCCTGATTCTTTTTATTCCCTTCCCCTCCCACCCACGTCCCTCTCTCCATCTCTAGATCCTCTCTCCCCATTTTCATTATTGTTGTTGTTGTTGCTTTAGTTGATGTTTGTGACATATAAAGATTGTGTTCATCATGGGGAGTTGGTACATATACATGACACATCTTAAATCTTTTTACATCCCTACCGCTCCCCTTCTTTCCCCTCCCTCTATCTCTTGTTCCCCTTCCCATGTGCAAAAGCTCTATCTCCGTTTCCTTTTATTGATCTTTTATTTTGCTCTTTATTTATACTTTGTGTTATTCAAATGAGAGAAACCATATGGTATTTAAAATTTGTGTATCTGATTTACTTCACTTTAACACTATATTTTCAAGGTATATCCATTCTCCTACAAATGACTCAAATTTATAGCTGAGTTCTATTCAATTATATAGAGATACCACACTTTCTTTATCCATTTATTTGTTTATGGATATATGAGCTGCTTCTGAGATTTAGCTATTATGAATTGGGCTGCTAGCAACATGGGTATGGCCATTCTGAGGTCATTTCCCCCTGTTATCTCCAGTCCTGTGGGGCGGTCACCGGGAGAGGACTGACTCAGAGCTCGGGAAGTCCAGGTTGAGCACGTTTTGCTGACTTCCCACAGAACTATAACCACTCCCAAAAACCTGGTGCCCAAATTCTCTTCTCAGAAAAGATGACCAGAGGAAGGAGAAAGAGGAAGTCAACAAGAGAAGTAGTGAGAAGGTATAGGTTGGTTGGAAGAGGACAGGAGACCAGCCAGGGTGGACAGAGTCACACAAACAGGCAACGCTAAATCCCTTTCAAGAGCCAGAGGCTCTGTCCAGGAACCTTCCTGTTTTCTGCATGTCCCATGTCACTCCCCCATCAAGGTGTCACCCCACCTCTTGGAAGCACAGTCATAAGCCTCTCTCTTCTTTAAGGTCCAGGGCAAACACAGCCAGCTCCCCCTGGCAATTCCTCGGATCTCTGGTGTTTGCAAGTTTTAAATGTCCTCTTTTACCTCTGAACTTTTGATGATTTGGGTCTATCAAAGGGACTGGCAATAGACAGATTAAGAGGAGAAAAGTCAAACAAACTTTACTGTGTGCACAAGGTACAGAGCTGCATACACAGCGGAGACTCGAAGTAATGGCCAGGCGGTTCACATTCATCTGCTGTCTTGCATAACAAAGCAGTAGGGACTTGGGGCTCCAGGATTAGGAGGTTCAGGACAGGGATTCTGTGGTGACCAAGGCCATCTCACTCTGCAGAGATGCCCAGGTGATGACCTCTGGCTGGGCCAGGGGTCAGAGCCCCCAGCCTCCTTCCTCTGAAAAGAACTTTCCCGGGCAGGAGACCTCAGGTCTCCACACCCATTGCTTATTTTACTAATATAGATGGATGACATTTCTTTCTACAAAAGGACAGCTTCTCAGAGCCATCCCTGTGTCCTCAGAGGCCAGCAGTGTCTCTGAATAACTAGCCTGGATTGGCCAACCAGTGTGGAGATACTTGATGCCCCCCCCACGAAGTGCCTGGAAGCCACCTGCCACCCCCAGCATCGCCTGGGTCAGAACACTTCGCCTCCTACAATCCTTATCATTTGCAATGTTGTAATAAATTGTGTGCATCCGTGTCGCTTCTCCTTGGGAGTGCCCCTGTTGGCAGCGGACTCACTACGAAGCAGACCCTGTAATCACTGCAGTGTGGAGCCCAGCCCTGCACACGTGGACCTGCCAAGTCCTAAGGCTGAGACCAGAGGGTGCAGCAGCTCAGCCTAGCCACTCACTGCACACAGTTCTCTCCGCCTCCGTAAGGTCGTAGCCACCTCCTGTTCTCTCTTGAGTCTAGATCTGGTCATTGTTCCGTCTTTGCCCTCACTAGGCTCCAGATGATGCACGTCTCTCCTTGTGAGTAAATTCTCTCTCCACTGATCTCAACTCAGGTGGTCCCACATGACTGAGCTGTCAGCTTCTTGAGTGGACCCCAAGTGGTCCAGCATCCTGCCAATGACAGCAATAACAGCTACCACTTGCTGCACCCCTTGGTACATGTTGTCCCCTTCTTTGTCCTTATGCTGTACTCAGACTTGAGTATCAATACCCCAATTTTACCCTTGAGAGATTCAGGAAGGTTAAGTAATTTATCAAAAGCACAGCTTGCAAGGCTTTAATTGGAAAGAGACAACCCCAAGGAGGCCTTCCCTACTAAACCATCCCTTCCTCTCAAGCCTTACAGTCACCTCCTCCTTCTCAAGCGCTCACCAGCACGTATTCTCTTACTCCTACTGTGTGATTTACCTGTCTGCTTCAACCAGAGTGTGTGCTCTGCGGAGGACGGGCTTGGTTTCACTTGCAGCCTCATCGTCACCCCCGGATTATAGCACTCTGGGAGACTGATGCAGGAGGGTTGCAAGTTCAAGCCTTCCCAGGGCAATTTAGCAACTTAATGAGACTCTATGTCAAAAATAAATAAATAGAGGTGGAAACGTAACTCGGGCTCAGGGTACAGGCCCTGGGTTCAATTTCCAGTAACATGAAAAAAAATCAAGACTGGGAACTCACCAAGTAATGCAAATATATTACAGATTGTTCACATTTTGCTTTTGAATGAGCAACAAAATAAAAATAGTGACACTTTAATAAATACACGGCTCTTGGAAACATTTAAAACCAAACCCAGTACAGTGGCACATGCTCATAATCAGTTACTCAGGGGGATTGCAAGTAATCACAGTTACTCAGGGGGCAACTTATTGAGACCCTGTCTCTAAATAAAAAGTCTGGGGAGATAGCTCGTGGTAGAACACTTCTGGCTCAATTTCCAGTATGGGTTACAGATATGGGCCACCACGCCTGGCTGCCCCAATCCGAGATGCCACCCAGAGAGGGAATCACTGAGCGCTGTAGAGTCTCCTATGCTGCAGGCCTGATGCCCCTTTTTGGGGGTTCCCGGAGCAGCTCCTAGTGCAACCCCAGTCCTGGGGAATTTCACTTTGCCGGTCCTGTTCTCCTCCTCCACCTCCTTCTCTTTCTTTTTTTTAAACATCAGAGTCAATTTTAAGACTCCCTGCGTTTGGTCTAAAGAGTTGCTGTCAAAACGTCAAGCACGCGTGGGACTCAGAAGCTGGAAGAGGTGGACGGGCTGGGGACTTGGCCGTTTCCCTGGAGGACGAAGCACTGGCTTCTGTCCTCTGGTTTTCTTCCTTGGGAAGCAGCGGGAGAACAGCAGTGGGCTCTGCCCTGCAGGTGTTGTGCTCCTGAGGTGGACCCAGCACCCGTGGCTCCCGAGTGAGAGGGTGCACAGGCAGTGTGAGGACCCGGGCTCACACATGCACATGGCGGCAGCATGGTTTCCCAGGACAAGAGCGTGGCACCGATGGCAGAGCAGCACAGGCAGGGACAAGCCCGAGCGCCAGCCTCTCCTGTGCTGCGGAGAGTCCAGGAGCCCCCCATGCCAAGACAGAGCAATGGTGGGCACACAACATCCCCTGTGTCAGTCTCAGAGCGATACTTTCACGAACCGAGATGATTTGTATCAAGTGTTGTGTTTTTTTAATTCATTTTTATTTCTGTATTGGTGATTGACCCCAGAGTCTTTGCATTGCGCTATATCCTCAGCCCCTTTTTAAACTTTGAGACAGGGTCTCACTAATTTGCTAAATTACCCAGGCTGGGCTTGAATTTAACATCCTCTTGCCTCGGCCTCCCAGGTTGTTGGGATTGGAGGGTTGTGCCATCACGCCTGGTGTAAGTGTTGTTTTTATTCTTATCAGGCCATCTCTTTGTATCTAAAAGCCTTGTACATTCCACAGGGATGCCATTCGTCAGAAATCCTTGAAGTCACTGAAATGTCACCTGATCGTATCATCATCATTTCTGGAGGGAAAGAAAATCCACACCACCTATGTCCCAAAGATGGCCCTGGTATCTGCTTTTCCATCACCAAGACATGAGCAAACAACTGCAAGATCCCATCCTGCTGATTCGAATCTGCTTTCAAGGCGCCTTGGGGCTCAGCCGCACTGGGTGAATGGTTCCTTCCCATCCCTGGGTCTCCTGTGGCACAGAATCTGCATAAAAAATCATGCATCCTCCAAGTGACTTGCTGTCCCTCGAGTCAATTTCACTTTGTGCTGGGGCTAATAAAATTTTCGATTTCTCAGTGGTATGTTTTGAGCTGTCATCCTCTATATCCTTTGAAACAAATTATCTCTTGACTTTGAGGCAAATGTGTTTGTGACCCAGGTGTCAAAGCAAACAAAAGTCTAAGAGGGCGGAGTCCGGGAGAGTATTACAGGGAACTCTTAGCTCAAGGGGCTCTGTTGTTTTGCTTTACAGCTGTCTTGTTTTTAAACAGTGCAGCACTGTTACATCAAAATGCCGAGCAGAGCTCGGGGCCTCATGAATCTTTGATCTGGTCCCGTCTTTGCTGTGTAAGGCAGGAACCTCAACTTCCTGTGGACGCAAAGTAACGTCAACCAAACACTAACGTTGGTTCAAATCTTCTTTGCTCTTGGATGGTGGTGGACTCATAGCCAGCTGGCCTGTGGTTAGATCATTATTTCTGCCATTTGTTAACCTATATGCTATCTAAAAGTGCCTTCCTCCAAAAGATAAAGGATACTTAGTTTCCTAACTTGCTAAATAGGGAGGTCTTAGTCACTTTCCTTGTCACCGGGACTCAACACCGGACACCTACAAATTGTAGGGGGAGAGGTTTATGTTGGCTCACACTATAGAAGTTTCAGTCCTTGCATGGTCAGCTGGCTCCATGGCACAGGGGCATGGCAGAAAAGAGCGGCTCACAGCATGGTGAACAGGAAGCAGAGAGCCAAGGGAGGGGCTGGGGAGAGAGAGATACCTTCCAGGTCACACCACAGTGACCCCCTCTTTTGATAGCCTACATCCTAACTGCAAGTCAGCTATCAGCCCCCATAATCCAATCATCTTCCAAAAGCCCACCCTTGAGCTCACGAGGATTTTGGATGGTTGGGGGGACACACCCAGATATAAACCACAACAGGGGGCAAAAATATGTATCTGTGTCAGGGGGTTTGTAAAGATTAGAGTATCTAGGCAGCCCTGGACCAAGTAAATATCCTCTACATATTGGGTATGGATTTTAAAGTTTTTATTGTTTTGTCTTTATCAAGGAAACTAAACAAAGACTTCTCACTGCGTGAGAAAAATGAAGGTGGGACGATTGTATATGTGTTCACATAGACATGGGTGGATACGCAAGGTCACAAGTAGGAGCTTACTTTTTAGGATCTATGAATGACGGAGACATGAACGCCCTTGAACCTGTGCACAGGCTTTCGCAAATGTGACCCTCTTCCCAGTGAAGTTGCTTCTTTCTGGATGGAGAAGTCAGGTCCCATTCAGTGGGAGCACTCTAAGTGAAGCCTCCTTTTTGGTGTGATAGGAGTCTGAATTTCAATTAGATTCATTAAGACGGTTATTACTTGGTAATTGAATAGCAACAGATTGCAAAGGAACACTTATTGAGGTCTAATAAGTATGTAGGAGAGAAATCTTCTCCTTCTGTAATTCCATCAGCTATAAACCAGTGTAATTAGATTCTTACTAACACATTCAAATCGAAGGGAATGTCAAGGCATATAATTGGTACTTAGAAAGATACCTGTATTCGAGTGAGGGTGCTTTCCATTTACATACTTATTAAGTGTCAGTTTAAGCTGTTAAATAATTGAGACTAGTGGACAGTAGTAGATCTAGTGGTTAGGCAAGAATTAAATTCTTAAACATGTCAATAAATGAGGTGAAGATGTGTTTTAAAATACAAAATGCAACTTCATGGCACTCACAACTTTGTATCAATACACATACCGTTTCAGCGCTTCTCATAAGCGAACTTGGGTCTCTGAACCGATTCTCTGAAGAAAAATGAATTCATTCATTCATTCATTTGCAAATCATCTTTTGAGCAGCTACTATTTGTGAAACAAGCATGTAACTTGCCACTAATTGGATAATGAAGATAAGCGAGTTGGGTGACTGAATCGTAGTGCGCTCATGGAAAAACAGAGGGAGGAGGAGAGGAAGGAGAAGAGGAGGAGGAGGAGGAGGAGGAGGGAGAACAACAACGAAGAAGGAGAAGGAAGAGGGAGAGGAAGAAGAAATAGCTTTTTATATTTTCTCTTTTTGGTGGGATACACTGCCGTTTGGGATTTCAATATTCTACCTTTGATACCACTAGGTATTTGTACATGCAAAATGAAAGTACAAACTTCAGAGACAATTTGTATTTTTTTTCTTATTGTTTTCGACTGGAAAAGTTACCAGGTGCTACGTGCATAGCAAATAAAATTAAGTACCCATAAGACCTCTGATAACATTTTTGTAATGAAGATGTATGTAATTTTGAGATTTTACTTTTAGTGTAATGATAATAAACAAAAAGAATTATTTAATCTAATTTGTCCTTTCTTGAAACCAAATATTATTACATTATTATATATTTAAATATTATTATATTATTATGTACTTAAATATATGAGTCTACCCAAATTTTGTCCTGTGAAAAATTTATAGAAAAGGACAGGAAAGCAAAACTAAACTCCCTGTGTGTGTGTGATTCTGGGAAAGGACCAGACTGCATCTATAAGGCAGAGAGCTCATTTCATTGATGGCTGGGGCAAACGTGCACCACTTTTCTTACAAAAGCCTCTGGAAAGCAAGGAAAAGCCAATAACCACTAGCATACCCCTTCCCACAGTCACACCAGAATGGAGGGCTAGATAATGTCCACTTTTTATGTATTTCTAATGAGCAAACTTTTCCAGAATGTATGCAGGCTGCTAGAAGTTATTGTTTGCAACATTTTTCTCTCTCCTCTCTTTTTAGCTTTCTACTTATCTAGGAGCGGACAGAGGGGAAGAGAAAGCATCTTTTTTCCTGCTCTGGCACCATTTTGATTTTACTCTCCAAGCCCTAGTAATGCCACCATCTTATATTTATAAATCCCACTCCTTATCTCGCAGACCCACCTCTTCCCTCTCACTCTTTGTCAGAGAAACCATTGTTTCTCTTGTCCTTCATGCACGCTATCACAGCCCTGCATCTGACACTACCCTTTCCTCTGTCACTAAGAAGTGGATGTCACTAAGCCTTGTCACTTTCCCTTGGCAACATCTCTAAAGCTCCATCTCAGCCCTCCTTGTCTCTGAAACATTTACCCATGTTTTATCCTGTGTGAAGACAGAAAACGGGCTTATGTGACAACCACAGGGATTTATCTGGAATACAAGGGAGAAATTCTTGGCCATGAAACACGGGGAAAGTCCCCTAAGTGAATGGTTGTGATGTGTTAAGAATGACAGGCTCACCTTGGATAGGAGCCAGTTTAAAATCTCTGAAACTCAGCTTTACTTGTTTGCTTCTTTGTAATATTTTTTTTTTTGGAATCATTCTTTTCTCCCGGATGCAACCTCACCCCAAATGTCCTCCAGCTCTGGTTTGCCATCATTACTTCTCTTTTCACCAGCTAAGTAATCTCTCTACTGGTGATAATTTAGTGTTTCTCAACACATTCCCATGAGCTTCCCTGTGTATTGCGGGAAAAACAAGCTGCTTTTTCCTACTTTCACATCATACTCGATGCAGAAGGTGTCTGAGGCTTCACAGCTGTGGGGACCTCTCCCCTTCACCAAGCAAAGGATTCTGCAGAGGACACCACCTGGGCGGGCTTTGATTGGATTCTGTTTGCACCCTGTCAGTTTGCAGGCAGCATCAGACTCCCCAGGCCAAGGGCTCTGTCCCCAAGACTGGGCTGTAGAATCCTGATGGACCAGCCACAAACTGGGATTCCCAGGAGCTCCTCCGAGGGTTTGATTAATTTGCTAGAGCAGCTCATGCCATGCAGGAAAATACTGCACTTAAACTTCCTTTTTTATCAGAAAATGTGTTTCAAAGGACATAAGCAAGCATCTAGGTGAAGAGATACCTGGGGTGAGCTCTAGGAGGATCCCAAGCCCAGGCACTTCTGCTGTGTTCAATTGGAGTGCACCCTCTCCCAGCATGTGGGTAAGTTCTGTCCCCTTTCCTGTGATAAGCTGTCCAGAGCCTCTAGGACCCCATTCTTTTGGGGTTTGTCTGGAGATTTCACTGCGGAGCTACTAGACTCGGTGGGGCAGCCCAGCAAGTCTTGCTGCCTCCAGCATTAAGCTGTGCAGGGTCCCTCCCTCCAGGCTATGGACAGTGACTTGCAGGAACCAGGAAGATCTTAGGACCTAGAATGACATGAGAGTAGGTCAGAGAGCTTCTTCGTAACCAGGTCCAAGAAAGAAAGGTCAGGAGATTACTGTTTCTGTGACTCACCTGGAGGAAGAGAATTGGGGAGGGAAGCATGAGCCAGGAACCTTGGACAAAACCCAAAATCTATATTCCAATGTCACAGTGCCCTAAATGACAGTGCAGTGTCATGTTAATGACCCCTGCAACAGAGGCTAACACTCAGTAAGCACTTACTATGTCACAAACACATTTGCACATTGTATCTCACTTAATTCGGGAACAACTGGGAAAGAAGACCTAGGTTAAACAAGTTGTCCAGGGTCACATGGATAGAAAGATAAAAACCTGAGCTTAATCTAGGAAACCTGAACTAGAGTCCCCCTCTTAGCCACCCCAGCATAAAGGAAGTCACTGTGTTAAACTTCGGGTTTGCTTTGGTAGAGCAGATGTTTGCTGCTTACCTTACATCCCTCCCTCCTGGTTGTTTTGTTTTGTTTTGTTTTATCGTTACCTGGATCTTAAGGGGAAAAAAAAGCCACTCATCTCTAAATTATCACTACTACTACTTGTGGAGAGCTGAGCCCTCTCATAGCTTTGGAGTTGTAGACAAGCGAGACACGCCACCCCCTTGGCGTGTGACATAACCATCGAAGCTCACCACGCTTGCTTCAAATGCTGGGACGGAAGTGTTGCGGGGTGAAGGAGAAGCACAGCACTCCATTGCTACCAGCTTCCCTCCTCCAGCACCAAGGAGCTGTCCTCAGGAAATTATTAGAAATACTCTGTTCACTCATTCACTCTCAAAGGGTCCTGGTTTGTAGAATAAATCATACCAGTGACCTAATTTGTCTGTAATTTAAAACACACCCTAACTAACTCATTCAAATCTTCTCCAGTCTGACTTGATTTCTTTTGGTCACTTGGCAAATATCCTATAACCTGATCTGAAAGGATCAGACAGTAATTAAAGGCTCCCTGATAAATGTGACACAGAAATGTTGACATATCAAATTCCTCACCCCTCCTTGTTTGCACCCAGCTAAGAAAAGCTCATTTTGTGCATGGATCAAATAAACAGGTTATTTGGGGCGCTGAGACCACTGCCAGCCACTCCTGAGCTCAGCTGATCACAAACATCAGTGCCATGACAGTTCCTTCTGTCAGCGGGTGATGATTAGGCCATTTCTTGCTGTTCTATAATCAGTCAAATGCATCCCTTAGAATAGAACCGACCATGTGTCACTGAACATCACATTGATGCCCCTGGCATAGCCCATCAGTGAACATCCATGTACACCCAGGGACCCAGCCTGGAAAGGTGCTCTTGGCATCTCACCAGAGCCTGCACAGGGCACGCGTTAACTACAGACCTCAGCTAGGCATGCTAATTTTAGCAGGGTAAGAGAAAGAGAAAATGAGGAGAAAATAGCCCGTTACACAGACAATAATTGGGAACTTTTGAATTTATATCATGAAATGCAGCACAGGATTCAGGACATGAGCACTGGAAAGAGAAAATGTAATGATTACCAAGAAAAAAAAAATAAGGAACAATTAAGGCACTATAATTATTCATGTACTTTTTGCCCTTGACTATTTCTTTCCTTGCTGATTCTAAGAAAGAATTTTTTCAACAGATTTACTTTTTCCTCCTGCTTCATCCTCATCTCCTAATCATTTTATTTTATTTTTTTAACTTTAACATAACAATCATGGCAACTGGTAAAGTTTATGTTACAGAATGTCCTTGGATGTGCAGGATGGGGACCCACTATTAGGCATGTACCCCTTCATCTGTAGGAATTTTATCTAGTAGAGGAAAACTTGAAACTCATCTAATGAGCCCACTTGATCCCACAAAAACTATAAGGAAGTGATTGAAAAATATGGTGTTTTAATTATTATAGTGTCTAAATTATTAAACATGTGTTTAAAGTATTTTTAAATTTCAGTAAAAGACACATTGCCATCAATCCCCTTCAAAATCAACTCCCTTACTTTGAGCATACTTATCCCATCATTCTTGCCATTTTCTGAAGCAGTTCTAGAAGTCCTTTTTCTGGAGTGTCTTTACAAGGTGTGTTCAAAAATGTAGTGAATGCTGCTGCCAAGTGCCATCCTTTGTTGTATCCCATCCATCCTATTTACGAGATCTGGCACTGTGCCACTTCTAGCTTTCTCCCAAGGTCAAAATTAACATGAAAGGGAAACATTTTGAATCCATTCAGGACATTGAGGCAGCTGTGGCAGTACAACTAAAGACTCTCACATTGGAAGCAAGGGGGAGTATCTCCAGGTGGCTTCACGGCAATGTGTTTTACTGTAAGAATTTTCTAGAAGTTAAGTACATATTGTATTTTTCATTCATATCTTCCAAGGTCCAGGAGGGAGCTCAGATCTCAAGAGAAATGAGTTTGCTGGGGAGGGGCGGCAGTCTGGAAAGGGATGGGGGGTCCCGAACACAGCTTGGGGTGTGTCCTGACTCAGGGCTCCAGGAGTCTACTGTCACACAACTGAATATCCTAACACTTGGTGAATTGAGAGCAAAGAGCCACTTCACACAGGCCGAGCAGTGCTCCCTTTAGATGGGCCAAGAATTGGCCTCCCTGCATCACGTGGCGCCGCTACAAGTCCCTCAAGTGCTCAGTGCGTGAAAAGCTGGTGATGTCCCCAAGGACTGGGCCTTGGCAGGCCAGGCACTTCCTCTGCAGGACTCTGGGTCCCACAGTGGTGTAGGGTCCCAGGCAGGGCAGGTGTGGGGTTTCTTATTCAGCGGCAGGCGCTTCCAGAAGCCAGGCAGACACTGCCAGGCCTGGAGGTGTCACCCCCCATCACACTGTATTAGGTCAGTGCCCACAGGCAGTGTGATTCACGGGGGAGTGCGTCACATCTCCATGGGGAGCTGGCCGACACCATCTCTACTGTGCCACACCACTGTGTGTGCATGCGTGCGTGTGTGCATGCGTGCACACGCATACGTTGAAACTGAAAGGATAGATCTCTAAGGACTCAAGCACTGCACATGCAATCTCGCTCTGGGAACCCTGCTCCTTTTTACACTGAACAAAAAATCCCTTTCTCCCTTTCGCTTCCAAAGTGTTGCTCTGAGCAGACCCGGAGCAGCATTCCGGCCTCGGGTAGGTGGTGATTTCTGAGCTCCTCTCCTACATAGCGAGGCAAGCAGATTCCTGCCCCTCAGTGCTGGCTTTCTGACAGGCGAGCCCCTGGGCTACTGACCCAGCTTGCACTAAGACCCAGGGAGGAGAGGAAAGCTGGGCCAGTCACCGTGGAGGCTCAAACCAAGGTTCTAACAGGAAAACTGGCCCCAGCCTCCTCTTCTGATGCTGCGAGAGTAAGCCCAAGAATCTCGGGCTTGGGGCAGGCTCCCATCTCACTGACACGAAGGACAGATGATTTCCAGTTCCTATAAGACTCAGGCGATACAGGAAACAAGAGTTGTAGAATCAGAATGGTATCTCCTTAAACACATCAGGGAAGGCTGCAGTCTCCAGAAATACAGAGCACAAGACCGGAAAGCAGAAGAGATGAGCCAATTACCCAGGGCAGGATGGACAGGGCATGCAGCTCAATAGAAACAACTGGGGTCGGGGTATGGAAGCCCAGGGGAGCCTCAGATGGGCATGCTGCATATCTGTGATTTTTGTTTGCTTTGGTGAAGAAACAGTTAAAATGTCAACTTCTACTGATACCTGACTTAGCAAAAGACCAATAATCTCCTTTATCCTGCTCCATCTACCTTACTTCATGCATGCAGTTTGGGTTTCAGTCCCAGCAGGCAGCAGGCGTAAGTATTCCTCCAGTTACAAGGCTTTTGTGGAAGTCCCTGGGGCAGCCACAGAACAGTACCGCTTCTTACTGTAAACTGGGGCTAAGCAGCCCTAGAGTTCCTTTTTCCCCTGGGTAATAAGTGCTTAAGTTGTAAACCTGAAACTTGAAAGGAATGGAAATTCTTAATGGAAGCATCATTTGTAATCATCTCTGACTAGTGCTCTCTTTTGGGTTATTTTCCAAGAATTTGGATGCTATAGGATTCTTTTGCTATATGGTACTTTCACAAAGGGGAGAAATTATTAAAGAAAGAGAAACTTTTTGAAAGAGAGGCTTCTTTTCAATTTCAGTTTAAATGGTGACATAGTTTACTATTCCTTAAGGAGATGAAACTCTTAATGACGTTCCCTGTGAATTCCAATGTACCTTGAGGCCGTGATGTGTATTCTTTTCCTTTTCTTTCCCTCCTCATTTTTTGATAGTGCAAGACAAAGCACAGTTATAGGGTGTGGATGTAGTCCTATGAGGACTGGGGCCAAGTCCGCTGCAAGTGATAGTTTCTTTGGATGGCAAGAAATGTGGCAAAATATGACAGCCTTGATTGTGCTCTTAAAACATAGCTTAAAGACAAGGTGTGGAAGAAGAGAGTAGAGGGCAGGATGCATCATGGTGCAGGTGAGAGGTAATGATGTCCTGAACTGCACCTTGATAGCCAAAAGTAAAAAAAAAATAAAATAAAATGAAATTGACCTGGCCCAATAGGCAAGGATGTGGAGCCCCTGAACTCTCATACACTGCGGTGCAAACGTAAGCTCATTCAAACATCTCAACGACTCTAGAGAGTGTTTTTAAAAAGTTAAACAGTCCACATCCAGGCATTTATCCAGGAGGTGTGAAACTATGCAAAGATTTATACGTGAATCTTCATCGCAGCTTTGTTAAGGAAAGCCTTAAATTAGAAATAACCGAGATGTCCATCAGCGGGAAAATGGATGAACAAACTGTAGTTTATCCACACCACAGGATGCCACTCAGAAATAAAAAAGAATTACTAACACACACGACAACACGGTTGTGTCTCAAAGCAGTTGTGCTAAGTGAAAGAAGCCAGACACCACAGAGCATGCACAAGACCCTGTGTACAAATACTAGAACACAAGAAGTATTCTATCATAAAAGAAGATGAGTGTTTACCTCAGGACGTGAGAAGGGGGAAGGAATTAGACAGAGGCACTGCAGACATTGGGAGGTGATGAATGTGTTCCTTTTTTTTTTTTTTAACTCTGGTGATAGCTTTTCAGCTGTAGACCTATGTCAAATTATCAAATTCACTTTCCAAACATGTGCAGTTCATGGTACACCAATTTTGCTTGAACGGGGCTGTTAATTTTAATATCTACTGGGCAGATGGAGAGAAATATCTGAAGTCAGGAAAGCGTGTAGGAGAAAGAGGGATCAATATTTGAATTATACTTAAAGCCATGGATGTGGACAGGTGTAGACGAGGAAAGGGAAAACAGAATCCCCTGGGAAACTGATACTGGGAGAAGGAAAAGGGAGAGAATTCATGAGGAAGGTTGGAAAGGCACTGTTGACGAAGTCTCTGTGTTTCAGAGGTTATCATCTGAGTTTTGCTCTTCGGTAGTTGGACAGTTCATGGCACTCTCCCACCGGACTGCTCTCAAACTAGGAGTGCAGACTTCCCATCCGCACCAGTCTATCTGCAGAAGAGCTGCAGGTGAGCCTGTCTGCTTGGGACTTTAGCTCTCTAGTCTTGGGAAAAACAGTCCCAAGCAAAAGGTGAATGCAGGAAGCAGTGATCATTGATTCAACTTTGTCTCCCTTCACATGACACTGCTGACTCATCATTAGCAGGCTGTGCCTTTTGAGTTCTGCACTTTGACCATGGCCCCAAGATAGGGATGATTCGTCCCCTCTGCAGCAGCCAACGGCAGCTGGTCCAGCTTTCTGGGGTCAGGGCTGGTCCAAGCATGGCCTAAGTCTGAGTCCTTTGATACCACATTCTCCAACCCACGTAGCTGGGTTCTGTATTCTATGGTGCTGGGATTGAACAGAGAGCCCTGAACACACCAGGCAAGTTACTCTACCTCTGAGCTACATCCTCAGCTCCTTACATAGCTAATTTTGACATTCCCTATATTATAAATACTAGAAAATCAATGCATTAACACAGAAATGGAGATGACAGTGGTCATATTTCTTGTGACCATTTTCTTGAATTTATGCAACAGCCCATACCTTACCCTGTGAACAAAATAGACAATGGAATTGCTCTCAAGAGCTTATCATGCGGGCTGGTAAGATAGCTCAGCAGCATAAGCGCCTGCCTGGCAAGCGCGAGGTCCTGAGTTCGACTCCCGGTACCCATATATGAAAAAAGGGCCGGTGATATCGCTCAATGGCACAGGCGCCTGTTGGTGCACGAGGTCCTGAGTTCGACCTCCAGTACCCACAAAAAAAAAAGAAAAGAGCTTATTGTGCACTGATGATGCGCATTCAACCTAGGAAAAAATAATTAATGAGGTAATTCAGGTAATGATGGACCTGGACAATGTTACAGTGTTATTAGGGTGGTATGAGGACTATGTCAGGTAGCGCCTCTCTGTGGACTAGACCTTGAGTTTAGGCGTCAGTAGAGAAAGGTAGTCATGTGGTCCCCAGGGGGACTGGGGGATAGAAGAGGAGGCAAAGAGGCCCATAAGTGAGATGAGCTCATGTGGCTGGAGTGGAGAGAGAGAGGAGGATGACTAGGAAGAAACAAGAGGCAAAGATGGAAATGAACACCAAAGTCCATAATGCCCCCAGTTTGGAGTTTTTTCTAAAAGGCATTTGAGTGTTTTGAGATAGGGATTAAGAGAGTTGCAAAGATAATCTGAGAAATGCTTTTGAAAAGATCTGGCTTCTGTGTCGAGCATAAGGCCAGGAGTAGGGGACCAGTCAGGGGACAGTCACGGCTTGGAGCCAATGGGTATGGGTGGGCAGGAAGAGAAGTGTGCACATTGGGACAAACTCTAGGGGTACAGCAGGCAACTGTTGTTGATGGCTGGATTTGGACATGAAGAAAGGAGGAATTCAGGAGTTGCTCTGATCTGGGAGTTCAGCTTGAACATCCACATGGACGATGATGTTTTGTATGGAGCTAGGAATGTTTCGTGGGAGAGGAAGAGATTTTGGAATGGAGGGATGAAGAGAAGTTCTGCTTTGGACGAGTTATGTCTTAAGACATGTGACCTTCAGATGCCCTGGACTGTGTCTCCTTCTGATTTCTGGGATCCAAGGATCAACAGAAAGATGGGCATTTGCTATTGGAGTCACGTCCAGGCAGCAGAGGACGCTGGACCCTGTGTCAGGACCAGGGGTCACAACAGAGCTGCACAGAGAGGCAGACCTGGCTCAGGCGACTGGGATCCGGTCACAAGAAACAGGCAAGACTGACAGGAAATGGAGAAAGAGGAAAGGGGATATTTCATAGTCAAGATGAACAGGCCAGTCATACCCAGACACCCACAAAACCTTCTATAAGATATGTCATATTTACCTGATGTGATGCTAAAGCCACCCTCCTTCTCTTTCTTTTTCTTTCTTTTTTTTTTTTTTTTTTTTGTGATGCTAGGAATAGAATCCAGAACCTCCCACAAGCCAAGTACGTAACTGACCATTCAACGGCATGCCCAGCCCTGTCAAGCCACCCTCCAAAATGTGATTTATAGCTCTTGTCCTGTCCTGACTGGTCCTAGAGAGACACTGGGGATCCACCTCCCAGATAAGTTTTTTCCTGGTGCATGCAGGTGCCCAAGGGCCTTCTGCTATGAAGCTTAGCAGCCCCTTTGGAAGCAATGAACCCCAGATGCTTATAAGGGACTCGGAGACCCTGCCCTGCCCTCCTGCCTTTCCCCAGGTGGAGGGTGCTGGCAGGAGAGGTCAGTGTAGGTCACTGGCTATAAACCAGCCCTGCAGGCTCTGCCACAGCACTGGGACAGCGATGGAGTCTGCTGTAGAGACTCCGCTCTGGACCATTGCTACTCAAGCACAGCCTGCTGGCCATCGGTGTGCATGATGGGAGCCTCCTGGGAGCTGCAGATGTTGGGAAACCATGTGGGGAGTCTGTAAGATGCTGGGCTCTGAAAGGAGGTCTGGGGCGAGCCCTGAGAGTCTGCATTTCCCCCAGGGATGCTGCTCTGCTGGTCCTACAAAAAAAAAGCACGGCTCTAGGATGTGTGGCAGTTTCAGATCAGGTCACTCCTTTGTGTTTTAGCAAGCTCTTCAAAAATTGAAAACTGTGATTCAGTGTTCTCGTGCAATCTATACCATTCTAGGGACTAAGAATATTAGAGTCAGTGAGGGGGGAAGGTGCGAGACAGCAGTGGGTGAAGAGGAGAAAATCAGCAAGCTGCAGAAGCCTCAGAGCACCGTCTTCTGCATCAGTCAGGGCTCTGTGTTTTCATGATGCAGCTATCGTTCACTATCATTGTCATTATTGTCACAGCCCAATGACTAGGATAAAAGATTGTGGGCAGGAGGTCAGGAAGATGGCTTCTCCAGTGACTGCCAGTGGGACCTTGGACAAGTCACAGAGGCTCCTGAGCTTCAGCTTTCTCATTGGCAGCAAGGCAATAATAAGGACGCCTCCCTCACTGAGGCGTGGCGAGAAGGAAACGGAGCTAAAGGCAACCTGAGGCTCAGCACAGTGCGGATCTACTGTATTCTGGTGTCCACCATTGACAGCGCTGGTACCTGGAATCATACTGCACGGACGTACAGGTCCTGGAGTGGGTACGGGTGTCTTTTCCTTAAACAGTAGCTGGAAACTGTTGTGGGAGCCCTTGATAATAAAATGAAAACTCTTAATAGGGGTCAGAATGAGAAATTATTGGAATAAACCTTGCAATTTATCCAAGTTAAGAAGGCATTTCTGGGGACTTTGAGTACCTTTGAGAGTAAATAGGCATGCCCTAAGGGTGATCAGGAGAGGCAGCCTTGTAAAAACATCCCATGTGTCGTCATCCACCTGATTCACCAGATCTAGTACTGTGTGACTTCCGGCCCTTCCCAAAGTCAAAATGACCATGAAAGAGAAACATTTTGAATCCATTTGGGACACTGAGACAGCCGCAACAACACAGCTCAAGACTCACGAAAGACGGCTCCAGAACTGCTTCAGACATGGGCAGGAACGATGGGTGTGTTTGTTTCAAGTGAAGGGAGGATTTTGAGGGGAGTTTCTGGCAGTGTGTCTTTTGCAGTATTACTTTGTTAAATTGAAACACAAACCATAGGTTTCAATCATACCTCATAGAGTTTCATTGCTTTTCCTTTTTGCTTGTAAACTTTTGGAACAGGAAGGAGAAAGGCCGGGGGCCAGGCTGTAACTGAGTGTGTTCCTCTGCATGTGTTCCACATACTACGGTCGGTCCCGTGTAACTTTTGTAACAGTGTTACTGGTTTGGTAAAATCTCCACTGCTACATAGCTGAGGAAAGGAAGCCCAGAGAGCTTAAAGCGCGCATTTGTCTCAGCTCACACAGCTCATAAATGACAGAGCTGGGAGCAAACCCAGATCCGGCCCAACTCCAAAGCTCATTCTGAGGGAAAGCCCTCAGAACTCACTGCTTCCTGAAATTCGCCCCTGTTTTCAAGGTAAACAGCAGCCCCCATACGTGGAGTAGACGCGTTCCTGGTGCATTTCCAAAGCTTTATCTGAGACTTTCTCGCTCTCAAACTTGAGCCTGCATCGGAACCTGTTGGAGGGCTTGCTTGGCTGTCCCCTGGGATCCTGATTAGGCCCATCTCAGGTGGGGACAGGGAGTTTGCCTTTCTAACAAGTTCCTAGTGGATCCTGGTTGGAAGACCATGGTGGAAACCACTGGTCTGGTCTTGTGGTTCTCACACTTGCCTGTACTCTGGAATCACTAAAGGAGTTTACAAACCTTGATGCCCACGCTGCTCTCCATGCCAGTCTCCTCCGGGTCTTTGGAGGTAGGGCCAGAGCATCAGAGTTTTCTAAAATTCTCCAACGGGTCTAAATACACAGACAAGTTTGGGAAACTATGGCTGAAAATTCTGGACAGATGAACCAAGCAGGGATTTAGTTGTGTGGCCACCATGAGCACCTGGATTATTATTTTTAAAGTTATGGCATGAAAAGGGGAAGGGATTGTTTTCTAGGTAGGCTCCTTGGGTGGAGAAACCTTCTCAAAATCCACTAATGGGAAGCCCAGGGAGAACCACCTCCATTCCGCCATGTTTTGTTTCCTGTTCTATTTCAAAGAAAACCAATATTCACTCTCTGTGTTCTGAGTACCTTCTTTAGCTTCTTTTCTTGCTTACAGGGCTTGAGTCCATCATGTAGAAAAATAGAATACAAGTCAAATCTCACTGAGTCTGTATCTCATAAACTAAAAGTAAACAAACTCAATTATGCTGATGTCACATGCTTCCATGTGACATATCCCAGACTTTGCGGTACACCTAACATCAGAAATGTACATTGTATTTTTTCCCCAGCCTTCAAGATCCCATAGCTATACTGCTTGTCTGCTTTTTCACTCATATATTAGAAGCGTATGGGTTCTTATTTTTTCATAAATGAGATATTGATTTGTTTTGCAAAACGCTCCAGCAGGTAAACTTCAATTGACTGCTCCTAAAGACCCAGGTTGTAAAAAAGCCATCAGACCCCACAAATACACTCTAAAACTTTCCCTTCTAACTTCAGGAGACATTAAAAAGCATTGCCACCTCCATGGCATCCTTCCTAATCACTCAGCCTCCTCAAGGACAGAAGCTCGGTCTGCATCCAGAAGGGCTGTCAATGGCACCCCAACCTCTCACATCCTCTTGCACCCCCATTCCCAGCATGGATCATCATCTGCACACTTCCGCTTGGCTTGGGGTCTGCTCAAGACTGCAGGGCGGGAAGGGGAAGAAAGCAGCAAGTTCCTGGGGCCCGTGGGAGTCAGCTGCTTCCTGCTGGCTGAGAGAAGGGAGGCTCCACTCTGCAGAACGCACTGACAGATTCTGGAAAAGCACATCTTTGATTGCAACCCACTGAGATGTTCATCGACTGCAAAGAAGAGGAAAGGAGGGAGGTGGCAGTGTCTGCGGGGAGCAAGGATCATCCAAGCATCACACTGTGGCACACAGACTACGCCGCTGTATTTTTCTGCCGGGTAATTAAGCATTAACCTCTGATGCTACAATCAACGATGCATGGCCATCACACTACTGCACCAGGCCATGAGGCTAAGCAGGAAAGCCAAGTTGTAGTCACATTCTTGGTCCTGAGGCCATGCGTCTACGTTTGGAGGCATGGACTGAAATGTTCATTTTTTTAAAATATAGCAAAAATCGGCACTTAATGCCACAAATAAGGCCTAACAGTCTGTGAGTAAGTACGCTCAGGACCCACGTTTACCTGCAGGGACTTTCTAAGTGGCCCTCGCGCTGTCCCCCTCAGACACACCGCAGATGTCCTGAGTGGATCCGGGCCAGTGTTTGGCAGTGGGTACATGAGATTGTCTCCTGAGCAGTCTCCTTCATTTGATTATCGCTTTCCCTCTGTCTGGCCTACCTGCTGGAGCAGCGGTTATCCTGTCAAAAGGAATGGTCTCTGGCTGTGGGAAGATTCCTCCGGGGCAGCATATGGTGCCGTGCTAATCAGGGAGGACGGGGCAGATCATCCCAGGTAGCACGAACAGGACGACATCAGCTGGTGCCCCCAGCCAGGAATGCCAATTAAAAGATTTGCCAATTACTGTGCCCTGGTAAGTGAAGCTAATGTGATTTTCTTTGTTTTCTCTAAACATACACATACACATTCGCTTTTACATTTTTGTAAGAATAGTAGCTGCTCATGGAAGAAATTTCAAACTGTGCAGAGTAGGAACGGTAAAAGCAGAAATCACGCAAAGGCTCTTCAGGTAGAAATTTACCCTCGGAGAGGCTTTCGGAAAGTGTAGGAAATAAGGTTCTGGGTAGCTTTACACAGATTGAAGAAAGGAAGTTGGGATGCAACTATCACCAAAAATGAGCTTAATATGTATATGTTTTTCTTACAATATGTTATGATTAATTTACCTAAATGTTACCAGCATACAAGCATAAAAAGGAAAATAAAATATATTGGTCTTCAGATTAAAAAGTTTAAAGTCTCTAAAAGACGCCTATTACTTGAAACAGGCTAGGGATAATATTAAAAAATTGAGAACAGTTTAAAACAAAACAAAACAAAACAAAACCCCCTACTTTGACTTTAGGAAGCACTGATCCTTTCTACGAATGGCAAGAAAATTAGCATCCTACCCTTTTCTCTGTCTTACGATTAGTGTCTTTTTCTTCAGTACTGAAGATTGAATCCAGGAGAGCTCTACCACTGAGCTACATCTCCAGCTCTTTTTATTTTGAGACCAGGTTTTGCTAAGTTGCTCACGCTGGTCTAGGACTTGCAAACCTTCTGCCTCAGCCTCCTGAGAGCTAGGAATACAGGTGTGCGTCACCACACCCGGCTGCTGATTCCCATTGGTTCGATGCTGTTCAGCCTAGCCCTAAGCCTTGTGATGTCTGTAGCAACAGTAAAATGAAAACTCATTCTGTGCCTGAACGTGCAAATGTTATGTGTTAACTGCTAAATGCAATGCACTCCCTCTTCTTACCTTAACAGATACACACCTTCATAAAACAAAATTGAAAAACAGGAAAACTATCGTTTTCAAAAATATGACTAACAGCTAGGAAATAGACAAGTGGATATAATTATTTTTGTTCCTGCTGATGTGTTTCAATGTTTAGATAACTAATAAAACTCTAGATAATTTGCCATGTATTGCATATCTACTTTTTATATTTTAGCAAAATCTAGTACCACGTTTTTTATAATTGGGATTTTTTTTTTTTTTTTTTTTTTTTTTTGTGGGTACCGGGGGGACGACCTCAGGACCTCGCGCGCCAACAGGCGCCCGTGTCGCTGAGCGATATCACCGGCCCCTTTTTCGTATGTGGGTTCCGGGAGTCGAACTCGGGCCTTCGCGCTTGCAAGGCAGGCGCTTACGCCGCTGAGCCATCTCACCGGCCCTATAATTGGGATTTTCATATCGTTTGTGTTCTGCCAGCAGTAAAAGAAAAACCAAAATGATTCAAAGTAAAATGTAATTATCATACAATACATGAATATATTTAAGCCAAAAATAAAAGTTAAGGGATACATAATAAGAAGAAACCAAAATTGTTTTTCACATGGATTTTCCCATGGTCGGTCAATTGAGGTTTATGATTGAGTGTTACCATAGAGAACTGTGGGGGCACTAAGATATTTTTTCTTACACTTATTATTTGCTTGGATTCTCCCTTTATTCTTTATCATGAATTACTTTGATCATCAGTAGATACTTTGGTGACAGGTTTTTTGCCCTGACAGCTTGCTATTTTGAATAGCACAATAGGTAGTAAATACAAGATAACGTTTTACTATTACTAACATTCCCATTAGTTTGTCTTTTACTATATTGTGGAATATTTTAAGACTCCATCTGCTTTTTGTCACACATGAGATGCTGTATAGCATTAGCATTTTAGAGTTTAGACCTTGCAGCCAGACCACTGGCTTCAAATCTTGCCTCTGCCACGAACCTTCAAAGTGACCTTGGGTAAATTACTAAACCTCCTGGTGCTTTGTTTTTCTCACTTATGAAATGAAGACCTACTTTCAAGGGGCTTTTATAAGGAGTAAATGAGTTGATATGGGCTTAGAAAATGCCTGAAAGTGCTATATAAATGTTAGCTACTATTCTCTATGAGCATTTGCTACATATTACATATATTTGACAAATCATACATATCATGTCTATAATTGTTGGTGCCTTCTATATTTATCCTTTTATTGCTATCCCTTTTTAGTTAGAATTTTTAAATTCAGATTCTAACATCAAAGCTATGGTCTGTGTCGCTGACAATGTTCATAGCCAATATTTTTTGTGTGTTTTGTTTATGTGGCTAACTTTGCAATAGTTCCACTTTCTCTTTCCTTTCTGCTCTGTGTTTACCTTTCTTTCTTTGATCTCCTCCCCCTGCATAAGAGCTGTGTCACATTTCATTTTCTACAACTCTAAGGGATTATTTTGTGCACTCTTCTGTTCTCTGTAATAATGATTTGTAATAACTTGGTTGCAAACAGTAGGCGCTTTAACTTAGGGTACAGGTCTCCGCCAAGCCCATGGCATCGTAGCATTAGGGACATATGGGGTCTCGGCTTGTCTTAGGCTGTACGAATGGTCACCTGACTTGCTGCTTTCCAGCGCCATCGATTTCTTATCAGCCCAGTTAAGAACAAGACCATCTGCCCCGGGCCACTGATAGAGAAGCTGCAGGAAGACTCTGGTGGGCCCAGATTCCAGCCCTGGTCCATGCCCCAAAGGTATCATGTTGCCAGCTATCTAGCAAGGTAAATGGTTATTCTGCGTGGCCAAATTTGGATCGCAGACCTATGGCACAAAAGAACAAGCAACTGTTTGATAATCAGACCAGACCCCGCGGGACGCCAGTAGGTGAACTCTGTGGGTGCTAGTGTCAAATCTCAAAGGAAAACACCGAGAACGCGCCTTTGCTTCTGTTCCCTCCCTGCCTTCCCTGCACGAGAATCAGTGCGTGAGACCCACTCGGGTTCTTTTCAGTGGTAATCTTTGGATGAAGCTGTCTCTGTTAAGCCTGGCCAGATTACCTAGAGGGGCAGGAGGGGTGCAGGGCTGAGTCCGTGCTTGTAGGGAAGGAGCGCTGCCTCAGTTACTCTCCTGCTAAACCTGCTACACCTCCCTAGGTGCAAATCATTCCCCGGTTTCCAGCAATCCCACCTCCTGAGAAGGCAAGAAGTCACAGGGGTTCACAGGGAAACCATGTAGGTAGATGTCAGCCCGGCCCTGTGATCATCGCTTCAGCTTCACTTCCTGTCTCCTCTGGGGACACACTTCACAGCCTCCCTCCCGTATCAGACCATGGGACATCACCCAGCATCCACCTGTCACTTGATGGAGCAAGAATGTGTATCAGCACATTCCTCCGCAATTCTGAGCCCCAAACCAGGCCCTAGGGTCTTTAGAGAAATCCATGTCTTTCTTACACTCTAATGTTGTACTCTGTGCTTTCTCGTATCTCATCCCAAATGCACGATGCTAGACGGTGCATTCAATGTTGGCGGCTATGTAGCGAATTACCCACAAATGTAGCGGTTTCATTACTCATAGATCTGGGGTCAGGAGCTGGAGTGGCCAAAAGCTCTGGGGAAGAGGCCTCAGTCCTTGGCCACACTGACATCCCATAGACTGTCCACATCTTCATGACATGGCATCCGGGGTCCCCATGGCCATCCATCCAAGGACACAAGCTGAAACTTCACAGCCTTTTGGGACCTGGCTTCAGAAATCACAATCCACCATTTCTGCAATATCCTGTAGAGTATGTGTGTCAGAACTATTGCACGTGGGGAGCATGCTGGCCAGGGATGACTGCAGGGGCCATCTTGGAGGGTTTAATATGAGGTGAGATCAAAAGCTATGGTGAATGTTTGATTCTATAAAATGTATTACAATAAATGTTGTCATGAGTTCCCCTCAGAATCTTCCCCTCACTTTGAGCACTTACCCCATCATTTTTGCCACTTTCTAAAGCAGTTCTGGAAGTGCTCTTTTGTGAGTGTCTGTACGAGGTATGACAAAAAATGTGGTGACTGCTGCTGCCAAGTTCCATCTCACAGAAAGGCAGGCTTGTAAAACATGATGCTGTGTCCTCTTCCTCCTTCTTCACCTTACTGACTTCCCGGAAGTCAAAATGACCACGAAAGCAAAATGTTTTGAATCAATTCAGAGCATCAAGGTAGCCACAACAGCATAACTGAAGACACTCATGATAAAAGGGCTTCACAACTGCTTTAAAAAGTGACAGGGATGATGGGATAAGCATGTTCAAAGAGAGAGGGAGTGTTTGAGGGGGCTTCATGGCAATGTGTCTTTTACTGTAACAAATTTTTTTAAATTTAAACATTCACCATACTTTTCCATCATACACCGAACACATGGTCCTCAGGGTTTAATGACAGAAATGACTTGAGGCAAAATGGATAAGTGGCTTCCTCACTTAATAACTAAATGACATTTCGGTTATTATAGAATGGGCAGACAATATTACCCAAATTCAGGGATAAATGAGATGCATATTGCAGAGATGACTGAGGCAAGGTCAATGTGAGCCCTGCCCCAGCATACGGGAGCCTGCAGAGTAGAGAAGCAGGTCCCTGGCAGCGTCTAGGATGACCCCAGTTTGCAGTCACAGTCATCTTCTTCCCCACAACAGAGAAGGAGTGCTTCCTGTGAGCCAGTACTCCCTGTCCACCCTTCACACCAAACCAGGAGGACGCACTGAGGATCTGGCTTCCAGCTCCAGGAGGCCACTGACTGAGGGACGCATCCCCCTCTACGCACATACTGGCCTTCAGATCTGCATGTCTGGGCACTGAGGGAGGTCAAAGAATGCCACCCCAAATATATTTCTCTAACACTTTTTGAGTTGGCTGTTCTGAGTCCTCCAAAGACACAGGAACCTCTTTTCCTAGGAAGAAATTTACATCTCCCGCCATCAGTAAACAGCAGGTGCAGGCAGGGGTCTCTCTGATTTCCCCCTTCCTTCCTGGGGAAGATCTCTGCACAGGAAGCGGAGAGTGACTGGACCTCTGACACCTGGCCTGGCTAGAGGCCACCCTAGGCGGCTGTCACCTGGGAGACTTCATCTGCATAAAAAGGCAACCCTGGTTGGCTGCCTGCCTCTTCCCCCAGCCTCCCTAGCCTTCACTACCACACCCACAAGTCCAAATCCTGTCCCTGCATTGAGATTTCTGCAACGTGCAATCATCTGTCCCCTCCCTGAGTCCCATACGCTGTGCTTGTACATGTTAATAACGTTGCTTTCTTTCTTCTTTGTCACGTAGTGTCAGTTCATTTTATGGACCGAAATGATTAAAACTTCAGAGGAAAAAGAGTAAATGTAACCCTTCCCCACAGCACCCCACCCAACCTCTCTCCTGGCTGGATCAAATTCCTTCTGACCTCCTACCCACCTGCCTGGTACATACCATCCTCGGGCAAGGCCCCTTGCAAAACCTCCCCTCGGCATCCTTCTGTCCCTCTTGGCACCCAACTAACACTCTTCCCCTAGATTTCTCCTCTGTTCTCCTGCCTTGCAAATCTTATTTTCAGCTAGCTGTCATTTAGCTGTCAACAAATTTCTTGGAGGTATTACAGACTAGATTTGACTCATCTCCCTGGGAGCCATTACGTTTTAATAGTGCTTACTTAGGGCAAAGACGTCTTCAGTACCCAAAGGAATAAATCCTAAAGCTGAATTTTAAGCACTGGAAGAAAGAGCATCTAGTGACCCCATCTAAGGGGGTCAGGGAGAGATTTGGGAGTTAAGAGACCCTAATCTTTGCTCTTCCTATCACAGGCCATAGGGCCAACCTGCTTTGCGAGCACGTCAGCAACATCTCCTTCTCTGCCCCCTCCCTGTTCAGGGCTGGCTTCGCACTCTAGCTCACACTGATCCTTCTCAGCGTGCCCTCCAGCTCCCTGCACACCTGCTCACATTCTCATGTGCTTCTCTGGAAATACCTCTCCTCTGACCAGGGATGGAACTGGGGGAGAGCATGTGCCTGATGTGCACGGCACCCTGGGTGCCAGCCTCAGCAGCCCTGAATAAACAAGTCCCCAGCCTTTCTCATCACTGTCACTCAGACTGTGCCTTCGCACCCTTCTTCCTCCTGCCCCTGAATTTCAAAATTGGATCCATTCTCTAAGTTTGAGGGGGACCTTCCCCAAAGCCCCCCAGGCTGAAGATCCCATGGCTTGTGTCTGCCAGCCCCTGTTGCCTTCCCTGCACCCTGTTCGGACATGGAAGACTCCAGTGGGCACAGCCTGCCGTGCTGAGTCAGCTGTCGGGGGCACCTTGGTCTCACAGGGCAGCTGGTGGTTTCTAGCAGCTTGGGACATTTGGGTCCCACCACAACTTTGTCACTCAATAGAAGCCTCACAGATGTGTTTATTTTTATTTTATTTTTTAAAGAATGACACATCTTCTGCGATTGATTAGTTCTGTACTTTTGGCTGAATCATTTTCCACTTCTCTGGGCCTCCACCTCCTCCTCCCTTTTCCCAGCATGAAACGTTGGGCAACGCTTTAGGGGTCACGGCCCGATCTCTCCGCCGTGATGAAGTAGTGTGCCCCCCACAGTGTGATAAGCAGAGTGGATTTGTTTCTAAGAGCGCTGTTGACACACGTCGGTGCAAATAAATTAACATTCCCATCTCGGGTGACTCAGCCGGCCTGGAACACGGGCTCACATACCGAAAGGACCTGGGAGAAATGCTTTCCAAGCTTGCAATGCAGGAGGAGGGCCGCGCCCCACTGTGACTGCTGAGCCTTAGCACGGGCAGCAGGACCCCTGGGTGGTTCTCTGAGCAGCAGCCACTGTGGCAGGGTTATTGTCACACCTGCCCTGCTCCTGGCCTGTGAACCTCACTACAGATGAGATGCAGGAGACATCTGAAGCTGATGGGGAGTTGAAAGGGACAGGGCTTTCTGACCATGACCACACAGTGACAAACACAAACTCGTTCCTGTGGCTGCCTGTCCTGTCCAGCTCTGACGTGCCCAGCAAGTGTCCCCTTCCAACGCAATGATAATAGTTGACTGGAATGGCAGCATTCCCCCCAGAGCCCCACAACCAGCGCCTAGCAGACCTCCAACAGGGAATTGCAGTGTATGCCTGTAATCTCTGCCCTCTGGGAGGCTGAGGCAGGAGGATTGCAATTTGGGGCCCAGCTTGAGCAATTTAGCCAATTAGCAAGACACCGCCTCAAGCTGGTAACGAAGCTCAGTGCAAAGGCCCGGGATTCATTTCTACGAAAGAGAAGAACCCTGATCTCATCTGCAGGACAGAGCTGTTCTCTCTGGCATACCCTCTCCCACGGCTAAGCCTTCCCTGAGCTACATCCTTGCTGAGCTTCCCTTACCCTGCCCTGTACCTGGCTCTGCTGCCGAGGAACCTGGCCGAGTCTAAGTCTTCCCTGGAGACCTGCTTTAACACTTGGGCAGCCTGCTTGGCCATGCAGTGCCCTTAAGAGGGCTTTCGCATCCCAGGGAAATTCCTCTGCGTCGATTTGTATATAAAGGGCTGCTGCATGTCTACCAGTCAGGCTCGCGGACCACCGGGGAGGAAGGCATGAAGTAGCAGGCGGAACAGGAGGAGCGAGTTTCACGGGTACAGGGCTCCAGCTCTTCTCCAACAACTGCTCGACCAGGGAGAAGTTGGTGCCGCTCTTGGATCACTGTTCACCCCTCTGTGTAATGGGAAGAAGGGACAGATGAACCCCAATATCCCTTTCTTTCCTGATACTCAAGGACTTCGCGATGCACGGAGGCACACAGTGGACGCCGAACTCCGTTATTCACTCCCTATCGTATCCAAAGTAGAGAAGCAGCACACGCATTTTGGTGACATTTACTCAGCACAGAGTGGCTTCAAAGAGCTGGTTCTGAATAGCGGTGTCTAAGCACCTCTTTTTGGTGGGAAGCCAGCAGCAGGCGCAGCTCATTTCTGTCTTCAACCACTCAACATCCACCCTTCTTGGCTGTCTGTGTTTGAGAAACGATGCAAGAGGCTGCTGCAGAAGACAAAACCTGCCGGAAGGAGGGCAGGGTGCCTTTGTGAAAGGAGAGGGCTCCTTGAACCGATCGTAAGCCACACTGTTCACAGGAAGAGCACACCGTGCACTCGCTACTCCTTTCCTTTTAACTTTTCAAAACGTGTTCACATCCATTCCTTCATCTGCTCTTCTTAATGTGCTATTACTCCTGTTTGGGAAATGAAGGAACTAAGGCAGGCTGTGGGTGTGTGACTTGATTGTGAAGTGACACAGTTAATGTCACAAGCAATCCGGAGCAGTGTCCTGGTTCTCAGCTGCCTGCATTCCTCCCTGGTCGCAGTGCCTTTCAAAATAGCCTAGAGGGGCTTAGTGTTTTCTAAGGATCGCCAGGTCTTCGGAAGGTGGATACCTGCTTTACAGAAAAAAGAAGCCAACAGCGCAGTACGTTTGGCAAATGCTGAGCTAAGCAAACTTCTTCGCAATCACACACGTTGGACCCTTGATGCTGCCACATTGTTCTAAGGCACAGCAATGCCTACGGGCTGCACAGCCCTTTACTTCTGGATCATATTTGCATCTTGGAAAGCATCTCAATAAATCAGACTCATCGGTGTATATGACCCTCATGGTTTGAACAGTTGAATAATTTCTGGTACCAAGCAGGCATGGCCTATTGTTCCAACTATTTCAACCATCAGAAACCTAGTACTTGACTTGTGTATTTGAGCGGGTGCATGGATGCGCGCTGGCAAACTCCACTTGGTACAATGTAATGAGTGTGATCTCCAGCCCTTTGGCTTTGAAAAGAGTGTCACAAAGGACTTACTGGTCACTCTTTTGCAGAATGGCCCGAAAGATTAGTAGGTAACTGGGCCTTGTGATGTCCAACAACACAGGCATTCAAGGTACAACCGTTCTGACACAGCCTGTAATGTCTCACGCTTCTTTTTTCTTACAAGCTCCACCACCCTTATAAAATAGATTGACAATGATGTATAATTACAACCGTTTAATTGCCCATCTATAATAAAATTTCAAAGGACTATAATCATCATCTCCTTGCAGACATATTATAATGCTTGCAATTAAACACCGAGTACCTATATTGGAATTTGTCCATGCACCTCTCTGGATCACTCTGCCCTGCATGTCCCTAGGTCTTGGATTACGCTCAATGGAGAGCCCTGCTTGCTGGCCCCCCCGTTTCCTGTCACCATTGGCAGCGGCTCTGGTGCCCTGTAGAGACCTCATTGAACCTTTGAAGGCTTGGTTCTCCCTCGTTTGGGGCATTGCATGAAACACCAGGGCATGGGACTGGGGATTTGCCTTCTCCCCGAAGGGCTGAGTAACAGGCTGGCAACGCAGGAACACAGTGGAAGTTAACACTCAATGAGACATCTAATCCGCAAAAGGGAGGAAGCGGAAAGAAGCCAGTAGAAAACTCCGCTCTCATGCTCCTGCTGGTCATGGCTCTGAGGTGTCATGGCGCCTCATGGCACCTGCAGCGCCCTTGTGAAGTTGTGGCTGCCTCAGAAGCCACCACTTTTGCCTGGTTGTGCCTGCTTCCCTTGCTCCACTCTCCGTGGCTTGGAACCCTCTCTCCTGTGCAGTTTTAGCATTGAAAATGCCACCCTAAGCTCTGTTCTGGGGGGAACCAGGCTAACAATTTCACGCACACCCAAGGATTTTCCCTATTTTTTAAAGTAATCACGATCGTGGCTCACACTTGCCACACTTTGCTAACTCTTCACACACAATGTTTTCACTGCCCATCTGATGAGGGTGAAATGATGATAAGCTATCGCCTCTAGCTTTTTTTCCTCTTATCTGTCCTGTAGTAGATCTTCCACAGCCCTCCCTGCAGATGACAGATGTAAGGGTTCTTTAAGAAAATAATTATGCTTCAGACAAAAATGCTGCCAGATTTTGTCACTATTGAAGCATGATTAGTTCATGATCTTTCACCCCATCTCGAGGGATAAACAGAGCAAAGAGTGTATATATCTATATTGTAGAAGCTGTAGATTACACACAGGCCTAAGGAGAAGGATAGATTAGTTGAATAACAACTTTTCCAATGCAATTGAAAAAAGTGATTAATTCCCTACCCTTCCACAGTGGAATCATTCAAATGCAAATTTTTATGAAGCTTGGTTCTTTCTTGTGGCCAATGTAATAGATAGATACCTAAACTGGAGATGAGGCATTTTCAAACTCTCATCCACAGCTGTTCCTAGAAACATAGATTATCCCATGAAATAAATTTCCATTGACGAGTAGAAGTCCCCCTCTTTTCAGGGGGACTGTTTGAATCTGGTAGAAGAGGAGAAGATATGTTGCAGAAACAAGCCAATTACCTCAGTGAGTCCCAGACACAAAGGCCTCCTGTGGGCCCATCAAAGACCTCGTCCAAGTCATCTTCACCAACCATGCCTGCTCAGCTTGGCAGGTAAAAAGGGTGCACTACACAGTGACCCTTCAAGCTTCAACAAGCAAGTGACACAATTATCTCCACCCTCATTTGAGTGACCTCGTCAGTCAGATAATCAGATGATCACAACTTGATTCAAACAGGCTGGGGAAAAGGATTTCTGCCAAAGGTCCCAAAGAAGGAGTATCAGGATACTTGCTTTCAGCTCTAACTACTGGGGCTCTGTGCACTAATAAAGGGAGAAATTACATCCGGGGCCAAGAGGATCAGGAGAACATTTTGTTCCAAGTGCAGCTTCCCCTCTTTGACGTCACTGTAGATATCCAGGTGATCTCAGATACTTTTAAATGGTGCTGCCACACATGCCACACACACACACACACACATACACACACAGAGAGAGACCTTCCTGAACCACTTGATGTAAATGCTTGCTGAAAATCCCTATCTAAGAAAGGGGTGAATTGAGCTCCTCTGCCCTGTACCGAACAACTCAGATGGGGGAGAGATAGGAACTGGGTAACACCATTCTGGGGCAGGATGGCTCTCAGAAAACACACCCCTGATGGTCCGCCCCTGTGTCAAAGGCTGACTTCTCCTCTCTCTGCAGGCTGACTCCTGGCACAAAGCAATCCTCTGATTTGGCATCCAGAGTACATTACATCCAGATCCCTCAGTCTGCTCAGGAAACCTTTGCAAATGCCATCCCCAAATTCTCTGTGGACAGCGTCCTGTGAACCTGGGAGTTGGCTTGTTTTCTGTGATGTTTTCCTAGGGGGAAAAAAAGCCATTTTCTAGAACATTCTTTGGAATGGTCCCTATAAATCAGAGTTGAAAGACGTCATGGCCAGAAACTTTTGAGAGAATTCCTTCTATTTCTTCTCCTGGCTTTTAAAAGACCACATCTTTAGAAGTCATCTTCTTTATCTGTCCAGGGCTAAGTAGAGAGTCTTACAGAGCAGTCATAGAAGAGGAATTTTCTTTCAAACAGGAAAGAAAGAAAAGGACAAATCATACAGAGGTTTTAGGTAAAAGAACCGAGAAGTTTTTATTTTTAACTCTACAGAGATATCTTTGCGTCTCCTTCAACCTCATTAAATGGGGAGAAGGAGAAAAACGCATTTCCCACCTTCTGCTCTGAGGCCATTCCCCCACCACGCTGTCCGCGTCCCCAGGGTTAGTGCATTAGCACCACCGCATCACCCCACGGTCTCGCCTCTCTGCTCAGGGTCTCTCTGTCTGCTTGGAAAGCAGGCAGCAGTTTAATGACGAGACGAGTTCCCCTTGGAGACCCCTCTTCCCTCTAGGAATTCTGTAAGTGCTTTATATAAAACAGTAATAGGACGGTTCAGCCAGACTCTCTGGCTCAGATACACTAACTGGTGCTCCCTTTGGGAAGGAGGAGCAGGTAGCCGAGTGATAAGGCCATTAAGACTGACTGCGCCAGGCGAGCTGGCGGTCCCAGAAGCCACTTTTCTTGTCCGTTGTGAGCAGGGGAGGAAGTCGGTGAAAGGCTGATCAGAGCAGACTTCCTGGTGGGATATAAAGCTGTCTATGGGCAGACTCTGGATAATGATGGGCAAAACGTGATTTAGTGCCATGATTACTACTGCGCAGGGTTGGAAGCTCAGAGGAGTGATGGGTAAGAACTCCCAAGCTGCCCCACACAAGTGTGCTTCCTGCTCCTGCCCCTGGTAGGTGCCAAGGGACTCCTACGGGTGCCTTGGCAACTGCTTCTGGAACTCCAGGATGCACCAGACAGAAGAGAACCCTGTCTGTGGAGAATTTCTCTACTCTTTCCATATCCACTTAACCTTTGTCCTGTGAATTCATAGATTTTGGGTTTTCTTATTAACATCAGGTTTCAGGGTACCTTGAGCCTCTGTCTGTGGTTTTTTTTTTTTAAAGGTTGAGATTGTTATTGTGATTTACTAATGACATATCAACAATTAGTTATAGAGAGGTATTTACAGCCATGGGTGGTGTCATAATGGGATGAGGGATGGGAATGAGGCTTGGAAGGTAAGTTACTGAGCAGGATCCAGAGCCAGCTGAACACTGTTCTGATTTTCTTTTTCGTTCTCTGACTCCTCTTTCTTCAATGTGCAGTGTTGATTTATATCTCCCTATCAACTACACGAATTAAAAATTCCATTCAACTAGTGAGATGACTTTAAGATATGTCTATAAATTATTTGATATTCTTCCTTTTAAGAGGATGGAGGCCAATTCCTTTACCATTGAACATGGGCTGGATTTAGCAATTTGTCTATAACAAATAGAATGAGGCAAAAACTATGAGTACGTGACTTTAAATGCTAGGTCATTAAAGTCCTTCTGGCTTCCTGCTTGTTCTCTTTCATGCCTTCTCTTGGAGCACTCATGCTAGAGGAAGCCAGCTGCCATGTTGTGAGGACTCTTGGCAGCCTATGGTCGGATCCACTGTGAAGGAACTGGGGTCTTCCGTTAATTGCTAAATGTGTGCCATCTTGGAATCAGTCCTCCTGCCCCAGGCAGCCATCTTTGTCTGAAACTTTGGTGACATCCTGACCATAACCTCCTAAGGGATCCTGAGCTGGGCCACCCAATTAAGGAATTTCAAATTTGTGACCCACAGACATTGGGAGATAATGTAGGTTTGTTGTTTTGAGGTGATTTTTTATTCAACAATCCATTCCTAAGACCAGTGGGAATAGAGTCACTCTGGCACCGATTGGCCCAAAGTAAGTAATGACATCTGCACCAGTGTTCCTCTACTTAATGTTAGTTTATTACAATTTGCTTTTATTAAGCACCTCAAAACTCTGAAGAGAAAGGAAAGGAAAATGAACCATAAGTTTCTATTCTGCTCTTGGCTATGGGAAAATAAATGTGTTATGTTAAAGCATTTCAGGATTTGTTCCCAGGTACCTTTTCTTGGGTCAAGCAAAAGGTCCTCCAGTAGAAGCTGTGCTTATGGTTTCATTTGCTCATCATTTCAAAGTAATTTAGAAGACACATTTTTCTATCTTGGGTTTAGAAATACTTACATTGGCAAAATTGGAACAGTATATAACCAGAGGAGGGAAGAAGAAAAAATCTATAGTTTATATTAGCTTATGTATGAAGCATCAAAAAAATTTGAAAATTTTGTATTCTAGCAGCTAGAGAAAAGGTGTCCTCCTGCAGTTCAACTTTTTATGAATTTTATTCCTAAGTTTTTCATACCCACCTTGATTTATTAGCCCTTTTCAGCATTATATCTTGTAGACCTGCCAGAAAAACAGTGCAATGAAACATCTGGTAAATTTTCCCAGATCCTATTATGAAATATCTTCAATTTTCAATTCAATGAAAAGTAAACAAGTCATTGTCTTCCCCAGAAGTGATTCACTTTGCTGTCGGAACCTAAGGCGGTAGGCGATGGAGATTCCAGAGTCATTCCTCAGGCTACTGGGCACCAGGGCCCTATTTTTCACAGCCTGGGCTAAGAGGAGGGGTCAGGTAACTCCTCCATACTTCATCTAAACAAACACATCTGCCTGCTCAGTGAAGTGGTGCTTATTTTTTTAATTTCCAAGCAGTGTGTTGTGATGCTGCTAAAGGGTCACTTATGAACTGACATTATATCAACAAACAGTAATTGCTTAATTTCTGCAAAAAGGCCTAATTTCATTTATATTCCAACTTTCCAACCCCAAAGCACTCTCTCTTCTCTCTCTCTTTCTGTCTTTCTCTCTCTCACACACACACACAAACACACACACCGAAGGGAGGCTTTAAAAAGACAACATAGATAATGTGGCCACCTGCCGCTGCTTACAGTATTACCTAGCCAGCTTCAAAGGGGAGACTATCCACAGATCTTCCTGACAAGAGCCTCTCCTGAACATACACTGCACATGTCTGAAATCTGTGGATGCATCAAATAGGAAACAACACCCAATAACTAAAGGAGAGGTTGATCTCTCAGTACTTCCAGGATTCTTTTTCAATACGGTATTTTACAGATACAACACACGAAGCTACTAAGCAGATCCCCTTGACTGACAGGCAGGGAGGACGGAACCGAAGGACTTCCAGCGAGCACGATCCAGCTTCAAGTGCACCGAGCATCTGCCAGGAGGCACTGGATGCGTCAGAACCAGATGACTCTTAACACATATGGAGAAACTTAGGTCGCACGTGGGGAAGAATTTTGGTAAGTGATGTCAGTGTGGTGCAAACAATTTGGTTGTAGGAAGCAGGAAAAAAAGTAAAGATAAACACTGAAAGATTACAGTGGGTTGGCTTGGTCTGAAAGGCACCTCAGCAATGCCAGTGCAGGAACTCAGAAACGACCCGCGACAGGACGTGCGAGCCAACTGTGCCCAGCACGGATCCACTGGAACCATCCGAGGCCATCTCGCAGTTCGGCAAGAAAATGGGAGGTTTTCTTCCACCAAGACAAGTTCTGTGATTGAGCTGCTTTAATATTTTTCCTGTCAAGTATAGAACCAGGCCCATAATGCACATTGGATGAAAGTTTGCTCAAGACAAAATGGAATCGCTTCCATCATTTTGGGTCACACATTCTACATTAGCTGGGTACCTCTTGCCTGTTTTCTTTCTTTGGAAACTGAATGAAGGCACAAAGAGGTGCTGCTACTCCTCCCTAAGTCTTTCTTGAAACATATGAGCCTTCTGGACGCCCTCAAACCTCAGCATCTCTACTAATATTGTCCATGCAGCTTGTCTGTCTTCCTTGGGTTTTGATTTCACCTTCATAAGCACTAAGTCTATTAACACTTCCAGTGGGGGATGCAAGCCAGGGCAGAGAGGAAGGAACACAGCCTGCATTTTGGCCCTGTTTCTCCAGGAGCCAAATTATGTTATTTTTGTAAAAGCATCTCCCCTCCTTGCCCTGCCATCTCTGGAAGCTGATGGTGGATGCCTCAGCGTGGGGCTGCTTATCTTGGTGGGGATCTGATGGTGGGCTCTTAATGTTGGCCTGAGCTGCCTGGCTGTCTGCAGTTCTTAGGGCTATTTACTTAAGGAAAAAAGAGAAAGGGGAAGAAGACACCATTACAGTGTCCTCCAGTGCAGTGAGCTAGAAAATGCTGGTGAACAATTTCATTTTCAGCTCCAATTTCTTAATCCCTCACAGTGGAAGTAAGACAGTTGGCCAGTGAATTCGAAACTTTTTAATAAATATCAGATGACAGCATCAGGAAAGTAGGACAGAATAGAGGTAGAATGTCTAAAGGGGTCCCAGGTACACTGATCGTACTCTTTTCTTCTGGAGGGATGGTTATCTTTTGAGTTAAACCCATTTTCAGATGCTACTTGGCCTTGTTTATGCTTGGCCTGGCCTGCAGCCCCCAGCCCAGGCAGCCACGTGTGACCCCAGTCCTGGAACTCAGCCTCATCCCGGGTCAGAAGACTCCTGGAAGAAGAGTTTACCACGACCCCAAACCAGGGGCACTGGGGGCCGCAGCCAAGAACAAGTGGCTTTGGCGGTTTGTTGTTTGACAAGAAAATAAAACATTGGCAAAGCCTCTTCCAAAACTGCTCTGGGAGACCAGGGTTCCGCAAAGACTGGTCTGGAAACATTGGATGAGGTGAAGCTTGGCAGAATGGAGAACTAGGATTCCTCCACCAGCCCCTCGAGTAGCTCCAGACAGGATCCCAGGGGAGCAACTGGCCTGCTGCAAAGACTCGGCACAGATGCACAGGGGCCTGTCCGGTTGGCCGAAGTGTGGCCTCTTAGCTCGGTTTGAGTACACGGACCTCACTGGCCGGGAGGAAGGAGCCCCAGGGACAAAGGCAGACACGGGCTTATCTAACGTTGCTGTCCATAATATAAAAAAGTAAAGGACCTTGAAAAATCTGAATGCAGAGAGAGGCTGCACAGCCAGGCAGGAGGAAGAGCAGACAGCCAGCGCGGCTGATGAGCGGTGTCTGCCCTTCAGCCTCTGCCCTCCGCTAGGTTCAACTCCTTTCCACCAACACCCAGTCTGTCTCCACTACCACGAAAACAAATTCAAAGTTCATAATAAGTGAGATAGAAGGAGGGTAAAGCTGGACCCAGGAGTGCAGGTCTGAAGTCCCAGCACTCTGGGAGGCTGAGGCAAGAGAACTGCAAATTAGAGGCATCTTGGGTAACTCTGCGATTAGTGGCCAGGCAAGCAGACCAATGGCGCCCAGCGTCAGCAAAGCGGGGTGTGCTGGCCCACCACCCTCCACCCTTCCTCGACTCCCCTCCCCTTCTCCTCAGGTCTTCACCCCGGCTCTCCTTGGCTGCTGGCACTTAGCAAGCCTCATGGCCCTGGTGGCCACACTGTTGGGCAGCAGCTTCATGCCAGCTGCGAGTGTGAGAAGCCGTGGCAGTGGTTTATTAAATTTATCATTTTCATCAATGTGAATAAACAGACCAAACCACATATTCTAAAGGCCAGAAGTAAAACTCCTATTCCTGGAGAAGCGTTAAGCTGAAACAAAAGGATTGGTGGGGAGCTTTAATGTAATACCGTGCTACGTGTATAACGCTATAAAGATTGAATTGTTTCCTGCTCTCTGCTTTTGGCCTGATGGTCTGTCTCTGTGTAATTTCATCTGATGTTGTGTATTTTCCATCATTAAGCTGGATAAAATGTCACTTTGTTGTCCGGAGATTGATGAAATTACTTCATTTTGGTTTTGCTCCTTGAGTTACTTGTTTTGGGGAGCAATTTATTTTCATTCTTATTGAGCTGAATTTACATACAGATAATGAGCTTTGATAATGTACACACTCATGTAACTACTACCATAATCAAGACATAGAATATCCTCATTACCCCAGAAAGTTGCCTAGGGCCCCTTTCCAGTTATTCCCAACACCCCCCACCCCTGCGAGGCAACCTCTGCTTTGATTTTAAAGGATATAGTTTTGTCCGTTTTTAACTTTCATATCAATAGAAACACTGTATGTAGTCTCTGGGGTCTGATTCTTCTGCATAACAAATTTGTAATATCCATCCAGTGAGGCATCTATTTGTTCATTTGTACACTGTTATGTTCCATTATATAACTATAGTACAATTTGTCTACTCATTCTCCTATTGACATTTGGTGTAGCACTGAGAATAAAGTTGCTATCAAGAGTCTTATGCAAGTCGTTTTTGCTTATGTTTGGATTTCTCTCAGGTAGGAGTAGAATCACAGATCAAACAGTAGAGGTGTATTTAACAATATAAGGAACTAGCAAAGAGTTTCTCAAAGCAGTTATGACATTGTTGTCAGCCCTTGTAGTAGATAGAAGGTGACATTTCACTGTGGATAAATTTCCATTTTCCAGATGATGATGTCAAGCCCGTTTTCCATGTGATTATTGGTCTTTGATATATTATCTTTTGAGAAGTATCTTTTCAAATATTTTTCCCAGTTCATTATTGAGTTTCCCATTATTGTTTTACTTATACATATTTTTATATTCCAAATAAAGTTCTTGGCCATATAGTGATTATGTTCCCTGGTCAGTGGCTTATCTTTTCATGTTTTTAACAGTATTTTTAATAAAAATCTTTAAAGTTTAATAAAGTCCAGTTTTATCAATTTTTTATGGGTATGGGCATTTCTGCTTCATTCAGAAAATCTTCACTTAAATATTTGAATGACTTTTTGACAAAACTTTTAAAAGAGCATTTTAAAATATTCTCAATACAGTACCTCAGTTCACAAACTTAATTCTTTCCATGATTCTGGTCACAAACCAAATTGGACTAGAACCGAATCAAATTCAATGGTTAGGTTCGGTGTTGACCTTATGGATGGGGAAATTTGATTCAGTTCTTGTCCAATCTGGTTTTTGACAAGAATTGTGGAAAGAATTAAGTTTGCAAACCAAGCCAGCACTGTACTAAAACTTCTGCCTGATTGTCCATGTTTCCAAAATATATCTTTATTTTTATTATTAATTTAATTACTTAAATGCAGTGGTATACTAATAACTGCCTTTCTGGGAGGCAGGGAAACCCAGATTTCTAGCATTTGACAGTTTCCATAGTAGAAGTCCTCCCAGCATAATTGAGTTCAATTTACCTATAGTTTAAAAACTGGCTCGCGAAATCCCCAACTGTTGGATAATCAGATCTCCTTAGCCATTTGGAGCCCCTCTGGGACACCACTGCAAAGCCATATTCAGGTTTGTGGCAAAGGTATGTGCTTGAGGAAGGGATATTCGTTCTCAGGAGGACTGGAAGGACGTCGTGTTTTGATAGGCAATGGCTGCCCAAATTGGAGGATAAGGGACCATGACTGTAGAGTAACCTGACTTCCAACTATGATCAATATACACAGAAGTGCAGGTAAGAGTGATATAAAAGTTGAAAAATAAGCTGGGTATGGTGGTGCACACCTGTAATGCCAGCACTCTGGCAGGCTGAGGCAAGAGGATTGTAAGTTTGAGCCCAGCCTTGGCAACTTAGTGACTTAGCCAATCCTTGTTTGGGGGGGGGTGCCTCAGGGCAAAGGCACTGGGTTCATTTCTCAAATTAAAAGAAAAAAAGGTTAAAAATAAACATTTAGAGGGCCGGTGAGACGGCTCAGCGGCTTAAGCGCCTGCCTTGCAAGCGCGAAGGCCCGAGTTCGACTCCCGGAACCCACATACGAAAAAGGGGCCGGTGATATCGCTCAGCGGCACGGGTGCCTGTTGGCGCGTGAGGTCCTGAGGTCGTCCCCCCGGTACCCACAAAAAAAAATAAAAATAAAAAAATAAAATAAAATAAAATAAAATAAACATTTAGTATAAAAATCCCAGTCATAGTAAATTAGCATAAGACCAGAAGGTCTGTTAATGTTCTAATTATTGGGAAGATCATGGGCAACCTTCTCCTCAACATGTTAAAAGGAGGCTGGATGACTTCCTAAGACTGCAGGATGGACGTTTAGACCAAGGAGCAAGGGAGCAGACCAACAGAGAATGTTCCAGGTGTAGCCCCAGGAACCATGGACACATCTTCCAGACAATTCATCTGGAGTGGGAGTTAAATAGCAAAAGCCCAAGGAGAAGGAAACATGTTTCATCCACAGCCACCAAGGACAGGTGATATGATTGGTGGTGTGACACAAGGAATGACTATAGAGTCAAGACCTTTGACACAGGAAATGACCATGGAGTTCAGACCTTTGACCCAGGAAATGATCGGGGAATCAATACCTTTGACACAGGAAATGATCATGCTACCAAGACCTTTATGTGACGAGTCTCATAGATTTCTCCCTTTTCACCAGAGACATAAGAAAATTTACAGTAAACACCCACCATGGCAGTAAAGAGAAGGAGGCATTTCACAGTAATCATTTTGCAAAGAATTTTGTGTACTAGAATAGAAAAACCTAGAAATTTGCAGTGGTTTACGGTCCTTTGCAGGAACAATAACAGAAAAAGTGCACTGAAAAATATTCTTTCAAAACTGTGTTTTGACTTATTATTGGTTTAGATTTTAAAATATTTCTTATATATAGTATTATATATTTTTTAAAAATTTATTAACTATATTATACATGTAAATATACATATTTAAGTTACTTTAAATAATAGTGATAAATAAAATAAATCCTCTTATACGTCCCACCAAGCTTATGGAATAAAACATCATTAATATAGATACTTGGTATCCATCCTTAGATCCATTTCTCCCACTCTCCTCCATTCACAGAGGAAACTTTTCTTCATTTCAGTCTCTAATGGTTTTCCTAACTTTGCTGCCTGCTAAGCCATGAACTAAAAAGATGTTATTGTTGTTGCTCTATAATTTATCCCTATAATTATCTCTATAATTTATAGTTAGTTTAATAACTTATTAATTAGTTTAATAATTATAATTGATATAATTATATCTGATTATACATAAAATCATATATAATCATATATTATATATAATATAATTATATAATCATATATAATTATACAATATGTAATAATTATATAATAATTATTAATATATTATGATATAATATTATTGTTAATTACATTATTAATTATATTATTAATATATTAATATATTATATAACATATTATACATCACATTATATTATATTAATATAATATATTAATGTACTAATAATTATAATATATCAATTATTAATTTTTTTTGTGGGTACCGGGGGTCAACCTCAGAACCTCGCGCACCAGCAGGCGCTCGTGCCGCTGAGCGATATCACTGGCCCTTTTTTTTTCATATGTGGGTTCCAGGAGTCGAACTCGGGCCCTCGCGCTTGCAAGGCAGGCACTTATGCCGCTGAGCCATCTCACCAGCCCATAATTATTAATACATAATTATATAATATATAATTATATAAATAATATAATTATTATAGTTTGATAATTATAATTAATTACATTATGATATATAATATAAAATTATATTATAATAATTAATAAACTTATTAATTAGTTTAATAATTAATTAGTTTAATTAGTTTAATAAATTATCCCTGCAATTATCTCTATAATTTATAGTTAGTTTACTAACTAACTAATTTATAGTTAGTTTAATTTATAGTTATCTCTATAATTTAATTATAATTTAATACGGAGCAGAGGAGGGGAAGGACAAGGGATGAATCGGAGGCACAGGGCAGATGGGACAGGGAAGCAAGACATTCTCTTCAGCTGACTCAGATGGCCGTGAGCACCATGTGCAAATGCAGCAAATGTCACACAGATAATGCATTATGAAATATTATGTGAGCTTTAAAATGATGTTTCAAGGAATTTGCAATTGTACAAGAAAATGTTAAATGTTTATGGTTAAGTAAAAATATAGAAAAATATTGCATAGAGTTTCAACTACTTAAATTGCTATGTGGAAAACAATTAGAAGTATGTATATGAAAAGATAATCATTGTTCTGCTTTATGGTCATGAGTCACTGTGTGTGTGTGTGTGTGTGTGCGCGCGCGTGCGTAAATTGGGGAAAATTATCAACATATCAATACTGAGCATCTGTTACTTTTATAATTGGAAAAAACAGTCATCTTGGCCACCTGGAATCTAGGAATATGGAATCCATACAGGTACTGGACACAACCCCAGGAAGTTTACCTGCCACGTGGGGACATGAATGTTAGAAATGTCATAACATTCTCATCTTCTTATAGTATCTTACATTTTACAAAGCACTTTTCCTAGTTTTTTTTTGTGTGTGTGGGTACCATAGGTCGACCTCAGGACCTCACACACCAGCAGGCGCCCGTGCCGCTGAGTGATATCACTGGCCCCGTTTTCGTATGTGGGTTCCGGGAGTCGAACTCGGGCCCTCGTGCTTGCCAGGCAGGCGCTTACGCCACTGAGCCATCTCACCAGCCCCCTAGTTTTTCTTTTATAATAATCCCATGAGCTAGGTTTTCCTGTCTTCCAGATAAGCAAGTAGAAATGAGATGAGATCAGGCTGCTAATAAAAGCAAGAGCTAATGTAAGAATGTGGGCCTTGGTGTCCCTTCTCAAAATACTATAGAAATCATTAGTGCTCTTCTCCAACTATTTCATACTTTCCTCTTGAAGACATATGATAGAATTATACTGTTCTAGGTTCTGGGAATTATGATCATGTGACTTCCTTGGGCCAGTGAAATTTGAGCATAAGTGATTTGTACTTCTTAGTAGAAACCTAAAAGACCAGACAGAGTGTAATTAGCTGTAGTGTCTTTCTACAGCCATGTTCATTTCGGGAAATGCATTTGGAAATGAAGCCTGCACAGTGCTGAGTACCTGAGAAGCCATCTAACTGCTTAGGGCATGTATGGTAAAAGGAAATGAAAGGCTTCTATTGGATTAAGACACTGAGATTTTGAGGGCATTTCTTTTTTTTTTTTTTTTTTTTGTGGGTACCGGGGGTTGACCTCAGGACCTCACGCACCAGTGCCGCTGAGCGATATCACTGGCCCTTTTTTCATATGTGGGTTGCGGGAGTTGAACTCGAGCCCTCGCGCTTGCCAGGCAGGCGCTTATGCCGCTGAGCCATCTCACTGGCGGAGGGCATTTCTTGTAAAGACGAATCTAAACCTATTTTGATCAAAACAGAAATTATTCTCTTCATGGCACTAAACTGGGTATCTGATATTTCTATCCATTCTCAATGAAAAACAACATACCTGTGTACAAAATAAAAATATTAGAGCAGAACAAATATGTATTTAATTATTTAGAATAACTTCAAAAATGGAAAAGAAGTAATTGTCAGCACTCTGGGAGGCTGAGGCAGAAGGATCACAATTTCGAACACAGCCTGAGCAACTTAGCAAGACCCTGTCTCAAAATAAAAAATAAAAGGACTGGGAGATGTAGCCCAGTGCAAAGGGCCTGGGGTCAATCCCCAGTGCCCCTGAAGTGAGAAACAAACAAAAAGCAATAATAGTCTTCATTTACAAACAGCTGGAAATAACAGAGTTTGGGAAAGACAAATTCTTAGCACTTCTCTTCTGCTCTTCCTCTTTCCTTCTTTAAAAAATATTGTCTTCCTTCTTTCCTTCATCAAAAAGCCAATAAGGCAGCAGCAAATACGTAGGTGATCTGCAGCAGACAGGCCCAAGGAGGGTTGCATTTGTCAGCAAGGAGCGTGGCTGCCAGCAGGGTCAGGAAATTGATTGTGTACCAGGAGATTCAGATATTAGGGCCACTGGGATCCGGGCTTCCCATGGTCAGTGAGGGAAGTACGAATATGGAAATAGAGGGAGGTAAAATATACCCTGTGATGCTGCGTTGGAACTGGAACCAGCAAGGAGAACTCACAGTTTTAAATATAGGTGAAAAGTTTAAAACATAGAATAAAGATAGGACACACACGACTGATCGCCAGGCGTCGGGGAAAGAGCAAGGTGAGCATTCAGGTGAGTAGAGACATCTTTTTGGTGACAAAATGTGAGGAAATCATCAGAGGATGGTAAGTCATGCCCAGAGTTCACATATGTAGGATCTTTCATTAGCCAAACTTGGACAATTTTACCATCAAAATGAATAATATATTAGAATGGATTACAATCTCTAGAGGAAAACAGGAAGCCATGAGTCTAAACTGATATAAATAAAGGAATGAATAAATTAATGGGTGACAAGAGGAATTACCAATAAATCAATAATTTAATCACAAATTAATATTTAATTTAGCCGTATGTTAATAATTTATTAAATAAATGAATGGGTGGAAAGCTCTTCCTCATCATAAGAAACCAACTAATCGCTGTAGAAGGGATGACAGGATTGGAAAATCACCACTTCATAACCACTCCAATAAAAATGCAGGCAAGAGACACATGGGTGGCTGCTAAAATTGGTGCGTAAAAGCTGGATGAGTAATAGGGTTTTACAGAGTCTCTAGGTGTTGTCCACAATGCTGTGTATTTATTTATTACAAAGGAAGACATGTGTGTGCTAGGGAGGTAGCACGGTGATACAGTACTTGCCCTGACTTTGGCCCTGGCTTCAATCCCCAGCACTACAGTAACAAATTAAAAATAAATAAGATAAGAAGTGTAATTCTACGATGGAGACCTGGCGGGCACTTTCTCTACCAACTGATCTAACCCAGCACTGCCGATAAAAAAACAGATACTGCGAAGAACACAGCATCATGATTTCCCTTCCACAAGATGCGTAAGGAGGACCTGATCACCGAGATAATGTTGGGAAACTCAAATTGAGGACCGTTTGGCAAGATGAGTAGTCTACCACCTTCAAAAAGGTCAAGATTCCGGAGGTCGGAGATGACAAGGAACAAGAATATTTGGAAGGCTTTCATTCTCCTCTTCCAAGTTTTCTGTAAGTTTGGAACCGTCGAATAAAATACTGAACATATTTCTGAGTGTGGTGCAATAGATTCAAGGCAGCCAATGGATAAGGTGGGGAGGAGGGCGTTGGGTAATGGCCGCCAGAGGAGAGGCCTGAAGGTATCACCAGTGTCGCTCTGTGTCGTCCCGCACAACCAACCCTCTTGTGAATTCCCACTGTTCCATTGCAGTAAGTGGCTGGCAGGACTGGGTAGGGCAAGGAATTCTGCAAATGCCATTCCTCACTGTCAGATAAGGCGAGAATTCAGTGAGCACCAGCCAGGAAGGAGGAGGAGAAGGGCACCAAAGGCCGGTGACCCAGAGCCCAGGAGGAGCTGTGGCCGGGCAGCAAAGCAGACTGCAGATTCAGTGCAAAGCACGGGAGCTGGGAGGAGGGCAGGGAGTGGTGACCAAGAGCCACACTGGCAGTCTCAGCATAGGAGAAGGGAAAACAAGGGCGGGAGAAGTCATCACTAACACTCAAGGTGCAAAACTGCGAGGCAGAAGGGTGAACCACAGAAGGCAAGTGAAAATATGTAAAAAGTAAAGACAAGGAATAAAAAATATGTCAAGTTGAAATCAAAGGTCAGCAGAGACTCAGCGATAGATGGGTTATTTATTGGTGTTAGAAAGTGAGATTACAGAAAATTGAAATAAATTCCGTGCCTGGAGAGTCCATGAGAATGGCTGGCAGATGGGAGACAGAAATATAGATTCCAGGAGGGCAAAAAACACAGCTAGAGAAAGCAAGGGTGTACACAGAACTGATAGTATAAAAATTACGCTACCTGCTCTCCGATAAAGTGTCAGGTCTGAACAGACTGCAACCTGGTGTTCAAAAGTTCAAGGGGAATAGAAGAGAGATGTTTTCCTTTACAATTGCAACCTGAAGGCAAGAAACAAGCTGCTGAATATCTTACTCTGCAAATAGAGGAACACCCAATGCTCAAGACACCACTCCAGAGTCAGAGGGAGCAAGAAGAAAGAGGGAAAAGCTAAACTGACATTCCTAGTAGGAAACCCACAAATGGTGCCTCTCACAGCCTGAGTGTTCGCATCTCGCATCCTCAGTATGTAGTGCGAGTCCCGATCGTGTAACAGTGGCTTAGTGAATGTTACTTTAACTACCAGGGAGTCAAAGTTTCCCTCAAAGGCTAAAGACAAATACAAAAAAAAAAAAAAAAGAAAAGAAAAGATATATCCTCTTAGGTGAAATCTTTAAGAGTGTCAGGAATAAATAATTACAGAATAAAAAGTTACATTCAGGCTACCTTTTTGGATTGCATTTTAAAGTATTTTAAAGCAAATGGTTGCAAAGATTTTGGCCAGCCATGCACACTCCAAATGATTCCTGTGGCGCTTCTGGCCCAGTGGTGGCAAACCTATGGCTTGCATGTTACTGTGTTTTTCTTTTAAGACAAAAGATATTAATGTATGAGTTATTTTCTCTAAACTGAAACCTCCGTTTTCAGGTTTAATTGCAGCGTTGGCACTTTGAGGTAAATAAGTGGGTTATGGGTTGCAGTTTGGGCACTCGGTCTCTAAAAGGTTCGCCATCGCGGTACTCTGCACCATCCCTACACATTCGCTGATGAAATGCATCTCTCAGGTCACTTTCTGCTCAGCCTGCCCACCCAGGTGGTCCTAGTACAGATCCTATCACTCCAGTGGTAGACTCTGGGTGCAGGCAGGGGATTTCTTGAGAGCGCATGGCCCTGGGTGACTCAACCAATTGGGCTGGAAGGTGGCAGCTGAGTAGCCCAGTGTCTACACCTCACCAAGGCAATTCAGAGATGCCTCATCCACGCAGAGGCCAGCAGCACACCACCCTTACTGAGGCTCTTCCCGGTCTCACAGCCCCTCTCCCTCAGTGCTCCCTGAGGCCACCTCCAAATGAACAGCCTGCCTTCTAGTTCTTAGGTCAAGGTCTGCTTTGAGGAAACCCACACCAAGGTACCAGGAGTAAGAATGTGACTAAAACAAGGACAATCACAGCCCTGCCTCAAATCTTATCAAATTGAAACTCAGGAAACAAAGTCTTTTCCTGGTGGGGAAACTGAAAACATGAGAATAGTTGCTGGCAATGGTCAAGGCTGCAGTTTGGCAGTGAAAACTAGAGTAGGAAAACAAAGCAGATTGTAGGAAATTGTACATCCTGGACACATTAACAGATGCAGAGGGTGATTTTTCCTGGATCTCCAAGTTTCAGCACAGACCCCAGTGCCTGATTCTCATAAAGCAGGTACCAAGGAGCCCGTACTCCCACACTCTACTGAGACCTTTGGCTCAAGAGATTTGTGAAATTATTTTGCTGAATATTCACTTATGATCCACCTCTAAATTGTACAGGGAAGAAGATTAAATAATGCATCGAAGCTTCTAAAAGTCCCAGTGTCTCATTGAGCTACAACTAGAGCTGGTCCCGCTGGCACGCTGCTGAGGACACATGGCCCCAGGTTCACCTAACACCGGGCAGAGATGGCAAATGGCGCCACCATTTTGGAAAAGCTTGTCGGTTTCTTCAGACATTAGCTATACACCATCCAGCCATCCAACCATTCCATTCCTAGGCATTTATCTAAGAGATACAAAAGGGTATCTTCACACAAACATTTGGGGATGAATGCCTTGTCAGCCTCACATGTAATAATAACCCAAAGCTGGGAGCAAGGAGAGCATCCATAACTTTGCAAATAGATAACATGCAGCACATCTATGCAATGCAATAGCACTCAGCAATAAAAGGGCAAACTATTTAAATCCACAACGAACAACCTGGGTGAGTCTCAAAATAAGTCATTCAGAATAAATGAAAGAAGTCAAACAAAAACAACACAAGAACTCCAGACTGACTCCATTTACACAGAAATCTAGGGAACACAAACTAAGAAAGCAGATCAGAGGTTGTCTGGAGAGGAAGGGGGACAGGTGGGAGTGGGTCACAGAAGGGGATGAGGAACTTCGGGGGTGACAGATATGGGGTTATGTTGATTGTGGTAATGGTTATATGTGTTTTCATATGGTGAATTCATCAAGTTACACACCTTAAACATAGGCAGACCTTTTGAACATCAATTAGGGCTCAATAAAGCTATCCAAGGGGTAGTGCAGATTTTTCAGGAGAGAGTTGGCTGGCCACATATTCCCTCCCAACCTTCCCCTGAGGATAGGAATTGCCTCCCCCTCTTATTAAGCCAAGTGGAAGGGAATTCCAAGGGATCTCTTGGAAAGTTTGACTTTATGTTCTCTGGAATTTGATGACTGAAGAGATAGCACCTGATGCACACTGTGAATAAATCTGATAATCAGAGGCTGTGGTCTGTCTTTCACCTATGCAATTGGGGCAGAAGAAAGAGAGAAACACCTGCAGGGCTGAGATGCGCTTCTCCGAGGTGGGTAAAGTGAGGGTTTCCTGGGAGCCAGGAAAGGAGCCAGACCAGGTCACCATGTGGGTGACAAAAACACTGCGTGGGTGAGGGAACCCAAGAGTGACTCCATGCAGCCAGACCCCTAGCAATCTGGGGGCCTTGAAGCCCACATACCATTGGCCAAAGCTTTGAAAGTAGCACATTGATCCATTTCCCATCTGCCCCTAGACAACTCATGGATTGCAGTCCTAAAACTTCACCTGCAAAGTTTGCCACAAAACATCTCCCTTTTATTATTATTTTCACATCTCTCCGCAAAGTTTGTTCACTGCAAAGTGTGCTGCTCCCATAACAAGAGTAGCAGCAGATCCAGAGAGAAAGGCAATCAATATCTTTGTGCAGAATGGAATATTCTACTTTGTGTTGTTTTGTGCTTTGAAAATTACCAAACACAAAAATATTATTAAATGCTGATCTTTACATATATTTCTGTTATGTTAGGATTAGAGACAAGTCCTGTTTACAAACAACCCCAGGACAGTTTTTATATTTTATTTTCACATTGAAAACCAGTCAGAATTGCTTTGGCCTCCAAGAGTATGTTTATATAAAATTGAATGAACACTGCCAGCCAACTGTCCTTTTCTTTTTCCCCTAAATGGGAAATGGATCTAAGCTAACTAATACAAATAAATTGCATTCCATGACTTTATTTTGACAAATGTGCTTGCACAGATCACTTGAAGTCTAGGTTTGAATGTAGGATTGCCGGACATCCCAGAGCCTCACGCTGGATGTGATGGTGGGAAGACACGGCCTTCTGGCTTTGGCCTCATCCCTGTAACAGATGCTCCTTCCTCCTCTGCTTGTCTCCCGACTCTACCCCTCAGGGTGCTGGTGTAGCCTCAGCCGCACCAGGGCCATGGGTATCGGAAGCACAGGGAGGTGGGTGCAGGGGAGAGGCAGAGACATCCGGGTGGAAGCAGGCTCAGGAACAGGTGGGTGGCAAGCTGAGGCCCGGGGTTCCCGGAGCACAGTGAGGAGAGGGCTCAGCCTTTGTGCCATGTGTCTGCTAACGTCTTGTCCCAAGAAACAGGAGTCAAGCAGGGCCGTGCAGCTCCCTCAGAAGGGTGGCGCCCAGGTGAAGGCCCCTTCTGTGCGTGTTCAAGAGTGCATGCAGTTAGCCAGGCACGGCGGAGCACACGCCTATAATCCTAACACGCCGGGAGGCTAGGGGGGAAGATCACAAAGTCAAGACCAGCCTAGGCAACTTAGTGACTTAGCAAGACCCTGTATCAAAATTAAAAAAAAAAAATTTTAAAAAGGGGTTAAAAAAAAAAAAAAGGAAAGCAAACAAGTGGGCACTGTACGCCATGGACTCCTGAAAGTCCAGGGTGGGTGGGGTGTTGTGAGTGTACAGTGGGGAGAGCATTTCCCACTGCAGCAAATCATAGTCAGGGGCTCGATGGGAAAACACCTGAGGAAGCTGCTGCCAATCAACCGAGGGTTCTTTGCTCACTTGACTTTGGAATGAAATCACAGAGTGGCAAAGCACAGCTCCCTGGGCATTAGTGGCTCCAGCCTCTGAGTGCCCTGATGCCAGCCTTTGGTGGACAGCTCTTGGTGTAATGGCCCCTGGCAGCTCCTTGCCATCCTTATCTGCCCTCAGCAGCCAAAGCTCATTTGCCGCTTGGCAGCTATGTAGAGCTCTCCCAGCTGCTTCTGCTCCCTCACTGGGGCTCTCTAAAGGTCACCTTTGTTGGCCTCCACTGATTGCCACCAGTCAATGCTAATCTCTGCTATTTGCCACTGGTCGCCACTGCTCTCTGCTGGTCTCTGGAACTCCTCAGGGCTAGCAGCTCCCTCCTATACCAGCTCTTTGTAGTGCAACCTGCTCAGCCCACTCTGCCTGAGCTAAGACTCACGAGGAAGGAACTGGATCACTGGTGGGAGGCTTTGTTTGGATCTGAGATGGAGCCAGGGGCCAGTGCACAAGAAGGCGCCCTCCTGGACTGACACGAGGAGTGTGAGAGTTGTGTAGAAGAGCAGCAGGCCACACGTGCACTGTGTTTTACATTTCATGGACCTATTTGAGAACTTTCCAAAGAATGGCACAGGAGCTGGAGTCATCTGGAGGTTACAGGGCAGAGTCACCTGGGGTAGGTCCATGTTTCAGGCCTGCTGTGGCCAAAGCAAATTTCAGAGTGGCTGTGGGCATCTAGGACACTTCCACTGTCATAGCAATAGCTCCACTTAACTTTGAGATCAGGGGAGGACTTGACTAACAGCTGTCACTTTCCTGAGAACGGCACAGCTGGCATTGCTGCTTTGGAGGAGTCTGTAGCAAGTCCAGGATGTTGATCATGGCCCATGGGGGTCAGGGATTTGGGGGATATCAGCAATGGGTCCATTCCTCCCTCATCTTGGGCAAAAGACACGAGTTTCCAGCTCCTCCTCGGAGAGATAGCAGCAGCTCCTGAAGCAGAGTTGTTCCTGTCCAGGGCTCCTAGAGGGCAGCCAAGAAGTGACTCTGGGATGGCAAGAAGACCCTGGGACTGGTCTCCCCAGGCCACCTTGCGACATGGCAGCTGCAAGTCGGATGAGGCCCCTTTTTCCGATCAGGGGGAAAGAGGAAAGGCCTGTTGCCATCTCAGAACTACCATGTGTCCCACAAGCAAGAGACATAGTCCACTCACACCAACCACACCCAGGAAATGCCAACCCCAGGGGCCCACAGCACCAACTGCCTGCTCTTCCCTGCTATCCTCTTTACTCCTCAGGCCCCATCCTATCAAGAGGTGGAAAGAGGAGGAGAGGAAAGAGGGAGAGATGGAATTAGCCAAGCCCTCTGTTTCCTTCCTCGAGGATCCGCATCACAGACAGGCAACAGCTGGAGACACGGAGGTTTTCAATTTGCGTGCGAGTTTACAGTTTTTCTATTAGGCTAAGATGGATTTTCTTTTAATCTAAAAGTAACCGCTAAAGCTCTGGATCCTGCAGATTTTACCAGAGGGGAAAACAGTCCATGGAGTGGGTTTGTAAGAGAGCGCAGGGGAAAAATAAAATTACTTCAGCTTCACCCTCACTAAGTCCAGCCCCGCCCCGCCCACGTTTACAAGGCAGAGATGCCTGGTGACGATCAGGTCCCTGGGCCCGATTATCTCTGGTTTCCTGGGGTCAATATATCCTGCATTTTGTCCAAGCTAGGGTTGAATTTTGATCTCTTTGATCTGAAAGCATTTTGAGAAACACATTCTCGTCTCCTGAAAAGGGTTATAAATTCACAGATCTGGCCGCCATTCCCAGCCCATCTTAGGAAAGTACTGTGTGAAATTTCAAATAGACACTGACTATAGGAAAGCAAAGAAATGATTTTGGAGTGGGGAAATGTTCCCTTTTTTAAACAGATAAAGTAGACAAATGTCTTTTTTGTTGTGATGGGAAAGACCAAATTTCAGGGAAGACTCAGATTTAGGAAAGATGGACTTGGACAGGCACAGAGAGGGCCAAACCACCCCGAAAGGCAGGAGGCCCGAGGAGCCATCGAGCCAATCACCTCTGTGGGCACAGGCACGTTGGAAGGCGGGGAAAAGTGGCCAGAGAGTCCAGACCTTCGGTTGTCCTTTAGTCGTGAAGCAGTAGGTGCCACACAGTAAGGGACAGATGCAAAGACAATGCTTCTGGGTAAATCTGAAGGAGACGTTGTGTTGTAAACTGAGGCTAAAAACGTAGTGGGCCTAACAATAGAGGCCACGAAATTATAGGCTAAACATGGCTTTCTCCTAAAACTACTTTGCAAGTGAAAAAACCAGGCTCTTCTTCTCAATGATTTGACTGGGGAATTAAACCAAATCAGGACAACCACGGGGGCACAGGGATTAGAAAAAGACCTTCTTTAATACTGAGTGCTGCAAACCTAAGACTCAAATAAATAGTGACAGGAAAAGTCACGGTGAGAACAAATTTCATTAAAAACCTGAAATATTAATTGAAATCCATTCTGCAGAGTGGAAAGCTCTCTGTGTGAGTGAATCGATACAGAACTCCATCGCCCCTTTCTCTTTCAGGACATAAGCCATCGCTTGACTGTGACTGGCTTCGTCATCCCAAAATACGGACAGAGAGGGTGGGTGGAGGGGACTCAGCGTGCTCTGAGGGTCTGAGATGGATGACTCCCTTGGAAGCCAAGGAATGGAAAGAAGGCAAGAAAAGATATCAAAGACGCCCAAATTCCCTGCAGGATCACGCACCACCTTTCCCTCTAAAAGCTTGATTAGATAAGATCCTAAGATGCTTGGGTGGAATCAAGGCTATCTTGCACCTATGTGTTCATAAGCAGTTGCTGAGCACCTACTATGTGCGAAGGAGCAATCTCAATGCTCCAGCACCATTCCAAACTTAGAACACTAACTAGATGTGATTGTCTTCAAGGAAGTGTGAGGTGAATGAGGGGAAGGGAAGGAGAGAGTGGAGGCTAAGGCTAAGATAAAGATGAGAAATCCACTGTTCTCTCTCTGGTAAGAAACTGGAAAATTCAAGCTGGGCATTAGGGAGCCTGGGGGGTGCATCTTTTTCAAGGGGCATTGATTAGTGAGGTCCTTTTTTTTAAATTTTGAGATTATTTCTGTGTTGATCTTCCATTTACAGATGTTTACTGCCTGACAAGTGCATGAAATAGATGTCCTCCTGGAGGTGTTCTGGATTCAAGATTCTGTGTACTTGTGCATCTATCTTGCCTTATTTTCTAGAGCAAGTCTATTCTGAAATATGTGCAACGCTTATTAAGTAACCTGAGGACCAAAGAATAAAGGAGGCATAAAAACCCCTGACACTAATAGAGTCATCAAGGCAGATAAGAGAAGTACTCCAATAATACCACACTTTAAAATTGCTTTCAAGAAAGTAAAAAGTAAACTACAATTGAAAACTATTTCAAACTAGGAAATCAGAAAACTTGTGGCCGATTGATTGTAAAACTTTCCCTAATTCATTTTTCCCATCCACTCCTATTGTGATGTGATTTTTCAAATCTTTCCATCAAATGTTAGAGTCTGGTTCCCCAAACCTTGACACTGAGGTAGCTTTGTGACTTGCTTTATCTAACAGAATGTGGCATACGTGATGGCAGATGCCACATCAGAGCCTGAGTGCCAGAGTCTTAGCCATTTTCTCTTCCTCTCGCAAACTCATCACTACCGTAAGACCAAGCCCAAGTTAATGTGACAGAGTGGCCATGTGGAGAAAAGCAGTTCCCAGATTAAGGACATCCCAGGCCACCTTGCAGTCAACCAACCCCCTCCCCAGTGAGAGAACCCAGCCAAGATCAGCACTTGACTGTATGATTCAACACAGCTGTCTGCAGGTGCATGGGTGACCCCAACCCAGACCATAGTAGAACCATAGTAGACCTATAGACTTGTGAGGGAAACAAATATATTTAGCTTTCCCATTGCTGAGATGCAGTATCTGACATCTACAGCTTCAGAGGAGAGGCACTAATTTGACTCATAGTTTCAGGGGATTCAGTGCATGGTCAGCTGGCTCCAAGGCAGAAACATCAGGGCAGAAAGGCCTGACAGAGCAAAGGTGCTTAGTTCATGGCAACTGGGAAACAGAGCAGGGGAACATGTCAGAGAGGGAGGGGCCAGATACCAAATATAGGACCCAAGATCATGTCTCCATGACCCATCCAGACACATCCAGAAGTGTGCTCCATCAATGCCCTAGGTGGCTTCCAAACCAATCAAGTTGACACACGAAGCTTAGCCCTCACAATAGACGCTTACTACTGCATGCTACTAACATTTGGTTATTTGCTATGCAGCTTTAATATGACAACTGTTAACTAATACCAAAGGCTTCACATGGCAGTTATGTTTCTTTCTTCCCTCCCTCTCCTTAGGCACCTCCCTCCCTCCCTCTCCTTTCTTTCTCCCCTGCCCCGCCTTTTTGTAGCATTGGGATGGAATCCGAGGCCTCGTGCATGCTAGTACTATACCACCGAGCCACATCCCCAGCCTTTTTAAAATTTATTTTGAGACAGGACCTCACTAATTTTCCCAGACTGGCCTCAAACTTGCAATCCTCCTGCTTCAGCTTTCTGGTAGCTAGGACCACTGTGCCTAGCTGGCAACAAAGCCATGAAAAATGAGGAGGATTGTCACAGAGAGTTTAAACAGTGAGAGTTTTAAGCCTAAGAAATGGGTTAGAAAATAGCATGGAGTGGGAAAGCCCAGGCGTGTTCACTGCAAGTTCATCACAAAGAGCCCAGAGCTTCAAAATGGCTGTGATCGTGGTATTAAATCCAAGATGAGGTCCCACGGGGTGGTCACCTTTCTTGATAAGCTGCCCTATTGATAGTGGGTTCATTCTGTCAGAGGGCCCCGTATGGGACAGGACTATGGAAGTACGGACTGCACGCCTCATGGAAGTGAGCCGAGAAGGTGCAAGAAATAGCCAGGCATGGTGCACAGGGCTTTAATTCCAGCACTCTGGAAGGCTGAGGTAGGAAGAACACAAGTTTAAATCCCTCCTGGGCAACTTAATGACTTAGCCAAATCCCTTCTCAAAAAAAAAAATTATAAAAAAAATTATAAAAATTATAAAAATTATAAAAATTATAAATCTAGAGATTTAGCTCAGTGTGAAGACCCCGGGTTCAATCCCCAGTAGTGGAAAAAAAATAAAGATGCGAGAAATGGCATCCAATCTCATAAGGCCCTGTTTTGTCACGTGAACCTGAGCAGGACAAGAACACAAGTACTTGCTTGGGGATAAACAGGCTGGACTTGGGGCAGAGAGCCAAGCGTGCAAATACAGATGTCGTAGCTAAGGCGAATTTCTTATTTCACTGAAACTTAAAAGCACTCAAATCAGATTTTTGTATTGGCATGTTGATGTTGTTTCATCAAGATATTAAATTTACTAACATGCAGGTGTTTCTGAGGTGCTTTCAAACTGGTCTGCCTCAAAAATCTTTAGGGAAGTAGGTGGCATACGAATAATCAATATTTAACTAATCCCTTCAGAGAGAAACTGAAGGAAAACAAAACCCCAGTGTGGACCTACTCCTATTGACTGTTTGTTTCCACATTCTGTCTCCCTCCCACCTCCTGTTATTGCCGGGATGCGAGGTGACCTTTCTGTGTTTAATTACCCAAGAGAAACAAGCAAGGCATGGATGCCAAGGGAACAGGGAGGTCTCTATCCCTGAATATCTTGTCAAAATAATCACCCCCCGGGTACTTCCTCTTCTCATATGATATGTGAAGTTTGTTTGAGAAGGTTAGAAAATAAAGTGGAGATAGCTGATGGTTCTGAGGCCAGAGGAGGTGGAAATGGTTGGAATCTACAAGTAAAAACATGTTTCTGCCAGGAAGAGAGACTCTGTGTTCTTTTTTGGAATACAGTGGTTCTTGGATGATACATTCCTCTGAATTCTTTCTGTAGTACTGGAGATTGAACCCAGGCTCTTTCCACTGAGCTATATATCCCCAGCCCCTTTTTGTATTTTTTTTTTTTCAGTTTTGAGACAGGGTCTCAGGAAGTCTTTGACTTGCCCAAGTGGGCAAGTCAGACTTGTAATCTTCCTGCCTCAGCCTTCCAGAGTGCTGAGGTTACAGGAGTGCGCCACCATGCCAGACTCCACTCCTGGGAATTTTTAACAAAATGCTCAGTTCAGGCACTTACATCAGGAGACTCTGAGTTGCCCAAGTTTGTGACCATTTTCAGCTGGTTATTGCATAGACACAGCCTCTTGTATGAACAATGCTGAAAGGAATAACAGAGATGTTTCCAAGATATTGCCACGTAGTCAATGTCACACACCATTCTCTCCCACAAGACACAGAGAAAATAATATTAATTTCCTCTCTCACTACTTTATTTGCATCTGATGCCTTAGGTCCCTAATAAAAGCTACTTTACTGCCCTGGATTATTTCCTGACTCAGTGACTATTTTATTTCACTATTATGCAGCTTGATAAGAGGTGTGGGGTGTAATCCAAGAGGACTTCTTCAATTTGAATGATAAGATTTCTCATTTGCAATTTGGGCACTGAGATAGAACAACTGGGTTTCATTGCAGCCCTGCAGCCGGAGTCAACACAAACGGGGATAATTCAGGGTCCGTGAGCGTGTGCGTGTCAGGGGGCACCATCGGAGCCTGTAGAGAAACGCTGTGGAAACCGAGAGCTTCAGTTAGTAGAGTCAAAGAGCAAAGTGGTGTGGGGAGGGGAGGAAGAAGACAAGAAAGGAATCACGTCTGTGATAAGGAATCTGAGACTTGTTTGCTCAAGGTGGCAATGGTGACTTTGCTTACTGCCCACTCCGAGAGGGTCAGAGCTCCACACAAGCTTGTGGGCCTTGGGAGAACAGACGGAGGCTGGTGGAGAAGAGATGTTTGCCACTCGCAGACCTCTCCTCTGCATTTCAGACACCACCGCCCCATGAACTTTCTTGCGAGTCACCGAGGGTCCAGCCCAAGACCCTGTGGAACTTGCTTTCACCTCGAACCTCCCTTAACTACACAAGGCCCCACCAGCCTCGGATTTCTGAGCTCTGACCTATTTTTCTTTTTTTATTCCACCTCCAAAAGCAAACCACCCAAAAGAGCCACATCAGTGTCTCGTGTGCTTCATTAGCCTCTCAGCACTGCAGACAAGTGTTTGTCTGCCTCCTGACATTCATACATTGAAATGCTCACCCCTAGGGTGACGTACTAGGAGGTGAGGCCTCTGGGAGGTGGGTAGGACAGCAAGGCAGAGCCCTCATGAATGGCATTGGTGTCCTCGCGAAAGACCACAGAGAGCGCCTTGACTCCTCCACCAGTTAGGACTCCGGAAGATGGCAGACAGTGAACCAGGGAGCGGACGGTTCTCCATCACCCATCGGCCTTGATCCTGGACTTTGCAGCCTCCAGAACCAAGAGGGTGAGGCTCCGTTGTTCATAAGGCACTTAGTCCATGGTATTCTGATGTTGTAAACAGAACAGGCTTAAGATACTCAGTGATGACTCCAGATTGATGGGCTCCAACAAATGGACATCCACCATGTCTTAGCTCCTCTGGCCATGTTGTTAAACTAAGCCCCCAAGGCCTGGCTGAGCCACCTCTACTTTCTTACCCTTTGTCTTAGCATCCTACCGGTGTTGTACAAAAACACCGGCATTCTCAAGCTTGTGACACTGGACACGTTCTTTAGGCTCCCAGCTGCCAGATAGACGATGGCCATGAAATCTCTTGATTATTTTCGTGATCCACGCTTCAGTTTTCTGAGCACAGATTCTGGATATCCTGTCTTCAAATGCCAACCTGAAAAAAAGATCCCGTGTCAAGACAGCTTGCAAAATGTGACTTTCTTGTTTTGCCCACAATATGGCATACAAAGATCATCATCTATATAGATTTCAAGCACTGAAATACTGCGGTTCCCCCTACGCCAAGGAAGCAAGTACTTCTCCCCCAGTCTTTTTGGCAATAATGATTTGACTTTGCCTCTGGATGACAGATTCGCCGATGTCACCAGCAACTTTCTGTAGACGTGTTCGGAGTGCTGTCGAGAATGGGCCATAGTTTCTACCTTCTCGTGGTCTCCTCCCCAACAAATGCCTCCTCATATCCAGTTTCCAAGTACAAGAATATCAGTTTTCGTGTCTCAGCTTGCGATCATTCATTTAAATCCCTGATTTATTTTTACTTCTGTCCCCAGTGCCAATGTAGGAGAGTTCAGACATGTTGTCCTGGGCACTGAGATGTCAAAGAAATTTAAAAAGAGGGAGATTTTTTTATCTGTCAGTCAGTTAAAGACTAATTACAACCATGCTTTCCAGCAAATGAGTGATTGGAGGCTAATTTTCGGTTATGAAACAGAAACTGAGGTTAATGAGGCTAATTGTGTTTACCAGCATTTTTGAACAAAAGCAGAGAAACCAACTCAGTTTTGAAGAGAATTGTTTGTCAGGAACAAATTGGGGAAAATTGCTACAGTTGTATCAGCATTTCTTGAAACTATTATTGCCATGCTTGGGAAACTAATGTCCTTAAACACAAGCTAGCAGTCCGGAAAATCAAGTGGGTGGACAGGGAGGCTCTCCCGATCCAAAGGGCACTGCCGTGTGTCGGCGCTGGTGGAAGTCTTGAGAGTGGTTGACATGGAGACACGCAAGTGTCGCCCTCGATTCTGTCCCATTGCTCAAAAGGCGGGGCAGGCAGAGGGCGTCAGCATATGGTGATGTCTGATAAATGAAGAGGTTTTCTGACTTCTGAATTTGAAGGAAGTGACACAGGTATGGGGCCGCTTGAGAAGGATGCTGCATCCAGCAGGAGATGAACTTGGCCCTGATACCTTCATAGGACGGTACTGTAGCTCTGACCACTTCCGGTTTGGGGTTGTTCCTGAATGGTCCATCTGTTCTTCCCAGCGATTTCAGCCAGCAAGATGGGTTGTAACAATGCCTAGGAAAACCATCACTCAAGAAGCTAAGGTGTCTTGAGACCAGAACGGCTTACCATGTAACAAAATAAGCATCATTTAAATACCAAGTTCATGGAATAAAGTGGAGCAAGTGCCCAGGTTTCCCATGTGGGCTTTGTTCCCAGGGAATGGAGGCTCCTCCCCATCTATCGTGCTGCACCAAATGGCAGTGAGCTGCGCTCTGGGAGGGGTTGATATGTGGCCACAAACATCAGATTACCTTGGATCTAAATTTAGCTTCCAAGATCTCAATGTCTCTAAAGAGTCCTCTATAGAGAGTCCTTCAGGGCCATTAGGCAGACTCCAGGGGTGTAACCGCTTTAAAGAGGACAGTCGTCGTTTGAAAGGGACTCCATTGACTATGACAGTTATGTACAGCATGTCCTTTTGCAAAGGACGTCCGGGATCCTTAAACTTGAAATTGTTTGAAATAACCACAAACTATTCTTACTCATATTCATAGTGATAATGTGCCCATGACCCAGCCAGGATTAATCAGGCACATGCTGTATGCCTGGGGAATATAATAAAAGAGGACAGGGCTTACACTAACGGACTCACTCTCTCAGAGAACCGCAGAAATGCACCACAGTTAACAAAACTGGGCATGAGACGATTTTCTCCTCTGCGGAAATGAGGGTTGAATTTAGAGCCTTTGCATCGAGCTACATCCTCAGCCCTTGATCATTTTTTTTATATTTCGAGACAGGGTCTCACTAAGTCAAAGATGTCCGTGCTTTACTCGCACTTGGGATCCTCCTGCCTCAGCGACCCAGAGTGCTGGGATTACAGGCGTGTGCCACCATGCCAGCAACAAATCTTACATTCTAGAAGATTCCTACATTGTGGACAATTAAGATACAAATGTTGAAAACCATCAGAAATAACAAATCATTTGTGCCACGTTTCCATTGAAATGTAGCCTTTTTTTGGTCTCTCTTTGCTCTGTAACCGCTTACACTCCGTTTTCTTTAGGGGTCCCAAAGCCCTGCATTTGTGCCTTGATTTCCCAAGCATTTCTCCGTGCCTAATTGTTACTCTCGTCTACCTAACTAGTTTTTTCCTCAGATAGCAAGCTCTTTGAAGACAGAACCCTGACTTACTCCCCTTCTTTTTCTTCACAGCACGTAATGTTCACATAAAACCCACATTCAACAAATATTTACTAAAATGCAAATGAAAGGAGAGGTATTTGTGGTTTCTAGGGATTATTTGGGAAAGAGTTACAGAGAATATGGAAAATAACCCAGAGCCACAAGAGCTAGAGAGTTAAGGATTTAGATGAGAAAAGAGGTTTGATTTTTTTTTTTTTAAGAAAGAAAGAACAGGGCCGGGGATATAGCTCAGTGGCACAAGCACCGCGCCTGGCTAGTGCAAGGTCCTGAGTTTGATTCCCAGTACCAACAAAAAAAAAAAAAGAAAAGAAAAAAGAAAGAAAGAACACAATGAGCAAATACAGAGAAAGTTTTAAACTTGACCAAGTGATTGGGATGGGATTAAAGCAGTGGTCATCTGAAATGAAGACTCCATGGATCAATGAGGGGAGTTCAGACAGATTTTGGAGAACCTCGTTAAAGTGTAAGAGGCTTAGATTTGGCAAAATTCAATTCATCGATCTCTTACAACCCTCTCTGAAATGCAGGATGGTGTTTCAGGGATGGGCTTACATGAGGTCAGAAAAGTGTTTATTGTGGGGAGTTTGTAGGGCTGGATGCCTGCTGCCCTGGTCCTTTGGTGGCTGCAGGAGAAGTGACAGAAGCATAGGCTTAGAGTTAACCCTGTGTGCAAGCAGTGCTTTATCAAAAGTCAGGCCAAGAAGCTGTTTGTCATGAGGATGCCGTCTGTGTCTATGCGCAAAGAAGCCTGGCCCCTCGGCCAGTGTGGCACGCCCGGCATACGAACAGAGCCCTGGCTCTCAGCCTCACAGCACCAGCTCTGCAGAGCCAATGGCACTGGTAAGGTTTTGTTTGTTTGTTTGTTTTGTTTTTGGTACCGGGAATCAAACTCATGACCTTCTGCTTGCCAGGCAAGCGCTGTGCCACTGAGCTGTATCCCTGGCCCCTGCAAGTTATTTTCCATTGTGGTAGCTTTTCAGCCATCACAACCCTCCAGTGTACAGATTTTCGCTTTGGATTTTTCCACTTTGCCATGGGATCTATGTATAGGCTCAGGAAAAAGCTATGGTTGTGCTGGTTATGAAAACTCCAAGACCCTTGAGAGATGGTGGGCCAGCTCCTTTTCTGTGGTCACAGGCCCATGTGTGAAGATCCGCATTCGCAAGAAGGATCATTTTGTCTCAATAGGGCTTTGAGGTCACTCAAATCCTGACACTCTGCCCAGCCATCTCCAGAGCCACGCGCAGCAGGTCCAGCCCAGGGCTGTTCCCCAGGCACAGAGCCTTGGCTCGTCAACACTGTGTCTATGAGATGAACGCAGCCTGCTCGTGAATAGAAAACTTGTACAGAGTGGCACTCAAATTTCCTCATGTTCAGATATTCTGTGCACTATTGTTTGCAAAAGTTATAACAAATAGATGCATTCTTACTATTTTATAGCAGGAGGAGAAGGAAAAAATAGCCATTGCTATTGTCACCACCACCAAAATATAGCCTGGTCATTCCTCTTCTTTTCTAGAAGACTCTCTATTCTCCATCATTAGACTTAAAAATTATCAAAATGCTCTGAAGGTCTACAGAGGAATAGAAAAGATCCCAGGGAAGATCCAGCCATTAGGCTCCCCACAACCTACCCAATCTTGGCTTTGGAGCCCTCGCCCCACACCACAGTGTCACCCCACACCACCTGTCGCTCCCACACATGCCCTGTGTTGTTCTGCTTTGTTCCCTCTGCTTGGGTTGCAGCCCCTTACCCTCTGCCAAATGCCAGAAGTGCCTGGCATTCCTGACGGCCTGGCTCAAATCCCATGTCTTCTGGGAGGTGGGCAGAGCTCGTTACTGCCACCCAGCATGCCCTGCACATGACACTGTCCACACTTGTCCACAACTGAATTTGTCATCTTATGCTATAGTAGAGTTAGCATTTTGATGAGGTGCCCCCTGCTGCTCTGTGAACTAAGTAGGACATGGAGCAGGCGTTCTTCTCTTCACCTTGTGGCTGATAAAGAGGGAGTGTTCAGAAACCATATTTGATAAATGAATGAATGAATGAATGAATGAAACAGTATGGTTAATGATGAAAGGAGCTCTCCATTTTCATCAGAGTGAAATATCTCCAAATAAGAATACAGATACCTTGAACATCCTCTAGATTCTTCCACAGTTTCAGCTACTCTTTACACATAGAGCTAAGGCTTTGAACTTAGTCTTAGTCTCTGAACTTGTCCTATCTGGTAATTGATAGGATGGGAAGCACCTACAATCTGGTAAAGGGAGCCCAGCGTGCTCTGCTACCTCAGCTTGCAAAGCAGAGAGGAAACCTGCTGTGTCACTAGACACGATCTTATGGCTGTGTTTGTGTACCTGTGTGTACGCCTCCCAAATGCACACACGTGTGTGTGAAGGCAACGTATGCACACAGGATGAGGTTCAGGGCATAAATGTGGAGTGTAAAACACATGGAAAATAGGTTTAAGTTGAGAGAGGAACCATGTATACAGAAAGCATTCGCACATTGAAAGTAATTCGACAATGGAGTACTATTCAGCCATAAAGAAGGATAAACTGGAGACTTTTATAGGTAAATGGATGCAACTCGAGAAAATACTCATAAGTGAAATAAACCAGATGCACATGTGTAAGCATCATATTGTCTCTCTAATATGAGAAACTGAAAGAGTAAATAAGATCCAAAATGTACAATAGACATGGTGAATCAAAAAGAAACTGGTCAAAAGGAAAGAGAGACTGGAATAGGGAAAAGAAAGAAGGGAAAGGGAAAAAAAATGTATATATATATATAAGATGGTTAAGATAGATACACTACCAATTTTACTTAGTTCATTGAAGAGTAAGGTTTGTGCCAATAGTGTTTGGACAATTGAATGCTATTGTCTGGTATCCTGAATAACTAACTTAAAGATAATAATACGTAATGCATTAACCATTGTTACCCTCAAAAAAAAAAAAAAGAAAAAAGAAAGCAATCGGGCTAAGAATAGCTTGCAGATTTCTACAAACAATGTTCACTTTGGTCCTTTACCAAAGCAAGTAAAAATGAATATTTATGATTGCAGAATACATTATTTCACTCTTCCCCATATTATCCACTTTACTTCTGTATTATTCTTCCATGTTCCAAAAAAACAAAGTTCCTATTTTGTTGCCGTGGGTTAAAGCCGGACAAATCCTTGGCTGCCTGACTCAGCTGATTTCTGTCTTCCTGGCACTTGATGACAGCTCAGCTCCAAACAGAACCAGACTTCATCAAGGCCGTTACTGGCAGCAAACAGGAAGCATGGCGCTCGAACTCAACTAGAAGAAGAAGACACTAGCATCGGTCACCATTTCTAGGCCTGTCGAGCTCCAAGGTAGAAAAGCTATCAGTAAATATCTAATTTCATATACAATTTTGTTTTTTGAAAACAAATGACTTACCATCGCTAACACACTTGTGCAGTGCAGCAGACATGTAGATGAGTCCAGCATGCTATGCAGGGTAAAGATTCGTGGAAACCTAGTTCATACTAACAACACTGAATTCAGGAAGCAAGGGGTTAAAGAGATCCTTTCTCCTTCCTGTACCCCTCCCCAAAATATGTTCATTATTTTTTCTCTTAAATGACTTGAATAGTCACCTAAATCCTCCATTTCTCTTTGTGTGTATAGCAATGGTTAAAAACCTATTTGCTAGGAAAATAAAATGCCTTCCAAAGCATTTTCTAATGCTCTCTAAATGGAAGCCAAAAAGAGAAAAGAAATACTATGTTTGTTGGAAGAACGTTTCAAGATTAATTCAATTATAGAATGTCCGGATTTAAAAAAAAAAAAAAAAACTTGAAAGATCATCTGCTAGTAGCCTTCATTGAATTATTGAATCCTGGCCCACCAGCCACTACTTGGCTTTTTTCGTGACAAGCAGTATAAGACAGGGCACCTCATTGTTTCTGGCTCTAAGGACAATCTGCCTCCTTGAAATTCTGCTCCAGTTCTGCATTCTAGAGCTACACAAAAGCTTCCTGTTTCACATATCAGCTTTACCTACCATACTCAGCCCTGGTTGAAGTGAAAATTGTTAGGAGTATGCCACTGAAGGAATCGCATCCAACCTAAGTGATAACATCCCATTGCAAAAAAGTTAGGGCCAGTTCTTGGTTAGCACCATAGGCCTATGAGAACATTTATGCACTGAGTTGTTTGAGTGCCTTCGAAATTTATATGTTGAAACTTAACCCCAAATTTGAAGATAGGTAGAGATGGGCCCTTTGGAAGGTAATCAGGGTTAGATGAGGGCAGGAGAGTGGGATGCCCATGATGAAATCAGTGCCCTAATAAGAGCAGAAAAAGAGACTAGAGCAATTCTCATTCTCATTCTCTCTCCCTCCCTCCTTCTCTTTTCTTCTATTGGGTGAGGGTGAAGGTAGAAGGCAACCATCTTCACACCAGAAAGAGGGCCCTTACCAAGGTACTGGCACCCTGATCTTGTACTTCCCAGCTTTCCAAAATCAACATGTGTGAGAAGTAGAAGTGCCGTTTAGGTCACCCCATTGGTGGTACATTCTTATAGCCACCCAAGTGGACCAATACAGGAACTGATAAGGCTGCTCTGTCCAACATAGCAGTCACTAGTCACGTGGTAGTCTCTTGGTTATTGAGTTCTCAAAATATGGTTGGTCTTTAAGGAAGTGGTGGTGAAGGGAAGATAGAGCAGGTGGGAGGGAGACATTCAGCTGAAGACTTGGGAGAAAGAACTTTCTGGTTGTGTGACAGTTTCAGGGTGAGCAAGCACTTAGCCACATTCAAATAAATAGAAGACCAAAGCGACCAGAGTGTTGGAGTCAGGAGGATGATGGGCCATGATGAGGTTAGAGGCAGGAAAGCACCACATCAAAGAAGCTTCAATGTCTTGTTCAGAAATTTGGACTGTATGTATACTGGCAGCCGACAGAAGGACTTCAAGATCAACAGTGACATGATGACATCTGTGCTGTTTATTAGAAAGATCATTCTAGCAGCCATGTGCAGAATGGCCTACAAGGGTCCAGGAAAGGAAGTAAGAAACTTGTGAGGTTGTTGTTCTTTGGGGAAAATGTGGCTAACTTTGAGGAAGCAGAGATGTAGAGAGTGGAAGGACCCCCAAATCTATAGAACTTGGAATAGATGCCATAGAATGAGGGATACGAAAATAAAGATCAAGTATTGCTGACAGGTTTCCGGCTTCAGCATTCAAAAAGATAAAGATGCTTTACTTAGCAGAAGACAGATGAAGGATTAGCAGAAGGAAAGATCAAGAAGAGTTCGGTAGGGCCGATGATATGGCTCAGTGGTACAAGTGCCTGCTGGCAAGCGTGAGGTCCACATAAAAAAAAAAAAAAAAAAGAGTTTGGTATAGAAAGCCCAAGAACCTCTTCTTAGCAAGTTGTGCACAACATGATGCAAAAGGACCAGGACGGAGTGGGGGTTCAGCGTTTGCGGAGAGGTAGCTGCTGTTAGTCTCGACCCTCCTCACAGAGGAGAATGAGCAAAGCTGTGGACCTGTGCAAACAACAGGAATGAAGGAGGCTGGCCTCGCTGAGAGGCTCAGGGAGCACCTTGGAGAAAACAGAGGAGACTCCTTCGATGGCCCAGCCGATGGAGCGTGGAATTCATCTGACTGCTTCTGCGTAGGACTGCCTCACTCGTGATTGAGACTACGCTCGCCTTGGTGCAGTAGAATTAAACCTGGAGGTACTCGGGCCCCTCCATCAAACTCTGTACTTAGCTTTCAAGCTGGTTCTCAGGTTTTTATAAAAGTGGTTAAGAATTCTGAACCTAAAATTAAAGTTAACAGGAAGCACTAGGTAAAATGGGGATACTAAAAACATCTTTTCCTAAATGTGAGTCTCTTAGGATGTTTAAACAAATTGGATTATTTGGTGCTTTCTAACTGGCAGGGACAGGAAATTCCTGCCTGGCCATATCTTGAGTCCTTCTTAAATCTCCCACACAGCTGAGTAGAAAGGAGACTCAGTGAAAATGTAAAAGTAGCTTCCTAGGAAATCAAATATGTCTAAGCCTGTGTCTTTCATAGCCACAGAGAACATTCCATGGGGAGACGGAAGCTACACAAGAACCCAATCAGATGAGTCCACAAAAGACTGTTGGTGGTTCCAGAGGCAGGTGTCACCCCAAGTGCAAAAGGAGGTCCCCATCGTGTGTGTGCTACATCCCCCATTAAATCTGAAGTTCCTACTGGACCATTACCCTGACATAACACTTCAGTTCTTCCCTGCTTCTGAGCTCCCTCAAATGCTTTGGAGAGCACGGATCCCAGATCTAGACTTTCTTCTCTTCTGGAAAAAGAGCTGCTTCACTACTATCCTTCTTTGGAAGACTTGGCTTCCTAACCACAGCCCCTGCTACCTACCCATATTCTAGCCCTGGATATGACTCCAAAATTTTAGAGTAGTTATGCTGCTGCATTCCCTGCACTGTGTTAAAACCTCAGACTAACTGTGCTATCTATAGTCTGCACATTCGCATCCCTTAAATAAATATATATATATTGAAATGAAGATTCCAGATTGCCTACAAGCAATTACAAACACGTCAAGCACACAATGGGGATTAGTCGAGTATGAAATAGTACAGAGGCGACGTGTCTCAGAGGAGACACACTGACCTAAATTCACAGTCAACTGTTCTGCGTTGTTAGGATTTCACTAATGATTCTATTTGTTCCATCTTGTCAAGGCTGATCCGCCATTCATACAATCCATTGATCTACAGACAAGAATTAATTATGGAACCCAACAACTTCTGTCAAAGTACGGTGCTTAGTTTAAAAATATAGTTTCCTATGGCATAGTTCTACTGATACCATCTACAGTTGAAATTCAGGAGATAACATACCAAAATATAAAACAAAACAACAACAAAATAACAACTCCAAGCAAATCTAGACTTGCCAAAAAGAATTTGAAAACTTTTGCTTCGTTTTATGCTGAGCTGGCTAGGTTACACAGTTCAAATGTTTTTAAAACATCTTTACTGGAATAACTTTCCATAAAAATTAAAATAAATCATTGTTCTTTAACTGTGTATGTGGCAAAGTGTAGAAGAAAACTACTGTAAATTATTTTTAAATAACCTCGGTTTCTAATCTATTTTTCTTTTCCTCATGAGACAAAGGAAAGACATAAATATACTTTGGTAATTTTTCAATGGAAGATACTTATTGATTTGCATTTAAGTTCATCTTTATCAAAATCATCTAGCCATCCCTTGGTATCCACAGGAGTTGGTCCCCAGATCTCCCTCCCTCCATTCCAAAGGGCACGGATGCACAAGTCCATTATATGAATGGCAGAGTATTTGCTATAACGAATATGTGTCCTCCTGGATACTTTAAATCATCCTAGAGTACTTACAATACCAATTCAATGTAAATGTTATGTAAGTAGTTGTTGTATAGTATTGTTTAGGGACTAATGGGAATAAAAAGACTGCACATGTTCCATACACCTCATTTCTTTCAGATACGTTTTTCATCTGCAGTTGGTTGAATCTGTGGATGTAAACATCACAGACAGAGGGCCGACCGTATGTGCACCTGCTAACAATTCAAGACAGGATGGAAAGTGAGGCTTGCTGTTTCTCCTCTGTATTCCAGTCCTCCTCTCAACAAGCAATCTCAACTCCTATCCGTTTCAGTTGTCCTAGGGCTGTCTCCATGATGTAACTCCGGAGATGAGCTTATAGCCCACAGGCTGATTTGTCAGATTGATTTCCAATATAAAACATGAAGTGTGTCTCATTTATGCTGCTCCTTTCACTTCTTCCAGCATTTCATAGTTAAATTAAAACATTTCTTTCTGGCATTTCTCTTTGAAACTTTCCTTGTCCCGTTGACATTCAGTGTATTTCTTTTTTTTTTTTTTTTGTGGGTACCGGGGGGTCGACCTCAGGACCTCGCGCGCCAGCAGGTGCCCATGCTGCTGAGCGATATCACCGGCCCCTTTTTCGTATGTGGGTTCCGGGAGTCGAACTCGGGCCCTCGCGCTTGCCGGGCAGGCGCTTAAGCCGCTGAGCCATCTCACCGGCCTCAGTGTATTTCTTAATACCCTTCGTAGAAGATGGAGATTCCTCTTCCCCCACTTTTTCTCCTACCCTTCACAGCCTCCTTTGGAGGCTCCGTCAAAGCTGTTTACAATTACATTCTGTTCCTCAACCACGGCAAAGTGCTCTGTCCAAAATTTATAGTGAACAACGGAAACAGCAGCAAAAACCTGTGTGCATCTTGTGAGTGTGTAGCTGTTTTCGTTGCTGGATTGGAAAGCATGTCAGGACATTTCCTCCGTTGCAGGTTTCACGTGAGGAAGCCTAAGTCACCAGTAAGAGCAGCAAAGCTAAAAGCATTTCCTTCCACTATATTCAATCAGTACCACAGAATCGGGCACGTTTCTCCTTTGCTTCAAAGTTCGACCATGATGCTACTTCGATCCTGTTTGTTTGTTTGTTTCTTTGTTCTGGAATTTCTAATGTTTTCAATTTTAGTTGCTACCAAGTTGGCAAGGTATTTCGTGAAGATATCTGTGAATTTTTTCACTCAAAATCTGCTCTCTCTTTCTATGTGAGGGAGCCGTCCTGCTGGGTGAGTTTCTTGGTGACTTCTCTGCAGAGGCTCCAGCTGCCTTCAGCTCACTCTTCTTGTCACCTTTGCATCCAGGCCACGGGCAGGTTTCCTAGGGTTTGCCCGCCATGTTTCTCTGATTGACTTTGGGTTGAGAACTAATGCCACCAAGAAGCCACCAAAAAGCAGAGACCGAGGGGACTCATACTGAATGGCGATGTTGATGGCAGCAGCAAGAACAGTGAGGTTCTCTGGATCACAGGGGAGAGGATGAGGGTTCTCCAAAGTCCAACCCCACAGCCCCTGGGGACAAGCTGCCTGCTTCCTCCATGGGGGTGGAAGTGGTCTCCCACCAGTAGGAGCTGGGCCTAATTCTGGCAACCCTCTGGCTGCTGTATAGCCACCTGCTTTTTCTCAACCGGACTCTTACAACTTCATAATGAGATGTACATTTTCTAGGAGCGGCTATCTTAAGATATTGCTCTTCTGACCTCCTTCTTGAATGGGCATAAAACCTCAGGCTGAGCACCTTTTTCCCTCAAAACTTTGAAGTTTCTTGCTGCCTTTTCTTCAGTATTGCTTTCTGAGAAGACTGGCACCAGGTGTAGTCATTTTCCTTTCCCTTTGTAGGTCTTTGCAGAATAACTTCTGGAAGGTTTAGGGGTTGTCTCTCCATCCCTGCTGCTGTGAATTCACAGCTGTTTCGAAAGAAGGGTTTCTTGCCATGATGTGGAATCAGCACTTCTCTGCTCTTTCTACTGAAAGATGCCAGTATTTTGGCCCTGGGAAAATCTCTTCTCTTGTTCATTATTTATTTCACTTTGTTTTCTTAACTCTTCCTCTCTGAAGAGCTTGTTAATTCTGTGTACTCCCTTTGAATATTTTCTTTCCCTAAGTATATTTGTATATTATCTTTCCTTGCATTGTTTTTCCATTTCTGTGTTTCTCTTTTCTGAAAAATAATTTAAATTCAACCCTTTTTCTTTTACTTTTCATAACTGTATTTTAATCAGTAGACACCTTTCATTTTTCTTGTTCTCTGAGTGTCTCTTTTTTTCATAGCATTCAAAAGTTGTTTTATAAATACATTTCCTAATCTCTCTGAGTTTATTTCTTAGAAAGGCTTTAGATACTCCTCTTTTCTTTTTTCCACAGCCTTTTGTTGGGTGATTTGGATTCTGGTAGCTCTCCCTACTTGCCTTCTGCCTTTTTTGTTTGTTTGTTTGTTTCCTTACCATTTACACAGATGACTGGGTGATAGACATTGTCCTCCTCTAATATGGTGAAAGTAAAACTTCAGCTTGCCAGGCTACAGCACAACTGAAATTGGCAGGGCTTTCTTTTTTGCTGGCCGTAAGAAGTCGAAGGATTTACAATTACTGTGGGATCAAAGCGAGGTGTTTCTCTGGACTAGTTCTTTCCTAAGAAACCCATCACAGAGCAACAGGGTAAAGTCTATCATGAAGCCAGGACACAGGCACAAAATACAAATTATATTCCACCTCTGTCAGGCTCCAGGCCCGTGACTGTCAACCTTCTAAGGACCAGAGAACCAGCTTCTTTCTGCTGACAACCCCTGCCCCCTCCCGCCTTTATATCTGCTAATGATTAACTCTCATCTCTGTCGGATACCTGCAGCTAGCAGAGGTACGGAAGCTGTCTAGATGGGTATTTTTTATCTTCTAGGCCACTGGCTGCTTTGAGAATCTGATAAGAACATCATCTCTTTCCCCCAGAAAAATAGAAGTACAAAATAGAGTGCACATAATTAGAGAGATTTCAGCCCACCCACAGACCTCGTGACTCAGAGATGAGAAGCTCATTTCTACTCTGTAAAGTCAAAGTTTTATAAACGTGAACGCCATCCAACAGCCAGTGCCAATGCCTGTCACATGAGAAAATGTCCTGCTATCGGTATTAGTATCAGAAAATTGAGCAAATTCTGATACTTGTACTTTATCAAAAGATCTACTAACAGAAAACTATCACTAGAAAACAACCCAAAAATCGAGAACCAGAGTTGGAAATTCCAACCTCCTCCTGGTGAGGAAGTCTCAGCTGTGTGAAAAGATACTCAAAACTCAGTTTGCAGCCCAATTTTGTGCCTCTGGCCTCAGAATTACCCAGGTTTCCTCACTGGTGACACATGGGATGTCTCTCTTGAATGGGTGTGACAAGAAGGCTGGGCTTGGTTCACAGAAGCAGGTGACCGGCCAAACCCACGGGTTGCCACGCATGTAAGTGAGACATTCTCCTCTCTGAATGCTGTCCTTCATCTTGTCCTCATGAAGAAAATGCTCAAGTTGGTCTGTCCACTGTTTGGGGGGGTGGAGAAATAAAATCTGTGGTCCACAAAATGGAGCTTCACAGCAGAGAATTGCATCTGGTCAAGAGCCCTGATCATCCTGACATGCAACAACAAGGGGTATAGTCTCCCTTCTTGGATCTAGAAGTGTCAAGGCAGCGAGTTGTACAACAGGGACTTGAGACAGCACCATGTCCTTGTTCACTTGCCCACCAACGTGGAGGAATGAGTTCTCTAAAATCTCCCTACTCTAACCTGCCCTGACACACCTCAACCTCCGGTGTGGAGAAATACATGGCCCTTGAAATTGGTTCATTTAGGAGTAATGACCAGCTTTGCAAACTGATTCTGAATCACTAATGGAAAGTGCACACTGCTCCCTCATGTTCTGATGGAAGAGCTAGTCTCCCAGCATGCCCTTTGCATCTCAGAGCTATGTAGCCACTGAGTTCCAAAGGTACCTAAGGCTTCTGCCGTTGCTGCATGGCAGAGGTGAAGGGCTGCTATGGGATGGTTTGGCTGTGTTTTATTGCCATGCTCAAAACTAACTTGTGCCAGAATCAGGAGATGTTGACCTTTTATAATTGAGGCAATCTCCTCAAAGATCAGGCTGACAGAAAGGACCGTAATTGGTGTGGTCAGAATTGCTGAATCCCAGAGCTAGGTAAACTCAGAGGAACTTTTGCTGTTTCTTTCCACTGTTCTTCCAGCGACTCCTCTAAGCCCACCTGGAATCTTTATATCAAGACCTAGAAGAAAAAAATGGACCAACTACAGCATCTATTGTTCCTTGCGGGCAAGGATTTGGTCTTTTTGCGTCAGTGGTATCTCGTATTCATCCACCACCTAAAGTTGACGATTTGTTCTCTCTTTCACCAAAGAAACAAATGAACAAAGGTTCTTAGAAGAAATTGTTATAAAATGCCCGCATTTTCCTGGAGTTTTGCCAAGAAGGATGTGCCCAATTTTACCATTTTCTGGAAACACTAAAGTCTCTCAAGGTCTTGGAACTGAAAGCAAAGCGGAGAGGAGTTTTCCTGGAACCAGGGTGTGCTTCTCTATCCTGTCCCAGCTCCCCTTCCTGAGGAGAGTCCACAGGCTCCAGGGTGGCCTCATAACACCGCCTTCCTGACATGCTCTGGTAGGCTTTACAGGTGGGAAACAGCCTTAGGACAATTAAGGAGCTTTCCAAGAACACACAGAAAAGCACATGTGCGTATGGGATTTCAAATCTATCTCTGTCCAATTCTGACATCTAAAACTTTCTCCACCACAATGAGCTGAGTGGTTCTGCTGGCCCCCAGATGCCTCAAACTTCATCCAAAGTCCCTGTCACCTATAGAGGTGAGAATGATGCCTCCATTCTGCTCCCTAGCATTTGTCTGCATGTGGGCTGGTAGCCCTTCACTGCTGGCTCCACTGAGTCACACCTCAGTTAGGATGAGCATAACTGTGACATGCTTTGCATTAGACATAGGCAGAGAGTGTGGAGCACAAAATAAATGCTTTAACTTCCAGGCAGCTTCTTAGATGCATGATATTGTATACAACTATCCACTGCAGAAACAATGGGACAGCTCAGCCTAGAGCATCCTCCACTGCCTAATCCCAATGGTCTCCCATTTCCTTCCCAGGAAGAGGTCCTGTGCAGTGGGGACCCTTCCAACTCTACCTGCAGGATCACATGATCAGCCTTGGAGAAGATCAAAAACCAGAGGTCAATGTCCACAGAGAGCTAAGGGGTAGGCACTGGGCCCAACCTCTCCTCCAGGAGGTGGACAATTCTCAAGGGAGGCGGGAGCCACAGGCTGTTGAGAAGCCCAGAGACTCAGGGGCACTGTCCCCTTTCCCAGGCCTGGGTACAGATGTCTCACCTGGACAGTATCTCCTACCACCCGAGGGGATCCATCCAAGTATAAGAGGAAGTCAGGTGCTCCCAGGAAAGTAATTCATTAGCTGTCTCCCTACCAGACAACGATGATTTGGTCGGGTTCCACTTCAACCCAAATGCACTTCAGTAAACAGTGTTTCTTTCTGAAGATTTCCTATTCCTGTCTTTTATGTCCCTTGAATATGGCAAGGAGAAATGAGATAATATATGTGCGATGCTTTGAGTTCCTTTGGAAAGCAGTGCTCTCTAAGTGCATGATATTAATAATAGCAATATTTCTGCTACCACAAAGACAGGCTGAGTCTATCTTTCACATGTCCTTTTAAGTCATTTTCCCTGCGGCTGCCTTTTCTGCCAGAATGGTTCTGAATGAGCCATACAAATCTCTAGTTTAAAAATCCTCACTGGGGAAAGTGCTAGTTGGGCTCATTTCTGTTCGTTTCTTGGGAAGATGGCAGCTCTGGCGGGTCAGGAGTGGGAAAGCAGTCTACCCCATGTGGCAGAGTAGGGAAAGAGTTAATCAGATGTGTGTGGATAGCAGAAATCCATAGGTCCTGTGTGGACCACGGTCAGAAACCCTGGTCCATTTCTTGTAGAATAAAGTGACTGAGTGACCAAAAATGCCTTTCTTGGGTTTCATGAAGCACAAATATCCAGGAAGCCCAGACCTTCACTGTGTCAGAAACAGTAATCTGACATTACTATTCCTAACACGGCACATTGCTATGATAAGGATGACCGTGTCCACCATTTGCAAATGTCTTGCCCCATGCAGAGATTATGCTAAATCTCTCATTTCTTTTTATTTAAACTTCTCAACACATCTGCAGAGTTAATATCTTCATCTTTAAAACTCATAGATGTTTGGTACCTTGCTTAATTCAAGATTGGAGCTTCAAGCTAAAAATAATATGTTCAGGTTATTTGAAAAAAGAAAGAAAGAAAGAGAAAATAATGGGACCTGCTCTTTGGTTGCCTAGTCCTTATTCTTCTCCAATTCAATTGCATTTGTTGCTTGCGATGGTTAGTTTTATGTGTTAACTGAACTGGGCCATGGGGTGCCCAGGTGGCTGGTTAAATATTACTTTCCAAAAGAAATTGGCATTGGAGTTGGTGGGCTGAGTAAAGCAGATGGCCCTCCTCCCTGTGAGCAGAGTCTTCTCCTCCACTGTGGACCTGGGTAGAAGCCAAAGGTGAGGAAGGCTGAGCTGAGACACCATCTCCTTCCCACCACCTGTGCCCTGGCTCCAGGCCTTCGAATGACATGGCAAGTTCCCCAAGTCTCCAACCGGGAGACAGACAGGGAGACGTCTCGGCCTCACAATGCCATGAACCACTGCATTACAACACATATTTTTAGGAAGAAGAGAGAGACAGAGACAAAGACCCTGCTGGTCTGGAGAACTGTGACTAACAGTGCTTCATGTATGTGTGAAGTTCCCTCAGGTTCTAGAAATGTAGCAGCGAATGAATAGACGTCTCCATTCCGGAGAAGCAGGAGCCCATCCCAGATGATCCGCAGAGGGCCTGGAATGCAAAGTGGGCTCTGTGTTTCCTCCGTTGCACCGGAGCAACCACCCGAAGTGCTGTCTCTGAGCCTGTAACCTCTCTCCACTGCCTGCTCCCCTTGGAAAGTCACAAGCGCGTCACAATAATACTAAAAAGCAGGCTGGAGCCAAGGGTCCTGTCAAGCTTGGGCAGTAAAGAACACAAACTGTAGTGCAAAGGAAAGCTGGACGTTACCTTTGGATCTTTCTCTATTTGCTGCGTGGCCACGAGTCCCTCCCAGGCTGTCTGAGCTTCCGTTGCTCACGTATGAAGCAAGGATAATCCTCCCCATCTCAAAGGGCTGGTGAAAGCTTTGAATGGACTCTTACACTTACAGGGCCTGACACAGGGCTTGGCGGCCTTGCATACCTCAATTATGGTAAAGCCTCTGACTCTTATAACATCCAAGAATGTTCAAAACAGCCAGGCCTTAACAGTGGACCCTAGCAGAAGCTGGTGAGGTGCAGCATGACCATTTTGAAGGCTTAAAAATCTCTAATAGCATCTGCACTTGCCCAAAACTCCTTTGCACAGTAAGATTGCTAATAAAATGGGAACAAAGGAAATCATGAGGAAGCCATCCATTCAACAACCACATAAAGCCCAAGCAAAAATCCCCACTGTCCCCTACCACAACAGCATGGCAGGTCACCAGGCAGGGGGCTGAGGGCCTCTGGAGAGCCGCCTGATTAGACACAGCCCTGAAGAAAGGCCGAGCATTCACAGGCTGCAGCCCAGGGGCCTCCAGACTGCCCACCCTCCCCAATAAACTCCTGCATCCTCAATAGAGGATTGCCCCAGCACTGGGCATAATGAAGTGCCTTCTAATTCTCCCCAGCACTGGGCCGTGTTCGTAGGAAATGGAGAATGAGTTTGCTATTTAGCCTTAATGAAGGAAAACAAGTCTAAATGTTAAAAAGCCTCCGGCTTTCTTGTGTGACTGGCGAGTGTGTCTAGTTTTCCTCTTTTGCACCAACCACACACTCTATTTGCCTTTCCCTGGCTGCAGAACGTCACTGTGAAGCAGACCAAATATGACAATTTAAATGTGTACCCCAGGGCTTAAGCTGCACACTGCCAAAAATTTCAGTGATCCTGGTGGATACAGACAGTCTGATCCTCAGTTGTTGGCCTTGGAAGAAGAGGTCACGCTGCCCGAACACAAAACAAATAAGATCTTTCTTATAAATGAGTCTGTCAAGTGTCTTTTTATTTACTTTGTCTTTTGTCACAGTCAGTCAGAAGTCTGAATATGAAAATCCCTTCCCACTGTTGTTGGCTTCCATTCCTTTTCTTACTAAAAATGTCTTTGCGTCATTTCTAGAAACCAATATGTAAGCAAATAAAGTTAATCATTGTAAGGTGGGAGGCAATGGAGTACACTGAAATAAGTATGAGCAGAAATAGTAGCAAGCTTCTGGAGTTTCATGGAGCCACAAGATGTGCTATAGCCGATCCCTTCATGCTTGCTAGTGGCGCCTGATTGGACCTTGGCGTCCACGCCCCCTCCCATGGACACAGGTGCATTTCAATGGCCCTCGCTGTGATGAAGCTATGTCGGGAGAACGAGGCTGGCAAGGGCAAGGATGCCAGCCTGGCCAAGGAATCACATGGTGGTCCCTGGCAGTCTTCCAGGAGAGTTCTGAAGAGGATGAATAGCCCCAGGAGCTGCCCTACTTTGCAACATTTTGCAATGTAAGGTAATGTTTTTATTTCCTTATTCTTTTTTTTTTTTTTTGTGGGTACCGGGGGGGTCGACCTCAGGACCTCGCGCGCCAACAGGCGCCCGTGCCGCTGAGTGATATCACCGGCCCCTTTTTCGTATGTGGGATCCGGGAGTCGAACTCGGGCCCTCGCGCTTGCAAGGCAGGCGCTTACGCCGCTGAGCCATCTCACCGGCCCATATTTCCTTATTCTTTAAGCCTCGTGAGTTGGAGGTTTCTTATTTTGTCACTGAAAATATTCAAACAGATATATGATAACTACTCAGATCATTTTGCAATCTTCTCTATGAAAAAAGCTGTCAAAATCAATTTAACATCATTGCAAGGAAATTTGTGCAGCAGTTGCCTGTTGCTTCTGCTCAGCATCCACCCTCCTTTCTTAGCAAAAGCAGCCTGTTCTTCTCAGACTTGAGTGTGTGATGAGTCCTCTGGCGGTCTTGTAAAATCATGGATTCTGACTCAGTAGGCGTGGCGTGGGGCCCGAGACCCCGGACTTCCTTTGGGAAAACCAGCCCTTTCCATCCCCTCTACTATGCAGGTGAAATTAACTTCAGGTAGTAAGGGAGGCCCATTCTTGGGCTGCCGTCACTGGCTGAGAGATGGAGATCGCCTTGTATAGCCAAGGAAATCTGAGATGTCTGCTGGAGACCACTAGGGCAGACTTTTCACTCTCTAAGAGAGCTGCCAAAAGAGTTGCCTCTTGTCATTATGACAGCCATTTTTGCTGCAATAAGCCCACCAGACAAAGAAAGCAGAGCCGAGATAAACGCAGATATGGAGCCCCTGGGTGTGAGGTTACAAACCTCAGGGCTCCACCTGAAGGCAGAGATTCTCCCAGATCATTCCGTGATATGAGCCAGTGAACAACTGCATCCCTTCGCTTGAGTCATCTGGGGCTGGGATTTATGTTCATTGCATTAAAATAGTCTGAAAAGATCCTACTAGATTAGAACAGGAGTCTGCAAGCTGCAGTCAGAAGCCTGTTTTCGTATCACCTTAGAGCCAAGAATGGTTTCTACCTTCTTTCAGGATTATTAAAGAAAGAAAGAAAAGAAGGGAACAGGGTGACAGGGAGGGAGGAAGGGAGGAAGGAGAGGAAGATGGAGAAAGTGACAAACATAAGAAGGCAGACGAAGTAGGAGGAGCAACATAAAAAGTATGTGGCTCCAAAGCCTCAGGCAGCAAGCCTTTCCTGTAAAAAATCACACAGTGAACTTTTGAGGTCCACATCATCACAGTTTCAGCTGCGGCGCTCTGCTGTGGTAGTGGGAAGCAGCCACAGACCATATATGAATGAATGGTCGTGGCTGTGTGTTAGTAAAACTTCATATAAACAGGCAACTGTCCCGTAGTCTGTCTATTCCCCCTTTAGAGCCACACTCTTTAAAAAATGTCTAAACAAAGTAGAAGAAGGAAGAAAAGAAAAAGAATCTGATCAAGTACCTTCCTTAGTAAACTTGCTCCTGAAAAATTCTGGATATTTTAAAATATCTCAATTCCTGCCTTCAAGAGTGAAGAACGTTCGTGATCACTGAGATGTTTATGAAGGTTAAGGCAAAGATCTTGAAGAAGCACCCACAAAGGAGTGGTCACTCAGTACTGTAGATATCCACCCATTGTCACATGAGCCTTCTCCAGGGTCACAACAGCCATCTCCATGGTGTCTGGAGCCATCTCTATGGCCACAGAGGCATTCTCTTTGTCACATGAGCTCTAGCATGTCTGTGACGCCACATTTCCCAGGGCCACCAGCCTCAGATACAATGACTGATCACTCGAAACTCAACTCCAGATTCCTGTGGTTTGACCTCTGCGCACCGAGTCAGTAGGAAACGCTTCAGATTATCAAGTTGGTCTCCTAGCTCTTCATCTTAGTCTTTCTTCATGGGAGCATTTCTCAGCGCGTCCATCCTTTTTTCTCTGTACTGCTATAGTCACGACCAAGGTGGGAGCCAGGCCAAGCCAAGTGAACACCAAGAAAGCAGGTCATTCTGCTACCATCTTGCAAGACCAAGTTCGGGTCCAATGTCAAGTGCTGACTTCTGACACAAAAGTGCTTATAGCGTGGGCGCCAATGATTCCAGTGATGGACATTGCGGTCCCCAGTATTGCCGCTGCCCTTTGTTCCTGGTTACTGATGCTCGTCTACTGTCTGCAGACTGCAGACGTGACTTTTTCAAGGCCCTTTGACACTCTTCTCACAGCCTCCCTAATCACAAATTGATCATGGCTTCTTTGCAGTGGGGCCCTGCAGTAGGCTCTGTTAAGAATTTTGATAAGGAGAGAATATTATGGATTATTTGGGTGGAGCCCAAATGTAACCACAAATGTCCTTATTAGAGGGAGGCAGAGAGAGGATGCAGTGAGGTGACAATGGAAGCAGATTGTGATGATGTGGCTATAGGCCAAGGAATTCCAGTGGCCACCGAAAACCTGAAGAAGCAAAGCACAGATTCTTCCCTGGAGCTCCTAAGGGGAAAAAAAATAATTAAAAACAAAACAAAACTTCTCCTACCTATGCTTCAATTTTAGCTTCAGAAGACTCGTCTCTGACGTCTACCTTTGGAAATTTAAGAATAAGTACCGTGTGTTTTAAGCTGCTGAATTTGTAGTAATTTGCTTCAGTGCAATAAAAACTCACACAGGCAAGGATATAATCCTGGTGTTCAGAATCTTCCATTCCTTCCCAGATCCTTGAATCAAATATATTTCCTGAGGTTCCCTTAATTAAGAGCTCTGGCAGGCACATCCCACCAGACTTTAAATGTAGTCATAGACTCCTAAATCCAAACTTTAGATAAAGCTAGAAATTCTTTTTTTTTTTTTTTAATGTGGGTACCAGGAGTCGAACTCAGGACTTCGTGCTTGCCAGCAGGCACTTGTGCCGCTGTGCAATATCACCAGCCCTTTTTATCCTTTATGTGGGTACCGGGAGTCGAACTCAGGACCTCACGCTTGCCAGGCAGGCACTTATGCCGCTGAGCCACCTCACTGGCCCAAAGCTGGAAATTCTGAAATGCACTTCTTCATGAGTAAGTCATGTCATCTTTGTAGAGGACCCCGGAATGGTATCATTCTGAAATTTTCCTGTCACTAAACTTCTCACCACTTCCCCTACTCTAAGGTTAAATTCTACTAGTGAGAAGGGGGAAGGGGGTTGTCCATGCAGCTTCTGAAGTTCCTTCCAACTCAACGTTGCTATGGTTCTATCTTGTAAAGAGAACTCAAAACAATGAATATCGCTCTTCCCCAGAGGGAACATCTGTGCCATCCAAAGCAGATCGGCTTTCTAAGAAGAGGCACCCTGGTGCTATATAGAAGGATCCCCAGCCAATTTGGCAGAAGTTATTAAAAGACTTTAATAAATGTGTGCACACTTTCCCTCATAAATGTTCTCCTAGGAACGTACAACGATCAAGTCAACCCAGATGTACATGAAGCTGTATCTACGAAGATGTGGCTCAGAGTATATTTTATAGTTGCGAAAATAAAGGAAATAACTAGACAAAACACCTTACAACAGGAGAACTGTTAAATAAATCATGGCACTTCCTTATGATTGAATGCTATGCCACCATTAAAATGCTGTTATGAAAAATTAATGACATGGGAAAGATTCAGGTGAAATTATAAAGAGAAAGAACTGGGTTGTAAAACAATGCTTGCGTTAGTTCTTATGAGTGTGTACACAAAAGTAAAAGATTGGAATGACACCCACTCAAATGTGAAAGGTGGTGAGACCTTACCATGAAATGAAGTTTGATTTTTATTTTTTGTATGTACTTATATTTTAAAATCTTGCATCAGTGGATGCAGTTTATGGGTTCTTAGTGAATAACCGTCATTTAAAAAATAGAAATACTGCATCCCTAATGGGAAAGTCAACATCCTGAGTTCCATTTCTATCTCCATTAAAAAAACTCACTGAATGACCTTGGGTAGCTCGTTTCACATTTCTGGGACCCAATGTTCTTGTCCTTTTGGAGAGCTATAGGATGCACACCGGTGGCCAGGGTGGGCAGAGTGGGCAGGTGCTCTGGGCATCACTCCTCCTTCGATCAGTACAATTGTTCTTTTATTTGTCCTAAATATGGGGCATGGACATTATGCTTTCTTTGAAAAAGACAGTAAAATGATTTTTTAAATTTTTTAAATGATACGACTCATTTAGTTACCAAAATATCTGCCAGCAATACGGTTTTGCCATCTAGTCTCATAACTTTCCCATTCATACCTGCCCTTGTTTGAATGGCAAGCCACCATCAATGGACCAGAGAAAGGGCGGAGTCCCAGAAAGATGGTAAGAAAGTTCATCCGTTGGGTTCTGGCCCAGGGATGCAGCATGCTCAGGACATTGCGAATCTGGGTTTAATCAGCCATCCCATAGCCTGTCTCCTGTCTGGCGCCCTGTGTGAGAAAGCTCTGTGGGTCCCCTGTGGTACACGCTGCCATCGGTCTGTGGCAGTGCTGTGCGTTCTGCAGATAGCAAGTCACCTTGGGTCCTCCTCGTCCTTGCACTGATAGTCAACACTGACAACAGACACGTGTGTGAAGCGACCTCTGATGATCTCAGTCCCCTTTGTCAAGTCAGCATTTCAGTCTTCCCAGCTGCAGCCCCAAGCATTGCAGAGCAGGAGCCAGCTGCCTTTGCTGTCCACTCTTTGAATTTCTCAGCCATGGAATATGCAAGCAAAACAAAGTGATGGTTTCCGGCCACTAAGCTTTGGGGCAGGGTGCTTCTCAGGCATAGCTACCAATGTGTCCCTAGGTCTCACCAGCTATGGATGCTACTGAGTGTTATTGTCTAAGAAAAAAAGCGCCCTGCTTTTATATCCACGTATCCACACAGGCCTGGATGTCTGTGTCCTCCCGAAATTCCTGTGTTGAAACTGAATTGCTGACAGTATTAACAGGTAGGGGCCTGTAGGAAATGATGATGTCGTGAGCCCTCATGAATAAGCTTAGTGTCCTTAAAAGAGACCTTGGGGATATTGCCCCTTCCACCATGCTAGGTTGCAGCAAGAAGGTGCCGTAGAAGAAGAAAAGGGCAGGCCCTCACTGGAGTCTGCTGGCACCTTGGTCTTGAACTTCACAGCCTCCAGAACTTGGGGAAGGGGAAGAGGGTAAATTTATATTCTGTATAAATGACCCAGTCTAAGGTATTTTGTTGTAGCAGCCTGAATGGACTAAGACACCCCCCAAACACACGAAATCCCCGAGGGGTCACTGGACCCTCTTGCGGGCCTCCCCTGAACCTTTACTGAGGACCAGCCCTGTCCACTGGGTTTCTGTTGCCATCTCCACCAGGTGCCCTGCCACCTCTGCTCTCTGTCCAGGTGAATGTGGTCCTGTCCTGGGTGCTGTCATCTCCTAGTGCAGCTCAGAATTCAGACAGGTCCCCAAACAGTGCTGTGCTGCCCAAATTTCTCCATTTCTTACCAAAATCTTCACGAAAGCACCTCTTGGTACCCCACCTACCCAGAAGGGTTACACAGCAGAGGACCAAACCCCATCACCCCACCAATCTCTCCCTTCTCCTTTAGGAAAACAGAAAAGACACTGTGCACATTCGCTTACACCAGCTGATGCCTGGGAAGGTCTAGAGCCAATGGCGTCTCACCACAGGTGGGAACATATTTGTGTTTTACTAAGCTATTCCTACCTCTGGGCATTAGAAAGAGCATTCTCATCCAGGGCGAGGCATCCCACATTCTCTCCTGCATGGGTCAAAAACACATCTGCAGCAGCAACAACAAACTTAAGAATTCGAGCTTCAATTCCGGCAAGGGAAGCTCTGCTTGGTTTTTTCCAGGTCTGTCATGAATTAAAATTCTGGATCCAAACTTTAGACCCATTTGCCACCAGATCAGTGGTTTCCCCTAATATTTCTATCTCCCCTGAAGGCCATGGGGGCCTCTCTGTGCTAACAATCACCACTAATCTCACTCAAATCCTCCCTACCCCCGTGGTGGTAACCTCCTCACGCTGGGCATTACCTGTCTGTGTAGGCGTTCCTCCCACCTGCCCCCGAGATCTGCCCGTGTCGTCTGGACCTCCCCAGTGGTGTGTGCTGAGGGTCTTGGCCTCCCCGTCTGTCCTATCTGAAACCTCCAAGCCCTTGCTCAGTCTCCATGCCAACCTCTCAATGCCTAACATGGTAACTACGGTGGCTACGAACTGTCACAGCTCAGTAGCCGTCAGTAGTCAGTAGCTATGGATGCCTCCCAAATTGGCTCACCACAAAAGGGAAAGGGAAATCCTTGACCCTAGATCCTTTGTTTGTGACTGAAAGTCTACTCTGGCGCCTTTGCCTTAAGCTCCTGTGCCCAGCAGAGGCAAAGCCACCATCTGCTAACTCATGGAGAGCCAGACCACAGGAAGTTGGCATCTTGGCTTGGGCCTAGACTTTCTGTGGGATTGCACGAAGCCTCTCTTCCCTCATCTGTGCTTGGGGCTGATACCACCTACCACACAAGGCTATTGGGAGAACCATGAGCTATGGATCCCTGCAATGTCTGGAAAGTGACAACCACCATTGTTCACCAGAAAGAGAGATTTTTATCCAGCACCCAATCACAAACACATAGGAACCAGAGAATGGTGCCAAGCATGTTTTATAGCCTCTCATCCAGTTGCTCTTGTATTAGTGTAGACCCAAACCTGGTGACTTCTTAGAGATTTTTTTCCTTCGATGATCTCTCTTCTTCCCTCTTTCTTCCTCCTGCCCCTGCCCAGAGATCCCCGGCCCCCATGCTCACACACAGCTGCAGCATCCAACCATGGAGCCAGTTTCCTGGACACAGGAATTACTTCCTGCTGGTTTCTGAGCCTTTCTTCTTTGCTGTGAGGCTCCTTCTTCTTGCAGGGCTCCACATCCCCCAGCCCATTGGCACATGACTCAGACTGGCCATTGAGAATGTATCTAAGAGCTTGCTAGATGTCTAGGAGATAGAAGGGAAGAGGCTCCCTTCGTGTAGGAGAGTAAGTAAGACTGTATGGCTCTCTGACGTCATACAAGAGAATCAGGCTTAGTATGATGCCAGTAGATGGGAACATAAGAGTGATGGGAAGGGACACAGGTTTTGGTTATTTATTCATCTATTTTTTTTTTCAGGACTGAGGATTGAACCCAGAGCCTTCACATTGAGCTACATTTCCAACACTTAATTTTTTTTTGTTTTTTCATTTTGCAATAGGGTATTGCTAAGTTGCCCAGATGGGGCTCCAACTTTCAACCCTCCTGCCTCAGCCTCCCAGAGTGCTGGGTCTACAGTCCTGCACCACCACACCTGCCATTCTGGTTTTTTAGAGGGAGAGCCTGAGGAAGGGATTCTAAAATATAAAAGTAGGTAAATAAAAGATAGAAAAGTGTGGAGGGGGGCTAGGAGAGTAAAGTAGGACAAGGAATTGACCCTGAGCAATGATGTGGCCTGAGCCAGGGCTCAGTGTTAGCCTGACCCTTGCGGGGTCCTGGAGGAGGAATCGTTCCTCAAGGTTGGTCGCGCCATGTGGCAGAGGGGCCAACCTTTGCATCCCAGTTTCATCAGACAGTGGCTGTGAGCAACTCCTGGAATGAAGGGTCCGGAAGGCAGGAGTGTCAGGAGCTGTCACCACTGGGAACCGACAGCATTTGGGGAATGGGGTGCTGGCCGCCACAGTAGATCCAGTGAGGCCCCAAGAGCATCTACGGCAGGAAGGACACAACATCCTGGTGAAAAGCGCGGGAATGAGAGCTCTTGGAGTCAAATGCCAGGTTCACATCACAGCCTCTACTCTCACTGGCTGTGCTGTCCTGGACAGTGTCTTTCCTGTTTCGTGCCTCAGTTTCTCCACCCCATGAGAAATGTGTACACGGCCCACAGGAGAGTGCTTGTGGCGGGGATCAGTGCTGTCTCCAGGCAGCCAGGAAAGGCAGCCCCAAGTGGGCCAGTTCCCGGGACATCTGATGCACTCAGGACAGGCCCAGCGCCGGCCCTTCCGCTCCTATCCATGAACGGGAAGGAAGAATAAACAAGCCTCACACATCGCTGAGGCCTGATACTACCAGGAACGAGTGTCCCCAGAGAGGAGCTTTACAGAGACACTTAGCTGGGGGGGGGGGGACAGAAAGAAGGACTGCTCACTGGGCATTCCCTGGAGTGGCTTCTGAGGGCTCTTTTCTAAAGGCAAATAGGGACCCAGTGTGTAGAGTCTCTGAAAATATGCAGATGGAATTTCTGGGATTTGGGATGTTGCAATCGTTATTTTCCCTTTCCCGCGGGGACTGGCAGCAAGCTTTTCTCAACACCACAGATCAGCAAAAAGCAGCTGAAAGAGGCTCTCTTGCCAGTCCCCAAGGTACAGATGGTCAGGTGAGTGTCACACTCAGCTCACAAAAGGACACAATTGGCATTTACACTAACGAGGTGCTGCAGCTCTAATCCTGTGCCCTTTGACCCGGAACTATATTCCAATAGGTCAAAGCATCCTTGCTTGCCTTCCCTAATGCACATTATCCTCTCTGATCAATAAAATTCCCTTCTGTCTCCACTCTGACAATAGATATGAAGGTCAGCTAGCCTCCTCTGGCTGCAATGGTGTCTGAGCTGTCACGGGAATTCAAATTAAGCCTATAGGTAATCACTTCACTGCTTTTAGGCAAAAATGGAAGATTCTATTGCTTTGGCTGCAATCAGATTCTCGGAAGAGAAATGAAAAGATTTCTGGTCTTCTCAGGGGAAAATGTTTTAAAATGCCCGAGGGAGGCTAAAACACATGCTGGCCATAAGTGGTAAATTTCCTATGAAATTCTATCCACTCCCTATTTCCTGTTGGAAAACCCCTTCCTCAGTGTTCACCAGCAAACAGTGCTGCATCTAGAGGGTGGGAGAAATCACGATCAGGCTACAGTGAATTTCAGGTGGAGAGGAGCCAGCAGGAAAAGGAGGGTAGATGGGAAGAAGGGAAAGCGAGAGAGCTGGGAGCGGGATGAAGCCACAGGTCAGCCTGGGACCCGAGCCCTTGGCCGACTCTGCCAGCCTGACTAGCTGTGGGACCCCGGGTTGGTCCATTAACCTCTCTGTGATTCAGTGCCCTTATCAGCAAAATGATTGGACTGAGGTTAAAAGTTCTCCAAGATCCTTTCTGTTTCCAGTATTTCCTGAGCTTAAAGTCATTTCAGCTTAGAGCTGTTTAGGGCACACTAGTCTCATTTTAGAGAGACAGGGGATGAGAGATGCAGTTTGCCCTCTGAATTCGGAAATCCTATCAAGTTGAGCTGGAATGGAGCTCCAGATTATCCTGTCCAACCTGCTTAGTTTGAAGGCAAAAAATAAAGTGACTTTCTACTTGGTTTTACAAATCAAAAATTTTCCCTCCTTTTTTCTCTTTCCTCTCTCTTTCTGTCTCTCTCTGTCTCTGTCTCTCTCTCTGTGTCTCCCCCTCCATCTCTCTCTCTATTTTCAACTATTGATGGGAGAACTTCAAATTCAGTTCAAAATTCCCCAGGATATAAGTGAGAAGTAGAGGAAGGACTCAGAGAAGGAAGCTGACTCACACATCTTTAAAAAGACTCAGAATAATATTCCTGTTGTTAACTTCATACATAATTTCTGGGATGATTAAAGATATAATTGCAAAAGTGAAAACAATAAAGCACTGGCTAAGAATACAGATAAATATTAGCTTAATTTTGATTTAGATGAGAATTTCTGAACATGACACTGGTGATAAATAGAACAGTTTTTCAAGCCAAGCATACTCTTTCACCTCAACCAGTGGTGGCAAACCTATGGCACGTGTGCTACTGTGGGCTGTTTGTACCTCTGAACGCTCCAAAAGGTTCGCCATCACTGACCTGGGCATTCCACCCCTTGGAATTCCGCATCTAGGAACTCATTCCAAGGAAATGAGGATGCCTTATTAGAACCCCTTTGGCACCTACTGGGAGCTGAAATCACATCCTAGCCAATGGAAGAATGGGCTTTCCCTGATGTGAACTCATTGGGTGGTCAGGATGGCTGAGGCTACTTCTGCATCTTGTGACCCTCTGCTCACTGCAACACCACCAAAGAGAGGCCCTTGTTTTAGTTTGCTCAGACTGACACAATAAAATAATTGTCTTGGTGGCTTAACATGTACCTGCCAGCATGAGCTGCCTGTGGTGCATACATGACCATCCCTGCGGGCACCTATACCACCCAGTGGGACCGATCCGTGCAGCCCGGTGGGACAGTCATGCATTCACACTGGTGGTTCAAGCTGCCCAGCAGCGAGACACATGAATGACAGCCCTGCCCTGTTAAACAACAGGAACCAGCTTCTTAAAGTTCTGGAGAATAAAATTCCAAAATGAAGGGGCCAAGGTTGGTTTCCGCTGAGGTCTCGCTTCCTGGCTTGTAAATGGTCACCTACTTGCTGTTTTCTTACACAGAAAGACAGAGGGAGGTCTTTAGTACCTCTTGCTCTTCCTATAAGGACACCAGTTCTGTTGGGCTAGGGCCCCAGCCCATGACCTCATTTAACCTTAAGTACACCCTTAAAGGCCCGGTCTCCCAATACAACCACTTTGGGGTTAGAACTTTAGCACCTCAATTTTAGGGGAACAAAATTTGGTCCATAGCACTCTGAGAGAGCCTGTTCATTTTCTAATTGTTCGCTTAGACGATATATTTCCCAAGCAACTGCAATTGTACAGTGATGGGCTGTGTTTGGAGTGTGCGTTTATGACAATCGCCTTTCTTCCTTGCCCTGTGGATATAGGGATCTGAGCTCAGGCTATGTCCACTCCAAATTCTCAACATTCCATATTAAAAGTAGAAAACTTGTATTCACACAAGAACTGCACATAAATGCTCACAGCATCTCTATCCACAATTGCCAAAGCTTGGCAGATGTCTGGCAGCAGGTGAATGGGCAAATCCCTGGTACATCAACATAACAGAATATTATTCAGTGACACAGAGAAATGAACTATCAAGCCACAAAAAGACACAGAGGAAACTGAAGTGCATATTACTCAATGAAACAAGCCAATCTGAAGAGGATACATACTGCATGATTCCAACTATAGGACATTCTGGAGAAAGGTAAAACTACAGAATTGGTGAAAAGATGGGTGACAGCCGGGGGCTATTGGCAGGGGGGAGAGGTGAGTAGATGGAGCCCAAGGGATGTTTAGGGCACTGCAGCTTTCTGTGTGATAACATAGACACTTGTCATTATGCATTTGTCGAAACTGAGAAAACGTGCAACACAAAGAGTGAGGTCCCATGTGAGCTATGGGTGTTCATTCAAAATGCACCATGTCCGCCAACCAACTTGTAATAAATGCAGTGCACTAATGCAAGATGTCAATAGTGGGAAATATTGGGAGGAGAAGGTGAGGCGGTAGCACGGACTGCACTTAAACTTAAAAGTACTCTCTCATTTATTTTAAAAATAGGGACAGTAGAACTGCTTTGCCTGCCCTGGCCCTCCTCTCCTCTACATTCCCATGCATGCTCTAGTCATAGTCCCTGAAGGGACCTTGAGAAGCACAGAGCAGAATATGTTAGGCATGGGGACTGTTCCCCACACCACCCTTCCATAGCCACCCTGCTTTCGTACTCAGGCCCACACCGCTTGGCCCCCATGCCCCGGCTGTGGCAACGTTTCGCAGATGTCCTTTTGCAAAGAAATTCAGCCTCAGCACTGGTATTTATTCTGTCAGAGCCCAATGCTGGCTGATGAAAGATGCCACGCTGGCCCCTGGGGTGGAAAGTCAGTGCAGACACCTTGTGACAAGGACGACCCCACCTCTCTCCAGCCAGCTTTGTCCTCTAAATCTCTCTGGGGCAGGAGAGTTCTCTCAAGTCACAGTGGAGTTTTGCAGGGAGGTCAGTGGTAATAGGAAAAAAGAAAAAAAAATGGGAAAGGAAAGGGCTGAGGACTGCCAATTAGTTGATCTTGGGACTTTCCTCTTCAGCTTCTGTATGGAGAAATCCAAGTCTTAACTTTGATGCTTTATGAATGGGGACAGGAATCTGTTACACAATATGAAAATTAAAATTTCAAAGACTTTTCTATTACTCCAAGGCTGGCCACTCTGCCTGTGCAGGTCATCAGACCTGCACATGGGTATTACTAGGCATGGTTCCCCACCTCACATCTGGCCTGCTACCCCAGCCCCATGCCCCATGGGCAGCCCTCCTGGAATACGTGGACACAAGACAAGGACACTTATCTACTTCCCTTATCTCTTACCCATACAGATAAAGGTAGGAGACTACCAGGGCTACTCGGTCCTTAAGAAAACCAAATCACAAGCCCAAAAAGCAAATGATACTTTCAGACACTATGTCCAATTTGTTTTTCATTATTAGAAATTTACAGCTGGCATTTGAGCTGTTAAAAATAATGTAATCATGAGCCTATATCTTAAAGAAGTGCAAGCCCCTTCTGATCCACAGTGGACAATAACACACAGGGATCAGTTTTCTTGGAAAATGGCTAGTGGAGATGATCAGGTGAATGAAAGAAGCCAATCCAAGGTAGCATTTCTCCACCCCTCCCAGACATGACCACTCTGCTCTCTTGCAAAGGGAAATTACTGTAGCAATAATGCGTGCAATCATATTCTAAGTGGCCTTAAGTCATTAATAGAGCTCCCTGGGCACCTCGGTTTCTCCTGGGGAAGGATTCAGAGACAGAAGACAAAAGACCTATGTAGCTTATTTTCTGTACCACGTAGGTTCCAGGTAACCAATGGGAGCTCACTTTCTAGCCTCTTCATAATATCGCTGCAAATTAGAAAGCATCGAACATCTCCATCTGAAAACTCCTAGTGGAAATCGAAGCTGAGTCCAACCAGCTGGAAGGATGAGATCATGGAGCAAGAAAACCCAGCTGTCTGGATCAGCTTGGCTGGTCCCACGCCCCGGGCCACTCGGAGACTGATGCACTGAGATGGTATCAGCTGAGTGGCCAGCTCAGGGATGGGTCAGGCTGGTTGTTCCATTGCAAAGGTCCATGACCTTGGATCCATCCAGGCATTTCTTCTTAATGTCTGGCAAACCATGTTCAAAGATTTAACTACTTGGATTTCTCCACTGAGTTTTTTTCTGTTCCAAATTATATACCAGGAGGGAAAAAAATTATGTTGAAAAATAATGTTCATCTGTCCCAGGAGCTGCTAAGTGAATGCCTTTCTCTGAAGGTTTGTGTAGGGGAGAAAAGAGAGGTGCTTTCTGCCCATTACCCAGACTCAGAGCCCTGATGAGTAAGTCGGCCCTAAGTGACCCTGCCTGATCATGATATTGTATCCAAGTGTCCATTAACATTGGTCAGTTTATTCAGTTGTGCTAGCAGGTGGCAGACAGGAAGAGAGTGAGATTTTGCAATGACTAAGTCTTCGGTTCCGTCAGTGTCCTGGGTTCATGGGTCTGGCTTCTTACGCCAGTCAATTTCATTGACATCATCGTTTGTCCCGGTGTCAGTATGTAATTGGCTAATTTTTTTATCTGTGACTGTGAGTGAGTTGTTTCTCTTTGATGCTAATTGTATGGAAAGCAGTAGAAAGGAGAGTTCTGTGTTTCTCTAATAGGAAGCATGGTTGAAAGTCACAATAGAGGAAAATGAGAGAATCGGATTCATCGAATGTGCTTTTGGAAGATACATGACAGCCCCTGATTTTGTTAGAAGAGTTGATTTCCAAATGATCCCCAGTGCGCAGGTCCATGACTGATGAGCTTTGAAACAAAGGCGAGCTCTGATCTGAAAACCTGCAGGAACGGTGACTCGAAGATCATCCTCCTTCAACCCAAAACTGTCTCCCCGCCCGCGGTCACTGAGGGTCTCTTCTGATTTGGGAAGTGACCGGATGAGGAGAGTCAAGTGTACAAGCCGTGACATTTTCTTTCCACTTTGCATCAGATGAATTTGGGTCACTGAAAACCAATATTTCAAAAACCAAATGGAAAAACTTAGAGAAACTTGCATGTTATACTTTAATTGTTCACTTAGTTGCCTTAAAAAATGTATTTCACAATCTAGAGAATACAGTTCTTCAACTTTTAAATATTTGTTATGGTCTCTTGCTTTTCAGGTATGCGTGTCTTTTCCTGAGGTCTGCTACTAATACCCTAAGAAGAAGCCTCTAAAAAAAAAAAAAAAAGTTTCGCCATTCCAGGCAAACACACTGGGAAATTTTCAGTTAGGAAAAGAATGATTAAAAGTGGAAATTATTGATTACATGAAATCTATTTTTTAAAATCTAGACCTGACTCATAATACTTTTTATGTTTCAGACATAGAAATACAACATGATTCTAAGAAAGCACCAGTGTTTTGGGGACACTTACAGTACTAGAATAGTAGTTAGTGCACTATTAGGGGACCAAAATGGCCATAGATAACCACAAAATTGATAGAAGCCCTGTTTCCATTTTCATGTAATGATCAGACTCTGGCCTAATTATCATAGCTAGCCTATTTTTTGTTAGAACTCACATGGTATATTGAGTACTTGATTGACTAATGATTTACACTATACAATTGCTAAAGATCATGATAGTAGCGATTTAGAAGCATATCAGTGCAATTTGTTTGTTGTGCTGAGTCAATCAAAATATTGTTCCCAGTTTTCCTTTAATGGTTTTACTAAAGCAATTTTTTTTTTTTTTTTGGTGGGTACCGGGGGGTCGACCTCAGGACCTCGTGCGCCAACAGGCACACGTGCTGCTGAGTGATATCACCGGCCCCTTTTTCGTATGTGGGATCCGGGAGTCGAACTCGGGCCCTCGCGCTTGCAAGGCAGGCACTTATGCCACTGAGCCATCTCACCGGCCCCACTAAAGCAATTTAAATATTCTGCCATTAGCCATCCATCTTTGACACCTTCCTTTCTGAAGCTACAAAATAATTTTAAATTTAGGGTGTGAGCAGAGATGCTATCGAGCCATTTATGCAGAAATCTGTTCTTATTGTCAGTAAGACATCGGTATAACTTTGTTCTATAGACAATTTATATGTGATATTATTTGAAATGGAAAATGGCTTGATACCAGCTTGATACTTACAGATACTTCACTGTCATATGACTAGGAATTGAAGTAGAGGATATGTATACATTTTTAGCAGGAATAGATAGAATGAGATGAAAAGAAGACCATGACTCAGGCTTACAGAACTCAAATATTAGTAAACAGATAGAACAAAATATATAAGAAAATGATTTGGACAAAGAGAAACAAAAGTGGGCAGTTTGACACACATCTGTAAACCTAGCTACTCAAAAGGCTGAAGCAGGCAGACCCAAAATTCAAGCCCAGCCTGGGAACTTATCAAGATCCTGTCTCAAAATAAAGTTTAATAAAAAAGGGCTGAGGATGTAGCTCAGAGGTAGAGCACTTACCTAGAATGCATGAGGTCCTGGGCTTAATCCCCAGTCCAGGGTGAGCAACGAGAGAAAAACCAGATAATTAGAGGAAATATAAGCACAACATGGTATCATAGCTTCCAGAGAAAGGCAGAATAGTCACGGTAGTGACAGGATTGCCAAGAGATCAGACACAAAGAACACTAAAAAGAATATTCATTGCACAAGTGTCCTCCAGTATGGTGGAGCCAGAGAAGAAGATTGAGGAAATGGGAGGAAGTGGGGAGACAGGGACCTGAGGTAGAGAAAACATGGTCAATTCATAAGCCTCTGTGGGGATTTCTAGAGCTACGTAAGGAGGGAAACAACGTGAGCATCAAGCTAATGGAATTCAGAGCAGTAAGAACTAGGTGTCAATGTTAATATTCATTCTCTCTGCACCAACCTCATGTGGAAGTTTGATTATCATTCCACGAAGCCAATGAGACCTAAACATTAACCAAAAGGATGCTGTCACATTCTGCTGTCTTAAAAACTAAATCAAATCATAGAACATAGCAAAGCAATTGATTGCTTGGCAGTTGCCCTGTAAAAGATCAATAGAAACTAACATATAGTCTTAGCTCTGAACTGCCTCCATCGTAAGCAGATATATGCATTGTATCAGTCAGCTTTTTGTCGCTGGACAAAATATGTGACATATATAGCTTAAAGGAAAAAAGGCTTATTTTGGCTCACAGTTTCAGAGGTTTCAGTCCATGGTTGGCTGGCTCCATGGTAGAAACATCATGGCAGAAGAGCATAGCAGAAGAAAGTAGCTCAACTCATGGCATCCAAGAGAGATGGGAGGAGAAAGAGAGGAAGGGGCTAAGGACAAGAATACATTCTTCCAGGTCACACCCCCAGTGATGCACCTCCTCCAACCAGGACCCACTTCCTAATTGTATGTTCAGTTATGAGGTCATGAATGGATTAATCCATTGATGAACATAGCACCCCTATGATCCAATCATCTTCCAAAAGCCCCACCTCTGAACATGTGAGACTCTTTGGGAGACTTTTTTATCCAAATCATAACACACCTGGAGGCATTTTGTCCTGGCTAATATCAAAGGAAGGTAAGGGAATAACTCCTGTGTGAGAAGAGTGCCTGCAGAGAACTAGCAGGTAACATAAATGATTGAAAAGCAACTGTGGAAAATGAGAAAAAGAGAGAGAATGGCCACTCTAAAGGAACAACCAATTATAGCCTTGGGAGATGCCAGAAAGCCAGCGTTTTATGTGAAATCTGCCAATATGCCATTATGTAAAAATGTTAAAGATATTTCCACTCTATGGCCTGCCAGTTTATGACTTCTGTTTAGGACTGCAAACTTTAATTTAGTGAATGCTTCACAAACACTTGCTATCTGCAAGCCACTCACTCTTCAGCCTTGTGGTGTAGCAGAGATGGCACGACACAGCCCTCCCGGAAGTCCTTATTGAGTGGGGAGACAGACCGTGGAACTGCTATCACAGAAAGCACAGGGATGTAAATGCTAAAAAGAGGTACAAATTATAAGCCCCCAGAATGCAGAGGAATGAGTTGTTCATTTTGGCTGAAGAAAGGGCTGTCAGAAGACTTTATGAAGGTGACATTTGTCCTGGGCTTTGAGGGATTTCGGTGGGGAGGAAGGGAATGGGAAGAATAAATAGCATCTCAGCAGTGCCCAACATCTCTCTTTATAATATGCAGCATAACCTTTGGAAGCAAAACAAATGCAAGAACAAAAGGTAACTCTCCTAGGTTAGCAAAGTTTCTTTTTTTCTTTTGACATGCTAAGGACACAGATGGCATCTCTCCATGAAAGAAGGGATTAATTAGCAAATGACATCATCTATGAACTTGCTAATTGCTGTTCAAGATAAGAGTAATAACAAACACCTGTACTGTAGTGGAGTTTACCTACAGCTTTCACCTTCTTGTTCTTATTCAAGGAGGTCATTCAGCTGAGACTGCCCGAGGCACGCTGGCCAGCCCACAGCTCCAGGACTGGAGTTATTTGTAGCCAGAGCACCCTGCGTCTGGTTATGTGATGTAGAAGAGTGGAGTTTAAGAAGCTATGCAAGGGTTTATCTCCTTGTAAACATTCCCAGGGCTCCGCCAGTGCTGGTATCTTGAGACTCCTTCTCAGCCCATTTCCATGGGAGAGACCAAGCATTTTTGAAATCCTTGAAGATAGTTTTTTTTCTGAATTCAAGTAGTGGGAGCCAGGAGCAGGGAAGGAGCGGGAGACTGACCCATGTTCAAGTTTACAAGAGCAACATATTCCCAGGAGCCACAAAACTCAGCCTCCACTCGCCTCCGGGACAAGATGTCAGCCTGTGACTTCTCTGTGCTCTGCAGGAGGCAGAGTGTGTAGTGGGGGGCCCGTGTGGGGTGCGGAATTCCAGCTCCTTCCACCCCACTTCACCTCCCTGGTTGCTCCTCCTCCCACAGTCAGCCCCTGCAGGCAGGGTTTTCTGAGGAACACCGCAGGCGCTTTTCTGGAGGAAGAGTGCTTATTCCCTCGGGCTGGTGACACCAAGGCACCCTCAGAATGAGACTGCGGGAGCACCTTGCTTTCGGAGAACCTGCTCTGTGCTTCATCTCTGGACCAGGACCAGGTGGGGGAAAAAAAGTAAACAAAAAACCTTAAAACTAGCAATTTAAAATGTTCCTAGTCGTTCCCAAACCCCTAGAGTGATTCAGGTGGCACCATTGACATGAGATAAGCAAAGAAAATAGGGACATCATAAGGTGGCATTTCCAGGAAGTGAACAGAGTGGTGTTCATTGGCAGCAGCTTCAGTTACACCTGCATTCAGCCTCAGTACCCCCATCACCCGTGGTGAGCTCAGCGGGTCTCTCACATTTCTGCACCCCCACCCCAAGCCACCTAGGCACCGGAATACACGCAGGCCCCAGGGATCCAGGCCCGACACACTGACACAGAAGGTCTGAAGTGGGCGCTCATAATACTCATTTCTATGCCAAGTCCTGATAATTCAGGTGACAGCCCATGGACTTGGCTCTGAGGAACTCTCATGGCCAGACTTTATTTGGCATCAAGAACAAGCAGAAATGGAGAAAATGGTGACAGTCCTTGTGGCCTGGATCTTCCACTCAGTGACTTATTCAGCTGACTGCCTCAAATCTGGATTCCTGACATTATCTCCAAATGAGTTTATTTATAGATGTAATTACCGAGATGAACCAACAGGATTGGAAGAAGATAGCAAGAAGCAAATAATGTTAAACTTTTGTCCCATTACTAGATTATAATACTTACAAGTGACAGTAATTTCACTTTTAAAATAAGTCCTTTAATTATGTTTGGAATAGTCAGTTTTATTAAATTGTTTTGTCTATGTTGAAAGAGCTAATATCATCAATGCAAATATTTGAACTATATCAGCTTTGGTAATTTTTACTTTGGCATTCCTTTTACAGCATACCAAGGGCTCCCAGACACAGACACGATGTAAACCTCTGTCAGTATCTGCAGAGGGAACATCTCAGGGAAGCAGAAAATAAAAGATAAACTTTCAAAAATGTTGCTTGGTAAGATTTTAAATATGCACCACTAAACTAGAGTCATTTATTTTGTCTCAGAGTCTCAGGCGTAGCACGGCTGAATCGCTTCCCAATTGTACCATAGTACAATAGGAATTTATCTACATTAAGATGAGGAAAATAACTTTTCACTCTCAAAGCTGAGCCAGAAGAAAAGCCTTTCTCTAGTGACCACTAAGCTGAGCTGTCCCTGGACAGATCAGAATAAAATACTCATCCGCAGTTAGAGGACCTAGAACATTTGTTTACTCTTCAACTCTTCATGGATATTCACCATCCATTTTTGCACACTCTCTCGCTCCCCGTCTCTTTCTGTGTCTGTCTCTGTCTCTCTCTCTCACTCACACACACACATACACACACACACACACACACACACACACCCTGCAAACAATCCTCCAATTGTTATAGCTCTGTGATGGCGAACATTTTAGAGCCCAGTGCCCAAACTGTAACCCAAAGCCCACTTATTTATTGAAAAGTGCCAACACTGCAATTAATCCTGAATACTGAGGTTTTAGTTTAGAGCAAACAACTCATACGTTAACATCTTTTGTCTTAAAAGAAAAACAAATAATACGCGTGCCATAGGTTCGCCACCGCTGTTATAGCTGGTGCACCAATGATGCAAGCCATTTCTTGCTTCTGGTGTCCTGACTTCTAGAATCCTGATGGGAACCCAGGTGCATGGTGGATATTTAGCAGAGCTGTACAGTTAATGGACTGCTGGGCTATTTTGTCAAACTAGTTGTTTTCTGGTGACTTATCTGTAATAGAGAGAGAGCTACACAATGTTATCTGTTTGTAAATAATTGGAAATCTTTCCTAACCTTGCAGGGGGAAATGCTTTATGGCTAAATGGAGTTGATTCCCCTGGTAGTTCAGTTTTCTTACATAAATCTCCTTGCTTGCCTCAAACCGATTCCTACCTTTTCTCATCCTTTTGTTTTCCCTGAAGGTGGAAATGGAAATAAACAAAACCAGACTGGTGAGAATACAATCGTTTGTTAAGAGTGAGCTAGATTAGTTGGTGATTACTACTGTTTTAATTAAATAGGATACAAAAATGGAACCCAGGGGAGGTTATTTACCTGCTGAGAAAATAAATTTGAGGGAGAGATCAGTACTGGGCTTCTACAAGGGGAGAGGGATTTGTATTGTAGATGGTGATCGCTGGTTTTTAGGATTATGCTCAATTTGGAAACCAAGAATAGTTAGAGAGTTTTTAAAGATTTAATCCCTCAGGTCAATTAAAATAGCAGTACATCATGTTTGTGTTCCACCTTACCAGTTTATAGAATGCCTTGAGAGAGTTCAGAGTTTTCTTTCTCACTACGCTGTTTCAACACATTAAACTGGGGAGCTTAGCCCAAGTCCCTGGCTGAAATCTTATGGTTCTGTTAAATGAGTTTCAACAGAGAACAGCAGTCTTGAAAAATAGTTTTAAATTTTTAATTAAATCTCTCTTGTTATTGATGTGTATTTTCCATTGTACAATCAGAAAAAAAAATCTGCCATCTGAAAACTGCCTCTGCTTCTGCTGGGTGCAACCCAGTAGAGATAGAAATAATAAAGCTAACTTTTAGCTTTTCTGTGACTCTTAGGAGTAGGTAGCTAGAATTCATGAGCGCAATCATTCCCAGCCAGGAGGGAAAGGTTGGTATTAGAAAGTGTGTCCATGAACCAGCAGAAAGACTTGACTCACAGAGTTAAGTAACAGCTGGAACAGGAAGCCCCATGAATATCCAGGCTGCAGAGGGGCGGACTTATTAGCTGCCTTGCTGGTGGAGGAGGTCAGGGGTGGGCACCCCGGCTTGTGGGACCCGTGGCAGGGAGCTGAAGCCCAGAGGCAGCCCACTGGCTTCTCCTGCTGGGACCCAAATAGGAGTCCAAGGAAGGCTGGGACCCAAATAGGAATTGGTTTTTATGAAGAAAAATTAAAATTAATAAAAAGTTTCTTAAAACACAACATAGGCCACAAGGACTAAATCAGCTACAATTGGGGTCAGACAAGGAGAAACCAGACCTAGAGAACCTTGTATTTTGCTGAGGTTACCCAGGAAGTCAATGCTTCTTCTTTGGAGAAAAGTATCTTTAAAATCATAATGCCAGGAACCCACCAAAATCCATTCCTAGGGAGGAAGGTCCTTTGCAGATGGGCAGAGGACCAAGAGATGGAGGGAAGGGAGGAGAAGGGGACGTAAAAGGAATTAAGGTGTGTTATGTACATGTGCCAATTCCCCACAGTGAATGTAACCATTATGCACTGCCAACATGTCATAATATAAATAAAAAAAATTAAAAGAAAGTAAAAAATTCAATTCCTAGCACCCTCGCCCCAGCTTTATTGGCCTCACTCTAGTACCCAAAGTTGGCGGTCCATGCCAGGCGGGCAGTCATGGCGGCAGAGGCCCTCCAGACAGAGAGATCCTTCTGTTTATAGATGCGGTAGCACAGGATTTGGCAGCTGGTAGTCAGCCTCCTGCTGGGAGCAGGTGTCTTCCCTTTGACGAGATTGCATTTCATACTGAAGAGCTTGAAATGGACCATAACTGGTAACAGGTCAGACACGTCGGGTTGTGAAAAGGCTCGGCTAACCAGCTGGAGGTGGGGAACAATGCTATGGGAAACGAATTGCCATTTACTAATATCACAGTGATTCAGCCGTTCATTCTGACTGGAGCACACAGCTCTAATGCTTCTCACTGGCAGCTTGAGGTCAGAGCCATTGGAGGGCTCAGTGGAAGCCATTGTGTCTCACACACACACACACACACACACACACGGGACGCAGGCACATGTGACTACTATCCCCAGTATAAGAGATTTGGGAAAACTATATCCTGTAGTATAAGCTGGCATTTTCCCTCAGTGGAATATACCACATCTTTAAAAGCCCACTTTATCCCCTTTGAGTTCATATTTTCTACAAATAACTCAATACAATAAAAAATCTGAAGATTAAGCTGTAGAATTGCTAAATCATGACTTAGTCACAGGATGGACGAACCATTGTAAATCTGTATGATAGGATGAATGATTCTCATGAGCCCATGGTGGAGTGAAAGAAGTCAGACTCACCTCATGGACAGCACGAATGACATCGTTCCGTTTATAAGTACAAAATGAGAGACACTAGCTGGGCTTGGCGGTGCACACCTATAAACCCCATACTCTGGGACGCTGAGGCAGGAAGATCCAAAAATAAGACCAACCTGGGCCACTTAGTGACTTAGCAAGATCCTGTCTCAAAATAAATAAATACGTAAAGGGCTGGAGATGTAGCTCCATATAAAGGCTCTGGGTTCAATCCCCAGCACCACAAAATGGTGGAGGGGGCTTGTGTATGGGGTCAGAGAACAAGATAGTGGCTGCTTGGGGGATAGGACGTAGAGTCGCGTTAGTGCCTGAAGAGATGCCTGACGAGATGCCGGAACCCATAGTTTCTTCATCGTGGTGGTGTTTACATGAATGACTCTGTTTATCACATTTCACCAAACACTTGAATTCATATTCCTGTCTATCTGTTTTACTTTAGTTCAACACTAAAACATTCAATTCCCATATTATATAAGATATCCTAATAAATAAAATCTGATACCCATTTTCTTTTTGCAAACTGGGATAATAATCTACTATAGAAACATACCTTAGGCTTCAACTTTTATTCTTGATGAGTGATGGTTCTCTCTATAACCAAGTGGGTCCTGGACCATGCACATACTTGGCACAAAGGCATCTGAAAGAAGCAGTGAGTTTCATCTGGGCAACTTCAAACATGTGTTTTCAATTCCCTTTGCAATAAAGCCTAACCATGACCCATCCCGGGTTAACCTTAAATTGGAAATGCACTCTACTTCTGTCTCCTGTTGAATGTAAAACTGTGCCTGCTATATAAAAATAAATTATTTGGAAAAAAGTATATATGTTAGCAAGGGGAAACAAAGGAAATTGAGTTTTTTTGTCCCTGGACTCTTCCACTGCTTCTTGCATGCATATTCATCTACCAAATCACTGACCACTCGGTGGATGGAAAGTGGCTACCATTTCCTGGTAAGTGATGAATTTCATCACAGGCGGCAAATACCTGAATGAAGTTTGGAAGTGTTGATGTCCAAACCCTCCCGCTCTCTCAGTGGGGTCTTAGGTAAATCACTTCCTCTCTTGGAGCTCTGAACTTCTTCAGCTGAAGCTGGGTGATTTCTGAAAGCTATATGATCTGTAATTTGTGAATCAACACAAAGAAATGGATGAAGTTTTAGTGAAGCTAAATATAACACATTACAAATACCTTGCCACAAAGGTTTCTCACATCCTTTTTACTAGGTGATGTTCTGGGAAGTGGGGTGGTCAAAGAAAGCCCCTAAAGAAATATTGGGTTATGGCAAATAGTTTTCTCACATGCCAAAATAAAAATAATTTCCAATTGCATTGGAAAGGTAGCAGAAAGTTCCTCGGTTATGGCTAGGTTTTGCTTATACCTCAAAATGCTACCATTATCCCTAGCCATTGCTTGTCGTTGTCCTCCCTTCAAACACTGGAGTCATAATAAAGAGAAAAGACAGTGAACCCCTAGAACAGCATGTGTCAAACCAGAGTGACTTCTTACTCAAGGCTCAGGAAGTAAATCTTAACCCGAAATCCAGGTGTCCTACAACAACAGTGAGTCAACCCTTTGGCTGACAACCAGATGACCACGTGGTTCCGGCCACATGGCCACCCTGCCATGGGGTGGGGTGGTTTGTGCAGGACAGACATGTTTGCGGTTCAGGAAACACTCTCAGCCTGGCCAGACACTGAACAGAGCAGTACTACTGTCACAAGGGGGCCATTGTAGCACTGCAAATTGTCCTTATTGCTTGGATAGTTCAGAGCTGGTATAAGACACAGACTGTCAGAGGGGAGGACTTTAGTCCTTCTGGCCACATCGCCCAAGGACAACCTAAAAAATGTCCAGGCTTGCAAGGAGAGAAGAACAGCCATGCCAGGCCCATTCTGGCCTTTTCCACCTAGCAACTTTGGGTAATTGTTTGCTGCTTTTCACCAGTTCATGGAGAACTGGAAAACAAACAAACAAACAAAACCAGACTTTCTGGATTGAATGCCTCAAGTTGGGGGCCACTTTAGTGAGAAAGGCTTCCTTTTATCCCACTCTTTGTAATTTAACCCTCTGGAGACAATTTGAACGTGTCCTACTCATCCTGTTTATTAAAGTGAAAAGGAGAGAGGGCTCACGGGCAAGGCCTTACCTCCTTAAAGTTGCCTCCTTGGAATGAGAAATCATCTCCAAAGAATTGCCTGCCAGTCCCCTTGGCATTGACCCCTGATCCTGTCTGGCACAGAACCTCAGAGAATCTCTCTCCTTAACGCATCTCCCCTGGTAGCTGACAAGAAAAGAGAGGCACAGAAAAGTGATCTCGAGTGGGTTGCTAAGGTGGACAGTTTCGTTTTTTGCTTAGCTCCTGTCATGTGAGGACCTCCATCAGGCTACTGATCGAATCGGGGATCTTGGATGTGCTCTGGGCAGCATGAATGTGCTGTTGGTGAAGAGCGTGGGGCCTGAGCCAGCAGCTGGGCCCTGTGTGACCTTGGGCAAGTAACTTAACTTTTTGTTCCTCAGTTTCCCTTCCTGTATGTGAAGATAGTGATGGTATTTACCATGTGGGTTGTTGATACAATTAAGTTGAGTTTATGTGTGAAGACTGTTTGGTATGAAGCCTATATGAGTGTTGGGGAGGGTGAAGATGAGGATGATGATGGTGATGAGAATGATGATGTTCATGTGTTGATAGTGATGATGATGGTAATAATGATCGTGGTGATGATGATGGTGGTGGTGATGATGGTGGTAGTGATGATAATGGTGATGATGGTGATGATGATGGTGATGATGGTGATGATGGTGGTGATGATGGTGGTAGTGATGATAATGGTGATGATGGTGATGATGATGGGATAATGATGGTGGTGATGGTGGTGGTGGTGATGATGGTGATGATAGTGGTGATGATGGTGATGATGGCGATGGTGGTGGTGGTGATGATGGTGATGATGGTGATGACAAAGGTGATGATGAAAACGATGAGGGAGGCCTTGTGCTCATGATGAGGACTTTGATTAAATGTGGCATTTGATACTGAGTGATAAACGCTGACTAGGTCAGATCCTCTGAGTGGATTCAAAGTGAGATGGTCATTGTTATTACTGTTTGAAATGGAAAGAACATGTGTTGTGTGATTCTTTGTGATTAAGGCAAAGAATACCACCCACAGGTTAGAGAAGTAGAGTACGAAAGTGTGGATGAAGGAAGTACATCTGAGAGGCTGAGCGAGGCCCACTCTGCTTCCTTCTCATCCTATTTTCCTTCCCAATGGACACCAGGAGACACAAGATGAAGATGCAATGGCATCCATAACCATGATTAGAGGGGTCAGAGAGCGCTGCCCCAGGGAAGGGAGACTAACGAAGCAATCACCTGCCCTGTGACATCATAGAGCTCTTGATTCTCTTTCTGTGCTAGGACACACAGCTCATGGAAGATGAGGCAGGAGCCGGCCTATGTTGTTCAAAACCAGAAAAGACCATTGTAGAAAAATCAAAGTGCATTTGTGGCTCAGAGTCACCAGAGAGCAGCTGATAGGGGAGATACCCATGGAGAAAAGAAGACGACAAACTTGCGTGTTTGGACTCTGCCCACACCACACTGCCTTCTCCAGCCATCCTCCTCCTCTGCAGAAAGATCACATCTGAAAGTGGAAAACAGTGGGCTTAAATACTCAGAGTGTTAATAGTATTTTTATTTGTTCCACACTTTCATCTGCATAAGAATTCTTCACCAAATTGTCAGAACACACGTTACTGGATCTGCCATTTTTCTTGCTTATGTGTTTTAAGGATTTCTTGATCTACAGTACTATAAAGAGCAAACAAGTTTGCTCTTGGTGTGAACAAAGATTATATTTACTAAGTAGTCTAAAAGTACAAGTTCAAATGGGAGATAAATGCAAGTGCACTGGAAAAATTCAAATCAGGCAGAGAGCTCTCTTTATTTTCCAGAACAGAATAAGAAAGTTGCTTTCTTATTTTCCTAAGTCTAGAGCTCTAGCCAGCGCAGTGAGCATACCTTACATCTGCCCTGCCCAGAAAATGCTGACAAGAGCAGTGCATACCAAGCAGGGAAAGAAACACATTTGGCAAATTATCTCTAATCCAATGTGCAATCTTAAAAACCCTGAAAAGAATGGTGACTGTCAGTTACCAGGCTCAGAGCCCTGAGAAGTGTAGAACTAAGCAAGGGATCCTTACTCCAAAATGTTGTGTCCAAGACGGGGACTTCACTTCATCCAGGGACCAAGCCATGAAGCAAAGCTGTCAAGGGGACATAAAGATTACCCCCAGATGCCGATAGCAGATGGCAGCTAATGGCACGTGTTGCTAACACAGCTTTATTGTTCCAGGTTGAGGCATTAATGTGTCTCTGGAGTTTTTCTGGGCTTGTTTATTTATTTTATTTTAAAAAGTCACTTTGTAAAATGACAGTGTGACACGCATTGTAATTTTGCCTGCACTGAGTAGGCCCCCTGTGTTACCTTCCTCTCATTTCCCTCATGTGGGGGTGATATTTGGGATCCAACCAAAATCAAGTTTGTATTATTTTGAACCTTGACAATTGACAAGGAAAGCATCAGTTCTTCCAGATTGGAGCAAGGAATTGTCCCCATTTTCTGACTTGCAAGAGCTTTGAAATCAAAGTAAATACAGCCTGTTTCCACATGCCAAGGATTGTACATGACTCAGTGCAAACGGCCCCCGACCTGTGTGTGCCAGCAAACAACCATTTAGGAGCCTTAGAAGGAAAAGCTTCTTAACACTTTTATTTTTCTAACAAAGCAACTTTCGTCACCACAGATTTAAATCTGGTTTCTGGGTGATTATCTTTTTGTTTGATTTCTAAATCCCAACTATTTCGTCGGAGTCCAGCTAGTTGTGAAAAAGTGCTGGGCAGTTGATCAATGCCTACGCAAAAGAAAGCAGGAACCAGAGAAAGTGTCGGAGACCTTTGCCTACTTTCCTCCCTGTGGAATCCGTCCAGTTATTGGTGGAGGAAATGCATAACCGATGGGAAACTCGCCCCACTCCCGCTCTCCTTGCTCTTTCCAGAGATTCGAACAGTCTTGTAGACCGGAAGCCTGGGTGCGTCTGCGACCACAGTGAGGTGGTAGCACTTGCAGTAAGGTGGCATCGCATTTTCTGAATCTCTGTAAATAATTCCTAGCTACAGCGTGAAACATTGTTAGGCTCCAGAATATTCCTTTTCTACTTCACCTCCAAAATGAAGATGAATCTTTGTGTTTTTGCAAAACTAAATGCAGTCGAATTGAGACAGAGGGGCACCTCTGGATTCACCTTGCAGTCACTTTCTATGGGTGCAATTAGATCAGGTGGAGAGAGGGTGGGAAGGAAGGGTGGGCATCTCATTCTGTCCCAGTAGTTTTCTGTTTTGGCACTGACTTCGGTTTCCTAGGAGAGAAAGCCCAAGTAAGTCCTTAGTCTTCCATTGACACCTGCCCTACCACACTGGGCCAGACCCAAGGACCTGCCTCAGGTGTCCCAAGAGTATCCCAGGGAGCCTGGGATGGTTGGCCACCAACAGGACAAAATGAAAGTTTAAATTACTCGGCTGGCAGGTAGCTGTTTAGAGCGCTTCTATTCATTCAGGAAGTGGGATAGAGTCTTCCGCCCTTTTGAAATTATAAAACACACAGCTCAACCTCTTAGATTCCCATAGTGTTCCAGACTAAAGGTGCCAAACAAACACATTTTCTGCAACCTGCCTTCTTCCCTGCAGCGCAAAGCATCTTGGACAGTGTTTGTATCTCAAGAGAAAGGGGAAAAAAGAGGAATTTTGTACTTTTGAGGCAGGCAAGAGTCTTATTACTAATTAAACCACAGCAGCCTGAACATTGGATTGTCAGCCAGCAGGCACCTCCAGCAGAGTTGCAAGGGTCTGTTGAAATGGGTAATTGAATTTGTGCCTCAGCTAGAATCCTAGAAATAGTCCTAATGTCAGACCCTACGGCCTCCTCACCTCTCCTCTGCCTCCCCCACCCCTAGAGGGTCTGGAAAGAGATGGTATCTGGAATCCTTACATCTTCAGGCCCATAACTCATACATAGGCCAGATTGCAGCAACTAGGCTAAGACTTTAAAATTTGCTGCTGTATCAGTTACGATGACTTGGGATGTAAATCATAGCACATCTTGATTCATCTCGCTTCAACAGTAAGGATGTTGATGATCTTATGTAACAGGAGTCCTAGCACTGTCTGGTTCAGTAAAGCAACTCTAGCGCATCAAGACCTGCATTCTTTCATCTTTCTGCTACTCTATGGCCCTTTCCATGACAAGCTCTCCTTCAAATGTGCAGGAGGACTTTCACAGCCAGAATCACCACTAGCAAATACACAGTCCAACCAAGTGAGAGGATGGTTTATTATCATTTGTCTCTGTGAGAAAAGGGATAGATTTACTGGGAGACTCCTCCCTGATCTCCCCATTTACAGGCAAGAGAAATAGGCCAGTGATGACTGACCCAGATGAATCGGGACTTTCATGGACCACATGGGGGAAAAGAAACCTGAATGAAATCAGAGAGAATGCTGTCAGTTACATAACCAACATACTTGTCCCAGTGTCAATAGCCAAGTCACCTCCTGAATACTTTACCTGGTAGTGCATGCAATCTAGACATATGTGGTCCTCTCTTCCAAATATAGGGGCAATGATAAGCAATGCTTATGGTTCTACACATTTGTCTTCAGTGCTTACACATTCAAGCAATGTATGAGAATACGTAGACTGATCAAGGGTAGAACAAAAAAACCCATATATTCCTCTAAATTTACTATGTCTCATACTGAAATCTGTGAGGTTTAAAAAATACTATTTTGGAGAAATTACCTTGTTTTCAAGATTTCTTTTCCTTTCTTGAAAATTTCCAGAACAGCAAGATGCTGCTTCTGCCCCACTGGGTAACTCTGGCCCCTCTGTGTGGGCAAAAGCCAAAGTCTAATTATTCTAAAGAAGCAGGTGTGGGTCTTACCCAGCAAAAGGACTTTCCTACACTCTAAAGACCTGTGGCCTTCTCCTTCTCTGGTCACATCTTCCCCGTCCACCAGCATTCCAGGATGGGGACACCACCCATCCCAAGAGGTGACCAGCCTGAGGGAACCATGGCCGTTCTCATAGAGAGGGGAGAGCCCAGCACGACCAGGCCTGATAATAGACATATCCCAGCTTTTCTGCATCCCACGCTAAACTGCGTGACTTTTCTTGGCTGCCGAAGCCATAAAGAAGAATTTCTTGTATCTGTTTCACTAAACAATAATTACATTTTCTAGCACACAGCATAGCTTTAAAAATAATTTATGGGAATGGTGAATCACCGGCTCTGCTCTCTGGCGAGCCCCTGTGCTCCATCATCCTGAATGGCTCAGAACTGGCTGTATTTCCTGGTCTCACCAGCGGCCTAGTCCCAAGCCTTGCAGGCTGGTGACATCTCACTGTGGGCGGAGTTCTGTCAGGGGCAAGATGGCAGAGGAAGATAAAGTGACGGTCCCCTGGCCGCGAAGGTTTAGACAATGCTGCAAAAATACAACAAAATGAAATGGTCGGATGCACAAGGAACGCACAGGTGAGAAGTTGCCTTAAGAGAAGTTGGAAGCATTATGCGGGGACAGACTGCAGGTCCGGGAGCGAGGTTCCGGGGCAAAGCGGGGCATCTGCAAGCACTGCTGCCTCTGAAGAGAGGACGTAAAGATGTCATCATGGGCAGGGCCATGATTTAAAAGCTGTCTTCTCTGCTTGGGATTTGAGTGGCAACTTCCACTCAGGGTGGCTCATCCTCCCGTTCTCCAGGATGTCCCAGTTCAAGTCTGGAAGCCTCTGCTTCAGGGTCCCCCCTCGGCTCTGGGCAAAGCGGGACAGTCGTCACCCTGTCTGTACCTCGTGCTATCCAAGAGTCCAGATGCAGCTGCCATCTCCACGTGGAGGGTAGCATTCGCAGGCAGCGGGTAGGTGGACTCCTGGGTTTCCTCCTTAGAGTCTCTAACTTCTAACTAGAGCGTTCGGTTCATTTACAATTATGATTATTGATATATTGTACTTTTTTTCTTTTGGAATATTTGTTCTTCTAATTTATGATATTTTTCCTTGCCTCTTTTACTCCCAACTTGTATTTTAATTGGTCATTTGTAGGGTTTGCAAGGTGAAGGTGGTAATAAAATAGTAAATACAATAGCACGTGGATAAAGCAGTTCATATATGAGTGTGAAGATGTCAATTTACCAAACTGTTCACTTTACTTACTTTTCTGTACCCTTTCAAAAATTATATATTCCAATTCTATTTTTTTTTAGTGGTTACCCTTTGAATTTTAGGTTGTATACTTTTCTCAACAAAGACTAAAGTTAATCATTTTCTCCCACTGAATCTATGCATTCAGTACAATTAACATCAAAACACTGGGAGATTTTTTCATGGAGCTTAACAAATGTACATTATCGATGTTAATGAAATTCTAAAATATCATATATATGAAGAACAAAACAATGAATAGCCTAGATAATTTTGAAGATGAAGAAGGAAGAAGAGGGAAAGGAAAAAGAATTTACCCTCTCAGATAACAAGATCTGCTATAAAGCTAAAGAAAATAATGTGGTATTGGCACAGTGATAGACAAATAGAGCAGAAGAAAGAGACCAGAAATTCTCTCTCTTTCTCTCTCTTTCTCCTTCCCCACACAATAGTACTTCAAGACAAAAGTGGCATTTTAAGACAATACAAAAATGTTAATGTATTTAATAGGCAATGCTAGGACAATCAGATAAATTTAAAACTTTATTTTTGAAAGGCAAAATTAGATTTTTAATTAATTCCACAAAAATCCATACATACATAATTCCAAATGAATTAGAAGACTTAAATGTAAAAAAAAGCAAAACCTGGCATTTCAGAAGAAAAGTGCTAAGACTTTCTCTAAGACTAATATTGTTGCAGGAAACAATTTTTAAGCTAAGATGCAAAATATATGTTATAGAGGAAAGAAGTATGGATAAATTTGATATTAAAAATCAAAAAAAAGTATGATAAAGGCATTTTTAAAAAGTTGACAGAAATGTGCTCAACCAAGAGGAGATATTTGCAATCTTTTTTAAAACAGACATAAGATTATCTATCTATAAGAGATAATGCAGATTAATAGGAGAAAACTCTAACCTAGTAGGAAACAGACAAGAACTATGAAAATCTGCCATTTGCTGCAGAAAAAAGGGGAATGTCCAGTAAGCATACGAGAATATGACCAACTTCACTAATAACCAGAGAAATACACATAAAGCTAGTTAATGAAACATCATTTCACATGCATCCCATTGGCAAAAGCGTCGACAGATAAGGCAGAGCTTGGAGAGATTGTGGGGAGGCAATAAGGCTTATGTCTTGTTGGTGAGGCGTGTTTACTGCAAAGTCGGTGAGCGATTTGGCAATTACTAGAAAGCTTCCAGCGGTGCTCAGCCTCCAGGGCAGGAAATCTTCCCTGGGAGACCCCATGTGCGCACACACAAACGTGGAGAAAGACCTCCCCACAGCACTGCAACCAGAAGCAAAAAGAGCGGATCCCCAGCTTGTCCAGGACAAAAGGCAAATCAAGCAAGCCTTGGGGATACAGCGAAGCACCATGGGACAAGTTAAATGAATCAGATCCATTTGCATCAAAACCAACGCTGTGTCCTAGGTGTGTGCCCATGAGAGATGAAGACAACCACCCACAGAAATGTGGACAGCAGCAGTATTCATAGGAGCCAAGAGGTGGAAACCAGTACACGTCCATCAACAGGTGGATGGGTAAACAAACCGTGGGTCATCCATGTAAAGGGCCGTCACAGCACAGACACACCTTGAGGCATCACGCCAAGTTCAAGATGCCATTCACAAAATTACACGGCACGATTCCAGAATATGCACATATGTGGAAATGGACAGTAGATTAGTGGTGGCTTAGGACTAGGGTAGGGATGATGGATGAATGAGATGCAAGAGATGAAGGGCATGAGGTTTCTTTCTTCTTTTTCTATTTCTTTCTCTTTTTCTGTGATACTAGGGATTGAACCCAGGGCCTTTGCGTGGAGCTACATTACTGCATCTCAGTCTTTTTTCTGTCTGTCTGTCTTTTTTTTTTAAGATACAGTCTTATGTCACTAAGCAGCCCAGGCTGGGCTTGAACTCAAAATCAGCCTCCCTCAGCCTCTCAGAGTGCTGACATTATAGGTGTGTGCTATTACACCCCACCGTGAAGTTTCTTTTTCATTTAATTAAAATGTTGACTGTGGTAAAGGTTTTGATTACCTCTGGACATAATGACAAGCATTAAAATGGTTTTGAGCACTTTAAATGGATAAATGTTACATTACATAAATTGCACCTCAAGAAAATTGTTAAAGAATATTTGCTAAGTATGAAAACAAAACTACATGTCGTTTGGGGTTTATTCACACACACATGTGTCCATACATGCATACATGCATGGTAAGACTTCGAAATATGCATTGGACTAGCAGACGTGGCATTCAGGTTGAAAGTTACCTTTGGAAAGAGAAAGTAGGGAATGAATGGGACTTTATCATGATGATTCTTTTAAAAGAGCATAGCAGGGGCCGGTGATATCGCTCAGTGGCACAAGCGCTTGCTGCCAAGCACGAGGTCCTGAGGTCGACTCCCAGTACCCAAATAAAAGAGCATAGCAGAAGAAAAAATGCAAAATGTATGTAAGTATAAGTTTACTCTTAATTCATATATAGATATGATTGTAGTTATTTTCTGTGTTTGAAACCTTTTGTAATTAACTTTTTAACAATTTAAAACAGAAAAAATTCTGTAAGCCTGTTAACTTCATTGAAATGAAACAGCCTTCAAGGATGAAATAAAATGTTTTATTCCCTTGCTCTGATCTTACAGGCAATAAATCTTTTCTCGTTTTATTCCTTTGGCTATGTTTTACAATTGGAGAAGGTGGTCCCAGGAGATACGTGTTTGAGCCCATAAAGTGTGCTTTACATAAATCACATACCTTTCAAATGAATGCAGTATAATTCCAGCATCAGGGAACTACAGAGCAATGCTTTTTGTCTGTTTAGAACAGATTTTTGTTATCCTTGCAAGAATGGTATAAATTAAGTCATGGTAGTACATTTTAGCTTAAGCTGGTAAATGGATCACCTTGGTTTGTTTTTCCAAAATGCAGGTTATCAGATGGCAGTGCTGGTGCTACAACAAAAGGTAGGCATTTGGGACATTTTTGAAGACTGAAATGGAGTTGGGAGTCTCTTTACATTCAATTTGTAAAGTCAACAACTTGTTGGTTGTGAAAAATGTAAAGATTTTGTAGTCCAACTAAGTCCACATTTGAAATGTGAAAGGCACATAAAAATCATTATCACGCTCTCATCTCAGAAAGGACCATTTTTACTGCCAACTGTAAAATAGATTCATCAACTCTAGTCCTTCCGAAATGGTATATTAAACTGATCTCTGCAATATTCCGAGGATATCACAAATTCAGCTATGTAAATGATACCAACCTGCTCAGTATAATAAAGGAGAACTAATTGCAAACTGTCTACCATTGTGGGACTATTTTTGGCAGAAAATAGTGGGAGTCACTGGGTGGATCTTGTTTGGGGAAGTATTTACAGCCAATCTCTGGAGTGCCTGAAATCACTGATATAAGATGCTGGCAAAATCTACTATGCCTACTGGCTTAGTTGACCATTGCACCCAGGAGGAAAGATTTTTATGGAGAAAAGTCTTTTAAATATGTGTCTGACTGCTAATAGATGGAACCAATTACCCAAGAAATTAAAATGAATAGATGGTTAGTCATCACTGCTTGGATTACTGTAATAGCCTGTTTGTGACTAGGTCTTCCTGCATTGACAATGATATTCCCTCTAAGGATGCATCCCAAGGTCTAGAGAAAATTGATAACTTATAATTTCTTTCACTGGAAATTACCCTTAGCAGATCCTTCCATGTCTGAAATCCATCAAGATGGCATATTATGGACTTTAGCATTCTCTGTATATTTTTTTCCCTTGAAAAATCAATCTGATGTATTCCTTAAACAGCCTAAAACATTTGATCAAGTATATTTGGAGCTAATATTTAAATCACATAAACATTTCCCTGATCGGCTAATTAAGAGAGTAGTCCCAAGGGTCTGGATAATTAGTTTCAGATGCAAACAACTTTTACTTGCAATATATGCAAGTACTGGATTCATTCGTGCTTTTATAATCAACATTAAATTTGTATGATGTCAATGAAAAGGCTGACAGGAATGGAACTTTTAAATGCAAGTGGGAACTTTCTTTGACTATCTAGGTTGGCAACTTGAAAAGTAGGATCCAAGGATCCCAGGATCCAAGGATCCAATAACCTTTTCTTTTTTTAAGTCCCCCAACAACCTTTTCAAATAACTATTAGTTACATAAAATTAGTTAAAATTCAGATATTATTTAGACCATCATTTCCCAAAATGTGTTCAGGTCACAGACATTCCTGGATCTGCGTCTAGAATCTGGGGGATGTGAGATAAATTTTGAGGCAGTGAGGGCCGGGGACACAGCTCAGTGGCACAGTGCCTGGCTGGCAAGCGCAAGGTCCTGAGTTTGATTTCCGGTACCAACAAAACAAAACAAAACAAAAATTTGGGGCAGCAGAGAAAGGCTCTGTGATGAAATTCTTTCAGGAAATGATAAACTTGTAGTCTCTTTTTGGAGATCCCTACTGTAGACTGGCATACTACCAACTTTGAGAAGTCCTGCCGCAAAACTAACCTTAACTCTGTGTTTACCACATTTATATGATCAATAATTCCTATTTTTGCCTAAGACTTATTCGGTACAGTACCCGTTGGGAAACACCAATAGAGACTACCTCAAAAGTCTGAATTGCATCCCAAGATCTCATGAACACCAAGTTAGAGTCAGGAGTCCTGGCTTCCAATTCAAGGACATTTCCCAGGGTGATCCAGTGAAGGATAAGATAGCCTAAATGATGCCTCCAAATTAAACAAATTTTTAAATGGTGAAAATAAAACAACAAAACCCCCCCAATAATCTCGGAATTATCAAGAGCCCTAAGAATTATCAAGAAACATTGTCCCCTCCAGTTTTGGTGTTGCTTGATCGTGGTGGGACACATCAGGCAGAAACCCAGTGCCATCTCACTCTGCCTTGAAGCCAGGGACTGCTGGCTGTCCACTCCTCCCATCTCCACGTCCACACTGAAGCCCTCACCCCCAGTGGCTAAGGAGGAAAACATGTAGCGCTCGAAGAGGGACTCAGATCTCAGCCACAGCACTTGGAAGACTGAAACCTTGATAACCCAGGGCCAACACCGGCCCTGGTTCTCTTATTTTTATCATGCTTCTAATTACACACCAGTGCTTGGTGCCCGAGACCCTCAGGGAATTCCCCATCTGTGCCCGAGACCCTCTGACTTCACCATGTAACCATTTTTCCTTCCCGTCAGAAGCAGATGGAATTAATAGACTGTGACAATTGTCTATTGTTCTAAGGGAGTTACACCAGGATCTCTGCCTCTTTCCCAGAAGATGGACGACACGACACGCGTGGAGGAATGAGAGTGTGTAATGTCTGCCACTTTCTTATGAAAAGTCTCTCTTTGTTTAGAAATGATGCTGGCTTCATTCTCTGCATTCTATTAGATAATGTGAGAATCATGCTCCTCAGTGTCCCGATGAAATTAGAGAATCATGACAGCGTGTCTCCTAGGTCTTGCAGTTTTCTGTCCTGAGGAAGCTTAATACAGGGCTCAGAACATCTCCTCCCTTGGACAGAGCCGCGTAGGTCAGGCACTCGGTGGTCACCGGCCCATTCTGGAGATAGGAGTCAGCCAGGGCTCTATTACTTGAAGAACTCACCTTCAGGCAGAGGGGGCTGGAAGCCATGGGGTAACATCTGACTTTTCTTAGCTTAATCGTTGGTTTTCTTTTTGCAGTAGTAGGGATTGAACCCTGGGCCTCACATCTGCCAGGTAAGTGCTCTACCACTGCTTTATACCCCTAACCTCTTAGCTTAATCTCTGATAGTTTAATGTTTGATGGTGAAATAAAGGTTGGTGAGAGACCCTTCTCCTTCTGGTTCTTTGAAATCACAACCTCAGTTCTTTTAGATGGCCTGGGCTCAAAAAAGGAAATCACCCCCAATTGATGTAGTTTCTAAGTCATTCTGATAACACTTTTCATGGTGATTTATTATATAGTTCAGGCTTCTGTTTTAATAGTGATTTTACAGGCAAATGTCTGGTTTGTGGATATCTACTCATATCAATTATTAATGTCTGGGTATCTATTGCATTTATGAAAATTGTCTGCCCGGCTCTAGAAGAAACCCGGGAAGGTGGAATAAAATAAGCTAATATTTATTTAGCCTCTTCTGTGTATCAAACACTGTGGTAGGTCTTCTGTATGTTATTATCGAATTTAGTTTCCAATCCAGCCTTCCACAAGAAGCCTTCATGGTCATTGCTATATTACACATGACAAAACTGAGAACGAGAGGGGACCGAGTATTCTAGTCAAAGAGCCTGTGTTATTGACTTGAGCGAGGAGGAACGGGGGGAGAAAGCGAAGCAGCAGAAGCCAAGGGGACTTGCCCGCTGCTCTCAGAGTATGGCAGACCACGGGTTGTGGGGCTGCTCCATATCCTGAATCGGAATCTGGGTTTTAACATGATCCCTGGTGACTTGTAAGAAGCAATGTCCACCTGATTAAAACCCCCAACCCACAGGGAAGGGAGGGGAGAGGAAGAAGAGAGCCTCTATGGGTAAGATGGAGAGAGAGATAGAGGTGAGGGGCACCAGAACAAAGGAGATCTGGAGGGCCATTGTGTCGTGTTGGGGAGACCCGGAGGGAGAATGGGAAAGGACAGTCGTAATGCTTTCTCCTGTGGCTTTTAAATCAGATCCGCTTCTGATATTTTCCAAGAGCCTAGGGTTGTTTGTTTGTTTGTTATTTCTGGTGCTATGAATTGAGCCCAATCCAGGACCTCTTGCATGCTAAGCATACGCTCTACCTAGTACACTTCTGAATTTTATTTTCAATTATTCTTGATTTCTGATCTGACGCTGGATTTCCACTGTACCGTGAAGCCACCCAACTTGCAAATAGGCCCCAGTTAATTAAGCTTGTGAACTTTCATTGAATAGAAAGACCAGCTGAGATTTGTTGATTCTGCACGAGAAGAATGGGGTTCAGGGCATTCATGTCTTCCCCCTCCCTCCCCCAACTTCCCTGAGTCTATTAGATGTGGTTTCTTTGGCCTTTATACGCTTTATTTTGCCAAGGAGGGAGTCAAATAGGGGGCAGCAAATTGGGGTCCACGAATGGGTTGGAGCTCCTGAAGACATGTTCCTGGACCCACCATGTGGCTCCCCAGGTCCTTCGGGGTCCGCTGCTCAGATGCAGCCTAGGTGTCACCCAGGGACTTGTGAGAGGCACAGATCTAAGCCTCCACATAGCTGCTCAACCTGAAGGCGCCTTTCACCAAGATACCCACAAAACTTGGGCATGCTAGGAAGTAGGGGCCTTCACAGCATCCGTACTGTTCACGTGACCGCTCACCTCCAGCTCCTCTTCCCCACGATTGGTTCCTCCTTCCACTCTGGGGCCCTAGGCACACACACAGGAACCTGGTTCATTTGAGATGTGTTTTTCTACAAATATCTCCCGGGTCAGACTTTCCAAAGTGCCTCACGAGATAGTATGATTCTGAGCAGATGCCAAATGCAATTTTTGGCAGAAGCAGAGCAAAAATCCTGGATTATCTGCTCTCACTGTGCTCAAGGGCAGAGGGATGTTACCTATTCTAGGTTTTGTTTACTTAATTATAAAACCATTTATGCTATGGCTGTTCCAGTAAATCTGGTTTGAAGCTAAATATAAAAGTTTTGACTCTAAATATAAAAGTTTTGGATCTAAATATAAAGGTTTTTGAATCTAAATATAAAAGATTTTACAAACATAATTTGGAGCCTCAGGGATATTCATATTCAACATCTCATCTGGTTTTAGTGATACTGATAGGAGGTGCAATTATGTGGGAAAATGACTGGCTTACCATCTGACCTGACAATTCCACTTGTAGATATGTATATACACAAGAAAACTGAAAATGTATACCCACTCAAAACCGCTAATGTGAATGTTCATCGCAGCGTTATTCGTAATAACCCCAATCTGGAGTCAACCTAGAGTCCCACCAACTGGAGAACAGGGAAGTTACATGTGGGCTGTCTTACTCTGTTTCTTGCTGCTGTGATAGAATAGCTGACACTGGGTGGTTCATAATGAACAGAACTATATGCGTTCATGGTTCTGAAGGCTGGGAAGTCCAGGGTAACGGGATCAGTCGCTCATGATGGCCTTCCTGCAGCATGAGCCCATGTCAGAAGGGTGAAGGGCACTCCAGCATGTCCTTTATAGGGGACCCATTCCCATGCTAATGAATCCTGTTCCACGCAGTGACGTAGCTCTGTTCAAGACTCCAGACCCTGCACATTGGGCCCCAATTCCAACACTATTGGACCGGTGGTTCAGTTCCCAACACAGGCGTCTTGGGATACCCATTAAAATCACAGCGCTGTGTCCACAAAATGAAATATTATATGGCCCTGACCAGCAATGGAGTAATGATGGGTGCTACAGTGTGGCTGGACCTTGAAAACATTATGCTACCGAAGTAGACCAGACACCGAAGGACACACACTGTGTGACTCCATTTACATGACATATCTGGAATAGGGAAATCGACAGAGACAGAAAGGAGATCAGTGGTTGCCACGGTGGGGGAGGGGAGGGTGGTGAGGCTAATGGGCATGAGATTTCTTTCAGGGGTGTTGAAAAATGTCTAAAACTGACTGTGGTGATGGTTGTGTGATGTGCCACAACTCTGTGAATATTCAAGTGCCACGGAATTGCGTGATTTAAAGGGGTAATTTTAGGTTACATGAATTACGTAGTATTGCAATGACGCTGTTTTGAGTGATTCTCAATGAAACAAGGCAGCCCAAGTTGGTAGTGGAAGTTGGCTGGACAGTGGTGTGCAGGCAGTGCTGCCCAGGACAAGGGACACAGAGAGGTACAGCCACATGGTCACTCTTTTCCACCATCCACCAGCCATCAGGATGGCTGAAGAAGGGAGACGGCTCCTAGCAGCAGCTCCCAGAAGTGGCTGTTTGTGGCGGATGACCCTTCTCCCTGGTGGAGTCAGGTGTTTCTGACACTGTTCTCCTTTTTTTTTCCCTTCTCCAAATAAATCTCCCTTAGTTTTTCACTAAGTCATTTTGCCAGGATAGAAGTGTCTGCATTTGGAAATGGTAAGGATCATCATTATTGGAGCGTATTGATTCTCCTCCACCTAACTCCTTTGTGGGAGTTTCTGTCCCTGGTGGAAAAGCTGTCCCTCCAGTGAATCAATTCTACAGCATGAGCTAGATCCCGTTACAGAATAAGGATGGTCAAAGAGGATAGGTAGGGACGAACCACAGGCTTTGTGGACCCCAGGGCAAAATGAGAATGAAGGGCCCCTTGCTCATAAGTTATTAAGAATTTAAAAATAGTGACAGCAGAGAAAGTGCAAGGACCTTCCACCTTCCAAGTGTGGGACCCTATGGGACCACACAAGTCATACCCTTGAAGCTGGCCCAAGATAGGTAAGACATATAGACAAAAGAGAGAGAGAGACACACACACAGAGAGAGAGATGGAGAGAGAGAGACAGAGAAAGAGACAGAGAGACAGAGAGAGATGATTCTTACACACTTGAAAAGATTTCATGACCTTATCGGACATGCTATTTCTTGTTGATAAAAGCTACTTCAAAATAGTATATTTCTAGCACATGTCTAGGGGTAATACTACAAAATATAATCTGATTTTAAGTTACTCTACCAGCATTTCATTAAAATATTCACTTTCACAGGGCTTTAACTTGCAAATTATTTTATTTTACTCCCCAACATTGTTGTGATGTTGAAAGAGACAAAGTTTTAACATGCATTGTACCCGTGGGGAGAGCGTGGGGAATTCCAAAGGAAGGGGCACAATGACGAGGCGGCTTTCCACATTTCCCCACATCTTCCTACACTGAGCTGTTGCATCCCCACAGAGGTGTGCAGAGACTAAATACGAATTCATAATGCTGGCATGTGAGGTATTAATAGAAATAAAGGAGAACACATTACTAAATCTCTATGATACACCAGGCACGGCGCTAATCTCTATTTTGCAACATTTGATTTTCATTCCAACATTCTTGCCCGAGTTGATCATTCATGTGCTGATAGTTAAGCACTTGTCCATGTCTACGTAAGATTGTGTGTATGTGTGTGTCCACGTGTGTGTGTGCGCATGTGTGCATGGTGGAGGAATTCAAAATCCTAAATTAACCAGTTAGCAGCACTTCTATTTTCAGAGTAATTTGTTATGTAAACCATTCTAAAAGTGCCCCAAAGGTTACCCCTAGTTATTCCATAAACCCAAAATGTCTCCCAGCTCAGGGAGACACAGCTCAGCAGAGTGCAACAGCGCTGAAGGAGGGCTGGCTTCTTGCTAGCAGTGTGACCTTGAGCAATTCAGGTTCCCTCTCAGTGCTCTGTGACCTGGTTTCTCTCTTGGTAAAGTGGAGATACATATTAAATGCATTCTCTACCACTGACCTACAACCCCACGAAAGTCTGATCTTAAAACCAGAGGTAGTCAGTTGAGATTGGCCAATAGGCTGGTCGCTACACACACAAGCTGTCTTGTTATTTGATTATATTATATAAGAACAATCCATGGTTGTTCTCCAAGAAGCAGAATTAGGGGTGGGAAGCAGTGGAGCTGTAGCAGATTCTTTTCAACCTCAAAGTACAGGTGAAGAACAATGCCGAGCTCTTTCCACCCACTACCATTCTCAGGCATGATGCAAATGACAACTGCCCTCCAGTGGGCTTCCAGTTGGGGCCCCTGAGGGACACTGCTCTCCCCAAATACAGAGAGCAGCCTACTGTGGAGACAGATCTGCATAGGATCCCAGCATCAATGTGCTGGTGTCGGAGGTAAACATTTCCACCCGAGAGAGGAGGGAAGATAATCCAAGGTCAGGTGCAGCCATAAGTCCCTGAGGGAACTGGTAAAAGCGGGATGCTAGTCCTAGAAGGGAAGGGAGTAGGCAAGAGATAAACTTGGAAAAATCCCAGTACACACTGTGCTGGGGAACCAACCGACCTGGGCCTGATCTGTGGAAAAAGAGCAACAACAGGAGCCCAGCAGGTGTGTGGGGCTGCTGGCCCAGGTCTGCAGCGGTGACAATACTGGCTGAGGAAGAGGCTGAGGATGCGCTGGCATCTTCATTAGGACTGGCTGAAAATAAGTTCACAGTGGAGACTACAGGTTGAGGGTCTGGCTGCGAGAAACTTGGGACCCAGGGGCAGAAGAAACAGATCGGAGCCAGTCCTCACAGGGCCACCTCCCTTGTCCCCGTGCCAGCCCCACCTCCAGTATCCCATCCCCCAGGAGCCTGGAGCCCTGTGTGTCATGGTGGCCTTGACCAGCATGACTTCACCATCCTGACCCGGCCCCCACGTGAGTTCTGTGCCCACCTTTCTTGCTTCCCACTTCTCTGGGGGAGTTGCTGCTGAGTCCCTGACTGTGACCTAGAAACCACACAGGTGAAGGGAAGGGTGGGGACTCCTCAGGGATGCTGACTGCTGGAGTTTTATGGATCACTCTGAAACCACCCTTTCTGTTTTTCCGTAAAGCCCAAAGCCACGTATCAAGTTTTTCAGGTGAATCCTATCCACCGGCCCCTTCATGGCACAGTCCGCAGATGGTCTCTACACAGCTCCTCTCACATTTCTAGGTAGAAGTTAAGTTTAGTCTACTGTTTCCTAGTGGGGGGACAGGAGAATATAATCAGAAGAAAACTCAGTATAATCCACCTTGGCCTTGCCTCTGGATCGGGCTTGGATAGATTTACGCACACCCTGCGAGTAGAAACAACTCCAAAATGCTTAACAAGCTGATGGATAACAGAAATCCTTTGAACATTCTGAGTTTGTTGCGGGCTGGCTGATGTCTAAGGGCTCTGTTGAACAAGGAAATAATCAATGTATTGGGGTAATCATTTACATAATGAGGTTTTAAAAATGCTTAGTACATCTTTGAGCAAAAATGACTTTTAGGAGGAAAAAAGATGGCGGATGAGTAAGAAGCACGCAGAGAAACTCTCTAAAAGTTGCCATTGGACTACGGGAATATAGTGACCGGGAGAGCGCAGGAGGGGGGCAGATGCCTCCCCGGGACCCAGAAAAGTTCTGAAGCACAGCTTGGGACCCCCGGCACCAGTGAAGGGGACTTTTCAACAAAGAAGGAGCAGACCCCGCGCGCACACCTTCTACCATCCCAGGAATCACGGCGCAACAGAAGCTCAAAGCTTCTGACACACGGTGACAGCTGGCACCCAGGGAGCCCCCACGGAGGATCGCAAGACAGCGGCATGGCAGGGGAGCGGCGGAGAACTGCGCTGGCCGGCGGTGAGTGTCTCTCAGCCACAGCTATCCCGCGCCAGAGAGCAACCGGCCGGGCGCCATTGTGGGGGGTGCGGCAAAAATCAGAGCGGCTCGAAAACTGCTCTGGGAACTTGTGCTCCGGACAGGGCAGCGCGGTGCCTCTCAGCACCACGAAAGTGCGCTGAGGGCAGCGGGTGAAAGAGACTGGTCTCTCAGCCACACCTGTCCCGCGCCAGAGAGCGACTGGCCGGGCGCCATTGTGGGGGGTGCGGCGAAAATCAGAGCGGCTCGAAAACTGCTCTGGGAACCTGTGCTCCGGACAGGGCAGCGCGGTGCCTCTCAGCACCACGAAAGTGCGCTGAGGGCAGCGGGTGAACGAGACTGGTCTCTCAGCCACACCTGTCCCGTGCCAGAGAGCGACTGGCCCGGCGCCATTATGGGGGGCGTGGCGAAAATCAGAGCGGCGCGAAAGCAGTGCGCTGACAGCAGCAGGCGAAGGAGACCGGGCTCCGCCTGAAAGACCACGCTCTGCTCACCACCCGCCAGAGGGCCGCTCCTGGCTCGCTGGGACGGACCTGCACGGAACAGGACTCTGTCATCACACGGCGCCTGCCTACAGCAGAGTCAACACCTGGAACTGATTCTCTTTATTTTATTTTATTTTATTTTATTTTTTTATTTTTTTTTCTCTCTCTCTCATTAGTTTTTTGTTCTGGTGAAGGGGTTTTTATTTTTGTTTTTATTTTTTTTTTATTTTTATTTTATTATTTATTTATTATTTATTTTTTTCTTTTGTGGGGTTTTATTTCTGTTTTATCTGTTTGCTTTGTTGTTTTTGTCTTCATTTTTGTTTCTGTTTCTCTATTTGCTCTTTCCTTCATTATTCTCTCTGGCTTTTATATGAGTGTAAACAGCGCCTCTAACCTCTTTGTGATTGTGGTTGTGATCTGTTCTTCCTTTTATCCTTTCCTTCTCTTTTTCCCACCAGTCCTCTGCACCAGTGTCCCAATGTTAGTGGGATCCCTCTTGGTCCTCTAACCTTACATCTAATTCCTTCCTCTTCTCACAATACTCTATTTCCTCCTTAACTCATTTTAAATTTAAACTCCTGAGGGGAAAAATTGACATACTAAGGACTTGTACACTGCATATAATTTTTCTGGTGTGTTTTAGATTTTGTTATATAACCGCAACTCTACTTTATACAGCTAAAAGTGGTAAATAACTGGTTAGCTCAGTCTGTCATTTTCTAGGCTGTGTTTGATGCTTCAGTTACCATTATAGCCAAATGTAAAATAATTGTTCTAAACAGCTTTCCTTCCTGATATTTCATGATTGATATTGACTAAGGGACACAGAAAATACAGTGGCACAGTACCAAAGAATCAAGGACTGGGCCAAACAGGTAGCAACTTCTCACATCCAACGAATTGAAGAGGTAGGATCTGGCAGAAAGCTCAAAACCCAAAAGCAAGCTCCACTTGGAAGATACTGCAGAGAAGTAGTCATCTTCTAAGGAGCTTGAACACTAGCAATAAAGTAACCTATCATAGGTAATTTACAAACATCACCCCAGGAATTAAAGAAAGAAAAGATGAGACGACACTTAAACAAGATGCAACCCCACACATCCAATTCACCAAAGGCAAACCTAGGGGGCAATGAGGTGGGACAATCCAAAAGCCACCCACCTGGCATATCTGAAGGGGTAACAACAAAACAATTGAATGAGGCTCTGGAAAAAATTAAAACAGAAATAATTTCACAGATAACTGCAGAGATAATGTCCACAATGAAGACTATGCTTAAGGACACTATAGCTGATACAGACAAAAAAATAGATGAGCTTAAGAAAACTATAGAAACCATGAATGCTCAGCATAGGAAAGAAGTGGAATCCATAAAGCAGATTCAAGCAGATATCCAAGAGAACAAAAATTCCATTGAAAGTATTTGTAGCAGATTAAGCCAATGTGAGGACAGGATATCAGATATAGAAGACAGGCTTGCAATTAGTGATCATGAAAAGAAAGAATTCTTAAAAACAGCAAGGGACCATGAAAAATCAATTCAGCAGCTGCTAGATGACTCAAAGATAAACAACTTAAGAATAATTGGAATAAATGAAAAAGCAGGAGATAGCATAAATGACATTAAAACCTTGTTCAAAGACATTATCAGGGAGAACTTTCCTGGAAGAGAAAAAGAATTTGACCCCCCAATAAGTGAAGCTTTTAGAACACCAGCTAGACATGATCAAAAAAAAACTTCAGCCAGACATATCATAGTCAAGATCCCAGAAATTCAACAGAAGGGCAGAATCTTAAAAGCTGTTAGGGAGAAGAGACAAATCACCTATGAAGGAAAACCCATCAGAATCACAGCTGACTTTTCAGCACAAACCCTCAATTCAAGAAGAGCTTGCAATACATCATTCCAAGCTCTAAAGGAAAATAATTTTCAACCCAGATTGATGTACCCCGCAAAACTATCTTTCAAAATTGATGGAGAAATAAAATACTTTCATGACAAAGAACATCTAAGAAAATTTATGACCACCAAACCAGCACTCCAAAATGCTCTGAAAGACATTCTAGAAAGAGATAGGAACCCCAACAGAAGGAATCCACCAGGCAGGGCAAATAATTAAATAGCCAGAAAGCGAAAAAACAAAGAGTGGGAACCAACAACAGGAAAATATCATGACAAGTATAAGTCAATACATATCAGTTTTAACCATCAATGTTAACGGTCTCAATTCACCAATCAAAAGGCACAGACTGGCAAAATGGATCAAGAAGCAAGATCCAACAATATGCTGTATACAAGAAACACATTTAATTCAGAAAGAAATTCATAGACTGAAAGTCAAAGGATGGAAAACAATACTCCATGCAACAGGAACTCAGAAAAAAGCAGGGGTAGCTATTCTTTTTGCAGACAAAGTGAATTTCAAGCCAAGAATGATTCAGAGAGATAAAGACAGTCATTACATCCTTGTAAAGGGAACAATCCAAGAGGAAGAGATAACGATCATAAATATATATACATCAAATACCATTGCACCCAACTATATAAAACAAGTACTAAAGGACATGAAAAATCAAATAAGCACTAATACAATTATATTGGGAGATCTCAATACTCCACTGTCACAAAAAGACAGATCAACTAGACAGAAAATCAATAATGAAATAATAGAACTGAACCAAACTTTGGAACAAATGGACTTAGTAGATGTCTACAGAGTGTTCCACCCCACAACATCAGAATACACATTCTTCTCAGCTGCACATGGGACGTTCTCCAAAATAGACCACATACTAGCTCATAAAACCTGCTTAAGTAAATGCAAAGGAATTGAAATTATCCCATGCATATTATCAGACCATAGCGCAATGAAATTGGAAATCAATGGCAAAAGAAATCACAAATACTCCCTAAACACATGGAAATTAAACAGCACCCTCCTGAACAACCAATGGGTCACATATGAAGTTAAAGAAGAAATTAGACAATTTCTACAACTGAATGATAATGACAGTACAACATACCGGAACTTATGGAATACAATGAAAGCAGTCCTAAGAGGGAAATTTATAGCATTAAATACTTATATTTGGAAAATAGAGCAAGCGCAAATAAACAACTTAATGGCAAACCTCGAACTTCTAGAAAAAGAAGAGCAGGTTAAGCCAAAAGCCCATACAAGGGAGGAAATTACAAAGATCAGAGCAGAAATTAATGTATTGGAGACTAAAAAAACAATACAAAGAATCAATGAAGCAAAAAGTTGGTTCTTTGAAAGAATAAATAAGATTGACAAACCCTTATCCAACCTTATTAAAAAAAGAAAAGAAAAGACTCAAATCCATGCAATTGAAAATGAAAAGGGTGATATCACGATGGACCCTGCAGAAATCCAGAAGATCATCTATACCTATTTTAAAAATCTATATTCTACTAAGATGGAAAATGCAGAAGAAATGGACAGATTCCTAGATTCGTATGAATTACCAAAGCTGAATCAAGAAGATTTAAAAATCCTAAATAAACCAATATCAACCAATGAAATTGAAGATGTAATTAAAAACCTCCCAACAAAGAAAAGCCCAGGCCCTGATGGATTCACTGCCGAATTCTACAAGAAATTTAGAGAAGACCTAACGCCACTACTTCACAAACTTTTTAATGAAATTGAAAGGGAAGCAATACTCCCAAATTCATTCCTGGAAGCAAGCATTACCCTGATACCAAAACCAGAGAAGGACCCAACTAAGAAAGAGAACTACAGGCCAATCTCCCTAATGAACATAGATGCAAAAATCCTTAATAAGATACAGGCAAACAGAATCCAACAAATCATCAAGAAGATTATACACCATGACCAAGTTGGATTCATCCCAAGGATGCAGGGATGGTTCAACATACATAAATCAATAAATGTAATACACCGTATTAACAGAACCAAAGACAAAAATCACATGATCATCTCAATAGATGCAGAAAAAGCTTTTGACAAAGTCCAGCACCTTTTCATGATAAAAACCCTACAGAAAATTGGAATAGAGGGTCTTTATCTCAACCTGGTAAAAGCTATCTATGACAAACCAACAGCCAATATTATACTAAATGGCCAAAAACTGAAAGCCTTCCCTCTAAAATCAGGAACAAGACAAGGATGTCCACTGTCCCCACTCTTATTCAATATAGTTCTGGAAACTTTAGCCAGAGCAATTAGACAAGAGAAAGAAATAAAGGGAATAATGATTGGAAAGGAAGAAGTAAAATTATCATTATTTGCAGATGACATGATACTCTACACAGAAGACCCCAAAAACTCCACTAAAAAACTGCTAGATTTAATAAGCAAATTCAGTAGTGTAGCTGGATACAAAGTCAATACTCAAAAGTCAATAGCCTTCCTGTACACAAATAACAAACTTACTGAAAGAGAAATTAGGGAAACAATACCTTTCACAATAACATCCAAAAAAATGAAATACCTAGGAATCAACCTCACAAAGGATGTAAAAGACCTATACACTGAAAACTACAGTACTCTGAAAAAGGAGATTGAAGAGGATATCAGAAAATGGAAAGATATCCCTTGCTCCTGGATAGGAAGAACCAATATAGTGAAAATGGCCATACTTCCAAAATTGTTATACAGATTTAATGCAATTCCAATCAAAATTCCAACAGCATATCTCACAGAATTAGAGAAAACAATCCTAAAATTCATTTGGAATCAGAAGAGACCTAGAATAGCAAAGGCAATTCTGGGCAACAAAGGCAAGGCAGGGGGCATCACAATCCCCGACTTGAAATTATACTATAAAGCTACTGTGATAAAAACAGTGTGGTACTGGCAAAAAAACAGACCTGAAGATCAATGGAACAGATTAGAAGATGCTGAAACAACCCCAGACATACTAAGCCACCTTATCTTTGACAAAGGTGCCAAACACATTCGCTGGAAGAAAGATAGCCTCTGTAATAAATGGTGCTGGAAAAACTGGCTCTACACATGCCGAAGATTAAAACTAGACCCATATCTTTCACCATGCACTAAACTAAATTCAAAATGGATCAGAGATCTAAATATTAAAACAGAAACATTAAATCTGCTGGAAGGTAGGATAGGTAAAACCCTTGAAGACATTGGTGTAGGCAAAGACTTTATGAATAAAAACTCAACCGCATGGGAACTATCCCAAAGAATCAATAACTGGGATCTCATCTTATTAAAAAGCTTTTGCACAGCAAGAGAAACCACCAACAGAGTGAAAAGACAACCCACAACATGGGAAAACATGTTTGCCAGCTGTTCCTCAGACAAAGGATTACTATCGAGAACATATAAAGAACTCAAAAAAATCAGACCTCCCAAATTTAAAGACCCACTCCAAAAATGGGCATCTGAGATGAATACACATTTCTCAGATGAAGAAATACTAATGGCAAATAAATATACAAAAAAATGTGCAACATCACTAGTCATTCGAGAGATGCAAATTAAAACAACACTGAGATACCATCTCACCCCAGAAAAAATGGTTATTATAAAGAAATCAACTAATAACAAATGCTGGAGGGGCTGTGGGGATAAAGGAACCCTTCTTCACTGTTGGTGGGAGTGTCAACTGGTACAGCCACTGTGGAAGTCAGTGTGGAGATTCCTCAAAAAACTAGGGTTGGAGGTCCCATTTGACCCAGCTATTCCCCTTCTGGGCATCTTCCCAGAAGAATTAAAAACATCGTACCACAGTGGTATATGTGCACCCATGTTTATAGCAGCACAATTTGTAATAGCCAGATCTTGGAAACAACCCAAATGCCCATCAACTGAGGAATGGATAAGAAAGATGTGGTAGTTTTATACAATGGAGTACTATTCAGCCATAAAGAAGGATAAACTGGAGACTTTTATAGGTAAATGGATGCAACTCGAGAAAATACTCATAAGTGAAATAGACCAGATGCACATATGTAAGCATCGTATTGTCTCACTAGTATGAGAAACTGAAAGAGTAAATAAGATACAAAATGTACAATAGACACGGTGAATCAAAAAGAAACTGGTCAATAAGAAAGAGAAACTGGAATGGGGAAAAGAAAGAAGGGAAAGGGAAAAAAATTGTATATGTATATAAGATGGTTAAGATAGATACACCACCAGTTTTACTTAGTTCATTGAAGAGTAAGGTTTGAGCCAATAATGTTTGGACAATTGAATGCTAATGTCTGGTATCCTGAATAACTAACTTAAAGATAATAATACGTAATGCATTGACCATTGTTACCCTCATATTATGTTGTTTTGAAAATTTGTTCTTTTTTTTGATTTGTTTTGTTTTTTCTTCTCTTTAAAATAAAAAAAATTTAAAAAATGACTTTTAGGGGAAAAAAAAATCTTGTGTTATCATCTCCATGCACCAACCTCAATCTAAAGGAAGCCACGGGAGGAGGGGGACTCAGGCTGCGGTCTGGAGCGATCAGGAGAATGGGACTGAGGAAGACCTAGCTGCACCGCATAAATGCATAGGCCTATTCCCCGAGACTGCCTGCATGCACCACGCTGGCTCAGCGAGCGCTCACGCCCCACACCTCAAAGGGCGGATGATGCTGAGCATATCCCTCGCTTTACAGTGACAAAAATGAGAAGTGATAGAAGCTTTCCTGGAGCTTTATGAGAGGACACATCAAAACCTGCCTGTTGGCGACAACGGGTAAGTGAATGGAATGCATGATGCTTGGAGATCCCATGTTTGCAGGTTGCTGCTGCTGCTCCTCCAAAGTAGAATGTGCTAAAAATGCCCCTGCCCGAGGTTCACCTCAAAGAGTCAAACCTGAGTTCGTGGAGAATAACTTTCAGGAAAGATGGATAAATTCTGCAATATCATCAATTTAACCTCCTAGCCTCAGAACTAGCAAAGAACATTTGGGGCTCCATAAAGTGATGACATACAGAAAAATACACATTTTGGTTTTAATAAACTATAGTCAGTCCAGGGTGGATATCTGTCAGTCAATAGGTCAGAAATACTCCTGGCTCCTGCTCTCCAAGTGAAAGATTTGAGAGTGTTATGAGTTACGGAAACTCTGTCTGATGTATAATGAATTCAGGTGGGAATAAAACCAGGGTTTCTGTTGGAATCTGTTGTTTCAGTTCAACCAGGCTATCTTTTGCTGAGATCCACAATTATGGTCCTAATAGTTTCTGTTTTCTTTTTACCAGTTAAAAATACAGATTTATTACCACGTTCCATGACTGTGAGAGATGAGAGCTTTGAGAGATGCAATGCCATTCCTTCCACGTGTGATGTGGAACTTGTAGGGGTGACACAGAAATAAACTCCAGCCCCTGATTCATTAGTTGCCCCTAAGTCTTATGATGCACATGCTCTCATTTAGCATGATTTTCCAAGAACAGCACTTTAGAATTATTTTTGTTTTCCAAGAGAGTAATGATATACCTTAATGAATGATTCCCATGTCTCCCATGAAATTACTAAATCATTGACAACAGATAAATATGCAGCTAAGAATATATAAATGTGTCAATTAATCTAGCTAATAAATATCTAGTCATTAAGAGAGGCGTAATGAAATCTCTGTGTGTCTACTCCCTAGGCACATGTGCGCAAAACCAGAAAATATAAACATCACCATTAATTCTCATCTGCAAGCGCCAAACACCCCCATATATGAAGGTAAAGGAAATAAGGCTCAGCCAGTGGACACAGGATATCAAACAGTCCCTATATATACACACGCATATATATATCTATATTTTTTTAGAAGTAGGATAAAGATAGCCCTGTTTCCCTGGACAAGGCAATCCCGGGTGGATTCATTGCAGCTTTCCCTGAGAAAGGTCTGGCAAGGGCCAGCAGTCACCTTTGTGGCCTCTTTTGTGGCTACAGCCCATGGTCATGCTTGCTGGTCAATGACATCAGGCTTGGCCGGAGCTGCTGGCATGGAAATCCCTTCCCCACACAAGGCACAGCCAGTACTCCCAAACCATGTAACATAATTCCAAGATGACAATTGGCCTTCTGCTCTCTTGTTACCACTCACCCCTAGAGCTTCCTGCTTCTCTTTCCAACACCTTCTGAATGAATCAGGATGTTCCCATATGCAAGTAGCCACTGAGGCGTAGAACATCACACCCCCCTCATCATGTTATAAAAGAGAAACCATGTGGATAGATTTCCAAATGAGCAGTACTTCCACCCTTGTTTTCTGTACACATCTGGATGGCTTTATAGCTGGCCCCGGACAGCCAGTGTTAGAGTAAAACAATGATGAGAAATTCACTCTAAATTGCTTTCTTCATGGGGGTATATTAATGTCATCTAATATCATAGCCAAAGATACTTTCGTTGCACAAAATAGAACTGTATTCAAATAGGCTAGGCCAAGAGGCAGTTTCACGGACAAAAACCTCTCCTACCGGCAAACTGGCAAAAATCAAGAGATGCTGCTGCTTCCGTCTCCGAAAGGGCCCCACTGGCATTGACTTCTCTATTCTAATTTTTGCACAGTGAGAATCTTCTTGCTTTCCAAAACCTTCAGTTTGTATATGATTTTGCTTGACTCCAGATATTCATCGCTTCTCAGTCCACGTTTCTTTCATTATATAACTCAGAGACCCTCAAATTGTATCCTCAGACCAACTGGTGAAAATATTCTTGCCACTCTGCATTAATAAAAGTACAGAAATTGAGAGTAAGTGTTTAGAGCCATTCACGGCAGTGTGACCTTGCCCCAGGGTGCCAGATGGGGAGGGAATGGACCACCTTGGTGAGTAAGACACTGACCAGCAAGGGTGTTGTAAAACCACCTAGAGACCTGCATGCTACACATCTCTTACACGGCAGGACTATGTTCCAACTGGTGTCATTTTAAGAGCGACTTGTCGCTGTAACCCCAAACATATAAAATCCAGAATCCATTTCACTCATCAAAAGAAAATTTAAATTTAATTATAACTTAGCAAGTCAATTTTTTGAAACTGATTACTGACTCATATTGAAGATGCATTCTGAAAATACATTATCACTTCATTTTGGATAAAAGTTAATATCCTAAAATTTGCAGAAATTGCTTTAGAATATCTTCCTCTGTTTCCATCAACTTCCATATGAAGGCTGGTTTCTCTACTAACATTACCACGAGATAAAACACAGGTACATCTTATCCTCTGAGAGTCCAGTTCTTGCCCATCCAACCTCGGTTAGGTCGGTTAATTAGCAGGAAAGAAACGCATCTGTGACATTACAGGTTTTGAATATTTATATACATGGTATGCGTCAGAACAGGCCTATATTATGAGGAATCTCTATTAAAGCCATACATTTTGGATAGGTTATGGTTATAGGACAACTAAAAGTTACAAGTATAATAGCAATTCTCCATAATATGTACCCAGATGTATAGTTCTAGTGGAATCTTTTGCACAATTTTAATAATTCTTATTTTTTTACTTAGCTTGTATTTGTTCTATTTATATGTATTTATCAAAAAGTAATCCCACGTCTGTTCAACCTCATGAAATAAGTTTAGGTGTCATAGTTTGAATATCATTTTTCAATTCAATTTTTAGCAATTTGTTTTTATTATATTTTACAAAAATATAAGTCTATGGCATTTTAGAAATTCAAGGACAATGATATGATCGATTGCCGTAGATGTTCTAAAAAGTACTGCTGTACTCAGTCTCTCCCGGCATCAATCCAAAACCCCCAGGAGTGATTCTACTTAACTCATGTTGGAAAAGGTGTTGAACGTTAGGTGAGAGAGCTGGGCAGGGGCAGCGGTGGTTGGCAGACTGTACCCCAGGTTGCTATTTCAGATTCTGGTGGGGGCTTGGGGGTCAAGGCCATAGCCATCTTTTTTGCGTGCATTATTAAACTCACCCTTTTATTATTTTTCCTTATTTTATGGAAAAAATAAAATTTCATAACAAAATAATAGGAGAAGAACAATAGTTCAAACATTACTTACTGTTATCTTCAAAGTAGTTACTCAGAGTACAAGATATGGACATAAAAACTTCTCCAAAGAAAGAAGGAAGGGAAAGGGAAAAAAAATACAAGTTAGTCATACTACTAGTTTCTCTTAGTTCATTGAAAAGAAAGGATTGTGCTAGCCTTATATTATCCTTAATTTGACGTGATGAAACAAAATTATGCATAACCTGACCACGAATTTCAAAGCCGTGCTCACTTGCACTTGCCAGCCCTTAGCTTGATGAGTGGGAAAGATGTGTGTCAGTCTATCAAAAAGTGAGAAGACAGGCACAGGGCAGTGGGTGGGGAGTGGTGCAAGGTGCTCTGAAGATGTAACAAAAGAGCAGTAAAGGTGTTCAGAGAAGCAGAGATGCATTATCCTCCCGTAACTGCAGAGGGAGGGAGGTATCGGTCCCAATAACGAAGGGCAGGGCTCCCAATGCAAGTTCGTCATTTAGGAAAAGTACGACCTATTGTGTATTGTGACCTCTGCTTTACTCTGTGCTTTGTTTTGTTTAAGATGATTTTTTTCCTTCCTTTGAGGAGTTCAAAATCTACTTAGAGAAAGAACAACAGGATGATGACTGCCTAGGTAGATGTGGAGATCACAGAACACAGTTCCCTGCAGGGAAACCTCCTGCTGTCAGACCCTTCCTGTCCTGTCACAGCTGTGGAGAGTGCTCAGCTGTGGTCACACCCTTCCTGGACATGGGTGCCTGGTGACTGAGTCAGATGCAACTGTAAAGCCCCAATCATTCTGTCCCAAAAGCCAGATATCCTAATGGGTAATGCTTTCTCTAGGGCTCCCTGCTATATTGACTGAGGCTGACATAGTTTGGATCTTAAATGTCCCCAAAGCCTCATGTGCTGAAGACTTGATTCCCTGCTAATGGTGCCATTGGGAGGTGGTGGAACTTTAGGGGTGGAGCTACTGGAAGGAAATTAGGTCATTAAGAGTGTACCCTTGGAGGGGACAATAAGATCCCAACTTCCTTCTTTTTTCTCTCTTTGCTCTCTAGCTGTCAAGAGGTGAGTAACTCCTTCACCACCCACTCCCTGCCATGATATTTCTGCTTTGCCACAGGCCCAAAAGTAGTGGAGCCAGTCACCCATGCACTGAGTCCTCTGAAACCATGAGCCAAAATAAAAATTCCTCCTCTTAAGTTGATTTCTCAGGTGTTTTGTTACAGCAGTGAAAAACTAGTACAGAGGCTTTATCGGATCTATATCACAGCTTGAAGTCTTCTTCCTCCCAGTTCTCTTCCTCTGTGTTCTCAAAAAAAAAAAAAAAATGAATAGCTGAGTTCTTGAGTGAAGAGCTTGTCCCCTATCAAGTCTCAGTGTCCATTCCCAGAGAGTCAACCCTTCACACTTCATTTTGACATAGAGCCAAGTGCATGAGTCCAGGGCAAGAGAGCCCCACCCTCAGCTGTGAACCAGGGCTACTAGGAAAAGGCTGTGCAGAAAGGGATGCTATCTCAGTAGACTCAGGGAGGATGAATACAAAATTGGGAAGGGGGCTGCTGAGCAAGGGAAACACATTCCTCCAGGTGCAAGAAATAGAAAAGGGGACTGTTCTCTGGATAATGGGGTCCCATCATTCAGGCTCTGCCCAGCTATCATCCCCTCCTGAAAACTTCCCAGAGCTTGCAATTTAGATTTGCCACTCCCACCCCATCCGAAGCATTGGCACATCACGGAGAAACCAGGAGTGCACCTGGCATTGCAGGTGGGGCACACACCAGGAAGGGCTAAGCCAGGACTCAATCCTTATGGTCACCAGAAGCCTTTGGTGCACGTTACTGGTGTACTTCCTGTCCTGTCCAAATGGTGCATCAGAAATGCACTTGGCAGCTGCAGGGAAATGTTAGTAAAGTGGGCTGAGAATGGAGATAGGAGGGAGAGTTCAGGGCCTTTGGCTGTGGTACAGATGAAAAATAAAAATAGAGAGCTCAAAAGAAAAAGTGAAAGACCACGCAAAGCAGTGGCTCTCAGATACTAAGGTGCCTCTGAATCACCTGGGGATCTTGTCATGATGCCCATTCTGATTCAGGAAGCCAGGGATGGGGCTCAAGACCCTGCATTTCCAACAAGCTTCCCAGTGATGATAAAGGCTGCTGGTCTAGAGAGACATCAAGAATTAAGAACCAAGCCATTCATCGGCAAGCAATATGCACTCATCTAACAGGCAGAGGGCTAGAGATGTTGAAATTCTGTGGGGCGTAGCCACGCTCTCTGATACCCAGTGGCCTCGATAGATAAGCATAGGTCTGTGACCTCTGACGCACAGGTAGTTGGAGACATACCAGGCAAGGAATGGGCTGTCTCGTCTCAAATGACCATCAACCTCACCAAGTATGAGACGCAGGTATGTGGTTTATTTAGCTATGGTTTCTTGTCTCCTGACTTTGACCAGGAATTAGATCATTTAACGACAAATGAATTGAGTCAGCTTTTGGCCTCTGCTAGAGCCCGGGATTCATCACAGTTTCAGCTGTTATTTCATCCAAACTATGGTTTTCACAGGGGGAAAAAGCAGCTATCCAAATTCTGCTCTTGGTTACTATCATGCAACATTATTATGAAAGCCAATTACCAATACACACTTTCAATTTGCAGTTTTAGGTGGGTACATCTGATCACTTCATCAGCCCACAGAAGTCAGCTATGAAACACATTTTGATGGAGGTCACACATGAGTAAGTGCACACCAGCTGAGAGAAGCACTGCCTGTTTTTAGATTAGATGCTTGCTCTCTTTTTCTCTCCCTCCTTCACCTCCTTCTGCCCCATACCCATTAGATATGTGTTACCCAGCAGATTATGGAATTCCTGCCACCTGACATTGAACCTCAAGTATTTTGAAATTGAGGTTTTTTTTTTTCTTCTATGTCTTTAAATCTGGTTGGAGAAAACTTGGAAATGCTCCAAATTGTTAATAAATTTTAATCTAGCATTTTTCCTTGTGTGTGTTTCTATATGCTCCCAAATAAAATGATAATTGTCTATCATATTGATCATCTATAAAATCACATGATGCTTTAAAAATTCTTCCTTCTATATTCATGAGCATGTGCTCACATACTCACATTTAAACATAATAGAATTTGGTTGGCTTCACGCACATGAAAACATTTTAGCTTCAAAAATAAAAACTTTTGTTTGATTTTTTTTGGTGGTCCTGGTGATTGAACCCAGGACCTCACTTGTGGTAGGCAAGTGCCCTACCACTGGCCTCCACCCCCAGCCTCCAAATAAGATTGCTTTAAACCTCAGTCTTTTTTGGAAAGATCAACACATTTTCCTGAAATTATGCACTTATTGTTCAGATTTTATTCTTTAATTGTCTCTTCAGAAAAAGTGAGAAGGACTGTCATTGCTGGCCTCAGGTCACATGTGGCAGCACACAATCTGTAAAGAATAAATACTTGCAAATACTGAGACACAGCACTGGGACTGACGATCTCACACAGAGAGGAAGAACAGGAAATATTAATTATAAGGTTGTGATTCCGTTCGGAGGACTCGAAGGGTATTGTCTAAATTTAGAACAAATGTGCCACGGAGTGTTAGTAATCTGCCCCTCACTGCTAGTCATTTCCGCTTGTATCCTGAATCAGGCTTAATTAAGATTGAACCTGTGAACTGCACAACGTATAACATCGCTTTTAAAAACCCCAACTGCAGAAGGATCTCAAGGGCTTCAGAATAAAATTGGAGATTCTATATCGATCCAATAGCCACTTCTGAAGTGAGAATAATAGCACGTGTGGATGCATGTATCCGAAATGGCATTGAAAAGTACAAAGTGTTACACAAACGCTGGAGATTATTACTGTTATTATTCAAAAGAACGTCGTGAGAGGGAGAGAGGTCTCTTGGTGAGAGAATCATAAATTTCCCGGCTGGGAAAATAAAAATGCATACCTTTGGCAGAGAGAACAACGCAAACGTGGGAAGCGAGGCGCAGCCAAGTGAAATCAGTCCCATGTCCACACTGGAGCGTCTTCACTCTCGCCATTTGGATGTCAGAGGCAACTGGAGCCCGGCCATGCTATGGTTGTCGCAAGGGACTTTCTCATTCCCACAAAATATTTCCAGAAAGCCCATGAACAATGGCACCGGGTGCTGTAAAATAATATTATTGCAGTCACCTGGGATGCGCATCCTGTGACTAATGGTGGATTTAAGCACAGGGTTAATACATCTGCAGCTCGAGGCTCCGTGGTTGCCTGGGTCCTCGCCAGTGCTGGCTGTCGAGGGCTGCTCTGGGTCCTGGGTTGCGCTCAGGAACCATTTCTGCACAAGCATTTCTGCTACGTTGTCTAAAGCGATCACAGAAGAAAGGATCTTGAGCTCCGGGAATCTGCTGCGATTTCTTTTCTCACCCTAAATAAACATACACATCCACACCTATCTGACCTGGTTTCTCTCCTTAGAGTCACACATTTTCATACGATGATTGGTAAATGCTGATCCCTCTCAGCTTTTCAGTAGAAACTCTTTAAGCTGCCCACAAGTCTGATTTCTCAATCACCAGGATTACTGAGCAAAAACAATGGTCCACAGACCCACAGGGCGCTGTGACTTCCTTCGCCACACTGTCTTTAGGGCTCAATCACTTTTTCTATTCTTCAGTGCTGGGCCCCAAGCATGCTAGGTAACTGCTCTACCACTGAGCTGCACCCCCAGCGCTCTCTTCATTTATTGAACGTATTCCTGTTTACCAGGTCCTGCTAGCTGTGTTTTGTAGGTATTATTTGAGATCCCTAAAAGAGAGGAATTCATACCACCCTCCACTTAGAGAACCCAAGGAGTGTGGTGCAGGGCTGGGTGCTGAGTGCTGAGGCAGGCAGGCAGTCTGCCCCAGATCTGAGACGGACCTCAGCCGAGACTGCACTGCGTCTGTGAGGGTAAACTCTCAGACCCTGCTGCCTGGGATCCAGGGCATCTTGGTTCCAGTCCAGCCATTAAACCAGTGGTTCCTGACCAATGTGGACTTTGTACCCCAGGGACACTTGACATTGTTTGATGGTTACAACTAGGGAGGTTGGTGCTGGGCCTAGTGGGTACAGGCTAGGGGTGCTGCTGAATGCCATGCAAAGCATAGGGCTGCCCCGTAACAAAGACCTGCCTGGCTTGAGTATCCACAACTCTTGACAAACCCTGTCTTGAGCCAATGCCAAAATATCCATCTCAAATACATCACCCCTCTTTGGTGGCTCCTTATTCCACTGCAAATAAAATGGATACATTTTGGGCTTGAATTCCAAGACTTAGATGAGATGTCCTTTCATACTTCTCCCTTTTGTTTTTCTAGTTCTCCCATCGTTATTTCCACTCAACATTGGCTCTACCCAACACACTGAACAGAGGCAGAAAGCCTGGCCCTTGCTTCTGGCCCAGTCACCACTGAGCTCTGTGAAGTGATGGACCTGGGCTCCATCACCCTCAGGACCCTTCCCAGTAGCTCACCTGCTCCTGTTCCCTCAGCAGGAAGAGCTTTCCCCGCAGGAAGACTGAGCTCTTAGGGAAATGAGGATTGTTTCTGAAGCACACCAAGGGCAGAGACCCAAGCCCCAGGCAGGAAGGGAGCTGCCATGCCAAGAGCTGTGGGGTGAGAAGGATCTAGAACAAGGTAGAACATTCCACAGCGTCAGTCACAAGCAAGAGAAGAATGAATAGAAAAAGAAAGGCAAGGATCCTCCTTACCAGGTGTGCCATCTGCATCACCTGCCACACATCAGTATGCTAAGGATAACTTGGAACTGGGGGACAGGATGCGGGAGGTTCGTCTTAGCTGTGACAACAGGACAAATGAATGATGGCCACAGGACACTGAGGTGGAGAACTAAGCACATTTTGCTGAACCACTGAAGAATAATGAGGTCACATGAGGCTGTGTCACTCCTGAACACCTCCGTGGATAATCCTCCAAGCAGTCCTGCACCTTCTTCCACGTAACCCAGTGTCACCATCAAAACTGGGAGATTAGCTGTGAAACATATGACCATCTAATTCTCGGCCTCATTTGCAACTCGCCTCTGGTCACGATAATGTCCTTCCTAGCAAAATAACCCAGTCTGAAGAAGTAAGCCGCATTTGGTTTCCATGTCTGTATAGTGTCTTTTAATTTGAAAGAGTTCCTCCGTCTTCCAAAACCTGGACACTGTAGTTAAAATCACAGATGAGTTCTTCAGTAGACTCACTGCATCCAGGGTTATCCGGTAGTTTGTCATGATTAGATTCTGACTGCATCTTGGGCAGGAGTGTCACTGAAGGGACACAGCATCCTCCGCTCTGCATGCTGTGAGGTGTTCACGATCTCGGCCTGCTCCATCCCTGCTGAGTTTAACTCTCATTCCTGACAGTCAATGGGAGCTTCTCCACCATACAGGGAACTTTATTCCCCTTTGCATTTCATAAAAATTTTATAGGGAGGTATTTTATTTTGAGACTTGATAAATTTTCCATTCCTAATCAAGCTTTCAACTGATTCATTTGCTTATCGATACTCATGGATTTCTATTCTGTTTAGTGGCTTCTAGTCTTTAACAGTCACTATTTTGATGTTCAAAGTGTCCCAGATTTGTTCAGTGGCAGCCCTTCTGGCTAATTTCTGTGACCTTTTGACATGGTCCTCTCATTCACCAACATAGCTTCAATTTTGGACACTGTGTGTTGTTCCAGGATTACTTTTACTCTGTCCCATCTCTGGGACTTCTTCCGGGGTCCTTTTGAATGATAACAGCGTTTAGTTAGTAAGATCTGGCCAGTAGGTGTGCTTATTGGTACTGGGACATCCCTGCCCCCAGGCGCTCTGTGAAGAGAGCTAGAGATGTGTGGGTCACACCCACAGACATCCCTATCAATCAATCTAGCTGTCATCTATCTATGTATCCATCCATCATCTATCCACCCATCCATCATCTATCTATCCATCCGTCATCTATGCATCCATCCATTATCTATTTATCTATGCATCCCTCCATCTATCATCTATTTATCTATCTATCTATCTATCCACCCATCTATTCTTCTATCAGAAACTATGACTTCCCATCGACATCTCTAGTTCCACTCCAACACCATGGAGGGCATTCTAGTTTTCTCCATTTTCATATCTGTAATTCCTTTCTCAACGGCAAGAAACCTGGCTCCCGTTATCTTTATAATGCTTACTCAGCTGCTCAGTTCCCCAGCACACATCCAACACTCTCCTCCTGCTCCCCTCCATCGGGTTGTCCTCCTCCCCGGGGGGGACGCCAAACCCGCTCCACCCCTCAACATGGCTTTCAGACTGAATCATTCAGGAAGGGAAGGGATGTAAAGAGATATGCCAGAGAGGAAAGAGAGGAAAAGGAAGGGAGGGAAAGGAAAGGAAAGGGAAGAGTGCCACCACCCTTTTTATCATAAAATGTGATAATAGTAGTAAACTTTAGGTAAGCTGTCCTGGACCAATCAATGTTCAGATTAAAAAAGCCAGCCAATGACTCTTGGCATTTTAAGCTAAGGAACTGGACGACAACAGGGAGGAAGAAGCAGCGTCCAGGCTGCGCCCTTTGGAACTACCCTGGGACACTGCAGATCCTGATGGTGAGACTTGAAGCTGCGGCCACCTCCCAAGCAGCCGATGTCACCAACGTTTCATGGGCCAAAGTGGAGAGCAGGGGCCACCGCTGCTGTTTCCAGACGTCCGGGAAGCTGGAGGATAAACTGCAGAAACTGCAACGGAAAACAACAGCCTTGCTCACCAGTCCAACAACTGGAGGTTGCAGGCAGAGCAAGTCCCGTTTCCTCCCTTCTGACGTCTGAAAGCCACACGATTACAGCCATCGGAGGACTCGAGTCCACCCAGGGCTGTGGCTCCCAAGGGCTCCGGTATTGGGTTTCCACAGACAGTTTTGGTCCGGCTTGTTCTTTAGAGTATGCTCGTTTCTCAGATTTGCAGCGTATTCAGAAAGGTGAGTGGGATGCAGGTGCGGGGCCGATCCCCAGAGCTCCCCAGCCTGCCTCCCCTGTCCATATGATAGCTTGGTATTTATCACCTTAGAGGTCCTATGCTTTGTGGGAACCTTATATAATGTTAGCATTTTGGTATTCAAGACACTCACATCTTTTCATAGATGTTCCATGTATGTATCACTTACTTTCTTAAGCCAACGTCTGTACTTACAAAGTGAAACAGAAAACATATCTTATAAGAAACCACGGACTCTAACTGTGGCCAGCACCATGGAGCAGCGTCATCGACTTCCTTTCCCATTCCCACACCTGGAACTCTCAGCACTGCCCATGGCCCCTGCTCTATCTCCATCTATCTGTGGCTCTGGATTCCACGCTGTACCAGTTGTTTTTTCCCCTCTCCTCCTCCTCTTCCTCGACTTCCTCCTCCTCCTCCTTCTCTTCTTCCTCTGCTTATTTCTCCAATTTTCTCTCCACCCACTTTGACTTTTCTCCTCTTGATTTTCTTTTACAATTTCAAACCCCAAGCACATACAGATGTACGCAAGAATGTTTTATTTTGCTGTTTCTTCTCCACCCTTCTGACTCAATGTTGGCATAAAAACATAGCCCCGTTTCGATTCAACAAGCAGGTGTTGACTTTGCCTAGCAGTGGTCATGGAGTTGGCAGCCACGGTTCTGAACGGCAGGTGTGGAGGACCACCTGGAGGACTCACCTTGAAAGAAGAGCAATTATCTCCATTTTGGCTGAACCTGGCCCTACTTCTGTGTATTGATATGTGCACAGCTGGCTTAGTTTTGTCTTTATCCCCTCAATTGGCTTTAAGCAATGCAAATAGGTCTAGCCGTGGTGCTGTGTAGTCTTTGAAGCAATGGGACAGGTCAGTGATGCCCCACCTACAGCTCCCAAGTAACACATGTGAGCTAGGCCGAGTGTAGCCAAGCTGTTGGCTGGGATCAAGCCCCAAGATAAGAGGCTATGACTTCTCAGGGCATAAAAAATTACACATCAGAGCTGAAGCACTGACCCCAAAACATTAGATACTACCTTGAACTGTGTTATGCAGGTTACTCTTTCTGCGTATCTTTCTCTCTGCATGTTGCAGAGATGATTTCAGGCCTCCTACCTAGCTCAGGGCACTCATGTACTTCCTGCCACTCTCACAGTCACTCATCCCCGAGCCACGCCCCTCTTCATGAATTAATAAAACTTCCTTCAGGTGCGCCAGCAGGTGCGCCTGCCTCTCAGTCAGAGCTGCCCCCCAGGTTGTGGGTGTGGGGAGTGCAGAGTCTGCTGCGCCTGGGAACATCCCCTTCCCCCCCCCATGTTGTGGAACGACATGACTGAGGAGGAGTTGGAAACACTTCAGCTCCCAAGGCCCCAAAGGGGTGACTCTGGGACATGATCTACCTGCCTGTCCCAAGAGCATCCTTCAAGAGTAAGCACAGTACCTGCCATCGGACTTCGCTGGAGACCTCACACTTGCTTTCTGTCCTGCCTGGCTCACTTCCCTGGCTTTTCCCGCAAATGCCCCCCATTAAGTCACTTTCACCTGAATCCTCCAGGGCTGATTACAGTAGAAATTGGATCCAGGCTTCCAAATAAGGCATTTTATAAGTATTAATATGAATGTTAATGCCTTACTTCTTTGGTATATGTTTTTTTAATAGTTACCATTTAGGGAAACTTTTCCCTATATATCAACACTTGTAAAACATCATGATAGCCTGACAAGGGTCTCATTTTGCACATAATTTTGTTTCTTTTGGTTTTTTGTTTGTTTGTTTGTTTTTTAAATCTTGTCTTCTATCTAGCTGATAAGATGAAAAGTCTTTCAAGTTCTTTGGAAATAAAATAACACAAAGTAAAGCCAAAAATTGAATACTATTTCTAACTTACCCAATTAGCGAAGATTTTTGAAAATCATCTTATTCAATCCTAGCGAAGGTGAAGTGAGATTCCCTCATGCTGGTGGGAGTGTAAATTGGTACCACCCTCTGAAAAGGCAATTTGTCAAAACATGTCAAGAACCTTTCAAGTGTCGCAGCCCTTTGTTTCAGCTTATGTACATTTGGGAATCTAGTCCAAGAAAAATAATTTGAATTTTGGATAAAGGTTTGTGCACAAAGGCATTTAGTGTCCAGCACTGGAAATAATTTAAATGTTCAAGAGGGTGTGATAATTGAATAAAGAGATAGTTATTTGATTAAAGAGTTTTATGTGGCTATTGAAAGATATAAGAAATGTTTAATAAAATGTAAAGCAGCTTAATAAGTTGCACATACCATGTAGAAATAGTATTTCAACTAGGTAAAAAATGTATTCTTGGGTGAAAAAACATAGGAAGGAAATAAAGCAAAACCCAAAATGAAAATAGTATTTCTGGTTGCTTTGGAGAGAATGCAGATTTTGAGTGGTTTTTTTTTTTTTTTCTTTCCTTCCCTTCTTCCCTTCCTTCTTTCTTCCCTCCCTCCCTCCCTTCCTTCCTCCCTTCCTTCCTTCCTTCTTCCTCTTTTCTCTCCTTGTCCACAGTTTGGAGAGTAGGCATGTATTCATTTTCTAATTCAAAAACTCATACTTTAAATTATTACATGTTCTTCACTTTTGAGCTTCTCCAGTGTGCACGCTAAGGAACCTGGCTTGGATTCTGATCATTTCTTTATCCTCGTGATAACCGCCTTTGACATCTCCTTCAAGAGGAACCTTTCTTGCAAAGCTGTCCTGAGGCTCCATGTTATACTCTAAGGAAACGTCTCGGAGACCACTCGGGCACAGCAGTCCTCCTTCTCTGTGAGTCTCTTTCTCTTCCATAATAATACATGTATGTGGGAAGAATGTGCAGCTTTAAGTGTATTGTCCCATCCACAGTGTCAGTATTGTCACCAAAAGCGAGGAATTATGTGAGTCATGTCATCCAGTGACAGTGTCCTCTGAACCTCACATCTGTCATGAAGGCGAAGCCAACACGATAAACAGGAAATGCACAGCTGGTGGGAGAAAAAAGTAACACAAACACAGCAAATATTAGAACATAATATTAGCGCAAGAAAAGCTGGTGTTATCCGTTGTTCTTACGGAGTATGGACACTGTAAGTAAATCCATAGTTTGTTCCTATTTAACACTGCATCAGCAACAACGATTAAATTCTCTGTGTATAACAGGAAAGATTCTTCAGTGCTATAATACTGGGTTTCTCATCTAAAGTCCTGTGGTCCTAGGCCTTCTTAAGCCACCCCAGAAAAGGTTAAAATAGTCAAATATAACTCTTTATTAAAAAAATTTGTAGCAAATGGTCATCTTTTCTAATTCTACATTCACTGAAATGAATGTACTCTGATTCTCCTGGTAGCTACAAATGCTTGACATGGAGAGCTTTACCTCTGCGAGTAGACACATTGTGTCACCTGGGATGGAGAGGAAGAGGACAGCGGCTGAGGCACACTTGGGTAGTGGTCCCAGGAGGGGGAAGGGATGCTTGGCAGGAAGGGGCTTCGGGGAGAGGATGAAATGAGCTGCGGTGGGTCCTGAGAAGTCTGCAGCTGGTGTTTACACGCGGCCACGAGAGACAGAGAGAGGAGGAGGATGGAGAGCCCTGCAGAGGGACTTGAGAGAGTGTGGACTGGGGAGAGAAGTGGCTTCAAAGGCCCTGGGAAGAAATCCAGGGAGCTAGATGTTGGTTAACAAGGCCCCCGTGGTTGCTAAGAGCAAGGATTTGGCCAGGAGCTGAGGGATGGGCTTGGAAGCCTGAAGAAAAGAACAAAGAATCCCAGGAGAGACTGATGCTAAAATGCAATTGTCTGACCTTTGGGGGTGGGAGGAAGGGGTGGGGAGAGATTGAGAGAGCCTCCGTCTGTCTTTCCGTGGTCAGCCTGCCATTCTACGGTTCTAATCCAACCCAGTCTGATTAGGTGAGCAGGCTGAGTCCCTGTGTTTTGCCGTTTACCTAGAAGCTTCCAGTGGCCAGTACTTCTTCGGCCCTCTTTGGTTTGAGGCATCTTTGAACAAGAGGTTTTGCATGATGGAGAGTAGAAATGGCTAAGAAGTTTTCAGAAACCCTTGGCTTCCAACATCACAGACAGTCATGAGCTTGATCCACCAACACCCTGGGAAGGAACGACCTCCTTCCACCTGCCTGCCAAGTGTTAGCAGGCAGGAAGGGGCCTGCAGCACACTGGGTTTGCAATCGCACCTTGTCAGCCACCTTTCCCAGGCCACTCAAGGGGCCTTGTCTATAAACTGGAAACCACTTCTTCTTGAAGGGAACATGAAGCCCAGGTGAAAATGAGAGAAGAAAACTCTCCATGCCTTTAACCAACTCCTTTTTGAGAGTGGCCCACTCACCCTTGTCCTACACCGGAAGAGGGCTGACGATCTACAGCCATGTGCCTCCTTCAGCTCTAACCTGGCTTTCTTATCAGCATATTTAGATGAGAATTTACAGCTGGTCCTCTGTCTCCTTGATCAGGTATCTCGATAAGCTCCATTAATCAAAGGAAATAAGTACATTTGCCCAAGGGACAGGGAGGGGGCACAAATGCAGTGGTGCGGCACATTTCTGGGAGTGTCTGGGTGGGTCTTGGGTACTATACACGGTCTTGGGCCCTTCTTCTCTGGTACTGTTCTCTGGCTCTCCTTCCCGGTCGTTAACTGAGCAACTGTGCTCCATCACACTCTTCCACCATGATGTTCCTGCCTTGGAGCACCTGACCATGAACTGAATGCCCTGATACCGTGAGTCAAATTAAACCTCTCCTCTTTTAATATGTGGGTGTTGAGTATTGTGTCTTAGTGACAGGAAAACTAACTAAAAGCTTGTCTCAGTCCATTCTTGCTGCCCTAACAAGATGTCAGAGACTGGGTAACTTATAAAGAACAGAAATGTATTTCTCGCAGTTTTGGAGGCTAAAAAGTCCAAGACCATGGTGTTGGCAGACTCGGTGTCTAGTGCAGGGCTAGTCTCTCTGCTTCGGAGTTGAGACCTATTGCTGTACCTCAGGAGGAGAACACCGTGTCTTCACACACAGGAGGTGGAAGTCCAAAGAAGAGCAAAGCTTGCTCCTCGAAGCCGTTGATCAGCTCTTCAATCCACCCATGAAGCTCCACCTCATGGCTGAATCACCTTCTAAAGGCCCCGCTATTAATACATCACACTTGTCATTAGGGTTCAACGTAGGGACTGGGGGGCACTGCAGGCCACAGTAAACAGGTGATGTAAATCCTGCCTTTTAACCAATGGCTGAGAGATTTGAAGCTGGACATGAAAAAGCCATGGTCCCCGAGGGCTCAGTGTCTCTTAGAGATAAAGGTGGGGGCAAACGAGTGTGCTTGACTGTAGGTCCTAGAATAAAGGAATGAGTAGGCTACGGAGCCATGAGGAAGGGAAACCAAATTTCCCAGGTCAGAATGCTGGAGGAGAGAGTTGGGGAGTGAAGATCCACGCTTTTCTTTCCAAGTGATGGTCTTTCACACAAGGAGGGAGTAGACTCAGGGCTCAGGGTTAGGACTCAGGCCCTCTGGGAGGGCAGAGCCAGCCAGCATGAGACCAATGGAGCTGAGAGGAGGGGCAGAGAGTTGTCAGAACGGAAGCTGATCTGAGTGTTGAGCCTTCTGAAGGCCTTAATGAGAAGCCTGGAGCTGGACATCATGGCACACACCTGTAATCCCAGCACTGTGGGAGGCTGAGGCAGGAGGATGGCAAGTGTGAGCCTGGCTTGGCCAACATAGTGACTTAGCAAGACCCTGCCTCAAATAAGAAATAAATATTAAAATAAAAAGGACGGGGGATGTAGCTCAGTGTGAAGGCCGTGCGTTCAATCATGAGTATTGAAAAGAAATTTGTTTTTTCTAAACAGTGGTGGTCTCAGCGTTTGTGAAGAGGGTGGTGTTTTTAGAAACAGCTGTATGATCCAGGACATAAATGAATAGTAGATGAAGAAATCTGGTTAAAAGTTTAATTCTATAGACTGGACACAGGATGGTAAGGATCTTGAATAAGAAGGTGTCGGGGAAGAGAGAGAGAGGCCGTCTCTGAGATCAAGGGACAACTCAGAAGGAAGTCACAAGGCGGCTGATCACCGAGTGTGACGCTGAGGGGCCTGACGCAAAAGACCCCTGCAAGAGTGAAGGCGGTGGTGTCTGTGGACGCTGCACAGGGCTTGGCGGAAGTGCACATAGGAATTGACGAGCTCAGGAGGTAGCTGTTGAGTGACTACCAGGTGGCCAAGCAGCATAAGATCCAGCACTTGGAGGAAGGCAGTTTTGTAGGCATCAGCTAGAGAAACTTGGGTGCATTGTCAAGAGACGGATGGAAGGAAGAGGAAAGATGGTCCAGGAGGGCCTCTCAGCTTTACTTTAGGCTTTGTCCCATATTTCAAAATTCCTTCCCTCCCGCTCTCCCATGAATTAAAATTTATAAGCCTCCCTACCATGATCTCAACCAACAAGAAAGCAAATGTCTATGCTAGTTTTGACTAAAGAGTAAATGACTACTAGCTGGTTGGTGGACTAGTTGCTGAGGAAAAATTGCTATTAAAAAAGTAAAATCTAAAGTCACATGGGGGAAAGAGGAAGAGTTCAATATGTATACTGCTTCAACACTACCACTGTATAATTTTATAAAACCCATGGATAGAACTGACATTAGTGGTTTTGTTACATTGATGAGTAATCTAAGGTTTAGAAAAATGTAATGATTTACTTGAGCTAACAGAGGACAAAGTTGGGTTTTGAAATGTTTTCTTTTAAAATTTTTATTAGTATACATTTGTGACATTTAATTACATTTTGGAAGACAAATACATATGTATATATTATCTTGATCATTTTTGATCCCCTCTCCCCTCCTCCCTAGATGCCGTTCTGCATCTCCAAAAAGTGCGTCTCCCTGTTTCCGGCCATCTCACCTTTATTTTGCTCTTTAAATTATTCCTATTTTGGGTTACTCATATAAAAGAAACCATGCTCTACGTGAACTGTGTCTGGTTTATTTTATTTAATATTATTCCCCAAAGAGTTAAAGTCATCATCTTATAGTGATATGTGCATACCCATGCTAACAGGAGCATAGTTCACTATAGCACATTTATGGAGACAGCCTAGATTGCCTATCAGCAAGCAAATGGATGAAGAAAATGCAGTATATATACACAGTGGAGTACTACTCAGCCATGAAGAAGGACATACTTGAGTCATTTGGAGGAAAATAAATGGATCCTAAAATGGTTTTTAAATTCTTATCCAGTGGTTTTCTGCTTTATACTAGTCTGGCACATACCTGTAATCTCAGCACTCAGGAGGCTGAGGCAGGAGGATTGCTATGAGTTCGAGGCCAGCCTGGACTACATAGTGAGACCCTGTCTCAAAAAAAAAAAAAAAAGAAGAGTCAGCCTTCTTGAATGCTACTGAGAACTAACCATCTCCGTACTGTAGAGGAGGTAGACAGAGGTCAGCAGGAAGCTTCTGAGGGCAAAGATGCTGAGAAAGTAGCTCTTTGGAGGAAATCTCTAGATTTGCTTTCTCCTTGGACTTCGAATCCAGGGGCCTGCTTGCCCTGGGGCTGGGACACTCGTGTGGCTCCAGGGTACAGCACCTCGGCCGCCTGGATCAGGCCATCTCCACTCCAGTGAACCGCAGAGTGTCCGTGCACATTTCAGCCCAAACCGCAAATCCCAAAGCCTAAATGCGAGACTCACTTTTCCAGCCCCGTGTGTGTAAATATTCCGTAGTTTTCAGACCACAAGGAAGGGACGTCATCTTAATAGTTTTTCATGCTAATGCCCTATTACTTACCCCATCTGATTGAAAAAAGAGAAAAAGAAAGACCTTGCCCTTTTGCGGGTTTTTTAAAGAGTATTTTGTAATTTACATAATGAGGCAGTGGCTCTTTCCGGGATGTTTTGTAATCGATGCTTGAGATGGCCTCACCAGTGACTTGCAGTGGAATTTTTATTTGATTTACATTTTTACATTTACAAAGCAATTTTCTCCGGCATGGTATTTTTCTTGTAAGTTGCACTAAAACATGATGTAAATAAGTAGATTACATTGCTAAGTAAAGGACAGAAAAATATTAAAAATAAGTTAGACTCAGAATAATTAAACTTTTTTTTAAAAAGACTGGGTCAATATATACATTTTATTGGGTTTAGATACTATTAAAGTTAAAAAAAAATCTGAGATATGAATAATTCTGAAATAGCTTTGTAGATTGGAAAGACATAATAGAAACCGTTCTTTTAAAATGTATGTTGGTTTCACCATAACTCCATCGGTGTATTTTCATTCAATGGGTATTTATTAAACATTCAATTTCAGTCACTGATCTGGGTACTCAGGACAAAAAAATTAATCATACAGAAATAGTTTTAGCTCTTATGAACTTTTATAAACTGGCAAAGTAGAATAAATATATAGATGGATGGGTGGGCGGGTGAGTTAGTGGATGGATGGATGGATGGATAGATAGAGAATCAGACATACATACATATACATATATATATTTACCTATATATTCTAACTTGCTATTTTATTTTATTTGTTGTTGTTGTTGTTGTTGGTACTGGGGGGTTGAACTCAGGACCTCGCGTGCCAGCAGGCGCCTGTGCCACTGAGCGATATCACCAGCCCTTTTTTCATATGTGGGTACCGGGAGTCAAACTCAGGACCTCGCACTTGCCAGGCAGGTGCTTATGCCGCTGAGCTATCTCACTGGCCCTAACTTGCTATTTTAATAAGGGTATTACAACATTACAACTTCAGCTGATATTGAATTTCTACTGTGCTTGAATATTCTTTCATTTTTGCCAGTTGTATTTCTTCTTAAAAATTTGCTGTTCATATCCATTACTTTAGGCTTATTTTCTTATCTATTTGAATGATATATTTATATAATCATGACATATTTACTGAAAATATTTCCCAGCTTTACATCTATATAAATGAAACTTCTATCTATATGAACACAGAGAAGTGATATAATCAAACCTATCAATCTTTTCCTTTCTCATCTATGTTCTTATTTCCAAACTTAGAAAGTCTTACCCAACATTCCTACTTTCTTCTTTCTACCAACCTGAGTCCAAAAGAGGAGGGAAAAAAGATAATATTTTTTCAGACCTTCTTACCTCTTTGCAAACTGATTTATATGTACATGCTACCTGTCGCATATTTTCTCATAGATAATACAATGGGATTATAATGTGCTTACTATATTATAACCTGCGATTCTACCTTTTAAAGGTAATAAACACTTCCCGTATTAATACGTGCATATCTAACAATTCCTGCTGACTTTGTGTATTTGTGTTCTGTCAACTAATGAATATTTACATTTGCTTTAATTTTTTTCACTATTACAATTAAGGCTGAGATCCACATGTTTGCACATACACATTTTTTCTCAGATTCTTCCCTTAGGATACATTTCTATTAATAGAATTTGGGGGTCAAAAATTGATTTGTTTTTTTTTTTTGATACATGCTGTCAAAATGCTCTTCAGAAAGGTTGTGCATTTGGTAAGAGGTGAGGGTCTGAAGACAGAGAGAACTTGCAGAATCCGAGGTCCTGGGCTCTCCATGAGGCGTTGTCACAGAGCAGGATGAGAACAACTGGAAGAACAAGCCCCAGGCAAGGAAGATCCCATCGGTCACCTGTTCATTTGTTTCTTCCACAAATATAGGATGGCTTACCATGAGCTAGACACTGTGTTTTCTGTTTTGTTTGTTGGGAGGGGGTGCTAGGGATTGAACCCAAGGTCTCGTGAATGCTGGGCAAGTGTTCTAATACTGAGCTACACCTCTAGCCCCCTCTATTTTATTTTTAATTTGAGATAGCTTCACTAAATTGCCAGGCTGGTCTCAAACTTGTGATCCTCCTGTCTCAGCCTCCTAAGCAGCTGGGATTAGAGTCATACACCACTGCACCCTACTAGACATTTCTTTTTGTAGTCCTGGGAATTGTACTCAAGGCCTTTGCCTTGAGCAACATCCCCAGCCCTTCTTTCTTTATTCTTTTTATGCGATAAGGTCTCATTAAATCACTAAGTTTTCTGGGCTGAGCTCAAACTTGCAATCCTCCTGCTTCAGCCTTCCAGAGTGGGGGGACTACAGCATGCATAACCATGCCCCAGTAGACATTCTTTTCTTAAGAAATAAAACAGACAAAAATTACTGTCCTCACAGAGAAGTTTATATTCTATTGGGGAAAACAGACTTAAACAAGTAAATAAGATAATGTATGACTGTGTCATTTGGAAGAAGAGCTTTGCAAAAAACATAATAATAAAGCATGAAAAGGAGACAGGGAGTGCTGAATTGAGAGGCTTTTAAAATAGGACAATCAAGGAAGGTCTGGCTGCGAGGAGGCTGTAAACTGGGCACCCAGTGGAAACATGGGGGACAGTGATTCAGGAAAAGGGGAGACGGTGAGCCAGGCTGTAGGCAGGTGGGTGGGAAAAGGAGCAGAAGACCAGACATGGGTTGAGTTTGGTCCCAAGGAAGGCTGGATAGAGACCGGGAGGATGATAGAAGATAATGCAAAAGGTGAGACTAGAAGAAGCCAATTTCTAAAGAGGGGGTCTATGTGACACGTGACCGGAAGCAGCAGGAGAAAGTGAAGAGGGCCAGCCAGTCCCTCTCCATCCTGAAGTCCAGGGCTATAGGAAAGAGTGCAAATGGGGAGGCATCATAAGAAGAGAGCCAGGTCTTCCTAGTGGGTGACAACGTTACTAATGTCACCAAGCCCTGTGCTGGCTTGTGTGGAGAAATGGTGGAGAAAAGCATGGAGGAAGCTGAGAAGCATGTGGGAATGATATGATGAAATTTACTGGGTGATTGTGGGGAAGGAAAATAAAAACAAACGAGAAGGAACTGGGCAATGAGCTCCCCATGGAGGCAGGAGGAGCGCCTAGGTCAGTAGCATTCAAAAAGAGAGGTAGTTGAGGGGTCAGGCAGGGTGGTGGGAAACATTTCATTTTGAGAAAGACAGAATAATCGCCCATGGCAATCGAGGTTGAGAGATTGATGCTTCAAGTGTTGAGAATCAACCAACCACTGGATGCTACAAGACGTACGTCGCTAACAGTCTTGACAGAACGGCTTCATTGGTGTGTTAGGAGCGATAGTCTAGAGAGGTGTGTTAAACTAAAACCTGTAGACAAATTAAATTTAGCAGGATTTAATTGACCAAAGAACAATTCTCAAATTCGGCAGCCCTCTGAACCGGAAGATGTGCCGAGAGCTCTGCTTTCCAATGCAGGCAGGGGAGACATACAGATGGAGGACAGAGGTGAGCTGCAGAGTCAGCCTCGTGGATGGGTTCAGTATGCAACTTATTTGAACATGGACCATGAGCTGGCTGCCTGTGATTGGCTCGAGCCCAGCTACTGTCACTGGATTTTTGTTACAAAGGTGTATTCCCAAGTTGGATTTTCAGCCAGTTTCTGTACTGTGTCAGGTTGCATCTCACTAGGCAGGAACAAGTAGGAAGCATCCTTGGGCCAAAATTAGTTTCCTTTAACAAGTAAGACACCGGAAGGGCCAGTTGAGAGTGAGTAAGAACAAATTTCCATTTTTGGCTTTAATGGAAGGAGGTTCTTAGAATGGGTCAGAGGATGAGAAAGACAAGAGTTCTGGAAGATTCTTTTTAAGATCAGAAGTGTCGGGGTTTCACAGAACATAAAGTAAATAAAACAACCACCGCTACAAAAATCCTTTTGTGTGTGCCCAAGATCTGAATCTGCCCAGAGACAGAAAGCAAGCAAAGATCAAAATACTACTTTCACTACTTACAGTACTGTTGGTACACGGATTTATTTCTGCTAACTAAATGCAGCTGACCGTGTTTTGCAGAGAGGTAGGTGGAATTACTGTCCAGTCCCTGCTAGTGCTGGATGATAGCAGACCTTCCCTTTTAGAATTCTGCCCTTATAAAACTTATAATTTTAAGAAAAGGCATAGAATGGGGCTTTCTTCAGCCCAAGAAGGGCAATCAAAAGCAGGACCTAAGCTCGGATCCTCTGTTTGCCAAACAGCATTTCCTCCTCCCCCCCGTAGGAGCCAGGGAGGGTTCTTCCCTGGAGAGAGCTGTTCTTCTGTACCTGCCTGTTGGTGGAAATGACCAGAGACGGGGTAGTGATACAGGAGAGAATTGGAGGCGAGAATTGGAGCAATTTACAAGAAGTGAGATCCAGTCCACCGTATTCGTTAGGAATTAGAAGAGTTTATCCCACTTATTGAGAGCAAAGGCAGAAGACAGGGGCACAGATATACTTAGACTGATACATTCGGTGTTGGAAGAGACATTTTCTCTTCTGACTGTTCTTATTCCTCAGTGAGATAGGAAGTGAGATCATCAGCCATGAGCGAGAAGGGGGGAACAGGTTTGCAGAGACAGGAGGTATGGAATAATTTTCTCAAAGAGTAGGAAAATAAATTGACTGGAGAGACAAAGAAAATTGGCTGGGCAGTGCTGAGGGTCCACTTCAGCTTTGGGGTTGTAAATTTAAAATGAGGCCATCTTCTAGCATGGTGAGAGATTTTTTTTTTTTTTTCTAGCCACACTCTGCTCAGATGCAAGAATAAAGAAGGTGCTCAGCGGCATGGGTGCCTGTTGGCACGCGAGGTCCTGAGGTCGACCCCCCGGTACCCACAAAAAAAAAAAAAAAAAAAAAAAAAAAAAGAATAAAGAAGGTGGAGAGTTTCATTTAACCAAGGTTGTGGTTTTAGCAAAGTAAGTCTAATGGAGAGAAGAGGGAAAGGGTGTTTGTGTTGTATAGAATTCTATAAAATTAATCAAAAAAGCCAGAAATGAGAGACAGGTATGATATAAAGAAAAAAAAAATGGTATGGGCAATGCACTGAAATTCCCAACCACTCAAAGGATTATCATGGTTGAAATACTAGAATAACTAATATTATAAAGATAGGAGTATTTGTCAAATATGAGAATGTTTAAAATTAAAATTTGAGACCTGCTGGGGATATAGCTCAGCGGCACAGGGCCTGCCTGGCAGGCGTGAGGTCGTGAGTTCTATTCCTGGTACAAAAAAAAAAAAAAAGAAAAAAGTTTGGAGATGGTAAAGTAACAGTTCATGATGAAGTCTAGAATGAGTGGTGGAGGTGGATTGATTTAGCCAAGGAGCTGAGGGGACGTGTTCTTTGAATGGACCGTCTATGGAATAGTTGGAGTCATCGAAATGACTTTGGGAGTTGTGACAGAGATGATCGACCAGGTGCTTCAGCGACTGAAAGAGCAGAAAATGACTGCAAGAAGGAAGGTACTGGAGTCTAATGGCATAAGCTCAAAACATTTGGAGTTTTTGATATAAGAGAAAAGAGCTGGAAAACAATAATGAATAAGAAGGGGACCCATCACCATCTTTGAAAAACTTTTTATGGGATCCTAAACTCTACAATGGTAGTGAGGATAATAAATGAAATATGAAACAGAGATATAGAGAAATTCAACACATCCAAAAGACTATGGTTAATAAAATAAGTAAATCTATGGGGTAATCAGCCAAGAAAAAAAACGCAAAGAACATAAAAGATAAAACTAGAACTAAAAAAAAAAAAACCTCTATAACTGCAGATACAGAACAGAATAGAAATTAATAAAAGAATATTGTTAATACTTAATACTAATATATTTGAAAACTTAAATAAAATATATAAATTTCTTGAAATAAATTACCAAGCTTGGGAAAACAGAAAGAATGTTCCTATAATCATCACTGGGTACCCCTCACTAAGAGAGTGAATAGATAAAAGGAAGATAGATCATACTTTGGAGTTCAGTGCAGCAGTTAGCAACAACAGTCTAAATGTGAAGATAAGCACTTAAATCCCTCTGAACAACAGGGCTGATGAGAGAAGAAGGATACAGAAGTGTGTTCTACAATGTCACTTAGAAAAACTGAAATATGCACAAAAGCATATGTTACAATAATGTAACCCAAACAACGGGTTCATTGAATGAACTAGAATATTCTCCCTGTCATTGGTGAGGGAGAATGGGGGAGAAAAAGGGGGAGAAAGAAAGAGGGGGAGAGGGATAGAAAAAGAGAGAGAGGGAGGGGGGAGAGAGAGAAAGAGGGACAGTGATATTGTGAGTATATCCATTCTCTCCAAATTGATTTATAAATTTCATAAATTCTAATATAAATTCTCATAAGATTGTTAGTGGAAGTTGACAAGTTGATTCTAAAATTTATGTAGAGGAACAAAAGGTTAAGAATAGTTGCTGTATTTCTAAGCAAGAAGAACCAGGCAAGGAGACTAATAAAAATCATGACTTATGGAGAAAGCTTTAATATAGAAGAACTTGCTCATGTGTAGCCAACGGACCCATGGAACATAATATGAATGGGATCTAGAAGTGCACGCATAGGGAAACGTGACAGATGGCAGAGGTGGGGATGGACCAGACACAAACAGCAAGGCGGCAAGGCATCCTTTTAGGGAAAGACTTGTGCACCTCCCCCTCTGAGTTCGTATGTTGAAGCCCTCACCCCATTGGTGACTTACTTGGAGATAGAGCATATCAGGAGCTAACCAAGGTAGTGAGGTCATACAGTGGACACTTGATGTGACAGGACAGGTATCCGCGTGAGCAGGGGAAGCGACATCAAGAGAGCACCTTTCCCAGCACACAGAGAAGAGGCCACATGAGATCACAGCAAGATGACATCTATAAGCTAGGGAAGAGAATTTGCTAGAAACCAGCCCTGATGACAAGCAGCCTCCAGCACTGCAAGAAAGCAAATTTCTCTTGTTTAATCCATACTGTCTGTGGCATTTTGTGAGGGCAGCTTAAGTAGACTTGTTCACTCTGGTGTCACCCATTTGAAAAAGTAAATGTTTTTCTTCCCATATTGTGCATAAAACACAGATACAGATGTGTTAAAGACTTGTGTGTGAAAAGGAATCTTGAAAACTTTCGGTAGAGAAAGTGAAAAGCAAAAATAAACTATTTTAGCAGTAAAAATGTTCGAGATGCAATATTTATATGTACCGATTCCCTAAAATGAACGTAATTATTATGCATTACAAATATATACTAACAATAAAAACATTTTAAATATGCACAAAATAATTTTTAAAAAGTCCTACTTCATCAGTGTACTACCTAGGAATATATTTTGCTGTTATTAACTTATCTGGCTCGATGGGGAAAAAAATAAAACTTTTAGTAGAAAAAAACAGAAAACTATCTTAGAGCTCTTAATGTTCAGAAATGACTCCTTAAACAGAATGAAAAAGGTAACCGTAAGGGAAAATATTGGTAATTTTTCCTACATTAAAATTAAAAACTTGTCTTTATGAAAGAGCATCATAGAGAAAATAAAAAGAGGTTTATCACCTGGAAAAACAACAAAATGTTAATATCTGGAATGTAGGGTTTTTGTTTGTTTGTTTTGTTTTGTTTTGTTTTAAAGGTCTTACTTATCAACAAGTAAAAGGCAAAAACAATTCCAGGGGAAAAACAGCCAAGACACAAATCCAAAAGAGGAAACTTAAATGGCAAATGGACATGAGATGAGGTATTCAGGCTCGTTAGCTTCCCGAGAAGTACAAATTAAAATCACAGGGATGTCTCCTTCCATACACATAGGATTGGCAAAGGTTCCGGCCTGGCAACACCAGATGCTGGCCAAGGTAGAGGAGAGAAGCTGATCTTGCTCATGATGCTGGTAGCAATGAACATCTATACAATCACTCTGGAAAGCAGTTTGGTGTTAGGCAGGAAAATTGATGGCAGCTCTTCTCGCAGACCCTGCTCTCTCATACATATTTTGTGCCCGAAAGAAACTTGCTCATTATGTACGACAAGAACCAGATAGGAATGCATTCGCAGAAGCAGGAGGAGCACCATGCCCATAAACAGGAGAATGGCAATAAATTGGGATGCAGTCGTCACATCCAAAGCTATATAGTGGAGAGAAAGCGTGAATTACAGCTAATAGTAGCACAGATCAATCTCAAATCATATTGGGAGGAAGAGCAAGATGCAATCACAGATCCTACTTATGCAAATTGTAAACAACATGTAAATGTACCAGTGTTTGTTTAAAGATACTTACATGTGTAATAAAAAACAATAAAATGGAGAGAAATTATAAACATTAGGAGGAAAAGAGAATTCCACGGGGGATACATCAAACTCTTGGTAACATTTTTATCTTTCATTTCTAAAGCAATATGCTAAGTACTGGATGTTCACTTTATTTTTCTTTATGCTAATATATATAGACATATATATAGACACGCCTAATAATGTAAATATATGTTTTCATTTATGTGTGTTACATACATTCATTTACATGTACATAGTGTTTCACAGTAAATCTGAAAACAAATTTTTAAACATGAAGTGAGCATCTAGTCCACATCTAAAGTGTCCAATAGAAGTGATGACAGTTGCTATGGTGTCGCACAAATGTAATTCCAAAAAGACTGTGGCTGGGAACACACACTTGTACAGATCCACAAACACATACACAAACACACACACGGATGGCGTCCAGACTGGTCCCTCCTCGCTCCCCTTCCTCAGAAGAAAGGGGAACATCGAAGATCAAAGGCAGCCTTGCAGTGAACCATCTAGATGTCCTTCTAGGCCTAATGGAGGACAGGGCTCGGGCGCGAGCGGGGGACACTGTCTGAAGAGTCTGGGCGGTGCTGGCCAGGACGGCGCAGTGGGGTTGACCTTCAGCGAGCAGGATCAAATGCACTCACCCTTCTGCGATTCCTCCCTCCCTTTGACATTGCTAAAAATGGACTCAGCTGTGAACAGTACAGTAATTCAAGCATAGCTTGTCAAGGGTAACACATAGCCAGAAACATGGTATGGTCTAGGGTCAAAATATTATTTTTAAGATGAAATGGGATAGCATTCTGGCAAGCCAAGAACACGCAGAGAGTTAGTCCACCCTTTTCAGACTTTGCTCTCTCCTGCAACACCTCTCCAAGGCCTAGCAGAGGCACAGGAGGCTCCCCAGTAGCTTGCTGTGCTAGAGGTGAAAGATGTCACTCACTGGCTGAAGCCAGAGCCCCCCAAAACTCTCTCTGCGCCATTCCTGCAGCAGAGATCCGAGAGACCCAGTGTGTTCTTAGAGCCACCGCGGATTGCAAGCTCACCCTGTTCTTCCCACAGCTTTTTCTCCTATGGATTGAGATTTCATGGGAATAAAACAAAGTTACGTTTAGACCTTTTTATGAAAACGCAGTTTTCAACCTGATTTGTCTGCCTTTGGCTCACAATCAGGTTTACCTCTGCTAACAAATCCTCTTAGCTTTAGATGTTTTGAATTATGGGAACTGGAAAACCTAGAAGCCCTGCCCATCAGCTGCAGTACATTTGTACTCATTCTAGGAACTGGGACACTTTTACAGAAAAACTCTTTGGTTTTTATCCCAGTCATTCATGTGCAGCAGCGGATGTCATAAAATCATACCACGTCGTGTTTCATTTTGTCACAATGAAGGCTGACCACGAGGGGCATGCAGTGACAGGCCCAGGCAAGGGAATTAGCTTGAAGAGAGTCCGTAGTCACTGCAAACTGGTAGATGGCTGGCGTGGCCCGGGACCTTCAGTTGGCCCGAGTTACCTCTCTAGCCTCTCCATTGCTTTCTCTGGAGCCATGGTGCTTATTCAGGAATATTTTAAAAGGAATAAAGATGAAGAGAAAAAGATGACATATTGAAGAAAGTAGGGAAGGGGAGAAAAACAAGGAGATTAGAAGTAGAAAACAGAGTTGGCAGGTTCCTTTAGCTGCCAGGCCACTGCAAGTTCCTGCACATTTCTCTAACCTGCACGGCAAATGAACTTTAAAGGTTGGATTTTCTTTTGCTGGGCACACTGGCACATACCTGTAATCCCAGCCCTTGAGAGGCTGAAGGAAGAGGTTTGCCGCATGTATGAGGCCAGCCTGGGCTCCATAGTGAGTTCAAGGCCAGCCTGAACTACATAGTGAGACCCTGTCTCAAAAAAAAAAAACCCAACAAAATAGAAGTTAGATTTTTCATTAGAGACAAGTGGCGTCTCCAAAATTCTGCAGGCCTAGGGCACAAATACCACCCCTGTTACCCACCCAGACGAAAGAATAGGAGATACAGATGCTGGCCCCAGGAGGTCAAGTCCAGTTTCATTTCTGTGGGGAAAAGAGAAGTCGAAGAGGGACAAAACAAGCCTGAGCATGTCTGTTGCCTCGTTGCATCCCTCCCCACGCAGTTCCTGGCTATAGAAGACCCTAACATCCCTGCACATGATGAGACAGTAATTTGGGTGACGAGCTGGTTTTGAGTAAATCGTCTTCCTTTTCACAAAAATAAATATCCGTCTTTGGTTTAGTCAGCAGCCAGCAAATGGACCTACGAACCGAAGTGTTCGGTATAGCTTCAGGAGGCTGCTAGGCATGAGGCCTCATCCCTTAGGTACAAGCAGCAAGTCAAGGGTTTCCCTGCTAATTATTGTTACTTGCTTTTCCCAAGAAAAAAACATTGTTAGATGAGGGTTGATTCGAGTTTGAGTCCTGCGTATATTTACATGCAGCTGTAGATTCCCACAAGGAAGCCGCCTCTCCTACCTGAACCTTGAGCTGGTCAGCACATTTCAGAATTGCCCAACATTGGCTGCTCACATTTACTGAAAAGAATGAATCCAAAAGCCCGTGATCCCTGCACCTCATGGGTTTTGGCTAATTAGCTTAAATACAGTATTCTCACGTTTATGCACGTTGGTTGGACTTCGCTGGTTAAGCACATGAATGTCTTTCCACAGCATGACTAATGACAGTGTTTTCAGACCAGTGGTGACATCCCCATCCCAATCGGGACTCCTACAGCAGGAGCACCCGGCGCATGATCACTGGCTGGTTGACTTCAGCCCACCAGCCCTGACTGACAATGTCAAGGCCAGAGGACACTAAGATAAGGAGCTCGTTATTTATTTGTGTAACAAAAGGAAGAGCTCATTTCAAAAGCACACAGTGAAGGGGAGCTGGGCAAACCAGCTAAATCCTACTTTTGTATTTGATGAGCTTTATGGGGGATTTGCATACTCGGTAAGGAAAATTGACAGACTCTCTGGTCCATGTAATTATTTCACAGCCAATCACTGTCTCCCTTTTGCCCAGTTTGAACCTCTGGGATGTTCCTCTTAATTTTTGAGGTTTCGTCATTTTCACAGAGGTGCAGAAACAACAACCGCCACTGGAACAAAATGGTGATAGATGATGTCCTTTACAAATTACACTGGAAAGGGGAAAAAAGCATTCAGTTCTATAGCTAATAATCTAGCATTCACCTAATATTAGCAGATGATGAGAATACTATTAGATTTTTACTGAAATAAGACAGGGTTGCAAATGGTTGTATACCTAATTCTCTATACCTCACACTGCTTTGCACCAGTCCCTATTACCTCTTTTTGTCTTCGGCACAAGCCCAATTTTTTTTTTTTTTTTTTTTTTTTTACGGATGCAGAAAAAGCTTAATGAAAGAAAGGACTTGCTGAGGCCATTGGCTAGAGAGTGGAAGAGAAGGGATTCGAACTGAGGACTCTCACCTCTGCCCAGCTCGTGTCCTGAATTGAAACTTGGGCTCAGCTGTGCTGTATGTATGGGTCACTGATACCCACAAGCTGGTTGCCAAGCCCCTCAGTTCCCTTACTGTAAAATGCACACGATAATAGGCATCATCATAGAGTTGCTTTGAGAAGTAAATAAAACAATACATGTTAAGGCTCAGAATAGCGCACTTAACTCTGTGTGTGATAAGGTTCCAGAAACATAACTATCATTTAAAACCATTTATAATTAATAGATATAACTGATCTTCATTGTATAGAACTTGACCCTTTACCTTTGTTCTAACAGATCTACTGTATGCGTGCCTTTTATTGAAAGCCCACTCAAATCTGTTTTGGACACAAAATGAATATAAGCAACCTTGAACTGATTTCATATTTTGCTCCACTGAAGGGCCTGTGGCAGAACTGTTCCCCCGTCCCCCTTCCAGCAGACCTGAGCTGTCCCACCATCTGGGAACCCTGAAACATTGCCCTCACTGAATCCTGCCTCCAGCAACAAGCAACAGATGATGAGAGAAAATAAAATGTTTAGTTGGAAACTATTTGAGCATGGTTCTACTTCCACATATGGACACAGCCTGGCTGGAACGGGGGAGATCTTCCCTTTCTGGTTTCTTTTCAAGGTCTCGAGCTGAACTCTGAAAACCATCTCAGGCCATCTGGCCTATTCTTTTTTATAACCGTGACTCCTAAATGTAAACATTGTTCGAGAAAATATGGAGAACAAAAGAAACCACTGGAATTCTTGTAAGCTAATGGGGTTGATCTTGAGTCTCAGTCTCTTATTTATTTATTTTGTCTTTCAGTCTCTTAACCATCAATTCTGGAGAATCTGCTGTGTGCAAAGAGGTGTGCTGGTGTGGGAAAGCTAAAGTATCTTAATATGTGTGCCCTTCTTGTGACCATTTCTTGAATCTCTATTTAGCACCATATGAAGACAGAAAACTCTACTCAGACTAGCTCAGGCAAAATAAGAAATGTATTAGCTCCTGTTGATAAAACATGCATGCTCCTAGCTTGATCTGGGGCCTCATGGTGTAATCAGGGTCCACCTCTCTCCTGCCTCCCAGCCGTGTCCCTCAGGTGTGGCTTTAGTCTCTGTAGGCCTCCAGTCTACTGCTTCATAGCTTCAAGTCTGTGGCAGGGAAGACACTTCTCTGGCAGGTACCCAGCAAAGCCTTAGGACCTGCTTTTGTCTGGTGAGCTTGGCTTGGCTGGCATCACGTACCGCCCCTATTCACTGTACCTGGGGTATTTGTCCAGGGTATGGAATAAGATTTATCTGAAGTCCTCGCATTGCTAGATACAAAGGGTAAATCAAAGTACTGTAACTGGGAGTTGGAAAACACAGAGGGAAACAATAGATATCCATTATGATGGGATAGAAAATTCAATCTCTCCTGATTTTCAGTTGAGCTCAAAGCCACATAGAATTAAATTGCAAGCTCTAGTTTCTCCTGAAGCTAGGTTAGTTATGGGGCTAAATCTCGGGATATAAACAGAACTGAGTTATCTTCCTTAGTGGACAGCAGGTGCCTGTCCTTTCCACCTCTCATCTTCTCCCTCTTCCTTTATTGCCTGGTCACTTTATGGCCACAGGCACATGGCCACACACTAGAGCCACCTGGAAGAAACCAAGAATTGCCAACACCAGAATTTAAGCAGGGATTGGTTTTACTTTAAGTTGAATGCTTTCTCTACTGTGCCACCTGCTCAAGGTCTTACACACAAAGTTTTCTCAATAGAACGTAAGACAAGCATACACAGAAACACCAGAGTGAAGAGCAAGGTCATAGCTGAATACCGACTTTGTGGTTTTGTAGTGAGAACCTCCCCTACTTACGTAGTGTAAATCATGGGCAAATAAATAAAACTTTCCAAGTTGCAGTTTCCACTTCTTCTTCTTCTTTTTTTTTTTCTTTATGTGGGTACCAGGAACCAAACTCAGGACCTCACACTTGCCAGGCAGGTGCTTATGCCTATATCACCTGAGCTATATCACCGGCCCATCCACTTCTATAAAGTGAATAATCTCACAAAGCTTTAACGAAATAATGTTGAGTGTCTACCACAGTTTCCAGCACATAAATTACAGCTACAACTCTCTCTCATATTCTCAACCTTTCTCCTCTTTCTCCTTCTCTTTCTCTTCCTCCTAGAATATAAGTACCAGAAGCAAAACATGGTGTTTTAAAAAGAAAAGTGTGGTCTGAGCCTTAAGAATAGATGGATTTCAGTTTATTGAGATGATCAGGCCCTTTTCTTAAAATTTAGGGGATTAGGATGAAAAATCTGCATAGTAACAATTATCATTTTAGATGAACCAGGCCACATTTTGAGAAATAATTGATTCGAAGATAATATTGGGAAAATGGATGGAAAGAAGGAAGGAAAGGAGAAAGGGAGGAGGGGGGTAGAAAAAACACATGCTAAAGAGAAAAGTTGCACCGTGAAGATGGACACTGGAAAACCCTAATGCTGAGCTGGAAAGCCTGTACTCTGTGGTTAATGGGAATCATTTTATATATTTTTATATTTTATCATTTTATATTTTAACAGAATTGTCATCCAACCTTTGGTTTAGAAAAGATAATCTGGTAATCGTATACTGGGAGGTTGGAAGGAAAATAATGGAACGAGATATCTCTTTCGTGTGCTGTCCCAAGGCCAGGGCATTTTTGTAAAATATTGTTCGGGAGGTGAATGGCAGCAAACTTGGACTGGATGGGTTTTATTTAAGATGTCACAGCATATGAAGCAGCCGGTGAAGAGCAGATCTATAGTTGTTAAGAAACTTAATAAAATACCATGTTATTCCCCAGCTTTGGGAACATTTTCTTTTAAAATAACAATAGTAATCCAAGCAAAAATGATTATGGCTATTTCTGCTTGGCATTCTCAATTACACTGGGGTCTGTTAGCAAGGACCTGAGCTGCCTTCAAGACACTGAAAAGCGGAGCAAATTGGGACGTGGGTAACCCAGGGGCCCAGCCCACAGGACACAGATAGCTGCCCAGAGCGGTGGCCACACATCCAAGCCTGGGAACCCCACCGTCTCGTCCAACTCCTTGTCCACAGATGGTCCACAGCCAAGAGAGCAGCTGAACCCATCGGCCATTTCTGAGGCTCTTAACAAGTCACAAGAAATTGAGTGTTTATGATCTCCCTCCCTTGGAGAACTTTTGGCAAACTTTTGGAGAGATTTTTTTATTGTTATTGCAGAGGGAGGTATTGCCGCTGCATCTAGAAGGTAGAGCTAGGGTTGGTGATTTAAAAAAAAAAATCCTACAGCATTCAAGACAGTCTCCTTCAATACATCAGTACTTGATCCAAAGTGTCAGTGTGGTGAGGCCAGGAAACTGTGCTCCCAAAAGACACATACTTTGGCCCATGGGCTCCATGTCTTCCTCTAATTTATTTTATTTAACCAAACACAATGGCTGTGTAATGATCAGGAGCCAAAGTGAAAAAGATTTACCCAACCCTGAACTTGGAAAAGGTGTTTGTTTGTCGATCTTGAACCTGGCAATGAAAATCTATATCTAAAATATATATAACTTTGTGCATGCCCTCATGTGTGTGTGTGTGTGTGTATGTGTGTGTGTGTGTGTGTGAGAGAGAGAGAGAGAAGAGTCACTGTGAAAAATAATTTGCAAGCAGAGACAGCAATCGAAATTTGAACAAAGAAAATGGTTTAAGGCTAAGCCTGGACAGCACATGCATAGCAATGCTCAGCTAGTGAATGAGTAGGACAAATCTAACCCAGTAACCTCCAATAAGACACACACAAATCATGTGCAAGAGGCTGAATCTCCTCCACCTCACAATAAACAACAAAAGGCAGGCTATGCAAATTCAGACCCCTCACAAAAAATTCATCCTGTACTTTTCTACGGATTGGCAGTGATCGCAAGAGTAGCAGAACAAGAAGATTGAAAGGGCAAGGAAGAAACAGCATTCCAGAAACAAGCAGAGCTGGCAGAACTCTGCTTCTGGGAGGGGGTTTGGGAACTCCCTGATGGGGTCTACATTATCTGCCCTCTGTGTGGCCCAGGAGTACCCAGGGGAAGGGCTCAGCAGAACATGGCATGGTCCTAGGAGCAGTACCACAACCCTTGTTGTCTGGCCACCAGTCTGTAGGCATAAAAGCTGTGGGACTTCAGTTTTGGGAAGAGGGAAGGATAAGCAGGTTTGGAGGCAATGCCATCAGAGCATGTAGAGAAAAAGTTCACCTTCCCCGGTTAAAATTGTTGTCTCCCCACCAAACCTTCCCACAAGGCAGTGTCCCAAACTGACCATAGTTTCTGTCAAAGGCAGATAGACTATTCCTGAGAAACGACCACGTGACAAATCAGGACCCCATCACCTTGAGGCCGTGAAGGAGGAAAATTCCTTAAGAAATCCAACCAGAAGTTGCCAATGAATTTCCTTTTTCAAAAGGAAACACTGTCCTCTCCTGGGACCTCTCTGCTCCTTTCAATGTGTAATTTGGGGCTGGTTTCCCATTCCACTGCCATGGCATCTGTGTTGTCTTCCTATGGCTGCCGTGACAAATGACCACAAATGTAGTGCCTTACAATGACATAAACATGCTACCTTGCAGCTCTGGAGGTCAGAGCCCAGCAGGAGTTGCTGGGCTAAGGTGTCTGCAGGAACTTGCTCCTTCTGGAAGCTCTATTACAAAATCCATTTCCTTACCTTTCCCAAGTTCTACAGGTGACTCATTCCTCCCTTTATACCTCTTGCCACCTTCAAAGCCAGCAATGATGAGGTGAGTCTTTCTCGCATGACATCTCTCTGACACTGGCTCTTTTGCCTCCTCCTCCATTTTGTAAGAACTTCTATGATTACGCTGAGCCCACCCCGGACATCTAAAATAGCATTCCTATTTTAAGGTCAACCGATTAGCAACCTTAACCCCATCTCGTATCTTCTCTCTGGCTCTGTACCATAACATAGACATGGTTTCCAAGATTAGGGCATAGTCACTTTGGAGAAGGCCAGATTTTGCCCACCACAGCTCCTGACTTTATCTCTTTTATAATTTGGAGCCAGTAGCTCATGGAGAACACATGTAGTGTGAATAAGTCTATACATACGCATTTGCTAAGCAAAGGAATAAATGAGTGAAGACATGAAGTGTGAATATTCGGCTTTGTGATTTAACTTCCCTTCCTGTCCTGAAAATTGATGTAATTACTAGAACCTTTGATCTCTCACCCACACGACCAACAAAAACCCTTCAGAGACCAGGTGCTCCACCCTGTGACCAGCTCAGCCGTGTGTTCGGCCTCACTGCTGACTTCCATGGATCTGGCCTTTGCCCTCTTCAGGATTTAGTAGTTCGAGACCAGAATGGGCAAGATCCCTTCCCCATCTTCCCCACATAAACAAGATGCTCAGTTATGCAAAACTGGTGCTCTTGCAGATCTGCTCCTTATCCATTCATGTTGTTTTAATTACTTCAATTCAGGTTATTTCTTTAAAAAAAAATCCCATGAATTTATTCCAACTCATTAACCTCTTTCCCATTTATTTAAGGGTTTGTGCCCAGGAGCAGAACAGGAACGAGGTCGGTCAGTCACTGCAGAGTTTTTATGTACTGGACTCCACTGGAGAGTCTGGAGCCAGTCTGGATTCAGATATATTTTCTTATTAGATTTTATGAAATTCTGACAGCTGCAAAAATAATTGTGATGCTAAAATAGAATGTAAATATATGTGTAGAGCAAAGTTATTTTATCCTCTCCAATTAAAAGAAACGATTTGCCCTTTCATACCAGAGGTGATTACAGATACATTTAACTCTCTGTGTTCTGCAGGGGACAATTTAGGCAATGGAGGTCTGGCTGTAAGCGAACATTCCCACATGGGGCTCCCCCCATGAGTCACTTTTGTCCAAAACTACTTCATTTAGATGACTGGCTTGTGGATGTTAATTTTTAATATTAGCCTAATCAAAATACATTAGGCTTTTAATCTCCTACTCTCCAAAACAACATTTATTCACTCAAAAGAATATTGTGCTTATTTGCCTAATTCTGTCATTCAACACTTTTCTTCTGATATGTTTGCACTAAAGCAGAGGGAATCATGTAAACATCTGGCTACCAGCTGTGACAGTCATTAATCTTAATAAATGGCACACCCCCATTCATTAAAGAACAGCGTTTGGCCCACAGTTACCCAACAATCAGTGACAAAGTTAATTGGAAGCTACATCTTCTCACAATCTCCCTTCCTTGGTCTAGAAAATGAGTTCATTGGCATCAACCAAGTCCCATCAGTGACCCCGGCTATGGGTAACAACGGCCACCATGGATGGAGTCTGGACGATTTCTGGACATCAAACCCTCTGAGACACTCTGAGTATATTTTTCCCATGATCCTCTATAATTTCAAGGGTCTGCATTAAATGTTATTGTACCTGTATGATATAGATAAGACAACTTGCAAGTAGAGATTTCCTCAAAGCTACACCACTAAAAAGTAGCAGAGCTACAAAAATTTTTAGAACTAAATGACTCCAAAGCTGAGACTCTTGACCTCTTTCCTTTCTTTGTGTGTCTGTGGTCTGTTCACTGCCAGGACACTGCCACCTCTGCTTTGCTTTCCTCTTGGATGGCCCAGTTCAACACCCTCACTTCACGCTGTTTCATGGTGCTGGCTGACCCTGCACCTTCGTTGCTGGGACCCAGGGCATCCACGCCCTTCAGTGGCAGCAGCAGTCAGTTCCCTGTCCCTCTGCACTCTGTCTGCCCCATGTGTCCTGCCTGTGTATCTTGCCCCTTGCTCACTTCCCCCATCTCCAGCCTCTTTGCCACTCCGCCTTCATCCCTCTATTCTCCCTGCCCAGGGTCTGTAGGATGCCTTCCAGAATAGAGTCCAGATTATTGCCAAGAACATTTAAGACATCAACCCACACTAATGTTCTCCCCGATGACATCATCACTTAGAACCAAAGGTGTCGACACTGGCAGGATATCTATAAAGATGCAGGGAGTAAATTTTTCCCCCTGGGACAAAAAAACCCACTACATCTCATCTGGCAAAATGCTATCAAGACTTCTCACCCGCCAACTTCAACAGGACCTGTCCATAGCTCATGCAGGGTTGGTACTGTTTTCTTTCATAGAAGAACTGCATTGTTCTTTGGTACTGAAGAGTAAACCCAGGGCCTTCCACCTGCTAGGCATGCACTATACCATTGAGCTGCACCCCAGCCCTGCATTATTTTTTAAAAATGTTTCTCCTTCATAAAAACATGATGGTTCTAAAATGAGATGCTCCACCCATTCATTCATCTGACAAACAGATATTTGTGATGCCCTTTATGTGCAAGACACAGCACTAGGCATTCTGGGTAATGCAGGGAGTATAAACTATATCTTGTTCTTGCCCCTAAAAGACGATAACGTGTGTGTGTGTGTGTGTGTGTGTGTGTGTGTGTGTGTGTGTGTGTGAAGCGGGTAAATACCTAAAACAAAAATATGTCCAGCCACTTGAGCGTTCTGGTGTGGAATGAGATGCTGGGAAGAACCCTCCAGTGTGGGAGTTTTTTAAAGTTTGCATTCTCTGAACTTGCAAAGGGCCACAGCCATTTCTAGAGTTGACTGCTGTGTATGGCCAAGGAGATGTATTTCCTTTGGGTTTCTCTGTCACTCCAGGTCTCTCCATAGCATGGCGCTGGGTGGCAGAGGACAGGGATGGGTGTGAAGGTGCTGTGATCCCCACTCCTGTGCTAAGGATGCTTTTGAGGCTCCTACTCTGGTTCATTCCCACACGCTGGTGCTACAAGCATGGCGTCCAGCTGAGGACAACATAACATAAGGGTGACATTGAAAAGGAGACAGAAGCGCTCTCCAGCCGGGCTGCCAGGAGGTCCATGCAAAGCTGGGAGGATAAGTGCTGCCTCCTCTGTGCCTGTCCCGTACCCAGCCAGGACTCCCAGCCCGCACAGCCACCTGGCCTTCTCCTGCCCAGACCGACGGGATGAAGGCTGGGGCCACCCAGCCTTTCTTTCTGTAAGATTGTTATTTCTATTAAAATGCAGCCACCCATGAGGATGAGTTTTGTGAGTGGAAGGAGAGCCACAAAATGAGACCCTGAGGCACAGATACCTACAAGTTGTGATCGAAAAATACTGTGAATGTCTAATTTTTTTTTCAATATATTACCATAAAATCCTCCCACTCACTTCTGACACATTCATCCCATCATTTTCACCACTTTCTGAAGCAGTTCTGGAAGTTTTCTTTCATGAGTGTCTCTAGTTGTACTGTTCTGGCTGCCTGATGTCCTGAATCAGTTCAAAACATTTACCTTTCATGATCATTTTGACTTTGGGGAAGAGCCAGAAGTCACAGAATGGTACCAGATCTGGAGAATAAGGTGGATGAGGACACACTGTCACGGTTTTATGAGCCTGCCTTTTCATTAAAACTCAGCAGCAGCATTCACCATATTTTTTATCACACCTCATAAAGACACTGAAGAAAGAGGACTTCCAGAACTGCTTCTGAAAGTGGCCAGAACTATGGCATAAGTATATTCAAAGCAAGGGGGAATATTTTCAGAGGGGATTAATGGCCTTGTGTTTATACTGTAAGGTTATTTTTAAATTTAAACATTCACCATGTATTTTGATCACCTCTTGTACTTCACTATTCTCCTTGGAAACAGCTCTGCTTGAAAACCCACTAGGATATAGACAACCTCAGTATTTGCCCCTCTACTACTCAGGCATTTCATTTGATGGTGGGCTGGTCTTTTGGTCTCCACACTGACCCTTGGTTCAGAGTACTCTGCATGAAGAGCTCTGGAGTGTGACTCCCATAAAACCACTTCTTCCCTAGAGTAGCTTCTGGTTTAGGAGAGAGAGGATAATCACACCTGTGCCTTTTCTTAGGGCCCCAGGTTATGGCTCTATTATTTCTTCCAGAGGTAGCGACTAATGTAAAGCTTCCCAGGCCACTCACAGAAGGGCTCCCGGAGGAAGTGGAGCACACCTGGCTGGGACGGAGCTGTGGGGTGTTACCTAAGAAGGGAGCACATGTCATTTCAGAAAAGTCAAAAAGGCTCTAACAATGCAGGAAGAAGAAACTTTTGTGACACAAAGATGGGGTGGGTAAGATGGAATACATAGCACATGTCATGGAAAAGGGTTCTTTCCCTAGTGATGACCTACAGGGAGCCCTGAGCTTATAACAAACCACAGGGAGGAAACTACTGAAACCCCAGGTGCAGGCCAAGATTCGGGGGACAGGAAAGCCCCGTCCTCATGTCTTCAACTTCCTCGTTTGTGACTACCACAGCTACATGATCCCCAAACCCAGAGGCTTCTATCCGGTTGGTTCAGTATTGTGGTTTAGACCTCATATGTCCCCAAAGCCTTGTGTGTGGAAGGTGACTAATTGATCATGGGGACACTGTGTCCCAGTGGATTCTTCCATGGATGAGACCGCAGCTGACTTATTGGTAGGAGGTGAGGCCTGATTGGAGGTGGGCCACTGAGACCATGACCTGGAAGAGTGTGCTCTTGTCTCCAGCTTTTCCCTTCTCACTTTCTGCTTCCTGGATGCCATGAGGTGAGCAGCTTTCCTCCGCCAGGCCCTTCCACCATGCCATTTCTGCCTTGGAGTTGGCCAACCATGGACTGAAACCATGAGCTCAAATAAACCATTTTCTCCTCTAAATTGTGGATGTCAGGAAATAACTACCACACTCAGCTCAAGCACTGCCCTGTCGCTGTCCATTTTCTGACTGCTCTGCTGTGTGCTGGTGTCTCTGTCCTGAGCCCCTTCAATATCTGTCACCTATCACTCACTAATAAGCAGTCACAAATGGCCAAGTTGGTCATCTTCAACCTGTTTTGTGAATGAGTCAGGGTATCATTTAAGGTTCATATGGTCCCTTGTTTCATGCATGATAATCTTGTTTCTCCAGATCAGTAACTCTTTGAAGCTGGATCAAATATCATTCACTTACACTGATGCGGATCTTATTTTCTGAGTGACAGTGTGGCACCTATGGGTCTGCAGGGACAAGTGTACCTACCCATGAAGATAATGGGATCAAACACCCCACATCTGAGCTACCTCGGATTACCCATGTGTCACTATGCTCCTGTTTCCTGGGCTCCTCCCCTGGCACTGGGGACAGCATGCTGCTTTGGTCTACACTCCTGGTTAGAAAGATTAAAAAGCATGAATACATATTTTCCAGTACTGGTTTTAGTCCCTGGTAAATAACCTACATATAATTTCTACATGAAAGCCAATGAGTGTTTTAAAGAATAGGCTGGAAAAGTCACATTATTTTCTAAGACAAGAACTTGGGTGGAATTCACCTGTTCTGCAGGCCTCTGGGGCTACACCACATGCCCTCCTGTTTCCCAGGGCTTGAACCTGGCTCTTCCTGGAGCTCGAGTCCAGAATCTTCCATGATTACAGGTCCTGTGGGCCTGTCTGAGCCCACTCGCCTTCCACTCAGGGTTGGAAAGAGTAAGTGCCTGATGAATGTTTATTCTTCAACATTCAGAGCAGTAACCGGAAATTGAAATCAAGTCCGCTCGGAGGAGTAAGTGGAAAGGAACAAATGGGCTTTCTGGCCCTGGAGAAGCTGCCTACTGGACAATGTTCTACCCGGCCACCAAAGGTGGTGAGCAGCCAAGGGCTCCCTCACTGAGGCAATGGTGATAGGAAGGACAGTATGGCTTAGAAATATTCATGACAGAAAAGAGCAAGGACAGAGTGGAAGAAAGCACGGGGAGACAGGTCCCAGAAGAAGCAAATATACTTTAGCAAAGGAGCTAACAGGTCTTGTTTCCCCTCTGAACACAGACCTCCAAGAAACAAACAGTCGGTTTTGTTTTCTTTGGGCTCTGTTTTTGTTTTACTTTTGTGCCTCGGAAAGGACCAGAAAGACACAGTGGCTCAGGTGAAACGTTTGTGTCAGCAGAAAGACAAAACCCAGATTAACCGCCTTGGCAGGGCGCCCCTCGGTTCTCCCAATCACAAAGCAAGCACCCCGTCTTGCTTTAAGAAACTGCGGCCAAAAACAAAATTGCTTAACCAACTTTGCCAAGCAGGACTGGAGTTGACACAACTTTCTGTAAAACCTCCTAATTGGATCATGCAAGAGTTACCGCAACTTCCCCATCAAACTAAAAGGCTTCCTTTCGGTTGTGGCATGAAGAGCGACTTGTTGCTGGACACCTTTGGGGCAACACAAGCCTTGCAATCCTTGCACTGTCTCTGAGGAGGATTACGGTGTCTTGGGAAAGGGGTGCAGCTCAGCCGGCTTCTTCCTGTTAGCAGCCGAGGGTGCCCAGTGGTGCCGTCTCTTGCATCAGTCATCCTGGGTGTGCTGGTGTCTATGACCACGGCGAGACTTGCTCAGGCTGTCAACCCGCCTGGCAGCCATTGGTCCCGCAAGGAGCAATGCTGGGGCTCCTGTAAGCGGCCAGCTGCCATCTGTAAGCTCTGGGTTTCAGAGGCAGGTATAGTTGCTGACTCCTACGCAGCCATGGAAGTTGAGCCTCAGAGAGGTTGAATGATTTACTAACGTCCAGCAACAAGTTACTCATGGGGAATGAGGACAGAAACCAGTGTGGCTTTTGCTTTTTGGAGGGGAATACCCTCAATATGCCGCCATTTTTCCAGATGTGTTATATCATGTTGAAATCGTGCAATAATAGTAAACTTCAGACATTTAAAGGCATAGGTGAAACCCCACTATATGTGGCCCTGTTTAATAAAGAAGAGCACAGGCTCTGAGAAGTAAATTAAATTTGAAGTCACATCTGTGCAAAGCTCTGACTTCCCCTCTGTGCACCTGATGCCACGTGTCCCCCTCGGAAGAATCGCGATACCTTCCCCAAAACTAGTGTGAGGGGTGAAGCCCCCGGGCTCCCCCTGCCTTTTACAGCGGTGAGAGGAAAGATTCCTAGGCTATTCCTAGGGCTGTAACTTGCACCTAAAATCTGTGCATGCATAGAAATAATGATATAAATGTATGTTTAGGTTTGTTCTGTGATGAGGAGAGCCAGCCTCAGTTAAGTAAGCTTTTAAACTCTGTCGTGTGAGTATAAAGAGCTGCTCTGGGTTCTTGCTAACTGATTTTCTTTAATGTGCCATCTGAAGATGTCATTAAAACACAGATTTGGATTCAGGAGGTCTGCAGTGAGGTCAGAGGTCCTCCGCTTCTATAAGATCTTGGGAAACGCTGATTCTGCTGGTCCCTGGACCACATTTTGAGTAGCCGGCTTTGGACCTGGTTCATAAGCTGGGGACTCACTCCAGGTCAGCAGGTGATAAATAGGTAGGAGAGTCTGTCTGTCTCCGTCTCTCTGTTTCTGTCTCTCTGTCTTCCTCCCTCTTCCCTCCCTCCCTCTCTCCTTTCCTTTCTTCCCACCTTCCCTTCCTTTCTTCCTTTCTTCTTTCTCTTTTCACTGACCTCTAAAGAAGTTCTAGCTGTCAGGAAACCTTTCACACCTTGTGTTCTACTTTCCCAAGATATTATCTAGGGCTAGGCTGTGGGGAGAAAGAAAGAGAAAGAAGGAGAGGGAGAGGGACAGGGACAGGGACAGGGAGACATGCAGAAGTTCAACAGGGAAATACCATTATCCATTCCTGGGCTCTCAGGCACATTGGTGCCTGCCAGCCAGGAGCAGTCCTTTGACTCTTTCTGTTGAGCACCCAGCGTGTGATGAGTTGTACTGCTGCGGGGTGGGCAGTGCCCCTCTGCCGCGTGCTTCCCCCTCACTCTCCCACGGGATGAGGCCATTTCAACCCCACAATCTCAAAGAGCCTTTGGTGAAACTTCCGCAGCAGCCACGGCCTCCCAACCTGCGTCTGCCCTCTTCACTTGCCCTCTAAGATCCTCTTGCTGAGCCACCATCTCTTGTTGGCGCATTTTGTCTCCCAGTCAAACCTTAAGCTCCTGGAAGGTACAGGTTCTGCCTAAGATCTCTTTGCTTCGGCCCTCAATGCCCAGCCCGATGTTTCGCCCAAATTATGAGCTATAAAACTATCTCTTAAGTCCCTGAAAGTTTTATTTTTCCTATTATGTGAGAATGTAACTCTCATCAGGTCTGCAAAGAATATCCATGAAGATCCCAGAAGGCACTTTTTAATTATTACTGAGTCAATAAATTAACTTCTTACCTAAAATCATGATGGGATTGTATGAGTTCACACCAGAATTCACATCAATATTATGCAAGGATCATGGGAGATAATGCACGTGAAAGCAACCGGCAAAGCATAGAGCCCTCTGCAAATGGAAGGTATTAGCTCGTTGTTACTGTGACTTAGAGCATATGTTTCTACCAGAAGTGAACAAACACGAGATCACCAAGAAATGATAGACCGGCTTTGACTATGCCTCAAACTCACCCCGTGTGAGAAGGGTGTTTGTCATTCATTCTTCCTTGAATTAAAAGTAAATAGACTCAGACTCTCTCCTGGGCCAGGAAATGGAGGACAGAGGGAAATGTCCGGCTGGATCTGCAAACCTAATGCTAGAATCTCATGGCACTTCCCATTTCCCGAAGCTCGGGAGCAGCCAGGTACAATTTAATACGATCAGGGGAGTGATTTCCTGAGCCGAAGGAGGCAGTGAGAACGAGTGCCACTCACAGCAGGAAGACATAATAGCAACCATGTGTTTGTCTGCATAAACACAGACGCACCATATGCACCACTGTTTCACCTTATGAAGAAGGCAGACTACGTCTCGCTTGCCTCCTGCCCGCCCAGACATTCGTCCACCCCCTGTCCTTCTTTCCTCCTCACTGTGATATCTTTATTATCAATGGGCTGTGACAACCCTGGACCCTGGGTCCTAGGCATCCTTCTCCTGGAACCACGACACCTTCCCCCAGCTTCCCTTCCTTCGAAGACACAGGCTACACTTTTGGTTCTTTCTAACTGTTATGACCCACACCAAGCCCACACTGGATTTGCCACTGTCAGTGAAGCTCAATGCACCTTAGTAAACCAGACATCAGCTTCCCTGCCAGGTCTTCTCCATTTCCAGAATTCTCTATCTCATATAATGATGCCACACCCAGCCAGACAAAGGAGATTGACCAGGACCGTTCAGCACAGATGACCCTGCAAAGCAGCATTTGTTAAATATTGACTGAGGAGCCCCTCTGGTATGCTGTGGGAAAGTGGAGAAGCAGGGGGTACTCATGGCTCTGCTTGTCACCCCTACTGTCCTGAGCAGTTCAGCTGTCCTCACACTTAACAAGTTGTGGTTAAGCACCACCCTCTAGAATCACCCGCTCATCCCAACTTCCCCATGACTTCCCTGACTTTGTCACTGAAAATCCCATGTCTCAGGAAACTCCTCAGCCCAAGGCAAGTTAAGATGGTTGCTCATCCACCACTCCTCAGAAGGCAGTGAAGGACCATCTGTGGTTATTCGGTGCTTTCTTTTGCTAGTGATGCCAAAACAAAGCTCCACTCACCTGGCAGCCTACACAACAGAAATGTATTTTTTCAGAGTTTTGGAGACCAGATATCCCCAACCAAAATGCAACAGATTTGTTTCCTTCTCAGGGCTTTGAGAAAAATCTGACCATGGCCCTCTCCCAGTTTCTGGTGGTTTACTGGCAATCTTGACATGGTAAAACATCATCATGACATATGTCTTTATCTTCACAAGGTGTTCTTCATAGGTGTGTATGTTATGGTTTAGATCCCCACAAAGGCCCATATGTTCAGAGGTGGGGCTTTTAGGAGGTTATTGGATTACTGGGGTGCTGTGGTCATCAGTGGATTAATCCACTGAAGAGTTTCAGAGCTGAGTGTGCCATTAGGAGGTGGGGTCTGGACAGGAGAGGTGGGTCACTGAGAGTGTGACCTACAAGAATATATCTTTGTCCCTGGCTTCTCTCTTTACTCTCTGCTTCCTGGTCACCATGATGTGAGCAGCTTTCTTCCACCAGACCCTCCCACCATGTTTTCACTCTATCAGAGCCAACAGACCATGGGCTGAATCCTCTAAAAACATAAGCCAAAATAATCCTCTCTTCCTTTAAGTTGTGAGTGTCAGGTATTTTGTCCCGCTGATGAGAAAGTGACTAAGACAACATACGTCTATCAGAATTTCCCGTCACAAGAACACCAGTCACCAAGAATTATAGATAAGCTTTCCCTATGCCACAAACTCACTCCACATAAAAACAGCTTTTTGCCATTCATTCTTCCTTGAATTACAAGTCAATAAACTGATATGCCTGAGTTTCCATTTCTTCGTGGGTAAGCAGATAATTACCACTACATCATAGATATTTGAGGAAACTGAACTACTTTTGAAACACTTGGAACAGAACCTGGCATGTAGTAAGTGCTCAGTAAATGTTGGTTTCTAATATAAGAGACTTTCATCCAGGTTTCACAACTACAGAAAAAAAAATTGAGAATCAATTCCCTTGTCTTTACACTCTTTGGGAGTGATCATATGTTAGTCTTTGTATTCTAACCACATAGCATTCAGTAGATGGTCAATAATTTTGTAAATGAATGGATGAACTGTGAGATGAGTAACAAATGCCAAGTTAGATCATGTTACTTTCCAAGAGGGCACTAACCAACCCACCTCATCTCATGAGAACAGGCTGGGAATAAGAATATGGGAAGAAAAGCTGTTCTGAAAACAGTGCATAAAAGCTCGCCTACTCTATTCAGAGGAATCATAAAATGTTAGAGTTGGGCTAGACCGGAGTGATGATGCAGCATGACTCCCTCATTCTGTAGATGAGGAAAATAAGCTGGCTGTCAGAACTGATTTCCTCTCCCTTTATCCTTAATTCTAAGAAGCTTCGTTATCTGATTTCCTGGCCAAAGCACATTAAGGAAAGCAAATTTGGAGAAGAAAAGCAGATAGTGAGGGCCATGTGTACTTATAAGTATCAAGAAGGGAAACCTGGGCTGCTGACAGGAAAATTATATAAAAGGCAGACATGAGAACTGAAAATTCACCAGAGCTGCCATTACTGGCATAAAGGGTTTCTCTCCTCAGACCCTCAAGACCTGGCAGGGAGCCAGCTCCAGTCACAAGAGAGATTATGTGGTACATCACAGAGCAAGGCTTGCAAGAAAGTTGTATTTGTCTACTTTCTTCGTGCTGAGACACAATACCCAACACCCACAATTTAAAGGAGAAGAGGTTTAATTGGGCTCACAGACACAGAGGATTCAGTCCATGGTTGGTTGGCTCCAAGGCAGAAATATCATGGTGGAAGGGCCTGGTGGAGCAAAGCCACTCTGTTCATGGCAGCTGGAAAGCAGAGCAGGAAAAAAGTGTCAGAGATGAAAGGACCAGGAACAATACATAGACCCCAAGGTCACACCACCGTGACCCACCCAGATACCCCCAAGAGCATGCTTTACTAATCTGCTAGGTGTTTCTTAATCCAATGTAGCTGAAGTATCAGGATTAATAATCACAAAAGTTAACTCCTTAGTTCATAATCATTTCTATTAGAGGGTCTCAAGCCTTCATAGCACTTCTCTACCCACTCCTCAATTGTGTCAAGAGTTCCAAGAGATGTCAATAATGTCAAAACACTGGGGCAAGCAGCGAGCTGGTCTCTGGGTCCTTGAGTCCCAGATTGTTGGTGAGCTGTCCGTGGTGGGCCAGCTCCTGACCCCAGCCCTGGCTCCTGTGATTTTGACCCTGCCTAGATCCTTTGGCCTAGATGCACTGCTCCATCATTTCCATGCCAGTATCATGACATGTTTGTCTCTCTTTCCTCTGCCTTCTGTTATCCTCCCCTCCCCTCATTCCTCTTCTTCCCCTATTCTCTCTTGCTATTCTCATGCTCCTCCCAGTAACCCGGGTTGCATTTGTCTTTGACCTGAAATGTTGTCCTTCTCCTTTCATGTGTCTGTACCCCATATCCTCTTTGTTTTACAAACTCAGAGAATCCTCTGAGTTCTTGGAAAACACCACCACGGAGATGTAAAGGCTACTGATGGCTTCTGCCCTGTCATATTTCTTCTCTGAGACAATGAACCAAGGAAGGTTAACCCTGTTTGGAATAAGAAAAGAAGGGAAGTATAGGAAGGGGAAAAGAAGTTGTGACTCTCTCAAAATGTTATCCTACCACATATGTAATATGTTCCAGGAACACTGACATCCATATGGTATTCAAAAGAGAGTTAATTTTCAGTTATTGGAAAATTCATAGCAATGCAATAGCTTATTTGCATGCATCCTAAGTAAATAAGGGTGGTGTTACTGTATGCCCAGAATAGCATTGAGCAGCATGTCCCAAAACCTGTTGCATGGAACACTTAGTGCTCTAATTTTGGCTGGAAAGAAACTGCTTCTGTAATCAGAGCAATTTTTAAAATACAGCCCTTCTTGGAGATTTTGGAAGTATCTTAGCATGTTAAAGACTCAGAGAAGTCTGAACAGGATCTTGCCTCATTTGACCTGATTTAATTAATATGCTGTGGAACACAGGTTAGAAAAGATCTGGCTGATTCTCATGCTGATGACCACATCAAGAAGAAAGGCGAGTGTTCTTCAGTGCAAGGTGAAGACAGACATTTGGGTTGAGTAAATCAACACTTGCAGGCAAGGACTGCAGTAACCCAGGAGCCAGGAGCTGGAAGGGTTTATAGCCGGAGGCTGTACTCAAAGGCTGTGAGTAGCATGGGAGATGCGAGACTCCCCGGGATTAGCAGCAGAAGCAGAGCCGTGGTGGACCAAGGGCCCTGTTGGATGCCGCCCTCTCCCTAACCCAGGTGACAGCCCTTCGGATCTTCCAAAGCCACTACAGCCCACACTCATTTGGAAGCCCAAGAGATCAAGCAAAGGAGTGGTTTCAGATGTGGATGTCACTGGCATTATTTCCTCACAGAACAAGGATTTACCCTTGTTCTGGTGGAGCAAAGCCACTCTGTTCCTAGGATTTACCCCATCTTCCTTTGTGCAAGGAGGAAAAAGTTCAAACTAGACAAGAAATGGCAATGTTGTTCTCAGCAAAGAGGGCAGGCACAGAAAGCAGTGGAGTAATAGGTCAAGAAAGGTGCTAAAATCCACAACATCAGAAAGTCCCAGGCATGGTTCAGAGCATCCTGACACACACTCCCTTGTAATTGCAGTTTGAGAAACAGTTGCACAAGTCCTATGTGCTGTCACTTTGCTAAGCACTAGATAGTTGGTAAAATATAAATTTCAAACTTTAAAAAAAATATATATATATTGCATAAGGCTCTTTCGATACAGCCTGAGAGCTCCCGGCCTCATCCTCCCCACCTTCCTCCTGACACCTCCGTTCCAGAAGCATGTTTGCGGTTCCTGAAGCTCATTTTGTCCTCATCACCACCCTGTCTTCTGGTGCTTCTGACAGGGCTCCCTTTTTCCTCTACTCATCCTCTCATCCACTGGGCACATTTCTCTTCCTCCTCCAAGTTGCACATCACCTATTAGCTCCATGGTGAGGACCTTGCTGAGTGGCTCCCATCCCCAGGAGGCTTGGGTGGTCCATCTGCTGGGTTCCTGAGTCATGCCGTAGATGTGTCCATGACAGGAAGCATGGTAGAATTTAGGTGGTCCATGGTTGGAGCCCCTGATGTCCTACTGAGCAGTATAATATTGAGCCAACTAACCTCTCGCATGGTTGCCACCACACCTTGTATCACTGCTTTGCAGTGAGTGGCTTGCTACTCTTCATCCGTGCGGACTCTGATTCCAGGGGCTGCCATGTTTGTTTTGTATCCTTAATTCTTAACAGGGTGTTTGACACACAGCAGGCACTTGATAACTTCTTTCATGAAATCATTAATTAATTAATTGATGGAGAGATAAATGTGTTTTGTTTCTATGGGGGCTTAATCTGCTCTAGGAGACAAGGTAGGAATAAGCTAATCAACACCCTGGAACAATGGGTCCCTGAGTACAAACAGGACCCCAAGTCACCTGATGGAAGTCAAACCATGGAGCTCTGAGAAGGCACCTGGGGGTGGCCCCAGGGAGCCCCTGAAGAAAGGACCTGGTCTAGGTAAAGGATACAGATGGTTCCTTCTAAGCCTGATATACATGGAGGCTCAGAGCTCTTTCAGGGTTAGGGAGACCGATGCAAGTTTGAGGTCTTGGGAAGGAAATAGTCACCAGCAAGGCAAGGCTGAAGACCCTGGTGGTGGGTGTGGAAGGATAACAGCAAAGCCTGAGGCCTTGAGAGACTTAGAGCCAGGACGTAGCCAGGGCTCTGGCCAGAAGGGCAGGAAAACACCATTTTCTGAGACTGAAGTAATGGAGATACCATGGTCTTAGAGATCAGAAGATATAATATGGAAGGGGGTGAGTGAGAAAGCCCAGGTGTCCCAGGGCCTTGGTTGCTTCAGTACACAGAAGGCCAAAGAGTCTAGTGAGGCAGTGGGATGAAAATACAAAAATGTGACCACACACAGCCTCCACCACCCAGTCTCAAATCCCAGCACCAGCCAGGGAAATTCCTTCCACACTTCGTGGCTCAGTCTCCTCAGCTGTGAAAGGGAAAGATAATTATATCCCCCTATTCTATGGGGTTACCAAGAAGATTCAAGGCCTTAGTCATTGTTATGCACTTATAGGATAGCCTGGAATATGTTAGATACCAAAGAACAATTTGCTAATAATATTATTATTGCTGTACAATAATGTTGTTGTTTTCCTGAAGGAGCCTTGTAGACGTTAGGACATGTTTGGACCAGCCATTAGAGGAAGTGAAAAGCAAATGTCAATAGGAAATTGGTGTGGACCAGCGTGTGAATGTACTGTGGACACAGCTGCTGGGTCATCCGTCTTTTTTTAGCAAGCAGGGAGCAGAGGCAGAGAGCAGACAGCATGAGAATCCCCCCAGGGGTTGGGACAAAGTAATGTGGACAGAACACCCACTCCAGGGACAGGAGTCTGACGTCAGGATGAGGACGTTGAAGTGGCCAGATGTGGATTCCCAGGAAGGCAAGGGGTCAAGGGAAGCCAAGTGTGGGGTAATGGAGTGGTGGCCCAGGGGACAATTCTCATCCGTGCACTAAGGCTAGTGTTAACAGCCTTTGGGCTGCAGTATGGCCCCTCTCTGTGGGAATGTCTGTCAAAGTTGGCAGTGAGACCAGAAGGTTATTTGGCCCCAAGGAGATATGAGATAATCTTCCGCACAACAGATGACTCTGCAAACAGATGCTATAGTTAGTCCAGACTTCCTTCCGACTCATCCCCTGTCCCTCTTTCTCATCATAGCCCTGATCACGTAGACGAACCCCTAAGTCAAGATAAGGCCTCTTGGGGGTAGAGGCCTAGGGATGCTGAAGGCTGACTGCCTTCCCTGAGGGTGTGGAGGAAAGGCAGACTCTGAGGTGGGAGTGTGGCGCTCAGTCATGCTGTGCTAGAGTGCTGGTCTCTGATGGGAGAAGGGGAGAGTGATGTCAGTACGATGTCAGTATTGATGGGCTGGCCAGCAACACGGATGCTAAAGCAGTAAGGTCACCAAAGAGGCCAGGTGAAGTCAGCCAGGGAGTCTTTGGTATCTAGGTAGATGTACGTCCTGTGATAGGTTAAGATTATATGAATCCAGACAGTGAATGCAGAGAAGGAAAGAACGAGGTGACAGAGTGGTCCGCAATGGGACTGGGGACACAGGAGCAGAAAATGCACAACGTGTCCCCACCCAACAGTATGCCACAAAGTTCAGCAGAGAATCATCATTTCCTTTCGCTTATGTCATGCATTAGGCTCAGCACAATGGGACCTTCTCCCTTCTCCATGTCCTGTCTGGGCACCCTGCAATCTGTGGCCTTCTGACCTCACCCTTTGTGCATCTTCAGCACCTACCACCATGCCCCGTGCAGGGACGACCCCAGTAAATATCGGTTGACTCCGTCTTCCAGAATAACACCCACATCCCAAACCAGTACCTTCCAGGAAAGGATGGAGATGCTGAGAAAGGTAAAGGAATAATGCTTACGAGAACTCTGAAAAGTAAAAATGAATCACTCAAATTTAACAGGCAGTGATCATTCCCCCCAGGGTTTTCTCCTCTATTAGATGCTCCCTTTGAAAAGGAAGTGCATGGACTAATTCATATGAGTGTGTTTATTGTTCACCATGTTAGGCTATGGACCAGAGTCACTGCATTAATATTTGTCTTGATTTTTGCAAAACTCAAACAATACTAAGGAAAACTTTAAAAATAGAAATCACTATGAATTCTACCATCCTGAAATAATAACGTTTTGTTTAGGTGCTTTCAGTCTTTCTGCTAGATTCATAAACATATGCTTGCCACATGCTGCTATGTACTATGGAAGACAGACTGACAGAGTCCCCCAAACGTCCACATCCTCACGCCCAGCAGCTGTGAGATGACACCAGACATGGCCAAAAAGACTTGCTGTGACTTTTTCAGACACAATTAAGGTTATAGACCCTGAATTTTTCAGGTGAAACCATTTAATCGTGTGTCCTTAAAAGGGGACTGCCTCTCCCAACTTAGAGAGATTAGAAGAAGAGATTGGGATTGCGTGAGGGACCTCGCCGGATATTGTTAGCTGGGAAGATGGAAGAAAGACCATGAAGCAGGGAGAGCAGGGCCTCCAGGAGATGGGAACAGCCGCTTAATAGTGTTTCGATCTAGCTTGACACTCTACGTTCTTAACTGCGCTGACAGCAAGAAAACAAGTGCCTCAGTCCTGCAGTCCCTGGGACCAGGATCCTGCAAGGAAAGGGATTTTCCCCGGAGCCTGCAGGCAGGAACACAGCCCTGCGGATAGTCCGCCGTTAGCCCGGTGACACCTCTGTCAGAACTGTAAAATAACCAGTGGTGCTGTTTAAGTCATTAGGTCCGCAGTCATTTGTCATAGCAACAACGGAAAACTAATGCAAAGGTACTGAGTTACACTTTATGTATTTTTCTGGATATTTTTAATACAAAATTACCCAAGAAGTTTTTTCTCGTTTCACATATTTTGCATTTTTATGTTGCTTTACGTTGCCCCATCCCTCAGATTTATTCAGCCATTGCCGTCCTCGTAGGGTTTGGCTGCTTTTCACTGTTTATTTTAATAAGTGGCGTCAGAGAGCGCATCCTCTTATGTGAGTTCTTGGTCCACAAAAATTCTTGACACTAATTTTTAGGTACATAAGTGGCAGAGCAACTCATGGGGGATGTTTTAAGTTTTAGATTCTCAATCCTAAAATAGGTTTCTAAGGAGTATCAAGTTACACACCAGCACAGATTTGGGAGGGTTTGCTACATTCTTTTGTCGCCTGAGTTCCCTTTGGCTGTTGTTCTAATGTCAGTTTCTTCCATGAAGAGTATGGCATCCTCATTCATTTTGTGCTTCTGTGATTGCTACTAAAACTGAACATTTGTTCATATGTGATTTATAGATTCTTTTTTTCTTGTACCAATTTTCCAATGGCGATCTTGAAAGTTTTTCATATTGATTTGGAATGGAAAGCCTCTTTGTACATTCATGATATCAGCCCCTTGCCATACTTAATGCAAGTTCCCCCATCTGACATTTACCATTTGATAGTGTTTCTAATATAGCTATGCTCTTAATTTAATATGTAGTCAAATCTATGTTTTTCCTTTGTAGTTTCTTCCATTGTTGTAGAGAGGTTTTTCTGGCTTGGAAGCAAGGAAAATTTACCTACATTTTTTCTTGTGTTTTAAGAATTTTTTCTTTTAATATTTAAATTTAATATCAGTCTGGAATTTTCTCAGTTTATGAAGTTACTACAAGAGAGTTACAATTTTACTATTTTTCCAAATATCTGAACAGTTCTGAATGTTTTTTCTTCCCTGTTGCTAAGATGTCCAAATTTTTAACTGAACATTCAGGAGACAAAATATATTACCCCTCTAAAGATGCGAGTGTGCAATTTCAGGCTCTGTGATCAGTAGTTAGATTTCATCTTTTTGAAGGGTATAGGAGGTGATGGGAGGTATTTCTCAGCATCTCTAGGACCATTTCTAGAATGCTCTTCAGAAGCTCCCTGAGGATGGACGCTCGCCTCATTCTTATTCTCCCATCTCTGGTCGGGCATCACAGAGGCCAAATAAGATGTGTGGCTTAAAAAGGGGGCTTTGGGGACAGAGGTCTAGATGCACCCACCTCCCACGCTCCCTAAACCCTGGGATGGGGTCCTTGGGAGTGGAAGTGCCCAACACCCAGAGTCTCCTCGTACAGGGTCCTCCATAGCTCCCAAAGCTGGCCGCCGACTGACCGAGGGCCAGGGTGCTGATGATCAAGTCTGACCACTGCTCCTGGGTTTGCATCGACCTTCTCTCTTCCACTTCCTTTGCTCCTCTCACTCCTGCCTCCTCACCCCTCTCCGTCTGGAAGAAGGAGGTACATTGTGAGAGTCACCTTTTCAGGGACAGACTCCCAGGCTCAGGAAAGGGAAGGCAGGGAACAAAGTAAACAGTCCCACGGTCACCAGGGAAGAACCATAGGACAAAGGCCAGCTGTGACCTCATCAGGAAGGAGTGGCCTATGTGAAGAGCATCAGAAGACACAGCAGAGGAGAAAGCTGGCTTCTCCCCAGTCATTCTCCTGGGTGGCATTGATGATTTCTCAGAACTGAAGCAAGTCAGATACTCATGATCAAAAGTGGCTATTGAAAGCCCTGCCATTCTTAGTGATGGAACCAGGCTTGGGGTACAATAGGTTAGGGGATAATAGGAGGGGACAAAGAGCCATCCAAAATCAGGGCTTTAGTCATTGCCCAGGAAGGAGTTTGTACACAGAGGCTGGTGTGTAGCGCCACCTCCCTGGGCTAGGAGCCTGCCCTGCCCTACCTCATCCACATGAGTGACACGACTGACTTTTTCAGGGGACAGAGAACCAGGCAGGGCTAGCCAGCCTACCCTCTAGCTGACTCTCCAGGATTCCCACAGAAGAGTGAGATCAAAGGCAGCTATCACATTCTACCACAGGAGGGTCCCAAAGACAGAACAGGGCATGCATGGTGGATGGGTGGCAGGTGTGACCCCCCCAAAGCAGGAGCGCCTCTCTCAGCTCAGCTGGTGTGCCCCATGAAGAGGCACCCAACTTGTATTGGGAGGGCCACATGGGTGGAGCAAGGCCAGCCAAGGAGACCTGAGAAGTGCTCTCCCTTCACAACCCTTTCTTACTTGGTAGCTTGAAAACTGTTGCTGTGGCAACAGGACTGACCCCACCGAGGAGGCAGGCTCCACAGAAGGTGGAGGAGTGCAGGGAAGGGATCACAGTGACTTCCGTCAGGCTGAAGCACAAGTCCAAAGTTACCTTTCTCTGCAGCTATGCCATGGAAGCCCCAATTAACATCTTACTTCGATGACCATGGTCATTCTGGAAATTTTTACAACGGGGTTTATCAAATCAATACAACTTTTAAATAAATATTTTATTTGGGTGAGACTTTCCACATGACATACAACATTATAAGATCCAAACTATAATTTCAAGAAGATTTTGTTGCAGGGGAGCTGAGATACTAGGTCTTAAAGAGCTGAATTAAGCTCTAATGATAATGGAAAATAGCAATAAGAAAACAGTAAAACAAACAAACAAAACAACACAGATAGTTCATGGATAGTATCACCACTATTCATCAAGAAACGCAAGTGGGGAAGGCTTGGAATGTTTCACAAAGCAGGTAGGACTGGAGGGAGGTGGGCCCTAGATGAGTTAGGGATCTACCTCTCTGGGAAGAAAGGAAAAAGAGGCCAGAGCAGGGAAAGTGAAAACCCAAGGCAGGGGACAAGGAGCACAGCCCATGGCTGAAGTGGAGGGTTCAAGGTGAGAAATTAGTTTGTTGCAATAACTCCGACTCCAGGGAATAGCCATGTAGTGGGGCATTTTTGAAAGCAGGTGGGGTGTGAGTGTGGAAATTAGTATGAAGGGGATCAAGAGTAGAGAAACTGGGTCCCCAAGGGATAAGGCCACTAAAGGAGTCAGTGAGGGCCGGTGAGATAGCTCAGCAGCATAAGTGCCTGCCCGGCAGGCGGGAGATCCTGAGTTCGACTCCCGGAACCCACATGAAGGAAAAAAAAGGGCTGGTGATATTGCTCAGCGGCACAAGCACTTGCTGGCAAGCGCGAGGTCCTCAGGTGAACTCCCGGTACCCACATAAAAGAGTCAGTGAGCTGTGAAGACAAACGTATCCAATCTCGTGGCTTTGCCAGAGACCACCCCTAGGGATCAGAAGCCAGTGATGCATTCATCCTGGAGCAAATTGTACAGCTTGCAGTCAGGAATTACTTTTGCTGTCTTGGGAGCCTAATGGGTGCTTAATGAAAGCTAAATGCAATCTTTAATAATGTTACAAACATAAAGCATGTGACTGGTCACAGAGAAGCACACAATGTTTCCTGATTGTGATAATGTTGTATGTAAGAAGCGTGCGCCTACAAGTGCTCACAAGAACGCATGAGCTGTCAGAAGCCCAATGCGCAATGCGTACATGTGGTAACATGTACATGTGGTAATGTGTACATGTGGTGACGAGCTCCCAGCAGCAACTCAGCATCATAGTTTCTCCAAGAAGCATCCTTTCACTTTGCTTCAGAAGCAATTTCAAACATCTTGACCACCGAATCCTACAAAAGATGAGTCACATTTTCTCCAGGGACAGACTGGTGTCCCCGAGCCCGTTTTGTCTCTTACCCGAAATAAAAGAAATCTTAAGTTGAATCATGAAATGTGAGTATCTCCAGTTGAGTCCTATCCCATCTTTCATGACCAAGAAGCCTTCTCCCATACTCTGGCCCACACTGATCTTTCCAATTTTCTATATTTTTGTTACATAAAGATGTCCACTTTTTCCCAATCTCTGCCTCTAATGTCACCCCATCCGGAGTGTGGGATCTTGCTACCTGCAGTATGGGCATCATTTGGGGAGATTTTAGAAATGCAGAATTGTAGGGTCCACCCTAGATTCCCTAAATTGGCAGCAGCCATTTAACAAGACCCCAGGGCACCTTTGTGCCCATGAGTGATTGAGAGATATTTCTCTTGGTGTCTAAGTTAATTTTTTCTCATTGCTGAGACAAAATACCCAATGCCCAAAGTTAAGGGAGGAAAGGTTTATTTCACTCAAAGATTGTAGAGGTTTCAGTCCATAATTGGCTGGCTCCAAGGCAGGGTGGCTTGGCAGAGAAGAACAGTTTATGGTGGGCAGACTGCAGCAAAGCAACAAGGGAGCAAGAGAGGGGACGAACCTCTTGTGTCCCTTATATTGTATGCAGGCTACCCGCCCTAGGGCAGGTGTAGCACTCACACCATTAATCCCAGCATAGGGCCATGAATCAATCACAAACTCTAGATGCAGCCACCTCTGAAAATCTTGCCCCCCCATAACTACACGAGGCTTTGGGGGACCTCTAGACACAAACCACAACACCTGGAGACAGAGACCTTATTTTGTATATCACTCAGTGTTTGCATCCTTCTGTAATTACCTGGAGCCTTAGCAGCCATGAAGTAAACAGACCACACACTTACTGAATTTAGTTGAAATTCTCCTCAGTGGTGGCCCACTCTTAGAAAGAGGTGTTCTCTGCATTTTATATAATTCAAACAACCACCCAAAGAGACAAGTGAAACACTTTTAAACCCCTATTTTACAAATTTCTTAAGTCAAACAGTTGAAGTTTAGACAGCTTAGACTTTCAGAGGAAGTTGGGTAAAGTGATCATTAAAGACAGATGGTGACTCCCAAAGAGGAAAGAGGAAAGTTTTGGAAATAAATAAAAAACCATATTAGCATTTATGGAAACTTTTAACATTTATCTTTTAAAGTTATTTTCAAACTTTTGATCTTCTTTGCATTCTGCTGACATCCATAGGGCTAATGAAGAGGCCACATGGAACTTTAAATACTGTCTTTGAGTATAGTCCTGTACTATGTTATGTACATGCCTTAGTTGCTTTCTTGTTGCTGGGACAAAATACTGGGCACCCACAAAAAGAGAGTGATTTACCTTTGGTTCACAATTTTAGTCCATGGTCGGCTGGCTCCAAGGCAAAAACAGGATGACAGAGGGGTGTGGCAGGAGAAAAAGTGTTCAACCACAGTAGTCAGGAAACAGAAAGAGAAAGGAGAATGTGAGGAGGGAGGCAAACCACCCCTAACCATACCCCTGACCTAACAGCACATTCAGCTGTGGTAGTCGCCCATTAGTGAGTACAGCGTCCCCATGGGCCAATCACCCTCCATAAGCCCTGCCTCTGAACACATGAGACTTTTCGGGGACATTCTGCATCTAAACTTTTACTACTATACACTACCACTGACAGAACCCACAGTGGGTGTTACATTATCTTTGGTCAAATATGGACTAGAAAGATTGATAATCCCTGTTGGTATTTCCAATTACTTTGTCCCAAAATAACCATGCCTGAAGGACAAGTAAAGAAACCTTTAAATAAATTATCTTTTAAGAAGGAAAAAGAGAATCCAAAATTTTCTCATTCTGCTTTTCTCCAGGATAAATGGAGGCTATTTTCAAAACTAGGATATCCAGTCCCTTTTACTCATTTTTTTAAATAGCATTAGAAATGTTGGTAGTATTTAGTTGCTAAAAAATACAATAAATTTTCCCCCAAAGTTGATAATTTTTAGAAAAAAAATATAACAACCAATTACATCCTTGTACATCCATGAAAAATAGCTAGAGATGCAATAAAAAAGAATCTATTACAACTGAAACCATTAAATGTATCTCTTTAATTCAAGACATAAATGATTTAATTATTCAAATAAAGTTTAAAACTCCTAACGGGAGAAATAAAAGATGAGAGGAATAATTGGACACATATATGTATGTATATTGCTTTTTATTAGAAAGACCAAATACAGTAGTAATGACAGTAATTCCCAAGCAAATATTTATAGATTTTATGCAAAACCAAGATCCCCAAAGAATATATTACAGACTGACAAACCTGTGGTGTAATTCCTCTAGGAGAATAAGCTATCAACACTGTTGAGGTATTCTCTGAAAAAAAGCTAATTATAATGGCTTGCTATACCAGATTTAAAACCGTGATTTACAACAATTATCAAAATAATTAATTATTGGGTTAAAAATAAGAAAAGTTGACTAGTGGCTTAGAATAGTGACCTAAATGACGTACTCAATATGCAAATAGCCGGGGCATCATCGACATAACCTTAGCGACTTACACTGGATTTTCTGTTAACTAAGACCTCAAATCTTCACACTTGGTATTATTGAGTTTTCCTCATTCTCTGTTAAAGAATAACCTTCAAAATGATATAAAATCATAATTTTATATAGATATGAAGTGAACGTGCATTAAAGATTTTATTTAACTTGTTACTTAAAAAAGAAAGTGGCCAAACATTACAATTTGTGCAAAGGAGAATCTGAGAAACAGACACATTTATAAATTAGGAATATTGAAATGAATTTGCAAAAGGATGCAAAACTGGTTAATCCACAGTATCACTTGAACTTTCACCGGACAAAATTTATTTGCAAGTCTGTAGACGAGATTTATTTTGCACTGCTATGAGTTATCTACAATTTACATAATTGTGAAACATCCCAAAGGTAATGAAAGGTGCAGAATGCCCACAGAATAAGAATCGGTTAACCCAGTGCAGTTCTATAAACAATGCAGTTTGCCATTGAAGTACAAATTTTTCTCTGCAATTAGCACAGTTGGTTCTTTTTGTATAAAATGAAAGGTTATACGTTAGTGTCTTATTAGATCTGGTATTGAGAGATTCAGTTCATGCATATGCATATTTGATCAGAATGTTATCAATGCCATTGCCTAAGCCATTGATTTTTTGAAAACAAGTTGAACAGGACAGAAAATCAAAGTATATTTATGTCAACCATAGATGGCAAATCTTCTTTTAAATTGAAAAAGGAGAGGTGATCATCTGAAGCAATATAGATAGAGAAACATCATCCTTCCCAATAATACAATGAGATAACAACCACAGAGAAACAAGATGAGTGAAATAGAAGTCTTATTTCTTTTATATAACAAGTGGTTGTGTTGTTTTTGTTTTGTTTTGAGAGCCACTAGGCACCAGGCACCACTGTGCTGGGTGTTGAGGACATTGTAACCCATGAAGGACAAACCCTCAGGGAGCTTTATAATCAGGAGTAGAGTGGGGGAAACACAGGAAACATGCACCCTGGGATAAAGTTGTAAGTGATTACCTGATGTAGTAAATGATAACAGAAAGAACCGCAGCTGTAAATCATGGGTAGATAGGGTAGTTAGGAAGCCATTGTTCATCCTCATCCATTTCTATTTTGTAGCTCCAAGCTAGTATTTATTTCTTACTTTCTAAGTCTCTTGGAAGCATGTAGGAGGAATGTTTGATGTGGAAACAAAAAGACAGAATTGAGAGGCGATGTGTAACTACAGTAAAATGAGAAGAGTCATGGCTTGCCTCTATGTTGTCCTCTTTCTGAACAACCAAACAGTATCAATCAAGTGTTTCCTTTATGTAGATGGTGAGCACAAAGGCTTAGCTGTTCAGACTCTACCGTACCTAGCTGAAATGAACGCTATTCCTGCAAGCCAGACACTGGGGTATAAAATAGCTCTATTAATGCTGCAATGGGGATTTACTCTTCCTATGCAAATAGAACTATCTCCATACATGCATGTGAGAGATGGTGGAAAGATTAACATTTTGCACAGAAATTCAGCTTCAACTCACAACTGGTAGAAGGCGTTCACCTCGCATTATAATTGACATAGGATTAATACACAGACTAAATAACACCTAAAATTAATAAATAATCACATAAAATTGGATATAAGACGTGAACAAGAATTTCATGGAAAAAGAAATGCCTATGTCAATAAATGTATAAAAATATCTTTAACTCCAGGAGAGTGAAATTAAGACTCCAACTATTTTGCTGTTACTTGATGGATGAAAATGTAGATGCATGACAATCACCAATGTAGAGGTTGATATAGGGCAATCAGAAATCATGCCGGGATGAGTATCAATTGGTACAACCACTCTGAGAAACTATTTGTCCTTAGCTAGTCAGATTCAGGGTACGAGTTTCTCGCTACGTAACTCCTCTGATCTTGGGAGACACTTGTACCTGTGCTTCAAGAAACATTGACATGAGTGTGCCTACCAGCATTGTGGGAATTGTTACGCCTGGGAAGAGCCTAAATGTCCTTTGATCAGAGTCTGGATAAATAAATTGTGGTATTTTCTCATCATGAAATACCATATAGTGGTTTAAAAAAAAGAAGAATTCTCCAAGCATAAAGATGATGAGGGGAATGTTCCATTTGTATAATGGAACATGTTATGATCTTCCATGTGTGTAAAGTTCAAAATTAGACTAATCGGAAATAAATGTGTTTAAAAACTACGAAGAAAAGATAGTTAGAAACAAAATTCACAACTGTGGGTTAGGGAGAAGGACCAGAGCACGTTGAACAGGAGCATCCGATGTTATTTTCTTAAACTTGTTGCTGGATCAGTTTGGATTTATCTCATCACTACAGTTTAAACTGCATACAAGTTATGTACATTTGACATGTTCTACTGTACTTATTTTACAAATATAAAGGTGCATGTATTTTTATTATATGTAACACACCATTTATATATAATATTTGTCAGTGCAGTTAGCAATAGAGGTCAGCCTGCGAAGAATGTGAGCTTCGTGTGTTTTTAATGTGTTTGTCTTGCTCTAGGTATTTTGTAATTATGTGCTACATTATAGATCACCCAAGGCTGAAATTCTCCTACTTTATTTTCCTCCAACGTGAAAATGTCTCTGCAAAATAATTGCTATAAATGTCTTCTCTTCTGCACCACTATGTTAGGAAAGTGTTATAAATTATCTTAGCTTTTGGATGAAAAGGAAGTAATTTCTACTAGAGTGCTATTGGGAAACTCTTCCCGCACACTGTGAAGTTCTTTATGTTGATTCCTGCATCGTGTTATCAAGGGTGCTGCCTGGCCTCTTGCCTTCTTGCAGGGCAGGCACTCCTTTGTTTTAATTCCTAGCTCACACAGGTCTTACGAGGAGGAGTCCTGCCCAGGGGGCCCTGGGTCTCTCATGGGTTACTGTGGGGATCTTCACCCCGTTTCCCACCAGCCCATGTCCTGTAGGCTGCCCCACCATATCCCCTGCTCTCTTTCTCTCTCCATTTGCATTTGTAGGGATATTAACCACCTGACTTCCTGGTCAATGACACTACTTCACGACAACAGATATCAGGGTCCCTGCTTTTGCGCCACAGAAAGCCAAGGGCTCCTTTAAGATTTTGTTGTTTTTTAATCACTTATTTCCATGCCTGCACTGTGTTGTCACAGTGGAGGGCATCTCAGGCTCTGTGAGTCATTGGCACTGCTTAACTAGGTTGGCTGCCCAAGCCTCAGCCACATTGCGACATCTTTCCAACACCCTTGGCATGGGGCTGGACAGCCCTTCCCTGAAATTCTACCTCCTGTTTACCCTGGTTTTTGCCCATTCCATCCCCATTATCACAGGAAACATAAAGATGTGTCACTGGGAATCATGCAGTACGTATGTTCTCAGAGACCCGAAGAGCACATCCTAAGATACACACATATTCAGTCCCCTGGTCGCTCTCTACGTGTGACATAATGGAAGAATTGACCACTCTTATAGGTTGATGCTGAATGTATGCACAGCCAGATTTCTCACGTTAAAACATAGGGGCATGTTCCCAAAAGTTCACTTTTAGGTCAGTTTTTGAAATATGAAACTCATTTTCCTCTGAAAACAGTGTTTGTAGTGTTGACATTGACCAGAGACTTGGCCCTAATACCCATCTATCTAAACCACAAAGTGGCAGAAAAAACATATGATGGCAATAAAAACAAGAACACGACATTGTTGAAATACTGATAAAATATACACCAGCAAAAAGAGAAGAAGAAATTATTCTTAATGTACTTGAGTTTCCATGTTTGAGGAAAGGTCCATTTATTTAGGAGAGATAAGGTAGATAAAAACATCCATAAATGTTCTGAAGGGGAATTGATATTTCAGTAGTAATAGAAAAAATATTGTTGAAGCCTTTTGCTTCAACTTTGCCATCTTTTCCTTGTAACAAACTCATTGTTTGTCATTTGTAGACCTCAAGTCATTAGTGACTCACCAAAGGAAATGATCTAGAAAAGGGGAAAGGTGGAAAGTGAGAAAAGAAAGCTTTTCCTCCATAAATTAAAGAAAAAAAAAAAAAAAAGAAGGATCCTGAGTAGGATTCACAGATTAAAAATCCACACATCTTTGTCTGTCATCCACTCTGGCTTGTCCCATGCTAAGTCTCAGGGGTATAAAGAAGAAAAGAATTAACCCTACCATCGTGGCACCAACCTAACTCAGTGGGCACTGGAGTAAACTGAGGCAGGGGCTCAGAGTCAGACCCGACAGGTAAACGTGCAAACTACTCCGGAATGTGCTAAAAACTGTAGAGGGAGGAGCCAGTGTTTAGGAGACTCTGAAAATGTTTCCCAAATGATATTTAATCTTCAAAAATGAATAGCAAATTTTCTGAAGGAACAAAATGTCCAAAAGCATAGTTATAAAATCATTTTGGAAATGATGTGAGGCTCACAGTAAATGCAGGGAAGGAGGGGAGGAAATGGAGGGAGACGGGGATGGCAAAACAAGACGAGATGGCAAGGGCTCCTATGTCCTTGAACATCGAAAGAGAGTTCAGGGCCGGTGAGATGGCTCAGCGGCATAAGCACCTGCCTGGCAGAGCGAGGACCCGAGTTCGACTCCTGGAACCCACATACAAAAAAAGGGCCGGTGATATCGCTCAGTGGCACGGGTGCCTGCTGGCACGCGAGGTCCTGAGGTCGACCCCCGGTACCCACCAAAAAAAAAAAAAGAGAGAGAGTTCAGACTCGCTTCTGTGGGGAACTCGGAGAAGAGAGTTCCAATCCACGAGAGAATGCTGGAGTGAGGCGGGAAGGTTAACTGCGGTGGAGTTAAGTGATGCTTGCTTGGCTTGAAAGAGAGACGGCAGCATCAGAAGGTCACAGCTCCCTGTGTGTAGACAGAAAGGAGGGCAAAACGCAGTAGATCAGAGTGTGATCTAGCGCAGTGGCGGTAGAGACAGCTCAGTGGCTTTCAAAGGGAAGCGAAGTCAGGCCAAGGGCCCAGCTGCGGGGTCTTGGAGAGAAAGGGGAGACAGTGCTGGACATATGCAAGGAAGGGCACATCCCGCGCTCCCACAATATGACTGCACCCTAAGATGGAAAGCAGCAAATTTTCTATCTCCTTTCCGTGGCCACTGACAAAATGGAAATCTTGTAGCACCAGGTCGTCTGTGAGTCTAGGGTCATATGGAAATGGGGAATTCATGTTTAATCCTTGACGGTAGCTAATGAACAATCCCGCGCTTGTTTCTGCCTCCCTTTGGCATTTCTGCGATGTGGGTCCTAGAGTCTTACTTTTCTCTCTGGCTCCCCCGCCACCCCCGGCTTTGGCCAGTCAAAGCCCACTCCGGCAGTGGAAACCTCTGCCGTGAAGAAGGCTCTCTCAGTAAATTCATGCCTTTCAGTAATTTCGCATTACAAGGCCTCTGGTTTCTGACCCTTCCCAGATGAAAAGTCCTTGGGCAAAGGACAAAAATGTAACTCTTTCTACAAAAATATAAGAAAACAGAAACATTTTTTAAAAGGTTAAAACCCTGGCATGTTCATCAGGGACAGAACTCCAGATCCCGCTCTCTGACCCCACTGTCGCAGTTGCTGGGTCCCTCAGACCCGATGCAGTCAGCCTTCTTCACCACTCGGGAAACAAACCAGGCCTGCAGCTTGCTAAGAGAAGGAAGCCACTGCCACCTACAGGGCTATAAAGTTAGAGATGTGAGAAATTAATATTTAATCACAGGAAAATTGTTTTATTAATGTAATATTTTCATAGCCTTAAAAGCCTTAAAGTTAGCTGGTTTATCCTCCTGCCTTCCAGCAGGTCTTCCCCTAAATATGAAGAGCTTTGACTGAGATTAAAGAGGTGCAGCTTTCAGACAATTAAAAATCTAGCCACAGTGAGCCTTGCCCAGAGGACTTGGGAATGAGGCTGGGCTTGACCGGAGCTGAGCAGTGACAGGGTGGCGGGTAACTTGCATCCTAACACACTCTTTAAACTGAGAACCAGATCAGTGGTTCTCAAAGTGTGGCCCTTGGACCACATTGGAGACAGCACTTGGAACTTGTGAAATATGTATATCAAGCTGGCCCCATCCCAGGCCCTACGTCTACTGGCCTGGAAATCAATGGGCCGGGACCCGGGAACGTGACGGAATCGGCCCTTCAAGTGCTTAGGATGTGCACAAAAGTGTGAGAATCGGTGGACTGCACGATTTCTCAATACCCATTGTGCGATTCCTGACCACTAGGGTGAAGGCACCCATGGTCCAGCACTGTCTGTGGAAGAGGAACACTGACTAGGCGGGGTGCTGCTGGGGAAGCTGCAGCTGAAGGAGCTGGGGTTCGCTCATCTATTTAATGGCATTCAGCCCTGGATGGCCCTTCTGCACAGTCAACTGAACACCTAAAGCTATTGTTCTGAGAGAACATTTCCCCCGAGTCCACTGGCTGTACCCCAACTACTAAGTACCCACTTCAAGACACAGATTTCCTCCTCCCCCAAAGGACATGTGAACAACTCTACTTCCATCATTTTCTCTTCTTCTCTGAGTCCCTTTGACCCTCAAAACCCATAGCAACAGCACTGAGTCCTCGTGACACCATTCTGGAGTGTTCCCCAGTTGTCCCCTTGATCACCTCACCTTGCTGAGCCCCTGGGCTTCAGGCAAGTTCCCAGCACTGCTCTGGCATGAATTGGTGTTTAACAAATTATTGATGATTGATTTTATATGATTCTTTGAAAATAACAAATCTGAGTCTTTGAACAATCTTTAAACCATCGCTATTTTCCTTATCTTTGTTTTGTAGTCTGAAGGGATTCTGTGAAAGAGTCACATTAATTTTAAGAAGAGCTAAAAAACCCACAAAAACGCAGAAATGGAGGAGCTTCTAAGTACTTTATTAGACCCACTTGTGTGGATCGAGGGCACGTAATCACTCCGCAGATTTCTTCCCTTGTGGCAAATTTACTTAGGCAGCTAAAAAATAAAAATAAAACCTAAAGCGCATTTGTGCAAAAACTTGAATGATTTGGATGAAATGCACGCAGAATGTAATACTGGAAAAGAGATCCAAACACCAGCAGTCATTTTTAGTATCGTGAATACAAGGTTGGGTTATTTGTGCAGGAATTACGGAAAATGTCCCTGGATTTTTTAAAAGATTTTCTTTCAATAGGAAGAAGAAAGTCCAGGGAAGACTGAGGTGGCCTTGCACAGGGCTCTGTGAGAGGTCCATCTATCACTAAGAAGAAGAGTCACAGATGTGATGTCACCCCAAGCCATCCACTTTTACGTGGGAATGTGGACATCTGCACGCGTTGCGTGGCATTTCCACACCCAGTATGTGCACCACGCTCTGAGGTCATGTTGGCCTCCTCATTCCCAGCCCAGCTGTTTGTTGAACTGAACAAGGCAAAAACAACTAAATCCCATAGTTATGTGGAGGGCAGAAGCAAGTAAAGTTTATCCAACCACTCTTACGTTTTATTTATACCACTCCCATTTTAAGAGGTTGCTCGTTTATACTAAGAGGCCAGTTGAAGTAGGACAAGAACGGACGAGGTCAAAGTCTGGGTCTTCATTGCGAAATGAGCCAACATCATCTTAACAGATCTGTTGTGGTTTTCTGGGTGTTTTGGGCTATGGGTTAGAAGTTTGGTTTGGGGTAATGTGTGCAGTTTACAAAAATCTGTATTTTATCATTTTCAGGCTCTGCGTGGTCTTGCTGAACACCACAGCTCATGACGTGCAAAATGACCACAGCTTGAGGGACGATTTCTACATGACCTGGAACAGCAGTCTGGCAGCTGCAGAGTGGAGGTAGTGACATTTCAGTGGGGCTGGTCAGTGAAAGACCCTTTATTATCTAATGGCAGAGGACCAGGCTATACAGTGTATTGTGTGCTGGGCAATCCTTTGAAATCGAAGGTGCAGGAGACAGAGAATGAGCCCTATTCAGCTTCGTGGAGGGCAGATATGTGCCTGAGAACAGAGACCATCTTCATGGGCTTGTGCTTTGGGTGGAAGAGGGCATTGGCAGCAATGTCTTGTGGGTGTCCAGGGATAAGGGACCCTCTTGTGACTTCCCTGGGTGGTCCTGAGTCCAGACAAACAAAGGCATTGCTGAAGAATCTACTCTGTTTTGAGAAGTTTATGAGGTCCCGCTGAAAGGACCGTCCTATTCTCCCATGCAAGAAAGCTGCAGAGTTCTCCCAAGGGCCTGGGGACAGGGACCACACAGCCCAAGGAATCCTGCAGGGTGCCCAGCCATTCCCAGGTGACAGGTTACGTTCTGCGACAGACCTCAGGATGGCTCAGAGCACCTGTGTGAAATACACAGGGCAGGCATTTCATATTTCCACTTCACGGATGAGGAAAATGGGGCCCAAGAGCTTAAGTTACTTGGCCAAACTGCTGTGGCAATTGAATCAGGAGATCTGGGACTGAAACCCATAGCTACTCATCCTCCCTGACCTCTTCTCCAACGCTCAGCAGCTCTTGGAGCCCAAGGAAGATGCATGGCCCGTGGTCTGAAGAGAGCTGCCTTTCCACCAGGCACATTCCTGCCACTCTCGGTCCCACACAATTTCCACAGTCCCCTCTGGTGGTGGGAGTGGAGAGGACAGAGCAGGACATTACCTTCAGCATGGCAGTAGTAAAGGCACATTGAGGTCCCCGTAAGACTAGAGTCTTACAGGAGAGCCTCAGCCTCTGACCCCAGCACCCAGGGCCTCGTGAGCCTGTCAAACTCCAGGCAAAGGCACATCCAAATGAGAGCACTAGAGACACACCAACTTCACTGAGCCTCAATTAAAAAAGAGAACTTTACAAATAAAGCAAAAAGTAGTCCAAGATCTTCCTCACTTCCAGTCACTCCAACAGGCCTCCAAAAATGCTGCAGGTGTTCTGAATGCATGGGAGAGAAATGGCCCCTTAGGTGGAGAAATGTTGACATGACCTCGTAGAATTTCTGTACCTGATGTGCCCTGGAAATATAAACCCTACATCAGCCTGACTTCTGGGGAGCAGAGAGCTGAGTGTCTGGGGACAAGGTGCTCATGCCTGATTAGTCCACAGCACAAAGTCATACATATGTGGCAGGAAAAGAGAACTCTACTTCCAAACATGCTCTTGAACGTATAGAGATCTTGACTTCTTTTTCCTAATTGGCAATGACATAGAAATAAAGCAGCCATCAAAGAAGAAAATACACATTATGGCCACCTAGATGGGTAGGCCAAAGGAGATTTGTTTCATTTCCATTGAAGTGTTTTAAGATGACTTAGCACGCTGATTCTCATGGTTTAGCTGCTACCAGAACCTTCTGTTGGGTGTCACAGTCTTGGGCCTACTCCCAGAGTGTCTGACTGGGTGGATCTGAGGTGGGGCCGAGATGTTTACCTTTCTGATGCTGAGGCTACTGGTCCAGCACTTTGAGAATCACTGACAGAGAACTGAAGAAACCGAACTGCAGAAGGGGCTGTGCTTAGAAAGTTACTCTTTATAAGGACCTGAAATTCCGGCCTGGGTTGCAGAACACATCCTGACTCTGCATGACTTTGAGAGAGAGCAGGCAGTTGCCTTTCTCAATGACACAGCCCTCAGCACTGCCATCTGTCCCCAGTCTAATAGAAAAGGGTGAGAGCTCACCCTGCTGAACTCTGTGACGCTGCCCTCCCCACCTGGATCTGAGCACAGGATGCCACCTGCAGGTTTCCAGAACGGTGACCATTCTTACTTTGCAAAGGATTTGTCATGAGTAACTATTCTGAGCACCATTCTCAAATGAGCTCTATGAAAAACTTGCTATTCTTCTACTTTCTCAGTGCTTCATCTTGTCTTCCATAAAGCCTCTCTCTCTTTCTCTCTCTGTCTCCCATCCTTGTCTCTTTTGTTCTCACTCTCTCTCTCACCTGCCTTTAAGTGCTTCTCAAAATTTGATGATCCCCCAAATTATTTGGAGATCTTGTCAAAATACAGATTCTGGTTTAATAGGTCTGGTGTAGAGGGGCCTGGGACTCTGCATTTATACCAACATCCCTGGGTGTGAAGGTTAATTGTGAGATGTCAACTTGAGCTGAGGAAGAACCACTTAGCAGAACAGTAAAGCTCTGGTTGTGTCTGTGGGTGTTTGGATGCAGGCCATGTCAGGGAAGACCCACCCACATGTGGGTGGCACCAGCCAATAGGCTTGTAGCCTGGAAGGAATTAAAAGGGAAAGAAGAAGGAAGTCTGCCATTGTCTTTGGAGGAGCTCTGGTCTTCTCCATTGCCTTTGGACATTTATCTCCAGTTCTTCAACCTTCTATCGCAGACTCTCCAGCCTTCCAAAGCAGACTCTGGCTGTGTAACACGAACTCATGCCAGTGACTCTGCAGTGACCTTCCAGCACATTCAACTGCTGCTTGACTCTCTGGCTCTCCAGCATATAAGACAGCTATTTTGGATTCTTTCACCACTGATTGAGCAGGTGGCCACTGGGACCCCTCTGCTTCCGATTCTGTAAGCCTGCTTCATAAATCCCTTTTATCATCTTACATATATTTTGTATTGATTCTGTTCCTCTAGTGAACCCTAACTAATACACTGGGCATGCTGATACTGCTGGTTCTTAGATACACATGGCATAGAAATACATTCAGTAATTTGAGGGTTCTTCAGATTATCTATAAATCCTACCTTTTATTCCCTAATTATCTAGTCTGCTAGATGAGACTAAATGCTAATGGGAGATCGGACCTACTGCTGTTTGCATGTGAGCCTAGCAACCACAACTTTGCCCTGCTAATAGCAGGCTGGGATGCATACAATTCCAGAAGTCCCTTGAGAATAATGTGGTAAGGCCCATAAGTTCAGGGACAGAGAGGTGACATTTTGGTGTTAGGACCAGTTCTTTTTTATCATTCCCCATGTGTGCGTCTGACTTCTTTTGCTGGTGAGGGAATCAGTTCCTAGAGTAGATGAGTTGACTTGATCATTTATTTATTTGCAATTTATACCCTATCTCCTTCTAAAATAGATTTAAGGCTAGGCTGACTAATAAAGTCAGGTGTAAAATTGTCCCCATGTTTCCACTTTCCATCCTTTTATGAAGAAAAAGGAGGAGGAGGAGGAGAAACTGCACTTTCCCAGACTCTTCCGTGGATGTTCCCAGCCATTGTTTGATGTTTCAGAAATTTCTTGGTATCAGACACAATTCTCAGTTCTTTCTTTGTTTTCTGTTATCTAGAAAAAGAAAAAGCCAGCTGAAATCAAAATAACCTACTGCCAAGAACCAAATGAAAAAGATGATTCATCAATAAATGATGATGTTCCTGACCCTTTGTGCTATACAGTCCCATCACCCCATCTGTCAGGAAGCCCTGCCTGCTTTGTTTTCCCCATCACTCAAAGTCACTCTCTTTCCCTCACTTCCTTGGCTACCAGAGTCCAGCAATTGCCAACTCTTTTCAGAAATCATTATCAATAACAGCATGACCAATACAAGCATATATGGGCAACCCGGGAGGAACCAACCACTCTGCTGTGATATTTTGTGTTACATCTAACTCTCACTGTAATGTTATACAGTAGGTGTTCTTACCCGAATTTTGCAAGTAACAAATTTGACACTTAGAGATGAGTTAACCCAAGTTTTCATGACCAGCAAGTAATCTAGAAGCAGAAGGGAATTCAGGTGCAAGGTCCAAGCTCTCTCCATCATGGCTAACAGCCTCCTCCTGTGGCTTCCGTGTGTCTCCCTAACTACACATCTGTCCATGTGCTTATTGGTCCGTCTCATCTTATTAAAAAAATTAATCCTGAAATTTCTTAGAAATGACTATTTACACTTGACCTGCAGGTCTGGTTCCTGAGTGGGATATGGTGACAAGGTAATCAGTTCTCCTCCTATAAGTGGGTAAGCACAGCAAATTACTCCTTCCCTTGCCTGGGATTGTCTGCCTGGTTTCAGTCCCTCTTATAAAATCTATCCTCCAAATTCTGGCCAAAATCTTCTTCACACCGCTCCCTTGTTTCACAAATGGACAAGGCAAGGGAGAACCCTTCTTTCCTGCCAGTGTCAGAACACCATTTCCAAGTTGGGCGAACCCACCATCCTATGAAGCAGAGCCCACCACGGGGAGTACCAGGTAGCTGCATTGCTAGACGTCCTTGCAGTGTGTCCAGGCATGACTTAGGACCACCATGTGACAATACCACCACCCCAAATTCTAAGTTGGAAAAGGCCTATGCCTCAGAGAGCCCACTGTGGCAAAGTGTAGTGAGAGCTCTATCTGATTCCTAGAAGTGGACATGACCAGTTTTAGCAGCAGAGTCCAGGACTATCGTTCCCCGGAGAGAGCTGAGCTCTGGCCCCCATGGCTGTGACAGCAGGGTCTTCAGGGACCCATTGGTATATACCTGGAGACAGGGCTTCTGAAGCATTTCAGAGGCTTCCAGTGCTTCCTGCCATTGATGGTTCACATCTTTTCTGAATTAAAGCAGCCAACATTGGGTTTGGGCCTTGCTGCTAAGATGCCACCTGCTATGAGCCCCTTTCCTTAATAAAGAAGAGAGGCCACCTTGGCCCTCTCATCACACACTCAGATATGGAGCTACAGGGGACTTTGCAAGAGACATCCTTGACCTCTCCACGCTTTCCTTTATCATTTTCACTGGGAGTTCATTTAAATTGATCTGTGCGTCCTGCCCCAGTAGGAGGCACAGCTGTGGGTCCTGCACAGGCATCTGCTATGACTACTGAACTACCGGATGCACACAGAGCCACCATCACAACTGGAAGAGAGGCTGGGGGAGAGACGGGGGAGGGATGAGTGAGAGAACCTGGCACAATGCATTCCTCACACGTGGTCCAGCAGGGTGGAAGACACCCTGTGCTAACCACAGGCGACTGAGGCCACTGCTGTGCTTCTGAGGCACATCACACTCCAGGAGCCTGTCCAGGACCCACAGGTGACCCACAGCTGCAACATCCAAATAAAACAAGCGGGCCCTATCACATTTTTCTCTTTGGGGAACTGAAATTGGGAGAACAAAAATATAAGCGTGCAAGAAAGGTCATGCTTCTGGGACAAAACTTGAGAGGCCATCATGTGCCATGAAGAAGGCAGATTATGAGAGGCAGGTGATGTGCAGAACAAAAAACAGGTGAAACTTGAGGGAGACCCTGAAGAGTGAGACGACCACCAAGTCCCTCTAGGGATGGTGGCACAAACCTGTAATCTCAGCACTCTGTGAGGTTGGGGCAGGAGGATCATGAGTTTGAGTCCGCTTTGGGCAACTTAGCAAGACCCTGTGTCAAAATCAATAATTTAAAAAAGACTGGGGATTGTGAAGGCCCTGGGTTCAACCCCCAGTACTGAAAAAAAAAAATAGTGAAGTCCTATTAATGGGGAGAAGGGTGGAGCCCAAGAACTACAACAGCCTAGTAGCCTCTTGGGTCTGGAAGACCGCGGGGTCTTGCTCCTCCGCAGTCAGGCCACCTGGTCTCTCCAGGTGTCCACACACATGCTTCCTGAGCACAGGGGACCCAGGACTTGAGGTCTTTGGAGGGCAACTCTTTTCGACCAACAAGGCCCATCTGGACATGGGGTCCCATGCTTCCACCATGGCGGACTCTGCCTCCTGAGCTCTCTGACCTCAAGAGTAGCAACTTCCTCCCAAAGGCACAGGAGAACTCACAGAGAACCAGCCATTGCCAGCATCACTTGGTCACACTGGAGCTTCAGCATGGTGGTGTGAAGCGAATGGATTCTGTCTTCTAAGAAACAATATCAATGAGACAAAATGATCTCCACTAAAACATACTGTAGCACTGCATTCTCCTCACATCCAGGGTTCCATTCTGTTCCTTAATTATTTCTGTCTTCCTTCTTTCCCTTGTTCTGTGCATTGTCCATCAACTTTGGCCTCAGCCTTTGCGGGAAAAATGACTGCAGTCTGCTCAAGTGTGCAATGGCCTGTTGACAAAAGGAAAGTTAGGCCCAGGCCTCGTGAATGGTTGCCGATCCCCACCTTTCAGAGCCAAATCTAAACTCCTCGCTGCTTTTCAAAGTCCCTCTTACCAGGCTCCACCGTCCCTGCCCAACTTTATTTCCCTTGCCAATAATAACCCATTAACTCAGGCCCAGACTTCCATTTTTATAAAAGGGCTCATGTAGATTTGCCACAAGCAGCTAATTTGTCATAATTTCTAAGCACATTATATCCCCGGGACAAGGCTGGAAAAATAACGTCTGGGCCCTTGAAGATATTTCTTAGCCTTACTGTTGTCACAGCTAAATGGAGTGATTCATTAGCCCTTGTGAGAAATGTCTGGCTGTCATTCGTAGGAGATATCACTGTTACTATGCAGGAGCAGTCAGTGCTCAAAGGAAATTGAAATCTCTCCCTTCTCTGAACCCCACAGACTTTGGGTTTGCAGTTCTCACAGCCTTATCATGCCAGAGCTTTGTACTGATGCATTTCTTCACATGCACAGCTCAGCTACCTCTCTCTGTCTGCCCTGTGGCTGTAGGCGTGGCCCTCCTAGCCCCTAACTAACTGTGACCGCCATTAAGAAGGCAACCTGTGGTATGCTTTTACTAAATGCAACCGTTCCTGAAGCTGAATTTTTATTTTTCATTTTTAAATAAACTATATTTTTGGCCACTCTCTGTTTTCCAAGCAAGGAGATTGTCTTTGTCTGTTTTCTGCTGCTGTAAGAGAATGTCACAGACTGGGTAAATTATAAACAACAGAAGTTTATTTGGAAGTCCAAGAGCATGGCAGTGGTCCTAGAGAGGGCCTTTGTGTGGCATCCTAACATGGCAGAGGGGCAGGCAAGCATGAGGTGGGGTGGCTGAGCCCACTGTTTGTATCAAGAGCTCACTCCTGAGATAATGACATCAATGGATTCATGAGGGTAGAACCCTACTTCTTGTCACTCACCTCTCCAAAGTCTTGCTTCTTAATGGTGTCACAAGGGCAGGCAAATATCAACGTGAGGTTTGCAGGGTTAAATGATTTCTGTATTTCAGGGATTATCTCCCAGAGTCCCCAGAAAAATTTGCAGGCAGGAATCACTCCTGTGATCTTGGTTAGCAGGAACACCCCTTCACTGGCAAACCCACTTCCTGTCTTACTGTTCTGCAATGCTGCTGGTCCTTAAGAAATTAAGAGAGTGACTGAGGCCATCAAAGAGAGGGACTACACTGCTTAATTTCAGCAGCAAGCAATCTGCTACTCAGCCGTCTTCCAGTGTCTTTCCATGCATGAGGCTCAGGAAACAGAAGATTCGTGGGTACACGGGACCAACATCTCTGTAATTGACGTAACACACAATTAAAATGTGAATTCCTGCTCTCTACTCCGTATCTATGTGAGCAAGAGCTTTGGGAATGAATCTGACAGCACCTCATTTGGCTTCAGTGCACACATTAACTTGGAAAACTATCTTAGAGTGAGTCTGTGTATTGGTCAGAATAGGGTAGTTATGCTGCAGTAACAAATAACACCAAAATCTCAGCGACTCGGTGCAAGAGAAGTTAGCATCTCACCCACCCGAAGTCTGCTGTGGTTTTGAGAGCTTTCTGAGGAGTGTTCCTCCCGCAATGACTCAGTGGTCCAGGCTGTGCTGATTTGGGGGCCCCTCCATTCCAGCCTGAGGCTTCAGTTTCACTGTGTCATAGAAGGGAACCTGTCTACCATCGGGAGCTGTGAAACACAAAACTCCACGTTCATCATCTTCAGGAAGGAGAGGAGAGCTGGAAACACTAGTGGTCACCAGTGCAATCTAGCATGGTAGGCGAGAAGGGTATGTAAATTAATATTTGCATTTCTCAGGTTCACTCCAAATTCTGCAGCCCTCCAGAGAGGAGAACCAGAGGAAAAGGCCGTCATCATTTGCCTTGCTATATTCTTTCTTGTGTGTTTATACAAAGAAAATAAACGAGAGAGTTTCTCTCGTCAAATGTTCACAAAGAGGAAAAGATGCTGATATTGATATGAAAATCCAAAGGAAGCTTCCAGTGCTGCATGGGCACCCGCAGCCCTTCTAGACCTGAGATGGCTTCTCTATTGTTCACTTGTGGGACTTAGGGATGTGGTTCTCATTCTCTTCCTTTGCTCTTGTCCCTTCTTTTCCCCACAGTTTTCCTATTTCTTGGTTTACAGTGAAACAGGTAAATCTATGCACTTTCTCCTTCTCCTCCATCTGCCTGAAGAAAGCACATAAGTCTTTCTGTTTGCTGCTTACAGAATAAAAGTAGAGCTAGGCACAGCGTCACCTGCCTGTAGTGCCAGCTGCTCAGGAGGCTGAGGCAAGAGGATAACTTGAGCCTATGAGTCTGATGTCAGCCTGGGCAACACAGTGAGATCCCACCTCAAAAAAATCAAAACAAAACACGACCACAAAAACCAGAGGGAAAATAGGCAAGGGTCAACATACAGGGTAGGAATGGTAAGAAAATTCTTGCTTTTGGACTGGGCCCAGGAAAATAGAGGTCACATAAAAGTTTGTGTTGATCCATTTGAATTGCCTTCTCTCTGCTCTGGAACAATGGCCTGTGTGCCCTTTGGCTAAACAGAGACTAGAAGCAGGAAACGATCAGTGAACAGAACGAGGGCCTGCTGTGATTCCAATTGCATCTCGGGAGGAAGCCAGAGGCTCTAGAACAGCGACAGTGAGAACCTTGGATGGACCTTTGTGAGTTCTCTAAGGTTTTAAAAGAGCAAACTTCTTCCTGGCTGAGAAGTGGCATCCCACACTCTTCCAGGCTCGGATGGACTCTTTGCATCTGGGTGTAGGCGTGTGCTGGAGGGTCTTATGAGCACAGAAGGAGGATTTGGAGGTCAGAGCAGCCTGAAAGGGGAGCGTAGTGCAACCCTGCGACAGGTGCAGTGGCAGCTTCAGTAGAATTACAAAGACAGATATATGTATATATACATCTACATATCTACACACATGCATACACACACACAGAGGCATGCATGATTTTAAAAGCATCTGGAATGTCACCAAAATCCATGTTTGAAGGCCTGCCCCCAACCTGCGGTGCTATTGGGAGGTAGTTGAACCTTTAAGAGGTGGAGCCTAGCAAAAGGAAGTGAGGTCACTGTGGGTGTGGCCTTAACAGGCTTTTGGAGCCCCACCCCTTCCTGTCTTTCTGTGTCCTGGCAGCCATGAGGTGGGCAGCTCCTCCGCCCTGCACATGATAGGGTGTGCTGCCCCAGGCCCAAAGCAATGGGAGCAAATGACCATGCCTGGAACATCGCAAACTGTGAGCGATAACACATCTTTTCCCTCTTTAAGTTGATTTTCTCAATTATTTGTCTCAGGGATGAAAGCTAACACTCTATTCAAAGTATGACTCAAAATAGCACTGATGCTGGACTTAGTACTTTCATTCCTCCTTGATACAGCTCTAATTTCTCTAGAAGTCTGTTTCCATAGAGCATGAAGGAGACTGGAGACTTGGTGGGGAAGCATTACCTTACCGACAAGTAAATTGAGACACAGAGCTGTGATTAGAAGCTGCAGTGAGATCCAAAGAAGCCAGATTCTTCGACCGAGGGCTCTTTAACAACAACCCACCGCCATTTAATCACAGAGAAACTGCAGAACAGAAAAGGATGAGTTTCTCTAAGTTTCTTTTCTTTAATGAGTGTATCTGATCCTTTTCTCTGTGATTGAACAACAACAATAAAAAGCCAAATGGTGGGTAAGTAGATTGATCACATCTCAGATTCATGTCCCAGACTCAGGGTGCTCATGGAATCTCTTTTGATCAAAGGCAGGAAAGCAGTCTGTGCTGAGTGACTATCAGGAAAATGCTACTAGAGGCAGGTGTTGAGTCTGCGTATACTTTCCCTCCTCCTTCCCCACGGCCATTCTCTGGGCTGTTTAAGGCTGCGTTAGCCAGCTTAAACCTTTGTGCATGGGAAAAATTAGGCAAAACAGTCTCTTCTCCTTGTTCCTCTTCTTAACAAGAAAAACTACTCAATTCTATCCGTGTAAGAAAAGGCTCACGTAGATAGTCATGTATCCCTCTCTTTTTGGGTGGCCAAGACAAATTGTGTTTACCATTCCTGCAGAGTTCCTTGAGCCTTTGTTTCCCCAACAGATAGTCACAAGACCTTCAGCTGCACACCTCCAGCCCATACCCGTCTCATCTACCACACAGGTGCCTTGTGACCAGGACAGATCTGACCGCAGAGGCAGACAGACTTCTTGGAAAACACAGCCTCTGATCACGGAGGCCTGTACCACTGTCTGTAGCCTTTCTGAGTTTTCTACTCAGTTGCTGGAGTCTCTTGCTTGTCTCCCCAAATAATTTAACACATCAGGATGGACAATTACTCCAAAAGAAATTACCCAGGCAAGAAAATAAATACAATATTCTTCAGATTGATCTTAGCACCAGAGGATTGAATCAACTCTCTACCCCAAGCCTGGCATGCGATGAGGCCCCAGACTTCATTCTACCTTTATAGCCATGGGGCAAAATGACCACCATCAGCTATATTCCAGATTCTTACACCTGGGAGCAAGGTTTTTAACTAGACTCACTGTTATGGTTTAGATCTAAAACGTTCCCCCAAAGATTTGAGCTCTCATAGGTGGGGATTTTGGAAGGTGATTGGATTACAGGGGCTGATAGCTGAATTGCTACTAGGAGATGGCATCTGGTTGGATGAGGCGGGTCAATGTGGGCCTGACCCGGAAGGAAGGGTGTATCTTCCTCCCTAGCTCCTCCCTTTTCTCTCTGCTTCCTGTCCACCACGCAGTGAGCAGCTCACCCCACCACGTCCCACTGCCATGCTGTCCTTCCTTGGTGACAGCTGACTGAAAGGAAGGACTGAAAGGTGACCCAACATAAGCCTCTCCTTCCTCAAATTGTGGTGTTTTGTCCCAGCAATGAGGAAAGTGACTAAGATAATCACAAATCCTTGTCCTTTCCTGTCCATAGCTCCTTCTAAGCTGACTCACTCACCTCCCTTTGTAGGAGAAAGTTCACCACATACTAGCGATGTGAACCTCTACATCTTAGTTTCCCCATCTGTAACCTGGAGCTAATTTTAGAACAACCTTATGAGAGAATTAAATAAATATGGATGCAAATTAAATGTACTTTTATAAAATGAATGTAGTGGTCAGATACGTGTGAAAGGCTCAGACTGATACCAAATAAGTCTTAGCTGCTGTTATTATGTTGCGTGACTAATTCTTCCCTCCTGCAACTGGACCAGTATTGAACTTCAGACAGTAATTTGATTCACGGATTTGGTAGCAACCTATGCTATGGCCCATCAGGAAATACCTTATCATCTGTCCAGCTCATCCTGGAATCTGAAATCAGACATGTCTGGAGAGGGAGGTGGATAGAAATGGGAGCAGAAGTTAAGATAAAGAAAAGCTTTGGATACAGAAAAGGCCACAGGGGCAAAACCCAATTAGAATTATAAAGGTTAGAAACACAAATGGGCAGAAATCAAGAGAAGTAAAAGGTATGGAGCAGAAGGAGAAGGAATGAGCCGCTCAGGGCGGGATTGGAGCAGATTAGAACGGACGTGGGAAGCCACAACAGTTGCTTCAACAGGCGAAGCTCCGTAAGTCCCGCTTCCCCTGAAGTTCTAGTTTCTTGAGCCTGTGATTTCTGGTTTTCCTGCTCTTTCTTGGGCCAGCCCTTTCCTCCTGAGCACATCTACCCTTCAACAAGCCCCCTGTTATCCAAGATCCCTCAGTGGATCTCTATGTCTCAACCCACACAACCAAGTTACCAGAAAAAACAAAAACACACAATCTGCCCCAGCCCAACCTTCCACGCTCGTCTCTTAGCTTCTTATTTTCCAGGTGTAAAGCGACACAGCCACAGCGTGCTCAGGACCTTCCTCCACGCTCCGACTTGGCCCAATGCCCTTCCCACCTGCCTCCATCACTCTCACGCATCTCAGGCACAGTGGAGCCCCGCAGATCTCATTATGATGTCTGCAGACCTGGTCTCCGTCTTATGTGCTCTTATGCTTCTCATTGTCTGCACCCGCAACTTCCTTCAGGAGCCCTCTCTCTCTGGCTGAAGCCACTTTGTCCCTCATTTCAAAGCCTAGAAGAGTCTGGGGGTCAACACATCTCCCTGCCCCTGCCTATCATGGCTCTTGACCAAAGGCCAGCTAATGGGAGACTGTGAGAGCCCAGTCCCTTTGCTCGGAATCCCGGGGCAGGCTCTGAAATACAGCTCCCTCTTCAGGGTTGAAGGATTGGGCTAACCCTGTCCTCCACAGGACATGAGCAGACGCAGAAATCTCATCTCCCCGAGGTCTCCCCTGGATTCTCTCTTGATCCCTACACTCCCCTCCCAGTTTCCCCAGTGCCACTTCCTTAATTACTCATTTGTCCACACACTTCCGGATCTGCCTCTGGGGCAACCAGGCTAATCCCCTTCTGCCCCTGTGAGTCCATCACACGTTAGGATAACAGAGAGCACATTTACTGGTTTTGTGTCTGCCTAAACTATGCCTTCTCCAGAAGAGATGGTTTTGCCTTGTTGGTGTTTATATCCCCAGTGCTTAGCACAATCCTCAAAAAGTCTATTTTAAAAGTACAATTTTTGTGCATTACCTACAATTACCCTAAATCCATGAAAAGGGAAAATTATATAAAATAACTGATTTCTATGGACTTCTAGCTTTAGTTTCCTCATGTGTAAAAAGATTTTTTTATACCTAAGATCCCCAAAATCTATGATCTTATATTTGATCAAGATGACAATGATTTTGTATAATCAACTTTGTCACTTAATCAGAAAAGATGTGAAAATCTGAATGATTTTTAACTCTGAATCGAGAAATCTGATTATCCAGGGATAATTCATAAATCCTCAATTTTCTAAACAGCTATCAATGACTCTGATGGTTGCACACATATTGTTTAAATCCTGCCTTACAAATTTGTTCATTAATTTATCATCCAACAAATGATTATTGAATGAGTACTATGCCCAAAACACTGGAACCAATGGGATGAATAGACAGGCTTGGACATACAACAGTTAAAATATATATAGCAATGTACAGTCAAAAATGCATGCCTGTGTATTAACTCAATGCATTGCAAACTGTAAGATGATTAATACGATCTCCATTTTACCCAGCACCCATAGGGAGGTCCACTGGCTCCTCCCAGATCACACAGCCAATAAATGGAGACCTTGACTCTACCAGTCTTGGCTTCAAACCTCATCCCACTTTTACTCCACCACATTACTTTTTCCTCTGCAAAACACCCCCAGGGATCAGCACCTTACCACACTTTCTCATTTGTTTTAGCTCTAGATTTAGGGGTCACCTTGAAATGTTTCAGAACGTTATCCTTCAACATTAGATGGTTTTATGTTAGAAATGCCTGTTTCATAAGGGAACTACTGCTTGTGCTCCTTTAATCTCTACTAAGTCTTCACAAATGATTTTATTCCTAAGGAAAAATGACACCTTCTTTGTTGGGCACACATACCAATTGAATAAAAATGTAGATGCTTATAATAGATCACACCTGTAAATAAAGTTATATTTTTATAGAAGTGTTCAGTTGAAGTATTAAGTCATACATAAGGTACATTTAGTTATAGAAATCTAAACATATGTTTATGTGAGATACCAACATATTTTTAGATAATGGAATGTGGCAAGAGGATGAAAAGCTTTAAAGCACTTGTTATTTATTCCTGGGAAACCAGGACAAACTTCAGAGCCTTCAAAGACAATGGTAGAAGAAAATGGCATAAAACACAAGAAACACAGAAAAAATGGTGAAAAATAACTAATGAAGTAGCTAGTATCGAGCAACAGATAGTGAGAATTAGGTCAGTCAGCCCCCATGAAGTAGATCCCAGTTTTAATCTACATCATAATAAAAAACAAATCTAATTAGAAGTGGGGCAGAGTAAAGACGAGCCTGTAATGGAGGAGGCTACAATGTGTATAGGATTAAGGACTGTGGCTCTTGCAATTAGCATGTCATCAAATTCAAACATTAATTTTGCAACCATGTCTCAAAAACAATCAATGTGCTTTTCTACTAACAAAGAAAGATACATTTGCAGAACTGGACAAGAACCAAATCAAATGCAATAGTTAGGTTCAATGTTGACTTTATGAGGAAATTTGATTTTGTTCTCATCCGGTTCAGTTTGTGACCAGAATCATGGAAAAAATCAAGTTCATGAACCGAGGTACCACTGTATTACGGTTTAAGGGCTTCTAGAATGGACACCCAAACAATGCAAGGACAGTGAGTGTGCGTGGGTGGGGCTTGGGCACCATGCGCCGCCTACAGGATGATGTGAATCTGGGCTTCCACTTCAGAACATCCAAAAGGTCTTCTCCTGAGTTACTTTCCCTTGAGAAGAAGCTTTCAATCACTTGGGTAGAAGCCTGGCTTCCAGACAGCTGAGTGCCAAGGAGGAGAAAAGGCTTGGAGAGCTCCTACTGCCCAATACACAACCTTTAAGCCTCTACTTCCCCGGTGTCTCTCCCCAGGCATTGCTTATACCTGAATCCAGATTTTTTCAGGTTCTTATTTGCAGAGCGCACTATACTCGGATGATCTGCTGAGGTCAGAGAGGAGGGGTCAGAGAGATGGGGTGGAGGTAGAAAGAATCTGGATGACCTCGCCACTCCCTTGGCCTTTATTCTTTCTGACATTCTACAATGGGAGTTGCCTTGAACTTTGCTGACTTCCCCTCTGCCTTTTTCTTTCTAGAGAGAAATTAACATGTCACAACTTGCTATGTTAATTGAGAAGCACAATGATTTAGGAAGGTCCCATGGCGGAAATGTACAGAGAGATCTGCAAAGACATCATCAAGTCAAATCATGGCCAGATCTTAAGATGCAGTAGCCAAAGCTGAAGTCATTGGAGTTCAGGTGATAGTTTTCATCTCATTGATGTCAACTCTCTAGAACTCCTTGGAAACAGAAGCTTGGGGTGGAAGGGTTTCACATTCTGCTTGTGGTGGGCAGAGAGGGCACCGGAGATGTGTGTGGATTCTGCTCCAGGCTCATGCTCCTTCCCGGCTGCGTGATATGGAGCAAGTAACTGATGCTTCTTTGAAAGAATCACTTGCTTCTTTGAAAAAGAGCTGCAATTGGACCTCTCCCATCAGCTTGTGAAGATGAATGAGACCATCCTGTGAATGCCCCATGCCCAGCCCCTGGCACAGAGACACCCAGCAGAGGTTGCAGCTGAGGCTGCCATAGCCCTTGCAATCCAGTGTGGGCCTGGGGTTGTGCATTTCTGCTTAATGCCCTTTGCCCCAGGAGAAAAGGGGGAGAAAGGCATAAAAATAAAGCAGTAGATCACACACACTGTAAGCAGAAGAATGCAGCCCCAAGAAGTCCCCACAGCACCCGAACAGAGTGCCAGGCTTCCTCCCTCCCTTTACACCCCAGACGGTTGCACAGCTTCACCTGCGAGAGAGCAGGCTAGGAATGAGAGAAGGATGCTTTCTGAACCTTTCAAGCATGATCCTACCCCTTAGGAATAGGTCAAGTGACCTCTTGGGAAGGGAGAGAGGCATTCCATATTCATGTGACTCTTGATTCACTTGAAGGTCACTCCCCACGTGACATCAGCCCCTTCCTGGAAACATTTAGCACCTGATCACGGAGAGAGCAGTTGGCCTCTTCTGTGTGATTTAATTAGTTACCCTTGGGGTGGTTGGCTGGGAGCCCAAATTCCATGCAATCTCATAACTAGAAGGAACTTTCAAGATCACCCATTCAGGCTGAAATCTCCTCCATGACATCTTCCACAAGTGACTATTCACCTAGTTTGAGCTCCTCCTGTGGTACGGAATTTAAGAACTTTTGGAGAATGCTGTTTGTGGACAACTCTGTGAGCAATATAGCTCTTATTTAAATCAGTTCATCCCTTCAATGGATTTTTTATCACTTAAAGGTGGGGCACAGCAAAGAGTTTTAGAATCTGTCCCAGGGTTGGAGATGGACATCAAACAAGCAGTAAGAGATCTAGAGGCGTGCAGAGGGTGTGAGTGTTATAAAAAGGGAAATGCAAGGTGATGTGGAAACATTAGTCTAGAGCAGTGGTTATCAGCTGGTGGGGCGAAGACAGAAGATGATTTTAACTCCTAAGGTTTAAAAATTTACACTTAACAGTGCCTGGAGACTTTTATTTTGTCACAACAGAGATGCTACCAGAATCTAGTGGGGAAGGGGCAGAAATGTTGCAAAACATCTGCAATGCACAGAATAGCCTCCAGCCCAGAATGATGTGCCTGGAGAGCTCAATACAACTGATGTAGACACCCTGGCCTGGAGGTTTCAAGAAGCATTTATGATGGTTAATCTTGATTGTCAACATGGTTGGCTTGACACACACCTAGGAGATTAGGAAAGCACACTTCTGCATGTACCTGGGTGGGTTATGGGGAGTGACCTTGGGGACTATTTCTGGTCCCTGACCCCTTCTTCTTGTGCTCTGCTTCCTGGCTACCATGTTTTGAGCAATTTTCTCCACCATGCCCTTTACCATGATGTCCCTGCTGGAATCAGCTAACCATGGACTGAAACTTCTGAAACCGTAAGCCAAAATAAACCTTTTCTCTTTTAAATTGTGCATGTCAGATATTTTGTCCCAGCAAAGGAAAGCTGACCAACACAGCATCTTACTCAGGGAGGTAAAACTGACTCATCAAAGGCTGAGAGGGGGAAAGAGTGTCCCAGCAAAGGAAGCTGCATGGACATAGCACCAGAGGCTGGAGAAGGAAGGCAGTTTGGGAAGTGGATTTTTTATTTACCCTAGTCCTGCCAATCATCAAGGACCTGCAGGAAAGTTTCCATCCTCCTTCCCTAGGAAAAGCCTCCAAGTGTCTGAGGACAGATGTGCTGGTCTTGACGATTTTCTTTTTAAAATCCCTCAGAGTTACTCTAACAAAGAGCTTTGTGACTCTCCCGGCTCAGTTACATTGTGTTGACCTAACCCTCTGGTCCAAGGTCATGGTGCTAGCTCAGACATTCCCCTGGCATGAGATGATGGACATGGACGCCTGTGGACCCAGCACCACTTCAGGGTCTGCAAACAAGGTTTCCCTACAGGGTTCCTAGGCAAGACACATCAGCCCGGGAGACACATCAAGTTTGTCACACTTCATGGATAATAGACCCTGGCTATCATTGACCTTGAGTGATTTTTAAAGCTCTGCTCTGAAAAACTTGGCTAGAAAAGTTGTGAAGGAAAAGTGGGTCAGGCATTAGCAGATCCTGAACGCTGCCTCCTAGAGCCGCAGAGAGGAGGGAGAGAGAAGGGAGAGAAGCAGGGTCTGTCTCCTCACACCAGGCTGACCACTTCCCAACCAAGGATGCACACCCACCGGAAGCAGCCACCTGCAGCCAAGAATTTGTCAATGCCTTTCCTGGCCAGGGCCACCTCTGCAGACTAAGGTAAGGCTGATGAGGACAGGATGCAGCAGTCAGGCTTGATCACAGAGAGAGGAAAGCAGCAGGCATGGGGAGGCTGCACCAAGGTCGGCCCCAGCGCACAGGCAGCGTAGTAAGCAGGCCGACTGTAATGAGCACCCAGGACTCGGCGGTGCCAGGATGGCTGTGTGGGACTCTCTGTGCACAATGATAGAGCCAGGCAACGAGGCAACACCTGCTTACAATGGTGATCTGTTCCAGCAGCTGATTTGCCAATGCACGATATGGACACAGCAGAACATGGGAACCAGAACTGATTCCCTCTCCCCTTATGACTGAAATGTACATATGTGGGTTGGGTTTTTATTTGAGAAGCTGTTAAGGGACAAGTTATTGGTAGAGCTGTGTATCCTTACTTTAAACTGGTGGAGTTGGGAGTTACTGTTTTTAATCCGTGAACGCCTTTGAGGCGGTAGGTAGCTCAGAAGTAGTAACAGTTCAGTCTGTTAACTGGACACAAAAAGCAAATACTGGTCAGCACCACTGTTAGCTCCTGGGGGAGGCGCAGAGATGAAAAGGAACGTATCTCAAAGCTGATTAGTCCTCCTAGGCACCATGGCTATGTCTGCAGACGTAGAGGTACAAAGTGCCAGAGAACACAGAGGAAAATGGCCCTTTGGGAAGGTGAAATCAAGAAAGATGTTGTGGGAAAAGAAGCCTGTGAGCTGGGCTTGGGGGATGTGTAAGGACTCGATGGAGAGAAGGAATGTTAAAGGGGTATGAAGGAGGGAGGAGAGGGAAAGTAGGAGAGAAGACCCAGCATGGACGAAGAGACAGGGTTCCTTGTCCCAGCTGTGCTAGCTTCAGCCAAGGCTCCAGGGGCACCGGCAAGTGTCCTTGAATCAGGCCCTCTGCTCCACGTCTCTCCAGGTTCTCAGGTCCTCCTGATGGTGGCATCTGTTCCCCGCAGGTGTCCAGACAGATGGGTTCATACGCCAGGTGTCAGTTCCACCCCACCTCTCCTTGCACAGTCCCAGGCGAGGGAAAACCCAGCTTTGCGTCCTTCACCCTGACTGTGCCCCATCCACCAGGGAGCAGCTGAGAATGCGGAAGCCGAGGCTCTTCCCAGACTCATTAAAACCCCCAGCTGTTTTCCAAACTGCACTTTTGCACAAGTTCCTCAAATGTCTCTGATGCCTATCCAGGGTTTGGAACCCCTGGACTGGGTTGCAGGCAGATTTCCACAGAAAATATCTGTTCCCCTCCTCCAAAGGGGTCATCATAGCTGTTATTTAGAAGACGGTTCTATACGGGCCCGTGGGGGTCTCACTCCGCACGGCATTCATTCTAGTGCTGGCCTCACTAATCCCAGTGAACTTGGGCAAACTTATAAATTCTCTGTGCCTTAGTTACTTCATCTGCTAAATGGGGCCTGCAGCTGCTTTCCATACATGGTGTGAAAATGGACTGGGGTCATGTTTGGGATGAGTGCACTGATCAGCAAAGGCTTTCTCCTCATATTTGCTGCAAAGCACTCATATTGACTCAATAATCCTAGCTCCTTGTGGACGGGGAGCGCTATCTCAGTCCTTTAGAAGCAGGAAACCAGCAGAGTCTACACGCAATCGCCCACGGCAGGTGCTTCCAACAGATGCAAGTCCACTGGGCGAAGGCAGTCCTCTGCCTAGACACTCATACGTCTCCTTTGTCTGTGGGTAATAACTGCAGTTACTACTTAATTAAGAAAGTCTTCCAAGGAAGAACAATCAATTTGCAAATTACGTTGGGTAAAAGCAGCCAAGTTGTTGCTGGGCCTTCGTGGTAGCCAGTGCATACTAAGTGAGGCAAGTGTCCATCACACAAGGCCCGCTTGGCGCTCTCTGCCTTCGTAGATTTACAGTCTCCAGAGTTCATCCAAGCTGTCAGCCCAGGGAATTTTGATGCATCAGTATATTTCTTAGGTCAGGGGCCAAACCTACTCGGTACAGCTTGTCCCTTTATCAGCAGGAGAAATGATCAATCTAGAAAAGAATATATAATTCATGACCAAATCGAGCAAAGCATTAAATCAGGAAGCTGACACCAGCCCAACTGATGGCATTGCTTTACTAAGTGTATTCCCCACTGTGTCATCGCCAGCCCATCTTGATCTAAAAACACCTGCTTTGGAGAACGGGTCTCTCCTCAGCACCGGGGGAGCAAGCAAATCGCCTCAATCAGTAGCCATTTCTGTTGATGGAAAACCTTGTGGCCCCGCTCCAGCAACATATAAATGTAAATACAAATTGAAGTGCAGGTCTGAAATAAACAGGGACACAGTATGGCTACATTAAAATATTTATGCCCTCAGACTTTTAGACATCCATTATCCACAGTATGTTAATAAGAACACTGGACTGACCTTGGCCGGGACACAAAACTTCCAGAGCCTTGCGAAACAACTCTGTCCTCCCACACGCCTTCAGGTATAGAGAAGTATGCAAGGGAGAAGGTGAACCCGGAAACTGACTTGGGGGAAACTCGTGACCACGTTGGAGTCCTACCTTCTCCTGCCAATGATTAGCTGGTGACATTGGGAAACTGCTTCCTCCCTCCAGGCTCCCACCTCTCCTTCCATGCACCGTGGAAAAGATCACAGAGATCAGCAAATACCAAACCTGGCTCAGTGTGTTCAGATTTTCAATGAAATGTGTGAATATACCCATTGCTGGGCCCCATCGCAGGCTTAATGAGAATCTGGAGTGGGCAGGTGGCCTCAGGGTGGTCATACAATGACGGCGACTCTGAAACTGACACCCTCCTACTCTGACGGTCTGTCCCCAAGTGTTCCTCAGTGGTATTTCTAAGACATAAATCTACCCTTGGTTCTGCATGGAGAAAAAACTTAAACTATTTCTCATCACCTACAGAACCAGTAGCTCTAGACTTGGTTCAGACCCTTGGAAAGACTTCCATGGCCCGTTGCAGTCTGGCTGCAAATTGCTCTCTTAGCTCTTCCCATCCCACTAACTCCCCACTTAGCATTCCCTGAGCAACTCGCTTTATTCCAAGCCTCCATAACATTCACATAGGCAATTTTCCTTCTCTAGAGGGCTTCTCCTGCCCCCTCAAAATTCTTAATCCACCTTTCCAGACCCACTTTTAATGTCTTCTTCCCTAGTCACCTCAGAGTAAACCACTGGAGTGTCATCGTTTGTGTGATCGTCTCTCCCATCTAACCTGGAGGTCTCTTTGGGGATTGTTTTTCGGGGCACCTGTGCCTGTGGGCACTCTGGTGTGGGCCAAGCAATTGGCTCCTCTGCCTAATGCACTTAACTGTAGCAACAGGTTTCTTCTCTGGTCGGGGGTATTTTAAATATTAAAACAAACATGAACACATTAGAGGGCCAAGTACAAAATGTGTGTGAAATTTGAACTCAAACTTCCGGGGAAACAGTGACAGACCATTCAAGATGTGCTGCTATTGCCACCAGCAAGCACCCCACATCACTTCCCTCCCCATCTTCCTTCAGCCTCCTGGACCATCAGGGGCTTCAAGACAGACCTTGAGAAGCCCTGGAAGCCACAACTGGTCTTGTTCCTCACTGATGTGCCCCATTGCCCAGCACGTAGTAAATGCTCAATAAATTCTTGTTTATTGTTTGGTTAGGTGGATAGACAAATGGAGGCACAGCTTAGCAGCAATAAAGTTTAAATGAATAAAAGGACTTCTCATCAAATCCCCTCCAGATGTCACAATCTCTTCTCCCTTTCATACCAAGCTCCATTTCATACAATAAAAGTAGCATAAACTGTCAGTGTAGGGCACTGAGCTCCAACAACTTGACTCTTTAAAGGGCTGGGATGGCGTGGGTCCCTGTTTTGCCTCGGTTGAATGAGAGGGAAAAAATTCAAGCAGTTGGCTCTCCACACTCCCTTCCTGAAGGCGCCTCCAAGGCAGGTGAGATGTTCAGCCAGGAATAATCCAACCGACTGCCTGAGGTGAGAGCACCCACTGAACTGGAAACCAAACACAGGAAGGTTGGGAGCAACCCGGGGCTCCCAAAACGTGCTGGGTCATTGATGAAAGTTGGTGAGGAGAGAGGGAGAGAGGAGGGGACGCTGCCTCTGGCTGTGAAATCCAGGTTCCAAAAGAGGCGGGGGTGGGGTGGGATCTGCGGGCCAGAGGACCCAGAGCTTCGTCTCTTCGCGCCTGCTCCCACTCACAAATGCACCCATAGACCTGAAGACCTGACCCAGCTGAGTCCAGAAGCTAACTGGCCCCACAGAGGGAATATCTGAAGCAAAACTACCTGAAGTTGAAACCAACGGAGCAAATGAGGCTTAGTACAGAATTCATGAGAACAGAGAATAAACAGCTCAAACAGAGGCTTCCTGCCCCTCTCTGCATGTGCCTGCCAATTCTGCATCCCCCAGCCCAGCTTCTGCCTTGTTTCTGTCCCTCCCAGGTCCACCAAGGGTCCCTCTGCTGGACGCCTCCCCATGACCCTCTTCCCCCACACGAGCAAGCCTTCTCCAGAATCTCGCTCCATCTCTCCACCTCCTGCCCTCCGCAGCCACTGTCCCAGTCCAAGTGGCTCCTTGCTTTCTCCTAAAAGCAGGCAGAGGCTCATCTGGGATCCCTGCACCCAGAGGGCTCCTCGGTCCCCTTCAGCCAGCAGCACAGGCAGCTTCAAGCTGCAGACCCACCACAGCACCTTTGGTTACAACGCTTCGCCTTCTCCTCTTTCGTGTGCTGAAAGTCTGCAGCACTGACTTTCACCTTGGAAGGTTCTGCCCCTCCTGCAAGCTCATTTCACCTTCTCAGCCCTGTGTGCTCCAGGCGCTGCCTCCCCTCCGACGGTCAGAGCAGGGGCCTGGCACGTAGGATTCCTCTGCCTACGAAACCTTGCAGAGCACACTCCTGTAACCCTCCACCCTTCCCCGGGTCTCCCTGCCCAGCTTCATAACACAGCCTTATCAGATGCTGAATCTGAACATCACATCCTGTGGTGTCAAAGCCACCAAAGGTGAACAAGGAGAGGAGGTCCCCAGTCTGTCCACCTCTGCTGTCCACCTCTGCCTAGGACTAGGTACTCCAGATCAGCTTGTGCGCTGACGAACTCCCGCAGGACTAATCTCGATTGAGAACTCTGTCCTGCTTCCCACCAACCCACTCCTGAGCCAAACACATCCTTTGAGTTGTGCCATTTGTCCTGGATACCAACTACAGATCTCAAGACTCTTGGAGCCCAATTTTGGACAGCCGGACCAGCCTCTCAACTCTTTCTTTAAGGAACACAGTCCCCTCCCAGTGTAGGTCTAACAAGATGCAGATACAGCCGTAGATACCCATACAGGTGTAGACATGGATAACAGAGGGGCAGCACCAAGAAAAATGGGGTTAACAGCTTTGTAAACTCCTGAGGACAGAGATGGATGAGTTCTCTGCATTTTCATCTCTTGCATAGCACTTATCTTGGTGTCATTTACACTGCACTGACACAAAAGACCTCAGGAGATGCCTGAATGATATTCAGTCACCTGAAGCAATCAAGCAACTGTTATTTGTCAAGCCCGGGGCATGGTATCACCTGTTTCTTCCTTGTTCTCTCCTCTCTCTCTCTCTTGATGCATGTGAATGAGGCATTGTCAGTCTGTTTGGACTAAAGCAACAAAGTAACAAACTAGATTGTTTATAAACAACAGAAGTGCATTGCTCACACTCCTGCAGACTGAGAAATTCAAGGTAGGGTGCTAGCAGAGTCAGTGTCTGGTGAGGACCCACTGTCTGGTTCGAAGACGGCACCTTTGTGCTCTGTCCTCATGTGGTAGAAAGACAGAAGAGCCCCTTGAGACCTGGTTTATAAGGGTGCTGATCCCCTTCATGCAAAGGCCCTGAGTTCAAATGGGGGGGGATGTGTGCGGGGAGCAAGAATCATGAAATCTGTTGACCAAACCCAAGAAACTCAAACTGTACTTTCCAACTCCCAGTAGCTACAAGGATAATGATTCTGCGGTGATAATCTGTCACTTAAATATCACTCAACAATCCTATTCATCGGCTCATTTTGAGGCAGGAAATTAGGGCATGGCAAAGTGGCTGGACAATCAGGTATGACTTGTCAATCACAGAGGCCTATTTATCATGGCCAGGATGCATGCACCGAGCCAGCGCATGGAAGGCCCAGATCTGATGCCAGAAGGAAGATATAAAAGGCAGCAAGCATTGGCCAATGGCCACTGCCCTCTCGCTTTTACATGCTTTCTTTTCTCTTTTCTTCAGGGCAGTTCTTCCTTGGAGCACTTCTTTTCTACTCCTTTTCTTCCTCTTTTACCATTCATTAATAAGTGTTGAATTTTTACATATGTTCTTCATGTGTCCCATCCAGTTCTTTGAGCAGGAAAATGTCAGCGTGGAAAGGACCACTGGGCACCACAACATCTGGTAACAGTTTGAACCCCAGCAATCTTTATCTCCACCAAGCAAGAATGAGGACTTAAAAATGTGAATGTCTTGCCCAAAGCCATCCAGCCAAGGAGTAGGAAAGCCCGGATTCAAGCCTAGCATTATCAAATCAAGGCCTCCTATGTATGGTTTTGTAACTGATTCCCTAAAAACTTAGTACTTAGAAAAATATCATCCCTAAGTCACCAAGACAGTCTCAATATAAAAATGTCAGCTATGTCTTACTAGTTGAGAGACACTGGGCAGCTGTCACTGACCAATAAAGGAGAAAACACAGCGGCAGTGCAGCACGAGTGTTGAGAGATGTCAGCATCCCACAGGTGGTCGAAGAGTCCTGGCCATGTAAAGACGGACTATCCCCAGATGGCTGGACGCCGTGCTAAATGCAAACTCCGCCCCACTCAACATGCTGGGCCAGGAGTACCTAGATGCCGCCAGTCAGCCCAAGCCTGCACCTGCCATCTGTGCTTGAGCTGATGATCTATTCCCGGGCCTGGAGAAAGAAGCCGAGGAAGAAAGCCTACCTTTGCGAGTGGCTAAGATAGACTGCATTCCAAAGCAGGCACACAAGGGACTGAGGCCAGGCCATAGAGAAACTCACACGAAAGAAAACAGATGTCCTTGTTTGGGTTCAGGAGAATTTTAAAGTGCAGTAGTTGGGCTCAAAAGATGATACTCAGGTGATTATGGTCTTGAAGAGAATTGGCTGCCAGGTGGAATGATGGGACCATGCCACTGAGATCTTCATGAAACTCTTTGAACAAACTCACCTCTCAACCAGGATTCTGCAGATGTCACACAGAGGACACCATTCTTATCACCAAGATGACAGAAAGTGCCCAATGGAGATGTTCAAAGCCAAAGGTTGCTGGAGGTCACCTTCCTTAGAGGGGCAGCACGGGCCTGAGCTCCAGCCTGAGAGGTGGCACATTTTGCTTCCTCACAGCCCCTTGGTCTGAAGAGGAACTGGATTATAAAGGTTGTGACCCCTGACTAAGCAGATCGGAGCTCTCTAGGGTTCAGACACATGCAACACAGAAGCAGACCTTGTGCAGAAAGAACTTGTGCTTTCTCCGAGGCACACAGTATGGAGAATAGGACGAGAAACATAGATACTTTACATTCAAGCAGGAGCACTGCTCTAGCACTTTATAGTTTATAAAGCCCAATGTCATGTGCTTGTCCTCCTCCACCCTGGACAATGACAAAGTGAGCGTTTTGCACATTAATAACCCTCACATCCTCACGAGCTGCCCGTGGATGGAGAAGTACAGGCTGGAGGTGCCAGGCAGGGAAGGAAGGGCGGGCACATACATGCATACATAAAGCAATAAACCTGAGAGGTCAGTAATTTGCCCAAAGCCACACACACAGATGGTGACAGTGTCAGGACTTGAACTTGGCTCTTCTTACTTGAGATTCCATTTATTTCCAGCGCAATTCCTCTCTGAACTACAACAGTGATGCACCTGTACCATTTGTCTTTAGCACTCTTTAATTCATTAGCTCTTCACCACACCCTCTCTTCCTTATCCCGGCAAAAAACACAGCGTGCAAACTACATTTCCACCCAAATGACCTCCACCCTCTAGGTCAGGTGAGTAAGAGTGAGCCCGCTTGTTTAGGTAGCATGAACTGACAGAGAACTAGCGAGGACTGCTTTCTGAACTGTTCCCGGCGTATCTGCATCTCTACCACCAGCTGATCATAGAGTAGGATAAGAAGCATCATTAGAACAAGCAAAGCACAAAGATTTCCATGTTTAGCAGAGTCCTCTGTCCGCACGACCATGCCACAACAGAGGTCTGCTAAGCTGACTTGCTGGTGCAGTCCCAGGCACTGCGAAGCAGGAAGTGAAAAAGTGCTGCTTTTTGAAGGGCACTCGGTCATTTCTGACCAGCCCGTGGCCTGGTTAATGTGAGTAATGAGGATCGAATGGCACGCAATCATGTCTTACACGGCTTACGAAATCCTTTCATATCACACACGATCTCACTTGACTCCTGCAATGATACTGTTGCTGGATATTATTATTATTAATGAACGCTTACTCCTGAGGGGACTAGGCTGAAAGGTATTACCTGATCACACAACTAGGAAACATCAGGTGAGAAACAGTTTCTAGGCTCGGAGCCCAGTATCCCTAAGCCACTTCCTCCCTGCATGGCCTCCATACATTCTTCTTTATATTCTTAGGAAACTTCTCCAGACCCTAACTCCTTCTCCCTGATTGGCGTCTCCAATTCAGAAAAATCAAGACGTTTGCTTGGAGGTGAGCACCGCTGAAGCATGGGAAACCAATGAATGCAGAAATAGCAAAAGGGACAAATGTTGTTGACCTTTTCTAGGTGTTCTCGTGGTGTTTTTCAGGGTTGTTCTTGCAGAGCAGCCCGCTGCCATCACTCCCTGCATAGAATTTTCCTCTGGCACATTTTCCTCCTTCATGCTTTCTTGTGCTGTCCCCAAGGCCTGAAGACTCCCTGAGCAAGGTAAGCGAGGCACCAAGAGTGCGAGAGGAGGCCTCACTGTGCCAGCAGCAACGTGACCGTAAACAGGGAACACTGTGCCCTATCGTGAACCTCCAGAGTAGAGGCAGGAAGGGGGGATTGGGAACTCCTTCCCAGATGTTCACCCTGCTCTGGCACCTGACTGAATCCTACATCTTTCCCAGTTACCTTCCAGAAAACCACTTTTTTTTTTTAATGCTCAGGAAACACAGAAAAATTCAGGTGTTTCTGACACCAGACAAGGGAAAGGTCACTGCTAAGTGGGATTTAAAAGTCGGAGGAGAATGGGGCAGATATTTCCAATTTAGGAGTTTCTGGCTGGCTTTTGTCCTGGCCCTTTATAACTTCCACTTATCATTTAATGAGAACTAAAGTGACTATAAATTAGTGTCTACTAATTCTCTATAATAGAAGAGAGGTCAGTTTGTCTTCTGAGAAAGCACAGGAGTACAGAGCAAATGGTTATTCCCAGCGTCCCCACTGACTCCCCGTGGTCCCGGAAGGCCCGGCCAGTGCTCCGTGTCCTGGCTTGAGATGGGAGAGGAAGTGGAGCCACGCACAGACACTCACCCAGGGATGGGGTGAGGCTGCTCGGGCTGTCAGAGCAGGTGGAAAAGCAACAGCCCTCTGGATACTGAAAACAACCATGCCAAAATTTGTCTTGGTTGTTAGTCATGGGGCTAGGGACCCCAAGAGACTGAAGACCAAGTCTGGAGACCCGACAGAGGAAGCTGCCTCCCCCCTCAGACTTCTTTGAAGACCGTGGGAGCCCAGACCCCGCAGTGAGTCTCCCCTTAGCCTGTGCTTTTCCGGCTCTGGCTCATAACTCTCTTAGGACGCCTGCCAAGATGGAAGCTACAAATGCTTACTCCTCTCTGCAGCTCCGCAGCAAGCTCGCCCAGACCGGAACAGGCTCCGGGGAAGCCCAGACTGGGCCTGCAGTATGCCCACCCTCCCCTCCCTGCCTGGCACCCCAGCCCACCCTCCTTGGGACCATGGGTACCAGAGCGAGGACATGGCCCTGGCATGGATGTGGGAGCCCAGCGAAGGCTGACCCCAGCCTCTGCCTTTCCGTCTTTACATGTCTATTTCCTCTCACGTTTCCGATAGTTCCTTCCAACTGGACTCAGTGCGGGGCCACAGAGGGCAGGATGCTTCCCTGCCTGTGCACCTTACTCATCTCCTCTCTAACCCAAACCATCTTCTCTGCACATCTGCCTGTCCTTCCCAGCCCTCGTCTTCAGCCCACTCCATGAACTTTCCCCAAATCACTTCTTGCTCCCTATTTGGACTGCAAAAAGTAAAATGGGAACATTAGGAAGACTGTAAGGACGCGGTCCCTGCCCTTACAAAATTTACATTCCACCTGGGGAGACAATAAGCTAACAGTGAGGATGGGGCCCTTTGGGAGGCAAAGCCAGAAAGAGCTGCGGGAGTTTGGGGAATTAGATTCTGGCGCGCTCACACCGGCTAGGGGCTCTGCCAAGAGCATGCTGCCTGGTATTTGAGTTCATCTTCACTGCAGCTGCAGGAGCTAAAAATTCCACTTTGTACACAAAGTGTACTTTGTACTTTGTAATATCCTAAAATGCAGAGACTTTGGGACCTTTTCTATGAGGCATGCCTAGTGGGCCACAGAGCCTGGGCTTTTAGAAATAACACCACGTTGCCGTCTGGCTGTGTCCTGTGCACCAAATATCTGTTTCAAAACACAGTGAGTTTTAATAACCAAATTGTTAGAGAAATATAAATCAAAACTACAATGGAGTATTGCTTCACACCCACTATGATGGCTCTAATAAAAAAAAGACACAAAAACAAGCATCAATAAGAATATGGAGAAATTGGAAACCTCATACATTTCCAGTGGCAAAATGAAAGGACACGGTCACCGTGAGAAGCAGCATGTTGGTTCCTCAGTGCACTCAGCATGGAGTTTCCACTTGGCCCAGCATCTCCACACCTGGGATGTACATCCACATAAAACCCATGCATGAAAGCTGGGCACGGTAGTGCATACCTGTAATCCCAGCACTTGGGAGGCTGAGGCAGGAGGATCATCCTGAGTTAGAGGCCAGCCTAGGCTACATAGTAAGCTGAAGGCCAACCTGACTACAGAAGGAAACTGTCTCAAAAAACCCAAAACCCATGCATGATTGTTGAGAGCAGTATTATCCACATAGCCCAAAGTGGAAACAACCTTAACACCCATCAACTGACGAGTGCATAGGTAAAATGTGAACTCCATAGAGTGAGCAATCATTCACCCATAAAAACACAAAGCTCTGACACACACCACAGAACAGATGAAGTCTGGCTAAGAGAAGAAGTCAGACATAAGAGGACACATGTGACACGATGTCATTATGTGACATGTCCAGAATGTACAAGTCTATGGAGACAGAAGGTAGACCGTTGTTTCCTCGGAGGAGGAGAGGCAGTGACGTGGGGGGATGTGACTGACAGTTAATGGGGACGCATAATAAAAATATTATAAAATCAGATCGTGGGGATGGCTGCATGATCCGATGAGGATACTAATCATCACTGCACACTTTGAACTGAAGGGTGTGAGAACGATATATCAATAAGGCTGTTAAGATATATTAGTTTTAGGAATAAATAATGTGTGACAGCAGATCGTTTTAAAACTGCCTCTAGAACTCTCCTCAGTTTGGGGTGTGTGGGAGATATCACAGGGCTTGAGAGTTCTATACAAATCTACTTGGTGTTTTCATTTGATGAAATATGAAACATAATGTAAATCCTATAGCAGACAGATGACTGCAAAGACGAAGTACTCCCTATATTTGAAAAGATGTCTTCATCAAACTCATGAATAAAATTTAGACACCATTAAAAGTAATCATGAGGATAACTCAAAAGATAATGCCCTCAAAGTCAAAAGAATAAGGTCACTATATAAACACTAATCATCATATTTTCTCTTTTTCTCATAGTAAAACATCACTTTTCATGTTAAATTAGTGCTGACTTGAACAGAATAGGTTTTGTAGATTGTGTTAAATGTGTAAATGCCTGCCAACTGCATAGTTATGAACCAGATATGTAGGCATACATATTTATACTTAATTTTATGTTGAAACAGTAATTCGTGTTCATAATACTAGGAACCATGCACATGCTTTTTTCCCTTCAAAGAGGGTATTAGTACACAAGGTTGAGAAATATTCCATTGTACTACAGTCATCTGCTGTGTAACATTTCACTCAGTGACAGACCCAGCCTGTCACCTAGTGACGTAGAAGCTGTCTTAGTTTAAGCACAATTTTGTGTTCGCACAACAAAATTGCCTGACAATGCATTTCATCAGTAGTATAAAGCAATGTGTGACAATATTTCCCATTTTCCCATCCATGTTCATAAAAAGAGGATCCCCCTTATGCACCCCTATATTCTCAGGGGCCTAAAAGTGGTACTCTATACACTCTTGAATCATCCACAGGTCTGATTTTAAATCAGCTGGAAAGTATTTATCCCCCCGAAGCAGAGAATCTTGCTGACTGGAAGGCTTTCCTTCATTGCTTCAAAGGTGGCCCAGGAGGGCTGACTATGGAGTGGCAGAGGACAGACCGGCCTTCCTGCTCAGACAGCCGCCAGCTGAGCGGGACCCTGAGGGTGCAGACACGCCCACATGTAGACCACACACTCCTCTGGGAGCCACAGCAGGGCCTCCTGCCAGCCCTCGCCTAAGCCTAGGGCCCAAAGCCCCGCCTGCTGCACATTTAGGGGAGATACCTGCTCTTCGTGCGACAATAGGCACAGCTGCCATGGAATAAGCTAGTATTCTGTTATGCCACTGCAGGCCAGCTGCAGGAGGGGATGGATGGTTCCAATAAACTGATGTTCCAGCAGCTTCTTTCTAGTATTTCCTACAGCTATTCTCAACAGGAGCTATTCCCAAGCAAGCACCGTAAATTGTCATTAAGTGGGATTGTGACACTGGAATTAGGATAATTCAAATAGAATCTGAAATTCACTTGAAAGAAAGGAGAAAAAGAAAAGTCTTTTTGGACCTGGGATATAGCTCAGCGGCACAGTGCCTGCCTGGCAAATGTGAGGTCATGAGTTCGATTCCTGGTGCCAAAAAGAAAAAGCTTGTTGTGAGTTGGATTGTATCCTACTCAAATTTTATATGTTGAAGTCTTAGCCTGCAGTACCTCAGATCATGACTGTATATAAAGGTGGTGTCTTTAAGAGGTAATCAAGGTGAAATGAGGTCCTGAGGGTGGTCCTAACCCTGTATCCTCATCTTTCCTGTCACTAAGACACAATACCCGACAGCCACAACTTAAAGGAGGAGAGGTTTATTTGGGCTCATGGTTTTAGTCCACAGTTGGGCGACTCCAAGGCAGAAAGGGTCTGGCGGAGGACAGCTGCTCACCTCATGGCACACAGGAAGCAGAGAAGGGAGGAGCAAGGAAGAGGGATAAACCCCTCCAGGTTACACCCCCAGAGACCCAGCTCTTCCTGGAGAACCACCTCCTAAGAGCAAGTCGGCTGTAATTCTCCAGGATTCGCCACCTTGCACAGGCCCTGCTGATGAGTTCCTGAGGCTTTGGGAGGACATCTAGATACAAAATGCAGCACCTGTGTGACTGCTCTGCTTATTTTATGGAGAACAGGAAATAAGGACACAGACACATGCAGAGGAAAGACTGTGAGGATGCTGAAGAAGACAGTCTTCTGTAAACCAATGAGAGAGGGTGATGAAAACAACTGCCTTGGACTTTCAGCCTCTGGTAAGGGGAGGAAATACCGCTCTGCTGTGTAACCCACCCTGTCCGTGGCATCGTATGTGACAGCCCTAGCAAACTAATGCAAGGCTGAAAAAAAGAATCTGTTAATTTATAAGTTCCTTCCGAGTTACAAAGGCCCTCCATTAATTTTATTTTCTTTAATCCTAACATCTCCCCTCACTTTCCATTTACTCTTCCTTCTTATAGTAATAGCTCCCCTCATCTCCCCATTTTCTTGGTGGGAGAACTGAGGCTCAGATTTCACTGAATTACTAGGAAGCACCACCCAGAGTAGAATTCAAAGGCAGGTGCCCATTCCTGTACCACTGTCCTTACTACCAGTCTTTTGTGTCTTTGGGCTATGAATGTGAAGTACAAACAAGACTGCAGATAGCATCTGAAGTACAGATTGATCTATTTAAATGCATCCTCATAAGCAACAGATTTCATTAATATATCCCTTAGACTGCAGCAAAGAGGCGTGGACCCTCTACGTTACACTCTAGAAGGTCTTGCGTGGATTAGAGAATACACCAAAAAGAACAAAAATGTGTAAAAAAGAAAAAAAAAAAAAAGAAAGAAAAACACATGTGAGTACTTTCATCACGCAAGACCTGGCACATTGCACGAACACAGCATGCTCGAAACATCTGCTCTTGTAACTATCACTGGGCGGGTCTCAGGCAAATGTGGCTCTATGTCTTTCCCCCTAAGTCCTCAACACAAAAGGCTGTTTACTGTGCTTCGATGCTATGAATTTGGCCTTTTTGTCACTTGTGCAACAGTGGATGCTGACACAGCTTCTTGGGTGTGGAAACAATTTGTGCTTAGCTGGGGAAAAAAAAAAATGACACATCTATCACCTTGTCAAATCCCTGCCCTAAGGTAACATTAACATAGTGAAACTGCATAATGAAATACAATTTCCCAGTGCCACTTCCTCTCTTCAGATTCCAGTCTGTAGTTCTACATAGACTAGGAATTACCAAAAACCTGCACACTTGCATGTAACAACTGAAAGATATTTTGCAGTATTAAATAACTCATATCACATTTAAAAGTCTACACACACAGATTGTACATGAAGTGTGAGGCCGAGGCCCCACATTAGCATCTGGGTGGACCCTGAATGCTAGACATGCAAATAGTTTTGTTTTATAAAACATCTAGTGAGAGTTAACTTCTCAAAAATGAAATTTTAAAATGTTAGCCTTGTTTAAAAATTTTGAGAAAAACACAATTTTAACTTTCTCTTTTGACTTTGATGTTCGTTTTTACCCTTTTTATGAAAACACATTTAAATTTTGAATACTATGACATTTAATTCTTTAGATGTTCACTATAAATAGGACCCAAATTATGTGAAAATCACATAATTAGTGATTTTTGCCAAAGTTAAGGAGAGAGAATAAATTTCCTGGAATAAATACATGGTAATTGATGAATTATGTATGTCTTCATTTTATTCTCATGCAAATGTCACCAACTCATCAACAGGATTCTCAGACGTGTGCATTAATAATTAAATTCAGTCATCTTTGGTATTTCTCCTACTTCTAGTCATTAAAAAAAGCAAAAATCAAAAGTACCCAGAGCCTTTTGCATTTTTGGTATTGCCACAAGCAGGGTACGCTTGGCACAGTAGGAAGAGAGTACCGATTGCATAGAACGGTTTGTTAGCAGGGTGAAGAGTTTTCACGTGTTCAGACACATAGCACATGGGCCTCCACTTGCTGTATGGCCCTGGGCCTCCCCGTGGGGTTCCTGGCTCCCCGACATCCCTTGGTTGGTTGGGGTCTTTCGCAGGCATGAGCGCTGTATTGCACTGGGCACCTTTTTGTTGTTGCACTCAAACAGTTGCCTAAGACCCAGTCCCCGCCTCTGAGCCCGGCAAGAGAGACAGACGGCAACAGCAGCAACTACCCAGAAAGCGGGCTGTGTGTGGTGTAGACCTCAAGTGAGGTGTGATGAACACTCTTGGGACTGTCGGGGTCTGTATCCCAAAGAAGACGCAATCTGAGCTCAAAAGGGAAGGGCGGATGAGAGTCCAGCAGAGGAGCACTGCATGTGAGGAAGAAGGCAGGGAAGCAGCACTGCTCCCCGGGAAATGAAGCTGCGGACCTGAGAGAGGAGAGGAAAGGTGATGCCGGATCCAGATGAGCCAGCTGCGGCCACTCCAAGGCACTTGACATGGATTCCCGGTGGATGCTTGAAGCCTAGGCAGGCTTTCAAGAGAGGGAATAAAATTAATATACCTGAAGTTAGAAAAGAACATGCTGGAGGTTCTGTGAAAAATTGATTATGGAAAGGGAATTTGGAAGCAGGAGGACTCATTAGAACATCTGGACATTCATCCAGGAAAGAGGAGAGGCCCAGAAATAGAGTGGCTCCAGGATGTGCCTGACGTGACAGGCTTTGTTCCCAAGTTTCGTCTCCAGTTGAAGTATAGTTTCTTAGAAGAACTGGGGGTGGGGGACCTGCGACTGTAGGTGACTGCACAAGTTTATCTCCATGCAGAAATCTTCCCTAGAGTATCCCAGATGGGCTGACATCCGGGTTCTGTTTGAGGGCTGGGGGTATGAGTAGGTACAACTATTTGCAGGGTCACCCATCTGATCAGTAGACCACTTTGGTTTCTGGAAAATGGTCCCCTGTGTTGAACAGAAACCTACCCCCATAAAGCACTTCCTTATTGGCTTCCTTATAAGCACTTACTTACTGTCTTTTGTAGCAGTAGTGTTCTAGCCACTAGAAATCAGAAGGGGTATTCAAATAGCTATCCTGTTTTCTTTTGGTAATCTATTTCCAGGGTAACCACTCTGTATTTATTGGCTTTCAGCTCCTGGGACAAAATACCTGATATATACAACATAATGGAGGAAAGGTTTATTTTAGTTCATTGTTTCAGAGGTTTCAGTCCATGGTCAGCTGGCTCCAAGGCAGGGACATCATGGAAGAAAGGGGCCTGGCAGAGGACAGCTCCTCACCTCATGGCAGCCAGGAAATAGAGAAGAGAGAAAGAGCCAGAGAGTAAATGACCAGGAACCAGATATAGTCCCAAGGTCACACCCCCATTACTCATCTAGACACAAGAAATGAGCTTTTCTAACCTAGTCCCGTCTCAGTCCAGTCAAAATGCCAATCAAAATTAACCAGCATACACTTCCAGTTCTGTCCTTCTCTCCCATGTTTCGAGGGGCCTTGTAGCCCATGCTAAGTGCATCTTCTTCCTGCTACCAGTAGGCTGGACACAAAATCCACATTCATTCTTGTTTGCTGGTGTCTCCCTTTACAGGCAGCATGAAAAATATTTCATAACTCCTTTCCCCCTACTTTCATTGTGACTTTTCATAATTGATGTGGATTGCTGAGGATGAATTGCAATTGTTCATCTTCAGGGCACAATTTTATGAGATTTACCATAAAGATTTCATTTCTCTACCAAAATATATAAAGATTTTTAATTTACTCCACTAACAGGGGACAGAAAGGGTGTCTCCTTTGTCAAAGATCTGGGATTAGAATTTAAGCAGAGCTCCCCAGAGGAAGGCTCTTTCCGACAGTGCAGTGGTTGCTGACAATCTTTTGGGATCCTGGGCCTTGCTAATTGCCTTTTCTCACTTGCTCTAAAGCATCTGTTCAATTACTTTAAAATACTCTTACTTTTTGGCTTAGTTTTCCTCCTTTTTCTAGGGCTGCTGAGTGTCTAGGTCCTTATGCTGGCCCTATTGCTCATCCACTGTGTGGCCCTGGATAAGTCTCTCTACCTCCTTGAATATGAGTTGCCCTTAATTGATGTTTTTTCCTCACTAAATTAAATTGTACAAGGAATTTGCTTAGCCTTTTGCTTGGAACACACTCAGGGTCACCAGACAAAATACAGGACACCCAGTTAAACTCGAATTTCAGATAAACAATATGTAGATATTTACTGTGTGCTCCAAGTATGACACTGTTGTCATTTTTACCTTCTCCTCTTCCTCCTTCTTTGTCCCCTCTTTTCCTTCTTTTCCCTCCTTCCTTTCCTTTGTCTTATCCTGTTTTTCTTCCTCATTACCTAGCTCTGATCTTAAAAAGCACATCAGTAGTAATGATGGCATTCTAGGCTTTCATGTTAGGAAGCAACCATATCTTCTATTATTTTATCTGCTTTGGATGTGACTTGTCTCCCCAGGGGTCATGTTTTGAAGGCTTGGTCCTCAACGTAGTGGTGTTAGGAGATGGAGGAACCTTCAAGAGATGGAACCCGGTGGGAGGCGGCTAGGTCATTGGAGGCACCACTTTCGGAAGGGATCGAGGTGGTTCTCCTGGGACCATGTCAGTTCCCATGAGAGTAGCTGTTACAAAAGAGCAGGACTGTCCCCTCCCTGCTGCCTGGCTTCCTGTCTTTCCTTGTGGATCCCTCTGCATCGGCTCTCCTCACTGTGATGCCATGTACCCCAAGGCTCTCACCACAGGGCCAAATTGATGGGCCAAGATATAAGTTCCTGAGTTTAATCAAAAACTTAAGCACAACTTCTCTGAGCTGAAATTTTTCATCTGCAAAATAGAAGTACTCAGAAACCTCTTTCACACGGTTACTGTAAGAATTAAAGTTCTTGACTAAGTAGCACATAATCAAAAAAGGGCAAATATTATAATCATCTGTCCTTCTACCTGAAATATGGTTCTTAGTATAGTCCACAGAAAAGAACTTTCTTGGTTCTGATTCCTAATTCAAAATTTTTTCAAGACAAAGGATTTCACAAATTTATTCAGGAGACTACATGGCATAAAGGACCGTCACCCCAAACTCCTTAATATAGGAAATCTCCCTTCCCTTCCAGTCTCTTCCTTCCCTTGTCACCCACATGGAGGTCACACCCTCACATGCTGTGCATCCGCAAGCAGCCCTAGAAGCAGACACGGAGCCAGGAGATGGCTCCATGGTGATTTTAGCAACATGTAAACCCAAAACTGCTTTGCACCCTTCCCCACTTTTGGAGTACCTTTCCTGGTGACTGAAAATTCAGGCTTACATCCTGATCATATCACCTCTGCCTGCTCAGATCTTAGCTAGAAATAGAAACTATTGTTTTTTATCAGACCCCAGTACACTTAAGAAATTATCACAGGATGACTTTTTGTGTTGTCTACCCTTTCTCATCCTTTCTTAGTTTGTTTCTCCATTAAATCTCCAACCTGGGCTGGAGGTTCATACTTAGCCTGTGTTGTAGTCAGGGCTTGCAAGGGAAACAATACAGGTCACATAATCTATAGATTATTTTATAGTAGTCACCCAAAGATTCAAATACAAAAAGAGTACAGGAAATCTGTCCACACACTAAAGACCCAAAGAATTCAGCTGAGGGCCTGGATTCCACAGCAATGTCCTGCATGAGTCCAGCTGAAGACCTAGAGCCCATGGCAATGCCCCCCACAAGACCAACTAGAGGCCCAGAGCCCACAACAATGTCTCATGCAAATCTATTTCACGGATCTGCACCAGGAGGCCCAAAGGTCAGTGGTGGAAGCTAGAAAGTCTGCACCAGCGGGATGAAGGATCTGTGCCAGCAGGCTGAGGAATCTGCACCAGAGCCAGGAAGCGACGTTTAAAGTAAGGAGTAGAGCTCCCCCCAAAAGTACCACGGCCCTCCTCAGCAACAATGAGGTCCTGAGCTACTCCAACAATGAGAACAGCCAAGTTCCTATCAGGAAAGCCAGTGTGACAAGTTCCTCGAGGAGAACCAACAGCACCAACTCTTTCTCTCCAGTTCTTTTTATGTTGTTGGCAACAGTCCTCAGGTGGGCCCTCCACACCCAGCACCACACCAACTCAGTTCAGCTGGGTGTTACAAGTTGACCACCAGGTGCCAATCCACCGCAGCCTGCTTAAGACCCTGAATTTCATCCCTAGCACCACAAAACAAACAAAAAAACAAAATACAAAATACACTCCAAATAAAGTCTATGAGGACTCATCAGAAAACCAAAGTCATGCCTTTTCTACACATTCAACATTCCCTTGCCCTAATGAAGAATAATTAAGCACAAATCATCTCAAACTCATGAGGATTTAGCATATTCTTAGGTGTATCCAGAGCTGGTGATGTGATGGTCCCACAACTCTTGGTTCCAGACTTTAAATACACCTACAGAATCTTGCTATCTTTGATATGTAATGAAGATGTATAATCTGATATATAATCAAGATTCCACACTCTGAAGACACACACACACACACACACACACACACACACATTTTCTCTTGTCTTCTTTCAAACAGAAGGAAAGGACCATCCAGGGTATTACTTTTATGAAATTAATGAGACTTTCTTCCACTCCCAGGGTTTCCATTCTCTATCTTGTCACACCGTGAGGAAGAGGTGACCCTCTGCGTACATGCACATGAAACCACAAAGTGGCACATGTCAGGAGCACCCACAGTCCTACATCAAACTCCCCTTCCATTGCTCAGGACATCTACAGCGCTGTCCTTGAAGGCAAAAAAAAAAAAAAAAACAACTCAAGTGCTTCATTTCTTTCCCAGGATATACAAATTAGTAGCGTTAGTCTCTCCGAATAAAAACACGTTGAGATGGATCCAGGACATTCCATTTAAACTATCCCGTCACCCTCAAATCAAATTTCCACTGCGGCTGAGTGGCAGTGAGCCTTGCTCTGGGATCAGTGAGTTGCTAAGGCTCCTTCTGCTGGAGTGTTTAATTTCATTTCACTTCCCACAAATAAGCATGCTTGGAGCCACTGCCTTTCCTTCCCCTGGAGTAATCGAAAAATTTAATTCACATTAAGCCAGAGAGGATGGAGTTTTTCCCTAAGGTCACTCAAGGCAAACATTTTAAACCTCTAAGAGCCCATCAGTCAGAGATGCGAGTCGTGTCTTCTCCGGATGAGATGCCTGCTGGAGACACACACAGCCTCCTGCCCAGCTCCGCCCCATCCTCCACCACCCACGTGTCCTCAGCGCTCAAGGTCACCCCCAGAGGCCCACAGGCGCGCCTCCACCTTTCATCTGCACTGCGATTCTTAAGATGCTCCCTGTGCACGTCCCAGGTACCCCCTCTGCTTGGAGATCTATGAGCTTCTAGGCTCTATTCCTGCTTAAAAACTAATGTGACTGGGGCCTGAAAGCCTCTTTGCCACCACAGTGCAAATGGAAAGCAGCTCACCCAGAATGAGTATTTCACCAATGCTGGGTTATGCTTGAAATCTTATCATCCCTTCCCTAAAAACTAATAACGTTTTGCACTTCTTTGATGCCTTTCATCAACCCCAGGTAATATGCTCTCCAAGGGTAGAATGAAGAGATGAGCAAGTCATTAATTGTTCATAATGCCTTGCATAAGCTCTCTCCGGTCATCATGCATAAGAATCCCATCAAGCACAAGGATGTCTGTACATATTTCTCCTTTATTCTGATATAAAACACATGTGGTGACTTCTAAAAGACAATTTCTCATAAATACAACCTAGCGCATATCACCAAGATGACCAGGAACCACACAGGTGGGAGAAAGTCTGCTCATGCTTCACAGAACTTCTTATAAGAAAAGATCGGGCGAGGTGGTGCACACCTGTAATCCCAGCACTGGAGAGGCTGAGGCAGGAGGGATCACCATGAGTTCGAGGCCAGCCTGGGCTACATAGTGAGTTCTAAGCTACATAGCAAGACCCTGTCTCAAAAATAAAAAATAAAAAATAAAAAAATCAAGCAGCTTCCAAGGAAGAAATAAGACAAAATCTAAATATTCTTGTTTAGAAAGTACCTCATACCTGATCTATAGAGACTCCTCCCTCTACCCCTCAATCTAGCAGAGCTTTTCTCAGCCACTGTTTGCAAAGGCAATACATCTTTTTAAAGAAAACTAATACAATAAATGGAGTAAGGTCTTATAAGAATTCCACCTGATCCAGTGCCTGGAGTTTTCCTTTATTTCAGTCGTAGAGTTCTAGTCTATCCTTTTGCCAAGGTGTTTTCCCAGGGAGTCACAGTCACTGGAGATCTTTCTTGGTTTCCAAGTGTAAAGATGCATGCAGGAAGCAGGGAAAAGTGGTGGCCAGGAACCTGAAGATCCCTTATTATCTGCCAGAAAGGTGGAAGTGCACAGTACTCTCAGTCAGCCAACCACAAGGCCAGTGTCTGGTGCTAGGAGAAGCCTTCTGGTGCAAGGGACTGAGCCATGGAGTGTCCTGGGCGGGAGGGTACAGGGACAGGGATGGTTAGAAAGGGCCAGGGAAGCACCCTGGTCTCCTGTATCTGGCCTTGTTGGGAGCAACTCATGCAGAAAGACAAAGTTTTACATTCAAAAATGGTGTCTGCCAAACCTGAGTTGGGTCAGTCTCCGCTGGTTACCATGTACTGGAGTCCAGATTCACCCTCAGCCCTAGATTGTAGCCAGCACTGCACACCGCGCCCTCCTGCTTCCAGATCATACAGAAACCATAGCACATGGTCATCTCCTCTGGCTTCCCCTTTATCACAGCCTGCAGGGACACCACACTCCCAGCCCCACCTCTCCAGGGCCCTCCTCCAACCTGCGCCTCTGCCTTACGTGGGTCAGATTAGGATTAGCAGACACTTTGGTCTGTGAACAGACCCATTCAATTTACTTGAACAAAGAAGAAACCTGAGCATATGATATTTCATTTTTTATATATGATCTCACTGAGCCCCAGGCCAAGGACACAGTAGAGCCCCAGGAACAAACTAGAGCCTGCAGCTGGAATGTTTCGGGGGCTCCACTCTGAGTCTTCGTGTCTCTGCTTTTCAGGAGCCACGTCAACCTCTCCTGGTACCGGCGAATGTTCTCAGCTTCCCAGGACACTCCTAGCTCCCACCAAGCCTGGGATGTCTGGGTTCCAAAATCCTGATTCCTGGGAAAAAGCAGAGATGGACCCAGCTTGGCTCAGGGCCTCACTCTGGATACTCAGCTGTGGTCAGGGGCACAGGGCCACATCATATGATGCACTTGCTGTGGGATCCCCCAGAGCAGAGAGAAATTTTTCAGAAAAAGCAGGCACTAAGCTAACAAACGTACATGTGTTCACAAAGGTTGGCCTCTGACCAGGGCTTCCTGTTTGCAGTAGAAGCGCTTTTCCACATTATGAATGCAGTGTCAGGGAGGGAACTGCTAGCTAAGGACAAAGGAGGCTTCATCCAGGGGACAAGACTTCAGCCCCAAGAGGCCTCCCCAATCCTAGCAGGTCTCCCCCATCAATGGGCTCATGCCCTGCCCCACATTCCTGGTCAGGCTGGTCTGGTTCTGAATTTGGTTCCACCACTCACAAGCTGAACATTTATAAAAGATATCTATCCTCTCTGAGCCCCAGTTTCCTCATCTACAAATGGACACATTCATACCTTTAAAGGGTGAAAAGACTAGCATACGCTGTTCCGTTATAACATGCTGGGTGAATTGCTATTATGATTGTTTTTGTTAATATTAACCTTTGCAATAAAACCCACAGATACTGGCTGAGTCAGCTTTCCATAACTATAACAAAATAACTGAGAAAGCAGACTTACAGGCGGGCTCATGGTATCAAAGACATTAGTCCATGGTCAGCTGGCTCCAAGGCAGGAACATCATGGCGGAAGGGCCTGGTGGAGGACAGCTGCTCACCTCATGGCAGCCAGGAAGCAGACACAAAAGGAAAGAGTTTATGCTGTGGGCTTCCTCCTTCTGTTCCATCCAGGCCTCCACCCTGTTGGGTCATGCCACCCACATTCAGAATGTATCTCCCCTGAACTTCCTATCCCACACATCAATCACACCCTGAAAAAGTCCTTCACAGACACATCCAGAAGGGTGCTTTTCTCATTTCCTAGGTGATTCTTGACCCAGTCACATTGACGATCAAGATGAACCATCACAGAGGCCCTTTAGAGTAGGTAACCAACCTCCAGGTAGATCTCACAACTACAGGCTTGCACTATCACCAAAAAGTATCGGACAGCATGCTCTAAAGGAACATGAAGCAGGAGGCTAAAATCAGAAAAAATCTCCCCAAAATTGTAAATTTATAGTCTTTTTGTTTTTTTGTTGTTGCTATTGCTATTTTATGACAGCTGTGAGGAATATGACCTCTTAGTAGGAATGAAGAAAGAACATACAAAGTGCTAGCACCATGTCTAGATATAGAACATATTCCACATGTAGAAGTTGTTATTTTTACACTAACTAGTATAATTATGATTATTAGTCCTAAAAGAAAGGGGTACTTAAATACCACTGGCAAATCCTTTAAGGTGATCATTTCCGTGATTTCTGGGATAACCATAAAGCTTCCTTTCTCAGTTAATCTTGAAATGTATGTGTATATATGGGATTGGGTATGAATCAATACATAAAACAAAAAGTAATTTTTTTAATGTTTGGAAAATGGAAAGGGAATCATCGACCACCACAGCCAAGAGGAGAGCAGCTACCCAGGAAGCCCTCAGCTTTTCCAGTGGCTACAGCCGGCTGTCACTTCTGGAAAGTTTCACACTGTTTTCCTGTGCAGGCAGCTTTCTGGCTTCTGTTAGAAATAAGGAAGTCTCTTGAAGTCTCAAGGCCAAATGCACAACTTCCGGATGCTCCTTGAGCAGCCCATCCCAGTATCTGCGACCTGGACTCACTCATCCAAAATGGAACTACCCCGAGAGGAAGCCAAGTTGGTTTTCACAAGAGGGAGCACCTTTCTCTGCTCCGGGCCTCAGCCTGGAGCCTGGGCTCACTTGCAGTGAGTTCGGAGTTGCTCCACAGGGAAGAGATTCTGTTCAAGAAGAAAGGACACACAGGGCAGAGAGGGGAAGTGGAAAGGAGGTACCTTGCACAGCACCCAGTGCAAAATCAAACCTGCATGCTGCTGCCACCGTTAGAGTTCTCCGGGGCCTGCAGAAGATATCTCCTTCAGGCAGGCGCCAGGGTAGCACGCTTCTCTGGGGCAGCTAGATTTGTTCTCGGTGTTGGATATTGATTTTTCCTTCAGCAGAACAGCAAAGGCAGGAGAGCTTGAAGGACACAGAGAGGTGGTTCCCTTCCCCCATAACTGGCTCACGGGGACAGAGCAACTCCGTATCTGTCACAGGAGATGAGAAACTGAGTCGGGGACTCTCCTTAGCGTTCATCACACGCAGTCTGCCTAGGGCGTTGATGACCGCATTAACATCATTTGCCGGCCACTCAATACTGACAAAAGCACCGCAGAGAGCTGAGTTTTCTTGCTACCCCACTACAAGTTGCCTTCTTTTCTTCCATAAGTTTTTTCAAAACTTCTGCAAAACGGTTAAACATATTTATCTAAAGATTGTCTTCATATCAAAGACTCGTCCTCGTGAGGCGAAGGCTGTGGCCAAGCCTATCCAGTGATTCGGCCTCTCCGGTGGAGAAATTGCTTCTCTGTAAAAACTAATACCCACCTGCTTGCAAAGCTCAGCCGCTGGCAAATATGTCATCACAAGAGACGTTTCCTGTTTCTTTGACAGATTGGCCCAGGGCTGAAATTTAATCTAATGTGTCAAATGTGGCAAGGGTGGGGAAGCGGAGAAGCACTGGAGCTGTGCAGATGGTTGCAGTACACCTTGTTTGGGAAAAGTGTGAGAATTGGTTGATGTTGTAAAGCAGTAACACGAAGCATCTCAAAAGGAAAGAACAAAGAGCCTTCATAAACCTTGACATTTATTTTTGCAAATGCTCTATATCCACACCAGAAGTAAGTTGTGGACACCCACATTCAAAGACCTCACACCCTGCACAAAAATGGACTCCAAATCGATCACAGACTAAATATAAAACACACAACTCTAAAAGTCCTAGAAGATAACATAGGAGGAAATCTAAATGACCTTGGGTCTGGTGATAGTTCTCTAAAACAAACCACGGAGGTGTGAGTCCCCAAAAGAAATAATTGATAGGCTGGACTTTATTTAAAAATTCTGCTCTGTGAAAGACACTACCAAGAGAACAAAAAGATAAAGCCACAGACTGGGAGAAAATATCTGCAAAAGATATGTCTGATGAAGGACTGTTAACCAAAATATAGAAAGAACTCTTTGAACAATAAGAAAATGACCAAACTGATTTTAACTTGAGCATAAGACCTGATGCCTTACCAAAGAAGATATAAGAGGCAGATGAGTTGCCAGAGGTGCTGCATCCCTTACAGGAAAATAGCAGAAAACATCTGTTGGTACAACCAAATACAGAACGCTATCTCCACTGAGGGCTGATGAGGATGCGAAGCAAAGCAACACTCATTCGTTACCAGTGGAAATGCAAAATCATATCGCCACTTTGGAAGACAGTTTGGCAGTTCTTACAAAATTAAATATACTCCTACCATATGATCCAGCAACCAAGTTCCTTGGTATTTACCTCGATTTATTTAAAACTTAGTTTCACACAAAAACCTACAAAGGATTGTTTATAGTAGCTTTATTTATAATTGCCAAAGCTTGGAAGCAACCAAGATGTCCTTCAGTAGGAGAGGATAACTAAAGTGTAGAACACCCAAACAGTGGAATCGTAGTCAGCATTAAGAAGAAATGAGCTACGACGTCATGAGAAGTCATAGGGGAAAGTTAAATGCATGTTACTAAGTGAAAGAAATGAAGCTGGAAGGTTGCATATGATCTGATTCCAGCTTTTTGATATTTGGAAAAAGGCAAAAACCATAGAGACGTAAAAAAGATCAGTGATTCCCCAAAGGTAAGGGAAGGAAGGGATGAATAGGTGGATTACAGAGGAATTTCTGATGTATGTGAAACTGTTTAGCATACTATAATGGTGGCTACATGCACCATACATTGTCCAAATCCCCAGATATATTCAATACCAAGAGTGAGCCTTGATGTAAACTCCGGACTTCAGGTCAAAATAGGGTCACTGAGTGTAATAAACATAGCACTCCGGTATGGGACATTGACAGGAGGAAGGCTGTGCATGTGTGGTGATGGGGGTATCTGAGAAATCTCTTGTGACAATCAGGCTTTAGCCACTTTAACAGAACGCCAGTGATGAAGTTGTAAGGGGGAAGGGTTTATCTCAGCTCGTGGTTTCAGAGGGTTTAGTCTTGGCTTGGTTCCAATGTTCTTGGTTCAACCTTAGAGGAACATTCAGAATGGGTGATTGTGGGTAAATGGTAAGAATTGTACAGAAAAGTAAGGCTGCCCAGTGGAGAGGGCACCTCAGAGAAACCTAGAAGGAAATGTAGATGTATTGTGGGGGATTGATACTGAGGATTGAGCCTGGGGCCTTTGCACTGAGCTACATCCCCAGCCCTTTTTTTAAACTTTGAGACAGGGTCTTGCTAAATTGCTAAATTGTCCAGGCTGGGCTTACACTGATGATCCTCCTGGTTCAGCTTCCCAGAGTGCTAGGATTACAGGCATGAGCCACCATTCCTGTGCCTTTACAGGTATTTTGAAAAGATAAATTAGCCCATTCTTAGTCATATCTAGTATTGAAAAAGGAAACGTATTCATGTAAACCCACCTACCGGTATGAGATACTGTTCATAGTAGCTAAGTCTTCTACTCCCGATCAGCTTGCTCTGGGTGACAGTCATGCCTCAGTGTCCTTTTTCTTGCCAACGGTGCCTGTTCTCAGGCTTCATCTCCACACTGCCCTCTCAGATGCAGCGCCGTGGCCGGTACTGCCAGCAGTGTTGCTGTTCTGAATTGGTAACTAGTGAGCACTTGCACACTTCTATATACTATCTTGCTAATCCTTGTAACATCATCGAAGCAATGATAACTATCCCATCTCAAAGTTGAAGAAACAAAATCTCTAGGCTATTCATTAAAATGGCCAAGAAGCTGTACTAAGTAAAATGAGCAGTGGGGACCCCCACCAGGATGTCTGACTCTCCCAGTCATTGGGCTGCTCTGCAGTCAAGTGGAAACGCCTGCCTTGAGACCTGTCCGGGACTGAGGACAACCTGGGTGGCTGAAACCTCAAGCACGGGGTAGCTTTTGCTTTTCCCTAGGGTTTCCAAAGTGCACCTGCTCAGAAATACACAGAACATTCAAGCAAAGAAGCAAAATGTTTCAGTCTTCTGGTGTGCCATGTGCCCTTTACACAGAGTAATTTTTACTTTTAGGAAAATAGCAAGGATGCTTCATCTAAAACTTCTTCCCGTGGATAGATATCTCTTTCTCTCTCTCTCTCTCTCTCTCTCTCTCTCCTTCTCTCTCTCTCTCTCCCTCTGTCTCTCCTTCTCTCTCTCTCTCTCTTCCTGTGTGTGTGTGTGTGTGTGTGTGTGTGCAGTAAAATCCTACCCCAACCTTTTATCTGCAAAGAGCTGTCTTCAGTGCAAGCTGACAGGAGAGAAAAGGAGACACAATCACCAATGATCTATGTATTTATTTTTTACTGGCCAAATGAGGACATCATCTGAGTTGAGATCAATCCTGGCACCCAAAACATACAAAGGAACGTTGCTTTCCTCCTGTGACACCTTAATGAAGGCCCCGTGTGGTGTCATGCAGAAACCTCCCCCAGAAAATCGTGAAACCATCGCTGTGTAGAGCCTCGACCTGATCAAAGGCAGTGCCCCCAACTCCCGGTCCCCGCTGGGAAAGCTGGTATTTATCTTCTGATGTTCTTTCCCTTTCAATTTGTTCTGCTGTCCCAGGGATCGCTCCCCCACACTGCTACCCTGAAATACCACTTGCTGAACGCTGCCTGAGGATCCTGGTGGTCCTGTTCTCTGAGCCCACTTGAGAGAGCCTCTTTTCCTGTTTTTCACCATCCATCTCTCTGGGCAACTGAAATTGTGCTGTGAAATGCAGCACCACTTCCTGGGACCTCATTAACACCAGCTCCAAGGGAACTGGCTGCAACAGAGGCCGCATTAAGCATCTAAATAGCACCGCTAACATGGCACAGACTTCCGGAGCAGCCGGACAAGTGATAGAAATCAAGGAACTGAAATAAAAGGCCAGGAAATACACAGAGGGCCAAAGGAAGCTTTTCAATTTATATTTCATGTTGCTATCACATTTGTTTCCGCACAGCAAGGGTGGGTCCTGAAATAGAGAGATGGCAGAGGGTTCATGTGCCTTCTAGAATTCCCGGATTCACCCGAACTGAAGCCATAAATAATTTCATAAAATGAATTCAGCATCACACCAATCGGGCTCCTCAGTCACTAGACAAACTGGATAATTACATGCTTCCTACAGATGCTGACAGCCAGCTAGCTTCGGCAATGCCACTTCTAAATATACATTGCTCGGTCACAGCCACCTGTCTACCCTGGTTTTTCTTCAAGTGAAAGAAATCACCTTAAGCAAAAGTTAATTACAAAGATGGAAAATCCAAGTCATTTTGTCAGAACAATCTAACTGAATTGATGGAACCCTCAAATCAAGTGATTCAGGTGCTGAGAGACACACGTTGATCCAGGGACAGGTACCTATGTCCAGGTACCATCTTGGGCAGTTGCTTAGCTTGGGCCCACATCCATGATGAGGAGGTTGGACTGAAGGTCTGTCCTGTGTGCTGATTTGTGCTCTGTGAGCTACTGCCCTGTCCTATCATGTGGCTTGATTTCTCTGTTGTCTGTATTAAGGCACCAAGATTTCCCTACTCTCTTACACTGTTTGTCCATTGGCTCCTTATGGAGAGATATATCATTTTCTTAGTGTCTTACAAACTAAATTTTCATTCACACATCTACTCACACATACTATAAATAATTAACAGTGAAACTAAAAACTCTTGTTTAGCAGAACAGCTGATGTTGCCAAGGTAAGGGTCAGGCTACACCTTGGTAATGACAAAATTTATCTCCCCACTGGGAGATGCGTGTGCAGGAGAATTTGCCCCGCCTTCCACAAAAAGCAAAAGTGTATTACACAAAACCACAGAGAAAAACAGCCAACAGGATAGTCAGCATTTTCCCTGTCTAATGACATAAGTAGAAAAAGATGCATGGTGAAATATGTTTCTAAAGTATAGGTAACAGATAAATAAGTTCTATTTCCTGACAGCTAATAGGCTAAGCCCTGTTCTAAGAACTTAGTCCCTTAATTTATTATAGCAACTTGATGAGGAAGCAACTTTTATAATCCCATTTTATAGATGTGAAAACTAGAACATGAAATGTCAAACTTGTAAACAGCTAGCAAATGGAAGAGATGGGATTTGAACCCAGACATAAAAGCACATGACTCTCCACTACCTGTAGAGACTTGTGATTTTCTCCTTAGGGAATACTGACAAAAGCCACAGTTCAGTGTGGAAACTTGCATGTGAGTGCCTGTGGCAGGTCTCCATCTGAGGTAAGTATGCTGATGTTGAAATTTCTCAATATTAATGATTAGGGGTGTTAATTAGGGCCTGAATCGCACACCTACAATGCCTTAGTCTATTTTGTGCTGCTATAAAAGAATACCTGAGACTGAGTAATTTATAATGAACCAAAATTTATTTTGTGCATGGATTTGGAGGCAGGGAAATCCCTCATCAAAGGGCCTTCTCGCTGTGTCAAAACATGGCAGAATACAAGAAGGTGAGAAAGAGCGAGAGTGGGATGAATTTGTGTCTTAGTTACTTTCTCATTGCTGGAACAAAATGCCCAGCACCCACAGGTTAAAGGAGGAGAGATTTATTTTGGCTCACAGTTTGTAGAGGTTTCAGTCCATAGTCAGCTGGCTCCAAGGCAGGGTGGCGTAGCAGAGGAGAACAGTTCATGGCATGGCAGGCAGGAAGCAGAGAGGGATTGAGGGAGGATGAGGGATAGAGACCCTTCCAGGCCACACCCACACCCAACATTCTTCCCAATAGGCTTTGCCTCTGAACAACACACCCAGCTACAAACCCATCAGTGGACTAAAAAACTGGTGAGTATCACACCCAGGATCCTCCCAAAAGCCCCGCCTATGAGCACATGAGGCTTTGAGGGACAGCTAGATAAAAACCATAACAACTCGCTTTTATAACAAACCCAGTCTCAAAATAGTGAACCCATTCCTATTATAACAACATTCATTAATCCTTCCAAAAGCAGAGCCCTCATAACTTAATTACCTCTTAGGCATCCCAGTTCTCAACATTCTGATACATGAGGTTTAGGGGCCACATTCACAGCACACAGCAAGAGGAGGTAGAACAGCCTGGGTCCCAGGCTGCAGGAGAGAAGAAGGCCTGCGAGAATAAGCATCTAGGACATTACAGCTGGCTGAGGATGGTGCAGGCCAGATGGGTCTATGTTCAAAATCTGGACCACCCCCTGACCAGTCACACAAGTTGGTGTTCTGGTTATATTGCTCCATAGCACACCACGCTAAAACTCAGTTCCTTAGTACGGTTGCATTTATCTTGCTCATGGGTTTGCATCTCAGCAGGACTTAGCATTTTCAGCTCATCTCTGCTCTGCTAGGCTTGAGCCCAGGAGCTAGCATTATCTGAAGGCTTCGCAGCTGGTACCAATTGCCAGCTGGGACCTTAGTGGGGTCTTAGTTGGTGCTGTCACCAAGAACATGTGCAGGCTCCTCCTCTCCATGTGGCATGAGTTTCCTTTCAACATGGTGGCTGAATTTCAGTGGTAAGAATTCCTAGAGAGAGAAAAAGAGATATACAGAAAATAGCACCCCTCAGTGACATAACTCAAGCCACACAACATCATTTCCACAACATTCTATTTGTTGCAGGGGGAAATTCCAAAGACATACCAAGTGTCAAAGAAGAAAAACTAGGCTTCATTTTTGGATGGGAGGGTGACACAATTCCAGGTGGACCTATGCAGCTGGAAATACTGCTGTGGCCATTTTTTGAAACTTCCGTCTGCCATATTTGGCTGAATAACTTGAGACTTTGAGCATCAATTTCTGTCTGAGGAACTAGGATAATGGAGTTTGAATAAAGCTAGTTAGAGTCCAGCCTGGGGAATTTAGTGAGACCCTGTCTCAAAATAGAATAGATAACAATAGAATGGAATGGAATGGAATGGGATAGAATAGAATAGAACAGAACAGAATAAAATATAAAGCTTACGTGGTTGCACACAGTAGGTGTTCAGTAGAAAGTGTCAGCCCAGTTTTGGGATCAGATTTGGGGAGACAGATGATCAAATGTTACTGAATTTCTTAAGGACATACCTGAACCTGGACAAGCAAGCAATAAAACTTGTTAGAACTAGAGTCAGACTAAAGTCTGTAACCCCATCCTTCAAGCACCTCCTAATTACCCTGGGAAATTCTCACAGGGACCTGATTTTAGGAAGGCATCAGCTCAGCTCTGGAGTTAAGACAGCTAATTTCTCCCACATTATTGTTTCTGTTAGGCCTTTCGGGCTGACATAAACAACAAGTAACTAAAAGCAATGAATTAACACTGGGTTAGAAGGAATTTTGATCTCATTCTCAGGTGTTTACTCATGTGAGGAAGAAAAGCTCTTTACAAATCCCTGCCAGAAGGACAGGCTTTTGATTATTCCCAGAATCCAACATGCTCTCTAAGCAACCTCAGAGCTTGGGATTTCTGTAGTGATTTCCAGCCAACCAAATTAAAACATTTGAGACACCAAGTTCTGACATGATAAACCTAACTCCAATCCACACATTTCAGATGTGAAAACCCATTGGTCCTGGATATAGGCCCATGATCATTTGGGCTAAGTCCATGAGTTATCTGTAAGACACAAAAGAAAATGAGCAGAAGAGGCCTTCTGAACAATCCAGTGGGTGTGACAAACCCCAGAAGTCACCTCTTTCTGTGCACAAACTAGCGAGGGGAATTTCTGGGAGGCTTTTCCACCAAGCAGGAGTTTGCTCACAGATCCCAGCTCTCCATTTCCTCTGTAAGTGAAAAATGCAAATGAAAAAGCAAGACAAATGGGTAAAAATGCCATCTGTCTCAAGATCCAGTTCATGAGGAGCCCCTACAAAGAATGTCTTCAAAAGGGAGAGATGAAAGGGGGTCCGGCCCACGGCTGGCATTTGAGCTGGCATTTGGAGCATTACCGTATGACTTCGAGTAGGGCATAAGAAGCTCTTTGATTGCCGAAGAACAGTTGCACCTCTGTCAGAGAGGCCCCCATGACTCGTGTGGCAGAGCAGCAAAGCAAGGGACAAGAGCAGATGTGAGGGGAAGGATCAGAGCCGGGCAAGAAAGGAGTTTGAATACCAACCAGAAAATAAAAAGGAGCACAGAGAATGGGGAGTTTGAGAAGGGCTGAAGGAAAGAACAGGAAGACTTATTTGGTAGTCAGCTCTCTGACAGGACACCTGTGTTCCTTCTTGATCATGAAACTGAAGGGTACCATAGTCGAGAAAATGTCTCAAAGGCAGCAAACACCTTTCTTCTCTGTTGTATTCATGCAACACAAGTGTAGGAAACTTATTTACATATTATAATTTAAAAAATTAACACTTCAAAAGCACGTCCTAGGTGGCAGGTACTCCAATAAACTCTTTACAGAAATGGATTCATGTAATCCCTTTGGCAATCTAAGAGGCAGATAGAGAAACAGGTCCTTGTCTGTCACTGTGATGCAGCATGGTTATCGCCATCTGCATCCTTTACCACCACGTTGGCAACTCATATTTTTTAACCCTCACAGTCTATCAGGTGCTTCTGACATCATCTTAAATATCTCCTTATTTTAGTCCTTTCAACAAGCCTATGTTGTGGGAACTCTTTTTAGTTCCATTTGACAATGAAATGTAAATAGGGTCATTTTACAATAAGGCTGGGAAATGTTACCCTATGGTGGAAATAGTGAGTGGAAAGTTCAAGAAAAGTATCCTGCTCGGTTTGTACTCCAACCTGGTGCCTGGATCAGCCATGAACCCAAGAGGCAATGAGCAATTCATGGGCCCTTCTCTGCATTTGCCAACGTGAGAAACAGGGGTCCTAGGGAACCGCCACCAAATCACACAGGTCTTTGGTCTTTCCACTCCCTGGTGGGCATCACCTAGATGCAGATTGGCCTCAGAGATGAGCAGAGCCTCCCCTCTCAGCGAGCAGGCTGAGGTCCACAGTGATGAATATGGTGAGAGTCAAGATTCAGACCTTGTTGTTTCAGTTACCGTGCTTTTCCAAGAAACTCCTGGCCCAGAAATGATGGTCCGTATTCATTGAGTCAATTTTTGCTGGATGTTGCTATCTTCAGCAAATGACAAAGCCTAAGACACAGGACTAGGACATGAATTTTAGCCCTGCTTGCATGGCTGGGTTGTCTGGAAAATGATGTCATTCTACCCTCTGCAGATCAACTTCACTGGCTGGAATGAGTTCTGTAACCTCCAGCAATGTCCTTAATTTCATTAATATTAGTTCAGGATTATCAGAAAAGTCTACATGAAAATGTTTACTTTGTTTCCAGATAGAAAATCCAAGTTGTATGCTGAGATTTTTTTCACCAATACTCCTAAATTTGGCCATGACTAATTCCTTTGGAAAGATATTCATTTATTTAAAACAATCAACAGGACTTGTACTTTTTATATCCTATATAGTGACAGACAGGGAGAAGCACACAAGGACAAGATAGGTGCTCTTGTAAGAGCAAATTTATAGAAATTTTATAGCAGAAATTAAAAATCACTTAGTAGCCTGTTGCTATATTGAGATAGGATGTGCTCATGCTGCCTGTCACATAGTTAGACTGCTAAACTCAGTCAACCTTCACTGTCTGTGTCCAGCTGCTTCTTCCAGAGAGCTGGCCAGGTCAATATGACTGCATCCAGCTGTAATGTCTGTGTTTTCCTATCTAAAATATATATATATATATATATCCAATTTTTCCAACATGCTTCAAGGACTTTATGGCCAGGACAGACTGGCCCAGTCAAGGACACATTTAACTCTACCTGCTCTGTTCCAACCCCCCTCCCTTCTGGTATGTTCCTGCCTTATGATAAACAATTCCTTTTAAGTAAACCCCCTTAAGACAAATCTGCCTGACAACATTCAACTTAATTCATGCAACCAATCATGTAATAACCTGCTATCAGCTTTTGTACTTCCTGTTTACAAAAATGTATATAAGATTCTGTCTCACTCTGAGCCGACGCTGGTGATTTGGACCCAGTCCTGCCAGCCCATCGGCGTTAATAAACAAGTTGCCTTCCAACTCCTCAGTGCAGAACGTTTTTCTTTCAGTTCAGTACCGGGCTTTTCCACAATACCCTCACTGGCCCTTCTCTACACTTGGAAATGTGAGAAACACAGGTCCTAAGGAAATTCCATCAAATCACAGAGGTCTCAAAAGCAGAGAGGACACTCAGTACAAAGGAAATTCAACAGGGCACCAGTACAGCAAGTGAATCAAAGACCGTTAAACACGGAAACCCTCAGAAGAGGGACAGGAACAAAGATGGAGTTTAAAGACCTCTTTCTAATTCCATCAGCTCAGTAATAATCAAATGACCATTTACCAAAATGATTTCAAATTGCAGAATCCCCTGATCTGCCTTCAGAGTTAATGCTCAAGATAATAAATGCCCGGTGCCTTCAGATATTTAATTACGGAAAAGACTTATTTTCCAGAAGAGGCTAGACAAACTCAGGGAGTGACATGGAATCTTAATGAGCTGGATCTTGCGGAGGTCGTATAATTCAGACTCCATCATCAGTCAAGACTTATTTTCAAAGACCTCAGGGAGAGAAGCTTGACAACCCTCTTTGTTGACAGTTTTGACGACCTTCAGCTGGGACTGCGGTGGTACCTTTTAAAGTATGCCACTCTGTCATGGCCACCAGGGTTCTTTGAATCCTGGCAAAAGAATGGAGTGTGTTCATCCTGCATCTGGGGCCGAGGTCCTGGTCCTCTCAGGTCTGACTGCGACTCAGGAAGATTATGGGGACCAAAGCTAGACCGAAGGGCCATCTTATGGGAGGGTGTATGGAGCTTGGTCCCTAGAGCACATGACAGTAGCTGAATCTAAACATTCCATAACAACTAACATCTCGGTAACACTTAGCCATTTACCGTGTTCTTTGACATATATCATCATGTGGCTTCCAAAGCAAAGTTGGGGTGTTAACCTTGTAGTGCAGATTACTGTCCCATTTTATCACCGAGGTTTATGCTAATAAATAGTAGACTTGGTACTACTATTATTACTCTCTCTTTTCCCTCCTAAAACTAGGAATCATGGCAATAATAAACATGTATACGTTCCAGCCATTTTTCATGGAATATTTCCCCTCATCTTTTTTTTTTCTTTGAGACAGGTTGTCTCTATGAATAGCAGCTTGACCTTGAACTCACTATGTCACCCAGGTTGGCCTTAAACTCATGACCATCCTCCTGCCTCAGCTTCCCAAATGCTGGGATTACAAGTATGTGCCACCACTCCCAGCTCCCTAGTTTTTTTAACAGCCCAGCAAGGTAGGAACTTTCTAAAGTGCCCACATTTCAGAAGGTAAAACTGGAAATTTAGAAAGATTAAGTGACTTGCTATGGTGCCACAGCTAACTTGGTGAAATTGAATTCCAGCCCTGGTAATTGGACACCTAAACCATGTTCTTGTTATATTTATTAGCTCTTTAGAAAATAACCACAACTTCCACCAGAAGAGGGATTCGAAATCCTAACAAATCTCTGCCTATTTCTGACATGTGTTCCAATTCACTTGGACAGTGATAAAAACCCACAGAGCCCAGGGTCTGTGACTTTGTCATCCCCGCCTCCTTTGTCCCTTGGAGAGTTCCAGCATTACCCTTCCTCCTCCTGCATTAACAGCTGACAATATCCCTCCCACCAGCAAGACCCAACGAAGTGAACAGGGAATAAGCAGAAGTACTCTCACCTCTGGCAGCAGGGAGACCATCCAGGAATTTCCTTTCCAAAACACTTTCTTATCAGTAATTCCTGAAATACTGAGTTTATAAAGTCTGAGATGAGACATGGAGAAAGTAAACATTTGCCTAAGTCACAAAGAAGTTAAAGGCAGAGCAGAGAGTCAAAACTCACTGTGCATACCACTGGGCAAGAAGACCATTCGAGCTGGGCATGGTAGGCCGTGCCTGAAATTCCAACACTTGGGAGGCTGAGGCGGGCTGATCATTATTTAAGGCCAGCCTTGGCTACATAGTGAGACCTTGTCTCAGAAGAATAAAGTAACAGCTTGCCTTCCTTTGACACAAAGGCTTAAGCCTTGTTTGTCCATTATCTATCATTAGCTCTTTTTTATGTAGTCACGGTAGACTGACCCATCTCATATTTACAACCCATTGCTATTAAATTTTATTGTTCTTTTATAGCCACCCAGATAACTAGCCAAGGTCCAGGTCTAAGCTGACAGATTTCTGGGACCAGCTCTGAGACCCCTGGCCGGAAGACATCTGAGAGGTCAATGAGTGTGGGGACCTTATAAATCAGCACAAAAACTTGCATGGATTTTGTTTCTCATTCTGTGGATTAAAGACAGTCACGAATGTTTTCCTGTTCTCCACAACAGGTGGGTCTGTTTCTCCTCCTCGTGAATCTGGGTTGGCCCTGTGCCTGGCTTTGATAGAAAGTGTAGAAGGCTCGGAAGGGAGGTCCTAAGCCCAAGCCTTGAAAGAACCCACGCTTTGGCTCTTTCTTTCCTGAAGTGAGCTGCCGGGCGGTGGAGAGGCACCAGCCGGCAGGATCTGAATGGTGGGGGACGGCTGCAGAGGGATGCTCGGGAGGAAAACGTTCCTTGGCCGCCTAGCTGAATGCAGACACCTGAGTGACCTCAACCACGCCGCGTGGACCAGAAGAACCCCCCAGTCACTGTTGCTGTAAGTCATTCAGTTTGGAGCAACTGGCTACAGCGCAGCAGAAAATTGAGACGCCACCCATGACTTGGTGCTCACAGGAGAAAGGGGAGGGAAGGAAAGAGGCAGCCTAGCAGCCACTTTAAATGTGATTTAAATACAGCCTTATGAGCCTCTTTTCCTTGGCAATTTGGACACCGTAAGTCTGAGATGGGGCCCAGAAATCTGCAGTCTGACAAATTTCCAAGTAATTCCGACGAGCGTCCACATTTGAGGATTTTAATTTTTAACTGTGAGTTTCTCGAGCAGTGGAAGTAGGTTTATCCATCTATCCTTTTGGGCTGGTCCAGTGTGTGGCATGTGTAGCAGTGGTGTCCATGCTTGAGGACTGGGTAAATAAGTGAATGAAACAACACGTGAACTGGAGAAACACAGGGACATTTGCAGGTATTTCAACATCTCAGGGCCTGTTTGGTTTGAGATCACCTCTTGCCCATTTCTGCGCCCGGTGCCCATGGCCACGCTGCCACCTGCACCTCAGCCTGCCTCCTCCCGGCTGCCCAGGTAGGACTCCCGTGCAGGCAGCAAGGGGGCAGGCAGCGAAAGGGAGGGCAACAGGTCCGCAAAAATACAGGAAACAGAGCAGCACGCAAGAAACTAACACTTGGCACAGCCCTGGAGGTGTCTGCCTCACTACATTTGCCCCTGAAAAAAGAAACTTTTCTCTCCTTTCTTCTCCAGCTGACGCTGCTTCCTGTGCAAAGGCGTTCAAATCCTCAGGCACTGGCAGTGTAGAGCAGAGTGTGCAGAAAGAAAGGAGCAGAGGGCAGGCGGGGCGTGCTTGGAAGAGGAGGAGGGGAAGGAGAGAGAGACACTAGGAGAGGGAAGGGCCCACGGGACAATAGCCCAGCCAGGGCCGTCTGCTTGCTGTTTGCACCAAATTCTGTTCCAGTCCTGCAGAGGAAACAGTCTAGGGCCTTCAAGACCTGCATTTTAAAAACCTGGAAACCTGAAAGGTTTCCTCTCCCACTTGAGCTCTCAATTTTCCCTGAATACAAAAGGCTGGGAAAAAGTGAAAGATCTAAAAAACAGTCCCAAACCATTTCCTGCAGCCTGATTCACTCTGATCCACATCTACTCCAATTACATTGGTGGCTTTGTTCTCTGGCTGCTTTACTTACGGAATGACACAGCTGCAAGTTTGCTAGGTACAGGGAGCAAACATACACAGAGGAGTGGTGTGGAAAAGGAACTAGGCTGAAATCGAGAAAATGAGCCAAGTTGAAACACATTTTACAGAAACACTGGGGCCGGTGAGATGGCTCAGCAGCATAAGCGCCTGCCAGGCAAGCACGAGGTCCTGAGTTCGACTCCCGGTACCCACATACGAGAAAAGGGCCGGTGATATCGCTCAGCGGCACGGGCGCCTGCTGGCGTGCGAGGTCCTGAGGTCAACCCCTTGGTACCCACAAAAAAAAAAAAAGAAAAAGAAATGTTGAAGTGCCCGGCTAAGAATGGGACAGCTGACGCCTATTTTCAAAATGGGCATTGATACGAGTTATCCATATTCATGGTAGAAAAGTTAGAATATAAGCGTTAGTAAAAGAGAGAAAAATCTTCCATAAACCTACCGTCTAAGGGGAACTATCACTAATATTTTAGAATATATCCATCCAGGTTATTACATCTATATGTGCCAAAAACTGACACCACACATATCTTTCTTTACTCAATAAAAAATCTCACAACTTTCTAGTTTAATTTAGACATACATTATCATCAATAATGAGAGGAGAGTAGTTGAAATATATTCTTTTTTTTAATAAAGTTCTGTTAAAGTTCCAGAGGAAACCACACACACCCAAGCACATTTTCTTTAGATTTTTATCAGTAGCATTGCTGTGTCAAAGCTTTTGAAAAATATTGCCAAATAACTCTAGAAAATTTCCACTCCTGCACACTCTGCCCCGCTGTGCGTGAGTGGCCATTTCCCCACATTCTTACCATCCTAGTACACACTTTCCTTTCTTAATCTTTGCTGAAGGGTCAAAGGAAAAATATTTTCTCATTATTTGAATTCTTGTTTCCCCTCCTTGCTGAGATTATGGAGTTGAAGTGCATCTCGCATTTTTCTTGGTCATGATTCCCCTTTATTCCCTGACTTTTCTACCGAGGTGTTCGTATATTCAAAATTGATGTAGTGTAGATCTTTACAATGTAGGGCTAGTAACCTTTTGCCATTGGTAGTGTTATGAAGGGGAAGGTGGCTCTCCTTACCAAAGGCCTAAAACTGGCATATCTGAATTCCTTCTCCTGGCTGCTACAGAGAGTACAAAGAAAGCTCATAAAGAGGGAAAAATCATTTTATTCATAATTTGGCCAAATTGGGAGGGCAGTTATTCTACCCCCCCCAAGCATTCTACCCAGTTACAGGAGGGGTAGAATAGAAGCCAGGAAATACGCATGTATGGATATTGCCAGGCTTTGGCCCACCAAGGGGCCCAGGAAATGTTGAATCCTCACTGAGACCAGGGCCGGGATGGTGCTTCCTGCTCTGAGCCTGAGGAAGCTGGAGAAATAGCTCATCTTATTAAAATCCTAATTTAAAGATCTGTTTCCATCTCAGTTACAGTTAAAACCCCTCCCGATGCCCCACCCCTTATAACAATAGCACCCCTATCCCCATAACAATAGTACTCCAGTCCACTGGCTTCATTTGTGTGGCAAGATGCCATGGGATGCTACGGCAGGGAACACTAACTCCACACTGAGCATGGGGTGGAAGGGAATGCACCCTGGAGAAGGTGACAGAACCAAGTGGGCGAAGCAGATTAGAGGATTCTACAAAAAAAGTAAGTCAAGATGAGGAAACTGAGACTTGGCGAAGCTGAACAGATGACACAAGTTTCTGTAAACATGACATTATTCTGAAATAAAAAGTTTATTCGGAAAAACTAAAAAGACATGATTCAGGGCCGGTGAGATGGCTCAGCGGCTTAAGCGCCTGCCCGGCAAGCGCGAGGGCCCGAGTTCAACTCCCGGAACCCACATACGAAAAAGGGGCCGGTGATATCGCTCAGCGGCACGGGCACCTGCTGGCGCGCGAGGTCCTGAGGTCGACCCCCCGGTACCCACAAAAAAAAAAAAAGCCATGATTCAGAGAAAGGCACTATGCTAATGAGCTTTCCAGCACTCCTTCTCTGAAAGCAATGGCAACATACCTGAGAAAGACAATTAAACAGGAGAGAAAACCATTTCATAGCTCATGGTTTCAGAGGTTTCAGTCCATGGTTAATGGGCCCAGCCACCTTGGGCCTGAGGTGAGGTTAAACATCATGGTGGAGAGTGTGTCATGGGGCAAAGCTTCCACCTCATGGCAGTCAAGAAGGAAGGAGAATGCACTGTGGCTTCCTCTTCCTATTTTTGTTCCAGGGCTCCACCTTGTTAGATGGTACTACCCCTATTTGGCATGGGTCGCCCACCACAATTTGCCATCCCATGTACCAATCCTCTCTCGGAAGGCCCTCATAGGCACACCCAGAAGGGTATTTAACCAATTTTCTAGACCTCTGTCCATCCAATCAAGTTGACAATCAGGATTAACCATTACAGAAAACAAAAGCCCCAACCATGGGGAATTATTGCCAGGCCTTAATACATAGTCAAGGAATATTTTACATTCACCCAGCTGGATTTCAGAATTGCTATTTCTGGAATACCAGTAACTTATATCTCCCATTTCTTCCCTAGTGAACAAGAACGTCTGTAGCAGTGATTGTATGTCTGTCCCACCATTGTGGGTGAGGTTGGATGTGGGAAGTAGGTGGGGATTTGTTTCTTTCATTTCAGAAGTAAAGAAAAACCGTGGTTGAGGAACAGTAATACCCAGGGAACCTCACCTTCTCCTGGGTCTGACTTAGATAACAAGATTCTAAATTTCAAATTGATGCTTTAATGAGAGAAAACTCTGGGGCGGGAGGTGGCTGAGCAGGAGTAAGTGCTCTGTGTGTGGGAGTGACAAGAATCATTAGAAACCAGAGGGCAGAAGTATGGTCAGCTTCTAAAATGGCAGCCAGCAGACCACATTCTGCTGCTCGGACTCTCGGGTAGTCTTCTCTCACATGAACATAATGTTGATCTCCATGGCCAATACTACATAGAAATGACTGTATGCCCTCTCCAACACCAGCCTATAAGAGCTGTCACTTCCCCCATGGGCATTCTCTCACTCACTTGGAGGAAGCTAGCTGTTCAGTGTGAACAGTCCTTGGAGAGGCCAGCATGGGAAGAAACGGAAGCCTCCAGCCAACAGCCATGCTTGTGATCTTGGAAGAGGGCCTCTACCATCTCAGAAGACATCCCTAGCCATCATCTTTATTGCAGCATTTTGAGACATCCTGAGGTCTAAAAACTCAACTAACCCACTTCCTATTTCCTGGCCCACTGAAACTGAGATAATACTCGTTTGTTTTCCTAGAGGCTATGTATAGGATCATTTATTGCACACACATAGGTGACCAAAATGCTTGCCTTTCTCACAATCCAAAGTCAGCCCTTGGCAAGCATCTCCGAAACTAAGGGGAGTAGCCAAGTGTGAGGGAGAGAGAAAGCTGACTAGAAACAAATGAGTTTCAAAAAAATAAACAGGCAAGGAAGGATACGCTTAAAGCCCAAAATCGTGGATAAGGATCAATCTGCCTGAAGAATCATCGCCTATCTTGTATAAATCAGGAGCAGAGATTCAAGACTGTTTTCCAGAGCAAAGCAGTCAGAAGGAAGGTACCAAATAGTTAAACATAAATAAATGGATACCTGTACAGTTGCCACAAGGATTGCTAATTTAAGGCAGCAATAAATTTTTAAGAATGAGATCTTCATTACTGTCAGAGCAAGAATAGAATTCAGCTCAGTTCAACAAATATTCAGTGGTCACCATTTCTGCTACAGAGAAACTGAAAGAAGCCATTGTATATAACTGAATGACGGAAACTGGGTCACTAGCAGTATTGCCACAGAGCCTTAATCACCCTATTGGGCTGCCCATGCATTGATAATAAAAGTTAGTGCTGGGGCACATATGCTAGGTCCTTATGGTCAGGAATAAAAAGATGTAGGTATGAAAAAAGGAAAATAGACAATGATGGAAACCAGAACTGAGAGGAGGACCTCAAGGAAAAGGAAAAAGAGAGAGTGAGAGAAAGATTCCCTTTATAATGATGTAGTGCCAGGAAAACTGTCAAGATCCCTAAAATAGTATATAGAGTTGACTCTAGTATTTCCAGAAGAGAAAAGAATAGCTGTTATCACTATCCTCATCATCATCATCGTCAACGACAATAACATCACAGATGTTAAGTATTCACCTATATCTAAGCATGCTAAGTGGTTTTCATGGATTAATTTGTTTAATCCTCCCAATAACCCTATGAGATAGCTGCTATTATGTTCCTCATTTAAAAATCACTGAAGTGTAGAAGCCAAGTAAATTTCCCCAAGCCACAGAGCTGCTAAATCGCAGAGCCAGGACTCAGAGCCAGGTAGTCTAAGCACAGCCTATGTGGTCCTGCCTCCCTCAGGTACAGGTGGACCCCTGGCTGTGTCCTTGACCTGTTGCCCATCAGATCAGGTATGTACCCTTCCCCCAGAGAAAGAAAAAGGCGAGAGCAAGAATCAAACTCCTTATTCAATTCAGCAATCCCAAGCCAGATAACGATGAGGCCCTATTTTAAAATGCATCTGAGGTAGGTCAGCCACGTATGGTGGACCCCAAGGTATAGCTGTGTCCCAATGGCCCCAAAAGTTTGTCCCTTCCATCCAAGGATGTGGAGTCTCTCAGAATGCCCCCTTTTCTCAGTCCTCCCTGGGACCCTGCCTTGTGCACCCATCCCAGACCCCGGGCCTGCCAAGCTGCTCCATACCATAGCATTCAGACAACTTTAAAAAATTAAAGAACCTTTATTTTTTAACTCCTATGCAGCATATCTCAAAGAAACAATCTTTAATAATACATAGAAGAAGACTGGTAATAAAGCGAAATTTATGCCTGTATGCATAACCAATATTAAGAGAAAGCTGAAATATTGTGTCTACAGCTAATAAAATAAGTATAATGCAGAAGAGTTAAGCCAGAAGTATAATAACATATTTCTTTGCCTTGTTCCTTTTGGCTTCTTGCTTAGGTTCTAGTAAGAAAATAAATAAATAAAATGAAAAGTTCTCATACATTGGTTATACCACAGTTCTAGTGACCCTAAGGAAACTTAAAATTGTGCCTCTTTTCTATCCCCTCTTCTGTACCAGAATACATCTTTACCTCCATGGTTTCCCCATGGGATTATGTCATTCCCTCTCTTGGATCAGGAGTGGGTAAATATTTTGGGCTTCGTGGCTGATACAATCTGTTCCAAACTCAGCGTCATTGCTGTAACTCAGAAGCAGCCGTAGACAATAGTACATAAGGAATGAGATTGGCTGTGTTCCCACACTACTTCATTTATAAACATCGCTATTTGAATTTCACACAATTTTCATGTCAGGAAGTATTATTCTCTTGATTTCTTTGCTCCAGTATTTAAAAATATAAAAGCTGCCGGTGAGATGGCTCAGCGGTGTAAGCACCTGCCTGGCAAGCGTGAGGGCCCGAGTTCAATTCCCGGAACCCACATACAAAAAAAGGGCTGGTGATATTGCTCAGCAGCACGGGCGCCTGCTGGCGCGTGAGGTCCTGAGGTCAACCCCCGGTACCCACAAAAAAAATAAAAATAAAAATATAAAAGCCATTCTTAGCTCACAGGCCACCAACAGAAGCATGTTGGACTTGTCCTGTGGCCATACGTTGCTGATCCTTGTCTTAGATTCTAAACCACTTACAGGTAGGGAAAGGGTCTTCTCATTCCTGTATCCCCAATGCCAAATGCAGTATCCGTGTCAGAGAAAGAGTTCAATATTCATATCCTGAATGATGGAATGCATGCCTATTATCATTCCCTTTTATGAAGATCTGGCATAGATCATTTAGTTCTTTGTCAATTTAATTTTATCTTGGACACAAACTCCTATGTTTCTAATTATTGCACCCTAATTTCAAACTCATTCCTAGGTATCGGAGTCATACCAATATTTACTTATAATTGGTTCCCAGTGCATCTTCCTGCTTATTTCCATAGAATACCAGCTGTTCTGTCATGAACTATGCCTTTCAGTTTTGGCTTAGTGGCTCATACATTCCTAAGGCCATGAGCCCCAAATTTTCACAGAAAATTTTGTTTTCAAAGATGCATGTGTGTAATACAGGATGTTTTATCCTGGCAGGAACAGGGTTCAGCATCCCACAATGAGTGCAAGGAGTCTCCTCTCTCCTTTCCGGAACTGATGTCATTTATATCAGTCAGCTTTCCTGTTCACTGTGACAAAATACCTGACACCCACCACTTAAAGGAGGAGAGGTTTGCTTTGGCTTACAGCTTTGGAGGTTCAGTCCAGAGTCAACTGGCTCCAAGGCAGAGATGGCACGGAAGAAGGTAATGACTGAGGAAAGCTGCTCAACACATGGCATCCAGGAAGCAGAGAGAGTGAAGAGCTGGAGACAGGAATGCGCCCTTCCAGGTCACACACACACACACACACACACATGATCCGCCTCCAACCAGGCCCCACCTTCTAATATTCAGCTATGAACTCATCGATGAATGAATCCCCTGATGAGTGCAGCACCACATGATCCAGTCACCTTCCGAAGGCCTACTTCTGAATACACGAGACTCTGAAGGGACGTTTCAGATCTTCACCATAACACCTGTAGATCTGTATAGGGATCAGGACACCAGATGGGGACATGATTTCAGGGAAAGGCCATGGAGCAATGCTTGAGAAAGAGAACTGAAAGAACGTACCAGCTTCACAATGTGACACTCAGGGCTCCGCCAGCCTGCCCTAAGCTTGTAGACAAAGAGCACATTAACATTAATGACATTGATGGCCAGCCCAGGGCTCAGGGCACCATGGCAGAGGTGCCAGTATCACACCCAGGTAGATTTCCAGCCCCACTGGCATTGAGGCTGCAGACCATGGAGGCAGCCATAGAAATGGGTGCAAAATTTCAGCTCAGGGTTGCCACTCTGCACGTTGAGGTCCACGTCCACAGAGCTCTGGCTTGGCCAGCACAGCAACAGAAAATGGCCCAGAGTGGTAAAAGTGTTATGGGAGGAGACTCATGGGAGTTGCCTGGTGTGCCCAGGAGCACTCAGGAGCACCTCATTTCCCAAGTATGTATGATCACAAATGTATATGATTATGAACTGATCAAATATTGACTGGCACATGCCCAGTACACAGTGGCCATTTGATAAACATGTATTGACAAAAAAACTGCATTCTTTCCAGGTAGTTTGTCTGTTTAGTGTGCATTATATCTACTGCTAAAACCATGCCTGGCATAAAAATGACATGCATGTATTTGTGAATGAAAGAAAGTTGAGTTAGTGTTTTTTCAGTTGCTTTGACTGTTTTCAACAATGTGATTTATTAAGCAATAATGCTTTTTTAAAGATGTAAGTCAATTAACAAATCAGGGGAAAATCCTTTGTCCTATTTCCTGATTTACATTTGAAAACATGTGATCACTCATCCCGATGTCATTCTTATGATCCACTTTCCTTTGAACCTGCAGCTACCATTATCCCCATGTACAGGAGCTTATAAATTGGACCAGCTTTCTGTGGATAACCGTGCTGATGATGTTTGAATAGCCATTTAATAGCAACTAGTGCTGGTGTTTTCTTAATGTGGTTTCTCTTGTAATTCTGACAGCTTTATGAATGCTCCAGTAACTTTCAACTAAATCATCACGGAGTTCCAATTTCCATCTTTAAGCCCTGCAGGTAGATCTGTAACCATAATATGCTAACAAATAACTGCATCTCAGGTGGATGGTGGGAAATGATCTAAACGAATGTGCAAGGTAATAATGCGGATTCTCAAGCCAGAGCCAACCCTCATTTACTGATTTCCCCCTCAGTGATCAAAGGCAAATTAGCCAATTAAAAATAAAATTGGTAAATGCTGCTGACATGATTCCATTCTTGTTGTTTACTCTAGAAAAGAGAACATTTCCGGTGAGTCACTGCTTCCCGGCCATTTCTCTACCACAAGCCCTGGAGGAGCATGACAGGAACACGTGGGTGGCTGGTTGTCAGCTAGAGAAAGAGAGCAGAGTCCCTCTGCAGTTGTTGTTTAGAGGCTTGACTTTACATTTAACGACTCTGGCTACTCTACCACCTGATGTCCCCATTAAAAAAATAAGAAGAAGAAGAACTCCGACCTTCATGGGATGACACTAAATGCATAGATGCGTATTGTTTACTGGGGTCTCTCCCACTGATCTGAGGAAGACTTGCTTGAAAATGTAGTTTTCTTTTAATTCCACAGCACCAGTATTTTCAGAGATTTTAAAGCTTCAAGCATCTGACTGAATCAGCTCAAGTTTTCTTATTTTTAAGAGGAGAAAAACAAGAAAGAACAAAGTGTATCATGAGGGACAAAATATGTCATGTGGATGAGTTTCTTTGGGGACATCTTCTTTCCCTGCCTCGGAGACTATGAGAAAAGCAGTTGATAAAAAATGATTACACTGTGTTTAGGAAAATGAATTTATAATCACTGTCCAGTAAATCACATAACTCCTTTTGTACCAAGTGTAGCTCCCTTTGACTCACTGCAAGAGATGTCTGCCCTGCCCTGAATCCAATCCAGCCCTAATCTGCTGTCTAACAATGTCAAGTCCATCGACAAAGACTTAATAACCCCCCAGGGACATACCCTGTGCCAGCCCAGAAGGTGTCTCCCACTTTGGGTTGAGAAGATGTGTGTATGTTCTAATCCTTGGAACCTGTGGATATGATCTCATTGGAGAGCATGTTCTTTGCAGATGGAATTAAAACAAGGGTCTCTGAGATTATCCTGGTTTTAGGGCAGGTCTTACATGCAAAGACATCTTTCTAAGAGAAAGGCAGAGGGAGATTTCAGACAGAAACACATAGAGAAGACAGCCCTGCAAATGCAGAGGCCTTGAACCATGGAACTGCTAGAGTCACAAGGCCCAGATGAGGTAAGAGAAGAGTCCCCCCTAGACACACAGAGGAAACACAGCCCTGGAAACACCTTGATTCCGAGCTTTGTCTCCAAATTGCTGAGAAAATAAATTTCTGTTGTTTTTCAACCAATAGTTTGTGGTAGTTCCTTACTTCAGCCCTAGGAACTAAGGTCTTACTTGTTCAGGGTCATGTGTAGGATTTGATGTTCATGGATTTATAATAGAATTATTTTTGTTTTTAGAAGTAACTTCCCAACTCCAACAACCATGATCTGCCAAAAAGAAAAGATCTATTTCTGTATTTACTTAAATCAGACTAGCACACCATGTGACTAAGAGAAGAATCATCGGCAATTTACTGAGGTAATTAGGCTGGTTAATTGTTCCTTTTACTCTAGGATGGTCCTTCTTGTCCTCTTAGATGCTATTCTCATGATATTTCTGGTTGCTGTTTGACGAATCAACAACTCTGCAAGAGAAGGAAGATGCAGAACATGGGAGGAACAGAATGCAAAGATAAACTTGGGCGTGACTCTGGCCTTGAGCATTTGAGGTCCCATAAATACATTTGTAAAACTTGGGGTTTTCTAATGTTTTCTATGTTATCACTCACACCTTTCAGTGTCCCTGAAAAGACTGCATTAAAGAAGCAGTGTGGTTTCTATCTCTCGGACAGTGAGTAATTAAAGTCACCTTCCTGAAAGTACACCATTGACCAAGACAGAGCCCTGCAGACATATTTCTGGTTTGGGATGGAGAAATCTCCTGATCAAAGGCCTCCTGACAACTGGGTAACACGCCAGGATGTCCTCCAGGCACAAGAAGAAACTCCGGGAACATTGTATAACTGAAAACAACTAAGCCACAACTTGGAAACCACTTAATCAGCTTTCCAACTTCATCAACAAAACGAAACAGAGCATTAGCTATAAACACGGCTGTGTTCAGCCTCTGCTCTCTCCAAGGAGGTCATCATCCCAGACACATCCCGTGTCCTGCCTCCTCCACATTCCCTCTTTCTGCTCCTCTCAGTACAAACACCCCTGCGTCTTAACATTTGAAATCCTGCCCGGCCCATAGTGATCCTTAAATGCCACCTCTCCACCCAGAAATCCCTCCAAGGCTTTCACATGAGGCACAAGACCTTTCTCTCAATCTCACGCCCTGGCTTTGCCTCCTCTTCCTTCCTCAAATCCCTGGAGCTCTTTCTGTGCTGCTCTGGTCTCCTTAAAGCCTAGAAGATCCTGGGAGTGGGGACAGTGAGCATGGCAGGGTGGAGCGGGGAGAGTCCCCTTCTTCGACTGTGATGCTTTGATACATACCCAGTGTTAGGGTCAAAAGAAACAGATATGACATGAAGCAAAGCCACACAACATCATCGAAGTATAGACAGGGAAGGTAGTCAATAAAGCTTTCAGTCATCGCTCAATTCCCTTCCGAAGATAATAGTGTGGGCCCGCCTGGGCTCTCCTCTCAATTCTTTTTTTCTTTTTAGAAATTTATTTATTTTTAAAAAATTGTTATTAGTACATGTTTGCAGTACATAATGCTCACATTGATCTTGGGATAGGTACATGTACTTAACACATCTTAGTTCTTTCTATTTCCCCTTCCTTCTTCCCTTCTGTCTCTAGATCCCCTTCCCATTTGCAAGAGCTCCATCTTCATTTCCTGTTGTCTAATTTTATTTTGTTTTTTAGCAATTCTTTATGCTTTGGGTTTCTCATATGAGAGAAGTTATGCAACACTGAAGCTTGTGCGTCTGGTTTATTTCACTCTTTCATTCGGAGCAGGGACGATGTTTCATTCGCTTTGCTGTTGCCGTATTGTTTATTCTCACACAGATACACAGTAAGAACAATACATGTTCGTGTTGAACTGAAGTGCTTTCTAAACTGCAAGAATCCATTTACAGAAGCACAAAGATGCTTCCTAATACCGCACTTCCCCTCGCTTTTCTCCACTCCCCCCAAAAATGTCCCCACCAGGGTTCTGAGTCCTCCAGTGTCCCTCAGGACTGCTCTCGACATCTCGCATTTTCTTTCTGCTCACTCTGCCACCAGCCTTTCCCTCTGCGGCTGTCTTGTCCATGGCCTCCCAGGTCTAGACAGCTGGGTGCCACTCCTAAAGTGTGGTTTGCTGTCCCATCCACGCATCCGTATATGGAAGAGCAGTTGCAGCTGCTTCCACATCTGACCAAAGCAAGTGAAAGCCTTCACCTGAGTCCCCTGTGTCCCACACACTTGTCCCAGCCGAGCTTCTCACTCATGATCCCTGCCAGAAACCCCAGGCTTTAGCCAAAAACAACCCCTCCCTTCCCACATCCACACGGCCGCCGAGAGTGCCCACCTCCTCTGTCTGGTTCCCAGTGCCCACTGGCTTCGAGTCAACTCCAGCGCCACCTCTACCTCCCCTAGGTACCACAGCTGAGAAAGATTTTCTGTTTTTTTTTTTTTTTTGTGGGTACCGGGGGTCGACCTCAAGACCTCGCATGCCAGCAGGCGCCCGTGCTGCCGAGCGATATCACCAGCCCTGAATTTTCTTATTTTGTTTGTGGCCCAACCTTGTTGAAGGGTCATGCGGAGAGGTCGGCAGAACCCAGGCCCTGTGTAGGCCCCAGTTCTCATGTAGGCCCCTCTCCTCCAGTGTCCTTGTTCCCAAGCCCTGTGCCCTTGGCCGAGTATGGTCCCAGCAATTATTTGCTGGATTAAAGAACACATCAAAGCACACGTCGTAGTGTATCTGTTCTTGCAAAAATGTCAGTTTTGATGATTGGAGAAGGAACAGGATTCATACAGAAAGGAGCTGGTAAATAGTCCTGGAGGGTAGTGCTAGAACTGGCGTCTTCTCCCTGTGTCTTCTCTCTGCTCTTGAAGATGAGACAACACAGGAAGGCTCTCAATACCACACTACAAAGTCACAGTGCAGCCCTCCCCGGACAGCCAGGCCCTCCACCCCCATCCCTGTGGTGGCAGAGACTAGAGCGAGGGAAGGGCTGGGGGCCACAGGGTCTGCCAGCAAAGAAAGTCAAATGGCAGACCAAAGTGAGCCAGCTGTGAGCCCCAAAGGATGGCAGACACAACAGTGGAAGACCCGGCGAGCATAGCACGTGGCCTCCCCTGGACCGATTCTGGTGTCCTCGGGGGGTCCACCGTCCAGCGCTGGGCGGTGGCAAGCCTCATCTCTGCCCTCCTCCGCACTGCAGGTTCCTGTCCCAGACTCAGAGTTCCCTCCCACCAGCATCAAGGGCCGCATGTCCCTGTGGAGGGCTGAGCCCAGCAGTCCTGGTCACTCTGAGCTGTTTCCACGCAAGGGACCCACTTCCTACATGGTAGCCGCATGGAGAGAGCAAAGTGGTGCCAAAGCAGTCCCCAGGAGCTGGACGAGGGACAAGGTGCTAGCGCAAAGTGGAGAGAAGGGCTTCGCCGTGGGTCTTGGTTCTGGCACGTGTCGAAGGGCCACCGGCTGAGGGCAGCAGCTGACCACTGGCAGAAGATCAGCCCATCACCCACACCAGGCCATCCAGAGGCAACAGGGGAGCTGGGGCTCCCCAGTTCCTCACCACTGCAGTCCAGAGGGGATGGCATCACGGGTGAGCAGGAAGAGCCATCTGAGAAGATAGCCATCGCTAGCTCTACTGCACCGAAAATCCTGCTGGGTGGGGAGGAAGAGGTGGAAAGGGCTTCAAAGAAAATGTCTAATGCTGGTCCCTGGCCAGACAGGGCAGGGCCTGGCCATTGGAGGGGAAGGAAGAGTGTTTGAGGCAGCAGAGATAATGGGACCCAGCCAGGACCCAGGGAAGTCCCCATGAGCTTGGAGGAGACAGCGGTCCCTCCCACAAAGGTGAGAACACACAGGCCTCGGTGGCCATAAAGGAAGATGTGACAGGTGAGAGAAACTGAGGAGGGCAAGGTGAGCCTACAGCATGGACCCTCCTCCCTGAACTGGCTCCAGTGCCCACCTCCAATGGCACATCTCTGCAATCCCAGCAACTCTGGGAGGCTGAGGCAGGAGAATTGTGAGTTTGAGCCCAGCCTGGGCAACTTAGCAACTTAGGGAAACTGTGTCTCAAAAACAAAAGTAAAATAAAAAAGGGATGTCGCTCAGTGCGAAGGCTCTGGGTTCAATTTCCAGTAACAAAAGAACACAAACAAACAAAAAGAATTGGCTGAGTAGACGAGTTTCCAGATTGGCTAAAGGCGTTTACCCAAATACAAGTTTCCAAGCTCCTACCTCCTACAACAAGGATTCTGATCCAGTAGATCTGGTGCTACTGAAATAGAAGAGTCTGGATAAACTCGGCAGTCACTGGGACCGGGGTAACTCCCATGTCTGGAGTGTGGGCTACAGACAAGCGCTATTGCATCTCTGTAGAGATCCATGTTGAGCCACACGTCAGCCTTACCATTCCCAGTTTACAGAAGAAGAAACTGGGGCACAGAGATGTTAGGGCCCTTGCTTATGGGAGACCAGCAGCATGGAGCATGGACACCGAAGCCCACACATTGGGCCACTCCGTTACTTGAGCCAGGAGTCCCCTGGCCTGTGATGAGGCCAGGCTCACCCCCTGCACTTGGGGCCACACTGCATCTGCACCTGGCAGGGTGGGTGACAGGAGGAAGCCCAGCTGGGGCAGCCAGTGGGAAATGCAGGTGCGCAGGCGGAAGTGGTTGAGGTGTCCAGCGCTCTCCCCTTCGCAGAGAAAAATCAGCACTTCCACCAGAGCATGCGCTGTTTCACTCCTTCTGATGTTAATCGGGACAAGCCCCTTATCTCCGTAGGGACAGGGATCCGGTGGATCACGCAGACCAACAGAGGCTGCTTGGGAATTCAGCAACCACACCTGGAGATTAAATCCAGCTGTGCTTGTCTGGATCCAACACCTCTAGGTTCCTCGCTATGATTTTTATGGGCTCCCCCTAGCCCCACGATTTCTCTAGGATTTCTCCCATTCGGTTGTATTCTGCAAAGCCTTTGTTTTTCTTCCCCTTCTCTTCCATCTCTCCTGCTACCTCACCCCTTCTCTCTCATCTCTCTTCTGCTGCCTCCCCCCCACCTCATCACACAGGCAGAAATTCATGCTTCTTCATCAATCTTTGCAGAAGAGGTGGAATAAACAGCAACAAAAGCCCAGGGTTGGGTGCCTGTCATGTCCGAAAATCACTCCTCAGTGCCTCGGGCGTGGGAAGGGAATGCTGGCTGCTGTGAAGTTTCCATAAAACCGCGAGTTGCATGCAGTCTTCATAAGCAGCCAGGCACCATGCAAACAAACGTAAGCTATCATTTCCTGTCGTCCAGTGATCCTCCATGAAGCCGGCCAGTTTACCAGAAAATGCAAAACCTCTGGTTCCGGAGGGAGGGTGCACATTGTCAAACCCCCTGTACCTGGCAGAGAAGATCTCTGGGGTCCAAGCTTGAAGGTCTCAGACGTGCTGGGGCTGTGAGTCCAGACAAGAAGCAGACCAGGGTGGCGCTTCGGCACCTTTCTGCAGAGTTAACCTGTGCTCGGCAGCCCAGCAGCCCAGGGCGCGTGTCGTTCTGACCACAATGTCCCCCACCGGAAGACAGGTGCATTGCTAGGAGGAACTCAGCCCTGTCCCTTTCGACACAGAGACAGGAGAAATCGCTCTCTTTCCTTCCGGTGTCACAGGGGACACAAAGCTAGCACAGGAAACAGAGGCTGCTCGGATCTCCAGCCCTCAGCGTCAGCCTAGGCAGCGATCAGGAGCACCTGGGCCCAGTGAGGGTGATGTTTTCAAGGCTTTTTAGGCTGGTCGAGGGCTGTTGTCTGTCTTCCACAAGCGAAATTGTCTCATGAAGTTCTCTGCAATTGCACATAGGAGTGCAGCGTATGAATATTAATGAAATAAAATGATACTCCTTCCACTAAAAGTTTATTTGTAGATTTTATTTTCTGTTTACAGGAACACTGATGTCAATGCTCAGGCCTCTGCTGCATTTAAAGTGCCTCTTTAAGAATCTCATTTGGAGCGAATATTCCATTAATGCCGTGTAGTATTTGGCTTTGTTCCTCTGTGTCTCGGTTGTTTGCGGGGTTCTCACGATGGGGAGAGCAGTGCCTACATAATTGGGCTGCAGGGTAGAATGAGACAGACAAACACCCGCAAGACAGAATCTCAAAATGGCAAAGGCAAATCTCTCTCACTGTGGTCCCCAGCCACAGAGGACCAATCCTCCATTGTGATTATTTTCTTAAAAAAAATGATGCCTGAGCTTCTTGGAACTGCAGTGAACAAGCTGAGGCAGCTGGGCCCCCAGAGGCATGGGCAAGGAAAGCGGTAGACCAGGTGGTGTCACCAAGGAGCCCTCTTGTGCACCCTGCCCCAAATCTGGGCACCAGAAAGGGCCGTCAACGTCATCTTCTCCCTGCTCACTCTCAGTGAAAGGGCTCATTTCCTATTAGCCTCACAGAACAGGACACAGCAGAATCCCCGGGGTGGTTTTGTTTTGTTTCGTTTGAACCCAGGGATTGAACCCAGGACCTCTGACTGAGCAACATCCCAGTCCTTTTTATTTCATTTATTTATTTTTTTTTTTTTTGAGACATGATCTCACCAAGTCAAAAAGTTGCCCAGTCTGGGTTCAAACTTGTAATCCTCCTGCCTCAGCCTCCCAGAGTGCTGAGATTACAGGCCTGCACCGTGTTGTGCAGCCCCCGGGGCTGTTTAAGGTTGCATAATTGGTGAATGTCTGGTTCCGTCCCACACCAAATCCTTTTCTTAAGAGCAGTACCGGAAGTGTGATATGCGTGCAATATTTGACAACGAATTTTTACTGAGTCCAGATAGTCTGAGACACAAACATCATCGAGACTTAAATTCTGGCCTCTGGGACCAAGGCAGCGCTTGATTTGGTAAAACCCTGCACAATTCATAAAGCGTTTTCATTTTATCACAGGGTCACGTTAGGAATTGCTAGCAAAACCGGCGCAGTCTATTGAACAAGCTTCTTACAGGGGGCGGGCGTTGGGAGAGAGTGGCCTCCTGCGGTCCTGAAATGTAACCCCCCCACCCCATGGTGGCCTCAGGTTCCCCAGCAAAGAGCAGCAATCACCAGTCCTGCTCCATCCCCAAGGTTCTTCTCCGCCTTAATCCTTCAGATCAATAATATAATTACTGCTCTAGTCTGAAGGTCTTACATTTTCTACTTTTCCTGTTGATGGCCGGTCAATTTTTAAAGGTGTTTTTTTGTTTGTTCATTTGTTTCTTGGGTACCGGGAATTGAACTCACGACCTCACACTTGCCAGGTAGGCGCTGTGCCACTGAGCTATATGCCCAGCCCTTAAAGTTTATTTTTAACGTAATGATTTTTGTAGAGAGATTTTCTGGTTCATTAGAGTTTTGGGTTTATGATAGATTTAAAGAAACAAGAGAATGTGATTTTACTTGATTTTCTTTCCTGGTTTTACCAATCTTATTGTGACACTGTGTGTCAAGGTTTTCTGGGACCACATCTATTCCAGTGACCGCTACTTCCATGAGGATAAGAGAACTGGCCAGAAGGAAAGGAATTCTGTCTGGCAAAATAACGATTGGGGGGCTTGAGGAAGTAAAGGCAGCTCTGAGAAGGAATATGGAGATAGGATCAATTAAAGAGGTTAAGGTGTAGCAGGGAAAACACGGTGTGCTTTGTCCCTAGCTGCTGTGACCCAGGCAAGCTGTCTAACTGTGCGGAACCCTGATTTTCTCGATTGCTACCCAGTGTGACCGAAATAGATGGTGAATGTTTAAGTTTAGAACAAATTACTACAGGGAAAGACACACGCCCATGAGTCCCCCTCAGGAAAACTCCCCCTCACCTCAAACACAAGTATCCCATCGTTTTTGTCACTTTCTGAAGCAGCTCTGGGAGTCCCCTTTAGTGAATGTCTTTAGTTGCACTCTCATGGCTGCCTCCACATCCTGAATTGATTGAAAATGTTCACTTTTCATGGTCTTTTTGACCTTGGGGGAAGAACTGGAAGTTTCATGGTACCAGATGAGGTGAATAAGATGGATAGGGACACACCAGAGTGTTTTTACAAGCCTGCTTTTCTGTTGGGTGGCAGTTGGCAACAGCATTCACCATATTTTTTATCACATCTTGTAAAGACACTCCGGAAAGAGGGATTCCACAACTGCTGCAGAAAGTGTTAGGAATGATGGGATAAGTGTGTTTGAAGCAAGGGAGAGTGTTTTGAGGGGGATTTGGGGCCATGTGCCTTTTATTGTAATACATTTTTTAAATTATTCACCATATATTTTGATTGCCTCTTGTATGTTTTCTCTGTTATTTTAAGTGCAACTCTCAGCTCCCAAAGAAGCCTCCTAATACATTTTAGGAAAGCCTGGGATACTGTACCCGTGTGACAGACAGCTGGATCGGGAAGTAACACGTCACCCTGGGCACGGCATGGCTTGTGGTCCCCTGGGAGTGCGATAGTACCTCTGCTGCTGCTGCATCTCGGCTCCCATCTGACCAAGCTGGGCCCTTCTGGCTGAGCTCCAAGGGCAGCCGGCATCTCTCTACCCCAATCCAGGTCCAAACACCCTCTCCACACCCAGTGCCTTCCCTTATTCCCTCCTCTGGAACCTCTTACTGTCCCCAGATCTGGAGGGTGGGCACATTTTTGGGGGGAGAGAGGTTTGTTTTTCTTTTCTAATTTTCATTTTGTCCCTCCCTTTTCTTTGGAAGCCAAGGAATCTTCTTTTGCACCTTCTGGAAGCTCCTGGTCAGTCTAGTGTCTAACCACCTCTTCCCAGCCTCTTGCTCTAGGGTCGGTTTGTAAGAAACAGTCACATGTCCTGCCCTCTTCATCTCACCTCAGGACACCTGAGCCCAAAGGGACACCAGGCAGCCAGACAAGGTTGGACGCTGTGAGATGTTAGCACAAGGGGGAGACACTGGAGGGACAGGCCCTGGTCTAATCCACGTGAAAATAGACAACCCACGGCTCTTTGTTACCTAGAAGCACAGGCGTTGAGTCTGCTCGGTGCTCTCGTTCTACTGCTGCTTCTGCCTTCTCCTAGCCAGGTCCTGTGCAGCCCCGTAACCCACCCCACCCCAGCCAGGGCAGGCAGGTCAGTGGGGTGCACAGCCTCTCCGTCTGCTTTCTCCACATCTTCTCTTTGAGTCGAGTCTGGCCTGCGCTCCAAGTCACCTCGGCTTTTGGAGAAGCAAGGGTCCCTTTGTATCCTGCGGATTTCTGCCCAGATTCCTCCGCCCCAACAAGATGCTCAGCGGAACCGCTCCGTATCAGCTCCTGCAGCCTTCACTGGTCTTTCAGCCCCTCTTGATCTTCCTGAAACCACGACGGATCATTTGATTTTTCAGCAGCCTGATTTTCAAATACCCTCCCCATTTTCTTCACCTCTGCTCTACTGCAAGGAGGACCTTTGCCCAGGCCCATGGTCAGGGCCACAGCTGGCAAGGAAGTATTTGCACAGGCTGGTAATATTCACTTCCCCATCCCATGGTCAGCTGGCCAAACCCACCTGCAAAGACCGGAGGCCTCGGCCTCGGCTGGGTTATGGTGACTTGGCTGCGGAAGGAAGGGCAGTCTCCATGGTTCCCATTTTGAGGCTGCGCCCACCGTGTCACTGGGCCAGCCCACCTGAGCTCCACAGAATGGTGATGGGGGCAGATTTGTGGTTTGGGATTGAAGAGAGGGAAATGAAGGAAGAACAGGAGAAATGGAGGCAGAGAGAAGACAAAATTTTCATTTCCTTTTTGGGTTCATTTTGATGTAAATAAAAGATGCCTCACAAATTATTGTAACCCAATTAAGTATTTATTTGCTGTTAAGAAAATGAACTTCTAAATGATATCTGTTCACGCTCTTTTCCTGAGTAAAAACATCTGTCTTTGCTTTGGGAGTTGGGGTTTTTTTCCTTACGTTACTTTTTCTCTCTCTTTATGGTCCTCCGGACAGGCACCCCACACCACAGCTGCTAACCCAGCTGCAGCTTTGATTCTGCTGGCTCCCGACTGCACCTCCGCAGCTGCTGTCTGCCCAGCGTCCCGCCCTGCGGAGAGGTCAGCGGAAGCCGTAGCTCATGTGCTGCGGCATTTGAAGAGCTGCCACGGAGCCAGCACCCCAACTTTAACTCTGCATGCCGAGAACTTTGCCGCGGCAAGGAATCTGCAAAAAGCAGGCCTCTCGTTGCCTCTGATGCTCAAGCGCTCTCCCCTTCCATGGCCAAAAGAATGAAGATACTTGAAGTGTCCTGACTGCTGGAAATTGTGTTCCCTGAATACAGATCGCAGGAGCACCTCTGCGTATCTGGTACTATGCTGGATGCTTTACTCACAGTATCTGCCGTTCTTTTCAGATGAGGAAACTGAGGCAGAAACAGAAAAAGTGACTTACCTGAGGTCACCTTGCCAGCGAGAGCTAGGTTCACCTAAGTGAACTCGGTATAGGTGAATTAAAGTTGACAAAGATCCGGGGAGCTGGGTGAGTCATTAGGAAATGAAAGAGGAAAGGAAAAGAGGGGACATGCATACCATCACCGTGAGGTTGGAATTTGCTGCTTGGACATCATCAGTTCTCTAATAACTTGAAGTTGATGTCCATCATGTTCTGGTGCTCAGTGGAGAGCCAGATGTCCCATGGCTTCTCTTATAATCCAGCCGTGGCTGCATTAGTGGAACTGAAGCTAAGCTGCTAACATGATGGGGTTTGCTCACCTGTGCGAAAATGGCTTGCTCCTTAGGACCAAATGGTCCACACTGGCATTGTTCGCTGTGGCACCAGCAGCCCAAGTCTTCTTTCTACTTCTCAGATAATAAAGGAATTTCCCATGTGGGAACTGATGGTTTCTAGCCAGAGCTTTATGTCAAATGGACCTGGATGTGTCTAAATACCAGGGCCAAAAGGTGAAATCCACTCTTTCAGCTCACCCCGGCCATCTGCTCACTCCACATCGTCCTCTGGGTCTGTGCTGAAGGACCGCTTAAGAAAAAGCTGCTTCAATAAGGAAGCCCCTTGGTGAGAATTTAGGATGGGTCCTTATTGTAATTAACTTGAGCTGATAGCCCATCAGCTATTATGCTACAATGGTGGTAGGTTTCCAGTAGAGTCCAAGGTGTCTCTGTAAAATGAAAACAAGCAGGAATTAGAAAAGGAAGTGGTCTTTTTGGCCACCTACATTCCAGCGGGCTAAGTCAACTATCCTAATAGGATTGCCACCCAATTCACTGATTTCTACAGTGCTACTCTCCCTAAGTTTTCTGATGTAAACATCAAGGGGTACAGGATGATAAACCGGAATCCTCCAGGGAAGTTTGTAGAAAAGTATGTAGTCTTTATTAAGCCTTCTTGGAAGAGGGTCTGTGTTTTGCTGAGTAGGTTTTTCCCTCCCTGTGTAGAAATGTGATCGCCTTGCTTATGATTTATGATGGGCCCTTGCTTCCAAAAACTACCTCATAAAACTTTGGAAACATCTGCATTTTCATTAATGTGTCTAGAGTTTGTGTTTTCTTCGTGAGAATAATGCATTGAAATGTGATGATGGCAAGGCGGTTAAGGAGGGCCCGGCCAATGCCTAACTCTCAAAATGAAATAGATGTGGCTCCTGCCTTCAGAGAACTTACCATCTGGCAGCACTGAGGCACGAAAGACTTCGGTCAGTCCCCAAGTTAGGTTCAAAGTCAAAGCACTTCAGAATAGCCCCAGACATTCTGACACAGCTATTTTTACACTGCTGATTTTATATCAGAAGCACCATCTCAGCAGTGAGTTTATTGCCCCATCTGGTAAGGTTGGGAGTGGACTGAATGAAGAATAAAGATGTCTGTTTTGTATCTTCTTCAGTAAGATCTGAAAATGTGTGGTTGTAAAAGCCATATAGGGCTCACTATAACCTTGAGATGGGTAGATTTTTAAGCATCATACCAGAGCTAGAAATAATGAAGGAAGGGATTGATTTGATTATGATATCGCAAGTAAATACACACACAAATAACAGACAGGGAAAAGTATTTGCAGTATATGTCACCGATTGTCAGTTGTTTGTTTGTTTTTTTAAACTGATTTAAATTTAGCTTGATTTTGCACTTGGACTCTAAGCTCTGTCCTGCATCTATTAATATACCAGTAGTTTACTAGAATATTTAATCAAATGATATACACCTGTGAAACTGTCATCAATCAGTGAAAAGAGCAAAGACATGATAATGAAATGCAATGTGGGATCCTTGGCTATATTCTGAAAGGAAAAAGGATACATACCCCCAAGAAGAAAACTAGACAAAAGATATGTTCAGGGGATTCAAAAGAAGAAATAAATAAATATGAAAATGGTCAATGAAATAGGAAAAGATGTCCAACCCCAATAATTATCAAAGAAAGGAAAAGAATTATATATGTAATAAATTTTATATTTGCTGTGTGTTATGTAGAAATATTTATTATTCACATACTCTCCCCTCCTTGGAAAAGGCAAAAAGATCAAAGGCACCCACTTCCGATGGTGGTATTTACGGGTAAGGTCATAAAGTCGCCTGCTGCCCTGCCTTTCTGCCTTGACCATCCTGATCCAAGCTGTAAATCAGACCGGCTGTGGCTATTTTCACTTGTCACTTGCACTACTGCAGTAGCCTCCTCGCTTGTTAACCTGTCTTCATCCTTGCCTCTGTCCGTCCGTTCTCTGCATTCAGCCACAGTTATCTTTTCAAAACGTACATAGCATCCCCAAACCCTGCTTATACCGCTCCTTGCTGTTAAGGGGGACGGGGTTGTCGCAGTCCACGTGCAGTGTGCTTCTTCCCATGTCTCCAGCCTCCTCAGCCACACCCCTGCTGACTTCCACTCCAGCTAGACAAGCTTCCTTCAACTCTCCATCCAGCCACATTTACCCATTGTAGCTGAAGCGCTACATCGCCTCCCCCAATAGCCAAATGTAGCCTGATGTTCCTCTAGAGGAGCAGAATCAATAGAAAATATATGTATAATTATGCCAGGGGATTTATTAGGTAGCTCACAGGACCAGAAGTAGAAGAGTCCACATGGCCGCCTGCAGGATCAGAGGTGAAAGGATTCACAATGGCCGTCCATGCACTGGAAAGTCAGATAATCCAACAAGATGGAAGCCACAAGACAAGAGAGATCAAGACTACAACACCAGTCCAAGGTCAGAAGTCCGGAAGCTCACTGGAGAGACGCTGGTGTGAGTCTGCTTTGAAGGCTGAAGAATCTGGAGACCGATGTCTAAAGGTGATGGCGGAGAATAGAGCGCCTCCAAAAAAACTGAAATGCTTCTTTCTTTCCCTTTTTATTCCATCCAGGCTACAAAGCTATTGGTTGAGCCACCCATGTCTTGGGGGGGTCATCCCCAGCCTTAGTTTGCTGACCTCCATGTCAGTCATCCATAGACACACCCGGAACTGTGCTTTCCTAATCTACTAGGCATTTTTTTTTAGGCATTTTTTAATCCATTCAAGTTGACATACCCTGGTTAACAGTCATACCTGGTTAACTCTTACTTAACCTTCAGACCTTATCTGAAATGCCACTTCCTCCAGGAACTGAACTCCCAAGTGGGTCAAAGCCTCTCTGTCATCCTAACAGAGCCATGTATCTTTCCGAGCTCCACACCCGACTCCATCAAGACAGGGCTGTATCTGGCGTCGCTCTCCTTTGTACCCTAAGCACCTAGCACAGAGTTCTTGGCACATACTCTGTTTCCAATAAATGTAGTTGATTTAATTATTCATCTTCACAGAGACCAGTTTGACAATATGTATCAGCATTTTGAAGAGCTATATTCCTTGAATGAGAAAGCTACTTCAGGAAGTTTATTTTCTTTTGTCCTATTACACACACACACACACACACACACCATACACATATCACACCCATGAACATGTACGGAACAAGCTCTAAGGTTTCCCATTGTCTAAAGTATCTACACATTACTTATATAATCAGGAAAAAGGGATGAAGATATTTTCGAGAATGTAAGTTAATAGTGTCTGATGTAGGTGGCATGGAAACAGTTCTCATCAGAGGGAGATACTGCATCGTGATATCACTGTTGGGCGAGATCGCTGCCAAATGCAGTGGGAAAGGTGGTGTGGAAAGGGAGAGCAGCTGGAGGCTTTCAGTTGCCAATGGAGTGGTGAAGTGTTCAAGGACAGGGTTCAAGGACATCTTCAGACAGAGGTTAGGAGTCCCACGGAGGAGGCTGGACAGGGCATGTCTGGCAGCAGGATCAGTGCGAAGAGATGTGGAGAAGGGACTGCACCAGGTAAACAATGCGGGCAGTCAGCCAGCATGCAGGGAGGATGGGGAGAAGCCAAGGGAGGCTGTGGACAGCTTCCAGAAATCCCCCAAGCTGATAAGAAATAACATGGAGGTTCACATAGAAGATGAATATGACAGGCCCTCTGCTTTGTTTATTTTTTCTTCCTTTTAAAATTTTCTCCCTTTGTGAGAGGATGAAACACACCGTCACAATCAGTGATGTAATGAATATCCTGACATATTTCTTGGTACAAAAGTTTAAATATAGGGGCCGGTGAGATGGCTCAGCGGCGTAAGCACCTGCCTTGCAAGCGCGAGGGCCCAAGTTCGACTACCGGAACCCACATACAAAAAGGGGCCGGTGATATCACTCAGCGGCACAGGAGCCTGTTGGCACGCGAGGTCCTGAGGTTGACCCCCCGGTACCCACAAAAAAAAAAAAGTTTAAATATAATTGTAAACTGGGCGTGGTGGTATAACCTATAATCACAGCACTCGGGAGGCTGAGGCAGGAGGAGTTTGAGGCTAGCTTGGACTGCAGAGTGAGTTTAAGGGCATATTACATAAGTGAGACCCTGTCTCAGCTCCCCCCAAAAGATATGTATAATTGTAAGAAAATTTCCCAAACATACAATTTTAGATTTTATAGATATTCTGAAATTGTCCTCTGTAGAAGTTGTACCAATTTTCGTACCTAAAAATACATGAATGTCTCTTTTCCCACACTTTTATCCAAAATAGGTGGTCAAAAATACACTTAAAAATTTTTGGCTCTAGCTGGGCGTGATGGCGCACTCCTATAATCCTAACACTTGGGAGGCTGAGGCAGGAGGATCCCCCCAAGTTTGAGGCCAGCCTGGGCTACATAGGGAGTTTAAAGTCAGTCTGAACTACAAAGTAAGACCCTGTATATCTAAATGCCATTTGTATTTCCTTCTATAAGCTATTTGTTCATGTCTTCTGCCACTTTTTCTGTGTTGATCTTTGGCCTATTGATTTCTGGAAGTTCTCTATATTTTAACACATTTACCCCTTTATCTGATGTGTTTATTATAAATATTTTCTTCTGGTTGCGATTTCTCTTTTGTCTTTTTATAATAATGTTCCCTACCACACAGAAATATTTGGTTTTAAGCCCAAATTTAATAATCTTTTCTTTTATAGCTCTGGCATTTAATCACGCTTAGAAAGGCCTTCTCTACTCCAAGACTGTTAAGATTTTTTTTCAGTTTTTCTCTAGAACCTTGAGGGTTTAACTTTCATCTTAATGGTCCATCTGGCAGTTATTTTGGTAGAAAGCGTTAGGAGAAATACAGCTTTATTGTCTTCCAGATGGCTACCCAATGTCCCAACTTTACTTTCTGAATCGTAAGGTTTGCCCCCGCCAATAAAGTTATTCAACCTTTATCAAATACTAAGTCCTCATGAGTACCGAGGTCACTTTTGATTCTATTCTCTTTATTGTTCTTCTTACGCCATGTTATTGACTATGACTTTATGAAAATGTCAGTATCTGGCACAGTTCATTCTCCCTTTTCATTCCTCCTATTCTGAATTTTCCTGAATATTCTAGTACACTTATTTTTTCTATTAGAACTCTCATATCAGTCTATCTGATTACAAAAAATATTGCAGAGCCTTGCAGGTATTTTCACTGGGGCTCCATTAGTTGATAAGTTAATTTAAGGAGAATCGGCAGCTTTTAACTTGTACTCTTGGCCTTGCCATTTGTGACCATTAATCTTGATTTGCCGACTTTTACTGGATGAAGAAACCCCTGCTGGTCAGGAAATCATGCTCCTGGGCGTATCTGGGTGGGTCATGGGGGTGGCCCTGGGTGCTACAAATGGTCCTTCAACCTTTCCTCTCTGGCACTGTTTCCCTGTTCTGTGTTGCAGCCACTGTGCGCTGAACAGCTCTGCTCCTCCATATCCTTCTCCTGTGATATTTCAGCCTTGGAGCCAGCCAACCATGGACTGAACACACAAGCCAAGTAAACCTTTCCTCCTTGAAGTCGTGGGTGTCAGGTGTTGTGTCTCAGCAACAGAAAGCTGACTAAGATACCACTTATGAAGTCAAGTTTTGTGTCCCCGCTCAGCACTGAAAGATTTCCTCACATGGATCTTGTGGGTGCCATTCTCTATGAGGATTATTTGTTAGGTAGGAAAGGAACAGGGCTGGGGGTGGCTTGGTCAGTAAGGACAGCGCTCCCCAGGCAAGATGCAATAAGCTATGTGACAGCAGTAGAAATCAAAACAGCAGAACTATGTACTTACTAAAAATTAGAAGCGAAGGACAAACGAAGAATCTCAACTTTCTCTGAGGTTTTGAGCTTAAGGATGGGGAATGGGGGCCTGGTGGTTTTATCAAAATAGGGGTACAAGGAGAGGAACCAGACTGTGCGCAGAACAGCGGTGGGTTTGGTCAGGGACACATTGACTGTCGGGTTCCAGTCAGATGTCCTGGTAGAAACGTCCACCAGGCAGGTGGACAGGAATGGCTGACTATGTAGGCCTAAGCGCTGGGCGAAAGTCAAAACTCTTCCAAGGAGCTGGGGAGTGACTAGAAAAAGGTGGCCAAGGGCAGGGCTTTGGAGGCACGCTCGACTGAGGAGAAGAAAGGAGAGGCAGTGAAGGGGCGAGGACCTGAGGGGAAAGAGTATGGAAGGACAGGCCACACACGGTCAGGAGGAAGAGAAGACCGAAGTGCTGAGCGCGGCACCGCTGCACTTCTTACTCACTAAACGCTCTGATGAACCTGCTACGCAGGCAGACTGGTCGGGGGCATTCAAATCTTGACACCATTACCCAGGCCTCACATGTCTCGGAGCGAGTTCATTAAGCCTTTCAAGCCTCCGTTTCTTCATCTGGAAAGTGGAGGTGATGATAGCTCTCTCACAGAGCCATTGTGATGATTAATAGAGATGCATCATGAAGACAGCGGACTCTCAGAAATCCTGGCTCCCCCTTGGCACACGGCTTCCGAGCGACAGAATGCGTGACTGTGCCAAGCTGGCATTGCCGTATCCTGGAGGAGCACGTGGTCAGCAGAGGCCAGAGACATCAGAGAAACCAGGCTTGGCACTTAGAACACTAGAGCTGAGCCAGTGGAAAATTTTTCTTTGGAACAGTGAAATACAAGAGCCAGAAGCTAAGAGGTCAGTGGTTCATTCCCTCCCCTGCTGCTGCTGTCCCTCAGCCTACTCTCTCCCGTGTTCTTCCAAAGTTACTTTATGTGAATATAAACAGGATTGCATGGCTGAAAGGTAGCCCACTGTCCCCTCTGTCCTGCACCTGACTTTTGCAAACCAAAAAATGTCTTAGAACTCTTTCCACCTCTCCAGATAGAGACCATCTTTGTTCTTCTACACAGCTGCCTTCCAGCATATAGATGTATTATAACTTTGTTCTTTCCTGATGAACTTTTGGTTGGTTTCCAATCTCCTGCTTTTAAAAACAACGCTAGAATGGTTAGCCAGGTACACCTGTCATCTCCCACACCAGTTCTGTCTGTAGAACAAATTCCCCAAAGTGAAGTTGCAATAGGACAAAATCTTAATCAGACCTAGAAAGAGAATCAACTCCTATGAATACAAAATCCACAGCTGTAATTGTTTTGCGAGATGTCCAGATTAGCACAGAAACAGATAACTAAAAAATCCCTACAAGAAAAAATCTTTACTTCCTCTCTTTAGAGGAACAGAAAACAAACCCAAACACCCATGACAAATGTGCCTTTTTATCCCCCCTTTAATGTGCTGTATTCCAGATGTTATAGAAATCATCGAGTTTGATATCCTCTGTTATAATTTTTGTTCACAGTGCCATTAAAAGCCTTTCGAATAACATGAGGGAGGTGGCTGAGCTTTGCAGGAATTAATACATAGAAACCTGAGCTGGGGTTGGTTAGGATGACAGGTGTGGAACCATTTTATGACCATACGACCTCAGCAATCATATCCTAAACTGCACTGCAGACTTAGTGGTCGGCAGACACGCAAGGTTAAATGCACATGGTTCCGTCTCCTTTCCTGCCTGTCCCCAGCACTCTGACCCCTGAAACAACTGCGTGACCCTCGCTTTAGAATAAGCAGCCCCTCATCCTAGAGGTGTCAGGGCTCAGCCAGCCTGTATGCCCATGGCAGTTCAGGGTGGAGACTTGGCACTTCTACTGCATGGGACAGAAGATCCAGAGGGAATAAAGAGCCAGAATGTGGCCTGCTCTCCTTTATTCCTGACACCAGTCATTCCTTTCTAGAATATTCTGACAGCAAGAACGTGAAGTTTTTCCAGGTTATCTCCCCCCTAGGTCATGACCTCATAAATCAGGAAGAGCTGCCCTCCCTGGGCCACTCCAAGACCAAGCCCTGTAGGTGAGCACGAGACCAGCCAGGGTACCCCAAATGAGAGGGTCCGGCCCCTGTGTCCATGAGGGGCTTGAAAACCAGAAGAGAAACTGTGAAGCAGGTAGAGATTAAAAAATAACAAACCCAAGCCTTGTGGTCTGGATAATTTCTTATCAAACTGAAAAATCAGGACAATAACAACAAAAAATTAGGAAATTCAACCTGCAAGGAAGACACAGGCGGGGAGGGCAGGAAACCGAGGTAGATGACACTGTAGAGCTGGGGATGGTGCCACCCGGTGCAGGCTTGGGGAGATGGCTCAGGGCTGGAGAAGGTGGCTCAGGAAGCTCCAGCATGCTCAGAAAGCAAAGTACAGCTGCTCTTTTTCTGCTGCTTAAATCATTATATATTAGCTGCAAATTTAGTTTGTTGGCCAGCACTCAGAAGGGACATATGGCCAATAAAAGGTTCGGAGGAGTTTTCCATCTGCTGTCCAACTTCCCCGAGGCTTGGGCGCACACGGCTCCGTGTCGGCGCAGGCCGCGCTTCAGAAGCCTCTCGAGCGAGCAGCTCTGCTCCAAGCCCACACGTGCCACCGACCCGGCGGCTTATCGGGGCGTTCATCACAGAGCCGGTGAGGAACAGCGACACTCTGAGCGCTCCTTAAAACCCATGCCAAACGCAGAAGAATCGGCAAGGGGCAGCGGCCCGGGTGTGGAAACCGTATCTGCCCGCGTTAAAATGCGAAGAGCAAAGGTTCGTTCTCCGGGCCGTGGCTCCTTCATCTCACCCACCCCGCAACTGGAATGGCCTGCGATTGGGCAATCGCAGCGCAAGGCGCCGGTTCGCATTCGGTCTCTGCGCATCCCTCAGCCGTGCGCCCTCGTGCGTGTCCCCTGCGGCCCCCGTTCCGGACGCCTCCGTGGCCCCTCTGCAGCCTCGCTTTTCTGGCCGCGCTGCCGCAGGCGCAGGCGCGTACCGCAAAACTCCCAAGGAAAAGTAGCTGCGTGCTTAAAATCACTCTGATCCATTCCTAATTGTTGCTCTCTGGAGGATGAAAGTGATTTCTTTGTTCAAGTGAAAGAACGAAACGTGTCCCCTAAGGTGACTTCACTGTGACCCGAAGGCTGCAGCCCGGTCTCTGCGCGCGTTCCGCGGGGTGCCGTGGCCTCTCCCGCCGGCCCGCACCTGTCAGAAACACGTTGCCGGGGCAGCGCGGGGCTGGAGGCCGGACTCAAACAAAGCCAGACGCCAGCTCTGAATCCATCGGCAAAGAGATCCCGGAAGGGCAGGAGGGAGGCCGACGGGAGGGAAGGAGACTCGCTGAAATACTACATAGAAATTGATGTAAAAAATAAGAAGTCCCGAGACCGGGAGGAGGTGGCACAAATGATAACTGTGAATCATTTGCACAGAAATGGGGCCTCCGTCCTGACAGGCAGCAAGGATTTAGGAAGACGGATTCCTCCTGGATTCGCCAAGTCGCCGAGCGAGCGAGGAGGCTGCGGGGCGCTTGGGGCTTGGCAGGGACCCACGGGCGCTTTCCCGCGCTGACTTGGCAGAAACCGCATCCTGCAGGAGCCCGCTCCTCGGAGACTGCAATTTCTTTTAACCCCTGTGTATTTGAGGGAAAATTTAATCTCGGTGCCTCTGACTCGTTTACACTTAACTCACCAAAAAGTTGTTTTCTCTGTGCTATTTGAAGGGGCGGTAAGTTCGAGTTTAATTTAGAAACAGCCTCCGGGCCTGGAATAAAAACTTCAAACCAAGGGCCCAACGTTCAGGCTAGGCTCGCGCTCTGATTCCAAAGGGCGGAGGTCGCCTCTGTGGAGAGCGCTGCAGAGGAAGCGGCTCCGGGTTTCAGCCTCTCCCCAGCTCGCGAGCTGCCCACCCCCGGGCCCTGTGTGCGCACCACTCCCACGCTCGGTGAGGGCTGCGTCCGGGCAGGGGTTGGGGAACCACACCGCTGCCCAGCTCTGCGGCCGCACTAATGCAAATACACAGCAACGGTCCCCGAGCCGTCCCTAAGGACACTTTGCCTTGGGTTCAAATCCCATCTCTGGCCCTTTCCTCGCTTCAGTGACTTGGTCTTTCTGCACTTTAGTTTTCTCTTTTGCAAAATGCGGATAATGATAACGGTATCCTTTTCACAAATGGAGACTTTAGCGCAGCTCACCGGAGGGGTAAATACAGCTACTTCGACTGAATGAACTGGAACTCCTCGTCCAGGTGTATGAGGTGCACGTTGACATCTGTGTGCTCCACAGTGGTCTCCAAACCTCACCTAACTTCTGCCTGCGCCCGCCGGCACTACTGCCCTGAGCAGCTTTGCCTGGCTGCAGAGCGGAGCCCTCTCTGCAGGCCAAGCCAGCGCCTCCCACCTCCGCAAGGCCCTCGCTGTGCCTTGGGTTGGGGTCTCCTGGAAGCGAAGCGAAGACCCTGGAGGTGACCCTGGGAACATTAGTAAGGGCGTCGGAGGTGGACAGGGATGAGAAGAAAGCCGGTACCAGTGCTGGCGAGCAGACCTGGCCGTGGACAACTGGGACTGGATCCCACCAAAGCTTTTGGAGACCACACCCCGTGGGACAAAGGCAGCAGTGTTTGGTCACCAGCTCTCAATTCCCAGGTTGTTAACTCCCCAGCAAGGGGGCCCAGAGAGCCACTGCGTGCAGGGAATCAGGGCCACAGGCCAGACACAAAGCAGCTGCCCCCAGGCTTCGAAGGCCAGGGGCTTTGAAAGACACTGGGGCTGTGCGTGCAGCCAGGAATCACAGGGGAATGAAGAACCCTTCAGGGCTGCTAGAGGCAGCAGGAGAAGGTAAATAACCACCTCCTTCTCTTCTCACGGTGAACTGAGAAGCTTACACAGCTTCCTAGAAAACAGTCTCATGAGAGCGAGCAGTCGGTCCTGCTTGGAGGAGGCCACCTTATCTATGACCCACCCTTATCTCGCCTCTCCTCCTTCCTGCCTCACACCTTCATCCCTCACCCTGCTCCTCAGAATTAAGCCGTACCAATATTACCCTGGCCTCAAGCTCGGCTGTCAAGGGAACCCAGGCTAATCCTCAGGTGGTGGTGGTGGTGTTGTGGTGTTGCTATCACCAGTAACAGGATCGAGCGCTACTTAACTCCAAACCTCCATCACTGTGCTGACTTTGGAGCAGCTTTGCAGGCTGCCGAGCCCTGTTGGCATCCATGGAGAAGACCAGACCTAAAATCTGCAGGAGAAAGTATGACACCCTAGAACTTGAGTACTAGGAAGGGAAATGCAGGTCTTAGGAGAGTCCGCAATGTCAGGCTCCAGCCTCCCCCAAATCAGGGGAAGAACTCACGGGGGGGACACGAGGATCTGCGTTTCAGGTCCTGGATGGAGCGAGAAGCAGCCCAGGACTCTGTCTGTAACCGCCCCACACCACCTTTGCTCCTGCCCAGAGGGAAACGAGGATCCTATGACAGACGATGGGTCCGAACAGAAATATAATAAAGCGGACACTGCTGTTAATCAATGTTTTAAGACTCATTTCACTTTGGGATGTTTGAACATATTTTGAAGGTAACCAGTGCCTTCTCTGATGCGAGGCCATGTCTGGTAAAGAGGGCAGCGCTCAGGTGTCACACTGTCCTCTTCCTGCCCTCCTGCCCATTCACAGCCCCAGCCAGGCTCCTGTGCCGCTTTGATACCAGGAAACTTTGTGCAGAATGAATAATGAATCACTTTATGTCTGGGCGGATGCTTGTCACTCTTCCGCTTACCGAAGTGCCGATGAATAGTCAATGAGGATTGTCGCTGCCGTTGCTCACCATGAGCGGGCAGGGTCAGCAATGACCCATGTGATGTGGTTTCACAGGGATATCCCTGCCCAGAATTCACCCTCAGGAAGGACCTGAGAGGTGTGGAGGAGGAAATTGGCACTCGTGGAGTGTCTGTGCACCAAGTTCTGCGCTTGAGAGGCACCCTGGGTTAACCCGAGAGAGCAGGTCACGAAGGTGTGAGGTTTCGTGGCTCCCATGGCTGCTGTCATAGTCAGTCTACCCTGTCCTGCTAATGTGTAACAGATACACACACAGGCATGACTGTGTTGCCACGACACTTTACCCAAATGGGTTTTGGCCATCAGGCCATGGTTGCTGACACTGGGATTAGCATCTGTCACCTTCAAGAGCACTGCTGAGTGGTAAGCACTGCCTGCCCTGTGGACTTTTTCTTCAAGAGCAATCACTCTTGGGAGAATTCACACAGCAAATCCCCAACATCTTAGTATGCTTTAATTTATCATCCACTCTTCTAAAGATGAGACATGGAGAAGAGAGCCAGCGCCTCAGAGTAAATGCGAATGCAGGAGAAGGGTGCAAGGTGACAAATGCGAGGGTTAGAAAAGCGTAGATACTCTAGACTGGGAAGGAAGAGGAGAAGGGCTGTGAGGACCAATTGTTACCAGGTGATGTCGTCCTGTAGTTGACTAATGTCCCAACACAATAAGACCCTCATCTGGGGACTCAAGGCTTTGCCCTAAGTGGCTCTGCTTGTGACGGATGTTGGGACCTTCACGAGTTATTAATCTTGGGCAGTTAATAATAACAGGTATTAATTTGTTTTCCCCTCTGTAGAGTGGGGATTCACAAGATTGAACTGAGGACTCAGTGAGATCATTCATGAAAAGTCCCCAACATGATGTGACCTCTTAGTGAAGTCAGGTGGTGTCACTGTTGTTCTGGTATTGCTATAACCAAGAATGAGCCCAGAGAACTAAAGGCTGTTAGAATAAGTGCCAACTGTTAATTCATTAATACTCTTAATGGGTGTTCTATACCTCCCCTCTCCCTCATAAGTAAGAAATTGGATCACCCGGACTAATGAATCACACAGGGCAGCACACACTCACAAAAGAATATGGTCCTTCCACAAGCCTGGAATCCATCCATTTTTGCCCCTAAGAAGACTTGCATGCAAGTTAATCCTGATTGCCAGTTGGACCAGATTGAGAGGCTCCCGGAGAGGTGATTGGATTGTGAGGGCACTGAGAGCTGGAGTGACATTTGGGGGTTATATCTGGTCCCTGGCTTCTTCCTCTCAGTTTCGTCCCCTCCTCTCTGCTTCCTGGGTGCCATGAGTTGAGCAGCTTTCCTCCACCAGGCCACTTCACCATGTTTCTACCTTGGAGCCAGCTGACCATGGACCAAAACCTCTGAAGCCATGAGCCACAACTTAAGTTCTTATCCTTTAAGTTGTGGGTGTCAGATATTTTGTCCCCAGAGTGGAGAAATTAATGTATCTCCCTTTCCCAGCTTTACATACCTCAGTGCATCGTGTGTTAGAAGTTGATCGCTAAGGACAAAGGGGGCATCTACGATCAATTTAAAGGCTAAGACTTGTTTTTCTAGTCATTTATTTCACCTATGCTTTCTCAAAAACCTACTAAGGCTTGTACAGAAACATAAGAAAGAGTACAAACTAGATAAATTATAATGCTTAGGATACAGGAGACTAATTGCTTTTTAATTCTCTCTATTTGCAAGAAGCCTGGTGAGACCCTGTTCATAGTTCTTAACCCTAAGGGGCTGACATATGACAAGATCATTTAAGAAAGGAAATTGAGTTCCCAAACAAAACTGTAGCCACCACCAGAAAAAGAGAAAATGCAAAATGGAAATTGAATGTTTCCTGGGCTGAAGATGCTTGTTTTTCGTGGCACCCTGCTGGCCTTCATCCATCCCTTCCAGCCTTGGAGCGTCCACACATGTTCTGCCTCTGATGGGAGGGAAGTCTGGACTCAGAGCTGAGCCTGTACTGATTTCTGGCTCTTCTCACTGGCTATAGGACAAATAGCAGCGGCACCCAATCTCCAGTGCATATTAGAATCCCCTAGAATACGTTTAATACTAATGCTCAGGAAGTTCCCCCACATTATAACTGACTTAGTCTGGGAAGGACTGGGTGTTGTGGTTTTTACCTAGGTGACCAAGAGTCTTGTGCTCTCAGAGGCTAGGATTTTGGGAGGTGATTGGGTTATGGAACCCTAGCACTGACTTGCTATTAAGAGGCAGGTGCGGTCAGAAGAGGCGGACCACTGAGGACGTGGCCCGGAAGTGTTTAGCTCCCTCCCCGGCTCCTCTCTTGGGCTTCCTGTCTATCGTGTGTGAGCAGCTCTCCGTCATCACCCCTGTCTGCCATGCTGTCCTGCCTTGCAGCCAGCCAACCGTGGACTGAAACAAGAGCCAAAAATAACTCTCTCCTTTAAGTTGCAGCTGCTGGGTATTCTGTCTCAGTGACAAGAAGAGGGACTAAGACACTAAACAAGAGAATAGCTTTTTAACATTTGATTGAAATAAAATATATGCCTAGAAAATGGCACCTACTGTCCCGCCCAGGAAGTGTCCACAGCAGGACACACTCACGTGGCTCGCACACAGTTTGAGACACAGAATATAACCCCGCCCTCGGCCCTTCCTGTCCCCTGCCTGACCCTTCCTCCCAGGCTAACTGTCCTGACTTCTAGCATGGGCAAATTCTGTCTGTCTTTGTAGTTGACATAAATGCAATCATACAGTATGACATTTTAATATTTATGTACATTTTAAAATTTAAGCCCTCATCGTTTTATTTATACTTACTTAACACTTATTTTAGTCTATCCCATCTTACGCTTACTTGGTTTCCTGTCCTTCTCCCTTAAGAAGGAAAGTTGCTCGAGGGCAGAGCATGTGTCTTATTTCCCTCCTCTCTGTCTTGTCTACCAGGCAGAGAGGGAGATATCAGCAGGTGTTTAGAGTCCGTTAAATGGCCCATGCGAGCTCTGCTTGCTGCCTGCCAGCTTGGTGTCTGCTCTTACAGCGTCTCACTTACCTTTTCTTGTTTGTATTGCATGACTGAGAGTCTAATTCAAATATTAAGAAATGAACATTTCTTCTCACACCCGATCACCTGCCTGCATGTGCCATTGAGGACCCAAACACTTGCTGTTGTCACTGTCTTCACACGCCTTGCTGGATGAGCTGAATTACACCACCTCCGGCCTGAAGGCTGGTCAGCTACACCATGGGGCTCCAATGCTGGAAATCCACTTTTGCTCTTGACATTGCTGTGGTGTCTACAGGTTTCCAGCTGACTTAGGGTGCAGTAGATCCACCTGTAAATGGGAATCCTGACTGGCTGGCTAATCAGAGATTAATGAAATTCTTGCCTCAAAGATCTAAAAAAAAAGAGCCAAGACTTGAAGAAAGTAAGTTTTAAAATGCCTGAATTCTGACCTTCCAACAGATATACCAAGTAGCATCATCTAAATACATTTAAATTCAATATAACATGTAGGAATACAACTGGCATTAAAATGCTGCACATGTCCCGTGAGAGATGATCAGGGGTTTGCTGTCATTATATTCCTTCACTCTTGGTACAGTGACATCTAGGGCTCCTGTCTCCAAGCCACCCTCCATCAGCGTGACCAAAGATGTTGCTCTGAGCTCTGACCACAGCCCTGTACTGACAAAGGACTGAGGCTCCCTGTTGCATACAAGGCCTGCATTTCCTCTAGAGAAATGTTTGTCTCATGCTTAGCCTCACCCACACCCTGACCATCCCTTCCACAAACCCACCGGGGTCTGTAGACCTCCCACCCTGTCCCTTACCTCATGCTGTTCCCCAGATTGTACCGTCTTCTCTCACCCCTTACCATACATAATTCTCTATGTTCAACCCACCACGGTGCAGTGCGCCAGAGCTACAAGCTATTGCAGACTCTGGCGTGAAGGGAAGACCAGCCCTGAGGAAAGCATTCCAGGTATCCTCATGGCCCATGGGCAGGGAGGGCTGCAGAGAATCCTGGGAGCTCCTCCTTCCCTTCATTCATGCTGCCTTGCGTGGGGTGGCAGCTCAGTCCCACTGGTGACAGCGACTGAAGCGCACAGGACACCTTCCGTGCTGACTCACTGCTCGGGCTTAGTTGTGAACTCCTGCTCTCTTCCTTTAGGGAACCAAATACTCTCATCAGATCCCAAGCTCATCTGAGCACTGTCACTAACACTTTGCATACATAAAACAGGACTTTATGAAGCAGCCAATTTGAGCTTTAAAAATTGGATTTTAAAAATTAATTGGTGCAACACAGCCTCCTGCTTCTCACCCCATCTCTCATCCTTGCCTGTTTTTGACTCTTCAACATCCTTGCCCTTTACTGAGCCTTGCAGTGTCCTTGACTCTCACAGCCTTGTCCCTTATCTCATTCTTAGTAGGCTAAAGGTCAGAGTTGGGGTAAAGAGAACCCGTTCTAAGTGGGTACCAAAGTGCACTATGCATGGGTAGTACTGCATAACTTCTTAAAAATGAATGCTTAATAGTTTGATTTTTTTTTTTTTTTTTTTTTTTTTTTTTTGGTGGGTACCAGGGGGACGACCTCAGGACCTCGCGCGCCAACAGGCACCCGTGCCACTGAGCGATATCACCGGCCCCTTTTTCGTATGTGGGTTCCGGGAGTCGAACTCGGGCCCTCGCGCTTGCAAGGCAGGCGCTTACGCCGCTGAGCCATCTCACCGGCCCAATAGTTTGATTTTTGATCAAGTCAAAAATATTCTGATATCACCGGGCACTCCTGGCCTGTGCTTGTAATCCCAGCAACTCAGGAGGCTGAGGCAAGCTCTACTTGGAAGCCAGCCAGGGCAATTTAGACCCCATCTCAAAAAGTAAGCAGGGCTGGGGATGAGACATAGAGCTTCCTAGGTTCAATTCCCAGTACCGAAAAAAAAAAAAAAAAAAATTCTGATGTTGAATTGCCGTGGTTTGGGGGTGGAGAGGGAGACCCTTACTTTTCTGTACATCTGACAATATCTTTTGCATCTTGTATGGTGTGCATCCATTACCTTTTCATGGAAACATACACAAGTTTCCTTTAAGGTAACATGCGTCCTTGGCGGATGCACCTGTATGTCCTTGACAGAACGATGCACGGGCCCAGGAGGACCCCAGCGTACTGGGGCCATCGCATCTTTCCCGTAATGTGTGCAGGGCCTCTTAGGAGTCCTCTTTCTTTTTAGTGCTGGAGATGTAATATAGAATTGACTGTGAACTTGTAAATAACAATTGAACACAACATATAAATTCAACATTGCCTTTCCTACGGGGACCTGAAGAATTATTAAGATACGGGTCTTAGCAGCAAATGCGTGTTTAGGAATGCGAGCTCATACTTCCTGATTGCTGAATGCATATTGCAGTCCTGCGACTCCACGCACACAGCCAACAGTCTTGCCACAGTGGTTTATTGGCTTGTTTATTTTTCAGAAACTAAACCAGCAAAAGACAGCAGGCTGCAAATTTGTTTCATTTGCTCTCTTCAGTCAACTCAAGGCAAGTCAGAAGAATGTTATTCTTTAATAAGCTATCAATAGTTTTTCCATCAGAAAGCTGTTTTAATTCATTATTAATGCTTTCTTAAAATGCCACTGGCTAGCCACCACCCTCTTAATGGCAGAGGATAAAAGAGAAAATATCTGGGGAAATGTGAGATGCGTATCCTGTGGGCACAGCCATCGCTTTGTCTTAAAGTGGGTCATTAGGTAATCTTCTGACGCAAGCCAACTAAGAAATGTCTCCCTTACCACCAGGACTCTGGGAACACTACCACTGCAGAAATTCTCCTCCTTTCCCTTGAAGTCAGCCATTCTGGTGCAAGAACAGAGCTTAGCAGCTCTGGGATCAGATTGTAATGCTACACTAACTACTAGCCAAGGGCCGGTGAGATGGCTTAGCAGCGTAAGAGCCTGCCTGGCAAGCGCAAGGGACCGAGTTCGACTCCCGGTACCCACATACGAAAAAAGGGCCGGTGATATTGCTCAGCGGCATGGGTGTCTGCTGGTGTGCGAGGTCCTGAGGTCGACCCCCGGTACCTACACACACAAAAAAAACTACTAGCCAATAACTTTGGCTAATTTTTTAAAACTTTTCTGCCTGCATTTCTTATCTGCAAACTGGTGATAACAGTTGCACCTCCCTTCTGGGGTAGCTATGTGGAGTAAATGAGATCACACGTCATAAAGAGCTTAGCAGAGAATGGGCACTCGGTGAATATTAGCCAGCGCATTTATGTTGTAAGACAGCAGCCCGAGCTGTGGCCAGTACACCCAGGACCTTCTCCACCTTGTCTAGCTTTCCAAGACTCGTCAATGGTCCGTGCATGGAGAGCAAGTTTCTGCTGACCCTGCATTTTCCTGCCTCCTCCTGCCAAGTAACTTTTTCATATTTGGCATCGCCTTACTCCATTCATGCTGCCAAAACAGAATACCTGAGACTCAGTCATTTTTAAGAACTGAGCTTTATTCCTTTTAGGAGGCTGGGAATTCCAAGATCAAGATCGCGATTCAGCATCTAATAAGAGCTGCCCTCCGCCTTCAAGATGGAGCCTCTTGCTACATCCATGGGGGCAGGAGGGATGGGCACTGTTCCTTATGTCACAGAAAGGAGAAGGATAGGGTTCCATCCAAACCTTTTCATGAGCATGCTAATCCCATTCTTGACAGCAGAGCCTTTGTGACTTTATCTTCTTCTAAAGGCTCTGCTACTTAGTACCATCGCATTGAGTTTTAGGCTCCATGAATGTTAGAGGGACACAGGCGTCCGAACAATGACAAGTGTCCAGCAATTTATAGCTGAACAGCCTGGAGACATCAGTGCCTTTCTATCCTGTCCTCTGCTCCACTCTCCTGGCCCAACCCTGCTCCTGAGCACGGCAGGACAGAAGGACCTGTGTGACTTCATGTCGCAAGACAAGGTCACAAGCCTCCCTGCCGCCCACCATCCTTGATCTCTGGTAACATCTGGATTTGCATCACAACCTCAGTTGAATCTTCGCTTAGAAGGAATGAAAAGGAGAGAGGAAATGGAATTAAAACTCTCCTAGGAAGAAATAGGACACAATTTTACCTTGTTCCTGACTTCCTCAAATTCACACTTGGGCTATGATGGAAAGGAAGAGGGCCCAGGGTGCCTCTGGGATATCTCAACAATCAACTCCAAGGCCTTGAGTATCAAAACTTCATCAAAAAGTAGACATAGATTGCCTTTTGTCCTTCTATCTACCCAAATCCTACCCATTATTCAAGACTGCTTTCTAAATATTCCATCCCTCCTTTGAGAGCTCACACACAACGCCTGCCGCCATCCTTGTTAATCCCTACCTTATTATGTTACAGTTATTGGTGTATTATAGCTGTGTTGACCATGTTCTAGCTTCTCCGCTGGGCAGTCAGAAACCTAGGGTCAGGGATCTTGCTTTTGTTTCTCATCCACATGTATAACCCACGTTGTTCCTGTGGTCCGCCATCTTTACAACTCCAGCCTGCTACCCCACTTGCTGCATGAACAACTCTTAGACCCAGCCTTACAATGACTTAAACACAATGAAATTATATCACCGTAACCTCAGAAACCAAGGAATAATCGATGTCTTCGTTTTTAATACTGCAGCTAAAAATGGATTACCTGCTCCTAAGCACAGAGAAACAATTACAGCTGGAGCTGCTATAGGGAGGAATGGTGCTACTTAAAATAATATGCTATAGGAAATCTCGCAATGCTACCAAAATGGATTATCTATTCCTACCTCCAACCTTGAAGTGACTTTTCCCACACAGAGGGGTTACAAACTGCATCAATAACCACAGCTCTTAAAATTTCACCTTCTGGCCCCCAAATTACTAATCCTCACCGAGGGAAGGCAGCTATCCGATCAATCTCTTCAAAGCCACAGAAGTCGGAAATCCATATGACCGTAGGCAGCATGTTAGGGGGAATATTGATGAGGAACAAAGCCTAAAAAATGTATTTGATGGACTTAGAGCTAGTGACATTAGAGCCAGAAATATTGTTTCTTTGTTTTCTTTTCATAACTTAAATCAGCCTCGAAGCCCATGTCATTCAGAGCTGAGGCTACGTGGCTGGCCAGATTCTGTTCAAACCTCTCTCCCTTTCAGTGTCTAGAAGATTTATAAAAAAAAAAATGTGAAAACAGGGAAAGGTCCTTATTTCTTTGGCCGCTTCTTCTGACATCTTTAAGGTTTAACATTGCAAGGTGTAACGTGATTCCTCGAAGTCCAACTCTTCTGAAGCAAAACACCTCTGCCCATCTTGTCCTGGTGTCTGGCAGCCTCTGCTCTTGGAAGTGGCCTCCAGTGCTCTGCAGGGCTCACCGGACAGGCCACTCCTCAGCCCCTTCATGACATCAAGACGCCCCTGCTCCCACCTCGTCCCCCAACACACTTCTCCATCCAACACCATGATGAGCTCATAAAACGCTGGGAGACCTGGACCCTCCATCAGCCCCTCTCTGCCCTGCAGAAATCCCTGGGGATACGAGTAACCATGTCTTCCATGAAGCACGATGCAGGAGAAAACACGGAGATGCGTGCACCCATGGATATCTCAGTCCTTTATTCTGCCACAAAGACTGTAATAAAGCCAAACAGGATGCAGGCATCTCAGAGCAGATCGGAGCTTTCAGATCAGAGCAACAAGAGACACAAGGAAAGAATCGCTCTGGATCAGATCTAGTCCAGTAAAAGAAGATCTCAATGTAAGAGGGCAGAATTGCCACAAATCTCTTCCTTTCCAGCTTGAAGTCTGCACACAGGAACCAGGAATGTCCTTCACTGGTTTTCGTGTATAGACAACAGTGAAGAATTTGATTTCTTTGCCACAACACATTTACTATCTTCGTAAAACCCAGGTTAGGGAGCCTTCCTCAAAGTGCTAGGCACACGCCCACTTGAACATACAGTCACAGCAGCGAGCAAAACCAGGTGAGCAGCTCCCCTGAGAGAACTGGCTTTTCCCTGGTTATTTCCATTCTGTACACACAGAGTATGAAAATCACCCAGGTTTTGAAAGGGAATCCAGGTGTCCAGGTGAAAATTTGCACAGCACAGACAATTTGAAAAGTAGCAGATGTTTTACCTGATTTTTTATACCACTTGTACTCGAGAAGTGGAAATTCTGGACTCTGGCCAGTCGTGTTTATTCGAAAGATTAGTGCTTTCCAAAAAGCAGCAGAAATAAGCCTACCTTACCTTTCCCATCGCAGATCCAGCCTACACAAGGTAGAAAGTTTCCAACTGTAATGTATAGTCCCAAAATTTTACCTTTTATTTTACCCCTAGCTGTTGGCCAAATGATGTTGAATGGAATAACAAAAGATTCTGAAATAGTTTTGGTGAACAGGCAACCAGTCTATGTACACATGGGGAATTAATCTAGTATAACTTTATATTGCACAAGTAATTCAGGATTACGTGTTTATTGCTATGCAAAAAAACCCCTAGAAATTATGTAGATGAGCCAATAGTAGAAATGAAGAATTGCCTATTATTCTACCACCAGGTAATAACTACTATTAATAACTTGGTATACATTTGTCTACACTTCTTTCGTGCATACATACACATAGAATATATATCTAGTCTTTGTAAGGATAAGAATATTGTTTCCATTACATTCTAACCTATTTTTAATTTAGGAATATATTTTCATACAAACAGGTAAACTTCTATTTAATCATTTTAACATCTGCAGAGCATTCTATTCTACCATAATTATTAGAAACTGTAGGCTGCCTCCATTATTTTGACATTATGAACAACACAATGCCTGGATATACTTTAGATGTACTACCAGCCATTCCTTTAGGAACAGTTTGTTTCAAAAGGAATTTGAGGTCAAAATTGTTCAGTTTCATGGGTTGTTTTGACGTACATTCTCAAACTGCCCTTCAGCAGAGCCATTTCAATTTACACTGCCACCAAGGTTGCGTGGGTGAGTGTCCAAGGCATTGATCTTAATACTGTGCCATCATCTCACTGACGGACCCAGCTTTGTATGACTATAAGACTATGTGCCCCTTTTCACTCATTGTCTGTCCTTCTACACACACCCAGGAACAAAATTTTTATATCGATAAACAATATATCTACATGTTTAATCAAAACAAAAGCCCTCAGGAATTCTCATTTGGCAACAACTCCTGAATCATATTCTATTTCTTAAAATCTTGATGAGTCAAATCACCATCTTGTATGGCTTGGATCCCAAATGTCCCCCAAAGATGTTTTGAAGCCTTGGTTGCCAGCCTGTGGAGCGACTGGGAGATGGTTGTCTAAGAAGTGGGACTTGGTGGAATGAATTTAGGTCATTGGTTGGGGGGGTGCTTGAATGAGACCTTGGGGACCTGGCCCCTTTTTCCCTTCTCTCTCTCTCTTTGCTTTCTTGCTCCCATGAAGGAGCACCTCTGCTCTACCATGAGCTCCCTGCCACGATGTTCTGTGTCACTAGAGGTCCAAAGTGACTGTGCCAAGTGACCATGGACTGAAACCCCTGGAACCTTCCCCCCTATAAGTTGGTTTCCTTGGGTATTTTGTCACAGCAAGAGAAAGCTGATGAATACATCATCTGAATCTCAGGCTCTTTATCAACTAAATGTTCTCTAAAGTCCCTTTTGTTCCAAAAATCTGCGGCTTTCCTCACAGTGGGAGAGAGCGAGTCTAGCCCTTCGTCTGATCCAGCCTCATCTCCACCCAGCCAGCCTGCTTCCCTCCAGAGCATCTTCATGCCACTGGGATGTTTCCTGGGGGGATTTCTGAATTCTGAGTGTCTCGATGCACTGTTACTCTGACTCAGAACATCATGTCTTTCCCTCCTCCCCAGCGTACCCTGCTCCTGGCTGAAGACCCTCCTCCAGTAGCACCATCTCAGCTTCTTCCGATTCCCCATCTGCCATTCTCTGCTTTGCAGATCACACTGTTTTTGCCTCTTTATGACACTTAATGACATGAAAAGCGGTGATCTGTCTCTCCCACGAGACCATGCGCCCTCCGTATCTCCTGAGTTAAGAACTCTGCTGTGCCCATAAAAGGTGCTTCACAAGTACTTGATAAATATGCAACGAGTGGGTGAATGAGTAGGTTACACTTTCCCTAAGTTCCTTGTAACAGCTCCAAAAACCTCACAGATTTACCCAAGTCCACTTAAAGGCTGTCAGTTTGCACATCTAAAAGCCAAGAGCCAGGGTCCTCTCCATAAAATGCTCTTCACGCCTGTGAACAAACCCTACTACCAGACCTCATCCCCGGACTAGGGGAAAAGGGGATTAAACCAGCCCGGATGCAGAGGGCCTCAGGGCCACCAGGTGCCATCCAGCATCCACACTGCGAGTGTGGAGGGAGAGGTTACAGGAATTCCCACTGAACCAAAGTGGGCTGGTGCAAGTGGAGGAGACAGGGGCTCTGCACTTCCTTGCACCAGTGACTACAGCATGACAGGGAAAATAGAGAGAAGAGATTAAAGGGGGGAAACGTGCTCCCACTGCAGTTAACTTTACCATGTATTACTCAGGCTTAGGACACAATGTGACTTATTCTTAAGCAGTGTGACCACGCCGTAGGTTCACCAAGAAATGTTTTCGAATTGCTTAACACTGCGCAGCCCCGTTTCCTCCCTCCCACTACTTCTGCACAGTAAACATGTCTCAAGCTGTTTTCCAGATCTGTCCTAATCAAAGATATGTTTGTCTAGTGCCACAAAATTTCAGCCCAGCCCCTGTGCAGTGGCCACAGCAAGATCACCACTGGGCATCACAGGCAGCAAGCTCTGGTTTTCTGCTATGTTGCAATTGCAGGGATTGTGATCTTACACTCAAACTGTCCCCAAGGCCAGCCATGGAATTAGCCCAGAACATGGAGACAGTGCAGGTTCCAGAGTTCGACCTCCCTGAGCATGAATTCCAGTTCTGATATTTTCCATTTGTGTAATCCTTGGCAAGTTGTACTTAGCCTTTGTAAAGTCTTTGTGACTTCTTTTATAGAAAGCCTCACTCTGTCTTACTGCACTCTTCTCAGATGTCATCTGCTCTGAGAGACACTCCTAGATGGCTCTGTCCAAAGTGGCACTTCCTGTCTGTCTCTATCCCCATTTCACCTGCATTTATGATACCCAATCATCTGTAAGAGGCACGAGGAGAGTGAGGTCTTTGTCTCATTCACTCAGGAAAACTATTAGGGACTCCACAAGCTGTTGAACAATGAATGGGGACAGTGATTGCATCTACCATCATATTGCCATAGGATAAATAAATGATGAACAAAAGATGCTTGGTGTATTGCTGAACATAACAGAAGCACAAAATGTGTGATAACTAAGAGCTCTAGTAACACTAATAATAAACACTCCATAACTGGTTGGTTTTTTAAAAATCCAATAGTGAAAATACAACTTTGTGAAGTCATATTTTATGCTCTTTAATAAATAAGCCAGCTTCTCCCAAGAAAAGATTGGAGGTAACTTAGAAAAATATGTAAAACTACCTATACCAACATAACTTACACCATTGCAGAAGGCTTTTACAGTTGTTAATAAAATTTTAATGCATTTTATTTGCTTATTCATTTATTTCATGGAACACACAATTAACAATCTCGTTCTTTCCATATGCAACACTTAATGGATCTAGCCATGGGCCTCTGGAGAAAGCAGCGCATGGCCATCTCTCACTGCGGCACAGGCAGCGGCTGGGTTCTCATGGTGCAGTGACACTGTGGAGCTGTCCGTGCTGTGCCCTGCTCCCTGTCCTTGCAGCCTTCACTCTTGGATCTGCAGGAAACAGCCCTTGTAAATATATTAGGTGTCTCAACGTGCATTCTGGGATAAACCTCGGCCTCTCGACAGTATTCACTGTGCTTATGCTTCGTGTCTAATGATGCTCCAATATCGTGCATCACGGCGCGCACAGCTGTAGTGCATTTCTTCTGTTTTTGCTTTTCCTTTCCTGTACACCATGTATATTTCATAGGTAAAATGAAATATTAGAGTTTCACTCGTCTTCTCGTTTCTGTTCATCGTTTTCTGTCTGCTGTGACCACTGTCCATACTTGTCATCTAGATTTCTGCTTTGTCATTGCATTTGCATTTCTTGCAGGGTTCCCCGGAGCCCTTACTCCTTTTTCATTTCTTAAATGATTTGGTGAAGCAAATGCATGCTCAAAAAACTATAAAATTCCTCCATTAAATGAATAAAGGCTCAGATGAGGCTACTGATTTAACTGATGACTGTTCAGAAATGCTTGCAACATACCAGAGCCAGACAGTGACACGTTTAACACTGCATGTGGAAATCCTAAGTGAAACTCTAAAGATGCACACGGTAAATCCTTAGAAGCATTTCGCTTATAAATGGACGTGATCTCAATTTTTGCTGTCATCACTTATGTACTCATCAGCTTCCTTTTCACATGATCGCCGGACAGTCATACCAGTCATTTCACATGAAGTGGGGTCGACAGGATCATTCACTTAGGGAAATCATAGGTCTAATGTCCCTGGTGGGAACTAACGAAGCAACTATTGTAGGAACCAGCGACCTCCTCATCGACATCCTCTGGTGGATACCAAGACGCGTTAGACAGGAGCCATCTAACAGCATTGCAGAGCATCAGATGTCATCCACGCAGGATGGTGTGCAAACACGGTCCATAAGGAATCCCACGAGTGGGCCCCAGGTGTACTTCTCACTTCAGAAATAACTTGCAGAATTTTTTAAAGGATGCACTTATTTGTTTGTTCACGTGGCAAATATTCACTGAGTATTTTTATGGGTCAGGGATTGCACTGGGCATTAGAAAGAAAGCAGTGACAAGACAAATGGAGTCCTTTTCTGCAGAGAATAACAGATTTGTTGGAAAGCTAGACCAACAAGTAGAAAATATTGAGATGTGTGCACAGCAGGAGGGCAGCTAGCTACAACCTGGATTCTCAGCCTTTGCTTCATTGTACCTTATCTTATTTTACTATCACTCACTGCCTTGCTATTCCTGAAATCAGCACCACCTCCAAAAATCTATTTCAGAAATCACAATCTGACCCACACCTCTTCTCCATGCTCCTGCTCGCTGACACAATGTGACATCCCCAAACCACCTACCACGTTCTCGTTATTCACCAGCCTTTTAAATGTTCCTTCTTATTCATTCATGTCACATGGCCTGTTGTTACCATCATCTCCTCAAAGATTTCTTCTTCTTTTTTACCCCCTCCCCCTTCCATCGCACTTGCCTGGCATAGAACCACTCCTGGCTTAGCCCAGTTTAGAAGCACCCGCCGTGTCCATATCTACCAGTGCCCTTCCATTGAGGAAGAGGCGGCGAACCAGGCAGAGAGAGCCAGAAGGAAGCCCGTGTTCCCTCAGGTTTTGGGGGAAAGTCCTGTAGCAGCGCTAGTGCTTTGGGAATCTAAACAAAAATGGCCAACAAGTGTCCCAGCGGTCGGGGTGTACGGGCTCTTTCTACAAGGACTTCCGCAGGCTCGGGAGGCTGGCTAACATAACAAGAGTGATCCGAGCCTCACCCCCAGGAGCAGCCTTGAACTGCAGGCAAGGTCCACTGAGCTACTCGGATGACAGTGGCCAAGCGAGCAGGCTTGTGTTCAGCTCCCCATCTCTCCAGCACCATAGCCACGCCACAACAGGGACGTGACCGCCTACCTCCATCTCCGATCACTAAGGAAGGGCTTCCGAGTGCGTTAAGCCATGCGCATCGCCTCCCCTAGCAGGGAGAGAACTACAAAGCACACCTTGGCCTTCTCTCTTGTGTTTGGGCCTAATGAGCTCCAGGACTCTCAGCTTCCAAGCCTAGGGGAGAACTTCGAAGCCCAGCAAATTCTGAAGAATCCTTGATGAATTCCTTCATCCTGATGACTTAAAGGAGACATCAATCTCCGTGCATAGCGATGGCAGCCTTCACACAGCAGGCCGAGGAAAAATGATGATGCTGGCTTGGACCCTGAGGGGTTTATTATATTAAAGTGAAGAACATAAATCTCTGTTCATGCCTGCCATGCCCTCCGGACACCATGGTAAAACAGGGCTGGAGGGGTCAATGACAAAGCTAGGCTGGAGACAGGCCTTGCCAGATCACCTGTTAAACGACTGAGTACTAAAATGCTTGGGGAAGGCTTTTATTTCAACTCTGAGAAGGAAGATCAAGTAAGGCTAGCAAAAATGAAGGGGGAGTAACAAATATCAAAAGTGTCTAATTCCCTTTTGTATAAATATAGCTAATGAAAATCCCTTAACTGTTGATTTTTGTGCCAGCAGACAGTCTGCCCAGTGCCTTCAGTTTCATTGATAGCTAAGCACTCTGCCAAGTTTTAATAACATAAAATGTGCTCGTAAGAAGCTACAGGGCAGAGAGAAAGGGACAAATACTTGTGTTCTAGGTTTTTAAACACACAGCTGGAAAAGTAGGTGCGTGTTATTACCCTATTTCCTGTTTCAGAAAGAAAGGACGAGGGAAAATTTTACCCAGGTTTGGCTAATTATTTCCACTGTAAAATATTATTTCTTTGAAATAATATGTGACCTGCAAAACCTGAATACTACCCAGTAGTTTGAATTCCTCCTTTCATATTTAGAGGATCTCAGGGAAGGAAAATATGTACAGACTTAAGATTCTCAAGGCCTGCCAGGAATTGGAAATGTTTGAAATACTTGCCACTCATTGGACCCGTGAACACAGGAATGCAATGAGAGCAGCAGAAACTGGGTTGAGCCCTGGGAGCTGTCGCCTAGTCAGAACGTCGAGGTGCCACCCTGGGGAGAGTGCTCAGCCTTGGCGCTCACTGGACAGGAGGGCCTGGGAAACAGGACAGGCGCCTTGTGAACACAGGAGACTCTGATAAAGCGCTACTCAACTCTCCACCGTGGTTGGGCCTCAAGGTAGCAACCGGTGTGATGGTTAGAAACAAAAAATGGAGGAGAGAAGAAGATGGACCGGAGCTGGGTGCCATGGTGCATGCCTGTAATTCTAGCACTCTGGGATGCTGAGGCAGGAGGGTCTCAAGTTGGAGCCCCACCTTAGTGACTTAATAAGACCCTCTCTCAAGATTTAAAAGGGGTGCAGGGGTGGGGAAATAACTCAGGGCAAAGGCTCTTAGTTCAATCCCTAATACTGAAAAAAGAGAAGGAGAAAGAGGAGGAATAGCAGGTGGAGGGGGGAAAGGGAGAAGAAGGTGAAAGAGAAGGAGAAGGTGAAGGAGAGGAAGAGAAGGAGGAGAAAAGGGTAGAAGGGGAAGGGGAGGAGGAGGAGAGAAAGAAGGAGGAGGAGAAGCACAAGGAAGGGGAAAGAGGAAGAGGACAAGAAAAAAGAAGAGAAAAAGAAGGAGAGGAAGAAGGAGGAGAAGAGAGAGGAAGAGCAGGAGGAAGAAGAAAAAAGGAGATGAAGAAGAGGAAGAAGAAGAAAGGAGGAGGAGAAGGAACGGGGAAGAAGGAGAAGGAGTGGGGTAACAGTAGCTCTAGTAGTGGGCAGAATGGAGGCTCCTGCTCACACCGAGGCCTGTGCCGCTGTTGCCCTCAGGAGCCTGAGGGAAGCCACTCGGGGAAAGCTACAGTGAGACACTGAAGGCTCCTGCCGCAGTGTGTGTGCACTCACAGCTCGCTCTGCTTCCCTCTCTTTCTCTCGGGTTATTCAGGACATGTTGGCAACCCCTCACTCTGTTAAAGGTTCTCCGTGTGACTTGAATCTGCATGCCTCCACGGAAAATGGAGGGATGTGTGTATAGTACATATTCTAATAAGAAATTGAAAAATTAAGAAGTAATACCGGCAAGCTGGAGTCCGAGTGTAGGAAGAACTACAGCCCTCTGCTTCCTTTCCCGTGCTCAAAGCAACCAGAGCAACCTCTGCAAACCTTCATTTCAGATACAGGAGTGCAGATAAGAAAGGCCAGGCTTGGCCAGCATTCCCAGATCTCCTTCCATATAAAAGTCAAACTATCGGGCCGGTGAGATGGCTCAGCAGCATAAGCGCCTGCCTGGCAAGCGCGAGGTCCTGAGTTCGACTCCTGGTACCCACACACACACACACACAAGGGTCAAAATATCTTTCCAAATAACAAATTTCTCAGGGCTCCTATTGGTCCATTTTCTGTATTTTCTGCAACAGAACTGGAAAAGTCCAGCGCCCCTGGATGCAGAAGCTGCTGGAGCTGAAGAGCCACTGGGTGAGGCGACAGCTCAGCTAGTGAGAAACAGATGAAACAAAAAGGCAGACCGGGAGAAGGCCGTGTGTTTCCCTGTGCGGCTCTTGCGGGTGTTTCCAAGAACATCAGTGTGAAACACAGTATCTGCTTCATTCGTTTGTTCATTCAATAATATTTAGTAGATCCCCCCCATGTGCCTAGCCCTGGGTTGAACACTGGAACTGCGCTGGGAAACTAGGCAGATCACGTGTTGCCTTCCTGAAATTCACACTCTAAAAGTTGGCTCAGCTCAGTGGTTAAGAATGCTCGTGCCCTCTGACAGCAGCCAGGCCTCTGACAAGCCACATGTTGACTGTCGTAGAAACTATGCAACCTCAGATCTCAGGCAGTTGACTCATCATGTATCAGCAGAGATAGCGAAATCCACCCCAGTAATTCCCCACCTGGGAATTTTTTGCAATACCCAATGTCTGGCCCACCTCCACCCATTTTTGATCCAGTTTGCTTGGCTAAGTACCAAAGCATTGGTAATTTTAAAAGGCACCAGGTACTTCCACTGAGTGAGAAGTACTCCTCTAAATCCATTAGATTTGATGAGAGAATTGCACTGAAGAATGTACAGGAACATCCCGTGCTTAGCAAACATGTAACTGTTAGCTTCGATTCCCAAACATAACAGGTACCACTTAAATCAGATATCTGGGAAGAGACTGTTAACCTGAAATTGCTCAGCAAGCAAGGCAGAGCTGGAGATCTTTCTAAAGGCATTATTTCTTTGAAGAGAAATGGTTTCCAGTCTAGAATTTTGCACTGATTTTAATGAGTGAGCTCACTTAGCTATTTTGAGAGATATCTTGTTCTGGGCCCTGGCTTGCTTGCTTTCTTTCTTTCTTTCTTTCTTTCTTTCTTTCTTTCTTTCTTTCTTTCTTTCTTTCCATTTCAGTACAAAACTGTCAGAGCTTAATAATGTGTAATACTAGCAAGTGCTACTAAGGAGAAGAAGTAAGAATTTATCTAGTTCAGGCCTTTCGTTTTACAAAGGACAACCAGGAAATCCAAGAAGGGAAGTGCTTTTCCCAAGATCAAACATCCAATAAGTTCACAGTTTTATCCTATTTTGTCCCAGCATGAACCTCTATAACAATTGAGCTGCCTGTGACTTTACATAATAGATGGGTTTCCCACTGGTTGTATGTAAGTAGAGTCTTTGTAAAGTAAACCATATGTTCCCCATACTAAAATAACTTTCTGGACAAAGAAGACAGCTCAGAATCCCTTTGGTTAAAAAAAAAAAAAAACTTTTGAAGATGGAGACAGAAGTGGCAAAGTTTTTCAGTCTCTGGGAACAAACATACTTAAGAACAAACAAACAAGATAGCAAAACAAAGCATCCATTATTAACATTTAAAACACAAGTGTGTCTGCTTCCCTACAAGCCCTAAATACGAGTGAGAAGGGACAAATCTTACTCCTGACACCAAACGTGCACAGTGTCCGTTCCTACGTGGGAGAAAATGCAGGAAAGACACAGAGGCTCTGATTCACCATGAGAACTGGAGGCCCCAGAGCAGACAACAGTTACCTGCTGGAGTATCATAGAGCAATTCAAGGGCAGTAGCTAATACTGAAAATATGGGGAAAGACGAGTGGTCACATTGAAGTCAGAGCTATACAAACTCAAAACTGTTAACCAGGGCCCTTCTAGCACAGGGCCCAGTGAACAGAGATTTAAAACTATGTAGCAGGGCCGGTGATATAGCTCAGCAGCATAAGGGCCTGCCTGGCAAGTGCAAGGTCCTGAGTTCAGTTCCTGGTACCCACATAAAGAAAAAATGAAAAATAAAAAATAAAAAAAACTATGTAGCAAAACTGCTAGTGATGGAATAAAAGCTAAGTGGGATAGAGAAAAAGGAAAAGAAAGAGAAAAAGAAAGAAACGAGAGGTCCAGATGAGCATATAGGTGAAGGACAGACAATAAATCTTAGAAAATAAGCCATGTTATTTTTTTCAAATATCACAAAAAGGAAGAGGGGTTTTGAGAAGTGAGAAAAGCTGTACTGAAAAAAGGCTTTCTTCTAAAAGTTTAGGAAAAATTAATTTTATGTAAAAAACAAGAAAGGAAAGGTGTGGACATCCAAACCCACAGAAAGTTATTATAAATAAATGAGAATAAGAGAAAGAATAACATCCCTTCAGACAAGCATGCCTGGAAGACATGCCCACAGAACAGACCAAAACTGTAACCTTATAAAATCTCTATAAGGAAATCATACAAGATAGGAAAAGCAACATAAATCAGAATGAGGGGGAAAACTCAGAAGTGAGAGGCTAACACTCAGAAAAGAATTAGGGGGGAAGAATTAAATTAGAAGGAACACAGTGGCATAAGTGCCTGCCTGGCAAGCACGAGGTCCTGAGTTCGACTCCTGGTACCCACATACAAAAAAAGGGCCAGTGATATCGCTCAGTGGCACGGGCGCCTTCTGGCATGTGAGGTCCTGAGTTCGGCCCCCAGCACCCACAAAAAAAAAAAAAAAAACCTAGAAGGAACACAAATACAACAGATGATGTTTTAAGAGAAACAGGAAGGAAAAACATGAAAACTTTTTGAATCAAAAAAGAAATGAAGAATGATTTACAAAATTGTGATCAAGTAGTAATTTTGAGGACGGTCAAAGAATATCTAAAATAGGAATTATGTACATCTCTGAAATAAGAAAACCAAAGAAAGCGAACAGAACAAATATGAAAAACAATAATTCAAGAAAATATTCCTGAAATAGAGACTTAAAAATGACACAGAGAAGCAGTAATCTACACATCTAAGAATCTTGACCAGAAAGACCACACTTGGACAGCTCTAATAAATTAATGATCCTTAAGAAAAAAGAAAATAATCCTTTGGGATTATTAGAAAAAAAAGAAAGTAACTGGTAAGGGAAAGAAAATTAGATAATCATCAACTTTTCAACAACAGTGCTTTATGATAGAAGAAAATGGAGTAACATATTTAAGATATCAAAGGGAAAACATGATCTGATGGCTTTTATACCCAGCAAAGCTGACTTCCCAGTATAAAGCATGCTGACATTTCATGTTGTCAACATGACAGAACCCAAAGGTTACTGCTCCATGTGTCCTTCCAAGGAATGTATCAGAAAATAAGTTTTGGGCATCAAAATATCTAAAGAATTTATAATAACCCATAGAGCTAGTGGCAAGCATAAAACATGTAGATTTGTAGAACTATGATTAAAATAGTTGGTTTGGTTATTTTGACCCTTCCAATCCCCTACACCCCTTTTTCTGGCCTCTCTCCCTTATCCCTTTCCTCATATCTTATAGTCTGCCTTTGACTACTTTATCATCTCTCCTTTTTTAGATTCCTCATATAAGAGGAAGCATGCAATATTTAACTTTCTGAATCTTTTAACTTTTTTACTTAACACAATGGTCTCCAGTTCTATCCACTTTCCCGCAAATTACATGCATTTTATTCTTGTTTATGGCTTAATAATATCCCCTCGTGTATATGCACCACATTTCTTCATCCTTTCGTTTGCTGGTGGTCATCTAGGCTGTTTCTATAGGTCAGCTATTGGAATTGTGCTGTGATAAACATGGGTATGTACCACTGTAATATGTCTTTCTTTTTTCAGGAATATATGGAGAAGTGCTATAGCTGGATCAAATGGTACTTCTATTTTTAGTTTTTTGAGGAATCCCAATACTTCTTTCCACAGTGATTATACTAATTTACCTTCCCACTGACAGTGGGAAGTGTTCCTTTTTCTCCCTATCCTCACCAGCATTTGTTGATTTTCATATTCTTGATGATAGCCATTCTGACTGGGGCGAGATGAAATCTTACTGTCCTTTTGATTGACATTTCCCTGATGGTTAAAGATGTTGAACATTTTTTCATAAACCTACTGGTCATTGTTCCTCTTCTTTTGAGAAGTGCCTAGTCAATTCTTTTGCCCAGTTATTGATTGGGTTATTTGGGGGTTTTGGAGGGGGTTGTTTTGTTTTGTTTTTTTGGTATTATTTGAATCCTTTATATATTCTAGATACTAATCCTCTATTGGAAGAAGAGCTACCAACGATTTTCTCTTGCTCTTTAGGTTGTTGCTTCACTCTTTTTATGATTTTCTTTGCTGTGCAGAAGATTTTCTTGTGCTATTGGAGTCCTATTCAGGAAGTCTTTGCCTTTGCCTATGGCTTCAAGTGTCTCCCCTATGTTCTCTTCCAGAAATTTCAAAGTTTCTGGTGTTTTTTTTTCTTTGTTGTTGTGTGTTGTTGTTGTTTTTGAGATAGGGTTTCACTATGCAGTTCAGATTGGCCTCGAACTCACAACAATCCTCCTGCCTCAACCTCCCAAGTGCTGGAATTACAGGCGTGCACCACCACATCCAGCCTAAAGTTCCTGGTCTTATATGTAAGTCTTTGATCCATTTTAAATTGCTTTCATTACAAGGTGAGAGATAGGGATCTAATTTCTATATTCTGCCTATGGATATCCAGTTTTCCCAGCACCATTTTTAAAGAGGTTATCTTTTCTCTAGCATATAATTTTGGCCCCTTTGACAACAATCAAATAGTTGTAGTTATGTGGCTTTCTGTGTCCTATATTCTATTCTATTCTATTCTATTCTATTCTATTCTATTCTATTCTATTCTATTGGTCTACACGTGTGTTTTTATTACAATGACTTTGTAGTATATTTTAAAATAAGGCATTTTAGGGCCGGTGAGATGGCTCAGCGGCCTTGCAAGCGCGAGGGCCCGAGTTCGACTCCCGGATCCCACATACGAAAAAGGGGCCGGTGATATCGCTCAGTGGCACGGGCGCCTGCTGGCGCACGAGGTCCTGAGGTCGACCCCCCGGTACCCACAAAAAAATAAAAAATAAAAAAATAAAATAAATAAAATAAAATAAGGCATTTTGATGCCTCCAGGATTGCTCTTTTTGCTCATGATTGCTTTGGCTACTTTGTCTCTTTTGGGCTTCCATATAAATGTTAGGATTTTTTCCAGTTCTGCAAAAAAATGTTCTTGGTAATTTGACGGGGATTGCACTGAATCTGTAACTTGCTTTTAGTAATATAGCTATTTTAACAGTATTGTTTCTGCCAGATGATGAACAAGATAGCTCTTTCCATTTTCTAATGTCTTCTTCAATTTCTTTCTTCTATGTTCTGTAATTTTCATTGTATATATCTTTCAACTCCTTAGTCAGGCTTATTCTTAGATTTTTTTAAAACTGTGTATATATAATTGTTTACCTGATTTCTTTCTCAATGGGTTCAGATTGGCCTATAGGAAAGCTATGGGTTTTCATGTATTGACTTTGTATCTTGACATTTTGCTGAACTTGTTTATCAGATCGAAAAATCTTTTTAGGGTCTTCTAGGTAAAAGAGCATATCATTTACAAATAGGGATAATTTTATTTCTTCCTTTCTTTTGTCTAATTGCTCTGGCTAAAATTTTAATGTGCTATTGAATTCTAAGAATCCTACTGAGGTTTTGTATCTTTGTTCATCAAGGATATTTGTAGTTTTCTTTTTTCTTAAGTCCTTATCCAGTTTTGGTATCAAGGTGACGCTAGCTTTGTAGAATGAGTTTGGAAGTAGTCTTTCCCTTTTTATTTCATAGGACTTTGAGGACCATTGATGTTAGCGCCTCTCTACAGGTCTGGTAAAATTCAACAGTAAATTCATTTCGTCCTGGGCTGTTTTCTGTTGGGAGACTCTTTCTTACTGCTTCAATCTCATTGTTTGTTATTGATTTGTTTAAATTTTTGTAACTTCTTGGTTCGCTTTTGGTAGGTCATATGTATCTAGAAATTTATCCATTTCTTCTAGATCTTCAATTTATTTTAATGTATTTTCAAAATAGTTTGCAATAATCCTCTAGATTTCAGTGGTATCTGTTGTAATCTGCTCTTTTGTCTCTAATTTTATCAGCCTGGGTCTTCTCCCTCTTTGGTTAGTTTGGCTAAGGGTTTCTCAATCTTGTTTATCTTTTCAAAAGAACAACTCTTTGATTCACTGGTCTTTTTATTGTTCTTTCAGTCTCCCATTAATTCAGTTCCTATCTTTATTATCTTTCCTTCTACTCATTTTGGGTTCAGTTTGTTCTTGTTTTTCTAGGACCTTGAGATGCATCATTAGGTTATTTACTTGAGATCATTCTGCTTTTCTAATGTAGGCAATCAAAGCTGTAAACTTCCTCTTAGAACTGCTTTTGTTGTGTCCCATAGATGCTGATACACTGTGAGAAACAGTACATTTAATGACTCTATGTACAGGAAATGTAGATAAACCGTAACTTTGAAAATAGAGGGAAAAACAGAAGAACATATGGAAAAATGTTCAGTCCTTCTCAGTAAACCACACCGGTAGTGATTGGATCCGTATTGTTATGTTGAAATTATTGAATCAGTAATATGAGACCAGTAAATGAGTAATTATGAAATATCAGATTTTCTCATTTTATTATCTCCTGTGTTCTTAAGAACCAGAACCTTTGATATGAAAGAAAGGGGGACTATAGTTAGTACAGAAAAAGTTCAATTTAAAACAAGAAGGGATAGCTCTGAATTGGAAGGAGAATTATCATATAAACATCTGAGTTACTTTATTAAGATGCAGGGATATCTGTGTGTTTGTGTGGTGTGTGTGTGGGGGGGGTGTAAACAATGACCAGCTCAGTAACATTGAACATCTGTAGCAACACAGATTCTTAGGTTGTGGTTTTAGAGTACTTTCCGATTGAAAAAAAGAAAAAAAGACATCTTTTGGAGGAATGGCTGACTTCATATAGAAGATAATCCCGGTACATCTTTTTATACCAGGTGATGAGGAAACTATCAAAGACAATCGAGACCATGTCAAGGCACTCAGAAATCACTTTGAAGAGGCTGCCACTGGCTAAAGATGAGACAATTTGATCTTCAAAAAGGATAATAATTACAACTGATTGAAACCCATCAAATATAATTAAATACATTAATTCATAATAATTTTAAAATCTAATTGGTTGCTTTTAGAAGAAACTAGGGAACCAATTAATTGTCCAGAGAACTGGTACATAACAGAAAAGAATTAAGCATGTATCTTATCTTTCTTATATAAACTGGGCATCCCTGGGTATCCAAAGAGTGGATGACAGAAAGCGTTTTTTTGTAAATTATCCCAACTGATGAGTGAAGATGAAATTATAGCATTAGCATGCCTCCCTTCTGCAACCCCCAAGGAATTCACGAGTCTATGTAATAAGTGTGAATGGCTGCTCCTGTTATAAAGACAAGCAGGCCCCATGTGCTTCCTGTGCGAGAATGCGCCACCTACAGTCTGCCAAAGGCATGGCACGGAATGCAAAGGAGCCTTTGCATGCAGATGCCGATGTACAAAAATCTAGAAAACACAGGAACATATTGGACTATACCACAAGGTCATGATCATCAAAATCAGGACTTGGGAAACCGTACAGATCAACTGTCCTGGGGTTCCTAAGAAGTACGAGGAAAAGAATAGGAATGAGGAGAGTCCCATAGCCTAAAGAAAATTTGTAAAATGCAAGACTAAATTATAGCATCGTAAAGACACACCCAGGGAAGAATGTGTGTTAGTTCATTGCACACCATGCACACAAACACACATACGAGGTGGCTACTGTACAAGTCAGGAGAGAGGTTACTTTATCGAAAGGAAGGAGTGGGGTTGAGGCACATGAAGATATAGGGTGGCTGGCAGAGGCTTATTTCTGAACACAGGGTATTTACAAGGGTACTCATCTTATAAAAAGAATAATATGATAACAAACCGTACATGTATTCTGTGTAGCTTTTTTTACATGTGTTTTATTTTATAGATTTTTAATATCCTTTTGCAACATGAAGAATAAATGTGTAAAGCATATCTATTTGGCGTCCTTTCTGGGTAAAGCTGTATTTAAATGGATGGCTTCATTTTGATGTGTGTTCTGGGATTGTGTTTGCAAGAACCACTGCAGCGTAATCAGTTAACAAATGTTGGTTGAGCACCTACTATGTGCAAGGTGCTTCTGTTGCCACAGAGCTGCACCTTCCGACACTTGCTCCCTTTCTTAGATTAGTTAGCAGCAGTCATTAGCAGTCTGCTCTGTGGGTTTGTTTTTGCTACTGTGGACATTTATTTCTGTATGATGTTTCCTTGTATGCACTGACTGAAGTGCTATTTTGAAGAGGACACATCCACTCAGCACAAGACAAAGTGGCCTCTTGTTCTCGTCTTAGCCACGCTGGCCAGTGGCCACAGTCCAGGGGTCCAGTGTGCAGCCTCTGGGAGTGTGGGCAGTGGGGACTCTGCCTGCTGAGAATCTGCTGTCCCTTGGCTGCACTCAGATGACTCATCGTCCCACCTCACCACACATCTGGGTCTCTAGTTCCTAGAAATGACAGTTTCCGAGAAGTTTATAATGGGAAAAAAAAAAAAACAAGAGTGTTCGAGAATTTTTACCAAGCCAAGATCACAAAAATCAGGAAGCAACTTACTCCCTTCCACCAGATAAACCCAGTTTCTAAACCTAAAACTTAGCAAGCACATCAATTTGTAGGCTTATCTGCAAAGCAAAGGAACCGTGAAAGTTGCAAAAGTACAAAATTCTTTTATGACCAAAAAAGCTTTTATCTCAATCAAGAGTAATAAATAATAAAAATGGATAGATAAATCCTGGCCAGGCGGCAGAGGCTGTTCTACATAGATTACATGAGTTCATTTATGCAGTACTCACCACAACCCAAAGAGAAATGACCCTTGTTCAACAGATAATGCAATGGAAAAGCAGAGAGATTAAATAACTTGCCCATAGTCACACAGCTAGTAAATAGCGGTGCTGGGACTCAAACCTTGCGGGTTGGCTCCAGACCTGTGCTATTAGCCACAGGTTATGATACTGCCGCAAGTTCTTCGTGTCTTGGCAAGCCTCATCAGTGCTAGAACAGGGAAGACAGTAGTCCCTATCTAAGCACTACCTGGCTTGTCTAATTTGCATTTGAGATGGCTCCCTCTGGCTTTCTGCCAGAAATGGCATCTATTCTACCTCCTAAATAGTTCTTGAATTTATGGACCTCTCTGTCTCCCCGTTCCCACCGCGTTCATTCAAGCCACCGCTGTTTCTCCAGTAGCTTACTGCGGTCTCCTCCTAACTGACCTTCCTACCTCCAGCCCTACCTGGCAATGAAGCTGAGAGGCCAAAACAGAACCACAAAAGAGGGCCAAGTTAGCCAAGGAAGGCACAGACACGAGCCCCAACTCTTCCCAGGAGCAAGGACTGGGGAGAGAGAGGTGGAAACCATTGAAACAGGTCTTTACAAATCTAGAGAAAGTCCAAAGCTGCAGGAGAATGAAGACACTGAATAAAACCTGGACGTGTATAAAGTGGAAGCTGCCTGGGTCTGCCCTGGGAACTGCGCGCTGAGGGGATGGATGGAAAAAACACCCCTCAGCTCTCCTCCGTGGTTCCTCCAGCCCCGTGGGCTTGGGATTCCTGATTAGAGAAGCTTGGCTGGGTCCAGTCACCCTCTCCCCCGTGCTGGCCTTGCTGAGATGAGCCCCAGGCAGGCCTTGGGCAGCGGGAAGGAGGCTCCTCACATGATCGGGTGGAATCCTCCTTCTCCCCCTTCCCCAGCTGCAGGCTCCAGACCGAGCGCAGCAGAAATGCGGGGGAATCGGGGGCGAGTGTGGGCCAGAAGGGCCCTGCTGCTCAGCATCGTCGGGGCCATGGGACCCTTGCCTTCCCCGGGAGCCTCCCTGCCCCAGCCTCTCCCAAGGAGCACAGGTAGGTGCCACTGCGGCCAACTACACCTGCTGGTGTATCGGCCACTGCCGCGTCCAGATGGAGGGTGAGGGAAACGCACCTAAGACTCTCTTTTGCTTGTTTCCTGCTGAGTTTGCTCTGATTTTTAGCATTTGGAAGGATAGCCAACATTTGTGCTCCCTCTGGGAAGCTCTTCAAGATAACTCTGGAATAATTCACAGAGATCAAGGATTAGGCGAGCCTCCAATTTCATTGTTTGAAACTTCATCTTGCAAAATAATAATAATAATAATGATAATAATAATAATCTTTCACCCTAAAACTCTGCCATGGTAGATGATTCTTTGCAGAGAGGCCTGAGAACAACTTGGGCTCTGAAATGAGAATGTGAAATTGTGCAATGATTAGAAATTTTTATTTAGCAGAGACGCAGTTTCTGCTGGGGGTGGTAGAGGGGTGAAAATTCCCTTTTAGATATAGATAGGAAAAGCGATTTAATAATTTCCTCTCTTTTGTCCTTCCACCATCAATTTGTTTCATTAAAACATCTCCTTCCAATCCAAAAGGCTGATTGTTTTAATGCTGTACAACTACATTACTCCCAGACGCGTCCTCGACGCTTTCCCTGGGGTCTTAAAATTCCACCCGGATGCGCCACAGGCTTAAGGAAAAGCTCCTTGCGCGCTTGCAACGTGTGACTCCGACAGTCTCCAAGCTTTCGCCTCCTCCTCCTCTAGGAAACAGCACGCAGTGTGCCCTTTCTCCGTCGTCCGAGTTTCCCGAGGGGTTTTTCACGCCGCAGGAGCGAGCGGACGGTGGTGTCGTCATCCACTTCCTCATCGGCCTTTACATGCTCCTGGCTGTGTCGATCGTCTGTGACGAGTACTTTCTGCCCTCCCTGGAGATCATCAGCGAATGTAAGTGGCCGGAGAGCTCTTCTAGAGCCTTCCGAGAGTAGCTGAGTTGCACAGATGTGCACAGCTGTGTTTGACGGCTCACGTCAGTCTCAGCTGGTTGCAGAGCCCTGGTTCTGTGCTGTGGCGCCCCGTGTCTTAAGGACCCAGCTGGGTGTGATTTCTCTCGGGAGTTGCTCGGAGTTAGGACCCACCAGACATCAGTACGTATATTGCCAGTCTCCAGAAATTTCCTGTTTGCCTGCTGCCTGTTCCAGGACTTCACATGTATGCACTTGATTTATACTCCTAATATAATGCCGCTTGATGCTTCGAAAAATTTTACACTTTCACTCTAAGACCAGCAAAACTTTTATTGAAAGAGATAGATGATAAACAAATGTGATTAAAGCCTACCCTTCCCATTCTTCCTTTCTCAGCATCCTGCCATTGAGGAAATGAATGGATATTTAAGAGCCAATAAATAAATAAATCCTGCATTCTGTGAAAAGTGACTCAGGCATAGGATAATTGTAAATTCAGTTATTAAAAATTAAGCTCCATTTCTAGTTTCTGAAAATAGGATCAGCCACTCCAAGGCCCTGAGTTCTAGTCCTACAGCAGCATACACTGCCCAGAATTTGGAGTGTAGACCGTCACTGGTGCACTGGCCCCTAAAGTCAGGACATCAGTGGTGTTCTACGCCATGGAAGCAAAAGAACCAGCACTGCCAGTCTCTGTCTCCCGCTTGGTGAATTGGTTCCCTGTGCTCATTTCCAAGACAAACTGAAGGACTGGGTTTTCTATTGCATATTCTTGGGGTTGCACAGAAACACCAGCATCCTCAGCCACACACACACACACACACGCACACGAGGGCGCACACACGCATATTTTTCTAAGACACGAATGTAAACTCTCCCTTTTCCCACCGCCCCATCCCCCAGCCCCGCTGGACCACAAAGGGTCTAATTTTCTCCCTTGTTCACAGCTGTACAGGAGTATCCTTTGGGCCTAGCAACAGCAGAGCCTAGAGATAATAATAATTTACTATAGTTATTATTTAACTTGAGTAGACGCAAATACACACATTTTTACACTGATATATTTCACGTTGACATCAATAGCTTTGATACATGTTAAATTACTTTAACATTGTTTTCACTTAAAAAAATTTTTTTAAATGGAAGAAAATGGTAATCCCACCTGTATATCTATCACCCCCAGATCCTCACAGTTAAAATTTGGCATACAGTATTTCCTTTCAGTCTTTTGAAACATATATATATATATATATATATATATATATATATATATATATACACACACACACACACATATATATATGGAGAGAGACTCAGAGAGACACAGAGACAGAGGGAGACACAGAGAGAGACACAGAGAGAGAGAGACAGAGACAGAGAGAGGGAGGGAAGGAGGGAGAGAAAGATTGAGATCTTTACTTTTCCTCGTATAATACTTGATTATGTACTTTTCTTCACATCGTTACTCTTCAAACACATGATTTTCAAAGTCAGAATGATATTCCACGATTCTATAAATGATGTGAGCACCTAAAAGTGTTTTCACATATGGTAGGCATCCAGTAGGAATGTATTATTTTATTTTTTCTTTTGTGGGTACCAGGGGTCAACCTCAGGACTTCACGCACCAGCAGGCGCCCGTGCCGCTGAGCGGTATCACCGGCCCTTTTTTCATATGTGGGATCTGGGAGTCGAACTCGGGCCCTCGCGCTTGCCAGGCAGGCGCTTATGCCGCTGAGCTATCTCACCGGCCCCGGAATGTATTATTTTAAACTACAGTTACACTGGATATTTGATTTGTTTTAAATTTTTTGTTTTAAATATTGTTATGCCCATGCTTATATAAATTATGTGCACACTTCTCTGGTCATTTTCTGATTAGGAAGTAGAGTCAACATATTTTAAGCCTTATAATTGCCAGAAAGCATTCCACGAAGGGTGTGCCAATTTAAACCTCCTTGATATACAGCAGTCTCCACTCAAGAAAATATCACTTTTAATATCTTTGTCAATTACTATCAACTAGAACTTCATTCTGTAAACCCTGAATTTATTATTTATTTGGGGGTTGAATATTTTATATGTTTACTGAAATTTGTTTTGATTTCTGTGATATTTTGCCCATATTCTATAGGAGAGAAATGAAAAATCAGTATTGTTCATTGATTTTTCAAGACTTAAAATATAAAAAGATATTAACATTTTCTAATATAATTTCTATATTGTATGATTTTTCATGGTTTGTTGTTTCCTTTTGATTTTGTGTCTATCACATTGAAGTTTAAATATTTTAAGTAAATTTATAAATCTCTTTTATCATTCTCCCCGTGGCTTTTTACTTACATCTTTTTATCACTAGGTACCAAAAGTTGTAATGTTTTCTTTTTTTTAATTTTTACTAGTACATGTTTGCAGTACATAATGACTGCATTCCTTGTGGGGAGTTGCTACATGTACATAACACATCTTAATTCTTTTTATGTCCCCTTCTCCCCTCCTTCTCTTTTTTTTTATGATTTGTCATTGGTGCATTTGAGGTATACATAATGATCACGTTCATCACAGGGAATTTGTACCTGTACATGATATAACTTGATTCTTTTCTTTCCCTATTCCTCTACCCTCTCTTCAACCCCTCTTCCCTCCCCATTTACAAAAGCTTTGTTTCCATTTTTTCCTTCTTTTCTCATTTTTTTCTTTTCCTTTCTCTCCTTCCCCCCCTTGTTCCCTCCCCCTTTGAACATTTTCTTCCTATTTCACAATATCTGCTATATAATTTGGTCATTATTTATACTTTCAGTTTCTCACACCAGAGAAACAATGCCGTATTTACACATGTGTCTGATTTATTTCACTTAAGAGTATGGTCTCAAGGTTCATATTTTCTTTCCCTTATAGTTTTTCCCTATTTTTATTTCTTCCACTAAAATCTTGTCTTGTTATAGAATATAATACCATTTTTCTGAACAAATTTCAAATAGTTGGTTTATATATTTGTATCTGTTTCTATTATTCCAACTCTATTCTAACAAATTTATTCTTGTGTCTGTGCCACATACTTAATTACAAAAGTGTAAAAAACTAAAACTTTAAAATTTTCATTATATACCATTAAGAAATTTAAATACAAAGTATTATACACATTCTGAACCATGACTGCACTGAACAATGGCAGGACTAAAGGAACAACCCCATCAAAAATTTTGTTTACAAAAAGTCATCTTAGAGGTGGAGATAAATAAGTAAATAAATAATAAATAGAAACTGTTCTAGCCTGCAGAAGAAACTGTTGCATTAAAATTATGACTTCAAAATCATGTTCATTAAGTGATTTCATGTCTATCATAATGACGTCCATCTTGCCACTTGTGGGATTGCCGTGGAACATCATCAGCAAACGAGTGTTCTCCAGTGAATCTCTCTGCCATGAAATGTAATGCAGTAGCTATTATAAATGTGTGATTGATGGACGCCGCACCACTGCCAAGTCTTCAGTTATGAATTGACCCTGCTCTTGAAAATCGAAAATACTGGCAACAAGATGAGATTGAAACAGGGCTAGCTCAATTCATTTTTAAATGCTCATGCATTAATTCTGTCACTTCTCTCTTCAAGGCCTAGCATGGGCTCATCCAAACCATGACGTCAGCAATAAAAAGCGGTTCCCCACAATGCGTTTACATCCAAAGAAACTGACTTCAGAAGAGTTTGCAAATGTGTTTTCTCCATAGTTCTTTAATGAGCACTGAGTTGTAATCACTTTGCTCATTTTATCAGCTAATAATTATTAATATAATCCTCAAAGCAGTTTAGTGACACAAACCACAGTGGACTGAAGTTAACTTGTCAACTGTTTATCATGATACAATTACGGAAGAACTAGCGTGATGTACGCCGGTATTATATGTATGTATATAGGGTTTCATTTAGTTGTCCCCAAAATCTTTCAGAGTAGAGACTACGTAACGTATTGGTCCTACTTATGAGGAGATGATGGCTGAGTGGGTAGGTAATTTCTCAAGATGAGAACCCATACACACCAGAATCTTGATCTAATGTCAAAATTCAAGCGTGAGCCTAACTGCTGTATAATTTTACACTTCCTTGTTTGAGATTAGCTGCTGTAACATAGTTAGTTCAGCAGATCTGTTCTATTTGAGCAAGTTTACAATAAGTTTTCCTCCCAAGGGCATTGAAAATTTTGACAAAAACATATATCAAATCCCCACTGTGACTATGGGGAAGTATACGACAAAGCAAAGAGAATGTATGAAACTATTTACAAGTCAGTTTAGACTTTTGGCAACCTTATGTAGGGTTTTAAATTAATGTTATAAACACTTCCCCCATAATAGTTAGGTTCTCAGGCCGAAACATTTTGTCTAAAATGTATGTAAACTCACAGAATATTGCTACGCACCTAATCCTCATATATGATGCAGTTATGTCCTGTGAGGTGCGTGCTGTGAGTTCCAGCCAAGAATAGGATGAAGGAATTGTAGGCCGCTGTCCCACCCCAGCCCCATCACTCCGTCACTCCACCTTCAAATCACCACGAGGGCTCAGTGTCCTAGGTGAAGCTTTAGCAAGGTGGAGGCAAGAAGAGGCTCAGGAGTGGAGCCCCCATGCCAGAGCACAGCCGGAACCCGTGGAGGGCAGAGGCACTTGCTGATTACCTGGCAGGGCCCCAGCTAAGTCGAGCCAGGGCTTCTTCTTTTTCTGTACCTGTGTACCGTGGTCCAGCAACTTCTCCTTGAAGACGCTGCCACCAAAGACTTCCAGCAAGGAGTTTGTCTTCCTCTTCTTGCTCTACTCATGATCATAAATGTTACACTGCCTCTTCTCTGCCCTTCAACCCTGGAAAAACGTTACACATATCTCTACCGGGCAGACTGAGACATTTTTCTATAACCTTAATTTGTGAAACCATTACAAGAAAACACTGTTGCTATATGCCCCTCCTGCAATCCTATATTCTTTTTCTTTTTCTCTCATTAGGTTCAGTGGGGGAAAATAAGCTCATGGTAATTTTTGAACACAGATGGCTAAAGTGCAATCAATCCACATTATGCAGGGAAAAATATATCACACTCTAGCTGTATAGTGCATTTTATGTTTGAAGAAAAAACTGGCTCCTGTAGTAGGAAAGAAGGATGGAGATTCTGGGAAAGGGGTTAAAAGATGCGATTAGAGAGGGTCATTATTTGAGACCAAGTTCGAGCCCAAGGACTTAGAGGTAACAGGGTAAGGAATAAACCTCAGGGGATGTCCCTTACTCTCATCAACTGTGCACTCTAGGCCCTTACTCAGCAGATGCTTTGAGGGACAGAGATGGGATTCCAAATTGCAAGGAATGAAAACAGCCTCTATGGTCTCTGGTCATTCACATAAACATGACTTTATAACCTTCGCCTAAGACCCTCGCGCTAGGTCTGTGAAGTGAGCCCCATTACCTCGTAGACAGAGCTGGTATTGTTTGCTTGCAGCTTGTCTAGCTTTCCTATCCCCTGGAGTTATCTGCTTGCTGACTGGTCTATGACAATGCTGATAATCCTTGTAGGACCGGAAGGGTCCTACAGCCACACACGATGATCGCGACACAGTTGGGAGTGCCCACTGTGGGGCCACGCTCCAGTCCCTGCTCTGCCATTTACTAGCTCTGTGACCTTGGGCAAGGGCTCCCCTCCTCTCCACCCCAGCTCTGTCAGCAGGGAAACAGGGTCAGGGTGGTTCTTTGTTCAGGAGATCTGTGCCAAGTGCATGAGGAAATGCAAGGAAGTACTTACACAAGGACCTAGCTCACAGGAAAGAGTCACTGAATGTTCATTACTACTCAAGCACCGACTACCAAGGTTGGACTCCTTGACCCAGGGGAGATGAGAGTGGAGAAGGTGAATGATCAAAGTCAACATGAATATGTTCAGAGCAAATACCAAGTCTATGGTGTCTGCCAGAGCTTGAAAACCTGGTTTAAGGTAAATAAAAGCAAGTACTGTTTCACTACGTAGGAAGTAAGCTTATAAAACCCTTTATTGTATTTTGTCTAATAATCCATGCGGCAGCTGTACATTATACCTTAAATATCTCTGAAATATTCTGTTTAAAGTTCCTTTTATCTTACACTACCATCCACACCATGTTATTCCACTTCCACAAATCTGTAATTATTTCAAAAGTGATACCTTTAAATTATATTTAAGTATAACCTAATATTTATTAGCTACATTAAAACCCGTATGACTATTACCTCTTATCTCTATGTTCCGTGTAAAAGAAAACGGTATCCTTTTGATTTGTAAAGGGCATCTCAGAGGTACTGAACCACTGTTTGCAGCAGCTTTCTTTAAATTTTTCCAAGATATCTACATAAAAATATCTGAGAACCTCTAAAGATTCATCACTTGACATAAGCCAAATTCTAATAAGCTTGCTATAAAACTTTTCTTTTTCTGGGCCGGTGAGATGGCTCAGCGGCGTAAGCGCCTGCCTGGCAAGCGCGAGGGCCCGAGTTCAACTCCCGGAACCCACATACGAAAAAAGGGCCGGTGATATCGCTCAGTGGCACGGGCGCCTGCTGGCGTGCGAGGTCCTGAGGTCGACCCCCCGGTACCCACAAAAAAAAAAAAAAAAAAAACTTTTCTTTTTAAATATCATGCTAATAGGCTATTAGGTTAGAAATTCTAATTCCTACATTATGCTGATACTTCTGACTTAAGCAAAAATGATTTTAGTAAGAATTGAAGGAAACATACTTTAATAATTTTTTTTTTTTTTTTTGGTACCGGGAATCCAACTCAGGACCTCATGCTTGCCAGGCAGGGGCTGTGCCGCTGAGATATATCTCCGGACCAAAATGTTTACATTTTATCTAGAAAATTATTTTCACTTTCTCTGCTATTTTGTGTTTCAGAAATAGAGAAAAAGAAATATCAGTTTTAATTCCAGGTGGAATTGGTTCTAAACTGATAAAATTGGGAGTGGAATAATTCTAAGTATGGCATTTGGATAGCCTGTAGTTTCAGGGGACTGTTTGGTTCTTAATCCTCATGAAATTTACAGAGGCGAAAGCTTCCCAGAAAACAAAGACTCTCACAATCGAGCTTCCTCCCGTTACATGGGCACCCAGGCTCCTGAGCGCATTGTATAATCTTTGTTGTTCTTTCTTCTCTAATCTAAAGCGTGGTCCCCTTGGATCGCATTTAAATCCACACCAGGCGCTCGGACCTAACGGCGTGCTGAGTAGTCTGTATGTTACCAAGCTGTTATCGCAGGGACAAGCAATGACTGTAACAGTGATGCGGCTATGTATTAATTGCTTTAGCCACTTGGGTAGCCAGAAGAGCAGCTTTCTGGTGTCAAGATCCAGTTTCCTACCCCACCTCTGACTTCAGGCAAGCTGCAGTCAGGCGATTGTGAGGATTGGAGGAAATGTGTCTTGTGGAGTCTAAGGCTGCAAACGGGTGGAAATTCACTCTAATGTCACAGCCATTAGATTGAGGGTAGGAGTCTGTTTTGCAGTAGAATCAGTTGCATACAGGTGTTTCGGAATTCATTCCTTCTTAGCTCAGGCAAAATGTAAGTTGGTAAATATCAGGTAACCAGATTATTTTTATTATTAAAATACTACACAATATATATATATACTCTTCCAATAATGCTGATTTTACTCAAGATAGATATAGAAATACATTTGAAATTTATTTCAGAACCAGTTTTCTCAAATATAAAAAACTTAGTTGCTGTCACATTCCATTTTGAAACCTAAATAGAATAACTCAGCACAACTACACACCCTAGTCACTAGAGTTGAGTGGCTTTTGACTGTTTCTGATAACTCTAGTATTCTCACAAAGCAAAAAGTCTGCAGACTTTTTGAAATTGTGCCGGGGGTCGGTCACCAAATTTTGTGTGGCCTATGGCTATAACTGTACTAAATGTGCACCATGAAAAGGACTAGAAATACATTAAAAATTACAGCAGTAGTTAAAATACAACGGTAAAGTGCGTGACTCTTCTCCCCTCTTCTTCCCCTCTCCATGTTCCAATTTTCAGTAAGGTAGGATTGTTTGTTATTGTTAATGGAATTTAATTAACAATAAAAAGAGGTATAGAGTCTTAAAGCTCAGAATTTGTAGTCTACATTTTAAGATTGAAAAAATTAGAAGATAACCTAAAGATTATGTAGTATGACCTCCCACTTTAAGTTTCATATCAAGTTACCATCAAGGTCAGAATTCAGGTCTGAGTTTCAGTTTAATATTCCTCCTCCTGTATCATTTAGAAGATTTTCAAAAGCTGTCATAAGCTCTCCAGCACGGTATTACAAAAAGAGCACATTTAAGTGAAAAAGACTGATGAATTTCTGTAACAGCCAATTACCTGCTTGTGAAATTATACTTCACATAAACAATGGGCTGGTCCTAACCCTGTAAAGCAAACTCACCTTGAACATTCCTGCTACATCCTGAAGGAAATGTGATTGCTCTTTTAGAGTAATAGAGGAAAAAAAAAAAAAAAAAAAAGAGTAACTGCTATGGAGGAAAAAATACTCAATACAATTTATCTTTAATAATAAACTATAGCAGAGAGAAATGCTAGCCAAAGGTCAAAGAAGACATAGCCAACCTATTCTAAAGTTCAAAAGTGTAAACCATTTTACAAAATGTTCTTAGAACCTTAAGATATAACTTGTTAAAATATCTTCGAAGTTCTATTCATCCATCTATACAGAATATCTCCTTTCACAGTTTAATTAGAGCCCAGTGAATAGAAACAAGCTTTCTTCGCCCTGCCTTTTGAGACTGAAAGTGTTCTCAAGGGCCACCTACTTCCCTGCCTTGCGACAGCCCAATAGATGGCCTTTCTCTCTTGAAACTGAACTGTTCTAATGAAGCAGTCTTCAGCTGCACCAAGTTTGGCCCGTTACTTTAAGATAAAGCACTGTCTTCAACATAAATTTCTCCCACAAACTATCTAAGCCTGATTGGATTTGGGAAGACAATTCACAATAACCAATAGCACTAAATTTACAAATCCTCTGAAAACTCATGCTAGAAAACCCCCAAAGTACTCCTGACTCACAGTAACTAGGTTTCTCCCCGAGGAAAGAATGGAATAGGAGCAGCTAAGGTGCCGGCACTATGAAGCAGGGGGAAAATAACTCACTCACTCACCAAGTCACACTTGGCCTGCTTATGTGTCACTGGATTGCAGTCTTGAAATCGCGCATTGGGCTTAGAATCAAGACTCAGGTTTATGCCCACCCTAACTGCCCACTTTTAAGAGCCGTACTATCCACGCGACTTTGAGTTACTCCTAGGACCTGCTTGCTTTTGTTTGGGGCTTTGTGTTTCTGGTTTTCCAGCATTGAGGACGGAACCCAGGTCCTCCCACATGCTCACACCACTCTACCACTGAGCTACATCCCCACGCCCTAGGCCTATTTCTTTATCTGTAAAATGTAAATTCTACCAATCATATCTGAGGATATTATATCTAAGTATATTTACTTCATTCCAAAAATTTAAAAAGGGAATCTATTTTTAAATTTTATGGCCAGTTGGTCAGAGTTGTAATATGAATGTATGTATTTGTATATAAATGTGTCTATATACTGTATATGTATACACACACACACACACACACACACACTGGTTAGAATGATTATACAAATATAGAACGGTCATCGTCAGTACCCACAAGGGGTTCATTCCAGGACCCCTCTGAGAATACCAAATTCTGGGGGTGCTCAAGTCCCTTCTATAACATGGTATACTATTTTTATATAATCTACATCCTTCTGTATCATTTACGTCACCTCTAACTTACTCATACAACAGAAATGTTAGCTTGTAGCTGTTTCACCGTGCTGTTTAGGAAATAATGACATGAGGAAAGTCTGTCCATATCATACAGACGCAATTCTCTCTCTGAATATTTTCAACATGCAGTGGTTGAATCTGAGGACATGGGACCTATGGGGACAGAGGGCTGGCTGATCACACATGCAATACATGTGCCTTATATTTTTATAATCACTTTAACCAGAGAGAGAAATGCAACAAAATGTAAGCTGCACAAAGCTTTCCTCATCACTCACTGCAGCCAGATGTTCAAGTGACACAGCCAGTGGCAAACAGTAAGGAAGCAGTCAGAGGCCCTGGATTCAATAATTCCATCTCAAAAGAACACTTCATAGTGGAAGTTTATTTGGTGGCAAAACAGCTCAGACATCTTCTTCCCTCCCTGTTTCTGCACCTTGCTACTTATTTCTCCCACTAGAATTAAAGCTCCATGAGGGCAGGAACATTTGTTCACTGGCCTAGTCCTAGCACAAAAAGCAGCATCCTGCATAGTAGATCCAGGAAGTGTAACATATAAATGAACAACAGCCAGGCGATTATCTATGGCTACTTAACAAATCAGCCCTAAACTAGCGGCTTACAACAGTAATCATTTTGATTGCCTCTGGGTACCTCTGGGTAATGTCTCAGCCTCAGAAATATTACCACTTCTATTAGTCAAAGTAGTCAGCAGGAGACTCTATCTTTTCCTTGTTTTTCCCTGGGGTGGTGGGGCTCAAACCTGGGGCCTCATTATGCTAACCAAGTGCTCTACCAACTGAGCTATGTGCTCAGCCCTTTTTTCTTTTTAAATACAGTATAGAAACATCCTGGAAAAATACATGGGGTGAAAATGCTGTAGGTACCGTGTTGTGTAAAGTTCAACCTGCCCTACCAAGAAACAAAAAAGCAATCTGTAAGGTGAAAGGCCAGTGTCCCAGCAGAGAGGATGAGGGGGAAGCTGGGAGCAGGTAACAGGTGCTGGTCCCCAAGATGAAGACCAGGACACACCACAGTGACAGGGACAGAACAAAATACACCAGAGTTGGAGGTCCAGGAAAACTGGGCGCCAAGAACCAAGAGATACAGTAAACGACAGGAAGCAGCAGATTGCCATCAAGACGCTTAGGGAGCTGAACCCACTTGGACTAACCGTAAGCTAGGGTGGGTAATTTCACCTCTAGCATACTACTTCTACTGGTTGGCTTCCAGTCTGCCAGGAAGCCTGGATGGAGATTTCCAGTGCAACCTCGTCCTAGCCGCCCCAAAGCAGAGGTGGGGCTGCTTCTTCAACACGGCTCCTTCTTCTCCTCACATAGTGGGTCTCTCAGCTCTAACACTGAAAGGGCCAAAAACATGCTGAGATTCTCATGCCATCGGTAAGTTAATGCACGCGTAGGCTCATCAAGTCTGGAGGATATACACAAAATTAAACAGTAGCACAGTATTTTCTTACATTTCTTAGCATTTTACTACATCAATGTTTTAAATACTTATAAAATATTTAAAATTAAATCGTATTTATTAGGCTTTAAGTACTTTCTTGTTTGTAATTAGACAATGTTGATATTGCAGATTTGTGAATAAGCTCAATTCAGCTTCATTTATAGATCTTAACTAGTAATACCCACTCTTTTCCTCTTTCCAGTTGGGGTACCTTAGTTTTTTTTTTTTTTTTTTTTTTTTTTTTGTGGGTACCGGGGGGTCGACCTCAGGACCTCGCGCGCCAACAGGCACCCGTGCCGCTGAGCAATATCACCGGCCCCTTTTTCGTATGTGGGATCCGGGAGTCGAACTCGGGCCCTCGCGCTTGCAAGGCAGGCGCTTATGCCGCTGAGCCATCTCACCGGCCCGGTACCTTAGTTTTTAAAGAAGTCTTGGTGTTGCTCCTCCTGCCTGTCTACAGCTGGGAATCTTTGCTGGGTTGGAAATGAGCCCCAATCTTGGCACTCGGGATGGCACAGTAGCCTCATGGCTTTCTCGCCCTTCCTGTAGAAGCCTTCAGTGATGGGTCCATAAAGAAAGCAGGGCACTGGATTATTCTCGTTTTCTAACCTGCCCATTTTATTTTCCAGCTTAATCTTCGTGAAGCTAAGTCTTACGTATTAACATGTCTTACATGAAGCTACAGCCTTGTATGTCTATTATATTTAGCTGTGAGAACATTCTTTCATTTTTCACCTTCTCAGGCACAATAATCGTTTCATTTATCCTCAGCCCTTGGATTATCTCAGGACGTTGCAGGTGCAACTTTCATGGCAGCGGGTAGCTCAGCTCCTGAATTAGTTACTGCTTTCCTAGGTAAATATTGCTCTTTATGCTTTCTGCTTACTCAATGTAATTTTATTTTCTTCAAGTTAACACTAACTTAGCAGCCGCTATCTTGCTAATAGGTGTATTTATTACAAAGGGAGACATCGGCATCAGCACCATTCTCGGATCTGCAATTTATAATCTCCTTGGCATCTGTGCAGCCTGTGGCTTGCTCTCTAACGTGGTAAGACGACTTTATTCAATAAAATGTATCCCCTTGACAAGTTATAAAAACAATTGTTTATTGTCCAGGATGAACAAGCCCCTAGTAATATGTTCAACCACACTTAATCAGTAGGAAAACAATTTACTCAATTTAGTCAACCCACTGTAGCTCCTGCTCCAGTTGATGAAAGTCAGGGTATGTTCAGAAGCAATTATTCCTTCAAATTTCTTTTTCTCTAAGCAGTATGCAAAAGGTAAAACATTAATATGCAAACAGCCTTAGCAGTGTACCACGCATCATACCGGATTCCTTACAACTGCAATGGAACGATCCGCTCTCGTCCACAGGCCGCGCCGCTGTCCTGCTGGCCCCTATTCAGAGACTGCGCAGCGTATGCCTTGAGTGCAGCAGCAGTTTTTGCCATAATATTTGACAACCAAGTTTACTGGTAAGCTTGAAATCATTGCTACTCTCACATAAAACCTAACTAGAGAGTACAAAATCCAATGGTTCAGTTGTTTTCATGCAGGGATGTCACCCAGTCGCTTCTCAATGATACACCCCTTCCACACCATATTCCAACAGACGCTGGAATACTCTAACTTCCTCACCACAGCCACCGGTGGGTACCCCTCATGACCTTGCATTTCTTTTTGGTTACCTCATAGTCTCCTATTTTCTCTATTAACTGGACAGCATCCATCCTCCCTCTCCCATCAGTTGTCTGTTCAGAAATTTTCCCAATTTTTCTTGGCTTTTTCTTCTGCTAGGTTATTGCTTACCTTGCCTTGGAGATAAGTGGTCATGGTCACAAAGATTGAAAAAAGATAGAAAAGGAAGTGAAATGCATCCCCTCCAATTTTTCTCAGATGTTCATTTAGCAGAAAGAACTATACAGCCTTCTTCCTCTAAGAACCAACATTTAGGTGTCAATATTAAAAACTGCTCTCCTGTAATCTCTCTTTGCCTAGCTGGTGCAAGAAAAGGAAAATGACAGTGACTCTGTGAACAGATACAAACTTTTTCAAATAAGCACCAAACATCTATCAGGTGTCTACCGCTATGCTGGCATCTGAAAGAAAGACAGTAAAACACATGGCCACATTTGCTGTGCCTTACATCAACTCCACAGGACAGGGGAGGAACAGAAAACAAGGTGAATCGTGCTCAATGGAGCACTAAACTTTGCAGCACCACATGATCATCTGCTGTCAAGAAACCTAGAATCTAGCAGGGAAGGTAACGGCTAAATTAGTCATCCTGGTATCTAGTCTGACTTCCCCCAAACAGACCATGTTAGCCCAGGACGGATCTTTCTGGGATCAGCAGTCTGCAGGGGACAGTGACTGTGAAGTATCCAAGCTAACAAATGCCCCTATGTTAGGAAAACCGGGACTCTGTGCTCAGCTGTGGCAGAGCCATTCACTGGCTCTGAAACGAAAAGTGTATGCAAGTTCAAATGTGGTACCATTAGCCAGTTACGCAGTTAGGACACCAGAATATGCAGAAACAATTCTCAAGGGCTTATGATGCAATTACTGAGAATGTCTTTGTTATCTTGTGAATATAAGCCCAATTCAGTTATATTAAAATCATTGAAAAATCTCCGTATGGCAACCAAAAAGGCCCATTCAATGTTTAATATATTCTGAATATTTTCACAAAGTTCTTAGACCAAAAAGCTCAAATAGGCATAGATGAAATAAATTAATGTATATTTTTATAATTATTACATATATGGGGGAATGAACTATATCAAAAAACTGAAGTAAAAAATGCTCATTACAACTTAGTTTTATTTTGAAAATCTCCAATTATTATTTTCAAGGCATTTTTTACGCCTAACATTGGAAGGAATCTACACATGCAGATAATGGATAATCCTGTTCTTAATATAAAGCATCAGGCTTTTATGAAAGAATTTACAATGATGCTATAACCAAGTATGGCCAAATCTACAACACAAAAATATCTATAAATGTTTCTTTGTTTTAATGCCACTTTTGTTAGGAAATTATCAGGACACCAGCGAGGGTAGGGATGTGCCTCAATAATGCAGTGCTTGCCTAGCATGTACAAGGCACTACAAAAAAAAAAAAAAAAAAAAAAGGAAAAAACACTGTCCAAAAGTTATTAACTATAAAATTACTGCTGCTTTAAGTTCAAAAACAAAATTTCTCCTTAATTTATAGGTATGAAGGAAGTTTACTGCTTTTGATATACGGACTCTATGTTTTGGTGCTGTGTTTTGACATTAAAATTCAGCAATGCATTCTAAGGAAATGCAGTCCTTGCTGCCCCTGTCTTGCCAAAGCTATGGAGGAGAGAGGCGAGCAGGTACTGATGGAATGGGAAGATGAGGACCAACCGCTCATTCGCCGGCGGTCAAGAACCGACAGTGGGATATTTCAGGAAGACTCTGGTTACTCCCAGCTCTCTCTAAGTTCACATGGTCTCAGTCAAGTTTCTGAAGGTAATAACTACAGCCTGCCCACTAGTACATCTATCCACCAGGAAAGTCCTAAGAGTCTTACTTCAAGTTAGCAACTGTTGTGTACTACTTAAGTAATACCACAGAGGTTTAGCGATGATGAAGTTCTAGCCCTTAAGGAGTTTCCAGTATTATTTAAATAATAAACTGTAGTTCCTAACTGGAAAAGACTGTATAAATCTGGTGATGACAGATTAACAGAGAAAGGAGCATTTAACTGAGCTTTGTAGGATGCTATAACCAATGAGTAAGCGGAACTAAAATCTTTATTACCTAAATGACACAGATACAAGTAAAGAAGAGTCTATATACTGAAGCCAAGGAAACATCAGCAAAAGGCCTGTTGAGGTACTTGCATAAGTGCAGCCCAGGCAATACGCGCTTGCTAAGGAGGCAGAGGAAGGCTGATGGAAAGGAATGACAGGGGTCCTAAACGCTAGTGTAAGAACCTCGCAAGGTGTGTTAGCAGGAACATTACTAGCGCTGTACTTCAGGAGCACCACCCCAAGACAGTTTCCACGGAACCTAAACACAGGTCGGAGACGGAGGGTTTGTAAGAGGGTACGGCCACAGCTGACGTGCTTGCGAGGGAAGGCAATGCAGATGAGAGAGAACAGACTGCGACATGCCAAGGAAGCGTCACCAAGACGTGGTGACCAAGGGACTGCAGGGGCCAGAAAACTCCAAGGTGTTAGTCCTGAGTGAGAAAAGAGGGGCACCCCTTATAAAACTGTTCAAGAAAAGAGACTGGGTTGGAGGAAATGAAAACTTGGTTAAAGTTGAAACGTTAATGTCACGTGAAGCAGTAGCAAAACATTCAGGTAAATGTGCTCGGTGGAAATCAAATTCAGCTATGGTTAGAAGTAGAAATGTGTGAGTCACTTTTTAAAAACCTACCTGTTTGGATTCTATTTTAATTAAGTAATTAGAATGGAAACTTACTCTGATTTACCACTTAAAAAATTAAAACGCGACCTTTTCCTCTTCTTACGAAAATTAGTGTCTAGTCTTTAAAGTGTAAGAGGTATGTGTCTCTAAGTTTATAACAAGAAACTCAAAAAAGCCCGTCCAAATTCTTTTATTACATTCAAATTATATCTAATATTAACTAATGGCACATTGGCTGAGGCATGGTAAACTTTCGAGTTATTTTACTAGCATTACTTGTAATGTGATTTGCTCCAATAAAAGTATGTTATTTTTAAAAAGCCATAAAAATTTTAAGCAATTCCAAAATGAATACCCATTTTTATCTAATGTATCATTATTATCCCTGTCCTCTACTAACTTAAAACAAATTGAATAAAAGGACACAAATTGTTTAAATTACACTGTAGATTATATGCTAGTTCCTATTTTAAGGTTCTTTTTAGGAATTGTTCAGAAACCTGAATTTAGTAAATAAAATAATGATATAGACCAAAACATTCACAATGAGACTTAGTGTAGAATATGCAACTTCATAAAAGAGTTTGCTACAATGATGTTACATTCTGTAAGTGCGCATTATGGCAGGGCAGGTCAGAGGTATCATCAGTGTTGACAGGCAACTGGACAGCGAGTGTAAAAGCTGATCGCCAGCAGAAGAAGTCCCTAAAGACAGTCTGCACAGAGAAACAAGAGATACCAACTCCCACTTCATAAACACTGTCTCTAGCATATTTAGAAAATGGCCCAAGACATTTTGATGGACATCTTGCATTGTTTGCCCTGAAGTTTCAATTAGTTTCTTTTTGCCAGCAACATCAGTAACGAGATATTCAAATGTTTTAAATAGCATTTTAAAAACTGATACAGCTAATTTATTTCAATAAAGCTTTCTAAATGGGCATTTCTGACTTAATTGGCCATTTGAGGAAACTCAAAACTGTTTAATTTTTCTACAACAGACCCACCAAGTGTTTTCCACATGCCTGAAGCAGACTTTAGAAGAATTTTTTGGGTATTATCCCTTCCTATCATTACATTACTTTTTCTAACAACACCAGATTGTCGAAGAAAGTTTTGGAAAAACTACTACGTGATAACCTTTTTCATGTCTGCACTATGGATATCTGCATTTACGTATGTCCTGGTTTGGATGGTCACTATAACCGGTATGTATTTTAAATACAACAGTACAACAAGAAAACAATTTCCTGTAAGAACAAACTGCATTATGTTCACTTAAAGTAGTCTAGGGTGCACTTCTCTTTCAGCAGAACAAAAAGTGCTATTTACGAAAAGATTAAATGTCAATACGACTAGATCATTCAAATTTTGAAAGCTGTATCTTACATATCAATTATATTCTCCCTATTTATTACACAGCATGAAGCCTTACTGTAAAAGAATCATAAATAAAATCAAATCCATGTATCTATCTATTACGTTAATAATTAAGTTAAATTACTTGGAGTTCACAATAAATGGACCCTTTATAATGAATTCTATTACATAATGAAAAACAGAGTAAAGAGCCAGTCTTTTAGGAAAACAATGGGTGCTCAACTGTTCAACTAGATTACATTTGATTTTGCTTTTCAATACAGCAACATAAATATACTATAAAATTACTGAAAAGGATATAAAATAAAGTTTCCTTTTAGGTTTCTACTATCTTCATGATAAGACTTACCTATTATTGCCTGGTCATAATCTACTCTGATTCCCAAATGAAAAACTCAAAACATAGACCAAAAAAAAGGGGGGGGTAATTTCTCTCAAAAAGGTTAAGCTGAATCGGCACACGTCAGAGGTCCGTGTCTGACATAACTGCGACGCGTGTGCCACATCACCCAGCCTTTTATTAATGAAGTTGTCCCGAGCACAGTCCAGTCATTTACATGTCATCTGTGACTGCTTTTCACACAACACTGGAGGGGCTGAATAACTGCAGAGAGCCTACAAAGTTTAAATAATTACTATCTGGCCTTTCCTCCCACAATTTGCTTACCCTGGCTTTCCTAAGTTAATATATGTATTAGAATTGCATGCTAACAAAAAGCAGACTATTTTTCTCTAATAAGGAAGATGAAAATGTCCAATTAGTTTGCATATTGAATCTGTCCACATTTTCTCAGAATACATTCAATATTAATAGGAAGAGAGCAAAATCCAGTAAAAGATCACAAAACAGCGCCTTAAGAGGACCACGAATGGTGCTGTTTATGTACATACGAACTCAAGCAAGTATCAAATATTAACAACCAACTTCAATTCCAGTACCACCATATAAGCATGCAGCAAGCAAGGTACTTTCTAATTAAGTTCTTTTCATTAGCATTCTAAAAGAAATTAAAAAAAAAGATTCTAGCTACATTTGCAATTACATTAAAAGAGCAGTTACATGTGCCCTTTCCCACCTTTCTTAAATTTCCATTTCTGTTTCCAGGAAAAATGTTGAACTGACATCAAATTTAACAGAAGTATTAATAAATTGGGCCCACATGTTAGAAAGACTCAAGTAGAAAGCAAAAGGGTTTCATTTTTATCAGAGATACACAGATTTTACCAAGAAAACTCTAAACTAAGGTTATGTCACTAAAGCAGGAGTTTTAAAATGTACACATCTTAATACATCTATAGCATAAAAATAGCTATACTATGCTTAACTCTAATACTTTAAAAAATGTTAAAGAAAACAAGAAAATGTTCAGTCTCCTTAGCATATACTAAGCAACAGCCCTACTGAGATAACTACAGACATCTATTATTTCTGTAAGGGTAAAAATAAGACAATTCCTCACTGGTAAAAGTTTGGCTGTTAAGTATTTTAAAAATCAGTACTACCCGGGTTATCCACATTACCAACCTGATTCCAAATATTTTGCTAATTAGATACTGGTTCAGAATACATTACTGGTTCAGAAATCTAAACAGGGGGGCATAGTGGATATGATAAAAAATATATGCACTGAAACCTAATATTTTGTAAAAATTAATAGGCACTAATAATAAAACAAAAAATAATCTAAATATGCCTGTGGTTCTTTCTGAACAAGAAGGAATTATCTGAAGTATCTGCAGAGAACGTAAGATGTGTCACGTGCAGCGTCTGTGTCTCCCGCAGGGGAAACACTGCAGATCCCAGACACAGTGATGGGCCTCACTCTGTTAGCAGCAGGAACCAGCATTCCAGACACAGTCGCAAGTGTGCTGGTGGCCAGAAAAGGTAAGACGTGGGACGTCAAATTCGAGCTGCAGTGCCCATTCTATGAGCGTGGCTGAAATACACTGAGTCAAAGTAACTTTAAAAATATTTATTTCCTCATTTAACATACTTTTAAGGAAAAAAAGTGACTCAAGGGCAAGAGTTGACTATATACCATATTAATTTCATTCAATCTAATCCCCCAAATAATACTGGAATGTGCATTAAATAGTAACTATGTTAAATTAGAATGAAAAGCAACGAGTAAGCTACATACCTTGTTGGGAAATGGTTTAATAAATAATTATTATTAAATAAATGTTAAGACTTTAAATACTAACTGAAGAAAAAGTTTAAAATACAAATTCAACAAGACGCAATCTAATAACAATTTTCCAAAATTAACCAACAACAAAAAAAAGTATCCAGTGTTTTTCTTATGAAAACTATTAATAAAATACAGTACTGGTATGCACATTTTAACAACATGCTTCTTGTCTGCAGGGAAAGGAGACATGGCTATGTCTAACATCGTAGGATCTAATGTGTTTGATATGCTATGCTTAGGCGTTCCCTGGTTCATTCAAACTGCGTTCATAAACACATCCACTCCTGTAGGAGTGAACAGCAGTGGACTCACCAACATCACCGTCTCCCTCAACATTTCAATTATTTTTCTCTTTCTAGCAGTTCACTTTAATGGCTGGAAGCTAGACAGAAAGTTGGGAGTAGTCTGTCTATTACTGTATGTGGGGCTCGCTACATTATCAGTTCTATATGAACTTGGAATTATTGGAAATGATAAAATAAGGGGCTGTGGAGACTGATTTTATTAATAGTGTTATGTGGAAAATGTGAATGGGAGAACACAGAAGGAAAAATCCCTTTCTTCAAGTCAAATAAAAATCATCCTGAACTTTATAATCTAACACTTACAATAATTCTTTACACCAAAGAAAAGTACTTTAAAACCAACTAAAATCATATGCTAATTAGTCTGAGCCCTTCTTTTCATGGACACCTATATATTATAAAACGAAAGTTTTGCAAAAACCATCTATCTTTTACCTTACAATAAATTGATAAAAGCTGGGGCAACCAAACAAACAAACCCTACTATGTCATAGTGAAAATAACAAGAAAATGGCTTATTTCTTTAAAAACAGTATAACCATTCATTTAAACTGAATGACCAGACTTGCTGTTTTTAGAAACTCAACATAAGATGAAAAAAAAAAAAAAAAAAATCACAGTATATTTTTAACATTATACTGTTGAAAGCTGGTGGGAATTTTAAAAGTTCATTTTTACAGCTTTTGTAAGTATACAGCATTACTAAAACAAAACAAAACAAAAAAGACTTTTTTTAGAAGATTCAGCAAAAATGAAGGAATGTTCCAACTAGAGTTGAAATTAGGCATTACGATCTAAGCGGACATCAATTTCTCTGCCGCTGATTTTGATGCCGTTCATTATTCTGCAGGCCTTTTCAGCTGACTCTGGGGAATCAAACCTGACCGTCCCACAGCCTTTTGACTTTCCATTCTCCATTTTTATTTCTGCAAACATGACATGACCTGTAAAAGAAAACATTACTGAATTATTAGTCATTTCACTATCCAGGCTTGAAATTCCTCATAGCCAATGAAATGATAATTTGTAGAAACATTAGCATTAATGATTAAAATAATTATATGAAAATTATTATTTTATATTCTGAATGCAACACAATCCACATAAAGTAATAAATATGTTTATTAGCATATACAAAATATGTATTGGAATAAATCCGGCTAGACTTAACATGTTTTATTGTTGTTAAGTTACTAATTCTTCAGTGAATTCTTTTGCAATGAGGCTTCAGTAACTAGCGCAAAACACCACCCCCTCACCATGACCCACAGCAAACGTGCACATAAGATCAGAACTATTTTCAGAATAATTGGTTGCTCACTGCTCAGTCTTCCTAATCTCTCTTCTTCCCTTTTTTTTTTTTTTTTTTTTTTTTGGTGGGTACCAGGGGTCAACCTCAGGACCTCACGCACCAGCAGGCGCCAGTGCTGCTGAGCAATATCACCGGCCCTTTTATCGTATGTGGGTTCTGGGAGTCCAACTCAGGACTCCGCGCTTGCCAGGCAGGCACTTATGCTGCTGAGTTATCTCACCGGCCCTCTCTTCTTCCCTTTTATCCTCACTTTACTACTTTGTCCCCTACAAATAAGGGTAATTACCCCAAAATCTAAGTTCTTTTGAGCCAAAAAAGGCCCCACCAATTATGTTTTTCAACCTGAGTGTCAAAGCCACTCGTTCAATATCACCACTTGGACTCCAAGTCTTAAGAATGAAATCAAACATGTTACAGAAACAATAAATCAATAAAGGTAAAAGTCAGTGATGTTCACAGCACAAAGAACCTCAGAGAAGCTTCGGGAAGAAGGAAGAAAACCAGACAACTTTTCCTTACACAATTAATTACTAACTCTAGGTACTGGTATTTGAAGTAAATCAGTATCATTTACCAAAATACAATGTGGCCATAAAAACCCATCATCTAAACCAGAACACTTCAGAGTGAAAGGGAGAGCTATCAACAATTACACATCAGTAAGAGGCAGAAGCTACACTCAGGAAACTGGGACGCAGGATTAGGTCCATCCAAACAGTTCGCCAGCTTGGCTGTGACCACTTACCATCCCCCGCCCGTGGACATCGCGCTAGAGGACTTCCGGTATTACAGCTGCCACGTCACTATGGGCTAATTTTAGTCAAACCAGATGGTCAAATTTAGTTCTATAAAATAACAAAAAGGAAAAGGAAAAGAGGGGAGCTAAAAAGAAAGGTCCTGTCAGAAGGGCACAAAAGCCCTTTCCAGATGAGGGGATTAATTTTTAATCTTAATGCACGAGTAGGCTGTTCTCCTGCTGCATCCTGATCTGCACCACCTCTTACTTGTACATCCTGACTACTTTTCTACTTTTGTCCACTCTTCTACTCATTATTATTGCATTTTTTAAAAAGTCAACTGGCTGTTAACTGTTAGTGTCCTTCTAGACACTAATTAAACAGTCTAGTATCATAAATGTCATATTAAGGCAAAACCATGATCTTATAAGGCAAAGCAGCCAGTTCTTAAATATGTTCTAAAAGTTACAAAACAGACTAAACCCCAGAGAAATGCATTATAGTGGTGAAAGTAGATCCAAATAATATTTAGTCCATAAATGGTAAAATGAAAAAAAAACTTTTTTTAAAATACACCAATCCCATTTCCTTAGTAAACACCATGAAATTAAACTAGGATATCTAAATATTTTTTAAGACTTTAAGGATAGGTTTGTGCAACCTCCAGATTCTTCTTAATATCCTGAATACTGGTGCCCTAAAGGGTGGAAATCTTAAAGAAACGTACTTTTGTAAACGGCAGTGCTTTACTGGGGTCTTGAAGGGGGCTGTAAAGAACTTTCAAGGACTTTAAGGTTACAGGTTTTCCCCTATTCTAATTTTACCTAAGAACTTGGAGTTTTGCTAAACCCAAGTACCCTACTATAGGCTTATAAGCAACAAGTAGGGTTCACTCAAGCAAGAAATCTTCAAAACTTCGAAGGAAAACACATCGCCATCTCTCGCGTAGTCCGTCTGCCTTTCAGGACAAGCGTCTCTTCCTCTTTTCGCTCCTCTTCGACGTCCCCCTGGGCTCGGGAATCCGCACACAGACCTCACATGGTCTCCAGCGCTTTCCGGGCAGCACCGTCCCGGGGTGCAGACCCCAGACCCCTCCCGGTTCCGATGCTCGGCTCTGCACAGCAGCCCAGAGACGTCTGTCTCCGAGCAGACTACCCAGAAAACCCCACAAAACAGCTGCGGTTTTCTAAGTCTCCTCCTAATCCTACAGAAAGACCAATGGGGAGATTTTCTTTTCTAATGAAAAATTATGCAGAAAACAAAGTTAGTTTCATACAAGTGACTAAAATTAGTCATGCCTGACTTTCTTCTTTTTACATGGTCTCAGGATTTCTTCAACTGATGTAAATATCTACTGATCTTATGTGAGTCCAAGCAAACAAAAACAGGACTGACCCTTTAGCAACAGTACAGGACAAACTAGTATGATCTTACATACAGGAGTTACACAAATTACTAATCCTACAGTAAAAAAACCTTTCTGCTTTATTTAATGCAGTCTACTAACATTTATAGGGTATACTCTGGGAAATATTGCTATAAGAACATATCTTGAAATACACCAAATTGAAGCATTTAGAAATAAATGGTTCAATAAAATCTGCTAAGGAAGGCTGTAACATAGCAATAGAAGAAAACATCGAAATCAGACATTCTATCATAAGAAAGTATAATTATTATGAAAGGACAAAAATTAAAGTTTTACTGATTCTTTAAAAAACGAAACAAGGGCCAGTGAGATGGCTCAGCGGCATAAGCGCCTGCATGGCAAGCATGAGGTCCTGAGTTCGACTCCCGGAATCCACATACGGAAAAAGGGCCGGTGATATCGCTCAGCGGCACGGGTGCCTGCTGGTGCGCGAGGTCCTGAGGTCGACCCCCGGCACCCACAAAAAAAAAAAAAAAAAAAGCCTCTGTCAATGAATTTTCCTCACACATTATTTTTACTTTTGTAATTATCTTTATTGTATTTTAAAGTCCACTTGCCACCTTTGAAGTAGTTCAGTGCTTTGTAACACAGATCTACCCCAAGCCTCCCTTCTACACAGTTAACAAGCAAAGTGATAGTAGAAATACATTTCATCACAGAAATCTGTGGGGCAAATCTCTATTTGTTTCCATAGAGCAGGTCTGGCTGAGAACAGGCTTGCCTGCGCTGCAGTTCCAAAATGCTACAACTCCTGAATGCCCGAGCCAGAGTCCGCACACAGCTCACGCACACGGAGGACAGAGGAGTGAGTCTGAAGACACCTGTCCGACCCCATCAGCACCGGCTGAACCAATACAGGGTCCAACTCTAAGGCAGTGGATCTGTATTAAACCTCCTTAAAGATGCCTGTCACCGAGGAATTAGATAAGGCAGGATGAAAAGTTCCATTTTACTGCAAGAATGACGTGTGTCTTATTAGCCTGGGCTCAAAAACATTACCTTTGGGGAGCTGATTGTAATTAGAAGGAGGAGTTGGAGAAGAGCAATTATACTCACTTATTTCTCATACTATTATATTTAAGAAGATCTGGAACATTTCTTCCTGAATTATAAAGGCTGCAGAAATGATGTATTGAGGGTAATATAACCTACCAAATAATATTTTCTCAGACTCTGTAACTGCTCCATCAAAGGCAGTTAACCACTACAGACATTTTATTAGCAGAAGGGCTTGGCAGTGGGCCCTTTGCCTGGCAGATGTTGTATGGGAGAGACGCACAGCCCACCGCTAGACTCTCACTGAGAAGCAAGTAAGAGTATACTTATTCACCTTGGGGTCAGGAGAACAAAAAACAAGGCTTTCTACTGTCAAAGAACCTATTACTGGCTTGCATCAGGTTAAAAGAAACTTCCCATACTAAGAAAGAAAAAAGTCTAAGGTGTATAAATACATAAACAAAGCGATATGGCAGGAAAATGGATGGTTCGATTCACACATGGATAATATCCATACTTGTCAACAGCTGCACATTTTGTTCTATGTGATTATAATTTCTTCTTTGCCATCAAGACAATTCAAGGTTAAAAATGGGGGCAATGATAGGGAATTGTGTACGTATGGTATTACCTTAAAAGAAAAATCTGAAAGTCAGAAGCTTACACAATAGAATTAAAAAGGCAAGATCAATCTTATAATAGATTGATCAAAAAGGGATGTTAGAGCTACAATGATAAAGTAAAAAAATAACCATTATTTTCAATGGCTAAAATTACTGTACAAATTTTTTAGTGAAGATTTGGAGCTATTTTCCTTCCAGAAAATGACCGCTGCCCTCCAGTTACAACAAAGCCACTGCCAGCAGAAGCCCAGCCCAAGCCCTGAGGTTCACCATGCGCCTGGCCCACGGCTGGCCGCAGAGGACGGCTGCCTCTGGGGTCGAGGAGTCAGCTCAGTCCTGCCCACACCGCCAGCCCGCAGCCCCGCTTTGCTCTCTGCCTGGTGCAGCTTCATTTATGCTGTTCACACACCGCCGTAGCTTCGAGAAAGCTTGTCAACAGACCACCTCTACTACCATGACTGCTCGTTTCGCCAAGGCCCAAGGCAAACGATGATACATTAACCTTTCAAAGGTCAGGTAACACAACAAGGCTTTTTTATTGACAAGAGACAATAATAGGCTATACTCTACACACTGTTATCTACTAGCAATCCACAGTGCTCAAAGTCGGAAAACAGCAAAATAATTCATTTACCTGAAGTGGAATCAGACCTGGCACACTACGCAGACTGTCTAGAAACAGACACAGGGACAGGTAAAGGCCTAAGCAGTATTTAGAGGTTTAAGACCAGTTTTTCCTCCACAGTAAATATCAACACATCTGCTGTCATTGGCACACTTACCACACTGACTGAACTTCTCTTTTAGTTTCTGCCAAGTCAAGTCGAAAGGCAGCTGGAATGAGAAGAGGTATTAGTAACGTATATGCTAGGGGGAAAAAAGATTTTTTAAGTATCCTTTCCATTTATTTCCTTACATTTCTGACAAATATCTGGTTGCCTCTGGAGCCTATCCTCTCTCTCATCCCGCTCCCCACGGGCGCGGGCAGAAACCCTCGGTCCACATCGATGCTCCTCTCCAGGATGGCGCCGATGCCCGGGCCCATTCTGTCGAAGCCCGAGCTCACGCGGTCCAGGCCCATGCCCATGCCTCCCGTCACGCTGCTCATGCCACCCATGCCACCGCCTGCATTCTCAGCAACGAGGCAGGATGTGGTTTGGGTTCAAAAACAGAAGCAACAGGGGAGAGGAGGAAAAAGGAGAATCATTTTTGAGAAAAGGGAAAAAAATTCATTTATATAGTTAGACAACATATAAACAAAGTAATTTTCATTCAGACAGCACAATTATTCTCCAAGGAAGAGAATTTCAGTGTACATTTGGTTAGTTGAGAAATCTTAATTCTAGCTACTATGTACATTATACATATATACATTTATAAAATTTATTCTGGCCATAAAACATTATATAAATCCTCCAGTGATCACTTTATTTTTATAGTTTTTAATCCTTATTTAGGTCAAGCATAATGACTGTTAGAACAAAGATATGTGGAGATAAACTCAAATTATTACAACTGCAGCACACATGCCACTTTCATTATACTCTTACATAATATTCCTTTCCTAATCTTTCCCCTCAGTATCTTCACCTCTGTTCTCCATACAATTTCTCTTTTGATATCAATTGTTAATAATCATAAAAAATATTTTTAACCACAATTATTACACAGAACTTACAGAGGTAACAACAAAATATGCTATTATTCCCCTTTAGCCAAAGCCTGGGGATCTACCTGCTAGCTCACATCTATTCATTCTTACACATTAACTTGTATTCTACCCTCTTTAATTTTTCCAGTCATATTTATGCTCAAAACTTATCCTTTTTTCTTGTGCCAAGTATTCCCATACATAAGAATTCTAAAAATTAACATCACCTTCAAAATGGCTTCTGTTAATAACAAGTATAAAGTTAGGGAAACAGAAGTATAAACACTGAGATAAAAGAGACAAGTGAGGAACTTATGATTAACAGGAAAATAAGGGTACAGGATGATAAAATAAGGAATAAAATGAGAACGATACAACAGAGGTAAATGACTTCAGCTGACAGGATTGTACAATTCACGTACTTGAACAAAGAGTTCAAGTCGGTTGTATTACCTGTTTGTGAACTTTTATCAACTAAAGGACGTCAATAAAGTATGGAGAGTTCACACAGACATGGCCCAGTAGGCACCAGAGGGCAAAAGCTAAGCCACGCATTAAGGCTTCATAAAAGGCCTAAAATGTGGAAAGGGGGGGAAGATTCCGCATTCTCCAGTGCTGCAACAACTCTCCATTCTATCACGGATGGGAAAGAGTTGAGAAGAGGGGAAATAAACACCTCTTTTAACCTCAGCCCTCAACCTCAGGAGGTCTCTAAATGTGCTGTCTGTGTCCACCAAAAGACACAACATGTTTACAGATGAAATGAGCTACTCAATAACAGCTGTTACAGAAAATAAAATGGAAGCAAGGCTGGTGCTAAAATAAAAATTGTTCCTGACACATAATCAGAGATATATCATATTCCTTAGGTGAAAAGATGGTTCTTGGATTGGCTGATAGTTAACACATACTCAGGTATCAGTTTAGAAATATCAAAGAAGTACAATTCGAAGTTCATTTAGAAATTTCAAACAGTGATCAAACAGAAAGCTTAGCTCGGTAACTCCAAATTTCTCGAATTATGACAAAACATATTAACATATAAGAGCAAAGTACTACTATACTACAATAACTACTCTTGCAAAATCTTTGCAAGCACTCAAATATCACTAAATAAATTCTAGTAAAATTTAAACCTACTTATTCCAGATCCTACTGGACCCATGTTAGAAGCTCCTATTCTTCCTGCAAACCCTCCAATCATTGCACTGCCTAAACAAGGATGGAAAGATAATATACTAATTAATTTAAATAATCAAACTTTAAAATTCCCAAGGTACTATCCTCTCAGAAGATATACAGTAACTGAAAATTACAAAGTATTCCAGAAATAGAGTTTAAATATCTTATTGAATAAAAGAGTATATTAAAATTCCTAAAGTATTTTCTTCAGGTAATAAGTTAAATGAAACATTATAAATTTATGATTTTTCACAAAACAAGGAGGACTATTTTTGAGAATATAACCTGAAAAAAGGAAAGAAGTATGCAGCCAGCCCTACCAAGTCTACCAAATGAATCTCCAAAGCCTCGATTTATTCCAATATCACCACGTCCAAAATCTCGTTCCATGCTACTAGTCATCGCACCACGGTACAGCTCTGAAAAGATTGTGCAATAAATTAACCCTTTTTCAAGTACATCAATGTATGGTAAACCATTCAGGAAAAAAATCTAAAACTAAACTGAAAAGACAATAGAAGTCAAAAATGTAAAACTGACTGACCTCCCCCACTTACCTCACCCCCGCCCCACCACACTGGTCCTCACCCCCTAGTGCCTATGTGGCTTCTGCAGACCCACAGCACCCTCCCTTCCCAAGCGAATACCAGCAACAGTCAGTGCAGTGAGCGCACCCCCTGCATATAGGTACATACCTCCCATCCGGCCCACTCCGCCAAATCCTCCCATGCTATTCATTGCTTCCAGACCACCAAACCCGATCCCTATGAAACAAAGATAAATGTTGAGATCTTACCGTCAGTTATGTAGCTGAAAGGTACATTTTATAAATGTTAGGTCTCACCAGTAAGCTTGTCATCCACCCAACCTTGTGCAGCTACTTGTTAACACATCACCTTCCCTTAAGCATGAACCGGGCTCAATTTCTGCTAGCAGCCTTTAGAACATGAGCCGACAATGAACCATAACTTTTTTTTCCTTAGAATTCTCAACACAGTTTCTAGTTCATTAAAAACAGTGATGGTACATGCAAAAAATAAGTGCTTATACATACCTCCTCCAATCCTATTCATTCCTCCAAAACCTGGACCATCCATTCCCATACCTCAAATAAAATACAGTATGTACTTTCAGTAAAGCTTGCTTTAATGACTAAAGAGCAACATAACGCATTTTTGCAAAATGAGTACCACTGGTCTGGCCACAGTGGAACAACAGAGAAGCGACAGAACACACAGGAACACTTTGAAGTGCTGTCCACAGCCGTCGTCTAGGACTCCAAAAGGCCTTTTGGAGCACTTACTCAACCAAAAATAAAATTCACTGGCCACATCTACAACAGTCAGTCAGAGAATATCTAGACCTGGGTAATCATTCACTCTCAGAACAGAAACAGAAGTATCACTCTAGAGCAGGTTTAGCAGTCCACTCAGAAACTGCAGACCCCGCTGAACATGACGGTTACCGGAGTGGCGAATGCAGACAGTATGTGTTTAGGAGGACGTGGCTATGACCGCGTGAAGGTAAGGGATAAACTGTCTGGATCACAATGATTACCACACTGACCATCATAATTAAAAGCAAGACTAGAGCATCTCAACAAAAACAGGAATTTCATAGCATTTATTAGTCCACCAATTAAAAAAAGTAATTCTCAAGGTATGGGCTGGGGACCTCTGAGGGTCTGAGCAATCAGAACTGCTTCAGTGATTGAATGCTACTGACCTCATCTGTGCCCCTCTCACTGCCCCATAAGCATGGGTGTAATTTTCTAGAGGCTACAGGATGCCTGACATCACCACAAACTGAACGCAGAGGCGGCCATCGCAGCATGGGCATCTTGTACTTAGCCAAATGTCAGAGATACAAAAAGACAAGTGCCACTCTTCTCGTTCTTTTTTTTTTTTTTTTTTTTTTTTTGTGGGTACCGGGGGGTCAACCTCAGGACCTCGCGTGCCAGGAGGCGCCCATGCCGCTGAGCGATATCACCGGCCCCTTTTTCATATGTGGGTTCCGGGAGTCGAACTCAGGCCCTCACGCTTGCCGGGCAGGCGCTTAAGTCGCTGAGCCATCTCACTGGCCCTCTTTCTTTTTTTGTATTCAAACTATGTTGTCTTAAAAATTATATTTATGTTAAATATGTCATAGTTTATGTTATAGAAATGGTAAATATAATTTTTAGGGTGAGATTAAAGTTAGGGTAAATTATTGCTAGTTTTAAATACATCTTATATTTTTATATTTCTAACATTTCTATAATACAGAAAACACTGAGAGACGTCATGTAAAATTATTTTGCAGTTCTCAACAAATTTTAAGACTATAAAAAGGCCCTAGTACCAAAAAGGTTGAAGGCAATTTCTCAACATAAACTAAGAGTCAGTCCAAGTAAGCTGTCAAATAACTACCGGAAAAGCTCCCTTCCTAACTAAACAAATCTACATTGCTTATGATAATGGTAGCATTTCACCCATCCCACAAACACTATATACCCATGACACACAGGCACTATGTTGAGAATTCTCTTTCTGCCTTAAAGACATTTCCGTACCCACAGTGTGAAAGGCCACTGCACCACGACGGGGCCCCAGAACACTCCTGACTCTGGCCCATCATTTCTCACAGTACCAACTCTCAAGGTTTCAATCCTTTTTCCAACCAAAGTGACATCCTAAATCTCTCTAAAACAGAGTTCTTTAAATACATATTATGAGACTAATAAACCCTATGTTTATTAAACAGCAAATGCATCATTTAAAAAGAAATCAGAAATGTAGAATACTCACCACTTGGACCTAAATTTCCCATTACACCACCTATGTTCAACTGGCTGGCACTAATAGGCTGTCCACCTGGACCAAGTCCCATTCCAATGCCACCAAGACCACCTCAAACACAAAGAAAAATAGTTATTACCGATCCCTATTCAACTAACTGGCACTAAAATTTAGAAACAACCATATGCCTGTACTAGTATCTCTAAAATGTTGCAAATCTGCAAGTGCAAGCACTGGTTCTCCCGTTCATTTAGAAAGCAGCATACAGAAGCCTGACTGTAATACCGTGTTAGTAAGTGTGTTATAAAGTAGGTTTCCCTTATGACCCACTTAAAGGCAGACTGAATGGACTAACAAAATGCCAAAAAGATTTTGACTGATACATTACCTTATAAAAGGCATACAAATCTAAAAAGGAACACCATGCACAGATGTGTACAATCACTTAAACCTTAGCATTACTTTCAAAACGGTTCAACTCAAACTAAAAAGGTCAACAACCATGAAAACATAATAGTGAATAAAGTAAATGTTACATTACCTGGTTTTATTACTAAATACATACTTACATATGTACAGCACCTTAAGTACTTCATATCTATCATCCATAGATGCAACTGCTGAGACCTTACATTACCTACACACTGCCGTTAGCTACGTGATTAAGCTAAGACTACCATTTAAGTCTTCTGTCTCGAAATCTAGGATTTTTATATGATCTCTTTAAAAGTAAATTACTTAAAATCAATTCTAAGAAGTATAATTTGATGACCTTATAAACAGTAAAACTAATGAACATCTGGATGGTGACTGATTCTTCTAAACCTGATTATGGTTTTAAAGTTCTTTCTAGTCACAGTAGCAGTAAAGTAAGTCTTAGGGCTGAGAAAAATCATACACTGTACGTAGTTTTCAGAAATCAGAATACAGAAGCATATTGTATTAAATTGTAAAGATCAATGCTGAAGAAAATGTCTTCTCCCCACTCGTCTCTATAAAAGCTCCACCTGGAAGGCACAGCACAGGTGCCGGCGCTGACGCTTTTGCGAGCACGGAGCCTCATCTTCCCACCCCGGTGCCATCTGCACTAAACGGCACTCCGTGAAGGCAGTCTAGCCCCGTGTCTCGGAACAAGAAAACTCAGAATGTATGTGCGAGACCCTGCTTTACCAGAAGTCAGACTAGCAGGCTTGGGAGTGAGGAGGTTCCTGCTTGCCAAGTATAATCGGGTCAGCAAAGGAAAGGAGGAAGGGAGGAGAGAAGCGAACACGGAAAGTGTGTCCGGTGACAACTAGCTTTACTAAAAAAAATCTATTCTGTCAAAGCCCATGAATGCAGAGCACATCTGAACACAGGGAAGTTTACAGAAAAGAGTGTGTGTACCACAGAGCTATGAACACAGTATGACGCTTTATCTAAAGAACCAGAAGAATATTAATAGTGGAAAAGTACACTGGAAGCCCAAACACAAAGCCAGGATTTTGAGGACAACAGCGGCCTGGCTGGGTACTGGGGAGAAGAGGACCGCCCCAAAGGCAGAGAGGGCAGTACTCAGACACACGGCGGGGTTTCCAGAGTTCATCATGAAAACTGCACTCTCGGATTGTGAAAGCCTAGTCACACATGCACACGCACATGCACGCACACACACACAGAGTAGTAAAGCTGCGCACCAAAGAAAGACCAAGAGGTTAAAACCAGCTCTATGAAGAACACAGATCACCTACAGAGAAAGGATAACTCATCAACTAGCTGACTTAATGGAAATAACAGAAACCAGAAGACAGTGGAGTATTTTTAAAGTGCTGAGAGAAATTAACTCTCAATGCTAAACTCCATAAATCTTGAAGACATCTGCAGAAAAACCAACTTGAGAGAACTGACCAACAAAAGATCCTCACTAAAAGAGCTTCTAAAATATGTTTCAAAGGGGAAAAAAATAATGATGATGTCTAATTTGTGGTATGGAAAAAACAAAGTATTACTAGAACACGGAGGAATACTACCATTTAATTCAGTAGGAAAGTGAGTGGAATTGAAGCATTCTAAGGTCATTCTACAATCAAACAGAAGAATAATTAACTTTAGGCTGTAGGTAGACATACTAAAATATCCGAGATAACCACTAAAAAAAGATAGAAGAATATTTATAAAACAAAAAAGGAACATAAAATCAGATGATGGAAATTAATCCAAACCAACCAACAGACATATGGGAAACTCTTCGGTTGCAAAGTAAAGACGGTCAAACTGATATTCAAAAACTCTAATCCCAACCATGGCACTGTTTGAAAGGACACATCTAAGAGAGTAAAATATTAAAGGGGGAGAAAAGCAAAAAAAAAAAAAACTGTCATACTTACACTAGCAGCATTAGACAAAGGATTTAAAGGTAATTAGTAAAGATAAAATCACTCTATAATGATAAACCAATTCACTAGGAAAATATATCAATTCTTTTTTGGGGGGAAATATATCAATTCTAATCTTGGATACACCTACTAAGTTAGCTTGAAAATATCTAAGTAAAAACAAGACAAATCTATCACTATCTAAACAAGAAATCGATCACTCTGATGAGAGATGTTCACAGCTCTCAGTAATCAGCGGTATACACAGGCAAAGTGTTAGCAAGGGTGTCAGGGTGCCGGGTTGGCCAGCCGGGCTCAATGGACAATGAGCACTGCACTTGCCAGGCGCACGTGGGGTCCGTGGAAACATGTACCATATGGCAGGCCCATAGTTTAAGTCTAGACTCATTTCAAGGAATCACAATCACACAGACCATGGTTTCTGACCACACTGAAGTTACAAATAAGAAAAAAAACTCATGCATTTAAAAAATTCAAATATTACATTTTTAGATAACACATGACTATGGGGAAAAAAAAGAATCAAGTTATATCATGTACAGGTACAAATTCCCTATAATGAATGTGATCATTATGTATACCTAAAATGTACCAATAAATTTAATGAATAAAAAAAAAATCATAGCGGTAATTTTTAAATACTTTAAAAACTGACTTATAATAAAAATATTCCATAGCAGAACCTGCAAACAGTATCTAATTTATAATCTCTAATTGTTTATGTTACAAAAGAAAGGTGGTAAACTAGTCAAGTAAGCTTCCAACTTACAGAAAGAGGAAAAAAAAAAAAAAAAACCTCAGAGGCTAACACAAAAATAAAAATAGGAAGAAGGAAATATAAAGCTAAGAGGAGAAACTAAATATAGTGGAAAAAAATTCCCTTCTTTGAAAACATTTACAAAACTGACCAATTTCTAAGAAAATTGAACCAGAAAATAAAGAAATTGTGAACCTTTAGAATTCAAAAGGAGACAGAAATATGGACACAAAAATTTAAGAGACAATTTTATACCAGTAAATTTTAAAATAAGCAAACATGAAAAAAATCCTTTGAAAAATAGAAATTATCAAAATTCACTCTAGAAGCAACAGAAAATACGATCAGTAGTTCAAAACTCTTGCCCCAAACAATATATGAAGGCCAGAAAGTTTTACATATAACATCTTGCAAATATTAAAGGGATATGTAATTCTAACAGAAAAAGAACCAACACTCCCCAACTCAATGTTTCTAATAATTAAAAATTATGAGTAATGTAAAAAGCAGAAAAATTATATAAAATATAGTTCTAGCAATTAAATGAAGAAAATAGAGCAACATCAAAAAGAATTTCAAAAATAATTTTAAATGAAAAACAGCAAGTTATAGACTAATACGTGTGTGTGTATATACATATCATGATGTCACTCACACCAAATTTTAAATTCAGTCTATGGATGTACAAATGTGTAGTCAAACCGTAAAGCCTGAATGCTGAACACTATATTCCTAAGTTGTTTCCTCTGAGTAAGGCATATGTTGGGAGGTAAGTAGGGGACATGGGGAATCTCAATGTGTAAAACTTTACTTAGTTAAAAAGAACTAATATAAATAGTATGACGTGTGATGTACAAGAGTAAATTTATTTTTGCCGGGGTATTTAAAATATTTTATGTTTAGGAAATGTTAATATTCAGTGAAGCAGTAAGGATGTGAGTTAATATCGATCCTAAGTGCTTTGCATATATGAACTCATACTGCTTCTGTCAGACCCATGACAGAGGTACTGGGCACGACAAGGTAATTAGCCCCACTTCTGAGAGAAGGCGCTGAGACCCAGGTGTTCAGTATATTACAGTACCGTTCTATAACCCCAGTCCTACAATCCTCTGGAAACAATCTCACAATACTAATCAATGGGTACACCTTCAGATCTTAAAATCTACCTCACGATATCTATCTTAAGGAAATAACCAAAAAATTACTGAACTTTTACATATAAAAAGGCACACATTACTCTGTTGGAAAATAAAGGAAATAAAAGACCTAAAATAAATATTTAACAGTGAAACAGTTATGGAGTAACTATATGACAGACGATAAAAAAATTCGGAAAGAATTTTCAATATAGAAAAATGCTTATACTTCATTGTTAAAACATAAAAAAATCAGAAACACTAATAAAAACACTCAATATTACTTACATAGTTCTCAACTATGTAAAAAAATACATGTACACAACACTGGAAGAAAATATACAAAAATGTTAAGATAGTAGGGAAATAGCAGACTTTTTACCCCTCATGAATATGAACTTACCACATAATTTAGCATGACTGCTTATATAGTCAGGAAAAGCTACCAAGGAAAAAATATGGCATATACCATTTATCTTCTTAGTGTTCTTAATTAATAGCACCAAACTATGCTCAACACTCCAAAACCAATCCCAAACTGTGAGCAACTTGTATGCTGGCACAAAAAAGTTTTGCTTATTAGCACCTAACAAAACTAAAAAGACAAAGACTGTGTTATTTCAAATAATAGATTTTACTTACGTGGTAATTGTGGTGTTTTACTATCATGTGAACGGTAGTCTTCATGAGGGACAGACTTGTCATCCTAATCGCAAAAAAGTTTATCATTTGGATAAGATAGTACCTAAAAGAAGTGTACTGCTGACGAAGACCAAGCGGTTGGAGGGTTAAGTGACAGAGGCACTCACCATTTTCACATGCATAGGTCTATCAAATAAAAACTGCCCATTGAACATAGCTGTTGGTTCAGTCAAGGAAAGCCAGTTGAGGTGACTGTAAAATTATACCTGAACACAAACTAACCTTCATAAAGGAGTACTGAACTATCACTAATATTTTAACACCTTTAATATTTATGGGTATGAATCTCCTCCATATAATCAAAGAAAACACTTTATGCTTTATAGTTTTATGAATAAAATATATTCATTCAACCACCGAAAAAGAAAATTAACAAGGCCTCCTTCAACAGAACGACTGCAATAATGTACAAACAAGTACACATACTAACAATCCAAAGCATGTATGCAAACAATTAGCTGTAATAGGAAGGCGGACTAGAAAAAAATTCATACCAGCCCTGTGCACACCATATGGCTAGTTCAAACCTTTAGGAGTGACTTTAGCACTTGGACACAGTAAACATTTTATGTGTTGGAGACTAAAATGTAACATACATATCTAAGCTAGGCAACCTTGAATTCCATGACCCCAAGATGGTACCAAGCTTCTCTGGCCTCATTAAACAATGCTAAAATGTCAATCAGGATACAAATTGCTTGAACTGCTTCAATTGCTTGCTCAAAAGTGACCGTGCCCATTCCTCTGCTCTTGCCATCTTTGTCTTCTTTAATATCTGCTCGCTTTACAGTTCCAGCTATGCTGAACACTTCCTTTAGTTTCTTCCAACCAACTTTGAAGTCCAGCTTAATATAAAATTATATAAAGTTATGTAACTAATAAATCCCTCTTCCCATTTTATAAATACAAAAGAATCTTTCTTAAACTCTCTATGATTCTTGTTCAATAGTACACCAATGTTTAAATAAAAATATCTTAAATTGTTTAAAATCAGTTCAGCTGTATCTACACTGTTGCTTATCCTTATTTTTTTAATTCCCCAAATCAACTGCTCAATCCCCTTTTACATACAGATCTTCCTCATTTAACAACCTTCCTGTTTGGACTTAACGACCTGCCGCTTGGACTTCAGGCTGTTTTTTTGTTTTGTTTTGTTTTGTTTTGTTTGGATAGTTCTCTATATCTTGTTGATAGAGCCTCACTGCTTTTTTTTTTTTTGTACAACACACCACTATAATTTTTGCTGATTGTACTGTACAGAATAGCACGGTAGTTTTATATTCTGTTATACATTACAGTAGTGCATGCAAGAGTTATGCAAATAAAAGCAAAGTCATCAAGTTGAAGTTTCCTTTGCCTATTTCTTTGTCCTGAATGTTTTAATGTACATAATGTATACGATTCTTCATTTAGCGACCAATTTATTTAATGACTAGTCCACGGACCAAAACTCAGTTGTTAAATGAGGAATATCTGCACTTGAAATTTATACACCTATTTTTACTGAAAGAAATTCAGATTTTGAAAAGTGCTGTCCATTTTACTCACTTTCAAGAACTCAGAACAAAAACAAACAAACTACAACATGCACATTCACAAATATCAATGCTATAAGAATGTAATCCATTTACCAGTATGAATAAAAATATACATATAAAGTAGATAATATCATGACCTGCTCAAATGTTTATAAATTCCAGAGTTCTATTTAAAAAGACAGTTGTGTTCAAACTCTAATCTCATCTCATACAGACAGACATAAATTGGGTTTGAGTTAACAATAATTATGGTTTCACTAATTAAAACCAAGCAAAATGTTTTATAAACATGAAAATCATTCATCTAATCAAACAATCTCACTATTAAATCTAAGGAGGTAGCCAAAGAATAACATTTTAGACTTAAGCTTAAACTTACATTAGCAACAAATATTGTGGAACCAAGTCTACCAGCCTGCAAGTTACTGATGACCTCAGGAGGAATGTTTGGGTTATTGAGAATGGATGGTGGTAAATTCATCAACCCGGACCCCATCTCAGGGGCATGGCTTCCTGGAAAGGATCCTCCTGTTCGCTGCAATGCCCTACGAGCATTTTCTCCATCAGGATCCTGTAACACACAATGAATGTTAGGTGCTACCAAGTACATCAGAAAATCTATATACTTAAAACAACAACTTCAAATTCCGCAGTAGCTAACCCATCTGGCTCAATTATTGATTCTCTTGAGGAATGAGATTTTTGTTTTTTCTCATCCAGAGAATTGAGAAAATTCTAAAAACTTGTGGACAGACAAAATATTTCAGTCTTCAGGGCTATCAGTTAAAGACTGCTTTTCAATCACTAAAGTCATTAAGAATTTCAAATTAGTTTAATTTTGCCCTTATATTAGTGTACCATTATGGTACACACCCATACGTACCACGTATGACTCAAAGAGGAGCAAGAGACGTACTGTGACTTCAGACCCTTTTCTTTCCAAAATACAGGAATGATAAATTCTTACCACCAGATGCCCAATGGAATGTTAAATTCAGACTAATGTTAAACGCAATGCTTTTCAACAGAAAGACAGGCTGTCATAAAGCCCAGGAATACCAAGAAAAGGGGTGTTTATTGTAATGTGTAAATCTCGTTCCTGAACAAAATATAATTAGCCAACTTCTAACTTCTTGTCTTCTTCAACAATGATTATGATCTGAGATGGGAGCAGAAGAGGAGAAACTTTTTAAGAACACTAGGTGTCCAAATGTAGAATGATGCTAAACATTTTTTTTAATGTTTATTAATTTCATGAGATACATCCTCTCTTTAAACAAAGTCAAAAAAAAAAAGTAAGTTTAAATGTACTTCTAACTCATTCCACTAGGTGGGCTACAAAACACGCACACACACTCAACTCCAGTGCCAGATGACTATGCTGAAGGTAACCATCAACTCTACAATTCTGGCCTGAGTGGAAATCCTAACTAAATAAAGTTAATAAATAAACTAAATAAAGTTTAATAAATTCTCTAGGACGGCCAGAAGAATAGAAGGTGAAAAGATGAATACAAGAATAAAAGTATTCTGGTTTCTAATGCATGTCTTCACTCATTATAAAGAAACACAAAGGATTACAAAAGTAAAGAAATAAATGTATCGAAGAATGTATAAAACGTTTAGGTTAATGAATACATGTTTCAGGTTGAAGGATTCAAAAATGTGTATAAACATAAAACTTAGAATCATGGTTGCCCATGTGGGAAGGAGGTGAAAACAGGAAGGAAGACATTTCTTGAAATATTAAGATAGGTCATTTGTGTTTAACATTACTAAAGCATTTTGCTATGCTTTCATTTGTCTTTTATATAATTGACAAGTATATATACATCTGTATATGTGTGTGTGTAAAACAAATCACCTGAACATAACGGTTTTCATTCCTCTTTTCTCCTTGCTGTCAGCCTGCTGGTCACTGCCTCGCTACTAGAGGGGTTATAAATACATTTACGACTGCTACTGATCTCCACTTAATTAAAATGGAAAAGATGTAACTTTAAGATCTGTTAAAGACACCGGAAAATACACTCCTTAGACTTCCGTCCCAGTGGAAGTTCTAAGCATTTACCCAGCCACCCATTTGTAAATCAGTTCTTCCCAGAAAGGGAGTGCCTTTAGTAATCCTAATCTAAAAATGTTTAGTTACTTAAGGAAGCCAAATTTGGCTATTTTTTTCCTCTTAAAAAGTTAAACATGGAGGTGTTCTGTATCAATCTGAATCTCATAATGCATTCTGGATGCTCTAAGATATACTGAGGATCAACAATGAGCTAAAATTCAAAAGAACACAGTAACATGCCTTAGCTTTTAGAATCCAGAACTTTTTTACTCAAGTAAAAGTAGAAAGACACTGTACAAGCATGTTTTTATAGTGTCTGTATGATACCTTTCCAAAGGAACTATACTTAACCTCTGACGAGAAATAAGAAGATAAACAGAACAGGAAAACTACCTGCAATGCTAAGAAATTTCTGAAGCACTGATCCCGGGTTTTGCATAAAAATCAACAAATAAATACAGTAGCTACCACAAACCACCAAGTCTAAGCTTTCTCTACCATTTCTTCATGTTTCTGTTAAAATTCTTTTAAAAATGAAGTAACCTTCAGGCAGAGAGAAGATTCTAGAAATCTGAACACTGATGCCACTGAAGGGATTTGGGATATATGTGTATGTTGGAAGCCTGGCCTTTAATCTCGAACTATTATCACACTCGAGAACAAGGGCCCAACAATGCGGGGACAGGAATAATAGCAATCATCATTTTTCTAGCATGTATTATATAGCTAAAATATTCTGGGCACAGTGCTAAGGGCTTTATATAATACTGAAATACATAAATATAACAGCTAATATTAATCAAATGATTTACATACATTAACCCTTTTAAGTCATTCTAACACTATCAGGTAGGTTCTGGTACTATTTCCATTTTAGTGATAAGGAAACAAAAACTTGTTAAGTAATTTGCCCTGGGTCACACAGGTTTTCTGATGCCAGAATCCAAATTCTCTACCATGTAGCTCATTTAACCTTCATAAAATCCCTGGTAGGTAAGTATTATGAGGAGTAGTGCTATGATTACTGAGGGTTAGAGAAGCAGCACGCCTACTCCCAGAGACAGAAAGTGATGAGGCTGGGACTCAAACCACTAATATCCTGTTGCACGCCAACCAATGATTAGCAGTAATGTTAATAACTTGGAATAAGTCAAATATAAAGAATAACTGCTTAAAGGAAAATAGGAAATCATGTACATGGAGAGCTATCATTAACATTCAATGCCTTAATAAGTCTCTATGCTTAAAAAAAAAGAAGTTGTAGTCAGACAAATGTATTAGTAAAAACGAAAATCTAAGGAAAGCACATCCTTACAATCGAATGTTTAAATTCCCAAGAGATCTTACCTCTTTTATATTCAGGGGTCTTCCACTAAGATCATATTTGTTCATAGTTTCTAATGCTTTCTTCACAAATTCTTCATCTTTGAATTCAACCACACTTAATGGAGAAAAATTTATAAGAAATGTTTATGTACTAAGACTTTCTTTCACAATCAGAAGTTTAATTTGACTTAAGGTACTGTAAAAAAAAAAAAAGAATTCTTACCCACAACCCTATATCCAGGCAGATTTGTCAATATATGCAAAAGAAAAAAAGTTTGAGATCAGTAGATGAAATTAATAGTAGATTCTAACATTTATCTGAATAAAAGTAATCAATCACATAATCACATTTTAATCTTCTACACCTCCAGAACATAGCAGGCAAGTGATCATAAATTTCCAGTTAAATTTTAAATCCATCTATTTACAATAGAACCTAGCATGTAACAAGCTTGGAGCACATTTTTACTTTCAGATAACTTTTCTTAAAGTTAAACTAGTATTACTACACAAATTCAATCAACAGTAATTCAAGGAAGTATTTGAAGACTCCAATATACCTGTCCTTACATAGTTACAAATATTTTTAAAAGATACACAATGTACAACATATTTTTCAACTAAGAAAATAAAAATTGCAAATATTAATCCTATTTTTAATAAAGTTCTGTATTAGATTCAAACTCACTGCAATAGCATCCAATTGTAAATATGTAAAAAAAATCACCTACACAAAAGGAACAATCTTTTTAAAAAATAATTCCTTGTGATTGCTGTTCAAAGGGTCAACTAAATATAATGTTTTTCTCATTTACCCGAATGGTTTTTGCTATTAAACACTGTAAAAAGCTTTCCATTATATTCTTCAGTATATTGTACAGTTGTTGCTAAAAATCAAAATCTACTATCAACCAATTCCTTCTATGTTAATTTATTCATCAATGTCCTTCCTAGCATTTGGTCAGAGCACTGCCTCTTATGTGGTCCTGCAGGTTACCAAATTAAGCTTTTCAAAATTACATTCTGAATTAACACCTTTAAGCTCCAGGCCTCTCATAAAACTCATAGGGAATATTATCAATTCAGTGACTTTAAAATATCCTTGAAGACATCAAATACAACAAAAATTTTATTGACTAAGAAGCAATGCCTTAGAGTATTAGAAAAGTGAATGCCCTTTACAAAAACATTTACAAAACCCATCCCTTCCAGGCAGCTAGTTGGTTGGTATAAGTGTCAGACTTACTAGTATAAAGCCTCAGGTCTTGAATAATAAAGTAAAGCAAAATGAAACTTAAGTTTCCAAAAACCGATACAAGTATTATACAGAAAGTAAACTGCTGAGGAACTTTTAAACCTCAAGCAGATTATTGCCCACAGCACTTACCCTTGATTTTCCTTCCGCATCCTTAAAGAGCTCCACGTATGTAACCTCACCGACTACATAAGACATACAAAAGGAAGATACCAAGAAACAATACATTTAAACACCAATATCTTGCTTTACTGCACACCTGTGCACAACTCTACAGAAAGCACCTATTATTCACCAACAATCAAAACCAGACCAACATACCTCCTCTCAATGGCTATGTAAATTTAACTAATTTTCAGAAATGTACATCATCCACGTTCTCTGAAAGAAGCTAACAACCATATTAACCTGATTCATACTACAGATCTGATTTTGGCCAGCATGATATAGTTGGTGAACAAATGCACATATACATACCAATGGTCCCTTAGCCTATCATATTAAAAGACATCAACATTAACACTTTTCAAGTAACTTTGGTCAGCCTACACACAACAGCTGTTTTAAGGTGACCTTCTACCTGAATGTCTTCAATCATGGTTGCCATCAGTAAACTAAATTTACAAGTCATGCTTCACAGCAAGCCACACACTTTCTAAATAAAGTCAATGAATAAAACCAATTAAATAGTTGTCACCTTACAACAGATACACCAATGCAATTGTTTTGTATTTATTAGAAGAGATCAGCCTCAAAGCCAAGTACATAGTTTGCGGGACTGGTGAAACTCAATTTTTCAAGAGGTGACAGAACTAACTTTTTACAAGATCAAGTATTAAAATTATTTTTCCCCAAAACCAACCATGTATATAAGATGAGGGTTTTCAGATTATTCTGAAATCAAACTACAACAGCAGTAACGCAATTTTAATATAGAACTGCAAAGACAGCATCGTGGCAGTCAGGACAATGCAAACAAAAGGAATTCCACAGCCAGATTCCAGACTCCACCAAGGTAATAACAAAACAGCTTTTGGGAAAAAAATAGTCAGACCTTGTTTTTCATACATTAACACACTACTTGTATTGCTTAACTAATGCAATAATTTAAAATCTATAAAAACTTCAACTAGACAAAGCAATCGCTTTAACAAAATTCTTGGTGGCATGCAAATGCTGGCTTGCTACTACCCCACTGAAGTGGCAAAAAGAAAGTACTTCATTTATCCATACTACCTTGGAATGAAATTGTGTCAAGTGAAAGAAAAGGAAAAGATTAATTCACATGTCAAGAAATAAAAATTAAGTTTTTGAGTCTGTGTGGCTAAGAAGAATAAAAGTCTGCTTCGCTTCCTCCCCTCTGATACGAAGATTAACCAGCAGTGGGTGATTTCAGGGACACTTACCTTTTTCTCTCATGAGGTCTTTAATAGCTTGCCATTTCATGTCATAGGGGATGTTGCTAACGAAAACTCTGTTACGATTTGGACCCTTCTTTTCTCCAGTGCCTGAATTCTTGTCTTTTGAATAAGGATGAAATCGATTGGCCTTCTTATTTCCTGTGGATTTCTCTTTTAAGTCTGATTTCTCTTCTTTCACTGATTCATCATTCTCCCTATGAATTTTAAAAAACAAAAAATAACCTCAATCGTGCTTCTAAGAATGTAAGTCTACATGATATAATTCATACGTTTCACTTCATAAAATCCTCCGAGGCCTAAGCTAGGCCTCGGTAAACAGCTGAAGAGACAGCCTGATAGTTCTGAAACTACTCAATGTCATTTCAAAGGGCTTCAGCATCGGTTTCCCACTGAACAATCCTCATATTTTTCCATATTAAATAGCTGCACGCATCCAATCGCCCAGTTTTTCCCATTATACTACTTAGTAAATGTTTTTAGAACCTATGGTGGGATTTTTTATAGTATATAAAATTGTCACCTTTAATGGAGTTATTAACTTTCTGGGTGTCATTCAAAACTCTTAAAAACCTGATTTATAAAATGGTATCATTTCTCAAAGGTTAACAGTTTCTTTCCAGAACTGTCTCCTTCCTTGCTTAAAAATGTAATAAAAACACATAGCTGTGCCCATATACCTACATCTATACATGTATATGCTTACATAAGACTCTCAAACTCTTTCTATTCCCAAATTGGATAAATAAATAAAATTTATAAGGTAACCTAACATCTTTATGTTGAACATTTTCTCTGTCTTAAACAATAAGATAGGAGAAAGTACTTCATAGAATTATATCATTTTAATATTACCTATAATGAAGGGACAGGACAGAGGGAGGCAGTAATTAAATGCAACATGAGTCATAATTTTATAAATCTATCTAAAGCCTAATTGGAAAACCATTTAATTTATAAGACTGTAATCATAATTCCATTATTATGATGCTATGAAATGCAGGTATACAGAAGACCCAGATATATATTGTACTTTAGGTAAACCCTATAGATAAAAATCTGGATTTACATTTAAAAATGCAATTTACTTTTCAAAAGGAATCATTTTTACAAGTTACAACAGATTTCTTTAAAATTAATACTCTAGTGAATTTAAAATTTTTTACAGATGTTACAATAGATTCCCACAACTGGGAGGCTGAGGCAGGAGGATCACCGGAAGTTTGAGGCCAGCCTGGGCTACATAGTGAGTTCAAGACTAGCCTGAACTGCATAGCAAGATTCTGTTTCAAAAAAACAAATAGATTCCCTTCTAAACCACTAATTATTCTATGGAATTTAAAATTAATTAACAGTATCAGAGCAATTTTCACAAACATATAAAAAAACTCAATGACACTTTGGAATCTCATTTTTTTAAACTCCCGAATTCTAGTGAAAACCACGCAGGGTTCGTACCCCAGGCTCTAAGCGCCCTTCTAAACAAGCCCTGCGCATCTACCCGCGGGCACACTGCACAGAGGCTCTCGCTTCAGTCGCGAGTTGGGAACACAGTGAGTCTCCCAGACGCTGCCCTTCTGAGCCGGCAGCGCAGCTCGGAACAGTCGCGTCCACTCGGCGAGAACAAAAGCTCTCCCCGGGCGCAGTTCGGCCGCCCTGGCGCGTGACTCCGAAGGAGGAACGGTCACGAGGAAGCCACGCTCCTCGGAGCACAGGCGCAGCCAGTGCGCGCCGGAGAAGCTGCTAAACCGAGGAGAGACATCAGCACCCGACTTGCTTTGCCACCTCTCCACGCCCTGACAGGGACGTCCTCCCGCCAAAGCAAGCCCATCTGCAGCGGGAGATCGGCAAGGGTCCTCTCGGCGCCCCCTCCGCGCAGGCGGCACCGCCGAGAAGGCAGCGGGCTCCCGGGCGCAGCGAGCGCAACAAGGCCCTCTCCTCGCCTCCGCCAGGACCGCTCCGCGCGAGGCTCGGCTGAGCTCCACGCAGCTCTGTAAAGGCTCCGTTCACACACCAGATACCCACGCAGTCTCCAGATGGGCATCCTTCCCCCACTCTCCCTCCTGAAGGAGACCAGTGTGAGCGCGAAGGAAGCGCTGAGTGCCCACGAAGTCGCTCTGCTCTTGACTGGGGTGGGTTACACCAACGTGCTGTTCTTTGCTCATGAGGATCTGACAATTCTACGAAAGACCGCTGTTTCTACGGATTATCTTCTTTAAAATATTTACCTAAATCATGACCAGAGAAAGCAATTTCTTTTCACCCAATCAGTCGCATCTTAAATAGATCACTAAGTATGTAACAATACATACATTATCTATGGAAGACATATCAGTTTAGTGACTAGAGGAATGACTTGATTATTAGGAAACTGAACCATAATTACACAATCCCTTAAGTCCTTCTATGCCATAAATACACCATGGGTGGGAAGTGAAAGATACGTGAAAACTCTTAAGGAAAGGATGCTACCAAATACTGACACTATATCCAGAATTCAACGTACTAACTCTCAAACGGCTCATCCTTCTTAATGTACTTAAAGACTAGGATAATTACAAAAATTTTATCTGCTTTTAAGACTAAATTATTCCCTCCCAAATTATAAATTTATGAAAAAAAATCAGTATCTAACAGCAAATGAAGAAACATAGTATCGTGTGATTTTAAAGCACAAGATCTAAAGTTAATTCTAGTTCCAGAAGGAAAATACCAGAGGAAAACTCAGTTTTACGCACCTGAGGAAAAAAGAAAGATTTCAATCTAACTTCACACTTCAAGGAGCTTCAAGGGGAAAAAAAGAACTAGGCCCAAAGTTAATAAGGAGAACAAATAAATATCAGAGCTTAAATGAAGTATACTAGTAAAATAAGAGAAAAAGTCAGCAGAACCAAGTTTTTTAAAAGAAAAATAGAATTGACAAATATTAACCTAGATATTAAAAATAGAAGACTCAAAATCAAAAAGAAATTACAACTGCTAAGACAGAAATACTAAAGGATAATAAGAGACTATGAAAAATTATATGCCAACAAATGAATAATGCAGAAGAAATAGATAAATTACTAGAAGCATACAACTCACCATGACCAACTAATGAAGAAACAGAAAATCTACATGGACCAATAATGAGAAAGCAGATTGAATCAGTAATCAAAAATCTCCCAAAAGTCATGCATGGTGGCATAAGCCTGAAACCTAGCAATCTGGGAGGCTGAGGCAGGAAGATCACAAGTTCAAGCCCAGTCTGGGAAACTTAAAGACCCATGACAGCCTGTCTCAAACAAAAAATTTTTAAAAAGGAGGGGATATAGTTCAGTGCAAAGGCCCTGGGTTCAATCTCCAATATTGAGAGAAAAAAAAGTCCCCCAAAAGAAAAGCCCTGGACCTGATGTTCTCACTAGTGAATTCTACCATACATTTAAGTATTTTGTTTTCTTTTTTTTTTTAAAGAGAAAAAAACAATAACAATGATACAGAATTTCAAAACAAGGTAATAGGAAATTAACAATGGTTGATATATTGCATATTATTATCTTCAAAGTAGTTGCTCAGATTACAAGATATAGGCATTCAAAATTGAACAGACAATATAAGCACAAACCATTCTTTTCAACAAACTAAAAGAAATTAGTATAATTATCTTAGCTGTCGTGTGTGTGTGTGTGTGTGTGTGTGTGTGTATTCTTTTCCCTTCTATCTTTTGTCCTTTCCCCCATCCCAGTTGTTCTTTCCTTTTGAGCAGTTTCTTTCCCTTTCACAATATCTATTGCACATTTTGGATCTTATTTACTCTTTCAGTTTCTTACACGAGGGAGACAATACAATGTTTACACATGTGAGTTTGATTTATTTCACTTATGAGTATGGTCTCTAGCTGCATCCATTTACCTACCTCGCAACCACTGTGGAAATCAGTGTGGAGATTACACAAAAAACTAGGACTACAGGTCCCATTCGACCCAGCTATTCCCCTTCTGGGTATCTTTCCAGAAGAATTAAAAACATCGAACCACAGCATATATGTGTGCACCTATGTTTATAGCAGCACAATTTGTAATAGCTAAATCTTGGAAACAACCCAAATGCCCATTGACTGAGGAATGGATAAAAAGATGTGGTATTTTTACATAATGGAGTATTACTCAGCCATAAAGAAGGACATTTAAGTATTAATATCAATCATTATTCAACTCTTCCTCCAGAAAACTGAACAAGAGAGAACTCTTTCAAATCATTCTACAAAGTCAACATTTCTAATATCAAAGCCAAAGACACTGTAAGAAAAGAGAATTACAGGCCAATATCCCCTATAAACAGATGTAGAAATCATTAACAAAATACTACTATACTGAATTCGCCAGCACGTTAAAAGAATTGTACACCGCAAGTAAGTTAGACTTATCACAGGGATAAGGATGGATCAACAAATGCATATCAATAAATGTGACATGTGACAGTAACAGAATGAAGGAGAAAAAAATAAAACCATCATCTCAACAAATGCAGGAAAATATTTAACAAAATGCAACACCCTTTGATAAAAGCTCTCAACGAATTATAGAAGGAAGATACCTCAATATAATAAAGGTCACATATGCAGGCTCACAGCTACCTTCATCCTAAACAGTGAAAAATTGATGACTTTTCCTCTAAGATCAGCAGCAAGGTAAGGATGCCTGCTCTCAGCACTTTTCAACTCAACGTGGTAGTGGAAGTCCTGACCAGAGCAAACAGACAAGAAAAAGACGTAAGAGACATGCAAATTAAACAGGAAGATGTAAAATCATCTGTTGGCAGATGATGAGATCTTTCTATAGAAAACCTTTTAAAAGTCCACCAAAAACTATTAGAATAAATGAATTTAGTAAAGTTATACAAAATCAACACAGAAAAACCAGTTATAGTTCTATACACTAACAACTATTCAAAAAGAAAATTAAGAGCACAATTCCATTTATAATAACATCAAAAACAAAAAATACCTTGGAATAAATTTAACCAAGGGGGTGAAAGACACTGAAAACTATAAAACAACGATGAAAGAAACTGAAGATTATACAATAAATTAATATTCTGTTTTCATGACAAACAAGACAATGTTATCTAAATGCCCGTATTACTCAAAATGACCTATCACAATTCAATGCAATCCCTACCAAAATTCCAAAGGCATTTTTTACCAAAAAATGAGAAAACAAATCCTAAAATTTCTATGGAACTACAAATGACCCCAAATCACCAAAGCAATCTTGAACAAGAGCAAAGCTACAAGCATCATATCTCCTGATTCCAAAGCCATAGTAATCACAACAATGTGGTACTGGTATAAAAACAGACATGAAAATCAGTAGAACAGAAATCCTAGAAATACATCCAAACATATACAGTCAATATTCTACAACAAAAGTGTCAAGAACATACAGTGAGGAAAGCAGTATCTTCAATAGTGTTGGGAAAACTGGACATCCATGTGTAAAAACAAACAAAAAACCAGATCCTTACAACACACACAAAAATCAACTGAAAATGAATGCTTAAACACAATACCTAAAACATGTAACTCCTAGAAGAAAACAGAAGGGAAAAACTTCATGACATTAATCTTGACAACAATTTTTTGATATGACAACAAAAGGAAATTTAAAAAAGCAGACAAGTGGGAGACTACTGTACGTCAAACTGAAAAGCTTCTACACAGCAAAGGAAACAACAAAATGAAAAGGTAACCTACGGAATGGGAGGAAATATTTGCAAACCATGTATCAGGATAAGAAATGTTGTTATAAGCTTTCCCATTCCTAGAACAAAATACCTGACACCCTTAACTTAAAAGAGGAGAGGCTTAATTTGGCTTACAGTTTGGGGGGATTCAGTCCATGGTCAGTTGGCTCCAAAGCAATAAGCAGTACAGTGGAGGAAAGCTGTTCACCTCATGGAAGCCAGGAAGCAAAGAGAGTGAAGCAGAGGAGGGAGACAGACCCTTCAATGGCACACCCCCAGTGATATATCTCTCCCAACAAGGCCCCACATCCTAACAGTACATTCAGCTATGAATTCACCAATGTATCGATCCACAGATGGGTACAGCACCCACATGATCCAATCACTCCAAAAGCCCTACCTCTGAACACATGAGACATTAGGGGGACATTCTAGATCAAAACCATAACAAACTCATGCAACTCAACTGCAGAAAAACAAATCAAAAGCCTTAGAGCAACAGTTATAAGTGAATTTAAAAAATAGGAAAAGGACCTAAATAGATATTTTCCCAAAGAAAACATACAAATTGCCAAAAGGTATATAAAAAGATGTTCAACATCACTAAAGATCAAGAGATGCAATTTAAAGCCACACTGAATTCTCATATCACAGTTAGGGTGGCTATTATCAAAATGTCAGAAAATGAGAAGTGCTGGTCAGGATATGAAGAAAAGAGAACTTTTATAGACTATTGGTGGGAATACGTACTATATATTCATTATGGAAAAGCAGTATGGAGGTTTCTCAAAAAATTAGAAATAGAACTATCATATGACCTAGTGTCAGGGTTTTAAATGTCCCCCCAGAGTGTCATATGTAGAAGGTTTAATGCCCAGTGTAGTGAAGTTCAGAGATGGGCTTTGGGGAAGTGACTGGATCAGGAGGGCTCTGATCTCATCAATGAGTTCATCAATTGATAGAGTCACCATTGAAAGGACTGTTGCGAGATGGTGGTAACTGCAGGAGGCAGAGCTACTTAGAAGACGTAGGACATCAGGAGTGTGCCCCCAAAGGGTCTATCTGGTTCTTAGCCCTTTCCTCTTTCTATACAGCCCTTTCCTCTCTCTGTGCATGCTGGCCACACCAGGAGGTAAGCAGCCTCCGCTACCATATACTCCTGCTGCTGTAATATTCTACCCTACCTCATATCCAAAGTGATAGAGCCAATGGGCCATGAATTGGTTCTCTCTCAAACTGTGAACCAAAATAAATCTTTTAAGATGATTCTCTCGGGGGGCCGGTGAGATGGTTCATTGGCTTAAGCGCCTGCCCGGCAAGCGCAAGGGCCCAAGTTCGACTCCCGGAACCCACATACGAAAAAGGGGCCGGTGATATCGCTCAGCGGCACGGGCGCCTGCTGGTGCGCGAGGTCCTGAGGTCGACCCCCCCCCCCCCGGTACCCAGAGGGGAAAAAAAAAAAAAAAAGATGATTCTCTTGGGCCGGTGAGATGGCTCAGCGGCATAAGCACTTGCCTGGCAAGTGTGAGGTCCTGAGTTCGACTCCTAGTACCCACATACAAAGGAAAAATAGGGCCGGTGATACTGCTCAGTGGCACGAGTGCCTGCTGGCAAGCACGAGGTCCTGAGTTCAACCCCCAGTACCCACATTAATTAAAAAAAAAAACAAAGATGAGGGGCCAGTGAGATAGTTCAGCAGCACAAGTACCTGCCTGGCAAGTGCAAGGTCCTGAGTTCAACTCCCGGAACCCACATAAAGGAAGAAAAGGGCCAGTGATATCACTCAGTGGCACAAGTGCCTGCTGGCACACACGAGGCCCTGAGATCGACTCCCAGTACCCACACACACACACGAAAAAAGATGATTCTCTCAACTAACACACTTAGCAATTCCACTTCTGAGTGTTTATCCAAAAGAAGAGATATCGGCACTCCCATGTTCACTGCGCCACTCAATACCCAAGATAAAGAAACAACCTAAGTGTCCACGGATGCATCAATGACTAAAGAAAACATAGCGTAAACACATACACACACACAATGGGGTATTATTCAGTCTTAAAAAAGAAAGAACTCTGGCATTTGCAGCAACCTAGATCAATCTGGAGGACATTATGCTAAGTGAAATAAGTCAGATACACAGACAAATACTCTGTGACATCACTTATATGTGGAACATGAAAAACACAAGCTCAATCAATGAAGCAGGGAGTAGCATGGTTACCAGAGGTCATAGGACAGGGGAAAGCAGGAAGATGTTGGTCTAAGGGTACAAACTTTCAGTTGCAAGTTCTGGAGACCTACTGGATAGTACATTAACTATAGCTAGTTGTAACACACTGTACACTTGAAATCTGCAGAGACTAGATCAGTGATGGTGAACCTTTTAGAGCTTTCAATGGTATGAACAGCCCGCTACAGCACGCGTGCTGTATGTTCGATACCACTGGACTAGATCCTAAGTATTCTCACCACACCTACACACACACAAAGGCTAGCTATATAAAGTTAATAGGCATGCTAATTGGCTTGACTGTGGTAATCATTTCACCATGTATTCACTGTACATCAAAACATCACACTGTACACCTTAAATATAAATAATTTTTATTAGATCTCAACAAAGCTAGGAAAAAGTTAACCCTAGTTCCAGTCTTCGCTGGTAATATAACTAAAATTGCAACTCTAGTAAAATTTTCACCTTGCCCCAGTGCTTAATATTTTATGTAAGTATGTTAATATGTCTCAATCTCCATATACTCTGAGGTATCACTTAATCATACAAGAATAATGAAGAGTTATAACAACACCGCTCTTTTCCTTCCAATTCACTTTAAAAGAGGCTACTACACCCCACTCCCCCAAATCAAAAAGAGACGCTCAGGTCCCTTATATAAAATGGCACATAAAATCATCTCTAGATGACTTGTAATATCTAATAACAATGAAAATGCTAAGGAAATAGGTGTTAGACTCTATTGCTCAGGGAATAATGACAAGACAGATTCTGTACATGTTTAGTACAGACATAATTTTGGAAGCAGAGGGAGAATATTTTCAATTCACAGTAGGTTCAATGTATGGATGCAAAATTCACGGATGCAGAAAAACATGGAGGGCTATTTTTTTTTTCTTTACGTGGGTACTGGGGTTCGAACCCAGGACCTCGCGCTTGCCAGGCAGATGCTTATGCCGCCAAGCCATCTCACTGGCCCTGGGCTATTTTTAAGTTTATCATTCCGCTATTTTTCCTTTCTATTTTAATGCCAAATCTCTAAAGGCCCACATTTTGGCAGGCATGGTAGAAAGCACTTCACCTACTCATTTCTCAGTTACTGAGCAGCATACACACTTTCCATGTGGGAACAAACTCTGCCGGCTTCCAGTCTCTTATACCTGCCACCTGTACTCTGCCCAGATTCCTTTGAGAGCCTTCAATGATGTAAACAGCTCATTGTGGCCTAGAAGATGCCACCTATTGAAACCCACTTAGAGACAAGACCGTCCCAACGAAGCGGGGAGTGTTATTCTAAAATCAACCCTCACACAGACTGGTCCAGGTGGTACCAGACACATTCAAATATTTCCACATGAAAGAAAAATCGGACATTTACCTTTGCAATCCCATTATAAGCATGTGTTTCCTGCAATCTACTCAGAGTCAGAAATGAAAGAAGAGGCAGTTTCCAGTAAATAATTTCAACCCAACTTCAGATTAAAGAAGTCAGGCATATGAAAACACATGCTTGACTTCCTACCGTCCCACATGACAAGAGTGGTGAGCATAACATGTCCCTAGAACGTTTCCTTATAAATCAAACTGCTAGGGATTCGGGTCAACTAACATTTTTATAAGCACTCGTGACAGGTGCAACGGTAAACAAGCAAGTTTTCTTTACTAAAAAAAAAAAAAAAAAAGTCGTACTTTAAAGGGCTGTAGCCGTAGTTCTGTGATCTAACACTTGCCTAGCATGTATGAGGCCCTGGGTTCATCCCGAGCCCCACAAAATAAATAATTCTTTTTAATCTTATTTTACCATCTTACCAAGATGCAAGCCACCAAGCACTGAGGATTTTTAAATAGCCTGCACGGTTGACAAACATCACCAAGGGGGTCATTTCCCCTTTCAAAGTGTGCACCTGTAGTCGACTCCAGGGAAACACAATGGAGTAGTCTAGGGGACATGATCGCACTTCCCCTCGGTAGGGAGCACTTTAGAAATTAAAAGGCACCCCAGGGAGCAGCGGCCAGCAGCACCCCGGGGAGCGGGACGGGCCCGGGCGGGGCGGGGCGGCCCATGACGTCATCCCTGGATACCCCCTAGCGACGCCAGACCCGCGGCCTGGGGACCGCGCCCCGCCGCCCGGGAGGAGGGGCGCCGAGGGGGGACCCCGGCCCGGCCCGCGGGGACGCCCGGCGGGGCTGCACCTGCCTCCCGGTCCCCACCCCGGCCCGGCCCGGGCCCCGAGGAGACACCATACATTGTCACGCCGTTGGAGCTGCTCCGCGGCGGCTGCTTCTCGGGCTCCGGGGCGCGGGACTCGGCAGGCTGCGGGCGCGGACTGTCGTCGCCGGCCACCGCGGGCTTGTCAGCGTCCGCCATCGCGCCACCGCGCTCGCTGAGGGCTCCGCGCGCGACAATGGCGGCGGCGGCCGGGAGCGGTAACGGATCCCGGTTTGAAAAGGCCCCGAGCGCTCCCAGCCCGATCTCGCGAGAACCGGCGCGGCGCGGGCGACCCGGAGGGGGGCGCGAGCCAGGGAGGGGGCGTGGCCAGGCCCCACCGGCCGCCGTGAGGGTCGCGCCGAGAACCCGGATCATCCGGTGTCGTCCAGGTGGGCGCCGTGTGCGTCAGCGGTGCGCGGGCCCCGCCGCCCGCGACTCTTCGGAGCCTCCGCGGACGCCCTGGGGACGCGGGCGGCTGCTGGCGCTGCTCCCCGGGGATGGCTTGGAGCTTCTGTGAGGATTGGTGACCCTGAGAGAGAATTGTTTGGGACTCAGCTATCAGCTTTGGGGGTAAAAAATGAGTTTTGTTGAAAAAAAAAAAAAAAATTCTTGGGGCAGCAATCAATGAGTCCATAATTTTCATAAGGAATCAATTAGATCGGGAAATAATGGACATTTGGGGTGTTGGTTATGTGTTTATGACAAGCAGATGGCGATTACAAGTGAAGGAGGTACAGGCTCTCAAATTTGTTCATCATACAAAATTTTAAATATTTTTTACAAAGTCTGAAAAAGAAATGTATTAAACTTAACTCTTAGGTACTATAATTATATTTCACACTAGAACAACCCTTTCCAGCTGAAAAGGTCAAAGACCTTTCCAAACATTTCTTTTCATAAAGGAGGAGACATGTGGTTCGCATGCTTTGCAAAATATTACGCATATATTCGTAGTAAAGTTGTACTGAGAAACTAAAACTCAACACGTAATTTCCGCAATGTGTAGGTTTCTGCCACCTTCCAAAAAAATACCATAAAATGTCTGGTCGAATGCCTAGAGTTCACCGACTTTATAAGAGAAAGAGAGAGAACAGTTTCATTGCAGTCATGATGAGAATGGTAAAATACTGCAGCTGAGGTACTGCCCACATTGTTTTATAAACACAACACGTGCTATGGTACTTGCCACGGAAATTGTTGATTCCCAGTCCACTCTGAGCCTACATGTTTGGAGTAACACGAAGAGCCCTGGATGTGGCAAGAAAATCAGGGTTCGAGCCCTCACTCTGCCTTTTTTGCCTGTAACTCCTTGGGCAAGTCACTCCTCACTCTGCACCGTAAATAAGGGCAACAGTACCTGCCTTGCAGGATTAAGGTGAGGATTAAAAGAAAACACTTTATAGGCGTAAGACAAAGTTCTGTTATTAAATTTCTATGTCTTAAAGTCTTGGGCAGGGCTTTAGTCAAGGAGAAACCAGGTGATTTTCCCACAGTACTAAATTATCGGTACTTTATTCTTCATTCTCTGCTACAGTTGAACCTGATGAAACGTAATCTCACAGTTGCTGGTACAGTAGATTTTTGCAAAAATCCTTTAGTCGGTTCAATTCAATATGTTTAAAGAGGTTTTCATGCTTACAAACAGAGTAGAGGGCACGTGAGGAACAGAAAAATGAGTAGCACTCAGCTGGAGGAGGACGTTTATAAAAAGAACTATTTGCGTGTTATAATAGAGATGAAAGCAAAGCTTTATGTAAAAATTATTTACAAACACAAGATTTCAGTGCTATCGTAAAGACCAAAATATAAAATTATTTACAAACGCAAGACATTGGCTCACATGCCATAGTGTACAAATAAAAATACACCACTAAAATATCTTATTATCCCTACAAATTGTGTACCTAAGTCAAGTGCCTCTCATGCTATCCCTTAGTCTTGGTTTTGATGAATGCATAAAGAGCAGAGGTTAATTCTTACTGGGGGATCAGTGCAGGTTTGCAAGAAGAGCTGGATCTTGAAAGATTGGGAGAATTGGAGCAGCTCTGGAAGAGAAGAGAAACTGCTGTATACATTGATCTTTTCTTCCCTCTCTTGCTATTAATATCGTACTTACCTTAGATAAATCTGCAAAAGATAAAGAAAACATAGCTATTAATGATCCATTGCTGGATTCAATGTGTACATTTTCCTCCCTGTTCACTGTCTTCTGGTTTTCGTGGGTTTTTTAGTATAGGTATGTGCATTGAAAAATTCTTAAGTGATGCTGAAATTTTGTATCTTCCCACAGTTCCCACTGCAAAATTGTTATCTTTGGCGAATGTACAAAAAGTATTTCTGGTACAATGTCACAACCACTTAGTTTTCGTACAACAAATCAGAGAGAGAGAGAGAGAGAGTGTGTGTGTGTGTGTGTGTGTGTGTGTGTGTGTGTGTGTGTGAAGACATTGCGCATATCTAGAAATTTAAGCCAAAAATTCCAAAATGTTTTCAGTAAATAATATATAGAGATAGATATAAATTGAATACAAATGAAGAAATCCTGTGTGCTCACCTGCCAGCAGCAGCAACTAGAAATAATAGTGTCTTAAACAAGCCAATGTCGTTTCTATCTCTGCGGTAAAGAGGCGTGGGGAGAGCAGCCCCGGGAAGGGGTAGTGGCTGCACAACCATCACAGGCTCAGGCTCCCGCCCCCCCCATCTTCTAGATCCCAGGGAGAGGCTGCCTCCTCAAGGGTGCCCCCGGGCCCAAGGTGGCCGTGGGGCACACAGGCCTCTCACAAGTCCAGCCAAGAAGGAAGCATCCTGTCCTGGAGCCCAGCGACGGGCTAGGAGATGGTGGCAGGGCTCACGCAGCTCCAGGGAGGCTGGCAAACAGATCTGGGGCTGCGCATGCCCAGGAATTCCGTTCTGGAAGAAGAGCACAAGGTGGGACGTGGGATGCGATCCTCCTCTTCTGTGTTTAAGAATTAAAAGGCAAAGCCCGGCAAAATGAAGCACCACAAAAAGTGTACTTTGATCTGTAAGTCAAGTTTCCTGATTGAGCGTATGCATTAGTGCTTGATTTGGAAGCACTGACTTTCCAAAGTTTAGAAAGGCAAATGGTATTTCTTTTTTGAAGTTAGAGGAATGTATAACTTTTAAAGGGACTACTTCCCAAAAGAAAAGCCTCCTACCACAGTGACACATGCACACCCATGTTTAAAAACATGGCACAGTTTCAAATAGCTAAATCTTGGAAATAGTCCAAATGCCCATCAGCCAAGGAATGGATAAAGAAGATGTGGTTTTTTTTATACAATGGAATACTATTCAGCCATAAAGAAGGATAAACTTGAAACATTTATAGCTAAATGGATGGACCTTGAGACCACACTCTTAAGTGAAATAAATCAGACATACATGTGTAAATACCCATTGTCCCTGTGGTGTGAGAAACTGAAGGGATAAATAAGGACCAAACTGTATAATAGATATTGTGAAATAGGAAGAAATTGTTCAAATGGGAAGGGGAACTAGGCGGGGGGGGGGAGAGAAAAAAATGAGAAGAGGATAAAATGGGAACAAAGATTTGTAAATGAGGGGAAGAGGGGTTGAAGGGAGGGGAGGGGAATGGGAAATGAAGAATCAAGATATATCATGTACAGGTACAAATTCCCTATGATGCATGTGATCATTTTGTATATCTAAATTGTATCAATAAACAATTTTAGAAAAAGGACTAAGGGGTGTATTCAAACCCCATTTATATTTATTTCCCTTTTTTGCTAAAAAAATCTATCTTTTGGTTAAAATATGGATGTTAGTTATGGACAGTAGAGAGACAAATTTAATATTATTTTGACAGTTCTATCTGTCACACTGTCTCTGCATATCTCTCTCTCTCTCTCTCTCTCTCTCTCTCTCTCTCTGTCTCCCCCCAGCCCACTATCACCACTCTTTAAAGTAGTAGTCCATTTTTCAGCATTTAATATTCCAAATGCACATCCTTGAGCAAGGTCTCCACTAGCAAGTGATGTTTAGAATTAAGACAATTATCTGAACAATCCAGGCAGAAACTCCACTTTCACCTCAATTATTCAAATACTTCTGATAATATCAAGGGTTTTGCTTGAATTCTTTAGATAATTATTCTGTTCTTCAACTTTACAATCCTAGCGACATTGCCTAGTAACAGATTTACTTTGGGTTTTTGTAAAAAATATTGGGACATAATTTTTTTCTTTGAAGACTAAAGACTTATAATTCCTATATATTTGTTTGAGCTTAATTTTTCAGCCTAAATTACCATGCCTTTTTCTCAAACTCACCTTAGTAACACCATTAAAAGACAGAATAAATTTTTGAGAGTTTTATCCTACCTTCTTCCTATAGGCACAGGTACTCCTTCTGGCTTAATAATTCCTTAAATTGAACTTTCTGGGTTTCAAGCCGTCTAAAATATGGCAATAATTTTAACCATTCTCAATTTGGTGCCATAGCCCAAAGAATATTAATGATGATTGCCTTATACCAATTTTTTTAAGTACAGGATCTGAACCCATAGCTTTCATACTGAGCTACATCTCCAGCCCTTTTCATTTTCAGTTTTGACATAGTGTCTCACTAAATTGCCAAAGCCAGACTTGAACTTGTGATCATCCTGCCTCAGCCTCCCAGAGTACTGGGATTACAGGCTTGTGTACACCACCCCACCAAGCTTCAAATATTGTTTTTAAAATTTAAATAATTACACTTTTTGCAACATCATTCTCAATTTTCAATGTCAACATATGGAAGAGAAAACAGATTTCTTAGAGTGATGAATTATATGGTTAAGTTCACATGCTAGTCTATATATTTGAAGATAATCCTAAAAATGGTGATTATTAAAATAATAACTGAAAAAAAATCCATTCTTACGTGCTGACAGGAAACAAATTCATCTATAGCAGTGAACTTTACTGAAATTCTGTATCTCCTAGTCTCTCTAGCAGCTACACATGCCCACATGCCTATAAAATATAAGTGGAAGTAGTATGAGGACCATACTGGCGGTTCCTGAGACAAAACTGCTTATCCAGGAGATCGAACCCTGTCTTAGTTGCTTTTCTTGTTGCTGAGACAAAATACCTGACATCCAAAGTTAAAGGGGGAAAGGTTTATTTAGCTCACAGTTTGTAGAGGTTTCAGCTTGTAATCAGCTGCCTCCAAGACAGGGTGGCTTCACAGAGGAGAACAATTCATGGTGGCAAAAGACAGCAAAAGCAATGGGGGGGGGGACTCACACCCTTAATCCCTGCATTGCACTGTGAATCAATCACACACTCTAGATTCAGCTACCTCTGAAAAACCCCACCTAAAAGTGCATGAGGCTTTGGGGGGACATCTAGACACAAACCATAACATTCTGCCCCTGCTCCCCCCCCAAGACTCATGTACATTCCTTTACACAAAAGGCATTTAGTCTGTCTCTAAGAGTTGTGAAAGTCCTAACAGTTCCAGCATTGCTGAAAAGTCCAAGTCCCATGTCTCCCCTGAAATGTAAGGTCAACTCTTAGCTGTGAGCCCCTGTACAAATGAAAAGAAAGTTCAACATTGCCAACATTCAATGGCACAAGATAGATATTTCCATTCCAAAAGTTACAAACAGGGATACAAAGGAATGGGACCAAAGCAAGTCCAAAATCCAGCAGGACAAACATGAAGTCCTGTAGTTCCATGTGCAGCATCCGAGGCAATCTGTGGCAAGATGTGAGCTCCAAAGGGCTTGGGTAGCTCCACCTCTACGGCACTTCTGGTGGTTGTAGCTCCCATGGCTTCTCTGTTGTGCCCGCTCTGCTCCTGCCTTGCAGCTTTCATCAGGCAATTCACATTCCTGGCTTCTCCAAACTTTGGGGGTCTCCACTGCACCTTTGGACCATGTGGGAAGATGAGTAACTTTGTGATTGGAACCCAAATGCAACAAGAAGAAATAAACTTCCATCCTGTTTAATAGCTGGCATTTGGGGTCTTACAAATATACTTAATCTTGAAGCCCATAGTTTGAAATTTAAATGACTGCTTCACTCAGTAGTTTCTTCCATACCATGGTCATTCAATTCCTGCTTTAAAAATTTTTTCTGAGTACATCGTCTGCATTTGTTTTTGTTTGCTCCTTTGATTTTGGCTGTAGGCCACCACAGGTTTCCTCTCTGACATCCATTCTTCATATTCCTTACTGGCAGCATCACAATTTTGTTTAGAGTTATAACGTGCCAACCGAAAATACCAGGAGTGATGCAGAACACAGATCTATCCAATGAGTTGCAAGAAATAATATACGTGGAATTCTGGACTTCATTGCTTTTTACTTTCCTCATAAGTTCTTTGCTTCCTTCCTTACCATAAGCATCCGTGAATTAACCAGGATGAGGAAAAACCCACAAGCTCAGGGTGGCAGAGCAGAGAGGTAACAAACAAAAACACCAAGGACCCTGAAGAGCCTTTGCATAAGCCCTGGACTTCTCTTCACCAAATTTCATGTTTGGGGAGAAAAATCATTTTCATTTCTTTTAGGTATCACCATTGGCTGTCTGTACCTCAGTTTTCTGAAAGGTGCACCCTTTTGCTCTATTACACCCCATTTCAATGAGAGTCAACCATTAAAGATGGCTGCTTATTAACCTAGTTTTATGGGAACAACAGTTTCTCAGTAGTTTACAAATGTGATTCCTTTTGTCACAGTACATCACAGAAGCACACACTGGAGTGGTTTCATGTCAATATCCTTCAATTCACAAACTGTTTAAGCACATAGATATATGGATGCTAGATGTATGAAAACAAGCTTAATAACGTGTATTTCCAAATTTTCATTTCTTAATTTTTTCAAGCAGTTAAGAAAAAAAGTTTTAAATTCAGTCAAACATTTAGATATTTCATGTAAGAAAAAATTCACCAAGTCTTAGAGGTTTTCAAAATAATGTGTAGGGCTGCAAGAACAAAAGTCTAGGAGTCACTGCTAGGATTCAAAAACTTAGGAAGGACAAGAATGACAAGGAGCCACCAGCAGTGATCCCTGTGTCCTGTATCACGGACAGACAGATCTCAGGAGCCCTGATGCCCAGCAGCTGCCCACGGAACACCCCATCTGCCATTTTCTGGGCCTCACAAAGTTACCTGTGGCTGCTGCTGGGATTAATGGTTTCTCCTTCTCTTCATCCTTCCAAATTTGACAACTGTACCCCTCATTGCAGAATTTAGGTTGAAAGACACTGGCAACAGAATTTGAGAAATGTCTCATAAGAGGGAGAACTTAGAAGGGTGAGGTCGGTGCTGAGTATCAATAGGATAATGTTGGCCCAGTTTCTCAGCCATTTAACCTACTTTCTGAGGTACTCAGACACTAAAGAGTGGGTTACTCTATTGATTTCTTCAATCATCCCTTCAAAAATAAAATAAGATCAAATGAAAGATTAAAGTTTACTGTGCACACAAAGATCAGTTTGAAAACTCTGAGACCTCAAACTGAAAATTACAGAAAAAAGAGTGGAGGCAAGGCATTACAGACTGACTTATAAAACAAAAATGGGTTTTTATTTGTTTGTTTGTTCCTCTACTAGGGATCAAACTTAGCACGCCAGTCATGCTTGACAAGAACTCTGCAACTGAGCTACAACCCCAGCCTGAGAAAGAGTTTTTTAGCCTTTGCAATGATTGGGAGTTATCATTGAGGTTTTCAGATGACAAAGAATTAGTTAAAAGTGATCCTCTTGTATGTTTTTGAACAACTTAAGTTTCACTTATCATTATCATAGACATTTATAAGAAACAACCTAAATTCAATTTTGCTTGCATGGCCTAACTGATTTTGTCTTCTAAGGGGGTTCTTAAGCCTGGTCTCTATTTTACTTGGTTTTAACAATCCATTCATTCATTGTGTCTGTTAGATTTAGAAATCAGTAAGATAAAGACTGTAAAAACATTCTGACATACGGCTATGATTTATATCTGAATGTTCCACCAAAGCCTCATGTGCTCATAGGCAGTGTTTGTGAGAGGCGATTAAATACTCATCAATGGATTAGTCCACTGATAAGTTGATAGCTGAATATGCTAGAAGGTGGAGACTGATCAGAAGAGATGGGTCACTAGGGGCATGACCTGAAAGGGTGTATCTCCCTCCCAGCTTCTCCCTTCACTCTCTGCTTCCTGCCCACCATGATGTGAGGAGCTCTCCCCTGCCATGCCCTCCTCTACCATGCCACCTCTGCTTGGAGCTAGCCAACCATGCAAGGACTGAAACTCTAAATCATGAGCCAAAATAAACCTCTCCTCCTTTAAGTTGCGTATGTAGGGTATTTTGTCCCAGCAACAAAAGAAGTAACTAAGGCAGATTTTGGTACCAGAAAAGTGATTGCTGGGACTATACCAGGCCATGTGGTTTAGAAAGCTTTGGAAATTGTTCTCAGGAAGAGTTTGGAAAGATTTAGAGATGCTGGCCAGAGAAGCAGTAGTAGAATGCTGTGAGCTGTTCTTAATGGGAGATTCTGGTCAGAGTGCTCACAGAAATGTAGACAGGAAAGGCCATATTTGGAATTTTCAGTTGGAAACAATGACTCCATTGGCAGTTGGACTCCAGGCCATACGTGTTATGCCCTGGCAGAAAATTTGTCTACATTGTGCTCATGTCCTGAGTCTTTGTGGAAGACTGATATTAAGGACAGTAGACTGATTAATCTGGCAGAGAAACTTTCAAGGCAGCCTAATGTTGGAGCTGTGGCATGGATACTTTTGGGGGCTTTTAGACAGGTTAATACAGAAAATCAAGAGCAGAAGCCCATTTCAAAGGTTTTCAGTTTTACCAGAAAGAAAAGGCCTGCAAAGATGCAGCAGAGGAGAGTTTGGTTGCTGAAAAGATTAGCCTTAAAAAGAAGCTAAGTACTTTGGATCAGGACAATAGGAAAAAATGGCTGAGGGCCTGTCAGGAATCAGCAGACCCTTTCCTTTGGAGACTACAAGGTGCAAGGCTGTAAGCTTTCACTTGAGAAGAGAGCCCCAGGCACTATATTGGAGAAGGGTCACTAAGTGAATTGGTTCCCCAGGATTCATTCCCTTACTCAACCATGCAGGCACTCAGAGGCCTCTGCAGCCATGATTAAAAGGGACCCACGTACTCTTTTAGCTGGCAGCAGACCTTGGCATCATACACACAGTGCTGATTTTATAGGCATGTAGAATGCAGGTGTTACAGGTCCATGGAGGCTTCCACCCAGATTTCAGAAGAAGGCCTGGGAGACCAAACAATGTGGCCCTGAGAGGACAGTATGTGAAGCTGTGACAGCAAAGCCAAAAAAAGTGCAGTGGAGATCCCAAGAAGCTGGAGAAGCCAGGAATGTAGAATGTCTGTGGAAAACCAAGACCAGTGAGCAAAGCCAGCACAAGAGAGAAGCCATGAGAGCTAAAACCAGTGCCATAGGGGCAGGGCCACCCAAGCCCTTTGGAGTTCACATTTTATCACAGTTTGCCCTTGGTGCTAGTCACAGAGTGTTACGCTTATATCTAGAGTGGTATGGCTTATAATGCATGAAAGCCTCATGCATTCTATGGTGGAGCTTTTTGGAGCTGGCTGGATTTAGGGCATGTGATACTGGGATTAAGGGTGTGTGATACTAAATTAGTCCACTGATTGGAATTAGCATAGTTCTGGGTGGCACCACCCAAAAGGCTGGTAGCCTGTTTGGGATAAAAGAGAAAAGCAGGGTGGCTGCTTGCTACTTGCTGCCTTCTGCTTGCCACGAACTGTTTCTCCTCTGCAATGCCTCTTTACCATGCCACCCTGCCTTGGAGCCAACTGACTGTAGACTGAAACCTCTACAAACTGTGAGCTAAAATAAACTTTTCTTCTTTTAACTTTAGGTGTCCAGGATTTTGTCTCACCAACAAGAAAAGTAACTAAGACACAGAGGTACAGGATTTTGTTTGCCCTGTGGGTTTCAGTCTTTCTTTCATCCAATTCCTTTCTACCCTTGTGTTCCTCCATTTGGGAATGGGAATGTTTACCCTGTGCCATTACATATCAGCAGTGTTTAACTTTCTTTTTAATTTTTACAGGGACTCACAGCTAAGAGCTTGCTTTACATCTCAGAGGAGACTGTGGACTTGAACTTTTCAGCAATGCTGGAACTGTTAAGATATTGGCAACTCTTGGAGATGGACTAAATGCGTTTTGTGTAAAGAGATGTGCATGAGTCTTTTGGGAGCCAGGAGCAGAATGTTGTGGTCTATATCTGGATGTCCCCACAAAGCCTCACACAGCTATAGGTAGGTGTTAAGGGAGGTGATTGGATACTCATTAGTGGATTAGCCCACTGATGAATTTATAGCTGAAGATGCTGTTAGGAGATGCAACTTGCTCAGAAGAGGTGGTTGCTGTGGGCATGGCTTGGAAGGGTTTATCTCCCTCCCCCAATCCTCCCTTCACTCTTTCTTTCCCGCACTCCATGAAGTAAGCAGCTTTTCCTCCACTCTGCCCCTCTGCCATGCCATCCTGCCCTGGCACTGGCTGACCATGGACTGTAACTGTGAGCCAAAATAATCCTCTCATCCTTTAAGTTGTGGGTGCTGGATATTTTATCCCTGTGAGGAGGAAAGTGACTAAGACACACACTATTTTCTTGATTCCACTGACAAATCTCAAATGTAAAGTTCCCTGCCATATCCTGAGGTCACCAAGGAGATTGCATGGTAGCACTGTCAGAGTAGATGCTCTGATATTTCTAAAGTCTCAGAGCAACCCCAGGTTTGGGTAATGTTCATACATTAAAAACTAGACTTCTGCATCTGGACCCTAATATGTATACAAACTAATGTCAATGACATTTCTTAAAAATTAGACTTTGTCCTTCCCAACTGTTTATTCCTTTAAGCATCATCTGAAGTCTAGAGGACAGTCATGTAAGAAGTATTGTAAATATAGTGTATTATGTTAAAAAATTATGAAAAGTAATTAGCCTTGTTAGAATGACTAAAATCCAAAGCCATATGTTGATGACTCTCATTCATTGCTGGTAGGAATACAAACCCATACAGCCGCTGTGGAAGCCAGTATGACAGTTTCTGACAAAGTGAAACAAAACCTTCCCATACAATCTGGCAACCAATCCCTTAATTACTTGCAAAGATAAACTTAAAATTTATGTCTTCACAAAAGTCTGCACACAAATATATAGCAGCTTTATTAATAATGCCCAAACATTGGAAGCAACCAAGACATCCTTTAACAAATGAATGGATAAACTGTGGTATAGCATTACAATGGAATACTTGAGCAATACACAGCAATGGGCTGAAGTTTAAATGTAAATTCCTAAGTGAACAAAGCACCAGTATGAAAAGACAATAAAGTCTATATACTCTATACATCCATCCTGAAAAAGACAAAAGTATAGAGACAGTAAGAAGATCAATAATATCTAGGAGCTTTAGGGGGAAAGGATGAATACAGGATATTTAGGGATGTGAAACTATTCTGCATGATAATATAAGGGTGGATACAAAACACTGTACGTTTGTCAAAACCCATAAAACTGAATAACACAAAGAATGAACTCTAGTATAATCTGTGGAATTTTTTTAATTATAACGTATCTGTATTGATTTATCAATCATTCACAAATGTACCACACTAACTCAAGATGTTACTATACTAGGTGGTAAAACTATGAGGGAAAGGGAGATATATGCAAACTTCCTGTGCTCTCTACTTGACATTTTTTGTAATCCTAAAACTGCTTTTTTTTTTTTTAATGTGGGTACTGGGGGTTGAACTCAGGACCTCGCACTTGCCAGGCAGGCGCTTATGCCACTGAGCTATCTCGCCAGCCCAAAACTGCTTTCAAAAATAAAGTCTATTCAATTTATAAACTAGCTGTCAAAGTGGGGCGGCAGTGTAAAAGCTATCAATATCACAACCAGAGCACTACAAAAATATTTACAAACCTAATAAAAGTGTGAGCACATTAAAAAATACAAGTCCAAATGTATTTCACAATATATTTAAAATTTCATAAATTTGCTTTAGTTAAAAACAAACAATATGGAGAAATATGAGGAAGGACTTGGTTATAAAAACAGGGGCAAATGCACAAAGATGCTGAAGAATTGTGTGATAAGCACTTTTTTTTTTTGGAGGGGGGGGACAGGTCTCCCTATGTAGCTCAAGCTGGTTTTGAACTCACTGTGTAGCCCACGCTGGCCTTGAACTTATGCCACTCATCCTGTGTCATCCTCCCAAGTGCTGGAATTACAGATGAGTGCCACTACACCTGGCTTAATATGCACTTGCAAGACAGCATGTCACCAAACTGAGCCAGGAGGGAAAGAGGGAGAGAATGAGCATGAGATACAGGGCTGCATTCCTTCGTAGCTTACTACTCTCCTCTATGCTAGAGGACTTAGAGTTCAGCTGTTCTTACTTGGTAGTGAAAACATTAATGTACTGAGAGAAATCCCATATAAAACAATGGATTGGGCCGGTGAGATGGCTCAGCGGCTTAAGCGCCTGCCCGGCAAGCGCGAGGGCCCGAGTTCGACTCCCGGAACCCACATACGAAAAAGGGGCCGGTGATATCGCTCAGCAGCACGGGTGCCTGCTGGCGCGAGAGGTCCTGAGGTCGACCCCCGGTACCCACAAAAAAAAAAAAAAAAAAAAAAAAAAAAAGAAAAAACGGATTTCCACATTCTCTTGACATTCTCTTTATCAATTATGGATTAACTGATTCACATTACAAAAGCATATATTGTAACTTTAAAAAGAACTGCTTTTGTTCCTGCTTCTTTAACCAAGTAATATAATTTAAGCCACTTCCTATACTTGACACTGTTTATAACTCACTCATTTGTAGAGATTGTGCTAAAACTATCATATCATATCATCAGATTCAAGGGGAAATATAGTCCAAGGGCTTGAAGTAAACTTAAATGAGATTAAGCCTTATGAGCAGTAAAGTTAAAACCAATTAAATGAAATTTCATTTAAATGGATCACTTGGAACTGAAACATTTAGTGCATTTTTCTTGCAGGAAAGTTTCGCAGCAAAACATCACATCTCATTTTCAATGGGACTCATCAAATAGGCCAGCGTTTGATCATTATCTACAGTGAAGTGCCATCACGCTCAATTCTCTCATGAGTCTACTCACTGAAATAATTTCTTCGCTGTTGACAAATGCGACACGGTCATTTTCTAATCAAATCTAATCATACTATTACTGTACACTCTAATCCACGTTCAGCACATTCAACATTGACTACTCTTGAGAGATCAATGGTAAAATGACCTAGAGAAACAATGCTAAGAAAAAAAAATAGAAAACTTACTGTGTAATTTTCAAAATACAGAACTTTAAGCCACTTGATATTTAGTTACAGAACTGGAAATGAGATTAGGATCCGTGCATGTAGAGGAGAAGTTCTTAAGTGGGTTCCTTGGATTACAATAGGATTACAGAAATGAGCTTCTGAAAGTCCATGAATGCTTGAGTCATGAACAAAATGTCTGTATATATATATTTTTAGAGAGGAAATATACATTCCTTGCTGAAATTTCAAAGTCATTCTTAAACACCCTTCAAAACATGTTAAAACAACCCAAGGAAAAAGAAGGATGCATAGCTTAAAATGACTCAAAATAGGTAGACTTGCATTTTAAAAAGTTGACTTTTTAATATAGCTGATTATCAAATATCCTCTAAAGCTGTGTAAGCATTAATCTAACAAATAGTCATACCAGAAATAATTTATGTTTGTCTTTAACACATTTAAAATTTTTTTGCATTTCGAACTTGTGGAGTCCAATGTTCGAGTCAATAGTAATTTTCAAATAAAAGGCCATAACTACATCAAACATTTTGTTTCAGGAAGAACTGTCAAACTTCAGCCACACAAGATGTAGATTTTCCTGAAAAGTTGAAAGTAATATCTTGGCCTTATTATAACTCCAAGGAGTGATCCAACTGTACAAAACCTCAGAGCGAGAAGCCAACTGGCACCAAGGTGGCAAAAATTCATGCAAGCAAAATTTTCCTCTGAAAAGAACTTCGAGTTGAATGTTAGAAGAAATGCTTGCCTTTGGTTTCTTTGTGACACCCTCTTTCTAGAGTGTATTCACTAGAATGGGGTTGTCATGCTTTATAAATTCCTATAGTCATCATGTCTTCTAATAAGGTAGATCATTAATGTTTCCAAACTCTCACATAACGAAAAGTCCTAGTCATATAAGGAACACTAGTTCCTGTATAGAACAAGAAACAGAGGAATGAAGTCTATTTTGTGGTTAACCTGATCTGTAATTATCCAAATAAAAGAAATCTCTTCCACTAATTTAACACTTTAATATTTACTCATTATGATTTAAATTTTTATCTTCCTAGCTAATTACTCACATACTTTTCTATATTTTAGTATCCCATTAAAAAGAAATTCATGAAACAACCCCATAGACTCATTCAATAGTCAACATTTTCAGGCTGAAAATAAATACATTGATTTATTTATTTATTTATTTATTTATTTATTCCATTTCTGAATTTATGAGGATATTCACATAGATAAATTTTAAAAAATAACATACCATTATCAAAGAAAACCAAATTTCAGTAGTGTATTAATCTCTTTCCTGTGGCTAGGAAAAAATAGCTGACACCCACAATTTAAAAGAGAGTTTTATTTTTGCTCACAGTTTCAGTGTGTTCAGTCCATGGGTAGCTGGCTCCAAGGCAAAAACAGCATGACAGAAAGGTTTGGCAGAGGAAAGTTTTGCACTGCATGGTGGCCAGGAAACAGAGCAAAGGAAAGGGCCAGGATGACTATCCACCTTTCCAAGCCATGCCCCCGGCCCCTTTCAAACAAGCCCTATCTCTGAATATGAGACTCTGAGGACACATTTTAGATATAAACCATAGCAAGAACCTAACACAATAGAGAAAGATTACAAGTATAAAAGCCTTAAGATTGTTAGTGATTTTTAGTTGTTTCATTAACTTTCACATCGTTTGTAACTAAAAGAAATGATAAAATGTGATCAGTTACACAGTTTTCATTGTATATAAGAAAACACCAGCTACCCTGGATTGGTTTGAGGAGAAAGAGTGTAAGAATTCAAGTCATGAAGTTGGCATTGAAAGAAATATTTTTGAGGGAATATATAAAGGGGTTAAATTCCTTAGGTATCTTACTAAAAATAATAGTGATATATAGACCAAAACTTTAGTGACAACCCTGTAGAGAAGGTTATAAACTGGAAGTTGTTTCATATAGGATATTTTTGTCTAAACTGAGCGTGTAATGTCAAAACACAGTGTCTCAGTTACTTTTTCTCATTGCTGAGACTAAATACCCGACACCCAAAGTTAAAGGAGGAAAAGTTTTTTTAGCTCACGGTTTGTAGAGATTTTAGTCCATAATTGGCTGGCTCCAAGGCAGGGTGGCTTGGCAGAGGACCATCACAGAGGAGAGCAGTTCATGGCAGGCAGACTGTAGCAAAGCAGCGAGGGAGAGAAAGAAGACTTTCTGTCCCTTATATTGTATGCAGTCTACTGGCCCTAGGGCGGTGTAGCACTCACACCCTTAATCCCAGCATTGCACCATGAATCGACTACAAACTCTAGATTCAGCCACCTCTGAAAAGCCTTCCCCCCATGACTGCATGAAGCTTCGGGGGGGGGACATCCAGACACAAACCATAACACATAGTAAAGGCAGTTTTGCCTTGGAAGATATAAAAATGCCACACACATTTATCTACCTTTCTCATTATATCACTCTGAAGATAATCATAGTCTCTCTGGAAGTACAGATTAATCACATGGGCTTTAGGACAGCATTCACATATTTCATCTCCTTTGACAATTTTTTTTAAATTGGGGAGGGACTTGAAGTGCAACTGTTCTGTTTCATCTTTTGTAATTTTTTGGCAATGGACAATAAAATATAAATAGCATATTAATTTTTGTGCTCCTATGAACTTTGTAGAACTTGCCATGTTGCTTTCTTATAATTTATCTCCTCAAGGGCAAAGAAAAATCTCATTTATCTTTGTATCCCAGCATCTATCAAAGCAAGTGGAACATAATGGATTTTTCAATCCATTATGCTTTCTAGAATGAGCCACTTTTGAGAGTATCATCTCCTTTTGTATAGCTTGAGAAGGCCAAGGTCATGTACTGACTAACACCAAGGAACCTAATTTATAGTTAAAGCCTTCCTTTGGCATCAATTCAAGAGCATTAACAGGAAGCACTGTGTCAAATGATGTAGGTATGGATTTTTTTCAAAAAAGAAAACCAGTCAGAGCAACCTTCAAAATCTATGTATGAGGGCCGGTGAGATGGCTCAGCGGCGTAAGTGCCTGCCTTGCAAGCGCAAGGGCCCGAGTTCGACTCCCGGATCCCACATGCGAAAAAGGGGCCGGTGATATCGCTCAGTGGCACGGGTGCCTGTTGGCGCACGAGGTACTGAGGTCGACCCCCCGGTACCCACAAAAAAAAAAAAAATCTATGTATGAGATGTGATCAACATATAGTGAATGTTTAAGCTTTAAAAAATTATTACAGTAAAAGACATTGCCAATAATTCCCTCCAAAATACTACTCCTCTGTTCAAACACACTCATTCCATTATTCTTACCACTTTCTAGAGCAGATCTGGAAGTCCTCTTTGGTGAGTATCTTTACGGTATGGTCAAAAATATGGTGAATGCCATTGTCAAATGCCATCCAATGGAAAGGCAAGCTTGTGAAAAAAAAATTACAGTGTGTCCTCATCCACCTTTTTCATCAGATATGACACCATGTGAGTTCTGGCTCTTCCCCAAAATCGAAATGAGCATGAAAGGTAAATTTTTTTCCTCAATTCCCAACATCAAGACAGCCATGACAGTTGTGACAGTGCAAATAAAGACCCTTGCATAAAAGGACTTCCAGAATTGCTTCAAGAAGTGTCAAAAACGATGGGATAAGTGTGTTTGAAACAAGGGGGAGTATTTTGAGAGGATTAATGTCAATGTGCATTTTACTGCACTACACTGTTTTTGAATTTAAACATTCCCCATATGTTCCATTAATACCTTTCATGTTTATGATGTCAATAATCTGACAGATCAATATTCACACACATGATCTATGAAACAATCCTATCCCACTTTCTAAACTGAGTGAGAATTATAGCTGTAACATCCAGATTTTAAAAATCAGCTTTATGAGTATTTACCATTTTAAAGTCAAAATCCCCAAACATAACAAATTCTTAAAATAGGGCCAGTATGTCAACAACAGACGCCTGTAACTTGGTTCTCATCCTTTGAAGGAGGTTTACAAGGAGAATGAATGGATGGTTGCAGACGGTAGCATAAGAATGTAGAGTGGAATCTACAGTAGCATGGGTCCAAACAGTGTCAAAATACATGCATCAAATTTACAAATGATTTGGTAATACTGTACGAACAAAATGTTTACAGGATTCACTTTCGGACTGATTTGAATAAATTGTTCTTGCAACACTTTAGAAACATAGACTAATACAGGGAGGATAATAAACTCCTTTCTCAAGCTATGAGTAACAGTGTTGCCAAAAGACAGTGTGACTAGCACCTTGCCAGCGGAGGTGCAGTCCCAAGACTAGCTATCTCTGACCTCACCTAGGATGTTGCTGAAATGAAAACTCTGAGACCCAATCTCATACCTACTGAATCAGAATCTGCATTTTATTTTAGAAAGGTCTTCAGGGGACTTACCTGTGCACTAAATTTCAAGAAGCACTGTTCTAGCCTGGAGGACTAATAAAGGATGTGGGCCTTAATAAGTTTTAAAAAGAGTCAATAAAACCATAGCTATGAAAATGTCACTAGAAGACAAACCATCACCCGCTCTTTCATAATGAGCAGCGGGCTAACCTTTTAGGATGTTTTAATAGCTTTAAATTTTAAAAGGACGGGCCGGTGAGATGGCTCAGGGGCGTAAGCGCCTGCCTTGCAAGCGCAAGGGCCCAAGTTCGACTCCCGGATCCCACATACGAAAAAGGGGCCGGTGATATCGCTCAGTGGCACGGGTGCCTGTTGGCGCACGAGGTCCTGAGGTCGACCCCCCGGTACCCACAAAAAAAAAAAAATTTTTAAAAGGACAACGTTTTTCTTGTATGGCCCCAAATGAATGCCCAGTTATACTTTGTCCAATTTTTTTAAGATCGTTAAATTTCCTAAATTAATAAATACTTCAGATAACCATAAATGTTGTCTTCACTTCACTATTTAACCTGGTCACTTATATGTTCTCAGCTTTTAATTTTTTAAAACATAAATGATGTTCCAGTTCTATATTTATATTTTCCCCCAAACACTGACAGTTCCATTGTTCATAAGGTGAATAATTAAATTTATAGGAAATCTACAGGTTTATGCAAATTGTAGTTTCTAGACCCAGGGTCAAACTTAAGTAAAACTGGTAAACAATACCAGGTTTGGAGAAACAAGCAGAGCCCTAAGGTGGGGGGGGAGGAAGTCTCTGTTGTTTTGATTTGCTCTGCTTTGCTTCCAACGTGACTTATTTGCAAGCTGCATATTCAGCACTGTTGAGAAAAAGTGCCTTGCAGCTACCTGAGGGTTTCGTTGGGGCGTTCCTTGCTCATCTTGGCGTGTTCTGGCTGGCACTGAGGAGCGAATTCTTCCTACGCAACGTTTCAGCACCGCGGACAGCGCCCAGGCGCCTGCTCCCGGCGCGGAGGGGACGTGCCCGCCCCAAGGGTTAGGGAAAAGAATTCCCAGGTACGCATTTAGTCTCAGATTAAACCAACGCAGCTTCGCCCCCGCTTTTCCTTTACCTTAAGAGAATAAACGCGGTTACATTTAGCTCCTCCTGCTCGGCGAGCCTGTCTCCACGCACAGCAAAATGCCCGCGGCACAGCTGGACTGCCGCGGGCTAGAAAGCGAGGAATTCTGCAAGAAGTACATTAACCCCTCGCTGCCCTAGGAAGCAGCAGTGGTCTTGCGCCCTGGTCGCCAGCCTTCGAGGTGGGAGATGGACGAGAACACGCACCTGGCTCTTTCTTCCTCTTTCCCTTTTCAGCAGGACTGAAGAGCAGAGCCTGTTGCTGGCGTGGCCAGCCCTCCCCTCCTCTCGCTCTCACACTCAGACCCGGCCAGACACGTCCGCACCCGCGCGCGCGCGTTTACACACTCGTTCTGCAAATCCACAGCCGCGCGCACACGCACTTCGAGGGGGGGATCAGGTCCTCTGTCCGCACCAACAGACACAGGCATTGACACACGCAGGCCAGGAAAGCGTGTCGCCGCGGTCGTGGGTCTCCACGCGGGTGCCCAGAGCGCGCCTCGTGCGCGGTTGCTGAAGCGATCGCGAGCACGGACACACCGGCCACCCTTAAGTCTGCCGGCTGGAGCCCATCTCCATGACAACAGGCATGGAAGGTGAGACACTGCCGCCCGCAACTTACTTTCCTCCGCCCCTTCCCTCCCGCATCCAGCGGCTGCTCGCAGGCTCCAGTGCAGGGCCAGGGAGGGGCGCGCGCTCTGGCTCCCGTCTTTGCGAAGCAGGGAGTGGAGGCGGGGGGTGGGGGAGGGCGGGATGCAGGTCAAATTCTAAAGAAGAAAGGGCCCTGATGCTTCCGCAGCTGCTGATGCTGTTGTCAAAAAAAAAAAAAAAAAAAGAAAGAAAGAAAGAAAGAAAGAAAGAAAGAAAGAAAGAAAGAAAGAAAATGTTCTGTGTGCAGATTACTGATGCTTCTCCCATAACATCCGATAGGAAGTTTCCATGCTTCCTCGGTTCAATATGTAGAAAGCGAACTGGAGACAAACCGGATGGAATCCTAATGGTGATCTAGGTTTCTCTCCTGAAACGCTTTTCAAATTTTTTCAGACCAGTGCTTTGGAAGGAATCAGTATCCGAGGAGCTATCCAAAGATGCTCTTAAAAAACAAATTCTCTTAAGGTTGAAGTCGGAAAGGTTTTAGGGTGAATTCTGGAAGATCCCAAGGTTTGGATCTCCGGGAAACTCTGAAATTTATGCATTTCACCATGATGAAGACGTCTGGGTTTGTAATTTAAGATTTTTCTTTGATGTCAATACATTCCATTCCTTACGATTAACTAGCTCTGTGCAGATGTGGCCTCGATAATACTTCTTCTCCTTCTTTACCTTAATATAGGATTTAATAACCTTTCTAGTGGTGTGGGGCGCGTATGTGTATAGATGGGAGGGCTCGTTTTTAAGCTTGGGTGTTCTTATACGTGTCATTTCGTGAAGTTACGAATGTCATGTCACTAGTATCAGAGATTCTTGTATCTAATGAGCAGCACTAAAATAATTTTCACCCCAAACATCACATTCCACTCTAATAACTACTCCAGATTTATTGTATGGAATACCATTACTAGATAAATAAAAGGGGAAAAAACCTGTTGAGTAAAATAAAAATATAGAAGGTTCTTCTCAAAAAGCTGGGTACATGCATTTTTGGCTTTGGCTTCTGCAATTATGCATTGTTACATGCAAATTAAGCAGCTCTATGTTTCTGAAAAGTGCAATTTTATATCTCCTAATCAGGAAACTTATTTCACAGAAGAAATAAATACCACCTACATTTATGTATATGCAGGGCTACATATCAGGGATAAAAATACTGTCTTTGCTTGAGTACTTATAAGACTGATCATTTATTGGTTGCTAACGACCAAGCAACTTTCTGAGATTTGGGCTTTTGATATCTACAGGTATAGCACTGGCCTAATCCTATGACTCATCAAGACCTGCAGATTTCAGTGTTTCACATTTGCCATGCAAGGAATAACGTACTTTCAACCTAGTTGCTTGTTTCTGAAGTGCCTTAACATTAATTTAGTGAACACGGCTCAATGCAGCATTTTCTTATATGCAGTAGTATTAGAAAAATACAATTAAACATTCAAGCTGTGGAATGCTGATAATTTTACCCATTTTGTGGCACAGCATATTTTAATTTTTATCACCACTCAATTGCACATTCTACTCTCTTTTTTAAAAAATTGTTTTCTCAAGCTTTCTCATATTTTTAATGTATAGACTTTCACTTTATAATCTATTTTTTCCTCGTATTTATTCTGCCTTCTAGTTCCCAGTAAACAGGATTTTAAGATGATGTTTTTCTCCCGAGGTAGCCACTGCAATGTCTCCCAATGATTTTTGGTTTCCCATCCCTTCCAGCAATTATGAAAAACTATCTTCCTCCTTAGTTATTGAGAATTTTAGATACCTATTAATTATGAAGAAATCAGCATTATAATTGAACTCTTCTATTTATTTTAAATTACATTGCATTAATGTTTTTATATCATATGATGCTCCACATCAAAAGCCACCAAGCTCAGCACACTTAAAAATATATTTTCAAAAACTTTAGACTTGGTGCTGAAATGAGAGAAGTTGTTCATTTCAAAAATCAAACAAAATGGAAAATTTGAACAATTATTTGAAAAATTAGAGCCTGAAATACCTGCATTTCAACTGCTACAGATATGTATTAGAGTACCAAGAATATCTGTTTGCTGGATACATTGTTAGGCAATTGCTTAACTTTTAGTTTTATTTGCTTGTGTAGAAACACCCTGCAGCAACAGTCAGACCTTTTCTCAACCTCTAAATATTACCTTTTCAATTGCTCTTTGTGACCTCTATTTTATTTTCATCATTAGTATAAAGTAGAAAATTAAGATAAATATAAAAGTCCTTTTTTCCTTTTCAGATATTAATAAAAATCTGTTCTTTCTCAACCCAAAATTTTTATTAAAAATGGAAATTTCATACCTCTTTGAACTGCAGGTAAATTTACTTGGCTTTTCTTTTGAAAACTGAATACATGGTCATGACCTTATTATTAAAATGGTAATTTTCATCATTTAGCCATCTGCATCTGTGTGCAAGAAAAACATATTTTATCAAATTTCCTTTACTACCCGGCACCATTCTCTCATTACCCATCATACCTAAATCCCCTTTAATTTTATGTCCTTCCTTGACATGCACCTGATGAAATAATGCTGAATGTCAAACCCAAGGCCTGTTGTTCAGCGCTTAGTTTTCATTGCTACTGCAGAATCTGGCAGTGTATCAAGGCCTCCTCTAGGGACCCTACCCTCCTTTTTTCCTGGCTTAATAAAAAACAACACTTCAAATATTTGTATGCACCTATTGGGTTTTTTTGATATTTTCTTTTCTAAGCAAGCTCAATAATTCTTTATTTCTCTTAAATTTTGATATGCAAATATTTTTATGTTCTGGACTCTCTCCATCTTGCATGGATTCTTTCACACAAATTTTATTTGACCATCATACACTTAAAATAGTCTCCTCACTAGAAATTTCATGCTGGACACCATGATCTAGTATGTGCCAGACATGAGCATTACAAATTCACTCATTTCAGAACTAACCTCTTCATTTACTTTCTAAATCTATATTTCGTTCTTAATTTATTGTGGTTAATGAAAATGTTATTTTCACATTTGTCCAAGCTTAATAGTAATCATCAGTGCCTTACTTTCCATGGACTGCTATGCTCTATCAGTTACCAAATCCAATAGCTCCTATCTTTATAAATTGTTTTCAAACCCATACTCTTTTCTAATCTGACTAGTGCAGGCCTCATTGCTTCTCCAGCAAATAATCTCTTTTCCATAATGTTCTCTCCCTCAAATTTATGTCTACTTTAGTCTTGTTATCAAACAATCTTTAGGCAAATAAATTTCAAACTCTTAGCCAACAGTCAAGATATTTCACAATTTGGCTCCAAACCTTTCCAACGTTTGTTTCCCATACTCCCCTTTGCTTGGACCAAATTTTGTACACTGTTTTCTAAATAAATCCAGCACTTTTCATTTTTGTATTTATTGTCATGCTCTTTTCTTCCCCACCCCCAAATCTAAATCCTTCTCCCTTTCAAAATTCAGTTCAGCCAGGTGTGGTGATGTTCACCTGTAATCCCAGCACTCGGGAGGCTGAAGCAGGAGGATTGCCATGAGTTCAAGGCCAGCCTGGGCTACACAGTGAGTTCAAGGCAAGCCTGAACTACATAGCAAGACCCTGTCTCAAAAAAAAAAAAAAAATTAAAAACAAAAAAGATTCAGTTCAAATACAATCTCTTGCAAGAGAAAATTTGCTGATTCCCAAATTGGTGAAATTTCTATTGCCTTTAAATTTGCTTATCCTCTTTGAATATTTTTCATCAAGATGTTAGGGGTAATAATATCAACCCCATATGGTTGCCGTGATGATAAAATAAGTAAAGCATTATTTGATACACAGGGGATATTGAATACAAGTTTATTTCCTCTTCCCTTTTTTATTCATAGAACCCTACATTGTTTTATTCTTTTTGAGTACAGTTCTTCTCCCTTACTAGTTGGAATCTCTTTGAAGAGAGGGTGTCAGGTCTAAAAGAATATAGTAGCAATAAATATTTTCTGGTGAAGGTTCTGTGAATATATATTACTTTATATGTAACTGAGGCATAATCCTGGCATTACTACTTTTTGTCATTTGCATTCCATTCAATTTAGGACAGCTTTTGCTTTTCAAAGAACGGCTCACATCTTTGATGTATATTAATTATTTATTAATTGTAATTTGCAAATTTATTTCAGATAAACTGTCAAGTCATGTCTCTCACATTTGAGGTTGGTACCTCTCCCTCTCTCTCACTTAAACATAGGACTTTTGGAAATATTTATATTAAATTTTATGTTCTGGTTTCAATAGAGAAATCTAGTTATTGGAGTTGTTTTGAATATTGATTCTGTTCGCTGCAGTATAACTTTGTGACATGTTTAATAATCATCACATAATTATTTCAACTTAGTCACTGTTCAAAGATCCGGAAGAGGACGTAGATAAAGTTAGATCTTTGGGATCCTACAGAACTATCTCCATGGTTATGAATATAAGGTAGAGTAGTTTGGTGAACTAAAAATCTGCATAAAAACACTATTATCCAGGCACAGTTCACATCGTCCTGAGTAGCGTATCATGGGAGACCGTTAAATGGATTGCCAAAAACTGGATCTCCAAAAGCATTATACTATTCCATGCTATTTCTCTGATTCATTTTTAGTAGTAAACTTTCAAAAGTGAAAGTGAATTGACCATTTGCTACAGTTTGGATCTGGAATGTTCACCAAAGGCCAAATGTGTTGAAGGCGTGGTCACAGCCCATGGCACTACGGTGAGGTGGTGGGACTTTTTTGGACATGGGATCCCATGGAGGGAAGTGAGCTCATCGGAAAGACCCTAGCCCCTTCCTCTCGCTCTCCCTTTGTTCCATGGCCTCTATGAGAAAATTCTTGCAATGCCACATGTCCTTTCCATGATGTACCGCCTCACACAGGCCCCAGGCAACAGGACCAGGCAACTGCTGACTGAAACTTTTGAAATTGTAAACCAAAATAAGTTTTTCTTCCCTTAAATTTGATCTTTCAATTAATTTGCCACAGCAATAGAAATCTAGTGCAGCATTGCTTATTACAGTACACTCATGTCAACTTCTAGTGACTTCTTAAATGTTGACAAAGTACCTATCAAATAGAGATCAATTGCACATCATCAATATATATGTTTCACAATTCCTCATTATTCCTGCAAATGGAAACATTTCTCTGTCTGTGCCCATACCTCTGACAGCTGTCTCATGGTCAGTGATTTCTGAAAGGTGCAAGTTATAAGTTATCTGATTCTAGGAGTTTTAACTCATTTACTATGTCTAAACATTATTCTACTACATTCTTTTTTTTTTTTTTTTTTTTGGTTTTTTTGAGACAGGGTCTAGCTATGTAGTCCAGGCTGGCCTTGAACTCACTATGCAGCCCAGGCTGGCCTCGAACTCATGGCGATCCTCCTGCCTCAGCCTCCTGAGTGCTGGGATTATAGGCATGCACCACCATGCCCAGCATTCTACTACATTCTTATCACCTAATATTGTTCAATTTTTCTGTTATTTTTAAAGATGATCCTACATTGGTTATAAAGACAAAAATAGATTAAGTAGTTCTGTCTTTTCTTTGTCCTTTGATACCATTAAACCATCTTATACAAATAAGGGGTTTAATCTTTTAGTTAGTTTCTTGATTTGCACATATCATACATAAAATTCCTACTTCTACTTCAATGCTTTTGTAATGGCAGTTTTAAATAGATTAAGAAGTTCTATCTTTTCTTTGTCCTTTGATACCATTAAACCATCTTATACAAATAAGGGGTTTAATCTTTTAGATAGTTTCTTGATTTGCACAAATCATACATAAAATTCCTACTTCTACTTCAATGCTTTTGTAATGGCAGTTTTCTCAAACTTCGACGTTCCTCCCCCAGATATTTTCATGGATCCATCCTTGACATTATTCAAGCTCCTGGCCAAATAAATTCTCCCCGGGGAAGCATTTGCTAACCTCATAAAGGAAAAGAGTACACTTTGTCTACCATAATTCTCTTTCCTCTTCACTTACTTTTCTTTCACAGCATTTATGATTTTGATTGCCTGGCATAATACAAATACACATACACATAGAACAGAGTTAGACATTTTAAAATAATTGTGTGTATGCCAGGTATACATTGTTATCAAAGTCACAATTATGTAGCACCAAGGACAATGCCACACAGAACAGATACTCAATATATATTTGTTTTATGAATATGTTTGAAAAATATTATTTGTTACCTTAAATCCATTAAACTCTTTAGACTTCCTGACAACCTCTTTAAAGTTTTTGATCACTTTTCAGCATTTTCCATATTTAGACTGCATTTCTTCTATATTTGTACCAATAATAGAGATATAGAGTGGTTATAAATTATTTAATGTCATGTTATAGCCATTTGTCTAGTCCCTAAAGGAACTTAAAAATAATGATTTTATTCATTTACTAAGTGATTCTGTATATCCATTCATTTTCCATTCCCCTACCTGCCACCAAAAGCCTTCAAAGTATCTTATAAGTCTTCTTGGGTAACAAAATATTCATGTAAAGTAAAGAACAGGAACAAAGGAGGAAGGGATAATTACATCAGAAATATTCACGTAATCAAAGTCACTGCAAATGAATACATACTTTAACTCTGCATTTCCGGGTGCAGATTAATGTCAAAATAATATGATAACTATACCATTTCTTAGAAAACTCACAAAGTTGTTAAGAAAGATCCACTTTCTCTACCTTTAAACACTAAAAATCATATGAATTTTTCTGGGAATGCTACATTGACCAATTTGATAGTAAAAAGCATGAACACCAAACACTAAAAGAGCTATTGAATTTTTATAACAATATTCAAGACCAGTTTTTGCAATCAAATACAAGTTTTTTTATTCATTTAACTTTAACTAAATACATTTTCATATTTTCTATATTCTACCACATATTTAGTTTAATTCAACTCAGATATTTATCAGACACCCATAAAGTGCCAGGAAATGGGGTCACTACTTAAGAAATAGGTTTTTTTTTTTTTTACTACTAATTCACGTATTGCCTAAGACTCTAAGCACGAAGTATTATCTGGTATAACCCTAACCTTAACTCTAACCCTAATCCTAACTAGGAAGATACCTTATTTTAATCTAAGAGATAAATGGGGGGAGTATTCTCCACTACGTCTAGACAGCACCTCTTTTTTTTGGTGAGTTGGTTGGTTTTGTGGATTGGTGGGTTTTACTTACTGTAACAGAGTATTGTGGCTTAATTATTGGCCAAGAACCAACTGATTTAACTCCTCCAGGGACAAGCTATGACCCTGTGTATGTGTCTACATTATGACTTTTTAAAAATATCTAAGTAAATTTAGCTAATACCCCAGCTATAATCAATGTAAGCTATTTCTACCTGTTGGCAAAATGAACTCACTGGAAAATGAACAAGTCATTAAAATTGCCTAGGTGTTTCCATTTTTTTGATGCCAGTTGTAAGCTGGACGCCCCCAGAAATCAGGCTCTGAGACAGAGTTTTGTATGTCCCCTGGTTTTTAGAGAATGCCCTGGGGCTCAACACCTGCAGAAGGGTGGAGAATCAAGCAGGTGTGGGCAGAAGTTGAGCTGTGGTGTGAACCCAGTGACAGCTCAGCTGACCCCACGTGGAACTTTAGAGCTGGAGTGTTGCCTCCCTTTGAGTCCAGATGGCCATGCCTGCATGCTATCACCTTGGTGGAATATGAGCTTCCCCAGGAAGGGCCATGACCTTGGGTGAGGCAGCTGTCTGCAGCAGGGACTGTCCCTGAAACAAGCTGACAGCTAAAGGCTGAAGCTCTCCCAGTCACCAGGCAGCAGGACCTTATTAGGAGAGAACCCACTGGGCACACTAAAGTGTCCACCCATAAGCCAAGTATATTTCCTCCTGTCACCCATATATCCCTGAAAAATAAGATGTTGTTCAAAGCCTAGTAAGGTTTTGCTGTAGTAAAAATAAAAAAGCAATTAAAACCAGTGACTTGTCTAAACCAGTCAGATACATGACCCAGGCTTGGTCAAGCATCTCCAGGTAGAAATATTCTGCTTTTCGGTTTTTCCACCCATTAAACAAACAGAGCAGGGTACATAGGTAACTCAACAAATTACCTTTAATTGACAAAAATAAGAAAAATAGAAATTTAGCCAGAAAAAAGCTCTGGGTCAATTTACAGTCATTAGATAGTTCACTCTCCTACACCTTTTGCAGGATAAATAATACAAGAACTCGGTCTTCAGAAAGATCACTATGAACCACTTAAGTGATACTAAAAAAATTAAGTTCACTATACTCTTATTTACTAGGACATAAACATAATTTGATTTGGTGGAAAGAAATTTAACAGCAGTTTGAAACTATTTTATTAAAGAACAACAAAAACTCAAACAACCAGCATACCCTAGAATGTATTGAATATCTCTACCAGTTCAGGTTTAAAAATGAAGTTCTTTTATAATCCAAACCATTACAAAATACAATATGGATTGGTATTGATTGATTCCATTATTCACCCAATATTTCTGAAAGCTACAAGGCTTGTAGTTACTTTCTTCACCCCCTGCTTTTCATCTCTTACTGTCTCTGTTCTTCTTTGAACGCTTGGTCCAAAATAATCTCAAAGCCTGGTTATTTAAAATAAACATAATTTTAGAAAACGATCAGATAGACAATAACAACAACAACAAAAAAAACCACTAAGGCTATCATTCTCGTTTACTGGAAGACAAGCTATTGGTGACAGTCCTCTCAAGAAGAGTTCCTGTATATTAGTAATCGTTTAATGTAATTAGCTAGTTTTATTTTACAATGATTAATTGATTTAACTTCTTTTTTTTTGTGTGTGGGTACCGGGGGGTCGACCTCAGGACCTCGCGCGCCAGCAGGCGCCCGTGCCGCTGAGCGATATCACCAGCCCTTTTTTCGTATGTGGGTACCGGGAGTCAAACTCAGGACCTCGCGCTTGCCAGGCAGGCGCTTATGCCGCTGAGCCATCTCACCGGCCCCTGATTTAACTTCTTGAAACATCAGATGGAAGAAAACTATTTTGTTTCAGTTCGGCATATACTTTCTGAACATTTTAGCTGTATTTTTAGAATCTCAGTGGAGTAGGGGTTTAGGGCTGGAAATCTGGTTGGAGAGGACCTGGGGACCTCGTCTTGAAGCTGAATTTGCAGATAAAATATGTTGTTTGCCTGGGATTGTCTTTTATTTAGGGGACTCTGAGAACTAATGGGAGTAGCGGGGAGGTACCTGATGGCCCATAACTATTACTGCTGTCATTTGCAAGGTGCTACGTTGGGCATTGCTGGGAATTGACATAATTTTTAAAAACACAACAGGGCCGATGATAGAGCTCAGCGGCATAAGCACCTGCCTGGCAAGCGTGAGGTCCTGAGCTCAACTCCCAATACCCGCATATAAATAAATAAATAAACAAACACTCTGGTTCCTCTTCAGATCATATAAATCTTTCATCTTTAAAAAACACAATTTCTTTCTTTAACAAATTCACATTTAGTGTATCGGCCATAGGGGAGGGAAAAAATGCAAGTACATAAGCATAAAAGCTGAAGGGGTGAGGAGAGAAGACGTTAAACCCGTTTAAAAGAATCAGTTTATATCAGATAAATTGGCACTGGAGATGGACCTTACGGTACGGACTGCAAACAGCATGCTCAGCGTGTACTCTATGCATATTCGTGGTATTATCTACACGTGCGAAAAGGAAGTGAAAATTAGAAGCAAGTTCAAAGAAGCAGCAGCGATAACCTAACCATGATGCAAAGGCTTTTAGGTTAGTTGAATATGCAGCTCCACATCTGATTTTGTATTTAGACTCTGTAGGCAGCTTTATGTGCCCACAAAGGTGACTCTGTGACTGCCTCAGTACAAGGAGCATCTCCAGGGCTGGTTTGGTTCTGATCCCTATCTGATGATGTTTTCCAACCTCTTTTGTGAGTTAAGTCAAGAGGATTTGCAAAGATACCAGATTTTTATGAAACAATTTCCTGCCCAATACCATACCAGGGTAAAACTAACCTGAGTCCAATTTTGTACCTAGGCCAAGCGCTGATGCCAGCAGGAATTCCAAAGAGCCGCGAGAATGTACCCGTGAATGATGAGTAGCGCCTACTGCGGCAATTCTTCAGCTAAGATGAGCGTCAGCGAGGTCTCCGCTTTCTCATTGACTCTGGAGCAAAAGACTGGCTTTGCTTTCGTTGGGATTTTGTGTATCTTTTTGGGAGTTCTTATTATCAGATGCTTCAAAATCCTGCTGGACCCCTACAGTAGCATGCCTTCGTCTACGTGGGAGGATGATGTTGAGGAGTTTGACAAAGGGACATTCGAATATGCGCTCGCGTGAGAGCCCGGCTTTCCGCTTGCTACGGTTATGTCGGTGGGACACGTCCGGGCGGTGTTTGTGATTACCTTGGGTATGCTGGAAAGGAACTCATTTCCTTCCCCGAATTCAATAAACATCTGTGATTGACTTACCCACCATGTGTGTAAATGATGACCCATTGTTGGGATTTCTCACTCCTGTCTCCCTGCTTGGAGGTTTCTAATGAATACAGCATGCACGTGGCTCCAGCCACAGAACCCGTTTTATTCTTTCCTGCTCTGAGTTGCTACTCCTTTTCTGATGTTAATGGCTATGCTGGAGGCATCCTGCTTCCTTTCCCCAGCAAAGTTCAGGCACCCTCTCCGTAGTCCAGATGGCTCTGCCTTTATCAGATTGGGTTTTAAACGTGAGGGACCTTCATTCAGTCCAAAGAACAAACACAACATGAGTTTCTATGAGACCAGCGCTCTAATCCCTGAGCCATGGAGGCCAATATGAGTTTTTAAAGCCATAGGTCCAAAAGCTTGGCAAGACAAAAAAACAAAATCAAGACAAAACAAAAACAAACCCAAATCCACATGATCTAAAGACCCAATATTCACAAAGCCCTGACCCTTCTAATTTTTCTGGTAGTCTCTGTAATAAAATACTTGGATCCAAGAATTCTTGGGATCCAAACTAGACCTGCCTCAGACTAAGACTCCCTTCACCACCCTTTTGTAAATAGCATGGCAAGGGGAGTTTGTACCACAGCCGGTGGAAAGAGCGCTTTCCCTGAACCCAAAATCCAGTCCCGGCTCTGACACCATTAGTCAGCTATGCAATCTTGGGCAAGCCATCTAATCTCTGTGAACTTCACCGCCCTAAAAATGCTGCAGAGATCCAAGAATAAAGATTTAAAATGCCATGAGAAGTTTTTCAGATTAGGAGCTTAAATTCAAGAGATTTGAATTCCAATTTTGGCCCCATGCAAGAACTAGCTTTATGATCTAGAAAGTTACCTAGGGACAATATATTTTCCACATCTGCAAAACAAGGCCAAAAAACCCATCCTGCCTATCTTGCGAGAATGTTGGGAAGACCAGTGGGATATAATGAATGTGTCAGCACACCGAAAACCCTAAAATAGCATTAATACATACTGTGCTATCATTATTTAGTATCTTCTTCAAGAGGTAGAGAAAGTTCTCCAACTCTAAGAAGCAATGGCTTTGTATAAGTTATTCTATCTCTTCAATCTTCATTCTCTTAATCTAAAAAATGGAAAGACAGAATTACATCATCTCTAAAGTCTTTCCAGCTACACAGTTCTGATTCTCTATGATCACTGAATGAAGGAATATAGTAAGGAATAAATAAATACTAAAATGTTTATGGCACTTGGGATGACAGAACAGCCCCACATGCCAAGAAGAAATAAGACTAATATTTATTGAAAGCATTAAATTTGGTGCTTTCCATTTATATGATACCCTTACAATTCTTTTGAATTCCGGGCTACTATTTCCTTTTTATTTTTATCTCAGCTTCACATATGAGGAATTGAGTCAAAAAGGTTAAGTAACTCCCCAAGGTCACCAAGGTAGGGATGCTTGTGTTTAGAATTGAACCTGAGTGGTCTAACATGTTCCGTACTCCCTGATACTGTCCTCCACACTTCCACATCTTACCAACATGTTTACCACCTGGGACTATGTAATTCCCAAACTAGCTATCCCCATGAGATTCCCTGATGCTTTCCATCTCCTAGTAGATTTAGAACACATCTGTGTTGGTTGTGACTCTTCTGGGCAAAACTTCCACCTCAAGGAGTCTCTTTCTGCCCCTGTTGTACAAGAGGGCAGGCCTGGAACACCCTGTTGCCAGCTGGTAATTTGGCTGAAGGAGACATCATTGAGCTAAGCTCAGCTGAACTTGCTCAAATTGTATATGTCAGGGCACTAGACATCTTCATGGTGACCCAGGCTTTTAAAGTACTCTCTAAACTATGTATCCAAGTACCAGGTGTTTTGCTTATCTCCCAGGTAAAACACCCACCAAAATTCTCCATTTCGGTAACTAGAATATGGCAGAGCCAAATCTTTATTTTTTTAAAAAGCAAGTCTCAAAAAGCCAATAGACAAGAAATAGTTATAAAGTATGAGCATTTTCAGATAACAACTCCACTACCCTATTATTCACAGAGAAAGTCTGTTAACCAAAAGTGTCTTCATTCGTGGCTTCATCCATGTCCCCATACTGGATCTAAACAACCATAGCTTTTATTCACAGCCTATTGTGTGCCTTGGATTTGCATTTGGGGGAGCAGGAGCAGGGCCATCACCTGTATTTTCAGAGCTAGAAAAATGTAATAACTATCCAAGTTCAAAAGGTTGGCTATAGAATGGATACCACATGGACATTTTGTGAAATGCTCATCTTTCAGTGTTAGAGTGCAATGTCATACTCTCATCAGCCACCACGGCCCTTCCGAAGAGCCTTGTCAGGGAGGGCAGGAGGAAAGACAGAGGTGCACTGCTCCTGTTACCTTGCCCACCTCTCTGAAATGCCTAAATCTGGTTCCCCTTTCAAGGTTAACTTTATGGATGGTGTAATTTTGCCCATATCCCCCGAACCATCTCCCGTCTGTTCTAGAAGTTCTGAATTCCCTTAATAAAGAGCAAAGCCTTTCATTTCACCATTAGAGATAAAAGCCTTGGAATGAAAATGTCTGCTTGATGTAAGACCAAGACTAATTTGCACTACACTGTAGTCAGGCAGGCAGGCAGCAAGGAACTGGTAGGGGAGGCACTCACAGCCCTTAGTAGAGGAAAAGCAAATAGGGTTTGGACAATGTCAACTCATAGCTCCCGTCCTGGTTCAATGACGAGAACTTATTTTGATTTCCAACATCACTCTAATTGGCCAATTGAAACAGCCAACTTCACTTCAAGCCTGAAATGTGTCTAAATCTGTGCCTAAAGCCCTTCTACATGGAAATCAGAGCCCTTGGGTGAATAGACAAATGCCTTATATTGGTGGTCTTTAAGAGAGAATTGAGTTATAGAGACATCTTTGTAATTCTCTGGGTCTTGGATATAACCTCATGATGTCAGCATAAGTAACATGCCATGTACCTGCCTAGGAGGACTTCAGGGTTTCCACTTAGCTGTCTCCATACCCTTTTCTATAATCCTACATCTGCTCATCAATTAACCTTTTCCCCTGTTTTAATAGGCAGAATGCCCATTCCAACTTCTAATGACTGATCTCAGAACCTCAGATGTAACTAAGCCAATTGTGAATATTGCTAAAATAACCAAAGTAAGGACTGTGTGTACGCTGGTGCTGTTCTAAATCCTAAAACAAATTAACTCGTTTAATCCTCATGAAATTCTGCAAGGTTGGTACTATGATTATCCACAGCTACATTTGCAGATGGGGCAGCAAGGAGACTAACTTGCCCGAGTTCGCACAGATAGGAAATGGCAGGGCCAGAATATAAATCAAGGATTCTAGCTCCAGAGTCTACTTTTAACTACTATATTGCACCACAACCAAGCTACCAGTGCAGCTGGAAATCACTTGGGCAGTTTCTTGTTAGACACAAGGAGGACCCGCTCAATCATCCTGATTGAAAACCAATGGCAGAACCTGCAGGAGGGATTGTTTGTGCTGTCTTAATAATCACTGACTCCCAGATTTGAGCAAAACCTTGTCAGCAGAACTCAAAAACTAGGTTTGATAAAAATGTTTTTCCAGCTGGGGACAAAAGGGTCATTTAGTAGTGCCACCAGGAAATGTGCTTTGGTTTGATTCCTGCTGGAAACAGTTTTCTCACCAGGTAGAAATCTTTTCCATAAATCATTGATTCTTCTCTTAACTGCTCACTTTCCAGGCAGAGTAGAGTCAAGGCAATATTTAATAAATAATCAAAGATAAAATAATTTCTGATGCCATTTTCTAGCTATTCGATACTGAGATTATTGCTGGAGGACTATATTTTAGTACATATCTGAACTCCCCATAAATAAGACCATGGGGCTCAATTTACCTAGGCCCAAATGACTGAAGCAATATTTCCTTGAATGATTGCTGTTGAGCAATTTAATTCTCCTTATGAATTAAAGAAACTACTTTATATCCTGTCCGAAAGGATTAATGGTTTACTACTAGTTACTAGTTGATGTGGTACTTTAAGCTTCCTCAGGGCTAATGACTGGGTGGGGCTTCTAGCACTCTACCAGGCCAATCACCGCAAAGTCATCTCTTTCAAGGAAAATTCTAACCAATAAGAAGAAGCCTGCTGTCCTGGGCTGAAAAGTAAGTGCCCCATATATGCATGGGCAGTGCTGTAGGTCACACTTCGTCAGAAGCAGGCTCCTGGGTGGTAAGTTAAACATTTCTGGGGAAAGTGAAAACCATACTTAATACTGTGCCATAAAGTAGATTTTGAGGAGTGGAGTAAAGGACATCAGGGGCTATAAGGAAACACGAGGTGCTCTCTACAACCTAAAAAGATAATAGCTTCACTTATAATTTCACCAGGAAAGGTTATTTGAAAGCTTAAAGTGGGATTCTTTTAGTCAAAGAAATAGCTTTAATAATATGAGAGAGCAAGTCTTTATCTAGATTTATCTCACTTTTCTAGAACTTTCTTTGAAAACCCAAATTTTTAAGGTATCAACGAAGAAATATGATCCTAAAGAAAGTGTTTCAAGATGGACTGATACTGTGAAAGTGTGAAAATTGCTGTGCAGTCTATTCACCTCACAATCAAATGTAAACCCCTCAATTATTGAGAATATTTCATTAAAAAAAGTCTTAGAGCATGGTTCTATTATGTAAAAATAGCATAGACTTTATTAAGGGATATGACTTACCTCCTTATCCCAAATGCTCATGTATTTTTAAAGGTTTCTTCATAGCATTTGTAATATATATGTATATATATATTTTTTTGAGCAAATGAAACGTTTTCAAGGCTAGTAGAAGATCCAAGAATTTATAGAACATCATTTTGATGGGTTGCATTTTTTTTAATTCACATTCTAAAATGTAATTTTTCACTTGTTGCATAGGTAACAAATATTTCTTAAAAATCCATCACTTGAATATGTATAGATTTTTATAAACCAGCAAGAACACATTTTAAAAGAAGTTTTCGGGCCGGTGAGATGGCTCAGTAGCATAAGCGCCTGCCTGGCAAGCGCAAGGGCCGGAGTTCGACTCCCGGAACCCACATACAAGAAAAGGGCCGGTGATATCGCTCAGCGGCACGGGCGCCTGCTGGCACGCGAGGTCCTGAGGTCGACCCCCGGTACCCACCAAAAAAAAAAAAAGAAGTTTTCAGTTTTCATTTTATTATCATATAGTGAATGTGTCTATCGATCATAAAAATACTTTGCAGTTTCAGCGTTTGGTAGTCAGTGAGTTATGTTTCAGGCAGAGAATATTCTCATCCATTCTAACTGTACTCAGTTGCTAGAGTTATACATTCTCCGAGAGTTGTACTCACTCCAGCTACGTGGAATCCAAGCGAAACCACAAACACAGTAACACATCAATGACTCCCTTGGAAATTCTGTTTGCTGGAGCAAGGCCCCAGTTATTTATTATAGGATTTAATTGCTCAAGTGACTAAAGTCACTGGATATGTAGTTTTCAGTGACATTAACTTATAATTGTATGTCTTGTAAAAGAAAACTATTCCCTCCTACTCTAACCTTACTTAAATGTATTTGTATTATTTGGAACAAATTTAATTTTCTTCTTCAATGACAGCTTTGAAGACCATCCCGAAGATTATATAGGAGACAATATATCAAGGATCTATTTATTGAGTTCATCTAGGACAAAAGCCAGGAGCTCCCTAACATAACCGCATTAGTGTTTGTTTCCGGGCAGAAATATATAGATTTTCTTTTAATAATCATATGGTTATTAAAAGGTAGATAGCTCAGTCCAAAGAATCTATTTTGGAAGATGTCATTGAACAACTCTTCCAACATATTTCTGGATTCAGTGCCCAGTAGTACCAATCGCTTTCAAGTTAATGTCATAAACGAGGGCCAGGACAGCTGTGCCGCTGTGAATGACGACAGCGACCCACCCCATTATGAAGAGACCTCTTTTGGGCATGAAACCCAGAACAGATTGAGAATCAGCTTTAGACCTGGGAATCAAGAATGCTATGACAATTTCCTGCAAAGTGGAGAAACTGCTAAAACAGACTCCAGCTTTCATGCCTACGATTCCCACACAAACACATATTACCTACAAACCTTTGGCCACAATACCATGGATGCGGTTCCCAAGATTGAGTACTACCGTAATACTGGCAGCGTCAGCGGGCCCAAGGTCAACAGACCCAGCCTGCTGGAGATTCACGAGCAGCTGGCCAAGGTAAGCTTGAAGGACACAGGCGAGTATTTGGCCTTACTCATTCCTTCCGGTCCTTTCCTCCTCTTTAATAATCTCTGCATGTGAAATGGTCAGTTGAAGAGGTCTATTCCTAACTGTCCACCTTACTTACACAACTGTCCCTTATTCCCAGTGAGCAGAAAACCCACAACCCAGTGCTTCACAGATGTTCACCGACCTGGGATAGAGGATTACAAGATTACTCTGCAAGTTAGGCAGTATGTTTTGTCTTGTTTGCAATTATAGTCACCCAACTCACACTTGGTTAAACATGTCAAACTGAATACTAAGCTGGGTCTGCCTTAGAATTAACACCTGACAGCAACTGTAAGAAGAAAAAGAAAAAAAGAAAAAAAAAAAAAAACCACCATGTTTGCTGTAGTTAATATTGTGGATACCAGCCTTTCATGTGCGTGGGTATTTTTAAAAAATACATTTTAGAGAAAGCAGAAATTTCTAAGATTCAGCATTTGTCCCCTCCTCTTCAAAACTTTGCCTGAGGCTCCTGAATGCACCTCCACATATAACAATAAATTAAATTTAAACAGCATAAGTGGCTGAACTTTTGATTTTTTAAGGAATGTAGCCAGGATTGCCAAACCTGCTAGAAGTATGAGGCAGCACTTTCTCTAATCTTGCAGCATATTGTTTAGAAGCTTAGAATTCCTCTTCTCTAACTTGCTCTAAGCTATATTGATGGATTTTATCCTCTAACTCTTCTGCTACCCAGTTTGCAATGAATATCATTCTTTATGAGATATGATTTCATTCTAAGAAGAATAACTAGATGCCATGTATTCAGTCACAGTTTTCTCTTGCCTAAGTTTTGAGCGGAAGAAGATTTGGAACAGTTCTTTTCATATTTATTCATTTATTTGATAATTTTTAAAAGTTAAATGATTACTCATTCCAGAGATTCTAGGAATTCTGCTCTCAGGAAAGATACTAGTAAAGGAGAAAAGCTCTTTTTGTTTTCTGCTTATCTTTCTTTTCATAAGAAACATCTCTCCAAAACTTACTCCTGGGCTGCTCAGATTTCCAGGATTTCCCAGGAAGGCCTCACATTCTTCTTCATTCCCTGACCCTGGAAAACTTTCTTTGTCCTTGTACTGTATGGGCAGTGCTCTGCTAAATAGCTGACTTCTTTATAGACCAAGGATTTAGCTTTTATCTGGGATATTTGGTGCTTTATCAAAAGAATTTAGTGGTGTGGATATTGTAGGCAAAATGAAAGCCCAATGAAGATTTGTGAGGAGGGAGGTAATTTGAAACTCCTGAATCTCAGATTGCCAGTTCCTTTTTCTAAGCCAGGGAGAGGAAAGGAGAATGTTTGAAGAGAGAAAAAAGAAAAGGAAACAGAAAAGTGGGTTGACAGAGGAGGGCACAAAGCATTTTCAAGCTCTGGACAGAGCCAAAGAAGTAAAATGAACCAGTCCTCAAAAAATAAAAAAAAGACCTCAAATTCTACTCCACCATACCCTACCACATTACAGATAATTTTTAAAGTTTCCTCCTTCATTAATATTGGTATCAAAATCTAAATGCTCTTATTCATCCTTTTCTCCAATTTACAACAAAAGAAAATAAGATTTGAGGGCCAGTGAGATGGCTCAGCGGCATAAGTGCCTGCCTGGCAAGCGCGAGGTCCTGAGTTCGACTCCCAGATCCCACACAAAGGAAAAAAAGGGCTGGTGATATCACTCAGCAGCACAAGCGCTTGCTGGCAAGTGTGAGGTCCTGAGGTAGACTCCCGGTACCCACATTTAAAAAAAAAAAAAAAGGGGCCGGTGAGATGGCTCAGCGGCGTAAGCGCCTGCCTTGCAAGCGCGAAGGCCCGAGTTCGACTCCCGGAACCCACATACGAAAAAGGGGCTGGTGATATCGCTCAGCGGCACGGGTGCCTGTTGGCGCGCGAGGTCCTGAGGTCGTCCCCCCGGTACCCACAAAAAAAAAAAAAGAAAGAAAAGAAGATTTGAACCCTCATTAAAATGGAATGGAGTAAATTCACATCATTCTTAGGGCTGACATTCCAGAGAGAGGAAAGTAGTTTATTTACAATTTCTAAAGCCATGGCTTGTATAGCTCTTTAAGTAGAGAGAGAAAAGCTCTGGAGGACCTCATGGTACAAATATTATAGCTTTCTTCGACAGATTCAGTAGGTGTTAGAGAGAGCAGATCAGATTTGAAGAGACAAAATGAGACTTAAAGCACTTTTGTTTTTCTCCCAGATACAAAGGAATGGAAAAGTAGATTTATTAAAACTAGGCATAAGATTAATGCCCCGAATAATCATTTTGGACAAGAGTAGTGAGAAGGAACTCTTTTTATGAACTCGACTTCACTTGTCCAGTGTGCTTCATCTTGACTAAGTCGTGTGGAAGAATCCACATAGTCACATTTCCAGTAAAACTCAAATACAACCATGGAGTTTACAGCAGGCCAACAGAACAGACATTCCCAGATTTTGTATGCAACATATAAATAGCAGTGCTCACTTAAGTCATTTATAAGTGGAGAGTACCTGGTGGAGTCCAAGAGAAGCAATATTTTCTGACCCCGTGATTATAATATTTCCAGAAGCCGCACAGCAGCAGTACATTCTTAACAAATGGCATCACATGTTCAGTCAGGAAACCCATTGGATTTTGTGCAAATCCTGGTTAAAATTTCAAAGTCGGAAAATGAATTATGTGACAAGGGTTGTCCTATTAGGTAAAAGGAAAAATGGGTTTTAAAGACATTATTTTAAGACACTGCCTTAAGTGAAATCCTAGCAGTGATAGATACTGACAGAATTTGTAATCCTAATGATTTGAGATTGTAGTTGAAGAAATTCTTTCCATTTTCTATGTGGTAAAGAGTACAATGCCTATACTGCTGGCTACAATTTATAGATTTCTGAAAACTCTAGTTAAAAGCATAGAAAAAAAGGGTGGCTTCCATTATTTGTTCTACAATATTGTACAAGGTATATAACTTCCACTCATCTTGCAAAATGCTTGTGAACATTAGCTTGTACGCATATAAAGCCTGGTACATTAACTACAATGGATAGGAGTTAATGACCATGCTGGTGATGGTAATTCTAATACTTTTTATTTAAAACGTAAAATACATATTGATAAAAATAGTTAACATGTGCCAAAAATACACATGAAATGTGTGTTGAAATGTCTCTTATCTAACATAAATCTTCAGTTATTCTCTCCAGGGCAATCATCATTGACAGTTTCTTATAAATCCTCCCAGAAATATTCCAGGCTTATACAAACTCATCCATGTGGCCACATTTGTATATATATCTAATTTTCTGTATCTTTTTTTTCAAACACGTATTGGAACTGATTCTACATTGTTCTGTATTCTGCTGTTTTCACCAAACAATATACTTTGGAGATGTTTCCATATCTAAATATGTGTAATGACTCCTTGACATCTGGCAAAGATTAATCTTGTATTTTTACTTTGTAAAGAAAAACTGCCTTCAGTATCCAGGCTAATTCTTGTGGCCACCTTTTTATCCATGATTCCTCACTACAGGGCTAACCAAAAAAAAAAAAAAAAAAAAAAAAAATATATATATATATATATATATATATAGCCTTTCTATCAAGGCCATGTGTTCTGATGTCACTAAGATAAACTATGAAAAACATAAAATGCTATAAAAATTAGGGTGAAAATATTCTTCCCAAAGAAGCCAAGTATATAGGAACTTATCCAAGTCAATAGCATTGGAATGACTTCACGTTTGAGGGATTTAGGCTTGTTCCAGCTAAAAATAATTTGTGAATAAAAACATGGAGACAGACGACAGGGTAATAAGAATCAACTTTTTTGTTGAGAACTTTCTGTGTTCACACTTGAAAAATTCTCATTCATCCAACAACCCCTCAAGTTAAGTATTATTTATTGATTTGTTATTTTATAAACGGTGAAAGTTTTATAAAATGGTATGGGTCTTTTAAAGAAGACAACAAAAACTTAAGAAAGGTGAGCAAATTTCCAAGGTCTAGAAGCCAAGGTCATATGGCTACTAATGTGAACCCGTGTCTGCAGGACTCCCGAGTTCCACCTCTTCATCACTGCTTCCCATCCCACTCTGTTCTTCGCGCCTGAGGGAGAACTCAGTCATGAAGAAGAAAGTCTTACCTCAGTCATAATGAACTGAGCAGGAAGCCCCAACTCATCCCTTGTTTTTTTTTTTTTTTTTTTTTTTTTTGTGGGTACCGGGGGGTCGACCTCAGGACCTCGCGCGCCAGCAGGCGCCCGCGCCACTGAGCGATATCACCGGCTCCTTTTTCGTATGTGGGTTCCGGGAGTCGAACTCGGGCCCTCGCGCTTGCCGGGCAGGCGTTTAAGCCGCTGAGCCATCTCACCGGCCCTCATCCCTTGTTTTTAAGTCCCAAGAGGTCACAGTACTTTGATTGGGTTAATCACGGGTCTCAGTCATTTTCGTTTCATCATCAAACGCATTCATTAGGTGTTTATTTACAAGAGCTGCTACACAAAGTGAGTTAAAGAGACTTGACCTCTACTTTCCAGAATTTTCTAAGTCAAATAACATTGCTTTAGATAAAAACAAAGGACAGGTAGTCAAGCTAACAAATACTAAGCCACATAAATCAGTATATTAAATGCTTAGACTCACAGAAATGTACAAATGTTTTATCTAGAAAATAATTTTTTTCTAAAGTGCTTCAAAATTCAAATTTGAAACTTCAGGATTTGAGTTGGGGATATCCAAAATTAAAAATGATCACTAAGCTAACAGCAGCTAAATAAAATAGACATTAAAATCGAAGCAATAAATGTCTTAAATGCTAAAAGTGACCAAAAGCCCTCCCTAAAATATTTCCTTGGAATGAAACTCTGTAATTAAGTGTTCATTCTGATGCTTGTTAGCATTTCTTAGTACCCAAGAGCAGTTCTTTTGGGGACTCATGCTATTAAAGTAATCTATCAAAAAAAAAAAAAAAAAGGTTAATGTCCCATTATAAATAGTTCAATAATAGATGCTGAGTAAATAGGGGGTTCTGGTAAAGATATACTTGCAAAATATGAAGAATCTTTCACTTTTCTTCTTCATTTCCTGGTTTATTGTGCATAGCTAACTTTTGGTCTAAGTTACTGAAAATGCAAGGCAATTTGTACATGACTAGCATAGTAAAAGTGCTATGACTACAAGTGTGACCACTGGTGGTGATTTATGGGCACAGTTTATCGCTAGCTCACAACAAGAACAAAAAGCTTCCTAATTTCTGTAATTTAAATACTCTCCTTTATCACAAAAGGACAGAAAATGTACAATCGTAACAATATTGATTGATAAGATATGGAAATATAATTGAAATCATGTTTTTCATTCTGAAATGAACTTTAGGAATCACCTCATTTTTCCTGGGATTGGTTTTTAAATAATCCAGGGGCAGCGAACGGAAGAATTTAGGAGGGAGAAGATTGGCCATGTGTTGATAATTGTTGAAGCTGAGTGACGTGTACATGAGATTTATTATATTTTTTTTTACATGTTTGAATATTTTGACAATAAAAGAAAGTTTAAAACTATGGGGAGGGGATCGTCTAGGCCTGAATGTGGAACTATTGCTCAACGATGCTCTAAGAATCCTACTACATTGAGATGAAAGAGGATGTATAAGTAGCAAATATTATTTAGTTGGAATTTAAAGGATAAATACATTTATCTTCCTCTGTTTTCATGATACCTAGAAAGGCACCTGTTATTTTAAGGGATCCAAAACTAATCACATTACGTATTAATCAATCTTTCACCATCCAGAAGCACTCATCAGGAATTTGCCCCTTAAAGTGCCATGTGATTGAAGATTCACTAAGTTATTAATACTGGAAGAAGAAAACTCTTTTATCAAATGGTCTTTCTTCCTTTTTTTAAAATGCACTTTATTTTGCCTTCTCTGAATCATTAATGTGTGGGTAAAACTCTTGATAAATAAATAATCATTCCCTAAAGCTATACAATTTAAAATGCATTTCTGAAAGGTTATGGGTCATCATTTATGGTAATGGAGTGTGAACAAACAAATTAAGTTCAAGTATGAAGGGAAAAATTGGGTTTAGGCAGCAATCATAAAACTTTTAGTCTTTGAGACTTGGTGTCAAGAACACTCCCCAATCAGGAATGTGGGAAACACTGGGTCCAGCTCAAAGCCATCATGTCCCAGCAAATATTCAACCCAAAGCCACGTTCTGTATATTGATGGAGTGCCAAGTTTATTAGTGTTTTTCTGGCTTACACAGCAGGCACTTATTAGAATGGGACCAAGGCTTACTTTGCCAAGTCCGAACAGGCAGAGGGCCAACACTGAAAAAATTATTTTGCTTTAGAGTAAACTACTTGCAGATAAGATTTTCAGAAAGACCACTGGATTTATTCGCAATGGCAGTTTCCAAGAAAGGTTACGTGACCTGCTGGAGAGCACACCCTGAATTAATTGCGCTGTAAAATTAGATTCCAAGCCTCATTTTTCAGAAGGTGCAGGAGTTTTCAGCTCCCACATGAAAGTAAGCAATGGGGATGGCATCTGGATTTGTAAAGTTACGATCAAGCATTATCGGTCAACAAAGGAAGTATAAATTCCAGATTTTTCCCCTGCCATAGTATAAATACATTTAAAACTCTGAAGTTCCTAGCAGGTAGTACATATTTACCTAAGAGAGAGAACACCCTACACTGACTCTATTTTTGAATAATTTAGCAAATGACTGCTCTACTGGCCTCCGTATGTGATGCTCTGCCATACCCCACAGACTCTCTTTCTGTGTCATACTGTGAAGAACTGTTAAACTACCACCAGGAAGAAACGTCCACTGAAGGGGCAAATTTAAATATCTTATTTATCCTTTAGCCTAGCTTGCAGGATTTTTTTTTTTTGTATTCTTATTGGTATTCTCATTAATCTAGATCTAAGGATGACAGTCACCATTGAAGCTCATCACACAGCAGAACAATTTCCTGGACAAAACCCTCAACCTCCAGTTTAGTCAAAAACACATGGGTTTTAGTCCCTTTAAAAAGGCAAGTGACTAAGGCTGTGTCTCATGGGATGCCCAGTTAATAATCCAGGCAAAGGAAATTGCCTTCTCTCCAAATAAGTAACTGCAGATCATCTGGCCATGGAAATCTTGGTTAATTAGAATATTGACAATTTTTTAAAAGTTTTTCTCAAATTAAGTCAAATAATTTATCCCCAGCCAAGTCTTCAACATTCATGGACATTTTAATACATGCTGAGATTCCCTGTTCTCACTGATTATAAGTTTTTGTTACGAAAAGTAAAGGTTACATTCGACCCATTCAGCCACTTTGTATGTTTAGAATTCATCAAGAGAAAAATAGAATTTTTATTTGACTTGGAAGTAGCATCAAATGTTTCATCCATCTGAAATTAACTATTGTATAAACCAGTGCTGTCCAATATGGTAGACATCAACCACTTGTGGCTACCGAGCCCTTGAAATGTGGCCAGTCCAAGCTGAGATGTGCTGTCAGTGGAAAATATAGACCAGATTCCAAAACTTAGCATGGAAAACATATACAAAATACCTTACTAACATTTATATCAACTATATGTTTAAGGGATAGATTTTATGTAGATGCCATTAAGTAAAATATGACACTAAAACACTCTGTGGTTATTTCCTACCACAAGTGGAGATTGCAATACTGCTAACAAATGTTTATATTGCAAATAATAGAAATACCATTTTCTATAAGAATTAAATATATTTTTTAAATTTAAGGATCTATATCTAAACCCAAGTTATTTCACCAAATTTTAAAAATTAATTGTTTTTAATGCTTTAAAAATAGCTGCTAGGGCAAGAGAAACCACCAACAGAGTGAAGAGACAACCCACAACGTGGGAAAAAATGTATGCCAGCTGTTCCTCAGACAAAGGATTACTATTGAAAACATATAAAGAACTCAAAAAAATCAGACCTCCCAAATTTAAAGACCCACTCCAAAAATGGGCATCTGAGATGAATACACATTTCTCAGATGAAGAAATACTAATGGCAAATAAATATACAAAAAAATGCGCAACATCACTAGTCATTCGAGAGATGCAAATTAAAACAACACTGAGATACCATCTCACCCCAGAAAGAATGGTTATTATAAAGAAATCAACTAATAACAAATGCTGGAGGGGCTGTGGGGATAAAGGAACCCTTCTTCACTGTTGGTGGGAGTGTCAACTGGTACAGCCACTGTGGAAGTCAGTGTGGAGATTCCTCAAAAAACTAGGATTGGAGGTCCCATTTGACCCAGCTATTCCCCTTCTGGGCATCTTCCCAGAAGAATTAAAAACATCGTACCACAGCGATATATGTGCACCCATGTTTATAGCAACACAGTTTGTAATAGCCAGATCTTGGAAACAACCCAAATGCCCATCAACTGAGGAATGGATAAGAAAGATGTGGTATTTTTATACAATGGAGTACTATTCAGCCATAAAGAAGGATAAACTAGAGACTTTTATAGGTAAATGGATGCAACTCGAGAAAATACTCATAAGTGAAATAAACCGGAAGCACATGTGTAAGCATCGTATTGTCTCTCTAGTATGAGAAACTGAAAGAGTAAATAAGATCCAAAATGTACAATAGACATGATGAATCAAAAAGAAACTGGGCAAAAGGAAAGAGAGACTGGAATAGGGAAAAGAAAGAAGGGAAAGGGAAAAAAAATTGTATATATATATATATATAAGATGGTTAAGATAGATACCCTACCAATTTTACTTAGTTCATTGAAGAGTAAGGTTTGTGCCAATAATGTTTGGACAACTGAATGCTAATGTCTGGTATCCTGAATAACTAACTTAAAGATAGTAATATGTAATGCATTAACCATTGTTACCCTCATATTATGTTGTTTTGAAAATTTGTTCTTTTTTTGATTTGTTTTGTTTTTTCTTCTCTTTAAAATAAAAAAAAAAAATAGCTGATAGGGGGCTGGTGAGATGGCTCAGCAGCGTAAGCACCTGCCTGGCAAGCGTGAGGGCCCGAGTTCGACTCCCAGATCCCACATATGAAAAAAGGGCCGGTGATATCGCTCAGCGGCACAGGCACCTGCTGGCGCACAAGGTCCTGAGGTCGACCCCCGGTACCCACAAAAAAAAAAAATAGCTGCTAGGGGTTGGCAGGGGATGTAGAGTGTGTGCTTAATATAGGTTCAATCCTCAGCACCAAAAATAAATACATAAAAAAGAGTGACTAGAAAATTTTGATTTACATACATGACTTGCATCTGTACCTGGTATAGATTACCAGATTTTGCTGTAATTTCTTTGGCCTTGTTTCCCATATTTTACATTGGTATGAATATATGATGTAAGCTTTCAGTTACCTGTGCAAATACGGCATGTGGATATTTAAAAGAAATTTCTTGTATAGTTTTTAAAATAGTACATAGTAAATGTTCATTATACACAGTGCCGTTTTATGGAAGAAAAAATTCTCCTTCTCCATGTCTTCTTAGCTAGTGATATCACAACATATCACCCTAGACCACTGAAATAAGACAAAGTTGTTCTATAATAATAATTAAGTGCTGAATCTAAGGGACTGCCCCAGTGGTTTCAAACGCTTATTGGAAAAGATTGCTTTTGGGGAGCTCAGGGAGATGCAGTTTATTCAGCAAAAACCCAAGTAGGTGCCAGATACACTAATCTAAGTACATGTATCCAAAATTATTCAAAGTCCAATCTAGAAAAGAATTTAGAGATTGAGAACTACTCTTAATTTGAAAGTAGCAGAGATATTTTCTCCCCCATTGAACTCAGAGACTATCATACAAAGAAGGAATGACATTCATTATTCAAAAAATCATCATGTCTCCTTCAAAATTAAGTCAGAGAAAAAAATATATAAATGTTGTCATCCTTGCTGGACTTATTGGTGCAAACTTGTAATTCCAGCACCTTGGGAGGCTGAGATGGAAGATGGCAAGGTGGCAAGTCCCTCTCTCAAAAGCAGAAAGTGAAAAGGGCTGGGGAGGTGAAGACTGTGGTTCAATCCTCAGTACCACAAAAAAAAGGAAGTTTTAATCCTTACTTTATACCACTTACTTTTATTTCCTCTCAGCTGATCTAGTAGTCGGTTACGGACTCCTTACCTTCACCACACGCGCTAGCACATCCAGCGATTCTCTGGCAAGGAGCAAATCTGCAACAAACTTCTAGGGACAGCATTCTTGAGGTCATACAGTGCCTTTAAACTTTTGTAGAGTACCTTAAACAATTTTTTGGTAAAGAAAACAATTTTGTGGTTTTTTTTTTTTTTTTCATTGACGCCTCCTAAAGACGTTCTGAGGTTAGTAGACAGGTTTTATCGTCCTTATTTTGGGTAAGGAAAATTAAGCACAGGGAAAGAATTTCAAAATTCAGCCTCCATGGGTGAGGGAAGTTGTCTTTCTGGCCTTCCTAACATGCTGTCTAAAGGCCAGTCTGCTACTGCCTCACGGTCCTTCCTTGTCCCTTTTGTCTCTCACTTTGTTTTAAACCTAACTGAGTATGACCATTTTGACCGCAGGGCACAGTCTCATTGGTGGAAGACCTTCCTACCACCCCTGCAACCTTAGCCCTGCCTAAAAAGCAGTCGTAGAAGAAAGCCATTAGCCCCCCTGGGAGTTGGGGTGACACCCAGTAAAACGGCATTTTACTAGAGTGATTAGAATATGCTTTGGTTTTGTCTAAAGCTTTATGTCAATTGTTCTGATTCGCCTTTGAACATCTGTATGCTGACCAACTCCTATGTCGTTGCTGTCTGGAAAAGCAGAATGTGACCGTGGCTCCAGGGTCAGCAGACAGGGTCGCTAACGGCGATGGGACGCCCGGAGAGGAGCCAGGCGACAGCAAAGCGGAAGACACAGCTGGTGCCGTGAAGTTTGGCTGGGTGAAAGGTGTGCTGGTGAGAAAGCTCCTCTCTTTACACTCGAGCACTGCCCACTCGGTCAGCTGGTGGATTAAGTGTCAGTGGCAAAGACAGTGCGTGGGGACCCCCGTGGCGGCCCTCTTCTCAGTGCCCTTCCCTCCGCAGGTCAGATGCATGCTGAATATCTGGGGAGTCATGCTCTTCATTCGCCTCTCCTGGATCGTAGGAGAAGCTGGAATTGGTAAGCACTTTTCCCCTCTGAAATAATTTTCCATGTAAATCGTACACTGAATAAGCAACCTGGTCTCACCACGAATGCCGAAAGGGAGAGGAAGGTCGCAGAAATCATTCGCACTTGACCTCCTTCTGCCGTCTCTTTGCCAGTGTCTGTCAGGGAGTAAAGGTGAGGAGTTAATGCCAATGGGATTGGAATTTTCCAGCTCGCCCAGCTGGTGAACACTCAAGGAATATTTCTGTCTTTTGATAGAGTTCAAAGCATACAGGTTTACAAAACACATTCTTTTTTAAATAATCATGTTTATATGTTGGGATATATTGACCCAAATTTGCCCTTTATTTGCCACAGAATAGCCTTCTTCTGACAACTGGTAAAACTTCACTAAACAAAAACAACTTGGGAAACTGGTGAAAATGTGACCTAATAAAAATGATGGATTTTTGAACACATTCCAAAGAAAATAACTGTGTTGCTTTCAGATTCCTGCAATAAGAAAATGAGTGTTAATAAATAAAACATTCGCCAATACAGGCTTAAAACATTAGAGGAAGTGACTAAGATAATGTATATAACTGGTATTTTTTCAAAAGGAAAAAAGGAAGGTATTGATATTATACTGAGTGATTAATGTTTTTAAATGCTAATTTCCACTTAAAATATTATTTATGTTAGCAAATCTTTTTTGTTGAGAGTACACTAGTAAAATTTATGTGAAAAACCTATTTGAATTTTATCAACATTTCTGATTTAATGTGATAGAAATTAATAATGTTCTATTCTATATATGTGAAATACATTATGAATTCACATTTGAGGGAAGATTTATAAATCATGAGTGCTGAGAACAAAGAATTTCAGATGCTCTTTCAGACACTACTCCAGAAGGTAGCTTAATTCATGTTTAAAAAGTAGGTGGTAGCTGAGCATGGTAGCGCACTCCTGTAATCACAGCACTCTAGGAGGCTGAGGCAAGAGGGTCACAAGTTTGAGCCCAGCCTGGGAAATTTAGGGACTCAGCAAGAACCTGTCCCAAAAAATTTGAAAAGGGGGGTTGGGGTGGCTGGGGATGTATTTCAGTGTGAAGGTCTTGAGTTCAAGGCCCAGTATTGCAAAAAAAAAAAAAGTCATTTGTGATTATTTATTGCCTTGCTTCTCAAAATATATTCAGAACCAAAAGAAGCGTAATTGGAGAAAGAAAGGGCTAAGCTGTAAATTGAAAAACTAGAACCAGTTCCCATAGATTTTCCATGTTTCCTGTTTGGTAACTGCTGGGTTCCTGACAAAGGGCTGCTTGCTGGTTTTATGATGCGTATCAAATGAGCACCACAGCCTGGGGCCAAAAAAGTGAGAGCTGCTCAGTGGAAAATCTGCATCTCCATATTGCCAAGGTTTTGCTCCAGGGCTTCATGCAAAATTAGGTTTTTAAGGGCAGTTTAGTAACTTATTGAGATCATCAAGGAGCATTACTTTGTTTGGAGGTATGAGAGTAGCCGGGGTCAAGAGTAATTCTGTTTAATGTGGCTTATTTAACATCCATATGTCTGGGTAATAATCTGAACCTTAATCAGATCTTACATTACTCTTCACAGTCAACCCAGTCTCGAGTTTATTACAAACCGTAAAATATGAAGGATCCTATTTTCTGCTAAAGAGTCTATTCAACTCTCAGATATGAATGCTGTTTTAAGTGATTAAATCACATATTAGAAGCCAGTAGAGTTCTACCTAATGCCTGTTCAGTGAGTTTTCCTTCCAATAATGGAGGTTTGTTGGGTTTGCTTTTCTGTTTTCTCTTCTCTGTCTCTCTATCTCTATTTCTATCTCTTTCCCTTTCCCTTTCTCTCTCTCTCCTCTCCCTCCTAATGAAGAATGGGAACTATGGATCTCACTCAGTTTTGTGGCTTTGTCTGTGTCTCTAAAGCTAGAAGACCACATAGTCCCACTAGGTTTCCTGAATTAAGAAAGAAAAACTGAAATAAAATAACTTTCTTGTCCTTTCTGCTTGCTTTGGGGGTAGTTTGGAGGAGAAACCTGAACACATTTTCAAGCCTAGATCTGGGAAAGAAAACCAGAAGGAATCTGGAACCAGTAGTAACAGCAGCTATAGCCCTTGGGTAACTGTCCCAAGCCTATGCATTGTCATCTTGGTCTTAAAAGCAAGTGACAGAAAGAGCTGACAGTACTGCTGAGTTTTTCTCGCCTGTTGTGGAGACCTTGGCTGGGGCAACATGGTTTCCAATAAATAATCATTGGCAAAATAGATGGGTATGCAAAGCCGGTATGACCTGAAGCAAGTCACTCACATACGGTGAGTTTCACTTTTTGTCTAAAAGTTAGGAAGCTGGGTTAATTCTGTCCCAATCAACTCTTGGAAGATAAAACTAAAGAACCCTGGTAGGAAGACAGACACGAGATGGGCTGAGGGAAGCTTAATCATCTTACTGTAGGCTGCAGGAGAATCACCTGGGAAGTCTGCTTAGCTGCAAAATCCTGCAAATCGCTTTTAATGATCCCAACTCAGCAGGTGTGGGCATTTTCAGTGAGGACCCGAGGCACTTCGTGGAGCAGGTGGTTCAAGGATCACATTTTGAGAAAACAATGAATTGAATATTCTCTAAGCCACTTTTCTCTGTGGAATTTTACATTTGATTGTGGGACAGAAGCAAGTCCCTCACTATTTAAAAGTATAAAACGTTCTAAGATTTAAACTGGTTTGTAGAAATATATACAATACAAAAGGATGAATTAAGAATTGTTGGGAAAATAATATTGGCAAAGGGAAATAACAGTAGGGAAATAATAAAGTTAGATGAAGGTTTAATGCCATGCAATGTGAACGATGTGGTCCTGCACAATTTCTGAAGCGTGCTCAACGAGTGATCTTAAACTTCCTCAAAGTCAAGTCAAGAGCAAAATAAAATGCAGAAGATAAAAATAAATCATCTCTACCGGCACAAGGGTCTGAGGCCACCTACTGATAAAGGGGTCCTCCCCACAAGATTCCTACACTAGACAGGAAGAATTGAATGCAATTGCTTCTTACAACCTATACCTCTCAAGAGCCTGCAGGGGCCAAAGTACTATAACCCACATTTGTAGCTTGTCTCCACAATTAGCTTCTTCCTGCTGCATTTTAATTTGCAAAATAGCCTAGAGACTCCTGCTAGTGACAGGGTCTGCCTGGGAGCAGCAAAAGAGCTTCTATTATTTTGTTTCCATTTTTTGCTCTTAACCTTCCTCCACTCTCCCTTCACTCGGGGAGTGGCCACAGAGATCGAAGCCAGGACCACCTTCTAACCTCCTGTGGTAAAGAGAGTCTGCCAAGAGCAATTATGGAGCCTACCAGAAGCCCATGCCGAAGCACTCTGGAGGGAACCAGGGTGAGGCTGGTGGCTGTGACCCTACACCCTGCTCCCTGAGTTCTGGTCAGCTTCCAGGAGAGAGAGTATTGTAGAGGAAGGAACCACTGCTTCATTCCACCTGTCTTAGGTTCGTGGACTAGGGCCTTAGAAGCTTGATGATGGTCACAAGTCAAATTAACAAGAGAGAACAAACAGAAGTTTACTAACAGGTACACTGTGCTTAGCCATGCAAGCGCTTTGTGATAGGGGATTCCTGAGCTTACACTCGTCTTCACAGAAGAAGCATAAAACTGTGGAAAAGTGACAAACAAGACAGAGGAAAAGGACTTTGAGTTTTATGGTGGCAAACTGTGGAAGCAAAACAAACTGGTGTAGCCCTGGAAGGTAAAAGATGGTCAGCAAGGCTTGCGTAGATTCCTGGGGTGCCTTCTACAGGGGACTGTGATCTCCAGTTGTCTCCGGCAATTAGCTTGTCTTTCCTGGTGGGGAGGGAAGGGGGACACATTTGCAAACGTGTGTCCTGCATGTAAGCAAATAGGAAGGGGCTGGGAGCTTTTCTGGTGTCTGATTCTTTGCAGTTGGCTTCAGCTCAGAATAACCCTTAGATCAAAGTGGTGCATCCCAGCACATCCTGCCACCCCTCAGTGTCCCCTGGCTCTGGATTTCTTGAAATTAAAAGCAGCCATGTCTGCCCCTGAATTCTGTCCTCTCCCATTCTCTCTCTCTCACTGACCCTCTCAGCCGTAAGATCCTTTGGGGCAGCTGTTTTTATTTCGCTGTACCTATTCTTGCATTTCTTACACTGCCTACCATCTGGCCACACAGAAGGCCATCAATAAGCAGTACTTTCTGTAGCTACCATAGATGTGATGGAAATGTAATAGCATCGGCTATGCGCTGAGTTCTCTGCACGACAATAGTATCTTTACACACATTCTTTGTAATTTAATTATCATTTTGGGCTCAGAAAATAAATAATTTGCTGGGAGTCACACAGGCAGTAAGTGAATGTGGTTTGGTTTGGTTCTTTCTGCTTTACCCTGATGAATAGCTGGCAGGAGCGGATGTAATTTTCCACCCCTCCAGGACCAAGGTGCATAAAAAGAATGTTACCTGGAAAGATGCACATTTGATCTCCAGTTCAATGAACAGTGTGAGATGGTGTGGACATCATCAAAGGTGGGGTTCACGTTACACTGTGTACCAGTTTTAGTTGTTCAGTTGTTCAGTTGTGCACAAAACGCTACACATTTTAACACTTGAACTTCTTGGAAACGAAGCTACTACAGGTAGACAGCTGCAAAGTTGAGCAGTTACTGCGTGGTGATTTCCTGGCCAACTTGTTAAACACAAATGTGGTCCCTCAATAATTACCCAGACTTGTTGGCTTTTATGGAAATGACTCAGTGCATTGTTCCACCATTTAATTGCCTTTGTTTTTCCTCTCTCAACTGAGGTCTTGGTGTGATTATCATCTGCTTAGCTGTCACAGTGACTGCTATCACTGGCTTATCCACCTCTGCTATTGCCACAAATGGATATGTCAGAGGAGGTAATTAAACTTGTGACCCGCAGAATAATTTGTAAGGTAAAGGCAACACAGGCTCCAGCAGCTCACCACTGACCTTTCTGGAGTGTTTTCAAAGGTAATACAAGTTGGTTTCTTTTTCCCCTCAGGCAAAGGGATGCAAGAGAAATGGAGAAGGATTTAACCTTTGTCAAATCCCCAACTTTCTCATTCGGGTTCCTCTGGAGCAAGTGAGAAGGTCGAATGTCATGTTTTCACTTTTCACAGGAAGGGTAGTTTCTCTCCCAGGACACCGGCATAAGTCAACTCTTCTTTGGCAGGGCTGCATTTCAGGTTGTGTTTACTGTTGGAAACCATCCTTCATCATAATGAGCGGTTCTCCGACCTGATCTTTATGCCACGTTTCTCCTTAGCACAAGGAAACCTCATGGGGCCCAAGGCATGGACCTGAAAACTTAAAAGCAGTATAGTTTGCAGCAGCAGGGAATCTAAGGAAGAAAAGTAAAATGTAATCTCTTCTATCTTTCATTGCGAACAGGTCTTGGAATTATCATAATTCTTCTTTCCACCATGGTAACTTCTATTACTGGGTTGTCAACTTCTGCAATAGCAACTAATGGTTTTGTTCGTGGAGGTAAAAATCTCTAAGATATCTAATACCCTCATCACTTACTACGGGTAGGCAAAACATTTTTTTACATACTTGTTATTGATGGGAACAAGGAAGTAGCTCGATGTTCATGAAGCCTGGTGAAGTCCCTGGAGACGCGGGGTGCAGAGAGAAGCACATGGCATGGTGAGTCAAGTCCAGGTCCGCTCTGGTCAGCTCTGGTCGGCTCTGGTCTCCTCCATGGACCCTCTGGTGCATCTGGGCCGGCGTTACAGATGTGCGAGTTCCTTGGGTAAACATTTTATTTTTCAGGCCAGTCTGCCCACTTCTTGCTGGTGTTTCCTAGAAATGACCTCTGGACGTGGATTCCATTGTAAAGTTCAGTACATTTCAGGTGTTTCTAGACCTTCATGGAATGGGATCTTTTAGAACATTTCAGGTTTCCATGGGGAGACGGATCCTTCTATGCCAAGATTCAGGCTACCATATCCTGAAGCACTGGTGACTGGAGCCAAATGCCTCTCTTGGGGGATTTTTCAGGTCTTGGCATCATCATCATTGGCCTGAGCGTAGTCGTGACGACACTCACAGGTATTTCCATGTCTGCTATTTGCACAAATGGAGTAGTAAGAGGAGGTAAGCCAGTTAAATTACTTATGACTACAAGCTCGGGTAGTCATACTAAAGTCATGTCTAAAGTTGCTTTAATACTGGAAGTGAAATTTTCATAGTGCTTAGTCTCTAAAGTCTTAAAACAAAACAAAATAACCCAAAATTTCAACAGCAAAACAAAATCCTTCTCAACTACAAATAGGAAATCTCTAGAAAAGACTTCTCTGACCCATTTCCTGTGATAAAACATGTTTTAAAGTATTGAGTGACTCTACATCTAGTAAGAAAGCATGGAACATTATAGTAAACCAAGTGGTTTCTTTGTACTCTGTGAAAGCTCCCTGATCACCTGTCAGGTGCCCTCAGCTTGTGTCTTCTACAACACTGCAGCTGACCCTGTTCATGATTTCACTCAGCAAACCACTACTGCACCAGCCTTCAGGGTTCACCCCAAACACTATGCTCCTGGTGGCCAATAGGCTGGGAAGATCATCAGAAAGAAAAGAAAAACAAAACAAAGAGTTACTTTCAAGCTATCCAGGAGCAGGCCAGCCTAGGCAAAAAGGAAGTGGATGAAGCTCAGCATAGTTCTTCTAACTTCTTTTCATTCCTCTTCCTGTTCCCCGATGCTTCTCAGGCAGGGTTCTCCTTGGGTACCTCCTCCAGATCTCCCTCTCTGGCTTTCTAAATGCCATCCTACCTACAACATGCCTATTTCCAGCTTCTCTGCCCGTCCTTCATTTGGACCTTGCCCCCTAGGTAACTGGCTAGCTAATTTGTTTAATGAAATCAGGGTAAAGGAAATCAAGGACATTTGCTCCACCCAGTTAATGTTGCATTTTTAGAGAGGACTTTGATCCCTTAAACCCAAAGGAGTTACTAGAATGAAAGAAACTCCTCAGTAAATGGTGGCTTGACTTTTGTGTTTAAGAGTGTTTGTTCAGGGTCTTTCCACATCAACTCTCCCTGCCCCCCAAGACTAGATCAGTATAGGAGGTAATTAGGATGGTCTGTGATAATCAGGCCTCTCATCTGGTGTCTTAGTCCTTTCTTGTCACTAGGGCAAAATACCTGACACCCACAACTTAAAGGATGGAGAAGTTTGTTTTGGCTCACATTTCAGACATTTTAGTCTATGCTCAGCAGACTCCCATGCAGAAAATGGTACGGTGAAAGGGTCTGGGTAGAGGAAAGCTGCTCACGTCAGGAGAGAAAGAAAGGAGGACCCGGAAGGAGATAAGCACTTCCAGGTCATGCCCCAGTGACCCACCTCCAGTCAGACCCTGTCTCCTAACAGGAAGTCAGCTGTAGCACCTTCTTCAATCAATTTCCAAAAGCCTCTCCCATAAGCACATGAGGCTCTTGGGGGACATGTAGATATAAACCATAGCATCTGGCCTTTTCTATTGTTAGTGACTTGCCTAAGAGACCCTCTAGCTGATCAGACTTTCATGTGCACAGAAGTCCACGGCCGTATGTAGAACTCCTTTTTCAATGTCCAACGGAAAAGCAATTGTTCCAAGCCCGCCCTACTTTCCTTCCCACTTGGTACACACATTATGGGTATCCAGTAATAACCATGGCTTGTTGAGCTGAAAACAAAAACCAAGCCTGACTTACAGAATGGATAATACATATCATTACGTTAAGATACCATGTTTTGTGCAGCAAGTAAACAGCAGAAATGCTTATGCAACAGAAAGGAAGCAAAAAAAACAAAGATCACTTCTTCCACTTCATTTTCTACCAAAGCCTGTTTCTTGACAATTTTGGATATATAATTTTATTTCAGCTGCATTACTAATTCGAATAGTTCAATGATTTTTTAAAAGACAAAGTAGTTTTTTGGTAAAGTTTTCCTGCATTCTTATTTGTAGCCTTTTTTTTTACATTTGGGATTCAATAAATTGAATATTATTAAATTTATTATGTAACATAGATTATGTACAGAGTACAAAAAAGGGCTAAGTTGTTTGTTAGGATAACAGGATTTCTAAAATTATTAGGAATTTATAATATTTTTATTAGAATAATTAACATTTAAAATTGCTGAGACATTCAAAATCATTTGATTGGATAAACTAAATTCCTTCACAATTTCTCAGTGTAAAGCATGTCCATTTCCTGTTTCAGGTGGAGCCTACTATCTCATTTCCAGGAGCTTAGGGCCCGAGTTTGGTGGGTCGATAGGCTTGATCTTTGCATTTGCCAACGCAGTGGCCGTCGCTATGTATGTGGTGGGATTTGCTGAGACTGTAGTAGATCTTCTTAAGGTAATTAAAACTTTTCTTAATAAAGCCAAGCAAGATCATTCAATTCAACTTTCTTTTTCAGGGCACTAGGGGGTATTATTATGGGAGGATATAGGAGAAGGACCACCTAGTGCGGTATCAGAAGTTCGGCTTTCGGTTCTGGCTCTCACTTTACCAGCTGGGAGACTTTGGACCACTTCCTCTGTTTACCTGAACTATAAGCTGGTCCGATAATATCCTGTGTATTGAATAATATTCTGTGTACTGAATAATAGCCTATGTAGTTCACAGAAGTTTGGTTCAGTCAGATGCAATGATACAGAAGAAGTATCGTGTAAAATATGAAACATCAGATAGATAATGGACATTATTATCGCAGTCATACTACTATTATAGTTATGAATTTCTGAAGGAAAAGAAAGTTCAAACATTAAAATAACTCCGTGCAGAAAAATAGGCATTTCCTAGTTTAGGTGCCCTGCTAGGACCATATGTGTTGCAAGCACTTTAGTTAGCAGGCATTTGAACTAACTTCTGGTCTTGTGGTAATAGCACTGACTGAATTCACCTGGTAAAAGTATCTCTGTGTCAAAATTAGATGAATAAATGAGCATATTATCTACTTCATAAAGTATGTTATCTTAAGAGGTGCATTATCAGGTCTGTGTAGCCTGTTCTTAAATTGCACAGCACTTATTTTCAATATTCACATTATAAACCACTTGTTTTTATTCCTCTAGGATTCCCCTTGACATATAAAAGTAACGATCCATTCTTCTGGAAAAAACACAATATGTGCATGCATACATTTTTACTTAGTGCTCCAGGGGCCTCAAGAGCTCTTACTAGAATGCATCTCTACTGTATATAACTTCTAATCTTGGCCATCAAATCCCTATTATCACAAGAAACAAATAATGCTAGGTTCTTTACCTTCTCAAATTTATGAGTGCTTCATTTTTCTATTGTCCAACATGGCCCCAGGCATTAGTGTACAGTATCTCTTCTGGATGTAAACTGCTACAATAAGACCAATGTACAAAAATCTGTCTCTCCAATCATTCTGTTGATTCCCCTCCCCCAGGAGAGTGATTCCATGATGGTGGACCCGACCAATGACATCCGGATCATAGGCTCCATCACTGTGGTGATTCTTCTAGGAATTTCCGTCGCTGGAATGGAATGGGAAGCAAAGGTAAACTTCTCAGAATGATGTTATCAGCAACTGCTGGTCAGCTCCTGAACAAAATGCAGGAATTGAAGGAAGCCCATCTTCTAAAACATGGTTGTTGTTATTTGTCATGGGAAAAGGAGCACGTTAGGTCTAATGGAAGAGTGAGTGTGCAAAGCACCAACTCAGCTCATGTGGCACATGAACAGGCCTGTGTTTTTTCCTCCTTTGTGCTGTCAGCACAGTGACACAGCCACCAAGGTCACTGCATCCACATGCACAGGCCCTTTTTGATCTCAGCCACACTGGAAGCCCATGTCTTAGTCACCCCTGGAATCCCCTTGCAAGCCGTCTGTGAGTGCTGATGGCCCCCAAAATGGCAAGCATGTTGGAAGAAGGTGACAGAGGCAGGGCTATCATTCTCCTCTGGAATCCAGCACTTCACCGGTGAAATTAAGGTCACCATAGGCTTTGGAACCAGACCATATCTAGATTTAATGAGTTGTAAAGCGTAGTAAATAACTGAATGACAGGGAGCATGGCTTTTGCTTCTTCGGGGACCTTCACACAGGGATCGGTGCAATTTAAAATGTTCCTCCATGCCTGGCAATGCACAACTAGTTCTCACGTGGTCACCAGAAATGAAAAGATGGCAAAGCCTCCCACCTATGTAAGGCAAGATCCCTACATGGTGGTTTATTATGGATTATGAATTCCCACATTAAACCAAAGTTAAGTGAGTGCCGACCACATGCTGGGCATTCTGCGAGACACCAGATGTTTAACTGTGACCAAGACAGGCACAATTCCTGAAGCACAATCAGGGTATGGTCTCTGGGTAGATGAGCAGTAAGCAAGTAAATAGAGAGATAAATATAAAATGATAAATTGTGAAAAGTACCATAAAGTAAATAAGCGCAAGGTTTTAGGCTCAATGTCCAGGGCAGGAAGAAAGGAAAGAAGAAAAGAAGGAAGGGAGGAAGGGAGGAAGAGAAGAAGGAAGGAAGGAAGGAAGGAAGGAAGGAAGGAAGGAAGGAAGGAAGGAAGGAAGGAAGGAAGGAAGGAAAAATGGAAAAATAATAGGTAGCAGGGGACCCCTACTCTCCATTGCTTTCTTCCCCGAGGGAGGCATTATAGTTCAGCAGCAGTAGAGGGCAGTATTTAAAGCTCTAGGTCTGTTAGAGTGTCTAGTTTTGAATCTGGTTTGTGTCTCTGAGACCCTGAGTCATTATTTAACCTCTTTGTGCTTCAGTTTCCTTATCTTTAAAGTGGGGACACTAGTATTCCCTACTTCATAGGGCTGTCGGTGGCATCACTTACCTGAGGGAATACGGGTAGGTTTGAAGCTGCATCTGTTATGTCGCATGCCCTCAGTGAACAATAGCTGCTCAGTAGTTATTTAGATGAAGTGGTGAGGAAAGGCCCCTCCGAGGACGTACCTACCTGAGACTCAAATGAGGAGGAGGAGGACACTGCTACACAGGGTAGAGAGGTGTGGAGTCCATGTCGAGGGTGATGCCAAGCATTGGCAGGGCCAAAGGAGGGTGAATTAACCCATGAGCTCTGCAGGCTGCTCACGCCGAGCACACACTGGCCAGCTAGCATCAAGTGCCTTGGGCATCACGGGAATTCTGCCAACCCTTCTGTGTTCTGGCTCTGCTTGTACAGTTTGGAAGAGGAAGAACCCACAGGTGTTCTATCTAGAAAAAAGCTCAAGTGCATAAAACATTTGGCATCATTCACATTTCTGGAACCGTTGCAGTAGTTACCCACCTACTTCTCGGACTGTCCTTGCAAAGTCAGCCTCAGGTACCCAAGTCCCTGCTCTCATGGAAAAGATAGCATCGAAATCCAGATGGAACAGGCTTAGAAAGACACCATTCGCTAAGGCTGCTCTTGTTACCTGTGCTGAACAGCAGAGTCTTAACTGGAATAATCAGGCTCTCTCCAGCGGACACATCATTTTACAATTATGTGATTAAAGATGTTAAACCTAACGCAGTCTCCTTTCACGTTGCCATTGCAGGCTCAAGTGATCCTTCTGGTCATTCTCCTGATTGCCATTGCAAACTTCTTCATTGGAACTGTCATTCCATCCAACAATGAGAAGAAGTCCAGAGGCTTCTTTAATTACCAAGGTACAGGAGACAAATGAGTTGCTTCTCAGTGGATGGCTCTTCATCGTCCCTCACACCGCAAGACCAGCCATGACAATCCCAGTACAGCCCAGGAAAGAGGCGGAAATTGGCTCCAGGAGGGCCTCGGTTGGGTCTGAACTCCGCTGCTTACCAGCTAGAGAAATCATTGAACATGTTTGGGTCTCAGATTTTCCTGCTAAAGCGAGAATGGTGACAATAACCTCCAGAGGGAATTCTGAGAAGTAAATAAGAGAGTGGATGTGAAGTTGCTTTTTAAATCTTAAAATGCAGGGCAAGTTGTCCCTGTCAAAAACTAGGAATAGGAAGTACAGGCAGGGAAAGAGAGCAGAGCCTGAACAATTGGCTCAGCCATTGCGGATAACTGAGTTCAAACACAGTTGTTTTTTTTTTTCTTCCTGGTAGACTTTCTGGTACCTTACCTTGCAGTGGCTTTACCTTGTGCTGTGTTGCTGTCCAGTTTTCAAGCGTAAGGCATCATAGCAGTTCCTTAGCGTGGCATCCTTGCTAACACAATGAAGCGTGGGATTTGTCTTCTCTCTCACCTACTCTACTCCGCCACTTCTTGCCCCCTTTCCAGTTTACTCAAGAATCAGCTGCTGAGGGTTTTTATTTGTTTTAATTTTCCACTTCATTATTTATTCAGTTGTTGTTACTTGTTTTGTTTTTTGAAAAGCACATCATCTCTTTCTTCCTCACCCTTCTTCTCTGTAAAGACCATCTAGTTTGCTTTGGATGTTGACATCTTTTTCCTCCTATTTTTCCCCTCTTTCTTGCATGTGTGTTTTAAACTTTCTTTCCTTCTTTTCACATCCCAGGTTCCCTATCATTCACAATTTTCTTCCTCCTTTTCTTTTTCCTTCATGTTTTGCTTCCAGCTTGCTGGGGTTTTTTCTTTTTGTTTTTCATTTCAGCATTTGGCAACAACCTATGGATAGTATTATTTTATGTGTTCACATAAAATAATATACATAAAATAATACTCCTCCCCATATTGTTTCCCCATATGTGAGAATTTTGCATAAGGATTTAAGATCCAAACTTTGGAAACAAGGATCAGAGATTAGAAAATTAATAGCCAGATTTTGAAGTAGCCTAGTCCACAAAACTCTCCTACCATTAAAAAATAAAACAGAAAAACAGAGAGTTGGTTGTACCAGGTATTCATGCATGAGAGAATGTAAGTGTATGGGGCCTGGGTGTATAAGAACACGTGTGGTCTATTTACGAGTATGCTGATATGGTCATGAAAGAATGCTTCATCTTCTCCAATCTTTTCTAGATTCAAAGATGTCAGGCATCCTGGGTCTCTGTGGACACAACAAATACGCGTGATTTTTCAGAGCTATGTCCTGGAGATCTGAAACCTTACGTATTTTAGCTCTTGGCAAATAAGAACACCAACACCCTAAGATCATTCCACTTAGAATCCAGGGATACATTTGCACTTGGAATTATAGAACCCAAAGAACTCGACCTACTCTCTGAACCGTCTGCCTGTTCCTTTTCTTGTCCTTTGTGCTGCAGCGTCCATATTTGCGGAGAACTTTGGACCAAGCTTCACGAAGGGGGAAGGGTTCTTCTCTGTCTTCGCCATTTTCTTCCCAGCAGCTACTGGAATCCTCGCTGGCGCCAACATCTCGGGAGACTTGGAGGTGCGTTGTTTCCTCTGCTTTGCAGGCCTGGGAGGTCACAGTGCGGTTGATGGGAGTCACAAGGTGCTGTACCCATTGAGTGTGACCACGTTTCGCTACAGATTAAAACTAGGAGGTTTCTGAAAGATTTCCTGGTCATTTATGATTTTTCTCTTTCCATGTCGCATTCAGGTTACTATTTCAGATAATTTTTCCAAGATCTTATGCAATGGTGTCAGAAAAGCAGAGTACATTGACCTGATGTCATTTCGCCAACAAAATGTATAGAGTTCAGTGAGAAAGTATCCTAACTACCTCCTCCTTTAAAACCATACTGAGTAAAAACATGGAACATTTAAGAAAAGCAAAACTAGAACAAAACAAAAACCAACCACTCCATCACTTAGCACTCCATTCATATTATTCTATTCATATTATCCTAAGTCCTATATGGATCATTGTATTGGGTACGACATTGGACTGAGCGATTTATAAAAGACCACTAACAATGGCCAAAACAAGATAGAGTTTGTTCGTCTAGTGCATAAAAATTTGAGCTCATATGCTGCCCAACAAGATAAGAAAGGTCTGCTTCAAAAGGTAATCCAGGGGTCCAGATGACCTCTCTTGTATACCATTACCCTAGCGTTTGTCCGCGTCTGCAAAGTCCAAGATTACCAATCAAGATTGAGTCAGGTGGATGGCAAGTTCCGTCTCTTCCTGGGCAGTGTAGGGACTTAGTGACGATCTGCCTCAGAATAAAAAATAAAAGATGACTGGAGCTGTAGCTCAAGGCAAAGGCACTTTGTTCAATCCCCATTACATAATAAAGTCATAAAATAAAATCCCTTTCAAGATTACATTCCAGTCCATTGGAAAGGAAATAAGGAAGCAGAATCAAGCAATTCCCAGACTTGTATGCATTTCTTCTGCTGCCATTCCATTAATGAGAATTTAGTTTTGCAAACTTACCTCGTTGCAAAGGAGGCTGAGAAATACAGTCTCTAACTGAACAGGCATGTGCCCAGGTAAAACTTTGAAAGAGTTCTAGCATTAAAAGGAGAAAAGGGAAGCTAGGTATCAGGGGAACAATAAGAACTCTCTTTAAAAATAGAGAACAGGGCCGGTGAGATGGCTCAGCAGCATAAGTGCCTGCCTGGCAGGCACGAGGTCCTGAGTTTGACTCCTGGTACCCACATAAAAAGGAAAAAAGGGCCAGTGATATCGCTCAGTGGCACAAGCTCCTGCTGGCAAGTGTGAGGTCCTGAGTTCAACCCCCGGTACCCACATAAAAAATAAAATAAGTAAATAAATAAAAATAGAGAACATACATATTTTACCTCACACAAAAAAAGTAGAAGACACAGGCTTTTACCTCAATAAATTTATAATCAACTTTACAAGATAAGTATTTTCAAAAGTCATCAGGAGATAGCATATTACAATGATCCATGCATACCCACGTTTATAGCAGCAGAGCTCAGAATAACTAAATTTTGAAAGTGGCCTTTATGTTCATTAACAGATGAATGGGTAAAGAAAATGTGGTATTTACACATAATGGAGTACCACTCTGCCATGAAGATAAATGTGAGTCATTTTCAGGAAAACAGATGCAGTGCTCGCTTCTATTGAAATTGGAAAATGGATGCACGTTGAGTCCTTTACATTGGGTGGAATAAATCAGACACAAGCTTAAATATCACATGGTTTCTTTACTGTGAGAAAGACAAAATATAAGTAAATTAAAGAGCAAAATAAAAGATAGATAACAGGAAACAGGGAGAGTGATCTTTTGCAAATGGGAAGGAGAGGGAGGGGGAAGGAAAGGAGGGGAACAGGAAATAAAAAGAAATAAGATGTATTATATACACGTACCAACTCCTCACAATGAATACTATTGATCTTTACGTACTTCAAGCGTGTACTAATAGATTTTTTTTTTTTTTTTTAAAAAGAGTCAGTAGGAGACGTGTATAAATGAACACTGTCCAGGTGGGTTGTGAAATAAAAATACTGAAGAAGTAGTTGTTCAGTTAGGGATGATTTCCTCATAGGGCTAACTGTTGAATCTGAACTTGAAGCCAGGGCCGGCTGCTGACTGCCGGTGAGAGAGGTAAGGGAGGCGCAGGCTGAGTGGACCACAGAACAGTCAGGCATGCGTGGGGGCGCTGAGCGCGGGGAGCAGTGCCTTGGTTCCCACAGGGGCAGGGGAACCAGCTGCAGGAGGGATGTGCTCAAGGGGCGCCATCTGTAGACCACAGCTCCAGGCAAGTGGAGACTTCGCCTTTGGCTTTATTCATTGCTGCACCATCTGAACTGATAAGACATTGATAAATATTTATTGAGTGACCAAGCTGGGGCATTTAGATTTGCTACATTAGTGACCACAGTGCAGTGGTAAATTCTTAGGTGGAGATAATGGCAGGAAAAAAAGGACTGTGCTGAAACTTAGGAACATCAAGAAACTTATTCCAAATGACTCAAGTAGTAAGTGTCACTACTTAATGCAATTTAGTTATGGATGTTGTACTTGTGGTTTCTCAGCACTGGAAAAGTATCCAAGGTCACTGATTTAAACTTCTGCTGACTGTAAGCACACTTCTAAATTAAAGAACATTATGCTTTCCTCTGCCTCCTTATCTCTCTCTGTTCAGTCTGCATCAGATGCTTAGTAGTCAGTTTGGCTTAGTTGGCGTTTACAGAGTGCCAGAATTAAGGCCATGGAGGAGGAAGGGACCAAAGGGGACGGCTTTTGTAGCTGTCAAGAGAAGCAATGAAGAAAAGCAATCTCAACTACGATCCATGACAAGAAAATATTACACATCACAATCAAATCCACACTTAATATTTTCCCCAATTGGTTCTTTACTACAAGCAATGTCTTCTGATATTTTCACATCAGTTCTATTTTATTGTATTGTTTTAACGCTGGTTGCAACTTGTTGAGATGACTTCATAGCATATAAATGCTGTAAAGGAAGCTCACACTTGATCATTGAGGTTGGAATGGCAGAAGGACATCATAATGGAAACGTCTAGCAGGCAGTTAGATTGATAAAAGGAGGGAGGGCAGACTGAAAGCCATGCAAAGATGAGCTCACCCAGATATGTGCAAGAAGGAGAGAGGTGGTCCAGGGCAGTGCTCAGGGAAACACAGACATTCAACATATTTATGGTAACAAGGGAACCAGTGACAAGAAAAGACAAAGAGCTGTCTAAGAGGTAGGGGAAGGCAGGAGACACTGGTGTCAGGAAAATCAAAAGAAGGCAGCGCTTTGGGTAGTTGCAATGTGATCAAAGCCGTAATGGGCAAGTGTGGTAAGTACTGAGAGGTGACAATATGCTGGAAAATCAGGAAGGAACTTCAGTACCTATAGATGTGATTTCTCTCCAAGAGTGAAACTAGAAATAATAGATGCAGTTCAATTTTGTAAATTACTTTTTGCACAGTGTAGGGAGATGCAACTTGCTTACCTCTCTCTGTTCAGTGCCTCAGAATCCTTCTCAAGATGGCCCTTGGGCTGTCAGTGACAGTTAACAGGATTTGGCACAGGGGGAGGTGATACCAAGTTCCCACGCTGAACCTTCTCTTTGCTAATGATGCACCAATAGATGTTCTGTATTCCTGGGAAAAAATTTGGGGAACACTCTTCTAATCCAAAGAGTGAAGGTGACATTTCAGAGATGCAAAATTGGGATACGACTGATATACTCGAAGAGCAGCACCCTAATACATTGCTTATGTTCTCTCCTAAGAAAAAAATACAATGTTTAATTAAGAGTGGTGGAAGGTTAGATTTTGGATTACTGCTGGAGGAGTGAAATTAACACTTAGAGCAAAAACTGAATTTGTCAAAGTCCCATACCCTGTCTATGGGCAGCTAGACCAAACAATGCCATGTTTTTACTGATCCTATGAAATAGGATCATATACACATTATGTTAATGTCTTAGGATTATTTGCCCCTCACGTAATTTCTATTAAGCAGTCTTGGAGCTCGTAGGAGCAGATAGTTGTAAATAAGAACTAAGTCTGTGTTTTAGGTCCAAGACTGCTTTCTATCTTCACACCTCTTATCCTTATAGATTTTCTTTCTTGCTCGCTTAGTACACATTCCACTCAGATCCTAAGAAGTTCTTAATTCATAAGATAAATTTTAAGACGTGAATCGGTGAATTAGTGGGGCCTATTACAATCATAGCTGCCACCTTCTCTCTGTGAGTGGCTCTGCTGCACACGCCTGCCCCGTGGACTTCTGGAGATGATGGTTAGGAAGAGAGGTTGGATGAGCAGGACACCCAGACCCAGAGCTCACAGAGCGGCTCCGCATGGCAGGCTCTCGGTTAAGATGCGATTTCCCACTGTCAGGCTGAGTCTCCATTCACCGTGAGTGACCTTTTCGATGGGCTTGATCAGCATATTTTTAAGTTAAAAAGAAAAAAGCCCAAACTTTGTTTGACTGCACTGATTGCTTATTTGTAGTGATGAAGCTCCTGTCCTCTAGTGGCGAGATCACTGCCTCTTGGGATTATACCTCCCTCAATTCAATATTTATTGACTTCCACTATATGCCAGGCACTGTCCTGGGTAAGCAATGAATGCATTAAAATCTCTACTTAGTAATGCCTGTTGAGTTGAGTTGAATACAGTTCAATATGTGGCTTGAAAATTGATTTAGCCCCCCAAATCGGATATAAAATAGTAAATTAAATATGATGTGAACTCAACTTCATGAATGCATACACATTTATAGTAAAGAGAAAAGCCCGTTTTCTGGTATGAGCTTAAAAACAGGCTTCCTTTATGCCTGCTTATGGAAATAAAAGCTCTCCAATCACACGCATTCCTGAACTAGATTCCAAATGAGGGATTTGAAGGATTGGAGAACTTAGTGTGTCATCCTCTTTGCTCAGTCAGAAGTAATTTTTTCAAAGGCAGGCTCGAGCTCAGTGTAAAACAAATACACAGAGAAACAAATATATATTGGAATGCCAGATATATTTGTACACTTTCCCTTACACTTCCGCGGCTGATATATCACAGGAGAAGGGAAGGGGCTGGTAAGAGAACTACCTATCGTACTTTTCTATAAAACCTCTTTCCTGAACAGTTCATGATCTCTTCAGTTCAGCACAAAGTTTTACAGATATCTTTATTTGCTTTAAAAACTGTCCAGAAACAATTCAAGCTCACCACTTTGCCATTTGGTCATTTCTTAGAACTTGCCTTGGGAAGGGTAGCTTAGGAATTTGAAAATAACTCTGAGCCACCTATGTTTACTGTACACTATTTTCCCAAAGGACCCCCAAGACGCCATCCCCAGAGGGACCATGCTGGCCATTTTCATCACCACCGTAGCCTACCTGGGGGTTGCTATCTGTGTGGGTAAGTTGTATGTCTGTGTCAGAATGACAATAAGCCCGGTCATTCTCCTTATCTAGTGGGCTTCCAGTGGAACATAACTAGAAAGGTTTTTAATTCCCTTCTTGTTAATGGTTTGAATCATTTAGGGTTTTCGTGCAATTAAGCTGTAATACTGGCATGTCTGGGTCAGTGCTAGAGTAGAGCTAATCAGATGGTTGTCCTGTCTGAGCCTAAAGAGGTCCCCATTTTGTTACCCTGGGTGACATTTCCACTGCTAAGAAAGCCACACTTAGAGAACCTGCCTAGAAGGTAGGTAAGGAACAGAGCAGGGCAGAGAAACAAAAAATCAAGGCAAAATGAAGCAAACACATAGCCTTAGGAAAGCATGAAAGATGTAGGATTTATGACAGTATCTCACCCTTGGACTGCTCTCCCTGATATGGAAATGTCACTGTCACCAATCAGCAGGAACTCAGAACAAGACCCAGCTGCTGGAAGTATGGGCAGTCAGCGCCCGTATTGCTCAGGGAGCAGAAAACGTGTGTACTTTCCTGCTGCTAGTGAGGCCGACTTGGATAAGGTTGTTAAAAGCGCTGTTGTGTCATTTCCAAGTCAAGTTACATGTAAAGAGTTTTTGTTCTAGCGCTTTAAGAAATCACATTTTCAAATGACATTGAAATTGCCTAAAGTTAAATTTCTCAAGTGGTTTTTCTTTTTCAGACATGAGAAAGGTAAGGGAATGAGCAAAGTTACAGACCTCATTTCAGGGATTCTTCTAGTCTCCCCCTGACCCATGGGTAGAAAAATCAGCATTTCTCTACTTTTCCCCGAACTGGGGAAAGACAGTCATGGAGTCAATGTCCTGTCCTTACTGCAAATAATGGCTCATGGACTGGCTTCCTGGGAATTTGCAAGGATCTATCATGCAGAAGTTAAAATAGATGATTCAGAAAAGTCAGCTTGGCGTAAATGAACAATGCAAAGAGGTAAAACCCAAAATGAGTGGTTTTGTTTGGTAATCAACAGGCATAATTTCAAGTGTTTTAGTAGAAGCCTGAAGGCTACATCTCAGGGTTATGGTAAAAAGATTCCTGTGCTGATTAAGTTTTTCTTTCAATTGAAAGACTCTATGATTTTTAAGTCTTTCCCAGATTCAAAGAATATCAATTCCACAACTAAGATGGAAGGTTTCTATTAGTTCCCGTCCCTGATTCCTGTCTTAGAATTGCAATATTAGCAAGGAATGAGAGAATTAACTGTCGGTGGAGTTTGAAAAACAAACTAACTTTACTCGTTGGCATTTAGTTTGTAAAATATTTTTCCTTCATGTAGTTAAAAAAGTTTATATATATATATATATATATATATATATATACATATTTCATGAATATATTCATATATTCTAATAATGCTATCAAATACATAGTGACAGACATTACAGTCAAAAACTTGTAAGGAAAGTTAGTGATTCTATATCAAAAATCTTTTAGATGCTCATAATTCCTAAGAATCTATGCTACAGAAGTATTTTGAGACACAAAACATTCTGCACACAAAGATATTCATCTTAGAATGTTTATCATGGAAAATAACAAATACTCCCATGTGTGAAAGTAATGGAATAAACTGAAAGAAATGTTTGATAAAACATTATTTGACTATAAATACCAATGGTCAAATGGGAACTCTTAATATTTTCTCCTAAAACACTGCCTGTAGTATTTAAGCCATTAAACTTTTATATAAAGTAGAATTATAATGCTGTTTAAAAAATGATGCCAGGAGTTAGTTGAAAACAAGGGCCTCGTAATTACTAAAACGGCCTTCTTCGGTTCTCACAGATAAGGAAGTACATCCTTGTAGCTTGAAAAACATGGGCTCGGCAGCACTAGAGCAGAAATGTGGAATGTGACCTGATGTGCAAGCCACACACCAGGTCAGAGGTCCGCGGGGAAGGCCTCCTCCACCTCCGGACGTCCTCCCTGCCGTTGAGATGGCACCGTGTGACAGATAGGGGCGCTCCAGAGCTCAGCGCGTGGGAGCTTCCGGTCACCAGGTCCCAGGAAGCACTGGCCGTGAGCACAGGCTAGGAATAGGCCTGTGCAGACGCAAATCCAGCTACGTGTGTGTTCAGGAGAGAGCCCCGAGAGAGAGCAGAGCCTTTACATTGCAGAAATGAAAAGCCCCGTTGTTCCCACAGCGGCCTGTGTGGTCCGAGACGCCACCGGAAGCGTGAATGACACCATCATTTCCGGCATGAACTGCAATGGCTCTGCAGCCTGTGGGCTGGGCTATGACTTCTCAAGATGTCGGCACGAGCCCTGTCAGTATGGGCTGATGAACAACTTCCAGGTTCGCACTGCCAAGAAAACACCATTGTTACCATGGTTGTGCTTTAGCACATCACAGCCAGTGAGCCTTCTGAATCTGAAACTGATCGATTTGAATTCAGTCTGTGTGTGAGGGACAGGAACCCTGTGGTGGCGATGCCGTGGTTACATTTCCTGTGGCGGGGACACAGCAGGCAGTAGGGGAAATGGCGTCCCCAGGGAGAGGGCACCACCTGGCACTGTCTTCTGGTGGCTTGTACAGGATTTCATGGTGGAAAGGAGCAGCTTAGATTAGCTAGTCCCGTGGCCTTTGGCCTAGGACAGACTGCTGAGGTGGCCCGTGGTGCCTGGAAGCCAAGAGCAAGAGAGAAATTGGGAGCGGAACAGGGAGGGATGTGAGGGGGAAGGGACATTGGAGAAAGGCAGGACTCGAAATGTGCTAATTTGTCTGCGTGATTGGTGAGGAGAGGGAGAAGTAGGTGTGGGGTACAGTCTTCATTCATCTGTGTCAACTACCAACACAGAGAAATTAACTTGGCTGAAGTCATTATCCAAAATATGACTGAAATGGATAGAATCTCATCAGATCTCAGATACAAAATTATGTTTGATGAACACAGGGAAAGCAAAGGTCTGAAAACTCTGTGTGGGGGAGAAAGAAGAAAGGCTAATGCTTTTAAAAAAGACTGGTAAACAGCTAAGCCCCTCCCCAAATCTTATTAAAATAACACTTTCTTCTGGATAGAATTTCTCACCATCAAAGAAACATATGACTGCAGAGAACAGAGAGGTAAACTACTATCAAAATCCTTGAAACCATTCCTCTATTTTTTTCAATATCTTATAGATACATTTTGGTGAGCACTTATTATTTTGTAAATAACACAAAAGGTCGTTTTCATTCTGAAAGAACAAATATTAAGAATTTGGAGGCAGATGTAGTGAGACACACTTGTAAACCTGGCTACCAGGGAGGCTGAGGCAGGAGGATCACAAGGTTGAGACCAACCTGGGCAATTTAGGGAGACCCCCTCTTAAGAGGACAAAATAGTTTTTAAAGAAATAGGGATGTAGCTCAGCACTCTGGGGGCAGGCTCCAGAAGAGGGAAAGAGAGAGAGAGAGATTAGGAGAAGGAGGAAGGAAGAAAGAAAGGAAGGAAGGAAGAGAGGGAGAAAGAGGGAAAGAAGGAAGGAAAGGAAGGAAGGAAGAGAGGGAATTAAGACTAAAGCAGGGTGGATATTTCATTCCAAGCAATTGGCTTATAAAATATTCCAATCATCAGAAGTAGAGAAGGAAGTTTGCACACTATTTGGCTGATGTTTTCAGCCGTCTGCTTCCCTGAACCTTTCTCCTCCAGGTCATGAGCATGGTGTCAGGGTTCGGTCCCCTCATCACCGCTGGAATCTTTTCGGCAACGCTGTCCTCCGCCCTGGCCTCCCTGGTCAGTGCCCCCAAGGTGTTCCAGGTGAGACTGGCCTGCAAGCCCGTGCTCCTCCCTTTGCGATGGCTCAAGCTGGGAGACTTCTTCCCACCAGCAATCATTTTCCATCATTTTCTGAAACAGTTAATGTTTGCATCTGGCTCGGGCGCTCTGTCTGCCACATAGCCAAGATCGATTCAAATAACATAAAGAATGACAAAATGCGGTGTTCACATGGGCCTCATATTTTGTACCGATTAATCTTCCCCCAAATCTTGTTGGAATCACCCAGAGAAAATGACTGTGCATAGGTATAAATGACAAATTCCTCCTCTTTTTTTCCATTAGGCTCTGTGCAAGGACAACATCTTCAAAGGCCTGCAGTTCTTTGCAAAGGGATACGGGAAAAACAATGAGCCCCTGAGAGGATATTTGCTCACCTTTGTGATAGCTATGGCGTTTATTCTGATCGGTGGGTAGCTTTCTTGTTATTACTGGAAACCACATCATTCTGATTCCTCAAGCTTTTCCTTTCCGTTTGAGAAATTACCTGTTTCGTATTTAAGATCCTGCTTGGCAGTACTGGAGTCTGTCTAAGAAGGAAATGAGAAATCCTTGTGTGTTGAGGGTCTTTGAGCAGCCTGAGAATGCTCTGGACTTTAATCTGTGTGAATAGGAAGGTTGGAAACCCATCAAACCGTTTGCAACCCCCAACTGCTCCAGAGTTGTCCCTGCCACCACACTTACTGGCCTGATGGCTAGCAAAACTGAATTGTCCATGGCCCCGTTTCTTGGAGTGTGGTTGCTTGACCCTGGACTCAGAATCACCCGTGTGTTTGTGAAAGTGCAGGTTTTTCAGGCTCAGCCCCAGAGTTACTGAAGCCAGATCTGAGGATAAGGTATCTGCCTTTTACCAGCTCCTCAAAAGGTCATTAGCATTGAGAACCACGTACCTAGGCTATAATCTTGGCTTCTCCCTAGGCGGTGTATCCGCAATTACATGGTCTTGGAAAGATGGGTTCACAGCTGTAGCCCACACATGCCTTGGCCCTCCCTGAGGCCCCACCTTTGCTGGGTGAGGGGATTTGAGGAAAAGAAGCTAAAGGCAATGTTATGATGGGAACTTCCCGTGAACACCCCAGTGCCAAGCATGAGGGCTTCTCTTCATTACCTATGAAACTCAGAAAGGGACACTATGCAGAATCCACATCAAATTTCTATGAGGTTAAAGAGGGAAATATATAACTGTACATTTCTTAGATTTTTTAAAAATTAAATATAAGGGATTATATATAGAGATGTACCAATCTGCTACATTTAAATGATCTCACAGCCAAAGTTTAAACATTTGCGTGTAAATTAAATGATATCTTTTATGATCACTCTGTCAAAATGTGAATTACCTCCACGAACAAGTCTGACAGCAGTTTTCACCATTTCCTTACTGGTTTCTATCACACCCTGTTGCCACCTGCTTTGGTATCACTGAGGTTTATTTAAGATGTCTGAACTTCAGGTGAATGAAGGTGTCTCTGCATTTCTTCTTTATCACATAATAAGCAATCCATCTGGGATTGAATTACAGTGGATATATAGCCACTGAGGGCTAAAGTACTTTTGATAGGCTTTGAGAGGTAGAACTACCCAGAGATGGGGAAAAGTATAAAGAGCCCAGCTAGCAAGCAAAAACTTGTTGGGTGCGTGTAGACAGATTTCCAGTTGGGAGTTTCTAGTGCACCGGTATTTATCTACTCTGTCACCCCACGGAGCCTTTTGGTCATATACACAGCAGGTAAAGGACACAGGTGTGGTGCCTCCGAAGTGGCTACAGAGGAGTTTATCATATTTTCAGTCCCCAACTTCTCGCCAACTCCCATGTGAAATTTTAGTAGGTAGAGGTCTTGATTTTCTATTTTCTGATTTGTAGGTTTTCTTGATTCTCACTTTATGAAAACCCTGGCTAAGAATATATGTGTAGCCCCAAAGAAAAATCACTAACTTCTTAAACTTTGACAGATGCTAGCTGTGTGTTCAATTTCCAAATAAAGTCAAGCTACCAAGCTATAGCCCCCATCTCATCACTCAGGTGTACGTGTTCAATTCTTTCTCCTACAGCGGAGCTGAATGTCATTGCGCCCATCATCTCCAACTTTTTCTTGGCTTCATATGCACTTATTAATTTCTCCTGCTTCCATGCCTCTTATGCCAAATCTCCAGGTAAGCTGACATTTCAAAACTAAAATAAGCCTAAGCAAATAGTTAGTTTGTCTCAATAAAATGAAATAAGCCAGTGAAAAGTGTTCCATCTGTGTTTCCATGTTTCCTTATATCCTGATGGGCAGTGTAATCCACTTTCTTTTGTTGAGTTGGGGGCTGGCTTCTGAAATAGAAAATGAATCATTTGAGCAATGGCCTTTTTGACCAACCGTAAAGTCAATTTTCTTCTGTGGCAATAAATTATTCATTGCAAGAGAAACCACATTTATTTCAGCAGTAGAAAAACACCACTATTTATTTCCAGCATGAAAGTGACCACAGAAGTGGAATAAATGTATGTATTTGAGATTTCCTTACTATCAATTTGCTTCCTGCCCTGATGTGGAAGAGAAGGATGAGTAGTTCCCATCATTACCTGCCGAGCACAGCCATTGCTGATTCACCTGCGGCCCATCTCGTGGATGTTGGGTCACTGGGGCACTTTTAGGCAGTGATTTAATGTTGTTCAAAACTTCACACCAAAGAACCTTCCTCTGTGTAGTTACACCTCATTCCTTCTTTGATTCCATCGGCTCGTAGGATTTCTTCCGCCTTCCCGCCAGAGTAGAGGCTTGTCTTATCGACCCTTACAAAGTCCCTCATCACGAGAACTTTCATGGAAGATGATTAAACACTCTTTCAGAGCCTGCCACCATCCCAAGCCTCCTTTGGAACACTTGCTCTGATTCAGATGAAATACAGATGGAAAGGGAACCTTTACCCACCCGGGGCTATGGAAGATCGCTCAGGACTTTTGGATGAGTTTTGGTATAGTCTGTTAACACAAAGAAATGCGTGGCTTCTTGCCTTGGTACGGCCATTTTTGAAAAACAAGGCAGAATTAGACAGGCTGGCAGGAGAAAGAGTGGAAAGAAGAACTGGATAGAGGGAGAGAGAAAAGGGAAAACAGAAAAATGCATAGAAGGAGACACACTGATACACAAACCAGAAAGTGACTGTCAGTCCTCTCTCTGTCTCTCTCTCTGCCTCTGTCTCTCTCTTTCTGTCTTTCTCTCTGTCTCTCTCTGTCTCTGTCTCTCAACCTCTCTCTGTCTTTCTGTCTCTCTCTGTCTCTGTCTGTCTCTCTCTCTCTCTAAAAAATCCAGCCTTGGTAAAGGCTATTGTATCCAAAGATGTTCCTTAAGTACTATTTCCATCTTGTGGTCATTTAAGGAAGTTTTTCCTGAAATCCTTTAAAGTTCTATTGTATTTTGGCAACTCCAAATTTAAGGCGTACTTCACCCATAGACCAAAGGTGTCCTCCAAATCAGAACTTTCCCATCTTGCCCATCCTGTCTCCTAGCTTGTCTTATTTCAGGGAATTAATGGAATAGGGAAACCTCCCGTGTATACAGGAAATGTGAGAAATATTTTCGTTACAAAAATGCATGACATATTAATGCATTGGGTTTAGAAGCCATTGCTAGAAAATTTCACCTTTTCCCATAGATAATTGTTCTCCTGGGGTAATGGAAGAGCTACCAAGGAGTTAAGCAGACTGACTCTTGATGATTGCTCTGCCTTTTCCATGAGCAAAAATAGCATGTTGTCTTAAACTTCTCTTTCTTGGGCAACCAAGAAGTTCTCTGTCCCCACCTTTCCATGTTTCTTGTCTCCTTCCAACTCCTGATAGAATAGATTTTGGATCCTCAGTGTTGGTAATTTGGGACAATTGGTGCATGAAGGAAATAGGCAGGGGTCCATCAGGGGAATTTTACCAGATGCTTATTTTCCAAATTTTACAGCATCCTATTTAATACAACCACCACCTTCATAGACCAGAGACTCAAGAGCATAGAAAAATAATAACAAAATTAGGGGAGGGACCTAAAGATTCCAATTCTTCATGCCAGAAGAACACATATTACCTACACTCTCATAATGTGCTGCCAGAGGACAGCAGTCATGTGGAAAGATTTCTTCTTTATATTGGTTGTTTACTTTCAGGATGGAGGCCTGCCTATGGGATTTACAACATGTGGGTATCTCTTTTTGGAGCCGTTTTGTGCTGTGCTGTCATGTTTGTCATCAACTGGTGGGCAGCTGTCATCACCTATGTCATTGAGTTATTCCTCTATATCTACGTGACTTATAGGAAACCAGGTAAGATGAGAAGGTCCGTCTAGGAGGGTTTCCAAATATCTTTCTACCCCTTCAGTCAACATTTATTGGGCAACCCCGTTGTATTAAGGTGGGCCATGTGTGCAGTAGATAAACTAATAAAATGTGACATAAGAATAACAATAATTAGCCTTGTTGAGCACCTATTACATGTCATGAGCTCATTTAATCCTCACAATTATGTTGCACTGTACATTAGGTATTAGTAGTTTCAATACAAAGGAAATGGGGCTTGAAGAGTTGACCACTTGCCCAAGTAACTCTCAACATGTGATAGACTTTAATGCTTTAACCGCAGGTGTATGATACCAAACCCCAGGGGCTTTCTCCTAGCTCACCGTCTGCCTCTAATATCCTAAATGAGATAAGTTCTCATCCTTGAGGAGTTACAAATTCACACTTAAGCAATTAATTATAATACAATATAGTAAGTACCATGAGTGTAATATGAGCAAATGGGTGGGAAAGGGGAGGGAGAGAGTAACCTTGATTAGAGTTATCCAAGAAAACTTTCTTGATTCATGGTTGTGTTCCCAGGGTCCAGCCCTCTGTAGGAACTTACATATTTGATGAATGAACAAATAAACAAGTTTAAAAAAAGAAAGCAACAAGAAGCAGTTAGGAGATGGTTCATGGGACAGAGTGAGAGGATGAGATTCTAGGCAGAGGAAAAGCAGAAGTGAAGTTAAGGATGCATACAAGTGCCTGCTGTGTCTGGGAAGCCTAGAGGTGTTAACTCAGGGAATTCTGGGGTGCTGAGGAGAAGGAGCACTAGGTCAGCCTGCAAGGGGTAAATAGGAGAATTAAATGCCATGGGAAATAATCTGGCTATGGTGAGGGCCAGGAAGATGCCATAGGTTGTTCAGTCAGAGAAGCGTAATTGGACTTGAACTTTGGATATCACCTTTAGAGCCAGTGGGATGGGTGGCCTGAAGCTGGGACAGACCAGGGCTCAGCCAGTGGGACCCAGAAATCCACTGTATTCCTCTTTCCCTTAAGATCACAGGAACTTTGGGAGGGCTTGTTTTGTTTTTTATATTTTTGTTTTCTATATTTTTAACATTAGGCACAATTTACATATGGTAAAAGGTCACCCCTTTTTGATATACAATCCATAAATTTTGACAAACCTAGACAGTCCTACAACCATCAGCATGAACAAGATATAGGAGATTTCCATCATCCCCAAAAGTTCCCTTATACCCCTATATAGTCAGTGTCTTCCTTCCAAAACTTAACCTCGGGCAACTGCTTTCCTTATTTCTCATCCTGTAGTTTTGTCTTTTTCCAGAATGTCACATACATAGAACCATGTAGTATGTAGCCTTTATGTTTGCCTCCTTTCAGTTCTCATAAGATTCATCCATGTCATTGCATGTATACGTCTTTCGTTCTTTTGTACTGTTGAATAGCATTCTGATTTACGCATATATCACAAAATTTTTAAAAATAATTCACGAGTTGATGGACATCTGGATTATTTCCAGTTTTAGGGCCATTATATTTAAAACTACTGTAAATACTCATATACAGGACTTTCTATGGATCTATGTTTTCATTTTTCTTGGGTAACTAGTAGTAGGATTTCTATTTCCATAGTAATTATACAACATATAATCATATTATATATGTATATATATATATATATATATATATATATATATATATATATCGCTTGGTAAGAAGCTGTTGAATTGTCTTTCATACTATCCATATCACTTTCCATTCCCACTAGCTATGAGTGAGGGTCCTCATTGCTCCATATCCCTGCCAGCATGTAGTATTGTCTGCCTAAAAAGCTATTCTAATAAAAGCGAGTTGTAATTCAATTTACATTTTCCCAGTGAATAATAATGTTGAACATCTTATTGCCACTGCTATCCATATATCCTCTTGAGTTAAGTCTGTTTAAATTTTTTGCTTAGTTTTTCAGTTATTAGTTTTCTTGGTATTCAGTTGGAGAGCTCTTTATATATGCTGGATACAAATCCTTTTGCGGTATATGTTTTACATATTTTCTGCAGATCTGTGCCTTCCTTTTTAAAAACACTTCCTGCGCCATATGTGATGGTGCATGCCTGTAATCCCAGAACTCAGGAGGCTGAGGCAGGAGGATTGCTACTGAGTTTGAGGTCAACCTAGGCTACATAGTGAGTTCAAGACCAGCCTGGACTATATAGAGACCTTGTTTCAAAAACATTTTTGTTCCCTTATAGTTTTGAATAATAGAAATTCTTCATTTTTATGAAGTTTAATGTATCTTTTTTTCCTTTTTTTTTTTCTCTTTTATGGTTTGGTATTTAGCATTTGATCTAAGATATTTCTTCCTAATCCGAGATACAACCATCTAGAAGTTTTAATGCCCTGGTAATTACATTAGGGGCTACTGAAAACTTGGAGTTAATTTTTATGTATGTTGTAAGATATGGTTCAAGGTTCGCTTTTTACATAGTCCAATCGACTAGTAGTGTTTTAGCTCTATAAAAACAGGCTTCCTGGGGCCGGTGAGATGGCTCAGTGGCGTAAGCGCCTGCCTGGCAAGTGCGAGGGTCCGAGTTCGACTTCCAGAACCCGCATACGATAAAAGGGCTGGTGATATCGCTCAGCGGCACGGGCGCCTGCTGGCGCGCGAGTTCCTGAGGTCGACCCCCCGGTACCCACAAAAAAAAAAAAAAAAAAAAACAGGCTTCCCATGTGCTTACTGCTTGGTGCATAGTCAACACTTGATCCGTGTTAGTCTTCTCATCTCCAGATAATCACCCCCAACTCGTTCTCCTGACTCTCCGGAGAAAGTCGGGAAGCACAGGCTCTGTCTGTCATGTGGCGTGGATGTGTACGTTCCCATCAGGGACTTCTCATAAAACTTAAGGCTCCGTTTAATATCTAAATTTGTTTTTATTTTTTAAGAAAAAGGAAGGCAAGAATGGTAGTGCTGACTTCCCATGTTATGAAGCTTAGGCTCTAAAGGGTCAAACTAAAATACTTGGTAAATATCCTTTACTTTCTTCGTGGACACCTAGAAGAATCCCTGAGCTCTTCATTTTGCTCCTCCGAGTGTGGAGGGGACTGCACTCGCTGCACGTAGAGAAATCCCTCTTTTGCTTTCAAGAATTCGAGAAGTGCCCTGAGTGTAGTCAGGGGCTGCGCATCTCCCCATGCGGTTACCTCTCAGCCTCTCCCATCACGCAAGATTCCCGGGACTTCAGGATCAGCGTTGCAGTCTGAGCCTTGCTGGAAAGAAGTCTGACTTCTAAGGATTCATATAGTATTCCTAGAAGAACGCAAGGCTTTTTCTAGGAAGCACTATATTCTATTTTCTCTTATTTGGGTGCTCATCACTGCTCATATAGCAAAGGAAAATTATAGAAAGGAATGGCTTGTAAGGATTATTCATGGTGTACAGAGAAAAGGTCAATGTTTTCTGTGCCAATCTCCTCCCGCATCCACAGATGTGAACTGGGGCTCGTCCACACAGGCGCTTTCCTATGTGAGTGCTTTAGACAACGCTCTGGAGTTAACCACGGTGGAAGACCACGTGAAGAACTTCAGGTAACTTTGGTGTCTCAGACATCCTGGTGTTCCGTGTTAGGAGTGGCTTCCTTTATGGGACATGAGTACACCCGAGTAGCTACAAACTTTGTGGCCATATTACCCAAACAGCCACATTTTCACCACAGCACTTCCTGTAAATGAGTGCTGTTCTCTGTCCACTCTGAGCTGTGCCCCCCACTGCAAACCACTGCCCTTCATAGTGCCAGCTGTCACCTGCCTTGTGTGGAGATAGAGAAGTGATTCAAGTGACATGTTTCAGAGGGATCTTGACCATTGGTATCGAATCCACTCAGCTTAAGACGTTGTAGTTTACTGATTTCCTTTAGGAGAAGTAATGGTTTGAGCTTTTCATGAGTTCTATCTTATTTTGAATGGTGTGTCACACATGCTTGCAGAGAGGATGAAGGAAGATGGCAGGAAATACTGGATGAAGAGAGACAGGTTGTGTTGAGAGTTGGGGTGGCATAGTATCCAGGGGAAACCCAATATCACCTTTTCCCTACTTTGTATTTATGTTGTGATTACACTAAAAATGCAAGGATGACAAGATGGATGGGCAGGGTGGTTCAAGAATTCTGGTGGGAAACCCAAGAAATAATTAGAGGAGAGACCGTTCCATTTGGCCAAGCCTTCTGCACCTTTCCATGGGGGCAGTGATTCTGGGCCCACAGCTTCGCTATCATGGCCAGTTGTCTTATCTCCTTTTCTTTACTTTCAGGCCCCAGTGCATTGTACTAACAGGGGGACCCATGACAAGACCTGCCCTCTTGGACATAACTCACGCCTTTACCAAGAACAGTGGCCTGTGCATCTGCTGTGAAGTCTTCGTGGTAAGAGCTGCCTCACCCATGGAAAGAGCTTTTCCTCCTTTTCCACCTTGGTTATTTTAGGTGACCAGAGAAGGTCCGTGCAATAATAGGAAAATGGCGAAACAGTTTGGACAAGGGCCCTCTTCCTTGATTCATAGTGCAAGGACCAGCAAAAGCCCATGATCCTGAATTTAAATGGGTAGATGGATGTATTTCTGATTCCAAAGGAGACCAACTAAAAGTGATAAATATCTCCAAATGGCAGCCTGGGAGTCAAGAAAAACAGAACTGACTCAGAAATAAAACAAAGGCAGTCAGGATGATAACTGTCCACAAAAATTTAAAAGGATGGAACAAGACAGAGCACCATTATATAGATTAACTGATGAGGACAGACCCAGACATAATGGCCATAAATGACAACAGCACATGGTGTTTAGATTAAATATTTGGCTAAATCTGACACTCCAGACATCTGGAGAATGAAACCAAGTTTCCCATGCCTCAGCTAAACAGAGCTAAATGAATTCCCTTTTGCTCAGGAAATATATGCTTGGATGATAATAATATATTGGTAGTTTTCCTGAGAGGTATTCAAAGTAGGTGCTAAAAATGTAACCATAATTATTGACCAATTTCTCAAGTAGGGAGAAACCATTAAAATCATGATTTAAAAAGTCTACATCTTCCAAACTAGTCTACCTCTACTCTCACTCATCTCTCTTTCTCCCTCCCTCTCCCTCTCCTCAAAATCCTCATCTATCAATGTATTTTTACAGTACTTAAGTGCTTACATATTTTTCAAAGCACTTTCCTATGGTTTTTCACATTTGATCCACACACAGCCTAATGAGGCAGAAAAGAAAAGAAGCCCTGTTCTCATTTACTGATTGGGAAATCAAGATTCAAAAATCTTAAACTGGGTCATGTAACAAAAATGTGATGGTGTTGGGACATCCATTCAGGACACCTGAGAGTGCCCCGGGATACATCAGGAGAAGGTACACCCTGGGATACACTCCAGTCAGACCCCAGTGTGGACACCTCCGCCGTCTGCGAAGAGGCTGTCAGGAAGCTGCATGACCCTTGGGCCGGTTAACAGGGTGACAGTGCAGGGGCTAATTTACCACATGGCATCCTGAGGAGTGCTGTAGCATCTTTTCTACACTGGGCAATATTCTAAATGCTCGATGAAAGAGGGTGGTCATAGTTTCTCATCTCGGTGCCTAGACAATAACAGTAACTCAAATAATATAACTAAATGTAATTACCCCAGAGCGGGTGGAGAGCCTCCTGCAGAATACATGAGATTGACAGGTTAAGTAATGGCCAGCTGTGGCTTCAGAGGATTTTTAAAAAGCTTATCAAGAACTTTCTCTCATATTATCAACTTAGGTGCCCTGGATTAGTGGATTTCATTTTGGCCAATATGATAGAGGAGCTGGTTTTGATGGAATAAGCAGTTTGGGGCATTTTTCTTCCCTAGCAATTTAGAGAAAACTTAGTTTAGCAGGCAATAAAATATCTTCATACTGGAGAAATGAACTGGGCTTATAAACAGTCATATATTGGTGAGGGAGAAAATGTCTTCGACAGAGACAAGAAATACTGCTTTTAATTAACCCTTTGTTGCTTATGTGTGAATAAAGGAGGGTGATGCTGGAATATCATTTCATCTGAAGTAAATACCTACACCTGTGACCCTAGTTGTGTGACAGGTAAGTGGGACAATGTCATATGTTACTGGACTGGTGTCTCCGTGGAGGTCCTAAGCATCTTGCTCTCGGATGTGTGTGGAGGCTCTCTTGGGGACAGAAAATTGTTATTGCATCAGCTAGTGACTTTCTAGTTGGTTATTTCTGGGGTTGCACACACTGCCAGTGTTTTTAGACTCCAGATTCAGTTGCCAATCATCTTTGCAAGAAAGTTTTGGAAGGAATGTGGGTGGAGTCAGCATACCACTAGACATGGCTCTCCAAAAACACAGTGGTTAACAGGTAGCCAAGCTTGCGGAAGGTGTTAAGTAGTGATGATGATGAAGATGATGAAGATGAAAAGAAGATGATGCTGAGAGAATGGCAATTTGGGTTTTAACTCTAGGAAGCTGGTGCTTCTGGGCATTTGAGAATAACTGGAGTTCTGAATCTCTATTTTGTCACCTGTTAGCTGCGAGTCTTTCAGGCTCATAATTTAGTCTCTCTGTGACTCAGTCTTCTCAGTTATGAAATGAAGATAATAAAAACAGCACCTATAGTATAGGTTTACTCTGGGAATTATGTAAGATGAACTTTCAAGTACTTAGCTGGGTGTCCGTCAAGTAGTAAATACTCGATTAATTTTAGTTGATATTGTCATTGTCACTATTTTTGGCATTAGTTGCCATTTGCTATCCATAAATACATGGTGCCCAACAAAGACCTAAGGAATCCTCTCTTAGAAGAACCAGACCCAGACACTAGGTTGTGAGCTTTTGGGGGTATCTGGTGGTCTGATTATGCTGGAGCAGTGATGTGCACACTCCCGCCAGACTCATTACAGATGGCGCAAGCTGGCTCTGGGCTCCTCGGCTCCGGCCTTCAGCTATCGCAGTGCTTGCTTGAAGTGCTGCTATATTAGCAGAAAGGAGCAAGATCCAAGACTCACTGACGTCATGACGTTGCTGGGTAGGTGAAAGCACAGGGCCACAGTTGCTATTTTCTGCGACCAAGACCAGTTCTTCTCATCAGAGCCTCTTCCCCTCTCATCTTGCCTTTTTCTTATTGAGCCTTAAGATTTCAGAAGAGGGGCTCTTGATCAAGACAAATTTGATCAACCTTCTCAAGGAATCCACCTTGGGAATTTTTAAAATACTGTCTGTTCTCATTTAAACTACCATAGGATAAGTCAGTGACATAGTCTTATCTCAAGAGGCTTGACATTCAACATGTAAGTAACTACGTCCTGTTGGGCCTCGATCCTATCACCATAGAGAGATGAGAGGGAGTTGGACTCATAAATCCAAGCATAGCCAAGCTCAGTGGGTCAGCAAAAGGGAAATGTTAAGTCGAGTGGCAAACTGTAACCTCCATCAGTTCTGCCCTCTGTCCCATGACGTTGATAAGCACGGTCTGCCTCCGTCAATTCCTCACTTAGGTCACTCCTAGTAGGTGAAGAGATAGCGTAGCAACACCAGTCATTGGAGATGAGCTGGTTTTATTGTTTACGCGGTTAATCCTCTGGCACGCTGTGCCCAGCCCTAAAAAGTCTTGAGTTGCGGGCTCCTAATTTGCCCATCTCACATGCAAAGACATCAAAGGAGGACCTTGGCAGTCCTGCAACCCTACCTCTCAGTTTTGCATTTAAAGGTAAGGTTTCTCTTTAAATTAAAACAAAAACCAGCTACTTTTACAGATGGAGAGTGGATTCCATTAATCTAGAATTAAGAATACAAATCAGATAACGCCAGTATTATCAAGACATACGCCCCTGTCGCAAAAAGCGACACCTTTCATCAAGTCACATTGTGTCATGCTGGTGGTTGAAAAATAAAGATTTTTTTTCAAGATTGATTCTATTTTTATTTTAAAATGTTAAGAAAAATAATAGGCTAAATCATAAAATACATTTTTGTAGATCAAAAAGGTTGGATACCAACAATTTCATATGGTTCAACAATCTAAAACTTCTGAGACCCATATTCTACCTCTTCTAATTAACAGTGGCTAAAACTTTTGTTGTAGATACTTCCACTCACTTTGTAAAAGACACGAAACAGTACAAGATTCAGCTAACGTCCTCTTTACGACAACTCCAGACTCAAGGCTTCTCTCTGTCCAAAGATAAGGTTATCTAATTTTATGGATATTCTCATCATTTCACACAGGTGCACAAAGGCACAAATCTACGTTGACTTAAATTTTCCTGTTTTAATGTGTCCTCTCTTCCTGTTGCAAAGAGAAAAGGAAGGGCTGTTGACCATCTTCCTCATGTAGATCCCTTTTAACACCCTATTACCTTTTCTTTCTTTTTGAAAATCATAAAATACCTTAAACCTAAAATGCTCATGTGTGTGCATGTGTGGTGTGTGCATGTGTGTGCATGTGTGTGTGTGTGTGTAAACCCAGAGCTTTATGCAAGCTAGACAAGAGCTCTACCACTGAGCTACATCTCTAGCCCTTTCTAAAATTTTATTTTGAGAGCAGCTCTCACTAAATTACCTGCCTCAGCCGCCCTGGTGGATGGGATCACAGGCATTCACACCATACCCAGCTATCTAGAGCTGTCTTTGAATTTTTTCATAAAGATTTCTCAAGAAAACTCAGACAAAACAACCATGTCTTAATTCTATGGCATAGTGGAGGACTGTTCAAGCCCAGAAAATTCAGGGGAAACTGAAATTCTAGTTGTTTTTTGTCTTGAGCCTCCTCTTAATCCCAACTTTCACACCCACCCAGGAGAAAATATGTTCTTTTTAGATGGACCCATTCTCTTTTCTCAGCAAATCTCTATCACAGTGTTAATAAGATCATGACATGACCGAATACAGAAAGAACAAAGTGATCTATGAAGGCCACTAGGATACACAGTGAGATGAAAAAGGCCAAATCAGAAAGGGAAAATTCTTCTGCTCACAGTTCCAACCACAGAAGAAATGAAAATGAAGACAGGCAAATAAGACTCTCAATGCTTTAAAAAATAAAAGTTGGAAACAACATTACACTTAGCCTAAATTCTTCTACTTGATTCCAATGATCTTTGAATTGCTTTGAAAAATTCTTTTTTATTATAGTCGTTTCTTTCAAGTAGTGTCACATCAATTTCTTTTCCAGACTACTTTACCCCTTTCTAAGTCATTGTCCAAGTTATTCTACAAGGTATGATTTAAAAAACAAAACATGGTGAATGTTTAAATTTTTTTAAAAATGTATTACAGTCAAAACACATGGCCATTAATCCCCCTCAAAATCCTCCATTTCACTTACTTAACTTATACTTATCCTATCATTCTTGTCACTTTCTGAAGCAGTTCTGGCGTCCTCTTTCCTGACCGTCTTCATCTGTGCTGTAATAGCTGCCTCCATGTCCTCAATCAGTTCAAAACATTTACTTTTCAGGATCCTTTTGACATTGGGGAAGAGCCAGAAGTCACATGGTGCCCGATCAGGTGAATAAGGTGGAGGAGGACACACTGTGATGTTTTTATTTGACAAAAATTGCCATAAACATTTGATCAACAAACTGTGATTTAAAAATTATAGTGACTGTTTACATTAAAAGTTATTACAGTAAAAGACACATTACCATTCACCCTTCATGAAATACTTAAAGGACTTTCTCTCGCTTTGAACACAGTTATCTCATCATTCTTGGCAATGTGTCTTTTACTGTAATAAGTTTTTTTTTAACTTAAATATTTACCATGTCTTTTGATCACCCTTTGTATATATAAGACATTCAAAGTTTCTTTGTTCAAATCCTGAATTAATTTATGTACTCATAAGTTGGGTGCCGACTAAAGCCAAGCTCTATTATATATTAACTGGGTGGCAGAATCCTTTTCTGTGGTTACGACATTTTTGAATGTTGAATGATTGTATTCCAGTACGTCTTCCCTCTGTGTCAGTTTGCTTTATCTGCACTACATTTGCATTTGCAGCCTTGCTTCACATTAATAAGTTTGCTACAAGGATTTTATAATCGCTTTTAGCAAAAAGAAGATTCTACATGAAATATTCTTATTACATCCCAGTATGGAAAATTTAGTCATTAAAATAAATCTCTCTGTCACAATTAATGTTTAATCTAGATTTTTGTAATAGTAATAGACATACGTTAGACTGTATTTATTTAAATAAGTGCCTTTTCCCCCAGGGGCTCAGAGTCATCCGGGTACAACTCAATATACTGATGGGCCAACGTCTTTCTTAGCTGCTGGTTATTCCTCTTCTAATGGCTGTTGTTACCACTGAACTTCGTTCAGTAAAATCACCCTTCTTTCCTAGTAGGTGGAGGCTAAAGCGCCCAAGGAAGGACTGGTAGTTCCAGATGCATTGGCAGTCTGGAGACCTGAGCTACATTGATCCACAGTAGCGTAATTTCCTTTGATCTGGGTCTTCCAGCCATAACTGTCCCCACTATATCTCTACCTTTTCTATCTTCACCAAAGATTCTTGTTTTTTAACTTTAACGTATGTTAGTCAGATTGTTTTGGAAAGTCAGCAGGTTTTAGAAAATAAGTATATGAAGAACTTGATCCAATTTAAATAGAATATTATAATGGAAGGGACCTCATAACTCACCTACTTTTGAATAACATAAATCTAATACTGTGTGTGCCGCATATGTAATTTTAAACCATCTAGTGGCCAACTGAAAAGGTAAAAAGAAATAGGTTATCTTCAATAATTTATATTATTTAACTCAATACACCCAAAATGTTATTTCAATATGCAATCAACATGGAAATATTTATGAGATATTTTAATTTTTTGGACTAAGGCTTCAAGATCCAGTATGTATTTTATATTTCTAATACATCTCAATGTGGAGCAGCCACGTATAAAACAAATGCTCCATAGCAACATGCAGGTAAGAGCTATCATACTGCACAGTGCCTTATTTTTACAAACAGAGAACATATGCCACAAGAGGACACATGACAAACCCAAGGTATCAGCCAGTCAGTGCAGAGCCAGATCCGAGACCCTCCCTCCTTCACCTCAGTGTCCTCCAGCTCTGTTGCCCAATGAACACATCGGTACAGTTGGATCTGGGCCTTCGATACAATTGTAAGCACTCAATTAAGATAATAGAAGTCACCTTTGGATGAGTGCCTACACTTCCCAGCCGTGTACTTAAAACAACTGTGCAGGAAGAAGAATGTACTCCCATTTCCAGAATAAGAGTTCGGGGTTCAGAGATAACCAGTTACCTCCGATGTGGCCCACTTTAGATTTTTAGACCAGTTCTGTCTGACCGCAAGATTTGGACTCTTTTTCTTGCAAGCCAATGCCCTTTCTCTCCCATTGAAATCTCTCAAAGACTACAGCCTAAGGACCAGTCCCACCCAGGTCTGCTAGAAACACAGAAATTCGAGCCCAGCTCCGGACATAAACATTGCATTTCGTCAAGATCCCAAGTGATTCTTAGGAAATCTAAGACATCTGAACAAAATACAAATCTCTCCGTGAACTGAATTTCTTAGAAAAAACAGTAGATTTGTCCCATCAGGGACATAGTAGATAATCAGAAATACCTTTTGAATTGAATTAAAACATGAGAAGAAAAGTGGTAACAGGGTCTTTAAAGGAAGAAGAAACAAGGATAGACTTTTTAGTTAAAACCCGGTTTCAGAACTAAATCTTGAAATGATGAAATGCCTCATCACAGTGCCCGCCCCGTTTCCACGTGACCTTTAAATGCGTGGAGTGAGAGGTATGTGTGGATGGGCTTGAGCACAAGCATGTCAGCATCACACAGGGAAAAAGCGGTCGCAGTGTCGGTGGCTGGATTTGTAGCTCACCTCGTTCTGGCTCCCAAGAGCTCTGTCCATTTCTTGAAATCGACCTGCAGCTGAGATTTGCTTGGTGCTCCTAAAAGTGGCTCTCACTATTCAGCCACGGGTTGATTGTGTATTTATCCTGAGCCCCTTCCGTCACATTTCCAGGATTTTCCTCATGTGCCACAACGCCCTCTGTTTTTCCTTCCTTCCTTCCTTCATTAAGCAGTTGTTAGTAAGACACCTGGACGTTCTGGGTGGGAAGTGGAGAATGTGAGCAGCACAGTTCCTCAAAAGGTTGACTCTGTGGAAACACAGACCAGGAAGGGGTTTTTCCTTCTCTCCCATCGCTTAACTCAATAGGGCCTCGCTGGCTATTTTCATCCTTCAGAAAACGATGGCGGTGTGATGCATAAGAGCAGGGCTTCTAACCCATATTTCATTGTGTCGCACAGGGACCGCGCAAGCTGTGTGTTAAGGAGATGAACAGTGGCATGGCTAAAAAACAGGCCTGGCTTATAAAGAACAAAATCAAGGCTTTTTATGCTGCCGTGGCGGCGGACTATTTCAGAGACGGTGTCCGTAGTCTCCTTCAGGTAAGGCCAGCGTGGAAGGGAGGAGCAAAAAGCCAAAGACAATTAGTGCCCCACCCTCCTGAAGCTCTGGAATCCAAGGGCTGAGTGTCAGAGATCAATGTGGGTGGCTAAGAAATTCATTTCCAATTCCTGGGGATGGCAAGGCTAGAACAAAAGCAGAGAGCAGGTTCTATTACGGTGAACTACGAATGGTACTCTGGTCAGGGGAGAGCAAGGTTGCCTTTGGCCACCAGCAGTCAGACCCGCTGCCCCGTACTTACTGAAATGTAAATTTGTTCCAGTGGTTGATGACATTCAGGGTTCTATTAAAACTTCAAACTGTTTTTGCACCTCATACTGCATATAGCAACGCTCAAGTCAGGCATTCTTTTCCATTTTTCTTTCGCAAATGGTGTGAGGGCAGCTGCTAAACTCAACTAAATAAATGCATGGTGATCAGGGTGTAAAATCTCCCAATCCTCCTGAATTACTTTCAGAATAGTGAATAAAATGTAATCCTCTCTATAGCTTAACATTAAAGTCCACAGCTTTTCATCTTTTCTCCCTTGTTCTCTTTCTCTTTCCTTCCCCCTTCGACTCTTCTATAGTGAGTACATAAAATCTTTCCTTGGTTCCCATATCTTAAAGTGCCAGAGAATCCTTAAAATATTGCAAGAGACTCTCAGAAATGGTAGGGCTTGGCTTTATAAAATGTTGGCTTTAATAGGGTTAAAAAGCCCCAGTTTTCTGTATCCCAAATGGAACATTTGGCTCTCAGAACTGCCATATTCAGGAGTGTGGGAATCCAGGACCTCCCCCAGGTAACTTTGATGCTTCTGTGGCCAGGAAGAAAATATGGTTGAGCTGGAATGTTCTGGAGGTTAAGAGTATTTGATGCACTCCTGACTCTGATCTATATAGCCGTTATTGAAAGACCTAGTACCCACAATAAGCTTCCTTTCATCTGTCATTCATGTGCCAACCCATGCAAATAGATGTTAGTACAAAAATACCAATTTTTCTTTCTGTAGTAAGTTACTTTTCAGAAGCTCTTGTTCAAATGTCTTGGGAAGGTTGTACACTGAAAATTACCACAAAAGATTTGTAAAATAATAAAATTTTCAAGTAGAAATGGGAACACAGACAAAGAATAAGAGCAGGCCAGCAAAAGGCATAGGTGTGGGAGAAAATTCTTATATTTGTCCAGAATGAATGGCAAAAAATTTGCCCGTGCATAAATTCCTATTCAACTTCTTTGAATACAGAGGGGTCATGGCCAAAAAGCAGGCGATGTAACTCAGTGTGAAGTTTCAATCCCCAGTACTACTGGATAGATATACAGATAGATAGATAATAGAGATAGATAGGTGTTAAAGCCCAGCTCTAGTCATTTCTTTTACTGTTTCTGCAATCCTGGTGGCCTTCCTTTGCTCCCACTGCACTTCCTATCTTTGCTTGTCAACATCTAAGCAAACTCCAAGACCCACAGCAAACGCCATCCTTCTCATGAAACTGTCCATGACCCTTCATCTGGGATCCAAGTTTCCTTGTGTTTCCGTAGGAGCCCCTATGACATCAACCATTCCGTGTGCGTGTCTTTTATTCTAAGTTCCTCAGCACCAATGAATCCCCTTCACTGCTCTCTCACAGCACCTAACATATCACTTTGCAATTAATAGGAGCCTGATAATATCGCCAAATTAAATTTGATTAGCTGGAAGCCATATCCTGTCATCTTACGAAGGAAAATGAAACTTCTGATATGGAATATATTAATGATACTGCCACGCAAGGAGATTAGGTTTTGGAAACATAGCTCACTCATTTCTTCAATAGATAATATAAGAAAGATTTCAATGATCCTTGTATATAAGAATTTCCCAAACATGGATTTTATTGCTAATGACATTATGGATAGAACAGGTGGACATGAGCTTTGAACCACTAAGTTGTAACACGTACACCAACAGTTAAGCCGACCCTTACTTGATTTTAAATTATTGAACCATTTTAATGAGTGTGTCAGAAGAAATGCAAATGACTACTAATTTAGAAAAGCTACATTTCTGTCATCTAAAATCCATTTGTGGCTGAGATGATTTAGAACTAATCTTTCTATTTTATGCTTGGGTACGGGCATGAAGGACATGCACTAAAATATAATCTAATCTTCGGAATCTTCAGAACATTACTTCAGTGCTCTGTTGGACATTATTTTTCATTTGCAGTGGTAGTTTCCTGGTACGGTAAGGATCACCCATGTGTTTGTGTCCTCTGTTTAGGCCTCAGGCTTAGGGAGAATGAAGCCAAACACGCTGGTGATTGGATATAAAAAAAACTGGAGGAAAGCGCCCTTGACAGAGATCGAGAACTACGTGGGGATCATCCAGTAAGTGATGGCTTTTGGGCCGAGCTCTTGTTTATAACGCACTAACCAGGGCAGTACATAACCTGTACTGCGCATAACAGAGCGGTGCCGGATTAAATGGTCTGCACACAGCACATCCGCCTGGTCCTCTCCATTCTTTACCGAAGTGGGAAAGAGCAGCATGTCCGGGGAGGCCGGCAAGGGGCAACCTTAGCATCAAAGGGAAAGGTGACTATTTAAGAGTTACAGCCTTACAGCCTACTTACAAGATTGAAAGCAAAGGACAGCTGGGTAAGGAAGGAATTTGTCTTTCAAAACAACCAGACTGTTGGGTTGGCTGTAGAGCCTAGGTCAGATGTCCTCTGAGCCTTGGATAATGTGTGCATTATCCCTGAACCCCAGACCTCCCTCTGCTGAGAAGGGATCCACATGCCACATGCTACTGCTACTAGATGTCCCAGTTCTGATTTATGCACTGAAGGACAGTTTCAGATAGTAGGTGATATCTAATGGCTAAATATTTGAGGAATCTTGGGAAAGAAGTGATAATGACAGACCTTAAAGAACTAGCAAGAACCACCTAACATCCTTAACATAAGCTATCCCATTTAATTCTCACAAAAAAAAAAAAACCTTTGAAATAACTACTATTATTGTTTTCATCTTACCAGTGGACACACAGTAAAAATGAAGTAACGTGCTAAAAAAAAAAAAAAAAAAAAATCAAAATTTAGTAAGTGGCAGAGCTGGGATTCCAACCCAGGGCCATCTGAATTCAAAGTTTAAGCACAGAACCTCAAAACTATGCTGCCTCCAAAAGCACGTAGATACCACCTCCTACCTGGCTTGGTTTCTCCTTTTAAATAAGAGAAAACAAATTCTATACATACAGAGATGCGCATTCTGGAAAATTGAGCCTTTCTTCCAGGCTCAAAACTACTTAATCAGACAAAAGAGGCAGTGTTAGCCATGCCCAACAGTCATCTTCTAGGGCCAACAAAAACAACGGCAAGTTTCCTTTGCCTGGGATCTGGCCAAGCCCCAGTGTCACAACACAGAACACAGAACAGGCCCTGGTTTCACACCAGGGGACACAGAACATGCCATGAGAGCTCGGGCTGCACTTACATGTCCACACTACAGGGCAGAAATCCTTGCCCATCAAAGCAAGCATATACTGAGCATTACAGTCATCATTATTTTAGGCATATTTGTGCAACGCAATAATAAAAGCCTTCTAAGCTCCGCTGAAAAGAAGCAGAAGAAAGTAATTTCCATCGTCTAAAATTATATGCATTACTTACCGAACAGAAATTCACTTAACAGCCTTTCCAGTGTATGGATCCTGCATATTAAATGCATTGTTTCCCAGACATAGCTGGATACCATGGGCTGCCCTCAGGCTCCTGCTGGTGATCTACGTTCCCAAGGTTAAGGCTAAACCAGGAGATCAGGATGCGAATTTACCAGGCTCAGCAAATAGCATTTTGATAGATTCAGAATCGCAATCAGTTGCTGAGTGGTTTTGGAAATGGACTAGATCTGTCCCTCTGTCATTCAGATTCTTCAGCCAAATTTAATTTTCACCTGGGGGAACAAAAGGGATAAGGGAAAAAGATAAGCAAAAGGAAGGAAATGTGTAAATCTTCTAAGAGTTCATTATTTTGTTACAGAATTACTTGAGATCGTCACCCAGCCTCCCTACCCTCCCAAAAATTCTAGAAATGCAGAATCAAAATAATCGGGCCCAATGATATGAACCAAGGAGCCCTCTGGTTTTCAATGTTAAGAGGATCATATTTATTCTAGTATAAAACCCAGCTGTGTGACTAAAGTTAGATGCCTTTACTATCACGGCGATGAAGACAATCATGTATCTGTATTACATTCGCCTTTCTGATTTCTTTTCTTTTTTTTTTCCATAAAGCATTGTGTTATTAACAGTATTACAAGATGACAGTATTTTACCATTTTTCTTAGAATAAATGATTTCAAATGTCTGTAATATTTTTAAGTACAGTTTGATTTTAATTCAAACCTGCTTCTATGGTTGCCCTAGCAGACTGCCTCCACCGTAGCAGCATTGCCATCTTGCAGCTCTGTACATTAGATGTCTGACATGGAGCTAGTGGTACCACCATCAGGGTGTGGACCGGGCCACACCCCCTTCGGGAGCCTGGAGGGCCCATCGCTTAGCTGTCCTTTCTAGCTTCCGGCAGCTGCCCGTGTGCCTGCCCTTCCCCAGTCTTCAAAGCCAGCGATAGCTAAGTCCATGTCTTGTCACGTTATCTGACTTCCTCCTCTGCCTCCGAATTTCACTTTTAAGCATCCTGTGATACACGTGGCCCACCACATAATCCAGGGTAATCTCGCCAGGCTAAACTCCTTAGCCTAATCACATCTATGAAAAGCCCCTTTTGCTATGTAAGGAAATATATTCCCAGGATCTAGGATTAGGACATCCTTGAGGGCCTGTTATTCTACCTCATGCTGTAACCAAATTATTTCTGTAGAACACATTGTCTATTTTTTATAATCAGGAACAATTACAGACAAGATTTGTTTATGTGGAACTGACTTTGCAGCAAATTTTGCCAATTAGATCTATTTTGGTAAATGAAGATCATTCATGGTTTTATTTTTTGTTTGTTTGTTTTGTTTTTTGCTTGTTTTGAGACAGGGTCTCTCTATGTAGTCCAGACTGGCCTAGGGCTCATGGTGATTCTCTTGCCTCTGTCCCCAAAGTGCTGAGACTACAGGTGTGCACTGCCACCCACCCCCAGCTTCATGGTTTGAATTTTGAGTAGATATTTATATTGCACTAAACTCATTTATATCATCTGAAAGTTCAGGTTGACTTTGGCTATTGGGAACTTGTTTGCATATGGTGGGACCATCACAAACCGCACTGCTTATGGGGAAGATACCCTAATGGTAAGGGATTCTGGTTTTCACCCCATAAAAGATTACACAAGGGAACTCCCACAGAAAAATGTTGTAGATGACTCAAAAGACCAAATAGCTTGCTTTACAATCAGGGAGATACACAAAGAGCCTGTAGTTCTCTTCTACATGACCTAATTCATTGCATTGGATGTGGAAAAAGCACAGGGCCATCCTCAAATACACAGGATTGCCATGAAAAAGCATTGCTCCAAACACCCTGTCCACGGTCAGAGGCAAAGTTTCCTTGGAGGAACCGGAGACACAGAGGAACCGAAGACATATTGAGCTGTGAAGTTGGTGTCAGAAATGCTGCAGGAGGGGCCAGTGAGATGGCTCAGCGGTGTAAGCGCCTGCCTGGCAAGCGCGAGGGCCCGAGTTCGACTCCCGGAACCCACATATGAAAAAAAGGGCCGGTGATATCGCTCAGCGGCACGGGCGCCTGCTGGCGCGTGAGGTCCTGAAGTCGACCCCCGGTACCCACAAAAAAAAAAAAAAAACAAGAAATGCTGCAGGAGGAGCCCACCTCGTGGCAGGGACACGGGGCTGTTTTTTAAAGGGTCTTTGCGGCCAGTAAAATGCTCTGTGGTAAATGTATCCGTGATGGTTTTGCTCACTTTATAAAAGATTTAATTATTTTAAAAGAATGTCACAGGCTCTTTATCAAAATTCTAGCAAACGGCATTATTTGAATAAATTGGCTACAGAGTAAATGATTTAGTTACTTCTACCCAGAATGTAATTTTAAAAGGTATAAAGGAAGAATAAACACACAGAAAAGGCATCAGCTCTTGGCTGTATTCTAAAGTGAATTTTAATGGTTTCATGACATCAAAAATCCTAAAAGCAAGTTGAACATTAACCCGAAGCTTGAGGATTAACAGAGCCATTTGAAGCACTAACGACATTGTTTCCCCTTTCAGTGATGCATTTGACTTTGAGATTGGCGTAATCATAGTCAGAATCAGCCAAGGGTTTGACATCTCTCAGGTTCTTCGGGTGCAAGGTATGTACTATATTTCTGCAACCAACAGATACTTCTTGAGCACCTATTATGTGCCTGACATTCTTCTAGGTGGTTAGGGTAAATAAGTGAATGATACAGACAAAACTCCTTGACCAGGGAGTTTAACTTTCCACGCTGACCAGGTGTGTATATTTCTCCCAGTGTTCTCCCATTGCTAACACAAGCTGCCTTTTCCCTGCTAACCAGAATCATAGAGTAACTCTGGATAGTCATCAATTATTTTTTCTTATCACAAAACCACAAAACCAGCGTCAAGGAAAATAAACACCTTCAGTAAAAATAGCCTGCCAAATTAATTTCTAGAAGATGTTTCAGAAAATGAAGATTAATTCTTTCCTCAGAAAAACATGTATTTTGCTTTGAAGAGTCTATGAACTGGTTTGAACCAGTTCAACATGGAAATGAACCTGAATGTATCATGCTGCGAATCACTAATCTAAGTCAGAGGCGGAAACACTAATTCAGATTAGTGGCTCTCTGCTTTTTCCCTGTAGAGAATTTGGTATACTCATTTAGTCTCAGAATTTAAACATACCTTCTTTGTGTACGAAGTAAATAACATATTTAAAGGGCTCCTGAGAGATTAAGACGGGACACAAATCCATCTCTTCAGCTGAACTTCACAGAAGGGTTTGTTGACGACATGACAAAAAGACTAAGGGGCATTTTGGGGTACCTATGACGTAGCAGGCGTGGTGTGGGTGAAGATGATTGGTTGAATAAGATTAATAGGCTTGGTCTATACCCTCAAGAGACTCAGCTGAGTAAGGGAAATGGTTGTATTATCAGTATGATAATAGGTATAAATAAGGTATAAAGGGAAAGTAAAAAGGGGCCATTAACCCCCCAAAAGGCTTCCTGGGGGATATTTAATTTGTGATTTGTAGATGAGGAGTTAAGTAGGCACTGCTGAGGGAGAGAAAAATAAAGAGTTGGGGAGCAGCATTCTTGGCAAAGAGAAAAGCATTTGCAAAGGTTAGGACCTCTGTATATGGAGGAATGGGGCATCTGGGCCATCAGAAGCAGATTAGTGTCACTGAGGCAAAACAATATGAAGTAGACAATAGCGAAATGTTGGGTTTCCCACGTAAGGATGGTCCTGACTTTTTTTTTTTTAAAGAGAAGAAAAAACAAAACAAATCAAAAAAAGAACAAATTTTCAAAACAACATAATATGAGGGTAACAATGGTCAATGCATTACGTATTATTATCTTTAAGTTAGTTATTCAGGATATCAGACATTAGCATTCAATTGTCCAAACATTATTGGCTCAAACCTTACTCTTCAATGAGCTAAGTAAAACTGGTAGTGTATCTATCTTAACCATCTTATATACATATACAATTTTTTTTCCCTTTCCCTTCTTTCTTTTCCCCATTCCAGTCTCTCTTTCTTATTGGGATGGTTCTGACTTTACAAGCTTCCTTTGCCCTATGAAAAAGTGTGGACCATGTTCTGTAGATAATGAGGACCATCCGAGTGATTGAAGTGAGGGAGTAACGTGGTCAAACTTGGGTTTTGGAGCTCATGCTCTTTCAGTTACGTAGAGCAATACTCAAAGAGGACCCAGATGGACACAGAGAGACAAATCAAGAGGATTTCTACAATTGTCAGAGCAAGAGATGGTAACAGTTTGATCTAGGGAAGCCTCTGTGGGGATGGAGAGGAAAGGACAGACTTGAGAAGTATTTCAAAGGTACACAGTGCAGCATGGGGAGGATGACTGACGTGTAGGGTACAGAAAATGGGGGAGCAAAAAAATCTTGCGCTAACTGAACAGGAGTGCTACCAACAGAACTGGGAAATGCAAAGGGAAGAGTGAGTTTAACAAGGAGAAGCCTGACTCAGTGTCACACAGTCTCCTGTGGGAAACTATTGGCAGTGTCCAATAGGCAACTGATTGTCCTAGTCTTAAAGGAGGACTCTGAGGTTGAGATGTACATTTAGGCTCAGTGGCTAAATTGTCTTCCCCAAGTCTCACCAAATTCCTATGTGAAAGTCCAGTTTGATATCTCAGAATGTGGACTGTATTTGGGGATAGAGTCTTTAAAGAGGTCATGAGTGTAAACAGGGTTGTATTGGCAGACCCTAATCTAATAACCCTAGTGTCCCTATAAAAAGAGATGAGGACACAGACCTATGGGCTGCCATGTGAGGACGTGGGGAGAGAGCAGTCACCTTTAAGCCATGGAGAGAGGCCCCAGGGTAGAACGGTATCTGCTGACACCTTGACCTTAGATTCAGCCTCCAGAACTGTGAGAAGGTAAAGTTCCACTGTTTAAACTACCTAATGTGCGCTGCTTTCAGTGGCCGGTAAGGTGGAAGTTGAAACTGTAACCCAGAGTGGGTGCTGTTAAGATCTCCAAGCACAGGAAAGGGGCCCCCAAAGAAGGAGTAAGGATGGAGAGGGCAGAAAAGGAAAAGAAGCAGGAGGTTGAAGTCATGGGAGCCGTGGAAATAGAGTGCTCAGGATGGGAGAGTAACCAACACTGTCGAGCACAGCAAAGAAATCCAATGAGAAAATGAATGAAGTGTAGTTGATAGGACACAGACAGTCTCAGTGAGAGCAATTTCTCTAGAGCAGTGCTGTCAGAACCCATGTTGCAGTGGGTTAAGGAGAGATAAGAAGATGATAACGAGCAGAGAATATGGATGTGGCCGCCATTTTGAGAAGTTAGGATAAGGAATGAGATGGTGGGGATTTGTTATGGGAGACCTTAAAATGGGAGATGTGGACATGTTTCCAGTCTCAGGCAATGGGCACAAGAGAGAGGGAGAGAGGGAAGATGTCGGCAAAGAAAGGGACGAAGATTAAGAACCAGGAGGAACAGGAAATTAAGAGAAAGGCACAGATGGAGAAGTTCACCATAAAGAGGAGAAAAATGCTTCTTCTTAAATTGGAGAAAAAGAGGTGAAGGCTGATGATGAGATATACAGATCTGTGAGAGTGGAGTGGTAAACTGAGGAAGATGATGAGGCATTCTTAGGTATAAAGCTGAGAGCAGGATCCATCCTGGGAAAACTTGTGTCTTCTGGTGCATTCAGCCTCACGTTTTGTCTTGTAAGGTCCTCTTACATGGACCTTTTACATCTCCAGATTAGACACATTCATTGCCACTCCATGACCATGATTAATTTCTATTCCTTTTGGGTAGAATTTAATATGTTTATAGCAATATAGCTAACAGTTCCAAGTCCTCCTTATGCGCCATGTGTTATGCTTTGGGTTCACATATAACATCACACCAACTACTCTAGAAGGAAAGTACCATGGCCGCCATTTATAGCTGATAAAACTGAGGCTTGCCCAAGATTCAGAAAGGTAGTAATGGGCAGAGGTGAGAGTCAAACCTTCATCTGTTGGAAGCCACCAGTCTACCTTTTGAAAAGGATAGCTCAAGAAGACAGTGACTCACATAAGAGGTGAAATCTGAGATTTGGGAGCGGGGCAAAGCTGTCTCATGCACACCTGCAAACACCCAACTTAGCACCGGCTGCCTGTAATAAGACAGACGGACTTGGAGGGTGATAACAAGAGCCTAATCCTAAAACCTGACTGGTTGCCACCTTCGTAGGTTTCACTGTAGTTTTTTTTTCTGGCTTTTGTCTTATAATATTTTTTCATCTGAAAAATGAGAATGAAAACTACAACTTGTATTAGGTGATGCACTTGGTTGTGTATTATGCTGATCTCTTGGAGTTGATAGACGTGATGTAGCTGAAAAATAACGTTCCCACCCCTCACTGTTGCATCCACCAAAATGCGCCATCAATTTATTTCTATAAAGTTATGCAGTAACTAAATTCTGTAGAAATTCTCAGAGAACCCTGGCAGTGAACTGCATCCTCTTTTAATTTCCCAAGGGATGTAACCTATTTAAATCAACTTTGATGTTTGAAATATTTCTACTTCTTAGTCAAGAAAGGAAAAATACAGTTGGATGCTAGTGAAATAATTATAAGCACCAAGTATCTAGGGTAAAGAAACAAAAAACAGTGCTGCACAATACACAAAGAACATGTATAAACAACAGCATAATGACGGAAATTAACTTTATGCTGCAGTTCCATGTATTATTTTGAAGTTTATGTAATTCATGACACAAACTTCATATTACATTTTGAATTGGAAGAAATAGGCTTGTGTTTCATTATATTATACTGTAATATAGAGCTTAATAAGAGCCTGATAAATCTTAAGTATTGCATTGTGCTATGTTAATGATTATCATCATAGCTTTTCCAACACAGCACCATAGTGTCATCACAGATTATAATTTAAAGGAAATATTAGCAATTCAGAGTGCCCGTATACTCTAGTTAATAAAGCAGTGAATCGAATCAGCTTTATAGGTAATTTACCAGCTGATGGCGATAATTTCTATACTGTGTCACTGGCTTATCTGAGGAGAATAACTTTTTGTATAAATAAGATCGATGCTCATAACATTCTAACTTATGTACTGCAGCAGCTCACCCAATACTGATGACTGATAGTTTCTCTTAATAAATTAATTTATTACCTGACACTACACACACACACACACACACACACACACCATGCAGTATTTCATATTATTCACTTCCCAGGGGTATTTAGCAAGTTTGCCAACTACAAAAAGAGTCCAAATTGTACTGGTAGAAAATAAAGTGATGAAACATGATTCGTAGTATACTGTGGTCAAGCGTGGCGTGTAAGTACAACACGATTTATGGCCATCTGAGAGCGCGGTGATACTGCTGTGTCTGATCGAGTGGCTCAGCAAAATAAAGACAGATGGCAGTGCAGTGAATAATTACTCGATTGGAAGGCCCCTGCTGCAGGGTTGCTGCCTGCCTTCAATTCAGCTGGGCTTCACCTGGGGCTCGGCACATTGACTGAGATGAGCATTTATGGCTTTGAGTTGATTGACCAAGGAAAGAATCATAATTTAATAATTGATAAAGAAAAAGGATGCCATACAATGGAGCGGTGTGATTCCCCAGTGGGTTTCTCTGCTCTCCCTTCTGCTACCAGATAATTGACTGCGCTCTCTCCTTCAGATTCAAAGCAGATGGTGATGTGTAGGTTACTGCCTATTTCTGAAAGACATCATTTTTAAAGAAAGATAGGCTGATGATAGAACAGTTGAGACCATTTTGACAGCTAAATTGAATTTCAAAATATAGTCACTCCAATTGGTTAACATACATTCAATTTATAAAGGGCTTAAAAATATGGTAACTACCATTCGGAGCGGTTTTGGCGTCTGCTTGGAGATGTGGCTCAGGACTCTGTTCTCACAGTGAGAATTGTTTGGGGTAAGTATGAGGAAACCAGTCGGAAACCCACTCTCAGCTGAGAGAGCCTAGAGGTCTACACTTTCTGTCCCACCATTACGACCTCAGGGATTCTCTTAAAATCTTGAAAAGAGAAGGCAGGCAGATTTTCAGTCAGGGCATATCCCCAAAGAGGGAGAAACACAGAAGGCTTGCATCACTAGCTGTGTGGCCTTGGAATAACTACTTGAACTTTGCGATCCCAAATTTCCTTTTCAGCAAAGTGAGGGTACTGACCCCAGCTCAGCCTGCACCCCAGGATCGGTATCAAATGAGACACTATGTGGGGAGGGTGGTACAGTCGCTGGCACTGGAGGTCTTGTGGTGATGGTGGTGTTGGTGGTTGTAGTGAGGGAATGAATCATCTTTGTCGGCTTAGTGAAAATCAGTCTCCATCTACCCATTCGCACTCCCTTGGCTTGCTCCCCAGTGTGACTAATGGTATACTTTTGCAAGTCAGCTGGCCAGTATTTCTGTTGAAAGAAACATTTTGACAACGTCCCCTAATTTCCTATGCAAACAGAGGCATGCAGTACACCAGATAGATAATGTGGAACCAAGCCCATCAGAACACCACTTCCAGTAGCACTGGGGTATTAAAAGGAGGTCATGTGCTAAGGAGGCCTTCCATCACCTACAAAGTGAATAATTAAGAATTAACTCTCATAAGAACTTGCAAGATCACTGGGCAAGTGAGAATCTCACCACTGTGTGGGACTGAAAAATCCAAGCAAAAAAAAAAAAAAAGAAAAGAGCCAATTTTACCCCTTCGAGTAGACCCTGTCCACCTCTGTCACTGCGGTCTTTGAGGGAAATGCTGAATGTGAAGCATTCTAGCAGCAGTGGGCTTTGTCTCTCGGGCAGGGCTTCTGCAGCCTGCTCTGTCCTGGATAGGCTGTGCACTTACCTTCCAGCAAGCTGCTGGCCTGGCTCCCAGTCTCCCAGCCAGCTGACTTGCTTACAAAAGAGGATTTATCTTTGCTCCTTCTTTGTCCAAACTACAGGACAAAGAATATGGCAATTAGCGGCTAATCACAGGCTAAGCTGGGGCCTGCCAGAAAAAAGAACAGAAGAGCCTCCTCCTCCGCAGGACAGTCCCGAGGTTGCCCAGCCTGCCCCACACCCCACCCTGGAAGCTCACAAATAACTACTTCACAAGGTCTGCAAAGAGGCCACCCCCCAGCTGGCCTCCCACACCCCAAGAGGCTGGATCACAGCTACAGTGCTGTCACCAGAGCCAAGACCACGAAGTCTGGCTGCCACCTTGGGGCAGCCTTCCTATTATACCCACATCCTTACAGCCCACCCATTACAATGGCATCTTCCAGGGCTGCCATGCAGGCAATTCTTTGGGCATTGCACTCAGTGTTTGCAAATTCGTCCAATGATAAAGAGTTGGAGGTTAAGAGAACAACTGTGCAATAGTAGTAATTAAACACAGGAAGGTCTTCATGGTCAGAAGCATCCGGGATTTGGAGTCAAGCAGATATCTTTTCATTTGAACCCTCTAATTCACGAGGTGCTATCAGACAGGTTACTTAACCTTTGTGAGTTTCAGTTTCTTCGCCTGTAAGATGAGGACAGTCATAACAAGGATCTCAGAGTTTGGGAAGGAATAAAACCCAGCACATTCCCTGACACCCAACAGCATGCAATAATCAATAACTGTTAAACTACGGGGTTTCTGAAAATACTCAGTTTGCATGCGCAGGCCCATGTCCACAAGTAAAGTAAATACACCGCCTATAGAATATAGTCCTTGGTTTGTTCTTTGCAGAGCTCCAAAGCACTACATGAAAAACTGTTATTCTTTTTGCAGAGCTAGTAGGGTGGGGAAGGGTTGCAGTTTTCCATTTCACAGATAGGAAATCTGAGGTGTAGCAAAACGCCGTGACTTGGTAATGTTACATAAAATCAGGGGCGGAACAGAGCGACCCTGGGTCATGACCCTCACGGCAACATGGCTCGTCTCCCCCTTTCAACATCAGTGGGAAGCAACTCTTGTCTGGGCTTGAATAGGGACCACCTGATTTCTCCGATTTTCTGTAGCTGCTGATCTTGAGACCCTTTGAAGCTTTGGGGAAATCACATGGGTGATTTGACCTTAAATCTCATGCCACCAGCAAAAGATTAATTGCTAAGACCTGGACAGGGGCCAGATGATTCTGCGTAGCTGAATAACAGCATCATCCAGGGATGGGCCCGTCCTGACAGATTTAGTTCGTACATAATTAATAAATCTAGAGTGTGTATAGCCTCACTGCCCAGATAGATAAGGCAGCGGGCTCCGGGGTGGCATTTACAGCACTTCGGCCGGTGTCCTGTAACACGGCAGGTAGGTTTCCCAATAGCCCAGGGTAAGCAAAAGGCTCCTCAACTGGGCACTGTCGTGGGATGCTTTAAAAATCCAATTTGCCCTGACCCAGGGTAGGGTGAGATCAAAGACTGATTTGACGTATTACATAGCAGCTAGGAATTTTTCGTCACAATCAGAATCCGAAAAAGATAAAGAGGCCTCCAGACCTGACATCAAAGCTCGGGCGATGGGTCTTCACCTGGGGCCAGAAGTTTTGCGCAGCTTGGCTCTGATTCCAGACCCCGGTGTCACGAGAGCCTTGTTAGCAGTTCTTCCGTGGCAGGCACGCGGAATCTCAGCTTTTAATGCTTCAATTCCACGGAGTATTTTGCTGGACAGAAACTATTGGTGTCAGATATTTTTCACTGCAATCTGTACTCAGAGCTCAGAGAAGTTTGTCACAAGATTTGGTTATCTTTGCTTAATTCCTGCTCTCTAGTTTTACATCTCAAGGCAGGAGGCATTGCTGTGCACCTGACATAAACTTCATGTATTTTTGCAGTTTTGTCACTTCCAGTTGTAAAATATCCGACCCAGCGACTTAGGTCTGTACATCAGTAACTTACAGTGTACAAGGTGGCCCGGGTTGTTTACTTGCTTGTTTGTTTGAGGTGACAGTGAACAAGGAAGGCTTTACACAGCCTCTGTTGCCCTCACAAATCAAAGCTCAGTGACTGCATCCATTATAACTTCATGTGTACAGCTACTTTTCCTGAGCCCATTATTGTTATTTTCTGAATACAATTTACTGAAACGTGTTACTTTTAAAAAAATCATTCCAAAAAAAAAAAAAAATCACATTGTGCATCAATAACCATTTTATTGCATAAGCACCATTCTAAACACTGAAATAGTTTAAGATTGTCCCTGGAAATGTGGCTCCACTAGGCCAAGTAGCTAATTTTGTCTGCTTCCACCAGATGAACTCGAGAAGCTGGAGCAGGAGAGGCTGGCGCTGGAAGCCACTATCAAGGATAACGAGTGTGAGGAAGGAAGTGGGGGCATCCGAGGCTTGTTTAAAAAAGCTGGCAAGTTGAACATCACCAAGCTACCTCCTAAAAAAGGTCAGTCCTCCTAAAAATTTACAGTCATGTAAATTTGAAGGTAAGCCACAGCATGAGTGCCGCTAAGAAGTCAGAAGTCAGCATCCAAGACGTTGGGGGCTTGAGTGGAGGAAGGGCCTGAAGGATTTCTTTCAAGAAAATGATACAGGTCAAAGGTGGAAGGCACTGTCATATATCACTGTCATTAAGTATTTTGAACCATCTTACTGTAAAAAGTTATTTTAAAATCGTAACATCATGGAAAGAATAAAAGGAAACAAAATAAAATAGTAATGTTTGGTTTGGGAGTTATATAAGGTATGGTAAAAAACTACAAGGAATGTTTAAATTTTTAAAAGTAAAAGACACATTGTCAATAATCTGCTTCAGTATACTCGCCCTCGCTTCAAACACACTCATCCCATTGTTCTTGCCACTTTCTGCAGCAGCTCTGGAGTCCTCTTTCCTGAGGGTCTTCAGTTACACTGTCACAGCTGCCTCCATGTCCTGAATAGATTCAAAACGTTTCCCTTACATGGTCATTCTGACTTTGGGGAAGAGCCAGAAGTCACACGGTGCCAGATCTGGTGAATTAGATGGGTGAGGACACAGCAGGATGTTTTTAGGAGCTGCTTGGATGGCACTCAGCAGCAACAGTCACCATATTTTTGATTGTACCTCTTAAAGACGCTCAGGAGGATTTCCAAAACTCCAGAAAGTGGCAATAATGATGGGATAACTGTGTTCACAGCACAGGGAAGCATTTTGAGGGGAATTAATAGCAATATATCTTTTACTGTAACAATTTTTTTTAATATATATGTGCGGGTACCAGGAGTTGAACTCAGGACCTCACACTTGCCAGGCAGGCGCTTATGCAGCTGAGCTATCTCACTGGCCCCAATTTTTTTAATTTAAGCATTCACCCTGTGTTTTGATCACCCCTCACATAGTGCTTCAATAGAGTGAGTGCCTTAAAATAGAAATGCAGGGCCGGTGAGATGGCTCAGCGGCTTAAGCGCCTGCCCAGCAAGCGCGAGGGCCCGAGTTCGACTCCTGGAACCCACATACGAAAAAGGGGCCGGTGATATCGCTCAGCGGCACGGGTGCCTGCTGGCGCGCAAGGTCCTAAGGTCGACCCCCGGTACCCACAAAAAAAAAAAAAAAAAAAAAAAATAGAAATGCATTAGTTGAAACGGGAAGGGGATAGAAATTTAAGAACCAATACTCAAACTACACCCACCTTACGTTGCTCAGGACCTAAAACTGACTTGTATACTAAGGGGGCGTCCAGCTAGAACCCTAACTTCAAAACAAGCATGCAGTATTTATCACAGACAGATACCAATTATTATCTGTAGATTTTGGCTGGAATAGTAAACTTATTTCTGAATGTCTGAAAAATATCCAGGGACGGAGGACCAAAAGATGGGAGAGCTTGTTATAAGTTTTATAAACAGGTGATTCAAACGTCTGATTGATATTAGAAAATTGCCTTTTCAAAAACACTGCAGGGCTTTTAATGAGGTCCACAGCGACCTCTGCTGGTAGAAAATCAGAACATTCACATGCTTTTTTTTTTTTTTTTTAAATGCCCAAATACCCTAAAGTGACTGAAGTCACGCGCTGGTGCGAGACAGGGCAAGATTATTTCTCCGGGAGGGTCTCCAAGTGAAATAGAAGCATTTAGGTTGAGACTTTCAGGCTTCTGGTTGAGGCTGACAGTAGACAGCCCTTTAAAAAGCCATTTCCTACCCCGTTAATGGTTTGGTTCTGTTTGCGTGTTCCATAGGCCAAGCATGACATTTCACCTGTCATATAACATTTTTAGATATTTACAGAGAATGATGGGAAATACAAATATAATCCCACTTCGAATTCTAGAGTTACTCTCAGGTTCCTGGGATACCCCATGGGCTGTGGGAGAGCTTTCTACTTACCACTCACTTTAAAAAATAACATTTTCCACGAAAATAATGTCTTTCAACCTAAAGTTGGAGTTCTAAAAGGACTTTCAGGTGCAGAAATTAGAATAAAACTTTTTAAAATGCCTTCCTTCCTTTCCAATCATTTGGTTTATTGTACAAAAGCTAATTATCCAGTAAAGATGTACTATTTAGTGATACAATCTAGATAAGCAATGGAAAATGCCAAAGTCGTAGCCTGATTTCGTCCTCTTTCTAGTTGGGAGAGGGGGGTGTTGACATCCTCTTTAACGAAAGCAGGCCATGTTACTTATCCCGGAAGCCTGTTTTACATTGCGATACTCGTTTTGGCGAACATGTACTCCTCTGAAGATCAGCGCATCTCTGTGTTCAGAAAAGTCAAACCAAATGTCATGCACTGACTTCGGTACCGCAGTTCAAACAGAGCTTTCAGGTGGGCACACTTGTTACTGTGGGCGTCAGGTGGGAATTGTGCTTCTGGTTCTGGATCCAACCAAGACCGAGCCTGTCTCCAGGAGCTCACAATAGCTCCTCACCAGTCCTGGCATGAGAGGGAGGGCAGGATGGTCCATCTGCAAAAAAATTTACTTTCTTGCTGGCTCAGAGACAGTATAAGATCATTGCTTCAGAGCTGACAGGCCCCCAAACCTGCAAAGAAAGAAAGCCAGAACAAAGCACCTTCAGAGGCTGCCAGATCGGAGAGGCTGCCGGCTCACACAGACCACCGCGCCAACCCTGCCCCTTTGAAATGGAGAGATGAAGTCACACCTTTGAAAGGCAAGGAAATGAGAAATAATACACACAGGGTGGCATGTGTATGACAAACAGGAGCAAGGCTTCTGCTCAACACTCGCACCGTATCCACGTTAGAGTGGAAAGTTTATTTTTAAAAAATTGTTTTAAGTGTTTTATATGCACCCTTGGTTATAACTCAAGCAAGGGGATTCTTCCTTTTTAGGCCTCCTGGCTTTTTCCCTCTCAGTCACAAAGATTCAAATACCTTTACCAAGTGGCTTTACCTTTGCTTCACAGAACTTTTCCTTGAAAAGACAGCAAAAGAATAATGACCCAGGACAACTATGGAACTAGATACCCAGTTTCAGATGTGCATGGTCCCTGGCAGACTTTAGAATCAACCTTCATGCGACTCGCACCAAAACAGTGCTTCCATGAATGAACTCTCCCACCAAAGACTATTTCTGATCCTTTTCCTTCTAGAAAACCCAATCACCCACCAGTTCTATTTCCAAGTAAATCTGAAAGTATTACTTAATTTGATTTCTTTCTGAGATTTAGGAAAGTTGGGATATCAAATTATTTGTTATGCTTCAATAATAATTCCACTCTGAGACAGACTAATAAGGATATGAAAATAACCTGCTGCTTTATTATGAAAATTATGATCATAGAGCCAATACCAAAGTTTTATTTAATGACTGAAAGGGGTCTAAATTATTATAGGACTCATCCTTTTTCTCTGCTCTTTGGAGAATAGAGCTATTTATCAATAGGTATAAAAAACATGAATTTGTGACCTCTCCTCTGTTCTCATCAATAGGTTTATTAGAGAGTTCCTTTGTTTCTAGACTTAAAGACAAAGCATCCATGGCCTTCTGTTCCATTTCAGAGAGCAGCATTAACACCATCCAGTCGAGGCATGTGGGGGAGTTCAACCAGAAACTGGTGGAAGCCAGCACTCAGTTCAAAAAGAAACAAAGAAAAGGAACGATTGATGTCTGGTGGCTGTTTGATGATGGAGGTAAAAAAAAAAAAAAAAAAAAAAAAAAAAACCTTCCAGAATATTCCAGAATGCACAGTAGGGAGCAGAATTCCTGTTTTGATAAATTGAGCAAACTGCACAGGTATATGAAAACGGTACCAGTTAAAGAATAACACTTCTATGTTCTCAAAGGATGTAAATTATTTAAGAGCTATGAATGTAGTAATGCATAAAAATATAAATTTCACACTTTTCTTTCAGTTAGAGATACTCATCCTTTCTCCCTTAATTTCCTCTTTGTTTCAGGGTTAACACTCCTTATCCCATATATCTTGACTCTCAGAAAAAAATGGAAAGATTGTAAATTACGGATCTATGTGGGAGGGAAGGTCAACCGCATTGAAGAAGAAAAACTCACGTAAGAAGTTTACCTTTGGCATGTTTGGTCATTTCAAATGTTGGTCGTTTGCACACTGTGATTGTAAGAGCTTTAAGTGTCTTTAATGCACAATAGATTTAAGGCACAAAGCCACCATGAGGCACCTCGTATTTACTTGGTTTTCTGGCCAATAAATTATTTGCAGAATTTCTTAAATCACTGTCTGCCAGTCCTCTTATCCCCTGCCACAAATGCTTTCCAAAAGTAACATGGGATCTTGCGTAATGTCCTCGTCGTTCTCACTAGTGAGTGCATCCCAGAGCGGAAGATCCTGCAAGAATGTGTGTGTGAGCTTCTCCTGAGAGAACACAAGCCCGCTCACTCACGGCAGGCAGCCTCACAAAAGAGCGCTAAACCCAAAACCCACGCCTGTCACGGAGGAGCTGAGGGCTCTGCGGCAGCCACTGAACAGATCTGGGTCCCCAGCTTCTTGCATATAGTTTGAAAAAGTTTAAATGGGTGATCGTCCAGAACTCTCATGGCTAAAAAAAAAGGCCCAGCCCATATCTCTGTAAATGTTGCATTACTTTGCTCAGAGAACAAGCTTACCGAAACAGCACATTTTAGGCCTCTGATGGTAACTGGAGACACCGTAGCAGCTCTTGGTCCTACATGGCTCAGTGTCACCCTGAGCTCAGGCAGAAATCACAGAATAACGACAAGACTTTTATTCATTTGTTTTTCATATTTTCTTCTCACTCGTAAGAGGATGTCATTGTGATACACCTCAAACACACACACTCATATCTATATATTTATTTCAATTAAAACAATATAATGCTCATACATTACTACTATACATATTTAATTCTCTAAAAAGAATCATGTTAAAGTAGAAATAAACATAATATCTATACTAATTTATATTTCTTACAAACTCCGGTACCTTCCTGAGAAAACTGATGAAATTTGAAGATGGTTTGAAGATAATAACACGTCATCAATGTTAAAATTTTTTCTTTCAAAAATTGTACTCTTTGCCAGGCGTGGTGGTACATGCCTGTTATCCTAGCACTTGAGAGGCTGAGGCAGGAGGATCTCATCGAGGTTCGAGGCCAGCCTGGGTTATGTAGTGAGTTCAAGCCCAGCCTGAACTACACAGCAAGACCCTGTCTCCAAAAAAAAAAGTAAAAATTGTACTCTGTATAAGAGAATGTCCTTATTCTTAGGAACTGCTCACTGAAATACTTATGGATAAAAGGGACCTGGTTTATATAAATTATTTTAAAATATCAGATAGATGGGGGGTGAGATAGCTCAGCAGCATAAGCACCTGCCTGGCAAGCGCGAGGTCCTGAGGTCGACTCCCAGTACCCACATTAAAAAAAAAAATAATCAGATAGATGGATAGATAGATGTAGAGAATGACAAATAGGAGAGAATATAAATAGTCAGTAGATCTGGGAGTTCTTTGCACTGTCCCTACAATATTTCTATAACTTTGAAATTATATCAAAATTCAGGGAAATGCTTCTAATGTATAAGTATGTAATACATGATAATTATTCATTCGTCAGTGGTTTATTGATTACTCTAAAAATTATCAGCAAGATAATAGTCAATAAGCATGAAGACTTGCTATCTTTCACATAATAAGGGCATGTGGACAACTTTGCCTTCTCTTTCCCAAAAGACGGATGCAGAGCTGGATTTCCTCTTTCCAGTGTCTCCCAGAGCTTCTTTCTGCCTTCAGCAAATAGCGCGGTCCACACTGAACTTGTCCCGAAGCAATGCAGTGATGAAAATCTAAACCCCAAGGCCTCTGCCCGAAAGCGAAACTGAAATACGATAGGACTGCTTTTGATATCTTAACTCAAATGCAAAAACAACCTTTGATTGAAAAGATTCATTAAATATGCAATGATGAAGTGTTTTTCTCTTATATTTTCAGCATGGCTTCTCTTCTGAGCAAATTTAGGATAAAATTTGCAGACATCCACATCATCGGTGACATCAACATTAAGCCCAACAAAGAGAGGTAGGAAACTTAGCGAAAGCCACAGAGGGTCTACGCGGCGCTCTCACTGTTGTCGATGATCAAGGGGTAAACGGTCACGCGTCTCCTGCAGCGACTTCCTGATACGATAGAAAAAGAAGGGCTTCAAATAATCAGGACACAACCATCCAGCACACTGGAATGGGAAGCAACGTGTGTGTGTGGGGGGGGGTGGTACTGGGGATGGAACCCAGGGGTGCTCTAACCACTGAGCTACATCCCTAGCCCTTTTTTTTTGTAATTTTGAGACACAGTCTCTTGCTCAATTGCTAAATTGCCCAGATAGGGCTCAAATGTGATCCTCCGGCCTCAGCCTCCCAGAATGCTGGGAGGAAGGGGGTGTTTTCTGATGAAGATGAGCCCAATAGGGAGAAATGTTGGAATGGGTCAGTGAGCAATTTAGAATTGTCCTTCTGGTTCCTGGTTTCCATTACCCTATTCTGACCGGAGCAGTCAAGGTGTTTCCTTACATAAGTTACTGGTGGGTCACCCCAGATGGGAAGCGCTGGTAGAGAAGTGATGGAAACAGCTGCGTCTTCATACACCGACCCTCCAGAGCCACTTTGGCCTTTAGGTGTGAAGTGCTCCATGCTTACAGCCAAAGGACTGGAGGAGGAGGGTATAAAGCTATCTAAATCCTAGAAAAAAATATTGGTTCCACAATTTTTAAAAATGACAAAATTGGAATAATAATTTAAATATCTTCAAAACATGGCATTTTAACCCATAGTAATTGTTAAATCCATGGATTCCATTATTGTCTTAGCTCAGGCTGCTATGACAAAATACCATAGCCTAGGTGACATAAATAACAGACATTAACTTCTCACGGTAAGGAGCTGGAAAATCCAAGGTCAAAGTGTTGGCTGAGGCCACTCCTGTCAAGGGCCTCTTTCTGGTTTATAAATGGCCACTTTCTCCCTATGTCTTCACATGGTAAGGACAGAAGGAATTCTGGGCTTGGTCTTCTTGGACACTGACCCTTTCATGGGGGTCCTACCCTCGTGATATTCAAACCTAAGCACCTCCGAAAGGCCTGCCTCCAAACACCACCATGGTGGAAATTAGGGCTTCAGAACATGACTATTGGAGAAACATGAATGTGCAGCCCATAACAATAATATTTGAAAACAATTTATAAGTTAGATCTCCATAAGTGATCCCAAAGGTGCAAAAAGATTTTCTGGAAGTCATAGGCCATTGAACATTAAATTTAGTAAGTAAATTTGTAATTTAACATTATAAAATATTTTCAGTTGTTTGCTGTCTAAAATCATATTTCCTGTTGCATTCACATTGATTTGTTCTCTACCTGTGAGTCTGGTTTTCTCTGCCTAAGTCTTCGTTGCTTCTCCTTCTTTCTTACAAGTCTCTGTCCACCTGCCTGGTGACCACGCCATACACACAGTCTTCCTGCATGTCCATCACTGAGGGTGCTGAGGTGTGACTTCCACCGGCCTCTTTATTCTTTGCATCCCTGTCATTGTGCGGACACTTTTCATCTTGCTACCCTGACCTTTGTCCCATGGTGTTCTCCTCTCAGGGAGCAAAACTCTGAGGGCAGTAGGAAGAAATGGAGCCTTTTCACTTTCAGACACCATTTTAATTTGATGTTTCTCACTCTGTAATGAAGAGAATTACTTCCCTTCTTTGGGAAACATATGAATTAGTTTTGAACATTTTGGAGATTTCCTCTCCGCTCTTTCAAGGTCATGCGTGAGGAAGATGCAGGTAATACAACCCATCCTTACTGAAATGAAAGAACCCCTGCAGCGAACTTGCCCTGGTTCAAGAAAGGTCACCCACTAGAAGGGGTGAGATGGAGAGCCATCCTGCGCTCTGCAGGCTTTTGCCATAGTGGATGCCATACTAGTCTGTACGACAGGAACTTACCAGGTGTTGGAAATAGCTGCCCCAAAATATACAAGTGTACCCTTATTTTAAAACGCAGAATGATGATTTGTGAATTCATGCATGACCTTTCTGGTGCATCTGGCACATGTGTGCTGACTTACATAAGGAGACTCCTCTGGGGAGCACAGAAGGAGAAGAGAACTCTTCTTGTAGGCAGGCTAATGTAGTCCGGCCCCGAGGCTAAGGCTTAGAGAGAACATTGGCTCCATTTCGCTATCTACCAGTAACAACTCTCTCCTGATCACTATTCCTTCCGGGTCATCAGGTGATACCCAGTGTGGGAACAGTTCCTTAAATGCCCTTAATCTGGCTTTCGTAAGTCTTCCAACTATCCACGAAACACCAGTAAGTAGGCATTTTGTCACAGTAATGGTATCTATAAGTATGGGAGGGCAAGTGTGAAAGGGAGAACAGAAGGAAAGATAATTAGAAAATAATTGAGCCAGGAGAAACTAAAAAGCTCCTATGGTTAAATTCCATTTTTGTACAGACTAAATTAAAAGTCCATAGGCAAAAAAAAAAAAAAAAAAAAAAAAAAAATCCACCAACAACAATCTGTATATAGAAATCAAAGAGAAACTAGAAGAAATTAACTAGACAATTTTGTTTAAAGATCCTAGAGCAGTCACAAAAATTACTTTGGGAGAAGAAATCTTATGTGGACTGGGAAGAATCCTATATGCAACTAGAAAATCTTTAAACTTTTTTATGAGAGAAAGAAAAGGGAAAGCAGGGCAGGTGATAATTCATTTAAATGTAATAGCCTATACTACCTGGCTTAGAGTCAATTAAAAAGTACTTCCAAGAGAAATCAGATTTAATGAGAATCAAAATGGATATCTTGATCTACCTTAGGGTCTCCTGGCTTGGACAAAGGAAACTACCTTTGTACTGCAGGAGGTAGGCCGAGGTGCAAAGAAACTCTCACACTGATAACTGAGATGTACACAGAGCTTGAGTAGAGAAACTTTCCACTGCTAACACCAAACCAGTGGCCGTTTGGAGTGGATGTCTCGCTTTTTCTGCAAGAACCGCACACTTTTCAGAGCACTATCATCGGATCATCACTCTGACCCACACAGCTCTGGATAGCTGTCATCACTCCCCTTGCATGGAATAGGTTATCCAGGCTGAGGACGGCAGTGCGAGAGCTGGGACAAGAGCTCAGGTCCCAGGCCTGCACCTTGCCCCTTACGCACCACTGCCCAAGCCCTCGAAAGGGCTGTTGGAAGTAATAGCAAATAAAAGTATTGTGTGGTTGAAAGAATAACAGGGCCCATCAGTTTTATTCCTTCCCTGTCTTTTTCTACCTTTCTAAATAAGTCAATACAATAGAAATCTACTGCATTAAGTATCTCTTCAGCCTGTCGGCAAAGGCTTCCTGGCAGGGACGATTTTATTCCTTTGTAATTTCTGCACTTTCATCTGCAAATCCTAAATCAGGCCAACTGATGAGATAGTTAAACTCATCACTTCATATTTTAATTTCTTAACCTAACAGCATATGAGTTCTAGTTACCATTCCTTTCAAAGTTCCTAAATTATAAGTAAGCTACATTATATGAAACCCAAGAAAATTATTCATACTTGAGAGCATCTTACAGTAGAATCCTGAAGATGACTCCTCCCATAAATCATAAGCTTTACTTCGTGCTATTGTTTTTCAAATAAATCTGGTGAGATTCTTATGTAAGATGAGAATGAGATTTCTCTCCCCACACCTTTTTAAATATTCTGTAGTTCTTAGACACTGTTTTCATTTTTCTCCTCCATGGTTTAAGTGCTCTAAAATGGACTCAGATATTTAGGCATTAAAACATTATTGATCTTTGTTCTTTCCCCTGCCGTGCACCTCAATAATACTCATTTGAAAAGCTCAGACAGCAACATCAACCACAGGACAGTGGCAGCATTATGTGCAGCCAACATTCAAGTTGTTCTAGAACCACTGAACTCGTGGGCACCTTTGCTGTCCTCCCTCTCCTTGCCCCAGCCTGCTGGTGTGAGTGGGAGCTGCCATGTGGACTAAGATTGAGGGCGACCCTATCCACAGCCCAAGAGGCCCAAGACATCTCCCACACTGGCTGATGACTGTCTCCCATCCACACTCCACAACGAGACATGGAAAGGAATGGAAACTCACTTATGAGCTACGTTACAACTTTGTCTTTGACTTCATTATGCAGAAAATGTACTTGTGGAACAATTATTATCTCTGTATTTGTGCACTGATACCAAAGCTCTAATACCTAGTAGGCTAAGAAAGCCTTGAATACATTAAGTTCTTCCCATGGGTAGGGAGTATTATAACCATGGTGTTACTCACAGTAAGTTCCCTGCAAAGCTAATTCTTAAAAGATTTGCATGACATTCAACTCTGATTCCACAGCCAGCAGAGCCAGTCATACCTGGAGTATCTGCGAAATAATAAGTTAGTTTCCCACAGTGAGGCCTCCTTTACAATTCCAATTTCAGCTGGAAAGTCTTTGAAGAGATGATTGAACCGTATCGCCTCCATGAAAGCTGCAAAGATTTAACAACTGCTGAGAAATTAAAAAGAGAAACTCCATGGAAAATTACAGATACAGAGCTGGAAGCAGTCAAAGAAAAGGTAAGACTTGTCTTCCTTAATTTTTACTTTGCTATCTAACTAGTCAACAAAAGGAAACAGTGGTTTTATTTAAAGATCAAAAAGTAATGTATCAGGGCCAGTGATATAGCTCAGCGGCATAAGCGCCTGCCTGGCATGCGCGAGGTCCTGAGTTCGACTCCCAGTACCTGCATAAAAAAAAAAAAGTAATGTATCTATTATTGAATTGCATTATTCAAGATTCAAAATCTGTACTTTCCTAGAGCTTCTCAGTCATATTTCTAGATATGAAGACTAAGAGAGTTGTGTTTTTTTCCTCAGAAAGCAAATTATTTTTTAAAAGTTAAAAAATAAAAAACCCAGTTATTGGTACACATGGTAAGTCTCCTTTCAAACTTTATTTTTACTAATCTAAAATAATTCAAGTTAATACATGTGCAATGAGACAAACATAGATGACCCACAATTTAACATAACAACAAAGAATTTAAACCTGATGAAGATAGGTGTGAGACTGACAGAAGTAAGGAATTTAAGATGTTTGGAACAATGATATAAAAGTTGGATCTGTCTTACATGTAAGATAGATGTAAAATGGTGAGCTTTCCAGGGAGCCCGCAAGGAGTTACATCTTTGACTTCGAAAGAACTCGGCAATAACAAAGAAGGTGCAGACAGAGGACAGGCACTCAGAATGAGGAAGAATTGACATCTAAATTGGACATTAAAGGAAGGGAACCACAAGAACTTCTAACCTACAGAATCTAACCAAACTACCATGGGAGCTGATCTTGGGAAAATTAGAGGAAAAAATGTAAAATCTTTTTCAGATTTTTTTTTTTTTTTTTGGAACTGGGAATTGAACTCAAGACCTCACACTTGCCAGGCAGGTGCTGTGTTGCTGAGCTATGTCCCCGGCCCCAACTTTTTCAGATACAGTGAAAAAAAATAATAATAATAACTAGAATCATAGACTCTGCGTGTAATAAACGGCCCAGTTCCAACAAAGACATATTAAGTAATCAAGCAAATCACACGTGGGAGCCTTGGTTTTGGAACCAGTGAAATATAAATAAATATTACTACCCTCACTGCAAAATCATTTTAACCCGTGAAATGTAAATAAATACTACTATCCTCACTGCAAAATCATTTTCTTTTTCAAATATATATTGTTGGGATGATTGTGATACATAATAGTTATAATCATCTTGGGAAATTAGAACATCTTGAATCTTAATTATTAAATATTACATCTCAGTTATTTTTACTTCCCTTTTCTCCCCCCGTCCTTCCCTCACTCCCATCCTATCTCCCTTCCCATCACCACAAAAATCTACCTTCCTGTTTCCTATCATCTCTCTTTTATTTTGCTCTTTAAGTTATATTTTAGGTTTCTCATATAAGGGGAACTGTACAATATTTAACCTTCTGTTTCTTTCACTTAGCATTATGGTCTCAAGATGTATCCCTTTTCCTACAAATGGCTCAAATTTATTTTTCTTTATGGCGAGTATATATATATATATATATATATATATATATATATATATATGTGTATATATATATATATATACTTTATGGTGATTCATATATATGAGTTGTGCTGCTATAAACAAGGGTATGCATGTTTCACTATATGATGACTTTAACTCTTTCAGGAAGATGCCTTGCTGGGTCAAATGGAATTTCTGGTTTTAGTTTCTTAAGGAATCTCCATACTAATTTCCATAGTGACTGTACTAGTTTGGATTCCCACTAACAATGTAGAAAATGGTTTTCCAAGTCAGTTTATTGGTAGCTTTTTAGTTGAAATCACTCCTCTGTACTGATAAAATATTCAGGGAACTGAGAAGAAAAGTAGAGTAGGATATGATCTATCTTCCAGGAGTATCAAGTTAGTATCAAGATTCCATCGGTTTTCTTTGAAAAGCTGTCCCCCTTTTTGTGTTGTGATCTGTGCAGTTTGCTTTTTCCCCCTAAAATTTAGTAAGCCCACTGGGACATAATGCCGGTCTGGTTTTATTTTTTACATTTCTAACATTTCTCAAGAAATCTGAAAACATTTTTTAAATTACATCGTAACTATTTTTTAACAACTAATTTTCAAATGAGGTTTTCTGCTTGTGCATCATTTGAGGTTAAAAGACAGATTGTCATTCATAATTCTGGTAGAGCTACACTGATCAGTGTGGATGTTGTTCACAGAGCTACCGCCAGGTTCGACTGAACGAGCTCTTACAGGAGCACTCAAGGGCTGCCAATCTCATCGTCCTGTAAGTAGCCTTGAAGATGGCAGAGAGGAACTTTAGGGTAAATGGGTTCATCAGTCTCAAAGCTCATGGCTCTTCAGGTGGGAAGGTTTTGTTTGTTTGTTTTTAAATTGCACCATGTGGGATTTTAGGCAGCAAAGGAAGACCCTGACAGTTGGGCCTATGGGCTTCTGAGGGCCTCCCCGAGACTTCCTGCCAATCATACCAAACCCATTGGACGGGGAGCCCTGCTTCCCTCCTGGACCTGGGCTCCTGCTCCAGGGACCTGAGACCCTGAATTCCCTGCCAGCAGCCCCACATGGGCCCCAAGATTCGCAGGCATCTCCCCTGGCTGGGTGTCCGTAGCACACTTGTGAGGCTCCTCGCCATGTGGGAAGAGGCCACCATGATAAAAAGCCGGTGGGTTTTTCCATTTTCGCACTTCACTCTTTGGCTCTACAGATGTTAGGAGCGTGGCTCCTGCAAATATTAATGTTCATTTAATTAAAGATTGTCAGGTAAACATGGGAAAACCTCCAACTATTTCATCTTTACTTCATGAGCGATTCCTATGCGTGAAGACAATATATATTCAGTCCTGGCCTACATCAAGGACTGTCCACCTCCAACATCATAGAACGATCTCCTGAATATGGTGGTAGAGTTCCAGTAGCTTGTTCCTGAGGCTTCTCCCAAATGTAACAGCTTTAAACTATTGGGGGAAAAAATTATTTCCACCAAAGTTAAATAGTTCAGAAATGGTAGAGATGTTACCACCTGTGGGATGTTTCACTTTGTGTTTTTATTTTTCTTCCACGTGACCAGGAGCCTTCCTGTGGCAAGAAAAGGATCCATATCGGATTTGCTGTATATGGCTTGGCTAGAAATACTCACCAAGAACCTCCCTCCTGTCTTACTGGTTAGAGGAAATCACAAAAATGTTCTGACATTTTACTCTTAAAACATGAAAGATGAGAATACACTTTAACTGGATGTATGAATAATTTAAAAAACATGTTCCAGTACTTCATGTTATAAAATCCGATCTACGAATATGTAAACCTCTGGAGACAAGCCTACCAGATTCTACATAAATTTTGTGTAATTTTTTCTTATTAGTTAATGGGAACCTTTTTTTCCCTGTTATCAACTGAAAGGAGCTAAGCCAAGGCTACTACAAAAAAATCATTTTTGTCATTGCTGTTGGTAAATAAGAAATTAAAGCCATGCGGGCTTATGCTCATGAAAACCACCAGGGTGCCTGCAAACTCCTCCAAGCTGGCTTCCTCTTTTGTTTCTAACGGTATTTGCAGTGGGGCCCTGGTTCAGGCCTCGGCCCACAGCAGGTCTCAACAACTCTTATTGACAGGCTGGTTCCATGACCATGGGCAGTCATCAAATGAAAAGACCAACCAGGTAGGATGCATGATAGCCTGTGGCCTCCTGTGACTACAAAGGAGACTTAAAAATCAATAACTGGAAACTTGAAGAAGCACTGGAGTCTACAACATGTTTAAAGCAGTTACCTAAATGGGGTTTATTTAATGTAATAGATAATATACTTAGACAGATCTGAGCAATCATTGATAGCACACGGCTTGAATTTGCCACAGACTGGAGATTTATTAACTGGGTCAGAAGGAAATGTATTCCAATTACAGTCATGCTTGGGTACTCAACTGCTTTGAAACTCCCCAAATTTGGTACAAGATGCATTTTGAGGCAAAAATTTTATCCTGGTACTTTTCATTTGTTTGATACTTGACATGCAAGCTAGAACTTGCTGGTGTCAATGGCCTCCTGGACGCTGCCCTTTCCAACGGAAACAATTTGTTTGGTACTTGTCATTTTGGGTACTTATCACGCCTCTCAGAACCAATTAACAATGAGTACCAGGTACCACTGTAATGACCCATATGCTATTCTTAACTCCAAAACAGGGATTGTCCTCCATGCTCAACATTTTGCAATTTCCATCATGTGTTATTTTACATATAGTTTTCTAATTAAGTGGTCAGTACAGATGAAATCTACATAGATGTTTAATTGAAAACCAAGTACCACAAATTCTGAAAGCATTCCTGAGAAATACATCCCAAATCATAGATTTAGTTTCGTTGTATAGTGATTATATGGACTTAAAAGAATAATTAAAATGTGGAGAAACTTGCAAAGTTTGTAGGATATAGGTATTGATTGTTTCATTTTTGTTCATGTATCTGTAATACTTAATCACATGGACCAAGCAACAAAAAAATTGTTTTTGTTAAATGGCCTGATTTTTGTTAAATGGCCTGTAAATTGTTAAATGGCCTGATTTTTTTCCTGATATATTGTGACTGTTACTTCTGAGAAAACATATGAGGAAAATGAACCTGAAATAAAAGCACTGAAATTGGTTTGCTTTGGCCTAGGTCTTGATTTTACTTCTCTGTCATTACTATGATCGCCGTGCAATGGCTTATCAGCTGTGAGCCTGGACATTTCAGTCACTGGCCTTGACTGCAACCTGTTTAGAGCTGGGATTCAAAATTAGGGTTTCTGACCCAGCATGGTGGTGCCTGCTTATAATGCCAGCATTCAGGAGGCTGAGGCTGGAGGGTCACTGAAGTTCAAGGCCAGCTTGGGCTACATAGTGAGTCCAGGCCAGCCCAAACTACATAGCAAGACCCTGCCTCAAACAAACAAAAAACAGATTAGGGTTCTCAAGCCCAGCCTGTCTGCTCAGAAGGAAGACTGGAGGAAAATTTAAAGCTCAAGCTACTGGATACCTGGGGCCATTTTACTTACTTAGTCCTAGATTAACATTCCCTTGAGACTGTGTACCCAAAACTCAGATGACCAGCGACCTGGGCATGACACTTCTCTGAGGTATTGCAGAAGGCTGTGGGGAAAGGGAGAAGTAGTGGGGCTTCTGAAGCTGGAAACTGTGGCTCTGGCTTCTCAGCCCCACTCTTGCAGACTGGGTCCCTGCAGAAACAGAGACGAGGTGTAACTGTGGACAGGGCCCTGGAGTGCAGTGCCTGGGGGTGGGGAGGGATGGTGAGCTGTGCTGCAGGCCCCGTGGCAGCCTCACAGGGCACTCTGGAGCTAGTCACCTCAGAGTGGCCCCAAGAGGCCTGAGTGTTGCATTGGAAGGGGTGGCCTTGGGTAGCCTTGTGGGCAGAAGCAATCCCTGAACCACCTTTGAGGACAAGTCCTTTATCAAACAAGGAGGGAGGGACATCGCCACGCCTGCCAAAGGGGCCATATACAGTGTAATTAGAGCAATGGGAAAGAAAGAAAGTATGGAGAAAGGGTGAGAGGAAAGGAAGGAGGGAGGGAGGGAACCTCAGACTGCCCTAAATTCAAGTCTTGGTCTCCATTTATTAGTCATGTAACTTTAAGATAGTTATTTAACTTTCTGGGGTCTACTACCAAGAGGGTGACTGAAGCAAGCTAGGACTTGGGTTCCAGGTTGAGAGTTGGGTGGCAGTAAGGGACTGGAGATTGTGAGGTTAAGAGGATCTGCCTAGGAAATAGGTTATGATGGCACAAACCTGAAAAGATAGGGCTGTGGTCAGATAGCAGCAGGTTTTTATAGCCCTTGTGCTCCTGCCATTGTCCTCTGCTTCACTCAACTCTGTAACCCAGCACCCATCATCTGCATTCGGGTTTCTGAGCAAGGAGGAGGATGTTCCACAGTCCTGTGCATTGGTGTACAATATTCTCTCTTTCTGCTGGTTTCACATTAGCATTGTTACCCAGCTCTGGGGGTTCCGATGGACCAAGCTCAGCCATTTTTCCCAATTAACCAAACGGGGCAAGTGGTAAGGAAAGCAGGAAAGGATTTATTCAGTATGGCCACACTGTCAAGGAATGGAGGGGACCAATGTCTCACACTCTGTCTTCAGGGTAATGACAAGAGCTTCAGGGTTATTTAGGGGAAGGGCAAGGTGGAGAGTAGTAAATATGCATGGTCAAGCAGTCTTAGTCAATCTGCGGTTTGGTTGATCATTATCTCAGGTCTGTCCTACTGACACCAGGGAAACCACTACTGCTTGAGGAGTGCATTAGTCAGCTTTCCCACCCATGGGAAAAAATACCAGACATCCCCAACTTAAAGGAGGAAAGGTTTATTTTGGCTCACAGTTTCAGTGGGTTCAGTCCATGGTTGGCTGGTTTTAAGGTGGAAACAGCATTGTGGAAGAGCCTGGCAAAGTAAAGCTACTAACCTCATGGCAGCCAAGAAACAGAGAGAAAGAGGACCCAGGAATGCACCTTCCAGGTCACACCCTTTATGACCCACCCCTTCCAACCAGGCCCCAGCTCTCAACATGAGACTTTTGAGGGACATTTTTTATCTAAACCATAACAAGGGGACAATTTGATTCCTGTCATGAGGTGATTGCTAACACTTGGGGCAGGGAGTGGGCAGCCTCAGTTCCAACCATTGGGTGATCTGCCTGCAAGACTGGCTATTGGAATCTTGAAAATATCTTAGTTACTTTTATCTTGGTGTCTTCAGCTTTGAATGGGAACAGAGAGGTTAGGTAAATTTAGGAGTTTGTATTACCAGTTTTTAGGCACACTCCTTAAATGATTAACAGGTCTATGTGCTACATTGAGCAGGAATCTGACCCAAAGTTAAAGGCAGCCAAGGAAACAGTTTCAAGTCCAAGTAAAGAGTCAATGCTTTTCTGTAAAAACAGCCATTAAGTCCCTGTTACAGAATTCCTATCCTTGCCTCACAATGACTTTTCAAAATCTCCATCACTTTTCAGTTGATGGCCTTGCCCTTATCCCTACAAACATATCCATCAACACAGAAACAGGGCACAGTGAGACAACTACCGTGATGTCGCCCCTTAATACTCAATTGTAGAAAACTTTTGATGGAAGTTTAAAAAAGAGATCATAAAAATAAATAAATAAATAAATAATATTTAAAAAGAGATTATAGATTCTGGGAGACCACCACTGCCCTGCTACACTAGATTCTCTGAGAGTAAGACCTAGGGATGTACACATTCTGATGATCCACAAGGTGTTAGAACTACTGGTCCAAGGAGTCTCTCTCTTTCCTATGACTGGACTTCTGTCACATGTTGGTGTCTCTCAAATTTATATTTCTAACTCAGATCGCTCTTAAGTCTCAGATCCATACATTTAATCACTAATTTTCTTGGCATTTCCCTCTGGATATCCTGCGGATATCCTAACTGCAGGATAATCAGACATTTGTCACACACACACACACACACTGGAGCAAAGGCATCTCTTTTTTCCATCACCTACCTAATCTCCCTAGAAATACCCAAAGATACATAAAAACAGGAAAACTCTGCATCGTGGCAGGAAAGCAAGAAAAGATCTCAGGAAATACCTGCAGAAGACCTTGGGAGAAGGCCGATAACTCCTCCCCAGTTTCCTGCTGGTGGTAAGACCAGGCTGCAGACAGAATGCAGCCACTTCCCTGGGTTCCCTTTGTCAGATACAAAGATATTCAGAAGCAGAGGGGACCTCAAGATGGCGGATGAGTAAGAAGCAGGCAGCGAAACTCTCTCTAAAAGTTACCATTGGAACACGGGAATATAGCGACCCGGAAAGCGCAGGAGGGGGGGGAGATGCCTCCCCGAAACCCAGAAAAGTTCTGAAGCGCAATCTGGGACCCCCGGCACCAGTGACGGGTGACTTCCAACAAAGAAGAAGGAAAGAAGGAGCAGACCGCATGCGCGCACCTTCTACTATCCCGGGAGTTGCAGCGCCGCGGAGGCTCAATTCTACGGACACACGGTGGCAGCTGGCGCCCAGGGAGCCCCCACGGAGGATCCTGAGACAGCGGCGGGGCAGGGGAGCGGCGGAGAACGGCGCTGACCGGCGGTGAGTGTCTCTCAGCCACAGCTGCCCCACGCCAGAGAGCGACCGGGCGGGCGCCATTGTGGGGGGTGTGGCGAAACTCAGAGCGGCTCGAAAACTGCTCTGGGAACTTGTGCTCCGGACAGGGCAGCACGGGGCCTCTCGGGCCCACGAAAGTGTGCTGAGGTCAGCAGGCGAACGAGACTGGACTCTCAGCCACACCTGTCCCGCGCCAGAGAGCGACTGGCCCGGCGCCATTGTGGGGGGCGTGGCGAAAAACCAGAGTGGCGGGAACCAGTGCAGGGAACCCGCGCTCCGGACAGCGCGCTGAGCCTCTCAGGCCCAGGGATCGTGAAAGGGCGCTGAGAGCGGAGGCGAGCTAGACTGGTCTCTGCCTGAAAGTACGCGCATCTGCTCACCGCCCGCCAGAGGGCGCTCCTGGCTTACTGGGACGGACCTGCACAGAACAGGACTTTGTCACAAGGTACCTGCCTACAACAGAGTCAACACCTGGAACTGATTCTTTTTATTTTTTTTTTATTTTTATTTATTTATTTTTTTTTTTCCTCACTGATTTGTTTTTTGTTCTGGCGAAGGGTTTTTTTGTTTTTGTTTTGTTTTGTTTTGTTTTTTGGTGGGGTTTTATTTCTGATCTGTCTGTTTATTGTTTTTATCTTCCTTTTTGTTTCTGTATGTGTATTTGCTCTTTCCTTCATTATTCTCTCTGGTTTTTTATATGAGTGTAAACAGCGCCTCTAACTTCTTTGTGATTGTGGTTGTGATTTGTTCTTCCTTTTATCCCTTCCTTCTCTTTTTACCACCTGTCCTCTGCACTAGTGTCCCAATTTTAGTGGGATCCCTCTTGGTCCTCTAACCTTACATCTAATTCCTTCCTCTTCTCCCAATACTCTATTTCCTCCTTAACTCATTTTAAATTTAAACTCCTCAGGGAAAAATTGACATACATACGACTTGTATACTGCATATAATTTTTCTGGTGTGTTTTAGATTTTGTTATATAACCGCAACTCTGTACAGCTAAAAGTGGTAAATAACTGGTTAGCTCAGTCTGTCATTTTCTAGGCTGTGTTTGATGCTTTAGTTAACATTATAGCCAAATGTGAAATAATTGTTCTAAACATCTTTCCTTCCTGATATTTCATGATTGAGATTGACTAAGGGACACAGAAAATACAGTGGCACAGTACCAAAGAATCAAGGACTGGGCCAAACAGGTAGCAACTTCGCATACCCAACGAATTGAAGAGGTAGGATCTGGCAGAAAGCTCAAAACCTAAAAGCAACCTCCACTTGGAAGATACTGCAGAGAAGTAGTCATCTTCTAAAGATCTTAAACACTAGCAATAAAGTAACCTACTATAGGTAATTTGCAAACATCACCCCAGGAATTAAAGAAAGAAAAAATGAGACGACACTTAAACAAGATGCAACCCCACACATCCAATTCACCAAAGGCAAACCTAGGGAGCAACGAGGTGGGACAATCCGAAAGCCACCCACCTGGCCTATCTGAAGTGGTAACAACAAAGCAACTGAATGAGGTTCTGGAAAAAATTAAAACAGAAATAATCTCACAGATAACTGCAGAGATAATGTCTACAATGAAGACCATGCTTAAGGACACTATAGCTGATACAGACAAAAAAATAGATGAACTTAAGAAAACTATAGAAACCATGAATGCTCAGCATAGGAAAGAAATGGAATCCATAAGGCAGATTCAAGCAGATATCCAAGAGATAAAAAATTCCATTGAAAGTATTTGTAGCAGAATAAGCCAATGCGAGGACAGGATCTCAGATATAGAAGACAGGCTTGCAATTAGTGATCATGAAATGGAAAAATTCTTAAAAATAGCAAGGGACCATGAAAAATCAATTCAGCAGCTGCTAGATGACTCAAAGATAAACAACTTAAGAATAATTGGAATAAATGAAAAAGCAGGAGATAGCATCAATGACATTAAAACCTTGTTCAAAGACATAATCAGGGAGAACTTTCCTGGAAGAGAAAAGGAATTTGACACCCCTATAAGTGAAGCTTTTAGAACACCAACTAGACATGATCAAAAAAAAACTTCAGCCAGACATATTATAGTCAAGATCCCAGAAATTCAACAGAAGGGCAGAATCTTAAAAGCTGTTAGGGAGAAGAGACAAATCACCTATGAAGGAAAACCCATCAGAATCACAGCTAACTTTTCAGCACAAACCCTCAATTCAAGAAGAGCTTGGAATGATGTATTGCAAGCTCTAAAGGAAAATAATTTTCAGCCCAGATTGATGTACCCTGCAAAACTATCTTTCAAAATTGATGGAGAAATAAAATACTTTCATGACAAAGAACATCTGAGAAAATTTATGACCACCAAACCAGCACTCCAAAACGTTCTGAAGGACATTCTAGAAAGAGATAGGAACCCCAACAGAAGGAATCCACCAGGCAGGGCAAATAATTAAATAGCCAGAAAGCGGAAAAACAAAGAGTGGGAACCAACAACAGGAAAATATCATGACAAGTCAATACATATCAGTTTTAACCATCAATGTTAACGGTCTCAATTCACCAATCAAAAGGCACAGACTGGCAAAATGGATCAAGAAGCAAGATCCAACAATATGCTGTATACAAGAAACACATTTAATTCAGAAAGAAATTCATAGACTGAAAGTCAAAGGATGGAAAACAATACTCCATGCCACAGGAACCCAGAAAAAAGCAGGGGTAGCTATTCTTTTTGCAGACAAAGTGAACTTCAAGCCAAGAAGGATTGAGAGAGATAAAGACGGTCATTACATCCTTGTAAAGGGAACAATCCAAGAGGAAGAGATAACGATCATAAATATATATGCGTCAAATACCAATGCACCCAGCTATATAAAACAAGTACTAAAGGACATGAAAAATCAAATAAGCACTAATACAATTGTATTGGGAGATCTCAATACTCCACTGTCACAAAAAGATAGATCAACTGGACAGAAAATCAATAATGAAATAGCAGAACTGAACCAAACTTTTGAACAAATGGACTTAGTAGATGTCTACAGAGTGTTCCATCCCACAACATCAGAATACACATTTTTCTCAGCTGCACATGGGACGTTCTCCAAAATAGACCACATACTAGCTCATAAAACCTGCTTAAGTAAATGCAAAGGAATTGAAATTATCCCATGCATATTATCAGACCATAGTGCAATGAAATTGGAAATCAATGGCAAAAGAAATTACAAAAACTCCCTAAACACATGGAAATTAAACAGCATCCTCCTGAACAACCAATGGGTCACAGATGAAATTAAAGAAGAAATTAGTCACTTTCTATAACTGAATGATAATGACAGTACAACATACCGGAACTTATGGGATACAATGAAAGCAGTCCTAAGAGGGAAATTTATAGCATTAAATACTTATATCAGGAAAATAGAGCAAGCGCAAATAAACAACCTAAGGGTGAACCTCGAGCTTCTAGAAAAAGAAGAGCAGGTTAAGCCAAAAGCCCGTACAAGGGAGGAAATTATAAAGATCAGAGCAGAAATTAACGTATTGGAGAATAAAAAAACAATACAAAGAATCAATGAAGCAAAAAGTTGGTTCTTTGAAAGAATAAATAAGATTGACAAACCCTTATCCAACCTTATTAAAAAAAGAAAAGAAAAGACTCAAATCCATGCAATTGAAAATGAAAAGGGTGATATCACGACGGATCCTGCAGAAATCCAGAAGATCATCTATACCTATTTTGAAAATTTATATTCTACTAAGATGGAAAATGCAGAAGAAATGGACAGATTCCTAGATTCGTATGAATTACCAAAGCTAAATCAAGAAGATTTAAAAATCCTAAATAAACCAATATCAACCAATGAAATTGAAGATGTAATTTAAAACCTCCCAACAAAGAAAAGTCCAGGCCCTGATGGATTCACTGCCGAATTCTACAAGAAATTTAGAGAAGACCTAACGCCCCTACTTCTCAAACTTTTCAATGAAATTGAAAGGGAAGCAATACTCCCAAATTCATTCCTGGAAGCAAGCATTACCCTGATACCAAAACCAGAGAAGGACCCATCTAAGAAAGAGAACTACAGGCCAATCTCCCTAATGAACATAGATGCAAAAATCCTTAATAAGATACTGGCAAACAGAATCCAACAAATCATCAAGAAGATTATACACCACGACCAAGTTGGATTCATCCCAGGGATGCAGGGATGGTTCAACATACGTAAATCAATAAATGTAATACAGCATATTAACAGAACCAAAGATAAATATCACATGATCATCTCAATAGATGCAGAAAAAGCTTTTGACAAAGTCCAGCACCTTTTCATGATAAAAACCCTACAGAAAATTGGAATAGAGGGTCTTTATCTCAATCTGGTAAAAGCTATCTATGACAAACCAACAGCCAATATTATACTAAATGGCCAAAAACTGAAAGCCTTCCCTCTAAAATCAGGAACAAGACAAGGATGTCCACTGTCCCCACTCTTATTCAACATAGTTCTGGAAACTTTAGCCAGAGCGATTAGACAAGAGAAAGAAATAAAAGGAATAATGATTGGAAAGGAAGAAGTTAAATTATCATTATTTGCAGATGACATGATACTCTACACAGAAGACCCCAAAAACTCCACTAAAAAACTGCTAGATTTAATAAGCAAATTCAGTAGTGTAGCTGGATACAAAGTCAATACTCAAAAGTCAATAGCCTTCCTGTACACAAATAACAAACTTACTGAAAGAGAAATTAGGGAAACAATACCTTTCACAATAACATCCAAAAAAATGAAATACCTAGGAATCAACCTCACGAAGGATGTAAAAGACCTCTATACTGAAAACTACAGTACTCTGAAAAAGGAGATTGAAGAGGATATCAGAAAATGGAAAGATATCCCTTGCTCCTGGATAGGAAGAACCAATATAGTGAAAATGGCCATACTTCCAAAATTGTTATACAGATTTAATGCAATTCCAATCAAAATTCCAACAGCATATCTCACAGAATTAGAGAAAACAATCCTAAAATTCATTTGGAATCAGAAGAGACCTAGAATAGCAAAGGCAATTCTGGGCAACAAAGGCAAGGCAGGGGGCATCACAATCCCCGACTTGAAATTATACTATAAAGCTACTGTGATAAAAACAGTGTGGTACTGGCAAAAAAACAGACCTGAAGATCAATGGAACAGATTAGAAGATGCTGAAACAACCCCAGACATACTAAGCCACCTTATCTTTGACAAAGGTGCCAAACACATTCGCTGGAAGAAAGATAGCCTCTTTAATAAATGGTGCTGGAAAAACTGGCTCTACACATGCCGAAGATTAAAACTAGATCCATATCTTTCACCATGCACTAAACTAAATTCAAAATGGATCAGAGATCTAAATATTAAAACAGAAACATTAAATCTGCTGGAAGGTAGGATAGGTAAAACCCTTGGAGACATTGGTGTAGGCAAAGACTTTATGAATAAAAACTCAACCGCACGGGAACTATCCCAAAGAATCAACAACTGGGATCTCATCTTATTAAAAAGCTTTTGCACAGCAAGAGAAACCACCAACAGAGTGAAGAGACAACCCACAATGTGGGAAAAAATGTTTGCCAGCTGTTCCTCAGACAAAGGATTACTATCGAGAACATATAAAGAACTCAAAAAAATCAGACCTCCCAAATTTAAAGACCCACTCCAAAAATGGGCATCTGAGATGAATACACATTTCTCAGATGAAGAAATACTAATGACAAACAAATATACAAAAAAATGTGCAACATCACTAGTCATTCGAGAGATGCAAATTAAAACAACACTGAGATACCATCTCACCCCAGAAAGAATGGCTACTATTAAGAAATCAACTAATAACAAATGCTGGAGGGGCTGTGGGGAAAAAGGAACCCTTCTTCACTGTTGGTGGGAGTGTCGACTGGTACAGCCACTGTGGAAGTCAGTGTGGAGATTCCTCAGAAAACTAGGGTTGGAGGTCCCATTTGACCCAGCTATTCCCCTTCTGGGCATCTTCCCAGAAGAATTAAAAACATCGTACCACAGCGATATATGTGCACCCATGTTTATAGCAGCACAATTTGTAATAGCCAGATCTTGGAAACAACCCAAATGCCCATCAACTGAGGAATGGATAAGAAAGATGTGGTATTTTTATACAATGGAGTATTATTCAGCCATAAAGAAGGATAAACTGGAGACTTTTATAGGTAAATGGATGCAACTCGAGAAAATACTCATAAGTGAAATAAACCAGAAGCACATGTGTAAGCATCGTATTATCTCTCTAGTATGAGAAACTGAAGGAGTGAATGGGATCCAAAATGTACAATAGATATGGTGAATCAAAAAGAAACTGGTCAAAAGGAAAGAGAGACTGGAATAGGGAAAAGAAAGAAGGGAAAGGGAAAAAAATTGTATATATATATATATAAGATGGTTAAGATAGATACACTACCATTTTTACTTAGTTCATTGAAGAGTAAGGTTTGTGCCAATAATGTCTGGACAATTGAATGCTAATGTCTGGTGTCCTGAATAAGTAACTTAAAGATAGTAATACGTAATGTATTAACCATTGTTACCCTCCTATTATGTTGTTTTGAAAATTTGTTCTTCTTTCGATTTGTTTTGTTTTTTCTTCTCTTTAAAATAAAAAAAAAAAAAAAAAAAGAAAGATATTCAGAAACAGCTGTCATGAGAGGATGCTTGGCAGGCTCGGTGGGTGTTCAAAGCAGACATGGGTGTCACCATGAAGATCTCCCAGATGCGCTGGCAGCAGCACTGGAAAAGAAACAAAATGAACAAAACCACACTGTGTGTGAATGCCTGTACACAAAGAGCATAAAAACTGTGAAAGATAATCCAAAAGAGAAAATTGAAAAAATCATACATTTTAAGTAGACTCATACAATAGGAGAAAAAACAAACACAGAAGAAACAGAAAATATAAGTGCATTAACCTTTCTTATGGAAAGATTCAAATTCAATGAAAAAAATAAAAATCATGTTCTATATTTAAACATCACACTCAAAACTAAATATCAAAGGGGCTAAAATCTCATAATTGGAAGTGAAAGAAGAAAAGCTAAAATCAAAAGAATAACCAAAAATATATACAAACATTTGAACAAAAAATATTGTTGGCAATATTAATTTCAAAATTTAAGTCTAAAAAGATTAGGGATGACAGGAGAGTATCGTTTTATATTTATAAAATACACATAGCCATAATGTAGCTATAATAATAATAGAGCTTTACATAAGCAAATAGCATAGTATTGACATAAATAACACAAATATTGTTGGAAATAAAAGGGAAGTCTAGAAAATCAATTTTCTTAGGAAACTGCTCACCTATATCACCATCTTTGGCAGATCAAGTATAGGAAGAATTCAAACTATATTTTAAAAATGGATTTAATACATGCAATGGTGCTTGCTCACAGAAAATACATCACCTTTTAGAAATGTGTAGAATGTTTATAAAAACAATAGATTAGGAAGAAAAACTTGTTAAATTCCAAAATGTAGAAATGGTATCGTATTTTTATTATAACACAGTAAAACTCCCATTATTTATAAATATATAAACCAAGTCATCAAAAACTACTCTCATTGGGAAAAGAAAAATCTTCTAAATCACTCAGGTTAAAAAAGAAATAGATAATACAATTTTAGGCTATTTAGCAAAAAATAACATTGAAAACTTCACATAGTGAAAATATATTTGGGGCCGGTGAGATGGCTCAGTGGCGTAAGTGCCTGCCCGGCAAGCACGAGGGCCCGTTTGACTCCCGGAACCCACATACAAAAAAAGGGCAAGGGCCGGTGATATCGGTGATATCAGTGGCACGGGCACCTGTTGGCGCGCAAGGTCCTGAGGTCGACTCCCAGTACCCACAGAAAAAGAAAAAAGAAAATATATTTTATGCTGATTGTATTAGTCACTCTCCTGTTGCTGAGATAAAATACCTGACAACCACACTTAAAACAGGCTTTTTAATTTGGCTTCTGGTTTCAGAGGGTTCAGTCCATGGTTGATGGCTCAGTGGCAGAAATAGCATGTTAGAAGGGCGTGGCAGAAGAAAGCTGTTCACCCTGTGGCAGCCAGAAGACAGAGACAGAAGAGAGTTACTAGGGACAAGAATACACCTTTCCAAGTCATACCCAAATGAACTGATTCTTCTGGTGAGGCCCCACCTCCCACAGCACATTCAGTTATAAACTTAAAAGTGGATTAATCCACTGATGAGTCTAGAGCCCCAATGATCCAATCACCTTCCAAAACCCCCACCTCCGAGCACACAAGCCTTTGGGGGGATATTTTAGATCCAAACCATAATACTGATGAAACAGGACACAGAGGCATGTTTACAGTTACAAACAGATTTATTAATCAATACAAAAGTGAAAGTTAACATTTGGCTAAAAATTTAAAAACTATGAGAAGTAACTAAAAGAAAACATGAAGAAGAAAAGCAAGGAAGAAAAGCAAGGCAGTAAAATTAAGGGTTCATGCTCAGGGGTCAGACAGATGGGACCCAAATCTTGGTTTCCCCAAGTACTCATGGAGGGATCATTGTGTAGCCTCTTTAGAAATCAGTTTTCCCCTATGAAAAATGGGGATTATTAACAGAATCTACCCCCTTAGTGTTGTTGCAAGCATATAAAAAAATGTATATTAATAGCTGAGCACAAATACTTAATTGTTAGACTTTTCTCAGAAAAGACAATAACAGGAAAGCTGAAAAGGTTTACTGCTGTATATTAATGTTGCTAAAACCTTTTTTAAATGAATGACATCAAATAGATAAGCTTCTTTTTAGTTTTAGAATGATAAAAAGGTAAAATATAATTGTGCACATTTAAAAATATGCAAGGGACTACAGATACAACTTTGGAGAAGCATGTCCTTTAAATTCCGAATCTGGTAAATTTTTAAATTCCAGTGGACATTTCAATTTCTAGTAAAATATACATTACCAAGAGTAACTCAGGAAAAAATAGAATTCATTATAAAATCAAATACATCAGAATAAAACACAAAGATTGTTAAAAATAAAGCTCCAAAAGGTTTTAAAGCAAAGGATTTTTTTCCAGGTCACTTCTTTAAACATTCTGAGAAAGAACATTACCACTTCATGTAAGCTGTTGCCGAAGGGTTTTCCATTCTTTGGTTATTCTGCAAAACTAGCATAAACTTGATGCCAAAGACCACAAAACCTGGAAACTATAAATGCATTTCTTGTGTGAATAAATATTGAAAAGTCAAAAATAAAATACTAGCAACTCAATTTTACCCAAATTTTTAAATAATATTCCACCATAATCAGAAATATACCTCTCCCAGGAATACAGATATACTTTAGTGCTAGGAAATCTGCTAACTTAACTGACTACATTTAGTGAATGTTAGTTATCATTTACTTATTCATATTTATTTGGTTATCTATTAACAAGTGTATAGAATGACTAGAAGAACACGCAAGAATCCAGTAAGGGTTGCCTCTGGAGAGAAATACAAGATAAATGAAAGATGAGAGAGAGGTTTAATTTTCACTATATATCTACTGTAACTATTTAATAATAATATTTTAAAATTTAAATCCATAAATAAACTATTTGCCAATAGGCTATATTTAATTATTAACTCATAGTTAAAGTGGCAATACATTGTGAAGGTAACATACAAAAATCTTTAAAAAGTAGAAAGTACTCAATGATGTAAGATAATATAACAAATTTATTATTCTGTTGCACTTATTTACAAGCCATTAAAATATCACTGTAAGTTAAAAAAAAAAAAAAATAGTGAAGTTGACCCAACTACACATTCAGGTTAGTTTTCTTGTTGTTCTGTTTTTGTCTTTTTTTTTTTTTTGCAGTACTGGAGATTGAACCCAGGGCCTACACACTGAGGCACAACTGCAGTCTTTTAAAAAATTCTTGGGCCGGTGATATCGCTCAGCAGCATGGGCGCCTGCCTGGCAAGCGTGGGGTCCTGAGTTCGACTCCCGGTACCCACAAAAAAAAAAAAAGAAAAGAAAAAAAAATTCTTATTTTGAGACAGGATCTCAGAAAGTCAATAAGTCGTCCAGGCTGGGCTTGAACTTGTTACCCTCCTGCCTCAGCTTCCCAGATAGCTGAGATTACAGGCATGGGCCACTATACTCGGCTTCATATCCGTTTTAGACTGAAGAGAATTAAGTTTGTGCAGCCTAAGAAAAGGCTGCTTTACAGGAGCAGATCAACCTAAACTACAGCAAGCCTAACCGAGACCCTCCCCGAGCGAATACACACATTTTACCATTGCTTTTGTTTCCCTGGCCTTTCCTTCCTTTATTTATTTATTTTTTATTTTTTTATTACTTGGGAAGATAATTCAATTTCCACTGCACATATCCTCACAGAAATTTTGAATCTAATGAATATAAAAATCATGGATTTGGCCCAATTTTATTTTAATCAGTTTTTCTGTTTCCTAATTCAGAAGTAACTTCCCAGTATATATGTAGAGATTTAGTAGCAAGAGCAATAGCATGCACACTAAAATATGGAGAGTTTCAGCAGTAATTTGAGTTATGGTAATTACTGGATTTGTGTACACAGACGCAGACAAAACGCATAACTTTTTGTTCCCGTATTTTTTTTTTTAAGTCAGGAAAATGTGCTACCAACAGGGAAAAATTATACAGCAGTTGTTTATATCATGTGGGAAACCAGGTGCAACTAATAAAGCTAAGAAATCAAGACATCAAAACTGTCTGCGGTGCTATGTTACCCAGGCGACCTTTCTCCTGGACTCGCTCCAACACATAGAAAGGCCCTGTTCTGCCCAGAATGGTGGTCACCATCTTCGCTTAAGCCCAAATCCTCTACCCAGGGGAGGCCAGATCTCCACACACCAATACCATATGCCAATTCCGATGTGGCCCCAACATGCCTTCTCTTTCCACAACCACTCTCCTCACTGCGCTCCCAGCCCATGTGCACCACCGGGAGCACTGGGCCCCATCGGGGCCCGGCAGAGGAAGAAGGACGACGGTCCCACCACGCCTGGTAGCCACCGAGTGTCTCCTGGGGAAGGTGGGAACAGGAGCCCATCCCTGGGGGCACTCAGGAACAGACCAGGCCTGCTTTTTAAGGCTGATTGATCCCAGACCTGGAAGCTCCCAGAAGATCCTCAGATACCTGCTCCCTGGCCACACAGCTGCTTATCTAAAGGCAGCAGCACACAAAGATGTCTTGTCTTCTAAAATGGGTTAAAATGGGTGAAGTTACCCACGGACCGAGACTCAATCTCATCATCTTCCTCTACTCCCTTCCCCCATCTACGTATCAAATTGACTTGCTGGGCTACCAACTCAGGTAAAAGTGCTATTGATTATTTAAAATACATGAGCGGGTGGTGGGGTCAAAAGATACAGTGAATGCTTTAATTTAAGAAAGAAAAACCTCATTACAGTAAAGATACATGGCCAAGAATGATGGAATTAAGTGTGTTCAGAGTGAAGGGGAGTATTTTGATAGGGATTAATGGCAATGTGTCTTTTACTGAAACAAATTTTTTAATTTAAACATCACTGTATTTTATGATTACCCCTCCTTAATCAAACATTTACAGCAATTTCTCTCAAAGAAAAACATGACAGTGTGTCCTCATCCACATTATTCACTGGATTGGGCACCATGCACCTTCCAGCTCTTCTCCAAAATTAAAATTGAAAAGTAAATGTTTTTAATCGATTCAAGACATCAAGGCTGGGCCAGGGATATAGCTTAGGGCCAGGGATATAGCTCAGCAGCACAGTGCCTACCTGGCAAGCATGAGGTCATGAGTTTGATAGCAGGTACCAAAAAAAAAAAACAATATCAAGGCCACCATGACAGCACAACTAAAGACACTTGGGAAAGAGGACTTCCAGAACAGCCTCAGAAAGTGGCAAGAATGATGAGATAAGTGTGTTTGAAGAGAGAGGGAGGATTTTGAGGAGGATTCATGGCAATGTGTCTTTTACTATAATAAAAAATTTAAACATCCGCCACATTTTTTGATTGCACCTCTTATCTGTTGGATGCCCCCTTAGCAGGCAAAAAAGGGGGGCCTCAAAGATGTTTGTGTCCTGATCCCCAGAATCTATGAACATATTACCCCCAAAGGAAAGGGACTTTGCAGGCGTGATTAAGGTATTGACCTTGAACTGGAGGACAATCTTGGGTCACCTGATGGGTCCAATCTAATCACATATGTCCTTAAAAAAGGAGAACATTTTCCAGCTGTGCTCAGAAAACCAGAATGGTGGCATTGGCAGCATGAGAAGAACTCAGCCTGGCTTGACAGGTGGAGGAAGAGGTCACAGCGGGAAGCGTGGGCTGCCTCTGCAGCCAACGAGGAAGGAGGTGGCTTCTCCCCAAGAACCTCCAGAAGGGACACAGCCTCACCACCACCTTTGTTTTAGCCCATTGAGATCTGTGACAGACTTCTGACCTAAAGAACTGCAAGGTAAGTACATTTTTATTGTTTATGCTGCCAAGGCTGTGGTGATTTGTTACAACAGAAAACGGAAAGCTTGGCTTAGGACAACAGAAAATCTCCAGTCTCTCCAGCCTGTGTTCTCTTGGACGCCTTATAAAGTCTTGTTCTGCCAAACTCTTCATGCTACTGAGCCTATGCTCCCATTTGAGAGCCTACGGAGGACAAACTGCTTCCACCTAAGCACCTCTGAACCTCAGGAGAGCTGTGATACTAACTGGGCTGTGCCATGAGGGGGCGATAAGAGGCCCCAGGCACCTTGCCCATTTTCATAGCAAGAGCTCTACTTGAACTTGTTCTATGTGGTGTACTTCAGCATAGAATAAGGCTTAAAGAACAGGTTCCATGGCTTTAAAAGAATTGCATCTACAGAACAAAGATAAACTCTGCCCAATTTTTAAGGCCTTCACAATCTCTCCCTACATCTTTTATCTCCTTTAGTCCCCAGTAGTATCTTTCACATCAGTCAGAATAATTTATTCATGCCACATAAAACAGGTATGCTTGTGACAGGTATGGTTCCTGGACAATGCAAATGCTGGAGCTTGGAATCACTCAGTCTTCTCTCGCCCCCATGAAAACCTTTCATGTCACCTCCAGGCCATTTTCCACCAAAAAACCAACACAGCTCCCCCACTCTCTCCCTACCAGGTAAACCCTGCCTCTCCCACACCAAGGAGTATTTCATTACACAGAGCTACAGGCAGTCACTATGTCCACCAAAAAAATGTCTCTCCCTTCTCATGGATCACTTTGTCCAGCTTGAGTCAATTTACCCTAAAGTCTAATTTAAGTCTAATTTTCCATTTTTCCCCCGCCAAACCCCAACTGCGGCATCTGATCACTTCTGCTGGTTATGAGTGGATTCTAGTATTTCACTGCGTACAGTGTTATCATTGGGCTACAGACAGAGGAGATGTAATCCTTAGAGAGCACATTCCTGTCTTCTGTTTTATCCCTTCACAGCCTAAAATGCTACTAACAAGCCCGGTGTGGTGGCGCATGCCTGTAATCCCAGAACTTGAGAGGCTGAGGCAGGAGGACCGTGAGTCCAAGGCCAGCATGTACTACACAGTGAGATCCTGTCTCAGAAAGAAAGAAAGAAAAAAAGGGCCACTAACCCTGTATACAACATGGCTTAGGGATAACTGAAAAGGATCATAATGTAGATTCTAAACAAAAATGAGAACAAAGGTAGGACATGATGCTAAATTTAACTACAAACATCAAGATGAAATATATAAAAAACTTAATCACAAGGTCTCCACTGCTATGTGCCTTCCTGAGGCATAGGTCAAATGCACTCCATCGTTCTTCCGGCAAATGTTCTCTGTTGATCAAGCTCCAGTTGGCTTCTGTTAATTACAAGGGAAAGACTACAGTATATCCCTACCAATAACAAAACAAAAAACAGTTCTTTGGTTATACGTGTTTGGGGAATGCTATGAAGACAGCCAAAGCCTAGAAATTCAATGTGCATTAAAGATTTCAAGATGATTACATGTCTGTAATCCCAGCACTCTGGGAGGCTGAGGCAAGGGGGTCATAAATTCCAGCCCACCCTGGCCAATGTAGTGACTTATCGAGACCCTATTTTAAAATCTTCTTTAAAAGAGTAGGATGCAGCTCAGTGTGAAGTCCCCAGGTTCAATCCCTAGTACCACACACACACACACACAGTACCCTATATGTATTACTAAGAACAAAGGCCCTGGCTCTGCTTGTATTGTTTAAGGTAATGGAGCCTCTATTTAAAAAAAAAAAAAAGCACAGTAGGTTTAGTAAAGCTGGTAATATTGGTTAAATGTGAAAGGAATTTTTTCCAGGATGTGTCAACCTCAGCAGATTCTCCACGAATAAATCCTCACAGCAGTAGTCCTTTAAGCAGGGGTGGGCAACCCAATCACCCTGGAGATTCTGAGCAGCCAGGTGTGGTGGGGATTTGGACACCAGCATCTAACCAAGCTCTCAGGTGATTTTCCTGTGGACTCTTGTTCTCGAGCCTTCTGCTTTTATTTACAACGATGATGCTTTCAAATGAAAGGATAATCTGTCTCCGGATGTAATTACAGAAATGTTGCCTCCTGGTACTTTTACTACACACTGGCATAATTCAGTCAGTTTTTCATCAGGATTACATTAGTTAAGTGAGATTGGGTATTGCGTATATAAGAGAACTACGTGTTCCGAGTGTGCGTGGTAAGTATTCTAACCCTCCAGAACTTTTATAGTACAATAACGCAGTGACTTGTGAGTTATTGCAATATAGTTTTTTTTTTTTTTTTTTTTTGTGGGTACCGGGGGGTCGACCTCAGGACCTCGCGCGCCAGCAGGCGCCCGTGCCGCTGAGCGATATCACCGGCCTCTTTTTCGTATGTGGGATCCGGGAGTCGAACTCGGGCCCTCGCGCTTGCAAGGCAGGCGCTTAAGCCGCTGAGCCATCTCACCGGCCCGACAATATAGTTTTGTGTATGTACTGTATGTGTGTGTATGTATGTCCTTGGGGATAACAGCACTGTTTCTTTTGGTTGTGATTAAATTAATACCATAATTTTAAAGCACAATATACCTGGCATAATCACCATGTACATCTTTGTAAAGAAATAGCTTTATTTTTTATTTATTTATTTATTTATTTATTTATTTATTTATTTATATGTGGGAACTGCGAGTCAAACTCAGGACCTCGTGCTTGCCAGGCAGGCGCTTATGCCGCTGAGCTATATCACCGGCCCGAAATAGCTTTATAATGGCAAATAAGGAAAGACAATTTTGTTTGTAAAGTACCGATTCGCCTTCTCAAAGGGTGCAGGCTGGCACTAGGCTTATGTAATTGAATTAATCAGCATGATTGATAACTGTTAACTATGTAACTACGAAATAAACTATAGTTAGAACATGTCTAATTGTTCTTAACCACAGTATCTAGAATCGAAAGTATATGTTCATATCGAGTTATATTTCCATTGTCATAAAGAATGTCCTATTACACCCTTACTGGCTCAAAATCTAAACTTGTTGCTCTTTCCTAGTTGGACCTAGTTGGATCATGGCCTTTTCTCCAGTTTACTTTCAGTCAAATGAGAAGTGATAATAATAAGCACCTCCTGTACCCAAATTAACAGAAAGAATTGCGGAACACCATTTTAATGCCACTGAGTCAAAACAGTGCCCGTGTGAACACTCAAGCAGGTGGTTTGAAAAGCTCCACGAAGTATGTGACTCTCACTAATCTGAAAGATAAAAGGCGTATACATGAGATTATGCGATGTGAGGGTATCTCTAGGTGATTACCGACTACTGAATGACACAGTAAGTGCTATAGAGATAAGATTACACAGAAGCCACTCCTGACTGCAAACGAATTTCCCGAATGGAGATTTTGACCTGGTACTAGAAAAAGGGAGTCATTGTAATCATCACGTTTTAAGGACTCCATTCCTCCTGTGAACGTCCTTAGAAAAGTACTAGAGAAAGTATTGCAGCAAAATGAGGGCGTTCTCAAAGCACAGGCAACAAGTAAGGGCTCGGGAAGCTACCGTAGAGTTCATTGCATAACCTCATTCAAGAATTCCAACACTTTAGAGGAGGAACCAGCTAAGGAAAGGCACAAGGAGGAACCGTCCTCAACAATATCCTAACATTTTTAGTTGCCGCTTCCTCTGAAACTGCTCTATACTTCCCATTTATTTTAAAAATTTAAGTGGATTTGGTTTCCAGGTTTCGTGTCACTTGCAAAGATACCTGGAGATTCCTGTGTCCCCGAAACAGGTATACACAGTTATCCAAGAGTTACGGCTTCACCCCCCGCCCCAGCTCCGCCAATCACCAAGTAGAGCTGGGGAGCGGGGTCACTCTGGACTGCTTCCGGGGTCACTCGCGGCGCAGGATGCTAGGCACCCAGCGCACGGCTGGGGGATGACGCTCCTCCGCCTGCGCCCCGCGCTCGCGCCCTGGCTCTACGCCGCGCTCTGGGACGCGCGGCCGAGAGGACTCTCGGGATCACGCCCGCTGCACAGCGCCGGCAGCCCGCGTCGAGGCTGCGGCGGAGCCGGTAATAGGGGTCGCGGACCCGGCGGGAGCGCGGGGAAGGCCGGGGACGGAACCGGATGCGGGTGGGACCTAAGTGGGCGGGCCGGTCCGTTAGGCTGGGGCCAGTCTCCTTGGGACCCTGAGGAATGGGGGTGGCCCGCTGTCATTGTGCGGGATCCCGCCCGAGCGGGTCCCCCAGTTCGGATCGGGGCTTTGAATCTGGAACACATGTTTACGAGGGCTGTACACAGTAGTCCCCGTCTCACGCTCATTGTCCGAGCAGAGCTTCCAGCCCCACATTAGATTGTCGCCTCCCCTCTCGGCCGGGGCGGTGGGCTCGTCCGCGCGGGGCGGGAACGGCGGGAAAATCAAAGAGCTCGGCGCGTCCCGGCCGCGTGCTCACCCTGCGCTCTCCCCCCTCGCTCTCCCGGGCCTCCCGCCTGCCATGCCCCGCTCCGAAGACATCGCCGCCCTGTCCCCCAGCAAGCGGGCCCGGCCCTCCGAGGCGGCCCTGCGGCTGCGCTTCGTGCGGCTGTCGGAGCACGCCACGGCCCCGACGCGGGGGTCCGCGCGCGCCGCCGGCTACGACCTGTACAGGTGAGCGGGGGGGGCGGGGCTGCTGCGCTCTCAGCTTGCTGGTAGCGGGAGTGCCCTGGGGCTTTGGCAGAGTGCAGCTTACGTCTGTAAAGTGTCCGAGGCGGGCACGCTGCCCTTTCCGAGCGGCCTTCCGGGGTGGCCTGCGGCGATGCGGCGCTCGGCGGGAGAAGCTGCTTCGGGCCGCGCTCTCCCCCTCCGCTAGGCCTGGACCGGGGACTGCAGCAAGGGCCGGAGATCGGAAAACGGCCGCCCTTCCCATTGCACAGCACCGGCAGCCTGCGCTCAAGACTGTACTTAACCCCGTCCGCAGTCCGGAAGTAGGCGAGCGGGGAGTTTGTGAAGGGATTGGTGGGTTCGCCCAAGGGCTTGAATGCAATGGAATTTCCTTCCTCTAAATTTGATGCTTTTTTCGCTTGACTACTGTGCCCCGTTCTTAGAGACGTTAAGGTAGTGAAACGTGGTGCTGGCAGGGAGTGGGTGTCGAGTATAAGGCCAAATCCCAAGCGGGAAGATTGAATTTTTTTTTTTTTTTTAAGGCATCCCGGATCACTAGGATATGAGAACAGCTGAACTAAAGTCTTAAGTATAGAGAAAGGAGAGCGGGGTGGGTGTAAAGATAGTAATAGAAAAGTGAGGTGTAGACTATTGTAGCTGAAGGGGATATAGTAGGGTCCCTTAATTTTAGCGAATAAGAGAATGGTGATACAGTTTGATGAGACCCTTTCAAAGGATGTGGCTGGCTGGGCGTAGTGAGTCCGGGGCAGATTTCGATTTAAGGTATTTCAGGCATCCTCCTCATACTCATAGGTGACTTTATACTGAAGTCGTCATGGAAGCCGCTGATGTCTTTTTTTTTTTTTTTTTTTTGAGACAGAGTTTCACTATGTAGCTCAGGCTGGCCTTGAACTCCCTGTGTAACCCAGGCTGGCCTCAAGCTTGCTGTAATCCTCCTGCCTCAGCCTCCTGAGTGCTGGGATTATAGGTGTGCACCACCACACCCAGCACTGATACCTTTAATAAATTAGAGCTTACCTGTTTAAAGAAAAGAAATGCCTAGGAAAGAAATAGACGTATGGTGCTGTTATCAGACTCAGTTAAGTTCTCTAAAGTAGGGGCCGGTGAGATGGCTCAGCGGCTTAAGCGCCTGCCCGGCAAGCGCGAGGGCCCGAGTTCGACTCCCGGAACCCACATACGAAAAAGGGGCCGGTGATATCGCTCAGCGGCACGGGCGCCTCCTGGCGCGCGAGGTCCTGAGGTCGACCCCCCGGTACCCACCAAAAAAAAAAAGTTCTCTAAAGTAACTGTCAGTTCTGCTCCTAAAATTTCTTTAATGTCTTTCAAGGAGGGGCCCACAGTAATAGCAACAGTAGCAGCATTTGCTAGTCAGACCTCAGAGAATCTCTTCCTCCGGAAGTGGCCGTGTCCATCTCTGGGGACTGTTGAGAGTGGTTAACTGTCTTCCTCAGCCTGTGAAGTTCCTGGCCCCAGTTTGGGAAGCAGAACAGCACTACCTCCTCCTCCCCCAGTTCTGCCCTGCCTTGTCTCCTGCCAGCTCCACTCCTGCAGGTGATGGTGGTGAAAACAAAACGAGCTCATGCACAGGAAGGGCCTTGTCAGTGTTAGCTATTATTTGCCCTTTTTTCTTGGCTCTTCATTTTTTTCCTCTTTTCATACCATGTTGGTGGAGTGTACACCTTTTAAAATTTGCTTTTCTACCCCCTCATGCTAAGAGGTACCTCAATTTTCTAACGGTTATGTTCAGGGACAAAAACATTTATAACATTGACATCCTTCCCTGCACCAAAAATTTGAGAATTATTTTACTGGAAGTTGTAATTTTAACAGTAAAGTAAAAGAAAATATCTACTTGTACCTTCATAAACATTTTTTAGATGAATTGGAAATTCCTCATAGCGACATTGGTCATAAAAACTAAGGTTGTATGGATTATTTTATGAAATATATTTAAAGCAATTCCACAATTTGTGTTCGTTGTCAAAGAAAAAGTAAAAACAATTTTATATGTTATTATTATTATTTTTATTTTTATATGCGGGTACCGGGAGTCGAACTCAGGACTTCGTGCTTGCCAGGCAGGCGCTTATGCCACTGAGCTGTATCACGGGCCCCACAATTTTATAAATAAATACCGATGACTTCCTTTCGATGTCTCAGTGCCTATGATTATACAATACCACCTATGGAGAAGGCGCTCGTGAAGACGGACATTCAGATCGCCCTGCCTTCTGGGTGCTATGGAAGAATAGGTGAGTGATTTAAACATGTAACTATTTTGTCAGTCTGTCCTCTCAGTGTCATTTGGGTATTGCCTGGGTATTGTCCTAAAATAAAGAAGCCCCATCGATGGTGGCAGGTGCAGCCATTTGAAATCATTTATACTTTCTGCTTTTGCCCCTCTCTCTTTGACTTTATTTCTGATTTCTTCCTCAAACTTCGAAGAGCTCACATTGGCCCAAGAGGTGGTTCTCACAGTTCCTCACAGCAAAACTGAAAGTTTGTGTGACTTTTAATTGGCGTGGTTTTCTAGCGGTACTGCAGCTCGACCTTCAAGGACTAGATGGCGTATGAGGTCAGCTTTCTTTGCGAAGACGATGAGAGAGTGGCTGATGTGTGCCTTATGAGAAAATGGGGGCTTGGGGTGGTGGCACATGGCAGTTTAAGAGAGTAAAACCCCCAGTCTGTCAGCATGCTGAACCTCATCTTGTTCCAGTGCCGTCCCATGGGGTTACAGGAAGGGACACCTGTCCTAGAGAGGAAGTGCCTCATACTGAGAGGAGCTGGGACAGAAATGGACAGCAAGTCAACGGGTTCCTTTTTCTGAGTCTTTTGTTACCAGAGAGTTAAAAACTAGTTGCCAAGATCATAAATACTTTAAAATAACTCAGGGTACACGAAAGGGACACGTGGGGCTGGGCCTTTCCGGTGGAGAGACCCCGCGAGCCCTGGCTCGGTAGCTGTGAGGAGCTGCCGGCGCGTGGCCTGTGCAGGAGGAACAGCGCGGGCTCTCGGCCTTCCGGCATCGCCTGCCGTGCGGGAGCTAGAGTGACAGGAAGTCAAACCACGAAGGGGTCCCATGTGTTGACAAAGTGCCTGATTTAGGTTATTCTGAAATAAAATACTAAGTTAGGATGACTGATGTTTGAGTTAGCAAATATGAAGGATAAACTTTGCTTTTGATTGTTTTGTTTTTAGAAAAAAATAGGCACAGGAATTGAACTTTTGACGCTTAGCTTTTGGCGTCACTTGGCTGACGTTAGGCGTTTTAGTCCGGTTCCTGGTCCATGCAAGTTAGCTTCTGATTCACGACCAGGAGTCCCAAGCTCTGGGTCAAGAGCTGCTGTTTTCTTTCTTTCTGTTTCTCCCTTCTCTCCCTCTCTGTCTTTCCTTGTGTCCCCTCTCCCTGAGTCATGCGTCCCTGGCAGCTGCAGGGCTTCTCGCACGTGCAGCCCGCGCTCACCGCCTCGCCCGCCTTGCTGTTCGTCCCTGCATCCTCCTCCCTGCACACCACTGCCCCGCCAGAGGCCCTCCACCGCCTCAGGTCCTTTGACCTGGTTTCAAACTGTAAAACCCCCTGGACTTCTTCTAACTTTGGTAATGTAGTATGATGCCTCTGTTTTTAATTTAGAACTGTCAGCTAAAACCAAGGTGAAGTTATTTATAGGCGAGGAAATGTGTTCAGATTTTATCAGCTATGCCATATCCATCATAGTTTATCCCCATGGAAAACAGCCAACGTCTCCCTTTTTGTTTTTTAGCTCCGCGATCTGGCTTGGCTGCCAAACACTTCATAGATGTTGGAGGTAATAGATTTACTTTAATTCTGTAAATCTGTATATTTACATGTCTTTGTTTAAAAGGTAACCACATAATTCCAATGACAAATTTCATTTTATTTTCAGGAATTGAATTTTTGTTGTGTCTTGCCTCTTCAGAAATGTCCATATCTGAAGTTATAGACAATTATGATATAGTTGCAAATATGTTTGATAATGTCTAATTTCAAATGACCTTTACATAAAATGCATGTTAGTTTGCTAATGAGCTAACTAGGGGGTGTCTGACAGGATTTCTGCCTCGGCTTAGTGATAATCTGCATTTAGTCCGAGCATGATTTGTCAGAGGGAAGGCTTTTGCATGATCATTTTAAACCGTAGTTGGCTTAAATGATTGAGTAATGCTAAAGGTTCTAGAAATACAGACCTGTCTGTAAGAATTCTCACGCCTCCCTGAGGGAGGCCGTCTGTGGAGCAGCGGATAACAAAGACCGTCTTCCCCTCAAGTGGGGAGGACACTGCACCGTTCTGAGGTTCTCTTCAGGGAGTCCTCGGTGTCTCCTGGGTCTCTCACATGGTGAGGGAGGAGCCAGCATCCCCTCAGCGTAAGGACATTCACCCCAGGAGACATTAATCCCGCTTCTCGCCCCGGTGTCGGGCAGTGAGTGCTTCGCTCATAGACAGTGGCTCTGCTGGGTTCTCTACCATTGCTACAGAGCTGCTCTAGACAAGCTTCTTGCCGGATGAGGAAGAGCACTCAGCTGCCTCCAAGCTGATGCTAAAACTGGGTTCCTGTCCATGTGATTGCAGCACCCTTGTCCACTGCCCTGCAGTTAAACGTTAGTGATTACCCTGCCTCTTCCCTCCTGCTCCAGCACTGTCCCAAGTCAGCTGGCGGTGCTGTGCACTGCAGGGGGGGACCACAGCACTGGTGTGGCCTGGCCACCCAACCTGCCCCTTAGCCAGCTTTTAGGAAGGGCCTGGCGTCTCCCCGTGGTGCCACCAGGTGGTGCTGTGGGGCCAGCCGGAAGCTGAGTTCACAGAGCAGGGGTTCTGTTGAGGACCCAGACTGGGGTGAGGGTTCCCTGGGTTCAGTAGGTTCTGACATTCACAAGCATTAGTCCCGCGTCAGGAGTGGTCATTTTGACCTACAGTAATAATCTAACTAAGTTTATGAAAAATCGTATATATTGCTAAGGAAATTCGAAAGTATCGCGCAAGGGCAGTGGTTCTGAAGCAGAGGTGAGGACTCAGAGGGTTAGATGACAGCAAATGTCTTGCAGGTGACAGTATGTAGCTGGATTAAGCTCTGTAACTCATCATTTCTGTCTCCTAGGGACTCAACAGGTTCTATGTGGAAACTTTTTCCAACTTTGTTACTAACTTTTCCTCTTTAAAACAACCCTCGGGGGAGAAATCCATGTAATCGGAAAGTCCGTTTGCCTGGTAGTCCGTGTGGTGTTACTCATAAAAGCACACTGTTGTGTGTTCTTGGAAGCCGAGTATCTTCAGAATACGTCTCGGGCACATGTTTATCATGGCCAGCACCAGTTTGTATTTCTGAAGATAGAGAGTGCCAGGATTCCCACGCTGTAAATAAGGGTCAAAGGCAGGAGCTGGGTGTGCACGGCTGCAGTCCGGATTCACGTCTGGTGGCGTGGACGGGCTCCTCTGAGCCGGTCTCCAGCAAGTGACACAGCAGAACTTGGCCTGCAGCCAGTCGGTCACTCTGCCGGTACCGGGCATGGATCTCCAAGACACTTTCTGCTTCTCCGGAAGAGAAATAACCCTGACTCTTACGTCCCTTTCACGAGAAAGAGTAAGTTTTGGGATTTTTTTGACAGTCAGATGGCAATTGAGTAATAAATGAACTTGGAACTATTGAATTTTATATACCATTGGCATTCATGATAAAAAAAAGTTCTAATTGAAGACCTTTTTTGTAGTCATACGTTTTCATTAACTCCAAACAACTTCATTTTAGTTTAAAGGCTTTTCGCATTTTTGTGTCCCAAGCATAAAATCTTAGGTCTTTTTGCCTTACAGAATTCAAAAAACCCAATGATTTGAGTACTCCTGACGGGACTCCTTTACAGATATATACCAAAGGCATTTACAAAAAGAGAGTACTTTTTGGGCTGGTGAGATAGCTCAGCGGCATAAGTGCCTACCTGGCAAATGCGAGGTCATGAGTTCGACTCCTGGTACCCACCACATACGAGAAAAATAAAAGGGCCGATGATATCGCTCAGCAGCATGGGCGCCTGCTGGCGTGCAAGGTCCTGAGTTTGACCCCTGGTACCCACCAAAAAAAAAAAAAGTACTTTTATATGTCAGAAAATGTTAATTTTTTTTTTAAATAATTGCATCTCATGAAAAAGAACGTACAAGAAAAAATCATAGGCAAAATACAGAGGAGGACATGTAAATGTCGAACACATGGATGGGAGGGGATGTCTAGCCTCCCTGGTCGTCGGGGAAGTGTGGAGAAAAGCAACATGATACCACATGGGCCTGCTGCCGGCTGGACCGGCAAGCATCTTGGAAAGGGGCTCTCTCAAAAACTGCTCATGGACACTTAAAGGGCAGCCAGGTTATCCAGCAATAACCTGTAAAGTGGAAAACGTATACCCACTTTGACCCAGGAAAATTGTTTTTGGAATCTACTTGAGAGAATAAAAAGCACCAATATGTCGGGCCGCTTTTTTATTATAGCAAATATGTGAAAGCAGTCAGCTTGGTAATATGTAAAAGAATAGTTCTGTAATATTGGCTACCTCAGGGATGGTAAGGAAGCAGTTGCTTTTACTTTATGTATATTGATGCCATTTGGATAATTTTAAAAATGCATCAAAGTAGTAACAAAAGTGTCTCTATGTCAGTCGGTCCGTATTGTCTTCAGCCTCTGGGATGGAGGAGTTGTCAGCCTGCACCTCAAAGCTCCCTGCGCAGAGCCTTCCCGGCCTGCGGTGGTCGTTTGTCCCACAGGGAGCAGCCTGTGACACACACTCAGTTACTTCTGCAGTCAGAGTCTTCTCCACGTAGACGATACGGGAAGCGACTAGTCCTGTTCTTCGTGTCGATTCTTTTCATAAGTGTTAAGGGCTCATTTAATGGTTGGCTGGCAGTGTGGAAAGAAACGAGGGTTTAGTCTTTGACTCGGTCGAATTTTCTACGCTGTCCGCGTAGAAGAGAATAGGCGATCCCCTTCAGTCCAGACATGGGAGGGACTGCCTCTGTCGCCTTCCGGGCGTCTTCGTGCCACCGTAGCTAAGCAGGCAGTGCGGCGGTCTCGGAGTCAGCCTGTTCTTATACTCATTCCTCTCACTGTTAAAATGGATTTATCTTCAGTCCAGGTTTTAGAGTGTTGCATCAGGAAGCTTTTAAGAAGTGCTGAAGCTTAGTTTCACATGTCCTTTGTAATTCTTTCAGTAAGCACAGGAGTTCATTTAAACTTCAGTGATCCAGTGGAAAAATCTAAAATACTGGTTTTTCTGAGTATTTTCCCCCGTGGTGGAACTAAGACTTCGCTCTTTTTTTTCCCTATCTGAGAAAATGGAGAAGGCATTAGCTGGAATGACCTTTGCTCTAAAAGAATTTTTTTTTTTTTCATTTGATCTTGTATGGCCAAACAGCCTTATTATCCATTGAGCTAAATTTGTGACTGTTTTTATTTCCTCCCCGTCATAAAGGTTGTGTTGTCTTGTTTTGGGCACAGAGTTTACTTAAATCAGCTGGGAAGTGGAGCTGTGTTGCATTAGGTTCGTAGGAATCCTGAGCGGCCTTTCACAAACTGAGGGGAAGGATTCTTCGTGGGAGGTAACAGTACTGCAGGAGCCAGGAAGATGAGGAGTGACTGCTAAGAGGGAGACGGCTTCTTTTTGGGGGTCACAGTGTCATAAGATTGATGGGTTGCGCACCTCTGAAGACACTAAACTCTTGTGTTAATTAGATCTTAATATTAAAAGAAAATAAGCAGCCTGGTGCACCTGTGTTTCCTGTGCTCGTGCTTGTGCACAGTCTAAGCTCTTGGCCCGAAGGTGAGTCCCAGCAAGTCTGGACAGTGCGCTTCTTTGGGCTGTGACAGGGCCTGGCTCAAGTCTCCTACAGAGGCCTTCTGCTTTCGTGTTTCTCATCTAGACAGGTACTGAGTGCACATAGAGGAGCGCACTCTGTTAGGGTTATGAGCTCGTGTATTCTCAGATTGTAATGGAAAGGATTGTAGTTCACTTTAAAAGAAGAATACGAAAGTGGAATGTCCTGATGCTTGCAGGACTGCTGCTTAACAACGTCAGCGTTGATTTATTTTACTGCAGATCGTTTGGCGTTTTGACATTTTATTTATGACTCAGTCATATTCCAACCTGAATATTAGCGGGAAGCTGCTATCAGAAAAAGCCTTTGAAGCCAGTCCTAATTTTCTCCTGGTCTTTTTAGCATGTTGTGCAGTAGGTTAGGGGTTATAATTGCTATGCACAGCTTAAAGGAGGAACTGGTCACCATTTGATAAGGGTGACAGGCTAGAAAATTAGGACCCATTTTCTAGATTATTTGCGTTTTAGTAATATCTTTTTTTATATGAGCAAGATTCACATAATTGTAAGGATAAAATGTTCAGAGCTGTTAAAGAATAATTTTGAAATAATCTTATATTCCCAGTGTTTTGATAGCAGAAATCAAGACATTGCTTTTCTTTCCTTCAGCTGGGGTCATAGATGAAGATTATAGAGGAAATGTTGGTGTTGTGCTGTTTAATTTTGGCAAAGAAAAGTTTGAAGGTATTTGAAACATATTCACATAAATCTAGTGAATTTTTAAGTCACGTATGTGTCAGTGCCGACTTCTGGATAAATTAAGGTATAAACTCTTGTTTTTCTTTCCATTGAAGTAAAAAAAGGTGATCGAATTGCCCAGCTCATTTGTGAACGGATTTATTACCCAGAAATAGAAGAAGTTCAAGTAAGTGTCATAAGCTGAGTACAGAATGATGAGATTTGTACTCAGTGAAGAAAAAATACAACTGAGGGTCTCCTGCGGTGTTCGTAACTACTGTACATGACTACACCTGTTTTAAGCAAAATTAAAACCATAGTTCTAGAATGTCTTGAAATGTTTTTCATGTAGATATTGTATAGCATACTTGGCTAATTAAATCTACTGTGAAATTCTAATATTTGGGAAATTATCCTATTTTCTAATATATAGATCCTTTTTAAATTTTCTTTTTAAGATGAAATGATACAGCAAAAGTAAACATCTTACATTAGGAGCTGCAAGGAAAAACTGACTAAAGCTAACTGCGGTATAACCTTTCTGTCTTTCAGGGATTGGATGACACCGAAAGGGGTTCTGAAGGCTTTGGTTCCACTGGGAAGAATTAAATAAAATTTAGACTAAAAATGAGATAATGCCCTTTTTTTTTTTTTTTTTTTTTGAAAACAGACTTTTTGGCTAAAGTGTTTTAATGGTCTGTAAACTTAAAATTCTTAATTTGCTTACAATAAAGGAAAGCAGATTTCTGTTAGCATCACTTAAAAAGTTACTTTCTTGTGTTATCTGCAATTGAAGGTTGTATGTAAATCTCATCTGTGGTGACCTAATGCAAAATTAAAAATCAGATGTATATCAGGTATGGATTTTTAAATAACTGTATTATTTAATTCAATAAACAATACTTTTTCAAAGTATGTTGCTTTAATTTATAAATTATAAATGCTGGCTTTTATTCAGTACTCTTGAATCCTTTTACAGATAGAAATTGTATACACTAAAAGAAGTATCAACAAAAGAGGTTAAAGTTATTCCTTGTGGGCTTTTTTGCGAAAGTTTTTTTTCTTTTTTTTTTTTTTGGTTTTTTTAATTAAGGTTATATGAAGGTAAGGGCATTCTGCTCATTTACTTTCTTTTTCCCCATAATCTTTTGATAGACCTTGGGTTGACGGGGTTAGAGGTGTGTTTGTGGAAGGAAATTTAACACGGTGATTTCCCAGTTAGTTGTTGGTCTGAATTCCATCTCATCAGGCAAATTGTACAAGGTATACTTACTGAGTTTCTCACTGAACTAGCATTAGTATCTCATGTCCAAGAAAATAGGCAGTTTAACAGGAATAAAATTAATGTGTTAGTTTATATGTGCTTGAGCCTTGGGTCTGTCTGTCCCGAGCACATAGCTTGAATAATGTGTACCTAGCATTTTGCTGCAGAAATGGGGCCAGTTCCATGGATTAGCTTGGTTTGTAACTTTCTCTAGTTCACTTTCCTTTATTTCCCAGACTCCTTTGCACCAGTTGTTGGTGTCTCAGATTTTGTCCATCACATGCACCATGAGACTCCCAGGCATCGACTGAGGTGTGAGTCACACAGACGAAGTGCTCCTGGAGCTGGCTGCCCCGTTCCTGGAAGCCCACGCTGCAGTGTGTCTCCTGTCTTAGTTTATTCCACATCCCACACTGTAGCTGCCCTTCCCGGGTCAGTCTATTAGTGGGTCATGAATCAACCCACTGGAACCCAGCCCGCGTTTTAAAAAATAGAGGGCAACACATGTCAGAAGAGAAAGTACTGAATTACGCATTTATGTGAACATGTGTTTAAATTATTTCTGGAGTCAGTAAATTTTAGGTAAATATGCTTTACTAGCCAATGTACAACTGAACCGTGGCCAGTACAGCAGTTGAATAAGAATAAATATGGCCACCAAGAGAAATGGTCTTTGGTTTATACTTTTCCTGTTAGTTACTATTTATAGACAACTCATTTCTTTCTCATGAGAGTAAAACACCCATTTTATAAACGACAAAAATAGGCTCAGGTTTAGTAAATATGCCATTTTAGCCAGTGACCATTGCATTTTGTGGTGTTATAAGAACACCTGAGACTAATTTTTAATGAACAGAAATCAGTTGGTTCACAGTGTGGATAGGAAGTCCAAGACTAAGGCTACAGCAGGTCCAATCTCTTGTTCCAAATGGCACCTTATTGCATCCTCCCATCAAAAACATATGAGCCCTTTTTATAATGGCATTAATCTTTTTGTTACTGAGGCATGAAATCAATTCTAGAACAGCATGTTTTAAAAACTTGAGTAAGAGGGCCGGTGAGATGGCTCAGCGGCGTAAGTGCCTGCCTTCCAAGCGTGAGGGCCCGAGTTCAACTCCCAGATCCCACATACGAAAAAGGGGCCAGTGATATCGCTCAGTGGCACGGGTGCCTGTTGGCGCGCAAGGTCCTGAGGTCGACCCCCCGGTACCCACCAAAAAAAAAAAAAAAACTTGAGTAAGAGAACATGTGCTGGGAAAGTGAACACTGGCTCTGCTTTCATGACCTAAACACCTGTGTTAGGCCTCACCTCCCCACACTAGCCCATGGGGGTTTAAACTTCCAACACATGAATTGGGGATACCTTCAGACTATAACCACTACTAAAACTAAGGTCTTTATACCTTCAAACTCATAATTCTTTGATCTGATCTGCAAGTGGTAGAGGTCAGCAATACAGAGGATGAGGTCAAAGAAAGTCCTGCCCTAGTATGTTCATACCTAGAGGATGCTGTCATCTGGGTGACAGTTACCAAAGTGGCAAGAAGAGCATCCCATCCAGGCCAGGAGTGTATCCCTTCTCAATCACACCACAATTTCAGAAGTAACTATTTTGACGTTTAAATGCATTGTTTCCTTGTCTTTGAAGTTTGCCATCTACCTAAGTCAAGTTCCACTGTGCTGGTCTTGAACTTTATATAAATGGAATTGTGAATTTTTAGGTCTTGTTCCCTTTGCTCAATACTGAGATCATACCCAGGTTCCATGTGGCTGTTGTTCATTACCAAAACCCCTGCTTAGGGTGTCAGTCTCCCACCTAGCAGTATGGCACACAGATGAAAGGAAAGACAGGAAATCTGCAGTTTCCAGGAGCTCTGGGATGACCCAATGCTCTTGGTGGAACAAAGGGCCACGAGTCCAAAAGCTCGTGGCTTTTATTGGTTTCAATCAGGGCGTTTAGTGGGGGTTGCAGCACAGTGCTGGGGAAGAGAAACTTTGCAGGCATGGCTGTAAGGAGAAACAGCAATTTTGTACCAGGCACAAAGGCTCTTCAATTAGTGCAACAGATGGCTTGATGTAAGCAAGGCTGGAACCTTTACTGCCAAGAAGGTATAATTCTTCCTGAGTCCCATGGCCTCAGCTGAGATGTTATCTCATATCTTAGCCCTGGAATCTCAGGCTCATGCTCAAGCCTCCATTCCAGCTGTCAGCAGCGGGGGGCAATTCTTGCCCGAGTGCTGCAGTGAGACACATTGGCATCTCGGCTGGACTCGATCACATTCTTTTGGCCAATTAAGGGAACATCTGCTTCTATATAGCCAGCTCTGCATATCTCAGTAAATAGGGTTGAAGTAAAGGTCAGGTAAAGATGGAGGCAAGGGGCTTCGTTTCTCAGGGGAGCACAACTTGGTGGTCTCCCACAGTTCATTTCTTTTTATATTGTTCTATTGCATCAATACACCACAACCTTGCATGCCTGCTACAAACCAACTTGGTCAGCATTTATTATTTTTATTGCTGTATTTGATTTGCTAATATTTTAAGGTTTTTCTTTTCCATGTATGTCCATAGGAGACATTGACCTGTACCTTTTTCTTTCTTATACTGTATTTCTCAGCTTTGGGCAGCAAAGGAAATTAAGCTACTTTCATAAAAGTAGTAAGGAGTTGAGCAATTGTTCTTTTTTCCTCTCTTCCTCTCTCTCCTACAGCCTTCATAATCCCTATTTCATGGTAGCGAGTTGAAGAGTCAATTAACAGCCAGTCCCTTGGAGGTTAGCTACTTTTCCCCCTCTGTTGGTTTTATGCTTGTCTTTGCATGTCTGGTTTTGCGTAGTGCACTATCATGGTATAGACTCTGTTTATTAAGAGGTCGTTGGGTCTCTTAATCTTCGTGTTGACGTCTTTCATCAGTTCTGGAAACTCCTGAGGTCTTCTCTCATGTTTTATTCTAATGTTCTAGAATGTCTGTTCAAATTGCAGTTGTAATGGCTTATTCTCAGTTCAACTTTTTTTTTTCTTTTTTAGAAAAGTGTTTTTAGAGCAATTTCAGAAAGGAAGGTACTGACATATCCCATAACCTGTCCGTCTCTACACATGCATGTCTATTATCAACACCTGTCGGAATGGCGCATTTGTTACGAGTGACAACCCTACGCTAACGTATCACCATCACCCAAAGTGGGAGTTCACTTTAGGGTTCCCTCCTGGTGGTGTATTGTCTGGGTTTGGACAAATTTATAATGACGTGTCCATCTTTATTGTATCATGCCATGTATTTCCACTACCCTAAACATCACCTGTGCTCTACCCATGCATCTCTTCCTCCCTCTCCTACCAATCCCTTTTTACTGTCCCATAGTTTTGCCTTTTCCGTAATGTCATGTAGTTGGAATTATATAATATGTAGCCATTTTGGATTGACATATTACACTTAGCAGTAATTTTTAAGTTTCCTCCATGTCTTTTCATGGCTTGATAGCTCTTTTCCTTCAAGCACTAAATAATTTCCATTGTCTAGACTTACCCAAGTTCATTCATTCACCTACTGAAAGACATCTTGGTTGCTTCCAAGTATTGGCAGTTGTAAACAGACTACTAGAAAAGTCCACATGCAGACTTTTGTGTGGGCATAATTTTCCAGCTCTGGTAAGTACAATCCAGTGTTTGCTGGAGTGTATGGTATGAGCGGGTTTAATGCTGGGAGAAACTGCCACTCCGTCTTCTGAAACGCCCGTACCACTGCATTCCCACTGTCAGCGAAGGCTGCTCCGCAGCAGCAGCAAGATTCGCTGTCCCCGGGGTTCTGGCCTCGCTGTTCTTATAGACGCGTCACAGCAACTCACTGTTGATTGAGTTTGCATTTCCCACGACATGATGAGGGTCACCTCTTCACACCCTTACTTGCCATCTGCATTTGTTTGGTGAAACCTATGTTAAGGTCTTAGGTTTATTTTTAAAATAGAGTTGTTTGTTTTCTTTTTGTTCCATTTTAATAGTTCTTTGAATATTTATATAAATGTATTTTGAATAACAGTCTTTTTTTTTTTGGGGGGGGGCACCAGGGGGTCGACCTCAGGACCTTGAGCGCCAGCAGGCACCCATGCTGCTGAGCTATATCACCGGCCCTTTTGTTTTGGTATGTGGGTTCCAGGAGTCAAACTCGGGCCCTCGCGCTTGCCAGGCAGGTGCTTATGCCACTGAGCCATCTCACCGGCCCCCTGAATAACAGTCCTTTATCAGATATGTCTTTTACAAATACTTTTTCTAAGTGTGTGGCTTGTCTTTTCATTTTCTTGACAAAATGTCTTTCTCGAAGCAAACATTTTTAATTGTAATGAATTCCAGCTTATCCTTTCTTTCATGGATTGTGCCTTTAGTGTTGTAGCTAAGAAGTCATTCTCAAACGCAAGGTCACCTAGATTTTCTTGTTATTTTCTAGGAGTTCTATATATTTGTATTTTACATGTAAATCTATTATCCACTCAAAGTTCATTTTTGTGAGTGGAGTATATTTTTCTAAGGTTTGTGTCTCAGGTTTTCTTTTTGTTTAGTTTTTGCATGCGGGTGTCCAGTTGTTCCAGAAATATTTGTTGAAAAGACTCTCGTGACTTGTTTGCACGCCTTTGCTCTCTTGTTGAAGGTCTTTTGACTTCTTATGTGGGTCTGCGTTCGGCTCCTCTGCTCTGTTCCAGTGAGTTGTCTTCACCAGTACACTCTGTCTTGAGAGCAGGATCTTAGAGTCAAGTAGTATCAGTCCTCACCTTTATTCTTCTCCTTCAATGTTATGTTGGTTTTTCTAGGTCTTTTGCTCTTTACATAGACTTTAAAGTTGGCCTCTTAATATTTATGGAATACCTGTGGGATTTTGACTGGGATTGCATTGACTCCATAGAGCAACTTGGGAAAAACTGCAATTTTGATAATACTCTTCCTATTCATGAGCATGAAATAGCTCTCCTTTTTAAAAAAAAGAAAACAACTTCATTTTATTGAGGTACAATTCATGCACCATAAAAATGACCATTTTAAAGGGTATACATCCTTTTTTTTTTTTTTTTTTTTACTTCATTTACAGAGCTGTGGTATCATCACCGCACCTGCTGGGGTTTTTGTTTACAGTGCTGGAGACTGAACCCAGGGCACTGCACATGCTGGACAGCCCGTCTACCACTGGACTACATCCCCAGTCCTGCCACTGCCTGCTTTAGAACATTTCCATCTCCCCAAAAAGAAACCTCATTTCCATTGGCACTCCACCTCTACACTCCACCTCAACCACTAACCTATTTTCTGTCCCCATGATTTTACCTATTCTGGACATTTAATATACAGTATGTGATTGTGTGTGTGTGTGTGTGTGTGTGTGTGTGTGGTTTTTTTCACTTAGGTAATATTTTCAAGGTTCATTCATGTTTTAGCATGTACCGTTATAGTATTCCTTTATATTATTGATTAATATTCCCTTGTGTGTATATACTGCAACTACTTTTTCAATTTATCAAATTATGGATATTAGATTGTTTTCAGTTTTTGGCAGTTGTGAAGAATGTTGCGAGGGATGGTCATGTGTAGACTGATGAGTAGACATAGGATGTCAATTCTCTTGGGAGTTAAATTCCTGGGTCCTATAGAGCTTCCACTGATAAACTGCAAAAGTGTTTTCCAAAGCTACTGCACCATTTTCCTTCCCACCAGCAATTTGTAAGGGTTGCAGTTCCTCCATATCCTTACCAGTATTTCTTATTGTCTTTTTCATTAAAGTTAAGTAAGTGAGAAATTCTATCTCATTTTAGGTTTGACTTGCATTTCTCTAATGGTATAATATTAAGTATACTTATACTTACTGGCTATTTACATGTCTTCTTATGAAAAAAAGTCTATTCAAGTCATTTGCCCATTTTTAAATTGGATTATTTGGCTTTTACTTTTGAATTACCAAAGTTCTTTATCCTGGGTTTAAGATCAGTGTCAGATATATAGTGTGCAAGTATTTTATTCAGTTTTTATGGTTTTCTCTTTTACTTTCTTGATGGTGTCTGTTGAAGCATAATTTTCAAAAAATTTCAGTGTGGTTCAATTTATTTTTAATTTGGTTGCTTGTGTCTTTGATGTCAGAGATAAGAATCCATTGAATAATCTATGGTCATGAAGATTTGCATCTGTATTTTCTACCAAGAGTTTTATAGTTTTAGCTTTTACATTTAGCGTTTTGGTCTACTTTTACTTCTGTATATGGTGTGTGTGAGGTAGGGGTCCAACTTCATTCTTCTGCATTTGGTTATTCCATTATTCCGAGCATAATCCATCAAAAAAGCTATTATTCCCCCATTCGGTTGTCTTGGCACCCTTGTTGGAAATAGTTGACTATAATTGCCAGGGCTTACTTGTGGATCTGAATCTTATCCCAGTGATATGTTTTTACTTATGCCAGTAGTACATTGTCTTGGTTACTACAGCTTTGTGTTACGTTTTGAAATTAGGAAGTGTGAGTCCTCCAATATTGTTCTCTTGACTGAGTGTGGTGGTGTGCACCTGTAATCCCAGCACCTGAGAGGCTGAGGCAGGAGGATTGCCCTGAGTTGGAGGCCAGCCTGGGCTACATAGTGAGTTCAAAGCTACCCTGAACTACAAGGCGAGACCCTGTCTCAAAAAAATAAAAATAAAAATAAAAAACCAATATTTTCTTTTAAGATCATTTTGACTACTCTATGTCATTTGTAGTTCCATACAGATTTTAGAATCAGCTTATCAATTTTTCAAAATATGTCAGCTGGGGTTTTAATAGGTATTACATTGAATCTTTCTAAGCAATATTAAATTTTCCAACATAAGATAAACATGGGATGTCTTCCAGTTTGCAAACTTTTAGTAATGTTTTGTGTTTTTTAGGGTACAAGTCTTTCTTTTTAAAAAATTTATCTTCACATTTTTTTATGTCATAAATGACATAAATTGTTTTTGCCATCAAGTCTCACAGGATGAGATGGAAATGTCCCCTCCTCTTCTGATGTTGGAAAGAGTGAATTCTAACAAAGAACCAAGGAGAGTTGCTGGTCCCGTGGAGTGGTTAGGACTCTTGGTGTTAGCACCTGGCTTCCCGGTGACAGTAATGTCCCTCTTTCATTTCTGATTTTAGTGACTTGAGTCTTCTCTCTTTCATTCTTGGTCAGGCTAGCCAAAGATTTGTTCATTTGATTGATATTTGCAAGAATTAAAATTTGGTTTTGATTTTTCTGCTTTTTTCTAGCTCAACTTCATTTATTTCCATTTTAACATTTATTATTTCCTTCGTTCTACTTTGGTTCAGTTTGCCCTTCTTTTTCTAATTTTTTAAGGTGAAAGATGGAGTTATTGAGACGCAGTTCTTCATATTTTAACATGTGCATTTGCAATTATAAATAATGACTGAAAAAAGAAAATGAATTCAGTGTTGTCTCAGGATGGGTAGAAGCACCTCCAAAGTAATCCCAAAGCAAGCATCCAGGACAAGCAGGGTAACCATCTTTGAGATTTTCTTATCACTGTAGATTGGTGGCCAACTGACTACATTCATTACTCATTCAGTGGTCACTGCACTTTGCGCTGGGGCCCTGGTCTAGGTTGGTCTAGGAGGTGAAGGCCTTGTGCAAATGAAGGCCTCCTGCAATCATTTGGCTGAGCTGACTTCCAACCAGCTACTCATATGGCAGCAAAAAGAGATAAAAGAAACATCTTTTACTAAAGTTCTTTTCTCATGGTCAGGGAGAAGCATCGTTTTCACTTGTAGGACTGCATCTTGTGTCTTTCAGATCAACTAGAAATCGAATAGCAGTAACCACTCCATGAGTCTTAGTAATCCAGGCAGCTTCCCTCTGCCTTGACATTTCCGCCTCGCTGACGAACGCTGCCTGCTCTCCACTGCTGTCCGTGGAGTTGTGGGCGTCAGAGGAGAATCATCACGGAGGCTCCTACAAACCAACTGATGTACAAATAACCTTTGTGGCTATGTGCAGATGCAGCCACGCCGTAGCACTGAACACTTGGCCTGGGTGGATCCCCAAATGAGTGGGTAGGGGGTGCTAGGGCTCAAGATTTGGCTTTCAAAGTACCTCATCTGCAGCGTTCTTCCTGCCACCCGGCCGTCTCCATACTGCCTGGCAGAAGATTATCACCTTGACTTTCTTTTCCTGTATTTTCTAAAATAATGGTGGAAGACTGGAGGATTGCGTGGGCTCTGAGGGTGTTGTCAATGCCTCCACCAGAGTCTGGAGTTAAAGAGCCTTGGACATAACATGCATAATCACGTAAGTACACGTGCGGTGAGGAGCCGATTCGCATGTAGAGCACTCCCAGCACGGCTGCTGCCCCAGTCCTCTTGGCTTGCCTATCTATCTGTTCAGGGCCCCAGGGCACCTGGGGCCTTCTTATTTGTCCTTTAGCTCCAGCAGTGCTCCCTGGTGGGAAAGCATCGATAGTTTGCACCAACTGTGCCTCCCTGTCTCTGCCATGTGCCCTGGAAGCAGTTGTGAGAGACTCAGTCATCAGAGCTGCAGCTTACAAAGGGTAGAAAGCATATGGACCAAGTTCGCCTACAATAGTAGTAGTCATGTTTGTGGATTCAGGAGCACCTGTGAGTATAAAGAAAAACTTTACATGCAAAATCCACACATGCAAAATCCAGCCATGTGACCATTCTAATAAAAAAAAGTAGTGTAATCCTTGATCATATATTAAAGCCATTTTATTGTCTGCATATTAAGGTAAAATGTGTATGTCTTAGTCATTTTCTCATGGCCAACACACAATATCCAACACTTGAAATTTAAAGAGTGGCTCACAGTTATAGTCCCTGGCCAGCTGGCTCCAAGGTGGAAGGGTCTGGCGGAGGAAAGCTGCTCACCTCATGGTGGCCAGGAAGGAGAGAGAGAGAAGGGAGGAGCCAGGGAGGGAGCCAGGGTCACAGGCCATGCCCCCAGTGACCCCCCTTTAATCAGTTCCTACCTCCTAAGGGCAAGTCAGCTATGGTGTCCCTGTGATCCAATCACCTTCCAAAAGCCCTGCCTCTGAGTCCATGAGAGATTTAGGGGTCACTCTGGGTCTAATCCATAACAGTATCCTCTTTTTTTTGGTAATTGACCTGGGTGTTAGCTAAGAAATATATCATCATCCTAAGAAGAGAGGTGAGGGGGAGGAGTAACTTCTTGAAAGTGAAAATAACATGTCTTTTGTTGAAAGAGAACTCTTTTGGAGGTGGGTTACTTTGTCAATGTTCTGATATTGCTATTTTCTTACTGAAAAGAGAATGGAAAAAATAAACTGAAATTTTCACTGAGAGAATTCCTTCAAGAAGTATAAAATGAACACTGGCATATTCGAAAGGATATTTCTTTGTTAGTAACTAAGCTTAGCTAAATTGGGAGGATTTTTTTTTTAATGTGGGTACTGGAGTCGAACTCAGGACCTCACACTTGCCAGGCAGGCACTTATGCTGCTAGGCTATATCACTGGCCCAAGTTGGGAGGATTTTAAAAGATCTAGGAAGTCTCATTAAAAAATTCTCTAATAACAATGAAAGTGAGATTATACACAAAAGTTAAGATTTACAAATTATGTTTTGGTTTGATCCTGATTTTTAAAATAGGTTTTGCAGATGAGTAAAGAAACCTCTGGGAGAATATATACTGAAATAATTATTGTCTTTGCCTGTTGGAATTGCAGGTAATTTATTCCTTTTTTCATTACCTACATCTTAACGTTTTTTAAACACGAAAATTATATAACGATAAGAAAAATATGAAAATATTGTTATAAAACATCTTTTAAAATCATGATTGCCTTTACTACTACAGTGAATATTTTTAGTATCAAAAATATGTGGGAAAATTTTAACTATAAATTTATAAGCTTTCCGAGAAGAAAAATGAAAAATGATAACTTTGGGAGTTTTTACATCCAAGTTAAAGTTCTGCTCTCTTACTGACAAAAAAGATATTGAGTAAGCAAAACAAACTTCAAATCTCAATTTTTTGATCATAAAATAAGGAGACTGTGTCAGAGACTCTCCAGGTCCCTTGCAGGGCTGTAAATCCTGCAAAAGAGCAGACGGTAGGGCTGTGGCGAACTACTGCCACCTGGTGGCAGCTGTCTAAATGAGGCGGCTGCCTTGAAGGGTAAAAGCTCCACCTAATCGTTCGCTCCGTTATGCTTGCCAGGCTTCTGTGTGCAGGGCAAGCGCCAACATCTTCATTCATTCAGTTTAGTGGGTTTTCTTTTTAAGATTTCGTATGTGAAACTACTAAGACGTGAGCTGTAAAGCCAATAACACCCACCTTATATTACTGGAAAATTTAGAGATGATGGATGTAAAGTATCTTACACAGTGCATGGCCAAGAATATTTGGTCAGCAGTGGTGGCACTTACCTCAGGAAGATTACCATTTATTAGGCAAGAAAGACAAATGCAGATGTCCATGCAGGATGGGATGTGCTATGAAAATATGAAGACACACAGCACACTACGGAAATGGCAAAACCAATGTTCAAACAGGCTGTGCTCTGTGTCAGTCAGGGTTTACTATAGAAATAGATGTAACACCAGATATACAAATATATAAGAACTTACAAGATTGGTTTATGCTGTCAGCCACAGAGTTGGATGAGGAAGCGTGCAGGGGGCGCCTGCACACTGAAGGCCGAAAGGTTCAGTCCAAGGTCTGGAGCTCACTGCAGTGTCCCCGAGAGTCTGTATCAGGAGGCCGAGGGGTCTGCACTGGAAGCCAGAAGATGACGTCTAAAGTGAAGGCAAAGACTAGAGCTCCTCCAAAAAAACGGAAGCAGATCCATTCTTCATTTCCCTTTTACACCATCCAGGCGACAAGCCACCCTACGGTGGGTCTTCCACATCCTAGAGTGTGGAACTGCTGAGCTGACTTAATTGAGCTTCTCTTACTCAAGTTGACACAATCAGTCAAGCATCACAGCCTCTAAAAGGCATGCGGGAATTGCTGATAAGTGTTCTCCAGTGGGCGCTTGAGGCTCCACTGTGGAGAGTCCAAAATACCGGGAAGCAGTGGCCGGTCATGGCAGAGCTGTGGCCAAGGCACATCCTAGCGAACAACTTCAGGGATATGGGTCTAATCTAAACTGAAGTTGTGAGCGACTCCAAGGGGATCCGTGGTGTCCTTAGGTTACAAGCGAACCTCCGGAGACAAAGCGCAGCTAAGGTGTGCGAGTTGTTACCAGAGCAACCAAATCACAGTGAGCTTGGGACCATCTTCTGAAGTTCTCAATTCTGGGTCTGGTACCTCATCCCCACTCGTGAAGGACGCTAACCCCACTGTCCCCCTCCCAAAGGTGAGTTGGCCTTCCTGTTGCACGTGGCATGAGCACACAGCAAAGTAAGCTTTTGTAACCATTTTCTAATGTGCCAAGGGCTCGAGGGGAGATGTTTAAATAACATAATTCATTCACTGTGTTAGAACGGGAATCACCCTCATGGAAATGAAAACCCCAAGTCACCCCATTTTCAAATCCCTGTGAGACTTATGATGGATGAACTTGTAGGTGATAAGAAATACTTATATATTTTTGGCATCTTAGAGAAGGAGGCAACTTCAGAGGTGATGTTTTGACAAACACTAGGATCAGAACAAATGACAGGGAGCGCTCATAAAATATATTTTAATGGGAACAAAGGCAAATAATGACAATCACCTGCGGTAGCATGATTGAAATGCTAAGAAATGGAATGGAGGAGGTAGGGGAAATGATTTTAGGGAAAGACTCCTGCTGCATGGGGGTCGCCTCAGACAGAGTGGAGGATCTTTCTGTAATAGTGGAATAATATGGTTCCTCCGAGAAGAGGCGTCTGTGGCTGGAGTCTGGGCTTGATTATCACAGCAGAGATGAAACACTTTCTCATCGTCAGAAAAAAACAATATACAGCCAAAGAAGAGAGCTGTTTGATGGGAAGCAATAAAATCTTCAAAGCCAAAGTTAAAAATGCTCCCCAGTTCACTTCAGCCTAAAGGGATGCCTGCCAGCACTCCCACTGGAATATGTTACCCAGGCTCCTTGGACTCGGTACTGGTTCCTTGGACTCGGTACTGGTTCCTTGGACTCGGTACTGGCTTCTTGGACTTGGTACTGGCTCCTTGGAATCGGTACTGGCTCCCTGGAAGGAAACTGTGTCAGGCCGGGGGGTGAGTGGCAGGGAGAACTGCTGGCAGAAGGTGAAGTGTTTTTCCATGTAGAGCCAGAAGTGACCACTGACACTGTCTCCTGGGTGACTGGGGACAGTGGCACAGGCCAATGCAGTCTGGTCCCAAGGCAGGAGGCTCTGGGAGTCACGATGGTTCTCCCTCCTCACCCCAAATCCCTGCATCCCTGTCTTCTTCCCCTGGGAATGAGAACAACTCCCATAATCTGCACCCCGCTATGATTAACATAAGCACTCAGACGAGTTCTCTTATTATTGCCCCACATGTTTTGAAGTGAAAAGAACACTTCCCTCAGAAAACTGCACTCCCTCTCCTCATGAGCACCCCACGGGGGGTTCAGACCTGAACTTGGTTGGCAGCAGAGCTGCACCAGGCAAAGCCTGTGTTTTCTAGGCCAAAGTAGGCATCATGAAAGAGCTTTGGCCTGCTGAAAGAGAGAGAGAGAGAGAGAGAGAGAGAGAGAAGGGGGGATTCATTTTAAATGGTTTCAGTTAGGTACAGCATAATATCTACATTGAATATCTTTTGTTTCCAGAGCAAAATAATCACCTTTGCTTCCTTCTCCTTGTGCTTATTTGGAGGCATATAGTTCTTTTCTTTTTTCCTTTTTTTTGGTGGGGTGGGGGGGTGAGATAGGATCTCACAGTATAGTTCAGGCCTGCCTTGAACTCACTAGGTAGCCCAGGCTGGCCTTGAACTCAGGGATCCTCCCGCCTCAGCTTCCCAAGTGCTGGGATGACAGCTGTCCACCACCACGCCTGGCCCGGTTATCATCTTCTGGATTGCTTTGGCCTGATAGCTGAGCCCACTTTGTAAGGAACTGGCTGTTAGTGCTTGAATTGAAATACAAATAGAGGAAGAGCGCTCACATTTTTAAATGCTTTGTGAATCAGGGGTCTTGCTACTTGTACTGCTTTTACCTGAAAAGAGAATTCTGCAAACCTAGATCAAAATTCCTTTTAAGGTGAAAACCGTGATTCATCAAGCCGTCCTGATGGGCCACCTAAACATTAGAGTCTAATATTTAAAGTCCCCGAGCTCAGGGGCTGCTTGGGCAGCAGAGGAGAGGCCTGGGCATGTGAGGACTCTGCAGGTGTGAAAGGGGGTCCCAGAAGCCCAATGGGAAAAGGAGCCAATAAGAGCTGTCCTGCATCAAGGGTCCACTGGGAATTTGTGTTATGTCCCCCACCAGGGCCTTCACAGGGAGCTACCTCCCTCTCTATTCTTTTTTTATTTTGAGACAGGGTCTCACCAAATTGCCCAGTCTGGGCTTGAATTTGCAATCCTCCTGCCTCAGCTTCCCAGAGTGCTGGGATTACAGATGTGCGCCACCATGCCTCAAAGAACTTGCTTCTTTGAAATTCCTATTATGAGAATTCCAAGCATATAGAAAAGGAGACCAAGCGGCAGAATGAGGCCCATGTATGCCTCAGCTTCAGCAGTGAGAGCTTAGAGTGGTTTCGTTTCTTCTGGAGCCTCCTCCAGAAGTAAATCCCAGAGGTTGTGTCTCTTCGCAGATGACATTGTAAACTGCGCTGAGCCACGGATTGCGCGGCTACAGAAGTCACGTATCGGTGATACTGGGGGTACTTTGAGAAAGGGGAGCATTTGAAAGGAAAGAGTTTGCCTTTAGCCCAAAGTGGGTGACAAGGACAGTAGACTCACGCTTGACCCAGAACCAGGGGGGCCTACTCAGAGCTCCTGAGCGTCTTTGAAATGATTGGGTGCAGGAGAGGCGGGAAAGGCACGCTAGGATTTTTTCCAGGAAGTTGGATATGTGTGTGTGTGTGTGTGTGTGTGTGTGTGTGTGTGTGCACATGTGCGTGAAAATGAGTGATGCTAGAATACTGGGAGACTTGGGGACAGCCAGACAGCTGGCATTTGGGTTATAGTAACATAGTCCAAGTTTCCTTTCCTTGAAAGGAAAGAAAATGCTAAATTTAAACACCATTTTCGGTTTCCCCGCCCAGAATTTCCTTTTCTGTCTCCTTCACACGGGCAGTCTGCAGGCTTCGATGCAAATAAAGCTTCTACGCAGAAACACAACACGGGAGCCACCACGGGAGAGAAGCAGTTCCAATCCCAGTGAAGTCTGCAGTGATTGCTGGGTAGCTCTGTTCTCTCACAACTTGCGGTGACACCAGAAACAAATGCCAAAGCTGATGAGGACACACTGGCCGTTATTGTTCCATTGCATTTCCTAGGGTGGGAGGATTAGAGGCAATAGGGAACTACACACAGACGTCTCAAATTCATAACAGTCCTGAAGTTTACAGATAAACAGAGGAACTTGTGACCTGAAGGGCCGCCCGTCCACATGGCTGATAATTGCCCCAGTGGTCCAGTGTCACCTCTTTTTCCAACTTTCTATCTTTATGAGATAGTCTTTTATCGGATGTGTTTTGTGTTTGGCTCTAGTGACAGAGCTGGAAATATTGCTAACCAGAGGCCTCAGGAAATAATATCCAGGCATCCGCTAGATGTCACTTGATGCTTGCTGATTTGCAAAGCTGGTGGCTTTGTAAAAAAGAAAAAGTTCATCTGCAAATAGAAATTGACAACTCCCAGTTGTTCCCGGGGGCAGAATAGGAGATGCAGCAATGTTTGAGTAGAAGTCTTTAGATAAGGACAACGATTATAACTTTAAGTAAGATCTGGGTGGCTGCAGGTTTTGCATAATCCCTCCTGGCATTTGTAAGGATGAAAAGAAGCCAGCAGCTTCACCCTCCCGGTGTGTTTAAACAAAAATGGAAAATTGTAAGGAACAGCTAGATTTTTCCTCTCTTCCATCTTCGCTTTTCTTCCTCTTCCTTCCCTATTTTCAGGAAATGTGACTTTTTTAAAGGATTGTGTTTTCATGAAGTCATTTGCAACGTTTCAAGGTCAATTCTTGTTGCTTCAGCTTTCTCCCCTCAAATTAAAACCATTTTAAGCCTCATTATCTCAGTGAAAGGCATACAACAAACAAAAGTGAAGATCTCTAGAAAGTTCATGAGGGTTCTCTGGGGTTACCCACTTCCCGTATTTGCTAAAAATGTAATGATCAGTTCCAGTAGAAACCATGTATCCTGGGGTTTTGTTTTGTGTAACAGCTATTTGTTTATTTTTTTTTAAACTGTCATTGTATTTTGGCTTCAAGACTGTTAAATACGTCTCCGGTATTAAGTTAAACTTCTCTGATCCTGCCTGTTTCCTGTCTTGTCAAACCTTTCCTTGTAAGAATAACAGTGTTCTTTTATTTGGTAGTGTACAGCATGATGTTTTTGGCACGCCCGACATTTTCGACTTGCAAAAATTCGTGATCTCAAGTGTGAGAGAAGTGAGCCCTTTCTTCCATCCCAAACCTAAAGTGTCCTGTTGCAAAGATCGTAGTGTTGCAGAGGAATGATCAGCCTGTTGATACTCCAGATGTCCAGAATAATGAGCAGGAATCTTTTTATTTTTCACTAATTTACTAAAACTGTTAAAACAGGAATACTTAGTGAACATTTCGCTTCTACAAAACTCACACAATCCCTCAAACTGGGCTAGCTATGTAATGTCCGCTTTTACTCACTGTCTTCTTAAATAAGTCCTATCTTTAAAAATACATTGAAACAAACACACATTTTGTGGCAGAGGTGGTTTTACCGTTATAAGACAGAATGCAAGAAATCTTGTTTCCTCGTCTTGGCATATCAAGGTCTACGTATATGGTTGTCGGATGGAGTCAATTGCAGAAGAATCCAGACTCAAAAGTCTGCAATCAAGACACCCCCCACAAGCACACGTAGGTAAGGAGGCTGTTTGCTAGCACTTTCCCTGTGGTTTGGTTTACCTTTTCTTCCTCAGTAATGTGAGCATCGTGACAGGGTGAATGGTGAATGGAGATTGACGAATGGCTACATGTTTATCTTCAAACACTGAGAATTAATTAGAACCTGAAGAAAGTGCATTGGGTCAACTTGAAGGTGTCAGGGGGTAAATTCTTATAATCAAAGCAGCTATTCCACCAATGTTCTAAGTCTCGGCTAATAAGAAATTCCTAAACACAGCGGTACCTTGGTCCCCGAACTTAATTATTTCCACGATTCTGGTTGCAAACCAAACTGGACGAGAGCCAAATCAAATTTCCCCATAAGGTCAACATTGAACCCAACCATTGAATTTGATCCCACTGTACCTGAAGTACCACTGTAGGAATTTGGAAAATTAAATACTAGTACCTAGATGCTCTCTCTCTTTTAATCTATAGCTTAGAAGTATTGTTTTCATAAAGAGAACAGTAACGAAGAAAACGTTGGGAACTGAAGAGATGCGTTCATCATCTTAATCTGGAATATTTTTCCACTGAAGGTCTGAGACACAAAGCGACAAACTCAATTTAAGATTTTTTAAAATTCCTACCCAAGCTCTCTTCTATGGTTCCTTAGAAGATATTTCCTTCTCCCAGAACTGGATCCAGGGAGATTTAAACTGCATTAGCAAGACTGATTTCATTCATACCACATACGTATACTTTCGTGTACCTTAGTACAAACCACTGCTCACTGACTTCTCTATCAGAAAAAAATAGACAGTAAGACTAGACACTGATTTATCACACTTTTTATTTTTTGATATAAAGTTATGTGGCATCATAAAATGAAAATTATTTTAAAAATTAAAAACCAATAGGCTTTAAAAGAAACAAACTTTGGGGCTGGTGAGATGGCTCAGCGGCTTAAGTGCCTGCCTGGCAAGCGCGAGGGCCCGAGTTCGACTCCCGGATCCCACATACGAAAAAGGGGCCGGTGATATCGCTCAGCGGCACGGGCGCCTGCTGGCGCGCGAGGTCCTGAGGTCAACCCCCCGGTACCCACCAAAAAAAAAAAAAAAAAAGAAACAAACTTCAAGTAAAAATAGCAAAATCCCAAACTAACACCTATAGCTGGCAGTCTTAACTTTACTGGAGAATATTTGTGGGTCTCGGTTTTCGAATCAGACTGCTTGGGTTCAAATCTTAGCCCCACGCTTTTCGAGTTGCAGATTTGGACAAGTTAATTAAGCTCTCAAGCTTCATTGTCCTCTCTTGGTAAAATGGGGGAAATTATACTGTTATTGGGTAGCTCCTTCTAAAAGTGGCTTGCCAAATAATCGTTAGCAGGTTCTGGGTTGCTTGCCTCTCTTTCTGGATTTGGATTCTAGGTTCTTCTCATCTCAAGCAAAGAACTGAAGGAAACAAGCAAAAAGCAGTGACAAAGTATATTTGAAGAAGTAAGAGTAAAGAGTGAGGGAGAACCTGGCTCTGCAAAGCAAGCTTGGGCTGAGTAAAAGAGGAAAAAACAAGAAAAAAGTACATCCTGTATTGGAGACCCCTGCAGTGGACCCCAATCTCCTGCCAGAATTATGGTGCACAGTGGGAATAAAGAGCAAGAGACAAGATGGGGTGCAGCAAGGATCTGGGATGACCAGTTGTTCTTCAGGGACAAAAGGCCACGAGTCACCAGAACCTTGGTATTTACTCATTGAGGAAAATGGTGAGGGGATTGTGGCTGGATGCGCTAGACAAAGTGGCGGGGCTGGCAAGGCTTGTAACAGGGACAAAGCATTCTTGCTGAAGGGACAGGAACAGCCAGATTTAGGTTACGGTTAACAAGTAACCTGCTTTGTAGCCAGTTCTGGGAAGGAATTTTCCTCTGGAGTCATGCAGGCCTCAGTGGAGATGTTATCTCCCGTATTAGCCCCATGGTATCACAGCTCGTCTATCGGAGCTCAACCATGGCCAGCCCTTGATAACAAACAAGGCCAGTCCGTCACAAGCCACCCACTTTCACGAAGGTGCGTACACAGCCTCGGCCAGACTCACTGACTGAACTGAAAGCCAGTTTAGGGACATCACCTCTACACGGCCTGCACTGCTCGCGAGTAGGCACAGTCACACCTGGGCCTGGGGGAGGGCGACGTGGCGTCATCCAGAACCGTGGAGGACGCAGGGTGGGCTTTCCTGAGGAAACCCTTGAAAACAAGCTCCTCTGGGTGTCTGTGTCCTTTTATCCTGTCCAAATTTCTAGGCAACCCGTGAGAACTTCTACATACAGGTACTGGGAAGCAGCGCTGCGATCCCACACCCCAGGCTGACGTCAGGTCTAGGTCGTCCTGTTGAAAACCTGCTGGAGTTCTGTTTTTATAGAGTCAATAAATGTTATTTGCAAAATGCTTAGCACAAACCAAGTTTCTGATAAGTGCCTATAAAATCTATTATCACTATTATGAGATCAGACGATTCTGTCCTTATAGACTTTGGTCCATTGGCACATAATGGAATTTGTCATATTTTTTAATGAGAACTTGGAAAAAAATTGAGTATTTGAGGTCAAACTGTCTCTGTGACTACTAAACCACTAGAAAATATATCTTGAATTTGGCTTGTGCTTAGTTCTACCACATTAATACAAACTCAAATATCAGTGAGCTTTCTGGTTATAAATTCTTCATATTTGTAATAGGTAGGCAAAATATTTTAAAACTGCTTTACAACATTCAATCTAGAGAATATTTTGAGAAACAGTTGTTAAATATTTGCCCATTTAAGAGAACACAGTAAAATATTGGGCAATATGAAATTATTCATCGTCATTTGTTTTCTATTTTTTTTTTTTTTCTTTAGGTTTTCTGAGACAGGGTCTCAGTATGTACTCCAGACTGGTTTTGAACTCACTTTGCAGCCCAGGCTGGCCTCAAATTCACAGTGATTGTCCTAGCTCAGCCCTCCTAAACGCTGGGATTATAGGCATTGCCCACCACACCCAGCTGGTTTTCCACTTTTAGAAGTCTAAAATCCCATCTCGTGTTAGTCCATTTAGTCTAAAATATCATCCATATTTTGTAAAGCATTGATTAGTGATAAATCCAATTCATGCACACAGAACATTGTTAATCACTACCGCATTTAAGATTGTTTAGCAATCTTAATGCCTATGGGTTAAGGTGATATGATTCATGTAAATAATCTTATTAATTATAGAACTGAAAACACTATAGTCCTCCTGTGGCCACAATTTACCCTAAACAAGGGTGCTCATCCAGCAGGGTGGCGTAGTGCACACCTATAATCCCAGCACTTGGAAGATTAAAGCAGGAGGGTCACAATTTTGAGCCCAGCCTAGACAATTTAACAAGACCCTGTCTCAGAATAAAAGATAAAAAGAGGCGGAGATGCAGCTCAGTAAGAAGGCTCTGGGTTTGATCCCCAGTACTGCAAAAAATAATAATAAAAAAGAATTCTCATAAAATATTTACCTATGGTATTTACGACAAACAAATTGACCAAAAAATGCGAACAATGAAAATGACAAATGCAAGCGTCCTAAAGTGGCCCGTTGTTTCTCTTGAACATGTGCATGTCAGGATTTCATTTTTGCATTTGTTGGAACCAGGTGAGCCTTCTGGGCTTTTCTTACCCTGCAAGACATTTTCCATCACTCAGTGGGTAAGTAGAAAGGCCAGCTTTGTAGATGAGATCTGTCACCTCTGTAAGACTAGGTTCAATTCCCATGGACACCAAGTCGGTGCTTGAAAGGCGTCGGTGTCTACGCAGGCAGCCGTGCTGCAGGAGTGACAGGGAAATCAAGGGCGGGCTAACGCTCTCCTCACCCAAGTGCTTGCACTCACAACTAAGTGCGACATTTATCAGACTTCCTGTTGTTGTATGTGAGTTGGTATCAAAACTAGAGATAAAATTTAAATCATGGGGCCGGTGAGATGGCTCAGTGGCGTAAGCGCCTGCCTTGCAAGCGCGAGGGCCCGAGTTCGACTCCCGGATCCCACATACGAAAAAGGGGCCAGTGATATCGCTCAGCGGCACGGGTGCCTGTTGGCGCGCGAGGTCCTGAGGTCGACCCCCCGGTACCCACAAAAAAAAAAAAAAAAAAATTTAAATCATGAATTTAGGTAACTTTCAAAATCTTCAGACTTTATTCATATTCTCATTATAATGTTGGTAATTTTTACATAGAATATGTTTTAATCCTCAAGCCTAGTAGGTAGAGCAGGCATTATTATTCCTTTTTGCAAATATAGATAAGGGCTGTTGTATAGCTCAGGGGTAACCTAGCATATAGAAGTCTCCATCCTCAGCACTGCAATAAATAAATAAATAGCTCAGTTTAGGAATCCTAGGAGAATGCAGTCTTACATCTGACCTTTCAACACATTCTTCCCGTGGTAACACAGTATTCAAATTACTGCTTGATGTACCATGGTTTTCCCCCAGGGATGAGTTGATTTAGGGACGCTTTTTAGGGTCTGCCTGTTACTCTGAGACCACTAGAGGGCCTTTCTGTTGGCCAAAAATCCTAAAACCTTTATTTCACCAGAGCTTGACATCCTAATCTTTGTTCTAGCGCGAGACGCAGGCTGTTCCCTACATGGAGCTTTTCAGGAAAAAAACCTCCACTGGCCCTTCCAAATATCCTGCTCTTTGATTTTCTTTCTCTCCTCAATGTTGACCAAAAAACCTTTTATTTTGGTACTCAGGATTGCACTCAGGAAGTGCTGAGCCACATCCTCTACCCATGTATGTATGTATGTACTAGGGATCAAACCGAGGGGCATTTTACCTAAGCTACACCCTCAGCCCTTCTTGTTTTATTTTAAAACAAGGTGTTACTAAGCTGCCTAGCCCGGGCTCTAACTTTCGATCCTCCTGCCTCAGCCTCCTGAGTAGCTGGGATCATAGGCATGATTACAGGCCTAGTCACCCCATGCCTGGCCATGTTTGAATTTTTTAAAACAAGTATAGGCTACAGTTATTTGGGGGTTTTGTTGGTGTTTAGGTTGTTTGTTTGCCAATCTGGGAATCAAACCCGGGGCCTCTCAAATAAATGCTAAGCAAGTGCTTTCCCACGGAGCCACACCCCCAGCCTACGAGGGTAATTTCATCAGTAAGGAGTAAGGCCGGGTTGTGGTGGTACAGGTCTGTGTGAGCCCAGCCTGGGCAATTTAGTGACCAGCTGGGCAACTGGGTGACTTAGAGACCTTGTGTCAAGTTAAAAATAAAAATGACCTGGGGCTGTAGCTCAGCGCAAAGGCCCTGGCTTCAATCCCCAGCACCAAGAAGAAGAAAAAAAAACGTTGTAAAGAGCTCAACTGCTTCTTTTCTGCCCTGTCTAAAAAAATAAAACATAAAAAAAAAGCCAACCTTGGGCATCTCCTCAACCAATATTCTACAGTGAGGGTCCCCAGTGGCGATAGGCCGGACCACCCACGCTGAGCGGAGCTGCAGGTCTGAGCCCCTCCCTGGCAAAGCCCCTTGGGGACAGCAGTGGCCGCTCAGTCCTCCCCTCCCTCTCTGCGGGGCTCGCTTCCCACTCCCACACCAGTGTGGCTCCAAGGGTTCAGAGCCTGGGACCCACGCTGTCACTGTCCCCGCAGGCGCTGAGGCTGTCAGTAGGTGCAGGCCACATGGCCCAGTGTCCCCAGGACGTGGATGAGGCCAAGGGAGGAGAGAGGTGCATGAACTCCTCAAAGCCTTCACACCGAGTTGCATCCTCAGCCCTTTTTATTGTTAAGATGCATTCTTGCTAATTGCTAAGTTAGCCAGGCTAGGCTTGAACTTGTAATCCTCCTGCCTCAGCCTCCCAGAGTGCTGGAGCTGCAGGTGTGTGCCACCATGCCTGGGCCCTCTGAGCACTGTACATGAGAACAAATCCCCATTATTGTCTGATCCAGGTTGAGCTGAGTTTTTTTGGTTGCCCTCTAATCCTTAGTGCTCTACCTAACCCAGTACCTATTATTTTCCTACCTATGGTAGCTCTGCTGGGCCTCTGAAAGTTTCCGGTGTGGCCTGCTCTACCTCCAGGCTGCCTTTTTTTTTAAAGGGTCCCTGTGCCTTTTAATAGAACCTATTTTCTTTTAAAGCACATTTAAATTGCACATCGGTTTTTAAAATACTAACTGAAAGTGACTTCAGTAAGTTCTAGACCCTGGGACAATCTGATCCCTCTATGAGCTAGGATGGAGCTGACAGCTGATAGGAGTCACACCTTCATCTCCTGACCCCACGCCCTTTGACCCGAGCCCCCGGGGTCAAGGGTCAAGTTTGCCAGCCCAGCTCTTTGGATCTCTCAAAAGATTGCAGTGTGATTTTCTATCAAGCTTTCCCTGTGCAAATGGCTGGATGTTGTGTATATGTTTGTTTTAAATTAATCAGAATCAAAATGTGCTTTGAAACACATTCTTTTATTTTAGAATCTTTGGAGTTTTCTGAAAAGGTTTTTAATTGCTTCGCGTGGTGCTGAAATACTTCACGTGCAGCCGTAGAAGGTAATAACATGACAGGGCTCACCGAGGAAAAATAGCCGAGCCCTGTTCCTCCACCCCTAAGACAAACCACTTTCGACCATCTCTTATTTTCTTGGCTTTTGTGCACTACTGCGTATTTGGGTACTTGATGGCTTTCGTTATTTCCAATGTGTGCGCTCTCTCCTGGTCTTTTCTGGGGCTGAGGAGATTTCAGCTTCCTTACCCCTCTGCTGCGCCCTCCTCTCCATTTTCCTTCCTCTCGTCCTCCCAATGAGATTGTTTAACAACATTTTGGTTAAATTTATAGCCAGACCCTACAGAATACTATGGTAACATGTTTATGGGATGTTCTGTAGGCTTCTTTTTCATGAATAGCTTTTTTCCTGTTGCCTTGTTCTTCATGGGCTTATCATCAATGTGTCACCATATTCTTTGATAGTATAGTAATAATATTCCCTTAAGTAGAGTCAGATCCAAAGCCAATCTCTCCCTTTCTCTTCTTCCTCTAAATGCTTTCCACCTTTGACCGCATCTCCAGCCCTATCACCAGGCACTGTCTCCTAGCCTGCTGTCCTTACCATCCTGGCCTCACCTTCACAGAAAACATTTTCAGTGCTGAAACTCGAACCCAGGGTCTCAGCACAGTAGGCCAGCACTTCCCACTGAACCACACCACCCCCCCAGGTAGGAACTTCTCGCATCTCTTTCCTTGGGGGGATTTCCAATCACCTAGATCTCACGCTTTCTGGTTTGGGTTCATGCCTACATTTCAGTAAAACCCAGCCTCCAGGAGCTTCTCTCCAAAATTATTTTTTTAACTGAGGTACAGCAAACAGATAAATCACTAAATGTAAATGTCTAGCTCGTGAAGTTTTGGACACGTATTCATTCGCGTAACCACTGTTCAGAAGAAAGCATCAGTAATTCCAGCCATCTGTAGGGTTCCTTGATGCCTCTGCCAGTCAGTGACCTCCGTCCCTATCTATTCTGATCCCTGTTCTGACTTCTGTCAGCATCATCTAGCTTTGCTGATTCTTGAGCTCCATGTAGGATGCACCCATGTCTGGCTTGCTTTCGGACTTGGGAGAGTCATCCACATCATTGTTGGTACCTGTAGTTTATTCTTTTGCTTATTTTTTGCTACAAGGTGTGGCATGAATGGAAAGTATTTGGATATTGTAGATAGAGCTGCTGTGAAGATTCTAGAAGTAGAAATGCTAGGTCACAGGATATGTATCACACATTTCTTCAGAAATATTTTTGTTAGGTTATATACTAGGCTAGGCTGCACTATGCTACACTAACAAATGCATCCCACTTCTCAATGGTTTAAAATAAGAGCTATCAAAATATGGTGTGTGTCATGTATTTACATAATAAAAATTTATTACAGTAGAAGACATATTGCCATTAATCCCCCTGAAAGTCCTCCCCCTCACTTTGAACACACTGATCTCATTTTTCTTGCTACTGTCTGAAACACTTCTAGAAGTCTTCTTTTGTGTCTTTATGAGGTGTGATCAAAAATATGGTGAATGCTGTTGTCAAGTGTCATCCAGTGAAAGGCAGGCTCGTAAAAACATCGCCATGTTTCCTCATCAACTTTATTCACTCAATATGGCACTGTGTGACTTCTGCCTCTTCCCCAAAGTCAAAATGACCATGCAAGGTGATTCTGAATTGAATCAGGAAATTGAGGCAGCCATGACAGTGCAACTAAAGACACTCAGGAAAGAGGACTGCAGAGCTGCTTCAGAAAGTGGCAAGAATGATGGGGTTAAGTATGTTCAAAGAAAGGGGAGTATCTCAAGGGGGATTAATGGCGGTGTCTCTTATTGTAATAAATTTTTTAAAAATTTCAACATTCACTATGTTTTGTATTTTGTTTTGTTTTTGAGCCAGGGTCTCACTGTGTAGCCCAGGGTAGCCTCAAACTCATGGCGAACTTCCTGCCTCAGCTGCCCGAGTGCTCAGATTACAGACGTACCCCATCATGCCTGGCATTCACTATATTTTTGATCACATCTTATTCCAAGTCTCCCTCTGGGTCACAAATTGGCCAAAAGTCAGAATTGTCCAAGGCAGCTGTTATCCATGCATCAATTCAGTGATCCAACCTCCTTCGATCTTTGTTCATTATTTTGCAGCTCTGGGGATTGAACTCACGGCCTCAGGTGTGCTGAACACTCACTCAACCACTGAGCTCTCCCTCAGCCCAAATTGCTTCAGTCCTGCAGTTCTACCATCTCCCAATGAGGCCTCTGCAGAAAGCATGGGGTTCACATCCCTCTCGTGAGGACATTGCCCAGGAAATGGCCCACGTCACTTCCTTTCACAGCCACTCAATCTGAACACAAGTTCCTTGAGGAGGAAGGACAGTTGGGAACCCATAGGGCCGAGCATAATCATGTTCCCCACACTGCTCCGTTTCACACAACCTGATTCCAATTCCATGCTGACCGGAAGTGTGGCCAGGTATTAAGGTCTAGGTAGAAAGGAGTCACTTTCCTTGGATCCTGAAGTCATTTCTCCACTGCCTTTGTGATTCATTATGTAAGAACTGTTTTTCTCTTCGGAATTTTTAACAAGAATTTTCTCTTTATCCTTAGTATTCCGACATTTCACAGTGACATTAGGTGTATTTTACTTTCTTATTTTAAATCATTGCTTTTTTTTGTACCATTTTCTAGATGATATTCTTCACATTTTGGTGTTTTGGTGTTTTCCTCTCTCTTGGATTCCTTCTGTGTTTTCCCTCTGTGTATTTGTAGTTACTTTTGTTTTTAACTCTGACTTTCACATTAGAGAATTTCTCCTTTTATCCGGAGATCTCTGGCTGCTTGTGTTGTGTTGAGGAATTAGGAAGCTCACCGGAAGCCGTGTGGACGTGGGTGGCTCTGACTGGTGAGCTCCCTGCAGAAGGATGAGCTGGGGTCCAAGGGTGTCCTTGGGTGACTTAACGCCAGGTCCATGTAGGTGTTTCCTGAGGTCTGGTCACTTTCTCCAAAAAAGACCTTGCCTCCTCCGTGAGGAGAATGAGCGCGGGTGTCCGTGCCTGGGGCTGAGGTGAGCTGTGGCAGCCTCGTCCTTCCGTGTACAGACTTTACCCTAATCCTCCTGCTTTCATCCAGCCTCTCTGCTTCCTGGTGTCACCGCGTCCAGAGCACTGTCAAGTCAGTGTCCCCAGACAGCGAGCTTGCTGCCTTCTTCCAGGACGGGGAGAGGTGCCAAGGGGACGCTGTGCAACTTCCTGGTCCAGAGCTCTGGGACAGACCTTTCATTGGGCTCCACCCACTCCCTCTTCTTGATAAGCACCAAGAACCATCCATTCCTAGCCTTTCCAGGTTCTTTAGAGCAACTCATCTCATTTCCTTTTGGCTTCTTCTTCCTCATTTTCTACTGGGTTTTAGTAGTATTCTCCACCCTGCCCAGTCAGCTACTGCTGCAGTTGGCTTTCCAATGCGTCTTCCAATGCAGTTGTCAGCTCCTGCTCAACATCTTCTCGGCAGCTGTATTGAGCCTTGGGAGTTTATACCTTTTTAAATTTCCTTCCTGTCATTTTCATTAGGTTTCTCTAGAGATTTCCCATGCTTAATTAGAATCATAACTATTTCCTAAAGCCAACATGTCACCGCATCACCCCCGTCTAAAATCTCTTCCTAGAATCCCTATCCCCACGACGTTAATTCTGACCCCTTATATTAGTCCACAAAAATCTTTCATGATCTGACACTCAGTGACTCCTCTCCTTGACCCAGCAATCCAGACAAAGTGATATTTGCTAGTTCCCAAACATGACTACTCTTTTTTGTTTTTAAGGCTGTGTTGACTTTATAATACCTACTTATTTTCTTCCTAAAACATATCTATTCATTCTTCCCCTTCCCTATCACATATTCTTTGACTTTTCTGGGCTAAAGTTGGCCTCTTCCCATGTGTTCACGTAGCACTTAATATACATGTATAAAATGTTCTATTTTCCCAATCCTACAATGGAGAATTTTTTTTTGTACCGGGAATTGAACTCAGGACCTCATTCTACAATGGAGAATTTAGATGTAGTATTTCCCAGTTCCACAATGGGAAACTTCTATACAAAATAGCACCCTCCACAACTAAGATTGTGCCTTATTCTTCTTGGACCTTTCTAGTGCTTAACAAAGTGTCTGCCCTACCTCAGACATTCAATATATATATGACAAATGAGTGACACAGAAGAGGTGACCGGAGGTTCCTCGGGTGCTACAAAGCTCGTGTACTCCAGGGCAAAATCTTCACCTGGAAGCCAGGATGTCCAGGTCCCAAATTGTGCCTGACTTCAGCCTGCAGTGTATTATCTGGCATAACCCGCTTCATCTTTCTGCTTATAAACCTGCTCAGTTGTAAAACCTTGTGAACCAGCCACAGTCAAGTCACCAGCACTTCTTTTCAACCCCTGCAGCTCAGTGGTTTTCCTAATTGTCTAGATAAGCTCCTTCCTCCTAAGGACCTGGAAAGCGAGGTGCCCCCACTGCTGAACACCCCACACCCACGCATTGTAGACTATCCACTGCCGAGGCGACCCCTGCTCTTGTTGACAAAGTCTTCCTTTGGTCAATATCGCCAAGGCTTGTTGTAAGATGCACCCTCTCTGCCTGACCTTCTTTGCTCACCAATGACCTCAGATGAGGCTATGAGCAAGTCCCACCCCACAGCTGCTGCCTCTCTTGGTCATCACGTCCTGGGCCAGGATTTCTTTTGTACAAGATCCAGCTGTATGGAAAGTCCCAACAATTGCAGTCAACAGAGTAGTCAACCCTCAGTGCTTTGTGGTTGAGATTTTCAGGTGGGAAAATCTGGGAAAGGTCATTCTGCTGCGGAAAGCATCCTCTCAACGCCTGAGCACCTCTCCTCAAAGGATCTGGTGGGATAACAATGGGACGGCAGTCGAGAGCCACCCAGACATGCAATTTCCGAGGTTTTGCTGCCCAACTTCAGCAGGCTACTTAACCACTTGAACTATGGCTTAGGTTCCTACCCAGAGATTTTAACCCTCGCCATAAGCACTGGCTGTGAGTCCACTAAATAACGTGTGTAAAGCGAGCAGTGACGTAAGCTTCCCCTGCAGCATTTGTCTGAGCAGCTCACCGGCCTGCCAGTGGGTGAGCCAGCACTGACCGGTGACCACGCCGGTCCTGCTGCTGGGAATTTCTGCCGCTTCCTGGGGCTTCCCCTGCCAGCCGAAGTGTGAAAGTGTTTCAAGCAAGCACAGCTCTGGGTGTGATAACAAATACTGATATACTGAATCTACATGAAAAATTGCAAAAAAAAAAAAAAAAAGAAAAGAAAAATCATCAAATTCTAATGCAATACATCAGGAACAGACTCAATATTGCATAGTATGAAGTGTTTTTGTAAATTTCCTTCAGTAAAATTTTATACACCGAGTGGTCACTCTTCTTCCTTTGGACATTTTTCTTATGGGAAAGCTATTTGCAAATAACTGTGAAGCGGCATCGCCCCAGACTAAAATCTCCAGAAACTCTTGTCATGTGGTAGCTCTAGTGTTTCCTCTAGCTCTTCTGAGAAGGAGTGGCCCAGGGTCACATACTTCCTCATGCCACCACTTACTGTCCGGAGAGCTAGATGGGAAACCGGCCCTCAGGTTGGCCTCAGTCACGCTGGACACAGGAATTGCAGGAGGAAGTCGGCGAGAAGATCCTCATCCATTGTGCAAGGGGCCTGGCAGCTGCTCCTCCATGAGACCAAACCCCATTGTTCACACGTACCTTAAATATATTGTCTGAAATTCTCTTTTCTTAGATGGGATGTCCCAGTTCCGAATCATGGCTAAAATTCTCCTTCATGTGTCCAGGGGAGACGCAGTAGAATCACACACACTTTCCTGAGCTCTTCTCTTTCCATCCTTGATCTTCCAGTGAGCTCCTCTCCGTTCATCTCCCCATTCTCCCATTGTCCACTTGGTCATGGGTCAGTTCGTGTCCTCCATGGTTCCCTAACGTGGCTTTAGGAGTGACCTGTAGGGACATCTGCCCAGCGGACCCAAATCCCCATGAAACATCTGGGTCCTCACTCTGACGAAGCAGGAGGGCAGCTGGGAGGGACCGGAATGATGTTATCCATCCCTCAGATGGTGTAATGATCACCTTTACCTCTACCTGCTGTACTTTCTTCATGTTTCCTCAAAGCCAGATTTATAAAAGGTTAATGACTGTGCACAGGGAATTTGTTTTTTTATCAAAAGCATAAAAATTGGAACTTAAATTTCTATTATTTTCCCCTGTCCATTTTCATCGATTAAATCTGAAACATTACATTGTGATTTCCTATCAAGTTCAATGATTTCTTTAAGGAGCAAGAGTTTAAAGCACCTCTACATTGATGATAGACAATTATTTTACTGCTTTTCAATTTACATATTTTTTTAAAAAGTTGCCCAAAAGGAAAGTATTCAAACAAGCTAGAGGACAAACATCAGGCAGAGAAGGGACTTATTTTTTGTTATTACCAACTTTTCTCCTTTTTGGCAAGGACCCTTTCAAAAAATAGGAACATGTCACTATTGAAAAATAGTTTCATGTCACTATTGAAAAATATCCCCCAAACGGTCCTGGTTATTTATTTTTTTTAGCCTGTTTTTTACATAAAGAGTGTTTCATGAAAGACACACCCAGACAGCACAAGCCCAGAGCTTGGGAACCTCGATCTGTTCCAGAGATCAGAGTTCCCACATAGCTACATAATGCGCCGCTATCAAGTTACCAGCTTGCCACAATTGCCCAATCTAACAGCGAGCTCCAGCTCTCGGGGCACTGCTATGGGGAGGTGTAATTACCAGGGGGGATGACTTAGGCTGAAAGGTTGCAGTACTTGGGACTTAACATGCAAACCTCATGGGCAGCCCAGTGCTCCACCTAAACATCCAACCCTGGGCCAAGGATATCCAGGATTACACTTCCCAAGGTCTTTTCCCCCTCTTGAGGTAATATCATACATTAACTCTGGTTTCTAGAAGACGAGGGTCAGGAAGGAGAGGGTTTAAGGCCTCTGCTGGTCTTACGTTCGTACTTCTGCAACATCTTGATCTCAAAATCCCCAAAATGATTCCCAACAAATCTCTGACTGTTTTCCTTTACAGTGAAAAAAAATGCCAGTTGTGTTTCTATAGCAGGCTCAGGATGGTGATGATGACTATAGCTTATAACTATATTGAGTCATTTTTATATCCAATTTTAATTTACATCCATTCTTGTTCCTAACTCATTACCCAGTCCCAGAACTTGACCTGTAATGAGCCAGGCTTATGAGTAGAATTTATGAGACTGACCAGGTCTAGCTCAAACGACAGGACTGAATGTGGATTTCTGCACATTTATGGAGGTGATAGGTAAAAGTCAAATGCTTGGATGACAAGCTCTGGTTCTGTGTACGTGGTTGGTAGCTGTGCATCATGGCTCCCAAGAGAATGGGCCACTCTGGACCACTTCTTATTAGTAGAATTCTGGAATAAGTGTAAGACAAAACTGGAGTTTGATCCCTGCTTTCATGTCTCAGTTACTGTCTTCACACAGCTTCTGAAGTGCTCCTGATTGGCTCATGATTCTGTCATCACAACCTTGGTGGGCCACCTCCTCTGACCCTGGGTGACCAGGTCCCCAGGACCTCTAATCCCATGTCTTCTGCATGATCATCGCCCAAGATCCCAGCTTCCATATGTCACTGTAGGTCAGTGTTTACCTCTCTTAATGGCAAATTCTTTAGCTGAAAACTCTCCAGATGTCCCAAAGAGCTAAATGATCAAAAGGTTAAACAGTTCTGTATGATGATGATCTTCAAAGAAATTTCCTAAGTAACAGAATGTTTTTTTTTTTTTACTTCCAATGAAATCTCATGCAGATGCCCAATATCTAAAACAGATGAATGTGGCACTGTGAAGATGCTGCATTGTTCCCCTGTCAACCCGAGGAACCGTCACACCCTCAAGGGCCCCTCAGAACATGGATTGCGAGCTATTATCACACAGGATTCCAAAGGGGAAGAGGAAACCAGAATGTCTGTGGCTCATTTCAACAGCCACTCACTCAGTAATTAAAACTTTTATTCCACGACCTGCCTGTGAACCCCAGCTTCTCGGATCTTATTCAGAGCACAGGGTGGAGTGACCTAGAGAAAACTGGCTCCCACCTCCTTGCTCAATTTCTTCTTCAGGTTTTTCACCCACTTCCTGCTCTTGTCTTTTCTATGGATCTCTAGTTGAACAATTTAGATTGCAGTTCCAGTTGTACCCTCTTTCCAGCTGAGGGTAAGGAGATTTGCACTCCCAAAGACTGAGTTTCTTCATGGGCTGATAAAGATAATAATATCTACTTTATCCTTTGCGAGGGTGAAGAGAAATATGCCTACCGTAGAGAAGTATTGTGTGAAGTGTGCATTGCGTGTGCTTTTGAAGTTGTTATTAATACATAGTGTACTGGAGACGAGAGAATTTTGGTTGGACTGCAATCATCATTAGAGACCCAGATGGCACACAAAGGATACAGATGTTGGAGAAAAATGAATTGCTTCTTCTCAGCATCCTCCCGGTGCTGTGAATGCACAGCTCATGTGCAACCCATTTGTTGGCAGGAGGTGCAAGAAGGTAGATGCCTCCTCTGGAGACAAACCCCTGTATGAGCTGCAGAAGCAGCAAGGCAAGCTTCAGCTTCTCTCCTACGCTGTCCACATGAAAGCAGCCAGAGAGCCCGTGATGGCTTCGATGAGCTCAAACAGAAGTGAGAAGGTGCTGAGGACCACTGCTGGCAAAGAGGAGCACCTGTGAGGATACCAGCCTGTGGCAGGTCACAGCTGGGCTCATCTGTATGATGTGTGATTGACAAATATGGCGAATGTTCAAATTTTTAAAAAATGACCGTGAAAGACTCATGGCCAGCAATCCCCCTCGAAAACTCCCCTTGTTCCAAACGTGCTTATCCCATCGTTGTGCCAGTATCTGAGGCAGTTCTAGTACAGTTAGAAACCACAGAGCCAAGGGAGTCACTCTCTTCCCTCCATTTAATTCTAAACAGCACCCATGGTCCTTCCTGCCCTCACTGTCCTAAGAGAGGTAGAAAATAAAATAACAAAATCCAGGAGATTTCTGATGCTCTAGGTGAGGGCACATGCATGTTGGATCTCCTAGCCTGACCTTCATCACCTTCACCCTACTCTTACCTCATAAGTGTTCATAAATATGCACTACATGTCATACATTAATGGGGATCAGAGTGAATTCTGGGAAAAGCATTTGTGTTGAGAGCTCCTAAGCTTACTCGGCACCCTGTCAATCATGCCTGTCAATCACACCTAGAGATTCAGGGGAAGCACCTGGGCTGAGGTGCATATTCTTTAAATTCTGAAAGCCTCATTTATCCACACACTGTTGCAATTGCTATTTCTGTGTGCCATGACCTGTGTGCAGAGCTGTTACTTTTCTGTCACCCTGGCACCTTTTTCTGTCTGTGCCTTATGTTTTGTTGCCACAGACTTGCCCTGAGCACAGCTTCCCATGATATTCAATAAATGTAGCTGCTTGCTACTTGCTACTGGGTATACGCTTGGCAATTCTTTCCTCGTCATACACAAGCACCTGGTAACAGCCCATTCTCTGGTAACATTTCTGGAAGTTCTCTTTCGTGAATGTCTTTAGTTGTGCTATTGTGGCTGCCTCAATATCTGGAATCAATTCAAAATATTTCCATTTCATGGTCATTTTAACGTTGGGGAAGAGCCAGAAGTTGCATGGTGCCAGATCCAGTGAATGAGGTGGATGAGGACACAGTGTCATGTTTTTAAAAGCCCGTCTTTCCATTGAATGGCCCTCAGCAGTGGCATTCATTGTATTTTTTATTGCAAGTTGGAAAAACATTAATGAAAGAGGTCTTTCAGAACTGCTTCAGAAAATGGCGAGAATGACGGTATAAATGTGTTCAAAGTGAAGGGATTTTGAGTGGGATTAATGGCAATGTGTCTTTTACTGTAATAAATTGTATTTTATTTAAACATACACCATAATTTTGGGTCATCTCCTCATAAATTATCAGAGTATTTGAAGAAACAAAAAGAAATTTGGAGATTATTTGGTGCAGAAGTTAGAAATTACAGCACCTGTGTTGCTTCTTACATGTCCCATGAGCGTGACATACAAATTAAGCAAGACTCTCTGGTAATCCTTATCCATAAATGGGGCTAATCATAAGACAATTCAGACATGTCACTTAGGACAGTGACTTTTACAGGATGCTCTGAAAACTGCCCTTCTTCCTATGAAGCCCTGATAATATTTTCCCACTAAGCCATGAAGCAATCTCAGAAACCCTGTTAACACAGAATTCTAAGAAGCTGCCTCCAAGATGTGAGGAGGATTAGAAGCCATTTCCATGATTCTCAGTTCAACCCAACTCTCATCCTGGCCCTGCCGCTATTTTGTGAGTGAGGAACCGAAGCTGAGGAAAGAGGAGCTGCCTGTCTCCTGCATGTGCTGCCTTGAAAACTGGTCACATGGGGACAGTGGCCATCACCTGCGCCCTATATGGTTCTTCAAAGGTGAGACACCAGCTTCTAAGATTTCTAAGATTTTACTTAGTCACTCCCAGTTTCCCCAGGCCAATCAGTTAAATTGCCCTGAGGTGAAGTGAAGTGAGGCTTAAAGTTCTTGGAGAGTGATATGAAGAAAAGGAAGCCACAGGGTTTAGAGGAGGAGAAGAAAAGGAAGAGAAAGAGGGAGAAGAAGAGAGAAGAGTTAGGGGGAAGGGAAGGGGAGGGGGAGGAGGAGGAAGAGGAGAAGAAGAAGGAGAAGGAGAAGAAAGGAATGATTTCATAATCTATGGGAGTCACCCATGACAGGAGAGATTCCATAGGGCTGAAAAGTGACTCTTCCAACATCAATCATATAATTTGGCAATCACAGCTGGCTCTACCCTTCATATTTTTAATAAGTTCTTGATTTGCTAAGCTTCTTGGTGATTTCAAGTAATGTCCAACCCAGGGGCCTGGGAGCAAGACTCCTGCAGGAGACCACGCGTCACTGCTCAAGGCGGCCATCTGGACCAGGCCCCTTGCTCTCCTCCCAGCCCTTTCCCAGATGCATCATGAAGTCCCTGCTGGGTCCCTCCCTGCCAGGCTCCACCCCCGTGATTGCTTCACCCTCCCCAGGCTGCCATTATCTGCGGTGACCCACCCTTTAGTCCTCTCCTTCTTTCCCACCCACCCTTTGCTCCCCAGTCCACTTCTTCCCATTCTTCTTGCTTTTTCATTCCCTGAGTCCACCCTTCCTTCCTTATTCATCCCAGCACTTGTGTTTGATGTTTATTCCTCTAGACATCATTCTCTTTTCAAATATCACAATGTTGGGATTTAAACTCAAAGCCAAGTGTCTTTTTGGCCACACCATTCTTTGTCGCCCTTCTCCTCAGGGGTCTGGTTTTCTCACCATGATGTCTAATCAAGTTATCTATTCCCTCTTGTCCACTGATAGACTTTTTACAATATCATGACTCTAAGACCCAATCTTTCTTTCTTATTATTTTACTGGAGGTTGGTGGGAGGATGAAAGATCAGTGAGCACAGAAATTTAGAAAGTGTGTGACTGGATGATTTCTCTCATCTCCATGAGCTCTGCCAGCCCTAGGAGCTATATTTTACTTTGACACTTGTATTTTACCACACCACATTATTTCTAAGATATATTCTCTCTTTAGGCACAGAAAATGTGGATTAGAGCAGGGAGATCTCCTTAGTGAAAATTTTGGGCAATTTTTTTTAATTAAATGAGGGGAAGTAAAGGGATAAAGCTACAAAAGGGAGGAAACAGCATAAACCATCTCTCTCCCATCCTTTTCTATCAATCTGCAAGATGAGTTGACTGCTGAACTATAGAGAATGGGCCAGTTTAAATGGTTTCCAAAGATGAGGTTGAATTGAGTCTTTCCATAGGAAATTACTTGTCATAAGGACCCTGTAAAATCTATTCAGTAGGCAGGGTTCGCTCTTTCTGCCTGACCTGTTTGGATCTCATATACCCATAGGTCTCCCCCACCTGGAGGTTGAGCAGCTGACATGACTCCTGTTTTGAGAGTGTGGGTCCATATCCCTTCTGCAGGTGCTGCTGGGTGTCCTCGGGCTCCTGCACATGTGCTCACATCCCACTCTGACAGCTGCCCATCCCAGCTCTCTCCTAGAGTTCCAGCTCCCTCCCCATGACTCGACTTCCTGGTGATCTCAACGGTGGAACCTGAGGGGCTGGAATGCCGCCAGGTTCCCCTGGGTCCTAACTGCACAGCACATTTTGTGATCTTGGCAGGTAAGGCACAAAATGTGAAAATCAGCACAAAAATGATCCAGCCAATGCACTCACAGACCCTGAGCCCTTTGCTTTTCTTTCTGAATCTTGATATAATCCTGAACAGTGATGCAAACATGTTATTTAAAGTCATAGACATAGCCCATGGAAGGCTAAAGTAGTGTATTAGTCAGATTTCCTGTTGCTGAATATAATACCCAATACCCACAACTAAAAGGAGGAGAGGTTTAATTTGGCTCTGGGTTTTAAGGGATTCAGTCCATGGTTTGTTGACTGCAAGGCAGAAACACCATGGTGGAAGGGCTCGGTAGAGCAAAGCTGCTTGGTTCATAGCAGCTGGGAAGCAGAGCAGGGGAACGGTACCAAAGAGGACAGGGCCAGTGATCAGATATTGTGCCCAAAATCACATCTCTATCACCCACCCAGACACACCTAGAAGTGTGGGCTACCAATCTCCCAGGTGGATCCCAAAGCCAATCAAGTTAACACTCTGCCCTAAGTGCCGTAAGTAGCAATGTAACCATTAAAGATCAAGAGGACAAAGGGGAGGGAAAGAAAATACAGTGATACCTCAGTTCAGGAACGCTTTTGTTTATGAACAATTTGGTTTGCACACGGAAATATTTGGCAAAATTTTCTTTTTGTTTGTAAACTCTGCATCAGGTGACGAACACGACCACAACCATCTTTCTTGCATGAAGACGAATGTGGCCACCTTTTCCAAAATCATGGAATGAATTAAATTCATGAACTGAGGTACCACTGTAGTTTCTTCTGAACAATTCCTTTTCTTTCCTCATTTCTTGTGTCTCTTCTCACTTCCCAGTGTCACTACTCCTCTGGCTGTCATTGATTCCTCGTCTTCTTTTTCTTTGATCACTTCGATCCCAATGAAAATGTTTAATTCCAAGGGTTAGGAGTTCCTACCTGCTGGAAAATACCTGATTATTCCAAGTTGAAGCAACAATTCCAAGGAAGATTGCCACCTTCAGGCACTGCAGAGGAGAAGAAATTGTTAGATGAAAGGTATCTGGGATCTTTGAGAGAACCATTTCCATGATTGCGGTGGTGGTCATGATTGTTAGTCAGAATTACAACAGCAGTTTTGAAACTGCCCTTTTTTATTTTTGATGAACTATGCTTATGAAAGTATACTCACAATTCTACCTGTGAAAATGGTTTTGAGGCAGAGAATTTTGAATCCTGAATGTAATCAAACTATCCAAGAAGAGTAAGGCCAAAATAAAGATCTTTCCAGACAAGCAAAGGTATCTGTGCTTGAAGTGGTTTAAGAATGTACTTCAGGAAAACAATGACAAAGGAAACAAAGGAAGATAAGCTGGGTTCAGAAAACAGAGGACTTAAACCCAAAGCACAGTAAGGGGCTCTTAGATGCCCACTGTAAATCAGGAGGCTGCGTGGCTTGGGGAGGCCACCTTGTATCTGACGCTGTGACTTGGGGGACAGGAAAGCTTGAAGAAATCACGAAGTCACTTTGGTCAAAAAGAAAAAGGCAAGGTGCACACCATTCTCTGGGCAAGCCTGGACCTCTCCCCCACCCCTTCCCTCTCTCTAACATAAGGTCTCACTGTGTTGCCCAGGCTGGTCTTGAACTCCTGGTCTCGACTGACCTTCTTGACTTAGTTACCCAAGCAGCTGGGACCATCGGCACAAGCCACTGGGTCATGGTTCCCCTTTCCTCTCTTGTTCTCAAGAATAACCAAAGAAAAACTGGCTTTCCACATGCCAAAGACTAAAGCTAGACCCATGTCTATCACCGTGCACTAAACTAAAGTCAAAATGGATCAAAGATCTAAATATTAAAACAGAAACATTCAATCTACTGGAAGGGAAAGTAGGTAGAAATCTTGAAGACATAGGTGTAGGCAGAGTTCATGAACAAAATCCAAACTGCACAGGAAATACTTCAAACAATCAACAACTGGTATCTCATCTTATTAAAAAGTTTTTGTGCATCAAAAGAAATCACCAACAGAGTGAAAAGAAAACCCACAGAGTGGGAAAAAAATCTTAGCCAACTGTCCCTCAGACAAAGGACTTCTATCTAGAACATACAAAGAACTGAAAAAAATCAGCCCCCCAAATTCAAAGACCCAACCCAAAAATGGGCATCTGAGATGAATACACACTTCTCAGATGAAGAAATACAGATAGCAAATAAACACATGAAAAAATGTTCAACATCACTGGTCATTTGAGGGACACAAATTAAAACAAGACTGAGATTCCATCTCACCCCAGAAATAATGGCTATTATCAAGAAATCAAATAATAAGAAATGCTGGTGGGGCTGTGGGGAAAAAGGGACCCTTCTCCACTGTTGGTGGGAGTGTAGACTGGTGCAACCACCATGGAAATCAGTATGGAGATTCCTCAAAAAACTAGGATTAGAGGTCCCATTCGACCCAGCTATTCCCTTTCTGGGTATTTTCCCAGAAGAATTAAAAACATAATGCCTAGCAATATATGTGAACCCATGTTTATAGCAGCACAATTTGTAATAGCTAGATATTGGAAATAACCCAAATGCCCATCAATTGAAGAATAGCTAAAATAGATCTGGTATTTTTATATAATGGAATACTGCTCAGCTATAACGAAAGATAAACTCGAGGCTTTTATAGGTAAATGGATGCAACTAGAGATCATGCTCACAAGTGAAATAAATCAAACTCGCATGTGTAAACATCGTATTGTATCCCTAGTGTAAGAAGCTGAAAAAGTAAATAAGATCCAAAATCTGCAATAGATATTGTGAAAGGGAAAGAAACTGCTCAAGAGGAAAGAACAACTGGGGTAGGGGGAAGGAGAAAAGAAGAGATAAGAAAAGAAAAGAAATCTATCTATCTATCTATCTATCTATCTATCTATCTATCTATCTATCTATATGTACACAAGATAGCTAAAATAATTATACTACTGGGCCAGTGAGATAGGTCAGCGGCATAAGCGCCTGCCTGGCAAGCACAAGGTCCTGAGTTTGACTCCTGGTACTCACATAAGAAAAAAGGGCTGGTGATATTGCTCAGTGGCACGGGCGCCTGCTGGCGTGCAAGGTCCTGAGTTCGACCTCCGGTACCCACAAAAAAGAAAAAATAATAATAATTATACTACTAACTTCTTTTAGTTCATTGAAAAGAACATTTTGTGCTTATATTGTTTGATCAATTTTGCATGCCTCTATCTTGTAATCTGACAACTACTTTGAAGATAATACGCAATATATTAACCATTGTTAATTTCCTATCTTGTTTTAAAATTCTGTATCATTATTTTTATTGCTTTTTTCTCTCTAAAATAAATAAAAAATTTAAAAATCTAAAAAAGAATAACCGACGAGCCCAGGGGAATGCAACATCCCGAGAGGATGGACTGGCTACCTCGGCCTGGGACCTTCCCAGCCTCCTCTAGAACATGATTCACAGCGCTTGGGCCCAGCCATCCCAGTCTCCCCAGGGTATGAAGCACGGAGTGGGCTGCTGCCTGGGTCCTTCGGTTGTGGTGCCAGTAGGACGTGCACCCCCGATCCCCCAACTGCCCAGGCAACTTTCCTGCACCTTGGGGACCGGCTGCCAATGACCCCAGGCTCTGCTGTCCCTTGCTGCCTATCAGAAAGTAACAAATCTGCTTCATGTGGCTGGCTGCACATAAACAAGCTGGTAACCAGTGCACAGTGACCATGCTCTGGACATGGCCCATAGAAACTACAGGAAAGAAACAAAAACCAAGACAAGCCCATCTGGATCCAACCAAGAAGGAAATAATAAGCACTTTATGATTTTAAGCACTTGATAATATGTAAGAAATGAGAATCCATTTGTCCTTAATGTTAAAAATGTTTCCCCTATATATCCCAAAAGACCTTTTGGGAAGAAAATGTGATTTTCTACAACTACTTGGTTCAGCAATGAGCAGTATTAACCAGGCGCTGGCACACAAATACTGTGCATTGACTTTTATCTTGTAAAATGAATCAATAGACAAAGCATAGGTGCCAGCAACTAGGCATAAACAAATATTAATTGCTTTGGTTATGCAAAAGCTACATCTGCAGTTGTAGTTTACAAAAAAAAAAAAAAAAAAAAAAAAAGGAGTTGTGGAAATTAAAATTCAATAATGCCCCTTTTTGGTCCCTGTTCGTGAAAGAGAACCCTAGTGGCCAGGAGGGATTAATTCTCTTTCATGTTTAGCACACATCATGTGTTCATGTTCTTTTCTTATCCCCGTATCCCTCCAGATAAAATGGCCAAGGTGCCAGCCCCTGTACTCAAATGTCATCCCCTAGAAAACAAACATCACTGCTTCTAAGCCAGGATTTCATGACCCACTGAAAGACCGGTTTATTTACCCAGTCCGCTGGGGCCCAAATGCCCACAAGCCTTCAGTTTCTGTTCTTGGATGATGACACCGAGAACATTCTGTTTTCACAGGTGGCCTTGCTCCTGAAATGTGAAAGGAAAATTGTAAACAGTGATTTCAATCCACTCCCCCTGCCACCACCCCAGGTTTTCCTGGGACACGGTTCTTCTGGAGCTCTGGGAAACCAGGAAGGAAGTGGCAGCGATCACTTCCTGCTTGTCCCTCCCAGTCACCAACCTGGAAAGACAGGAGGTGAGACTTCGGTGCTGGCCTTCAGGAATGTCAGGGAGCCCGGCAACGCTCCAGGCTGTGGAAGTCATTTGTGCCCACATGGCACAGCACCTGCCCATTGGGAATGTCCTCAATGCATGTGACTTGACAGCCACCTGTCCATTCCGTGGGGCACTGGGTGAATGGGGAACAAGGGCTCAGAAGAGCACACCAGGGGACAGGCAGAGGACAGGCAAGTATCTTCCAAACCTCTGAAGCACTATCCATTATCAACACCCTGGGGACTCTGAATGTTAACATTGCTCCTGCAAATCCCTAATTTCTCTGGAGGAATCTTTTCTACCCTTGGTTCAGCAGTTCACAAAGACAGACTAGGAAATGCAGAGCGAAGCGCTCTGCTCCTCATACGCTGAGGTCGTCACCACCTTCTGCGTCGTCTCTCGCTGACTCGTATCTGTTGGCCGAAGGACTTAGAACACCACAGATTGCACTTTGTATCAAGCAAGTTCAAACCTTGATGGTTAAAGCTGTTCTCAGAGAAGAGATGCGGGGAACAAGATATTTCATCATCTGGGGGTGAAAATAGTGAGAAAAACAACTACAGAGGCACCAACCCAAATAGGAGTTCGGTTTCTAAGAATTAAATAGAATTGGAGCCCAAAATTAGAATCTGTTTAGGGCGCCGACTAGAGTTGGAGGGAAAGTGGGGAGCGCGATCAGTCCCTGTCCCGTGGAGGTCCGGCCCATCGAGGGGCACGCAGCGTCTCTGCAGCAGGTGGGGGGGGGGACAGCTATGCTCAGCTGCTCTTGCACAGCCAAGCGGCAGCGCTCAAGTCCTTCCTGATTGTTTAATTTGCTAGTGTCATTCATGTTTCCTTCGAGAGGGCCACACTACAGTATCAGGGGTGCCGGGAGCCATGGAGTGTTCAGGCTTCAGAGAAGATCCTGAGCACTTCTGGGAAACCCCAGTAATGCCTGGGGCAAATCCTCCCAACTGCTGTGGATGCCAGGGCCTGCCCTGCAGTGCATCCCACCAACTCCGGGCCTGGACGTGTCCACCGCACCACCAGGATCTCTGTGTCACATGAAACGCCTCACTGTGGATGCCCATGGAAGCGGGACAGGGGAAGGGGATGAAGGAGGAGAAGAGGAGCTGTGAGAATAGAGAATTCATTTTCCTTAACAGCCGGATCGTCTGCGTTGGCCCGCGAGGCGGGAGCGCAGGAGTCCTCCATTGTCCAGCGTGCAGTGTCGAGGCACTGGGACACCATCCCTGCTCTCCCGCCCATCCCGCCCCTCCGGCATGGCCTGGGCGGTGTTGACACAAGGTGTCAAGGTGTCACCTACCGAATGGAGCTGCAGTGCTGAGCCGACACCCCGGGACAGCGCCTGGAGCCTGGCTGGGGCCTGTGGCCCCCTTCGCTTGAGTGCAAAACAATTGTTGCCCTATGCGCAAGATTTGGGGGCCGGTGAGATGGCTCAGCGGCTTAAGCACCTGCCAGACAAGCGCGAGGGCCCGAGTTCGACTCCCGGATCCCACATACGAAAAAAGGGGCCGGTGATATCGCTCAGCGGCACGGGCGCCTGCTGGCGCTCGAGGTCCTGAGGTCGACCCCCCGGTACCCACAAAAAAAAAAAAGATTTGGGGGTTGTTTCTGTAGTGTAAGTTACTGTCTTCTGACTCCATGTATATGTATATATTTTTTGTAAGTAGAGTCAGATGACCCATTCACACTTCCTCTCATACCAACTTTTATTTTAGTAGCTGGCTTTGGCGTTTGATTCAGGGACTTGTATTTATTTTTCAATGAAAATTACTTTTAATCATTTTGGCTCAATGGCCAAATGATTAAACATTTTAGGTGTTTTGACTCCTTCAAAAGTATTCCCTCTTCCCATTGCCTTCCTCACACTTGCAATGTTGATAATAAAATCAGAGATTGGAAAGAATTTCTGATGTGTTTTTCTTGGCTCTCTCTCCTCTACTCTCGTGACACTGCTCAATGCTAATAAAGATAGTTGTTCTAAGTTTTCTTAACTCAGGGCACAGAGGTTAAAAAAGTCACCTGGTAGTGCAGTTAGAATGTGTCCCCCAAGTCCATGTGTTGGGAAGTTAATTCCTATTGCAGCAGCGTTGAGTGGTTGGACCTTCAGGAGCTGATTGTCACCAGGACAGAGCCACTCATAAAAACCTAATGGATGAATGGTGTTGCCATGGGAGGGGTAATTATCTTGTGGTTCCTGAGAAAAGGATGAGTTCAAAGTCTCTCTCCTACCCTGCGATGCCCTCGGCCATGGGATGGATGACACAGGAAGAAGGCCCTGGCCGCAGGTGGACTCCCCAGCTCCGCACTGTGAGAGGTAAGGGTCTGTCCTTTGTCCATTTCCCAGTCCCAGGTATTCTGCCACAGCAGCACAAGACTGACCGAGACATCCAGACAGCAGGAGCCACCAGAAATCTTGTTTTTATTGACTAGACTGGCTCTCCATTCCTGTAATGAAAACAAGAGCAAACTACAAGGAAAATATGCAAGCATTTTTCTTCATTCAAATACAAAAATCACTCCATTTTGAGCACTTCTGGGAAATTTAATGATACATAAGACTCTTCCTATTTATTGTCAAGGATCCTAAAGTTAGAAATGTGACAAGTATAACAGAAATCAGGCACCCTACATTGGAAGATGGTTCCAACACTGTCACTCTGGCTGCCACCCCTGGTTGTGTACCCCAAGTCCACAATTGTGTACCACAATTCCTTCCATGATAACCAAACCCTGGCTTTGGCATCAGGAGTGCACTTCAGGTCTACCTGGCTCCTACCCTTGGGCCGGTTCTGAGAGTTAGAGTTTCCTTTGTCATTCGTTGCTTTGGGAATGGGTATGTGATACAATCTTGGCTGCTGAGATGCACATGAACTTTCTGGGTAAGATCTTTGCACTTTTAGGAAGGGCCTTAGGGAAGGAGGGTTCTCTCTTCCAGCCTTAGCTCTGGATGCAGAAGTTGCCATTTAGAGCTGCTGGGGCCATCTGGCAGAGGACAAAACAAAGGCAAATGACATTGTCAGCTGCCTAGAAAAGAGGGAAGGAGCTAGGGGCTCTGTCATCTAAGTGAGATGCCAAATAAACCACCCCAAGTATTTATCACTTCATAATGAGATAATTACTAATGATAATAACTTTGAAATACTAAATCTATCTATCACTTAAGCCCTGATGCACTGGGGAAGGGTTTTGTTGCTTGCCACCAAAAGCACCCTGATTGTTACAACCGTTAAGAAATATTTCCATGTAGACTTTATGCTATTTTAGAACCGTGGAACAGTACTAGTAGCAGTAGCAGTGATGCTAACATCCTTAGCATTATGGGAACATGCTTCGTGTGTCACTATGCTAACTCGTTTAGGTAGATTTGCTTTTCCCCTTTAGCCTTCCAGTTCAAGTCCGTCCCTCACCTCATCATCCTGTCCCTCCGCTCCAGGGCAAGTGCCGCTGCCACCCACACACCCTGACCCTCAGGGAAACCAAGAAGGTGGGTGGTAGTCTCCGTGACTTTCCTCTGGTCTTGTCCACGCCCTTCTGTCTTCTGCTGCTGCTGTCCTTTGGTGGCTGCTCCACTGGGACCGTCTCCCTGCTTCCCCGTCCCTTCCCCTTCTTGTGGCACTGGGGATTGAACCCCAGGGCTTTTGCATTGTGCTGCATCCACAGCCCTTTTTTTTTTTTTTTTTTTTTGAGACAGTTGCCCAGGGTGGGCTCAAACTTGCGATCGATCCTTCTGCCTCAGTCTCCCAGAGTAACAGGGTGATAGGCATGCCCACCAGGCTTGACTCCCACAATACCTCTAACACTAAACGTGTGGGGTTTTCTCCTGATGAACCAATTCTCTGATGCTCTGTGAACATCAACTGAGTGTCCTGTAATGCAACTCCATTCTGACACTGACTGCCGCAGTTAGTGCAGCCCCCGGAGGTTAGAGGCTCGGTCCCCCCCCACCCACAGCCCGCTGAAGGAGTCTAAGCACTGGTGCTTTAGTCCCCATGGGGTTCGGGGTGCTCTACCCTCCTGGCACATGGGTGCATTGTTGCTCACCAACCTGAGAGCCCTCTGAACCCCTCTGGCTGGGTTTATGGATGCTGCGCTGCATAGGCATGACTGACTAAATCATTGACCAGAGATAATCAACCTAATCTTCAGTCCTGCCTTGCTCCTGGGAAGACAGGGGAGGGAGGAGTTAAAGTTCCAACCCTCTAATCACCTGCTGATTTTCCCTGCAGCCAGGTCCCATCCTGCGACAATCCATGAGCCCCCAACCTCCAGACAGCTCTTTAGCATACAAAAAGACAGCACCCCAAAGATCCCAAGGGTTTCACAAGCTTCCCAAGGAAAGTTAAGGGAAAGACCAAATAGGTGTTTCTCATTAGGTCACAATGACCATAGCTAGGCGGTAGAGTAGAATTTAATAATTAATGGTCAGGGGGAACGCCTGTCTAAAAGTTTTCCTGGGAAGTACATTTATCACGAGCTCAAAATATCACAAGGCTTTTAGAAATATGTGACTATGGGGCAACACTAGCAGAAGCAAAGTCTCAGAACGAGGGAGTTAATTATGGTGTTGGTTCCCTTCCCTGGATAGAGGAAGCGCAGGGAACTGTGCTTATTTAAGGGTCAGAGAACCTATGCAGGTGTTCAGAGAATAACTAGGTATAGGATGACCAAGATCTCTGGGATTACACTGGAGAAATCTTTGGAGAACAAAACATCCACTCACCCTCAGATGCGTGACTGCTTGACTTGCTCGAAGGCACTGTAATGCAGGGACAGGCTCCTTAAGAAGTATTTGGCAGTCAAAATTGTGAGTTGCCTAGGGTTGAGGGGAGCTCCTTCAAAAGGCTTAGGGGTCCAAGCATGGGCGAACCTTGCCTTTGGCACCAAGATGGGAGATGGGGGACAATTCAAGCATCATAGGTCCATTGGACTAAATGACCCTTCAAGATGCTTCCGGCCCCGTGCTTGGTAGTCGAAGGGCTCCTGAGTTGCCCAAGCTCCATCCGGGCGATTGTCTCAGGGCCTCCAAAATGACTGGACTCACTTGGGCTCTGCCCCAAAGTCCTGGCTCCATCTATAGCTGGGATCCAGCTACACAAATAACGTGATACTTCCACCCCAGAGGTGGACAGGTGGGATGTAGTTCTGAGTGCTGGGTGGCTGTATTTGTTCAGAATTGGATTCAGAATGTGGCTCTGAGTCATTCTAGAGCTACAAGAGAAGACACTCGCCCTATTGGCTTCCTGCACTGACTCTGGGCTGAACTAACACAAGCCAAACTTTTTTTTTCTAAGTGGAGATTGAACATAGGTTCAATCTTTGCACTGAACTACATTCCCAGTCTTTGTTTTTGTTGTTGTTACTATTATTATTATTATTATTATTACTACTACTACTACTACTACTGGAACTGGGGATTGAACCCAGGGCCTTCATACTGAGCTACATCCTCATCTCCTTAAAGATTTATTAAAGTTTGAGACAGGGTCCCACTGGGCTGCTAAATTGCCTGGGCTAAGCTTAAACTTGCAATCCTCCTGCCTCAGCCTCCCAGAGGAGGCTGGAATTATGGGCATGTATCAACATGTTCAGCTCCAAACTGCAACAAACAAAAATACGCAAAATCAAAAATTCTTGTCAGGCAGAGTCTTTTTATGTTGCTTGATTCTTGAATGAATTTCTTCAGCTGAGTAGGAACTGAAATGTGCTCGCAGTCCTGCTGCACATCTTAGCCAGGGTGTGCATGGGCTGTGCTGGGCGGCTCTGTTGCTGACCACTTGGTAACCATTTCCTGACATGATCCAGAGAGACATATTCACTCACACACACACACTTTTTTGTTCATGAGTTGCACTTCCTTGGTTACTATGGCTGCAAATTGTTGATACTGGATTCATAGACAGGTGTCTAATTCCTTTTTGTCATTTTTCCCATGAACTAATAAGCCATGGTGGAGTTACATGTATGAGTAAATGTGAACCCTACAGAGCACCGTGACGCTGTGTTGCCAATTCCTTCTTCCCTTAATCATGTAGAGCCATTCACACAGAGAGATGAACATACTGTATCAATCTGTTCCCTCCCCTCCCTCCCCTCTCCTCTCTCCTTTCCTAGCTCCAGAGGGGAAGAGCCACCAGCCCTTTCCCATCAGGACTGTTTGTGGAGAAATTTATGTCCTTGATTCCTAGCAGAAGAAACTGAAGGCACTCTGGGGTCAGCGATAGATGCCTGGTTGGGTACACACCATGGATACCACCTTCAGAAGGGCTTGGCAGGGCAACGATTTTCTGTCCTGTGATTCACTGGCTTTGGTCCTGACCCATGGACCCAGTTCACAGTGAGTGTGAGCACAGTGGCCGCTGTGTGTGAGCCACTCCACAGGAGAATCCAAACTTAGAGCCCATCTCATGTGAAAAGGACCCTGAATGCAGCCCAGAGGGGCAAATTTGTGGAGTAACCTTTCCTAGTAGTAAGAGACTAGGTTCGCATAAGACCTCCTAGGTTTGAAATTTGGTTCTATCACTGCATTAGGCAACTTTCCTGCTCTATGACAAAATACCTGAGATAAACAACTCAGAAGGAGGAAAGATTTATTTTGGCTCATGGTTCCAGAGGTTTCAGCTCAGGCTCATTTGGATCTCATTGCTTTGCGACTGTGGGGAGCCTGTAGTGGAGGAAAGCTGCTCACATCATGGTGAGCAGGAGGCAAGACAAAGAGAGAGAAAGAGAAAGAGAGTCGCATAGTATTCTCTTAATGGACTCACTCCCATTGACTTTTCTTCCTCCCCAAAGGACACACTACAAATGACCTCACTTCCTCCCAAAGGACACACCCCCAATGACCCCACTTCCTCCCAAAAGGACACACCCCTCGATGACCTCACTTCCTCCCAAAGGACACACCCCCCTCAATGATCTCACTTCCTCCACTACGCCCCTCGCCTGAAGTTTTCATCACCTCCTAATAGCACCACCAGCTGATGACCAAGCCTTCTACACATGACCTTTGGGGGACATTGAAGATCCGAACCATAATAACCATCTACAAGTTGCCTGAATTTTACCAAGCCATGTGACTTCTCTCAGCCTCAGTGCTGTTTTCATCTGGGAAAAGGAAATTGGGACTGGGGACATAGCTCAATGGTAGAGCTCTTGCCTAGCAGGCCTGAGGACTTGGGTTCAATCCCCAGCACCAAAAATAAATAATAAATAAATAAATGCCCTTAACTCATGGGGTTGTCATGAAGGTTAAATGAGATAATCTATGCAAAAGACGTAGCCCACAGGTGCCACTGATTACGTGCTCAGTAGGAGTTAGCAATCGTACTATTCAAGAACCTTTTGGTAGCAATGGACCAAAAAAAACCCACAAACAAACAGAGAACAAAACAAAAACAGCTCACAACTTAAAATAGCACAAGACCTGGATGGTCCAGGAACCCATGAAGGGTCAGTGAGAGTCTCCCCCTCCCTCTCTTGGTTCTCCCATTGCGGTGGCCTTCTCAGAGATGAGCCCATGCTTATTGCCAATCTGCAAATGCACCAGCACCACTAAGTATTGCCACATTGTCCAATTTGGATGTCAGATATCTTGTCCTTTTAGGTCTTGATTTTTCATGATAGAAAATGTCTGTGCTGGACTGGAAGTGGAGATGGTGTGCCCTTGACTCGGAAGCACTGAGCAGGCTGCAGGTGGATCCCGGTGTGTGGGGAAGGCACACATACTTCACCGGGACAAGCGTTAAGAGTTCCGTGCCAGGCGCTTCCTGTTGGATAAACCATTCCCACAACGGCAACCCTGTTTTCCGTCCTTCCACCACTGGCAGAAAAGTGGACATTAAAAGATCTTCTGAGTGACTATTTGAGTATAGAGGTGACTGTGGGAAATGTCACTCCTATGACTCATTTAATCGACTTAGGCGCATACGGTCCCTACATTTTTGTTCGGTCCGATGAATTGTTTGACCATAACCCCCACCTGCCCCCAGTGAGCAGAGAACGTGGTGTTTCTGTGGCAGTGCAGTGGGTTGGTTCAGCTGTCAAGCTCCAGCCAGGGTTTGCAGAGTCCTCTGCATATTTGTCCCCAAGGTGAAGTGGCCCTTGTGAGTGCTGCATATCCCGGACCCTTGGATTCGAGGTGAGGCTCTCTTGAGTTTTATGCACAGGATTGGTTGCTGCCTCCCAAACACACCGCCATGCCAGGGTGGCAGGGCTGGGACGAGCAAGAAGGATTCCAGCCCCGGCTAGACCTCTGGAACCAGACTCCTTCCTGCGTCCTTCTTTTGGAGTTGCTCTTTGGAGCCCTTGCTGTCCTAGGGAACCGCTGTCTGCGCTGTATCCATCTTTAACTCTGCTGACCTCCGCCAAAAGCACAGGGTTCTGGACCTGACCTGTGTGACACACCTTTCTCCCCAGAGAACAGCCGCACCAGTGTGACAGAGACCATTCGAGTGCCACAGGGAAACAGCGGCATCATCTGACTCGGGCGACTTTCTGCGTCTCCCTAGGCACAACAGTTGCCAGCAGGTTTTCTTGCTAAAACACATACTCTAGTTATGCTTCCTTGGAGTCCTGCTAGAGAAATGCAGTAAGTTCTCAGCCTACTGGGACCACGCGCTGACTCAGTGGATCCAGCCCTTCTAGCCCCACGCCCCTCGAGGACCCACTGGTTAGAGAAGTGGAGGGGACCCAGGGAGCACAGCTATCCCGGGAAAGCAGAAGGTGGAGACAGAGGGACCAGTGTGTAGAACAGCGTGTCTGCGTCTGCTAAGCCCTCGGCTTAAGACAAGAAAAAGATGCCATTTTTCAACTCTAGCTGGCCCCGTTCTCCCTGCAGTAAACTGGGGAGTGTTCACCATTTATGTCGCTTTAACAGGCAAATTCATTTTGAGCTAAAAGAAATTTTGAGGCAACTACATGGAGGAAGCTGAAGAGTTATTGATTAGATTGCTGCCAAAGCCTCAGGATTTTGACGCTCTTAGGTATTCATTCTCTATGTCCCATTGTCTCTGGGAATTTAGTTTCCTCAGTTGAACATGCATAGGTGACTTATATAATGGGCAGTGTTGTCTCAAAAATAAGAAGGCAGCAGGAAATGCCACAGTCACTTGGATGACCAGCACTGTCTCTTGTCCCCTCTTTTCTCCTCTTTGCCTTCCCCACTTCCTGTCTTTGAGCAAACGCGTTGCTGAAGATGAAGAATCCTTGGCTGAAGCTGTTCCCTTTGGGTGCAAATTAAGAGCAGGGAGGGAAAAGAGAAGGGTTAGGAAGAGGTAAGCAGGAAGCCAGGTGCCAATGGCTTTTCTGCAATCTGAGAATTTCCAGTTGAGAGCTGTACCGAACAGCTTGCACCATGTGGGAAAGGCAGGACTGAAGGGTTGGGCGGCAGGGGGAGGCCTGATGTACTCACATTCCACCCAGCGCCAATCCTTTCCCCTGCATAAATATTGCCTGGAGCATCACCCTCGGTCCCTCGTAAATTTCCACAGGCACAGACCTGGACGGGTCACCTAAAGAGGTCCTCCTGCGAGCCAAGAAATGGATCCGAGTTCCCATTAAAGTAGGTTTGTCTGTTCAGCACGACGTCCCGGTCACCGTCATGGTGAAGCTATTTGCTGACTCATCTTGAAATTGGAGAATTTTCAGTTTTCCATTGCGCGCAATTCTGTCTCTTTCCAGAGGAGTTTTTTCGGTTTTTTAAAAATAATTTTATGTAACATATGTGAGCTATTTTCCCCTGTTTTATATTCTACCAAGAAATGTTACTTGTTGCTGACTCCAATAAATGGGGGGCGGAGGGGCTCACTGGTTTTTGAAAACTTCTCAATTCGGAGTGTAAAAAAGCACAAGCCATGGGCAATTAGTCACCTCATTTTTAAAGACAAATTACTAAGAAATACATCTTTTTTTCAAGCCTTTCTAAATTTTGGTAATACTTTCTTTTTAAGTGCCCTGAAGAAGTTTAAATTCTGGTTTTTTCTGTCACTCTTTTAAAGCTCTTTTATTTGTATGGCCAGAGAAATGAACTTTAAAAAACAAAGGCTATTTATTCAGTAGGAAGGGCAGTGCCTTTCCAAAACTCTTCAATTACCCTTTGTAATTTTTATTCGTATATGTTTGTAGAGCATAATGATTACCATCTTCATGGGGAGCTGGTGCATATACATAACACATTTCAATTCTTTTCTCATCCCCTTCTTCTCCTCTCCCTTCCCCTCCCTCCATCTCTTGGTCCCCTTCCCATTTGCAAAAGATCTCCCTCCCTGTTAAACACACACTTTCTCTGTCTTGAGTCCTGCCCTGGGCAGGTGGCTGAATCCCAGTTTCTGGGGGAGCAGAAGGGGCTTTCGAGACTGTCTGTTCCCCACCTCACCCAGTCTAGTAATCCCGTCCACACTGTCATTGGTCACAAGCCTCTCCTTGGACACCCAGGGTTGGGAGGCTATTTCTGGAGGACATGGACTCATTTGCAAAGATGGGCAGGGCAGAAAGGCTGGATGCATCCAAAGTCACTTGTTTATTCATTCACCCGCTCGTTCATCCTTTGATATACATTCCTGCAGCTCCTTGGTGCCAGGTGGGGCTCTGGCTGGCACCGAGGAGCGAGGTCACCAAGAAGCATGGTCTCTGCGAGGTAAATTACTTTAGCCCAATCCTGGGCTTCACGCTCTCTGGCTCAGACTCTTCCTGATCTTCCCCGAGCCTGGTGTCTGTGGAACTCGCCCTCCGTGTGTGTAGCTGGGGCTGCTTCGTGGTGGTCTCAATGGTCCTTGTAGGAACGAACACAGCATGGTTCGCTTACTCCACTGTGTGTCTATCTTTTCATTTATTGATTGATTGTCCTGAGGGTCGAATCCAGGGCCTTATCACTGAGCTGTAGCCTCAGCTCTTTTTCTTTTTTAATTTTTTTTGAGACAGGGTCTCCCTAAGTCACGAAGTTGCCCAGGCTGGTCTCAAACTTGTGATCCTCCTGCCTCAGCCTCCTGAGTGCTGAGATTACAGGTGAGCACCACCATGCCCTGCTGTTCGTGTTCCTTTATGAACCATATCACCAGTCTACCTCGTCTTCAGCTTTTACCTAGGTTCAGGAAATGAGAGGCAGGATTGGAAAAAAAGAGTTTGGGCTTTTCGTTGCTCTGGTTCCCCTAGGCCACCTCATGGTCTGGCAGCAGCTACGTGAACTTCTTCTGGGGCTCTGGATTCCTCCTTCTGCCCCTTGCCGATTCAGGCTCCACAGTGGGGTTCCCATCGTGAGACTCCAGGGCTCTGCCATCCTGCGTCTCTTTATATCGCATGCATCTTTGCAAACAGCCCCTTTCCTAACATTCTTCACTTCAACCCCTACAGCATGTAGGGCATTGCATCCCTCCACTTACGATGTGCGATTCGATGGCTGTTCACTTGCTCACGTCATTGTACACCCATTACACTGTCACTATCCTGGAGGGACACCCTGCAGCCCTCAGCTGGCATGCTCAACTCTTCCATCACCCCAGCCCTCCCTGGTGCACCACTAATCTACTCTCTATCTGTAGATTTTCCTATTCTGGACTTTTCCTAGAAAAGGAATCATACACTATCCCCTCCTTTAAGACTGGCTTCTTTTACTCAGCGGTTTGTTTTAGGCTCATACATTTGATATTGTAACCTGTAACATTACATTATTTTTTATTGCAAAAATATTCCATCGTGTGCCGGGCATGATGGTGCACACCTGTAATCCCAGCACTTGGGAGGCTGAGGCAGGAGGATTGCCTTGAGTTCAAGGCCAGCTTGGGCTACATGGTGAGTTCAAAGCCAGCCTGGGCTATGTAGTGAGACCCTGTCTCAAAAATCCAAAAAAAAAAAAAAAAAAATTTTTTTTCATTGTATGATGAGCTCATTTTATTTATCCACTCATCAGCTGATGAACATTGGGGTTGCTTCCATATTTTGGCTATTACTCAATGCTATATGAGTAATTGTGTACACAATTTTGTATGGACCTAAATTTTCATTTCTTATGAGTGTCCTTTTCTTATTGATTCACAGAAGCTCTTTACATAGTCAGGTCATAAGTCCTTTATCAGTCATGTGTGGCAAATATCTTCTCAAATCTCAGTCCCATTATTTATTAGCTGTGTACAGTTGAAGAAGTTACTTTACCTCTCATTCTGTGATGGCCTTTCCTAGGCTATAAAGTGACAATAATTTGGGGGTTAAATGAATTACTCGCATACATGTCTTCCTAGCATTTGACACATGGTAAATTCTCAGTAAATGTTAGCTCTAACTCTATCCATAGTCATGAAAGGGAGAGCATATGTTTAGCCATATGTAGTAGCAAAGTGTTCACTACTTGAAAAAGCTCAAAAGCAAATGGATGTCATAAGAATAAAACATCGTTGTCTCTACTACTGTTTTATTCCATCATGACAAATTTCTTCTACTTCTCAAACCCAAAGCCTTCGAGGTCTGCTTTGCAAGTGAGCAGGGTGGAGGTGTGTGGAAACTGAAGGAAGTTTTTGTGTTTTGTGTTTGGGTAAATATGGTGCCTTTGTTGTGTTCCAGATATACCCCGCTGGAAAGCAAAGCTGAGGTGCTGGTAGAGATGATGATGGAAGCCTCGGGAGTTCATAGAAATCATGGGGAGAGCTTCGCATGTCCATGGTCTGGGCAGAGTGAGAGTAGGGTAGTGACAGGATTCAAGCCTGGTATACTGGTAGAGACACCCCATTTGAGTTCCTTCAGAAGAAAAGCCCAGAATGCACATGGGTGCTGCCGCTCCTCATTATTGGCTGCTAAGCAAGGAGCTGTGAACTCTGTTCCTCTCTTCCCTGCTGGGCTCTGTCTTGGCAGGGCTCCTTATGGAGAGGCCATATGGGCAGTGTTGGAGCCCGTATTTGCTTTGGCTTGGTGTCTCGCCGCTTACTTCCTGTTAACATTCCTCCAGCACTCACCCAGAATATGGGTCTCTCTCTGCACCACCTGCTCCTTCTTCTCTGTGTCCGTAGCCTCAGTGCTCTGATTTCTCCATCAGTTGCTTGGCTCCTGATGAGGACTTACATCTAGCTTCTGTTCAAATATTTTTCATCTGAACTTCTGGTTTGGAGCAGACAGCATTTCACTGTGGTGGGCCTTCCTTGGGATAGAAGAGGTGATCAGAGTTGGTACTGGAAAAATCAAATTCATCATCCAGATGACTTTCAAGTGAGACCAGAAAGAGCCCTTCTTCTCATGAGTTTCTGTCCGCAGAGCAACAGCCCCACCATAGAGGCAATTATGGCCGAAGAGGCTAGCACTGAACTCCAGGCTGGAAAACAGTCTAGGAGTGGATAGAGGTCTGTGGCTGGCTCCATGCCTGTGGATTCTCTCACATTCACTCTTCTAGGCCTTCTAAGCCCAAGCACCTGGACTGGTGAGCATGCTAGGCCAGGCCATAGTCCCAGGCCAACTCCTGTACTTAACCACTGCCCCCCATGCAAGGCAAGACATCTTCTGGCTACTCACAAACAATCTGGGTATTGGATTAGTTAGGGTTCTCTAGGGAACAGAATCAATAGCGAATATGTGCATAATTATGCAAGGAGTTTTGCTAGGTAGGCTCACAGGAGCAGAGGTGGAGAGGCCGCAGTGTTGTCTGCGTGCTGGAGAGCGGAAGGACCCAAGAAGATGGAAGTCGCAGAATAAGACGGACCAAGGATGCGGCAGCAGTGAAGGTCGGAGGCCCGGAGAGTCGCTGGCGGGAGTCTCCAGCATGGGGAGGTGAAGAAAGTGAAGTCCTGGAGACCAATGTCCAGCGACCAGGGCAGCAAAGGATACACACACTCAAGAAGACTAGAGCTTTGCAAAACAGGAACATATCCTTCTTTCCATTTTTATTCCTTACAGGCCACAAACCTATGGGTTGGTGCAGCCTACATCCGAGGTGGGTCTTCCCCTTCAGTTTGCTGGTCTCCCTGTCAATCAACCACAGACACGCCCAGAACTGTGCTTTACTAATCTGCTGGGTATTCCTTACTCCGCTCCAGCTGACACATTATGGTTAATGGTCACAGGTGTTCATCTGCTCCATTAACGTCCGGATAAAGGCGTTCAGCTTGGCCCAGTGGCTCCACGGGGAAACACGCTGGCGTCCCTCAAGGACTTCCTTCCTTGACTTCGCCTCAGATGGCCGCACCAACCAAGACCACTCTTGCAAGATGGAGCCAAGCTGTGGAGAGCGTGTTCAGGGTGTGAGGCTGCATCCCAATTCTACCATGAATTAGCTCTGTGACTGTGCATAATTCTCTCAGGATCGTCCTATGTTTTTCATTTACAAAATGAAACTAATAATGCAAAGAGGTATGAGAAGTCATACAGACAGCCCACAACTAGTAAGGTGGGGAGACTCCCTGAAAAACACGCGAGCCCTACCAAGACAGGAAATAGGGTTGGCGTTATGAATGGAAGGGTGGGCCCTCTCCACATGCAGGGTACTGGATCCACTGCTCAGGAACTCAGAGCACTGTGTATAAACAGCTGTACTGGGACTGGCACATGGTGTTTGACAATGAAGTGTCCCTGAGTTGAGGCGGCATGGAGACAGGACACCGGAGCACGGGGGTACCTTCTGACACCCACAGGGCATTGGCCTTGTCCTCATGGCTAGAGAGGCCTGCTTGGAAGGTCTGGCTGCTGGAATAAGCAGGGGCTGCCTCAAATGTGGTTCATCAGTCTCATTGCTGGGCCGTGCATCCAGTGACAGATTTTGTGACAACAGGCAGTGGTCACAAAAAGTCCAAGGTTCCTTGATAGAAGAAGCCAGGCACTGCGTTCAATGCCTTCCAGCGACGCCCCTCTAGGCTGCCCCTCTGAACAGCAGAGGCCCTGCTAGGGGCTTGGAGCGCTCAGCAGACGTAACGCTGGGGCCAGGCATTTAGGGTTGCGTTCTGTCTTCCAAGCTAGTGAATCAGTTGCATTCGTGAAGCAGTTAGCAGGCCGCCTGGTGCACGTTAAGGGCCCCATAAAAGATGCTCATTACTATTAAGCGCCTGTGCCTTGGAGACCGGAGGACAGAGCCATGCTCCTTGGCAGCCAGAGCTCCCCGAGGGGTGGGCAGTGCCTTAGGACCTGGGAGAAGGAGTGGAATTATTTAGCAGCTGACACGTTGGAGTCACTCTGAGGAATCTCCCATTTGCACAGAAGTCTGACCCAATTTGCTGGGCTGTCCCCCTGAGACCCTCCGGTTCCAGCTGCAAATCCGAGGTGGGGGCAGTGTGGGTGGATGGGTGACTAGGGCTCGCCCAGAGCTGGGAGCCTGCAGCCCTCGACCACCCCACCCCACCCACGCTGCCTGGGGCAGGAGCTGGGAGCAAGGGAGGAGAGGGCGCAGGCCTGCAGTCCGGGAGGGCCCCTCCCCGCCAGGGGTGCACGGCAGCCAGGCCCTGGGCCACAGCGCATGTTTATCATCCACAGTCTTGGGAAGAACAAGCCTGAAGGACAGAGCTTTACCAACCAGGAAATTCTTTCCCACATACAAAACCTGAGCCTGAGATTGCACTGCAGGACTTTTGGAAATTTGGGGCTCAGGGCCCTGTGGCATCTCTCTGGAAAGGGAATGGACGCGGATGATTTAAGCCAGGTTGGGATGGAGCCGCTGCACTTCTCCAGCATTGAGAAAGTCTTCCCAGGAGCTGCTCTGGGCCCCTACAGAAACCAGAAGAACAGAGAATGACTTGGGCCAAGCCACCGGGGCTTGGATTCTAGTAGAATCCGAGAGCTGAGAGGAAGAGGTGCTGCTGTGGAGGAGGAGAGAGGGGCAAGACAGCCCCGGGCAGTGTTCAGGCTAAGCAGGACCACTGTGTCCTTACAGATTCGCCCACTGAGGCACAGCCAGGCCCGCTCATCCTGCTGCCCCTATCTGGTCAACAGTCACCTTAGATCCCGCAGCACTGGACTGCTGCCTCTTCTCGTGAAAAAAAGTTCATGTGCTTACGTAAAATTAGTGATTATAGAATGTAGCTCTGATTGGTAGCTGGAAAACGTTGTGTCTCAAAAGAAGCAAAACCGGGCCGGTGAGATGGCTCAGCGGCTTAAGCGCCTGCCCGGCAAGCACGAGGGCCCGAGTTCGACTCCCGGATCCCATATACGAAAAAAGGGGCCGGTGATATCGCTCAGCGGCACGGGCGCCTGCTGGCGCGCGAGGTCCTGAGGTCGACCCCCGGTACCCACAAAAAAAAAAAAAAAAAAAAAAAAAAAAAGAAGCAAAACCGTTTCCCTCAGTAAAAGGTCAGGTGGATGAGAGGAGCGTGTTCAGGAGAGCAGGTCCTGAGGGTGCAGAGAGGTTCCTGGCAGGGGAGACCCCAAGGCTTGCAGGCAAAGTGGCTAATGTGATGGCCTCACTGGTGCCACGGTGGCTTCACTTTGCTTTCCATCAACACCATCCTGTGTGTGCCCTTTCACTTTGACTCTTTCAGGGTCTCCTCTGTCATCCCATCTCCTTGGTAGCCATATATTATGCAAAGGTGGAAAACCAGAAATCCAGAGAGAAGGGACTTTCCTTGGCCACTGGACAGCAAGGTAAGGAGAGGACTTCTTCACCATGCATCCTTCTCTTCCACCCCCCAGATACCCGCTTTCTGGGCCCTGCAGGATTGCTTTCTTCCAACAAGTGACCGTGGTCTACGGCCCCTGCCCCACAACCACAACCTCATGACCCTGCATCCTACCCACACCAAGCCTGCCAGCTGGCGAAGCCCACTCCACCTAAGCCCAATCCAGCACCCTCCCCCAGGCAGCCCTCGCCATGCAAGAGCCCAGCCCGGCTGCTGCATTCCCAGGAAGCGTCCACCAACACTGCTCATGGAAAAGGTCTTTCATCACCTCCACTATATAACCCCACACCAAAGGGCAGCACCTCTTTCATAGAAAACATGTTACGTGATCTGGGGAATTTAGAACTCCTTTTGGGTTATGAAAAGCCCAATAGTAGACAGAAGAGATAGAAGACCTTGGAATCTCCATCTCTAGCACATTTCTGGAAAGGCTCCTTCCGTCCACACAGCATTCACAGTTCACTTTTTCTGAACAATCACCAAGCCTGGGTACTGCAGACCAGAACACAGTGTACAAAATGGTATTCCTGGCCACCAAGGCAGGGTGGCATGGCAGAGGGGCATGGCAGAGGAGGAATGGCAGGCAGAAAGCAGAGAGAGAGAGATCAAGGGAGGAGGGATGTACACCCTTCCAAGCCACGCCCACAGTGACCCACCTCCTCCAACCAGGCTTCACCTCCCAAATCACATTTAGCTATAAACTCATCAGTGAACTAATCCACCCCCATGATCCACTCACCTCCCAAAAACCCCACCTAAGAGCACATGAGGCTTTCGGGGGGGACATCCAGATATAATCCATACCATGGACAATATAAGACAGGTTTGTATTATTTCTGAGTAGAGCTGTTATTGTATCTGGGGTGCCATTATCTCTCACTCTTTGATGATTTTGGATGCAGAACTTCAAGATGGGCCTGAATTCTTGAGTCATCACTCGCAGAAAAACGTCTCCCCAAACAGCCCAGCCAACCCAGAAGCACTTCAGGGGACTTAGGGCAAGAAATCAACTTTTATCAGGTTATATCACTGAAATTTTCCCTGACCAAAACAGATAAATGTAGGATGGAGTCCCATATCTGCCACTTGCCAGCTGTGTGATGTTAGGAAAATGACCCTTTGGTGTCTCCATCCACTGGAAGGGATGAAGAGAGCCCAATGTTGCGGTATGGTTGTGGGGACTAAGAAGGATGTTTCTTATGCTGGGATACTGTAGAAACCAAATATTTTCTGTATCTGTGTGTGTGTGTATGTGTGTGTGTGTGTGTGTTCTCCTATACAGTAGCTTCATGTGTGTTCATCTTGCTCCTGGACAGTAGATCCCCTGAGGCAATGTTGTGGACCTTTTCCATTCATCAGTATGACCACCAGTGGGAAGCTCATAGAATGTCTCAATAATTATTTGCTAAGAAGAAAAAAAAATCTTTTAAAACATAAGCAGAACGAACTTCCCATGCAATCTCTTTATGACACCTCCATCTACCCAGGGGCCCCTCCACCCACCACATCACACACCTCCATTCTCTCCCACCTTCTCCCACTGGTCCAGTCTCTCCTTGGCTTCCCACTGACCTACTCTTCCTTTTTTATTGTCCATAATCAAGTTCATTTTTTTATTAGTCCATGTTTGCAGTACATATGCTTATATTCCCTGTGTGGAGCTGGCGCATGGACACAAGACATCTCGTCTCCTCTTTTCAGCCCCCTCCTCTCGCCTCCTCCATCTCTTGATCCCCTTCCCATTTGAGAAATCTTTCTCTACTTCCCCTGCTCTGTGATGTTGAGCATTTCTCCCTGTATTTATCTGACCCACCCTTCTAAAGGGTATTTTCGTGTATACTTGAGCTCAGTATGTGAGTAAATGGGTGTATCTGTTTGGATAAAAGAGCTTTTGTGGTTTGTTACAAATGAAGCAGAGGCCAGACATGCAAGGGAGGGGGTGGATTATCGAGCTCTTTGGAAATGGATGGTGAGGAAGCCATGCTGGGAGTGACCTTATTTCTTATAAACGAGATGTAGACATGACTGTATGATGAAATCTCTGAGTTGGAAGATGTCCCCAAGCTCTCCTACCCAGTATAGAATATCAAGTTGATGAGGACCAACCATCTCATCAGATTGCTATGTTGAGATTTCGGGCATTGTGTCAACGTGTTTTTTAAAAGAGCACACATTTAAAAAAAGATAGGAGCAATGAAAAATGATGGATTATCTGAGGTCATCTTAAGCCAGCAGAGCTTAGCTAATCTTAAAAAAAAAAGACTCTTTCACTGTCGAAGAGGTGTTTCAGCTCCTCTTCAATCTGTTTGTGTTGACCTGCTTTTTGCATATTAATATATTTCCTCACCTTTCTGACTGAAGGAAATGAATAGCAATGCATATTCTGATGATAGTAGATAAATGCCCAACCAATCAGAATCAAAACTTTTTGCATAAAGGTCCATTCAAAAAATTTTTTTAATGCATGGACTTCATTTTAAAAGGGGATATATACACAAGACACATACACACAAGTACACACACCATCAGGGAACACAACAGCTACAACTGGAGTAAAGCATTTAAAAAATCGTTTCTCTACATGGAAGGAGTTTCATTTAGGGGCAGCTAAAATTTCACAAATAACATATATACATTTAGTACACATTCTGGGGTCTCCTTGAAGTTTTGGGCCTTTGGACATATTTTGTGTGAGTTGAGAACTGTTGTGTTTCTTTTTTTCTTTTATAAAACTTACACATAGTTTAGTGACTGGATATCTGGCAGCCACATCTAACTCAAAATACAGACCTTTGTCAGGGCCCTAGGAAATTCTATTCATGTGCTCCATCCATATCTCAACTATGTCCATCCTCCCCAAATTAACCACTTTCCCAGCTCTTACAGTAATAATCACTCTTTTTCAGTTTTATCACACAAGTGCGCATTCCTAGGCATCATCGTCTGGTTTTGCCCATTAAATCTGATACATGTTTAAGTCTCTTATAATCCACAGGCCTCTCAGCTATCCTGTGTTTTGCCTTATAGTTTATTTGTTCAAGGACCTGGGACAGTTGACCTGCAGACTTCCCATTCATCTTCCTTGACAGGGCTGGTGTTCTCCAAAGCAGAGCTATTGGGGACACCCAGACAGAGGTCACCGTGTAGACACAACCACACGGGCCCGTGACTTCTTCCTGTCCCTGTCTGGCAGGGGCAAGGGGACACGTGATTAGCATCAGGATGTTTTCAAACCGTCTCCATTTCCAGAAGAAACGAGTTTAATCATTTAGGTCTGATTTAATTCTCCCCAAGAGAGTATTTTACGGTGAAGAGGAAACAGACCTCTTTTTATTTTTGCAACTCCTAACACAGCTGCAAAAATCACATCAGGTGGGACGTGGAGGTTAGGCAGGGACGGCTGAATGCAGAAGCACCTTTCTGCTACAGGACTCTATCTCGGTGAGACTTCACTTGGCATCCAAGCTCTGGGTTCCAGAAGTACTTGGCAGACTCAGTGCCTTCTAGCTGCTTCTAGAACCAACCCCTGAGGGGGAAACGGGAACATGGAGAGAGCAAGGATGGATCCATGTATGAGATGCTGATAGTCACAGAGATCAGAAATGACAGCAAACAGTGAACAGCAGGTTGAGCCAGCTGCAAATCACAGCTACTTACCTGCTAGGATGCACCTGCCACTGCTCGACAAGGAAGGTGCCACTCACATCCATTTGTAGAGGTCATAATTCAAGGGTGGATCAAGGATGCGAAACAGCCTCCCTCCCAGAGAGAGGTTTATGACATTGCTTACCGAAAAAACTTGGATCCATTGGCAGTTACTTGAGGTACAGATTTTGTGACATTGGTATGGCCAGGTCCTGGCAAGTCTATGTCAGGTGTCAAATGCACGAGACCCTTGTGTTTACGCAGACATTTGTAAGACCACCAGAACGCTGTGCATGAATCCAGTCGTGGCTATGCATGGGAATGTGCAAAACCAAATTCAGAGCCTTATTACTTTTCTCTTGCCCTAAAAAAGTCAGAATAATACTGAGAATCATTTCATAACTCACACATTTTGGTTTTGAAAAAAGATTCACATTGGGCTTGAACAAAAAGTTTAACAAAGTAAATTGGCTTGCTCCCCCCAAATGATATCGAAAATGGGCGAAGATTTAATGATTTTCTTCAATTATGTATATGAAAACTAATCCTCTAACAGTGATGATCTTTTAGCATTAAATACAATGTCCTTAAACCACTAAATAATTTCATTTCTAATATATCTCTAAAAAGTCCAGTTAAAGCCAGAATAAACTACATGATGGGGACAAGGCTGACTGTGACTATAAAACGCCTACCAGTTTATAGGTATATAACTTTTAAGTATACCAATACAGTATCAACCTAATTGTCCTTTATCTTGGCTCATCTAATTCACAAACACGATTTCTGAAGTTGAACAGTATTTGTAATGGCAACGTCCAAAGTAATTTTGGCTGAGTGAAGCGCTATTTGTCGAACAAAAATGCAGTTGTTTGTGCAAGTTTAAACATTTCACAAGGCCAGCTGCGTTCATTTCAACCTTACTTACAAAATAATCGTTGGCAAATGAAATGGGCTGAGGGTAGAGACAAGGTATTTTCAAGCTTCTGAGAGGCTTACAAAACCAAAACTCTTTGACTACTGAAAGTAAAATGGAAAGGTACAGGCTGAAATCTCAGGATTAGAAAGGGTTTCGACAAGAGGAATATTTGCTGTGGAACAATGAGGAAAATGTTGTATTACAGTCTGAAACATGGAAAATATGCTGTTCAAGATTGTTGGCTCTGGAATAAATAAAATCCAGACTTCAACTATTAAAAATATCAAAGTGATCTACTGTGTGCCAACTCCATTTTCTTTTGTTGTTTGTTATAAAAAAAATCCATTATTGAACACAATACAGTTCTGGTTAAATTATCAAAGACATTTTCCATATGAAAACTGTAGTTTACCATATGCTATGTATTCTCCCTGAACAATTTTAATATACTTCTATCACAGAAGCATGGGAGCAGTTAAAAGGAAATTTGGAGTCATATTTTAACCTCCTATTTAAGTCACAAATCCCTTCCATTGTAGTCATTCAACTCATCTCTACTGAGTACTTAGTATGAGCAAGATTTTTTGGATGGTGAAATAAAGAGATACAAATAAAAAAATAAACCTTCAAGCTGCCCACGGCCTGTTAGGTGGAAGAAAGTATCTTTGTCCGGGTTGTCATTCAGCCTAGATGGAAATGTTTCCAGCTAGGGACATTGGCAAGAAACCCACTCCCTCAATGGGGTGCTCTGTAACTAGGAAGGCATGTGTTAAACCAAGCCTTACATCACCGGGCCCTGGTTTGCACTCTGGAACAAGATAGAGCATGCCTATTCCATTTTCTCCAACCGAACTCTTGAAAGAGTTCTAGAAGATGTTCCTGTGGAGCTCTCTTCATTCTTTCATGCAACGATCTTAATTCACCTTCCATTCCTTCACTGGCACAAAATGCTTTGCTGCACTTAGGGATTTAAAAAAAAATCTCGTATTAACGGAATGAGTTTCACGGTTAAATATTCAATATTGCACTTAAAATAGCATTTTCAAGTTAGAACATTTAGAAACCAAGAGTTATAACATTCAATTGGCTTCAATTTGACCTTAGGCCTTTGTAATTAGGCTAGCAGTGACCAACAACAGATGTTTAGGGGACAAAGACAGAATACCTCCGCCTCGCCAACACTGTGTACATTTGAGGGAAAGGGGCATAAATCTTCTCTAATGAAAATCAAGTGCTCTGAGAAAATGACTGAACTTCATATTTGCAAGTGTTTAAAGCTGGGAGTTTAAACATCACAGGATTAAATTAGGTCAGGTTTCCGAAATGATGCCACGATGCAAATTTCTTCCTAGTAAGTCAGGTTATGAGACCAGCGCGCTGCTCTCTCTCATGACTAAAACAACGGACTGACTCCAATATGTTGTATTTTCTTCTAGGGGTCACATGTTAGCACCCTGCTAAGCCACAAATAACAGGCCAGGATCATTTCAATCGTGGAGACTTCAGCCTCCAGAAAGGAGCCTCCAACCCCAAACCCATGCAAGAACACAAAGTCAAGAGGCAAACTAAAAAAAAGGAAGAGATTGTTTTATTGTGACACTTATGACATGGACCGCTCGTTGACACGAATGACCGAGAGTGACTCTGGCATATTGCACAGGCTGTGGCGAAGGATGCCATGGAAACCCTCTGGCTTTGGCAGCTGCTTCCTGGTCCTCCCCGACCCCAACACACACACGGGCCAGTCACAGAAATTCCATTACCACTTGGTGTAGGCAGTTAACAAGTCTTTGGTCTTAATAAGCACCATACAAACCCTCACATTAAGGGCATTATTATTCTAGTTTATAAATGTTTCAATGATAAAAAATAGCACGATTACAGTATACACACACTTAATTTACATGTAATGTATTATACTCATAACTGAGATAAGCTACTGAACTAACTTTGGTTGATTGAAATGAATGGAGTATTTGAACTGAGTACTTGTAATTTGGTTTCTAAGTTGTGTAAATAATACAGTGCATTTTATAAATCTAGTTTGGAAACTGACTAGCACCAAATAGATATTATAAATGGCCGACCTAGTACTTGTAGTTGGAAAAGCGAAGTTTCGAAATTTGAAAAATAATAAAATAGAATAGTCCTTCAAATGGAAGCGCATTCCCGTACGTGTGCGGGTGGGAGCGTGCACTTGGGCACGGATGGCCAACCCCAGTGCGTGGACGCGTCCCAGCCTTCAAGAGCAACCCAGGTGACCCGGTAGCTTCACTGCACACGAGAAGCCTGAGAGAGTGGTTGTCTGAACTAGGGTGACCGCCTGTACCTCGCTTCTGTACGACGAGTAGTGCTTGTTTATACAAATTTACTTGGTGAATGCCTGTACCTATGATATGAAGATTCTCACTGGGGGAAAATATAATCCTACCTATCTATAGTTGTTTTCCTTTGAATTATTTGGTCTCTGAATGGTGAATTAATGAAGCAAGATCTGAATTTTCATCTTGAGATTGTCACCCAGTTCACCACTGAGGTAGTCTTTGTCATAGTTGTCTTCTAGCTGGTTGAGTTCTTTCTTTCTATAAAGTGGAGTACTACTGATTTGTAATGAGTAGGTTCCAGCCACAGGCTTCTTCTTTGTGAAGTGGAGGTAGCTGATCCCTTCCTTTTTATTGATTTTAAAGAAGCCATCTTCGTTTCCAGATTCAATCAAGTATCTGTTGTGATTCGTCAGCGTCGTCAGGGCGGGGAGGAGTTCTAGGATTCGGACCTTGTTACTGATGTGCGAGATGTTGAAATCGAAGGTGGCTGTCTTCTCCACATCCCAACTTGCCAGACTCACGTTGGCTTCCATCTCAGACTGGTCCTGGAGAGACACCGGACAGTGTGTTAAATGCAGACCACACGTGCCACTTAGCCTTCCTATTCAAGGAAAAGTGATTCAAATCTCACACGCACACAGCTTTCTGCCCGCCTTGCATGGGCTATGTTGAAAATGCACATTTAGAATGCACTTTGTGCAAATCACAGTGTGTTTAAGTTGGCATGCATGTGTGACACTAAAAAAATATTAAACTGATGTCAGAAAGGAAGTCAGGGTGAAATCACTTGTATCTGGCAGTGTCATTGTACAGCGAGTCTCAAAGTGGGGTCCCAGAGCCAGGAACTCGTGGCATCTGTTAGACATGCAAATTCTCAGCACCGCCCCGACCTGCCGAGTCAGGACCCCTGGGTGTCTCCTGCCACCCACTTTCCCATGCCTTCCAGGGAATTCAGATGCATGCGCGGGTTTGAGAATTGCTGTTCTAATAGATTATTTTCTTTCCAAAGACTTATCTCATTTCCCAAGGCACAGCAGGTGGGATGCAGCATGGATGCTAAGACCTGGTCTATTTCGATTTTGTTCACAGACGCAAAACCATCCCCTCCCAGGACACACCTATGAGCTACTTCCTGACTGTGATGCTTTGCTAAGAATCAATGCTTTTCACCTGGCTTCGTGCTCGCCTCTCAGGGGCCCACATATGCTGGATTCTCCAGGCCCAGAGCCAGAGGTCTGGGTGAGTATCTGTGCACTTCCGAGCTTACTGAGAGCTGCGGCAGCTGCAGGGGGAGCAAACCGGCTGCTTCAGCCCCGTGTTGATTTTGTCTAGGGTCCAAGTTCCCTCGAGCTCCACATGGTTCTTTTTAGGAGAGGAGCCGCTAGCTTTCAGAACTTGGCATCCCCACGGAGGGAGCACTATGTCACCCTGCTATTCTTGCTGTCCTGGATCTCAGACCCCATCCTTTCAGCAGGCTCTGGGTGGGTGTTGGACTTTCTCTTTGGCGAGACAGAGGAAATGAGCAAGTATGTGAAAACCTTCGTGTGGCCACTCCCTAAAAGCAGCAAGAAACTCCAGGAAGCCCCAGGGCCTCTTGTAAAAAGCAGCCTAGAGCTCAGGGAATGTCTGGATTTTCTCCCTGGGGAAATGCTTCACACTTTAGGAGCCTCCTTGGGGAAACCACAGGCATCTGGGAGGCTTTCTGCCATCGGGGACAGCGGGATAGACCGACCTACCTCGACTTCAGTGGTCTCTGTTTCATTTGTGCTTCTCCGTTTCCTGCCCCGCTTAGGGTAGCCATTGATCTTGCACTCGTAGCAAGCTTCCGGCGACAGGGAGTTGTCATCCATTTCACCGCTCACCTGCGGTTCTGGGCCTCCGCGGCCCATGCCCATCCCAGAGACACAGTGCCTATGGCAGAGGAGGAGGACAGATGGTTTCCATCAGATCCAGGAGACAGGGAAGCGGTTTGCGGGAAACCTGGCCCATCCCAGCGACACTCGGATGTGGACTCTTTGGCCATCGGATGATCTGGTTCTGTGAGCCACACCGAGGTCCTGTGTTCAGTCTCTGATTTCCAGTCCCCAGCTTATTGATTTCTTTCTACTCTCTCTCGTTCTCAAAAGCCTGCTTTGTATACACTATTTCTTTGTTCTCTCATTTCCCAAACCTACCAGGGCTAGCATTTGGCAGTGCTTACCCTGGGGAAGGAACACAGAGCGGAAAACAAAGCAGAATGGGGCTGTGGGAGACTGTGATGTGGCAGATTAAATAAAAAATGTCTTCTTTTTATGAATCAGACTTTAGGAGTGAGAATCCTTCTGGGAGCCCCTCTAGGCCATAGCAAGGACTGGACAAGTGGGCCATGCAGGGCACCCTTCCTGGCCACCATATTTGTTCTGCATTCTGGACTTTGACCTCTAACACTGCCTCCACCACCACACTGCCCCCTGCTGGTCAAGAAGAGGACGCCAAGTACAGGGCCTCCTTAGCTCTGTGTGCCGCTCTCTCACCATCCGCTCTCTTGTCGCCTTTCACGCCCACGCCACCCTTTCTTACTAGGCTTCTAGCAATCACTTCTATTCTTTGACCTTTCATTTTTGTTGATGCTACTGCAGATAGGAAGAAAGAGCTAGGTGATAACTGGGGGCTGATTAGGTAATAAACTAAAGAGGTGCCCCCACATGCTGCGCACACACACACACACACACGCTGCACGTACTGACATATAAAGCACCTCTGTCACAGCTTGCCCAACTGTGGGAAATAGTTTCAGGTCATTCAAAACCACTACGGCCATTGGCTTTGGCTCATGTGAAGCCGGATAAACAAACTTGGGCCCAAGAGAGATCTAGATCGGCTGTTTTTCTTTGCTTTTCAGTCATCAAAGCCAAGTTATAGAGCAAGGTTTCCATGTTTCCCAGCACCTTGTTTTGTTACTCTATTTACTATTTCAAAAGCCACTTGGGTATTTACCAGGTTCCTCTTCCAGATGTACTGAAACATTTGGGTGGTCCTAAAAATCTTTATTTTAAGGTCCACTGTAATGATTTGAAGAGAGGCCAAGATTGTTATAAATCGGTAGACGTCTACTACTGTGGCACGGTGTATACCAGACATTATTTATCTGTTTTTCTGTAATAACTTACTCTTTATAGTGCATTTTCCTGTATGCCCTTACGATTCAAAAGACAACTGCAATCAGAGATTCCTATTTCCCCCAATCTTACTAAAGTGCAGCACATTACCTTTCTTCTTTATCTTGCAACATGAAATGTGTAGAAGCAATAAAATTGATAATAAATGCTCATCCGGTATGTGTGCATTACACCCACATGATGACTAAATTACAGAGGTAAACCCCTAATTCACAGGCTTTGGTTCCTTTCTCAGAACTTCTTTCCAGTATTTTCATATCCCAGGAGCACCGCTTATAAGAAATGTGACTACAAAATCCCACTGGCCAAAAGCCAGTTTGGAGTGTCACAATTTTTGCTGGGAAACATGGTTCTGGCACTCAGCTATAAAGAACAGAAACGGACATCCGGGAATTGGTTTCCTTTCTGTGCTGGCTTTCTGTGCATTTACCATGGAACATTCTTTACCTTCAAGTTGACACGGACACCAAATAAATCAATTGATGCTTAAGGGGACTCTAAGACCACTCAATCAGTAATCTGGCACAAGTGTGTACGTGTGTGTGAGTATGCAACTGTGTATATGTGAGTGGAAGTACATAAAAACACACATATGTACACACATATATTAATGTCTCTATTTCTAGTTAAAAAATTAAAAATTTCAGTCCTTCACAGGATAGCTAAAACTTCATAGACACCCACCTCTAGATTAATTCAGCATGGAAAAAGATCTAAACTTTGAAAACTTAACCACTAAGCTTTTAAATTATTGAGGAAAAAAATGCCTTCTTTGCCTCAACTCTTACATATGCTGGACATGTATATATAATTTGGTGAAATTTTCTACCTGGGAAACATGATAATGACTTCAACTCATATTTTAATGATCTTTTGGTAACTTTTAAATGTAAATTTAAGTCTGAAGTGTAAGATGGACTTTAAAGCCCTAAAAAGCTCCACTGAGAATGTGCTGCCTGACTGATCCTAACAGCAGCTGGCTAAGAAGGCATCTTAAGTCAAGAGAGAGCTGAATCTTGGAAACCACCCAAATGCCCATTAACAGAGGAATGGATAAAAAAGATGTGGTATTTTTATACAACGGAGTACTACGCAGCCATAAAGAAGGATAAACTGGAGACTTTTATAGGAAAATGGATGCAACTTGAGACCATATTCATAAGTGAAATAAACCAGACTTGCATGTGTAAACATCTTCTTGTCTCCCTAGTGTGAGAAGCTGAAAGAGTAAATAAGATCCAAAATGTACAATAGATACTATAAAACGGGAAGAAACTGTTCAAAAGGAAAGAGAAACGGGGATGGGGGAAAGGAGAAAAGAAGGAAGGGAAAAGCAAAAAAAAAAAAATATATATATATATATATATATACACTAGATAGTTAAGATAGTTATACTACTAATTTCTCTTAGTTCATTGAAAAGTTTGCTAATACTGTTTGAACAATTAAATGCCTATATCTTGTATACTTGTTACTCTGAGTAACTAATTTAAAGATAACAATATGCAATGTATTAACCATTGTTACTCTCCTATTATCTTGTTTTAAAATTTTGTTGTTTTTTTTTCCTCTTTAAAATAAAAATTAAATAAAAGGAGTGAATCCTGTCCGCCCCAGAAGCGGGGCCCAGGGGTGTGCCAGGTGACCCTAGTTCTGCCCCAGGTTGGCAGGGAGACGCACTCATGGAGAGAGCCATGTATTTATTCCCAATAATACCGGAAGATCCAGAGAGTGAGGTCGAGAAGCCACGCAATGAGATGCTCACAGTAGCGCGCTGGTACTTCGTTTGGTGGTCTATGAATTTCCAGAAATCGAGACACCCCCTGACAAATAAGATAACCTAAAACTTCTGCAAAGCTCACTGGAATTAATTCAAGCGTTATGGAAAGTCTGGCAAGGTCACTCTGAGTCCAACACTTATCTGTCATAAAGGAGGAGCCACGCTTACCCTTGTCCTATCCGGAAGTAGCCGGGGGGACAGCCACACAGGTAGCCGCCCTCGGTGTTCGAGCAGCCGTAGCTGCAGGGGGCCTGCGAGGAGCCGCACTCGTTGATGTCCTGGCACCCGCCGCTGAACTGCTCGTACTGGAAGCCGGCCGGACACATGCACTTGTAGCTCCCCAGGGTGTTGTGACAGGAGGCTCCTCCACAGATGTGTGCGCTGAGACACTCGTTCTCATCTGTGAGGGGACAGGAAGACGCGGCCGTGTGACACAGACACGAGACTTCCTACGAGAAATCTTCTCATCCGGCCACGTGTGGCTGGCCGTTTGGGGCACAGCTGGCTGCCCACGAAGGTGGCCAGCGTGGAGAGGCAGGCATGGAAACAGATGTGACCTCTGATCGTGCTGTGACTCGGCGGGGCGGACGAGGTCAAGGGCACTGGTGGGAAGCACTGAGTGTGGTGATCTGGGGCCAGCATTTCACGAGGAAGCTGAGCCTCGTTTGTTCTGTCCTACACCGTAAAGAACAGGGGTGGCTCACAGCTGAGACTCGGGGTCCAGGGCAGGAGGGAAAGAATCACACAGCTCTCCATGCTTTTGCTTCCTGGTGCCCAGCCGTGGGGCACAAATCTCAAGAGCAGAGAGCGACCATTTCCCTGGGCTGCCTTCTCTCCCCACCCTCCTCCTCCTGCAGGAGGTGCGGGTCTTCAGAAGTGTCTGCCCCATTTGGACTTCCTGTTCAAAAACCTGCAAAGGCCCCCAGGTGTGCGCCGCTGGGATGAATAGTGCCTTCTGGTACGTCTGCTCGCACTTGGAGTGCCTCCCACCCCTCATCCAAACCAGCCTCCTGCCCAGCGAGTCGGACTGTGGCTTCGGTTCAGCGTGGTGAAAGACGCCGGGCGCAGACTTCTCGAGCTGCACTTGGGGGGAGCCCACAAGAGAGTCAGGGCTGCGGGACCGGCTGCCCGCGGGGACCTGCCAAGTCTGGCGGGAAGAAGTAGGAAAAAGAAATCTAGCTTTAAAAAAATCAACTCGAAGGAAAAAAACCGTGTCTCATGATTTCCAATTTGTGAAATCTCCAATATATTTCTGTAGGCCTGTCTTGTAGGGCAGGCTGGAAACTTCCGGGTGAGATGTTTCTTCATGGTTACAGCTTATTTTCAGGCTGTTTGAATGCACTGCACCGCGTGAATACCTACTTCCGGTGCACACGAGGAAGGGGGATTTCCTCGCAACTCACTCTACACAGATAGGATGCTAGGTGTGTCACATGCGTCTATGCCACCTTCCTACAGCCTGAGAGGCAGCAGCAGAGTCCCGGCTTACAAACAAGAAAGTGAGATTTGAGACACAACTCAAGGGTCTCACAACCGGGTCTGACTCACTGCAGAGCCCTGTGCTGCCTTCACCCCCCGGGCTCTCAAGAAACTCGCCCGGCCATCGGCGCCTCCTTTCTCCAGTTAGTTTCACCTGCTTTGCTGAGCAGATGTATCTACCAAGAAAAAATTGCTTCTAACAATACATCTATTATTTACTATTATTATTTGAAGTTAGAAAAATAGGGATGCAGGCATATATATATACATATATATATATATATATATATATATTCATTATCCACACTTTTGTTCTTCTTTCCTTCCTTCCCTTCTCCCTCCCAGCTACAGGTATAGGAGTTATTATGGTTTGTGTCTAGATGGCCCCCCAAAGCCTCATGTGGGCGTAGGGTTTTTCGGAGGTAGCTGAATCTAGAGGGTGTGATTCGTGGTGCAATGCTGGCATTAAGGGTGCTGGGAGTAAGGGTGGGTGATCGCTGGATCAGTCCACTGATTGGATTGGCATCGCCCTAATCCCAGCAGACTGCATACAACGTGAGGGACAGAGGAGGCTCGTCTTTCCTTCCTTGCTTGCTTTTGCTGTCTTCTGCTTGTCATGAACTGATTCTCTTCCGTGTTGCCCCTCTGCCATGCCACCCTGCCTTGGAAGCAGCCAATTACAGACTGGAACCTCCACAAACTGTAAGCTAAATAAACCTTTCCCCTTTTAACTTTCGGTGTAGGGCATTTTGTCCCAGCAACAAGAAAAGTAACTAAGACAGGAGCTTACCTCTTCGCACATCCTCCACATTAGAAGACTCGAGTCCCCACCCACGGTCACTTAGGCTAAAGTGAAGTAGAAATAATGAAATACGGCCCCATCTGGGCTCTTTTCCCCTTCATTTGAATTAGGAATGAGGCATGTGATGGAGACCACAGGCACCAAGCCCTACGGCAGACAGAAGGAAGAGCAAGGGTGTTTCCTTGGCTCGGGTGAATCGCCCAGGCTGATGCCTCCTTGCCCCTCCGAGTCCTGTCCACTCTGCACCTGCTCTTGGGCCCTGGCTGCAGATCTGAGTGCAGCCTCATCAGTTTTGTTTGCCCTCCTCTTTGGCTTGGGCTAGGCTATTTCCTGCTGGTAGCCTACCTGACCCAGCTCACAGGCATGGGTAGGTGAGGGGAGACCCATTCATACGGACTTGGGGAGAAAGGCAGAAGCAGGACCAGTGGTTGGAAGGTGGAGGGAGGGAAAGTTCATTCATCACTAGGAAGACATTTTCTAAGTGTTTCAGCGAACTGTACTGGGGCTGGGCTATCTGGGGAGAAGATGAGTACTTCCCAAGGTGGTAATCAAGCCAAACGTGCACGAGCAGGGTCGCTGGAGGCGGAGGAACCTGCATGTCAGGAAAGAGGTCAGACCAGATCGTCTGGAACTCCGAGTCTCCATCTGCATTCCTATAAATATTCATTCTGGCCAGGAACTCTCCTCCTCCCCTTTATGTAGTCTTTTCTAGTTTATTTTACTCCTTTTCCTCCTGAGAATTTAGCAAAGTTTAAGTGAAACTTGCTTATCTAGGTTGGAGAGGGGGACAGAGTGGAGCACCGATTAAGACAAGAAGTCAGCAAACACGCAGTGCTTACAGCTTGAACAGAGCACGTTTGTGCGCTCAACCTTGTTATCGATCTACAAACACCACGATTTGGTTCAAGCTCTGCCTGACTTTCTCCATCCGGTGTAACCTGGAGCTAATGGCCGCACAGGATACTTTTCTACACTCTAAAATATTTGTTTTTTTTTTTCTTTCATTTGGTGGAGAGCCTTGCTCCTTGTGTACAAGAGACAATTCTAACTCCGACTGAAAGCGGAAATTGTGGTCTCTGCACGGTGGTGCCTGCCCTGCCCCCAGTCTCAGGAAGCGTGTGCTTCCGGCTCGTGAGGACAAGGACCCGGGCAGGGCCAGTCCAAGGGATCTGCTCTGACCGGCAGAGCTCCAGGCAATGCTCTTTCTGGGTTGCCCTAACTCCTGAGATTTATGAGGCCAGTTTAGCATTTGGGGGCATGAAGAACCCCAAACCTCTTCCGACATCTCAATAAACTTATTCTTGTAGAGCACCCAGCCAGGGGATGCTCCTCCTGGGATCAAGGTAGACTCTTCAGACAACTAGGGCCTGCCTGGTCATCTGCGCTGTCTCCGGGGTGGAGGCGGAGGGGAGGAGAAAGTTCAGGACTGATGCCCCTATCTTTCTTCGTATTTTCCCCCGTGGCTCCCCATGTCACTAAACAGACCTATGCAATGGGAACACACAGGCTCAGCTAGTGGGTATTCAAACAAGGTTCACTTCGGAAGACACTGGTGATTAAAATCAAAGACCTTCCCAAGCTGACAAATGTAAGGCTCGATTCCGACACGACTCTCCCAGTACCCAACCTGTCTGCCAGCAGAGGCACTGTTCTGAGCTCAGCACCAGGGCGGCCCTCAGCAGACACAGGATGTTGTAAAAGAGATAAGATGGAGCCTGGAATCTTCCAAACACCCAGACATTTGAAGACACCCAAGCATTCACACGGGATGCTTGAAGGACTTTGCCCACTGAGGCACGAGATATGTAGGGAACTTTGATCACTGAGGTTTACTAAGAGCTTCTCACCTAATGTCCCTTGCCTTCTTTCAAGCCTTACAAAAAAAGCCCACTTCTCTTTGCTCCTGACAGACGGCCTTTTCGCCCTCTATCTACCTGCACCCAGGCACAATAAATTGCATGCCATGTTGCCTTTACACAAGCCTGGTGGTCTCGGCTCGGCTCTGCCTCATGCCGTTCCTTACAATAATGAGTACAGATGCTTTCATTAAAGCCAGGTAGCACAGAGTTGCACAGTATAACCTCTTTTAGCTCTGGGGTCCCCTCAGCCAACCCTACATACTTCTGCAAAATGGAAATCTCATATAGAATCAAACTAGATGAGAAAGAAAGTTTTTTTTTTCCAATACCGGAGATAGAACCCAGCGTCCTTCACAGTGAACTACATCCCATCAATTTTTAAATTTTTTAAAAATTTTGAGACAGGTTCTTGCTAAGTCACTAAGTTGCTCAGGCTGGGTTTGAACGTGCAACCTTCCTGCCTCAACCTCCCAGAGTACTAGGATTACAGGCGTGTGCCACCATGCCTGGCTGAGAGGCAATGCTGATAAATGAAAATACATGGAGTGTCTTCACTTAAGAGTAAAGCAGGGCCAGTGAGATAGCTCAGCAGCATAAGCGCCTGCCTGGCAGGCATGAGGTCCTGAGTTCAATTCCCAGTACCCACATAAAGGAAAAAAGGGCCGGTGATATCACTCAGTGGCACAAGTGCTTGCTGGCAAGTGCGAGGTCCTGAGGTCGACTCCCTGTACCCACGTTAAAAAGAAAAAGAGAAAAGCAGACCACTGCAAGGAGGGGCATCCACCCAGGAGGCAGCGATTCTTTGAGATCTTGCTAAGGTGGGCTCCGTACCAAGGAATGCAGAGCTCACACAGGCCAGCCAAGCACCAAGCTTGCAGCACATTCCCCGGATGCCGGCTGACTGGAAAGGCAGTCCTCAGTCAGGAAGGAAGAGGCCGTGCGTTCTAACCCCATGCGTGTCACAAGGAAACCGAAGACACAGTACCTCCCCTCCCTGGGACCCCGGGGCCTCACTAGGGAAACAAAGGGTTTGGTCTCTTGTGTCCCTCCAGACCTCCAATGTTTCGATTCTCTGATGTCTGCTCAGAGTTATTTTCCCATGACACTGTCATGGGAATCAGAGATGCTTTTCCTGGGCCCAAGGTAGATGCTATCGTTTCAATGTAATGAGAGTCTGTCGGTCTCCCTTAATTGTCAAAAGAGTGTAGCAGTCCCGAAAGTATCTGAGTCTCTGCTGCCCACTCTCCGCTTCAAAGATGCACAGAGCCGAACAGAACCACTTCCGTGTCTGCAGGCCAAAGTCGTTCAAGACAGCCTCTGGCTGGCTGATATTTTTTGGTGAGAGGTAGGATTTTGTTGGCCCCGGAATGTGATGGGAACTCAGGTGTGGGCTGATGATCAGTGACCCAGAAGAAGGGCAGAGGCATTGGGAAGCAGGGAACTGTAAGGGACTTTCACTCCAGATGCTCTCAAAGCATCCTTTATTCTAATTTTTTTCTTAGTTATTTTGCAAAGACTCTGACATCCCTTTGGTTTCAACCAGGTTAGGGCAATGCCATGGTTTGGATCTAACATGTCCCCCAGAAGCCCTGTGTGTGGAAGGTGACTGGATCACAGAGGAGTTAAGATCATCAGTGGACTCATCCATGGAGGAGTTCATGGCTGAATGTGCTGTTAGGAGGCGGGGCCTGGCTGGAGGTGGGTCATTGGGGGTGTGACAAAGAAGAGTGTATTCCTGTCCCTGGATCCTCCCTTTTCTCTTTCTCCTTCCTGGCCACCATGATGTGAGGTGCTTTCCTCCACCGGGCCCTTCCACCATGCTATTTCTGACTTGGAGCCAGCTGACCATGGACTAAACCCACTGAAACCATGAGCAAAAATAAACCTCTTCTTTAAATTGCAAGAGTCAAGGGCCGGTGAGATAGCTCAGCGGCATAAGTGCCTGCCTGGCAAGTGCAAGGTCCTGGGTTCAACTCCTGGTACCCACATAAAGGAAAAAAAGGGCCGGTGATATCGCTCAGCGGCACAAGCACCTGCTGGCAAGTGCAAGGTCCTGAGTTCAACTCCCAGTACCCACATAAAAAAAAAAATTGCAGGAGTCAAGTATTTTGTCCTGGCAGTGGGAATATGACTAAGATAGGCAACATTAAAGTATCTGCTGCTTCAATAAGCAACTTAAAGTTTTCAGAAAGAAAGCAGTGTTTGATTTATAGGAGCTAAGCTCATGCACTGCCCATGCGAAGGAAGGAGAGCACTTACCGACACACTGGTTCCACTGGTAGTGCTGCAGGTAGCCCTGTGGGCAGCTGCACCTGTAGCCCCCAATGATGTTCTGGCAGCCGTGCTGGCAGCGATGGTTGCCTTCACACTCGTCCACGTCTGAAAAAGACAAGAATCACCTGTGAGCCCTGTCAGCGCTGGTCCCCAGGGCATCCTCTGCGGTTCCATCTATCTGCACGCTAAGGTGAACGGCAACTCTAGTAAGAAATCTGACGCCTGAGGAATCATTCTACCACCTCAAACTTCAAGAGCATCTACTCTGGAGCTTTCCCTAAGTCCAAGGAGGAAAAAACCAAAACATTGAAAGATCCCTGGTAAATTCTACTGGTAAAAATGATACAGAAATCAGTGCAAAGCACACAGCGCTCTGTAAGACAGTGCTATCAATTATTTGTGTTTGCTTATTCACACCAGAATCAGAAGCCAAAAGATGTCAGTGCAAAAATAAAATACTAAAATGATCATTTAAGCATTTAAGTGTACATTAGTAGAAGAGTTACTCTCACATTAGTCTACACTGGGGAAAACTTTTTATGGCCTGGACGCAATGACCAGGGATCTAGCTACATCTCTTGACTGAGCTACTCCCTACTACATTAATAACTGAACAGAAAGGTCTGGATAAACCCAGGAAAAGCACAGGGAACAGACATATCAAGCATGAGACCAAGGTGAACCTCTAGGACAGGGACCTTTGCAAACCAGCTGAGGCCCCATCTTCAGCTGGTTGTCCTCAGGCTCAGCCCTGACATCTCCTAGACAACCACCTCGGCCCCCCACGAGGAGGCAACCCTGGGCACAGCCCAAGGCCTCACCCACCTTCGCAGCTGGCCCCACTCTGGTCCAGGGAGAATCCCCGCTGGCATTCACAGGTGAAGCTCCCAGGCGTGTTCTGGCAAATGCCCTTGGAGCCGCATAGGTTAATGTCTGAGGTGCACTCGTTGTTGTCTGTGAGAGGCAGGAGACAGGAGGGGACCCAGGTCCCCAGGGCTCTCTTTGTATCATTTAAAAGAAAGGGGAAGGACGACTCGGAAAGACCACGAAAGGCTATGAGGTCCCATGCACACGTATGCACACGCACCACACATACACATGTACACATGCGTGCACGCACACGCGTTTCTTTAATGTTTCTGTTTTGTTATCCCAACAGCAGAGGAGTAGAAGAGAATCCCTTCTCCCTGTCCACTCACCGATGCAGGCTGTGTGGTGCTGGGTGAACCCAGGGGGGCATTTGCATGTGAAGCCGCCGATGGTGTTCACGCACAGGAACTGGCAGTTGTGCTGCTTGGTTGCACACTCATCGAGATCTGCACAGAGAGGAAAAGGGCGCTCCAGTCAGCTGAGAACACAGGGCAGCGTTCTGATTTCTTTTTCTTTTCTCTCTTTCTGTTTTGTTTTGTTTTGCAGCACTGGGGATGAAATCCAGGGCCTTGTGCATGCTAAGCTTCAATTTTGATTTCTAATTTGAAATGACACTGGCCAGAAGAAAGCCACAGCAGAGGACCAGGAAAAACCCCCTGACAGATACAAGAGGAGTCAATTTAGACAAAAAAATAATAAAAGAAAGATAAAGAAAAAAGGGAAAGAGTAGAGGAGAAAGAAGGAAGGAAGGAAGGAAGGAAGGAAGAAAGAAGCTCTTTGTAGAATCCAAGGATAATCCAATTCTCTTTAATTAGAGAAATGTAGGAATTTCTCAGTAAAGGACCTCAAATAAATTCTGAAGTTTTTGCAATATTACATATATTAAAAAAAAAAAAAAAAAAACCATTCTGAAACTGATTCCAGAGCACTGAAAAGATCTATTTAAGGTAAAATATAAAAAAGAAATGTTGAGTCTGGAGATTAATTTGTTTCCTTAGTTCTTTTCTGTTTTCTGTTTTTAATCTACTCGAATGAGGTAGTCAAAAAGAAATCTGACTTTTTTGGTTAGGGATTCTCTTTTGGATAAAGCCAAATTGAGCAATCAGGAAGGGAACAAAAGGAAGAGAAATCTCATTCTGATAAGTTCAGAGCTTTGAAAAACAACGCCCACAGTATTTACCCAGCATTACTTCTGCCGGTAAAATCCTCCACCCTGCCCAGGCCTCTCTCCTCAGAGGTATTAGAAAGATCTAGACACACAGTGCATTTTAATGATACCTTCTCAGTGGCTTTGTAGCCAGAGATTTTTATCACACAGTCAGCCACCGGCTCGCCCTGCAGAGAGGACGAGGGAGCTGGGACCAGGGCTGGATTTGCTAGTGAGCTGCAGGTGACGGCACCCCAGTACAGGGCCACTTCAGCCCCCCTAACACCGGGAGGGACCCACGCTTGGGAGAACTTCCCTGTGCCCCCCAGTACTGACTTCTCCCTAAAAGGGGGTCCATCCAGTCTCTTCCACTGCCGAGAGGCCAAATGATGTCCCCTGGCTGACCTCCCCCTCTAGGACCCTCGCTAAGCCATTGTCGCACCTTCGCGGAACTCACCTGCGACAGGTGAGCCCACAGAGCGACTGCAAAAACAGTCACACAGCAGCGCTGGCCTCTTGTCTCCCCAGCTGTCCCCTTTTCTGGATCCCGCCTTTCCCTCAAGGGGCAGGTGCTGGTCCCTCGTCCCTTCTAGGTCCCCATTCTGCCCCTTTTTCCTACTTGCAGAGGTGCGTGTATCTACACCACTCATTCTGACAGTCGTGCGAGCCACGTGTGGAAGGAGAAAGAGAGGAGAAAGGGACTGCGCAGTACACGGACGTGTAAGAATCATACCACGGGGCCGGTGAGATGGCTCAGCGGCGTAAGCGCCTGCCTGGCAAGCGCGAGGGCAAGAGTTCGACTCCCGGAACCCACATACGAAAAAGGGGCCGGTGATATCGCTCAGTGGCACGGGCGCCTGCTGGCACGCGAGGTCCTGAGGTCGACCCCCGGTACCCACAAAAAAAAAAAAAAAAATCATACCACTTCTTTCTGCTTTCCTAAAACCACAGAGAGAGCATTCCTGATGGTTCTAACACACAATATAAGAACATAATGACCGCTACGCACTTACTCTCTCCATTCCCCAATCTCTTAATTGCTAGAAACATTTGAAGATCTTTTCTTTTTGACCCCACAAATTATAAAAATGTAAATTTGTTTCATTACAGACAGCAATGTATGCCATAGATGATTCTTCCCCTCGAATCTGTCTCTGCATTTACGCGAATGAACTTCTGGCTGCCCAGCACATACTGTGATCCCAGACAGAGGAAGTTCCGAGTTCGAGAAGAACAAAGCGATGAGCAACCCTTCCTTAAGAGGGTTAGGAGTTCTGGCTGGGTCTCTCAACTTTCTCCCCTCCAAACTAGAGATGACAGGGGTTCGTTAGGAAAGCCAAGGGTGGTTTCTGGTTCTTTCTCCCTGTTCCACACCGCTTAACACCCTCTTCCAGCAGAGGCTGAAAACCCCGGCCTCTAGACACCTTACTTCTCTGCTTTCCTTCCAAAGTGTCATGGCAGGACATGGGAAGTCTTGTTCTGCCATTTAGTCTGCCTTTCTTGCTCCAAACCTCTCATTCCCAAATTACCCTTTATGTGTGACTCATTCAAGTGATTCCTTCAATACGAAGTTTTCACTGTACAGGAAGCTGTTTACAGGAGTAAAATCACACCAGAAGAATTTGGCAAAAGCTGACTTCTGGTTGAGGAGGGATTTCTGCCCCAAGTTGCACTGTTTCTTTGTTCTGTGTTGTGTGTCTCAGGGATGCTCCTAGAAGGTGGGAATGGCCTTATTCTACTGGCCAACACTCTGGACCTAGTTTTCAATTAATTCCCCTGGACACCTCCAGGACCAGGGCACTGGTTATCCTGTGGCTGGACACTGCTGGAGACTTGGACTATACAGGGGTTGCATAGATGACAGAAAGCAGAAAGGATGCAATCGATTAAGGATCAGCTTCACCAGACCCTGGGAGAGCTGGTCTCCTCTGAGGCCGTTCTGGACAGCCCTGTGCGTGCCCGTGGGACCTGCAGTAAGGATGCTGGCTGCCACTGGCGCTCTGCAACCTCGCTGGCCTTGGTGCCCCCCTCAGGACCCGCTTCCTGCAGAGGCACTAACTCCGGAAGGCCTCTCTTGCTCACAGAGCAGGGCTTCCTGCTGGCTTCCAGGTTCCTCATAGGTACAAGGAATGCACGGGTGTGGCAGGTGGCAGGCAGGCGGGCAAAGGTAAATTCTACCATACCTTTGCAGCTCCTCCCGTCCTCCTGCAGAATGTAGCCTTTAGGGCAGGAACACTGGTAACTCCCCTCTATGTTTTTGCAGATAAAGTTGCAGGGTTTGGGAGCCTGGTTGCACTCGTTGAGATCTAGGATCAAAGAGACAGAGCGTGACTGCGCATGCGCATGTTAAAGGCCTCTAGACAATGGCCGTGGGACCTAGCAAAGAATTTTAGTTTGGGGGGGAAAATAAACTGAGAGTAGTCTCTGATTATTATTTTATGTTTTCCTATGAAATTACACAGGTTTTTCAGATTTTTTTTTTTTTAATGTGGGTACTGCGGGTCGAACTCAGGACCTCGTGCTTGCCAGGCAGGCGCTTATGCCGCTGAGCCATCTCATTGGCCCAGTTTTTCAGATTTTGAGCTTGGACGTTTGGGATTTTTCTTTTTTCTTTTTTTTTTTTGCCATAAGACAAAAATTTCCACTCAGGAAGAGAGAGCTTACCTACACAGGCAGTCCCAGTTATATCCGGAGTGTAGCCGGTTTTACAAATGCAATGATAGGAGCCTCTGTCGTTGACACATTCCCCGTTTCGGCAAACGTCGTGAATAACCTTGCATTCATTAATATCTACAATGTAATAAATATGCATGAAAATAATGAGCGTACTCTGCAATGGACAGGGGCATGTAGGTGTAAATTCTAATGTATTGTGTTATCATATTATGGACCGACGGACTGAAACTAAAGGGATGACCACGTAAATTCCACAGGCAATGGTGATTATACTGAAAGGCAAATGAAAAACTTTATGAGGCTACTGGGACACACCAACTAGGCTGCAGGAAAACCGGAACAATGACTGGCCTCCTCAGTTCCTATTGTTTTTCTCCTCTGGGTCTACAGAGCCCCCCAGTGAGACCCCATTGGCCTTTTGTTCCATGTCCTGGCTGCCATCAAGCTGCCCCCTGAAGCCAGCTCATCACTGGGTTCTAGGTTAACCAAATGACAACACTGGGGAAACAGGACTGGCTTCCTTTTCTAGGTGAGGAGAGAAATGCCCAGAACTCTGGGGTGGACGGCAGGGCTGGGTTTTGCAGGCTGCTAAGGCAGAGAGGCCTCATTCATGGCTCCACACAGAGGAAGGTTTGGCTAACGAGCTCTGCTGGGCATTGAAGCCATCATGCTCCACTGCCTGGCCCACCCATCTCCTTGCTGCTTGGGAGAGAGCCAAGACAAGCACTCGGCATACAAGTTATCAGCCCTTGATGCCAAAGAACAATTTTATATCCACGGCTGGGTGTGCCTGACTTTTCCATATTTATTCAGAAGTGCAATTTAGCTCACTCTAATTGGTCTTAGGAAATGAGTCTTTTCCACCTTCTCACCTCCATATCCTCCAAAGAAGCATAAATTACTTTTGGTCACTCCATTTTTTTGTTCTTGTGCAGACAGGATCTCACTATGTAGCCCAGGCTGGCCTCAAACTCATGGCGATCCTCTTGCTTCAGCCTCCTGAGTGGTAGGATTACAGCCGTGCACCACCACGCCTGGCTTTGGTCACTCCATCTTATCTGTGCACTTCCATCCCTCACCACAACCTATCCTACCATTCTGCCTTTGGCCACGTCTTTCTCACGTGAAGATGAATCTTTTTTAACCTAACTTTCTTGCTTCCGATTCCCAATAAAAACAATAACACACCAACTCTCTCCTTTCCTTAGTCCTTTTATAAACTAAAACTCAGTTGTGAATGCTGTTGGGGAACACAGAAATAATGCCAGTGACATCTGCCTGGACAGCCTCCTTGCCCTTCCGGTTAGAGCAACTTGTGTCTTTTCACATGCCGCTGTGTCTGATGGCCAGGGTTTTACCACGATTTATACTTCTTGGATATAATATGTCTGAAGCCAATTTCATGAGTTAAAATACATATCAGTGGACTGGCCTTTAATGACCACTTATCTCACAATTTATCTAGAAAATAATCTCAGTAACCACAGCTGACTCTTGCTTCCATTTACAAAGTTGAAGGCTCTTTTGAGGCAGAAGCCGGGACCCAGGCGCACGCAACTTACTCACATGGACCAATGGCACTTTGGCAAACGGCCTGGAATGGCTAAAACACTATCATGAAGGGTTTTCATCAGTCTCTGACATCCAACTCCATCCAGGTCCCTACTGTAGGTTCTGTATTCTCATCTGTGTTTCCCAGAAAAACAAATAGATCCCCCCAACATGTGTTTGGATAATCAACGAGGAACCTGCTCTGTGGGTCACAAATCAGGACGAGGCGAAGTACCTGCTCCATTGGTCATGAACCCGCGGCCGTGGGGGCAGAGCTTTTTGAAAGCCACGGTGCCCTGGAAAGGGCAGATCTCACAGAGGGGTCCCCAGCCTCGCCCTCCGTCGCAGCAGCATTCGGACTTGGTGACGGGATTCCTGTTGCTGGAGCCGATCTGACACATGCTCTGCAGCACCTCCGTGAAGCAGTACCCTTCGCGACTGTCTGCAGGGGACATCACGCAAAGAGCATCTCAGAGCACTGCGTGAGGGCAGCAGGGCGTAAGAATTTGGTCAGCTATAAAAACTGGAAAAGATGCAACACTTTACCCCAGGTGAGAAGGAGCGAGAAGAGAAAGCCGGAAGAGCAGGGAGAGAGAGGGGGCGACATCTGAGAAGAACAGAGAGACATTCAGCGAGGAAAGCATCGGCTGAGGCAAGCTGACAACTGTGTTTCCCCAGCATACAGGGGAGAGTCACGCCGGGCATCCCCTGGAGAGAGGGGGCAGAGACACACAGAAATGGTACCGATTGCCATTGGGCTCCAAAAGGCAGCCAAGAAAGAAATTCCAAGCAAGTGATCCAGGGATACAATTCACAAAAGAAGAATTTAGCTGCAGGGTGGCACTAAGCTCAATGGACAATCAGTCACAAAGTTATCTAAAAAATATGAACACTTTTAACCCATCCCAAATGCCCACATTCTCTCTGATTCCCAAGGGGAGGTCTGGGTTCTGAGTCTCCCCAGGGCTGGGGGTGGAGCTCAGGAAGGGGTTGTTCCAGCCACACTCACCCAGACACTCGTCCTGGGTAGGGCTGGCCGTGAAGCCGTCGTTACACTCGCACGTGTAGCTCCCGAGTGTGTTGATGCAGCGGCCGTTCTCGCAGATCCCCGGCCGGGTCTGACACTCGTTCTCGTCTGTGTGGTTTCATGGGGGTCCAGACAGAACGCGTCAGTGTGTTCTAGAAAAGCAGAGGCCTCTTCTCTCTCTTCCCCTCCCTGCCTGCCTCCTTCTCCCAACTCGCTTTCTTTTCTTTTCTTTTTTTTTTTTAGTGCATGTTTGCAGGACACAACGATTGCATTCATTGTGGGGAGCTGGTTCATGTGCATAACACGGTCAACTCACTTTGTAAATATGGAGTCTATTCACAGGACTCAAATTCAAAAGGCACGGAAGGGTACTCAGCAAAAGCCGCTTTCCCCGCTTCCGCAGCCACCAAATCCCCTCCTGGGAGACAAAGGAGGCTTCAGCCAATTTCTGCTGCATCCTTCCAGGGGCAGGTTATGCACACGAAAGCAAACACGTCTGCCGCTGCTTGTTTAAGCACACAACCGATAGCATTTCGATACGCTTACACACAGAGGGTAGCGCCTTGTGTAATTTCAATAAAATTTAAAACTTTCCATATCATGACATGAGAGAGGACTCTCAAAAGATTATTCCGAGTGAAGGAGAATAAGGTTAGAGATGTGTTAAAGAAATATTGCAATATTTTGTCAGAATAATGTCTGTCCCAGACCTGGGGCATCTAATCTTTAGGATTAGGAGAGATTACTAAGAAATAAGGGACCACAGTTCAGTCTCCCCGGTTCTAAAACACTGAAATCACCGTCTGATGATTATTTATAGTGCCCTAAAGCAATTCGCCCCACACTTTCCTCCCTGGTGAATAGCCAGAGTCTCTGAGACAGGCGTGACCAGGACAGGCAGAGAGAGCGGGCAGTGACATCCGGAGCAGTGTGAGATCAGGTGAAAAATCCGGATGCCCAGGCTGTCCCCAGACCACCTGCGTCAGAAGGTTGGGGGGGGCACCCAAGGGAATCCGTCACCCAGCCGAGGCTGAGAATGATCGGGAGGATCCAAGGTGTGATCCCCAATTCCCATATCTTCTTTATAATTTTTTTTCAGCTCTTGGGATTAAGCTCAGGGTTATGCACTGAGCTGCATCCCCAGCCCATTTTTTAAATTTTTAATGTTGAGACAGGGTGGCGCTAAGTTGCAAAATTCCCCAAGCTAGGTTCAAACTTTGATCCTCCTGCCTCAGCTTCCCAAAGTGCTGGGATTACAGGTGTGCACCACCATACCTGTCTATGCTTTTAAAGCCTGCTCTTTGACTGTCACTTAATTCTGTATTTCACAGAGTAAGGGGACAATGGGAATCTCAGTTTTTTTGACTGACAGCATAAAATATACCTTTCTGGTATCATTTATTTTTAGAAAGGAAAAGGGTCCATGTGGGAACTTTCTAGTCATTTTCTCCTCTATTTGTTGTCTAAAGTGAAAGTTATTTTTTCCATAGGGTCAGAGAGTAAATACTTTAGGTTTCAAGGGCCTTGAGGTCTCTTGTGACGACTTTACTCTGTCACTACGGCATGAAAGCAGCCAAGGAACTGTTACAGCTGTGGTTTTTTTGTTTGTTTTTGTTTTGTTTTTTTATGTGGGTACCGGGAACCGAACTCAGGACCTCGAGCTTGTGAGGCAGGCACTTATGCCGCTGAGCCATCTCACCAGCCCTACAGCTGTGTTTTAATACAGCAGCATCAACAGCAACTGCTGGCTGGAGTTTCTCACCCCCTGGCCTGAAGCTGTGGTTCTCATGCGGGATCCATCTCAGAGTCACCTGGGGGCCTTCAGAACTCCGTGTCTGGACCCCACTGCAAACCCAGTCAGCTTTCTGGAGGTCTGCCGTGTTTGGAGAGGGACCCGGCATGGGTACTCACGCCAGGGCGTTAGTAGCACAGTTGAGTCACCAGGGAGACACAGACATTGCAATGGGGTGGGGAGAAGTGAGCCCAGCTCACAGGACAGTAATAAAAGGAGAACCAGGGCGAACAAGGGCCTCCAATCCTGAAAGCAAAACAGGCCACCGATGGAGGGAACCCCAGCTCAGCCAGAAGCCAGGGCGGTGACCCAGAGGCAGGGGGCTCCACAGGAAGTGGGGCAACCAGGTCAGACAGAGCACAGGGCCACGAGGACCCAGAGCCCAGGTGGCTTCTGTCCACGGTCGCCTCTGGGTCACCATGAGTGCCTGGTACAGAGGGTCTCTTACCCATGCAGCCTTCCCCGTCGGGCCTCCGCTGGTAGCCGGGGCCGCAGATGCACATGTAGGTGCCGATGAGGTTCTTGCACTCCATCTGCTTCTCCGCGCAGTCGTGCTTGCCCTCCTCGCACTCATCCTCATCTGTAAAGAATGCGGAGTCACACACCTAGCACAGAAGCTGCCTTTGAAACACGAAACGGTGCTAAGCAACCCACGCTCATCTAGGTAATTCCAGTGTTGGTTGATCTCATCCCGTGTCCATTGGGTGCTGACCTCTTTGAACACGGAAAGGAGGCTTCTAAACAACTCTGGGCTCGATGAAGACACGAGCCACTCATCACTGCTCCAGACCTGCGGCTCTCCATGCCTCTAGCCCCTTCCTTTACCTCCCACACTCCTTTCTTAAAGTTTTCTGATTCTTTCTAATAGTATTTATGAGACCTTACATTATTATAATATTTCATATATGATAACAGCATTAGAATCACAATATACCATAATATGTATTGTAAGAATGATGGGTTATAATAAACCCAAACTTCCATTATACAGCATTCACAGAACATAATACACTGTAATATAACCTTATTTTAGTATGATAATAGGAACTGGCATGGTTACCATTACAGTAATCCTGATAAATAGGAGCTTTGGGCTCTGCACTTTGACAGGAAGACCAGCGTCCTCCAGTGTCCCCTCCTCTGCTCCTGCCTTCTGAGCTGGGGGGGTCTCACTCCCTCTTCGCTTGCCCTCCTGTCCAGTCTCCTCTTTCTTATTCTTCCCTTGCTCATGTTTGGAGCTGAGAAGCCTGGACTTTTTCCTGCGGGGCTCAGGAGCTCCCACTTAAGAAAACTTCCTCCCCCAAAGCAAAACTGCATTTAAGGATTGTGAGGAGCAGTGCCACATGGGAGCCCTTAAGCAGTGTGGGATTAGCCTACTTCCGCTTAGGACATGACGGGTACCCAGTAAGCATCTCCATTGGAAATAGTGCAGCTGCAGTAGATTCCATGGGGGACACCATCTTGAAATACAACATCCTTGCCTCTGCATTCTCAGAGCATCTGTACATAGAACCCCCGCAGTGTTTACCATATGGTATTATGATTATTTCTTTGTCTTTTGGCTCAACCTCTCCACCCAGAGCTTTGTGGATGGAGGGAAGCCCTTTCTTCCTGTATCCTCATGTCTTGTACTGTGACTGGCACCCCTCAGGCATACGATGCACAGTGAACTAACAGAGGAGTGCAGTGCAGCCTTGAACTTGGCCTCGTGGTGCTCCAAGCTGCAGCTGAACAGGGACAACCCCTAAGTGGCCCAAGGACCGAGTTCCCCGGTCCCCAGCCCTCCTTTGCTAAGGAAAGCTTGGAAGGGTGCCAGCCGTCGTCTCTAATGACGAGGTCTCACCTTTGCACATCCTCCCGTCTTCTCTCAACACATAGCCAGCGGGGCATTTACACTCGTATGACCCGTACGTGTTCACGCATCGGAAGGCACAGAGCAGAGGGTTCTGGGCACATTCATTGATATCTGCAGCAAAAGAAGGTAAGGAAATAATGAAGTATGGACATCAGCAGTAGAAAGAGAGGGGGCAGGAAGAAGGGGGAGAGAGAGGAACAGAGAGAGGGAGAGAGAAAGAGAGAGAGAGAGAAAGGAGGACAGCACAGTCCCTGTTTATGTCTGCTGTCTCGTTGTAATTATTCATGGTTATTCTGGTGAAGGAGAAATTACAGGTCACCCTATGTACGGGGACTTTTTTGAAATCCTGGCGTGGAAGACTCACATCAGAATAGAAGCTGATCCCCCAATACTGTGAGCCCCTTCCTCCTCGCTGTACACTGGGATTCCTGCGAGTTAACCGTGACTCTTCTCCTGAGAATCAGCGCTTGGGATCATTTTATACTCACAGAGAGACCTAGCTCACCTAGATGCCCAGGTTCTAGTCTTAAACACATGGAAATTTTTGAAAATATCATGGTTTGGAACCATCAGCATGTGTTTTGGAAAAGCAGGGTTAAAGACGCCACCTCAATATGCAGGTTGCTCCACAGACCAGTGACGCTGAAGACAGCATGAGTCGGGGCTGAGGTCACAACTCAGTCACAGCCTCTAGGGGCTCAGTGACAGCTCCCGAAGTGGGTGCTGATGACCGTATCTCTGACGAAGAGCCCCCTCTAATGCCAACCTTGCCCTCTGCCTCCCCCACCTCCCCCCTCATTCTTAGGCCAGTGAATCTCAGCTTGAGGGTGCATCTGTCCGATGCCTGGAGGGCCTCTGCCTGTCCCACCCCTGAGAGTTTCTGACTCAGCAGATCTGCCGTGGAGCCCAGCAATCTGCATCTCTGGGTTCCCAGTGACGCTGAGGCCGAGGATGCAGGGGCAATCCTTGGGAACCACTCTTCTAGACTCTCCCTTCTTTCCAAACCTCCTACCAGACCAAGCGATAGTTCCTTTTAAATGCTTAAGTGGTTCCGGCAACCTCGTGTGCTACGATCCCCTCCAGATGGCTACAGGATGTTGGTTGTGATCTCAGTGTGAAAATGTTTCTACAAATAGAAAAGGAGAGAAGAAAAAGAAAGAGCTCACAGGAGATAAAGGGGGAGAAAACGAGATCATAGGAGACAAAGAGAAAGCAGAGGAAATAGAAAGTAAGACAGAAGTAGCAAAGAAGATAGGTGCATCCAAATGTAAGTAGTGGGTCGCCCCAACAGTACTGTGCACTATACCCAGCGTGACTTACGCCCTGAGCCACCTGTATCTTTCTCGGATATTCTCTGCAGAGGGGGCCACACAGCGAATAAATGATGGAATGGCCCGGTGGGCTCAGATTTCTTTATTCTGTACACCTGAGTGGTCTTCAGTATTAAGCAGTAGGTACAGGGAACCAACTCTTGGGGGCTTCTGGGCTTTTACCTTCACACGTCATCATCGGGCCAGGCTCGAATCCCTCCTCGCAGGTACATTCAAAACCTCCAATCACATTCTTGCAGGTCCCATTGCCGCAAGGATTACCCACAGAACACTCATCAGTGTCTACACGCGACCAGGAGGAAACACAAAAGACAAACTGAGATACAGCGGGACTCAGGCAGGTCTGTCATTCTACCAGAGCGCTCTGATCAGAAAGTTGTGCAATGTGCATTCTCCTCTTTCAATAAAGTGCACATCCGGTCATCAAGGTTTACAGCTGAACCTGCCGGCCTGTGGCACTGGCAGGGACAACGCCTGAACCACGCCACTTACACTGCCCTTCTGTGTGTCCTCCTCCCGCCACCCGTGCTGGGAAGAGCCCGTCTTCTACGAGGAGCAGAGGCTCCAGTGGTTAAAACAAGGCCCCTCCAAGCAGTCCGGAGTTTCTGCTCGTGTAAAGACAGAAATGCGCCTCTAGTGTGGCCCTACATTACATCACTCTACGAGAAGCCTCGGCCACGATGGAATTTTGCCAGGTATAAAATAGAAGACTAAACCGACGTAAAATAAGAGACCAGAGGTTAAGGAGAATTCATATGCCAGATAAAATCAAGATTCAAGTAGACTTAGTTGCTTTTGTTAAAACCAGATGGTTTCCATTAGGCTGAAGAGAGGCTAGAAAAAAATATCTTTAGGGCATGACACCTCTAAACAACCACGGGAAGAAAGCACATCTTACCAAGGAGAGCTAAAAAAAACACAAATACGCCTCCTACCCCATCCACCTGGACACTCACTGCTCTTAATTCTGCCCCTTCCTTGGGAAAGGAAATTTTCTTAGAAATAACATTGTTATTTTAGTTCTCTAAAGCTCAGAAGAGCAGTGGACTATTGTCGAGGGATATGCCTTATGTTGGGGCCCTGAATTCAGAAAGTCAAGGCAAGAGACACAGTAGGGGGACCCTGCATCAAGAGGTATCTTTTGCACGTACACATTAGCACTAACTGGAGATTCCAAAAAGAAAACATCAACAAATTTGCTTTCGTGCCTCTATGAAATTACATTTCACAGTCAAGAATATTATTTCTCAAAAAGAAAAAGAAAAAAAGACTATTATTTCTCCTTCCTGTTCATAGAAGTCATAATAATGTCGTTGCATTTTAGAGTTGGAAAGCTAATTAGAAATAAATGACTTCATGTGAATAATATTACATCCCAAGGCATAGCCGGGGCTGGAATCCTGAAACCCTGGCTCTTTGTATGAAAAGAACACTTTTTAATTTACACAGACAAATCTTCATTATTTATAGCACTATCAGTTCAGATGACACTGAACTGCTTTGGAATGCTTAGATAAATAAACATAATACTTGGGTTGAACTTGAAATAAGTGTAGATTAAGGGTCAAAGGCTCACCATCGGAACCATTCTTGGAAAAAGTTAACAAGAGGAATTCACATTGGGTAAATGGCCTTTCAGATTACTAAAGGTATAAAATCCAGATAAGGTTTGTTGTTTATATACCAATGGAATTGGATGAGGACCATTAACCATTTTTTAAAGTTCACCAAGAGCTTCCTTAGGATGACCTCCTTTCCAGTGTCTCTTAGGAAGCGTCCATATCTGTCTTGCCTGTTAGGCTGTCGGGTCCCCAGAGGGAAGGACCTTCTTTGCTCAGCACCCTGCAGTGGCCTCAGAATCTAGCTCTGTGCCTGGCACATGGTGGCCACGTAGCTGGGTGGCGACTTGCCAAGGAGGATGAATGGATAGGCGAAACGTAAAGTCCCGTCTTGGGAGCCATAGCTGCCAGCGTGAACGCCGTCTTGCTTACTTCCAAATCAGGAAGCTCCTGGCTCGTACTCACCCACACACTCGTTCCCTTCTAGGATGTAGCCAAAGGGACATTCGCAGCGATAGGAGCCATCTGTGTTGATGCACTGCCCGTGTTTGCAGACGTCGGGCTCCCTGCACTCATCCATGTCTTAAGCAAAGGAGGAAAAGACAGTGAATGCCAATTGATTTTTCTTAACGCAAAGATAAACTACGCATTAGACACTTTCAGTGTCTGATCAGTAACTATGCGATGTCACCATACGATTGGTATCTAAGTGAAATAAAAAAGCAGAGCTTGATTTTTTTCAAAATGGCTGTGGAGAAATCAAAAGAAAGGGCCACGAGGGCCGGTGAGATGGCTCAGCAGCATAAGCACCTGCCTGGCAAGAGTGAGGTCCTGAGTTCGACTCCCGGTACCCACATACAAAAAAAGGGCCGGTGATATCTCTCAGCAGCACGGGCACCTGCTGGCGCATGAGGTCCTGAGGTTGACCCCTGGTATGCAAAAAAAAAAAAAAAAGGCTGAAGGGCGTGGCTGTGACTTGAGCTCAAGCTACTCACCAACTGCGGAATCGTCAGGGCCCACGATGATGCCACTTCCGTAGGGACAGATCTGGCGGAAAGCCTCTGCAAAGGACACACACACACGTCAGGAGGTGGAGCAGCAGCCACCTGCCACGGGCTTCTCCCCAAGCAAGTCGTGGCAGCCAGATGGCCCCGCGCTGCGTGCATGTTTAGAGACGATGAACAAGACAAACCTAGACCCCAGGGGCGGGGACAAGACTGCCCCAGGTGTGCACTTAGTCCTTGAGCACCCTGCTCCTAAAGTCATTAAACAACTACCCAGCTCCTGAAATAAAGTCACCTTTCACGGGACATTCTAATTAGACTTACAGTTAGACTGCCTTATTGCCTCCAAAGCCCACGATCCCGGTCTGCATGGGGCACGGTGCAGGGGGAATCCAGCTGTCACACGTACCATCGGGCTCCGTGGGGCACAGCTCACAGGGGTCGCCCCAACCTTCCCCTTTCAAGGCGCAGCAGCATTCCTGTTTCGAGTGGTTCCTGGATTTGGGCGAAGAGCACTTCCCTCCTTCGAACTTCGCGTAACAGTAGCTCATCCTCAAATCTGCAGTGTAAATTCACGAGGCCAGTCAGTGACTTCCCAGCGAGGCTTCACTGTGTAACAGCGAAGGGCAAACAGCACACGGCATCAAACGTGTCCCCTCCTCAACACAGCGAGTCTCCCTCTGTGTGTGCAGCCAATATTTCAAAATAACCTGGTGTCATCATGAAGTCCGACACCGACACCCGCTGGGGACTTCAGGATTGGAACAGTGATAGGTGGAATCAGCCACAAGACTGCTTCATGGATAGCTCTGCTTGCTGGTTTTGTATAATATGTAGCAAGCACACCAGGGTTCAAGTGTGCTGATAGCACACTTTGTGCCCTCTAAGACCTGGAGCCAAAATAAAAGCTCAGGTCACAGGGATGGAGCAATAAAGCAGTGGTCACTTGGGGGACTGGCAAAACTTCGGGCAGTCACAGAGGTGGCACCACCCAGAGCTGCTGGGCACCAAACGTGAGGGGGGCCTCCTGTGGATTCACACACATGCGCACACAGCCCCACCAGCGTTAAATGTTCACCAGAACTTTGCTTAGCTCAACAAAGAGAGGGAAAGAAGAGTCTAGGGCCAGAGGTGGGTAGGACAATCTTTCTTTCAATGAATATATATATTTCTTTAATATTAATTATTGTTTAGTGACCCTAAGGAAGATGGTATCCCTTTCCTATAAAATTCTCCAACATTGCTCGACATAATTTTGGAAATCGACTTTTCCATTTCTTATAGTACAAACTGGGTGACTTTTAAGAATCAAGTACATGGGCCGGTGAGACGGCTCAGCGGCTTAAGCGCCTGCCTTGCAAGCGCGAGGGCCCGAGTTCGACTCCCGGATCCCACATACAAAAAAGGGGCCGGTGATATCGCTCAGCGGCACGGGTGCCTGTTGGTGCGCGAGGTCCTGAGGTCGTCCCCCCGGTACCCACAAAAAAAAAAAAAAAAAAAAAAGAATCAAGTACATCCAGGGGTCTGGAACATGTTTTCTTTCAAACTAAACTCCAAGGTCTTGTATGACTCCTCTCTGATTGCTTTGAAGAAATGCTTTCAAATTTATTCTGCCCAATTCCTTTTCCTTTAGATCTGATCACCTCTGCCTTCTTCTTTCTCTCCCAGTAGTGTTTCTCAATCCCAGGAAACAAGCTGTCATTGCCCTCTATGAGTTTTTATTAGGGCAATTTCCCCAGTTTTAATTTTGTGGCAAAGGAAACAATGTAAAAAGTAACAGAGTTGCCAAAGATCACAGAAGTCTTCATGAATTAAAGTTCGGAATATCTATCATCTATTTATCTATCCACCTATCATCTATCTTACCTATCCATGTATCCATCTACCTATCGTATTTAACCAGCTTTGTAAGTCCAATTCAGCTGGCCTCCCTGATGAAATTGTTCAACTCCTCAGTGGGTACCAACCCTTCCAGCTACATCCTCTCTGCAACTTCCACCCCGCTTCTACCTGTCATCTTTCAAGCAATGACCTTTCTGAAGGTCAAAAGCAACAAAAGCCTGTCCTTGTCCTGACACCCAGATTTGCTCAGCTTTGCTGAGGAACTTCAAGATCTAGCAAATCTTCATTTCCTGGGAGGCACCTTTTGATTTCCTTCACTTTTCAGGTTCTTTGTCACATACACTGCTTTGTATGCATCAGCATTGTTTTTATTGCTTAGGCTTACAACCGCTATGGTATAACTCACAAAGATGTTCCAACCAATATATTGAAACACAACTCTCTCCTTTGTCTCTAGTGTTTCTTTTAAACCTAGATCCATGCGTGGTCTTCTCCTGGCACGTGAAAATTCTCATTCTTCCTTCCACCCAATGCCGACCTTGCTCCAGGACCCAGCCCCTCCTCTCCCACACCACTGCACACCCAGATTCAAATCAGTCTAGGTGATAAGTTCCCTTCCTTCAACTGTCCACCTGATGGCATTTGCTGCTTCAAAAATATAATCCACAGTTCTGGGAAATTTTCTCATTGCATCCCAATAGAATTCTGACTCCTATTTCGTCATCGTACAAGAAAAACATAGGTTTTCATTTCTGGGCTGTAATAAACTCTGCGTCATGTGGGAGAGTCACAACTTTTGCTTGTGTGATCGTCTAGAATGGTTCATGACCAGAGGTGCCTGGCACGGGTAGCCAGAGCTGGGCTCACACATGCACTTTAGCTGGGCTGGCAGAGACACCTGCTTAGCAGTCCCTCTGCACAGAGCCCTCCCTGCACTCTGAAGCTGCCTCAGCACTACGAAAGCCACTTTCCCTGCTCGCATTCCTCCGCTCTGGCTCTGCCTGCCAGGGCTGTGCATGTGGAGGGCTGCTCACAGCTGGGCGGTTCTCTGCACCACCAGCCTGCGCCGTGACAGGCCAGTGCAAATGGAATGAACGGGCCCTGCCTGCCACATCGGCAGATTCACACCTGGATTCTTGCTGCTTTCTTCCAAGCTGAGGCTCAGCCAAAGGCCCACACACACAAGGCGTTGGGAGTTAGATGTAACGGGGCTGGGCTGGGCCAACAGACAGGAAATCTGTTTGAATCAAGCTCCTCCCCACTCACCACCCTGAAATCCTTGGGGACCCCTGAGAGCTCCCTACAAGATCAAAACAAACAGAGAATTCTCAGCTCTCTCCTTCATACTTCCACGCTGAGAAGTACAGAGCTAAGATAGAATAACAAGAGTCTGTCATGGGTTCGGAGAGCTTGCTGAGCAGGTACTGCTATTGTTTGAGATGAAGAAACTGAGCTTTTAAAACATTAAATTATTTGCTCCAGGCTGAAAAGTGGTGGGGCTGGGACCCCGAACCCAAGTTTTAGCATCTTAAATGAGATCCAGCACCTCATATTTGGTAATATGGAAGAAAAACCACAGACACACACACACACACATGCACACACAAAATAGCCAAAACCAAAAAACAACCCTAATTCAACACCAAAACAACAACAATCCAACAGCAGACACTGGTAAGGAAAAAGAAATCTATATATTTGTGGACCCCTCCCCCAGAATTCATAAAACTAGTTTACGTAAGTAAACAGCTACCTAAAAATTATGTTGTTTAGAAATGTCTAAATAGTTTTCTTGAGACTTAATCATGCATTGTGTTATGTTGAAGTTTAGGCTATTTCTGATTTTTTTAAATGTGAAAGCCAATTTGGCCATCCCTTGAAAATCTGTACCGAAACAGCCGACAAGCGTTATTCTTGAGAATGAATGGTGGCCCAGCGGTGATCCTGGCCACTTTAAAGTTCTGTTTTCTTACAGAATTTATGATGTACAGGACGGGCACTTTGTCTTGGGGCAGATGGGATCATTTTTCTACCTGAAGGTCTAGGTTTGTGCCTGTGTGTGTACAGGTCAGAGCCAGGGCACATGTCACCAGGCTTTGGCATTTCAGGGGCACGTGGTGATCCCCACTCGCTGCCCATGAGCATCTGTGTTCTTAGGGGCAGAGAGAGATTTAAGCATCAAGACAGTGGTATAAGCAACCGTAACATGATGGATGAGTTCTAACCTTAAAAGTAAAAATGAACCTTCTGACATACGGTGATCATTAGACTTCTACTGAATAAACACTCTCCACGTCCCCCTCGCAAAGAACCAGAGCTTGCCTCGTTTAAAACATACGATCAATCACACCAAATGTGGAGACCCAGGGCTCTGGGAGGCAGTTACCTTGGCACCGCCTCCCGGTGGAGGACAGGGAGAACCCTTCCGGACACAGACAGCGGAAGCTGCCCTCGGTGTTGCTGCAGGTGCCCAGGGCGCAGATCTCTGGCTCTTCAACACACTCATCAATATCTACAAGAAGGACACACGTCAAACAAAGTCAGAGCACAGCACGGATACCGCCAGGTTCCCAATGCAACTGAGTTTCAAACTCTTTCAGGCATGAAGCTGTTTTCCTATGGCATAACACTGTGAGGGGTGCTTCTAGGTTATGACTTTTAAATATCGCATTTGGCAGTTCTTGATGTGAACACGGAATCTGCTAGCACCTTCTAAGAGGTGCAATGACAAATTTCCCTTTTCCAGGAGGAGTCGCTCAGCTAAGTAGAAAAGCAGGAATAATTTCATACCACATTAGGTCAGGAAGGAGGCAAGAAACTCTAGACTCCCACTTTACCAGTGGTCAGGAAGCAGAAATTCTGAGGCTGATCTCAGTGTGAGACGAAGACCCCTGAACCAAACTGATTTTCCCCACTCATCCACAGGGCTTTCACCAACATCCTATGCGGGAACCCTAAAGCATTTTACAAGGACGTAATTCATGAAAACAAGCACAGTCCCATATAATAGGAAGTGAATGTTATCACAGAAGTGAGACTCCTGAAGGGTTTGCAGTGTAATTTTGCTGAAGACACAACAATATCTTGTTTGACACCCTGTGCTTTCCATCACACAGATAACAGGAGCATAACATACCCTTAAGGTGGTGTATTTCCTTCGCGCATCACACATCCTAGTTCCCGTGAACGGTGGCCTGCGGTGGATTCGCAATGGCTTGGGGACCCTATGTCCAACTTTGCCTGCAGAGTCCCAGTGTATGTCTCTGCATGTTGATGTGACTTCATGATTAACAGTGTCCTTTTTCACTTTCAAAATTGTATTGGGTTGGCCAGTAAATTACATAATCACTCTACTTTTAGGAAAAGCATGGCCACTCTGTTCCAACAAATTCAGCAGGAATTTGTAGGGAAGAAAGCAGTGAGTCTTAATTCTAAGCCATGCTATTTTGCAGAAATATTTCTTCCTAACCAAGTACTGAGTATCTCTTTTTTTTTTTTTTTTTTTTGTGGGTACCGGGGGGTTGACCTCAGGGCCTCGCGCGCCAGCAGGCACCCATGTCGCTGAGCGATATCACCGGCCCCTTTTATTGTATGTGAATTCCGGGAGTCGAACTCGGGCCCTCGCACTTGCCAGGCAGGCGCTTAAGCCACTGAGCCATCTCACCGGCCCCTGAGTATCTCTTATACCATAGGATTCCTTATTTCACATTTTGCAAAGGGTTGTACCCACATTGAAAAGTATTTGCATAACACGAATTTATTCCCAAAAGATCCAACTACGGAAAAGTTCAGAAATGAACTCTGTCATCTTTACTTAATATTGTAAACACTACACAATTGATATTCTAGAAATGTGCAATGCTAAGTGATTATCATCTTGTACAATGCAAAATCAGCTTCTTCATCGTTCCATGTTATGAGGTTATATTTATAACTGTGTTGTGTTCCTTGTGATTTATTAATGAATTTGACCTGCTCTTGATTAAATGATTCCATTCCCACACTCCCTCCAGCCCCACATTCTTAAAAGAAAAGTTAACTTTTGTAAAAATGCTTAATTATTTTTCTTGATTGTTTTTGTCATTGTTGCTATGATTCTTTTTCTTTTTTTCAGTACTGTTCAATTGATCGTAGGGCCTTCATACTGAACTACATTCTCAGCCCCTTTTTTTTATTTTTTAATTTTGAGAGACGATCTTGCTAAGTTGCCCAGGCTGGGCTCAAACTTGCAATCTTCCTGCCTCAGCCTCCCAAAGTGCCGGAATTACAGATGTGTGCCACCACACCGGACTGATTCTCTTTAACAGAGTAAATACTAGCCTGTAGGTGTCAGTTTCTTAATAGTGGGGACAAATATTGCAGAATGGGCCCATTTATTAACCATTTGGGGAATCATTTCTCTTTCTATACATCTCCATTCTATTCATTTTAGGGGAATTATGCATTAATCGTGCAGTAAATAAGGCCAGTCTTTGACAATATTAGAAGTAGGGCAAATTTTCACTCACTGGGGGTGACAGACAGACCTGCTCAAAGCAGTGGCATGAGGGAGGTGATATCTTGAAAATCCATTCAACCCTCTTTATTTGTTGAGTATCTGCAATTCACGTTCTTCACTCTAGGCCATGACATACGTGTTGAGATTAAGGGAAAGCAGTACTATAACATTTCCTGAGGGTTCACTTCCACCACACTGTAGGTGAAGGCAACACACACATACAAACTGCAGAACCACTTTGATCTGAGCCTGACTGTGTCCTTTAACTCTAGCTGGATTCAGGGTTAGTTTTAACTCTAACCCTCGGGCACTGGAGCACAGGTAATTCAGGAATGCTGCGGCTGGGAGTGCTAGCACCTTCACAAGCTCTAGAAGAGCACGGTGGAAGCATTAGGGCTGTGACCAGCTAGCTGTGTGCACAGAGAAAAGTAACCAGACATCAGCGAAGGATGACTTGTTCTGGTCTTGCCAGAAGGATGAGGCCGGAAGTCATAGCCTCTGACCTGGAAGTATTCCAATGCAAAGACATCCTGCAGAAACTGGCTGTGGAAACTCTGGGGCGCTGCCCAATTTCCAAACCCTGAGAGCCCTCTTGTCCCACCTACCTTCACACTTGTCATTCTGCAGGCTGTACCCGGGTGGGCAGATGCAGCGGTAGGACCCGTCCAAGTTCTGGCAGGTGCCTGGGGCGCATTTCCTAGGCTCGAGGAGACATTCGTTGATATCTGCAGAGAAAAGGGAAAAAAGAATGAAGAGCTTCCCCCTGGCATGGATTCCATCCCACAATTCAACTTCAAAGAGAATTAATTCAAGCACCTAAAGCTCATTAACATCCACGAAATTCCACAAAGAGAAAAATAAATAACTCAATAAAAAATAAGCCTTATCAGCTTCCCAAAGTGTGCAATGTGACAACCATGTTTTATTCTACCTGCCACAAACGAATGGTTTCAGGAAAAATGTACCATGTGAAAAGTCAGAGTATATGAAGAGTTTAAGGCCACTTAGAAGATTACGTGAGGCTGCTACAAACGTATTTTGCATAAAAACATAAAGATAATCATAACTAACAAATTTAACAATTACCATTTTCTATGGATATAATAACTTGATTTTTAAAAATAAAAGGGAAAGTGATATATGTAGTGTGTGTTTTGTTTTTTGAGACAAGTTCTTACTATGTAGTTCAGGCTGGCCTTGAACTCACTATGTAGCCCAGGCAAACTCATGGTGATCCTCCTGCCTCAGCTTCCTGAGTGCTGGCATTACAGGGATGTGTCACTGTGCCTGGCTTTATTTTTTTAAATAAAAACAAAAATATGGTCCTTACAGGCAAGGTTAGTGTGATTCTACTCTGACTTCTCCCTTGGGCTTCCAAGAGGAAGGGTTAGGACGGCAGGGCTGGCTCTGGGAGCAGGCATCTGAGCCCCGCACTCACCCACACAGGTCCTGCCGTCAGGAGCGACCTCGTAGCCTTCGTTGCACTGGCACTGGAACGACCCCACGGTGTTGATGCACTGGCCGTTTCTGCACAGATTCCCATTTCCGGTTGCACACTCATCAACATCTGCCAAAAAAAAAAAAAATTACCTTCCATATATTCTCAAGAAAATATCAAAGTCCTGGCCATACTTAATGCGGATTCCAGTGGTCTTTGTGGCCTCAGCCTCCAAACAGAAACATTATAATGGAGCGCAAGTGTGTACCACAAGACGTGGCTTACGCACCTATCCAGCGTAGCAAGATTTCAGTACTACATTAGAGGCTGATGATGCACGTTAGAATTTTGTATCACTTTCACCTTGACCTTCCTCTAGCTTTTATTTTTAAAAGCTAACACTGATCTCCTAATACACAACTTAGCTGAAGGCATTCTTTAGTATTCTTGCAAGCAGAAATATGAAAAATTAGCTTCCAGCTCAATACAACATTTGGTTCATGACTGTTCTCTAGCATGTTCCATAAAGGGAATTTTACGCATTCGATAATTTCTTTCTTTTAAGAAAGACTTCAGAGAAACATCTAGACAACAAGGCCCACATCATTCCTGCATCCTGCAATTTCTATATAAAGAATTGCTTTTGTGTATTTTAAAACTATCAATTCCATTTGTTTTGATATCTATTTAATCCACAGCAAAGCAGAGATAAAAATTATCGCTGCTAATGAGCATTTCAATAAAAGTAATGGATGGAATTACTACAGCTGACATTTGACAAGCACATCCTGCTGGACGAGTCCTGTCACCAACTGTTCCACAAACGATGGCAAATATTTAAAAGAAAAAGAAAAACAGGCGCCACGGTGGAGGTGACGCTACTGACAGAGAACATGGGGGAGCTGGCTTCCTTTTGGGGCACGCTGTTTTGCACACGCACCTATGCAGTCGTTGTTGTGAGAAAGGATGAAGCCGTGGTTGCAGCGGCAGTTGAAGGACCCGATTGTGTTCCTGCAGGTCCCATTCCCGCAGGCGTCTCGCTCACACTCGTTTATGTCTAGTTGGAGGGAAAGACATAGAGAAACATGGTCATGCGGTCCCTGAAGTGAAAGGGCGTTTTGGGGTGCAGGTCCTCACATAGGCTGAGAACCCTTTGAGGCTGGTGTGGGCTCCCTGAGTGGCAGCCCAGGTCCTAAGCTCTGGGGACCAAGTGTGGCCTCACTGGGCATGTGAACGAGGGCAAGCTGAGGACACACGGAGTGGACAAGGGTTATTTTATTCTATTGACTTCTAGAAGTCTCCACCCTTACCACTTTTCTCAAATATTTTCACTTGAAAGTGGAAAAAATTCTGCGTGCATCAGGTCCTTGACTTGCTGCCACCTTTGGCACACTCCAACTTGTAGGATTCTCACTCCAATTTACCAAAAAGCAGTGACTCACCTGGCACGACTTGGCCATCAGCAAGAAAATAAGCTCACTTTGTAGCTAACCTGCTTTTCCAGACATCTCACGCTCTCTCCCAGTCACCCCTAAAAACACATAACTCCCCTCAAGGACGACTGATCTCCCTCCTCTCCACTCTCCCCACGGAGCAGCACTCCGCTGGCCTCTTGCCCTGTGCGCTCGCTTTATTATTCTCCTATTTATTGGTCTGTGACTTTCCTCTGTGGCTATTTTGGAAAGCTATCCTGGCATCATAAATGTTTCTGCATCTCACCACAGCAGCTACAAAGAGGAGGTGTCCGTTATACCAAGGAGGAAACAAAGGTGCATGAAAGGGGGGTGCTAGCATTGATTGGAGAGAGCGAGGCAGGTGACATGCAGGGTTGGTGGGCAAGGAGGAAGGGTGAAGAGAGGGACGGGAGGGTAACGGTCTCTGCTTTCAAATTATAGACATGGGGGCCGGTGAGATAGCTCAGCAGCATAAGCGCCTGCCTGGAAGCGTGGAGTCCCAAGTTCGACTCCCGGAGCCCACATAAAGGAAAAAAAGGGCCGGTGATATTGCTCAGTGGCACAAGCGCTTGCTGGCCAGTGCAAGGTCCTGAGGTCGACTCCCGGTACCCACATTAAAAAAAAAAATAATTATAGACACGAAGAGGGATTATCTGCGATGCTGAGTCAGGAGGCGACTGCTGACTCCAAAGAGACTCACTCTTCTCATTGCACTATGCCAGCACTTAGGAGCTTCTTCCTTCCCCAGCTGTCTCCAGCCAAGCCAGGGAAAAGCTTAGTTAAGACACAGTCTTTGTTAGAGGGTTCCAGGAAGTTCAGGTGGAAAACAGAAAAAGAACCACGCAGCATCTCCTAGCTGCCCAGGATGAGCAGGACTCATCACGCTCCTTTAACTTAGATCGTGTTACGGTGTGGAGAAGGCAAAACTTCTGCAGCGTTCCACTCACAGCCCAAAGCAAGCGTACAAACGGTATTCTCCCGATGACAGTTGTTCTTCCAGCTGCAAACCCGACTCATGCTCTTAAAGGCCCCGAAAGACTCAATGCAAGCTGCTTTCAAGGAGGAAAAGACAGGAGGGCAAGCGAGAAGGCAATGGATCACACATTCGAAGTTTATTCTAGGTTGGCACTGAGGCCAGGGAAGAGATTTAAAAGCTTGGGCTCTTTTTCCCCTAGAAAAATGATTCTTCACTTATTTCTTTTTTTCCTTCATAGGGCCTGTAAATCTGCATTTGAAGGTCTGGTACAAACCACAGACCTTTCTTTAAAAACTGCTCATATGCGCTGAAAAGCCGAACTCTGTTCCAGTAATATGAACCCATGTAAAAACAAAAATAATGGCTATTAGCACTAATACAAATTAATTTTTTATTTTCAAATCTTTCTCATTTTATCCTTTAGGCAAGCAGTTTTCTAGGGTTGGAGGTGTGGCCCAGTGGCAGAGCGCTTGCCTCATATGAGAGAGGTCCTAGGTTTGACCCCCAGCATTGAGGAAAAAAACCCTTTTTTCCTACACTGACGGTCTAACACGGATCAAGAAAGAGGTTTATAATGTTCAGATTGCCACAGATTAAATAGGATGTAACTCTGTACATCTCTCAGTTTTTATTCCGTAAACAGAGAAATAATGACTGAAAGACTCAGTGTTATATTTTGTACACATTCAGGTGCAAATGAACTTTGCGATAAGAAACGAAGAGAACGATGTAATGATAATCACGCACTTACCCAGACACATGGTTTGATCAGGATTTGTTTTGAAACCAGTGTGACAAAGGCAATAAAAGCTTCCCACGGTGTCAATACACTGTCCGTGGCTGCAGATATTGGGGATTTCTTGACATTCATTGCGATCTGCAAACCCAAAACACCTTTAGTGGAGACTTTAAAAGACAAAATCTCATGGAAGAGCTTACTTCTAGGCTTTGTCCTCGGGATTAACTCTAACCCTAAACTAGTGAAGCTGACACCAGCATTGTATTTATTTGTGTCTCAAGCGGGTTTACACTTAGGCTGGGGTACGTTAACAACTCATGAAACGCCGAAACATGGAGGTTGTCACGCTCTGCAATAGGAGAAATCTCAGAGGCAGTGGGGGAGATCATCCGCCTGCGCAGCATCACAAGCTGTGGAATTAACCACAGTGCTTTGTCTAGTTAAGATTTGGTGCTGCACGTCACTGACACTTCTGCCGGAAAGTTCTATCGAAGTCAAACAAATCTGGTTGCTAAGATTAAGACTTTCTTGATGGACAACCCACACTGTCCCAGGTTCAAGTCTCACCTCACTTTCTGGTCTTATTTCTATAGCCTTTCGCACCATCTTATCAACTCTTCACGTCCACAAACAATGGCTCCTTTCGGAGCCAACAATCCTGATGACACTTCCTCCTTTTTCTCCATAGTCATTCAGGGGAAGCCCTCTCATTTGGCTTCTGCCCATCTCTCGGCTCTAAATTACACTTATGGTCACCTGAATCTCTGTTGCTTTCCTGAAATCTGATTACCCGAGGGGCAGAGTTTAATGCAAGAATTCAAAAGTGACATAATTCCATGCCCACTTATGTCTGTAATTTTTTCAAAGCTTCCAAGACTGTTTAGAGTAAGTGTCATTTGAAGGGTGTTGCTCCATCCTGATTTCCCTCCTGTCACAAAGGAAAACAGAGCGTTATCTTCGCAGTCGATGCTGCGAGCCCACACCACACCCTGCTCTAGTTGGGAATTCAGACTGTTTTCTTGCCCTGTCTTCTGGACACGCAACAGTCAGGGACGGGCGCTGGTTGCTGCGTAGAGTAAGCTGCCTTTGGGGCCGGACACATTCTCCTCCCACACTCGCAGGCTCCTACTGGAGCTGATGAATCACCACACTCTCTCAAAAGTCCCGAATGGGCTCAAGCGGTTCATAGCCCACGAAGCAACACTAGTTCACAGCTTTTGAGTATTCCTATTGGAGAAGATGAATTTAAAATGAGCAAACTGCTTCCCTGGATGGCAGAGGAAACTGATTTCCACTCCCAACTTCTGTGACTTTGCCACCTCCAGCTCCCACTGGGTCGGGGAGCGCGCAGGGGACCAGGTCTGTCCTACATCAGGGTTCCACAGGCAAGAGAACACGAAGGGTCTTCTTCGAGAAGGATCGAAAACATTCAAAATGTTCCCTCTTTTACTGCTCTCCTCCATGATGGTTTAAAGAAAGAGAAGGAGATTAAATATGGAGTATGCGGAGGTTCAAGTGCAGGAACCCAAAGCCACCATTCTGGAGAATTTTCTTGTGAAGTTCTGTGTCTCGAGATCGGACGACTAGGTTTCTCCAAGCACCAGGATTTGAATTCCCAGCAGATTACGTCTGAGATTGTGGGTGTGTTCAGGACGAAGCCGCCTGTGTTGACAGCTGGGCACCACACTTCAGACGGGGGCTCCTGTGCTCAGACTGGCACCCCGAGCTTTCGCTTCTACCCGTCCTTCCAGATCTCCCGGCAACAACGGAGCGGCTGAGACCAGCTGTGGTTTGGGGTTGGAAGCAATGCATTTATGAATTCAAATAAAACTCCTCCAACGGGGAGAAAGTTTTAGTTCTTTTCACTCTGAACGCAGGCAGAGAGGAGTACTTCGCAGCATGCCTGAAAAAGGAAGTCTTCAACCCCAGAGGCTGAACAGTTAGTTGCAAACCTCAAGTGTATTCCCTCTCTCCTGAGGGCTTCAGCAAACGGGGGAGACTGAGCTTTGGGCCACAAAAATGTTCACCCGCAGGGGCTGGTGAGATGGCTCAGTGGCATAAGCGCCTGCCTGGCAAGCGCAAGGGCCCGAGTTCGACTCCCGGTACCCACATACGAAAAAAGGGCCGGTGATATCGCTCAGCGGCACAGGCGCCTACTGGCACGTGAGGTCCTGAGGTCGACCCCTGGTACCCACCAAAAAAAAAAAAAAAAAGTTCACCCACAAAACTATCCCATTGGCAGCAGGTGGGTTTCACACATGTCAATGTTCTGCAGGAAAATATGAACGAGCTTAGGCCCCCACGGCTGGGTGTCTCGTCTTGATCTACAAGTAGTTCGGTCCCGCTTCATGTGTGAGTGTGAAATATCACATCCTATATAATCAGCAATTCTTTATTTTGATTGGAATTATCTCACCAGCTCCAAAGAAATATAAATCAAGAGTAAAATGCAGGGAAGTGGGGTCGATGCCAAGTTTCACTGGGGGCATTGTGGTTCGTATCAGAGAGGTCCCCACTTTTCCTGTCTCATATTTTTAAGAAGTGGAAAACAGCAGCTCTGCTGACCAAAGGCTCAGCTCTTGCACGCGTTCCTTTAAACTCAACAAAACAAGTCCTGATTCTCAAAGGAATTTTTTTTGTCCTGCCTTTACACCCTCTTCCCAGCAAGGTCTCATAAAACAATGCAAAATACCCTACAGAAAGCCACGCATTTCCTACCACTTAATCACGGGCAGGCCAGGAAAGCCAAGGAAAATCTGACCATGTTCCCTGGAGTTGTTTCATTCACAAATGCATGAAATATCCAGGAAACTCAATGGAAATGAACTGCAAGCAGAATAACACATTCTTCCTGACCTCTTTGCTAAATATGCAATGCTTTATAATTACTTTAAAACTTACAAGAAAATCATTCTGAGCTATTATTCTGCTTCTGGGTTGAAACAACAGTGTTTTAACATTATAGCACTGGCTACAAGGTGTCAGCAAATGCTGAAGAATTTTGCCATCAATTTAAAAGGACAACATACAATTCTTCTTATTTCTACCACATCCTTGACAAAAGTGAACAAGAAAAAAAAAATCTAACTTCCAAAGGACACCGTTTCTCATTTACCTGCTGTGCCTTCTCGCTAATAAAAGATGATTAATGTCTGCTGCCTTCACTGGGTGATGTTTTGCCTGTGACACATGGGGGAAGATAAGAGAGGCGGCTGGTGTTGTTCGCCTCATTTATTCAGGTTGAAATGGTCCGGCTCAAGTGAGCTTCACTGCCCAGATCAGTGGGGGAACCTCGCCTGCCTACGGGCATTGTGCAGAAGTTAAAAAACAATCTGGCCGTGAACGCTGGTCAGAGGAGCGTGTGCGCGCGTGCGCGCGGGGCGGGTCTTTGCAGGTCGGCTAGCAAGTAGGCATACAGGAAATCTATTTATGTAAGTGGGCTCCTCCTGGTTTTACAAACATCTCACTGATAAGGGGGAGAAAAACTAGGTGTCTAGACATTTTACCAATTTTCCTCTTTCCAATGTAGTTACTAGAGTTTACCAATTCTACACCTTAACTCATGTATTCTTCAACCTCAGTGTCTCGAAAGAAATGCAGGCGTGGGAGTGTGATGCCGAGGGCTGTGGGTCCGGCAGGGACACTACGCACCATTGCACTGTCCCGTGGAGGTGAGGCGGTAGCCGGGCTTACAGTCGCAGCGGTAGCTGCCTGCCGTGTTGATGCATTCCGCGTTGCGCTGGCACAACGGGCCATTCTGACATTCGTCGATGTCTGCGGGCAGAAGAGAATTCAGTTTCTGGTGTTGAGTCAAAGAAGTTTCTCACATTAAAACAGATTTTTCACTTAACATTGTGGTCTCCAGCTGCATGCATTTACCTCTAAGTGACTCAAATTTATTCTTCTTTATAGCAGGGTAGTACTCTACTGTATATAAACACATTTTCTTTAATCAGACATGCAAGCTTAAATACTGCACAGTTTCTTTTCAAAATATAAATAAGTTAAGGAGCAAAATACGTTAGATAATAGGAAAGAGGGAGATAGATCTCTTGCAAATGAAAAGGGGACCAAGAGATGGAGAGAGTAAGGAGAGAGGGGAAGGGAAGGGGAAATAAAAAGAATGAAGATGTGTTATATATAGGCACCAACTCCCCACAATGGAGGTAATCATTATACACTGCAAACATGGACTAGTAAAATTTAAAAAGAACATTTTTTTTTTTTTTTGGTTTTGATCTACACCATTAAAAGGTAGTGTGGAAGTTTATACCAGCTTTATTCCTAATTCCCAGACCTTGAAAACAAGCAAGATGTTCTTCAACATATGATAAATAAACTGATACATCCAAACAATGGAATATAAATAATATTCTACATTTCTAAAATGAAATGAGCTATCAAGCCATGAAAAGACAGGAAGGAAACTTAAATGCATAGTACAAAGTGAAAGAAGCCAGTATGAAAAGACTCGCACTACATGACATTGTGGAAAAGACCAAACTATGGAGATAGTAAAGAGATCGACGGGGGCCAGGAGTTAGAGAAGGGATGGATGAGCAGGTGGTGCACAGGGCAGGATGACAGCAATGACAAGAGGACTCTGCGAGGCGCTAATGTTGGATCCGTGTCATTACACACTTGTCCAAAGCCACAGAATGTCCAACACCAGTGGTGAACGCTACTGTAAGCTATGGACTCTGGGTGATGACGATGTGTCCATGTGGGCGCATCACCCGGCAGGGGGACGCAGATCATGCCTGGGTGTGGCTGGATGCATAGGGGAAATCTGTACCTTCCTCTCAATTTAGCTGTGAACCTAAAACTGCACGAGAAAATAGTCTATTTAAAAAAAGAGAGCACAGAAGACTGAAAACCCATTCTCTCAATTTTCCACTTCAGTAATGTTATTCATAAATGCAGGTTCTTGACTATGATTATACATGGACTCTAATGATGCTCTTATCTTTAAAAAAGGTCCTTTGGGACTGGGCGTAGACCTTGGGGTAGCATGCTTGCCTAGCGTGCCCAGGGCCCTGGGACTGACACCCAGAGCCACAAACAGTCATGAAACTTGGCTGGCAGGGCCAGGACTTGATATGGGTACAGACTAACAGCCTAGCAAGTCTGTACTTACTCAAAGCCCTAGACTTTAGGACGCGGCAGGGTTGCACTGGGTGAAAGGTTGTGAGGTGTGTAAAGCAGTGTATCTCAACCCTTGATGTCTACATGCGTCACTTGGCAGCTTGTCAAGGGCAGATTCTGACTCAGCAGCCTGGCGAAGACCCAAGAGGCCTGGGTGACACTGGAGCTATGGAGCCGCAGAGCCACTCGCGTCAGTGATCACCACAAGGCAGTCTAGTGGAGGAGACCGAGCATGGGAGCCTCCATGGGAGCATGCACATGAAACCTGCTGAAACCAGCCCAGCTCTCACCACCAAGACTGAGCTTGCAGTGGACCCTTGCTCTGCTCAGGAGATTATTTGCTTACTTTAAAAGAAAAGTACAGGTGCCCAACAGAGTCAAACTCTTAGCATCGCGACAGTGACAGCGGAGTCCAGGCTGGACCACGGAGCAGTCCAGCCACCTGCATTTAGTGAAGGGGACAGCCCAGAATACACGTAGGGGCGGCCGCAGCACCAGGTCTGGGTTCTTAGGTGGAAGTTGGCTCAGCCAAGGACATCCCCACAAGACAGTGCCAGATTCATCAGCAGATGCCTCTCAGGCACGTGCTCCTGTGACAGGACACATCAGGACCATCAACGCCAGGGCCAGTGAGGGGCGGAGTCCATCTAAGGTGGGTGGACCGTGCCTCTCCGTGCAGCAAACATCAGAATAGCGCTCTGCCCGTCTTCCTACGATGGACCTAGCACCACCGCAGCCGCTAGGTTTGCCCTGGTCTTCAGGAGGGTGCAAAGAACACAGAAGGTCCACTGAACCACTGCGGAAGCCCAGCGGTGTCCTGCACAAGTGCTGCTGCGATGCGCCAGCCTGAACTCTGATCACTCACACCTGGAGACGGTGGGCCGTGGCGCTCCCTAAACTATTTCCAGAATCCATCCTGATTTCAGTGCTACGTGTATTTAATCAACTGTCATTTTCTGAGTCTGAGAGGGAAGAGTGGGTTGGGAAGCAGCTGTGCCCAATTAGCCACTCCCCTTGAAGATGAAAATTTTGGGAAATGGAAGCCAAAAGCTGGATCACTTAATCATGGCAGTGTCCGCTACATGCGACCCTGACAGCGAGGGACAGCTGCATGCTTTTAATGTCATGTATGGGGCAAGGTCTAGGGTGACTTGGTGCTCACAGGTGTCTGGTCAAGAGCTGCTGCCTTAGCAAATATATATGGCATGGAGCTACCTGGGTCATGCTTCAAGGCACCTCAAAATGGAAGAGAAGGGGAGATGTAATGAGAAGGTGGTGGGCACCCTGAGGCAGGTGCCCGGAGAAGAGTGTGGCTGGAGGTAGCAGACACCCCCACTCTACGAGGTCATCAGCCATGGGGCTCCCTCTCCTCTCCCACAGCCATGGGGTCCCCTCCCCTCTCCTCTCCAGGCACCTGGTCCTGTGTGGCTTCCTCACCCCAGGATGGAGGTCAAGATCTGAACTGGCTGTCTGCACAGAAAGGCTGCGAATGCCTAGCACCCCATTCCCACAACCCACATGGAACACAGGGCAAGGGACATGTGCCCAGTTGGCTACAATAATCAAAAGCCTGGTAAGAAAACTTACCAAGGATGTGGCTACTAATGGACTATCACTTTGCCTGTGGTGTAAAAGCTGTCCTGAGTTAGGTAAAAAGGGCCTTTTTAACATTAAAATGTTGACCTGTGTGCTGTAATACAAGCTCTAAGGGATAATAACCCTTTCTGTTATGCACAAAATTCTTCTAGAGGCCCAAAGTTCAAGTATTAAATAGAAAATCATTCCAGTTATCCTAGCGCACATAATATATTTAACAGCCAGTAGCGTCCCTAATACTAAGATGTAAAAGGACACTTCCTTCCCAGATGTAAGAAAAAATATCAGGTGCGAGAAGGAATGCTCAGAATCACCACATATGTATGTGGCAATATGAGGTAATACGAAAGGGAAAAAAGTACCATTTACATGCATGCCAACATTTTTCACATAAAATCAAATTTGCTCTTCTTGCCATTTCGAATTCTCTCGTGCATCTGGGATATTTGCAGTGACCTTGTTTTCACGCGGGAGTTGCCGAGTCTCCGTTCGGGAAAGAACGCTGACTTTAAGTCAACTAAAGATGACTGTACCCTTGTGTCTGCTCTTCAGCAACGTGAGTGACAACGTATGTGACACACCCGCGAACCCAGTGCTTCTCCTAGTGGCCAGGAAAACTAACACCCTCTGTGGTAGGGGGAGGGGCCGTGCAACGCACATCTGGGTTTTCCCCCCAGGTGCTAGTGAATTTTCTTGCATGAAACTTCATGTAGCTCCATATCATACCCTTCACTATTTCCAGAGCTTGGTGTATTATTTCTGAAATTTCCATGCTGTGAAATATGACGAGCGTGTTGTCAAGGAGCTCCTCCGTGGTCTCGTTCTAGCTACCACACAGTCACAGCGCCACTCACCTTCACAAACCAGCAGCTTGTCATTGTAGAAGAATCCCACAGGGCACTCGCATCTGAAGCTGCCGACCATGTTGATGCACACTCCGTTTTCGCAGACCCCTGGGATCTCCCGGCACTCGTCGATATCTATAGACAGAGCAATCCCCTCTGAGTAAGGAGGACAGCTTGAAAGTGTGTGAGTGGCTGTGCATGTGTGCCGGGGTGGTGACAGGCGAGGAGGAAAAATCAACAAACAGCAAACTGAAATAACTACGCCACCTTCCGACATTTGTGCGCCTCTGTGGATTAAGTATCTGTCTTCTTGGTTTTGTCTCAGGGCATCAACTCCATGACCATGGACTCCTCTGTCCTGCACCTGTCACCTTTTCATTTTGCCAAACACCCGCCCTCTCGGAGGAAGAGGCCACTTCCTCTTGGAAGTTCCTTTACCCTACTATCTGTGGATGCACAGTGCCGTGTAGACGCGGAAAAGGTTCCTAGCTGTACAATCTGAGGATCCCCCAAATTCTATTCAGTTCCTCTTCTTCCCTGATGGCTGCAGAAAGGACGTAAGGAGGTAGCTGGGGCCGAGAGTGAAGACAGGCTCAGCACCAAGGAGGACTACTGCAGCTGACTGTGTGCTTTCTGAGCCCACGCACAGAAAGCTGGATCTGCCTGCGACACCACAGTTTTACCAGTCCTTAGCACTCCACGGGACAAACGCTAAGTGCTCCATTTAAATTTGTTAAATGGAGAGTCAGTGCCTGGAAGTGGGTTGGCGAATGTAACACAGGACCAAAGTAGGAGGCGAGTAGAGTAGAGCTGACTACGGACAGAGACTCGCAGGCAGGTCTGGCCCCTCACCTGTCCTGCTGGTCCCACCTCTATCTTACCTGCTCTGAACTTCAGGCTGTTCAAGTGTCCTCTAAGATAAGAGTGGCGACAGTGCTCCTAATAGCAATAGTGGCCGTAACGTCTGGCTGTGTGGCCAGTGCGTTTCTCAAGTACTCAAACCTGTGTTTATTCACAGCCACCATAGACGTTGCAAGGGACTGTGCCCACCCTCACCTTTTGGATGGTGACACAAGGCCAGGCAGAGGAGGAACCTGCCAACCTGAGCAGAGGCCGGGCTTGACGCTACACACCTGGTAACAGGCAGCCATGCTTCCCTTTCATGTTCTCACATCGCCAGCACAGAAGTGTCATCAGAGGGCTTGTCGCTTTGGAGGGTTGGGCCATTATCCCCAACAGAGCTGGACAACACGCCCTGGCTGGGTGGGTAGGTAAAGTTCTGGCCTACAACCATAGGGCTCCAGCTTTCTGTGCTCGAGATCCTGCCTTTACCTAGTCCGGGCCCTGCCAGCTTAGAAGTAGAATCTGCAGATACAGTGAATGTTCAATTACCATGTTCACGCGGCCACGAATCCCACTCAGAATCCCCCCCCCACTTCAAACACGCTCATCCCACGGTCCTTGCTTTAGTTGTGCTGTTGTGGCTGCCTACATGTCCTGAACTGATTCAAAACATTTCCCTTTTGTGGTCATTTTGACTTTTGGGCAGAGCCAGAAGTCACACGGTGCCAGATCCGGTGACTACAGTGGATGAGGACACAGCGCCATGTTTTTATAAGCCTGCCTTTCTGTTGGATGGCACTGGGCAGCAGCATTCATGTTTTTGATCATATCTCATAAAGACACTCAGGAAAGAGGACTTCCAGAACTGCTGCAGAAGGTGGCCAGAACCACAGGATGATGAGTATGTTCAAAGCAAGAGGGAGGATTTCGAAGGGGATGAATGGCAATGTTTCTCTTACAGTGACATGTTTTTAACATGTAAACATTCACTGTATATTGTGATCGTCCCTTTCTCTGCACAAGAATTGTGAGAAGAGGGTCATTCTCCCAGTGCAGCCCGAAAGAGCTGCTGCAATTTCAGCAGAATCCCACTCTAAAGCCAAGTGGTCCTAAAGGAGAAACTGAACCGGCCATTGAGAAACTTTAGAGCCTCTTTCAAAGGTCAAATTTTGTTTGAAAGCAAATTGACCTAGCTTAGAATCTCAAAGGGTCCACTGCAATTTTGAATACAGCCAATTATGTTTTTAGGTTTTCCACACCTTTGTCATTCATGTGGTTAAGTAGCCATGTGAAATACCATCACAAGAATGTAATATCAGCAAAAAAAAAAAAACAATTCAGAAGCCATTCTTCTAGTGTGGATTAAGATATGAAATACTACATTCGTATTCATTTGTTTTAAATTAAGTGATGTGGTGTCACTGAGTTGATGGTAACAGACTTTGTCAAATCTTTAGCCATTGTGAGGCACGAGATACTAAAAGATATATTAAAATTTTTATCTTCTTTTCCTATCTGGATTTTATCTGAACTTCAACTCGGAGAAGTTTATATTTTAAGACAAGATTAATAAACATGCTACAGTTCTAGACCCACAGACTTTATACACCAACAATCCTAAGACCTTTTAGAAGGAGAGGATAAAGCTTAAGTAAAACAAATTTTTTCAGTCATCTAAATATTTTGTCATGGTGGAATTTGGTAACAATAAGTGTATTGCTAAATATCATGTTTCCAGGTTTCAAGAGCTAGAGGCAAACCAAGCTACGAGTTAGGCCTGGGTTCCAGTCCCAGCTCTGTTATTCATTAGCTGGGTGGCCCTGGGTGAGTCCCTTCCCCTCTCTAGGCCTATGTTTCCTCAATTGGAAAGCAAGGCATTTGGCCTCTGTGGTGGCTGGGGCTTCTTGGCTCTACTAGCAGATGGCACTGGTAGTGTTCCAAGTCTCTGCCCACCACCAGCCTTGGAGGGCAAACCGTGCCACAGGGCACGCCAGGTCCACCCATGGAAGACCCTACCAGGGGAGACCACTTATCTTCCGTGTACAGATTCTAGGGAGACTAAAAGGTCTGTTTTAGGAAGGGGAAAAACAGTGTAGCTAGGGCCAGGTGTTTCATGCCAACGTCATCCAGCAGTTTTTCTTTCCAAACCATGAAGTTTCTTTGGACGTTGCCTCGACGGCGGAGCCATATGGATTTGGCACCAGGAGCGCCGGGCTGATTGCTGGACCAGAGATTTGTTTTCTTAAACAAGGAAACTGGAAAGGCTGATGCAGATTTCAGTTTACTGGTTAGGAATAAGGTGATGTTTGCTACCAGACACAACTGTTCAGACTTAGAGGGCTTCTAAGGATGCAGATAAACCTCCCCAGGGCAAAACTGCGTGAATGCAATCGCTCTCCCTCTACTTTATGCCACTTGGTTTTCTTTTTTTTTTTGTGGGTACCGGGGGGTCGACCTCAGGACCTTGTGCGCCAGCAGGCACCCGTGCCGCTGAGCGATATCACCGGCCCCTTTTTCGTATGTGGGTTCCGGGAGTCGAACTCGGGCCCTCGCGCTTGCCAGGCAGGCGCTTAAGCCGCTGAGCCATCTCACCGGCCCCATGTCACTTGGTTTTGAACCACAGGGGCAATGCCTTTGTGGGCTGAACGCTGTGCAATACTTGCGAATCTTGCATCTGCTAACTGCACCCCAGCTACCCGATGAGCCTCAGACAGTAGACTTTTATTTCACCTCTGAAATCTACCAAACGAATGACCTGAGAAAAGCCCATGTGAGATAAACCTGATCTTCAACAAGGGCTGTGTCCTATACGGAAGGCCTGGAGTGAAGACTCGTATTAAACTCGTCTTCATCAAAAGCAAGGACTAGCAATCAGTCAAACCCAATGTCCACTGGCCCTGCTCCCAGAACCTCTCTCTTTGTTGATGCCGAGGGTTGGTTTAACTGAGCTTGATTCCAACTTTGCAGAAAGTTTCCCAGCCTCCTTCATCACAAGCCACAAACGCTGCCCAAGAGGGGAGCCACCCAGGGTGTCTGCTGCGAACTAAGAATTGGTCAGCATTTCTCCTCCTAAGAAAAAAGGAAAGGAGAAAGCAGGAAACAGCAGTGCATGTTCCCTTTTTAATACAAGGACAAGACCAGAAAGCCCTGACAGTGCTCACGGGTGCCGATGCCCACAACTCACCAACGGGCAAGCCGGTGTAAATGTCAATGACAAAGCCTGGTCTCTGGCTTCCACAGAGGGTAGCAAATTCGTCTGCAAAAATTAAACACAGGGGCGGTCAGTAAAGAGCAAGGATTGATGGAAAAAAATTACTTTTGACACATCCTGGAAAGGTAACTGTAATTGGAAGACTTTATTTGTTGTTATTGTTGTTATTGTTGTTTTCTTTTGAGTCAGGGTTTCACTGTGTAGCCCAGGCTGGCCTCAAATTGCAGTGATCCTCCTGCCTCAGCCTCTCGAGTGCTGGGATTACAGGCATGTGCCACCACGCTTCGCTGTAACTGGAAGACTTTAAAACAAGAAGTAGGTCTGAAAATTCCTACAGATCATGAGACAGACCCGGAAGTAAAATGACCTCATGTTGGCTGAGCATGAGGTAGGAGAGGCGTCCACGCTGCACGCTGCAGTTGCTATGAGCTGCCTGTTGTTTGTTTCGGATCTGGTTGTTGCTCAGCTCTGAAATGAGCCTAAGCACTGACCAGGGGGCAACTATGTAGGGTTTGAGGGAGGCTCCCAGAGCCCCTTCCTCAGGAGACTGGGGGAGACTGGAGCAAGTACCTAACAACACAGCCATGGGCTGGGCTAACCAAGCGACTTCCACCACTATTTCAATTTTTAGACCCAGACTATTTCACTTAGTGTATAGAATATTTCTCCTGTCTCTCTCTCCACTGCCCTTTCTGGCTTTCTCTTTCCCTTGCCTGAATACATCGCACTTGATGATAAGATGAACTAAATGCCGTTGGCTGCCCTCTGACTGTGAGATTTTGTAATTCCCAATCATAACTAACCAGCACAGTACAGTATCAAAGCTCAAGGTAGCCCCACTGCCTTACTGGTGAGGCGCAGTGAAAATGAATACGAAGTTTCTGGAAACATATTAATTAAAATGTAGCAGGAGCCAGGCATGGTGGCTTGTGCCTGTCGTCCCAGCTACTTGGGAGGATCGCTTGAGCCCAGGAGTTGGAGGCCAGCCTGAGCAACACAGCAGGACCCTGTCTCTAAATTATATGTATACATATATAAAACTAAAATATAGCAAGCTCTCCTTCTAATGTCTTGTTCCTTAGTCTACGAGTTTCTACTTCCAACAAGTGTCGTGCCAGCTGACATTGGTCATCGAGGAAAATTACAGAGACTCTTTTTTTTTTTTTTGTGGGTACTGGGGGGGTCGACCTCAGGACCTCATGCGCCAACAGGCACCCGTGCCGCTGAGCGATATCACCGGCCCCTTTTTCATATGTGGGATCCGGGAGTCGAACTCGGGCCCTCGCGCTTGCAAGGCAGGCGCTTATGCCGCTGAGCCATCTCACCGGCCCCAGAGACTCTTAAAATAAGGGCAGATTTCAGAGCTCAGGAAAGCCAAGACTAGAACTCAACATGGAAAGGAAAGCTTGCATTTTACATTACGGGTACACAGCTTCTTAAAATCGACAGTCATTTCTGAAAGTCAGTGCTAGTCTATGCTGAGGGTCTGTGATACACCTTCCAGGCAAATGTGTCACAATCTCCGAGGACAGAATAGAAAACAGTAGGACTTCTCTCCTCATCTACTTAAAAACTAATTGTGCGTGTACTTGACACACAGTTTACAAAAATAATGAATTCCATTTTCAAGATAATTGAAAACGTACACACACACATACATAGACACATATACTCTGATGTGTAAACATGCACACCAAGTGTGTACAACCTCCAGATTTCCCACTGATGAGAATGTATGATAAAAAGTTTTGAAGACCGGGGATATAGCTCAGTGGCACAGCACCTGCCAGGCAAGCACAAGGTCCTGAGTTCGACTCCTGGTACCAAAAAAAATTTTTTTTGAAGACTATCCTTCAAGATCAGCTGTCAGCAGACTTTTTCTTTAAGGGCCAGAGAGTAAACGTTTTGCAGGTTGCATAGTCTCTGTCAAAACTCTACCACAGGACCGGTGAGATGGCTCAGCGGCATAAGCGCCTGCCTGGCAAGCGCGAGGGCCCGAGTTTGACTCCCGGATCCCACATACGAAAAAAGGGCTGGTGATATCGCTCAGCGGCACAGGAGCCTGCTGGCGCGCGAGTTCCTGAGGTCGACCCCCTGGTACCCACACACACACACACACACAAAAAAAAAACTCTACCACAAAAGATAATGTGTCACCAAGTTAGTGTGGCTGTGTTCGAATACAATTTTATCAATGGGCACCAAAGTTTGAAGCTCATATAACGTTCATGTCAGGAAACATCGTGATTTTTTTCCCCCTAACCATTTAAAATGTAAAGAATTGTTCTTATCTTGTGGGCCTTTCGCGGAGGGTGGGCTGGATTTGGCCCATGAGTTTGTAGTCTGCCTTCCTCTTGAAATCTTTTGCATAGCGGAGGTAAATTATAATTCTAAGGCGTGCTTATTATATTATTTCCGGAGCAAACAATGGATGGGATGGGATATTTGACTTAAAAAGAATATTCAATTGCACGCATGGCCAGGTAGAATGAAATTTAATATTCTACATATCACTGTGTGGAATAGGGTAGGTACTACAGGAGGCCTTCAGCAATCCCTGGCATGATAATTTCATTTAACCCACATGATACTATTGGTGCGCGATGCCCTCTTCATGTCTCTGATATGTAACATATACCATGGGATATAGGAATCCTGCACTGAAGTATTCGCTTCATTTACTTAAAGGCTATAATTTAAATATTTTAAAAAATAACACTATATAACTCTTCCCCCTCTAGGAGAATGTTAGAAGAAATTTTTCTCCAGTCAAGAGGGGCCCATGAGATGGCTCAGCGGCATAAGCGCCTGCCTGGCAAGCGCGAGGGCCCGAGTTCGACTCCCAGAACCCACATACGAAAAAAGGGCAGGTGATATCGCTCAGTGGCATGGGCGCCTGCTGGCGCGTGAGGTCCTGAGGTTGACCCCTGGTACTCACAAAAAAACAAAAAAAGAAATATTAAGAAAAGTTGCACTTTCCTTTAGTGTGTACTCTACTTTACGGTGGCTGACCACTCTACACTTGATAGTGTCCCCCTTTCCAAATGAGCTGCTGGAAACTTTGGAGCCAAAGTCCTTGCTCATCTCTGGCTGGCGAGCTAGAACCCCCGGCTTAGATTCTGTATACTTGCCTTGCTCCGTGGATAACTTTCTTAACTTGTTTGCCATTTGCCTTATGCTTATTCCTCACTTTACATTTACATCTTTGGAGGCTGCCCTTAATTTGTGTGTGTGTGTGGTGGACAAATCTAGTTTTAAATAAGTAAAAAGGGGGAAAATTATGGTCCACTCATTTATTACACAGGATGCCTAATGTTTCCAGTTTTCATTATATGGTGACCTCTGAGGTGGTGGTGGCAATGGTTGCGCTTTTGTGATGTGCTGGGTCTATAGCTCTGGTTTCGAATTAGGGCGTTGATTAGAAAGCCTAATCTGTGACTCTACTTTCAGCTGGAAGGACCGTGGTCAACTGAGTTAAGATCTGCCTTTGTGAGCCATTTTTTAAAAATGAAGATTAACAAGGCAGCCATCCCTTCCTGTGCGGAGACCAGTCCCCCCAGCAAGTCACGGGTCACTCATCCACCTGTAATTTCTGCGACAGGGAGGCCAGGATTCACCTGTGCTCGGGACGGGGCACTGCTCGCAGGGCTTGTTCCAGGCTCGGCCAATGTTGTAGGAGCAGCAGCACATCTTCTTGGTCATGTTGAACAACAGCTCTCCGTCGCAGGTCTGGTTGTCAGCATAGTAGTTCCGGTAGCACAAGCTTCTCCTCATGTCTGGACCAGAGGATACAAGGATCGGTGATGCCCAGGGGGGAAACGCACAAATTTTCAGGGAACGCTCCGAGAACGAGTTCTTTAGGCTTTGATACCGGCAGGAGTGGGCTTCCCAGACACAACGTTTTAGCTAACTATGCTGCTCAAAGAAAAGGACTTTGAGAAATGAATTCGCTGGTATTCTGTGCCACAGAACTAAGTCATTATGTAGCTGCAACATTAATAAACTTTACATGACTCTCCACCCAGTCTCCTAGTAACAATTCTCCACTATTTGGCAGCAAGGTCCTTATTTCCGACTCATGATGTTTTAATACTGTAGGCCAGTGCTGTAAATATAATTACATAAAGATACACCCAAAAGTCAAACAAAAGAAGTAGTATGAAACTGTTGTTTGGGATTTTCCAACATTACATTGTGAGGAAAACTCCCAACCTCCCACACAAGGTGGTGAAGAATGCCAAGCGCACGGCGGGCGGAGGTGGCTGCCCTCCCTGGGGCGGCACTGGGTGGCAGCGCCCAGCCGACGAGCAGCACAAGGCCAAGAGCAGGCCGGACTTTGCTGATGGGAACCGAACGTGCCCAGCCGCAAGAGCGGGACCTTACCCATGCAGTTATTTCCCCCGTTCACTTGCATGTAGTCTGGGGGACAGATACAGGTGTAGTTGCCCACGGTGTTGTAACACGTCCCCGGGCCACAGATTCCAGGAGTCTCACATTCATTCACGTCTAGAATCCGAACAGAAAGAGGCAGGTGAGCACAGACACGACACCCTCTGGAATGGCCTGGTACGCAGTGTTGACATACACGGTGACAACAGAAGAGAAAATCCACAGGGAGCTTTGAAATCCCGATGAGAAGAGCAAGAGTCTGGTTAGCTCTTTGGGGTGTTCGATCTCAGCAAATGTGTGCATTTTCAGGAAAGTGGGTTTTAGAAAGGAACTCTTGCCTCCTGATATGAATCACTACTAAATATGTCCGTAACATCCTCAAAGGTACACAGAGATGGAACTGTGGGGAAACTGTAATTGTCAGACATCCCTCAGAATAACCACCATAGATGTCGTAGGCTCACAAAATGTATAGAAGGGTCCAATGTATACTGAAGCCATCGACAGTCAGCTTCACGAATCCGCACTGTAAGGCAACACAGAAGAGGTACTTCCCCGCCACCACCCCGTCTTCAAAGGCGTTGACTCCGCTCTCGGTTAATTCCGTGAGTCTGAGAGCTGTGTCTTATGCGCTGTGATGCTTAACGAATACTTAACGAGGCTGTCACTGTGTTACACAATAAGCCAATGGGGGAACAAGGGGGATATTTCCCATGCAGAACAAGAGATGTTCTACCTAACTAGTTCTGTGTCTCCCACATGGATAAAAACCACCTCCCCCACCCTGATCCACAGCCCAGGTGTCACTATTTGGTCTTTACAGGGATGGAGCTGAGCAGGGCCATCCGGTGGATCATCAAGCTAAAGGTGTGCCTTCTCCCGAAGCTCATCTAGACGCATCGGAGCAGGGGCTAAGTGGCAAAAGACAAGAGAGGAACCAGCACTGCCCTGAACAGACGCTACTGAAAAGGGGCCAGCGCTGCTCTAATAACAAGTGGCTTTTCTGAAGAGCATGGAAAACTCTTTTGTAGGCATAAATGGGACTCTGGCCCAGCATAATAAAACTCCACTTTTCTCAGGAAAAGTGGGAGATTTCGGACTTATTGGAAATGACATCATTTCAAGAACACTAAGGCAGGCTGCCACATGTGCGGCCTATTTCCCTGGCTGTGTTCAAATGAGGGCCATTGTGCTACAAGACTAAGCCCTCCTTTTCCAGGGAACTCTGTGCTTCTGGAAAAACTGTATGTTCTGGAGACGTGGAAGCACAGATCGCTCCACAAGGGCCACTCACCGTCACACACTCGCGTGTCCTCGTTCAGATAGTAGCCCGTTGGACAGCGGCACTGGAAACTGCCGAAGGTGTTGATGCACTTCCCGCCTTGGCAGAGTCCCGGGAGCTCCTGGCACTCGTCAATATCTGCCAGCGAGGAAACAGAGGTGCCTCAGCACTGTCCTCAAACCCTGGGGTGCAGTGGGTGCACACTTTACAGTGAAGGAAACAGAAATACCTTCCAATATAACGGTGATGGGGTTTGGACGGAAACCTTCTCCTCCAGGGCAAAGAATTTTGTACTCCGCTATTGAAACAAGAGAAAAGAAATCAAAGGGAATTCTTCTGAATGGAGAAGTTTTAGAAGTAATACCCTCAAGAGAAATGCTGCCACTTCCAGCCGGAAGTGCTCACTTTCAGGAATCGATAGACCCTGTTCCACCCATCTCAAGCAAGGTAACTTCTTTGTCTCTATGTGTCATTTTCTAATGGCTTCTGCCATGTGTCCCATGTGTCCTTAGTCTTGGGACACTTCAACTTAGCTCCTGGTCTTATATTTTTGTGAATTCTTTTACTCCATATCTCCACCACTGTTTCTCTTTAAACATTTTCTTTCCCGTCTTACCGTCTAATAAGTTCTGCTTCCATTGTTAGTTTTGCTCAGCTTTGCTGCCTGGGAAGTACAGCTTCCTTCGGGAATGGGCGCAAGCCTGCCTCCAAAGCCCTTTGCAAACACTGCCTTAGGCAAAGCTCTTCTCTCCAAACTTGCCTGGAAAATCTTTTAAGTAATGCTCTCTGCTTCTCACTCAGATAGAAGTGAGATGCTGGCTGCCCATCTGAGGATTCAGAGCAAGCCAGATGGGGAGATTTCTGACTCTGCCACAAGGCCAAGGCGATGGACCCCCTTTCCTGATCCGCTCAGAGAGACCGCAAGTGGCTCCCTCCCTCGGCAGGTTCTCCCCGTGGATGGGCAGGAGAAAGGATGATGCCCACTCACTCGTGTTCACAGCTGGGCACACTTCACAGGGGGTGCCCCAGGCTCTCCCCAGAGAACAGCAGCAGGAAGCCTTGGAGACACCAACTCCGATCTCGTTGCTACAGGCTGTGTCTCCGTTGTCCCCCCGGGGCCGGATATCCAGATAGCAATTTCCTGAGCGGGTATCTGTTTCCCATAGACAAATGAGAAAGTGTCAGCCCAATTCATTCTACCTGAGGGTTGAAAATGTAAACTCATTTCCAAAACTGTTTAAAAACCAGAAATTACATTTACTAAGAATCTAAAAAAGTGCTCAAGAATATATAGTGTACTGGGAAATTTTGTACCTGAGGATATGAAATAGAGTTTGGAAATGTTCTGGCTTCTATATTAGTTTTGTAAATGTTGAACATGGAATGTTCAGCGCTGCATTAAAAATAATAAACAGTGTGTGTCTCTGGGAAGTTTTGAAGATCTTACCAACACAGCCAACTCGAGTTGGATTCAGCTCAAAATCAGGTGGACAATCACAGGTGTAGCTGCCCGGGGTGTTGACACAGTTCCCGCTGATGCACGTGGTGGGGTCCAGGCACTCATTAACATCTAAAGCCAAACAGCCACAGAATCACCCCGGAGCTGACGCCAGGCTGACATCACTGCAAGACGGTAGGACCAAGTCTGGGGCTCCCAGCAAGAAATTCTGAGTCACAACTCACAATGTCATCTAGAAACAGTCTTCCACTTTGAAACAAAACTCCTTGGGAAGGAAATAAGTCATAGTCTTGGATCTTTTTCCCCCTGGAACACATTTACCACTCCAGCTGTCACTGGGATAGAATATAATTCTGGAACTAGGAAAAATATTCCCGTGAAGGTGACTGAAGGCAAAAACATGGCTGTGACCTCGGTCAAGCAAACTTCAGGCACAGGGGTACAGATCCAGGGGTCCACAGGCATAGGCGACTTCAACCCACACCCCCATGCATGAGGTGTAGTTTGTTTCTCCAAGCATGCAAAGCGTCTCTCTCTACCCTTGATGCTGAGTTAATGTTTCTCTTTCACTTTCTATTTCAAAAATACACACGGAATTCCATGTCTTTAGGACATGGGTTTTGGCAAATTCCACCTCTGTACCATCCTTTTGTCTGTTTTGAACACTTAGAAAATACTTGAAACTAGACAATCGGATTCAGACAAGATAGACTGGGACTCCCTGTCCCGGGGTCTTCCCATGGAAATGGTAACCTCCAATGGGAGTTGATTCTTTTGCTCAAATCCCAGGTGAACTTGGACAGGACTTGGGAACTTGAATTGCATGTCCCAACTAAGAGCAATGAAGCCAGGACGATGCAGACAGAGACCCAGAGTTGGGCAGAGGGTCTGGGCCAGGGGAGGTATGCTAGAGGTCCAGTTTGGGCCATATTACTTTTCCGAAAAACTAAGGGATGGTGTGTGTGTGGGAGGGCATTTGTGAAGAAGCGGAGTGAGCAGGATCTGGTCAGCCCCTGGGTCAGAGCCTGCTTAGGTGTCTGAAAGCAAACCGGGTTTTTCCTGAAGTCCAGGGTTCCTCCAGCCTGGGACTTGAGCCCCAGTGTCCCAGATCAGAGGGTGGACAAGGAAGCAGAGAGGCAGGTGGCTGCTGAGGGCTTTGCTCAGCACCCAAGAGCACAATGCAGCAGGCTGCTGGGTGCCTGGGCCTTTGGATTTGTCTCCTTCGGTTCCCTGAGTGTCCTCTCCTCTACAAGAACACAACTTTGACACTGGAAATGGGTGGCTGGGCTCTGTGTGCAAGGCGCTATGATGATTACCCACCGGGCCAGGTGGGAAGAGGCGAACTGTGATGAAAGGTACAAGAAGGATCCCAGCATGTGGCTTTTAAAGGAAACTGACGCTGACCCAAAGGAGGAAAGGAAACGTCCGGGAAGCCACAAAGCGAGTGCCCAGGGAGCCTTCCTCCTCTGCGGCCAGGAGCTCTGTTCATGACCAGTCTGGTGTGTGGTCCCAGGGACGCCCAACAGCTGGGTCCCCTGGGACACCTGGGAGCCAGCTTTGCTGGGACCGATCTCACCTGTACAGTTGCCACCGCTTCGGTCCAGTTCGTAGCCGATGTCACACTCGCAGCGGAACAGGCCAGGGAGGTTGTGGCAAGTTCCGAAGACACAGATGTTTGGGAGGGAGCACTCGTCAATGTCTTGGGGGGAGGGTAAATAGGGGAGAGGTTAAGTTCACTTTTTTGCCAGAGAAACTGCCTAATGTACGGCGAGTGATATTAATGTTAAGACCAGGAAGTCTACCTGATACCAATCTAGGCACTTTTCCTCTGGATTTTCAGATAATTTGTCACACACAGGGATGTCTCATTAGTGACAAGTTCATTTCCTCAGCCCCTACTACCTGTCAAGCACTGGACTAAGCATTTTATATATATATTATGTATGCATATATGCATTATATATGTATATATAAAATTCAAGGCATTTCATGTAAGTCCACATGAGTATTGTAAAGCAAGAGCTACATAGGCCACGTTAGACTAAATTCTTCTGAAATTCTGACCTTTCTACTGGCCATTTCTGTTGGGAGTTAAAATTTTAAGAGCCACAAAGTGTTTTCTTTGTGGTCGCTCTGCGGTAGTCAGTTTTACAATCATCTGTCCCTAGTGTGTGTGTGTGTGTGTGTGTGTGTGTGTGTGTGTCTTACTGCTCACAGAGGTCTGAGAACTGCAGACTTCCCTCCCAGGCCTCTGCCTCTGCCTCACACTCACAGTTTCCTTGCACACTTGGTATCTCGGCACATTTTCAGACTCGAGACTGGCTTTAAATAGCCACCAACACCCTGCCAGCAATGATTTATATTAAGAACAAACAAACAAACAAAAGCTTCCCTCATAGCATGAAGAGAAGCAAAACTTTCACTGTGACTATTTACGTTACCAGATGTGGCATGGTACCTGTTTTCCTTGGATATTTGGAGTAACAAAAGTAAACAAGGCATTAGGCATATGATCAAGAGCATAATCTAGTTTCTTGCCACAAGGGAGTTTTAAATCAACTCTGCATATTTAATGTAAACTGTACAAAGAACGCGCAATAGTCCCATAACAAAGAAAAGTGTTTACATAAAAATATATGAGGAAGACAGTACATACCTCATAAAGACCAGTTTTGAGTTCATGTCTTATTAACAAGGAACAACTATTAGCTAATACATCAATCAAGGCCTTGTTTAAACTTCTGCCAATTGTTATCACTCATTTATTTCTACTGAAATCTTTTTAGTTTGGGTAGGCACTAATTATTTTCAAAGAAGGAGGATGTGCTTCAGTTTGACAGCTGTGGGTAAAGAGGAGAACCTTATGTTTCTTAATTGGATCCATCTTTAGCCTGCAGGTTCCCAGGACTCGTCCTGTCTGACCAAGCTTTCAGAGGAGGACAGACACCGGAAGCTCAGCGACACCATGACATATGCCATGATTCCGAGGGGCTCCCCATGGAACAGATTTGCAAAATACTCTCCCATGTTTGTAGAAGTTAGATACTTTGAGGACATTCTGGGACTCACTCAGGACATTAATGTGCGTTTGGAGATGACTGTCTGTGTCATTATGACACCTTTACTTCTAGAAAACAACCACAGCAGACGTTAACAACTGTATTTCTATTGTTAAAGATAATCCTCCCACAGAACAGGGGAACTGTAGTTTGAGTTCTTCTCCCCAGCAAGAGGGACAAATGGGTGGTGAAGAATTAACCACGCTCGCGTCTCCTCCTCCTCTCCCTCTTATGAACAGTGGTGCGTTCCTGGTCACCATCTGGCCAGGCTGGGTGTAGCTATGACAAAAGAGAAATGGTCTAGCTGGAGCCCTAACCCCTCCACAAACCGACAAGACCAGCTTAGATGTGAAAGTCAAAACACACCTTGGTTTGAAAAAAGGACAAGGGCCAGTGATGTTTCAATAGCCTAATCTCCTCCTCCCTGGGAGTTACCTTCACAGGCCTTCCCATCGGCGCTGGGCACGAAGCCCATGTCGCACTCGCAGCGGTAGCCTCCGGGGGCATTGAGGCACTGGCCGTTGCCGCAGAGATTCAGGTTCTCTGAGCACTCGTCGAGGTCTGCAGGCGGAAAGGATCACAAGTCACTCTCCTTCAGCTGGGAGTTTTCCAATTCCTCAGGTCCTACAATTTTTATAACTCTCAACATCCTGAGGGTAGCCATATTTTCAGAACTTCTATTTACTATGTTTAAACTCATTTGTTTTTCTCTTTTGAATGCTCTACGTAATAAACATGGGGCTCATATGCAGAATCCCGAACGTGAAATGATCCTGAATGCTGTAAAATCGATAAGCCAAAGGAGTTATTCAAACGTGTGAGCCTTTTCTGGGAGGGTCATCCCCGTGGTGGCCATTTCTGTGACCCGGAAGAACAAGCGTGGTTTCCTGTCTGCTTCTCAGCTTGGATGGGTAGCAAAGGAACTGGGATGGCAACTACAGAGGAGACCGAAAATTCCTGACTGCTTATCCCTTCCTTGTTTTCTTCACCACAGGCATTAAATATCAAACAAATGAACAATACATGTTTAATACTTGAAATTTAAATAGTTTCTCAAAGCCAGTGGGAGGTTTATGTTTACAAAACTTCACTGGGTTTGGCAGAGATGATTTCAACTATGATAAAACTTTCAGTGAGGAAAAAAATCCAAGAAAATCACTTAATATGGGCCTTCACCTCTTTGTGGTTAAGGGACATCTTATTAGCAAAATGCTCAGATAAATAAATGTTTAAGTCCTATGAGGCAGCTATACTACTTAATGGATCTCACTATTTTATTGAATCCCAAAGCCCTCACATAAAAGTGTGGCCTGTGTACACATGTACATGTAAGTCTATGTATGACTTATGCAATCTGTTCTCAATCATATATATTTAAACACATGTACCAGTCCATGTTAAACCTGTGACTATTAACTGAAGCTAAGAAGAAATTTTTACTAATAAATTATAAAACGGGAAGTGAATGAATTCCTTACAAAGCAGTTCAACCATGTACTAATAAATTTTTAAAAAATAAAGCACAATTTATAAGTTATAAAAAGAGTAGTTATAGAATTCTTATACCAATATAGAATGATGATGAGGATGATAATGGCTAGAAGGAGAAAATTACAAACTGTATAAAATATATACTGTTCTAATCTAGAGAATCTTATCCTTTTTCCTTCCTTACAATAGCTTCCTATAGCCAGCTTATCCTCGAGTTTGGCACAGGAAGCAAATCATCAGTGAGAAACAGGCACAAAAATATAAAGGTGAAGGCACACAGAAGGAAGTGTGGTTTGATTTAAACTAATGACATCTTTTTTATAGTAACATATATTATATACATATGTACTACATATACCACATACTATACTATATAGTATATATATATATACAGAGAGAGAGAGAGACAGGCAGAGACACAGAGGGAGGTTGAGAGTTAGTTTCTGAGGTCTCCCCAATTAACCTGGCTCCACATTTTCATTCCGTAAGGATCTAGTCTTAAATACTCTTCCGTTAACTGACCCAGCCTTCAAACAAAATTGCTGGTCTGAAGCCTGCGGCATCCCCGCTCCTCCGCCCGGGTTTACATGGCTGCTGCGGCGCGCGCCCACCTGTGCACGTGAAGCCGTCACCCGTGTAGCCTTCCTTGCACAGACAGCGGTAGGACCCCAAGGTGTTCTTGCAGTCGGCGTGCTGGCTGCACAGGTGGGTTCCATTGGAGCACTCATCCAGGTCTTCAAGAAAACGGTGACATCGTTATTCAGAGTGTGGCAATGACATTCAGGAAAACACGAATTAAATTTGAATTAAGGACTTAATATTCCCACATTTATAACCCACACAGTTCCTGATAAGCAATTCCCATTGTTTTCCAATTCACCTGTGCACTTAATGCCATCTCCGATCCACCCCGGGCTGCAGCTACACCTGAAGCTCCCCGCGGTGTTGGTGCACACAGCATGTCTGCCACAGTTGTGCGCTCCAATCTCACATTCATTGATGTCTGCAAAAACAACCAGGAGTTTAGCAGATGGTGGGCACAAATGCCTTTTGGCAGCTTTAAATAACTTAGCAATATTCAAAAACCGACTTGACCCAGTACTGTACAACTAGTTTAGCACCCACGCGTCGACTACGTATATATGGAACAACTTTACATTTCAATTTATAAAGAGAGAGCAATGTGACAGTACCTGCAGTTGTTAGCACTAATTATTTTCCATATCTTAATATAAGTGTCCAATCTCTGCAAAGCAAAATGAACCTCTTTCCAGGTGAAGACCTTAAAAAGTGAGTTGCCCCGTGTCCTGGAGTATTAATGTTATGGTCATGTTTCTGTTATCAATATTTTATTAAGACAATTGTAGAGTACTGATGTACATTGTTTTCATATTCTCTACAGACACACTAATACAATGTCATTGGCACTATCAGAGAGTTTCTGAGTCATATATATACAAAATACATTTTATTCTTAAATTTAGAACATTATTTAATTATACTTCTATGAAAGTTTTATTTTAGTATTGCCAATTCAAGCATATGCGGAAAATGTCCCTCAATACAGTATGTGGATCATCTTTTCTAGCTCCTTAGAGTCCTAGAACACTGGACAACCATGCTTTTCTTGCATATATAACATAAAACTCAAGTCAATCCAGTAGAAATTTTATCAGCGTAAGGGTCATTTTACTAAAAAGTTCCAAATCCTCCACAATTCTCCATTCTCTAAAATTCTACTTCCAAATTTAGCCAAGACAGAATATATAAAAGTGTTATAGAAATAATATAAAGCATGGATCAAAATATGTTTCCTGAAATTAATCCATTATAATAATGAGTTACACTCATAATCAACTTTGTCATTTACTAAGAACAAGAACTCATAGATACAATATTATGACTTCAGATAGAAACCAATATGTCTACAAAACTTAGGTCAAGAGGATAATGTTGGGAGAATCTCCGTGGATCACCTGAATAGTGGCAAGAGAAAGAAACCGGGCGAGCAACTGTGTTTACTCTTTTGTTTATTTCGGAAGCGTAATCCAATAATTTGAAAGTGTTTGGAAACACGGTGTTTGCCAAATGTTCCATCTGCAGCCCTGACACAGTCCTGGGGTCTCTGGCTTCTTCATAACTTCTAGAGCAAATAGGAAATAAAGCAACGACAGATTCCTGCTACAGAAAATATCTCGTAATGTCACTGATAATCACGAGATGGGGACAGGTCTGGAAGAATGTCCTTCCGATGACAGTGTGTTACACTGGTGAATTTTAAGGTCCCTTGGTGGCCACGAGTGAGTTCTTAGGGCAGGTCAAGGGAGGCACATGGCTTCAGACTCGGGCCTGGGGGCATTAACCAGGGGAATAACCGAGCCCAGCACATTCCAAGGACAAGAGGAGGAAGGCCAATGCCAGACCAGGATGGGAAGTGGGCACAGGAGCCCAGAAAAGTAACCCTTCCTGAACCTGGCCCAACAGACGCTGCAGAAGGTGCCAGTTGCCCCCAAGCAGGGTGAGGACAGGAGTTTTGTGTGCAGACAATCACTTCCCCCAGAGGTAAAGACTTGAGCCACCACTTTTGAGGAGCTCTGCCTTAATTTGCTTTCCTAGTTTGCCCCGATCTCTGGCCAGTCACCTCAGCTGGAAACGAAGAGCTCCACGGCATGTGTATCGAGGCCCCAGATATCACAGAGTCAAGGAACTAAGTGGGAAGAACTCAGTTCCGCTGTCCTGATCTTCAGAGGAGGAGACAGAGGTTGGGCCCTTCACACAGCAGGGGACTCGGCAAGACTGCCTGGGACTCAGTTTCCCTGTCTTCGAATGACCTTCTTCCCTTGGGGCATAGCTGTCCAACTGAGCTTGTTTCTTAGGAACTTCCGGATTTTATTCTAAATCTTGCATTACAGAATTCTCAAAATACTAGTGAATATTTACAAACTTACAGAAATAATCATGTATCTCTTCTAAGCACCATATATAGGACACTGCTGGCTTACTAATCTAGTAATCCCGCAGTCTTTTCCATCCATAGGACACCTAATGGTTAAAGGTATCCTCACTGTCATATGCCTTTTACCTTCCATACTTAATCTTGCATTTAATAAAATTACTATTTCTTTTAAAAGTCTTCTCCCTCTTTTATTCTTAGTAATATGTTAATATAAAATTCCAAGTCAAGAAGATTTAAAAAATATATATACTGCAATGCTTTCAAGATAAAAAAAGAAATTATATTTGCAAGGGGCTGTGTTTCCTGGGCATTGGGGTACTAGAAAAAGAGTAACTCAAGAGCCAATACTGAATGCTCTACGTTGTGAATATTTGCACAATGCCTTGCTCTCAGTATATAACAAGCGAGTTAGAAAGACAACACGACCACAGAGTGGAAAGGCATTTCTGAGTAAAAAGTTTTTTGTGTGTGGTGTGTGCACATCTGAGCCAACTATTATTAATTAATGGTTTCTATGGCAGACTTGGACCTAGGCATGTACTTCATTATAAAAATCGAACAGAAGGGGAAACCGAGTCATAAGCAAACAAGCAAACAAAAGTGCTGTATTGAAACACTCTTCAATAATGTGAAGGAAACACAGCACATGCTTGCCAAAAACATCTCTTTCTGGACAAATGTTCTCTTTCCTCCACAACTTTGCTCCAGACAGAAAATTCCTTTCAAGATTAAGTGTAAGCCAAGACAAGCAAAGAAATTCAAATTTCAGACTGATGCTGCAGCCTCCTTAACCCTCTCAGTCCTCCACCACAGGAGCAAAGGTCCCCTGTGCCAGGCCCTTCGAAGGGCAGGGGCATGCCCTGGGCAGCCTGGGCACAGGTTCTGTGCGTCCTGGGAGAGTCTGCAGTTCAAGGGCTCCAAGCTGCCCTGTCTTTCCACGACCGTCATGTAGGGAGAGGCTGTGCCACCCCACAAACACCTGAGTTTGGCCACCACCACTCCCCTCACGTGGACCCTGATCTCGAGGAGGGGCACAGTGCCAATCTCCTCCATCGGAGGTGGAGGAAGAGGGTGTGACAGCGAACGGAAAGGGCAAACACAAAGGCTACTTGGATTTCTTAATTTGGATCAAAATTTGAGCCAAAACTTTTAACTGAACACCCATGGTGTTTTCACAGGCTGATAGCCAGAGGACGGAGGAGAATGAGCAGTGATACGGAACTGGAAGGAAACGCACACACATCTCTCTGACTGCTGGGGGCTGACGTGTGTGATTCTCTCCCATGGACTAAGACCCACCAGAACCATTCCTCGTGTGAAAGCAACCAGAGAGCCTGAGAAGTGGATTCACTCTGAAATCCCGAGATTTTCACTGAAAACGATTCTGATTTGATTCCACTTAAGGCAGGCTGTATTCATTAACAAGTGGGCATGCGCTGGGAGGTAGGTTCATCCCAGTGAGCTTATGAATGCCAAGACCCAACCAAGATGGCACACGGCAGTGGCCCATCTTTTTCTTCTTCCAATGATGGTTCCATAGGATGAGCAGTGAAAGACCTGCACCGGGTCGCAGCACTATTGCCATCCAGCCACTTTGGCCAAGGAGCAAGGGCTGCATTTTAGGTTCCAAGCACATTCTCTCTCCGTTAAATCAAACATTCCCCTGGGCAGTACCCACAATCTGGACAAACCTCACGGAGAAAAGAAGAAATCCTTAGCATCTGTGTGGGCTCGGAATGTAAGTCAGTGGGTGGATTCTTAACACTGCTGAAGTGATTGGGGGAAAAACATGTTTATTTGTTAAAATGGAAACAATCGGTAATGACAAGAGAGCTGAAATATTTAGACAGAGCTGTAATGGAGCCCAGAGAAGGTTTTTTAGTTCCCATGAAAGAAAAAAATTCCTTCTTATGAAATAGCATGCATGTTTTTATAATTCCTTTCCAGGGTACTCATTAAAAAAACTACTAAATAAATAAATAAGTGGATGCATTTCTTTTGTGTATTATCACGGCAAGGTCCCTATGTCTGCTCTTGCTGGTATTTGTCGTGTGGCTTGTTGCATATTTTCAGGTATATCGGTTGCCTGGGATATGATAAGCATTTCTCTTTCATGTGACCATCTCCAGGGTTAACTGATGGTGTTGTGATTGACCCTCATTTTAAACCAACCGCAGGCTAAAAGAGCCCTAGTTACATGAGTTTTTTTTTTTTAAAAAAAATTCTGGCCCAGATTTTTAAAGACTTGTTTTTAAGTGTACCAAAGTTTCTGCCAGTTCCTGTTTGAGTAAGTCATTTGCAATCCAACGAGAAACCCTAGGTTTCTAACAGCATTCACAGGTTAGTTTTTCTCTTCTCTCTTTAGTGCAGCCCTTCCTATGCAGACCCCACAAGTCACAGCCATGTCACTCACCCAAGGGGACAGCTGTTAATCACAGAACAGCCTGGTTATAAGCCAGTGGAAGACCTAGAAGTAAAACCCAGGGTTCCACTCCTTTCGGTGAGAATACCGCACGTCATGCCACTGTGATATCGAGGGGCCCAAGAACCAAATCTCCCTGCAGTGCTGACTGGATTTTATCAGACTGAAAAATCATTTTAGACTGCAAAGTAAAGGAACAGGGAGGAGGGGAGGACACTTGCCCCTTGGAAAAGATAGAGTGTTTCCTCAACTTCCTATCTCACTTCCTGTTCATGTCATTACTACAAGGCTGCTGTTGTTCATGTAAAACCCATGTCATCTCATTTCCCATGCAGCCCACAGCTCTTGTCATGGGTCTTGGTATCTCTGCAAATGCAATTATGACAAGCAAGCCTTCCAATTTGCAGAGTAAAATTTTCCTCTTTAAACTGATTTCAATCATGTATTAGTGAATAGTAATATAGAATTTTTGCTGGACTAGAAGTCTGGTCTTTTGGTAAAATGGCCTCTAGATAGTGTCTGGATGCCTCATTGAATTTGACAGCCCAAGCACCTATGCATTGGCCAGCACCACGCCAAGGGTGTTGTAACCATTAGCTCTCATTTACCTAAAATGATACTAATATGGCATGAAAATTCAAGTGTTCCTGGTAAAAGGCCTGAAATAATCAGCCACTGAGCATGGTCCAGTTAGCTGGAATCAGAGAATGGAATTCTAGAGATGCTTTTTTATAGGCAACGAAGACGGTCCCGTGAGATTCAATTTTCCCTTCATACTCATCATTTCAAATGCACTGGACTGCAGCGAGCTCGGCTCAGCCGGATAATGCTCTTACCCTTAGCTGTGTAAAACAGTGCAGAACTATCCTGCCTGCCTCTTTGTTACTGTCAGACCTCCCTCCCTTACCGAGAGCTCTGTTTATACTGGAAGCTAAAAATAAAGCTTGAACCATGCACAGACGGAGCTATACAGATGGATGGGCCCGTGGGGGAGCGAGAGTTTCGACACTGTGCCATTTATCAGAGTGGACACCGGGCCAGGCTGCACATGAGAATATCACAGCAAACACAAAAATATTCCAGTTTTAATCACCTTTCCATGATTTGGCTAGGTCTTGTCATTTCTGAACCAACAGTTAACATGACCATCATTGTCCTATGTATCAGTAAATTGACACCTAGTATTATTGGCCAGTTTGTAACAATAATAAATATATTTTGGTGCTTTCTCAAAATATGCCAATATAATTAAGAGGAGGATCTGTACATTTACTACACTGCCAATCTGCAAATATTTTATTGTTTGTTTTAAGTCACCAGGGCCTGCCAAACTGGCTTTTGGAATTAAAGTCTGTTATTTGTACAAAAAAGTAACACAGTTACCTAATTTAAGTTCGCCATGGTCTCTGTGGTGTTTTCAATTATGTTAGATGCCATAATATGTTATGTTAATGTAAGTTGCTAAAGTAAAAGTTTATTATGCTATCCTATGTACTTAACATCACTGCCTTGTGTTTGAAAACACCAGCTAACACTTAGGAAACAATGTCACTACCACCGAGTGACTTTTCCCACTTGGCATTTAATAGGAGAGACTCTTACAAATATTGGGAAAGATTTTGACAGGTTCTCTTGCTATTAGACAAACAAAACTGTAAATGGTTCAATTACTGCTTTGTAAGATTTATTAAGCCCCATGAATAAAGACTTATTTGGGCTACAGCTAATTAACACATCAACAGTGCTCTAATTCTTATAAGGGACTGAAAGATTGGTGAGAACTGATAAAACATATGAATTGTAAAATGTGCTTCTTTAAAAGGTAATTTCAATTACAAAATCTTAAATGCAGTCTTGAAAAAAGGTTATTTGGAAAGGCTTGCTTTTTGATTAAGGTATATGAACATTTGATCATTAGCATGTTTATCGCTTTGTCATGAAACTGTGATTTTAGCCTCGTATAAACTGTGTCATTTAAACCGCTCATGTATTTGATGAATCTTTTTCACAGATAAAGGAAAGAAACTTCCACTTACATCCAACATAAAGCATGCCAAATTTCAAAGGCATAGAAGCTAAAGTAATAAAAACATGACACAAAATGCTTTGCAAAGTAATTATAATGCTAATATTTTAAAAACTTCTGTTATTCTGTAGTTACGATGGCAGTCCCTTAACCATTTAATATTTTATTGTTCCGTCTGAAGAGAAAACACACCTGTGCAGCCCGTTTTTCCTTTTTTGCCTGAATAGCCCATGTCGCAGTGGCAGATGAACGAGCCCTTAGTGTTTTCACAAGTTCCACTTAGACAGATATTCGGGTTCAGGTCACATTCGTTGACATCTATAAAACATAGATATTTGTTGTCATTAATCACTATGGCCAGTAAACCAGAAAAAAAGTATAAGGTTTTCACTCAGAAAAATATCATGAAGCAAACACTATAAAATACTGTATTTAAATGCTTTCACTCAGCAAAAGCCATCACACTGGCTTTCGGGACTGCAGACCGACCCAGAGAGTGGCGTTCACCTGGCCCAAAGGTGGGGCTCAGATGCTTAATAAATGAAGTGACGCTCGGCTGAGTGTACAGCCCGCTTCTGTGAGTCAAGAAAACTTTTTAAAACCAGCACACCGCTGCAAGAGTTTTATAATTCAGTCTGCATGCTGCTAACAACTTAACTTCCACACTTTAAAAGAAAGAACTGGGCCGGTGAGATGGCTCAGCGGCATAAGCGCCTGCCCGGCAAGCGCGAGGCCCTGAGTTTGACTCCTGGAACCCACATATGAAAAAGGGCCGGTGATATCGCTCAGTGGCACAGGTGCCGGCTGGCAAGCGTGAGGTCCTGAGGTCAACTCCCGGTACCCACATTAAAAAAAAAAAAAAAAAAAGAAAGAACAGATGAACTGACAGCCTTAATCTACATAGCTAGAAGCTTCATTTGTTCCCCCAAATTCAAACGTTACTTATTTTTTATGACATCTACTTCAATTTCCAGGACATCATTCCATTTTCAGTAAAGGTGTTCAAAAGATACAAGGGTGCTAAGAATTTAAATATAACCAACTCTGGAGTCTTGCTTGTGGCCGGGATGGAATAAACTTCCCACCCAAGACATCTTTTTAAAAAGTGGACACCAGACAGACAAATGGTTTTGCAGGCACTGGACTACATGCAACGAAAGACAATGAATCTGAGAGCAAGAAAATAAATGAGGTGAGTTCTAGATTATCCTCAGATTACTGTTTAGAGGAAGTTCTAAGTCCATGGCCAAAGGAGTGGGAAGCCAGGGCGAAGCCGCTGACACCCTCCCTGGGGGAGGTGAACGTGCAGTGGTGGCAGTGAAGGCAGCTAGAGTGTACAGGCAGAGCAAAGCACAGGGGGCAGCTGCAGAGAGAGCCCCCGGGGTCACGGCGGTCCCCAGGTATTCAGGGAGCAGGATGAGTGTGAAAGGTAAGGACACAGATTCCTCACGGCTGGGAAGGCACTACCCTAAACGATGACAGGCAGCCGTCTTCCAAGTTCACAGGAAGTGTGGAATTAGTAATGCAGCTAAATCTTGACTTAGTAATGCAGCAAAATCAGTCCTAGACTACGCGTTGCTCACAAGCTTACAAGCAAGACTTTGGCAGAAGGAACAATCTGTTTTGAAGTAATTTAACTTAGTCCCGAACAACGCTCAGATGATTTCTAGGAATACAGACATAACCAGCACACAGTAAGGCAAAATTTATTATGTCTGGCCTATGACAAATTACAAAGTAGGAAAATATGAATCACAGCGAGGAAGAAAGTCAATTTACTGAAATGACCCACCCGGCATTGACACTGCTGACAGAATTAGTAGACAAGGACACTAATACAGTTATTATAACTGCATCCCATGCGTTCCAAAAGCAGGAGGAATGGCTGAACATACTAAGTCTAGACAAAGAAAATAAAAGACAAAATAAACTTTTATTGATGAAGACTACAATGTCTGAGATGAAAAATGCTCTAGACAGCTTTCAAGGCAGTTTAGATATTGCAGGAGAAATGCTTAACAAGTTTGAAAGCATAGCAGTACAAAGTATGCACAACAAACGCAATCAGGCCTGGGTTTCACTGCACCGCTGGTAAAGAAAATTTTGTGTGGCTTTTAGTCAAGAATTTTAAAAACCCGAACTCAAGTCACAGCAAGAGGAGGGTTAAATGGATAGAAAGAATGGCTCGTTATAAAAGAAATGTCTACCTGGAGTTGATCGATGGTTAGCTCAATCCACATAACATATCTGATGAGAGTATCGTATCACTAGCAGGCTTTAAAATACAAGCAAATATCCACATTTTCCCCATGGTATCCACCTCCTAAATAAACCTATTAACCTTTCTGTAATTTAACCATGCTTCGGAATAACAAGCCAAGATGGAAAGTTCTGTCTTCTCCGCTTACCCACACAGGTCTTCATGTCTTCGGACGCCATGAATCCATCGTAACACAAGCACCTGTACTCCCCAGGTATGTTTGTGCACTGGCCACCATCGCAGATATTGGGGTTATCGTCACACTCGTCAATGTCTGTAAAGGACAAAACCAACAGTGCCATGTTATTATGACATCATTCGGCAGGAAAACATTAACTGACCCAAGGCAAATAAAACTCAGCCCACCCACATAAGATTGCTAACTCTAAAACCCAAATGAAGCTCAGCGTAAGTTATCCTGCGAAGTTTTGCCACTGGGTGAAAAAGGAGAGAACTATTTTGAAGATTCACAACGTGCTGTTTAAGGACAAGGTCTACACCCGCTTAAAAGTCTATCATTTAATTAGAAATTTTAACTCAGATGAATTTATCATTTAAAAATGATGGGGCCGGTGAGATGGCTCATTGGCTTAAGCGCCTGCCTGGCAAGCGCGAGGGCCCGAGTTCGACTCCCGGAACCCACATACAAAAAAGGGGCCGGTGATATCGCTCAGCGGCACGGGCGCCTGCTGGCGCGCGAGTTCCTGAGGTCGACCCCCCGGTACCCACAAAAAAAAAAAAAAAAAAAAAAAAAAAAATGATGCTGATGGGGGCCGGTGAGATGGCTCAGTGGCTTAAGCGCCTGCCCGGCAAGCGCGAGGGCCCGAGTTCGACTCCCGGAACCCACATATGAGAAAAGGGCCGGTGATATCGCTCAGCGGCACGGGCGCCTGCTGGCGCGCGACGTCCTGAGGTCGACCCCCGGTACTCACAAAAAAAAAAATTTTAAATTCTAATCAATAAAGAACATGCATTTTGTAGTCCATTTATCATGCGCTAGGTACTATGTTAAGTTTTGTACGTATTCTTCCACACAGGCAATCTGAACCGCATTTCATACAGATGAAAAATCAGATGCTAAGTGTCTTCACCAAACACCACAGCTACACTGTGTGACAAACGAGGATTTGAAGCCAAGACCGCCTGACTCCAAAGCCCTGGGCCATCCTCCTTGGGGAACTGTTACATGGAGACTTCAGCAGGAGGCCGCCTCACTCACCGGTGCATGATCTCTGGTCAGGCATCAGTGCAAATCCTGGCTGACAGCTACATTCGTAGCTGCCTTCCGAGTTTGTGCAGAAGGTCTCGCATCCGCCGTTCATTATGCTGCATTCGTCAATGTCTAAAAGAGATGAAAACAACGTCACCTCTGGTATGATCTGAATGCCTATCCCCTCCACAATTCACGTGGAAACTTTACTACCATTGTAAAAGTATAAGAGGTGAGACCTTCAAGAGTACTTAGCCCAGGAGGGGTCCACCCTGTGGGGGCACTGGTGCCCTTGTAAAATGGTAAATGTGGCCGTCCTGCTCTCTCACCCTCTTTTGCCTTCTGCCATGGGATGACCCAGGCCCAAGGCCAGTGCTTTGTCACTGGACTTCCCAGCCTCCAAAAGTGTGAGTGTGAATTTCTACGCATTACAAATCACCCGGGCTCGAGTACTCTGTTACGGCACCCTATGAATGGACCAGGATGCGGGCTCCAGTACTCTGTTACAGCACCCTACGAATGGACTAGGACGCCTTCCTTTGTGTTTGTGATTGTGGCAATTCTTCAGGTCACAGAGTCAGCTATAAACGTGAAGTTCTGTTGGACTGGCAGAGGTTCTGATCCCTTTCGAGAATCTGAGCTGAACTCTTCACTTGTCCTGGGCCATGTTTCAGAAAAATTTGTGCTGATTTATGGTTTTGGGTAGAAACCATGTGAGACTTGGCAGTTGTCCATGGTGTCCACCCCAAACCCAGCCAAAACTGGCAGCATCTACAAAATTGCCCTTTCTTTGGGCACCATAAAGCCACAGTGCTTTCTTTGCCCCTCTTCACAGCACGACCAAAGCTACGGAGCACCCACCACAAAGCACAGTGCTCGCCCCCCAAAAACCCATCTTTCAAGAGTGCCAGACTCAGCCCCTATTCAGGGTAAAATAGAAACATCCTGTGGTCTTTCCCAGAGTTATTCTCTAAAATCTTTAGCTGTTCTACAGCACCCAAGGACAGGGATCTCGTCCCATGCTTTTTTGTCTCTCCCACACTCCTCACCAGGTTTGGCTTAGCTAAGGTGGTTAGCTGTATGGGCTGATTTTCCTTGGCAAGCATGCATAATGACAAGGCACACGCTACCATTCATCATTGGCAACATGAGTCAAGTCATACTCGTTATAGCTAAAATGTCCCATGTCCTTTATTTGACTGGTTCTTATAAAGGAAGTGGTGAGACCTAAAGATTGCAAGCCACCGTGAAAAGAATTCTATTTACAGGACAAGGAGAGAGATTAAGAAAAAGTAGTGACAGAAACAGAACTGAGCACACATTGTTTGAGACCCTGGATAAAATAAAACAGAGAGTAAAAGGCAGCCAAGCACTCACCCACACAGAAGAGCCTGTCAGGCGTGGAGTGGTAGCCCGGGTTGCAGGCGCACTGGTATTTCCCGATGAGGTTCACACAGCGGCCGTTGGGGCAGAGGTTGGCACTCAGTTCACACTCATTGATGTCTGTTTAGAAACCAAGAAGAGCAAACTTGCAAACAGAAGCTTCTGCAGCTGGCAGAGAAGCGGCTCAAAGCACCGACGTCGAGCAAGTGGGCTCAACATCTGCCTGCTTACCGATGCACGCAGAGATGTTTGGGGACAGCTGATGGCCAGGCGGGCACTCGCAGCGGTAGCTCCCCTCCGTGTTCAGGCACGTGCCTCCTCGGCAGAGGAGAGGGTCTCTCTGACACTCGTTGATATCTGCAAGATGGAGGGGAGCGTGCTAACAATGCCGTGGTGTCCTGATCTCTGTCACCACACCAGTCCTTCCCCTGCAACAAGACTTCTACTACAGCGTGCACCGGAATTCTCTGCAACTTACTGTCTATCCCGAGTGCTAAATTCAGCCAAGACCCTACCATATGACCCCCTCCTCCCCCCTGCATGTCGGTCTCCCTCTGCCACAGCTGACCTGTGACCCATGGGCCAGGAGACCCAGGCAGTGGCAGCAGGAAGAACCTGGGACGCATGCTGCAAGGCATCAAAGCATCTCAGAATCCTTTTCTCCCTGTGCTCATCAAATGGCCACACTCACCCATGCAGTTCTTCATCATCATGAATCCGCTCTCATAGCCCACGTCACACTTGCACTCGAAGTCCCCCGGGGTGTTGACACACTGGCCCCGGCCACAGAGGTCGGGAGATATGCGGCACTCGTCAATGTCTGCACGCAAACACAGGCGGGGCCAAATGAGTGTCGGGGACACAGGGAAGAGGAAGGGTGCTCAAGGGCGCCCCCTCTCCTGCCCCTGGGGGCCCAGCACTGACCTGTGCAGTTCCTCTCTTCAGAATCAAGAGCAAAGCCACTGTCACACCTGCACTTGAAGCTGCCGATGGTGTTGCGGCACTTGCCGTGGGTGCAGAGGCTCGGGATCATCTTGCACTCGTTGATGTCTGCACGGGAAATACAATGTAGGGGACAGGAGCATGAGTGACCACGGGGGGTCTCTGTGAGCAACCACTGGGGGTCGACCAGAAGGATGGCAGGTGCTGAGTTAAGGTCTTGGCGAAACCTGTTTCAAAGAATTGTGTTGACCTGAGACAGGCCTTGTAAACATCTCTAGCTTTTTCGACTTCTCCTTTTTAGGAAGCAGTGTTAGAAAAGCAAAATATTGGTGCGCACCCATAATCCCAGCCCTCTAGGAGGCTGAAGCAGGAGGACTGCAAGTTTGAGTCTGATCTGAGCAATTTAGCAAGACCATGCCTCAAAATAAAAAAAAATTAAAAAGGGCTGGGGATGTAGCTCAGTATGAAGACCCTGGCTTTAATCCACAGTACTGCAAAAAAAAAAAAAAAAAAAAAAAAAAACAACCAAAAGTTATATGCATGTATTTGGACCTCCAGGGCCCTGTACACTGCATGATACATACAAATGAAGGTATTAACTATTCCAGACACAAATATCTATTATACTTAAGGCACACAGAGGATAACCAGAATACACTGTCCCAACACAACCAACTGAATGGGTAGCAGAATGAGGTACTCATTTAGTACTTGTTGGTGCTTTCTTGGATATATTTTAAAATTCTTATAAGAATTTCAAAGGTGTCATTTATAATTTGAATTGTTTGCAGGTAATTTCATTACTTAGAGTTTTTCTTCTAAATATTATACACCATTAAAGTTTAACCAATAAAAGCTTTTGTTTTGAGACAGGGTCTCAGGGTGGCCTTGAATGAATGGCAATCCTCCTGCCTTAGCCTCCTGAATACCAGGATCACAGGCCTGTGCCAGCATACCCAGTTTAATAAAGAGTTTCTTGAATTTATTTAAGAGATATTTTTATTTTAATATGTGCTAATAATTATAATAAAATATGCATAGTACAGGTAGAAAAGATTTTAAAAAAAGACATCTAACAGGCCACTTAGAAACTGTCTCTGCAGATGGGACAATTTTAATTCCCAGGGCTTCTTGGGCGAAAAAGACAGAAAAGAATATGAAGATGAAGACCATGAAGAGGTCTTCTATACTTTTTTATACTATGATATTTAAGTGGCATTTATTCACGGAGGTCTCGTTTTTCTGAGTTGGTTTGCTTACGTCATATATAATAACTAGGATGTAGTAACTTGGTCCAGATTTTCAAAGCCCAAGCAAGAGACGGGGCCCCAACTGAGCAACAAACACGAAGGCCACACTCACAACAGCAGTGGGGCCTCCCCACATCGCTAGGACTCTGAGGCCTGCATCCTTACGTGCAAACATTTTTCGGAATTAGATAAATCTATACTCTCTCACTTTTGACATGGATTTTAATTCTGGCATGACAAATAGAGTAACACTGCAACATCCTCATCACGGAGCGTCCGCCACAGAACAGGAGTCGGCTGGCTGCGCAGGAGGAGGACCCCCCCTTCTCTACTCTCAGGCGGGTGGCAGTGACAGCCAGGCAGCTGGTATACAGAGTCAAACATCAACCAGGCAGGTTTCTTTTTCATTTATTTATTTATTTATGGCTTAGTGTGACAGGGATTAGTGAGGCAGGAGTTAGGAGTCTATCAGGCAGTAAGGACAGAGGCCCCAAAACGGAGTCCGGAAGCCCCAGATGGAGTCTGCTGAGTCACCACCCTGCAGGGGTCTTACAAAAACGCCTGCCAGGTGTCCTCTGGCTGCCTGCGACCTCCCCACGGTGATCAGGGAGAGCCTGGCTGACGGCACCCTGCATGGCACTGTGTGACACAGCACAGATTGGGCCCTATAAAGCATGGAGTCCCCTACAGGGTAGAGAGCGTATCGCTTGTGCAATGGCACGGGCTCCCTTCTAAACCCCTTAAATACCCAGAACAAAGAGCCCTTGTATGTATCCTATTCAGAACCCCCTCCCGGCTAATGGGGGCTTTATTTCCTTACCTTTATATCCTTTACTTCCTTACCTTTACTATCTTGTAAGTAAATCTGCTCACACCCTAGTTCCCTCGTCCACGGTTTCATTTTTCACCACCATAGGACTCATCAACCCCAGCACTGAGGTATCATAGTATTAAAACTGATTTCACTACTTAATGGCTTGGAAGGAGAGGTAAGAGTCCTCCGAAGGCCGGGAGAAGTGTGTGTGTGTGTGTGTGTGTGTGGTATAATATAATTTAGACAGCTAATAAGCCAGACAGAGATGACCAAGGGATGACTACACTGATGACAGTCACCACAATTCTGTTAGTGGCACCGTGGCTCCAGAAAAGGATTCCCCATGACCTACAAAGCAACCACGCAACCACTGCTAACACTGTACCTTTGAAGAAAGGTTTTCCATTTGTGATATCTTTTGTGGCAAATCCAGGGCCTCTGGGGCAGAGCTCCTCATACTCAGGTGTGTTCCTCACAGGACACTCCTCACAGTCCTCGGTGCCCCACGCGGCCCCGACAGAGCAGCAACAGGCGTCCATGCGATGGCGGCCCACGATGGGTAACGTGCACTCCTCATCCTCGTACCTCAGGAAGCAGGTCTCCAGGCGGATATCTGTCGGAGGGAGCGGACACTGTCTTCATTGTCCCAAACAAACTGCCAACATTTGTTAGGCAAAGTACAACACACGTACTAATTTACTATACACTTGTTGACTGGAATGAATGTCTTTCTTCTAAAGAAAACCAAGGTGTGTGGTGGGCATTGGTTTTCCTGCCTAAGAAAGACTCTCTTCTCTATGTGAAAAGCCCCCTTTCAACTCCAGATGTCTTCTGCTCATTCTACACAGGGAGCGGTATTCTGAGACTCCCACAGTGCTCCTCTGGAAGCTGCTGTCTCCCTGGGGAGACAGGCCTATCACTAGTGTGCGTACGCCATGATGGTTGGCACCTCCTCTCCAGGGAAAAGCAGAATGTGTTCTTTGTTGTTGGAAGATGTCTGAGGCAGCCCGATCACCTCTTCCTCAGACCACTTCATTACTGGAGAAATGGAATGGGGGACTCAGGAATGAGGACTGCTCTACTTCAGATGAAAGGGGACATAGCGAAGGACAGCCATTTGCTCTTCTCAAATGTTGCACATCAACGTGTGTGTGTGTGTGCGCGCGCGCATGCCCATCTTTCAGGATACACACAGCACTTCTAACCCCAACCCCCAAATGATGGGATGGATGGTGTGGAAGAGTAGAAAGACTAACAGACCAGAGGCCAGAAGACCTGGATTTGGGAACCGTTCTGCAACTAAGCTGTTTGTCTTGGACAAATCATTACCTTGAACCTGAATTTCTGCATCTGTTAAATGATGCTGCCTCTGTCTCCTAGGAGGTGCTATGGAGCTCAAAAGGCAATATGTATCTGAAAACTGTGAATTCTAATGAAAACGTCAGGTGTCTTCCTTCACGGTGTGACACTGAACATTTGCCTAAGAGTCCAAGCTTCCTCTTATGTTAGGAAGCTGCTGCAGCCCCTGGGTAATTTGACATTTAGTTGCCTGCACCATGATGAGTAAGTTAAAAACAATCCCTGTGTTAAATACTGAAGCGTCATCCACTGAAGAACCTAGAGGAAGGTTTTCATCAACTGCCAATTCCTGTTAACCAAAGACACTAAGCTCAGGGTGGGATTAGCCGACATCCTCAGGTACAGACAGACTCCAGGCTCTGCACTACCCCTTCAATTGTACATGGCTTGTACCTAGAAATCTATGTCTAAAAATTGCTTAGTTATAATCTGTAAAGATAAAATCCCTCAATTGCACCCAGCACCTCTCCCCAGCCACAGTGGTCTTCATTAAGAATGTAGAGCCAAGACAGGCATCATTTCCAGACTCATATAGAGTCAGAAGCCAGCAACCCATGGGACCATTTCTGGCAGTCCAGAGCCATGGTAGTAGCACCAGGAAAACCAAGTTACCAGGAAAGTCTTCTAGATGCCAAAAGAACAATTGTGGTGGGATCTCAAACTCAATCCCAACAGGGCAGGCTGCTAAGAATGTGGTGTTGTAGGTTTTGTGTCCTAAAACAATGATGTGTTTATGTCATTGATGGGTTTATTGGGCTTGAGGTGCCCATTTGGACTCTAGCAGTTGGTGAGGAGAATCCCACCCAACTGGTGGCAACAGCCTTGGTGTCCTCGTGTGTACTCTGCAGGGCAGCGGCATCTTGTGTCCTCATGTGTACTCTGCAGGGCAGCAGCATCTTGGATTCTGACACTGACAGGGACCTCCCACAACACCTGTCTTTCTCCTGCAAGTGTCTGTCTCCTGGCCAGTGGCTGGATGTGCCTAGGTGATCCGTGCTGCAGTTTCTTATTACACACAGATATCGTTCTCTCCACCACCCACCTCGTATCCTGAAGTCTGTGGATTATGGGGGCAGCTCTAAGAGTGCTGCAATCATAACTGTGATTTAAGAAATAGTTACATAACAAAAGAAGACTCAAGTTTCTCCTCACTAACGTGCATGGAGCTTGAGTTAAGCAGAGATTTTTCAGGGAAACCACGCTGAGTCCTATACAGCACATGCTGGATTTGACAATGTGTTTGTACGCAGAACCAAATGTTCTGCCGTGTTTTGTTAACCAAGGTTTTAATAATCTTTAAGAAATGATCATTAGAAAAATAATGAGCTCAGTATTTACCAAGGCAAATCCTTCCTGTGGCATCCAAAGTCATTCCGCTGGGGCACTGACACCTGAACGACCCTCGGGTGTTGACACACTGGCCATTTTTGCACACTCCTGGGAACACTTCACATTCATCTATATCTAAAATTTTAAAAAATGAAGTTAATATAGCTGTATAAGATAATTCTACCTTATCCCACTCATGGACTCATAATTATTCTGACAATAGTAAAAGCCATTTTGAACCTAAGTTCACAAAACTAGTTTATCTCCAAATCGTTCTCGGAGAATTTCTGGTATGCCTGAATAGCTGGTTCTAACTTAGCAATGGTCTCAGGCTGTTCTGTCAGCAACAAGGTGGTCCCCGCTTGGGACAAGGATAGCCAAACTGTCCTTGTGGGTGTCTATTCGTCATCATTCAATCCCTTTCAACCATACTCACCCTTCCCAGTCTGCTTACTGGGAAGCATTATGTTTGCTGAACTTTGGGAAAATACTCTTCATCGAGTTAATCCAAAGAAAGGCATTTATAGCACTTGCCAATGACAAAAAGGCAGAACGCTAGTTAAGAAACACACACACACACACACACACACACACACACACACACACACACACACACACGGTCTCTATTTTGAAGAAACAACATAATTTCAAACCAGGCATCTTGAAAAAAACCTTCCTAAATCTCTCCTTGGAGTGAAGATAAATGGGGAGGAGTGGAATCTACCTTTTTGGTTTAATTGTTTTGTGGTTGTTGTTCTGACCTCTCGTAAACCAAAATGTGCTGCTGAGCCCAGATAAGTCAGTAACAGAGGGCTGGGATCGAGAAAAAGCCAAAGGATGCAGTCACCATTTGGAAAGCAAGACCTTGGGTGGGGGTTGTAGTGTTCTTCTTTGTTTTAACAGGGAAAAATCTTCATTTCGTCCCACATATGGGACTAATTGCTGTTTATAAAATATGTCAGCTGCTGTGTCATGTCAGGTTGTGTTAGTCACCGTGACCTACATCTTTCTGGAACTCCGTGAGAAAAGGATTACAGCAGACTGGAGTCCACATAGACGTTCAGAAAGAGGCAAAAGAGTACATCCTTCGAAATCATCCATGATCACGAAACAAACAAATAAAAACCCCAGGACAAACCAAGAAAAGTGCAAATTTTACAGTTCAATCAAAAGTTTCCTGTTCTTTTCTTCCTTGCTAACATTTTGAGAGGGCAGCCACTCTCACCCATGGTCAGCCTCAAATATTTTCAGCCATCCTGTCTGTTGGCCAGAGTGACCCGATGCTGGCCGAAGCACTACAGATGCTTGTGAAATTCGCATCTGTTCTGTTCTGCAGCACTCCGTTACCTTTCCTCTGCTGCCTATGCCTCACTAGGAAGTTACACAATCTCTTCATCCAGCCCAGACTGACACAGGCGTTCTTCATGCACACCAAGTCGGATGGTTAGGAATAGTCAGAAATACCTTCACACTGTGTTCCTTTAATTCTTGAGTACCCTTTACCACATATGGGATCTGTGGGAAAAAAACACAAGACAAGGTAGCAATACCCAGGCACGTGGTGATGACGTAGTATAAGAAACAAAAGAGGTCCTGGAACAGGAGTTGGATTTTGCTGTCTGTCAGAAGTAAGTCTGAGATAACAAAATGTTTCTAAGACTGCACAGGTGAGGAGGAGCGACAAGGAGACATCTCCTCAATAAAACTCAGTTCCTCTGAGATGCCTCAAAAGATGAAAGTTTACATCACGCTAAGGTGACAGTTCAGAAGGATGCTGAAGGTAGATTTCTTTCTTGCTATGAGCCTCAAGGTGGGACTCACACTACACAATTACTGTAAAATGAACAGGAAACACACAGCTGAGAGTCTGGCAATCTCAAGCATCGGGGGCCGGTGAGATGGCTCAGCGGCTTAAGCGCCTGCCTTGCAAGCGTGAGGGCCCGAGTTCGACTCCCGGATCCCACATACGAAAAAGGGGCCGGTGATATCGCTCAGCGGCACGGGCGCCTGCTGGCGCGCGAGGTCCTGAGGTCGACCCCCCGGTACCCACCAAAAAAAAAAAAAAAAAAAAAAAAAAAAATCTCAAGCATCGGATCGGTAGACATGAGGAAAGGCTCTCATGCCTCAGCCTCCCAGCAGGTTCAGAGGTTCACAGAAGCCCTCATCTTTATATCCGTTACCTTTTTTGGAAATACATTTGGACCTGTAAAAAACTCAGGAGCCCTAACCACGAGGTTCCCACAAAAGTCAACGGGAACTGGCGCCCCAGAAAAGCAATGCAATCTAGCCCAGTCCCATATGGGGACAGAAAGGAAAAAATGCACCAAATAACATCTAATCAATGTCCTCGATGCTTCTGTGATTCCTTCTTCAGGAATATGTTTCTTTGAGGCCATTGGAGTTGAATCTTTCAAAATTCCTGTGCAAACTTGTACTGGGCTTTCCATTCCCAGCCAAAGCGACCAATGGGATGACATGGGAGCCGCAGCACCCAATTGCTTACCGACTTGGCAGATAGTGCACGGGCTGCCCCAAGCCGCGCCGAGGGAGGAGCAGCACTGGGACTTCAAGGTGGCCCCGTTGATGTTGATCTCACACCGCCCATCGATGACCGTCTGCCAGCAAGTACCCTTGATGGTTTCTGCAGAGGGGCGTCAAAAATCACACACAAGCTTAAATATTGCATGAGATACCCAAAGCATGAATAATTAAAGAACAAAATAAAAGATCATTGCAAACAGGGAGACAGATCTTTTGCAAATGGGAAGGGGACCAAGCAATGGAGAGAAGGAGGAGGGTGAGGAGGAGAAGGAGATGAAATAAGAATTAAGATGAGTGGGGCCAGTGATATGGCTCAGCGGCATAAGCGCCTGCCTGGCAAGCGTGAGGTTCTGAGTTCGACTCCCAGTACCCACATAAAGGGAAAAAAGGGCTGGTGATATCGCTCAGTGGCATAAGCGCCTGCTGGCAAGCGTGAGGTCCTGAGTTCGACTCCTGGTACCCACATAAAAAAAAAAAGAATTAAAATGTGTTATGTACGTGCACCAACTCCCCACAATGAAGGTAATCAGGTGCTGCAAACATGGACTGACAAAAATGAAAATCTGAAGAAGAATTCAGACACACGTATTTGAATTACAATAGGAACAGTATTATGAAACAAGAAATGTGTCATTTTTAATGTTGCACCCATACTTAAACCACCATAAAAGCTGACATTAAGTGCAGCAGCACTGATAAACACAGAAAAATCATTCCTAGAAAGATAAATACCTATGCAGATGGTTTTTGTTGGATCCAAAGTACTTTCAGGAGAACATTCACAGATAAAAGAGCCGGGGCTGTTCTGGCAGACACCATTAATGCAAGGACTCGATTCACATTCATCAATATCTGAAACAAAAACAGGTCTACATTACTGCCAAAGGCTGGTCTCGCATTCTGGCCCCAATTGCTACCACATATTCTCCACTGGATGCTGGAGCATACGTTTTTTCTAGACAAGATGGAATGCCCAAATAGAACACAGCTCTAGCACAGAATTTGGCACTTGGCTGAATATCCTTATTTGGAAAATCTGGGGTGAATATGTGGGTTATTCCCCAATTATGAATTCCAATAGCACATACACAATATTTTCTTCATCTATTCAGTGGCGGAAAATAAAATGTCCCTTGAAGGCAAATGCAAAATGAGTACTTTTAAATGGGGCTTAAATGGCAAATAAAATACCAATCACAGGTAAGTACCATTAGTAGCTTTCAAAGCACCACTTCAGAACCACAAAATTTCAATTAAAGTGGGATAACGGTCTAAAATAGGAGTGATTACTGTAAGTTATGTGTATGGTTTTCTACTGGCATCTCAAAAGACAACAAAGGGCACACTATATGGGCAAGAATTAAAATGTGGTTTACCTTCACAGGTTTTTAGGTCTGGTTTGTATATAAATCCCTTGGGGCAGGTACAGACAAAGCTTCCAGGAGTGTTTCTACATTGTCCGTTGTCACAGAGGAGGCTATTCAGCACACATTCATTAATATCTGCAAAGTCAATGAAAACGAGTATTTGAAAGAGCCAATTCCTTGCATCCAACTTCTTTGACCTTTTAGGTCAGGTCTTCGAGGCCACAATGGTATGATTCATTCCATTAAAGAAGCCAAACTCCTGTTTCACTGGTTTTTGCCTAAATTACTCCATTTTAGGAAAACAGGAGCTTGACCTGGCTATCTCGACTGCTTAGCTACAAAGCTTTAAGCCAGCGGCAGTATTTCATTCACATCTCTCTTTAGCAGGAAGAAAACCTGGATTTCCTGAAAATCTTTAACCTTTGTGTCAGAATTAGAAGGATTATTTTGATTGAAGAACTAAATAAATATTTAGAAAGGTGTTCCATCTTTGGTATGTGTTAGTTACAGGATAAGCATTTCTTCATTAAAATAAATTGTCTCCAGTTATGCTTCTAAAATAGGAAGCAATCTACAGAGTTTATAATCATCATGGGGAATGTAGCTTGTGATTCAGGGAGCTGAGGAAAACCTGCTTTCAGCTGAATAATATGCCTGTCTGAAGAAAAACCCAAATTGAAGGTGAATTACCTAGATAACTTAGGAAATATAGGCAGTATGCAGTTTGTTGTATCTCTCTGAGCTAAATTACACCACACACTGCGAAAGAGGCCAGACGTTCATCAGGAATGCTTTACACACCGCGAGTCTGACGAGATCATCACCCCCCAGGTCAGGAGCCCTGACAGAGGACACACGTTTATCCTGGAGAACTGCACGGCGAACATGCAAAATCCACTTTAATCTGCCACGCATTTATGAACTACTTAAAACATGGGGACATTAAATCTGAAGTTATATTATCACGTGAGCAAACAGCATGCTGAGAACTCTGTCAAAACAAATCTAGGGGTCCCCAGCACCAGGGGGCTTCACATGGTTCAAGGGACATGAAGTACACACTAGCTTGACGCCCAGAGTCACGGGAAGACAGGAGCTTCCTTCCCCTGGGTCCCGACACATGTGGCTCGGTGGCTGTTAGCTGGAAGACAGTAGAGCCCAGCACTCAGTAGGCAGTTGGTAGCTGCCATATTTTGCATTGTATTGAAAGAATTAAAAGGACGTTGCTGTTTTTCTCAGTCTGCAACATCTTTGAACAGTTACATGCTCCAAAGATACCAACTCAGAGCAGTGCCTTTCAAACGCTGCTTCTAAAACACCACTACCAATGGCACAAAATAGGAGGCTCCTAACTCCAAAGCCCTAAATGGCTTCTAGAAAGTGAAAAATAGATTTGAGGTCTTCTAGTTTGTCTTAAAGTATATTAACCTTCACCTTCTTCCATAAAGGTGTACTTTCTCAAATGCAAAGTGTGCTTGGCCTCCAAACCCAAACGATGTACCATGTTACATTTTAGTTTTGGCACATCCTGATGCAGTCCGCTGAGGACGGCTGTCTTGGTTTTGGAAGCCCAATTCCAGGAAACCTGCAGTAGATGTCACCACACTACAGAATGGACAGTGCATTTCAGAAACACTGGCCAAGGTAACTGCAGAATGTTGAAGAAGAAATAATGGCCTATGTTGACATTTTTCTTCCCAACCTGATGATTTATTTAGTTACTGGCTGGTATCTTCACGGAAGATTGTCACACCATCAAAAATGGTGTTTGTTAAACTTGACAGAGAGCAATTATTACTGAAAATAAGCTATGTTTTCTCTAATGAAATCTAGTAAGTGGTTGGGAGAAAAACTATTTCTCTGTAAAAATAGGGATGACTTTGTAGCCATATGAGAATGGCGGATCTTTGCACTTTCCACATTGAAGAAGTGAATTTGGCGCCAGTGAGATGGCTCAGCGGCTTAAGCGCCTGCCCGGCAAGCGCGAGGGCCCAAGTTCGACTCCCGGAACCCACATACGAAAAAGGGGCCGGTGATATCGCTCAGCGGCAAGGGCGCCTGCTGGTGCGCGAGGTCCTGAGGTCGACCCCCAGTACCCACAAAAAAAAAAAAAAAGAAGTGAATTTGATATGCGGCTGCTCTTGAATTGTCTAGGTGCAGTTATGCAAATGTTTTTAATCAAGACACGCGGACATCAAAGTGTAAAAGCATTCATTTGCTGAATCCTCTAAACGAGCCAAGAGCAGTTTCCCCCAAGCAACGAAAGAAGAATGAATTATGCATGAAATGTCTTAGTGAACAGGTAAAACTTCTTACCAACACAGTTCTTCCCAGTTATGTCCACTTCGTAGCCTGAATTGCATATACATTTGTAGCTCCCACGGAGATTCTCACAAATTCCGTTAGGGCAAATATCAGGATCTAATGCACATTCGTTTATATCTGCACCACCAAAAAGTTCAAGTCAGTGACATTCTAAAATAAACATCAAATGTACTGTTAAAAAATAACAGTACAATAAATGTAATGACCTGAGGGATTACGGGGGGAAAAAGATATTTCACTTGGAAGAGAAAGCTCGATCCCCCTCTTCACTGTAAGACAGATTTTGAATCAAATCTTTCTTCCCCCAGTCCCTGAGAAGAATTTGGCATCTGAGCTGGAACTACGCGATTTCCCACCCCGAACCAAGCTGAAGGAGATGTCCTGGTCCAAGCATCAAGATGGAAGAGTGGGTTCAACCACAGAGCCCAAATCTCTACTCCTGGCCCCCTGCACTTCAATCTGCCTTCCACACCATTCTGAACACCCTAAAAAAAGGTGGCAAGGCCAGGCCACGGTACAAACTTTTGTAGGCTCCGTAACCTCCTCACGATTAAAACATGAATCTTTTGTTATCTGCTCCAAACTTCTCAGTCTTCTCCTGGGTCGAAAGCCAGTTCAAAAAAACGTCTCTACTTCTGCCCTCAGGACACTGGGTCCCCCCTTCTGGGCTCCCTCAGATTGAGCAGCTCTCTGGCAGCCAAGAGGGCAGAGTGACAATCAGAGACTGGGTGGTCTCAAATCACGGGGCCTGACTCTTCCATAACTCAGGGTTCATTCTTTCTTCTTCTCCAATCCCATTTCATGCCTTGGTTATTCCACTAATTGTTCATTACACATTTTTTTACGTATCCTCTTTCATCCTTCAAATACCCCCTCCACCTTCATCCACAGATAATGATGAAAAAAATCCTGCTGGAGGGACAATGAGCTCAGTCAGTCCGTTTCTTTTCAGACCTCTCCTACTCAAATTGTTTTGTTTTATATTAAGATGATCTCTTCCTCTTTCTTATCACCTATGTTTATACTTGTTCCAGTTCTTACTTTAATTTTTGACGGCTGTAATATTTCCCTAGTTCTAGCTCCTACACAAATATTGTCTTCTCTTCCAACTCGGTCACTTGACTTCACTACTTGTTACAAAATATAAGGTGGCTTCCTAGTACCATGTTGTAAAGACCAAGCCATGTGGAGTTAAAAAAATCTCGGGATGTAGAGGGGTAACAGTTCAAGCAGCCCACAATCCCAAAGTGTAGTGGAAAATCCACAGGAAGCCTGGGCTGCCCTTCTCAAGAAGGGGCGGCCACAGTTATCACAGTCATCCTGTCCCTTCCACAGTGTACCATCAGCACCCTGGGAGAGTCCCAGCTGCTCCAGGATCAAGCCCCGTATCTACACCCAGAAACCTCAGGGCCCATGGGGCCACGGTGGCTCTGCCATAGGCACTTCTAGGCCTGTGTCAGATACAGCACTTAGTGATGGCCGGAGGAGGGTTAGGCCAGACTGGTGTCAGGGGACTAAGTGGAAACCCTAGGAAGGCCCAGTGCTGCCCAACACACTCTGAAGGCCCCTTACCCGTGCCCGCCGATGTCATTCCCGGCCCGCTGCTGCACAGCGCCTGGTACTCCGCTGCAACAAAGCACAGACAGTCACTGGTCCCTTTCTTTGTAGAGCAGCTCAGTCCCGCCCCGGGCTCTGCACACATCATTGCCTCCGAAGAGGGCAGAACAGAAATAAACGTGGTAACGGTAAGGAGGTGTCTCCTGGGGGGAGGCTTGACCCCGGCCTCTCGTTTTCAGGGCTCTGTGCCATAGAGGAAAGCGACTTTGAAGGAACCAAGTTGAGTTCTAGCAATTCCTTCTGCAAAGCACTTTCAGAAAAGGTGTTTTTCCTATAGCTTGATTTCGTTCATCAGGGAACACTTTACACTTACAGAGAAATATGCCTGTTAAAATGTGGTTTCTTAGCTGTTAATAAAATGTTCTCCCACCACCTTGGGAATAATTTTGTTGCTCAGTGCGAGCTGCTTTTCCAGTACAATCAAGTTCTTAATAGGTTCTCCTTTCTCTCCGCAACTTTAGCCCCCTTCACGGGAACGACAGGGCATCTACTCCTGCATTGAAATGTGTTATTAAGTTACTGTCTATGAGGACATTGGATTTCCATGAGAAATCTCCAGGGGAAGTGTTGGCTAACTTTAAAACTGAGATCTTTCTGAAGAAATTGAGATATACCGAGCATGTTCCCCAATCTGTGAGGCAATCAGGTTCCTATTTCTTCAACTTGTACAATGTTTTGCATGCGATTCCAACGATACTTAGATAAACGTATAAGTGAATGATAACAATGGAGAACTGGAATCATAACTCTGTCCAAGGAAAAGAAACTAATGCGTCCCCTTGGTTGCCCACAGTTTCTGACAGCCGCAGTCTTGTGGTCACAGGAAGTCACCTGTGCTGCAGTGGAAGGAGGACAGCGTATCAGGGACAGGATGAGCATTTTTACAGGGACCACCTGAATCGTACCACTGAGTCATACTTCTGCATGCTCAAGAATTGCACTTTTTTTTTTTTTTTAATCTTTTTGAGACAGAGTCTCGCCATGTAGTCCAGGCTGGCCTTGAACTCACTATGTAGCCCAGGCTGGCCTCAAACTCATGGCGATCCTCCTGCCTCAGCTCCCCAATGCTGGGATTATAGGCGTCCACCACCACGTCTGGCTAAGAATCGCACTTTTGATGACAGTCAATACAAATGAGTCACACAGACATGAAACTAAGGGTCAATCATTCAGAGCCTGAATATTCTAAAAAGTGATAATTTGAGAAAGGCAGTAACATCCTTTCTTTTAAAATCGTCATAAAAGGTGCCAAAAAAGAAAACAAATGGTAAGGTGGCTGGCACTGAGTGTTTGAAAGCTAGAACATGAGAGGGGGGAAAACAATTCTTTTTATTCTCCCACATCAAAAATTAATTAAAACACTCATAAAATATTGCAAATAGTAACACAAGAAAAAAATTATGCCAGAGCTATAAGATAAACACCTTTGCAAGTACTTTAGATTAGCTGGTGCATGGCCAAGATGGAAATGAACTATTGTTGCCACTGTTTTCCACTTGGGCGGGATCCAGCGCTATGCTAGGCTTTAGAGTGAATGCAAATCTGCCTGGTTCCAAATGCTGATGGCCATGCTTTCCCTCTGATAGTTTCCTCTTCTGCAAACTGGGGATCACAGTCCCCTCCTCAGTGGTGGTTCTATGGAGTCCGTGAGCTCACATGTAACTATATGCACCTCAAGAGGTCAGTCAGTGGTAGGTGCTCCCACGCTACGCTAATTCAAGGCATGCAGACGTGGCAAAACCTCCCAGAATTATGCTCAGTGGAAGTAAGGGGGCTTGCTGAACCATGTCAGTAAGCTCCAACAGCCAGTGAGGAATAGCTTTATAGGTAGCTTGATGGGCTTGCAGAGCACAGGGATGCTCTTTAGAGGTCACATGGCTGCAGCGTCACATTCAACTGACTAAGAACACATTGTGCATTGTGGTGGTTCATTCTGATCGTCAATTTGCTTGGCTTGAAAGATGCCTAAGAGGTAAATCAAGCGCACTTCCAGTTTGTGTCAGGATGGGGCAGGGGTCATAATGACCTTGCAGATTTTATCCAGCCCCGATTCCTTCTTCCCTGGCTCTATTCCTCTCTCTCTCTCTGCTTCCTGGCTGCCATGAGGTGAGCTGCTTTCTTCTGCCACACCTTTCCACCACATCTCTACCTTGGAGCCAGCTTACCATGGACTAACCCTCTGAAACCGAGCCACAATAAATCCTTCCTCCTTTAAGCTGATTATGTCAGGCATTTTGTACCAGCAATAGAAAGGAGAATAATACATGGATATTTTCAGTACCTTTTAAAACCCTCCTCTTTCCTAAAATATGAGATGGCTACATTTGGATATTTTTCATGATTTGGCATTTTTCAGCCACAAAAGAGGCAGGGGAAATCAAACCAAATGAAACCACTTTCACATGCAGACCTTTTCTGTGTCAATTCATTCAAATATAAATCAGAAGTTAGTGGGTCTCTCTGTAAGCTTTTCTGCTTAAAGAAATCAGGTCTCTTTGGGTTCTCTTCTTCTAAACCTGTATCATTGCCCTATGTATCATTCTTTGGAGATGCATTTGGTCCGGAGAAAAATCTTAAAGCAAAGAACCATATGCACGGGGTTTCCTGGATCCTAAGTCTGCTACTCAACCTGTGGTCAAATCATCTCTACTCCGTGGGCCGTGATCCTCCTCTGCTTATAAACTCCGAGTTTGTGAGAAAAGTACTGTGAAAAGTTAAAGTAACATGCAAGAGGATGGTATTAATGATATACAACTATAAAGTTATACAGAATCATTTTTGTTGGATGGAGTGATATTTGTATATAATTAAAATATATTAGGCATGTCCTTAACTGATTGTTGATCATATATAAAATGATACTTCGTATATTACTCACTGGGTGAAGTAATTAGCCAAAAAAGAGCTTTCTTCTTTTTTAAAAAATTGGCATTCTTTATTTCTTTGACAGAGTTTTCTTTAACTTTCTCTAACTTCTTGTATTTCAATTTTTAACTTGATAATTTTAAAGGTTATCATTTTAAAAATAACAAATCCCTTAAAATTATACATTAACCTTTAATTCCTTTTAATTTGGGCAGAAATGAACTGACTGGATCTTAGAAGCGAGCCAACCCACTAGAACTCCATGTTTTCAATATTAGGTTTAACTTTATTTCAGGACAAGTCAACTGCCAAGCTATGCTAAACTGTGTTCAAATATTGACCGAGAGCCTATTGTCTTAATTTCAATTAACTGTTTTTGCTTTACCAGTAGAAATCATTTACAACTGCAAGGACCCTCTGGATTGTCTAAGGCAAATCAGTTTGTAAATGAGAAGACCAAGGATGCTTTTTCCACACTATATTATTGTACAATCACGCTCATTTACATAAGTCATCTCAAATCCTTAAATGAGCAAAACGCACAAATAAGTAAGAACTGTGCTGCCTGGGATGGGAAGCAGAGTTCTGATTTGCCATCCAGTTCTCCTTCCCTGGGCACGGCTCCTCCACTGGAGAAAAAGGCCTTTTCCCTGAGGTTGAATAAAGCCATTTAAGAAGCACACCAAAATCAACATGTGGGGTTGGGAACAAAATTCACAAATGGCCTTCTGGGAAACTGTTGGAAATATTCAGGTCATCCAGAAATTGTTTGCTTTTACGCTGTATGAAGCTGTGCTCTAATAGCGCCTGCGAATGCAGACAGCATGAGTCCCACAGGCAGGAGGAGGATCGCTGAGGTGCAGCAAGGCCCTGCCTACTGCAATGACCCGCAGGGCGACATGTGGCCAAGGCCCCAGAAGGGCACACGATGCACCCAGAAGGTACTGTGCGCCTTTCCCTGACTTCCGTAAATGCAGAGGCACAGATGGTGGCAGGAGACCGCAGTGTGAGGGCACCGCTGCGACACCACGTACCTGAGTTCTGGGCGGGACACGGCTGGCAGGGCTCCCCGAATGCGTACTCGGTGCTGGCGCAACAGCATTCGGACTTCGTGACGGCGCCGAACAGGGGCTTGACACACTGGCCTCGCTTGTAGCCCCCATAGCACGTGCTCCGCATGTGGGTGTCTACACAGGAAGACACACCTGTCACCACACTGTCACTTCCAACCAGGCCACAGTGGCCGCAGCCTTTGTGTATCCCCGTCCCTGCTCTAACTCACGGAGAATGCCTCTGCCATTACAGCTCAACCGTGGGAAAATAAAAATAAAAGAAAACACCGAGACCCGTTCAGCTTCCAAGCAGCGGAAACCAACAGACAGACTCCGTCGGTTTTTGGGAGATCACCACGGGTCACCAAACTGAGGCCCAGAAGTGCGGGGCTCATACCTCATTCATTCTCCTCTTCCCCCGGCATCACAGAGCCGGCACTTCGTACGTGTCGAACAACTCGAACCTCACACCATGACAAATGAGACCTTTCCTAGAAATGTCGTCTATCCCCACATAAACATGCAGTCATTGAATGCCTAAATTAGGTGTACTGTCCAAAAAGGAGAAAACTTAATCTGGAAAAGGTTCATTACATAATTCTGTGGATGCTGGTGTGTCAACTAAGACACATTATCTCAACTACCAGAGGGAATTTCCAGCTACGCCCAACCCTTTCCCAATTCGAAGGGTTTGCTGTACACCTTTTGAAAAAATAATTTGGATGAAATTCATATCTATTTTTCAACAGGTCTCATACTTCTTATACAGCCACATAAAACTATTATCACATGTGTTTTTGGATTAACCGTATTTCCCTTTGTAGTCTACACTTTTCTTGGACATTTAATTCCATATTAAAATGTTTACTGTGAATCAATAAGAGAGAGAGAGACAGAGAGCGAGCCAAAAAATGTACACATACTCTTCAAGAAAAGAAAAATTAGTGTAAATATTTTGATACTAAATTACTGAGACATCATGAGATTAATACGAGTTACCTTTGATCTCTACAATTCTAAGAGGTGCGTAAAGTGATGGCAATTAGCTTCCCAACATTTATTACTTATCTTTTCCTGAAGTGTGCATACATCTTTATGGCAGATTATATCTATATCTATATCTATATCTATATCTACATCTATATCTATTGCTACCTATCTCTATATATATACATATATATACAGAAATTTATATATACATTTCGAAGACCCTTACCAACAGAGCAACTGAATAAGGTCAGAAAAAACTGAGGATAGCTATATATCAGGGAATAAAAAGAGGAAAGAGAGGTGGGGACTCCTTAATTTTTCCTTTGTCTTGGCTCATCTTTCCATTCCTTAAATTCATATCCAATTTGTGCAAGAAGATAACTGATCCTCTGCAGCTGTCCACTACATGCTCTCTGATCCAGGCCAGAGGCGTCACTGACTAACACAGGCTTCTCCGGCGTAGGCCAAGCCCTGCCTTTTTCTTACCGACACACACGCGCCCATCCAGGCCCACGGCGAGCCCAGGGAAGCATTCGCATCTGTAGGAGCCGTCCGTGTTCACGCAGCGCCCGTTCATGCAGATGCCGGGCGTCTCGCACTCATTAATGTCTGCGACAGGAAAGGTGCTTATTAAAAACGGGTGAAGGCCCGCCACTGTAACACTTGAAAATGGGCAAGACAGACAATGATATGCAGCATCACAATACAAACTCAATGAACAGTGTTCTTGCTTTCCTTTGCAACAGCAGTAACAAAATCAAGAGAAAACAAATGTTTGCACTTACTACTTTTGCATTAAAACCTACTTCAGTAATATCCTCCCAAAAGACTTTTTTTTTTTTAAATCCCAAATAAGAATCATAAAGGTCAAAACAAACTTGGAGCAAGAAGGAAAATGACTGCTAAAAACACAAAGGGTTTTGTGCAACACATCATGTAGTACTTGTGCTAGAAATCTAGCCTGATAATAAACTGCATCCTTGACAGAATAAGGTGCTTTTGCTCTTGACATTCAACACCTATAGCACTATTCTTGTCTTAGTCCTCTAGGACAATCAGTGTAATATTAAGAGACATATAGCTAAAGCCCTGAAGGAACACCTCAGAAAAATAACCAAAAATCAACGTAGATAATTTTTATGACTACTTTATGTCAGTAACAGTACTGTAAGCAAGTGGAACTCGGCAAAGAAAAATCGTTCTTAAACTCTGTAAATATTTTACAGTATCATCGGTGTAGACTCAGGGAGGTCTGGTGAAAGATTTCATTGGACGCATACTAGTCACAGTGGCACAATTTCCCCTCCTTAATATGGAGGAGAAGGAAAGATACCAAAGTTGTGTTTTGGAAAACATGGGACACCTACAAGTAAGTCATTTTATAACAACTCCTTTTATAATACACAACCAGGGTGTGTGCCTACTTCCTTTCTTCTGACCTTAAAAGGCCAAATTGAGAGTGAAACACCTCCATGTTTTACTAAGCTTGTGGTGTTTGGCACAAAATCCATTCAGATGGTCCAAGATTCCGTGCACAGATTGTATTTAAAACAGCAGTTATATCTGAATGCAGGAACTCAAACTGGTTCGGTTATTTTGGTCATTTTTTGTTCCAGATGAGACCCACGGTAACGCAGCGGGGACTACAGTCTAGTCAGAGGTACAGAGGGATTCAAGGCTGCCAAGACTTTCAGAACATGGCCAGAGAGGCCTTGGATTAATAAATCTACAGGTTAAATTAGCATTATTGATTCAGCTTTGAACAGTCACATCTCTGTGGCCTCAGAACTGAGTGCTTAGCACTAAGGGAACACCTTGTCCCATGGCATAAGAAGACAAATAAAAGGGAAGAAATTCAGTGCACAAGGAATTACTTTTTCCCTTCCACTAGTCTTACCACCACGTGGATGGCAGTGTGTGTATCTGTGCTCTCTACACGAGAGCAAAATAACAGTATGGAGTCATAGAGCTCTGTCTACCGCAAGCCAGAATGCTAAAGTCACAGCAAACCACTGGAATTGTCCAATGAATGAAATAATCCGTGCATGGACGGGATACTACGCTGGCTACAAATAAAGCCCAGCTTTGCCCGTGAGGTCACGGTGTCTCTGAAACACTCTGCACCGGCCACGCCGGGGCTGACCAGTGGGCCCGGGTCCCCAGCAGCCCTCGGCAGTCGCTGGAACCTCAGTGCGTGCCATGCACTGGCGAGAGAGTGAGTGTCCTCGCACAAGTCCTGCTCACACAGGGGCTTTCACATTTCCTTCCGCTATTTTGTTTGGAAGCCTCCTTCCAAATAGGCAATCATTTCCGTCCCCTTTTTCACTGGAACGGCACTTCATCTGCACTATCTGACACTGTTTTACGTGGCCTCACAGTGCAGACTACCACCACACGCTGATCCCATCCTCCCACGGGAGCTCCTCCTAGCACAGCGCTCCGAACTCCGGAAAGCGTTCTCCTCCCTCGAGATTGGAGAATCCCTGCTATTTCCTCTTAATTCAAAGAAAGATTTGCACAATATTAGGAGCCACTGGTGTGAAGGGCATAGAGAGTGTAAGTGCCCAACCGAAGACTAGAAGCTCTTCTACACCTGGAGAAAATACACGTCTTGCCAAGGAGATCTGTGTGTCTGTCTGTCTGTCAATCTCCTTTCTTCCATAACATCTTCACCAACGCTGTCTGCGAGGGACACCCAGAGAAGAGGCCCCATGTGACTTTGTCCTTGAGCTTTTACCTGCATCAACCTTAAACAGCAGGACACACCCTACTTCCTTCTGCATCTGAAACTATGAACAGAGGTTCTGAGTTAAAGCAGATTTTCTGGACTATTTTGGGTACGAGGTTTTTTGAGAAGTCTGGTTCCAACTCAGATCTTGGGCCCAGTCACAGTAACCACTCATATAGCAGGACACTAAGTGCAAACTTATCCCAAGTGACTCTTTTCAGAACCCCAATTTTCAACAGCACAAATGAAACTTCCTAATTTTTGCCTTAGTACCCACAGTGGTGAGAGGATTTTAAAAGCTACCACGCTAAACAATGACTCTTGGTTTGTTTCTCTCTTCTGCTTCATCCTGCGTCCCTTTTTGTTATGTAACTTGATAAAACCTAAATACACTGATCATGAAATTTATTTTGTTTCTGAAGATACTGTGACGAGGAAGCTATCATGGCAAAGGAAGTTCTACAACGTTTTGTCCAGGTGGAGATGTAAGTAGTGGCAAAAGACAGCCATCTAAAAGCCAAATGGCAGGTATCCCCAACTGGACAAGGAAAACAGGACCCAGTTTCTTTAGAAAGATTCCCACTCTGGCAGAAGACCACGTGGCCAACCGACTTCTCGGTTTGCTATGTCACAGCTCTTCAGGCTCCTCTGAGAAGGCCCCAAATACCTTTTCTGAACTAAGAATAGTGTTGTGGTCACAGACTGCAGCACTCTGGAGGGCTGGACTTTGGCACAAGCTGTGGTGAGGGCTCCCCAGCCACGGTGAGGGCTACTTAAAGAGGGAGCCCCGTGAGGAAAGGAAGGGAGGAGGAAAGCAGGTGATACCTTTGCAATACCGCCCATCCGAGGCCAGCTGGAAGCCAGGTTTGCAGATGCATTTGAAGCTGCCGTCCTCATTGATACACATCCCGTTCAGGCACATGTTCCTGATGCTGCACTCGTCCATATCTGAAAGGGACAGACGTGGTTCCGAAGTCAGATGAGGACAAGTACCAGGAAAGCCAACCTAGATGAATATGAGCCTGCATCTAGCACAGCCCAAAGCTAATTTCCACCCAAATTATCTGACGTGTGACCAGGTGTGTGCAAACACCATGTGTTTACAAACTGAAACGTGTTTAAGAACCTGGTTGGCTTATTTATTTCACGGATTCATACTATTTCTAACATGCTGAAATACATCACAACTAAGACTGATAAACTATAAATGTATCCAGGCTCTGTCCTCATTCTATAAAAAGTGGGAACCAGAAGACGGCTTGTATGTGCTTTGAAGCAATCTTAAAATAGTGGTAGAAAAAAGATTAGATTTTAAAATGCAGGAGTGGACTACAGAGTATAGCTGAGCCAGCTAACCTTTAGCACCCTTAACCACGGGGACCGATCATTAAAACCCCTGCCACGCCATCTTACTTAATATTCCAGGTGTCTCGGGAGGATCTGGCTCTTGCAGATGCACCACGTTTACCCTTGCAGGCTTGGTCAGATCACGGTAATTATGACCCTGCCTCCCTCCCTCCCCCCCTTCCTTCCTTCTTTCCTTCCTCCTTTCTTTTAAACAGGATTCTACCTCAACCCCAAATCTTGGCACTAAGTCTTTGAATGGAATCGCCAAGAGAACACACTGCCAACAATGTTTCTAAGAACAACTCTGAAGATTTTGTAACGTATGAATCGATTTTCAAGATCTTTCTCAAAGGCGTTGGGAACCACGCTAAGGATCATCCTTCACTCGCACTGCAGCTCTGGGGATGGAAATGCATCCATAATGCTCAGGGAGGAAAAACCGGCAAGGGTCGCGATCGACAGTGAGGAGAAGAATTCGAGAGCGAGGGAGAAGCCCAGTTCTCTGAGGTCACTCCCGGTCGGATCAGCGGTACTTTATGATTAGGTGGCCACTGTGAACAAAAGGCCCACAGGGGACTGCAGAATACATGGGCTAGGGAACATGCACACAAATTCTGAATGCATAAAATGAGGAAGAGGTGATTAATGCTACAGAAGTCCGTGTCACCAGAGCTCTTCCCAGGGCACGCTTTCTCTGCAGAGTGAGTGCCTGGCTCACAGCTGTGCATTAAAGCACGGTGTATATAGGGGACCAGCTGCCACCCCACAACAGCGTGTGCAACAGAGCTCTGGGCTTTGCTCCCAGAGCCTCGCGCCCCTCACCTTCGCAGTTCTTCCCATCCCGCGTGACGTGAAAGCCCGCGTTGCACACGCAGTGGAAACTGCCGTCCGTGTTGATGCAGCGGCCGTTGTTGCAGATCCTGCCATTCTGCAAGCACTCATCAATGTCTGCACCAAAGGGAGGGGAGAAGCAGCAGCTGCAGTGAGGGGAATCTAAGACTGTCTTCTGGCACTCTGGGAGGCTGAGGCAGGAGGGTCAAAAGTTCAAGCCCAGCCCAGGCAACTCAGTGACTTAGCGAGATTCTGTCTCCAAATGAAAAGGTAAAAAGAGCTATAGCGCAGTGTGAAGGCCCCGGGTTCAATCCCTAGTACTGCAACATTTAAAAAAAAAAAAATCAAAAACTTCTTTATTTCTCTTTCCTTCCTTTTCCTAACTCATAGCCTGAGCTTCGGGTTGCAATTACTTCCTAAGGTTCTTCGACATAACCCGGGTACCCAGTAAAGTGGCACTTAGGGCTGTCAGCATCTGAAGCACGTAGGACAGGAGAAAAATCTACACAACCACATCCAGCCTAACCTTGCTTCTATCAAGACTTCTTAAATCTCAATTTTGGGGCTGGTGAGATGGCTCAGCGGCATAAGCGCCTGCCTGGCAAGCGCGAGGGCCCGAGTTCGACTCCCGGAACCCACATACGTAAAAAGGGCCGGTGATATCGCTCAGCAGCATGGGCGCCTGCTGGCGCGCGAGGTCCTGAGGTCTACCCCCGGTACCCACAAAAAAAAAAAAAAATCTCAATTCTGTCGACAAAATAGTCTTCACCATATTCCTATTTTACTGAGTCAGGGTAGATCATGATTTATACTGAACTATGGCTGGTATCATTCAACCCATGATTTAAAGGTCAGATCCATTGTTTTAAAAAAATTTTATACATGCATATAACATTTGATCACATCTGCCCACCCTATTATCCTCCTTTGGAGTCTCCTAAAAGGGTAGCTCTAACTCTATCAAAACAGTAAAACAGTAACACTAAACTAATAAAATCACTTAACCCCCCCACCCCAAAAACCATGAATCACAAGACTATGAGGTGCCTACCTTCCTTGTGGCAGCTCTGGTCCACTTTTACTGCTCACATAGTCTACTTTTTTAAAATAATTCTATGAGTCTTCTATTTACCCAATAAAATATCGGGATTTCCCCCCTTTTTTCTATTGTGTTTTATACTGTGCCAAAGTAAACAACAGGGCTTGACAAGGAAGTGTTAAAAAAGAACAAGAATTCAAATAACCTGCGTCTGATCTCATTTACACATCGAATCCGCCCTCCCTGGCTCCCTGCAGTATCTGCTTCCCTCTGTCTTGAGAGGCTGCAAACAGCACACAGACTGTCTGCACCCCATAAAACCATTCCCAGGGCTCATTTCCAGAAGACGGGCTGCGCGGGACCGGATGGAGACCTCCCGATGCAGGGCTGGGCCGCCTGCACCCTGAGTCCACGCCGCGCCCGCATGTGCCCGCCCGGGCTGCGCCCCTGCCGCGGGTCAGTCCCTCCGTCCGCCCCAGCCTGACCCTCAGACGCACTTTGCTTTTGGGCAGCTCCTGCCGTGGTTTCCACGCGAGTCACCGGGCTAGCTGAGGCCGTCTGGGCTTCTCTTCTGTCTGAGCTTCGCGCCAACAGCATACGAGCTTTCTCTCTCTCTTTTATTTCTAAATCCTTGCTAAAATCTGACTTACTCCACACTCCAAAGAACTAGGAAAAGCCACATAGTCTTGAGCAGACTGTTTTTTTAGGATTCAGATTTGAAGCCCAAGGTTAAAATAAACAGCAAAAAGAGTTCATCTTTTTCTCTCCTCACCAATTTTTGAATGCCAGGGAGCTCCCAGGCCTTCTAAAAGCCCCCATTCCAAGTTCTCCTCCTCTGCGTATCTATCTCCTCTGTCCCCTTCTCTCCGGCCCCTCTCGTGCCTCTTTTCGGCTAACGACACAGTCTTTTGGGCCCTTCCATGGTGACATCCACCTCCTGGACAGCACGAGCACATTCCTGGCTTTTGGGCTTACGATAAGCTGACCCCTTATCATGTCCATTCTAGGGATCCCTAGGTACCCGTGTCTACTGCAGCACGAATCACAGCAGCCAAGAGACAGAGCCAGGGTAGGGGCCCATCAACAGGTGAGCAGGTAAAGAAAATGCGGCTCATACATATACATGCGACGGCATCACTCAGCCATAAAAGACAACACGACGATATCACGCGCAGGAGAACAGAGAGAAAAGAGATCATCACGTTAAGCAAAATAAGCCAGACTCACAAAGACAAGTGTCACACGTTCTCCCTAATAGGAGGAGTCCAAAAACAGATGACATGAAAGGAGAAGGGAGACCATTATTAGGTAAGAGGAAAGGAAAACAGGGGAGGGAGGAGGGCAGGCACAAGGGATTTAACAGAAGGAGGGACACGGACATGATACAGTACGTGCATGCATGGAAATGCCATGTTGAAAGGCAATAGTCTGTAAAATTAATAGATACTAATAGAAATGTTGAATGATTTTTTTTTTTTAAAGAAGACAGTGCTCCAGGACTATAGGCCATGCTCAGTCTTTGGTAAATTAAGTCCCAGACGTAGTGACAATGGTCTGCATCTACCCTGCCTGGCCCCGGGTCCCTGGTGAGTCCTCTCAAACACAATTCTGCTACTTATTTAGCAGGGAAGTCTCCGGTCAGAGCCTTAATCAAATACCTTATTTTCTACTCTTGCAAAATGCCCAGGACATGGTTTGTACAAACTAATTATTTTAATCAATAGACATAATACTAAGAAGATTTTCAACTTGGTTAAATATTCAACTTATCTAGACTGATAATTGTTAGTAAGCCATTAGTAGAATTATTAGTATGCTGAAATGCTATGTTCTGGGTTTGTTTGATTTTTTTTTTTGCTCACAACTGCCATTCTTATGTAATGTGTCAAAATATATTGTTATATCTTCAAGTCAGAACAAAATTCAAAAGACTTTGAAACCAGTTCACTGATCAAAATTAAAACTCCTATGGGTCTTCAACCAACATGAAGAATTTTTGCTCAAGGAGGTAAATAAAATTACCTCTTATTAACAGCTCACATTTTTTACATGAGATAAACCTCCTTGCTTTTCCTGGTATTTAATTTTAACAGTGACTGCTTATTTTTATCTGCCTTTACTAGATTAATGGCACAGTCCAGCTGGTGCTAAATTTGTGCATAGAGATAGAGATCTGAGTTCCTTCAGGGTAGACGGTATATCTCATTTATTTCTATCCCAAAAACATAGTACATGAATGTCATTTAACAAGAGCCATATTGAATGGCTTACTACATTAATTAGTAAATGAACCTAAAGAAAAATTCTGAGGAGAGGACATTTATAGCAGTGCTTCACAAACTTTAATAAGCATACAGACCGTGGAGAAGTCCTGTTCAAATGCGATCCCTATTCGGTAGGTCCCGGGTGGAACCTGAGATTTTGCATTTCTAAACAGCTCCCAGATGACACTGCTGCTGGCCACACGAATGAGCAGCGAGGACTTAGAGACAGCTTGTTTACCTTGAGACCTTCACATTAAGAAACTAACCGCAAGCAACTTCACCTGCAACTGTCCTCAGATCCTGTGACCCAAAGAGTAACTGAAGTCCCTGGTTTCCAGATGAAACACTGACAGGCAACAGTGATGAAACAGAAAAAGAAGTGAGAGTAAGATGATATTTCCCCTGGGCACAGAAGTAGCTTCTAAAATAACCTGAGTCTTCACCAGGTTTTGTGGCACTGTCTTCAGAGTAACAGTATTTGGAATAAAGTGCAAAAGGCAGTGAGACTAGATTACCGTCTCCTGCCATGGGTCATTTTAAGTCCACGGAAGTCCTTCTGAAGCCAAGCCCTCATTCGGCGTGGACGTCCCCATCCCGCAGGGAGTCGTACCTCGGCACTCCGTCCTGGTGAGCGTGCTCTGGTAGCCGGCGCGGCAGTGACAGGTGTACGAGCCCGGCGTGTTGACACACTCTCCCCCCGTGCAAGGGTTCTTCTCACACTCATCCACATCTGCAAAACGCAGCACGTGTTACTGAGAGATCAGAAGCAATCGCTCATAATCCTGCAACTGCGCGGCTTTCTTTTGTACATAGACAACATGCTCCTTTTACGAAATAAATAGTGTAGGGAAAGGATCCTTTTCCTTTCCACGGCAATGCACTATCTCTAGCCACGGGAAGCCTGGTTGAGCAGCTCAAGTGTATCATTTCCATGCGTCATTTTTCAGAGATAAATTCCAAGCACACAGCAACTCAATGCTCCAAGCTAATAATCATTTTCTCTTCCATGAGAAACGGAAGTTACCCATTTAAACTTTGGCCTAAGAAAGTCAAGTAGACTGATTTTAATTTCAGAAGTAACTTCTGGATAGGATTCTGAGTATCTCTCCGTGCTCTGTGTTTTTCAACAAAAAGCAGGCCTAGCCATATCTAAGGCTCCCCTGCTAAGCTCTGTTAAGAATGTCAGAAGAAAGCAGCAAGCAACTCTTGATTAAAGGGCTCTTATCACCCACCATGGGGCCCACCCCCCCACACCCTTCAACATGATGGCTCCTGCTAATGCTTGGAGTAATGGGTATCAGAAGGGGTGAACGAGTTTATATTCCCATGTGTGAAGACGAGTAACCAAGCCTTGGTGAAGATAACCCACCTGTCCATGTGCTTCTTAGGGGCAGATACATTCCCCACCGAGCTACATGCTCCCACTCTGATAACTTCTGGGGTGTTCAGATCACCAGGAAATGAAACAGCTTGAGAAAGTATGAACTTGGGGCCGGTGAGATGGCTCAGCGGCGTAAGCGCCTGCCTGGCAAGCGCGAGGGCCCGAGTTCGACTCCCGGAACCCACATACGAAAAAAGGGCCGGTGATATCGCTCAGCGGCACGGGCGCCTGCTGGCGCGCGAGGTCCTGAGGTTGATCCCGGGTACCCAACAAAAAAAAAAAAAGAAAGAAAGTACAAACTGATTCATAATGACAGAATTGAAATTTAAAATGGAACTGACTCAGAGGTGAATTTATTTTTTAAAAATAAAGCAAATGGCAACTGGATGTCTTTCCTCAGTCCAACAAATTGCTGATTCTTGTGTTACATGTCTTCTTTTCAATAGCTTACAAGATTTGTCAACAATGTGAGGCTTCTTTTTTCAGTTGTTAATAAATAACTATAGAAAGCTGGTACGTTATTCCATTTAAACTTAGAAAAATGCACAAAATGTCATAACATGGGTCAGGCTTTTATAATGTAGTGGTCAGGCTTTTGGTAAAATGACTTAGGCTGGAGTTACCAGCAAGCTTGGGATATATTTTACAATGAGTTTAAGGTCAGTCACTGTAGTAGACAGACTGAAGCTTCCCAAATACGTTTATATCCTAATCACAGAACCTGAGAATATGTTATAATGGTAAAAGGGAATTTGAAGTTGCAGATGAAATTAAGACTGTTAATCTGCTGATCTTGAAATGGGAAGAGTCTCTTGGATTATTATATAGGTGGACTGACTTAACCCCAGAGGCCTTTAAATGTGCAAGAGAGAAAACTCCAGGCAGAGAGAAATTTGGGAGATGTTATACTATTGGCTGCAAAGATGAAGGGCCCACGAAGCCCTACTAGAAGCAAGTAACTTCTAGCACTTAGAAAAAGCAAAGAAATGCACTCTTCCTGATTTTCCCAAAGAAATACAGTCCAGCCAACACGTGGATTTTAGGCCATTCAAATCTGCATGGGGTTTTTAATCCAGGGAACTGAAAGATGATATATATTTGTCTTGTTTTCAGCCACTAAATTCAAGGTAATTTGTTTCAGCAGCAATAGAAAAACCAGTACACTCAGGACAGAATCCCAGAGGCCTCCTGGCCTGAGCAACGGACCACATACCGATGCACTCCCCCCGGAGGTCCAGCTGGAAGCCTTTGTTGCACTCGCACCTGTAGCTCCCAGGCGTGGGAATGCAGCGTCCATTCTGGCAGAGATAGCGGACCAACTGGCAGTAATCGGTGGTGATATTGAATGGCACCACCACTGGAAGAATAACAGTGAACCCCATTAATATCATTTGTCATGACAGCACCTTTCACCTGTACTAGATCTGGCAATACTGGACAAGATGTTGGGTGGTAAGGAAAGAGGACATCCTTTGGGCAAAAGTCACCCTAAAGGTGCACCCATAGAGCGTATGTCTCTGGGACCCCATGTGCACTGTGGCCCAGGTGCTGCTTGTCCTGCCCCATTCACCATTCCACTCTCAAGCCTCCAGTTTGGGGAAATAACAAAAGTGGTGAGATATTGGCAGTTAACTACTTGCAAAGCTGCTTTACATTCAATATTAGCCAAAGTATAACTGTGTATCTCCTCTACTATTAATTCATCCTGTGTCTCAGATTTCAGTCTCTTCCCATAACCCTCCCGCCTCTGGCTGAAAACATCAGTAACAAAATGACACACATCTCTGGAAAATACAAGACTTCCATTTTTATCTGTGCAACAGGAAAATTGGAAAACTTGTACTTAATGCTACATAAGCTAAAAATTTAATTTAGCAATTGGTAAACTTACATAGTGAATAAAGTAGCAAAAACAAACAAAAATGCTAACCTGATTAATGCAACAAAAATTACTAGAGGGCTTCTGAATTCTTACTTGATGGTTCTCGAGATGGATATGGATACTCCACCGGTGGCCGAGGGACTGGAACGGCAGGTACAGAAGGAAAGCCAGGGACAACAGGCTGGACAGGAGGAAGGGGACCAAGGGGTGGAGGAGGATATTCTGGTCTTCCAGGAATCACGATGGGGACGGAGCACAGCTTGTTGAAATCCTCTGGAAAAAAAAATAACATATCACAATCAGCTGATCTGTAGCTGATATCACAAACCCACAGAAATCTTTTAAAAGAAATCTGTGAATAAATTGGATCTTTAAGGCACATGGGTCAATTAGAGAAAAGCAAAAAAAGAAAAAAATTCCTTACAGCAATAACCAACAACTCTCAAGAGTATGCGCCGCGTGCTTGTCTCCAAACCCAGGAACTCTTTACCTATATCAAAATCCACCTCATGGAAAACATAAGATGCCACTTTCTCCATCCAGTCCTACTTACAGATTCCACAGAGCTCTAAAGAGCACACAAGACAGCTTTGATTTAAGCTGGGCATGTGGGTGCAAGCCTGTAATCCCTGCACTCTGGGAGGCTGAGGTAGGAAGATCCCAGTTTGAACCCTGCCTGAGCGACTTAGTGATTTAGTGACACCCTGTCCCAGAATAAAAAGGACTGGGGATGTAGCTCAGAGTGAAAGCTCTGGGCAGTGGGAAACCCTCGGATGTCTCCAGCAAGGGCGGGATGTGATCAGAGGAACCTTTCCAGAAGATCACCCTCGATGACATGCAGAATGCACTGGAGGGAGACAGGTAATTTGCAGAAGACCAAAGGTTGGACCGGGGAGCAGCAGTGGAACTGGGGAGGAGTGGGCAGATTCCCGTTTAGAGATAAGTGGGAAGTGTTCACCAAGGAGATAACATCCGAGCTGAGGGAACAAGAAGAAAGAATGACTTCTAGCTTTTTGGGGTTTTGGTTGATCAGGTGGGTAGACGTTGTCCTTTAGTAAGAGGGGAAAACTGTCACGGCAGTGGGTTTGGTGGGTAGAAGCCAAGTGCCACATTGAAAACCTTAGTTTTGAATGTCCGCTATGGAGGTGGAGACGTCACACAGCAGCTGCGCAGGACAGCATGAAGCCCAGGGGAGAAGTGAGCGTAAGCTTTGGCGTTCTCAGTAGAGAGGTGGTATTTGAAGTCACAGGGATGGATGGACGCATCTAAGGAGTATGGATGGAAAGGAGAAAGGCGTGTGGAGCAGAGCCCTGAAGACAGTGACAAGAATATCAATGGAGAAGTGACCCGCGGAACAGGAGGAGATTCCGGGCTGAGGAGCTGATGCTCCCTCACGACCCTCTCGAAGAGCACGTGCCAATGTCATCGTCTATCACCCAGGACTGCACCTCTTTGATTGGCTGCTGTTTTTCACAATCCCAGGCCTTTATCAGCATAAATCTTCTTTAGTTTTGTGGCATATTTTCTTAGGCTTCTGAAAAGGTGTTTTTAAATAGTACCCTGCTTTCACAGAATGTATTCACTTTATTCATTTCCAAATAGCCCGGTTTGTCGCAGTTGCTTTGTATAAATAAACTAAGCCTATGATTTTCTACACATTTTTCTCTTGTGCCAGAATGTTGATAATTTTATTATCGCAGTCACACAATGATTCTCTCCTAGTTACTTTCTACACTATTTTTAGCCATGAATAGAAGTTAGGCTGAGATTTTCTTTGTCTTGTGGACTAAAATTTGACAAATTCTAAGACACAGTCACAGAACTTACTGAAATTCATACATACTACTACTTCATGGGACATTATGACAGTTTACTTGTGGCTAAATACACCAGGGCACTATGTACTCTGTTGTCACCTGCTGGCCCATTTCTAAAACTTCTTCTGTCATATTTCATATTCCAGTTCAGCTCAGTTTATGTTTTCAGAGAATCCCATTACTACATTTTAACTATTATGTATCTGGAATTACAACCCGCAGCAACTCCGTAGCACTCAGATGTATTTGGAAAGGATTTTTAGACAGTTTATTTTTCCCCAACTCACGATGCTACAATCTCTTTTGCCAAACTATAATTCTTCCTATAGAATTATCACCTATTCACGCCACATCCATCACCTGGGTCCCTGCTTCCGCCAAATTTCTACCACTAAGACTGTGTACTCTTTGAAGTCAAGGATCATACATAACTCATAACTAATTCTTGTTCTCGGCCCAGCCCTGCAAATCACACATAAGAGGATTTCATTAGCTATGTGCTGGATTTCACTGAACGGCAACTATATTAAGGCACTCACTTTGTTTCCAAGCGCTTGTAAGCACCTGTACATCCTTTCGTTTTTAACTCTTTCTGGATTTGTAGGAAAGAAATTGGGTAGCTTACCAGCATTTCTGCTAATTAGGTGGGTATATTACGTAAAGAATGCCATTAAATTTGTCTTAAGCCCCTAGGAAAGTGTATCACGCTGGGTTCTACGCTCCTTCCTACTGCCTACAGATTAATAACTTTCCCATGAAACCCTTCACATCCAGGATCAGTAACTGGGGCTTACTTGGTTGAACCGATTCTCTCTTTCCATGTCCATTTAATCCAAAGATGATGCTGATTTTTTTTTTTTTTTTTTTTTTTTTTTGTGGGTACCGGGGGGTCGACCTCAGGACCTCGCGCACCAGCAGGCGCCCGTGCCGCTGAGCGATATCACCGGCCCCTTTTTCGTATGTGGGTTCCGGGAGTCGAACTCGGGCCCTCGCGCTTGCCAGGCAGGCGCTTAAGCCGCTGAGCCATCTCACCGGCCCTGATTTTTTTTTTAAAAGCAAAAAGCTGACCAATGTAAAAATTCTTCTTATACCATCACCTGCTATAAGGTAGAGTCCAGAACCCTGTAGCACTGGTCCGGGAACATTTGAGCAAACAAAAACCTGCCTGCAAATTAGTTTACTCAGTCAGTCTGCCTTGCCCGAGGCCCATCTCAGGGTTGTGGTGACTTATCGGAAGAGCGGCTCCCTGCAAAGCCACACACACGGGAACCTGGTCTTCTCCATCTGTCCCCAAACAGGTCTTTCTAACAGCACCCACACCTGCTCTTGGTCTCTTTTCTCTATTCAAGGGCCCAGTACAAGGAGTCCACATAAATACAGTGGTACCTCAGTTCACAGACAGCAAATCAGAGAAAATACATGACATGCTGCATCTTAAAAGTCTAAAGACTGTATTGCTTCTTTAACCCACACATTCGGTTCTCAGTGATAAGCAGAACATTTTTTAATGTTTTTATGAGTCCATGTTTGCAGTACATGATGTTTACATTCACCTCAGGGAGTGGCCACATGTATTTAACACTTCTTGATTCTTTTTATTCCCCTTCCCCTATTGGTCCTCCTCCCCCCATCTCTAGATCCCCTCCCCCATTTTTATTATTATCATTATTTTAGCTCGTGTCTGCAACACATGATTACATTTACTGTGGGTAGCTGGTGCATGTACACGACCCATCTTGTATCTTTTCACATCCCCTTCCCCTCCTCCCACGACCCGTACCCTTGGCCTCTTGCTCCCCTTCCCATATGCAAGAGATTCGTCTCCCTGTTTCCTTTTACCAACCTTTTCTTTTGCTTTTTACTTTATTTGTGCTTTGGATTTCTCATACAACAGAAACGATGTGGTATTTCAGCTTGTGAGTCTTATTTACTAAAGAGAAACTTTACAGTAATATCTGAAAGCTGGTCTACAACCCAGGAGAATGGGCCATTTCCATCCTGTGAGTGGCAGACTCTAAAGTTTTGACGCTGCATTTATCCACCGCCTCTCCTAAATGTCCCGATTTAAGCATACATTTCAGGAATCAGATTACAGAGAACTACAAAGCTCAGCATTTGGTTAGAATTGGTGGGAAAAATGGTACTAAATATGTTGTTCACCCTACCTGAATGTCTCCTAGGAGTAAGATTTTGCTAAATACTGTGGCGGTATCAGAAAGCATGACAAATACAGGATTACAAGACAAACAGGACCTTGTAATGAGGTTTATGGGCTAGTGAAAAACAACACATGAACACATGTGGATATAAAGGACAGCAATACAGATATGTGCCATAGCAAAAGCGCGCCAGAACTGATAGACCACGCGGAAAAACGTTCTCAGTGGCATTATTCTTGGGATCTCCATGGTGCAGGTAGTCAGGTTTGAGTAGGTCCCTAACACACTAGAGGACAAATAACAAGCAAGCCTGGTGACAAGAGGAGCCAGGTGTAAGGACCAGAACTGAGCAGAAGCTTTAGGAGAAATAAAGCGACTGAGTTCAGAAACGCTCAGACTGAAATCAAAGAAAACACCACCATATAATTAGAAAATCAAACTACTGTAAAGAACAATTAAAAGATGAACTGGGATTCAGTATAGGGACTTTAACTTCTATGCTCAGTGATAACATTTTCTTGGCAGGGAAAGGCACGACTTAGACCACTGAAGACAGCCTGGGTTCATCCATCCTGGGGAAATTTTTCTGGACATTCTTCTTTACATCTTCCCTGGACATCATTTTTAAATCGAACCTCAGATGAGTTAGTCTTTGGGAAACTTATGCTGCAGCTGTGAATTTCACATGGACCCACTGGGAGGCTACATCAATAGTGCGGGGTAGAGGGAAATAAGCTTTTAGTGGAAATGAAAGGAATATGACAGATAAAAGAGAAGTTGTGCAGGGAAAAACTCTACAGGCCTTGGCAACAAGAAAGAGGAAAGTTTCAACTGTTAGGGAAAGAGGAAATGTGTGACCTGGGAGAGCTCAGTTTTACCCTGTTAAGCCTCTGAATACTATAGGAGAGATGCAGTACTTCTGTGAGAGTAAGAGAGAGCGAGAACTTCCTGTAAAGGCCGCTATGCAATGGGAGTAAGCAAGCGAAGTAAGAAACAGTACTCTTTGCCCAGATCTCTGCATTTTCCCCAAGCATGATGTGGGGAGACTTCTGCCAGGATGTCGTCTCCTCCATTTCCTGGAATCTGATGCATGGCCACATCTCCTCCTGTGCACTGCATGGGCTTGCAAGGGTTGGGCGGGCCAGTCAGTAGCTCTTACCTGTTGCTCTGATGGGACACATCTCAGGGGCGACGGTGACCCCAGGGGACCAGCACCTGCCGGCATCACAGCAGCACTGCATCTTGGTGATGGACTGCGGCAGCTGGTTGGAGCAGCGACCGTTTGTCAGAGCCGTGTAACAGTACCCTGGGCGGACATCTGAGGGGCAGAGAAACACATATGCATCCATTGAGACCAAGCCTGCGGCGATGCCCCGACCTCGGCACCTTCCCAGCATGCAGAGGGCCGTGGCAGGATGAAGTCACACTTCCGTCCTCTGGAAGGGGAGGTGCCAGGGCTGGGTGGGCACAGTGGTCAGTCAGAAACCCCAGGCCTCATACCTCTGCCCCAGTGCGCTGCCACACCTGGCCGAAGCCGCACATTCCATACCCAAGGTGGGAACGAATGATTAAAACCACATGTGCCATGGGAAAAGAGAAGCTCACCAGCGGTGACAGTTAATTACTTATGAAGACCCGTCCATACGGAAGGGAGTCTGGGCTGTCCTTGCTTTCAAACTACTTAATTGGAGCCACTGTAGGCAAATATTAATGTAAATCTATTTTAAAACAACACTAAATCTATGCTATAATCCTTATTTCTAAAAGCTCTTTCTTATTTGTTAGCTGAAACAGTGAGTCAGACTTGTAAGACTTATTTTTTAAGGAATGAGCTGCTTTACAATCAGATATAATGCTATTAATCAAGATTGTCTTTTGTTCTAGGGCCTTAGCAGATTTTTCAAGGCTGTGAGTATTTACACATTCAGAACACAGATAACTCTAAATCCTCAATTCTACGGGACACAACAGTTCTAGAAGGTTGGTTTTGCTTTTGCTTTTGCTTCTGCTTTTGCTTTTTGCAGAAAGGTATCTTAGCAAAGGAATATGGTAAGATGAATTTCTATGTATCACTTTTTTTGCATTGGGGCATGTCTGTCCTGGTAACATCTGATGCTGTTCAAAAAGAGCACATGACCTAGGACAAACGTTTGAGATATTACTGTGAAACAGAGGGGGCAGGTAGCAGATATGAAGCATCTTCATCTACCTGACAGACAGTGATGCTACACCTCTCGTCCAATAAAATTCATCTCCATATGGTCCATATAAAATACTGCTTGAGTATTTTAAATATGCTGGTCATGTAAAAGAACTTAAGCAGTAAATCCTTTCAGAAAGTGAAGGATGTGTTTACAGTTAAAAAAAAAAAAATCCATCCCCATGTTTCCTCCAAGGCTGAATATTAAACATCAAATTTGCTCATAGAGGGTCATTCCTATAATTATCATTTACCTCATTCTTAGGAACACAGTCTTCAAATCTTGAGAGTTGTAATAAATAGATAAAATGAAATAAAAGAAAAGCAAGGCTAATTTAGAAAATTTTAAATTATATAACATTAAGTGAAGGCAGCTAAAACAAACCTATGCAAACCATAAAAGAAAATTATGAGTCATTAGAAAATTTTAAATTATATGACATTAAGTGAAGGCAGCTAAAACAAACCTATGCAAACCATAAAAGAAAATTATGAGTCAGCTTTACAGATACAAGATTATTTCCGAAAGTGGTTAAAACCACTAGCAAGTACAAATGCATTCTCCAAAATTTTTTTGTGGTTCCAGTTTCTGAGCCTCTGGTCAGATTAATAGTCTCAGCAAGAGTCAAACATGTTTCACTTCAGTCTGGTCCAGGACAAATGTCTAGAGAGAGGGTACGGACAACTGCGCTCTATGAAGCCTCAGCCCCACAAAGACAGGGAGAAACGGAAGTTCCTACTTCCTAATTTGCAATGCCTTAAAGCCACTAATACCTTACATACCCATTTAGTAAATATCTTGGGCATGGAAACCAAAGGCTGTTAAGAGTGGGAAGAGATACTCAAAATTGGCTTATATCCCAGCTTCAAATGAATTTGGTGGTCAAAACCCAGTGTAAACACTTGACAAAATTATGCAATCTGTACACATAATTTTCAGCATGGGCTATCTTTCAGAGCAAAAGTGGGACTTCAGCTGCCAATGGTAAACTCTTAATGGGCTAATGTCTATCATCTTGCAAATTAAGTACGATACTATGTTATTGCCCATCTGGCTGACTAATACGTTAAATCAGTGGGTCAGAGATGCTTGATCAAAATCATGAATATTGGGGTTGAAAAAATTACAAGTTGCATTTGGGTTACTGGCAGTTCCTGATTTACAAGTGGCACCTGCCCATATCATGATCATTTTGCATTTCTTGTTTTCTTTTATTTGGGAGGGGATGGAGGAGAAACTTTGTTTAAAAAAATACACATTTACACAATTTGTAATTTTAAAGAAAACCTACAAGCTAAGAAGGAAAGAGAAAACTGAACCCAGGGACCATGTGGAGGACCTGGCCCCAAGGGACACAGCCAGAAGCTCCCCATTTCCTCTGGCAGCAGAGCTATGGTGAGGAAGGGGACTGCTCTGGGGCGGGCCACTTTGCATGGAGGTAAGGGGTAGTTTTAGGATAATCCGAAGAACCACAGGAGCCGGGGTAAGACTGTCAGGATCTGGAGGGCATAAGGAGAAGCAGGGAGAGTCACAGAATCTTTATCTTAAATCTATCTTGGCCAAGACATCTGATAGAAAAGGAATAGAGAACTTTCCTCCTTTCTTCTCTTCCGAATCATGTGGCCCTTACTCACAGGACCCGGAAATCACATTACACCGAAACAAATACTGATATTTTCAGGCCACCCTAGACCCCTCCTAGCCAATCATTAACACTGTTGGATCCCACCAGGACCCAGGCACTGTGAGGCCCACAGTGGGCACAGGACATCCTATGGCACCTCTGAGTTGAAGAGATGCAGCACACTATCATTATGAAAGGAAAACCCTACATGACAAATGGTCAAGTACCAAAGGAAAATCCAAGAAGATAAATGATACTGCAATAGCTTAGAGGATAAATGGAGCCCTGGACTGGGAGAGTCTGAGAAAGTCAGAATAGGCGTGCAGAAGGTAATGGTGGGAATTTCATGGTTATAAGAAATGTATAAAGAAGGTACCATGTACTACTGTCTACATATAGGGATTTCTATTGGTTTTCTTTTTTGTTTGTTTGTTTTTTGTGGGTACCGGGGGTCAAACTCACGACCTCGCGCACCAGCAGGCACCTGTGCCGCTGAGCGATATCACCGGCCCTTTTTTCGTATGTGGGTACCGGGAGTCGAACTCAGGACTTTGCACTTGCCAGGCAGGTGCTTATGCTGCTGAGCTATCTCACCAGCCCTCTATTGATTTTCTATCGGACTTCTATTCCAAGCAACCAACTTACAAGCAACCCTGGCATTGTGGTTTAGAATAAAATGACCCCCAAAAAGGTTACATGTTCAGAGGTGGGAATTTCAGAAGGTGATCAGATCACAAGGGTTCTAACTTCATGGGTGGATTAATCCATTTAGATCATGATTTGATGGCATTATTGGAAAGTGAAGGAAACTTAGGAGGTAAGGGCCCAACTGAAGGGAGTGGATTATGGGGGCATGACCTTGGGGAACATATTTGGACCCTGTTGTCATCCTCTCAGGCTTACTTCCTGCTATCTCTACCTTTTGTCAACCACGGTGAGCTGCTTTGGTCTACAGCACATGCCCCACCATGAGGCTCTGCTTCACCATGGCCCAGAAGCAACAGAGCCAGGTTCCCATGGACTAAACCCTCTGAAACCATAAGCCCAAATCTACCTTTCCTCCACTAAGTTGATTTTCTCAGGTATTTGCTCATGATGAAGAAAAGCTAACACACTTGGTTCATTTATGAGCTGGGGACTATTTGTATTTCGGGGGTTCTCTGTGGTTGGAGAGAAATATGAGTGTTAGGAAAGGCGGAAATGTTCCTTGGATCATTCTGTACAGCAAGTTGCTCATTATGGCTACAATAAAGTTCCAAGGAGGAGACAGTGCTGGCCTAGGCATGGGGCAAGAAAGCTAACTGCACTTGGTGTTCACGAGAGAAGACTGGACTCCAGACTCAGGCCCACGATGGAATCCCTCTCTAATCTCCTGCTTCAACCACTGAACCAAATTATTTACCTCACTTCTCTAAACCTCAACTTCTTCCCATCCACGATATGGTTTCAAACATTAAATCACTTAATTTACACATCTCACACCTACAAGATGAGCCATGAATCATAGTTCCTTTCCTCCTTCCTTTGTAAAAAGCCGGTATGTATACACACTGGGTTTTGTTTGTCTTTTGCTGTGCTGGGGATTGAACTCAGGGCTTTGGTGCTGAGCTACATCCCTAGGCTTTTTAATTTTTAATTTTTTAAATTTCAAGATAGGGTCTCACTAGGTTGCTAAGTTGCCTGGGCTGGGCTCAAACTTGCATCTCTCCTGCCTCAGTCTTCCAGAATGCTAGGATGACAGGCACGTGTCACCATGCCAGGCCAGTATGGATGTATCTGATAAAAAGTAGTTTTTAAATGTAAACCCTTTGATATGAAAATGTATTTTAATCCTTTTAGTGCAGTTTAGAGGCTGTCTTTGAGGATTAAAAACAATATCTGTAGTCAGATTAGAAAAGCTCCTGCTGTACCCCTTTGCTGATCCTACCCGCTGAAGGTCACATGCTAATGGGAGCAGTTTGGGAAGAAGGGTTGCGCTATGTGAACCATACTTGTCATCCTTCCTCTCTAGTTCCAGTGTCTAGGACAGCTCTGGGGAAGTCAGGCAACCTAGACACCACTGCGTTTCTAAGGAAATTCTGGATATACCTCCCCGACCAGTTGTGCTTATTCAAATGTCAAATCCAAGAGACAGTGTACGTGACTAAGTAAAAAGGAATTCGGAGCTTCACGCGCAATTCTGTTTTGGTCTGAAACTCTGGTGAGGATGTGGAGCTGAGTGCCTCTGAAAGCAGGGACCAGAAACAAACATCAAAGCAGCAGCATTTATCTTTCCCCAATGCTGTGTGCCACAGGCGCCCTAACTTTACCCCAACAGTAACAACAAACTACTCATTTTGATGTTCAACAAATGCTTCCTGAGAGCCTGGCACATGGCAGAAAGTGTGCGAGGAACCAGCAGGGGGAGGGGAACAGTTGCTCGTCCTCACAGAGAGCTGGCCACCTGTTCAGGGAGATAATCCGTGTGAGACACACGGGCTTCCCTGCCAGCCATCGTGAGAAGCGTGTCCCTGGGTAAAGGAGAACTTTCTAAGTCAGTTGGTTTGGGACTCTTCAAAGATGCGGAAAGAGGGCTTGAGTCAGGAGGAAGGGTGATCTCAGGGCTGTGACACGTGTGACCGAGGCACAAAGGAACTCAAAGGGACAGGCCACTCGGGGGAGAGAGCTGAACCATGCTGCCAGGTCACTGACTTGACAGTGAGCCCCTATAGCAATCAGGCTATGCCCTCTGCAACTTGAATTTCACTCTAGAATACCGGACTTCGAAAGAAGTCTGAGCAATTGTGAATTCCAGCAGTTGTCAAGTCTATTTTTTAAGCAGCAACTTATTTCATTGACACCTTACATGGAAGCCTAAAACCAGATGAGAGCAGAATTACCATGCCTGGCGTGTATGTAGGGTGTGTCCCCAGCCCTGCCTCCGACCTCAGCAGCCCCACAGGGCTTCACAGATTGAATTGCCAGTTCCCAAGTCCCAGTGGAAAGCCACCAGGGATTTTTGAGCAACACTGTTATTTAATCAAAGCACTATTTTAAGGAGATAAATCTGACAAGATGGATTGTAGAGAAGCCAGGAAAGAGAGACACTAATGAAGAGGTTATGGTGAAATTTCAGACCTACATTAACGTAGACCCTGGGAAATGAGTGAAGGCAGGATCCTAGGGGGCGAGGTCAGGGATGGCTTCAAGGTTTGCACTGTTAACCTAGATTCCACACACCTGAAAGGCCTTCTAGCTCACCCTTCTTTTATGGGAGACAACAAATTCCAAAACAAGACCCGAGATGCCTCTGCTCTTTAAGAGGGTGCGCCACTGTTCAATACATTCCCATAAATGTACATTTTACCTCAAGGGAGAGATATGCGCCCTCTTAATGAACTTATTTCAAAAGATGTTCACGGTGGCACTGACATACAAACCACGCACGCTGTCTGTAATTAAACCTACCTATGCATCTGGTTCCGTCGGGAGAGGTGTAAAAACCAGGGGGACATTTGCAAAAGTAACTGCTGACAGTGTTTGTACATTCGCCCCCATCGCAGATTCCGGGAATAGTGCTGCATTCGTCAATATCTGGAACACAAAGAAGAGTGTCTGTATTTGTAGCACACAGTGTAAAACCGTTCCTCATTATAGAATCAGAGGTAGTATGTACAATCATGTCCCTGGAAACAGCCATCTTTACGGAATAAAAGCTGCAAGAAAAACCCTTCATTCAAGATGGAGTACTTCTCGCTGAACAGATTTACCCAAGGGGTTTACCAAATTCAAGACATCACACCAAAATAAATTCACCCATTGTTAGAAACTAAAAGTGTGTACAGCTGTTTCACCAAATATCTACAGCATGCTAACGTTCCAAATGTCATTTATTTTGATGTGTTGTTTTCCTTGTTTGTTCCACGTTTTGCACTGAGTTACTCTTCTACTAGTTCTTTTGTATGCTACATCATATCCCGTAATTTTCAACCTGATTTTCCACAAAGCAGGTACAGAAATCCTTCAGAGACATCCTCGGGCCTTCGTGCTGGCTAAGAGTTAGTAAACTGGGATGAGCAGATGAGAGGGAGAGTGAAGGCTTGGTTTTTCATGCCCCCGCCCAAGCCACCATGATGGGTTTCTGTGGTCTGCTCACAGCACGCCTGGTGAATGGACTTCAGTGCACGCAGGTCTCCACTCAGATCTTCCTCCATGGAAAGACTGGGTGCACCAGCTGTAGGGAGGCTGTGGGGAGCCTGGCTTTGGCTCTCTGCCTCCTCTCAGACTGCCTGAGCTGCAGAATCCTCCCAGCTACCTCACATCAGATGACAAACCTTGGAAGAGGGACAAAGACCTGGTCCTCTGACCCAGGGGGCCAACCCCGAAGGCCACTCCCATTCCCCAGTTCCCTCTGGGTGCACCATGGCTCACCCTCTCCATCTGCACCCTCTGGCTTCTCCCCCCTTCTCTTCCTCTGGTCCCCTTGACCTCTCATAAACATCCTGAATGCTATGGAGGCCAAAGTTGGGGTCAGCCCTCCAACCTTGAGGCCACTGGTCTCCAAGAAAGCAATAAATCCCTTAGGACAAATCTGACCATTTCCTGTAAGGGGAGTGTGGCAATAGCCAAACCCGCACATGGACAAATGCCAGTAAGTGGCACCAGGAAGGGGAGAGAAGAAATCAAGAACTTCCTGCTTTGGCTAGAAGAGAACTCAGACCCTGGGAGGTCCACATGGCCTCCCTCCTAAGACCAACAAGTAGGGTTACCCACACTGACCCAGGGACAGGAGGGATTTGCCCCAACCCCTGGGAGCACACAACGGCCAGGGTGACACTGCCGTAACTCAGAGAGACCTATGACCCAAACAAGAGCACCTCTCCAGGCTGAGGGCTGCTCTTCATTAAGAAAACAAAACTGGGTTCTAAGTGGCTGGATTCAAGTCTCTTCTAATTCAAGTTCACCCTTTTAGTCCAAAAGGCAGCAAGGACGCTGTTTACATGCTGTTTAAGCAAAAATCATCGTTCTTCTGAGCTAGGTAAGAGGCTGAAGCAAACAGCATTTCGCTGCTTATCTTAGAGTCAACGCTAACATAAACAGCACTGCCACTGGGACCTGGTGTAATGGTAAAGATGCATACTGTATTCCAACAGATAAAAATCTCACCAGAGAGAAGCAGTCAAGCAAAGAAACCTCCAAGGGCAGAGTCCAGCACAACAGCTCAAAGGCGCTTTTTAAATTAGCTCTTGAAAATGCATCCTTTTGAATTTCCCAAGCCATGCTGACACCTAACGCATCAAGCAAGTGTATTAAAGAGCCCACAGCATTCAAAACCTCATTTAAGGACAGCGGAAGATATAATCATAAGGCAAACGCATGAAGAAGAATGTACTTTTCTGGAAGTGTCCCTCAACATTAATTCCTGAGTCACAGAACACCTACCAAAAGCATGCGAGGGGACCGTGTCTATTAGAAAGTGTTTTTTCAACCTATTAATATTAATGCCACTTAACATGCATGAATATCCAAAGAGATTAAATGACTTTCCCTCATTATACTAGGTATCTCTCCCTCATTATACTAAAGCCATTAGAAAGCTGACAGGAACAAAACATGAAATAAGTGCAGAGGCCCCTGGGGCTGGCAGGGGTTGGGAGCTCCCGCCTAGCTATACCCCTGCAAAGGCCAACAGGCAGGACGTGTCGTTACGCACATCTTCATTTCCAGTCACATCCAGAGGGACTAGGACAAACGATTACAATCAAAGGAGCTTCAACATCTGTGAATCTCTCCAAGTCCCCTCATCAGTGACCCCCTCTCTTCCTTCTGCTGCCTACAGCCTTTGACCTTAATGCCCACCTTGCTTCTTGGCCGCACTGCTTCCGAACAATGGCAGCAGAAGCTGTGATGTCAGAAGTCCCTGAGAGCAAAGGGCCAAGATAAAGAATGCCGGTTGGAGTTACACTCTAGCATGCATTCACGCTAGTGTATTACTTCTCTAAGCTCTTATCACTCTGTGTTTTTCTCCTGTTAACAGAATTTCAGGAATCCCAGGTGACAGGGAATTTGAGAATGGTGACATCCACAGTATCTCTAAGTCCCTGGTACCTAATGCCAGTGATAAAGAGAACATGGGATTTCCAGGCCCTGGGCACCTCTCCTTGTCTCCCCAACATGGCAGGAGGGGACAGCAGAGCCGCCAGGAAATAGCCATCCCTCAGTGGCTCTCTCTGGGACCGTGAGAAGAAACACAGGCAGTAGGCTCCCTCGCTGACTGCTGCCCCGGACCTTCATTCTTGCTCCCTCCTCATCCTCTGTCTCTCTGTTCCTCTGCACATTCTTCCCACCCTAGACTTTGGAAACACCAGCAAGGGAAAAAAGGAGTCTGGATGGCGAGACTGGGAAGAACGTCCATGTGCCATGCTCTTCAACCACCTCACTGGGCAGCTGAAGCAACTCGGAGATGGCAACTAATGTGTCCAAGATTACAGAGAGGCCTGGAGACCACCAAGACGAGGGCCAGGCTGACCTCATCCTTGGGGCTCTTTTGCCTATTCCATAGATTTTGTTCAACTAGTTGTATCTGGAGCGGTTATCTCAAGCTGGAAGAATCGTGACACGCAGCCAGCTGCAGGGGAGGGAGCCCCCACCCTCGGCGATGGGTTAAGCCATCCCAAGAACTCTCCTTGGCGTCCCACAGGATAAGAGCTCCTAATAGCAAGGAGCCATCAGATAAATACACCATTATTTTGGAAAGGAGAAGTCCTGAGGTTTTTGGCTTACGTGTTAGGGAGGGCATGGATTTAAGAGCCGCATTTTTAAAAAAGCCTTATGCATCATGCAGTGCTATTTTAATTGCTAAAGGCTGGCTTGACAATCTAAATCCCAAAATATTAGTGGTTAATTAGGGATTCCAAGAGACTTCTTTCAGAAATAAAAACTTAATCCCTTAATTACATTTTTTATTTCTTAATTTCCTCCCACAGTAACCTATGCAAATATGGACTTGGTTTCCAAAAGGAAAAGGCTCGTGTGTTCTTTCAATACATACACTCCACGGTCATCAGAAAAATCAACACAGAGGTGGGCATGAACTCTACTTCCCCTTTTCCCAAATCACAGCTATAAATCTCAAATGTATGAAAATTTTTCTTCTTACATGTATGAAAACAACGATTATTATTCAATCACTTTGAATTGTTCATTTCTATTTAAAATATACCTACACTGCAGTTATTTACTCAATATAAGCCTTGGTCCAAACACTGTATTTATTTAGGTTTTGGGAAGAGGACGATATCATCAGAAGGAAGAGAGACCTCTGAAGAAAGAAGACCTCAGGAAAAGCCATTTGAATGGAGCTTCCCTGCTCCTAAGGAGTGGGGGCGAGCTCTTGAGAATTTACCAAGATGGAGCAGATCGAACCAGAATTTTTTTATAATTACTATAAAAACCACCCGATTTCTTCCTCTCCAAGTCAAGACGGAGATCTGTTTAAAAAGACATGCAAAGCAACACCAAAGGTACCGGAGCAACGCTGATGAGCGCTATAGTATGGGTCTCAAATGTCCCCCAACAGCTGTGTGCAGACAGCTTGGTCAGCAGCCCGCGGTTCTCCTGGGAGGGAGGGTTTGGAAATGTAGGAGGTGGGGCCCACATGAAGCAAGTTATGCAAAGGTAGGTCACTGGGAGCCTGTCCTTGAAGGGGAGACTGGGGCCCCAGTGTCTCTCTCTCCTCCCCCTACCCGCTTTCTGGCTGCCGTGAGGGGAACAGGGCCTCTCTGCTAGTCACTTGCACCATGAGCATGGCCTTGTCACAGACACACAGGCAACAGGGCCAAGTGGCTGTGAACTAAAAGCTCTCCAAGTGTGAGCCCAAATAAACCTTTCTTCCATTTAAGTTGATCACTGCAGGTATTTTTGTCACAGTAATGGAGAGCTAACCCACAGGGCACAGAGCCCACAGTTATGCCTGACCAACTTGCTCGGGGACATACAGAATCTCATAACTGGAAGAGAACAAGGGAATTGAAGGAGGGGCCTGGCTCGCCAAGAGTTCTCCGAGGACTCTCTGAAGACCTCCCTGCTGAGCAGGACAGGCCGACAACGTTCAGACCAGCCTCCGGGGTAGAGTACGTGCAGTACTAACAGGATATTCTCATCGAAGGTCAATTTTGCATAGAAAAATTAAAAAAAAAAAAAGAAAAAACATTATCTAAAGTTAATATAACAATAGATGGCAGAAGGGTAAAAAGGGCTAGCAAAAAATATTCTGCTTTTATCTTGCTGATTCCAGTATATAACTGGGGAGGAAAATGTTTTTGTGGATGTTGAAAGGACTAAGCAATTCTCAGGATGAAACTTTTGATCTGCTGGATAAATCACCAGCACAATGGGTTTCTCAGCATAAATAAAAGGATGTGAGCTATCTCTCTGTCAGTTGGAGCACTTGCTGGGCGTCTCTTGTCTGGTCCATATCCACAGACCACTCCTGACTGTCAGCTGACTAGTCTGAGTTAAAAGCAAGAGACAGAAAATCTATACCATAATAAAGTTCCAAATGTTAGAAAATGCCATCACTGAAGTAGATTAAAAGCCCTGGTGTAGGAAAAAAGGACAATATAATCATAAACACCAGACTGTGAGTTAAACCCTGTCTTGATGTACTTCCAAGGCACTTAACAAACCCAAGTCACAGAGTCGCTGCATTCATAAAGTCAAAGGGTGGACCCAGGTGAGTTTTTTGCCCCTTTCAGTAGGAACACTGCCTCAAACTCAGATCCACAACATATTCACCTATAGAGAGCTGCTTTTGCCATTCTTTGAAAGCTACAACGTTTTTAAGAAGCCCTACTTCAGAACAGACTGACATATTTTTCACGGCTGCCTCAAATAACTATGCCAAACAGTCAAGCATACAATAGCCATTTATAAGTTCTATGATGATTAATAATCTAAACATAACCCCAACTCTAGAAATAATTCAATCAGAGTTAGATTATTTCATTCAGGGTGAGCAGATACTAAATGTCTGACATGAGTGTATTCTACCAGACAGGAGTATAAATAAGTGACATGAACTCCATGAAAGAAAAGAGAGTTCAGTGCTACCCATTCATTTTCTGGATGCATCTCTCTCACAAAGCAATTACTGCACTTGGAAACCAGGCCTCTTTTCACAAGTAATAATAGTGGCAAATAGGAACACATCTTCAGATACAAATTTTTCAGAAGCTCAATCTGTCAACGAAATGCAAATATAAAAATTTGCCTCTGGTTACTTTTCTGTTTGACTAACATTAGAAAGGTTTCCATTTGATAGGCATATGTCACACCCCACAAATGCAAATCCTAAGCTTGTACTAGAAGCATAAATATGAGTTAATGGGTCTCCCTGCCCCGCAAAAATCAAACATGCATTTTATCTAGAAAAACATCAGCAGACTTATCTATCTCTGAATGATATCTAATGATGAGGTTTAAATCCATGTCTGTAGAACTATGCAAACACATGGGTCTTGAACACTTTAAACCAAATGTTGGTTCAAAAATATTTCACCTTTTAATATTTAATGTGATTCAGATGGACCTCTTATTTTGGGTCTATAAAAGTGGAAAAAGCTGCATAGTTTTTCTGGTTCAATGACACAGAGGCATATTACTCTTGGTAGGAATATTATATTTACATTTCTATGGGGATGACAACAATGAGAGGATTTAGGAATAAATTGCAAACAAGCTCATCATGGATGCTGAGTTTTGTCTCCCTCCCCACCCCCCTTGGCTGCAAATCAGGAGAATTCTTACCTTCGCATTTTTGTGACGCTTCATTAAATTTGTGTCCAGCAGGGCATTTGCACTCAAAAGACCCAACAGTATTAATGCAATTTCCTCCCTGACAGAGCCCGGGAATGGCCTGGCATTCATCCACATCTGTCAGATTTTAAGAGAGAGAAAGATTCATATGAGATTCACTGCAGAAGAAAATGTGATAGCTTACCCACAGTCACATTACCATATTCACATCAATGTGTGCATGCCGGGATTTGGATTAGAATGATAGCTCATAATTACATGACATAAAATAAATCATTTTATCAAGATAGTTTAATCAATTCTGTTCTATAAGAAGTAGCCTTTATTTCCCACCTTCTGTCTTCCCTTGTGTAGAGAAGACTTTCTTCTACTAACTTGTGGACTTTATTAAAGATGCAGCAAAGTACAATGACATAATGATAGAAAGGCCAGTATTCTCTGTGTCATTATAATATCCAGATTGGCAGCAGGAATCAGAGTTATTCAAAAATTCCTTAAAGGTCAAAATGCAATACATTTCTACAATGAAGCTATCTTTCAGAGTTGCACTAAATGATTTCATTAAAACACAACGGACCTAAGGTCCCTCAGACTCTACACGATAGCTGATGTTTTTGCACAAATGAAGTAGCCATCTCGCCCTACACACACCTTCTTCAGAGTTGTCTTGTGTAGTAAAAATTAAAGGACTCAGCAAATCAGAACCAGCAGTATGGTAACCCCAGTGAACACGTGGTACAGCTGCAGGCTGACCTCCTGGCAGGGCGGTGCCTCGGGAAACTTTTCTAGAAGTTGGATCATGGCCTTCCCAGCTCAAAACGCAAGTCTGTGCTAAGTCCTAGACAACTGTGCTCTGGTCTCACCTCTCACTCTCCTACCTCTCATCTTTTCCTGGCGCACAGGCTGCCTGCAATGCACCTGAGGGTGTTGAAGAGGGGGCTCCTCTGCCTGGAATGTCCCTCTACTCGGTCTACGCTGTCCCTCCTTCGATCTCCGCTCCAAAGCCACATTAGCCAGTGGAACAGCAGCATCCGGGCCCCCGACCCTCCCCTCCAGCTCACCTGATTGCATCTGTTTTGTTCTGTTTCATAAATTGTCTTCAATACAGGCTTCCAGAGGGCTTTGTCCACTTCGTGCAACGCTCTATCCCCAACACCTAAGAACTAACTGGTGGCCCTACCAGTAACCCCAAATATGAACCCTCCCAGAGCAAAATTCCCCCAAGCTCACTACTTTCAGTTATGAAGTGTGCGAAAATGGATTTATGTTCCCTCCATCTCCTCATTGCTGACATGGAAAGGACTGATCTAATAAAGCCCCCAATTAAACAGCTGAATGCTTCTTCCTCTCCTTTGAAAATGCTTGTAGAAATCTGGAAGCCAAGTGTCCTCTTTAGCTCTGCTCTTTACAGCGAGAAAGGGCTGTGTCTGCAGGCTCCTGACCTCTGTCCCTGGCAATAGCTGGCACAGAGCAAAAGGGTTGCACGAGGAAAAGCTATTTATTTTGGTATAAAAGTGTCACCTGCTGGCTTCAATGCAACGCCCTGACCCACAAATTAACTATCATATTGAAATACTGCATAATTAGATTATGTTTTATAGCCAGTTTTAGTTTGCCTTAGATTAGAATTTTCCATGCTCTTCATACAAGATGTTGGATATGTTTATTAAAATGTTATTTGAAATCACGTAGGCAAATCTAGATAGTCTTGTGGATCGAGATTCTTGGCCAACAGGAGGCCAACACGAGGGCAGCTGTCTGCTGGCTGTGTCCGAGGCTGAAGACAAGACAAGCTCCTTCATGAATCCATCCCCTGCCCCACATCTGACCCGAACGCTGGACACTCCAGCAAAAAGAGAGTCCTCTGCAAGGCTGGAAGAAATCTCTCCAAAAATCAAAACATAAACAAAAGACAGTAACAAAAACATGAAGAATTGCATTCTCTGAGGGCAATATAACTGCTATTTTGATCCCATGGGCTTTTGCCAATTTCTTACTTTAAAAAATTTTTTTTTTTCCTTAGATATTGACTAACAGCCAAGAAGGAATGGCAAGCAAATTCAGGAAAAATCCTGGTCGTAAGACATGAACAGCAAACAGGTCTTCCCTCTCCGAATCCTTCTTGGCTGCCCCCACTAGCACCCCAGGTGGCTCCTGGATGGGAGCTGGCCCTGTCACCAAGCTTGTGGGTATTAGCTGATAGCAGAATACCAAGACCTAGAGTGGGTCAAACTCACTGGGCCTTTGTAAGAATGAGAAAAATAAGCAGGCACCCAAGAGGCGCTTATTCCTTGTTTTGTAAAACCCTGCAATCAATCCCTTTATAATCTCAGAGCTTCAAAGTGACTTCCTGCTGCTCTTGACCTTCACAGGATATGTTCAAGAGTGTGCAAAGGCAGTTGGGTGTTGGGCCAGGAGTAACACTATCAGAAGCGGAATTTTCTGAAGCGTACTTAACTGGAGATCCACAGGACGTGCGACTAAGTTCGAGTTCTGTTTTCCTGCACGTTACCTTTAGAATTTATCGTACAGAACAAACCCAAGCTATTATTTATCTGCCCTAACAAGGCCCACCCTAACTGTTTTGAAAATACCTCAAGTGGCTATAAAAAGCAGTGGCGAGGTCTAAAGGGACTAGAGCTGGCCCGGAGTTTTCGGTCCCATCAGTTTAGTGCGAATGGCCCTGTTCACTTCCTCCTGCTTCCTGCCAGACATCCAGACAATGAAAGAATTTGTACAGCTGGAGGAACAGGAGTAAAAGCCAAAACCGGAGGGCCAGCTTCTAGGGGAGACAGAAGAAGCAGCGAGGAGGAGACATCTGGGGATGTTTAAAACTGTGAAACCGATCTCATTTATTTCTGACTTGTTAAAAAAAAAAAATAAAAAACCTGCCTAATGCAGCATGTGCCATGTCGAGAGGAACACTTTTCTCTAGGTCAGTTAAGTGCAGCCCTGCGACAGAGGAACTCCAACAGCTCCAAAGAAAAAAATGAACGTACCACACACCAGCTTGCTGCAAATCTTGCTCTGTGTTTTTCCACGGCATTGCTATAGCGCGTGGTGTTGCACTCAAAAGGATCCCAGCACCCTGGAGTCAGAGGGACCTGGAAACACTTCTGGGGTCAAGGGGGAGCTCCTGCAAGGACACCCCAGTGGGCTTCAGCTGCTGTCTCATGAGCCGCGTTCCTAAGGCCAACACTGCATGTCGTGCAGTCGGCGACATCCCGGCCTTGTGTGCGGGACCCTGCCTCCGCTGTCCGACCTAGCTGGGGAGCAAAGGACCCGCTCACCTTGACAGGCTCCGGTGCGGATGTTGGGAATGAAGCCACGGCGGCAGGGGTGAGGCTGGGCAGGACACATCTCGCAAGGGTGGCCCCAGGCCCGGCCCACGGTGGCACAGCACAGCGTCTTCGTACAGACAATCCCACTGAGCTGTCCTTGGCACATCTGGTTGCTGATCACTGTAAAGCACGGCCCTGTCCTGTAATCTGAAAAGAAAGAAGAGTCCCATGAGAGTCCCCAAAAGCAAGGACCTCCACATGGAGGAATAGCTGGCCCATCCTCAGCAGCTCCAAGCAGAGGCGTGGATTTCTAGGAGAGCACAATGTGCCTCTGACTCCGGCCAAAGCCCTTGGAAGACCTGCTCTCAGCCCCATTTTCCACGCCTGCAAAATGGGGATGAAACATCGCTCTCCACCCACTTTGAAGATGTCATTCAGAGGATCAGATGAGCTAGCGGAAAACTCTTTACATGAGTGAATTGCTGTGCAACTATAAGGAAGCGATGCTATTATGCACTCGTCACTCAAGTGCCTACCCTGAACCCAGCCCTGCTGTCAGACACAAATACTTCAGAGAAACTAAATCAGTGTGTTGAAGAGACACCTGCATTTGCACGCCTGTGTTCACTGTGGTCCTATTCACCAACAGCATCCCTGTGTTCACTGTAACACTATTCACAATAGCAAGAACCTGGAAACAACTGAATTGTCCATCCGCTGACGATGGATGCATAGAAAATGTGGTACATACAGACTGGGGAATACTCTTCAGCCACAGAAAGGACAGAGTCCTATCATTTGTAACACCATGGATGGAACTACAGATCAGTACATTGAGTGAAAGAAGCCAGAAACCAGAAGACAACTGCTCCATGGTCTCACTTACGTGAAATATAAAAAGTAAGTCGCAGGCCAGGATACAGCTCAGTGGCACAGCGCTTGCCTGGCAAGCGCAAGGTCCTGAGTTAAAGTCTTGGTTCCAAAAACAAAAAAAAAGTAAATCCCTGCCTTTACAGAGCTTACAGCCTATTGCTATTTAGGTTGGAGAAAGCAAAGAATTTCAAAACTTGCAATGAGGTAAGCTATGGTATCTTGTCCCTCGGTGTTTCTTTTGGGTTGAGTCCATCTTATTTCAAATACAAAAACAAGCAGGTAAAAAAGTTTTTTGGAAAAATGTACTCGTACAAAACACAGTAGGTATTTAATATAAAAAGTCAGGTCACTGGCCTGAAGCCACCGTAACCCTCGAGAAAAAGACCATCTCAAAGCACACGGAAAAGCTAAAGTCGCAAGAGACTTTCCAAGCACAGGCCCACTTCTCTTTTTTCTTGTCTATAGGGAGAAAGTCCATCTAGATTCAGCAGCCAATAAACGAGAAAGAGTAAGATGTAGTAGGAAGCACAGAGGACGGGAGCCAGCGGTGAGAGAACCCAGGGCTGTTACCCCCTTCTCTGTCCCGCAGACAGGGAGGCTGCGGGGAGCAGGGCGCGCCTCTCCTTCCTCCACCAGCCCCTCCTCCCGCCGTCTCGTGCAGGGCACAGGCAGGGCGTCCCTGTGCGTCCACACATGAACTGAGGGCTGGGCATCCAGCGTGAGGCTTGCCTGGACCACAGAGTGAAGAGGCACCATCTCGTGGCACATATACGATATATAATTAATGTGTACAAGTAACAAAACTTCCTTTTCTATATTTTAACTTACTGAATTATAAAATGATGCAAGCCCACGTTTCACAATTAAATAAGGAAACGTCCATGCCTGCCTGATAACGATGCACTCCTGTCACCACAGGCACACACCTGCAGCTCATCACTGCTGCACAAGTGTGTGGAATATCTCGTACATGTGCGTTTTGCTTTGACTGAGCGCGTGGCAGGAGTTAGCACTGCCCTGCACCCCTCTTCCACCCCCGGCATGGCTTGAGATGTCCCCTACCCAACCTGCACTCAAGCACCATGCGGAGATGAGAAGCACCGCTACCCACCACGTAGCCATGTTCGAAGTTTATGCTCTTGTAGAGCCGTATTCGCAGCTGTCCCGGGCTCTTGCAGCCTGTGGGCTGCAGCCCAGAGCCTGAACTAAGTGATCCCCCCTAAGTGCTCACCATTAAATTCTACCTTTGACTACAATCCCTGGTGGTGCTCATGAAACCACTAGGTTATGTTTGCATTATTTTCTGCTTAGTTCAAGTAGCTCGTGGGATGTAGACGTGACATTTATTAACCACGACTCTTGTGACTGTACCAGCAAAAGTGAACAGTGACGACCACCACAGCACGCGGGCCGTGGCTGAGTCTTATCCCCAGACACCCCTCCACCCTGCGTGTTCTCTCTTGCTTTCTCCCATGCCATCCCCACGCAACCCCACCCTTGGCATCCGGACCATCTGCTAGTTACACCTCTGCTTCCATTCCTAAGGTCCTCCTCACTCTCCCGGCTGTCTAGATGGAACCGCGCCACTGGTCAATGACCTTGCAGAAATAGCAGCGCCCTAAGGCCTGGGCTGCAAGATCAACCTTCTGAGGAATTCGAAAACCTGAACCACCCCAGGCAACCACATCAAGAGCCTGGCTCGGAGTCAGGCGGGATGCTTGGGAAGTCCCACCGCCACACCCCCTCCCTGCAACCAGCATTTACCAGAGCACGCTGCTTGACTCACTGGCAATACAATATTCATTTTAACGTGTACTAGTAAAAAGTACGAATGGACCCAACTCATGATTTCACAGACATGTTTGCTAGGATGGAGATGAATTTTTAGAAAGTGGTAGGTATCAAACCAAGGACTTCTGGCATATTAGGCAAGTGCTTTACCACTGAGCTACACCCATAGCAAAAACTCTTTTATTTATTTTTTATCCTAAACCTATCCGTAACCCCTAACCCCTAGCCCTAGCCCTAACCCTAAACCTGACATAGAAAAAACTTCTAATTCCATGTAAAGAAGAATGTTAGGCAGAGTATAGGTTACACAGGTTACATGCAAACAGGCCAAAAACCGTGCCTCATACATCAGTGCCAAAGGCTTCCCTTTCCAAAAACTAACCTGAGGCCTGTGTTCCCAGGAGCTCATCTGGCCCCGCCTACTTTCCCAGCCCAATCTCCCGCTACTTCCTGAATTCATTACGTGTTATGTTTATGCATTATTTTACAGTCATGATTTTTTTTTTACTTTTACATATTTAAATACTAGGTATACTTCAATATTTTACAAAAAACACCAGATTTATTTAAAAATTGCTATTCCGTGGGTGCCAAATTCAAACAAGAATAGAAATGTTAAATGCTGAGCCGCTGAATAAAATCTGACCATTCGTTTCTTTCTGTCAATAAAGAAGTCACTCAGCGCCAGGGCAGTTTGCAACAAAATCACGCTGAAATGCAATAAGCTTGGGACAAGGTGAAATACCGAAGTCCATCTTAGCTCTTTGGCTGATTCTTCCAAGTATTACCTATTGGCATTTAATAAACACCTCCCTGCTATACAGTATGTCTTTTCTATTTTCTATTTTATCATGTACTTTCTGCTTCAAAATTAAATAATTATTTAGAAAAATAATTAGAAAATTAGAAAAAAGCATAATTACATATGAAAAACTCCAGATAATGTATTTATTATATTATCATGTATAATTTTATGTGTATATGTGTGTGCATTTCTTAAATCAAATATAAGGATTTTACTAAATATACAATCTTGAATCTTGCTTGACTTTCGCTAAACATTGTCAAAAACATTATCCCAAGAATTAAATACTATTCTGAAATATGATTTTGACTGCTAATTTTCCATCAACTGGTAATTTATTCAATAAGTTTCTTACTGGGTATCATGTAAATCATTTCTATTTCTCCAATATTATGCACAACATTTGGTGCACATTACTAAATATTTCATTTTAGGATGAAAAATGTTTACTGCATGCAACAGCCATCAAGATTTTTATGCCTCTAACTACTTTACATCTGAGACTAGAAAGATCACAGCAGCATAATCTTGTATTTTAAAGAGAAAATAAAAGCTTCTATGTCAAGTAATAAGGAAGAAAATATGGGGTTGTTTTCTTTTTCCTGCTAATTTATGGAGACAAGTGCAAATGCTTTAATCAAACAGATTCATGCTAGCATGCCATTTCCAATTTTTCTTGAAAAAGCATATGAATTTTAATTTATAATCCTTTCTTGCACTGCTGGACTTGTTTTGCCTTCTCATTTTTCCAAAATATCTATGGAATTACCTTACATAGAAGGATTGCAAAACTTCACGGTAGATACCAACATGGTGCTTCATTGAGTAACACCAGCAAAACCCAGACACATTATGGAATGCCAAGAAAAATTGGATTCAGCCCTGTCTAACACTGGTTCATGACTTCAGATGTGAATTCCTTGTTGGAAGGATCTTCATACAAAGAAAATAACCCTCAAGATTTTTCCAACGTCAATAATCTCTTGCCTTCAATGCAAAGAACACAGAATAGGATGGGACTTGTACTCGTTGCCTTATTGATTCTGACAACTAATAGTAGGCATCTCCACAGCCCATGGGCACCTGTCTTTATTAAATATAATGTCTGTCTGGCAAATTGTTTGAGTATACAGAATAGAACCTAGGGACTTAACACATTTCCTTCCTAGGTACTTATCACTATGGACAAAGTAATTTAGGAAAGGACTCGGAAGAACTGGCTTAGATGACAATGCAGATTAGCAAGTGAACAGAGTGTATTTGCGTGGAGTATCTTCAGTAAAAACTGCTGATTGCTGAGAGAGACAGAGAGAGACAGAGAGAGACAGGCATAACCTGGACGAGATACATTTGGATGTAAAAATCTGTTGGAAGGTAAATGCCGTGCTAATGTGGTTTTCAAATGTCATTCCGATTTGGCGGTATGTGCTTTTTGTCCTGTGCCTCATTTAGCTGGCCAAAGTTACACTGTTTTCAGTTCAGTACTCCAACCACAGAAAGAAATTTGCCTAGACTCTTAATTTCTCACTAATAATCCAATTATTTACAATTATTCTCATAGCACATAAGCAATATTAAGCTAAACTTATATAGTCTTTTTCTTTGCTTTGCTTCTCTTCTCTTCTCTTCTCTTTTCAGATAGGCCCAGCACTAGACAGGAATGTGCCTAATTCCACACTTGTGTAATGTCTGACTCACTGTTGGCTTCAACGTAAATCATTATTCCGAATGCAACTAAAACATAGTATTAGAAATACTTTCTATTTGCAAATTGCCCTGCAATCACTTCCTCATAAGACACCAGGCCAAGCCTTGCCAAATTAAAATGCAATTTTAATTCTTTTTCACCGGCTCACTCCAGTGCGGCTGGTTCATGGGAAATTCTGCCTCTCCACGTTCCCATTCTGAGTGGTCAGCTGCAGGGTTGTTCCCCTCAGCGCTGGCCTCCAGGCCTCCAATCCTCGGCTCTTACCCAGCCCTGCGGCTCACAGCACTATTTCACTTTCAAACTGCACCCTGAAGCAAACGCATCACTGACATGGAAAGGGTATGCTGCGTACAGCGGGTTCTTGTCACTCCTGCCCAGTCGCTAAACCACAAACTGCAGGGCAGGCACAAGGATGTAATTTGGGGCACTAGGTGCCAATTATTTTAAATCCTTCTTTTCATAAAAATTTCAAAGAAAAGAATGAGATATCAATTTATCCATGACAGGGAGGGTCACAGCCTGCTTACCCTTTACTCTGATTCAGTAGGTGTGTGCCATGGTACCCGGGCACTCGTGATGTGCAAAAGCCCCCCAAAGTGGTTCCCCTGGATGTTTGAGCTTGGGTGTCTGTCTGTCTGCTCCCTCTCTACCAAAGCGTGCTCATGTTCCTTAGCTGGGGGAGTCTGCCAGATGGTCAGCTGCCTGCTTGAAAGTCTAACTACCCTTACTGAACTTGGATCACTGCTTCGCCACGTAACCAGGACTGACCATCTAGTCAAAGCCAAAGGGTATTAATTTCTACAGTGTTGCTGTTCATTACACTCTTTATTAATGATATTCTAATAAATGATACCAACTACAAATCCACCAAACCCCACAACATGGGCAAGCTCTAAGCAGGCCAATCGCCCATTACTGCATTGTCCTACAAGTTACCTGCACTTCATTTCTGGGCTCTCTCCTTGTGGTTTGTGAAGCGCTTTGGCACACACAATATCACACTACCACCGGGAATTCTCACACCCAGCCCCTTGCCAGAGCCACAGCTTGTACCTGGCTGGAATTCCAGGGCTATCCTCGGGTTGGAGCCCAAATACAATGATCAAAATTTACCGAGTTGCATTATTGCAAAATGACTCGATTTCAGCCCCTGCACTTAAAGCAGTTTAAGTTATAACTAAAATTTTTTTAACATTTTAGAAATAAAGCATAAGAATAAGCACAAAACTATTTCCAAGTGAATATTTTCTCTGATTTTTAACTTCTTGAATCCTAAATTAAAAATATCACTATAAATTTAAATGTAAATATCATTCAAAACTACAGAAACAAGGTGATCTGTCGTACACCTTTTAATCTAACATGCAGACTAAGCAATTCACCAAAATCCAGGCCACAGCTCTGTGGGACCCAATTACGTGCGGCCGCAATTCAATCACAGAAAATTGTTACCACATTTCATTCTGTTCTGTGATGAAGAAAACAGTAAGAAATCATGTTCAGAGTAAGAGAATATCTCATTTCAAAATAATAATTCACCTGACATTATTTGTTCCTTCGCTATAAATCCTGTATATTATTACTAGTGCCTCCCCCCAAAAAAAGTTAGTCTTTAAAGTACCTTTACTAGAAAAAAAAATTGGGTAGGGAATGGGGAGAAGTAAAAGCCTGGCTTGGGTGACATATTCACTATCGAGATAATAAAATCATAGCGAATGGCTTCATTTTTTAATGGCCTACAAATTCCACTTCAAATAACCAACTGGCCTCAATTATGCACTTTTAAAACGGCTTGTACAAAGTGCCACGTTACTCCAAATTCTGCGGTTTCCCCACAGAGCAGCAGCTACTGAGAAGCAGAAGATGAAAACAACAGTTTTGTAGGACAACTTGATCTAGTTGCTCTCATGTGGATTTTTCCAAGTCACCAAGCACAAAGCAAGCATAGCCACATATAGGGCTCTATGACCAATGCCATCAAATATAAATACTCCCTAGGGCCAATGCATTCTTAGACCAACCTATGGATCTTCAAGGTGCCTGAAATAGTGTTTGTTTTCCAGTTCGAAATTCTGCAAAAGGTGGATTAAATTTCTGAAAGATTTTAACAGACTACCCTATCATGAAATTATTATAATAAGTGAGATTTTCAGTAGCAGACTATCGGTGTTGCATATGATGCAGAGAGTGAAGGTCTATGGTAGTAAAGGGGGCAATAAAAATGAATGCATTAAAGTATCTCACTGCAAATTGCACCCGCATGAGGTAGGGAGAGTGGTCAGATTCATGGAAATGGTACTAGAATAGATGGGGAGCTGGCGTTTGGGGGCACAGGCTTCAGCTTGAGAGATGAAAACATTCCGGGATGGGTAGAAGAGGTGGTTGTCCAACAGTGTGAATTTACAGGGCACCACTGAATTGCACACCTAAAAGTGGCTAGAATGGTAAATTTTATGTGGTGTGTACTCTAGCAAGATAAAAAAAATCCCAGTGCATAAAATAAAATTAAACATTTTGATTTCAGTGCTGAGGTTCAAGGAGCAAACTTTACTACTGTAAACTGAAACCAAAGGTTTTTTCATTCCTTCCACAAACAGCTGTGGCGCTGCGGTGCCATACCCTGAGCAGCACCGCAGAGAATCCCTGCTCACACGGAGTTTATGATCTGGTGTGGGAAGGAGTGAACAAACAGGTGAGTATATTGTAGTTTTAGATTTGCAGCTGTGACTTAGTCTACAAGGAAATAAGCATGCTCTGTGATGGTGAGTAATAGGGGCTACCTGCCTCGGGATGGGTTATCAGGGAGGACTTCCTGGAGGAGTTGACCTCTAAACAGAAGTCTAAAGGATGAAAATGAGGAAAACAAAGGCAGACAAGACTCTCACTACCAAACGTCGGTATCAAAATGCTTCCCGTTTTCTCCACAGTGAGAGGATGGGATTAGAATGGATGGGGCTGGCCCTGAATGACAGAATGCTATTTGCAAACCTTGACGCTATCAATAGAAACAAAAGGGGAACCTGCATATAATGAAATTGCAGCCTGACCTGTGTATTGTCATGACATTTCTTTTCCTTGCCTTCTGTGCCACGAACAAGCATTTCCTTTTAACAAACTCAGATGTCAATCTCTAAACGTCATGGTTAAGTTTCTTACTTCAAACACCTTTGGCAGAAATTCGAGTGCTGGGTCCATGAGGCCCAGCCCGAGGTTCTGTGAGGGAAGTGGGCGAGGTGGGTGGGGCTGACTTCCACAGGGACAGGGCATGGGGACCACGACCACAAGCACCCTCGCTGCCAGCCCCAAGTTCCCGCCATTGGGAATGGGCGCACCCCAAATTCCAGGGATGTCACCCACCCTGAGAGAACTGAATCTTGGACCAAGGACAATGGTCCAGCCATCACCAACCACCACTGAGGAGCGTTCCCGAAAATACAGAGCTTCTGTAAAATGGAGCCAAAGAAACGGGATGGCTGAGACAGAGTGGTTGGCAAGCGCTGTCCCTAGACTTGGCTCTCTACCAAATACGCATCTAGTTATGGGTGTGTGGTTCCCAGGTTGCTCCACGCCCTCCCTCCCTCCCTCTCGTGCACACTCACATGCATCTCATGCACACACACACGCATCTCATGCACACTCACATGCATCTCGTACACTCTCACACGCATCTCATGCCAACACACTATCAAGGAGTTCTCAGGTGGCTTCCCAGTCTCAGAACTTTGCCTCGGAAGAAAACATCGGATGAATGAAAAATTCCTGAGACTGCTTCCGGTCCAGGGTCTGATGCTGAACTTAAGTGAAGAAAGACAAAGTTGGCAGGAAGCCCAGGCACGACCCAGAGCACATGAGTGAACCATGCGCAAGGGGCGGAAGCAGGTGGGGGTGGGACATGCATAGCATGCACCCCTACTCTGTAGATGTGATCGCTCCGCAAAAGAAGAGTCCCGAGAGAACAGCGTGCACGCTGAGATGTGAAAATATGACAGAAGATGGGTCTTCTCAGAGACAAAAGACAGAAGCCTGGGCGCCCCAGGACTGAGTTCCTGGTGTGACTTAATGGCCATCCCTTCTTAGGATCTCCCACGTGGACTGTGAGCTTGTCACTAACAGAGCCATCCTGGTGGCCTCCTACAAGCATCACTGGAAACACGGATTCTGACACGAGTGGATTGCTTAACAGTGTAACACTGCACTTACGCAAAGATGTACCTGCCTTTTGGAATTCATGTTAAGCCCCAGAACTCCCAGGTCAACAGTCGAGACAGCTAAGTATTAGTACTAGACATACAGGTAGCTAGGCCGATCTAGCTTTAGCTCATTTTTGCCCAGTGCAGCCAATGGGAGAATGGTGTGTGGCTCAGAAACATATAGAACTGGAAAAAGACCTAGTGCTGCTCCAGGGATCGTGTGGTCTGCAGCTCTGAAACCACGCACTGCCTGTGCACTCCCAGGGCACTGTGTTGGGACTGGGTTTCCTCTCCCCACCAACGAGAGATTTACATTTGCTCGGCCAGAGTCTGGGGTTTCATCGAAGGCAGTTAGATACGCGCGGAGAGTGTATATGGTTAGAAAATCATAAGAGGCAGCATTAAAAGTGGTTTAACATGCCCCGTGAGGCAAGCCCAACACCACAATTTTCTCCAACTGTGGAAGGAAAAACAACTTGAGCCAGAGTTTAGCTTTCTGGATGCATTAACGGGTCTGCGTTGTATTCCCTTGGATATTTACGAAGCATGTTAACAATAATTAAAATGGAGGTGTCCAAACCTTTCAGAGTAAGTCAGGAATACAATATCAATGACCTTGGGAAGTGTTATAATTCAATACACATCACATTCACCACCCTGGAATTTATCTACTGATGTTCAAACTCCGCAACTCCTGCCAGAAGCAGGTGCAAGAGTTCTTAGGCTCCAGTCAGTCGTGTGCGAATACCCTCTCAAACGCACTTCCGGTCTCTGCAGGAGTTTTATGGCTAAAAAGCAGAGCTGCTGGGCTCCTGCCACCCAATTTCTCTCTCCAGGGGTCTATCACTTGAAGACCACAGCTGGGACTGGGGGGGTACCAGACACACCTTGAAATCACATGCACAGGTTTGAATAGATCCTGTCGAAACTGGAGGAATCTGACCAACCCAGTGTGTATATTTGCGTGTTTTTGGAGGAACAGAGCAGATCCTGAAAAATGTGCATGGCTCAAAAAAGGTAACAGCGCTCCACAATTTTTTGTGCTACTGGGGACTGACCCAGGGCCTTTGCTCTGCTACATCCTCAGCCCTTTAATTAATATGTTTATTTTGAGACTGGATCTGGCTAAGTTCACTAAGCTGTCTAGGCTGGACTTGAACTTTTAATACTCCTGACTCAGCCTCCCAGAGTGCTGGATTACAGGTGTGCCACCACACCCAGGTTAATGCTCCACCGTACTTAATAAGCAGTGATTAATAACTGTTAGCACTACTTAGGTATAATGCCCAGATTTATCAGAAAGCATTATATATTTTCTTTTCATCCTTAAAGGAAAGATAAATAAAACATCTCCCAGTTAGGAACATGAGTACAAACCGAATCATTCCAACTCTCCCACTCCCTCACTCATAACTCAAAAGAGGGCAACAGAGAAACAGACGAAACTGTCCTGAAAGCCACCAGCACCGGACATGAGTTGGTGGCTGACCTCGGCAAGCCATGGTTCAGACTGCTATTCCCAGCAGAGCAGCAAACATCATCCCACAACTTCACCTCACTGACTGAGGCCAAATTCTGCGCCAGGTGGAGAACCTAGGGCAGCCCACGGCTCAGGAGGCCACATGCCACCTCATGCTAATTCTCTGGATTGAGACTTGCCGCCTGTCACCAGAGAGCCCTCCAGAGGCTGGGTGGCCTTGCAGAGCTTGTTGTCTCAGCAGAAAGACAGCAGCACGAGTGGAGAGACGCAGCTCCTACCGCAGAGCCCTGCTCCTCCCACGCACCCTACTGGGGTGAGGGCATCGCCACAGCCCAGCTCACCAGGCACAGACCTGCTGGGGGCCCAGAGTCCCTTAGACCCCACACTGTCACCCACAGCCCCGGAGTTCGGACTGCTGCTCCTCTGAAACGCACTGACGGCTGGTGGCGTAGACCCTTTGCTGTCACCCTGCAGGAGTGAACCTGCCCGGTTCCCTCTCTGGCCTCTGCTCTAATTGCAGCCCTGCCCCAGAGCTACCTTCCCTCCTCCCACTTTCCCCAAAGACTCCTTCTCCCGGAAGTCCTCCCTGACTCCTTCCTCCTCCTCCCCTCCTGGCACTAATCACGTCCCAGGGCAGTGACTGAGTGCTATGACTATCTTTCATCGGACTGTGAGCCTTAAGGACAGTTTGTATCATTAAACTTCTTGTGTGTTTTTAAAAATTTTATTGGTATATTTTAGATATACATAATCATCACATTCATCATAGGGATTTGTACCTGTACACGATATGTCCTCGTTCTTCTTTGTTTCCCCTTCCCCTCCCCTCCCTTCAACCCCTCTTCCCCTCCTTATTTACGAAAGCTTCGTTTTCATTTTTTCCTTCTATTCTTTTTTTTTCTTGTCCCTTTTCCCTTTCCCTCTCCCTCTCCTTTGTTCCCCTCCCCTTTTGAACATTTTCTTCTCATTTCCCAATCTCTCTTCTATATTTTGGTCCCTATTTACAATTTCAGTTTCTCACACCAGAGAAACAATGCAGTATTTAAACATGTGTTCAATTTATTTCACTTAAGAGTATAGTCTCAAGGTGCATCCATTCAGCTAGAAATGTCTCAAGCGTATACTTCTTTATGGGAGAGTAGTTGTCCACTGTATAAAAAAACCACATCTTCTTTATCCATTCATTGGCTCATGGGGATTTGAGCTGTTTCCAAGATTTAGCTATTACAAACTGTGCCGCTATAAACATGGGTGCACATGTATCATTGTGGTGTGATGCTTTTGATTCTTTAGGGAAGCTACCAAGAAGGGGAATAGCTGGGTTGAAAAGAACCTCTAGTTTTAGTTTTTTGAGGAATCTCCACACTGATTTCCACAGTGGCTGCACCCGTCTACACTCCCACCAATGGTGGAGAAGGGTTCCTTTTCCCCCACAGCCCCACCAGCATTTGTTACTGGTTGATTTCTTGATAACAGTCGTTCTTCCTGGAGTGAGATGAAATCTCAGTGTTGTTTTCATTTGCATCTCTTGAATGACCAATGATGTTGAACATTTTTTCATGTATTTATTTGCCATTTCTACTTCTTCATCTGAGAAGCGCATATTCATCTCGGATGCCCAGTTTTGGATTGGGTCTTTAAACTGGGGGGATTGATATTTTTGAGTTCTTTATATATGCTAGATTTTAGTCCTTTGTTTGAGGAACAATTGGCAAAAATGTTTTTCCACTCTGTGGGTTGTTTCTTCACTCTGTTGGTAGCTTCTTTTGCCGTGCAAAAGTTTTCAATAAGATGAGATCCCAGTTGTTGATTCTTTGTGATAGCTCCCGTGCAATCAGGGTTTTGTCTATGAAGTCTTTGCCAACAACAATGTCTACCTGTTCTATTTTCCAGCAGACTCAGTTGTTTCTATTTTAATATTTAGATCTTTGATCCATTTCAGTTTTAGTTTAGTGCATGGTGAAAGCAATGGGTCTAGTTTTAGTCATCAGCATGTGGAAAGCCAGTTTTTCCAGCACCATTTCTTAAAGAGCCTATCTTTCTTCCAGTGAAGGTATTTGGCTTCTTTGTCAAAGATAAGGTGGCCGAGGCCAAGAATACTTTGTGATTGCATACAGTACTTACATATGAATGAGTGACAATGAAAAAAGACCTACCTTTTAGTTAATCTGAATCCCTAACCTTTTACACTATTCATTCCCTTTGCTTGAGGCATAATTGACTACTTATAACTCCATGAGTCGAGCATGCTTGGTTTGAATCCTTGAACTCTGGTTATTAAAGTGGCAGTGGGCAAAGTTACCCTTTGGGTCAGTTTTCTCTACCTCCTGGAGTTGCCTGAGTAGTAAATCAGCTCTATAAAATACCTAGCACGGTCCGTGGTTCTTCTATTTTTCCTCCACTACATCACATGGCTCCAGATAACAAATATATACTGTTATTCTTAAAAACATGACACAGGCCGGTGAGATGGCTCAGCGGCTTAAGCGCCTGCCCGGCAAGCGCGAGGGCCCGAGTTCGACTCCCGGAACCCACATACGAAAAAGGGGCCGGTGATATCACTCAGCGGCACGGGCGCCTGCTGGCGCGCGAGGTCCTGAGGTCGACCCCCCGGTACCCACAAAAAAAAAAAAAAAAAAACATGACACAACCAGCCCAGCGTCTCCAGGACATGTACCTTTCATCTGTTCTGCAGGGCTAATAGATTAGTTCTAGGTTATCTCTACTCACCACCTTGTCCTTCCCATATAAACAACAGTTGGGACTTTCAAAATAGAGCAAAGATAAAACCAACACACAGGCTGGGGCGTAGTGCTGCAAAAATGAAAATCAAAATGGTGGCAGGTGGATCAAATACAAGCTGGGATTCATGAAGACTGTACTCTGAGCAATGGCAAGACAGATGGACAGCTGACCTGCCCCCTCCACAACTCCCTCTCCCCAGCCACCCCCCCAGCTCGGGGTGGACATGTGCCCAGGCTACAGGGGCAAGAGCCCAGGAAAGCTTTCATTCCCAGATGAAAGGAGACAGGCGCATCTGTTTCAGCCCTGCCCCTTATCTCCTCATCCTTCTAGACATATATGGTGTCTTGAAGTACATCAGTCACCCAGCAATGTGGGGGACAGAAGTTCATGTATGCAGGATGTCAAACAGAAAGAAGAACCCAGCTCTTGAGGACATTTTTGAGCATCTGTGTCACCTCTCTACCCTCTACCTCCAGATCTTTTTTTTTTTTTCAGATCCATTTTTTTTTTTTTTTTTTTTGTGGGTACCGGGGGTCGACCTCAGGACCTCTCGCGCCAGCAGGCGCCCATGCCGCTGAGCGATATCACCGGCCCCTTTTTCGTATGTGGGTTCCGGGAGTCGAACTTGGGCCCTCGCGCTTGCCGGGCAGGCGCTTAAGCCGCTGAGCCATCTCACCAGCCCTCAGATCCATTTTTGATGTAAAAAAAAAAAAAAAATCCTCTTGTTTAAGCCACTGGGCCTGAGTTTTCTTTTACTTGCATCCAAATTAATTTCTGACGGAGATATCAGTGCATGGATCTTGCTGTCCTTTGACATATATGTGTGTGAGTGAACCAAGAGTAAGATATCACATTTCTGGAAGTTTTCTATAGCACGTATTTTCAGAGCAAAAAGATCAAGCAAAGTAGGTCAAAAGCATAAATATATTTCACCCAAATGCAAATGAAAAATCCAGATATCATTGCCTCATCAATTTGTAATCTCAGAATCAACAGAATTTTCTTTCCTGGCAACTGAGAAAGGTGTCTAATGTTGGGACATGGCTCAACTCATGACCTGCTTTAATACTCGCTGCTATATACATATTTTTCAAATTAAATCAACATAAAAATCATCCTGTGTAAAATTACCATCATCTCTCATTTGTGAAATCCATTCCATTTTTTTATATGAGCTCATTAACACCTCTGTTAAATGACCATGTTTCTCTACTCTATTTTCTAAACGATTGAGATATTTTTAACAAAATATGTTCAGGTACTGAGCTCCACAGAAAATGAAAGAGGACTATTCCCTCCTCTAGGTTCTCAAATGTTATGTATTGGATTTGCTACCATCACGGGCATAGAGGCAGAAACAAACAGGGTGGACATATCAGAATGATGGAATCATGCAGCTATTCCCAATGGCCAATTTCCAGCTCTATGTCAGTAAGACTAGATTGAGAAGAACGCAAAGAACTACGCAAATGCCTTGGAAGTCTACGGTAGGCAGCCCCTGGGAGAATGCTGAAAGATAATTACTGCAGTCACTGCCATGCTGGGAATTATTCAATCTTTAATAACAGGGTTGATACTTGATGTAAACACAGAGGGCTTGCAAAACAATCAAAGCAAAATCTTAGCTACAGATTCCATTGTCTTGGTCCAGGGAAAGAGAAAAGAAACATTGATAAATGAACTATTATACTTTTCTTCCCACTCCCTTCTCTTCACGCTGTGCATGTGAAAGGAACACGTTTTTTTCTTAAATCCCAGATGTTGTTGTTAATTTGAAAAGATTTACCCAGACCTTGGAAAGCCTTCTGATGACAAGTCTGATTTGAGAGAAATGTTGAGCCCTTTAATACAGGAAATTCCATAATTATGAGCTGGTTGTGCTTCAAACATTTTTGTATAAGATGAGTGTTGGAATCTCTCACTTTAGAATTGGAAAGAAACTTATAGAAAAAGGAAAAGAAAATGGACAAGTACACAGCATGGTGCTGGCTACCTTTCCACACTGTTCCAATTCATTCTCATAACAATCTTCAGAGGGAGATAATTCTCCCATTTTAAAAATGAGTAAACTGAGGCCCAAAGAAAAGAAACTCACCCAAGGTTATATAAAGAATAAATGGTAGATGGGAAATTCAAACGCTGATGCTTTTGATTCTAAGACCTGTGCTTTCTCCCTTCCCTTGTCTTTATCAAAGAGATCACACCATCGTAAAGGTGAAGTAATTTTCTCAGTGTCACCAAACAAATAAATGACACATGAAATTAGTGCTTGACCCCTTCACATCTCAGGTCAGGCCTTGTCTGTGACTTGATGCCTCCTCTTTGGGGTCTTGTATTTTGCCTCCCTTCATTCCAGAGTTAAATCACAGCTCTCGGAACTCGAGCAGTGTTTCTATCAGCTTCAGGGGTCCCCTTCATATCTTTCTATATCTTTGGTTAGATTTAAACTTTCAGTGCAGCGTTGAGTATTGTTTGCCTGAAATGCAAATTAACCTAATTTTGCTTTCATAAATACATTCACCCTGAACCATGATAACACGGAAGCAATGTCAATGCCCACTAAAAAAATATGTATCAAAATTTACAACAGATGTGATCCATCAAAGGAGAAGCAGGCTATGGGATGGGGAAGCCCAAATTGGTATCAGTAATGTTGATGGGTGGTGTGCACACTTCTATTAATTCATAATTAACATATATATGACATATTCTTTCAACGTGTCATAGTACATTGAAAAAGTATCACACATAGAAAAGAGAAGCCACATATGCTTGCATATTGTGTGTGCAAACTGAGGAGGAAGCACCACATGTATCTATGTGACTGTGGGCAAATTATTGATTCTCGGCCTCCACTTTCTTAATGATAAGTAGAGATGATAACAGATAGGGTATTTGAAGAGTTAAAGGAGACAAAGTATTAAAATATTTAATCTTGTGTCTAATTGTATGTAGCTCCTGCTACTCTATGACAATCATACTGTAGAAATCTCACCTAAGATACCCACTTGATTGGTTACTTTGAGGGCAAATACATAGAACTAGCCTTTATTTATGCACTATTCAAATATAAGGCCAGGTTAACACGTTACGGGTTTGTCCTACTCAAGCGCGGCTGCAGTGATGATATGTAAAAGCCACACACTTAGCCTTCATGTCTCGCACTCTTCCTTGACCTTCTCCCATGTTTCTTCTTTGATCCAAGACTCAACTGTCCCAGCACTGAAAATCCATGCTCCAGTAAAGCCATCACACTCACACTAATCCTAGCTGCTCCCAACTGAAAAGCAAACACCCTGGAGCTCAGCATAAGCTTCTAGAGCTCTGCCTAACTCGGCAGACTCACTCCACCCCATAGCTACCCAGGGTGGGAAGCAAGGAAGAGCACACAGCATTGTCTGTACTATCCGAGAACATCTCTGGTTGCCTCATCCCCGGATGCCCTTCCACCTTCCAAAGCCTTCTCATCTCTTGAGACCAAACTTACACACTGCATCTGGAGAGCAACCTGTCCAACTTGATATTAAATCAAAACACCTTCGTTTTCAGAGCCCCAGGGCTGCACTGCCTACATTTGCCTATCTGGCAGTCGTATGATTAGGCTTTCCTGTGCATAGAGAAGCAAACGGGTCATAATCCGCTGGATGGTAAATCCCCTGCAAGGAGAGACTGTCTCTTGTTCATCTCAGGACTCCTGCCTTCTCTGCCCACCACCAGGAACAAAAGACACTCAATGTATATTTGTTGAACCAAACCTATACTAACAGGGCACGAAAATCATTCTGGCTTCTCTCCGGGCTATGCACAACTACCAACAATTACACACATTCCTTAGAGGAGACCATGTGAAGTTAATTAGACAAGTTAATTAAATCTCCAGCTCAGCGGGTTATCAGAACTGAATGTACCCAGCTCATCTAAATGCAAAGATAATAAACAAGCTTTGCCTTCTGCGTTTCTGTTGGGGGTCTCTGAAAGAAATTTTCCACTAGCTACACTCGTATAACTCGAATGTCTCCCAAATAGAAAATTCCACACCAAAAGGTTTTTCCGAAGTTGTAATTCCACAAATACCTTAATATCTCAAAGACGATTTTGCTCAATACCATTCAAGGAGGAAAGGCAACATCTATGAATTTATTTTTTACCCTCATAATCCTATCCATGCACATTTCAGTCACTCAAAGGGCTAAGGCCACCAGTGATTGTAACAGTGATTGCAACAAATGGGGGCTCTCTTTATGTTTGGAAGTTCAGTGCAGTTTTGGAGGAGACTTTTCTGAGTCACCTTCAACTTCCATCCACTCCCAGGATGAAACCACCATGAAAGAGTGGTAAGAAAGAGGATTTAAAGTCAAGCTTCCACCATGGGTGACCAGAAATCCAGCCAATGCCAGCCCAAGATGAGCTCCACGGGCTCCTGAGAAGAGGCAGAGGTTTACTAAACAATGCGCTTTGATGACTTAAGTGCAAGCAAATCAGAACCACATGGGTTAAATTCCGCTTAAAATGCTCATGGATTTAAAAGCAAGTGGAAAAGTGCTTGGCACAGCACAAGACTCAGGCATCTGAAATGCAGTTAGTGGTCATTTCCTTGAGACCTTAACAAGGAGGGTTCCCCGAGACTGTGCACAAAATGCCAGGCCGTCCTGCCAGGCCGTCATGGGCATGGATTCTCATAGTGGAGACGGTGCAGGAGCCGAGTTCTGGCCACGGACACAGACGAGTCTGATCCGAATTCCGGTCCTGTCCATTTTTAGCTCTGTATCACTGTATAATCTCAAGGAGCCCAAATTCCTCACGTGCCAAGTACAGAAACATCAGTTCCTTTTCCGGGTTGTTCAGGGTTAGAGGAAATATTAAATATCACCTCACTGCAAACCCAGTGACATTTTTGAAAGCACCACCCAGAAAGGCGCTGACAGCAATGTGATTTAAGAGAGTGTCCCAAAGGAATGTAAAACATTCGCAAGAGATAAATTAATAAGAAGAATTACCTGCCCTAACTTACAGATTTTTAGGATGCCCTTCCTTGCAGTCGACTGTGTGGAAGAAAGATGGACCCAAGGCAAAGAGGTGAGTGGAGGGCAATTTTGCAAACTACAAGGTGGAATCGAAAAGTACAGTGAATGTTTAAATTTAAAAATTTATTACAGGACCGGTGAGATAGCTCAGCGGCACAAGCACCTGCCCAGCAAGCGCGAGGTCCTGAGTTCAACTCCCGGAACGCACATAAAGGAAAAAAAGGGCTGGTGATATCACTCAGCGGCATAAGCGCTTGCTGGCAAGCGCGAGGTCCTGAGGTAGACTGCCGGTACCCACATAAAAAAAGAAAAAAAAATTATTACAGTAAAAGACACATTGCCATGAATCTCCCTCAAAATCCTCCCCCTCAACTTGAACACACTTATCCCATCATTCTTGCTGCTTTCTGAAGCAATTCTGGAAGTCCTCTTTTATGAGTGTCTTTAGTTGTGCTGCCCTGGCTGCCTTGATATCCTGAATCAATTCGAAATGTTTCTCTTTCAAGGTCATTTTGACTTTGGGGAGGAGTCAGAAGGCCCATGGTGCCAGATCCAGTGAAAATAGGTGGATGAGGACACAGCATCACATTTTAACAAGCCTGCCTTTCTGTTGGATGCTGCTCAGCAGTGTCATTCACTGTATTTTTCACCACGCCTCATAAAGACACTCACGAAAGAGGACTTCCAGAACTGCTTCAGAAAGTGTCAAGAACAAGAGGATAAGTGTGTTTGAAGCCAGGGAGGATCTTAAGGCAGATTCATGGCAATGTGTCTTTTACTGAAGTAAAGTTTTTTTTTAATTTAAACATTTTAATTTAAACATTTACTGTATATGTAGAGTAACAAACATTTACAGTATATCTCTGTATACTGCACACAGAGAGAGCACCCATGTTTCAAGGAAAGAGCCATGCAGAACGGAATTATTCATTACAGAGTTTGCTATCCATATCCTGACCTTAGGATCAGAAAGGCCCTCAGGGAGCAACTGGTCCAAGTCTTCTCTGTCAATGCCCAGCCCAAGGCTGGGCAGTGAAATGATGCGCTCAAGATCGCATGGCTACCGAAAAGCAAAGCCAGTGTGAGGACAGGCGTTTCCTGCTGCCTGGTCCAGTACCATTCTCTCTAAATCATGTTCCCACTTTGGCTGCAAGCCTGATAACCTCAGGCGCCAAGTGGCAACCGGTTTGCCCTCAGAGGAGCAAAGGAAGAGGGAGCCAAGTCCTTTTTCACCTTGGAAGAAGCCCGAGACGTCATCAAGAAAGCCAGGTTTAAGCCAGGTCAGCCAGCGGGGTTTGTCTACAGCACAGCTGAGCAAGCTCCGTCCCAGCCAGGATTCCGTCAGCACAATGGGTGTGTCAGGGACAAAGCCGAGAGATCCCGGGTCCAGCCAAGCATTCACTGAGGAGGCCAGGCAGGGTGGGCCCCGGTGGGGGAGCAGAAGAGAGAATGATGAGGAGCAGGTGGAAGGAGAGGTACTGGGTTCCCTCCACGGCATCTTCCCACCCAGGGTGGTCTGAGCACACACAGCTTGCTTGTGGAGGGTCGTGAGGGTGACAGGTGCCATCCGTGGATGTCTGCATGTTCGCATTTGAAAGATTCTCCCTTTCAAAAAAAAAAAAAAAAAAAACCCTAAAACTCTTAACCCCTCCCCCCCTCCTCAACAGTTTACCTAAAATGTAATGAAGCCACCAGCAGGAGAGGAATTTGCCAAGAGGAAGGCTTCAAGATCTGAATTAGCTGGCTTCTCCTGAAGTGGCTAAGTCAAAAATTAATGTGGTTTCCCCCACTTCAGTCAAGAATGGCTTCCCATAAAAGAGAACTCTCAAACAAGCTGGGCATAACTAATAATTAGCACCCCGTGTCCTACCATCCAACCCCATTTCCACCTTCCTATGTGACTTCTCCTTGCTCTTCTTCTCATTCTATATGAACTGATAATCTTTGATACTATGACCCAGTTCATATATTTCCAAATACATGGCGTTTGTTTCCTTCAACCATTTGCTGTCCCACAATATCTTCTCTCAGTTCATCTAAATGGAGTAGTTGAGGGTATACAGAGAGGGTCATATGTGGGTACCATTTTCAGTATCCATCAACTCAACTTCGACATCACTACCATGAGGCTTAGTGGATCCAGGAGGGAGAGCTTAAATTATTAGATATACTCCAAGCCAAGACATAAAACCCTTTCCAGAGAGATACTCCCTTCAAGTGTGTTGAAGGGAAGCATAAATTATCTATATCATCTATAGCCTGGTCAAGCAAAGCATGAAGTTATTTTGCTGGAGTAAAGGCTGTCTGGGCACACGGACAACTAGCTTTAGAAATTCTACACCTAAGAAGTTGGGGAGAATGATGAAAAGGGAAAGAAAAATCATATAAACTAGCAAAATATCTGGCTATGGTATATACTGATACAAGAACAGAAATATATGAGCAGCAGAGGGATTAGATTTAGAGAGTGATTTAATAGGAATGGATATCAAAAATGCTTTCCAAGAAGCCATGCCTGTGGGACGAGATGACTGGGTCTGTTTTTTGGAGAGCTAACTTTTTAGAAGCCGTGGCAGTCCGTGAAGCCATGTGGGAGGATGCAGAGGTGCCAAATCGCTCAGGACTTCCTGGTAAAGGCTTATTCAGTGAGTTGCAGGGCGCCGCCCCTGCATCCACACAGACACCTCGGGAGACAGATCTCACTTACTGGACTCCCCCAAACGAAAGCTGCGTCAGAGCTCTCTGGATTCCCAAGGGGAACAAGCAGTGAAGCAGGTGAATGGGAAGGTATTCCTTCCCTCAACACAGCCCCCAGGGGTTTGGCAAATGCAAAGAGCAGAAAACAGAGGTCTGCATCAACCTAAGCTTTCCCTGCGAGTTACTGGAAGTACCGACGAGGGAGGGAGCAAGCTGCGTACCGTGAACCATTTTCTCTATCTTAGGTATGCGCCGCTTTGACAATTTATTGGCTGCAGCGGCCAGGTTCCTTTCTTAACAAATTGCAGCCACAAATGTATTATGCCTAGGAATTTTGAGAGCTCTTCGGAAGGGAGTTGAGTCCAATGCTCCGGGCTCCAAGCACCGTGAGCATCAGCAGAGCGCTCTCCAGGAAGTCTGGAGGGCGGAGGCCGGGTTCCCCCAGACTGAAACCCAAGAACGCTCTCATTAGCGCAGTCTGACTCAAGTGAAAGGCCTGCCGAGGACACGGACCAAGGACGGGCAGCAGCCCTCCGCGGGGAGCCAGCAGGGTTGATGGTCTGCACAGCCCTCTGCCAGCCCAGCCCAACGGCGGCCCTCGCCTGTGTCCATGTGAACTAAGGAAACAAAGCAAATTCCCCTCACTTTCCAGAGCGGCTGAGTGAATGGAAAGGCTCTGCCCTGCCAGAAAGTTTCTGCAGCATTCAAGGCAGGATGGATTCACTCTGGCCCAGGGGAAGGAAGGGGCTGGCAGGGAGGATGGCACGGAAGAGGATGACGATGATGAGGGAAAGTTCCCTGTCTCAGGGGCAGAAGAAAACTGCACAAAATACACTGAGGGGGAGGACTGCAAGTATCAGCCCCCTTCTTTGCGAGAAGGTTTCTCTTACAGAGACTAAGCCTGTCGGATTGTTTACCATGCCCACCCCGCCTTCGCCCATCTCCTACTGCAGAGTTAAATGCGTCCATTTCCACTTAGTACTGAAGGCAAAATGAGACAACTTACACTGCCCAGAGGAGGCCAGGGCCATATAATAAAGTGCCAAGGCACAAATGCAGGATGCAGGATGGGTGGCCCCTTCATGAGCGACAGCCTCACTGAGGACAAAGGAAAATGCCAGAGTAGGAAACCAAGATTGCCTCAGGGGACTGGCAGGGTCGGTTCCTCGTCCAGATACATATGTCAGGCACCTTGATGAGTACGTGCCCCTCCCCCATTGGGCCAGCTGATTTTAGTTTTTATTTTTAATGATTATATCCATCATGAGGAGCTGGTTCGTGCACACACATCTTCTTTTTATGTCTTTCCCCCCTCCATCTCTTGGTCTTCCCCACTGCAAAAGATCTAGCTCTGTTTCCCATTATCTATCTTTTATTTTGCTCTTTATACTTTGGGTTTCTCATATATGAGAGACCATGCAATATCTGTGTGTCTGATTTATTTCACTTGACACTACTGTCTCAAAGGGCATACATTTTCCTACAAGTGACTCACGTTTATCTTTCTTTATAGCACAATAGCGCTCCATTGTGTGTAAATACATTTTTTATATCCATTCATCTGTTGACAGACATATAGGTTACTTCGAAGATTTAGCTATTATGAATTGTCCTGTTATAAACAGGGGTGTGCATGGATCACTCTAATATGATGTCTTTAACTCTCTCAGGAAGATGGCTAGAAGGGGAATAACTGAGTTGAATTGAATTTCTAGTTTAATTTTTCTGAGGGATCTCCATACTGATTTCCATAGTGGTTGTACTAGTTTACATTCCCACCAGTGGCCCAGGCGTGGAGGTGGCTCTCACACAAGCGGTCAGATTACACAGCATGATCTGTGATAACACAGAACACAGACTTGCCTCGGGGGTCCTCCCAGGGCAGCCGCTATTATTATTCATGGAGAAAATGAGAGTCAAATGTTACTCCCTGGAAACTGGGACTCCCCACCTTGTTGGGTGGGCAGTGTGTGCTATGGGGATGAGCTATCCTAGTATATTTCTCATTTGCATAATTTAGCATATAGGACTCATGAGGATTCCTTTGCCATCTTCACAAGAGCACATTCTGATACTCTAGGACCCTCCTAACACTGAGGAATTGGCTTGAGGAACTGGCTTGAATTGATTTCAGATTTCTCCAAAGCACTACGACGAAAGCTGAGCCTTGAAAATGGCCTCATTCAGGCCTCCTTCACGTCACAGTAACAAAAGGCCGGTAAGGGACAGAGTCAGTCCTGCGGGACTCTTCCCAAACCACGTAACCTCTCTTGGGCATAATTTCCTCATTTGAGCAACAGAGATGGGACCATAAGACCTGTTCCGAGAGTTGCTGGGAAGGCAAAATAATACAGTCGGAAGAGTTGGCAAACTGAAAGGCAGGGAGTTCACCACTATTATTACAGATTAGAGAATTTAAGTCTCAAGTGGGTTAAGTGATCTGCCCAAGGTCACCAAAACCCCAGTGATGAGTGATCCACCAGGAAGCAGCGTTAAGATCATAGGTGTAAGTGCTAAACCACAATGACATGTTTTCAAGCCAATTAGTGACTTCCTGAAAAGCATCTGAGTCTGCAGTTTTCCCTTTCTAGCTCCGAACTTTAGCAGTGTGCATTCCCTCCTGCTACAGGGAGATTCGGATTCTAGAAAATGTGGATGGGTGGAAGCAGAGCGATCAACTGCTAAGGCCCTACAGCAAATGTAAATGCTGTTAGCCTTTATACTGGCCCAAAATTTGCAAATAGGCAATACATTCACAGGCTTGAAAAATCAAGAGGTGCAGAGAGTATTTGCTTAAAAGTCTGCTTCCTTCTCATGCCCCCTCTTTACAATTCCTGTCACTAAACAGGGAGGGGCTTCATTAGTGCCCTGGAGAGATTCGATGAAAACACAAGCAAATAGAATATATTAAATGTCATCTCAAGCTCCACTAGACTCAATTCAAAAGTTAAAAACTCACAGTTATCTTTTTAGACTTTACCAACAATTCCCAATTGATCCACCAAATCAACAACCTTCACATGAAAATGTCCCTGCTCTTACATGATGCAGAGAGCCTCTCTCTAAATTAGAGGCTTCAGCTCCTGACTTAGTGTATTACTTTCGCTCATCTTGAAAGCTTACCTTTAAGTGGTTTATCCAGCCAACCAACTCAGCAGAGCACAGGAGGAAGGCAGATACTTCTCCTGGGCAAGGATCCCAAAGCCACTTAACAAATGGGAAGATGGTCATGAGGCTGCTTGGTGTAAGCCCAAATTTTAGCGAGCATAAATGTAAATTCCTGGGCCAAACACCCAATAATCCTGATTCCACCAAGGACCAAGAAACACGTTGCTACTAAGCAACCATAACAATTATGATGTAAGTAGTCAGCAGATCATATTTTGGGATACAGTGGACGGGTAGGAAAATAAATTCAAGTTTAACTCTCACTAACCAGCTGTGTGTCCCCCGGTTCGTCACTCTGGCTTACCGGAATTCCATAGACTCCCCTACAAAAGCAGAGATGGGGACAGTGGCCATAAAGTTCCCCTCTAGAGATCCACACTAGGATGCTGTGATCTCTTGGAAATGTCTGATGGACCACAGTGGACCACAAAAAGCCCTTGGGGGACTGTGGTGTGTCTACTTCAGGGATACTACATATTCTGAAAGAACATACAACACAGGAGCTGATAGTTTTCCTTTGCTTTCCTTTGTATATTTAGTACAAATGGGAAATTGAGCCAATGTCAGAGGGCTCCAAATGGAATAGCCTTCATGCATGAGTACAAAAGCTTTATTTTAACATCAGCAATTGGAATTGGGCCGGTGAGATGGCTCAGAGGCATAAGCACCTGCCCGGCAAGCATGAGGTCCTGAGTTCGACTCCCGGAACCCACATAAAGGAAAAAAAAGGGGGGGCGGTGATATCGCTCAGTGGCACAAGCGCTTGCTGGCAAGCGCAAGGTCCTGAGGTCGACTCCTGGTACCCACATAAAAAAAAAAAAAAATTGGAATTGTGCTTGCCTTTAAGCTAATCCATGCCATGGCTTCATTAGAAACAGAAACATATTTTTAAAACCAGAGCATTTTCATCTCGAGGGACAAAGCTCTGCTATTTTTAGAGTGGCACTTGGGTGGTGACGGCCCACTGGTTGGTTGCCACTCAAACAGTGGCACACAACTTCTGCCCCTGACCAGGGAAAGCTTCCTCCCTGTGACTGGGGCTACTGATCCAGATCAGGCGAAAAGACGAGCCCACACCAGCCCTCTGACTACCACATTTATGTGAGAAAGGGACAACTCACTGATTGTTTCGAAAGGCTAAAATTTTTAATGAAAGATTTTAAATCCGGTGTATATCAGTTTGTCTTTTCCTTAATGATGAAATTGTACTGCATTATCATTCAATGTGCTTTTATCTACTTGTAAATTTCATTAGCGCAGGATTATATACCTGACACCCAACATCACAGTTCTCGGCACATACAAAATCCTCAATAAATGCTCGAGGAATAGGTGGATGAACAAATCAATGAATGACAGAACTGAGAGGACAGCTCTCATATTCTTGTCAAGGATCCCTTGAACCAAGATGTGATCACCTATGCCTACTGAGTACCTACTGGCAAGCACTATTTTAGGCACAGACTATAAAGAGGGGGAAAGCTGGGCAGGGAGTCCCGGCCTCTATGATGCTAATTTTCTAGAGAAAGAAATATAATCTGGGGAACATATTTTTAAACTATCTAGTAATGTGGTAAAGAAGAACTGGAGAAACAGCATTAGACAGGATGGGGAGAGAAAATAAATGGGTCAGGAAAAATGAATAAATGAGTGCCTCTCACGTGGAGAGGAATGACTGCTTCTTATCAATGTTCTAGCCCCGGTGGAGAAAAGGGGAGAAAAAGACACAGGATTAAATTGGTTTTGAACAAACTACTGCAAAACCATATTCCACCAATGGGCTCAATTGAAATATGTATTCATTTCTTTTTTTTTTTTTTTTTTTATTTTAAAGAGAAGAAAAAACAAAACAAATCAAAAGAAGAACAAATTTTCAAACCAACATAATAGGAGGGTAACAATGGTTAATACATTACATATTACTATCTTTAAGTTAGTTATTCAGGATACCAGACATTAGCATTCAATTGTCCAAACATTATTGGCACAAACCTTACTCTTCAATGAACTAAGTAAACATGGTAGTGTATCTATCTTAACCATCTTATATATATATATACAATTTTTTTTCCCTTTCCCTTCTTTCTTTTCCCTATTCCAGTCTCTCTTTCCTTTTGACCAGTTTCTTTTTGATTCACCATATCTATTGTACATTTTGGATCTTATTTACTCTTTCAGTTTCTCATACTAGAGAGATAATACGATGCTTACACATGTGCTTCTGGTTTATTTCACTTATGAGTATTTTCTCGAGTTGCATCCATTTACCTATAAAAGTCTCCAGTTTATCCTTCTTTATGGCTGAATAGTACTCCATTGTATAAAAATACCACATCTTTCTTATCCATTCCTCAGTTGATGGGCATTTGGGTTGTTTCCAAGATCTGGCTATTACAAATTGTGCTGCTATAAACATGGGTGCACATATATCGCTGTGGTACGATGTTTTTAATTCTTCTGGGAAGATGCCCAGAAGGGGAATAGCTGGGTCAAATGGGACCTCCAACCCTAGTTTTCTGAGGAATCTCCACACTGACTTCCACAGTGGCTGTACCAGTCGACACTCCCACCAACAGTGAAGAAGGGTTCCCTTTTCCCCACAGCCCCTCCAGCATTTGTTATTAGTTGATTTCTTTATAGTAGCCATTCTTTCTGGGGTGAGATGGTATCTCAGTGTTGTTTTAATTTGCATCTCTCGAATGACTAGTGATGTTGCACATTTTTTTGTATATTTGTTTGCCATTAGTATTTCTTCATCTGAGAAATGTGTATTCATCTCAGATGCCCATTTTTGGAGTGGGTCTTTAAATTTGGGAGGTCTGATTTTTTTGAGTTCTTTATATGTTCTCGATAGTAATCCTTTGTCTGAGGAACAGCTGGCAAACATTTTTTCCCACATTGTGGGTTGTCTCTTCACTCTGTTGGTGGTTTCTCTTGCTGTGCAAAAGCTTTTTAATAAGATGAGATCCCAGTTATTGATTCTTTGGGATAGTTCCCGTGCGGTTGAGTTTTTATTCATAAAGTCTTTGCCTACACCAATGTCTCCAAGGGTTTTACCTATCCTACCTTCCAGCAGATTTAATGTTTCTGTTTTAATATTTAGATCTCTGATCCATTTTGAATTTAGTTTAGTGCATGGTGAAAGATATGGATCTAGTTTTAATCTTCGGCATGTGTAGAGCCAGTTTTTCCAGCACCATTTCTAAAGCATATATGAAATAAGGCATTGTTTAAATTTCCAAGAAATCAGGCCCTCGCCCCTAAGTGATCTGCACATAGCCAGCTGTCCTCCGCCACTTTGCAAATGGACGCTCCCAAGGTCATCGGTTCTCCCCCCCCCCCCGTGGTCGCCACACTCTCCCTCGCCTCTCTCTAGCTCCCCTTTCCCTCCACATCCTGTCCTCAGAGGCCAGCGCGTGTGCCCACCCCAGCTCCCTGCCTTCTGCTCTCAAGGGAACACTGAAAAGAGGTGCAGATATGCGGACACGTAGACCCAGAATCAAGTCTAGTCATCAAAACGCATATATTTTTGATACATTTTAATCTTGGTAATTTTTTTCAATGTCCCATAAAGGGGACTTGGAAACAAAGCTTGAGCTCTCTGGTGAGTCAGCTATTAAAAAAAAAAAAAAAAAAAAAAAAAGCACTCCAGATCTAGAAGGGCCAATGAGAAGTGTCAGGCCTGCTCTACACTTCTCCCTTCTTCTTTCCAAGCATCTGGATCCTTTTATGAACCATACTGTTCCAGTGGGTGGTCTGGAAATGTGAGGGGAAGGTTGTAAGGTTTAGTAGGGGAGGCAGGCGTGCAGGAAGCTCCGGTGACTCCGCTGTGGAATAATAACCCTGTGATAAGCCCGGTTTTCCTACCCCTCATCTCACACACACACACACACACACACGTGCACACGCACCTACGCACCTACACTGCCATTCGATGCTTGCCTGAGCAGGCTTCTTATTGTATAGGATTATTTGTTGGACAGCACCCCTTAAAAGCAGATCAATAAAGTAAACATATTAGAACCATCTGCTGGGACAGGGAAGCATTTCTGTGATGCAAAGCCAGGCGAGTTTTCTGTGTGCTCTGCTGTGAGGTCACAGGAGAGACACTTCGCAGGGACAAAGTTGAAGCCCCCTGTACTGTGTCTCTGACTGAACTGCTTTAGATGATCCAGGGTGTATTTCCTCTCAATATCACTTTTCTTCTTCCAACTGGTTATTCTCCATTAACAGCATAAAACTAATTTCATTAATTAAAAGGCAAAACCCCAAGTGGCCCTAGATATCTACAAAATATATATCTACGAAATAAACATAAGTGGTTGCATGAATTCAAAATAAGTCCTAGTTTCTCATTATCCCTCATGATAAAACTAGAGATGGGCTTAAGAGAAAAGTCCCAAAGGAAACTTGGCTGGGAAGGAACAAGGGTACCAGGCCACCTCCTAGGAGTTTGCATCGAGAACGACGCCACAGGGAAGCTTCTCAGACAATTTCACCTTCTCCCCAAGCTGCCCAGATGCAGCCTGGACTGCCTCTGCAGGTAATGAGTGGCCTGTAACCACAAGTGTGCAAAGAACAATAATCGTGACAAATTTCCTGCAGAGCAAGTATTTTCCACACACTATCGCAATGCATTCTTTTTAAAACTCCAGGTGTGGGTCATGAGGATTATTGCCACTTCACTGATGCTAATATTTTACTGGCACACCACTCATGCTCCTCACTGATCATATTTTGGTAAGAGGATGCACCAGAAAAGTTCCTTTTCTCTAGAAAGAAACAAAGCTAAAATTTCTTAGCTTCCCTTCATTGTATAGATGTGGTCTTTTTTTAATTAAAAAACAACCATGGTCTTTCTAGAACATTCGAGACACAGAAACCACTTTAATCCATGCCCTTCCTAACAGCAATGCATCTTAGCACACAACACAATAAAGTGTTAATTAAGAACAAAAAGGTCACTCGGGCTGACCCTGTTGTTATTAAATGAATAAAAAGAAACCTACCACATGAAGGTCTTGCAGACAAGCCAAGAATAACAGAAATACAGTAAGTTTACCACTTAACTAAATGGTGTTTAATGTGCTAAACTAAAAAAAAAAAAAAAAAGGAATTCTAACTTTCCACTAATCTCCTTAACAAATAAAACCCCTATATATTTTGGAGACTTTAAATCTCTGTACCAAGGGAAGCAACTGTTCAATGGTATATAAAACTAAAAAAGAACAAATTGTGTACAAATGTAAATGAGACAAAATGGAAATAATTTCCCTTCAAACTTCTAACCTACTTTAAGAAGTTTCTGGATCAGAAGGGATTTTCGCTATTGTTTTTGCCCTTGTTTCACACTGGGAATTGAACTCAAGGCCTATGTACGTGCCAAGCATGCTCTTTAACCACTAAGCTACACCCCAGCCCGAGAATCCCTCCTTAAATTGAACTCAAGAGTGGCATCCAATGTATGACTTGCATTGGAGGCTGATGAATTAAAAACAGAATAGCAGAGTATCTTAAATCTTTTTGAAGAACTGAAAAATGATTATGAACTCTCACACACACTGTAAACCAGAATTTTTTGTTTCAATTACCCACAGAATGTTATTCGTGTGTTCCGTACATTAGTCACTTTCTCTGGAGGCCTCCACCCTCTCCACACCGTGAACCGCAGCCCTCTGTAGTAAGAGCAGAATTGCGCTCATCTGTGCTCAAGCCCGAGGAGACGGCCCCTTGGAGGTTTGGACAACACATTTCTACCCCTGATTTACCACCCTTTTCATTTGCTTTTAGGCAATGAAGGGAAAAGTTTCAAGTATCCCAGTAAATAAAATGAAATATAAAGGAAAATGAGATCATTTCAACTTGGCTGAAATCGAAGCCTTTCAGCTATTCTGTGTCAACTTGAATTTCATAATATAAACACCTATTTTACTTGTCTCTGCACAGTTTCAGCAAAGTCGATTATTTTTTTAATTGGATTTCCAACTCTAAGGTTAAACAAGACCTCCACCCTTTTATGCCCAGACTTCAACATGGAGGGAAAAAAATCCTTGAATGTTGATATTCATCTTTCGAGATCATCCAATATTGGGTGAAGTGTGTTTATTGTTATTTTTAAACATCATGTTAAGAACTGTTGTAACATAAAACTTTAGATTCGTGTTTTACTAGGTTTATATGACAAGAAAATACAAATGTATTCATGACTCTCCCTGGACATGGATGCTTTAAAAATGATACACTTTAAGATCTGGAAAGGTCTTCCGAGACCTAGTTCCATCCCTAACTTTATAGATGAGCAATTTGAAGCCCAGAAAGGTTAGGGACCAAGAAAAACAACTGATATCTAGAGCATCAGGATGGTTGAGTGACAATATAACCTCTAAATACCCAAATATGTCCCAAAGCGGTTTATGACAGGTTATAAAACAAGAGCATCTATTTTATTACCCACATTCTATTTCATGGTCTTGGAACTCAAAGTTGTCTGTGGACCTGCGATGGCAGCATCACCACAAACTCCACAGAAATTCAGAGTCGCGGGCCCTGCTCCAGACCCACGGAATCAGATCCCGATTTCAAAGGGCTCCCAGGTGATTTCTACGCACATCCACATCGGAGAAGTGCTGGTCTACACCAGTGTTATTCAAGGCTGATTCCCAGATTTGCAAGAATTGTCTGTGTCCAGCCCATGGTGAGGTAAATACAGAAATTAAAAATAAGCCTTTGAAAGCATATACAACAATATGACAGAGTGCCTTCCGATAGGCTGAATCTACTTTCTAAACGGGACTTGTAATTGCATGTTTTTGTATATTTTTCTGGTGATTCATTTTTATTGCATTTTATAAAAGTATCAACACACAACAGATCAGAAATAATTTTGAGTGGAATTTCATCACAAATAAAGTAAGAAACTATTCTGCACCATCCTTTCTTCACCCTAACCGAAACCAGTTGAGAAAACACCAGTGGGCTCAGCTCTCAACTTACTCTCTGAGGCAGTATTACTGCGATACTGAACAAGACAGACAGTAAAAGAAAACTACAGTCCATCTCCCGTGAACAGAGATTCAAATGTACTATCAAAACCAATCCAGCCACATACAAAAAAAAAATTGTCTGCCATGACCAAGAGAGATACAACTCAGGAAGGCAAGATGAGTTTAACATCTGAAAATTAATGTAACATACATATTACTGTCTCTCTCTTTTTTTTTTTTTTTTAATATGCAGGTACCAGGAGTCGAACTCAGGACCTCGTGCTTGCCGGGCAAGCGCTTATGCCGCTGAGCTATATCACCGGCCCTCATACATATTAATAGAGTGGTAGTTTATTTTCAAAAGATAGAGAAAAAGCATTTGACAAAATCTAGTGGCTAATTATGATACAACTCTCAACAACATCTACAAAGATGATAACTAACTCAACTTGATAAGAGCACCTGTGAAAATCCTACGGCTAACGTCATACACAGTGGTGACATAATCAGTGTTTTCTTTCTAAGCTCAAGAACAAGGCAAAGATGTCACCTCTTGGGCCAGGGATATAGCTCAGTGGCACAAGCGCCTGCCTGGCAAGCGCAAGGTCCTGAGTTTGATTCCCAGTACCAAAAAAAAAAAAAAGTCACCTCTTGTCACTTCTATTGAACACCATAGATGGGGCTCCAGCCAGTGCCATAATACAAAGAAAAGAAATTTAAAAGTATACAGATTAGAAAGGAAGGGCTAAAATTACCTTTATTCTCAGACAACATAATCCTGTGTGAATAAAATCCTAGGGAATCTACAAAAAAATTAGTAAGCAATTCAGCAAGGCCACAGAATACAAGACCAGTACACAAAGAGCAATCGTACTTCTGCATACTCATAATGAAAATCTAAAAGGAAAATTTTAAATTCCATTCACAAATATGTCAAAAGCAACAAAGTTTACAGAAATAAATTTAACAACAAAAGTGTAATATTTATACACCCAAAACTACAAAACATAGCTGAGAGAAAAAGAAGAAGCTTTAAATAAGAGGCAAGACAGTCCATATTCATGGGATGGAAAGAACTGAGTATTGTCGACATGACATTTCTCACAAACTGATCTGCAGATGCATGAATAAGCACATGAAAAGATGGTCCGCATCATGAGCCATTAGGAAAATAAAAAGTGAAACCCATGAGACACCCTTTCACACCCACTAGAATGGCCATCATGAAAAAGAGAGCAACAAGTGGCCATGAGGAGATGGAGATGCTAGAACCTTCGCACACCACTTACGGGGGTGTCAAATGGTCCCACTACCCCAGAAAAAAACGCGGCAGCTTCCTCAGTACTTAAATCAGCCAACAGATATGAAGCTTCAGTTAGAGAAGAGTAGTAAATTCTGACGTTCTGTTGCACCGCGGGGTGACAATGTCTTACAATGTTGAATTAAATATTTCAAAATAGAAGAGAAGACTTTAAGCCTATGTTTTAAAGTTATGTGTTTTTACTTTTAACGAACACAGTAACTGTACGTATCTTAATTAAGAGGTACAGGGTGACATTTCAATACATGCATACGACGTGTAATGATCACAGCGTGGTAACTGACGTATCACTTCAGACTTATTTTATTTCTTTGTGTTGGTATCATTCAAAACCCTCCCTGCCAGCTATTTTAAAATATTCAATTAACTGTTGTTACCCATAGTTACTCTACTATGCTATAGTACATCCGAAGTCATTCCTCCTAAACTACTGCACCCCTATACTTATTAACATCTTCAAAAGAGAGGACACTGACTATTCTCTCCACAAAACAATAATAACTGCATGGCATGTACTAAATATCTTAATTTGATTATTAACCAGTGTACATATGTATTGAAATACCACACTTTATTGCACCTTTATTATGAATAAATTTTAAAAGACAATTAAAAATAATTGTATATGATATGTATAATTATTGCATGTCAATTGAAAAAGAGAAGTTAAACATATATTTAGCATAAGATCCAGCAATGCCATATCTTGGTATCTACCTAAGAGAAAGAAATAAATACGTAGGGCCATATAAAGATTTGTATGTGAATGTTTCTGGCAGCATTATTCATAATACCCACAAACTAGAAAAAATCCAGTGTCCATCATCTGCTGAAGGCATGAGCAAAATGTGGTGTATCCACACAATGGGATAATATTCAGCAACAAAAAGGAACAAAACTACCAACACACACTATGACATTACACTGTGTGAAAAAAGCTAGATATAAAAGACAAGGTATTATAAAATTCCATTTATATGGATGGTTCAGAAAAGGCAAACCTATAGAAATGGAAAGTAGATCAGTGATTGCCCAAGGCTGAGGATGAGGGTAGGAATCTTCTGAAATTGATATAAGGGGTCTTTTGGGGAGTGATAGAAATCTTGTAAAACTAGATTGTGGTAATGATTGCATAACTCTAATTAGCTAAAAATTATAAAAGTTTGCGTGAATTTTACAGTATGTAAATCATATCTCCATAAAGTTTTTTTTTTTTTTTAATCAAGCCAGGCATGGTGGCACACCCCTGTAATCCCAGCACCTGGGAGGCTGAGGCAGTGGGGATTGCTATGAGTTCGAGGCCAGCCTGGGCTATATAGTGAATCTAAAGCCAGGCTGAACTATATGACAAGACCTTGTCTCAAAAATAAATAAATAAATAAATAATCAATTGGTAGATGGCAGGAAAAGCTTTTGACAAAATCCAACATTCATGCTAAAAACTCTACAGAAAATTGACATAGATGGTCTTTACCTCAACCTGATAAAAGCCATCTATGACAAACCAAAAGCCAACATCATACTAAATAGACAAAAACTGAAAGCTTTCACTCTAAAATCAGGAACAAGACAAGGATGTCCATTGTCACCACTCCTATTCAACATAGTTCTAGAAACATTAGCCAGAGCAATTAGACAACAGAGAGAAATAAAAGGTATAAGGATAGGAAAGGAAGAAGTTATCATTATTCACAGATGACATGATACTCTACATAGAAGACCCCAAAAACTCCACCAAAAGATTTCTAGATTTAATAAGCAAATTCAGTAGGATAGCTGGATACAAAGTTAACACTCAAAAATCAACAGCATTCCTGTACACAAACAACAAACTCACTGAGAGAGAAATTAGTGAAACACACCCTTCACAATAGCATCCAAAAAAATGAAATACTTAGGAATCAATCTAATGAAGGAAGTAAAAGGTCTATACGTTGAAAATTACAGTACTCTGAAAAAGGAGATTGAAGAGGATGTCAGAAAATGGAAAGATATCCCTTGCTTATGGATGGGAAGAACCAACATAGTGAAAATGGCCATACTTCCAAAATTATTGTACAGATTTAATGCAAAGCAAAATTGTACAAATCAGCATACCTCACAGAACTACAGAAAACATTCCTAAAATTCATTTGGAACCAGAAGAGACCTAGAATAGCAAAAGCAATTCTGGGCAACAAAGGCAAGGCAGGGGACATCACAATCCCTGCCTTGAAATTATACTACAAAGCTACTGTGATAAAATCAGCATGGCAAAAAAAGAAAAAAAAAACAGACCTGAGGATCAGTGGAACAGACTAGAAGATGCAGACACAACTCCAAACACACTCAGCCACCTTATCTTTGACAAAGGGGACAAACATGTTCACTGGAAGAAAGAGCCTCTTTAATAAATAGTGCTGGAAAAACTGGCTCTCTACATGCCAAAGACTAAACCTAGACCCATGTCTATCACCAACCACTAAATTAAAGTAAAAATGGATCAAAGATCTAAATGTTAAAACAGAAACACTCAATCTACTAGAAGAGAAAGAAGGTAAAAATCTTGAAGACATAGGGGTAGGCAGAGAGTTCATCAACAAAACCCAAACTGCAGGGGAAATAGTTCAAAGAATCAACAACTGGAATCTCATCTTATTAAAAAGCTTTTGCACATGAAAAGAAATCACTGACAGAGTGAAAAGAAAACCCACAGAGTGGGGAAAAATTTTAGCCAACTGTCCTTCAGAGAAAAGACTTCTACACAGAACATATAAAGAATGGAGGGGGCCGGTGATATCGCTCAGCAGCGTAAGCGCCTGCCTGGCAAGCGCAAGGTCCCGAGTTCAACTCCCGGAACCCACATGAAGGAAGAAAAGGGCCGGTGATATTGCTCAATGGCACAAGCGCTTGCTGGCAAGCAGGAGGTCCTGAGGTCGACTCCCGGTACCCACGTAAAAAAAAAAAAATCAGACCCCCCCCCAAATTTAAAAACCCAATCCAAAAATGGGCATCTGAGATGAATACACTTCTCAGATAAAGAAATACAGATAGCAAATAAATATACGAAAAAATGTTCAACATCATTGGTCATTCGAGAGATGCAAATTAAAACAACACTGAGATTCCATCTCACCCCAGAAAGAATGGCTATCATCAAGAAATCAACCAATAACAAATGCTGGAGGGGCTGTGGGAAAAAGGAACCCTTCTCCACTGTTGGTGGGAGTGTAGACTGGTGCAACCACTGTGGAAATCAGTGTGAAGATTCCTCAAAAAACTAGGATTAGAGTCCCATTCCATCCAGCTATTCCCCTTCTGGGTATCTATCTAGAAGAATTAAAAACATTGTACCACAGCGATATATGTGCACCCATGTTTATAGCAGCACAATTTGTAATAGCCGGATCTTGGAAACAACCCAAATGCCCATCAACCAAGGAATGTATAAAAAAGATGTGGTCTTTTTATACAATGGAGTACTACTCAGCCATAAAGAAGGATAAACTTGAGACTTGTATAGGTAAATGGATGCAACTTGAGACCATACTCATAAGTGAAATAAATCAGCCTCACATGTGTAAACATCGTATTGTCTCCCTCGTGTAAGAAGCTGAAAGAGTAAATAAGATCCAAAATGTACACTGGGTATTAGGAAATGGGAAGAAACTAGACAAAAGGAAAGAGAAACTGGGATGGGGGAAAGGAGAAAAGAAGGAAGGGAAAAGAAAAGTATACATATATATATATATATATATATATATATATATATGCACACACAAGGTAGTTAAGATAGCTGTACTACTAATTTCTATTAGTTTATTGAAAAGAAAGGTCTGTGCTTACATCGTCTGATCAATTTCTCATGCCTATATCTTGCAATCTGAGCAACTACTTTGAAGATAACTGTAAGTAATGTACTAACCATTATTACTCTCCTATCTTGTTTTGAAACTTTATCTTGTTTTTATTGTTTTTTCTCTTTAAAATAAAAAATTATCAATTGGTGAGTTGATTCTTCTATTTGCATAAAAGATGCACATATTAACTGATACAATAATAAACTAGACCCCACAAGTCCCAGGTCTGCTGATACCCTAGTTGTACTAGCTTACTACTTTCTTTATCACTTACTGAATAAATAAACTTTATATTCTTAACCTCTTGGGGCATATTAGCTCATTTTCCAATAATATTTTTCCTATATTTTTTCGAATCCACTTTCTCCAAACCAGTCCTAGAACTGAACAACGTCGCACCTTTGCTCCGTTACCTGCTGGGAAAGCTGAGGAAAAGAGAGACCTCGGGGAAAGAAGCGACCCAGAGCCATGGGGCACGGAGGCTGCTGAGGTTCCCTTCACAAGGACGCTGCTGCACAAGCACAGTGTATTTTAAAGTCAATTTGTGCTCAGTTATTAAATCATTTGCCCCATACTCCTTCCTTTAAAAATTAAAAAAAAACCCATGTTGTTGCTATAAACAGCATTTTTATTTATTCTGGAGTCGTGGAGCTAGAGAAGAAAGCATTTCAGCCCGCGGAGGAGGGAGCGCTGGCCTACACGCGCTGACCACACCAGGCCAACAGGCGTCCAGCGGCCAGGCTGCAAGGGGTGACTGGTGAGCAGGCCCGGAGGAAAAGCGATTCCACCCGTGGATGAACGACCCAGTGTTTCGGAGCAGAAGGGAAACAGGCTCGCCGGCCAAGGCCGAGGGCACTTTGTTCACTGGAAGGCAGAGTTCACGGTCCAGGACCAAGCATGAGCAGGCGGCGGACACTCAGGACACAAGTGCGATGCATCTGTCAAGGACCAGTGCCACACTGCCACCAAGCCACAGAGGAGCAGCAAGGGAAGGGGAGGCCAGGGTTAGCCCAACACTTCAGTGCAACCTTCCAGTTGATGTGAATAGCGCTCTTAATAAAAATTCAGGCTCCAAATGCAAGATGAACCTCCAGATTCCCCGCTCACCACTGCCTTGAGCACTGGCTGAAACTAGGGCAGGACAGCAGTGTCTCGGGTGCCACTGTCCCAAGCCTACAAGAAAAGCAAAGTGCTCTAAAGCATCACGTACATTTAAAAATCAAACCATAAAACATCCAGAGCAGTATACAACCAAATGTTTGTTGAATCTCTAGAAGCAGGATCCTCTCATCTCAAAAGCCACAGACAAAATCACAAAGAAAAGATCCACGTGTCACATTGAATAAAAATAAAAATATCTGAATACCAGTAGTAATGAAAATATCTAGAAGATATTTGAAATAATGTAATCAAAGATTTAAGAATGTAATTCTACAAAGAGCTAATGCCTACTGATAGGATGGGCAAGAGCCTCTTTTCTATTATTAAAAGAACTCCTAGGTTGGCAAGAAGAAAGCAAAAGTAGAATTCAGATAGTTAGGCACACAGGTGACCACACTGACCATACGTATTAAGAGCTTTTCAGGAGCCCGTTACAGTGCCCCAATAAGGACAGAAAAAGTTCTGTGTACAAAAATGCTACACATGGTAATAAAATAGAAAAAAAAAAATGAAAACTAAAGGTACAGCCCAAAGGCTTAACAAAATGGAAACACAAGGTTATGTGATATTTTTTAAATGTTTCTATGTGGGTAAACATATAATACAAGTCCCATTTATGCCTGATTGCAAAGTAAATTATTATGTAAAGAAAAAGAGAAACTGGAAAGAAACTCAAACGTTAACAGTGATTAACATTTGGTATGGTGACTTCCCTTCACTTTCCAAATTTTCTTAAATGAGTATATTTTTCCAGTTTCCCTGGAAATGACTTTTTTTTATACTTTTCACATTATCAATGATGAACACTATCTATGATGAATCATTATCTATGATTACTCTGAGATCAGGATTTTGTTAAGTAAAGGGTTGAAATTTTAATCTTTGAAAAAACTTCCGGACATTATAAATGAAAGATTACCAAGCTAATCAAAAGATAACATGATTTCTGTAAAAAGAAATCTGTATATAATCAATCCCTACATTTGTGGAAGCAAGAGGAGATCTGAAGAGAAAATGGTCAACCACCTTTCCGATAAAATGGAAAATTAAATTTAAAATATACAAGACTGACACAAAATCACCGAAGAAGACCCAGAACAGAAATTTTAGGGAAAAAAATTTTTTTTAAATATGCACTGAGTTTGTTTGTTAAAAAATAAAGCAGGGCCGGTGATATAGCTCAGCAGTATAAGCGCCTGCCTGGCAAGTGCAAGGTCCTGAGTTCAACTCCTGGTACTCGCATATAAAAAAAAATTTAAATAAAATAAAGCAAAGACATTCAGACATTCCAGAGGGGAATAATTGGGATGGTCTAAGTTAGTATCTGCCTCAAAATCTAGGAGAGAAAATATACGGTCCAATCTAAAGTTACAAGTGACCCTGACATTGTCTGTGAAGTGTATTGACAAATTCATGATGCCCATTCTCTCTGGAGAAGGGAATGGTAAGGAAAGGAAGGAAAAAGGAAAACAGAAACCCAAGTTTATCTGAGGTGTCCTGGTTTGTTTCATATAGGGGAGAATTAATAAAATGTTAACATTTGCTATTACCACACGGAGGGCTTACACATGGTGCCGTGTCATTTGCTATACCTCTGTACATTTAAAAACATTTTTTTAAGCAAGAGGTAAAGGCACCAAAAGCAGACCAAGTAAACCAGGGCTGTGGAGGGTGTCCTGCGTGAAGCAGTTGGACGCAGGGGAGCCGCGGCCCTGGCCGCACAGACAAAGGTGCAAGGGGGAGGGGCTGGCCAGGCCAGGTCCCCAGAGGCGGCCCCGGCTAACCTAGCACTCTGAACATCATCTGAAAACGTTTCAAAACAAGAATCTCTTCGAGAAAGATACCCTCTTGAATAAATGGTGCTGGAAAAACTGGCTCTCCACATGCCGAAGACTAAAACTAGACCCATGTGTATCACCATGCACTAAACTAAAGTCAAAATGGATCGAAGATCTAAACATTAAAACAGAAACACTAAATCTACTGGAAGAGAAAGTAGGCAGAAATCTTGAAGACATAGGGGTAGGCAGAGAGTTCATGAACAAAACCCAAACCACATGGGAAACACTTCAAAGAATCAACAACTGGGACCTCATCTTTTTTTTTTTTTTCAATGTGGGTACCAGGAGTCAACCTCAGGACCTTGTGCTTGCCAGCAAGTGCTTGTGCTGCTGAGCGATATCACTGGCCCCAGTTTTTCCTTTATGTGGGTTCCGGAAGTTGAACTCAGGACCTCGCGCTTGCCAGGCAGGCGCTTATGCCGATGAGCTATCTCACCAGCCCTCATCTTATTAAAAAGCTTTTGCACATGAAAAGAAATCACCGACAGAGTGAAAAGAAAACCCACAGAGTGGGAAAGAATTTTAGCCAACTGTCCCTCAGAAAAAGGACTTCTATCTAGAACATATAAAGAATTGAAAAAAATCAGACCCCCCAAATTTAAAGACCCAATCCAAAAATGGGCATCTGAGATGAATATGCACTTTGCAGACAAAGAAATACAGATAGCGAATAAATAGAGGCTGCAAGGGGTGACTAGTGAGCAGGCCCGGAGGAAAAGTGATTCCACCCGTGGATGAACGAAATGTTCAACATCATTGGCCATTTGAGAGATGCAAATTAAAACAACACTGAGATTCCATCTCACCCCAGAAAGAATGGCTATCATCAAGAAATCAACCAATAACAAATGCTGGAGGGGCTGTGGGGAAAAAGGAACCCTTCTCCACTATTGATGGGAGTATAGACTGGTGCAACCAGTGTGGAAATCAGTGTGGAGATTCCTCAAAAAACTAGGATTAGAGGTCCCATTCCATCCAGCTATTCCCCTTCTGGGTATCTATCTAGAAGAATTAAAAACATTGTACCACAGCGATATATGTGCACCCATGTTTATAGCAGCACAATTTGTAATAGCCAGATCTTGGAAACAACCCAAATGTCCATCAACCAAGGAATGGATAAAAAAGATGTGGTCTTTTTATGCAATGGAGTACTACTCAGCCATAAAGATGGATAAACTGGAGAATTTTATAGGTAAATGGATGTAACTTGAGACCATACTCATAAGTGAAATAAATCAGACTCACATGTGTAAACGTTATATTGTCTCCCTGGTGTGAGAAACTGAAAGAGTAAATAAGTTCTAAAATGTACAATAGATATTGTGAAATGGGAAGAAATTGTTCAAAAGGCAAAAGGAACTAGGATGGGTGAAAGGGGAAAAGACAGTAGGGAAAAGGGAAAAAATGCAAGTCAGTTATACTATCAGTGTCTCTTAGTTCATTAAAAAAGAAGGTTTGTGCTAATATCGATTGGAGAATTTTTTATGCCCATATCTTGTACCCTGAGCAACTACTTTAAAGATAACAACATGTAATGTATTAATTATTGTTATTCTACTATTTTGTTATATAATTTTGTTTTACCTTTTTCCCATAAAAATTTTTTAAAATGTACAAAAAAAAATCTCTTTGAGATTTACTGTTTTGTTTTGTTTTGTTTTTCAGTCCTGGGGATTGAACGCAGGGCCTTAGCACTTAGCTATATCCACAGCCTCATTTCTTTTTTATTTTTTTTTATTTTATTTATTGTTCCTTAGGATCTCCCTAAGTTCCCCAGGTGGGACTCGAACATGCAATCCTCCTTCTCCTCTGTTGTAGTTTGTGTCTAGATGTCCCCCAAAGCCTCATGCAGTCACAGGGCTTTTGCAGAGGTGGCTGAATCTAGAGTGCGTGATGCTGGATTAGGGTGTGTGATTAGTAAATCAGTCCACCGATTGGTTTGGCATAGTTTTGGCTGAGATTAAGGGTGTGAATGCTACACCCACCCTAGGGCGGCGTACAATATAAGGGACAGAAAGAGGTTTATCTCTCCTCTACCTTGCTGCTTTTGCTGTCTTCTGCCCACCACAAACTGTTGTCCCTCTGCCATGCCACCCTGCCTTGGAGCCCGCAGATTATGGCCTGAAACCTCTACAAACTGTGAGCTAAATAAACTTTTCCCCCTTTCACTTTGGGTGTCGGGTATGTTGTCTCCTCAACGAGAGAGAAGTAACTAAGCCTTCTAAAGTGAGATTCACCTTTTGAAACTGTCTCAAATTGTCTTAGAAAGTTTGTGGTTTTGCACATATATTTAATATACAGTATTTACACATACGTACTCAGAGTTATATGACAATTATGATCCAGAACACACAATGTAACTTAAAGTTTATATGGGAACTATGTATCTATCAGTCTTATCATGATATTGACATGGCACATTGAATGACATCTGTCACATTTCTATGCTAAGCACCCTCACTATCTCCTTGTATTTTAACAAAATATAATAACTATAAATTAAATAATATGGCCTATGTTATAAAAAAAAACACAATGACCAATTATTGAAAGTAATTATTACATTAAAACAGAAAGGTCAGGCCGGTGAGATGGCTCAGCGGCGTAAGCGCCTGCCTGGCAAGCGCGAGGGCCCGAGTTCGACTTCCGGATCCCACATACGAAAAAGGGGCCGGTGATATCGCTCAGCGGCACGGGCGCCTGCTGGCGCATGAGGTCCTGAGGTCGACCCCCCGGTACCCACAACAACAACAACAAAAAAAAACCAGAAAGGTCTCACAAGACTAAGTGAAAGGGCAGTTAAATACTAAATAACTTCAGCAAATGTAAAATAATAGTTCTTAGTTTTACTTTTTTTAAATTTTTAAAATGTTTATTAGTCCACGTGTATAGTACACACTGATCACATCCCTCGTGGGGAGCTGGAACATGCACATAACTTACCACAATTCTTTTTACTTCCCCTTCCTTTCGCCTCCTTCCATTCCCTCCATCTCTTGGTCCCCTTTCCCCTGGGAAAATCATCTGCATCACTGTCCCAGGACACAGCTCTCCATCACTCCCAGTGGCCCAGCAAGGAAATCTTAGGTTCTCATCAGTCCCCTGAGGGCTGTCGTAACCCCTGTAAGCAGGTGCCACAGAGTGATCCCAATTTCTCAGGAGAGTCCCAGGAGCAGAGGACCCACCAGGGATGCACCATCCAAGAACAGGTCTCTTCCGAAGAGCCAGAACCCAACCAAGGTTTTCTACAAGACAACGGTCACTCTTCTCTTGCTGGTGGCCAAATGATGGGTTCCAGATTGAACCCCTGCTGAGGGCTGGGACTCTTTGGCTCTTTCCCAATGGGGAGACTCCTGTCCTCATGGCACGGAGCAGGGGCTGTGGAACCGGCCATTGCTGGGCCAAGAGATTGGCCTCAACACCGACCTATTCGCTCAAAGCACACTGCTAAGCCTTGGATACGTCCAGAGGCACAACATCAGACCCTAGAGATGCAAAGGTGGGTAAAGCAGAGCCTGTCTTGTGCACAACCCAACTGAGGAGGTAAAGAGACCAAGTGAAATGGCCCAGTGGCAGCTGTCATGGAAGGACACATCCGATGTTCCGGGGGTGTGGAAGAAATTGCTGTTCTGCAGTACGGCTGGAGAAGTTTTCTCATCTGGTGGATATCTAAGAATGTGCCAGATGGAAGGAATAAAATGCATAAAACACAAAGCTAAGAATGTGCACTGCAGACTGCACTGCTAGTTGTGACAACAAGCGATAAGGCCAAAAATGGTCCCCCAGTCCCAGATTATAAATGCCCTGGTGGCTCTTGCAAAGGGGTCTGGACTTTTTCTTAAAGACAGTAGGAAGCAGCTAATGTGCCAATGTATGTGTTAAAAATATAACTGTGATTCGCTCACTCAACAAGTATGTATGGAGCGCCTACTTCCACAAGCACCGTATATGGGAACATCTATACCCTAAACACGCCCCGCTCTGCTTATCACTACGAAACCAGCCCAACAGAACTGTAACAAGCCAGAAGAAACTCTGGGAAATGTTAATAAAGTGATCAGAATATGGAAAAGCTCAAGAGGACACAGCAGCTTTCATGCGACATCCGGTCAAGATGATCTTGAGTCTTTCGTGTGGAATCTCAAAGCATGACACAAAACAGCACACAGTTTTATGAAAATTGCAGTTTCTCTCTTCATGCAATTTAAACATCAATTTAAATGAACAAGTGTCCATGATGATCCATCACATATGAAAATATTAATACTACGAGCTAGCAAAATTCAGAGGTTATATTAGATCGAATTAACACAGAAGTATCTCTTTACCCAAAAGGTATTGCTACAGCTATCTTGTTCCTAAAATTACCTTGTTCTTGCAGTTCATATCTTTTCCTCCAGGTTGTTTTTTAAGTCAACTGTTACAAATCCTTCTAGGTTCTACAGATCTTTAATATTCAAGTCTTTAATCCTGCATTTAAATGAGAAACATCTTCCTTTATCTGTCCCCTCTGCTGTCATTGCCCTGTGCCACACCTACTTTAGCAACAGCAGCCTGCACCAGATGCCCCCATCGATTCCCAGGTTTATCCCAAAGGACCGTGGGCTCCAAAGGTACAGGCACCTGGTCTTATTGGCCACTGCGCCCCCGCACATCCTAGTCAGCACTTGCTGGAAGACGGAAGGGAAGGAGGGAGGGAGAGATGGCTAAAGGGAAGACAGAGACTAAAATGGATTTCCAGCTTACCACTGATACCACTCATGCAACATGTTCATTAAGAGCCTACTACGTGTTATACACATCTAGTAGCTGAGGATGGAATCAATAACAGAGAAGTCAGTAAGGGCAGCAGGGGAAAGAATCCCTGCCCTCGTGAAATTGATAATATGACAGAAGGCTGGATCACAAGGAAGCTGAACAATACGGAAGAGGTGTCTTAGAGGAATATAAAGCAGAGAAAGTACATAAGGGGTCCAGGAGGAGGGGTTTGCTATGAGGACAAACTACTGTTTCCCATTCAACGCCTTGCAATCAACTTTTGTTATTTTTATTTCCCTTCATGTAAGGAATTCATGCTTTCCTTCTTCAGCATCCCTTCCAATGGCAATTCTTTCAGAACTCATAATTCTCAGGCCATTTTTTAACCTCAGCCTTTTCTTCTGATGCCCAACAACAATTGGGCTATAAATCTCTCATATGCTACTACTAGCTTAGGTCTCTCCAAGTTATAACCCACGCAGTCCAGCCAAGATGCAGAGCGCCCCCAGAACGCTCTCATCACAGCCCCGCTGGAATCTCTTAGTTCATCACTTTCAGTTCTAGCCGGTGCCTGTTATGAGCACTCACAGGACAGGAATAACCAGGTCACAGTCACGTTCTCAAGATCCCAAGTCCCTAACTGCAATTCCCCCATGACGAAGGAATCTGTGCCCAAATTCGTGTGAACCAAGTTTTTTCCTTTCTTAAGCCAAATAATTTGATTTTCCCTCGTGTAACTTGAGTCAGAAACTTGGTTCTCAAAACAAAAGAAGTATGGGCCGGTGAGACGGCTCAGCGGCTTAAGCGCCTGCCTTGCAAGCACGAAGGCCCGAGTTCGACTCCCGGAACCCACATACGAAAAAGGGGCCGGTGATATCGCTCAGCGGCACGGGTGCCTGTTGGTGCGCGAGGTCCTGAGGTCGTCCCCCCGGTACCCACAAAAAAAAAAAAAAAAAAAAAAAAAAAACAAAAACAAAAGAAGTATTTTAGGTTTATGAACCACTGATTAATTTCAAGGAGGGGCATTCAAATATCTACCCCTGCTCTTTCCTAGCCCACTTAGTGATACATGGCTTTTTCTTCTATTTTATCCATTGTAATATACTTGGGCATTTTCACGATAAGAATATAACCAGGACACAGATTAATTCGCCTCTTCAATAAACAAAGCTTGCTCTTTCTTGAATTGAGTGGTCCAAAGAATACTCACTGACCCTTATTCAACAGCTTGTCATTAATCAACAGTTCCATTTTTACTTCCCTTGTTCATGTGCTGGTAAGGCTCCATAATGCACAAATTAATAATATAAGTTAGGAAGTGAGCTGGTTAAAATGGAATGAACATCCTATTTGCAGTTCCTTCCCATATGGTTTCAGGTGGCAAACGTCATCAAGATTGTACACTGTCACAAATCTTTTATTGTAAAAGCGGTCTGCAGCTGGCACTACATGACTGATTTATGCAGCTTACCAATTCAAAAGCAAATCAAGCTGTACTTAATCATACTTGTCAATAAAACAGTATGTCCCCTTACACCAACGAACAATCTTGGCACACACTACCTGCAAGAACTTGAAAATCAGCATATATAATTCTGGCCAGAGAATAAGAGTAAAGAATTGAAAGTGGGTTCAAGCATTTGAGAAGAAAAATATTTTAAAATCAAACCTTAAGGTTGGCAAAGAGTTCACATTTATTTTTGGTGCACTCATCAAAAAAGAGAAATCAGGAAGAAAATCCAAATCTCCAAGGGAAGAGCCACAGGGTCCTCTGTCCACCTGGCTCTTCCAAAGGCCTGTTCATGGGGATCAAGATTAAACTGCACGGACACTACTTTTGTTGGTTAATAACGTTATTTTTCGGGCTGTGTGGCAGCACTGAGTCGGATGCTCTGGACGTGTCTGTGGTTTGACTTACCCTTTATTCCTGTTCCACTCCCACGTGTGTGTTCTCCAAAGTGATTTATTTTTAAGTGAAAATGTCAGCTTGAGCAATCCATCTCCAACATGTTAACACTTGTGGACACTTTCAGTGGTCATCACCAGTGCGGTCAGCTTGTGAGAAGCAGGTGAGCCCCACTGACTGGCGGCAGGAGCGCGCAGTCCTCCCTCTACGGCCTCCTAAGCATCCAAACGCAGCACTCACAGTGGAAAAGAAGAAGTTATTCTTTCCACGACTGCAGCTCATCATCTCCTCACACACACAAAAATCAATTCTTAAGAATACCATGTCAACTGAATTTAGGAATCATTCCATTTTATGAAGCAAGATGTTTAATAATGGCCAGTAATTTTTCATTTTATATTGTAGTTTCAACTACATACAGTTGAATATTTCTACAACTTGTCGTATTTCTACAACTAGGTAGGGGAGAAAGAGTTGGTATGCTCATTTTCTATATCCTTTCTAGAAAGTCTCACCTCCCTCAGCGGGCTGAAGAGCAATAGGGAGAATTCTTCTGGAAACCCTGTGACTTAGACACGGAGCTCGGCCGTGAATCTATAAATCTCATCTGAGTCCTGAAGACCTGTGTAAGAGCGGCGCACTCTTTATCCCATCGCTTCACAAACTGTGGGTTGGGGAACCAAGTTGCAAATCAGGTTCTTTCAGGCTCCTAAGAAATGCCCTTAACAAATACCTCTTATTCTTAATCAAATCTAGACACAGATTATTATTCTTAATCAAATTATTATGCCTGAGCAAATCTTTGACTCAGTTTACCTAAGTTGTCCTCAGTTGGGAAGGAGGCACCTCTTTTCTACAACCATTGAGACTAAGGGAGTTGTCGTTAGTATTACCTTCATAAAGTTAAAAAAAAAGGGGGGTCCGTTAAAAATATATATATATTTAACCTAAAATCAGATAGCCCTATATAAAAACAAATGTTATTCTAGGATGAAACAAACTACTCAAAGATACCTGAGGGGGAAAATACCCAGATCAGAAATCTAAATAAATTTGGGATGGATAAAGGTCTGCCCTGTGACTCCTTGGAAATACTCTGGATGAGAATACTCACAGGGACAGCAAAACCTCACACTAACACTTTACATTCTTCCAAGAAGTTCCTGGAATGTGGTTAATATTGTATAATTAAAGAAGAAAGCAAGAGCCCGTGGATAGTGATGAAACATCAACTTTGAAACTGAAGCAGTAGATTCTGACATTTGATTCTTGCTCTTGTTTTTTTTTTTTTTTTTCCAGTTACTGAGCTCACGAGAAAAAGCTTGAAATTTCCACCCTTCTTGTTATTTCTCAATCCAACATCTTTTTTTCATTTTCTTTTCCTTCCTAGTCCAATTTTTCTGGCTGTTTCTCAGCCAATAGACCCTCAAACCTACCCACAAGGTCAGAGTATTAAAGAGGGACATCCAGTCAACACCCACCCACCACGGATAAAACACGTAGACGTCAAGCCCACTACTTCCTAACACTCTGACAAATGGGACAATTGCATTTCTTGGGACAAGTAAAAGGTGTCTGTTAAAAACTGCTATGTGCTAACACTATAAAAAAAACCACAGTACAACCCCTGCCCGTGGAGACCAGTCAGTCAGTCAACCAACAAATCACTCTATTCTCCATTCTCCTTGGAAACCATGTTTTATCTTTTCTATCCGCAGTTTCCAGGCTTTCTGAGATGTTTCAGCCTCCACTTACACTGCCCCAGGTGCACGTAGTAAACTGGCTTCTTCAGATGGCCTGGAAAGGTAACACTTAGCCTAGGGATGGCAGATAACCCTACGGTCCGGAGACTGGGTCTTTTTGAGTACCCACTGTAAGGCATGGGAAAAAAGAAACAAAATCTACTATAGACCATTCCAATGATGCTAGACTATGCCAAAAGCCACACGTCCAAATTTGAATTTCTTCTGAAAGCCAGATCTCCCTGTGACCAAACGTTTCTCAGAGGAAGTAAATCAATAGCATATTAATCCAAGTCACTTTGGGCTATGCAAAGCAATTCATTTCAATTCCTTCCATTCCCTCCCTCATTTCAGCCACAGATGAGCTACAGCAATTATTCTGTCTTACAGACTTAAACTAAAGCCAATTATCATTTCATAATCAAGAACCATGAGCCTGAGGAGCAGAAAAGCTACCCTCCAAACCAATAACGAGAACTCCATGCCCTTGAACAGTGCAGCAACATTTGCCATGGCTTGCTGTCACTGAGTCACCAAAGCAGGGTGACTATAGGACACTATCACAGCGACAGATCACACACGCCACACCGAAGCCAGCACCCTTACTACAAGTGATATGACGGGTACACACCAGATCCTTCTTGTATTCAACCAAAATACACTCAGCGTCTACTGGGTGTCACACTTTCTAGCTATTTTGACAAGATGGTCCAAAATCCCTGTTCTCATGGAGCTTGAGCTCTTATAGGATACTATTCCCCTGCTCTAAATTAACAGTTTTTACAAGAAAAAGCAATCTTCAGATCCCCTGATATGTGCATCAAGAAAACAAACTGATCATAAAAGAAACCTAATTCTCAACCTTCCCCTGAATTCTCACCTCAATGCCCCATGTAGATTAATGTTTACAGAAATTACCCCAGCAGGATGTCCTGGGCAGAGCGACACAGCGGCCACACATTCATTCACACACCGGGTTGGTTCTCTGTGCCTGGTTCTCAGACTCCGTCAGGGCCACCGTCTCCTCCTTGTCTACCTACCACTCAATTCCAGCGAGTTCCTACACCCCTCACTACATTCATCACGGCCTAAGTGGACACGATTTTACCACAAGGCACCCACTTACAATGAAGGGCACGATCTCCCCAACAAACTCAACCCACAAGATTCGCCTAGATACCTAAAATAAAGAATTTAAAAAACTGAGCTAAGACCAAGAGACACCAAGGACTGTTGGCAAAGGGTCTGAAATCAAAGAGATGTGCACAATGGAAGCACTAAGATAAAGCTAAAATAGAATAATAATTAATACAAGTAATGCTTTTTACAGACAACCATGAGCTTTAAAAGCAAGCCTACTGTATGTATGCATACCTTATTCTAGGGCCTGGCTCGAAACGATCTCATCCCTAGACGCCTGCGTTAGAAGACTCACATAGGTTCCCTCCAAACCCAGTTTCCGTAGCTACAAAGACCGTCAGAGGTGGGGCACGTTTATAAGCACTGCATCAAATGGAAAGGCTCACATGCATTCATCTTCTCTAAGTATGAACATTTCTCAGAACTCACTTGATTCTGAACACGGAATGGAAGTTTGATGCTGCTTGTGGTTTAAAAAGGTCAAGGGGGAAATGATCCACTGAAAGTACGGATGGTGATCAGTCATTTTTTATTAGCATTCTAAGGAATTCAAGAAATAAACTATACCCGATGACTACTTAACTTATTTATTCATTCATGGAGTCAAAAAATGCTTAATGAGCTCCTGGATGCTGGATATGAGGTATAAAATGGTGATGCGACAGATTTGTCCCTCCCTCCCGGACCGGGAAGGACTAACCCAGCATGCCATTCCCACGGAAAGCCACGCGCCACACAGCACGATTCCATTGCCGTGTGCAGCAAGCCTCCAACAATATTTGCTGTGTAATTTTCAGTATCTTTCAGACGCAGTCAGAATTTATCCTTCCAAAGCCCACAAAACCACATGAGGCGTTACAAAACCAACATAACCAAACGGTATGTCGCTAGGTGCTTGTTGTTGTTGTTCATATAAACCATTACAAACGTATCCAGTGACCGAGGTGGTGGTCATGACTCGTCCAAGCAGCAAATGATTTACTGAGGGCATAACTGCGATGAGGACATCCAAAGGCATTCCTTGGGGGGCCAGGCTGCAGGCTTCCACGCAAGAGCAGGCATCAGCTCCAAATGCTTGATGCCTAAACAAACCCTGTTCAGAGTGCCCTCGCTTTATGCATTTGTAGGGCACCTGAACTCCATCTAAATAATGTTGCTAGGGGAAAACCAGGGGTCAGAGTCCTTATAGGAGCAGGAGTAGAGGAAAAACAATATAAGTGACATAAGACCCAAGGTCCTCTGACTTTTTTCAAATTTTTATTTTTATGAGTACACGTTTGCAGTACAGGACCACATTCATTGTGCGGAGTTGGTCCATGTACATAACACAGCTTAATTCTTTTTATGTCCCTTCCCCTTCCCCCATCCGCTCCCTCCATCTCTTCGTCCCCTTCTCTTTCCAAAAGATCTATCGCTGTTTCCTACTATTTATCTTTTATTTTGCTCTTTACTTCATTTATATTTTGGGTTTCTCATGTAAGAGAAAACACATGATATTTAAGCATGTGTGTGTGACTTATTTCACTTAACATTATAGTCTCAAGGTGCATCCATTTTCCTACAAATGACTCACATTTATCCTTCTTTATAGCACAGTAATACTCCACTATGTGTAAATACATTTTCTTTATCCACTCATCCATTGATGGACACAGAGGCCGCTTCCAAGATTTAGCTATTATGCGTTGTGCTGCTATAACCATGGGTGTGCATGGATCACTGCCACGTGATGACTTAAACTCTTTTCATCCCTCTGACTTTAACCAAGTCAGTGTTCAGGAGCTCTCTGGGGCACATTCTTATGGCCACCCAGAGCCACCCAGCTTCTGATGTGCTACAGGAAGGTATAGGGTTCCACTGTGGCCCAGTGTGGGTGTCCCACTCCCACTGCACACGTCTCCGTGTTCTCTGCCCCCGCCCGGGCAGTGGGGGGACTGTCAGCCCTGTCACATGTCTGTGCACATCGGCACGGCACCTGTGAAATCGCTGGTGCACTGCAGATAAACACCCAGATCTTCTCATCTTGGAACACTTTCTCTGCACACCTTTTTATGGATAAACTGAATGAAACTGAGCACTAATGAGCATGGCTTGAGATCTGTGGCTTTCAGTTCCCCTGATACTGTGGTTTTCCCAGCTTTCCCCTTCCGGTACCAATGCTTTCATTCCTTAGCAACTAAAGAGAAATGGCCTGTGGTTCTGTGAGTACAAGCATCTCCACTCCCCCAACCCTGACCTAACCATGCCAGACCTGCACGCTCAGGCTCTCATATCCTTGAAACTGAATCTATACTTTAAGCAGGTATCCCCTTTATTCTGCTGAGTGGACGAGTGTCGCTGCTCCTCGCCGACTTCAGAATGCCCTGGTTCTAAAGCACCTCTTGGAGTTCCCTGCTAGCTATTCACGAACAGACGAGCTGACTTCCCCTTCTGTATCCATGCATGTGTCGGTGAAAGTCAACAAAACCTTTTCATAACCTTCAGTTAGTGGTTGGAAAAACAAATGCTTCTCAGGCCACAAGCATCATTACATTTTATGGAAAGGGTTATGGCCACCCCTTCGCTTTCTCCTCTCTTTACGACTATTTGCACCGTTGTTGTTTTAGCCTTTGTTGCGATTGCAACAGTTGGGTGTGTGTTTAAAAAAAAAAAAAAGGCACATGGTTAATATTATATCCAACAAGGAATGTTGGCCTCATCTGAATAGAGAATCCAAAAAATATGCTGTTCTAATAAAATAACCAAAGTTCTAAGTGGAAAAAGTGATCACACTGAGGCCTCTGGGTTTGGGTCTAACTTCGGCGATACATGAAGGATTCATGTATCACTGATGAAATAACAATTTTCAACCAAGACTGAGATTACTTTCACTTTCACACAAGTGAGAATGTGTTAATAGCTAATGCTCATTAAACATGTGTTACGTGCTGTATGGGTTCTTTCATTTAGTTGCCCAACAATCTCAGTAGATAAATACTCATTATCCCCATTATAAAGATTAGGAGCATGGCTAAGACCCAGGCAGTAATTTACCCAGCACTCCAGAGCCTGCAAAAAGGCAGGAATTATCCCGAGTCTGAGTTCTTTACAGTTTTCAAGGAGTCACTGGGCAATTAAAAAAAAAATTAAAAAAGAAACACAACATCTCCTACCTAGGCAATTTAAATAAAAACATTAAATGACTGTCACCTAATATTCACTGGTTGGCATGAGGACTCCTTTGGGATAAAATTTAATTCTGGAAATCGGTTCCCTATCATTTCCTCTCATTCATAAAAGTAAAGAATTACAACCCAGGAGTCATGAGGACAGGCGAGTCCCACGTACATTTGGCACCGGCTTCTCAGCGTGGCTGCTTTTGTTTGGTTTTGTGATAGCTTGTTCTGCCCGGCAATGTGGAAAACACTGCAGAAAGAAAGGAGGCCTAAATAAGGTCTGAAAAGAAAAAGCCCTGTCCCCCTCCAAATTATGCTATCTGAAAAAAATTAAGCAATTTTCTATAGTGTTTAAGGGTTGCTTTCCGTAAAGAGGACAACTCAAGTCCTATAACATACTACTTTCCAACGCCAGTTTTAGATCACTGAGATGCTAGGAGTGCCTCTGCTTTTATTTTTCCACTAGTACAAGAAAGTTCCAAGATATTCTCCACTTTTCAAGAGGAGTTAATAAATCACTGTACAAAGAAGCAATCAAAATTTACTTCTGGAGGACTTTGGCTTTGTCTTGGTCTTCTAACATTCATTGGCTTTAATTTACAGAATGCATCATTGGGATTCTTAACAGAATATGAGCATTTCCAGTGGGGCCTTAGGGAAGAAATGAATCCTTAAGAGTGAATGCATGTGTAAAAACACTTTCAATTTGGGTAAAAGTTGCCCTCAATCTGCAAGCCTTCCCTTTTAGCCTGACTCGGTATCCTACATCAGGCAAGAATTGAAGGGTCATCAGGAACTGAAATAGAAATAAGCCTATTTTACAAATGGAATCATTAGAACATTCTTTATTTTCTAAGGAAATAAATACCCCAATTATTGTTTATTACAAAGGTCTGAAACAGTTCAGAGTACAGGGGTTACTGCTGAGGGACTATGGTAGGAAAGTTGGAGAACATTTCCTTTACGTGCTCTGCAGAATTCATTTGCCACACCTTTCAATTATAAATATTTCATTCATATTTCCTTATGAAATACAGATGGGTTGGTAAGTACTGTTGTTCAGAGTACCTTTTCTTAAAATGTTGGGTTAAACAGACGTATTTAACATTTAAATATTTTCACATCAAGTTCAAGATTCCCAAGTTAAACTAGGTAAATCAAATATTTAATGAAAACCTCCCCTCTTCACAGCGCTAGCCTTGGTATTCAGTGAGACAGGAGAAAGTACTGGTCTTTGTTCGACGGGAAATACCGAAGTCTGGCTGAGAGGCTGTACATAAGTCAGTATTTTATCAGCCTCAAAAATAGATTAGCAAATTTTATAACTCCAACATCAGGGGGTTGATACACCAAATTTACTTCTTAAAGAAAACACTAAACACACACATTTAAATAAATCACTTATGCTCTATTCAGTAAAGAAAATATTTTTAAAGAAAACTTAAAATATTATAATGTGCTGTTAAGTGTTCCTGAATGCCAGGAAGCAAGATTTTAGATTATTTTATGGTAATATAAGTATTTCAACACAAGAATCAGTACATGTACATGGGAAAAAGTTTTTTGACGAGGCAAACAGCTCATTCCTTACTTCTTAATAAACATCATTAAAAACCATCAGTATTTATCCCCAAAGACAAGGACTGGGTCACCCAATTATTTTAAAATGTAATAAAGTGCAAGAAAAAGAAGAATTTGTTATGGAATAAAAATGCTAAAAAGGCTAACGTAATTCTTAAAGTGAATGACGAAACATCAAAAATATTATAGACACATTAACCAACTAATTGGAATGTGGACATGGTCCAGAAGGCCAGAGCAATGACATCAGCAAAGTGACATAGAAATGGATGGAGTTAGGAAAGGGACCTTCTGTAACCAGGAAATGACTGGGGAGGAAAGGACCCCCCAAACTTGACATTGAAAGAAAAGTTCAACAAGTCCAGGAAAGTGAACTCTGACTCTAAGAATTCCTGACACTCCTAGTTCAAGAAGTACCCGTAAGGACTGAGAGGAACAGTAGGGCACTCATGCCAACCACATCACGCCATTCGGGACCGGGAACTGATCAGAATTTAATGGGATAGTCCAGCTTGCTTAAGTGACTCTGTAAAATATTTAACAACCAAATCCCAGGGAGTGGATATTTCATGTCACACTTAAGCTTATGATCAAATTAGTTGTCACAGGAACACAAAAGGTAAGTAACTCTATAATGAGCTTTCTCCAAAAACTTCCAGAGAATTAGACAAGTACTCAACTCTTCAAAGTGAATATGGCTTCGAAAAATTAAAATATCTACGATAGGAAGATGTTGCTACAGATAGATCAAATGACACACTCAAAGTGACAATAAAAAGTCATTAAAATTCAGATCTTCAGGACAAGGATGTTACATGTATTAAGGATGAAAAAAAGAGAGAAGGGATTTTAGAATTGATGGATTTGGAAACACTGGGTAAAACTAAGTCAACAGAGTTTCCTTCTTGCGAGATTCTCAAGAGCTCATAAAAGAACATGGTGTAGACTTTCCAAAATGACAGTGACCATGGACACCATATTTCGTGGCCCCGCTGCCCCGCCGCGTGGGACTGGAGCTCCCCCAGAGGCCCTTCGGCCACTGTGTTGGCCAGGAAGCTCCGTGCGTCCCCAGGCTCTCTGGAGGCTGTCACTACAGGGAACACAAGTACCATGTGTTCTGAGGGTCTCCCTAATGAGCAGATAAAACCGCCAAGGGTCTCCACAAGAGGAATACAAAACAGTTTCTGAAATAGCCTGGGCCTCTCCGCAGTCTATGCCTATGAAAGAGGGTTCATGGACATCTCCGTGCCTGCCTCAGACAGAAACTGTCCGCGCCCACACTGAGCCTCTGCGTACCGGTGCTCCGGCTTCCCATCTTCTCTCCTCTTTCCTGCCTCCCTAAACCTTCACCCTGCTTTGGTATTTCACTATTTCACACCTCCATGTCTGTCTTTCCGAAAAGAATTATATTATTTCACCCAGCTATACCTCTTCCGGGTATCTTCCCAAAAGAGTTAAAGACTTATTACAGGGATCCATGCACATCCACGGTTATAGCAGCACAATGCATAATAGCTAAATCTTGGAAGTGGCCTCTATGTCCATCAACGGATGAATGGATAAAAAAAATATGGCATTTATACATAGTGGAGTACTACTGTGCAGTAAAGAAGGATAAATGTGAGTCATTTGCAGGAAAATGGATGCACCTTGAGACCATAATGTTAAGTGAAATAAGTCAGACACACACACATGCTTAAATATCATGTATTTTCTCTTACATGAGAAACCCAAAGTATAAATGCAGTAAAGAGCAAAATAAAATATAATAATAAGAAACAGTGATAGATCTTTTGGAAGGGGAAGGGGACCAAGAGTGGAGGGAGCAGGTGGGGAAAAGGGAAGGGACACAAAAAGAATCAAGCTGGGGGCCAGGGATATAGCTCAGCGGCACAGCACCTGCCCAGCAAGCGTGAGGTCATGAGTTCGATTCTCAGTACCCCAAAAAAAAAAAAAAAGAATTAAGCTGTGTTATGTACATGTACCGACTCACCACAAGGAATGTAATTACTTTGTACTCAAGCATGTACTAATAAAAATGTTTTAAAAATAATTATATTAAAGGTTGTGATGACAAGAACCATATGCTCCTTTCTGATTCTATCACTGTACCTAGCTGTGTGCTGAGCCTTTATTAAATGTTTGCTGTCATCGTTTTGTCTAATTCATATGTCTGTCAAAGACTGTGTTTATCACTGATAAACACAGTGATATTGGAACAAGATTCCACAAAGAGATCCGAAGAAATTAGACTCTATCAGATGCGTCCAACCTGCAGCCAGCCTTTTTTTCTTCTTTTTTTCCCTCTTTTTTTTTTTTTTTTTTGTGGGTACCGGGGGTCGACCTCAGGACCTCACGCACCAGCAGGAGCCCATGTCACTGAGCGATATCACCGGCCCTTTTTTCGTATGTGGGATCCGGGAGTCGAACTCGGGCCCTCGTGCTTGCCAGGCAGGCGCATACGCCGCTGAGCCATCTCACCGGCCCTTTCCCTCTTTTTTTAATGTTATAATAAAAATATTTTAAAATACCCCAAGACAATTCCTCAGCATTCAGTGCAGCCAAAATGTTGGATGAAAACCATACAGACCTTTCCTGAAGTTTTGACACCTGCACTACCCAACATGGTAGCCATTAGTCACGTGTGGCTATCAGCTGGCCCAAACTGGATGTGGTCTAATATTACACGCATTGGGTTCCAAAGACTCCATATGCAAAAAAGAATACAATACATCTTATTAATAACTTTTAATATTGAATATCTATTGAAATAAAACTTTTTGATATATTGGGTTAAGCAAAACATATTATCAACATTAAATTTGCCTTTTTTTCCTTTTCCTTTTTTATGCGGCTACTAGAAAATCTAAAATTATATATGGGGCTCACATTTTTCTGCTAGTCAGTGCTTCTCTAGTGTTCTGAACACCCAGGGCTAAAAAGTGACCAAAACAGTAAATGCAATAACTTGCAAAAAAGTTTTATCTTTGTTAAAAGTTCACAAGAGTTAAAAATAAAGCTGAAAACAAACTGTCTTTGAAGATGAAAGCATGACATCAAATTTCACACCCAGCTGAATGGCTGTATTAAAGCATCGGCTTTGCTAATAGAAGAGCGTGTTAAAATGAGAGCCTCAGTTGAAACACCACGACAGACAGGTGACACATTCACGTCAAAGGTGATGTAATAATGCATCACTTGAAAAGGTGGCATGGTGACCTCCTAAACCCTTCCGCATATCGAGAAGGTGCAAGTGTCCCCAGTAGGAAGAGAGGTGAAGGGGCTTCCATGGGGACAGGATGGGCTGTCCACCGGCTTTCCGGAAAGCTGGTGGAGGGTCACTTTGCAATGCCAAGTCAGAGCGAGCCTCAAGGCCATGGCTCACACACCGTGGCACGTACGCCTTGCACTGTGGAGGACGGAGAACTGCCATGTGTCCAGAAACTGGCTGGCCAGTTGCTTAGACATGGTTCCAAGGGCGGTTACCACTGTGTCAAAATTGGTTTGCGCTCCAGAAATGTATTATGGCCAAACAATGCCTGGGTAGCTCTGGGCCACCACAAAAGAGAGCTGATATGGGGTGGCCTGGATCCTTTCCAAAAGGGCTGCCTGGGGCAGCAAAGAGGATGCAGATGCCGGACACCCACGGGCAGAGGAAGGAAGTGTAAGCAACAGGAAGAATGCACGCTTTTGGCTACGTTAAGGGATCTGCAGATCCTTTATCCACCAGCAGAAGAACCAGCCCGTGGAACAGCATGAGAGGTGCAGGGAGTGGGGAGGCGGAATCCAGCTGCTCTGGGGTCGCACCCCCAGCCCTGCTGTGCGAGCCAGGTGTGTGCAGCTGGGCAGGCAGAGGAGCCGAGCACCCTCCATGCCTAAGCAACACGGCCATCGGAAGCCATGTCTTTGTCAACAGATGCCTTCCTGTAACTACTGCAGGAGAATCCAGCCTATTCAATGAGCCGCCATCTGCCAAATGTGGCCATCCCACCTTAGATTACAGGAGCGTAATCCAGGGGTTGCTTCCTCTGCTAACTACACAGTTATTTACTTTCTATTTAGACTAAATACAAAAAGGGAGGCTGGTAGAGGGCTCCTGCATATTTTCACAACAACGGGTTATTGCTTGTTGCCCTTCTGGAAAGAAAAATGTATGGACGGTTCACAGAGCTCCACCTTGCAAAGGCCCCGCAGGACGGGAGAGCCTGCGGCATTGGGCACTTAGTAACAGCCCCTACAGTTGGAAATTACACAAAATTAGTGTCAGAAACAGTTTTGGAGACAGAGACTGAGAGACAGAGACAGAGAGAGACAGAGACACAGAGAGAGAAAGAAAAAGAGACAGAGAGAAGGAGGAGGGGGGGAGGGGGGAGGAAGGCATCTACACTTCATGGGTGCCTTCCAGAAAAACACCAAGAGAAAGAAGCAACTCCTATCATACATTACATCTCCAGACTTCTACCTATACATCTACCACTTTGACCTACTGCTGTTTTATTATCTATCTGTATATTTGACCTCTGGATTTTATTTTGATTTCTATCTATAAATGAGATTATGGGATATTTTCCTTTCTGTGTCCAGTTTATTTCACTTAGCATAATGTCTTCTGGGTCCATATATATAGTAATAAATGGCAGGTTCTCCTTTTTTAAGGTTGTGTAATATTCCATTACACACGCATATACCATAGTTTCTTTATTCATTTATCCATCAATGGACACTTAGGTTATTTCCATACCTTAACTATTATGAATAATGCTGAAATGACCATAGTTCATAAAAATGTATTGGGATTTTTGTTAAATAAGTAGGCTTTAGCTACCTACTCTCAAGACCAAAAAGTAACTATGGAAATAGATAAATTAATTTGTTACAGCATAGTAACCTTTTTACTATTTATATGCATCATATAATATCATGTTGTAAACTTCAAATATATACAATAAAATTATTTTTTAAAATTAAAAATAAACCAATCCCTGACTCCATGAAGCTCCGAAGGCCTCTGAGATAAGGTTATGTTTCTACTTACTTTTATGCAATGTGTATCCAAAGGTTTCTACCTGATTATTATAACTTTGGATTGTTACATGTTAGGCTTTTCCATGTGCTGGACACTGTGTAGACACGGCAATTCTTGGGTTTAAATAATAAATGCTTAGCAGTTACTTAGCAGGGTGCTGTGTTTTGAGAATTGCTCCATGAAGTTCTGATAAAGATAGCTGTATAAAATCATCACTTTTATATCCTAAGAGGGAAACTAAGGAATGAGAATAATAATTTCTCAAATGTCAACTGCACATAGGAAAATACGATCCACCTAGTTATTTATTCTATTCCTTTTCACGATTGCACAGACAAACACCTCCCCGCCCCATTCACAGGAGGCAGGAGTAGCAAGTTCTCCCTATGGGCTTCCAAGGTTACTCTGCTCCACTTTCCCCAACTGCTCCTTTCTCTTAAAGCTAAAGCGTTCCCCTTTCCAGTCTCCTGATAGCCAGCACACGACAGCCTCCCTGGAGTCGGCAACTATCCAACTGTTGTCCTCACAGCTGGGACTTGGGTAGGAATTCAACAGAACAAATGAATCGGGATCCAGACAAATCCATCGCTTGCTCACTCTCTGACAGCAGGGATGAAGCTCTCCAGATGGAGTCAGGATAGAGAATTTCCAAAAGGCTCCCTCGTCTGGCTCACACAAAGCTTGACTTTAAAACATTCATCCAATTCCATGTGCTTTATGAGCCAGGTGAGAAAATTACTTTCACTGGTTTTTCTTCCAAACCTATTTTTGACCCCAAAACAGCTAAAATGTGTAATTGCCCACTGCAGGCACCAGAGTTAACTATAAATTCTTTCAGGCCATTTCTAAAAAACTCAGATGCCTCCTCGAAGAGAAAACGGGTCACATGTTCATCGAAATGTATTGCTGACTCTGTAATGCCTTTTCCAAAAAAGAGGTTCAAGTATGTTTTGAGCAGCTGTGATATTGTAGGGAAAGCACAGAACCAGCCATGGTAACTGCACTAGACAACAATATTCATTTCAGATGTCTCTGGTGTTGGTTCCGTCCTTTGGACCCCATTTATATGTTCTGCAAACAGACTCGAATCATGCTCTTTCCAAGAGTAAATTGGTACCCTTAAATCATCAAAATCAATCAAACAGAGGAATATTCCAGAACCCCGCATTAGACACATCCAAAGTACTCAGGACTTCTTTCTCTTGGTTTTTAAAATTATGTAAAAGCAACTTAGTTGAACTCTACCAAGGAGGAAAACTACCTAGCTAGCCAAGATTTTTTTTTCTTTTTCTTGTTTCTTCTTTTTCTTTCTTTCTTTCTTTTTTTCTTTTCTTTTCTTTTTTTCTTTTCAGCGATGAGACTCAAATCCAGGGCCTCTCACAGGCTAGGGAAGCCCCCTACCACGGAGTCACACTCCCAGCCCTTCAAATTTCTGGAACAGTGCTTTTTAAAAAGTTTCTTACTGCTACCCTAAAAGTCATGCTTCCAGGTTTTTTTCCACCATTCCTCAGAAAATTCTCGCTGCTCACTAATGAGCCCTGGCCAGGGATTCCAAGTAGTGCAGCGGTTATGTCTGCAGGTACAGGAGCCAGGCGACTGGGCTGAGCTTTTGACTTTGTCTCTCTGGACAAGCTGTTCGATCTCATCTCTTTGCCCCTGTTTACTTCTCTAGTAAATGGGGTTCATTTCTTACAACGCTTCTGCAAACAACCAAAGTGCCAACCCCACCGCCTCCAACACTGTTGTTACATCTAAAGCCCTGGGATTCCCATTCGCCCCGCATCTTGATGAGTCCAGAGTCACCCAGCTGCACAACTCCTTCCGGCCACAGGGGTCTCCTGGTCCTCTTGCTTCTCTTCCTGTTTCCTCAGCGTGTTTCTCATCCATCATTCCACACCCCTCCAACGCCTGTTTCGAGCCCAACCATGATTCTTCCCTCTGGTGCCGTGACTCTTATTATTATTATTATTTTTTTGTGGGTACCGGGGGTCGAACTCAGGACCTCGTGCGCCAGCAGGCACTTGTGCCGCTGAGCGCTATCACCGGACCTTTTTTCATATGTGGATACCGGGAGTCGAACTCGGGGCCTCACGCTTGCCAGGCAGGCGCTTATGCCGCTGAGCTATCTCACCGGCCCCTGGTTTTTGTTTTTAAGACAGGATCTCGCTAAGACACTGAGTTGCCCAAGCGGAGCTCCAACTTATGATCTTCCTGCCTCAGCCTCCCACAGTGCTGGGCTTACAGCCCTGTGCCACCACACCTGGCCTTCCACACAATCTTTTATTGGTAGTAACTACAGCAACAGTGGCTCACTCATGCTGTTGCCACAAAAGCAGCCAGCTGACCTCAGTTTCGTATTCTGATGACAAAGGCTAACGGAGGGCACCGTGGGGCCAAGGCAGCCATGAGTTCTACTGGATGCTGGGGGGTGGGGGGGACCAGAAATCACAGATGTAAATTTATAGGAAGCAAATATAAGAGAAAATGAAAGGAACTTGGAGATACAAAGAAAACACCAAGAGACATCGCCTGGATACAGAATGCAACAGGAGGTGGGGAACTCAAAGACCAAGAGGCAAGCTCAGAGAAGAGTGTGTGACAGTCTGGTGGGGACTGTGACACAAGGGACAATGGAGCCAACACTATTTCCAGGCAGTTCTTAAGAAGTAATCACTGCAGGCAATGGTACAATCCCATGCTACTTACCCAGTGCGGGTGACAAACAAACGTATTTATTTCAATGACTAAAAGCGGTACCTGAGACACCCTTGCTTCCTAACCCGACTGTATGAATGAGCCCTCTGATTCATAATTCAAGCATGGGTTTCCATCACCAACCCAAATGCCTATGTTCATGGATTATTAAATTTCATTTATTGGCATTATGCGAGCCAAATATCTGCCGTATCACTCCCCGGGGGAATTTCACACTTGTGCTGCGTCCCTGAGGTGGTCACGGAAGTACGAAAGTTTCATGGTCTCCCAGGATAGAGATGCTTGGCCTGAGAGGTGCTTGCACCTGCCATGCAAAATGTTCCTTTCTACAGGTATTACATCATGATAGGATGCTTTTTCTTTTTATTTTTCCTGCCACTGGTTTTGGTCAAAATATACCTCCTTTTTGTCTCCCTGCCTGCTTAAAAATGACAATCTTGTGTCCCTGGGGGATGATACTTCTGAATGGGTCTGAATTCAATTAGGCACCCACATTTCAATCAGCTCTCTTCAGCACCAAGCCCACAGCCAATTCCCAGGGCTGCCCAGCAGCAGGCAGACAGCACTCGTTTCCACGCTCCTTGTCCTGATCCCAGGACTGCATCTCCAGACCTTCCAAGGCTCCCGCGTGGACCCACTCCAACACCTGCCAGCCACGCGCCACGCATCGGGCACTGAGCGTGGCATGGGAGTGAAGACAGGAGAAAAACGAAGTTGCTTCTGAGGAGTAGCCGCTCTAGGAGGGACACGGAGAGCAGCTTTGACGGGGTGTCACAAGCACTATAAAAAGTGGTATGGAGAGAGCTCGGGGTGAATGGGAGAGGACCTGGGCTTGCCCTCCTCGGAGGAGGCAGGGAAAATGCTAACAGCTTCCTGGAAGTTCATTCATGAAAATAAAAAAGCTACATCCCAATAAAAGCAGAATGTGGCTAGCCCTGGGATTTCTCCTGCTGTGCACAACGCTACTCCACCATCAGGAGAAGTCACGCGGGACACGCCCCACGCTGCAGCATGGGTTTGTTGTGACTTGGTTCCATGGGTTTGTTATCACTCCTGAAATCACCAACAGACATTGGATAAGAGGACCTGTTGCCTCTAATTCCTTAGAGAAGCAAGCGAGTAATTTTCATAAAAGCCAAAGCCAGTGAAAACTCTATAAACGGAAATACAATGCTGGCATCAAAAAGACGCCCTCTCCCACATGGAAAGGGAAATGATGTTCATGTCTCCCCTCTTCCACCGCAGGTCTGGGCCATACTCACGGGGACAGGTGGAGACAAGTGACTAAGGAGAGTCGATTCCTGCTCCCCCAGCTGCCCTTCCACACATGCCTGAAATCTGCCACATAGGATCAACTCGATATGGATAATCACCGCTGTGTAGACTCTATGGGGCCAACATGCATTCACGCATTCCTGCACATTTCAGCATAGCCGTTCTCCCAGAAGGGGAGCAGTTAGAGGCACCCCAAAACTTTGAGAAAACCCTGAGCACTATGCCAGTTTTGATGAAGAGTTCAGTAATCCAACCCACTTCTTAATTTAACCTATTTCTTAATCTTGGGCAAAGATCAAATCTTTGAGGAAAAAAAAACAGTGGAATGGTTCAACATCACACTCTCTCAATTTCAGATACCTGAGCTACGGGGACCAATATTCTTTGCAGCAAATCATTAACCACGTTAGTAGATACAGAAAACTCTGTAACTTCATTTCATTAGTGATTTTTCCAAAACGAAGTAAGCTCAGCATTCTCTTCTCACACCAGTTCTCAAGTCATACAGTGACAGCTGTGATCTCCTGCTACACCTTCCTTGAGTAAGTAAGGCCACAAAACGATGCCACCTATCAAGAACCATTGTCTTTACTACTCCGAATACCAACAGATGTATCAGCTCCAAGGCAATAAAAGCACAGGTGTGCAAGTAGTAAAGACAAACCACTGGAGAAAGGTCTTCAAAAGGAGGCCGGGATGAAATTTGAAGGTCACGAGTCCAGTATGCACCACACAGCAATGTCTTTCTTGCCTTAACAGAAATACAACACAATCTAGCCAGTAATAATTATAACTGACCTGAAGCTGCCTGTCAAAATGTATTACAGTATTGCTTTATTAGCAAATAAGTGAATATAAGCGAACTTGTACAAATAGAAAAGATAAATGATTTTTCACATACCACTTTCTGCTGTTTTTCTCAGCTATGTCTTAAGTGACATTTATTGGCTATCTGCTACTTAATCTCTGCCTCCCGTTTTTTTTTTTTTTTTTTTTTTTTTTGTGGGTACCGGGGGGTCAACCTCAGGACCTCGCGCGCCAGCAGGCGCCCGTGCCACTGAGCGATATCACCCACCCCTTTTTCATATGTGGGTTCCAGGAGTCGAACTCAGGCCCTCGCACTTGCCGGGCAGGCGCTTAAGCTGCTGAGCCATCTCACCGGCCCATGCCTCCCGTTTTAGAGCCAAAAGATCTTCTTACAACTTTGGATAGAAGTGATAACTGTAGTTTTAAAGTTCCTGAATATTTTTCATTTACAGGTTTGTATGACATGAACCTTCTAAACCACTACAAACTGGGTATGTAGTTTGACACATGTCTGTAATCCCAACACTCTGGGAGGCTGAGACAGAAGGACTGCAACTTTGAGGCCAGCTTAGCAACTATCCACTTAGGGAAAATCTGTCTCAAAAAAAAATCTCTTTTCAAGGGTAGGAGGTGTAGCTCAGTAGAAGGCCCTGGGTTCAATTCCCAGTACCAGAAAAGAAAAAAAAAAACAAAAAAAACCTTTGCTATAAAACTAGGAATGATGAGAAAATGACTATGTAGAGACAGACAAAATGATGAATAAAGCCAAAGTTCATGGGGAAGAATTTAGGCATGTTATGACTGTGTGTATATCTCGACATCAGATTTGCATTTATTGGTAGGCAAAGTAAGTAAAATGTTTCTTTTAAGAACAGCTATGAATCTTAAAGTTGAAAGCAGAAAAACCACATTCACACGGAAGATCCATGTTTTTTGGGTGGCCGTGGGGTATTCCTGGGCCTCCTCAAGCCTTGGACGACTTGCACCATGAGGACAACTCTACACCCTTCCCTGGCCTGCAGTGTGGACAGAGCTGACCCTTTCCCAGGGACACTCGCCGTTCCCACAGTGGGACCCCAAAGCCCAACAGCTCTGTTTTTACGTCTTCATTCTCCACTTTGCCCTTTCCATACATGTGTTTTGTTGGGAACCATTTCTCGAATTTACCAGGGTAATGAGGAGCTCCGTCTGCACACTTATGGAAAGTTCTCCTCTTTCGATCCTGGTGCCAACTGGTGCGTAGACACAGGACCACCATCTGTCACCGTGGACCCCTCCCCAGTGACAACTCAGAAAGGTCATCAAAGCTCAGCGAGATTCACAACGCAGATGCACGTACCCAAAGCCTCCACACCTCCCCAGCAGCATGGCTGCCGGAAAGTCCTTCCGCGATGAATTCAGAAACCATTACCTCTCTCACACTGGGGCCCAGTGAAGCCGTAAGTGCAGGCGCATCGATTGGGGGCCACGCACCTCCCTCCGTTGAGGCAGCCACTTTCACAGACAGCTGGAAGATAAGAACAGAGAAGCTTCAGCAGAGAGCGATGCTAATGAGCAGCCCTGAGGTCTCCACAAAGGATGACAGTGAAACATCACCCCGGCACTGGCTCTGCACTGACCCTCAGGGAGACGTCTGTGAAACCAAAAGGTGCCTCTTTCTCATCCTCCTTCCCAGGGCCTCTGAATCCAACCCCACCCCGCTGTCCCTGCAGCCACGGCCTCACCGAGGCCTGGACCCATGCTCCCACGACCACAGGGACCTCCCCCACTGGGAGCTTTAGGCCCTGAGCACGCAGGCCGTGGGGTGGGATTGCACGGGTTCCAGCCCCAGCTCTGCCCGTTCCCATCTGCCTCGCGGAGAAATTACCCAAGCTCCGGGCCCCAGGTTTCTCAGCTGAGAGAAGGCAGGATTAACGGCTTCCCCACTTTCACAGCCTGTGAAAGAGCTGCTACATCCAGAGTCCGAACACGGGACGAGTTCTGAAGGAGCCTAGCGCGTGGGAAGCGTGGGGGCTCCCTCAGCAGGTGCTGCTGGCTCTTGTGTGGTTATCTGACCACCTTGCCCTGGCTCTGCCTTGGAAGAAACACTGTACGTACAAAGACATGAGAACCAAGCCTATGACTTCCTGTTTGACTTTACTTCCCTTCCCATCTCTTCTCCCTGCCTTTCATCTCTAGCAACACAAAAGCACCTGCTGTGTCCCATGTTCCATGCTACGTCCTGCTCCAGTGCTTTGGCCCATGTTGTGCCATCTGCCTGAAAGGCCCATTCCCCATCATCTGATGGGTGAACTCCTACCCATCCATCAAGACCCAGCCTAACGGTGGCCCACACTGGGGAGGCTATCCTGCCACTCTTCTCTCTCCATGCTGGGCTGCACAAAACTCAGCCACTGCGCCGGGGATGTAGCTCAGCGGCACAGCGCCTGCTTGGCAAGTGCAAAGTCATGAGTTCGATTCCCGGTACCAAAAAAAAAAAAAAAAAAAAAAACTCAGCCACTGCTTTTACCACACTACAAGGCGCGGACCTTCCCTAGGCCAATGTATACATTTTGGTTCATTATTTTTCATCATGACAAACATACATACAATGGCAAAAAATGCAGACAACATGAATCCACTAAGGATTCATTAGGTAAACAGCAAAAAAATGCATTTAATGGAGATTTAAGCAGCCATTAAATGTGTTGTTAAATGTTTAACAACATGAATATACTTCTAATAAAATATTAATTGAAAAGTTATATATTCGGTAAGATCTCCTGAACCAAATATGCATTAAAAGTTTGTAACACAGGGCCGGTGAGATGGCTCAGCGGCTTAAGCGCCTGCCCGGCAAGCGCGAGGGCCCGAGTTCGACTCCCGGATCCCACATACGAAAAAGGGGCCGGTGATATCGCTCAGCGGCACGGGCGCCTGCTGGCGCGCGAGGTCCTGAGGTCGACCCCCGGTACCCACCAAAAAAAAAAAAAAAAAGTTTGTAACACAGTATCTGGAATGACGGGCTTATAGATAATTTCATTTTTTCGTATTTTTGAACTTTTCCAAATTTCTTATAGGGTGTGTGTGTATCTATACACGCAGGCAGCTGGGTCAGGCTGGGCGCACTGAGGAGATGCAGCCAGCGGTCACCAAGGATGGTGTGGGTTGAAAGGTGAGGCTGGGCCCGCAATACTTTATGGGAGCCGCGTCCTGGAGATCCAGGCGGAAGCTGTGCGCAGGAATGGAAGGCGCACAGTGGAATGAGCCGAAGCTGCGCGCCTCCCGCGGTGACTGCGAACCAGAGGCGGGAGGCGAGCAGCGCGCTGAAGCGGGGTGAAGGGAACTGAACCAAGTAACTTAGGAGCCACATTCCATATGGGAACGGTGCTAAGTGTGTTGGGCAAGTGACCTGTCCTCCTGGAAAGTCACCAGACATCTGCGAAAAGGCTGTGTCCCCGGAAATCAGAGAAAATCCATCCGCAGTGATCGCCTTATTCTGCCTGTCCGCCCAGGAGTAACCTCCGCGTAACCCCACAGTGACCATGGTTACTCACGCTGTCCACAGTGCGTCCCTATGTATCCTTTCTGACAGAGACAGTGGTCCTCACTGCAGCTGCCTCCATTCATGCAGCGGATGTTACAGTGTTGGACTTGAAAATAGAAGAAGAAGAAGAGTGACTCATTTTTGCAATTTCAGTACATAGATGTCAACAGTTCACAGGACTTGATGTGTAGTTACTTGAAAATAAAATGATTTACAGGATTCATAAATGCATGCGGAAATGATCTAATTGACAATGTGATCATTTGTATTAATAAAATCATTTACTTTTATCGAGACAGGGTCTGACTATGTAGTTCAGGCTGGCCTCAAACTCATGCGATCCTCCTGCCTCAGCCTCCCGAGTGCTGGGATTACAGGCATGCACCACCACACCTAGCTATAAAGTCCTTTACGATGCAATCTAATTGTTTCTTTGGTGTTTATTTTAATTGCGCCAAATGACTTCCGTGATTTAGCAGGGCTTACAATTCAATGTCATTTCTGTAATTTATACCAACAAGAACGTAGTGCCGAGAGGAACCATACAAGATTAAGACTGTAATAATTTTCCTGTGATTTACAGTCCCAGGTGACGAGGGAAAAAGCGAGAGTAAGAAATCCCATGCCATTTTGTTAAAAGAAATTCTGGAGGCAGAAAAGAGAAAAAGGAAAATACCTAGAAAGGCATTTAATAAGACTGTCTGATGATGGGGGTGGATGCTGAGCTGCTCTTTTATTTTATCTTATTTTTATTTATTTATTTATTTATTTATTTATTTATTTATTTATTTTTATGTGGGTACCGGGAGTCGACCTCAGGACCTCGCGCTTGCCAGCAGGCGCTTGTGCTGCTGAGCAATATCGCCAGCCCTTTTTTCCTTTATGTGGGTTCCGGAAGTCGAACTCAGGACCTCGCGCCTGCCAGGCAGGCGCTTGTGCCGCTGAGCCATCTCACTGGCCCTGAGCTGCTCTTTTAAACGGAACCCTTAAATTAAATGAGACCTGAAGTGTCTGAGATCTGTTTGTCACGTTTTCACCTACAGAGGCGTGCATTTCGAAGTGAGGGTAGAAGGCTACAGAGAGCCTTAGACTGAGCCACTGAGACACCGGGAGAAGCTAGAGTCTTAAAAATGACCAGCTGGCTCCGCCATGAGAGGTAAGGACCTCGAAGTACGTCCCTGTCTCTATTTCAGCATGTAGCCTTCTCTGTCTCAGTGACTCGGGAATGCAGCCAGCGCTTTGGAAACCTCAGGCCCCCCCAGTCCTCTAGAAGCAGAAGCTACCCCACACAGAGAAGACCGAAGGCTTGATTCCGTTCATCATGCCACCCTGCCACACACCTCCCTACAAGGAGGCGGGCAACGAGGAGCTGCAGAGGAGCACCCTCCCGGCACCCCGGGCCCAATTTCCAAGCAGAGCTGTCTCCCTGGTTCCTTTCCCTATCTTTTATCTTGCTCGTCAACGTACTGATATTTTGGGTTTCTCGCAGAAGAGAAGCATGTGCCGGTCTCTTTATGGAATCCCCCTCTGATCTCTTTGCAAAACACAGTTCCCACCAAACACGGAAACCCCACCTGTCTCCAAGGTCCTGTTCAAATGTCGTCTTTCCTTTGTTCTTTTCTAATTTCTCTTCCCTCTTCTCTCCCAAACCAGATGGGAGCCCTCTCTCCTCAGAGAGTATTTTACATAAGTCTTTTGAAATATATATATAATTTCATTATTGCTCCTGTCCCCAACCCACTTGTGTAAAACCTTCATGACAGCAGAGGGGCTGTCGTGACTTTTGATTACATTCCTAAATTGCCTACAGGAGTGCCAGGGCTGTATGTAGGTACTGCAGGAAACGATGCTAAGTTAATTTCTGTTTACTGAACTCACGGTACCTGACTATGACATCAAAAGCCACACGGGAAGCCCAGGCTGAGGCTGGGAAGCTGCCCACTTGCACAGCCCTAAGTAGGTTGCTACAAAAAATGTCTTTATCATTTTCTCCATCTATAAAAGTAGAAATGACCCTTTTTGGGAGTATTGTTATAGAAATCAAGCAACCTTGGTAACTAACTCAAATTGTTATTTTAGTCTCCTATAATTCCATTAAAAACATCTCAGCCAAAATGTTTTTTAACTAAAAAGTTATCTATAATTATGCAAACAGAAAAAAAAATTTGGTGAAAACCTTGGATAATATTCTAAGTAGGTCAGGAAAAGGTGTACAGTTGCTTTAAAATGTGAAGTTATACTTAGCTTCATCCTATCTTAGAAAAACAGTAAGGACTGGGAAAAGCACAGGAAATGATGTCATCCGCCAAGCAGCATAGGAACTTGGCCCACGAACTGATTTCAATTAGAGCAGCTCATGCCAAGAGCTCATTTCCATTCCCACACAAGCAACAAAGCCATTTAGCCATTCTGAGATTAAAAAGGAAAAAAAAAAAAACTTAACAGTAGCTTAAATAGTCACTTTATATTATTTGTTCAAGTTGAAAATCAGAATGAATTCATCTTATTTCAGGAAGAAAGATTAAACTTATTTCAAATGTTTAATAATAATTTTTTAAACTCCCTTGATATATAATATATATATACTTTTACCCTGTCTTTCAGGTGAACCTTTTTGAGCATAAAATGTTCTTTCTCCTTTAAAAAATAAAACCACTCAGTCAGGCTTGTGAAATGATAAGGCATGGTTACTCCAGTGGTCCGCGCAAGCCAAGGAACCATGAATTATTGGGGGGATGGGAATGGAGAGGAGCAAACCCATCCACAGAGAGAGGCCCCACTGCCTGCTGTGCCGTGGACACGTTCACCAGGAGACTATTCGTGGGCCCTGAAGTCTCAGCGCCCCAGGGGAAGCAGGCACTGTTGAGCGGTGGGAACCGTCGCTCAGGATTTCCTTGTGGAAGTGAAGGAAATGGGTATGGATGGAGCTTCCGTACCCACGCAGGAAACCTCGGAAGGGATATGCACACCCATCGCTTTTCATTTGGATTAAATCCTGCCACTGATGCATATTCTAAATTTCACTCTGATTTGAAAAATTCCAGATGTCAGACCAGGTTCTATGTCTCTAGGAAAAAAAAAAAAAACTGAGAACAAGGGGCTCCATTTCCACACATAAGGATGCTACAGCCTTCAGTGAATGTGTTAAATACCCCAATCAAAACATACTCCTAAACTCCATCTGTGTTAAGATTTTGGCAGAAATAGAGAACACCAGGCAAAAACAAGGGCCAATGTACACAGGCTTACCTGTCACATGCCGTTAGCCCTGTGGCCCAAACCCTTTCCGACGGGCTTCACGCAGAGCTCAATATCCCCAAACCAACAAAAAACACTGCCATTTACCTACATCCAGAAGAAGTCCTAAATTAATGTACGTTCATTTCAGATGTTAGTAAGTCATTGCAGTCTTTCAACAAGTACTGGCTGAACATTTGTTTCCACTGGCCAGGAAGCAAGAAGAGTGGAAGAAACTTTAGATTACAGCACAGTACAAATTAATATCTAAATGTGAGCGTGCTATGGGAATGAATAGGTGCAGGTACCCCTCGGGTCTAAATAAAGATATTCCTCATTTAATGACAACCTGGTTAAGCACTGTTCAGACTTACGACCTGTCTTTTCCTGTACATCTTGTTGATAGTGCCTCAGTGTCTTCTTTTGTACAGTACACCTTGTTCATACAGTACTGTAGTTTTTGCTGATTGTAATGTATAGTTTTATGTTCTCTTATACATTACAGAGCCGCATGTAAGAGTTATGCAAATAAAAGGAAAGTCACTAAGTTGGAGTTTCCTTTGCCCATTTCTTTGTTCTGAATATTGTAATGGACCTACTACTACACAATTCCTGATTTAGCGACCAATGCAGTTAGTGACCTAGTCGTGGAATGGAACTCGGTTGCACTCCGCAGTTAAATGAGGAATGTCTGTACCTCTAACGATAGTTCTCTTGGGATGCACTAGGTCCGGAATGACTGTAAAGACTGGCCATAAACTGGCATAAAGACTCTTGCAATCACTTTGCAAATAAGCATCTTCATAGTGAGCAGGAGTTTTTATTTCAGCATAGGAAAGGCAGAGACAGGCAAATGAAACAGGCAGACCAGCTCCTGGACTCTACACCTGAGGCGACAATCTGCAGGGGCAGGCGGAGTCACTACAGGACAGATACAATTTTCATTTGGAGGGATAAGAGCAATGACATTCCCTTAAGCGCACAAATGCCCTATGGTACCTAAGGATGCGTAGCTCAGAAGTAAAATGTTACTAAAAGCTTATCTTAAAAAACCAAACCCAGCTGAGCTGGAAAAGGTTCAGAGAAATTCAAGTTAAATGACAGCAGGGATAAAGATGCTTCCATAGCAGACCAACCAGAAAGCAAAAAAACCACCCAACCATTTATTTCTCGGGACAAACCTGAGTAGATTCCATGCATTCCTCTCTGACCTGTCCTTATAAATCCCACAGTTCCTCAAAAAACTTTTTCAAGAGTTACATCTGCCCTTCCTCTGAGACTTCTCACATTTTCCCGTGGGATTGTACGACACACCCTCAAAAAGAATTGCTCCCCAGCTTCCTCATATTCTTAGAGCTCAGATTGGGGCTCAGAATACAGGGACTCACAATTCTTGAAAAACTTGAAAAAACTCTAAGGGGTTATGCAACACGCCCATACTCCCCAACTTTCTTTTTTAAAGAGAAAAAAAAAGAAAACAATAAAAACAATGATACAGAATTTCAAAACAAGGTAATAGGAAATTAACAATGGTTGATATATTGCGTATTGTTATCTTCAAAGTAGTTGCTCGGATTATAAGATACAGGCATGCAAAATTGATCAAACAATATAAGCACAACTTGACATACAGGTTTATGGCAGCTCCTTTCAAAATCCTCTACGGTTTTGTAGATACAGACAAAATCAATCTAAAATTGTCACAGAAAGGCAAAGAAACTAGAACAGCTGAGACAATTTTGAATTAGTCTGCCCAATTTCAAGTTTTATTCCGTAGCTGATCCAAGTGACAGACATATAGATGAATGCAATAAAATAGAGAAACCAGAAAAAGACTCATAAAAATATACCCAGCTGACTTTTGACAAAGACACAAAAGTAACTTGTGTTAGCTTTCCATCCCTATAACAAATACCCCTTGTAAAGAGAAAAGGGTTGTTCTGGCTCACATTTGGGAGATTTCACTCAATGACTGGCCCTGATGCTATGTGCCTGTTGTGACAAGGGAGCAAAAGAGAGTAAGGAGGGTACTGGGGTCCCCCAATCCCCTTCAAGGGTGTATCCCCAGTGACCCAAAGACTTCCCACTAGGTCCTACGTTGTAAAGGTTTCACCACTTTCCAAGAGCTTTTCCCTGGACACCAGGCCTGTAACACACACATGGACCTTTGCAGGACATGTAAGACCAAAACTATAGCACCATTCAATGCATAAAAGATAACTTTTCCAGAAACAAATGGTGCTGGCCTAATTGGACATCCACCAGTAGCAACTGAACCTAAACCTAGATCTCAAGCTCACACCTCATACAAAACTCATCTCAACATGTGTTACAGATGTAAATGTAAAACTGTAAGCCTTCTAGAAAAAAGTTGGAGGAAATCTTTGGGATCCAAGGCTAAGCAAATCATTCTTAGGCTTGACATCAAAAGCATGATTGAGTAAAGGAAAATACTGATAAATTAGACTTCACCAAATTCCAAAACATTTGCTCTGTGAAAGCTCCCATAAAAAAAGAGGAAAAATCAAGTGATAGAGTGGGAGAAAAAGTTAGCAAATCACTTATCCAACAAAGAGCTAATATTTAGAATCTATAAAAAGCTCTCAGAACTCAGTAGCAAAATAATAAGCAATCCTATCAGAGTCTGGACAAAAGGCATGAAGAGACATTCCACCAAAAAAAAAAAAAAAAAGAAAAAATGCAGGTGGCAAATAAGTGCATGAAAAGATGTTCAACATTATTGGCCACTGGGCAAATGCAAATTAAAATCACTTAAAACCACAGTCAGATATCACTACCCAGCTCAAATTCATAGAAGAGCTAAAATGAAAAATGATGACAACAACAAAAGGCGAGGAAGAGGCAGGGAAACTGGGCATCAATGCACCACCAATGGGAATGCGACATGGCACATCCCCTCCAGAAATCTTCCACAGTTCTTAAAAAGCTGAATATGCCACTACCATACAACCCCAAAATTGCATTCCTGGGCAATCCTCCCAGACAAAAATGAAGATTTGTGTTCATATAAAAACCCGTATACAAATATTCCTAGCAGCTTTATCTAAAGAACACACACACACACACAGAGGAAACATGCCAGAGGCCCCTCCGCAGGGGGATGGCTGAGACGTTGTGCCACACCTTTCATGGCAATGCTATGCAATGCAGGGAACGAACTGCTGATGCCTGCAGCAGCCTCAGAAGACAAAAGGTGTAGAAATAGAGAACGGAGGAGTGGCTGTCAGGAGCAAGGGTGGACAGGGCAGGAGGAAAATGACCCAAAGGGGTACTGTGAGGAATCCTTGTGGTGACAGGAGTGTCCCACCATTTTGTAAGGTGCCACCCTGGTAGAGTGAGGCACCCAGGATCTCTCCAGGTGATTTCTTATAAAATGTTTCTGAATAGAGTATTATTCCAAAATAGGAAGGGTCATTTTAAAAGTCCCTTTAAAAAGTATAAAAAGTAAAACATGTTGAGCATAAAATGGACCGCCAAATTCTAAACTTTAAAATACAGGAATCAAATTTTACAATAACATATTATTTACAGTTACATATGTTATGCTATGAAAGTTTGCATCGCCCCCAAATTCATTTGGGGAAACCCAATGTGATAATAATATTAGAGTAATGTGGCTTTGGGGGCAGCGACCAGGTCCCAAGGGCATAGCCATCAGGAATGGGACTTGTGCCCTTACGACAGCTGCCCCTGTACCAGATGAAAAGACACAGAAGGCGACGTCCACGAGGAATAGGCCCTCATCAGACTTCAGACACTCCCGGTGCCTCGCTCTGGGGCTTCCCAGCCTCCAGAACCGTAAGAAATAAATGTCTACTCATCTGAATGGTCTAAGACAACACATAAAATCAGAAAGTCTGTTGCTCCCAGCATTACCAGGTCATTCGTGTCGGCGGTTGAGTGCGTACACACAGGTAAGAAGAATCTCAGTTGATCTGCAGACCAGGGACCAGGATAGATCTTTACGGGAACAAGGATTCTTCAGGACCCCGCCCCGGCCACAGACACTGACAGAGGAGAGTCCTAAGCGAGCCTGAAGGATTTTCCTTTAGGAAAATCTCTGCTCTGATCCTCTCTAGCTGATCTTTCTCTTGCCCTGGTGCCTCAGTGACCAATGTCAAGGGTAGCACCAGACCTGAGCGAAGCCACATCTTCCTGTGGTCCAGGAGAGCCGCTGATGGGTAGTCTGAAACCCCTGCAGATGCAGCCTCTCACGTAGGAAACGAAGGGGTTACTGTCTGCTCTCAGAGGTACAGGACCCTGGAGTCAAAACCACCCACAAGGAACGCCCTCCTCCCACTCTTCCCATTTTTTTCCCAGTACCGGGAATTGAATCCAGAGCCTTTGCACTAAACTACACTCTCACTCTTTTATATTTTATTTTGAGACAGGGTCTTGCTAACACTGGGCTCGCACTTGTGATCCTCCTGTCTCAGCCTCCGGAGTGTGGGGATTGCAGGCATGCACTACCACACCCAGCTCTTTCAATTTTCAGAGGAGGACATTAAACCCCTCAGATGCCCACAGTTTGCCAGGTCTCCTTCACTCCTATCATACAGCGGGTATGAGTTTTTTCACACAAAACAATGGTGACCCCTCTTAGTTGACCCCTTTTAGTAGAACAGGAAGCAAAGGTGAGCGTTTCACTGAGCTGAGGTTCTCCTTCCACAGTAGGGAGACTATGAAGTCATCTGTCCACACGTGCTGTCTACCACGCTGTCACCAGCAAGCTCTGTAGAGTGGCGCAACTGTTCCCTGACTGCCACTCCAAACAACTAGAAAGGAATTTTGGTCGTCCCAGCTACCCTTAATTTGAAACGTTCTGCCATCTTTAATTTTGCAAGCTGTACAGATAATATTAGTACAAGGGAGTCCAAGCTAATAATTTTAAAGGCTCCAAATACCTCCAAGACCCTGGTGAGATTAGATTCTCCTCTTACACCACTCGCACCTACAAGCTACTTGGGGACCGTCCAATGTCCAGATACGAGAGACGAGACCGAAACTTCTTCAGAAAGCACCATCCACAAGTCTTGGATTTCAGTCTGTAGGTTAAAAGTGGCCTCAGATCTTAGCACCCTTCTCCCCGCAGTACTCAAAGCCCACGGCTTTCCCCTCTGGTCTTGTTAACATCCTGTCCCTGTATCTCATGATTTTTACTTGACAGAGAAATCTTGAGCAGTTCACACAATCACTAAAGATCTTTCCAGTAGGGTACCCAGTTTTGCCACCTGCTATCTTTTCTTGCACTGTTAGTTGGTTCAAGGACCAATCTGAGAGATGGGCTCATTCCCAACGTGATACCTGCACTTTTTCCCGCCCCTCAGGCTGTCTCTCCTCAGCGGCAGCTTGGAAGTCCTCCTGGTGGAGATCGAGATGCTCAGCATGGTCTTCGGGTGCTGCCAGCTGAATTCTCAGCCTCTTTCTATTCCTCCAGCTCGGGTACCTTCGCTGTGTACCCTGAACCTGCTGCTCTTGGAGGACGCACACTCAAAACCAAGCTGAGATGCAGTAAGAATATGCTATGTTCAGGGTACTGCACAAGACTCCCCAGCCCACGGGGGGATTTCTACCCCAATGGAAAACCAGCTGCATTTATGCTTGGGTTCTACCAAAAGCAGATTCTCAGACAGTTAATTTGAATGGAAATCAGTTTTTTTTGGAAGTAATTCCAGAAATCACCAGTAGGTGAGGGTAAGATGGAACAAGGAGGAAGTTAATGGAGAACACTCAAGTTTACTATCGCTGTGGGTAATGAGGGCTCAGTCCCACGAGGGAACTTCAGGACACAATGCAGAACCAATCTCAAAACCGACAGGCAAGGGACTGGGGCACTTACCCAATAACTCTTTACCTGGCCTTGCTTAAGCCTTACTTCCAGGTCCAGTCATCCTGCTAACCCTCCAGCACCCCTAGCTTGCCCTATACAGAGACCTGGCTTGATCCTTGGCCAGGAAAATCTTACAAGGGTCTCAGAAAGAGTCCCCCATGTTTACCAAGGGTGGTGAGTGGGCACCCAGAGGGTCTGCTATGCTGGACAGCTCCCCTGTCCTGTCCATCAGCGGATGACAGCCACGTCAATGTTAGCACTCTTAACATATAACCAATCTTGACACTCTACCCGCAACAGACAGAAGAGAATATACTACCAACTCCACCACATTTTTCCTCAAACCTTGTCAAGAGCACTGTTAACAGGAGAGTATTTTTCTCAGAAGAAACTGGAAATGGAAAAGGAACCCACATTTTTCACCTTGGTGAAGGCTGGGTATTGAGGGGCTGTTTATACTGACGAGAACTTCAGCTCTTTACGCAATTGATAACGGCTCACGTCCTTCACGGTCCCCACATCTCCCTAACTCACTACTGTGGACACCACACCTACAGGGAAAAAATAGGAACAAGAAAGCAATGGCTCTCCAGAATAAACTGTGGCTATTCCTGGTATCACAGAATGATCACAGAATAATTATCAAAGGACAAAGTGGCAAAATTCTAGAAGGGAAACTCTGTCCGTGCTCCATGATAAATCATTCCCAGAAACTGCCATCACGACTTCTTACATTTTCTTCTTGCAAAGGCAGGGGTCTCAAGTTTTAAATACGTTTTTAATCAGATTCATATTTCATTACCACAAGGAAAAATGTCTAGTATATTCTGAGCCAAAAATATTCATTAAATAATCATTTTATTGAGCACCTTTTTATGGTGTTTATGTTGGAGATATAAAAATGACTAAGGCGATAACCTACAGACAGCCATAATCTTTATGATTCCAACTAACTATGCCCTGTAGGTAATTTTCCCATAAAGAATGAAGAAGGGAAATGGGAGACCAGCTCAAGGAAAGCCTTTCCAAGTATTTTGGGCAGAGCAGACAAGGCAGATGTTCTAGTGAAAAAATGTAATGCAGGCGAAGAGAAAAGCCAAAAGCAAATTTAGGAGAAAATAGGGCATAACCACATAAAATAATATTATATATAATGACACGTTAGACTCACTGGATCTGGAGCCACAGGAAGGAGCTATCTGACCAGATGGGCAAGTGCACATATTTGGCCTCGAACAGAATCCATCCCCGCAGGAATGCCGGCAAATGGCTGTGGATAAAAGCACAGGTCTGTCAGCACAGAGTCCGCGCACAGTTGGTCACAGGAATGCAGTCCTCCAGGGAGACCTAGGCTGTCAGCCTCCTCTCTAACTTTGCCACTGTGACTTCATGACCTGAAGCCTCAAGTGCCAACCAACTCTGTGAGACAAATATTCCAGCCCTAAAATCAGGAATTCCCTACCACATCAGTGGCTCACAACTTCTCTTTGCTTCAACAGCACTTAATTAATTTATCAAATTAATTTATCAAAAGCCTGGGACAGGCTATGATAAGCAAACAAAATGAACACATAAATATCTGGCTTCTGAACATACTTCTATGCTTACAAGAACTCCCTCCATATTAACTTTATGATATAAGGATTCAAAGTTTGTAGCAATGGTCTTGGGAGACATTTTTATTTAATTTTTGTCCCATTCTGAGTTACGATGACAACCTAGGAGGAGAATGTGGCATCTACTGCCCTCGTTCTGATCTACAGTCAGAAAGCCATTCAGCTATTAGAAAAGATTAACATGTCTGTGCTACCCAGAGACTAACACTTGCTGGCACCGAATGTTCCGCTGGTGACTGGAAGAGTAAATTTAAATGACAAATGATTTATATCTATCAGCAGATAAGATCTGGCCACCACTCTTTCTAATCACTGGCATCTCTTTCTCAAACTCTTACATTGCCTTGTAAGAGGCAAACTTGCATCCCAGAGCTGAAATAACACAGGATGCACATTAAGACATCAAAAGAGCTTGCTATGGAGATTGCAAAACATGAAATGAGCTGTCAAAAAAAAAGCTTATACATGTGTATTTCAGTATCTGAAGGTAATACTTCTTAAAACAATTCTTCAAAACTCTAGGAGAGGCTTCTGTCATCAAGCTCATTAAGAAAACTCCAAATAGAATTAAATCTGCCTCTCAGTGATCTTAAAATAAACCACAGTGTGCCAAACAAGTGAGGTGATTTCTGGTCAAAATTAGGATTTCGGAATGGATCCACATTTTCAGGTCAGCAAGCAAATACTGCTAAAATAGCCTATTCTTCTCCATAGACCACTCCTGGGGCCAAGTGAGAAGGTGGACGAGGTTCCTTATTGCCCTTTCAGCTCCAAATGTCTCCATTATACTAACTGAGCTTTCTGAAAACTGAAACCCATTTCACAGATATGATGTCTATAAAAGTCCACAGAGGGCAGGCACCCCAAGTACTGTGACATGGTGCCTCTATTAAATAGCTCGTTTCCACACTTGACTTGTCGCTTAACATCTGAGGGATCTCATGAGAATTTGCAAGTTTGACACACAGCAGAAATCAACAGAGGAATCTCAGGTGGCACCAAAGTTCTCCCCTAGCCCTCCCTTTCCTTTCCCCGCTAAGAGTTGGTTCAGCTTTGGGTCTTCATTGCCCAAATTCAGTGTACTTGGTTTGGGGACGCCTGTGGCCTGCTGTGGCCAGCGAAGTTAGAAATTGCAGTAAGGAAATCACCCATGATATCTTTTCTCTCAAAATGTCACGGAGGTGATGACACAGTCTACACCGGGAGGCACAGCATAAGCGAATGGCATAGAACCGTGATCAAAGTGTCCCCACGCCTCTGTCCTCTGTATCTCAGAAGCACTGTACAGGAAGTCACTGAATTAGAATATGACAAGGCTTTGATGAAGCTAATCTATTTCCCAACCTGCATTCAGAAAAAGTAGGGAAGCCATAGGGCTGGAAGGCCCCGCTACACACACATGAACAGTATGCAGTTCCAAACGCCATTCTGAGGACTGTCCCGCAGCCCGAACAACTGCAAAGGAGTATGCAGAACGACAGGGTGCCGGTCTACTTACGGACAATACACTGATTTCCACCAGGCAAGGTTTTCCATCCAGGACAACAGTAAACGTTAAAATGTGATCCGCAGACATTGGGTCTGAAACACAAACACAGAATTCCATACTTTTTTTTAAAGAAAAAGGGATATGATAAAATAAGAGATGAAAAATATCTCTAAGTTATAAAACAGAATGAACCCTGGCAAACAAACAGAAGGAAAATCACTAGCTTAGTAATTTGGGATAATTTAACACAAAGACATCAATAGGAGTATTAGTATCATCTTTACATTCAGAGAAAATAAAACCTAGAGACACGAAACACAGTACATTCTATTGCAACTCAGAGATGTAAAAATTTAAGGAGCCACAAGTCTAAGTCAAACAAAAAACTTTCTACCAGGGCCGGTGAGATGGCTCAGCAGCATAAGCGTCTGCCTGGCAAGCGCGAGGTCCTGAGTTTGACTCCCGGTACCCACATAAAGGAAAAAAAGGGCCAGTGATATCGCTCAGCAGCACAAGTGCCTGCTGGCAAGTGTGAGGTCCTGAGGTCGACTCCCGGTACCCACAAAAAAAAAAAAAAACTTTCTACCAATCTGCTAAGAAACGTCATACTAAGATCTATTGCATGCTATGGCTTTAAATATGTACTCTTTGAAACTGTTTTTTTTTACACTATGGCCCAGCTTACCTCTAAAATGTTACCGCATTCTTCCTTACTCCAAAATTACCGGAATGCAAACTTAAACATCAGTCAGAAAAAGTAAAGTTCAAAATGTGTAAATATTTCTTTAGCTAAAGTTTGGAATTGCAGTTGATAGCAGCAGTTTCACGAAAATAAAATCAATGTCAGTCTTTTTACAGACGGCTCATTGCATGTCTTGGAGCGAGGCCTCCTTTCAGAATCCAGATGACCTCTACTTAACAATCTCAGGGAGCAATTTCAGGTAAAGATCTAGCTACTCCTACCCTGGAAACTAAGACAGAAAAAGCATACAGAGACCCAAAAGGAAACCATGCATTTCGCTGTGCTGTGTCCTTAAGCCTAAACATTGGTGCTAGTCGCTAAAGTTCAGGAGCCGTTAAGGAAGGTCAACCGTTTTGCAATCAATGTCACAAACCAGAAAATATTCCAAGGCTCGCTAGTATAAACACTGTAGTCCCACAACCACAAGCCTTTAAACTACAGCTGCATAGCTAAAAGGTACTTTTCAGTTGGGGTGCACTCCCACGTTCTCTCTCCACGTGGGATTACAAGAAACAGTTCCTCTGAACTCTCCTCAAACCCATGCAGGACTTTGCCTGTCTCTACTCTTACAGCCCCAGAGAACCTGGAACTCTCTGCAACCCCTTGGGGTTGACTAAGGGAGGCTGAGATCGGAGGAGAATCAGGAAGAAAGATCGGGGCAGGCCACAGAAAGGACCCTAACTCCATACTCAACAGCTGGGGCTTCTCCAAAGCTAAAGAGATGACTAGGAAGAGGCTTAACATGTGCACAACACAACTTCAGGGTCTCTCGGAGGCTTAATTTATTTTCTGCTCACACTAGGCGACAGTTTTGCCTTGTGTACATCACATGTGCGTATCCATCAGATGGAATAATGGGCGTGGATAGTCTGTGTGTCAAAAAGACAATGACGATCTAATGCAGCATTATCGTCATGATACAACCACCTTCTGACCGAAATTCCAACACATCTTCTGACTCAGCCCAAGGAACTCTACCGGATTCAGGAAGAGACAAAGATTTTATTATTAAGAATTCTAAGTCAAGAGCTCTCGACGCCTTCTCCCTCCTACGACAAAGTAGTGTCCCGAACTTCAGTGTCCAGAACTCCCTGGGCAAACTCAGAATCTCAGAAAGGGAAGCGAGAGGAGGCAGCAGGGTGGGGGCTGGGGTGGGGTTGGTGGGAGGACACCCTGACCTTCCAAACTTCATAAAAGTTCTCTCCATTTGAAAGGACAGCCCAAGCCAAAGTCAACTGCCTCCAAGTTCCCCACCGACAGCCCATTTCTACAGCTCCCCTGGACGCAGCCCAACCCCAAACCCAATCTGGAATCAGCTCACAGGACCCTGGAGACTGCGCAGGGTGCCCTGTGGTCAGAGTAACTGCTCTTCAAACAAAAATCAAGTCACACTGTCTGACAAAAATGAGTGTATTTATGGAGTAAGCACATATAACAGGGTGAAAAGACTAAGGCAAAAGAGCCCAGAATCAGTCATTTCAGTCCTCCAAAGCAAGATATTAAAAAGATTTCCCAAGGTATTTGAAAAATCACAGTGCTGTGAACATTCTCCATCTTTTTAAGTGTTTAGAATCCGTCAAAACATGGAAAAGCTTACAATCTACAAAGGTCCTCCCCTAAAAATGTCCAAGTTCTAAACCATCACAGTGTCAAAGCGATGACTTAAATTGGGAAACAGGTTGGGAGAAAAGGTGTGGAGGACCATAAGGCAGTTGGACCAAGAAAGAGAGGTTTAACTGTATTCAGTAATGTCTTAAAATAACAAATGAACAGAAGTCATTCTGAAATTATTAAAAATGGAGGGGAAGAGAGCAAAGGTGATGGATCACTTAATGAGCGAAGTCCTGGTCTTGCACAGCAAGAAACTAATGGCGCTGTTTAAGTCTACACACAGAGGTACCAATGTAGTAGATGATGCTACGCAGACAGAACGAGAAGAGCGAAAAGCAGAAATGGTCACAACTCCTCGCTTTAAGAGATGAGAGGGCCGGTGATATCGCTCAGCAGCATGGGCGCCTGCTGGCGCGCGAGGTCCTGAGGTTGACCCCTGGTACCCACACACACAAAAAAAAGAGATGAGCACCTAGGGAAGCTGTTCCCTTTCTTAATGTGCGCTCTTACACTTTGATCACTGTCTTTCATTTAAAGCAACATTCCCTTTAAAGCATGAGCTACCTTTAGAACAGGATGCCCTCGTTCACAGCTCCCTTCATTAGGGTACCACATTTTCATCTTCCCACATTTCTCAAAGTGCTCTATAATTTCAAATTGGGACGTAATTTGTGTCCCAGCTTTTTTGTTTTCTACATGTATCCTTTATAATGAGTAATACAGTATTTAATTTTGACTGTTTCAAACCACAACATCACATGACAATGATTGTTTTATGCTCCTTGCCGTTCGTTCTTCAGTAGCATTAAATATTATTACATCACATGGCTCCAAAGAAAAGTATCAGCACGCACAGCATCTCCCGTGCTGATTTTGGTCTCACGAACTGCAAACTAGCAGAACCCGTTCGAGCAAGTGGGGTGGCATTTCTTCTACTTACACAGGAAAAAAAAAGCTCTAATTCTAGAAATAAATGAATGTCTTATTTAAATTGGAAAGCAATAAAATATTTGAAGTCTAATGGATTATTTCTATTATAAAACATTTTATTCTAAGGTTTCCGTACAAACAGCATTTACAAAGAAGACAACTTTTTAATAAAGCCACTCTTTTTTGGGTAAATGAAAGTGTACCATTCACACCACTTTCTCTTTCCTTTCTCTGCGTCAGCCATCTCCGTCACCCCACTCCCCCCTAAAAAGACAGAGGAAAGCCAATTAAAGAAAACTGAAATTCGAAGGGAAAAGAACTTTCTGCTAAATGCTCAAAATAGACTACTTTAGCTGGATGTGGTGGTGTACGCCTGTAATCCCAGCACTCAGGAGGCTGAGGCAGGAGGACTGCTGCGAGTTCGAGGCCAGCCTGGGCTACAAAGTGAGATCAAGGCCAGCCTGAACTCCACAGCGAGGCCCTGTCTCAAAAATACCAAAGACAGACTACTTTATTTCATCCACCCAGCAACTCCTGGAGGCAAAGTCCACTGCTACTACCTTCCGCACTACGGAAACTTCGGCTTAGGAAAGCTACACTAACTAGCCACAGCCCCCTAGCCAGGAATAAACACGTAATAGGGATTTGAACTAGGAAGCCATTCCCTTAACCACTATGTTAGGGCAAAGACATCTTTAGAGGTCAAGATGGTATTTCACCCCACAGCATTTGTGGTGACATCAGTAACCTAAAAAAAAAAAAAAAAAAAAAATCACAAAATCTCCATCAATAGAACTGAGACAAAGCGTGAACTGGTCGCCACTGAACTCTAGCAGTCCATGGAGGGAAGGAGAACTATGCTCACATTCCGCCTGACCCTGGGTTACATTTCTTTAGTAGCTGAGTCTTCGCCCGTGACTTCTCTCACCAGTCCCTTTGTACTCCGCGACAGGCCCGCACCATCCCCCGGGAACGGGTGAGCCTCCCAGGCTGCATCTTTGCATAATTCAGACACAGAACCTGGAGTTTGCATGGGTTCCCTAAAGCCTTTCTCAGTGCAGCAACCCCTGGCCACACCTCGGAAACAATCAGGGCCTCTGGAACCCGTGTGTGGGGCCCACATTCCTTAGCCAGAACCCACTTATACAAGCCTGGCCTCTCCCCAGCAACAGCCTCACCACTTCCCCTCCTGAGTACGCAGTCCTTTTGGTAAGTTGGTTTCCTGGATGGGATCCTGAATATTCAATGGGCAAAAACTAAGAAAATAGGGATCAAGAATGGACTTTAGTAAGTAACTGTGCGTCAGCGTTGGCTATTAATGGTACAGGCGTATCACACTTACGGTAATGGACGTACACTCACGCCCTGCATCCACCCGACACACACCGGAAAGCTGGGGAATCAGAAAGCGGCAAAGGCAGTTCTCAAGTGTGGGGGTCACTTCACACTGACAGCCACTTTCAACCCTGTTAGAACCTTTAAGAGGTGACTGGAATGCATGCACGTGTGCATTTTCCTTTGAGGGGGAAAAGGAAGAATTTAAAGCTCAGAAAGCCATGGGGTTCACTCTTAACAGGAAATGACACACTGAACCATGACACCAGGAGCACAGATGTTGAAAGAACATTTCTGTGTGCAGCAGGTCCTGATTCCTCTGGACGCTACATTCCTCTGGTACTCAGGATTAAACCCCTCCAAGAGGGGCTGGTGAGACGGCTCAGCGGCATAAGCGCCTGTGTGGCAAGCTCAAGGGCCCGAGTTCGACTCCCAGAACCCACATACGAAAAAAGGGCCGGTGATATCGCTCAGCGGCACGGGTGCCTGCTGGTGCGTGAGGTCCTGAGGTCGACCCCCGGTACCCACAAAAAAAACAAGGCTGTCTGCTCAGATGATGCCACCCCAAGAGCCCCCCGAGAGTTCTGGCGGCGACCCTGTAACTCGCTGACTTTGCCCTGGACCTGCCCTCTGGGCAGGCATGGTCTCTGGCCTGCTAGCATCACTGACTGGTTATGTAAAAGGGGCTCCCACTAAAGCCACGGACAGCAGTGTATTTGTTCATTAGTTGGAACTACTGTTAGACCCTCTAGGGATAAGGAAAGGTTGCCCCAAAAGAGAAAAACCCACACATCTCCAGTTTGTATTTCTTGAACATCTGAGATGTGACTAGTGTCCTCGTGGAAATAGATGGTGCCAGTGACTGTGACTTTACCAACGAGTTCGAGGACTAATGTGAGAGTTTCCTTGGCATATTTGCTCCACTTATTCAAGCCAAAGCCACATGGTACCTTTCCAAAGGATAGATAAAATTATGAAAATGACCAAAAATACAAAACAGACAAACGAGAGGTGCCCCAGAGTCCAGGCTGTGAAAGACAGGCTGGGATGTGTCCCAAAGTTCCTTGTCCCTTTCCTCTTGTTATTACCTGTAGAAGATACAAGGATTACAAGCATGATTCTCATCACTTCCCAGAAATTCTCAAAGCAAGAGCTCTATCCAGGGAGGTAATATCTTCTGAATGTTGTGGCAGCCCCAGGAAAAGTAGCCAATGGGGTCAGGCTTAGGGGAAAGAGGGGGTCCTTCAGGAACTGGGCATGCAAGGTGATTTCACACTTCAGTTCTGAATATTAGCAGCACCCAACTGACAAACAGGCTCTAAAATTTCTTTTCCATGGAGGTATTTAGACAGCAGAATGGCCTTGCCAACAGAAAGAGTGCTAACAGGAGGGGGTCTGGTCCCCAAGATGGTCAAATAGAAGTGGCCCTCATTATCATCCAACAGGGCCATTGCAGGCTGGCTGGGAACCTGACCACAAATGAAAATGCTGTCTTATGGGAAACATTCCACGCAAGCAACCTACAGTCAGGGGCCCAGTGACCTGCAAAATGGGACACCTGACTCCGGCAACCCCACACCATCCCAAGGGTCCAATGCCCTCCCCACCCCTAGAACAAGACCATTTGGCCCAAAAGGGAGCATCACGACCCTCTCAAAGAGCACATGCCAATGTCATCATCTATTTCCCCAGGACTGCACATCTTGGGTCGGCTGCTGTTTTTCACAATCCCAGGTCTTTAGCAGCATAAATCTTCTTTAGTTTTGTGGCCTATTTTCTCTGGGCTTCTGAAAAGGTATTTTTAAATAGTACCCTGCTTTCATAGGACGTATTCACTTTATTCATTTCCATGTTTCCTACAAATAGCCATAGTTTGTCACAGTTGCTTTGTGTAAATAAACTAAGCGTGTGATTTTTTTAAACTTTTTTCTCTTGTGCCAGAATGTTGATAATTTTATTATCGCAGTCACACAATGATTCTCCCCTAGTTGCTATCTATACTATTTTCAGCCATAAATAGAAGTTAGGCTGAGGTTTTTTTTTGTCTTGTGAACTTTAAGTTTACAAGCTGAGCACCTAACACAGTACCTGAAGCTTCAGTGGTTAATAAAGGTTTAGGGTTTCAAAGGGGCTTCCAACTAAAATAACCGAGAGAGCAGGAATTCTGTCCGAGCAGCGAGTATTTAATTCGCTGGAAAGCTAAATATGTTTATAGGAAATTAATAAAAATAAATTTAAAAGAAAATTACTAGTAAAAAAATCAATATATTTCATCTGCATTTTTTATTTCAGAATATTAAAGTTTAAAAAACAAGCACAAAAGATACCCGTTAAGTAGAACACACAGGGTATGAGAATGAAATTCTTCCATGTTACAAAGGCACCATTCAGAAACATTTTATAGCTATAGGAGCCTCAAAAATCCTGTAGCTCGGGCCGGTGAGATGGCTCAGCGGCGTAAGCGCCTGCCCGGCAAGCGCGAGGGCCCGAGTTCGACTCCCGGAACCCACATACGAAAAAGGGGCCGGTGATATCGCTCAGCAGCACGGGTGCCTGTTGGCGCGTGAGGTCCTGGGGTCGACCCCCGGTACCCACAAAAAAATAAAATAAATAAATAAATAAATAAATAAATAAACATGTAGCTGTTCATATTATTTCACTAAATTTAGCACTTCATAATATGTAGTCTAAAACCTGGCAAGTGTTTTCTTCTTTAATTTTATTTTACAATTGGAGCAAAGTTGTAAGCATTTACATATAGATTTCTGGATAATTTTAATAGAAATATTTTAAATTTGAAGGAATTTGATTATAACAGTTACTTATCTAGTCCACATGAAGTCATGCTGTAAAATAAAATAATAGCAATTTTTAGATTCTAAACAATTTACAAAATGATCCTGTGAACTGTCCCCAAAATGTATTACTGTGCTCATTTTTACATGGGGAAACTGAAAATCAGAGAAATAATTTTTTTTCGAACATTATCTAATGGAAACATGTCCTAAATCTTGAATTTAAGAAAGCAATTTGTGACTAAAACACTCTAAGATTAGTGCTACAGATTTTTTGAGATTAGAGATTAGAAGATGTTCCCATAAACACCCAAAACAAAATGTGTTCTCTTTTTTTTTTCTTTTTAAATAAACTAATTTGTACAGTTGTTTTTTTTTTCCAGTCTGGTTCTGTTCCACTAAGTCCACCAAAAAATAAAAATTAAAAACACCTAAGCTCTTACCAAGTATACCAGGAAAAAGGCAATGTGTAGGGAACGCGCCGTAGAAACCCTCACTGTGTGCGCTCCCACAGATGGAACTTCGTTGCTGGGACAGTTCCTGCATGGCCAGTGTCCCGCCCTGCTCCTGACGAGGGGGTCCTTCAGCTCCTAACATGCTCAGCGTCTCCAGAGCGAGTGGGTGGGGAGCAATAGATACAAAGATTCCAACGTGGGTGGTTCAAAGCCTACTCAGAGCTGGCACCGATACTTGGCACAGACCCTTGACCATGGGTGTGTCCTGTGTGTCTTGTCTGTTGGAAAGTACCTGACGTGGCTCAGGAAGACATCGAGCTGCACGAAGGCCAGAATGACCCAGATGATCTTTGAAAACCCTCCAATTTCACAATCTGGGACTTCATCCAGGGGCTTCGGGGATGCCGACCTGTACACAGAGAACGTGGCGATCCTACTCAGTCCCACGGAACAGTGACAGCACCCAGGATGGAGACGGTGGTGTCCACACAACGAACACAGCACCCATCCTACCTCCCAGTGGGTCCAGAAGGCTTCTGGCTCTTTGAAGCAGCACCCAGGGACAAAAACTAAAACCCTGTTCTAAACACCTGCCGGCCGACCCGGTAGCTTTCTACCCGGTAGCAGAAACGCATCAGGTCTGAGCATCTTTCAGGCCACGAAGCTCACAAGGGGAGCTCGGGGGACCAGTGATCTTCAGCACCTTTCATCGGAATCACTAAAGCTGTACTCAGCCCAAGTTCTTAAATCAAATGACGCTCCTGAGAAAGCAATGCTGAAATGAAGGTCCAGAGATTCTTTCTGAACAATAAAAGTTCATCCTACCCATTTTTCATAATGCCCTTGCTTGAAGCTCCTTACTTTAAGATAAAAACAACACATCGGGGTGTTTCCATCTTGACTTGCATGAGACATCATGGGAAGAAGGCAGAGTTACGGGTCCTTGCAAAATTACTTCCAAAACTGTCCAGCAGAGAGGCTGATCTTTACTGTTAGATGTCATAGAGTTTTTCTATAACCTTCAACGTCGTGGGCCAGAAAAGCAGGCCCAGTAGCACTGCAGACATCACAGGCTGTGAACCTAGCGTTCAGGTTCAAGACTAGAGGTAAAACTTCACAGTATTAATAAATAAACAGGATGTCCCCATTTTGCCCCTAATAATTTGGTTAGGCAAAGATCACCGATGGCAGCTAAAGTTACAGAAAGAGAGACTAGCGATTATAAATATGCTGGCTAATGAAAGGACGTGTACAACTTACCAAGTCTTCTTGACAGCAAGTTGACTCCGAGCTGGACCGAGCTTCTAGCTCTGATCAGCAGCTCACAGCAAATCCAGGAGCCTGGGAAGGTGACCAGCCCCATACCACAGAAATGCTGTCCTCGCAGGCTGTGGACATATTGTCACCAAATGGTAACGGGCAGTTTAGGGACTGGCATTGTAAGAAGCACCGTGCTATAGGACATGACCAATTTCTTCAACAAATAAATTGCAAGGAAGACAATGACAGAAGGACCATCTATAATTTTTAAATATGCAAAAGTGATATCAACCAGTTAAAAAATACGGTCCTTATTTGGTTTCTGATTTGAATGCACTGTCAAAATAAATACATAAAGTGTCTGACCTCATCAGGGATATTTAAATACTCACAGAATATATGATGATGATATTCAAAGATTAATGCTAGCATTCAGGAGGACGGTGGCATTGTTTTATGTTTTCTAAAGAAGTCTTATCTTTTAGAGATATACATTGATATGTTTGCCAAGGAAAGCACTTTTCGGAGATTGACTTCAAATTAATCTGTGGTGGAAGAGTCAGGTAGATAAAAATGCTGATGCTGAGATGCTCTGTCTCCCTCTCTAGTCCTGTGCATGTCTGAAATTCTGCACATTAAAAAGTTAAGCACCACCTGGGGGCCGGTGAGATGGCTCAGCGGCGTACGCGCCTGCCTGGCAAGCGCGAGGGCCCGAGTTCGACTCCCAGAACCCACATATGAGAAAAGGGGCCGGTGATATCGCTCAGCGGCACGGGCGCCTGCTGGCACACGAGGGTCTGAGGTCGACCCCCGGTACCCACAAAAAAAAAAAAAAGTTAAGCACCAGAGATGGGGGGGGACGTAAAAAGAATTAAGATGTGTTGTGTACATGGACCAGCTCCCCATGAGCATGTGATCATTACATACTACAAACATGTAATCATTTTTTAAAGTTTTTTTTTTTTTTTTAAGTTAAACACCACCAACAGTTTTGCAGCCCCATCTGGTAGTCCCGTCCACCCTAAGGGTCAGGGTCCCCTACAGCCACCACACCACACTCTGTCTTCTTTCTCATTCTCTTGAAGACCCAACTGCAAGTGTCACGTAGCTCAACATTCCTGAGAGAGACAAGGACCCCAATTTGGAGATTATGATAGCCCAGTCCCGACATGGTTACCATCTTGAATGGGTGGCAAAAACTAACCCATGTTTCTAGAAGTCTCATGCATCTGGTGGCTAGCAAGCAAGGCTCAGGATCACTGCATCAGAAGCCCAAGAACCAACAGCTTATCCACACTTGTGCAAATAATTAGGATTAATTAGGCGTGGGGGGATGGGTGGTCCCTTGGGTATGACAAAGACTCGCTGACATGCTTCTTGTTCCTAAGTCTCCATGACAAACAAACACATCCATTAATATAAAGATGCACTTTGAAGGGAAAGGCATTAATTAGTAAGAGTTGGAGAATTCTTATACTTTATAATCATGGGAAATATGAAATGAAGGGTGGAAATCATGCATCAAGAAGCCCTGGTATGTCTTCTGACCCTCTGTGTGTGGGAATGCATGCTGACCTATTTTCAAGGAGAAACCCAAAAGCAAATGTGCGGATGAGGCAGTTGTGAGGTCAAAGAGACCTGGTCGTCTTGTGTCAAATGTTGGACACTGACTAGAGGAAGCTGGAACTGCTTACGAAATGCAAAAAGATGGTCTGCATATTCCTGTAAAATTCCTGAAAGGTTTTCAAAACTTTAAAAAAGAAACATTTCTTTTATTTAAGGTTTATTTTTCTCCTAGGAAGTTAGCAGAGCCCAGAAAGTACCTGGTATTTGTTTGTTTAAAAAAAAATTTTTTTTTTAAATAAACTTTGGGCCGGATATAGCTCAGTGGCACAGCGCCTGCCTGGCAAGTGCAAGGTCCTGAGTTCGATTCCTGGTACCAAAAAAAAACAAAAAAAAAAAAAACCAGAAAGAAAGAAAAAATAAATAAATAACCTTTGATTGTACTGGTGGCGATGTGATTTACCCCAAGCTGATGAGAGGTATTAGGTAATCTGAACATTTTTAATGACAGATAGAAAACAAACCATATTCTGTTCAGACCATTCCTTATTTGAAGCACGCACGTTTTGATAGTCTGTGAATGGGCACGGAGCAGTCGCCGCTTCTTAGAGCTCGATGCCAATCAGTTAAGCAGGAGCTGGCACGTTGGGTGCAGAGGGTTGGAAGCCGCCCAGTGCTCTGCCCGCATGAAGATAACATACACGTTGTTCCGCTTTCCAGGATGCTCTACTGCTTAAGATCTCTCTGAAAGTCAACTCTCGTTGAAATCGAAACGGGAGTCATCAAAAGAAAATGAAAATATCACAAGATTTGCAATTTCTGAAGAGAAACAGGGCACGGAAGAAAAATGAGGAAGTCCTTCCTACTAACAGGGCATCGTGTTGCCAGCAGTGCAAGGTCCAAAGCAGGAGCGCTCAGGGCCAGCGTGAAGATCTCGGGCTCTTCTCAGGGTGCAGACTGAGTGCGCCTGGTCCTGAACTCAGTGGTGAGCCTGCCCAGAAGCATCAGGGTGAACAGGGCTCGCAGGGGCCGGGTAGGGATCCGGCTCTAAAAAGTGAGCTCTTAGCCTGGGTTTGGATGTGTTGTTTTCCCAACCTAACGTCCTTTCCCCACACTTCCTTTTTTTTTTTTTTTTCAGTACTGGGGATTGAACCCAGGGCCTTCACACTGAGCTACCTCCCCTGCCCTTTTTAATTTTTTGAGACAGGGTCTCACCAAATTAAATTTCCTGGGCTGGTCACAAACTTGCCATCTTCCTGTCTCAGCCTTCCAGGGTGCTGGGATTACAGGCGTGCACCACCTCCCCTGGCTACCTAAGAAGACATCATTCCACGCAGTTCAGGCAGGACCGACACATAGCTCAGGCCCAGCTAACCACAGGGCCCTATCATTGGCCACAGTGATTTTCATGGCCCTGGAGTCACAGCACGTCACCAGAGTGGTGCCAGAGTCTCCGTGAGCTGCCATGAGTGCATGGAAAGAGGTGAGCTCTCCGCTTCTTCCGTTAGGAGTGAGAGCCATGTGGCTTGGAATTGTGGTCATCTTGTCTACCCCGTCATGACCAAATGCTTACTCCCATCAAGGCAATTAAAGCACATGTCAGGAATGACCAACCACCTCGCCACAGAACAGTGCGACTCTCAGGATATCTATGCGCTGCTGCCAAAGAGTCATTTTCAGGCCAGTCTTTCCAGTTCCTAAGATCTAAATTCCTTCCACAAAAGCTCTTGAGAAAAGAAAGTCTTCATCAGGAAGGAGATGAGGCTTCAATGCCAGATCCTCCATTAAAAAAGCGAGCTCTCTGGAAGAGCTGAGGGGCTATTAGTGAGGAATAACTGTGAGCTTATTTTCCAATGAAGGGAACCCGATCTGGGGAAAGGTGAAATTTAAAAATAAAAACTTAACCACACACTACCCTTAAGCATCACCAGATCTCTACAATAAAGTGTGTTTCCATGAAAATTGCATTTAAAAAATTTTTTGATGAAGTTCAAGTGGGCTTCTCATGTTTCTGAGAATAGTTCCGAGATGAGAAAGCACTATCTATCATATGGAGATACTAACAATCATCTCACCTTTTTGCTTTGACTGTTAAAGAATCACTTTCTGTATTACTCTACACCCCCTTTCTCCTTATCTTAGCAGCACAGCCCTCCTCATCACTGCTAACCATGTCAAGCATTGTACTGGGAATCTGAAAGGCACTATCTCACTGAGCCTTAGGACAACACAGAGAGGTGTGTCACATCACGTTTACAGGTGAATAAAGGAGGGACAGAGAGGTCAGGCGCTGGCCTGAGGTTTCTTCCTAGTAGGTGGTGGAGCCAGGATTTGACCCCAGGCATGTTTAACTCCACACTTCCAAACCTCCCTGCCCAACGGTTATTAGCATTCATTGAAAATGTCCCCTCAGTCCTTTAAAATATAGTCCCACAAGCAATACCACTCTACCCCATTACCCACAACCAGGCTCAAATAGGAAACAGTATAAGGTAATTATAGCATAGACCCCAGCCGCTAGCGCTGGGCTTTTATGACTGCACTGCCAAATTGCTCCTAGCCAACTCTTCAGGAAATGTTCAGACACTTTCTCAGATTCCAGCTAAAACATCAACTATGTAGCCCTGGGGAGCAGAGAGCTCACAGGGTGGGAACGGGATATAAAATTTGCAAACTTGAGGTCAGTGGCCTAAACCCAGGGGGTGTGAAGCAGCAGTGGCCTGTGCAGGATTAAAATCCACCTGTCCATATGAAGGCTGTTTATCGAGACCTTCCTCATTTGTCCACATCGCCTCCGACACTGACCCCACCGGGAAGGGGAAAAATATCCTACATTGGAAGCTTCCACTGTCAGCAAGGTAGCATTATGGATTCAAAACCCTCCTGGCTGCATTCCTCCACCAAAGTTGACCTCTGAGTGACACTGTCCTGGCCCAAAAGGAAAAAAGAGAAGCATCCACATCTACACTGTGTAAGAGGCTTGCTTGTGTCAAGCGCAGATGTGCAGACAACAATCACTTCTCCAGGGTACGAACATCAAGAGGCTCAATCTACCGCCCCATAACACGCTTCCACTTAAATCCACACTGACCACCGTGTGTTCCACCTTCCCACTCATAAGGTAGGGAAGAAAAGAAGCACCAGGGACCCTCTCTGCGCCTTGGTTTCAGCGCCTGTAAATGTCTGAAATCTGTTCCCTCTTCTCTTATCTGTAATATTTTTGTAAAGATCAATGTCTGACTACGGAAGAAAATCTGAGCCATGATTTCATTTGGAAAAAAAAAAATAGCAGTAAGAAGAGTCTTTAAAAAGGATTCATCAAAGGTATAGACCTATTAGGGTCTGGTGACACCATCTTTTAAATTAGCACTGACAGGACAGGGGAGAGTGTAGACAAGAACCATTACCCACGGCGGGAGGGGTCGCCAAACGTCACATGGCTCCACGCACACAGATGCACATGTGACAGGCTGCTTCTCACTGCGTGCCCTCAATGGCTTTATGGAACCTTTCCTGGCATCCAGGCACCTGTCTTTTTGTCATGGTTTGGCTCTCCTCCAAAAGCTCTCTGTCCCCCTAACAGACCATGAAGGCCACAGGTCTCCCAGTACCAACACCACCAGGACGGCTGAAGTTGTCACCAGTGTGTGTCAAAACTCAGCACTTGCCCTGTCCAGCCTTCTCCGGGGCTGACATGACTTCCCCTTCGCTCCCCTAACAAAAACCTTACCACTGGTTTTCTTTTTGAAGACCCCACGCCTTCCAGGTAAACATTTTACATTTTACTCAGGATTTATTTATTTTCCTCAGTGTTTCAGCTCTTCCTTGATATCCCTATCCTCCCTATTTTATTTGTAGCGCAGGTTATGATGTTGTTTTTTTTTTTTTTTTGGATGTTGCTTTAAGAAGGAAGAAGAAAAAGATGAGACGATGATGAGAAAGAAAAAGAAAGGGCAAAGACGCAGAAGAAGAAAAATAATTTTTTTTTAAAATTAAACAAAGCCCTGTCTCCGGAATGCATTCTTTTTATGAACAGAGATATTGCCATACTTTGGTTCAAAACCATGAAACTCGACAGCAGACACTGTATCCACAGGGCTGACACAAATCCTATCTCCCAACTCCAGTACTGTAAAACGGTTGCACCGTATTTGGACTTTGATGCGTTTGGATGCTTATATTTGAATGTAAGTATGACTGATAGTCTAGGAATTCACGACCCTTCTGAACACCAACCCAAATCGCGTGTGTGTTGGAGCAGTTCTCCCGCTCCGAGCGGGCTGCTGCCTGGAATACATCTCTGGCTGGGAATGGCAGAGATAGAGAATTTTCCCTTCTCCCGCCCTGAGGGAGCTGCCCAAATACACACTGTCATAACTATAACCAAAGAAAAAAAGAAAAGAAAAGAAAAAGCCACTGACATAGAGAAAGTAGTAAAGTCACCAAAAACTGAAAACTGAGATTTGATCTAGAATAGCCCGTCCACAATTCAAATTTGATCACAGGGCCTAATCCAGTTTTGTTCTATGAACAACATGGTTACCCCACTTGTGACAAAAGTAATAGAGTTCAGCTCTTCCACATTAATTCTATTGGCGAGCACATACCTATTTTTGGTTATTATACATAAACAATGACTCCAAAAATAATTAAGGTGGGTTACACCAAAAGACATGTAAAACTGAGGCTGTGAATATAAATTGAAAGTAAAATTCCTTATGGGAAGAAAATGAAACATACAAACAACTAAGTTAATAAATCAGAGTAATCGTGCATTAAATTTGTCACCGACATTCTTAAAAGCTAAAGGAAAAAAGGAATTTTATAATTCTTATATTCAAATAAAGTGTACCAGTTTATTAGGAGCTATCATCTTATTCCTGGTGGCTGTGAGTTCTTTAAATGAGGAATTACGGCTAGCAACTAAACATGGGGTCCTTAATATAAATCTAACATTGTTCATGGAGAATTTTTGATTCTGAAATCACAGCAGCAAATCACAATGAAGCATCCCCAGTGGAGAACTAAACCAATTAACCAGATCAGGGTAGAATAAAGCTTAAATATAGGATTATCTTCTCAAAGGCCCCCTGCCTCCTTGTCCTAGCTGGGCTCCAGAGACGCCCCAACACTTCCAGTGTTGCCCCTGCAGACACATGCTGCTCCTCACGGCCAAATGGAGGGCAACTCGGTCCTTGCCGGCCGACCCAGGCAGCCTGCGGTCAATGGCAGGGTGAAAGCAAGCAACCAGGGGCCAGGAGCTGTCCTCCCGAAGCAGCCTGCACAGGTGCCAACCTTGGGCAAGACCTGGTCACTGCATCTGGGGCTCAGTCCCATGTGGAAAAACACTCTCCATGGCAGGCCCAGGAAGGTGACTGCAGGAGAGACAGCTTTAGAACCGGAAGTCCACCCCATCCCAGGCAGGACAAGCGGCTCTTTGCTTGTATATTCCCCTCCCGCATCCGTGCACTTAGAGCACCAGCGACAAAGTAAACACACATTGGTGACCATGCTACACCAGGCACTGGTCCCTGTCTAAACTCCTGGCCTGCAGATTCGCGAGAAATAAGAAGACGATTGTCTGGGATAAGTTGTTACGTGTCTGTGGGATAAGCAAAACACTCACAGATGAAAATGGCACGTTTGATTGCAGTAGGGAGTCTCAGAACCGCCTTGCTCGCCTTTCCTTTCTCATGAATGGTGCCATGGGGTCCTTGTGCGTGACAGGTGTTAATGTGCATGGAGACGAGACGGAAGCACTTGGGCCACCTCCTCCCCACAGTCTCATAACCAGCTGGTCAAGAGCTGCCTGTGTTGCTGCTGGAGCTACCTGAGCCCCCCGCCTTGCTCATACCAGCATCCCCTCCTCACCCCGTCTCCCCTGTATTTGCCTCCAAATCTCACGGCCTGTCTAATCACTCAGCATGCACACCACTGCCACAGTGGCAAAGATCTGATCATGTGCCCATCTTAGAATTCTCTAACAATTCCCTATCTTTGCCTTTCAAATCAGAAATGTTCTTTGTGTTCCTCACTTTATTGTTGCTAGCACAAAATACCTGATACCTGCAACTAAAGGAGGAAAGGTTTATTTTGGCTCATGGTTTTCAGAGGGTTCAATCCATGGCCAGCTGGCTCCAAGGCAGGAACTACCTGGTAGAAGGGCATGGTAGAGGAAAGCTGCTCACCCTGGTAGCAGCCCGGAAGCAGAGAGAGAAGGGAGGAGCCAGGGACAAGAGTACACCCAGTCCAGGTCACACGCACAGTGGCCCACCTCTTCCAACCATGTCTTGCCTCCCAACAGCACACAGAGCTATGAACTAATCAATGGATTAAGCCACTGGTGAGTATAGCGCCCTCATGATCCAATCACTTTCAAAAGCCCCACCTCTGAATACATGAGTCTTGTAGCCCTTTCTCCTACCTCTAGCAACATGTGTTAGGTCTTGTGCAGAGGCTTGCAAAAGCACAGGCTTGCAAACTGCACAGCTCCAGGGCACTAGTCTCACAGACCACACGATGAACACTGTCACCTGGAGCCATGCAGCACAAACCCTGTCCAGCTGTCAGGGTGTCAGGGTGTCAATGCCCTGTGGCCCTAAACACTTCATGTCTTTTTTCCTTCCTTCCTCCCAGTACTGGCCATTGAACCCAGGGCTTTCGTATTGAGCAACCTTCCCGGTCCCTTTTTAAATCTAATTTTTGTTTTATTTTGAGATAGGGTCTCCCTAAGTTGCTAACTGTCCAGGCTGGGCTTGGGCTTGTACTCCTCCTGCCTCAGCCTCTCAGATTGCTGGGATTACAGGCCTATGCCACCATGCCTGGCCCCCTATATACCATTTCCACTGAGATTTTTCCTTTCTGTCCTACACTTCCTCCGACCTCTAGTTTACATAACTAACCTTACCTACTCAATCAGTTAACCCAAGTTGATCAGACTCTGACCATGAAAAATTTTATCTATTGACCTACTATGTGCCCAGTTCCTAGGAATCCCTAGAAATAAATAAAATGAACAAAATTTCCGCCTTCAAGAAACTCTCAATCCTAGTAGACAGTCACTCTTTATCACAGTCATCAGAGGCTGGAAAACTTTCTGTAAAGAGCCAAAGAGCAAATATTTCAGTTTTGCAGCCATGCCATCTCTGTTACAACTACTTCCCCCGCCACACAAGCAGCCAGAGATAACACACAAACAGAGGGGGTCATGGCTTTGTTTCAATAAAACTTAATTTTCAAAACCAGCTAGTGTGGTCTACAGTTTGCCAACCGGAAGACTTTCACTGTGGAACCCTTTCTGACCCCATTCCCACCGCGGAGCTTCCCTTGGCCTATTAGAGCATCTGCCTTCAAGCAAATGCTGGGTCTCCCCTGCAGCAACGGTAGAGAGGATTCTGGGAAAACGAAACCATCAAAGGTGTGGAGGAAAGACATGTACCAGGTTTATTAGAATGGAGCGGCAGCTAAATACTAAGAAGTCTGACTATGAAGCCAGATGTCTCAACCTTGTTATATCCCTGGAGTAATCCCTGAAACTCCACATGCCTCTATTTCTTCCTGTTATACAGGCAAAAAGTTTAATCTTCCCCACCTAAGGAGGTATGGAAAGAATTGATATTTGTAAAGTGTAATCCTGACTGATACAGCAAAGCTTGCTATTTTTTTTAAACCATTATTGCTACAATTTAATGTAAAAACAAATTGGCTCTGAGTTTATAGGCAAACAAAGTAAACAGAGAGAATCAAATAACTCATCTTTACCAGGAAGAGAACATACCAGCAAGATACATATCAGTTTCCTTGCAAAGAGAAATACCACGTGCAAGTTCATCCTGAGAGAAATTTATTGCGTGGTACACAAAAGAGTAAGAGATTCTGGATGATAAAATAACCAACAAGTCCAACTCTGAAATCAGACATTGTAGGAAGGAGATGCACACGACAGTTATCTACCACCCTCGAGAAAAATGTTATGCAAGGCATAACATTAAAATATAATATACCTGCCCCCCAGGACCCCTTCCCCCACCTTTGACATTCTAAGACGTTTCTCTGTTTCACTTTGCAGAAATGGTAGAAAACATTTCTCATTGACTACATAACACTATGATTAACTACGGATCGTCATCTCAGCATGAAAGAATATTAGGAATTTTAAGTGGAATTTTACTAATATCTCAGTCCCACATTTTTGTCCAGTGGAATGAGAAACCAAAACCATAACTAAAATTGATGGAGAAAGAAAAGTTACTACTAACACTTTGTCTTGAGAACATAACCCCACATACCTCAGCTCCCATTATCTGTAAAAGGAAATTAATAAAAAAGACCCTCCCTCAGAAAGGTTGTATTAAATTAATTGTCACATGGCAAGAGTTTACAATAGTGTCTGGCACATAAATGTCATCTGTTACCTACTATAGTTCCAAGTATTATTACAGAGGGTCCCAATTCACAATGGTTGGATTTACACTTTTATTTTAACTTTATCACGATGGTATGAAAACAATACATATTCAATAGAAACTGTACTGCAAATATTGAATTTTGATCTTTTCCCAGGCTAGGAAATATGTAGGCACCATACTCTCTGGAAATGCCACACAACATTTATAAAGACGTAACCCCGTTTTAAGTCGAGGAACATGCAGATTTATTTTTATTTAATACTAGACGACATACCTTGCCATTGTTGATTCCTGATTTTTGAATCTCAACTCTACTAACTGTTAAGACCTCCAAGATATGGGATCCAATTCTGATATTCTACAGGGTAAATTCAGGCTGGAATTCAATCAAGGCTTCCTGAATTAACGAACTCTTTGAAACCCTACTGAACAATAATAACTTAGTGGGATGACACGCTCATGACAGGATTCTGGCCTTCAACAATTTTACAATCTAACGCGAAAATCAAGGTAAACAATCATGAAACACTAAACTCTCTTCTACCCACCATACAAGTCAGACCTCACATATTACTGATTTCAGTTTTTGCAAAGAATTTCACTGTCAAAAAATAAATTTAAGAGAAGGCTCATTTGCCGGGTTAGTTTCTAGAATATTGTTCAACTAGTTTATTTCTCTTTCAAGAAAACATTCCCATTGAAAATTAAAGCTAAAATTCCCAAGTTGATTAGGTAAGTTATATGACTTATTGTATGAATTCTCTAATGACCTGTGCAGTGTTTTGCTTAGGTCATTGCATAATACTATAGGGCAACAAAGGAGCATGTCCATATTCTTTAAAATTCTAAATATGCTTGAAGAGATGTCTGTAGCTCTGTTTCCTTTGGGTATCACTTCATTTTCCTACAAGTTGATGTGTGTTTTAATTAATTTGTGTTACCAACAATATATGTATTTCTGTAAACACTCTCTCCCAAACACTGCAAAATGAGTCACATAAGTATTTTATTTCTACTTTTTGCTTTAAAATGTGGAATTACCAAAACCTTCTATTTAAGAATGTCTTTTTTAAATACTGTGTCCCGATATTTTAGCTTAATCTTTTCAATCAAGGTAAAGACAAACCACACCATGGCAGGAGTCTTTCCCCATATTTAATTATTAGCCCATCTGACTTCAGATGAAGTCTTAAAAGTCCTCTTTGTACAGTCAAATGGACTTTATAAAGTCTACAGAACTTTTTCTGTGTTCCCTGTTACAGTTCTTTATTTTAATAACAGGCTTCTGTGTAATTAATCCCTGGGAGTCTGCCATCACATAACCTACCCTGTGTATGAACTGTTCCATGTGTATTTAAATGGTAACAAGACCTCTGGAAAAAGCAAACAAATAAACAAAGACCAAAAGGGATCACGCAGAAGGGGGCAAACTGCGAAACACAACGGGTTTCATACACCTATAAAGCAGGGAACAAGACAGAAGGTTCCGTCCAGATTACCAGAGCCTTGGGAAAAGGAGGTCTCGCTGTAAGGAATGTTTCCCTTTGACATGGAACTGCAATATTTCCTTATTTGGGAGCTAAAGCAATAAGGCAATCAGAACTAATGCTACTCAAGTACCGTTGGTTTGGGTGTGTGTGCGTGTGCGTGTGTGTGTAAAATGCTCCACTGTCTCCCACACTTCTGCCTCATCACAGAAGTTTAAAATGCAGCTGAGAAAAATTCTTGTGAACTGAAACACAGAGCTAGGATTTTATTATTTCTCAGAAAGTTATTTCACCCGTGTTAAGCAACGCCAGGCAAGGGAAAACGACTATACACGTACTATTTGAAAATATTTTGGAAACTTGCAAAATTCTCACTTGAAAAGAGAGAAAAACACTGTTTTTGCAGAGTGAATGAGGACCACGCTCACTCCATTAAGAAAAAAAAAAGGATTTCCTGTTAAGGCAGAAATTGGCAATGTAAGAAAACACAGCAAAAGCTGGGAAGAAATTTGAGGATGCTACGTTCTCACCATGCGGCAGGTTCTGCTGCCCACTGGGCGGCGGGTGAAAATGAGGAAGAAGGACGCAGACACCCTAGGCTGTCACCCCAGGGAGGGAGAGACAGGCAGGCTCCGGTCCCCGCAGAGAGGGCACTGCAGGGACAGGAGCACTGACGGGGAAGTGGGAAGTTCTGCGGTCACCTGCCACAGCAGAGGAGAGCCAGCCGCAGCACATGGGGGGACATTCGGCCAGGGCAGGTTCGACGCTGATGCGCTTGAGGGAGTATTAGTGAGGTGCTGAAAGTCACTGCCACCAACTTCACATCAGACGGCCCCTGGGGTCACAAATCACTGTCACCTCATAAACCACGCATTTCCATCAGAATGGCAAATAGGTTTTCCTGCAGTCACAGGGGGTTGGTTTTTGGAGCGGATAGTAATTTAATGAGCAAAAACAGAAATTTCAAGCACTCGCTGGAAAAATGTAATACTACATAGCTGGTGTTCCTGATGATTTACACAGCAGGGCACGGGTAAAAGACTCATTCATGTGAGACTGCAATGGCAATAAGTAGAGAGAATAAATTTCAAGTGCAATTCAAGTTTAACATCAGATGAGTGCTTGTTTAACATCTACAGGAAAATGTTTGGTCCTGCATGTCTGCTTGGATTACTTTATACCACACATCAACTTGCACACGTACACACAATTACACAGAAGGATGTCGGTAACAGCAAAATATTTCATATAGTCTAAAGAGCCATTGTTAGGGGACTGTGCCAGCCACATTATGGGATGCTGTATACCAAAAGTACACGCGGTAGATCCATATGCATTAACAGGTAAATGTACCAAAGGTCTATAAAGAAGGAACAAGGCTCAGAACATCACACACAGTGTATTCCATGTATTAAAAGAGATGCATACACAAATACATGTATGTATACGTACATATGTGTATACGATTATGTGTATATGTATAAATATTCATGTGTGTACATACATCCCTATAATATTTCTAGAAAATTACAGAAGAAAACAATTTGAAAGGTAGAAAGGAAATAACTGTTACCCTTTTAAATTATTATTAATCACCAAATGTAGATCAATAACCTTATAGGTAACATGAGAATTTGAAACACTCATAATCAGCTATTCTACGAATACTAGATTTTAGGATGGCTTTCTAAACACTTTGCAATAGGATACGGCCTGTTAGTGATCAAATACCATGAGAAATGTAGAGAGGTGTTTATCTAAAATCATAAAAAAATGCAAAACCCACAGAAATAAGTGCTGGTGTGAGTGAAAGTGAGGCATCCTTATAGCAAAAATGGAAAGCTTCATTTCTGTTTTCGCACTGGGTCTGGGCCTCCCAAGGAAACACAGGGCTGGTGACAGCCTCAGAGATGAGACAAATGTCTGGCCAGACCTAATGTCTCCCCGGTGGTTGTCACCCGCGGAATTCAACTCCAACTTCCTCTCTGCGTATTTACCCCTGGGAGCAGTGCCACCAAGAACAGATAGTAAGATAACTCTCTGCAGCAGAATTTCATTTTTGAAGGGAAAATGGTGCCGTATATGCAGTCCTTTTGAGAATCTAGGAAAACCAGAGTTGCATCCCATTTGTTGAACTTGCCACATGCCCCCCACAGGGCAAAAAACGTCTGTCCTGGAGGGCAAGAGCTGAGTCTGACCAAGAGCAGTGAATTTCACTTCCAACATTGTAGGAATCCTAGGTTTATCTTTCACCAGCACCGAGATGGCACCGACCTCATCGTAACCATTTTCTGGAGTCAGAAAATCATGTGTATCTTGCCACAGCCTAAGTGCTTGGTGAGGACAATCATCTTGTCTCTCTCTAGTCCACGCACGGACTCAGAAACTGGTCTGTTCCCCGGACTGCACTTTTTCTTCTGGTGTCTGGACCCCCAAAACACAAATTTCACTACATATCACAATTAAAACCACTCATACCAAAAAGGGACAACGATTGTACACCTTCACTTGGGTCACCCAGCGCCCCATAATCAAGCTACAGACCACTCGGGGAAAGGGCAACAGTGAATTATAAGCGTTTAGCTGAAAGTCTCTGTATATTTACTGTCTGGGCTCATTTAACTGGCTGCTGCAAAGGGAGAAAAAGGGTCATTTATAGTCAGTTCTCCTATTTCTGTGGAGGTCTGAAGGTAACCTCAGACTTCTCTTTCAACCTGAAAAATCTTAAAGGAAGTATATTCCCACTGTCCTTTCATCCAGAAACTCACAGCTCTTAACCACCAACCTGCCTAGTTTAAATCTCTCCTGCAGAAACATCTTGGGTTTCTGCAGGTCCCTCGGTCAGACAGGAGAGGCTGGCCGGAGGACACCCCTGCGCGGTGCCATGGAGACCTCACAGAAGCCAAGTATCGGAAACACTTGCCCTGCTCGGCTCCCAGTGTAGACATCAGAAAGGGAGGGCAGCAAGAACACTCAGTCCCGGATTTTCAAAGGCATCATCTACAGGAAGGCCAACTCGGAGCCATGGGCATCCCCGTCACTGGGATCTTTTCCTTCCCTAGATCCCTTACAAAGGCAGCCACAAGGAAAGCACTGTCCCCTAATCACAGCCCCGGCACTGGTAGGAAGAGAAAAAGCAGGCTTCTCCCTCTCTCTCGGGCGCAGCTCCTCCCCTTTCCCAAACTCCAGGAACCTTTTTCTGCCTTCCAAAATCGGCCTCCACAATGGCCCAAGATTCCTTTTATGCACGACCCCTCCCCTGGGGCAGGAATCCCTCGGGTCAGGAGCGAGGTGGCTCTGCCCCAATGCAGCGAAGGCTCAGCGACCTGGCACCACCAAGGTGACCCCAGGAGGCCTCGCCAAGGGTCCTGTCACCGTGGAGAATCCACCCGTCGGTGACTCCGGATCTCAGACTCGGGAAGGGGGAGGGGAGCCCCAGGCCAAGGGAGGCGACAGCTTCGTTCCCTTACCCCTTAAGCGCGTCATGTCCCCCGCCGCCTCTCCTCTTGGCCCGGCTGGCTCGGGTCTCCTTCACGTTCCCAGCCTCCGAGTTGGCGTCCGCGCCGTGGCTCGTGTAGGACGCGAGGAGCACGGTAAATCCCAGGGCGACCTCCAGCAGCCCCCCTGGCCGCATGATGCCGAGCGGCCGCGCCCCGCCGCCTGTCGCCGCGCCCAAGGCGCCTGGAGCGCACCGCGCCGCTGTCCCGCTGTCCCTCTGTCCCGCTGCCCCGCCGTCCACGCGTCCTGGGCCGGGCTACTCCCGCTTCAGGCGGCCCCTGCCCGCTGCAAGAGACACAGATCCCGCGAGGGGCGACGTTCAGACGCCGGGATGCTGAGCCCGCGGTCCCCGCTCCGAGTCCCGCGCGCCGCCTGCTCGTGGCGCAGTTACTTGGCGAGTGGAGACCGCCGGGTCCCCAGCCGGCCGCAAAGCTCCGGCCACCCCTCCGCCCCCGAGCCGGCCACAGAGCCTGGCGCCCAGAACCCCGTCCCCCGCGGGCCTCGGCCCCGCGCGATCGCGCCCGGGTGGCTTTTGGTGGCACCGATTGCGTGCGTCGCGCCCAGCCCGAGCCCGTGCCGTGCGCGCCAGCCGAGCCGGCCCGACCCGCCGCAGAGCTGTCAGCCAGGCCCGGCCCAGACCCCCGGCCCTGACCCCGGTCGCGGCCCGCGGACCCACTGGGGAAGCGGCGCTGCGACCCCGGCCCCGGCGGTCTCGGCCCGGCACTGCGCGCCCCGCGGTCCTGGACGCCGTCGCGCGCGGCACCGCCGTCTGCCCGGCTCCGCGCCCCCTCCCGCCCCACCTCTTCAAGTATCGTCCGCGCGGCGCCTTCTCGCGAGAGAAATACTTTTTTAAAAAAAAGAAAGAAAAAGAAAATGACACCCCCTCCTCCATCCTGCGTCTCCACCCCACCCCCGGCCCCGCGCGTCCTCCCTTTCCACTCCTCGCTGCCAGCCCGGCCTCGGCGCAGCCGCCCGCGCGCGGGACAGAACCAGCGGGGGGAGGCGGGGTGACCGGGTGCCAGCCGGGTGGGGGTGGGGAGGTGGCCCGGGGGGGACAGAGTGGGGGGGACAGGAAGACGGGGAGGGGGTGAGTGCGGTGCGCAGCCTGGGGGAGGGGGGCGGAGGGAATGGGGAGAGTCGGACCAGCGAGCCGTCTAAACCCGAAATGAGCCTCTTCCGTGACCCCGGAGCTCGCCTGCGCGGAAAGTGGTGCCACCTGCCCCAAGAATGCGCGCTGGCGACCGCCGGCCCTGCCGAGGAGACCGATCCTGCTGCCACTCGCCCTCCGGGGCACGCGCTGAGCCCTGGACACCGGTGCCGGGTGCCACCACCCCTCGCCCCGCGGGTCCGAGCCCACCCGAGGCCCAGGCCCAGGCGCCCACCTAAGTCCAGGCGGCTCCACTGGTCTGAGCCGGACTCGGACCCGTGAAAACCCGACGGGATGGCGACGAGGACAGCGGGTGTGCTCCTGCTGCCCGGCCCACGGCTAAGTGAAGTAAATCACACACGAGCCTAAATTCGTCTCTCTTGGATGAAAACCCAAAGTATAAATAAAAGAACAAAATAAAAGGCAGGTAATAAGAAACAGGAAGATAGGCCTTTTGCAAGTGGGAAGGGGACCAAGAGATGGAGGGAGAGGGAGAGAGGGGAGGAAAGAGACATAAAGAGAACGAAGATGCGCTACGTACACGCGCCAGATCCCGCGACGAATGCAATCATTATGTACTGCAAACACGGACTAATAAAAATAAACTTCTTAAAAAGTTTATAAAAATAATACAGAGATTGAGGCTTCCCCAGGTTGACCCTATTTACACACACACACACGTAGGCACGCACACCGCATGCACGGGGCTGCCTGCTCAGAATATGCAAAGCACAGTGAATTAATTCAGTGACCTCGGGAGCACAGAATTGATGGCCCCCTTGCGGGGTAAGGGCCGTGTTTCTTGCGCCCGGTAACTCTCTGGGCGTCTGGGAATCCTACCGGGCCCTGGCTGACGGAACTGGAGCTCCCAGAAAATCCCTGCACTGCACCCACCGGCTGTCAAGCCAGGAGTAAGAGCTCAGCGGAGCAGGTACCCTGAGAGTACGTCTGTGGAAGGGGACTGTCCTCACGTGGAACAGCCTCTGCCCAGAGAGCGGGACCTGGGAAAGTTATTGAGCTTCTTCCCAATTCCAAGATGGACCATGTGCGTTACAATAGTGAAGAGGGACGGCTATGATAGACCGACATCAAGATGGGAAATATGAACCGATCTAAAGTCAGGATCTTATTAATATGTGGCCTAGTCTAAGGTCCACCCTACAAAATGGCTCTCAGCAATCCACGAATCCGAGCGTTGTAAAGCTGAGTAGAGCAAATCATTCACTCCAGTTGTATCTACTGAGCACCAGCTACTACTACGGGAGCCTGGAGGACCACACTTAGGGGCAGCAAGGCACAGAGGCTTCTCCCCCACCCCAGGGAGTCTGTGGGGAGAGGCAGACTGGACACAAATAATGACCCCATTGTTAAGGGCCAACAAGTGTGGGGGGCTTCCTGGAGGATAGGTGACATGGTGACTGACTGGGCTGGGGCTGATCAGAGGAAGTGACATTTAACTCAAGTCTTAAACATGGCCAGACCTGACGTATAGAGAGGGTGGTGGTTGCCAACCCTGGCTATGCACTAGAACAGCCTAGGGAACTTAAGAAGAAATTTGACACAGGGACCCAAACCCAGAGGTCGAGGGGTGGAGCCTTTGACATGGATGTTTTTAAAAGACCCCCAGATAGGGAGAGGTAAGGAAGTACAAGGGGTGATCCATCAAAAGATACAGTAAATGTTTAATTGTTTTTTAAATTTGTTGCAGTAAAAAGACACATTGCTAAGAACAATGGAATAGGTGTGTTCAAAAAGAGGGAGAATATTCAGAGTATTTTAAGGAGGATTAATGGGTGATGTGTTTTTTACTGTAATAAATTTTTTTATTTAAACCATCACTGTAGTTTTGATCACCTCTCATTGATCAGCTATTTACAGCAATTTTTTGTTTTTTGAGGCAGGGTCTCCCTATGTAGCTCAGGCTGGCCTTGAACTCACTATGTAGCCCAGGCTGGCCTTGAATTCTGCTGCCTCAGCCTCCCAAGTGCTAAAATTACAGGCATGGATCACTATGTCCAGCTTGTTTACAGCAAATACAGTGTGTCTTCATCAACTTTATTCACCAAATTTGGCACCTTGTGACTTCCGGCTCTTCTCCAAAGTCAAAAACGACCATGAAAGCTAAATGTTTTCAATCAACTCAAGACGTCAAGGCAGGCATGACAGTGCAACTAAAGAAACTCATGAAAGAGGACTTCCAGAGCTACTTCAGAAAGTAGCGAGGGCCAGTGAGATGGCTCAACGGCTTAAGCGCCTGCCCAGCAAGCGCGAGGGTCCGAGTTCGACTCCCGGAACCCACATACGAAAAAGGGGCCGGTGATATCGCTCAGCGGCACGGGTGCCTGTTGGCGCACGAGGTCCTGAGGTCGACCCCCCGGTACCCACAAAAAAAAAAAAAAAACCAGAAAGTGGCGAGAACAATGGCATCATTGTGTTTGAAGTGAAGGTGAGGATTTTGAAGGGGATGAATGACAATATGCCTTTTACTGTAGTAATTTTTTAAATATTTAAATACTCACTGTACTTTTGATCATGCTGTGTATTTAGACTGAGTACAGGGTTTGAGCAGAGGGGCTATAGGGCCAGAGAAACAGAGCCATGGGGATACAGGAGGGGGTCCTGACCTCTCATTTCCCAGCTCTTCTGCCTACCCTCCCTGTACTTCTATAGCATGCAAGGTGCATATGCCCTTCTCTCTTAGGATTGTCCACTCAGTGACATGTTGGACAGCAGCACAGGGCTTTTCTAAGGCTTTGCCTGTAGGCAAAGAGCAAACCCTGGTGCCCTGCAAATCCTCCTTCCAACATTTCTGGACATTTCTGCAACCGGTATTCTTAATGCAACCCTAAACTACCTTCCAGGGTTTCATCTGGAAATCACCAAGAGAGAGATTTAGACTAAGTGTTTTTATCTGGCCTTTGCTTTTTTTCTTCCTCTTCTTTCTTCCTTGGCACTGTTGCCAGATCTGGGGTGGTGCCTGGTGATTCCAGGCCCTTGGTATCCTGCCCAAAGAATTGGCCAAGATAGTAGATGAACCTGAAAAGTAATGTTCACTTAAGGTAACAGAAGAAAAAGGAAAAGTGAAGGAAAAAAAGTGCAAGAAAAGAAAAGATATGTCCCACACATCGGATGGGGCAGAAGCAGGAAGACAGCAGTGGCCCTAAAGTCAATGATCCAGTGATCACTGCCTTTTTTTTCAGATCTGGTCCATTCTTCTGGGGGTATCTTGATGGCTTCCCACAATTGACAGGTTATATCCTGTTCTTTCACTTCTATTCTGGTTCTTTATAATTGACAGGTTACATCCTGTTTCCCAGCCAACCTGCCGTGCCCTAATTTCCTGCCTCTTTTTTTTTTTTTTTGATAGCCATAAATCCCCATAATTCTTTATGGGTTGTTGAGGGAGTGGAGACGTCAGTTTTTACGTAGCTACTTCCTGCTGAAAGGGACCGCAGGCCCTACCTACTGGGGATTTTGTACTCTCTAACTGCCTTGGTATTATATGGTTCACTGGATAGACTGAGGAAAACCTGTCAATAAGCAACGAGAAAGGAGTTACTGTAATGGAAGAGGACTTGCTGAAACTGTCAGGAGCCTGTGGCTACCAATGAGTATTTATGGTGACTCTACTTATCTGTACTTGAAGACAACCTGGGGCAGTACAGTCTTTGTCCTGTGAAAACTTGAATGGTTGTTATGACCATTTCCCGTGTAGGGTGTTTAGAGTTTGTCACTGTGTTCTTTGAGGAAGGACCAGAATGGCTTTTCAGGAACTAGGAATAAGGCTAGGGCTTGAGGGGCTGCAAGGCTGCCCACTTGTCTCCCTCTCAGCCTTCCCTTACAGTGAATGACAGTGATCTGCCCCGGAAGATAAACCACCTCCAGGAGTTGAGTTAGCAAGCCTCCCCATTTTAGACTATTGTATGGCCACGAGGATGGAGGAGGCATCAGGGTAGCATCGGTCTCCCTCTCACACCTCCGCATGGCTCCTGGCCCATTTCTTGCCCTGCTGCTATTGGGAGGGTGCATAGCCGAGACAAGGACAATACTACTGGAGCTTCGAGGCTCCCAGAGATGGTCGTTGAGCATATAAAAAATGGACGGGAACCATAGGCGCTGGACTCACCTCCCGTTCAGTGCTTGGCCTTCCTCTGGAAGTTAAAAGTGAGGACATATTCACCCAGCCTCATCTCAAAGACACCAGGGGAGCTGGCACCCACTTCTAGCACTAACTGGGCAGCCTCGAGTCATGAGAGAATCCCGTGGAACCAAGAGCATCTTCAGAGGAGCTGGTCCCCCTCATCTCCCTCCGACTCCAAGAACAGGAATGACTCCGTGGCTGTTTCTGGAATGTCCAAGTGAGGGTAGGGGGTCAAGAGGAGAAGAACTGTCCCTGTCAGTTCCCTTCCAGGGGCCCTCCTCAATGGGGATGTGCGGGGCAGCAGTTCCACTGAGGCCCGATGGGAGGTGGCAGTGGAGGCCGCGCTGGGGAGATGGATGCAGAGGGGCTGTCTAAGAGGTCCCCATATGCCCCCTGAGACAGGCGGGGATCTAAGCACGGGATCATCAACAACATCACTTCCTTTTCTTCTTAGGGAACCACTCTAAATACTCTAGTTGCTGGGCTTTTTCCAGAGACAAAGCAACACAGAAGCCTGAACGGAAGGGATTTCATTCCACTTTCCACGCCTTTTGCAGAAACAATCTAGCTGTAAAACAGTATCATAATTTAAACTGCCCTTGTGTACCCATCTCCCTCTATTTCCTGGTTTATCCTGGACCCAAGTATTCCAGTGTAAATACGTTGTTTCTTCTTCAGATTGGCAGGGTCACATCTTTCCCACTGTTGGAGGATACGGCCCAATGATGAGGTCACTGGGATCTGCGGGGTGCTTTTCAAGATATTTTCCATGGAGTGCCCTGAGGCCTGTAGAGAGAGGAAACTAGATCTGGGGTCCTTCAGTTTGCATCCCCTGCAGAAAGGTGAGGCCTGTTGAGAACACAAAGCATCTCTAGTGATGCTCAAGTATTTACTAAGTGGATGGCTCTGCTCAAAGCTCTGGTGGTTGGCACGGGTGTCTTCCTTTACAAGTAGAGCCTTCTTGGGGCTCTCTCTGCCTTGGGACTCTCCATGTTGTGGTCTACTAACTCCTTGGAGAGAAAGGAGGACCCCTAGGGTGCCCTTAGCCACTTAAGAAACAGTAGATAGGGTGGAGCCCTCCTAGGCCTCCCTGGCTGGAAGTCAGTATCGTCACTCATCTTGTCAGCGCGTTGGTACTTTGTTTAAGACGGTAGAAGTTACCTGAATTTTTAAGAGGATCTAACCCAAGTCCCTCATGTTATCTGAAAGCAACAGCTTTAGCTTTTATCTATAAGGGTGAAAAAGCTGAGAGGCCCTACAATGTCTATTCGTAAGACCACTAGAATAAAATACTGAATTTTTAAATCCCCTTCTTCTTACCCCCAGATTGAAAGAAATCAACAAATACAGTGGTCGAAGGAAACTGTAACAAATTCTTGATTCAAAGTGTTAGCCTGAATCTGATGAAACACAGGGTTCTGAGTAGTTGCAGCCCTGGGAGAGACAATATCAAAGAAATTTAAAGCATGGCCTGCAGCAGACCAAAGGGTGGTGACGTGAATGTTTCTTCACTGGAAGCGATGTGAGGGAACAGGACCGCTATTTAAGGTACCAGGTAATCCACTACCCCTGGAATATAAAGGTACATCTGGCCTCCTTGCATCTCCATGATGATTGGTACCCACGCTATGCTGCACACCATAAAAACCACAAATATCCTCCCCGCAATCATTAGCTCCCAGGAGCTTGCGCTCTTGGGGATAAGTGTGTACACGTGGAAAGTACTGAATATGGTACTGACACTGTTAAAGACAGAGTCCAAGTCACCCATCAGAGCTTCTATCACGACCGCCATCATCAAGCCCCAAAGCCCCGCAGGAGCCACTTTCATCACCAGGCGCAGGTAAGTGATACTGGAGCACCCAGCTGTGCTTCCACACACCTCATGCCATGCTCTGGGTTGATGCAAGCAATAGCATCAACAAACAGTGTCTTGAAAATCATTCCTGGGAGACTATGACAAACACTGGCAGAAGCTTCAAGAAGCCAGCCATAAAAATAGAGCCCTTGGCACGAGCAATGTTTTTGGCTGCTACGACACTCTGCACGATGACTTGGTCGGCACACCAGTACTACACTGAGGCTGGGGTCTGTGCAAGAATGAATCCAGGCCATGGGATGTCTTTATCTGTTGGATCCAGCAACATGTTTAGGACTTCTTTCTTAGGGTGGACAGTACAAGAATTTGTGTTGGAAAGGTTGTATATCAACAATATGGAAGAGACACTGGGTGAGGTCAACATGTGCCCTCTCTTAACTTCCTCCGACCCACCAACCTCCATCATGCTAATCATCATAAGTGTGAGTGCCCCAGTAATCACGAGCAGGGCCTGCAGGGTGTCTGTGTAGATCACTGCAACAAGACTTCCGGTGACAGTCAGCAAAGTGGTCACACCAATGAACAGGATGACAGGCACATAAAGGTTCCAACCCAAAGACTCCTGGATAAAGAGGGCACCTGGATACAGATACACTGAGGGTTAGGAGAAGAGGCAGAGGCTCAAAGACAAGGCTACAAAATAGATCACCAGATCACCAAGTCTCTTGGACAAGTATTTGGGCATGGCGTACACCCTGATTGGATGTAAACTGGGATGAAAACCCATCTCAGGGGCCGGTGAGTTGGCTCAGCGGCATAAGCGCCTGCCTGGCAAGCGCAAGGTCCTGAGGTCGACTCCCAGTACCCACAAAAAAAAGAAAGAAAGAAAGAAAGAAAACCCATCTCAGAAGTTGCAAAAGCAATAAGGCCTTGAACTCCCATGTGCCTACTGCGGATCCATCTGCAGCTCCAGAACCTGCCAGCCCAGGGAAATACTCCCAATATTGCTCACAAACAGAGATGTATTAATTGCTACCCAGGCTAAAGAGTGCCTGCCAGGAATTATCCACTCACAGTGCTTCTATCTGATTGCCACATGGCAAAAAAGCCCAACACATATGACCAAGATAAGATACAAGGTCACTGTGGCAATTCTGCTGTCTCCAGGACAGAGCGGCCAAGGATTTTACCTGTTAGTAACCTCAGTCAAGTCTGTAAACCATACATGAACTGGACCACACACAGGAGGTCAAAGTCTTTGCCCCTTGGCTTGCTGTCTTGATGGTGGTGTTTATGATAAACTTTGAAGGAGACAGTTAAGTTTTCCTCCACTGTTTAACTAGGATTGAGAATTTAGCTCATACTCTTCATCCACTCTCCACGAGACCATCAGCATTTATTCAGGGGCTAGGAAATATTCTGAGTTGCAGCTAAATGCAGTGAAGCCTACAGTACCAACCCTGCTGAATGGCTTTCAGAATCAAAGCCAGCTTGTAGTGGGGTAAGCCTTAACCTTGGTGAGTACAGCTTTGGATCAGGCAGCGTCCCTCTCTTGCATGACCCTTGCACCAAGTATGAGACTCCCAGTCCCCAGCTGAGAAGCCACACCAGGCCACATCGCTAGGCATCCCCATCAGGCCTTACCTTGTGGGCTCTGGCTCACCAAAACTGTTGCCAGATGGCATGGTGTCCAATGTTTCCAGGCTCTTGCTGTTCCACCCAGAGAATTGGCCAGGACAGTCAATGAACATGAAAACATAACTTTTACTTAAAGTAAAAGAAGAAAAAGTAAGAAGTGAGGGCCGGTGAGATGGCTCAGTGGCATAAGTGCCTGCCTTGCAAGCGCGAGGGCCCGAGTTCGACTCCCGGAACCCACATACGAAAAAGGGGCCAGTGATATCGCTCAGTGGCACGGGTGCCTGTTGGCGCGCGAGGTCCTGAGGTCGTCCCCCTGGTACCCACAAAAAAAAAAAAAAAAAAAAAAGTAAGAAGTGAAAAGAAAGAGAAGCAAAAAAAAAAAAAAAAAAAAAAGGCAAGAAAAGTGAAGATACATCCCACATGTAGGATGGCCACTGCAGAAGCAGGAAGTCAGCAGTGGCCCTGAAGTCAATGATCGTCATCTTTTATAAGGTATCTTTTCAGATCTGGTCCATTGGAAGTTGTTCTGCATGTCTTGACAGCTTCCCACAATTGACAGGTTACAGCCTGTGGTTGAGCCTCCATTCTAGCTCTTTGTAATTGACAGGTTACATCTGGTTTTCCAGCCAGCCTTCTATGCCCTAATCTTCTGCCTCAGCCCCTCCCCCCAGTAGAGGAAAGACTCCACTTCACACCGGGAAGCAGCTCTAGCCCGCATACTCCATTCTTTGGGAAATAAGTCTCATAGCTTAACCATAATGGTGGGATACGTATAGGGAAAGTAAGAGGTGAACTTGATTACTGAAAGTGAAATGCATTTTTAAACATGTAAGAAATGTCCCCATTATCTGGGCAACCCACATATAGTAGAGCAGTATGCTACTAGTGACAACATTCAATAACAAATGATGAAAGTCCGTGTCTTTGAAACAAGGTTTTCTTGATGCCAGATGATTCAAGATACACATCTCCTTAAATGTGTCACCGTTCATGGTAGGCTTTGCAATGTAAGTCTGTGAGCTAGAGGTTCCTTGTCTCACATCTTCATTACAAGGAATTCGACCCATCCAAAAAAAATCTGCTCAACTTACTCCTTATTCGTAAGATCTTTTAGCTGATGGTAGTCTCTTATTCAGACACCATGCACTTATTAATGGAATCATTCACTTAATAATTAATTTTGATACAATTATAGCCATCCTATTATGTATCAGGCACTATATTAGGTATTGATAATTGGGATATTTATTTTGTTAGAGTGAACTATATATTTTTTCTTTAGTTATTGTACTGTTCTTCCTAGCAATATTATGGATCCTTAAGAACAATGTTGCACTCCTTACTCAAGAAAACTTGCACAGTATCCTAAAAACTATGAGAAAAGACAAGAAGTTTGCTGATCATTTGATCACTTGGAATTTTCTGGCATTTCAGCTTCAAAACCACTTTCATCACTTTTTATCTCTTGAGTAAATAAATATCTGTATCAGCATGGGTTCTCTGTCAGAAACAATAAGATTGACTCTGGGACAATTTAAGCCAAAAAAAGTATTATCAGCTTATGAGATGGTTCATTGAACTTGACTTTGAGATAAAATGGGGGTTAGTGTAGTGCTGCAGTAGAGGTAGTATAAACAAATGGAGAGCCCGTTCAGGGTGATATTTTTTGGGTGAATCAATCCTAACTGAGTTGTTCTTTCTGCCAGGAAACAGAGGGAATAGGAGAGTTGCTATAGTCAACTGCTCTGCCTGCCTGCTTCAGTTCTGAGTTCTTAGTCACATCTCCATCATGTGGGATAATTCCTTACACAACCTCGGTGCTCCATAAGTGTTTGTTGGATGAACACACAAACAAATGAACTTTCTCGCTCTATGGTAAAGTGATGGTAACGTCACAATCTCACCCCATTCCTCCTTTTCATTCTGTCAAAAAAGGGTCTACAACCTTCCAGCCACTGAAAAAGACTTGGTTTGTCCAGCTGCCCGATTATGCCTCAGGGGTCCCATTTCTCTGTCTTGGAAGTCACTGTGAATGAACGAATCTTAGCCCTGAAGACTTGAAGGTGGAAGTTGCCTGATTGCCATCATAGTACCTCTATCTATGTCTCATTTCTTTTCCCTTTTTTTGTTTAGTTCACTTATTTATTTCGCCACTTTTTATTGAAATCCAAGCTCCCTATGGTAGACACTGCACAGGAAGCTGAAGCTTCCACCAGAAAGAGGATCCTTCTCTGCTTGCAAGAATCCTAAGGCCTAGAGCAGGGACAAGGTTTCTAAATTGCCGAGGGCCGTGTGTTGAGCCTTGGCTTTGAGCAGACCCTGTGATAAGTAATGCTGGTAATGTTCTTCCCACTTTACACTTCCAGAGAGGGTGAGGTTTAAAGATGAGCAGGTATTCTTTTTAGGAAAAATGTGTCTGTTTGCATCTGTATTTTAGACCCACCATCCTAAGCAATTTCCACTTCCGTGTAAAATTTTGATTTTGTAAGGAAGAAAAGGGGTGAAAAAGATTTTTTTTAAAAAAAAATGGGTAAAAATGAATATATACTGGAAAAGGAATGAGAATTTTTTTTCATTTCCATTATTTTTCAGAAAATTTTCAGAAAATTTTATTTACTTCAAGTTTTTAAAAAGTTTTTTTTTGTTTGTTTGTTTGTTTTTTTTTACAATCCCACTGGTTTAAAACAACTGTTTTTATTTCTGGGTTTCCCTCTGGTCCTTGTACATATGGTGCTTTCCACAACCTCATAGCCATGGGGTACACAGAGCTTTGTCTTTGCTGAACAGGGTGGACAATTTGTTCAACACTTCAGAGCTGAACCCTTGCACGTTGCAGATGGCATCCCTGGGTGAGGTTTGCCTAGCTGTACTTCTGGCTGTGAATATGCACAATGGTGAATTATGTTATTGAAATAACTTTCATTACCTCAATTCCCCTAAGCAAACAGTTCCTCTCCACCCAAAACAAAAGCTCTGGTTCCCAGACTTCATTTCACTTTGTGTTTTCCATGAGTTCTGTGACCCACCCTGGTAGATTCCCTGTCATTTTTTTACCAGACATAACAGATACCAGCCCAACAGCAGAAGGGAATAAAGAAGAGGCCTGGCCAGCAAGAAAAGATATAACAATGCATCCATCACAAATTAAAAACACGTTCTCTCTTAGCTCTGCTCCACTGGTGTTTACCCAACACCAGCTCTGTGTTCCATACTACGCTAGACCCTGAAGAAGCCACAAGAAAGTGTCAGTACTATTTCCTGTCCCAAGGGGTCACGCCCTTTCTTGGGAGGGAGAAAATGACTGCATATCAGCAAACTTCCAAGAGGTGACAGATAATAAACATTTCAGACTTCATGAGCCAAGAGGCAAAATGAAGCAAATTTTCTCAAGAATTTTATGGACAAAAATCAAACTTTACCTATGAGCACTGAAATTTTAATTTCATCTAATTTTCATATGTAATCTTGTCCGACAATTTAAAAATGCAATTAACTATCCATAGCTCATAGGTCATATGAAAATAGGCAGTGGGGTATGGTTTGTCCTGTGGGCAGAAGTTTACCAACTCCTGATGTAGGAGACAGAGATAAGCACAGAAAATGGCTTGGGGGGTTCCAGTCTAAACTGGGTGTCACCAGGACAGGAATGAGCTCAGGGAGACAAGAGGTGGGGTGGGCAGGTCCAGTCAGGAAAACTTAATGGAAGAGATGGGATTTGAGCAGAAATTTAGGAGGAGGGTCAGATTTGGCTGCGTAGAAGTCTTAGCAGAACATTCCAGAAGGAAGGGATGAGCAGGAGGTAAAATACAGAGAGAGAAGAGATTGGGACCCAGAGGAGACAGCTTAGGCATTTCCCCATCCTTCCCTGTGACATAAATCGAGCTCTCTGATGTTTGTGTGACACTCCCTGGGTGTGCAGAGGAGGGATCCTGTGGGCCTATGGAAGTCGTTCTTTAAATGACTATGATTAAATCATACTGTATGAATATTTATAATACCCAGTACCCCAAACTTGGAAATACTAAGGTCTGTCTGATCTCTGATTTAAAACTGTTGGAGAGCAGACTAGACTTGGTTTTTCTCCATCAGGAGACTTTCAGGTTTCAATTAGTCACTCACATCAGGAAATTTTTTATGGAGAATGAATTTTTTCTCAGGATCTTAATAATATTCTAATTACACCAGGAAATGCCCCATGCCCAAATCCAAATTTCCATGGCCGATCTGAAAGTCTAGTTAAGTCAGAAGTGATAATAGCCTTGGTTAGTGACATTTATCTTTTCTACATCTGTTTTTGTTTTTACTTTCTATCTTAATTTTCTCCTAAAAGTTAGTAATTAGTGGACACTAGTAATTAGTGGAGACCTCAAAAAATGTTTTTCCTGGCTGACTTTATCTATTCCCATGATTTCACCCCCTGCTTGTAACATACTGTTAACTCTCAAAGCTGTATCTCCACCCAGACATCTCCCCAGAGCTTCAGTCCAGACATCCGTGTTCCTGCTGGACGCCTCCACCTACCCCGCCCACAAACAAATGTTCAAATTCATTGTGGCAGCAGCCTAAGGGGGGCTGTATCCCCGCTGCTCAGGACTCACGCCCTGGGATCATCTCCTCCCACTGAGTGTGGACCCGATCAAGTGAGTCGCCCCAGCAGCGTGTGGTGGAGGAGATGGAATTTTCATCTTGTTTTTGCTGTCTTGCTCTCCTGGTGTCCAAGTTGATGCTTGACTATGGTGACACTCTGGGGCAAGGGACTGAGGACCAGGGCCCCCAAGTCCAAGAGCCCTCGCTGAACTACACGCTGCTAACAATCGAATCCATGGAGTTGGAAGTCTTCAAACCATGAGCCCAGCCAACACCGTGCCTGAAGCTGTGAGAAGCGTTCAGCCCAGGGCAGCGAGCGCAGCGAGTGGTAACCTATAGAAACCGGGAGATAATAAAAGTGTGGTGTGCAAAGGCACCGAGCTGTGAGGTCATTCATTACAGAGAAATAAATAACTAATGCTCCTCCTTCTCCATTTTCTGTTTCAACTGTGAGGACCTTGAACCCACTCACCTCTGTGGACTGAGGATTTATGAGTGGCCCTTCATTTGTGTTTCTTGTATCTACAAAACCTCAAGCGTCTTCGCTTTTTCAGTCATAATTGGCATGATTTCATAGCCTTCGTTTGTTTCCCTTGAGTTCCATCTGGACCCCAAGCCATTTGTGCTACAACTTGAACTTTCTCAATTTCTGCAGGATTCTGCTAGCAACGATATTCATGACATCATACTGGGCATCATTCCACATATAATAAACCCCTGGGAAGCTTCCAGAGTGATAAAATGGGAGAAGGGAGAGTCTGGGAATTGCTGCAAAGCTCTGTCCATAGCTTGAAAATCAGCCACCTGAAAGGGAAAGAGTAAGCAAAGGATGGAAGACGGAAGATGCAACTCCAGCTGTGAGCTTGCCACCCATCACCATGGCCTCGTGAGTCACTGTACTTGTAAGGGCCCTGATTTCCTCTGCAATAAAATGAGGGGCATAGATTTCAGTGCCTAGGTAGGCTTCAGAATGAGCTTTTAAACTGAATAGAGATTTGTGCCCACCCTTTACCCAGTGCTGACCCAGCAGGTCCCCCACCGGGTCTGGGAATCTGTATTTTTAAAGCATCCAGCTCCCTGAAATATACTGGGTATGGCGATATGAGATTTAGGCTCACTCAAAGGATACTTATGACTCTAGCACCATCATTGCTAAGCAGTGGTTATTATATGGCAATTCTACCTTGCATGCACATTATAAAACATACCAATAATTTAAAAGTTTAAAGGATGATTTTGTGTGTGCGTGTATATTTGTTTTGTTTTCATCTTATAGTCTCCCCAAACCCCAATGGGTCTCCTTGCCTCATCACTGGGATACATCCACATATTGGAGTTGTCACTGGAGACCATGATGGAGCCGTAGGAACTGGGAACATAGGGACGTGACAATCTAGACCCACCAAAGACAAACAGCCACCTTAGCAGACAGACTTGCTACAGTCACAGTCCTGCTTGGCATGGGTACTGAGAAGTGTAAGGTATTGTCCCCAAAAATCTTATGGGTGTGTGTGTGTAGAGTTAGTCCTTCCTGTCCTCACCTGAAGGCCTGTATTCCTCTGGACATTGTCACATCGAAGAGCAACAGATACTTCAGCCACCAGCGTTTGGATAGGTTGAGTGATTTCCCCTTCTCTTAGCTTCTCCCATTTGCTCCAGAAAAGCAAGGCTCTGCCTGAGATCCACTTTCAACAGAAGAACCCGGGGTCATCGTTATGTCTCATACCACACTGCACCTCAAGAAAAGGGAACTAGCAATATAAGGCAATCAGTACTAAGTAGACAGACATCTTGAGTAATAGATGTTCAGAGAACAGAGAGAAATCTCTGTGCCAGAGGGGCTGGAAAAGTTTTCATAGAGAAAAGAGGAAGTAAGCTGAGGGCTGAAAGCTTGGGTGAACAGCTGAGCTCTTCTCTCCTTTGGGGGGAGGAGCTCTTGCAAAAGGAGGGGCCAAAGGAAGACCTGCTTAGAATAGGAGCAAAACTGGGTGGGCTGCATACAGGGGAAGAAAGCAAGAAAAAAAGGTTTTTTGAGGCCAGAAGATTGACAGTTGTAAGGAAATATGCATCATTAAAGAATTCAGAACATGGGAGTAATATGATTTAGAAAATTAATTTTTTGTCACCATGTAGGCAGGACTGGAGAATAGAAATCTTATAAGAACAGAGGTCAGGAGGCTAACACGGCATCTGGGGCTGGGGAATGAGGATATCCTCCAAGAATGTGGCAGCACACATGAAAATCAACAGAAAGATTACAGTGCGATTTCATGGTGAACCGTCATGGCTGAATATGCAAAGCAATGGAGAGGAGAAAGGCAAAGGTGACACTGAGATTCAGGTCTGGTTGGTTGGGGGATGAAAAGAAATGAAGAATGGAGGAAAGAGATGTGAGGATGTGGAAGGGAAATGATGTGTTTGACTTTCCCTACATGGGGCAGCTCTGAAGGCATCCTGCTAAGGTGGAGCAGGGAACAGGCAGAGGTTTGGGGACAACTTGGCCAGTAGGTCGAGGACATGCAGCGGCTTTGAAGAACTAGATTTGTGGGCATCTGTGGGAAATTATACTTACCAGCTAATTAAGCTTGCGTCTTCCTCACTGTTTTGATTCCTACTAAACCTGCAAATTGACCTGGATGGGAAAACCCACAGGATAGGCAGCATCTGTTCTTTGAGTGTCAGATATATTCTTGAGAACAGCTTCTGATGGCAAGAAGAATAGGAATTTTGAGTAATTAAAGAGGAAACAAGAGACACCCTCTAAATATCAGAAACAGACCCTGTTCCTGGCAAAGACTAGGAGGAAAATACAGACGTTCACATCTCAATGCAGAGTGACAGAATTGGAAGGAGTGATAGAGAAACTATATTTGAGTGACGCATTCACTTCTGGGTACTCTGTGAATGAAAAATACTATAATTACATGTGAATACTCCAGTGGGTATCAAAGAAAGCGTTGCGAGATATTCTTTCTCCTTTTAAGAGAGAATCCTTTGTTTAAAACCCATCTAGGGCCAGTGAGATGGCTCAGCAGTATAAGCGCCTGCCTGGCAAGTGTGAGGTCCTGAGTTTGACTCCCGGTACCCACATACGAAAAAAGGGCTGGTGATACCACTCAGCGGCATGGGTGCCTGCTGGCGCGTGAGGTCCTGAGGTCGACCCCTGGTACACACACACACACACACACAAACACACACAAAAAACATCTAAAGTACATAATAACAAATTTGTTTTTCCAGAGCTAAGTTTTCAGTTCTGGACTTAAGATTTGAGAATCTATTAAAATTAATCTCTTCATCAGGAGGCTGATCAAGAGGTATACTCGTACTTATCGAGTAAAAATGAATATATATATCCATTAGCCTAGTACTCATCAGCATAAGACAATTCATGTGTATGCAGAGCTGATCCAGTTAGCGGGCAGACCTGTCACTGTGTCTAGCCTGGCGTTCCCATTTTTCTAGGCCCCCAGGAACTCAATGAACCCAGGTTCTTCACCACTGATTTGCGCCATTTATTTCTCTGCCCTTTGTCCCTCCCAAACCAAATTCCATATGGCCTCTACAAATCTCTTTGTATTTAACACCCTGCTTTTGCTCAAAGTTTATCTCACATTCAAAATGTGTTTTCTCCTCTAAAGGGGATAATGCTATTCTCTGCCCAGATCTCCTCTGCTGAGCCCGCCCGCCCAGCCCCCAGCTGCTGGGATATTAACTGCTAACAGCTTACAGCTGTGTCCCTAACCTAGCACATTCCCTCGGCCACAGGGAACTGGCTAGCCCAAGGTGCCACTCTTCCCAGGGTGTGGCCCAATGGTTTTAACATTCCCAAGAGCCTGTTATGGATAAATGCAGCATTCTTTAAGACAAAAGGAGAGAAAACAGAAGTTGCCAATGTCAAGAATATGATGGGGGAAATGTTAAATATCCTACAGACATTGAAAGGTTAAGGAAATATTATGAGTAACTTTGTGCCAATGAATATGGCAATTTAAATGAAATGGAAAAATTTCTTGAAAGGCATAAATTACCAAACGGAGGCAAAAATAATATAAAGGCTGAAGAGAACTTTAAAGAAATTAAATTAATAATCTAAGATATTTCAACAAGGAAAACACCAGGTACAAATAGCTTCACTGAAATATTTCATCAAGCACTTATGTAATAATACATAAGTAATAATCCTACAAGAACACATAATTAATAATCCTACAAAACACATTCAAAAACAGAAGTGGCTCAAACAATTCCCTTCACTTTATTAGCTCATCATTGTCCTCATAACAAAACCAAAGACAGTACAAAAAACGAAGGCACATGTCCCTCAGAAACATGAAGCCATAATCTTCAATAAAATCTTAGCAAATCACACCCAACAATATATGGAAGGGAAAACACATTATGATCAAATAAATCCATTCCCAAGTCCATCCTGGGAATAGAAAGTGGATTTTATGTTGAAGGATCAATATGATTCACCATATTGGCAGATTAAAGGAGAAAACCCATGTCTCAAAAGATGCAGGAAAAGGCAGTTGACAACATTAAACACCAATGTATAATTTCAACAAAGTAGGAATAAAAGAGAGTGACCTGAAAACCTCCACAAACATTACGTGTAAGGATGGGAGTGCACATATTTTTACGCTAAATCGGATCAAGCCCAAGAAAAGGAAATTTATTTCTACTTGTATTCAGTATGGTATTGGATTTGTAGCTGGTATTGTTAAGGGAGAAAAACAAATGAAAGACATACAGATTGGAAAAGGAAATGTAAAACTGTCACAGATAAAATTGATATATGGAATATATTAAAAATCTATAAGAAAGTAACTAGAACTGTAAAGTAAATTTAGCAATGATATAGGACACAGGTCTTTATACAAAAACCCATTATAACTCCATATATTAGCAAAAACTATACGATTGATTTATTTTTGAGACAAAGTTTTGCTAGGTATTCCAGGCTGGCCTCAAACTCACTCTGTAGCCTGGCTGGCTTCAAACTCATGATCCTCCTGCCTCAGGCTTCCAAGTGCTGGGATTACAGGTGTGTGTCACCACACCTGGCTTGGATTTTTTAATTAAAAGTATATTATCGAATATTTCATTTTTAGTATGGCTTTTAGCCTCTTACAGAACAGACTCTTCATAGACAACAACAATAAGCTCTGAGGAAGAAGAATACAAAAATAAAATGAACAAAAATGTTATCTAAAGGACTGGAGTATGAACAAAGTCAGGTAGATTCTGGATGGGAGTTGACACCTGAAACAAGAAAATGTCACAAGACAAGTTTCCCATTTCTTACGTGTTACTCAGCTTGTCATCACTGTGACCAAACACCTGAGAAAAACAACTTAAAGGAGGAAGTGTTATTTTGGCTGATGATTTCAGAGGGTCCAGTCCGTGGTAAATTGGCTCCCTTGTAAGTTAGAAACATCAAGTGGCAAAGAGAAATAATCCCATGGCAGCCAAGAAGCAGAGTGGGTGAGACAAAGGAGCCAGAGAGGCCAGGGGCCAAGGAGAAGATACGGTCCCCAAGATCCTGTCCCTGTGACCCACTCCCTTCCACTGGACCCTACCTCCTAACCGTCCATTCACCTGTGAACTTGTGGGTGGATTAATCCACTGATGAACTCAGAACCCTCATGATCCACTCACTCCCAAAGGCCCCTCAGCAGCCAATTCTTTAACTCAACAAGCCTTTGCCAGGGCCATATCGGATCCCAACCATAACATTATGGCTTTTAGTCTGAAGAGAGGTGATGGCATTGTGCAAGCTCACTAAAACTTTGCAGTATTTCTGGACTAAAGAAACAATACAGAGTTCAGGGTAACCTAGCTGCTGCAAAATGGGAAGAAATTTGTAAAAAGGAAAGAATCAGAGAGGGAGCAACAAGTTTTATGTGTACAGTTTTCCCCAATATCTGCCTTGCCTGCAAACTTGCATGAGTACACAGATTGCAACCAAGTCAGTAAAGACTGAAAGAACTGAACTGCAATTTGAACTCTCATCCAAAAGACATAATTGGAGTTTGAGTCCAAGCAAGTTGATTGCCCATAAAACATACACACACACACACACAACCATAACTCCCTTTGCAGAAATATATCAAAATCCAAATTCCCAGTATCCAAAACACAATCCAAAATACATAGCATACGAAGAAACAGTAAAATGTGAGCAAATTTCAGGGAAAAAGACAATGAATAGAACCTTAAGGTGACCTAGGTGTAGGAATTAGCAGCCTAGAATTTTTTAAAACAAGTATTATAATTCTAACCAATGAAGAACAGAAAAATATACTCATAACAAGTAAAAGTCATGCAAGTGGAGACTGAAAAAAGAACCAAAGGGAAATTTTAAAATTAATAATTATAATAACTGAAGTTTAAAATGTACTAGATGAGCTAAACACAAAAATTGATATGATAGAAAAAAGAGTTAGTAAACTTGAATTTCAATTTGTAGAAATTATTCAATATGAAGAATACAAAGAAAAAAGACCAGAGACTGAAAAAAATTAGCAGGGCTTGCAAGACTTATGGGATTATATCAAAAGGTATCAAATGCATATATTTGAAGTCATAGAGGGAAAGGAGCAACAGAAAGCACACAATTTTTTGAATAATCATAACCAAAATTTTTCTTATTTTGGAGAAAGCTATATTTATGATTGAAGGTGCTTAGCAAATGCAAGAAAAATAAATTAAGTAATCCCATGCTTATACTGCTTTAAAAAAAAGATAAAAACACTGAATCTTCCCAAAGAAATGACACATTACATACAAAGGGAATGATGATGAAAATGAATATTGACTTCTTACAGAAACTATGGAAGCAAGAAAACAATGAAGCAACATCATTAGGGTATTAACAACGACAACAAAACTGTTAGCAGAAAATTGTAAAGCCACCAAAAGATGTCCTTCAAGAATGAAAATAAACATTTTTATTTTTAAAAAATATCGAAAGTGTTATCAAAAATTTGAAATTCCTAGGAGTAAACTTAATCTGTGTAAGACCTGTATATGAGAATTATGAACAATCGACAGAAGAAACGAAAGAAGACCTAAATAAGTAGAAAGATTAAAAGACAATGTGAAGAGGTCAGTTCTTCATAAATTGACTTATAGATTTTCAACCTACAAGTAAACAATCTCAATTAAAATCCAAGTGGAATTTTATGCAAAAACTTAAAGATTGAGTCAAAATTTATAGGAAAAATATAAAGGACATTAGTTTTCTGTCACGGAGTTCTGTCAGTTGCGTAGAGTGGGGCATTGACATACCCAGTGCTGACCGTGGGTCTGCCTGTCTCTCTTCTTCAACCAGTGTGACCACCGCTGCGTCTTTAATTCTTATTGCTTCCCAGGAGCCTGGAGCTCAACTTGCCCAAACACTGCAGATACTCCCCTGGCATAAGAGACAGAGCACCCTTTTCTTCCACTGGACAGAGAAAGGAAGATCAGCTTCCGGCCGGCCTGCAGACACCACCCAGAGCAGAACCAGGACCCTCAGTCTGTTTTTCCCACGGGTGTTCGAGTGGAGTGGGGTGGGCATTGCCAAAAGCATTCTCTGTTGCGAGGCCACCCTTGTCCCATTCTTTGATGAGGGGAAACTGGCTTTTATTTGTAATTGTTCTGTCTGTGCCTGTTGGCTGTTTGGAGCACGGGGCGGTGCAGTTTACCAGCCAGAACATACAGCGGCAATAAGGAAACCTGAAAACTCACCCCCCCATCCTCCCTTCCATCCTGGGCTCTCTAGGACGTCCATCTTCTTTTCTTCATACATTTTAAAGACATTATACACTTGTGTATAACATCCACAGATTTTTAGTTATAAGGGGAAGGAGCTGGTAGGAATGGGCTACACAATTTTGGATGAACCAGAAATTTCCCCAAACGATTTTGAAAGAACAATCTCAAAGTTAAAAGACTCACACTGTAGTTAAATAACCAAGACAGTGTGCTCTTGGTAACAGGATAAACACATAGACCAGTGGAACAAACACAAGAGTTCAGAAGTAGACCCACTTGTGTATGGACTATAGATTTCTGACACAAGTGCCCAGGTAAGTCATAAAGAAAAGACAGCCCTGTCAAAGGATGCTGGAACAGTTGACAGACACAAGGATAAATACGAGACTTGACCCTTACCTCACACCATACAAAAAACTCAAAAGGACCTAGGTACAAAAAGATAATCTAAAAATTTGAGGTGAAAGTATAGAAGAGTATCTGTGAGACTTCCGGGTAAAGTTTTTAGATAGCATTATCATAAAGAAGAAAAATGGTGAATTGAGTGCCAAAACTAAAGACATTCATTGATCAAAGGCACTAAGAAAAATAAAAAGGCAAAAGAAGAATTGTTTGTAATATACCTGACATGGGGAGATAAGAGATAACATAGTTATCTATTCCTGCATTACGAACGCTACATGGCAACCCCAAACTTGCCTACCCACACCAATGCATGTCTTATCTCATAGTTTCTGCAGGTCTGGAATCCAGGAGCCACTTGGGGGATGCCTCTTACTGCAGGTGTACATCTCTAAACTGCACATGAGGCATCTGCTGAGGGGTTCAGGGGGGTGGCTGGAGAGGAAACCCTCTCCCCAGCTTGCTAAATTGGATGTTGGCTGTTGGTTGATGGCACCGTTCCTTCCAACATGGACTTCTCCATAAGGCTGCTGAGGACAAGGCAGCTTGCTTCTTTTGGAACAAGGGCAGCCAGCAAGATGTAAGTCTCTCAGGAGAGGCACTTGGTCTCTGTCACTGTGTTCTCTTTCAAGCAGAGGGGATGTCCCAAGGGCACGGATACCATGACACAGGACATGAGGTCATTTAGGAGCGTCCTCCCATGGGAGGATGGGGAGCACTAGGTAGGGACAGAGCCAACCACTAAGTGTGTGAGGAAGTGGACTAAGCACCCTAAGAATCACTTCCAGGAATTGTCCACCCAGGAAAAGAAAGGAAGGAGCGTTTATCCAGGCGAGTTTCATCCCTGTCCTCCAGGTTGTGGGAGGGGAACCCGAACGATGTCTGCAGGAAGATGTGCAGTGGTCAGAGGCACGGGAAGCAGCATGGGTCAGCCCGGCAAGAGGGGCCGGGAGGGAGAGGCTGGATGGCGCCTGAGAAGCACTGTGGCCAGGCAGAGTGTTGAAGCTGAGTGATGGGAAAGGGGCATCAGTACTTTTCTGTTATTTTTCTTTATGCTTCATATCATCTGTAATAAAAATGTCTTAAATTGCCAGTACCCCTGTACTTTGTAATTTCAATTACAGAAATCAGTGGTGAGGAGGCGAACTACTAATAGATTGTATATATGGAGTACACAGCTATGGTATTTATAATATTAAAATATTGAAAGTACTCTTGACTACCAAAATGGTAATGATTAAATCTTTTGTCAAATATTTATGATTTTTAAGTAAAAGTCACATCCTGGAAAAGTATGAATGATTTGGGAAAATACTCATAATATTAAGGGGAAAAGAAACAGAAAACACACCCTCCGTACATATTTACATGTAATGACTACACATACGTATGTCTGTGGCGAAAAATGCCAAAAAATACACATCAAAAAACTGTCATTGGAGCCGGTGAGATGGCTCAGCGGCATAAGCGCCTGCCTGGCAAGCGCGAGGTCCTGAGTTCAACTCCCAGAAACCACATACGAAAAAAGGGCCGGTGATATCGCTCAGCGGCACGGGCGCCTCCTGGTGCATGAGGTCCTGAGGTCGAACTCGGTACCCACAAAAAAAAAAAAAAAAAAAGTCATTGCAATAAGAGGATTATGGGTAGTTTTTATTTTCTCATTTTTATCCTATACAATTTAATGCAAAGAACAGCATTAGAAAGCAGTAAATATTATTTTGAAGGACACAAAAAGAATAATTTATTGGAATTCATCTCTCCTAAGCCATGCCAGTAAAAACCACAGTTGAATTTTTTTCATTCAGGGACAATCTGTTGCCGACCTATTATTTACAAAGCGTGGTTCCACACTTAGTCTATATTATTTGCTAGGTAAAATCATTCATATTTCAGAGTATTTCAAAAGAGAGGAGATAAAGCTGACGACAGCAAAAAGGAATTGTGTTCAGGAAGCTCAGGGTAACTTTTTAGAAAGAGTGTGTCTGGCTTGAGAGAATTCAAGTTCAATAGCATTAATAGTTCCCCACCCATTTCCTTTGTTGCCGCTGCCTCAATATGATCTCAAAACCGCAGGCAAAATATTTCATATGTCCCACATCTACGAATGCTAACTTCATGATGAAAACTAGGAGAAAAGAAAGTATTGTTTAATGACAGCTGCTTCAAAAATGTGTCAGCATTACTTGTAAAACCCTGGGAGGCAGAGATATAACCTTTTCTGGGGGAAAAAAATGGGAAAAATGAGTAAATATTACAAAAACTTGCCATTAAAGGGAAGAAATTACAACCCAAGCTGGCAAAGTCTTCTTAGAGTTTCCTTTCCTTCGCTCTCTTCTGGGAAGGCCGAGGGCGTCTCCACCCTGAGATTGCGGGTATCTCTCTCGCAGGCTGCCCGGGGTGTCAGGGGAGAGTCAGCTGCCTCGGCGAGATGCTGGTGCTGCTCGGCCACTCATCCCTGGGCGGCAGCAGCTGTCTACCTCAGTAAACGTTTGAGCTCCACGTGGCTGAAACCCACAAGTTCAACTCCTGTGCTGAGGGGTTTTGTCCAGGAAGCATGAAGCCCTGCTTGTGAAATAGGAATGAGTGGGGACTTCTGAGGAGAAAAGACTTCTTATTCTTTCTTCTCTTTATTTCATTATGACAAGTTTTCCTGAGAGGCCCCCTGCCATCTACTTCTTCCAAATCAGGCAAGAAGAATGTAACTAATCTTGACACAGTGTCTCCAACCCACCCAGCCCACGTTTGTTCCAGCCCCTGAGGCACATAGGAAAAATAAAGGGTATGGAAGGCATGTGTGAGAAGAGGGGAGCGGATGTGGGTGGAGGAGTGTGTTCACAAGGCCATGTCCTTGGTGAACAAGGACAGGTACAAAGTCACAGGCCAGGGCACCTATCCTCCTTTGTCTGAACTCTGTGGGTCCAGTGCACTGGAAGAAAATGGAGCACAAGCCATCCCATGTACTTCTCTTCTGTGTCCTGACAAGCGCTGGCTCTGACCTTCCTTGGAGTAGCACAAATCCCCAATGTCTGGAAATCTTAGTATGTCCTAGGTTTGTGAAGAAAATCTGCTCAATTCTTTCATGTTTTTCTATCACATATGGATCCTCCTGAATGAAAGGGGGTATAAATTTTGCTCTGTATTGAAGCAAGATAGAGCCTTTGACTCTGCAAAATCTAATGGTGACTTAAAATGGTGACTAACCCGCATGCAATAATTCACAGCTCATGAGTCCACTCGATAGGAAAATGAACGCCTATTGCATCACTTATTAAATAGCTCCAAAGTGATGTTAAAAAGAAGGACATAAATTCAGACTAACAGTACAGAAAACTAAAGAATAGCAAGCTAAGATATTACGATTCACTGTAATAGAATATTTAATCATTTCGACTGACTTTTGATTTCTAATGTTTGCATATTCTGGGACAAGAAGTAGAAGCAGTCTGTAAAATAAGCTAATTAGACTTAGACCACTTTGATATCTACTGGGACATTCGTGATGTATTTTATGGATCTCACATGTGACACACGATGATTATGGGATGTGAGGTAATGCTATACCGTGCATGGCACACAGGAATTAAGAGAGAGTGTGCAGCACATGATCATTTGGCACACAGATTCTTGACAGTCAATTTATATTCTGAAAGGAACACATTTTTAGTTCATTGGGTTTCAAGTTGCAACGACTGCCAAAAGGATAAGCAACCATATTCCTGTTTCTTCCAGGGAAATTCTTTTCCACGTTGACAAGTATCAAGTGACTTTTCTTCTGTGTCTGTGTGTGTAAAACCACAGCATGCGATAGGACAATATCTTTTTCTTGATGCTTGAACCTCTCTAATTTTTTTTTAAATTGTCTTTCCTCCATTAAGATCAGATTACTAGAGGACTGAAAAAAGAGTCAGATTTTATTTAATTAATATTTTCAAATGGATATGAATATGTAGCCCAGAAGACCACAATAATTCTTGTTCCTGAAAATTCACAGTATATATATATATATATATATATATATATATATATATTCTCAAAGATAGGGTAAATACTGCTCATAATGAATATCTTTGTCTCTTAATGAAAATCAATTTTTGTTTATCTTTGACACAGCCGAGTCACACAGTGATGACTGAGATACCACTGCATCATATTTGATGGAGAAATTCAGGTAGGGCAGAGTCTACCTTTCTTAGTCCTATAACGAAGCACCCAAAGCTGGGTAATTAATAAAGAAAAGAAGTTCATTTAGGTCACAGTTCTGGAAGTCGAAGAGCATGGCATCAGCATGTGTGTGCAAAAGAGAGATTCAGGGAAGTTCCAGGTTCACTTGTAACAACCTCTCTCCCTGGACTTTCCAGCCAACAACACACTCCCACAGGAGAACACGCGTCCCCCTAAAGAGCTGCCATCTCCCGTAGAGGCCCCAACACCTCAACACCAGGACACTGGGGAATGAAGCCTCACTGTGAGTTTTATGTATTTGTACCTAAATACAATCAACCAAAGAACCAGAGCCTTGGTTCAGGAGAGTGCAGCGTAACGCAGGACAGCACGGTCCAGCAGAGTGCACTGTACCATGGCACATGAAAGCCAGTATGACGCGGTACACTCCGCAGTTCCTGGCCCTGGGAGGCTACGATTCATTTGGGTAGAGGCATCAATAAGTCAAGCTATTAAATTGCTAAATAGTACAATGCAAACTGGAGGATCAGGGGAGCCTAGAAGAGGGCTCTCAGTCAGCGGAGGCTACGCACAAGAGGTGACTCTTGAGTTATACCTCAAATGATGGGGTGTCATCCACCGAGGCCCAGACGAGAAGAATACAGGGCTGTCCGGGCTGAGGAGGCGAAGCATGAACACGGGCTTCATGAGGAGGAAATGAGGGATGTTAAGGGTCTACCTCACCAAGAGCAGAGTGGGTGTTGAGAACATCGGGAAAACCTGCTGAATTGGGACGGGCGGTCACACTACAAAGGGCCTTGGGACCTTGCCAAGGGATGTATGGTGAGGGCTTTCTCACATCGTATCATGGCAGAGGCATCACACGGTGAGACAGGTCAGGACAGAGAGCCAGAGGGGCCCACGTGCTGCTTCAGAACTAACCCAATTTTGCAATAACCAGTCCACACCTGTGATAACAGCCTTAGCCCACTCATGAGGCCCTGTAAAAGTCATTGCAATGGCAATGAAATGTCAACATGAACTTTACAGAACAGGAAGTAAGAGCGAAGTGTGTTAGACCCTTAGCAGTCCTTAAAATCCCAACACAAAGACTGTCAGGTAGCTGAGAAGATCATGGTAAAATGTAGGCCTTCGTGGGATCTGTACAGAACAACCCACCCACTGCATAAATAAAACAGATTTTTCTTCTTGATGTGTTCATTCATCTATCCTGAACATGAAAATAATGTGTGGTTGAGGCATTATTCAACAATAAGTATTTGTTGAATTACTGAGGAAATGAAAAGATGAGGGAGATGCACATAATGGAATCCTTATTTCGTCATTCGGGCCACACAAGTCCTTCACAGAGCAAACCACACAGCAGTTCGCATTTCCACTGCAGAGAAGCATGAGGTGAAATCCCTCCTGGGTGTGAGCCCGGGCTTCTCTGGGCAGGGATGTCACCAGGCTGGAGAAGGAGCTCCACTCTCTGGCGTCGGTAACGGCTCCCTCGGGTGTTTCGAGTCATGGGCTCTGCTGGCTGCCGGGTTGTAGATAACACACTGCGTGAAGAGAGCCCAGCTCGGCCCGGTGATCTCATACTTAGTAAAATTCCCTGAAGCATCCACAGTCATTGTTTCATTTGAGGCCAACCCAGTATCTGCAGCCAATGTCGCTCCTCCCAGCACTGAGCTTCAGATGGGTCTCCTGGGACATTGCCATCCTGGAAAACACAGTGTTCCGGCCTCGCGCACTCAGCAATGTGTGATGATGCAGGGGCTCCCCAAAAGGGGAGAGTGTTAGCTGAAAGGAGCCCCTCATTCCTCACCCTGAAGGGGCTCAGCTTCTTGATCTTGCAGGGTGTTTTTCTACAAGTTCTGTGTAATAAGCCGAGTCTGTCTTTAGTCAGACTTTGGCCTGTTTGGGCTGAGATGACTAAACTTTTGTGATTTCTCACTCCCTCGTGGTTTGATGGGTGGTGTTTCTGCCAAAAGGGGACAGAGTCAGTCCAGAGGATTCTCTTTTCTCATCAGAAATCCTGTCCGTTGTGCAGAAACCCAAAGAGAGAAGACACAGGATCTGACATCTTGAAGGTTAGGGGGGATCCAAGAATCTTCTAGCTGGGGATCCAGACAAACAGGTACAAGGCAGATGGGACCCACAGATGGTGAAATGGGAAGGATGAGATCCGTAGGAGAGATTTGATTCTCCACACAGACTCACGATGAAGGGTTTTATAAATCGGTTTTGGCCAAAGCACATCTGCGCACTGATGAGACCCCTGAGCCCGCTCAGTCCCTGCGTGGACAGATGGGGAACCTGAGATCGCAGGAGAGGGAGAGCATTTTGCCACGGAAAGAACGCTTCTCAGGAAACCATGAATCCTACGGTTCTAGATCTGACTTTCCTCACACTGAATGCTCTTGAGTGAAGGCTGACCCCTTAGAATCTCATTTCCTTGTGTATAAAACAAAGAATTCCCATAAGATCTGTTACATGTAAAACTCCAGGGCTTCCCAAGGTCACCGAACCAGTTAGGAACAGATCCCTGCATGGAGCCCTTGTTCCTGGCAGAATACTCTTCTGCAAGATGAGGCAGAGGGAGAAAAGAGCAAAACCACCTGCAAGCCAATCTTTACTTGTGGACTGTCCACTGCTGTGGCAAGCTGTGAACAGGAAGTGGTGGGAGGCCCAGAACCCCTCCGGGTTTCTCCCTCCGGGCCCTGCTCTGCGGAGCCCCATGCGCCCCGGAGCGGGCTTTGTGAAGTAGGGCTCTCAGCCGCCCTGAGTGTCCGCTCCTTCCCGTATAGTGTGGGTCAGCGAGCGCCAGAAGAACGGATCCAGCTGGAAAGTGATGCTGGATTCCTCTGTTTTGTTTCATGTTCTGTCTGTGGCTTGCTTTATGTTGGGGGGGGTAGTTTTTTTAAAAAAGATTTTCCACCTGTCGGAAGATGGAAAGGAAAGGGTTTCTCATGAGCTCTCATCTTCCCCGTCTACTGAAGCTACTCCTTGAGTAGCTGGTGTGTGTGCTTTGGCTCTAAAGATACAGCCCCTGTGTGTCTCCCCAAACTTACTCAGCACAACTTTCTTCCTAGTTCAAATTTGCCAGGTGCATTGGAATATTCCGTTCCTCAAAATGTCAATTTCACCCACAGATCATGACGTTCTGCACGATGTGGTCTCAAACCCCAAATATCTTTGCCATCCCTCTGCTAGCTCACTAGGCGGACTTTCTTCCAGCCCTCAGCCCACATGTCACAAGGAGATCGCTGCCCTAACTGAAACCTCCTACATGACCACCAGGCACCATCACATTTTTACTTTATTATGTGATGCTCCTAAGTAGAAATCATCTTCCTTATTTATCGACTTTATATTCTCTGTATTACCCCTTAACTACGATTTTGATAGAAGATGGGGTTTAGCCTGTTGCTTGTGATGTTCTCAGTACACAGAAGAGTGCCTAAGTTTGCAGGGAGGCAGAGTAAGGACTCAGTGGATACATAAATGATTTCTCGAGTTTCTACAACTAATTAGTGTGGGGAGCTTCACTTTGTACCAAAAGCACCCTCATTTCTTTCACTTAAACTTTGGAGCCTCAGAGGAATGCCTTTGTCAGAGAATTATGGAAGCGAGAGAGTACTAGGTCTGGATTGCAGGACAGCGTGGGTTAGGAAAAAGCACAGCTGACCCAGTTCTAGTTCAAGCTCGGCCACTCACCGACCTTGGCCAAACCAAACCATCTTAATTTTAGACAACATCTTAGCGATCACTAGGCTGACAGATTCAAATATGTTTATAGCATCAGAAAACTTTATTCAAGCACAACCTACAGAGAATTCCAGCATGAAAATCAGATAAAACAATGCTAAAAGGAGGAGAGGAGAGTCTAGAGCTTGCCCTCTGGACCCACCCTCCGCTCTAGCTGAGGCCACCTCGGACACACCTCTGTAGAACACAGTTCGAAAACCACTGAGTACTTTGGTTTTCTACCCACTGCAAGAAACCCTAGAAGTGGGGTGCCCAGTCCAGCAGGGCACCCTGTGCTCTTTTTCAACCTCTTACTGGATCAGAGGATCCATTCACAAAAGCAAAACCACCCCTTTCCTGCTCTGCGCCAGCAGGAAATGACAGAGACTGGTACGATTTGGCCCCTGTTTTGGAAAAAGACCTGGGCTCTAAGACCAGCTCTGAGTCACCTGTCTTCTCCAGCCCTTACACACCTCTTTGTAAATCAAGGATGCAGATAGCACTTATACCATGGGGTTGTTAGAAAGACGAAATGCGCGGTAAAATTTAGTTGTTGTTCTCAGGGCCAGCTTTGTCATCACGCTCACCACCTCACTCCTGTCCCACCCTGCCCCACCCAGACTATTATGTCCCTCAGTGAACCTGTGGTTTACTAGGAGAAGCAGCTGGGTACATCAGCAAGATGCAATAAATTGTGGTAAATCCTGCTAGAGAGGGCTATGTTAAAATTGTGCTGAACTATCAGCCAAGAGCATCAGGATACTAACTTACTCAGCGAAGGTAGGATGCCCGTTTATCTCTCCACTATGCCTTGACGCTTTTCAACTTTCCTTGGCCAGGTGAGTTGGAATCATTTATGTTCTTGAAGATCTCACAATTTATAGCAGCATCAGTGCTGCCTGAAAACATGTTAGAAATGCTCATTTTTGGGCGGCACTCTGGACCTACCATGGCCGGGTCTGCGTTTTAACTGAAGCTTCAGTTGCTTTGTATGGGCATTAAAACTTGAGAGGTACTGCCCCAGGTGCGATTTTCTTCTGCCTGTGTCACTAAGGCTCATGGCAGAACTGAACAGGATGTTGCAGGTAAAGTACTTTAGTTCAAATCAGCTGTGATTTCCCCAGGGCTTTCCAAATTCCTCTCCACACCAAACGTGCAGGGCACTGATAGACTTACAGAAGAATGATCCCTGCATGGCGTCCTATTGAACTCTGCATCCATTCTTGAATGACTGGACCTTGAAACTATCTTTGTTTTATAAACTACAGATGTTCTCTGTGAGCCTCAGGAAATTCCATTAAAATGATTTCTGCCTCAGAGGATATTCACGTCCTCGAGCCTGCCCGGTCCCTGTGTGGTCATCTTTCAGAATTCAGTTTGACCCACATTTATTACCCCCACTCTATTTTATAGAATGCCTGCAGCCAGCTACATGATTTAATGGATTTAAACACATCATTATTGCCATTATTTCATAGCTCGCATGCCTAAAATAATATATGACATATTTTTAAATGCATCTTAGGACTTATTTTTAAGTTTTATTATCTAGAAATTAATCAAATCTACTTGTTAAATCTTGCCACCCAGGATATCGAAGTCTTGGTTCTAGCTGGAAGTTGGGTGGTCAAAACAGTTTTGGGGGGATATACTCTGGGGTATTATGAGGAGGTTAGAGCCAGACACCACAGGGGGAAAGGAACCCTAACATATCAGTAGAGCCAGTACTCTCTTAGGTGGCCCAACATAAAAACAAATGATCCAATAGTTCAAAGCCCACTTCACGGAGGTGACCAATATAAGCATAGTTATTATAAAATGCTCCTTACACTCTCCAGAGGGCCAGCAATGAGTCACATGTTATTCCAGAAATATGACCAAACTGGGGAGGGGCAGAGGGTCGCCTAGGAAGGCAACATTACTAAGTTAGTGGGAAGTCATCCTTCAGGTGCCTAGACCAGCATCACCAACCCATGCAGCCTTCTCTTGGTTATAGAGAAAGGACTGCAAAGGACAAGCAGTAGTGCAAACCATGGGGACATGCTCCACGTGAGGGACACCAACACAGTGACCCTGTCTGCTAGGACAATGCTCTTCTGTGGGGTCTGCTGACTCCCTAGGATGGCTCATTCCACAAGTACTTTCCTACTCAGCCTTGTCCAAGGAACAAGGGGTGAGAGAGGCGAGGATTCAGAAAAGTGAGTGTTGGGACTGTGAGATAAGAGCGCCAGGCCGGGCTTGCCATAGAAGAATGGTCCCCTTCCGCCAGTAAGTAGGACTCCGGTCAGAACAGGGCCAGCAGCAAGCCCAGGGGTAACAGAAACATTTTTTTTCTGAAACATTTATGTAAAGGGAGGTGGCCGTGTCCCCCAAACCCGAATAACAGTTCCCTCTGGTCCTTCCTCCTCTCACAGATCTGCAGTGACTGCAGTAGGTACAGAAAGAGGAAAGGTAAGGTCCCTAGATGGGATTTAAAATATTTAATTTAGAAATTTTGTGGTTTTCTGGGAGCGTGGACTATTCAGAATCTGGACTTTCAAAGAATAGGGAAGAGGTGCCCTCACCATAGATTAGAAAGACAGGTGTTTCAATGTGCTGAGGAAAGTAGTTTCTGCCTAATATTTTCAAGTCCATCTGTTGCAGCCATTTTAATTTTACACATAAGGGAAATGTTTTCAAAGAGGAAAGCTGCTTAGAGATGTGTGTTCTCCTGAGTTTTTTAGTCTTTTTAGACTGTGAGTTCATCCACACAGTAAGCCAGGCAAAGCACAGTGAGTGGGTTAATTTTTACCAGGCTGGTGAAATCGGCATCTTCAGACCTGGTTATCATTCTAAGGGAAGAGTTTTACATTCATTTTGACAAATGTAATTTCTGTAACAAGCACCATAGTCATAAAGCAACAGTCCTTCTAAGCACTAAAACAAACCTTTCAATATTTTTGCAAACAGGTTTACACAGAAGTATTACAATTACAAGGCAAGGATTTAAATTAAATTTCAAGATGATTGGTATATAAATATTTGCTATCTTTTCCCTACCTAAACAAAGGCTGTGACTCATCTAGTGCTCTGATTTTCTGAAGCATGGCATTTCTTAGCCTCTGAAGTTTATGACTTAAAGAATAATTTCTGGGTTTCTTGTTTTAATTTTAACCAAAGCCAACTTAGAGATATTTAAAACTTTTAAAAAATGTATTTATAGAAGAGGTTTCTATGTGCAAAATTCTATTTAGACACCTTAATATATCTAAACAGCATCCCTATTTTAGAAATAAAAATACTAAGATTTATGAAGGCCAGGTAACTTTCCCAAAGCACATGACTCATGAGTGACAGTCCTGGGATTTGGACACCACTGTTTCTGACTCCAAAGCTCATTAATTCTCTTTGTCAGATAAACAGTCCGTATCTCCTGAAGCTACACTCTTATCCATGTGAACCTGCAGACGCATGAAGCAGCAACTTGGGTGAGATGCGCCATCGTGTTGGAAGTACCTCCTTCCCCATCCACTGTGGACAGGCTCTCCATGGCCACCTCTGTTCCTCTGAGCACCTGCCAGGGATGTGTCCCTTTCTCTAGGGCTGGGATAATAGGCTATCTAGGCCACCCAACCCTTGGGGAGTATGACTGTTTAGTCCTGATTTGTCAGCTTCACTGGAGTAAGAAAAACCTAGCAGAGTAAAACACTCTCCTGGGTGTGTCTGTGAGTCATGGAGGCCTGACCCTGGGCACCATATCAGGTCCCTCACCCCTTCCTCTCTGGCACTGTTCACCTGCCCTGCTTCCTGGCCACCATGAGCTAAGCACCTTTGCTCCACCATGCCCTTCCGCCATGATGACTCTGCCTTAGAGTCAGCCCACCCTGGGCTGAATTTCCCAAAACCTTGAGGTAAATTAAACCTTTCCTTCTTGAAGTTGTGGGAGTCGGGTATGGAGTCTCAGCGATGGGAAAGCTAATACAGGGAGGCTCCTTAAGAATACTTTGGAGCAAGAAGTAGATGCTATGTTTTCATCTCTGGATGTTTTCTCTTCAGGTCCAGCCTCTCTGATCTTTTGTAAAGCTTCAGGAATGCTATTTCTTTTCTTCTTTTCACCAATTTCTTGACACATCTCCAACTTCCAGCTTCTTTATCAAGAATGTGCCACCCCAATTTGTTACTCCAAACATTTGATCTGCCTTAAGTCTCTTGCAGTAAGCCAGAAGACTGGTTGTTTCTCAAGGCTTACAATCTTATCTTCCAGGTCAGTCCCTGCATGATTAGTGATTGCCTCATCTCATAAACAAGTACAACACAAACGAGGTTACTAGGGTAGTTTTCTGTGTGTGTTGAGGCTTCCTGGGTTTTAGCATGTCATCATAGTTTCCCTGAAGAATGTCTACTGAAAATTAATAACAGAAATAGGCAACTGGAGAGTAGGAAACACAACACAGATGAAGAAGAAATGATCATGGAAGACGAGAGGCAGCGCAGCTATAAGGAGAACTTCAAAAGATGTGCAATGATTTAAAAGCCTGGGAAGCCCCTCCTAACTTCCCACGTCAAAAGATAACCTCTTAGTTGGGTAAAGAGGCTGCCTTCTATACCTAGTTCCTGGAGGATTTGGAAGATTAGGAGGTGGATGGGGCACCTGAAGTGTGTGACAGCATGTGTAAGACGGAAGTCTCTTTCAAGAAGTTAGTGCGTGGTGCCTCTGATCTTAGCACTGGCAAGTTTTATTGAGAGATGCACAGGGTGATCAGGACCCCACCCCCCGAAAGCTCCCTTCCTTCCCAATTCATTGTCTGGACTGCAAGAAATGAGCGCAAGGTAAAATTTGGAGGATCTGAAAGCATCCCTAATGAGGACGAGGGACAGGACAGGAGAGCCACGACACCCTTCCGAAAGCTGGGCAGTAGAAACCGGAGTCCAGCAGAACCTCTGAAAATCTCTGGAATCTGACTCAGAGATCAAAAGGCGAGGTGTCCTAAGAGCTAACAAATAAACATGAACATGAGATCCAAGGCGGATGCTACGGAAGTTTAGGAAATTCCCAGCAGACACAGAGGGGGAAATAAATTGCCGAGTTCCACCTACAAAGATTTTCTATTACATGTGTCACGATGGGAAAAAACAAGGGATCTTTCACAGTTTAAACCAATAAAACTTTGCTATATCAACAAACAAGACAAGGAACATTGTAAAGCTTTCTGAACTGTAAGTTGTAATGAAGCAAATAAATGGAATTACATCTTTTAAATTAATATTGAAATTGCCTGCTTACTGCTAAATTCATCATGTCAAGACTTCTAAGAAGTATCCTGCTGATTCCTGGCCAAGTATTTAATAATGTATCCTTCTTTAAAAACATAGCCTGTATAGAGCATATTAATAATCTTTTACCCTTGTCTTAATATAGTTTCTCAAAAGTATTTCAGCGAGATACCTTTGTTGCCAACTATTAACATCCATGGAAGATCAACTTGGGAACTGGTAGTCTGATTACATGAAAGCATCTACATACATGAAAATATGGGAAATGTTTAATGTCCTCTTGGGGACGTGGAGCGGTAGAAACTTACAAGAGTTTACAATGAAAAACACCTGCTAGACCTCTGAAGACAAATGAGCTGGTCATTATTCATGTTGTGTGGAAAATAAGACAGACATTTTTTGCCCAGCAGACATTCTTGGAATCCTTAGGAAAAGTTGCATAGTGAAAACTGATCTTGTGTCACCAGGCAACCGTCTTTCACTCCTAGAAATCACATTTGTTGTGATCAAGTCAGATGCCAACTCTATAGAGAGCAATCAGAATGGACCCGAGTCCATGGTTCACTGAGAGACAGGTATGAAAATGAATCACATATGTGTTTTATGTCCAGTTAATATGTGTTAATTTTATAATAAAGATTGAAACAGAAAGTTAATAGAGGAAGCTGAGGTGGGACAACATCATGTAAAGGATATGCTAGATGAGAAAAATCATGAAGATCTTGTAGAAGGCTGTGCACTGCCCTTTTAAATACTTTCTATAAATCTTAACATTTACCATTATGTCATGTTGACTCTAGTCATCCAGTGAATACTTAAACCAACAGCCAAGTCTTGAATCACTGTGGTATATGCCTCTTAGCAAAACTAACATTTGCTGAACACACCTGGAAATTAGACTATTCCAGTGGGGATGAGGGGACATGGAGCCAGAATTGACTTGTTATTCTTATGAGTTGATGGTGTCATAAAATTTCAAGATATAGAATTTCAAGATATAAATCAGGTGATTATTTCCCCGTAGGGTTTATTATCATTGCTACCTACATTAGCTTATCAGAAAATTCTGAGTAAGGCCTCTTTCCTAAGGGAGCTATGGGGCAGAGAAATGAAGCAGTCTGCACAGGCTCTTTCTATCAGGGAAAAACTTTCCCAATGATACGTGGGCTCCGTTCAAGTCACTTGGGCGAAGGGGGCAGCATCGTGTTTAAATCTAGAAGTGCACTTTGTACAGGTAAGTTAAGTTTGGGAGGTCCCATGTTAGAATAAGAGGATTCAGAAGAACCACTCATCCTGTCTTAGTTTGAGCAGAAAGTAGGCATAATTTTAACACTCTGAAAAACAAAAGTCAGATGTTCAAATGAAGCAGATTCCATGGTGGATACATAATGTTTCAGTGGATGTGACACGCATTTCACATTTCCTGGGGTGTCCAGAAAATAGTTCAATGTTGAAAACACACACTTGGCTCTTTGCCACAGGGAATGAAATAACAGAGAAGTCAGAAACAAACTGAACTATTAACTAGAAACAGTGGATAATGGACTTTCATGACAGCCCATTCTAAAGGAGAACAATCCATATTTGGATCCATTTTATTCTATTTCACAAATCCCATTAACAAACAAGCATTCTGTCATTTCTTCCATCTTTAAAAACCAAATAAAATGTGTTATGTGGTCATCACATATTGAATACATGTATTAAAATGTCACACCATATCCCATAAATATGTGTAACTGTTATGTCATTTAAAATATACTGTACTTTAAAATAAATTTTTAAAATTGAGAAATAAAAAATGTTTTTGTCAGTATCTTTCTCCAGTCTGTTTCCCTGCAAACTTCTAGAGTTACCTCTACCTGTCATCGCCAGCCCCTCTCCTCTCGCTCCTCTAACACCCCTAATCCCAATAACAGCTCTTATCAGACTTGTGAAAAAGTTCAACATTGCCCAAGCCAGCAGTCAACCCTCAATTTTCCATCCCATCCGCCTCAATCTCTCAGTAGCACTTGACACAGTTGATGTGCATGGATCAGATAATAATCCAACTCGAGTCACCCAGGGGCACTGCCAAGGCCTCCTCACTGGTCTGGCACCCAGCTTCCATCTTTGCTTCCCCTGTACCCCAGGAGCACAGGGGTCCCCCGAAGAGTAATTCAGATGTGTTACTTTTCTGTTCTACGCTCCATACTGTCTTAGTTCGAACATAGCTCCGGTCCACCAGGGCCTATAGAATGCTACATCATCTTGCCTTCATCTCCTCTGGACCATGCCTGCCCCCACCCCACCAGTTCACTTCGCTACAGTCACACTGGCCTCTTTGGTGTTTCTCAAAGAAGCCAAGTGTACCTCCATCCAGGGCCTTCACACTTGCTACAACTTCTACCTGGAAACTGCTACCCCACATATACATAGGATTCTTCTCCCTCACTTCTTTGCTCAAATGCTACCTTGTCATAAAATCTTCCTCTATCCTACAAAAGATATATTATGCACTCACACACATAAAAAGCTCTTGTTGTCCCTCAGTATTTTCTTTATTGTATACTTATGACCCCTCGTATTAGTCTGCTTTCCTGTTGCTGGGACCAATACCCAACACCTGCAATTTAAAGGAGGAGAGGTATAATTTGGCTCATGGTTTCAGGGGATTCAGTCTATGATTTGATAGAGCCTAAGGCAGGAAAATCATGGAAGAAGGACATAATGGAGCTAAACTGCTTAGTTTGTGGCACCCAGGAAGAAGAGCAAAGAAACAGCACCAGGAAGAAAGGGGCCAGGGACCAGACAGAGACCCCAAGGTCACACCTCCACAACTGTCTCAGTTACTTGGCCATCACCGGTTCAAAATATCCCACACCTACAACTTAAAGGAGGAGAAGTTTATTTTGTTCATGATTTTTAAAGGATTTAGTCCATAGCGAGCTGGCTGTAAGGTAGGAAGGACATGGTAGAAGGGCCTGGATTAATCCACTGATGTGTATACACCCATGTGACCAGTCACCTTCCAAAAGCCCCACTTTTGAACACATGAGGTTTTGGGGGTCCATTCTAGGTCTAAACCATATTAATGACCCACCTAGACACATCCAGAAGTATGTTTCACTAATCCTTTGGGCAGCTCCCAAGGTAATCAAGTTGGTGCAATTAAGGTTAACCAGCATACCACTTTTCCTGTTATATATTACATGTATGAAATGTGATATGATGTATATCACATTTAAATTTAATTATTTACCTCCTCCACTGGGAATGAAAACTCCGTGAGAAGAGGGACTTTATCAGCAACCCTAGTATCTACAACTCTGCCTGACACATAGTAAAGTATTCAAAACGTTTTTGAAATAAATGAATGAGCAGCATAACTGTGAATGCTTATACATTCCAACTATAAATTCAAGCTTAAAGTGTGAAGGCAAACCTTTCCAAGTGATTGCGATCTGAAGGGGAAGTTTTTCTTGGCCATCCACATAAGTATTCTGCAGTTACAGTATATGAATGTGGAATCTTATGTCATGGACCATCAACCACAGGAAAAATTAAAATAAATCTCTAGCCACAAAAAAACAGAAAGCAATGATTAAGGGCTAGAAAAAGGATTAGACAATTAGTCATCACTTGCTTTGCCAGGGGCTGGGGAGTGAGACAGACCCGGGTTTGAGTCCTCGTGGTGGATGCAAGCTGTGCCATCTGGAATGCACTCTTACTCTCTCTGGGTTGCTGATCTATAAAAGGCAGCTAAAACCATCCAGAGCTACAGGAATCACACAACACAGCATTCTCAGCACAGTCCCTGGCACAGAATAAGCATTTAACATATGTTGGCTTTATTATTTTTAAATTCATTATCAGACTACTACTCAATCTGCATTCAGGACATTGCATTGAATAGCTGGGCTAGTTGCACACGCACCTCCCCAAGAGGATTCTCCAAAGGTTAAGTGGCTGTTTACTGACATTACTAGGTAGGTAAATCAGCACAGAAATCTACATGCCATTAATTCTTCATTAATTCAAGATTTACTAAGGATCCCATAAGGGATTGTTGAGAAAAACTGAACAAACACTTATATGAGATGTATATTCAATGAATTATGCACGCAATAGAAATCTACATTTCCTAGTGCTTGCTATTCCTGTGCACTGAAGAGCAGGTGACCAGCGTTACAGTGAGGCTAGAGTCATGGTCTCTTTGTAGTTCTAGCTAGAGTTCCTTCTGTGGGTTCCATGATGTTCTTTCTCTAGGTGACTTTGTTGATCTGTGCCAGGATATTTTACTTTGTGTCCTTCCTCCCACAAGGAATCATCTTTCTTCTTTCTTTTTTTTTTTTAAGGAGGAGAAATTTATGTAGGCCCACAGTTTTCCAAGGATTCAGTCCATGGTTGGTCCACTCCAAGGCAGAAACAGCATGGTAGAAGAGCATGGTGGAGCTGCTCATGCCAGGGAGTCTTATTTCTAGTTTGTAGATTTTTTCAAAATCTTCTCTGAGTCTAATGCCTGTTTATTAATCCTAAAAGTGATGAAGTAATATAAAAGTCTATAACAATACATTTCTCCTTTATTCATTCAACAGATATGCAAAAAACTACTGTGTGACAGACCTCACGGCAAAGTAGTGGAAAACAAGACAAGCAGAGCACAGTGCCTGCCCTCTGGGAACTGGAATCTAATGAGGAGCATAGACAGTTTGTGTGTGTGTGTAATAAAATTTATGAGTAAATTATGGTGCTCCCTGCAACACATAGAAGTTCTATACCTAGACATAAAATACCAGGGAATTGAGGGAGCTACACTTAAGAGAATGTTTTTCAAGCCTTATGACCATAGTCCATAGTAAGAAACATGCTTCATACACTATATGTTTTCATATTGTTGGTATATACTTACTAGGCAGACTTCATGACCCTCTTGTCAATAATAACCTGCTGTTTGAAAAGCAATGGTCTTAAGTGAGCATTAAAGATGAGTATTAAGTTGGGTGCGGCAGTACACACCTGTACTCCCAGCACTCAGGAAACTGAAGCAGGAGGATTGTTGCAAGTTTGAGGCCAACCTGGGCTACATAGTGAGTTCATGGTCAACCTGAGCTAAATAGCAAGACCCTGCCTCAAAAAAAACCAAATCAACTGTTCGATCAATCAATCAATCAGTAAATCCATCAGCTAGCTCCAGGGTAGAGCAGGGATTCAGGGTAAGAGGTATGTTCCAGACAAGAAATCATAATTCAAAATGTCTCTGAAATGAGTGCATATTAGTTCATTGTCTCTCACCTTTACCGTTGTGAGGTGTTAGTCAGCTTTCTGTCACTGTGACACAATGCCTGAGAAAATCAACTTATGTAGAGGAGTGAAGGCTTTCTTGGCTCATGGTTTCAGAAGTGGCAATCTATGATCAGACCATTCCATTGCTTTGACCTGAGGTGAAGCAGAAACGTCATGGTGGAAAGGCACAGCAGTTAGGAGGCGGAGAGGGGAAGAGGAAGAGTACTGGTGGGCTTCATCTTCTGCTTTTGTCCCAGGTCTTCAAGCCTACGGGATGTCACCACCCACATTCAGGGTGGGTCATCCCCCTCAGTTCACTGTACCATATGCCAATCATCTAGAAACACCCTCACAGACACGCTCAGAACTGTGCTTAACTAATTTAGAGGCATTTCTTAATCCAGTCAAGTTGACACTCGAGATTAACCATCACATGTGATTATGATCAGTTGACCACTAGTTTCCATTTATACTCATTCTAGGTTGCCTTTCCTGACTCTCTTGCAGCTAGGTTCCACATTTGAAATAGGCCATGCCAGTGAGCTGCAGTTGTAAGGCGAGGAATGTGGAACTGAGTCAGACACCACCTTACTGTGAATTATGGGAGTTATAGATAGAATCAAGGTCTTAAAGATATGTTATCTACAGAAACCATGGCCAGGTACAAGCTTCTGGCTACTGAGAGGGAGGTGTGCCCATGGTGATAGCAGCTTCCTGACCACTGGATTATCACTGTTATTACATTCCTAAATTCAATGGTGGCCTCTGATTCCTGCTCCCTTTCAATCATTTTCCAAGCACTTAGTTCCCTTATTAAATCATGTATATGCGTTGGGGGAGAGAGGGGCTGGAGTTGAACACAAGGCCTCATGCATGCTAGGCAAGCTTTCTGAAACTGAGCTACATTTCCAGGCATTAAATCCCTTTCTTCTTAAACTACTTAAGCTGCGCTGTGGGTCCATTTTCCCAGAAGCAGACTCCGAGGAGAGGATTTATGTGTGCATGACTTACTAAGGAAGTAATTCCAGAAGAAACCACCGAGGGGTTGGGGGAAAGTGAGACCGGGAAAGGGAAAAGGCCAAGTGAGGGTGTAATTTTAGGCATAGTTCAAGCCTCAGCTAGATCCCGCAGAAGTGCTCTGGAGGTCAAATTACACCTTAGAGGCTGACCTAAATTGAGTCAGGATAGCTGGGCTTTCAAACCTCATACCATCTGTCCCTGGCTATGGGCCCCAAAGAGAAGGAACAGAGGATGCCCTGTGCTTACAAAGTAGTGCAGGAACTTAAGAACAGTCCTCTGGAGAGGTACGAGTGGTTAAAAGCACAGACTTCTCTGGAAGGCTGAGGCAAAAGGATCACGAATTCAAGCCAAGCCTGGGCAATTTAGTGGTGGAGGAAGAACCTGTCTCAAAATAAAAATAAAAAGAGCTGGGTATGTAGCTCAGTGTGAAGGCACCGGGTTCAATCTCCAGTACTTAAAAAAAGGCAAAGATTTACAGAAACCGGGGGAAGGACAGACAGAAATAAAGTGATCACAAGGAACTAGGAGAGGGCCGGTGAGATGGCTCAGCGGCATAAGCGCCTGCCTGGCAAGTGTGAGGTCCTGAGTTTGACTCCCAGTACCCGCATACAAAAAAAGGGCTGGTGATATCGCTCAGCGGCACAGGCGCCTGCTGGCGCGTGAGGTCCTGAGGTCGACCCCCGGTACCCACAAAAAAAAAAGGGAACTAGGAGGAATGTCACGGAGTTCAGGGGCTTCTACAGGATGACTTCCATTACTTGCAAACCCACACGTCATCAGCAGCAGAAGTTCGAAAGTTACTGTTTTCTCACTATTCTTGTTGTCACTGGTTATAGTTACGTGTACTAAAAACACTATTGAAGTTGAACCTGCAATTAAAATACGCACCCAGAACTGCCTTCTTCCATGTAATCACTAGCAAGCAAAAGCCCTAGATTCACCCTTTGGGCTTTAGATTTTTCTATCTCAGATGTAGGATTTGTTGAAATATATTAGTTTTTATTCATATTCATAGACACCTAGCAAGAGAAAAAAGCAACAAACACAAGACATTGCAGAGAACTTGGCATCCTGCCACAATGTGGGGAATGCAGCTTTATCAATCCCAAACTCTACCTTACCAAGCAGGTACACGACTAGATTCTCTGGTGGATTCCGGTGTGTGCAAAGAAGCATTTCTTCCGAAACAGAAATCTGAATAATTTCATTCTCTATTTCAGAACTCAGTGAAGATTTACTGTTACACAATATACTTATTTCTCCCGAAGTATTTTTCCATCTTCAAATTGTCAACTTGACATGCATGGTTTTCCCCGGCTGATTAACAAACCATTACTAGTCCCCTTCTCTTAACCTTTAATTGTCAAGACTAGCAAATTTGGATAAGGCATGTATGTCAGAGTTTTTTTTAAGTAATTATGTTATTGATAGCAGAAGTTCTTTTTGATACTCTGATGAAAACACACCAGGACTTGCTGACAAAGATGTAAGTAACAGCAAACTATCTGTGAGATCATATCAATACATCACAAGAATATAACTTGAATATAATGCAGCAGTTCGATCTAGATGCTGGTGTCTGGTTGCCATTGGCAATATATGAGATATAATTGAAAAACACGATGAATGTTTAAATTTTTAAAAATTTACTACAGTACAAGAGATATTGCCATTAACCCTCCTCAAAATACTTTCCCATCACTTTGAACACACTCATCCCATCATGCTCAGAACTTTTTGAAGTAGTTCTGAGGTCCTCTTTCATGAGTGCCTTCCATTGTTCTCTCATGGCTGCCTCAATGTCTTGAACTGATTCAAAATATTCCCCTCTCATGGTCATTTTGATTTTAGCGAACAGCCAGAAGTCACACAGCGCCGTACTCAGTGAATAAGGTGGATGAGGACACATTGTAATACTTTTATGAGCTCACCTTTCTGTTGGATGTCAGTGGGCAGCAGCATTCACCATATTTTTTATCCCAACTTGTGAAGAAACTCACAAAAGAAGACCTCCAGAACTGCTTCAGAAAGTGGCAAGAATGATGGAATAAGTGTGTTCAAAGTGAGGGAGAGTATAATGGCAATATGTCTTTCACTGTAACAATTTTTTTTTTTTAATTTCAACATTCCCAGTATAATGTGATCACAACTCATAAGGATTAGAAAGATTAGAAAGGACTGACAGGCCGCTTGTATTCAGGCGTTCTATTCTAGGTCATTAACGCATGGGTGTTCTCGTTAAGAGCCGTGACTTCCCAATTAGCCCCCAAACAGGAACCTTGCAGTTTCTCTCTGAGGCAGCCTGGGTGACACAGTCCACACTCAGGTTACTGCATGACTGTTACACCTGTAAGGATCTCCTGGAAACAATTGCTGCATTTCCTCAAGCGATAAAAAATTATATTGCTTGTACCCCTGTGGGCTAGGGGTGGGCAGGGCAGGGCTTGGGCTAGGTCAACAGTTGGGGCATCTTTTGATTTAAACCATCTGTACAGGTCTTTGCTCTTTGTGTGAAGATCCACTCAGGAGAGAAAGAACTTGCTCCTACTTTGTACTTTAACCGAACTAAAATATTAGCATGGCATTATTAAAGGCAATCACCAGGACCAGTGCTACCAAGGATTTCTTTTCTCTTTCTGGTTATTCTGGCAATTCTGTCTACATTTCTTGTGCTCATTTCCATTACCCTTTTATATATGTATATATATATATATATATATATATATATATATATATATATATATATGTAATTCACCATTATAATATTATATTAACTCCTCAAAGTTTTCCTCCAATCCACTACATAAAGAGTCTCACATTTTACTGAGTCAGAAGGTAAATGATTTTGGTTGGAAATCAGAGGTCTATTTTCAGAAAGTAATACTATCCCAGGCCAAAAAAATAATCTCATTGAGTTTTCAAAATTGTAAACACCATATTCTCTGGCCATGGTGCTATAAGAAGATATTTTTACAAGTAAAGGCTATATAGAAAAGATAAAAAGCACTTAGAAACTAAAAAAGTCATTTTTGTATAATTTTGTGGAGAAATAAGAACTAAAAGTGATTAAATTACCAATTTAGATATAACAAGATGTAGCAAGGATGACAAAGTCATATCTTCAAACATGAGATCCTGCCAAAGCTAAAGTAAGAAAAATTTATAGTTCCTATGCATCTTTAGTAAATGAAACAATGAGTAAGCATTAAAAATCTAAAAGAAATCAACAAAATAAATCCTAAGAAAAAATAATAAGTGTATTCTTAAAATGTTTAAATAAGACAATAAAATATGAAAAGAAATAAGAGTACTATATACTAAAACGCTATACTTAACTAGAGTTAAGTCTATTCAGGAGTAGATTTTTTTTTTTTTTTTTTGAGACAGGATCTTGTTATTTAGATCAGGCTGGCCTTGAAGTATGTAGCCCCGGCTGGCCTCAAACTCACAGAAATCCTCCTGCCTCAGCCTCCCAAGTGCTGGGATTACAGGTGTGTGCCACTGCATCCAGCAGCAGGAGTGGATTTTTCTGAAACAACAAAAAAGAGAAAAATATGTTCAAACTAGTGTATATCCACACACAAAAAGCAACAAGTAAAATCATTAGGATTAAGGCAGGAGATTCTACTACAGATAACAATAAATATAGAAAAGTCATAAGAACATACCACACAGAATTATTGCAATAAACTTTTAAATATCTACATAAAAGATATTATTAAGGAAAGTTAAATGTATTAGTTAGCTATTGCTGTATAACAAACAGTACCATGAATACCATAAGTAGGTGTTTTTGTTCACAAGCCCATATGCCAGCTAAGCAGTTTTTCTGGCCTTTGGCGATCACTCATCAGTCTGCCTTCAGCTGCTGGCTGGTCAGGCAGCTTGGCTGCTCTTGCCTGCGCTCCTGCACGTGTGTAGGGGATGCCTGACTCCAGGCTAGTCTAGGATGGTCTTGGGCAGGCCACTGTGTCTCCTCTGTGTGACCTCGCTTCTCCAGCATGCTAGCCTAGGCTGACTCACGGAGACATGGCAGGTTTCTGAGAGCAGGAGAATGGCACAAGGGTATAAAGGCTCTAGCTATGAAGTGACATGTCATCACTTCTATGAGATTCTAGTGGCCAGCGCAAGTGACACATTCAGCCCAGAGTCAAGGTGTGAAGAAAGAAAATCCACACCTTGATAGGAAGAGATGCAAACACACACTAGAGAGGGCAGGGTTACAAGACGGTCATTAATTCAGTCCATCATGGACTCAAACTACCAAAAACTCATAGAGATGCCGTGAAAGACTCTGAAAGGCATTGCAAACAACTGCCTCCATAATATGCTCTAGAACTACTTGTTCCACTATCTAGTTCTTCAAACGCTTGAGAAAAAGTACAATTCTGGCCCTGAGCTTAGAGAAAGTACGAAAGACTTTATTTTATGAAGCTGCCATAGGTCCATATTGACATGTCAGAGAAAACGAGATTAATATCATGTGTGAGTGTAAATCCAAAAAAATCTTAAGTAAAATATTAGCAAATAAAATATGGAAGAATATTAAAGGAATAAAATCACATGGTCATGGAATGCTTTTAGTAGTTGAAAATGATTATTTTTTAAAATATTAATATATTTCCACACATGAGACAAAGGAAAAATACATTCAATGATCTTGATTAAATATCAAAATATTTATTTGGTAAAATTTAGCAATTAAAGCAGGCATGGTGGCACAGTCCTATAATCTCAGCACTCTAGGAAGCTGAGACAGGAGGAGCACAAGTTTGAGGCCAGCCTGGGCAATTTAGCAATTTAGTGAGACCCCCATCTCTAAAAGTGAGGTGGGTGTCTGGGTTTAATCTCCAGTACCAAAAATTTTTTTTTAAAAATTTAAAAGCAAGAGCTCAGCATGGTGGCACATACCTATAATCTAGATACTCCAGAGAATGAAGCAGGAGGATCTCTGTGAGTTCAAGGCCATCCTGGGCTACGCAGTGAGTTCAAGTTTGGCCTAAACTACATGGAGAGACCCTGTCTCGAAAAACCAAAAAAAAAAAAAAAGAAAAAAAAAGCATTTAATTTCTAGTAAAAGAAGAATCAAATTAATTTTGTATAAATTGATTTTAAAAAGGTTTGAAACTAATATCCAATAGCATGTTTAAACATAGCACCGGGTGGGTAAGATTATAGTTGCTGTGATAAAAAACAGATACAATATATTAAACACATTTGGGAAATGGTAAGCATAGATTAATCACATTTAAACAAATCTCTTCAACCAGATATTTCAGAACTTTTAATATATGATTGTGCAGGTCCAAGACAAGTAATACTTGAGTGCTCTTTCTAAACAGAATCTTAGGAAAGGTTGAAAAACACTGCTATAAAGATATTCTTTTCAACCAGACACAAGGCAAGAATGGATGCTGTTGCCACTGTGATTCAGTGTCATTCGCCAAGTGCTACCCAGTACCATTGGAGATGCCTACAAAACCAGGGATCTGCATCTTGGAAAGGAAAAAGTAAAAATCATTCTTATTTGCCACTGCTAACTGCCTCCCCAGAAGGCCAGAGAAACAACAGGCTGAGTTCCAAGCCCACCAGGGGCCCAGCGGGTCTCAGGGTCTCTGGGGCAGGCCCTTCTGGGGAACTGGGGACCCTGGGGACCCTGGCCTTTTCTCTCCCTTTCCCTTCAGGCCACAGAGTAAATGCTTTCTCCTTCCTCATCTTCCACCTTGATGTGCTGCTACAGGCCCAGAGGAATAGGCCAACTGAACATGAGCTGAAGTCTCCAAAACTGTGAGCAACCTTTTCTCCTTATAATTTGATCATCTAAAATATTTGTTATAGTAACAGAAAGCTGACTAACATACCACTACCCCTAATGAGCAACTGGTCTAATACTAATTAATTCACAAACTAATAGATTTCTTCTATGCCAATATTAGTTCATGAGAAATTACAACGTAGAAAGCAACAAAAATATATCTAGAATAAACTTAAGAATAGAATAAACTTTCTATATAAAGAGATAGAATAAACTTTATATTAAGAATAGAATATTCAATTCTATTACTCTATTAAGAATAGAATAAACTTTCTATATATAGAAAATAATACAAGAAAATTTTTCTGAAAAATATTTTGAAAAATGACAAATGTAAAATGTCTCAAATTGAAAATGTGAACAATGCAAAAATAGCAGTTTTGCCTTATCATAAATTCCATAGAATTCCAATGCCATTTTAAAAACTTAACTAGATGATGTAAATGTTATCTGGAAAAAGTTGCAATATAATAGCCAGAAAACATCTGAACAAAAAGAATTACATGCAGTATAAAAATTCCTGTAAAGTTATCTAAATTATCACAGTGTGCGATATGGATACTAGCGCTATGGAAATTAATGGAACAAAAAAAAAAACTGTTCAGAAATATATTTTAGAAATTATTATGGAAGCAAGTGGGATTTTATACCTCTGAAGAAAAAACTGGCTGTTCAATACATAGCATTGTGACCACTATCTACATAGAAATATATGAACAAAAACATTTGTAAGAACTAAAAATTATGTTAAGAAAGGAAACTTAAGACCACTAAAAGTATACATACGTGCATGCAAGTATACACACACATGAAAATAATTTCATAATTTTGGAATACGCTATTTCTAAGTAAGGCACAAAAAGTATAAACAATAAAAGGAAAGAATATGTCTATATGCCAAAAAACAAAAGCCACTATAAATACTGAGAAGGCACACACTAAATCGAGGAAAATATTTACCGAGCATATCTGACACAGAGAAAATAACTGAGATATAAAAAAGTACAGGTTAAATAATTCAAACCCCTGTCTTAGGTAACTGTAAGAAATCCAATCTCCTATTTGATATTTCTTAAAATTTTTAGAAACAACTTTTATGGTTATTTGTCAACCCAACTGTAAACCCTCACTTGTGTTTCCTTGCACCAGGCCTCTTCCATTTCTGAACAACCAATTTTCCAATGTCCACATGTTCAGGGAAAATTCGCCTACTGTGCACAGGATCACCTGCCCCACCCTACAGCCGTTAGGTTTCAGTAATCCTCAGAAGTACTTTTCCCTGACGTGGGGCGATTCAGGAACATAAAGCAACAGGGGCACCACTGCTCCGCATTCCACCTCCCCCGGAGCCACAGGACAACACGCGCTGAAGGTGTTTCTTGCTTTTGCTTCCTCCTGAGGCCCTCCAGTCTCAGCTCACAATGTTCTAAAGGCACCACACATCCACACTCATGGGGTCCAATCTAAAAATGGTATCCAAGTACATGTAAATAAATACAATAAAAAGGCAAAGGAAACTACAGTAAGATAATCTTTGTGTATACAACGACAAAAATTAATGTGATGCCTAGAGTTAGGAAGGGTGTGAAGTGATGGGGTCACACACAATAGTAGGCAAAGCACTAAGCCGGTCAGGTGTAGGAGGTCAGTAGACATCATGCTTCCAATTGCATAAAAATATGCACACCCCAAATTTTATTCCTAGGAATTTATTCTCGGTAAATAGTTGGGCAAGAGTCTGTGGATCAGGAGTGCTTGTTACAATATGGTTTATAATTGCAATAAAATACACGTACGCACAATGGAACAGTAGTATACAACCATTAAACATCATGAAGTAGCTCTGTATTAACTGGCTGGACATCCGAATCTCCAAGAGAGCTTTCTAAGAACACATATTCTTGGACCGCACCTCCAGAGTCCGATTCAGCAGGGCTGGCCTGTACCCGGGAATCTGAATTTTTCCAGCTTTAGAGGAAATTCTGACTCGGAGGCAGACTTGCAGGTCAGCAGCCAGTTCAGTGCTTCTAGGCTGAAGCTCTCTGCAGTGAACCCACCCGCCAGCTCCCCTCACGGCCTTCCAGACTTGGAAACATCAAACTGCACAGTCCCACCACACAGGACTCCGATGAGCCTGCTTGTCTCTACTCTTTATTTCCTTCCTGATTTCTGTTGCTCCTCGTCAGAGCACAGGGTCCCCCACATCACCCCTGCCCGCTGGGACGGTGGCACCTGCAGCTGGATCTCTGTGCAGGGCCTCCTTCCTCACGAGAAGCCCTTCGTCTGTACACCTGAGGTCTCAGAGACCAGGGTTAAGGTATTATATAGTTTCTTTACCTGCTCCTTTTCGAACATCCAAATAAATCTCAAGATTTATTTTTGAGTCCAACTACAAGCGGTCAACCTTCTTTGGGTTCAAGCTTGGAACGATTACATGAAATACTCCAGTCTGAAGGTTACCATGGCAGGTGATGATTTACAGCAGATGGGCATAGTAATGGACCTCACTGATTTACTTTCCTGTAACTTCTAAGGAAAAGGAAGCTGGTTAATTCCAAAGTAGGTCTGTCTGTTCCATACGCCTTCTTCATCCACTTCTTCAGAATCTTCATAAAGAAGTAGAATCCATGACTGAGATGAACGCTGCTTAATGGTTACAATGTAAAGATGACTCTAGGTATTAGTCTGATGAAAGAACACCTTTCAAGTTCCAAGAATGAAAACAGCAATTTGTCTCCTGAATGAACGGTCCTTTATCCAGAGAAAAAGACTTTTCACATATGGGTAAAACACATGTAAAAGTAAAGTCATTCCACCCTTCTGAGGCAAAGTGAGAAAGAAAAAAGCCAGGCAACCCCTCAGTTTCGCCATTCCCAGCACTTCTTACAGGGCGGCACATGTGTTCAAAGTGCAAGCATAGTTGCTGTTGTTCTGAAAGATCGGGGGATATCAACTCCCTCCAAATTTGCCAGGAGTGTCAAATGGGTAAAAAGGAAAACACACACATCATCCCTAATGCACGCACAGAAATCACTATGTACATGTTAGCATCGGCAGGGAAAGAGGGTGTCATGGACTACCTTCGTGTCTTGGGCATCCTCTCTGAGACCAACCGGATGTAACCTTGACCCTTCCAAAGAGTAGCCAGGATTCTAAAGTGTCCACAGATAAAATGCAACAATGTCGGGAATGTACTTTAAAAATGCAAAGAAACTAGAAGCATGTATTGGGGAGGGCAACCAGGAACAGCTCATTACCATACAGTTAAACACTATCATTCCCTATCATTTCCAAAGTACTCAAAGTCTAAAGAGAGTGGCAAATCGAGTCACGTTCCCACCTGTGCATCCATGGACCAGAGGCCTGATCAGTGGACCGAGTGACCACTACTTTCTCTTGGGGAAATCTCAGGTTCCAAAATGAGATTGTCAAGGGCCCCAAAACACATCCTAGAACCTGTAGTAAGGTTTGGCCTCATTTTATTCCAGTATAAATTTAAGAAGTTTCACATCATGAAGGGTCTTCACTGATATACAGCCAGCTAGGATCCAAAAAACTCATCTCACTCCCCTCAAATTCATACTGAGTCTCTTTCAATTCCAGGGTCTAAGGTATCCCTCTCAGGCTACTCTAAGACACAAATCCGATCACCACTACCTGTTTTCTATCAGCCAAGACACTGGCAATGGTATTTTCAACGTGGGAACTTATTTCTCTACTGTGCATGTTTTTCCTGTGTTGCTAACCAACAAGTCACGAGCCCATCTAATGGGGTTTCGAAATTACTGCAGCCGAGCCCCGACGAGTAGAATTCCATGCCTTTTATTTTCTGAGTCAGTGGGTATTACGTGGAAACTATGCCAGGACCCAAAGCCCCCAAATTACTATCTTTTTTTCCCCTCCACTGTAATTTCAACAAGAGGTCATTCTCATTAAAAAGTCTCTGGGGTCCTTGACAAATGTAAGGTTTGCACTCGCTGAGAGAAACTTGGCCCTTTCCTGTGGCTGCGAGGATGCCAGCCTCCCAGCTGCTATCAATTAACATTCCATCGGCTTCTCTGTCACCTCGGCTTAGGCCTGACAGAGTCACAGGTACAGTCCCCTTGGCAACATTTCTATCGCACAGTGTGCTTACCGCAGAGCTACAATCCTTAATGAGGTTTCATTCGAAAGAAAAAACATTTATTGAGCACTTATATGAAGATCATACCAGTCGATAAATATCCCATTCTGATGACACAGAACCTTATTGTTTTAATTAGTGATTGCTAAACTTATTTTCTAATAAAGATGAATACGTTTTGTATTAAACCAAGAACACATTTTTAGCCTCTGTTGAAAAATGGCATGAATGTTTTTAAAAAGAAAGGGAAGGGATAAAGGGCAAGAAAGACAGCAAAGAAATAAACATTTAAAAATAAAGATACAAGAAAGAGAAAAAAGAAAGAAAACATCAAAGTCATGTGAAAAAATAGAATGACAAGGAACAAAAATGTAATAATTAAAAAAGAAGGGAAATCAAGAAAGAATAGAAAAGAGGAGAGGTGGAGAAGTAAAAGGCAGAAATCAAGAATGAAAAGAAGCAAAGTATTTCTACTTCTTTCAATACACTCACTAGATAGGTAGAAATTTATTCCTGATATATTTTAGGATAACAAAACATGTATATATACCTTTGTGTATGTGTGTAGTCACTGAAGTCACAAACCATTACATGAGGGGGTGATATGGCAAGAATGTTAAGGAAATCCTCGGAGACCCCAAATCACAAAGAAGCCAGCGTGGAATGGGTAAGCAAGCGCTGACGCTGAAAGTTGTCCTGAAAACATCTGTCAGTGCCTGGTCGCCTATGAGAAGGGGTGCAGAAGAAAAGCCTCAGGGCAGGTCGGGTGGGAGACCTCCACACAGAGTGAGAGCCCTGAAAGGTGACACTCTTAGTGGACAAAACAGAGACCAAAGAAACAAAAGCCCCACAGGGGCAAGTTATAAAGAAGTTTGCCTACCTCAGACTTGCCTCAGGAAGCGATATGAGAAAAATAACTCCCAATCTGTTAAATGTCGGATGTGTCAAGTTCATGACCTCACAACATCGAGGAATGAAGTCTCAAACCAAAGAGGGGGATAGGAGGGTTTTATTGGAAATAAGGAGGAGCAGAATAGCTCCTGGATTTCCAGGAGGAGTCCCAAGTACGTGGCCACTGCTGCCCTTTGTCAGGGGTAATCTATACAGCAAAATCGCAACATGGGTACAACATGGGTCAAACTACAATCAACCTATAGGACCACAAGTGTAGTTGCTTAGCTAATATTGACCCAATAGGGAAGTGAGACACATAGCAAAGGTGCATGGAAAGAACAAAGGAATTCTTGAAAAGGGATGCGTCCAGATATTCTGCTCACCCGCCTACTTATCTGATAGTATCTGGGTGCAATGGACCAGGAAGTGCTAATTACAGTATAATCTCCAGCTGCCATTTATCTCTAGGGAGGCATGCATGGGACTTCCTCCAAAGCCAGATCCCTCTTTCTATTTAACTTAGCTGTCAATAATAGAAGAAAATAAAAGTTCTGTCCTAAAGTTTCCCTCTGAATCATGATCTGAAGTTGAAATTCTATGGGACATGCAAAAAATGTATTTAAGTCATTCTTGGGCTGGAAGTGCCTCTACATGTATCACAAAAGCAAACATAATTCTTCGTAGAGTAACACAACTTAATTAAACCCAGATTTTGGGGAAGTTCTCAGGATGAAGGCCCAAGGCACTTGAGCGCTCAGAGAACACTGCTGAGCTCATAAGGACACAAAACGATAGGAGAAACAATAGACTCGGACTTGTACCTACAAAGACTGGATACCTAAGAACAATCAAAAACTAATACAAACAGATGTGCACAGTGGGTTTCGGCTGCTCATCCCTGCTTTGGGTACTTTCTTGGATCCTGTGTGGAGATACTAATACTTTCCCCCAAATAGCAACTAGCCAGCAGCAATTCTAAACAAGGCCTGAAGAAGAAATTCCTTCATAGAATCTCAGGCCAGAAAGAATTCAGTCATCCCCTGCAACCCTATGCCTAGTACAAAAGTCTCTATACCTCCTTCTAAAGCCTTTGCCCAGCGGTGCCTCCATTTCCCCATGGTGGTGAACCGTGTGGTCCCTCCCAGCCATGCACTGGTCAGCAGCCTTCAAAGCAGTCCTGCTTTCATGGTGCAAATCAGCTGTACTTCTGAGATAACTGCTCATTACTGTGGCATCTGCAGACAGCATCCTGGGAGTATCTGGGAATGATGTCAGAAATTCTGTCCAGAACTGAGGGTCAGGTAGGTGACAGGTGTGGAACCAATGATGTGGAGTCACAGGAGGAGGATTTTAGGCTTTGTGAGTCCCATTTAGACATTCTTGTGACCTGGAGGTTTCTCAGTTCAGACTGGCAGAAAGCATTCACATCTCCCATTAAGAATTTTTAAATCAGGCTGGGCATGTGGGACATGCTTATAATCCCAGCACTCAGGAGGCTGAGGCAGGAGGATCTCCATGAGTTCAAGGCCAGCCTGGGCTACAAAATGATTTCAAGGCCACCCTGAACTGCATAGTGAAACCCTGTCTCAAGAAAACACTTGAAAAAATGATTTAGCTGAAAGGAAGTAAAGCTCTTGGAATTAAGGAAGATCTGATAAGAAAACTAGAAATTACAAAGAAATTGGAGAAACTGAAGACAACACAGGATAAAGAAAGAAGCAGGCTGGGAAGCTGACCCCAGCTCCCAGGAGGGGACCTGACCTGCAAACACAAGGTGAGCCTGTAGAGGGACGGCAGCCCAAGGGAGAAACAACAGACAGGGCCAGCAGTGCCAGCCCCAAGAAGAGCCTACCATGACTGTGAACTGAAAAACAGCATGGAGCTTTACTCTGAAAGTGACTCCTTCAACATGGCAGGCTGGAACCGGAGAAGAAATTCACTGCAGTACTTGCCATATTTGTTTAATCAGGAGCCATTTGGGAAGGGATTGACTGCTTAAGACTGAACGACGGGACAACTATATGTCAGGGTTTCTGGAATCTCCCTACCACTGTGACTGGGTGGGAGACAGCCACAAGGGACAGCTGTGGAGAGGGTGCAGGCTAGATATAGACCCCTGAGGAGTTTAAGCTCAGGCTGGGAAGGACACTGGGGTCTCACCCTTTCTGATGAGAAGCCGGGCTGGTCACATGTGGTTTTCAGAGGGGGCTAAGTCCGAAAGTACTGTTATTTTTTTTTTTTTTTTGTGGGTACCGGGGGTCGACCTCAGGACCTCATGCGCCAACAGGCACCCGTGCCGCTGAGCGATATCACCGGCCCCTTTTTCGTATGTGGGATCCGGGAGTCGAACTCAGGCCCTCGTGCTTGCAAGGCAGGCGCTTACGCTGCTGAGCTATCTCACCGGCCCTGAAAGTACTGTTATTAATTCTAGAAGACCCCACACACATACACACACCTGCTCCACTGCCAGCATCCAGCGCAGAGATCAGTGATCTGTTTACTTTCCCGTCTGCCAAAATGTTCCAGGATACACCTCAATTTGGACAGTTGCCACAGCCTAGGGTGTATGGACAGAGGGGCCTCTGGAGAAAGGGGACATCTCACAAACCACTGGGCCACAAAGCTAGGTGAAGAAAGCAGTGTGTTGGGGCACGCAGAGGGACACAGAAACTGGGAGCAGCAGGAGTGAATACAGCCCGAAGGCAGATATCATCGACCAATCATGCCCAGCAGGAGAGACAGGAAAGGACTCAGCATCCACACACGAAAGTGTGAGTGTGAAAACAAAACAGGTCTTAGCAGTGATTCACTGTCCCTCTACCATATCTGGTGGATTCCAGTAATGTGGACCCTGGGAAGAAACTACTCATTCAAAAACATGGAAGAAGTTTTTTAACTCATTTCTTTTCTTCTTTGTTGTTTTTTTGGGAGGATTGGATTTTCTTTTTCATTTTACTTTTCCTCTTTTTTTTTCTCTTTTTTCTGTTTTCTCATTTGTTCTTTTCTGTTACTTTTACCTAATTGTATTTTCTTTTACTCTTTAATTGGATACTTTATCGCACTTTTGTCTGCTCCTTATCTTCCTATTTTTCAAATTCGACCTCTTTCATTTTATACTTTTCCACTCCCATTTTTATCAGTACACCTATTAAGCTTTATTAACTCTTACTTAGTTGACTCTATGCTCTTATTATTGAGTTCTTTTCTATTGTTAATGCTGGTATACTATTGCAGTTAGGAGATATTTATGTCAGTATTCACTTTGTCTTTATGTCTCTATTATTATCACAACTCTCTTTTCCATTGTTAAGGGTGATACATACTATTATTGTAGCTCTTATTGGTTCTTATGATATGTCAATATCCAGGTGGTCTTTGACTTTATCATTGCTGATTTCTTTTCTATTACCATGGATGGCACAGTTGTTGCTATTACTTGGTTTTAATTGTATGCCCATATCTGTTTTATTTTTGTGGCATCAACAGTGTTTTGGTTCATTTCTGGAGAACTGGGAAGATACGGGTATCATTGCTGTTATTCATTTCTGAAGAAAGGGACTAGCTCTTTACACTCCCACCAACAATGTAGAAGGGTTCCTTCTCCCCTGCAGCCTTGCCAGCATTTTTTATTATTTGATTTCTTGATGATGGCCATTCTTTCTGGAATAAGATGGAATCTCAGTGTTGTTTTAATTTGCATTTCTCTAATGGCCAGATATATTGAAAATCTTTTCATGTATTTATTGGCCATTTGTATGTCTTCTCCTGAGAAGTGTCTATTTCAGTTGCCCATTTTTTGATTGAGCCTTTTATTTGGGAGGGTCTAATTTTTTGAGTTCTTTGTACATTATAGATATTAGTCCTCTGTCTGAGGAATATCTGACAGAATTGTTTTTCCCATTCTGTGGGCTGTCTGTTCACTCAATTGGTTTTTTTCCTTTGCTGTGCAGGAGAATTAATTTGATATGATCCCCTTTGTGGATTCTTGATGTTATATTTCGTGCAACTGGGGTTCTGTTCAGAAAGTCCCTTCCTATGCCTATGTCTTCAAGAGTTTTACCTATGTTATCTCCTGGGAGATTAAGTGTCTCTGTTCTAATGTTTAGGTTTTTGATCTATCTTGATTTTAGTTTAGTGTGTGGTGAGATGCATACGTCTAGATTTTATCTTCTGCATTCTGATAGCCAGCACCATTTATTAAAAAGGCTCTTTTCTCTGGTGTATGTTTTTGGCCCCTTTGTCAAAGATCAGACAGCTGACTGTCCCTAGGGTAAAAACAGCAATTTTAAAAAGATGTTTCATTATTCATCTTATTGACAAGCTAAGTACTGGCTTATGAATTCAAATTTTTTTCCATCAAAATTTTAAAAGTACTGCTCCACTGTCTTCTAATTTTATTTGTTGAAGCTGAGAAGGCAGATGCCTTGCTAATTCTTGATTCTTTCTCTGTGACTTTTATTATGCGGCTTATGTGAGAAGTCAAAAACAATGAATGTGTCAAGTAATAGGTTAATTTATTCCTATTGTTTCACTCATGTCAAACTATATAACATGTCTATATAATTTAGCCATTAAAACTCATGTTTTATAAAAATCATATATTGTCATAATAAATTCATCATGATAAAAAGATAACGTATCAATATTTGAAAATACTGGAAGTTAATTCACCAAAACCTAAAAGTGACACTGCTAAAAGAAGAAATTTGGGGAGTTTGTGTATTAAAAACATTCCTGAAATCTGTGTTTATTTTTACAGTTGGATTTGACATATGTGTCTTTTTTTTTTTTTTTTTTTTTGTGGGTACCAGGGGGGTCGACCTCAGGACCTCGCGCGCCAGTAGGCGCCCGTGCTGCTGAGCGATATCACCGGCCCCTTTTCCGTATGTGGGATCCGGGAGTCGAACTCGGGCCCTCGCGCTTGCAAGGCAGGCGCTTACGCCACTGAGCCATCTCACCGGCCCCTGACATATGTGTCTTAAAGCCAATAATAAATGTCAATAAAAAATAAAGGAGCAGATTAAATCTTTATAAATGGAGTTTTAACCTCATATCATCCATTTTATTATAATATTTTATAACATATAGCAAAGTTAAAAAATTGTCAGTGAATGACTATATCCTACTACCTAGATTAAATCAACAGCATCTTACTAAACTTTCTTCATCTCCTTTCTATCTTCAATCCATCCCTCTAGCTACTTCATTTTTTCTTATTTTGGGGGTATTTCAAAATAAATAGTATGCATCTGTATATTTCTCTCTAAATATTTCAGCAGGCATATTATTAACTAGAGTTCAATATTGTTTGCAGAACTTTTGAGGTATAATTTAAATACAGTAAAATATACCACTCTGAAGTATATATTTACTTAGCTTTGACAAGTGCCTAACACAAACTGTCATTTAGATAAAACATTACTGCTTTGTGTAAAATGTAGTGGAGCTCTTACAACAATGTAAGTCCATCTTAGCTACCTCCATCCTTTATGCTGTAATTGTCATATGCATTACATCTATATACATTATAATTCTGTGTGGCAGTGTTTTAAAACTATGATAAACAATATTTTACCAATTCTAATGCTCCTCCTCCCTCTTTTCTTCCTTCTCTCCATCTTCTCCCTTCTTCCCCTCTCCTTCCTGCCTTCCTTCCATTTTTCCTTCCTTCCTTGTCTCTGTCTCTCTTCTCTTTCCTCCCTTCCTCCCTCCCTCCTTTCTTTCTGAGTCAAATTTCCTTCTGTTCATATTTCTGTTTTTCCTGAGCTTCCTTTAGCAATTCTTCCAGGGCAGATCTGCTAATAAGAAGTTCTCTGAATTCTCTTTTAATTTCCTTCTATCTGAAAATATATTTATTTATCTTTATTTATTGAATATTTTTGTGACTATAGAATTTGATACTGGTGGGATTTTTGTTTTTTGTTTTGTTTTTGTTTGTTCTTAAAGCTCTTTAAAATTGTCTTCTGGTCTTATTGTTTCTGATGAGAGTTTAGTTATTTGTCACTCAAAATTATTATTCCCCTATCCATAATTTGTTGTCTTTTCCTGGCTTCTTTCTGGATTTTCTCATTATTTTTGGCTTTCAGAAGTTTGTGTTGTGATTTGGTATTTGCTGCCTTTTTCAACTGTAAATTTATAATGTACACAAAAATTGGAGAAATTTTGGACATTATTTTTAAACTGTATTTCTTTCTGTCCCATTCTCTTTTACTTCTCTCCTCTGGAGTTTTTCATTGTACATAAGCCTTTTGATATTTTACCAGAGACATCCGAGGCTCTATTTCCTTTTTTTTTTTTTTTAAGTCTTTTTTTTATCCTTGTGCTTATAAGCTAATTCTATAGGTTTATTTCCAAGTCCTGTGACTCTTTCCTTTGTCGCTGTTAAGCCCATCAATTGAATTTTATATTTTGGATAATTTAATCCTCAGTTCAAGAATTTTCTATTTGGTTCTTACTGGGGTTTACTTCTTTGCTGAAATATCCTGTCTTTTCATTCACTGTAAGTATATTTTCCCTTCATTATGTATAGTTATACTGGCTACTTTAAAATCTTCACCTGCTAATTTCAAGAACTTGATCGTCTCTAGTGGTGATGGTCATTTTTCTTGAAAATTGGTCATAATTTTTGTTTCTATTTTGTTGAATAATTTTAGACTATGTCTTAGACATCATGAACATTCTGTGGGAGACTGAATTCTGTTACATTCTTCAAAAGAGTACTACTTTTGTTTTGTTTCAGCAGGTGAGTAACTTCGTTATACTTAAACTGTAAACTCTCGTCTCTTCGGCATTAGCCCAAACCTCAGATCAGTTATTTTACCCTTAAATAAGCTACTTAGAATCTGTCCCATCCATGGAGAGTTCAGGGATCAACAAAGATGTTAGCATTGTTTTTCCACAGTAGTTTTGGTTTCCTTTCTGTAGCTTTCTCATTCCTAGGATTTCCCCTTCACTTTCCAGTGGCCATAGTTACACTGAACGCGGCTCTCTGAGTTTTTGGCAAATCACCCAATTTCAGCTACCCCATATGTCTGCCTTCAGTCTGAACACTGTAAAAACACAGGAAACTCACATTTTGCCATTCCCTTCTCTCAAATGCCAACCTTCCTCCAGAATCCATGGCCGTCAGGGCATTGTTTTTGTTTTGTTTTGTTTTTTACTTTATTCAGGGTTTATAGTTATTATCTATGCCAGGACTAGTCTAGTAGGAACATAATCAAACATTACTGAAATCAACCACAGTTGTGGAAAATTTTAGTTTTCTTTTATACTATACCATATCCTCCACAATGAACAAGAGTTACTCTTATAATCAGGGAAGGTTTTTTTTAAAATTTATATTAGCATTGTATCATAAATGAAAACTTACCATACCAAAATAGTTAAGCTTTACCTTGATATAGAAAATTGGGAGGGAAATAGATATTATTTGGAAAATGACAGTGAAAATTTTAGGAAAATGAAGCAGAGATAAAAAATTATATAGCAAGAATTCATACTATAGACCAGGGAAGTCTCCAAGGCAGAGGTCACCCTGAGTCCATGCTGGACCCCTCAGCAGGAGCAAGGAGGAAAGCAATCCAGAGCTCACCTAGTTAATATTTTCTCCTCTAGGTGTCCTTGTTAACACTTACTTTTCTGTCCGGGTGCAAGCTCATCCCCTCCTAAAGAGCTTGATTTTCAACTTCGTCCAATGCATAAGTCTCTCCTCACTTGATCAGCATTTCAGTGGATAGGAGCAGGCTTCCTACTTCCACAGGAAACTCACATCTGTACGTTCATTAGTGACGAGAAGAGCTATCAGAAACCCTCTCACCTTGGGCGAATCATTTCCTTTCCTGGGATTTCTCTCATTCACCTGAAAAGTGAGGACTGTGAACTAACAGATCTTTAAGTTTTTGTCCTGAAATTTTACGGACTTGTACAGAAATTTTACAAAACATGAGCATGCATCACATCAAACACATTTTTAAATTAATCTTTCCTTTAAAGCTTGCTATCTGATACCATACTTAGGGTATCATGAACTATAGAAGAATCCACTAGAGGGGAGTAAAACATTAAATGAAAGCATAACACGATGGTGGGGGTGCTGTGTAAATTATGTCTGCAACTGTTGCCTAAAGTCTTTTGTTTCCCATCAGTACCACTTCATCGCTTTAAAAACACAAAGCTGTGATGGAACCAACATCTCCATGTGGAAACCTTCTGATTTGTGGACGAAAGCCTCCAGCCTGGGGCTTGGCAGTCTTTGTCCTCTTTAAGGGACTCACTAATGGAGCAAGAACCATTCCTTAGAAAAACAGGCGAGCCCATTCCAGCTCTGGTGTGAGTTATGCTGACAAAAAAGATTCCTGCAAACTTAATTCAGAAGAGAACCTTATCTTGACCACCGAGTCCTGCTGAAAGGCAGGAGCAACTGCAATGTTCCTGACTCTTGAATGGTTTAATATTTAAAGAGATCTCTGAACCTTGCCTGGGTTCCAAGTTCCTAGTACCCCAAAAGATAAATGAAAGATTCCTCAGGTGAGGGTCCCCTCTCATTAAGATAATTAGAGATCTCTAGCCCATTGGTTTAATGCCTTTATTTTGAAGAACTAGAGTTTTAACGTAAGTAGTTCATCTTGTTTTCTATAGTGAATTTTTAAAAGATCTGGGCCCCTGGTTCTTGTTGCCAGGGAGCCGGTTTCAAGGGGCGAAGACAGGGGATGGAGGCAGGATGAGGAACAGGGTACCCTGTGGGGGACTCACTGGAGAACCAGCTCAGAGAGCCAGGCACTGGGACAACCCAGGCGCATGCCCGTTCTTTTCATTTCTGCTCCTGGAGGCTTTCCTACTCTCTTAGCTCCCTGAAGTTTCAGATTACGAAGTAAAGAGACCATTAATTTTGAAGTCGGCTGGACAAGTTTATCAGTTAATTGATTTCTGTGAGATCTGTAGCTATTTATGCAAACATTTTCTGAATCAGAGTATGTGATAGAGAACTCTGGTTACCAGGGACAAAAACCCAATTCAAATTCAGTTAATTATACAATGTCATTAGATCTCTTCTCTTCTCTCTTCCCTCCCCTTCCCCCCTCTCCCCTCTCCTCTATTCTGCCTCTTCTGTCTCCTCTATCCACCTCGATTCTAGAGTCCCTGTATCTCTAATAGCTTTCTTTATTTGGCCAATGGAGGAGGATCTCAAAATTGACACCTCCCCCAAAAAGAGTTTCTTTTTTTCAACAACTGCATATAAAACTTTAGAGAAAGACTAATTTTCCTACTTTGAGTCTGGTGGCATCCCAATCCAGGACAAATCAGACTCAAACTAAGATACCTATACTTGAATCTTCTAGATTGAATGAATGGTCTTAGCACTCTGGAGTTCATTATCTAAAGTCAATGACAAATGCATATGGTAAAAAAAAATACGAAAATGTTAATGAGCTATCTAAGTTAAACACTGAATGAGGAGAAAGCTGAACTGATAGAAATATTTAGATCTACAACAACTGCTATTATCTGGGGTATTTTGACAGCCCAGTGAGTCTGGATCATCTGGGACATATACAGACTGAATGCACCTTATCCAAATTGTTTGGTGTGGTGGATGAACTAATGGTCAACTTGTAATACCCAGCTGAACAGAGTCAGCATGGTCCTGGGTACGGAAATCCCACCTGAGGATTGTTGCCAACAGCATAAAAAGAAAACTGGAGGGGAAGATGGTGTGCTGTTGATTCTCCTGAGAAACTTGTCACACTGGCTTTCCTGATATGAACTCAGCTGTTGTCATCGTTGGAGGAGCTCGGGTCCTTGCTATTGCTGAAAATGGCTGTGGTACTTTTCGGGGGAGCTCTGGTCCTTACCTTAAGCATCACTTCCTGGCTCCAGTGAAGATCCCTCAGCCTGCTGGCACAGATCCTTCACTCCGCTGGCACAGACTTTCTACCTTCTACCACTGGCCTTTGGGCCTTCCCAGTGCATATCCTTGATACAGACTTGCATGAGACATTGTCATGGGCTCTAGGCCTCCAGTTGGACTCGTGGGGGGCATTGCCACGGGCTCTAGGTCTTCAGCTGGATTCATGCAGGACATCGCCGTGGGATCCATGCCCTCAGCTGGATTCTTTGGGTCTCTAGTGTGTGGACAGATCTCCCTCACTCTTTTGCATTTGACTCTTTGGGTGAATATTATAAGATAATCCTATAAATTATGTATCCTGTATTAAATCCTTTCCCTTGTAAACCCTGACTACAACACTTGGGATCAGAATTTTGAATTTTTCACATTAGTGATGCTAAACCTATGCCACAACTGATTTGGTACTAACAGTGGTAAAAACAGTTTTATATGCTTTTTAAAAAGAGCACTGTACTGATTACAGGGACGTAGAATAATCAAAATAGAATTTGAGAATGGTTCCTTTACAAAGGTTCCCTGTAGGAAGGTGCAGAGGCAGAGCCACCATAACAGGTAATGCAGGAACACTAGGGCCAGCACAGCGGAGCTGACCCCACCCTAGGCTCTAAAAGATGAGTGGGGAGAGAGGAACCTAGGGAGAGGTACTGTGGACCAATACTACTCAGGGCGTCCCCTCAACTGCTTCCAGGTGGCAAGGGTAGCAGTCTGCAGTGAGCGATCATAGAAGTTGACAGTACTTAGAAACTTTCATAAAAATGACACATTACAGCCAAGCTTGTGATCAGTTTATTTTAAATCCTTAATAAAATGGAAATGAAAACAAGAACGCCTGTTCCTCCACTGTGTGGGTTGAGAAGCACTGTGGGCAGAGGCTGCCTTTCACTAAGGGCCGGGGCCAGGGAACTAAACCCTGTCTCCAGGTTCTTTCCCTCCAGTCTCCTGCCGCACTCCCTACCTCGGCCCAACCTAACCGGAAGCCAGAGAGGAAGCCCTGATGCAGTGCAAACCAGTTAGGGCCCCAGGCACAGGGGAGGGTTAGGGGCGCAAGCTGTTCATTTCCGGTTCTGGTTCCCGTGGCCCCAGAGCTGTTCCTGTAATATCTCCGCTTTGATTTACACTCTAGTTCCATCATTCTGCACTTTTATAGCAGAAATACCTTCCCTTCCCTCTCTGCTCCTAGCTGTGCTACACTGAAGGCTTGGGGAGCCCTGTGAGGAAGAATGGAGGCAGATGAGAAAAGTGCATCATTCCTGAAGGACAAGCAACACAGGACCCCGCAGAAGCAATAAACAGCTGCGGGTTCCTCCGGGCTGAGCACAGCCTGGCCAGTCTGGGGCACTCGTCCAGCAGCTGCCCACCATGTTAAGTTCGTGGTGTCCCTGTAGGGCCTCAGTTTGTTTGGGTTAAACTGTGGCCCTGACAAATCCCTTTCTAGTACATTTCTGGGCAAAGTGGGCGACAAGAAGTATCCGCTGGAAGAGGTGGAGGCCGGAAGGGAAAGGGCTGCCACTTTATCGCATTCACATGCTTCTCTCCCAGGGAGTCAATGACATACTCACCTAGGTGCTGCTGTGAAGGGCCTTCGTGGAGGTAAATAAAGCGCCCCATCAGCAGAGCTCTGGCCAGGGCACGAGGGTTCCAACTTGCTTGTGTTCTTCCCTCAAGTCCAAGACTCAGACCTCAGAGGCAGAAGTCAGGGGCTCCAGGAGGCTGGAATGGAGACAGGGAGGTTGGATGCCAAGAACTAGTGAGTGGGAGGAGAAGACTTCTAAGATGGGGGGGTGTCCTGGGATAGCACAGAGAGGAAGATGTGAGGAAGGGACAGAGGAGGCGGTCGGGGGGAGAGAGACCAGCAGAGCCCACCTCTGTCCTTATCATCCTTCCTTGGGGTTAGGAAGGTTGTCCCCACTAGGTCCCCCACACTGGTTATAAATTATCTGTATAGGACCACCCCACAGGTATAGGGGCCTGGTTGTTTTTAGTCATTTTCACTCTTTTCAGGTTTTCATTTTTAACATTAAAAATATGATCTACTGTTAACACGCTTTACAATTTTCTACATAAAAGGTACAGAGCACTGGGTATAAAATGCCCCCATTTACATGGAATAAGGGCTGTTTATTCATCTCTACCTGTATGCTGAGCCTGAGCAAGATTCTGCTCCGATAGACAAGAGAAAGGAATAAAAGGAATAATGATTGGAAAGGAAGAAGTTAAATTATCATTATTTGCAGATGACATGATACTCTACACAGAAGACCCCAAAAACTCCACTAAAAAACTGCTAGATTTAATAAGCAAATTCAGTAGTGTAGCTGGATACAAAGTCAATACTCAAAAGTCAATAGCCTTCCTGTACACAACAAACTTACTGAAAGAGAAATTAGGGAAACAATACCTTTCACAATAACATCCAAAAAAATGAAATACCTAGGAATCAACCTCACAAAGGATGTAAAAGACCTCTACACTGAAAACTACAGTACTCTGAAAAAGGAGATTGAAGAGGATATCAGAAAATGGAAAGATATCCCTTGCTCCTGGATAGGAAGAACCAATATAGTGAAAATGGCCATACTTCCAAAATTGTTATACAGATTTAATGCAATTCCAATCAAAATTCCAACAGCATATCTCACAGAATTAGAGAAAACAATCCTAAAATTCATTTGGAATCAGAAGAGACCTAGAATAGCAAAGGCAATTCTGGGCAACAAAGGCAAGGCAGGGGGCATCACAATCCCTGACTTGAAATTATACTATAAAGCTACTGTGATAAAAACAGTGTGGTACTGGCAAAAAAACAGACCTGAAGATCAATGGAACAGATTAGAAAATGCTGAAACAACCCCAGACATACTAAGCCACCTTATCTTTGACAAAGGTGCCAAACACATTCGCTGGAAGAAAGATAGCCTCTTTAATAAATGGTGCTGGAAAAACTGGCTCTACACATGCCGAAGATTAAAACTAGACCTATATCTTTCACCATGCACTAAACTAAATTCAAAATGAATCAGAGATCTAAATATTAAAACAGAAACATTAAATCTGCTGGAAGGTAGGATAGGTAAAACCCTTGAAGACATTGGTGTAGGCAAAGACTTTATGAATAAAAACTCAACCACACAGGAACTATCCCAAAGAATCAATAACTGGGATCTCATCTTATTAAAAAGCTTTTGCACAGCAAGAGAAACCACCAACAGAGTGAAGAGACAACCCACAATGTGGGAAAAAATGTTTGCCAGCTGTTCCTCAGACAAAGGATTACTATCGAGAACATATAAAGAACTCAAAAAAATCAGACCTCCCAAATTTAAAGACCCACTCCAAAAATGGGCATCTGAGATGAATACACATTTCTCAGATGAAGAAATACTAATGGCAAATAAATATACAAAAAAAAAAATGTGCAACATCACTAGTCATTGGAGAGATGCAAATTAAAACAACACTGAGATACCATCTCACCCCAGAAAGAATGGCTACTATAAAGAAACCAACTAATAACAAATGCTGGAGGGGCTGTGGGGAAAAAGGAACCCTTCTTCACTGTTGGTGGGAGTGTCGACTGGTACAGCCACTGTGGAAGTCAGTGTGGAGATTCCTCAAAAAACTAGGGTTGGAGGTCCCATTTGACCCAGCTATTCCCCTTCTGGGCATCTTCCCAGAAGAATTAAAAACATCGTACCACAGTGATATATGTGCACCCATGTTTATAGCAGCACAATTTGTAATAGCCAGATCTTGGAAACAACGCAAATGCCCATCAACTGAGGAATGGATAAGAAAGATGTGGTATTTTTATACAATGGAGTACTATTCAGCCATAAAGAAGGATAAACTGGAGACTTTTATAGGTAAATGGATGCAACTCGAGAAAATACTCATAAGTGAAATAAACCGGAAGCACATGTGTAAGCATCGTATTGTCTCTCTAGTATGAGAAACTGAAAGAGTAAATAAGATCCAAAATGTACAATAGACACGATGAATCAAAAAGAAACTGGTCAAAAGGAAAGAGAGACTGGAATAGGGAAAAGAAAGAAGGGAAAGGGAAAAAAAATTGTATATATATATAAGATGGTTAAGATAGATACACTACCAATTTTACTTAGTTCATTGAAGAGTAAGGTTTGTGCCAATAATGTTTGGACAATTGAATGCTGATGTCTGGTATCCTGAATAACTAACTTAAAGATAGTAATACGTAATGTATTAACCATTGTTACCCTCCTATTATGTTGTTTTGAAAATCTGTTCTTCTTTTGATTTGTTTTGTTTCTTCTTCTCTTTAAAAAAAAAAAAAAAAAAAAAGATTCTGCTCCGAGGGTAGCAAACTAGACAATCAGGGCTCAGAGGAGGGAAGGGGGGTTTCACCAGCCACCTGCTTGTCGGGTGACATTCCCCATTTTAAAACTGTGTTCTTGCTTACGAACAGATTCTCACCATACACATGAATCCTTCTATCTGCTGTGCCCTCAACATGACACAGTGAGATGCCAGAGCAGGCAGCCAGTGCCCCCCTGGTCTCCCTCCCAAGCCTCTTCAGAGCCTAATCTTTGCTGATAGGCGACTATCTCGTGAAGGTCTTTCCACGGATGACTCAGTTCCTCTCCAGCAAATAATTGGCGCCAGTGCATACAATGGGTTGCCATGATCCTCCTCACCACCCACCCAGGTGCTTCATGGGAAAAAGAGAACTCCCAGTAACTTAGAGAGCCAGGGTTTCTGGACTAGCTTCAGTGAGAGGTCCAGGACAAATGGAACACACTGTCCACCCTTAAATGGAAACCAGGCCTCCCTGCTTAGGGGTGCGTCTTGATGGAGAGAGCAAATCTGTGCCCCAAAGGAGACCATGTATGAAAGACACATCACAGGAGGGCTTTCTTGCTCTGATTTTTCTCCAAAAGACACTTAACACCCTGGATTTGGTCTTTTACAATTACCTATGGGCTCTAGAATCATGGCAGCAGAGGAAAATGAGGGCAGATCAACTTATTTTGTATCTTAAAAACCCACAAAGAAGCCTTGTGTGATGAAAAAGCAACAGATCCAAATGAGGGTGGCCTTTGCCAGCTGGAACCATTGAGGACCAGGCCCTCACTGGCAAAGCAACTATGTGCCTTGAAAAAACAAGGAGCACATGCTGCAGGCTCGGTGGAACTGGCTTAATAAGTTGCACATTTGTCACTGGAGGTCAGTCCTTTGGGTGCCCCGAGACATAACTTCTTTAGTATATAATCAATTATTCTCCTTGCTGGAAAACGAGCATTGAACGTCAATCAGTCTGCTTCCCAAGAGCCTTCCTCTGGCCCGCAGGGTGTTCTGAGGGCACATCGTGACACTGAGTCTGGCACTGGGCGTCCACCCCTCGGCTGCTTACCTTTTCTGTAAGACAGCTCAGCCTTCAGACAGGCTGAGGGCTTGGGAAGCAAGAAGAAGCAGATATTTGACTTCGATCCAAGGCAGAGATGGAAAGCTATAGGGGTCCAAATTTTCAATTTGCAGCTTTCTCTTTTGGGCCACAGATTTTATTTCAGTTACAGCAATATGTTGGTTACTCTGTGGGACTAGGGACAAAATATCTCCATTTTTCAGTCTTTTTTCTCTTAGGGTATTTCACATCCACACCCAAACTCATGTGTATTTGGCTGTAAAGTCTTTGAAGACTTCTTCCAAGAAGGAAGAAATTTTCATTTCTCCTAAGAGAAGCCTCTTTAGTTCACCTTAGGTATTTTGAGCAAGTGTACATTTTCTTTCTTCTGGTATTCAAGTGTTTTTGCTTCAGAGCAAGTAAATACATGTAAATAATCTCATACATTCTAGAGCAGTGGTGGCGAACCTATGTGTTGTAGTCAGGGTTCGCAAGGAAAACAATTTAATACAGGACACATAATTTATAGGATTATTTTATAATATTCACCCCATGAGTCAAATACAAAAGAGTGCAGGAAATCTGTCCACACTAGAGACCCAAAGAATCCAGCTGAAGGCCTGGATCCCACAGCAGTGTCCTAAACAAGTCCAGCTGAAGACCTAGAGCCCATGGCAGTGACCCCCACAAGTCCAACTGGAGACCCAGAGCCCACAGCAATGTCTCATGCAAGTCTATTTCACGGATCTGCGCTGGAAAGGCCCAAAGGTCAGTGGAGGAAGCTAGAAAGTCTGCGCCAGCGGAATGAAGGATCTGTGCCAGCAGCTGAGGGATCTGCACTGGAGCCAGGAAGCGATGATCAAGGTAAGGACCAGAGCTCCCCCGAAAAGTACCACAGCCATCCTCAGTGACAGCGAGGACCCGAGCTCCTCCAATGATGAGAACAGCCGAGTTCCTATCAGGAAAGCCAGTGTGACAAGTTACTGGAGGAGAACCAACAGCACCACCTCTTCCTCTCCAGTTCTCCTTTTTATGATGTTGGCAACAGTCCTCAGGTGGGCCCTCCACACCCAGCACCACGCCGACTCAGTTCAGCTGGGGGTTACAAGTCGACCACCAGTCATCAATCTACTACACTATGGCACCTGCGCCACAGCCGTCTGTTCGTTATCACTGAAAGCTCTAAAAGGTTCCCCATCATTGTAATCTAGAGGAAAAGACTTAAAAGGAAACTTCCTACAATAGTTACTCAAGGAGTGACTTGGAGAAGATAACTTGCTTTCTCTAGGTGAGATCTTTTTCTATTTCTAAATGGGAGTATTGCTTACTTTTCTTGAGAATAAGCCAAATATATTTTAACCTGAGGGGAGGAAAAGAATGCTCCTTTCTTAAAACTGGGTTTTAGGTGTTTGTCGGCCTCCCAGAATTCTAGGAACACAAGTTTATGTCATTCTTATTAATCCAAAATTGATACATTCATATGCAATCTTTTATTGGATATGAGAATGTAGAAGAAATGACAGGAAATTTCACAGCAGAGGTAGAGTACTGAAAAACTAAAAGTACCACCTTACTATTGTCACTCAGCTAACTTTTACTGAGTCTTTACTAAGTGCAGGTATGATTGGATTCTTTGCAAAATTTTGCACTTCAACTTTCCAACAACCCCACGAAGCCGATACCATTCTATTAAGATGTTTTCAACAGCACTTAGAAGACTAAGTTTCCTGAACGATAAGGACATGGACAGCTGCAAAGAGAAAGAAAGCTTAGAAGTTGGTCAGCCTCGGCACAGTGCAATAGAGCACTGCTCCTCCTCAGTGAGCAGGCTTCACCTTCAGGAAAGCGAGGCAGCCACAGAAAATCCAGGCATTGCAACTGGAAACAGCAACATCTAGAAAGTGGCTGTCACCACTGAGCAACACGTCGCACATTTGTCATTGTAGGTCAGTTGTCCTTTCCAGTGTGATAGGAAGTGATTTTCAGGAAGGAACATTTTCCAGAAAGCTTCCAGCCATTCCCTTCTATCACATCATCCAGAACGGGGCCATAAGCCCATCCCTAAACCCATCAGGCGTTAAAAATTGGGACCACTGTAATTACCTCAGGCCAAACAGGAGTGAGGCACAGAGCCGGGACTGAGTCGTGAGGGAAAGAGACAGACACACTTCCAAGGAAGCAGCAGCTGATAATGTGTGGCAGACAACCAACAGCGGCAGCTACATATCCCCCTTTTTCAGATGTGGGACCCAGGCCTGCTGGGAAGTGATGGAAGAAAGTGTTGAAACGCGCAGTATTCCAAAGTCCAATCCCAAAGTCTTCTAGTCTGGGTGGTCTGGTTTGTACTAAGTGGACTGGAGTCGCAGAGCCCAGATCAAGTCAGATTTTAAGAAGGCCCTTTCCAGAACAGTGTGGCAACTCCTGAAAGTTGTTAGGATAAGGGCTTCTTATGAATGACACAATAGCACCTGCATCTGTTTATTAAAATGCGTGTCAATGTCAGGTTATGTCTACGTGGGCGCTTGGTCTGCTAGACAATGCTTGGGCAGCACCCGAGTTCACATCCCCCCACCCCCACAGTAACCCCACAATCTCTTTGCACACTGCTCAGCCTCATAACGAAGAGTCCTGTGTAAGTCCCTTCCCCTCTTCCAACTGAGCTTTTCTCATCTATAAAATGACGAGAAAAGTTCGAAAGGTTCTGGGAAGGATTACAACAGAAGTGTATGTGCAGAGCTTAATCGGTAACTGATCTAGTATAGGTATGCAAAAAACATAGGCTATTTTTTGTTTATATATAGATCAAACCCAAGCAAGCTGGCACAAAGAATTCTTTTAACTAATTAAAACAAATTTGATGCAAATTAAAACAACACTGAGATTCCACCTTACTCAGAAAGAATGGCTACCATCAAGAAATCAAATAACAACAAATGCTGGTGAGGATGTGGGGCAAACGGAGCACTTCTCCATTGTTGGTGGGAGTGTAAACTAGGACAACCACTATGGAATCAGAGTGGAGATTCCTCAAAACACTACTCTAGGTTTTGCAGTTGTGTTGGTGACCTTGTAGTTGCAATGTAATCTAGATATAATATCCCATTCCACACGTTCTACTCAAGAGTAGGATCTGTTTTTTTCTACCTCATACCAAGACAGCAAGTTAAACTGATTTCACATGTGAAGGAAGCTGCTGGACTCCTTTTCTCTCTTGGCAGCATGAGAGGAAAGTGGAAGGAGAGGAAGGAGACAGACTCTCCCCTTTAAAACAAATTGCCGGCTCAGCTAAAGCCAGATCTAATAAAGACAGAATAGGGGTTAAAACCATGGCCTCAGGAGTCAAAGGAAAAAAAAATTTAAGAACTAAACAAAATGCTGGTTCCTTAGTTGTGACAAACATACCACTAGTGACGTAAGACGTTGCCAACAGAAAGGTCTGTGACTTTGTACTAGCTTTGAAAGTTTTTTGTATATCTAAAACTAATATGAAAATTTTAACAAATGTCTGAATATAACTTCTGGCTCTGCCAAGTATTAGCTTGTGTTAAACATGAGCTAATGACTTCATCGCTCTATGTTTCAGTTTTATCCACCCAAAAAAGTGTCCACACAGAGCCTCCTTCGAAAGGCTGCTGCGAGGATTAAGTGGCTAACGCAGTGCTTGGCGCTGCACTCAGCTGTAGCTCGTGTTTGTAAGTTATTACACAGTTTTATTACTATGTGTCCACAGGGGACTGCACACTGTCCTACTCAGTGATGAGGCACAGCCCCTGCATGCCATGTCTGTTTCTTCTGGATTTCTCAGTACCCGTTCATAGACAACACTGAAGTCTTTCCAGTCACTCAGGCTCAAAACCCCTTTCCTGTTTCCCAATCCATTGACCCTGCTTTCCACCACAAAGAAGGTCCCATTTGACTTCCTGCTGTAATACCCTTGCCCTTGTCACCTGCCTCTTCTCCCCGGCTGTCCCTGCCTGGCTGTACGAGGACGCTGTCCTGACTCCCTCGCCTGTTTTCTCTGCTTCTCCGCGGCGTGCTATTAAAACTTTAGCAACACTGCAGTTTCCACGAACCCAACCTCTAATGATTTGGCTCTAACATTCAAGACCTACCTGAGTTTTCCTTCCCAGCTGTATGTCCCACTGCTCCCCTGCACTCACATCCTGCCTAGTTTACCTAAACCGGTAGCCAGCCAATGCCTGACCCTCAGTGACAGCGGACGCTGAGGCCATAGAGGCCAAGAGCCAAAGGTCACAGAGTCAGTGGCAAAGCTGACTTTAGTCACTTGATGACACTGTAAATTTATACTTCAGAAATATCCAACATCCTTAAACAGATAACAGTGACATAAAAACATACACAGAGAAAAAAAAAAACATTAAAATACAAGAAGTCTCTGAAGACTTCGAATCTGCTTTGAATCAAAAAGCGGTTTAGGTAGCCAGGAGCTCCTGCAGAATAACAAGGACAAAGGAGAAACTCGAAGTGCAAAATGGTAGCCCAGGAAGAGCTCCTTCGACACAGGGAGGCTGAAAAGGCTGCAGCCTCTGCGTGAGGCCACGGGTTGTGCGCAAAGCCATGCACTTGGAAAGCCAGGAGGACATGCCAGAGCCTGGCAGCCAGGACCCCGCCATGCTGCCTCCTAGCTCACACACAGGATTTCAGATGATGCCAGTGGGTGAGAACCACATATGTAAGACCTATTCTTGGACCAGGATCCTAGGACACTGGTGGAGGTAACCAAAGAGACCAGAGAGTAGAAGGAGAGAACGCCAAGGGAAGAGAGTCCTCTTCCCTGGTGTCCTGCAAGCTGAAATTCCGTACACATAGTGAAAACTAAGTCTACAAAAGACAATAAAGGCAACAACTTGGATATGACCTCACTCCCAAGTGACACCAATGAATTACTCGAGAAGTAACTAAGAATCTTCAAGTATTTAAAATATAAAAACATTTAAAAACAAAGACTGCTAAACAAAAGTAGTAGAAAATATACCAAAAAAGTATAGGTATTAAAAACACCAACTAGATATCCTGGAAGTGAAAATTCACAAAAATGAAATAAAACAATAAATTGAATAAACATGGAATTAGCAAAGTGTAAGATGGTACTTCTAGTGGAGGAGGAATTCCACTGAGCAGCAAAGCCAAAAATACACAAAAAACAATTAAGAGACACAGAGGATGGGGATTATGTTTAATAAGAGCTCCAGAAGAAAGGAATATAAGACATGGCAGAGAAGCTATACTGCCTATCTCAAATCTTTACCCGAGGGCTGGTGAGATGGCTCAGCAGCATAAGCGCCTGCCTGGCAAGCGCAAGGGCCCGAGTTCGACTCCCGGAACCCGCACACGAAAAAAGGGCCGGTGATATCGCTCAGCGGCACAGGCGCCTGCTGGCGCACGAGGTCCTGAGGTCGACTCCCAGTACCCACAAAAAAAAAAAAAAAAACAAACAAAAAAAAAAATAAAGTTAGTGTTAAGGAAATACGTATATATCTAGTACAATAATATAGTGACCCTAGAGTGAAAATATATGTGTAAGAGTTTTATTTAAGTTAGGTAGCCACCTCCCCCTTTTGTCTCCTTTGTATTTTTAGAGGTGGAAGGGCGGCTATCTTGGTTTTGTGTACTTGGCTTTTTCCATGCTCTGCCTGTCAGCTCTACCTCTGGTCCTTTGATGTAGGTCATCTATCCTATCTGGTCCCTTATTATATCTACCCTTGTCCTTCTAATTGCTCCATCCAGTAATACTTTAACTCTTTCTAGTTGAGATTAGCCTAAAAACCTAATGAGGCCTTTATTCTTTTTTTTTTTTTTTTCCTGCTTATAGACCCCTGTCCCTCTAATAGGAAGACCAAAGGGGGCCAAGGCCACCATGAGTCCCTGGGCCAAGAGGGAAGATGTGCACAGACCTGGAAAAGCTCCAGGGGAAGTGAAAGTGAAGAGAACTGCCTGACTGTGCAAGCCTCAACATACACACAGATACATCCACAGAGGGGTTTTGGGATATGACTTCCAATCAATCATTGGATGACCACTAAACTACACAAATGCAAGGGGACCCCTTAAGCCCAGCTAAAAATCAGAAGTACAAAAAACTGAGCAAAGAACTAACAGACATATACTACAGAAGTACAATTTTACAGATTAAATCCAAGCAAATTGCACACATACACACACACACACACACATTAATAACTCTCAGCAGGAAAAATATCAAATCCGGAGTTGCTACAATATGTTACATAAAATCATCAGTTTTCAACAAATTTATGAAGCATGTAAAGAAATGGGAAAACATGACCCATACTGAAGAAAAAAATAGAGCTGTCAAAACAAATTATGTGTGCTTAGATATTGAAATCTAGTAAAAATTACAGTTCACAAAATGACAAATGCTATAGGATGCCACTTAAAAGAGAGATGTAAAATACTCAAACTCCTAGATTCAGAGAGTAGAATGGTGAGTGGCAGGGACCCGGGGAGGGAGGGAATGAGGAGTTACTATTCAACAAATATAAAGTTTTAGTTATTCAAGATGAGTAACTTCTAGAGACCTGTACAGCATGTGCCATAGGTAGCAACACTCTACTGTGCACTTACAATTTTATTAAAAGTATATCTTATCTTGTGTTCTTACCACACACACACACACACACACACACAACAACACAGCTATCAATATATGTTAAAAATTATAGAGAAAATGTTTAAGGAACTAAAAAGCATGATGACAATGACTCAACAGAGAATATTAATTTCTTAAAACAGCAACTTTAAAAAAGAGCCAAATGAATTTTCTGGAGTCAAAAAGTATAAGGATTCAAATGAAAATTCCTAGTCAGGCTAAATAGCAAAATTGAGATGGCAGAAGAATCAGAAACTTGAAGTTAGATTAATAAGAGTATCAAATATGAAAAATAAGATAATAAAGATGGAAGATAAAGACACAGAACCTTGAAGACCTGTGTCACAACATTAAACATATACATAAGAGCGCCAGAAGCACAGAATGGAAAGGGGGGCATAAAATTAATTGAACCCTCACCAGTCCTATCCAATATAGTACCTGAAATGTTATCTAGAACAATTAGGCAAGAGAAAGGAATAGAAGAGACACAAAGAGGAAAGAAACTCAAATTATCCCTGTTTGCACATGCTATGATCCTATACTTAGGAGACCCCAAAGACGCCACCAGAAGACTTTTGGAACTAATAAACAAATTCAGCAAAGTAGCAGGATATAAAATCAACATTTAAAAAATCAATAACTTGGGCCGGGTGTGGTGGCAGATGCCTGTAATCCCAGCACTCAGGAGGCTGAGGCAGGAGGACTGCTGTGAGTTTGAGGCCAGCCTGAGCTACAAAGTGAGTTCAAGGCCAGCCTGAACTGCATAGTGAAACCCTGTATCAAAAAAAAAAAAAAGGGCCGGTGAGATGGCTCAGCGGCGTAAGCGCCTGCCTTGCAAGCGCGAGGGCCCGAGTTCGACTCCCGGAACCCACATACGAAAAAGGGGCCAGTGATATCGCTCAGTGGCACGGGTGCCTGTTGGCGCGCGAGGTCCTGAGGTCGTCCCCCTGGTACCCACCAAAAAAAAAAAAAAAAAAAAATCAATAACTCTTCTACAACGATAAAGAACTGAGAAAGAAATCAGGAAAACAATTCTATTTACAAATGTTTTTTTTTAAAGTACCTAGGGATCAATCTAATCAAGGAGATGCAAGACCACTACAATGAAAATTTCAGAACAGTGAAAAAAGAAATTAAAGAACATATGGAAAAGATGGAAAAACTTCCCATATTCATGGACTGGCAGAATATTGTTAAAGTGGCTGTATTACCAAAAGTGACCCACACATTCAATGCGATACCCATCAAAATACTAACAATACCCTTCACTGAACTAGAAAAATAACCCTAAATGTCTTAGCCACTTTTCTGTTGCTGGGACACAAGACACGCACAACTTAAAGGAGAGGTTTATTTTGGCTCACGGTTTCAGTCCATGGTCAGCTGGCTCCAAGGCAGAAACACATGGCAGATGAAAAGCTGCTCACATCACAGTGGCCAGGAAGTGGAGAGAGAAGGAAGGAGATGGGAGGGAGATGCACCCTTCCAGGTCCTGCCCCCAGGGACCACCTCTTCAGACCAGGCCCCCACCTCCTCACCAAACATTCACCTGTAGATTCATCGTGGGTTCATTCACTGATGAGGAGGGCACCCACATGATCCAATCACCTTCCAAAAGCCCCACCTCTGAACACATGAACATTCTCGGGGACAATCTAGATCTAGATCATAACACTAAAGTTCATACAGAAACACAAAAGACCAAGAATAACTGAAGCAATACTAAGCAAAAAGGCTGGAGGCATCAAAATATCCAATTTCAAATTATACAACAAAGCCATAGTTACAAAAACAGCATGTCACAAAAATAATCAACCAATGGAACAGAAAAGAGGACACAGAAACAAACCCATGCAACTGTAACTGTCTGGTTCTGGACATAGAAGCCAAAAATATACATTAGAGAAAAGACAGCCTCTAACAGTGCTGGAAAAACTGGATACCCAATGAAGAAGATTGAAATTAGACCCCTATATCTCACCCTGCACAAAAATCAGTTCAAAATGGATTAAAAACCTAAGTATAAGACCTGAAACGTATGCTGATCATGGTGGTGCACACTGTAATCCCAGCACTCTGGAAGTGTCTGAGCCTGGCCTGGGTAACTTACCAAGACCTTGTCTCGAAAAATTAAAAAGGGCATGGGGATTTAGCCCAGTGTGAAGGCCCTGATTCAATTCCCAGTACCAAACAAACAAACAAACAAACACAAACAACCACAAAAAAGAAAACAAAAAGGCGGCAACTCTGAAACTGCTAGAAGAAATCATAGGGGAAACACTTGAAGCAATAAGCACAGGCAAAGATTTTGTGAATTAGACTCTGGCATCATAGGAAAATAGCTAGAATCAACAAATGGGATTGCATCAAATTAAAGTTTCTGCACAGCAAGGGAAACAATCAACAAAGTGAAGAGATAGCCTACAGTGTAGGAAACCAGCCTACGAGTCTGTCCCTGACGGGGGGCAAGCGAGAATGAAAGACAAAAGAAACAGGATTCATTTAGAAAGAGGAAGTCAGGGGGCTCTTGCCCTCTAGTGGACAAGGAGCCCTGAGCGTCTGGCTCCCTTTGCCTTCACTCACTCAGACACAGGAACAGAATAAGAGTAGCAGAAGATTCATCTGCCTCCTATTACCCAGTACATGCCCAGATGAACAACCGGATCTCAGCTGTGTTGACTTTTCCCTGGAACACAGGAGCACAGCTTGCTGCCTTTCTCCTTTGTGCTCACAGAGGAGGTCAAATAGGCCTCGATTCTCATTATCTGGTCTCCCACACTACAGAATCAAGAAAAATCTTTGCCCAGCACTCTTCTGACAGGACTGATATCTAAAATACATATTTTAAAAAGAGGATGCAAGGAACACCAAAAAAATCAAATAGCCCAATCAATAAATGGGCAAATGAACAGATACGTCTCAAAGTAGAAGTGCAAATGGCCAAAAAGTATATAAAAAATGTTCAACATCTTCAGCTATTAGGGAAATAAACCCAAACTGCACTGAGATTCCAGGTCACCGCAGTCAGGATGGCTATCATCAAGAACTGAGAAAACAGTAAGTGCTTGTGCGGATGGAATGGGAAAGGAACACACCTGTGCTGCTGGTGGGAATATAAATTAGTACAGCCACTCTGGAAAATCAGTATGGAGAGTCCTCCAAAAACTAAAAATAAAGCTGCCATCTGACCCACTCCCTGGTATATAACTGCAGGAATTAAGTCAGCATACTATAGGGACACCTGCATACCTGTTTTCGGCAGGGCAATTCACAATAGCCAAGATACAGAACCAGCCTAGGTGTCCATCAACAGATAAATAGATAACAAAAATGTAGCACACACAATGGAGTATTATTCAGCCATAAAGAACAAAATTTTATAATTTGCAGGAAAATGGATAGATCACCATGCTGACTGATATAAGCCAGACTCAGAAAGACAAGAATCATGTTGTTTCCCTAACATGTGGAATCTAAGATGGCATGAAAGTAGAAGGGAGACTATTATTAGACAAGAGGAAGGTACTAGGCAGGGTAACAGGGGGAATGGATATGATCAAAACTGAAGCTTGATATTTTATAAATAGGCACTAATAATAAAAGGAAAACAAACTTTACAAAAAATTGAAGAAATAATGGCCGCAAAACCTCCTAAACCTCCTAGTTTTTTGTTTTTTGAGACAGGGTCTTGCTATGTAATTCAGGCAAGATTTGAACTTTCTAGGTAGCCCAGGCTGGCCTTGAACTTGTGGTGATCCTCTTGCTTGAGCCTTCCGAGGGCTGGGATTACAGGCATGCACCACCACACCTGTTCTAAACTTGATTTTTAGAAAGAATTAATGAACAAACCCCAGAAGCTCAACAAAACCTAGAATAAACCCAAAACAAGACAGACAGAAATAAATGAAGTACTATACCTGCTCAGACTTCTGAAAGTCAAAGAGAAAATCTTAAAAAGCAGTGAGAGAAAAACAACTCATCAGCATAGAACAATACGGTTAACAGCTGACCTTTCAACATAAACAATGGTGGCCCCAAGGCAGTGGAATGACATATCGCAAAGGGGGCTGTCGAACAAGAATTCTAAATCCATCAAATATTGTCCTTCTAAAATGAATCTGAAATAAACTCTTAAAGATTGAGAGAACTTGTCCCTGGCATTGTTGGCTTACATGGAATATTAAAGGAAATACTGTAATGAAATGACAACAGACTTGGAAACTTAAACGCACAGCACAAAATGAAGAGTAGCAGAAATGGTTAATATGTGGGTAAATATAAATGTATATTAATATAGATATACTATAAATATATATGCTCTTTTCCACTTTTAATTTCTTTAGAAATTAAAATTTAATTTCTAAAGTGATTTTAATTTGATTTGATTTTAATTTCTTTAGTGATTTTTACAAAGAATAACTATAACATTAATTTTATATATATTTTTGTATATAAATAAGATAAAGTTAATCTGGAGGAAAGTTGCTGTATTTTACCAGATGTTAGTACTTACCTGAAATAGACTGTAAAAAGTTAAGATGCCTATTATAATACTGACAGTCACCACTTAGAAAATAAAAAAATAGTAAAAACTTAAGTAATTAAAATTATATCCTCATAAGTATCTGTTTAACATAAAAGACAATAAAAAAGAAATTAACAAAAGACATATACAGAAAAAAAAACAGCAAAATGGTAGGTGTAAATCCAACCATAATTATGTTCAACTTTAATGGACTAAAAACTCCAATGAAAAAGCAAAGATTATCTGACTGAACTAAAAGAAAAAGCAAGAACCAGTAATATGCTACCTGCCAGAGACTCACTTCAAATTAAAAGATGCGAATAAAAGGACAGCAAAAGCTTTATGCTGTGTTGTGGTTTATATCTAGATGTTCCCCCAAGCCTCATTGCTCATAGGTGGGGCTTTTGGGAGGTGACTGGATCATGGGTGTGTGGTACCAGATTCATCCACTGAGAGTTTATAGCTGGGTGTGACGGTGGGAGATGAAGCCTGGTTGGAGGAAGAGGTCACGCCTTCCTCCTGTGATCTCTCTTTGCTTCCTGCCACCATGCCATGTACTGTTTCTCCTCTGCCATGCCCCTGTGCCATGCCGCTCTGCCTTGGAGCTGACTGGCTGTGAACCAAAATAAATCTCTCCTCCTTCAATTTGTGGGTGTGGGTACTGTGTTTCAGTGACGAGAAAGACAGCATGCAAATGGTAATCATAAGAGAGCTGGAGTGGGTGTAGTAATGATAGACAAAATGCACTTTGTAATAAGAAATATTATTAGAGACCAATAATAAAGTGTCCAATACATCAGAAAGATGTAACAAATATAAAGGTCATATAAAGCTAACAACCAATCCCTAAAATACATGAAGCAAAAACTGATAGAATTGAAAGGAACTGATAATTTAATAATTATAGTCACCCTTGATAACTAAAAGAACAAAAAGGCAGAAAATTAGCACAGCTATAGCAGATCTGACCAACACTGTCAACCGAACTAATGATCTAAGAGACATTTCTGAAGTCTCCACCCCATGACAAACACTGTTTCTGGTGCGTGTGGACACTCTCCAGGACAGACCATGGGGCAGGCAAGCCATAAAACAAGTCTCAAGAGAATTAAAGGACTGGAATCACTCAAAGCGTATTCTCCAATAGCAAAGAAATATAAAACATCAGAAAAGAAATCTGGAAAATCCTCAATCCTTGGAACTAAGGCAAAACCATAGCATATGCAAAATTATGAGAAGCAGCTTAAACAGTATGTAGAGGACACTCGGAGTTTCAAACATCCACTTTGGAACAGTTTTACACCCATAATCTAAACTTCCAGTTTTAGATGAAAGAAGGATGCTTTAAACCTAAAATGAGTAGAAGTAAGGAAATAAAACCAGAAATCAATGAAAAACCAGTGAAAAGGGAAACAAAACATAATAGAAAAAAATAAAAAAAAAAAGTTCTTTGTGGGAAAAAAAAAAAAATCAAACTTGAGAAACGTTCAGCTACACTAAGAAAAATGAGGTGACATAGAATACCACAATTAGGAATGAAAGAGAGGACACAATTACTGGGTACTGAAATTAAGAGAATACTATGACCAACCTTATGTCCACGAATTAGACTCTTCAGATGAAATGGTCAAATTCCTCAAAAATAAAAACCTGTCAAAACCCAATAAAGACCCCCAAATTGTGAATAGCTTTGTAACCAGAAAGTTAATTATGACTTAAAAGTCTCCCCCTGCACACACATGCACAGACTATGTCATCACCTAGTGAGTTCCGTCCACCTAAAGAAATAATTGTGCTATGGCAAGCAGAAACACGAAACGACACCTAGGATTTGGAGACAGGGAACAGCTTTATTTTACACCGGTGGTCCTGGCTGGCTTGCTCCCAACAACAAAGAAAGCCGGGCCCTGCCCTCTAGTGGGCTAGGGTTTTTATAGGCTTTTACAAACAAGAAGTACAGAATCAGAATCAGAACGGTAGGTTTTTGATAGGACAGGGCAGGTCTCATGACTAGGGAACATGTGGATCGAATGGGAAATGGAAACACAGTGCCCAAGATGTCGGCGTGGATGAAGAACCAGGAAGTGAATTGTGGGCATCCTCGAACAACAAGTGAGGAGAGCATATTAAATGAGGCAGGTTGAAAAATAAAAATAGAATAAAAGGGGCTTTTTCACTTTAGTAGCAGTCCTTCAATTCTCCCAGAACAGAGGCAGAGAAACACTTTCAACTCATCCTTAGACCAGAGTTACCCATTCACCTAGGAAAGACCAAGATCTGAAAAAAGCCAAGAAACCAACACCCCTGTGAATATACACGCAAAAACCCTTAATATAGCATGAGCAAATGAAACCCAGCAACATATTAAAAGCGATCAACACAACAACATGGGATTTATGTGACCACAATGCCTAAGCCGCATCCACCTCCCCTCTGTTCTGCCGTCGCCTGAGTCTGGATTCAACAGATTCTTGCATCTACCTCAAACACCTGAACTCAGACACTGAAATCCAGCGCAGAGTTTGGGCTCCTCTACATCTAGTCACCAGTCAAGGTGACAGAGCTTTGTTCTAAAAGGTGACAGTCAAGTTCTAAAGTTTCACTTCCGGGTCGTTGCTTTTTAGAGCTGGCAATCAGCGGAGGAAGATGTATTTGCCAGCCACACCACCACTACCAGTTAGCCTGGTTCTGATCCATAAAATATAGTCCATAACCGTTTACAGAATCGCCGGAATACCCTAAAATTTTCTTACTCCTCTCGGTGAATCTGTAAAAGAATTTATCTAGAAACAATGGCACTGAGGTAATTATTCATTTCTGCGATCTGTCCTTCAGAATTACAAGCTTCAACCCACAACATCAGTAAGTCAGCCGATTCTGCACTATAAATGGAAAAATTAATAGTTTTGCATTTTTCACTATATAAAAAAGCATATTTTAACTTCCAAAAGGTATTTCAGGGGAAAGAAAAATGTGAAGTCATAGAAGAGAAAGTCTCTGGATATCACAGGTGATTTAAAGTCACTCAAATATCAACTGAAAAGGTTCAGACTAATATTTTAAATAGTGAAACCAGGACACAGCTGTGCATTTTATAACAAAACCCCCTTATAGGGGCGGGTTGAGACAGGGTCTCACTGTATATACATAGTCAGACTGGCCTTGAATTCCCTATATGGTCCAGGCGGGTCTTGAACTCAACGGCCATCCTCCTGCCTCAGCCTGTCAGTGCTGGGACTGCAAACATAAGCCACCATGCCCAGGCTACAAAACCTCTTTTGAAAACAAGGGTTGAAATTTTAAGTAGATATTTTCAGGAAAAGTATGTCTGTTTTAGTCCATAGCCTTATAAACATGGCTAATTTTAAAAATCAGATTTGGCTGGTCGTACACACAAGTAAAGTTCATACTGTACTTTTTCTAGGTGAATTTCAAACGTGATGTCAATATAACATTTCTATATCATGCAGTACAAAATAATTCATGACAAGTGTACAGATTACATGCAATTTTATTTAAATAATACAGCAGAGTGAGCCAATTTAGAAGTATAAAAACAGATGGTTTAGCAACCAAATATAAGCACCACACAAAAGCAGATTACACATATACCATCCGGCCTTTGGAAGATTAAGGCAACATAAATATCTCAAGTAGTTTTATGAGAATACTTTACTCATAATAAAAGATATTAAAACATCTCAAAGTAGGCAGAGCCCACATTTCTTTCAGTATGAAGTCTTCTCTTTCAATTTTCTTGTTGATTGATTAGTGATTCTTTTTAAGTTCAGCACAGTCAGTCCAGGTGGACGAATGGGCTATCAAAGCCACTATCCTGCTGACCGGACAGGTGAGCAGTTAACGTTCGCGCAGGCTGCCGACTCTCCAGAGCCAGCGGTGAACTGCTCAGAGTTCTGAACTCCGACTTCGGCAGAGCAGCCTTCGGGGGAGATGGGTGTCCACGAGTCCCACCCGCCTTCCCTTGCTGGGGACACCTGGCTTCGTCTGGAGCATGGTCTCTCTGATGTTTCATCAGCTGACCGTTTTTCTCTGCATCTGGGAGACAAGTGGTCGCTAAGAACTGTTTGAACTTCGTGGGTTCACCCAGGACATCCAGAGTTCCCTGTGGCTGATCATATAAAGACGACACTTCAAGACTATGACAGGGTAGAGTGGTGCTGTTTGAGAGCCAGCTGAATGAGTCCCTGAGGGGCCCCCCATCCTTCACTGGAGTTTCCTGAACACCCAGACCTTGGCGCAGCTCACAGGTGGCGTCTTCCCCGGCCATGAGTGAAGCACGTGCGTACGGCTCAAAGCCCGGACTCCCGCTGGGCTCTGGGAAGGTGGCGAGTGTGGATCCTGACTCGGTGAGCCCAGGACTGCACCGAGGGGAGGGCTTATCTCCAAGCACTCCAAGCAAGGTGTGTGTGGCTGGCTGCAGAAATGAGGCAGAATCTGGGTCGACGAGTTCTCTCTTCCTGTGCAGAGCCGAGCCTCCCTCACCTTCGCATAGCACAAACTCAGGAGAAATATTCTTTGGCAAAATGTCCTGGGGCTTGCATTGACTGTCCCCAAACTGGAAGTCTGAAAGTGACCCTTTGGAACCCACCTGCTTCATGCCTCTGTGCTCGGAATCCTCCAACCGCCTTTGCAAGTTACAGGTGGCCCTCTTCTTAGGAGCCTGTGTGCACGCACCTCGGGGGACAGCTGTTACGCTGTCCCGTTCACTTTCAGTGCAGCACGGTGGATTCTGGTTGACATCGTTTCTTTCTGATTTTTCAACTTCAGCCAGCATCTCTGAAGCCAGGGGCAGTGTTACTACGTGTAAAGGAAAACAAAATCAGGGGAACACACATTTGGAGAAAATTAACCTTTAAAACAGAATACATTTATGGTTGTAAGTCTGCTCAAAAAATGCATATACATTTTAATCCTCAAAGAAAATGCACCAATTCTAGACCTGTAAAAATATTCTTTTTATACATATGTATCAAGTAAATAAAGCTTGGTAATTTGGTTGCTGAAATCTGATACATTATTACTGCGATCCAACCAATCCATCACTGTTACAGATTCCAAGAGTCAGCTGCCATGTTTTCAGTTCTTGCCCATTCTGACATCAGGGATGGAGTTTGTGACAAAGGAAGTTTGCCAGAAGCAACCCAACAACCCAGCACACACACACATGTGCACGCACACACTAGTGCACACACGCCTCCATAAAAACTAAACAGGTTCTGATTTACTTGGCTAGGATACTAAATCAGATCAGAAACAAAATTGCCACATGGCATAAAACCAGAAACAGCAAATCTCAGAACCGTGTGTCTTGAGCTCTAGCATCCATGCAAAGGGTTCTAGCGGGACATTATTTGCACTATTTCTCCAGATTTAGAAAATTATTTGAGGCATAAAAATAAAATGATTTGAATAAAATTATATGAGGAATGTTTCATGGATTCCTGAATCACCTCTGCTTCAAATTTTCTAGAAGTTCAAAAACTCCATCCTGACAGATACGTTATATATCTCCCAGTGCCACAGTGTGTACGTTTTTTTCATTTTCCATGTATTTCTATCAGCTCATACTTTATAAACTGTTACACACAGAAAGAAAAAATTTGTACTTTCTTAGGAGTGTTCCATTATTACTATGAACGATCATCTGTCCATTTTAATGCTATCTCTAATTTACTTTTATATTGCACTCCTCTTTATAATTTATCTAATGTCAGCACTGCATTTGCTTGGCATATCACTCACCGACCTTTTATTTTGCATTTCAGAAATGCTTATAAAAAGAGCAAATACCTGTATTTTGTAAATTCCTATTTGAAAGTTGTGGCTTTTTTGGGGGGGGGCACTAGTGGGGATTGAACCCAGGGCCTTTGCACTGAGCTACATTCCCAGCTCTTTTTAAATTTTTTTTATTTTGAGACAGGTTCACACTAAATCTCTAAGTTTCCCAGGCTGGGCTTGAACCTGTGATCCACCTGCCTTGGTCTTCTAGAGTGCTGGGATTATAGTTGTGCACCACCACACCTGGCAAGCTGTGGGCTTTAATGAGTAAATCTAACCTCGTCATACTTAGTTTGATTAATGATATTATTATCTTCCACTTACCCAGGTTTTCTAGGTTTTTCCCCCCCTTTCCTGATTTTGTTATATTGAAATTTTTCTTCCAAAGTTTTCCTCTACTAATTTGAAAGTTATATATTCCAGTTCTATTTCTTTGTTGGTTATCCTTAAATTTCAACACATAGACAAAAATCTGCATTTTTCTAGGAATGGCTAGTGTTATCAGTGTCTATTATCTCCTTGAAAATAGTAAGTCTTAGTTTCTGCGATGATATTCTCTGCCACTTCTCTAAGAATACTCTTCTCAGGCCCCCTCATCTGACCTATGAATACTATTATTGCCTTAGGTATAAATTTTATTGGTTTTGTTTCGTTGTTAGTTTGGTCTTTTTTCATGGTGGTGGCTTTCTGTAAATACACAGTCATTCTTAGTTAAATGCTCATCTTTTAGATGTTTTGAATACTGTGTCTGTCCTGCTTACTCAGAGGCACTGGGGAGCAGAAGGGGGCAAGAGCTGCAGGGTAGAAAGAGCCAGCAGTTGGCAGCCTGGGCACACGGGCTCCTGCTCCTCCTGGTTGTGGCTGGCCACCTGCAACACTGCCTGTCCCAGACTTGCGCTTCCACGTCTGCGGCCCAATGGAACAGAAGAGAGGGGACGAAGAGATGAAGAGACAGGGACTCCACCTGGTTGCTGCTGCTCTAGAATACCAACTAATGACCCCGGAGGTAACCACAGAGCCCGGAGCACAGCAGCTTCACGGGGGCACAGTTTTGGTATTTCACCTGTGTGTGGTTGTCATTGTCTGGCAGTTGACCTCAAGTTTCCCATCTTCAATCTTATACCATCTTCCTTCTCCCAGGAATTTCTCATAGCTTCTGGTCTGTTCATCACAACCTTTTCTCCCTTCTTTTTAAATATATGCTTTATTAGTTCCTCTTTATTTATAAATACTGAGTTTCAGTGTGGTATTCTCATAGATGCATCTAACATATTTTGATTATGACCATTTAAAACCCAGTTGTGATTTCATATTTTTCTCATTCTTTATTGCTTAAAATCTTTTCTGTCATAGCTAGGGACAGAAGCAACAGTGGGAAGTGGGTGGGAATGCTCATTGTACCTATTCAGCTGGAAACTCTCTGCTCCTTCATGTAAATTTCCATTCAAGTAAAACCCATGCATACAACTTTATAAATTAACTCCCATTCCTTACACTTCTGCTCTTTTTCATACGAGAAACACTAAATATCCACAAAAGAAGAGAGAGAAAAACCACCCAAGTGACTCATCTGGATGTACCTGGCTGTGTCTCTTTGCTCTGGAGTCTATGAGAAGTTGGCATTTCCAGCAACTTTGCCATCGTAGCAAGTTTGCTAGCAGTGTTCATGATCTTTTTCTCAGCCCTGTGGGGAATTCCAGAATGTAAAATTAAAATAGTTTAAGTGAAAAAATGAGTTTCCTAAGCCCTGGATTTATTTTCCTCTTAGCTCCGCCAACAGTTAGGGTAGTACAACCATAAGCCTATCTTAATCCCCAGTGGCGGATCATAGAAAAGTTAATTCTGTGGCTAAAGAAAATGCTTAGAAAATGACAACATGCTGTTCTGGAGCTCTTGGGACAACTGTCTGTCTAGACTAACTTACCCTTCTTCTTTTCCATCATCCTGCAAAATCTGTTGGAGGCAAATCAAATAATATTTACGCATCTTTCGGGCGGTTTCTTGACGCTCTCGCAACACCTCCTCCTTTACCATTTCCGCAGCCCTTTGCTTGCTCTCCTGGATGTAGCGGAGCATGTCACCTGCAGGGCAGGGAAAGCCCACAGCAGGTGAGCTCAGGGAGAGAGGGACAGACCAATGTCCTGGGAGAGGAAGTGACTGGAGGTAACATCGTGGGACATTTGGACCATTCCAGACCACCATCTTGGTAGGACCAAAGGGAAGTGACCTGTTGGTCCTTCTGGATTGATGATAAGGGAAGGCAGCATGGTGGGCTTCGTCATATTCCAAAACACTTTAACACAGAAGTGACGTAAATGTGCAGCACAGAAATGCAAACATTGCAACTATACATGATGCCCAGTTAAAAGACAACACATATATAGCACGAACAGAAAAGGAAGAGAAAAACAGACAATGGAAAGCAGAAGCAGAAAAGGAGGTAGTAGGAGCTGGACGCCTACTCTCCTCTTACGCTCTGAAGGTCCACATTCCTTTATTAACTTAATGCTTTCTTGGGTATCTAACTAAACACAATATTACAATGCATGAGAGAGATGTACAAAATGCTACTGCCAGGAGGGTGCTGACAATTACAATTTTCTCCTGAAATTTATACAAAATCATAACTCACAGCTTTTTCACTCTCTTTTCACTTTTAACTCAATGGGGCTTTGACTGAGACTATGATTAGTTAAGGCAAACTACTTTTACTAAGTCCATCCTATATCTAGAATGTCACCATCCTTATTATATAAGTGACGCTGATTCATACAGGAATGGCTCTGTTAATGTCAGCAAGCATCTGAAAATTACATGTTCTATGCAAAAATACTAAGGAGGAGGGGGTTTATTTTTTGTTCAGTTGGAAAAATTAAAATGAAGTATAGTCAACACAAATCTCTAGTCATCTTTCTAAAATATAACCATCACACACACACACACACATTAGGATGAAAAATGTTTAAAACTTCACTTCCTAATTAGATTATTAACCCTAAATTGCTTTGTCTGTAGAAATACGCCCTTTGTTAGCACCAGCAAGAACTGAGATGCAAATCCTCTTAAGTGATACTGAAGGAGCTTTTCAGACTATTTACACGATTCTAGCATCTACTCATTATTTTGGAATTTGAGACCTGTTCCTGTTCTTTAAAAAGTGAATACAATTTTAGGAGGCAAACATATATTTTTCCTATATAAACACTGGTTGCTATGTTGTGACATATGTACATTTAGGGCAATTTGGTAATGAAAAAGGAGGAAGTAGTCTATATAGAGAAAATATACGAGAAGAATGATTTTCAGAATAGCTGGTACCGCCTGGTACCGACCAACAAAGACTTGGCAGCAAACTTACAGCTGTTTGAAATAAAAATGAGAAATAACAGATTGACTCCCAAATACATTCACTGTCAGAGGCCCTAAAAGTTTATGCTAGAAAGTAACAATTGCTAATTTAAAACTCACTTGCCATTTTCCTCACTACAACTTATTTAGATTGTAAGGTTATTAAATTTTTACTTTATACAAATGTTTAAACCACAAAAATGAGATAGTCAACAACATAAAAGTAACTCTACTCTCATGCCTCTTCCAAAGGACAGTATTTGGGCTAAATGATCCATTACTGCAAACTTTTGAAACGGTATTAATGGTATTAAAGGTAGTTTTTGGAAAATTCCCAGTTTACGTTTCACAGTAATGAAATGGCCCAACCCCTAAGACTCTGGGAACGGCTTTAGAGACTTACGCTTAATTTTCTTCACAGCTTTAATGTACTGCCCGCGAAGCTCTTCCAAGGCCTGCTCGTTACCGGGCCGACAAGCACTTTCCACAGCCCCTTCTGACTGTGACCTAAGACAAACCAAAGGCGGCAGACAGAGACCCTGAGGCGCTGCGCAGGTCCTCGTGCGCGAAGAGAGTTGTGCTGAGAGTTTCACTCTCCATCTCCACTGCACGGAAGAGGAAGAGGGAAATCACTGAAACTACGGTTGCTTAAATACATAATGGTAGCCAGGCCTGTGGTGCACACCTGTCACCCCAGCACTCCGGGAGGCTGACGCAGGAGGACTGCAAGTTCAAGCCCAGCCTGGGCAGCTTCGCGGCTTAGTGAGGCTCTGTCTCAAAATAAAAGGTACAGAGCAGAGGATGTAGCTCAGTGCAAAGGCCCTGGGTTCAATTTCCAGTATCACAAAAGAAAGGAAGGAAGGTGGGGGTGAAGAAAAGGTATAGCTACATAATGAAAATGTATAAAGCTATTGAAAAGTATATTGTAGGCAAAAATCAAATAACTTGGACAAATGCTTTCCTAATTACATTAATGAAGGGTTATAATAACCCTGGTTTTAAAAACACGCTGTGTACATGGTGTGTGTACATAAAGAGGCTTAAATGATATAAAACAAGGACTTAACGTGGAGTATCTTCTGGGGATAGGGTTTGGGAGATTTTCTTCTCTTTTATACTTTTTTCTATGTAAAAAAATAATAAGGGTCTCAAAAATGGAATGTTACTTAGAAACAAGGTGGTTTTAATATAGTAAACATCTACCTTGGCGGCATTTTACAGAGCGTTCGCAGTTCTTCCAATTTATTCTTCATGTCATTGTTTTCTTCTATTAATTCTTCAACAACTTTAGTATTCTCTTCTACAAAAGAAAGTTTATAGTACATTAGTTCCTCCATCTTCCCTCCCCCTTTGTGTCCCCAACAGGAACGTCTGCAGAAGGAACTGCCTCGTTTCCGGCTGCTGATCTGCCATCCGTCCCCGATGAACCCTAGTCTGACCATTCCCTGGTCTGTTTTCTCAGCACTGAAAATCCGCCCTCCAGCTTCCCCTTCCTTTGGGTTACACACTGCCCCAGAAGTGGTCTGAGCCCTGGCTGTTGCTTCCCAGCTACACCGCAGCTCTGCGAAGCCTCGGAGCTGCTTTAATTCCATATTCCGGTGTCCCATCTACAGTCAGTGCCCGTCTAAATGGTCAGTGAACAAGCGCGCCACTATAAAACAACAAGAAAATTAACCTTAAGTATATGCCATTTCTAGAAATAATGTAAGATTTCCAATTCTCTGAACTTTTAAAAAGATGAGACTAATAAGAGTCTATGTAGCATGAAGGAAAAAGAGCCTGCACTTTAGGCTTAGAGAGACAGATTAACTACTGGTCCAGCTTCTCAGCTGGATGAACCCAGGCCATCATTTGGTCTTTCTGAACCTAAGGTTTTGTCCCCTGTATTATGAGCCTCAGAGACCATGATAGCACTAAGGCAGTGAAGGCACATCACTTCCGCGAGGCCTGGCCACCCCGTGTTCACTCAGCCCGCGACTCCTGAGCCGCCCCTCAATACACTCGCGAGCTGGGACCCAAGGCACCCTGCGCCCCTGTGACTGATGTGACATCCATCCAGAAGACGCTCACTCCCACGCTTCAGTAAATGCTCACACGAGAATGGAAAATGGGATTTAATAAACAAAAGAGAAGCAACTGCGGCCGTGAAGATGCTATCACCTAATAGATTTATATTAAGACAAAAATTCCAATAAAATTATTGAATGACTTAAAGTATGGTCCCGACCCTTATTATGGGCCCACGTTTTGAGGGAAGCAATGACTTTCCTGGATTATTTCTAAGTCTATGAGCTATAGAAACTGCCAGCTTCACATATCACTATGCAAAATAACCAATCATCATAGTGGACAGGGCCAAACAGTATTTCTTTATAAATAATAATCATATCCAACTGTTACTGCCACTAAGCTTTTTGTCACATTTTACAGGAGCCGTATTATATCTACATCATCTATATCTGTAGTTAGACAAAGGTCTCATTTGCTCCTCTGCCCTCTCTGAAGAACCGAGGAATGAGAGAGAGAAGCAGCGCTGTTAAGCGTTTCATCTCGGCATGGCAGAAGCCCTCCCTGGCTTGATGTCCTTATCTCTCCGACGCGGCGTAGGCAGGAGGTGGTGGTGGTTTCTAGGGCAAAGACACTGGCAGAGGCTGCATGGGATGCTGGACACCGGGGCGCGATGCCAAGCTGGGGACGGGGCTCGACCCTTGGTGCATGGAGCCTAGGCTGCAACGGGGAGCACAAGCAGTGGGTGATCACGGAGACAGTGAATGGAGACGAAGCGCGGGAGCTGTGAGGACCTCGGGGCAGCGGCGCCTGGCCAGGGATTCGGTGCTTGGCGAGGAAGGAGTTGCCTGGCACTGAGGTCGGGGGTCTGGGTCCAGAGGAAGGACAAGAGGCTCAGAGTCCAGAGACAAGGGCCGCGCAGTGGCCGAATGACTGAACCGCGCCATGGCACTGCGGAGAGAGGAAGGGGCTGGAGGCCAGGCGCGGGGCGCACACCTGCAATCCCAGCAGAGAGAGGCTGAGGCAGGAGGAGCGCCAAATGCGAGTGCCACTGGGCAACTTAGTGACTCAGTCTCAAAAATAAGAAGTAAGAAGGGTAGGTGTAGCTCAGTGGTAGAGCATCATAGACGACGTGAAAGTTAGTGTTTGTAGTTAGTGCCGAGGGCCACAGCGACACAGCGAGCCACCGAAGAGCTTTCAGCAAGGAAGTGCCATGATCCAGTTGCCTAAGAGGTCATCCAGCTGCTGTATGGGAACAACTGGAGGCCAGGCGGCAAGCAGGGAAGACCCAGGGCCGACTGCCGTGGTCCGGCAAGACGGAGAAAGTGAGCGTAGAGAGCAAGCGAACCTATTCGCCCGGCCTTTGTGGACAACACAGTTCTCTGAGACCCTGCTGTTCGGGTTTGCTCGTCATTCAGAGACCGTCCGGTACTAGTGAGCGCCACCCCGTAAGGGCGGAGGAGACGAGACAGACGCTCACCCTCCAGGAAGAGCGTGGCCAGCCAGCCAGAGGAGGTCTGAGGGAGGAGAGGAGGCCAAAGAGAACAGGGCAGGGCAAAGAACAGGACAGAGCAACAGCACCACACGCAAGGCCAACAGGAGAAGAAAGTATAGCCAGGGCAGGAACCCAAAACACTTGAAATGTAAAGAGCACAGACCCAGGGTGGGGTGACAAGGGCACTGGGAAGCGGCAGAAGGCGTCTCTCCTGATGGACAGCCTGGCAGCACTGTGACGCCAGGCCCGGCCCCATTTGCTTCTGCTTCTGCCTTTACCCTGAATGCTGTGCTTTCTCCTTGGCAAATGCCCCGGCCAACCAGCCACGGAGGCTTAGGCAGACCCTCCAGTGCCAAGCACACGGCTTAATGCCTATCGGGCCCTCAACAGCTGTCCAGACAGGGAAGGAAAAAAGCAACATGAAGCTTTAGCGGAAGTGAAGTTGTCCCCTTTTGAGTTTATTAATAATTTGGTTAGTAAAAAGAAGATCCGCATTGGTTCACATTAGACCCCAAAGAGAATCACAGTGCATGCTAACAAAACTGTCACACGTGAATATTCCAGCGAGGACCAAAGAGCTTTATACTAGTAGCAGTGCAACTTTTCAGTGCTAACCTCCGATCTTTTCCACTACGGCTTTGTGCTTCCTTTCTAAATGCTGAAGATGCCTACAGCTTTTCTCCAGTTTTCTTTTCAGGTCTTGACATTCTTGCTTTGACTTTTCAAGTTCTTGGAAGCATTGTCCACAGCATAAATCTTTAATTTCAAGGATCTCTTTATCTGCAAAAATTAAATGACAAAACTTTATCAGTGTAGATTGACAGAGGAAAAGAGAGGAGGGAAGGGGAGGGGAGGGGAAGAGGAAGAAAGTAAGAAAGAAGCAAGGAAAGAAAGAAGGGAGGAGGGAGGGAGGGAGAGAACCAGGTGAGATCACTCAAGACAAAAGCTATAGTGTAACTGAAAGAGTCTGATGCTTAAGCCAGAGACCTGGGTTAATCCTATTCACTCCTTACTGGCCATGTGACTTGGAGCATGTTACTTATCCTCGCTGAGGCTTGGTTTTTAAATACGTAAAATTGGATATCACCACCTACTTGAAAAACTGCTGTGAAACCCAATGCTCAGCTGTTAATACTGAACACCACCCCCCACTAGAAGGAACCAAGCATCTTCAAGAAACGGCTGCCTCCATACTGGGCGAGGGCACATACAAAATGAGACCGAAATACCCTGTCGTGCCAAAAAGAAAGCAAGTGCTCAGAATTACAGGCATGTCGCACGGACACAGGGCAGGTTTAAAGGGGCTCCACAAGTGAATCTGGGACAATCTGAGCACTCACTAATTAAACCAACTAACGAAGCACTGGATAAAGAGGAATCTGTAAGTCACACCAATAATCCTGCAGATGGATTGATAAGTTGGTCGGTGGATGGACAGATGGGCACACAGAGAGAGGTAAACATATACACAGGAAAATGACGGGAGTAGTTTTCATTACAACCACATGCAGAGTGGTAAAAGCAGATGGAAGTCTGGAGTTGGAAAGTTTATCATTTTGTAACCACCATGGTAAAGACTAGATTTGGTACGAACCACCAATGATGGCCAAATCTAAGAAAAAGTTTAATGAGGATATTTCATGGTCTTCAATGTGTCTCTCCACAGGGTGCTCATTAGTTGAAAGGGAGAAAAACCCCAACAATGATGTAACGAAGAAACGAGACAATTTTTTGACCAGATGATCCAAATTAATCTCACCAAGAAAAGAAAGATGGGCAGCACACACTGCCGGACGTGAAAACATGTCACCCACACAGGGGGCCAGCGAGGAAAGCACAGTCTGGATCTAGTCAGAAATGTAAGAGAACCCAAAAGAGGAAAGGTTCAGACAGAAAAGGGTGGCGAGCGGGGTACAGCTCAGTGGTATAGCACCTGCCTGGCAAGCGTGAGGTCCTGAGTTCTATTCCTAGCACCAAAAAAAAAAAAAAAAAAAAAAAAAGGGTGATGAAACAGAGCCATAAAAGACAGTCTGTGGAAAGGAAGATAAAGACACATGACAAGGGAATGTCATTCGGGGTCCCAGACAGATTCTTGTACTGGAGGGGGAAAATGCTACGCAAGACATTACTGGGTCAGTCACCAACACTGGAACTCAAACAGCAAACTGATGCTTTGAGCTGGTGTCAAATGTACAATACTAAGATTATGGAAAGAAATATTCCCATTCTTGGAAAACCCAGACTGGGGTAGTTTAATATAACAGGTCATAGTGTATGTATCTTACCCGCAAATGGTTAAGGGAAAAACATGAAATTAATATATATACACACACTGAAGAGCGCAAAATGAGGTAAAATGTTACCAACAGATATATCTACAGGGCACGTAAGTGTTCTGGGCAACTATTTTTATTTTTGCCACTTCCCTGTAAGTTTGAAATTATCTCCAAATTTTAAATAATCTTTTTTTTTTTTTTTGTGGGTACCGGGGGGTCGACCTCAGGACCTCACGCACCAGCAGGCGCTCGCGCCACTGAGCGATATCACCGGCCCTTTTATCGTATGTGGGTTCCGGGAGTTGAACTCGGGCCCTCGCGCTTGCCAAGCAGGCACTTACACTGCTGAGCCATCTCACTGGCCCCAATAATCATTTTTTTTAAACTGTTAGGAGACATAAGTATATAAAAATGGTTTGGTGTTGTACCAGCACACAGCAAACACATGATAAATAACAGCTATGGCCATTAGGCATATTACAGAATTTCAAAAATTAAAAAAATATAAAAGGTAGATTATGACTATAAATGCAAGTGATATAAGGAAATAGAACTACAAACTGGCACACACTAAGAGACCAATATCCAAAATGTTAATACAAAGTCGTTGAGCCAGGAAAATTATCTTAGCTGTCTCTTGGCTTTTTTAGTTTCATTAAAATGGTGCCATTTATATTATGGGCATCAAAGGATGAATATAAATCACATTGGTGCCACATGCTGATACTATATTTAAGATACTGTTGTAAAATTGGAAACCAAGCAAGTGCCCATTGACAAGAGAACACAAAATTACGGTGTATTCATACATTGTATTCATACGGTGTATTCATACGGTGTATTCATACATTGTATTCATACGGTGTATTCATACGGTGTATTCATACATTGTATTCATACGGTGTATTCATAAGAGAATCCTCTACACAGTAAAGAAAATGAACAAACTAGAGGTCAGTGCATCAGCACGGACAAGCCCTCGTAGCATGAGGGTACAGAGAGGAGAAAAGCAACTTACAGAGAATAGAATGAGTATTAAACCACTTTTATGTTTAAACAAAAAATAAAGCAATGGTTTAAGGATATATGTATTTGATCAAAAGATTAAAAAGCTAATTTTTAAAAACTCAGGGTATCTGTTCCCCCAGGTGGAGGGATGAGGAGGGGATGGAACTGCAGACCAACAGCACTGGTGATGTGATGTGCTGTGCTGCCGCGCAAGCTGGGTGGTGAACTCCTAGTCGTTAGGCTTCGTAACTCACCTACGCACTACAGGTACTTTTTGCAAGTATCAAATATTTCGTAGTTAATATAGCCATGCCGCCGACAGTAGTGCTCCCTAGTGGTAAGATTGTAAAGGACTTTTTTTTTTTTTTTTTTTTGGTACTGGGATTAAACCCAGGGCCTTCAACGCAGCTCCATCCTCAGCCTTTTTTTAAATTTATTATTTTGAGACAAGTTCTCATTAAGGTGCTAAGTTGCCCAGACTGGGCTCGAAGTTGCAATCCACCTGTCTCAGCCCCCCAGAGTGCTGGGATTATTGGCATGTGCCACCACCGTACCCAGAAGGACTTTATCTTTTAATGTATGCTTTGGATTCAATTCTTGCTCATGAAATTACTAATGTGTTTGTTTTAATGGAAAAAGACTGAAAAAGAAAAATAAAATCTTGTATGTTATGGTTTGTCTTCAGCCCAAACTAATTTCTTTTATAGGACTAATTTCATTCACAGGACTTCCTGAGAAATTAATACTTAAAATTTGTTTTTATTTCACATATGAAAATATATTTCTCAGCCAGGCATGGTGGCACACATCTGTAATCCCAGCACTTGGGAGGCTGAGGCAGGAGGATTGCTGCAAGTTCAAGGCCAGCCTGGGCTACATAGTGAGTTCAAGGCCTGCCTGCAGCCTGCACTACAAAGCAAGTCCCTATCTCAAAAAAAAAAAATATATATATATCTATATATATGTGTGTGTGTGCGCGCGCTATTCCAATTCTGACATAAAATGTAAAGTAAGAAGCAGGATATAAATTAAGGTAGAATTACTATCCACTAGCAATAAGCTATTCCTAACTATTTAGAATCCGGAAGTAAAGGAAAAGAAGTAAAGTAAGGGATCAGTGAGAAAAACACCTGTCAACTGGCCTCTTAGGACAGGCAGATGAGCCGAGCTGATCATTGCACTGCACTGAATTGCAAATGTGTGGAAACGAAGGCTGACTCAGCAGGCACGATTTGCCCTGCCCATTGTTAGTTCTTTTCCAGGCTGCAGTGGAAACAGCAAAAGAGCAGCAGACAAGGGCTGTGCACACGTGTGTGTGCGTGTTTGCATGTTTGAGGCAGGAGCAGGCTGCAGAGGGTCAACAGCCTGAAAAGGATGAGGCACGCAATGGATTTGCCAGTTCCTAGCTCAGAAACCCCAGTGACCAGGCAAGACCAGCCCGTTATTGCTCTGTAAGTGCGCTCTGAATACAAGGGCTGGGGTCCAAGCACGACCTTACCTTTCCATAATGACTAGTGTAAGCCACTAAGGAAAAGTTAAAGTATTAATTCTTCAGATGTCCAAGGGGTGCAAAGTACTTACCATTCACGCTGCCACATGTTGGAAAGAGATTAAAAGCACTGCCCCTGCCCTGAAAAAATAAACTCACCACAAACTAGGAAACATCGAATACACTTAAGCAAGAATCGCATTGAACAAGGATTGAAATCCGGGTATGGTGGCACACACCTGTAATCCCAGCACTCTGGGAGGCTGAGGCAGGAGGATCACAAATTCTAGCCTAGCCTGGGCATCTTAGCGACTTAAGAGGGATCCTGTTTCAAAAAGTAAAAAGGGCTGGGGTATAGCTCAGTGTGAAAACCCTAGGTTCAATCCCCAGAACTGCAAAAACAAACACAACAAGAAACAAAAAACAAGGATTGAAATTAGCATCGGGAATCTGAACGAAAAAATTTGGCAGTTCTCTTATGTGAAACCCTGATTTCTCAATGGTGAGGGAACAAAAATGTGACTCTATGAAAACTCATTATTCTCCTTGCAGTTAGAATCACTTGTGCATGGAGGGAAAACTGCATGAAGGTAGAAGTCAATCCAGCCCAGCGTCTAAATGCAAAATGGAATCTGGCAAGCGGATACATGCTGAGTCAGAGCAATCTTTCACATCTGTTCGTATCTCTGACTTCCTGGTGGCCTCAAAGTGAGCCTGCGGGATGGTGACTGTGGACGCTATCAAGATCGATGGAAACGAAATCCAATTACCAGCTCCTGCTGCTGCTTCCGGCAAAGCTGAGGGCTGGGCGTGGCCTCCAGCAGGGGGTGCGGGCCGGGCCGCTGGGACCCCGGGGTCTCCTCTGCTGGGGCCCTCGGAGAGCTCGGCCGTGCTCCTCTGAAATACATCACCTTCGTGGTTAATGCCTCGTAAAAATCACCGCACACGTTTCTATTTAGCACATTCATATGAAAAATACAAAAAGAACACTGCTTGAAAACACTTTTGCCCGCGCCAGCAGGGATGCCGTACCTGTCCCCAGGCAGTGGACTGGCGCCAACGGCCACGAATACCAAGGGAAGGCTGGCGCGGCTGCCCTGCCTCCGACAGCTCGCACCTTTACACGTGTGAATTTGTGACAACTGGAATGGTTTATGTGATCAAACCGTAGGACAAACAACAGGAAATCAAAATTATTCTTGCGAATCCAGAACATTTTTGTCGCATCAAGGTCAAATTCATTTGCAAGGATAACACCAACTTTTGCCTCCTCCAACTTGAAAAAGACAAAGTAATTTTTAATTGATAGGATACTTACGTGCTTCTCAGTACTTGTGCACACACGTCTTTGGGAAGGAAAGGCCAGCTGCGTTCCAAGTGAAAGTCAGAGCCCAAGGCTCGGCTAACCATCTTGCACCAGAGCATTTCGTCAGTGACATGTACCCAGGGCTTTTTGTGTGACAGAACACACAACTTACGAAGTTCACTCATTTTTAAGGCAATATCACCATTTTGGACAACAGAGCACAGGATACTGATAAAGCGAACACATAATGTGTGCTCGATTCCAAAAGCCCTGGTCCTGAGGACAAGAAACCCACTCACGGAGGGTCGGGAGGCCTCTTTAGGACGATCACAGAAAGGCTGGTCAGGAACTACGGGGAGGGGCCGGTGAGATGGCTCAGTGGCTTAAGCGCCTGCCCGGCAAGCGCGAGGGCCTGAGTTCGACTCCCGGAACCCACATACGAAAAAGGGGCCGGTGATATCGCTCAGCGGCACGGGCGCCTGCTGGCGTGCGAGGTCCTGAGGTCGACCCCCTGGTACCCACAAAAAAAAAAAAAAAAAAAGGAACTACGGGGAGGAAGGCTAACCACGTGATCGGAAGGCTGCGAGATTGAGGCCCACAGGGGTAATAAAAGCTCAACCCAAAGGCAATTAATATTTCTGGTTTCCACTCAAAATTGGTGCAGAAAAGCCAAGATGACAAAAAAAAAAAAAATTTAAACAAGTAGGAAAGCAATCTTTTGTCCTTAGTTTTAACTTGATTTTCATAGTTAGAGGAGACAGAATATGCATCCTTAAGTTTGCCCCAAAATTCTATTCCAGTTGATATTTTTGTTTTTCTATCCACTGTGAATTGCTGTGTTACAATATTTTGATAAGACGTTCAGTTTCTTAGAAACTATATTTTTCATTCATTGTATTCTGTCCATTTTAGAAAACTTTTAATCATTTTAGTCTTTTAATGAGGACTTCTTTAGATACATAATTTTTATTCTCTTCACTTTCATGAACAATTAAATACTACAGATTTAATACATTATAAATCCATTCCTCATATTATGCCATGTCTATTGCAAACTCATAATCATTGCTTTACCTCGACATCCTGAGCTGAGTTAGCTCAGGAATGGCAGGAGGTCAAATATGACTTCCGTGACAGATGCCAGATTAGGCATTTCAGTGATCTTTTCTCAGAATGGAATCTGACCCACCCAACAAAAGCTGTAAAAGTCTATATTCTTAGCCAGATTATGTGATTCTGTCTCCATAGACTTGTAAGCCCTGTTAAGTCACATAGATGATCTTATACTGTTTACACAGCCCTGTAAAAAAGACCCCAGGGTTGATTCCATATAAAGTGCAGAACATTTTGAAAGCACAGAACATTTTCAGTGTGGCAGGGGTAGATATAAACAGTAGGAGAAAGGTGCTGATGCTGCTTGACTTTTAAAGCAGAAACTATCTTTGTAGGACAGCAAACCTGAAAGTATTAACATAATTTTCTCATCTATTCTCATCTAAACCCTGTTATAGATAATTTTTCTTGTTTTTGCTGTCTATTTTCTCCAAAGACTCTCAATAAAATATTAAGCACTGCTCATGGGATGCCATCTTGCCAGTCACTTTAATATCAAAGTCAACTGTGCCTTAGTAACATCTTCATGAATTCAAGGGTAAAAGTATTCACTGGGAAGATCTGATCTTTCAGACTCCTCTGGCCCTAAAATTCTATGCTGTTTCCCATGCAGGATGCAGAAAGCCCACACTGTTTCAGGTATATCCTACCCAACTCTAAGGAATTCGGCAGGGATTTGTATTTTCTTTTTCAGATGGGCAGCTTAATATAAGTACCCAAAGTAATAAGTAGTCATCACCAAGTACTAGAACTAAGATTTCTTTCCTAGTTTCTAACTCTTTCCAGCAGGTACTAATAACAAATGCTCAGTTCTGGCCTTGAAGCATTTTTGACAGACCTTAACTCTTATCTCTTCTCTCAGACAAACCTCATAATACTGGCATTTTTTCCACCTCTAATTGCAAATGTTGAAACTGGCTGGTTACAAGACCCAGATCATCATTCTGGATCTTTCCTGCATACCTAATTTCTTTAATCATGCAGTAGCTGGACTTTGGCTTTATCTTCCACACAAGCTAAATGCTGGTCTCAGAAAGTTCTTATACAACTAAAACCGCAGCAGATTCATTCTACATGCACATTTATATTGCACCAATGAGGCCGGACCTGAGGGTTTTGCGTGAGTGAACCACACCTCTCATTTGCTCGTTTCTGAACCAATGCTTTTTTGTCCTTGTTTGGCATTTTTCGCCTAAACTAGAAGTTCACTGAGGGCAAGAACAGGCTTCCAAGCTCTTCAGAAGCTTTTAAGAACCTCTAATTTAATCTGATGCATATTTCTTGAAGTGGTTGGGCCCAGAAAACAAAAATAAGAATGAGCATTACTCAGCTTCTGAAATCTTAGGCTCTTGTTTTTCTTAAAAGAAAAAAAAAAAAAAAAAAAAACACAGCTAGAGGCTAAAAGCTCTGCCTCATATTTGTGGCACTGTGAAGCTGTAAAGTTTCTTTGGCAAGAAAATACGCAATCCTCTGGATCTGCTACAAAACATTTTTTTTAAACCACTGGTAAAAAATACCAAGTCTTACAACTATTAAACCATAAAATGAAGAAAGGAGAAAAATCCCATGGCAACTTTGACAATCATCCCGACGCCCCTCCATAGCTCTTTCCGCTTGTGGGAACGTACCTTTCCCCGTTCTGGCCTGGCATCTTCTGTACGTAAGCAAAGCGTGTCTCTCAGGGCTTTCCGTACGCAGGCTTTTAGTTTCTCAAAATACTGCACAGACACCCACTTGGAAGAACAAGTCGACAGGATTTCCAAAAGCTGCCTGTCCTCGGAACCCTTTGTGTCCTCCTCCTGAGTGTCCCGTAGGAGGAGGCCAAGGGCCATCAGGACGTCCTCCTCGTACTGATGGATTTCGAGTTGGATCCGCCCGGCTTCCTGCATCGTCCACTCCCTCCGGCTCTGGTCTAGACAGGCTTGTAACTCTGTCTCCTTCTGAAAAAGCAGTTCAGCTTTTTGTTTCAAAAAGTCTTCTTTAGCTGCCGCAAGCACCTCATTAATTTTATTTCGATGATCGTCTAAAAACTGGCGGTAATCTTGCTCGTTTTGCTCTTGAAGTCTGTGGATTTCTTCTTGCTTCTCTCTGTTCCACTCGCTCCGCGCCTTCGCCAGCTCGGCCCTGACCACCACGGGGAGCTCCTCGTTCTTCAGCTCCAGCTCCTTCCGGAGAGAACGGATCTTCTCTTCCAACTCCTGCCTGGCGATTACATTCTTCTTCGTGTTTCCAAGCTCGCTTTTCCATTTCTCTCTAGCTTCAGACACCGCAAACGAGAGCTAAAGGACACAATGACAAACATTTTAGAAGTACTTACGATCCTCCTTGTTGAGACCAAAATCAAACTAAGTAAGTATTTGGATTACTTGTGAATGTAATGGGAGATTTAAAGTCCAAATGAAAGGGAAAAAGTAAATGTAGATATATTGTTATTCTATAAAATACAGTACTTATATACTACACTTACAGAACTTTTCCTTCATTTTAAATCATCTAATAACTTTACTTATGATATTTAAAAAAACATCAGTTTCCTGACAGGGGACCAGAAATTGAAAATGGCATATATATCTGATAAATATTTACATGTTAACATGTATAACTCCAAAACTAATTTCAGAAAAATACTTCATATTAGTATTTTATTTTATTTATTTATTTTTGTGTGTGTAGGTACCGGGGGGTCGACCTCAGGACCTCGCGTGCCAACAGGCGCCTGTGCCACTGAGCGATATCACCGGCCCTTTTTTCGATGTGGGTTCTGGGAGTCGAACTTGGGCCCTTGCGCTTGCCGGGCAGGCGCTTACACCACTGAGCCATCTCACCGGCCCCTCATATTAGTATTTTAAATACAGACACAGTCTCAAATTTTATCTAAGGCCCTCCACAACTTAAGTACCTTTTACTTAAAGCAAAAGCAGTCTCCTAAGAAACTCGTACTGTTACTTACTGATAAGTAATGCAATTTTAGTAGCTAAAACGGTTCATTAAATGACTACCAAACAGAAAAGTCATTTTTCATTCATCTCATTTTTATAACAGAATGACAAGTAGATAACATCATAGTCCATAATCAAAAAGTAAAGGGGTTATCAAAACACCAGGGCTCCTGCTCTAATCCCAGCATGAGGCTAAAGAGGGAGGGCAGGCTCTGGAGCCAACAGCTGGAGTTCCATGACCACGATGGAACCGCAGGCCATTCCTTGACTTCCTACAGCCCTAGTGCCCCCATCTATGTCACTGAGGGTAATCAGATGCTAATTAAGTAACACAGGAGATCATCCAACTGAAGTACTCAACTCAGAGCCTGACAATAATGAAGACTCAAATGTTACACAGCCTTTATTACTTCTGCATGCGTCACCTTGAAAAAGCCACCTAATACCTTGGGCTTTTCCTGTCTTCACCCACATAATGAGCAGTCTGGATAATGGCCTACCTTGAGTCCCTTCTACTTCTAATATTCTCTGACTGCGTTCTAAGTTCCAAGGACACACAGCGTCAAAAGGCGCGGCATTGAGCATCTCCACAGTCCTGACCTACACAGTGGTGACTGTGATTAATCAAGACCAGGCCAAGGCTCTGGGTGAGGAGGTGGGACATCTGCTCATAGAGTTTTCTACTGAGAGAATGCACCGTCTAAGGTGAGCTCTAGCATGGAACTCACCACAAATTCCTTTGCTGCCAGCACACTATTATGCCATGATTTGAAACGTTCTTACGCAGTGTTTTGAGAGAAAACAGCTCACATTGCAGTAAAGGCCTAGGCGTCCCTGCCAGGTGACTGTGTAGAGGCAGAGGTGGTGGATCCCATGGAATCTGGACGACCTGCCCGACCTGACCAAAAGTCTGCACCCTTGGGGGAGGTTCTACAAAATAGGACAGGACTTATCAACTCAATGGCTCCGGAACTTCATTGTACATTAGAAACACATGAAGAGCTCTAAAAAAATACTGATGCCCAACCCACACCCATACAGCTCAATACCTAGCCTGAGGATGGCAGCCAGGCCACAGGACGTTTTAAGGATCCTCGCATGGTTCCTACGGGCACCACAGTTTGGGAACCACGGCACCAACTTAACTCCTTCCAAACTCAAGAAACTGGCTTTTCCTTAAGTACTTTGTAGATATGATGATGCATACAAGACATAAGTCATCTACAACTTTTGTTATACAACAAATTATTCTCCAAAATGACTGCGTCCCATCCTGGGGGTTATACCCTTGAGATTACTATCTGCTACATTCTGTGTGCTGAATTCAGAAGGAAGGATTTATACATTAAACACAAAAAGCACCTTAAGTTTGTTTCAGCTCTTATTTCCCTAATACAAAGAGGCATGAATGTTCTTCCTTTTATTTATTTATTTATTTATTTATTTATTTATTTATTTTTGGCTATTTAGACTTATGAAGATCGTCTGCTCTTTACTTAGACTTATCCACGGACTTGTTTTTCTTATAAATTTCTACAAGCTGTTTATCATATATTAGTATTAACACTTCTCATTTATTTTCCTTTTTCTTACTATCATCTTTTTACCTTATTAAAAATACAAAAATGTTTTCAATGTTTGTTTTAAACCTATTATTTTATTTTTGCCAGTGGTCATTGCCTCAAAAATGAGTTGTCATAAATATCTGAAATAATTTCCTTTTAATTTTTCTATGCTTTCACATTTATGAATCTTTAACTCCATCAACCTAGAGCTTATTGCGATGCATGGGGTGGTAAACATAGCTTTTTCAAAGCGACACCTGGCTATCATGAGACTATTTATTATGGAATAATTTCTTATTCTCATTTTGAAACAATTCACTAAGCTTTTATTCATAGTTGGGCCTTCTCTGATGTCTGTATTTTACTGAATTAAAAACAGTTCTACTTCTGTGACTCAACACTGTCTGAATTGTTTGCCAATACAGTCTGTGTTAAAGCTGAACTATGACTACTTTTCTAGAACACTAAAAAAAATTCTAGTCTCTTTATTTTTCCAAATAAATTTTAGAATTTTTGTGTCAAATTTTAAAACTATTTTCAGTTTGTTGGCATTTCGGTTAGAATTGCTTTAGAACAGTAAATTAAGTTGGAAGACTATGCATAGTTATGACATCGAAGTTTTCCTTCAAGGAACGTGACATCTCTGTAAAGCAGAGGTGGCGATTTACCGAAGAGAATGTGTGGGAAGGCTACTGACAGACAGAAAATCTTCACACACAGAAGAGCTATTAAACAGATACTCACCTGCTGTCAATCTCACCCAGAGATGGAATGCGAATTAATTTCTAAGTCAAGATTATTTTTCTCCCCATGAGAGTTTTAAGATGCTAACATACCTATTTCTCCCTTCACACCTTGATGACTGCCAGAACAGACACCACTGGCTAGGCTTTAGCTAATGTTTAACATGCGCTGTCTTAATCCCTCATCAATTCCATGAGTGAGTACAGATTCCCAGAATGCAGGTGTGGGGTTAGTGTCAACTTGTAGCTTTGGGAGCTGCTTGGGGGCAGAAGGAGCACATTTCTGGGTGTGTCTGTATGGGTCGTGGAGGCATGGCCTTGGGGTCTATGCCTGGTCCCTGGCCCCTTCCTCTCTGGTAGTGTTACCCTGCTGCTTCCTAGCCACCATGCAGAGAGAAGAGCCTTGCTCCACCACACACTTCCACCATGATGCTTCAGACCATGAACTGAATCCTCAGAAACCCTGAGCCAAATGAAACCTGTCCTTTACATCACAGGTATCAGGTATTATGTCCCAGCAACACAAAGGCCAGCTGATAAAAGAGGTGGGGAAATGATCACCTCATGTTCCTTTGCAGGACTATACTCACCCGCTTGGCTACAGAGGCCTCCTGCTGCTCCTCCCACTTCTTCCGCTCGGCTCTCAGGCGTGCTTTGTACTCCGTGAGCTCTGGCAGTTCTTCCAGCCATCGACAACGAGCATTTTGCACAGCTATTTCTACCTGTAGGACATCACAGGAGAAAGAGGTAGAGGTGGTGTACAGCTTCAGGAAGACTTCGTTTTCAAACAGCAGCCGCAATTTCTTGTGTATTTTGCAGTGCATCTCGCAACATTGCAATTACACTGATTTCAAGTACCTTGCCTTATCCCAAACAGAGGATTCTAACCCTTCCTCTTGGATCCTCCATACTGTCCCATGCAAATGCCAAAACACGAAGTAAGAATCTACAGGTGTGTGAGAAACAATACTACCATTTTAGAATCCATCACACGAAGTACCAACTGCCATTTCCAACAAAGGTCTATCTATCCTGGGGAGAAGGACAAGGCACACCAGAGGGCTGCCTGATGCCAGCTGTGGTCTAGTCACTGCCCTGCACACACACACCGTTAAAGTGTACAGCCTTACACCTAGCATTTTCCTGCTGTCAGGAATTAGTCTGTATAAGTCCAGCACGGTGGAATATGCTTGTAATCCCAGTACTCTGGGAGGCTAAGGGAAGAGGATTCCAAGTCTGAGCTCAACCTGAGCAACTCAGTGACTTAATGAAAGCTTGTCTCAAAATAAAAAGTAAATAAAGGTCTGGGGATGTAGCTTAGTGTGAAGTCCCTGCGTTCAATCACAATACCACCAAAAAAATTTTTTTTAAGTTTTTAAAAGAGTTTGAAAAAATAAATAAATAAAATAAAAAAGAGTTTGTACAAAAGAATGAGGGAAAGACCTCAATTCAGGGAAAAAATAAAGAACTATGAAGATGATCTGGTTATAAGATCATTCATTAAATAACTTTCCTTATCCCTTTCTTTTAAAATATGCATAGATACACACATATATTCATACATAACAAAGCAGAGTTGATTCCTCACTGAAATACCAAATACAACCACATGTAAACCCCAGGGAATTAAAAATATGGAGAAAAGATGAAGTTCTTATAGAAATCTATATTCCTTATAAAGTTATTATGAAACATTTCGTTTATACTATTATATGCTATTGTTTTTCTTCAGAAGGTCTATGATTTCATAAATACCAATGAAGCACCCTGTTATGCTTTGTGTCCAACCATAAGCCTAATGCGGTCATAGGGTTTTTTTGGAGGTGGCTGAATTTAGAGTGTGTGATTGATTTGTGGCATGGTGCTGGGATTAAGGGGGGGGTGATTGCTGGATCAGTCCACTGACTGGATTGGCATTGCCCTAATCCTGGTAGACTGGATACAACATAAGTGAGAAAAAGAGGCTTGTCTCATCTCTCTCTTGTTGCTTTGCTGTCTTCCGCCGCCATGAACTGTTGCCCCTCTGCCATGTGCCACCCTGCCTCGGAGCCAGCAGATTATGGACTGAAACCTCTACAACTGTGAGCTAAATAAACCTTTCCCCCTTTAACTTGGGTGTCAGGTGTTTTGTCTCAGCAATGAGAAAAGTAACTAAGACACACCCTTAAACGTATTTCTTTTTCTATGAAACATTTTCTTAGTAAACGTTGCAGAAAACAATGTTTTAACTAATGAAAGATAGCCCCAATACTATTATATGTACAGATATTCGTCGTTTAACAACCTACCTATTTAACAACTGTCTGAATTTATGACCCACCACTCGGAGTTATGAACTGTCTTTTTTTTGTACAGTTCTGTTCATCCTGTTGATAGAGCCTCAATGTCTTTTGTTTTGTACAGTACACCTTGTTTATACAATACTGAAATTTTTGCTGATTGTACTGTATGGAATAGCCTGTATTTTATGTTGTTCTATATTACAGTACTGCATGTAAGAGTTATGCAAATAAAAGCAAAGTCATCAAATTGGAGTTCCCTTTGCCCATTTCTTTGTTCTGAATATTGTAATGCATATACTGTATACAATTCCTCATTTAGTGACCAATTCATTTAACGACTTAGTCGCAGAAGGCAGCTCGGTTGTTAAATGAGGCGCCCTTACCTATTGTATTTTAGGCACATTCACTAATCATGTTGTACAAATAAACACAGCATTTTTGAAAAGACAAATATCTTCAAAATATGTACTATTTCTATAATGTCTGATACTGGGGAAAAATAAGCTACCTGACATTTTTTGGATATTGGGGCAAAACATGCAACCTCATATATTTGCCTCAATGTACAAAAAATATACGGTTGCCTGTTTTGATACAGAAGGGAGTGATTTGGAGCAGTCTTAGAGACCCATTGATCACATATGGTACAGGCAGAACAGCTGCGCCAAGGACCAGAAACACTGACCAGGGCACTCTTCACTGGGCTCACGTCTAAGGAATATTCGCTTCCAACAACTCCTCGGGTGGTAATAAAACTGATTCATTTGGAGTTAAATAAATTCTGATATAAACAAACTCCTCAGAAGTGACGTCACCTTTGAAACTTTTTGACATGCAGAACTGTATCATAGCACATGGGTGCACATATTTCTCAAGGTATATATATATATATATATATATATATATATATATATGTATGTATCTCCAAACCACAGGAAATGACTGAACAATTAATTATCACTGTTCTTGTCCTTGGCGCTGTGATTGTTTCATTTTTGTCTTACGCTCCTGGCTAGTCACCTCATTTACTACACACTTTATGTCTTTCTATCCTCTATGGTGTTTACTGTAGAGGTGGACAGAGCAGTGGCTCCATGAGTGCCAGCTTCACTGCCAAGGATATTCAGCATTTCCAATGATTTCTATATAGAGTCAAGCAGGTCCACGGTTCTGTGAATCTTATTAGTAGTATTTTAGTTTCACTGGTCCCTTGCAATGACCTGCAGAAGCTCTTTCATTATTGAGGTGAAACTGCACATTCAAAACACGGCTTCCACCAATATCAACTATGTGATCGCTGTAACCTTGAAGAATTTGTGGAAGCTGCTAAGATGCCAGCAAAGGGCATGTGAGGAAATACAGCAAGAGACGCTCTATTGCTTTGCTAAAGATCATATCTGGACTACATCTGTTTTGCAATCATGATTATTGATGAGCACTTTCTATATCATTGCTGTGTCATAAGGTATCCCGGCTTTTCTAACTAGTTTTCATCCCTGCCTTGTCTGACATGTGAGAGATCTATATTGCCTGAACCCAGCTGATGCGATGATATGTTGGTGGCTGCTGTGTTTTATTTTAAAGGTTACTGGACAGCTCATGTTCTTAAGGAAAACAAATCAGTTTCATTGAACTAGTTTGAAAATATGTCTAATATGTATTTGCCTATTTCCAGACTTTAAGAATGCCATGGAAAATTATATAGAACAATGTAACAAATAAGCAAAATTTCAAACACTTATCAAAAGCTAAGAATGTTTTTAAAAATATTATTTCAGGATTTAGCAGTTTATAAAATAATAAATATAATAGCTACATCAAGGTTCAGGGGTCTCTTGCAGGCTAGAAAGACTGTCAGGTGGCATTACGGTTTGGATCTAAAATGGACCCCAAAGCCTCTTGTGTTTGGAAGGCGACTGGATCACGTGGTGCTATAGGTGACTCGCTGTTAGGTGGGACCTGGTCAGAAGAGGCAGGTCTCTGGGGGTGTGACCCGGGAGGGTTCATCTCCCTCCGCTGTCCCTCCCCTCTCTGCTTCCTGGCCATGGCATGAGCAGCTGCCCTCCCCCCAGTCCTTCCACCATGCTGTTTCTGCATCTGAGCCAGCCAACCATGGACTGGAACTTCTGAAACAGTGAGCCAAAATAAACCTCTCCTCCTCTAAATTGTGGGTGTCAGGTATTGTGTCCCAGCAACAAGAAAGTGACTAAGACAGAGGGTCTGTGAGGTCAAAACTATTTTCAAAACAATTTAAGACACTGCCATTTTCACTCCCGTCTCTCCTATGTGAGCAGCAAAGTTCTCCGGGAGCAACAGTCTATGTTGATGACATCAGTGCTCTGACAGCCAATAGAAGGTGTGCTTTTTTTCTGTTTTTTGCTTTTAATTTCTCAGATTTGTTTTCCAATACAGGGAATAGAAATGATCCTGACACAAAGCTTCCCAAGGTTTAAAAGTATAAAGGAGTCTTGAAACTAAAAACACTCAAAAATCACTATAACAGTCAAGATAGATCTACCAGAAAACAACTCATCCCCACTCTGATAACACAGGCTCTCCTTTCCTCAGTATGACATTTCTTAGAAACGAAGTCATTTGCTCCAGGTAAAAGCCGATTTGTGGGAGGTTCCGAGGAAGGGCCAGGCACTGCTCTGGGTGACTGACGGGAATTCCAGACGCAGGCCCACAGGACGGTCACGCCTGCAGCTCCAGGCACACAGGGGTCTCAGCACAGACACAGTTCAATATATTCTTACCTGTAACTACATTATTTTAGAATATTTTCTAAAATATTAATGTAAAAGACTCATAATTAAATTGTGCTTCTTTCAGATGTCAAGACATCTTTAACCTCAGGCACCTTAATGCTTAGATCTCAAAAGGAAAAAACAAATTTTTTTTTTTTCTTTTTTGGGTACCGGGGGGGTCGACCTCAGGACTTCGTGCGCCAGCAGGCGCCCGTGCCACTGAGCGATATCACCGGCCCCTTTTTTGTATGTGGGTTCCGGGAGTCGAACTCGGGCCCTCGCACTTGCCGGGCAGGCGCTTAAACCGCTGAGCCATCTCACCGGCCCCCAAAAGGAAAAAACATTTTGTTCACAGAAAGAATGTACAGAAAGACTGAGGGGTTACAGTTTTATGACAGAAATATAATGAAGGAAACTTCAGGAACAATAGAACAGGTTTTGTACTCTAGAAATGCACAAAAATTTCAAAGTTTAACGTTAACAGGTTTCTAGCACCAGGCAGTTGTAATAGTTTTGTTATAATCGTGCCTATTACCTGTTTGGCAATACTCTCACAATATTTGAGTTCCAGGTCAATTTCAAGTTTCCTCAAAGCCCCCTTAATGGCCACTTCCTTCTCGTGCCCCAAGTCTCGCTGGACCTGGCGCTTCTGCTCTTCTCTCACAGCTGCCACCTCTGCCTCGGAAACGACATCCAGGGCGGCTGTGTGGTCCGTCTGGCTGCCGCACTCGGAGGTCTTCTTCCTCGATGATGCCTTTTGAGTCTCATCCAGCTTCGCCTGCCACTCCTTTGCCAGCTGTTGAACTAGTTCCCGTTTGATCTGTTTTCAGAAGAAAAACATTCAAACGAGTAAAACCAGAATTATAGCTGGACGGAAGCGGAAGCACAGCTGCGTCCGAAACCCATCTAGACACTGTCGTCGTCACCGCATGAAGTTTAGAGATTTAGTCAAAGAAAATATACTTCCAAGGAAAACTTCAAAGTTACATTTTGCCTTTACAGGGAAAAAAAAATCACATGAAAGACTTAATTACCCGGAGTACAGTCAGCCTCTCTTGTTCTCAATATTCAACTTTCTGGAACTTTTGATACAACAACTACAAAGATGGCATTAAAAAAAAAACACTTTTACTATTAATATGTATTTAATTTGTATTTTGCCATCAAGACTACACTTTCCACAAAGCAGGCATTGAGTAATCTAAGCACTGAACCTGAAATTGAATGATCTAAAAAATAGTTTCACTTGATTTGAGCACACGAGAATCTTATTTGTATGGTGTTAAATTTTACTAAATAGTCTGCATTTAACAGGGAGGCATTACTGGAAACATGTCTGGATGATTCTCCCACTTTCAGCAGTGTCGTGGGGTAGATCTAAACACTGTTTCTGGCCAAACTATAAAGTAGCAAAACTTGCTTTCTTTTTTTTCTTCCTATCCCCCACCTCCTGGGTATCCAGGGCTCTCAAACTGTTTCCCTGGCTACCGGGTTAATATTAATACCACTCTTGTGGACAGCAGAACCTATTTTAAATAGGGCTGAGAAATTTTTTTCATTTCCAAATAAGTGTGTAAGATCATAGTTTGGTTCTCAACTTTCTAGGACACCATGAGCATTTTGAAATCTCATTTGCTTCTTAGGCAATGGAAATAAATTCTGCACTTATAAGCCTGTGTGTGACTTTTCTTCTAATCTATTGTATGGATTATTTATGGGTTTATTATAGATATTATTCTACAGTTACCAGAATCATTTTATAATTTGAAATTAGACTTACAGTTTTGTTTTGTTTTTTTACATGCAGGTACCAGGAGTCGAACTCAGGACCTCGTGCTTGCCAGGCAGGCACTTATGCCACTGAGCTATCACACCGGCCCTATGGTTTCATTTTTAGGCATTAAAGAAGTGCCCCAAAAAACTGTTATATCCTGAATTTGGATGAAGAGTCAAGAGGGGGTAATTTTAAAAAATAAAACCGGCATAGCAAGCTGCTGAAAGCCCAATTCTGAAAGGTGACTGAGTGGATGGATGTCTGTTTATGTACTTGATGATTGTCTGTCTGTTCAGGAGGAATGGTCTATAGTTAACTCTACATGTTATTAAACACAATGAGCAAAGAGAAATTTTAACCCACACCTCCTTCTGTTCCTTGTCCCAGAGCGCTTTGGCTAACATCACTTCGTTTTCAACCTGCTGTTTAATGTCAGTTTCTTGCTCTTTCAGCCATTTGCTTTTTTCCGTTGCAAGCGCTTCTTGATACTTTTCTTCAAGTTCCAACTGAAGGTTGCTTATATGTTCTTCTTTCTCTTCCAACAGCTGTCTCTTTAAATAAAATTCAAGTAAATATCTCTGTACAATACTAAAGGTCTCCGAGTTTAAAAAAAAAAAAAAAACAACATTTAAACTTATGCATTGCATAGACAGAAAAGAAAAAGGCCAAAACCCAGAAGAACAATGTTCTAGCTTCTCGGGACTTGCTAAGCTTGCGTTATAACTGTGAATGAGTCCTGTGTTTCTTCGCCTTATCTGCAAATGCACAACCTCACCGACTACTACCCAATCTGAAGGGTGTGAGTTTCTTTTCCCCCTTCTTCTTCCCTCTTTCTCTGAAGGCGTCAAGCTAATGTGTGAGGGAAGGTCTGTGTGAGCTCCCATCGCCCTCAGCACTCGTCTCCCGACAGCGCACCCAGGACCCCGTGCTGGCAGATTCTGCACTCGGGGACTCGGCACCCAGACGCCGCTCGCTCCCTCAGCCCAGCCGCCACAAAGGGCGCAGCTCACAGGGCAGGCCACTCAGCAGGTCCCCGCCTGGCCTGCTCTGGAGGTCGGTGAGATGCTGGCACTATGTCCCTGGGAGACACTTCCAGGAAAGCCAGCTGCTACGCCTCTGCTGCCTCTTCAGGGTAGGAAAAGATTAGTCTCTAAAGTGCAGTGGTGGTCCCACTCTGACTGGCTCACAGAGACTGCTAAGGGATTATATAAATCTATATTTAAAAAAATAAAAATAAAAACCTGGAGAATTCTGAGAGAAGGAAGAAGTTAAACTTCTAGTGCTCTAAATCCATTGGTCCCTTAAGTGAGGGCCAGGTAAAACTACAAAAATGATAGCAGAGGGAGGTTTTGCTCATGTGATGAGTAGACACATGTGTTAAAAGTCTATACAACTATATATCTGATGAGAAAATGGTAACTTTTCCTTCATGATAATTTAATTTTAAAGAAAAATATTAACCTAAAGTTTTTAAGAGCCAAACAGCAGTTTTTAACTTCCTTTCTTGAATTTATGCACAAACACTTGTAAGCCAAATTATCAGTCAGTAGAAGCGATTACTTACAACCGAGGAAATCCAATTTTACAGCCAAATTGATTGTTTTAAAAGTATCAGGGCCGGTGAGATGGCTCAGCGGCTTAAGCGCTTGCCCGGCAAGCGCGAGGGCCCGAGTCCGACTCCCGGATCCCACATACGAAAAAGGGGCCGGTGATATCGCTCAGCGGCACGGGCGCCTCCTGGCGCGCGAGGTCCTGAGGTCGACCCCCGGTACCCACAAAAAAAAAAAAAAAAAAAAAGTATCAAAACAAATTCCTGAAAAGAACAACCTCTTTGATAGAATTGCTCTTATGTTCTTGCCAATTTATATGTGTGTGTGTGTGTGTGTGTATATATATATATATATATATATATAGATATATATAGATATATATAGATATATAGATTTTTTTTTTTTTTTTTTTTTGTGGGTACCGGGTCTCGACCTCAGGACCTCACGCGCCAGCAGGCACCCGTGCCGCTGAGCGATATCACCGGTCCCCAATTTATATATTTTTAAAAACAGAACCATACTAGAGATCTTTTCCCTATTTTCACTTTTAAAACATTATTGGAAGCTAAATTCTCAATTTCTAGGCAACTTAAGGTCCCTTTTAACTTTTATAATGCCAACACTAACTAAAACAGCTCCCTTTAGAAGTTCTTTTTCCACTGACACATATATATGGCATGTTTTCCCACCATATTTATCTGTTAAAAATAATCAAAATATTCAATGAACCGAAGGCCTTACTTGCTCTCTACTATTCTTCTTAAATCTGTGGTAGAAATTCCTGTATTTAATATAATTAATTCAAAAACCTCTGCAGAGAACATTTATGTGAGCTGTTAAACATATTTTCTAATCTAGAGGCAGGTGGCTTTCCAAGCAGGGTCTGCAGCTGGTCCCAAGCTCAAGGGTGCCTCAGCTGGGTGCCTGGGAGGCCCCTCGCCAGGACAGGGACAGGGAAGAGGGAGGATGGGTGACTGGTGATGGTGACTTCACCCCTGGGCCCTCCCTGAGGGCAGCCAGAAGAATCAGGAGGGCTTGAGGACCTACTGCCACCCCTGCAGCTGCTCTGAGGGAGATCACAGGAACACCCTAGCCTGGCCCTCCAAAGCCCCCAGATCATCACCAGCCCTGTCACAAGACAAAGCTACTGAGAGAGGGGGGGTCTGAGGAAACTGTCAACCAAGGAATCCTCTGTCCGAGCAGTCAGCAGATGACTGACAATGAGGGCCATGGGAGCCATACAGTCACCGAGTCAGGTCCACTCTTTCTTCTTTTTTTTTTTTTTTTTTTTTTTTTGTGGGTACCGGGGGTCGACCTCAGGACCTCGCGCGCCAGCAGGCGCCCGTGCCGCTGAGCGATATCACCGGCCCCTTTTTCGTATGTGGGATCCGGGAGTCGAACTCGGGCCCTCGCGCTTGCCGGGCAGGCGCTTAAGCCGCTGAGCCATCTCACCGGCCCAGGTCCACTCTTTCTGACCTTCTAGAATGAGTCTACAGGCAACACCCTTTGTCCTACATCTATGCCATTTTTAAAATGATTTCCAGCTGGACATGGTGGTGCACACCTGTAATTCCAGCACTCGGGAGGTCGAGGCAGGAGGATCACCATGAGTTCCAGGCCAGCCGAGGCTACATAATAAGTTCAAGCCCAGCCTGCACTGCATAGCAAGACCCTGTCTCAAAAAAAAATTTTTTTTTAAATAAAAAATTTTAAAATACGATAGAATGATTTCCATACTCACTGTATTTTGTAAGCTATATTAATTAGTGTGACCCAGCTGGCCATGTTAAGAGACTTCTCTGGATCCCCCTCCCTTCCCAGGACCGAGGGTAGTAGTTTAAATGACAATCTGAGGCCTGAGGAGGACAATGGTGTAGAAACAGCAAAGACTGCATGGGCCGGTGAGATGGCTCAGCGGCTTAAGCGCCTGCCCGGCAAGCGTGAGGGCCCGAGTTCGACTCCCGGAACCCACATACGAAAAAGGGGCCGGTGATATTGCTCAGCGGCACGGGTGCCTGCTGGCTCGCGAGGTCCTGAGGTCGACCCCCCGGTACCCACAAAAAAAAAAAAAAAAAAAAAAAAAAAAGACTGCATGGTACCTTCTGCTCCTGGGCCTCCTGCTCCTTCTCAACGGTCTTCCTGAGAGCTGCTTCAAGACTGTCCTTCTCCCTGCACACCTGCAGGTAACATTCCTGCACCGCAACCAGCTCCTTGTTCGTCTTATGCAGGTCAGACCTGGGGTACACAAAACCAGCAACTACGTGACCACAGAAAAATGAAAGGGCCCCTAACAATTTCCCTCCCAACTATGGACTGGGGGAATGCTGCCTCCGCAGCTCGAGGGCAGCTAGCGTCTGTTCTCACCGGAGCTGCGAGTTAGTCCCCTCGTAAGCCTCAAAGAGCTGCTGCTTCTCCAAAGTGTGCCTCGCTAACAGGCTCTCGCGGATTTGGGCTTTCATGGCCTCGTGGTGCTGGTGGTAAGTCCTCTCACACCTAGCAACAGAGGGCGGAATCTCAGGCCGAGCCTGGCACTAGGAGAAACACTACAACAAAATGGTTTGTTTCCTTCCTTCCTTCTCATCCCTTCCCTCTAATGCAAATTATAATTAAGGTCAGATTCCTTTTCCCCAACAAGAAATAGTAATTATCCATTCACAACCAACGATCTTATGAGAATCTTCAACATTTTTTCTTCAGATGCTTCTGGAGAAAAATTATTAGAAATTTGGATGTGAGAATGTTTTACTCTTTCATACAGATGGTAGCCTATGTTAAGGACTTCTGTTGACAAATCAACTGAAATAATTGAGTGTGGTTCTAAAATTCCCAGTTATATGCATTCAACACAAATACTAACAGTATCCAACTCACAAGTAAGTTATGTCCCAAAAATCCGTTTCCAAATTTATGATTTGGTATTTAGAAGACATAACTCCCTCCCACAGATCTCTTCTTTATAAAGAATAGTTTCCCAGACTAGCCTTTAAAAAAAAACAATAAAACCCCTAAGATGTAATATTTCAGTGAACCACAGTTTTGATGGTACTATAGAACCCAGACTACTACATAATATTGTTTCTATGGGAAATGTGTTCCAAAGTCTAACTTGAGAAGCCAGGGACTTATCTCTGCTAATCCAAGACCTCAACAGGCAGAGTTCACTCCATTTATCACTTTTTAAAACTACTTTTGGTGGGGGTCTTGCAGGGGGAGGGGACCCAGAAGACAGGCACTAGGTATCCACAGAGAACTTACCTATCCACAGCTTCCTGCTTATCACGGTCAAAGTCCTGCACCATTTGTCTCATTTGATTACATAAGTCCTGATTTGTATTTCTCAGCTTTTCTTCGGCTTCTTTAAGTTCCTAGACACAAGAGTATTTAGAGGACATAAACGTTTTCATTGATTAATCTCATCTTTTTAACATCCTCATGCTTGACCTCTGGCCTATTAACTTTATTGATCATAATCTCACTTTTATATTTCTACGAAAGAAAACTCTCTCATGCCTTGGTAAGAACACAGGTTTCTTTGATAAGTAGCTTTCTGACAGGAGTAAAAGTTAGAAATTTGTGTTTGTTCTGAAATGAAAACATTTAACCAGAGAAATATTGGCTAACTGATACCTTACAATAAGTCTTCGAATGCCGCTATCTTTAGTAACCCTTTAAGATTTTACTTTTTGGTCAAGGGCTGGCTAAGGAGGAAAGAACCCGTCAATCAGCTGTGCTACTATACAGAAAGGAAACAGGAATTACACTAACCTTCCAATGGGACCACTACCCAGAAGCACAGGTTAAAGAGAAACAACTGGATGCAATAACTGCCTACTCATCTACTTCTCTACTAACTCCCATTGCCCTTGTATCTTCAAAGAGTCTAACGAATCCTTGGTATTTAATAAGGTCACGAACATTTTCATTAAAATACAGGACACTTTTTAATTACCTGATTTTGTTGTTGCAAAACTTGAATTTCATTTCTAAGTTGCAGAACATCATCTCGGACAACCACATCGGAAGGAGAAGAGTCAGGCCATAATGGAGTCATTGGTTTTTCTGAGGGATCGATTTTCATCTGAATGTTAAAAAGAAGTCAAAATTTTTTCTGGTCTTTAAAACATTCTAAGTATTTATTTGAAATAATTTCACAAATTATTTACAAAGAATTGCAAAACAATACAAATGACTTCCACACTCTTTTCACTCATCTTTCCCGAATAGAATACAATGATCAAAACCAGGAAATTAGCATGGATGTCCCATCAGCTCCTCTTCAGACCTTAAGCAAATCTCTCCGGTTCTCCTCTACTGTCTTTTCCTTGGCCCAAGATAAAATCTATGAGTCCTCTTTGCATTGTCAGGTCTCAGACATCTCCTCCAATCTAAGACAGTTCTTCAGTTTTTGTCTTCCAAACCCATGACGATATTGTGTAGCACACCCCTCCATTCGGGCTTTCCGAGGTTAACTTCTCTATCTAACTGCAGGTCATGCATCTTTAGCATGAGTGAGGTGCCAAAAAATGACAAAAGCTCCTCCCTGGAGGCCCCGAGTATCAATGGCTCCTTGCTGGTGACGGCCATGGTGGAAGGTAGCACCTCCCAGGCGTCTCCATTATAAACTTACCACCTTCTGCTTGTAAATTAATAAGTGTCTTCTGAAAAGATGCCTTGAGACTAGGCAAATATTCTACTTCTTGTCAGACTTTTACCAAGATCAACAAATTTTTCTATATCTAGATGTATTTATTTATGCCAGTATTAACTCATGAATATATATTTTATTTGGTAAGTACATTTTTTAAGACTCATGATAGACTGAGGCAGTTTTCTAGAAAGATCAAGGTAATATAGATGCATCCTACTGAGTGGGCACGAGTCTGCCCAACTCTCTTCACTTCCCATGCCCACAATGATCTTGAAGTAATCTTGTACTGGATGGCACAGGGCATCTACTAACTGCTTTCATTCTCATTTCCTGTGCTGTCACGAGTGGAACCCCTGACATACCTTCGTTCGTTTTGCTCATCTTCCCAGATTTCTGTTTGTGTAACTCTGCATACTTTCCCTTTACTATCTGAGTACTCTCCTTGTCTGTTGTCATAAATGCTTTATGAACAGCGGAAGGGGTACTCACAAAGATTTCTAAAACACATCTGTCCACCTGATGTCTCGTTGGTTTATGTATGTATCTGGCTCCTTCGACAATGTCTCAAAAAATCTCCTGTTCCTTCACCTAGCTGGGAGGACGCGGACAGGACAGTGGGGCTTTCGAGAGCAGTGGTCCTCCCTTCCTCCAAGAGAGACCACTCCCGTTGTTGGCTCTCCCTTTTCACTCACCATCCTGCCCCGGTCAGAAGAGGCAAGAGCCAAAAATAACCTGCTTGGTTCACTTTTAAGGTTCTGTTAGACTTTTAAAGATTTTACTTTAAAAAAAAAAAAGGGCTGGTGATATAGCTCAGCAGCATAAGTGCCTGCCTAGCAAGCGCTAGGTCCTGAGTTCAACTCCCGGTACCAACATATAAAAAAAAAAAAAAAAAAAAGATTTTACTTACGTATTAGAATGGTTTTCTTTTCTTTTTTTAAACTTGGCCTCTGTTTTTAAAAGTTCATGATATTCATTTGTGTTTCTTCCAAACTGGTGAGTTTTTATTACTAATAATCAACGTAGCATTGAACTGATACACTGAAAACCTCTTTTCATGGTAAAGATTTTACCCAGTTTTGACAAAGCATTACCCTGCAGGCACACAAGGCGAAGGCACTTGTACCCATCAGGATAAGATCTTCAAAAAGAAAAGGATCGCTTGAATGTCTTCCTAAAGGTAGAATCTTTTTTTTTTTTTGTGGGTACCAGTGGGTCGACCTCAGGACCTCGCGCGCCAGCAGGCGCCCGTGCCGCTGAGCGATATCACCGGCCCCTTTTTCGTACGTGGGTTCCGGGAGTCGAACTCGGGCCCTCGCGCTTGCTGGGCAGGCGCTTAAGCCGCTGAGCCATCTCACTGGCCCCTAAAGGTAGAATCTTGAACACACTGTCTTCAAGAAATCAAGAAATCTAACACACCAACTCTATGTCTGAAGAGATTGTAGCTGGAAGTTGGCTGAGCTGGTCACTTAACATGACCTATCAAGTACTTCTACAATCAGAGCACAGCTTTAAACACAACCTGAAGTAAGGTGAAGGTTTTCATTGAGGATCAGACACAAAAGCCACTCTTTTATTTATCATGTTCACAAGAAATTCAGTAGAAATAGGGGCTCCAACTGTTAGTAAGCCAGTCTGGTTTTCCTAAGGCCTTTGCCACATTCTACCACCAGTTGGTCACTTGGAATGAATGGCCTAATATTTGATCTACTCCCAGTTAATGCCCAGTGCTATGTATGGGCAGTCTTCCAATTTTCCTCACATATTATCCTGGAAATATCATAGAATAGTACATCCAGGTTTTGTACAGAAAAAATTTTATTACTATAGATAAGATTCCTGAACAAGAATTCAGCTTGAAATAAACCACTGCTATGAAATCATGACATGAAAGCAAAAACTATAACCCTCTGCAATAACCCTAAATAGTTTTATATTAAGATGGAGATAAATGGACATAAAATGTACTCCAAAGTATGTATGAAGCAGTAAATATAATCAATAGTATGATTAAAGTGTTCACACAAGAAACATGCCAAATGTCTACATAGTAAATAGTTCTGCTGGCCTTAATATGTACTCAGAAATACTGGAGTGAGAATAGTGATACCCAGTTCTCTTTAAAAAGATATCCAGGGATGTTTAATGGATATGTTCTTTCTCTTCGATTCCCTGCAGAATGCAGAGAGGTTCACTATCATTTCATTAACCCCAGGATCTGATGGCCTCTGTGATCATTCTTTATAAAAACAGACATAGAGACGCTTAAATCTTTTTAGCCTCAATAACAACTTCAAAAACGTAGCACTTGTATAACACATGCTTGTATTCACATGCCCTACCCGCTGGAATACCAACTTATTTGCAATGTCCTTTCATGTAGCTCTGCTCAAGGATAGATGGCCTTTCCCACCTTCTCTCCTAGATTTGACTTTCAGGACAAAGATCAAATATCCCTTCCACAAAGATTTCACTAAGATCATCTTAGCATCCTACCTTATCCCCAAGCCTCATTAGTTATTCCTTCTCAGAGCATATTGTTCAAACTGTGTAGCATCCTTATTGCACTAGATTATAGGTACCTGTTCCCTTATGGATCTGTAATACTAAATGTGATAGCTTACTGACCCCTTGTGACCACTGAGCACTTGAAGGGAGTGGATACCAACTGGGATGTGCTCTAAGTATAAATTGCATGCTGGATTTCAAGGACTTATTACGCATACACAAAATGAAATCCATCTCATTAATAATTTTTATATTGATTACACAAATTAATGATGTGGATAAACTTTTGCATAAGCAGATGGTCCCCACCTTACAATGGTTCAACGTACAACTTTTCAACTTTAGGATAATGTGAAAGTGATACATATTCAGCAGAAGTTGTGCTTTGCATTTTGAACTTGCTCTTTTCCAGCCAGCGATAGGCAGCACAATGTGCTCTCGCAATGCTGAGCGGCAGCAAGAGCTGCAGCCCCCACCAGCCGTGCGCTCACAAGGGGAAACCAACACTCTACGTGCACTGCATCCAGTGGGATACTGAACACTTGATCATAAACTTGGCTTTGTGTCACAAGGTTTTCCCCAACCATAGTGTTCTGAGCACTTTAAAGCAGGTGAGGCCAAGCTACAATATTTGCTGGGTTAGGTGTATTAAAGACATTCTTAACTTTTGCTATTTTGAACTTATGATGAATTTTTAGGACATAATTCCATCATAAGTCCAGGAGCATCTAGGCTGGGTTAAATGAAGTACATAATTAAAATTAATTTCACATATTACTTTATCAGGTTTACTAAAAAGATTTTTAATTTACCATGTGGCTACATTGTATTTCTATTGAATATCACTGTTCTAGGTTCTAAGTTTCTTCAAGGAATGGCCAGTGTCTCATCACGAATCCCACAAGACCTTACGCAGACTCACTTTTAAATAAATAACAGTGATCTGCTCTTCAGATTACATATCACCCGATACCTCCAACACACGCCTTCTCATTTCATTTCCTGACAAATTGAAAGTTCTATCATAAAAGATGTAGGAAATAGAAGGCAAAGGCAAACTTTGAAAGTGTTTCTGGGCTAGTTGGATAACTATGAACTTGGGTATTTAAAAAAGAAACCCCCCTAGCTGATTAAGTGACTACTTCCTCTCCCATTCCCCTACTCAGAAAGTGGGTACGTGTGTGTATTCAACAAACAGGAGCAAATCTGCAGAGCTATCCAGGCAATATCCCTAGGAAATCCACGCAGTACGTTGAAGCAGAACAGACATAAGCAGAGAAAGAACTGTAGAAAGAAAAAAATCAGAGCTTAGATGTGGACTACTGAGAAATCACCATGGCAAAAGAGTAGCAGGATAAAAAGTGTGCTCAAAACTGAGAGAGCCCAACTATGGAGGCAACAGGAAAGGCTAAAGCCACACAAGGTACAGCCACCGTCGACTGCCACACGTGAGGAAGTATTTCTGTAGTGGGCGCCGTTAGTGACCCCAACATGGAACAAAGATGGCACTGGATACCTCAGCCAAGGTCCACACCCCAAAGCAGGGTCCCACGCTTCATCTCAGGATACACTCACCAAAATGCTTAATGAAATCCAACCTCCTACCACAAATTGAGACACACACTTTCATTCCCACCCTTTTAAAGAGAAGCATATGGTCACAATTAAAATATATTGATTTAAAGATGTTAAATGTACTGGGAGATTTTCCTCTGTTAACATTAAAAACAATGTTAAAGTTATCAAATACATTTACTGAGAACAGGAAACCAGACGGGGCAGGATTTTGACAGTAAAAATACACTATTATTTCTGGAAAAGAAATTAGCTACATTTAAAATTCCGTAATAATTAACAGCATAGAACACTTTACGTACGGTGACTTAGGAATTTTTAATGAATACAACTCCTAGTTTAAAGGATCAGGAAACAAAACAGTTCTAAAGTAGGAAGCAAAAAATTATTTCCCTCCAGGATGAAAAGGAGTCTACTACTGTGTTAGGCAGCTTTCCATTTCTGGGGCAAAATACCTGACATGCAGAACTTATAGGAGAGGTTCACTTTGGCTCGCAGTTTCCAAGATTTCAGTCCATGTCAGCTGGTTCCAAGGCAGACCTCATGGCAAAATAAAGCTCCTCACCTCCTGGTAGCCAGGAAGCAGTAGAGGAGTAAAGGAGCCAAAGAAGGAGGAGCTGGGGACATGTATCCTTCAGTGCATACCCCCGGCGACCTCTGAGCTCCAATTGGGCCCCATCTTCTAACAGCCCATTCAGCTCTGAATTCATGGTCGTGGTCAGCACCCTCATGACCCAGTCACCTCTCTAGGCCCCAGTTCTGAACACTGCTGCATTGGGTCAAGCCCTCAATACAAGAGTCCTTGGGGGACACTTCATATATTAACCATAAACACTACCTGCCTTCCCCTTCTCCCCCTTCCCTTTTCTTAATGACTAGGTCTTTATGTAGTTTCTCTTGAGAGTATAGATAGTGAGAATTTGTAAAATAAGAAAGGTGGAAAAGGCACTATTAAAGGAAGATCTCGGTGACAGCATGACCTTCGGGGAATAACCATGACATGTCTTAGCTTTGATTTGCCCAAGACTGACTCCGTAACTCAGAAGGGTCACAAACTCCTCTAACTTCCTTTTCCTCATCTATCAAGTAAGGCTACTAACAGAAGAATACGGAGGTAGGTTTCAAGGACTGACATAACCTGAGTCTGGGCCTCTCCCATGTGTTCCGATGAGTTTTGTTATAAGAACATAAGCCAGGGAGTCTCACAGACAAAACCCTACAAGACCCCTTGTACAGGGTATCCTTTCATCTGCTTTTAAAGTATTGCTGGTACGTCAGCCCTGAAGAAATACAGAAACCCTGTCATAAAACCTGCTTCCTGATATCGGCGGTAAGGAATTTTACTCAACCAACATCTCATTTACTAGGTCCTGAGAGTACACAGAAAACATATTCCTTTAAGCAGCATTTCTTCCCTTAAACTTTACTTCTGCAGTCAAATGAACCCTTGACAACCAAAGGCTTGACTTCAATATATGAAGTATAAAATTTCTTTTACTACTTTTTTTTTTTTTTTTTGTGGGTACCGGGGGTCGACCTCAGGACCTCGCGCGCCAGCAGGCGCCCGTGCCGCTGAGCGATATCACCGGCCCTTTTTTCGTATGTGGGATCCGGGAGTCGAACTCAGGCCCTCGCGCTTGCCGGGCAGGCGCTTAAGCCGCTGAGCCATCTCACTGGCCCTTACTACATCTTTTTAAAATGACTTTTTCACTCTATAGCTATACACACCTCCACCTCCATGCTCCTGCCATCCTTCTTCACTTGCTGGAGTTCCTCAATTTTCTGGTGACAGGCTCTGAGGTCACTCTGTAACTGAGACACCAGGTGACGCTTCACCGAGTTGCTGTCCAGCAAACGCTGCACGTCCGCCTTCAGCCTCAGGATGACCTCGTCCTTCGAAAGCTCCTCATTCGGGCCTTCCTGCTGCACAGTGCTGACGGAGAGATTGTGCTCGTGAGGACTAAATAAATAACACAACATGTTTTGACACCTATACAATTACATATGCATATTTCAAAACAATTTCAAATTTTGCCACACACATAGAAGGGTATCACCTTGCTGTATCCCTATGTACGAAACTAAGCTCATTCATGGAAAGATGATTCTCAAGCTTAGCCTTGCTGTGAAATCCGATGTGGCTTACAGTTGTGATGTTAGTATACTACACTCTGTTTATACATGCTCCAGCAGAAATAACATGTGGATTGAGGAGGAAAAGAATACTAAATGCTAGCCATCCTAAAAAGGAGCTCCAGGGAGACAGAGAAAGAGAAACAACAGGATAAGAATAGGGCTAGGAATAGGAGCAATGATAGGAAGATCTCCTATGTCACAGAATATCAATCACTGATTTAGTCCCTGCTTAACTACGGCTCTGAATCTGACCTAACAAAGCCTATAAAGAAAGCCTTGGGGGGCCGGTGAGATGGCTCAGTGGTATAAGCGCCTGCCTGGCAAGTGCAAGGTCCTGAGTTCGACTCCCGGTACCCACGTAAGAGAAAAGGGTTGCTGATATTGCTCAGCGGCACGGGCACCTGCTGGCGCATGAGGTCCTGAGGTCAACCCCTGGTACCCACAAAAAAAAAAAAAAAAAAAAAAAAAGAAAGCCTTGGGTCAAATGAATTCCAAGTAACTTAAATGTGTCACAGAAAAGGTCCAACAATACTTTCAGAAACAATACAATCAGCATCCAAAGCACACGATTCAAAATGTCTAACACACAATCAAAATTCACCAGGCATGCAAAGAAGTAGGAAAGAAAAAACATGAATAATACCCAGGAGAAAAATCAATCAATAGAGACTGACCCAGCAATAACACAAGTAATAAGATTAATTAAATGCATTCCATAGGATGAGTGGAGGAATAGAAGACATAAAATATACCAAGGGCTGGGACTGGGGATGTAGTTCAGTGGCAGGCTACCTACCACTGGTAGGTAGTTCATCCAGCCTACAAAAGACCCTGGGTTTGAATCCTAGCACCACCACCACCAAAAACAAAACAAAAACAAACAAACAAACAAAAACACCCAAATTGAACTTAGGTAGACACAAAAAGTTGTAATGTCTGAACTGAAAAACATTCTGGATGAAATTAACAGCATATGAAGATGAAATGACCAATGAACATAAAAATATATAATACTACACAATTAAACACAGAAAGCCTGAAACAGAAATATTCACAGCATATTAAGTTTTCTGACATGTATAAATGAAGTTCCAGAAGAGGAGAGGGGAAGGAGAAAGAATATTTCAAAAAATAGCCAATATTCTAACTTAATGAAAATAAAACTCCCATAAAACCTAGACATCCAATAAGTCTCAAGCAGAAGAAACAAAGAAAAGTGATATCAAATTCCTAAACTAACCCTCACCCCAGCGTGCACAAGATGCCAGACCTGAAGCTCTGGGATCTAACGTCCACCCGGCTGGGCTTTGATGCTGCTTTGGGCTTATTACTCCTTTCCACTTGACTGTTTCTCCCTTCTGGAATAGGAATGTTTATTCTATCCTCGTCCCACCATTGTAGCTTGGAAGTATGTAACTTGTTTTTATTTTTTATCATACCAGGAAGCAACATAAGAATCTATGAACAACTGAATGGAAAATAAATTGTGAAATACTCATGAAAAACAAAACAAAGACATGTATATATAAAAAAGAATGAGTGACAGCTACATGTTACAAACACTGTGTTGAGTGAAAAAAGACAATCTAAAGAACACTCACACCTATGAAAACCCTACAGTTAACATTAACCCTAAAGGACAATGAAAGACAATGGCTAAATGTTTCCCACTAAGATCCAGGTCAACGGAAGGATTTCTGCTCTTGCCACTTCTATTCCATGGGGTTATAGGGATTCTAAGCAGAGGAACTGTCAAAAAAGAAAAAGGCATCCAGATTAAAAAAGAAGCAAAAATTATCTTTTTTATTCAGATGACATGGTCTTGAATACAAAAAATCCTGAAGAATCCACTAAAAAACTACTTGAACTAATAAACCACCTCAGCAATGTGACAGTATACAAGATCAACACACCAAAAAATCAACTGTATTGTCACCTAATATTAATAAGCCAAAAGAAAATAAAATTAAGGAAATAACTCAGCAAAAGTAACAAAGAGAATACAATACCTAGGAATAAATTTAATAAAAGAAGTATGACTTGACTGAAAATTATAAAATATTAATGAAAGAAATTAAAGATATAATTTTTTAAATTCTACATTCAAGAAACTGGCAAACTGATATTAAAATTCACAGAGGAATGGGAGAAATCCAGAAAACCAAAATAACCTTGAAAAAAAAAAAAAAAAGAACACACTTGGAGGACTCACACTTTCTATTTTTTTTTTTTTTTTTACTACAAAGTAATAGCAAGATGGTATAGTACTGGCATAAGAACACACATGTAGATCAATGAAACAGATTGAGAACCCAGAAAATAAACCCTTACTTACAGTCAACTGACTCAATAAGAGTGCCAAAACAATTAATAGGAAATTGTCTTTTCAATAAATGCTGCTGGGACAACTGGATATCCACATGCAAAAGAATGAAGTTAGATCCCTACCTCACACCATATGCGAAAATTAACTCAAAATAGATACCTAGCCTAATGTAAGAGATAAAACTCTTAGAATAAAACATAGATATAAATCATTAGGACCTTGGATTAGAGACTGATTTCTTACATCTGTACCAAAAGCACAAGCAACCAAAGGAAATGAAATAGGTAGGTTGGATTTCATAAAATTAAAGGCTGTGGCGATCAAAAATTCTTATCAAGAAAGTAGCCCTGCCTTAGAGCCAGCTGATTATGGACTGAGACCTCCACAGACTGTGAGCTGAATGAGCCTTTCCTTCCTTAAAAAAAAAAAAGAAAGAAAGAAAGTAAAACAAGGGAAGGGGTGTAAGGGTGGTAATGGGGAAAATGGATATAAATATGTGTGTGTGTGTGTGTGTGTGTGTGTGTGTGTGTGTATATACACACACATATATATATAATTAAAATATATATATATAATTAAAATGCATTTTAAAATAAAAATAAAGAAAGCAAATCAACAACTCACAGAATAGGAGAAAATATCTGCTAATCGTATATCTGACAAAGGATTGTATTCAAAATAGATGAAGAATGTGACCAAGAGATGGAGGAAGAGGAAGGGGACGAAAAAAAGAATTGAGATGTGTTATGTACATATGCCAACTTCCCAGGATAGGTAATCATTATGTACTGCAAATATGGACTAATAAAAATAAATTTTAAAACTGAAAAATTGAGAAAAAAAAAGAATTCTTAATACTAAACAGATAATCCAATTGTAAAACAGGCAAAAATTTGAATAGGCGTGTCCCCAAGTAAGATATACAAACTGTCAAAAGATATTAAAAGACCACATCATTAGCAAATCAAAACCACAATGAGATACCATTTCATACCCACTAGGAGTGAAAATAAGTGTTGGCAAGAACACAATGATTTGAACTCTCATACATTGCTGGTGGGAATGTAAAATGGTGAAGACACTTTAGAAAACAATTTGACATTTCCTCAAAGTGATAAACACAGAGTTGCCATATGACTTAGCAAATATATATATATACATACATATATATATATATATATATATATGAAATTATCATCAGGCTATAAAATGAAATGAAGTACTAATATACAACACAACATGGACAAACTTTAGCAAAGTAAAAGAAGTCAATCAAGGAAGACCACGTTACACGATTTGATCTGTGTGAAATGTACAGAGTAGGCAAATCCATACCGACAGGAGTAGATTAGGGGTTACCTGGAGCTGTGAGGCAAGAAGAAGTAATAGGGAATGACAAGCAATAGGTACGGGTTTGGGGGTTTGTTTTGGGTTTTTTGGGGGGGGGCTGTTGAAATGTTCTAAAATTAAGTTGTGATGCTGGTTATGTTCACAGCTCTGTGAACATACTAAAAACCACTGAACTGTACACTTGAAATGCATGACTTTTATGGTATGTGAAATATACTTCAATAAAGCCAGCCAAAAAAAAAAAAAAGAGGGCCGGTGAGATGGCTCAGCGGCGTAAGCGCCTGCCTTGCAAGCGCGAGGGCCCGAGTTCGACTCCCGGATCCCACATACGAAAAAGGGGCCGGTGATATCGCTCAGTGGCACGGGTGCCTGTTGGCGCACGAGGTCCTGAGGTCGACCCCCCAGTACCCACAAAAAAAAAAAAAAAAAAAAGAAAGAAAATATAAAACACCTACTACATGAGTTCTTTTAATATGAAGGCAAAACTAATAATCTCTCGGTGTGAACAACGGGGTATTAAAAAGATAAGAAGAAACAAGAACAGGAATGCCGCAACGGTTAAGACAGTACTTACCCTCCAGGTTATGACTGGAGAGAGGAATACAGCAGCTACAGGCAATGCTCATTTCTCGACCTGGGGTGATCTCTGGAGCATGCACCTTCCAATCACCCACGAAACTCTACACTTAACATTCATGTGCAGGTCTTTATGTGTTATAGCTCACAATTTTAAAGGTTTGAGCATAAAACTATAACAAGCACTAGAAAGAAATCATCTTTTAAATAGCCCAAAATCATAAAGGCGGAGATTGACAGATCTAACAGGACATAAAACTAAACTGGAAGAGTAACCACGAAACAATGGCCAGAGCGCAGAGACATGGGTCCTGCCGAATGGCGCGGGAAGTGGTACAGACTTCAGGGCTGCCTGGCAATACCCACCAACATCCTCAACACCCTTCTTAAGGAAGCAAGCAAAGACGGGACTAGAGCCTCATCACACAGATGCTTGGAATAATGATACTGCATTACTTATAATAAAAATTTAAAACAACTTTATATTGCTCAAGTATCATTTATCTGTATATCCATTAAAAATTACATTTAACAGTATTTACTGGCATTAAAAGATTTCATTGTACTAAGTTAACAGATATCAGAAAACAGTATATTCATTATTATTTATCTTTCAGTACCATCCAAAGCAGATAATGGGGAAATTATATACCAAAACGTTAGCAGTGGTTTTCTTCATGTGAGATGAGGTAAGATTATAGATGATTTTTACTTTCTTCTGTTTTGTTCATCTATATTTCTAAATTTTCCGCAATGGAAAAGAAAGTTTTGAAAATAAATAATTGGTAGTATGCACCCTTGATATGATGTCATGAAAATGGAATCTTATCTCTGTGGTCTTTCTGCACAAAACCCATGAGAAAATATAATTGTGAGAAAAATATCAAATTCTAATACAGGGCTTTCTATAAAATACTTGAACAATGTTCTTTGAAAGTATCAAGGTCGGGCCGGTGATATGGTTCAGCGGCATAAGCCCCTGCCTGGCAAGCACGAGGTCCTGAGTTCGACTCCTGGAACCCATGTAAAGGAAAAAAAAGGGCTGGTGATATCGCTCAGTGGCACAAGCGCCTGCTGGCAAGCATGAGGTCCTGCGTTCAACTCCTGGTACCCACATTAAAAAAAAAAAGAAAGTATCAAGGTCATCAAAATCAAGGGAAGTAGAGAAGGAACTATGGAAACATGACTTCTAAATGTAATGTGGTCTCCTGGATGGGATTCTGGACAGAAAAAAGGAACATTATGTAAAAACTAGGAAAATCTGAATAAACTATGGACATTAGGTAAAAAACCACAGAAATCTGAATAAACTATGGACATTACTCAGTACTTCTCATTAATGGAAACAAATACACTGTAATAATGTAAGATGTCAGTAAGGAAAAATGGTGGCTATGTATATAGGAACTCTCCATATGATATACATTTTTCTATAAATCTAAACTGTCCTAAAAAAATCAAGTATTATAAACAAAAAAATAAATAATGGTATCTGAGTTAAAATTTTTACTGTTCTTCACTTTCAGATGATTCCAAATAAAATATTAGAATATTATGTATGCACAGAGAGAAAGAGAAGGAACAAAAAATTAGGTAGACTTTTTTAAGGTAGATTTTTAAAAGATGTTACGAATGAACTTCTTGAGACATGCATGCGTAGCTTTTGTTTATGTGTTGTATAAGAACATCTGTATATATAAGATTCACCTACTTAAACCACTTCTATTTATATAGAAGATATAATTATAAGAAATAAAATATAATTATATAAGAAATAAAATGTACAGTAGATTACATTTTAATCTTCCTGTGCTATACAACATGATGAATGCCAAGTCCAGCACTTATTTTGCTCGGTTAACAAATTATGCCTCCCTAATTTCTTTTCTGCCTGAACACTGACCACTGAAAGAGCACGTCCTGTACCCCTACAGGGAGCCAAGTTAGACAGCAGAGAAAGTGCTTGCTAAAATAACTCTCTCTTCTTCCCGCACAAGGGAAAGGCAGTGTGGTGACCAATCCCGTGGAAGACTCACTGCTAAGCCCTATGGAAGCTGGTTCCCCTAAATCCAAATAAACTGTGGTCCTGCACGAAGCCTGCTGAGAAGACCAAAGAAAAAAGGCATCCCACTTGTTAAATGTTTATTATTTGAGCTTAGCAGCCAACTATAATACGGGCGGGAGGAAGCTGTCTGAGAACTTCATGCAGATTTAGCTACTCAAATTCCACGGATGTAAAATACAACACTGAGACTAAGCCCTTAAAATTTACTAGGTGGTAGCTTAAGAGAGGCGGTAGCGGGGCTAAAAGCTTGGAGCTGCTAATATTTAGGTCTGTGATTTGAAAGCCGCTCAAGTCAACAAGAGCTAAAATTCTCAACACAGGGAAAACTGTGGCTTCCTCTTACTCTAGGACTCACAGGCCATTAGAGGAGAGGTACAAAGCTCTTCTCTCCTGCATCCTTTCAACTTAATCTGAGAATAAAGGTTTCGCATTTTCTCAGAGCCAAGTCATCATCTATTAAACTGCTGGTGGGAGGAGGATAAGCTCAGTTTTCGTCCCTTATCCTGCTTTTCCCTGGATGTCTTCTCGCCAAGCCTCCAGGACCAAAGGCTCTGCTTTACCTACTTTCCCCTTGCCCTGCTGAACATGCCCACTGTCAACTTTACTAGCATAAGGGTTTGATTCTCAGCTTATGATCCATAGGCAAATGCTTTAAAATTACTGTAAGTGCAAAATAAATAGAAAGTTCAAAAGTAGCAAAATATATTTGGGAGGACATCGTGATACACATGTATTTGTTAGCCAGTTCCCAGGCCAATTATGGCACAAAATAAAGTAAGACAAATTGTCAGAAAATCTTTTTTGGCATGAACTATATGTCTAATTCTCAAAACTAAAAGATATAAAAAAGAACCAGCTTTCAGGGAGAAAGTTTTGACTATCATGTTAATATGAACACAGAAAATGGGGCTTGGCCTCCGGAGTTTTGGTTCGAATCCTGGTTCTGCTGCAAGACTGACTGTCTTCTTAGGCAAAGGACTTCATCTTTCTGAGCGCCAGTTTTCCCAACCTTAACATTTGGAGCCAACATTTGCCACAAGATTGAGGATCAAAAAGTTTTCACAAATTGTATGTTGAATTAAAGTAGATTAATATAAAATGTGATCAATGGCATATTTTAACTAATCAGCTATTAAATAGTAACAATAGTAGTTATCTTTTTAAGTGCCTAATATGTGCACTTATGGTACACGAGGCTCTTACATTCATCATCTATTTTAATCTTCACTTTAACCTCCAAGAGATATCAAGCCTGAGAAAGAAACAGGCTCAGAAAAGCCAAGAAACTTGCCCAAGGTCATAAAGCCAGTGAGAAATGGAAAAGCTACAGTTCAAAAGTCGGGACCTAAAACCCATGTTTTTTCCCTGGCCCCTTAGAATTTATCTAGCACTGACAGGAAATAAGGCAGTCAGGGCAGTGAGTTTTCCATATGACCACATTTAACTTTAAAATTTTATGTAAATCTGTCTTTAAAATGTAAAACACGCTCTCTCTTTTGCTTTAGCTATCTAGGGTTTCTTCAACAACTTGGGATCATAACTGGACATTGTGACGTGGACACTGCAATGTGTAAGGCTACCTACCCTGCCGTGCGACAACTCCAGCCCCAGGCTCCCACGGTCTCTCCTTGCTAAGGTGCAGCTGCCTGACTTGGGCGCAGGAAGAACCTCGCCCGGCCCCGTGCTCTAGCTCCGCTGCAGCCAGCTGGGAAATAAGATAATGCACGGGGTGCAAATGAACCTAAGTCATTATGGCCCTAAGATAAGAGCTTCGAGGCAGCTCCCATTAAAAACACCCCAGTCTAGTCCTGCTAGTTTACTCTCTGCTTCCTTCTCACATGTAGCTGTGATCTGTAGAGATGAGAGGCTCTGAAGACTGCCTGCCAGATAAATGGACTCGGTAAACTACACGGTAATGTCTTCTTTTACAAAATGGCCTGATCACTTAAGATTTCAACTTACTGAATTTCATCTTACAGTTCTAAAAGCAGAAATACAGTATTAAAACACATACCCTCTAAAGCCTATTGTAGAGCAAACTCTTCAGGAGATTTATATGTCTGTATTTAGTTGCTTAACACCTGAAACACAATATGTATTAAACACTGTCACTGAACAATAATGCAATAATGATGTTTTGTAAATTCAGACCTATTCTACAAACCAGATAGTATGATGGAGGCCAAATGCACTTAAGAAACTCTGTCCTTAGCCTAAATGAAATCTTTTCCCAATATCCCATCTCTGATCCCTAACCCAAACTGAGGCAGGAGATTAGGGCATGGCCAGATAGCTGGCAAGTGGGTGTGACCTGTCAATCATGGAGATCCAGGGCACACTGGGCCAAGCCCTGCACCTGGGACCAATCAGAAAATTCTATCTTCAATTCTTCTGGCATGAGACCAAGCAGGTTTTTGATAGGACAGCCTAGATCTGACGTCAGCATGGAGGATACAAAAGATGGCGGCCATTAACCTTGTGGCCTCTGTGCTGTCTCTCTTCAGTGGCCCACTCTCACTCTGCATGGCATACTTCTTTTCCTAACTTTAATAAAAGTGAAACCTCGCTCTCTTTGTTCAGGACAACAAGATCCTGGAAAGAACCTCTAGAAGGAGTCCATAGCACCCCAGACCCTGGGAAAAAAACCAGGAGTGGGAAAGGGTAAATCCTGCTTTGCACATCAAGCGTTCACACCAAGTGGTATCTGGCTGCTTAGAGGTATCCCATCTCCTTTCTCCCTGGCCAGACAAATGTAAACTCTGAGGGGGAAGGACAGCTCCTGTCATTTTTCTGTACTGTATTCCCAGAGCCTGGCACAGAATCTTCCACACAGCAAGTGTTTCCAAAGTGTGAGAGGATGAATGGAAGGCTTATTTGCCATTCATTCATCCTTTAAGTATCTAATATTCCCTCTTCTACCACCACTACTCCCTCCCTGCCACACCCCGGGAGGGATGAAGAAGCAGTCTATTCAATGAGCTTGCTCAGGAATCTGTATTAAGCAGCAGTATAAAGACAGAATCTCTATTTTATAAATATTTTATCTCTACTTCATAACCTAACCTCATGGTAAGGTTCCAAGGAAAAAAAGATGTTTATTTTCTCATATACCATTGATCAGTAAATGCAAGGTGTCCGGTTTGAACACACACAGTGTTAACATAAAAACAATATGCCCTCACCTCAATAGTGAGAACACATGCAAATCACATTTAGAATTTCCTTTGGGTATTTTAACTACATTAACTACCTTTTACCTTTGTGGAACTGAGGTATCTTTTGGAGTATTGAAGACAGAACAGTATCAATACCTCAGGTTTCTGTTCACTTGATTTCAGATATTTACGCAGCAGTAAAAATTACTGAAACCACACTGCTCCACATCCAAGAATCCCTAGTCCTCATTCTTCCACGCCTGGTGCCACCTGTTTACCACGTAGCACCAGCCTTATTCACCACATAGGTTCTTCTACAGTAAACTAAAATGTTCCCTCGATACCTGTTAACTTTGGATTTTTTCCAGTTGACTTTTTTAATACCCAAATCCACATATGATTCGGTGAGTTCTATGTTTAACTCTCCTTTGGAGTCACTTGGAAGTATTCCTAGCTTTGCAGCAGATTCATAGAGAGAAATTTCATCTTTTAGTTCTGTTAATTCCTCCTGAAACACAGAAGTATTGAAGATAATTCCCATTACTTTCCTGTATGAAGAAATTGGTCATTCTATCTGTTTCAGACTTTAATGATCAACAGGCAGCAGAAAATGTCTTCAAGCATGTTTGCTGCACATACGTTACATCCTGAGGAGCTGGCACGCGTACACAACACATCTCAACCCTTTATCCCCTTCTCCTCCCATTCTTGCCCCTTCCATCTTTCCCATTTGTAAAATATCTATCTCCCTTTCCCATTTGCAAAATATCTATCTTCTTGTTTCCTATTATCTTTTATGTTGTTTTTTATTTATACTTTGGTTTCTCATAGAGGAGAAACCATGTGATATCTAAGCTTGTGTGTCTGATTTCTTTCTTTTAACATTATGGTCTCAAGGTGCACCCATTTTCTCTTAAACGACTGAAGTTTATCCTTCTTCGTGGCAGAGTAGTACTCCACTGTGTGCAAATACATTTTCTTTATCCATTCATCTGTTGATAGACATACAGGATGCTCCCAAGATGTAGCTATTATAAGTTGCGCTGCTATAAACATGGGTATCCTCTCCTTTCAGCAGTAACTATAAACAGCACTGGAGAAGGATGAGAGAATGGCAGCTAAAGTAAACATTCTACACACATGTAGATAAACTTATTCCTGGGAAAGATGTAAGGCTGGGCCCTGCAAAGGCGCAGACCTGGGCTTGCACACCGACAGCGTGGGTGAGATGGTGAACAACTCCCAAGCACTGGTGTGAAGCAGGCCCAACCATCACTCTACGTAGAGAAAGCTAAGATTCAAACGCTGATGTGGCCCCACCTACCCTTGTTACCCAGAGTTCCCCAGGGGCTGCGCTCACCTGCAGGGCCTTGTTCATGTTTTCACTCAGCGCATGCGCCTTCTGTGCCTGCTGCAGCTGAAGCCGCAACTGCGCCACCTCCTGGATGGAGCCTGCAGAGCAGAGGGCACGGGACACGCTGAGTGCAATCTGCAGAACGCGGGCTGCGCAGCTCTACCTTAGCACCACGAGCTCTTCAGGGCCGTAAAGGCAGCAGGCGACGGGGCCCAGAAGGCACAAGCCTGGTCCTGACCTTCCCAGCCCACAGCATGGGCTACGGGGTGACTTCGCCAGGGATCACATGAGCCACATCTCCAGACCTTAGCACTCCCCGAGGGCCAGGAACAGGCGCATGACAACCCAATTCATAGAAAGCCAAAGAAAAATATTCTTTGGAACACATTTCTACCCTCCGAGAAGAAAACTACATCTTGCTGGCTTTCGCGTTTTTCTAAATGCTTTTGTTTCCACCACTCCCCGCTCTGCATGGGGAAGGAGTATATTAGTGCCGTGCTTCCAAAACATTAGCAAACCAATATTCTAAGTGTATTGGGGAGGTTCTCATTTAAAAGGGACTTCACTGAGCTTCCTCCAAAGAAAGTGACCCTCTCAGGAATAGTTAAATGAGGCAATCGTGACATATTATGGCAGCTAAAAATAATCTTATTTTCAAGGCTTTTAATGGCCAAGAAAAAAAGCTCACCAAGAAATGCCACTGGGAAAAAAGAATATATAACCTATTAGCGTGCAGTGCCAGATAAAGTATGGTCCAAACTGTGTCCCCATCAAAACAGACATGAGGTGTGATTGAAAACTGCAGTGAATATTAAAATTTTTAAAAATTTATTACACTAAAAGACACATTGTCCTCCTTGCTTTGGACACACGCATCCCATGGTTCTTGCTACTTTCTGAAGCGGTTCTGGAAGTCCTCTGTCATAAGTGTCTTCAGCTGTGCTGTCCTGGCTGCCTTGATGTCCTGAATTGGTTTAGGGTGAGTTTGACTTTGAGGGGCAGCCAGGAGTCACAGGGTATCAGATCTGGTGGATAAGGTGGATGAGGAAACACCCTCAAGTTTTTATGAGCCTGCCTTTCCATCATATGGCACTTGGCAACACCATTCACTATATTTTTGATCAAGCCTCATAAAGACATTCACAAAAGGACTCCAGAACTGCTTCAGAAGGCGGCAAGAATAATGGGATAAGTGTTTTCGAAGGGAGGGAAGTATTTTGAGAGCGATTTGTGGCAATGTGTCTTTCACTATGAAGAATATTTTTTAATTTAAATATTCACCATATTTTTCGATCACCCCATGTATGCGCGATTGACTTTAGTGCTCTTAGCTTGGGGGTTAACCACTCTTCCACATATGGCCCCGATAGTCTGAATTGTTTTTCATATACCCAAGTGTGGCTTTCATATGCACTTAATGAATATCTACTGACCTGTCTTTACAGTGTGAGCGCTTCACCAAAAAATAAGCAAGCAGGGTACAAGTCTATACAGTAAGCAGTGTTGGTACAAATGTTTGATTATTTTACTGCCATTTACTGTAACATTATTTTATTAAAAATATTAAGAAATATGATGGGCATAGTGATGCACGCCTGTAATTCCAGCACCCTGAGAAGCTGAGGCAGGAGGATCACAAGTTTGAGCCCATCTTGGGCAACTTAGCAAAACATTGTCTCAAAATCTAAAAAAATTTTTAAAGGGTTAAGAATACACAAAGGCCCTGGGTTCAATCCCTAGTACCACTAAATAAATAAATAAATAAATAAGAAATAAAATACCTGCTGACACAGAAAGGAATATATGTTGTCTCAAACCTAATACCATGGAGACCATATTAGAAATCTTTTTTTTTTTTTTTTTTGAGATAGGGTCTTGCTATGTAGTTTAGGAGTTTAGATTGGCCCTAAACTCACAGTGATCCTCCTGCCTCAGCCTCCCAAGTGCTGGGATTATAGGTGTGCACCACGCCCAGCATATTAGAAATCTTACACATGACAAAAATGTAATTCTTCCCTGAATGACTAGGTAAGCAGCTATTCTACTGTGAGGGGGGATGTATTGAAGAGGTTCTACAAAAGAATAGAACCATATGATCAAATATTAGGTCTAAAAAACATAATGGCATTTTGGAATCATTCTCAGCTTTCAGGGATAGAACTTACATTGTAACATACATTGTATTGCTGAGTTTGCATGTTCGGCATCAGCGCATTTTCAGCAGTGTACGGTGCACGGAAGCAGGGCATTGTCAATGTGTGTCCATCCATTCCATTTGAAGAAACACATCCAGACATTAACGATACTTTTCTCCACGTAGTAGGATTGTTGGTTGTTTTTACTGGGTACCTCACTTGTCTGCATTTTCCAAATTACTTAATGAAACATGAATTCCATACATAACAATATATTTTTAAAGAAAAGAAATGCGGCCCTGCCTGTGTCTGCTGTCTCTCTGGGTTCCTAACATGCGGGCGCGCTGAGCCCGCGGGAGCCGGTACCTGACTGCAGCAGGTGGGCGCACTGCTTCTGCGTCTCCTCCAGGCTCCGCGACAGCCTGCTGATGACCTCGGTCTTCTCCACGCTGGTGGCTTCTTGATTCCTTTCCAGCTGTTTCATGTGATCTTTTAAACGAGAGCAGATGTCTTCCTAAATAGAAAAAGAGTTCAGGACGTCATTTTCATGATGAGCCCTAAGAAATGCGAACCTGAGGATGCCAATACATCACTGGATTTCCAGTCAAACACAACCATCACAGGACACGCCCAGGCAGACCACGCAGATATGTGTGTCTTGTAACCCAAGGCAGCAAGGACGCAGATAAACAAATGGAAACTCATTGTCCTAAGCAGCCAGAAGCTTATTCTGCTCCGAGCGGCCAAAAATAATCATTCTCTCCTCTGAACTTTTTTAAATTGTTTCTGTTTAAACGGATCTGTTCCTCATGTTTCTCTTTCTACCTTTTACACTTACTTGTCTTTGTCTCCTGGAGGACACCTCTGCCTTGCCTTGTACATAGCAGGTGCTACAACGAATGCATGAAAGATAAATGACAAAGGAGAAAGGGAGAGAAAGAGAGAATGAATATTTGTGTATCTGGGTATGTGCATGTGTGACTGTATAGTGATGTATACAAAGCACAGAGTGTGGGGCCGGGGTGTGTGTAGTTCAGTGGTAGTATTTGCCTAGAAGACACAAGGCCCCGGGTTTGGTTCCCAGCACTACAAAAACGTAGGATGGATGGATGGATGGATGGATGGATGGAATGTGTATATAGTCAAGTTTCTCCAAAGAAGAAAATGTATTGGCAAATAATAAGCTGTGGGAATTCCACACCCCTGTAGAAGAAACCTTCACCTCTCATCCAAAAAGTTTACACAGGCTGAACTCTAGGCAAGTGGGAGAGCAAGTGAAAGGGAGAGTAGTGAATAAGGTAATTGGCTGAAATTTCCTGAAAAAAAACTTCAAGAAAACCAATAAAATAATAAGAGGACTATCAAGAAAGAGCTCTGAAGCAGAGAGAATGCCATAGGCCTGCAGTGCCTGGGCCACAGGATGAGCTAAAGCCCAGCAATGCTTGCAAGGTGCAAACATAGGTCCCTCCCAAAGAGAGCCCAATACACAGCCCAAGCAGAGGAAAGGGACTCTGGAGTTTTAACTTAAAAATTCATGTGAATTTTGTATTCTATTTCATAAGGTAGCCCATGTTTGCCTTAAATTTTTTCTGCCAAATTTTCGAGCAGAATGAGCTTCTGGAAACCGGGCCATGTTTGTTCAGCACTGCAAACCTCTTGGCACAGTGCTGTGGACTCAGGGCCAGCTCGAGACGCTGGTCCTCAAGTGCCAGAGGAGCATGCAGCCCCCACGGAAGCTGGTATTGTGACCGCGTGAATGTGCGTGCAAGAATGTATGTGAGACAGTGCATGTTCCAAGAGACCGGGAAGCGAGAGTGAGAAAAGTTCAAGAAAAAGTATACAAAAAACACTGTAAAGAAAAGGCAGACCCTGGCGGTAATTTGACGCTATGGGATTAAAACGTGGCCTGTCCTGTTGCCAATTTAGGGAGACAGATTATCCTCATAAAGTTATACTTTTAAAAACAAAAATAAAGATGAGTAGTTCCATCTTTCCCATGATTAGCTTGAGTGAGAACACTTAGTGCAAGACTGAAAGGGGCAGACACCTTTAAGACTGAACACGGCGAGTGTGATGGTAAAGAGACAATAGCTGGATCTGTGGGAGGAAATAGAATTGAACAGTGTTCCAGTGCAGAGAAAAATGAGGATTAAATTACACAAAGAAGTCTCTTCACCAACGACAAAGTTTTCAAAGTACAGTCTTTAAGTGCAACGTGAAAGGGCATGTAGAAAATAGACCAAGTGAAGGTCATGACAGAGAGACCAAAGCCCACCAAGATTTTATGGTGTCCAGAACAAAGGAAGATATTATACCACCAAGGAGGTTATTAGAGATTGTTATGGCTTGTATCTAGATGTTCCCCCAAAGCCTCAAGTACTCATATGCCAGGCTTTTCAGAGGTGGCTGGATCTAGGGTGTGTATACATGGATTGAGTGTGTGATAACTAAATTGGCCCACTGATTGGTTTATCATAGTTCTGGGTGTGGATAATGGAAAGGCCCCCCCGGATGTGGGTGGCCTCTAGGCTTGTAGCCTGACTGGTAGCCTGTGTGGGACAAAAGTCCGAAAGGCTCACTGCTTGCTGTTTCCTGCCCGCCCTGCCATGGACTGTTTTTCCTCTGCCAGGCCCCTCTGCTATGCCCCCTGCCTGGGATCCAGCCAACAATGGACCAAAATCTCTACAAAATCTCTACAAACTGTGAGCTAAAATAAACCCTTCCTCCTTTAACTTGTGGGTGTTTGGTATCTTGTACCAACAAACAGAGAAGCAACTAAGATGGAGATCTTAACATGGTACTTCCACAAGTAAAGAAAGGAAGAAGGCAGTTTAGAGAAATAACCAGAGATCTGAGACCAGGACACTTCTCCAGTGGGAGGAAACAGTCCAGGGACAGTTTCTATTAGAGAGTTACACCCTTGTTACGCCTTGAAGAAAACGCATGCACTCTAAGGACTCCAACTCAAGAGGAATTCAGCCAAAGTAAAAAGGATCCTTACAATATGTTGTGCAGATCATCTTTTCTATGCAGAAGAGATGTCTTAAGGAAAATATTAAATATAAGCCATACATTTTTCAATGCATACAACTGAATGTATACGATCTGTGTACAATCTCTATAATGTATACAATCTGCATGATTATACAGTTTTTTTTTAAACTGTATCACGAATTGCTACTCCTCCCATTTCATGGTATTAGATAGTCTCTTGATTAATTTTGTCTTTCAATTATAATTAAATACCCATTCATGACCAAAACTAGGTCTTGAGAGGAACTTCCCAACTTGACCAGAGGGAAAAGGAGAGGAAGAGGGACAGGGAGAGAAATCGACTGAAATCTAACATACACTTAATAGTGAAAACTTGGAACTTTTCCACAAAATCAGGAATAAGGCAAGGATGTTCCCTCTCGCCAGTGCTTTGCAGCATCATGCTGGAATTTCAAACCAATGCAATGAGGCAAGAAAGAAAATGAAAGGTATACAGATTGGGAAGGAAACTAATACATGATTATAGCAGTTATGGGAGACAAGATTTAAAAAAATAGCCCATCATTTTCCTATGTACCAGCAACAAGCAAGTAGAATTTGGTATTAAAACATAATACCATTTACATTAACAGCTCCAAAATGAAGCACTTAGGTACAAAATCTACAAAACTCTGATGAAAGAAATCAATGAAGAACTACCATAAATGGACAAAGGTTCCAAGTTCACGACAGGAACACTTAATCTTATCAAGGCGTCACTTCTTTCCAACTTTTTACAGCCAATGGCATCCCAACCAAAAGCCCAGCAGGTTATTTGTGGATACCAATAAACCGAACATCTAATATATATTATATGGAGTTGCCCATACATCGCTACCACTCTGGTGGCAAGATGTTATTTTGAAAGGTCCAACTATCGAGCGAGGGTGCAGGGTTGATGGGAATAAAGAATACAGGGGCTCAGACGCCACAAATCCCTTCAGCTTGGCCACAAGGTAACTGTGTCACAAGCAGTAGAGCGCAGGCAGCTCTTCAAGTAACCTACACAGCTCTCCCTTCTGGCCGTCCGAGAAAGACCCCCATCCACTTACCGCGATGGTGCCACCCTGTGTTTGCCTGAAATTAATATAAACAAGACTGCACAAAAATAATTTTTTTTTTTTTATGTGGGTACCAGGAGTCGACCTCAGGACCTCACGCTTGCCAGCAAGCGCTTGTGCCGCTGAGCGATATCACCAGCCCTTTTTTTCCTTTATGTGGGTCCCAGGAGTTGAACTCAGGACCTTGTGCTTGCCAGGCAGGCACTTATGCCACTGAGCTATCTCACCAGCCCCAAAAATAACATTTTTAAAAATAAAATTAAAGAACATCTCAAATTCTGTTTAAATATCCTATACACTTTTCTGTAATTTGGCATAGTGTTCATCTTTTTCCACCCCTATATATGCCCCGCAATGATGAAATACACACTATTTTTCTATATAAAAGGAATAAAAACATACTTCGTAAAAAATAAACCTATAAAAATTGATAGAGACATACACATATAAAAATAAAATGGTAGAGACACAATTATTATTGCCAATGATGTAATCTTACGTAGCTCTACCTAAAAGCATGGAAAATTAAGAGTCAGCTATATAAGTCAAAAATAACAACCCAAATCAGGATGAATGTTAGGGATGGTAGGATTTTCTATACCCTCATTAATATACACTTTCCCTTGGGGTATATTAATTCTGAAATGACATTAGGGAAAATGAATTCTGAAATTTTATTCATTTAAATGACTACCTAGGGTTTTAGAGCACAAGTAAACCCACTACCTAATTCAACCTCAGCTTACTTTATTCCCTTCTGGACAAAAATAAGTGACTAAAATATGTCCAAGTTTCAAATCTCAATTGAGTTTAGATCAGATTTCCTTTTCTATTTTACATATTACACTGTTGGTTGAGTACTCTTTACCCAAAATGTTCTGATTTTAGAATATCTGCATAAACATAATGAGGTATCTCGAGCAGGGGACCTAAGCCTAAGTATGAAATTCACTTACATGCATATCCACCTTACACAGACACTGGGCCTGAAGGTCATTTTATACAACACTTTAGCGCACACGTGTTGGGACTGCAACCTGTCACATGGGGCCAGGGGTACAATTTTCCATTGAGCTGCCATATCACCCACAGGGAGCATTTTTTTTTTTTTATATGTGGGTACCGGGAGTCGAACTCAGGAACTCGCGCTTGCCAGGCAGGCGCTTATGCCACTGAGCGATATCACCAGCCCTACAGGGAGCATTTTGGACTTCCAATTTTCAGACTGGGAATTCTCAACCTGTGTTCTCAAAATTAACTCTCCCCCCGAAAGCCATTTCCCAGCAGTCCTAATTGACAGACAAATTCCCAGATGCCAGGAGGCCTGTGAAAGGCTTTCTGGGAGTTCAGACCCCAGAGCCACCAGCCCCCAGCACACACATCCCTTTCAGCTGAGACCTGTTCTAGGACAACATGAACAATATGCATAAATACCCTATGAATAACAGGCCAGTAATGGGAGCCTGGAGGGAGTACAACCAGCCCCACAAAAAGAAGGGTTTCCAAAATTATACTTTCTACTCAGCCATAAAGAAAGATAAACTGGAAACTTTTATAGGTAAATGGATGCAACTCGAGAAAATACTCCCAAGCGAAATAAACCGGACACACATTTGAAAACATCATATTGTCTCCCTAGTATGAAAATGCAATTTCACTGTGACTATTCCATTCCTTAGTCTTATTTTTACTTAGCTTTTACATGGCTTCATCTTATACTGAGTAATGTTTTTCGCCAAAAGGTATTTATCCATTCTGTAATTCTTGAGTTTGTTAATACATGAGAATGTTGACTTGTTGTCTTTAAAAAAAATAAATAATTTTTTAAAAATAAATAAAATTTAAAAATAATTATACTTTCAGGATGCAGTCGTAGATTCAAAAATCATTGGCTTTGAGGTTTTGCTTACAATCTAACACCTGCTAAACACCTCCAAGATTTCCATTTAAGTAACCGCAAAATATCAGTTACGAAACATCACCAGCTTTTCTCGTTGGTAACAGTTGCTCATTTGAGATCATCCCAACCTGTTCCTTAAGGGCAGCGACTGTAGCGTCCAAATTCTCCTGTAAGGATAACACCTGCTCTTCGTACTTCTTCGTGAGGCCCATAACGACGCTCTCGTGCTGTTCTCTGGCTCGCTGCAGTGACTCGGAGTGACGAAGGTCCAACAGTTGCTGCTTCAAGCTCTCCAGAGCCATCTCAGTCGTCCGGGACTTCTTGATCATCTGGAGAACACACACAGGTACCTGCATTGATGGTATCTTAACTCTGCTCGACATGGACTTTCAAACTCAATCATCCTTTAATAAGAAGAAAGAAGGGGTCCTTGCCCCTCTTCCTTGAAAGACTGATGAAACCTGCCAATGGTCATTTGCTAAAAACAAAGATTTTGGGGGTTTCTGTTTGTTTTTTTGAGAGAGGACCTCATGATGTTGCTTTGAACTCCAGGGCTCAAGCGATGCTCCTGCCTCAGCCTCTCGTCTCAAATAGCCAGAACCACAGGCATGCACCACCATGCCCACTAAAAATAAAGGTCTGAAAGCACAGTTGGTATCGCAGGTGAAATAATGGCCCCTAAAGAGTTTCCTAATCCCCCAAATCTGTGAATATATTATGTTACAAGGCTAAAGAAAGTTAAAGTTGCAGATGGAATTGAACTTACTAATCAGATGATCTTAAAACAAGATTATCCAGGCATGGTGGCATGTGTCTATAATTCCAGCACTTTGGTAGGCTGAGGCAAGAGGATCACAATTTTGAGGACAGTCTGGGCAACTCAGTAACTTAGCGAGACCCTGACACAAAATAATTTTCTTTTTTTTTAATATGCGGGTACCGGGAGTCGAACGCAGGACCTCGTGCTTGCCAGGCAGGTGCTTATGCCACTGAGCTATATCATGAGCCCATAAATAAATTTTTTTTAAAAAGGGCTGGGGTATAGCTCAGTGCAAAAGCCCTGGGTTTAATCCCCAGTGTGAGTAAGTGAGTGAGTGAGAGAGAGAGAGAGAAACAGATAATCCTGGATTATCCAGGCAGGCCTATATAACCACAAGGGTCTACGAGTGAGGCAAAAAAGTCAGAACCAAGGAGACACAATGGAAATGGACAACAATGCAAGAAAAAGCAAGAAAATGGACTCTTCCTAGAGACCCAGAAAGCACTGCCACCAGGCTGACACCTAGATTCTAGACCAGTAAGAAGGATCCCTGTCAGACTTCTGCCTGCCAGAACCATGAGATGAACTGGAATTGCTTCAAAACACTGAATTTGTAGTGATCTGTTATAGCCACGATAGGAAATACAGACTCGGCGATTCTGTTGCCTTTAATTTGTGCTATTCTATTTTTTAAATAAATGCAATTTCTGACTTACATAAGATTATAAAGTTGTAGCTTTTTACTATAGGAAGGCAATTTCATGTTTTAATCTAGTAACTTTGTTAATTTCCAAAAAGTTAAAAGTAATCCACATCATACGCAAAAATTTACATTTCAAACGAGGGTCATTCTTCATTGTACTCCAGAGGGCCTCCCACGACTTGCTCGACAAACAGTAAAGGATGCTTCACGCCAGGCACAGGGTTCTAAGTACAGTGGCACCTCAGTTCACAAACTTGATTCTTTCCATGATTCTGGTCACAAACCAAGTTGGACAAGAACCAAATTGAATTCAATGGTTAGGTTCAATGTTGACTTTATGGGGAAATATGACTCGGTTCTTGTCCAATTTGGTTTGCGACCAGAATCACGGAGAGAACTGACTCCCTACCACAGGGTAGGTAACCAAAGTTGGGACTCTTTCCAAAATTCAACAGCTTTCTAGCCCATCAATTAAAGAGCGCATCACCACTTTAAAAAGCAAGTCTAAAGAATAGTTCCCCAAACGGTTAAGCTCCTCCAATAGCTCCCAAGGATAATGACCCTGAAAGGAATATTTGGGTCAGAAAATCTGGATTCTGATGCTTCCTTAAACTGGCTCTGTGCCCGTGCATAAAAAATTTGCTCTAACTCATTTATGAAATGATAAAATAGAATGCCTTACTAATCAAAATTCCAAGATTTTAACGAAACATGAGAAGTTGACTTGCAAGATCCAGACAAGAAAACGGAAAAAGTTGCAAAATGTTTGAAGAATATTAAGGGTAGTCCTTGTTTACTAATTTCGATATACACCATAAAGCTATGGACACAACTGATAGTATCAGAGGAGGAATAGAAAAAATACAATAAAAAAAAAAAAACGCGCACGCACACATATATACAAGGTATGTCAATTTTGAATCACACACTCAACACACACTGCCCACCAAGCATGTGCCAGGTGCCGGCCTAGGTGGTGGTACAAAGACGCGTACAGCCCAGTGACACCTCCATGGCATCCTCAGTCTATCAGAATAGATGTGAGCACCTGGCTAGAGGAAAAAAGCAGAGACTTAGGAGATTAATGGGATGGCAGTGAGCTGTAGAAAGGGCATTCCAGAGAGGAGCTGACCTATACGAGTAGATAAAAACTATAGCCTGTGGAGTGTGAGGGGAGAAGGGAGTAATCAAGGTTCCGGTGGCCATCTTGACACTACATTTGCCCCACAGGTAAAGTGGGGTCACTGAAAGGCTTTAAGCAAGGGAACGACAAAATCAGCGTTCTAGAAAGATTACCAGATGGCCATAAGAGAATCTGTGGAAGGTGTAAAAGACTAGAGACTAAGAGTTTGGCAACAAGAAGATAAGACCCTGAGGAGATGGAGACATCAACAGACCCCAGAGACGGCTGACTGGACAAAGGGGAAGACGGGAGCTGAGGCCTCGTGATGTCCGAAGATGACCACCTGCTCTAAGGTAAGAAGAGAAGCAAGTTTGAGGTAGAGGAACCTACAAACTTCTAAACAGCCCTATTCTTCTAAGAGTGTCACTAGTAAATAAAATTTTTACTTTATTTTTCACCATACAGAACCTTAAAATATTTATTTACCTTTTCTTCATTGACTTTTAATGCTTGTATTTGGGTCTCCAGTGCTTTTATTTGTGCTTCAAGCTGTATCTCCCTTTCTTTCCCATTCTGAAAGAGCTTCTGTGATTCTCGAAGGCTGAGGGTCAAACCATCTTTCTCATCTAGGGCATTAAAAGCATTTTTATAAATAATATGTTGCTGTACAGGGACTGTAACCGCCACAATCCCTATCAGATCTGTATCATATATAAGTGTTGTTGAATTAAATTCCTTTCACACAAATGAACTTTAGTTGATTAGAGAAAATCAGAAAAAAAATGATTAAAAAAAACACTTGAATGACTTGAAAAATATTTTAGAGAACCAGCATCACTGCCTTTAAAATTTTTACTGTATCCCCTTTGTGGCCAAAAGGTCTCACGAGTTCAGCATTTACCTGAGAAGCTATGTAGACAGAACAAACCCTTGCTAATCAAAACAGTATCTGAGGACTAATCACTTCCTAAATATACTTGCAATGAACTCTTTAAGTCACACAATCTTAACTTCTTCCCACAAATTTTGCTGTAACAGCTCACAAGCTCTCTCAAAATCAATTTTATGAGCATTACAGAAAAAGAGCTTTTCATTATCAATTTAATTTGAAATGAGCTGGAGTTCAGTCACAAAATTGTTCCACAAATCTAAGTCAGACATTGACCAAAACTAGAGCAGGAAGAGAAAGCAACTGTGACACACACCCACAGTCCCTCTATGTCATTACGCCGAGGTGACACACCTACGGCGGTTCCGGGTCCCAAACTCCTGCTGGGCTCCAAATGCATGTGCTAATCCGCAGGCTCAGGCAACACTGCATTACAAACTACACAGAGCACTCTGAGAAGGAAATACTCCATCCAAGGTAACCGCATGAGGAGTCGGCAGCTTGGTAGGGCAGGTTGCTCTCAGCATAGCTAAATAATGGTCATTGATTCTACCAGCCTAAGAGAGAAGAGAAAGGGGCAAAACGAAAGGAAAGAAAAAAAGAAATAAGACTGGGACTGCAAAATAGCACGGTCTGGAGGGAAGTGATCCAAGCAAGGACTCAGAAGTCCTGGGTTTCTGTTTGACTCTGTCTGATTCACTATGAGCCTCACCAAGGCAAGTGAGGTTATTCGAAATGAAAAACACAGAAAGGTAAAACATAAAAAAGCAAAACGAGGTGACTAGAAACAAGACGCCTAGCTCTGCTGCAGTTCATAAATCACAGTACCTAGCACTTGTAATCTTACCTTTGATTATCAGAAGCTGGTGGTTCAGATACCGAATTTGACGTTCACTTTCATTTAACTTTTCAGCTAAGTTGTCCAGTTGTCTCTCTTTCGCTTTGTTAAGAACCCGAAGTTGAACAATCTGCACATTCTCTGCACAATCTGCTTTAGAATTAAAGATAACTTATTAGATAAAAACAGATCAAAATATAAATGTGTGGTCACTTAGGACTGTTTTGCAAACTGTGGATATAACTTCTTCTTTTTTTTTTTTTTTGTGGGTACCGGGGGGTCGACCTCAGGACCTCGCGCGCCAACAGACACCCGTGCCGCTGAGCGATATCACCGGCCCTTTTTCGTATGTGGGATCCGGGAGTCGAACTCGGGCCCTCGCGCTTGCAAGGCAGGCGCTTACGCCGCTGAGCCATCTCACCGGCCCATAACTTCTTAGATGGTCATGAAATTAATTCTGTGGACTGTCACTAGCAGTTTTTTAAAAATGAAGCTAGAGGGGCCGGTGAGACAGCTCAGTGGCATAAGCGCCTGCCTGGCAAGCGCGAGGTCTTGAGTTCAACTCCTGGTACCCACATACGAAAAAAGGGCCGGTGATATCGCTCAGTGGCACGGGCACCTGCTGGTGCACGAGGTCCTGAGTTCGACCCCCGGTACCCACAAAAAAAAAAAAAAAAAAAAAAAATGAAGACAGAATAAAAACATACCAGAATATGTCATGTTCTAAGAAACAGTATTTTGTGAAAGATTCGTTGCATTTATTGTGACAGCCAGGCTGTCAACTTGATTATCTTGAAAGCCCCCCAAGGGATTAGTAAAGCTCACTCTGGGTGTGTCTGGGTGGATCAGGAGAAGGGATTTGGGGTCCTGTGTCTAGTCCCAGCCCCTTCCCCTTGGGTGCTGTCCTCTGCTCTGCTTCCTGACTGCCATAAGTTGAGCAGCTTTGCTCCGCCACACCCTTCTACCATGAGATGTTCCTACTCTGGAGCAGCCAACCACGCACTGAATTCCCCTGTAACTGTGATCCAAATTAAACCTCTCCTCTTTTATGTTGCAGGTGTCAGGTATTTTGTACCAGCAATAGGAAACCTAATATATTTATGTACATTTATATATATTGATTTATATTGTAGACTATAACACAATGCAAAAAATGAACTTCTTACTATGGGTCACTGCCACAAACATGTGAAAGTCACTGGTTTTAGCATAAGCCCGAAACACTACCAGTGTAATCAATTAAAAATCAGTATATAACAACTGTAACAGAAGACAGAAATATGTTCTCATAAAATTAAGAAAGCCACATCAGCTTCTATAACATCATTTTTAAAGAAAATCTCTAGATACCCCCTCAAAATAGTTTATCTTTATCCAGAGTGGGAAATACACTGTACTTACATGTATATTGGTGCATAACTGCTGTATTAACTAATGAATAGAGTAATAAAGAATTTTGAAGTCTTCTTTCATAACCAAAGTCATAATGATTAGTACTTCAACTAGATAATGATAACTACTCTTCATTTTCTACTAGGCCAATAGTCCTATAAGCTTACAGAAAGATGTGCTTAGAAGTTTTAGCTACTTGCTAACAAAATAATGCAGTCCTCTTTTGAATAGACATACGGTTAAAAAACCTGAAGTCTGAAAACTTTGCCACAGGTCAAACTCCTCTTAGGCCTTCCAGCAGGGCTAATCCAAAAATAAATTGTCTCCAAGCTCTACCTCTCTTCACACTCATTTTTTAAAAAATGCTCTTGATTAGTAGCTGTAATCACCAAATTTGGCACTACCACTAAATTATTTCATTAACTTCCAAATGTCAAATTAGGCAAACACGTAATGAACTTAAAATAATCAACTTGATAAAATGCAGGCTGCTCAGGAAGGTGATGAGAAATCGGACACGCAGAAGGGCTGGGAGACAGAAATGTAACTCGATGCGGGGGAACGGGGGTGTCAGGCCATGGCTGTGATACTGACTCGACCTAATGCCAATTATGCCATACACACTGGCCATTTCCTTGTTCCACAGAACTTATGAACAAAGAGAGGTCACCCCGTATCTGCTGCCGACTCTTCAGAGGAACACGGTTTTGGGGCCTCCCCCATAGCTGTTCTACATTCTATGAACTCATGGCAGAGAAGTCAAGTTTTCTCTTTGCCATAGGCCAGGAGACCCAGCATATCCAGTTTCACTTTTCCCCTACTGATTAAAGAAATAAACACACACACGCACACACTTGCAGTCATACTCTAGAATCACGCTGGCTCAACATGCACAATGATTAGGAGTTATTTAATATGTCAGAAAGCATGACAATAAAAGCTAGATGCACAAAAACACTAATTCTGGATAATCACTATACAAGTTTTAATTTTTTTCTTTTTGATACCAAAGCATTTCATCTAAAATACTGTAATAGAAAGCACTGTTCTTACTGTCATTTATATACACAATCTACCAAAAATTAAAAAACAACTGGGGACAGATTTAGGCCAAATTCTGAATGTAAAGTCATTTATGTCGCAGTTGCTTAATTATTACAGTAAAGCATAAGATTTAAAAGAAAAGTGAAGACAAGACTGGGTAATCTATTAAATTTCATTTCTAAAAAAATAAAAAATTTAAGATTGATGAGAAAACTATATTTGTTTGCACCGTGGACTTTAGTATGAAAAATATGAAAATCTTGTAAAGTCTTTATAAACTAGAATGACTAAGATACATACGATAGTTACGAAAAATTTTTTAAACTTTTTTTATGATGGAAAATGTCAAGCATATGAGAATAACACAAAAAATCCCTGTGAACTCGTCTCCCAGCATCAACAATTATGAAGCCATGGCCAGTTTTGCTTCAATACTCCCACCCAACATTCAGTTACTTCCAACAACATATTTTAAGTAAATTTTAGGCCCCTTGTTAGTTTATTCCTAAATATATCAGTATATGTATATATCTCTAAAAATAAGGGCTCTTTGAAATTTCAACAATTCTATTGTCCTATTTAAAAAATAATAATTATTGAACATGCATATAAATATCCACTGAGTATTCAAAATTTCCCCATATTATAAAAAATATTAATAAATATGATACCCACTTTCATTAGCTCCTAAAAACTGTTGTTGCAGGCCTTCAAATGTGTCACTTCCCGCTATCTCCTGGGCTGGCGAGCTACTATTCTGGACAGAAGGTTGATAAGGTTTATATGTCACTTTATATGGCTCCAAAGCTTGACCACTGGGACCTTGTGTTGAACCAAATTGCTATTGTAATACAACAAATGAAAATGACAATTAGTATTTGGTCTTCTCTTCCAAAATTATTACAGTTAGGCACCTTAATTTTATGCTATAGAAGCTAATTGTGGTACAATTACAACTTTTTATGGACATCTTTGCTCGAAATAGTATGTATTGTTACTTAACACTGTTAATTCCTTCACTGTAGTTTTGCGCACACAATGGAGCCAATCCTGTAAGTAAACCTCAAGAAGTCCAATGGGGAGAAAGAAAATCCCAATGAGAATGTACATAAGTATTTTATTACAGTGATGTAGAGGATGCCAACATCTTGGGAACATAAAAATGCATATGTGCAATAATAACATTTGATACAATGCCTCAGATATAATAAATATTCAACAACTTGTGGAATGAATAACATTCTCCAGAGATAGAATTAAGAAAAATAACCACCGTGATTGGACCCAAAAAAAATTACACTGTCACTGAATGACCCAGAATACCAATCAGCAAAATGAGGCATTTGTTGTCATCAAGCAATTCTAAGAAGCAACTACTACATCCTGAGGTTGTAGCTTATTAAACTCTCCCACAATAAAAACAAGGTTTTTTTCTTTAACATTCATCCTGTCTGCTATCACACTGCACAAAACAGGTATCAACTCTCAAGTGTCAGACCTAAAATTTGTTATGAGCAGTGAGTGAGAAAACTGAGGAAACTAAAGGCTGTGGTCTACATAAAATTATTGCTTTAAAAACTATATCAAGATGCCTACACATTGTTTCTCACTGAAGCACAGGGAACTGGTAGAAACCAAAGCAGCAGTAAATGAAGACAGTTATTCTCTGGCAGACTTAACTTCTAATGCATAAATAACTGTTTCCAAAACTTCTATTTTAAACTTCTGACTTTAGGTCAAAATTGCATTCAACCATAAACAGAAAGTGGCATGACTAATTCAGCATGAAACTAAATAAGTACACTTTTAGAAATTTTTGGGGCCGGTGAGATGGCCCAGCGGCTTAAGCGCCTGCCCGGCAAGCGCGAGGGCCCGAGTTCGACTCCTGGAACCCACATACGAAAAAGGGGCCGGTGATATCGCTCAGCGGCACGGGCGCCTACTGGCCTGCGAGGTCCTGAGGTCGACCCCCCGGTACCCACCAAAAAAAAAAAAAAAAAAAAATTTTTGTAGTAAAAATAAATCATCTTAATATTGCAGTCCCATACATTTCTTAAGCATTTATATATGTCATGCAAATGGATGTACACACACAAACACACACACACAATCTTTTCAAAGTCAAATTCTTAACACCTGAAAATGATGCCTTGGAGGATCTGAAAATTTAATGACATTGGTCGGCTGGTTACTGAACTCCTGCTTTTGACCACTGGCATATGCCCTGAGGTGCTCGGGCAGGTGATACAAATCGCTCTGTTCACATTTGCCTGGAGGACTATAACCACTTCCGCCTTCATCTCCGCCTTCTTCGGGATGGAACCCGGGATGCCTGTCTTCAGCTTTACTTGGATTTTCTCCCCAGCCATTGCCACACGTCTCTCCGACATAAGCCTGAATTTCATCACAGTCCTGTTAGAGAACGAGGGTGAAACACAACCAAACCTCCCACCCTCATCAGAGCGTGGCCACGCCTGAGACTTACATCTGCACTTGGAGATCTGGGCAGCACCTGGTGCTTATTCCAGTTCATCTCCAATTGCGCAGAAGGACGTGGTCTTGAGAAAAAAAAAAAAATAAGTAATTTAGATTGGAAGCTTACCATTTATTTGGACAGAGATAACGCAAAGAAGAACCCCAAGAGTCTAATGTTTGTGGTCTACCATTTGTTGTTTTTCCCAGCAACCTTCACCCCCAAATTTAAGAATCAGTCTGCAATTTTATAATCCTGGACATGATTATGACCTGCAGAGGATTGAAAGAAAAAGCCTTAGAGAATGCAATGCACAAGGGAAGATGACCCAGGTCCTTACTGTCCCTCCAGGCCGTGCTCGCTGCAGTCTGAGTCCTGGAGCTCAGGGGAGGAGAGGTCGTCGTCCAGCATGTCGTGAGGAAGGTCTGTGAGCAGCTGCTGCAACTGAGGTGGGAGAGCGCGTCAGCACCACGCGGACTGAGATATCGATGGGCCACGCTGCCTCGGAAATCAAAGCCACTTCTGCTTCCTTCCCTTCGCTAAGTTCTTAAATTCCACAGGGATTGTGTTCGCCCTTTCGCTCAAGGAAAGGGGAACACGCAATATCCGGATGTGTATTACAAGGCTTTATCTTTTTCTACCAAGGTCTCAGATTTAAATATACATATATTACGAGAGAATCGAAAACTTCTTTATGGAAATACAGCGAGTGACCACAGTGGTGCCATCACTGTGTTCTGCTGTCATGGGGCACACTGGAGTCTTGAGGTCCTATTTTAGCAGTAATCCGACCTTGGGGACGTGGGTGGCCAGATGCACTCTGCCAGGTGTAGAGAATGGCACAGCAGGTGGCCTGGAAGCCCTTAAGCCCCCACAATATGACAGCAACCCCTTGGGGAATGACTAATTAGTAGACAGCCATCTAATTGCAAAGATGAGAAGATATACAATACTCTGCCCTAATAAAACGCTGGAGTAACAGGAGGGCTGGGAGCTTCGGTCTGCTACAGAGAGCACTCTCAAAAGCGGACACTAAAACCCACAGAAAACAACTCAGCTGTGCTCTCCAACTTTATTCTAGGAAAATCACCTTTTTAGCATCCTGCCTATACACAGTAAGCAGATGAAATAAATACAAGTTTCAAGATAAATGTGATAAAAGATATAGTTGAATTTCAGCATCAGCAATCATCTTTCAAGTCCCAATATACTGTCTTAAAACCTAACAATCAGAAGGTTCAAATATTATGCTGTAGACAGTTCATAAGGGGACTGCTTGTGATGAGCCCCTTTAAGTACTACGCTCAGGGCTGGGGTGCAGCTTAGTGGTAGAGCACTTATTCAGCAAGTGCAAGGCTCTGGGTTCCAGCCCCAGTACTGAAACAAAAAAGAAACTAAGCACCACTTTAATTACCAAGTTGACTAAGTCCCTCCAGAGTTTACAAATCCGTCCCATAAAATTATGTAGTGAGTGAAATTTAAAAACATCAAATACACTGTGAACCCACTGAGGGAAAAATGGGATGCCCCTATTGTGCGGCAAGTCAGTGTTTTGTTATTTTCCACTTTCTCTGTCACTAGTATAAACGGATTGGCATATTGATATAGTATGCATCTGAGTTCTGTGTTTAGTATTTTTAAAAAACTTTCCTAAATAACACGTATGGTAAAGATACATATATTCTAAGGAAGTCCTGAAAAGAATGTCCCGAATTGTTTTCCATGCTGCGGTGAAATTTAACTTGGGAATGGGAGCTGGCTACGTGAGGAGAACAGATACTTTCTCACTACCACAGACTTCTGATATTCCCAGATTTCAAAAAAAGACTTTCTTAGTCCATCTGGTCTTTAAAATGAAACAAAAGAAAGATACCCTTTCAAATGAAAAGTGATTTTCACCTTTAAATATGCTTGCTACTAACGTAAACAACTGAGATATGGATTTATTGCCTACCTGTTCATGCAGGGTAATCAAAAAATAATTTTGGGCCGGTGAGATGGCTCAGCGGCGTAAGCGCCTGCCTGGCAAGCGCGAGGGCCCGAGTTTGACTCCCGGATCCCACATACGAAAAAAGGGGCCGGTGATATCGCTCAGCGGCACGGGTGCCTGCTGGCGCGTGAGGTCCTGAGGTCGACCCCCCGGTACCCACAAAAAAAAAAAAAAAAATTTGAGAATTAGCCATATCAGAGTTGATCCAAAACAAAAAAGAAGCGCACACACACACACACCCCATTAAAAACAAAACCGAACACATCAACATCTAAGTATACTGCTTGCTTCAAACAGTAAAACAATTTTACAAACACAAAATGCACTAGGAAAAAAGCCTACATAATACTGAAGCAGTTATTGCAGCTTTCTTTGAGATATCACAAAATTAATAAAATTGGCTTCCATGGTAGAAAATTAATTTATGCATGAGTAGTTATCAAAATGCTTCTGGGTCCGTAGATAAACTTCTCAACTAGCAAAATCCATCCCTGTGGTATTTCAGTCAGACATTTTACATATGTATTAAAATTTTTAAATAGTTTAGTTCACTTTCAGAAAACGTCTCCATCAAGATCTTTGGCATGGCTGGATCTTACTTATTCCCTGACTTCTCTAACTTCAGGTCATACTGAAGCTAAAGGAGGAAAAGCCCCCAGTAAGGCCATTCAGGAACAAATTCCCACCCCCAGCATTTCCATTTCCCAGGATCGAAGTGTGTCCTCCCCATCCCTGCTGTCTAATAGGTTTTGCTCTTGGTTTTTACGCCTCGTGCCACAAAACACAGAACCACTATGCCGCCCCGTGCATGCTACCAAATAGAGAATTTTAGAAACTATAAATGTTCTTCATTAAAGAGACACCAACTTCCAAACATAGATTCAAGGACAAAAAAGTGATAATCCTTATAAGTGACAAGATTTAACCCCGCTCATGAATTTCAAATTTGGCAGATTGGTTTTCGGCTGCAATTACCACAGCAAGCTTCCCAGGGGGATATTATTGTCTACCAGCTGAATTTAATAATTTAAGAAATGCCTTCCTGAGAAAAAAGAGGATTTGCCACTTAACTGCTAAAGCTTCTTCTGAAATATACATATATACATATATACATATATATATATATATATATATATATATATATATATACTTTTTTTTTTTTTTTTTGGTGGGTACCGGGGGTCGAACTCAGGATCTCGCGCTTGCTAGCAAGCGCTTGTGCCACTGAGTGATATCACCGGCCCTTTTTTCCTTTGTATGTGGATACCGGGAGTCTAACTCAGGACCTCGCACTTGCCAGGCAGGCTCTTATGCCACTGAGCTATCTCACTGGCCCTGAAATATATTCTGAAATAGTCTATAAACTCCTGTCCCTGGAAAGGACCCTTTGATCTATATGATCAAGATTTTATATATATATTATACACATATATATGACTATATATATATTCCCCAAAACTAATGTAATCATAACGTATTCAAAACATATACCAATAAGTAAATACATAAACTTCTCTCCCATGTTTCTTTCCTAAAAAGAATAAAAACTGCCTTTAACTCAAAGAATTTCATTGGCAAAACATTTTACAGTAACCTTATGTTCAGGGAAGAATGAATGTAAGACACGACAGGTAAACTCTTTGTTAGAATTTTCAACTTAAATGAACTAAACAGACTGTTGTGGGAGTCTGTAATCCCTGGTACTCAGGAAAGCAAGTGTTCTCAGATTGTGAACCACACAAAACATCTCCCCAGGGAAAAGCAGCAACTAGAGCAGCCAACAGTCATCTTGCTTTACAACAGGCTACTTGGTAAACACACTTCTGAAAAGATCCTGCTATTTTAAAAAAATACACTAGGAAATAATGCCTTCATGAATACCTACTAAGCAGAACCTATTTTAACCAAAGATCCAAATTTAAAACCTACTTGAAAAAGCACAACTTGGGATGGTTAAAGAACCAAAATAACTTGGCAGCTACATCTTTAGTTTATGAATTCAAAAAGGAAAAAAAAGTGGTAATCCTTGAAAAAGACCTGTACAGTATGGGGAAAAACTCACAAGGCACAATCCAGATAACGTCTTAGAAATGGCCACAGACAAACATAAGAAAAAAATATATTAAGACACAACCATTTGTTTCTTGAATTTTCTTGGGGAACAAAAAAATTCCACTGAATAAGTCTAATAATATGGAATGTAAATAAATACAGCTTTACAACTCCCTCTAGTGGGAACAGCATACAAAAGGTTCCCACAATCACATCGCGCAAGGAAGGAAAGAGGGAGGAGTACGCAGTGGGAACCCCCGGCTCCAGAGCACAGGCCCCACCCGGTGGAGCTGTACTGTTCTATTGGAGGAGAAGCAATAGAAAAACCCTGAGGGGCCAAGGCAGCACCACCAGGGGCAGCTTTGTGTCTGCCATCTGCTTCCTAAACCACCTGCATCTCTACTCAAAGATCATTCTCAACAAATCAGTACCATCAAGCATTACCTGGATAGCACAGAGGACCAAGTATTTCTGCCCCGAGTCACTAGCACCCGAATATGTGCAGACACACACAGGTCATTCTACTGCCCGGGACCAAGCAATAATCACAGAGCTACTTCTGGTGGCACTGCAGGATGCCTGTGACACTCCCAAATGACAACCAACCTTAATTAAGCTGTGGCTTTACCAATAACTTAGAAGCTTATAACAACCATTCTTACCACAAAAAGGACAACGCATCTCTGTCACAGTCAACTATGAAATCGTGAGGAATAATGACTTTAGGTGAAAAGCATTTTTGCGAAGTCACATTATTACATTATGAAAGGGTTAATAAGAGAGCTTTTGAATTCTTTTCTAGGCCAGCGTTATAAGTAAAAATTTGGTTAAAATACTCCAGGTGAGTTCTACTGAGTACCAAGAAGGGCAACACCAGCAGCTCTCAAATGGTACAGTACAAAACGAACACAAGGAGTAATAATAAGCTGGAGGGATGTGTGGCATGTGACAACTGAGTGATGTGAGTACTGACACGATGCCATATCTCTGTAGAGTCGCCCTCACTCGCTGTACCCTCATCTGTTACAGACTTGCCCGAGAGAGGCAGCGACGGACACCCATAAAGCTGTGGTTCTGCACCTCTGCTATGCCTTGGTCCACAGTGGCCAAACTTTTACCAAGGTACCATTAAGAGTTGTAGCAACTTAGCAACGACGACAGTGCCTTACTTCTCTGCAAAACTGTTGGTTTTTGCAAAATATGGGTCTATTCACAGTGGTCTGTGGCTTGAATATGGGTCAGTCCACTGGCCCGAATGTCCTCTGAATATTGTGTCACTTGATAAGTCCTTTCCTTGGGGCCGGTGAGATGGCTCAGCGGCGTAAGCACCTGCCCGGCAAGCGCGAGGTGCTGAGTTCGACTCCCAGTACCTACATATGAAAAAAGGGCCAGTGATACTGCTCAGTGGCACGGGCGCCTGCTGGCGTACGAAGTCCTGAGTTCGACTCCTAGTACCCACAAAAAAAAAATCCTTTCCTTTTCTCAAGATTAAATGCACTTGGGCCGGTGAGATGGCTCAGCGGCATAAGCGCCTGCCTGGCAAGCGCGAGGGCCTGAGTTCGACTCCTGGATCCCACATACGAAAAAGGGGCCGGTGATATTGCTCAGTGGCACGGGTGCCTGTTGGCGCGCGAGGTCCTGAGGTCGACCCCCCGGTACCCACAAAAAAAAAAAAAAAAAAAAAAAGATTAAATGCACTTTCTCCATCTGATCTTCAAGGCAAACAACAGGGAACAAAAATATGAATGGGATAGGACAGCCAAAGACAAGATCCTACTCGCTAATTAGGGTGGCATGGAGGTTGGAATTTGACAATGTCTTTTTCACTGAATAATGGGCAAATGTGGATAAAATCCCAACTGGCATCTGAGCAACAAAATTAAACACAGCTGGGCGAATCATGTTATATTAGCAGCTAGCCATTTGTAAAAGATCAAAATCAGGACCATCCCACCCTTTACAAAGAGCTCCCACAAACCTTTAGCAGGGTGTATCACAAGCCAGATGTGGTGTGCTGGGCCAGTCTTATAGCACCATCAAGCACTGAACACCAAGTGATTCGGTGAGTAGAAAAAGCAAGACGTCTTGTTCCACTGCTAACAGTTACAACCCAGCTGCAAGCCCAAAGCTACCAACCAGGCAGGCATGAAAAGACCACTTTGTTTTGTTTGGTATTGCTTTTGTTTGTTTGTTTGTTTGACATAATGGGGATTGAAAATCTAGGACCTTCACACTGAGCTATATATCCAACCATTTATCTATCTATTTATTTATTTATTTTAATTTTGAGACAGGGAGGGCTTGCTAAATTGCCCAGGTTGGGCTCAAACCTGTGATCCTCCTGCCTCACCCTCACAAGTGCTGGGATTACAGGCATGTGCTATCAGGCTTGCTATGTTCTTTAATATCCCAAAGCTGTGAACTCTTTTGCTATCACAGGGAGACTGAGGAGGTAAACTTCCTGATAGGCAAGCAAGCTGAATTTTTGATCAGTCAACTCACTAGTTTAACTTGCAGTGACAAGGGATACACACAGCTAAATTTTTAAGAATAATTCTAAATTTTGTTACTGAAAATCCAAAACTCCATGCCCTTAATGTCACTTTTCCTCTTGCAGCAATTATTTTAAGTAGAAACATTTTTATTAACATGAAATTTCTTGGGGACATAACCACAGTCATCATGGCAGAGTCACATTAACTATCCTTTTCTTCCTGTTGGCTGGAAATGCTCATTCTTAGGGACTTCGACTTTTCAGAGTCTTTCTTCTCTGCAAGGAACCCACATTCTGTACCCCAGACTATAGTGTAGCAAACGATGCCATCAATGGCTACTTTCTGTGTTACCGAGAATTAACTGCCTCCTCCATTAAGATCCCTTTAAAATTTTCACCACGCAGCAAAACCTGCAGTAAGAGCTCTCTAATACCCTACTCATCTCCAACACCCTTCTCAGGGAAAAGTCATCGTCACAATATTTCTTCTTCTTTACGGCACTGATTATTTACACCGGCCCACTCAACTCCCAGGGACTATGCCCCAGTTAACTATCAAAGCCACAAGGGTCGTGAAAGTCTCATGCTGCAGGTTCTCAAAATAAAATCCTCATCCCCATCCTTGCCTCAGCGGTGGCTGGAGGGACCTGCCGCAAGCCAGATGCCGCTGCTGGGGTCACAAACTCCAGTGCTCTCAGGGGACCTGGCAGAGAATTCCCAAGAGCAAAGCAGGCGGTGCAAAACAGGTGTCCCTGAGAGCAGCGGGGACCATGGCCAGCTGGGGAAGGAGAGCCCCTGTCCCCTGCCAGCCCACCTGCTGCCATGCCAGACTCTGCCAGGAGGGCCAGGCGATGTTCCCAGGCAAGCCAGGGCCTGGGGAGCGCTACGAGAAATTCTCCCACCTTTCCCAGGTAACAGGTGTCTACGCTCAAACTGAGGGAGCCCCGGCTCTGCTCCTCTTCCAGCCGCGTGGCAGCGCTCACCTGCCCTTCCTTTCGCTCCTGCGCCCAGTGAGCATTCGCGGTCCCTCCTAACTGATGCGAAGGATTACTTTACATATTAGGAACAGGTCAGCTCGAGCCTCGGCTCAGCACAGGGAATGCCGTTTATCAGCCATTCGAGAAATCTGACTCGAACTAAAACCAAAATTATTTAAGTGGACTTTCATTTCTGCCACTATTACTGCCCCCGTTTACTGAGCGAGCAGTCACCATGGAACAAGATTTCTGCTAACCACTTTATAAATACTGTGATCTCCTTACTCCTTCCCTTTTTAAACCTATTTACCACTCAGAAATCCAAAAGATCTTTCGAAAATATGGTCGGATATGACTTCCCTGCTTAAAATCCTCCCCTGGCTTCCCCGCACCTGGGTTAAAATACAAAGGCCTCCTCAGGAACCCCAACCCAGCCGAACCCTGCACTCCGCCCTGCCTCTGGCTGTCCCAGGTACACAGGTCGCGTCCCACTGCCCAGCTTGACGCCTGCTGGTGCTTTGGCCTGGAATGCTTGTCCCCAGCTCCTGAGCGGCTCAGGGTCACCTGCTCAAACTCTGCCTCCTCCGGGAGGCCTCCCTGACACCTGCGTCCCCACCGCCGCTCTAGCTCCTTGCCGCCCCTCTGTGACAACCATCACCCCCTCTCAGCGCTCCGCTCGCTCGCTTACTGTCTGCCCGCAGGGGAGGCACTCACGCAAGGCTCCAGGCCCCTACAACCAGCTCTCTCCTTCCAAAGCCTGCTGTTGCCTTCTAGATGCCAAGTTCTTAAAGACTCGAACCGTTTAACCAATGTAAACCTGATGGCATCACTAAGTTGTTTTATTCTTATTTCAGAAAGACAAGCACTCCCTTCATCTGCCTTTTAAAAGTCCAAATATCAAATTACAGGGTTTTTCTTTGTTTTATTTATTTATTTTCATTTTGTTTGTTTTGCAGAACCGGGAACTGAACCCAGGGTGTCTGCACTGAGCCACATCCCCAGCCTTTTTAAAATTTTTATTTGGTGACAGGGTCTTGCTAAGTGGCCTCCCAGAGTGTGTTTTGTTTTAAAGAATTCTAACTCTTTTCCAAATCACTCAGGTGACATAATTTTGATCAGCGAATAAAAAAGCTGTGCAGGATGGAGGAGTGTAGGGTCTTTTTTCTGAATGACTTACCTCTTTCTCCCTTTCATAGTCTTCTTTGTCATAGTCTTCTTCTTCATTTTGTGTTTGTAGTGCCACACTGCCGAAGTCCAGTGACATGGTCCTCCTGCGGGAAGGAGACGACGGTTGGTTTCTAAGCAGCCCATGAAGCCTCTCCGCGAGAAACTACAAAAGGAACATCTCACGCAGAGCCAAGAGAAACGGGCTGGCGGAAAGCATGCTCAACTCACACCTGATGAACAGTTTTCTAAATACAGAGTTCTTACAACTGTGATGCATAGAAATGTCTGTATAAACAGCAATTCAAAAACTTCAAATCGCGAACAGGCAATAAAACTATGAACAGATTTTGCTACTTAAAACAGGTTTTTTCACAACAGAAAATGAGACAATGATACTAACCATGAACTAGAAGAATACCAAACGTAATCTTAAAGAATAAATTCAAACAAATTTCCAAGATTTGTTTGAAACATGGGAGCTGGGTGTGGTGCTGCATGCCTGTAATCCCAGCACTCAGGAGGCTGAGGCAGGAAGATCACTGCAAGTTCAAGGCCAGCCTAGGCTACAAAGTGAGTTCAAGGCCAGCCTGAAGTGCAATAACAAAACCCTGTCTCAAAAAAACAAACATGGAAACATGGCATAGGTAGTAACTGCTATAATTTGCTTTGTTCTTTGAATACCATGAATACGAACTTCATGCTTTATAAACAGAGCTCCTAAATTGGAATTAATGATTGCTACCCAGAAAGCATTAAGGATCTGGTAAAACCACAGAGCACACAGCAGAAATCTAAGCATTAAATGTCTTGTTCTTAAACTTGATTAAGAAAAAAAAAAAAAATCAGCTTGGTGTGGGGGCGCACGCCTGTGATCCCAGCACTCGGGAGCTGAGACAGGACGGCCCTTAGTTTGTAAGTTCAAAGCCAGTCTGGGCTACATAAGCAAGGTCAAGGCCAGCCTGAACTACATAGTGAAACCCTACCTCAAGAAAAAAACCACAAAAAGAAAAATCAGGTTCTGGCAAAAACGCTCAGGAAACACAGAGGGAAGGCTGTGAAGCGGTGCCCTGCTGAGAGTCCAATTGCAAATTCAACATCAGAAACTCCCTGGGGAATAAACAGCAGGCAATGGATGTTCAAGGACTTACACTCAGAAAGGCTGATTATTTAAATTAAACTTAGGGATCTTGACACTACACACAAGAGCCCCACGATTACAAAACTCTGAGCAAGTCGGACAAAAAAAAGAAAGACAGGTGTCATCGATTACCTGGTGGAATACTGCTCTCCCTTCAGTCCTGGCCCTCGGGCCGATGAAAAGGAAACGCACTTTGCTGCTGCCTCAGTCACACCCATTCACTCAGCTTCCAGACTCTCAAACACCATTAAGCTAGAAGTCGCAGAGAGACCCAGCAACCCAAATGCATTAGCCATAAAGAACTGAAACTCCTGCCGGGTGTGGTGGCGCACAATTGTGATCCCAGCACTCAGGAGGCTGAGGCAGGAGGATCACTGCAAGTTTGAGACCAGCCTGGGCTACAAAGTGAACTCAAGGCCAGCCTGAACTGCACAGTGAGACCCTGTCTCAGAGAAAGAAAAAAAAAAAAAAAAAAAAAAGAACTGAACTGCTTTGTGTTAACAGTTGAGAATTATATCACACGATGTTATGGAAAGCAACAGCTCTATGGCAAGAGATCCCATTTCATCAGCCGGGAGGCGCCGGGATTGTGTGATGCGCTTCCACTTGTATCACTAGGGAAAAACTGGCAGCTAAACTATGGCGCACCATTAATTGTAAAGCGCAGGCAAGCTCGTAGGTGTGAAAAGAAAACGTGCACCTTAGAACAAACGTGGCACTGAAAGTTAACACAAATACCAACGGCAGCGCTGAAAACCCCCACGTGCCAATTGTTTGCCTTTTTTTTTCCAGAGACTTATGTTTCTCAGCCAACCTCTTGTTTTCAGTCCACTTTCTCACCTCTTTTTCTCTGATCTCTGCATCCAGCTCCTCCCTTTCAGCTTATGTCACCTCAAACTTTTCACATTGACCTAAACCCTCCCAGCTTCTGCCTCTTAGACCAGAGATTCTTATGCTTTCTACTCTCGCACAAAGGAAGAAGGACATACACACTCTCACTGAGAAGGAAAATGCAGAAGCTCGGGGAATCTAAACCCTCAGCTCTCCCTAGAACCACAAGAATTCTCCCGTATATCAGCATATGATGAAGAGCCTGTAAAAGGGCTGCAGAGGTGAAGGGAAAACACCATCTTGTGTATCCACACTTTTGTTCGCTGCTGCAAGTAGACACCACAACTGCAGAATCTACAGGTCCTGAGAACATCTAAGCCACCACCATAAAGGGATGAGATTAACCCTGTAGGAGGAAAGAACCCCTGTGGCTTAGATTCCTACTGTGTTCTCCAACTCTTCTTTCATTTAACTATAAATACAAGACAATATAGAATTTGCATTCATCTCTGCTCTCTTAAGGAGGGTTTTCCCAGTCCTTTATTAGACTGCCATTAGTTGAGTCTGAATATTAAAAAAGAACATTGCGATTTACAAGAGCCCATCACTAAATACAGATGCTACTATATTAAATAACAAACCGCTTTTTCTCAGGAAATACATGAATTCTGTAAGAAATTTTTATTGCTAAGTGAAGAGTATGTAAATGACCAAACTGCATTTTAAACGACATTAAATCCAAACTTTGTCATTAAATATCTGAAAATACCAAAGCCTTTCCAATTGGGAGAAGGTGTAAATAAGTTCTCCTTCTAAAAAGTGTATACTACCAGAAACTAAGAAACAATTTTAGGCATGATCAACTTACTGTGGTTTAAAAAAAAAAAAAAAAAAAAAAAAAAAAAACTATAGTACTAAGTATTTTAGCTGAGATTCAAACTAAAAGCTAGCTTTTTAACATATTATTCACCACTAATTAACACTGCCATTAGAGATTTTCTATAATATTCAGAAAAGAGAGTACTTAGACATTATAGCAAGGTAATAAAACCAAAAATTTCTTATAAAGAAAAAAGCTTGATAGAAAGCTAACCACAAAAAAATAAAACTTGTATAAGGCAAAAGACATTAATAAGTCAAGTATTATGTATCAAAAAATATATCACTAACAAAGTCAAAAGATCAAATTACGATGAGAAAAACATTTGCAAAAAACATGACAAATTCTCCCACAATTTTTACGAAGACATGAGAAAGCCAACCCGATTTTTAAAATGGACAAACACCAAGTCATTCAAAAAGAAATGTAAATGCTCAATTAATCTGAAAAAATACTGAACTCATGAAGAATTCAAAGAAGTGTCATTTAAACAACCAAATGCCATTTTCGACCACTAGGATGAAAAAACACAAAGCAAAACAGTTAACGCCTAGTGTTGGCTATTTTACTTTTTGTGTAGCTCGTGAACTGCTGGCAAAAATATGAAATGCTAAAACTGTTGAAAACTACTGATATGAATATACTGAAAATGAACATTGCCCTAGTGTGTATAATTACTTATGAATTAATTCAGCAATACTATGTCACTAGTAAAAATAATGAAATTTTTCTGTATTTATTGACTCAGAGACCTGGCCATTTAAAAAAATCAAAATTCAGAGTAAGTGGACAGTATGCTTTTTAAAAATATAGGTTTCTATTAAGATTTTAAACTGATCCAGCATGGTAGCCCAAAATTTGGGCATACGGGGAAGCTGAGGCAGGAGGACGAAAAGTTCAAGCCCGGCATGGACAAAGTAGTGACTTAGCAAGATCCTGTCTCAAGAAAAAAATAAAAAAGACTGAGGATGTAGCTCCATGTGAAAGCCCTGGGTTCAATCCCCAGTATAGCAAAAACAAAACAAAACAACTAGTCCTCTACTCCAGTACCCGGTTATCCACAGTTGGTTTTGTTTTGTTTCCCTCCTCAAAGCAAGAAGAAAACCAGCAGATGTTTGGCTAGAGAAAAGATTATAAGATTACAAGCAAAAGTAGCACTGTTTTCAAATCATCTAATAAATGATAGGCACCCAAAAGGTAGTAGAATTAAAATGTATCTGTCCCTTGTACATGGTAAACACACTACAGTATTTGCTGAATTAATATGGTGTGTGCATCCATGTTATTGTATAGGAATTATTTCAATAAAGTTTTATTGACTACTACAAAGTGCCAGATTATATACTAGATGGATCTAAGATGTGGTACCAGCCAGCGTGAGCTTTTAGGGAGACAATGACATAAACTGATAGTTGCACTGACACATTATAATAAATTCTGCACTAGGGGAAAAAGCAAAGCACAAATTAACTCTGCCTAAGAAGAAAGGAAGGCTTGAAGCAGTTTCACAGAAAGAAGTGCCTTTAGATTAGAAATTCATCTCAAAGGACACAAAGGCTTTAAAAAAACATGAGGGCACTCATTCCAACAACCTGGGCCACATTTCAGCGCTTCTATGTATCAGCTGTGCGATCTTAAGCACACTACTTCCATTTCTTCATCCAAGAAATGGGGACAAAACAGTATCCACCTCTATGGAGGAAAGGTGCATGGACGGCCGGTGGAAAACCTCACTTCCAACAATGCAACCTCCTCTCCGATGCAAATGTCTCCCTCTTCCCAATCCCGGTCCTCCACGAAAACAGTCACTTCTTGGCACCTTCAGACTGTATTTCATATGCTTCTCCTATGGCTTCAGCTTCAGTCTCTCCTATTTGAACGCAATCCCCATCTAGGGAGTGCGTATACAGTGCTCAGTATGAAGGTAGGTGGTGAAATGCAGCTTGAAATCAGACTCGAGCCCAGAACTGCAAGGCAGGAAGGGTAAGGCGCCACGGCGGGTAAGGAATTGCCCTGGGAGTAAGGAAAGTCTACTCGTTTGCTGACACGCTGAGTGCCCGGCTAGCACGGAACTATGCAGAGCACACCAGCCTGTTTCTGACCCGCAGCACCCGGCTGAGGAAGCCCATTCACCCAACCCCTGACCAACACTGCAGAGGATGAGGAAGGAAGCAAAGCAGACACAGACACAGACGACGACCACATCTTGTGTTCGGTGCTGACGCTGCAGCTTGGACAAGTCGATTCGAGATGATCAGAGGAGGGGGCGGGTGGCTCAGTAGGCACCCACAGGCTGAACCAATGTACGAAGGACGGCCTTGCAGAAGCGAACGGCCTTACCGAGGAACCCAGGCCGGCGTCACCCAGGCACAACACAGCGGGACCAGGAGCCGGAGCCCGGGAAGCCCCGGGAGCTGGCCGCGGCTGCCAGCGTCAACACACGTGCACAGAGCGCCACTGTGACCCAGGGTCCCGGGAGGGTCTCCGGAGAGACGAGCAGGGCTTCCGGACGTCACTTCGGGGCGGGCGCTTGGAGCAGCCGAGAGGACGCAGGACGCTTCCATCCCGAGCGGAGCCCAGGCCACCCCGGCGCGACCCGGGCGCGGGCGTCAGCCCTCCGGGAAGCGCTAACCAAGACCCCGAGGACCCCGCGGCTCCCCCAACCTCGGCCCCGGGCCCAGCCGCGCAGCAAAACTCACCGGACACCACGCCGCTGTCACCGCGAGGAAACTCTAGTCCCCGCCGAGGAACAACTTCCAGCAAACACGCAGACCCTGACACCAACCTGAGAGTGCCTTCCTAGTCACAACCAAACCCCTAGGCTTTTGAAGAGCAGCCGCCTCCTCCAATCGCCCGCTAGAAGCTCGCCTGGTGGGCGGGGCTGCACCGGTTCGGGGCGGGGCGAGGAGGCGGAAGTCTCCGCCCCCGGAAGCTTGGTTGAGAGGTCCGCCTGCAGTTGCGAAGATACGGCTGTTTGAAGCGGGCGCCAGAGGTGGCGGGAAGCTGTCGCTGCGCGCCCATTGGTGAGTCTGCGAGCCAATTACGAGAGGGCTGGCTCTGGGTGGGTGGGCTTATCGGTTGCCTAGAGACGCGGGCCACTCTGCCTGCTTCCTCGGGTTTGGGGCCAGAGCCCTGGTCACGCGCTGTTTGCACTCCTGGGCCCCAGTGCTCGGCTGAAGCGCCCAGAATCCGTTTCCTCCGCCAAATTATCACTGCAGAGGTTTTCGCATTTACCGTTTTGTTCTCTGAGACGCCAGGTGCTGTCCTGCTGTCTGTGGCTTCCCAGGTCCGCCTTGTTTCTTTCTCTGCTGTGGGGACCGCACGTCCACCTGCTGTCATTCAGGGTGCACGCGGCTGTCCTTGGTGTCCTCGCGAAGGTGTATGTTAACTTGCCCTTAACACAGCACCTGCAGCATTTGGTAGAGCCGGCTACCCCGTCTACCTGCTCGGGTTACAGGGCCCAGTGGATGTCAAGGAGTCAGCGGCCACAGGTCCAAACATCCTTTGACCTTCCACTGTGTGCTGCCACGCAGCTCACGATCTGGCCAGGCTTCCTGCGCCCTCTCACCGCCCCAGCCCACGCTGCCTACCCCGCCCCCTGTAACTCCAGGCCCTTAATCCAGAGGAATGGAACGAATGAAGTCCCAGGCCAGATAGGAAGATTAAGGCCTCACTGGCCTCTTCTGCGAGCACTAGGGAGAAAGGCGGCGTGAGTGCGTGCAGACACGCTGCAGGGAAAGTTAACACAGCTGAGCTCCTGTTGTTTACTCATGTACCATGGATGGTGGGAGACAGATGAATCCTGTTTAACTCTGATTCTTTGTACCCATGTCTGAGTGAATAAAGCCAAGGTGCGCCAGCCACTCGGGGCTCTTTGTCCAAGGGAGACAAGAGTCCCCCTGAACCGCCCTCCACACATTTTAACCTGTTCTGTGTCTCTTTGTGTTTCATCTTTGTCGCCCCTTGGTCAGGTACGAGCTCGTAGGTTGGCCCCCCACATCTCCCTACCTCACCTCTCCACCTGCTCAGTCTTCAAGGGAGCACCCACCTCCTCTGGGGTCTTTCCTGGCATACTCCACCTCCTTCACTTGGCAGACCTGATCCTCCCCACCTCTGTGCAGCGCATCTGTCCCACTATGGGATGGAAAGACTCCTGTGCCCGTTTCCACTAGTCACTGCACTCCCATTTCACTCAGTAGAACAGAGGGACTTCCTTACTCTGCTTCTTAGCCGTCTCCTATATAGCATGCTTTTTGTTCCCTGGGAGGCCCTCAAAGCAATTGTGGGAAATTGTGTTAAATGAGTAAATGAATGAAGGAACAAATAAATGAAGACTATTGGGGCAGAAAAAGCAAACGAAAGGTATTCAAGTAAATGGCACACGTTGAACATGAGCCGAAGGATCTGTTAGTGAGAATTAGCCTCAGGCGCTCTCCATGGCTGCCAGTCCCTCAGCAAACTGTCCAGGGTCCTGTGCAGACGGCTATGAAAAACTGCTGCAGTGAGAACGCACAGTGACCCTGGCCACAAACAGCTGCTTCTCAGAAAGATCAAAGCAAAGAAGTGGGCAGGGTGTATAATCCCTTCCTAGTGCAGCACAGTTTGGTAAGTACTTTCAGGAGCATTATCTCACTTGGGTGCTCACAATCACTGCAATATTACCCCAGTTTATGGTGGAAGAAGCTTATATTAGAAGGAAAGATAAAAATTAAGCAACCTGCCCAAGGTCATACAATTAATACAAGACAGAATTTGAACCCAGGTCCTTTATCTTCATAGCTCGTCAGCTACATGCAAAATATTTTAGACTAGCACACAGTTGACAAAAAATGAAGAATAAAGAATAAATCAGGGGCCGGTGAGATAGCTCAGCGGCATAAGTGCCTGCCTGGCAAGTGTGAGGTCCTGAGTTCGACTCCCGGTACTCACATACGAAAAAAGGGCCAGTGATATCGCTCAGCGGCACGGGCGCCTGCTGGTGAGCGAGGTCCTGAGTTCAACCCCCAGTACCCACAAAAAAAAAAAAAAAAGAATAAATCAGGGCCGGTGAGATAGCTCAGCAGCATAAACACCTGCCTGGCAAGCATGAGGGCCTGAGTTCGACTCCCGGTACCCACATACGAAAAAAGGGCCAGTGATATCGCTCAGTGGCACGGGCGCCTGCTGGCGTACGAAGTCCTGAGTTCGACTCCCAGTACCCACAAAAAAAAAAAAAAAAGAATCAGGGCCGGTGAGATTGCTCAGCAGCATAAATGCCTGCCTGGCAAGCGTGAGGGTCTGAGTTCGATTCTCGGTACCCACATAAAGGAAAAAAAGGGCCTGTGATATCGTTCAGCGGAACAAGCGCTTGCTGGCAAGTGCAAGGTCCTGAGGTCGACTCCCAGTACCAACATGAAAAAAAAAAAAAAAAACGAGTTAATCAGTGCCCTCTGCTTCTAAACATGGATCTAAGTGGAGCTAAAGACACACTAACAAAAACTTCTTTGGCTGCCTGTCCTGTTTTAAGTCCTGCTTTTCCAGAAAGTGTAAGGCAAAACCTACTTTCAAGGTATCAACACTCTGGGCACAAGATCCTTACTTTCCTGGTTACTAAAACACAATACCTGACACCCACAATTTAAAGGAGGAAAGGTTTATTTTGGCTCACAGTTTGTAGAGGTTGCAGTCTGTAATCGGCTGGCTCCAAGGCAGGGTGGCATGGTAGACTGGCATCACAGAGGAGAAACAGTCCATGGCAGGCCAGACAGGAAGCAGAGAGTGAGATCAAGGAGGGAAAGAGATACACCCTTCAGCACACCCCCAGGGACCCTCCTCCTCCAACCAGGCTTCAACTCAACTTCACATTTAGCTATGAACTCATCAGTGGACTAATTCACTGATGAGTGTCACACTCCCATGATCTAATCACCTCCCAAAAGCCCCACCTATGAGCACATGAGGCTTTGGGGGGAAATCCAGATATAAACCAGAACAGAAAAATAGTAAGTAGGCACTAACTCAGGGGAAAATGAACATCTAAGGATCTATAAGCAAGGTTCCAGGAGGAAGAGGAGAGAGCGCTACAGGAAGTTGATTAGCATGAGTGAGTGGACCACAGTGGATCCCAGACCTCTGGAAGCTAAGGATTCCCGTACCTGGAGCTGAGGCTGGAGAAGCAAGCAGGGAAGAAGATAGTCTACACCGCAGCATGGAGCCAGGAGGCATAGGAAAGGCATTAGAGAGAGGTAAGGTATGGTGAGGTCAAGGAAGCACTAGCAGACAGAGGCATTTTGGGGTGATAAAAGGAAGAGAAAAAACTGCCACAGATCTTAAATTCTCAGTAGATTTGTTATGGAATGTTAGGTCACTATTTGCTTTGCTTTCGTATTTTTAATGGACACACCTGTGGGCTGAATCAACTCTCCACTTCTACCAGAATGTTTAGATCTCAAGGGAAAACATCAGCGTGTTGACGAGATGGGGTCTCACTCACAAAACAAGCATTTATAAAGGTGGAGCTAAACAGTCATTGGTCCTGTATCCTACTTCCTCTTCGGTGTCAAAGAGCACTTACTTGAGAGTAAAAAGATCAAGTTCAAGGTTCAGCTCTATCTCCTGGCTTTTGTCCACAACAATTTATTGAACCCCCAAAAGCCTCAAAGTCCTTCTCTGAAAATAGGAATGATAATAACTACTTCTCAGAATTGTGGGAAAGATCAAATGAGGAGAAATTGCGTGAAAGATTTAAAATGGAGAAACACTAAAGCTTATTTTCTATGGTGTTTCTGTAAACTGTGGCTCTTTGCACCAGAGCACACCCTGGGTCTGAGGCAGTGAAGGAAACCAGATGGCATAACTGCCGTGACCAAGTACTAAGACATCCTGGGGGTTGGTGGCAGAGAAAGGAGGATGCACACAGAGGGCAAAGGAGCTAACGGAATGGGGCAAAGCGAAGCGGGAGTCTACACAAAGGCTACGGCTTTATGAGGACAAACAGGAAGCAGGAAACACTAAACATGCAAACTGCAGTGCCTGGAAAGAGCCAAGGGAGATCAGATCATTATTTGTAGTTCATTAATTCTACAGTATTTTTTTGAGCACTTACTTTGTGCCCACCATATTCTGGAGGATTATTGAAGACTGACACATGGTCTGAGGCAGGAGATTAGGGCATGGCAATGTGGCTGAGCAACGGGGTGTGGCCTGGCAATAGCGGAGACCAGATGCAAATTGGAGATCGCTGTCTTCGATTCTCCTGGCATGAGACCAAGTGGGTTTTCGGTGGGATGGCCTAGATCTGACGTCAGAAGAGATGGAAAAGATGGTGGTCATTAAGCTTGTGGCTGTTGCGAACCTTTCTACCAGTCCACCTGGCCCTCTGCAGGGCATAGCACTTCTTTTTTCAACTTAATCTGGGTAACACTCATTTTGCAGAGCCCTTCTTTGCAGGGCACTTTTTTTTTGTGAGCACTTCTTTTGCATTTCTTTTTCCATTCCTTGTCTTCTTCTTTTGCCCTAAATAAATGTTAAACTTTCACATTCATCAGTCATCCCATCCAGTTCTCTGAACGGGACAGTAAGAGCCTGGAAAGGACCGCTGGTGACTACAGTTCCCAGTGACAGATCAGATGCCCGAGCTGCTCAAGCCCCTTCTCATAGAACTTGCCCTGCTCACAGCCGTTGTGACCGCGCTGCCAGCAATCTTGGCTACACTTGGTTAGATCGAGGGTGTGCACCAGACCCAATCCAAGCCACTTGTGTTCCCCTCCCAGGTAACAAAACAGAGCTCCATGGAACCAAGGAAGGTGGGAACCACACAGAAGAGAAGAGGTTCTCATGGTGTGTTTCACGGGAACCATGCAGCACTATAGCCACATCGTGTATTGGCAGGGCCTGGATAAAGATCGAGAACTTCTGCCACTGCAAGCCAGGAATCTGCCTGTTTCCTGTGCTTTGAGAAGCCTAGCACTTCAGCTTTTCCTTGGGTTCAGTCATATCAGAACCTCAAAATATCTTTTAAAGTGAGCTGATTTAGGTCCTGTCGAAGTTGAATACTGTTCCCCCAAATTAATGTCTACCTGGAGTCTGAGAATGTCACCTTATTTAGAAAAAGTTCTCTGCAGATGTAAGTAGTTAACATGAGGTCACACTGATTAGAGTGGGCCCTAAACTAATGACCGATGTCCTTAGAAGAGAAGAGGGCACAGACCCACGGGGACAGCCTGTGGACATGCGGACAGTGATTGGAGCTGTGTTGACACAAGACAAGGAACACCGTGGCCGCAAGACGCTGGAAAAGGCCCAGAGGGTTCCCCAGAGTTTTGGACAGAGCAAGGCCCTGCCAACACCTTGATTTCAGACTTCCAGCTTCCTCAACTGAGAGAGTAAAATTGTATTGCTTTAAAGCACTTTGTGATACTTTGTTACAGCAGCCTGAGAAATTAATACAGGCAGGGTTATATTCGTCACAGGCAACAGGCTCACAGCTAAGATGCATTTGTAATGACAGATTCTGTATGAGCATCTAGACCAGTGAACTCCAAATATGGTCCGTGGCTCAGTAGTGTACCCAAGGATCTTTCTGATGGGCCATTAAATGACACAACGCCCAAGCCATTTCTTCAGTTACAGGAAAATACCATGCAAATTTATAGGTTTTTACTTTTGTATACAGCTAGGAATCCACCAACCAAGATATTAGGGGTTACTAAGGTTTAGAATTTTTTTTTTTTTTTTTTTTTTATACAGGGTCTTGCTGCGTAGTTCAGGCTGGCCTTGAACTCTTGGCGATCCTCCTGCCTAGCCTCCCAAGTACTGAGATTACAGGTGTGCACCACCACACCTGGTTAAGATTTACAATTTGTGGGCCAGTGATATGGCTCAGCAGCATAAGTGCCTGCCTGGCAAGCGCGAGGTCCTGAGTTCGACTCCCAGTACCCACATAAAGGAAAAAAAAAAGATTTACAATTTGTAAATTAAAGTAAGTGCACTATTATTATGAACAGGTGTATCAGGAATTCATCACTTATATGTCCAAGAGTGCAAAGCAGCTATTAATCCACACTTTAAGATGACAGGATTCCCACTTTGGGATAATGATGTTAATAGTGCCATTCCCCAGGAGGTCATGGTTTTTAACTCCTGTTATTCTTCCTTCTTAATTATTAACTATCTGTGCTTGGCTTCATAACTACACACTAGGCCTGTTAGTGCATATGGAAAAAATATTAACTTAGTACAATGATACAATTCATAATAAAAGAGCTTCCAGGAGAAACCAGTAAGAAAGTGAGGAAGAGGGTCAGGGAAGGGGAAGGGGCCAAGCAAGGGTGTGATTCCAGGAGCAATGCTGGGCCCGGCTTGATCCCACAGTGAACTCTGAAATGTCCTCAAAACAGAGACAAAAAACTGAGCTTTCACACTTTTGCATCAGCCATGGTGGTAGGGAAGGGCAGGGAGTTAAGTATGTAGGCACCTCTGGGTTTTGGTGACCCAAAGAAAACCTAAGTCTGTCCTCACAAAGAAATGATTGCAGTACATACTGATCGCATTCATCGTGGGGAGTGGTACATCTTAATCCTTTCCGTGTCCCCTTCCCATCCCCTACAAATTCCCCCGGCTCCCTCTCTTGGTCCTCTTTCCATCCGCAAAAGACCCATCTCCCTGTTTCCTGTGCAGGGCCTCTTTTATAAGGACATTCAGCTAATCACCTCCCATGCCCTCCACCTGCTAATATCATCGCACGGTGTCAGGTGTCTGCATATAAATGTGGGAGCAACACAATCAGATCATAGAACCCCTTCATCTGTTCTCCACTTCTATACTTTTACTATTTCAAGAATGTTAAATAGATATAGTTATATAATATGTAAAATTGAGGGGGCTGGCTTTTTTTTTCCACTCTGCAATTCCTGAGAAACTGATCCAAGTGTGTCCCTCAATAGTTCTTTGTACTACTGAGTAGTATTCTGTAACATAGATGTACCATGACTTCTTCAACTCTTTATCTATGAAGGGACGTCTGGGTTTCCAGCTTGGGATTGTCATAAACAAAGCTATTATGAACATTCCTGTACGAGTTTTCATTTTTCTGTGATCAATTCCCAGGAGTGCAGTTGCTGCACTGACTGCTAGTTGAATGTTTTATTTCTAAACTGCCAAACTGTTTTCCAGAATGACTGTACTACTTTACATTCCCATCTTAAATATGTGCTCTACTTTCTCCTCTCCTAGCCAGAATTTGATATTGTTTTTACTTCTTATTTTATCCATTCTGATAGTGTGTAGTGATGCCTTGCTGTGGTTTTAATGTGCATTTTGATGTTGTGCATAATGATGTTGACATATTTTTATGTACCTATTTGCCATCTGTTTATCTTCAGTGAAATGTCTGCTCACGCTTTTGCCCATTTTCTAATTAGATTTTACTGTTGAGTTGTATGTATTCTAGATATTTATGTGCCTGATATGTGGTTTGCACTTACTGTAGCACTATATTTTCTCCCAGCTTGTAACTTACCTCTCACCCTTAAATCAGTTTCACAGAGCAAAAACTCATAACTCTGATTAAGTTCAATGTATCAGTTTTCCCCTTAGTAGATCATGTTATCTACGAATTCCTTCCTAGACATGATTGTCTATGTACAAAATACCAAGGAATCAACCAAAAAACTGCACCAAAGCAAAATAAAAAGAAACACTAAAAAAACAAAAACAAAAAATAAACCAATAGATGATAAGCAAGTTTATCAAAGTTCAGAGAACACAAGATAAACATTCATTAGTATTTCTATATACTATGTCAAATATTTTCTCTCATGCTTTTTCTAAAAGTTCTATAGTTTTACACCTTACACGTAAGTCCATAATCCATGTAATCTAATGTTGTGTGAGGTGTGCAGTTCATTATTTGGCTTACAGATGTTCAATTGCTCCAGGATCATTTATTGAAAGGCTATGTGCTTCATCCACGGAGTCACGCTGGAGTATTTGTAAAAATCTGTTGGACATAATTGGGTAGTTCTGACATCTCTATTCTGTTCCATTGACCTGAGTGTTCCTTTTTCCAGCAAGGCTACTGTCCTGATTACTGCAACTGTGTAAGTCTTGATATCAGGTAGATTGTTCCCACTTTGCTCTTTCACACAATTGTTTCTAGTCCCTTTGCTTGCTACAAAAAGTCTTGCTGGAATTGTGATGGGAAGCACATTAAGTGTGTATATTAGTTTGGGGAGAACTGACATCTCTATTATGTTGAATCTTCAAGAAGATCCAGTGTCTCTACATTTATTTAGATCTTCTATGTCATTAATCAACACTCTATAGCTTTCTGCATACACACTGTACATAGTGTTAGATTTACATGTATTTCCTTTTGTGAGCAACTGTAAGTAATACTGCTTTTTAAGTTTTGGTGTCTGTTTGTTGTCTTTGGGGTCTTGTGTTCATTGTTAGTTTATAGCAATACAAATGAATGTTTCCCTTGTGTCCTCTGAACTTTGATAAACTTGTTTATTAATTCTAAGAGTTCCATTGTGTGTTTGTGTGTGTTTCTTTTTGTTTGTTTTTGGTGAGCTTTTTTTAAAATTTTTTTTTTTTGGTAGATTCCTTGGTGTTTGTACAGACAGTCATGTCATGTGCAAGTAGGAACAGTTTTATTTCCTCCTTTCTAATTGGTATGCCTTCTGTTTCTCTTCATCGTCTTGCTATATGGGCTAGAACTTGCAGATTTTCCCTTATGCTTTTCCATCCTTCTCTGGGCCCCAGGAGGCTGACGATCAAGGAGCTCCCTTGCTCGGTCTCAAGTTCCCTGAGCCAGCAGCGGATCCAGTAGATTAGAGAGAGCCACCTCTGCCGTGTCACCAGGGCTGGCTGCACTCCTGCGCCAGGCCACAGCTCCCACGAGGCAGCCCTTGCACACAGCTCGCCCTCCAGACTCTGCGTGCTCCCTGGGGGAAGGAGGGGTGGCAGGCACTACCTTCTCCCTTGTGGTTTCCCTGTACTCTGCCCACACTTTAAGTTGTTCCTTTATTAAAGTCTCCTCAAATTACCCGATTTCAGTGGCCATCTGTTTCCTGCCAGGACTTAGATATCCTACAAATGGTAAAATTTCCAATCCCAAACACCAGACATATATTGTCAATTGTCACAAAGTGATAATTATTTATTTGATCTTTAAAAAAGTCATTTACAGGTATTTATAGGCAAATGGATTTCCACTCGAAAACAGATGAAGATGAAAAGATGAGGTTAAAATAGCATGTGGACATTTCCTCTGATGTTCTGTGTTGTTTTCACTGGGCCCATGCTGTTTGTGAGTACAATATTTGCTACCTAACTACTATGCCATTACAGTTCATTACTAATTACCTTTGTGTACCGCTCACACCACGAATGCTTGCTGCATCCAGAACTCCTTGCTGCCCGGTCAACAGTCTTTCTACGCAGCCCAACTGAGCCCACCGCCCTGCCCTGTCTCTGCTACAGGAGGTTAATTACTCACACATTTCTGTTACCTCTACCCTTGCTGAATCCCTTGGTGAGCAAAAATGACCAAGAACTAAGTATTTGGAAAACTGTTGATAAAGGCACTATTTCCTAGTTGTGTAAAAGGAAACAAAACCAGCTAATGTCAATGGCAGCAAAAGATAAAATCTGAAGCCTTTCCACAAAAATATTAGAGTTCAGTGTGCTTCATGCTTAGATGACTTCTAGTCCAAACAAATGTGATAATCATAAAGATTAAGCTGTATTACTTAGCCAAAATAAAATAGAGTTAAGACATTTGTCCAGATATCTCAGGATAAAACAAATAAGCAGACAAAACAGAACACCGCACTACAGTAATGGCCACATCTCCACATGCAATGGCAAGGACACCTGTATTATTCTGCAGTTTCTGAAAGGCTTGGGATCTAAGCTACGTGACCTTTGATCTCAATTATGCCGTTTATCCTGAGAGTTTAAACACAGACTAAAGAAAAAAACTGAATGTTTAACCAACTGCACAGACTGCTTAGCAGTATTGACATCAAACAAACAAAAAACTTGCTTATTGTAGATGAACACGTACTATACTAAGACAGAAGTGGACCTCAGGACTCAGCCACTCCAGCTCACTCATTTTATAGACAAGAAAACTGGAACCCAGAGAGGCTTAGCAACTTGCCGAAGGTCACAGAGATGTGCCCCAGCCTGGTGCTTCTCCCCACAATGCTTACTTTGATTATCAGTTGCAGAGTTGCTCTACCTTCAGCACACCTTTCCCACAATCTCATTCGACATGTTTCCCTCCTCTGCAGTTTGTCTGATCACATCTAGAAAAGGTGCTAGGTCACATGTAGATGTTGAGGCTGTGATTTGGTGGCAGCTGATCCAAAGAAAAGTTCCGTACATTTTCAACTAAACTCTGTACCTCCAAGTAGGACGGATCCAGTTTGGATACTGAGTATGGAGAACCCTGGTTTTGTCTGGCATCTTTTATATAAACCCAGGCCCTCGGGAGCCTTGTGGCAAGGCCAATGGGAGAAGAGGATGAAAACAGAAACAGGTGGTAGATCTGGCCTCTTCCATGTGTCGAAGGGCTGTATGTACACAGTCCACATAGCAAAAACTGAGAAATATCACGCCAAAGAATATGGGCTCCAGCCCTTTAACCAGAAAGTGGGGCAGACCAGCGAAGCAGACTAATGCTTTCAGTGGCTTTGATTCCACTGGCACAGAGACAGTCTGAATTCAGTGTCATATTCATTTTAACATTGCAGTCAAAAATGCTACTAAACAGAAAATGTAATGAAGTCAATAACTATCGAGTAAATTGCTTATTTTTTTTTAGCAAGGAAAAACTCTGATTTTTGGCAAATGGTTCTGTAGTTATAGAACATGAAGACACTTGGAACTTACCTCCCCCCTAGGAAAATGCCCCCAAATTATCAAGGTGAAAGGCACATACCACTGCCCCAGCAGTTCAAGTTGTCCTTAGCATGTGAAATTTTAATTGTGCTTTTTAGCTTGTTATCAATACACTGTGACTTTAGAAAGTGACATCCGTGCATATGTATAGTTTCTTTTCAAATGGATCAATCCTCTTCCTTTTTTTCTGATTTTCACTTCCTAAAGATGTTTTGTTAGTTCTTTGTTTCGTAAAAGATCTAGTTATTAGAGTCTCAGAAAGACGCACTTCACAGTGTGTGCTCTATTGAATCTAGAAACAAAGTCTGAGTTATCTTTCTGTCCTCACATAAAACAGAGCTTCTTGAAATGGCACTGGGTCGGTGCGCCAACGCTGTCATTTCTTGGAATGCGAAAGTCCGGGATTATTCTCTTTTCTCACTGGTTGTTTAAGGGTTACTTCGCTCCCAGAAGAGATGATTGGCAAACTGTTATCCATATGGTATCTGATAAGGTGCCCAACACTATCAAATACATGATCCTTGGTCCTCACCTTGAAAAGGAAGCATAAATATACTTAAGTGAAATAATAGTAACTCTTCTGAAAGATGTAAACAGAGAGCGAAACCAGACATATCCAAAGAGAAGGTATTTTGCTGACTAAAGGGAAGTTTCTTTTCAATACTATATTCTTTAATAAATAATTTTCTCATTCTCCACCATCCTCTTATAGCAGCCATCCTTACAGGTTAGGATAATGATTAGCACTTGTCTGTCAGTCAGTCCAAATTTGCAATCTGCCTCTTTGCAATGTCATTGTTTAATATATTGCGTCATGTCACCATTTCTGTAAATATTTAACTGTCTCCCTCATACAAATCTGAATTCCAGGATTACAGTATTGTTCCATTGGGTAGAGAGAGTCCTCCCAAGTTTCCCGTTGTCTACAGGAAGAACCCCCTCTGGAGAAGCCGCACCTCTCCTTGGAGGCTGAATACAATCACGTCTCCTCCAAGACACATCCTTGGACCTCTCTAACAGGAATCCACGTCTCCTTCCCGCTGACTTCACATACAGGCACTCGTTCATAAATATCTGTTGCACGGAACTTACTGTCTGCATGCCAAAGGAACTCGACTGTCCCATGCCAAACCTTCCTCTGTGAATCTCCTCCCTGGTGTCCCTGTATCCCCACCCTGTGCACAGGCAGACACATATATTGTTACCCACCCCGGCTCGTGGGCTTGGAAGCCTGGTCAGACCGGTGCTGTTGTTCAGAGAGGAGCCAGGGACCATGCTGGAGACAGAAAGCATGTAGCCAGGGAGCACCTTGGGATGTAACTCTCCTACCTCTCCTACAAGGAATCTTTGAGTTCTGCCTAGATATTGGGCCTTGGATGCTAAAAATATACACACTTACTGGAATAAATGACAGAATTTTAATATGAACTTGGAATTAGATAATGGTATTGTAGTGATATAAATTTTCTTGTCTTTCCCTATTGTACTATAGCTATGAAAGAGAACATCCCTAGTCTTTGTAAATACATGCGCATGGGTTGAGAAGAAAAAGGCATAGAGGCTTCAATTACAAATGGCTCCAAACCTTGTGGGAGTTGTTACCTCTTCCATCTCATCCCCACCGCACCCCAATTCTGCTGACCAATGCTGCCAGACTGTCCTTAACTCCAATTCTTTCTGCATCTCCTCTGTATTTCTCCTGCCTCCACTCTTTGTGTGTGTGTGGGCGTGGAGGTGGGGGGATTAACTGGGGTTGAATCCAGAGCCTCCACACTGAGCTACATCCATGGCCCTTTGTACATTGATTGATTGATTAATTGATTGATTTAGACGGGGTCTCACTAAGTCGCTAAGTTGCCCAGGCTGGGTTCAAACTTGCCATCCCCTGCCTCAGTCTCCCAGACTGCATGCGCCCCAGGCAGGCTTTCTCCTCTATTCTGCTTTCTCCTCTATTCTGCCTCTTTCTGCCTCTATTCTGATTTAAGCTTTCACTGCTTTTGACCTAGAAGCCCCTAATTACTTTCTCTGTCTCTGGTCTCCCCACCCTAGTCAACCCATATACAAATATCAAATCAATCTTCCTAGTACATAAGTTGTAAGCTGGCCGCTCTCTGGCCAAATACACCAGATGTTATAGTTAGGAGTTAGTTAGGGGTCACCCCTAGAGGGTTCAAGTGTATTGAATTGAAAATGGGGAGAATTCATATAATACTTTAATTATGTGTGGCTTCTTCGGAAGAATCAGCTCTGGCCCCACAGGCCTCTCCTGGGCGTGGTGGCCGCAGGACACACCTCACAGCTCGGGCAGAGGGACAGAGCCCACCACGCCCTCTGCTTTCTCCGCCCACCCCATCACCTGTACCGGCCAGGCCTGCAGACAGTGACCCCCATAACTCCACCCACATGGGCTTTTCAAAAATTGTGATTAAAAAACAAACAGGAATCTGAGTGTCGAGTACAGTACTGTTAACTAGAAGCAGGACGCTATATGGCACATCTCGGGAACTGCTCTAGTACAGCTCAAACCCTGTGCCCACCAGCGACTCCCGCCTCTCCCCTCCCCGGCCCTGGTCACCTCCATTCCACTTCCTGCTTCTATGGGTCTGATGACTGTGGGTACCTCACAGAAGCGCAGTAATGCAGTATTTGTCCTTCTGTGATCGGCTCATCTGGTTTCACACAATGCCTTCCGGGCCCTTGAGAACATGGTAGCACATGACAAGATTTCCTTCTTCCTGTGTCTCAGTAGCCTTCCACTGCATGCACACGCTGTATTTTCTTTCTCCAGTCACTAGTTGATGGACCTTCAAGTCCCACTTCTCTATCTTTGCTTTTGTGGCTTCTACTTTTGGAATCTTATCTAAGAAATCACTGCCAAGACCATTGTTATAAAGCTTTTTTCCCTAGGTTTTCTCCTAGGAGTGAGCTGGTTTTTGTGTGTAGTCTAAAATAAGGGTCCAATTTCATTCTTTTGCATCCATTTGTTGAAGATACTAGTCTTTAGTCTTTGTATGGTCTTGGCACCTTGTTGAAGATCATGTCTGGGCTATTTACACTGTTCCATTGGTCTAGACATCTATCTTCCTGCCACTACCATACTGTTTTGATTAATGTAGCTTGCAATATGTTTGGAAATTGGACGTGCAATGTCTCCAGCTTCCTTCTCAAGACTTTTTTGGCCATTCAGGGTTTTTTTGTGGTTCTATACATATGAATTTTAGGATTTTTTTCTATGTCTATAAAATGCCATTAGGAATTTGATAAGGACCTTATGAATCTGTAGATAGCTGTGGTTAGTATGGACATTTTAACAATATTAAGTCTTCTAATCCATGAATATGAGAAGTCTTTCCATTAATTTTTGTCTTCTTTAGTTTCTTTTACCAATATTTTGTAGTTCTTAGCCTAAAGTATTTCGACTCCTTAGTTAACTTTACTCCTAAGTATTCTGTCCTTCTGAGTGCCATTGTAAATGAAATGATTTTCTTAATTTCATTTTTTGGATAGTTTGTCATTGGTGTATTAGAAACCTAATGAATTGCTGTATATTGGTTTTGTATTTCCTGTAATTTTATTGACTTCATTTGTCAGTGCTAACAATTTTTTGTTTAGTCTTTAGCATTTTCTACATGTAAGGTCGTGTCATTGTCAGGGAAATGGTTAATGTGATGAGAGTCATCTGGATTGGGTGTATTCACTGGGTGAATTTGGCTTCATGCCATTTCTCTCAAGGTGAGAGCTGGCTACCCCCTACCTTGGAAAAGAAATGTTATGTAGAGATAGGCTTGAGTGCACTATAAGAGCGTCCTTGGTCCTAGCCAGACCCAAGACACGATGCTCTAAGACACAAAGGCCAACCTGGCACGAAGCCACCTTGTATGAACTCTGTACCCACAACTGGAAAGACTCGAGTACAATGTAGTGTTTTCTCTCTTGCCTGCTGAAGACTCTGTCTCAAGCAAAAGCCTTCCCCAGAGGATTCCCCTTCATCTTTGGTGCTGTCCCCTGCCTAATTCTATGGTAACGTATTATTTGACTGTGCTCATATCTGCTGTCCTTTATAATAAACTTTTGTCATCTTTTTTAAATTGTTACGTGGCTCTTCTTTGTTTGTGTAGATCCAAACCTCAAATTTCTGTGTCCACATATATGTGGCTCCTTGCTGTCATAGCTATCTGCAAACCAATGATTTTACTTCTTTCTTGCTGATCTGGATATTTTTTCTTTTTCTTGCCTAATTGCTTTAGATAATTCTTCTAGTACTATGTTGACTAGAAGTGGTGAAAATGGTATTATTGTCTTGTTCCTGATATTAGAAGAAAAGCTTTCAAATTTTTACCATGGAGTATGTTGTCAGCTATGAGATTTTGATATACACCTTTATTAGGTTCAGTTAATTTCTTTCTATTGCTAGATTTTTTTAGTCTTTCTATAATGAAAGTACTGGATTTCGTCAAATGCTTTTTCTGTATCTATTGAGAGGAGTATGTGGTTTTTATACTACAGTCCATTAATGTAGTATCTCACATTGACTGATTCTTTATGTTGAATCATTTTCTCATCCCAGTGATATGTGATGTGTGATCCCTTTAGTGTACTGCTTGATTCAGTTTCCTTTCTTATAGTGTCTTTCTCTGGGCTTGGAATCAGGAATTATACTGTCCTCCTAAAATGAGATAAAGCATTCCTTTCTCCAGTTTTTTGAAAGTGCTTGTGAAGGACTGGTGCTAATTCTTTAAATATTTGATACAATTCACCAATGAGCTCTCCATTATTGACGTATATTTTATTACTGATTCAATTTCCTTACAAGTTTAGGAATATTCAGATTTTCTATTTCCTCATCATTTGATCTTATTAGGTTGTATCTTTTTAGGAATTTATCCATTTTTTCTAGGTTATCCAATTTGTTGGCATATAATTGTACATAGTAGTCTCATAATCCTTTTAATTATGTAGCATCCATTGTAAGCTATTTCCTTTCATTTTCTATTTCATTTGTGTCTTCTCCTTTTTCTTAGTTATCTTAGCCAAAATGTTGACAATTTTCATGATGTATTCAAAAAACATCTTCAGTAACATTGACTTTTCGTCTATTACTTTTCTATTCTTTATTTCATTTACTCTTCCCTGCTATGATTTGCCTACAGTCTGAGTGGCCCTAAAGGATCCATTATGACTAAAGGCTTGGTGCCCAGGGTGGCACTACTGGGAGGTGTCGTAGAACATGTAGGAGGTGGATCTACTGGGAAGTCCTTAGGTCATTAGTGGCATGCCCTCAGAAGGCCATTCTCAGAGGACCCCTTGACAGTTCTCACAAGAGGACTGCTGTAAAGCCTGGATTTGGCCCCACCCTCCTCTCTCTCCTCCTGGATTGAGATGTGATTATTGGTTTGTCCCTGCATGTGCAGCCACCATGGCCATCGTGCCATGAAGTGATAGAGCCAAGGGGCAGTCACTACGACACCTTGTCAGCATTCAGCCTCCAACCTGAGCTAAACAAACTTTTCTCTTTATAAAGTTAGCTGCCTTGGGTCTTTAATCCTAGTAATGCAAAACCGACTAATACATTCTCTATTCTTAATTATTTCCTTCCTTTTGCTAAATTTTTGCTTAGTTAATTCTTTTTTTTTTTTTTGCCTCTACTGGCAATAAATATTTTAATTTTTTGTCTCATTTTTATGATGACAAATAATTTTTAAGTTTATTCCCTTTTTTTGTTTGTTTGTTGGCATAAATACAAAGTGAAACCACAAATGGGTACAACCAAGACATCATTTCTCACATGGTCACGCTCCGGCGGATCATCCTCAATTCGCTGACAAGGCTGGGGTGGGGAACACTTTCTCAGGTTGTGCTTAGTTAATTCTTGTTTGAGGGTATAAAGTTCAATTGTTTGAGAGCCGCTTTCTTTTTCATGTAGACATTTATCACCATAAACGTCCCTCTTATTAGGGCTTTTGCTGGCATCTCATGAATTTTGATATATAATGCTTTCATTTGTCTTAAGATATTTTGTAATTTTCCTTTCAGTTTCTTCTTTGAGCTACTAGACACTCAAGAGTGTGTTATTTAAATTCCAACTATTTGTGAAAATACTAATTTTATTTCTACCATTAGTCTTAGTTCTAGTCCACTGATATTTGGTAATCTTCAATCTTCAATTTGTCAAACTTATTTTGTGACCTAAAGTGTGCTCTACCCTGGGGAAGGCTCTGTGTCCATTTCAGTAGAATGCGTATTCTGCTGCTGTTCTGAATATGGCTCCTGGAGCCATTTGATCTGTTGTTTTGTTCAAGTTCTCAGTTTTCCCGTTGATTTATGGCCTATCCTTTATTGACGAAAGATACTGAAATCTCCTGTATTATTGTGCTGCTTTCTATTTCTCCCTTTAGTCTTATGTTTGCTTCATATATTTGGGTGCTCTGCTGTTGGCATTCATACACATTTATAAACATTTTATCTTCCTGATGAATCGATCCTTTTATCATTATATCATGTCCTTCTTTGCTTTTTGGGGAATTTTTTTACTTAAAAGTCTACCTTGTCCGATATAAGTATGACCACCCCTGCTCTCTTTTCACCATCATTTGCATGGGATATCTCTTTCTATCTTTTCAGTTTCAGCCCACATGTGTAGTTCCATTTAAAGCTAGACACTTGGATAGCATACAGTAGGATCTTTAAAAAAAATCCACCCCGCCACTCTGTCTTTTGATTAGAGAATTTAATCTATTTATATTTAAAGTAATTATTCCTAGGGAAGAAATTATTTTTTCCATTTTGTTAATTGTTTTCTGTCTATATTACAGGTTTTTTCCTCTCTTGCTGTCTTCCTTTGTGTTTCATTGATTTTGTGTGTGTGTGCAATGATAAGCTTTGATTCCTTTGTGAATCTTCTACAGTTATTTTATGTGTAGTTACCATGGGGCTAACATAGAACATTTTATAACAATCTACTTTATGCTGATAACAACTTAACTTTAATGCCATACAAATATTCTATATTTTTACTTCACACACACACAACTTTATGTTGTTGATATTGCAAATCATATCTTCTTATATTGAATATCCATTAACCTATTTTAGTTTTTTATACTTTTGTCTTTTAACTTCTATACCAGAATTAAGTTATTTATACAGCATCATAACGGTGTCACAGTCTTCATTTGTCTGTATATTTACCTTCATCAATGAGCTGTATACTTTCATATGCATTCATGTTACTGTTTAGTGTCTTTTTATTTCATCTTGAAGGACTCTACTTAGCATTTCTGTAAAGGAGGTCTAGTGGTTATGAACGCCTTCAGCTTTTGTTTATCCCAGAAAGTCTTCATTTCTCCTTCATTTTTAAAGGATAGCTCTAGCAGATATAGTATTCTCTTTTTTTCGTGGGTACTGGGGGTCGACCTCAGGACCTCGTGCTTGCCAGGCAGGCGCTTATGCTGCTGAGCCGTCTCACCGGTGCAGATATAGTATTCTTGGTTGACAGGTTTTTCTTCTTTCAGCATTTTGAATATATCAAATCCACTGATAGTGTTGTAGAAGATATGATAAACCCACCAGCAGTCTTAAGGGAGTTTCCTTGTACAGAACCTTTTTTTTTTCTCTTCCTGCTTTCAGATTCTACCCTTGACTTTTGATGACTTGATGACAATGTGCCTTGTTGCCAATTTCTTTGGATTCCTCACACTTGTTGTCTACTGAGCTTCTTGAATCCAGTATCTATTTCTTTCTCCAGATTGAGAAGTTTTCAGAAATTATTTTTTAAATAAACTTCTACCCTTTTCCCTATTTCTTTTTCTTTTTTGGATTCCTATAATGCATTCAGGTCCTTTAGGTTTTCTTCATTCTTTTTTCTTTTTGTTCCTCTGGACAATTTCAAAAGAATTATCTTTAAGTTCACTGATTCTTCCTTCTGTTTGATCAAGTCTGCTATTGAACTCCTCTAGTAAATTTTTCGGTTCAATTACTATATTCTAGCAGCTGCAGAGTTTCTGTACGGTTCCTTTCTCTATTTTCTTTCTCTTTGTTGATTTCCTCATCTTGTTCATGGATTGTGCACTTAAACTCATACAACATATTGATGATAATTATTTTGAATTCTGTATCACATACCTAACTCACATACCTCCATTTCTATAGGAAGAGTTTCTGGACATTTATCTTGTTCCTTCCTCTGGGCCCCATTTCCCTGCCTCTGGGTGAGTCTCATAGCTCGTGTTTGGACCCAGCCATCTCTCTTGCCTTTGCAGCCCAATTTCATATAGGGGAACATCCTCACAAAGCAGCCCCACCGAGACCCTGGGGTCCTCTGACTCGGTTGATGGGGGACATGACTTCTCTGGGCCTGTGTTTTCAATTTCTCAGTTAGAGGCTGGCCAGGTCTCCGGAAGCTCGCAATCCCTTGCTCCCTCTGGTATCTTTCTGTGGCACCTAAGTGCTCAGTCTCTAGAGCAGCAAACGACCTCACTCTTCAGCAGCCACTGGACATCCAAGCTGTGCTGACTTCCCACAAGCACTGCAGTGAGGCAAGACAGACTCCAGGCCACTGGGCAGCACTCTAAGAAGCCAGAATGCCAGGTGCACACTGCACTCCTCTCTCTCCTAGGGGAGAAGCCTCACGTGGTGCACCTGCTCCTAGGGCACTGAGAAAGGCCAGCTGCAGCAGGCTACCAGGGCCCTTCTTTCTTCTCAACTGCTCCCAGCACCCAAATGATGTTGGTCCCGTGAGCACTCCATGTGAGCCAAGACAAGGCTCCCCCCAGCAGCCCTCTGAAAAAGTGGGCCCTGGGCTGCACACTCCACTCTGCTTCGCCCCTCTAGGGAAAAGCCCTGAGCCAGATCGTCCTTTCTCGCACTGTGCTGTGCTGCTGTAGGTAAAATGAAATTGCTCTTCTTACCAAATTCCCCATGATGGTTCTTGGCTTTATGCCAGCTGGGGTACTACCACTTCTTAACCGGGTTCTGGAATTCTCAGAAAGATATGTGGGTCCATGGAGAACTGTTAAGTCAGCGTTTCTGTTGGGCAAGGAGGGCTAGCGCATTCTCTTCTGATGTCATCCCTAGAACTTCCTCTTGCTGATGGCACAGTTCACATAAGGTTTTTATCATTCTCCTCCTCCAAAACTGCCAAGATCACCAGGTCTGCAAATTAGGCATTTTGGTCTCTATTACCGCCCCGCATGATGGCTCCCACCTACCTTTCCAGGATTGTTATCTGTCTAAGGCATTCTCAGCTCTAGCCGTGTATCTTCTACTGACTGAACACCATCCTATGATTTGGCCTGCTCCTATGGCTCCTTCCCTAGACTCCAAACTTCCTTTTGAAATTCTTCTCTCTTCCAGGGTTTACCTTACATGTCAGACCCTACAAAAAGCCTTCTCAGTTTGCCTCAACCAGAACCATTTTTCCATCCTGATAAACACTGTAATACTTTGAACCATCCTTATCTCATTCTGCCTTACATTACAATGATTTAAGCACCTGCTGTATGAAATTACAAGCATCCTATGAGCAAGAACCATTTAGGTGACAATGAGCAAGAGTCAGAAGTGAGTCCCCGTACTTCCACAAAGTAGGTATTCATTTAATCCATGGAACTGGATTGAGAAGGGCAGAAAGAGGCTATCCTCTACGTGACACTCCAGGGTGGCCTCCTACTTGAACACCTCCCTTAGCTTTTGCTTAGCACTTCCTGCTCCAGCTGGAAGGTTCAAGAAAAAATAAATGCATAGCCTTGAACACCACTCAGTATCAGGTTTTGGACGCCATTCAGAGAAGCCCTAACAGAACAACATCCTGTGGAACGTGGAAGGAGAAGTCAACGGTACCTTGCCTTCAGGATCCACCAGGAGAAGATGTTTGGCCTGGCCGCCCTGTAATCCGCTCAGTACATATTGGCCAGGGGATGTTGCACTCTCTCGAACCAAAAAGTCCCCATCGTTCACCAAAAGGTTCTCTGCCGCCTTCCTGCTCAGCTTGCCATGGTAGCAGTCTTCACTCCACAGCTGTTGCTTAATGTGTGGCAAAGAAAGTGAGCGGGCGGGCTGGGCTGTGGCACCTGGCTGAACGGTCTCCGGGGCCTCTGAAGTCAGAACACAAAGAGACATCACCGTGTTACCTCCTCGCCCGTCCATCCCTTCAATCACTCGGCAAACAACGCGAGGTCCTACTGCGTGCCAGGCACTGTTGAAATAACACGGTGCTGAACACAAATGAGGTCCTGTTTTCACTCTAATTTAACGGTAGATCCAAACACTGCCTTTGGCTTCCGTCACCAGCAAAGGCATGCCCAGCTGTAGTTTTCCTTCAGATGAGGGATGGAACCAACTCATGTGAGCTGCTTCTATGCCTGCAGAGAGAGGCTCTTTATGTCCCTGAGGCTACTAGTGAAAGAGGAAGAGCCTTATGCTGGACCTGGATTACATATACCGTCCACAAAATAGGAACAGGAACTTTGGATTGTGTCCACTTTTTTTTTTTTTTAATGTGGGTACTGGGAGTTGAACTCAGAACCTCGCGCTTGCCAGGCAGGCACTTATGCAGCTGAGCTATCTCACCTGTGCCCACTTTTTAACACTTAGCTTTTTTTTTTATTATGCTACTGGGGATTGAATTTAGGGCCTTCACACTGAGCTACACCCCCAGCTCTTTATGTTTTTTTATTTTGAGCCAGGGTCTCACTAAGTTGCCTGGGCTGGGCTTGAACTTGTGATCGTCCTGACTCAGCCTCTCAGAGCACTGGATTACAAATGTGCACCATCATGCCTGCCCTTCCCTTTTTAAACTAATGTACAAATTCCGAATGCGCTTCTAGACATTCTTCAACCAAAAACTTTAAAGCTTTGCTAAACCTCCTAGCACTCCTATTAAAGGACCTCTCTGCTGCCTATGCGCCTACCTGGACAAAACAGAGTTGACAAGGTAAAAGGAAGCATACATCAGCGAGGCCTGGCCACAGCAATGCCCCGGGGCCTTGTAGAGTAACTGTTGTTCAGAGTCAAGAGCGCGGGGAAGGGGAAAGTACATCGGTCAGCACACAGTGCTACTGATACTCACAGTGCTAATAATTACTGTGTAGCTCCCATTTACTGTCATAGGCACGGCTAAAAGCTATCCATACTTTATGCTACCTTACTTTCAAAATCAGATAGGCCACATAATGATCTTCACAAAGGTTGAATTTAATCTTATTCAAAGTCATACTGCTAACATGTTGTAGATCTGGGATTAGGAAAAAGGTCCATCTGACTGCAAAGCCCAGATTTTAATCTATAAACTCTAAGGTTCTAGCCTTGGATATGAAACTATTTCCATTTGTCAAAACTTGCCTCACCTTCTGCCTCTGTAGTATCCACGACAGTCCCTAGTAGATGACAGGGCTATCAGAATGGTGCATAGCATCTCCAGAGTAACAGCATAGATTCTCATGTTGAGTTCAGAGAAAACTCATAATGTTTGATGGGAATTTACTAGGAAATAACCATAAAGACAAGCTTTGTGTTTTCAATGCAAAGGATATTTTGCTTAGAAACTACTCTTAATTTTGTTAATGCAAAGGAGTGTTTACATCCTTGTGCAATGATCTTAGCAACATGAAATTCATCTGACTCTTAAGTTTTACAACTTGTATAGAACCATTCCACGAAGTCACTCGTGTAGGCAACCAGGGCCCTGTGGACATGCTGCAGTTCTCCTGCTAATATGTTACAGTTTTGTCCCTGCTTAAGAACTTCTTTCTGCATAACACAGTTATGATGCAGCAGTCTCAAATATCTTTTTAAAATACCATTAAGTGTACTGACTGGAAATAATTTTCCTCTACAAATAATAAAGTGTTTCTATTGTTGCCAGAAAAAGCCTAATGAAATGTGTCCAGACTTGATGAACGATATTGTAGTTGGCCTTGGTGCTGCCCACTTTCAGACACGATGGAGAACCTCTAATGAGGAGCTCTGTGTGTGTGTGCGTGTGTGTGTGTGTGACACGACACGTATGCATGAGTGTGAGGCCATGCGTGTGTGCATATGTGTTGGCACACACATCCGAATGCGTGATGGATTTTGGTTTATCCTGAGATTATGGTGAAGAGCTTTTGGACAAGGACAAAACAAAAGAGAAGCAGACATTATATCATCTCGAAAAAAGGCAACAGATCACGGGCCAGCCAGGGGACGTGGACAATGTCTTCTTGACACAGTTTCCCAAATTAGCACAAGGACAAGACCTACTGTGCTGGGAAAGTTCAATCATTCCAACATTTGCTGTAAATCTAACTCTGCTAACAGCAGAATATGTGACTTTTTTAATCTTAAAAATTGTATTTGTTAAATTTTTTTAATCTGGGAAACAGAACAACAAAGAAAATCATGTATGGCGCCTTCACTAAATATAGTCACTCTTAATACTGTGGTACATTATCCATTCTCTTGCAACTTTTCTTACACAGAGTTGACTTTGAGAATGGTAATCACCATCTAAATATAGTTATTATATAATTTCTATAGAAAATTTAATAAATTGTTGGGTTGTGGTATTTTCTTAGAAGCAGCATTGAAAGCTAAGGAGCGCCACTCTAGATTTCAATGAAACTTTCCACCCCTCAAAAGGTGACATAAATCGCCGAAGGAAGTCACCATGTCATCGTGGTGCTCCTAGTAGCAACTAAAGACAAATTGTTCACAATCACAACTTCGAGAAGGTGCGGGATGGATATGGTTATCCACACCCACACCCCTCTGATGGACGAAAAGTCTAAACAGGAGAATACGGCTCAAGGATGAAAAAATACATATAACACGCAAAAATCTGGATTAAACAATTGCAAGTAATTTCAACGAGAAAGGAAGAATGAGACATTCTAAAAAAACTAGCACGATCTGGAAATATGGCATATGACAAATTCAATTTTTAAAAAGCAGTATTGACCATGGTATTGATTAAAATAGCATTGATCATTATACTAGGAAAGGACTGGAAAAATTTAAATCTCCTTTCACAAGAGACTGATAATATCAATTATGATGCACTGATAAAATGGAATACTATGGAGCAGCTGACAATAGTGAAAAAGATCATGTGCTAATATAAATAACTCTCTAAAACAGAAGATTGAAATAAAAGGTATAAAAGGGAGTTATCATAGCTTTCATTTAATCTTTAAAGGAGATGGAGAGGTAGATAAGTAGCACTTAACCATGCATTACCATTCTGAAAGTTGTCAGAAGAAACTGTTAACATCTAGGGACTTGGATATAGTATTAGGGCATAGGAAGGGATTTTTATTCTTTTCATTTCACACTATTTATTATATGAATTTCTTTTATAAGCATCTGTACTACTTTTGAATTGAAAACAAGAAAACTATCCATAAACCAGGCATAGTGGAGCACGTCTACAATCCCAGCACGCTGAGAATCTGAGGCAGGAAGACAGCAAATTCAAGACCAACCTAGGCATCTTAGTGACTTAGCAAGCTTCCGTCTCCAAATAAGAAATAAAAATAGGTTGTGGATGTAATTCAGTGAAAAGACCCTCAGTTCAATTCCAAGTACCACCAAAAAGCAAAAGCGAAACCTGTCTATAGAATAAAATGTATACAAAACTCACAATAGCCACATAATTAAAGATATAATCAGAAAGATACATCAGGGTTGGGGGACTATCCTCAGTTTTCTGAAACCTACCCTTTATCCTCTCATACTAGGACTCCACTTCCTACTGGAAAGAACTGTAAATACCATCAATTCTTGTTAATTGCAGGAGTTACCTTTTATAAGGTAAACACTGAATTAGTGAAAATTATGCTACTCTTCCTAAGAGTAATACAGGGTTAATGTTCCTATAAGTCTGAGTCAAAACATTTTCATCAATCAGACATACAATCTTATCATACGTGGGTTTATGTTTAAAGTCACCTTGTTTAGCATATATTGATTAACGCTGAATTCACAGTCAATCAGCGTTTATCTGTAACACGTGTTTTCTCTGTAACGCACACCACAATCTTCCAGCACACAGGAAACAGCGCTCCAGTACTATGCTTGGGGACTACTTTTCAACTATCGATAGCAATTTTGCTATGGGTTAATTTTGCCTTTCCCTATTATTAAATTCTCTGTGACAAAAGGCAGTTTCTACGCTTGAGTTATAAATATTTTTAACATTGAAGACTTGGTTATAAAAAGACTGAAGTTGTGAATCAAAGAATACCTCAGATCAATTTGGGTTTTCCAATACGCTGTGTCTCTGGAAGCCCATGAAATGGAAGCTATCTAGTGGGCGCTCTTACAGTTACTTTTAAAACCATCCCTATGGTTTTACGCAGAGAACGCTTCACACTGGACACTGAGAGGGCCTCCTGCAGAAATGTGAATTCACTTCCTGTCCCATCATCCCCCTCGCAAGATGCCCTCTGTGGTGGACACAGATATACACAGAACACCCTCCAAGGAATTGGAGGCCAATGGCCCCACACGCAGAAGTCAACCTCCTGCCAACCGGCCATTCAGGGTCTGCCTCAGGGGCCCAAGAACTGATCCTCCCTGGAGTCCAGACAGATTTGTGGTCCTACAGAGTTCCCAATGTAAGAAAACTTGGACACCACGCAGGTCTCTGTGGGGTTGGCCCAGGTGTTAGCAGGCAGCCACTACAGTCCCACCTCCCTACTTCCTCTCCTGCTTCCTGAGACTGACCCTCATGAAGCCCTGGCATTCCAGGCTCCATCTCAGGGTCTGCTTCCAGAGAAGATGGCGGCTGCTTGGCTGACAAGGACTCTCCTGGTCTACAGAGTTAGGGGAATCTGTTGGAGCCCAAGCTTAATAAAATCTCCTTTTAGATTTTGTCCTGCCACAGCAGCCATACTAGCTGGAAAGTTGCCTTTGGCAGCCTGGAGAAACTTCCTTGGCTGGTGAAAGGACTTTCTCAGGGACTGGCTTTCCAACTTTGGACCAAACAAAATTTGACATCAAGCCAATCTCTGCACCATTGCAAGCTTCAATTTTTATGAAAAGCATTTTTTGTTTATTTTTGAGTTGACTGTAGGCTTTTGCTTTCTTTTGCTTTTATTTATATTCTTGTTTATGCATTTACCCCCGAAGCAATTTGACAGGAGAGTGATGTTTGTCTTGTTGCATTTCACCCACAGTATATGGCTGAAGAGAGGAGTTACCTTATATTAGTGCCATATGGATGACTTATCAAAGGGTTTTGGAATGAATAAAATTAGTGCCGTCACTAACCAGAACAGAAATAGTGGTCATTGTTCCTCATGCAGACAAATTAAAGATTACCCTCTGGCTTTGACAACTCTTCCTTCAGCAAAACACAAGACAGGGACCAAAAATGAGAATAAATTCAAAGAATTTGAAGGAAATATTCAAAACCAATGTGATAAAACCTTGAAACCCAAAATATCTCCATGAATTTGTGCTCTACTATTAACTATTATGAGGGACTGAGATAAAGAATCCTTTTAACTCCCTAAACATGAAGCCAAGGAAATCTTCTTTAAAGTGAGAGAGTCTAGTGAGTTAAATAGTGGCCCCCAAAAAGGTATGTTCAAGTCCTAATCCCTGGGATTTAGGAGTGTGACCTAATTTAGCAAAAGGGCCTTTTCAGATGTCATTAAATTAAGGATCTTGAGATGATTTGAGCCCACCTCATGCAATCACCTCACCCTAAACCCAGGGACTGATGTCCTATAAAAGAAAGTGGAGGGGACCTGACTCAGAGACCTGGGAGGAAGGGCTGTGAGGACCCGCGTGGAGACCAAAGCGAGTGAGTGCCTCCACGCCATGAACTGCCAGCAGCTACTGAAAGCTGGAAGCAATTCTCCTGCGGTGCCCCAGAAGGAACCAATCCCACCGATACCTGCTTTGGAACTTCCGGTCTCCGTAACTGAGAGAGAACTGAGTTCTGTGGCTGAAGACATCCAGGAAACTATCACAGACAATGAGGAGGTACTTACTTCCACGGTGCCACGGACTCTCCAGGGGCTGGGCTGAGCCTTGGTTTCCAGTGGAGCCAAGTGCACTCTGAAGTGCCTGCGTGTTAATGTAGCAGGGGTCATCAAAGAGGTCCACCCGACACGAGTGTTTCATTAAGGCGGCATCTCGCTGGGCCTGGGCCCCGTGCTCGTTGGCGTCACCTGCAGTGATCAGCATTGAGCGGTGCATTATACCCTCGCTTTGTAGACAGTGTCATGTTTGAGAGTGGACAGGGAGCTGGAAGTCATGCCCACCACAAGCAAGGATTGAACACTGGCCTGTAAACTGGACCCCTAAAGTCGACATAAGCAAAGCACCAGTCTCTGAGGAAGAATCCCTTCTCCTTGGGTCTCCCTGCCCTCTCTGCCCTGTCCTTCAGCGGACTCACTGCTTCCAAAGCAGCCAGGAGCCCGGTGGGCAGATCCAGAGGGGAAGGGCCAGCGCAGGCAAAGGGCCACTTGTCTCAGCCCAGAGTGGGGGCCCGGGACAGTGCATCTGCACACTGAACTTGAGTATTAACTGTTCAACCCCTTTCCAAAACTTCATCACTTAATTCAAAATACTTCCTGTGAATTAAAATCATTAAAAATAAATGAACGAATAGAATAAAATTCTCAGGAGTGGGAAGTCTGGCTTCTCTCTGTTCCCGACATTGTCGCTTGCCGAGCTCAGCCTTGCACTGATGGCTGGTGTTTAATTTTGTTATTCGGTGGGAAGGATTCTACCCCGAGTTACCTCCTCCCCAGCTTCTTCTCTCCTCCTCTGGCCTAGTCTACGCTGTGGAGGGTGGGGGAGACGATGTTTTAAACTGTAAATCTGACCCTATTTCTCAGGGACCTTTCCACTGCTCCCCTCCCCACAGGCCCTGCCCGACCCAGCCGCCCAGCCCCCCTCCTCCCTCCTCTCCCAGCCTCTGCCAGGGCCGTGCCAGCTGTGCAGGAGTCTGACCTCCTGCAAGCCGGGCCTCTGACTGACCCGCTCGCCTCACCCCTTCTCCATCACCCTCGGCCTTCACGGTCAGGGCAGCATCCCCGGCGCCCAGACTGGACGGGGCTTCCGCTTTCCTGGCAGTTTGCACCTAACATTGGACACCCGCACTACAAGAGAGACCGGTTCTCTCATTTCCGCTACGATCTGTTCAAGGTTTGCACTGCGTCTGGGCTGCGCGTCCCGTGCAAGCAGGGATGAGGTCTGCTTTGTCCCTGCGGCCACCCCGTGCAGGCCTGCCTGGCACACCACAGCCGCCGGATGCGTGACCCCGAGAACCTGGGGCTGCAGTTGCCGCGGCCCCTGAATGTGTGGATCTCAGCACCTCATTCACTACCTGGGCCGTCCAGAGGGCTCTTTCCTACGAACGCCAGGGTGCGGTGTGTGTGCTTTTTGGTCTGAGTGAGTACTCTTACAGTTCTAGCTCTGCATGCCAAGTGTCATACTCCATATGTGGGACATCCTGAGGGGGCAATGGCTGTCTACAGGGAGAGGGCTCACAGGACACCTCGTTTATTTGTGTATTTTGCAACATATTACAGTTTCCACTTGCTTGATTAAATACATTTGTGAGTTATATTACCTACTTTAAGCAACTTGCTTTCACAAATGTAAAGTGGCTGAAAGATCACTGCCAAGAAATCAAGGACTACACATAAGCATTTTGCTCTTTGCACAAGTTCTTCCTTTGCTGCATCATTGTAACCAAGAGGTTCAAATGTATCTTTAAAGCCTAGATTTGTCATTTTTTTTTTTTTTATGTGGGTACCCGGAGTCGACCTCAGGACCTCGCGCTTGCCAGCAAGCGCTTGTGCCGCTGAGCCATCTCACCGGCCCTGTCATATTTTTTTAAACAGACAGTTTCTCCACGCCGCCTCCCCTAGGTGTGAACAGCCACGCCCAGGCCTGGCTGAATATGCCCACATGCGTTTCCTGCCTCTGCACTGCCTCATCATGGCCCGGAGCTCTTCTGCTCACCCCACAGGGAGAGGACGAGCTGCCCTCTCCCATCGGGCCAAGTCCTAAACACACTCTTTCCTGCTTGCAGAGGCTTCTCCATACTTGGTTTCCGGCCGGCCAATGAACTCAGGTTCAGGCCTGGCCACGCCCGGGCCAGTAACATTGGGAAGTCATTAACAAGCATGATCTCATCAGATTCAGACTTCCGCCTCCCAAAGTTACAATTATCAATATTTCAAGTGTAGATTTATGTCTATCTTCTTTATCAGTACACACTCTAAACATACTCGGGACTTGAGACACTATCTCATGATAGCATTGGCTGTTCTGATTTGTAAGACTTTTTAAAATGTTTATCTCAACTCCAACTTTAAATCTTCCATATTTATGTGTTTGATGACACCTGTATAACATGCTGGTAACTGTACATATAACATACATGTGATGGAATAATCATTTGTGTAGGAGGACCTGCTCATAAACATTTACTGAAAGGGGACTGTGACCAAAAGCATTCCCAAGGGCTAAGAGGTCTGCTTCCACACAGCTTATAATAGCTGGGTTTTGGAAGCAGCCTTATGTCCATCAGCAGATGAATGGAGAAAGACAATGTAGTATTTAACATGATGGAGCACTACTCTGCCATAAAGAAAGATAAACTTGAGTCATTTGTAGGAAAATGGATGCACCTTGAGACCATAATGTCAAGTGAAGTAAATCAGACACACACACTTCGATATCACATAGCTTCTCTTACGTGAGAAACCCAAAATATAAGTAACTTATAGAGCAAAAGAAAAGATAGAGGGGCTGGTGAGATGGCTTAGCGGCATAAGCTCCTGCCTGGCAAGCGCGACGGCCTGAATTTGACTCCCAGAACCCACATACGTAAAAAGGGCCAGTGATATCGCTTAGCAGCACAGGCGCCTGCTGGCGCACGAGGTCCTGAGTTCGACCCCCGTACCCACAAAAAAAAAAAAAAGAAAAGAAAAGATAGACAACAGGAAGTAAGGAGGTAGATCTTTGGTAAATGGAAGGGGATCTTGAGATGCAGAGAAGGGGAGGCAAAGGAGGAAAAGGGAATATAAAAAGAAGGAAGGTGTGTTATGTAATGCACCTATTCCTCACAATGAATGTAATCATGTACTGCCAACACGGACTAATAAAATGCAAATAAAAATAATAAACTATATTTTTTAAAAGAGATCTGCTTCTAAATTCCTATGGACCTGAGTTCAAATTCCTGTGTGATCTCTCATTATCTCAGTGGCCTAGGGCAAGTTACTTATCCTCTCCTTTCTAGGGCTCAGCGTTCACATCTGTAAAATAGGTTGTGAGGACCAAATGAAGTACTGTTGGTGAGAGAGTGGACATGTGCCCGCCTCCTAGCGGGCAGTCAACAAACAGTGACCGGCAGTGCTCAGCTGCCATCCATGCATCGTTGCTGAGTCTCCGCACGAGATGCTTCTCCCCACTGCACGCTCCTCCTCTCCTTTCTTCACCTAAGTCCTGGGTCCTCCCTTCACAGTTCTGCTGTGAACCCAGCTCCTGCAGGAAGCCCTAGGGAGCCCTTCCCTCCCCTGCAGGCTGGGAAAGGAGCCACTGTGGAATGCGCATGCTCTGCTCCACTTCCCTGAGGCTCGAGAAGGCCAGGTTGACCGTGTGTCTTGCGTTTGCAGTGCCTGGTACGGGGCAAGTGGTCAACAGGAAAACGGCTGTCAGCTGAATGACTGATGACTGAATATTGACTCAGTTTCCCTCTCTCAGCGGACTTGATCCCGTCCTGTTCTGAAGATCCCGACTCAGCCTTTAGCACCGGGTACTGACCCATCTGTGCCTTGCCACGCCTCACCTGAGTTGGCCATGTCGAGTTCACCATACCCAAGGATTACACAAAAGCAGCAGTGTCTCCACCCGGCCACTGCGTTTTCTCTTTATTACAAGTATGCCATTGCATTTAAGCTGGCAGTGTTGTCCTCGGTTTTTAACAAGGTGCCCCACCTCATCCCCAAATTTAAAATCATCCTAAGCTGAAGTGTGTGGTTGATGAGAGCTTAGCCCTACACGCCAGCCGTCACGCATTCCCAGAGCCCTTCCAATCTGCCCAGGAAGGTTTGTGGGAGAACATAAATACTCACAGTGTTGTGTCCTGCAGGTAGCAAAGTCTTCAAGTGCAAGCCCTTAGAGTTTGTGGGAATTTAGCACTGCTTTGAGTTCGAATATCAACATTTCCATTTAACATGAGTATCAGGAAAACAATATTCAATTTTGCCTTGTCATTCCTTCGTCTACTAATAAGTACAATTAGCTCCTTCAACAACTAGAAACCTATTGCAATAGGTTTAATACATCCAGAATTCAAGTTTTAAGTCAATATTTGAATAAATAAATAAGCCAAACCTCATGGAAAATATTTACATGGTGGCTCCCAAACGCTTATGTCTGACTCTCTGGGAGAAGCCACAAAAACTATGCATTTGTTTTTCTGGCAGTTGGCTAATTGGCTCCCTGGTCGGGAATTTCAGATCACTTCAGATGGGAGCCCCCAGCGTACGGGTGTTTGGAGATGAGAGGACACCACAGCAGGGCACGCCCCCTTGACCCAACGGGAGGGGCTTCTGTATCGAGGTCTCTGGGGCACAAGCTGAGCCCTAGCCCCCATAGTTTCAGTGGCTGAGGTTAGGGGAGATGGCTTCCTAGCATTCTCGGACCGATCAGAACACAGACCTTCCTGTACATGGGGACAATGTTACCGCTCAGCGATGCACAGGGGAGGAAACATCCAACCGGGGACTTATTCGCAAACATCATCTCTCACCTTCTCAAGGTTCGGCGATTTCCCAGGTCGGGTCGTGACCACAGAGCCATCGTGATGAGAGCCACTGTACAATAGAATCTTTTACCATATTTTTGATATCAAAATACACATCTATGCTCCAGTACGAGCAAACTGGAATAGTACAATAGAGTGCACTTGTTAACTGTTATGGTTAAAATAAATACTATGGAATGTATTCCAGGCTCCGAACAAACTGTTACTACAAAGACCTGCCTTCAGTGGCTTAGGGTGTATTTACACCATATAAGAATGAGGGGTTAGGTTGTTGGTTTAAAAAAGAAATAAAGCCAAGAAAACCAGAAGCCATAAGGAGGATTCTACAAGGCTTCACTTAAAAAAGAAAAACCGGGCCGGTGAGATGGCTCAGCGGCGTAAGCGCCTGCCCGGCAAGCGCGAGGGCCCGAGTTCGACTCCCGGATCCCACATACAAAAAAGGGGCCGGTGATATCGCTCAGCGGCACGGGCGCCTGCTGGCGCGCGAGGTTCTGAGGTCGACCCCCCGGTACCCACAAAAAAAAAAAAAAAAAACCTTGAATAAGATTGAAACGATGCCTCCATATCCATTCACTCCTGCATACATTTATGCTTTTGAAGGAAGAACGCTTTAAAAATGTAAAACCAAAATAAATCAAGATGAGACCTCTTCAGGAACCAAGGAAAACCATGCCTCCTTTCTCCGATGGCAGTGACTCAACATAGTCAACTCCCTTCTAGAAATGAGTCCCCTTCAGAAGCGGGGTGACTGAGGACAGGGAGACAGGGCTGTGACCACTGTTCAGTGGAGAGGAGGGAGACAAGCGGCCGAGGGAGCTATGGGAGGGCTGAGAATCTTGGGGATCCTGAAGCCTCTGCTGCAGGCTGGAGGCTCGTCCTCCTCGCCGGCCCTTGTGCGTGCCCTGCGCTGTCTGTCTAGGAACTGGCCCTGGCACACTTAGTTCGGGAGCGCTTTACTCTCTCTCCCTCCCCTTTCCTCCCTTCCCCCTTTGTCCCCCCACCTCCTTCACCGTACCTGGATGGCTCCTACTCAGCCTGGAGGTCTTGGTTTGGTTTTCTCTCCCTTAGGGAGACCTTCTATAACCCCTGGATTGAGTTAGCTTTCCCTACTGTTCGTTCCCATCACATCCTGGGCTCTGAAACACCCCTCGCGGGTGTTGGCCTCCGTGGAAGGTGTGTCTTGCCGGCTGAAACGCACACGACACAAGTGCCAGTGGCGTCCCTGTCCCCAGCACCTCTCACAGAGCCTGAGTGTGAGAGGGCCTCCACGGTGTCACCGCGTGACTGTCGGTAAGTGGGAACATGGAAATGAAGCAGGGTGAGTAGGGATTCCCAAATGAGCTTTGCGCAGGGGGAAATGTCCTCACCACGACAGCGACAGGCAGGTCGCCTGGTCCTGACTGTTAAATCCTTGGGTTAGAGGTTTCCAGAATGAGGGAAATGCAGGAGCGTGTGAGGAACAACAGGTCCGACAGAGCACAACTGTAAAAAGACAGCACCTTCACCCTTCATTCAGCCGGCTCATTTTGTCATATTATTAAGAATCAGTCTGGAATTTTAAATAACTTTGAAGAATACCATGGAATTTTAATCTATCAAAAGGAGCCTCCTCCCCCAAAAAAGAAGCCTTGTGTTTGTCTTGTGTTTTGGGTACTAGGGATTGAACCCAGGGCCTTGCTACTGAGCTACATCCCCAGTCTTTTTGTTATCTTTTTAATCTTGAAACAGACTCTTGACAAGTTGCTCAGGCTGGGATCCAATTTGGGCTCCTCCTGCCTCAGCCTCCCGAGAGTGGCAGGATCACAGGTGTGCACCACCACACCCAGCTTAGGAGTCATGTTTTTAAAGAAGTTTAAAATACTGCATTAGTTTACCACTCTATTTTTATGGACAGAGAGGGGAAAGTGAGAATCAGAGCTGTACTACCAACAATAAATCCTCACATGTTCCTCGCCACATTAAAATAACATGGACCGGCATAATTCCACATGAAATCCAAAGGGTCCTAAGGTGACAGGTTCCTACTCACCTGAGTCCTTAAGCATGGCTCTCCCACTCTATCCTGCACTGCTTTATCCCTATTCTTTAGTCATTTATACTCTTTAGTTCTAAAAAGTTCCCTTTCCAAGTAAATAGTTTCCACAACTTTTAAGAGTAAAATGATTAATTGACGGTGTAACTTGTTTTTATGGAAATACATTTCCGATCTGATGGCTGATGTCCCACACTTGGGTGTGGACAGTTTCGCCCAACCCCAGTGATCACATGCAGGGATCAGACCCACAGTGCTGGAAGCGCAGTGCACTGGCCCGGTTGCGACTGGCCTTTCAGGGTGTTTTTGTTCCTCTTGCTGACATGGAATAAGGTTTTGTCTTAACCCTGATGGATCTGGCAGGCATCGATTTTCATATTCGTTTACTGTCCCATCTTCCTGCAAGGGGAGCCCCCCTGAGTTCTGAGCAGACAAAGTACCCTGCCAGGGACAGAGTTTCCACACTGTCACCGCAGTGAATGACCCCATACAGCAAGGCAGGTGACACCGGTGCGAGGAAGAGCCGTGAGTCTCCACAGGGCACTCTCAGGTGACACACTTGTGACCTGAATCCCGGGGAAGCCCGCAGATGAAGGATTCCGGGTTTCGTCCCATGCACACCTGGCTTTTCCAGGTGTCCAAGAGCCAGAGCCACACACATTCACATCACAGAAAAGACACTGGGAGGGTGGCAGATGGGGACAGCACTGCACCTACCTGCTGTCCTGCTCTGCTCCAGACAGTTCTCATACACACTGCTGCACTTGGAGCTCCCGGGCTGCAAGGAAAACAAATGGTGAGGCATTTACAACCACAGGACACACCCGCAGATGTTAAAAAACACTTGCGAATTCCCAGGAGGACGCAGAAGACGCCCTCACTTTCCTGTAGGCAAAAGAAGCATCCGACAGGTCGGGCGCTGCAGTACGGGGAGGGGAGGGTCCACAGCTTTGAGTCCTGCTTCGGGGCTGCAGAGGTGGCTGGACCGGGCGTGGGTCACAAGGACAGCCCTGCCCTCCTTCCTCAGGATTCTGCTTCCGCTCAGGAGGCCACAGTACAGGCTCGCAGTGTCAGCCCGAAAGCAATTTTCAGGACATTTTTACCGATACTGCCACGCAGCCAGCCTCTGTCTAACTCTGAGCTGACAGGCAGGAGCCTTATTCTACCGAGAGCTGCGCCAAGCTCATTTCTCGTTCCTGAATCTCACCCAATCAAAGGCTGCAGCCATCCTAACATAGAGCCCATGCCATGCACAGACGCCCCGGGGCAGGGCAGTGTCCGGAGCGTGGACAGGTTTATGTGACGACACTGCATGGCAGGGCTGGAGGGACGAGACTGACATGGGAAAGGGCTTTCAGAATCTTCAGGCCAAGTGAGGACCAGAAGTTGGAAAGGTGCAGTAGAAATGGAAAGTTTTTGGTAAATTCCCAAGATATTTTCATGATAAAATCCTAGGTCTTGAAGACTGAGTTAATAAGAAGCCCCCAAACGTGAGACAGAGCATGGATTAGCAAAAGTGTGGCCGTGCCATTAATACACAGGAAAATGTCAGGAGGGGAACAGAGTTTGGCGTCGAGGCGAGAATGCTGAGCTCAACCGTGATGTCAACAAGCAGGGTGCGGCAATGTAGCTCACCAGCCAGAGGGCCAGGTAAGGGCTGTGGCAGCAAAGGAACAGCGTGCGTGTACACCTCGGGCGAGATGGCCCAGGCAGAGCGCTGGGGCAGGGTGTGGGTTCCCAGGAAGGAGGTGGAGGAACAGATGATGATATAAAAAGAAAAGGCACAGCTTTCTTTGAAACGTATGTGTCCAAAGTAAGATGGACTGACAGATGATAAATGGCAACATGTGTGATAGGCAAATAGAATAAAATGGTACTGTAGAATCTAGATGGGGAGTACGTGAGGGTTCACTGCATAATTCAACTGTTCTGTTCCTGTGAAAATATTCATGAACTGTTGGAGGAAGAAAGAGATAGCAAAAAGAGACAGAAGAAGGAAGAAGAAAAAAAGGAAGAGAGGTAGATAGGTAAAGAAAAAGAGCAGTAACTAGAGATATGGGGAGACAATGACAAGAAAAAAATGTTTTGCACACTGACAGAAAAGATCTCAATAAAAAGGCAGCCAACAGATGTCAAATGGTATAGACAGATGTGGACTGTATCAAGCAGGGCAACAGGGTTAGCACTCAAACAACTGCTGACCACGGTGAAAGTAATTCCTATCAGGCTGTCAAGCAGAGTTCAGGTCTCCAAAGTATAGGGCAAAAAAAAGTATAACGCAGATATGAAAGCAAAGACACAGGGTTCCTAGCAGGCTGAGCGAAAGGAAGATGAGGAGCAGGCAGGCACTGCTGGCCGGGTTGGACGAGTCCCCTTAACGTGCAGGCAGAGGGAATGAACGAATGACAGGATGAGTACCGGGCAGAGGTGAAGGGACAGAAGAGGACACAGAGGTGGCAGGAGCTGTGGCAGTCAGCTGCTTGGGAAGAGAGCAGGGAGAATGCAAGGCTGTGAAGTGGGGGGCTGAGGAGAATGTCTGGGGTCGCCCTACTCGGCCCAGTGAGGTGAGCTCTGAGCTCAGCATGCTGAGGCCGAGCTGGGGCTTTCGAGTGAAAATGACCCAGTGCAGACTCCAGCTGCGATTCACCCTCCAGCCACGCCTGTGAGGAAGATGGGACTGTCCCTAACCTAGCATTCGGAAATCCTGGGAGGAATCCCATTGCTGCTTCTAGGAACAATAAAACCTTACTTACTAAATAGCACAGCTTTTCACAGCGAATGGGGCAGTATGCCATCTGTTCTGGGGTTTGCACTCTGATTCGAACATCGGACACGCCGCCAGCCGGTGGCTGCTTGCCTGGGATCTCGTTGTAATATTCGTGATCTTCTCCCTCCTGGGTATGGCCATCAATCTGCACCTCCTCACTGTGAGGGAAAAGAGAATCCCTAAGCGATGGGGCAGGAGTTCAGATGCTGCAGGGGATCAGAACTGAGCAAATCATCCTAGAAAACTGCATTCGTGTTTAGGTTTATGGCTGAGCTTAAGTGATGTCAAACATCCGGACAGGAACGACAGTGGTGTGGTTTAGATTTCTGGAGACAAAGTGGAATAGGCCCACAAAAACGTGTCTTCTGTCTCCCCCAGTGATTGACGATGATGATGATGACGATGATGATGATGATGATGATACGGCAATAATTAATTCCCTAAATGCAAGGCATTTTTGTCATAGGATCATACAAAAGCAGTCTTCCGGGGAATCTCCAGCACACTTCAGGTGTCGCATTTAGGAAATGTTTTAGTCAAAGAAAATTTACAAATTGTTCTTTGGGCAGAGGTCCTGGCCCAGTTTATTAAACTAAGATAAAAAGAAAAGAGAGAGAGAGAGAGAATGACCAGCTATCTAGTCCACCCAAAGCCAGATGAGTGTATGGGATTCATAAAGGAATATGAGGACCGTATGCGGCAAGTGAGGAGATTTATGTAAATACGCAATGGGTTTTAAAACTGAAACAGGGTTAAAAAAAAAAAAAAGAAAACAAATGGACTTTTCTTCCAAACTGAGATTAGTACAAGTTTCTCATAAAAAAGAATAAATCAAATCATTTTGGAACGAGCTGATCCTGTTGACAACTCACACGTTCTCCTGGGCTCGCGACAAGTAAACAAAAAGGTAGCACCAAGAGGCAAGTGTCATGGGGCAAACTCAGCATCAACACTGCAAGTAACTCCCTCCCCCTCGCTACCAAGACCACCTCCTAAGGGAGATCTCTGGGCCACACAAAATGACTAATCAGGGAGACAGGGTCTTGTTTTATAGTTCAGGCTGGCCTCGAACTCACAGCGATCCCCAGTGCTGGGATGATAGCTGTGCACCGCCACGCCAGGCTGAAAAATGCACTTGGAAGCACCCAGGAGTTTCATTTCTCAGATGTGAACTGTGTGAACCGCAGGCCTCGCTGGACCCCAGTTGGGGGCTGACTAGCCCAGAGGGGGGCTGTTCGCTGTGGGCAGTAGGGGGCTGACCAGCCCAGAGGTCCTGTTTGCTATGGGCAGTGGGGGACTGACCAGCCCAGAGGGGGCCCTTTCACTGTGGGCTTTCCGTGCTCAGCCCACCAGGTGGCTGTCATGCCAAGAGCCACCGCCCACCAGTTCACCTAAAACCAGCGAGTGCCAGGGGTTTCCACCACAGACATTCGATTCTTCTGAGTTTGCTCTTTGTTTTTGGTTTTGCCTTTTTGTTTTCACTAATACACAAAAGAAGTGCAGTTAAAGCCAATCTGAGATGTTTCTTATATTTAATTCATAGCTCTGTGTTAACACTAGAGAAACAGGGCTGATCTCGTCTCACTTTTGGCGTCTCCTTTAAGCCTGTTACAAAGCAAGAGGAAATATCTGGGCAAATATGAATGGAAGGCTGAGGCAAGATAACTGCAAGTTCGAACCCAGCCTGAGCAACTCTGTCAAAATAAAAAAGGGCTGGGGATGTAGCTCAGTGTGAAGGCCCTGAGTTCAATCCCCAGGACCACGCACACGCAAACACAAAGAATGGAGGAAAAATAAGAAGTATCACTATTATTTTGAATTGAAACTGCACCTATTAGTAAAAAAAAAAATTACTAATTACATCAGTCTATTTTAAAACATCATATTAATTTTAAAATATATATAGAGACAGCAAGTTAAATAATTATTGAACTTTTGACTGACCTTTCACAAGAAATATTCAAAGAAGGATTTTTCAAGTACTGTTTGAACCGGAGTTCGAAAGCCTGCCCAATGGTACTTATGACATCCTGGGCTGTCCCGTTGCGGCATTCCAATATATGGCACGCTGTGAGAGACATACGAAAAACATTATAAGTTGTCAGTAAGAGAAGATTATACAAAGTCAAAATGCTTCCAAAACGATTGGTATTGAATAAAAGAAAGCAAGTTTACAAACTCTGCTGAGTTTTGAAATGATATAAAGAATACCTCATTTTGCATATGAATCAATGAGAAAAATATATTTCAATTTTACATCTAAATATCTCCAAACACTAATGTTGGTCTTAAGGCAGTCTGTTTTTGCATAAGTGGGCTGCCCTGACTAATGGTGTGACTAATAGTGACGTGCTTGCTCTTGATTTCAACCCAGGAGATCTTAGGGCAGCAATCTGACAGGTGGGTGGCTTGAGGCCTCATCTTTGCAAGGTACATTGCAGAATAGTGAAACAAGATAACTTTCCAAGCCTGTCCCCAGAATGAGGGATGAGATGCTGGTAAAGAAAGGGATTTGGGAATACCCCTTCCTCTAAGCACGATCTCCAATATACATTCAAGTCAAGATTTGGTGAAGACATTAAAGTTTTTATTAGATTTTTCTCTGAGAAGCAGTTATTGGAAAGAAGCTAGTTTTCACGTGTAAAACAAACAAACGGTAGGGCAGCTAACAGAATCTCATCATCGTATGAGATAGCCAATCTGCTGCTACTACATAAAAAGAAGAGCTTGTGTTCTCCACTCTTACCATCACTGTTAACTTTATTAGGATATGGTGTACACTTAGGCCTTGCAATAAAAAGGTTTAGTTGATGGAAAGTTCATAAGAATGACCTTAGAAAGAGTCCTAAAAATGACATAAAGATAGATGCAATAAGTCATAAGAGAAAGTTTTTGAAAAGAACATTTATGTAGCCTAAGAATTGAGGGATGGGGAAAAGCTTGGTAATGGTTCTTTATAAATAAGAATTGTTGTAAAGCTTTTTCAGCTATCCTTTCAGGATAGCAAAGAGAAAAAAAGATGATGAGCTTAAAGGAGCGCAGAGGGAATTAAATACCAGAGACAGCATCTTGGATCTTGGAATTTCAAAACAAACACTAGAACAGATTACTAAAAAGAAAATACAAGGAGAGGTGAGCTTGCTATCTTTGTGGAATGGCTTAACAGTGTTACCGTGGAAGCTCGATTTTATCCTGTGCATTGTCTTAGGAAGGATATCGTATTCATTTAAGGCAAGTGCAATCCATTCGCATCTGATAGAATTTGTGGAGCTGGTAAGAGGAGGTCGTAGTAGAACCCGTAACCATGTTTCATAGGCTTATGTTGTTAATCATCTCAAGGAATCTCAGATATCCTTATTTCAGAATTAAGGTGACCTCTATTTAAAGGATTTACATCTCAACACTTTTCGAAGGGATATACACTTATATCCTGAAGCAGACTTAGAGCTAATTCTAGTTTTGCAAACTCAATTAAGAATATCTGCAAATTTACATCCTTTCCGGCAAAACAAAAAACAAAACAAAACAAAAAAACCAAAACTCTCTCTATCTTTAAACTGTCATTTTATATTTTCCCTATATTTTTCTCTATAGTAGCTTTTCATAGTGACAAACACATAGACAGTACTTTAAAAATATTTGTTAAATTATTATGTGTTTCCCCAAATCACATCATTATTTCTGTAAAAAAAAATTGGCTTCTTATAGCCATTGAGTGATAAATGATTGTTTTGAGTCATTTATGGAAACAGAGTCTTTCCTTCTGGATCTGGTCTCATATACTGAGACCTACAAAAGATACTTGGAGATGTACCCTCTAACTGAACCAAGAGAAATCCTATTACCTTATACAAAAAGGTTATTCATTTGAATTCTTTGTTTGTAATCTCACACACTAGTAGTCCAATTAAAAATCTAATCAAAATGAGATATCTTATCAAAATAGACACAGTTTGGGTAATTTTATTTTTTCTTAGGGTTGAGAAGATGTTGAGACATCAAGATGTGGAAGACACTGAGCGAGAGAGGCAGGAGATTCAAGCATGAATAAAAAAGATAAGGAAAACAAAACTTTACTTCTAATGAAAGAAATAGGAGAATGTGGATGTTTAAAAGAACTCAGTGCAAAGATTCAGGGCTGAGTTCAAGTTGCAACTATGCCACCATCTGTGTGACCCCTCAATAAGACACTCCACAGCCAGGACCTCAGCCACCAAGACAATGCATGGGTGACCGGGGACGTCCCCTTTGCTTTATGGAAACCTCAACCTTTCTCTGTCACAGCAGCTGCAATCCTCTGAGAAACAGGACAAGGCCTGTGGGCCCCCAGGAAGGATGGAGCAACAAAACACACCAACCATCCTCTGCCACTTCTAACACACTTCTAAAATGTTCCGTGTACTCAGCTTCTCTGATTCTGATTACTGGACATTTTGGTCCTGCCTATCCAAAGGCTGATTCTACCAACATAGTTTTCTGTTTTCCTTTGGATAACCCTGTTACTGACAGGGTTTTGAGAAGGCTGGCAGAAAGAACACAACGAAAAAGCCATGGTGCCTGTGTTCCCCCGTGAAAGAGGGGACACCGGACAGACAGTTGTCCCGGGACAGATATCCCGTCTCACCCCCTGCAGGGAAGACTGGGACTTGAACAGTGCGCCTTTGCTGCCACTCGTGGACATGCTGTTCTGTGAAAATGGTCTTTGGTAGGACAAAAGACCCTACCAAATCATATACAGGGAGTGAGTGAAAAATGAATATTTAAAACTTTTCCAATTAATTACAGTATAAGGCACATTGCCATGAACCCTCCTCAAAATCCTACTCCTCCCTTTGAACACACTTATCCCATCATTCTTGCCACTTTCTGAAGCAGTTCTGGAGTCCTCTTTCATAAGTATCTTTAATTGTGCTGTCGTAGCTGCCTCAGTGTCCTGAACTGATCAAAATGTTTACCCCTCATGGGCATTCTGACTTGAGGAAGAGCCAGAAGTCACACAGTGCCAGATGTGGTGAGTAAGGGGATAAGAACACTTTCAAATGCTTTTAGGAGCCTGTCTTTCCATTGGATGGGCCTCGGCAGCTGCAGTCACTGTATTTTCATATCACACCTTATAAAGACACTCAGGGAAGATGACTTCCAGAACTGCTTCAGAAAGTGGCAAGAATGATGGGATAAGTGTTTGAAGCAAGGGTGAGTATCTGGGGAGGGAGCTTCATGGCAATGTGTCTTTTAGTGTAATAAATTTTAAAAATTTAAACATTAGCTTCACATTTTGGGCTGGTGAGATAGCTCAGCGGCATAAGTGCCTGCCTGGCAAGCGTGAGGTCCTGAGTTTGACTCCTGGTACCCGCATTAAAAAAAAAATTGCACATTTTGATCACTCTGTATAGTATGTTATTTCCCAGTATTTCCAAGAACTCAGCCAGGAATTCCTTGATCTCCAGCTAAAAAGAAGAAAGAAATAAAAGTATCTAAAAAGTCCCAAGTACCCCACAAAAACAACGTGATTTCAGTCACCTGATAACTTTGTCATGGAGGTGTAAGCTTTGCTCTCCCTGCCTGGAATCAGATACAAATCTGGATTCTTTTTACCCGCTCCTAGCTGCCTCTGGGTACCAGGTATTACATAAAGTAAGATTTAAAAGAATCTTAGATTCATATTCTGTCTGTTTCATTTTCATTAGGTTTCCTAACTGGGTGTTCACAGATGAGAGGGTGAGAATTATTCTTAGAGGTAATGGTCCTTTTCACTAGTTTCATTTGTTTTGAATAGGCCAAAGTTTTGTTCTTATTGTTAGAAAATGAATTCAAACAGTGAGCTTCCCAAGTCAGCCAGCAGATGGCGCTGAGCTACTGAAGCGAGGAGTCGCCGCCTCGGGGAGCGCAGAGCCGAGAGCCCGCAGTCAGCCCGGGTTCACTGATGTCACCAGTGCAGTGGTGCACGAGCTTTGTAACCATAAACATAAATTCAAATTAATGGCTCATTTAAACTGGTCTTATGGGTTTTAAAGCTTTCTTCAGAGACTCAGAACCATGGCTTTCCTGTATCCAGATAGGTCGGGTAAGGCGGGGCCTCTTTCCAGACTAAATTGGAAGAAGATATTAAAACCTGCTCCGCACGTGGAAGAAGTGAGGAGAACATGGATTTCTGCATGGGCAGCAAGTACAGTGCTAGTCACTGAGCAAGCTCAAGCATCCTGACTCGCACTCGCCTTCCGTACACAAGAAGCCTTCCGTACAATGACGAGTTCGCGGAAGGGTCCTAGCCGTGATGGTAAAAAGTGACAACCGCCTTGCTTGGAATGCACTGATGCAAAAACAGCACACGAAAAACAGTGGGGACCGTCAGGCTCCACCAAGCTTCTGCCTCCCAAGCGAGCAGGGTCTGTTAACCGCAGGGTCTGTTTCCCGCCTTTGTTCCTCTCCACCCCTTTCCAGGGTGTGACCATCCTCGATACCTCCTCTGGAAGAAATTTGCTCTGCCTCCTCTCCTCTCCTCCCGCTCTGGGCTCTAAAGCACCAGGCCTCCTTTGACTTCCCCACTCCCTGAAATCCTGCTCCTCCTCTTCTCACCCTTGGGGCTAAGAAGCTGCAGGTTCCGGACCCCCACCCTGCACCTGCGGGCTTGATTCTCATTTTCACTTTCTCGCTCTCCTTCACCCTCTCCCCTTCTCTTTCCTCTCCCTTAAGACCTCCTTGGGGTTGTGCAACGTCACCTTTTGGGTGTCACTGTTTTTATTCAAGAATTTAGAACTTTTTTTCTTTTCTTTTTTTTTTTTGTGGGTACTGGGAGTCGAACTCAGGACCTCACGCTTGCCAGGCAGGCACTTATGCCGCTGAGCTATCTCACTGGCCCCCATTTTTGGGGGGGAACCGGGGGTTGAACTCAGGACCTCGCGCGCCAGCAGGCGCCCGCGCTGCTGAGCGATATCTCCGGCCCTTTTTTTCCTTTATGTGGGTACCAGGAGTCAAACTCAGGACTTCACACTTGCCAGGCAGGCACTTATGCCATTGAGCCATCTCACTGGCCCTAGAAGTTTTTTTCTTAAATAGAACAAATATTCATTGTAAGACTTACAGAAAATAAAAAGGTATTAAGAAGAAGAAAATTACATGAAATCTCACTGTCCACAGACAACTACTATTAACAATTTGGCATGTGTTTTCCCAATCGTGTATCTACATGTACCACCCAAAATTATCTGAGGGTCCTACTATACGTATCGCTCCACATCCTGCTTTTTGTACTTTAATAGAGTTGTAAACACTTTCCCCCATACCATCACTTATTTTTCTAAACTAGTCTTACTATTGCTGCATAGTAATATAAACTAAGGGTTCACTTAAATGATTTTCTCTTTATGGATTTGGAATTGATTTTACTCGTCCTATTACATAAACAACATGTGACAATCTGTATTGTTTAATCTTTGTGCACACTCCATGCTTCCTCCGAAGTGAAATTGCTGGTTTAAAAGATGTTTACATTTTTAAGACTTTGATGCAAACTGTCAAATTGCTCTGCAAAATGTTTTAATCTATGTTCTAATCAGCAATGTTCCACATCTTACCATTTTTTAATGTTTGAAATTTGGGGATGGAATACGATGTCTAATTATAACTTGTGTGTCTTGATTACTAGTGAGGCTAAACCTTTGATTTTTCTGGTGATTCTTGGTCCCTTGTAACGTCTTTCTGTAAAGGTGTGCTCAGAACCTCAGATTGGCCCACCCATTTAGTGGCAGGTGACATCTCGGTGCATTTCTGTCTGTAACAAAGGAATCCTATCACCACGGACCTCTCAGTCTTGCTGTGAGGTGAACTGAGTTCATGGGGATGCGGCGCTTCTGACAAGGCCTGGGACATGGCGTGCATGTGACAAATGGTAGCTATTTTTCTTTGCCCTGTTCTTCTATCACATTTTTGTCTTTTTCCTATTGTTAAAAATCCCTGTTTCTTTACTGGCAACACCACTCCAAGTCATGCAAAATACTAATGACAACAGCAATAACAGATACCGTTTATTACATATTTACTATGAGCCAAGTATTGAGATATTTGCGCTATATCCCCAAGCCCATTTTTTATTTATCTTGAGATAGGATCTTGCTAAGTCACTGAGTTGTCCAGACTGGGCTTGAACTCGTGATCCTTCTGTCTCAGCCTCCCAGAGTGCTGGGATTACAGACGTGTGCCACTGTGCCTGGCTTGATTCCGACTTCCTCATCTAGCCTCATGTCTTAACAGCCGTCAAATACCATTAGTTCACAAATGTGGCTCAAACTGTCCCTTCCTCCTCCAAGTCCATTTAGAACATTCCCACCTTGGCCCACTACTAATAAGATGTTCTCTGAGTTGGACTCTGTAATTCCAGACTGCTTTTCCACCCTCCAATGTCACTTTACAGACACAAGTGCCAGAAAGGTGATCATATTACAATATCGGTAGGATGGCAGAAGCCATAATAAACTTCATAAGCTTCAAAAACATCAGTGGCACCCAGTGCCCTGCTGGCTGGCCTGTGATGCCCTCCACATCCCTTTTGGCTGCCCACTTCTGTTCTTTCCCTTTTCTGCAGCTCCACCTTTACACACGCACTCACACACCATCCAAACCGTGCATAGCTCTCCTGAGACTGCTCTTTCCCCTGTGCCTGTATCCACCCAATCCACAAATCCTAACTGAGCATCTACCACGTCCAAACCACTGCTCACTTGCCACCTCTCCTTTTCCGTGGATATCTTACAGACTGTGTTTACCTCTCATTAAATAATGTGCCTGTGGTGGCCAAGAATCATTTTTCTTCCATAAGGACTAGCTCAACCCTTGCATGTTAGGATGGGATTAATTATTGTCTGTGGACTCAGAAGCTGTGTCATGACCTCCTTGCAGGGCCCAGGAGGCCAGGGGCTCAGCGGGGGAAAGATTTAACGCTAGAAGAATGTGCGGGCAGGGGTGTGTTAAGAACACGGCAGCTTCACACAGGGATTTGTATAACAAAAATGAATGAATGGGGACAAGGGCACTGGAAAAGGAGGAACAAGTGATGGGGAGAAAGCTAACTTTCAAATCCAAGGAAATTATCCTACAGATCGAACTATCTATCTACTCAGTGAGACCTGTTTTCTTACAGAAAGGGAGAAGAGATGATGGAGGAAAGAAAAAGATGCTTTCTGTGTGTCATCTCTGTTACTCAGCCTAACAACACTAGGAACTCCAGGATGTTCCCATTCCCACTCACAAGGTAAAGTCAAGGTCTGCAGCTGTGAAATGATCAGCCTAATGTTGGCAGTGAAATGGTGGAGAAATTATTATTGCAACCCAGTCCTTCTGTCTCCAGCATGGATATGGGCTGACGGCTAAAGAAGAAACTGAACCCCCTATGGTGGGTGTTTCTAGCCTCAAAATCCACATGCCGGGACCCACGGATCCCATTCACGACGCTCAGCTCTGACGAACTACTCGGGTGCCGAACAGCAGCTTTCCCAGGGGCTGTGCTACATCTTCAGTTTCTCTGCCTGTTTCACTCAAGTGAGGACAGAGATTTGCAAACACATTAATCCTTCCTGGCTGTTACCCTGAGCAACCAGTTCTGATCTCTGAACCCTCCCCCGCCACTGTTAACTCAAGGACAATGCAATGTCCAGAGATGTTCGGCGATGATGGCAGGGTCACCCCCATCTAGAGTTCCTGGTACATTTTTTCTTCCTTCCATTGCATCCTTTTGTCATTCCAAGGCGTTCCCAAACCTAGTAAGCAGTTATACTTCAGCAAAGTCCAGTGGGATTGTAAGGAGTCGCTCTTTGTCGCAATCCTTTGTGCGCTATCCTCACACCCCCACTGCTCCTGCACTGGTTCCTGTCCCTCCTGCCCACTCCTTGACCACTGCCCTTTCTTCATTATTCAGCGTAGAGTGACCTGGCTTTAGCGGAGCCTTTCACACTGGTTTTGATCTGTTTGCTCCTTTCCACCTACGAGGGCCATGTTCTTTTGGCAAGCACTTCTGAACACCTACTATGCCAGCAGCTGATTCTCACCATTTCATTTCTGAGCATCACAACGGCTTCTTAGTGGATCACTCTGCTTCAAGTTTCTCCCTGAATCCACCCACCACATCCTGCTGCCAGATCCATGTTCCTAAAGCTCTGCTTTGTAAACAGCTCTCTCTACCCATCTGCCTGCGGGATTAAGTCCCCACTTACTGCTCTTTCCTGTCTGCCCTCTGGATGCCCTTTAGACCTGTTTTCTTCCTCCACATACATTCTGCAGTTTAGTGTATTCTACTCCTTTTCTTCTCAGCGTGCCGTGTGCATTTCCATCTCTGTGACTTTTGGCTCTTTCAATTTCCAAATCTCAGGCCATGTTCACATAATAAATGTTTGGGGCCAAACTCCATCCCTGGGGTGGTGGGGGTTACCAACTAACAGGGCTAGTTAAGAAGGAGAACTGACCTGTGCTCTGCTACCCCAGACCAGTCTGAATGTTCCAGAGTTGGGGATGAGAAGCTATACTAACCAAGCCTGTGCAGAGAGACCCAGTCACCCGAGAAACCTCAGGCCCCTGACTCACAGCGTGGCTGAGCAATGAGTGTCTTCAACAACCTTGCGAAGTCCAAGGATGAGAGCTCTAATCAATAATTCCATTCATTCGGGTCCGGTAAGATAGCTCAGCGGCATAAGCACCTGCCTGGCAAGCGCGAGGGCCTGAGTTCGACTTCCGAACCCACGTGCAAAAAAAGGGCCGGTGATATCGCTCAGCGGCACGGGCGCCTGCTGGCACATGAGGTCCTGAGGTCGACCCCCGGCACCCACAAAAAAAAATAATAATAATAATTCCATTCAATCAAACAAAACAGCTTTCCTGCATCACCTATGTGCTAGGCATTATGACGAGTGCTTGGGAAACAACAGTGAGTAAAAGAAATAGGTTTCAGGCTTGATCAAGATTTTAGCCTAGTAGAAAGAGCACATCAAACACATTAGCACATGCAACAAGTGAGAGGGCGAGTAAACAAAGTAATAAAATGTGAGGTTAACAAGAAGAGCAATAGTGTTGTGATGCAGTAGCGAGGGACAGGCTACTGGAGGCAGGAGGTGCTACCAGTCAAAGGGCAGTCTGAGGAAGAGGCATTTCATCGAGATCCAAAAGATGAGAAAATGAACCTCAACAGGGACATTCCGGGCTCTTGAATATCAAGCGCGCACACACACACACACACACACACACACGCACGCACGCACGCACGCACACACACGAGGCCAATCCTCACTGGATTGGGTCTTACGTGCAATTCATTTGTCCACTGGGGATGTGGCTGCCGCCCCAGCTATCATGACCACGGCAGCATCTCTTGTGAGTACACAAAGAGATGAACCTTCTAGAAGATGAGTTAGTCTCTCAAATGACCAGGATTTAAATCCCACCTCTATATTTTTTCTACTTTACTCTGCTGGCAGAGCAATTTATTTTCAACTCAAATTTACACAGTATTTCTAGAATCCATTGTAGCACTCCAGTGATACTCATGACTCTATGTTAAAAATAAATGCTTAGTATTTTTTAAAGTTGGCATACAACAGCTCTTAAGAAATTCTAGAAGTTGCTTTCCATACCTCGTTGATTAACTGGATCTTTAGCTACGTAGGCAACATAGTTTGTAGTATCCTATAAAAAAGGGAAAATGATTGCATTTAAAATGAATGAATCGTACCACTGAAATACAGGAATATATTTAGAACATGATGCTGAAGCAAGGACTTAACTACGAGTGTTTCTGTTAAAGAGAAAAGTACTGTAGGAAGGAACGCAGTTTATACTATACAGCTTAACAATTGCAGAGTCCATATTCTTTGCCCTTTGGGAAAAAACTTTAGGACTAAAAATTTGGAAGCAGGGCTGGGGATGTAGCTCAGAGGTAATTCACTTGCCTGGCGTATGTGAAGCCCGGGGTTCAATCCACAGAACAGTGGCACCTCAATTCACAAACCTGATTGTTCCCACAATTCTGGTTGCAAACCAAGCTGGACAAGAACTGAACCAAATTCAATGGTTAGGTTCAATCTTGACCTTACGGGGAAATTTTATCTGGTTCTGGTCCAGTGCGGTTTGCAACTTAGAATCAAGAGAACTGAGTTGGTGAACCGAAGCACCACTGCACCACACAAAAAAAATGGGGGGGGAGCTGGGATGTAGCTCAGTGGTAGAGTGTTCACCTAGCATAGCAAAGCCTTGGGTTCAATCCCTAGTACCTGTCCCCGCACCCCCAAATTTAGAAGCAGACTGTGTCATAAAGAATCAAAGAGAGGGGCCGGTGAGATGGCTCAGCAGCGTAAGCGCCTGCCTGGCAAGCGCAAGGGCCCGAGTTCGACTCCTGGAACCCACATACGAAAAAAAAGGGCCGGTGATATCGCTCAGCGGCACGGGCGCCTGCTGGCGCGTGAGGTCCTGAAGTCGACCCCCAGTACCCACAAAAAAAAAAAAGAGAATCAAAGAGAATGCAGATATTAGGTCATTGTTTTAAAATGGCTAGGGACCAGGACTCTCTAATGTTGGAAACTGAAGTATCAGGGATTACACAGTCACAAAGGTGTCTTAAATTAGGATGCGGCATGATGATTTTTATTGTCCAAATAGATATCATGTACATTAGAAAATAAGCCGAATAATGAGACATGGGTTTGGTGGTTGTTCACTTGCATGTCTGTAGGTAGGACTAGGTAACTTAAGGAATAATAAGGCAAAATACAATGCACTTATGTGATCATATAAAGAGAAAAAAAATTTTTTTTAAAAAGGAAGAGAACAAAAACTTAAGCAGTTCAAAAAGAGATCTGCTGCTGACTTTGTTAACACAAACAGAACCTACTTGGTAATTCCAGCTTTTATTGAAAACAGTAAGCTGATGAATGATAAGGTTTTAATAATTCAAGATGCTTTTTGTTATCTCAATTCTCAGGGAAAAAGTGCAATGCCACTTGCAGATTGGAAGGAGGGCTCTCTAGAGGGCAGAAGCAATCAACGGGCAGGAAACATAAGCCTGGGCCTGTAGTGCCCTCCAGGAGCACCGCTTAATAACCCATGGTGAATCACACAGGAAGCAGACACTGGCTCAGCAGCGCTTGTCTGGGGTTATTTTTAAAAACAACACACACCTGAGTAAATTTCTCATCCAAAAAGGAACTTGGGAATCTTCTAAATAAATAAGGACACATCTATGAGCTTTGCTTATAACAACTTAGAAGTGAGGCCATGATTACTGCCGACTTCCAAGCTCTTAGGAAGGTGAAGGGTGGCCTGATGGCAGTAATGGTGCTGGGCACCGATGACAGCCAGAAAGAAGCTATGGGCCCTCTGTGGACCTCAGTGTCCTCGTCCTTAAAGCAGCCTCCACCATTCTAACAGTTTTAAAATTCTGTGGCTGGGAAAATTTAGAGAATGTTTAAAAGGAAAGCAGAAATAGCAGATGAAAAGATTTTAAAATGTATTTAATATTTGACATGCTCTCAAATTTTGTGTTTTTGAAATACAGAAAGTATTTAGAGTCACACAAGCTTTCCCAAGCTGTCTTCAAGGCCGACAGAAGGAAAACGAACTGTTTCTGAGAAGAGAGTAAAGGTGTGGGTGGGCAAAGGCCACAGCTAAGGAACAATGCTGAGTATTTAGGAAATTTGGAGGAAATCTGGCAGAAAGAAGATGAGATGTTGGCCTTACAACCAACTCAGCCTCCTCCCCCTTGTGCCTAGTTAGCTGTGAGCCTGTAAATAACCTCAGTGCGTGTCCTAAGTAAATATGGACACGTGTTGGTAATAGTTACCTTTGTGACTATGTGCCAGGCCCTGTGCTAGCACTTTACACACACGGTCTCACTAATTCTTGCACCCCTGTCAAGCGATAGGGATCCTCCCATAGATGAGGACATTGAACATCAGAGAAGTGTAGTAAGTCAAGTTGACCTGACTCCAGCACCTGGCAGTAAGGCGCTGCCTCCCCACGGGAGGGTAAAACTTCACAGTGTATGTGGGGGGGTCTAACGCCAAGGCTTGGGGTGGATCCAGACTACTATTGTAATGTGAATCAGTGGGCTTTCTCTCCAGATGCAGAGAACACAGAGGTTCCACTCAAGTCAGCAGATACAAATTTTCCCACCGTGGCTACACATTCTTTACTGTTTGTGTGTCTGGTGAGGGAAGTGTTTGGGTGAACTGCAGGAACTAAAGAACTAAAGGTATAGGAAGACAGCATGAAAAGCATTAAGATTCTGGAGAACAATATAAAAACCATGCAGGGTGTGCTTAGAGTAAGTGTTTGTGTACCAATTCTAAAATGACAGCAACCCTGGGAACTTTACACAAACACCAATAATTATTTTTCAAACTACACTTATAGAGCATTACTTTAAGTCTCTTAGAAAAGTATCTTGAGTTCCTTCATAGATGACCAAACTATATAGCTTAGGAAGGGGAAAGAAATGACGGTGTTTTTCAGGTTGGCTCCACCGGACCCTCCCTGATACCCAACTCTTGGTGTCACAGTGGAGGCCAGATGGGAAGGCTGGGTAAATCAGACCCAATCCACAATTAGCCATCTGTAGATTCTCTGGGTGTAAAAGGAGAGCTCTTAACAATTTGGTTTACTTTTATTTGGTGGCAACAAGGAAGTAACACAGTCATTTGAAAATACACCCAAGGCAGAAAGGTGAGGAAGCTGTGAAGCCTAAAGGGAAAACACAGCATCCCATAAAAACAAACAAATAGGGCCGGTGAGATGGCTCAGTGGCGTAAGCGCCTGCCTTGCAAGTGCGAGGGCCCGAGTTCGACTCCCGGATCCCACATACGGAAAAGGGGCCGGTGATATCGCTCAGTGGCACGGGCGCCTGTTGGCGCGCGAGGTCCTGAGGTCGACCCCCCGGTACCCACAAAAAAAAAAAAAAAAAAAAAACAAATAAATAAAAACAATGATTTGAAATCTTACAAAGACTTTTTTCCATATGCCTCAAAGAAGTTCTGAAGGCAGATTGTCCTCAACATGCCTGAATGCTTTGAGTCACTGGTAGCCGAATTGAAGGCAAGTCCTTTCTAAAGTGGTTTTAACAATGGTCTAGTTTAAATAGTACTTAGTTATATAGTTTACACACAAGAAAGTTTCATCAACAGGCAAGTGAATGAATTTGTTCAAATTTTTCAGAAGCCATTGAAAAAATGATCACCCAGAATAACTTCAGAACTTTATTTCCTTCTGGGACATAGTTATTTTTTCATTTTTAAATATTTCACACATAGTTTAAAATAAATTAAAACTTTCTAGTAATATCAGATGCCAGATTTAAGTTTCTTTCTACCCTTCATACAAGTTTTAGGCTTCTCTGTTATGTGTCTCATCATTTATGACTCTAAATTTTACTTGCCAATAAGGGAGAAACTGAACATAGTGGAAAGAAAAAGATCAGCTTTTAAACGGGATGGGACAGCTCATGTCTGAAGGATATAATGGGGAAAAATATTTTGCAGAAAAGAAGATAATACATTCTGTGTAAGGTCTGAATACATTCTCCATGTTTTCTGATGTTCAACCACTGTAAAAGTCACACTTCTGCCCTCTTCTAGCCTTCCATGTGTCTACAGGTACAAGAAAATGGCCCATAATGTCACAGAAGAGAAAAATTGTCCTTCTATTCCCTCAGTTTAAACAGATTTGTTGGGCCGGTGAGACGGCTCAGCGGCTTAAGCGCCTGCCTTGCAAGCGCGAAGGCCCGAGTTCGACTCCCGGAACCCACATACGAAAAAGGGGCCGGTGATATCGCTCAGCGGCACGGGTGCCTGTTGGTGCGCGAGGTCCTGAGGTCGACCCCCCGGTACCCAAAAAAAAAAAAAAAAAAAAAAAAAACAGATTTGTTTCTTGTTCAGGCTTAGGCTTTCTAGCTTGAATGTCCCTCTCTGACACAATGCCCCAGAAACAACGCAGTGTGGAGTCAAGCAACGACATCCAATCTGTGAAGTAACAGACAGAGTCCTCCACAGTTTGTGGCAAAGAGCACCATATGAACTCTTGGTAGAGAGGAACTACGAGTTCTCTCTCCGAAGCTCATTCTAGATTAAGCTGAGTTGCCTTGGTTGACATGGCTCGATGGCAAGTTGGCTTCCCCTCATACACCAAGTCCAATTAATTAGTGGAGTCTGCCTGGAACTCCACGCTGAGAAGAATTCTGAGGACTGGTAGTACATGTATACAGGTGTACTTGCTACTCACGACTAGGATGTTTGTTATCAGTAAGAAGCTTAGTGCAATACTATTAACTCATCTACTAATCCAAATATTTCTAAATTCAGTTCTTTTAACTCTTACAAAAAGAACTCTTATGAATGCATACTTACAGGATCCCCTCCAGAAGCAAATGAAATAGATTGCATATGATGATTTGCAATAATCTGAAAAATATAAAACAAATTAAACATGTATGATGTCATAAGTTATTATTCCTATTACAGTGTAGCATAATATACCTATATTTGTTTGGTTTTTGCTTGCTTAACATCCCTTTGGGAACCACCCCACCCATATTCTATAATAATTCCTTTTTTTTTTTTTTTTTGGAGTCTTTCACAGGTTCAATATGCACTCTGCACTGAGCTACAACCCCACCCCCTAATAATCTCATTTAAACCCTAAGGTTCAGGAGGGTTTGCAGGCTCATCTCACTAGGTCCACCTTGTGGACCTAGGTCTAACCAATCAGAAAACACCATCTTTCTAGGTACAGACATGCCAATCAAAAAAAAAAAAAAGTGCCAATCAATGCTTTGAGGGAGGAACCTAGATGGATAACAGGAGAGAAAGCATTTCTCTGTGCCACTAAGGACCATGTGAGCCCAAAGTTTCTGGGGACCATCTTTTGCTACAATATAGGGCTTTCTCCTTAGTCTTCTATTTTTACCTAGTTTTACATGGCTTACTCTTATACTGAGTAATGTTTTTCTCCAAAAGGTATTTGTACATTCTCTAATTCTTGAGTTTGTTAATACATGAGAATGTTTACTTGTTGTCTTTAAAAAAATAAATTTAAATAATATATATATATATATATATATATATATATATATATATATATGGCTTTCTCTCTGGAGAAAATCAAACCTGAGAGTTAAAAACAGAAAAAAAAAATGTGGTGGTAACATTTGTTCCACCACTTTAACCAATACATTTCCCCCATTTATATATTTATTTTTCTATTTATGTGTATTTTTTAAGGTGTTCATCACCAAATATTCGAAGGCACTCACACTGATTCTAGTATGCAGTCAGACTAGAAAAGCGAACTGAATGATTGAGCCAAGAAGATTGTCCCTTTTACTTGAGATTCTAGCTTGCTTGTTTGGAAACCACAGTGTAATGACAAATTTGCAGAAATTATTTTTCATACTGTTTTAATAAGGGTTAATTAACAACTATGCACCTATTGATTATTCTTGTTTTCAGAATTTCGTGGCAGAATCTACTAAAGCTGCATATATAAGATGACCAAGCAATTCTATTCCCAGATGCACATTCAACAGAACTGAGTATGTGCAACAAAAGACAAGAAAGACAGTAATTGCCCTGTTTATAATAGCCCTAAACAAGAAACAAGCCTAATTATGATCACTGTGATATTCCAACAGCGGACAACTACATAGCAACATCATTTTGTGTTGAGCAAAAAAAGCCAAGGACAATGAGTGTGTACTGCGTCATTTCATTTATTTACATTCAAAATCAGGCAAAATTATTTCACTGCTTTTGAAATCAGGATAGTGGTTACTTCTGAGGCACAAGAAGAGTGAGTGAGAGGAATTCTGGGATGCTGCAAATGATACTTCTTGATGAAGGTAGTGGACCCAAATATGTTCATTTTGTCATAATTAAGCTACCCACACATTTGTGCATTTTCTATCTTCATATTTCAGTAAAACAAAATCAAAATACAAAGATCAATGTCATTCCTATATGTCAACAATAGCCAATTAGACCCTTTTTGGGGAGCATTTGATGAGTATACCTAAGTATGAAAATAAGAATCATGCAAACCTTTTTAGAAAACTTCATTGAAGGGTATAAATAAGACCTGTAAGTGGAAAGACATATATCACCTTAAGGATGAGAAGATAATATTATAAAGATGTCAATTCTCTCCCCTTAATTAATCTATAAATTTCATGCACTTCTAATAAAAATTGTTACAAATATCATTTATGGAATTTTTCAAGCTCCTTCTAAAATTAATACGGAAAAAATAAATGTGCAAACTTCTCCATAGCAATTTGTGTGTGTGTGTGTGTGTGTGTGTGTACCAGGGGTCGAACTCAGAACCTCATGCGCCAACAGGCAGGTGCTTATGCCGCTGAGCTATCTCACTGGCCCTTTCATAGCAATTTTTAAAACAACAAGTAGACAAGGTTTCCCTTACCAGATACAAAACATACAAAGATATATCAAGCTGCTTCTAAATTTCATGTTAAAATATAAATGCAAAATATAAGTGTAAAATATAAGTGCAAAAAGAGCTATGACAATTTTTAAAGAACAAAGACAAGGTTTTCCTTATCAGATATCAAGACATACTGAAGTAGAAAAATCCATCTTAATAGAGAGAAAAAGACATACAGGAAAAAAAAACCTTAAATCTGATTACATAAAAAATAACTTTAAAACTTTCATATAACAACACTTAAGACAAACACCAAGCAGGGAGAATATATTTGTAAAATGAAAAAGTATTCACATGAAGTTATAAGGAATACTTACAGATCAGTAAAAAAACACCCAACATAAGACCAGTTAATTCACAGAAGAAATACAAATGTTAGATAGACATATTGAAAGATAACCTTCCAAGAAACTAACGCTATGGAAAATAAAACAAGATACCATTAAGTTCATAAAGTTGTTAAAGTTCCACAAAATCACATGCAGTGAGAGTGTGGGTATTCTCAAACACTGCTGACTACAGCTAAAATTTGTACAGTAACTTTGGAGAGTAATTTGACAGTGTTTATTAAACTAAAATATGCAAAACCAACGATTCTGCATTTCCACTCCTAAATATTCTAGAAAAACATTGGCACATGTGGATGTTCATTTTTCCATGGTATATAATAAAAAAAACCTGTCCTTGGTGAGGTCAATTAGAGTATATTTACACAAATGAAAAACCAAAAGCAAACTCAATCTTCACATTGCCGAAGCTTTTCTTTCAGTTGAAGACAGTTACGTAAAATGCGAGGAAAAAAAAAAACCCTAAATAGTACTTTCTTCACAAGTACAAAAAAACTCCATGTAAGTCCAAGAGGAGAGGAATTAAAAAATAAGCACCAAATTGATACAGTGGAAAATTAGCTACTGGGAAAAGAAATAAGTCTAAATATTTCTCTACATTTGTAAAAACATATTTATCTGCGAAACTAAGATTTTAAGTAACCAAAAGAGCAGAACAAGTCATTTCTCAAAGAGTCTACGTGTGGGGACGGACAAGGTCTGGAGACGCGCACTGGGACAGACGACAATCACACCTCGAAGAGGTAACAACCTGGGTAGGGAAGGAGGCGGGACAGGGAGGGTGGGCGGAGCCTGGAGTGTGGCTCCTGGGTCAACATTTTCCAGTCCACAGCATCGCAAGCAATATTAAGCAGCGTGAACACGTTACGACCCTGCCTACAGTCTCTAGACAGCAAGTGCATCTCGAGCAAGCAACCACCGAGCCCCGCGTAGGTTCCTAGGGGAACCGGAAACGGCTTCCGCCATCGCTGCGCGCAGGGGCCGGAAGCGGCCTCCGGGTAGCGCGCGTGCGCATTAGGTGACGCAAGCTCGCGGCGTTCGCGCACGCGCATAGCCGCCCGGCCGCGCATCCCTTCGCCTGCCGAAAGCGCTTCGCTAGCGGTCCAGCGGTTGCAGCCATGTCTGAGATGGCAGAGCTGTGCGAGCTGTACGAGGAGTGCAATGACCTGCAGATGGACGTGATGCCGGGCGAGGGTGACCTTCCGCCGATGGAGGTAGGCGGGGGCGGGGGCCGGGAGGCGGCCCTGAGCGCCGCCCGCAGCGGGGCCGCGCCGCTCCTGGAGGAGGAAGGCCCGATGGAGGAGGAGGAGGGCGCGCAGCCCCTGGCGGCGCCTCGCGGGAGAGCAGGCCTGGCCCGCGGGCCCAGCCCCGGGGAGCAGCCGGGCCCCGGCCTGGAGGGCGAGGACGAGGCCGAGGAGCTGGACGACTGGGAGGATGACTACGATTACCCAGAGGAGCAGCCGCTGAGCGGGGCCGGCTACCGTGTCTCGGCCGCCCTGGAGGAGGCCAACAAGATGTTCCTGAGAACATCCCGGGCGCGGGAGGCCGCCCTGGACGGCGGGTTCCAGATGCACTACGAGAAGACCCCCTTCGATCAGCTCGCCTTCATCGAGGAGCTCTTCTCGCTGATGGTCGTCAACCGCCTGACCGAAGAACTCGGGTGCGACGAGATGATTGACAAAGAGTAATCGGATGCTGATACCAGAGGAGGACACGACTGGAGGAGAGACCCAACCTTCCGCTGTCTTCGGGCTTTATTCCAAATCGTTCTGTGCCAATGAAAACACTTGATGTTCAAACAGAAAAGTTGGTTTTTGTTTTTCAGAGTAGAAGACAAGGACAGTGACTGCACAGTTATGAAAACGGAAAAGAATCAGGAAAGAAAAAGATCCTAGGACTGTTGACCGGTCTGCTTTCCAAGGACAGCCTGGAACACCCATGGCTTTGACTTTGTTACTGATGTAGATTATTTTCCTTGCGTTGGGGAAGATCTCTTTCATATTTGTTTCACTGTAAAGATGGTTTTGCAAGAGTAAATCATGACCAATACAAACTGCCAATACAAAAGCCCACTGATGCAAATTATGTAATGAGTCAAAAAATATGCCCACGAGATAGCTTTGTTATTTGGAAGAAAGCCTATTGAGAAAACTTTTAAAATTCTACTTTGTGATCTATCCAAGTCATGGTAATCAAAGACTAAATTTGCAGTGTAAAATGAATTGATTATTTTTCATACTCCCAAAAGGATGTGCCGACTAAAACTATATGTATCGCAGGTGCTGTATCCTTAAATGTGTTTCCAGGAGCATCTGAGATTGTACCTGTATCTTGATCATTTATAAAACAGTTGTGATCTATACTTAAGGAAAATCCATTGTCATGACTATGATATTTATAAAAGTCACAAAGATGTCTTTTTTAAAAGTTTCAAACTTAGACATTAAAAAGTATGTGGAAGTACAAAGAAGACAAGTTATTTCTAATAACCTGATATACTAAGGAAATTCTGTTTTGCTTGCTGTTTTTCATTTAACTTGACCTATGAAAGACTTTAGTTGAACTTCCTATTGTAAGGACCATTAGTGAAAATTGTCAAGTAAAAGGAAAGCCCCATATCTAAAACAGACTGAACAATTAACCTGCCCAGAAATCCATCTCGATATCTGATGTTTCCCTCTGTCTCCTCCTCTAATTAAGATTGTTATTCTTTATGCACCAGCATTGAAGATAATAAAAATTTCTCGTTCTGTGTATGTTGCTTGTTGACTAATAGTATCTCATATATACTTTGTATGTTACTTTTTATTGGTATGTATTATTGCATCCACTTTATGATTTAAATAATCAATGTATATAAGAGGGAAATGACCCACCTTCAAAACCCAATTTATAAGTTTATTTCTGGAAGTTAAACTTAGTGAATTAAACATTGTCCATAAGACTTTATCAGCCCAGTAAAATCTGCCCTATCAATGAGCTTGTACTTATTTTATTAAGATCCTGAAGCTCTATGAGAGTAGTAGTTACATCAGGCTATGCCAAGCAAAGTATCGGCAGATCTTAGGAGCACTAAAAAGGTTCTAGATGTTCCTACTCCATGGTGACAGCAAAGGACAGATAAGTAGAGCAGCACAGCGGAGCCTTTATTATTTTGCATTCATTCTGTCTCTTGATGGGGGAGTTGTTATAAAACATAAGACTGTGACAAGGGTAATAAAAATCCAACACTAGTTTGGTTGAAGGGAGGAGGGAGAGCTGGAGGAAACAGTAGAGAAAGTAAAATGTTGGCACTGAATCCTCCTGTCTCCCATATTTCACCTCTTCCACTGCTTTCTCATATTTGGTGGCTAAAGTCAGTGAGGGTAGTATACGGGCATAGTTGTGTGTCCAGTGTAAATTAACAGTACTGGAGGTGAGTACACTTGAGTGCCAGTGCACAATTAACTGGCCAGTTGTTTTTACCACCAAACAAAGATGGCAGGAAAGACAGCCTCAGGGAAAAACAGAAGAACCCTGTAAGGTCTAGGAATGGAGAAGCTTTGATTCTTTTTCTCTCTGGGACCAACTAGGAAATGAGAGGTGTGGGGGACACTGTTGCATCTGAAGGTTCATATCAGTAAGAAAGACCGCTCTGCAACTCTGCTGGCTGTTGATCTTGAAACTAGTCAACTGAGAGACCACTGAAATTAATACATATTCATATTTATCAAAGATAGAAAATGATAAAATTAACTTTCTTTTTAACATTAAAGTTACCACAGATTGGAATCAGACTGCCCGCTTCAGATTTGGTCTCCACTGGACCAGTAACTCAGTAAACGACTTAATTTCTTTGGCGTGGATCCTAAACTGAAAATAGGGATAACTGGATGTACCTTCCAAATTGTGAGGATTAAGTGCAGGTGTGTGTGTGTGTGTGTGTGTGTGTGTGTGTGTGTGCGCGCGCGCGCGCGCACTTCATTCAGTGAGTACCAAGAAAGAAGTTCTGGGGAAATTCCGATACTGACTTCACATGGGGAGGGGGTGCAGGACGAGGCTAGGAACTGTAAAGAAGCTTACGTGTACAGAGTGTGATTGGAGAAATTATTTCCTAGCATTTCTAGATCTATCCCTATGTATCCTGTTTCCTCACAAGTCCCGCATCGGCTGCCCTTGGGTCACAGGTCTGTTTGTTTGCTAATAATTCTGATTTCTCAATTGAAGGCCAACATTTCAGTACAGACAGCAGCTAAAAACCCAGGTCCCCCCTACCTTTTTTTTTTCCAAAGTGGAATATCTGGCAGCACTTGGCTAGTCCTCATGGCAAGATCTCACAGGGTTCACCTTTCGACAGGGAAGGTGCTGTTTGCCAGGTTCCCCAAGACAGCGCAGGCAACACCATTTGTCACTGTGCCTGAGCCACCGTTTCCTCTCAGATCTGGACAGTTCCCGTTGTCTGCCTGAACTCCAGATATTTGAAGGTGTCTCTAAGTATCCATTTTCTGACTATTTTACCTTTCTTATCTCTCTGTTACTTTCTTAATTCAGCAGCCATTAGAACTGGTGACATTTGTAGCTGCTGAGACTGGCATTTTTGCTTAAGGCCCTACAGTACTATACGATCCTCTCTCTTCATCCATGACTAAGGTTCATTTACTTGTGGCCAATAGCAATCTGAAAATATTAAGTGGATTTTATTGCACACCATTCTGATGAGCATGATGAAAGTTCATGCCATCTCGCTCTATCCCACACGGTGCCCACATGGTGGGATGTGACTCACCCTTTACCCAGCGTGTGCATGCTGTTTTCACTGCCTGCCCGACAGTCAATTAGAAGACTTCTCAGTTACTAGCCCCATTGTCGTAGTATCCAAGTGGAAGCAGCCCTCACTGTATTTAATGATGGGCACGAAGCACAAGAGTAGTGATGCTGGCACTTGGATATGCCACAGGAGCTTCCTTTAAGTGAAAAGGTGAAAGTTACTGACTTAAGGAAAACAAATCCTATGCTGAGGTTGCCAAACTGAGAACAAAAGAGCATATATAGGGTTTGGTACTTCTGTGGTTTCAGGCATCCACTGAGGGCTTGAAACTTATCCCCCATGGATGAGGGAAAAGGAAACTAATATTAAAGTGTAGCCCAAAAAAAGGTCTGTTGCTTGAATTTAAAACAAGCCAGGCGTGGTGTCAACATGCCTTTAATTGCAGCACTCTGGGAGGCTGAGGCAAGAGGTTTGCAAATTTGAGTCCAGCTTGGGCAAGTGGGTGAGATCTTGTCTCGAAAGTTGCATTTTTTTTTAAAGGATGGGGAATGTAGCTCAGTGTGAAGGCCCTAGGTTCAACCCCCAATGCCAAGAAAGAAAAAAAGAAACTCCAGCGACTTGTCATTCCATAATGCATTTCCTCACCCCGAGATATGGTCATAGTAGAACATCACACGTTTAATAGAACGTTATTTCCTGCCTCTGAGGGTCTGAAAACATTTTATGGAGTAAATGGTTATAATCTCAATGACTGCAAATAAATGTGAGCACCTGACCAGTAGTAAGTGCTGTCATCTATATCTGTAAACTTGAACATCTTTTATGTTTTCAGTCCAAAGTATACCTTAGGAGTTAGTGGAAAGGGATGCATTTGTATTTCTTTTTATTTGCATTAGAATTTCCAGGCATAGCTTTCATTAATTAATAAATCTCACTGTCGTGCAACATTCGTAAGGTCTGTCCGCTCTGCCGCCTCAGCCCCTGACCATTTTAGCTGCCCTCTTCTTGGGACACGTAGAGCTCCGTGAAGTGAAGGATCCACAGTGCCACATCTCCACTCCCCCTTCCTGAGCCTTTCCCTCGGGTGTGCAGGACAGCTCAAAATCAGCCCCTGGGTCTGAGATCAGCGAGATCCCAGCTGTGGTCCCCACTCCCACAGTGGGCTGAACCCAGCCCCATTCCAGGCCACCCCTGCAGAACAGTTAGTTGTTAGTGGCCCTCGAACGCACATCACTGCTGCAGCAGCCACCGGTAGTGGAAGCTCTCCTGCCCACTGCCCCACCTCCGTTTTGACAGGAAGGTTAGGCACGGAGCAGTGGCACCTCTAATGGCCTGAGGAAGGTAGTAGACAAGAAAGAGGCTGAGAATAAACTGTGCCGCACCGCACGCACCACAAACCTTTTTCTTCATAAACTCCCCACTCACTCCATCTCCTCTGGAAAGGGCCGTTTTTAAAAATGATCATTAGGTCCTGCACAGGAGGCTCCAGCTTTGCCTGCGCTTCCTCCCTTACAGAGCTCTCAGGTAATTCAGGCCTCCTCATAAACTCGGGGAGAGCTCAGGATTGAAAGCTTTGAGCCTCTACGGTACCAAGCACATGGGTGAAAACTAAAACGAAATCTACATCTATAGATGTGTTGAGGTCAAAGCCCATGGATGACGGAATGAGGGTTTCACCAGCCCAAAAGTTATGCGTCATTATAGCAGTGGGTCACCTTTCACAGGTGATCAATTCAACAAAGCAGAAATTTGTTTGAATTACTTCATGTTAAGCACTTTCCTCGAATGTGTTGTATACTGCTGCATAAGCAGAGTATTCTGTCCTTGAATTTGGAAAATAAAGCAGCCCTCAAACCTTGTATTTCTATATTACTGAAACTTTTAGAGTTGCATAGGTTATGCTTTCCCCATTAACTACTGGGTTCATGGATGAAAAAGCGTCTGAGGAAGAATGTTTGAGTAAATGGTAACAGCGACCCCGAAGCTGGCACTGTGTTGACGGATTTACATCCAGTTTCTCATTTAATTCACTAAACAGCCCTATGCACATTTACTGCTAAATTCATCCTCTGAGAAAACCCATGAGGGCTGGGGATACAGCTCAGTGGCACAGCACCTCCCTGGCAAGCGCAAGGTCTTGAGTTTGATTCCCAGTACAAGAAAGAAAGAAAGAAAGAAAGAAAGAAAGAAAGAGAAGGAAAGAGAAAGGAAGGAAGGAAGGAAAGAAGGAAGGAAGGAAGGAAGGAAGGAAGGAAGGAAGGAAGGAAGGAAGGAAGGAAGGAAGGAAGAAAGAAAGAAAGAGAAATCCCATGAGTAGGTACTGGGATTTTCAGTTCACCGAGGATGAAAACCGAAGTTCAGAGTATTACAGCAGCTGCTAATAAGTTGCAAAGCCATTATTTCACCCGCTATGTGACCTCAAGCCTCTTAGGGTTTTATCATTACCAGTGCACATTCAACCTTCCATGAGTCCTTGATCAACAGCAGTCCGTAAAGTAAAACCTTAAATATTCAGATCCTCAAGTTACTACGTATCAGACAGAGAAAAATCAGACTTTGGCACACATAAATAACTTAATGGAATGTAGTATAAAAATTACAAGCAAGTCAAAAAGAGTGTCCTAGTTTAACTACGTGTTTGGCCTGATGCCTGTACAAGGTGTGACAAAAAGAATATGGTGAGTGTTTACATAAAAATTTATTACAGTAAAAGACACATTTCCATGAATTCTCCTCAAAATATTGCCCCTCACTTGAAGACACATTTATCCCATTGTCCTTGCCACTTTCTGAAGCAGCTCTGGAGTCCTGTTTCATGAGTATCTTTAGCTACACTGTCATGGCTGCCTTGATGTCCTAAAGCGATTCAAAATATTCCCCTTTCCTGATCATTTTGACTTCGGGGAAGATCCGGAAGTCGCAGAGTACCAGAGGTGAATAAGGTGGATGAGGACACATTGTCATGTCTTTTTTTTTTTTTTTTTTTTTTTGTGGGTACCGGGGGGACGACCTCAGGACCTCGCGCGCCAACAGGCACCCGTGCCGCTGAGCGATATCACCGGCCCTTTTTTCGTATGTGGGTTCCGGGAGTCGAACTCGGGCCTTCGCGCTTGCAAGGCAGGCGCTTACGCCGCTGAGCCATCTCACCGGCCCTATTGTCATGTCTTTACAAGCCTTTCTTTCTGTTGGATGGCACTGGGCAGCAGCATTCACTGGAGCTTTGATCATACCTCATAAAGACACTCACAAAGGAGGACTTCCAGAACTGCTGCAGAAAGTGGCCGGAATGATAGGATAAGGGTTTGAAGTGAGGGCAAAAGTATTCTAAAGGGGCCTGATGGCAATATGTTGTGGGAGCCAGCACTGAAAATATATGTGTGAAGCACTTCGCATCTAGGCTGTAGATGTGGCCGCCCTGACAGATGAGCTGAGAACGCAGCAGACAGTGTGGTGTGGCTTGGAGGGAGGCCACAGCCTTGTAACCTAGGATGTAAGCAGATTTTCTGTGCTGTTCCCAAGCGTTCTCAAGCCTGTCTATTCTAGCCTTTCAGCTCAGCTGTCCCCAGTGCTATCAGCTCAAGTGGAACATGTACTTTCCTTGAACTATCTTTTGAGCTCCTTTCTCATAGAATGCCTTTTGTTCTCATTTAGTAAAGAACACTTTGTTCTTGTTATATATTTAAGACAGTGTGCTCCTTTAATAAACAGTGTGGCCATCAGCCCTCTCCCTCATGTCACAAGTCATCGGAGATCAGCGCCATCATCCCTAATACTGATTGGAGAGCCCCAGTATTAACTGGGGAACTAAACGTGTGTTTTACTGTAACAATCTTTTTAATTTAAATATTCTCCATATGTTTGGATCGCCCCTTGTATATATTTTATATTTGCTTCAGCAAGGCTGTTGTCTTAGTTACTTTTCTCTTGTTGCTGAGACAAAATACCCACACCCCAAATTAAGGGGGGAAAGGTTGATTTAGCTCACAGTTTGTGGAGGTTTCCACATAATCAGCTGGCTCCAAGGCAGGGTGGCATGGCAGAGGGGCAACAGTTTATGGCAGCAGAAGACAGCAAAAGCAACAAGAGCAAAAGGGGAGGAGCAAGCCTCTTTTCCTCCCTTATATTATATATAGGCTACCCACCCTAGGGCAGGTGTAGCACTCATACCCCTAATCCCAGCAAAAGACAATGAACCAGTCATTCAAACTCTAGATTCAGCCACCTCCAAAAAGCCTAGCCCCCATGACTACATGAGGCTTTGGGGAGACATCCAGACACAAACCATAACATTCTGTTCCTGGCCCTCCAAGGGCTCATGCACATCCCTTTATGTAAAAGGCATTTAGTCCATCTCTAAGAGTTGCCAAAGTCCTAACAGTTTCAGCATTGGTGAAAAGTCTAAGTCCGAAGTCTCCTCCAAGATGTAAGGCAAACTCTTAGCAGGGAGCCCATGTACAAATGAAAATAAAGTTAAACACTTCCAACATTCAATGGCACAAGATAAGCATTTCCATTTCAAAAGCTACAAACAGGGGGATACAAAAGAATGGGACCAAAGCAAGTTCAAAATCCAGCAGGGCAAACATTAAGTCCTGTACTTCCATGTGCAGCATCCGAGGCCATCTGTGGCAAGTTGTAAGCTCCAAAGGGCTTAGGTAGCTCCCCCTCTATGGCACTGCTGGTGGGTGTAGCTCCCATGGCTCCTCTCTTGGGCCCATTTTGCTCCCTCCTTGCAGGCGTCCTCAGATGATCCATGTTCCTGGCTTCTCCAAACTTCTGAGGTCTCTGCTGCACCTTTGGCTTCACCCTCACAGCTTCACACACTGCCATCTCAGGGCACACTGCCTGGCCTCCTAGGCTTTCTGAAATCTGGGTGGAAGCCTTCTTAACCCCACAACTGTTATATTTTGCATGCACTTAAAACCAGCACCCCGTGGATGATAACAAGGTCCACTGCCAGCCGGAGCAGTAGCCAGGCTTCCTTGTCTCTTGCCTGTAGGGGTTGAATGCCTGGATCACTGAGCACTCTGAATCCAATCCTGAGGAAGAAATTTTCTAGGCTGCTGCAATTCTGGAACATGGTGCTGTATGGCTTTCTTTTCAAAGCAAAGTCTTTCACTTTTGCAGTTTTGAGGCTGCAAAGGGTGGAGTCTTGTTGCTTCTTGTGATGCCCTCAGGCCATCTTTTGTATTCTCCTGTTCCTTCTCAGCAATCAAAATCTCCTCTGCTCTATCTTTGTAGTCCACAGCACTTTACTAGCACTTCCCTTCTGGCCAAACTCACAACATTTTAAATCATTCTGCTGGGCTTTCTGCTCTTGATTCTTAACATAGATCTGGCTAAAAGCCTCCAACAGTAGCCACGCCACCACCTCCACATTCAACTGCCTTGAAATTTCTTCTACAAGATTAATTCACCTGCCACCCTTAACTTCAGTCTCAGGCAAAGTCTCTGGACATAAGCAAAATGCAGACAAACTTTTTGCCAACCCATAACACACATCATCTGGAGTCCACAGCCAATGAAGTCTTTCTTCCCATCAGAAACCTACTGAGCCTGGTCATTACTGGCAAGATTTTTATCAGCCTTCTGATCTTCTGAGCTCTGACCAGAATCTCCCATACAGAACAGCTTAAGGCATTCAAGCTCTATTTTTTCACCTGGCATCTCCGAACCTTTCCAATCTCTTCCCACAAGCCATTCCCAAAGGCTCTTGAACCACATGGTCAGGTATAGTCACAGCAATGACCCCACTCCTGGTACCAAATTCTGTCTTGGTTACTTTTCTCTTATCGCTGAGACAAAATACCCAACGCCTCAAACTAAGGGAGGAAAGGTTGATTTAGCTCACGGTTTGTGGAGGTTTCAGTCCATAATCAGCTGGCTCCAAGGCAGGGCGGCATGGCAGAGGGGCAACAGTTCATGACAGCAGGAGACAACAAAAGCAACAAAAGCAAAAGGGGAGAGAGCCTCTTTTTCTCCCTTATATTGTACACAGGTTACCTGCCCTATGGTGGGTGTAGCACTCGTACCCCCAATCCCAGCACAGGACAATGAACCAATCACAAACTCTAGATTCAGCTTTTTAGCCCACCTCCCATGACCACCTGAGGCTTTGGGGGGATATCCAGACACAAACCATGACAGCTGTTCTATGAGAAATGAGGTTCACAGTAAAAACTCAGGTATACTGTAGAAACATCAAGTGATAGTTTAATAATGCTATTATTCTAATTATTGGAAAATAATTTCCAATATGGCTGGCCCAAGATTTATGTCTAAATTTATGCAAAGAGTTTTATTTTTCCACTTTGGCTTGTTAAACTGTGAGCATACTCTGTCTGACACTTTATTCTTATCATTATTCTCAGACTTCCAGAAAAATAGAGCTATGCTAAATGACAAGCAGCATTCACTGTCTTACCTGCTGGTTGTCTAGATTCATCAGTGTGAGGCTGCATGTTGAGATGGTCAGCTTTATATTCATTCCAGAAAACTGAAGATTACTTTTGCCAAGAACTGCCGAAAGGAACTTAACGGGAGCCTTAAAAAACAAAACAACACTGTGAGTTATGGATGTTACAGATGGGTGATGTTTTCTAAATGTTAAAAATGGACCTTCCTCTCTATTCTACTTTCTATAAATCAAATGAGGTAGATTGCTTTTTCATTTAACATTTTTTAAAAAATGGAGTGCAGCAAATTCTTTTGTAAGTGAAATTCAAGGCCTCAGAAGTTTTCTCATCCTTCCCTTCTCCCCAAATGCTTTGTATCAACAAATTCCTGGGTGAGCTCAGAGCAGCTGGGCTCAAGTCCGTGTCAGTACACATGTAAATAAAGAAAAAGCCGATAATGCATGACTCCTACCACTGAAGCCACTGAGCGCTTCCCCATCTTCGCCTTCAGATGACCCGGGCTTGAAATCCTAACTCTGGCCACTCTTTCTAGGTCAGTCATTGTTTTCAGACAGTCTTTGTTGTTAAAATGAACAAATATTACCAAGACTCCATTCTCTGTTAATTCATTGATAAGCTGGCTTACCAGAACTTACTAACAGAAATGTAGAGGAAGATCCTGAGGAAAGAGGTACATTTTGATAAAAGTTGGAATTCTCTTTTTGCTGTTGTTTTGTTTTTTGAGACAGGGTCTCACTCTGTATTCCAGGCCTTGAAATCAATACGTAGCCCAAGCTGGCCCCAAAAAGCAACAATCCTCCTGCTTCAGCCTCCTAGGTGCTGGGATTATAATAGTGTACCACCACAGCAGGCTAAAAATTGAAATTCTTGACCAGGGATTTCTCAGGAAGAGTAGAGAATGCTTGGGAATTATAAAGGCAAGGGGTACAAATACATAGTGAGAGGTGAGAGGTGGGGCCAGCCAATTTCTTCAAGCAGATGTGCCACTTAGCAGCTATATGACCTTGGACAAATAACCTTTCTATAAGCCCCAACTTTCTTTTCTATTAAATGTGAAAAAAAATAGCTACCTCATAAGAACTGTTGTGAAGATTAAATTAGATGATAAGTGGAGCACATTTAGTGTAGTTTTTGGCTGGATATACGAGAGCTGCTATTATTATTATTGTTACCCTTTCCAACACTGCAATTCTAACAGGCAGTTTGAGAGATTTAAATACTGTGATGGATGTTAGGATTAAGTCTTGCAATCCTTGGCTGGAAAATGGGCTAAACTGAGGATAGAAAATTAGTGATGGCTAAAAAAAAACAGTGGATCAATAATTTCTGGCAATGAACAGAAATACAATTTGTTCCTTTCATGGTCTTACTTGTGTACTTACTCTTCTTTGATCCCTTATGGAACCACACCAAGATGTTATATATACACTGTTGAAATTCAGTGCGTGGGTTTTTATTTTTTTCCCAATGCCAAGCACAATCTAAAATGTAGTGAAAACGTGAGTAAGATGTCCAAACATCATCGGTATCACTTTATCACCAAGCTGACTCGATCTACTTTCTTCACCTTCATGTTGCCCTTGGCCAGATAAGCCACCCAGTTTAAGGATTTTTTGTTCTCTAAAATGATGGTATTTAACAGCAAATCACTCATTTGCCTCTGTAGAGCTTTTTTCCATGCTAGTTTTTAAAAAATTATTATTAAATACTAATTAGACAATAATACTATCTCACACTTGACAAGCATTTTGTTATTTGTGAAGAATGTTTACATACATCACCTTAATCTCGCCTGGAAATTTCCATTACTGGAAATGACCTGAATTCAAATAAGCAACAGAGCAGAGTGTGTGGTTTTCTATGGGCACGCAGGGTGGGGAGCACACAGGACTGGCAGTGCAGCAGACTGGGTTCAACCTGCCAGGTGCCCCAGGGACCACAGGTGAGCTAGCTGAGGGTCCCCAGGGACTCCCTGAAGCCCCTTCGGTATCTCAGTTTACACAGCAGGAGTCCTACCCCCACTCCGCTCTTGTGCCTGCACCCAAGCCAGGCCCGGGAAGAGTCCAGCTCAGTAATCAAGTTCAGAGAAATACAGAGGACGCCGTGACATCCTAACGAGCTATGCTGATTGTTAGTACTGCGTCTTAAATGGAGAAGGAGGGGAGGAATTGTGGGGGCCCAGCCTGGGGAGGCTGGCTGGGAGGGTTCTGGTCCCCATTTTATAAATAACAAACTCCTAAGATAGGGAGGCATTAGTCAACATTCATGAACTAAGTTGTTGGTATTGACACAGTGCACTGGCTCTTCGGAGTCTGTATCACGCAGGCTCTCAAGAACCTCCAGTTCTTTTGCTTAGTAGTTTTTGGCTCCCTGAGCTAGGGAGAGATGCAAGGCCAGAGAGGCAGAGAGCATCATGGGTAAGGGTGTGGATTCCGCAGGCTGACTGCCTGGCCTTGACCCTCTTCAACCGACCAGGTCACTGGGCAAGGTCCTTAACCCCTGTGGGCCCCAGTTTCCTCAACTGTAAAACGGTGATAAGTAATAGGACCAGTGCAGAATTTTGAAAATTTATTTATCTTTTTGAGATAGGGTCTTGTTATGTTGCCCAGACTGGCCTCAAGCTCATGCCTCAGCCTTCCAAGTAGCTGAGGTTACAGGTGTGAGCCATCATGCCTGGCTATTTGTAGGGTTTTTTTGTTTTTTGTTTTTTGTTTTGCCACAATTAACAAAGTATTTAAAAAAAAAAAAAAGCATAGCTGGGTGTGGTGACACAACCCTTTAATCCCAACACTCCGGCTGTGGATCGCTGTGAGTTTGAGGCCAGCCTGGGCTACATAGTGAATTCAAGGCCAGCATGGACTACAGAGCGAGACCCTCTCTCAAAAAGCCACGCACACACAAAAAGCATAATACCAAAATTTATGGGACATAGCACAAGCAGTGCTGAGAGGGAAATTATAGATATAAAACCTTATATTAAAAAAAGAAAGATTTCAAGTAAAAAGCCTAACTTTACAATTTAAGGGTATAGGAAAAGAACAAATTAAACCCAAAGCTGGCAGCATGAAGGAAATAATAAAGGTTAGAGATAGTAGATTTAGAGACTAGAAAAACAGTACCACTGACCAGGTAACAATGGTTAAGATGACAATTGTATTATCTGATAAGTTGGTTATGTGTAGTTTTTTTTTTTTACTATAGTAAACAAAAATTGGAAAAGAAGAAAATTAAAAAATGCAAAGTACTGGAAAGAGTCCCTAGGGCTATCAAAATACATAGTATGTGTTTAAATTTTTAAAAAACTTACAGTAAAAGACACATTGCCATGAATCCCCTTCAAAATCCTTCCCCTCACTTCAAACACACCTATCCCATCACTCTTACCACCTTCTAAAACAGTTCCGGAAGTCCTCTTTCCTGAGTGTCTTTCTAAGGTGTGAACAAAAATATGATGAATGGATGGCTGCCCAGTGCCATTCAATAGAAAGGCAGGCTTGTTAAAAACATGGTGCTGTGTCCTCATCCACCTTATTTACCAGATCTCCCACTGCAACTTCCCGCTATTCCTCAAAGCCAAAATGACCATGAAAGGGAAACATTTTGAATTGTTTCAAGACATGGAGGAAGCCACAACAGCACAGCTAAAGACACTCACGAAAGAGGACTTCCAGAGCTGCTCCAGATGGGATAAGTGTGTTTGAATCAAGGAGTATTTTGAGGGAGATTAATGGCAATATGTCTTTTACTGTAATATATTTTTAAAAATTTAAATATTCACTGTATTGTTCAATTACTCTTCATATGTAGTACTCAATAAATATTTATCAAACAAAGGAAATGAACTTTAAAATTTCTGTTTATCTTCATGGGTACACTTTCCGGAAAGATGATAGCCAGGTATGTTCTGTTTTGTTTTGGGATTTGGAATCCCTACTCCTGAAATAAGAAGGTCTTAAATGAAAGAGTCTGTTTGTTAGGATCATCCAGTTGAAGCATCCTATTCACAGAGATGAAGAGGAGGAGTCATCGTCTAGACGGGCCCTGAGTTCCATCAAAGAAACCAGTGATAAGAAATCCTTAACAGAATTCAAGGGCCATTTGTCAGAGTTTTCCACACCAAATGGCTCCTCTGAGTCACTCTGGGTGACACTGGGTTCAGCCCTATGTAAATGATGAAGAATGGTAACAAAAATTGAGGCAGGTGACACAGAAATAAAGCACTAAGCTAGGAATCAGGAGTCTCGGCTTCTATGCCCAGCCGTGCCCTTCATCACACTAGTGATCCGCTCCTCTCTCGGACCAGTTTAGTAGCTGGCAACATGGAAAGGGGAGACCAGATGATCTCCAAAGATCCCTTTCTTCTTAAACTGTCCACTACTTTATGATTTAAGTACTTACCTCGAGAGCCTTTTGCAACTCCTCATTGGGCTTGTCATTGTAGGGTTAATAGCTTCAGTACTATCATTAACATAGAAAGTAGAAGGTCTAATACCTGCGTATCCCAGCTGCTGTTACACACTTGGTGGACATTACTTCACTTCATTCTTCTATAATCCTCTACAGAAAGTGCTATTTTCTCCCACTTTACAGATGAGGAAATCAAGGATCCAGCGAATAAGGAACTTGTCCAATGTCACATAATTCTTGGGTGGCAGAGGTGGAATTTCAATCCAAGTCTACCTAGCATCAACACTTTCACTTTCTTTCAGCACAGACAGCCCCTTCCCCTCAGGTGTTATGACCTCACCTCTGTACCCGTTCACATTTGAAAACAGGCCAGGAAGTCTAAAAAGTCAAAAATGTTAAAATGCAAATCACAAACATTTATACAATATGGAAACTGGAAGACCCTGAACTGGCCATCTGGTTGAACTCGTTAGCCTCGCAGGATAGGCACGCGTCTCAGAGAGCCAGGGACACCATGTTAAAGGTGGGTAGGCGCCCCTGCATCACCCGTGTTGGGTCAGAAAGCACCTCTGGGTGCTCACATCACCTAATAAAGGCCGGGTAGGACCTGGCGTCACAGGGTGGGATGAGCTAACAACTACTTTGATGCCATCTGTGCCATAGTTAGAAAAACGAAAACCAAGAAAACCACATCAATATTTACCTTTCGCTTTTTAATGGCTCCACTGGCCCCCGGAACAGCTTCACACAGGCGGCTTATTGCTTCCCTGCAGAACAGAAACCGTAGAAAGACTTAGCATGTTTCCTACACACTGTAGGTGTTCAAGAAGTGTTAGAAAGTGGTACGACCAAGGTGCACACAGACATAAGATGAGGCCGACACGAAGGGCCTTCCTTCGCTCGGCAACACCGCGGAAAGCACGCTGCGTAGTCTTTTGTGGTTCAAACCGAGGAAGATGTAGCAATATCCCAACACCAAAAAACTGTCTTACAACAAGGATACCCACTACTCACTTCATTCCCCTATTTTCTCCCCTTAGATGTTCTGATTCTTTTTTAATGGTACTGGAAATTGAATCCAGGGTGGTTGCATTGAACTATGTCTCCAGCCCTTTTATTTTTATTTTGATGCAGGATCTTGTCAAGTCACTAAATTTCCCAGGCAGGACTCAAACTTGCAATCCTCCTGCCTCAGCCTCCCAAAGTGCTGGGATTACAGGTGCGCACCACCATGCCCCGCTTCAGATACTGTTTTTCGTATTGTTGATTTTTTAACCAAAAAGGAGGGGCCGATCTTTGTTTTCATTCTTCATGATTTTACCTTTAGCAAAATCCTCACTGCAGTGTTATAAATTAAAAACTTCATTGAAAAACTTAATAGTGTAATCCCAGCACTCGGGAGGCTGAGGCAGGAGGATTGCCAGGAGTTTGAGGCCAGCCTGGGCTACATAGTGAGCTCAAGGCCAGCCTGGATTACATAGCGAGACCCTGTCTCAAAACAACAAAAACAAAACAAACAAACAAAAAACCTTAAAAGTATTTGAGCTCAAAAGACAATTAGATATAAATGAATCTGACAGCAGAGGAAGTCTGAAATGATCGCTTCAAGGTGGTCTCAAATGGAATCTTATTGACCGAGGTACTGCCACCAGGTATCGAGCTTTCATGTAATTTCACAGAAGAATAGAAAATCAATATCAAATTTCCTCCTTTGCTCATTTCTCTGCCCTTCCTATACGTGCACTTCCTGAGGACAGCACCGGTAAAATAAGTAGCTGGCCCTAATGGACGCGGTGGAGGAGGAGGCGCCCTCTCCTCCAGAAACGCAGCTCTAACTAAAAGCTTTTGTCTCTGGGACTTGGAGCTTTCAGAACCGACCCCGCTCTCACTGTGTGTAATCAGAAGCGCAGCCTTGTGGCTTTCGACCCGAACATTACAACTTCTTCTCGCAGGGCAAATGGAAAGCACGGTGCTTCTCCCCGGATCCCTGGGGATCTTCGTTCAGATGAATAAACGGTACTCACATAACCCACCATGCTCTGCTGCGGCTCTTAATGTATTAGATGTTACGATATTTTCTATGAGATTTTTTTTATTCCCAAAGAAAAGGGAGTCGCCATCAAAGAAAGCAATGAAGATGCATTACTAAAAGCTGGTTAGTGCAGGCTGTCAAGCAAAATAATGCTGTTCTGGAAGATGCTGGAGAAGTACGAGGAATTCTCAGAGGTTCCAGCATCGCTTATGTCTTGAGCCCTGGTCTCTTTTATCTCTGGATAAATGAAACTGTTTTTCAAGCTATTTTCTTGTGTGATTTTTGCACATTTCCCAGCCACTGAAGGGTAGAACTGGTCTTTGGTTTGCCGTGTTTTCTCAGAAGTGGGAGTTTATGGTTTCTCTAGTATTCCAACCTTTGTTCTCTGAAGGAGAACACAGAAGGTTGGCCTTCGATGTTCGGTTGGTTGATTGATGTTTTCAGTCATTTTAGTGATTATTCAATAATAGATGAGACTCACATAATTGATCCAATTTGACCTCTGGTACTGCCAAAAACACCAGCCATGCACCCCACTGTGTTGATGTCATTTAAGTAAGAGCAGTATGAAAAAAGGCAGATCTTTTATTCTAGGAGTGCCTTTTGGGGTGCTTCCTAAGTGGCTGGAAATAAAAGAAGAAACGAAGGCAGACACTGCTAATGCCAAGTAGAACAGTAATCGATGTGAAGAGAATGGTATCTCCTCGCAAAAATCTGAATGGAAGGGAGTGCGTCAGCACAAGCAGTTCTCCAGGAGGCTGGGGGAATGAACCTTCCTGGCAGAGTGGGGCTGGGAATCCCAGAGAAAGAGAAGAACACACACCAGCACACCTATGCATCAAGTGTGCAAAGCGTGCACTTCGACACTGCTGGAGCACAGAGGATGATATGAGCATCCCAGCTCCTCAGGAGGCTGAGGCAGGAGGATTGCAAGTTCAAAGCCAGCCTGGGCAACTGACACCTTATCTCAAAAAAAAATTTTTTTATTATTATTATTTTTTTTTTTTTGTCTTTTTGAGATAGGGTTGCACTATGCAGTTCAGGCTGGACTTGAGCTCACTCTGTAGCCCAAGCTGGCCTCGAACTCACAGCAATCCTCCTGCCTCAGCCTCCCGAGTGCTGGAATGACAGGCATGCACTACCATGTCTGGCCTTAAAAAATTTTTTTTTAAAAACTAGAGATGTGGCTCTCTGGTATGGCCCCTGCCTAGAATGTGTGAGGCTCTGGGTTCAATCCTCAGTACCTCAAATAAAAAGAGAGAGGGAGAGAGGTAAAATGTGGAAGAGCAATAGTGAATAAGAGGTAAGAGATGAAGCCAGGTGTAGGTGTGCATGCCCTATACTCTGGGAAGCTGAGGCAGGAAGATCAAAAGTTAGAGTTCAGCCAGAGGAATTTAGTGAGACCTTGTCTTGAAAATAAAAAATGAAAAGGGCTGGGGTTGTATTTCAGTGTTAAGGCCCTGAGTTCAATCCTTAGTACTGGGGAAAAAAAAAAAACCCACCCTGTGTGTACAAACCTCACTCAGTTTTAAAGGGTCCACTTGCTCCCTCCCCCACACAACCAGAAGCCCCACTTAAATGCAGCCTTTCAAATTCTGCTTTCTTCGCTGATAGCCCTGTGAACAAATCTGAAAGCTCAGCCCTGGACGAAGACAGAGGCCAGCATCTTGTCAGTGTTCTTCACAAAGATCTTTTCTGTCTCCACGACTGGGGCCAAGGAATTAGGCCTTGAATTTTCAAGAACAAATGGTACTTTCAATGCGTTCTGCAGGCTCGGCCACACCCTCCCGCCGGAGGCACAGACTTTACAAATGCTGAAGAAAAAGAAAACAGGGCTGAGAGCTTGAAGCCACAGCAGTGACTTCCCCCGGCCCCAGGGCGGCACCTGCCTCTCCACCTAGCCACCTGCATTTCTGCAGGACTTGCTGGGAGCCCTGAGGTCCGCTCCAGCTCCCGACGCGGGCCAAAGTCCTGTCTTAGAGGAGCAGCATAGTGGGGTTTACAGGGCTGAAGATTCCTACCCTGGGAGCCTGTGCTAGAAGGAAAGCAAGAGAAAACACCCCAGCACCAACACTGGTCACTTTGTTCATTGTTTCATCCCAAGGAGAGGAGTGGGCTGATGTAAGAGAAGGAGAATGCACTTGGAGATTTGCTTTTAAGACCATAAAGCCCCGCCTACGCTGTAAGACCAAAAAAAGATATTTTGTCTGTCTTAACAGAGTTCAAACCGATCATCTAACAAAGCCAGCTTTCTTCAGGAACGCTCAGCCACTACAGTGCTCAAATTATAATTTTTCTGTGTCCTTAACCCTTAAACAGTTAAGCTCCTCTGGAAGCAATGTTGCCTAACCGCTCCCCCTTTTTTTTTTTTTTTTTTTTTCGGGTTAGAGACCTTATCACAATCCTAGACAAAGCGGACCACTGAATGAGGGCGGGCTGCACAGCACTTCCTCCCCAGTGAAAATGCGTTTCTCCAGTAAATAGGAAAGCCAGAAAAATGTGTAACATGAAACGAAGCAAAGGGCCCAGTCGGAAGGATGAGAAGAAATGTTTCTTACATCTCCCACCCTGCCACACACACGCACACACACACGCACATGTTCCAGTTTCGTCCAGGCAAATAGACATGAGAATAAAATTTTAATCACAGCAAGAGCCTTTGCAAAACTCAAAGTCAAAACTCCCCTGGCAAAACTTTCCCTTATTTCTGCTCTCCGACAGGAATCCTCGAAGAAATCCATCTGCAGGGTCTAAGGGCCAGGCTGTCACCCGCAGGGCTCAGATTGCTTTCCCACTAGGGACAAGAGATTTGTGCTGCGGGGCGGCACCCTGTCCCTCCGACTTTGCTGGGGAAACAAGTGCTATCTTTTTTGGAATCTTTGCCTTGGGGACACCAAGGCTTAGTGATCTATGTGTTCAGTTTTGTCCAGCTTGGTGAAACCAAAGCTATCGGAGGACACCCGGGAACCGGAGCCAGCTTTCCTGGCGACAGACGCACAATGGGTGCAGTCAGCGCCGCAGAGCAGTTGGAGAAGGAAAGCTTCCAACTGCCTTTGTGCCCTTATCAGGGGGCATCTCCCAGGCCCTGGAGAGGGGCACCCCCAGCTCACAAAATGTACCCTTTCATCTGGGGAACAGGAGTCTCTGGTCCCAGGGTGGGCAAATAAAACCTTCACTGCTGCCCACAGCATTTACCACCACCCTGACTCATCCTGCCATTCTGTCCACCTGAACTATATTTAAATCTGATTCTCAAGCACGTTTGCAATTTGACCCAGCTGGACAGCCATAGGACATGAGTCGTTCTGTCTACCCTCGGGCTGTGATACAAACCTGGACCTATTCATCGCACTGGAATGAGGCGAGAGACCAGCCTATCTCGATCGCCCCATCTCCTTACAAGTCTCCCTGGTTCCCGGAAATTAAGCGCTGATGGTCTCCTAACCCCACGGTGATTTCCCATAGTAAAATCGCATATTTGATATTTGAACACCTTATACCCACAAACTGACAGCTTATAGAATTTTTAAATTTTATGAAAATGACAGTAAAGAAGAGTAAGTTTCATACAAAATATAATGGGATTCATCAATTCAAAAGACTATTTTCCTTTAATTTAGGATAAACTGCGCTTCTTTAAAAAACAACTCTGTTGTGAAGAGACAACCCACAACGTGGGAAAAAATGTTTGCCAGCTATTCCTCAGACAAGGATTACTATCAAGAACATACAGGGCCGGTGAGACGGCTCAGCGGCGTAAGCGCCTGCCCGGCAAGGGCCCGAGTTCGACTCCCAGAACCCACATACGAAAAAGGGGCCGGTGATATCGCTCAGCGGCACGGGCGCCTGCTGGCGCACGAGGTCCTGAGGTCGACCCCCCGGTACCCACAAAAAAAAAAAAAAAGAACATACAAAAACTCAAAAAAATCAGACCTCCCAAATTTAAAGACCCAATCCAAAAATGGGCATCTGAGATGAAGAAACACTTCTCAGATGAAGAAATACAAATGGCAAATAAATATATGAAAAAATGTTCAACATCACTAGTCATTCGAGAGATGCAAATGAAAACAACACTGAGATACCATCTCACCCCAGAAAGAATGGCTACTATAAAGAAATCAACTAATAACAAATGCTGGAGGGGCTGTGGGGAAAAAGGAACCCTTCTTCACTGTTGGTGGGAGTGTCGACTGGTACAGCCACTGTGGAAATCAGTGTGGAGACTCCTCAAAAAACTAGAATTGGAGGTCCCATTTGACCCAGTTATTCTCCTTCTGGGCATCTTCCCAGAAGAATTAAAAACATCGTACCACAGTGATATATGTGCACCCATGTTTATAGCAACACAATTTGTAATAGCTAGATCGTGGAAACAACCCAAATGCCCATCAACTGAGGAATGGATAAGAAAGATGTGGTATTTTTATACAATGGAGTACTACTCAGCCATAAAGAAGGATAAACTGGAGACTTTTATAGGTAAATGGATGCAACTCGAGAAAATACTCATAAGTGAAATAAACCGGATGCACATTTGTAAGCATCGTATTGTCTCTCTAGTATGAAAATGCAATTTCACTGTGACTATTCCATTCCTTAGTCTTCTATTTTTACCTAGTTTTTACATGGCTTAATCCTATACTGAGTAATGTTTTTCTTCAAAAGGTATTTGTACATTCTCTAATTCTTGAGTTTGTTAATATGTAAGAATGTTTACTTGTTGTCTTTAAAAAAATAAATTAATTATTTAAAAAAAAAGATTTAATAAATCTGAAAAGGTCAAAAAAAAGTAAAAAAACAAAAACAAAAACAAAAAAACAACTCTGTTTAGACAAAATATCCAAAATACTATAAAGGCATGGGTTTGGGCATTAAAAAGCGCACTGCTACTCAATGCGATTAGTTAAGGTCAAAGCTCATTTTTTTAGGAACCAAAACTGATCCAGCTTAATCAGCCACTTTATTCACCCCATTTCACTGTAACTGATGTGTGTCTACTTCCAAATATTAGGCCAATCTTCAAAGAAAGAAAATCTGGCACTATTTAATATTATTTAAAAGTTTGCCATAAACCTGTCTGCGATATTGAGGGGGACAGCAACTGGTAGAGTGAATGTAGACCTCCGCCACTGGTTTTTAAAAAACGAATAACTGGTTCTTTCAAAGACTTTTTTGGTATATATGTCATAGATTTCATCTGGGAAACCCACTGTGTGTGTGTGTGTGTGTGTGTGTGTGTGTGTGTGTCTGTGTGTGTGTGTCTGTGTCTGTGTGTGTGTGTCTGTGTGTGTGTGTGTGTGCACCTCACCTTTGAAAGGAATTGATCCCTGGCCTACTCAGTTAAGTCCTGTGGCGAAGAATAGCAGGCCAGTTCCAACCTGTACATCTCCAAGAATTCTCCAACACAACCATTTAGGTAAGTGATGAGCAAACTTTAAAGTTCTTACTAATCACCTGGTAGGTGATGAAAATGTAGATTTCTAGGGCTGTCTGTAGAGGCTTTGATTGTGTAAATCTGAGATGGGGCTCAGGAATCTTGCGGATGTTACAGAGCAGAGTGGATGGGCCACACAACTGGTTAAACCTCCTCTTGGACTCGCAGCAAGGGGTGACTGGTCCCAGGCTCTACAGCTTTCCCCCGATGGTTTCACTAGTGGATGCTGTTAGGATTGAGATCTCAAATCTCATGGGATCATAAGCGCCACTTTTGAAGGGTGATTGGATCAGGGAGGTGGACAGCTTAGGAGGAGTGGCCTGGTCGGAAGAGGCAGTCACTGGGGACCTGACCCAGAGGATTACATCTTCCCAGTCCCCCGCTCCATTCTCTCTGCTTGCTGTTGCCTTGCTGTGAGCAACTCTCCTCCGCCACGCCTCCACGGCCTTGGAGCCAGCCAGCTATGGACCGAAACCTCTACAAAGCGTGAACCAAAATAAATCTCTCCTTTCATTTGTGGGTATTGGGTATTTTGTGACAACAATGAGGAAAGTGACTAAGACAGATGCCAGGGAATCAGGTCACCTGTTCCTACAGGCTGGGGGAAGGGAGGCCTCTGTATTTTCCATCTGGGGAGAAATCTGTTTTCAACTTAGTTGGTCTACATGCATGACGGGTATATGGTCTCATCGTCTGCTCTGCCCTCTGCTTCCATGCCTGCCCACCTGTGGGAAGTGCCCTTCCCAGAAAGCACCTGGAGGTGCCTAACCCTCATTCATATCACCCTTCACCCCCGGGTGGTGAGTGACCTGCCTTCTCTCTCCCAGAGAGAGGGCCCACCTGCCTCTCAACATTCCTATCTAGGCAGTGGTTCTCAGCTGTGGCTGCACACTGGAGAAACCCAGGGAGCAATAACGACCAAAGACTGAGACTTCAACACGGGAAGTGGAAATAAGAACAATGCTTTGGACAAAGCTTCCAGAGATTCTGAATTCACTGGCGCAGGGTGGGGCTGAGGGGCTGGGAATTTTAAGTTCTCTCCTGAGTGTTCCTGATGAGCTTGGGTTGAGCAGCCCTCCATCGACATAGTGTGCAAAGGGCTCTACAGGAAATATTCCAGGCTTCGCAAGCCACATGGTCCTGTCACAACTACTCAGCTCTGCTACTGCAGCTTGGAGGGCAGCCAGGGGCAATGTACAGACAAACAGCATGCTTACGATAACATCAGCAGCGCCGGGGACACTGAGACTGGAATTCCATATCATCTGCGTATGTCACGAAAATTTTTTTCTTCAAGCATTTAAAAATATCAAAACCATTCCTGGCCAGAAAGGTGGAAGGCTGAGTTTGGTCTGTAGATGATGGTTTTCAGAGCCTTGTTATACACCAAAAGCAAATGAGCATGGTACACAGCCTATTAGAGCACAGCCTTCTCATCTTTACAAATAAAGATTATTTACACAATTTTGGACTTGGTCTTAGCTATAGTTTGACTAAGTGTCCCGCAAGAGCCCATGTGCTAAAGGCTTGGTCCCCAGCCTACAGCATGACAGGGAGTTGGAGGAGCCTTCAGGAAGCAGGGCCTGGTAGAAGGAAGTGAGGTCACCAGAGGTGTGGCTTTGAGGGAGACATGGAGACCCCAGCTTCTCTTCAAGGGGAGCAGATGAGCAGATTCCTCCACCACAACACACTCTAGTCCCCAAAACAACAGGCCAACCAACCAGGGACTGAAATCTGCAAAACTGTGAGCTAAAACAAACCTTTCCTCTTTTTAAGTTGATTGTCTCAAGTATTTGTTACAGTAATGGAGAGCGACTAACATGGTCTCATTCAGTTTCTTCGTACAAGAAGTTGAGCATTATAAGAGATGGGTGTTATTATTATGTCAATGTAAAAATTATGGAACATCTTTTATACTGCAGATTATCATTTTCTATTCTTTTCTTTGTCTCTCTACCAGTGTTCAATGGAGGGAGAGAGAAAAATTCTTTTCTTTAATATCAACTAACCTCGTTAAGATACACATGGCATGATACAGTGCCAAGTGCTTGATGGACACACAAATAAATCAAAGTACAACATTACAGTAAATGTTAAAAAAGCAAAACTTGAGGTCCTTAATTTATCTATAACTATTCTTCCTTATGATAAGGAGAATGAAGGAAGACCAGCTAAGTGGACTCTACAATCAGAGAGCCAGAGTTCAAACTCTAGCTGGCTCTTATGATCTTTGTGACTTTGAACCAGTTTTTAAAACTCTTCGTGTCTCAATTCCTTTAATATGTTCAGGCATCTCTAGGACACTGAGACCAAGTGTGACCCTTGTCTCCTCTATGAGCTGGACCCCTCTTCAGGACAGAGGTCCTCATTCCCTCAGCTGGAGGGTGGGGTGGGTGCTCCCTGCTGAGGGCTCACAGCTGACTTCCGGCCTCAGAAACTGTCCTCTCCTGAGAGCAGCATGTGGCCCGCATGTCCTCCTCCACTGAGGCAGCAGACCTCTCCTTACTGCTCACTACGCAGTTCAAAGGCCTAGTTCCCTCGCCTTGATTCAGGTCAACTCAGCAAGGCTAGGCCAGCTCCAGAATGGCCCAGGAGATGGAAAGAGGCCTTTATTGTGACTTCATCGCTCTCTAACTTCCCGCTGTGGCTCCGCTCGTGGTGTCTTTTGCACTAAACTCCTGTGCCTCTGGCCTGCTCAGGAGCTGCGTGCACATCACCCGAGGATGTTGTTTCTCCTTTCCAAGAGCCCGGGGTATCACAGACAAGAGTGGAAGAAAAGTCATTTTCAGAGAATGTCTCTTACGTGACACAGATGGATCAAAAAGACCCTCCCCTTCATTGCTCAAGCAGAGGTGAAAACACACCTCTCCCAGGGTAAGCAAAGCCACCCTGTGACAAATCAGTCACACAGGGTTACAGGGACCAAAGCCATGCACTCAATCCACTAATACTTCTCAGCTTTCCCGAGGGAAATACCAGCAGGAAATGGAAGAAATCTGTCTTGCAGATAGACATGCACTAATTATTCTGCATCTCCTTTGGCCACGAAGACTTCTTTTTATCAAAGAAAAGACATTCTCCAGATGAGATTACTTTTGAAAGAATTTTGGGTGCCTCTCCTAGTTAATTCAAATTAGACCATTAATTTCTCTATTTAAAAAAAGAAGAAACAAGATATATCATGTACAGATAAAATTCCCTATAATGAATGTGATTATTTTGTATACCCAAACTGTACCAATAAACTTAAATATAGGAGGCAAAAAAAAAAAGGGAAAAAAATGTAGTACAAGAAACAAAACTCACTTCTCTAGCATTCCCCACTATTCCCACTTTCCTTCCTTAAAAAGTAAAACTTCCTGATGCTTTTTGAGGCTTCCGGGGGAGACACCTGTTCAAAAATAAGGGATTTTCCTGAGATCTGTGGTCCAAATGGTGGCCTCATTTTGAAATCACTGGACAGATTTCTCTTCCAATATTCTGTGTTGTTAAAGCAAGCCACTGCATATTAGTTTGAGAATACGGTCTGGAACACTTTTCTTTCTTCTGGTAGAGATCAGAAAAGGACATTAAAACATCGGATTTATGGGTGTCTTTATGAAACCTTCCAGAAAGAATCGCCCCACTCTCAACTTCTGTCAGACCGACTTGTTTATACCACACAGAGGAGCGAGTTCATGAGCACTTGTCTTTCTGTGCCTGGTTTCCTTCACTCAACACCAAAATCTCCACTTCCATCCATGTTGCCCCGAATGACAGGATTTCATCCTTTGTACGGTGGAATAGTACTCCATGGTGTCTATGTACTACATTTTCTTTCTCCTTCCATCATTTAATGGATACTGCGGTTGTTTTCATTTCTTGGCTGTTGTGAATAGTCCTACACAAAACATGGGTATACGGCGGTCTCATCGACAGAGTGACTTCATTTCCTTTAGGCATATACCTAGGAGTGGGATTACTGGGTCATGAGGGAGTTCAATTTTTAATTTTTTGAAGACCTTCCGTACTGTTCTCCATCATGGCTGTACTAGCTTAAATTCGCACCAATAGTGTCCCAAAGTTTCCTTTTCTCCCTCACCAGCATTTGTTATGTGGTTTTGGGTTTGGGTTTTTTTGTTTATTTGTTTGTTTTTGTCTTTTCTATAAAAACCATCCTTAATAGGGTAATGTGATATCACCTGCGATGTGTCTCACCGCCGGTTTAGTTTGCATCTCCCTGAGGATTAGCAATGTTCAGCATGTGCCTGTTGTATCCCTTCTTTTCAGAAATGTCTACTTAGGTTTATTGCCCATTTTCTAATTGGGTTGTTTCAGGTTTTGCTAATGAGTATTTGGAATTCCTTATTTATTCTGGCTATCAACCCCTTATCAGATGTACAGTTTGCAAATATTTTCTCCCATTCCATAGGATGTCTCTGCACTCTGTTGATTGTTTCCTTTGATCTATAAGAAAGCCTTTTAAAATAATTTTTTTGTAGTGGTGGGGATTGAACCAACGGCCTTGTGCAAGCTAAGCAGCCCCTCTACCACTGAGCAGCAGCCCCAGCACCCATGTAAAGTAATTTTAAAGATGATTTACATTTGCTTTTATATCCTTCATGGTCTCCCACCACCTTAGTTTATTCATAGCCACAAGAACAGTTTCTTAGTTTCAAACCACAGCAGTGTCCCTAAGAAACATGAAGTGCTGTAGGGAAAGGATTACAGTGAGATTACCTGGGTTTGAGCTCAGCAAAACAGCTGTGTGGTCTAAGGATGGTCATTCACCTTCTCTGCACTTCAACTTTGCCTGCTCTAAAAGGTGGAATTATGATACCCTCCTCTTACGTGACTGTGTGGTTCATAGGGTATTAGTCACCTTTCCCACAGCTTAGACAAATACCTGAAACCCAAAAGTTAAAAGAGAGCTTCATTTGGGGTTCATGGTTTCAGAGGTTTCAGTTCATGGTCAGCTGGCTCCAGGGCAGAAACATCATGGTAGAAGTCTGTGGTGGAGGAAAGCTGCTCAACTCATGGCAGCCAGGAAGCAGAGAAACAGGAAGAACCAGAGGAAGGGGCCAGGGACCAAATATAGTCCCCGATGTCCCACCCTCTCATTACCCAACCAGACACACCCAAAAGTGTGCTTTACCAATTTCTTAGACATCTTTCAAGCCAATCATGTTGACAACGAAGATGAACCATCATGATAAGGGAACATGGGTGCAAAAGCTCCGGGTAGTGCTGTTATGGTTGTAAAGCCTCACGTGCAGAGTTAGGGCTTGTGGATGGTGACTGGATTATGGGGTGATACACCTGGCCTGGGGACAGGAGGTGGGTGTGATCGGAAGAGGCAGGTCACGGGGGTGTGGCCTGCAAGGGTACCTCTTCTCCCTGGCTCCTCCTGGACATTCTGCTTCCCATCTGCCGTGATGTGAGCAGCTTCTCCTCCGCTGTGGCCCTCTGCCCTGCTGCGTCTTCTTGGAAGCTGGCCCACCACGGACTGAAACGTGAGCCAGGATAAACCTCTCCTCCTTCAAGTTGTGGGTGTCGGGTATGGTGTTTTGTCCCAGCAACAAGAAAGTAAGACAAGTGGCAGCAGTGTGACACACTGTTCTTTCCTGTCTACCACGGCCCTCTCTGTCAGCATGGCCTGGGGCTGGGCTTTCATCTCAAGCAACCAGAAGAGGCCGTTATGAACCGACGCCAAGCCCTCTCCACGGTAGGGCTTGCTAGAAACTCGGTTAGCTTTCTCTCACTGGCTTTGCATACTTTTAATAAAATAAAATGAATTTCTATAATACTAGATCCTCCAGTACTCCAGAGGCATAAGTCTAGCAGCTCTATTGTTTAAATGTAATAAAGATGCATAATATAAAGTTTGCCTTTAGCCATTTTAAGCGTGTGGTTTAGTGGCATTAGTACATTCACACGCTGTGTAAGCATTCCCACTGTCCATCTCCAGAAGGATTTCCGTCCTCTCACCCTGAAACTCCACAACCACCAGACACTAGCACCCCTGGCAACTGCCGCTCTCCTTCCTGCCTCAGGACACGACCACCGCAGTACCCACAGAAGTGGCTCTGTACGGTACGACTGCCTGTGTTTTGGGGAGAAATGTCTATTAAAGTTCTTTGCCTGTTTTTTAAAATAAGGTTCTTTGTGGCTGTTGTTGAGTTGTAGTTCTTTATGTATTCTGCATATTAACTCCTAGTCAGACATACGATTTGCAAGAACGTTTTCCTACCTGTGAGTTGCCTTAGTGAGCATGCGTCTCGGCCATACATCTGCTCCCTCAAGCCCTGCACCTGCTGTGCAGAAAACGCCACGCTGACGGCTGAGGAAAGGGTGCAGCTGGCTTTCCCACTCTCTCTGTGTCTGCCCTGGACTCCGCTGTGCTATCAGAACCCTTCGCAACTGAGTGAAGACCATTTGTTTAATTACTACATGTTTAAAGACTTCTAGAAGAACTTTCGTTGGCTATTTTACTTGTCTTAGTTATCTGAGAAGTGAGATCTTAGTCCAAAATAGGTTGTGGGAACTGCAGAGCAGTGAAACTTGCAACTAGAAAAGGTGGTTCCTGTTTCTCTGTCTGTCTCTCTCTCTTTCTCTCTGTTCTCACTCTTTTTTGTTCTCTCTCTCTGTCTCTGTTCTCTCTCTCATCTCCAAACATCCAACAAGGGCCTCCTGATACCCACATGCATATAGAAGGAAGTATTTCCACTTACACAAATGCTTGCCTAGCAAATTCCAATACCAATGTTGTGTCTCACTGCATGGTTTACTGTTCTAACAGCCGAGGAAGGTCATGAACCTTGACCCCAGGACCCCAGACACTGCAGTCTCAGCCCTCTTTCCTGACCATGAACAATGAAACTTGTTCTGACCAGCCGTGTCCATCCCGCCTCACCCACAATGCCCGTTTGCAACCCTTAGCGTGACCACCATGAACTGGAACTTCTAAATGCTTTGATTTTTGTTTTCTCCCTAGCACTCTTCTCAATAAATTTCTTCATGGGAGTGTTCCCCTGCCTGACAAGTTTACAGACTGGGTTTTTTATTTCTCTCTTGTGTTCTTTATTTCATGTCGTCTGGATGGCAAGCCTACACGTCACCCCACGGTCTCATCCTAACTTAAGCCAGTCCCGCACGCCACATGCTGCTCAACGACCCCGAGGTGCAGGCAGAGCCTCGCTCATGGGTCCACGCAAAGCTGGAACCAGTCCTGGGAAACTGGGAAGAGTGCCTCCCTGGTTTCACAGATGTCATAGGGAGCTGCCTGGCGTGCAGGTGTCCGCCCCCTGCTGAGTACCTTTCTTTCTGATGCTCTGGTCTCTTAAAACTCACCTGCACAGACCTCATGCAGACGCTCAGCTGCACCTTAGATCTGCTTCACGTCAGGTGGTTGGTGTGCGCTCTCTTTTGCGCACACACACACACAGCAGGGGTGTGCGTCTGTCTCTGAGAAACTGCCTTTACTGCCCTGTTAGGCTCAAAGAATCAAAATTGCCAGGATGGTGAGTGGAGTTTGCAGAACTGCTGCTCAGGAGCAGTAGCACTGCCAAGGAAATGAGTCCAATCACAGTGTCTTCTTGAATTGCAATCTCTGCGTCCTCGTTGCCTCGCCTAGTCCTAAATCGCCCGTGCGGCTGCTTACTGTCTATACCCGCAGTTCTAAAAACACCTCTGCTCGAGGAGTTTCCCCTGTGGCATCCATGGGGCAGCTAAACCACAGTGCGAAGCCCATTGCAGCCAACTAGAGAGAAGGAACCATAAGCCAGGACCCCGAGAGGAGGCACCCCGCCGTGCTCCTTCGCAGACCCCAGGATGGCAATCTGGCTGGTGATGAACGCGCCCCACAGCAAGCCGTCGCTCCTGGCATCCTGGGCTCTGTGCCTCTTCCTGGCCTGGCCGATACTGCTCTTCAGGGTAAGAACAAGGCCATGGCCCCCAGCTCCTGTCACTGGGCCTGGCCTGTGTGTCCCGTCCACCACCAGTGTCTGGGGCAGTTCCCACCCAGACCCAGCACCAAGGCATCCTTCAAGGGCGAGAAGGGGATTTCCTTCTTTTCATGATGTGGGCGCTTACTCAAGGAGAGAGCTGGGCTTTGAGGGGGCTTGGGGTTTTGTTTGTGTGTTTGTTTGTTTGTTTTGGATTTTTGGTTGTTTAAGACAGGGTCTCACTATATATTCCAGGCTGGCCTTGAACTCACTATGTAGCCCAGGCTGACCTCGAACTCACAGTGATCTTCCTGCCTCAGCCTCCCGAGTGCCAAAATTATAGGCATGTACCACCATGCCTGGCAAGGCTTTACATTTTAATAAACTGATTTCTTATGCATCTGCATGCCGTGTGTGTGTGTGTGTGTGTGTGTGTGTGTTACTCATGTTTTGTTATCTTTGTTTTAAAAATCCTGAGAAGGACATATTTTGTTGGAGAAAGCAAATGGCTCTATGACCCTCAGCGTGATTCTCTCTCTTTTGAGAAGTAGACTCAAAACTCCATCATTGAGATATGGATAAAGTGGCACAGTGACAACGTGGTACCCAGACCTGAATGGGTGTTTGGCCCTGTGTGTGGAAATCAGTCTCAGCTTCTCAGTCAGGGGGCTGTGGGCTCCTGAATCCAAGGAGAACCACGGGGCACCAAAGGGCATCTTAACAGTCAGTCCTCCCCTCAGTCAGCCTCTCCTCCCACAGGCTGGGGCTCACTGACCGCGTCTGGCATCTGCTCTGGGGAGAAGATGAACGCAGTACCATACTCTTACCAAACTGCCTGCCAGATGTTGACACCGCGGACATTTCTCTATATCGTCTCCTCTCTCCTCCCAGATGTTCCTGTAGCTGGATCCTCACCTTATCCAGATCTTAGCTCAGATTTCTCCTCCTCAGACAGCGCTTCCTGGCCACCAAATCTAAAAATCTAAAAATGGCCACCACCCTCAAGATTCCATAAATCTGCCCAGAACGTAATCCGCCATGTTGGAATCAGACACACTTGTCTACAAGGAACACTGTCCGGAGACCAAGCCAGACGCCCTCCCTCAGCTGTGCAGATTGGTCAGAAGCTGAATCTTCACGGCAGAGAAAAGCAAATTCAGCCCCTTCCTATTTCTAAAGAATAGGAGAGTATAGACTCACAGGCTTATGGGAGTTAAAAACTAGACATATAGCTAGGAAGAAAGGGCAAACACACCATTCTCCAGCAAAACAACCTAGCATACACATCAGAGCCTTCACAATACTTCAACTGTTCGACCTAGGGATCCTAATGTTAGAATTTGTCCTAAGAAAGCAATCAAGAGTTATAAATAAGATGTTCATTGGTACTACTTATAATAATGAAAAATAAAAAGATGCTATGCAGCCATTAATGATTCTTTGTAGAGAAACAAACCAAATGTCTTTTTTTTTTTTTTTTTTTTTTTTGTGGGTACCGGGGGGTCGACCTCAGGACCTCGCGCGCCAGCAGGCGCCCGTGCCGCTGAGCGATATCACCGGCCCCTTTTTCGTATGTGGGATCCGGGAGTCGAACTTGGGCCCTCGCACTTGCCGGGCAGGCGCTTAAGCCACTGAGCCATCTCACCGGCCCCCAAATGTCTTTTGATGCTGGTGGACAAACTAAAGGTAGCCTATTCATGCAATGGAATAGCATTCAGCCTTGAAAAGGAATGGTATTCTGACACATGCCCCAGTGTGAATCAACCTTGCTGATACGGCACTAAGTGAAATACGCCGGATAGGAAAGGACAAATATATATGTCTGGCTCCTAAGAACTTAAGAGTAGTCAAAACCATAGAGACAGAAAGTAGAAATAGTGATTGCCAGAGGCTGTGGCGGGTGGGAGACAGAGAATGGGGAGTTAACATTTAATGGGCATGGAATTTCAGTTTGGGAAGATGAAAAATTCTGGAGATGAATGCTGGTTCATATCGCATAATGATATGAACATACTTAATGCCACGGAACTGCATGCTTAAAAATAGCTACAATGGTAAATTTTCTTCTATGTATTTAACAGTTATAAAAAACAGGAGCAAGAAAATTCTCAGTATGGGAGAAATAGTGGATAATATTGTTTCCATTTTCTATAAAAATCACTGTAAACTCATGTAGAGAAGACAAGGCTGGAGAGATATTCCAAACAGACTATTAATCCACATTATCTCTCAGTGGGATTATGAGTAACATTCTCCTTCATACTTTCCTGTATTTCCAAATGTTCTAAATAAACATGTAGCATTTTTATAACTAGGAAATAAAATAAAATTTAAAAGCCCTCTTCCTACGAGTCAGCCCCCTACTCCGCATTGTTATTCCGGTAATAGCAGGGATGACTACCTGCAAGTGTGTGCTACATGCATTTCTGCACCGCAGCCTGTGTGCCCAGTAGACTACAAGTGCCAGGGGGACAGATACTTTGCGCTATTCTTGCTGGATCCTTAATTCTTGAACATTTCCAGATACTTAATGGGCACTCTATAAATACTTCAGTGAAAAAGAATGAGTCAACAAATTAATGGATGAATAAACAAATAAATAAGTCACCCTCAGTGTCTCCATCTGTCCCTGCTGCTATAATAAAACATGTTAGACTGGGCAATTTATAAATAATAGAAACTTATTTTTTTCATAGTTCTGGAAGCTGGGAAGTACAAGATCATGGCACCAGTAGATTCAGCATCTGGCAAAGGCTTGCTCTGGTTCATAGATGGAGACTCTTGCGCATCCTCACATGATAGAGAGGGCAAACAGCACCCTCACACCTCTTCTACAAGGCCACTGTCACAGTCTAGGTCTTTAATGCCCCCCTCCATGGTCTCACGTACTCAGAGGTGCGGCTTTTGGAAGGTGACTGGAAAACGGGGACCCCATACTGGATTGATCCATGGATGAGTTCTTAGCTGAAGGTGCTAGTAGGAGGTGGGGCCGATTGGAGGAGTGACTCAATGAGGCTTCTCCCTTCTCTCTCTGCTTCCTGCCTGCCATGACTTGAGCAGCTTTCCTCCACCCAGGCCCTTCTACCATGCTGTTCCTGCCTTGGAGCCAGCCAGCCATGGACTGAATCCTCTGAAACTATAAGCCAAATAAACCACTCCTTCTTGAAGGTGCAGGTTTTGGGTATTTTGTCCCAGCAATGGGAAAGTGGCTAATATAGGTACTAATCTTGTTCATGATGGCTCTGCCTTCATGACTTAGTCACCTCCTAAAGACCTCAACTCATAATACTATCACATGGGTGATTGTCAACACATGAATGGGGGGCACAATCAGACCATAGCATTCAGGTTAGGACAGTGGGCATTCCTTTGTCCTGTGCCCCCATCCCAGACACTTGGGACATCAACTCTTCCTCCTGTCTTTAGGGTGGTCAGGATTACAGGAAGGGTTTTCTCAGAGTAAGGATGATCAGAATGAAAAAAAGCCTAAAATGTCTCCAAAATACTATAAGGTTAACAGGGTGAGTAGACTAGAAACCATAAAGTTAACTGAAAGGCCTAAGAATGGAAAAGGGAACCTAAAAAAGAGAAGAAATGCTGTGTCTGTCTCCAAATACTGGAAGCACAGCCAGGAAGAACTCGCACTCATTCAGTAAATATCCGCCAAGCCTCTTTTGTGTTCCAGGGTCTGAGGGAGGAACCGAGGGTATCCCAAAAAAATGGGATTCGATTTCATGTGTTTGACTCCAGAAGACCGAGGGGAGAAGTTTAGACAGAGATCCGAATGCATCATAAGTCAGAGTCCAAAGCAGTACCTCTTAAAGTACCTGATGTGGAACCCCAGGGACATGTGGGTCGTCCACTTAGGTTATATGAAAAAAAAATTCCTGGTCCAAATCAGTTTAGAAATTTTTTGAGATAAAGTTGGACTCTTTAAACTTCAGCTCAGGGCCTCCCAGAGGCCTTAATATGCCACTGTATCCTATCATCCTCCTCTCCCAGGCACGCCCCTGAGACGCTGGGCACCGTGCACCACAGATGCCGGCCTGCACTCTGAGTCCTTTGCCAGTCTGGTACCCTCCTCCCCACTCACCTCGTCCCCAGCCTCCACTTCCACACTCTCTCCATCCTTGCTTTGAACTTGGCTTTGACAAACCACCCTAGTACCGCTGACTTCTTCCTGAGCTCTGCCTAGCCAGGATTCTGACTTCCTCCTCGAGCTACCCAGGGCCGCCCTGGCAAAGCTCTCCCTGATTCAAGTTTTCCATCCAGCTCTCTACACAGGAAGGAGGGAGACCCAGACCAGTTCTCGGGGAAGGGAGGGCACACACACAGACAGCTTGGGCTTTTTGATGTTCAAATATCTTGCCTGTTTTTTTTTTTCCAACTACCTCTTTGATGGGTCTGAGATTCTGTAATGCCTATTTCTAGGCATAATTTTAAATACTTAGGTACCTGGGAAACCACCTATTTCTGTAGACTGAATCATCTTACTCTGGAACTCGGGTGCTTTGCCACACAGATAAATGAGACAAAGCCACTCATGCAAGATCCCTGGGGCAGGTGCTGCCTTCCAGCCAAATGAATAAAACCCCACCATGACTTTACAAGCTTGCATGAAATCCCTGCAGGAGAAACTACTATGATTTGAAGCTACAGTCCTAAAAGTCCCTCCAAGTTTTGTCCTCTTACCTTGTAACTTGAGTTCTCATTCCAAAATCCAGGGACCTCATTGATTGCAACACTTCGATGCAGCCCATGTACTAGAATAAGGAGAAAAAAATAAGAACAAGTCGGATAAAAATACCACCGAGCTTTTTCTGCATTACACAGGGACTTCCTGGGAAACAACTTAAATCAGCTCCTGTTATCGAGGTACATTTGCACACTGCAACGACCATTGATATTTCTGACCATTACTGGGCATACGCCTCAGGTCAGCTACAAGACATCAGCGAAATCCAAACTATATTAGAAGTGCATAACACGGCCAAACATGAACAGAGACGAATGAAGGATCTGTGGTTAAGAGCGTGGGCTCGGGGGCCAGACAGTGCGAATTTGCATCCTGGCTCTGGCCTTCCTTCCCTGTGGAACCTCAGCCAACCGCTCACCTTTTCTGCATCGTAGTTTTTGTCACTAGTAAAATAGAAATATAGTTAGAATCGTTGTAAGAGGTACCTTATTTCATACACGTAAAGCTTTTAGAACTGGATGGATGGATGGTTATATGTATGCGTGTATGCGTGCAGAGGTGCCCAAATATTAGAGGAAGAAAAAATAAATATGGGACAAGTAATACAGGGTTGCCCAGTCTCTAAGAAGCTGTAACGAGCATATAAATGTATGGAACACAAAATTTGGTAACATAAGCTTTTACCATCTTTTGTAAAATCACTGAACTCATGAGGCAGTTCAGCAAAGAAAGAGTCCCGTCCCACACCAGGGACTGTAAGTTCAGCCTGAACACAGAGCATCAGAAGAGGAACTGCGGCTCATAAATTGAAAAGGCGCCTTCTGTGTGTGATGAGGCAGCCAGGGGAGCCACGCGGGGCTGCTGCGCTTGCTGACACTTGTGGGCTGGAGGAGGCTGCAGTCAGCAGCAGCGAGGTGGGAAGTGTGAGGGAGCAGTTAGGATGCTTCCGTGGAGAGGAAGTAATGACAGCCCACACGGAGGGGAGGGGGAGGTGCAAGTGACAGCGCGGAAACAGACATCACAGGGCTCCGCAGTGGATGCAATTTGGAGAATGGGAGAGGAATGAGTCAGGCTGAGTCAGACCCTCTCCGCCAGGGTGGCAGAGGGAACAGCAATGCCATCAACAGCCCAGAGAGCCAGGAAGGGGGAGATGATGAATGCCTTGGGACCCGTTGATGACTTCGTCAGTGGGGTGGCCAGGGAGTAACAAGCTGGCAGCTGGAAATTGCATTCTGGCTCCTGGAGATGAATGAAGCCCAGGGATGCAGGCTTAGTCTTTGGTGGGGTTCTGCCAGGCAGGTGTGGGAGGAAATCCCCTCCGCAGAGCCTGGCGGGTTTCTCTGAGACTTGTCTGGGCCATGGCAGGAGAGTCAAGCCATCTGGTGCATGGGGACCCACAGCTCCTTGGATGTGACCCACTTCCTGTTGTGCTTTCCTTTGGAAGCCTTCCAGCCTCCTTCTGCTTGAAAATGGTCAAGCACCATGGAAAGATGGCAGGAGTAGGTGACAGGGCTCTCCCCAGACACTTTTCATAGTATTTCTCAGCAGGTGCTTTTGAATTAGCTTCCTAAAAACAGCTCAGCACACTGTCTTTTAAAGTCCTGAGGTTATGGAAGGATGGACAGCCCATCTACTCTTTGTTCAGGACACCAAGAACCTGGTGTCCTGGGGCTGGGGACAACGCACTGGCCTGGAAAAATCTCAGCCAGAACCATTAGCCACAGCCCTCTTGAGGTCTCCCAGATTGACCCAAGAAACATACTGGATCTTGGTTCTGTCCCCATCGCCCTGTATTTCCCAAAGCCTGGGTACCACAGGGAAGTAAGTGATGTCTACAGATTTCTTTAGAGTAAACCATAAGGCTTATCTGGAGAAGGAAGCCAGATTTAGGGGGTATGCTCGAAAGGCCATTTCAAAAGCTGTCAGAAAAGGAGCTTCCAAGGGCCTGAGCTCCACATCCAGGTGGGTAGAAAAGTCTGTGGCCTCCCCGGCCACTCAGCTCCTCCTGCCCTTCGGCCCCCTCTTCCACTCCAGAACCTAATCTGGCTCCCTGTTGAGGCAGGAGATAGAACAAGGCCAAGTAAATAACAGAAAGTCATGAGACACGAACCAAGAAACCAGACAGGGTAAGGACGACTGGGCCAAAATATTAAAAATCCAAAGATAAAGGAAACCCTGTCCCCCAAGACCCCCAGGGATACATAAGCCTGAGAGTACACAACCCTGGCCTGTGTCCAACCTCATCCACATTGCAGTTTTGACCCCACTCCCACTGGGCTTTGGATGCCATGATGCTTCCTCTAAAAACCTTGTATGGTCAACAACTCCCCCTCCCGGTGATGGGCCGAGCCAGGTACCCATGGGACCACGACTCCTCTCCATCCCCAGCGACGGATCCTCTCATAACCCAGGACCTTAAGAGACCCAGTGCCCACCTCAGGAAGCTCTTCTCCTGGTCTGCTCTCACCCTGTAGAGCGGACCTTCACTTCTTTCGCTTACTCTTGCAACTCTTTTTAAATAACTCTTACTCTTGATACTCTTTCTGAGTGTCCCGCTCAGTTCTTTGTTCGGGACTGCAAGAACCTGAGAACAACTCCGCAGCGACTGCCCATCTGATAATACCGTCTCCTACACTCGCAGTTCTGGGAAGAACGGACTTCCCACCCAGGGTGGGGAGCAAGTCTGGGTTACACCCACCATTCCCCCAGGACACCTTGTTGCTGCGGAGTGAGTGTCATCATCATCTTTCCCTGTAACTAAGTCACAAACGGGTTTATTGGTGCACAAAGGTAACCTACATCTTCCACACTCTGGCACAGTGAATTTCCAGTCATTGCTTACTTGCCTAACATCTAGCCTCAAAACAAACTCATTACTGTAAACCCCTGGGCCCTCATTTTCTGGTGCCCACTTACCCCTTCAGCCTTATTCATCACTCTCCCACTTGCCCTTTGCCATCACCTGGCTTCCTTCCATTCCTCGGATCCATCCAGTTCTTCCTCTCTGCCTCTCCCCTCTGCTCTGCTGCTCTGATTCTTCTTTATCCTTCAAGTTCCAACTTAAATGACACCATTCATAGGTCCCTCCCACCACCCTTTATCACAGCCCCTGTTTGTCACCATGTCACTGAAGTACCAGGTTTACTTGAAAGTTTGTTTACTTGTTCCCTTGATTATAAGCATCCTAAGAGAAAGACTGACCACCATCAGAATCCCACCACCTGGCACCTTCTGGGTATTCAATAAACACTGGCTGAAAGCATGGGGACAGTGTCTAGTGCCCAACACTACCAAGCCTTTTAAATGAGCAGGGTTGGGGGAGGCTGAGGGACCTGAAGCTTTGAGCAGTCTCCCCACCCTGGGGGACAAACAGAACAGGAGCACCAAGGTCTCAAGAGGAGATACAGGCACCACAGGCCAGGATGCTACCTGTATCAGTCACTTTCCTGTTGCTGGGACCCAACACCCAACATCTGCAATTTAAAGGAGGAGAGTTTTATTCCAGCTCACAGTTTCAGAGGGTTTAGTCTATGGTAGGTTGGCTCCAAGGAAGAAACAACATGGTGGAAGGGTGGGATGAAGAAAAGTGGCTCATGTCATGGCAGCCAGGAAGCAGAGAGAGAAAGGAAGAGCCAGGGATAAGAATACACCCTTCCAGGTCACGCCTCCAGCCAGGCCTCACCTCCTAATAGGACAGGAACTCCTGAACTCATCCATGGGTGAGTCTACTGATAAGTATGGTGCCCAATGATGCAATCACCTTCCAAACACATGAAACTTTGGGGACATTTTAGATCTAAACCATAACACTACCTTTGGCAGCTTTCTCAATTTCTCAGTAATTCACCCCATGTGTGTTACATCTGGTGTTCCCCATTTGAGAGAAGGTGACAAACAATCTAGATGGAGGGGATGGTAGTGAAGTGGGAAGCAGGAAAGAAGGCACCCATTTCCTTATTTCTCAGCCGTGTTGGGCTGGGGATAGAGCCATCCCTGGACAACCCAATGGATGGCGGGAATTTTAGGAGAATAAGCTGCATTCTGAAGAGTTGGGGGACAGAGAGACGAGAGAGCCAGCTAGGACAGAGACACTCCAAGGCTGGTGAGGACCAAGACCCATGTGAGGGACAGTGTCAGTGTGGGGACAGCTCCTAGCCCAGGGAGATGAATCACCAATGGTGGCATTTGGTTTTCAAGGAGGATGGCGTTTCAGTGCTTTGGGGGTGAGGGAAAGAGGGTTCCCAAGGCTTGTTCTAGTCACACTTCACGGCAATAATTGCCATCCTCAGGCAGGACCCTGGGATCCTCTTCCCTGCTGGTTAACCTGTCTCGTCACACTTGTCCGTCAGCAGCCGCACAGGTGACACCTTCAACCACCCTCGCTGTCACCGATAGCAAGGTCTGAGATGGTCTGAGATGAGAGCAGTGGGAACAGTTCCCCTGCCACTGTAACTGAAGCCACAAGTACCCCACAGCCGGGAAGGAGCTGGTTTTCCCCTGACTGCACAGCCCATTTTACTTAAAGCTATTGTTATGACGAGTGGGGAGGGGACGGTGCTTAAAAGGGATCTGTCCACTGCAAAGTGATAACCGCATAAGCAGAGTGGCCGGCTATCAAGGCCCCAGGGAGGAAAGCTCAGTGCATTCGAAATAAACTGCAGGTAGAACACCCCCATTCATTTATTAAGTGCAGGTCGGGGTAAAATGCAGTCTCTGTTGTTAAGAAAGCTGGCCCCGAAAAGATAGAATAACCCAGGAAAGAGAGGACCTATCTGTTTTTATGAGGCAATCCATGGCGCTCAACTCCATTTAATAGCTGAGGAGATTAAAGCCTTTTAAAGGGCTGGGCCTGGCTCCATTTCACTGAGTCTGAATTAGGATTTATTTAGTTTGTAGCCCATGGCTGGCATCCTGTAGGACAAAATGAAAAAGGGAAGGGGGGTGTCCAGCTGGCTCTTGCTCATCCTTCCTGTGGGCTACACCCGCGAGAGTCACACTCTGGGGAGACTGGGGACACAATGGGGACAGCAGACAGAAATTCGAGCTGCTCTGGGGACCGCAAGGTTCCCCAATTCCCCGTCCTGTGGCAAGCAGAAGACACTGGAGAGCTTTATGCGAGGAGGACAGTGTGGAGAGGAGGGGCAGAGGCGGTGACTCCCAGCCCTCCCTCCCTGTGCACCCCCAGGCCGGGGGGATGATTTTGTACTCCAGACTTCAATTCCTTGGTCCTGGAGAGAGGTGAATGGCCAGCTTACAGTCACCAGTATTTTGGGCAATGCATTCCAGTGAGGAAACTGCTGGGGTTTTCAGAGAAAAGGAATGACAGCTGGCTTGCATGACAATCTCACCCTGACCCTCTTACTGAATGACTTCAGGATGTTACCTATGGACAAAAGATGTATCCCTGTCTCCTCTGAAAGGATGTGTGCAGGACCCGCAAGAAAGTTAGCCATGGCTGCCTCTGGAACCTCCAGGAAAGAGGCAGCTTTGTACTCTTTCCTTACACTTGGGCTGAATGCCTTTTCACGGATGGCGTATTCCCTTTCCTAGAATGCTCCTGCCCCTGTGCTCAGAGCAGTGCAAGAGACATTTCAGGTAGAGGCCCTCTGTGCTGGACAAGTTTAAAATTTGAACAATACAACAGTCAACGGAGAACAGTCTAGAATCAGTGGAAGACAGTGAAGGACCGACCTTCACGCAATGAAGGTTCACAACTGGTAGAGGCTGCGAAGGTGGCAAGAAGACATTGCAGGAATTTCCTGCTATCTTTAAATAGCTTCTAGCCTCTCCCATTTGTGGGCATAGGGTGGAAGGACATTTCCTTCATAGCCTCAAGATGCTGTCTCCCCCTTTTCACTTTCTACTCCTGCTTCAACGTACCCTCACCTCAGCACACCGCTAACACTGCCAAGCACACCAGCTACTTTCTCCTCGTTCACGCCAGTGAAGTATTGCTCTGTAGCCACCCCTGTTTTTCTCCTCTGAGCATCTCTCCTTCTTTGGCTTCTCCAATTTGTCCTCTTTCTCCTCTGACTAGTCCTTCTCTGTGTTCTTTGCTGGTACCTGCCCCTTCCCCCATGCACATCCAGGGTTTTTCTTTAAACAATAGTGATTTCTCTTCCCAACCTATGACAGAGATTCTCAACCCTGGCTCCATGAATCACAAAGAAAGCTTTAAAAAAAAAAAAAAAAAGCATGCTTCCCAAGTTCAACTCCAGCCCAAGAAAATCAGCCCTTAGCATAGATATTCTTATGCCTTAGTTGCTACAGGGTGCTGAAGGCCCACAGGATCTCAGCCCAAGCTCTCTCCTATCTCCGGGGCAGTATAAGCACATGAATATTCTACTTGAATCTCCAATTCAGTACATCTAAACTATCTCTCCAGTTGCATTTCTGATCTCAACGAACAGTATCACTATACATGTAGTTCAACCAGAAAAGCCAACTCTTTCCTTTCAGGTCTCTCATCCAATCAGGAGCTAAGCTCATCCTCGCAATCTCTGCATCCTCTCTCGTCTCTCCTCTGTCTTTACCCTCAATGCCACATCCTGCCCAACTTTTAGTGTCTAATTTTTCTATCTCTCAATCTCAGTGTAGCAGACTCACATCAAATCACATAGAGTGTACACAAATTCAACTATATCCACTGGGCAGGCAGAGAGGAGGGGTCAGGACCTTTGTTCGCCCCCTCAGCCCAGCTTCCAACTCTACTCCCCCAACCAGACTTTGACCTTCACTGCCCAGGAGCGAAGGGATCTCCCCATAAATGCAAGCAGAAACTCAAGACACTGACTGACTCGTGCACGTCCAAGAGTTGGAAATGCCAAGGACAGCCCAGTGCATTCCCTACTCTATCCAGTCTATGGTAATACATAGCCCTTGCTAAGACAAGGTCTCTGTCCTTCCCAGCACAGCTAGCCCATTACAGAAATGCACATCTGTCATGTTATCATTGAATCGTAACCCACCCCATTCCCCATTCCCACTTAAAACCCTTACAGGCTCCCCATGCTTAACACAGAACTTTAGAGATCTTCAGAAATCACCTGAGAAACGTACAAAGCAGATTTTTAAAAGCAGATTCCTGGGCGCTGAGATTCTTCAGTAAGTCTAGGAGGGTGTAATAAGCTCGCAGGTGTAAGAGTGACACTGAAGAAAATACCAGTGTTCAGCAAAAGATGCAGCGCTTAGACCACAGGGCAGCCCCTGATGAACGCTCCCCCTTTCCCCCTTCTCCTGTCCCCTGCCTGCTTCTGAACTCACCAAGTTGTTCCAAGATCCTAAAGGATCCTCGCCTCTGCCCCTCCCATTGAAGCAGCGTTCTCGGCTGGTCCATCCAGCTCACACCTGCACGTCACTCGCGAGGAAGGCCAAGGCCACCTCCCTGAAGCCTCCCCTCCTCTCCTTCCCTGCCCGCGGGTCTCACCGCTCACTTCTCTGGCCCTGCCCCACGCACTGTATGAATTTCCAGCAGAAGCTTTGTAAAAACTTTAATTTCCTACGTGACACTTTTTGTCCACACATCTTAATCCCTCCTAAGGCAGGGATGGCGTCTGTCATCTTCACTGCATGCTCCAGGTAAAGCCTGGCTCAACGGCGCCTTGCAACGCATAAAAAAGATACGGCTCGGCTCGAGGTGACTTTTGAGAAGGGAAAGGGTGTGCATACGGAAATAACCATATTAAAGGTTTAGGTAACGTCAGCCTCTCTTTCAAACTGATCCTTGTCTAATGTAGATTTCTCAAAAGAATGATCATAAAGGTAAAAAAAAAAAAAAAATGCCATGCTTAATAATAAAGGTGTTCATCAGTGAACTAAGCCAGACCCAAAAAGTAGCTAGATCAGGGGAAACCTTGGAACCCCCTGGCCTCAAAAAGATGAGACCCAAACTGTTCATTTCCATCCCATGTTGTCGTTTAGGAAACCAGATCTTCTGATTTTTTTTCCAGCAGAAGTCAGAAGAAGTCATGGGCCAGTGAGATGGCTCAGCAGCGTAAGCGCCTGCCTGGCAAGTGCGAGGTCCTGAGTTCGACTCCCGGTAACCACATTAAAAAAAAAAAAAAAGAAAGAAAAAGTAATCAGAAACCTAAGATTTACAGTGTCATCTAAACTAAAAAAAAAAAAAAAAAAGAAGTCAGAAGTCAGACATTATTTGTGAATTTTCCTAATGTTTAAAGTTATCAAGTCACAACGAACAATCCAAAAATAAAATTAAGAAAACAATTTAATTTACAATAGAATAAAAAAGAATAAAATACTTAAGAATAAATTTAACAAAATAAATGCAAAACCTACTTTGAAAACTACAAATACTGTTGAAAGAAATTCAGAAGGTAAATGAACAGAAAAACATCGCATGTCTGTGGATCAGACAACTTAATATTGTTAAGATACTAGGAAACTGGTCTATAGACTCAGGACAAACCAAAATCCCAGATGGCTTCCTTGAAGAAATTGATAAACTGATCCTAAAAATCATGTGGAAATTCAAGGGACCTAGAATAGACAACACAATCTTGAAAGAAAGAGAAGGAGAGAGAGAGAGAGAGAGAGAGAAGGGAAGGGAAGGGAAGAAGAGAAAAGAAAAGAGAAGAGAAGAGAAGAGAAGAGAAGAGAAGAAAAGAGAAGAAAGAACGAAAGTTGGATGACTCATGTGCCCCAATTCCCAAACTTAACTTACCCAGCTACACAATGGAGACAGTGTGGCACTGCCATGGGGTAGACACACAGATCAATGGAACAGACTTGAATTCCAGAAACAAGGCTCTAGTTTACTGTCAGCTCATTCTGATGCCAAAACAATTCAATGAAAAGCAAAGACAGTCTCTTCAACAAATGGAGCTTAAGGCAGGCATAGATGATAAGGGCCTTGGATTAGGCAGTGGTTTCTTAGATATGACACCAAAAATACAAGCAACCCAAAGAAAATACATATATACTGGCTTCATAAAAATTAAATACTTCTGTGTTTCAAGGCACACAGTGAAAATGAAAAGACCACTCACAGAGTTGGAGAAAGTATTTCCGAGTGATATGTCTAACAAGGGACTTGCATCTAATATGTATAAAGAACACTTGCAACTCAAGAATAAAAAGACAACTCAATTTAAAATGGGCAAACAGTTCTACAAAGAAGATATACAAATGGCCCATTAGCACATGAAAAGATGCCAAACATCGTTCACCACTGGAGAAATGCAAATCAAAGAAACAATGAGATACCAATTTGCACCCTCTGGAAAAACAAATTAACTACAAGTAACACATGTTGGCAAAATATGGATACAATGGAACTGCCATACATTGCTTGCAAGAATGTAACATGGTGTAACCACTAGGGAAAATCCCCTGGCAGTTCTTTGAAAAGTTAAACGTATTTACCATATGACCCAGAAAGGCCACATATAAATACATATCCAAGAAAATGGAAAACACATGCCCACCCAAGAATTTGCACTTCTGTGTTCAAAGCAGCATTATTCATAATATCCAAACAGTGGAAACAGCCCGAATGTCCGTCAACTGATGAATAGATACAGCAGAAGCACCCAATAGACTAGTACTTGGCAATAAAAAGAAATGCAGTATGTATTGATACATGCTACAACATAAATCAACTTTGAAAATATTAACCTGAGTGAAAGAAGGCAGTTACAAAAGACCACAGATTGTATAATTTCATTTATATGAAATATGCAGAATAGACAAATCCATAACAGTAGAAAATGGGCTCCAACTGACCCAGTTATTCCCCTTCTAGGTGTCTTCCTGACAGTTAAAAGGTATCACATTACCATGATTCATGCATACCCATGTTTATATCAGTTACAGTGATATACACATAACCATGTTTATAGCAGCACAACTAATAACAGCTAAATCTTGGAAGCAGCCTATATATGTCCATCAACAGATGAGTGGATAAAGAAAATGTGGTATTTACATGCAATGGAGTACTACTCTGCCATAAAGAAGGATAAGTTTGTGTCATTTGTAGGAAAATGGATGTACACTGAGACCATAATGTTAAGTGAAATAAATCAGACAAAGCTTAAATATCACATGGTATCTCTTACATGAGAAACCTAAAATATAAATAAAGAAAATAGGAGAGAGAGGGAGACAGAGATCTTTTGCAAAAGGCAAGGAGACCAAGGGATGGAGGGAGGGGAGGAGAGGGGATGAAAAAGTAAGCTATGTTAGGTCCATGTACCAACTCCCCAGGATGAATGTAATCAAGATGCACTGCAAACATGCACTAATAAAAATTAAAATTTAATAAAAAGAAAAAGAAAATGAGGACTTAGGAAGAATAGGTGTGGCTGCATTACAGGGTACAAGGCTTCTTTTGGAGTTAATAAAGTTCTAAAAGTGGTGATAGCTGCACAACTCTGTAAATATGCATAAAAAACAATAAATTGTACGTTTTAAATGGGTGCACTACATGTACAGCATGTGAAGTATATCTCAATAAAACAATTACTAAGAAGTAAAAATCTGCAAGTAGTATGTGACCCCTGGCAGACCCTGCCCAGGAAGAACATAGGAATGGATGAGTAATGAAAACACGGATGAGGCTCGGAACTGGGTATGGTTGTTTGAAACCTTCCCCAGCACCCAGAGGCAGGGTTCGGTGCCCCTCCTGCGGGTCCCGGGGCATCCGGGGCACACACGCAGGCTGTGCTGACCAGCAGTGCGGAGATGCATCTGCCTCAGTGCCCATGCCCCCACTGGGCTCTGGTCTGCACAAGGGCAGAGAGGTGCATCTTAGTCATCTTTATGCCCAGCACCTCTTACAGTGCAATGAATGATTTATTTGAATGAATTTGCCGAGAATGATGTTCAGGAAGTCTCAGAATAGCCTGTGTCGTAACTGGACAGTTTGTAACCTGTTCCTTCTTAAAGGGCTCTGTCACTTGTGACAAGGACCCTGAGCCATGCTGGCCAAAGCCCTCCGTGTGCCAGGTTAGAGGTGGAACATAGATTTTATGATAAGGGAACAGACAGTGCTCTCCCTTTCAGGGCAACACTAATCAAATGAAGACCCAGGCAGGCCAGCAGTGGGAGTGGGGCCTGTCCCTGGGAGGGGGAGCAAGTTTAGAGGGAGCTTAGAGAGGCAGGGGACAGCCGCTCGGAGACCCCAAACGAGAGGTGCCAGAGCCTCCCTTCTCTCCGTCAGCCTCTGCCCTCTTTAATTTTCTTTTCTGCAGGCTCTTGTCGCTTGCCCACTGTCTCCTCCTGCCAGCAGGTTAACAGCAGAGAGCAGGTCTGCTCTGTCCCCAACACCTAGAACACTGCCTGGCCCATGGAAGCCCCTCAAAATACATTTTAGTTGACTGAATTGAGCACATTTTAAAAATCCAGACACCACCTGGAAGCTCCTCCTTCTACCCCCAAAGCCCCGGCGACCCCATTCCTTCACGGGTGGGGTTCTGGTGGAATCTCCACCTTCTAAGTCCTTCCTCAATGCTCACAAGAACGGACCCGCCTGAAGGAAAGCTGTGTCCTGCCGCTCTTCCGAAAAGGAGACCTCCCTCTGCAGGACTCCAGCCCCCAAACCCCGCCCTCCGCCTCTTTCCACAGATGGAGAGTTCTCATCAGCTCCACTCGTGACAATCCCACTCCTCCTAAAGAAAGCACAGCTGGTAAGGTCTCAGTACCATCTCCCCCAGGGGTTTGGAGCTGAATTCCAGACGTTTAAGCTGATTGAGACAAAAAGTTTCTCTTTGACAGCGGGCAGCCCAAGGTTTCACGGATAACGTGTCTTCAGGGCCAGAAGCCAGATACATAGGGACAACCTCGCTCTCACTGCACCTGGGTGATTCTAACACGCTGGAGAATGGGCTGGGAAATGGGCCATGAAAACCTTCTCATTCATCAGAGAAAGGTGCGGGTCACTGTGGGCAAGGAAAGAATGCCAGCCATCCGCACCCCGAGGCGGCTCTGGATCTCATTCCAACAGTCCCACACCCATGGGATTGTGCTGAGCTGCCCAAGGGCTCACCCCTGCCTGCAGACGGCCCTCAGCTGGAGAACATTCTGGGGGACCACAACTGCGCCCTTGCCCCTGTGTGTCTGAAGCCACACTGGCTCTTCCTGCCAGAAAAGTCATCTGATGTGACCACGGGCGCTCTGACTGACCATCAGCACATCCGATCTTCACCGAGAGACCGGGACGGGAGTGGAAGAGGTGGACGATCCCCTTTACACACTGAAAAACTGAAGAGCTGCAGGGCTGGGGGTGGAGAACGCAGATCTCCGAATGTTGCAGCTGCTGAATTCCACACCCAGGTGAAGTTCATCACGTAGGGGAGGCCAAGCTCTGCATCTATGGAAACACACACTCACACATGCACACACGCACACACCCACGCACACACACACACACACACACACAACAGTACGCAGCAGTGCGGGTGCTCACTGAAGCTGAGAGGGCTCCCCCATTCCCAGCAGGCATCCACTGACCTCAGCACCCCGGGGTCCTAGGCTTCTAGATGCCCCATGGACTACGATGGGTAGAGTTCTGGGAAATGCTTAAAGTGAAAATGGATTCAGGAACCTGAAAACGTCTGGATTAAAGACACTGCATTGTGTCTCTCTTCCACCTGCGCATCAAAATCCCGTAGGTCGACAGATCAAAAACTATAGTGACTTTAAATTTAAAGGAAACATTTATTACAGTAAAAGATGCGTTGCCAGTAAACCCCCTCAATATACTGCCCCTCGCTTCAAATACCCATTATTCATCAGATCTGGCACTGTGTGACTTCCAGCTCATCCCCAAAGTCAAAATGACCATAAAAGAGAAATATTTTGAATCCATTCAGGACATTGAGGCAGCCACAACACAGCTAAAGACACTCACAAAAGAGGACTCCAGAACTGCTTCAGAAAGTGGCCAGGACTGTGGGATAAGTGTGCTTAAAGCGATGGGGAATATTTTGAGGGAGATTAATAGCAATATGTCTTTCACTATACTCAATTTTTTAATGTAAACACTCACCATATATTTTGATCACCCCGTGTAGATAGGTAGCTAGATATCATGAAGAGAAAGAAGAGTGGTGAGGCCAGGCATCTACTGAAGTTGGCAAATATTTTCATACTCTTTAATAACTTACCATGTGACTTAAACAGAGACGCCTGCACCTGCCATTGGTGTGGCTTGAATGTATCCCCCCACATTTCATGCGTTAGAAAGGTAATTTTTACATTTATATGTCAGTGGTAGCTGGAGATGGGGCCCTTAGGACGTAATGTGGATTCAATGAGATCACGAGGGTGAGGCCCCGTGATGACATTAGTGGCTGTATAGGAGGAAAAGAGACCAAGCTGGTGCTCTTACTGCCTGGCCATGTGGCGCCCTGGGCCAAGTCATGACCCAGCAAGAAGGCCTCGCTGAGCAGATGCCAGTGCCCAGCTTTGGACTTGCCAGCCTCCACAAACGTGAGCCAATGAGCTCCTCGTCTTCATAATCACCCAGTCTCAGGTGCCCTTTTAGAGTCACAGAAAATGAAGACAACCGAGATAATAAATACGTCGTCGGTTCCCCATCATGTCAGTCACCCCACGTGTTCTGCAAAAGCAAGAAGCTTGTGGTACAGAGGTGACTTCTCCCTGACCAAAATGTCCTCAGGGTGTTTCTGGCAGAAGCTTCTTAGGCGCTTGTATCTTATATTTGGCTTTTAATGTCGTTACTGTGATTCCAAGTTGCAACTAACAGCTCTAACCTTGACTGCTGGCCATATGTCCAAGGCTTAAGAGATTTCTGTCCCCTCACAGTCCCGGTCCTAGGAGACAAGAATGTGACTGTCTGTTGTTGTTGGGCCAAGTCCGCAACCTGGTGGGACTGGTTCCTCCTAACGAAACTGAGAGCTGAAACTTGGGGAAAGGTTGCCCTACTCAGATTCAGCTGCTCGGTGAGAGCAAGGCTACCCTTTCCTAATGGACCGGGAAAACCCCAAGTAGTGTCAGAGCATTGGTGCACTTGGAAGTGGGGGAGCCTGAAGTGCGAAGTTTACAGCAGGAACAACCGAGCAGCGGATCCCGGCACCCGCAGGAGCAAACCCACGGTCAGGAAGGCAAGCGTGTTCTAGTCCCCGCAGCGCGCCTGCCTCTGGACCCTTTGTTCCCCCACTCACTCTCATTTTTCTCCTTTCCACCCTTTCTCTTGTGTACATGGGAGTCTTCGGTGCCAACCCTCAGCTATTTCCCACTTGCTCATTCCCTGCACACAGTAGGACCTCAAGTCTCTGAAGCTGGATGAGGCTCCTCACCTGGCCCCCGGCGTTGCTGTGGGAGGGGTGTGTCCCCGCGCCTTGCTCTGGTGGTTGGGAAGCTGCCCCCGGCCCAGGCGGCTGAGTGACAGTGACAGAAGGCAGAGCCCCCATCGCCGTGCTTTGGACTCATGGGGTGAGCAAGAATCCTGCAGGTGCCGAGAGGACGCGTTACTGCAGAATGACCTGGCCTGCCTGTCCCGACTCGGGCAGTGACCGTGACGGGGAGAAGGGAGACAGCAGAGCCAGGAGGGGGCCTCAGGCAGTCAGGGGGGCCTGGCTTTGAATCTCAGCTCTGCACACACTGGCTGTGAAACCGCAGCAAACAACTCATCCTCAAAGCCTCCGGGTCCTCGGCTGTGACAGCGGCAATGGTTTATCCGTTTCATGGGGATATCGTGAGGCTCCAATGTAGTGCACTGCAATGCTGGGCATGGTGACGGGTGTCTAGAAAGGGCTCAGCCAGCGACAGTTAGTATGTTGGGGTGGCAATGTTGTTTTTACTGACTGGTTTCGGTTTTGCCTGTCTTCTTCTGGGGACCTGGTGCATAAGGCTCAGCGACTTTGAAGGGACCTCGGCCAAGACCGTCTGGGTGGAGGGAACACCAGTGGGAGGTAAGGGGCTGTGGGGTGTGAGGGAGGCTCCCGGCAGGCCTTGGGAGTCGGGGAAGCTCCATCGGGGGAGGGCAAGCACGGAGGGGCTGGAAGATGGATTCCAGACAATGGGCACAGCATGCCCAAGAGCTCCAGGCAAGACTAGGGCTGCTCCAAGCACCCCAAGTCCCCCAATATGCCTGGAGTCCAGAGAGGTGGTCAGCAGCATCAGCAGGGGAACACTGCTTCAACCGTCCCATCTACTCTCTGCCCACACAGTCCACGGAGGGCACACACGAGTCTCATTTACCCTTATGTTCTCAGAGCCCAGCACACCATGCAGCACACAGTAGGCTCTCAGTTAACATCTGCTGAATGTTTGAGTATTAGAACCAAATTTCAGGCAACCCAAGCTGAAGGTTGATGCCAATTTCTCTTCATTTTTGCATGAGTTTCCGAACTGTACTTCCACCCATCCCACTTCTCAGACCCAAATAAATAAAAGCTAAAAATATAGCCCAGGTCATGAATCATAAATGAGATGGAAAAAGCAGTGACTCACGAAGTTAATCTGCTTCCCAGGAGAGTCTTGCTGGATGCCCTTTGCTCTGAAAGGTTAGGCAAAAAGCCAGAACCCTTGCTGTACAAATAGTGTGACTCTAAGGCTGCCATGGGGGGGGCATCATTTATTCCAAGGCTCCCAGGCAGAGAAGCCAAGGGGCGGCAGCCCTGAGCATCCCACCACGGACCAGCAGAGAGATAGAGCCAGAAGCAGATGCTAATAAGGGTGCTCTAGGAGTGTGCCCAAGAAAGTGAGCGGAGCCCCAGCCATTGTCTCAGTGGTCCAACGTGTCCGCCATCTTGTTGGCTATGGCCATTGTCTCAGTGGTCCAATGTGTCCGCCATCTTGTTGGCTATGGCCATTGTCTCAGTGGTCCAATGTGTCCGCCATCTTGTTGGCTATGGCCATTGTCTCAATGGCTCAGCATGTTTGCCATCTTGTTGGCTATGGCCATTGTCTCAATGGCTCAGTGTGTCCTCCATCTTGTTGGCTAGGGCCTTCATATGGTTTCTGCCATGGCCAACTTGACACCATAGCTTAGTGAATCATTCCCATGCTTAGTGAGTGATGGGGATAATTATATTTTGTATCCTTGTCAATTGAGCTGGGGATGTAATCTAACATAACAGTGATAGTATGTGTATAGTCTCTCCTGAGTACCCATGATTCACTTAGAATGGGACATCTTTTTTTGTTATTAGCTTGTTTCTCAACTCTGAATGCCTCAAAGATTAAATAATTATACCTACACCCCAGCTCACACAAGTCTGACTCTGCCTTGAGTACCCAGCATCCAGAGTAGCTGATCAAATTAAACACTTATTGCGGGAAGTTGTACACCCACAAATGAGAGCATCGGCGAGTACTCCCACAAGGTAGACAAACATTAGCAGCTCCACCAAACTCCCCCCTTTCCAGTACTCAGAAATGTCTGCACCCAAACTTTCCCTTTAGAGATTCAAATACCCTTGAACTTTGCTCCTGCCCCTGGTTATCATATTGAACCCTGCTTCCAGTAAACAATCTGAAATTTGGGTGCAGTATATTTAACTAAATTAGTATTGAAAACTGTGACTGCCATTTAAGTAAGCTTTACTGAAAAAAAGGCTAATTGGAAAAAGCCAAAATATTTGCCATGTTTAATCACACATGTTGTCCCCAGTAGGAGTGTCAGAATCGTGGTGGAGTCCATCTTCCCAGCCCTCTAGGGTTTTACCATGCCCAGTGTGTGGTGATGTCTGGAGGCCACAGAGGCCAAAGAACCTCCTTCACCCCGTGAATTCTAACTCCAGATGATATGACCAAAAGAGTAACAGAGCTGGAAGGGACCTTGGAGATTGTCCATTCCAACTCCTCTACGTGTCATAAACAGAAGGTCGAGTGGTATGGCTCAGCATTTAAAGGATAGACAACGACCAGCCCACCAAAGACGCAAAAGCCAGAAATGCAGTACAGGAGAACCAGAAGGGTGCAGTACGGTGGATGTCAAGGCGACTCAGGCTTTTCAGAAGGAGGCTGCTAGCTGAGCCTGGGGCAGTAGAGAGGCCTGGAAAAGATCCACTGGGATTTGGCACCTGCTGGCTTGAACTGGTGGCTTAAGGGAATAGAGGAGTAAAGGCAAAAGCCACATGGCAGACGATAGAAAAGAATTGATACGAGTGAGGAAGCAAGCCAGGGAGCACGGTGCTTTGGTTTTGTTTTTGTTTTGAGGAATTTAGACTTCGACAAAAGAGGAAAGAGTAGCTAAGGAGAGGTGGGATTTTAAGGATGGAACAGACACGAGCAGGCTGGTGAGGGGACAGTGATGACAAGCAGAGGGGGGACATGGCGAGTTCACCATCCCTAGGGAGGTGGAGTGGAGACACCTGTGACACAGGCAAGGCTCGGTCCAGACGGGCTCGGATTCTCCAAGTGCCCAAGTTAAGGAACGTTCAGAACGGGGAGCAGCACTTGCTCTTTCTTATGTCTGGACGTGCGATATCTTGGATCTTCTTATAAAGAATCAGTGAATATATTAAAAACCACTGCGTGCCGGGCACAGGGGTGCACGCTTGTAATGCCAGCACTAGGAGGCTGAGGCAGGAGGATCGCCAGAAGTTCGAGGGCAGCCTGGGCTATGTAGCGAAATCCTGTCTCAAAAAACCAAATAAATAAATAAATAATAAACCCACTGAATTGTATACTTAAAAGGTAAATTTCATGGTAGGTAAATTACATCTTAAGGAAAGCGTTATTAAGGCATAAACCATAGATGCAGAAAAATATGGCATTTTCTTTCAAGAAATGTTTTTGATCATCGTCAACCATCTATTACAGGCAAGAAGCACGTCTTCACCACACAGAGGTCTCCATACATGTTTTTAAAGATGGACCTCTAACGGGAGGAGGGTCAGCTACCCGCGCTGCTCACTGGTTGTCAGCTATGGGAGCTGGACCCCGGGTCCGCACGCGCACATGCACGCACACATGCACGCACACATGCACGCACGCACGTCACTCCGGCCGGGCGGTGACTCCGGGCCCCTGGCCCTGCGCGTGGGACGCGTTACTCCCTGCGGGAGAGCCGGTGGACGCTTCTGGGACGTGGGAGTCCGCGCTGCCGGCCTCCTGCCGCTCCGGGACCCGTACCCACTCCGCAGGGCCCGGAGCAGGGCCTCATCCCGCATCCCTCCCGTCCCCTCTTCCCGTCCCTTCTGCTAGGGCACATTCCAGGTGGGAAACAGGATGCTTACAGTTTCCGAAGGGAGATTTGGAAATGTGTGACACATCCGGCCCAGGGTCTGTCCCTCCCTCTTTCTCCCTCTTCCTCTCATGAGCGTGGACGTGGAAGTGGACGTGGACGTGAACATTCCCAGCACGGCTCCTTCCCTCCCTCGCTGATCTTTCTCCCTCGCAGAGCAGTCTGTTCCCAGCGTTCCCTCCCCAAAGTGTCACTGTCAGGGACGGGGCACAATGGCGCAGTACTGGGAATCTCAGTCTTTACTTTTCCCAGAACTTTGCAACTTCTTGCGGCTTGTCATAAGAGATAAATGATTTAAGATGGGGCTGGAACAGGGTTGCTTTGTTTTTGAGGGAAGAGCTTTGAGTGCTTTCTCGAGGGTGAACATATTTCCTAGACCTCGCCTCTGCATGGAAGGGGCTGGGCACCAGGGAGTTCAGCACCAGGGAGACAGGACCGGATCCCCCCACGGGCTCCCCATGATGGCGTGCTGGGGGCTGGGTCACGAGCGCTAATCCGACGAGGCTTAGGCATTTGTTTCCAGTGTTGTGTACTTGCAAGATGTTTTATTTGCAAATCAAAAATTCTTTCCAAGTCTCTCTTCATTTGGCCAGAATATGTATCATGAAGGTCATCTTAGAAAAGGAGAGAAGTACGGGGACAGATGGGCCTCTGTCCCCATCCTCAGCACTGTGTCCCTCAACCGAGGAGCAGCCACAAGTATGACCTTACTCAGGACCCCTCTCTGCCCTGGGGATCTGCAGGTGCTCACGGCCCGATCTGCCATGGGAGAAAAGCAGGGTGAGGCAGCTGCACACCATGGTCCTCGCTTGTGTCCACAGGGATGTTTGCGTGCAAAGATAAGTGTGAAATGATAGGCGTGAAAAAAACAAAACACACTGCCGTCCGTGTCGATCACCCAGAAAAGAGACTTTTCACTCTTTACCTTCGGTATTGTTCGAATTTTCCTCAAAATTAGCCTGTATTATCTTTGACATTTCAGAAAACACAGCAAGGAAAAAATAAGCTTACGCAAAAAGATCTAGAAAAGGCCCAGCACAGTGGTGCATGCCTGTAATCCCAGCATTGTGGGAGGCTGAGGCAGGAGGATCTGAAGTTTGAGCCCAAGCAAGACAACTTAGCAATTTAGCAAGACCATGCTTCTAAATAAAAAATGAAAAAAGGATTCGGGATATAGCCCTGGGTTCAATCCCTAGTACTATAAAAAAAAAAATAAAGAAAGAAAAGAAGAAAGGAAGAGGAAGGAAGGAAGGAAGGGAGAGAAAAGTGAATTCTCATTGTTTGTCCTCCCTTACTTTAGTCCTGACTCTTCCATTTTTAAAAAATATGACAAAACAGCCTTGTTTTTATCAGGCAGCTAGAAGCCTTTGAGGTCTTCAGAGGACTGGATAATCAAGTTTTGGTAAATAGATATATAAAGTCTAATTGGTTTGTTGGTTGGTTTGGGGTTTTTTTGTTTGTTTGTTTGTTTGGGGTTTTTTTTGAGACAGGTCCTCACTTTGTAGCCCAGGCTGGCCTCTAACTCATGGTGATCCTCCTGCCTCAGCCTCTGGAGTGCTTGTATCAGAGGTGTGCGCCACCATGCCCAGCTGGTTTTGCTACGTCATATGTCTAATAGTTAATGTCACCACACCTGAGAAAGATATGTATTTTCTCCAAATGACAAAGACTTTTGAGAACAAATTACGTCTTGCTTTGCAATGACTTTATTCAGGCGTGGTCATTTTACAGAATGCTACGGAGCTGCAAAGAACATTCCAGAAGATGTGGGTTATTATTAAGAGAAACAAAAAGCAGCATTTTCCCTTAGTCTTCAGTGCTTAAAAACATTAAGCATGGAGGGAATCCCAGGCTCACTGAGGTTTTGGCTTTCTTTATAACGAGAAGGGCCCTAGATGAGTTTCTAAATCAAACTTTAGCCTCAGGGATCCACATCTAGTCACTAATTTGGCTTCGCCTCTTGAATCAGGGTCTTGGGTGCAATTCTGCCTGGGCAGCCAGAATATCTGTATTCCCAGCTGTGCTTCTGTTTTGTAGGTTACCTTGGGACTCTACCATTTTCCCTGAACAGAAAGCGTGCTGAGGATCTGCACCACAGTATCCGTTCGATGCTGCCTACTCGTCAAGGGCAAGATGCTGTCAAGTTTAGTGGAAGAAAAATCTAACACAAAATGTGTTCGTTTACTGTGAGTGTGCAACAAGGCATGGAGACTGAGACACACCAGCAGGTCATGGCACGGGATCGCCAACACGCAACCGTGCGACAGAACCTTCGCGCGGATCTCCGCTTGGCCAACCCGGGCCTGAGCGCCTGAAGTGACCGTCTGCACCTGAACTCCGATGTCCCAGCCCCACGCTCATGTGCAGTCACCGCTACTGCTCACATCGCGTCATCTCACCGGGTACCATACGCACCCGGGAAGCAGCACGGTGGATTCTCTTCCAGAAGGCAAGTCCAGAGCTCTGGAGAGACTATGAAGGAAAGCTGCTCGTAAAGGCAACACGAAGCTCAAGGTAGTGAGACCACCCTGAAGAACAAACTAAAAAGCGCAAATGGTTCTGCTCTCAGAGGGCTCGGCTCGGTCTCCAGAACCTCATCCCCCTCTGTGGAACCGAGAGGAGGAGGGTAGAGGGGTGGCGTTTGTGCATAGGACGCAGATGAAAGGCCTGGACCTTCACATCAAAGCACATTTATACACTTCAGCGGCTGGTTGTACACGTAACGTTTTATTTTCCTTCTGTAGTAACCATCTCAGTGGCATCACTGAATCGCCCTTCTTGCTCTTAGAGAACAGTAAGAAATGTTCTGCATTTTTCAGCACCCTCAGAAATCCCCTACAACCTCTCTGCCTTAATGGGATGACTGTCGTGGTAGGACAATCGGTCACCTGGATTGGTTCTCCCCACCCCCACCTGTCTGCTGGTCACCTCTCTCTCATCGGGAGGACCTGCCACCTCCACCTCCAGCTCAGCTTGTCAGACACGGAGCCTCCCTGTCCCTATCAACACCGCGTCCTCGGCTCCTGTGGTTGGTACCCCCCACACACCAGATACCTCAAAACCTCAGGCAGGCTGGACCGAACTCCGCCCTTTCTCCCTTTTCCCTCCTCTTGACCTCCTCCCGCCCATCGAGACGCTAAGCAGACATGCTTCACCCTGGCCGTGGCGGTGACCACCCTGGGAGGGCGACCCTGTGTGCTGCCTCTCCTGCCTCTTCCACCGATAAACCGCCCGCCTCTGCTCCACATCCGGACCCCAAAGCCGGACACAACACTTGCTCCCCCGGCTCCAATCCCAGCAGTCCCACCCCCAGTCCTCTCCCAGCAGCCCCTGCTCTAGCTAAATGAACATGCATGTTTTCTCCAGCAATATCTCCGTCCATCCACCCGGAAAACCCCTTACGCACCCATTCCCTGAGGTCAACCTTCTACCCAACCCTTCGGGACCCCTCAAGGGCCCCTGGAGGCTTTCCCTGACTGCCCAGCATGACGTCATCCCCACCGCTCCCAGCGGGCTGCCCGACGTCCCTGGCCATCTTGGCAGGCGCCCGGCACCTCCTGCCCCACATCGCGATTGTTCTGCTCTTGGTTTCCAGTGACAGCTGCAGCCGTGACACGGTTCACACGGAGCTGACAGAGTAAGCCGGAAATGCAGCCCACTGTGGGGGAAAGTGTGGTGCATGAGGGTGTCAGAAAGGTGGGGTTGGCAGAGGATGTGTGGGGTCAGGATGAGCCTGGCACCCGTGACTCGGGGAACGGGAGGTGCCCTGCCCTGGGTGGGTGAGGAGAGCATGGGCGTGGGCACCCCAGGGTGGGTGGGATTTGTGCCCTTGGGGTTCCCATCCTCTAGGCCAAAATGGGAGAGGAGTGGGGAGCAGAGAGACAAAGGGCCGAGCCCAGGGCTCAGCCTGGTTCCCCTCTCCCGAGTCCTCCACAGGTCTGACTAGCCTCTTCCTCCTCAGGCCTCTCTCCTCCTCCTCCTGGGGCGCCCTGTCCTCTCCACCCGACTCCTCACAATGCTCCTCCATCTCCAGCACCTTCTCCTTGTCCTCCTCTCAGTCTCAGCCACACTGTTTCCACCTGGACACTTGGCCATCGGTCACCTTGACCGCACCAACCACTGGCCCTGGCCCTTCCTACCCCTCACCTCCCTGCTCATCCTGGGCATCCAGGCTCTCCACTCCCTTCCCAAAACACACCTCTGCATTGGTCACTCCCCTATTTAAAATACAGCATGGCTTTCTGCTGGAAACCCAGCGTACCAGCCCTCTACAGCTGTGTTGGCATTTTATTTTCCCTCTGATCTCCAACGTCAGTCCCGTGCATCATCCAAGCTACACCACTCTCTCCTCCCTCATGCACCCTCCACTCCCCTGCCTCCCAGAACTACCCATTTCTCAGACCGAGATGCCTTCCCCTTCGTGGAATCGCTAATCCTCTCCAGGGGAAGGTGCTTTCCTTTCTTCTCCAGGCCATCACAATGTCTCGCTTGTGTTACTCTGGTGTTAATTGTCATTGTAACCACAGTAAACCTTGGCTGTCCTTTCCTCCTGTAAGCTCCTCACGCATGAACCAGGTCTCAGTCCCCTGGTGTGGTGGAAAGAGCACTGGCCTAGGAGTCCAGGAGCCCTTGCTCTGCTGCTGCTGAGCCCATGATGTTGGACAGCTTAACTCACAGGCGGATGGGAATTTGTAGTGCAGCCATCCAACGAGTTCTGCTATCAGGGTTAAAGGACGCGTGCTGTGGGAGGAGGCAGAGGAACAATGGCTTTCAAGAATTTTCCACCAGATTAAAAACATTAAATTCAGAGCTGGGCATGGTGGTGCACACCTGTAATCCCAGCACTCAGGAGGCTGAGGCAGGGGGATCACTGCAAGTTCCAGGCCAGCCTGAACTATATAGCAAGACCCTGTCTCAAAAAACCAAACCAAACCAAAACAAAACAACGAAAACAACAAAAACAAAAACATTAAGTTCAGTTACACATTTTACCATTTCCCAATAAATGACTCCTACAAATCGTTCTCTCATGTCAGTGGGGTAAAAGTCTCATTTCTGAGATTGCTCTCAGCCCAGGGTCTTATTCCTCAAGAGGAAGCTGCAACCCCGGCAGGCCTTGTTCCCACAACTCACATGCAAGGTAGTCGGTGAGCGCGCGCCCTGGTTGACCAGAAGGCACCGAGAATGGCCGAGGCCACAAGCAGGAAACCAGGTGGCTCTGTACCTGCACGTGAGCTGAGGCTGACCCTTGACCTCGCTGCCAGTGCCACTCCCACCACTGAGGTGCTGAGCGGGGCCACAGGACTCTCCTTGGGTGGGACACGTGTGGTGAACTATAATTTTGGAAAATATATGGTTCTAAAAGAAAAGCAGGAGGGGTGTGGTGGTGTCCGCCTGTCATCCCAGCACTCTGGGCACTGGGGCAGGAGGGTGGCTCACTGAGCCCAGCCCTGGAAACTTAGGGACAGTGAGACTCTGTCCCTAAAATAAAATAAAATAGAATAAAATGAAATAAACAAAATGGCTGAAGATGCAGCTCAGTGCAAAGGCCTTGGGTTCAATCCCTAGTACCGCAAAAGAATAGGAAGGCAGGAGGGGAAGAGGAGATAGAAGGGGAAGAAGAGAAACAAAAGGAAGAGGAGAAAGAACAGGTGAGGAGGAAGAGGTGGAGGAAAAGAAAAGGAAGAGGAAGAAAGGGAAGAGGGAGAGATGGAGGAAAAGGAGGAGAAGGAGAAGGGGAGGAGGAAGAGAATGGGAGAAGACAGAGAAACAGTGGAAGGGGAAGGGAAAAGGAGGAAACTTCAGAAAATTAGAAGTCACTTCAGCCAGATGCTTCGTTTATAGCCTGACCATGGCCTGCCAGTGAGGATGCCCTCCCTGCCCACTCAGCCCCTGACCCAGCTGCGGCCAGCACCGCCATCCCCCTGGGTCTTGCAGGTCCCTGGCCAGACCTGTGCGCGCCCGGCCCAGTGCCTACCTGCACCCCTGGCCTCTCCCCACAAAGGCCAGTCGCACCCACTCCCCTCCCAGTGAGAAAGTCTCCAGGCACTGCCAGCTGTCCCCCAGCACTCAGGAGGCTGAGGCAGGAGGATAGCTGTGAGTTTGAGGCTAGCCTGGGCTACATAGCGGCCCCAGTTGTCCCCAGTTGTGCCTCGCTGCGCTAACTGGAACAGCAGCTGTCCAGGATGGGGCTGGGAATCTCCACAATGGGTGGGCAGAGGGGCTCCGCAGCAAAGAGCCCGCTCAGTGAAGGACACCCTTTCAGAGGGTGAGTGCTTCTCCCTGCTTCACTCAGGGACAGGCTAAAGTCCAAGTTAGGCCCGAAGCACTTCTAGCTCTTGAAATGTCCATTCTCCTCCCTGCCTTGCTGTGAGCAAGCTCTCTGCTAGGCTTCTCACCTCTTTCTTCTCATTCCATCTTCTCCCTGCCACACCAGAAAGCTTCTCAAGTTTTAGCATCAGCCAGGCAGATAGTCCCAGCACTCGGGAGGCTGAGGCAGGAGGATCACTGTGAGTCTGAGGCCAACCTGGGCTGCATAGTGAGTTCAAGGCTGGCCTGAGCTACACAGTGAGACCCTGTCTCAAAAAGACCCCCAAAAAAGAGAGAAGTTGTTCCAAAGAACTGACAGAGACGCCAACTTTCAGCGCACAGCTCCTTCGCCAGTTATGGACAGCCGGTGTCGTCCCAGATGTCCACAAAACTCGGCAACACTGTTTAGCATGGGAACTCCCATGCTAAGGCTCCCTCTGTGGAGCAGCAAGGTCCCCTCTGGGGTGTCACCCAGCCTGGTACTCTGTGTCCCTTTGCATAAAAGAAAGAAGCCCAGCGTGCTTGTTCTGGAGAAGACAGCCTCGGCTACTCTACCAGGGATTCCGCGCTGGAAAACGGAAGACAGGGCTGAGAGATCTCGTCCCATGCCTCAGCACCGGTGGGGGTGACAACTTAGCTACCTGCTGGGCAGACAGCAAAGTGGGGGTGCAGGTGGGACCCCAGAGCTGTGTGTCACTGTGGGTGCTGAGGACACAGGCTGGTTCAGTCCCCACAGGGGGGATGACGTGGTCCTGGCTGCAGAACAATCTGGAAGTGGGAGTGAGAAGCCACACTGGGGTAACAGCCCCCAGAGTCATGAAGATGAATAATGTGGGGTCCAGCCCAGGCCCACTGCAGGAGCTCCAGTCCAACAATGTGCCACCCAAAGCGACCTCCTCACACTGAAGGGTGAAGTTGGTGACACAAAGCACTCAGGGCTCTGCTGTGACCTGGACGGGGTGCAGGTGTGGCCTCAAAGGCTGACCTGCTGGAAGTGTGGGCCTGGGGTGGCCAGGTTAGTGACAGGGCCACCAGGAGAGGGCTTGGTGCAGGACTCGGGGCCCCAGTTAATTCCCTCAGGAGTGCGTGGTTGGGAAAGCACCTCCTGGCCTGCCTGTCTCTCCGTGCTACCTCTCCCCACGCCCTCCTGCCTCGACTCCGTCTGCCCTGTTGACACGTGAGGGGTCCAACAGGGGCCTCTGAGTCCGGGACCCCCACCTCCAAAATGGTGAGCTAAACAAACTCTCTTCTTTCTGTACAGTGGCACCTCAGTTCACAGACTTCATTCTCTCCATGATTCTGGTCCCAAACCGAATTGGACAAGAACCGAATCAAATTTCCCCATAAGGTCAACACTGAACCTAACCACAGAATTGGACTCAGTTCCGTCCAGTTCGGTTTGTGACCAGAGTCATGGGAAGAATTGAGTTCGTGAACCGGGGCACCACTGTGCCACTCCGCATGAGGTATCCTGTGATGGCGATGGAAAGCGGCCTGCTCCAGGCTCCGTGACGCTTTTCCACGCTCTCTTGCCTTCTCAGTGCTATCTCGATAGTTTTCCTATCGGTGAAAAGTTTTCCTTTTGGTGTTCCTAAAGCACATGCAGCGTTTTAACCATGGAGAAACATCCAGACTAACACACCGAGTACCGGCAATGAGGAAAGCTAAGTGAGACGGGGTCGGAGACAGTGCTGTAACTTTTGGGGTTCAGGAAAAGTTACCCTACTTCTCAGAGCCCTGGTTTCCTCAACTGCAAAATGAGGGGTCTGGACTAGCTGATCTCTGAGAGTCTTTTTGCTTTAGCATCCCCGGGAGTGAAAGTCTAAAGAAAACGACACCCAGCCGCGGTGGTGCCAAGGCAGAAGCATCGCTGCAAGTTCGAGGCCAGCCTGGGCTACATAACGAGTTCAAGGCCAGCCTAACATCATGTAAGACCCTATCTCAACAAATAAACACGGAGAGAGAGACAGACAGCGACAGGGAGCACAGAACAGGTCCGGGTTTCCCTAAACTCTAGCAGAATCCATTCACAGGTACTCGCAGAAAGAAACAGGAAGGAAACTCTAACACTCTCAAGCCAGGTTGTTAATTTTAGCTGAAATTATCCCCTGGCAAACACACACACACACACACACACACACACACACACACACTACCTCCCTCTTGATCACTCATAACTTAGAGGGAACCTGGCAGAGGCCAGAAGCCATCATCACCAGCTGCAGGCGTCTGAGCCTCACCTCCAGCCTGGCTTTATTGTGTGCGAGTCCTGGGACATCTCCCCAGGGACCCGAGTTCCAAAGCCCCTCTTTCAAGGTGGAGCGAGCGGGCTGTGTATGTGTGGCAGCGCCCTCTCATCCCAGCACTCCAGTGCAGAGAGAACAGAGAAGGGTTTAATTCGGACAGCCTGGCCCGACTAGTGACAGCGCATGCACGTGTGCGTGGCCACGCTGCAGGATCCCAGCCACCATGGCTCCCCTCTTCCACCCGGGATCCCACACTTGGATCTGCTCCACTCCCTGACTGCTCTCCACGCGCCTCCCAAAAACCCATACCCCCACTCCAGCAGGCTTATACGCTCCTTTCTTCCCTAACAGTGCAGCTTGTAAGGGCTTGGAAATTCTCTTTCCTGAGGGTCTTTATGAGAGGTTATCAAAATTACAGTAAATGCTGCTGCCAAACACCATCCAACAGAAAGACAGGCTCATAAAAACATCACAGTATGTCCTCATCCACCTTATTCACCAGGTCTGGCACCGTGTGACTTCTGGCTCTTCCCCAAAGTCAAGATGACCATGAAAGGGAAACCCACATCGAGGCAGCTATAGTAGCACAACTAAAGACACTCACGAAAGAGGACTCCAGAGCTGCTCCAGAAAGCAGCAAGAACCACAGGATAAGTGTGTTTGAAGGCAGGAGGAGGATTTTTGAAGGGGATTCGCAGTGATGTGTCTTTTACTGTAATACATTTTGTGAGACTTCTAACATTCACCGTATTTTTAGAGCACACTCATACATAGTCTTCCGGTGCGAATGAAAATCACCATTTGATACCATTTAATGGACTTCACCCACCTTACTGCTTCACCCGGACTGGGAACTACCGGCCCCATACCTGGCTCAGGGTCTCTCACAGAATGGTCTCCCGGGTTATCTCCCCCAGCAGACCTTCAGGGAGCTCAAACTCTGGGCTTAAATGAAAGCTACCCAAATATCAGTGCTTAAGATTTGTACAGGGCTTTCAACAGATTACCCATCCCACTTTATAAAACCAAAACGAGAGTCACTTTTAGAAAGGTTATCCAACCCCAAGTCAACTATAACCTAGTCTAGATGAAAAACAGCATCCATCCTGCAAAGAGAAAAGAAGCAACATAAGATAAAGAGCAGCCGTGCCGATGCCACCCGGTTCCCCAGAAGAAAAACCCTCTGTCCCCGCCCAAGCCACTGCTCCCCCACGCTAGCACTCCTCACTGCCTGGCGCCACCAGGAGTAATGTCTTGGCGAGGTCGTTTCCTCTCTCGGATGAGGTTCCACACGGGACTGGCTCAGTCCTGGCCCATCTCGTTCACTGAGGCCCAGGGTACAGAATGGAACAGTGCCCGCCACATAATCGGCTCACGACCCACACTGCTCAGGGAGGGGGACAGTCCCAAGATGAGGACAAGGAGGGGCACACGAGGCCGACTTTTGCCTACCAAATCTGCCCACCGGCCATTAAGACCATCACTGTAACTTCCCGGATCGGAACCCGTCATCACCAAGCCAGGGTTGACTTCAGTCTTCCTGTCACTTCTTCCCACAGGTGGGAATACACGGGGCGCAACCGCCGTGCGGGTGGTGTGATCGCTTTTTCACTGTCAGTTAATAAGTTCGCATTTCATTTCTGAAAAATTGGTTCATGTCTCAAAAGAGCAGCGAGGAGCAGAGCGTGGCCAGGATGGAAGCCGAGGAAGGGAACTAAGGAGGGCGCCGTGGAGACCTGGGCTCCGGGCCGCCCCCGCTCTCCACGCCCACGCGTGACCTGCCCGGATGCCTTCGCTGGGGATCGATTTCCCCATAGAAACACCGAACGTGACACCGCGATAAACGCGATCGCTCTCCACCTGGCACAGTCAGGAGTCCACGACGGTGGAGGAAGTGAGCTTTTCCACACGCTGGCCTTTTAAGAGCGGTCTCAGCCGCGTGTCCGGGCTGTTGGCAACGTTGTCACGGGGTCAGTTACCATCGTCACGAAAGGGCAGCGTGTCCTCATGAAAGGCCCCAAATGCCAGCGAGGACACTTCCAGGGGAAATGGACGTCACACAGCGACCCCTCCCAGGCCGGGCGGTGCACAGGTGTGCGGGTGTGAGGAGGCAGCGGGGCTCCAAGAGGGAAGGACGGGTGAGGTGACAGAGTCACGAGTTTTCCCACGAGGGCCTGGGCCCCCGCAGCTTCACACGTGAGAGGAGCCCAGGAACCCTTGGGCGACGCATGAACGTCCCTCCCTCCGCGGCCGCTGCCCGAGCCTGCTCCCTCAGCAACCCTCCCAGCCTCGCTGCCTGGCCTCCCCTGAGGTCCCCGCTCTGCACCGGAGATGCCCTTGCTGCGCCAGCTTTCCGCGCGGGCCGCAGATCAGCAGGCTCACCTGAGCGCCCGCCTCCTCCTCCACGGTCTCCCCACAAACGCGCACGTTAAACAGCATTGCTTTATTATCCAGCGCCAATTCAGCCCCAGTCCCCTTCCTAATTCACCGTTTCTCTCACGGGTGTCTCTTGTGTCCTGCCCAGCCTGAAAGCTAGAATTTATTCTTCACTCTTAACGACCTTCCTTCCTTCTCACCCACAACCTCCCACCGTAAGAACGGGCAGCTTTGACTCTGGCCTCCCTCTCAGGTCTGATTAGCTGCAGACCTGAGCAGGTTCTCGTGCACACTCAGAGGGCCTCAACCTCCTCACCCCTCAATGAAGAGCTCTGGACCCGCGCCCTCCCCCTCTCAGTTTGCCCCCCTCTATTCCCTCCAGGCCTGTGCCAGCACCCGGTGCAGCTTCTGTGTTCCTCCCCCACCATTCCCTCCCCTCCACACCCCCTTTCTCTTCAGTTTAGCCCAGCCGGTTAGGCACCCCTGCTGCCCAGTAACTTCATACCTACACCTGCCCCCCCCAGGAATCCCCTCCTTTCTGCCACCCAGACCTGATGTTTCTTCCAAGATGCACCTTCTCCCCCTGCAGGGTCCCCACAAGAATGGATCCGCACCACGGCCACCTCTCCCCTTTGCTGAAATCCCATGCATCTCAGCTGCCAAGCATTGCTCTCTTGCTACGAATTTCGCCTGCATTTGCTGAGATGGGGGCTCTGAAAGGGCAGGGGCCAAGTCCTCATTCCCCCAGATCTGGGCTGGGACGGGCACAGGCAAGGCCAGTGAGGACCCCAATGTTGCATGGAGCCGGTGGACAAGGCCTGCTTACTGCGGTGTAGAAAATAAACGAATAAATGTGCACTGAAGAGCGAAGACTACTCCTAGCACAAGCTCAGAGAGCGCCCTGCTTTGAGAATTGTTGGTTAAATGTTGGTTAAATTCAAAATTTTAAAACAAAATGAAGTCTCTTTCCCACCACATGTTCTTCTAGCACAGAAACGTCTACTGTATTCACCCAAACACAACAGCCAGTGTGACCGACCAGGTCTGGATCGCCAGGCAGACTAGAAATCCTCCGCTCTCCCGAACCGCAGCGCCAGGTCCAGCGGGGCAGGAAGCGCCGCTTCTGCGGCCTCCGTCAGAGAGGTTGCTCTACACCAGCGACTGTCAGGGCCTTGGACCCCACACTGCTCTTGAACCCCTTCTGTGTGCCAAGGATCGCTCAGTGTAAAAGAAAAACGCCATGCACGCCAGGTATTGGTGGGGAATTGGTGAGGCCAGCTGGCCCGTCCCTCGGTCCGGTTGCACAACGCCTCCTGCAAGCCTCCAACTCCCCAGGCGCCGCGCAGCCCTGCGGAAGCTCGGGAGCGAGGGGCGCACTTACCCGGGCGCGGTAGCTCAGGCCGGTTCCCAACAGGTGCTGCTGCGGGCACGGCCGCTCCTGCCTGCCCCCGGGGGTCGGCTCTGCAGGCCCGGGCAGCGGGCAGGGCTCGAGGGGCAACGGGGTCGCCCTGCGTCCCGGCGGGCCCGGCGGCGGGGCGGGAGCGGGCTCCGGGGCGCCGCCGGTCCTGGTCCCGGGCGAGGCTGGGCTGCTGGGCGCCGCGTCCTGGTTCTCCTGCAGCTTCAGCCGGGGCACCTCCTTGGTACCCAGGCAAAAGTTTTTCAGGCTCAGCAGAGCGGCTGGGTTGGCCAGCTTCATGCTGGCCATGCGGGGAATTAGGGTGCACAGCGGGGTGGGGCTGTCCGGGGCGGGCGAGGCGGCATCTTCGGGGGGCTCCGGAGCGAGGCAGGGAGGCTGCGGGGCGCCCTTGCTCCCGGCCGGGCCCGCGGGGCCGCCCTCCTCGGCGGCCTGGACCGGCTCGTTGCGGAAGCGGCTGTACTTGGCGCGGTGCAGCATCCCGGGATGTCCCGAGAGCCCTGCGCACAGCACGAGCCCCGCCAGGCTGTCCTGGCCGCGGCCTCGCATAGCCTCGCCGCCGAAACGGGGTCCTTCCCCCGCGCCGCCGCGCTCCTGCGCTCTCCCGCCTCGGCCTCCCCAGCCGGGGTCCCCTCCCCCCGCCCGCCCGATGCTCCCTCGCCGGCTACGCCCGCCCCGGGCTCCCCGACCCCGAGCCTCGCGGGAGGCCGGGCGGAGACTCAGCCGCGCTGCGCCGGGAACTTTCAGATCCGCTCCTGCGGGCTTCCCTGGGGCGGGGCGGCCCGCGGCCCTTTAACCCTTCGTGCGTCCCCGGGATCGCTCATCGCCACAGGAAAGAGGCTGTGCGCGCGAGTCCAGGGCCCTGCTGCCCGGACCCCCCGGGTCCTGCCCGCTGCGCTCATGCACCTCGTCGCTCGCCCGGAGTCCCCTCCCGGGCCGAAGCCTGCAGCGCGGGTGACAGCGGGTGGCGACCCCGGGCCTGGCCGCCCCGCCCCGCGCTCCCTCCTTCCCCTTCCCCTTCCCTCCTCCCTGCCCTCCGACTCCTCCCGCAGCTCCTTCCAGGGCCCGCGGAAGGCTGAGGCGCGCACAGCGCTGCGCAGGGTGTTGAAATTTTTATGAATGAACTTTGCGAATGGATTCCTCTCCGCGCGCCTGTGCGAGCTAATAAATCCGTGAATGGAGCCGAGAATAGCTGTCATCGACTGACGGTCTCCGAGGTGCTCAGCTGTCGTCCAATCAGGGGCGGCGCGGTGACTCATGCACTATAAATACCCTCAACTAGCAGCCGCGGTGAAGAGGCAGAGCTCGCCCTGCCAGGAGTGGGTTAAGGAAAGGCAGCCCTTGCTAGCGACCGTCGGCAGGTTCAGAGCTGTTTGATTTCCCGTGGGAGAGCGAGGAGAGCGAGGAATGAGCTACGCCGTTCCCGATGTTAGGACGCAGGGCGCACAACTCCCCTGGGAGGGCGGGTTGCCTTCTTCTTAGAAACAGCTCTCGCTTTCTTTTTAATTGACCGTTGGTTCCACCTCCCGTCCGGTGCAGTTTCCTGAGCGCATCAGCGTGCTCTGAAGACGGGGTGACAAGCTCTCTGCGGGGCCCGCAGAAGGCCCGAGCCGGGCTGGGCCCGAGGGACAGCCGGCTCCTTTCGGAAGGTGCCGAGGCGGGGGAGGGCGGAGGAAGAGACAGAGGTATCTGAAGGCCACCGCAGGTGCCCTGGGCCCACGGCTGGCATCTGCGATTGTTCATTCACTCAGCCGTCTAGACAAAGTCTCAAGCCGGGAAAGGGCGGGGTCCGGACCTTGGGCTGCATCCGCTCATGAATATTCATGACTGACGGCCGAGCCCTGGGGACCTGACCCAGGTTCGGAACAGCAGGGCTGCCGGGTGGTCAGAAAGAAAGGCAGCCTCTCCAGCCTCCTGCTCGGCGTCCTATTGGGACGTGCATCTCCCAGGAAGGCCTGTGTGGACCTTCCTGCATCTTCCTTTCAATCCTTGCTGAGCTTTTTCTGTCCCCACCCCTCCTCCTGACAAATCTGAGCTGCGTAGCTCCACACTTCGGAACCCACATCCCAGGGGCCGAGGAGACAGGCTTAGGGCAAGAATGCGAAGCAACCGGGATGGTGTCTTTTCTTCCTCCCCATTGCTCTCTTTCTTTCTTCCTCTCTTCCGCCTTCCTGGGCCCTGGGACCCTCCCTTGCTTACCCGATGCCATGATGATCTCCTGCTGTGCTGCCCTGAGAAAGTTACTTTACCTCTCTGTCCCTGAATCTCCTCCTCTGTTAGGAGCAGCTGTCTAAGACAGGGGTCAAGAAGAGTTTGTGAGGGCCGGTGAGATGGCTCAGCGGCTTAAGCGCCTGCCCGGCAAGCGCGAGGGCCCGAGTTCGACTCCCGGAACCCACATACGAAAAAGGGGCTGGTGATATCGCTCAGCGGCACGGGTGCCTGCTGGCGTGCGAGTTCCTGAGGTCGACCCCCCGGTACCCACAAAAAAAAAAAAAAAGAAGAGTTTGTGAGATCATCCTAATCCCTGTAAGGCCTTGGCGTAATGCCCTAGAGCAGTCAGTGCCACCAGGGACAGTTTCTGTGGAAAACAATTTTCCCAGGGAAGGGGGGGATGTTTGGGACAATTCAAAGGAGAGCAAAACCTAAATCTCTTGAACGCGCAGTTCCCAGAAGGATTCAGGCTCCTTTGAGAGTCTAATGTCGCTGCTGATGTGAGGGGAGGTGGAGCTCAGGCAGTGGTGCCAGCGATGAGAAGCAGCTGGAAACACAGATAAAGCTTTACCTGCTGCTCACCTGTTGTGTGGCCAGGTTGGTCTCAGAAGCAATGGGGCAGGAGGAAGCCCTGGGGATTCATTTCCTGGAGGTTCTTGAAGGGTTGGAAAATCAGATCAGCCATAGTGAGAGACCTAGTAGAACATTCTCCACCCACTGTTTCCCCTGTCTTCAACTAACTCTCCACAGCTGCCAGGTTAGAGAAGTCCTGGAATGCTGTAAGCTGAGCCTGATGGGAGATTCTGGTTCGAGTTCAGAAGACCAGAATGCTGATAGAAATGCAGAAGGTAAAGACCAGGCTCAGGCGATTTCAGTTGGGAACAAACACTCCATTGGCAGTTGGAATCAAAACCATGTGTGTTGTTCTCTGGCAGAAAATTTGTCTACATTTTGCTCATGTCCTGAGACTTTGCAGGAGACTGAGACTAAGGATGGCAGACTATTTAATCTGACAGATGAAATCTCAATACAGCCCAATGTTCAGGCTGTGGCATGAATACTGTTGGGGGATTTTAGCCAGCTCTACATTGTGAATCAAGAGCAAATGGCACAGCTAAGTGATTTTAAAGTTTCCAATTTCTGCAGAAAGGAAGACCCTGAAAAGTTTTGGTGGAGGAGAGCTTGGTTGCTAAAAAGATAGCATTAAAAAGAATCCAAGTACTTTGCATCAGAACAATAGGAACAGTGCTTTGAGGGCATGTCAGGAATCAGCAAGAGCTCAAGTGTCCAAACATGAAAGATTTGTTTTGAGAAAAGAGCTCTAGGGAACCCAGCTCATTCAGAGCCAACTATGAAAGATTTCCTTCCCTGGACCTTACCCATACAGGCACTCAGAGGCTTCTGCAGCCGTGATCAAGGGGGCCCAGCTACTGCTCAAACTGGCAGCAGACCTTGGCCTCATCCACATGGTACAGATTGCAAGAGTCATAAAGTCAAGGAGGCTTCCACCCAGATTTCAGAAGAAGGCCTGGGAGGCCAGGCGGTGTGGCCCTGAAAGGGCAGTGTTTGAAGCTGTGAGAGTGAAGCCCAAAAATGCAGTAGAGACCCCCACAAACTTGGAGAAGCTGGGGACATAGAACATCAAAGGAAAGCCACAGAAAATGAGAAAATCCTCCCCGAGAGAGGTCATGATAGCTGAACTTAGACTAAAACTTCTAAAACTGGCAATGCCATGGTGGGGCGAGCCTCCCAAGCCCTTTGGAGATCACATATTGTCAGGACATCTTGCCCCAGCTGCTGGACATGGAATTATTGGATTGAATATTTGCCCTGCTAGATTTCAGACTTGCTTTCCTCTGATTTCTTTCCATCTGCCTATTACTCCCTTTTGTAATGGGAATGTTTACTCTGCGCCATTGAATGTCAGCAGTGTTTAACTTCTTTTTTTTTTTATTTTTACAGGGGCTCACAGCTAAGAGTTTGCCTTGAGCCTCAGAGGAGACTTTGGACTTGGACTTTCCAGCAATGCTGAGACTTAAGAATTTGGTGACTCAGACATAGACTAAATGCATTAAAGAGATGCATATGAGTCTTTGGGGGGCTGGGGCAGAATGTTATGGTTTATATTGAGAACATCCCCCTATGGCCTCATGGATTCATAGGCAGGGCCTTCAGAAGAGGAGTGGACCATGGTGGAGATATTGCTGACTTGCTGTAGGAGGTGGGGATCTTGCAGGAAGAGGCAGGTCACTGGGGATGTGACCTGGAAGGGTGCATCTCCCTCCCTGGCTCCTCCCTTCTCTCTCTGCTTCCTGGCCACCATGAGCTGAGCAGCTTCCTTCTGCCCAGCCCCTTCCACCATGCTGTTCTGCCTTGGAGCCAGCCGATCATGGACTGAATCCTCTGCAAACTGTGAGCCAAAGTAAACCTCTCCTCCTTTAATTTGTGGGTGTCAGGTTTTGTGTCCCAGTGATGAGAAGGTGACTGGCAGGAACCAAGGAGAGTGGGGGGGGGTCCTCTTCCTTTGGCCATCATTTCTGTCACAAAGCAGACCTAGGCCTGGAAATTGTCCCCAAGTGACACCAGAATGCATCTAACAGCTGTTGGTGAGGGAGGGAAACAGCAGAAGCCCCGGTACGGGGAAGAATTCTGCAAACAATGTTTATATCAAGTTCTTGGTATTCAGCGCGGAGGGGAGCTTTCTTCTCCATCCTCAAAGCCCCTGGAATAAACTGACAGAGTACGTACGAGCGAAGGCACACACATTGGCTGCTGAGCAGGAGGTGGGGCTCCCGGGTTCATTCGTTCAGACATGTCTACTCCCCGCTCTGCGGAGGCTGCCAGACCACAGCCCTGGGTCTGCGGATGAGTCTCCAGGCAACGGCCACCATGGTCACCTGTGCCTCCCACAGGGAGACCTCGGAGACAGAGGGGAGGGACATCAGCTAGAGAAGCCTCTGTCACCTCTGCTATTTATTTTACAGATTTTTATAGCCATTCTTGTGACCGTGGAGTCAGCAGTTTTTTGAAATAAATCAATTCAAAATAAGGCAATGAAATAAGTTTAGAGCAGATGTTTTGTATCCCACATCAGAGACCAAAGCCCAATCGTGCCCGGAAGAAGGGATGAGTCCCAGAACCAAGCTGGCATCTCGTGAAGACTGAGGCGGGACTGTTTCTGCCCAGGTTGTCACTGACTCTCGAAGCAACACTGTCCTTCAGTTTTTGTTTCATTTTGTTTTATTCCAGTTCAGGGGATCGAATCCAGGGAACATTGCACTACATTCCCCAGCCCCTTTAATTTTTATTTGAAACAAAGATCTCACTAAGACTGGCCTTGAACTTGCAGGCTTCCTGCCTCAGCCTCCCAGGGAGCTGAGACTGCAGGCGTGCCTCATGCCATGATGCCTGGCTTTGTCCTTTGCTGCAGAACCAAATGTTTTCCATTCGCCCACAGCCTGCAGCCCTGGTAGGCATCGTCTCTCTGGGGCTTGCTATAGACTCTAACTTGCTGTCCTGGAACCAGGGCCATTTAGGAGGACACAGTAAAACACATGTCTTCCTGACTGTTGAAAATAAGATAACGTACTTGGAATTGCTGTATACAGAGTTCAAGATGATGCAGATGAAAAAGTGGATTCAGTTGCAAATAACACAAAAATCAAGAAGTACAGTAGTCTGAAGTTTATTCTCCTGGAGGTGGGAAATCCAGGGCCAGTCCAGCTCTTGTCATCCTTAACATCTGTTCCTCCTTCATGGCTCCAAAATGGCTGATGGGGCTCCAGGCATTTCATCTGCATTCTAGGCAGCAAAATGGTTGAAAGGATAGAGAAGGACAGGTCCACTCTCTTTAAGGAAACATCCCAGAAGCTCCATATACTGTTTCCATTTATATCAGAGGAGTCAGAATTAGTCACATGGATGTACCTAGCTGTGAGAGAAAAGGAGTCATCATCTGAGAATAAAGAAGTCTTTTGTCTGGGTGTATGGCTGGGGCTCACAAAATCACAGTTCTGCTTGTGGGGAAGAAGAGAATGGAGTCGTGGTAGAGCACATGTTGCTATTTTCAGAAGATTTTCTACTTAGATTAAATTTAAAGCTAGGTTAGGATAAAAGAGTGTCCTTGGGGGTGCCGGGCGTAGTGGCTCATGCCTATAATTCCAGCACTCAGGAGGCTGAGGCAGGAGAATTGCCGTGAGTTTGAGGCCAGCCTGGGCTGCATAGTGAGTTCAAGGCCAATCTGAACTGCATAGCAAGACACTGTCTCAAAAAGAAGGAGAGAAAGAAAGAAAGAAAACAAAGTAAAAAAAGCGTCTTTCATCATCATGGCTCAGTTTCCCCCTTTTTCTGCGCATGTACACACACACACCATGTTTACAAGTGGCCCATGGAAGCAGGCACTGTAGACCAGTTTGCCTCTGCAGAGCCAATGGGACCCCTGGGGTCTCCAGGCTTCTGAACACTGGCCAGGTGCTTCTGGGGGCCAGCAGCATAAAACAAAGTCCGCCCTGGCCCCTGCACAGGGCCAGAGAAGCAGGTAACAAGAGTTGGGTCAGCAGACAAGGAAGGAGCCAGTGGGTGTTGCCAAGTGGCCCGAGCACACCGTCAGGAGGTGACTGATTCAGGAGGGAGTCGCAGTCCTAACGTGACTTGGCAGGGAAACAAGGCAGAAACAGCACTGGACAGGTGCCGCCCTGGCACGACGTGCTGGCCGATCCAACCCTCGCTTCCACTTTTCCTTTCTTTCCCTCTGCCCACCTCCACCAGCAGCTGGGTCCCAATCTAGCCCTGCAAAGAACTGGATGCTCCTGACCATCTGCACAAGCAGGAAAACACATCCTCCTGAAGCTTCCAGAGAGGCACGTGGCCCTGCCCACACTCTGGTCTCATCCTGGTGAGAGGACACGAGGCTCCTGCTCTGGCCAGTTTGTGTTGCCGAAGCTGAATGGGTGGTCATCTACTAAGGCAGTGGCAGGAAAGCCATCACAGTCTTGGTCCTGGGAACACAGTGCAGCTGTAACAGAAACAGGAAGTGGGGTGGCTTTGAAATTGGGCACCGGGCAGTGGCTGGAAGGATTTTGAGGCGCATGGTTGAAAAGCTTAGATTTCCTTGAGTGGAAAAATGGACATCAAAGGGGTTGTTGAATTCTCCATAAAAAAAAAAAAAAAAAAAAAAAAGTCATGAGAAATGAGCGGGGAAGGACTCCCTGCTACCCAGTGGCAGAGCTGAGTAGAACTGTGTTCCACAGTGGCACGGCCTGACCCTTAATTGTGGTATCAACCTGAATGCATTCAGAAACACCTACGAGATTAATTTAGCACAGTTCTGGGCATGTCTGTGGATGATTGACATGCAGGCCAGCAAACCAAGGGGGAAGACCCACCCTGGATGTGGTGGCACCAACCAATAGGCTTGTAGCTTGCATGGAATAAAAAGGGAAAGAAGTCTGCCCTTTTGCTTATTTGGAAGAGTTGTGGTCTTTGCCATGGTCTTTGGAAGTTTGTCTCCAGTTTCTTCAGGCTTCCAGCACAGACTCTTAAGCCTTGCACTGTAAACCCTTCAGCATCTACATGGACTTGAACCAGACACTGCAGTGAGCTCCAGGCCTTCAACCTTCAACTGGATCCTCCAGCTCTCCACCCCTACCTAGTAAATCCTTATATATCATATATATTTAACATATATCATATATTTAATATGTTGTATTAAATCTGTCCCTCTATTGAACCCTAACTGCTAAACATGGGGAGCAGGATTTGTAACAGATGAAACTGGACACATCGCAGAGGAGAGTCCCAAGAAAAGTGTGGAAGGTGAGGTCTTGTTTCTTCTTGCCGCTTTTAGTAAATTTAGGGAAGAAATACTGGAAGGAGGAAATGTCTTACACATGTACATACATTACCAGGATTTGATGGTTTGAACACTCTCAGATTACCCAGAGGGCAAAAGATGCTAAAATTAAAAGATTCACTGCTAGTCATGTGGGCACTACAGGAAAAGCCCAGCAAATGACACCTCAGAGAGATCAAAAGGAGTAAGTCACAGAAGAGGCTCTGAGAAGAGATTAAAGTGACGCCTCGCAAACACCCTCCAGCCAACTGGAGAGCCTACCACGTGTCCTCTTAGCCCTACCAACCCAAGGCAAGACTGGAGATCCAGATACCAGGAAAGGTCTGTGAATCAGCCTCTTGTCTCATGGGGCAAATCCCACAACACGCAGGGCACCCATAGGGCACCCGAGACCGCAGCGTCAGCGAGGCTGCCGGCTTGCGCTGAAGTGGACAGCAAAGGTGACAAGAGAGAAGAATGATGCCAACCCCACCCCCAAGTCCTCAGGCAGGAAACCGTGATGGAAACGCTCCACTGCAAACACAGGCTGCCCTTCCTGAGAAAGGAAGGTACACCCGAAGACAGAGCCATGAGCCACAGAGGACGGGACTGGGGCCTCCTGTGAGAACTCGTGCACTCAGCGGGGCTGTGTTTGTAAATTACTTAAGAAGATTTTTTTTTTTTATTAGTCCATGTTTGCAGCACATAATCATTACATGTCCAGTGGGGACTTTGTATGTGTACGTAACACCTCTTCATTCTTTTTATGTTTCCTTCCCTCCCTGGTCCCCCTTCCCTCCATCTTGTGATCCCCTCCCCCTTTGACAAAGATCTACCTACCATTTTCCTATTATCTATTTTTTATTTTGCTCTTTATTTATACTTTGGGTTTCTCATAAGAGAAACTATATAATATTTAAGCTTGTGCGTCAGGTTTGCTTAACATTATGGTCTCAAGGTGCATCCATTTTCCTACAAATGACTCAAGTTTATTCTTCTTTAGGGCTGAGTAGTACTCCATTGTTTATAAACACCACATTTTCTTTATCCACTCATCTATTGATGGACATATAGGTTGTTTCCAGGATTTAGCTATTATGAGTTGTGCTGCTATAAACATGGGTGTACACATATCATTGTAATATGATGTCTTGAACTCTTTCCAGAAGATACCCAGAAGAGGAATAGCTGGGTTGAATGGGAGTTCTAGCCTCAGTTTTTTGAGAAATCTCCACGCTGGTTTCCACAGTGGTTGTGCTAATTTACATTCCCACCAACATGCATTTGTAACGTACTTGAAATCCGTGACACTTATTTGCCTTCAATGTTTCTCTTCTGGAACCATAATATCTACACCTGTGTATTTTGAGAGTGGATAATTTCTTTCTTTCACTTCTCAGGTCCACTGCAGAGCATACTTTGTCCCTGGGTGGATAACTCCTGGCATCTCGCTCACACCTAATTCAGATGACTCATAATGAGATCTGGGACATCTGAGCGGAGGAGATTGAGATGAGACTTTGGACTTTGAGTCAATGCTACGATAAATTGAGAACTTGAGGACCTGGGAGAGAGGAGGTGAGTGTATTTTGTTCATGAAATGGAGGTGGATCTGGTGGCAGGAGGATGCCAGACCTGTGGAAAGTTAAGATGATAAGTTTGTGTAGTTTAAGCTGCTACATTTGTGGCAATTTTTAATGGCAACATCAATATCTAATAATACAAGTCAGGGAGAAAGAAGTTTTTGTTTTGTTTTGTTTTTTGAGATAGGTTCTCCTAATGTAGTTCAGGCTGGCCTTGAACTCTTTATGAAGCCCAGGCTGCCTTCCAACTCGCTGCAATCCTCCTGCCTCAGCCTCCTGAGTGCTGAGAGTACAAGGGCGCGCCACCACGCCTGGTTAGAAAGAAGCATTTTGCACCCTGAGATTAAAAAAAGAAAAAAAGCAGCAACAGCAACCTAAATAAGTAAGTGAATAAGTAAATGCGGGAAGTTTGCCCCACCTGATTCGAGCCCCCAAAATAAATGACGTCTTGGCCTTCTTGAAACGTACAGCCTGTGGCAAACAGCTTTTTCGAGGCTGCCGCTCCGGATGTGGTCGCCTGGAGAGAAGGCAGCCGCTCAGCTTTGCCTCCGGGGCCGCTGCCTGGAGCCGAGCTTTCCAAGGTGGGGACTTCCGCAGTGTCCCATGAGGCGGCAGAATTCTTTTCAGGGTGCCGTGGACACTGAGTCGGTGCCACTTCGGCAGCTGCCCTCGCTGCGCAGCCGGCTTCTCCATCTGGAGCCGCAGAGCCGCCCTGTCCTCAGCTCGCTGCGTGGAAGCAGGGCCGCAGGACCCTGACCCGGCATCGGCACCGGGCAGGCAGCCCCGTCACGGGCACAGAGCTGGAGCGAGGTACGCGAAGCTGGGCCGCACGGCCTGACCTGGAACACCCGACTCTGTCCCCTCAACAGAGCGTGGCGGCCCACGCCTGCAATCACAGAACTCTGCGAGGCTGAGGCAGGAGGATTGCATAGTCCAGTCCAGCCTGGGCCACTCAGCGATTTAGTGAGACTCGGTCTCAAAGTAATAAATAAAAAGCGGCTGTGGATGCAGCGCAGGGTGAAGGCCTGGGCTCAATCCCCAGTACTAAGAAAAAGAAAAGAAAGAAAACAGAAAAGGAAAGAAAGGAGTCCTTTTAGGGACGCACACAGACCCTCGCAGGGGTGAGGAGTCGGACCTGGGAGTCCACGTGGACCCAGCGGGGAGAGGGAGCCCCAGTGAGTCCACAACGCGCACGCAGCGGAGACCGCCTCGCATTCCCGAGCCGTCCCCACGGCAGTCGCTGGGCGCGGGACGGAGGTCCTGTGCCGCGGTGTCAGGCAGAGGGCAGTGCCTGTCCCCGGCTGTCACCACAGAGGGTGCCCAGCGGCGGGGTCCCGGGGCGCATCTCCCGCCGAGTGGTCGGCTACACGCACGGGTCCGCAGCTGTCAGGCATAACCACAGCGCCGGTGGCCGGGGCTCTTGGGACAGTTTCTAGTAACTGCATTTAAACAGTGCTGGGGACTGAAGCCAGGGCCCCATGCACGCCAGGCAAGTGCTCCACCACTGAGCTACGTCCCTAGCCTTGTCTCCAATGTACTGCTAAGCCTCCAATGTCCTCTGTGGTCCAAACTCTTAAATTCCAGACTCAAATTTCTGACTTTATTTTTTTGAGACAGGGTCTCCCTACGTAAGCTAGGCTGGCCTTGAACTCATGATCCTCCTGCCTCAGCCTTCTGAGTGCTGGGATAACAGATACGTGCCACCACTGCCAGCTTCAAATTTCTAACAATCTTCCAAGCCAACAGATCCCAGCCGAGATTTCTCCCCTGACGCTGCTGCCAATTTGCAGCGTCACCTCTCTGCACTCCATCTCCAGGCCTCGTGTCTGTGACCCACACCTGCCAGTCACACTCAGGAGCCCCTGAGTCTATCCCTCACTGCCATTCTCTCCTCAGGAGCGAGCCCTGCCACCCTGCATCCGTCTGACACGCACTTGTCACAGTGATCTTCCTCTGTCGCTTAAAAACATGATCCTATCCTTGGAGGGCGTTCTGGTGCAATTGTCCCAGAAGCTCGGCTAACCCACTGCCCCCCAACTCCACATCCATGCACCCTCTTCTTCCCCAAACCCCAAGTGTTCCACCTTTCAGCTTCTCCAGATCCACTTTCAGATTCTTCCTTTACACCGAGTCAGTCGATTGGTAGCGACTTCCTTTAAATAGGTTTTATTCGACTCATTAAAGAGGGGATGGGGCTGGTCCAAAGGGGAGTTGGGGAAACGAAGTTTGTCATAGCCTGTCAGGAAAGTCTTCATGGAATAAGGCTGCCAGGTTAATGTCCTGCGGGGCAGCAAAACTACAACCTCCCTTGTTATCTTTACTACTGGATGGAAGAGATTGTTCGTCTCTACTCCAAGCGAGGTTACAAGGTAACCTTAACTTCAGCGTCTGAGCCCTTAACTGTAAGGTAACACAAACCCAGTGACATCGTCATTAGATAACTGAGTAATTTTTTGGTTGAGCCTGTTAAACAACACTTCAGGATAACATGGAAAGGACATGCTATCCACATTTTTGTCTTATTTTAAGCTTTTAGTGATTTTTTAAAACCATATCACTGAAGACCATATGGAAGGAATTTCAGGCATCCACTGATAGCCATCCGTGGGTAGATGAGAATCCCAGCATAAACTTCTCTTTCCCCTGAAATAATCCATGAGGAAAGCTTCGCTAATAAAGCAAATAATGAAATGAGGCAGCAACTGCCCTGAAAGGCTAATACCTGCTGATGAGCCTAGTGATTTTTGGATCAAAAATGAAATTTGATTCACTGGGTATACTCTGGTGACCCAAATCCAGCCAAGACTTTGAAAACCAAATCAGGTCTATCTTCCATCGACTGCCTTTACGTAGAATTATAGGTAATCTGGAATAGGGAAGCGCCTCAGATGGACTTGAACTTCATTCCTGATACAACCACGAACCAGCTGACGTTTCTGAACCTCAGTTTCCTCACTGGCCATGGGGGAGCTCATCAAAGGTCACCAAGAAATGCTTCCCAAACGCCGTCCCCAAACCAGCGCTTGTCTGCAAAGATTTCCATCTGTCTATATCAAAATAGCCATTGTTTCAAGGTATGTGGGGGAGAAAGGGTTTTATAAAGCTATATTTATAAATGGTAAGAGTTCTATAAAGTTGTGTTTAAATACTGTCTTTTATTTTAAGATTAGCCTCATATTTTGCATAAATGACCATGTCTTTTCTGTAATGGTAATCATGAGTGGTAGATGATTTTTTAAATGGCATTTTGTGATACAATAAAAACTGGTAACCCTGCTGGACATAGTGGTGCATACCTGTAATCCCAGCAACTCATGAGGCTGAGGCAGGAGAATAGCAAGTTGGAGGTCAGCACGGACAATTTAGGGAGACCCAGTCTCAAAATTAAAAAAAAAGAAAGGCTAGGGATATAGCTCAGTGGTAAAGGGCTTGCCTAACCAAGCATAAAGCTCTGGGTCAATCCCTGCAACACACACACATACACACGCAATTACCCTCTATCCATTTCCAAAGCATGTCTGAGCTTGCTGTGGGAACCGTTGTAGGGCAGTGTGGATTTACTCTGTAAGCTGAAGATAGACACACACAGCGAGCTGTTATTACCGTGTTCCTCCACATCACCATTGTTCGTGTAGTGACAAAAATGCAAGAGAAAGGAGGGGGGCCGGGTGCCCATCCTGGGGCCACTGGCAGCTGCCAATGCCAGGAGGCGACCAGGCCACTTCTGCGGGGTGAAGAGGGGCTCAGGCTGCGCCAGCAGCAGGACGAAGCAGGACATCCCCGCAGGTCTTGCCCTGAAAGAAGGAGAATAAGCCCAAGACATCCGCCGGAGACGTGGTCCTCACAGAAAACACATCAGGACGCTTCCCCCTTTGCATAATCATCTTTTCTGAACAAAAATAATACAGTATACATATAGCTTTCTACCTATCTTTTTCACTTAGCAAAAATTCCTCATTTTTCATGTCACTAAAGATACATTTTCATTTTAATACCTAGGTAGTATCACCGTGCACATGTGCCATAACTGAACAAATGGGACATTTAGTCTCTCCTTCTCTCTCTCTGTCTGTCTCTCTGTCTCTCTCTGTCTGTCTTCGCTGTTTCTCTCTCTGTCTCTATGTCTCTCTCTCTCTGTCTCTCTCTCTCTCTCTCTGATAGTGACAGCTCTTGCCCTTGTAGCTGAATCTTTTCACATAAAATATTCACTGTAGATTCCAGTAAAAGGGTATATGAGGCTGTGCACGGTGGTACACGTGTATTCTCCCAGCACTCTGGGAGGCTGAGGCAGGAGAATCACAAGTTCGAGCCCAGCCTGGGCAACTTAATGACAGCCCTCATCTCAAAATACATAATATATAAAAAGAGGGCCTAGGGTGTAGCTCGGTGCTTGCCCCCGAAAGGTATATGAGTGCCCACTATACCCTTTTTCCAACTTTTCTGCGCGTTTGGAATTTTTTGCTGTAAGGCGTGAATGCAAGCAATTTCTGAGGTACCGGAGCTCAGATCCCAAGCTACGGCCCGGAAGCGGGGATTGGGGGCCGCCCGGTTCGCATAGCGCCTCCTGGTGGCGGCATCGGGCACTGCACCCGGGGCGCGAGGGGGACCGCAGCGTCCCTCAGCCTTGCTGGGGGGACAGGGAAGGGGGCAGAGGGCTCCCTCTGGACCCAAGCAGCCCGGCCACCCGGTCCGGGCCCTTCCCCAGGGCCTGGTAGCCACAGCCCGGTGGCAGAGGGGAGGTCACTGGTGCAAGCTCAAAGGCTGCCACCTGCCGTCCGGCCTTTGCTCGGTCCTCCGCAGCTGGTGCTGGGCATCTGCTGGCCCTGCGGACAGAAACAGACCCGGGGCTGGGTGACCTCCGTCAGTGCAGGGCGAGGGGAGCCGAGGAACAGCCACCCGGGCCTCCCCAGCACCCAGCCACGCGCCCACCGCAGTCCATTTTGCAGCCTTGCTTTCTGCGGAGAATCAAGGCAGTTAAGCACGGGGACCCCAGGCCCGGCCTGGCTGCGCCTCTCACCTCCTGTGACACGGACAGCGCGGCTGAACCCCGTCCGCCTGGCGCGGGCAGGGGACAGGAGGGAGCAGTGCGGGCAGCCGGGCGCCGCTTATCTGTGATTTCAAAGGCTGGCGAACCGGATTTGAGGCCACGGGCCCAACACGGAACACAGCAGAAGTAACCGTGAAGACGCGCAGGTTCTGCTTTGTGTGACGCTGGGTTCTTCTCATCTTTCAAACAAGAACATATTCATCCATGAACTCAAGAGACAAATGAGTTTAAGAGCCAAGACACGGAAAACAGAAACAAGAAGGAAATTAAGGCAAGGCCAGTGGCGATACAATATAGTGTTTTGACGGAAGGACCAATTAACTTGCTAGAAGTAGTCCTAGTCCGTCAACTTTTTCGTTGTTTTGTATTGCTTTGTTTTGTCTTGCTTTGTTTTTAGTTCTTTTAAGACAGGGTCTCACTGTGTAGTTCATGCTGGCCTCGAACTCACAGTGATCTTCCTGCCTCAGCCTCCCAAGTGCTGGGATCACAGGCATGCGCCATTGCACCCAGAGTGTCGATTTAATTCTGAGCTCTGGAGCAGATCTGACCTGCTCATTTTCATGATTCGTGCAAACCACTGATGACAAGAAAACTACTTCTCAGGATCACCAGCTATTTCTTCAGAAATTTACTTTGAAAGTTTGTTTATTATTTATTTCTGTTGGCTTTTGTTTTGGGGGAGGGGAGGGGATCAGAGGCACTGGGGCCCGAGCCCAGGGCTGTGCCCACGCTAGGCCAGCGCTCTGTTGCTGAGCTGCATCTCGGCCCTTCTCATCTTACTTTTGCAGCCAGGATCCCACTGAGTTGTTCAAGCTGGCCTTGAACTTGCGATCCTCCTGCCTCAGTGCTTTGAAAGTCTTTGTGGAAACACACACTGCCCTGTGTAGACATCAGCGATCCCCTGCTTTACTGAGAGTCCCACAGAGTCGCTTTCCCGGACACTCCTTGTGCGTCGCTCCGAGTTGGATCAGGGATAGCTCGGAGACGGTCGCTCGAGCCAAACCCCAAAACAGAGGCTTCTGCAGCTGAGCCCCACCGGCTGAGCCATCGCACCAAGACCTCTCAGCTGGCCACAGCCACGCTGACGCGGACCCAGTGACGCAGGGCAGCTGGGTTGGTCGTGGGTGGAGGATCCAAGCCAAGGCGGTGACGAAGAGTGGACAGGAGCAGGAAAGAGCCTCCTGTTCCACATTTCCACCCACCATGCCCCACAGGCTCTGTGCAGTCACACAGTAGGCTTTGTGTGAGGCCCGCGCCAGGCAAGTCTGCAGGCGCCGCGTTCCCAACAACCGGCGTTTGCTTTGTGTCCGTGTCACACTCCGGGGACTCTCCCAGCATCGCGAACCTCTTCGTTACTACCATATCCGTAATGCTGATCTGTGCTCAGTGTTTTGTTTTGTTTTGTTTTGTTTAACAGTGTCTCACTATGTAGCCCAGGCTGGCCCCAAACTCACGGCAATCCTCCTGTCTCAGCCTCCTGAGTGCTTTGAGTGCTACACACTGGGCTCCACACTCCCATTCAGAAAGATGCTGGACGGTGGGTTAAATGTTACCAACAGCGTTTGATCTACAGAGCACTCTTTTGTGAACAAAGCCAACTGACGTAGTAAACTTCATTGTCTTATTTTGAGCAGTCGTCGCAGGCAGCCTAAGCTTTAGAAGCAACCGTCCCCGATGGGTCAGCACCCAACAGCGAGGTGACACCTACACCGGCTTGTTGCTGCTGTGTGTGACTTACAGAAGATGCGGGCGCTCACTGGCAGTTTTTAGCAATGAAGAATTTTAAGTGATTCTGCATCCATCTATTTTTATTTTTTATTTCTATGTTTTTCAAACTTCCTTTTTTATTGGTCTATATCTGTCACACATATGGATCACCTTCATCATAGGGACTCTGTGCCTGTACCTAACGCATTCAGTTCTTTCTCCCACTCCCCGTTTACAAAAGCTTTGTTTCCATTTCTCTCCTTCCACTCTTTTTTCCCCTTTTCCTTTTCCCTCCCCCTCCCCCCCTTGTTCCCCTTCCCATTCTTCCTACTTCCCAATCTCTCTCCTCCATTATGCTCCTCATTTACCCTTTGGGTTTCTCACACAAGAAAAACAATGCAACGCGTGTCTGATTTACTTCACTTCAGATTATGGTCTCAAGGTGCATCCATTTTCCTACAAATGATTTAAGTTTATCCTTCTTTATGGCAGACTAGTACTCCATTGCATATAAGAACCACATTTTCTTCATCCGTTGATCGGTTGATGGGCATTTGGGCTGTTGCCAATATTTAGCTATTACAAACGATGCCTCTATAAACAGGGGTGCACATATATTGCTGTGGTATGATGCTTTTAACTCTTTGGGGAAGATACCAAGAAGGAGAATAGCTGGGTCAAATGGAACCTCTAGTCCTAGTTTTTTGAGGAATCTCCACACTGATTTCCACAGCGGTTGCACCAGTTTACACTCCCACCAACAGTGGAGAAGGGTTCCTTTTTCCCCACTGCCCCTCCAGCATTTGTTATCGGTTGATTTCCTGATGACAGCCATTCTTTCTGGGGTGAGATGGAATCTCAGTGTTGTTTTAATTTGCATCTCTCCAATGACCACTGATGCTGAGCATTTTTTCATATATTTCTTTGCCATTTCTACTTCTTCATCTGAGAAGTGTCTGTTCATTTCAGATGCCCATTTTTGGATTGGGTCTTTAAACCTGAGGCATCTGATTTTTTTGAGTTCTTTACATATTCTAGATGTTTAGTCCTTTGAGGAATAGCTGGTAAAATTTTTTTCCCACACTGTGGGCTGTCTCTTCACTCTGTTGGTGGTTTCTCTTGCTGTGCAGAAGCTTTCTGAGTGCATCCATTTCTCTAGCCCTAACGCTGTCGCACAACTACAGCCGCAGCGCAGCATACACCCCTGTCCCGGGAACTGGGAAAGCAACACTCTCCCGCGACGCCTCGCTGCCGCGCTGCCTCGGAGCCACGGTCGGGAGCTCCCCCCACAAGTTCTCTGAGCCCTGCGGGGACGTGGCTCGGGCACACCCCCAGGCTTGGTGCCTGCAGAAGCCGGGGATGGAGATCCAGCTCGCGGGAACACAGACGTCTGTTCAGAGTCCCAAAACCAAATACCGCAGACTGAGTGGCTGCAACACCGGAAGTCAGCTTTCTCACCATCCTGAAGGTGGTCGTCCAAGGCCAGGGTGCCAAGGGTAGGTCCCGCAAGACCCACCTCCTTCCACATCCTTGCAGTCGCCTCCGCTCCATGCGCACTCAGAGAAGCCTGGTGCTCGCTCCCTTCTCACAAGGAAGCCACTCTGATGACTTTAATGACCTCACTCGAGGCCACTTCTCCAAATAGAGTCACACTCGGGGCCAGGTGACTATATTTTTGGTGGACAAGATGCTAGATCCAAGAGGCTCGGGCTTTGCGATCTCATCTCTGCCCTAGGATACTTTTGAAGAACAGTCAGATTGATTTTTCAGCCACAAAATGAATATAAGAATAGGTGCCTTGGGCCGGTGAGATAGCTCAGGGGCATAAGCGCCTGCCTGGCAAGCGCGAGGTCCTGAAGTCGACCCCCGGTACCTACAAAAAAAAAAGAATAGGTGCCTTAGCCAGGAAGCCATAATCCCAGCGCTCAGGAGGCTGAGGCAGGAAGATCTCTGTGAGTTTGAGGCTGGCCTGGGCTACATAGTGAGTTCAAGACCAGCCTGAACTACATAGCGAGACCCTGTCTGAAACAAACAAACCAAAAAACTCAAAACAAACAAAAACCAACTGAACAACAACAAAAAGACAAAGAGCCCAGCGTGGGGAGCACGTCTCTCTCCTCTAGGCTGGCTCTTCCATGTTAGAACAAAGCCAGGGTCTCTGCCTGATACCCGTGGGTGGAGCAGCGTGACACCAGTAATCAGTCTTCCTGGGAAGACGGTCCCCTGTCCATCACCGTCACAACCTACACGAGGGGCCTTGCTCCTCTGGAGACAGGGACACTTCAGGGGCCGCGGGAAGGAAGCCCAGTGAGGCTGGGCCAGGCTTGGGGCTGCAGAGCTGCTGCTGTGCCGGTAGGCGGAGGTTCCAAACCCTGGGCCTTCCCTGCCCTGGGCCTCAGCTTCCCCATCTGTCACTGAGGGGCTTGAACTGAGTCATCTCTGCGGCCCTCTGCATGGCCTGGGTTCTGCCTCCCCGAAACCCAGCCTGGGCACAGCCTGTGCTGGCCTTGACCTGCCCTGCCCCGCCTGTGTCTCTGCTGACTTCTCATCCCTGGCACTGTCGCCAGCCAGGGTCCTAGGGGCTTCCTCACCCACCCTCGGCCTGGGATTCAGTTGCAGGTTCGCTGACTTCCGTCAGGGAAAAAGAAGTCTGCAGGATACATCAGCAGCGGGCGGAAAGGGGTTTATCAGGCAGGAAGTTAAAGCAGGTACTCAAGGAAGTAGAGGGCAGGCCTGAGGAGAGAGAGAGACTTTATGAGCCAGAGCTGGGTCATTTATGGGCGTGGGGTGTCTTCAGGACGGGGACCCGGGGTGCACGCTGCTGTCCTTGGGGCACCATCTGGGGCTGTGTGAGGCTGCAAACCATTTCCACGTCTGAGGCTGAGACCTGGTGTCCCCGCACACTGCCGCTGGCTGAGGGTGGAGGCCGGGGGCGGGAAGTGAGATCTACAGGTTAAAGCACAAGCTTAGTGTCTTTAAGACACTGAAGATTTATTTTGAGTGAGTTTCCTGGAAGGGAAAAAGGCTTTAGTAACTTGTGTCCTGAAGCTGCAATTTGCGATTTTTCTAAAAAGTACAATTCTAAAATCCTGATTATTTTGTTTCTGGTCTCCTTGCTGCCGCCTTTATCTTTTCTATCCTACCTCTGCTTTAGCAACTGGAAGGCCCCGCAGGTGAGTCTTGAGGTGCAGACAGCCAGCAGCTCCCCGGGAGGCGGGAGTTGGGTGTGGAGAGACCGTGGGTGTGTGTGTGCGCATGTGTGTGTGTACACAGTGCACATGTGTGTGTGCACGCTCAAGTCCCCTGTGCAGGCGGGGGGGTGCCCGATCTCACACACGAACCCCCACCCTGACCTGCTTCTCTCCGAGAGCAAGGGGAGCTCACACCGGGGTCCGCTGTGGCGCTGGAACACACGTCGGCAGCACCGTTTCCTACAGCTGTGGGTTTCTGCCATCGTTCCCACTGCAGTGTGTGTTGTACTTAAGTGTTTCTAGGGTTTGAAGGTATAAGGAGATTTTTTTTCTATGCAGTGCTGGGATTGAAACCAAGTGTTCTGCCCCGGCAACACCATCCCATAATGAGCGTTTAACATGGTTTCTCTGAGAGATACGTCACGTTCCTAGCACACGGCCACGTGTGAGTGTCTCTCAGCACGGCCAGGGCACTGAACTCAACCATGGGCCTGCAGGAACTCAGTGAAAATAAAACAGGGGCTTCATCCCGGGCTTAGTAAGTCTCCCTGCGTCCTTGGGTGACCAGCTCTTCCCGGATGACCTGCAACTGTCTTGATTTGAAAATGAAGTCCCGGTGCCCCCAGAGGCCCTCAGTCCTTGCCGGCGGATGCCGAAGGCCTGGAGAAGAGCACGGTCCTCAGCAGGCGGGCTTGTGCCCCTCTGCAGAGTTCCCTGGCTGTGCGGGGCTGGGCCGGGGCAGGAGTAGCATCAGGGATGCCAGGTGCCTCGCTGCCCCTTTGCGCCTCCCACACCTGCCCACATGGAGCTTTGGAGGAGGCAGGGGCAGCCAGCAGGAACTCAGGGTCCGACTCTGCTCCTGCTCTCTGCAGGAAATGGGCGTGGGGATGGGAGCAAGCCCACTGCAGAGCGTTGGAGGGCGTCTGCCCACACAGGAGGAGCGGGCCAGGCAAGCACCTATGACACCACGTGCACACAGGCCGCCGTCAGAGGCCCAAGCTTGTGCCGGAGAAACGCAGTGTGCCAGTGTTGGCTTGGTGCCTGGTTCCTCGGCCTCTGCACTGCAGATGTCTCAGGCCAGGGGACCCTGTCACTGCAGAGAGGGCGCCGTCCCGTGCACTGTGAGATGAGTATCAGCATCTCTGGGCTCGGGCTCGGTCCTCGAGCTGACAGGCGCACTCTGTCCTGTTGTATAAAGTCAAGTGTTTCCAGACATCGCCACTCATCTCTGGAGGGCTGGGCGGACCCTGCTCCTGGCTGAGAGCTTCTAAGTGAGTGCTTTCTAGGTGGTGTCCCTTTTGCATCCCGTCCTCCTGGGCCTTAGTCTAAGCGACATGTTTTGATGCACATTACACGGAAAACTAGTTCCCATGGATGTGCACAGTTGCCGCAGAGGAACAGTGCTCTGTGATCAAATCAATCTGGAGAATTCTGTGTTCCACGGCTTCACACGGGCTTTTGGTTTTCTTGTGGCATTGGGGATTGAACCACCGTCTTGCACGCATCAATCTTGCCCTCTCGTGGAGCGGCACGCAGCCCCTTCAACGTGTCTGGGAAATGCTGCCCAACACATAAAATCTTTCCATCCTTGGGGTCAGCATGCACGGGGCAGTGGAAGCTCTAAAACATCTGACAGTGATGAATCCTGCTCCATGTGGACGGACACTTCGCTTCCTCATAGTCACAAATGGCTTCGGAGAGTCCTCTCTTTAAACCCAGGGACCCAAAATCAACTGAGCCAATCTTTCTCGGTACCAGGTCTAAAATTCCCAAGCACGGATCAGCAGTTTCAGGATTTCCTGACTAATCAACGTTTCCAGGGTGGGTTTACTGGCTGCTCCTTTGCAATGAGGAGATTCTATCGCTGATGTGGCTACTGGGGAACTGTCCCACAGAGGGGTCACGGCAACCAGACGAAGCCATAGATACCCACCTAAGGGCTCTTTAATGGTCACTTTCTTTGAAATTTGTTTCCTTTCTCATTATTGATGCTCTTTCTAAATGCCTGGTGGCTTCACGCTCTTCATTCTTGCTCAAGGGTCTTGGAAACTGGTAGCAACACACCTCGACATGGATGATTTTTCTTAAATACTGGAATTGAAAGCCAGTTTGGTCAACACTCAGAGCCAGTGCAACCCGCGAGGAGGAAGATGAAGCTGGCGACGTACGCAGGCCTGGAGCTGCTGCCAGCATTGCATTCTGGGTCATTTCCTGTCGAGGTCTCTGCTGCCAAGAATCGCCTGACAAGGACGTCTTCGGAGAGGCCGAGCAGCTTGAGCTGACCAGAGGTGCCATCGAGCTTACTCGATTTCTACTCTGAGCAAGGGATGCCAGCCCTTTAAATACCGTGCTCTGGTTGCTAAGGAAACCAAACGTGTAGGTTGCTGACACAGTCTCCGTCTTTTGGTGAGGATTAACACCTTGCCCGGCTCAAGGCGGGTGGAAGGGGTCACAGATGAGACCCGGACTTCTCGTGACTGGTGCAGGGTTGGGCCAGGTGGAGGATGAAGGCAGACGGTTTCCAGTTCCTGAGAAGAAGGTGAAATGTGCGGTTCCACGCTGCTTCACAGCAGTGATTTGCTAAAGTAATCAGTAAGAGGTTTGAGACTGGCTCCACTTCTGTCACTAATTTTGTCTGTGTATTGAGGGTTTGTGAAGCCACTCATGCTATAGAAAATGACGGAATTCTGGTTTGCCGATCCCTCTGGTTATTCTCATCAAATATTCCCAGCACATAGAGCTCAACATGACGAATCGGCGTAGGCATGGGTTCAAAATGCAAAGCCATCTGGCTGGAAGACAGCTCCTTACAGTTGCTCTCCTCACCCGCGCTCTCTGCATCCTGCTCGCTGTGGCGTCCAATTCAAATCTGCAAGAAAACTAGGATGATTGGCTTAATTGGCATGAGCCACGCCAGGGCGCCTGAGGGTGCTGGCAGCCTTAGGAAAATGCCCAGTCCTGGTCTAACGCTTCATCACCCTTTGGTCAAAACATGGTCTCAGTGTTTCCCTAAGGAGGAGCCAAGTTTGAGTCTCTCCTCAACAAAGGGGGAACTGAGAACCAGAGACCCCAGGTGCTGGCTAGTGTTGCAGAGACGGAACACAGAAGCGAGTGGGCTTGGCCGTGGGAAACACTTTGTTTACAAACAACAGGCTGCTGGCTGATTCAGCCCATCGGCTGCAGTTTGCTGATCCCTTTATCTAAAAGATTATTAGGGAAAAGAATAAAAGTCAAAGAAATTGTGGGTCCTTCTTGGTCATCAAGAGAAGTTGGGAGAAGTTTTCAGTTAGCAGTGATCACGCCTGGGATAAAGCTCACCGGGCACGACACTGCGCTGGGCAAAGCCGTGTCTGGGTATTCGTGGGTGGGTGTTTGCGAGAGGCTGTCCACTCTCTACCCACAGCCTCACTACTTGCCTTCTGGTGTTGGCTTCGCAAAGGGGGAGGCAAGAAAACGAACACATGGAGGAGGGCAGCAACATCTCTCCCATGGTTGAGAAGTCCATGTTTTCAAATTTTCTAACTAGAGCTAATGAACAAAACTAACTGCCTACATTTCAATTCATTATTCCTTCCTCAAGCAGAGGGTTTGCAAAGCAATGCAATTCTCCAGCTCAGGTAAACAAGAGAAAACTAAACGCAAGAGCTGGAGAGTTCCCTGCCTGCACTGACGCTGCTCTCGCTTGGAGAAGGGGGCTGCTGGCGCTGCCTCCCATCCATTGGAATTCCCCCCTGGAAGGCTGCTGGTTCCAGGCCAGGGCCCCACAGACGCTTCCAAGACAATGGGCTTCTTCCTTCCACAGAAATCTGTACCACTCCAAGGCAGGCGTGGTGGCGCACGCCTGTAATCCCAGCACTGGGGAGGCTGAGGCAGGAAAGATCGCTAAGTGTTCAAGGCCAGCGTGAACTACATAGGGAGACCCTGTCTCAATAAAACAAACAACGAACAAAATCTACACCACTCCAGGCTGCAAACTCCCCAAGGCCCAGGTCCATTCTGCCAGGCGCCTCAGCAACTGAGAGAGATCACCCCACTGCCCCGGGGCGCTCCAGATTTCACACACCACGGCTGGCTCACCCTAACCCTCTGCCTCTAGGCAGCAAGTTCAGTTCCAGCCACTGCCGGGTTGTAGCCACACAATCACCCAACCCTTTTTTATTTATTTATTTATTTTATTTTTGGTCTTTTTGATACAGGGTCTCACTACGCAGTTCAGGCTGAACTTGAACTCACTGTGTAGCCCAGGCTGGCCTCGAGCTCGCAGCAATCCTCCTGCCTCAGCCTCCCGAGTGCTGGGATTACACGCGTGCACCACCACACCCGGCCTCATTTCTTGAAGGGTAAACATCTCTGCTTGCCCCAGAGCTGACAAATAACCAGTGTCAAGATGGGGAGTGCGGGAACTGTCCAAACCCTGCACGGCGGGGGTCCTTGCGGGTGGGCTTTGGAGGTGCAACCCACAGGCTGCCCTCAAGCCGATTAGGTAATAAACCAGGAGTCCCGGCTAAGCCGAAAGCACTGACAAACGCCGCAGGGCCTCAGAAACTTCCCGTGACTTCCCCACACGCACAGGGTCTGAATAAAAGTCTCGTTCTGTCTAAAATGAAGCAAGCGCCGGGCGCAGACCCGGGACGAGGCACCGCCGAGGGCGCGGCCCGCAGCTCCCGCCTTCCAGCACCGCGGGACAGCAGCTCCGGGCGGGCTGCCGGGCCCAAACGCCCTCTTGTGGTCGGTTAGGAGGAAAGCGCCACCCGCGGGAAAGCGCGGAGTCGCGGGCAGTGAGGACGTCCGGGTGCCGCGGGCGGCTCTCCGCGATCGCCCGAAGCCGGCCTGTCCGCCGCGCCTGCGCCGCCTTTACCGCCTCCGCGGCCCGGTACTCGCTGTTTCGCGATAAAATTAGGGCTCCCCCTCCCGACCTGCGCGGCGCGTGGCCCGGACTCGCCAGGCCAGGGCGGCTGGTGCGGCGGGCACTCGGCGGCCACGCGTCTTGCCCCGCGCCCCGCGCCGCACGCCCGCTTCAGTGACCTCGGCATCAGTACCCGGGGCGCGCAGCACGGCCGCAGTGCAAAACGCCGTCGTCCCTGTGACCGCCACCATCGTTCACACCGCACAGGAACATGAAAACCCCTGCACGCCAGAGCTCGTACTGATTCTGCTAGTTTTTATTAGAGCATTATAATTAAGACATTAAATTATAAATCTGTGTGGTATAGTTAGAAATTAAATTACAAAATAATACAAATACTTTTAAGATGTGATGTGCCAACAAAGTGTAAATTTTTACCATTCGTTAGGGTTCAGGTTTCAGATAAAGCAAAAAGTTTGGCCAACTCTCTGATGTGTGTAAAAGGTGAAAGGACACAGGAAGAGAAAGATGTCTAGATAAATTATTTCACAGAAAATTTCTTAAATCAAAAAAAGAATTAAGTTTTTAGCAGATTAATGTTCTAACCTGTTGGCACAACATACGGAAAATACTTACATGACAACTTTTTAAAGCAAACAGCAGCTTTATAAACAGTAATACTTCTTTATACATATATTAAAGTAACAATGTGTTACGATTTAGCAGTTTTATGTTGAAAATGAATGCAGAGATCACTACTCATTTGCACATTGTAATTCCCACCCCACCCACCTCCCCCAACTTATTAAGAAATCAGACAAGTACATTATTTGGATATTAATTTATCAATATTTAAACTATGTGAATTCCTTTTGACTAATTATTTTCCAAATACTGGAAGCATACAAAATACCATCTCTGCAAAAATGACCTCCAGTCAAAGCCTGTAAAAACTTTTCAATGTATAACACATTATTTTTCTATGTTTAGTCAAAAGAAATATATTACATCATTTATAAACATAGTTAAACCAAAAACTAAGCTAATATGAACGTTTGTCTTTTGAGAAGTAATCTCCATGGCAAAGAAATCTACTAAAGCAAAAATCTAATTTGGGGAGTGGAATCCATAATCTAAGTCATATACTTGTGTATTGAAATAGAAATCTAACATTTATTATTGCCGATAAAACAACTTCTGCACACTAAGAAAAAAAATCACTGTTTTCATTTTTTGTGCTGATGAACCCTTTGTCGTCCTATTAGATCTCTTTCTAGGTCTCTAAAGAGTGAACCACACCCACTTCCAAAAATAATTAAAACTTTCCTAATTCTCACACTTTCCGGAAAGCCTGTAATTCTATACAGAGATTCCAAAGCTTACCTAACGGAAACAAATTATAAAGACGTCACTAATGTGTATGTAAGGATACTCTGGACGAGCAGCGTTTCCTTCAGCAAGTCTCGAGTTGCCCGCTAGAGGTGACCTGTCACAGTAAAAAGCTGTGGTCCCGTGGCTGGCTGGCAGAAGAGGTCCTGCGGGACACATCGCTGAACACACAGCTGGCTCCTTCCAGCTGGCAGCACGGTGAGGTCACTGGTGTTCAGGAGATTTCAACTTCTCTTTTGATAAAAATGTCAAAAATCAAAACTGACAATTCACGTCCAGAAGACAGAGAAAATGTAAGACCCCTGTGAAAGCCATTCCCTAAGATCAAGAGTTCTCTGAATCACTGACACTGAGCAAAGGAAATTAACACCATAAAAAGTAGGAAAAGTTTTAAAACTCTCTCAGGATTGTCAGTAGCTCAAAGCCTCTATCATTTCTCTGAATGCACCAACGCTTCCACACCTACAGAGACAGTAAGATCTGCCACGTGTGAATCCAGGATACTCTCAGAGGCTTCATTCCTTACCAGCTGCGTGCCTTTGAAAGTGGGGAATTACCGCAGTGTAGACACCACTGTGGAGTAACAGCCCGTTTCAGCACACTAGCAAAGCTGACAGACCATTCTGCACACAGCAGTGCTCCTGAACTTTCCCGTGAACACTACACAGCCAACCAAGGCTAACCTCTCCAGCAGTGAAGTGCCAGCGGCAGCAGGGCACCCAGCGAGCCCAGCAGAGAACCCCCAGCTCTCCTTCCTGCCTGTGAGGCACAGCCCTCCCCTGCACCAGCGCAGGGAGACACCTCCCTCCTCGGCTGTGTCTGTGAGCGGCAGGCTGCCATGCGTGGCGTGTGCGTGCACGTGTGGGCCAGCTGGGGATGGAGGAGGTGGAGGGGAGACAGAGAATGGATCACTTATAATTCTCCCAGCACCACATCAGCGGGTTGAGATCGTGAAAGCCCAGGTGGTAACTGACTGGCACGCAGAACATTTAGCTCACTGAGCTGAGTTTCCCCAGAGCAGTACCCACATTCCTAGAAGGGCAGAAAGAAATGGATGACTAAAAACCAAATACGTGCAATGTATCTTTCTACTCTAAATTATCTAATAGGTTCAGACAATTAAAACAACTTTCTCTTTGCTTTTTTTTTTTTTTTTTTTTTTTTTTTTTTTGTGGGTACCGGGGGGACGACCTCAGGACCTCGCGCGCCAACAGGCACCCATGCCACTGAGCGATATCACCGGCCCCTTTTTTGTATGTGGGATCCGGGAGTCGAACTCGGGCCTTCGCGCTTGCAAGGCAGGCGCTTAAGCCGCTGAGCCGTCTCACCGGCCCTCTCTTTGCTTTTAAAACCTCCTCTTCTAAGCCTTGATCATCAGGATAACCTTAGAAGTTGTGCAAAATTCCTTTCCCTGACTTCCTATCAGTAAGTATGGTCACTGCCACATGGAAGGTGCCCAAGGCCAGGCACAAAATGCATATTTTGAAAACAGATGAAGCAGTTTTGCACTCAGGACAAGTGTCGATACCCCGTCCAATCCGTATCTGAAGCGATTCCTGAACCGGAGGCATGCGAGCACACGCCAGGAGGAGCGCTGAGGTCGCGCTGCCAGTCGTCACAGTTATTCACCTGTCTTTGTGTAAACAGACTATGTACAAGACCGTTCCTGAGGTAAGCAGAAAGCAAGCCTGAGGCCGAACCTGGAGGTCCTCTCCCGGGTGACTGCCCTGCTGGAAACACACCCGTCCCTCCGCCAACGAGACCGCTCCAGGCTCCTGGTGGCCTCTGCCCACCTAAGCCTGGGAGGCCCTGCCAGCACCCCCCAAGCTCGAGGACAGCGACAATCACCAACTCCTGAAACATGCCTCTGTGGACGAGGGAAAGCGGCATCGGCTTGTTTTCGACTCCTGAAACGTGCCTCTGTGGACGAGGGAAAGCGGCATCGGCTTGTTTTCTTGTGGACCTATTGCCCTCAGCCTTCTACACAGTTCTCTGACCGTCTCCAGCTCTTTTTGAAAGATGCCCAAATGACTTTCTGATCAGACAACTAGAGTGAAGGAGCCAGTCTTGAAACAAACACTGGTAACTGCGCTGATCCTCAGAGCCTGATCTTTAGCTTTCAAAATGACTTAAAAAGGCATTTTAAATTTATTTTCCTTCAAACTTGGTCTTCCTTTTTTAACCATTACTTTTCATTACAAAAGAAGCTGAAACTGATCTGAATTGCCCACAGACACCCAGATGCAAATTAAAAGCTAAGCTACAGATTGGAACAAGACAGTAAGTGCTACGAAAACACTGGCTGGGAGCTGGGCACAGGGCAAGGACCAAGGTGCAGCGGAACGACTTCCGGGGAGCAGTGCGGCCCCTGGACCCAGAGCCGGCAGTCCCCGAGTCATGCGTGTTGGGGTGCAGCACGGGGCTCTGTGGGCTCCTGGGTCACAGGGCCACAGCTGCCGGGCTTTTGAGGGTCAGGCGTGGCCCGGGGGTCCGGAGTCCAGGCCTCGACATCCGGCCCCGGCTCCAGCCCCTCAGGCGCTTCGGTGTCCTCTCCTCCACTCTGCTCCCCGCGGTCCTCCTCAGGCCCAGCCAGGCTTTTCCCCAGCTGGAGGGTTTCCATAGTTCTCTGGGTCTCTGACACCCAGGACTCAATCCGACTACTGAGCTGCACCTCCACCGATATGGGCTCGTGGGCGTAGTCCTCCTCCTCCTCCTCGTCCTCATCATCCTCTTCCTCAAGCATGCCGGGCACCAGCGTGCTGGTGGTGCTGGTGATGGACGAGCTGAGCAGGTCCCGGCAGCTGCCGTCCAGGGAGCCGGTCTCCGTGCTCTGCTGAGAGGCCCACTCTAGCTCGTCAGGCTTCGCCTCCTCCTTGTCACCGGCCGCAGCCTTCCCGGAGCTGGGCACGGAGGTGCTGCCTGAGGTCGGGAGGCTCGGGGCTGGCTGCTTTACTGCAGGGACGGGGGCGGGCAGGGGTCTGCCCGGCTTGTCGGAAGTGCACTGCCGGCTGGAGGCCTCCTTCTCGTTCTCTGACGTCTCCAGCCCATCTGAGGTCTCCACCATGTTTCTCCAATTCGTTTCTACAAATCGCAAACAGATTTTTACAAACCAGAATACGGTTTCAAAATCACGGAACTGAAAAACCCAAAAGTAAGGTGGAAGACTTAAGACCCAGAAATTTGTTGGCTCAGCAACTGGTTGGAAAAATTAAAATTTTAGATTATTCTTGTACTAGTTTAAAGGTTTTGAAGGGAAAACAATCCTCCAAAATGTGCATTCAAAACCAAGACACAGGGGGCCGGTGAGATGGCTCAGCGGCTTAAGCGCCTGCCCGGCAAGCGTGAGGGCCCGAGTTCGACTCCCGGAACCCACATACGAAAAAGGGGCCGGTGATATCGCTCAGCGGCACGGGCGCCTGCTGGTGCGCGAGGTCCTGAGGTCGTCCCCCCGGTACCCACAAAAAACAAAACAAAACAAAACAAAAACAAAAAAAAAAAAACCAAGACACAAGGGAGACAAACATACTAATGCATCAGAAAGAGAAGCTCTTACACCAATAGTGCCCTCACGTCCATGTATAAAATCCGAGTGTCCGCGACCATCAGCGCTGTCGAGGGTTTCCTGGTGCCTCAGGTGTGCTGAACCCAAGGACCCACAGGTCACACAGCACAGCCAAGACGTCCTGAGAACCAGCTCTGACCGCTGCGTCTGCACCACGTGCAGCCAGCAAGTCGCCCCAGCTGTGTCGAGTGTGAGCCACTTCACAGCGACACCGCCACGCACGCTCTTCTGACATCTGTGCACACTGACTTTGAAATACACATGGCTCAGCTCACACTGTGATTCAGAAGGACCAAAAAGACTGTGTACGATGCAGTGGTGATAATCTAAAATTATCTTCCAGGACACAAAATCGGTGTAGAGCAAAAAACGGTACTGGGAATCAGGAGATGAAACAGAGCTCTGCTACCTATTTTTGGTTTTTTCATTTTTGGGTTTTTTTTTTTTTTTTTTTGGTACCAGAAATTGAACTCAGGACCTTGCACTTGCCAGGCAGGCACTGTGCCACTGAGCCATATCCCTGGCCCTATTTTTCGTTTTTTAAATAAGAGTATTTAGTTGCATTACCACTATTATTCGCATTTATAGGCATCATACTCTTAGCAGGTTGTACTGAAATAAGAAACCTCCTCACATTAATGCACTCGACCCAAGTATCACCCATGGACTACACGTTGGTCCCACGGCAGTTGGGCAGCGGGTCCAGGCAGGGTACCTGGACCCTGGAAAGACAAAATCCTTCCCACCCTCCCGAGAGCCAGAGCAGCACAGGCAGACCCAGTCCTGCCCACGCTCACCCAAGCAGAAGCTCCTCCTGCTCCTTGCTCTCAGCCGATGACGTGTCACAGCCTCCCCACCGCACACCTTCGTGCCCCTGACCCCATCACTACACCGTGTCACTTCCGGCCCCCGATGCTACACCCTGTGACTGCTGCCTGGTGCCTTCCCGATCTTGCTGCACTATTCCAGCTCTTCAGAGGTTCTGGGAGCTGATCCCATCACTGTCCACCCAGTTTCCCTCACCCTGGACAGGGTCCGCGCTCTTCAGCTGGGCACAGCCAGCCTGCCATGAGCCCATCCTCCTCTACCACTCCGTCCCATTGCCTGGGGCCCCGGTCCAGTGCCGCCCTGCACATCACTAACACTCACTGCTCCTCCCCCTGCAGCGCGAGCTCTGCCTCGGCACACGCTGTTCTCTTTGTAAGCTGCACTCTGCTTGCGTTGACCCTGCCCAAGACATCTGTCCCCTGTGGGTCCCCTCCGACCACTCCGGTCCTCAGTCCCTGCCCAGCTCATCTCTGTCCCCACCTTCACCCACCCCACAGTAAGTGCAGGGAAAGAGAGGTAGTAAATGACAACCCTCACCTTTTTAATTATGCAAAGAAACCTTTAAGGTTTTAAAGTTTTAGATGCGCATTTATATTTCCTCCCAATGTTTTTTCCTAAAGAGAATTCTGAGGCCCGAGGTGATCAATTCTATGGCAGTCCCCTGGCAGGGCGTGCAAACATTCAATCTCCGAGCACTTTCAATGCCAATCTCTGGAAGCTGCTTCTCGCATTCTTTTGCTCTGCATGTGCCCACCTGAAGACTGTTTTATCACTGTCGTCTGCTCAACACCCCTAGCTTTGCCTTCCTTTTTTTGCAGTGGGCCTTCGCACTGAGCGACATCCCCGTCCCTTTCTGGTTCTGAGACATGGCTGCCCTCAGTCACTAAGTTACCCAGGCTGGGCCTGAACTTGAGATCCCTCCTGCCTCAGCCCATAGCCCTGCACACTGACCTCACAGGCGGCTTCTGCCATCTGGCGTTTCACCACACAGCAAGGGCTACTCTCACAGACAAAGTCCACACCTCCTCTTTCCTTCTTGCTTTCCCTCTTGTCGGGGCTCAAGGAGAAGCAACGCATCCGCCTGTAGCCAGCGACAGCTGCCCAGGAGCAAGGCCTCCACAGGCCGCAGCTGCCAGCCACCTCTGGTCTGCAGCAGGGCAGAAAGAACCGCTCACTGAGCCTCACAGACATGGAAGCTAGGACTGGCGCGGGAAAAGGGGAGCACAGAGATGAGGGGGGCAGCGAGCTACTGAATAACCACTAAGATTAAAATGGGAAAAGACAAGAACAAGGAGCCAAAAAAGAGGAGGGGAAGGGAAAGGAAGGAAGGGAAGGCAGGAGAGGGAGAGGAGAGACAGAAGGGAGGGGGATGAGGGGACAGAAAGCGGCTCGGACAGGAGGGAAGCCAGGCCGTGGGTGATGCCAGCACTAAAGGCAAACACTGGTTTTGTTTTCTTCCCTCCTTCCTTCCCTTTTTCCTTCCTTCCTTCCCCTCCCTCCTCCTTTCCTTCCTTTCGTCCTTCCCCTTCCTCCCTCCCTTTTTCCTTTCTTCCTTCCTTCCTTCCCACCACAGACTCAGCCTAAAGCAAACATCATGTGTCCAGGTTGTATAAGATTATACTGAATAGTGTTCAGGTCTGTGGTTTATTTAGCAAATATAAAATGTTAACAACTCAGTATAATTTGCCAGAGTAAAAACCCTCTGGTATCTACTTAGTGATATTGCGTAAGTATGGCTCACTTTGTTTTTTAGAACCCCTTGGGCCTTTCTTAAGATTTTGGAACTACGATTAAACTCCAAGATTTCACAGAGCTTCAGTCCCAAATATTCTAATCTTTAATGAACATCTTTAATTGAATTCTTTAAGCCAAAATTTTGAGCAAATTTTGAATAATCAAAAAAATAAGGATAAAAGCTGGGTGTGGAGGCTGAGGCAGGAGGATCTCTGTGAGTTCAAGGCCAGCCTGGGCTACACAGTGAGACCCTGTCTCAAAAAAGAAAAGCAGCCAAAAAAAAACCTAAAACCAGGGGCCGGTGAGATAGCTCAGTGGCATAAGCGCCTGTCTGGCAAGCACGAGGTCCTGAGGTCAACTCCCGTTACCCATGTTTAAAAAAAAAAAAAAACCAAAACCAAAAACAAAAGGTACAGGGGAAAGTTATTCACAAAATGATTTTAATCACTTAAATTATTTAGACATTTAAGCCATTTAAAGTGATATGTAACAAGCCAGGCACAGGGGCATACACTCATAATCCGAGGGTCTCATGTTTGAGGCCAGCCTGGGAAACTTAGTGAGACCCTGTCTCAAAATAAAAAATAAAAAGGGACGGGAATGGAGCTTAGTGTAGGGTGCTTGCCTACCTGGCCCATGCGAGACCTTGGGGTCAAATGCCAGGACCGCAAAAACACAATAGAAACAGGGCTGCGATACCCACCGTACTCCTTTTCGTTGACTTCGGAGATGGGCTCAGAAATCACACTGCAGAAGGAGATGGCGCTGGCCGCGGAGGGGTTCCGGGAATGGCCCATGTGGTGCGGCACCTTCTTCACGTTCTTCAAGGCCTCCTCCGCCTGCTCCTGCTCCATAGCTGCGACCATGTCTTTGTATGCTCTCCTGGCCTCCTCCGTGAGCTCCACTAACTTATTAAACAGGCTCTGCACAGGAACGAGGATGTGGATTAGCCCGTTTTCAAAAATGCTTTTTATTCCTGTTTTTAGCAATAAATATCTCTACTGTGTTTCAAAATCTGAATACAGACCCACAGCAACTTACAAAACACTCTGACTTATCGTTTGATTTTCCCAAGCCTGAGGACAGTTCTTGATGCTAACTGCAGCCACTCCGTGTGACGTGTCAAGAGTTCGTGGGCCGGAGGAAACCACGAGCTGAGTAACCAGAAGTTCCACCATCAGTGCAACACGAATTGGTGTGAATAAGTAATACTGGCGAGATGAAGAGCATGAGGCCATGACTGTGTCTAACGGGATGGTGACGTTTACAGAGTGTTATCGCTGCGCTTCAGCAACTGTGCCTGATGACAGCCACGGGAAACCTGCCTTCCAGTGGTTCCTTTACTCCCACTACAAGCTTTAATTTAGTCCCACAGTAAAACACAATGTGAAATAAAGAAACTCAACTGGTAAACATGATCTGGACATTTATACGAGTAGTTTAATCTTACATACAAAAGCATGCCTTTGGACAAGGGTGGATAGGACAGCACGACTTGCTATCTTCTCATCAAAACACTGCTCTTTAAGTGCGAACCTTAACAAGAGGAAAGTGTGATGAAAGGTGCTGCTCTGCAGCAGAATATGTCCCTGAAAATGAACTCAAGAAGGAAACATGCACGTCACCAGCTCTTGCCCAGCTACAGGTTAAACTGTCTGCAGGAACAGGTAGAGCGAGTCTGTTCTGAAGGGGTGGGTGCCAACAACCAGCCGGGTCAAGAACACACCCAGGATGGTTAGAACAGCCCCCGGTGTTACGTGACGAGTACACACAGCGCTTAACAAACCATGCATTTAAATGCAAGCAATAAAAAGAAAACAGGTACACGTATGTATGATTTTGAGATTAACATTGGTTTTATAACATAAATAAGATAGAAATTGTCAGAAATGAAGGGAGAAGCTAGGATCTGGGAAAGAAAAGCCTCGAATGTGAGGATCAGGACTGGGAGCTTACATCAAAGGTGAGCTTCAGCAGATGGTAAAAATAACTCGGGCGCACTACTTCATTATTAGGAATGGAGATATCCAATGACATCATCATTATTTTTTATATTTCCATGCAAGAATATGCTTTGGTTTAAATAATTTACTTACCTCAATATAGTAGACAACAAGTAAAAAAATGCAAAGCTAGCAAACATTTTGTAATGTAAAAGGATACAAATAACCTTCCACACATAATTCATAAAGAAGCCAACACAATCATGAAAAAACATGCCCACTTTCCTGACCCACTCCTCTCCCACGAACTCCAACACTGAACAACACAGGTGTAGGATTTCATTGGTTATCTTCATCACTGGCTCTCCCTTCCACACAGGTGATCACCACCTCCATCTTTGCCTCCTCACACACACTTTAGCACAGGTAGAGATGACCAATCACAGTCCATTCAGTGAACATTTCCCACCTGCTCATGTTCGAGCACTGGGAAAGGTGTCAGGGACGCAGAGCCAGGGGCCTGCCATCAGGAACCCCAGTTACAATGGGAGGGATACACATAAACCACAGCCCTGCAGTGCGACCACCGCCAGCGCAGAACACAGACTCCTGACAGAGCAGCCTTACTACACACTCAGAGAGCAGTGGGCAGATGATTTCACGGGCAGTGGAGGACACTGCCCGTGAATGGGCAAGAGATGGGGGGAATGGGCAGAATGCAAATATGGTAACCAGAGAGTAAATATTTAAATATCTATAAATACAGTAAGGCTGGTGTTATGGCTGGTATCTAGATGCTCCCCCAAAGTGCTCATATGTGGGGAGTTTTGAAGGTGGCTGGATTAGTGTGTGTGTGTGTATGGATTATGGGTATGATACTGGCATTAAGGGTGTGAATAATGGAAGTTCTGGGTATGGGTGGCACCAATCAATGGGCTTGTAGCCTGGCTGGAATATAAAGGGACAGAAAGAATGCAGGCTTGCTGCTGCTGCTGCTTGCTGCTGTGCTGCCTTCTGCCTGCCATGCCATGAAATGTTTCTCCTCTACGATGCCTCTCGGGCATGCCACCCTGCCTTATAACTAGCCAACTATGGACTAAAACCTCTACAAACTGTGAGTTGAAATTAACCTTTCCTCCTTTAACTTTGGATGTCAGGTATTTTGTCCCAGCAACTAGAAAAATATTTTGGTACTGAGAATGGGGTGGTGGTTGTGACCCTACCTGGCCATGTGGTTCAGGAGCCTCTGGGACTGGCTTGTAAGAAGAGTTTGGAAAGGTTTGGAGATGCCGGCTGAAGAAGCAGCCCTAGAATGCTTTAAGCTGTACTTGATGGGAGAATCTGGTCAGAGCTCAGACCAGAATGCAGACAGAAATGCAGCTGGTAAAGACCAAGCTCAGGAGGGTTTCTGCTGGGAAGGAATGCATTGGCCATTGGACTCCAAATCATGTGTGTTATGCTCTGGCTGAAAATTTGTCTGCATTTCGCTTGTGTCCAGGCACTTTGCCTGTAACTGGGATTAATGGCAGAAGACTAATTTAATCTTATAAAAGAAATTTCAAGGCAGCTAATGTTGAGGCAGTGGCATGGCTACTGTTGGCGGCTTTTAGTCCAATCTATGTTGAGATTCAAGAGCAAAGAGCCAAAAAAAAAAAAGGGGGAAGAAAGAAACAAGAAAGAAAAAAGAAAGAAAAGAAAAGAAAATGGGCTGGGCATATAGCTCAGCAGCACAAGCGCCTGCCTGGTAAGTGCAAGATCCCAAGTTCAATTCCTGGTACCAAAAAAAAAAAAAGAAGCAAAGAGCCCAGCAGAATGATTTAGAACATTTTAAGTTTGGCCAGAAAGGAAGCTTTGTTAAAGTTGCGGTCTGCGCGGGCGACTTATCCCTGTACCAGGAACCGCAGTGGGACAGTAGTTCAAACCTGCGGACACACGGTGACAGCCGGCGCCTCCGAGGGCCCCCGCGGGGAACGCGAGACAGCGGCGGTGCAGGGGAGCAGTGAAAGATGCGCTGGCCGGTGGTGAGTGCCTCGGAGGCACAGCCCTCCCGCGCGAGAGCGCGACTGGCCGGGCGCCATCGTGGGGGGTGCAGCGAAATTCAGCGCGGTGCCAGAACACAGCGCTCGGGACTCGCGCGGCGCCGCGGCTCTCAGGCCCGCATAAAGTGCACTGACCGCGGTGGGCGAAGGAGACCGGTCTCCGCCTGAGAGTACAGGCTCCTGCTCACTGCCTCGCCAAAGGGCTGCTGCTGGCTTGCAGGGACGGACCTGCGCGGAACAGGACTCTGTCACCACACGGTGCCTGCCCACAGCAGAGTCAACACCTGGAACTAATTCTTTTTTTCTTTCCCCCCTCTTTTTCTCTCAGTCGCATTTTTGTTCTGGTGAAGTTGTTTTTTTTGTTTTTTGGGGGGTTTTTTTGGTGTGTGTGTGGGGGTTTGTTTGTTTGCTTGTTTTGTTGTTTTTGTCTTCATTTTTGTTTGTCTGTTTGCTCTTTCCTTCATTGTTCTATCTGGTTTTTATGAGTGTAAACAGAGCCTCTAACCTCCTTGTGATTGTGGTTGTGATCTGTTCTTCCTTTTATCCCTTCCTTCTCTCTTTCCCACCAGTCCTCTGCACCAGTTTCCCAATGTTAGCGGGATCCCTCTTGGTCCTCCAACCTTACATCTAATTCCTTCCTCTTCTCCCAATTCTCTATTTCCTCCTTAACTCATTTTAAATTTAAACTCCTGAGGGCAAAATTGACATATTAAGGACTTATATACTGCATATAATTTTTCTGGTGTGTTTTAGATTTTGTTATATAACCACAACTCTATATGGTTAAAAGTGGCAAATAACTGGTTAGCTCAGGCTGTCATTTTCTAGGCTGTGTTTGATGCTTTAGGTACCATTATAGCCAAAAGTGACATAATTGTTCTAAACAGCTTTTCTTCCTGGTATTCCATGACTGAGATTGACTAAGGGTCACAGAAAATACAGTGGCACAGTACCAAAACCAAGGACTGGGCCAAACAGGCAGCAACTTTTCATACCCAACAAATTGAAGAGGTAGGATCTTGCAACAGGCTCAAAACCCAAAAATAAACTACACTTGGAAGATACCACAAAGAAGTAGCCATCTCCTAAGGATTTTAAACACTAGCAATAAAGCAACCTACCATAGGCAATTTACAAACATCACCCCAGGAATTAAACTAAAAAAAGAAAAGAAAATGAGATGACACTTAAACAAGATGCAACCTCACACATCCAGTTCACCAAAGGCAGACCCAGGGGGACAATGAGGTGGGACAAACCGAAAGCCACCCACCTGACATCTCTGAAGTGGTAACAACAAAGCAGTTGAATGAGGCTCTGGAAAAATTTAAATCAGAAATAATTTCTCAGATAACTGCAGAGACAACGTCCACAATGAAGACCATGCTTAAGGACGCTAGAGCAGACACAGACAAAAAAATAGACGAGCTTAAGAAAATGATGGAAGCCATGAATGCTCAGCATAGGAAAGAAATGGAATCAATAAAGCAGATTCAAGCAGATATCCAGGAGAACAAAAATTCCATTAAAAGTATTTGTAGCAGATTAAGCAAATGTAAGGACAGGATCTCAGATATAGAAGACAGGCTTGCAATTAGTGATCATGAAAAGAAAGAATTCTTAAAAATAGCAAGGCACAATGAGAAAATCAATCCAGCAGCTGCTAGATGATGCAAAGAAGAATAACTTAAGATTAATTGGAATCAATGAATAAGCAGGAGACAGCATAAATGACATCAGGACCCTGTTCACAGACATTATCACAGAGAATATCCCTGGTAGAGAAAAAGAATTTGATCTTCATATAAATGAGGCTTATAGAACTCCAACTAGCCATGATCAAAAAAAAATCTTCAGCCACATATCATAGTCAAGATCCCAGAAATTCAAAAGAGCAGAATCTTAAAAGCTATTAGGGAAAAGAGACAAATCACCTATAAAGGAAAGCCCATTAGAATCACAGCGGACTTTTCAGCACAAACCCTCAAGTCAAGAAGAGCTTGGAATGACGTATTTCAAGCTCTAAAGGAAATAACCTTCAACCCAGATTGATGTACCCCGCGAAACTACCTTTCAAAATTGATGGAGAAATAAAATACCTCCAGGACAAAGAACACCTGAGAAAATTTATAACCACCAAGCCAGCACTCCAAAATGTTCTGAAGGACATTCTAGAAGGAGATAACAAGGACTACAACCCCAGGAACCCCAACAGAAGGAATTCACCAGGCAGGGCAGATAACTAAACAGGGGGGGGAAGGGGGGAATCAACAACAGGAAAATAACATGACAGGTATAAGTCAATACATATCAGTTTTAACCATCAATCACCAATCAAAAGGCACAGACTGGCAAAATGGATCAAGAAGCAAGATCCAACAATATGCTGCATACAAGAAACACATTTAATTCAGAAAGAAATTCACAGACTGAAAGTCAAAGGATGGAAAACAATACTCCATGCAACAGGAACCCAGAAAAAAGCAGGGGTAGCTATTCTTTTTGCAGACAAAGTGAATTTCAAGCCAAGAATGATTCAGAGAGATAAAGATGGTCCTTATATCCTGGTAAAGAGAACAATCCAAGAGGAAAAGATAACAATCATAAATATATATGCAACAAATACCAGTGCACCTAACTATATAAAACAAGTATTAAAGGACATGAAAAATCAAATAAGCACTAATACAATTATACTGGGGGATCTCAATACTCCACTGTCACAAAAAGACAGATCAACTAGACAAAAAATCAATAATGAAATATTAGAACTCAACCAAACTTTTGAACAATGGACTTAGTAGATGTCTACAGAGTGTTCCACCCCACAACATCAGAATACACATTCTTCTCAGTTGCACACAGGACGTTCTCCAAAATAGACCACACACTAGCTCATAAAACCTGCTTAAGTAAATGCAAAGGAATTGAAATTATCCCATGCGTATTATCAGACCATAGTGCAATGAAATTAGAAATCAATGGCAAAAGAAATCACAAGAACTTCCTAAACACATGGAAATTAAACAGCACCCTCCTGAACAACCAATGGGTCACAGATGAAATTAAAGAAGAAATTAGAAACTTTCTACAACTGAATGATAATGACAGTACAACATACCGGAACTTAAGGGATACAATGAAAGCAGCCCTAAGAGGGAAATTTATAGCATTAAATTCCTATATCAGGAAAATAGAGCAAGCACAAATATACAACTTAATGGTGAACCTCAAACTTCTAGAAAAAGATCAGCCTAAGCCAAAAGCTTGAACAAGGGAGGAAATTATAAAGATCAGAACAGAAATTAACGTATTGGAGGCTAAAAAAACAATACAAAGAATCAATGAATCAAAGAGTTGGTTCTTTGAAAGAATAAATAAGACTGACAAACCCTTATCCAACCTTATTAAAAAAAGAAAAGACTCAAATCCATGCAATTGAAAATGAAAAGGGTGATATCAAGACAGACCCTGCAGAAATCCAGAAGATCATTTCTACCTATTTTGAAAATTTATATTCTAATAAGATGGAAAATGCAGAAGAAATGGACAGATTCCTAGATACGTATGAATTACCAAAACTGATCAAGAAGATATAAAAATCCTAAATAAACCAATATCAACCAATGAAATCGAAGATGTAATTAAAAACCTCCCAACAAAGAAAAGCCCAGGTCCTGATGGATTCACTGCTGAATTCTATAAGAAATTTAGAGAAGACCTAACACCAATACTTCTCAAACTTTTTAATGAAATTGAAAGGGAAGCAATACTCCCAAATTCATTCCTGGAAGCAAGCATTACCCTGATACCAAAACCAGAGAAGGACCCAACTAAGAAAGAGAACTACAGGCCAATCTCCCTAATGAACACAGATGCAAAAATCCTCAATAAGATACTGGCAAACGGAAACCAGCAAATCAGCAAAGAAGATTATACACCATGACCAAGTTGGATTCATCCCAGGGATGCAGGGATGGTTCAATATACATAAATCAATAAATGTAATACACCATATTAACAGAACCAAAGACAAAAATCATATGATCATCTCAACAGATGCAGAAAAAGCTTTTGACAAAGTCCAGCACCTATTCATGATAAAAACCCTACAGAAAATTGGAATAGAGGGTCTTTATCTCAATCTGATAAAAGCTATCTATCACAAACCAACAGCCAATATCATACTAAATGAACAAAAACTGAAAGCTCTCTCTCTAAAATCAGGAACAAGACAAGGATGTCCACTGTCCCCATTCTTATTCAACATAGTCCTGGAAACTTTAGCCAGAGCAATTAGACAAGAGAAAGAAAGAAAAGGAATAATGATTGGAAAGGAAGAAGTTAAATTATCATTATTTGCAGATGACATGATACTCTACATAGAAGACCCCAAAAACTCCACTAAAAAATTGCTCAATTTAATAAGCAAATTCAGTAGTGTAGCAGGATACAAAGTCAATTCTCAAAAATCAATAGCCTTTCTGTACACAAATAACAAACTTACTGAAAGAGAAATTAGGGAAACGATACCTTTCACAATAACATCCAAAAAAATGAAATATCTAGGAATCAACCTCACGAAGGATGTGAAAGACCTCTACACTGAAAACTACAGTACTCTGAAAAAGGAGATTGAAGAGGATATCAGAAAATGGAAAGATATCCCTTGCTCCTGGATGGGAAGAACCAATATAGTGAAAATAGCCATACTTCCAAAATTTTTATACAGATTTAATGCAATTCCAATAAAAATTCCAACAGCATATCTCACAGAATTAGAGAAAACAATCCTAAAATTCATTTGGAATCAGAAGAGACCTAGAATAGCAAAGGCAATTCTGGGCAACAAAAGCAAGGCAGGGGGCATCACAATCCCTGACTTGAAAGTATACTATAAAGCTACTGTGATAAAAACAGCATGGTATTGGCAAAAAAACAGACCCAAAGATCAATGGAACAGATTAGAAGACGCTGAAACAACTCCAGACATACTAAGCCACCTTATACTTGACAAAGGTGCCAAACACATTCATTAGAAGAAAGATAGCTTCTTTAATAAATGGTGCTGGAAAAACTGGCTCTGCACATGCCAAAGATTAAAACTAGACCCATATCTTTCACCAAGCACTAAACTAAATTCAAAATGGATCAGAGATCTAAATATTAAAATAGAAACAGTAAATCTGCTGGAAGGTAGGATAGGTAAAACCCTTGAAGACATTGGTATAGGCAAAGACTTTATGACTAAAACCTCAACCGCACATGAACTATCACAAAGAATCAACAACTGGAATCTCAGCTTATTAAAATGTTTTTGCACAACAAGAGAAACCACCAACAGAGTGAAGAGACAATCCACAACGTGGGAAAAAATGTTTGCCAGCTGTTCCTCAGACAAAGGATTACTATCAAGAACATACAAAGAACTCAAAAAAATCAGACCTCCCAAATTTAAAGACCCACTCCAAAAATGGGCATCTGAGATGAATACACGTTTCTCAGATGAAGAAATATAAATGGCACATAAATATACAAAAAAATGTGCAACATCACTAATCATGCGAGAGATGCAAATTAAAACAACACTGAGATTACATCTCACCCCAGAAAGAATGGCTATTATCAAGAAATCAACTAATAACAAATGCTGGAGGGGCTGTGGGGAAAAAGGAACCCTTCTCCACTGCTGGTGGGAGTGTCGACTGATACAGCCACTGTGGAAATCAGTGTGGAGATTCCTCAAAAAACTAGGATTGGAGGTCCCATTTGACCCAGCTATTCCCAGAAGAATTAAAAACATTGCACCACAGCAATATATGTGCACCCATGTTTATAGCAGCACAATTTGTAATAGCCAGATCTTGGAAGCAACCCAAATACCCATCAACCAAGGAATGGATAAAAAAGATGTGGTATTTTTATACAATGGAGTACTACTCAGCTATAAAGAAGGATAAACTTGGGCCGGTGAGATGGCTCAGCGGCTTAAGCGCCTGCCCGGCAAGCACGAGGGTCCGAGTTCGACTCCCGGAACCCACATACGAAAAAGGGGCCGGTGATATCGCTCAGCGGCACGGGTGCCTGCTGGCGTGCGAGGTCCTGAGGTCGACCCCCGGTACCCACAAAAAAAAAAAAAAGGATAAACTTGAGACTTTTATAGGTAAATGGATGCAACTCGAGAAGATACTCGTAAGTGAAATTAAACGGACGCACATGTGCAAACATCGTACTGTCTCCCTAGTGTGAGAAACTGAAAGAGCAATTAAGATCCAAAATGTACAATAGATATGATGAATCAGAAAGAAACTGGTCAAAAGGAACGAGAGTCTGGGATGTGGGAATGGAGAAAAAAAAGAAGGGAAAAGAAAAAAATTGTATTTATATATAAGTTGGTTAAGATAGATACACAGCTAATTTTGCTTAGTTCATTGAAGAGAAAGGTTTATGCCAGTAATGTTTAGACAACTGAATGCTGATATCTTGTACCCTGAGTAACTAATTTAAAGATAACAATACATAATGTATTAACCATTGTTACCCTATTATGTTATTTTGAAATTTTGTTCTTTTTTTTTTCTTTTAAAAAAAAAATTTTTTTTAAATAAATAAAGTTGCAGTCTGCAAAGATGTAGCAGAGGAGAAATTGGTTGCTGAAAAGGAGAAGATGGCCTGAGGATCACAAGAATCAGGACTCCATCCTCTGCAGCTTCAGTTGCGATGGTGAAAGACTTCGCTTTGAGAAGAGAGCCCCAAAGCACCATGTTCCACAATGGCGGTGGCCCAGGGAAGTTGTTCCTCGGATTGGGTTCACAGGCACTCGACCCTTACAGCCGAGAGAGAGGGAAGCCTGGTTGCTGCTCCAGCTGGCGGCAGACCTGGGTGTCACCCAGGTGGTGGTGCTGGTTTTATGTGTATGCAGAATGCAAGAGTTGTGGGATCAGGAAGGCTTCCACCCAGACTTCAGAAGAAGGCCTGGGAGGCCAGGCAGTGTGCCCCTGAGAGGGCAGAGTGTGAAGCCAAACATGCAGTGAAGACGCCAGAAGCCTGGAGAAGCCAGGAACGTAGATCGTCTGAAGAAAACTGTATGTAGGGAGCAGAGCCAGCCCAAGAGAGAAGCCATGGGAGCTACCACGAAGGGAAGTACCATGGGGCGGAGCCATCCAAGCCCTCTGGAGTCCACATCTTGCCGGAGATTGCCCTGCATGTTGGACATGGAACTATGGGAGTTGGTCCCATTCCTTTCTATCCCCCTATCTGGAATAGGAATGTTTTTCTTGTGCCATTGTTTGTTAGAAGAGTTTAACCTTTCCTTCATTTGTACAGGAGCTCCCAGACAAGTGTTTGCCTTAAATCTCAGAGGAGTTTGGACTTGGACTTTTCAGCAATGCTGAAACTGTTAGGCCTCTGGGAACTCTTAGAGATGGACTGAATGCCTTTTGCATAAAGGAATGTACATAAGTCTTTGGGGGACAGGGTGGAATGTTATGGCTGTGTCTTGATACCCCCAAACCCTCATGCAGTCATATGTGGAGCTTTTTGGAGGTGGCTGGATTAGGGTGTGTGAATGTGGATTAAGGGTGTGATGTCAGGATTAAGTGTGTGATACTGGGATTAAGAGTGTGGATAATGGAAGCCCCACCCTGGGTGTGGGTGGCACCAATCAGAGGATAGCCTGGATGAAATACAAAGGGCCAGAAAGGTAGGCTGCTGCTGCTGCTTGCTGCCTCCAGCCTGCTCTGTTTCTGCTCTGCAATGCCCCTCTGCCATGCCCCCCTGCCTTGAAGCCAGCTAACTTGGGACTGAAACCTCTACAAACTGTGACCTAAAGAAACCTTTCCTCCTTTAACTTATGGGTGTCAGGTATTTTGTCCCAGCAGCTAGAAAAGTAACTAAGACAGCTGGGAAGCAAGAAAATGGTCTGCCACTTATATCAAAGTAGTTAGGAATCAATCATAACAAACACCCCTGAAATACCATGGCAATACACTGCCCACGGCAAGCTGTGCCAGCCGACTGCCAGAGGTGCAGGTCTTATGGGTGCACATCTATTCCAACAAATGGATGTAGTAGATGTTTCATATTCAATATTCATATTGAAGCAATTCCTTCAACTAAAGGTTTTGTTTCTCTTGACTCCTAGAACACAAATGTATGCATCACAAAGACTGAAGAAATTACTCTGCATTGCATTATATTGGCTATCTTTAACTAGCAGTTAAATAAATTACCAAGTACTACACAGCTGAGCCCAAAAGATAAAAAGCACTACAGCACAAATAGGAAACTAAACCTTTTCGAACTGCTGTGGGGTTTCACCACTACAAAGGAAACACAGTACTCAAGAGTTTCCACTTACTCTTTGAGTCCTCAACTCACTTTTAAACACTTAAGCACAACAATGCCATGTGTCAACAGGAAATGTGCTATGTGTGGCCTCAGGGGGAGAAAAGAAGTGCATCCCCGAAATTCTTACCTCAGCACCGAAGTAGTTGAAGATCCCCACAACACTGACAGGAACCAGCTTGTTCACACAGCGCCCTAGAGCTTTCCTCCCAAGGGCAAATACGAAAGGAATTTCTTGTTCCCGAGCCATAGCTATAACATTATAGAGTGCCTCGTCCAGGCCACCTGAGGGATCAACACATGCAGAGGTTCCAAGTTAGTTACTTCCTCATCAGAGGTAACCTGGCCTGCGGCACAGTACAGCACGAACTGCAGGGAGGAACAGATGAATGCCCAGAGCACCAAGGCTGTTACACACGTCCTCCTGCTTGTGTATTACAGATATGCAGCTTTCTTTCTCCCCAATTAAAACTCCAAACTTCTTCAAAACCAGAATTTTTGTTTTTCCATAGTGATCAGCAGAGTAGGAATCAAATTTCAATTTAAGCCAGGCCTATAATTAAACCTAGCACTCTTAGGCTGAGATAGAAGGATCACAAATTCAAACCTAGCCTGGGCAACTTAGTAATGACCTCCATCTCAAAAGTAAAAACTAAAGGGCTAGGGATGTAGCTCACTGTAAAGGTCCTGGGTTCAGTCCCCAGTACTGCAATAAAAATATGTATATAAATAATATCTATACAGTTTAACAAGCATTATGAAGAAATTTTTAAAATTGTTAACAGCACTGAACTTCTCTAACCTTTCAGCTCAAGTAGTGATCTACACAGAGCACACGTGGCTGCTGCCCTGGGACTTCTCCCTTGCTATGTACTGCATCTGTCTCGCCCCATCCACCTCGAAGGCCCCTCCAGGAAAAAAGGACAAAAGAGGACACGTGTCCCAGCACAGCGTCCCCGTGCAGCAGGTCATGACACAGGAGCCTCTGCACATGACTGCAGGCTTCGGAGACACAGGCTGGCTCTCTACACCCACCACAGGCAGGGGCAGAGACCCTTCCTTCTCTTCTCATTCTTTTTAAGAGGAGAAGGCTCCCACAGGAAGGCAATATAAAAAATGTGACAGCGGGTATATCAAGAGAGTAAGAAACACACCTGACTGGTCCCAATTCTGGTCACAGCGAAGGTGACACTGGACGTGCCCCACAGAAACCCTTTACCCATATTCATACATGAGAGTTTTCTTTATGATCCAATCTCAGTTATCCTACCTAATTTGAGGTATTGAAAGATTTCATTTTCTTTATTCATGCACAATATTTTGTTTTAAAATTATACTCCTCAGAGAAAAACATATGGCTTGCTCTTTAAAAATATGCAATTCCATCAAACAGGCATCAGAGCGGGCAAAAGCAAAGTACATGCCTTTGGACTGGATCTTCTCGCAGTTGGGAGAGATGATGACGCACTTGATCTTGTTCAGCTTCATGTGCTTGGTGACCTCCCGCAGCCCCATGACCAGCCGGCGCCTGGCCTTGGCCCTCGCAGGGTCCTTCTGGTAGACACGTTCCTGGAAACTGACCAGCTCTTGGAGGAGGAGCGTCACACACTCGTCAATCTCTTTGGAGAGAACCTGGTTACAGTACCTGGAAGGGAACAACGGTGAACTCCTTTGAATCATCTTCCCACAATTATAAAATTGCATTAGGAAAATGGCTTTATGAGAACATACATCTAGTAAGAGGTTTCCATGAAATGTCAAGGCCCTAAAACTTCCAAATCCTCCAGGCAGCTAGAAAAACAGAACAGTGGTACAGACTGTCTTTGTTTCTGAATTTTTCAAAAAACAGGCTTTCAGTAAAGAATAGGTTAACCTCAGGGAAGTACTATCTGAAGTCCCAATTACTAAATTTCCAAAGCCAAATGTTGCCCTGCTATGAGATAAAAACAGATAAAATGTTTAAGGTGCCTCTGGTAGGAAAGATGTACAATTTCTAACTCAACGTCCGAATACCAACACTTCACTCTCTAAGCTTGGATAATCTCTCGGCATTTCTCAACCATAAAGTAAGGTGTTGGGCAGAGGCCTCCGTGCCCTTGGCTCTGAAAACCTAGAGGTATGGAGGATGAACTCAACAGCTCAACCGAAGCCCAAAGACATCACACGCCTTTGTATCAGACAAAGCTCCTCAAAGAGCTGTGAAAAACAGAAAGGCAGGGAGCTGCACATCATTATAAGCCTTACTCTCAGATAAGAAAGTCACCCAGGGCATTTCTTGTATGCTCTTTCCATCTTTTCTCATTCTCATCCTTTATCTTCACTATAAGCGGATATTAAACAGGGAGACCTGATTAACTTTATCTAGTAGTAACTAGGCAAGCAAAGTCAAATTTTTAAGTTTTATACTGGGAAAATAGGCCTTACCTTCTTCCTTACAAAAAACACTGTGCTGGGAATTTTATGTGAAAAGTACTTAATTAAGTACCAGTATGGCACTACTTCAGCAGAGAAGCTACAACTGGACAGACCTAGAAAGGGTGAACTGTCACAAAGTATTCAAAATTAAAGACTAGAACATCAAAAATGCAATTTTCTTTTTTTTTTCAAACTATTTCAGACATATGTAACATTTTATTCTTCATTTGCTCCACATCTGTTATTTGACATTTAATTAACTTCTCTAAGCTAGGGAAGAAGTATTCACTCAAAAACAATGGAATAAAGAAAAGCAACAGAACCAATATGGTTTGTACGCTCACAGTTTATACATTCTCTCACCCTGGGATTCTCTCATCAGTCATTTTTAAAAGGAAAACTAGCACACTACACAAATGTTGAAAATCCTAAAATATTTCACAGCAATAACTGTTAAAGGTTATTCACAGATGGGGTATCATACTGTGTGACTCCTTAGTTATCTCAATTCTAAAACTTAGCAGCTTAAAAACAAATAGTTTGAGCTGGGTGTGCAGGTCAATGGTAGAGCTCTTGCCTGGGGCAAGACCCTGGGTTAAAAGAAAACAGAATAAAAAAGCTTTATGCAGTAGGTGCATTTCACGTATGAAGGTCTTAGAAGCCTACCTCATGTTATTAATTGGTCAGAGTTTTTTAAAGGGCCAATAATATATTCAGAAAAGCAAAAGCATCTGAAGAGGGAAAAACACACAGTACAACATTTTACATATATAAGATGTATGAGGCCAGGTTTCTTGGACAGAAACACTGGTGTAAAGAGAATGTATTTACTGTCCAACAGCCTTGCGTCAACACTGAAGAAGAGAATGCTTTATGCTTTATACGTAACAAAGCCAGCTTTTCGGCAGAGTCAGAAAGGACTTAAAGACCTTTCGGCTACACCTGCTCAACTCACCAAATAACAGTAACAATCCAGAACTATAATCAAGACTCTTAAAGTATTCAATCTGAGGGAGGAAGGAAAAACTTACTCTCTAAATCTTTTGCTGTGGATCTTGGTTATTGTGGATGATGCCATTGGGCTGCCTATCCCAGAACTCGCAGGAGAGCCTTGGGACACGGGCGTCATGCAGTACGGAGAGTTCTGACTCGCTGGGGAGAGTGAGGTATCGCTGTGCATGCTCAGTCCATTATCTGTGGAGACGGGAGACAGGAGGCAATTTCCAACTGCAAATGCTGGAAAGCACTGTACTGACCCATACATTCGGAACAGCAAATGTCTTCTGGGTCACAAGCTAACAAGTTGGGCATTTTTCCTATCACAAATAAACACTTCTCATACACTACAAAAATTAAGACTTCCTATATCTATTAAAGTACACTGAAAAAAACACCAAAACAAACAAAAAAAACCACAGCCTGCAAGTTTCCATAGAGGAGATGAGAACAGGCAAAATTATCCAAACCGTATTCCCAGGGGATTTAATTATGAACAAAGGTCTGCATCTCTCTACTATCACTCTTTACTATCGCGTCACCCTTCTCTGCATTCTCGCTATTTCTCAAGAATCTCTGCCTTTCTCTTCCAAGTTCTGACAGATTCTTCTTGCTTGCTCCCTGTGTACCTCCTGGTTCTGCAGGCTTCCACGTTCGGGACCAAGGTTCTAGTCGCCATCTCTCGACTCTACCATGCCCTTCCCTCAGTTACACTTCTTCCCTAAACAGCCAGATTCGGGCGATGAGGTCCTCTGTGCAAAGCTACACACCTCCCTTCTTAGCTCCCTGCTGGATTATGAGCTCTTGGTGGCAGGAGCCGGCCTCCACATAGCTTTTATGTACTGCCCAACCTCCCCACTCCCACTGGCTACTAAAAATACATGTGGGAGATGTTCCATGAAGACTTACGAGAGAATGGATGGAGACCTAAATTCAAGGGGATCATATTAAGTTGAGAATAAAGGGGAATCCTAACCAAACACGTCCTAGGTGAATGATCCTTAGAAATAAATTCACTTTTCTAAAAACAATGAAAAGCGGCTGCTTAATCTATGTATAAATCAGATTTAAATGTGCCACAAGATCATATGTGCTGGATACTTACTATCTGGGACTCAATCTTATTTGCTAGAATCATATATGCTCATTACTGATTGGGACTATATCTTTATCGACCAACTATGCTCTGCTTTGCAATTTTATACTCATTGAGCATATGTATTAATTTCCCAAAAACAAAAAAATCAACAAAATGACTCAATGAAAAATACCCCTATAAAGAAAGATAACGAATAGTGCTTTAGATGTAAGACAAAAAGAAAGGAATCATGACAGTTCCAGAGGTGAGCTGACATACTGGTGAGCTCTTTTTTTTTTTTTTTTTTTTTTTTTTTTTGAGACAGGGTCTTGCTATTTAGTGCACGCTGGCCTTGAACTTAGTGTGTAGCCCAGGCTGGCCTCGAACTCGCAGCAATCCCCCTGCCTCAGCCTCCTGAGCGCTGGGATTACAGCCATGCCTGGCTGAGATCTTAATTCTGAAGGTTTCCAATTCCAGATTGAAGCCTCAAAGGTGACATATACCTACCATGTAACACGTGCCACCACTTTAGCCATCCCCCTGCCAAAGCATATTCAGAAGAAGCCACTTTCAAAACTAAAGAAAACTGTGTTTAAGTATGGAGCACAACCACCATTAGCGTAACAAGTGGTGGCTTCTCCATCCTTCCAAATGCTCTGAGCCAGGTGTGTCCAGCTCACGGCTCAGGGACCGAATGTGGACCTGGATAGCGGGTAACGCGAACCCCGGACTGTAAGCCCATGCAGTTCTGTGACATTTAGGGCTGCTGTACGACTCGGATGTGTGCTCCAGGATGGACCACACAGTCCAGACCGCAAGGCTGCGTGGAGAGGGCGAGAAGCAGCGCTACCTCCACCCTGCGCCCACCGTCAGCAGAACTGACGCCTGCGGGGATCGGACGGTGTGTGCTGTGCAGCTCAGCCAGGAGGTCACCGCAATTACAGACACCAGCACCCCAACCTTCTATGCGCGCACAAGCCCGCAACCCCAACCTTCCACGCACGCGCAAGCCCACAATCCCAACCTTCCGCGCACGCGCGAGCCTGTGAAGACTGCTGTGGGCTGTTACTACGACATGCAAGTTATTTTATTTATTAAACTTGAGCTTGTTGTTTTGTAAAATAATAAGTTAAAATGTTTTTACCAGCGTGGTGTACTACAAAAAAATGCATCAAACAGATTTCTGGTCATGTTGTTGTAATTATATATACAATATGGCTAATACTAGAAAAATAAATGGTTGCGTATTCGTTTTTGAAATGTACAGAGTTGCAATCAATTAACTGAAAGAAAAATATGATCATGTCCCTTTACTAGACATTGATAAGACCAGGCTTCCCAGAAGAAAATATCCCTTACTTCCCAATCACACCTTATTCAAGGCCTTGCTTGCTTTCTTCTCCTTTTTTTTGTTTTTTACAAGAACACGAAGCAACCCTTCATTTTGATAGGGCCTGTGCTGCAGCACAGGGGGTCACACACAAGAGGGAACCCTACTCAACTAAAACCCAAGGCACCACACTTTGGCAGCAAATACACTCATGAAGGACTAAAAATGAAGTACACAGAGAGTAAAATTAGAGCAAACATTTCTGACAAGGACCTTGAGAACTAAGAACTGCAACCACTTCTATCAAACCAGACACTGATGTTAGTTTCAAAAAAAGGTCAAATATCTGGCTAATTTTTATGTTTACATGGCCCCTTTTTAAACACCGTTAAGCGCAGTTTTAGTCCTTACGTCCACGAGCTGTGTTCCATGTTCTGCATGCAGCCCAGACAACCCCTATGCACTCGCTGGGGCCCAGCCCCCGCAGGCCGTGCCCTGCTCTGGACGGCGCTGTGTGGAGAGCAGAGAAAGGGCGGCCTTACCTTCCTGGGAGGGGACCTCCCGCGGTAAATCATCCATAAAATCCAAAGGTGGTTCTGTCGGCTCCTCAGATCCCAAAAGACTGTGGTCCACTGTTAAACGGCCCTTCTTTTCCTCTCTTTCTTTCAAAATAACCTAAAAGTCATCACAGCGGTCTTTACTGATCACTCTTCAACTCTGCACTGGAGGATTACAACATATCTAAGACAGAGGTGGGGCCTTCACACAAACGCAGACCTGGGTTTGTAGGTGGCTGTGTGTTTGCTTGGCTATGTAGAAAGTGACCCCTAAAAAGGTAGATGTCAGTTTAGGAACCAGAAGCTGAAGAAAATATGGTACCCAAAATAGAGGCCTGAGAATATATAGTATCAAATCACATCTACTATACTTCATTCTTTAAATCCTATGTGATAAACTGAGTTTCCAAAAAATATGATTTAAGTGTAAACTGGTTTGAAAACCAGTTTGTAGAGTTCATTTGATTTACATTTCACAGTTTTCAACTATTTGGACATGGGTTACTGCATTCTAAGAACAACTGGGAATTGACTGGAGCAGGTATATTATCTTCAATCTACAGATGAAGAAGATGAGAATAAAAACGTTTTGCCTGAACGATGTATGGTAGATAGCAAGCAATGAAGCTTGTACTAAGATCGAGAGCTGGGGCTGGGGCTGCAGCTCATCTGTGGAGTACTTGCCTAGACTGTGTGAGGCCCTAGGTTCAATCCCCAGTACTACAAAAAGAGACAAAAAAACCAACAAGCGGAAGAAAACAGCCAACCAAATGCAGGGCTTCTGATTCACAGGGTTTAGTGCTTTGGGTTATTAAATGTTTAAGTGGTATTTTTAAAATCTTACAGAAAAAAATTCATTCTCTAGGACCTTGTTCCACACTGAAAGGCCGTTATAAAGTTGATGATACCTCCAATTTTGAATTAACTACTCATTATAAAGATGCGCATCTACGAATACTTCCCAATAATCTATTGGCTAACACACCACAACTCATTTTTGAAAAAGACTTAAACCCTTTATATATCCTATAAGGCAAAAGATTCCCAGATTTTGGATTACCTTTTTAAGTGCTGTGGGTCTTTTTAGCTTTGCAATTTCCTTCTCTCTTCCTTTTTTTGCTTTAGAGGAAGTAATGTCCAAAGCGTTAAAGGATGTCAAACAGGGCTGACCTTTCGTTAAAGGCTTTCTGGTAGCAGAGTCTTTAGTGTGAAAAGCAGCTGTAGTAACCACTAAAAATAAACAGGAACATTACTATTGGAATTTTACTATTACAGCCAGTTCCACATACTTTCAAAATTTCCAATGATAAATCTACAAAAGCATCCTCTTCCCGTGGGAAAAACAGACCTCGGGACAGACAGCAGGAGCAGCACGCAGCCGTGTGGTGTCCTGGCACACAGCTTCTGCCCACTCGTTCACCTCTGTGAGGTAAGGCAAAGCCAAGGCCGCGGGGTAGTGCTGCAGCCTGAAGCAGGGATAAAGAGGGGACCCTACTCTGCTGCAGCGACCTGCAAGCTCCATCTGAACCGTCCTACCTATGAGGTGTACATCCTCAGCACCTCTCCTCATTCCTATTCAACCTAATGTTTATTTGTCTCTCCGGAGACAAACAGAGCTGTCACTCCTTTTTTGGGGGTAGCACTGGAGAATGGACTCAGGGCCTTCCCACTGAGCTACATCCCCAGCCCTTTTTATTTTGAAACAGGGTCTCGCTAAGTTGTCCAGGTTGGGCTCCAATTTTTGATCCTCCTGCCTCAGCCTCCCAGAGTGCTACACTGCTACACCAGCTTCCCTCCTCAGGTCCTGTTGATGAAGAATGCTGGCCCACCCTCAGCTGACGCTGGGTACCACTCAGCACTTCTGAACGTGAGAGGAGGGCTGCCTCAATCTTCCTGCCCTCTTGCTGCCGCAGGCATCTGACCATCTAGGGAAGACATGCTCGCCCTTGGCAGGAAGGCGCAGCCACGGGAGGAGGCGCAGACCCCACTGCGACCCGGCCTCCGCCCCATCCCTGTCCAGACCACACACGGCCTCGACAGCCCAGGAGAATGCAGTCTTCGCCATCCTTGTTCCTTCAGCACCTGACGCCCAGGACGCAGCACTTTCCGTGAAATCCACCCCTTGCCCTCAGTGAAACTGCGTGCTCCTTTCACAGAGCTGAGAATCCCCAGGGCTCTGCACACGCCAGGCAAGCGCTGACCATGGAGTGGAAGCGTGGGCCTCCAGTCGACCTTTTCTGGTTCTTCTTCCTTCTGTGCTGGCAATCCAGACCCTCCCCAGGTCTCTCCCCAGAAGACCCTCTCCTCCGCAATCTCACCGCCACAGCTTCCAATCTATTGGAACCCGCTGACTGCTACGCAAACTCCACATCCGGGACTGCAGGGCACTGCCACCACAGGGTCCCCAGCCACAGGGTCCCCAGCCTCGAGTCCTCCTGGGGCCAGCACCTTGTCACAGCCCGGACCACACGCACAAAGCCAGAGCAGCACCCGTCTCTGCTTGTCCCCTTGTCCTGCCCTTATAACCCTACCCATCCCTTACCGCCTGGAATTTGTACCACGCTCTCATTTTCCTCTTGAACTTCCCAAGTTTTCTTTACAATCCACACTGTCTGCTTTAAATGCTGATGATGTGCTGAGGTCACACCCTCTGCTCTTCCTCCTTCCTTCCCTCTCTCCCCCTCTCCCCTCCTCCCCACTCCTGGTACTAAGCAGCACTTTTTTTATTTTTTATTTGAGACAGGGTCTCATTAAGTTACTCAGGCTGGGCTCGCACTTACAATTCTCCTGCTTCAGGTTAATCTCATTTCTCCGTGTCAAGTACCCTACGTTCCCTCCGGAGCCCAGTTCAAATGCTTTCCGTGTTCAAATGCTTTCCATGAAGTCATTTCATGCCTCTCCCACCCCTCCGTCAACAGAAATCACTCTTCTGCAAGTCCGTGAACTTTACTGCTATCTTTCCTCAGGTACTGCTTTTGGTTAGTTATCTGCGTATGTCTTTCTCGCCCACTAGATTATAAATTTCTTGAACGAAAGTGTATCTTGTTCATCTCTGTAATACCAACAGTTCCTAATAGCATGCCTTGCTCATAGATACCTGTATTTATACTTTTATACGTTAACATTTGCTAAATGAGTCAAAATTGTAACGACCAGGTTACCAATCTCCGCATCATCCTGATATTAGTTCACATGTACCGAGTGATGACAGCCCAGGTTCTCTAGGCACTTTACTCACAACTACTCATTTCCTTCCCTCCAAAGTGCTGTAGGAAGTACTGTCCCCGCCCCCATTTCCCGCCAGGGAAGGGAAGCACAGGAAGAAACACATGGAAGAGCAGGATGCAGACCCACACACTCTGAGCCCCTCTGCCCTCGCTTTAGCTACCAGCCCAGGCTCCCTCCAAAACACTGCGAACTCCCAGCTCCTTTCTGCGGCCCTTGCCTGAGAAGACTGGGGCGACATCACTGCTGCACTCCCATCTCCACCGTGTGAGCTAAGTTTAGTACACGTTCCCTTTACCTTTGCTAACAGTTACAGCGAAGGCGTACACTGGATTGGTAACTAGCTACAGACTTAAAGATTCTACATGTAAGCATATAGTTTACACGCTGCTACTTATCTTTCTACTAAGCAACAGTCCCTTTGCATGGGAACAGAACAAACAGAAAATCCAATCTGTCTCTCAGTATTCATGCTTTTTACTAACGTCTTTCCCTTCCCTCTGTCCTATCCCTCAACCCCTAACGCAAAGACTATAAAAAGGAAATGAGCGCATTAGGGCCGTGGAGAACACTAAATCTGCCAAGGTTTGTTAAAACAGGAATCGCTGCCTCAGTGCAAAGCCAGGGCATTATTCATAAACACACAATTTGGTCAAAACTTCTGCTGCCTTTTAATTTAAATTCAATTATTTAACAGTTAAGACAGCCAAATCGCTTGTGATTTTTATTTTAACCTTTGAAGAAAATAAAATATGGTTGGTTCAAAATGTACACCAAGTGACATTTAAGCAGAGATGTCGGGGACCTGAGGGAACAAACAATACTGACTTCCAGGGAAGCAGCATTCCAGGAAAGGGAAGAGCGGGCCCAGAGACACCGGGCTAGGAGCGTGCTGGGGATAACTCAGCACAGCTGATGCGGCCAGGGCCGAGAGTCAGAAGAGAATGGTGACGAAGGCCAGAAGGTCCAGGGCCAGCGAAGATGTGACCTTAGGTAGGACCGTGGCCCCCCTCCAAGTGAGGAGAGGAGCTACTAGAAGTTTCTGAGCCATGCGGTGATATAACGCAGCTCTTTCTGAGACACACTGGGGACAAGGGAGGCAGGGTCAGGAGTAGACAGGAGCACTGTGCAGTGATGGTGCTGCTGGGGTGACAGAAGGGGTCCACTGAGTACAGGTGGACAGGCTTTCACAGAAGAAGAAAGAAGAAAGGAGAAAGGATATGCTGATGGTGAAGTGCTGAATGGGCAAAGAGAAGGGGTATAGACAATTTCAAGGTTTGTGGTTTGAGCAACTTACACACACACACACACACACACACAGAGGCTTCAGACTGACAGTATGCACAACACACTGCCAAAGCCAGGCAGGAAGTGCTGAGACAACCACCCTCACCGGTGCAGGAGAGAGGTCTGGTGTTGGTGATCTGCCGCGCCTTCATTGCTTGCTGCTGTTTCTCCAGGGCAGCTAACATGTCCCCTAAATCCAGCTGCACGGGGGTTTTGTTTTTTTTCCCAGCTGCTTTTGATAAGGCTTCCTGCAAGGTAAACGTGAAAATGTTGGCGTTCTGTTACAGTACAGAAGTATGACATGTTGCGATAGCTATATTTATTGCTCCTCCTGTCCGTCCCACCAAAGCTGGCAAATAACTATCACAACTGTTCATAAAAATGACTACGTACCTGTAATTTTTTTTGCTCCATACTTATTTCTGAATATTCTTGAGCTGTGGCAAGAGCTGCTGCCAAAGCTTTCTTCTTCTGACTTTTTGCACGTTTAGGAACGGAGGTGGTGATGGGAATCGGAGTCTGAACTATATTGATTGGTGAGTTTTCAGGTAAATCATCCAACTATGGTAAGCAGAGAAAAGCATTTATTAGTGATCTTGTAACATCTAATTGTAAGGACCGGCAATCGGGAAGGCGGGACACCCTGCAGTGTAGCTGGACTAAGCCCTTCAGAGGACTGGACCGCTGTGGACAGGGAAATAAGGGACAGCGTCGGCTGGATGCAACAGGTGATGCGCGTTTGGATCCTCGACTGAAGTAAAGTAAACCCATCAAAGTCAAACTCACAACTGAAGAACTTCTGCAGAGAATGGGACTTTCTGCTCCGGCTTGGGACTGCAGATTTCACAGGAAAGTATCTTTGTTTTGGCTATTTTAAAAAGCAGTATTAAAGGTAAGTGCTAAACATACTGTTTCCTGTACACCATGCTGCTTATTTTTTTAAAAAGAGGCACTTACTACTTTTGAAGAAAGTTTCTGTTGAATATTCTCATCCTTAGCATTGCCATTCTCATTTAGTTGTTGAAACCCATCTTCATCCTGAAATAGTTCACATGTTAAGTAAAAATGGTCCATGGCAAAGTCCTAAAAAAACATTTTACAATGTTTAGAAATATTAAAAAACAGGAGAAAAAATTTTGTATTCTACTGCTAAACTATTTAAAAGCAGTCTTAAAAAGGAAATCTCATTTCCCACATGTAGAACCTAGCCGATTTAAGTGTTTAAGCATAGAGGCATATCTACTTATGCTGGCTTTGGATATCAGTGTCTACTTTTCCATTTATTTTTCTAATTCTTCCCTAAGATGGGTAGGCAATTAAAAAACATTCTAACTGGATTTTATCACAGTCAGGTCATTTGGAAAAGACTTTAAACAGTTTAATATAAATTTTATTAATATAGTCCCTGTCTCACACTCCTACATACAACTGCAAGATTAAAAGTTGAAAAAAATCCTTTTCTATCCAAATTAATTTCATAACCAACATCCTCCTTTACACTGAAAAATATATCTAATGCCTTTAATGAAATGTAAGTATGGGACCATCACACAGCTTAGCGCATACAATGAAACTGCCATATCTAGATATATTAAAACTATCCTTGATAGAACAACTGAGATGAACTTAAGTCTTTTGGGTCAATTATGAAGCTCATCTAACATATTCTCCATTTCTATCCAGTTTAATCTCCAGATAGTAATCTATTTTATAGAATTTATGATCTAACCAAAATGAATTACACAAATGTTACCAAAGATGTCCGCTACACCAAATTCTACTTGTTCTTTCAAAGTCATTCCAAACATTATTATTCCCTGCCACAAACTCCACGTGGCCTTGCCTCTACTCCCAACTCCACCTCCACTGGAGTGCACTGGGTGTGCGTGATCACTTCCTAGCAGGGGACCCTCCCCACAGAGGGCGTCAGTTCACCTCACCTTACTTTGCACCCGGGGTGGCTGCCAACAAAGGCTGGCAGGACAGGTAAACATTTATGCTGGGCGATGAGAATATACATACAAACTGTCTGCTGTTATAGAAAGTAGTCATCTTTCTTCCTTCTTCTAGAGTCTCGAGTAGCAGCACAAAACTAGACTGAACTATTTAAATCTGAAAAGCCTTATGAACGGAGAAAAAAACAACAGAAAGGAAGAGAAAATGTTTCATACTGGAGGAAGTCCACATGAAATCAAGTCCTACCTCTACACAGCACCTCACAATGAACCTGCCTGACAAAACTTTGTGAACATATATACATGAAGTTAGACTAAATATAACCAAGGAAAAAAATTAGCTAATATTTCTGAGTAATTTATAACTTTAGAGGCACATGTTGAGACATAAAAATAGTTTCATTTACAATATAACAAATTAAGTTTCTTATGGGAACATTTTCTATAATGGTTTATAAACAGAGTTTGAAAAAAAAATACCTCAAAATATAAAGACTCAGAATTTGGGTCGCTTCTATGGGACTGACTAGGGTTTAAATGCTTATTACTGTCTTGTCTCTTTTGCAAATTCTGTCTTCTTTCTGAGGAAGTACTGTGTCCTCGGCATCTGAATCCAACCTAAACCCCAGAGGGGAAAAGAAAATATTATTATTTCTACCGATATTTAAGTATAACACACTTGCAGAGAAAGCACACAGAAACGTAACTCAATGAATTTTCACGAAGTACAAAATTTTGTTAGAAAGCTAACATTTCTTACAAGTAAGATAATTACAACGAAAAAAAAGATAATTACAAGGAAAATATGAAAATGCGACAACACACATTACCTTTTTGCCCTGTACATGAACATTTATATCAGCTTTGTTCATGACAGCAAAAACTACGAACCAGCCGGCCGGGCCGCAGCGGAGGCACAGCCGCAGCACGGCGGGGCGGCCCGCGTGAGCCACGGAAACCGCAACTGCCGGCCCACCCCACACCCACCCTCTCCAGAGGGCCGGGCGTCCGCGAAGCGCTGGGGAAGAAGCGGGGGAGGTGGAGGAGACCAGCGCGGCGGGCAGGTGGCCGCTCCAAGGCCTGTGCTGACGCCGCCCCACAGCCGCCCGCTTCCTCGTTCGCCCCAACATCGCAGCCCTGGAGTCTGAGGAGACGGAGGCACCAGGAGAGAGGGTGCGTGACTGCTATTTAACGATCCCATCTTCAGATTACCTGTAATTTTAAATTTTAATTCCTAGGGGAAAGTATTTAATAAAAATCTTTTCAAGAAAACAGACGTCAGAAAATAAACTTTTCATTCAGTCACATGAATTACTATTATGCTATTTACGGAGTACACGTTTGTATCCCTCAAAATCCATGTGCTGAAACCCTAACCGGGGACAGCATGGCATCTGGAGGTGGGGTCTTTGGGAGCTGAGAGCTCAGGGATGAGAGCAGGGCTGAGGAACGGATCGGTAACCCTATAAAAGGGACCCCGAGAGCTCTCGACTCCTCTGCCGAGGAAGCGGCCCTCGCCAGACACCGACTCCACCAGCACCGTGCGGCGGGCTCCCTTCGCTCCTGCACCTGAGCAGGCAGCTTCCGGCCACGGCGGCACGGCCACGGCACTTCTTGACAGCCGCCCGGATGAGGAAACAGCCTGCTAACAACTCTCCTAAAGGCAAGGAAAAACCCACCTAGCGCTAAGGTACTTCAAATCTCTTAAGTATTAAAAGGACAACTCAAACACGAGAAACGCATGGACTTTGTGTGTGTGTGTGTGTGTGTGTGTGTGTGTGTGTGTGTACCGGGGGTCGACCCCGCTGAGCCGCTGAGCGATATCACCGGCCCTTTTTTCGTATGTGGGTTCCGGGAGTGGAACTTGGGCCCTCGCGCTTGCCAGGCAGGCGCTTATGCCGCTGAGCCATCTCACCGGCCCTGGACTTCTTGAACCTCAAAACTCTAACAACAAACAGAATTCGAAGCAGACTTGGTCTGTGAAACCAGACACACAAATGGTGACACAACCACATGCTCTCCCGCTTGTACTGTAAGCCACTTAGTACGCGTGCATTCGTGCAATTTCAAACACTGTGAAATATTTCTTTAAAAAAAATGCAACTTGATTCTCACACTTGGAGACAAAAGGTCCAGGATTAAATTAAAGCCCCCAGACTAAGGGTCCCAGCAAAGTTCGAGAGGACCAAACATGCAAACATTCCAGCAGTCTCCTGAATGAGCCACAACCGCACGACGGCCAAGCACTCTTTACCAGCTCTCCTAAGAGTTCTGTTGACAGAAAGCGGGCACAGTGAGCGAAACAAAGCAGGAACTCTTAACTTCAAATATACACTGAGATTCTTAAGATTCTTTTCATACGCCATATATACTAACAGAAAAAATACTAGGGACCAATATATGAAGAATATGTACTAGTCAACTTTACAACTCTTCTGAAGAGCACAAAAAGATGACTCAAAAATAGGAAGACAGCCAGGTGTGATGGCGCACACCAGCACTCTGGGAGGCTGAGGCAGGCGAAGCACAAGTTTGGGCTCAGCCTGGGTAACTTAACAACTTAGACCCGTCTCAAAACAGAACCTAAAAAAAGGGTTAGGGATGTAGCTCAGCGTGAAGGCCCTGGGTTCAATCCCCAGTACTGGGGAGAGGAAGGCAGGCATAATACTTTCAGCTGCCCCCCACCCTGTTTTTTTTAGAGAGGGTCTTGCTATGTTGCCCAGGCTGATCTTGAACCGCTCGGGCTCAAGTGACCCTCTTGCCTCAGCCTCTTGAGTAGCTGGGGCTAGAGGTGTGTACCACCACATGTGGCTCAAAATATCTGTGTAAAGAAAGATGCTACATCATTAAGGTAGCTGCCTCTCTGTAAGTGTACAGACTAAAGACCAATGTAACAAAACAAATTCCAGGAGCAGATTCCAACACATGGGAAAATTTAGCAGGTTGACAGGTGTTTCGCTCACATCAGTGGAGATGACCCCTCCAGTGAAGGACGGCAGCCTTGGGCAGCCACTCAACGACACTGCAGCGACAGTTTACAGACCGCTCCAGGGTTCGTGACAGCGCTCCAGAAATCAAGGCGCGTCCACACAACGTAGGAGCTGTCTAAATAAAGACAGCAAGGATGCCCTCTAGGCAGAAATATAGAAATGACAGCCAGGCATGGTGGTGCACACCTGTAATCCCAGCTCTCGGGGAGCTGAGGCAGGAGGACCGCGGAAGAGTTTGAGGCCAGCCTGGGCTACATGTGAGTCCAAGGACAGCCTGAACGACATAGTGAGACCGTGTCCAAAAAGAAAAAAGAAATGATAGAAACCTCTTCAAGGTCTATCACTGAACACAGAACAGACAGTACATGCGGCCTTTTAGGTAAGAAGAGGACAAAACCACAGGATTCATCCTTGTTTCTACCTATGGTGACAGAAGACACAGGAAACTAGTCCAAGGGGGGCAGCGCGGAGGTGGGGGGAGAAAAGGGGAACCAGGGAAAAACAAGGTGTTTCATTGCATCATCTTTTTCATCTATTTTTCAAACTATTCACAAAACAAAGCCATTTAAAAAGATGTAAGTTTTTAGACTCTTTCCATAATTTAAAATTAAAGCTACAGTGCAGAAATGACCTACATTATGAAATGTTAAAATACTAGTAAAAATGTTTAAAATCACTATAATTCAACAGACTGGTTTAAGTGTAAAAATCTGATAGGTGGAACAAAACAGACAAGAAACAGAACCTAGGATGTAAGAAGTAGCAAATGGTGAGACAGAAAAACAAACCAGGAGAAGAAACGGGTTACAAAGAGAAGACAGCTCATTAATTACTTTGAAAATCTACACTGGTATGTTTTACCAGATATCAAGATAAATCTCAGATAAAAATGTCTTAAACTATTACACTATATGGCAAAAAGGTGGCAGAAAATATAGGTATTTATTTGACTTCTAAAAGACTTTTAAAGCTTAAAAATAACCAGAAATTACACCCAGAAATCTTTTTACCTGAAAAAAAAAAGGATTCTGCATCTCGGAAACAAACAAACAAATATATACTTAGGGAAAACATTTGAGATAACAAAGCACCAGAAGTAGAAAAGAAAACAAACACATTGTCAACATCTGGCTCCTGTTCTTTAGCATGAGGAGAGAGACAAAGTAAACAACATACCATATGTATTTGCTTAAATCCCTTTTTTGTTCTGTTACCATGTTTCACAAGTTATGAGACAGAGACAAAATATTTTTCCTCTAAGGATTATTTCTTCTCCAGCGGGCTACTGATACTAAAAATAACAGTGCAGAGCCTGCAAGCTTGCCAAGACCAGCAGTTCCAGTTTCAACAGAAAATTCGGCAGGTAAGTCAACATTCTGTAGATTGTATCTAATCTATATTAAGGACTATTTTAGCTCTTTCCTTTTTACTTAAACAAAGCCAAAAGACACTGCCTCAGGAGACACAGACCACAGGGGGGAGGGTACTGTCCTCCTCCTCAGTAAGGCGCAGCTGAGCACTTCCTTTCTAGGCAGCGTGCGGATGTGAAGCCATCAGTAACTTGTCTGACTCAGGCCCATCCGCAGATCGAGTCACAGGACAGCTTCAATTCCTAACTAGACTTAAAGAAATGAGAAGCACTATCTAAAAATGGAAAGGAAAAACACTGGACAATCAGTAATTCCCAGGTTTCACAGCCAACGAATGAAGCAACTGGAGGCTCGAGATGCCGTGCAGCCCCCTTCTGCAGCTGTCCCACCTCCGCAAGGATGGTCAGGAAGCCACCGTCATCTGCAGTGAGGCCCGGGGCAGCCATCACCACAGCACTGCTGTTAACACAGACGAGGCTCACCATGGGCAAAGCTGCAGTCCCCAAGTTCAAAGACCAATATTTAAGGCATTAAATAGTTTTAAAGCCAGGCATGGTGGTGCATGCCCATTATCCCAGCACTTGGGAGGCTGAGGCAGGAGGATCGTCAAGAGTTCAAGGCCAGCCTGGGCTACATAGTGAGTTCAAGGCCGACCTGCACTATAAAGTGATACCCTGACTCAAAAAACCAACAATAAAACAATGCTTTTAAAATTTTTATATGGGTAAAAAAAGATACAGCAGATGCAGCAGTAGTATGTTTCTCTTTTTAAAACTATGAAATAGTCAAACAGAAAAGCAGAAACATGGTATAATAGGTACTAATAGACTTAACCACATTCATTCAATGTTTTACTATTTTGTTTCATTACTTAAGTACATTTTATTGGCCACGGCATTTTGAAGTTACAGACATGATATTCACTTTTAAATAATACACATCTCTAAAAATTAAGGATACTGTCCTTCATAATCACATCAGTACTGTAACAAATTTAAATGAATTCATCCCATACCTAACCAAGTTTTTCCAACCTAATTCAACTTGCCTGTGAATTATTTTTTTGTTCAGTTTGCCTTCCACCTCTGGAAAACGTCTGATTTTTTTCCATCCAAGGTTTTTTCTGAGTTGCTTGGCAAGTTACATTGGACCAATTTACACCACCTGTAACAAATATTTAAAGAGATATAAAGATATGATTTGCTTATAGAAGCCAAAATCTAAACCGCCCTGTAACTTCATTTACAGACAGTAAATCACAAAAATGTTTTGTGTCAGCTTTAAGTGGTGCTGCGGCTCTTAGTGACACACTCATCTTGCCGGGACCGCCAGCTGGCATTTCCTCCATTTGTCTGGCAAAACTGTACTTTCAAATAAGGTGATGATCAGGAAGATTTGTAGTTTTCTGCCTTTTTTTTTTTTTTTTTTTTTTACTAGCACCAGCAAGGCTCGTACTTAAAATAAAAACTATGACATGAACAAAGAAGAAAACAGAGCAAAAACACTCTGCAAAAAGTAAGTACCTGCACATACAGATGATTCCACGTGCTAGAAAGAGAAACAAAACAGACGATTACTTTCTACTTAGGAGTCAACATAATGTACTCTGCAACACGTTTCATGTCTGTGTGAAGCACACTTAGGATAATCTAAGTCCTCCATAAATGTTTTATTACTGATTGTTACGGCTTGTATCTGGATGTCCTTCCAAAGCCACATGGTCAGAGGTGGCTGGATCTAGAGTGTGACGCTGGGATCAAGGCTGTGTGATACTCAGTGAGTCCTCTGATTGGTCTGGCACAGTTCTGGGTGTGGACAATGGGAAGGCCGCCCTGGGTGCGAGTGCTACTCAACCTAATGGCGTGTAGCCTGGGTAGACCATAAGGGGCAGAAAGAGGGCTGCTGCCATAGCTCGCTGCTCGCTGCTTCGCTGTCTTGCTGCGTTCTGTCCTCCACATGCCCCTCTGCCGAGCCACCTTGCCTTGGAGCAAACTACGTGTAGGGAACCTCTACAAACTGTGAGCTACCGTAAACCTTTCCTCTCTTAGCTTTGGGTATCGAGTACTTCGTGTCAGCAACAAGAAAAGTAACTGAGACACTGACAAGACATGTAAAATCTCTTTTAACCATCTTACTGCACTAGGCAGCATTAACAAAAGTAGCTACTTCAGCGTTAGCAGAGAACCCTGAGGCAGCGGCTGACAAAGAAATCGAGGCAGACACGTACACTCGCGGCCCCAGGGTCGGGGTTCCTCAAGGCCCCCGCGGCGGGCTGGCTGTTGCTGTGCTTGGGACTGCAGTAACCGCTGTCACTGTCGATGTCGGCCTCACTGGCGCCCTGCTCACTGGAGGACTCGGCAGTGGGGTGGGATGCTCTTCTCCTCCTGCCCCTGGCCTTCCACAGCACGGTGGCAGTGCTCTCGGAGAGGGACTTGTCAGCGATATCTGTCGGGAAATCTACAAGGCAAGAGAAGCATGGCGACTCTTTGTGAGGATCAAACTGGTAACTTGTGGTGAAATAAAGGTCGTAAGAAAATGAAAATGAAAGAGCTGGTGTGGGGCGCACACCTGTAATGCCAGCACTCTGTGAGGCTGAGGCAGGAGGATCACAGGTTTGAGCTCAGCCTGGGCCACTTAGACCCTATCTCAAAATTTAAAAAGTGAAAAAACATTTGGAAATGGAGCTCAGTGCAAAGGCCCTGGGTTCAACCCCTAGTACCACACATACACAGAAACAGACAGACAGACAGACAGACAGACAGACAGACAGAGAGACAGAGAGACAGGAGACAGACCCCAGACCATAATTCCTTCCAATATGTAAAATATAAAAAAGGTGGCTCATCCGACCTAAGCAACTCAGTGACTTGGTGAGACCCTGTCTCAAAAAAAAAAAAAAAAAAAAAGCTGGGGATGCGGCTCAGCACAAACCTCTAGGTCCAGCCCTCAGCAATGGGGGGGAGAGAGGTGGCTCACACAGCTTTTCATTTTCATTTCCCCACTTAAAAATGAGGCTAAGCAAATAAGCATATTCTGTAATGCTTTTAGCCACTGACTTCTTTTTGTAAAATTTTTGTTAATTTTACTTTTGGATTATTTGACTCCTGCCCATTTTTCTACTGAGTTGTTTACTATTTTTTTATTTTATAAATTGTAATTATAGCCGGGCGTGGTGGTGCACACCTATAATCCCAGCACTCAGGAGGCTGAGGCAGGAGGATCATCATGAGTTCCAGCCCAGCCTGGGCTACGTGAGTAAGTTCAAGGCTAGTCTGCACTACACAGTGAGACCCTGTCTCAAAAAAAAAAAAAAAAAAAAAAAAGAAGTATATATAATTACAGTAAAACATTCTGAAAAAAGGCAAAAACACCTTTTAAAATCATTTCCCAGCATATTACAAGTTTTCCTTTCTCCACATTTCTACCCACACCTGATTTTTACATAAGTGACACAATTTAGCCTTGTGCTCTGTAACATGTCTCATGTTATGATTTCCTTGTAATTATACAAGAAGACAGCCTCATATTCCATTGAGTGGGTACCCTGTATTTTTACAACTTGTCACCTGCTAAGGGACACTAAAAGGGTTTCAGTGTTCTTGTACTGTAACAATGTGCTTTCTTCCAGCCAGGACTGGGGATTGAACCCAAGAGCCTGCACACTGCTAAGCAAGTGCTTTACCACTGAACTACATCCCGTCCCTTTTTATTTTTATTTGGAAACAGGGTCTCATTGAGTGGCCTTGAACTTGTGATCCTCCTGCCTCAGCCTCCTTAGTAGCTGCGATTACAATAATATGCACTTTAAATCAAACAGCCCCTTCTCTCTCTGAGGGAAGATTCCACTAGGATACATTCACAACAGGGAAAGCTTCCTACAGCCCTGCCAGGCTGTTTCAGTCCCTGGTACTCTGTTCCACAGGCTCCAAGGGCAAACTTAAAATCGTTTTCTTAGTGATTCTTATGAATTCTTTATCTCATACAATTCCTTGTGAGGGTTTTTTACATGGTCAACAAATTTGTCAGTTACATGGTAAAATATTTTTACAAGTTGGCTTGTTATTCACCTTTTTTTTTTTTTTGGACAGGGTCTCACTATGTAGCCCAAGCTGGCCTTGAACTCAAAGCAATCCTCCTGCCTCAGCCTCCTGAGTGCTGGGATTACAGGCGTGCACCACCACGCCCAGGTGTTACTCACTTTTACTAAGAATTAACATTCTTGGTTTTAGAAGTAGGGCTATCCCTACAATCATACAAACATCTGCCTATGTTTCTTCCATCATCGCTTTTCTCAAGTAAGTCCTTAGCCCATTTGGAATCGATTTGAGGGGGGCATAAGTTAAGGATCAACATGCTATCCCTGTCATTTTCCATGTACGTTTTCTACGTATGCGCGACAGCAGTTTCTGAGCTCCCTGTTTAATTCTTGTATTTGCACTGATGATATAACCCCACAGGAATCAGCATGGCTTTTAAATCATACTCTCTGAAGAAGTTCTTTTCCAGGGATTTCTTGGCTCTCAGACTACTGCTCCTTTGTTTAGAATTACTCTGTCAAGTTCCCCAGAAGTTCCTGCTGGGATTTCTACCAAACCCGAACGGGCTCTGCAGACTAACGGGGAAAACCAGACTTTGCCGTATCCGGCAGTCCTGCAAGGAAATAGTATTTAGGTTTTTCTTAAGGTCCTATCTTAAAGTCTTAAGTTTTCTGTATATGCGCCTCACATGTCCCTAGGATTTATTCACAGAAACTCTGTTTAGTTGCTTTGTAAATGACACCATTTCTTAAATTTTGCTTTGCTGGCATGCTGAAACGCAGTGAACGTGTCTGCATTACCTTATATCTAGCCATTTATTAAACTCTTAATACAAGCTTACGTTCAGAAGTAAACATTTGTTACAAATAGAGTATTCATATCAAACTACAATATTTAATTCTCTTTATTGATTTTAGTAATTCCTCAGAAACTAAAAACAAACTAAAGAATAAAAGTGCTGACAGAGGAAAAAAGTGCTGATAGCATGTACAGTCTTCTACTCAAACTACGCCTTCACCTTCCACTTTCTAATTGTTACACTTCAGAAGATTGGCTTTAGGGTGCCTTAATGAGCCAACTAAAGTGGTAAAGATAACTTTTTAAGTAAAACCTTCCCAGAGTTCAAAGGGTATAGAAGTGGGTCACTAAGACTAAGAATAACCAACAGAGAAAATGTAGGACTACCCTACCTAGTGATTCCTTTCTTCTACTTTGCAGACCAAGGACTGAACCCACAGCAAGCCCTCAACCACTGAGCCACATCCCCGGCCCAGGACCTGGCGATTCCTCTCCATGGCTACTCCAAGCTTTTACCAGTTACACTCACCGCTTTACACCATGCAAAGCACACAGCAACTGTTCTATCAACAAGATGGTTGTCCAACCGGTGCCCCTGGGGGATCTAAGCGATTGTAAAAGGATATATGAAGAGACAGCCGCAGGGAAGGCACAGCCCACGTGGAAACACTATGAGCTGTCTTACTCATTTCAACCCAGACCTTCCTTGAGTTGAGGCTAAGGAGACAAAAAGCAACTGTACTTTGAACAGACCTAACTCTTGACCTTGGACCACTAACAAGGATCTTTTACTAGTGTCGGTGACAATGGGTGAGTGGAGATGGCTATCTACTCCACACATGATAAACTGAAATAAGAAACAGATCGGAACGGCACGATAGAAACTCAGAAATCTAGGATATTATAAGGATATTAATTCTTATCTAGTGTTAGAATAAAACTTTTTAAATTTGATACTTATATATAGTCCTAAAATGTTTTAAATAATTATCTGACTACTTTAAAATGTTACTTTTTTGATGTGATGTAATTATCACTTACAGATTAGTTCAGCTCTAATGGTTAAATGTGGCATAGGAAACTTTCTACATTCTTTCTATGAAGATGTTACAGGGTGTCAGAATGTTTTAGAGGGCTTTAATCTAGTTATAAAAAACATGTACAATTTTTATTTTTACCAGAACTGTTCCAGTACTACAAAGGGAAAGAAAAACCCCAAACCCTGCTCAAAAGGGTACAAAAAATAGCAAGTCAGTTGGAAGAACATTAAGGACATGGATTGTTTTATGCCTCCTACAGAACTTCACCAAGTGGCAGGGCAAACGAAGGGAACCCTGCAAAGCAGTGCGTCCGCAGTTACTACAAGCACACGGAAAACAGATAAGCACAGTGACGCCAGAAGAACCCCTGCCTTACCGGTCTGCTGAGATGCATCTACCAGAAGCACGATTTTGGACCGATTATCGGGACCTGCTGCGTTAGTCTCTTTCTGAGTAGCGACATTTTTCACCAGTGGCCTTTTGCTTTTTATGTGCTGCTGTAAAAGCTGTTGCTGATGTAAGTTTGAAAAAAAGGGAACACGTTCAATGAACTAAAATTATAAAATATACATCCACAACATAATACATCTAAATGTATGCAACAAATCAATGGCTCTCTGCCCACAGGGAAACAGGATTACTACCTTAGGGTTTTCTGAAATTATCTGCGGTGAAGTATAACGGGTTAAATCATCTATTATGTACATATCCATACCCTATTTTTCAAGTAACCATGAACATTACTAACATTTAAATGAATTCATTTTTGTTACATGCATTTTTAAATTTTCTCAGTTGATAATAAATAACAAGGGCATGATTTTCACTCAAAAAGGTAATAAAAAGTGTTGTAACTTATCCCAAGATTAAATTTTAGTTTCATGATAGTAATAATGTGCAAAAGCTCTTTTTGCTTTGGAGTTCAAAAAGAAAAAAAGTTGATTCCAAGCTGGACACAGTAGTGCATAGCTGTAATCTAGCACACTGGGCACCTGAGACAGGAGGATTGCAAGTTCAAGGCCAGCCTGGGCAATTCAGCAATCTAGGAAGACCTTATCTCAGGGTGGGAGGGGGCCTGGGGAGGTAACTCAGTGCAAGACCTGGGCTCAATCCCCAGTACCACCATTCCTTCCCAAAAAACACCCCAACTCTTTCCTTGCTCTTTAAAATATGAGCATTCACTTTATAGCAATTTACTCAACAGAATTCTAAATTTAACTGCTTTAATTTTCTAAACTGAACTGCTGGCAATACATTCTGAGAAATCATGTTCTTTTAACAACTGGAAATTATATACTATTATCTAATTTTCAATACTTATTTCTTTTCATTCTCAAAGGTCATAAAAGGATTTCCCTTGACCCAAAGTGTTTCCTTGAACAAAAACAGAAACTTTTTAAAGTAACCTCAGCTGCTTGTTTTTCAATTTGTAAAAATTATTCTGGGAGGCAGCAAAGACATTCCAGTGAAGAAGCTGGGCTAGTGGCATCTAGGGAAAGTGGCACCGAGCCCTTGATGCTGACTGGTCAGAGGACAGGGCTTCCCTCCACTCTAAAATGCTCACGAGAAATGAGCTTCTCGAAAGTGTAAATAAGGGCCAAAATGTATATACACAAAGAAACATGAAGAAAATGTTCAAATGGGGAGGGAAACAAGGGGCGGGGAGGAAAGTGAAAAGTAAAAAAAAATAAGAAAAGGAAAAATGGAAACAAAGTTTTTGTAAATGACAGGAGGAGGGGTTGAAGGAGAATGGGGAAAAAAAATGAAACAAGTTATATGGTGTATAGGCACAAATTCTCTATGATGAATTCACGTGATCGTTATGTATATCTAAAATGTACCAATAAAATGTGATTGGAAGAAAAAAAGAAATGGGCTTCTCTTCTCACCGGCTCCGAGATGAAGGCCTAAAGGAAAAGCAGCCTAGCATGAGCCTGACGTGCTTGTGATTTCAAGGCTTGCATTTCATTTCCTTCTTTCTTCCTTTTTTTCCCCTTTTGTTTTGTTTTTAACTTAGTCAAATGGCTGGCCCCAAATAAAAGTGGTTTCACACATATCTTGTTAAAGCCCTGTAAGACCCTTTAAGAGTAAAGCACTTCTAATATAACGAAGTACTATTCCCACTAAAACTACTCAGATTACAAACAATGAAGTTGGAGGGGTCGAATGAATGACAAGTGTTCTTTTCCTGCTGATTTCTGAACAATAAAATACCTTGATGTGCAAGAGCCATTCAATACCAATAGCACAGGGTTTGCTTATTAATGTGGTGTCACCACACAATTTTTATTACTAAATTAAAATAACTTATACTAGTATTAGCAACAGAAATATCCAATTTAAAAGCTGTCACTTACTTTCGGAACGACTGGGCCTCTGCTGCTGTTTCTGCTTCGCTGGCCGGACAGTGGGAAGACCTGGCCGAGCGGGCTGGGGCGCTCAGCGCACTCTGTGGCTACGGCACTGACCGCATTTGCAGCCTGGAAAGTGCTGGAGTAAGGTGCGGGGAAAGGGTGGTAGAAACCCATCACCTGGGCGCAGGGCGCTGGCATCAACTGGTAATACGTGTACTCTGCAGAGACAGGCGGCTGAGCAGACAGAATGGGGTAGGCAAGGTATGGTCCAGCAGGGTTGGGACTGGGTTGCTGCCATCGTATGTCATTATTATATAAAGGAAACTGTCTGCAAAACCAAATCCAAAAAGAACAGATCTATTCACAAGTCTAAAAAGGACGCTAAAGCGAAATCTCTTATCTTTTTAATAAAAGAAAAAAGTAGAGAACAGTGGCGTCATAACAATAAGGAAAACAAAATTACCCCCACCATATAAGTTTCTCTGCTGTAATTAGAGATCACTGTGTACCTGTAATAACTATTTAAATGGCAGCAGAGAGAAATCCAACCCGATAGTTTTATGGGTTCTCGTCTGTAAGTCTGCCCCCATCCTCTTCAAGACATTTCTGCCTAACAGCTAAGCACCTAGCTCTTGGGTCTGCAGACGACGCCAGCCCAGAGTCTGGCCCTGAGGCCAACCATGCAGACAGCCTTCCGCACAAAGCACAGTACGGTGACTGCCGTGGAAGGCAAACATTACACAGGGTGCACGCCGCCCCCTCATTCCACGGCTCCACTCCAGCCTCCTGCTTCTCTCCTACATGCCACCAAGCAAACGGCCAAGCCCGGCTCTTTGCCCGGCTGCTCTCCTTGGCGACAGACCAGACTCCAGGTCTAGGCGGGGAAAAGGAGAGAAGAGAAAGCCTCCCACTGACACCTCGTCCTCGTGCAGGCCCCACAAGCACCAGCAGCAGGGCACCTCCTGTCTCCCAAGCCCCCGGCAGAGGGTGTCTGCGAGTGAGGGGCTGAGGCCTTGACACAGCCAAGTGGAAAAATGCTCACTACCATTAATTCTGAAAGTATTAGAAACAATCTGCTGGCTGACTTGCTCATGTATTCTCAAAGATTATCTGATATGGCAAGGAAACATTTATCAGACTGCACACCTGGTCATTTTGTCCAACAGAAAAAACAGTATTATTAAACTCAGTTTACAACTCACCTTGTACATTACCCAATAGGTCGGAGAGTTAAACTATAACACTAACTTCCACCAGAAGGATCCCTTAGTTTCTACTATTTGTCCACCCTTCAAGACGACTAAGAATCTCAAGAGATACAGCTCAGTGCAAAGGCCCTGGGCTCAATCTCCAATGCCACTTTAAAAAAAAAAAAAAAAACACCTCAGAATATTAACGTGTACATATATATTTGAAAAGGTAGTTCAGAGGCCTCATAAATCATACATCCAGGGCCGGTGAGATGGCTCAGCGGCATAAGCGCTTGCCCGGCAAGCATGAGGTCCTGAGGTTGACTCCCGGTACCCACATAAAATAAATAAATAAATAAATAAATCATACATCCAGGGCCAGGGATACATCAGTGGCACAGTGCTTGCCTGGCAAGCGCAAAGTCCTGCGTTCGATTCTGGGTATCAAAACAAAAAAAATCATATATCCAGAATTTCTCAAAGAATGTGCAATGGCACATTACTATGCCACAGTTGTAGCTGAACTGAAATACTTACTGCTTCAACCCTCAGGGACAGCTGGGCAGAGTTCAGAGACAGCAGCTGCCTCATCCAAATCCCACATGCTGCACAAACACAATTTTCTGCGTGTGGCATCACTTGAAAAAAGTATAGAACACCTCTACCCAGCAACAAAGTGAACTCCTACACACCAATGCTGTGTCAATCACCCAGTCCAAGAAGGGTTAGAAGGCTACCGTGGCTCTCACAAGCCACCGCGTCACAGGCGCTGTGAACTGCAGGCATTCTGCTAAATCACCCTGTGACCACAGCACAAACTAACATCAGAGTCTAGAAATGCGTGCACAGTAACCGTGAATCCTCCAAAGTTAAAAGACGATCCCTTGACATTTTCTCATGTCAGAGACTGTCATGGCAAGTATGAGATTAGATGTCTGTCTAGTCTCAAAAAAGGATTTCTGAGTATTTCATTTCTCCCTTTGGGTATGTGTGTTTCAAGTAAATTTCAATGACTTTTAGTAAAAGGGTCACACCCAAAATAATCCTATTTCCATCAGAAAGAATGAGAAACTAATCCATGTTCAAAACGTTCAAGGTTAGCCGAGTGTGGTGGCCACACCTGTAATCCCAGGCTCACTCCATCTTCGAGGCCAGCCTAGGTTACACAGTGAGTTCAGGCCAGCCTGGACATAGTGAGACCCTTTCTCCAAAAACAAAGAAACAGTTCAAGTTTTTACATTATTGTTTTACTCACTTCTCTTAAAAAATAAACAGAGAAAAGATTATGGTTTATAAGTGTGCTCTGCCAAACTGTGTAGTCCCCCCACGCACGTAACACAATAAAGAAAACAATGAAGAAATTACCTATTGGACTGGTTTTCCTGAACGAACGGGTAGCAGGTAATCAGGTAGCTGGGGATGGGAGTCGGCTCTACACCAGAGACACCTCCCCCGTCGCTGGGGAGAGCCATGGGGATCAGGAACGGGTCCGGAGTCTTCTTCTGGGGGATGAACGGCTCTACCTCTGCTGAGAGCTTGACATTCTTCAAAGAAGGGCAGAAGGCACCAAGATCAGATAAGCAACACCTCCACACAAGTGACAACTCAACCACAGGACAGTCAGTCCACAAACAGTCACTGGGTCTCTTTCAGAATTCACAAAACCCCCAGGTGGAGCAGCAATACCAACTTACAACAGCTGAATAATGATGAAGTGATGTGGACAAAACCACCAATAAAACAGTGAAAAACTTATCCAAGATGATTACATTTCAATAATCTCTCTTACATAACCAAAGCTGCTAAAGCAATCAGAGAGTACAAGGAAGTCATATCTCAGTGTCTAAAAATAAAGCTGGTAGTTAAGTCTAACTCTCCAGACAAAACAATAAGTTTTTAACTAATTAGAGGAAAATATCATTAAACAGTTTTAAAGAATAACTGAATTTGTTTGAATAGTCTAAAAAATACAATTTTAGTCTTAAAAGTACAAATTTAGTCTAAAAAATACAAAGTACGATTAGTATTGTTAGGTTAAAAGAAAGAAGAATGTCTAAGATAAACCAAAAAACACCTAACATATGGGAAAAAAATTCTGGTTCACAGTTAAACTGGAGAAAAAACAAGAATAGCTTCAGTTTCCTAGCAGACATTTGAGCAAACTAAAATGATCCACAGTATGTACTCCATCTTAGTTTCCTCTGAGCCTTTTCTTAGAATAAAGCTATAGAGATTTAAGCCACAAAAATTATAGTACTGAGGCATGCAGAGATGGATGACAAAACTATAAAGATCCAAAACAGCAGGAAAGGAATTCCACGGGAAGAGGGATCTACAACTAAGAGGCAACTGGACAGGTTTTGGGGGGCTGGGCGAAGTCCCATGTCTTCAACGGGGTGAGATTTACAAGGTGTTCACTTTATAATGATTTACTAAGCTGCGCATTGGTTTTTACATAGCTTTCTGTATGTTATATTTAACAAAGTCAGAATTTTAAATTATAATAAACTATATGTACATTCTGCAAACTACATAAATACTATAATCTAAAAAGATATTGAACACATTTTATAAAACATGTACAACACAAGCCAACGTTCTAACCACTCGAGACAATTACCCTAAAAGCAATGGTCCCAACGAGAACTTTTCCCCAGCAAACTCACTAGGATAATATCTAACAGAAGCTCCTACGGTCACAACACCGTACGGTTTCAAGTCACTTACTGTGACTTTGCAGTCTTCAGAATCTACTGTCTATCAAAATCACCACCTTCTGTATCGTTCTTATTTCTCACAAAAGTAGTCAGAAACAAATCTAAAGACTTGATACGCTTAAAATATAGTCTTTTTCAGGAAAAAAGTTATCTCAAAACAGTTTACTGGCCCGGTGTGGTGGCGCACGCCTGTAATCCCAGCACTCGGGAGGCGAAGGCAGGGTCACTGCAAGTTCGAGGCCAGCCTGGGCTACACAGTGAGTTCAGGGCCAGCAGGAACTGCACAGTGAAACCCTGTCTCAAAAAAGACCACACACACACACACAACCAACCACACGGCCTACTGTAAATATTCAGAGACACAAAAACTCAAGAGAGGTGGGGAGGAGGAGACAGAAGTCTGAACTATGTAACAGTACTAATTCAACATCCTTTCCTCTAACCTGACTTAACTTCGAAATTGAATTTGTACCATTAAATCAAATCTGAAGTCATTAGAGTAATAACACAAATATTTGTAAACTGAAGTTAGTTTCTTGATTTTAACATGAGTCCAAAACAACTTCAAGTGCTAATAATATAAGCTAGCAATTCTCTGTGATATTCACCAGAACTCAAATTTATTCATCTAGAGTAGTATATATAGAGTATAAATCATCAACTAATAAGTGCTTCATCTGTTAGGGAAAACAGCTGGCTTTCAACAATAATCACAGACAACGGAAACTTTCTTTATAAAGTTCACATATGTGCATGAGAAGAGGGGAAACAAATGACACTTTAACTGCAATGAAAAGGGAATTTTTAGGATTTACTTTAAAAATAAAAAAGTCCTTCTGGATATGAGAATTTTTAATAGTTTTATAAATCTAGACTAATATATATTAGGTTTTTTTTAATAAAAGCAAGGAATATAGTACATCAAATAGTCTAAAATGAAAAATAAAGCCATACTAATAAAAGTAATTTTATATAAAATAAAATAAATACATAACAAAAATAACACTTTTACTGGAATCCTCAACCCTGGAACCAAGTAATCAATGATTCGGTAGCAGCTTATTCAAATTCTTGTTCAGGTCAAAGACTACAGCAAACTTTTATACCTAGTTTCATTTGTACTTTATTAAAAAATTTTATGGATTCAGGCAACCCACTGTTCAAAAAGTGTCATACACAGTTTACAACCAACACCAGTAAACAGACACAGCATATATCTTTAAATATTGAAGTGTGAATTGGTTTCTCTCATTAAGGCACTGCAGATATGAGAGTTCAACAATAAAACTCACGAACACTGAGACGATCCTTTGTTTTTTAGAGAGAGAAGGAGAGAGACAGGGAGAGGCTGCTGTAGTTGACAGCTACACAAACAGAAGATGTCACTAGTAGGAACAGAGTAACAACTTTCTCCTGTAGTTACAAGGCTGTATGGTTTCAAAAGTCACTTCTTGGGACTCTGCGGTCTTCCGAATCTATCGTTCATCAAAATGCACCACCTTCTGTCCTCAGGCCCAAAAAGAAATGGCAAGATCATGAATGATTCTTAAATTCCACATTAAAAACCTACATAGATAATATACAAGCTAGATAAATAACAGATTCTGGCAATACTTTAATATGAGTATAGAAAACAAAAAACCAAAGAAAACCATCTTGCAGTAACAATTAGACTAGTCAAATTATACAACAGTATACCTCTGCTTGAATGTCTATGTTTAACCCCTACTTCTGCCATGGCTTACTTTGGGGGAGGATCAGAAATTTCACTGCTGAGAGTTGTCCCTTAAAGAAAATATAAATATGGAACAAGTGTAAGCTACACTGAACACAGTCTGATCATTTTTGTACTACTCTCTGCTTCAAGAAACTCAACCTCAACCATCTACATGGTAAAAATATCTTTCAGAAATTTCAGATTTTTCCAAATTTATGAAATTCCAGACACTTGTCTTTGAAAGAATTCCTAAGCCATGTCACTCATTTTTAATTGTGTACACATTAAAGCCAAACATCAAGAAATCTTTAATGTCAGTAATTTAGAAAACTGAAGAATTTATCAGAACACAAAGTTATAAAAACCTTGCTTGAAGCATTTATAAGAAGCTGGATGCAAGGGGACATGCCAGTAAAGGCCGCGCTCAGGAGGCCGAGGCAGGAGGTGCCCTGCACCTGACTGTCTCAAAATAAGAACTAGAAAGGGCTGTTACCCCCGGAGAGGGGTGAAAACACTGACAGCCCGCGTGACTGAACAAACATGCCACAAAGCACAAGTCCGGGGAAGACGCTGCAGCAAGCAGCACAGGTGAGGGAGAGGACAACGTCACCAGGAAGCACAGAGCAGCAGGCCAGGCGCACTCGGCTTCTCGGACAGAACATGCAGCAGAATGCAAATAATCCCCAGATTAAGCAACAGAAAAATGACACCCACTTCAAGTCAAAACTGAAGGAGAACATAACGAGCCACTCTCCTACAGTGCGATACGCCCACGGGAGAAGTGGGGCCGTGGGCTCCACCATATTCTCTCCCTGTTAAGGTAAAAATGTGCTGTGTCAAACAGTGAGATTTTATATGCCCTGGACAGAAATAAAATAAACGTCTTCTGAAGGAAAAAGTGATTACTGCTTCTCAGATGCCTGCTGGCTGTATTGTTTTCCGACTGCCTTGGCTTATACTGAAACTATACCACTTGCCAAAACAAACTGCGGTAGAAGTTTTACAAGACTTCAGAAAATACTGAGGGAAAAAAATCAGTATTTCACACCGACTCTGCCCACTTGCTTTGCTACTACACACATTGCCCTTTTTCTCAAAACACGCCAAGTCATGTTTTTAGATCATCTAATGTATGAATTTGTTTTCACATTTACTATTTTCTCTTGCTTTGATGAGGTCATCCCCAAGCTTCCTGCCCTGAGTGGGTACTTTTATTCTCCTTCTAAACTGCAATAACTAAAGCATTTGTGACTACACATTTGCCTCAGAGAACAGCGTCAGCCGCATCTCAGGTTTTCATACAGGGCATATTATTGTTATTACTTTTTCAATGACCTATCAGTCTACTTTAAAATTTTCTCTTTGACCTAAAGGCTTGAAAATGTCTTTTAAAATGGCCTTTTCTCTTAAAATGTATTTACTTTCCAATTATAAAAATATTATTTTTTAAACAGCTTTTTAAAGGGTACTATTTTAAAAATCTGTGATGACTGAAAGAAACATTTGTCATGATTTACATTTTGAAAATTGTACCATGTGCTGAAGTCAAAATGGATCAAAGATCTAAATATTAAAACAGAAACAATCTACTGGAGAAGAAAGTAGGTAGGAATCTTGAAGACACAGGTGTAGGCAGACACTTCATGAACAAAACCCAAACTGTATGGGAAATACTTCAAAGAATCAACAGCTGGGATCTCATCTTATTAAGAAGCTTTTGCACATCAAAAGAAATCACCAACAGAGTAAAAAGACAACCCACAGAGTGGGAAAAAATTTTAGCCAACAGTCCCTCAGACAAAGGACTTATATCTATAACATATAAAGAACTGAAAATAATCAGACCCCCCAAATTTAAAGACCCAATCCAAAAATGGGCATCTGAGATGAATATGCACTTCTCAGACAAAGAAATACAGATAGCAAATAAACACATGAAAAAATGTTCAACATCACTGGTCATTCGAGAGATGCAAATTAAAACAACACTGAGATTCCATCTCACCCCAGAAAGAATGGCTATTACCAAGAAATCAACTAATAACAAATGTTGGAGGGGCTATGAGGAAAAAGCAACACTTCTCCACTGTTGGGAGTGTACACTGGTGCAACCACTGTGGAAATCAGTGTGAAGATTCTTCAGAAAACTAGGATTGGAGGTCCCATGTGACCCAGCTATTCCCCTTCTGGGTATCTTCCCAGAAGAATTAAAAACATAATACCACAGCAATATATGTGCACCCATGTTTACAGCAGCACAGTTTGTAATAGCTAGATCTTGGAAACAACCAAATGCCCATCAACCAAGGAATGGATAAAAAGATGTGGTATTTTTATACAATGGAATACTACTCAGCTATAAAGAAGGATAAACTTGAGACTTTTATAGGTAAATGGATGCAACTTGAGACCATACTCATAAGTGAAATAAATCAGTCTCACATGTGTAAACATCATATTGTCTCCCTCGTGTAAGAAGCTCAAAGAGTAAATAAGATCCAAAATGTACAACAGATATTGGGAAATGGGAAAAAATGTTCAAAGGAAAGAGAAACTGGGATGGGAGAAAGGAGAAAAGAAAGGGAAAAGGAAAAGGAAATGTGCATATATAGATATATAGATATATAGATATATATATATCTATATATATACACACACACACACACACACACACACACGAGATAGTTAAGAAAGCTATACTAATTTCTGTAAGTCCACTGAAAAGGTTTGTGCTCATATCGTTTGATCAATTTTTTCATGCCTATATCTTGTAATCTGAGCAACTACTTTGAAGATAACAATAAACGATGTACTAACCATTGTTACTTTCCTATATCTTGTTTTGAAATTTTGTATCATTTTTATTTTTTCTCTTTAAAATTAAAAAAAAACTTGTCTCTATGATAAAAAGACTGATAACCTGTTATTTTATTTGCATTTTTGGATTGTAAGTGAGTGACAAAGTCCTTCACTAAATCCTACTGATCTCATATCCTGACTCTTGAACCTGTCCACTCTCTTCATCTCTTATTAAAATATCTTCATTGAGCAATTTAAAAAAAATCTGGTAAGCTAGGTAATGTATGTACACCCATATGTAAGGGCCAACTGCAGTCCACATATTACTGAATAATAGGCATTTTATAGTAACTTTTTATTTTTTTTTTATTTTTATTTTTTTGTGGGTACCAGGGGTCGACATCAGGACCTCGTGCGCCACCAGACGCCTGTGCCGCTGAGTGATATCACCAGCCCTTTTTTCCTATGTAGGTACCGGGAGTCGAACCCAGGACCTCGTGCTTGCCAGGCAGGCACTTATGCCGCTGAGCTATCTCACTGGCTCCTAGTAACTTTTTTTTTTTTTTTTTTTTTTTTTTTTCCTAGTAACTTTTTAAAAACAGCTGTCCCTCAGTCTCCAGCAGGGCTGGTTCCAGGCCCCACACCTCACACACTAAAACCCAGGCCCGCCCAGGTTACCTATGTAAAATGGCATAGAATTTGCATACAACCTTCGCACATACTCCTATATACTTTAAATCCTCCCCAGACACTTCTAATACCTAGCACGATGCAAACGCTATGTAAACAGTTGCTATACTGACAGGGAAAAAACCCTGCCTGTGCTCAGTACTGGCACAATTCCCCCGTCCCCCACCCCCGCAAAAAATATCTTGGAGTCACAGTTAGTTGAATCCCAGGGGGATTCGGAACCCCTCGATACGGAGGACTGACCTACACTTAAGTTTGAGCGTTCATATTAAGTCTATAAATGATTTAAAGGCCAAGTAACTTTGTATTCTTATTGGTGAACAACACTGCATGAAATCACATGTAATTTTTACATTTGTTTTCCTAAGAATTAAAGATGTTAATAACCAGTAATTTTGTAAATTCTTTTAAAAGAATTATCTAATTTTAATATACTAAAAATTAAGCCAACATTTATATTTGTGATAATAAAAGACTGAATCTCAAGTGTTGTGTCACTTATAAGCCCACTGTTTGTTTAAAAAATGTCAAAACACTGTCCTGTATTTCCTAAAATAGAGCGCTGAGCCTTTATAAACAAAATGAACTCTATGATTTATTCTTCACTTCCCTTCACACAAGCTTTTCTTTTTAAGAAAAAAAATGCATCACACCACATAATATCTGTTCTCAGAACACGGAAGTTTGGCAGTTAAAATTAATCCACCTGTTTTGATTTAATGCAGTCTTGCTAAAAGAGAATACTCTTTTGAGAGTCTCTTTTGATTGTAACATTCTTTCAAACTGTCACTACTGCAAATAAGAGTACCTGTCTAGCACTGTACTCTCCTCCCAATGACTTACTGTTTATAATCCTGATCAACGAATACAAAATTTACCTTTTCACAGATTTTGTAGAAAAAAATAATTTTTAAAAACAGCAATACAAAAGCCTCGAACACACTGTTAAGATTTTTATAAAAGTTACGCTTGTGCAGTACTCTGAAGATTTAATTTGGTTAAGATAAAAGGAAGAAAGTCAGTATTAATTCTATTTTTTTTAAATAAACTATGAATTGCTAACAACTATAATATTAGAATGGGGCTGGTGAGATAGCTCAGCAGCATAAGCACCTGCCTGGCAAGCGCGAAGTCCTGAGTTCGACCTCCAGTACCCACCAAAAAAAAAAATATATATATATATATAGAATGAAGTTTTAATGCTGTAGGCATTTCCAGAATTTCTGAATATAAGGCAAAATTGGTTTAAAAGAAAAAAAAAAACAGCATTTTGTGAAAAAACTGGGAATTCTGAACATACCACATATACTTTTTAGTGATTTTTTACCTATCTAAATTCATTTCAGTAGTAGAAAAATAAAAGTATACTCTAAGTAACCTTAAAAAAAAAAAATCACAGAGCTCTATGGTATAGTGGAAGGAATACAGAATTTCACAAAGCTGAGAAAGCTCAGTCCCTCCCTCATCTATGATTAAGTTAATGGCCCCTAATTTTTTTCAGTAAAGGACAACCCCTCAGAATATGCTGAAAATAATGGAGTCTTGCCCCAGAAAAACACATATATAAAACAAAGCCCACTTCTTCCAGATCAACCCTAGAACCCCAAACTGCCCAATTTATTAGACGAAATCATCACTTTTCTGGACCTGTTTTTGAGTATGTGGGTAAGTGAGGGATTTCAAATTATTCTCCCATTTAGGATCAGGCTGAGGAAGAGGCCAGAGGACAGAGGTACTGGCGGAAAAACTTTCAAGAGAAAACTGTTTTGATGACTTTCTAGTCCTTAAATTTCTACAAGATTTTAAAAGGCTGTAAACTCTGGAGAGCTATGGGACGAAAGAAGGAAGTCTCTCCAAGCTATCTGCTCACAGCACTTGCTGTTAAGATAATCACACGCAAACAGTATGCTAAAAGTCACCACCTAAATAGTTAATTACATTTCCTCCAGGATGAAAGGGACCCTAAGTATGCACATAGTGACATTACTGGTTACAGTTCTGGTATCTCGGTGAAGGAGCAAAACGTTCAACCCTTTCATTAGTGACCCACATACAAGGAAATGGTACAAGGAAATTTCCTGTGCATAGGTCAAGCTTTGACCGCTCAGGTATTTTTGACAGATACTGTCAAAGTATTTTTTTTAATTGAATTGGACATAGCTTGCACATAAAATAGTCTGGGTCACAGGAAAATCTGCTTTTGACAAGAGGCCCCAGAAGAATTTTACTCTGGTAATTCATGTGCTGTTTTACAAACCTCATTTGTGTATTCACATAAAACTTCTTTGTTTTTAAAATCAAAACTGTGTCAAAACATACACACAACTAGGAAGCTGTGCTTTGCCTGCTAAAAGTCTGACTTTAAAATCAGTTGAGTACAGACACAGATAGAAACGTAGGAACTCTTACCTACTTTATTCAGGTACTCATTATCCATCTGTAAAATTGACAATCCATTAGCCTCTTCTACGTATTTTCCTAATTCATCTCTAGGCAAGATCTTGGAAGAGGGAAATGGAGAGTGAATAAACTTGGACTTCATCAAATTAAGTCGTTTCGGAGTGATCTTAAGAGTGGGGAAAACTACTTTAGATTATTTTTTACATTGTCATTATCCTTGCCTCCCAGCACTTACTGGCATGAATAATCAAGAATCTGATGCAACTGAAAACGAAATACTAATGGGACTATTCTGAGAATATGAAAATGGGCTCGAAAATGAATTCATGCTCCTACAGGCACCCTTAATATACACGCTCGATTAAAAAATTAATTATAATTTTGAAAAACAACGAGGAGGACATGGGGCAACTGTAGTGATCATTTCTCAAAAGCAACAGCACCTCCCGAGCCACCGCGAAAACAATGCTTCGCGCGACGGCACCTCGACCCGAAGGGCCGGGACGCCTCTCCGTCGCCGGCCGTCTTTCTTTCTGGGCGAGGAGCCTGCAGCCGCCTTCCGCCTCGAAAACGCGCTCGGGGCCGGGGTCGCGCCCTCCTCCCGGCTGGGCGCCGCCGCTTGGGAGCCTCCGGGCCCCTTTCTCCGGCCGAGCGGAGGCCGCGGCGACCGCAGCCCGCGGGCCCCCGGCCGGGCAAGGACGCTCCAGGGCCCGTCGGGGCGGCGCCCGCCTCGCGACCCCCGCCCGGCAGCAGCCGCCCCGCGCGGCCCGGGCCCGGCCAGCGCCGAGGGGACCCCCGCCCGGCGGGCCCGCAGGCCGCGTACCTGGTCGGCGGGCGCTCGGTCCATGGCGCCGGCGCCGCGGCGGGCCTGCTCTAGTCGGTGTGGAGGGCGCCCCGGGCCGCTTTCTCCATGGCCCTCCGCTGGTCCGGCTGGGCTCCGCACTCCACCGCTACCCGCGGCCGCGACGCCGAGGCGGCTACGCCACTGGCCGAGGAGGCGGCCCCAGCCCGGAGAGGCGGGGAAGGCGGCGGCGGCCCCGGGGAGGGATCACCTGGGACGGAAGCCGAGCGGGCCCGAAAGGCGCGGCGCGCAGGCGGAAATGGAGGCGCGCGGAAGCAGAGGAGGAGGGCGAGGCGGGGGAGCGCGCGGTGGGCGGGGTGGCCGCAAACGGCCTGGGCGGGGGAGCGGGAAGGCGCTGTGGGTGACGGGCTGGGGCCGGACTGGAGATGCCAGGACTGGGTGCCCCCACGTCGCGTCCCACCCCTGGTCTGTGACACCAGGGGGATGTGGGGCCACTTAGGATCAAGGGACACCCGGATCCCTGTGTTCCCGCCCCCAGAGACCTCTTCAGCCTCAGCCTCCAAAACCTCCTTTTAGTGATGCCTCAAGAGCTTTGAGCTGCCCGCTTCCGCAAGATCCTTCCTGGTGTTACCCAGATACGGGGAGTCATGACTGCGAAGGAATAATGGACTCTTGCCCTAGAAAAATGCATGCACAGAGTAGCCATCGGAGAGAGGCCCTGTTGGAAAGCTCCACGAATGTGAACTGATTAGACAACTCGGTGACCGGCCCCAGCTCACCGGCAGGCTCCCTCCCAGGCAGATTTTGCTCCTCGGGGAGCCCCATTGTCCCCAGAATCTGTATAACACTACCCACCGGCTAAGCATGTGTTCTGTGTGCTGCTTTCCCACCGTGCTTCCTGATCTTCCTTTTAATCTCCAAATCATTAGCTTCGGGAAGGCACAGCCTGCCTGGAAAATGGACACTCTCTAGGCATCTCCAGATTGCTCTCTCTTTCTCGATTTCTCTCTCTCCCTGAAGAGTTCTTGCTTCGAGGTCCGCCCCCAGGAGATGGAAGAAATATACCCCAAATTGTACTTCACTGAAGAAAGAGGGTAGAGGTGGCTGCAGTCTGGGACATTGGTGAGAAGATCCATGGCTGGGAACGAGACAGAGAATTTTCAGAAATCTGCTTTGTCATGTTTCAGGCCATGCCACTAAGACGAGTTGCCTTTACAGTTCCTTGATAGTCTGGGTTTATCAGAGTGAGACTTCAAGATGATGCTTATCTGGACAGTTCTAGCTATACTTGTGTGGACACTGCACTTTGGCCTGCTGGAAGGACCTATATTGTGTCAACAAAACTTAGGTCAAGGCTGTGCACAGTTTGTAAAGAGAAACATTTATACCTGTACATAGAGATCTTGTTTAATGATTTTGTTCATTTTTCTGCTTCCTCAATTTTAGAAGGAGGCAGAAGAATTACATCTCTATCTTTCTATATATATCTCTCTCTACAGTACCTATGTATCTATCTGCACATGTATATATGTATGAATATTACAAACATGTGCAATTATTGCGATGTTAGATCCTTAGAACCTACTTACTACATGCCTAGTCAGCGTTCGGTGAATGCTAACTGCATTTAGAGTTGCCCAGAAAAACCTAAGCTATGTATAAAGTTTAGTTATGTAAACTAATAGGTATCTTCCTTCGCAATTAAAAGATAAAATGAACCTGAATTCAGTGGTGTCTAGCCATCAGAGATGCTCCATCTGAGTAAAAACATAAAAAAGCTGTCATAAAAGTCATACAGTACTTTGGGTTTTTCCTTCTTCTGAGGAACCATCTGAGGAAATTTAAATATAGAATCTCCAAGGAGCTTTCCACACTACAGGATTTTTATACTAAATTGTTCTCACTGAGAATTTTCTACATGCGAAACTTTTGTTTAAATAACAATAGCATCATAAAGTATAAGAACAAACTGGGCGTGCTGGTGCACACCTGTAATCCCGGCACTCAGGAGGCTGAGGCAGGAGGATTGCCATGAGTTCAAGGCCAGCCTGGACTACATAGTGAAACCCTGTCTCAAAAACAAAACAAAACAGGGCCGGTGAGATGGCTCAGCGGCGTAAGCGCCTGCCTTGCAAGCGCGAGGGCCCGAGTTCGACTCCCGGATCCCACATACGAAAAAAGGGCCGGTGATATCGCTCAGCGGCATGGGTGCCTGCTGGCGCGCGAGGTCCTGAGGTCGACCCCCCAGTACCCACAAAAAATAAAATAAAACAAAACAAAAGAATTATAGGAACAAAACTATCACAACGTCCTTCTTGTTTAATGTTATCCTAAAGAGAATGGTGAGAGTTATTAGAAAAAAATTAAAATCTATGAAAGAAAAGGAGACATTAAAATACATTTTACAGATGATGGAAATGAATTTACGTTAATGATTTCATTCAGCAACAAATACTTAACGTATTAATACCACAGCTGCTATGGTAAGGGCTGGAAGCGCCGCAGTTAACGAGACACCGTGAGAGCAAAGGCCGTGTTTGTCTTGTGGGCAAGACACACATACAGCCTCCAATCACAGGCGAATGGGTGTGAAGAAGGAAGTTCAGCAGGGTTGGGGATGGGAGGTCAGATGAGGCACAGCTAAATACGTAACATCTCAGCAAAGGCCTGCAATAGGAGTTACAATGGGTAGAGGAGAAGCCATAGGGAAGTTGTTTCAAGAAGAAGAAATGAGCTGGACATGGTGGGGCATGCCTGTAACTGAAGCACTTGGAGAGGCTGAGGCAGGAAGATCCCAAACTTGAGCCCAGCCCAAGCAACTTAGCCACTTAGTGAGACCCTGTCTCAAAATAAAAAATAAAAACAGTACTGGGGTGTGGCTCAGTATAAAGGTCTTGGGTTCAATCCTCAATACTGTCAAAAAGAAGGAGGAGGAGGAGGAAGAGGAGGAGAAAAAGAAATGTATGTCATGTGTCAGGATGCCATGGAGCAAGGCCTATGAGGAGTTTGGAGAGGAAGAGATACAAAAGTCAGGGCAAGAAATGAAATCGGCCTCTTGTGGAAGCAGGGACGTGTTGTCCGGTGTCCCAGGAAGGAAGGAAGAAAAGGCGGCGAGGGCTGCAGTCCCTTTGCAAGTGTGCTGTGTGGAACTAACCGTCTCGTGGCTCTGTGTCCTCAGTGAAGTAGAAGGCAAGGTTACCCACGACGCTGGAGGAAGGCAGAGTTGTGACCTTGTTGATACTCAGCAAACGTGTTTAAGACTTGTACTGTCACCACGTGTAAATTTTACATCCGAAGAATAAAAAGCTGTTTTTTTTTTTTTACTTTTCTGGTTTTAACAAATGCATGCACTGATGTAACCCAAATCTCTAAGGCATAGGATGTTACTATGACCCCCAAGGAATATTAAAACTTCTCTACTTACATCAAATTTTTATATGAATACATTGTCGAATCCTCACTGCCTTTACCAAGACCCAGCATGGAGCAGGGGCTCAGTATCTGTTTATTATATAAACGAACGTGGGACACGGTATTAAATCAGGACTTTCATCCCAGTTTTGTCGGGCGCGTGCATTTTATTGAATGAGCAGGATGTAGTCGATTGCCATAGAAAATTATTTTCTGTTGCCCTATCCCTTCAAATTCTCTGAAGGCCATTTGTTTTCTTCTGCCCTGGTGAAATCTAATAAAGGTCATGCGAATGTCATTCCAAATCAAAGCTTTTCCTCTCCCCAGCTCAGTCCCCCTTCCTGGTGGAAGCCTGCTATTCCTGCTTGGTTTTCTGTCTTTTCTGTGCTACCTCCTGCACCGTCAGCTCTCTGATGAAGCGGTTAGAGTCCTCCAGGTTTTGCTCTTGGTGGGGAGGATGGCGAGCTGCTCGGAAGTTTACTGACTATGATGCACTTGAAATTATTTCCCCTTGCATCGGCAAGCAGAGACACCGAAATGACACCTGGATGTGGAGGCAGATTTATTTACGTCGACGGACACTGATCAGGATCATTCCCAGAATATCAGGCCCTGATCTCTGGTAGTCTAGGGCTTATATGGGATAAGCAAGCAGAAGTACAGAGGCAGAACGGTTTGTCAATTGGGGATTGGTTTATACAGTGTGCATCATAGTGACCAGCTATGCATCACTGTGACCAACCGTTTCTTTTTTTTTTTTTTTTTTTTGTGGGTACCAGGGGGTCGACCTCAGGACCTCGCGCGCCAGCAGGCGCCCGTGCCACTGAGCGATATCACCGGCCCCTTTTTTGTATGTGGGTTCCGGGAGTCGAACTCGGGCCCTCGCGCTTGCAAGGCAGGCGCTTAAACCGCTGAGCCATCTCACCGGCCCCAGACCAACCGTTTCTAAGAGACAAAAGTAACCGGAACTGGAACAGGAACTGTTCCCTGGGCAACTAACAAACTGAAGTATACTGGCTGCGGGGGGGCGCATCTTCTGCTACACCATAGGGCTAGGGCTGCAGATGTAGCTCAGTGAGAAGGCCATGTAGGAAAAGAAAAAAAAGGGGGAGGGTTCCAACCTCAGAAGCCCAAGGGTCTCAAATTTGAGCCTGTCTGGGCAACTTAGCAACTTAGAGAGACCCTTTCTCAAAGTAAAAAATGAAAAAAGGGCTGGGGGTGTAGCTACCACTGTGAAGGCCCTGGGTTTGATCCTCAGTACCACTGAAAAGAAAAACCTGAAAGATAATTTCAGATACAGATGAATGCTTTAAAGGAAATAAAACATACTAAGGTGCTAACTGCAGATGGAGAGGGTAGGTTGAACTCTGAGTAACTAATATGTAAAAGAGGAGGAAAGACAAAGTGAAGGTCCCAGGAGGAAAACCACTTGCCTGTCATGTGCAAGACTCTAGGTTTGCCCCCAGCACTGTAAAAAAAAAACTTTCAAGGATTTGGAAGAGATTTCTTGAATTTATATCTTTTTTTTTTTTTTTTTTTTTTTTTTTTTTATGGTTACTGGGAGTAAACCTCAGGATCTCACGCTTGTCAGGCAGGTGCTTATGCCGCTGAGCTATTTCACTGGCCCTTGAATTTATATCTTATCCAAACGCTAAAAAAGTAAATATTAAAATTAATACAAATTTGCTGGGTGTGGTGGTACACACCTGTAATCCCAGTACTTGGGAGGCTGAGGCAGGAGGATTGCCATGAGTTCAAGGGCAGCCTGGACTACAGAGCAAGACCCTGTCTCGAAATCCCCCAATATAAAAATAATAATACAAATTTGAATGCATATTTAAGAATTGAGTTATAATTACAACTTTTTAAGAAATGAATAGTTGGGCTGGTGAGATGGCTCAGTGGCATAAGCGCCTGTCTGGCAAGCGCGAGGGCCCGAGTTCGACTCCCGGAACCCACATACGAAAAAGGGGCCGGTGATATCGCTCAGTGGCGCTGGCGCGCGAGGTCCTGAAGTCGACCCCCGGTACCCACAAAAAAAAAAAAAGAAAAGAAATGAATAGTTAGACTTTAGAAGTTTGAAATAACACAGGAACAACTTTCAGTATCATCAGTCCCTACTTGTGTTACCACACATTGTGGTCATAAATAAAAGTCTGCTTTCAATTAAAGTCAGGGAATTCAAAGTCAGGAGCAGGCTAGTTTTTGGCTCCTCTGCTAAGCGTAAGGTCCTCCTGATAGTGACATTGCCACCTGCTGTTAAGCTTCTTTTTCTTTATTTCTTTTCTTTTTGGTCTAGGCCAGCCTTGAACTCGCTACATGGCCCAGGTGGCCTCGAACTTGTGACCTTCCTGCCAAAAAATGAGAGGGCAGTGACGGTAATAGACCCTGGGATCCAAACCGTGGAATCAAGACCGTGGTAATCAAAAGAAGCTAGAGGCAATACCTGTGTGTGCTCAGCACATGAAATCAACCCACCAGAATGCCCCTACTGTGTATCAGTGGCAAACAGAGGAAAGGAGTCCCCATGGATAAAACCAGCAGGCTGACCACTTTCAGCCTGAGGTGACATCTGGGGCAGTATTTTTACTGTCATCTAGGCAAGCGCTATAGCCCTGGGCTGCATCCCTGGCCCAGCCCGGGGGGCTTGGAGAACTAAGATGCTCAGGCTTTTCCTTGGAAGGGTTAAGTCAGAATTCCTGGGGTAATCCGGCCTGATCTGGCCCTGATGAGACTCTGTGATAACAGCAGCAGGCCAAGAGGCATGCCCTCTCCTCCCAGCTCTTCCTCCATGTGCTTACCCCATCTAAAACGCCACACATCTGGTTCATTTATCAATTGTCACGTCCCACTAGAATGGAAGCTGGGTGGGGGGCCTTATTCATTCTAAAACCAGCAACAGCTCACTGCCTATTCTGTTTTATTTTATTTTATCTTATTTTATTGAGACAGAGTCTCGCTCTCTAATCAAGGCTGGCCTAGAACCTACTATGTAGCCCAGGCTGGCCTGGAACTCATGGCAATCCTCCTGCCTCAACCTCCCGAGTGCTGGGAATACAGGCCTGCACCACCACACCTGGGCCACTGTCTGCTTTAAATGTGCTTTGGTGGCTCCTTGACTCCCTTGCACATCAGTTCTTCCCACTTAGCATGCCCTTCCCACGTGGAAAATTATTTCTTCCCCTTCCTTGGTGAAAAGCATCCTCCTCAAAATTCCTCTAGCTCTTGCACCACGTGCTGCTTTGCATTGTTTGTGCACTGCGTGTCATCATTTGTGTAATTATTTCCTCTCTATGAGTGTGTTCTCCTTGGGAACAGGTTTATTCAACAGTGTTTGTTGAGTGACTGAATGAGTTTGCCTTGAGAGCTGATTGAGTCAGCAGGGAAGGAAGAGAGGTGATTAAATGGTGGCTTTAAGTGGAAAAACCCTCTGGCTCCTCTGAGAACACAGGGTGCATGTGAGTGAAATAAAAACAGAAGCTGATAACATGCAAACTGCATTTGTGGATGGTACGATCAATGGCAGGAAGGCCAACAGCATTCAAGTGGCCATGACTAATCTAGCTTAGGTAAGAGGGTGTGAGCCAAAGAGGAATGAATTTATGGCAAATGGACCCTGGGAATTAGATAAAAAGTCCAACCTGGCATTTATTTTTATGGTAACTAGAAACAGGAAATAACTTCTACGATTTATGATGATGCCTTCAGATTATTTTCATGAGCTATTCCAAATCTCAGCCTTCCTCAGTTCATTATTTTCATGATTGACTCCAAATCTCACAAAATCTCTTATAATTTCCTTTCATTCATCAGTGCTACAGAACCCAGCCTTGAAAAATCTCCTTCAACTCAGGATTTTGTCATGAAGTCTTTTAAAGACTTTGTAAACATGTATCTAGATGTTTCCATCAGGGACTCCCGTTGCCAGCACCCCAGACCCATTTCCTCCCTGGAAGCTCCTCCGGGGACCAGCAGGAGCCGACTGCATGGCATCGCCTGAGGGGTGGAGGAGACTGGGCCTGAGAATGGGCCACTCCATGAGCCAGTGGCCGCAGGAGGAAAAGAGGGAATGTCGTGAAAAAGCTGAAGCTAGTGGGGATGACTCCTCTGAAAAGCTTCCTGCCCCAAGGAATACCGTCAGAAGAAGCATGCATTATAGGTGACAGAATTTGTTTTTTTCCTATTCTTTTCTTTTCTTTTTTTTTATGTGGGTACCGGGAGTCGAACTCAGGACCTCGTGCTTTCCAGCAGGTGCTTGAGCCGCTGAGCGATATCACCAGCCCTTTTTTCATATGTGGGTACCGGGAGTCGAACTCAGGACCTTGCACTTGCCAGGCGGGCACTCATGCCACTGAGCCATATCACCAGCCCGGTTTTTTCCTTTTCTCGAATTTTAAATATTTTTACATAAACAGCATCACAACAGCAAGAAGAAAATGACCTACAACTTATCTGTGTGTGTGTGTGTGGTTTCTGTTCATCTTTTTGTTTGTTTTGGGGTTTTTTTGAGACAGGGCCTCTCTATGCAGTTCATGCTGGCCTTGAACTCACTATGTAGCCCAGGCTGGCCTCAAACTCGCAGTGATCCTCCTGCCTCAGCCTCCTGCAGTTTCTGTTCATCTCTATGCAGACATCTATATGACAGGGTTTGGTCCATGTACCCTGGCGGTGCTTGGGCCTGTGGTACAGTGGAGTCGCTGCTTTCTAGAAACGGGATCAGGAGAAATCACTGTGTCCATAGGATTTGGAGCCTGGAAAACCTGAACCGGTGTAGGGAGTCTGAGAGACGAGGCCCGAACTGCTCCTAATGTGCGTCCCTCAGCCGATGCCTGACCCAGGGGCCACAGACCCTCGCTGCTCACAGCAGGACCGGGCAGGGTTTCCAACCGCCTGAAGGGCAGCAGAGCCTCCATGGTGACAGCGCCATTGAGCCCACACTCCCTGCCCAACCATCTAGGCCTCGGGGTAGAAGCAATACTAGATAAATAGTGGGAGAAAAAAGTAACAACAGAAAATCCTAAAGTTGTATTGGGCACCCAGAGAAGGACATTAATACAGCCCTGCTGGGGTTTCCTCCAAGACTTTTGTCCACAACAAAAGCCCACAAGAAACGACCCCTGCCCCTCACCTCTGCCCGCCAGGTTGGCCGAGCTCTGGGGAAGACATCTCCATCTGCTCGGTTTCCTCCCCTTGGCTGGGAGCAGGGGCGCCCACCAGCCAGCTGGCCACGGGGTCTCAGCCCGCCAAGCCGCACGGGCTCCAGTGCCAGGCTTTGAAAGGGTCTCGATCTCAGAAAGACACGCAACAGAAATCGCAGCTCTTGGTGGTCAGAAACCCATAGGAAACAGGGACAGAGGGTTCTGCAGAGGGGAAGAGGACCGAGACAAGGAGGGGGCGCGGAGGGGAAGTGGATGTAAGAGGAAGCTGTGCGCTGTCCGTGCACCGACTCCCCAGCGTGCGTGTGCTCATTATGTGCTGCGGACATAAAGTAATAAAAATAAAAATTAAAAACAATGAATTCAGAAATGCTTCACCGCGTCCTCTTCCGGAGCAGCCATGACAGTAGCTTTCCCCGATTCTGCCAGGAACAGGACACAGCGTTTGCCTTGGCACTCGCAGCTGCCACGTCTCGAGCTGGCAAAGCCTCCTAAATGCTACCCTTGTGCCCCCGCCGTGACAGTGCCACTCACAGTGTGACGCATGCCGTTTGCTCCCTATGCCAGCCGGAGATACCCTGGCATAGAAAACGACCTCAGAGTAGTGTCCAGACCCAACTGGGACAGAGAGAAGGACTAAGACGCCAGGGCAGAGCTCCTTCTGGCGAGGTCACCGCCCTTCACAGCGTGAGGACGCGGTTTGGGGCGGCCCAGCCCGCGGATCGGGGAGCAGCCCTGCCGTGCAGCGAGGCACCGATGCCCATGTGACTGTTCATACGTTTCCCCAGGGCACGGGACCCTGGGCTCTCTGCAGGGCGACGGCCAGGGGCTGGAATCGGAATCGAGGCCCCAACGCCTGGAATCTTTCGCCTGCCGGCCATCGAGGGCGCAGGAAAGCGCACAGAGTTGCAAAGATGAGTTGTTGCACAATTTGGCTAAGTCCGAATGCAGCTGGTCTATGCTGCGCACAGAAGCACCCAGCCTACAGCAGGGCTGGGAGGAAAGCCAGGAAATGCGTTGTGTTAGACGCGGCCCAGCCCTGGCCCCCCAGCGTGCCCAGAGAAAGACTGCAAGTCTGGTTTCTGCTGGAACTTCCTAGGGGCCAGGGCCTGGCCTCAGCGTAGCAGCTGTTGCTCTCGGCGTGTGGAAGCTGGGGAGACTGCTTAGCTTTATTTTTATTTTTCGATTTATTTTACTTTATTTTTGGTATTTAGTTGTTTTTTTTTTCTTATTTTTCAATTTTTTGGAGATAGGGTCTTGCTATGGAGTCCAGGCTGGCCTCAAACTCACAGCGATCTTCCTGCCTCAGCCTCCCAAGTGCTGGGATTACTGGCATGCACCACCAGGCCCAGAAAAAGGAGAGGCCTCAGGATGCACCATGGGCTGGGTTCTGGGGCTCTCCAGACCCCCAACATTCCCCTTCCCAAAGCCTGGTGACCAAGCCAGCACCAGGGCCACCCACAGGGACTGAGCAGCCCAGAGAGGCAAGTGGAGCATCCTGATAGGATCCACACAGGAGTCCTCCTGCTGCCCCAGCTCCTCCTCATCTGCCCTCTCTTCCTTCCTTCCATCCGTCTGTCCATTTCTCCCTGGCTCACCGTTCCTCTCTCCATCCCGCGCAGCACCAAGCATCCTCAGCTGGCTCTGGAGTGGCCTTCCTGCAGTGCTGAGCCTTCCTGATGAGCTCCGCCAGTCTTTGAGTCCAAAGCATGCAGGGTCTCAGTTCTCCTCAAGGCCACGCCCACAGGTCAGAAGGTGCCAGTGGAGGACAGAGCCTGTGAGTCAGGGCTATTACTCTTCCTGCTCGAGATCTATGTGGGTGGCGGTTCCCCAGTGCTGGGCTTCTGAAACTGTGTGCTGATGGGATTGGTCAGACTCTGTTTCAGAAGCAGGAGGGTTTTCTTCTCGCTGCAAGAGGAAAATATGTTCTGAGGGGAAGACACGCCATCCAGAGGGCAAAGGAGTGGTGCGCTATGTGGAAGGTGGATATTAGGTGGTGAAAATTCACTCCCTAGAATTGCTGGTAAATCTTACTTAAATATGTTGGAAGTGTTCCCTGGCTAAGAATACAAATGAAGTGTGGTAAAGGGATGGAAGATGTCATGAGGCTACTTCAGATCAGTTCTCAAGGACAGGCTTGGTGAACAAGTGGCATTTCAGCAGCAACCCAGAGGAGACGAGATAGGCAGCTGCCAAGTGCCCGGGAAGAACCACGTTCCAGGCGGAAGCAACAGCAACTGCAAAGGCCCTGGGGTGGAAATGAGCTTGGCAAGTCCGAAGAGCAAAGGACTGGGAGGCTCTGTGTGCGGGCAAGTAGGCTGCAGCCAGAAGTTTGTCTGTGGGACCGGGGATTGAATTTAGGGCCCCGTGCATGCTCACAAGTGCTGTACCGCGGAACTGCGCCCCCCGGCCCCACAGCGGTTTGGGGAAAGGTAATGAGTCGCCATTAAGGATTTGAGCAGGAGAGTTAGTGTCTGACTTGGGTTTAGAAAGATCTCTGGCTTCCGGTTAAATGACAGATATAGGAGGCCAGGGGCAGGGGAGAGAAGCAAGTTGCAAGGCTGTTGGAGTGGCCAAAGCAGGTGGACAGGCGCTCGGGTTTGGGATATAGTTTGTAGATAAAGACAAGAGGGAGCGATGATAATTTGGATGTGAGAGGAACAGACGACTTAAGATCACCCCTAAGTGATTAGCCTGAGCCGTCAGTGAAGGACGGAGACGTTTGCTGAGGTCGGCGAGGCTTCGAGATCCATCCAGTGTCCCAGGCTGGATGTATTACGTTTGAGATGGCTTCAGATTTCCAAATGGAGGCGCCACGTAGCAGCCGTAGAGCTCACCGACAGACACACGACGGAGCGCCACCGTGGATCAATGGTTAGATATGTGAATTTCAAAAACTAAAAGAAGGGAATTTGGCCCTCAACGAGAGCCCTGCTCTGTCTCATGAACAGGCGGCGACGATCAGAGGAGCTGTTCGGGGATGGCCTGATTTATGGAGTTCACAATCCTATCCTCCAATCTGGCCGCAGGAGCAATTAAAATTTGACATCCACCAGCGAGACCCGGTGTTCCTTCACGATGGCTCATCCCCAGGCGATCCCCGCCGCGGAGGCGGATGCATGTTCCTGTCTCTGCGCACCTGTCCCGGGTGCCCTAACCGCCGCGGGAGGACGTGGTGAGTCACCGATTGCGAGATGTGGAATGTGGAGTGTGGATGAGGAAAGGCCACCTTGAAAGAGTAGGTGCTAGGAGGCTCCTGGCCGGAAGCCCAGGCCGCATCACCTGGAATCTGATGATCTGATTATTCAGGGTCACTGACATCCAGCGGTTACATCAGATTCAGAAGGCTGAACACCTGTGCCACAGGGCTCTGCAGTGTAGACGCAGTCAGGGAGGGAACGAATGAAACCCAGCACAGCATTTCAGCAATCCCTAAAGGCTCTGTCCGCAGGCTTTTCTCAGGAGGCGTTTTGCCAGCATTAGCAAATAAGCCAGGCCTATGTTCCCATAGCTGATCTTGCCGGGGACTTCTTTGTAGAGAGGGAATCACCTGTTCTCTTCTCCTTCTTTCTTTCTGTCTTTCTTTCTTTCTTTGAGGTATGATCTCACTGTATAGCCCAGGCTGGCCTCAGACTCATGGAGATCCTCCTGCCTCAGCCTCCTGAGTGCTGGAATTACAGGAGTGTACCACCATGCCCTACTTTACACCCAAACTTTCTAAGGGTAAACCTAGGGGGCTATCTAGGGGAAAAGGGGGGCTTTCTAGGAGAAAGCCTTCTGAGCAAGAATCTAGGGACCTGGGCGCAGAGCAGCTGTGCCACTTGAAAGTCCAGCCGAAGGTGTCAGCAGGTCCCCCAAGGCGTCCCCTAAGACACTGGTGCTTCTGTGACTCACTCTGGCGCTGTCCCCTCTGATTGGGTCAAGCCTGGCATCTCTCCCTTCAACACAGCTGCTCCCCAGTTAGCTCCCATCTTTGTACCCATCTGCCTGCAAACTAGGCAGGTGCCCTTTCAGTGTTCAGGAAAAACACCCGAAGAGCTCGGTCATCCTATCAAACAAATCGGCTGCATGAGCCCCACGGACTCGACTGCATCTTTTGCGTCGTCAGCAGTGGGCACAGAGTTTTAGATCTGCCTGATTGGAGATCTGAGTCCAGCCCGGCCTCTTACTGCTCTGGGAGACTGAGCCTGGCCGCAGTAATCACACTGCTGGCCTCACAGGTGAGGGTCAGCTGCATTAGTGCCCTCAGAGAGACCGGAAGGACGCCGAGAACATAGTGAACACACAGGGAATGCTACCAAGGATTGTAATTCACATTGCCAGCTGCAAGCCCGCTGGGCAAGCGGGCATGGGAGCCATGGACCCGGCACCAATAAGATACAGTACCAGGTCTCTGAGCTGCTTGGCACCATGCCGTCACCTCCGAGAATGAAGTTTGTATGGACCTGGACCTAGCTGGGTTACCAGTGACCTATTATTATTTTTTGTTGATGTAAAAATAGAATAACATAAAATTAAACTTTTTTTCCCCCTGCAGTCCTGGGGAGTGAACCCAGGGCCTTTGTACAGAGTTACATTGCCAGCCTTTTTATGTTTCATTTTGAGACAGGGTCTGCAACCTTTCAGTGTGCTGGGATTGCAGGCGAGCACCACTATGCGTAGCTTAAAAAGAACCATTTTCAAGGCTCAAATCAGAGGCGCTTAGCGTGCTGTGCAGCCAGCACCTCCTGTACCTCCAGACCATGTTCCTGGCTCCCAGAGGAAACGGTCTCTGCACCAAGCTGCCGGCCACCACTGCCCGCTTTCTGCCCCATGGATTTCCCGCTTCCCAGTATTTCACAAAGGTGCAATCAAACGTGTGGCCTGTTAGGTCTGATTTCTTCCACTTTGGGTCACTTAGGATTGCAGGTGAAACTGCAGATTCCCAAGAGAATTGCCACGCCGTCATCTCACTGTCTCTGCCAGCCTTGGGATGTCATGGAGACCGTGTTCCGTAGCAGCTCAGACCCTGCACTGGATTCTGTGTTGGGTAAATTCTCGGGAAAACCTCAGGAAGTTCTAAATCACTCCAGCCTCTCCAGTCAGACAGAAGGTGCCTCAGCCTCTGGAGATCTTGGCTGCTGTGCAGTTCAACCCTGTCATCTCTTCTTCTTTTTTTGCTTTTTAATTTTAGTTTTTCGAGACAGGGTCTCGCTGTGTAGTTTAGGCTGGCCTTGAAGTTGGGGCAATCTTCCTGCCTCAGCCTCCAGAATGCTGGGGTTACAGGTGTGCGCCACCATGCCCGGCTCAACCCTATCATATCATAGGGAGGGTTTGAGGCCCAGGATTGTGTTTGTTGATTACTGTAAGACAGATACAACCCTTGTTGCACATATTTTTTAAAGTTCCTCTTAGGAGGGGTACAAGGTTCTTGGGCTTAATGACAGACATTGTCCCTAATTTCAAGCTGCTCATAGTCCACAGGAGGAAAATGCAATTACACGATGATTAAATTAAAATACGATTCCCAAGCACCGTGTCTGATTGAAGCACGAGGAGCCCTGGGAAACCCCAGGCAAGGCTGGGCGCGCCGGGGGGGGGGGGTTGTTCCCAGTCCCCCCTCCCCCAAAGTTGCAGTTAGTGCTTTGCCAGCCAGAAATAAAACTTGCATCGAGAGGCAAAGCTTTCCAGAACTCTAAGCAGCTCCTGACCTCAGAGCCTGTGCTAGTTTTCTATCATGAAAAGAGGACCCGCTGCCATGGGGCCTCTCCTGCCCTTCGGGTCCTGTTTGGCGCGGACCACACAGCACAAAGGTACAGACCCTACCTAAGGGCTGTGTCGCTTGCTGCGTCCAGCTCCACGCTGTGTGATTCTTGCTGGTACCGAGGGAGTTGTTTCCTCTGGCCATGCTCTAACAATTTCAGCTCATCGCAGGTCTTGGGGGGACTCTGTCCTAAGAGAAAGCATGTTCTATTGATCATGCTCTGTCTCCATTCCCCACCACAGTCGGGGTTCTGCCTGCAGTATTCACAACACACACATGTCCTCACTTGGCCTCATTATCTATGCTCAGTATCAGTCCCCAGCTGGGTGCCAGCAGATGGTATCGCGAAGTCCTCCTCCAGCACACCCGGTTGTATAATATTAAGTAAAAATGCCTCTAGGCATAACCTCTCATCTTTCCTCCCCAAGCACTCTCAGGGCTATTTTTTTTTTTTTTTTTCCCAGCACTGGGGATTGAATCCAGAGCCTTTGCACTGAGCTGCTCCCTACCCTTTTTCTTTTTATTTTGAAACAGTAACTTCCTAAGTTGCCCAGGTTGGGCTTAAACTCGCAATCCTCCTGCCTCAGCCTCCCAAATTTGGGGATTACAGGTGTGCAGCACCACATGGGACCCATGTTATGTTTGACACACGTAGAAACTGGACTTTTATAACTCTGCAAGCCTACTACTTTATTAGGGTTCCTTTATCCTGAGGCAAAATCTGCTTTTGAGTAAGTTCCACCTCATTGTCCTACTTAGGACTCAGAGCTGCACAGAGGGGTCCAAGCTAACATTCGGAAGTCGTGCCTCTGCCTGTGGCCACTGTTAGGATGCGCTCAGCCCCTTTCAGGACCCCAGCCCCTATCTGCTTCCGCATGCGTGCAGTTTCCATACTACCCTACTCTCGATGTATTCTCAGATCGTCAGCATGGGTCACAGAGGGCTAGCACACAATGCCCAGAGAAATAATGATGAGGCTGGGTGTGGTGGCGCACGGCTGTCATCCCAGTACTCTGGGAGGCTGAGGCAGGAGGATCGCAAGTCCAAATCCAGCCTGGGCAATTTAGGAATGTAGCAAGATCCTGTATCAGAATAAAAGGGAGTATGTGGCTGTAGCTCCGTATGGAGGCCCTGGGTTCAACCCCAAGCGTTGAAAAAATAAAAATTAATGAGGAGCCTGTAGAGAAAGGAACGAAGTGAGCTAGAGAAACACTGAGGCTAACGAGACAGTGCCGGGCTGCGGAGACTGCGAGGCCACATCCATCGTGACCCGGGTGGGCTGGCCCTGGGAGAAGACCAGAGACGGGAAAGTGACCTGTGGCACTGACCGCTTAGAAAGGGAGACAGCAAAACAGGAGCTGTGCTCCCTGCACTCCAGCAGCCGCCTGGGGGAAGATGCCGAGCCCGCCCCGGCCTCCTCACGCCTTCTTCACAGACTCCCAGAGATCCTGGGTACACAGACGCCCTGGACTCAGGGCCCGGGGTAACGCGGTGGGTGTTAAATTAAAAAAAAATGTGTTATAAAGAATCCACGTTGCTGTGAATCCCCTCAGAACCCTCTCTTGTGCTTTTGGACTCGTCCCATCGTACTGGTCACTTTCTGCAGCAGCTCCGGAGTCCTCTTTCCTGAGTGTCTTTACAAGGCGTGATCAAAACTCTGGTGAGTGCCGCTGCCAAGCGCCACCCGAGGGAAAGGCAGGCTCGTAAAAACATGACGCTGTGTCCTCGTCCACCTTGTGTGACTTCCGGCTCTTCCCCAAAGTCACAATGACCATGGAAGGTGAATGTTTTGAATCAACGCAGGACATCGAGATAGCCACGACGATGCAACTGAAGACACTCAGGAAAGAGGACTCCAGAGCTGCTGCAGAAAGCGGCAAGGATGATGAGACGAGTGTGTTCGAAATGAGGGGGATTTTGAGGGGGATTCATGGTAATGTGTCTTTTACTGTAATAAATCTTTAAAAAATATTAACATTCACTGTATTTTTCAATCATACCATGTTCAGATTCAGAATGTTTAGTTTTTCCAAATTGCATTTCACAAGACTAAAGAATCCCATGTTCTTCAGAAATTCCTATGAAGTAGGAAGAGCCTGGCTTAGGCACTTGGTCTGCATATGCTCCGTCTCCACAGGTCCCTATCCCAGCCCGGGAGGGTCTGAAAAACAAAGACAAAGAGCTGCCTTTGTCCCCAGACCCATCTCGGTCACTGGCACGGAGGGAGCAGCAGCAGAAGAATTCAAAGCCATTATACCTTCTTTCTATCCCAGCTTCCCCAAAATATTCCTTTTCTCCTTTCCTACTGAGGGATTTTAATCTAGGTTGTCCAATGAGTTTTTAGCGAAATAATAAATGGCAATTAAGTGTAGTTGCAGCAAATAGATTTTTGGCTTAGAACAAGAAAGAAGCTACAATGGCGGGCCAGCCCCAAACCTTGTTCTTTGCTCTTATAAGGGAATCTTTCGAGAACACTCGCTGAGTGTCCCGAGGAAATACCAGCACCTATTATTTTTACGAAGTTGCAACCAGTGAAAATCTAACATCACTACCTAGAAATACAAGGACCAATTTTTCACACATGAAAACTTTAATAAACATGATTCTGCGGGGCCGGGGATATAGCTCAGTGGCACAACGCCTGCCTGGCAAGCATGAGGTCCTGAGTTTGACTTCTGGTACCAAAAACAAAAAAAAGACTCTGTGATAGAATTTCTCCAAGTGGAAGTCCCTGCTTCTCAACCTGACTCCCCCCAAATTAAAGCATTTATTTTAGAGCAGAGGAAAGATCAAGGACATGCAGATTCCTTTTTTTTTTTTCCCTGCCTCAGAGGTGACAGGGTCTCCCCATGCAGTCCAGGCTGGGATTGTACTCAGTATGTAGCCCAAGCTGACCTCAAACTTGAAATCCTTCTGCCTCAGCCTCCTGAGTGCTGGAATTACAGGCAAGCACCACCATGCTTGGCTAGAAGCAGATTCTTTTAATGAAGTAGGGCCAAGTGAGGAGGACTGTAATTCTGGGTAAAAGAATGAGTAGTTATTGCACCACAGGTCACTGGGAAATGAAAAAGATGGATTTAAGGTGGATTCACCTGCAGCCTCTTGGAAGCACCGTGTTAGAAAGAAACAGGCTCCCGTGCCTGTCCTCCTGGCCTGCCCGTGTCTCTGGGCACAGAGATGGCCAAGACACATGGTCCCTTTCTTCAAGGTGGAGCACATGAAGCCCCAGGGCCCCAGGCATTAATCACAATTGTGGTGAATACTATAAAGGAAAAGTACAAAATGTCTTGAGAAAGAATTTCTCACTGTTGGAATGCTGAGTTAGATACTAATCTTGAGTGAGAAAACACATTTAAAAACTTTTCTTTTTCCAAGCTTCAGTTTGGAGTTTCTTCTTGCTTTAACTTTTGGAAGTTGTTTGGGAGACTGATTTAAACAAACAAACAAACACACAAACAAACATTAATGTATTAGCTGGGGCACGGTGGTGCACACCTGTAATCCCAGCACTCTTGAAAGGTTGAGGCAAAAAGGCTTCAAAATCAAGCCCAGCGCGGGCTATTTAGAGACTTAGTGAGATGCTGTCTCCAAATAAAAAATTTAAAAAGAGTTGGGGGTGTAGTTCAGTGGGAAGACCCTAGGTTCGATCTCCAATATTACTGAGTTAAAAAAAAAAAAAAAGAAAATTTGTTATGTACCAAACCCAAACCTGAATGTACAGCTAAGATTAAGAGACCACTTCTTGCTTTGTAGTGACTTGGCTGTGCTGGTATAATTTTCAACAAGCTTCTTTGAAGGCCAAGAAATCCACTTTTATTGAGCGTGACTTCTGGTGGGGATGGGACCCATTTCGCTCAGCAACACTAAGATGTGTGCACCCCTGTGCTTGTTTTGCAAATGAGAAACTGCGATTCAAGAGATGAAATAATTTGCCTCCAGCCAGAGGAGCCTGGCCTTGGCATTACACAAAGCTAGGGAATGGAGGAGGGGAGAGAGGGAGAGATAGAAAGTGAATTTTACTGACAATTGCTCTATTGTTCATGGAGCTTAATGGGTTGAGCGAAATGAATTAGAGCCAACAAAATGCTGCCTTTTTAAAAAAAATCAAAACTAAATGCAAGGTCTATAGATGAAAGAATAGCTAGGGACTCCCGAGAGAGAAATAGGAGTTGAGATCTTGCGCGAAATCATTTGTAATAAAATTAGATCATACAGAAGTGCATGGAGACTGAGCCTTGCACTTCGAGTACTTGGTTGAGATGTTTGTTTTACCTTTAGCAACCTTTGAAATAGATACCAAGGTAAGATTATAGAGAATTTACTTTGTGAAATAGAAGGAAAATTGCACAATGTCAAATTACTCAGCTACAACGCTTTTCATTCTCAGCAAGGAAAGAGAGAAAAAGCTCAACTTAATTGGACGGGAGAAAGCATAGAACACCAGAGTGTAAGAGAATAAGTAGTGGGCCAGTGATATCGCTCAGCGGCACGGGCGCCTGCTGGCACGTGAGGTCCTGAGGTCGACCCCCGGTACCCACAAAAAAAAAAAAAAAAAAAGAGAATAAGCAGTATTTGTTAACAAACGAATGATGTGGGAAAACAAGATTTGCTTCCTTGGGGACAAATCAGTCAAAAATAGCAACAACAACAAGCAGAAAGTGATAGCATTCAAGGTTGGTATATTCTACAGGTGCACTTGAGACCGTCGCGCTAAGTGAAAGAAATCAGACACACGAGCTTAAATATCACATGATTTCTCTTAAGTGAGAAATTCACAGTATAAATAAAGAGCAAAATAAAAGACGCATAATAGGAAACAGGGAGATGGATCTTTTGCAAGTGGGAAGGGGACCAAGAGATGGAGGAGGAGGGGAGAGGGGAGGGAGAGGGGACGTACAAAGAATTGTGATGTGTCGTATGCATGCCCCAACTCCCCGTGAGGAATGTGACTGCTGCGTACTGCAAACATGGGCTAATAAAAATTAAAGTTTTAAAAATAAATAGAAGAAATAAAAAAGAGTAGGATATTCTAGCCTTGGCTCTGCTACATCTGCCCAAGCAGGGCCAGAAAGCTGTCAGCTCTCCAGAGGGCTTTGGGGACTTTATGAATGTCCCGAAGAAGCTGAAGAGAGCCAGCATGGAACTCAGGCTAAATGCAAAGCCTCAGGCCCTCAGCTTCCATGGGGGCCCACAAGCGGGGTGTCGTGGTGGAGAGAGTTTGGGGTTCTCTTAAGCTGTTATTCTCACCAAACTATCACCCTATTCATTTGATTTGCTGTGTTTCTCAATAGAAGTAAAGATGTGCTAAGTGTATGTTTGTGTACATAAAAATGTGTGCTGCATATTAGGAGTATATTGTAGAAAAATATATGTACAATGTTATTAAAAGGCTGGCTTCTGTTTATAAAGTGTAACTGCTATAAACAGTAAGACTGTTTTGTTGGTCTATTTGAAAGAAATTCTCTTCCACGAGCTTTGGTGGCAGATTATTTTACAAGAGGGTTCCGTTCCTCTTACTAAATGTGGCTGATTGTGGCGAGCTGTCTACTTCGCTTTTTTTTTTTTTTTTTTGAGACAGGGTCTCTCTATGTAGCCCAGGCTGGCCTTGAACTCACCAAGATCCTCCTGCTTCAGCCTCCCAAGTGCAGGGATTACAGGTATGTGGCCACCATGCCCAGATGTACTGCACTTTTATTCTACCACCAGTGGCAGACAGCGACCTGTCACTCTTCCTCTCCCTATGCTGGGTGGCTTGGTCACTGCTGGCTGAAAGCAGATCTGGATTCTTCAACACCCACCAAAAAAAGTAGTATTCTAAAAGGTGACCACAATCAATCTCTTTAATTGAGATTAAACTGTGTACAGACACAAGCTACTTCCCTCTTTTCTTACGATAATCAGTGTCTTTACTGGGTAGCTGGTATGTCCAGTCTGTTCGCCTCTCATTCCTATCAACTTGAGTAAAAGTCGTAGCAATTCACCAAAATCACAGCATCCTAATTCAGTAGAACAATGTGAATAATCTTTGAAATATACATGCTACCAGGCATGGTGGCACACGCCTGTAATCCCAGAACTTGGGAGGCTGAGGCAGGAGAATCGCCATGAGTTCGAGTCCAGCCTGGGCTACCTAGTGAGTTCAGGGCCAGCCTGGACTACATAGCGAGACCCTGTCTCAAAAAAACAAAACAAAACAAACAACAAAAAAAATATACATGCTATAGTTGTGAAAACTTTTTTTTTTTTTTTTTTTTGGTGGGTACCGGGGGTCGACCTCAGGACCTCGCGCGCCAGCAGGCGCCCGTGCCGCTGAGCGATATCACCGGCCCCTTTTCCGTATGTGGGTTCCGGGAGTCGAACTCGGGCCCTCGCACTTGCCGGGCAGGCGCTTAAGCCGCTGAGCCATCTCACCGGCCCTAGTTGTGAAAACTTTGAGCTTGTACATCTTTCTTTCTTTCTTCCTTCCTTTCTTTCTTTTTTTATTTTCTTTTTTTGAGACATAGTCTCATTCAGTGGCTAAGTCAACCAGGCTGGCCTTGAACTTGCAGCCCTCCTGCCTCAGCCTCCTGGAGTGCTGGGATAACAGGCACAGCTTCAGCGGGAAACACTTTTAAGCAGGTTTCTCCAAAACCACACAAACAAGCACAGAGTCCTGACAGCTCTCCGCCCGGCGGCCTGTGGGCAATATTACTCTCGGGGCATGCTGGATGAAATTGTTGGACAGAGGAGTAGCAGAGGGGACCTGAAGAAAGTCATTCTTGGAGCTCAGCATGACCTCAGGCCAGCTGTGTCCTGGGTGGCAGCTGCCGGAAGGGCCCAGTAGTAAGCTACGGTTGCTGCTCACAGGCCTGGCCTCCTGGTCTCTGGGGACAGAAGTGGCTCCTAGTGGCAGAGAAAACTAGATCGCTGTCTCCCATCGGAGGGGACCTGCTGCGGGACTGCAGGAGCCACTGGCCCGGAGCTGCGTGGTCCCTGGGGAACAGCCCCCCGGGGACAGAGGAGCTGAAGGGAGCGCGACAATCACAGGCATTGTGCGGCTCTGGGCTCCATGTGGCTTCTGCCTGCGGCAGTGGGGGTGACAGATCTGTGGGGGTGCTGTGAGAACGCTTTTCATCCTGCAGAATAATTAAATAAAAAGGAGGACGCTGTGGAACGCTGCAGGACTCTGGGGAATTTGTCTGCTGCGGGGGGAGACTGAAAATAGGACATTGAATAGGGTATGAATGATGAGATGGGGAAGATTTTCCTAATTCCACTTAGAGGAATTTGCAGATTCCTCAGTGTATAATTTTAAACAATGACATTCAAATACGATGGACAAATGCTTTCAATTTTATTTTTTTTTTTAATTTAAAGCAGCAGCGCATGAGGATGAAGTAGACCTAATATGGCAGGGCAAAGAACTTAAGGAACAGGAGAGAATTCTTCTTTTTATAAAATGTCAAAGACCTAACCAGAATAAACACAACGCCTGTCTTATTGGCTTGCTTTTTGGTTGGTGTTGTTTGTTTGTTTGGAGACAGAGTTGATACGTAGCTCAGGCTGGCCTTGAACTCATGATGTAGCCCAGGCTGGTCTCAAACTCACAGCAATCCTCCTGCCTCAGCCTCCTGAGTGCTGGGATTACAGGAGTGTACCACCACACCCGACATGTTGGCTTACTTTAAATAATACAAATAGAAAGCAAAGTCCCCTGAATGCTCCTGGTGAAGGTGTCTAGAACATCACTTCTTTCTCTTATTTTGCTTTCTTTTCTATATTTATGGAAGTTTATATGAATGTACTATATTACTTTTCCCTTTTGTAGGGTCAGGAGGAATAGCAGTTAATGTCTATTGTTATGTTTTTCCAGTAGTAAAAATATCATCCCTAGCTACAAAGTATCTGAAATTGTGTCACTTGCGCTTGTGGGTTGACTGGCTCCCTAAATGGGCTAAGCCTAAACCTGGCTGGGCTGGAGAACAAATGGGGTCTTCTGCAGCCCAACAGGCATCGGGCGTCTGGTTTTATTTCATAGCCACCTACAGCCAAATTCCCAGCCATGTGCCCGGGGAAAGGGCGACATGTTTCAATATTAAAGGAATGCTTACAAAGTCAGAGAAGAGTATGCACATTTCATCCGTTTTCCTTACAGTGTCTTTTATCAGAGTCACTTTAATTGGTTTAGCTCCACAATTTTGATTTTACTGTGAAGCCGCGAGAAGCGTTGGACCCATGGAGGAATTTCTTACTGGAAGAGTCCAGTGGGAAGGGGGGTGTCACACAGAGGCCACCATACTGGCATGGGAGACAGGCTCAGGTGGTGGGAGGAGGTCATGCTTAGCTTATTTTCCTTGAATCATAGCGATTTTAAGAGTTCTAGAACTAGTGTTTACAATCTCAGCAGTTGCTCACCACATCTGGGGTGGCCAGCTCCCATTTGGAGCAGTGCTTGGAAGGACGTAGCAACACCAGCCCAGGCCAAGTCCTCCTTCTCTGACTCCACTTTAAGCATTTGAAAACAGCTCTTTTGGCCCAAGCCTCTTCTTGTCCAACCTTAAAAAAAAACTGCGACTTTCTTTGCTGAACTTCAATTTCAGATTTGATGTCAGATTTCAGATGTAAGATTTGATGTCAGCGTCTCCTCAGTTCCACTTTATCGCTCTCATCAATGAATTGAGATAAACAAATATTTGAGATATCCAAATAAATCTCAATTTATTTGAGATATCCAATTAATTTGAGATATCCAAATGTTTATTCTGTGATTCAGTGCAGCAGATGCCTCTCCAAGTTTGTCTCCGCCTTGGACGTATAGAATTAGGGGAACACACAGAATTAAGAAAGTGGGAGTCATCTTTATTTTATACCTCATGAAAAACAGAATGGAGATAATAAAATTGTTTAATCCTGGCTGGGTGAGGTGTTGCATGCCTGTACACCCAGCACTCTGGGAGGCCGAGGCAGGAGGATGGAAAGTTTGAGTCCAACCCGGACAATGTAACGACTTAGCAAGACCCTGTTACAAAAATATAAATAAAAAAGGGGGTGGCTGGGGATGTGGCTCAGTGCAAAGGCCCTGGGCACAATCCTTAGCAATACACACACACACACACACACACACACATGCTCTTTAAAATGTCTTACGTGGATCTATTAGAAATACCTTTCATTTTAAAATGAGCCATAAAATAATCATATATATGCACAATTTTTTGCTTTAACTATCTGAAACACTTTCTTCATTCTAACATATGAAATGAGATAATCTAACCCAGTGATAGATGTTCTGCTGTACAAATATATTTCCTGAGTAATCAGATTAAGCTCATGAATTACAGATGATATCTTTTTTTTTTTTTTTGTGGGTACCGGGGGTCAAACTCAGGACCTCACGCTTGCCAGCAGGCGCTTGTGCCGCTGAGCAATATCACCAGCCCTTTTTTCCTTTGTATGTGGGTACCGGGAGTTGAACTCAGGACCTCGCGCTTGCCAGGCAGGCGCTTATGCCACTGAGCTATCTCACCAGCCCAACAGATGATATCTTTTAACTTTATGAACACCAGTTTGGTTAGAATCATGTAAAAAATTCAATTTTCCAGGGATACACATTTTCTTTTCTTTCTTTAAAAATTTTTTTTGCATTACTGGGGATTGAAACCAAGGGCACTCTACTACTCAGCTATATACCCAGGCCTTTTTATTTTAATTTAAAAATTTTAATAGCAGGGTGTGGTTGCACATGCTATAATCTCAGCACTTGGGAGGCCAAGGCAGGAGGATCTTTTGAGTTCAAGGCCAGCCTAGCCCATAGTGAGTTCAAGGCCACTCTGAACCACATAAGAAGGTCCTGTTTCAAAAAACAAAAACAAAATAACAAAATAAATTTTTTAAAATAGATGTCTCTGATATATTGTTATATTGTTGGACTATATATATATATTATATATGTATATATATATATGTGTGTGTGTGTGTGTGTATATATATATAGTTGGAATCTAAAGATGCAGCTGGCAGGGTAAAATGTGTTATACCAAGTGTCCCCAGCAAGATGGCCCAGGTCAGAGGTGGGGGCAGCTGCCAAAATGTGCAGAGTAGTTCTCATCAGGGGAGCTTTTCACTTCTGGGGTGCCTCTGGAACTTCATTCCCCCTTTTATTTGTATATGTGTGCAATACGTAATAAACGCATTCATCCTGGGGAATTGGTACATATACATATTACATCTTGATCCTTTTCACTTCCCCTTTCTCTTGGTTAAATTGCCCAGGCTGGCCTCATACTTGTGATTCTCCCGCTTCAGCCTCCCAGAGTGCTAGGGTTACAGGAATGCCCCACCACGCTGAGGTATTTTGCTATTATTGCAGGTAACACACAGTTAAATTCACTCCCTGGTCCAAGCTACCTCCTTATGAGAGGGGTATTAGCTGACATTTGGCATCTTCACAAGGTTAAGTATTTTGCAGTAGAAGAGGCCAAGAGAAGACAAGCTGGGTTTCCCATATATCATCTCACACGGATTGTTTTGCATGTGGTTAAAACAAAAATCACTCCAAAGAACAAGACAACTTCGCTTGGTCCCCTTCCTTGCCGTCACCTCTGCTGTGTCTTTTCTCCTTTTTTAGGGCCACCCCAAGTTTTCGTGAGTCCCCGCACTTCCTCTTTCGCTGAGGAAAAGCAGCGAGTTCTCTGAGGATTGGATGTGTCACCGTCCCTCCCGAATAATTCATCACCGAGAGCGGGAGGGTTACCTTTGCCAGGCAAAGCAACACGAGAACGCACACTGCTGAGGAAAAATCGATCTCCACCTTCTCTTGCAGTGCGGTTCGCATTTTGCACAGGTTTTCCCCTGTGGTTTCCCCCCATTGCCGCGGCCTGTGCTGGCTTTGCGCTCACCCCCGGAGGGTGGCATGGTGCCCTTAACCACACTGCTGGGCAGCTACTGAGCAATCGCAGGGCACGGGGGACTCGGGGCTCAGGGCTCAAACCCTGGGCTCCCCGGGAGGCGGATGGGGCAGGAATTTTGAAATGGGGAGAAGGTCACCGTCTGTCTTGTAGGTGTCAGCCCATCAGGGTCGATTTTCTCTCCCGTCTTCTTTTTAAAGGGTAAGCATCTCTGTGAGATAGAATTTACACCCCCACCCCACCCGGTCCTCTCGCACGCGTGGACAAGCCCATGCTTTTCAGTGTAAACCTCGAGTTCACGCAGCCGTCGCGTGGGCAAATTCACAATGCTCTCAGGCAGTTTCTAGGAAGGATGAGAAGGCACCTTGATCTCCCATGGCATTAGAAATCGCTTTCTGCTTGCTTTGTAATTATTTATCTAGCATGGTGTTTCTCAAAACAAGTCTGGTGGGTTAAAAAAAAAAGGAATTAGGATGCACTGAGTACCTGTACCAACTCCCCACATTAAATACCACACGAACAGTCACAAAGAAAAGAAGAAAAGAGGGGGTATGGGAGTGGATCCCTAACATCCTGTACTCCAGTTCTGCTCTGGGTAGGTGGCCTTTTGCTGTAGTTATCAGCAGAGACCAAGCAGATTTTGCCCCAGGCCCAGGCTCTTTGCTGGGTTTCTCTTCTGGTGCTGCGTTTGCATGGCCTGGAGCTCGGAGAGCTGATGGTTTCCTTTAGCCTGGGTCCTGCCAGCTTCCAGAAATCTGCCCACTCCCTCCCGAGCCCAGGGGAACCATGACCCCCAGTGCCACCCCTCTGACCGTCCTGCAGTGAGACCTGTGACCCCGACCCCTGGCTAGCCCATCCCACCCATCCTGGTCCGTTGTCACCGGCTGCACTGTTTTGAAATCCTGAGTGACCACTTAAGCAGGGCTCATTTGACAAATCCAAGATAAAGAAGCCCTTATTTCAAAGACCGTGTTTCCAAATTCAAGATGTGTAACTCCGGCTAAAATAAACCAGATTGAAATATAAGCCTCAGTGATCTTTTCCTGGTCCAGAGATATTCAACATGTTATTTATAAAATGGGACAAGCCAGCATTAGAGCAGCGTTAAGTGAACAAAGGGGGCCGGGGATATAGCTCAGTGGCACAGCGCCTGCCTGGCAAGCGCGAGGTCCTGAGTTTTATTCCTGGTACCAAAAAAAAAAAAAAAAAAAAAGGCAAACAAACGTGAATGAAGGCATAGCCCCGTGAGGAAATAGGATTCAGGTATTCATATTTATCAACAGGCTTTGGTGGTGAGGTTAAATGCTTACCATATAACATCTGGTTAGAAAATCAGGATGTAAAATTGCATACTGTGAGAGTGATCTCAACTTGTAAAACACACTCTTTTGTTGTTGTTGTTGTCATTGTTGTTGTTTTTAAAGACCTGAAGGAAATAAGAAAATTTTTCACCTACAGATAGGTCCCGATCATTTTCTTTTGTATGCTTTCCTGTGCTTTTAAAAATGAGTACACATTCCTCTCACAACCAGAAAAAGGGACATTAACTTTTAAAAACAACTTTACTGGTATATTTCATATGTCATAAAATTCACTCATCACAAGTGTGTACCTCAGTGATCTGTAGTAATGTTGGCAAATGCTACTGCTGTTAGTTACTGTAGGAGTGTGGGCACATTTTCAGTGCCCTAAGTGAGATTTTCCATGCTCATTGATAGTGCATTCTTACCCCAGGACCAAGTACCCACGAAGCCACTGCCTATAAATTTGGCTTGTCTGGATGCTGCATGTAAATAGAATCAAACAGTATGTGGTGGCTTTTGTGTGGCCCCTTTCACTTAGCGTAATATTTCTGAGGTTTGCCCAGGTAGCCTGTGTCAATTTATTTCTTTTGAACGCAGAGTGTTTTGTTCTATCCATTCATCACTGAGTGGACATTTAGGCTGTTTCCAGGTTTGGAGCCAACCTGGGTGACGCTGCTAGAGCCTTCGTGTGCAGCCTTTATGTAGACCTTGGTTTTCATCGTGGGCAGGCAGACACCTAGGAGCAAAATAATGGGTCCTATGGCAGCTTTATGCTTAATTTTTGAGAAACCACCAGACTGTCTTCCAAAGTAGAAGAACTTAACATTTTATAAACCCTACCCTGGGATTAGAGCCTACCTCTTTCTCTCCTCTGCTGAGCCCATTTAGCTGGTGACCGAGCAGAGAGACTCCTATGAAAATTATGACCATGATGTTAGAAATTATTGAAATTATTGATGACCCACCTTCAGCACTCATATTTCCTTCAACCCCCCAATAATCAACACTCTGTGTGGTTTCTCTGAGCTGTGGATATTTCTATCACAAAGAATTAGTGCTCAAGAAGGAGGTAGTATACTTTTCGCCTAGTTGCCTGGCCCTTTTGGAAAGTTTTTATTCAATAGGCGGCCTCATCTCAATAGAATGTGGTGCACTGTGGATAGAATCTAATCATCAGGGATCTAATGAAATTGACTACCTGTCTGGTGCTCTGGAAGGAGATGTGAATTTTAGAAAAGAAATCCTGTGTTGTCTTTGCCCTCAAGAAATTTACAGCTTGGCAGAGAAGATAGAACTAAACACACAGTAAGCAAAACTCTTGAGGACTCAACAGATGGGACACGATAGTACTGTGGTTTGAGATGGTGAACTGGAGGCTGTGGGATTTATTGGTTTTTATTGAACACAGTATGTCTTGGGCACTGTTCTAGTCATAACAATAAGCAAAAAAAAAAAGTAAAAGACAGTGTATTATATGGCGACAGTGGAAAAATAAAGCAGGAAAGTGAGACAAGAAGTTGGGTGGATGTGTGGGGATAGAATAGTATGGTTAGCGACTGTGTCTTTTCAAAGGTGGTATCTATGAGCAAAGCGCTGAGGAATCGAAGGAGTCAGTCATGCTCTGTCCTGTGGAAAGTGTTCCTGCCACTGGAAACAGGAAGTCTGAGCAATGGCCAGGGGAGGAGGCAGTACAGTTACAGTGGGCTGAGTCACTCCCTTCTCTCCATTTAACTGTAAATGTCATGGCACCCTAATGATCATCCATGCTGCCAAAATCCCAAGAGAGGGAAGCTGTGTGAGCCACCTCCCTTCTCTCCATTCAACCATAAATGCAACAGCGCCCCAGTGATTATTTTGGTTTAAATTTAGGAGGTCGTGCAGATTGCTGACTTCAGTAGAGACTGTGGGAGGCACCTAGGACCCATGGACGTCTGACCCTATAAATACTGGAGGCCTGAGTTACAAAAGTCCTTTTTGCCTGCTTCCCCCTCCTGCCTGTTCCTGCTACTGCCCTGCGATCTTCAATAAACTTACTGCACACTACGAGGTGTGTGCTCGGCCATTCTTTCCTTGTCATACACAAGAACGTGGTCCGTCTCTGGCCCACTCAGCTGTAGCATCATTGCCTGGCGGGTTGGGAAGGGAGGATGAAAAGCCACACATGACCGGTGCAGACAAGGCCCGGTGGAGACAGTGGGGAGGTGCCGGGTCACTATGGTGGGACTGAGTTTGGTAGGGGCTGAAAAGAGACCTGAAGTCAGAAGAATCTGGAGTTAGTCTATGGATGAGTCTGCTGGGACCACCATGCGAAAGTACCACAGACTGGTGGCTTAAACAAGGGAAGCTTATTTTTTCACAGTTCTGGGGGCTAGAAGTCCCACATCAAGGTGGGCCAGCTGATCTGGTTCCTGGCGAGGGTCTCACCATGTCCTCACATGGCTTTCCTCCTGCGAGGCCACGCAGAGAAAACCTCTCTTTTCCTTTTTTTTATAAGGGCACCAATACTGTTGGATGGGGGACCCACTCTTAACTGCTTCTGTTTCTTTGTGGGAGCTCCAGTCTTCACCTTCGCCTTGGATGTTATCTCCTGGCTTCCAGCATAAACCCGACTCCTACCGCAGAAGCTTTGGCTTCCTGATAGATTGCACAGGACTCTGCAGGGAGCTCTGGGCCTTCGACTTCTGACTGGGTCCTTTGGATCTCCAGCACACAGACAGTCCTTTCGCAGTCTTCCACACCTGACTCTGCAGGTGGCCACTGTAAGCCCCCTTGTGAATGCGTAAGTGTAAGCTCACAGTGTGAGTTTGTGAGAGAAAAAGACCGAGTAGGTAGGAGGGAGAGCCAAGAGCAGGACAGGTAAGGAGGATGGAGGGGAAGATTCTTGAGATCCATCCTGGAGAGGATTCGTGATCTGATGGGTCTTGAGTTTCCCTCTGACCTCTTTCTGGTCGCCAAGCGGTACTCCCCTCCTCTTAGACACAGCTCATGGGAAAACACGTGATGCTCTGTTTTCTCCTAGGTTTCACAAAGAAACCCGAAAACATGAACACCTTGCCAGTGTCAACTCCTGGCTTTCACCAGAATGGGCAGGGTCTGCTGAGACTTCTTCTACAAGGGAGGGCTGGGCTGAATGTGGACTGCACATCTTAGAAGGGAGATTCAAAAGAAACAGACATACGGTAAAAAAAAAAAAAAAAAAAAAAAAAGGCAATCACAAAGAATAGAGTGATCAGGTGTACCAAGCAGAAGGGCAACTGGTGGGAAGAGAAAGAATAAGATCCTTTTTGTTGTTTTGAGACAGGGTCTTGCTGTGTAGTTTAGGCTGGCCTTGAACTCACTACATAGCTCAGGCTGGCCTCGAATCCATGGTTATCCTCGCGCCTCACCTCCTGAGGCCAAGGAATAAGATCTTGCATAAGAATAGAAGTTAGAGGGCACCAAGGTTCACATTAGGCCCGTGGGGTCAGACTGGCCTCGGTCTAGACCTCAGCTTTGCCTATGGGTGTGGTTAGCGCACACAGTTCAAGCTTTCCGTGCCTGTCTCATTAACTTACAGGAAAAGAACAGTGCTCACCCTTAGGCGCTGTAAGGATTGATTGAGATACCGCACAGAATGCATTCAGCTTCGCTTGACACGTGGTAGGCATTACAGTAACTCACTGCTAGCTATTTTTTAAGAGCCCAAAATAAAAACATTCAACTAAGCATGAAGTTTCCTATGGAGCTTATTTCTAAAAATGCAGCTTAGAGGTCTTGAGAACGATGGGCGTATCGTGGTCAACAGAATTGCAGCCGAGTGTCCCACTGGCGAAACGCGCTCCCCACAATCCCGTTCTTTGTGAGGCCAGGCGAGGAATGCAGGAGCGCTGACGGGAGTCCCACTCCACGTTTCTGACCAGCAGATGCACGATGACATTTCCCCAAGACACTTGCTGGATTTTTTTCCTCCAAAGAATGAGTCATTCTTGTGAGATATTGTTTATTGTACAGCTCCGTGCTCCTGCTATACATACTGAAACAAAGGGTCCCTTTCAAGCCACTTTATGTTGCAGGCAGGAACAAAAGAATATAATGCTGTGAAATGCCAGCCTGCATTCTGAGCCCTTGTTAAAAAGCGACTTAAAATACACACAGTAGTGACAAAGCGAGCGGGAAGATGTCCAGCCAGACCCCGTTTATGTAAAAGTTAAACGTCTTTGTATGCACAGATGATTTCTGAAAGGATAGACAACCATCTATTGGTAGTAACTTTGTACCTAGGATGAAGATTTTTTTCAGTTTATTAAATATCTTCCTGCATACCCTTGAGTTTTTTCTTTTACCATTTTTTATTAGTCCATGTTTGTAGCAAATGATTACATTTATTGTGGGGAGCTAATGCATGTACATAACATATCTTAATTCTTTTTCTTCCCCTCCTCTCCACTCCCTCCAACTCTTGGTCCCCTTCCCATTTGCAAGAACGCTATTTCCATTTTTTTCTTCAATTCTTTTATCCCCATCCCCTTCCCCCCTTCCATTTCTGTTCGCCCATCCATTTGAAAAAGATCTTCCTACCTCCTATTACCTATCTTCTATTTCGCTCTCTCATATATATATGTATATATATATATGTCACATATCTATATGAGTTTCTCATGTAAGAGCAACAATGTGATAGTTAAGCTTGCATGCCTGTCTTAACATTATGTTCTCAAGTTGCCTATAAAACCTCTAAGTTTATCTTTTTTTATGACAGAATGGTACATATACACAGTTTTAAGAGAATCGAATTTGTATCACTTATGGGAATGAAAAAGACATGCATCAGTTTTTCAAGATATATACATATCTAAGTAACATGGAGAGTTTCCGGAAAAAGATAGAGGATCTGTAAGAAGGCAGTGAACCTCTCCAAAAGTCGCCGTCCGGACACTGGAATATAGTGACTGGAGGAGGACAAGAAAGAGGGAAGTGGCTCTCCTGGACCCAGGAGAGATCTGAAGCGTAGTTTGGGGCCCACGGAGAAAGTGAAGAGAGAAACTCCAACAAAGAAGGAGGAGGTGGCCTCCGGCGCCATTTCCCTGTGTCGGGAATCCCGGTGCGACAGAAGTGGTTCAAATCTGCGGACACGCGGTGACTGCCGGCGCCCCCGGGGGCCTCCACGGAGGAACGCGAGGAGCAGCAGTGCAGAGAAGCAGCGGCCGTGAAGGATACACTGACTGGCGGTGAGTGCTGACGCCCGGCCGTCCCGCGCAAGAGAGCGACCAGCCGGGCGCCATTGTTGGGGGGGCAGCAGCTGAACTTGAAACTCAGGGCGGCGCCACCCCACCCACGGCTCCAGCGGGGACCTCTGCGGAGGAACGCGAGACACCGCGGTACAGAGAAGCACCAGCCGAGAAGGACACACTGTTTGGCGCTTTTCTTCCTGGTATTCCAAGACTGAGATTGTCTAAGGATCACAGAAAATACTGTGGCACAGAACCAAAGAACCAAGGACTGGCCAAACAGGCAGCAACTTCTTATCTCCAACAAATTGAAGAGGTAGGAACTTGCAGCAGGCTCAAAAACCAAAAATAAGCTACACCTGGAAGATACTTCAGAGAAGTAGCCATCTCCTAAGAGTGTGAAATACTAGCAATAAAGCAACCTACCATAGGCAATTTACAAACAGCAACCCAGGAATTAAACTAAAGAAAGAAAAGAAAATGAGACAACACTTAAACAAGATGCAACCCCACACATCCAGTTCACCAAAGGCAAACCCAGGCGGCAATGAGGTGGGACAAACTGAAAGCCACCCACCTGACATCTCTGAAGTGGTAAAAACAAAGCAGTTAAATGAGGCTCTGGAAAAATTTAAATCAGAAATAATTTCTCAGATAACTGCAGAGAGAATGTCCACAATGAAGACCATGCTTAAGAACACTAGAGCAGACAGACAAAAAAATAGACAAGCTTAAGAAAATGATGGAAGCCATGAATGCTCAGCATAGGAAAGAACTGGAATCAATAAAGCAGATTCAAGCAGATATCCAGGAGAACAAAAATTCCATTGAAAGTATTTGTAGCAGATTAAGCCAATGTGAGGACAGGATCTGAGATATAGAAGACAGGCTTGCAATTAGTGATCATGAAAAGAAAGAATTCTTAAAAATAGCAAGGACAATGAAAAATCAATCCAGCAGCTGCTAGATGATTCAAAGAAGAAAAACTTAAGATTGCTTGAAGTCAATGAAAAAGCAGGAAATAGCATAAATGACATCAGAACACTGTTCACAGACATTATCACAGAGAATTTCCCTGGTAGAGAAAATGAATTTGATGTTCAGATAAATGAGGTTTATAGAACTCCAATTAGCCATGATCAAAAAAAAATCTTCAGCCAGGCATATCATAGTCAAGATTCCAGAAATTCAACATAAGAGTAGAATCTTAAAAGCTGTTAGAGGAAAGAAACAAATCACCTATAAAGGAAAGCCCATCAGAATCACAGCAGACTTTTCAAGCACAAACCCTCAAGTCAAGAAGAGCTTGGAATGATGTATTTCAAGTTCTAAAGGAAAATAATCTTCAACCCAGATTGATGTACCCTGCAAAACTATCTTTCAAAACTGACGGAGAAATAAAATACTTCCATGACAAAGAACACCTGAGAAAATTTATAACCACCAAACCAGCACTCCAAAATGTTTTGAAGGACATTCTAGAAAGGGATACCAAGGACTACAACTCCAGAAACCCCAACAGAAGGAATCCACCAGGCAGAGCAAACAATTAAAGAGAGGGAGGGAAAAAAAAATAAATAAAAAGAGGGGGAGCCAACAACAAGAAAATAACATGACAAGGATAAGTCAATACATATCAGTTTTAACCATCAATGTTAATGGTCTCAATTCACCAATCAAAAGGCACAGACTGGCGAATTGGATCAAGAAGCAAGATCCAACAATATGCTGTATACAAGAAACACATTTAATTCAAAAAGAAATTCATAGACTGAAAGTCAAAGGATGGAAAACAATACTCCATGCGACAGGAACCCAGAAAAAGGCAGGGGTAGCTATTCTTTTTGCAGACAAAGTGAATTTCAAGCCAAGAATGATTCAGAGAGATAAAGATGGTTACTACATCCTTGTAAAGGGAACAATCCAAGAGGAAGAGATAACAATCATAAATATATATGCAACAAATACCAGCACACCCAACTATATAAAACAAATATTAATGGACATGAAAAATCAAATAAGCACTAATACAATTGTATTGGGGGATCTCAATACCCCACTGTCACAAAAAGACAGATCAACTAGACAAAAAATCAACAATGAAATATTAGAACTGAACCAAACTCTTGAACAAATGGACTTAGTAGATGTCTACAGAGTGTTCCACCCCACAACATCAGAATACACATTCTTCTCAGCTGCACATGGGATGTTCTCCAAAATAGACCACATACTAGCTCATAGAACCTGCTTAAGGAAATGCAAAGGAATTGAAATTATCCCATGTATATTATCAGACCATAGTGCAATGAAATTGGAAATCAATGGCAAAAGAAACCACAAGAACTTCCTAAACACATGGAAATTAAATAGCACCCTACTGAACAACCAATGGATCACAGATGAAATTAAAGAAGAAATTAGACAGTTTCTGCAACTGAATGATAACGACAGTACACCATACCGGAACTTATGGGATACAATGAAAGCAGTCCTAAGAGGGAAATTTATAGCATTAAATACCTATATCAGGAAAACAGAGCAAGCACAAATAAACAACCTAATGGTGAACCTCAAACTTCTAGAAAAAGAAGAGCAGGCTAAGCCAAAAGCTCCTACAAGGGAGGAAATTATAAAGATCAGAGCAGAAATTAATGTATTGGAGACTAAAAAAACAATACAAAGAATCAACGAATCAAAGAGTTGGTTCTTTGAAAGATTAAATGAAATTGACAAACCCTTAGCCAACCTTATTAAAAAAAGGAAAGAAAGTACTCAAATCCACACAATTAAGAATGAAAAGGGTGATATCACAACGGACCCTGCAGAAATCCAGCAGATCATCTATACCTACTTTGAAAACTTGTATTCTAATAAGATGGAAAATGCAGAAGAAATGGACAGATTCCTAGATACGTATGAATTACCAGAGCTCAACCAAGAAGATATAAAAATTCTAAATAAACCAGTAACAATCAATGAAATCGAAGATGTAATTAAAAACCTCCCAACAAAGAAAAGCCCAAGCCCTGATGGATTCACTGCCGAATTCTACAAGAAATTTAGAGAAGACCTAACACCAATACTTCTCAAACTCTTTAATGAAATTGAGAGGGAAGCAATACTCCCAAATTCATTCCTGGAAGCCAGCATTACCCTGATACCAAAACCAGAGAAGGACCCAACTAAGAAAGAGAACTACAGGCCAATCTCCCTAATGAACACAGATGCAAAAATCCTCAATAAGATACTGGCAAACAGAATGCAGCAAGTCATCAAGAAGATTATACACCATGACCAAGTTGGATTCATCCCAGGGATGCAGGGATGGTTCAACATACATAAATTAATAAATGTAATACACCATATTAACAGAACCAAGGACAAAAATCATATGATCATCTCAATAAATGCAGAAAAAGCTTTTGACAAAGTCCAGCACCTTTTCATGATAAAAACCCTACAGAAAATTTGAATAGATGGTCTTTATCTCAATCTGATAAAAGCTATCTATCACAAACTAACAGCCAATATCATACTAAATAGACAAAAACTGAAAGCTCTCTCTCTAAAATCAGGAACAAGACAAGGATGTCCACTGTGCCCACTCTTATTCAACATAGTCCTGGAAACTTTAGCCAGAGCAATTAGACAAGAAAGAAAGAAAAGGAATAATGATTGGAAAGGAAGAAGTTAAATTATCATTATTTGCAGACGACATGATACTCTACGTAGAAGACACCAAAAACTCCACTAAAAAATTGCTCGATTTAATAAGCAAATTCAGTAGTGTAGCTGGATACAAAGTCAACACTCAAAAATCAATAGCCCTCCTGTACACAAATAACAAACTCACTGAAAGAGAAATTAGGGAAACAACACCTTTCACAATAACATCCAAAAAAATGAAATACCTAGGAATCAATCTCACACAGGAGGTAAAAGACCTCTACACTGAAAACTACAGTACTCTGAAAAAGGAGATTGAAGAGAACATCAGAAAATGGAAAGATATCCCTTGCTCTTGGGTCGGAAGAACCAACATAGTGAAAATGGCCATACTTCCAAAATTGTTATACAGATTTAATGTAATTCTGATCAAAATTCCAACAACATATCTCACAGAATTAGAGAAAACAATCCTAAAATTCATTTGGAACTAGAAGAGACCTAGAATAGCAAAGGCAATTCTGGGCAACAAAAGCAAGGCAGGGGGCATCACAATCCCTGATTTGAAAGTATAGTATAAAGCTACTGTGATAAAAACAGTGTGGTATTGGTAAAAAAAAAAAAACAAAAAAAACCAGACCTGAAGATCAATGGAACAGATTAGAAGATGCAGAAACAAGTCCAAACATACTAAGCCACCTTATACTTGACAAAGGTGCCAAACACATTCACTGGAAGAAAGATAGCCTCTTTAATAAATGGTGCTGGAAAAATTGGCTCTACACATGCTGAAGATTAAAATTAGACCCATATCTTTCACCGTGCACTAAACTAAATTCAAAATGGATCAAAGAACTAAATATTAAAACAGAAACTTAAATCTCCTGGAAAATAGAATAGGTAAAACTCTTGAAGACATTGGTGTAGGCAAAGACTTTATGAATAAAACCCCAATGGCACAGGAACTATCACAAAGAATCAACAACTGGGATCTCATCTTATTAAAAAGCTTTTGCACAGCAAGAGAAATCACCAACAGAGTGAAGAGACAACCCACAACGTGGGAAAAAATGTATGCCAGCTATTCCTCAGACAAAGGATTACTATCGAGAACATACAAAGAACTCAAAAAAATCAGACCTCCCAAATTTAAAGACCCAATCCAAATATGGGCATCTGAGATGAAGAAACACTTCTCAGGTGAAGAAATACAAATGGCAAATAACTATATGAAAAAATGTTCAACATCACTGGTCATTCGAGAGATGCAAATTAAAACAACACTGAGATTCCATCTCACCCCAGAAAGAATGGCTGTTATCAAGAAGTCAACTAATAACAAATGCTGGAGGGGCTGTGGGGAAAAAGGAACCCTTCTCCACTGTTGGTGCGAGTGTCGACTGGTGCAGCTATTGTGGAAATCAATGTGGAGACTCTTCAAAAAACTAGGATTGGAGTTCCCATTTGACCCAGCTACTCCCCTTTTGGGTATCTTCCCAGAAGAATTAAAAACATTGTACCACAGCGATATATGTGCACCCATGTTTATAGCAACACAATTTGTAATAGCTAGATAGTGGAAACAACCTAAATGCCCATTAACCGAGGAATGGATAAAAAAGATGTGGTATTTTTATACAATGGAGTACTACTCAGCCATAAAGAAAGATAAACTGGAAACTTTTATAGGTAAATGGATGCAACTCGAGAAATACTCTCAAGCGAAATAAACCGGATACACATTTGTAAACATCGTATTGTCTCCCTAGTACGAAAATGCAATTTCACTGTGACTATTCCATTCCTTAGTCTATTTTTACCTAGATTTTACATGGCTTAATCTTATTCTGAGTAATGTTTTTCTCCAAAAGGGATTTGTACATTCTCTAATGCTTGAGTTTGTTAATACATGAGAATGTTTACTTGTTGTCAAATAAATAAATTAAAAAAAAAAGTAACATGGAAAGTAAACTGAAAACATGTGCTGGGATGCCACACATGAAGGCCTATCATTTTCTCAATTCTGTATAACTGAGGTTAACTGGAATCACTGGCCAAGGAAACAAGCCTAGAGAAGGTTAGGGACAAGATTTCAACACACAGACGACAGAACACAGGTGTCCTGTGCTCAGGCCTCTGGGAAAACCGTAATTAACTTCAGTGTTAGTTAAGATAGATGCACAAAACAGTACTGGAATGCTTAAATAATAAGGGCCAGGTAAACATTTTAAAAATTAGAAAATTTAGTAATTAAGCAGGCTAAAACTTCTGACAACTTCATGGGATGATTAAAACGCTTTTACTCTAACATAACATGTTCAATGAAACACATTTTACAAACTGACTTTAAAATGACCTTATTTCAGAATTAAATTATCAAACGAATTCCTCTAGGTCACTATGTAAATTGGGACAGTCCTCCACATGAAACTGTCTCAATGCAGAAGTTACTGCTGCCCTGGCAGTTCTCACGAAACCTGCCCAAGTCATGAACAAGTAAGGATAGGAATGGGAAATGGAAAAAAATTACCGTGATGGGCAGGGGGTAAATTTTGTATTCCACAAGACTGTTCACTGCATACACATCCGCATGGTATAGCACTGGCCAGCCACTCACGTGGGAACTTTCCAGCAAGCCCATAATATAGTCAGCATGAAACAAAGTTGGTTCTAAACCGTGTATTGTATTTTATTTTTAAACTGTTATTTTAGAAATAATTTTTTCTTGCCTGTCACAGGGTTTTACAGGTTTCACAGGAGTTGGCACCTACCCCTCATGGTGTAAGATTTGATGACATAAGGTTTTCCGTTATCCCAGGTTTTTAGACAACACTTGACAGTAAAAGGGCAAAACTTTAGAGAACCACATAGTGTTTCCTTCGGGGACATTACAAAAGTCAAAATAAGCAAGTCTCTTAAAATGCAAAAGCAGGTGATACCAAATTTTAATTCTGAGAAATATTTAGAATTACTGATAGCAAAGTCTAATTTTAATTTGTAGTACTTAATATTACAAAACATAAATCCTCCAAATGGCATTAAAACTAGTGTATTCTCTGAAATTCCAAAAATACAATCTTTTCAAATCTTACCAATAAAGAGAAATAAATATATGGAACTATTGGCTAACCCAAGTCATTAAAGGCACACACAACTTGGAAGTTATGCAGTAAAATTTAATCTTGAATAGATCTTCTGATATGCCTACAGTAAGGAAGGTCTTACAAAGCCCTTCTTATAATTATACCAAAAATATATGGGCTGGTGTCTTGAAATAGAAACAAAATAAGTACCCCCCCAAAGAAGGGTAATGTAAATTTTGATCATACAAATGAAGACCAAATAGTTCAAGCTTCAAGTTCTGATAACTGAAACTCTGTCCTTTGTTCTACGTACCTGGATGGTGTTAACAGTTAAATGTAAATTGCTTTTTGTTACGTATCTGTTTACAATTTTTATATTCTTCAAGCTAGAGATTTTTCATAGTAAAGGTCCCATGTAAAGAATGAAAGCCATAGATTTGTTTTATATGGCCAAGTCTCACTTTAAAGATCTGAATCAAATGAAAAAATTTCAAGTTTATTTTTAAACAGGGTCTAAAAGAGCTTATTATTATTTTTAAAAGCCTTGGTAAATGATTAGAATACTTCCCAACTTCTTAAAAAGAGGCAAGAGGAATCCACTAGGTAAACACCTTATGGACTAGTCTGACTAGAGTCTCAACATAACCTGTTCCATATGCTGACACCTCCGCCTCTAAAGAATCATGCACTTACCTGGGTCTATTGAAGTATCAAGACTACTGATTAAGGGCCGGTGAGATGGCTCAGCAGCGTAAGCGCCTGCCTGGCAAGCGCGAGGGCCCAAGTTCAACTCCCGGATCCCACATACGAAAAAGGGGCCAGTGATATCACTCAGTGGCACAGGCGCCTGCTGGCACGTGAGGTCCTGAGGTCGACCCCCTGGTACCCACAAAAAAAAAAAAAAAAAAAAGACTACTGATTAAAAAAGAAAATTTCTACCATTGTGGATATTTTAAATATAATAAAAGAACAGGTATTTTTCTTAGTGTGAGACAAACTTTTTTTTTCCTTTTTTTGAGAAAGGGTCTTAGTGCAGGCTGGCCTTGAACTACGTAGCCGAGGATGGGCCTCAACCTTGCAGTGATCCTCCTGCTTCAGCCTCCTGAGTTCTGGGATTACAGGTATGAGCTACCAGGCCTGACCATGCATCTTTTATAAGAAACAAAGGATAGCCCATTTACAACAGGCTCCACTCCCACTGTGAAATTAGGTCCAATGTCTTGAAAGATACACTCTCGCCAACCAGCCTTTAGTTAGGAAAGACTCAGGAATGAAAGCAATACTTACTTCATTTTTTAAAAAAGTACTATACTTATTTTATCTTAAAGAACAATCAGTTATGTTCCATTAAGATGTGGATAAGGAAGAATTTTCAATCAAAAACTTTAATGTAATAATACGAGTAAGAGAAATCCAACTCTTGTAGATAGCATCTATCTGTGGCAACCAAGGACTAGGTTTTTTTTTGGTCCCAGGAATTGAACTCAGGACCTTGTACTTGCCAGGCAGGCGCTGTGCTGCTGAGCTAAATCCCCGGCCCAGCCAAGGACTATTGTGGAATAAGTTTAACCTGGTTTAGAGATAAAAAGAAAAATGAGATCAGTAGTGCAAAATGGTGTAAACTACTCACGCAGTTTTCACAGAAGTGGGAAAGATTCGACCACTTGATAAATGCTAGTAATCATGCTCCTTCCACTGGCTGATGAAATGTTTACTTCCCTTAAACTCATTTATATGTACATAAGCACTGTTTCCAACCCCACAATATCTGATACACAAAAACACAGAAGTGTTGAAAAGAAAAAAGCTTAATTTAAGTTAGACTGTTAAGATATATTAAAATAAAATACAGAAAACAACTGGGTTCCAGAAGAAATGTGTCAAAGGACTTAGAAAAAAACCTAGGGAATGTTACAGTAAGTACAGCCTGTGCAATACATAAACAACTCATTAAGTTAAAGGTTAGGAGATAATTTTAGATACTAGTATATATTTGGCCCAGTTTAACAAAGGACAACAGGCATATGCTTTCTCTCTACAATCCCGAAGGTGCACTATTGTAAGCAGCAGAGACATGACCGGCAGCTCGGGCATTTTAAGAGCTGGAGGGTAAGAGTTAAACACATCATCCAAATCCTTTGCACTCCAATTCCATGAAATTCAACGTTAAACAGGGCTTTAGCTTTCCAAGGTTATCCCATGCATACATATCTGAATACAGGCACAGAAACTTGTCATTTTTATTTGGGTAACAAAGGGTCTCCAAATTATACCGAAAAATAAATCCTAATTAATATCACTCCTGTAAAAAAATTTTAGCACACTTTTCACAAATGATGTAAAAGAGAAGAAAATACACATAATTTTATAATATCTTAAACTTTTTATTCCCTATCATAGACATGTTTGCTGCATGTCTTTCGTTGTCTTTCAGTTTTCTACAATTTCCAACTTATACCTGTATTTAATACTGCTAAATCTGCTAAAGACATTAACTGATTGCTTTCCTAAATCTAAGGACTATATAGTTTTAGTATAAATATATATCACATATTTTCGTAAAATTTTGACAAAACTGAATAAGCATGCCTTGTTTTAAGTCCATGCTCCTTCCACTGTTTATAAAATCTGATTTAATGATCAAAAATTCTTGGTGGTCACTCTTCAGGGACAATAGTCTTCCTTCGGAACTGCCACTCACTTTTCACATAACAAGCAATAGAAAAACCACAGAAATTATGCTAACCTTAGTTCTTGCCTTTGACACTATAAAATATCATGAACTTGTTTTAAAATGAAACACACCTGAAACTCAGTACATTCAGATGAGCTGAGCTCCTCGGCAGTCACCTCAGAAGGCCGGGGTTCCCTCTTAGCTGCACCACCACTGCACGAAATGCCTTTCAGACTCTTTCGGGGCTGCCCTCAAAGCCAGGTGCATACTTCCTGCATGGCCTCAAAATTAATTTTTGGAAACTGTCACCTGGTGCCAAATAATGGTAACTAAAAACAAACTTGGCAATGCCGTTTTTTAAAAAAACAAGGTAAAATCAAAAAGTTACTAGTGTGTGTTTCTTAAATTAACTTTAAATGCAATTCTAAAAAAGCAAACCCAGGAGGTTTCGGGCAATGGTGGATCGCTGGCATTGGAAAGCCACCTTCCGGCGCGATCACGATGCAGGGCAACATTCATTTAGCTGTCTAAATTCTGGCGTATTTGTTTAAAGTGACATTCTGAGAGTTAAAACTATTCTTTTTAAAAGGAATTCCATTCTTAAAAAAAAAAAAAGAATTTTATTCCTTTAAAGCGTCACTGTCAAAGTAAGTGTTTTGTTAGAAAGTAGTTCTTCTTATCAATAAAGGCTACTTTAAAAATCCTGAAAACAAGTAACTTATTTGCTTCCAAGCTTTTTAATTATTAACTGAAGATAAAATAATTTGAAGTTTCTAAGATACTAAAAAAAAAACCCCAAAAGTAATAAAAACACATCAAGAACCAAACTACAATTTCTGAGCTGCACTGTTTATTTTGCTGCTTGAAACCTAAGTGACAGTATGCCACTATAGTTATGGGGTTTCCTCTAAACCTTTACTACACTGCAGGTACAGAAATATATGGACACATTTCTGGAGAATTGACATTTTGCAAAATGCAGCAAACATTTTCATTTATACATGAGAAAAGGAAGTGTTCAAAAGGGTATGCATTTCAAGTTATTGCAGGTTATTTGTGAGAGAATTTCTGCAGGTAAAACATGTTTAAATTTAACCAACAGTAGCGTGTCAGTGTATTTAAAATCATGACAAAATCTTCTCTCTGGTCATGTTGCCCATGACAAATTACTATGATGTTGTATGTTTAGGGCAAGATGTCAATACAGCATAAATCCCATGGTATTTTGGTTTTCTTCTGAAGATTAAAGCTGTTTTTCTTGGGATAAATGCAGCAGCAAAACATAAACCAGTTGATCAAAAAAGCACTTCTGCCATTAACTCCAATAATTTTCAGGACACATCAACCGACAGTAGTTTTGCCATTCCCAGTTCTTTTAAGGATTACAACTCTGCACTTAAGTAGGTCTGTACAAGCTCGCTCTCCGTTAAGCCAGTTTGCTGACTACAGCCTGGTTGAGAGAATTTAGCTGGTTGGTCCATTTATCTAGTGCAGTATAACGGGCACCACCTCTCTTTTGATGATCCAGTTCAAGGAGCTGGTTGACTTGATCAATTCGGCCATGGATAGTGCTGGAATTAAATAAAAGAAAATGTGTGTAGCAATAACTTTACTAAGCATAGATTCTGAACTAACATTGCATAGAACATGCTCACTGTGTCAAATAAATTCAAAATTAAAAAACTGTTGCCTATGTTAAAAACAGTGGATTTAGCTGGGCGTGGTGACACATGCCTGTAATCCTAGCACTCTAAGCAGGCTGAAACAGGAAGATTGCAAGTTGGAACCCAGCATGGGGAATTTAATGAGACCCTGTCTCAAAGGATGGGGTGGGGGGTGTATTGGTGAATGTAGCAAAAAAAAAAAAAAAAAAGACATTCAGTTATAAAACTAAACCAGATTTCAGCTACCTTTCATCAGTTTCAGAGAAAGCATTACCAGGCATAGATTTACCTAATCAAGGGCAAATGCTGTGAGGCTTTAAATAACGTACTGTTTAAGAAAGATAAAATTTCAAAATTACTAACCCTAAAAATGTAAAAACGTACTACTCATTCTATAATTCTCTTGCTACACAGAAGTCACACACTGGATGAGAAGTCTTTCTGAAAACAAAACTTTTTCAGAGATCATGTGCTTAATATGCTCACCACCCATCAAAAGTCATCACGTACACACAAATTTCTCTTCTAACAGAAAATCACAGCCGCAGAGTGCTTCTTATAAAAACATCATAATCAGCTACTACCTTTGTCACTGTAATTCAAAATTTATGGTCCCAAATATCTTGTGATTTAAAAAAAGGCCAAGTACTTACTTATCCAGTATGCACTGCACCAGCAGGCTCTCCACATCAGCTACGTCTATGTTTAACTCCTAAGACAAGACAGTCATCACTATTCTACTACTTGACGGTTTTTAAAGACTTTATGATTTTACATAATCAGGCTGATTTTAAACTCATTTTGACCAGTTAAAGGAACTTTAGAAAAGACATTTTTTAACAAATACATTATCAATTCAAAATATCCTCTAAAACTTAAGCCTAACAAAGATTTAATTTTGTAACTTGAAGTATATTCCTACTACAGTTTTACTGTGGTTGAGGCTGTCCTTTAGTAATGACACCTTTCAGCCACTACTTTCTTCCACAACTTTCTTATGAGGCTGGAGGAATTATTAGCATTTTAAAGATTCTCAGTATCTCTGCTACAAGGTTACAGCTCTTTTCTGCTAACAAAAATTTACTCCCCCCAAACCACAGCAAAATTCACATTAAAAGTGATGCCCTTAGGCTATGCTTAATTTAATATTATACAGTGTTTCCAAGATAGTTATTCTTTTCAAAGAAAGATAGGTATACTGCATTTATAAGTACAAAGTATAAACATCATTAAAAGCCATAAGTACCTTAGAAATAAAAGGAATATGTATTCTTGTGTAAGGCTTAATTAACTTTATGAGCACTTGTGTTCTGATGTTTCGTAAAAGCTCTGAAAGGAAAGACAAATATCAATACATCTGCATTTAATAGTTTGTATGTACTTATGAATCACTTCTACACTATACTAATTAACAATCTCAAAATACATCTTTCCATTTTGCAAGGACATAGGTGTTTAGATCTAAAAACATCTGGGTCCAAGGCATGCACGGTATGACCAGAGGCACTCTCCATCATCTCTTGTTCCCATCTCCCTTATTTTGCTTATGTTGTGACTCTACTAAATATCCTCCTGCTTTCTCAGTAACGGTCCGCTGTCTACCATTCCTTCAACATTAACACCTTTTAAAAAGTGCTGATTTGTATCTGCCAAGTTCCTTGTTTTATGCTCTTTCAAAAACCTAAAGTATATTTTATACACTTTTATAATTTCCTCCACGTTATTTATATACAATTGTATTTTTCATTTTTAAAAACCATACTGGAGTTCATGGACAAAGTTTTTGGTTTTTCCATTTAACTATAAAGTGCTATGTTATCATTTTAGATTCACATGACAATGTAAAAAAAAAGTCTATAGAATGAAAGAAAGGAAGGTGGGACAAGAAAATATTAGTCCTGAAATGTTCTTCAAATTTTCCTGATGCCTCTGGAATCTAAGTATTTTTTTTTTTTTTTTTTTTTTTTTGTGGGTACCGGGGGGTTGACCTCAGGACCTCACGCGCCAGCAGGCGCCTGTGCCGCTGAGCGATATCACCGGCCCCTTTTTCGTATGTGGGTTCCGGGAGTCGAACTCGGGCCCTCGCGCTTGCCGGGCAGGCGCTTGAGCCGCTGAGCCATCTCACCGGCCCCTGGAATCTCAGTATTGAAATGAGTTGTTCCAAATGGTCTTTAAATGCCCTCAAACAGCTCCCTAACCAGTGGAACACTGGAGCTGGAAAGGCCCCAGAACAGAATATGATTTTTGTCTCCAGTAATTCAACAGAACTTATTAAATATCTCATTAACTTACTGGCATGAAACCTTCCCAATGTTACTTACCTTTTATAATAAATGCATCTCAGCATTATCTATAGTAGGATATTTTCAAAGCTTTTTGGTAAATAAACCTTCAAAATTAATGCTGAGCTTAAGCATCAACAACATGGAACAGCCGGGCATGGTGGTACACACCTGTAATCCCAGCATTTGGGAGGCTGAGGCAGGAGGATCACCATGAGTTCAAGGCCAACCTGGACTACACAGTGAGTTCAAGGCCAGCCTGAGCTACGCAGCAAGACCCTGTCTCAAAAAACCAAAAAACCGGGGCCGGTGAGACGGCTCAGCGGCTTAAGCGCCTGCCTTGCAAGCGCGAAGGCCCAAGTTCGACTCCCGGAACCCACATACGAAAAAGGGGCCGGTGATATCGCTCAGCGGCACGGGTGCCTGTTGGCGCGCGAGGTCCTGAGGTCGTCCCCCCGGTACCCACAAAAAAAAAAAAAAACAAAAAAAAAAAAAACCCCAAACCAAACCAAACAAAAACCCCAAAAAACAAAAACCCAAACCAAACAACAACAATAATAAAAAAACAACAAAAACAAAGACAAAAACCCCAACATGGAACAATATCTTAAATTAGAAGAAAAACATAAAAGGGGATGCTACCTCAAACAAAATAGACCTTACCTAAGAACCTGATAGCTGGGTGTGACGGAACAAGCCTGTAATCTTAGCACTCTGTGAGGCTGAGGCAGGAGGATTATAAATTCAAGCCCAGTCCAGAAAATTTAGTGACTTACGGAGACCTTGACTCAAAATAAATTAATAAAAAAAGAGCTGAGGATCTAGCTCAGAGCAAAGGCCCTGGATTCGATTCCCCAGAATGGGGAGGGAGTGCAGCAGGAGGTGTGGCACATGTGATTATACTGGCATGAAATTGGCTAATGATTTCTTTCAAACAGTTTTCTAATTTTACGGGGCAACCTATCCCATGAGAGCAGCAAGAAACATTCCTGTACTTTGTTATCACAGCTTAATTCCATGCAATAATATTAAAAGGCTTTTGTCTGACAGTGGAAAAGAAAGTCAGAGAATTTGTTTAGCAAAAAGAACATACCTTCGATGTGTTCTCTTATGAAAGGATCATCCATGATGTTGCTGTGATTTGTTTTCAGAATCTTCTCGAATTCAGTGATGTCATTATTCTGGTAGGCACTAACCAAAAAAAAGTGGAAACTTTGTCAAACAGGAAGAAATCATGTATTAAACCAGATAACCCAGGGCCCATTTCTCAATATTCATATGCAAGTCTAAATTACATTACTGTTTGATTATGGAAACCAGAATTAAACACACACACATCCTTCTGACATTAAAAAAAAAAAAAAAAAAAAAAATCTGGGCTGAGGATGGCGTCTAACGGTAGGACATAAGCTTTACATGTGTGAGCCCCTACGCACAATCCCTAGCACCCGAACAGCAACAACAACCACCTTTCTAATTTATTTTATTAGAGAAAAAGTAAATGAATCTTGTTTGCAGTTATATATTTACACATGGCTAATTAAAATAACCTCAAACTTAGAAGCTGACAACAAAACACTTAATGACTATTTAATGCTTGATGTTTTCAAATTAAATTGTGCATTTGATCCCTAACTCTTCATAATGAAAGAAGCCAGGCTTCTCACACACTACTACAGGACGGAGTTTCTCCTTATCTTTCAAATAAGAAAGCATATTCTCTCTGAAGGTTATCCAGAAAGTGCAGCTTCCTAATTTTTATCTTCTAGAAAGCTACCAGCAACTGCCAAAACGTTTCAAAAGAACATTTGGTTCTCAAGTCCCTCCGGCCTTAAAATTCCACTGAACTATTCTGCAGAAACACCAGTAGCTGACAATTAGTGGCACCAGAACGCACACAGGTGAAGCAGAGACGGATCCCGGCTGCAGGCCAGGGCGGGGTATGTCTGTAACTCTGAGGCATCGAGTGTCTACTCTTAGAGTAAGTCTGTCCCGAACTACGGGGGTTGCTAAAGGTGCTGAGAAGGAAGAGCCAACCTTCTGGACATGGCACCACTGTCTGCTCTCTACGTAAGACATATCATCAATCACTCTGCAGGCCCTCTGCTGCGCTTCCATCTCTTGGGTCGCAATGTAACTTCGTGTGAGGGGCAGGTGATTCAAAGCTTCAACAGGAATTATTTTCCTGTAGTCTGCTGGCAACTGACTAGGAAGATAAAATTAGGAAGCATTACTTTCTTACCTAGCTCAAACTCATTAACTGCAATGCACTACAGGAGACAGTCAAGCAGGGCGAGCATCTGCACACATACCTTTTATCTTATATTTGCGTCCATATATTTTTAACTGTGGGATATCTCCCCATTAAGTAGAATTTTAAAACAATTATAAATTTTAGACAACACTGCGGGACATCATGTGTCACTTGTCTGGGTACAAATTTACCATTAAAATAAGCTTCTGAGTTTCAATATAGAGGCTTCACTGGGGTAAATGTCAGGTATAATACACATATAAACACAATTACTACTTTTTAAAGGCCTGATGCATCAGTCATTTAATCTATTTTAATATACAGTATTAATACACATATAAACACAATTACTACTTTTTAAAGGCCTGATGCATCAGTCATTTAATCTATTTTAATATACAGTATATAACCAATTTAATTTACATAAAATACTAATGTCTAGGGCAAAACTTTTTCTCAGTATTTCTTTAAGAGGTTTAAAACTTCAGATTGCTGCTTAGCAATGTAGTTATGAACAAAACACTGAGAAAGTATTTTGAAGTTAATACCTAACCAAATCAGCTCTTACAGTAGTGGCCTCATGTAGGTGTGAAAAGCTACTTGAAATAAAGATGGAGGCATCTCCTTCTGTAATTAAAATCAGTACGATTCGATAAACATTAAAATATGCTAAAGTAATGAACAGTAAAAGTACTGACGTCTTAAAGGTTTTTATCCTCCGAATACTTGTACTTCAAAAAAACAGAACAAAACAAAAATGACAAAAAAATCCAAACCTGATTCTTGTTTTTCTGTGGCTAAAATTAAGGTTTTTAAAAATCTAACAATTTATAAAAGTCACAGCCAAATAAAAATCAAAGAAAATAATATTTTAAAAAGGAAATTATTATCATGAAATAAGCTACTTTTTATATATATATAAAATTTATATAGGTGACTCATAATTTATAGTCTAATGCTATTTTTTTAAAATGAGATTTTTAAAAATATCTGTTATCTCGTTATCTATATATACCTGCAAAAACACCTGCCCTATCTCCCTATTTTTCCAGCCTCTGTCAGCTTGCCACATACAACCTAAAACAAAAGTACAGTTGGTCCAGCAGTTTCTTACACTTCCTACAAAGAAAAAACCACGAAAGCGCAGAGCTCCAGGTATTCCCAGCCCAAAGGAAAGTTTCCCGTGTTCAATGATTTTTTCTCTGCTCTTCTAGGTTTTTCATTCATTCCTTTTGTGGTAGAGGAACTTGAACCCAGGGACATCGTATTGAGCTACATCCCCCGTCCTTTTGTCTGTTTACTTTGAGACAGGGTTTCACCAAATTTCCCAGGCTGGGCTTGAAATTCTGATCTTCCTGCCTCAGCCTTCCAAAGTGCTGGGGTCACTGTGCCCAGCTGTTTGGTCTTATTTTCTAGAATCTTATTTAATATTAACTAATTATGGCAAGTTCTTCATTTGGTAATCATCATTATTCATACCTTTCTCCACAAAAGTATTTAAGTCCTTGGGTCTCTTACCAGTATAACCTATCTGCCTCCTAACCCTCCACCTTAGAAAAGTAAGCAGGGAACATCTTTTCTTTTTGAGACAGGGTCTTGCTGTGTAGCCCAGGCTGGCCTTGAACTTATGACAATCCTCCTGCCTCAGCCTCCTGAGTGCTGGGATTACAGGCATGTACAACCATGCCTGGCCTAGCAGGGAACATGTTTAAAAATGATACTTTCATCAATACAATACATGAGTAAAATAATATGTTTATGCAGTCTTTTTTCACTGGAAACTCTTGACACCTCTTGAGCACTTAGTAATTTTATTTTGGATTAAGTCAGAGGCAAAAATACTGTAAATGTTTTAAGACATTTACAATTAGTTTTGCATTGAGAAATAGCAGGCATAAGCACACATATAAAAACACAAAGATAATAAAAAACCAAACAGTAAATACTTTACAAAATTTGTGACTACCAGAAACAGCACGGTAAATTTCGGAAGACAAAAATTTCATGAGCTTCTATGTCTCATACAAAAATACAAAAGAGCAAATGCTGACCATTAACTGAACCCTGAGATGTTTTCCTCCTCTACTTAGGGACCAGTTTAAAGAAATTTACCTTAACTGAAATATAAAATCTTACCTTACTAAATTTGTCATTGCTAGAATTTCTGGATCATTTTTGTACGGTTTAGCCTAAACACAGTAAAAAAAAAAAAAAAAAAAAAAAAAAAAAAAAAAAAGAAATTTAGTTATCTATATGCAAAAACAAAGAGTATTACTTATTGTTTTACAGAAGATAGCTGATAAGAGAAATTAACAAGTAAAGCACACACACCTCCTGTGAGTCAAATGGATTTATCCCCGATTTCATTAGCATGTTTGCTAAGACCAAGTACTTTAAACAAGTAGTTCGTCTTGGACTTCCGGATTCATCATAATTCTTGAAGGCTTCAAAAAAATCTGTGTGTGCCTTTTCAAATTCACCTTCTCTCAAGTGCATCTTACCACCACATTCTGTATGGAATAAAACACAAGGAAAAAAGACCATTTTTAGCTCTGTAATGAGACTGACTACTTAATAGAAAACAAATGAAAAGTTTTATTAGCTTTCAGTCTTTCAATTCTATAATTTGAATAGTACCAGCCCCAGAGCATACATTTTAATTCGCAAAAACAAGCTTTTCACTGAACGACAGCCAGTCATTTGCAAACCTTTACCCTGAGTTAAAACAGAAAGTAATTTCATACGTATCATCATATCTCAGGAACAGAACTTCTGATAATGTGAATTAGCTAATAATATCTTTTCTGTTGAAACTTTCGTAAGACAAGAATCCATCTAATTCTTCTTTCTAACACAACCATTTCATTGACTTCAATACTTAAAAACAGCCTCCGAGTCCCTGAGTCCGACGAAGGCCCCCGCTGTCCTCCCACGCTGCCGCCCGCCCCCTCTACACCCACTTGCCTCTGATGACGCCCATGATCAGCGGGTGAGGGATGGCAGACTTGATGTGAAGCGACTGTTCATAGAGTGCTTTCAGTTTTTTGTTATTTTTCTGTGCTGTGTACATTTGAATTTCCAAGGCATATATTTCTAATAACTGCGTACCTTTTTTCAGGTCATCTTCTCCATCATCAGTCTAGGAAAGCAAATACTTAACTTTAGTTGAAAAAGATAGAATTCAGAGACAACCTGGTCATTTTTACTTGAGTTAGTCTGGGAACCTTGTATTTATCATACTATTTCTGTGTGAAAATGCACTAAAATTTTAATCGGGAACTAGCACACTCACACTGCTTTTAACGGCCAAAAAGGAACGCAGACATCCTTTTTACTTTCTAGTTACTGAATAAGGAAAACATTGCCAGAATGTGTTGTAGGTATAAAACGTTTAGGTGTTTATGTTTTTAAGTAGAAGATTTACATATGTTCCTCTCCAAACTATCACAACTGTTTTAGATTCATTTATTCAATCAAAAAGCACTTCCTAAGGGCCTCTGGGGAAATACAAAGTTAAATAAGCTACAGTCCCTCATTTCAAAAAATTTCACAATCTAGTAAAAGACTAATATGTCAACAAATTACAACATAAATGACAATGATACCAACTGAAGCATAAACCAATGTTTCCACCGTGAGAATGGAAGAGAAAGGGACCAACCCCTCTGCGGGCTGTAAAAGGAAGCACAGGCGTGGTGGCATCTAAGCTCGACATTAAAAGATGACCAAAAGCCCACAAAATGTGGGCCATAAAAAACAGCATCAGGTCTACAGTCAGATATACATAAATATCAAACACTGAAATAAACTAAGTCAAAGTTTATTGTTTATTAGGTCTTTCGACTTAAAAGTCTGTTTATTCACCAATGAATTATAACCGGAGTAAAAATGTCCACATTATAATGCATGTTTCAACACAACTACTGTGGAAGACCATTTACAATCCACATGGTGTTTTTCCTGTGTTCGTAAAGGTATCAAGCAAAACTTCTGCAGAGGTTTTTCATTCTCTTGCTCTCACTCTCTCTCTCTATGTATTCTGAAAGATATTCTCCATCCAAAAATGGTTTCTTGGGCTGGGGATACACCTCAGCGGCACAGCGCCAGCCTTGCAAGCACGAGGTCCTGAGTTTGATTCCCAGTACCAAAAATAAAAAAATAAAAAAATAAAAAAGATTTCTCTACCATTTCCATTTCACATGGAACTGAACCCATGGCTATTCATTTATCAGACTAAAGTAAGAAAAGGTAGATAGCAAAATTACTAAAGCAAAACTACTAAATTAAAATCTCCACAGATGACTAAGTTTCCTGATCTTTTCTCCCACTCACAAAAATGACATACACATCACTAGAATAATAGTACACAGCATTAAAAAAGCTAAAAATATTTAACATAGTATTTCTATGTAACATTTAAAAACTATTTCAAGGTAAAATGAAGTATAAATTAAGAGCCTGGTTACAAACTCAGTGCCCCCACCACACTAGCCACGTTACACATGCTCGATGGCTACATGCAGCAAGAGCTGCCCCGCTGGGCAGCAGGCACAGAACACGTGAGGGCTCGTGGACAGTGCTGCCCCTGGACTCACCAACTAGAATGTAAGCATCGCTACCATACCTGTTTATGGTACTCTCGCTCTATTTTCTGAGTGTGAGCGACTAAATATCCAGCCTTATTCTTCCTAAGGATCACGCCTGCCCTGTTTACTGAATAGCTGCACCTCATTCCACAAAGGATGAGAAGCAAATTAGCATTAAGAAGAAATGTAATACTTAGAAAAAATTAGCATTTTAAAAACTCATGTCTCAAGTTTTATTTTGGGGATAATGCTTGAATAAAAACATCTCCAGACCGTATTTCAAATGTAACTATTTCACATGCTTTTCTTTTTAAATAAATACTAAGGAAAAAGAAGGGAATGCTACCTGACAGGACTGATGTAATTGGCGTAAAATTTTTTGAAGCTTTCCATATTCCTCTCGTTCTAAATATAATTTTCCAAGCTGTAAAAAAACAAACTTATTAAAATCAAAAACAATTTCAACAGGAAAGTGTATGCTTAGGAAATATTTTATTAAGGAAACCCACCCGCTCTCTAAGAGGAAAAAAATTCAACTGTTACCTTTGTGTTTGTCTTAAACCACAGCCTATCATTCTTAGCATCTTTCAAAGCTTCCAGTGTTGTTTCATAGAATTCCTGCAGTAAATCCATCTGACATAAAAAATCAGAATTCTATAATTGTAAACAGCAAATTTGTACCTGTTAATAAAGTTAATTTGAACAAACTAAAAGTGCATCTTTGAACTTTAATACACTTAAGATACACTATTTGTATTTTACCAAATGTCTTCTACAGTTCAAAAGATTAATTAACACAGACTAGATTTTTAAGTGCCAAGATGTGTTTGCATGTTACTTTTACAAAACCCAGAAACATTTTCCTATATGAACTATAACGTCATAAATTCTTATGCTGTAATAGTATATGTATGTCTGTCCTTCCCAATCCAAAAACTCATTTTATTTTAACAGAAATAAGTGATGCGCTGCACTGTTACTAACAGTGTGTATCTGATACACTCAGCCCTCTCTTGGTAGCTGCTATATGGCAAACACTGAGCGATCTGCTAGAGAAACACAGAATAAGCTCTTTCCCTCAAACTTTTTGTCAAAATGTGACTAACCAATTTACTGGATTCCATAGCTTTTAAGTCACTAGTAAACCTTGGAGATGGATGGAGAGAAAAGTCTAGTTACTTTTTTTTTTTTTTGGTGGGTACCGGGGGAATGACCTCAGGACCTCGCGCGTCAGCAGGCGCCCGTGCCGCTGAGCGATATCACCAGCCCCTTTTTTGTATGTGGGTTCGGGAGTCGAACTCGGGCCCTCGCACTTGCCGGGCAGGCGCTTAAGCCGCTGAGCCATCTCACCGGCCCAAAGTCTAGTTACTTTAAGTTGTGTTTAATCACCACTGAGTCACCAATCCCATTGTGACTTTTTTCACAGAAATCATTATTTGTTCCGCATCATGAAAAGCTCCTTGGCCAGGCATGGCGGGCACACACCTGTAATCCCAGCACTCAGGGAGGCTGAGGCAGGAGGATTGCCCTGTAGCCTGGGCTACATAGTGAGCTCAATGCCAGTCTGAACTACATAGCAAGACCCTGTCTCAGGGCCGGTGAGATGGCTCAGCGGCTTAAGCGCCTGCCTGGCAAGCGCGAGGGCCCGAGTTCGACTCCCGGAACCCACATACGAAAAAGGGGCCGGTGATATCGCTCAGTGGCACAGGCGCCTGCTGGCACACGAGGTCCTGAGGTCGACCCCCGGTACCCACAAAAAAAAAAAAAAAAAAAAAAAGACCCTGTCTCAAAAATGAAAAAAAAAAAAGCAAAACAACAACAACAACAAAAAACAAAAACCCCAAAACACAACCATCTCCTCTGCTCCCCTTCCTCATCTACTTGTGGCTCTACCTTTGAATATCCGGTTTTTCCACTCTCCACTTAATGAGATCACCAGGAAAGAGGAGCCTGAGCTCAGGAAGGTCTGATGCTTCCAGGAAAGGCTGCCCATTACCTCAGGACTACTGACTGCACATGGGTAAGTCTGAGTGCCACCCACCTTCTATCCATCCTCACTTTCAGAAGGCAAAACCTTACGTATAATAGCACAAAGAAGCATGTGATCTTCAGGTTTTAAAATGACTTTATTCTCCTCCCCCGACATATGCCATAGCATTTCTAAATGGTATAGGAAAAATGTTTTGATGACACTTGTTTGTAAGACTTGGGAAACATCTTGCCACTTAAGAAGAACCTCACAATATAGAACTTAATTCTAGAACTAAGTGCTAATGTTCCAACAAAACAGACATGTAAGTTTACCTTTATTCCCATCTGACATTAAAAAAACCACCTGACATTTTTCAATACGAAGAACAGAAATAAACTACTTCAAGAAATAAAAATAATGACACCTAGTAGAAAAGATAGGAAGTGAGAGACTGTGTATGAGGACACTGGTATTAGGAGTACAAAAAGCATCAAATGTTCTGAGAAATGCTAAGTGATACATCTTTCGCTCAAGTATGACAGAGTAGGAAAGCTAACCCTTAGGACTACGTTGCTTAAAAGACTATGAACAATCCAAGTGAACATTATCTCAGTTCAAAAAAATGATTAAAAAACAAGTCATCACTTTTTGTGTGTTTGTGGGTACCGGGGGTCGAACTCAGGACCTTGCGTGCCAGCAGGCGCCCGTGTCGCTGAGCAATATCACCGGCCCTTTTTTCGTATGTGGGTACCAGGAGTCGAACTCAGGACCTCACGCTTGCCAGGCAGGCACTTATGCTGCTAAGCTATCTCACCAGCCCATCACTGTTTTTTTAATGATGAAAATCTAAAATAATGAAAGCACTACCACTGCCCGTGTTGTCATAGTTTCTTTCATTATCAGCCTCTCCTTTCTCAACGTCATCCACCCATCCTTTGCAGGACATTCTCTGAGCAAAAGAAGAATGAACTGACAGAGTACACAATCTGCTCAAGGGCCTTACCCTAGCCAAACCCACGTAAGTCACTTGTGTTTCAATGCTCAGTTCAAATCCCCCACGACAGCCAGCTAAAGTGCAGTTTATCAGAAGTAACTGTGAGATCTAGGGGCTTCGCTCGGTGGTAGTGTGCTTGCCTAGTATGCAAGATGTCCTAGGTTTGATCTCCAACACTGCAGAAAAATCAAAGCAAAACAAAATAAAAGGAACTATAAATGGGACCCTATGGGAATCTAAATATAAGTCTACAAAAGTTGTTTGCAGATTATTTTAGTATCTGAAGATAAAATGTAAAGAGATTAGCTGGTGTTATTACCTCTTCATATTATATCACTGGTACTATTAAGAAAATTGTACACTATATATTTTTGAAGCACACTAATGATTACCATGATTGCTTTAATAGAACCTCTAGGTCTTTTCTCCTTTGAAATACAAAGTCCTTGGTGGGGGGAGGATCAAGGAGGGTGGGATGGAGATGATCAAAGCATGTGATATCCATGTACCCATTATTCTATATTAGATACTACACTAATAGTATCAAGAGGAAAAAATTGAGTCTAACCTGTTTAGAAGTGGAGATATAATCAAGAATAGAATTAATGGATTTTTCAGAATAATTTCTTGTGACTGCACTCCGAATATAGGTCAAAAGTTGTTTATATCTATTCATCATTTCTGGAAAGTTTGTCTGTGAGGGAAGAAGAAAGCATTAGACACATATTTATGCATTAAATCAAGCACACATGCACCTACGATTACGATACAGTATATACTACTACCAAATTGAATTATAGTTCGTATAATTCACAATGTATTTTTATAAAAGAGGAACTACACATGGCAAGAATACTGCAGACATTTTATCTTAAATTTGAAATGACTACATTACTCAGATATACAAACCATATTTATGAAGTTATTCTACAAACAAGAGCAACTTCCGTATTTCTCAAATTTTGGATACTATTCTTCACTACACAACACATTTACTTAAATCACAAAAACTACTAAAATATTCACAGACCAAAAGATACAAATAAAATCTTATTTTCAAATGTCTTGGGTACCAGCTATCCAGGATTATCAGCGACATCCTCCCCTGAAGATTTACCCCTTCACTAGGAAACTCTCCAATAAGTTATGTATTTATACTCTCCACATAACTAGTTGGCTCTACATAAAATGTGAAGTGAAAAATGTCTTCGAGCCCCAGGAGGCATCTCACATCAAGTCCTCCCACGTGAGATTCTATTCAATAGCAGTGATAGTTAATGTGGCGATTTTCTGCATTACTATTTATACTATTGTGGGTTATTCCAGAAACATAAGCCATCTGAAGAAAGAAACAAGTAGGAGTGAAATGTCCAGCAGTTAAACAGCAGTTAAATACTCAGGCTTGTCATTCCCGAGTACCTCATGTGAGTCAGCTTATGAGCCTAACCGTAAAGCTGCATCCAGTGCCCGCAATCTCTAACTGCTATTAACCCCTTCTTTTACCAAGCTCTAGTCTTTGAATCAGGGTGGTGGAGCTCTGGCAGGTAGAAATGCTTTTTCACTTGACTAATTGACGATGTGTGTATTAGGGTGAGGAATTAGCGAATGACAGATGTCTATGTATTTCAAACTGTTTCTGCTTCTAGAATATAGTTTTGTTTTGTTTTTTGTGGGTACCAGGAGTCCAACTCAGGACCTCGCGCTTGCCAGGCAGGCACTTATACCACTGAGCTATATCACCGGCCCTAGAATATAGGTTTTGTATGGGAATAAACAAGTAATGCAAATTGCTGAAACCCAAGTTACAGAGCATTTCTTACAAGTAGAGGGGTGAAATAATGACTGTCCCAACTCTGAGGATGCACCTCGGCACAGAACAGAACTTTTAGCAAAAACTTACTGTTCTGAACTGATCTCTCTATGCTATACTTTAAAACTCCTTTTTCAAAAATTATGTTATTGTAGTTACAGACTGAGGGAAGATTAGGTAAATTGGTTTTATCTGCAACGGTGAATAATACACAGAGCAGTTGATAACGAACCCTTCTAATCGTTTCTTTGTTTTGAGCCAGGGTCTCGCTATGCAGTCCAGGCTGGCCTTGAGCTCTCTGTGTAGCCCCGGCTGGCCTTGAACGCACAGCGATCCTCAAGTGCTGGGATTACCGGTGTGTGCCACCATGCCTGCTCCTTCTAATTTTTTATTGCCTAAAACAACAATGTAGTGTTAAGTCCTACTCTGAAGCCAACTAGAAATGAAAGGGGAAGGACGAAAGCTGAAAACACTCCTGAGCAAACAAAAGGTACCGAAAGTAGATGAAACAACACAAAACACAACCTTTCTCCTTCCTCCCTTCCCCTCTCTGTTCCAGGTAAAATGGCGACGCCAAGTGCTGCGGTTTGGATTTTAAGTGCCGCCCAGAGACCGTGTGTCAAGTGCTTGGTCCCCAGCGGGTGACGCTCCCGGGATCGGTGGGATCCACTGGGAGCTGGGGCCCTTGGAAGGAAGCTCGGCCAGTGAGGATGTGCCCTTCAGTGGGAAACAGAGACCCCAGCCCCGCTGTTCTCCGTCTTGCTTCCTGGCTGCCTTCCACTGAGCAGTTCTGCTCCTCCACATGCTTCTGCCAGGGTGTTCTGCTGGCCACAGGCTCCAGAGCACGAGAGTCAACTGATGATGTATGGACAGCCCTGAAACTGTGAGCCAAAGTAAACCTTTCTTCCTCTTAGGTGATTCTGTCAGGTATTTTATCACAGCAATGGAAAGCTGACTAGCACACCAAACCTTAAAGGCTGCATACTGTTGCCGGGTGTGGTGGCACACGCCTGTGATCCCAGCACTCAGGAGGCTGAGGCAGGAGGATCGCCACAAGTTGAGGCCAGCCTGGGCTACATAAACGAGTTCAAGGCAGCCTGAACTACACAGTTAGACCCTGCCTCAAAAAAAAAAAAAACAAAAAAACAAAAAAAAGAAGGTTGCATACTGTTTAAATGGACTAAAGAACTAAACCACTGCTGGTATATTAAGACAAAATTTTTTTTTTGGTTCTAAGGATTGAACCCAGAGCGTCTACACCGAGTTACACCTTCAGCCCTTTTTTATTTTTGAGAGGAGGCCTTGCTAAAGCACTAAGTTGCCCAGGCTGGGCTTGATCCTGCAATCCTACTGCCTCAGCCTCCCAGAGTGCTTGGATTATAGGTGTGAGTCAATATATCCAGCCAAACTAGATTTTTATAGGAACTCTAGGTGTCACCTCAATTCAAAGAAACTTAAGCACTGAATACTGAACCCCTAGTGTCACTAAAATCATTTAATCAAAAATCTCTGTCCCTTAGGACACTTGGTAATTATCCCATAACCTTCCAAGTCATTAATTTAAATACAGTAAATAATAACACAGGTAACCACCATGCACAAATCTAAAGGATAAGTTTTCTTAACAGAAATTTGCATAGCCCATGCAAAATTAAAAAAAAAAATCAGTAGTATTGCAGTCCTAACTGCAACGTAGACTATAATGGAAACATATCAATAGAACTATCTTAGAGAAGTAGATGTAATGGCATTTTGTTGTAATGAGGTTTTAAACCCACAGGAAGTACTCATTACTATTGTAATTCTCTTCAAAACAAATCTTACCAACTTGAAATTAATCTTAATCATTTGTTTCAGTGCTTTAAATCCCCATTCTCCTTTTTCACCTTCAAGTTCCAAAACCTAAAAAGGGAAAAAATTTTAGTTTAATATTAACACATTTATTTTCTAATGACAACAGTCTCTAAGTTTTTAATTTAATGTCATATTCATAAAAAATTTTCCCAAGAATTCCACCATTTCTCAGGATTGTTTTTAAAAGTTTTTAAAAAGACAAGTCTTAAAATGCTTTCTTATGGATAAATGAGCTTATTTTGAAGTTCTTTAATCAAAAGATTAAGAACTACTACTTCACTCCAATAGCCAGTGCCTTCCCCCACCTGCCACCCCAAGTCACTTTTGGTAAGAACAATCCAAAAATACACCCTAAATTAAGAAATCAGTGTAATCTGCCCCAAGAGGAAAGACCGTGCTTATAATTTGCATCGACCATTGCAGTGGTTCTCCTGCCGGTACGTGAGTGTGCTAGTGCACTTCTAGGACACGTGACTGGAAGAAACAGCAGCCCTGTGGAAACACATGCTTATGCCACATAACACAGCCTTACGGGATTATCACTAAGAACTCCAAACACATTTCCGAGAGAAGACCACTTTGGGCTTAATTTGGTTTGATACCTCATTAAAAATGTAAACTTTAAGGCACAAAATCAACTGAAAAAACTATAAACCTTTTGGAAGCTGCTTAAAGCTGCTTTTGGGTCATCTTCTTTTAATGCTTTGGAATTATAGTACTGATTTTCCAAATCCACATTTGGCTCTGAGTTACTGTCTTCAGAGTATTCCTGTGTGTTGGAAAGGAGGAGACATTAAATGGGGGAAAAAACCCAAAAACAAACCCACATATTGCACTGTAAAAAGTCAATGCTGTAGGGATGGGAAAACCATACATTTACACAAAGACAAAGCAACCCTGAATACATAGGTAAAATGCAAACTAGTCCTGGGGCTAATGATCTCCAACAATGGTCAGCCTTCTCTTGGTCACGGGACCTGAGAAAAATCTAATGTATATGTGCTGTAATTATTCATCATTCACTCTATAATCCAATTTTTTTCTACTCTAATTCCAAATTTCATTAGTCTAACAAGGCCTAACTAGCTAGGATGGTACTCTAATGCTAAACATAATTGTATGTAAACAAGACTATTCGTTTATGCACATTTCAAATTATAACAGATGTTTATATTAATGTAATTTAACTTTACAACAAATCAAATAAGTAAACCAAAATGAATTTATATAATTTTATGAGATTTTTTCCATCACATAAACTCAGTTCTTAGTGAAAAACAGCAAACGGAAAATTGAGATAAAACAACTATGAATGTGGAGCAGTACAAATAAATTTTAAATACTTTAAATAGATATTCGATTTACTAATGATTACAAAGCACACATAGATTGTGGCATAATGAAAACTATTTTAGGAAGCCATGAGATAGATATTATTTCCTCCTTAGCTAAAAGCTTTTACAAAAGGGCAAATCTATGTGAAATTAAGGAGGGAGACACAACACAAAAAGAACAGAGTCACAGTTATTTCTAAATCCAAATACAGTTAATTTTTTCACAAGAGATATTTATGGAAAATTCTGTAAAGTCTCATAAAGGTGGATGACTGAAGGAAAGCATAGTGAGTATAGTAAATGTTTATTTAGAAAGTTCAAAGTACATCAACATATGATGAATTTTTCAATAATCCAAACAGTGGCTTTGTAATGTGCGCGCTCTGGAAGATAATCATTTCCTTGTATGAGGACACAAGTGGTCCAAGTCGTAGACTTAAGACCTGGCATTGTTATGTTTAACATGAAAGTTCTGTGGAACACTTTTTTAGGGACAAGATCAAACTTTGAGTGGTAACGCCTCATTCACTTCTTAACCCTTTCCTTTTTTTTTTTTTTTTTTTTTTTTTGAGAAAGGGTCTCACCGTGTAGTTCAGGCTGGCCTTGAACTCACTGTGTAGTCCATGCTGGCCTCCAACTCGGCAATCCTCTTGCCTCGGCCTGCTAAGTGCTGGGATTACAGGCGTGTGCCACCATGCATGGCTTTACTTCTTTTTTTTTTTTTGTGGGTACCGGGGGTCAACCTCAGGACCTCGCATGCCAGCAGGCACCCGTGCTGCTGAACGATATCACCAGCCCTTTTTTTTTTCCGTATGTGGGTATCGGGAGTTGAACTCAGGACCTCGCGCTTGCCAGGCAGGTGTTTATGCCGCTGAGCTATCTCACTGGCCCCCGTGGCTTTACTTCTTAATCTGTGTATTCTAGGTTCAAAAATGATAAAACTACAAAAACAACAATAAACTATCTTTATACATAGTAACTAATTGATGCTACCTATAGTAGTGAGGGGTCTGAAGCTGGGTTTTCAAAGATAAATGAGCCAAAAAAAGACAGGGCAAAGAGAATCGCACACACGCAACAGCATGAACAACAGCAGGCAACCGAAGTAAAAGCAGTTACGCTGCTGGAACACGAACAGCTTTACCAATCCACCTTTAAAGTACATCTGCACTCCTTCCACCTCATCCTTATTTCCTTGCCACACACTTCCCTACCAAGCTGCCTCCATCTCTCCACAGACTTCAGCAGCCTTCACATTCTGCTTTTTAATCTTCAAGTTCCAATCTTTTCATGGTACGCAGACATAATAATCTTCATGAAATCTGTTATCTCCTCTCCTCAAAGGTGGCATGCCATTCCTCAAAACTGAGCTCAAAATAAAATTGAGTTCGGGCCGGTGAGATGGCTCAGCGGTTTAAGCGCCTGCCTTGCAAGCGCGAGGGCCCGAGTTCGACTCCCAGAACCCACATACAAAAAAGGGGCCAGTGATATCGCTCAGCGGCACGGGCGCCTGCTGGCGCGCGAGGTCCTGAGGTCGACCCCCTGGTACCCACAAAAAAATAAATAAATAAATAAATAAAAATAAAATTGAGTTCAAAATAATAAAGACCCGCCTCCCAAGTGTAAAGCTGGAATCAGACCTGACTCTCCCAGCCCCCAACCTACTACCAGCAGAGGCACTACTCTCAGCAGGGAACTCAGCTCAGCAGAGGCTGTCCTCTGCAGACACTGGATAAGATAGGACGAGGAGTCTTGCAGGTCCTGGGACAGCTAGGGATATCTGGAGCCACCTGAAGACTCATGCCGGATGCTGCAAGGACTTGGCCCACTGAGGTGTAAGACTGCCAGAGAACTCTGACAACAGATGTTTATTAAAATCTTTCCGCCTAATGTCCCCTGCCTTCTTCCGCCTCCTATAAAAGGGGCACACTTCTCTTTGTTCCCTACAGATGGTCTTTTTGCCTTCTGTCTGCCTGCACCCAGGCACAATAAATTCCATGCATGTTGCCTTTACACAAGCCTGGCAGTCTCTGCTGGTCTCCGCCCCTTGTGCAGACACCAGGTGTCCAGCCTTGTCTCCTAGCACGCCCCCCCCCCTCTACTCTGCCGCAGCCGCGGTGCCTCCCTACTCGCGCTGAGGCAGGGCGTTTCCCGTCATTCCCTCTCTTCCCCCGGCAGACGAGGACAGACAGTCCCAGACCTCCGCGGAAGGGCCCTCTCCTCAAGGAAGACTATGAAACCTACTCACCCGTCTGGAAATCAGTCGTCTAACTGTCTATTAACTTGGAATAGATGTAAACATTTCCAGATCCTTATATCCAAGATACAGCAAAGACATTTTAAAAGCCTCATTCAATACTGTTCAATAAAACACGGAAATAGCTTGTTGCAACCCAAACCTTCAGAATGCAGCCCTAAACCTCTAAGTGAAAGAAAAATATTTCTGATTTACATTTATCATAAAGCCTAAGATGGGCCGGTGAGATAGCTCAGCAGCATAAGCGCCTGCCTGGCAAGCACGAGGGCCCGAGTTCGACTCCCGAAACCCACATACGAAAAAGGGGCCGGTGATATCGCTCAGCGGCACGGGTGCCTGCTGGCGCGCGAGGTCCTGAGGTCGACCCCCGGTACCCACAAAAAAAAAAAAAAAAAAGCCTAAGAATCTGGACTTTCATTCAATGTCCATTTATTTTTGGTTTCTTGGCCCAAAATAGATTAGCAAAAACCAACTAGGCCAGGTTATGGGAAGAGAAGAGTAGAAGTTGAGAGGTACACATAGCAACAGGATTCGAATGACAAAGTTTCCCAAAAAAAAGGGAAACTGAAAATATTTTATGAGTTGAAGGGATTAACTTCATTTATCTGGAACTTAATGAACCAATTATAATACTGTTGAAAACAGAATCCTTTACATTTCCTGTCATGTCTCATACCACCCTTCTCATCTAATCACTAATACCAGCGAGTCATACCTTGGTGCTGCTTGAAACTCCAATTTATTACTGGACACATTTTGATATGAAATTTGTCCTAGCACTCATCATTTGTTTGGTACTCGAGGCACAAACTACAACTTGGTGTTGACTGCCTCATGGCTCACTGCCCTTTCCAGCCAAACCAATGTTTGGTACTTGTCGACTGTGGTATTCATTGCGCCTCCTGGGACCAATTAATGGTGAGTATCAAGGTACCACATACAGTATAAGACCAGTTACCCCCAACTTCTGGGATCTGACAGATGACAGATCAATGACATTTCTCAGTTCTAGGTAGTAGAACTCCCCCAAAATCACAATGACTGGCCTAAGACTCAATCTAGTCCTCAACATATAATCTTTTGGTTTGTCATATTATTTAAGTATATTTTTTTCTGCATAAGTGAAACTGAACTATCAGATGTTACCACTAAAATGTATAAATACATGAGAACTGCCATGACTGATGGGCGACTGACTGACGTATGAACAGCCCACCCATTGTGATCTGTAACATCATGCTCATTGGTCTCAACCAGCCACCATGACACCGTTTAGTGAGTCAAATGATCGCCACAATCTGTGTAAGACACCAAACTATTCTTCAGTTATTACACAGGCATTAAAGAACTAATGATACGGGCCGGTGAGATGGCTCAGCGGCGTAAGCGCCTGCCTTGCAAGCGCGAAGGCCCGAGTTCGACTCCCGGATCCCACATACCAAAAAGGGGCCGGTGATATCGCTCAGAGGCACGGGTGCCTGCTGGCGCGCGAGGTCCTGAGGTCGTCCCCCCGGTACCCACAAAAAAAAAAAAAAAAAAGAACTAATGATACTTTAAAAAAGTCTTTAGAAGAACAGTTCTATTGTTTAAATATTTTATTATTTGTGTAGCACTTAACAATGGGGATACATTCTGAGAAATGAATCATTAGACAATTTCTTCATTGTGTGAACATCATGAATTGTACACACACAATCGAAGAAAGATACTGCCTCACTAGGGGATATAATTTTATGGACCCCCTGTCATATATGCAGTCTGTTACTGACCCAAATGTCATTTTGGGGCACAGAACTATTTATGCCAGCAATTGAGTACTGTGCACATGGAAATGAACAGTCTACGCAAGGACTACTAAGAGACAGATATGCAGTACAGATAGGCAGATGCTCCTATGTATAAACAGGAGCTGCCAGTGATGAAGAAGGGCAGCTGAAATGAAGCAGTCAACACTGCAAAGGCAAGGAAGTGTGACACAGTATCACACCTGTGGAAGAATCACAAGTAGAGTGGGCTCAAGCACAGGACATATGTACAGGGTTGACAAAAGAAATCCTGCAAGGAGTTCAGATCCAAGGGGAAGCTACAAAGAAAAGATTTAACAAGGAAATAATCACTTCTGTGTTTTAGGAAGAGCTCTCTGGCAACAAGAGTGAGGCCAGATCAGCTGGCCATGGTGGCATATGCCTGTAATCCCAGCATGCAGGAGGCTGAGGCAGGAGGCAGGAATTCAAGGCCAGCCTAGGGTACGGGTTCAAAGTCAGCCTGAGCCACACAGACAAACCCTATCTTCAAAAAACAAAACAAAACAACAAAAAGAAAGACGATAGAGGCTTCATTCTAAGTATGAGAATGAAGTGAAAAAAGATTGGAATTAAAAAAGAAAAATAGAAGACAGATCAATGTCTTCTATGTCAAGGATGTAAAATAAATAGACCTACCATATGGGCACAAGATAAAGGAAAATAAAGTAACCTATAATAAATACCAGTGGATTAGTAACATAAGGTGCCATTAATCAAAATAGGAGATATAGAGGAAACACCTTAACAAATATTGCTAAACTTAATAAACTTATGTTAAGTGAGTAACAACAATTTGTAAAAGTTTAAGTGAAATGTTTTAGATAGGAAAGAAACTGAAATTTTAATGAATAATGCTTCAAAGAACAAATAATTTAAGCAAAATATGTAAAATAAGCAAGCACTTCAACACTATAAAAGGGATTAAAACCTAAATAAAGTTCAGTAATAATTTCAACCTGGTTATATAACTCAGGTCCTGTTGTCTCCCCAAAACAATTTGTGATCTATCTATACTATCTGAATCTGTTCTTTCCTTAAATATGCTATGTAATTTTAAATCTCTACTTTAATGCAAACTATTTTTTCTGCTAGGAATTCTAAACCACATCCCCTTCTAAACACCTTCCCATTTCTCTCCTGTGATGCTCTCCAGCCCTAACACTCTTGGGAGGTGTATTCATTAAAGGCTTACCTTTGTGATTCTCCAACTCTTCTTAGCAAAGTCAGTTTTTCTAGCCAGTCATGTCTCTATATGGCATATATTTAACATAGAGCTTTGTGCATATTGTTTCCACTCCCCTCTCATAATCCCCTGTCAACTTCTTAAAAGCAAGAATTTTCTTACTTGTATTTTGTATTCCTAGAGCATGGGACATTTCAGAATGTGGAGTAAATGTTTAATTGAAATGACAAATGGGTTAATATTCCAAAATAACAACATACAACAGCTGGGGTCAATTCTGACTACATACTGGAATGTAGCCCCTGCTGAACAGGGTAGCTCCATAATTCCTCTATTTACTTGCGTTTCTTGTCAGTACAGGTCCTAAGACGTACACTTTAGGAATAGAACGCTCATCATTAACAATGCTTTCGAGAGACTCAGAGCATGTCTAGACTGCTTTACCAGACTCTGGGGACCCTGAGAGGGGCATGGCCACATCTTACTATCCTTGTGTATCGTATATAACACAAATCCTAAGTTGCTATTTGTGGTTTAGTTATTCATAAAGTTATCCAAACTTTTAAAAATTCATTCAAATTATAGTAATGGGCCCTAATTTGTTATCTATAGTAGAAATCAGAATGCTCTTTAATTTGTCCTAAACTTCAGTCTTCCAATCAAATGTTCCAACAAGAGACGTCATAGAAGTCCTTAGACCCAGGCTGTAGTTCTGACTCTCCCAGATTTGCCCTATCAGTTCAGGCGCATCGCTCATTCCTCTCCTGTCAGATTTGGGGGTTGAACCCTGTGGGAATTTTCTAATTCCCACTGAGGCCCCTGCATCCATCCTGGGAAGTAATGCACAAGTACATATTTACTTTGTTGGATATTCACTCTATAGAATTTAGTCACTATGAAAAATTTCAAATCTAGTTTATTTACTGCATTTATTTATGCTTATCAAATAATGATTAAATCGGTTACTTACATTTATATACGTTTATTTCACTTTTAGGATATAGGAGTTGTCTCCCATAATTTACTTTGGTTATCCTTTTTTGAATCACACTAATTTCATTATATAACCATGCTTATGAGGTAACTAGGCCTTTTTGAGGGCTCATCAAAACATGCAATCCAAATCAGAAGTTTTTCTTTCAACCAGTGGCTTTTTTTTTTTTTTTTTTTTTTTTTTGGTACCGGGGGGTCGACCTCAGGACCTCGCGCGCCACCAGGCGCCCGTGCCGCTGAGCAATATCACCGGCCCCTTTTTCGTATGTGGGTTCCGGGAGTCGAACTCGGGCCCTCGCGCTTGCTGGGCAGGCGCTTAAGCCGCTGAGCCATCTCACCGGCCCCTCAACCAGTGGCTTTTAAAGGTAGTGTCATTATTCCAATGATACTGACATGGATTATGGTAATGCTTTTGAAATACTCAAGAAAACTATTAATAGGAGTCAGGTGTTTTTAACCAAAAACTGCATCATCAAGTTTAATGGCCCACCTTACGCTCTTGCACACTTACGTAGAGTAATTTTTCAGATAAATTAAAAAGCAGTGTGTACAATAATACATAAATAAAATGCTACACAGTGGTAAGAGAATGAGGGGGATAAGGATAAATATTTGGTTACTTAAGGGGGAACTTTAGGACAAGTGGAAAAAAAATTTTAATGTATTTAGGTATATTTTCTGATAAATAATGCCTATGTATTACTTATTTTAAAAAGCTAAGTTAGACATGCTTCAAGCTCTGAAGACACTTTTCTAAGAGGAACTCTAAAACTTGAGCAACAACAGAATTACTATTTGGCCTCCCAAGACCAAAGTACATTTTTCTTCATCATTTTTACCTTGCATCATTGCATCTGCTCCCAGCAACAAATACATAAGTTTGCAAGAAATAAACAATTTTTAAAAATTAAAATCAGCAATAATTTATTTTGGGACTTTTTTCTCAACATTTTGCCCAGCTAACTAAATTGGGGTAGCAAGGATTTCGCACCTGTATTTTTTAAACTTAACACGTACAGCAGCTATGTGCTCACTGTGTGCAGAGTGCTGGTCGTGGCCCTCCATCTCTCAGCTGATCTATTACGACGGTGACGAGAGAGTCTGTGACATTTCCTGTAGCTAAGGCTCTCTTCCCGCCTCCCCCCTCCAAAAGTAGAAGAAAGTAGTAAAATTTTAGGATATTAAATCTGCTATATATTAAAACAGGATAAATACTATTACACTTTCAACCATTAACCTCAATTACAAGCTACAGGAGGGGAACACAAGGAAGTTACACTTTGATGATATGTTTATTTTTTTTTTTGTGGGTACCAGGGGGTCGACCTCAGGACCTTGCGCGCCAGCAGGCGCCCGTGCCGCTGAGCGATATCACCGGCCCCTTTTTTTTTTTTGTATGTGGGTTCCGGGAGTTGAACTCGGGCCCTCGCGCTTGCCGGGCAGGCGCTTAAGCCACTGAGCCATCTCACCGGCCCGATGATATGTTTAACAAAGTGGAATGATTCAATTTTTCAGACAGTAATTTCCTGTAATTCATTTAAATAACTATTCAAATATATAATATCCTATTTATATGAAAGGTCTTACTAACGATTAATTTTTGGTATATGTGCTGCCAAAGTGAGCGCATAAAGAATAATTTTTGGTATGAAGTCTGTCTTAAGTCCTTTCTGAAAATATTGGAAGTGTGAAATAACTTCATGTTACAATGGCTTAATTGTTTAATTACAACAGATAACTTATCAACTGCCTTACTGACTTAATGAATGGTGCTATAGTTACTATTTAGTACTATTAGATCAGCAAATAATCTATAAATCTGTAACATTCACACTCGATTAAAAGGCACTTATATGTACCATCTCCTACTTCTACGTTCACTGCTACATACATTGCTACCCTTAGAAAATGCCTGGTTCTGCCTCTGATAAAATTGAAAAAGATCCTGAGGTCGAGTATACTGCGCTTCTTCTGTATTTATTTCTTCTTTTCGACCAAGAGTGTTGACTTTTCTTTTAGATCTTGAGCGCAGATCATTTACTTTCTTGGATTAAAAACAGCATAGAAACAGACTTTTAACTCCTCAGGTGATATCCTAACTACTTATTTCCACTAGATAGGACAAGGAAAAAAGGGATTTAGAATACTAAAATTTATCAATGGATAACATGTAAAATATGCTGATTATCACTGTGATCAGAAATACTCCTAGCAGTAGTCGACATTTTAACTAAAATGAAATGATAGTTTTCCAGCAAACAATACATTTTTTAAAAGCAATCTCCCGAAGACAGCGAGTCAATTCTGTAGACTCTCTGGATATGAAGAAACTGAAAAAAAAATCTAGGCAAAATAATTACTATAAACATGAAATGGCAACCAGCCCCTTAATCTTTTACTACTAGAACACAGAATGACTGAGTTTACTAGAAAGTGAAAATTAAATTACTAAATAAATTTTATTCAACTAAAAGTTTTAACTGTTAAGTAGAGTACAACAGCTTCTACTATTTGGCATATGATTAAGAATCCAGACTGCATCTACATGAGAGACAAGGGAGAAGAGGTTTTAAAAAGAATGCTGACGAAGGGACACACCCAAACTTCATTTAATTATAGAGTAATCCAAACTCTTACATTAAAAAAATTTTTTTTTTCAAACCGCAAACAACTACATATTCAATTTTGTTATACTGTTCATGTGGTGGAGGTCCTAAAAGGGCAGAGGGAACTTAGCCACTTAAAACATGTTTAACTAAAAATTTTGCAAAAAATATCCCGTTTACAAAATGTGCCTTCTTTTAAAAATGCAGTAACTAAAAATTACTAATGGATTCTCCGATACTGCAACCAACTTACATACTGACTCAAAAATATATTAACACAGTAGCTTGAGACTCTCTGGCCCATAAAATAAAAATAAAAGATGAGCAAATTTCCCAAAACATCTACTACACGACTTTCCCATAATTGCAGCACTACCCCACCACATACAAGAACTAAACAAAACACCCCCAAATGAAGAAAGTTGACGCTAATTCTAGGGCCAGATAACTTTTCTTAGTTCCCACAAGATGTTTTTGAACAGCAACCAGAAAGGCGGGTTAAGTTTTTTAACCTGTAAATCCAGTCTTACATTAAACCTTGAAACATTTTTCTTTTTAAATTACCATTCAAGTAGATAAATCCGTTTATTTCTGTGCTGTGGTTTTAAACTTTGAATACTGGAAATTTTTCGTAAATCACGGAACAGCCATTGGTTCAGCCCCTTTCCCGCCCCCCCAAAACCAACAATAACAAAAAGCAAAACCTCCCCAGCCTTCCTCTCGGAAGAAGCGCACAAGTCGTTAGACTGCCTTCCCCCGCTCTTCGCTCTGAACCCTCTGTGGCAGCCACCTTTCCCTCGCACCAAAACTGACCCTGGGCGAGAAGACCACCGAGGCTGCTCCTCGCCAGGAGCGTTTCGCGGCCAGGCCCGGGCCAGGGTGGCCCCCGTTTTCGGAGCCCTCTCCCAGCATCTCTCCGGGCTGGGGTGAAGCGGGCGCCCGGGATGCCGGCCCGGAGGCCGCCGCGGCCCGCGGGAGGCGGAGACGCAGAACCGGACGCCGGGCCGGGGCGGCGGTGCAGAGCGGAGCGCAGGCCCGGGACCCCGCCGCCGCCGCCTCCCCTCCCCTCCCCCATGCAGGGAGCAGGCCCGGGCCGTGCGGGAACCCGAGGAGGCGAACCCGTCCTGTCACTGTCCCCGGAGACGCCGGACGGACGTACGCTCCACGCCGAGGGGCCGCGGCCGGCTCAGCCTCGGCTCGGAGAGCCAGACACCACCTCCTGCCCCACGGTTCCGTCCCCGGCGCCTCACCAGGTCGTAGTCCTCCTCATCATCGCACATGAAATCATCCTCCATGTCAGACATCTTGGCCGGGAGGGGGGAGGAGGGGAAATTGGAGACAACCTCCTCCCACAATCCTCCGCGGTTCGGAGGCGTCGCTCCCAGCTTCTCCTAGCCTTCCCGTAGATCTTTAAGCAGCCGAGTTTCCCGCCCGGAACCAATGCGCGGAGCACGGAGAGGTTTTGCTACGACGCTAAAAGGGAGTGCACCGCGCTGCTCTTCCTGCGAGACAGTCGGCGCCTTAGCAACTAAACATAGCAACTGGGAAGTCTGGTGCTGCGGCTGTCTTAGAAAACCTTGCGCTCTTGTAGAGCAGTTGCCAACCTTCTAGTGAGGGAACAGCCGCCTCCTGTGTGTGAGACTCCGGAGCCATCTCATTCGGGCGAAAGTAAAGGGCAGCCTAGGACCAGGTACCTTAGCTGAGAAAAGGCGGACATGCCCGTCCTGTATGACAGGTAGTACTGATTCTGCCATCGTTATCAATGCACGCAGCCCGCATGTTGCGGCATCACAGTGTACACGTAATGTTTGTTACATTTGTAGTTGACGAAACGGTTCTGTAGATATCCCAAATTAAGTATGCATCAGTCTGTCGAGGTGCCTTCAGTTTTACTCAGTTGCTCAACGAATTATAAACTGACCTTTATTGCCATTGGGATCAAATTAAGGTTAGCAGTTAGTGACTGATTTTTTTTTAAGTGCATTATTGTCGCACAAAATCATTAGCAGAATTGTAAATAAGTTAAAAAAATCGAAACAAAGGGGAGAACTGCTTTTCACACAGGTAGCATAAGGTTTCAGTTCTGTCCATTTACATCCACAACTGTTGTGTGGTAATAGCATAGATATAATTTTGGATTATTTTTGCACCTAATTAATGTACCAGCATAAATCAGTACGTATAGACATGCTCTCAACAATGATTATTTAATGGCTGTGTCCCAGTGCAACATAATTTATTACAATACATTTAGAATGCTGAAAAATAGCACTTTAATCTTTTCAGAGGAAAAAGCCAAAGAAGAAGAATCACAGGACTTTTTGAGTAATCACTTGAATTGACACTTATTTTTGTTACATTCTTATGAGTTGTGTATATAACAATAATACAATCTCACCCGTTATGCTATAGAATAACACGAATAGTTTTCCTAATAGCTTTATCCTGCCTGCATCTCATTAAGAGAAATTACAAACATAGATAAAATTGAAAAAATACTGTGGACACAGTGTATACTATTAGCTTTAATTGTGTGTGTATATATATTCCCTGAATCAATGGGAAGGAGGATGTGGATATATCACTCCTAATGTAGCTATGCATATTTTCTAAAATTAAACAAGTCTATGCAATCATAAAATCACCATTACATATAAAAGTAATAATGTCCTGATACTCAAAAATCCCCTATTAAACAAACTTTTAGACTGAAAGAACATTTAATAATACCACTGTAGAGACCGAGGCTTGCCAAATCCCATACTAGAGATTCTGATTCAGTAGTTCTGGGGTGGAGCTCTGTACTTGTAACTTTAAAACAAACATTCCTGGAACTGGGGCAATTGACTATATATCCAAATTTGCCTGGGAAAGAGCTAGTTTATTACTGTCAACCCAGCATAATAATTAACAGCACTTTCTGTTCTCAGAAGTTAGAACAATAAATCACATAGCTACCAATTATTCATAAATCTTCAGAAAAGCACATAGAATCCTAAGGTAGTTAAGAAGCTTATTTGTAGCCAGTCCTGGTGGTGCATGCCTGTAATTCCAGTACCCCAGGAGGCTGAGGCAGGGGGATCCCAAGTTCGAGCCCAGCAACTTAGTAACTTGGGGACACCCTGTCTCAGAATAAAAAAAGGACTGGGTTTGTAGTTCAGTGTGAAGGCCTTGATTCAATCCCCACTGCCACACAAAGAAAAAACAGAAGGAGAAGGAGGAAGAAGAAAGAGGGAAAGAAAAGGAGGAGAAGAGGAGGAGGAGGAGAAGGAAGAGGAAGAGGAGAAGAAGAGGGAAAGAAAAGGAGGAAGAGTAGTAGTAGAAGATACTGTTTTTGTTTTTGTTTTTATCTTGAGACAGGGTCTCACTTTGTAGTTCAGGCTGGCCTGAACCCACTGTGTAGCCCAGGCTGGCTTCAAACTCAAGGCAATCCTCCTGCCTCAGGCTCCCAAGTGCTGGGATTATAGGTGTGCCCCACCATGCCCGGTGAAGATATTGTTGTTGAAGTTTATTTTATCATAGGTTTGCTTTTATTCAAGATAGCAATTCTGAAAGTATCTATTAACCGTGTACATACTGACCACATGTGTAAAACTGCATGCTGATTTACACTGAATTTATTTACATAATTTGCTACATTTCAATGTAGTGCCTTGCCCCTAAAATGGGGGAAAATTATTCAAGTAAGTAGGTGACTAGAAGTAGTAGGAAAATGGCAAACTAAATTTTGAGCATAATTTTTCCTTGACCATACCCAAATTGGTTAATCCCAGTCTGAAAGTTTGTTCAGAACAATTAAAAAACCCTTCACAGTGCTTAGAACACTACTTAGGCACACAGATGTTAATGTATATTTGTTGAGTAAATACATTAGTGAAGTCATCTTTCTATGCAGGGAATAGGTTTATATCTAACTCTACACATCAAAATATTTCTCTGTTTATAAAAGTCCATTCCAATGTTACCTTGTTTACATTGCCTATTCTCAATACTTTATGCAAGTAAACTATTGTTTGTCTTCATGTCAACTATTCAATAGTAAATAATTGAAAAAATTTATCTTAACAGGGCACATCACTGGGATATAGTGCTCTGTTAAAAGTAGATCTGATGTTTTAAAAATTATTTTAAGATACAGCATTGAGATATAATTTATGAGCTGTATTAAAGGACGTTTAGCTACACATACTTAAAATGGACAATTTCATGAATTTTGATATATGTGTACACCTTTGAAAACATCACTATACCAAGATAATGGGTATTTATCACTGCAAGTTTCTTTCTTTCTTTCTCTCTTTTTTTTTTTTTTTTTTTTTTTTTTTTGAGACAGGGTCTCATTATGTAATTCAGGCTGGCCTTGAACTCACTATGTAGCCCAGGCTGGCCTCAAACTCGTGTAATCCTCCTGCCTCAGCCTCCTGAGTAGTGGGTACAAGTTTGTGCACTGCTGATGGATTCACAAAATGGTAAAAAAAAAAAAAAAAAAAAAAAAAACATTTAGGAAAACAGTTTGAGAATTTCTTAAAAACTAATATCCATTGCTGCATAACAATATTACCATAAACTTAGCAGCATAAAGCAATTAGCGAGCCCTTCCTGGTCCTCATTGCTGTCTGGGAAGTTTATATTTGTAATTCCATGGAAAAGTTATTGGAATTCTAGCGAATTAATTCCAATCTACCACTTCCAGTGCAACCCACGGTGAGAATAAAGACACTAAGGCATATTTATATTTGTGGGGAGCCAAGGGATCCTAAGTCCAGCCAAGATGGTGGTTACTGGAACAAAGGCCTTGACCCAGGGCCAAACCCGGGTTTTATTAATTCTTGAGGAGGGGAGTGGCTGGGGATGAGTGACTGTGAGAGTGGCGGGAAGTGCGTGAGTACCTTGAGCTGGGCTAGGTAGGTGGCCTGAAATCACCTCTGCAATATGCAGAGGGAAGGATATGCAGAAGGAGTAATCTGCATATCACAATTCAAGATAGTATCTAATGTTTTGGGGTCGGTGCTTCAGCTCTGATGTGTAATCTTCTATGTCCTGGGAAGTCATAGCCTCTTTCTCAAGGCTGGATCCCAGCCGATAGCGTGGAGCCGGCTCTCCAGCTGCCAGGCTCAACCATGTATTGGGAGCAAAGGGGCGGGGAAACACAGGCCTGTCACCTTGCTCGATTTGCATTGCTTAAAGCTAATTGAACAGATAAGGAAAAGTCCTAGCCAGCTCTGTACAGATCAATACATGGAATAGGGCCAGGTTCAGCCAAGATGGAGATAATTGCTCTTCTTTCAAGGAGAGCCATCCAGGTGGTCCTCCTCAATTTACTATTCCACAATTCCTGTGGTTAGGAAGTCAGGGTGCAGCTTAGGTGGGTCCTCTAGAGACTCACAGAGTCTTATTTGAGACTCACGGGGGAAGGACCCACAGATTTGTAGAAGTACGAAATCTTGAGCCAGATCTACTTAATCTGAATCTACCATGCAAGCCAAATATGTAATTAGAAATTTTCTGGGAGCCACTTTGAAAAGAATAAAAGAAGCATGAAATTAATTATAATATACTGTATCTAATATATCCAAAATATTTCAAATATAACAAAACATGTTCAAATGTTTTATTTTTTTACGGAGTCTCCAGAATCCAGATATATTGGGAATATAGTGTATCCCAGTTCCACCTACAGACAGCAGGCAGTTGCCACGATTGGGTAGCATAGAGCTGGACTGTCAGCTCCCTCAAGGCAGGGGAGGCGTCGCTGTGGTTTTGCACTCTGGCTGAGTCTCGAGCAGGGACTCAGGGATGTTTAATAAAGGAATAAATTAATGAATCTGATTAGAACCTGGATAGCCACTTTGTGACTATAGGCAAGTCTCCAACCTCTCCTCCATGAAGGGGATATAAAAATACCTACTTCATAGGGTTGAAGATTTTGAAAACCACCTCAACTTTCCCTCTAGTCATTCTAAACTGGTTTGTCATCTTTATGACTATCTACATTACATTAATCATTTACTGATTTTTGTGTTTTTGAATTGTTCATTCCTCTTGAATTAGCACTCCAGGTTCCATCCATTGTTCTGTCATCATTCATTCACTTACAAGTGTTTCCCTGGGCTACTATGTTTTAAACTCTACTACTATGTTTTAAACTCTATGCCAAGCACAGAGAACACAGCCATAAACATAAACAAAAAGTTCCTACTATTATGGCAAATTAAAAGTAGTTAAGTAAACAAATGAATGGATTTTAAAAACTGGTGCAAACTCTGCATTTTGCATATACTCCATTATTAAAATGAAATTTGATAAAAATTTAGATCAATTTGATTTTAAAATTAGAAGCATGTGTTTCAAGTTTTCCATGCACAGTAGGCTGGCCAAATTGCAGATAAATTGTGGCAATTTAAAACTATGATTTTTTCCTTTGTTTCTATTACCAAGGATGTTCAAACTAGACAATATTTTCCTCATTTTATCTGTGATAACCATCCAGTGTTGCCTATCTTGATAAGGAGTTGATTATTAAACAAGTTTTGTCTTTCCATTTTTTGGATTACATTGGCCAGACATCTTAGGTGACAAACATAATTCAAGGATTTGTTTTTCTAGGAAGACAATTGAGATAGTCCAAACAATCCAGAACATCAAAGTATGTTGTATTCTGTACAGAAAACTCTGTTAAAAATTGTTGATTCTCTGATCAATTCATAAAAATAAATCTTAGACCTATTGCAACAGCAGTAGTACGAGTAACTAACCAGGGCCCAGCACTGCGAGTCTCAGACCAAGTCCTTGATTGGGGTGGCAGGAGTTGAGGATAAAGAAAATATGGGTGAATCTTCTGAGAAATAAGCAAAAGCTGAGGGGAACAGGAGAAAACTCTGATGTGAAAGGAGTCAAATGAGAAAAGGAACAGTTGCATTTAGGGGCTTCATAAATAAAGGGTACTGCATTGTGGAGAGGCAACTAGACCATGTAGGAAAAGTAGTGGAAGAGAGGGTCAGAAGTGTGCGTTCTTGCAGTTTCCTCTCAGTGCCAGCTCGCCTCATCCTGACACGAGGAGGCGAAGTGGAGCTATTCATGCCCCTTCCCAAGGAAGAATTTATACCCTGCTTTAGGCAGATGAGGAATATTTGCTCTTGGATGTGTCCATGGTTCCTTAAAAGCATAAAGAACTCTTATGACTCAACAGCAATATGACAGACAGCCCAGTTTAAGAAATAGGCAGAAGGACTGAAGAGATAGTTCACCAAGGATGCTCCTGGTCTGAGGACTGCTCCTTGAGTTGTGTTCGAGGTTTGAAACTCGATAGGCAAGAAAACACACACACAAGGAAGCCCAGTGCTGGTGTGATGGCAGCTGAGCGGGCAAGCAGGGGCCGCTTAGAGACTTTTTAATGTCTCACTCTGAAAAGCAACCTGTAATCTGTTAAAGCAGTGTTGCACAATTTCTGCTCCTTTCTAGCAGTACTTGCCTAGCACATGCAAGGCTCTTGGTTTGGGCCCCAGTATCCCCCCCATAGAGGTCATATTGATTTTTAAGATATTATAATGCTGGACTTAACTACATCAATGTATATTTCCCTGATTCATGAGTTTATCTTTGACCTTTTGATGTAAACGATTACACACTAGACAGATGTGCCGGATGTGGTGGCATACACCTATAATCCCAGCATGTGGGAGGCTGAGGCAGGAGGATCACTATGAGTTCATGACCAGCCTGACCTATGTAGTGAGACTGTTACAAGAAAACCAAAAAAATTAAAAAAAAAACAAAAGGAATGTAGCATCATTATAAAGAAGACATTAAAGCAGTATAATATATTATTTACTGCTGGGTGTGTTGGCATATCCCTGTAATCCTAGCCATTAGGGAGGATGAGGCAGCAGGATCACTAGTTCAAGATCAGCCTGGGCAACTTAGTGAGTCGCTGTCTCAAAATACAAAATAAAGGGCCGGGGGCGTGGCGGGCAGCATAGCCAGGTTACTTGCCCACGTGCGGATGAGGTCCTACAGGGTCAATCCCCAGTGCTGAAAAAAAATGACCATGCTGGGAAAATACAATTACTCCCTGATGTCTGTGCTCCCCAAACCAGGAAATAACATTTCAGGTGAATGATCTGCCTCCCCGTGGTCTTAGATAGGTAGTTCTGAGGTAGATTTAGGTGTGAAGAATACACAAAACTTCCCATGGCAGTGAGGGAAGGTGAGACCGAAACGCTGGTAGCTGTCAGCCAGGTCCGTTGACTCGGACACTCCCGCTTTCACTCTTATTTGGGAGCACTTCTGTTGTTGTTTGTTTCATTGTGGTGTTTATTTTGTTTGTATTTGGTTTGCTATAATATTTTGTCTGCAGAGAAACTAATATTCTTGGAAGAAAAACAATTTCAAGTTAGATTATTAGGTTTCTTTAAAGAATCTATCATGACATACCATTCGTTAGTTTATAATTTGACTCTAAACCTTATTGTAATTGTGCCTACTTGCAAAAAAAGAGAGATTTGAGATTTGTGAACATAAAAATACTGTACAATTTAAATGTTTAATTTCACTAATAGGAACCAAAAGAATACCTTTTTAAAATTGACAATGAAATGTGTTTCTACCCCATACAGAGATAATAATACAGGATGTAAATTGTTTACTTAGTAAGATACCAGTCATAGGAAGATAGGACAAGACAGTAATGTTAGTTTTTTTTTGTTGTTGTTGTTGTTTTTGAGACAGAGTCTCACTGTGTAGTGCAGGCTGGCCTTGAACTCACAGAAATCCTCCTGTCTCAGCCTCCCCAGTGCTGGGATTACAGGCATGTGCCACCATGCTCGGCTGGTAATGTTAGTGTTTGTTTTGTTTTGTTTTATGTTTGGTGTTCTCTAGTAGTTTGAAAACAGGTTATTTTAAGAACAATACTGTATGAAAATTATAATGCATACATTTCAATTCTGGAACAAGAAGTACTTATTGCTTCAGTAATTTGTGTTTAGGCACACTTTGCTGAGGTCTCATGGAAGGTCACACATTCAGAAGTAGTATGACCTCTGGGTTAGGAGTCCAGAAGCCTAGGTTTTAATTCCAGCTCCACCCTGTTCTTTTAGTTTGGGCCAAGCATTTCAGAAAAGGATTTTTAAATATTTGCTATACCATGTGCCTTCCAATTTGCATCAGTGATGAGGCTGTAATGGAAATTACCCAAGATCCACACTAGTGATTTGCCATTAGCTTTCATTTAGCAAACTCAACGATTGGTCATCAAATATTCAACCAATAAGAAGTATTTTACAAAACAGTTTCCACAGTCATTGTGCCTATTTTAAAAAACACTGAATAAAATGAGTTTATTTTGTACTGTTTTTTAAAATTTTTTTTTTAAAGACAACAAGTAAACATTCTCATGTATTAACAAACTCAAGCATTAGAGAATGTACAAATACCTTTTGGAGAAAAATATTACTCAGTATAAGATTAAGCCATGTATATTTTGTACTGTTTGTAAAGAAACAATTCTCAAAGCTTCAAAATTTGATTATTTTTCAGTTCATCTGAAAAGATATATGAGAAACATATCTGAATAAAAATGATGTTTTTCAGTATTTATTGGTGTTCCTAAAATTTTAAATTTCTTGGTTATATTCTCTCCCTATTGAAATCTATTTATGAGAAGGGATAATGATGCCATCTTTCACCCAAGATGAAGCCACGAAAAGCATCTTACTGGAATTTATTTGGGTTTGAAAAAAGCAGATGACTAGGAGGGAAAGAATACTAGTGAGTCTGTTAGTCAGCTTTCCTTTCCTGTGACAAAATACCTGAGTCAACTTATAAAGAAGAAAGGTTTATTTTGGATCATGGTTTCAGAGGTTCAAGTTCATGGTCAGTTGGCTGCATTGTTCGGGTCTGCGGAGGGGCAAAACATTATGGCGGAGAATGCACGGCCAAGCATAGGTGCTCATCTCATGGCAACTGGGAGCAAAGAGAGAGGTGGGGGAGATGCTTAGGTCCTAATATACCCTTCAAGGGCATGACCCTAACAACCTAACATCCTGCCTCCTAAAGGTTTCCCACCTCTCAGCACAACATGATGGCGACCTAGCCTTTTATATATGGCCTTTAAGGGACATTTGAGATCCAAACCATAGCAGTGAGAAAGCAGTCTTGAGGCCAGAACGACTTTGCTTCTGTGATGTTCCATTTACAGTAATAACTCAAGAAGTGCTAAGAGGCTTCCACCCTTTGGCTATACTTTGGTATTGCTAAATTTATCTTCCATTTCCTCTTCCCCCACATTATGGTTTATATCTAAATGTCCCCTCTGAACTTCATGCATTCATATGTGGGGCTTTGGGGAAGTGAGTAGATTGTGGGTATGTGACACTGAATTGGTCCACTGATGAGTTTATAGCTGGGTGTGATGTTTGGAGGTGCAGGCTGGTGGGAAGAGGTGGGTCAAATGTGGGTGTGGCCTGAAAGGGTATATATCTCTCCTTCTCCCTTGATCCCTGTCTGCTTCCTGCCTGCCATGCCATGGACTGTTTCTCCTCTGCTATACCCCTCTACCGTGCTGCCATATCTTGGAACCAGATAACTATGGATTAAAACCTCTACAAACTGTGAGCCAAAATAAACCTCCACCCTTTTAACTTGTGGGTGTCAGATATTTTGCCCCAGCAGTGAGAAAGTAAGACACCCTATCTCCTGACATAAGCATTAAGAAGAATGATCAATTGCAAGGTAGCAGCTTATTGAATCTCTCTAAGTTACATTACTACCCTGGTGAGTTTGGCTTTGCTATAGTTTCAACATAGATTGAGTGTGTTTCCCAAAGGCTCATATGTTGGAACCTTTAAGAGGTGGGCCCTGTGGAAGTTAATTAGATCACTGGGGAATTTATGCTCGTGTCTTAGCGTCAGTGCTCAGGAGAATTGGTTGGTATAAAAGAGGGATCCTGACCCCTGAGTCTCCCTGCTTCCTGTCTTGCCTGGTGATCGCTTCTGTGCCTGTTCCTCCCATTTGTGATACATTTGCCCTGAGGCCCCTCCAGAGGCCAATAGACGGGGCTGCCTCCAAAACTGTGACCTAAATAAACCTCCTTTCTTTATAAGTACATCTCCAAATACATGTAATAGCAACAGAAAACAGACTAACAAGCAGGTTGGCCCAAATTTCCTCAGTTGGAGACTCTCGTCATAGGTATTTTGCTTGCTGTCTTCACTCGGGTTTAATCCTAGTATTCTGAGGTACAAAGTGTACTAGATTGAGCATTATAAGCCTGAATTTTAATTTGAGGTTTGCGACTGTGATCAGTGTGACCCTTTCATTCATTCAGTTTATTTATCTTGCCTGGCTCTGTTGAATGTACTGCTGCTACCCACAAGTTGCTCACCAGCTAGTGACTGTGGTAACAGAAGTGGTGAGGCAGACGGTAAGTGCATAAGGAAATAACTACGCGGGGTAGTTTTGATAATTTTGAGAACAGAGAGTAGTCATGTGAACAGCAGGGTGAGGTGGTGGGGGGGTGGCAGGATATCCGGGATTTCTCTGGGTAACAGGAAAATGAAGGGTTTTCAGTCCTGCAGACTGAAAGACATGTTTCCTTCTTTTCACTACTAATTGTGTTGTAGGAAGGCTGGCCAATGCCTATGTTCTAGAAATAAATGCAAGTATTTTTACATCAAGTGCTGTGTCCATTTCATGCTGTTTGGGACATAATCGCCATGAGAAGCCAGAGCTAAACATTTCAGTAGTTTTGATAGTAGCGGCTAGACATTAAAGGAAAAAACAAAACCAAAGCCTAATTAAAAAAAAAAAAAAAAAAAAAAAAAGCACTGGGGATGTGGCTCAGAGAGGTAGAGCTCTTGCCTTGCATGCACAAGGCCTTTCGTTCGATCCTCAACACCACAAACAAACAAACAAAAGCACCCTGCGGTAGCTCAGAAGACCAAGGTGTGGCAGCGCCGCAGGTGAGGATGTGCTGTGCTCAGATTCTCCTGGGGCGCAGAAAGCAAGCGTCCTTAGCTTCCCGCGGACGGGCGGGCTGGCGTGCGCCCCAGGCTCGAGTCCCTGCGCAGAGCGGGCCGGCGGGGAGACTCGGCCCGGGTCCAGGCCCGGAGGAGGCCGGGGCGGGGCGGCTGCGCGGCCACCTCGGCAGGGCAGGGCAGGGCTGCAGGATTTCCGCAGGCAGAGTCGGTGTCGCCGGAAGAGCCGCCTCGTGATCGCTCGGAGCCCGGCCTCGTCCTGGCCAGCGCAGGAGAGAGGATCGGGGCACGATGGCAGCGGAGGGCCCAGCCACGCGTCCGGTCCAGGTGGCAGAACATCCCAGGTGGGGGACAGCAGATGGCACGCGTGGGGACCTCCCGGCCGGGGACCCGGAGGGTCCGCGGCTTGAGGTGCTTCCCGGGGGCGCAGCTTTTGTCCCCGGGGAGCAGGCGGACCTGCGAGTCTCCAAGGCTCGAGGCTGGGACCCTGCCTGCCCCTCGGGGTCTGTACTGCTTTGGCCTGCGGTTCTACGCCTTTCATCCTGTAGGCGGTGCGTTCTTTCCACCCGGTTTCAGGAAAACACGCCCAAATCAACCCGGAACGCCTCCTTTTCTTGTTGCAGTTGACACTGCTTTTGAAGTCTCCTAAATATTCACAGGAAGGAAACACAGTCTGCCCCTTAAAAAAAAAAAAAAAAAAAAAAATCCGGGAATCTCTAAACTGTCACTCAGGGAATTAGTTTGCTGCTGATACCCAGCTGCAAAATAACTGATAATTCAGTGATGGCAAGTGGAGGATTTTTAAAAATTACAATCACTCTAAAAATTCTTTGTGCTGATTTATCTGGCCGAAGTCTCATTGAATGTGGTCTTTAACTTGCCACATTAGCCCAGGGCTTTCTGAGCTTGGTGACTCTCCCCATTCCTTGTTTTAAAATTTTTTCTTTTCTTTTCTTTTCTTTTCTTTTTTTTCCCTCCTTTTGTATTGAATCTATGCTCTTTCTTTTTTTTTTTTTTTGTGGGTACCGGGGGGTCGACCTCAGGACCTCGCGTGCCAACAGGCACCCATGCTGCTGAGCGATATCACCGGCCCCTTTTTCATATGTGGGATCCGGGAGTCGAACTCGGGCCCTCGCGCTTGCCAGGCAGGCGCTTACGCCGCTGAGCCATCTCACCGGCCCGAATCTATGCTCTTTCTACTTCCTGGTTTATTATCATTATGTATCATTTGACAGTATTATACTTCAACTTGAAACATTCTATCAGGCTTAAGCCAACAAACAATGTGTCTTTAGTTACTAGAAAGAAACATAATTTCTTATTCTAGAGCCCAGCGTACTGTTAGACTACTTCAGAATATCTTTGAAAATTTTTACATATTCTCCGGAGGTCCTTGCATAATGCTATTGCCCTCATACTGTACTGGGCGAAGAACTCCTGCTCTTTCCTCAAAATGCAGACACTAGTCAGCCACATCACACATTTTAGTAAGATAATTTTTTTACTCTTTTTATATGAAAATCAAATAGAAACAGAAGTGCTAATATTTTCTTCTTGCATCCCACTCATGCTTGTTCCCAAGCCATAGGACTTCCAATCCCACTGTTGTAGCTTTCTTTGCTCTCCTTGTAGTGCTCTCTCTGTTTTTTCTTTGGAATTAAATTTTAAATTTTTGGATTATTCTGTTTCATAATAGCTTTATTGATTTTCACATAGCATATAATTCACCCATTTACAGTTCGCAATGAAGTGATTGTTAGTATTTTCGAAGAGTTGTGCATCCATCACCATAATCAAATTTGGAACATTTCCTGCACTCTAAAAGAAACAAGCATTCTCTAGTTATCACTGGCCTCCCCACCTTGTTCATCACCCCTGAGCAACTATTAATGTACTTCCTGTCTCTCTAGAGTTGGTCATTCTGGACATTTTGAATAAACGCTGTTAAAAACAAACAACTTCAGTCCAAAGAGCGCTCAGAGTTCCAGACTTAGCAGTTTGTGCTGTGATTACGGGGCTAGTGTCCCCTTTTAAAGGTGTGATCTTCGCAGGGACTCACCGATTCATACTGAAATGCTCCTTGTACTCTTTGTCACCGTTACAGAACTACATTAAGGCAGAATTTTGCGGGGGCTGGCCTAGAGGTACACGTACAGCTACTCGGCCAATTACGGTTTCAGTATTTCATTATCAGAGGATTAGTTATGAAGTTTAGAAAAACACTGTGCACTTCAATGCTTTCTAAAAGAAAAACCCTTTCCCTGTTCCCTTTTATAGCTCTATGCATTTGAATTTCAAAGGTAGGCTTGTTGTATATATGGAGTGGTTGTAACAAGGCCTGAAACTTTTCTAAGGTAGCCTGGGAAATGACACAAAATTTGGTGACTTAAAATAATTTCATTAAATCACATTTTAAGAGACTCACTGTAGGGCTGGTGAGATAGCTCAGCGGCATAAGCGCCTGCCTGGCAAGTGCGAGGTCGTAAGTTTGACTCCTGGAACCCACATACGAAAAAAGGGCTGGTGATATCGCTCAGCGGCGCGGGCGCCTGCTGGCACGCGAGGTCCTGAGTTCGACCCCCGGTACCCACAAAAAAAAAAAAAAAAAAGAGAGAGAAACTCACTGTAATCGTGATGTTAGTATTTCACTGTGTTTGCAGTGCTTATAAAGGTAAATTAGTAAAGATTCAAGTTCAAGAGAATTTGAATGCAATCAGTGCAGTGCATTGTTTTAATGGGTGGACCCAGCCCCCTCTGGAAGCTAGGAGAATTGGCTCAGCCAGAAAACTGGGATTTGCCATAGCCATGTCCCTCTTTCTCACATCTGATTGGTCATCAATACCTGTGGCTTACATGTTTTAACTATCACCTTAATTTAATTTCACTCATCTCTATCTCTGCCGCTAATGCAGCCTCAGCATTGCTCTTGGTTTTACTACCTATTAGATTTCCTGTTTCTACAACCCTTCTTGTGTACTCTTCCCTGTGAGGTTTTGTTTTGTTTGTTTGTCTTTTTTGAGTGAGGTTTACTTAGGCTGCTGAGGTCCTTTGCAGCAAAATACCTGGTCGTGCATCATGAAAGACAGCAACGTGTTCTGAAAAATGCGCTGTTAGACACTGTCCTCTCGCGAGTGTCACAGACTCAGTCTGCTGGGACCTCACCAGGCAGTTTAGTCCTAAGGGACTGCTGTGGCGTATCGCTCTGTTGTTGACTAAAAACATTGTCATGTGGCGTGTGACTGTACGTGTCCAGTGTCGGGACCCAATTCAGCATGTATGCTGCATTTAGTTGTCTCCTTAATCCACTTTTTAATTGCAGAAGGCTTCTTTCTGTCTGTGTGTTTCATGGTCAGTTATTTTATAGAATATCCCTCAGTTTGGGTTGTAGGGAAAAGTTGTGAAAAACTTGGTAATGAACCGAAGGATTACTGGTTATTTCCAAAGAAAAAGCAGACATTGTCTTGAATACCTTTGCAGGTTTTCTGATTTCTATGTTGGCTTTGAGACTTTTGCTGTGCTCCTGCTATTTTACAACTCTAGGTCACAGAAGACTGATAGCAATGCAAATGATTCTTGCCCATAGAACATTCTGGCAGAGGGCAAATTTATTGTTACTTCCTGGGTAATAACCAGTTTTCCACTTTTTAGTATATTTTTCTTTCTTTCTTTCTTTCTTTTGAGACAGGGTCTTGCTATTCAGTTCAGTCTGGTTTGAACTCACTATGTAGCCCAGGCTGTCCTCAAACTCACAGCAATCCTCCTGCCTCAGCCTCCCATGTGCTGGAATTACAAGCATGTACCACCATGCCTGGCATTCATTCATTCATTCATTCATTTATTTATTTTTTGGTTTTTTGAGACAGGGTCTCACTATATAGCCCAGGCTGGCCTTGAACTTGCAGTAATCTTCCTGCCTCAGCCTTTTGAGTGCTGGGATTACAGGAGTCTGCCACCAGGCCCAGTTACCATACTGTTTTCTTCGCAGTAGCTTTGTAGTATAACCTGAAGTCCAGGATTGTAATGCCTCTTGGCTTGCTCTTGTTGCCCAGGCTTGCTTTTGCTATTTTAGATCTCTTCTGGTTCCATATGAACTTTAGGATTGTTTTTTTCTAGTTTTGTGAGGAATGCTATTGGTATTTTGATTTGGATTGCATAAAATCTGTATATCAGTTTTGGAAATATGGTTGTGCTGACTATATTGGTTCTGACTATCCACAAACGAGGGATCTTTCCATTTTCTGATGTCCTCATCAATGTCCTTTTTCAGAGTACTCTATCACTTCTTTGGTTAGGTTAATTCTTAAGTATTTAATTTTTCTTGATCTATTGTGAAAAGTGTTGTTTCCCTAATTTCTTTCTTGGTGAGTTTATTATTGTTGTACAGGAATGCCTTTGGTTTTTGTGTGTTGATTTTGTATCCTGCTATGCTACTGAATTTGGTTATTCTAGGAAACTATTCTAATTCTTAAAATTCTTCTATATACAGGATCATGTCATCTGCAAATAATGATAATGTGACTTCTTCCTTTCCTATAAATATCTCTTTTATTTCTTCCTTTTGTCTGATTGCTCTGACTGATGTTTTAATAATTATATTGAACAGGAGTGGTGATAGTGGAAATCCCTGTCTTGTCCTGATTTTGGAAGGAAAGCTTTTGCTTCTCTTTATTTAATATGATGTTGGCTATTTGTTTGTCATAAATGACTTTTATCAGATTGAGATAAGGTCTGTCTATAACTTTTTTCTTCAAGGTTTTTAATCATGAATGGATGTTGCACTTTGTCAAAGGCTTTTTCTGCATCAACTGAGATGACCATATGGTTTTTGTCCTTGCTTCTGTTTATGTGGTGTATTACATTTATTGATTTGTGTATGTTATACCATCCTTGTATCCCAGGGATGAAAACTACTTGGTCATGATGTATGATTTTTTTGATGATTTGTTGCATTCTGTTTGTCAGTATCATGCTGAAGATTTCTGTATCTATGTTCATTAAAGAGACTGGCTTGTAGTTCTCTTTTTTGATTGGATCCTGGTCTGGTTTTGGAATCAGGGTAATGCTTGTTTCCAGGAATGAGTTTGGGAGTACTTCTTCCCTTTCAATTTCATTAAAGAGTTTGAGGAGTATTGGCATTAGATTTTATCTAAAGTGCTTATACAATTTGGCAGTGAATCCACTGGGACCTGGGCTTTTCTTAGTTGGTTGTTTTAAAAAATTTTTACTTCTTCAATTTCATTGCCTGATATTGGATTATTCAGGATTTTTATGCCTTCTTGGTTCAGCTTGGTAGTTCATATGTATCTAGAAATCTATCCATTTATTCTGGATTCTCCATTTTATTAGAGTACAGGTTGTTGAAGTCGTTACTAATGATCTTCTGGATTTTGGCAGAGCCCATTGTGATTTAGCCATTTTCATTTCTTACTGCATTTATTATTTTTTTCTAATTGCATTTATTTGGGTCTTTCCTTTTTTCTGGTAGGATTGGCTAGGGATTTGTCTATATTGTTTATTCTTTCAAAGAACCAGCTCTTAGGTTCATTGATGCTTTGCATTACTTTTTAGTCTCCATTTCATTAATTTCTGCTCTGATGTTTATAATTTCTTTCCTTGTACAAATTCTGTGTTTGGATTGTTCTTTTTGGTTTTTTGAGACAAGGTCTCACTCTGCAGTTTGGGCTGGCCTTGAACTCACTATGTAGCCTCAGCTGGACTCACAGTGATCCTCCTGCCTCAGCCTCACAAGTGCTGGGATTACAAATATATGCTACCAGGGCTACCTTTGTTCTTTATAGTACCTTAAGGTGCATCAGTAGATTATTTATTTGGACTCGCTCTTTTTTTCTGATGTGGGGATTCACAGCTATAAACTTCCTTCTTAGGACTAATTAAACTGTGTCCCATAGGTTCTGGTATGTTGTACTGGCATTATTCTTTGATTTTATTAACTATCTAATTTCTTCTGTGATCCATTGATTTCTTTTTTTTTTTTTTTTTGTGGGTACCGGGAGTCGACCTCAGGGCCTCGCGTGCCAGCAGGCCGCTGTGCCGCTGAGTGACATCACTGGCCCTTTTTTCGTGTGTGGGTTCTGGGAGTCGAACTCGGGCCCTCGTGCTTGCCAGGCAGGCGCTTATGCCGCTGAGCTATCTCACCGGTGCCCCATTGATTTTTAAAGACAGTATTGTTTAGTTTCCATGCATTTATGTAATTTCTGTAATTTCTTTTGCCATTGACTTCTGGTTTTATTGCACGATGATCTGATAATATGTACGGAATAATTTTGATGTTTTTGCATTTACTTAAGCTTGCTGTATGTGCTAGTGTGTGGTCTATTTTGACGAATGTCCCATGTGCTTCTGAGAAGAATGTGTATTCTTTCGTTGTTGGTTGGAACACTGCAGATATCTATCAAGTCCATTTGTTCAAAGATTTGGTTCAACTCTGATATTTGTTGAGTTTTTTAGTCTAGTTGATCTATTTGTGAGAGTAAGGTATTAGGGCTCCCCCATTATAATTGTGTTGGTTTTTTTATTTTTTATTTTTTGGTACCAGGAATTGAACTCACAACCTTGCACTTGCCAGGCAGGCACTGTGCCACTGAGCTATATCCCCAGCTGTGTTGGTGTTTATATCTGTATGCCAACACCTAGATTACCTTTGTGACATTAACAGTTCCATTCCCAGAAAACTGCATTAATTCATCTATTTCCCTCTACCAAAGCTTATTGGTATAATTTGAAGTTTGAGTTAAAATAAATATATCTTGGGGAGAACTATATCTCCCTGATGTTGGATCATCTTACCCAAGGAAGGGATGTCTTTCCTTTTTTTTTTTCCATTTTTAAAGTCCATTTTGTGTCCCTCAAGAATTTTTAAAGCTTTCCTCAGATCAGTTTTGCACATGTGTTAATTTCTAAGTATTTAGTTTTTTTTTTCGATGCTATCATGAATGATGTTTTCTTTACCATTATAGTCTCTAGCTGGTAATTGGTTTTGCACATGAAGGCTACTGATTTGTGTGTATTAATCTTATATCTTGTCACTATAGTGGATTTTAAAAATTATTTAAGTTGGTTTTATCATTAATTCTCTGTGGTTTTCCAGGTATCTTATCTCATTTCCAAATAAAGATAGTTTTACTTCTTCTTTTCCAATCCTTCGTCCTCTACCTAATTTCTCTTGTTCCATTACTTGGCAAATATCTCCATTATACGGTGGGTTAGATGTAGAGACAATGGACATTTTTGTCTTATTTTTGATCTTAGCGAAAATGTCTCTAGCATTTTCCTTTTAAGTGAATGGTAGATTTAAGACCAAGATATCTGTTTGTATATATCTGTGTTATATGTTATGATAAATGAATAAATTTTATGGAGGGTTTTTCCATGTCTGCAGAGGGAGTTCCATTATTTTCCCCTTAGATTGAATAATATGGTATATTATTTTATTGGATTTTCTTAATATTTTCTTTTTAGTTTTTTTGAGGCAGAGTCTTGCTGTAGTCCAGGATGGCCTTGAACTTGCTACATACCCAAGGCTGGCCTCAAGCTCTTGGTCCTCCTGCCTCAGTGTCTGTGTGCTGAGATTACAGGTGTGCACCATTATGCCTGGCTTTTCTTAGTATTTTTAACTTTGTATTCCTGGAATTAATTCTACTTGCTCATGGGTTATTTTCTTCATGTGATATCGTCTTATATTTACTAACATTTTACTAAGTACTTTTGCACCAGCATTCACAAACAGCATTAGTCTCTAGTTTTCACTCATTCATTTTCTTTTTCCAGTGCTGGGCATTGAACCCAGGGCTTGAGCATGCTTGGCAAGCACCCTACCACTGAGCTGTACCTCTAGCAATTCTTGGACTGTCTTGGCCTGGTGTAGGTAACCACACTGCACTTGCTTTCACAACAAGAATGAGGCAGTTTTCCTTTATTTTTGAATGTTCTGGAACAATTCATGGTACATGGGGGCTATTTGAGGTCCATGCCTCGGTGGAGTTCCCTTGTGAAAACTTTGTGATTTCATGCATTTTTGTTTGATGGTTGTCTTGGTTACTTTTCTCTTGTTGCTGAGATGAAATACCTGACAGCTCACAATTTGTGGAGGTTTTAGTTCGTAATCAGCTGGCTCCAAGGCAGGTTGGCCAGTTCATGGCGGAGGAAGACAGCAAAAGCAACAAGAGCAAAAGGGTAAAAGGGAGGAGCAAGCCTCTTTTCCTCCCTTATATTGTATACAGGCTGCCCACCGTAGGGCAAGTGTGGCACTCACACCCCTCCATCTCAGCACTAGACAATGAACCAATCACAAACTCTACATTCAGCAGCCTCCGAAAAGCCCACCCCCCATGACTGCATGAGGCTTTGGGGGGCATCCAGACACAAACCACAACAATTGTCCTTTGATAACTTCCTTCATTTCTTCTATGGAAGTGGATCTGTTCTTGTAAATTGTATTTCCCTAGGTAATTATCCATTTGCTTTGGGATTTCTGGCCATCAGCTGGACATAGAATGGATACCCACCCAAAGATTTGGTGTGCATTTTGAGACTGATAGTACCATACCAAAAAGGGATGAAAAGGGCGATTACTCACACCATGAGACTTTCTGGGGAGAACAGGAAAGGGTCCCCAAGCTGGTCCAGAAATGGCTTGAGAGGTCCAGGGACGGAGACTGGCTTGGGGTTTTTACAAGATGATTAGAGAGTAGGACCAGGGTGAGGGTCTCTACATGTGATTTCGCTGCTGCTAACAGAGAGCGCCTGATAAAACCATCAGCTTGCCTGCTGTGAGAAGGGAGAAGAGGCAGAATGGAGGTTTGAGGGCTGGTGATATAGCTCAGCGGCATGGGCGCCTGCCTGGCAAGCACGAGGTCCTGAGTTCGACTCCTGGTACCCGCATTAAAAAAAAAAGAATTGAGGTTAGAAAGTTGTTAGCTGTCAAGCAGCAAAAAAATGCTGTCAGCCTCTTACAATTCAAATTTTCTGGATGGGGCTCTGCAAAGTTGTCTCGGGATTAAAACAATTCTTTTTATTATTTTTCTCATGTCAGTTTACATTTTGTGTATTTGAGTTTTAATCCCTCATTTCTTTAGTTCATTAGTAAGTGGTTTGTCTATTTTGTTAATTATTTCCTTCTAAAAACCCAGGTTTTTAGTTGTTAATTATAACTGTTGTTTTTCTACTTCCCACACAATTACTTTCTGCTTTTATCTTTTTTTTGGGTCATTCCTTGGGTTTCTTTTTGTTTACTTTGTTGGGTTTTTACTAGTTTATGGAGCTGGGGACTTAATTTTTTTATTATCATTCTTTTACTTCTACTGCAAAAGTGTTGAGGGTTATAGGTTTTTTCGACTGCTTAAAACAAGTGCCCATTTGTTTTGATAGGTAGTGTGCTTTTAATGTTATTTTTACTTTTTATTTTATTTTATTTTTTTTATGTGGGTACCAGGAGTCAAACTCAGGACCTCGTGCTTGCCAGGCAGGTGCTTATGCCACTGAGCTATCTCACTGGCCCCTTATTTTTATTTTTTAGAAAGGCTATATATTCACTTCTCCTTTTTTACACAAATTATTTAAGAGAATTTAGCCTTTCCAAATCACATTTTTAGTTGTGTCTCTTGCATACGGCATATAGTTCCGACTTGTTTTAGAATCCAGATTGCAAATTCTTTTTGTTTGAGTGGGTGCATTAGATAACATCAATAAATGTGACTGACGTGTTTCATTTCAAGTCTTATCATATATATATATATTTTTTGTGTGTGGGTACCGGGGGATCGACCTCAGGACCTCGCGCACCAACAGGCACCCGTGCCGCTGAGCGATATCACTGGCCCCTTTTTCGTATGTGGGTTCCAGGAGTCGAACTCGGGCCCTTGCACTTGCAAGGCAGGCGCCTACGCCGCTGAGCCATCTTACCGGCCCCATATTATTTTATTATTATACGTTCTTATGTGTTCTGATTCATTTTCTTTACCAACTAGATACTTTTCTTTGCTCTTTTAGTTTTGATGTTTTTTTTTGGCATTGAGGAAAATATGTACTTTTGTACTTAAAAATTTTTAATACCCTTAGAAAATAGGGGGCTGGGGCCGGTGAGATGGCTCAGTGGCTTAAGCGCCTGCCTGGCAAGCGCGAGGGCCCGAGTTCGACTCCCGGAACCCACATACAAAAAAGGGGCCGGTGATATCACTCAGTGGCACGGGCGCCTGCTGGCGCGCGAGTTCCTGAGGTCGACCCCCCGGTACCCACAAAAAAAAAAAAAAAAAAAAAGAAAATAGGGGGCTGTTTTCTTATTTAAGTTCTTGCTATTTGCTTCGTCATCTTCTTTTTCTTTTCCCCTTTCTTCTTTCGAAAAACACTAACATTGGAAGTCATTTTACCTAGAATCTGGGCAGACAAATAACCTCAGTTGTTCCAGTCTTCTCTGTGAAATGCGGGCAGGTGGGAGGAGAGTGCCCAGGTTCATCAGCAGCATCATGAAAATCACCCAGGGTTCTACCACTGTGTCCACCCTGACACAAGCAGGAGTCCAGTCCCCATGCTGCAAGGTAGGAAGGGTTCCGAACCCAAGGATGAAGCGGTAGGAATACTGTGTATCCATTTCTTAAGCAGGTACTGCATGCCAGTGCTGGGCTAGGCACTGCCCCTATGCGACCATATTTAATCTTCTCGACAACTCTGTGAGATGCGTATTTCTACCTCATGTAAAGGTGAATGAAATTAATAAATTTCATTTTACACAGAAGAGATTTAATTAAGACCAGTTCTGTCTAACTGTACAGGTCCTGGTCTTCTAGCCTATGAGTTTTTCTTTTTTTTTTGTTTTAGTGTTTTATTAACATTCTTACATATATTTCTGTATCGTATCTTTAAAACACATTATTGTTTAGTCAGTTTTTAATTTATTGTTTAACTTTTACATATTGCCTATTTAGCAACCAATGAGCTTATTCTGCTTTTCATCTTTTTTCCTCACACCTCCCATTTTCTTTCTTTTTTTTTTAAATTTTTAATTTTTGAGGCAAGGACTTATTATGTAGTCCAGGCTGGCCTTGAACTTGTGGCAATCCTTCTTCAGCCTCCTGAGTGCTGGGATTACAAGTGTGCACCACCACACCCAGCTTCCATTTTTAAATACTGGATTTTTCTTTCTGGTGGTGGTTTTAGATTAATCTTTGTTTTGTTGGGTCTCTTCTCTTTCTTTTTTTTTTTTTTTTTTTTTTTTGTACCTGGAATCTAACTCGGGACTTTGCGCTTGCCAGGCATGCACTGTGCCGCTGAGCTATATCCCCGGCCCTTCTCTTTCACTCAAGTTCTTGTTCCAGTAGCTCACTGTGGTCTTCTTTTTTTCTACTTATAGGTAATTTAACATTTCTTATTTTCTATATATGAAGGGAAACTCAGACTTAGGCAGCTGCCATTGTCCACATCTGCCTGGTAATCCAGTAAATGTTTCTTGAATGCAGTGCTAGAGATATCAGTTATCGTCTCCTGCTGAGACCTTGTGTTGTCATTCATACCCTGGACTGGAGGAGTGGCCCAGGTGATCATATATGTAACTACAATAAGTGATGTTATTTGTACCAAATGACTATACCCTCTTTTTTTTTTTCAAAATTTTTTTATTTTAAAGAGAAAAAACAAAACAAAACAAATCAAAAAAGAACAAAATTTCAAAACAACATAATAGGAAGGTAACAATGGTTAATACATTACATATTGTTATCTTTAAGTTAGTTACTCAGGGTACCAGATATTAGCATTCAATTGTCCAAACATTACTGGCACACACCTTACTCTTCAATGAACTAAGTAAAATTAGTAGTGTATCTATCTTAACCATCTTATATATAAATACAACTTTTTTTCTTTTCCCTTCTTTCTTTTCCCTATTCCCTCATCCCAGTCTCTCTTTCCTTTTGACCAGTTTCTTTTTGATTCACCATGTCTATTGTACATTTTGGATCTTATTTACTCTTTCAGTTTCTCATACTAGAGAGACAATACGATGCTTACACATGTGCGTCCGGTTTATTTCATTTATGAGTATTTTCTCGAGTTGCATCCATTTACCTATAAAAGTCTCCAGTTTATCCTTCTTTATGGCTGAATAGTACTCCATTGTATAAAAATACCACATCTTTTTTATCCATTCCTCAGTTGATGGGCATTTGGGTTGTTTCCAAGATCTGGCTATTACAAATTGTGCTGCTATAAACATGGGTACACATATATCGCTGTGGTACGATGTTTTTAATTCTTCTGGGAATAGCTCGATAGTAATCCTTTGTCTGAGGAATAGCTGGCATACATTTTTTTCCAAGTTGTGGGTTGTCTCTTCACTCTGTTGGTGGTTTCTCTTGCTATGCAAAAGCTTTTTAATAAGATGCGATCCCAGTTGTTGATTCTTTGTGATAGTTCCTGTGCAGTTGAGGTTTTATTCATAAAGTCTTTGCCTACACCAATGTCTTCAAGGGTTTTACCCCAAATGACCATACCCTCTTGCCCCCACATGATTGCACCAGGATGGATTCCAGACCTAAACTCTGTCAAACATCTTATACCTTTTGAGGATTTCAACTAAAGGCTCCAGAGATGTATAAGACAGATAGTATAGGACACTAGAGTTACTAAGTCTTGTACAGTCCGGCCATAGGGTCACGAAACTGAAGGTATGGAGAAGCAGAACCCAAGAAGGTCATAAAGGCAGGTAGCATACAAAGAGCTCTCATTTGGAGGGATGAGAGAATGAGGTAGCAAGTTGGAAGACCAAAGACACCAATATAAGCAAAGTTACTGGTGATGGTCTAATTTCTGGCAGGCCAGCGTGAGTAACTTCTGCCCATATTCAACATATCTTTTATCATTATAATAAATTTCCTTTTTTTTCTTGAACTCTTTTTTTGTGTGTGAGTTTCTGTTTCTTACGACTAATTATTCCCTAAGACCAGTTAATTACTTCCTGAATATGGTTGGCTTTAATAAATGTGTACCGTCTTGATATTATCACTTAGACACAATATAATGCGGGATATTATAATCCCACAATATGAACAGTGGGAGTCACAGAGTTGACTTGAGATGATTTGACAGTATCAAAGTATTGAGTGTATTATTAGAAGTTTGGACTGGAAGGAATGTAAGCAGAATATCTAGCTCAATTTCTGGAGTTTTAGAAAACATAGGCCAAGGGAAACTGATTTGCTGTATTCTGGCATTGAACTAGGGGCCCCCACGGAATTACCGCTGTGGTCTCCTGATACCCAGCCTAGTTTTCTTTTGACTCCTTGTATGGGTTTGAATGCTGTAGCCCCCTCTCCCCCCAGTTCATGTCCACTTGGAGTTAGAACGTGACTGTATTCGGATTAGCATCGTTGCAGATGTAATCAAGTTAAGATGAGGTCGTACTCCATCAGGGTGGGTCTTCATCCAATCCCATTGGTATCCTCTACTGAAAAATTATACACAGATATATTCTTTATAATTGAAGAAAATAGATTTTTCTGTTGGCTACATCAGTCTTAACTTTTTAATTCTTCAGTGGGCTTAGCCATGCTATTGTGGGATTTAGGAGGTAACAATACTGTTTTTTTTTTTTAAATGTCGGTACCAGAAATCGAACTCAGGACCTTGCGCTTGCCAGGCAAGAGCTTATGCCACTGAGCTATATCACCAGCAACAATACTGTTTGTCCTGGGGTTGTCCTGGGTTTTTTGAGCTAAATGTCATTAGAAGAGTTTGTTTTTTTCTTCTTTGTTTTGGAATAATTAGAGGTGGCAGTTATATGAAGTGTGTGTGTGTGTGTGTGTGTGTGTGTGTGTACATGTATCTTATGCGCTTGCTTTCTTTTTTCCCTTCCTTCCTCCCTCCCTCCTTCCCTCTGTCCCTCCTTTCCGTTGATGTGCTGAGGATTGAACCTAGGGCCTTGTGCATGGTAAGCAAAACTCTGTCACTGGACTACACACCCAGGCCCCTTATGGGTTTTCTAATACATAATCTGAAATATTCTACTCTTGTTTTCAGATTGCTGAAGCTAAAGGAGATGTTTAAATCTAAGTTTGGATCCATCCCTAAGTTCTATGTTCGAGCACCAGGAAGAGTCAACATCATAGGTATTTTCAAAACTTTCTTCTCTTAAATTTCTCTTCTCCTTTACTAAGATCCAAAGTTATATTAGTATATTTCTTTCTTAATTTTTCCCTTGTACAGAATATTTCACACATTTGGTGAAAAGATTTCACCAAGATGCGCTTCTACATAAGGAACACACTTTACTGTCATCTTTTACAATCCATTCAATAATGTTAATTTTCTCCATTTATTTTCTACATCTATACATCTTTTGAAATCCAGTAGTTCATATTGATTTTTTAGAGGATGCCACAGGTTACATTTTTAGACTGTAGTGAGAAATTTTGGTGGCTTCACATTTACTCATTGGGTTAGGGGAATCCTGACTTTACTGTTCCTTGCTTTTAAAAGTGTGGTCCAAGTTTTTCAGGTTTTCCAGGTGAATTTATCTTTTCTTTGGTTTCTCCCGTGGAATATCTTTGAGTTGTATTACGTTTTAGTAGAAAATTACAGCTGTTTAACAGTAATGTCTAGCATCTTTCTGTCTATCTCATATGCATATAATAATTGATATAGTTTTGAGTTAAATTATATACCATTTAAATTATTTTCATTTAATATATCATAAATGTTTTCTTATATTTCCGTATACATCATAATTATTATTTACTAACTTCAACCTGCTAAGTTGATATTGTATAGTTTGCTTAACAATTTTCTTTCCAGGCATATGGGTTATTTTCAGTTTCTATTACAGCCAGCAATTTGATTCGAAAGAAAACATTGGGTGAGAATAGCATTAGTCATTTTATCATTTGATTATTTCTGGTGAGAGTCTTTTCTCCCCAGCTAGAAAGGCAAAGTAGGTAGGATAGAGAATGAATCCATTGCATGGGATTTAAATTGCTTGTTTTCCACAAAAGGATATTGAACTTATTTGCTTGTATTTTGTTTAGCAAGATGATTTGAATTTTCAGTGAGACTCGTTGAGACAAATGTTATTTATGAAGCATTATTTTGAGCCACATGGAACCTATTTTGCTAGCTTCTTAATTTATTCTAGATCAAGGTAGATTTCAGAAGCCTATATTCTTTATATACAGTTGTTTTCAACAAGTCGTACCTTGCTTATCTATAATTTTTTGAGAGCCATTGTCAAGGTTATTATGGAGACATTGTTGAGGATATTGCGTGTGTCCCTTCTTTGAAGATACAAATAAGAATTTTGGCTTTGGCTGGGGATATATGTTTATACGGTCTGTTATAGATGCCGCTAGTGATGTGTGACTATTTTATATAAATAATTACAGTGAAATGAAACTTAAATTCATTTGGACCAGCCACATTTCAGTGCTGTGCTGGGCAGCATGATGCAGAACATGTCCATATTCCAGAATATTTTGTTAGGCTGTGCTGGCTGCTGTAAATGTGGGCTTTGAGTCCCCCGAAGCTCAGGAAGAGAAGCTGCCTCTGGTCATTTCCGAGTCTCCCTCAGCCATTGGGTCCTTGAGAGTGACTTGGGTCTCCAGGTATCTCTAGGTCCTGAGCATAAGGGAGACAGTGGCTTCCAGCTAAACCTTAAAACGTGGGAGAGTATCTCTCTCACTTATGTGTTTACTGATTTAGAATGTACTTAATTACTGTTTGAGGTGTTAAGTTGAATCTGATTTTTAATTCTATCTTTGGTTTCTCTGCCCTTTTCTCTATCTAGAATACCTCTAGCCCACATCCAGTCCATGCCCAATGTCGCCCAATCTTTAAGATCCTGTTAAAAGACCCTGCCATAGAAGTTGGCCTGGAAGTGATGGTGTCCACTCATTCCTTGACATGGTGCATCATGTACCTCGTTTTTGCATTAAGCATGATCATATGCTTTATACAATAAATGCAGGATTTGGCCTTTGGGAGAATTGCTTTACCAAACTTTGCAGTCTGGTTTTCTGCTCTGTTTGAAGGATGTTTTAGGAAACCAACCACATCAGAATCAACCTTGAGCAAGTTTGTTTCTTCTTCTTTGTAATCAAAAGGCCTCAACTAAAGCAAAAGGACACTTTTTTGGTAGACCCAATGGATCACTTTGTCCTGCAGCCAGTTTTTAAGACCCTTTTTTGGAAAGAAGGTGGAAGAATTAAAAAATTTGCCATATAAAAATATTTTCGGGGCCGGTGAGACGGCTCAGCGGCTTAAGCGCCTGCCTTGCAAGCGCGAAGGCCCGAGTTCGACTCCCGGAACCCACATACGAAAAAGGGGCCAGTGATATCGCTCAGCGGCACGGGCGCCTGTTGGCGCGTGAGGTCCTGAGGTCGTCCCCCCGGTACCCACAAAAAAAAAAAAAAAAAAAAAAAAAAAAAATATTTTCGAGGGCCGGTGATATAGCTCAGTGGCATAAGCGCCGGCCTGGCAAACTTGAGGTCCTGAGTTTGACTCCCAGTACCTGCATATAAAAAAAAAAATTGCCACCAAAACAAACCTTAGACCTTCATCTAACACACACTTCACTGAGGAAATAGAGAATGTGCCTTTTTATTTCTCCTTACTGTGTACCTGTTTGGCTATTACCTTGAGCACTATTTTCAAATACCTTCTGTTTTTGTTTTGTATAATAATTTGTACACACAAGGAGCTGAACTTTCCATAAAGGGGGCCTAGAGTCTAAAATTTTCAAAAGCGATTAATTTATTTGTGTCTTCTCTTATGAACTCTTGTTTTAACAATAGAATCCTCCCTCCTTTCTAAATACTACTGGGCCTGATGGAACGCTGAACTAGATCAGAGGCAGTGCTAAGGAACTAAGCAACAAAAAGTTTTGGATCTGCATTCTAGTTCTCTGCCAAAGGTGTTTTGCAAGGACTGAGTGATGAACTCCATGTTGAACGGTGGAGTAGATACTGGTACTGTTTTCTAAGAGGAGTGCTGCAAGAGGATCTTACGAATCTATTTTATAGTTTGAAATTGTAAGAGCAAAGTTATAAAATAGCAAACCTATAAAAATCTTATACCAGAAATTAAAATCAATTAGTAGCCTCTGACTAAGCTCCTCCTGCCTGTCGTATATTTAGACTGCTAAAACTCAGGTAACCTTGACTGAGTGCAGCTGCTCCTCCCAGATAATGCGCTAGGTCAACCTGACTGCATCCAGCTGTAAGGTCTGTGTTTTCCTACCCAGAAGGATATATTTGAGTTTTCCAGCTTGCTTCAAGGACTTTGGGCCCAGAACAGACTGGCTCAGTAAGGGACACATTTAACTCTACCTGCTCAGCTCAAACCCCCGCCCCTCCTTCCCAGAATGTTCCTGCCTTATGATAAACAGTTCCTTATAAGTAAGCCTGCTTAAAATAAACCTGATTGGCAACATATGATTTAATTCATGTAACCAATCCTGTAATAACTTGCAATCAACTTTGTACTTCCTGCTCGCAAAAAGGTATTTAAACTAAACTCTAAGCTGACTCTGGGCTGATGATTTGGACCTGGTTCCCATCAGCCTGCCGGTGTTAATAAACAAGTTGCCTTCTGAACTCTTCGGCGTGCAGTATTTTCCTTTCGGTCCTGGTTGGATTTTTCTGCAACAAAATGACTTTGGATTCCAAGAAAGGAATCTGGATATGTGTTTCTGAAGCTCATTGAGGAGGCAGTATAGATTTGGATCAATAGCAAAAAGCTAGAAATCTAAGCCCTTGGAATAGGTCAGTTGCTTAGGGAAACTGGATGAAGAAGAAAAACAGAATGCTGAAGACCAGAACCTTGAGAGCAGGGTCATGTAATGGAAGAGCAGAGGAAACAGGTCCCAAAGAGAGAGTAAGGATGAAAGGCTGGACGAGAGAGAGGAAGACCAGGAAAGAATGGTGTATTAGTCAGAGAAACAGAACCAATATAATATAGTCTACCACATGCCATCCTCCTCCCAGACGCATGCAGAAATTGTACTTTACTGTCTCTCTCAGTGCCCCTTAACCAAGTCCAGTTGGCAGCTGAAATAAATAATCACAAATGGTATCTTAAAAGCCAAGGAAAGCACCATGTCAAAAAAAGTATATTTCATGTGGTATTAACAAGTGTAATAGAATACAGAAAAAAGTCCCTGAGATTTTTTCAGAGGGAAAAAATCTCATTCTTCCGTTCATTGAATTTGTCGTGTATCTCCTATGATGCTAGCCCTGGTGAAAATAAGAAGACACAGTCCTCACTCTCATAGGACTGACAGTCCAGTGGCAAGTACGATTGTGTTCTCAAGCACCTTGATAGCGTTTCCTCTCGACTGTCCCCTACAGGGTCCTAGGAGTTGGTTGGAGTTGGCCTGGGGACCGATACTGAGTCAGGCTGCCAGCCATGCAAAGGGCCCAACAAAAGCAGCCTCTTGTTTATCTCTTTTACTTATTTCACATCCATGTAAAATTCCATGTGAACAAAGATATCTGTAGCTAAAATATTTTTCAAACATTATTTGACAGGAATGTACAGGCTTCAATAGCAGTTATAGGAATGTTAACCAATCCAGACTTGAAGGGGGCTGGAGAAATCTCTTTGGGAAAACTGTAAGTGGTGACCTCTAGCGCCAACAAGCTTTATCAAGAGAAAATGGGATGGGGTGCTGAGAAAGATCCAGGGGTTTTAAAAATCTTTTTTAGAATGGAAAATGAAAACATAAAAAAGTAATTGGAATAGTATACAGAATTCCAATGTATTCACCAACCAGTTTAACTTATCAACTCAAGCAATATGAAGCAAATAATAGAGGATTTAAACAATATAGGATGTTTTAGCATGGCAAATGGGAAGGGGGTCACAGTGGGGTACCATGAATGGAGAGAGCAGAATGGAAAATTTTAGTAAAAAGTATCAAATTTGGAATTCATTTCATGGTAGAGAAGTTCTAGGCGACAAGGAGGTCTACCTACAGACCTTACTGGCTGTGTCAAAGCCATGGGAGTAGACAGCTGGTGTGCAGAGGTCACAGGATTGGGAAGCTGGGCCCTGGGTGATTTCACTCACCCGGATGTTCTCCAGGTGCTGAGGTCTCCAGGGAGGAGTGGAGCGGTGGAGAGGGTCACAGATGGCAGTGAAGAGCAGGAGTGCAGGAAAAGGGCCTGGAAATGCAGCGCAAGAGGAGGCTGCCCTCCCTACTGCCGAAGGCCACAAAGAGTGTGCCGTGCTTCACTTGGGTTTGGGGGTAGGATTTTCCCGATAAAGAATTCTTATTCTAGTAGATGTGTTGACTATTTTCTGATTTAAAAAGTGGGATGTAGTTTTGTAAGTGATTCTAACACTACTAATTAGTGCATGGGATGAAACAAATTTCAGTCTCAGTTACAAGCATTATTATGATTTGTTTTAAAATATTGAGGATAGAATAGTTTTGTTATCCTTCCTTGCCAGCAGTTTCTGCTCCTTCTCTGACCCCTACGCAGGCAGTTTTGCTTTGTGTAATGAGTTTTGACAAAGGGAGCAATTGTCCATTCTCAGAAGGCTCAGACCACGTGGCGGAGGTCTCCCCAGCAAAACGAGTGCCTCCCCAGGGCTCTGCTTGCCTGAGTATGTGTTTTCTGCTTATTTTTTATTAGTGTCTTCTTAAAGGTAGTTGGCAAGAAAGATAATTTTGAAAACCAGTTCACCGTCAATCGTTCATCTTTAGAAGAATCTTTATTATGTCGTTTTAAGGAGCACATCAGTGTAGAACAAAAGACTTGCTCCTTCTAATATGTAGAATAAAAATATAATTATACAGTTGAATTGTCTTCTATTACTTTCATGTTGCCTAGTTGATTAATTTCTGCCATAGGAACAATCAGATATTAAAATATATGCCAGAAAAATAAATAAGCTTGCTTATCCCATCTTGCTTGAGTTTGTTATTTTGTATTTAAGCCTTATGAATAACAACTTTGAGTTTGAATGGTAACTTGGATTATGGTATGGTAGGAAAAACAATTTCCTACTGGTGAGTCATAGAGGAATTGGAATGAAAAGGAGAATAGTTTGCTCCTTGTATTTGCTTATATATTGGAAGTGCAGCTTATATATCTTTTTCTAGCTTCCTTTCCTTTTTCCTAGCTCTGTACAGCACATTACACATGATGTATCAGTGCTGATCTAACTGCTAGACACTGGGTTGAGCTGCAAAGATAAGCAGAGTCCTTACCTTTAGTGAGCTCACTGGCAGGAAAGAAGAGACTGCGACTCAGATAATGTTAGTATAAGGGGAAGTGTACTTAAGGCTCAATTGTTCCTATTTTTAAAAAGTTAATAAAATAGCAACAATGGAGAGAGATATTAGATCGCTTGATGCTCACATGACTGCTCACATGGCATAAATTTTGAAAACGATCCTTATGAATTAGAAATTGGGAAAAAAGGTTAAGGTTAAACGAAGTCCACAAATTAACAGATACTAATATATGTACGGCTAGTAGTTCCTGGCCCAGATACCTGGAGTAAGAAAGAAAACCGAAGAACTCCCTGACCGTCCTTTTATTTTCTGTGAAATCCTGGCTTGGTCACGTTTTTCTTTTATGCTAACTTGATTGAGCTTCTATTGTTTCATATGCTAGCAGTGATAAAAACCGCTTTTGTTCTAGGCGAGCACATAGATTACTGTGGCTATTCCGTTCTTCCAATGGCTGTAGAACAAGATATGTTAATAGCTGTGGAACCCGTGAAAACACACACTCTCCACCTGGCCAATACAAATCCCTCGTATCCGTGAGTACTTAGGGTGCTAATAATGTGTGTGTGTGTGTGTGAAGGTGTGATGGTGTGTTTTTACCCAAATGAATTCCTTAGAAAATATCAAACCTATAGTAAATCATGTAATTTGTTGATACTTCACAGCTGATATTTAAAAGCACTTCAGGTCACTATTCAGTGTTTGTTCCTTCATCTGAGAGACATTTATGGAAGACTTCCCATGTGCTAGACATTGTCTTAGATACCGGGCAATTCAAAGATGAAGATGGACCAGAGGGTACTTACCATCTGCTTCGGTAACCATCTCTAGCAAAGTCAGGTCTGCTGTCTCTCCTGTGTTACTATGGCACCTCTAATTCTCCAGCCAGAGTATCTTACCGTGCTGTATTATCATTACCTGTTTTACTTACCTGTGTACCTCAGTAGATTGTCGGCTCTGTTACTACAGGGACAATTGCTTCTCTTCTCCAGTATCTTGGCCTCTGTAAAAGACAGAGCCTGGTTGATGTATGATAGATGTTTCCAGTACTTGCACTTTATCAAGTAACCTGAGTCACTGTGAGCTATAAGAATTTTATAGGAACAAATCCTTTGTCAGATATATGTTTTGCAAATATTTTCATCCAGTCTGTGCCTTAGATTTTCACTTTTTACAGTGCCTTTTGATGAAAGAAAGTTTTTAATTTGATGAAGTGCTGTAGACTTTTCTTCTCTCACAGCTTTTACTTTTTGACTGCAAACCCAAGAGCACTGAAATTCTCACCCCATGTTTTCTTCTAGAAGTCTTAGAGTTTTAGCTCCTATTTTCAGGCCTATGATCCATTTCAAGTTCATTTTCATATGTAGCATAAGATAAGAGTTGACATTTTTTTGGCATATAGCTCTTCAATTATTTCCCACCTTCTATTAGCATAAAGACAGACAAAAAGATCAGTGTGAGAGTCTATTTCTGGACATTTTTTGTTGATCTCTTGTCTATCTTTATGCCATTATCATACTGTCTGATAACGGCTTTATAAAAAGTCCTGAAGTTAGTGTAAGTCCCCTAATGTTATCTTTTTCAAAGACATTTTGGTTATTCTAATGGGCTTTGCACTTCCTTATTAATTAAATTCAGTGTCTGTGCCAGGATTTTGATTGGGATTTTACTGGATATATACATTATTCTGGGGAGAATTGGACCTTGAGAGTATTGAATCTTCCAATCTGCAGACATAGTGCATCTCTGAATTTATTTAGGACTTCTTCACTCTCAGAAATATTTTGTTATTTTCAGGATACGTGTCTTGCGCATAGTTTGTCAAATTTCTGAGTGTTTCATATTTTTTATGCTACTGTTATTATACATGGCCTGGCCCAGTGCTGCGTGCACACAGGATAGGCACTGGGAGAATGTTTGTTGGAAGAGCAAGTGAATGAATGAAGTGTGTAAGCTGAAAATATCAATGTAGAGAATCATGTCTGCTCCTTTTCAGCAGTCTCTCCTCAGGGTTCTGCAACATGGGAACAGGAGAGGAGGAAGCTGTTGGGTATTACAGTGTAGGGAGGGAGGCTGTTGGGAAAATGGTTGCTTTTGAACCTCTGGAAAAGACTAAGCAGAAAGACAAGATAGGATGTTGGAATGAACAAAAAAGGAGCAGTTTTTTCCTACAACAGACCTAAGCTGTAACTCCAACTCTGTCGGAGTTGGCACTTTTCACGTTTTCCCTTAATGTCGCTCATCTAGCTCCCTATGTCGATGCAACTTTCCCCTTCATCTTCTCCTAACACACATCCTCCCCTTCTGTTTCTATTTTCCTTCATGACTTTCGAGATCTCCTGTTAGTTAGCGAAGAGCCCATCAGGTTTGTTACCACAACTGCTTTCAAATTTTATGACCACTTGTTAGCTGTGGGTAACATGTTAACTGCTGTGGGTGATGATAGAATAAAGTGCTTGCGAGCTGGAATTAGGCTGTGTATTCTTGGAGAAGCACTCAACCTTCCGAGCCCCCTGCAAACCCTTCCTCTCTATCCAGTGTTAACTATAGAGATAATATCCCTGCAGCCTCACATCCCATCTATGATTACACACACCACTTGACATTGCTGTTGTTGGCTAATGATTGTGTTCATGTCATGTTGGTAAGATTACAAACTCTTAAAAGACAAATCCTCTGCCTCTTGCTTTTATTTTGTTCTGCATGCCTCACACACTTAAGCTGTCAGGAATTAAGTCATTTTTGATGGGGGTGGTGTATTTAAGTTAATAAGATAATGCATGGAAGGTACCTATTTTTTTTTTTTTTTGTGAGTACCAGGGGTCGACCTCAGGACCTCACGTGCCAGCAGGCGCCCGTGCCACTGAGCGATATCACCAGCCCTTTTTTCGTATGTGGGTTCCGGGAGTCAAACTCACAACCTCACGCTTGCCAGGCAGGCACTTATGCTGCTGAGCCATCTCACCGGCCCCAGGTACCTATTTCAATGACTGGCACACAGTAGATATTTAGGAAGTTATATGAAGAACAGCCAACTTGGGGAATGTTGTTTCATTTCCCTCCTGTCCTGTTAACCCTTGCCCAATTCACATATTTTATCCTTTGGCTGATTTAGGAGTCTATGTGTCTATCTACCTATTGACCTATTTTTCATTTTAAAGTATTTTTTGATTTACAAAGAATTCACAAAAACAGTACAAAGAATTCACACATGTCCATGGATGATCCTCAATGCACTACATCAAGGAAGCACATGATGTCCCTTTACTGGTGATATTAATTTTGATCATTTGTTGAAAATGGTGTCTGCTAGATTTTTCTACCATAAAGTTTCTGTTTTTTCTCTTTGCATTCCATGAGTATGAGTCTGCTAGGAGGAATACTTAAGAGTCCTTTTAAACATCTTCTTTCTTATCACATTTTTATTGTCCAATTTTAGCATCTATTGATTTATTTTTTGGAAACAGTTGTGGAATTCACTATTTCTTCTACATCTATTAGTTGGTATTTTACTATAAGAGTTTTCTCTTTTCCTTCATTTAGCTGTTTACTCATTTGTTAACTTATATGCACACAGCTCAGAGAATCTTATTTTTTTATAGGTTATAATCCATTCGAATAATTGTTTTGCTTGTTACTTCTTTTTCTTAGAGAGTGCAGGTGGTCAGATTGGATGGGTGGAGAGAGTGTGGAGAGAGAGGGCTTTGAGGACCCTTGTTTGAGCTGGGGTCCGCCAGACTGCAGGCCCAGAGGACCAAGCATTTGTGTGGTGTGCGCCAGCTTTGTAAGGACTGGTGTGAAAGGGAAAATGGTTGTGGATTCTGCTAGAATATACTGCTTCCTCTATGCTTCAGGAAACACAAAGGGTCAGTTAGAGGTAGATTAGTCATCCAGGCTACTCCAACTCCCTTTCTTAGCTGGAGGCGGTCATTTGTTTTGGGGAGACTGTGAGGTACCCCTGCTGAAAATAAACAGCAAGGAGATTGTCAGTGTCGAGGTCTGGGCACAAGGTGGCAGCAGTCAGCCACTGATCCTGCAGCTCAAGGGTTTAATGACTGGGTCTTGTTTTTTGCAGGGACTTCAGCACTAGTACTAATACCATTCAGATTGACAAAACCAAGCCTGTGTGGCACAACTATTTCCTATGTGGATTTAAAGGCATTCAGGTAAGTTGCTTTGGAAAGTGTGTAGTGTGTCAGCTTTATTTTATTTACTATGTCATTTTTGTCTCCATTGAGTACTAACTGCTGTTTCTCTTCCATTTTGCTTGCTCGTGATTCAGAGGGTGGGGAAGACACGACTGTTGCGGGGTAGTGCTCACAGGGGGCAGCAATGATCTTGCAGATAGCTGGCTCTTTGTAAATCAGGTGTAGCTGACAAACTCTGTCTGGCTTTTCCATCTTTGTTCATGTTTACTGTTGAGGATGCTTTCTAGGGATAATATTTACATTTTGTTCTTGGGAGATACAGGAGTAGGCTTAGGCTGTAGTATAATTCAGAGTTGGACAGCCCCAGGTTCAGACCTGGGCTCTACCCTGTTCTGTCAAAGTAACGTAATTCTCACATCTGTCTGTAAAATGACGTCACTACTGTCCTAACAACGCGTCGTAAGAATGGCATCGTGCTTGGCGATGCTGGGCTTCAGGGTATGGTGACTAGTATGTTATTGCTACTTCAGGTGGGGTTAGAAAAAGAAGATGTGATAAAATACATTAGTGCAAGTAGTTTCATAGAAGCATTGAATAACTACTTAGAAAACCTCTAATGTCATGTAGAAGACCAGAAAAATGAATTATTTCCACTTTCTCTCATAATTACAACAGCATGGAGGACAGAAAAATCAATATTGGCTGTTTTAGAGCCACTTTTATTTTTCAATAAGTGTTTTGGATATAGCGACTGTGTATAGAATCATAGGTAAAGGACATGGAAAGGTGCATTTTTGCCTTTGTGAGTCACAGGAAAACAAACTTTCGTGTGTTTTAGAGAGCTTGTGTTCCTAACTGCCTTGTGGTCCTACCTGAAACTTTACTGTGAGTATTCCAGGACTCAGGGACATACCTGTGACAGAAAAGCATCAGAATTATTGCTGATGTGTGGACCTGTGCTCCAACTGTGCAGATCTGGTTTTAGAGGTGCTAATTCATTTCTTTCTTTCTCTTTTTCTTTCTTGTGTGTCTTTCTCTCAGACACATAGTAATAACTTCTGGGAAAAGTTATTGGCAGATTTTAAATCTTCAAATCATCTGGCTTGTCATACGCATTAGTGGGAATTACAGTATTTGGACGCGATTGCTTTGAAAATGCAATTTGATCTTTCTTCTAACAACATGACTTTTTGTAGTATATGGATAAAGTTACCTAAATAATGCACATTATTTCATGTTGCTTTTGAGACTTTTAGGGCTTTAAGCCATCCTTTCTGGTTTGACAATTTACATGTACAAAGCAGGTTTGTACGATGAACTTTTGGCAGGAAGGTAATTTAAATGTTATCCTGTTCAGAAACCTTCAGATTCAGATGCTAGAAAGTTCCAGAGGATAATCTGTTTATATGAAATTGGACATGTTATCCTTTTGGGACAGAGCTATTACAGAATCTGGCACAACCCGCCTGCATTTTTGAATGTGTTGTATGTTTCAGTTTAAACATGGCATGCTAAGTTCGTGAGTATGAGTCACATTCAAGGTACCCCGTGGGCCAATTTCTAGTGAAATGTACAGTATTCTCCCAGGATTACTGTTTTAAACAAGCTATCTGATGTTCTGTATGAAAGGACATGGGCAGCAGCCATGTCTCAGCTTCTAATTTGTTTGTATTTCTGGAAGGCAATTTTTAGATGACTGAAATCAAGAAGAGAAGTACATCCAAATGAATCTCTTCTTTTGTGGTGTACAAGTTTTGCCAACTAAGATAAAAGGACAGATATTAAGGAAAAAAGCCAGTCTTTCATTTGCAGAGTTTTGTTGTTACTTTGGTTCTTCTAACTGGTTTATTGAAATTTCTCCCTAGAATAATGTTATGATGAAATGCATAATTAGGTAATATAATAGTAATTCATACTTTGGTCTTGAGTTGTTGAGTAATTTATGAAGATGTTGGTACTTCTGCTTGAGGAGGGGGTAGCCTTGAATTTATTTTTAATTCTAAACCACAAAGGGTATAATATGATATCGTCCAAAGCGTCCTAGCCTTAGATATCCATGTAAGTATATTAGAGCTTTCCCTCTTTAAATCAGAGCCTGATTGTTTATTTGGGTTTATCTATCTGTAGAAATGGAGTTTCCCTGCCTTGTTTGGAGTCTACATGCACATTTGTGGCTGGATTCTAATGTGGCTGTCTTTATAGCTACCATATGGCTAAATTGTGCCTATAAACTCTAGTAAAAAAAAATCTGGATTTCCTCAGATAGCTGACTTACATTAAATCATGGTGACAGCCTGCTGGCCCAGGTTTCTAAGTGCAGTGGAGAAGTTCTCAACTGGGAACCAGAGCCCCGGGCCCTACAGCCAGCCCCCTGCGTGTGATCTGGGGAAAGCCTGTTCGTCTCTGGTGCTTAGGTTTTCTGTAACTAAAACAGAACTGAGAAAGTTTGGAACTTGTTGAAGCAACATACTCCATGGAGACAAGCCCCTGCTTAGGGTTAGATTTTGATAAGACTGCATCAGAGCGTGGTGCTGAGTTGTACCTACCTCGCTCGTAAGTGTGTATTTCTTGTCTTGCTGTGTGGCAAGTTGAATTAAAATTGCTTTCCATTTTTCCATTGTGTTCAAATCAATAATTATCAAGACAAAACAACATTTAAAGTGATTTTTAGAAAGACATGACTAGCTTTGTGTTGAACAAAGTAAAAAGTTATTTTGAGATCCCCTTACCTTATGGGTAAGAGCTGTTAAATCAGATATCACATGTAGTCTCCACTAAATTGAGTGGCGTAACTCATGTCTATAGAAATTGTAAGAAGACTGTTGATGCATTTCATTCTCTGGGGAATGGAAGGAGGTTTTGCCACCCCCTGAATCCGACACCGACATTACGATTGCCGTCTCTCCTTACGTCCTCAGGAGCACTTCGGTCTTAGTGACCTGACTGGGATGAACTGCCTGGCAGATGGAAATATCCCACCAAGCTCCGGCCTGTCCAGCTCCAGCGCTTTGGTCTGTTGCGCTGGCTTGGTAACGCTCACAGTCCTGGGAATGAAGCTCTCCAAGGTAACTAGCACTGATAAGCAGACCTCACAGCACCCTTTCTTAAGGCGTTAGCATCTCAATCTCAAAATCAGGATGTCTTCCGTGAATGGAGAACTTCGTTTTACCAAAAGCACTGCATATGGGAGTAAGCGCTGTAACTTAGTAAGTCCTGCTGGTGACGAATTACTGTAAGGTAGCCCTCCAAACTGTGAGTGAACAGCTCTCTGTATTACTGTATTAAAATGGTCTTGAATTAAATATGGACTTTGAATACAAAGATGTCTTTCTGAAAAGATGACTTCATTAACAAGTTAAATTTAGAGTAAGAAATTCTAGGCCTCATGGTCGGGCCTGCTTATTTTCACCCACAACCTTAAATTAAATATTTGACAAGCAGTGGGTAAAAAGGATTAAGAACAGGTAATAAAGCACCGAGCAGCATATCTGTTTATGCCAGTGGGTTAGTCACTGAAATAAACTTAAAAAAATATTGCATCGCAAAGAGGAAATGCTTATTTAAAGGAAATATAAATCCTACGGGAAGTCAGCGAGTCTTAACTTTACAAGTTCACATAAATCTCTGACTTTGCATTTCAGAGCAGGTGTGCTCGGCTTTAATTGATGGTTTGGTGTTCTGGTTCAAATAAAATGTTACCATGGGTTCTTTTTACCCCAAGTACATAAACTATCAAGTTTACAGATGGTTTAGAGCACTGGGCATTAGGCAGATTTTGAAAAAGTTAACCACATGCTTAGTGTCTTTGAAGCATGCATCAACTTTCATTTTGAAAATTTTGTGTGTAGGCAGAAAGGGGAGAAAGCAAAGGCTTGGGAAGAAATTTTCTTTGGTTGTCATGTGTGAGTTTACATTGGTTAGCCCTTAGTGAGCAACGGCTTATTTGAGGGGAATGATAGCTCACTTACTTGTTATTTTAAGAAGAGAAAGGGAGGGAAACAAAGTCCATATATAAAATGTGCCTGCCCTGGTACAGCTTTTAACCTGACGGTTTGTTTTTTCATTTGCTTATTCATCATCCCACCATTATTTATTTATTTATTTATTTATTTTTTTTTTTTGTGGGTACCAGGGGGATGACCTCAGGACCTCGTGCGCCAACAGGCACCCGTGCCACTGAGCGATATCACCGGCCCCTTTTTCGTATGTGGGTTCCGGGAGTCGAACTCGGGCCCTCGCGCTTGCAAGGCAGGCGCTTACGCCGCTGAGCCATCTCACCGGCCCACCATTATTTATTTGGTGACAACTTTGGGGATATAACAGGTATACTGCTCACCTCACTGGTAATGATCTAACAGGGAAGCACAGGTGAGCAAACAGGCAGTGGTAACAGAATGAGGTAAGTGTGTTGCTAGAGCAGATCTAACCCAGATTTAGAAAGCATTGCACGTCCCAGCTGAGACATCAAGTTATTAAAGGAGTTGTAGATGTCAGTCAAGAAATACTGATGGTATTGCACTGATAGCATCAGGTAAGCGTGTTGTCAGGTGGCAGGAACATAGCGTGGAAATATCTAGAGCAAGAATAATGGCTTGTTGGGGGGACTATAAGGGCTTGTTAGGACTGAAGTGTATGGTAGTGGGATAACAGAATAAGAGCTGAGACGCTGGGCCTTGTGAACCATGTTGAAGACTTTGGGCTTTGCCTTAATCCTAGTGGGAAGCCAATGCAGGGTTTTGAAAGGAGAGTACCACAGTCAGATCTGTACACAGAGAGGTCACTCTGGTTGTGTTATAAAGTCTGGATTTGAGGATAACAGTATAAACTGTAAAGAGATGATTTGGTCTGGGGGGAAGCAGTAAGAATGGAGAGAATTGGATAAGGGATTCCGGGTGCATCTCGGACAGAATCAGTAGGGCTTGGGCATTGACTGGGTATGGGGAATGGGAACAGCAAACGATCAAGGATTTGTCTAGTCTTTGGCTTGGTGTGATTCATTGGAATAAGGACTGTAGATGGAAATTTGGTTTGAGGGGAAGCTGGGATGTTGTGTGTCAGGAATCTGTGGGCATCTTGATGAGTCTTTTAGTATTTAGTTATGAAAAAAATCTCTGTGAAGGTCAGGAGAGAGATCTTGATCTGAGATGGTCCATTTGAGAACCGTTGTATATACACTTGGCTTTTGGAGCCATAGGAGTGGATGAGACCATCCAGTGGTGATGTATAGATGGAAAGATTAGGAAGACCAGCACAGAACCCTAATAAGCTGAACATTTGAGGCATGGGCTGGGAGAGGAGATGTCTACTGAAGAGACTGAGTAGTCCGCGAAGCAGTAAGAAAACCAGAGGCGTGCACAACAGCAAAGCAAGGAAGAGATATTTCATGAAACAAATGGCTGTGTTGCCAACTGCTACCAAGTGGTTAAGTAAGACAAGGTCTTTAATATAGAAACAATGAAGTTGAACAAAACTTGTGCAAGAACGCAGCTGGGTGTGGTGGTACACATCTGGAATTTCAGCACTTTGGGAGGCTGAGGCAGGAGGATCACAGCTGTGAGCCCAGACAGGGCAATTTAGCAAGACCCTGTCTCAAAAAATAAAAAGGATCTTGGAATGCAGCTCAGTTGAAGCCTCTGGATTCTGTCACCCTCTGCCTCAAAAACAAAACAAAATGAAACAACCCTTTGGCAAGAACAATTTGAGATAGGAATGCATTGAAGAGTCTGTGAGAGGTGAGGAAATAGAAAAGTTGATTGGATTAAAAAAGTCTGGCAATGCATGGAAAAAGAGATAATTGGATATCTGGAGGGAAGTCTGGAGTGCAGGAATTCATTTCTTTGTTAATGGGAGGATTGGTGAAATTTATTTTTTTGCTTTAATATATATGTCTAAAGAAAAAGAAGTAGCTGAGCATGGTGGTACATGCCTATAATCCCAGGATTTGGGAATCTGAGGCAGGAGGATCGCCACAAGTTAGAGGCCAGCCTGGGCTACATAGCGAGACTCTGTCTCAAAGAAAAAAAAAGAAAGGAAGGAAAGCAAAAGAAGAAAAGAAGATACAAGAAATAAACAGTTAATTTTTGGAATTAGTTCTGACTGTGTCTGTTTTCGAAGTAAAAAATAACAAATATATCTTTATTGGTACTGTCTGACCCCAGTGGCTGTAGCATAGAGCTCAATATGGATATCCTGGCCCTCTCTGCTGGTCTGAGTTGTGTAACAACACTTCTAAGCGGGCCAGCATCATCATGTGGAAAGAAGAGTCTGCCCCCCCGCCCCAGTGAAATGGAATCTTGATCGAAAGAAAGTCTGTCATTGGCACAGTCTTGGATTAAGTGCCAACTGTCTATGAGACTCTTGTAAAAATCAGAGCAAAAGAACTGAAGTGATTTTAGAGATGAACTAGTTGAAAATGCTCTTTTGTTCAATTGATGTGTCAGTTAGTGGTCTGGTAGGAAATAAATGGCACACAGCATACAGCTGAAGAATGTTTAATAGGGAGATTATTTACAGGGGTGCAGGGTCAAAGGCACCAACTGGGAAGGAGCCCTTGTGATGCTGGAAGCCACTGTAATCTAGGAGCTGGGGTTATAGAGCAACATTGCTAGAAACCCAGCAGGACAGGGAAGAAAGGACACGGACGGAGATGGCGTGAGGGGGCGTGGGGGAGGGGAGTTGTCCCTGGAGGTTGTCCCCCTAGGGTGGACCAAGGGCGAGGGTAGAGGGGCAGGGGATAAATGGCAATCAACCCAGGAGCCAGAACACTAAGTACCACAAGAGATCGGTGACGAATGCTCCCCCAATTATTTTACATTCAGTGTACGTATCCCTTTAGTTGCAGACGACAATTACTGCAGATGGGATATCATAAGTAGATGTGGAAATTGTTAATTCATTAATAAACTAAATGCCACATGTCTGGAACCAGCAAAACAAAGACTAGTTACAAATACAACCCAGAAGCCAGAAAGTATGAATCAGAATGATACTAAAGAGTATGGTGCAACAAATACTTATGAAAAAGAAAAGGCTAGAGACTTCTGTTTTCAAAACATCTAAATAAAGACACATTTGCTCTTTCTCTGTCTCTCAATCTATTCTTAAAAATCATCCCTTAACAACAGAGAATATTAAGAAAAGGAAGTATAAACTCTGTCTTTGATAAACCAAGGAGACATAAATAACTGTAAACCACAGGACACAGAGATGGAAAGTGGATGGAGGAATGGTGCATGACTTGGCAGGATGGGAAAGGTCAGGGACAAGTGCCCATGGAAGAGATGGAGGCAGACGCAAGCTGACTCATCCCACTGCACGCTGGAAGGCTGAGGAGCAAAGGCGGATGATGTGGTGGGTGGGTTCTCATTGGAAAGGCTCCCTGAGGATCATTAGACTTTCAAAGCCCTCTGTGACCTGGGACCATTTTTCCACATCTGTGCAGGCGTCTTTGAAAAACAGCCAGAGATCTTCCGAACTTGGGACCAGTGAGCACTGCACAGGACAGAACAAGAAATAGATTTGAAATCTGGGGGATTCCTGGACATTCTGTGCCTGGACAGCGACATTCCCAGTTCCCTTCCACTGGTCAGCTCCAACTGGAGCCCATCAGGGCTGTTACAGGAGCCTTCGTAGCTTAAACGCAGCTGTCCCAGAGGAAAAGCCTGAAGAAACTCACATTTGCTGACCCCGCTGCCATAACAACTCTCCAGCTACTCCCCGACCCTATTAGAGGCCCATTTTCAAAGGTTCTAATCAGCCTCTTAGTGACTCACTCTTACACATGACAGGGCATCAAAGTATAAGCAGATATTAGAAGAAAGCCTCCAAAATGAAAGAAACAAAGAAAAAACAGAAACTCAGACGAAACAGAGACAATGCTGAGAATAGAAGAATACTTCAAAGAAGACACGATGTTCTCAGAGAGATGAAAGATGTTAATCCTTGAAAAAGGAATAGAATGTAATTTTTTTATATAAAAAAGAATAGACAATAAGATTGAACTCATGGTTATTAAAAATATGATAGTTAAAACAAAAATTCAGTAAAAGAATTGAAGAACCAATTCAAAAAGTAGGAGAAAAGAGATAGACAATGAGAGAAGAGTAGGAGAATTTATGGATCAATTCCAGAAAATCTCCAACTAGTTAGGACAAACAAAGAAAACAGTCATTAGAAAATTAAATTTTTTTTAAACAAATAGTATTTCTTCAAAGTGAAGATGTGAATCCTCAGATTGAAAGGGCCCATTGGTGTTTGCATAATAAATGAAAAAGGCTGAATGAAAGTAAATCATCTGGGAATTTTGAAACTCGTGTCAATAGAAAAGATGCCAAAAGCCAAGAAAGAGGGCGAGAGAAAACAAGGGGAAGAGCACAGTCGGAAGATCAGGGGCCGGTGGGATGGCTCAGCAGGGGCCGGTGAGATGGCTCAGCGGCGTAAGCGCCTGCCTGGCAAGTGCGAGGGCCCGAGTTCGACTCCCGGAACCCACATATGAAAAAAGGGCCGGTGATATCGCTCAGCGGCACGGGCGCCTGCTGGCGCGCGAGGTCCTGAGGTCGACCCCCGGTACCCAAAAAAAAAGATCAGGAAACTAATTTTTTCAAAAATATTGGTGGGAGACAGAGGCAAAGGAACAATGTCTTCAAAACACCAGTGACTTTTAACTTAGAGTACTTGTTTAAATGAGCTGATCAAGTGGGGATAGAATGAAACGTTTTTAACATGCACAGTATAAAAATTGGGAGGCTGTAGCCCACCAAAGCGAGGGAGTAACCCAAGAAAGAAGCTGACGGGGCGCCAGGAAGTGGCAAGTCAGTGCCGGACAGAGGAACTGGATATTTACAGAACGCTGGGGAAAGGAAAGCCCAGCACACGTGCAGAGCACCCCGCAGTGTAGAGAACAGTACAGGTTAGAACGGGAAGAGGCAGGGAAGACATGGGACGCATGAATCTTACAAACTAAAAACACACGATGGATATGTCTACTATACCTCATCATGTGGGAAGAATGAATTGTGAATGACATTGCAGAGCTGTCCTAGGGTGTAGGAAGACTTAGCTAGATACACAAGTAAAACCAAACACACGAGAAAGTGAGGCAATTATTAAATATAGGAAAAATTTAAAAACTTGTACCAGAAGGAAAATCGATCATTTTCCAGTGTTTGGCTCTATATGAACAATAGTCTTAGTAATAAACACAACAGATAAAGCGTTAGGCCAGTTTTTTTTGCATAATTTTGAGCAAGATGGGAGGGCTGGGGTAAGGTGTCCGGTGGGTAAGACACCTGACTCCCCACTTACCTCGTCCCAGAGCAGTGGATCAAGTCCAAAGTGGAGCCAGCGGGAGACAGCGTCTCCATCACTGGCGGTTCGAAGCAAGCGCAGAGGTGGGGGCGCTAGTCTGTGTGCACACTGGAGCTGGGGGTGGGAGGCCGCGGGCTCTTTATTGTTCTAGGCCTCTCACTCCATTTGTTTTCACACCCTTTTGGTGAAAGTAAAATAAAGAAAAGGATAGAGAGGAGAAAAGAAAAGTAACAGGGGCCCAGGTGGCCACATTGGAAGTGGAGGGGCCACGAGGGACTCTGAGACCAGGCCGGAGCTTGGGAACAGAGGAGCCGCTCACTGTAACTGCGTTGTCGGGAAGACCCGGGGAGAAGCTTGCTGATGGGATTTGGGCGAAGGAGTCCGAGAAAATACAGGTATCTTCTACTTCATGGCAGCGGTGCATTCCAAAACCAGACACCTGCACAGAATCGTCAAGCAGGGGCCTATTGCCTATTATTTTAAATAGGAAAAAGTGTAAAGCGTGGTTTCTCAATTAAAAATCTCACATTTCCCAAAATGTTATAAAACACAATAAAATTTCTTCTGAGTGACACACAAGTAGTGTAAAAAACACACCAGTCTTCTGGCCTATCAGCTAATAAGGTTGTTAACGTGTAGTTACTTTGTGCAGTGATTCTGGTATTTCTTCTCTCTTGACACCTTGTGTCCCTGGACTTCTCTCACGGTTTTGTGAACAATGCTGTGTGGAGGTTTTAGGATGCAAATACATATTTTACTATATAAATATCTGTCAAAAAGTCTTGTATTGAGAGATATGAACATTTTGTGAAGTTTGAGTATTAAAAGTCTGGAAGTGTCCCACCAGAAATATGATTATTTATTTTTTATTTAAAGACAAGGTCTTACTATGTAGTTCAGGCTGGCCTTGAACTTGCTTATGTAGCCCAGCCTGGCCTCAAACTCGTGGTGATCCTCCTGCCTCAGCCTCCCGAGTGCTAGGATTACAGGCGTGGACCACCATGCCTGGCTACCAGGAATATGTTAGTTGCAGGGGGTTCTGCAAGGCAGCCAGAGTTCTTTTATCTTCTGGTTCAGCTCACTGTAGATCAGTGGTGGTGAACCAATGGCATGTGTGTTATTGTGATTTTCTTGTAAGACAAAAGATGTTAGTGTAGAGCTGTTTTTTCTGAACTAAAAGCTCAGTATTCAGGTTTCATTGCAGTGTTGGCACTTTGCGATAAATAAGTGGGTTTTGGGTTGCAGTTTGGCACTCGTCTCTAAAAGGTTCGTTGCTGCTCTAGACTGTGTCCGGTGTTCTTGGAGTCATCCTTGGAGCCCAAGGAAGAAGGACCAAGTGCCTCCTCAGGATATTACAGATAGGACTCACCTCGGAAACAGGCTGCAGTGAAAGTGGGCCTCAGGTGGTGTGGTGCGTTAACCTGGCTTCTCTCCAGAATCCCTCCCTCTGCCGGGCAGGGCTGGGGCGGAGATATTGAATTTATGGTATTGTGGGCTGAGCAAGTGACATTCAGAAGAACCACTTTGGAGGAGTAGAGTATAGGGTAGAACTGGGCATGATGGAACATCCCTGCAATCCCAGCACTCTGGGAGGCTGAGGCAGGAGGATTGAAATTTCGAGTCCATCCTGGGCAACTTAGTGACAGCAAGATCTTGTCTCAAAAAAATAAAAAATAAAAATAAAAGAAAAAAAAAAGGAGTATAGGATTGAACTGCACCCTTTCTACTGACGCCTGAAGATGAGAATTCCCTTATTTCGTTTATTACGTTGATCTGTGAAGGCTGCAGTGACCATCAGGGAAGACATTCTGTGTGTGGATATCTTTGGCGTTTTGTCACCAACACAGTGATGTTATTCTGAGTAACCCAGGGTATGGACTGGGCAGAAAACCTTCCTCTGAGGGTGGCAGGGCACTGGGGAACATGGGGAAGTCCCGGTTGGCATCAAGAATCCTGTTTGCTAACTGGGAAGCCGGGATGGTAGAACCGGAAGGAATGACTATCCCCGGATTCTCCAGAGGTGCCTTCCAGAGAAGCTGGGCTTTGCAGCCGCAATACAGATGCCCCAAGTTCGAGGGCCAGCGATTCAGTGACATTTATGGAGCACCTGCTACGCACCAGGCATTGCTCTAGGCACTAGAGACACAGCGTGCAGACCACGCCGTTCCTGTGTTGTTGGTGGCAACGGGAGGAGATAGATAATGGTCAGCTGCACTTGTGTTTATTCACACAAACAAACATAATATAACTTCCCCTAGGGCTGTGAAGACAGACGGCCGCGAAAGGGAGAGCTGCTGCTTTAGCGAGGGCGTTAGGGAAATCCTCTCCCACCCATAGAAGTGGCCGGCGGAGAAAGCAGGAAAAGCCAAGGCCAGGGTGACAGCAACTTCACGCTGGTGCAGGAGGAGCAGGGGCCCCTGTGGCTGGGGCCTGGGTGCAGGGAGTGAGGTGTGGCATGGGCGAGGTCTGTGGCCCTGTTGCATGACCTCTTCTTTGGCTGTCACCCTAAGTGCGACAGGTCTGATTTCCGTGGGCTGTTTCTCGGAAGGAAGGCACGCCTACTGTCTGCACCCCAAACTGGCAAGGGTGGGAAACACATTAGAAAAGTAAAGAAGTGTTTAATGCCCTTGTGGACGTTAAATGCCCAGAATGGAATCCTAGCAGAAGATTTATTCACTGAGCATCCGTCTCATGCAGGGTGTGGAGTGTTTTATATGTAGAAGAGGAGTAGGGTTGAAATACTGGCTCCTTGGTGAGTTAAACAGCAGATTCCAAGTAAGTGGTGAGGCCTAAGACCATCTAAAAGGAAGGGAAGGCCGCGTCTTCGCAGAAGTCCTGGGAGGGAGCCCACGGGGTGCTCCAACCGTCCTCCAGCCGGACTGCCGAAGTGCATCAGCTGAGGCCCAGAGCGCCCCCTGCAGCCTCACGAAATTCCTTTGAAAAACTTATTTGAAAAAAAAAAAGAAAAACTTATTTGACTACGGGGATGCATTCTAATTGTTTAAGTCCCTGAATAGATTTAGTTATCTCAATTTCAGGGGCAAATTAGTTGTGTAGACATGGGTTGATACTCTTTTCAGAGGTGAGTTTTTGAGGTTTGAAATCCATACCATGCAGGGGACCTCGGGTTCAGAAGTTGAGTAAGTGGAATGTTCGAGGTTCTGGGCCAAAGATGTCCAAGGTTTCACTTTCCTGGGTTGATAAAGGCTGTTTCTTTGAGAAAATTAAAGGATATATATATATATATATATATATATATATATATATTTTTTTTTTTTTTAATGTGGGTACTGGGAGTCGAACTCAGGACCTCATGCTTGCCAGGCAGGCGCTTATGCTGCTGAGCCATATCACAGGCCCTATATATATATTTTTTTTAATATAGCTAAATTTAAGTGAAATACTTCTCAGCCTTCGCAGTGAGACCTTGTGCTAGAAGAGTAAAGCCATATCTACATTGTGAACTGTGAAAGAATCTCACAGTTATACAAAGTTTAAAGTATAATTTGAGGCCGGTGAGACGGCTCAGCGGCTTAAGCGCCTGCCTTGCAAGCGCGAAGGCCCGAGTTCGACTCCCGGATCCCACATACGAAAAAGGGGCCGGTGATATCGCTCAGTGGCACGGGTGCCTGTTGGCGCGCGAGGTCCTGAGGTCGTCCCCCCGGTACCCACAAAAAAAAAAAAAAAAAAAAAAAAAAAAAAAAGTATAATTTGAATGTTTTAATAGCAGTCTGCTACACTGTATAAGAAAAATCAGAAACAAATTTGCATTGTCACTAATTATCATGTTTAGAAGTCCATACAAGGACATTGTTTCAGTTCGCTTGGAATAACAGAAACCTCATCCATATAATGGTTCAGGAAAATAGTAGTTTAAAACATTCTGGCCAGATGTTGCCTGCTAATGAACTGCAGCAGCTGGCTTCTAAGACGTTGGTAAATCCAGAATGCAATCTTTGAAAAGAATCTCTTAATTAAGTGTTGAACATGAACTAAAGCCATGTGCTCACTGGTACAAAAACCAGGAAGCTTCGGTGTGAGCCCTGGGTGGCCTGTGTTTAAATGGCTGAATTTTTAAGTTAATAATATAAATACGAACCATTTACATAATTTTATTGATTACAAGAGAACCCCCCATTCACCCTCCAGTTATGTGGGATGGTATTTGTAACTCTGGCTGTATTTTTTTTTTTTTTTAAGTATAGGATTGGAGACTCAATCTTTTACTTAATGATTTTAAATAATTTGGTTCACTTGGGTGATGTGACTAAGCTAGCTGATTGCAGATTAGCAGTCTTGCTCCGGAGAGATTGTTTAGGTCACCTTTGTTTTTTTCCATTTCCTTCCCTAGGCTAAATACATGTTTACCTTTAGCCTAAACGGAGGCAAACCAGACTAATTAAGGAACAGCAGATTGAAGGTCACTGTTTCCAAGTGGTTGCAAATGAAATGACTGCTGCTGCAAAAGCATATGTATGCCTGGCTGTATTTTGAATTTTGTTGTGATCTGTAGGTCCTTATCATTAAAAAGTCACTGCACTATGAGATCTCCAAACTTTGGCTTGTACTCAGCAATAAAGTGAAATACCCAGTATTTAAAGAATTAACCAGAACGATGCAGGCGATATTAAGTACACCACCTATGTCCATAGCTCTTAGCTACTGCATTTATTGTGCACACTGAAAATAACTAAGAAGTGAAATTCAAGGATAAGTAATCCCCGCATCAAACCCAGAATGCTGTTGTCTGTTTCCGCACCCTCCTGCTTCCCAGAGGCGATGGGGGCCGTCAGTCAAGGTGCTGGCCCGGGCTGCTGTTTCTGTGGTGTCAGGAGGACGATGAAAGACTGTCTAGGCCGTGTCCTCCTTTGTTTACCATTTTGTCCGGAACTTGTGATGCCCTCCCTGTGCCTCAGTTTCTGTTTCTCAAATGAGAGTGAGATTAGTGCTTCCCTTAACATCTCCAGAGAGGAGAAGACCAGGGACCGGACTTAGAGTCCCACCCAAGTGTGCTCTGCATCCCCGGCGCATCTCCCAAGCCCTTCAAGTTGACAACTAAAACGAACCATCACCGCCGTCGTGGGCATACATCTCTCGTGTCTTTTATTGATTGTCTGCATCTTTCGGTTTGACTCGGCTCATTTGCTCCTGGAATATTCATCAGTCACCTTCTTCTTACTTTAAGGACTCGATGTGTTAACTACTAGTAACACATTATTGTATGTTGCAAGTCTTCACCCCTCCTCAAACCAATTTTTCCTACTTCTTTTAAAGTAGTAATTCTGAAGCGTGCGTCACTTCAGTTGTATCGAAGCAGATACATTCGATGAGATCACTGTATGTGCGTTCACTGTTATTTGCCTTGACTTGAAAATATTCTACATCCTTTCATTTTATTTGAAGTAAAGGACTTGCTTTCGAAAGAACTTAATAGGCTCAAGGATTGTGGTTGGGATTTCTCAGGAATAAGCCACCTTCTCCTTTAAGAGGCCCGCAAGCCTCTTTGGTCTCCTGTGTGTTTGTCCTTGTATCTTCAAAAGCAAGGAGTCAGGATTGTGTCTGATTTGTATTGTAAACAGGAGTATTTTTCTGATTGTATTTGCGCAGTACAACATACACTTTTGAATTGTGAATAATGCAACTTAGCATCTGTTTAGCACTTGGAAAATTTCAGAGAAATTGACCGTGACCCGTGTTCTGGCCTGCTGGACTCTGTGAGGTGAGGTGCCACTGCCAACCTCTAGACCAGAAACTTCCTGGAGCCTGACTGCAGGGTCCCCTAACTGGAACTCTGGACTATGTGTCATAGCAAATAAATACGGCAGGTTTCACTTTTGTTGCCCCCATGTCCCCTTAAAGCCTCAAAACACCAAGCATCATCACCAATAAAATAATCCACCTAACTTTGGAGGTGCCTGGGTGGGTGTTCATCCAGCCCTTCCAGGGCTTGGGGAGCCATCAGTGATGATGGTGGGGAGACTTTGCTCTTTAAGGGCACATGTATCCACTACGAATAAAGCAGGTGCAGCCAGTCTAGCAAATAATAACCCTAAAAACTTGTACCCTGAAAAATGAGATGATTGTATCATTTTCTTATGGGCATCTTTAAAATGAAGCAGTTGTCTTCTAGGGGAATAATTTTTTTTTTTTTTCTGTGAAACTGTAGAACTGCACAACAGAGCTGGTCTGAATCCTGGCTCTATTATCCTGCAATTTTATAAGTGAAGGAATATTTCTTACTGTCTCTGGATCTCAGTTTCCTCATCAGTAAAATAAACGAATGTGGACCATTAGTAGTCTTTGCAGCCCATTATTTTACCTAAGATTCTGTGATCTAAGAGGTCAAACAATACTTAAGACTATAATTTTTTGAATTACATAATAATAAACTCATGTTTATATGTAAATGTTCTCATGGATTTTTCAAGATTCTAGATCTAATTGAAAACAAAACAAAACACAGAAAAACCATATCCATTTTTTTTTAACAAAATATAATGTCACATGATCTTGTCGACTCCATCCCCAGGAAAATACCTGCTACCTTTCTCTTGTTTTCCTTGCTCACAATGACTTTGCTTAATATGCTGAACAATTAGGAATTGCTGGCTAAACTAAATTTCATAATCTCAGTGCCCACTAGATGGAGATACTAGAGTAACCATGCACTTGCATTGACCACACATATTTTTACTTCTGGGCAGTGTGCTCCCAGTTTTAATTAAAATAAATGAAGAAGTAAAAAAGGAAAGAGCACAAAAAGACAAAAAAAAAAAAAAAGTGAGGGTGTGAGGACTGAGAGTGAAACCCAGCTTCCCATGACTTTAGGGACAAATTCAAATACGGTACACTATAAATCACTGGAGAGTTTCAGAGCTGTCCTGCATGTTGCCTGCCTCTAACACTAAGTGCATTTATGAACACAATGTGGAATAATTAAATTAAAGTTGGTTAACATATGCATCACCTCAAATACTTAGGGAAAATTCAGATGGTTAGAAATGCTTTCTGTTTTAAATGTACAGTCTTCAAGTTAATGAAATTTAAATGCAATAAATATATTTCCACATGAATGTAATGCTGAAAGTTTAACACTTGGGTATGTTGCTACTATCAGCTTTAATGGCATTTAACAAATATGCATTCATTAAAATGTTTTGCAACAATTAAAAAGACTAATTATGTTGACCTAATTTGCAAATACCCACATCCCTTGAAATGGTCGCATTTATTGTCTTTGAAAAAAATCTAAGAAAATTTCATTTATCTGATTCTTCTGTTTCTGAAATTTAATTTTAGCCTTTATAAATATAATTTTTATTTTCTCTTTTGAGTATTTTTCTATTAAAATTTTAGTAGCTTACTCTCTTAAAAGCACGTTGAGCAATTTGTAAGTATTGATAATTTTTTGGAGTTGGGAAGTCTTTTAGCTCGTATATTGTGACTTTTTCTGACTCAATTATTCTGAGGCCTTTGATGATTATGAAAGTAAGAGACGAGGGAGTCAAATTTAGCTGATAATACCAAGGGATGATGCTAGAATAATAATATATTTTTGAAACCTTTTAGTGAAGTCAATGCCTATTATATTTACTCTTGCCTAATGAATAGTATAGGCATATAAAAGTAATTTAATAGTATTTTATCTAGATATCCCCAAAATCAATGATCAAGCAAAAGAAGTTTTTACAAATTGTTTTCCTTGGTTATTGAATATACCAGATACTTTAGATGCACTATTGGAGATTAATTAGGGTTTGTATAGATTTAATTTCTTAATTTTAGTAATAGCAGAATTGGTACGGGATCAAGAAATAGGAAAACAGCTTGGCTTGGGGCTAATGACTGCAGGTTAGAATTACAAGGAGTCACATGTTTCAGGTTACAAATCTGTGGCACAATATGATGGGAAGAGCAGGACTTCAGCGCCAACCAGACCCTGGTGTCCTGGCTCATTGCCTCCAAAGCTGTATGATGTGAGTGTGTTACTCAATCTCTCCAGACAGTTTTCTTTATATTAAAACCGGGACAATAGTATTCCCTTGGTAAGTTTGCAAAGATAATGTGTATAAAGTGCAGGGCCTGACTCATAGTAAGTTGTAATGATCATTACTGTCATGCCAATAATGTTATAATAAGGTGATGATGATGATGATGATAACAATCTACAGTTCTCATTCCATTTATTAAAAGGTAGATTTCCTCTGCAGGCAAGGCATTTCTGGGTCACTGGAAAATGAATAGGCTAATGTCATTGGAAGGCTTTTATTTTCCTTCTGATTGTGAGATTCAGGGATACCATGAACCAGAATAGATTAAGCAGTAAAAAGAACTTTACTTTTCTTTGTTCCTGTATAGCACTGCTTATTGTTCTGGATTTCAGGCTGAGGCTGGGAGGTAGGCAAGGAGCTTGTGTTCCTGATGGAGAGACAGACGGAGTGACCAGCAAATGGGCAAGGTGCTTTTGTGCAGGTAGTTTATTTAAGGAGGATGGAGCCTAACGATGATGAAGAATGACCTAGAAAAAGGCTACTCTCGGTTGTCTGATGAGGACAGAGAATGAAAGAAGAGAAGCTTGGATGAGAAAATATTCCCAATTTAAAAAATCACAAAATCGAGCGCTGTTGCAGGCAGCTAATAACATGAGGACGTAGGAAGGGATGCTCAGTCCTAAGAGCGTTTTAAACATTTAGCAGCCATTTTGAACCTTCTTCTCTGGTCAAATCCACCTGGGTGGTTTGCAGCGTTTTCCTCCGGAGGGGACTGGCAATACCCTTTGGAGGTGTTCTTGATTCTGCTGGCCCTGTGTCGCCTTGGTGCTGAGAGCTGCGGACGGTGGTGGGCTTCTCTCTCCTTCCTGTGGGACTTCTGAGGTTAGGCGAGGGAGCCTTGTGTGTTTCTGAACTGAAATCTAGTGGGTTTGCAAACTCTATCATGTTTCCCAGGATTCATGGGAGTTCTGCTTAGAATTGAACACTGGGGCAGGAGTACCATTTCTCTCTCTCAGCCTAAGGCATCAAAGACAGACATTATTAGTCTATAGCATTAGCACCCAGGGGAAAAACCAAAATCAAACAGGAAAAATTGTGCCCCTTGGGTTTTCCAATCAAATTATTGCTTAGAAAACACTGGGTTGTGAAGCTTCTCTTCTGCAGCTGGTTTGCGAAAGTCCTAGACCTGTGCTTTTACCTAGAGTCACGGGCATAAATATTGCCAATTGCCTCAGGTTGCCTAATTTTTACGATCAAATCTTGTTCTGTTGTCCAGTACGGTACACTATATGCTTTTAATTCTTCTCTCATAACTCCATCATCTGTCTCTAGCCATCATTCCACTGTGTGACAAGAGATTCCATAATAAATTACTGAAATGAGTAATGTGAAAGCCAGACTTCCTACTGCTTTTCTCATGGATTTTCTTCAAAAATTAATCTTTTAAGGAAAGAGTGTTTCAGAGTAGGAAGGATTTGTTTTCTAGGTTTTTGAGTGGCAAAATTAACATTTTCTAAAATTTCATTCCACATGCATAGACCACTCACTTTATCAAGATCCTGCAGGGAGTTTAGAAAACGCTTCTTACCCCCGCGTGCCCTGCTTTGTATCAGTGGCAGTCTGGTCTTTCAGCATATAGGAAGGGGTTGGCTTGCTTGGGTATCACTTTCAAATGACAGATTTTAATGAGTGCCACCCAGGTTACTCTTTGATCAATATGCTGATTTAATTCTTTTAAGTATGCAAATAAAATACAATTGTTTCAAAGATCTTGGGTAATATCCCACATCAGAAGCCCTGCTGGGCTATTAACCACTTGTTAATTTGGACTGTGTTTATTTAAATCAAGTGGAAGCAGAGCCCGTGGGCTGTATGTGTGGTTATCAAAGCCTGTAATCTCCTCTAATTTAAATAAGTTACGGGGAAGGTAAAATTGGTCGTGATTCCTGTGGTTATGGGGACATTCAGAGAAGAATTTATTCATGGTTCTTCTTCTGATAAAATTATGTTATTGCTTTATAAGTTACATACAGAAATTCAGGCAATCAGGACATTATGTGCTGTGAAGGACTCTTCCCTGGAAAGAGATGACAATGCTTCTATTATTATTATTACTATTATTATTATTATTTTTTTTTTTTGTGGGTACCGGGAGTCGACCTCAGGACCTCACGCGCCAGCAGGCGCTCATGCCGCTCAGCGATATCACCGGCCCTTTTTTCGTATGTGGGTACGGGGAGTCGAACTCAGGACCTCGCGCTTGCCAGAAAGGCACTTATGCCGCTGAGCCATCTCACCGGCCCTATTTATTTTTATAATTAAGGTTTTATTTATGAATAAACAGGACTCAAAATATGATTGTTGTCAGCTTTTATAAATATTTCATTCCTTCAATTAAGGATGTGAGTCTTAAATGTGATAAAAATTTTGTAAAATTTGGAAAGGAATATGTCACGATAAAACAAAAATTTTAATCAGAAAAAATTTAAAAGATGTATATTTCCTTTAGGGATAATTCATAGAAACCTGTGCTTTAATACGGAATGCTTTTACATCTGGAAGTTTTCATTGATTTGCTCTAGTGTTTGTTATAAAACTGTTATTTTTTCACAGTGTTTAATCTCTATGCCTCCCTCCTATCCTTTTCTCTTCTGGGCACACGTGTACACATACATGTGTACAAACACATTTAAATGGCTTGGCAACTCAGAACTTAAATTTTTATTATGAGAAAATTTCAAACATACCTAAGTTGTTCAAGGACAGAGAATGAGCACTATAAACATTTTGTTGCATTTGCTTTGTCTTTCTACGTTTTTCCTGAACCATTTGAGAGGTAATTGCAAACACCACTCCTAACACTTTACCATGCATCTCCAGAGCAAACGTTCTTCAGCAGAGCTACAATATAATTGTCATGTTTGGCAGTTTAATATTGGTGCTCTATTATTACCTAATACACAGGCCGCATCGACATTTCCCAGTTGCCTCGATAATAATATCCTTTCCAGCCATTTTCTTTTTTTCTTTTTTTGTCTTTTAAATTGTTTCTGATACAAAATTTATTCGGGGACCAGTCATTGATTTAATTGTCATGTTTCTATAGTTTCCTTTATTCTAGTACAATTCCTCAGCCTTTTTTTGTTTTTGATGATGTTGACATTTTTTAAGAATACAGGCCTTTTTATTTTTTGGTCAAATTTCCTCAATTCGCAAATTGTCAGATGGTTGCCTTATTACTGGATTGAGACTAACTTCCCCCCAAGAATACTATAATGTCCTTCTCAGTGAATCGTATCATATGGCTTCTGTTTCTACAATTGTGCTTGTTATTCTTATTTTTAATACAAAGATAAGTAGAGATCTGCTGCCTATGCAAAAGAATGCCTGTATTTAGGTATGTGATATAAATTCCCTTTTATAAAGGTGAGCTTTCTGTTATACCAGGTATGAAAAAATTGATTAAAAGTGGTAGAAATACTGTATTCTACTAAATTTTAATTTATACAAGGCTCAATGCATATTTATGGAATGAATGAAAATATTGATGACTAAAAAAATCACAAATTCTCAAGATTTTTCAAGGAATGAAAATTCTCCATTGTTACAGTGCTATTTAACTATTTTTATGCTTTCCTCCATTGCTTTGTTTAGGAAACAAAATGTACTAAGCTTGGAATAAACTGTTTGAGATGTCTAACATAAAAATAACCAAAGCAAATGTAATTTTAAACTGTCGCTATGGGCATAGGTCATGTGATCCAGGCTTTGTATATATCACATTTCAGTTGTAATGACATGGGCAGAGTCCAGGGAGAACACCAGGCAACATGAATTTAGTTTGTCTCACAAATATTTACACATCTCTGTATCTCTAATTATTGTAATCTTTTAAGGGGCTTATACTCCGTGGGCTTAATTCTTTAAAGGTTATGTTAGATTAAAGAAGTTGATCAGCAGTATACATAGCTGTGGAAATGCCCCTGCAGCCTGCCTGGATGAATGCCGGGCGTACCCAGCGCTTCCAAGAACAGGTGGTCCTGAGCGCGCCCGACACGGGTGCACGGCTGCCTGTCATCTGCATGCTTTCTTATGTGTATGAACCTCTTTTTTTTTTTTAATTTTTCCAGGTGGGTGGTGTTGATAGAAGTCAGGACCATCATTTGATCTTTTTCGGTTTCTCTGGTCATGTAGTCAGGAAAGAAAAGACAGAGGCAATGAGTAGCTGTTTTGTTGAGCCTGGAACCATTCCCATGTGTTTGTTCACTCAGGACCACCTGTGACACTTGGCATGCTTTCATGGGGCTGTGGCTTAAGTCTGGGTTGTAAGATGGCTTAAGGGGTTCCCCCTCCTTGATTAAAGCATTAGCTGTAGGACAGCACCATGACCTCTGGCTTCTCATTTTGTATTGCAGAGATGTTTACCTCTGGGTCCATTATGGTTTAGAACTAAAATGCCCCTCAAAAGTCTCCTGTTCAGAGGTGTGACTTTTGGAAATGATGGGATCATGGAGGGGGCATTATACTCATCAGGGGATCGATACATGGATGAGTACACAGCTGAATGAATGTTAGGAGGTAGGGCCTGGCTGGAGGTGGATCTCTGGGGGTATAACCTGGAAGGATGTATTCTTCTCCCCAAATCCTCGCTTTCCTGTCATTCTACTTCCTGGCTGCCATGAGGTGAGCGGCTTTCCTTCGCCATGCCTTTCCACCATGATGTTTCTGTCTTGGAACCAGACAACCATGGACTGAATCTCCTGAACTGTAAACCAAATTAAACCTCTCCTTCTTTAAATTACAAGTGCCTTGTCCCATGGACAGGAAAGCTGACACAAGGCTAGTATAAGGCTTTCAATCACAGAGACTATCCCTTTTAAAATCTTTGGATCCCCAGTGACCTAAATCACAACTGATTTGGATCAGGCAGTCTGGTGCCTAATTGAATTTAAAAAAGAGTCTCATTTGCAGCATGATGTTTTCCTGGTGATAACATTAATAATAATAATTATTATTTTTTAACTTAATGATTTGAAATGTTATCATTTTACAATTAGGCTTAATCCAGAGGATTTAATCACTTATGCACATTTAGAGAGGAGTTCTGCTTCAGGTAGGGCTGACCCACCAATATCTCCCTCTCCTTTCCTGTGATTGTGGCATCTGTGCCACACTGGTGGTTAAAATGTTGTCCTTAGCTTCAGCCCTTTGTGCCAGGCGCTGGGTTCTTTCTAGCTGGTAATAGGCTCCAAACAGGTGACTTAGTAGACTTGTTATAGTAACAGAAATGATAAAGTCTGTCTTTTGTGGACACCTGAACTTTGAGTTTTATTGCCTACCTCTTACATTCTCAGGTAAGGAGTCACTACACAGGGAGATGGTAATGGAATGAAAGGGGCACTGTTGTAGAACGTGCTTCTGTGATAGCAATCAGTTACCAAGCCCGGAGGAAGTGCTGCAGGTGCCAACACCTTTGATGGTGAGAAAACCTCTCTTGCACTCTTAATTATAATCTCCTTGAGTGTAAAGATTCATGCTCTTTTAGTTTTACATTCTGATTTCTAATTTTTTCTTTGGAGAAAGGAAATAGGCATTATATACTATAAAGTATAGTAGAATGGATTTTTTTTGTTGTTGAACAGAAATTTAAAGTTGATTAAGTATTTCTAATTAAAGAGTTATACTTAAGAATCATAAATTCTGACTGAAAATAATGGCAGTGAGAAATCAATTTTCAAGTGTGAGTTTGAGTCTTGAAGCCTAGGACATGAACTGGCGATGTTCAAAGCTATGAGTACAAGTAGAAACAGCATACCATCTTAAATGGGTACAAATATATTTCTTAGTAACTTCTGGTTTCCTTGATCTCTTCAGGAATGACTATAGATTCCTTTTTTTTTTTTTTTTTCCTGTCTTTTTGAGACAGGATCTCACTATGCAGTTCAGTTCAGGCTGGCCTTGAACTCACTTTGTAGCCCAGGCTGGCCTTGAACTCACAGAGATCCTCCTGCCTCAGCCTCCCCAGTGCTGGGATTACAGGCATGGGCCACCACACCTGGTGACTATAGATTCCTTAAAAGTCATTTTTGTTATTATAAAAACAAGGTACTCATATTATAGAACATTAAAGAATTTAAAAATGTATTAAAATGAAATTAAAATAATCTATAATTTTAACCAAACTTTGGCCTCACTATCACCTTGAGTATTGTGATTAAAATAAAATCTTTGAGCTAGGTGAGGTGGCACACATCTGTAATCCTGGAACTTGGGAGGCTGAGCCAGGAAGATTGCAGTAGTTAACGGCCAGCCTGAACTACATAGTGAGACCCTGTTTCAAAAAACAAAAACAAAATAAATAAAAACAAACAAAAAAACCTTGAGCCAGGCGTGGAGACACTCGCCTGTAATCCTGTCACTTTGGGAGGCTGAGGCAGGAGAATTGCCAAGTTTAAATCCTGCCTGGGCAACTTAGCAAGACCCTGCCTCAAAATAAAAAATAAAAGGGACTGGGGGATGTAGTTTAATGGTAGAGTGCCCTTGACTTAAAAAAAAAACAAAAAAACAAAAAAAAAAAACTTTGTACCTTCTTTAAATACTACAGTGCAGGGAAACTACATTTGCTCATAGCATTTTTATAGAGGATCAACTGTGTGCCAGACCTTGTACTAGGTACTAGGTTCTGGGTGAAACTGACTGAAATGACACCTTCTCTCATGGAAATTACACTTGAGTGGGGGGAGGGAAACTTTCTTCGTTACTTTTCTCTCATTGCTGAGACAAAATACCTGACGCCCAAAGTTTAGGAAGGAAAAGTTTAGCTCATGGTTTGTAGAGGTTTCAGTCCATAATGAGCTGGCTCCAAAGCAGGGTGGCATGGCAGAGGGGCAACAGTTCATGGCAGCAGAATACAGCAAAAGCAACAAGAGCAAAAAGGGGAAGGAGCAAGCCTCTTTTCCTCCCTTATATTGTATGCAGGCCACCCACCCTAGGGCAGGTGTAGCACTCACACCATCTCAGTGCCCTCCTCTTGCACAAGCTCAGGATGTTTACACAGTGAGGACCAGAAGTTTCTAAACTTCTCAAGTTGACACAGTGGATCAACCATTACAACATCCTAGAGCATAAAGAGCTGCCCTAGGGCATGTCCTCTACACCCTAGGATGTAGAACTGCTGAGTTACTTAGTTAAGCTTCTACACTTCTCATATTGACACAGTGAATCAACCATAACAGAAACCAAAATCAAATAAATGACAGATAACACCAGGTGGCCCCAGCCTTGAAGAAGCAGCAGCATGCAGGGTGGGGAGTAGCTGGGGCTCTGAGATATTGAGGGGAGGTGAAGGAAAGCCTGTCAGTTGAGATGACATTTGAGCAGACATTCTGGGACAAGGACATTGCAGACAGAGAACTTGGTAGATATAAAGTCCTAAGGTGGGGGGACACTGATTTCTAGTGGCCCAGTGATCAGCACTAACGTCTGTTGTGCGCTAATGACATGCTAGGCTTGTAAATGTGTTTCATAATACAGTGCAGAGTCAGGGTAAGGAACTCAGGCTCTGGGAGGCAGGAAAAGTTTCCCAGAAGAGTTTCTGCTTGAGTTTAGTCCCAGAGATGGAGCATTGGAAAGGGCAGGAGGGTAGAGCATTCTGTGAGGTTGTAGCATTCTGGTCTGTTTTCTGCCCTGAGGTAGCCTGAGAAACTACAGCAATGCCTTGCTGGCAGTTGGTACTTCATACATGATTGTTGATTGAACGCAGAGGGTAGAGTGTTGGCAAATACCAGAGGCACAGGGGAACACAGCATATCCAGAATATTGCTTGTCTTAGTTACTTTCTCATTGCTGAGACAAATTCCTGACACCTGAAGTTAAAGGAGGAAAGGTTTATTTTGGCTCACAGTTTGTAGAGGTTTCAGTTCATAGTCAGCTGGCTCCAAGGCAGGGTGGCATAGCAGAGGGGTATCCCAGAGGAGAAACAGTCCATGGGAAAAGCAGGGCAGGCAGAAGGCAGCAAGCAGCAACCAGCAAGTGACAAGCAGCGACCCTCTTTCTGTCCCTTGTATTCTACCCAGGCTACCCTTAGGGTGAGTAGCACTCACACCCAGGGTGGGGCAGCCTTAATCCTCGCCTTGCACCATGAATCAATCCAAGCATCACATCCTGGATCCCAGTGTCACACACCCTAGATCCAGCCACCTCCAAAATGACCTCATGAGGCTTTGGGGAAGACATCTAGATAGAAGCCATAACATTGGTATTAGTTAATTGTGACAAGGTCATGGACTAGGTAAAAAACAAACAAACAAACAAACAAAAAAAACAGGTTAGGAACTGGTGGCAGAAGCAGTGCACTTCATAAAAGGTCATATGTCTGCGTTTGTGAGAAGCAGTGGGGTACTCTTTGGTAGCACATAAAAACTAAAAATTGGTATTTTGTAGAGATGATCGTGGAGCCTGGGAAAGCAAAGTAAGTGTCTCTGTCCATTTTCTGCTGTTCCACCCCAGGCTGGGTCCATAGAGAAGTTTTATCCTCAGTTCCAGCGGTTCAAGCGCACGACCCCTGCATGGGCTCTGCTCTGACAAGGGACTTCCAGGTGCAACATCAGGGCAGAGGGCATTGTGCTGGGAGCGCATGCATGAGGGGCAGATGTATTCTGTTGGGACACATGCACGAGGTGAGGTCACACAGTGGCGCAGGAAGCCAGAGAGATACAGGGCCATTTGTGCTTCCTGACAACCACTGACAAGGGACCGAACCAGGGTCTGAGAGAACTATATGGATGCCTTGCAAGGGTGCAGCCCCAAGGCCTGATTATTCCCCACCAGGCCCAGCTCTTTCAGTTCCCAGCTTCACAACTGCCACACTAGACCTCCAGGACACCACCCTTTGGGGACGAATCATACCCAAACCGAAGCTCTATGTGATGGTGTGAATAGCTTCATTTTTAGAAAAACCAAATAGAACAAAAATTGTTTGAATGTTTGAATATTCCTTGAGCCTCAGTGACTATAAAATGTTATCATATGCAAATGCAAAACATTAAGATTCTTGCTAATGGGAAAATAGCCCACTATCCCCTCTCCCCCGGTGTTTCTGCAGTATTGGGGATTGAACCCAGGACCTTCACATTGAGCTACACCCCCACTCCTCCTCTTTCTTTTAATTTTTAAGTCAGAGACCTGCTAAGTCACTAAACTGCCCAGGCTGGGCTTGAACTTGTGATCCTCCTGCCTCAGCCTCCCAGAGTCTGGGATTATAGGTGTGTGCCACTACACCCAACTCCATCGCCACCTCTGTCAACATGACTTCCACCTCATACCTGTTGTGCTTCAATTTTTTCTTTTACTTGTACCATCTGGTCATTTGCTTTCTTTTAAGAAAAGTCTAGGAATTATGCAATCAAAAATATATTTAATAATCTCAATAAATTAGAAGAAGCAGAAAATCAAGGCCAAGGAAAGAGGAATGAAAATATACTGTTAATCACTTAGGATTAAACTCTTTTGTTTAATCTTATTTACTGAGGTTCCTGGAAGCCAATTTAAAAAGGGAAACATGCAAAGTTATATAGGTCTTATTATCAAAACAGAGGAATCATTTCAGTCCTTTGGCAGAGGTAACAGCCTGGGGTGCTACCTTTTAGAATAAATTTCTCACATGGATTCTTTAGAGCACAGACATAATTGACTTAGTATGTTTTCCTTTGCTATACCAGAATACTGGAGACTAAGTTATTTATAAAGACAAGAGGTTTATTTAGCTCATGGTTCTGGACGCTGGGGCATCCAAGATGGGGAGTGCTTCACGACTCTGAGCGCTTCCCTTCAAGGTCTTGGCAACTCAGTACACTTGCACTGGGGACCAAAGCCTCAACAGGAATTTTGATGGGGACTGAGCACAGCAGGAAGAAAAATAACCCATGCAGCCATCGAGAAACCAATTTCACAGAAAGGTTCTAACAATGACCTGCAAGGATGTTCTCACCGTGACATTTATGCACAGCTCAGAAAAAAGTTGTTTTCCTGTAGCAACTCTTTGAACACCACTGCCATTTTTTGACCCTAAAGATTCTCTGACTTCTTGTCAAAGTCTTTGTGAACTGACTGGGGTTTACATAGACTCTTTCCCCTAGACGAACATGTCTACTGAGTTATGTATTTGATGATGACTCACAGAAGTTACGTTTTCTCTTTGCTTTGTGTCTGTACTGTATCTGAATTACGAGATCCAAATTAGGAAAGTTGCCAGGTGTTAATGGGAATTATTGCTATGCTGGGGGAAAATAATGATTAGTTGCTGAATGCCCTCATTTCTACCATCTTCCAGCGGGTCCAGGGTGGGTGGCAGTGGGATGCCAGCAGTTTGGTTCTGAAGCATGGACTGGGACAGAGCTGCCCCAAACACGGTAGGATGGAGGCCCCCCAGGGAGGGGAGGGCCCCACGGTCACGGGCGGGCAGTTCTAAGATGCCCTGGCCAAACCGCAGAGAGTAGGCCTGCCCCCATCCAGGATTGTCATCATTACTTAGCGTTTTCGGAAGGTCAGAGCCAAAATAAGCGACTCATCAGCCAAGTAAGCGACAGCAGCCTTTACCGCAGGCGTTGGAGGCCCACTGGAATTTAGCAGCAGTGACTTGGGTCATGCTCCTGTCTGAGTCCGTCCATCTGGCCAGGTTTCCATCTCCTGCTTTCTTCCCACAGCAACATCTTTTTTTTTTTTTTTTGCACTTTGCTCTTCCTCCTCCCGATGAATTACCTTGGTTTGTGTGTCTGTGGCTCTCCCACGAAACTTCCCCCCATTTTTTCTTCAGAATTTAAACAATAACAGGGATTCAGTTATTGGTGCTAGTGAGACGTAAGTGAGAAGGGAAGGTGTTGGGGGCTCCTGAATTTTGGGTTCCTGGTCCAGCCCCAAAGCCCCTTCCCTGTTAGGGGTACCTGTATAATGTTGTACTTAAAAACATAGGGGCAAGACTGTAAAGTCCACTTAGTAATAAAAAACCCCTCTCATGAAATTGAAATTGTAATACATGAAAAAGTGCTCAGAACAATGTGTAGGGCAGTGAATAAGCTGTTGTTGTTGTTATTATTATTTTGCTGTACTGAAACTTGAATCCCAGGGCCTTTCCACTGACCTACATCCCCTGCCCTTTTTAAATTTTTTATTTTGAGACAGGATCTTATTAAATTGCTAAACTGCCAGGCTGGGCTCAAACTTGCAATCCTCCTGCCTCAGCCTCACAGAGTGTTGGGATTACAGGCACCAGCGTGCCATTATGGTTACTGAGCTACAAACGTGAACCGCGTATTGTGATCACTTCGGGTTGTGGGACGGCGACGAGCATTACGCTCTTTGGGAGGAACGAGTTCAGGCTTGTGCTTGGAGATGGAAAATGGGAAAGACCCGCAAGCTCCGAACCATTCAGTGAGGTGGATTTTTCTTTCATTTAAGCTGAGGAGAAAATAAAGGTGTGATGAGAGAAATGTCTGCATCTCGGGGCCCGTGGCCCGCTTCCGCTGATGCTGGGAGGGAGGTTCCATTTGCGGGTCCAGAAATCACGCGCCGTCAGCTCCAAGGCCCAGAGCCTGGGTGCAACCTCTGTTCCTTGAAGCAGAGCCACAAGGCTGCCTGGTGGGTTTTGGAGCCAGGGGTGGCTTTGAGTCTTCACTTAGTTACTGGGCCTTTCTGAGCCCCGATTTCCTTTTCAATGCAATAGCAATTACAATTTGAGGGTTGCTTTCAAAATCAAATAAGATAGCATGTCTGCCCTTAAAAGATATCTGACATTTGTTAGCTTTCTTCTCTTTTTTTATATGATTCTTTCCTGTCTGCTTAATTTATCAAGAAAGAGTGCAAGAAGTGTCGCTCGCACGCTCAGCACCTGGGGGCTTGTTAAGCTATAGTTGGGACCAGCAGGCATGAGCGGGCCAAGATCACGACCTCTAACCAGTTCCAGGGGAGGTGACACTGTGGGGAGACCACAGAGGTGCAGCAGACCATCCGTCCTCTGTCCTATTAGACTTGTGTTGGTATTGTCACAGTGCTGCCACACACACTTGTATGCCTGAGGTCGTCATTTCAAGAAACATGAAAGCTGTGCTGTATCGGGTACAGCAAGGTCCCTTCTCATCCAGGACGGGCAGTGATGGCTGAGACTAGAAGAGGCCAGACCCGGATGTGTGCTCAGGGTCTCTGCATCGAGAACCCCGATGATTTCACGGACAGTGCCGCATCTGCCGTGTCGTAGAAGGCCTCATCTCAGGACCTGGGTCCTGCACCGCCAGCTTGCTGGTCGTGGCTGCAAATGTCCCTTTCTTGTTGAGTTTAGAAGGCGCTTCTGCCCTCACTGAGCACCTCGGATAGTGTTGGAGGCGCTGTCTGCTCTGGGTCTGTTGGATCTTGCTTCCGCCAGGGCTGGCAGATGGAGGGTCCACCTTTGTTCTTTGTGATGTTGTCACTTGCAGGGGCTTCACGTGGCCTCCTCGGTGTTTCTAGATGTTAGCAGGATTTTTCAGGAACCTCCTGTTTCTCTCTAGTTTCTGCTTGTTTTCCTACTTGAACTCCTTTTTTTCTTTCCTGTGCTAGCTTCCTTGCTGAAACTTTTCAGCCTTAACCATCAGGATCAGTTGTATCCCTGTGCTTACCTTGGAAATCGGCTGCCATTGTCCTCAGGCAACTTTTCCTTGAAGTAAAAAAATGCAAACGTTACTAATTCCTTTGAGGCACATCTCTTTGCATTAGAGATGTGAAGAAGAAATAATAGTCTCTCTCTTTTTTAAAAAATGAAGGCAGCCTTTTTATAATAGTAATAATTTTTCTCCAAAGTGTCTCTGAGTTGGAGCTTGGTCATCAACCATGTTAGCAAACAAAGCGAGTCTGCTTTGGCCTCCTTTAGACTCACTGGAGGATCACCCTGGCTGGACGCTGACTCACAGATGTGCAGGTTCCAGGAGGAAGTTGAGAACAGCGCCAGGTAAGGGGCAGGCAGGCATTTCGGAAGTTAGGGTGGAGAAGGATTGCAGGAGGAGAATATAGAGAATGTATTTCCGAGAAAAAAACTAACAAGCACCATCAACAGTGCACCTTACCCACCTTTATCCGGGGTTATATTGACAGACAGATGGCATACCCAGTGACAGAGGACAGTTGATTATTGGAAACCAGGCCTGGAGGAAGCTGGGTCATGATGACCCAAGTGTGAACGTGCCTTTGGCAGGAGTACCCTCACCCCAGCCCCTCTCCTCCCTAGTTCCTGCCAGGGGGCCTCCTTTTGAGGAGCCCCATGGGAAGCAGATTTCACAGGAGTGTGTGGGTGTGGCTCATTCTGTATGGCGTGATAGCAGGGGACAGGCAGGTGGCTCGTATGCCTGTAGCAGCAAACAGAACCTTTCTGCACAGTAGTCTCCGTTTCCTTTGGAAGACCTGTTCACCTGAGCACGGTAATATCCTGTGCTTCTTGAGGACAGAGGTTGGCCTGTTCACTTGGCCGCAGGACCCGATTTAAATGCTGTGATGTGATTGAGTTAAATGAATGAACAAGGTCATTTCCTTCCTTTCTCGTGGCTCGCTCTCAGAGTGGCCGACAGGAGCATTTGGGTTCTGTCTCAAGCCATGTTCTGCTTCCCAGAGGAGTTCAGCTTCCCAGAGGCCTGGTTAACTCACTTGAAGAGATTCATCTTCCTTTCTCTGTAGTTCTAGTTTTGACAGTCTCCCTAGGAACACTGCCAAACAGAGGTGAACTGTCTGTATTGATATCTTGAGTCTTTATTATTACTGTTTGTATAAACATCCAGGCTTAGCGAGGCAGCACATGCAGGGATCTTCAGCCCTTCTCGGTGACTTTTAAACCTAACTCTGCTATTTCTCCTTTTACCCAGAGGCTCGGTGCCCGAAAATGGGTGAGCAGTTTAATGGGGGGTGTGCATATGACATTCGGTTCCTTCGAAGGCTGCTTTGGGAGAGTCACTCATTAAATATCTTCAGTAGGTGAAGGAGGCCCGTGGATAATATTGGGTTTCTCCTAACTGTCTGATGGGCAGAAATCAGAAGAGAGACTGTTCGTTGGCCACAGACATTGGCAGAGTTTCTTCTGCAGTCAAACTGCCTTCCCCGATGATCGTCAGACATTAAATATTTTGGAATAAGGGAGAGAGAGCCAGCCTAGTGTGGTGGTAACTGGCCTTCTTGGCGTGCTTGGGTGTACATGTAGAATGAAACACATTGCCAGGCTGAGTGGCAGCACTTGCCTGTAATCCCAGCTATGTGGGAGGCTGAGGCAAGAGGATCACAAGTTCAAGGCCAGCCTGGACAGCTTAATGAGAACCTGTCTTGAAAGAAAGAAAGAAAGAAAGAAAGAAAGAAAGACAGAAAGAAAGAAAAAGGCTGGGTGGGATGTAACTCAGTGGCTAAGTAGAGGATCCCTGGGTTCCATCCACAATACTTCAAAAAAGAAAAGAAACAAAATCAAAAGAAAAGAAAAGAAAAGAGAACACCATTGCTGGGAAAGAGTGTAAACCCTTCCTGGTTGTTGCTTTCGTGTTGTCGGGTGGCATGTGTGTGGTGCGTGTGTGTGGGGGCGGGGGAGAAAGAGAGCACCGGGCTCCAGAGCTGTCAGGTAGAAAGTTGACGCTGGCCTTGGGGTCCCTGACTCGTTTTGACTTTCCTGTGCTTAGCTTCCAGCGGGCTACACTTCGGTTAATGAGTGTGACAGCTGTGCTTGTTCTCGTGAAATCTGCTGAGATCTCGCCTAATTGAAGTCAGTATGGCACGTTGACTCCGTGCCTTCGAGAGGGACTCTCTGATTATAATATTGGAGGATATTTTAAGACTCCATTTCCAGTGTCCCCAAGGGACAGAGAGGGGTGGGAAGGCCCCGTGTCAGCTCCCATACGCCAGGTGTCCTCTCTGCACCATCCTGGGAATGGTTCTGTTGGCGTTGTGCTGTCTCTGGCCTCGGCTGTGGGTCTAACTCATTTCTGATAACTCTCTGAAGCATGCACGTGTCTTCCTTCAATAGGGGTGGAGATTTTTTTCTACACTTTCATTTCTAGAGTCTTCCCATCTCTTAACCATCTGACCTTGCTGCCTTTTGTGCTGGGGTGATGGCCACGGGAGGGGAGGCTGGTGGCCTGCAGTTGAAGTTTTCTCTCCAGGCAGGCTTTGTTTAGCAGGTAGGGATGTCCCTGTCCCTCGGTTGGACTGAAAGGCGGTAAAGGGGACACACGCTTTCATTCCCCGTTGGTGAATTGGCCCCTCTGGGTGCATCTAGAATCTTAAATTCTGTCTTGCCCTAAACACTTAAAAATAGTCTTACACTACAGAATAATTATAATACCTTTACTTTTGGCCAGAGACTTAGGTACTTTCTGAAATGATTTCCTATTCATTTGTAAAAATAATAAACAATCCTCCCTTCCTCCCTCCCTCTCTTCCTTTCTGCCTTCCTTCCTTCCCATGAGTTGTCCTTGACACCAGGATGTGGGGGACTTGAAGGGATCGCTCTGAATGCAGTCCAGATAGATGGCCCTGAGAAGTGCATGTCTTATTTGTGCAGTTGTTACCACATATCAAGGATTTTTCTTCTAAAAAAGGTGATTAATAAGCATAAAATCCTCAATGCTCTTATTTTCTGTCTTCTTATGAGGGAAGATATTTAAATTTGGGTGATTCTCATTTGTCTTTTCACCCATTTGATGGAGAGAAAAATGGGTCGCGTTGTCTCCATTTTGGAGGAAGCAATTGGAGTTCAACCTGAGAAAAACTCAGGCTTTGACTCCGACACGTCAAGTTCAGATCCCGGCTCCTGCACTTCCGTTATCTGCGTCTACATCTGGTCGTTCTCCTCTGCATACTGTCAGGGTGTCTTGGAAGCTTAAAGGAGACAATCAGCATTCTCAGCACGCACCTGGCTGTGTGTCCTTGGTGACTTTTCACACTGGCCCAGGGTTGCAGTTAGGTGGGTGCCCAGGTCTGCCTCATCTGGGTATGTTGTTTCTCTGTATTTTAAATTCAAGTGTTTTGACCTTTTGGTTACTAATTTATTTTTGATGTGCCTGTTATAGACATGTCACTGGTTCTGTGTGTCACCAGGCCACGTGCAATGCCCTTTATGTCAAAATCCCAAGTTTACCTCATGTCACAAGACAAAGTTAATGTTAGTGAATTCACATGGCCAGCAAGAAACGTGACACTTGCAGAATCTGTCAGATGGCGTTGGGAAGCTATTCTCAGCAAATGGGAGTGTAGGTGTTTATGAGTACTTATGACATGCTTGGCATTGTGTGAAGAGGGTGGCACAAATGGGTCCTGTATCTGTCTTTCAAGGACTCAGTTTTCTGGAGGGAACAGATGTGATGGAGACATGACACAAAGAACAATAATAAACACTGTGATTCCGCTTACCGTAGGTAAGTGGGCTCTGGCCCAGGAGCTTCATGGGCTCTCGTAGCCTGGTAGAATAAGAGACAAATAAACCTCCCCTTGAAGCATGATTCAAAAATGGTAATAGAATTATACATACGGAGCGCCGAGGAGGAGTAACATGGCAGGTACGAGTTTGGATGGTGGTGTGCGTTCCAGAGGGAGGTGATCCTTGCATTGTTGACCAGAGCGAGTGGTGCGGAGGAGGACAGAACATTGTTCACATAAAGGCACTGGGAGGTGAGGAAAGTCAGCGTTTGTTCCGTATTCCCGATAGCTGGTGCTTAGGGTTATGGGACTCGTGGTAGAAGATCAGGGGTCAAGTCATTGAAGACCTTGTGTACCATGCTATGTGTATTAGGCACTGGCAATCAATGAGGCAAGACATGACGACGGTATGTGAGTGTTTCAGAAGGGACACTCTATGAACTTTGCTAATCAAGGCGAGAAATAAGGGTCTGCGTAAAGTCTTAGAAGAATGAATGAACAGTGAATGAATGAGTAACTGAAATAGATGAAAAAGTCTTAGAAGAATGAATGAACGGTGAATGACTGAGTGACTGAAATGGACGATACTAACTCTAGGTGTTGTAGGGGTTCAGAGAAAGTGGACGCCATGGTGGGAGATTGCATGAGGGAGGAAGAGTTGCGTGGCAGCCTGATGACTTGCCCGTATAATGTGGTCAATAAGCTGGCTATTGAGTGGTGAGAGGACTTATTATAGAAGAGGACAGGAAGCAATACCAGGTTGTATAAACAAGTGTGAGATGCTCAAGGAGACGTATCTAACTGGAAGAGAATAGTAGATAAGACCATTTCATATGCCAGAGTTTGGAAGGCTTTGAAATGCCAGGTTGAGGCATTTGAAATTGTTTATCAGTAGGGAGTCATTGAAGATTCTTGGACAGATATTTCGAGATCTTCAGTTTGGATAAGAACTGTGCTCATCTGTTGGGCCTCTTCATCTTAGCTGGAGGAAGATGTGTCTGGTGAGAAGTTCTATTCTTACGTGCAGTGGAGATGTCAGAGAGACACATCACTTTTGGACTGGAAACACACTTTGGCTTAGGGAAGACTGTGGAATAGTACAGGGTTGGGAGACAAAGGAGGCTGAGGCAGAAATGAATGATACCGTAAGTCTAGAGAGAGATGGAGTAGAGAAAGGTGGGAGAACCTGGCTGCCCTCTGGAGTCTTTCAGGGATGTCAAGAGCAGCATGTGTAGTCAGCGTCTCATTCCATGCCTGTAGAAGGCTTGTAACTGATCTTGGAATGTTTCCTATGGACCGCATGGTCATCTGCAGTCCTGTTAACACCTTGCTCCAGGAACTTGCTATTACTTAATCAGAATTGTCCCTGGAATTCAAACCTATTTGTCATGTGTGGAATAAGAGATAGATGAGAAATAAGTTCTGACGATACTCACAATACAAATCAATTTTTACTTTTTTCAGGTGGAACTTGCAGAAATCTGTGCCAAGAGTGAGCGTTACATTGGTACCGAAGGAGGAGGCATGGACCAGTCCATATCATTTCTTGCAGAAGAAGGAACTGTAGGTGGCATAAAGCTGTTTGGAGATTAGAGCTAGGGGCATTTATCATAGAGAGGAAGGCATAGGGATCCCCAGCATGCTTGCTTATAAGCTCTGTTGTAGGATGTTATTTCCCACATTTTCTCAAAGCTACTCTGTTTCATGCTAATCACCTCAACCTTACGCTTCCAGACTTATACCAGGTCTACTTTTCCTCCTGTGCCTAGTTCTTTTTCTACTGTCTTCATTGTTAAGATTTCTCTATTTCCTAGTTATAGGGACCTCCTTTCTTGCTCCTATCCTTAATCATTTCATCTCATGACATTTCCATACTCTCATGTTGGTTTTAAACCCAAATGTTAGCTCTCTGACCATGGATATTCATAACCCCTTCTTTTTATAATTTACTCTCTGGTCTCATTTTTCTCTGTCAACATTTTTGGGGCTTCAGTGGTGGGAAAAAGAATGTTGACAGTAAGCCAGGAATGAATTCCTTTGCTGGATACCACTTCCCTTTGGCCACCAGTTCCTCTTGGTAAAGCAGAGGTTTTGGTTATTGCCCATAAACTGCCCATTTCCAAAGTAGAAGCAGACATTTCTTCAGGATCTTTTCTTAGTTCTTCATCACATTCCTACAGACTTGGCTATTTTCCAAGAACACCTGGACTCCTTCTTATTAGGCATATTTATCATTGATTCCCCTGAGTCAAAGACATGAGGCCTGAGGAATTTGGTTGAATACTAAGGGAATTCTCTGGGTGTTTGGACAAGACCTGATGAACAGACATGGTGGTGGGAGTCCAGATGGCCATGTAACCTGGGGTGGGGGTGGGGGTTCTGAACCGCGCCCGTGCTCTTTGGACCTGCACAGATCTCTGCCATTGACCCCGGGTTGCCTCTCCAGCCCAGCCTCTTCCCACTTCCTCTCCAAAGGCCCAGCTCTAGCCTCATTTCCATACTCAAACCCCTATTAACGGCCCACATTGTTGCCTGTGAACACGCATATGCTCTTTCTTCTTCTTGACGCCCTATTTGGGAAAAGAAAGTCTGTGTCTGCCCTATTCTCACTCATCCTTTAGGGTTCATCGAATCCCCCTTTTAAAGGAGACCTCACCAGGCTGTGCCCGATCAGGTGCTTCAGCTGGCTTCTGTTCAGCACCCTGTCCTCGTCTTCCGTCTACTCTTTCTCACTAGATTGCAGGCTCTGCGAGGGCAGGACGCTGTGTGCCTTGGTTATGATTCTAGCTCCAGTGCCTGAATGCCGTATGTAATGTTTAAATGACTGAATGCATCTTGAAGGAAGACTTCGTTAAGGTAAGTAAGTGCATAAATGCTTGAACATTTCTTGAACTCTTACAAATTGTATCTCGCCTGTCACTTGTCTCCCAATAGGCCAAATTGATAGAATTTAGTCCTCTGAGGGCAACCGATGTGAAGCTCCCCCGCGGAGCAGTGTTCGTGATTGCCAACAGCTGTGTGGAAATGAACAAGGCAGCGACCGCCCACTTCAATATCAGGGTGATGGAGTGTCGGCTGGCCGCGAAGGTGAGAGCGCGGCACACTCGGGAAGCGTGAAGTAGCTTTCTCTCGTCCGTTTTCTGCTTATTCCGTCTTAGTTTGTAGCTTTCCTCATATTCTGGCAGCACCATTCCAACAGAAGGTCTTTGGGTCCAGAGTAAACTGATTCGCAAGACGGGAACAGATAAAGCGATAGGTGTGGATGTGTCCTCTGCCTTCCAGCTCTTTGGAAGTTACAAGGACTTCGCGGCGGAGGCTTGTGGAGTGGCACTAAGGAGAAGAGGACAGTTGGCATCTGTGAAGCACAGGCCATGGGTCAGGTCTACAGGTGGAGAAAGACAGTTGGGAACAACTGACGGGACTGATGACAGCTGGTCTTGTTTGGTCAACAAAAATCTTGGCAGCCTCACCCCCTTGGTCCCTTCAGAGGCAACATTTTTGTACTGGGCTATTGCTGGTCACTCCAAAAATACAGATGTGGTTCAAGCCCTTGGCCCCAGAAAGAAACTTTCTTCACACCTAGTAGGGAAACACAACGGAAGGGATCTTGGCCGTTCTCGGTTGTGCACTTAGAAGACCCTTGCCAGTCAAGCCATGATTTATTTAGGAAGTACTCGTGGAGCAGTGTTGTGTACCTAACAGCATGAGGATGTTTACAAGGGTCCAGGACATATGAGTAGAAGGAGCAGAGAGCTACGTTAGGGGGATACCAAATAGGAAGTGGTCAGTGTGTGACTGAGTCACCTAGTGCTCTGAGGAGGTGCACAGACATTAAATGCTATGGGAGATCCCGAGTGGCACGTAACAGGACTAGGAAGCCGGAGATAACTAAAGCTGGAGGCTGAGAAATGGATTCTGAATCAGGAGCACCGCTGTGCTTTCTTCCACCTTCCTTTGATCGCTTTCCTATGGGGTCGATGGATTTCACCACCCAACCTTCACCAGCCACAGCCTGGAATCTATTTTCTCTCGAGTAACAATTTCATACTCTTTTCATTCCTCTCAAACTGTCATTACCCAACTGGCCCCGACTGACTTCCAAAGTGATCTGAGCCTGTATTTCACATTAGAAATAGATCTGGTCCCACAGAGCTGCTACCGAATCTGCACGGCTCCCTGCATGTGGTGTTCTTCAAGGTGCTGGCCATGGCCTTCTCTTTTTCTTTCTTTTCTTCTTTCCTCTCTTGATTGGATGTCCTCTTGCAGCTTCACCTTCCAGCTCTGTGCTGATAAATTCCTAGTGAACATCTCCAAATGTTCCAAATGTTTGGCTGAACTCCAAACTTTATATTTAGCATCTCTGCTTCACTAAATCACAGACCTGTGAAACCGAGCATGTTCAAGTTGAACTCAGTCTTTCTCTCATACCTTTTGTCTTAGTTACTTTCTCATTGCTGAGACAAAATACCCAACACCCACAAGTTAAAGGAGGAAAGTTTTATTTTAGCTCACAGTTTGTAGAGGTTTCAGTTCATAGTCAGCTGGCTCCAAGGCAGGGGGACATGGCAGAGGAGCACTGCAGAGGAGAAACAGTCCATGGCAGGGTAGGCAGGGAGCAGCAAGCACCAGCAAGCCTCCCTTTCCCTTTCACCTCATCTAGGCTACAAGCCTTTTGGGTGGTGCCACTTACACCCAGGGTGGGGCTTCCCATTACCCACACCCAAGACTATGATAAACTAATTAAGTGACTGATCCAGTACCACACCCCCTTAATCCACATTCATACACCCTAGATCCATTCATCAAATAATAGTTATAATGATTGTTTAGAAAATTAAATCTGGTCAGCAATCCCCTTGCTTACCACCTTTCAAAAGCTTCTTTTTTTTTTTTTTTTGTGGGTACCGGGGGTCAACCTCAGGACCTTGCGCGCCAGCAGGTGCCTGTGCCACTGAGCGATATCACTGGCCCTTTTTTCATATGTGGGTTCTGGGAGTCAAACTCAGGTCCTTGCGCTTGCCAAGGAGGCACTTATGCTGCTGAGCTATCTCACCGGCCCTCAAAAGCTTCTTGTTTCATTGGATTGAAGTAAAAAGTTCTTATCCCCACCTGGAGAGCCATAAATAAGATCTGAGGCTTGTATACCTTCTTCATGTCCTCGCGTCCCCTACTCTCATCACTCTCCAGCCCCAAGACTCACTCTTAGCTCAGGGACTTTGCACATGCCTGGACAGTCTTCTCCCAGCCCTCTTAAAAGTGTCAGTAAATGTCCCTCAAGGAAGCCAGCCCTGAACTAAGGTAGGGACCCCTTTACGTTTTATAGAAACTGCGTTTCTCAGTTTTGGTACTTACCACTGTTATTTGCTTAACATTCATCTCGTCTTTCAGATTTGAATCTCCCTGAGAGCTGAGATTGTGTCCACCTTGTTAACTTTTTTCAAGCTTTTTAAATTCTTTTCTTTTCTTTTATTGTGGCACTAGAGATTGAACCCAAGTCCTCGTCCATGCTAGGCAAGTGCTGTACCACTGAGCTATGCCCCAGGCCCATCTTCTTAACTCTTATATCCCTAATGCTTGATGTAGTGCTTAGGCTGAAGTGGACACAAGATAAGCACCTGTTGAATATAGGAATGATCTCTCCCTGTTTCACCTACTTATTCTGCTCCATCTCACACTTTTTTGACAAGTGTGTAGTGTGTGTTCAGCACTGACCTAGGCCCTGTGGAGATGTGTGAGGTGTAGTTAGCCCTTGTGACTGACTTAGCACTTTTCTTCTTACTCCCACCCCAGGAGGTTGTGAAGCTGGGGAGGGGAGAGGTACGATGAGCCGGAGAAATAAAGGGGTTTGTTATTATTGCTGTTTGTGGAGAACTTGGGAGATACGCATTTGTTTTTAAAAATCAAGATCCACATGTTTTTAATTTGGAATTTAGTCACTGAGATCATTTCTAAAGTTTATGTAGATAGATGCTCTAACATTAAGCTCGTCACAGCATCAGATCAGCACACATATGGAGAAGTATGCAGTAAACTTTTCAACAACCAGGGTTAAATGAACTTTTCTCCTCTAGGAAAGACCTCCTTTTCCAGGCGATGGAAGAGATTAGTGTCTTATTTGCTTGAGGGCTTACTCTTGTTGAACTTTTGTCTTAAGGTTGATGAGTAAGAGTTGTTTTCCTGAGGAGACCTCAGACATACACAGCATTGCTCTCAAAGTTTGATCACGCAATGAGGTGTCTTCTCCCAGATGCACAGGTGAGCTGAAAGAAGCAGGAGACATGGAAATGGGTTCGTGGCGTGACTACTCTCTTTCAAAGGGCAAGAAGCAGATGAGGGGCCGGTGAGATGGCTCAGCGGCGTAAGCGCCTGCCTTGCAAGCGCGAGGGCCCGAGTTCGACTCCCGGATCCCACATACGAAAAAGGGGCCGGTGATATCGCTCAGCGGCACAGGTGCCTGTTGGCGCGCGAGGTCCTGAGGTCAACCCCCGGTACCCACAAAAAAAAAAAAAAAAAAAAAAAGAAGCAGATGAGGAATGCAACTTTGGGGCTGAACCTGTTACCAACATGTGAGGAATATCTTTTGAGTCAGCTCGCAAAGGGCATCTGTTCTGGAAGCAGTAGGAGTGGAAGGTCCTAATCCACGCCAGATCCTTCTGTTCCTGAGGATGTCTTCCGAGGTTAGCTCTACTGTTCCATTTTAGAGGTACTTTGCTCACAAAATTGGCATCTGAGTTTGGCTTTTTGGCACACATTCCCTCCAACGGACATCGCTAAAACAGTGCTTTAAATTCTATCAATTTTTCTCTCTTCTGCAACGTGGAAGAAAGAAAAGTGAATGAAAAGTGGAGAATGTTTTGTACACCATGTTACTTATTGCAAATCACTGGAATCTAAGGTTCTGCACAAAAGTAAAATAAATTAAAACTGCTAACAGGGGTCACACATAGATGTTGATGTTAGGGAAATGCTTTTGCTTAGAAATAGAGGCTGAGGTTTTTTAAACCATGTTTTCTCTGTACTGTGTTCCATTTTTGGCAACACGTGAATGCATTTATTTTTTGCTTGAAGATGGTCTCATTAAATAAGGAAATAAATTCTCATGTAAAGAAGGAAAAGCAGCCTATCTCAGTACGATACACCTTCTGCTTCCAGACAGTCCTGACCAAGTGTCCGTGGAGAATGGTTAATCAGGGTGGCTCTGAAAATGAGACAGTAGCCCAACTCCACAGGGCCAGTTGGTAATGAATAACACTTACTTTTCCTCACCGCTTATCTTCTAAAAATCCTTTTCTGAAATTGAGCACCATTTGTATCTAATTCACACAAGGAAGCACACTAAACCAATTCAGGTGCTTTTTATTTGTTTTGTTTTAATATTCACAATTTCTTCTATTCTGAAGTTTTCTTTCTCTCTCTGCCTCTTTGTCTCTGTGTCTCTCCACCAGCTTTCAAAAACTAATTGATTTAGATTCATTAAAAGTCAGAGTCTTGTAGGGCATTTGAACTAAAATTAAAAACAATTTAAAGCAAACTCAATAGACATTTATAATTATTACTTGCGTAAATGATACTTTTAAGTGAGGCACATTTTTATGCTCTTAAATTAATGAAGTGCCGAGGGATCTTTCATGAGCACAAAATTTTACACATATTTAGTGGCTTAAAATTTTCCAGAAATATTTTATGTCTATAAAAGAGAGTATTCTTTAGTTGTATGGAGGGATAGAATGTGTGAAGTCAATAGTAAGCATCATGGGAAGTCAAGTAGGGAAGAGAAATCATGATGCTGCTTTTGGCATACCTTGAGCTCTTTGTGGCGACTTGTGAAGCGATGGAGGGGAGAGTTTCATGTGGTCCTCTGACACTTGAAGGAGAATTTACAGTGATTCCTTAGAGGGGCGTCTGGTCAGAAGCCATTACTCACTCTGTCACTTAGTGGTCAATATGGAACCTGTTCATTGTCTGGTGATGAAATACAAAGAGTTGGCATAATATTTTCAGATCTTGGCAATCTTCTTGAATTTCATAAGGGAAAAACCAAGTACCCAAGAATGCAGCCCACTTCACTCCTTCTGCTGATTCAGTGAAGCGCGCTCTGTCGAGACTCCAGCATGGAGTTTTCAGAGAATGGTGGGTGCAAGTTGCAAGGCGGAGGCTGGGAAGGGGCGGGCATGGCACCGCTGGGGAACTGGTGGTTTGTTCCGTGGAGCCACACTGTGGCAGGGCCTTCGGTGCTGTGCTAAGTATCAGGCATGTTTGTCAGGAAACAGTGAAGACCCATGAATGCTGTTAGCAAGGAATTTTAGAAATATTACTCTGGCAGCAGAAACTTTGTACTTGATTAAAGAGAAGTAGATCTTAGAGTATCAGGAGATGGTAAAAAGGGACACTATCACTGGACCTAGAAAGTGTTCAATGCAAGGTCCTCTGTAGCTGGGTTTCCATTTTCCTCATGGCATAGATGCCATTCCCATGAGAAGGTTTCCAGGACCACCTTCCCACCCCTATGAGCTAGAATGTTTTTGTCTGTGCTTTTACCATGTCCTATATTTTTCATTATAGCAACTTATCACTGGGTAGAGTTCCTCACTGATTCCTTAAAGATTAAGATGACTGAACAAAGACCAGTGGATTTGTCAGTGGTTTTGGAGATAAGAATCTTTGGGAGGCCACATTCGCTGATTAGTGAAGGCCCGGAGACATGAGTATGGCCACTGGAGTGATGGAGAAATGAAGACTAGGGATTTTTTTAGGAGAGGAAACATTTGTATATGTTTGAAGGCATAGAAAAAAGAGTCAGGAGAGAGAACTCATTAGGGAGGCAGGAGAATGTCAATAGGGAAGGAAACTTGATTCTCCTCGAGTATGTCTTCTGGGCCAGGCAAGGTGCTACATGTTTGTGTTATTATCTTATTTAGTCTTCACAATAGCTTGTGAAGTAGCCATTGAATGCCTCATTTTACCTAGTGGGAATTTCAGGCCAAGGTTGTAGTTTAGATCTGAAAGGTCCCCCAAAAGTCTTATGTGTGTGGAAGGTGATTGCATTGTGGGTGGGGGCACTATGCTCACCAGTGGATTTGCACATTGATGAGTTCATAGCTGAATGTGCTGTTAGGAACTGGGGCCTAGAAGGGTAGATTCTTGTCCCTGCCATTGGATGAGCATATTTCTTCTGCCATGTCCTTCCACTATGATGTTCCTGCTTTGGAGCTGTGGACCATGTACTGAATTCCTTGAACTGTGAGCCAAATTAAACCTCCTCTCCTTTAAGTTGTGGGTGTTGAGTATCTTGTCCCAGCAAGAGGAAAGGAACCAATATATTAAGGTTTGGGTGACTTGTTTTAAGTGAGTGGAGAAGTACAGGCCAGTTTAGCCTCTGCGCTTCCCCTCATATCTCTTAGGAGTCAGGCATGGATGGAATCCCGAGCACGATGCTCAGGATTGCCTTGGAGGAAGGGGAGGTTGTGCTAAGGTCAGGGAGGACTGTAGTGTGTCCATTCTGCACAGCCAGGCTGATTCTGCAGCCTGTAAACTACTGGGGAAGACCCGACCATGGGGACGACTACGATAGGGCAAGGTCAAGGTGGTGAAAGTGTGCGTGGTGGTTGGGAATGGTGCACAGTCACGGCGGAACCAACCACTGTGGATACTGAGGAAGGGCTCTGTGGTTGGAAGAATAGGAAGGGGAAAATAAAAAAGTATCCACAATAAAGCAGCAATTTGTGGCCCTATTTATGTCAAACTATGTGTCAAACTAGGTTTGCATAAAGAAATGTGGGTAGGAGGACTATCAAAATGGCAGTGGGTGGTTAGTTCATTGAAATGATTACAGATGATTTATTTCAAGGTTTTTTGGGGGGGGTAATTCATACTTTCACGTGTTTGAAGATTTTGTAATAAGCATATGTGATTTATATTGTATAACCAGAAACAACACCACAGTGCTTTTGTGATGTGGAAAATAGCTTGTGTAATGAATTGCTGTTTTAGAGGTAATTTTCCCCCTTCCTTTCCTCTGTGGCGAGGAGAAGACTTGATGCAAGGAGAAAGTCAAAGAGAGGTGGCTTCTGGCGGGTGACTCCTGAGTTAGGGACAGGTCCTTGCACTCTTCCTACCACGCCTTTTTCTTGGCATCTCTGGCCGGCTGTGGATCGGGAGCTTTTTCTGGGTGGAGGAGCACGCTTGGTATTTTAGTTTGCTTTGCGATGACCTGCGAGTGCTAGGGAGTTAACACTGGGGAGCAGCCTCGGCCTGTGGAGACGTGTAGGAGCGGTGGGCGCCCAGCTCCCTTGGCCCTGGGTGAGTCACAGCGGTTTTTACCTGCAGATCTTGCCTGGCCATACCAGTGGCCTCCTGTTGACCTTGCTCTCTACTTCTCTGCGGGAGCTTCTTAGCGTTACCTTGCCACACGTCCTTGCCCCTGAAGTCCAGGACTGCTTCTGAGAGAAGCCAGGCTGGGTCAGGGTCCCAGCCCTTTTCTCTACTGTGGGTGAAGTGCTCGTCGCCTGCTGTCCTGCCCACAGAGCGCGGCACAGGAACTTCCCAGAAGTGGTGTGTATTCGGTATTTTCTGTGGTGAAAAGAAAATGGAGAGTGCTGACAAAGAATAGTTTCTCTTATTTCCTCACCCAGCTGCCGAGTGAGGAACTTGTGACAAAATGGCCCCAAGCCCTGACGCAGCCCTGCCTCCTCACACGTGTGAAGTAGGCCAGGCACCAGGGCCTCGAGTGATGAGTTCCCTCATGATTTTGTCTTTGAGCAACAGCAATCTTACACACCCTCCTCCTTCATCTGCAAGTCTTTCTGCTTCCTCAGCCAAATTTCTGATGGCTTCAGTGGCTTTCCGGTTTCACTCCCTCAGTTGGGGTGCGATTCGGCCGCTCAGGCTGCTCGGCTGGGGCGGAGGCGCCGGGAGACTTCATCCTTCACTGAGGCCCGGCCTGGTCCGTGGGCTGTGCGCGCCCTGGCTTGGGCTAAGTGTGACACTGGGCCTACAGCACACTCCGCAAGTGAGGACAAACTGACTGAAAGACTCATAGAACCCAAAGTATAAATAAAGAGCAAAATAAAAGATAGCGAACAGGAAGTAGGGAGATGAAACTTTCTCAAAGAGGGAGGAGATCAAGAGATGGAGAGAGGAAAGGGATAAAGGATGACAAAAGGAATTAAGATGTGTTATGTACATGTAGCAACTCCACACAAGGAATGTGAACATTACATGCTACAAACGTGTACTAATAAAAAAAGAAAGTGCCCACTTTTATCATTGGGGTTGTTCTCTGAGGTTTTTCTTTTCCTCCCCCCCAACAAAGGAATCCATTTGTCCAAGTGTTTTTTTTTTTTTTTTTTTTTTTTTTTTAGGGTACCAGGGGGTCGACCTCAGGACCTCGTGCGGCCAGCAGGCGCCCGTGCCGCTGAGCGATATCACCGGCCCCTTTTTCGTATGTGGGTTCCGGGAGTCGAACTCGGGCCCTCGCGCTTGCCAGGCAGGTGCTTACACCGCTGAGCCATCTCACCGGCCCTGTCCAAGTGTTTTTAAATCACTGGAATGTTCACTTCTAGCCCAAACCTTAGCTTATGCTTAGAAAGACATTTTAAGACCTAGGTGCTGATTTGAACTCATGAGCATCACGAACATGGCCTTGAAGCAGGAAAGGGCTGTAGGTCTGGGTTCAGCTTCCAACTCTGACATTTTCTAGTTAGGTGACCTTAGAAAAGCACCTTCCTCTCACCTCTTACATGGAGTGGTAACGCCATCTCATAGGGTTGTTGAAAACTAAGAGAAATTTAAAAATACATTTTAAACCACACAGCAATATTATTTTATTATTTTTGTTGCATTCTGGATGTGTTACACCAGAAAGCATTGTTGTAGGTTACTGCATTCAGCTCTCTTTCCAAATAAAATAAATATGTTATATTTCTTTGTTAGTTTTATATTATGTATGTCTTTGTAAATTTTCTCTAATTATTTTTGGATACATTGGAATATAGACCATGAATGAAATAATTCAGTAAATGAATGCATGGATCAGTTTAGAGCTATCAATCCAGCACTGCTAATCAGCATTAATTGAACGTGTTAAGCAAACAAGGCCAGAAGAAAGGTCTTAGCTCATGTCCTTGCTTTTATGAGTGGCACCATGTTCTGTGAAATGATTGAATAGAAAAACCTAATTTTATTGTCTCTTTTCTTAGTTCTGCCTTAAAATCATTAATTCTTTTCAAATGTATGAGCCAGGGATTTTAAAAGATGATTAATGAATATGAGAACTTCTGTTATTAACATTCTTCAGAAGTGAGTGTCCCTAAGCAAATCTTAATAGCCTGTGGTAAATCCTGCTTCCTGTAGAAAAGAAAGAAAATCAAATCATCGGCATAATGGCAAAGCACATCAGATGCACATTTCCTTGAATACAAATTCCCCATTTTCTTGCTGGCTTCTTTTTGCACCTGCTGTCCTCACACCCAAGCAATGAATTGTTTAGACCCTGGCAAGAGAAATCATCACTGTTTTGATTGTCACCTCCTCTGAGGGTTGTCAGTGGTTCTGGGAGAATGAGAGAAGTGTACTCTGGGCTGGGGTCCCATGGATGGAGCCGGGGAGTACTTTGCCATGCTTGTAGGGCTGCCTCAGGGCACAATCAGAATCCAGGCTCTTTTGCTTGAGGGTGGAGAAGCACACAGTTCTATTACTATTGGTGACCTAATGAAGGGATTTTTCATAAGGTCTCCAGTGATGTTTTTCTGGCAGTTTACTCTGAATGCTCAGATACTTAAACTCATTAGCCATTTTCAAAGAGGCATGTAGTAAACAGGAAATGCGCTAATGAAGTGGGGGATCCAGGTCACAGGAGAGTCAAGTAGTTTCCTCCAGGCTTGATACAGAAGGAGGTACTAGGGATGGACTGAGTAGGGACAAAAGAATGAAATAATTCAAAGAAATAGCCCTGAGGGAAAGTGTTGTCAGGAAGAAGAATCAACTAATCATAATGAGTTGAGTGTGTGTATGTGTTTTAGTACTAGTACTTAACTAGCCTGAGTGTCATACGGGAATGTTGGCGTGCTTAATTCCAAACATCTGAACCCAGTAGGCATTGCCAAGCAATGGTGGGAAATTTGGATAGGTTGAAAGGAAAAAAACAAAATAAAAGAAAATCACCAAACAGCTAAAAGTTGAAACTGGCTAATTAAAATAGCACACATCAGATGTCGAAATGGAAACTGACCATTATCTTGGTTTGAACTTGCAGCTCCTGGCTAGGCACAAAAGCTTGCAATGGGACAAAGTCCTGAGGCTGGAGGAGGTGCAGGCCCAACTAGGGATCGGCCTGGAAGAGATGCTGTTGGTCACAGAGAACGCCCTTCACCCTGAGCCTTACAGCCCCGAGGAGATCTGCACGTGCCTGGGAATTAGCCTGGAGGAGCTGCAGACCCAAATCCTGAGTCCAAACACTCGAGAGGGTGAGTCTGCTGGATAAAGGAGGGCCCGGGTTTCTCCCCACTTACACCTGGATGCTTTCAAACTCCCATGGATACTTCTAATCTTAAAGAGTACTTGAGGGAATTTGGAGAATGCGTGCATTTTGGCAAACTTAATTATCTTGGTCCATAGCATCACAAATTCATTCATTCACCACCACCAAACATGTCTTAGTGTATCCCAGTTACTCTGTCTGGGCAAAGGTGAATAAGATGATCCCTGCCTGCAGGAGGCTCATAACTCAGTAAGGTTCTCCTTTGTTAACTCCCTTCCCCCCGTCCATTTTCCTGGTTATTATATTCCCTATTACAAGAAGGTCGGGGTTAGAGCGATGCTGGTGAGTGCTGTGGGCCAATGCTCAGGAACAGCTGAACGCCTTGCTGCTTAGTGTGAACACTGGGGCCCCCTGTTGTTGGAAGCTTATTTCTATTTGCCAGCTGCTTTCAGCAGTGTTGTTTTTATAACCAATAACATCAGAAACTGAGGTGAAAGCCAGGTACATGTGGGAGGCACAGTATGGGCCTTGGAGTGGATGTTCACCTTAGAAACAGAGCTTGTCTATTTGCGGGAGGTCAGTACGAGGGGCAAGAACATGTAGTGAAGGTTTAATTTCTCTTTAGAGTAAGGTTTGGGGGGTGGAAGCTTGGTGCAGGTGTCGTCCTTGGAGCCCCATTTCTATCCCATTCAGTTCATTTCTGTAACCGAAGCCGGAACACCGGGGTTGTGTCCCATGGTGACGAAGAACGAAACCATGGATGGAGGAGGGAGGGTGCAAGCAAATGTATTTGAAAGCTATAAAGGCAAGGAAGTAAAGCTCCCACCAGCTGGGAGGGGTCTGAGAGGGAGACCCACAGAACCTGTCTGTCCAGGGATTTTTAAGGGGTTTAGAGGGGAGCCCGGGCCATTGCACAAGCGACACGCTCTCTGCTCCGCAGGAAATTCCATGCTTTTCAGGGTCCAGTCTGTGCAGTGTCACGCACTGTCATGCAGGGTGCCCTTGAGCCAGTGGCTGCCTGGTCACTCTTGTGAGGTCCCAGACAGCCAGAGGATACCTGGCAGATGTTCTTGGGCTTCTCGATTCCATTTTGAGACTGCTGTCCTTATTGCCTAGTGGAATCCTAACTCCTCTCTTGTTAATTCCTGTCTCATGACCAGCTAGTGAGTATCAGCTGTGGATTTGTCTGCAGAGTAATTGCCTAAAGGCTGAGACCACTGAATACCGGCATGGGGTAAGGGAATAAGTTGAGGGCAGAGGTCAGGTTTCAGTTTCCCACATTATCAGGTTCACTTTAATTTGGTGAACCCCGATTAAGTCTCTAGAACTGGGATGAGCCAACTATGGCCCAAATGAGGCCACCTGATTTTGTACATTAACTTTCACGAGAATACAGCCATGAATTTGCCATGATTGCTGTTGCACCACAGTGAGAGTGGAGTACTTGTGACAGAGACTGAATTACCCACCAACCCTGAAATACTCTCTGCTCCGTGGCAGAGATTTGCCCACTCCTGCTCCAGAAAAGTGTGAGACCAGTGTTTACCTCAAATTTGCCAAGAAATAGGCATCATAGGAGTAGCTCCCTTCCTGGGTGATTGCGGGATGTGCTGATGAGACATTCCCGGTGCTGGAAGGGCCCACGGAGCCATGAGTACTTGAGAGGCCAGCAAAGAGAGGTCAGCACTGGCTTCGCTGAGCAGATAGCAACCAGCCCCATTGAAATAATAAGTAAGAATGTCCTAGAAGACAGCAGTCAGAAGGAATTCCAGGCAGATCAGACAGCAGGCGCAGAGCAGAGAGGAGCGAGAGAGGACTGCATGCCTGAGAAATGCAGGTAGATGAGTGTTTCTGGAACATAATGTCCAGAGTGGAGAGTGATCGGTGTCAGGCTGAGGTTGGTGATGGCCCCAGAGTGCCACAGGCCTTGCCGAGTCCTGTGTGGTGCTACCTAGGTGATGGAGAGCTAGTGGCATGCTTGTGGGATGCAAGGTTGGGTGGCATTGGATAGGAAGAGCTTCCAGAGGGACAGCCTTTCTCTGTTGACCTAAGATGGTGTCTGATTTCTCTAATTCAGCAAATACGCATTGATTTCTGTTAGTAACACATGGTATAATACAGGGAGTGGCAGGGAGGAGAGGGTAGGTGGGTGCCTAAAGTAGGTGGCACAGACTTCCCAGGTGGAGAGGGTGGCAGGTCATTCTAGGCAGAGTGGAGCCTGAGTGAAGACCCAGGGACTCCTGGAGCAGTGCCCTGGAGAACAGGTGCCCAGGGCACAGTGAGAGCCAGCTTCGATGGATGCCACCTGGAGACCACAGTGCCACTCCACGACCAGTGACAAGACCCAAGACAGGGATTGCAATGGGCAGTCAGACTCCAAGGGACAGCTCAGTTGGACCTGGCGATTGCTGAGTCTGGGAAGGAAGGGAGAAATGAAGGAGAGAGGGGAAAGAAGAAGCAGAAGGAAAGTCAAGCCAGGTGGTCCTAAACAACACCACTAGAGCCGGGTGTGCTGGGGCACCCCTGTAATTACAGCTACTTGGGAGGCTGAGGCAGGAGGATTGCCAAGCTTGAGGCCAGTATGGACAACTTAGTAAGAGCTTGTCTCAAACAAAACAAAGCTACACTGCTGTCTTCTCAGTGGACTCCTCCCTTTCTGCTACCTGTCTGAGAAGCTCAGTAAATTTCTCACCTTTTCCTCTTAGCCCACAACCCCTTCTCTTTCACTGTGGCTGTGTCCCTTCCTCTCCTTCTTTCAGCAGCTTTTAGGTTTTGGAATAAGTTAGCTTCCCAAAATACCTTGGAACACACAAAGGATACTTTGCTGATCACAGGAAGGGTACTGCTTTGTAAATATTTACTCTTTCCCCCCAGAACAATGACTTCATTGTTGTAGCCGTAGAAGACGCTTGCTTCATCTTCCCTGTCTAAAACATGCTCTGCTACATCACTACCTAGGTGTTGTTTGTATTCCATTAATCTGTGTTGTATGAATGAATAAGTTAATAAAAACTTATGAACATCACTTTGTCTGTGGACTCTGGAGTTACCCTGATTAATGTTACTCAGTTTACTTTCTAAATCGAGCCATCTAGCCTCAGCCACAGGTCCAGTGGGAATTTAGGAACCAAAATCTTTCTCTCTTTGGCTTAATTTTCTGAGTCTTTCTGTTTGTTTGTTTGGTTTAACACCTTGAGCAAAATTTTTGTGTTTTTTGATTTGAGACCGAGTCTCACTGTGTAGCCCAGGCTGGCCTTGCACTTGCAGTGATCCTCCTGCCTCAGCCTCGTGAGTGTTGGGATTATAGGGGTGCACCACCATGCCCAGCTTGCAGATGTTTTTCTTAACCATGTAGAAGGCAAGGAGAATATGAAAGTGCTCAGGCAGAGGAGTGTGGAGGGCGCTGCTGCCCCTGTGCTCCAGGTGCCTGCACTTGGCGTGCTCAGTTTTGACTTGGGCTGTTTTTCCCTTGGGGAAACCCATGCCACATAGGGACACAGAGACTCTGATGCTGTCATTTTGCCAAAATTATTCTCTTCTCCTGGATGTGAGTGTGAGTTGTGAGATGGCATTCACTTGTACATGAGTGCAAGTTGTGAGATGTTGACTCTGAGGTGACAGTGTAGGGAGAGATAGCTGCAATGGAACTGTGGCTTGGAGCTTCTGCTAAACCAGACAGACTCTCCAAGGCCTGTGTCCTTTTTTTTTCTTTTGGTACCGGGAATCAAACTCAGGACCTTGCACTTGCCAGGCAGGCGCAGTGCTGCTGAGCTATATCTCCAGCCCCCAATTGTTATTTTGTCCTTCCAAATTTCCGATAGTTACATTTAGAAATGTACACAGGCCATTCAAAGGAAACACACACAGAAAATAAGACCCCCAAGTTCTTCAGATGTTTAGAATGCCCATGGTCCATCACTAGGGATTGGCTAGGCATAGCTGAAGGGTTATTTGCCAGCCATTGGCTCCAGGGAGAAAGGGGTTAAGTGTATGGTCTGGGACCCTGCAGGCTTTATGAGAGGGGAAGGTGACCCTGTGGTCACAACCAGGAGAGACAGGCACACGTACCAAACACAGGAGCTAAGTCAGGGTCACACAGAGGTCGGGGAGCCCATGGAGGAAGTGGGAAGGCAGGCAGAAGGTGGGGCAGGCAGTAGTGAGGGGGGTCATTGGGGCATTCGCTTTGCAAGTGTCCAGGCTGAGCTCCGGGTTGGGTGGCCTGGCTGGCTGCCCCGCTGCACTGCGCTGACCTGGACACCAGAGTCGTTGCTTGTGTTACCAGCTTTGCCTGGGACCAGCTCCTGGCAAAGTGCTTGCTGGTTGCTGGCTCATTTATTTGAATTCGTGATGATCGTGGCTCTGGAATCAAGTACAGGGACCTGGTATAGACTGATTTTTAGGAAGACATCTAGTATTGATGGGAATAAACCCCCAAACTGGAAATAACAATAAAGCAACGAATCCTGGTCTCCTGACGCATCCCTCGGTCCCTCGGGCTTCTTACTCTTGTCTTGGCCTTCTTACAAGCCGGTTTCAGCAGTCCTTTGCCAGTACCTTATTTTGGCTTTCCTTGGCTCTGACTTTTCTCTTCAGACTGAAGAGAGGTGATGAGGATCGGTTAGTCTGAGGATAAAGAGTTTCCTTTTGGCCATGTCTCATCCTGGTGTGTTGGTTTTAGACGAGGTTTTCTTTTTTTTTTTTTTGTGGGTACCAGGGGTTCGACCTCAGGAACTCGCGCGCCAGCAGGCGCCCGGGCCGCTGAGCGATATCACTGGCCCCTTTTTCATATGTGGGATCCGGGAGTCGAACTCGGGCCCTCACGCTTGCCAGGCAGGCGCTTACGCCACTGAGCCATCTCACCGGCCCTAGACGAGGTTTTCTAAGCTTGCTGCATTTAAGGAACAAGCCAGGAAAGCTGGCTGCACACGACCCGTCTGTCTTGCTATTGGAGTCTTGTGAGGGAAAGGCCTGGGCTTTTCAGCTCTCCTAGGTCGTCTTGGCTAAGCCCAAGAAATACGATTTGTTTTTGTGTAATGGAAAAGCATGAAGGCAGTTTGCAGTATAAAAAGGATCAGTTCAGTACTATAAATGTCCAATGAACTGTTCTCAGATATTAAGGAAATTGATTTTTAAAATAGCTCGTAAGACGTTCGGCATCACATGCTGCCATCTCAACAGACTTGGTTGTTGTTCTTGCAAGACTTTTGGAAGAAAGTTTTCCATAAAAAGCTGGAAGAAACTCCAAGGGAAATCATAGGCCGTTCTAGAGTTTACAGATGTTCGTGGGGCCGAACTCCTTAAAATCTGCGTGATGGACTTCAACGATAAGGCCAAGTAAAAAGCGCCCTTGGGTTTTATCTGTTGTTTTCATTTTCACAAGATGAAATAAATTAATAGATTGTTATGAAACAAAGTATAAAAAATAAATCAAATAATAACTATTTTTGTCAGGCAGAAAGATGGCATACTTTAAGTTGCTTTGGAAGTCACGTCTGGGACAGTTTGATTCCCCTTAGCCTGTTCCTTTCCTGTCTGCCCCATCCTTCGCTTGGCCCTTCAGCTTGCAGTGACTTCTCAGTGCTCTGGCCACTGTGGGCAGGTTCAGGCCTGCAGTAAAGGGTCCTACTTTAATTTCTAGGGAAAAAATGAGCCAAAGTGGTATCTCAGAAAACTTGGGAGTGATGCTTTCTTCTTGCGTTTACTCCTTCCTCTTTCAGATGGGCGTGATGTTCCTCGGGTCACCTTTTCTCTTTAAGTATTTAAGGAACTAAAGATGACGCTAACATATCTCACTAGGTGTGACTTTCAAGATGCAGCATCTTAACACTGTCACCTTCTGCAGGAAGAGACCAGGACTGGTGTGTTGGGATCACAGCAGTGATGTGTGTTGGACACTGGGTGATACTCGAACCATGGGTAAGGGTGGCCCTGGTCCTGGTTCTGGTCCCAAAGCCAGCAGACAGTGCGTGAGCTGCGATGGTGCTGGGTGTCCCCACTAGACCTCAAAGCACAGCAAACATCTTTCGTCATCCTTCGTACACAAATCTGCCCGTCCCTCCTGTGGAACTGACCCTGGCCTTCCAACATCTTCCCCCCAGCTGCCTCCTTGGCCTCAGCCTCACTGGCTGCATGACCCTCTTCCCTGGCCGCTGTGGTCCAGCCCTGTCCATCTATTCGCCCTGACCCTGGAGTTCTGTGCCTCCTCGGCTGCTGGCCCTGCCATTCACAGATGCCCCAAGGAAGAAGAGAAAAGAAACTTTATTCTTCCCCAGCTCGTAAACTGTATTTTTAGGTCCACGGATCTATTACTCAGAATTCCCTTTGCTTGACATAATCATGGCTATATCTCTGCCTTTTGGGAGACGAGCTTGGCGTGGGCAACTGGGGACTTAATTTTAGGCTCTGTGCTGTGTGTACGGCAGGAAGATAGCCGATGTCCCCTTGTCTACTCCGCACCCCTCTGCTCTTTGGAAACAGCTTCAATGGGACATTTTCTTCCACCGTCATCATCTCCCCAAGAAGCTAACCTCTTGTCATCTTCTTTTCTTTTTTTGCTACTTTTGCTTTTGTTTTCACATTTTCAGGCTTCCATGTAAGCAAGTGCTTTGTCAATAAAGCAGCCTTTTGTACAGGAAAGTCCTTTTATTTTGGGCAGAGTGAGTCTCTCCTGTGTTGGTATGTTCAGATAGAAAGTTTCAAATTCCTAAACTTGTCAATGTGTATTTTTAGGCCTGAGGATATATTACTTCAGTAACAATTCCAAAGTCTCAGTGGCTTGTCCAAACAGTTTACTTCTTGCTTACTCTGAATGTCCAAAGGAAGGCAGCAAGAAAGTCCATTCAGTCCGAGGATTCAGGGGCCAGGCTCGAGCGAGAGTCCCTAGCGCTCCATTTTGCCCACCATCCCTGTGGCAGGAGGAAGGGAATGTGGCTAATTGCTCATTGGCTCTTAACATCTACCAGTGTGTGACCCATGTCACCCCGCCCTGATTTGATTGGCCCAAGCAGATCACATGGGTGGGATGAGCTTCGAAGGGGTGGGGCAACACAGCCTCCCCACCGGAAGCAGCCCTAATGACAACCACACTTCTCCATGCCGTGTAGCCGAGTCTCTTCCCATCAAATATTTGTGATGCTGATAGGAACCAATTTACTTTCCATACAGAACACAAAGTTGCCATTTCTTTCCAGACATCTGGGGCAATGAATATTGTTCTTGACTAAACTCCAAGTTATTGTCACTTAGGAATTAGACAGATGTACTGTGACCTCCTTTGATGCTGCACATCTCTCTCGTCCTGGCGTTTTATCTGCACTTGGTCTGGTGAAACCCTTTTTAGTCCTGTAGCTGGTCATTTTCTTCTCTGTCTCATAAAGTTCACTTACAGACTGTCATTCTGATAGTCTAGGATGTGGCCCAGGAAAACATCTTTACTATTATTTACTTGCTATGGCCTTTAATTTTTTTTTTTTTTTTCCAAAGTACTTGGGAGAGGGCCGGGGATATAGCTCAGTGGCATAGCGCCTGCCTGGCAAGCGTGAGGTCGTGAGTTTGATCCCCGGTACCAAAAAAAAAAAAAAAAAAAAAAGTACTTAGGAGAGTTTCCTAATGAGACCTTCTTGGTTGGAGGTTGTGGACCATTTCCTGCCCACTGTGCTTTCTGTTCCATGAATGGCTTTCAGCAAGTCATTGTCACAAGTCAATAGTAATGACAAGGAAAAGAGTGACCCATTGTATTTGTATAGACATTGGTGGTTCCAACCATGTGAAAGTCTCAGCTGAAGGCACTTCACTGTGGGTTCCGGATGAGAATGTAACAGGCCACAGCTCCACATTCCGGGCAGAGGCGATGTTTAGTGTTGTAAAAGAGGGTCTTGGTGTGGTCTCCAGGAAGGAGCGCAGTGGGAGAGACCACAGAGATGGACCCGTGTTCCACCGAGGGCCCCTGAAGAGACAGCAGAACACCCAGAGGAAAGCGGGATGATTTAAGATGGCGTAATGTAACGTAACTGAGAAAGTATAAAATTCTACATAATTAACAGAAGAAATAGCAAGCTATATACACTTCACTCTGTATTCTGAACCTTATGAGGGAAAAGGCACAGAGAGGAAGAAGATGAAAACAAACGAAGAAGGGAGGGAAATCATCTGACAAATGGAGAAAGGCTGACGTGTGTGCACTAAGTGTGCTTTTGGACACGCGCGTGAACGCGAATTCAGAGAAGCCACAGCACGCGTAGTCTGTGCGCTCTCGCTTCCACCTTGGCCGCTGGGGAGCCACATACCTGAGTGATCACAGGACGCCGTAACATAGATGCATTCTTGTTTATTTTTTCAGGGTGTTGCCAGTTATATTGTAAACACCTTGAGAACTGGGCCCGCTTGTGAGATGTTTGTGAAAATGAAACCTTTTTATCTTCTTAATACCTCATTGAATGTTGGATAGCTCAGGCATAGTACAGGTACAAGGCAATCATTTCAGTAAAACGCACACTGGCATGAATCCCCTTCAACCACCCCCGCTCCGGTTTGAACACACTTATCCCATCATTCTTGCCACCTTCTGAAGCTGTTCTGGAGTCCTCTTTTGTGAGTGTCTTTCTGAGGTATGATCAAACAGTTGGTGAATACAGCTGCCTAGTGCCATCCAACAGAAGGGCAGGCTCCTAAAGACATGATGTAAAAACATGATGTAAAAACATGATGTCACCCACTGTAGTCACTGGATCTGGTGCCGTGCAACTTCTGGCTCCTCCCCAGAGTCAAAATGACTGTGAAAGGACAACATTTAGAATGGATTCAGGACATCGAGGCAGCCGGGACAGCACAGTTGAAGACTCTCAGGAAGGAGGACTCCAGAGCTGCTGCAGAAAGTGGTGAGAATGATGGGATGAGTGTGTTTGAAGTGAGGGGTTGGATTCTGAGTGGGATTCGTGGCCATGCATCTTTTATTGTAATAATTAAAAAAAAAGTAAGCATGTGCTGTATTTTTCAGTTACACCTCACATAGTTTACCTTCCTTCCTCTTTTGCTCTCTTTCTCTTTCTGTTCTTCCTTTCATGATAGGGGTCAAACCTAGGCTGGGGTCAAACTACACCCCTAGCCTAATGTGCTATTTTCAGTCATCATGAGGGAATTCATAGGAGCCCGCAGCCTGCCTTCCTCCCAGCCCCTGTCACTCTTCCTGGTCTGCTCTGGTGCACACCTTTCCAAAGAAACCCAGGGTAGCAGCCTGGGCACTCCAGTTGGGTCTTTGTGAATGGCAGATAGCACATCTTTACACTTGCTCACACTATTATAATCTGTTCAATTACTCTTTCAAAAAATCACAGTGGGAAATAAATTTAATAAGTAAATACATCTTTATTCTTTTTTCAACAAGTACTTATTTGAGGGCCAACGGCTTAGGCACTGTGTGTTAGCAGCCAGTAAGGCCAGCATAATCATTGCCCTCATTTAGTCCAGCATTTTGTGGGAAGCTAGCCATACAATAATCAGCAAAGTGTTAAAATGGGAGCATACTACTTATTTTTCAGATATGCACCGGTTTTTCCTTTGCCCTTCTTCATCCCTCTTTATTCTCTTACCCCCCCCCCCCCATAATTCAGTTAATAAAAGAAAGCTAAGTCAGGAACTCATTCCTGTTCATGTCAGAATTCCAGGATAGGTGCGCTGTGGGCAAGCGTGACATCGTTCCCATAGGATGGTGGAAAAACATGATAGATTTCTATGTAACCACATATTTAGGAATCACAATCAGAGTGGTGGTTTGGAAGCTCAGCACAGCATCCGGCGCAGGGGGATGAGGGGAAAGCAGTTGGAGATGGTGCCCTGGGTCCCGCCCCGGGCCATGAGAACACAGAGGAGGAAGGCGGAACCCAGAGCGGAGAGGAGGGGCGACGGGCCCTGCCTTGTCCTGCGCCGTTGGCAGCAGCTTCCGGTGTTGCCAGACTGTCGGGTACAGGTGAGGGCGACCATAGCGACGGTTTCAAGGGCAGAGGAGGAAAATTTATTGTGAAACAGACAGTGCTTCATGAAACACTTTTATTACGAAATAGAAGCTCTCGCTTCTTTGGAAGTCGGAGAAAGGGAAGCTATAAACACGAGAGTGTGTTACTCTCTGTGGACAAAATGGCATTGAGTTGTGGATTTTCAATATTCATAGATGCCTCTTGGAATGTAGTTTTCCATGGATTAATGTGGTTTGGTTGAAAATCCATATATAGATTTTTTCATTGGTGGTTTTGCTGTTAAAAGCAGGTAATGAAAGATTTTTTTACCCTTTTAAATGTGAAAATGCTAATTCAATTTGGTCTCTGCAGCATGGGAATGGGATACTAATGTGGCTGAAAACAGCAGTTTATTTTTTGTGGATTTGACCATTTCAGAAACTTCACATTTATGAAAAATATTATTAGTAGGAAAATAAATTTGAAACCACAGTCCAACTTCAGTGAGGATTGTATAGCGTTTTTCCATTATGCTGCTTAACTCCTCCAAAGAGCCTGTGCCCCAGAACAGGGACTCATTATACTCCACAGCGCAGGAGACCGGAGGATCCGGAGTGGATTCCGGAGTGGTTTCCCTGGCCACCTCTGGGCGACTCTTCTTGGAAACCAAGCCGCGGCTTTGCCCGCTGGAGCTTTCTGTTTTGTAGAGGAATTGGCTGGTAGTGTGCGGCTACATGATCGTGCCGAGGCGGCTAAAGCCATGACTGCTTCCAGCCCTCACCCAGACAGTGGGAAAAGGTTCTGGGGCCCGGGAGTCTCAGGAAGATTAATCGTACTCTCATGTGATAAAGATTTCCACTTGTCTCAGGCCAACATATTGATTTAGTTTTGATTTATTATCCTGAGATGAAGTCTTTGTGCAGACTAAGTCAGATTTCTGAAGTATTTAGCACCGTTAACTTATTGGCTGGAGACCAACGCTGCATGCTCCCCTGTTCACAAACCCATGTGCAGTTTGCACTCGGAGGTCACAGGGAGAGACTCCCGGCCTCGAGAGAGCCGCCTGCTCCCCTTGCGCTCTTGGCCTGGGTGCTGTGCTGTGCTGAGTCCTGGGACCATCCTTTGGGAAGGGCACACACACCCTAAAGTGCATTCACAGGAATAACCCGGCGAAGGAGGCTGGAAGCTGGGTTTTTGTGGGGAGAAGGCGGAGATGCTCGGAGTCACTTCGGCTGCTGCTGGGCAGGGTGGGCGCTGGCATCTGAGCCTGGACCATCTCAGTGAGGTCTTGCTCTGCACGCGGGTGATGCTGGTGACCTGGTGATGAGAGGCTCTTGCCTTCTGTGGTGGAAGCTAGAGGTCACCTTTGTCTCACTTGGGTCACAACAGTGAGAGGGGTAGAGGGGCAACAGTTCATGGCATAGGAAGATACAAAAGCAACAAGAGTAAAAAGGAGGAGCAAGCCTCTTCCCTCCCTTATATTGTATGCAGGCTACCCATCCTAGGGCAGGTGTAGCACTCACTCTCAATCCCAGCACTAGACAATGAAGCAATCAAAAATTCTAGATTCAGTTGCCTCTGTAAAGCCATCCCCATGACCACATGAGGCTCTGGGGGGACATCCAGACACAAACATTCCACCCCTGGCCTCCAAAGACTCATGCACATCTCTTTATGCAAAAGGCATTTAGTTCATCTCTAGGAGTTGCCAAAGTCCTAACAGTTTCAGCATTGCTGAAAAGTCCAAGTCCCAAGTCTCCTCCAAGATGTAAGGCAAACTCTTAGCTGTGAGCCACTGTACAAAGGAAAAGCTAAAACACTTCCAACTTTCAGTGGCACAAGAGAGACATTTCCATTCCAAAAATTGCAAATGGGGATACAAAGGATTTGGACCAAAGCAAGTCCAAAATCCAGGCAAATATTAAATCCTATAGTTCCATGTACAGCATCCAAGGCAATGTGTGACAAGTTGTGAGCTCCAAAGGGCTTGGGTGGCTCTGCCCCTACGGCACTTCTGGTAGTGGTAGCTCCCACGGCTTCTCTCTTAGGCCCACTCTGCTCCTTTCTTGCAGCTTTCCTTAGATGATCCATGCTCCTGGCTTTTCCAAACTTCTGGGGTCGCTACTGTACCTTTGGCTTCACACTCACAGCTTCACACACTGCCCTCTCAAGGGCACACTGCCAGGCCTCCCAGGCTTTCCAAAATGATGGTGGAAGGCTTCTTAACCCCACAACTCTTGTATTCGGCATGCACCTAAAACCAGCACCATGTGGATGATGCCAAGGTTTGCTGCCAGCTGGAGCAGTAGCCAGGCTTTTCTCTCTTTTGGCTGTAGGGGCTGAGTGCCTGGATCACTGAGCACTCTGAATCTAATTCTGAGGAACAAATTCTCTATGCTCCCGCCATTCTGGAACCTGGTGTGGCCACAACCACCATTCTGGAACCTGGTGCTCTGGGGCTTTCTTCACAAAACAAAGTATTTCACTTTTGCAGTTTTGAGGCTGCAAAGGGTGGAATTCTGCTGCTTCCTGTGATGCCCACAGGCCATCTTTTCTTTTCTCCTGTTCCTTCTCAGCAGTCAAGACCTCTGCTCTATCTTTGCAACCCACAGCTTTACTGGCGCTTCCCTTCTGGCCAAACTCACACCATTTTAAATCATTCTGCTGGGCCCTTTGCTCTTGATTCTCAACATAAATCTGGCTAAAAGCCCCCAAAAGTATCCATGCCACTGCCTCAACATTCGACTGCCTTGAAATTTCTTCTGCCAGATTAATTAGTCTGCTGCCCTTAATCTGAATCTCAGACAAAATCTCTGGACACAAGCAAAATGCAGACAAACTTTCCACCAAGCGATAACACACATCATCTGGAGTCCAACGGCCAATGTAGTCCTTCTTCCCAGCAGAAACCTCCTGAGCCTAGTCTTTACTGGCAGGATTTCTATCAGCCTTCTGGTCTTCTGCAATTTGACCAGAATCTCCCATACAGAACAGCCTAAGGCATTCCAGGCGACATCTCCAAACCTTTCCAAACTCTTCCCACAAGCCATTTCCAAAGGCTCTTGAACCACATGGTGAGGTATATTCAGCAACAAACCCACTTCTGGTACCAAATTCTGTCTTGGTTACTTTTCTCTTGTTGCTGAGACAAAATACCCAATGCCCAAAATTAAGGCAGGAAAAGTTTATTTAGCTCACAGTTTGTGGAGGTTTCAGTCCATAATTAGCTGGCTCCAAGGCAGGGTGGCATGGCAGAGGGGCAACAGTTCATGGTGTTGGAAGATACAAAAGCAACAAAAGCAAAAAGCTGGAGCAAGCCTCTTTCCCTCCCTTATATTGTATGCAGGCTACCCACCCTAGGGCGGGTGTAGCACTCACACTCCCAATCCCAGCACTAGACAATGAACAAATCACAAACTCTAGATTTAGTTGCCTCCGCAAAGACTGCCCTCTATGACCACGTGAGGCTTTGGGGGGAAATCCAGACACAAACCATAACACTTATGTTCCATTATCTAAAGCTTCTATAATCCTATCAAGACCAGGAATCATTTATTTACAGGATATAACTTAAATACTTTGTTATCTGACCTCTGCCTGCTGCTTCAATTTCCTCTTTTATGATATCCCCTGATGCTTCTGTGCCTTCATGTCATTCCTGCTCCAGGCAAATTGAAGTACTGTGATTCTCCAAAAGCACTGCATGGCTCCCAATCTCCTCGTCTTTGCATCTGATGTTCTCTGTAACTTATGTTCTCCATCCTTTTCCATTTCCTACCTTCTTAGGAAGGTGATCAGCTCACTGAACCACTCACCTTCTTAGACGGTGTGGGCTTTTCTTCCCTGTGAAGGTCATGGTTGCTGTGCTGCATCCCCTCTGCCCACCTGGTCTGGTGCTGCCACCGCCCATGCCAAGCCAGTGCCTGGTGTAAGTGCCTCTTCCTGTGGTGGGGGGAGGGGGCATTTCCCACAGACCCAGCTGGCCCAGTCCAAGGCACAGTCTGCATGGCTACTCAGAGAGACCCAGTGCCTCGGCTCAGCCTCTCCACATGGTGGCCTGCTTGGCAAGCTCCTGGATTGCTTTTCTCTTGTCCTGTCTCATTTTCCTTATGTCTTCACCCTGCTTCCCAGAGCCCAGTCACCCGCACACAGCCCTGTCCCAGTCTCTGCTCTCAGTTACACCGTCTTGACTTTGTGACTGAGAATAGCATGTGCTGCCCCTGACTGTCCCTATTTAATGATTTCTCTCTAGTAGTCTCTTACTTCCTGAGCGTCAGGAGTATCTCTCATTTATTATTTTGGTCCCTTGTTTTTAAACTGGCATAGAGCTGTCTTCCAGCATCCAAAGGGCTCAAAGGGTAGAGGCTACCAGAAGACAGGAGGTGACATTTGATTGTCACAGTTACAATGGCTGCTGTTGGTGTGATGACCACTCAGGGAAGAGATTTGCCACCCCCCTCATGAATCCCTGACTCAGGAACTTGGTGGAACCAGGACCCCACGTAGATGCTTGCAGTGCATGGGCAGAGGGTGAGCTGGTGAGGGCACCAAGTGCCAGGTAGATGGGGTGGGGACCGCCTGGATGATGTATGCCTGCTGTCTCCAGGGGCAGCTGCTCCTCACCCCAGCCAACCATCAGGCCTCCCAGTCTTTCAAGGAAAGCAGATACCCAGATCCTTACGCAAAATTTCCCAAGGTAAAGATGGCCCGTGGGTCAGGAAAGCATCCCCAGGGCTGGAGATGGCTCCTGGGCTGTTAGTTTGCCAGGGCATTGAAGGCTCAGCTGTGAGAACAGATTCCTATGGAGGGCACTCAGACCCCCCTCCTGTGACATTTTGTCCCAGTCCTCCACCACCAAGCCCTGTGTTCCTACTGCATTTCCAGAGCTTGGACATATGCTGTAGTTGTCATGTGCCGGGTGCATGGTTTGTCTGATCTGTTTAACTGAGTTTGGTAAAGTGGAGGATTCCCCTTAGTATCTGTTCTGTTGTTTGGAGCATGGCATAGGACACATGGCAGGTCCTCAGGAGGAGCTACTGGGTGACTGTTGCTAGGCGGCAGTGCTAGTGGCCTCGCTGTAGTAGATGAGGTAATAAGGCAGAAACCACCAGGTCTTTCATGCAGAATTGAAATCAGACCTGTGGACTCTTGAGGGATTGAATAGGCATGCCCTCCACCTACTGTCGACCCCTGGCCTCAGAGCTTGTGCGCAGAAAGAGGCACCTGGCCATTTCCTCTGGCAGAGGTTTCCCCTCAGCCTTCCCACTGAAGAAACAACAAAACAACCAAATTCCGCCCTGGGTTAGAGTCCTTGATTACAGGTGGGTTCGGATCACAACCTCTATGCAGTGATGGCGAACCTTTTAGAGACGAGTGCCCAAACTGCAGCAACCCACAACCCACTTATGTATCGCAAAGTGCCAACACTGCAATTAAAGCTGGATACTGAGGTTTTAGTTTAGGAAGAACAACTCCTACATTAACATCTTTTGTCCTCAAAGGAAAACAACACACGTGTAGTAGAGGTTGTCATACAAGTGAAAGTGATGCGACAGCAAAGTGGTCTGTGTTCTGCCGTTTAAATGTGTATGGCTGTGAACATTTGCATTTCTGAATCAGTGTCATGATCTCGGGATTAGACTCAGGAATTGCAAGATTCACCTGGGAGAAAACCAGCACTGCAAAATCTGTGTGGCATGTCCTGCTTTGAAGTCTCAGACTCCGCTGGATAGGACAGGCCACCAGCAGTATTGTAGGAAAATAGCATCCAGTGTTAGATTCTTAGGTCAGATTTGCCTTGGAAGTGATCGCACGCGCAGCGAACATAGTGAGCGACGGCTTCCTCCATCCTTTAGTGTAATAATTGCTCCCAAGGATTACAAGAGCTTATAGGCAGGTGGAGCATCTGGTTATGAGTTCACTGCACAGGGAAGAAAGCTGTTGTGGACGGAGCTTCAGATTTCCTTGGATTTTTGGGTGTCCGTACACCAGACACCTGAAGGGTTGCCAGCATCTAGTGAGCCAGGGACCTGGACCCAGAGCGCGTTTGTGACATCCAGCCAGCACACAACTGCTTCCCCGCGAAGGGCGGTCTCCAAATCTGCTGTAGCCTTTGGCAACATCTTTGCAGCACAATTGAAAACAGATGCCCTTGCTGCCCTTTCCCTCGCTTCCTGAGTTACTACCGTTCAGCAGGCGCGAGCCATGGCGATCTCTCCCGCGCCCTCACTGTGCCTGGCCAGAGCCGCGTGAGCCATTCCGGTGCCGGGCCTGCCGGGCGGGCTTCCTCGCCGGGGATCGGGTTCCCGTGATCTGCACAGCGCATCCTAGTGTTTCTGGTTACAAAGCAAAGAGCAGGGATAAGGCTTAGTAGGAAACAACTCTCCACTCAGTTCCTATTGCAGAGCCTTTAATCCTGGAGTAACGTGTAATCCAGAAGGAAAGTGAAAACACACCCTGCCTAACGGACTGCATTGACTTTTATCACAGGACAGGGCCCTGAAATGTGCTTGGATGTGGTATTGAGACCACCATACATTCTGGATTAAAAGAGACATATTGGACATAACAATTAAATCTAATGTGTGAACTCTGTTTGGATCTTAGTGTAAACCAACTGAAATTTAAACTGGGTGAAGACTGGGAATATTTAAATGTGCACTGGGTTCCTCATTTCATTATTATGCTATATTATTATTCTTACTATCATAAGGAATCAATGGTAATTGTGTTACATGTGATAATGATATAATATGTATATATAAAATATCCTCACTTTACAGTGGCACCCAAATATGTCAGGAGGAGATGTACAAGTCATCCGTAAGTTATTAGAAAATACTGCAGCAAAATATCAACCGGAGCAAACATGGAAAATGTTAGTAACTGTTCTGTAGAAGTGACGGGCTTCTGGAGTCGAACGTTTCCGCGCTCCTTTGTGTCTGAAAGTTTTCATTATTCACAGTTCGAGATGCCGCTTGCCCACCAGAGCACGGTGCCATGAAGTTCAGCCACACAGCATCACAGATGGTGCTGCTTGTTATGCCCTGGAAACCAGGCCGCTTCTGCATCCGCCAGGCTTTACAACCAGAATGGCACCTCGGTCTGCGACTGTGGGAGGTGAAGTAGTTCCAAAGTAAAACTGAAACATATGGAGTCCTGCAGCTGGTATTTTAAACATTTTGCTTCAACCTCAAGTTTTAGAAAAGAATAGTATTAAACTACGGTTACCAAAGTCGCTTGCTTTCCTTTCACAGTGTGTCTTCTGTGGCCCAGATTAGGAACTGCCGCAGCCGCAGCCGCATCACCCCGTCCCTGCTCCGGGAGTCTTCACACTGCGCGTTTGTAGACTGGCTATGCCAGGCCTGGGGACTGGCAAAACTCTGTTCCCTTGGGATGTTTTGACACACAGGCCCTAAAATAAATCATATTCCTATTTCATTGGAAACAGTTCACATGACCTGGCCACGGATGGAACAAAACATGTTATTGTGTGTGCTTCTCTCTCCCTACATTCAGTGTGTAATTTCTCTTTTCATTACTCTTATTTTTCATTCATAGTTGGTGTCAGTAGTTGCAGATTTAATAGCGAAAAAATCCTCCTGTCCCCTTTCCCCAGCTGTGAAATAATGGAGCCTTTTAAACAGTGCCCAAATGGGGGTATTTCTGATCTCGAGCTGTGGTTAAAAATAAAGCCCCACGTGTCATCATCCCCTGGAAACAACCATTGCACTCCCACCTGTGGGGCAGCGGAGGTGCTGTGGGAGAGGTTGTGCTGGGGTGGGTGCATGGGACTAGAAGTGAGGAAGGGCGCAAAGCCATTTTCCTATGGGACTCCTGAGTCAGTCCTTCCTGCAGCAAGGAGTGCTGGGGCACCGCAGGCAGGTGGTGTAGCTGGTGGCAGAGACCAGGGTCTTGGGGAGTGACTTGAGCATGGCTGTTTTAGGGGTTCAGTCTGACAGTGTGGACCAAAAGGGAGGCTGCAGGTAGGAGCCACCGACAGACAGAGAGCTATCAATTGGCAGGTGACCGGAAGTCACTGTAGGAAAGAGAATGCAAGTATAAATTTGGATAGGATAGGAGGGAGGGATTGTTACACGGCACACTGGAAAAAAGGAGTGATTAGATTTGGTGACTAACTATAGGTCCTCTTTGAAAGAGAATAGCAAAGGTCACATAACCTTGCATCCTTTCACTGATGCCAATAGTTAAATTTAGCATCTCATAGGACTTACTTTTTAGAACCTTTGAAAGAAAACTTGTAATTCATTAATAATTTGTAGGAAATTTAGCCCCACCCTTATTTCATTAAGCTTTTACAGGGTTCCTAAGAATGGTGGTTCAGTTTGGGCTACTTTTACAAAAGTACCGTATGGTACTGGGTGGCTTAGGCCACAGGACATTCTTTCTTGGGCTCTGGAGGCTGGAGGTTCCAGGTCAGGGTGCCAGCAGCTTTGGTGTCTGGTCAATACCCTCACCAGCATTTTTTTTTTTTTTTTTTTGTGGGTACCGGGGGGTCGACCTCAGGACCTTGCGCGCCAGCAGGCGCCCGTGCCGCTGAGCGATATCACCGGCCCCTTTTTCGTATGTGGGATCCGGGAGTCGAACTCGGGCCCTCGCGCTTGCCGGGCAGGCGCTTAAGCCGCTGAGCCATCTCACTGGCCCGTCACCAGCATTTTTTATTGGTTGATTTCTTGATAATAGCCATTCTTTCTGGAGTGAGATGGAATCCCAGTGTTTTAATTTGCATCTCTTGAACGACCAGTGATGTTGAATATTTTTTCATATATTTATTTGCCGTTTGTACATCTTCATCTGAGAAGTGTCTATTCACTTCAGATGCCCATTTTTGGATTGGGTTTCTAAATTGGGGGTCTGATTTTTTTGAGTTCTTTATATATTCTAGCTATTAGTCCTTTGAGGAACAGCTGACAACATTTTTTTCCCACACTGTGGGTTGTCTCTTCACTCTGTTGGTGGTTTCTTTTGGTGTACAAAAGCTTTTTAATATAATAAGATCCCAGTTGTTAATCCCTATTTTAGTTAATTTTAAAAGTTGAGATTTTTAAATTTAATTTTAAAAGTCTTCTCTTATTAGGTTGTTTCTTATTTTTTTTTGCTATAATAATTCTGCAGTATATACAAGGGCATATTTGTAAATATATATTTATATATAAGCATATAAATAGATATATAAACACGACTTATGTAAGGCAGTGATGGCGAAGCTTTCAGAGCTTTCAGTGATGACAAAAGCCTGCTGTGGCACATGTGCCATGGGTTCACCACCACTGATGTAAGGTGTTGCTGAGGAAGGCAGCGCGGGGCCCAGAGTGCCCTTCCTGCGCCGGGCTCGCGGTTCCCGGGCTCTGCTGAGTGTCCTCCCTGTGCCCTCTTTCTGTTCTTCAGTGCCAGTCTTCAAGCTCTACCAGCGGGCCAGGCACGTGTACAGCGAGGCGGCCCGGGTGCTACAGTTCAAGAAGATCTGCGAGGATGGCCCCGAGGACGCGGTGGCACTGCTGGGGGAGCTGATGAACCAGAGCCACAGCAGCTGCCGGGACCTGTACGAGTGCAGCTGCCCTGAGCTGGATCAGCTGGTGGACACCTGCCGGTGAGTGGAGCCCGCAGCGGGGCCGGGACCTTGGGGTCACCATGCAGCGCTTTTGACACTTGAGGCCAGGAAAGGGCAGCCCTGCCTTCATCTCCTTGTTATTATTTTTTACATTTTTAAAACTTTATTTTTACTTTAAAAATGTTTATGAGTCCATGTTTGAGTACCTTGTGATGACACGCACCGTGGGGAGTTGTTCGTGCACAGAGCACATCTCAGTTATGTTTTGTTTTTGTTCTTCCTCTGCGAGGGGCCTCCCATGTATAACGCTGGTCTTGTTCTCTCCTGCTCGTCTGTAGGACAGGAGGATTCCAGCCCCACTGTGTTCCATCATGAGGCTCCGAGTTTGGGTTTCACACCAGGCTGGCCTCAAACTCACTGTAGTCCTGCCTCAGCCTCCTGAGTGCTGGCATTACGGGCGTGTGCCACTATGCCTGGCTGGAGTCCATTCTTTACAGCACTGTAAGAGAGACTTTCCCAAGTGGGTGAGAGGCCTTTCAGGAAGGCAGCTTTTCTCAGGCCCTGCCATTCCTTGCTCACGATATTTTAATGATCACGCTGCTGCTGTGCCAGGTGTCGTGGTAGGTTTAGGGTCTGTGGTTCTCGGAAGGGAGACAGCAGGAAGAAGGCCCAGGCATGACAGGATGGAGGGTCGCTGCAGGAGACCCTCAGAAACAGGCGTGTCCTGCCTTTCAGGGTTAGCTGAGGCAATTTGAGGGCAAAAGGGACTGGAGAAACACAGTGTGTAAATGGTCGATTGAGACAGACCTGTAAAGTGCTTGCACAAAACCTGGAAAGGGCTTCCTCATCACTGTGACTGAATGGGGACGACAGAGTGTTCCCCTTATCCCAGAGGCATGGCACTGACCCCAGGAGAACTGAGAGGGAAATTGGTCAGAGGATGGCGCAGGGAGCCTCTGGGCGCCTGTGGCCACCACACTCAGCTTGTGCCACAGCAGGTGGGCACAGATGGCGCGGTGCCCAGCCTGTCCCAGGACTTGACCACGCACGAGGAGAAACACTCTGCCGATGTCAGCATGCTCACTGCCTGCCAAAAAGCCTTCCAGAGCTTGTTCAGGACAGTGGCTCTCCTGAAGATACCAAGGGCGCCGGAAGTGGAAGGGACGTGCATTGTGCAACTGCAGAAATACAGGGAAGCGGGAAAGGCGTGGGATGCTGCGTCCTCCCCGTGAAGCCCCCGAGGAGCCTTTGCCCCTTGCCAGCTCCTGAGGTCCCCAGGCGTCTGTCCTGCCGCGGGACGGGCAGCTGCACTTGCTCTTGGTGGGAGAAGGGGGAAGGAGCATTGAAGATAGCTCCCGTGTCAGCAAAGGGAAGAGGCGGTGGGAACCGGTGCCCGAGGGTGGAAGTGCACAGAGGGGACAGGAAGGGGGTTGGCCGAGGTGGGCCCGGGGCACTTCTGTGGGGCAAGAGGTGTTGGCAACGAAGGAGGAGGCAGCGGGAGCCATCCCAGGGGGCCTCGAAGGCCGCAGGGAGGACTCTGGCTTCCACAAGGGGCCGTGCTGAGTGAGTTGGTGCCAGCTGTGCCTTGAAGGAAGATTCCAGACCGTGGCTGTGCAGGAGAAAGAGGACTCAGGGCACTCCTGGGACTTCGGCCTGAGAAACTTCGTTTCTCGGGAAGCCATGTCTTTGGCAGCCGTTCTTCCAGATTCTGGGTCAGAAGCATCCTACCTCGTAAGATCTTAGAGCAGGGGAAGGGGCAGAGGACTCGAACCGGTGCCCGGGAGGAGTCGGTGGGAAGCTGGCTCCAGCCCAGTGCCTTGCTGCTCCTGCCCCTCCTCCCAGCCTGTACCACGATGTGGCCACACTCAAGCACCAGCTGTCTCTCCCGGCCTGGAGGCTTTACGTCGGGAGGCCTCAGCTGTCATCGTCCACAGCACTTGAACACTGGGCAGACCTTGCCAGGCAGGGGCCGTGGCACAGCGGGCGCACAGGCCGGGCTGGGGTTCGGGCGTCAAGCCCAGCTCCGCTTCTCTGCGTCCTGAGTGCTGGGACCTGCAGTGTCTGTTCTGTTCTAGTGCGCACAGGTCTATGCCTCTAAGAAAATGTGCATCTAGTGAAGATTCTGTGACGGATTTGAAGGGGTTCGGAGGACGCTTGTATTTATTTTTATATCCTCTTCGTTGGGGGAAGCCCTTTCTTGATGGCAGCTAAAGTGTTCTGCCTTGACCGTCTTCAGCTGTGGTATTAATTTTCAGAGAAAACCCGGTTGCGTCCAGTGTAAGTGCTCCGTCCCCCTTTCCACGGTGGTTTCGTTTGGGAAGCCAGTTGCTGAGTATCACGGTGACTTTCTCCCTAGCCCACCGCCAGATAGCGGAGTTTCCCATATTGAGAGTCTCTTCTGGCAAGTTGCAAGTGTTGGCCAGAATAGTTCCCTGGTCCTTAAGCTTCACGTGTATTTAGTTTTTTTTGCTGTCACGTGGCAGCACTGCAGATAACACCCTGCAGTGCTCTGGTTGGTCGGTGGTGCTGGAAGGGCCACCATGCGACAGAGCCCGTGCTCAGGACCGCAGCCAGGAGGGCGTTGAGCACCGCGATGCCCTTCCTCCCTGCGTGGCTCTCACGGGGACAGTCGTGGGCCATGGGAAACTGAGGTCTCATCTCCACTGTCAAGGGTGGTGGTGCTGTCTTTTATGTGGATGTTTGGAAAGTGAAAAGGCAAAAAGGATGTGTTCAGGAGGGCGTGAAGGACCTCCTGGCGGGCAGGAGGAGGAGCTCGGCGTGCTGGCAGCGCCCTGGCCTGGCCTGATGTGGCTCCCCGGTGCCGCTAACTCAACCGCTGGCACAGAGTTGCTTTATTTGGGAACAATACCACCTCCAGACCTGCCTCCCAAGCTGTGAGATGTGAACACAAAGGAGAAGGGGCGCCCGAGGCCGGGCAGCTGGAGCAGGCTGGTCCACCTGGGAGACAGCGGAACGAGGAGGACAGTGACATGGACTCAAGGAGGAGCGCAGCCCAAGACCGTCTTGCTCCCCGTCCCTGCTCCACCATGGCATCTCGAGCTTCCTGTTGGCTCTGAAGGTTTCTTGGAAACTATTTGTCTGGAAAGATAACTCTGCGAGTGAGTGGATGAAGGGCCCGAAAGCCTGGGATACCTAAGACAGAGATAAGCGCGCATCTTCCCTCGGCTGCGCCAGACAACGCAGAGCACCGAGAAGAGCAGAAGGGATGAAGAGATGGCTCGTGCTTGCTGGTTGCTTGCAGCTGAGCCATTTCCTGCTCTGCGAGAGAAAATCAGTGTAGAATCCCAAGCAAGGACCAGGGAGCAAGAAGGAAACTGTACTTTCATAGTTGGGCTGCTTGTTTTTGTTTTTTTAAAAATTAAATTAACGTGAAACAAAATAATGAAGAAAAAACTGCTGTTTGCCCAGTTATAAAGTCTCTTTCAAATGAACAAAAGGTAAGTTTAAAGAAATGACTAAATTTCAAAGATTTACTGAGGAACATAGAAAATTTTGAAACCAAGTCAATTAGATGTGAGACAACTCATTTGTTACTGGTTCCCTGAAATTTACTTAAGTAAAAATAATAAATGCTTTTTATTTCTGTTTTGACACTTGTTGAAATCGGGGAAGATTCATCACGGTATTATTGCCTGAGCTATTAAGGAAAACAACAATTTTTTTTTTTTTTTTTTTTTTTTGGTGGGTACCGGGGGGTCGACCTCAGGACCTCGCATGCCAGCAGGCGCCCATGCTGCTGAGCGATATCACCGACCCCTTTTTTGTATGTGGGTTCCGGGAGTCGAACTCGGGCCCTCGCGCTTGCCGGGCAGGCGCTTAAGCCGCTGAGCCATCTCACCGGCCCGGAAAACAACAATTTTAATAGACCAACTACGGATACAAAAGTCAGTTTGCTATGTCTTCCTCCGAAGTCTTCTCTTGGATTTGTTCTCTTGGGCCCCTTCTCCTGATGAGGTCCCAGGGGAGGATAAGCACGAGTCCATAGCTGTGCTCTTCCCTGTGGCCGGAAGCGCCACTCTGCTCCCTTGGCGAGAAAGAGGGACCATCCCATTGAGCTGCCGCAGGGCTCGCTCCTCTGTGGGTCCCACTTGCTGAGGTTCGGTGACAGCAGCTGTCCTTCAGAGGTCTTTGGTGGCTTCCACTCCTAAAGTAGATGTGGAAGCGCGTTTTCTTGTTCTTTCTGGCTCAAACAGTATTTGAATGCCGTGGTTTCTAGACGCCAGCAATCTGAATGTGGTGTCTCCATCCTGACTGTGAGAGCCATGGGAACCGTGCTGGAAGCTGTTTCCTGAGATTCTCACCAGTTTCCAGGGAACACTGGAAATCTTCTCAGGTGAAGAATATACTACCCACTGCTTATATTTCTATATAACATTTTTACATTTTAAAACAAATATAATCGTCCAGCAGCTGTTTGCTAGAACCAGATGCCTGGAATTATGCAGGGCTGGAGCTAGAGAGATGGATGTGACCTGTTCCTAAATTCAGGACTTCCTGGAGGATTTAATATCCATTTCTGTAATAAATGAATATTCACTTATTTTGAAATAAATGAAATTGCACTGAAATGGAAGGTGCAATTCCTTACTTCCCTCAGGCTAGGAACTCAGAATAATTCCAGAATGCCAGGGTCAGAACTTTTCAGTCTGGATGACAGGAGTTTGGGCTCAGTTCAGCCACTAAGCTGAACGTTTGAGGGACAGGAAGAGATTACGAACCTTTCTTCCCATGTAAGAATTTTTTCTGGGCCGGTGAGATGGCTCAGCGGCGTAAGCGCCTGCCTGGCAAGCGCGAGGGCCCGAGTTCGACTCCCGGATCCCACATACGAAAAAGGGGCCGGTGATATCGCTCAGCGGCACGGGCGCCTGCTGGAGCGCGAGGTCCTGAGGTCGATCCCCGGTGCTCACACACACACAAAAATAATAATAATAATAAGAATTTTTTCTTTCTTTAAGCATCCATTTTCATGTGAGTGGCATATTTTCATAAATAAGACAGATGATGAAAAAAAAGCATTAATATCACTGAGGGGAAACAAAGTCCTAGAGCAGGGGTGATGTTCTATTGATATTTTCCAGGAAGTAAAATAGCTCATTTCAGTGGAAAAAAGGAACAAAGCTGTACTAAATTAAGTATGCAGTTTTTAATCTGCTGCTAATTTGGAGTAAGTTCTATTAAGAGGAGTTAATTGGAAGTATACGTTAACTTCTGTTACTGAGGCAAATCGCGTCTTTTAAAATGAATGGTCCTAGCACGTTGTATAGGGCCTTTCACTTGGGTTCAGTTCTTAGGTTTGAAACTGTGCCTGGTTGACAGTGACTAAAATTATCTCCATAATTGGACACCTCTCCTCGTGGCAAACTGAGTCAGTGTCGATCAGCTCAAGAAGGTGCAGGGAAAGTTGGCATAATTTTCCCGTAGGGCTTAAGCCAACCCACTGCTCTAGAGTTTAATAACAAGTTGTGTGCTGAAGAAGTTATCCAGAGCAAATCTAGGCTACACAGTTCTTCCTCTGCCATGCTGGGGCCAGAACCCACGGCCTCTCACACGCTGGGCAAGTGCCATACTGCGGCCGCCCCAGCCCCACAATCTGGTTCCTCTGTTTCACAGCTAAGCTTTCAGATGCAGCTGGGCGGCCCCAGAGGAAGCCCCATGTGTACCAGGCAGTGCCCAAGTGACTGTGACCTGCCTGCCTTCGAAGCGACCTTAGCCCCCTGATGCTAACCTTGCCCACGGTCCGTCTTCCTTTTACCCCTCTTCCTGGCTTCCTGCTGGCTGGTACACAGGTCCTCTGGGGGCTGCGCTGGGGACTCAAGACACCATGGTTTATTGCCAGGGCTCATGACACAGGGCTGCTGCTGAGCATTACGACTTGTAGTCAAAACTGGGGACTAGCATTAGATGCAATGAATAAGTTCAAGATCACGTTCTGAAGCAGCATACACTTGTTAATGCCCTAGGCTGTCCGACAATACCCCAAGCCCCCATACTGTCTCGACTAGGACCGGCTATGTGTTCTCTAAGCATCAAGCAGTCACTCTCACTGTCATCTGTGCTAATCTGTTCCTCTTCCTTTGCAGGAGGTCCGGGGCGCAGGGCTCGCGGCTCACTGGCGCGGGCTGGGGCGGCTGCACGGTGTCCCTGGTGCCAGCGGACATGCTGCCTGGCTTCCTGGCCCGGGTGCACGAAGCGTACTACCAGGGGAGCGGGCGCGGTGTGGCGCCCGGGCAGCACAGCCTGTTCGCGACCAAGCCCGGAGGCGGGGCTCTGGTTTTCCTTGAGGCCTAAACAATGTCAAAAATCTCTGAGAAACTATTTAGGGCATTTAGGGACTGGCAGGACTTCCTATGCCACAGTAAATTAATCCTCTCTCTGTTTTATATTATGGTGAATGGTTGCTATTATCAAGATGCATTTCCAAAAATGGTTGAAAACCTTCTATGCTTTATAATGATTATTTTTTCCACCTTAAAATATGTTTTTTTTTTAACCAATATGAGCCAAGGTTATGCTTGGACAGATGATTTATTAAGATTTATTGGTTCAGGATTTTAAGATGAATGGTAAAACACTAATACATACACTGGACTTTAATTAAATTACTGCTGAATTAAAAGGATACAACCGAGTCATGCATGTTATTCTGGAATGGATCTCGCTTTTGGTTTCCCTCCATGTTCTTCCTCCTCTGACTTGTAATCCTCTGTGGTTGCTGATGATGATGCTGCTGCTGATATTACAAATTCTCTGTGCATTGGAGCCTCGGTATGCTATGAAAATAATATATGATTACGGATTCATAGATTTTCTTTGCCATCAGATGCTTAAATATGAGATTCCCCAGTTATCAAGATGGTAAGGACCACCTTTTTAAAGGATAGATTTAGGAAAAAATTCAAGGCTCATTCAGAGCTTTAAAAAAATGTGATACCATTTTCCATTCTTTTGGATCTAGCACTTAATAGAGGAACAAGGAATTAATGTGATGATGATTCAGAAAATTTGGTTTGTTGATGGAACTGACTTTCTTCCCACTCTACCCTACCCTTCCCCAAACACCTCTCCAATCCTATTCTGGGAACCCCCACCCATGTCCCACACCCCCTTTCTGTGTGTGGCAAGGCTCATTTGTGTATGTGGACCGGTGTGAGGCCAGTGTGCAGGTGCATGGGCGAACGTGGCTGTGAAAAGTTTGACGTGGACTTGGCTTGGTAGTGGTGTTGGTGGGCATCTACGTGCGTTTGTCAAGAGTGCGCAAGGAAGTCTGGCGTGTGGTGATGGTGAATGCATGGCTTTCTCCTGGGGACAGGCTACAGGAAGCCCTTCCTCAGTTACACAGTGATTTAGCCCAAAACCTGTTGGTGTTTGGCTGAAATACCCAGGTAATAGAGACAGCAATGGGTTTGTGATTTGAATTATCTAGAAAATTATTAAGTTTTCCATTTTCTGTGATTGTGTTCACTCATTAATGTGCAACTCAGATTGGGCCTCATCCTCTAAATGTCAGTTTCACAGAAGCCGAGGCAAAGGCGGCTGTAATATTTCCTAAAGAACAACAGTCGTGCCAGGAAGCCGAAGTCTAATCTCCATGAGCTTCTGGTGTGTTTTCATTCTTAGCACAAAGGCTGACATCTGGGAAAGTGTAAGTCCAACTTGTTGAAGTATTTTCAGTCTTTAAACCCAATAATCCAAGACCTGAATTATTTAAATTTATAATCCTTTGTTTTTTAATACTTTGCCATTTTCCACAAAGGATTTGTAGTTGGCATGTAATTCTTTAAAGACACCTGCATCATTATAAAATGGCACGTGTTTTTGCTTTGTTACTTGATTTGTTTTTCACATTTAACAGTAAGTGACTAAACATTTGAAAGCACACTCCTGTAGTCTCGGCAATTTGGGAGGCTGATGCAGGAGGCTTGCATGTTCAAGGCCTGGCTAGGTAACTGAGTGAGACCCTGTCTCAAACGAAAATAAAGGGTTGCGGATGTAGCTCGGGGTAGAGCACTTGCCCAGCCTGCGCGCTGGCCCTGGGTTCCATGCCCAGCACATTTTAAGCTTGGAAAGAAGAACAATGTTTCAGTCCCACCATTACTAGGAACTATCAGAGATACCAAAAGTGTCTGAAAAGACAGGGCTGGGGCCATTGGGAAAAAGCTCTCTGCAGAAAGCGGAGCTCGAGCAGAGCCCTGAAGGGTGAGTCGTTTGGAAGCGGGGAGAACACACAGCGGCCGAACCGGGCGAGTGCGCTGGACTCGCAGATGGCTCTGCGGAGGGCTGCACGGTGGGAGGGTCTGCTGTGCTGCAGTGAAGACGGTTCCAGCCTGGCCAGCTGGAGCCAGCTTTGGAAGTCCAGCAGCGTTTAGAGCTGGTTTACGAGCAGGCAGCACGCGGGCTCCATCTGCTTGCAGGTGCGTTCAGTGTGGCCTGCCGTGTGTTGACGGCATTTGGGTCTCAGATCTTCCAGGGACAGTGTGACAGCGCTGTGGCCTGCAGTCCTGCAGCACATCTGCGAATGACACCTGAGGTGGCCTCCCAACCCACGAGCCTGGGCCCCGGGGCACTGCTGTCCCCACAGCCCCAGCAGGTCCTTGGGACTCAGACCCTGCCACTCAGCACTGAGCACTGAGCACTGAGCACTCGGCACTCAGCACGCAAGGTCTGCGAGCACATGCGCACTGCGGCGTGTTGGTAGATTTAGAATCTCTGCGTCCAGATCTCCACTGGTAGTAGGAAGGGCAGACCAAGGACAGTGGGCGAAAGTGTTTTTTTGTGGGAGTAAAGAATAGTTTATTTAACAGAAAACTCGCAGTGGTTCATCAATTTTCTGTCACTGCCTGGCCCACATAGGAATTTGATGTGGCCCAATTTTGACCTGTACCAGCAATTAAAGGGGCACCTTCATATCTGACATCAGACCATCCACCTGCTGGTCAGCTATCCACTGCCCTGTCCAAGCTCTTACCTGTGGAAGGCAAGAAGCTTTCAGACCTAAGAGGACTGCCCAGAGGCCAGGAGGAACGAGGGTAGCGGGAGGGGTCACCCCTCTTTCCGTTGCTTCTCACCCTGAGTCCTGCTTGGAACCTTATCATATTCTGCCCTGTGCTCCTGTTCACTGGGGGCAGGGACTGTTCCTCTGAGCCAGCTGTTACCCCCTGTGCCTCTGCTGAATTATTGGTGAGAAGTAAAATACAAGTTCAATCATTTACAATTTTCTACTCATTTGCCATTTAAACTGCACATATGAGCTTCTCAGTTGCATAAATCGTCCCTGACCAGAAGCAAGGAATGGAGCAAGTGAGCATGAAGTTGTCACTGCAGACATAAAGCAGAGATTATCGTAAACGTACACGCAGGGACTTGGGTGAGCTCAAGTGTTACAGATGAAACGTTGTCAGGCCTATGTGAGAAGCTAGAGACAGAATTCTCAGTTTTCAGGAAGGAAACGTACCAGTTTATGCGGGAACATCTCAAAGTCATTCTTAGCTTCGTAAGGTTTCTTGATAGTCTTTGTTTGGACTCTAACCACAGAATAAAGAACATCAGTAATCAGACTCATTGTCTTTCTACCACTGAGTAACCAACATTTACAAAGAGTTTAACACGCTATGCATTTGGTAACACATTACATGTATTAATTCAGTTACCCTTACAACAACCTTATGGCACAGGAACTACTGTTATCCTATTTTATCAGTGAGCAGACTCGGTCATTCGTACAGGTTCGAGTGGGCAATGTGAACCCAGGCACTGGGGCTCAGCTCCACCTGCCGTGGACTCACCCCAGCAGTGGGGCACCCTCTTTGGCTACATGGTCCACACAGCAAGCATCAGTTTAACCGATCCCACCCCTAGGCCCTGGGCTGGACGCTGAGGAGTGATGGCGGGAGAAGAGTCAGACCAGCAAGAGAAAGATGTGAGGGAAGAAAGAGGAGATGGAGGAGGCTAATTTAGGGCAAACGCGCTTGCTAGGCTGAGCGCATCAAGGTGAGGAGTCCAGGAATCTGTTCTGGTTCCTGTCCAAGTCTTCATTCAAGAAACGTCTATGAAAGAGTTGAATCTAAGGGCGGCCCGAAGCTTTCCAGAGATCTTAGGCTGAGGGGCAGGTGGTCGGCCAGGCCAGGCAGCAGGAGAGCTTGGGACAAGGGTGCACCACTGGTGAGAGAAACAGGGCTGAGAGAAAGAAAGGTGAAAGAGGGCGTATGATGCTATTGATTTCATTGCAGTTTTCAAGGGAAATGCTTACAAATTATTTTTGGGAAAATGGTAGAAAGGACAATTTTCTGGAGATGCGAAATACCCCTTGCTGAGGCAGAAGTCTGGATGAGCTCAGCCCTGCCAAGGCCCCTTCTGGGTTTCTTCGGCATTTAGCCTGGGGGACCCCAAGGGCATGGGCAGGTGCCCACGTGAGGACTCAGTGCTCTGTGACCGACAGGAGCCGGCGCTCATTGCCTTTCTGCCCACTTTATCCCCTCAGGCTGGGTTTGCTGCTGGCTTCTTGCGCTTTGGGTCTCTATCTGTCCCGCCACGCACGCCTCAGGTCCGTCTCTCACCTCTCACCCTGCCTAAGCCCACTTGCCAGTAGCCTGCTGTCCTTTCTCAGCGAACCTCTTTACAGTCTCCTGGAGGTCCACGCGCTCCTCAGAGTCAGTCTCATCTCACCTTGTCAAAAGCAACCCATTTTCCAACTCACTCTTTTAGGGTCCCCCCCTATAAATCATGGTTTTTTGAGATGTAGGTCACACTCACATGTATACACTCAAGGTTTCAGGGTGTTCACAAAGCTTTGCGGTATTGTCACAATCACTGCCCCCATTTCTTCTCCATGAGTCTTTTTGGAAGATGACAGACGGAGCTAAAATGCGGAGCCTATCGTTTCACAGCCCCCCGGGATCTGTGTGTTCTGTGAGCATGTCCCCTTCCTGCTGGCCCACCGTGTGCCATTGTGTCAGCCATCTGAGAGCTGCCGGAGATAGGAGAGCTCCCCACGGTCTTCCGCACATGCTCAGTGGTGGGAAACCCTGGCCCAGGTGGACTGGAGTGCTGGAAACTTCTAGGAGTCACCTGGAATCAGACCTTGTGATTTAGGGGTAGGGAAGGAGACAGCCGGGTGATGAGGCTTGTGGTGCAGGGTGAGGTAAGATTCTGAAGTGCTGGGTGGGCTTTCCTCCTGTGACAGGGAGTGACAGACATGTGACATGTGGCACCTTGTAAGATCCCAGAGCTGTCCAGGGTGTGGCAGTGTGGCTGGCCAGGCCCTGTCCCCAGGGCTCTGTCTGAGGGCTGTGCTCATCTGATGCCTGCTCCCTGCATGTGGAAGTGCCGGGAGGAAGTGGATTAGTCTCAGCGCTTTACCGTTTCCCTTTTTATAGTCCTGTTTATAAAATAAGCAAGTAATGCCCATCAACTGAGGAAAGGATAAAGAAGATGTGGTATTTTTATATAATGGAGTACTATTCAGCTATAAAGTAAGATAAATAGATGCAGCTAGAGACCATACTCATAAGAGAAATAAATCAATCTTTCGCATGTGTAAACATCGTATTGTCTCCCTAGTGTAAGAAGCTGAAAAAGTAAATAAGATCCAAAATCTATAATAGATATTGTGGAAGGGAAAGAAACTGCTCAAAAGGAAAGAACAACTGGGATGGGGAAAGGAGAAAAGAAGGGAAAAGGAAAAAAAAATATATATATATATACACAAGATAGCTAAAATAATTATACTACTAATTTCTTTTAGTTCATTGAAAAGAACAGTTTGTGCTTATATTGTTTGATCAATTTTTCATGCCTGTATCTTGTAATCTGACAACTACTTTGAAGATAACAATACACAATATATTAACCATTATTAATTTCCTAATATCTTGTTTTGAAATTCTGTGTCATTTTTATTGTTTTTTTCTCTCTAAAACAAAACAAAACAAAACAAAACAGATGCTAAAATAAACAAATTAAAAGAGCCCAGTGTTCCTGGGGACAAACATTTGGAGCTCGGGGAGGCAGCAGGGCCAGGAGGGGGATGTGGACATAGCGCAAGGGAGGCGGGTGGAGTGGGTTGTTTTTCTAGTTTACATCTTCCCTGGGCAGGGCATTGTTATGGGTTTACTTTTCAAAGGCCTTGAGCTTAAATCCCGTGGCTGGAGGAGTAAAATTAGATGATAATAATATTCAGCAATTAATTAAATTAGTAGGGTAGGTGACGTTTTGGATTAAAAAATGTAAGGTATAAGCCCGGGTGAACTAGTAATAGAAACCCTCTTTGCAGATAGTCTAGATGATATGTTTTTACATAATAAACCCAGTGTGATTTTGCGTAACACATTTGTTTGATTAACAGTTTTTAAGCGCTACCAAATCAAATAAGAAACAAACCTATCAGCCTCCTTGTTAATTCGTTCCCGTTGCTGTCTTAAGTGTTTTATTTCTTCATTAATTCTTTTCATTTCTCTATAAAATCAAAGTTGGGAGTTAGATTTTAGAAGAAAGCCGTGATCCTAGTGGGGGGGCAAACAAAAAAATAAGACAACTTACAGACATTTCCATGTTATTAAAAGTCCTTTACAAACCGGACCCACAAGGGAGGGGGGGAGGGGGAAAGGAAAGAAGGGAAAAGTAAAAAAATAAAAAGAAAAAAAAGAGAAAGAAAAAATCGCCGCTCTGCCTCTTCCGTGCGCTCCCGGAGCTCAGGGTGCACGTCCGCTCCCCGCAAGCCAAGAAAACTTGCGGCCGCTCCCTGGACGCCATGGACCGAGGCGTTGGACGCTGCCAACTCCCTGTGCTTGTGAGCACTCAGGGACAGTCCCTCGTGTCCCTCCTAACCCATTCCTGACTTTCCAGTACATAAAACACCATGACTGGCCACGAGCGATCGAATGAGGCACAAAACCGGAAAATGTTCCTCAGGACCCATTTCTGAAACCACCTCCCTGCCTTGGGCTTTGATGACCAGCCCAGGCTCCACTCCAGGCCGGGAGCCCCTGCCGTGAGCCCGCCCTGCCGCCCTCGCTGGGGCTCGGCTCTGCGGGAGGAGCGACCCCGCGTCTGCCGCCCGGCCGCCTCGCTGGCAGGGCCGCACTCCGCTGCAGCAACGCTTCCTCGCCCCCTGCGGCCCACACCTCCCCGGTTCTGTGGTCCCACACGTGTCCTCGACACCCCCTGAGAACAACCTCGGATCTCTAAGATCTGCGGAGACCGCTCCTCGCCCAGTAAACGAGGAACCAAGTGTAGAAGACTTCTGTGATACTGGACAATATCATGGCGCGAACTTACATCCTAAAATCCCTCTGGTTGCTTGCGAGTCGTCTCTTTACCTCCTTTATAACGTTGCAGTACGTGGGAGCAGGTGCTGTGCTGGGCTCCCAGTTAAGGAAAGAATCCCGGTGGCCAACATTTGGGGGCGGCGGGCAGCACCCCGCACAGGGAAGCAAGGGGACCATGAGGCCTGAGGTCCCAAGCGCGAGCGGGAGCCCATTGGAGGGAAGCGGCACCTCACCCCACTCAGACCTGTGTCCCTGGATTTAACAGTTTCATCAGTTCTGTAATTATTTTGTGTTTTATATATGTGTGTGTTTTTAAAGCAGCAACTTGTTAAATGTAATTGTTAAAAATTTGCCGACCTTTTTGTAACCCTGCTTAGGCATTTTTGCATACACTGAGAAGTACTGAGCGCTGAGTGGTGCCCAGGGTGACGGGTGGCCTGTGTGGCTGCCTCGGTCCGCCTGGCACCTGCCCACTGCAGGGAAGAACACGGGGCAGGAGGTGTGAGTGGGCTTGCTGTCACAGGCTGGCCTCTTGGCCCACGGCTTCAGCCAGTGGCTGTGTCTCTAATGCTGGTCTTTACCCACACCTTGGCTGTGCTGATGTGCTGCAGTGAACAGGGGGTGCAAGTGTCTACGTGGGGTGCAGGTGTGACCTCCTCCAAGGAGGTGACCAGGAGAGCCAGTGTGGGTCACGTGGTAGCTCTGCTTTTAAATTTCTTTGGAAACCTCCATAATGGCTGCGTCTAGCAGAGTGGATTCTTCCTTTTTTTTTATTTTTTTTGTGGGTACCGGGGGGTCGACCTCAGGACCTCGTGCGCCAGCAGGCACCCGTGCCACTGAGCGATATCACCGGCCCCTTTTTCGTATGTGGGTTCCGGGAGTCGAACTCGGGCCCTCATGCTTGCCAGGCAGGCGCTTAAGCCGCTGAGCCATCTCACCGGACCGATTCTTCCTTTTTGAAGCAGCAGTTCGCAAACAAGTGGCTCGAGCAGGCAGCCCCTGAGCTCAGGTTAAAGAGGATCTTACTGTTATTAAAAGACAAAGAATAACCGTGCTGGTGAGGGGTGGAGAGGAGCGAGCGGCTGTCACTGCTGCTGGGAGTGAGGATCGGTGCAGCCACGGGTTAAGGGCAGAAGGCTGACTGTCTACACGAGCAGCCATGACATGTCTGTCACCATCTTGCACGTGTGTGCATGGTAAGTACTGATTAGGGGTTGCAGAAAGCTTAGGAGTGACACCATCAAGACTGAAGGGCTTATATTCACCCCATGACAGGCTAATATTAGCCCAGTAAAGTATGAGCCTTCTAGGGAACTTTCATGAATGATTTCTAATGACATTTCTTTTTTTTTTTTTTTTTGTGGGTACCGGGGGTCGGCCTCAGGACCTCGTGCGCCAGCAGGCACCCGTGCCGCTGAGCGATATCACCGGCCCTTTTCTCGTATGTGGGTACTGGGAGTTGAACTCAGGACCTCGCGCTTGTCAGGCAGGCGCTTACGCCGCTGAGCCATCTCACCGGCCCTCTAATGACATTTCCTATGGGAAATTTCATTCGGTACTTGCCGGTTTTGGTACAAATTCTGGAGGAGGACTGAGGTGTGACTGTAACTAAAAGGGAAAATGAATCCCTAATAGGATTCATAATAAACTTGAACTGATGTCTGTTCTCTCAAGTTCTAAGTGATTCAGGAAGCATCTTCACTCACGCAGATTTGAACACGAAGGCCTGAGAATCAAGGAAGAGAACACCAAGTTCCCTGCGCACTGAAGGCCAATTCTCAGCACCGGCAGACGTGGGACCTCCCTGCTGCAGGCCACCTGGGGTCGGCAGGCTCCTGGCCAGCACCCCTGCCTGCCGAGGGAAGTGGCGGTGACTGCAGACTGTGCTGCACACTTCCTGGCAGGCAGAGAATCTGAGAGGCTCGGGATGACTGTGTTTTCCACAATAGGAGCAAAATTCGCTGAGAGACTTGAGAGAGAAACCGCTGCTGTTTATCGATGCATTCCAAATTTATTTTTCCCCTCAGTCATGTCTGGATCATGGAATATGATCCTTTTTCCACAAGGAACAAGATGAGCCTTCCTTTACTGCTGGATGTCACAATGGCTTATAATTTACTAAAAGGTGCAGGACAGTGACAGAGTCTGGCTCCCCAGAGGGCAGCACAGCAGGGACATCTAGACCCAGCAGGGACATAGAGCAAGGAGAATGGCGTGGAGGACTCATTCAAGACACTGTCTTTGGGGCCAGCCTGAAGCAGGATTGGGAAGTCACGAAGTGTCTGTCACCAGTGTCTTTCCACGTCTCTCTTGGTCTGCTTCTTTCTTATCCTCTTGGTCTTCATCTGTTCTCAGCGTTGACACAGGTCATGTTTCCCGTGAACTGCAGAAAGAGGCCCTCCTCAAGATGGGGACCTCACTGTCTATGCCGTGGTGGCCAAGCCAATTCAGCAGGCTGGCTTTCCTTTTCCTTCTCGGCTAGATATCCTCACAGTCTCTTCCTATTATGGTTTTCTATAAAGTAGTCTAGAAGGCTAAAGCAGGCTATTTCAGTTTGGACCCATCACGGAAGGGATGGCAAAACTTGGAAAGCGTAGAATGGAACTTGAGATTTTGCAAAGCAAGAAAGGAGAGAGTTTGTTTACTAATTGGATATGGAAGCCAATGAGAGACATGGAGAAGAAGTGATCAAATATGGTGAGCACAATGATGGAATCATTGTATGGAGACTGGGAACTCTGTCAACTGCAGGGAGTGAGAAAATGTTTTAACGATAAGCATGTGTGCTAGAAACTCTCAATACATGCAGATAGAGAACAACGGGAGAGACATGAACTTGAGGACTCCTCAGAAGGTTTAGTTGAAATAGTGAGAATGAATGGAACCCTGAAGGAGAATGCAAAAAGAAAGGAAGTCCAAAGGGAGAACCCAAAGGAAGACACATTGTGAAGATTAGTAGCAGCAGAAGGATGAGCAGGAACATAAGAAAAGAGACAACGGTTGAAAAGTACTGGAACTGGTACCATACAGTGTCACTGAGGCCAAAAGAGAGTAATTATTTTTTTAAGAAAGAGTGTCAAGTGAGTTATAAAGGTCAATATGAAGACCAGGAAAGAGCCATTAAACTGGCTGGTGTCACTTATTCACTCTACAGTGTGTTACTGGGCAGCTGTGATATGCTGGGCACACAAATGGGCCTTGCATGCTGGAGATGCAGGCATGAAGGTGTCCATGGTCAGATGAGTGTGCACAAGTCAGTGTGCATGTGTGTGTGTTTCGGGGGAATAGGACAAATGCAAACAAATGAGGTCATTTAAAACAGTGGCAAGCACGATAAGGAAAATGGCCTTGTGGTAGGAGGGCTGCTGGGAGTGTGACGGGGTACAGCACTAGACATGGAAGGCTGGAGGAGACGTCAGGGAGGGAGGGGAGCCCGCCCTCGCAGTTGAGTAGGGACAAGAGCAGTGTGGCTGGAGCAGAGTGGACAGGGCAGGGAGCTGGAGGGTCGGGAATCAGAGATGGGTGGGCGCCGGGTCTTGCATGGTGCTTTGTGGCCGTGACAATGCACAACAAGGGGTACTGGAAGCCCTGAGCTGGGGACAGGTTGATGTCATGATTGCTATGTGGTGAGCAGCTTGTGGAAAGAGTAAGAAAAGAGTGAGAAGAGAGAGGGTTAGGAGGAAATTCCATGGTGGTGCTTGGGGAAGAGTGGCAAGAGTGGACAGGAAGAGAAGTAAATGTTTCCATTTACAGAAGGGCTTCTGTAACACTGGAGTATCTTCAAGTGGATGTCCCGAAGGCTGGAAAAATACTATAGCCCCTAAGGAACTTCTAACAGAGCAATCTGGGGCATCGCAGTAGGGCAGGGACATCTTGGGGCAGGGAGTCCTGCCCGGTCTGGTGGCCGGCCCTTCAGTTATCCCATTCCAGTCAATCCTGTCACAGGCCGACACTGCAGTTCTAGCAATGAAGGGCCCAGGCCCAGTGCGCCTGTGCCTGTCTGTCAAGCCAGCCTGCTTCTTGATCAGTATCTCAAACCTGGCAGAGGCTGGCGTCAGCCAGGACATCTTGAAGATACCATGTGTAAGATGGCGGTGAACAGTGGGGCAGGAGCTGGGAATGGAGTGGAGATGAAGGGGTAAAGTAACATTTGTTGGGCTTTCCAGTGCTTGTCTCCTTGCAGGAAAATCAGCTGGAACTGGGCAGCCCCCGTTGCCTTGCCCTCCACATGGAGGAGAGTGAAGGGAGTACCCGTGTGTGGCCTTGGACTCCAGCACTAGTCCTGCCCTGGGAAAACCCAGGACCAGACATGCACCCAGGCCCGGGCTCCAGGCTGCCCAGAGTCAGGTTGCCTCTGCAGCCTCTGGCCTCTGCAGACTCAGACCCTGGCCCACCCAGGCTCCAGACGGCCTTCGGGCCCCGGCGGCACCCACTGCTCTAGGTTCCAGGTCAGCACGCGTGGGCTCAGCCTCCTCTGGAAGCCCTGTGGTCAGTGTTCAGGTTCCCGAGCAACATGAATGGATGGGGTCTTCACTTAGGTCCCAGGAGCTCTGCTCAACACTGACCTGCTGGTCGCCTGGTAGAGGCCATCCCAGGAAGTCTTCTCAGGGCAAGGGCTTCATGTGGGGGCCAAGGCCTGCTTCCCATGTGCTTCTGAGGGCGACTCATTCCTACAGGACAGAATCTGCACAGCACTGTGGGTTAGAGTCAACCAGGAACAGTTGCCGAATGGCAAGTGTAGCGGTGGAATTTCCCGCTTTCAAGTGACCGTTCTCACAACCTGGGTCGAGATGCAGCAGGCTCTTCAGGAGTCACGTGCCTGCCCGAGGTCTGATCACATTACATAAATCACTTCGTTTTCAGGGGTCTTCCAAATAACATTACTGGAGGAAGTGTCCATGTGAACGTCACTTTCTCCTCGATGGGAGTCAGATCTGGATGGAATTATTTCAAAATGGGACATTCTTAGGCTGAATCCAGGTTACTTCTAAATTTTGGCCTTGAGATTTCATTCTGCAAATTAACATTTTTTCTTATTCAAATGAATGTTCAACAGTAAGAATGCAGTAGTACCCAAGTCTAAAAAGAAAGTAGTGGACACCTTTAAGTAATTAAAGCAGGTAAAAACTAAAGTTTACAAAATCTATTCATCTTGAAAAATATTTCAGCAGGATTTAAAAATAATATTGTATAAATATTATAGAAGCAGTAATGTAATCAAAAGTCTCCCATAATTCTCCTCTCCAAAAAATCCTATTTATTTCTATTTTTCTATGTATCACTCCAGCTGTCATATTTTACATTATTGTTATAATACAATAGCTACTTTCTTGGTATCATAATATCAAAATTTCTTCATGTGTTAGGTTTTGTAGTAATTATTTTAATGTTTATGAGAGATTCCACTGAGCAAATGTGCCTGAGTTGTTCTGTGGGCCTAATGATACAGCCTGCTATAAACTTCACCATATTTCTTATGTGAAGTCGCCAAGTTTTTCTGTCTTCTCCAACTGTGCCTACCAAATATGACATTCACCCCCACCCCTCAGAGCCTAGCAAGGTGGGCCTGCATCTGTCCTGTCTCCAGTCCCTCTGAATTCTAGAGAGCGAGCCCAGCTCTGCTTCAGCTTGGAATTGGAGTGATGCACATGGTAGAACGAAGAGGCAAGGGTACTGTTTATTCTGTAAGCAGGAATCCTGCAATCCCAGTTATGCCGAATTTCCATCTTTAGTTTTATTCCCGTGTCTTAGTCGCTTTCTCATGGGTGAGACATAATATCTGACACCCACAGCTTAAAGGAGGAGAGGTTTGTTTTTGTTCATGTTTCAGTCCATGGTCAGCTGGATCCAAAGAAGAAACATCATGGCAGATGGGCATGGTGGAGGAAAAGCTGCTTATCTCGTGGAGGCCAGGAAGCAGGGAGAGCAGGGAGAAGCTGGAGAGGAAGATAAACCTTCAGGCCACACCCCCAGTAAGACACTTCTTTGGACCAGACCCTAACTCCCAACAGCGAATCAGCTGTATGCCCCCGTGATCCAATCACCTTCCCAATATACACAGCGTTGGAGGCTGTTTTAGGTCTACACTACACATGCCCTCCTTGCCTGCCACAGACAGTGCAGGAGCCTGGCAACATCGGAAAGGAAGTTTCAGCAACTTTCCCGAGTGAGGGACATCTGAAGTTCCCAGCTTACTACCTTTAATGCCTGTTTTTTTCTTTCTTGCTACATCAAGTGACTGAAAGTCTAAGACTTTTGAGTCCATTAAAATTGAATATCATTCTTAAAGAATGATTAGTACAATTAATGATACACTTTTCCTAGTGTAGATGGTTCTTGAGCTGCTTACGTTTTATTTGAATGTAGGTATTTCCCAAAATTATTTAATTTAACCCTCAGACTGCCTATTAGAAGAATTTCAAATATTTTATCCTCTACAAAGTTATGCTGTGCTCTTGAGAATGGTTTCCATGATTAAGCATTTCTGAGGAAGGTGCTTTATTTGTCACTTTGAAAAATTATACTTTCAAAGAAAATACTATTGGTATTGAAATAAAGTTATGTTTTACTTCTTATAAATTATTAATTCTGAATATATGGTTTTGTCAGAATGAATTGGGTATATGTCCTTTATGAAGTCATTCTATTTACACATTTCATCTGAGCTGTACATTCGTGCTGTGTAATGAGGCTCGGGGTTGTGTGATGTTGGCGTTGATGTTGAACTCAGCATTTTCTTGTACTACTCAATGATGATGGTTTTCAGTAGACTTTTGTTAATGTTTGCTAATGAGTATCTTAATTTTAATTCTCTCCAGATTATCCAAAGCCATCATTTTTCCCAATTATAGAAAAGTAGAGTACTTAAAACTTATAAATTATGACTAAGGGCTATATTCTATTCTTCAGAGATGGTTGTAGCAACATGCTTTCCAATTCTCCTGTCAGAACTGGTCTCACATTTCATTTCCCATGCATGACGATAGGGAAGCCACTGCGTGAGAAGGAGCCACATAGGGACAGACAAAATGGCCCTACAAACCAAGACCTGAGGCATCCTAGAGGGCTCCATTCAGACTCTGGAATCTCTAATCTACTTTTAGAATCACAGAAGGTCAGGATAACAAAGGATCTTAGAAATTGTGGGGTCCAATGAGAGTACATCATAGATGAAGTCCCTTGCCTTTGAGAGCCTGGGTGCACATGAGGAGCAGGAGAGTCACCCAGGGGAAACTTTATTTTATCTTCCAAAATGTTGTCCTAGAATGAAGCTCCAGGAGGCTTTGCTGTCTGTCCTATCTTTTGGGGACACCCCTTGGAGTATCTTCAGGGTTGCTTCTGAGAATCCTGTTTTTAAGGCTGCGGAGCCCATTGTACACAGCACATCCATGCTGCATACCAAGCAGAAAGAAGTTAGGCGGCAAGCTGTGGCCAGAATCTCCTCCTTTAGATACCAGAATTCATTTATCATTAAGTATAAAAACTAAATTCTTGAAATCACTTATTAGCATGTGGCCCAAATTGATCTTAGAGCAGTTATCTTCTGCTTAATGCTTACCTTTGCTTATACTTCAAGTATTTTAATATCATATTTGTAAGATAAACCAGAAATTAAAAAGAAAGTAAAGCTAATTATTACTGAGCACACGTGCCTGTTCTATCCAGTGTGGTATCACTGTTGGAATGTCACCCAGATTCTATATGGCCTGGTATTATGTATAAAATAGGGTTACTGTTTTAGTCAATGTTCTGACTTAATATATCACTGGTGCAGTTTTATACCATAATCTAGAAAATCGAGGGACCACGATGACTGGAAATATTCATGCATACTGAATCCAAGACAGTCAACAGACTCACAGGACATCCACTAAGCACCGAAACACAAGGATGGGTTAGGGTTCTGAAGGAAGTAGAAGTGACCATAGGCAGTTTTTGGCATATGAGCCAGAAAGACTATGAGAGATGGCATGAAGAACATGAAAGCCCAGCGATTTGCTCATTCAGGGCAGGGCTGTCTCCCAGCGAATGAGGTGCTTCTCCATGCTACCACAGTCCCAGGCGTAGGACGGATCACAGGACACTGTCTCCCATCCGTGGGACAGCTCAGCCCCTTAGGCTGCCCCCGTGGCTGGCGTGGAACACCATGTGGCAGAGAAACAGTAAGTGCGCACTGTTCTTCACCTCCTGGACACATATTCTCACTGACATCTCAGTGCCGCCGAGTCACGGATTTCATCTGACTGTCACCCAAAATTAATTACTTGTTGCTGTGTTGCTTAAGAAGTCAGGGAAATATGATAGCCTTTAAAGAAAATTTCCATTAAAAGGCTAACATAAGGAATTTTAGTGTTTCCAATGGTCAGCTTTTATTTTCTAGAAAGTTTGATTATGGGCAATAGCTCACTCCCTGATAACTCTGGATAAACCAGTTGTTGATTTATAGATTCCAGCATTGATACAATTTATGCCCCTTACTAGACACAGCTCTAAGGGTTGTTTGAAAGGATGTGAGCCATGTCCATTATTCCCATTAACCCTCTACTCCCCCAGAAGCTATTCCCAGTAAACATCAAGTTTGGATTAGTTTCAAGAATGCAAGTTTGAGGTAAGCCTCCTAGAGCTCTGCTTGTAACTGGATTGTCCACCTGTGTCCCATACAAAGACAGAAATTCTGGAGCTCCTACTTCCCTGAGATTGACCAGACATGAGTGTTAGTAACAAAGCAGGACAGGTGCATGGGAGGCCACCATGAAAATGGCTGAATTTGGCTTTCCCTCGAATAAACAGGGCCTCAGGTCTCAGCAAGTCCGTGGCTTTCCCTTTCTGATGTCCTGGAGCTGACGCAGGGGGAGAATGCCGAATCACAGGGCAGCTTTTGTTTACTTTTCTCTTTGCCTGCCCACTTCACAAGAGAAGAAATGGGTTGGCAGAACACAAAACTATTATCTAGTCAGTTTTTCACATTTATTTGGGATGTTTTTCTGTCCTAAATTCCAAGAATTTAGAAAGCTTTGGCTTCTTTATAGCAAGAATACCCTTTCCCCCAACATTTGAAGACCATTTAACTATTGAAAATGAAATTTTCTTACTTGAAAAAGAAATGGGTGTTACTACATTTCTACTGAACTTAAAAAAATAAAACAAAACAAAACAAAACAAAAAACACTGAAATGGTTACTGACATTCCAGGATGCAAATCCCTCCTATTCCCACTGTTATTTTTCCATTGAGCCATGTTTATAATCTAAAATCCAAAGCGTGGCTGAAAAATTGATACAATCCAGTCTCTGGAAATTAATTGTCTAAAGCAACTAAAGTTGTCATTTATTTCACTAGTCAGTGTAATAACAAGTTGGTGAATTGTGATCTGTGTCTTGTGTATTTTATTAAAAAGGAAGGAAAAATCTTAAATAAAACTTAAACTGCGTCTGTAACAGAAAGGGATTGGATCTTAACAACAATTTTGTAATTGTCTTTGGCTCAGGGTGGCTGCAAAACACTTACAGTGCACTCGCACACACTACATGTCAAACAAATGCCCTTTGTTCAAGTTTGTAAGATTTTCATTTTCATCTTAAAAAAACTCACCCTCCCACTCTTAACTGGCAGTTTGTGAGAGAATGAATCTTAGTAACCTACTCAACAAGGTTTAGAATAGCTTTAAGTAAAAGCCATCTAAAAATAAAATATACTCTTTCTTATATCAAAATTTACTGATGTGTGTATTAAATATGTTTTAAATATCATTTTGAAAAATTAAAATCTGATCCTTTCCAGAATTCCTGGGTGACACGTAGGAAAGTTATAAGGTTATTTTAGGTAGTTGGTGTGAGTGAGCATCACCGGGAATTACATTAAAAAGTCTGCTTTCTGACTGTCGAAAGGCAGTCGTCTTTTTCTGACTGTCTTTTTCACAGACAGAGCCCACTTGTCGTTGCTGACACTGGACTGTACATAGAGAGTGAAAGGCTTCTTCTGTGGGTTTAAGCCACGTTGTATGGACCAAACAATCTTCATGATGCTAAGAGTGTGCAGTTTTTCATTGAGCATACACAAACAAACAATAAGATTCAACTGGAATAAAAGGAAAAACAATCCAACCAAGAAAAAGCAAAGTGAGACGTGAGAATTGAAGAACTCAGATGGGAAATTGACTTTGTTGGTAATTTTGTTGGGTGGCTGGATAATGAATGGATGAATAAGGTAGCATGCAATCAATTAAGCTCTTAAACTTCTAAAATTAGAAGACTGCAAGTGGCAAGGGGAAAAGACAGTTCAGCGCACGTTGGGCGTCTGATCCCCCGCTGTGGCACCTCAAGTTCTGTGAAGCAAACTGAACTTTTGTCTCACTCAGGACAGTGCTTTCCACAGAACTTTCTGTGATGATGGAGATGTTTGATATCCGCACAACACAACAGTCACATGTGGCTAGTGTCGCCAGTGGACAGAATTTTTACTTCTGCCTGATTTTACACATTTAAGCTTCAGTAACTATGTGTTAATGGCTACCATACTGGATAGCATGGCTCTAGAAGGATGAAAAACATGACAAAGGCCCATGTGCCACATTGATATTTCTTTCAGCTTGCTCGAAATAGATTATATTGCCATTTTATATACTGTAAGAGTATACTGCCTGGATCCTACACTAATTTCCATCCAATGTGTTCAACCTATCGTGCTTTTCTAAGTTCTCTATGCAAAGCTGTTAAGTTCTCACTTGGAGAAGTTATCAAGGTTGTAAGACTCAAGGGGAAAATAAAGTAAACAGTACTTTATGTGCTAATTGCACAAAAATAAACCTTCATGGGGTCGGTGAGATGGCTCAGCGGCTTAAGCGCCTGCCTGGCAAGCGCAAGGGCCCGAGTTCGACTCCCGGAACCCACATACGAAAAAGGGGCCGGTGATATCGCTCAGCGGCACGGGCGCCTGCTGGCGTGCGAGGTCCTGAGGTCGACCCCCCGGTACCCACAAAAAAAAAAAAAAAAAAATAACCCTTCAAACAGGTCAAAAGAAAGGAGGAATGGTTACATCTGAAGAACACACTCAGAAACCCCAATGAGGGTATTATGACTTTTCCATAGTCATGATTTGCCTTTTTCATAGTCTCATTTTTTACTTTAGTTGCTCTTCTGCACCAGTGGCTTTTATAATCTGTAAAGCTTGAGCAATTTCTCCCTTATTTGCTCCAGGTGAATATGTCTTTTCCTTTTCTAACTGTGCTCTGTGGGACTCGGCAGCCAAAGACACAGCATGGAGACCCATTGTTGGCCCCAGTGGTGACAGAAATTGCCAGGGACAGGTGCTCTCTTGCCTTTGTGCATTTCCAGGCTTCTGGCTTGTTGCTTTCTGTCTGGTTTCTATTCTATTCCCCCACTCTGTGTCTCACCCTCTAGTGAACTTTCCCCTGGTCATTGTGATACTGGGTTGTGTAGACAAATATGACGACTGGTTTTGTAGGAAGAAGCACCCCTTTGGTGCTAGTTTTATGCAGAAAGGTAATGTGGTGAGCCCCTTCTCCATTTTTGTCCAGACTCAGCTTCTGATGAAGATATCCTTGTTCACCCTAAGCATTTATGTCTCCAGCATTGGCCCTAATGCCTCCAGAGAACATGTAGAAATTTATACCAATTTTTCCTTAGATCCATCCAATTCTGGGCAAATGCAGTGTGCTTCCTGAGATCTTCATAAGTGCCAGCTTTCTTAAAGGTCACTGAGCTGCAACCGTTAGACACCGCGGGGAGGGGAAGGATGGAAATTGCTCAGCCAGGTAGGGGAGGAGGACTATGAGAAGGCTGTCTTTGGTGGCGCTGACAAGCTTGTGGGCAAGGGAAACCATTAGAGAACAAGTTACCTGAAGACAGGGATTATTGTCATATTCCTAGCACACAGCCTATTTCCCAAAACCTAGTAGGTTTTTTGCAAATGTTTGTTAAATGAGCTATAAGAAACATCCTGGAATCTGGACCCAGGTAATGAAGGCATATCCAGGAAACGGGGCAAATCGGAAACTTCGTAAGCAGGATTAGACGTTTCTGGAAAATAATTAGACAATGGGTCTAGAATAAAAAGTGAGGATTGGGACAAAGAGGGGAAATCCCAGGTGAGGGTTAAAGATAGGGGTGAGTGGAGGGAACGGGTTCAAGGCAGAAGCCGCAGACACACTTCCCGGTGTGCCTCACGTGCAGGCGTGCCTCACGGCTCCCCCATAGCTTGCTGTCAGAGCCGCCATGCACAATTGAGAGCTTCCATGCTGTGCAGTTTCTTAGGGACCTCGTTGGATAACGCACAACCTGTTCCATCAACTGCTGTGGCCCTGGCCCTGTGATCAGTGAAGTTTTTAGTCTCTCTTGTCTCTTATTATTTACTGTGTGGACCACTTTTTTTGTTTGCTCTTTGCAACTCTTTGGATACATGTAGTGGAGGAGTTAAGAACTGCATAGTTGTGGTGTGACTACGCACTGTAGGTGTATGCAAATACCAGATTATGGGTTTTAAATTTTTGAGTTCTAAACAACACAAAATGATTACTCGCTGTGGGGCTGTTAGTTTAACTCAGTAGTAACTACTTTTTCTTGATCACGTCAAAGTCTTTCCTTACCATGACGAACCCCAGTGTCTGACGGCCGATGCTGTGGCCGTCACTGGACCATGCCCTTCCCACGGGGTTCTGATTTGCTCCTCACACAGCAGCCATTGCTAAGAGCAAGCATTGCAAGGACAAAAGTGCAACAGGCAGAAGCTGCGAAGCCACTTGGACCTAGCCTGAGAAGCCACACAGTCCGTCACACTATTGGTGGAGGAAGTCACAAAGGACTGGCCAAATTCAAGGGTACCCAACACAGGGGGAGTGGCCAGGTCGCACCGTAACGGGAGCATGCAGGAAGAGCAGTACTGTTATGGCCACTTTGAAAAATATGTTATAACCCTGCCACGGGGCATTGCCTTGGGTGAGGCATATCATCAGCTCCATCTAGGCAAAGGATCTATTATATGTATTTTCCTGACATGTCCATCAACGGATGAATGGGTAAAGAAAATGTGGTATTTACACACCGCGGAGTACTACTGTGCTATAGGATAAGCTCATGTCATTTGTAGGAGAATGGATGCACCTTGAGACCATAATGTTAGTGAAACAAATCAGCTACACAAGCTTAAACATTGCGTGGTTTCTCTTATATGCAAAACTCAAGGTATAAAGAGCAAAATAAAAGCTAGATCATAGTAAGTAGGGGGACACACTGTGTTCAAATGGGAAGGGAGACAAGAGATGGAGGGAGAGGAGAGGGGAGGGAGAGGATGAATAAAGAATTAAGCTGAGCTCAAGATGGCGGATGAGTAAGAAGCAGGCAGTGAAACTCTCTCTAAAAGTTACCATTGGAACACGGGAATATAGCGACCCGGAAAGCGCAGGAGGGGGGGAGATGCCTCCCCGAAACCCAGAGAAGTTCTGAAGCGCAATCTGGGACCCCCGGCACCAGTGACGGGTGACTTCCAACAAAGAAGAAGGAAAGAAGGAACAGACCGCGCGCGTGCACCTTCTACTATCCCGGGAGTTGCAGCGCCGCGGAAGCTCAAATCTACGGACACACGGTGGCAGCTGGTGCCCAGGGAGCCCCCACGGAGGATCCTGAGACAGCGGCGGGGCAGGGGAGCGGCGGAGAACGGCGCTGACCGGCGGTGAGTGTCTCTCAGCCACAGCTGCCCCGCGCCAGAGAGCGACCGGCCGGGCGCCATTGTGGGGGGTGTGGCGAAACTCAGAGCGGCTCGGAAACTGCTCTGGGAACTTGTGCTCCGGACAGGGCAGCACAGGGCCTCTCAATTGAGCCCACGAAAGTGTGCTGAGGTCAGCAGGTGAACGAGACTGGACTCTCAGCCACACCTGTCCCGCGCCGGAGAGCGGCCGGCCGGGCGCCATTGTGGGGGGTGTGGCGAAACTCAGAGCGGCTCGGAAACTGCTCTGGGAACTTGTGCTCCGGACAGGGCAGCACGGGGCCTCTCAGGCCCACGAAAGTGTGTTGAGGTCAGCAGGCGAACGAGACTGGACTCTCAGCCACACCTGTCCCGCGCCAGAGAGTGACTGGCCCGGCGCCATTGTGGGGGGCGTGGCGAAAAACCAGAGCGGCGGGAACCAGTGCAGGGAACCCGCGCTCCAGACAGCGCGCTGAGCCTCTCAGGCCCAGGGATCGTGAAAGGGCGCTGAGAGCGGAGGCGAGCTAGACTGGTCTCTGCCTGAAAGTACGCGCATCTGCTCACCACCCGCCAGAGGGCGCTCCTGGCTTACTGGGACGGACCTGCACAGAACAGGACTCTGTCACCACAGGGTAACTGCCTACAGCAGAGTCAACACCTGGAACTGATTCTTTTTATTTTTTTTATTTTTATTTTTATTTTTATTTTTTATTATTATTATTTTTTTCTCACTGATTCGTTTTTTGTTCTGGCGAAGGGTTTTTTGTTTTTGTTTTGTTTTGTTTGGTTTTTTGGTGGGGTTTTATTTTTGATCTGTCTGTTTTATTGTTTTTATCTTCGTTTTTGTTTCTGTATGTGTGTTTGCTCTTTCCTTCATTATTCTCTCTGGTTTTTTATATGAGTGTAAATAGCACCTCTAACTTCTTTGTGATTGTGGTTGTGATCTGTTCTTCCTTTTATCCCTTCCTTCTCTTTCTACCACCTGTCCTCTGCACTAGTGTCCCAATTTTAGTGGGATCCCTCTTGGTCCTCTAACCTTACATCTAATTCCTTCCTCTTCTCCCAATACTCTATTTCCTCCTTAACTCATTTTAAATTTAAACTCCTCAGGGGAAAAATTGACATACACAGGACTTGTATACTGCATATAATTTTTCTGGTGTGTTTTAGATTTTGTTATATAACCGCAACTCTATACAGCTAAAAGTGGTAAATAACTGGTTAGCTCAGTCTGTCATTTTCTAGGCTCTGTTTGATGCTTTAGTTAACATTATAGCCAAATGTGAAATAATTGTTCTAAACATCTTTCCTTCCTGATATTTCATGATTGAGATTGACTAAGGGACACAGAAAATACAGTGGCACACTACTAAAGAATCAAGGACTGGGCCAAACAGGTAGCAACTTCGCATACCCAACGAATTGAAGAGGTAGGATCTGGCAGAAAGCTCAAAACCTAAAAGCAAGCTCCACTTGGAAGATACTGCAGAGAAGTAGTCATCTTCTAAAGATCTTAAACACTAGCAATAAAGTAACCTACTTTAGGTAATTTGCAAACATCACCCCAGGAATTAAAGAAAGAAAAAATGAGACGACACTTAAACAAGATGCAACCCCACACATCCAATTCACCAAAGGCAAACCTAGGGAGCAACGAGGTGGGACAATCCGAAAGCCACCCACCTGGCCTATCTGAAGTGGTAACAACAAAGCAACTGAATGAGGTTCTGGAAAAAATTAAAACAGAAATAATCTCACAGATAACTGCAGAGATAATGTCTACAATGAAGACCATGCTTAAGGACACTATAGCTGATACAGACAAAAAAAATAGATGAACTTAAGAAAACTATAGAAACCATGAATGCTCAGCATAGGAAAGAAATGGAATCCATAAGGCAGATTCAAGCAGATACCCAAGAGATAAAAAATTCCATTGAAAGTATTTGTAGCAGAATAAGCCAATGCGAGGACAGGATCTCAGATATAGAAGACAGGCTTGCAATTAGTGATCATGAAATGGAAAAATTCTTAAAAATAGCAAGGGACCATGAAAAATCAATTCAGCAGCTGCTAGATGACTCAAAGATAAACAACTTAAGAATAATTGGAATAAATGAAAAAGCAGGAGATAGCATCAACGACATTAAAACCTTGTTCAAAGACATAATCAGGGAGAACTTTCCTGGAAGAGAAAAGGAATTTGACACCCCTATAAGTGAAGCTTTTAGAACACCAACTAGACATGATCAAAAAAAAACTTCAGCCAGACATATTATAATCAAGATCCCAGAAATTCAACAGAAGGGCAGAATCTTAAAAGCTGTTAGGGAGAAGAGACAAATCACTTATGAAGGAAAACCCATCAGAATCACAGCTGACTTTTCAGCACAAACCCTCAATTCAAGAAGAGCTTGGAATGATGTATTGCAAGCTCTAAAGGAAAATAATTTTCAGCCCAGATTGATGTACCCTGCAAAACTATCTTTCAAAATTGATGGAGAAATAAAATACTTTCATGACAAAGAACATCTGAGAAAATTTATGACCACCAAACCAGCACTCCAAAACGTTCTGAAGGACATTCTAGAAAGAGATAGGAACCCCAACAGAAGGAATCCACCAGGCAGGGCAAATAATTAAATAGCCGGAAAGCGGAAAAACAAAGAGTGGGAACCAACAACAGGAAAATATCATGACAAGTCAATACATATCAGTTTTAACCATCAATGTTAACGGTCTCAATTCACCAATCAAAAGGCACAGACTGGCGAAATGGATCAAGAAGCAAGATCCAACAATATGCTGTATACAAGAAACACATTTAATTCAGAAAGAAATTCATAGACTGAAAGTCAAAGGATGGAAAACAATACTCCATGCCACAGGAACCCAGAAAAAAGCAGGGGTAGCTATTCTTTTTGCAGACAAAGTGAACTTCAAGCCAAGAAGGATTCAGAGAGATAAAGACGGTCATTACATCCTTGTAAAGGGAACAATCCAAGAGGAAGAGATAACGATCATAAATATATATGCGTCAAATACCAATGCACCCAGCTATATAAAACAAGTACTAAAGGACATGAAAAATCAAATAAGCACTAATACAATTATATTGGGAGATCTCAATACTCCACTGTCACAAAAAGATAGATCAACTGGACAGAAAATCAATAATGAAATAGTAGAACTGAACCAAACTTTGGAACAAATGGACTTAGTAGATGTCTACAGAGTGTTCCATCCCACAACATCAGAATACACATTTTTCTCAGCTGCACATGGGACGTTCTCCAAAATAGACCACATACTAGCTCATAAAACCTGCTTAAGTAAATGCAAAGGAATTGAAATTATCCCATGCATATTATCAGACCATAGTGAAATGAAATTGGAAATCAATGGCAAAAGATCCCACAAAAACTCCCTAAACACATGGAAATTAAACAGCATCCTCCTGAACAACCAATGGGTCACAGATGAAATTAAAGAAGAAATTAGTCACTTTCTACAACTGAATGATAATGACAGTACAACATACCGGAACTTATGGGATACAATGAAAGCAGTCCTAAGAGGGAAATTTATAGCATTAAATACTTATATCAGGAAAATAGAGCAAGCGCAAATAAACAACTTAAGGGTGAACCTCGAGCTTCTAGAAAAAGAAGAGCAGGTTAAGCCAAAAGCCCGTACAAGGGAGGAAATTATAAAGATCAGAGCAGAAATTAACGTATTGGAGAATAAAAAAACAATACAAAGAATCAATGAAGCAAAAAGTTGGTTCTTTGAAAGAATAAATAAGATTGACAAACCCTTATCCAACCTTATTAAAAAAAGAAAAGAAAAGACTCAAATCCATGCAATTGAAAATGAAAAGGGTGATATCACGACGGACCCTGCAGAAATCCAGAAGATCATCTATACCTATTTTGAAAATTTATATTCTACTAAGATGGAAAATGCAGAAGAAATGGACAGATTCCTAGATTCGTATGAATTACCAAAGCTAAATCAAGAAGATTTAAAAATCCTAAATAAACCAATATCAACCAATGAAATTGAAGATGTAATTAAAAACCTCCCAACAAAGAAAAGTCCAGGCCCTGATGGATTCACTGCGGAATTCTACAAGAAATTTAGAGAAGACCTAACGCCCCTACTTCTCAAACTTTTCAATGAAATTGAAAGGGAAGCAATACTCCCAAATTCATTCCTGGAAGCAAGCATTACCCTGATACCAAAACCAGAGAAGGACCCAACTAAGAAAGAGAACTACAGGCCAATCTCCCTAATGAACATAGATGCAAAAATCCTTAATAAGATACTGGCAAACAGAATCCAACAAATCATCAAGAAGATTATACACCATGACCAAGTTGGATTCATCCCTGGGATGCAGGGATGGTTCAACATACGTAAATCAATAAATGTAATACAGCATATTAACAGAACCAAAGACAAAAATCACATGATCATCTCAATAGATGCAGAAAAAGCTTTTGACAAAGTCCAGCACCTTTTCATGATAAAAACCCTACAGAAAATTGGAATAGAGGGTCTTTATCTCAATCTGGTAAAAGCTATCTATGACAAACCAACAGCCAATATTATACTAAATGGCCAAAAACTGAAAGCCTTCCCTCTAAAATCAGGAACAAGACAAGGATGTCCACTGTCCCCACTCTTATTCAACATAGTTCTGGAAACTTTAGCCAGAGCGATTAGACAAGAGAAAGAAATAAAAGGAATAATGATTGGAAAGGAAGAAGTTAAATTATCATTATTTGCAGATGACATGATACTCTACACAGAAGATCCCAAAAACTCCACTAAAAAACTGCTAGATTTAATAAGCAAATTCAGTAGTGTAGCTGGATACAAAGTCACTACTCAAAAGTCAATAGCCTTCCTGTACACAAATAACAAACTTACTGAAAGAGAAATTAGGGAAACAATACCTTTCACAATAACATCCAAAAAAATGAAATACCTAGGAATCAACCTCACAAAGGATGTAAAAGACCTCTATACTGAAAACTACAGTACTATGAAAAAGGAGATTGAAGAGGATATCAGAAAATGGAAAGATATCCCTTGCTCCTGGATAGGAAGAACCAATATAGTGAAAATGGCCATACTTCCAAAATTGTTATACAGATTTAATGCAATTCCAATCAAAATTCCAACAGCATATCTCACAGAATTAGAGAAAACAATCCTAAAATTCATTTGGAATCAGAAGAGACCTAGAATAGCAAAGGCAATTCTGGGCAACAAAGGCAAGGCAGGGGGCATCACAATCCCCGACTTGAAATTATACTATAAAGCTACTGTGATAAAAACAGTGTGGTACTGGCAAAAAAGCAGACCTGAAGATCAATGGAACAGATTAGAAGATGCTGAAACAACCCCAGACATACTAAGCCACCTTATCTTTGACAAAGGTGCCAAACACATTCGCTGGAAGAAAGATAGCCTCTTTAATAAATGGTGCTGGAAAAACTGGCTCTACACATGCCGAAGATTAAAACTAGATCCATATCTTTCACCATGCACTAAACTAAATTCAAAATGGATCAGAGATCTAAATATTAAAACAGAAACATTAAATCTGCTGGAAGGTAGGATAGGTAAAACCCTTGGAGACATTGGTGTAGGCAAAGACTTTATGAATAAAAACTCAACCGCACGGGAACTATCCCAAAGAATCAATAACTGGGATCTCATCTTATTAAAAAGCTTTTGCACAGCAAGAGAAACCACCAACAGAGTGAAGAGACAACCCACAATGTGGGAAAAAATGTTTTCCAGCTGTTCCTCAGACAAAGGATTACTATCGAGAACATATAAAGAACTCAAAAAAATCAGACCTCCCAAATTTAAAGACCCACTCCAAAAATGGGCATCTGAGATGAATACACATTTCTCAGATGAAGAAATACTAATGGCAAATAAATATACAAAAAAATGTGCAACATCACTAGTCATTCGAGAGATGCAAATTAAAACAACACTGAGATACCATCTCACCCCAGAAAGAATGGCTACTATTAAGAAATCAACTAATAACAAATGCTGGAGGGGCTGTGGGGAAAAAGGAACCCTTCTTCACTGTTGGTGGGAGTGTCGACTGGTACAGCCACTGTGGAAGTCAGTGTGGAGATTCCTCAGAAAACTAGGGTTGGAGGTCCCATTTGACCCAGCTATTCCCCTTCTGGGCATCTTCCCAGAAGAATTAAAAACATCGTACCACAGCGATATATGTGCACCCATGTTTATAGCAGCACAATTTGTAATAGCCAGATCTTGGAAACAACCCAAATGCCCATCAACTGAGGAATGGATAAGAAAGATGTGGTATTTTTATACAATGGAGTACTATTCAGCCATAAAGAAGGATAAACTGGAGACTTTTATAGGTAAATGGATGCAACTCGAGAAAATACTCATAAGTGAAATAAACCAGAAGCACATGTGTAAGCATTGTATTATCTCTCTAGTATGAGAAACTGAAAGAGTAAATAAGATCCAAAATGTACAATAGATATGGTGAATCAAAAAGAAACTGGTCAAAAGGAAAGAGAGACTGGAATAGGGAAAAGAAAGAAGGGAAAGGGAAAAAAACAATTGTATATATATATATATAAGATGGTTAAGATAGGTACACTACCATTTTTACTTAGTTCATTGAAGAGTAAGGTTTGTGCCAATAATGTTTGGACAATTGAATGCTAATGTCTGGTGTCCTGAATAACTAACTTAAAGATAGTAATACGTAATGTATTAACCATTGTTACCCTCCTATTATGTTGGTTTGAAAATTTGTTCTTCTTTTGATTTGTTTTGTTTTTTTTCTTCTCTTTAAAAAAAAAAAAAAAAAAAAAAAGAATTAAGCTGTGTTATGTACATGCCCAACTCTCCATGAGGAATGTAATTATACACTGCAAACATGGACTCATAAAAAATAAAGCCTGAAAAAAATTGGCGGCCATGCATATTTATTATCCTTCTGTTTAACAATGCTAAGAATATGCAAAAATAACAGCTACTTGCTCTGGAGAGTGCTTTTCCCTGGAAGATAAGGCTGAGCTATTTAAAACAGCTTGTTTGTCAAATCTCCTTTCCAGACCCAAGGAGTTCCCCAACTCAAACCCTGAATCCCTGTAACCATCCTCTTGGAATCTCCCCATTCTGATACTACTACAGCTTCACTGAACCAGTGATCCTCTCACTGCAGTAAGTCCACAAAGTAGCCCTTGCTCGGCTGACAGGTTATTCCAGTGGCCTTGGCCTTCCGAGGGAGTCAGCAGCTAGCCACGGGAGAATGGCATCCCAGCACACTTCCTCGGTGCGGCCTCTGAAGAACCTGGGCATGCAGTGAGCTGACAGAGTGGAGAATGTCAGCACTTCCGGGAAAAACTGAACACATTGCTGATTCTGTCAGTGACGTCCAGGCAGTGAGATTCCCCGGGCTCACAAGGGTTGAATTTTATCCAGCCTGGATTCTGGTGGCCATGGATGGAAAAAGGCTCAGGTTAGAATACAATTTTGTCCCCGTGTTAAGGGGGAAGAGGCCCCATTGGAGCAACCAGGAATTCTAGGATCGCCCCCTTTCTCCACCCACATCTTCCTGCTTCTTTCTCTTCTTTTCCCCAGCCTGATCTCGCAGTTCCAGTTCTTTTTCTTTCTAGACAGAGGAAGCGTTATCAGTCCACACCCTGGTTTTTGAAGCTGAAGGAAAGTGAGTGTTGAATTATGTTTTGTAAACTCTCGTAAATAATGAAACAAACTTTATAGCAGCATAGGCTTTCATTTCCATTTCATCCTAAGCATTTTAGAAGGAGGGGAAGAAAACATCTCACCTTGCACATCCTGGGAGGGGATGGAAACTAAATAGAAGGGTTCTGAATTAGAAATTTTTTTCAGACATTTGTCTGTCAGCTAATTGATCCATTTAAAAATGTGTTGGTCCCCTGCACCTCACCCAGAAAAGAAAATAAAAAAGTGTTTGTGTTAGCAGATCCTTAGTATATCCTAATTAACTAGTCATTGACTTAAAATGACCAATACAAGTGACAGTAATGTTAGTAAAATTTCCATGTTGAATTCATATTAGTTAACCTGGAAAAATCTACATGGGCACACGTGATAAAGATTACTGGAAATCTATGTATAAGAAGTGAGAAGCAGCAGCACATGGTTCTAAGAGGGCCTGCTGGATAGAGTGTTTCACACAGTTGCTGTCCTTTCTATAGTCGTGAGGATTCTTCCTTTTCTTTTCTTTTTCACTGTTGCCTATTTTCTTCTCCCCCATCCCAGATAATTTGCAACAGATGATTTCTTTGTATAGCTTTTTTTTTAAATGCTGGGATAAATGTAGATGTAGCCCACATTATCTTTAACTGTAGAGTTTGAATAATCCTCCCTGCGTAGTTTTCACATGTTAAAAATAAGTCTGTACGGGCCGGTGAGATGGCTCAGCGGCGTAAGCGCCTGCCTGGCAAGTGCAAGGGCCCGAGTTCGACTCCCGGATCCCACGTACGAAAAAGGGGCCGGTGATATCGCTCAGCGGCACGGGCGCCTGCTGGCGCGCGAGGTCCTGAGGTCGACCCCCCAGTACCCACAAAAAAAAAAAAGTCTGTGCACGAGCCCGGTGGTGGAAGGAAGCACGTGTTTGTGGAAATGTTGTGTACTTGCTATGGCTGTTGCTCAGTCCAGACTTTAAAAAATTGTAAGAAAATAGACTCATTTAAAACTCATGCCGGAAATACAGATACAGCCTATAACATTTTCTTTTTAACAGAACCCACTAAATGACACCTACATTTCATTCTTGAGTTTTCAATGAAAAAAAAAAATTTGTGTTTCACAGGTGAAAAAGTTATTTGATTTTTGGATGCTATTTTGTTAGATATTTTCAACTCAGAAAGGTTTTGGGTGGTTTGCAGACATACAATGTGTGAAAGGAATCTTAGGACCTCTAAATTTATTTTGTGCAAGATTCTGCACAGTTTGAAGCTGCACTACACTGGGTTCTGAGCCCTAGTGTTTTCTCTTGTTTTACTCATAACTAAGTGATCAAGTTCTTTAAAAAGAAATTTAAAGATCTTTCAGAAAAATGGATTCAAATTTCCTACTAAGAATGAGTTACTGTATGTTAACAAGTAAAAAAAAATGTATTATTTCCTTTTCAAATGTAATTAGAATCATTTCAGATGGCACAGTCTCCCTGTGGGCCATGAGCTCCTCAGACGCCTCCAGTCCCTCAGTGCCTCTGTGACCTCTACAACATTGGCAGGAAAGGCTGTTCCCTCTGAGACTTGGTTAAATCACTGTGCATCAGCAGGAAAAGTACTATGGCGGAGGGTGGGGAGGTGCTTCGAAGGGCACGAGGTGTAGTGGGTCTGGAGGAGTGATGTGCGTCAATCAGTATGATCCCATCATCCCACACTGAGTACAAACACGACGCCTTCATGTTGCGTCTTGTGAATATGATTATGATTGTCAATTAAAAATCATTATGAAAGTTAAAATCAAGAAATGAAATGCCTATGGAGTTAAATTTATTATTTATTTTTTCATTTTTTTATATGTGGGTACCAGGAGTCGAACTCAGGACCTCACACTTGCCAGGCAGGTGCTTATGCCACTGAGCTATATCACTGGCCCAAGTTAAATTTGTTTTTCAATGTACCTGTTCTATAAGATTGGTTTACATAAAGACTGTGTAGTTAGCAAATACAATACTATGCTGTATTGCATCTCATTGAAATGAAGGCATTCACCTATAGAATGTGCGTGGTCCTGCAATCTTAAATGTCTGGAGGAAATGCGATTTAATGGAGGACTAGCCAAACATTTCAAATAATGATTTATCCTCAGATACGAGGAACACTGTCATGGTGGCCTCTCTTTTCTGTTGATTCCTCCACTGCCTACTATCTTTCCCCCAGGCCATGATGTTGATTATCCATCCTGCAGGGCATAACACCTGCCCTGTTTGTCATAATTATTTCTATTGATGAATTTTTAATTTTACAAGTTTTATTATATTAAAAAATGAGTACACAAACAGGAAAAAATATCAAAAATGTCTTGAATTTTTCATGTTTATTGAGTGTTTATAAAAAAGCACAAAAATTTTCAACTGTTTTTTTGGTGTACAGAGTCTAAAAAATAACACCAGAAATAAATTCCTATATGAGTAACAATGAAAATACCAGCAGAACGCTACAAAAAAAAAAAAAAAATCTTTACTTCAATTGTCACACCCAAGGCAGTCTTCACACATGACAACTACATGCTCCATGTCACTTACACTGACAGCACATGTGCTTAGCTTTCCTTTCCTATGTGTGAGGCCACTCTTGTCACTTCTCTTATCTTTCTGTTTTGTCAGGAGCTTCCTACTATATTGTACAATGTGCACTTAGAGGGAAAATAAGATATCAATAAAATATCAAATGTGTAATGAGTGCTTAGAATAGACATCAATATCTTCACATCAGCTGTTTATTTGCTTACAAAACCTAAAAGAAAACATCAGAAATAAAAACCTATGTGAACTACAATGTAAATACAAGCAAAAGCCTACCACAAAAATAACCTTTGCTTCAACTGTCACACCCAAGGCAGTCTTCACACACGAAATCTGCATGTTCCATACACAAGTATTGCTTACACTGATAGCATGTATGTTTTATTTTTCTGTCCCTTCCTGTAGGGCAGTTGACATCTTTTTGGTTTTCCTTTTGTCATAGCAGGTCTTTGTGATGCTGCGCCTGACTGTTCACCTGTTAGCTTACCAGTGTGTGCCACAATTTTTTTGTGTAGTTCCCTGGGCAGAAACATTTTGTTTTTCCTCTGCTGTCAATGATCCCTTATGAGCTCCAGTCCCAATCCTCTAAGAAAATTTCTCCATGATATTTTGCACTTGTTATTTTCTTTGTAAACTATCAAAATATGCCACACATGTTTAGGATCAAGTAAAACAAAACCATTGGCCAATGCTTTGTGTTTAAAGTGACATCATAGTTGCTGGATAGCTCATCAACATCTACTCCACCTCTGGTTTTGTTGTAGAAAGTTACCATCTAGGGCTTCTGTTTTGTCAAGGTTTCCCTATCAATATTTCCATCACGGTGCAGTGTTGACATCAGCAGTACCAGTTTGTTTTTCTTTGCCATATATGGGGCAAATATTATATCTTTCTGAAATCCAAATATTGTACTATACAATTCTCTGTTTTGAAGTTGCACCATTTCATTTGGAATTTCTGCTTTGTTCCTGTGTACAGTTCCTATGCTGATCAACTTGTGCTCTGTTAGCAAATGTAACATCAATTGGAAACCGGTAAACCAATCGTTGAATGTCACGTTCCGGTCAGTTTGGGTGATGGAAGCAACAAGTCTGTTCACAACATCCTTTGGTTTATTACTATAAGAATAAGGACTTGATGGCTGAGCTCCAGGATAAATGTCTAAACTGAAAGCATAATAAGTCTTTGCATCTACAAGGGCATAAATTTGTATGCCATATTTTGAATGCTTTTTGGGAATATACTGCTTGAGCCTACAGTGACCATGAAGTGTTGCAAGATGTTCATCAATAGTCATGTATTCAGATGCTGTGTAAATTGCTAGACAGTTACCCACAAATTGCTCCAACAACGAGCAGATAGCAGTCAGTTTATCAGTTCTTTTTCTTTCTTGGTGGGTGGTTTTGTCATTAAACCTCAGGCAATTTTGAAGGAAACCAAATCTCCTCACTGTCGTCATTATTCCACAAACCTCAAGCCTACACCCATTGCTTTTGCATAAGTCTTTTACATTCCTGTGACTACCATGAGAAAGCCCTGCTAAGTACAGCAGACCTATGAATGCTTTCAGTTCAGCTAGTGAGGTGTCATAATAAATACAGTTTTGAGTATGGCTATTGGTGCATACAGAATATTTTACTTGTATTTTAGCATTTGTGTATTTCATAACATCTTGTAGCAATTCCATCCAATAGGTTTCACCTCTACCAAGACCCTCACTATATTTTTGGACCCAGTTCTAACATTGGATCATTCCATTTGGTTGCGTGACCATTTTGTACCATTTCTACTAATCAAATATGCACTCACATTGCCATTTTCTTCTTCATCTGAATCAAGGAGGTCTGCGTTCCCTGTATCTGTATCGGTTGATTCTTGCTCCATTTCACTGTCAAAGGAACTTTGGCTCACATGGCCAATGTCAAAGTCATTATCATCTTCATCATTCATGCATGAATGATCTGATAATTCACTTTAGACTTCCTCCAAAACTTACAAATATGGTTTTTCATGTGCCATTGTACTGAATCGGTCTACTTCTACTAGAAAAAATCAAAAGAACATTTCAAAAAAAAAAAAAAAAAGACCAAATCCGAAATGCACAGAAATTTAGCAATGAGCATTTCATGAGTAAAACTCACCTATTGCTGCTTTCAATCTCCTGTACACATCTTGCCATTTGTCTAGCAAGTAGGTGAATGCACAGATGGGCTTTTGCTTTCCCCAGGCACAACTACTGTGAGTCACACCCATACTCCATTTATGGTAAAATACATGTTTACACAACAGAAGAGTGTATAGTATTTTACACCTTGTGATGCTGAGATAAAATACACAAAACCCGTTAGGTGGAACATTATGTGGGTAAAAATCCCACTTTTACAATTTTGCACACATGCACACACCTGGCCCTTTGTCATACCAAGTGGTAAACATGAAGATTGCTTCCTCAGGCACAGCTCCTGAGATGCACAACAAACTACTATTATGTTAAAGTACAAATTTACAGTAGAAAAGTATGGGATTGGTTGTTGTAGCCCAATGTAATGGCTTGTATGTAATTAAGCCCCGAACTTGCTCTTAACCACTCCTGGAGCTTCACATCCCTCTGTGGTAAATGGAGTCCAGAGTGTTGGAGTACATGGGCTCAGAAATGAGCTGGCTAAGGAGAGATGTCAAATGCTGTCACCTACTGTAATGTCATAGGCAAGTAACCCAGCTTTTCTGTGACTCAGTTTCCTTTGCTGTAAAAAAGGGACCATAATAATGACTATTTCAGAAGTTTGTATGAAAATTAAGTGAGTTAATAAATGTAAAGTATTTAGAACAGTTCCTGGTACACAGCATCTGTTTAGTAGATTTTTTAAAAACATCATTTTGGTAATGATGTACCAATGACTCCTAAATTTCTATCTCTATTTAATTTTCTTAATTTTAACTATTGTGTCAAATTTTGTTGAAAAACAATGAATTTGGTCTTTTAAAAAAATTAAGTCTTAAACTTTATTAGTACATGTTCACAGAACATTATGATTCCATTCATTGTGGGGAACTGGTACATAACACATTACGATTCCCTTTTTCCCTTTCCCCTCCACTCCTCCTTTATTTTTTTCCCAGTATCAGATTCATTGATTTGTAAGTCCTTAAAAAGCTAATTGTTGGGCCGGTGAGATGGCTCAGCGGCTTAAGCGCCTGCCCTGCAAGCGCGAGGGCCCCGAGTTCAACTCCCAGAACCCACATACGAAAAAGGGGCCGGTGATATCGCTCAGCGGCATGGGCACCTGCTGGCACACGAGGTCCTGAGGTCGACCCCCCCGGTACCCACAAAAAAAAAAAGCTAATTTTCATATGTATCTATTAACAGCCAGACTAACAGGTCAAAAAACATAGATTTTGGCTCACTTTTTTTTTTTTTTTGTTGGTTCCAAGAATTGAACTCAGGACCTTGCACTTGCTAGGCAGGTGCTGTGCCACTGAGCTATATTATTCCTGGCCCCTAAAAAACATACAAAACACATGAGACAGTTATACTAAATCAAGATACACTTTTAGATACATTAGACATGCTGGATTACAATAACTTTTTTCTCTCTCTTTTTTCCTACTGTCTGTGGTTTATTTTGTACTTTATTTATATACTGAGTTTCTCATATAAGAGAGATATTTAAGCTTATGTGTCTGATTTACTTCATTTAACATTTTGCTCTTCTTTTTAATAAAAACCATCCTATACACACCCACCAGATATTTAATAATTAAGTGGTGGGTGTCAGGTACTGTGTCCTAGAGGTGAGAAAGTGATGAGGACACTTGTGCTCCAGGTCACCCAGGTTAATGCCACGCACTTGTGGTCTGTGAGTGTTGGAGGCGGTCTGGACTAAAAGGTAGAGGGAGGAAGCATTTGGGAAGGTCCCACAAATCTTCTACAGTAGCGAGCACTATCCTTTTTGATGATATATACCACAAGTAAAAGATACGTGAGTAGACTCCCATATAAGAGGTTTTAAATTTATAAATTACATATACAACCATCTGTAGTAATATATTATATATGCTGCAAAAGACATGAAGTCTTTTCATAAATAGAAAAGATTGAGATGAAATAAAAAATTTTAAAAACAAAATTTCACGTAATGTACTTATTAATAGTACACCAAACCTTTTTGTACTTGAACTTGAGCTTTGTACTGATGTCTGCTCAGTGGGTTTTTAAATGCCTTGCAAATTCAATCAACATCATAAAATCATTAGTTAATATCAAAAACTAAAATATATATTTAGAATTGGATTCATTGTTTACGATAAAGATGTAGACCTATATTTCAGTCTTGATGGAGTTTTTATTTTGAGTGTTTTTGTCCTGTCTCTTGGTAAAGCTGACAGGAGAGGAGCTCCTTCAGCACTTTCTCGTTTTAAAGTTCATTCTGGCATTATAAATATTATCATCACTGCAGAGTCTATTTTTAGGACTTCTTTTTTAAGCTGCTGTCCACTAATGAGTACTGATTTTGTTAAACATAGATGATAGAATCTGTAAATCTGCATGATCAACCAAAGAAAGCGGTGATGCGTGTGATACTCAGAGCAGGGCGGCGCACGCAGACCCTCGCTACCCCTCCACGTCAGAGCATGCTGGCTGGAATACCAGCTGAGTGAGGAAGCCCGTTTACTAAATTCTCGTCAAATTCATCTTCTATTTTATTTTTAGAGATAAAATAGATATTATAAATAGTAATCCTAATATTTTTCCTATATCAAAAGCTGAACACATGCCAATTTAGGGACCACTGTACTGGATCCCTTGGGGTCCCTTTGCATCCCCAGTGAAGCCTGGGACAGAGTGGGTTTCACAGAAGGGCTCAGGGGTGTCAGGAGATGAAGACGCCCCCACTGCTGCAACCAAGGGGCTCTAATTTCATTTATTTTTATTTCATACATTAAGCTTTCTTATACGTTTTCATTTGAACAAAGGACCCACAGCTGCAACCTGCCTGAAACTCCCTTTGGAGAACCCTAGAAGCCCACGCCCAACAATTCTGATGAATGGGTTAAACTGAACCCTGATCAGTAGAGTTGCAAAGGCAGCATTTTATCAGAGAACTAAATATATTGATTATTAAATTCCTGGGTTTTACGTGTATTGTACTTTTCTTACCTGCAAAATCAGAGCTTCGAATCTAAAAGAAAGAACAGTTTAATCACACAGGTTACAAAAGATTTGGGCATAAATAAACGGGACCTAAATGTGTTGATAAAAATACATTCTTTTTTTCTTTTTTTTTTGTGGGTACCGGGGGGTCGACCTCAGGACCTCGCGCGCCAACAGGCGCCCATGCCGCTGAGCGATATCACCGGCCCCTTTTTCGTATGTGGGATCCGGGAGTCGAACTCGGGCCCTCGCGCTTGCAAGGCAGGCGCTTACGCCGCTGAGCCATCTCACCGGCCCTTTTTTTCTTTTCTTAATTGAGACATTTAGTGAATAGTTTTCAATATTTTAGAAACTGACCATATTAAAGCCAAGCTTTAAAAAAGGATATGGTTCTTGGAGTATTTCAGTGAGTTTAATCTTCTTTTGCTTTGATGTCTTGGAAATGCCCTCTATTTCATGCATCTTAAGATAATATAAAATCACTGGACTCTGACCACCAAAATTGAAGAGAATGCGGTAAAACTCTGGACCAATACTACAATAGTGGGACTGAAGAAAAAGAAAACAAGTCAAGTCAACCATTTTGGATTTTTAAAGAATTGTTAACTTTAATTGCAAGTATAAATAAAATTACTACTAAATGTATTTAAAGTACATGAAAGCATATTCTACAGAGCATCTCTTTTATTGTTGTTGCTTATTTTCTTCTTTTTCTGCTTACTTAGTGCATATTGGTTCTAGAGATCAGTTGGTCTCACTTTGGCAGGTGCGTGTGTGCATGTCACATCCTGTACTTTGGTCATTTTCAGCCCATCACCTTCTTGGTCCCATGCTTCCCTCGGTTTCATGCTTTTTGGTTTCAATGTGTGTAATATATTCTAACCACACTCACGCCCATTACCTGTCCTTATGTTCTCCTCCCCTTCCCCTTATTCCCTTCCTTTTCTAGTGATAGTCCCCCTTCTACTTTTTGTCATCTTTTTTAGATCCACATATTAGGGAGCACATGCAGTATTTTTCTTTTTGGGTCAGCACAAAGCACCTTCTTAATTAGAGGAATTATGGATATGTGCAGTCAGGTGCTTCTAGCCTTTTGATTTATCATCAAGCTTGAGTAGAGGTCAGTAGAGATTATTCAGTATAATAATGCAATAAAAAAGAAGAAAATGAACAGAGCCAGAAAAAGGGGAAAGAAAAATTATAAAGATATAATAGTCAACACTTTCTAAATTTTATGAAAAATATATTCAAGAAGTTCAATGGATTTTTAAGTAGGATCATCCAGAAAGTATTTAAAGACAAAGAGAAAAATCTCAGTAGCAACAAGAGAAAAACAGTTCATCGAATATAATGGAATCTCAATAATGTTAACAGCTGACTCATTATCATAAAAAAGGAGGCCAGATGAAGTGGGATAACATAATCAAAGATTTGACCAAGAATTCTATGTCAAAAAAACAACAGTAAGTACAATTACTCCAAGAGTCTGTTATTCTAATGGGGGATAAGATCAGTATAACAACTATTTATAAAAATAAATCTTCCCTCAATGTTTGTAATGTTGAAATGAGAGATTTATGATTTACTGCACTTCTTGTAAGAATATATGAATTTATTTTATTTCCTTTTATTGATACATAAACTTCTCTTGAATTTATTTTGCTTTTATGGTCACTTTCTATGCTGTAAGTTTTTATTTTATGCATAATACATGTTTCAGAATTCCTAGTTGATCCAGAATGATTACAAATAATGGGAATAATGGGACTATCATAAGCAAAACGAATTCTTGGATGGTGGAAACTTAGTGTCAGTATCAGACCTGCTTTCTATGACATAATGAGTCCCCTCATCTTAATTGCCTATGATAATCCACATCAGACTATATCTAGGCTGATCTTTAAGATATACACAAAATCAGCCTGCTTTAGTTGGAATCTGAAATGTCCCTGAAAGGCTTGGTCACCAGCCTGTGGTGGTATGGGGAGGTGGTGGAGCTTTAGGGGGGGGGGGGCCTGGTGGGAGGAAGTGAGGTCATTAGAGGGTGGGGCCTGGTGGGAGGAAGTGAGGTCATTAGAGGGTGGGCCTAATGGAAGGAAGTGAGGTCTTGGGGGATAGGCCCTCAAAGGGAATATTGGGAGCCTGAATCCTTCCAGCCTTCCTTCTCTCTCTGCTTCCTTCTGCCATCTGTGAACGGTTTTCCTTTGCCATGAATTCCTGCCTTTTCACGAGTTCCTGCCTTGCCACAAGCCTGAAGTAACAGGCCTACTGACCATAAACTGAAATCTCCAAAAGTTTGAAACAAAGTCAGTCTTTCCTTTTTTTACTTTGTTTTTTATTTTTATTTTTATTTTTTTTGTGGGTACCGGGGGGTCGACCTCAGGACCTCGTGCGCCAACAGGCACCTGTGCCGCTGAGCGATATCACCGGCCCCTTTTTCGTATGTGGGATCCGGGAGTCGAACTCGGGCCGTCGCGCTCGCAAGGCAGGCGCTTACGCTGCTGAGCCATCTCACCGGCCCCTGTTTTTTATTTTTGAGACAGGGTATTGTTTTGTAGTTCAGGCTGGCTTCAAACTCACTACATGTCCCAGGCTGGCCTCAGACTCATGGTGATCCTCCTGCTTCAGCCTTCTGAGTGCTGGGATTACAGGTCTGGGCCTCCACACCTGGCTTAGTCTTTCCTATTTTAGGTTGAATATCTCAGGTATTTTGTCAGTGATGCAAAACCCAAGCTAACACTTAGCCCAAGCTCAGCTAAGGCTAAAAATTATCTTGCCTGTCTAGAGAGATTTTTGTGATCTTTTTCTTGCTTCTGCCTTGGGTAGTGTAAGATGAACATTATCTTACTAAAATTCTAGAAATAGGCATTTTTGTGACTTTTCTGCAGTTGTCAGTTGTTAGGGAAACCAGAGTTCATGCTTCTTTTCTCTGTGAGGATCATGATTTTAAACGTTTACTCAACCGGGCAAGAGTAGAACTCAGCATTAAATGCAAATTCAGTGTTTTGTGAGACAACGGTCACTTTTTAAAAATGCTTTAATGCAGTTTCATATTGCCCAGAGAGTGTCTTGTTAGAGTCCCTCCAAAAAGCCAAACCAGTGAACAGAAACCCCAAATGCTTCCTTTCATCCCACAAAAGATAAGGCAGAAATTTGTTAGAGCACTTTAAGATTTCATAAACGAGACTTTTACAGTCAAGAGTTAACAGCAGTAAATTAGAAGAACCAAGCAATCCTGTTAATGTTGAAAGGATCACAAGGGATGAACTAGAGAGTCCAAAGGGCGGCCTTTGTGCCTAATACATCTGTTAGCTTATTAAAGGATAATTGCTGACACTGACTACAAAGTTAACCTTTGATTTTTGAGGTTTGAATGTGTGTTCTTCAATGCTTGTGTCCAGTGTCACGTGCAGTGATAGCGACCCATAAGCACCCACTTGACATTCAGACAACTTTGGTGCTTCAAAAATTCCTATGTTGAGCTGAAATCTGTCTCCCCATAGCTTTCCATTCTTGGTATAAGTTATACTATTTTTGTAACCACACAGAAAATGTTGAATTCTGATTTTCTACTGTAGCTCTCTAAGTATTTGAAAACAGCATGGCTTCCAGAGTGTTTTCATTACTAACAGAAATATCTTTGAATATTTGACCTACTGTGTAAGCAGATCCCTTTGTCATCTTATTTTCTGTTGAAAACACTCCTGTTTTTCTACAGTGCTTTTCCATAGCAGGTTTCCAAAAATGGACATAATATGCCAGTTACCGTCCAATTGGCACAGACTGAATCCTGTATGTGATGCACGAAGTGTCTACTCCTCCCCCACTCATGTTGAAGCCCCACACCCAGCAAGGTGGTTTTGGAGTGGGGCCTTTGGAGGTGATGAGGTCCTCCAGGATGGGGCTGCTGTCTTAACACCAGAGCTCTTTCTCTCTGCCATGTGAGGTCACAACTAAAAAGAGGCCATGTGTGAGCCAGGCAGAGAGTCCGTCCCAGGACACCAAATGGGCAGCTGTCTGCTCCTGGACTTACTATAACCTCTAGTACGGTGAGAAATAAAGTCCTGATGCCCATGCTCCCTAGCCTATGGCACTTTTTTTTAATGGCACTTTTTATGGCACCCTGAGATGTGTTATCCAATGGGAGCGGCCCACGATTCAGCAGTTTGGTGTACTACTAAGGGTGCAGCTTCACTTGGCTTCTTACTGGAATGGTGTCCTCTGAAAAGGTTGTTTAGTCAGCTCCACATTCACCTGTCCCTATTTCTTAGTGCTTGCTGAAGATTAGATACACGTTTGTATCACATTTCCCAATACCTAAATCTAGCAATCATGTCCCAAAAGACAATTGTGTGACATTGTTATCTATCCAAAATTGATAATCCCTTTCTATTGTAGGTACCTGCAAAGCACCCTTGGCTGCATTGTGAAAGTTGGATAAAGAGGTAGGGATTTTATAAAACTGGATTATTAAAGACCAGAAAATACATGAATACTAATGTTCAGAAAGTGGACTTTATATAGGCATGATTTTTAAGTAAAAATTTAAAAACTTTTTATCAGATGTAACTAGATAAATATGACTATATTTTATCAAGAAAGACTAACAGACTTAAAGCCTAATTATCTAACAAAATTGAGAGATCAAATTCAGGCAACAGAAGTTGGCAAGCCTATGGGATCTCCACCTGCAAAGCACCTTAAAGTACGTGAAGAAGTGAAGCATTTGAGACTCGAGAGTAACAGTGTCTGTCTACCCATGGTCTGTTATTCCAGAGTGACGGCTTAAAAGTGAGGCCGGGTGACCACTGCGATACTCCTCCAAAACCGCCTCCAGCTTCAGTGCTGAGAACTGGCCCCGTGAACACACCAGAGGAAGTCTTTGTATGTTAACCCAAGGGGGAGCAGTGTTGTGAGGAAAAGATAAATGCTATACGGTTTTTCTTCATTAGAGATGGGGATATTTCAGAAGAAAATAAGACTGTAATATTAAGATAGGTCCCTCCAGATAAGTCTCTTTTGATCATTATATTTTTTCTCTAAAATGTATGCCGAGGATGTAATAGACAATATCGCCTACGTGAAGCTGGCCAATTCCAAGTGTAGGGCAAGTTGAATGAGAGCTTTTTTCTAATGATGACTATCCTCCATACCTTTGCTTTTGGTCCCGATAAGCTTGAGTTTTCCTTGGACGTCGGTATTGTGTATGCTCTTGGATTCTTTAAAATTTTTGCCATATTGAAGTCAAAACCTAAAATGGAAAATAAAATACATTTACACACTCTTGTATGTTTTTCCTTTACAAAAAGTCATGATGCTCTTTTTTTTTTTTTTTCTGTCTAGCAATGCACACTAAACTTGGACAGAGTCAAACAGGGGTGAGATTACAATATGGTCATAGGTTGTCCCAATCAGAGGAAATGGATATTTCATTTCACATTCTTATTAAATAAGGCTTTAGAGTTTATAAAATCCATTCATTTACATTATCTCATACCATCCTCATAAAACCATCCTGCGAGCAAGTAGCATTTTCCACAATTCAAAGCCCAGGAAAGCCCATGACTTGTTAAGCCATCGTTTGTTCAGTAGCTGAGGGAGTAGAAAAGTCTAGCGTTCTTCCCACGACTCTAGTTTAGTGTAATGGGAGGCTTGGAGGTCTGCATGTCAGAGCCCTTCTTTCCTGTGTTCGAACAACACATCCAGAAAAGGAGAGTTTGTGATCTTTCCTTCCAACTTGCATGAATGTGCATGAGGGCCCTTAGGGAATCTTGCCGAGTTTTAAAAGGCAAACAGTCATATGATTAATCAACCATGTTAATCGATCTAAAGGCACAAGGTAGGCATTAAGCGTATCTTAAAAAAAAAAAAAAAAGTTTACTTTTTAGACCACCTGATCTTGGTTTTAGAATTACTGTCAGCAGAAAGTAATATATGTTAATATCTGGTGAAGAACCTAAGCTGGGAACAATTGGCAACAAGAGAAAGTAAGAGATAGGTGACAAGCATAGAAATTCAAAGAGGAAAAGAATCAAAGAAAAATTGGCAACCCCCCCCACAAAGCCCCAAAACTTAGGTACAAGAGTAATCAATAATATTAAAATGACCGTATTATTCCCTTTTCCCCCTCTAATCCATTGATTCACTTTAGGGAAAACATTACAATTTTCCTGTATTCTCTGTTCTCAGAATCTGTGAAAGCTTGGGGAGATTGCCCAAAGAACCACAAATGCCTCTAGTAAAGCTGTAAGAAACTGTTTCTTCACTGTTTTTCTTAAGTCTTTGCAAACTTCATAGTGAAAAAAAAAATTCAAGTGTTATTCTATCTACATTGGGAAAGTTTCATTTAAATAAAATTATCGCGTTCATTTTAGGAATTTTATTTCCCTTAAAAAAGAGACATTTACACAGCTAAGTATGGTCATCTCCCTCTACTCTTGCAGTTTTTAATAGCCTTTCTGAAATGCAAATAAATCATACAGTGTTTCCTGGCAAAACTAAGCCAAGGTAAAGTAGGTCATATACAATAATATAATAATTAAAGATAGAAACAGAAATAGCATTACTCATAGATCTACTTTAGAATATACCCAGTTTGAATAAAAACTACTCTCAGGAAAAGACTTTCATTTAGCACTGAAATGCAAGGGGAAATAAAGGAAAGAGAAAACTCAGGTCGCCATTAAGCAAAATATATCCGATCTGAGCAAATGAGAAGTAAAACATGAATGCAATTTTCTCTTAGCAATACAAGAAAATGATGAGTATTTTAAAGAAAGTATTGCTTGGTGACGAGTATATGCTTACTTCTTACTTTACAAATTTTCTTATGCCTCCCTGACTTTTTTCCAGATCCTTATTATAACATCTACCTCCCAAATCCCTCCAGTACCGCCCTCCACAGACCCAGTCATTGGCTCGAGCACATGTTAGACCCCAAGTGGGCTACACATCTCTATAGCTACACACAGAGCCATCCTCCTGTATCTCTGGATGCAACTGCTGGTTTAAACAGGCAGGCTGAAGCAGTAGGGGCTCACACTGCTATAAAGTAAAATCAAACCGCTTCTCCTAGGGATACGATGTTAACACGAAATGGAATTGTAAATAACTTTCCACAGAGATTATAAAGGTAAGGGCTTTGCTAAGTAGGATGTGTTGTGTGTATGTAAGGTGTCACCAGCATAACATGTTGGCTTTCACTAGCTCCGAAATGAACTTAGTATATCCAGCAACATGAAGCTCTTGCGTTACGATTAAATAGTGACCTCTATCATTTGCTTCCCAGGGAAAGTGACATTTTATTTTATCATGACATTTTGGGTAGCTTTCTTCTTCCTGTGATTTCTTATCATGAATTATATTGAATCCTGAAGGACTAAATTGTTGCTCAGACAAGTAATAGATACAAGAAACGAGTGATTAGCTTCTGAGTATTTCTAGAGTTTTTGTATAAAGAACAAAGCAACAAGTATCTGAATAAGAAACTGGGTATTTATGAGCAAGACTCTGGAGCCAAACATTGTGAATGTGCCATAAAACAGATTAAGATTTGATCAGAGGTGACAGTGAGGAAAATTACTGATCCTTTTTAAATCATTCCTATAGAATGGAAAACTTTTTAAAAAAATTTTAAACCACTAAGTGGATTCTGAAGCAAAAAACAGGAACATACATCTAACACACAATTTTAAGAATCAAAGTTGTTTCTTTTTCAAGGAAATTAATGGAAAAGACGCTGACATGTATGCTGGGATACAGGCGTCTTTCTTTTTTAAAGAAAGAAAGATTTATTTTGGCTTATGTGGAATACAAATTTCTAATAAATTTAAGATCATACCATTATGCTAGTAAAATTTTCCAGAATCCTGATTAAAAAAAAAGAAAGTAACTCATGGCTTCATGAAACTGCTAACCAAGATCAAACAGAATGAGAATTATTACATGGGACTAAATGAACTGATGAAGATAATGTTTTTATGAATTTTGATTTGAAATTCTGTTGGTTCTTAATATTTTAATTTCCAGATCTAAAAAACTTTCTCTATAGCTTACACCAATTTAGTAAATTATACTTTTGTAAACAGAATCTAAATACTCTTTCTCCCTGCCTCGTCCATCAGGATTAGGAAACCATCATTGAATAGTCTTATTTTATGGCAACATATTTGTTTCCATATGTTCTATAAGAATCTGTTTTCTTTGTAGCTGAACAAAATTGGAAAGACTGGGTATAATTACAGGCTCTGATTGAATTGTCGTATTTTCAGATATGAGTCGTCAGCTTTTCTTTTGATTCAGTGCTGGGGATTGAACCCAGGGCCTTGTGCATGCCAGGCAAGTGCTCTACCACTCAGCTCACGCTCTAGACCCTGAGCAAGCAGCTTTCAAGAACTAAGGTTGACTTTATGGAGCCCATAAAACTGGCCTGGTACCTCGAATACTTGTTTCCCATACTGGTTTCCTAGCCTTGTGGTAGGTTAAACTGTCACTTCCTGATAGGCTCAGTAACCTCAGAATATTTGGGGGACTTCAACTGGAGTTTGCAAGTTTCCAATCTAATGTTTCCAATTTTCTCTCACCTTTCTGACTCAGATTAAAACAAAAATTGTGTTTTTGGTGAAATACTGCAAGCTGAAGCTACATGACTCGATGAAGAGTTTGGAGAAATCACCCCACAACTGGTGCGGGAACAACGTTGCGCCTAGTGTGTGGATAACTCAGAGAAGCTCAGCAGGACATCTGATTCATACACAAGACAGAAAGTCCGTCAGATTGCCACTGCCTTGTCCCATTCCACATGAGTGTGCTTTGAACCCAACATCTAGAAATCTTTTCAGCTGGCTATGTTCCAGACTCAGAAACTAGCTTATAGACTACTCCAAATATTAACCTTTATTTTTCTTTCGTTGTTATAGAAATGCTTCTTATTAAGTATCTGTTTGCTTACATCAATAGAAGCCTAAGTGAAATTTAAAAAAACTTTTGGAAAACATTTGGTTAACATGTATTAATAGTACACATTAATGGGGGTCAGTGTAATTTTCAATATATGTAAATTGCACGTGCATATTCGTATGTATGGGTACTGATCAGACTCACCTCCCTTTATTCAAGCCTTCCCCCTTCCCAACTGCTAGTAGTCACTATTTGACATTCAGGTCAAGTTTTAGAAACTTACCTGCACGAGAAAGAACACACAGTACTTGTCTTTCTGTGTCTGGCTCATTTCAATTAACAAAATGTCCTCCAGTTCCATCTATTTAGGATTTCATTTTTCTTTGTGACTAAATAATATTCCATTGTCTACATATAGCACATTTTCTCTATCTATTCATCTGTTGATGGGCACCTGGACTGATTCCTTACCCTAGGCATTTCGTTTGGATATACACCCAGAAGTGTGGTAGCTGGGATCATATGGAAGATCCACTCTGCTTTTTGAGGAACTTCCGTGTTGTTCTCTATAATGGTTGTCCTAATTTACATCCCACCAATGTGTATGAGAGTTTCTTTTTCTCTATATCCTCACCAACACTTTTTATTTATTTTTATAATAGCCATTCTAACTGTGATAAGAATGTATCTTATTGTAGTTTTGATGTGCATTTCCCTGATGGGTAATGATAGAGTACTTTTGCATAAATTTGTTGCTATTTGTATTTGTTCTTTTGAGAAGTGTTTATTCAGATCATTGGTCCGTTTTAAATTGGATTACTTTTTTTGTTAAGTTTTTTGTTCCTTATATAGCCTGGCTATTAATTCCTTATGGGATGGGAAATATTTTCTCCTATTCTATAGGTTGTTCTGCACTCTGTTGATTATTTTCTTTGCTGTACGGCAGCTTTTTAATTTGATGTAATTCCATTAGTCTATATTTGCTTTTGTTTTCTGTTTTTGAGATCATTTCCAAAAAAATCATTGTCTATATTAATGTTTTAAAGTGTTTGTCCTGTGTTTTCTTCTAGTAGTTTCATAGTTTCAGGTCTTGCGGTTAAATTAAGCCTTTGATACATTTTGAGTTTGTTTGTGTACAGAGTGACATGGGGAGTTTCAGTCTTTGCATATGGATATCCAATATTCCCAGCTCCATTTATTGAAGAGGCTGTCTTTTGTTCAATGTATGCTTCTGGCACCTTTGTAAGAATTAGTCAGCTATAGATGTGAGAGTTCATTTCTGGGATGTTATTCTGTTCCATTTAGAACAGAGTTTTAGAATTGTTCTTTGTAGCTGTGTGAAGAATGTCACTGATATTTTGATGGGGATTACACTGAATTTGTAAATTGTTCTGGGTAATATGGGTCACTTTAACAATATTCATTCTTCCAACCCATGAATATGGGAACTCTTTCATATTTTTGTGTCTTTAATTTCTTGCATTAGTTTTTAAAAATTTTCATTGTAGAGGCTTTCCATTTCCTTGGTTAAATTCATTCCTAGGTGGGCCAGTGATATAGCTCAGCGGCATAAGCACCTGCCTGGCAAGCACGAGGTCCTGAGTTTGACTCCTGGTACCCGCATATTAAAATAAAAATTTATTCCTAGGTGTCTGTGTGTGTGTGTGTTTTCTTTTTCTTTTTTGGGTCTATTGGGAATGAGATTTCTTTCATGATTACTTTCTCAGCCATCTTGTTATTGATGTATAAAAATGCTGATTTTTATATATGAATTCTGTATCCTGTAACTTCATTGAATTCATTTATCAGTTCTAATACTCTTTTGATAGAGTGTATATAATCATATCTTCAAACAAGAATCTTTTTACTTCCTTCCTTCCATTGGTATGCCTCTTATTTATTTCTCTTGCCTAATTGCTCTGAGTAAGCATTCAATACTATAATGAGTAAGTGCTGTAAGAGTGAGCACCCTTATCTTGTTCTAGATCTTAGAGGAAATACTTTTTTCCTCATTTGGTATGATGTTGGCTATAGATTTGCCATATATAGCCTTTATTATGTTGTATGATCTTTCTATAGCTAATTTGTTCAGAGTTTTTATCATGAAGTAATATTGAATTTTATCAAATGCTTTCTGCCTCTATTAGATGATCATATGGTTTTTATTCTTCATTCTATTGATGTAATGTATTATCAATTTATGTATATTTAACCATCCTTGCATCCTGTAATGAATCCAATGTAATTGTGGTAAATGATTTTTTTGATGTGCTGTTGGATTTGATTTTCTTTTATTTGTTGAGAATTTTTGCATCTATGTTTATAATTTTTGCATCTACATTTATCAGGGATATTGATTTTTGTTGTTATTATGTCTTTGTCTAATTTTGGTATCCGGGTAATGAGTTTGGAAGGATTCCTTCCCTTTAAAATTATTTGGAATAGTTTGAGAAGAATTCATGTTAGTCTGATAGGTATCAGCAGTGAAGTCTGGTGTGAGGAATTTTCTTTGTCAGGAGGTTTTATTACTGATTTAATCCCACTATTTATTGGTCTGTTTAGGCTTTTATGTGTTCATTGATTAATCTCAGTAGGTGACTTATGTCCAGAAATGTGTCTATTTCTTCTAGGTTTTCCAAACTTTTAGTATATGGTTTTTTAATGATCTTTAATGATCTTCTGTATTTCTGTAGTATTAGCTGTAATGACTTCTTTTCCATTTATGAATTTATTTATTGGGTATTCTTTTCTTAGCCTAGCTCAAGTTTTGTCAATTTTTTGTCTTTTGAAAAAAACCAACTATTTTGTTTCATCAGTCTTTTGTAGTTCTTTTAGTCTCCATTTTAGTTATTTCTGTTCTGATCTTTGTTATTTCTTTCCTTCTACCAGTTTTGTGTTTGGTTTGTTCTTGCTTTTCTAGGTCCTTGAGGTGGATGCTTAGGTTATTTATTTGAAGTATTTCTCTTTTTGATGTAGGCATGTATTGCTATAAATTTTGTTGTGCTTCCACTTTCATTTGCTTCAAGAAAATTTTTAAAATTTCTCATTTGATTTCTCCAATGACCCATTGTTCATTTAGTGGTATGCTGTTAAGTCTCCAAAAATTTGTATAGATTCTGAGGTTTCTTTTGTTATTAACTTTTAGTTTTATTCCATTGTGGTGAGAGAAGATACATATTATGACTTCAAATTTTTTAACTTGCTGAGATATTTTGTGGCCTAATAGAGAGTCATTATAGAGAATGTTTTATGTGCTGAGGAAAAGAACACATATTTTGGCACTGCTGAATGAAATAGTCTGTAAATGCTAAGTCCATTTGATCTATACCATAACAGAACTCTGCTGTTTCTTTATTTTCTGTCTAAATGATCTGTCTGTTAATGAAAATGCAGTGTTAAAGTCTCCCACCTTAAATGTTGGATCCTATGGTTCCTGTTAGTGTTTATTTTATAAAGTTGTATGCTCTGGTATTAGATGCATATTTAAAGTTGTTATATCTTCTTGTTGAACTGTTCCTTGATCATTATATAGAAACCCATTTTTGTTCCTTTTACAGTTTTGTCCTTAAATATATTTTGTTTGACGTATGAGTATCTTTTTCCATTTTTTCCCTCACAGACTGTGCGTGTCTTTACTGGTGAAGTGAGTTTCTTGTAGGAAGCATATCATTGTGCCTTGTTTAGTGTCTGTTCTGCCACTCTTAATCTTTTAACAGATATGTAAGGATGTATGCTGTCATTCTGTTAAAATGATTCTATTTATTTGAATATCATTTGTTCTATTTTCCTCTCTTGTTGTTCATCTTTGTGGCTTAGTGATTGATTATATTAATAGTGTATGATTCTTTAGTATTTCTCTTGTGTGTCTACCAGTGGGTTTTATATATTCACTTGTTTTCATGATGATAACTTTCCTTTTGCTCCTGGATGTAGGATTACCTCAAGCATTATACCTTTTCACTTTTCTTCTCCTCCAGGCACCCACAAAATGAGGCTTTCAATTAAACTTTTATTTGTGTTATGGAGCTCTTCATTTTCAAAATTTCTATTTGTTCTTTTTAAGCTATCTCTTTGCTGAACTTCTCAATCATGCCATGCATTGTCTTCCTAATTTTGTTCAGTTGTCTGTATTCTCTTGAATCTCACTGAACTTCTTTACAATCATTCTTTTCAATTCTTTATCAGGGATTTCACCAGTACCATTTTCTTTGGGATCTGTTACTAGAGTGTTATTGTGTTCTCCTGAAAGCATCACATCACCTTGTTTTCTTATGTTCCTACACTGAGATTTGCACATCTGGTGGATCAGCATCTCCAGCACTCACATGAGGTGGTCTTTGTAAATGGCTTTCTCCTAAACATATATGTCTTGGGATCTGTCACTTGAATGCTATTGTGTTCTCCTGAAAGCATCACATTACCTTGTTTGTAATATTCCACCTGGGCACTGTGATGTAGGCTCCCTAGAGCTTGTTAGGCTTAACTAATGACTATAGGTACAGTGCATAGTGTTTTGGATTGAAAAGACCCACTGTTTCTGGGGCCACCCAGAGGAGTAGGGACATTCAGGCAGAGGTGCTTTACACAGCAGTGGCTGTGGGGTACCTACTGTAGGCCACCAGTTGGATGATGGACATTTCCTCAGGCACTGCTGGAGGCACGGTTTGCTGCTCACAAAGGCCTCTGACACTGAGAGCCCCATAGTGGGGGAGAGCTTGAATTATAGCTTAGGGACACAGGATCCAACAGCAGAGACTGTGAAGCAGCATGGGGCAAGAGGCTAATTTTAATGGGAGCTAAACTACAATACCACCTCCTCCACTGTTTGTCAGAACTGCCCTATTCTCAGAACTAAGAGAGTGAGTCAGTAAATGTGGCACAATATACTTAAAATTTATCCTTCTCTGTTGGTCCTAATATGCCTTTTCTCCCTTTTATTTCAAAACTTTAACCCAAATCTCTCCATAGCTATCAATCTTAATTTAATATGGGAAACTTTATTTTGGGAAAATGAAATTTTGAAGTGGGGACTGTGAGAGACAAGAATACGCCTCCCCAAGATATGAAAGATTGCCGAGATGAAGACAATTAAGAGTAAGCAGATGCAGAAAGTGTCTCCATCCTCCCCCTAAAAGCAGGATATAAATCTGTGAAGACATCACTCTCCCCTCTCTCTTAGGAAGGAGAGAAATTCATCACTGGGGACAACTGTAGGCCCTTATCATTGGCAAACTGCACCAAAGAACCTGCAAACTCCACTAATTTCTTTCCATGATTTCTCACCTCTACACTCCTAAAATTGCTTCCCTTTGCTTGGCTCTTCTCTAAAATTTCTTGTTCTTTGCTGAAGATGTTTTACAAGTCAGAGTTTCCATCTACTGCTTGGAACCTGCTTTCACTGATTTGCACTGCACACGTTAATCAACTTGATTTTCTCTTGGTAATCTGTCTTTGGTTACGGAGTTAGGGTTAGGGTTTAGGGTTAAGGTTGAAGAGAAATTATATTTCTTTCCTGAGAGTATACTGTCCATTGTTTTAATTTATAACAGGGTTTAAACAAGTGTACTTGACCTACCTTCCAGTTACCCCTTCCTTGAAATAGCCTAATGATGGAAACACCATCATGAACCTGGTCATAGGTTCACTGGAACACACTGTCCTTAGAAAGAACACAGGATTAGGATGTAGGTGTCTATATTCTAGTTTTAATGTTTCCAGCATCCCACTTTTCAACTGGGCCTCAATTTTCTCATTTGTAAAAGTAACTTTTTTTTTTTTTTGAGAAAGGGTCTTGCTACGTAGTTCAGGCTGCCTTGAACTCACTATGTAGCCCAGGCTAATTTGAACTTGTGGAGAGCCCCCTGCCTCAGCCTCCGAAGTGCTGGGATTACAGGTGTGAACCACCATGGCTGGTGGAAGGGAAGATTTTTTGAAGAAATTTAATTAATGTTCAAATTATGTATCTTATTTTAAATTATATTAAGACATGAGGAGATAGTTTAAGTTAATCTACTCTTATTATGTGAGAGAAAACATAAACATGATTTCTTGAGCCTAAATCTGTTTTTTTCCATTTATTCATTTGTTCACACATTCTTTTAAGAAATATTTCTTATAGACTATGTGAAAAACACTACAAAGTTCAAGACAAGTAAAGGATACAGTCTGTAGCAGTCAACTGTTATAATTAAATAGAGAACACATATACAATCCATACATTTGGGGATATTCAGCATCTATTACAAAGTTAGTATGACAGGAAAGAGCAAACAGATTAAATCAGAAGTGAAACCTGTAGGCTGGAACAGGGACTATTCATGGGATGAGGTAATCAAAGAAGTCTCATTTAAAAACTGATTACATTTGCAGGGGTTCATGGGAAAAATTCGGGCCAGTGGAATATGCATGGGGTGACCCTGGGTACCATGGCGTTGGGGCAGGACTATGAGGAGACCACCCTGGTCGCAGCAAAGGGTTCCTCTGGGAATGTCCTTACTTAAGAATGTGAATAAAGAGAGCAAAAGACATTAAGATGGAGTGGTTATCCTAGTGTAAGGTTTTTTAAACGTGCCTTTCAGGAAATAAAGCACTGAACTCAAATCTTTGAGGGTGATTGAAATAATTGGTCAGTAATTATGAGTTCATTTAGCTGCTGCAGTTGCTTAACCAATGATGAAGTGATGTGGTTTTACCTCTTAAGTCATAAAGTTGTTAATGTGCCTAATTACTTCAAATTATTGTCAACCTCATTTCCCTACAGATTATTTATAAAGGAGAAAGGTAACATGATTGGATATTGAAAGCAATTATGTCTGTTACTTACTCCCATCCAATAATTTTTAAATGTTTGTTAAGGACTTCGAACTTTTTTGTTAGTGGAGTTCAGTCTTTTGCAACAGCACCAGGAATGGACCAACCCCACAGCTACGAAAATGAAGGTGGAAAGACGTCCCAAGGAATGCATGCTTACCTGGTACTGTGGAGGCACATGGTGAAGTCTTTTTAGCTTAAAAGTTCAAAACTTTGAAGTAATTAAATCAAAGTGGGGAAGGGATTTACATTTTGTTGAGGTCAGGGTCACGTATACTTTCTAGGAGCTACACACTGTATGTTCCTTTGAAACTAGGAGGGGTGGAGGGGTCAAACACGGTGGGGAGAAACCTTTTGCAAGAGCTCCTCGTGCTTTCACTTAGTGTCCATGTTAAATGGAGGGTGCTGTGGTTCAACCATATCATTTCCTCTATGTTTGGAGTCTTTGTGCTCTAATGGGAAAAATGCTAGCCGAGGTCCTAGTGACGCAGTGGCAGCTCCCACCCTTCCACCAGAAACTGACCATCAGAATGTTTACTGTAAGTCAGACTTTCACACTGAACAAAGACACTAACATTTGATTCTATTATTTTAAAAAGTAAGTTATAGTCTCTCAAACTCTTTCCATGGGTGGATTCTTAATATTCACCACTAACAATATGTCTTAAAATAAATTCATATTCCAAGATCAAATTTGGTTCTGCTTTTAATTAAACCAAGCTCTTTCTCAGTGAATGAGAAATTAACAGTTGAAATGAATGATTAAAATAAGAATGGGCTCTTATAAGACTGGTAATCCCAAATTCTTTGATCTGACTACCACATAACTCCTGCTCTTACTGTAGAGACTAAATGAATCCAAACTTAATAAGATCAGTCGCCCCAAGAGCAGGGACACCACCAGAAGCTTCATCTCCAAGACCACAAGACACGAATAGGATTTATGGAAGGATCTGATCAGTACCTTGGGAAGACCCGTGCTTCTTAATGCTAATTCCTCGGGGAGGAAAACTGAGGGCTACTGGATGATCTAAGAACCAATTTTATTTTAAAAATAATTTGTGTCATTATTTTATACTAGAAAGAACATGGGAAAGAACAAAAGGGTGTACATGGGTGTTTTTTAATACATTACATGGCATAAGGAACACTAGGGAATCTTTTAAAGAACACACCCTTTTGATTATGCAAAGAGGTCTGGGGCCCAGTAACGGCACAGGTGTTGGTGATGTGATGGGTGTGGAGCCACCTATTGAACAGGAAGGGGACAGAGAGCTGGCACCAGTCACCTCTAATGCAGTGACTGTAGATCTGCTCTCAATGTCACTCTCCCAGGATCACTGGAGGAGCAATGGAAATTATGCTTACGAGGTTCTGGACAAGGCTGACAGATCTGAGAACAGAAGGGAAAGAAGAGAATATCGCCAGCGATGCTGGCAGTTGGTAGACGTGGTCATGGGAATCTGTGACAGTTCTCACGGCTTTAATTCTCTCATTGAAACAGAAAGCAAAATCACTACCTCACAATGAGGATGAGGGAGGTGGGATAAGAGAGACTGGAGGGAAAAAGGGGTGGAAATGTTTGCTTAGGTGAGTGAGAGAGGAGAGAGAATGCAGTCTGATTATCTGATAGGATGAAGGCCCAACTGAGTTATGTATTATGAATTAAAATGAGACCAGTCACTATGACCACACAATTTCCCTGTATGTATTTAGCTGTCCTCATAAGGTGTGGAGGAGGCACAGAATTATCTTTAGTTAGGTTTGTGGCTTTTTCAAGTAACTGATAAAGTGGAGGATGGAGAAAGAAGTTGAAGGTGAGTGCAAAGGAATAACTATAATTATTAACTATGATTATTTTATTTAGATAAGGAGGGAGGAAAGGATGTATTTCTGAGATTTCACTTATGACACTATGTGGAAAATTTCTGTAAATATTTCAGATGTCCCTTTACTCAAAAGGAATGTATAGTCTTGATTTGTTGAATGCAGTATTTTACACACACACACACACACACACATGCATGTGTTGAGTTCACTAGTGATTCCAGTATTCTTTACCAATTCTTTGTGTCAGATTTACCTATTGTTATCTAAAGAGGAGTATTAAAACATTCCACTTTCATTATGGATTTGTCAGTTATTTCTTAAAGTCTAGACATTTTTGTTTCATATATGTCTAGGCAACGTTTTTGGTACTCACATATTCACACTTTCTATGTCTTCTTGTTGGATTGTTTGCTTTTATTAGTAAATAGTCCCTTTCTATATCCTGTTTAACACTTTCTTTAATTTTAATTTGTCTGATATGAATATTACTATACTGGAGTTATATATTAATTTCTCCATTGGTTTATTATTAACATTGCTAGGAGGTTTTGTTTTGTTTTGCCTTTTTCTAAAAAGGATAAAGATGGTTTCAGAAAATCTACTCAAGGCTTCCATTTTTCAGCAGGATGTAGTAGGTCTCATAGGCATCATCTCCACTTCAGTAGCTCAAAAAACTGGATAACTTACAAAAATGCTAATTTTAAGGGCCCTGGAAGCAATGAGGACAAAAGCAGTTAAAATCTGTCTGGTCAGGGAAGAGTCCTTTCCCTGTGAGCTGACAGCCTGTTCTTTGCTTCCCTTGAGAGCTTTTACTGTCTCCGAGCACTGCTGAGGACCAGGCATAGTCCCAGAGGAGTCTTCTGCTCGTGAGGGGAAGAGCATCAGAGTTCTGGACACGTCTGTGGGCTGCCGAGTCTGGGGAACCTCATATACAGGGCAGCTACTTTTCCCCACAGTACCTTGGCTGAGTTAAGTGCTGGCCTAGAAGTCTCGGTTAGAGATGGGCTAGAGCTTGTGAAGGCTGTGTGAGATCTCTCACTGTGACCAGGAGCTAAAGTCCCCCACGGCCTTGCTGGTCTTTCCCTCAAGACGGACATTACATTTTTAAGATGTGTGGTACTGACAGTCAAAGACTTAAACACCAACACATTCCTAGGAGAGAGTGATGCTCCCTCAGGTTTTCATGGCTGGGGCTTCCCAGGTTCTTTACTAAAAGCCCATGTCCCCCAAACCTGGAAAACTCGGGTGGAATAGCACCAAAACTACAATCCAGACTGGATTCAGCTCAGTCAAGATGAAATCACCATGCTCAGTGCCTTTCTGGTGGAAAACAACTTCACGTACAGGCTCTGTAGATCTTCGTATGCAAAGTTTGATGTATAAAGAAACTATGGTGCAAAAGCCGTGCTAGAAACAGGTGCATAGATGAAACCTATCTTGGATCTTCTGAATTTGTTTTTGCAGACAAAGGGCTTTAAAATAATATTACACATGTTCAATAAATCGTAGAATGAACAAAAGAGAGAAAAAATGGAAAATTTCACCCCAAATTACAATCTATAAAAATAATAAAATATGCACTTTGGAATGAAATTATATTTATTAATATAAATTAAAAGCTCATTTATGGTTTTTGAGAGAAGAACATAGGATTAGTGGACTCCGAGGAGATTCACACACCCACACTGAATGGAAAGAACGTGACCGGGGACGGAGGAGTTGAACGAGATGAGGGTGAGGTTAGGGCAGAGTGATGTCTGCAGAGTCCGTGACAGAGAGCGACCCAAAGCTGATGAAGGACATCAGTTCACAGATGTAAAACGTTTAGCAAACCTCAAGGAAGACGAACATACAGAAAACTACATCTAGGCACATCATACTCAGACTGCTAAAAGTTAAAGATGAAGGGGAAGAGATCCTCCAAATAACCAGAGAAACAAGATGTATTAATGTTGGAAGGAGCAATAGGAGTTTTCAATAGCAACAATGGAAACTAGTTTAAAATGCCAAAAGCAAAATACAGAACAAAGCAAAAATAAAGCCCACTACTGACCTAGAAATATGTGCGCTACAAAAATATCTTTTAAATGTGAAAGTCAAATAGAGATATTTCCAGACACAAAATTAAAGGATGGAGAACTCACTGCTTGAATTTTCTTGTACTCCTGCTGGCATACCCCGAGGCTTGACACCATTACTTACAACTGAACAAGCTGCTTAACCCCTCTGGGTCTTCATTTATTAAATAAGGGTAACCACTCTGTCAATCTTTTTTTTTTTTTAATGTGGGTACCGGGAGTTGACCTCAGGACCCCACGCTTGCCAGCAAGCGCTTGTGCCCCTGAGCCGATATCACTGGCCCTTTTTTTTTTTCGTTTATGTGGGTACCAGGAGTCAAACTCAGGACCTTGCACTTGTCAGGCAGGCACTTAAGCCACTGAGTATCTCACCAGCCCCACTGTGGCAATCTTAAAGAATACTATAAAGCTGTAGTGTGATAATGAAAATGCTTAGTAAGCTATCTCCACTGCAAGTTACTCATTCCCATGATAATCTGGTTTATAGTCCATTTATACTTTTTTCTTTTTACTTTATGACTACATTAAAAGCAGTACATATCAGTGGGGTACCACTCGGTGTTTTGGTGAATGTACACTTTGTGTAACGCTCAGATCAGGTCAAACATGTCTACCTCCTCATGTTTATCATTTTTTATGGCAAAAACTTTCAAAAGCCTTTCTTCTGGCTTTTAGCCATGCACGGTACACTACTGTTCTCTGTAGTCACCCTGGTGTGCAACAGCACCCCAGAATTTCTCGCTCCTAGCTCGCTGTAACTTGTATCCACTGAGCAATTTTTCTTTATCTTTTCTTCTTCTTCCCCTGTACCCTCCTCAGCCCTTGGTGACCATTTTAATTTTGGTTTCCGCGAGATCACCATTTTACCTTCCTTGTACAAGTGCCCGTTCTTACTCTGTCCCATTTTCTCTAATAGTGAGAACATTTCTGTGATTTCCATTTGTTCATTTTCTCACTGCCTTTTTGTTCGCATCTCATCAGTGTCCCATTGTTTCCTCAGTCTCTCTCTCGGGTTTCTTTCTGTTTCTCTTCATCTCTGCTTGTGTCTTTCTGTTTTATGGCTTTCCAGCTTGAGGCCTCACTAGGCTTTGCTTTAGGCGTACAGTTCTGTGGGTGTTGCCAAGACACATGGTGTACAACCATCACTACGATCAAGACGTAACAGCTCCATGATGAAGTAATCCTTGGTGCTGGTTGTGGTAAGCCCTCTCCCCGCTGCAGCCCCTGGCAATATCTTTTCTGTGCCTGTTACAGAAATCTGATATCAAACGAAATGGAAGACTCTTTGCACCTGAGGAGTTGCAAGGCAACCTTTATTACGCTAACGGGCTGAGGAGAATCAGGTCTCAAATCATCAGCCTTGAGTCAGGTTAGAGTTTAGCTTAAATATATTTTTGCAAGCCAGAAATACAAAGCTGATTGCAGGTTATTATATGATTGGTTACATAGGGTAAGGTATATGCTGTCAGGCAGATTTGTTCTGGGCAGGCTCTGCTAGGGAGAGGGCTGTCCGAGTGGGTGGGTGAAATCAGGCAAGCATGTCCTTGACTGGGTTATTTTGTCCTAGGTGGAAAGTTCCTGGAATAGGCAAGCAAAACAGAATATGTTATAGGCTAGAAAGTACAGGCAAGGGGCTGGTGAGATAGCTCAGCAGCATAAGCACCTGCCTGGCAAGCATGAGGTCCTGAGTTTTGACTCCCGGTACCCACATTAAAAAAAAAAAAAAAAAAAAAAAGTATGGGCAGTGCAGCTGGATTCAGTCAGATAAGGCTGAGTCAAACTGTCCCTGAGTTATAGCTGGTGTGGTGGTCAAGGCTAGCTGAGTCTAACTATGTGACAGGCAGCACGAGCTTAGGCAGAGGCTACTAATTGATTTCTAATTTCTGCTATGAAATTTCTATTAAGCTTGCCATTACACACCCATCTATAGGGCTTGCTTTTCTAGAAAGTCTGATAAATGCAGCCATACAGGATTTGGCCTTTTACATTTGGCTTTTTCCATTTAGCATAACGCATTGGAAATTTGTGATAGCTTTACATACCAGGGATTAGTTTCTTTTTATCATTGAACAATACTTCATCCTTTTGTAGCCCACGTTTCCTACTTGGAAATGTTTTAAGTTTTGCTCAGTGATCCTTTCAGGGAGGGTCTCCATTCAGTGAGCATTGCAAGTTCTCATTCGCATGAAGATGATCTGAATGGCACTTTGACTGGTGTCTCTTTTGGTTTCCTATCATTTTGGTCCAGGCTTTGTAGGTATTTTTGCCTCTCTTCCAGCATCGCATGCCTCCTAAGGAAGCAGACTGAGGGGACTCTGAGTTTAGTTCCTTTAGAAGCAATTTGGGTGATTTTAATTTTTGCAACTTTCAAAATTTTCTCTTTATTGCTTGAGTTCATAGGTCTTTCCTCATTCTGCTTGCCCTTGGGGGTCATTTCAATCTGACCACGTCAGCTTTTCTCCCATTTCATCAAGTGTTCTTGTTCTCTTTTCCTCCATACTCTTCCCAGAGAGATGAATGTCTATCTGAGCTGAACTTCCGCATTCCTTAACATTTCTCTATTTTCTACCTCTCCATATTTTTGTTCTATTTTCAATGCAGTGACATTCCAAATTACTTATTTGTTCCCTAGCCATTCTGCTAAGTTATTCACTCAGCCACCATCATATTATTAATTCCTAATAACTAATTTTTTTGCTTCATATTCTTGTCAGTCTGTGCTTTTAAAAAACAATGCACTGTAATTTCGAATAAGCTTCACAAGAGCAGGTGCTATGCTTTTTTGCGGGGAGATGGAGGCATTGTTAACATTTAGTACTAAATTTCAGAGTCTGGTCAGTGAATAGTTGGTAAATGAATGAGTACAGAAATTCTAATAAGAATTTGAGATAAATATTTTTATTTATTGTGTTGTCTTTCACAAGAATCAGCTTCTTGGTGAATTCACCTTGATCCTATGTATTCATGCTTTTTCCCAGTGTCTGTCACCTCGTTTCTACGTTAAGAATTAAAGATTGAGTTAGTATTACAGGTGCTTGGCATGCATTTTTGCGTAGATGGGTATTTTTTTTCTCAGCACATTTCTCTTGCCCTCGGAGGGCTTCTTAGCTGAGTTCTCTGCATGTGAACTGGCGTGTTCCTTGTTAAGTGCTGCATACTTGAGGAAGTAGGAAGATGGGGGAGGGGGCTCCAGCCCCTCTGTGAAAATAAATCCTACACTGAAGACAATTGATTAGGAGCTCAGGTTCCAGATTAGCTTGTCTGTATAGATACCTCAAATTATTTCACACTTTATTACCTTGTGAAACTTAAATTCTTGTGTGCCTTGCTTCTTCATCTAGAAAATGAGAAAAAATAGTAGCTGTTCCCTCTCTCTCCCTGCCTCTCCTCTTCTCTTCCCTTCTCTTCCGCTCCCCTCCCTTCCCTTCCCTTCCCCTTCCTTCCCTTCGCTTCCCTTCCCTTCCCTCCCTTCTCCTCCCCTCCCCTCCTTTCTCTTTCTCTTCCCTCTCTCCTCCCCCTCACTAGTTTCAACATTTGCTGAATGAAGACAAGAACAGAACCAGCTTAGAAGGACAGTATGAGACAGTGATATCCATTAGCAGTCTTTCTGTGCACTGTGCTCACCTTGGCTACTACTATTTATTAGTTGCATTTGGGCTCCTAACATTCTCTTGCTCACTCTGGCTTTCAGGCTCACCCTCAGGGTTCCTGCTCAAGCTCGCCTAGAATACTGCCCCAGAGTTACCCAAATGTCTTCCTCTTTCAAAACCATACCCCCACTTCAGATCCTCTGGTTTTTGCACCCAGTGCCTAGCCATTTGGCTTCTGTGCAGGGAGACTTGTTCTTTATTTCTCTTTTTACATGGGAGTCAGGGAAGCTTGGTAACTTGCCTACCTCACGCAATTATTAAGAACAATAATTGAAGTTCAGGTATGCATGGCTGTAAATCATCTGAATCCTAGAAGCTCTTCATGGGCCAGTTTGGCTCCTGTGAACTCCGATTCTCCCTGATGAAGGATTATTTACATAGCTTTATGTTTTATGTTTGTAAGTAGTTTGTAATACTTCCTGAATGTCTATTTGCTGTGTCTTAGTCGTTTCAAGCTTTGTTTTCCATTTTTCAATCCATAGGCTCTGCTGTCTCCCCTTTTCCATTTCACTCTCTGTCACTTGTGAACTCTCAGAAGTGAATTGCTAAGGAGAGTGAACCATTTTCTGTGTTTAGCTCCCAAGATCTCTCATTTAAAAAAAATAGTTTTCCAATATTAACTTGCTTTCAATGATTATCCATACAAATCTCACCTCCACAAACTTTTATCTTTAAAAAGGCCTATTATATGACATGAATAGGTTTTTTAAATTATTGGATAGAAGTTTAAATTACCAGAAGTTGCATCATTGTGTGTTATTATTTGAAGATTGTTTGCCTTCTATAATATGAAGTTATTCTCGGAGGAATCTGATTAGAATAGAAACCAGATGTGTTTTTTGACTAGACTGAAAAAAAAGGACAAACAAGTAAAATTCATACAAGAATTGACTGAATGACTAAGGAGATTTCTAAAAACCTGAAGCATGGGTATGATAGGAAAAAAACCTAGAGGTACGTACGTGTGTGTGTGTGTGTGTGTGTGTGTGTGTGTGTGTGTGTGTGGTGTGTGTGTGTGTGAGAGAGAGAGAGAGAGGGAGATGGGCAAGTGAGCAGAATAAAAAGAGTGAAGTTGAAAAAAGGAGGAAGAAAGGCAACGAGGAATTGAGAAATAAACAACAGAAAGAACTCTCAATCTTTGTAAATATTTAGTATCACCAAGGAAATAGCATAATTTAATTTTACCTAGAAAATCAAGGAAGTAAAAAAACAAAAATCATGGTTTCTCAGTCCAGAAGAAATAAAGTACAAATGGGATGAAGACTATTGTTGAAAGAAATAAAAACTATTTTAAATGTAAAATATGGTATGTTCTAGATATGGTAAAAGAACCCCGAGATTTTATGTATCCTCTCCCTTCTTGTTTGCTCTTTTTTTGAGGGATAAAGAGAACAATGTATTTGGTAATGGTTTTATATTTGATTTTTCACGAGTGAAGTGTATTTATTACCACAGCTTGTCAGGACCCCAAGTGGAGTAACATGGAAAAGGCAGGCAGAGGAAGGGAGCGTCCATCATAAATCATTCCACTACCATTTTTCAATTTGTCTTCAAGTGAAACATTTACCTGTGTAAAAACCTAGAATTACTGTCTCTGATTTTATTTGTCCAAGGCAAAAATAATGTAATAAATATTATCTTTATAAGTCTTCTTTCACTGTTGTTTTTGGAGGCAAGGTCTTGCTATGTAGCCCGCGGCTGGGCTTGAACTGGCAGTCCTCCTGCCTCAACTTCCCGAGTTCCGGAATTACAAGTGTGTGCTAAGTGCCTGGCACCATCCACTCTTTTTTTTTTTGTGGGTACCGGGGGTCGACCTCAGGACCTCGCGCACCAGCAGGAGCCCGTGCCGCGGAGCGATATCACCGGCCCTTTTCTCGTATGTGGGTTCCGGGAGTCGAACTCGGGCCCTCGCGCTTGCCAGGCAGGCGCTTATGCCGCTGAGCCATCTCACCAGCCCCATCCACTCTTAAGACCATTTAAAATATAGTGAAACTTCATATATTAGGATCCGTTAAATCAGAACTCAAGTTGAGTGTAGATTGAGACTTGTCCTTCTGCTTTGCAGACATTTCCAAGACTACACACAAAAAAATAGGGTACATCAGTTGTCACAGGGGATTTAAAGATATTTAAGAGGGAGAGTGGTTTTCAAATATCTTTTAGTATTTTCACATCTAACTTTGCAGATAGGCTGATAAGCTATTCCCACATTTTTAGAGGTTCAATTAAGCCAGGTGGCAGTTTGACTTATACGGTTTTATTTATAATACACTTGATATTGATAAATAACTTTTCCTTAAAAAAGGCTATAATTTTGGATTTTTAATAATTCAGTAACTTTTTAAACTTATGGTACAATGTTTCCAAATCCCAAGCTATTTAAGCTAAGAAATCAAAGCTGTAATCCTGGATGGCCAAAAATATTCTATTAGAAAGAGAGAAATCTGTCTTATTTCATTGTTCTTCTGAAGACTATTGAATGACTAAATTGACTTTCTCAATCTTTGTTTGCTAAATTAATCAATTTTTCCTGGCATACAATGCCCAGTCTTTTAGTTTTTATCATATTCTTTTTATTGTGCAATACACTATGTTGACATACTCTTAGAGTCACTCTAATATTATGTTTCTCTACTAACATATTTCCTTCTGTGGAAGGAAATATAAAATATAAATGCAATGTTCTTTTAGGTAAAATAATCAGAGAGGATACTAAGTATTGATTTCTTTCTAAAATGCCAACATTGTTCTTAAGAAATTTCTTTCTTGGCATCACAAGAATTGAACACTCTACGCTTACTTAAATTTAATAACTATGAAATCTCTTTATGGTAAAATCAAAGAATAAGACTGCTTAGGCTTTTGCAGTAAGGTCCCACAACATACCTTGGTTTTTGATATATTATCTGTGTTTTGATACTGGGGCCTATCGTATTCTGGTTGTCAGAGATATTATTAATTAGAAAAACAAGGGAAGATCGCCCTTAGCATTTTTATTACAACACCTAGTTACTACTGCCCAGGAGAGTTTTTCCTTTGGCACCAGACAGACTTGCAACAAGATTCTGTTTGTACTTCCACACTTCGGTTGATTGTCAAGATGCTTCCTGGTTCTCCTTTCAAGGGCATGAGAGGTCTGGACCCCTGAGATCTAGGAGAGTTGGGCTTTGGGCTACAGGGCTCCTCTCACCCACTCTTTCCACCTGGCTGGTGTCCCCTCCAGCACTGGTTCTTGCCCAGTCTTTCTTCCCCTGTCACAGTCTTAGTCTGAGATGTCATCCTCTCCAATCTGGACCTGACCGTAGCCTCCTCACTGGTCTCAGTTCATTCCTGACCATCTCCTAAATCACGCCCCATGAAGTTTTCAGAATGGTCACATTACTCACTGATTAAAACCTACCATACTTTGGGTCAAATCCCAAGCCCTTACCATTGATACCAAAGCCCTTACTAGATTAGTGTCAGCTCCCAACTTTCTCGCTGTTCACTGTACTCCAGTTATGCTGTCTTTCAGATTCTAGAAAACAATATGTGCATTTTCACCTCACACCTTTTGTTCTCCATGTTACCTTTTCTAGAATGTGCCACCTCCGCTTTTGTTTTTTTCCTTGTCCTTCAGATCTCAGTTTAAATGTCACCTCCTAAGACTTTCTGTAACCAGGTTCTAATGATTTCTTTCCTGTTACTTGCTGCCATAGTAATGTATTTATTTCTCCTTTTTGTGTGTTTATCATCTACCTCCTCCTCCATAATTTAAGCTCCATAAGGTCAGGGACTTTGCTTAGCCCCTTGAACAATATATCTGTCATATTGTACATCAGTGTATCTGTGTCATACTGTACATCATCTAAGCACACAGTAAGTGTTGGTGTGAAGTAATCAGCTAAGATAACAGAACAATGGGACCAGAGATTTTATTGCTTCATTTAAAACTCAAAAAAAAAAAAAAAAAAAAAAAAAAAAGAAAGAAAAGAAAGAAAGAAAACTCAAAATATAAACTTGCAAAGGATATATCTGATGATTACTTTCATTACTCTTGGGTACCCTACCAATACTGAATACATAAGAAAAAAAAAGAAAGGGTAGAGGGGAGAACAGGGGAGAGAAGGTGGTGAAGGAGAAAAAACTTTGTGAGAAGAATATCTTCTCTGTGAGACCCTTTCTCTAGAGAAGTGGCAGTGTTGGGGTGAATCTCTCTTCACCCCAAACCTAATGAGAGAGCTTAGCATTTGGGGGATATTGAGGATTACAGAAGATATTGTTAGCTGTAGTCTGTATACTAGAAAGACTAGATTTTTATTCAGGAAAAATGGGTGGGGTGTTCATCAAAAAACAAACAACTGAAATGAATAGACACGTCTCAAAACTATAACTGTGCTTTAGAAGTAAAAAAGACCAATAGGTACATGAAAAAATTTTCAGTATCTATGGCCATCAGAGAAATGCAAATCAAAACAATGGAGATTCCACCTTACTCCAGAAAGAATGGCCATCATTAAGAACTCAAAAACAACAAATGCTGGCAAGGTTGTGGGAGTACAGGAACCCTTCTACATTGTTGGTGGGAATGTAAACTAGCACGGCCATTATGGAAATCGGTGTGGAGATCCCTCAAAAAACTAAAACTGGAAATTTCATTTCACCCAGGTACAACTCTTCTGGGTATCTTCCAGAAAGCATTAAAGACATCATATGACAGTCACACATGCACACCCATGTTTATAGCAGTATAATTCACATTAGCTAACACATCAACAGATGAATTAATAAAGAAAAATGTGGTATATATACATGAAATGTAATACTATTTTGTCATAAGGAAAGATAAGTTTCTTTGTAGGAAAATGGATACACCTTGAGACTGTAATGCTAAGTGAAATCAATCAGACACAGAAAGTTAAATACTTCATGGTTTCTCTTATAAGAAAACCAAAATACACATAATATAAAGAACAAAATAAAAGGTAGATGATACGGAGATAGAATTTTTTTGAGGCAGGGTCTCACTATATAGCCTAGGCTGGCCTGGAACTTATGTAGCAGAGATGGGAGGGGACCTGTGGGTGGCGGGATGGGAGGGAGGGGAGGACAGAGGGAAGTAAAAAGGATCAAGTTGCTATGTGTATATGTACCAATGCCCTGTGACGAATGTATTTATTTCTATTGCAAACACATAATAATAATAAAATCAAGAAAATGGGGGTGCAGTGAAAGCTGTTGAGTAGAGAAATAACAATTATAACTGCTTTAATCACAGCATTTAGAATGGACTGGAGACTAGAGATGCAAAGAGGTGAGTTAGGAATACCGTTAACGTGTGACCTGCAGTGTGACGGTGGTAACTGACAGGAAGGAGCAAGCATGGGAGAAGTTGTAGTGGTAGAAATGATAATTTTTGGAAATGGTTAGTGGAATAAGAAGGACACATTACTTCTGAGTTAATATTAAACACTATCGAGGAAAAAATTTGAGTAATGACTGAAGATCACAAGGTGATTCAGCTTGAAGTCTCCAGTTTTCCATGACCGCACATTATACCAGTTAGCCAGCTTCCCTTGGCGCTGTCTTGTAGGAGAGGAGCAATGCCTTCCTGTTGCCCTTCTAGGCTCTTTGGCTGGGCTATGAATTCAGTTGACAAGAGACAGCATAACAGGAGGAAAAACCATTTTAATTATCTACTTATGCTCAGGAATCTCACCAAATATGAGAGTGAAAGAAAAGGCAGACAACCGGAGCTTCTATAGCACCCTCAGTTACAGACAGGAGCAGAGGCTTGGGGTTGGGGTGTGGGGGTTGTGGTGATACAGGGTTCGGGAGGACAGCAGTGTAGGGCACAGATGACACTCTGTCTGGCTGTGGTGGCACCTTCCCAGCTCCTCCCACATTGATCAGATTTCTCAGGAGGTGACTCATGACATTCAGGGTCCTTTTGAAGGATCAGTCACCCAAGAGGCAGCCTCTTCTTGCACCCACTGTCCTGCCGAGTGCCCCCTCAGTTCGCAGTAATCAGCATATTGAACTGTTGGCTTTGGAGAGGCATTTCCTAAACTCCCCAATCTTTAGACTAAAGAAGGCACACTCTATAACTTAAATCTTCTTCACTATCAGAATTATCTCTATTCTGACTTTTCCTTCCATTTTAAAAAAGTTCATCTGGTGCTGAAAAGCCATGGTTTTCAAGCTAATGAACTAATAATTAAACCAATTTTGCTACTGAGACATTGACATTTATGAAACATTTAAAAATTGTTTTTATTAGTTTTACCCCTCATTTTGCTGCCTATGTAGATAATTAATATGGAACCAAAGAATGACAATTTAAAGCAAATAATGTAATAGCCCTAATTGCACAGGGTCTTTGTGATGGTGTCCTAATGTTGATCAAAATTCTCTCCATTCAAACACTTTTCAGAGTTTAGAATGGCAAGAAGCTTTCAAAATCAGTGCTATTCTATAGCATTGAGTCAAGAAGACCAACTCTTTCCTAAGGGTCAACAGTGACTTAGGGGGAATCATGACAATCAAGGATGCTTTCAGTCTATGGAAATTTACAAGTGAGAACAGAACAGCAGTCCTACTACCTCCAGCTAGAAATCCTGCTCCAGGTCTAAATTGGGACCTTAATTTAGTAAATATATAATTTAATTTGAAGAACTTTAAATTAGCATATCAGATACCTTTGAAAATATAATATTAAATGAACCATTTTTTATAAACTCAGGTATGCAAAGAATCAAGTAACGTTTGTAGATGGAGATATTTATATTAGCTGAGTCATCAGCACAACACAATTTTGAGCGTCTGACTCACACTTTGCATCTTATATACAGGTAGTTTTTAAAGGTTAGGGCATTATGCCCAGGGTAAGCACAACGTTTACATAATTGAGGATTTATAAGGACCGCAGGCTTGCTCAATGACTTTTGCGATTTTACTCCTAAGTTTAAACTACCATTTTTGACTGGGTCCACTAGGTTTGGAAAGACACATCTCTACTCCAGGCTCCTATGATCCTTGAACAAACTCAAATTCCTTTGCAAGCCCCTGCCCACCTGTTCAGCCTCATTGATCTTGCACCACTCTCCGTGGCTCATGTCTTTCATCCATGTTGGCCTCTTCTGGTTCATGGGACACAAGATCTTCACCACTCTCCCTCCTAGCCCTCTCCTTGCCACCCCCAGATCTCCATGTTTATGTTTGTTCTCCCTCTGGAATGCATCCTCTGAAAGGGCAGAGATCGCTTCCAGAATAATCACCATTGTATCTCAAAAAGGCAAACACAACATCTGGAAGCAAGTAGCTTTTTGATAAATATTTGTTAAATGGATGAATCAAGGAATAAGGAAGATTGGTTGTATGGAATGCATCAGAGTTGGGCTGAATTTATGGAATAGTACTGACAAGATGAGATGAGGATAAATTCATAGTGTAAGGATAACTGCAGGAATGTGTGGAAATAAATCTTGGACTGCAATTTCAGATGTAAGGAATAACATTTACATTTATATTTATAAATATAAATCAACCTAGGTCCAATTTTAAGAATTCCACTCTCCCAGGTTGGTGGAAAACTTAACCTCAGTTATTCCTGAGTTTCCCTTTTCTGCTTCAAGATGTACTAGGATTCGAGGGTTTTATGTAGGGCCAAGGCAAGGGCCTTTGGCTGCGGAGCCATTTGTCCACCCTGGCTAATACTGGGATATTCACTGACTATTTGCGTAGTTCCTTCAGCTCAGGGTTCTCTGATGTCTGCAGACTTCTTTTAAAGCTTGAGAAATCTTTATGAAGGGTGCTATGGGCCTGTTTAGACACAAGACAGTTACTATCTGAAGTTTTGTGCCTTCTCTGCTGTGCTCCATAGTGCTGCCAGAAGTGTAGGAGCTTGCTTCCTCAAATTTGGCACCCACAGACTTTTCTCTGTGTGCCCCAATTCATGGGACTCCATTTTCATTGTGCTGCTTCTCCAAGCACTGTTATGCTTCTGTTGTTTTTAGGGCACCTAGCATAACTTTTTGAAATAGCTTCAGGTTTACCCAAGTCAGGAAGCATATATGTATGACAGCCCTCCGCCTTGAACCTTGCTATTTGAATTACTTGGCTATCTTTTTGACAATTTCAGCAACAGGAAAAAATAGGATGAATGAACATAACTTAGTATTTCATAAACTTCCTCTGCTGACAGGAATTAAGTTTTGACCAGGACAGAGGCAGAGAGTGCAGTTATGGTCACTTCACTCTTCTGCTTAGCAAATTAACTCTGTCTTGGGGCACAGTTCGAACTTCCTAGTGTAGCCACAGAGGTCTCGTCTGCCTTTCCAGCCACTCCGCGCATCACTGTCCCTCTTCTTCCTTCTAGCGGGTACGTATTTTGCTGTTGGAAAGAACACGTTCTCCTTTAACACGGGTTTTGTACACTCACAGGCCCCTCTTCACCTGGCTCACTCACATGCACGCTTCCAATTGCATCTCTGTTGGCAGTTTTGCCCCCTATTATAGACACTCATTACACTCTGCGTCTTTTCTTTACAGTGCTTATACGTGGTGGCCACATTGTCCCATAAGAAGAGACATGCCAGGGCTAACCACAGTGAAATTCCATTTTTACTTAGATTACCAAATCCCCGAAGTACGACAATACACGGCTGAACAAATGGGCATTCTCGTGCTCCGCAAGTTGGATTAAGAAACTAGCACCCCGGCACAACCTCCATGACCATTTCCGTCAAAATTTTTGCCCCAGATGGTGCACTTCTGGAAACTGAGCCGAGAGATGTATTTGCACACTGTGAAATGACATGTTTATAACTTTACTCACTATGGCATTTTTTCTAATAGAAAAATACTGGAAAGTATTTCCCCAGTGGAGGAAATGCTCCCCAGTGGAGGTGGGTTAAAAACACTGGGAGGTATCTGTCCAACAGGTTGCTGTGCAGCTGTGAAAAATAAAAGAACACTACCCAAATACTGAGATGGGAACATTTTCTAGTTACTTGTTTGTTTTTCTTTTCTATGTCCTTTTGAGCCTCTTTCCTCCTCCTCCCTCCATCTCTCTGTCCCCTTCCCTTTTGCAAAAGTTATATCTCCTTGTTTCCTATTATCTATCTTTCATTTTGCTCTTTAATTTATTTATATTTTGGGTTCCTCGTGTAAGAAAAACCTGCGGTATTTAAGCTTGTGTGTCTGATTCATCTCACTTAACATTCTGGATTTAAGGTGCATCCATTTTCCTAAAAAATGAATCAAATTTATCTTCTTTGCCGGTGAGATGGCTCAGCGGTGTAAGCGCCTGCCTTGCAAGCGCGAGGGCCCGAGTTCGACTCCCGGATCCCACATATGGAAAAGGGGCCGGTGATATCGCTCAGCGGCACGGGTGCCTGTTGGCGCGCGAGGTCCTGAGGTCGACCCCCCGGTACCCACAAAAAAAAAAAAATTTATCTTCTTTATGGCAGAGTAGTACTTCATTTTACATAAACACCACATTTTATTTCTTTCATTTTGCTCTTTACTTTATTCATACTTTAGTTTTCTCTTATGAGAGAAAGCATATAGAATTTAAATTTGTGTGTCTGATTTATTTCACTTAGCAAAAAAAGTGACATGCAGAACAATGCATATGGCATACTACATTTTGTATAAAAAGGGGTTAAGTAAAAAACTATAAATATATATGTATTCCATTTATGTGTATAAGCATAAAGAAACTGTAAATACATATAAGAAACTAGTAACAATGATTATTTATATTTGGAGAAAGGATAAAAACTGGGATGATGGGAAACATAGAAGGCTATAAAGAAATAAAAGTATTTAATGATGTTCCTTTCTATTGGCGATGTTATACATAATTATAAATGAGGCAAAGTTTTAAATTAATTATTGAAACAAAATTCATTAAAAAGGTTATGATTTATCATTTATGTCTTCATGAAATAAAGGATATAATGGACATTGTTTAAGCAAAATTCAGTGGTTAATTAATACTTTAACTGTCAGTTTTCATGATATTCACTGAAATAAACTCTGTATTCTGTCCCCAAATCAAACTGGACAAATATCAGGCATTGCTTCTTGTTGAAGAATTGCAGGTGCTTTTACTTTCAAAAGGCATTTTAAAAAGCCAATTTTTGGAATAGATGCAAGAATCTTTTGTTTTGCATATTTAAATTGACAAGATGGAGGTGTTTCCAATTAAGTTAACTCAGTCTAGAAAAAATGAAAGATAATTCTTCAAAGTACTTCTGTGTCTAGTCAATTGAAATATATAATATATAAAAATAAAAGCAATAAATGATTGTCAATGTATAACTTTAGAAAAGAGGGTTACCCCATCTAGAGATAACTAAAGCTATTAGATCTTTGAAAATTTCTCTAAAAGTATAACGAGGACACAAGTGAATGGAGGTGAGCCTCTCCATTCCAGCTGTGCTACTAGCGAAACAGATTGTAGGTCCATTTGGAATTAATTATTCTCCAATAAGGAAACTGATAATCAAAGAATTTAAACTACTTATATAGTTGCTTTGAGATTAATGCATTCACTAATGTTACTTGGATCCTATTTCCAAATCACTGAATATAATAGCATCTAATACACTCCAAAGTGCTTAGATCACAACTGTATTCTTCTTTCCCAATTTTACAGTTAATTCCACATAGCAGATATTCAGAAGGCACTAACTACTCTTTTCTAGCAAACTATTCATTTCTTTTATTCAAGTCCTAAGCATTTCATTAACAAACACTAACTTCTAATCTGTTCATTTCTTTGTTCAAAATCCACAGGGTCAGTGAGGAAGAGCTGGCTTTAGTAACTCTTGAACATATAATATATTGTGAACCAACTGTTACTATCTTTCATTTCTTTAGAAGGAACATCCAAGTTTTGGGAATTTGGGCCCTGTTCATTACTGCTGCCTCCAAAACTAGTGGGGTATAGTTCAGAACACAATAGCATCATATTATCTTTCCTCCTTCTAGAGTAATGATAGAATGTTTTGAGCCATCTTGTTTTTAGTCAGTTGCTTCCACAATCACAAAGAGTACACTGTCATCTGCTTTAAAAGCTTAACACTTTCAGTATCTCACAAATAAAACATAAATGGGTATATTAAAATATTCTGTGACCTTGACTCAGTTCCTTAAACATAGACATAAAGGGGAATCACAAACTATAATCCAATTGAATGTACTTAATTTCCTTTTTCTATTTGGTGTAGATGCACCACCTGGTGGCAAAATAGTGCATTTTAAGTGTAGAATGTGTGTGTGTGTGTGTGTGTGTGTGTGTGTGTGTGTGTGTGTGTGTTTGCGGGCTACACAACATGGGACAGAAGATTTTAGTATATATTCCTAAATACTTATTTAGATTGATGATAAATATTTCTATACTGACTATCTAATAAAACATTTGAACACTACCATATATATGCTAGAGAATAAGTTATTTTGGAAAAGAAAACAGCTTCATCTCATTTACATTAGCTATAGGTCTTACCATTCTATCCCTAAGTTAGTATTTACTCATTGTGCTATAGTTCTTACTGAGGCAAAAGTCAAGCACTGATAACCAAGGTAAACCATTTTCCTTATTTTTAAGAATAATAATGTTTAAAATGATGCGTGCTCTTCCTCATAGCAGTCATGGGGCATAGCATTTTGAGATTTTAAAGTACCACAGGGTAATTTAGACTAACATATTAATTTTACAAATGTAGTAGCCGCCAGGAGTCAGGAGCATCAAGGGACTTGTCCAAGGTCATACTGGCTGTTGGTAGCCAGAGTCAAGAAACGAGGGCTTCTCATTTTCTGCCTGAGAACATAAAAGTAACACTCATACAATGGCAAATTATCTCTGTGTGAAGACACATGGCCTTAACTCAGTAATATAATGCTTTAAGACACCAATATATGAGTTAATGCACATTAATTTTGTTTTGATATTCTGAGCACAGAGGAGTACAGTAATGAAAGAAATACATGCATCATAAAGCTATGGAAAACATTTCTAACTACTAAACCTCATATATTTATATATATGTATATTTTCAAGGAGATGTTTTCAGAGTTCATACAACTGCTGTGTTGTAAAGGTCTAAGAATTCCCTTTGCCCTTCTCACTGGTTCAGAATCAGGATTTGTTTCTACAAAGTAGAGACACACTTGTAGATTTAAGCATAAACCATGTTCGGAGCTCCCTCTCATGACCACTGAATATTATACAAGCCTCCTTTTATTCTCGCTGTTGTATTCAACTAACAGCTCACTGGTTAAGTTTTAATTGCTTCCAATGAGGTCAGCAAAGGTATTTATCGAAAAGCCCTGAATAAAAGGCTCCACACACACACACACACACAAGCACACATGCGCTCACACACAGAGAGAAAATCCTCTTGCCCGTTGATTTATGGAAACAATTATGATTCTGCTGGAGAATTTCTCAGCTGAGAAATAGTTTGTAGCTACAGTAGAGAGGCTCAAGTTGCACAGGCAGACAACAGACATGGAATGCTTGTGTATCCAGCTGTTATAAACAGAACAAGTAAGTTACTGTTATTTGTCTTTAAAAGCAATGTTGAATGTTTTCTAAAGTTATCTCTTGCTCTGATAATGGTACTGAGGGGGAATGTAGTTACCAGGTTTTTGAGTCATGTAAATATCTATGGTAATTATTCTGTAGAACGTACATAAAGACGAGGTTGAAGTTTTCTAGCATAACTCTGACATTTAACTTGAAAAATGTGAGCTGTTCAGGAGAAAAAAATTGCTTAACACAAATGTAAAAGCATACCCTAAAAAACCTAGGGAAAGCACTTATACTTTGTTAGTAGTAATTGTAGAACTTGATTTAAATCAACAGCTCTAAGTATGGGGTGTTTCTTACAAAGTAGCAACTGGAGTGAATGGTGTGGCATGTTCTGATTTCTCTACACTAATGTAAAACTTTTATAAATTTACATATAGAGTGGTAAAGATGTTGACATCCTCTGTGAAAGCTGCTTTGAGTGTATCTTCAAAGTGTAAACTGTATTTGTTACAATACTATTTACCCACTGAAATTTATACATACATTTTTTTATCTTCCTCTCTCTCCCTCCCCATTCTTGATCTCTCATTGCAAACAGAAGTCAAGTAGCAAACAGTGCCGCAGCAACTGAGCTTATCACAACCTGCTTTTTATAAGGATATATCAACACAGAGTTATTTAAGGAGGAATCCTGAATTGTTACCAGAAGCTAAAAGGATAAGTGTACCCATCTGGAAAGAGCAAGGACTCTTTCTTAAATCAATCTACAATTCACAAATAGGAAAAGGTCAATGACCCAGGAGTAGCAGTCAACTCAAGATTGAGTTTTCATTATGGTATTCATGGACCCCCGGAGCACTATACTATAATGCACAAATGGATACTGACATGGATCCTGCCAACTTTGCTCTACAGATCATGCTTTCTCGTTGTCTGTCTAGTGGGCACTCTAGCTTTAGCTTGCAATGACATGACCCCAGAGCAAATGGCTACCAATGCGAACTGCTCCAGCCCCGAGCGACACACACGAAGCTATGATTACATGGAAGGAGGGGACATAAGAGTGAGAAGACTTTTCTGTCGAACACAGTGGTATCTGAGGATTGACAAGCGAGGCAAAGTCAAAGGGACCCAAGAGATGAAGAATAACTACAGTAAGTATAGTCTTTTTTAAAAAATCATTTAACAACTTGTTAAAGGATCAGTTTTCAGGTGACATGCTTTCTCAGTTTCCTGTATTTATGGAAAAAACCTAACTGCAGTATCACCTTCTAATTTTTCTAAATTGAGATTGTTAAACTATGTTCCTAAAAGTTTCTCTTGGAACAGGGCAAATCTACTAATATTGTACTTGAAACTGATAATGTCAGCCAATTGGAGAATATACATTCCATGGCCAAAGCTCGAAATGCTCCTATGCAAAATGGAAATGATATTCACACTGAATGTGATTTTTTTTTCCCTAGGAAAACTCATTAGCAGCTCTTTTATAGTTCTCAGTAAAGCTCATCAAAACTACCAAGCACTAGTTTGAGGAACAGGGAATTTATTAGCTTAGTTTGCTTTGAAATAATATTTCCATGATGCAAAAGACAATCTGTGTTAAAAAATGCATTCTTGTTCAATTGTGTATCATTACAAAACAGAAGGGAATCTATGGTACTCTCCTCTGTTTGTGTCATAATGAGCTTGTATTAGATTGCTTAACTACCTACCTAGGCAGAAAAACAGATTTTTTTTCTAACATTTTCTTAATGTAAATCTTCTGTCATATAAAATCTATATTGCTAAGAGAAACAAATGTGAAGAAATAAAAGTGAGTTGGAAGAGATGTTAATTTCATGATTTTCAATTTAAAGCCCTGTATTTCCCCCCAAGAACCAGTTGTTCTTTTCATGTTAAAATATTAGGGCTTGAGTTTTTATTCAATGGTTATGATTAATAACCAACTTCAATAGTAGTATTATGTTCAGTGGTGTAAAATATACACCTCAACATTTATTTTAAGACTTCATCTAATTGAAGATGAATCTTGTTTGCATTATTAGCACATGGGCAATGTCACTATTACACATTTATAATATGTGTGTCAAAGTCAATTGAAAAAGGAGGCATGGAGAGGGTGGAGTGGACATGTGCCCACCAGTGCCAGGCTGACAGTAATTACTTACACATTTGGTTGTCTGTTTATTAAAGGGCCCTTAGGCTTCTAACCAAACAACCAATAAATGAAAATTTTGAGGAATTATGTTACCAATATGAAAATGAGTGGATTTTCTCTTTAACCATAATTGATTCAGAAAGTTAAGACCATTCTGATGTTATCAGTTATGGTTTTATTATTATTATTGCAATTGATAAGGGTAGTATATTAGCTCAAGAAGGCTTTACTGACTATCCTGAAGTTTAGTTAAGGAAATGACTATTTGGAGGAAGTTTTGTAATTATCTACTACTACGATATGCAATAAAATTTGGCTTATAATCAGTTTATTTAAATATTAGTAAGATTTATCATGGGTAATGAAATCTGGTAGAAAGGCCAGAGGCCAGGTGGAAATTGGACAATTTCTTGGTTTTCCAGCCTTCAATCTGTAAAGCGTGGAATGTGTTCTCCAACACATCTTCTAGTTCCTACAGTGTATTCTATCCTAAACCACAGACCATATTACATAAATATGAAGACACCCAAGTTCCCACTTTCTGATGACCCACAGTGAATGAATGAGATGAGAGCAAATACTATCTCAATAAGATATTCAAATTATAGTACTAAGGTATAAAACCTAAATTGTAGAATTCTTTCACATGCTAATTGCTTTAGAATGCTTTTACCAAATAATAAAAAAGAAAAAAAGATATAAAATTTAGTGAAAAGATTAACATGTGTGACTATTTGGTATGAAAATATTTATAACTGGAACACATTCACATGTAAATTTTATTTTGTCTGTGCTAAAACTTCTTAAAACCATAACACTCAGGCATTTGTGCCCATGTGCAAAATGTTGAAATCATTTTATAGTTTGAAACACAATTTAGTGCTTACTTGCAGTAACCATAAGTTGCTGTAAGTTCAGTAACCATAAATCATAACCTTGAGTAACCTTCAGATAATTTGGTATGTCATTTCTCCTCAAGTGCTAATTCTACAGTAAAAAGATAAAAGAAAACCGTTCTCTATCATTGTAAGTTAGAATGTCACAATACCAATGTATTAAGAAGACATGGTATAATTATGTAAATAATCTTCATGTATAAGCTTTTTCGTGGTATATATATATGTATATATATGTATATATATTGCATATATATGCTGTACCTTCTTGACATGTAAATTTTCCTAGATAGAAAAGCCTTTATCAGAATCCTTTAGGTTAACCCCCGAAGTGTTGTCAAGTTGCACTGCTATCCTATTGAAAAAGGAGCTAGTTAAAAAAAGAAAAAAAGAAAAGAAAAAGAAGTCAGTAAGGTTTTCCCAAAGTTAAAAAGAGGCTAAGGCATTTTTTGTCTATAGGAAATCCTAAGATACAGAAGCAAATACTTCATTGAAGAATACATTGTGGGGAATTAGAAAATTCCGATAAGCATTTCCTATTACTGAGGAGCAGGAGCAGCCTTATTTTTAGAATGAAGTGTCCATACATAAACATGCAAATTAACAGGTGTGGTGTTTGCTGTTGTAAAATGCTAGCTATGTCCATCACTGTTCTCAGTTACCATAAGAAGCCCCAGTCCATCCTCATACTTTTCTTTGAATGAAAGGTAAGATTTGAAGATGTTAATGGGACTTCACCAACAGAAGCACAGCTCTCACATAGGAATGTGGATTTTTTGGGGGGTGGGGTGGGGGGGCTGGGGCTTGAACCCAAGGCCTTGTGCATGCTATGGAAGCACTCTACCACTGAGCCAAATTCCCAGCCCCTTGATGTGTAGTTTAAAGATACTGGAAAATATGGGTTGGCATTAGCAGGAGAGGTAAAAAATATGTTACTTATACTTATCTCAATACTTATTGAGATAGCATTTGCTCTCCTGGAAAAGCAGAACCATACACCCAGATCTTTCACCTCTTCTGCTAATGCCAGGTGTTGAGTTGGGAGAGGTGGATGGAGGCAGGGAGGAAGAATGCAGAGGGTTGGGGAGATGGATGGGGTCACTGAAGTCTTATCTTTAGGGAACTTGAAAAATTACTTTAGCTACCCTGGATTGTGAAGATCTCACTTAATTCAGTCTTGCAAAGATATTTTAAAGATAGATTAAAATGAACAAATTGCAGAAAGCGTGCTCTGAGGAACTCAGCAGAAATAAGACTTGTACTTATAGATATATGTAAGCAAGAACTAACTATGTAGATGGAAAATTCAAGATAGGTGAAGAGAGGCTGGACCATATTTCTGAGTCTTGAGGGAAGAGAAGCTATTACCAGAGAATTGGTCCCAAGGGATTGCATAGAATTTTTACCCAGGTGGCAGAAAGCTTCTCCTCCCAACTTTTTCTTTCTGGGGGCTCCACATTTAGCTTTAGGTTAGGTTTCTCAGCAAACTGGAACCTAATCTGAGCTAATTATAAGTATAATCAAAGCATAAAATGTCCCTCCAACATGGACATTTGGGGAATGGGAGTGTCCTGGGAACACTGTAAAGGGGCTAGGAATGAATGGGTGACACTGACTTCTGCTGTCGGAACTCTCCCCTTGGAGACAAGGCCAGAGGGCAAATTGAGATGACCATTGGATCAGGCAGCCCATGGGCAGACAGAGGCCATCACTCCACACCTGACAAAAATAACACTGCCTCGAAGCTGGGCATTGAGGTGCCGAGTGAGAGATGGCAGCAGTGTGCTGGGCACCGGGCAGCTGCCCTGAGAGATGGATGTGGAGCAGAGAACCACTCCTTCCAGATAATTTTCTTATGGTGGGGATCCAGTTACTAAAAAGTTGTGTTCTTCTCAATAATAGTTAACATCATGCATCTTTTTAAGAAGACATCCTTAATTGTCACAAACCGCTGATCCAAAGAAAGTATGTCTTGCTGGGGTGTCCTCAAGAGCCATTAATTCTGCAGCAAGAAAAGGGTACGCCATGCTGAAAATTGGCCAAGGAGTTGGCAATCTTCTCTCTGCACTATCAGACTGTGATGGGAGACGGCCTAGCAATCGGCAAAAAGCAGATAAACACAGTGTTGTTGGGTTTGACTTCAGCTACAAAGCCTTCAGCACCTCAACAGTCAACAATTCTTTGGCCAGTCTCCTGCTCAGTGATGAGCTCTGCTAGCAGCCATCAAACACGTCACCTCTGAGCACAGAGGGTAAATTCGTTTATGTTCCAAACAGTTCTTAGCAAGTTGTTTAAAAGAATAATAACTCACATTATCAAAATAAAACAACAATATAGAGACAAGCGCTGCCTTTAGTAAGAGGTAGTGAGGAACGTATCTATGGAGTTCTGTAGAATGTATCTACAAAACGAAGTCCTAGGCATCACTGACAAGGTGGAATCCTGTAAAGCTGGTGACCAGGATTCCCTTAAATAGCTTGTTACTGCTTTAAACTGCAGCAGGTGAATAAAATTCTGGGGAGGACATTTAGAAATATTAGCTACTCTTTGCAAACTCTGAAATTAAGGATTATTTTAAATTTTATGATCGTTCTTGTTTTCGCTATGACAAGTGACTGGCGCTTACTAAATGCTAAAAAGTGCCACAGGTCTGTCTCTTATCATCTCTATATCTTTTGTAGATCTTCATCTGAGCTCAGCATTTCTGTATCATTGTCCCATTTCTATGTCATTCCAGAGCTTCTGATCATGCATGTTCCTTCAGCCTACAGTTTTAGAGCATTCAGGGTCCAAGTGAGCTGAAAAGAATGCAAACATGAAACAACATTTTCTAGAGTTTTAAAATTTCTCAACCTTGGTTAAATACCATAATCAGCTGGGGACTTTTAAAAACCATTAATGCCAGGCCCCACCTACAAAGATTCTCTTTAAATTGATCTGGAGTGCAGTCTCGGCATCAGGAATTTTCAAAATTCCCTGGATAATTCCCAGCTGCCAAGGCTGGGAACTGCTGGATGAAGGACATGGAATTCGATTATTGGGGAAACCACAGCTCAATAAATTAGAATCTCCTAAAGCTGAGACGACCCAGTAATTCATTAAAGTTCTCCACTGCTTCTAATGTGCAGCGAAGGCTGCAAATCACTGTCTGTGGGGTCCAAGCATTCTAATTCAGCCTGGACCCGCCCCCCGCCAGGTATTCTAGGATTGTTCTGGAACACTTAGAGCACGTCAGAGTTACCTTGCTCCCTGGAGGATTTTGAAATAGGCTTGATCAGGAATGAATCCCTGAATTATGCCCTGCAGTTGTTCTGGGTCCATGCAACTTCCCTGGCAAATGTCAGTAGTCTCAGCATTTGGTGAACTGGCCTAGAAACACATGTGTTGACAGCTCTGTAGCTACTGTAGATGAAGATGGCTCTAGTGGGTGACATTGCTGCAGGGAAGAGTGGGTCCTGGACCATAGTCTCACAGTGACAAGCAGACCTGAGTCTCTTCTGACACTTTGAAATGGTGCCGTGCAGGGGATGTGCAGTGCAGGCATCACTGCCAGCTTCCTTGGCATTTATGTGAGAACTTCTGACTGTGAACCCAGATGCTTCCAAATTAGGCTCCTGCTTCTTACAGGCACCCCATCAAATTCAAAGACAGAGAGTTAGAGACACAGCCTTCCATGTAGAAAACCCAGTGGAAGAGATTCACAAGTCTAGGAGGTTTATCCTAACCAGTGACAAAATGAAGCCAGAGGTTTGACTGGGATGTCATACTTGAGGGAAAAGCTTGCTTTATTTTCTTTTGTGTCAAATAATAAATGGTAGCACAATAACTTCCCCAACATTACTATGGAATACAACACTTTCCCACACCTAAATTTCACAATTGGCACATAGAATAAAAGGCAGAGATTATGCTTAATACAGAGAAAAAATTTTGTTAAATGAATGGCTTCAGTATGACCCCCCTCTCTTTTCCAAGCCATATCCAACCTTCCTATTCTCAAAACAGGTTGAAAATGAAAGCCCTGTGCCTTTCACATGGTTTGAAAAGTCATGTTAAAAATCACTGGACATTTACCTCTTTCTTGACCAAGTTTCATGTTTGCATTTGAGATTACATCTGGACCTAGCTTAAGGAGAGAAGCTGCATCAAGTTCACTCACAGAGGTGCCACTGAAGTTCCCTCACTATGTGTATGGAAAGGGTTTGGTTATGGTGGGGAAAGAGAGAGGGGAATTATCCCATACCCATGCCCAGGGGAAACCTTGTGTTTTAGAAAGACAACATCATCATAAGATTGATGGATTTTTACTCTCCATAAACTTAAAGTATGAAGGAGTCTCATAAGATGCAAATAACTAACCTTTTTGATGTATCTAATGGATGGGGATAAGACAAAAGGGGGAGAAATTCTTAGATTAAAAAAGAACACTAACATGCTGAGGGTTGTATTTAACTAAAAATTGTGGTAATAATGTAGAAAGGGGTTCAAATGACAATAGATTATCTCAGTACTGAAACAAGAGGTTTGAATCTGTTAGTTCATTTTGTGCCTAAAACTAATCTATGCTTCATTAGAATATTCTGAAACTGAATTTATTTTTATGATTTATGTAATACGAGAGAAATGTATTCACACTTCAACATCTTAAATACCATATTTTAATGTTCTATTGTAATATTTCCCATTTGACCTTCTCTTTCTCTCTCTCCCTCCCCCTCTCTCTCCCCCTCCCTCCCTCTCTCTGTCTCTCTCTCTATCTCTCTCTGTACTGTGGGTTGAATCTAGGGCTTTCACACTGAGCTGTTTGCCGTCTTTTTGAAATATTTTTTGTCTTGGCACAAGGTCTTGCTAAATTGCCCAGGCAGGACTCGAACTCATTATCTTCCTGCATCAGCCTTGCAGAGTGCTAAGATTACAGGCATGCACCACCATGCTGAACTCCCATTTTATCTATTTGAATTTCGGATGTAATTGTGAATAATTTTGAAAATTTTTTTTTTTTTTTTTTTTTTGTGGGTACCGGGGGGACGACCTCAGGACCTCGCACGCCAGCAGGCGCCCGTGTCACTGAGCGATATCACCGGCCCCTTTTTCGTATGTGGGATCCGGGAGTCAAACTCGGGCCCTCGCGCTTGCCGGGCAGGCGCTTAAGCCACTGAGCCATCTCACCGGCCCAATTTTGAAAAATTTGAGACCCAATTCAGAATCAGTTCAGCCTGCAGATTTTTCTTAAGGCCATATTTCCACACTGTGTTTCTCAGAACACCAGTGTCCCCTGAGATATTAATGGTGTTCCCTGAAGCACAGTTTGTGTGACTAATTGATTGGGAAATATTAGGTTAAATGAAGTTGAATGAGTCTTTTATGACAGAATTTCTCTGAGTCTATACTACACTAAAGTGAATTGCAAAACTCTGGAAAAAGAAAACACATGGTTTTCCAAATTTATTTAACGTGAAACTTCTTTTGCCCCCTCATACCACTCCCAGACCTTGGTTTGGGTAAAATATTTAAATTTCATTAAATTACAACTTAAGAGCTATTGTCTTGGGATCCATCTGTGATGTGATCAAGAACTAAACCAAATTGCCACTTGTGGTTTGATACAAATAAGAAGGCTATAAAATTGACCTGAACCAATTTTTTAAGAACGACTGAGCCAAGTAGTTATGCCAAAGTCAGGAGCTTATACATGAATTTGGACTGTTAGGATGGTATTTTGGGCTGAAAATTAGAGACTTGCAGTGGGATTTAAGCATAATTTAAAGGTTTTTTTCCCCCTGAGTTTTGAGAAGCTACATAGGACCAATCGCCTAATATGAAATGATACCCAATTTGGGCAACCTATAAACTGACCAAAATCATTTCCCATCTGGTAACCTAAAAATGTTTCAGGATTCCAACATGATGGAAAAAGTGTTATCACATGTACTCCAAATGATAAACTTTTACTTTTCAAAAAACAGTAGCTGGAACAAAAGTTGTATTTCTTTCAATTATGGCAATAAAGAATAAATTTTCATTTAGTGGCTAAAATCTATTTAGAAATTTAACATACCCTGAGGGAAAAGATGTAAATTTTTATTTCAACATCCTTTGAGAAGGTCATTCACTTGAGATTTTAAACAGAGACAAAGCCAGGATTGCTCCTCTCTTCTGTGCCCACTGCTTTGCTATCCACGCAGAGCCTATCTGCTTTGTCTATGGCTTCTTCTGTTTGCGTTTGGCGTTGCCATGAGAAAGACAAGTGCCTCATCTAACCCCTATTTTGTCTCCCAGTGGTAGAGGATGCAGCCCTTAGCCCAATGGAAGAGGTGGAAGAGGTGGAAGGATTCATTTAATCACTCGATATATTTCTCCTTTGTTTCACGTTTAAAATTAGTTACAAGTAACAGTGCTAAATTATCATGAAAATTTAATGTGGGCAAGAATTAAAAATCTTGCTGAAATAAAAGACAAATACACCTCACTTCCCTCTTTTTCTCTATCACAGAGAGAGAAAGGGAGAGAGGGAGACAGAGAGGAAGAGGGAGAAGGAGAGAGAGGGAGAGGGAGAGAGAAAGAGACTGAGAAAACTGGCCTCCAGAACAATGTGCTTGATGTCTTTCTAAGTAGCTTCAGGAACTCAGGGGAAAGTAGCTTTATGGTGGAGCTCAACTTTATAAGCGTAGGAACCACTGGTGACACTGGCAGGGCAGGACGCAGACCTGTCCTGGAGAAGGCGTGGTCCTCAATATCCGTTCTTATTCTTAACAGACTGTCACCTAATCCCCGCTTATCTAAAATTAGGACGAAGTAATCCATAGTCTATATTGGCTTAAGGAATATCGGCATTGAAAGGAAATGTCTACGTCTCTAAGAATTAAAAGAGCTATACTAGTAGAAAACAGGCAGCGGACTGATCATTTTTAGGTAAGGGTCTGCCCACTAATAATATTCCTGGACTTGGTGGAGGGAAAGGGCACACGTACTGAGGAGAGAGAACCAGAGTTAGTGCGTCCCTTCTCCGTTTGTTTTAAGGCTGGCGGCCTGGTACCCAGGAGAGTCTCTTGGCACATTACGGCCGTGTCTCCAGTTGTACTTGGGACCACAGGCCTGGTGCATAAAACAGCTCTCACAGGGACGTCACCCGGGACCTGCCACCTGCTGGGTAGTTTCCTCTTCTGTTTGCATGAATCATTAAGGCATCATACAAAACTTTGATCTCTTTTTATTTTCATTCTTTGATGATTCAACGAATAGTCATTTATACCTCCCTTTGCTAGACAGTTGCGGACAAATCCACAACCCGTGTTTCTAGGGAATTAACGGTTTATTTGGAGGTCAGAGGGCCAAGTTTAGAACACACTGGAGGTTGCCTAGCCCAACATGAACAACAGAGGACAAATATATTATCCAGAGGGGAAATGCTTTTCGTAGATGCTTGTCAGCAAAGCGTGAGGTTGGGCAGTGAAAAGTGACTTAACATCTTCCCAGGTATCAATCAAAACAAACCTTACTTTTCCTATATTTCAAAAAATATGAGAATATTTACTTTTTAATCAATTTTTAAACTTTGATATATTTATTAAAATATAACTATCTCCAACTAATTCTCTAAAAAACATGAACTGAGAATTTCTTCTCTACTACATATAGTGTGGCACAGGGAGGTAACAGTGAAAAAGAGGTCACCCACCTTTCAAAGTTTTGTATGTTTTTTTTTTTTTTTTTTTTTTTTTTTTGAGACAGGGTCTTGCTCTGTAATTCAGGCTGGCCTTGAACTCACTATGTACCCAGACTGACCTCGAACTCATGGCAATCCTCCTGCTTCAGCCTCCTGAGTTCTGGGATTACAGGCATGTGCTACCATGCCTGGCTCTGATATTTTTCTTTTGAAGTGTAATTTTTTTGAATGCATAGGCCAAGTTCTGCTGGTTGGAACAGTATAGAGGGTTTTGGTTAACTGCATGTTTTTCTCCTTCTGGCACCTATTGGATCTTTGATTGTCAGGATAACCTGTTAAAATGACTTTTCATAAATAATCACTATAGATACTACACTATCATTATGGAGGTTTCTGTTTCCATGATAGTTCCTCATAAATGAGAGAAATAACTGTTTTCAGGCATTTGTTTAGCATTTAAGGAAAGAATTACAAAGTTATCTGCCATATTCTTCAGGGTAAGATATACTTTTAGTCCCAGGTACTGTGTTAGATCACCTTTCTCCACTGTGTGACCAGAACAATCCGTAGCTGGGCTCTGTGCATGGTTTCACCTCCCCTAGTCCATGAGATTGGCAAAGAGGGGAGGTGACTTCCCTGGTGAGACTACTGAGGTGCCTCTGCCTCCAAGAAATTAGGCTCACAAACAGTGGGTTATAAAATAATAAAGTGTGTGCTTTGGGCTTTGAAAAGATTCTGGCCAAATTTGGTCTTCAAATATTCTCTTAACTGGCTTAAAGCTGATCAGATATTGAATAAAAAGACATCCCAAAGGAGACAAACATAAATCTGTGTCATGGTTATTAGACTGTATTTAAAAGTCATGATGTTTAAAAGCACTATTTAATAGTTTATCAGTTATTCACATTAATGTTACCAATAAAATTACTGCAGTGTATAGAAATAAATTTTGTTATGGTTGTCATAGATCTTCTAATTTAATCTCTGCAAAATTGTACAGCACAGAATTTAGAACAGTTTAATTGATTAAATATAAGTATATAACTAAAGTCAACCCTTAAAAATACATAGGCCAATATTGAAACTTGTAAGGAATATTTTATCCATTATAGTTATTTCTCAAAATACCTCCTGGTATAAGATTACAATCACACCATTACTTCATTTCACAGAAGGAAAAAAAGGCCTTCATTAAATTGGCCAGCTTAATAAGTTTGCTGGCATATAAGTTCTGGTTTTAAAATTATACATAGTCTTGTTTTGCCTTCTATTTAGGTGCTGTTCATTTTAATTAAGAAAGATGGGTGTTTAAAACTTGCTGATGATTCAGCTGACCAAGTAAAAATCCTTTGTGCACAATTGATGGTTTTCTGAAAAATATTTGGGTGGTTAGTTAACTTACAAAAAATAGTAATAGGTCTGATAAAGTCACTCTGTGACTGACATCACTGTATATTAAAAAGCAAGAAGTTCATTTACAGAACACTGGTTTAAACCACCCAGTTTACTTTATAAGTAGGACAAGTCACTAAGACATTTTGAAGTGGGAAGAGGAGGGGTTCTTAGGTATTATCTTTTCCTCAGTGAAAATACGGGTTATTAATATTGTTTCAAGATAACAACAAACATTGCTACAACAACAAATGTGAGTGTTGTCTCCGTGCCTGGAACGGTGCTAACCCTTTTATGCAGACTTTTAATCTTCACAGAGCACAGAGCGAACACAGAGAAAGGCTGGCAGATGCGCGTTCCTTCTGGAGGGGACACTGACTCAGCGTTCAGTGACTTGCTCTAGGTCACACAGGTAGCAGTTCTCACAGACGGGGTGTGAATCCAAGTAGGCTTCAACTTCAGGACAGAGCTCTGGTCATCACCGCATGTGTCACTGGTGTTACTAAAACATCACACGTATATTAATTTATGCTGTGGGTGGGATAATTTGCATCTCAGAGGTATAAACAGATAAATTTCTCTCCTCCGTAACATGACCTAATGACTACTTGGCTTTGTCGTTTATTAAATAAATGCTTTATTCCAATTTTCTTTGTATAAAACATCTCCATCTGTCTTCTCCCAAGTTGGCCTAGCAAACTTCAGTTTATTTTGCTTACAGATTGCTAAAGATGCCGCAGAAGTTATTTTGGTTGTATTTTAAACACATTTCTTACATTTATTAAAAATACTGACACTTCTGTTCTTTAGTAAGTGTCTGCGTAGTTATTATACAATGCATACATTTGTACAGTCTAATTTCAGGGAATAAATCCATTAATGTTAGGAGCACACCCAGATAGTCTCCTTCCATAAAGACAACTGAACACAAGTGGAACAAAAACAAACACAAACAGCAGAGAGTTTGTTCTAACCAGAACTTCTGAAGAATACACTGAATAGGCTTCCCGGCAAATTGGTTCTTTCTTTTGTCCCTGACTATTATGTTCTCAATTTATTTCTAATCCTTTGAGGACTCTGCCTAATGAAAAGTAAGAGGCAAAAGAAGGGAAGCAAAAATGATGAGTTAATGCAAAGACTCTATATCTGGACTTCTATTTTAAGATTTTTTAAAAAATGTAATTCTGGGGAAATCGCATTTTATCTCTGTTCTTCAGTGTTTTTCTGAAAACTAGATGTGTTATCTATGACCTGATTGATCTTGGGTTCTCCCTGTATCTTAAAACTATGGTAGGTCTGGATTCTGAAAGATGCAGAGGTTCTTTCCAGCATTAGAACCTGGGAGTAGCTCACTGGTGTTGTCTGGCTTTGGCCTCTCAGAGGTGACAGCTGAAGCTGTCGGCCGGGGCTGTCATCTCCTCAGATGTGACCAGGGGTGAAGGATCTGCTTCTAGCTCCTCTCATAGCTGTTGGTGAGCCTCAGCAGAAATGATCATCTGCTTGCTTTTAGTGCACTCATGGTTGTCTGCAACAAAGACACCTTAGCTCTGGCGTTACAGAGCTGCAAGGAACACAGGAGGTCATCCTATTCAGAGAGTCTCACATGGAATTTGTAGGTGGAACTTAGGGAAATTGGTAAGGAAAAACTGTACAGAAAATATTGGGGAGGGAATTCAGAGCTTTCATCAGATTCTCAAAAGTGTCTGCACTTGCTAAAAAAGGTTTAAAAGGCACTAATATAGTTCACTATGCTTAATCTAATTGTTGAGGAAAATGAGCCACCAAGGAAAAGATAACTTTTCAAAGTCATGTTATGAATTAATAGCAGTGGTGGTTTGGACCAGAACTGAAGTTTTCTGGTTTTTACTTTAGCATTCTTTTAGTTAAACCTACTGTGTATGCAAAATACATTGTTGTTATGGTTTGTAAAACCAAAAGCCTCGCTGGTTTTCTTCTATTTATACACTCTTGCTATTTGGATCATTTCCCCATAACTCCTGCAAGTGTCAAAAAGTGAATTATCACGTATAAGTACAGTCATGTGCCACAAAGGACTGTGTTGGCCAAGCCAGACCCCATAGGCGAGGGCGGTCCCACAAGATGACAGTGGGACCGAAAACCTCTGTTGCCAGGTGACATGAAGGTCCGTGCGTGAGGATGCCGGTGTGAACACACCCAGGGTGCTCCTGCCATGGAAAGGTCCGGTACACACACCCACCCACCCGAGGCAGAGGAACCGTGCTGCACTTTTCACCGTGTGTAGAGCACGTTCCTTGGACTCGCAGCAGAGGCTGCCTGTGAAGCTGCACACTGTGTTGCGCGGGCAGCGGCCCCACACACTGGGTACCAGTCTCCCGGCCACGCCCAGGGGCCACAGTGAGCGGCTGCCCTGCACACCCTGGCTTGTGTAAGCACTCTGTGCCGTCCACACACAAAACTGCCCCACGACACACTTCTCAGGATTCCTATTGTTGAGCGATGCGTGACTACGAATGAGTCTTCAGGAGACTGATCCATAGTGTTCACAGTGTGAAAACTCAGGAAAAAAGACCAGCAAACAGATCGTAAGTGATCAGCTATCATGTAAACCCAAATACTTAACTGAAACTGCAAACATATAAAATTTGGGTTGTCCCACTAGTCATGTAAAGTTCACTAAAATATGCATCTTGGTGCACTGTCATGCAAAATAAAATGAGCCAAATGAGTACATTAATACTTAAAAAAACAGAGGAGGGAATAGGAAACACCTCTTTATTTAGTGCTAACTATTTGCCAGGCATGGTGCTGCATGACTCATATGATTTTTCTCATCTAATTCCATTTTACAGATGAGGAATATGTGGCTCAAAGAGTTTGATAATCAACATCTTGGGGCTAGTAAGTGACAGAATCAGGATTTTAGCTTAGGGGTCTAAAAAAAAATTAAAAGCCAATGCTTCTTCCTTTCAATTTGTATTATAATATAATATTTTGGAGTTGATTACTGAGCTGATTAAACACTCCAATATTTTGGCATTTTGAATTTTCTGTCAATGTAACTTAGGTTATAAACTGGTTCAGTCTCGGAGAGCTATAATAAGAAAGTACCACCTGCCTAACTAGCTGATATCAGATATTCTACAATGAAAGAGTCATACTTTTTTTAATGTTTTGTCTTCTTTGAAAATGCAATTTTCCCTGAAACACATTTGAAGATTTCTGAAAAATTTACACCTTTATAATACATGAGTAAATAAGATAATTTCCTGAATGCAGGCTTGGATTGAGTGGGACACAGAGAACATGAAACTACTGTTGAAGGAGAAGGGTATTTGAGGTGGAACAGACCGCAGAAGGGAGATGCCAGGGGGCTCCACCAACAACCTCGCCAGTGCTGTCCTGACACCCATGATTAGATTTTCAGGTTAAACACTCAATTCACATTTATTTAGCATCAGTCTGAGTACGCAGTATTATAGGCACATTAAAGGAGCATAATATAAGCCTAAGAATCTAACTTTAGAAAGAAAACTAATATCAACATGAGATTCAACATCTCCAATAACAATAATAAGAACTGTACTATTTTATACCATGTATAATTCTCCTCCTCCTCTGTTCCTTTCTTGTAGTACAGGGGATTGAACCCAGGGCCTCACACATGTTAGGCAAGCACTCTACCACTGAGTTACATACTGGACCCCTTTTAAAATTCTTTTTTTTTTTTTTTTTTTTTGTGGGTACCGGGGGGTCGACCTCAGGACCTCGCGCGCCAACAGGCACCCGTGCCGCTGAGCGATATCACCGGCCCCTTTTTCGTATGTGGGATCCGGGAGTCGAACTCGGGCCCTCGCGCTTGCAAGGCAGGCGCTTATGCCGCTGAGCCATCTCACCGGCCCTCCCTTTTAAAATTCTGAGACAAGGTCTTGCTAAGTTGTCTGAGGAGTCCTTGAAGTTGCAATCGTCCTGCCTCAGCCTCCTGAATGGCTGGGATTACAGGCATGTGCCACTTGGCCTGTAATTCTTATTCCTAACAGCAGTATTGGTGGTGGCAGCAGGCTTTGTGAGGAGTTTAAAAAATATATCTCATTGAATTCTTGTCTAATTGCATTAAATACATTTCTAATTGCATACAGAAGGCAGTAGGAGGAAGAACTACATTTTCATTGTACTTATGTGTTTGTTTTTATCATTAACTGTAGTACATAGATATTTCAGTTCATTGCATGCTTCTCATTTTCTGCCTAGGGCTTCTTGACCCGGTATAGAGTGCACAGTAGGAAACAATAAGCATTTGAGCAATTGAATTAAATAGAAAGGAACAAAAATGAGTAAATAAAGCCATTGTAAGGCTTCCCTTAACTTGTCATTATTTAAATGGCTCCATTTCGCTTTTCATTTTGCTTTCTGCTATTTATAAATGGAAAGATCCTGTTAGAATCTATTCACTCTTTTCCCCAAAGGCTATAAACGCCCATACCTCTCACTGTGCGCAGGATGCTACTGTGACAAGCACACAGAGTCTGTGCTAGAATCCCTTTCTCCTCACTGGATTTATTCATTCTCCAGTCCCAACTGGCTCACGAGGCTCCCCTTGGCCACCTCAGTCTCCCCTTCTATGCTGCTTGGTGCCCTGAGAGGGTAAAACATGGGAACTATAAAATAGTGCACAAACACAAGACATTCTCTTCTTAATTTCTTCTCCAGGTATTGCATTCTCCTAGACTAAGTGTTGTAGGTCTTTCCATTTATGTCAACTCTTCTCCAACTCTCTTTTCCCTTTTGCCTTTTCTTACCCTTCACTTTCCACCTCAGATATAAACTGTTATGTGCAGCTATCAGGTGCTGTCCATAACGCCTAGTGCTTTGCAGAGTTACTCACTAATCCAATTCCAAAGAAACCAGTAGCATGATTACTTAAGCATTCACTAACGGCGGCAGCAACAACAACAAACCCAGTTCTAATGTGTTGCCATTTATACGAGACACTTCAAATGCCCAACTCTTTGCCTTTTGATTTTGTAAAACGATCCCCTATTTGGGCTTCTGCATACAACACATGTCCTTACCCAGTTCTTGCCATTCATTGATTTCATGCTGCCTGCACCACTCAACAGGTTGGTTAGGGAAAAAACAGACTGGAAGTGGCAGAGACAAACAAGAAAGAATTGCTAGAAATTGTGTGAAGGCAGAAATAATTTTTACCTCAAACCCTGATGTCTGGCATCCCTAAGAGTTAGCATAGTTCTTTGTATACTTTAGTGCTTAAAAATTCTGAAAGTTACTAATAAGTTCCATCTAAACAGAGGAGAGTTTATGGAAGTTGAAGAGAACGCACTTACGAATGAATCTGAAGAGATGCAAGAGACAGAGCAGAAGAATTAGGAAGGACAAATTTCAGGGAAAGGTGCGCTGGTACATGGAGGGGGTGGGTAAAGGGTTTTGGTGGAGGGCAGAGTCTTGTCTCAGTAGACAGCAGGGTCTACTGAGTAGACAGCGGGAGGCACGGAGCAGGAGGGCAGCAGTGCTAAGGGAGAGCTCCGTGCTGTATGGAGAAAGTGGTACATGGAAAGAGGTAGCACAGAGCTGGTCACAGATAAAATGCTCTAGTGCACACTGTAACTTCGTATCATGCAGAGCAGATGGTAGGACAAAATGGGGCAAATGGGAGACTAAGGAAGGATGTTAGGAAGTAACTAGAGAGAAATATGAGCAGGGAGGAACAGACATACCCAGACATACCAAGAAAGCAGGAGTGGTAGGAGGGTAAGAGGCAGAGGGCTGCGCTCCAGGCCCTGAGGTCCAGAGATTCTGACAGGTCTGACCAGAACGCCCACTGGGGCAAGGGGAGTGGGATTTCATCCTGAATAAATGGACTATGATCCCACTAATGGTCCCCTGAGCGCTGGATGAAATCATACTGCAGGCTAGGTAAGTAAGACTGTGGTTTCCTTCACTGATGTGAGGCTTTCCAGAACGAATCCTAATAATAATTATTTATGCAGACAAAGTGCTATTATGGAGCCCAACACTCCGCTGTAAATAATCTTGCACTGTATTATTTTTTCTGATTTTTAAAATTGATACATAATAACTGTACATATTTATGAGACAGACACAAGGTGATAAGTCAAATGCAATGGATAATGATCAAATTAGGGTAATTAGTATTTCCATCTCCTTAAATATTTATCATTTCTTTGTGTTAGGAACCTCTGAAATCTTCTCTCTAGTTCTTTATAAAACATATCATGAATTATTGTAAACTAGTCACCCAGCTGTACTATTGGACACTAGAACTTTATTCCTCTTGTCTAGCTGTATTTTGGTGTCTGTTATCCCTCTACCTCCCTCCTTCCTGTCTTTTTAGTGACCACCATTCTACTCTGTACTCTAGGAAATCTACAATTTTAGCCTCCATTTCTATTTTCTGTGTCTGGATTATTTCACTTAATGTCCTCCATATGTTGTTACAAATGACAGGACTCCAAGCTCTTTATGAGTACATAATATTCCATTGCATATAACCACATTTTCTTTATCCCCTTATCTACTGATGGAACCCTTGGCTGACTGCATGTGTTAGCTGTTGTGTATGGTGCTGCAATGGGTGTGCAGGTATCTCTTAGATGTAATTAATTCATTTTCCTTGGTTATATATCCAGCAATGGGAGAACTGGATCATAAGGTAGTTCTATTTTTAGTTTTTTGAGGAACTTCTATAATGTTATTTCTCTTGACAATTGTAAGAACTTGAGAATATTAGCTCAGTAATTCTTTATATGCTGCTGGGAAAATATTCTCATCGTAAATACATTTAGCTCCTGCGAAGTTAAGAAGTTAAGCCAAATCTACAAAGCTAGGTAGTGATAAAACCAGGTTTGGAATATAGATATCCAGATATGCAGATGTGCATTAAAAAGATTGAAGAAAACAACATGGCAATTAGCAAATAAATCATGCTAAAGCAAGAGCTTCTTAGTGATCATGTGATTAAACAAACCATTGCTTGTCATGTTTAAAATAAATGCTCCCTTCTGTGGCATATTTATGTGGGGTAAATTTTCTGGCAGTGGTGATAAATTTATACAAGTTGATAGATTTCCAAACAAGTACATTCATTTTCGAGGAAAACGATTCAGATAAAACATGCATTCTGTTCCAGCACTTTAGGAGGCTGAGGCAGGGGAATCACAAGTTTTAGCCCCTCCTGGGCAATTTAGTGACTTCTGGAGACCCTGTCTCAAATAAACAAATAAATGAATGAATAAAAAAGGGCTGAGGATGTTGCTCAGGGTAAAGGCACTGGGTTCAATCCCCAGTACTGCAAAACAAAAACAACACCCAAATACACTCTGTTCATGGAAAATTGTTAGTGTTAAGTTTTTCTTTTTAAATGTAGAATGACTTTATCCTCATTACTGTTGACTCCAAACTAATTAAACTAACTGTTCATCAATATGATGTAGAAAATACTGAACCCAAGACTTACAAAACTGGAATAAACTGCTTGAACAGTTGCTTTGCTTTTGCTTTTCTTACAGATTAGTTTCTATGGCAGAGGTAGAATCCTTAGGTTTTTGTCCTTCAGGGACCTAACTTCAGCTTCCCCAGCCACAAAGGAACCTCCCCACTCACGGGCTGCTCCAGACACCCTGCCGCAACTAACAAATGAATTTGAGCTTCCGAGGACAGAGACATGAAGTGGTATGTCACGCTTCTGTTTAGAGCTTAACAGGATGAGGGAGGTGATCTCAAAGAACTGTTTCATTAATGACTAAACCTTTTTCTTTTCAGTCTTGGCTGGGCAAGATGTTTTCCATCTCTTCTGTTTCTCTCCACATCCCCTTCTTCCGTCTCCTCTCTTCTTTCCTGCTTCCTTTTCCTCCCTCTGTTCTCCTTACTCTTTCCTTTTCACCCCCTTCTTTCCATGTAGCTCTTTGGTCTCCATTTCTTGGCTTTACTTAGATACTTGGCTTTACTTTCCAAATATTATTTGATGCACATATAGTAATTTGATGAGAACAGATATGTATATATTTATCCATGTATTATATGATAGGACAAGAAGGGTTTCCTCAAACACTCAGTAGTCTAAACAATCCAAGACAGATTCCTGGTGAAACTCCCTGTGAAGCTTTCTGAGAATGGAACCTCTACAGTCTTCATCCTTTACATCCTTCACAGTGCTCATGGTGGGCACTGTCTCGTAGTTCAGCAAATCACCCCTACTGTAGCTGAACTCTTTCCCCTCATGTTCTTTTTTTCTGCATATGAATAATACTGATATGCCACTAATAAAGCCCTTTCATAAAAGAAATAATACAGTCTTTTCTGCCTATACTCATCTTTTTGGTGATCTCATCTGGTCACGTGGCTAATCACCACCAATATGTCTTTAGTGTAGACCTTTGGTCTGAGTTCCTGTCTTCTCTTACCATATCACTGCAATTGCCGCCAGAATGAGTAGTGCTGAGCTAGAGAGTCCTCTCACTTCCATCTTATGGGAGTTAGGGTTACTGTCCTTTGTCTACTGTTTGTAAGGGGTGACACCTGGCCTTGAACCAGTTTGAGACCTTCACTGTCCTGGGCCCTTTGGGAAGGGCCGTTCTTGTTTTCTTACAAAAACCAGAAGCACTGTGTCACATTTCCAATATATGACTAATAAATAGGCCCAAATGTATGGGAACTCTTCTGTTTGCAACATACAGAAATAAGCAATTCACATAAGATATCAAATTTAATTTTAAAAATAATCCAATGGTATAGGCATTATTACTTTTTCTTTCACAAATCAGGAAATAGAGGCTCAGAACTATTAGATAACTTTGAATAGACCTAATATCTGAATAACTGCTTAAAAAGCCAGTGTTTTTGTTTACAATAACTTAACAGTTCTCTTAAGTAATGAAAATGGGGTAGGAGCATGTTAAAAGTACTAACTGTTATAACACATGGATACTAAATTGCAGCAATCTGAAAAAGATGAGGCAAATATTTTTTACTGAATTTGTGCATAGATTCATCATCAGTTATAAAAGAATTTAGAGAAAAATTCTTTCAAGACATTTTAACAATTTCTTATCAAACATGTTTTACTTCTAAAAAGACATTTTAAAATGGCAGTACCTAAATAAATGTTTTCAGTGTTTTAAGTACATATGCATGCTCTTCTCTTGCTCAAAGTGGGAGAAAACAAGAAAATATGCTCTACTTTGTAGTTAATAGGAAAAAATTTTCAGTTGAAATTTGCTTCTCAGATTTTCACTGTAGAGTTCAAAACACATTGAATACTGCTCTAGAATACTCTGAAAGAGCTTCCCATTAACACAAGGAACTAAGAACCGACTCAACATGCAGTTCTGTGCCTCAGTGTGACCACTGAATCTTGCCTGTCCTAACTTCTATGACTACCCTTGAGACACACTGCGATTTAGAAGTCCAGGCCCTGTATTAAAGAATTCTATTTTTTGTTAAACATATTTTATTGAAACTTTTCAGTTCTGACTCCAAACATGATGTGTTTTTGAGCTAATTCTTCAGAATTTCATTTTTATCTAATTTCCCTCTGAGACTTTGAGTCATAACCCTGAGCCCCATCATGTGTTTGTCTGATCATCGTAATAGAGCCCTTTGTGAGCAAAGTGAGAGGTAGAGAGTTATACTTAGAATTGAAAGAAATAATGGGAAGGGACAGAAGCTGGGCAGTGTCTTGTATAAGAGGTCCTTTCTGCCAGTTAAAATTTCTTGATCAGGTTAAGAAAGGTTAATGTAATATGTACTGCTATGAAGTAAAATTTCTCAAATATTGTATTTCCATTCATTTGATAAACACAGCACTTCTACCATGAGCAAGGATTCAGCTAGATATATAAGAATACAAAAATGAAGAAATAAAGAATTGTGCTTTTTTATTTTTTGCCTGTCCCTCATCAAGAAGTAAATGCTATAAAAGAGGAGATAACATAACCACACAGGTAAGTACAAAATAACCCAATCTAATTTAACTTCTAAAAAATACTCCCATATTATAGAGAGGGAAACTCAGGACTTAAAAAGTTAATTACCTTGCCCTAAGATCAAAAAGCTAGGAAATGGACAGATCTAGATTTAAAACCATGTCTCAAAATCAGCACCTTTTCACTGCTATCCCATGTTGCCAACATTGTAAGACACAACAATTTAAGGGAAGGACTTTGGGTTTCCTTTCATGGACGGGGAGAACTATTAAAAACTTTAAAACAGTGGGGTTTTTTTTCCTGTAGGAAAGGAGAGGCAGTTTTTTGGATGGATTGGAATGGAAGAGAGTAGGGTAAGAGAGAGTTCAGTTAAATTATAATGTTCCAAATGTGGCCACAATGGTGCCTGCAACACAAACGGGAAAGGGAAGGTGGGAGGTGTGTGTAAACTACTACATACATAGAATCTGTGGGAAGTGGTAATTAGATACGGGAGAACAGAACTAAATTTTTTTTTTAAAACATTTAAATTTCAAAGCTGAATGGTTTGGAAAATAGTGATGCCATTAACTAAAATAGGAAAATCAAAATGACTAAACTTTTTGGTAAAATATAACTACCTGAGTTATTTTTCTTTAAAATATGTAAGAATAATTTTGATGAGTGACATTATCAAATTTCTCAAAGAACAGAAGCTTTTCTACTTCTGTTTCTCAAGAGGAACCTGGAAAATGATTCTATAAAATAAGGATAGTCTTCTTAGAGCACAATCTTTGAAGTGGTCCCAACGTACAATAATAGTAGGTTTCCAAATCTATTAATTCAGTATTCAGAAAATAGATGGTAAGTCTTGAAGGTTTTTTACTATATTATTTTAAAATTAAGAGAGTTATGAATGCATTATATTAAAGAAATGTGGGAGTTTTTATAGTCATCAAATGGTGTATTTTTGGAAATGGTTCACAATACTGTAGTATAAAAATTTAACAAAATAATTTTTGTGTTAATGTTGGAGTCAAGTGTTTCCAACTGTTATTGATGTTATTTACCGTTGGTGAGATTGTATTTCTTTTTTTTTTTTTTTAATGTGGGTACCAGGAGTTGAACTCAGAACCTTGTGCTTGCCAGCAGGCACTTGCGCTGCTAAGGGATATTACCGGCTCTTTTTTTTTCCTTTATGTGGGTACCGGAGTCGAACTCAGGACCTCGCGCTTGCCAGGCAGGTGCTTATGCCGCTGAGCTATCTCACTGGCCCAAGATCGTATTTCTTGAGCAATACTGTTCTTCCATAAAGCGTAACACTCATTTCATAGCCAGAGTTGGGTTGGGGAGACCAAATAAGATAAAATGCGTAACAATTCTCTGAAAAGATAAATGCTAAGGTAAGGCTTCAGCTTGATAAAATGGATAAGTCAAGGTATTTATATTTACCAACTAAACTACTGATGCTCTGGGAAAAAAGAACAACAAAAAATGTAGAACATTTAAATAGCCATAATCCACAAAAAAGCTCTTACTTGGCTTTGAGTAAACTTTAAAGGTCATTTAAACTCATAAACATGCACTTCCAGCATAGTAAACTTGTGTTTCTAATTAATTATCATTTAAAAGTTTCAGTTTTATTTGGATTATTTTCCATCCAAGATTTTCCTGTTCTCTCTTTCCCAATTTAAGATTCAACACACTTCATGCATTTTAAGATAATACTCACTAGAAGAAACTCTTTAAGAATAGAATGACTAAAAATTGCTTTCTACCCTTGCCAAGCTCTTGTCTTTATAGAAATCAGAGTGAACTTTATGTTCTCATATTTTCTGACTTTCATACAAAGGAAAATGTAATACATGAGAAAACAAAATTCAAAACCAACTTTGTGATAATGTTTCATAAAAGCAATGGGGTTAGTTACAGCTGTGGATACTTTTGAAGTTGCTAAAATCTTGTCTCTTAGAAACTTATAAATTCAGTTTATAGAAAAAAATAAGCCAAGCCTTGCAGATAAATTCAAAGTACTTTTTCTCTGCACAAGTATTTTGTCTATTTTTCTAGGTTGCCCATGATCTACTGTTTAATTGTAGTTACCACACAATTTAATAAAAAATGCCACTGGCTGTAAAAAATTGATTGGCTATAATGATCAATGAGACAATTCCTTTGATTGTCCTTAATTTCTATTTTTTTAAAAGGCACCATTGTCATATACTTAATACCCCACCATCTCTCTTCCTTCTTTGGTGAGAAGAATACAAACATTACAGAATATCTAATGAGTTCCCTGGACATTTTCAAAATGCTCCATAATTTTGTTCCGGAGACAGTGTGTGTGTGCGTGTGTGCACGTGTGTGCACGTGTGTGTGTACCTGTGTCTCCTACAGCATTTTGTGTGCAGCTGTAAGCTGCTCTAGGTAGAAGAGAAGAGCTTTGAACAGGTTTGGCCCCTTTTAAACATGGAGTAGGCTCTCAGGAGGGAACAGCACAACTGCTTGATGCCTTCAGCAAATTTAAAAACTCTTAGAACACTCATAACTAGCGAAGGCATTCTGTGTATTTTCTGACCCTCTAAGTCCATGCACTGCACATTCTTTAGTGCTATTTTCTTTGAGGTTGAAGGATGAAAAGTGTTAAGATAAATTGAACCTGCATTCAGTGTTGTGCCAGTGCTTTTCCTTTCCCATCTGATGAAGGAACTAGTTTTCTTCTATCTTTATCTGAATTGATATAGCAAAGTCATCTTGCTTTCTTCCTCTTCTAGCTTGAAAATTTTTCTCTTATGCAAATTCTCAGAGTTGGGGAGATAATTATAACTTTACTTGCATAGTACCATTATTTTATGATCTTTAAAAATGATCTCATTTAGTTTTAGGGGCCATGGCCCAGCTATGGTTCATGACATGAACTGCACCTAAGACTTGTAGATGGTAATGTGCTGCAGCTCATCCTGGCTCCTGAGAGTCAATAGTGTGCTCTTCTTTCCAACTTTCTATTCATCTCTTCCCCACACTATGTTGTTAACTTGATATGGACATGAAACTGACCATGGCAGAATTACTTGCACCTTGAAAACTGCAGAAATTAGTAAATACTACAAATCAGATTCTTGTCTACAGGGGATTCCAACATTAAATACTTACTAGCCTACCCACTGCTTGTAGGTTAAACTTTTGTTTTGTTTTGTTTTAGTGTTGGGGATTGAACCCAGGGACTATGCATGCTAAATAAGCACTCAAAAACTAAGCTGCATCCTCAGCCCATCAGTGAAATTTCCACCCTTGTCCCTTAACACCATATGGACTGCCTTGTGTGTCTTTACCAAGGACAGGCTTTGTGTTTTTCTTAGTACCATGGCTTTCTGTGCAAAGAAAGTAAGGGCAGAACATCAAGTATCACAGAAGAGGCAATTCCTGGACTGGAAAGAGAAAACTGATACCTTTTTTTTTTTGGAACCTGCATAAGGTAGTTCTGAAGTCTTAAAAAAAGGGCCCCTAAACTCAGTGCCTGTTATGGTTTGTGTCTAGATGTCCTCCCAAAGCCTCATGCAATTTTAGATGGGGCTTTTTCAGAGGTAGCTGAATCTAGAGTTTGTGAATGATTCATGGTCTGATGCTAGAATTATGGGAGTGAGTGCTACACCTGCCCTAGGGCAGGTAACCTGCATATAACACAAGGGACAGAAAGAGGCTTTTCTCTCTCCTCCCTTGTTGCTTTTGCTGTCTTCAGCTGCTATGAACTGTTGCCCATCTGCCATGTGCCACCCTGTCTTGGAGCCAGCCCATTATGGACTGAAAACTCCCACAACTGTGAACTAAATAAAACTTTCCCTCTTTAACTTTGGGTGTTGGGTATTTTGTCCCAGCAGTGAGAGAAAAGTAACTGACACAGAATTTGGTACCAAGAGTGGGGTCATTGCTGTGATTATACCTGACCATGTGGTTCTGCAGCCTTTGGGAATGGCTTGTGGGAAGACTTTGGAAAAGTTCAGAGATACTAGCTGAAGAAGTAGAGCTGGAACACCTTAGGCAGCTCCATATGGGGGATTCTAGTCAGAGCTCAGAACCAGAAGGCTGATAGAAATCCTTCCAGTAAAGACTAGGCTCAGGAGGTTTCTTCTGGGAAGAAGGACTGTATTGGTTGTTGGACTCCTGGCTATGTGTGTTATGGCCTGGCAGAAAGTTTGTCTGCATTTTGCTCATGTCCAGAGACTTTGCCTGAGACTGAGATTAAGGATGGTGCACTAATTAATCTGGCAGAAGAAATTTCAAGGCAGTCAAATGTTGAGGCAGTGGCATGACTACTGTTGGGGCTTTTAGCCAGATTTATGTTGAGGATCAAGAGCAAAGAACCCAGCAGAATGATTTAAAACATTGTGAGTTTGGCCAGAAAGGAAGTTCCAATAAAGCTGTGGACTGAAAAGATAGAGCAGAAGAGATCTTGATTGCTGAGAAGGAACAGGAGAATAGAAAAGATGGCATCATGAGAAGCAGCAGGACTCCACCCTTTGCAGCCTCAAAATTGCAAAAGTGAGACTTTGCTTTGAGAGGAAAGCCACAGAGCACCAGGTTCCAGAATGGTGGTGGCCTAAAGAATTTGTTCCTCAGAATTGGATTCAGAGTGCTCAGTGATCCAGGCACTCCACTCCTACAGCCAAGAGAGAGGGAAGCCTGGCTACCGCTCTAGCTGGCAGCAGACCTTGGCATCATCTACATGTCACTGGTTTTATGCATGCAGAATGGAAGAGCTGTGGGGGTCAGGAAGGCTTCCACCCAGATTTCAGAAGGCTGGGGAGACCACACAGTGTGCCCAAGAGGACAGTGTGAGAAGCTGTGAATGTGAAGCCAGAGATGCAGTGGAGACCCCAGAAGTTTGGAGAAGCCAGGGACATGGATCATCTAAGAAGGGAGCAGAGCAGGCCCAAGAGAAAAGCCATGGGAGCTACCACTATTTGCAGTGCTGTAGGGGTGGAGCCACCCAAGCTCTTTGGATTTCACATCTTGCCACAGATTGCCTTGGATGCTCCACATGGAACTACAGTACTCTATGTTTGCCCTGCTGGATTTTGGACTTGCTTTGGTCCCACTCCTTTGTATCCCCATTTTTAACTTTCAGAATGGAAATGTCTATCTTGTGCCACTGAATGCTGGAAGTGTTTTAATTTTCCTTTCATTTGTGCAGGGGCTCACAGCTAAGAGTTTGCCTTAGATCTCAGAGGAGATTTGGGACTTGGACTTTGCAACAATGCTGAAACTGTTAGGACTCTGGCAACTCTTGGAGATGGACTGAATGCCTTTTGCATAAAGGAATGTACATGAGTCTTTGCAGGGCCGGGGGCGAAATGTTATGGTTTGTGTCTAGATGTCCTTCCAAAGCCTCATGCAGTCATGGGGGTGGGCTTCCAGAGTTTGTGATTGATTCATGACCCAATGCTGGGATTAAGGGTGTGAGTGCTACACCTGCCTTAGGGCAAGTAGCCTGCATACAGTATAAGGAATGGAAAGAGCCTTCTCTCTCTCTCTCGCTTTCTCTCTCTCCCTCTCGCTCTCTCTCTCTCCCTCTCTCGCTTGTTGCTTTGCTACTTTCTGCCCACCATGACTGTACTCCTCTGCCAAGCCACCCTGCCCTGGAGCCAGCCAATTATGGACTGAAACCTCTACAAACTGTGAACTAAACAAACCTATCCTCCTTTAACCTTGAGCATCAGGTATTTTTGTCTCAGCAATAAGATAAAAGAAACTAACACAGTGCCCCTAGAAATAAACTACATATTTAATTACATAATATGCCACTGATCCACATGCAGATAAAACATATTGAGACACACTTAAAGTGATGCTTACAAAAGGTGAAGTTTGATGTTAGTGGAATTAAATATAATTTATGTCAGTGTTTCAGGTGTATACTGGGTGTCCACATATCATCTCCAACCCCAGGCAAAATCTGGAATGCATGTAATCAAATTAGCTCAAATTCTAAGTCTGTGGTGCCAGGATTCCTTTTTTTTTGTTAACTTATATTTTGACATTTCTTCCCAGTTCAGACCATCATTACTAAATATTTGAGGTGGGAGTATCAGTGAATTTGAAAAATGTTCTAGCAGCAGCCAAGTCATAAAACAAATATTTTAACCCACACACATTGTATTCATTATGGTCTGAAAAAATAGAACTCTTGATACCAGTCATGTATATAATGATTAAACAATCTGGAACCCCTCTGGCACTTGTGAAAACCACGTAGCTTCTCTGTTTTGGCATTGTGATTTTCTGTCCAGAGTGCAGATGCATTAGACACCAGAGCTGTGAGGTCTTTGTGTGTTAGGCAGATATCGAAGACATTTTCGTGTTTTGTTTTTCAGAATTTGTTTAGTTTGATTTTAATTTTTCTTTTTTTGAGGAATACTGACCAAACCAAATTCTACTATGTCAAAATCCCGTGTTAATACCTGGTAATCCATGCAGACCATGGAGGGGCAGTACATGTCCAGTAAGGCCAACCCTTCCCTGGACACAATGGCTCACTTCTTCCATTCTTCTCAGCCCATCTTTCTCCCTGATTCAAACATTGTCTATTTGATAAAGATTTTTTCAAGGCCTTCCTGTCTTCACAAAGGACACAGATCTTTTTTTCTTCCCTACTACTCTGCCATTTAGAATCTTCCTTGTCTTTTGAGCTAAAAGTAGGTGTCTTATTCCAAAAGACAGTTAGTTTCTCCAAGGTAGAGTTTACAATTTATTTTTGTGTTTCCAAAGCACAACGGATTTGTGTATGATGTTAAACATCTGGTAGGTACATAGTAACTTTGGTTTATTTTATATAGATTTGGAAATTATTAAATAGACATGCTCCTTGATCATTATTAAAGCTATAAAGAGAGCACTGGCTTATTTGACACCATATCTATTTTTGTAATGCAGATTTCAGCTGAGGGACTGCATATTTTTGCTGGCACTTTACCACACTTATCGGCAGCAATAATTCTATCTCTGGGAAAGAACCATGCACTTCTGTTTAGTGTAGGCATGGACTGATCCTTGCAGTGCTGGCTCGAATGGTTTTGTGCTATGTATTCAGATCATGTTGGTACAGTGTGTTCATACCTAAGGCATCAAAAAAGTAATAAGCAATCTTGATTTTTTGAGAAAAATTTTGATAACTGATTAAAATACTAAAGAGACATCATAGATAATTTCAGTTGATTTTTCTTATCCTATTATATGGATCCAGTTTTAATGAAATAGTTGATAGCTCACTATTTGCATATAATTACTGTGCTCCCTGATCTATATAACAGATAGAGCTTTGAAAGATTATTACTTTTATCTGTAAGTTTTACTCATATGAATACACTAAGAAGGATCACATTATTCAAAATATATTCCAAAAAATCCTATCCAAAGGGGGGGGAAAAGAATTTTGCAAGATGAATAGTAAGATCCTGGTATATCTATTTACTAAGATCAGGTGTATTCAGATGGTTTCTTTTTCTTAATTAAAAAAAAACTTATTAGTACATGTTTGTAGTACATGTTTACATTCCTTATATGAGGTGGGTTCATGTATATAACACATCTTAATTCCTTTTCTCATCCTCTTCCCCCTCACCTCCCTCCCTTCTTTCTCTATTTCTTGATCCCTTTCCTGTTTGACAAAGATCTATCTCCCTACTTCTTATTATCTTTTCTTTTCTCTTTATAAATTTGGGTTTCTTATATGAGAGAAACAATGTGATATGTAAGCTTGTATGTCTGATTTATTTCACTTAACATTATGGTCTCAAGGCGCACACATTTTCCTATGAATGACTCACGCTCATCTTTCTTTATGGCACAGTAGAGCTCCACTGTGTGTAAGGGCCGCACGGGGCTGCTCCACGACCTTCCTTCCTCACACTGGCTACAGAACCAGCCTTCATCCAGAAATACATTTAGTTCAAACTCACAATTCCCTCTTTCAACATATGGACAAATAGTTTAAAAGTCTCTCATGACTCCTTTTTTAACTTTGTGTTTTGACGCATTGTGCAAGATTCACTTCCGGTGGCACACAACTGGAAAGTGTAGGGTGGGAAGGAAAGGCTACGTCATGGTGACCCTTCCAAGAGGGGGAAGCTAACTTCCTTGGCTCAGTGATTCTGTGACATCTCACCCTTCCTCCTCTCTCATTAAATTTGTTCCTTTCAATTAAAACTCAAATGCTACTTTAAAGATTGAAGAAAATGAGACAGCAGAATATGAAAGTAGCCTCGACTAGTAAAGACTTTGGCATGTACAAAGGGGATGACTATATTCTGTACGATTATTGGTAAATGATAAATTTGAGTTTGCATTCATAAGTAAGAGCATTTTATTCTCTAGGTCCTAATTTGGGAAATACATACATTCAATTTTGGCATGTTGGAGATGTGCAACGGGAGACAGAGCTTTATAAAATTTTCCACCGACAATTCAAAATAGGGCATAGGGTTTGTATTAACCTAGTTGAGGAAATGAGTAAACATGCCAATCCTGATTCCACTTTCCTTGCAGCAGGCCTTCCTTTGCTCTGGCCTACATCAGCTTTCTCATCCTTTCCCTGGTCTTGCCTCTTACCAATCCTTCTGCTACACTGCTGCTAGAGGCATCTTTCTAAACCTTGCAGTGGCTCCAATCTCTTGCAGCACATAAACTCAGATTCCACTAACTGCATAAGATTCTTTATGATCTAGCCCTGTTTGTGGGTCCTATTTCTTCTTCTGGCAGTCCACCTTGTATATGCTCTAAGCAAGTTCAGAAAACTACCCCCCAGTTCCACACTACTGATGCTTGTGTACACCCTTCCACACATTTTCATTTGCCTGATTTTCCCTATTTCACTACTATACTACTACGAAATACAATGTTTGTGGGCTAGATGTTGAAGAAAGGCAAGACGATTTCTATAAAGGGAAACTTACACCTATTTACCAAAGGTCTTTGAGGACATATACAGGTAGACCTCATTTTTTTTAGATCTTTAAGGTGATAATGATGTGTTTCAAGAAACAAGGTTGCTTAACAACAACAACAAAAGAGTCACCATTATGATATTAGGACAAAGCTAATCATTTTTATTGGGAAGGGGAATATTTTTGAAAAGCTGGCTTTGAATAGATGGTGAATTTTTTTCTACTTCTCAAAACTTGCTGTTCAGAGACCAATTTAATTAGCATCATTGGCTAGTTATTGTGATAAGGCTCACGAGGGACATGTTCAGCAGGGGATGGCTTTTCCATGATGAGTGAGTGGGCATCAAAATCTTCACAAAGTGTGCATCATTTAAAAAAGTTCCCATGATTCTGACACCTTTCTCCAGAAGGACACTCTTTGCCAGATAATATCTGCTCCATACCCTACTCTCAGTCTGTCACACTGAGAAGCACTGAGTTTTTAAAAAGGAAGAAATAAGGAATTAGTTTGAATGGGTATTTTGAATGACAATCTGTAGCAGTAAGATTCCTTAGGGATCAGCAAAAATGATTTGATTTAGCCAACATTTTTAGAAATGATCTAAAAGTGAGAAAAATGGAATACTGAAAATTCCAAGTTCACAGATTATGCCAACATCTTTAAGTTAGTGAACTAAACTAATGATGATAAAATGTTGGAGGACAAAACATTTGTATACAGGTAGACAGAAAACAAGCAGATGAATTCCAATGCAATAAATTTTGCAACGAAATGAAAATTATATAAAATAACTGAACATTATATTACTCACCATAAAATCCCCCACTAAGAAATCACTTCAGTTTTCCTAAAGATATCTTAAAGTTGTTGTCAAAAGATCAATAATGTAATGGGCATTATCAGAGTGTTAAGACACAAAACAGAATATACAATATTTCTGAGTAAACAACGTGGCATAAGCACATCTGGAATGACATCAGATGTCATTCTCCTTGTTTAGCATTAATAAAGATTACATACGACAATGGAGGCATCCTGGAATTAGAATAAATGAATGATGTAAGACATATATTGTATGACACAGGCTAAAAAGCATTTGGGCTATCATCTAGAGTAAGAAATTACACCTGTAATCCCAGTATTCAGGAGGCTGAAGCAGAAGGATCACTGAGAGTTCAAGGCCAGCCTGGGCTACAAAGTGAGTTCAAGGCCAGCCTGAACTGCACAGTGAAACCCTGTCTCAAAAAGACAAAAAAACCCCTTGTATACTAATATAAATATAAATATAAATATAAATTTCTATATATTTCTATATATATAAAATATAAATGGGTTTAAGAGAGGTTTAGCCAAAATCAAAAAATGAAAACCCTATAATTTATGCGTAAACTAGAGATGTTTGGAGTTCGCTCAAACTTTTGGAGTTGATATCATGAAATACAATTTGATATGAGCTATTGTTTGAATTAACAAGGGAATTTTATTCTTATCTAATTAGGTAAACTCCAAAACTGTAATGAAAATTGGAAGGAAATTTAATAAATACTTCTGGTTAATTAATCTTTTAATGTTAATTCTTCTGACATTTAATATGATTAGGATACTCACTCATCAATTCTTTAACGCTGGAAAGATTAATTACTTTAATTTGCTGATTTACAATCAGATACACTAGTTAGTATGGGGGTTCCATGTCATTCTATTTCAGCATTCAAGGAAAGCCTGCCAAGTACAAATCTCTGTACCAAGCACTAGGGATGTGCAGAAGTGTAAGATAGTCCAATCGTGAGGCAATATTTGGGAGGCCCTGGAGCAGAGAACTGCATGTCATTATGAGGACTGGTGGGCAGAGCTGGCAAAGTGCCTGGTATTTTTCTTGGGAGAAGAAGATAATGAGTAAATCAGTATGTTTGAAAACAAAGGAAAAGATAGGTTATGAAGAAACAGTGGGAGAAAATTTAAAAAGTGGGCTATAGGGCCGGTGAGATAGCTCAGCGGCTTAAGCGCCTGCCTGGCAAGCGCGAGGTCCTGAGTTCGACTCCCGGTACCCACATATGAAAAAAGGGTCGGTGATATCGCTCAGTGGCATGGGCGCCTACTGGCGCACGAGGTCCTGAGGTCAACCCCTGGTACCCACACACACAAAAAAATAAATAAATAAAAATAAAAATAAGGGCTATAGTAAGATTCTGGAGAGTTTTGAAGTCTTAAGTAAACATGTTTTGCTTTGCTTTGCTTTTTTAGTAGAGTAAGCCTAGAAAACTTCTGGAATTTAAGAGTACCAAGAATGTCCTTTATGAATATATAAAGGGTAAATGTGAAGTCCAAGGGGCTGGAGACAGGGTTCTAGTTAAGAAATGGTAGCCAGGTGTGGTGGCACACGCCTGTAATCACAGTACTTGGGAGGCTGAGGCAGGAGGATCACTGCAGTTCGAGGCCAGCCTGGGCTACAAAGTGAGTTCAAGGCCAACCTGAACTGCGTAGTGAAACCCTGTCTCAGAAAGCCAAAAAAAAAAAAAAAAAAAAAAGACAGAAAGAAAGAAACTGTGAAGTACAAGATAATGAAGACCTGAACAAACATTGATGGCAATAGAAACAGTAGAGAAGTGCTGGACACACATTTGTAATACAGAAATAGAGAAAACAGTAGTTTCTGACAAGAACTTGAGGTGCTCTGAATCATTTTTTAATATATTAAGCATCTTCTTGTGTAAATTTTGAAGTTCTTCTTTCTCCTCCTTTCACTTTAATTTCTGCAAAACAAAAAACAAAAACAAAAACAAACCAAAAACAAAACAAAACAAAAACGAATCCTCATCAGAATTCTAGGAAGAATGGCTACTTAAAAATCCCCATGAGAGCCAGTGGCCAAAATGGGTTTAGATGGTGTTTTCCTTTCTCAGTATGGACGACCAGAATGATCTGAAGCCAAAGTGTTTACAGATATCATATTGCTTGGATGGTAGAACATTTAAATGCAAAGTAAAGAAGGAAAAAAGAAAGAGTATATTTCATAAACCAGATAGCAAAATTTCACAGGGCATATCAATAATGAAAATAGAGACATGAAGTAAATGTGTAGTTGATCTTCTAAGCTGGTGTCTCTTTGAATTAGAAAACATCTAGGGCCGGTGAGATGGCTCATGGGTATAAGCGCCTGCCTGGCAAGCGCGAGAGCCCAAGTTCGACTCCTGGAACCCACATACGAAAAAAGGGCTGGTGAAATAGCTCAGTGGCACGGGCGCCTGCTGGCACACGAGGTCCTGAGGTTGACCCCCGGTACCCACAAAAAAAAAAAAAAGAAAGAAAAGAAAACATCTAGCAAGATGTTCTGACTTCTACAGCTAGCTGTAAGCAGAATGTCAATACAAGTTTCCACTATTTCTTCCTTTTATGATCATTTTCTCCTCTCAGTTCACTTTTGGTACCATAGTTCTCCCTTCCTTTTAGCCCAAAGTCTGCTTGTAGAGAAGATACAGTCATTTATACCACAGTAGCAATTTATGCCTAGGAATTAGCCTCTCCAAGGCATATTTGTATTTTGAACTTCATTTGTAATCATATGTAATGGAAATGTGGTTTATTATTGAAGATATTTTAGACTTAAGAAAGATAAAGGAAGTAGGAAAGATTTTCTAGCTGGTGGGAAGATACTGCTTTACTTATTTCCATTTCATATAAAAATAAGGTATTTCTCATATAAACTGGGATTACGGTGTCCGCACCTACTTAGACTGTTCTGAAGCCGCTTGCAACACGGTAAAATGCTGTCTTAAGCAAATGTAAATACTCTACATGATCAGATCATTCTTTCTGAATATAAGTTTAGAACTTCCAGGGCTTAGAGGGTAAACAAAGAATATTTTTTCCTTTATGATTTAGGAATATACTTTCTTAGCCTCAAGGAAAAAACTGAGGTCTTTGAGTTCCAGAGAGGCTATAAATGATAAGGAAAAAAGGTGAGTATATTTGTATAGAAATATAAGTCTGCACAAACAGTTCCACTATGCTCCCCATGACACTCTTCAGTAATAAGCTACTGGATAACTATCACCCTATGTACTGCACAATGCAACAGTTTGTTTCTAATTCTGGCACAGTTCTGATACTGCTGAAACAAGCTGCTGTAAGTTAAATTCTTTCAAAAGAAAACATCGCCATCACTGTACCACATGGTGATGTGCTTGCTAAAGACTTTCTAATGTTTTACATATTTTCTTAGCCCCTGAATTAATGACATGACTCTTTTTACTACACCTGACAAGCCACTTAAATGGTTTTTGACATCAGTAAGAATAGATTCCCCAATGATAAGGATGATGTTGAGTCAGTCTGTCTTACTGCAGAACATTTCAGTTATATCTGATACCAGAAATTATGCAATCATGAGGAGCTGTTTTGAATTTCATGCTGATTCGATGGGAATTATACTTCTTGGGTTTCAATAATAATTTATCTACTTATTTTCTTTCTTGTTGGTTTTCACTTGATTAGTTTTCTAATTTCTTTTTGTGTACTCCAATGTTCTGTCTCAGATCTGTTATTTAACAGTTACAGGGCATGCTTCTTTAGACAAAAATGATCCAAATACAAGATTACCATTATCAACCACATGCATCAATTGTGTTATCATACTAGAGTGGGTTCTAGCGTTCCTGAGAAAAGAGAGAGAACCCAGAAGCAGATTTCGTATCCAGTCTGCCCTAGATTACTACCACAAGGTCCTCTGTCCTCCTCCTCCCTCAAGTGAAAGTCAATAAAGAACTGTGAGGAAAGAGAACTCATTCTTTCCCATTTCAAACGCTGAATCAAACATTAAAGATCATTTGCTTATGCTTTGGGTTGACATCTGGAAACAAAATACTGATAGCTACATATTCTTAAATTAATAGATCTTATATAATTTTGACGTTTTGATAAAACTCAATTCATGTGCAAAGTCCCTTATATAACTTGTTTAAAATAAATGACTTGGGCCAGTGATATAGCTCAGCGGCATAAGTGCCTGCCTGGCAAGCGTGAGGTCCTGAGTTCCACTCCCCAGTATCCATGTATAAAATAAAATAAAATAAAATAAAATAAAATAAAATAAATGACTCATAAACCATCTTAAAATAAATGTCAGACTGAAATATGGTACTTGAGTTATTTATTTCCTTACAAGCAATTTCTCTACAACAGATAATATAAGATTCATGTTCAATCATATTTGCTTTAAAGAATCATTGCTTGGTTAGAGATAAATATTTACTGAGTATTACAAATGCACAAAACTGCTACTTCTTTTTTTTTTTTTTTTTTTTTGTGGGTACCGGGGGGACGACCTCAGGACCTCGCGTGCCAACAGGCACCCGTGCCGCTGAGCGATATCACCGGCCCCTTTTTCGTATGTGGGTTCCGGGAGTCGAACTCGGGCCTTCGCGCTTGCAAGGCAGGCGCTTACGCCGCTGAGCCATCTCACCGGCCCCAACTGCTACTTCTTCCAGGGATACTCTTTTTTTTTTTTTTTTTTTGTGGGTATGGGGGGTCGACCTCAGGACCTCGCGCGCCACCAGGCCCTCTGCCGCTGAGCGATATCACCGGCCCTTTTTTCGTACGTGGGTTCCAGGAGTCGAACTCGGGCCCTTGTGCTTGCCAGGCAGGCGCTTACACCGCTGAGCCATCTCACCGGCCCCCAGAGATACTCTTAAAATGAAATCTAATTCTATTTCTATTTGAAGGGTAAGGTGCATTAAAATTAGTTTAACCACAATATTTTAATATATTCAATTCTAATAATTTGCATATGACTATTAGCATTATTTTATTTCATTCTAAACTCTCAGAACAACAAATCATCTGACTTTTCATAGCATAACAATTTTTATTCCCTTTCTTGGAGTCAGAGTACTATTTCTGTAGTCAAGGCCAAAACAGTGGCTTATGGATTAAGTCACTGGGTGTCATTAAGGATTCAATAAATTATGTAAATATTCTGATTTTATAAAGACATGGACAAAATGTAGCTGACGACCTATTTGAAACAACGACAAGCATCAGTGAATGACATAATCATCATTACCAAGATAATGGCTACAACTCAGCCATGCATTAAAATTGATTGATAATAGTAATAATGTGATTGTGAAGGTAATGGCTAAAATATACTGCCATTATCTTTCAGTCTTTTCTGACTCTATGGGGTCAAAATAACAGTAAATTCAACATGAGAAATGATGGTAAGGAGGAAGCTATGAAATCCAATCCAAAGAATTCTTACTGACACAGCCCAATTAATAATTCTAAGTCCACCTCATCACCAGATGAAGGCATTAAATAGAAATGGTAATTATGCTTTAATACACGTCTTAACATAAGACTTAGTAAAACATTATTTACTTAGCATTATTGCTAGTAAAACTTAAGATGTTAATACAATCATAGTCAAATTTCAATTTTTCTCAATCTTTTGAAGACAGTATTGTGCTCAAAGTACGGAAAATGATGAAATTATAGAATGTGACTATAGGTTGGCAATTAAAGAGGTAAGCAAAGTAAATGATCCCATGTGAGGATACTTCAAATAGCATCTACAGGTCAATTCTTTAACACTGAGTGAAATATTTAAAAAACATACTTTATAAATTAGAACACTAACATTATCAGTATATATTTAAAAGATCATCTTTGGGTTTTTTTCATGCTATGCCAATTTATTTTTATTGCTAAAATACAATTAAGTAAGTCCTATATTATCTAGTGTAACTATAATTTCATTGTGGGTTTAGATTGCAAAGTAATTTTCCTATGCCGAATTCAGGAATAGGAAATGGAAAACCACCATTACCTGAAACTCAGTATCCTCATAAAAACTCCAACACATTTTCACTGCCACACCAGTAAAAATAATGTCTGCCTAACTGTTTTCACACATCCATTCTCAAAATGCCTGGGGCTGAAATGATCCCTGCCTTCTCCAACTCGTTATTCCCTAGATTCAGTATCTATTGAGCCTGGAAGGTGAGGAAAGGGATAGAGCAAGAGGAATGAATAAATGTGATGGAAATAATTTGGATCATTGCTGCCGTTTGTGTTAGGTATTTGTGTTCTCTCACATTTGCTGAAAGAAGCTAAGTTTGACATTAAAATGGTACATTCCAGTATGATGTGCCACTTCCCAGGGGAATAACAAAGAATAGAAGCAGTAACATGGGATTGGCCAGAAAGAATTTAAAGAAATGCTTCCAGGACCTCAATAGTTTTCAGGAAGAAGTTTCTAGGTACAGGGGCACTAAGGAAATGATTGCGATTGACTTGAAATGTATTTATTGTGCTTGTTCTTGTGTCTGAGAAGGTCAATGATCATGTGGAACATAAATATAAATTGTTTTTCTTGGCTAGATGTAAAAGTGAAAGGATTTGACATAATTTTTCTATGCTACAGCTTGTTAAAGAAGATAAGTATTTTTAGAGAGAGTAGGAAAACTAATTTAGAAAGGAAGCCAAGAAGAAAAAAAATCTAAAGAGGATAGAGAATCCAAACCATCATTAAGAATGCAATAAATGGAATAAACTGATATAGAGCAGAAAGACAACAAATTGCTGAGTACTGAAAATAGTGAAGTGCCAAGTAAATTGTTTTATTCACAAGTGAATGGTTATGATATTCTAAACAAGAGTGATGAATATGGATTTTTGGAAGAATCACAACAGCATCTCATGCTTTATATAACACCAAGGAGCATCAGAAATGCTAGCCAAATGAGACCACTCTATAGCTAGGAAGCCACGGAACACGGTTTTATACGCCTTACAGGGAGCCTTGGGTCATCCTGACGCACGTATGAGATGGAGCAGAGGAGTCTGTGGAAATTTATCAAGCAGCCAAATGCCGACACACATAGAAGTGACTGTACCAGGAGAAACTTGGGATCTCCAGTGACATTTCATTCTGAATAGGAGAGTCAAAGACATGGGAGCACAGGTGTTGTTCTCATTTCTTCTTCTAGCTTAATCTTACGACTTTAGAGGGAAAAAAAATCCAAAAAACAAAAAAATCAGCTTTGAAAGTACACACCTGATTATTAACAATAATGTTGAAAATAGGACTTGGTTTTCTGGCTGGTGCCTTCAGATAACTGAAAAAAAGAAAAAAAAGAGGGCTCCTGGATTTTTATGTGTATTTTATGAAGAATAAGCCCTGACAGGAAAATGACTGAGGTGCATTAGTTAAAATTCAGTTTGGCTTAAACAAAATAGTTTAGTTCTTCATCCAATAAACATCTGGAAGAATGACAACTCTGCTTCACAAAAACATGTGGGAGTTTCCAGGACTATTCAGTTCAGTTTTCCACAATCACACTGTTCTCATAATGCAAGGCAGAATCCAAATTCCAGCAGGAGCATGGAATGGTGGAAGAAAACCTGGTACAGAGAGCTACTGCTGCAATCTTGTTCGGGAAGATTTCTGGACGTTGCCATAGGACAGCTAGACCTTGGTCACATGGTCACACTGAACTGTAAAGGAGACTGGGAGATGAAATATTTATTTTACACAGCCAGCAAAAAGCCATTGCTATGGACAAAGAAGGGAAATAGGGGAGCAACAGCTAGTAGTCTTTGCTCAGAAATTTGGGGAGAAAATGCCTGCACGTGACTGAATGAATAAGTGATATAACGGATGATTTGTGCTGTCACAAACTTGAAAAATTAACAAAAGAGAGTGAGAGAACAAAAAGCTCAGTGTGCCTCATAAGAAAAGGTCTGGATTCAAAAGGTGTACTTCAAATGGGTACTAAAAAACATAGATATGTACAAGGACAAATATCATAGTAGAAAAGAGCTACATGGCATTATAGATGTTGTTATGAGCAGCTCTTCAATTCATCAATGACAAGTAAGTGAAAGGAACAGCTAATTTGTTGAGTGCCATAGTTTATCTGCCAATTTATAAGTTGAGGTGGCTAAATGAAAAGAAAAAATGGTGATAGATAAGAGTGCTGCACTGCATATTATTCATAAATACAAAGACCTGGAGTTCATTGAGGTGATGTGATTTATTCACATGACTAAAGTCCTGGGCAGTTTGCACCCTCAGTCTAAGGCATCAGAGTGTTACTTCTAAAATAGTTAACATAATCTGAGGTTGAATTAATAAATGCAACTCATTTGTTAAATAACTATGTGTTTCCAAGGTACTTGGGGGATTAATTTCAATAAAGGCATAATAGAACCTCTTCTTTACCTCAAGGGACATATTTTAAAAAATCAATTTTATGTTTTTCTACTTTAGTAAAGAAAGGCTTGGAGCCGGTGAGATGGCTCAGCAGCGTAAGCACCTGCCCGGCAAGCGCGAGGGCCAGAGTTCGACTCCCGGAACCCACATACGAAAAAGGGGCCGGTGATATCGCTCAGCGGCACGGGCGCCTGCTGGCGCGCGAGGTCCTGAGGTCGACCCCCGGTACCCACAAAAAAAAAGAAAAAAAAAGAAAGGCTTGAGTGTTTCCACAAACATATCTGATATGGATGCCTGGGAGAGACAGGAGATACATTTGTTCACAACTTAATCATCTCATCTTTTCATCATTTAATCAAGTCGTGACGACTTTCACTGTTACACAAACATTCACTGTCATTTGCTGTTAAATTTATAACCTTAACAGACTGCTGGTTAACAATAGAAAGTATAAAGGACAGTGAGTTAAATATAAGTTTTTAAGCATAAAAATAAATTCAAGCTTCACTTTAACTTATTTTTATCGAGGTATATCTGGCAATTCACAATTGATTTGTAAATGATCTTCAGATTAGTAAAATATCTACCTCGAATGGGGTTTGGAAATAAACATTCAATAAATATTTATTAAATAATTTTGTATGTTACAGAAAATATAATGACAATCATATACTGAAGCTAGCATCACTTTTGTGGGGCTATACTCTCTACGCTGGCAATACTTTATTTGTGGGATACTATTACATATAACAGAATTGAACTATTTTCTTACCTCATTGTTTAGAAACTAAAACAACTGTAAAAATAAGTGAGCTAACTACTTTATAATACAAGAGGTATCATGATCAGATAAGGAAAGCATGTTTTGTCATTTTTGATGCTATGACATTTATGTTTCAGTTTCCATTTGTTAAAACACATTTTTAATTTTGCACACACCACAGAAAGTGTATTGAACTTTTGTTTTTTTTAAAAAATCATAATTTAAATGAAATAAAGGGATCTTCATCATTTGTTAAAGAGGAATTGTTGACATAGTTTTTATTATATCCAAACTCTCAAATAATGAAATGATTAAAAATATTCTCAAGGAAGTTAGTGAGGTTGTATTATTGAACAATAAGTCTACGGTTTATATCAAGGAAATAAATGCTAATATTCTGTCTTGGGCTATCTATCTTAGCCCAGTGCTCACTGAGACACCAGTTTTAGGTAAATTAGATAGCCAATAAAGAGTCTAGATTCACAGTGGAACTCATGAGTAAGGGCCAAAGAAGCTCTGGTAATGTTGAGCATGACCAGTGTGTTCACCTTTCTGTTTTACTGCTATGTGAAAACTGTATTGATTTATTCTGCATAGTAATACCTGGAGTCAGAGCTACCCATAAATACAATGAGCCACTTGAGAGCTGGTAACCAGTAACAAATCAATATGGATATATAGCTGAAAGATGAATCAATGAGATGCAAGAGCCAACAAAATATAAAAGGAGGACATCATATCAGTGAAAAAAAAAAGGAACAGGATATTTAATAATGTTAAAAATGAGATAGCTGGGCCGGTGAGATGGCTCAGTGGCGTAAGCACCTGCCTGGCAAGTGCGAGGGCCAGAGTTCGACTCCCGGATCCCACATATGAAAAAAGGGCCGGTGATATCGCTCAGCGGCACGGGTGCCTGTTGGCGCGCGAGGTCCTGAAGTCGACCCTCCGGTACCCACAAAAAAAAAAAAAAAAAAAAAATGAGATAGCTATTTGCAAAATACATTGTCCGTTTTGGATGTCACACTATATCCACAAATTAATTTTAGATGGATTTAAGGAAATTTGAATTTATTTTTGAAGTTCAAACTTGAAAAGCTAGAATAAAGTATATTCCAGACAATGGAATGACAATGACTTCAGAATAAAAGCACTAGTAAAATGTAATACATGTCAGAAATAAAATGTAATAACAGATCTAGAGGTAGGGGCTACACAAAAGTTAATCATTCTGAGTACAGTAAAACCCAGAGTAGCAGAAGATTAGTGAAACAGCCAGGATTAGGAAAGAATAGGCATGTCAAGAGTGCAAAGGGTGTGCGGGAGAAAAATGATTACTGGTAAAAGTTTTGCACTGGGCAATTAGCAAGGCACTGATGACCTTAACTAGAGGAAAACAATGAAGAGATTAGAAGTTAAGGTACAAGAGTTAAAAGGAAGAAAACTAAGAGCAGATTGAGGCTATGTGTTCATGAAATTTGGTGCTGGTGAAAAGGAATCAGAATATTCTTCTGAAAAGGCTTTAGAATTAAGAGCAGGGACATTTTATTCATTTGATCCATGATTACACAGCACACAACTGATGAAAATTTCAAAGGCATACAAATATACTTAAAAATTTAGGACATTGACAATAAAATTTGAAAACGGAATAAGAAATAGAGATTAGCAAATATTTCACAAACAAAACATGCTATTATGCTTCGTTATTAAATTTAGTCATTTTTCATAACACCTGGAAATAATTTGATAGTATTGTTTCATTTTGTAAGAATTCTTAAGAATGCTTAATATGGGCAAAAAATTTATAGCTGGGGTAAATTCAATGATTTAGTTTAGACTAAATAATTTCAAAAGAAAGATCACATATAACTTTAAAAATAACTATGAAATACTGTATCTATTGAACAACAGGGATGTATTTTGACATGGGTGATTCTATGGGGGGGTCTCAGGAGATAGCATCTGAGACCTACGGAAAATCTTAAAACAGCCCTGACTGCGAGAAAAAATTAAAAAGGGATTCCTACAATTAAAAGACAAAAAGGAGAGCAACTGAAGATGTTTCAGAAGGCAGGAAGACACGACTGAGTCAAGTCACTGGTATTTAAAGGCAATTCTCTTGAATTTACAATAGCAAACACACACACACACACACAGGTGTATTTAATAATGGGAGAAATGACATACAGAATATGTTAAAAATATAACACGGAGATACAGGATTTTAGTATGTCAAAAATACAGCACTTATTTAGAAAAACTTTCTTTGCTATTCTTGTAACTGTCAGTGTACAAAAACTTCAGCAGTATAAATACATATCTTAGCTTTACTCTTTAATTAAGGCCATACTAACATCAAACAGGTAACCAACTTGATCAAACATGAATGTTTTACATAATTTACTATTTGCTTATGTAATTTAATTATAATTTGCAGCTTGAGAATTTAAAATACCAGTAAGAAATTCTCTAGACATTCTGGAGTGGACTGAACATTTCTGTATGCATACGCCTGGAGTTTCTATGTATAAACCCAGGTATTTGGAGGGTTGTAAAACAGCCAAAGAAGCTAATCCCACAAACACAGGGGAACAATTTCCAACACACAGGCAAACTGTGACTAAACAGGCCAGGAGAAATAAAATCAATTTAGAAAAGCTGTTTTCAAGTGTTTTAGTTTCAGGACCACTTGACACTCTCAAAATTACTGAGGACAACAAAGAGCTTTTGTACCTAGGAGTCAGAACTACTTAAAATTAATGCATTAGAAATTTAAATGGTGGTATTTTGAAAACATTTATTTATTCACTTTAAAAAATAATAAAGGCCCCTTATAGGTCAAGATGATCACCAGCTGATATCATCAGCATAGATAGTTACAGTCATTTCCTCTTCTTATTTACTGTTCATACCCAATTCATTTCCCTAAATTGCAATTTCTAGCCTGACCTTTTTCAAATTTTAAATTCTAGTGACTCTCCAGTGTCTTCAAATGAAAGCTCAAATTCCTTAAGTTGGCATTCAAGGCCTTCAGCAATCTGACCCTGAGTCTTTTCCCACGCTCTCCTGTTATTTTGTTACACTTCCTATTCCAGACAGATAGCTTTAGGGTCGATGCTGCTAACATGACTTTGAATCTTTGCTTCCATGACCTTGGAGATACTTTCTTCTCTCAAAATTAGCATCATATTTTTACCCCATGTTAAGGTGATCCATTCTTCAAGATCTAATTCAGACTCTGCTCAAGTCCTAACTTGACCACTTCACATGCATAACAATTCTTTCTTCTGAATTTCTATGGAATTAATTTTCCATCCTGCTATTTTTAGCAATTGGCATTTTTTTTTCCTGGGTATCATTCATTTCCTTTTTCTGGAAGAAGAAAAACTACTAACTGAATTTTGATATGTATCTTATTAACATCCAGTTATTATGATGACATAATAGAGCCATCAGCTCAGGTTTCTAGAATATTACTGGATCTCATATTTCATCTTCATATACCTAAGATATATGCACACATAAAGTATGATAGTGGTCTACATACAGAGTATCGGTATTTCCTACAATTTCTAAAGTGCATTTACATTATAACTTACTTCTTATAACTGTCCCTATGTCACAAGAGGAAGTTATCCATTTGGTAAACATATTTTAATCCATCACCAAAGACATTATTAATAGTAATAAATAATAAATTCCATGTGTTCTATATATTTGGGACAAGAATAAGTCATTAAAAATCCATGTAGCTTCTTTATATACTTTATATTATTATAATCATTATTATATCTATATTATCAATCATATAGATTATTAATTAAAATCTAGTCTGTATTTTAAAAAATTAATAGACCTTGTTTTTTAGAACAGTTTTATATTTACAGAGAAGCGGAGCAGGTAGTAGAGCTCCCATATACCATCCCCATTTTGTCCCACAGCTCCTCTATTAGGAACATCCCGAGTGAACGTGGTACATCTGCTACAATTAATGAACGAATACTGGATCCATATCATTAACAAAAGTTTAAAGTTTACATTAAGTTCACTCTGCCTTGTACAGGTCTATGAGTTTTGACATGTGCAAAAATAATGAATCTATTGTTACAGTATCACACACAGTGCTTCGTGGATTTAAATAACCCCTGTGATTCACTGTTCCATGCTGCGTCTCTTCTCCCCAGTCCTCCAGCAACTCCTGATGTCTACTATCTGCAGCCTTTGCAAGAACATCATATGGTTGGAGTCATTATATACAGCTTTTTCAGACTGGCTTCTTTCACCTAGCAATATGCATTTAAGCCTTCTCTGTATCTTACTGTGGCTTGAGAGCTCATTTTTAAAATGCTAAATAATATTTGCCTTTGCAAGACTGTACAGTTTGTTTATCCATTTACTTGGACATCGTGGTTGTCTCTAGTTTTTGGTGATAGAAAGAACACTGCTATAAAACCATTTATGTTCAGATTTCTGCGTAGATAGAGGTTTTCTACTCAACAGGGTAAATGCCTAGGGGCACGAATGCTAGACTGTACTGTAAAGGGGCTCTTTCTTAGATTCTTACTAGCAATGCATCAGCGTGTGGGTTGCTTTGCATCCTTGTCAGTGTATAGTACTGTGCTGCCAGTGTTTTAGATTTTAGTTATTGTCATAGTTGTATAGTGGTATCCCATTGTTTCAATTTGCAATTTCATAATGACATATACTGGACATCTTTTCATATGTTTGCCACCTGCCTGTCTTCTTTGGTGAAGGTATCTGTTCAGATGCTTTGCCCACTTTTGCCTTCTTTTTCCTTATTATCTTTTAAGAGTTCTCTGTATGCTTTAGAGATGCTGGATATATTTTTTGATATAAACTGAATGACATCTATAGCCTTACGTGTAACATATTTATGACAGTTAAGATTTTCTACTCAATGATCCAGGCTTGATAGAAAATCCTGAATGTCATTTAACATTAAGAATATATTTTTCTTTGTTGATATCAGTTATTTTTCATGTCCCAAGAAAGTATACTTGGTCAAAATTAAATGTTCTAATTAGTTTAACCATCAAACAACATATAGTTATGTTAGAACATACATGCTCCGCCCAAACTTTTAATATAAAACTTGAAAATTCAGAGAAAAGAAATGTTCAATATGCTCGAATAGGAAGGTAGATTTCTGCGTAACAAGGCACTAAAAGTTTTTCTAACAGGAAAGTTAAAAGCACTTTCAAATCATAAAGCTATTGGTCATAAAAACAAAAAATTAGCACCAATTTCCAAAGTACGAGCTTAGGGGAAGACTTAAACTTCTGGAAGTAGATGTTGGAGAATTCTTAAAAAAATAATAGCAATTTATCCCAAGGTTCCTTCCTTCTCATTCCAAAGGGGATACAGGATTATATAAACATGCAAAAAGGCTTAGATAAATTAATGAACTGTTGAACCACAGGAAATAAACAGGGAGGCCAGCTAGGGTATATTGTCTAGTTTCTAAGAGTGATCCTGAATAGTGAATTTATGCTATTGTTGACAATACTGTTGACAAGGCTAAATGGTCAAACTGCTTTCTGTATTGTCCCTTTTCATGTTCTGTTGTATGAGCTGCTCTGTCTGTTTCTGTCTCTGTCTCTCTCTGTCTTTCACCCCTGCCCCCTTTCCTATTACCCATAATGTTACCACAGTCATTATGTTAACAATTTGATGCATCTACGTAATATGCCTTAAGTAATTGGAAATAAATCCCCTAGAGTACTCTCTATTTGAACAAATTTCTCTTTAACAGAAATAGAGATCCACAGAAAAAGATGGGCTCTTATATTAGTCTTATAGGAGACAGCACCAAGTACAGTTTAATTAACTTATGTTGTAGCCAACTTAATGTGTGCATGTTGCACATTCCTTTATTGTGTCTCCTGGGCAAGTCCCTGACTCCATTAGTTTACATAGTTAATATTTCCACAGATGTTTGTGGATACTGAAAGGAGCATCAATTTCCATTCTGCACCTGAACAAAAAAGTAGTAACATTAATTTCTTTATCTCTGGCTTTTCTTGATTAAAAGATGGACACAGAACATATGGCTAAACAGAGCAGAAAATCGGGGTTCATGGGGTATTGATTCCTCCACTGCTTAATGCTCTCCCAAGCAATCGACTTGTAGATATGCTGATTTCACAGTGTGAAAGAATTTCTAAAAAATATGACAGGCAATTAAGAACACAGGAACATAGCCATTTCAAGTCTATTCTCATCCCAGTTAAAGGCAGAATCATGACAAAGATTTTTTAGTATCCTTAACCCTAATTTAGCGGGATAAGATTAATAATGTTTATCACCTCTTGCGTGTCAAAGTGGAATGAAGAATTAGTAGATGGTGGACAGGCCAAGGATAGAGGAAAAGCTTTTGAGGGTAGAACAATATGAACATATTGTCATGATTAGATCCTAGATCTAAGGGAAGGAGGTCGCAGGTCACAGTTAATGGTAGCTCTTATTCAACAGTTATATTTTGTGGACAATTGTTCTGTAAAACAAAAGCTAGGCAACATTACAGATTCCATATTCTGGATCTGATCATAAAAGATCCCCTAAGCTTTTGCATAAACATTCTCCTTTCTATCTAAAAGAAAATACGATATTGAATAAAGGGAGGAACAACAGGAGTAAAGAGATTTGAAGGAAAGGAAAATGTTGACTTAATCAAATTTTACAGTAGTAAGATTATTAGAGATCAACTATTTTATGTGTTCTTAAATAGTTATAAATTTACTCAATTTTGAAGACGTTGAGGTATGTCGAATCAATGAATTTCTTCAGTATTACTCATTGTATTGGTACAGATTTAATCTAATGCGATTCTGCAGCATGGCGTATTTCCCTCTGTTCCTGTTTTTTTCTGTGTGGGTACCGGGGGTCGACCTCAGGACCTCACGCGCCAGCAGGCGCCAGCGCCACTGAGCGATATCACCAGCCCTTTTTTCATATGTGGGTACCGGGAGTTGAACTCAGGACCTCAGCGCTTGCCAGGCAGGCACTTATGCTGCTGAGCTATCTCACCGGCCCCCTCTGTTCCTGTTTTAATGAAAACGACAAGGAGTTCTAGTTATCAGATCAGTAATTATCAGATCAGCATATTTAGGAGGGGTAGGGTGCTTGCCTGAATGGAGAAGGGCGCACAACTGGCTCATGAAAATCTGTTGAATTTTCTGTGAAGGCATCGGTATCATGATTTGCCTTGGGCTTGCGAATGCTAGAATCTCCTATAGCTCTTCAGGCCTGTGTTCTCCAAAAAGCTTTCTTTTTAATTATGGTATATCTAGAGATGTGTTTACTAGTTATGTTACATTTTAACTTCGGTATTTCAGAAACTTAAAAATTAATTAGAAAGGTATAAAGCTATAAAATTTTATGTAAACGGGGTTCATAGTTTTGTTTTAAATATTTCTTTAATGTATTAAAAAGTTTTAAACACATTTTTTAAGGCAGTAGGCTGTTTACTATCATTTACAATCACTTTAATTGGAATTTTATTCATTTTCAGTATATTAAGGAACTATTGTGTCAGCAATAATTTTTAAGATAAAGTTTAACCAAACAGGAGAGTCCAAAATGTTAGCTTATTATATAACTTTCACAGTTTTAAATAATGATTGAGAACCAGACTGTCTGGGTTCGAATTCCTATCCTATCACTTATCAGTTAGAAGAACTTGGCAAATTACTTAGCTACTCCGTGCCTCAGCTTTCTGAACTGTGATGCGGGGATAACAAGTGTACCTGTTTTGTAATCTGTGATGTTGTGCAATCAGTTAATTACTGATTACGCTGTTCCAAAAATCATTTCATATATATGCTAATTCATTTTATTTGTACCTCTAGTTTCTCTTAGTTCACTGAAAAGAAAGTTTTGTGCTGTTATCTGTTTGTTTGTTGTAAGAATCTTTTTTTAAAATCTGAGTTACTATTTTGAAGATAATGATACTCAGTGTATTAACTTTTGCTATTCTTTTATTATTTTGTTACAAAATTTTATTTTATTTTTTCATAAAATAAAAAAGGTACATAGAAGTGGATTTGAAAAACATTGCTATTTTAGTTTCTCAGAGTTCTCAAACAACTCATTTGATTTGAAATAAACTTGGCCAACGTCCCTCTCCCCGCTCGAAAAATACATAATAGTACTGGAACAATCCTTGGCATTTGGTATGAATCTAATAAGCACGAGCTATTACTGTTATTATAGTACATTAAAATATAGTTCTACAAAATGAATTTGGAGATCTTTTTCTTTGAGTACAGATCTCTTTCTCTACACAATGAAAATTCATCATTCTGCACAATGCATCTGTAATGACTGCTCTGATGTTGTGCTAAGGGAAGGCAGCCTCAAGCTGAGTTTTAATAATCTGAACAGCTTCCAGGTAAAACAGAAGTAAGAGCAAATGGCCTTTGTTGGACAATCTGCAAAGTGAGTGAATAATTGGTTTACCTTTCTGTGATTCCTTGCAGATATCATGGAAATCAGGACAGTGGCAGTTGGAATTGTGGCAATCAAAGGGGTGGAAAGTGAATATTATCTTGCAATGAACAAGGAAGGAAAGCTCTATGCAAAGGTATTCATAATTCATAGCGTAGACTTAATTTTTCAAAATTATTTTTGTTAAAAACATCTTGCCTTTCTGAAAGGAAAAAATGGAACTAATTTCTTTCTAATGTTAATATTTGATGATTTCATTGAAACACTTCTTATTAAAGCATTAAGAATAAATGTTTTCTGAGTGACCTTGGGGAAACTGCTTGAGCTATCTGGACTTTGGTTTCTTCATCTGTGAAATGAATCGCAACAACTGAACTCTAAGGATCTTTTTATCTCCAAACTTCCATGTGCATTTTAGATACTTGACATCTAAAATTTCTGTCAGTATTAAAGCTCTTTTCGTTAAAGTTCACTCAATTTACACATTGCTGACATGAAAATTCTGGGGGAAAAAACTATGAAGCATTCAGTTCATTTATCAACATCAGTCTCACAATCACGGGCTTTGAACTGCAAGCATTCACATTATTTCCACTTTATTACAATGTGAAATATGTAACAGTTCATCCCGCTATAGTAAAGTATAATTGACTTTCCTATGCATAGCTCAGCACAATGCCTGGCACAAACAAATTATATAAGAAAATAGGTTGAATGAATTAAATTGAATAGATGAATAAATAAATTAACTTCTAATTTTCTGTTCAGCATAATGCCTGGCACAAGCAAATTACATAGGAATATAGGTTGAATGAATGAATGAATGAATTGAACTACATAGATGAATGAATAACGTCTAATTTTCTGTTCTTATTGAAGGTAAGGTAGTAGTAAATGAAGAAAAGTTTGTGAACCAGGTCCCTCACCTGAGGGAGGCAGAGGTCCTACACCAAATTTCCAGGGGCTAGCGAATGAGTGACATGGGGTGGCAGTAGGAGTGCTACCATAGGAGAACAGTCGAAACTGAAGGCTCAAAGTGATATTTTTGAAATCATGGTATATATATATATATATATATATATATATATATATATATATATAATCTTTTTTGCTTTGTTTTAAATTTAAGATGTATTGTTTGGACAATAAAAAAACCTGTAGATATAGTTAATAAACTGTATTAGGCTGCTTGATCTGTGGTTTTAAAAATAGTCATCTATGCTTCGACTCTACCAAAAATTAACTGCTTATTCTCTGTTTAATTGAGACCCCCTAGAACTCATGCTGTTTGTTGTTTTAACAGAAAGAATGTAATGAAGATTGCAACTTCAAAGAATTAATTCTGGAAAACCATTACAACACATATGCATCAGCTAAATGGACACACAGTGGAGGAGAAATGTTTGTCGCCTTAAGTCACAGGGGGGTTCCTGTAAAAGGGAAGAAAACAAAGAAAGAACAAAAAACAGCCCACTTTCTTCCCATGGCAATAACCTAATCATAGATGGTATATAAGAAACCAGTTCTAGCAGGGAGATTTCTTTAAGTGGACTGTTTTCTTTCTTTTTTTCTTTTCCTTCTTTTTTTTTTTTTTTTTTTTAAGTAACCAAGAAAGGCTGGAAAACTACTGAAAAGCTGATCAAGCTGGACTTGCGCATTTATGTTTATTTTAAGAGACTGCATTAAAGAAAGATTTGAAAAATATACACAAAAATCAGATTTAGTAACTAAAAGTTGTAAAAAATTGTAAAACTGGTTGTACAATCATGGTGTTAGTAATAGTAATGTTTTTCTCTTAAGTTAATTTACCCTTAGAGTATGTTAGATTCGATTATCTGATGATTATTTAAGTATTCCTATCTGCTTATAAAATGGCTGCTATAATAATGATAATAATGCAGATGATGTTATATGAGATATATCAGACCTAAAGGCTGCTGGAAAGATTTGTCAGATAATCAAGCCAACACTAACTATGAAAGATGAGCAGTATGTCAAGTGCTTTCCAGTGAAAAATTATGACAATCAGAAACTGAGGCACTAATCAGAAAAAAAAAAAAAGGATGATTCTCAAAAATTCTACTATTGAATTAAATCAAACAGGTAATTTTACAAAATTATAGGCTTAGGGCATATGTGTACCTATTAACAAGAATAAAATTCCTAATGCTGCTCAAATTGAAAGGGTATTTCTAAAAGGGTGTTTTCAAAAATCTTGTATATAAAATAGCAGTAATGATGATAATACTGTCCTTCATCTCACTTGCCACAAAGTAACATTTTATACTTCCTGAAAGTAAAATTCAGAAATGTTTTTTTTTTAAGTAACATAATCTATCTTTTGTATAATTCATATTTGGGAATATGGCTTTTAATAATGTTCTTCCCACAAATAATCATGCTTTTTCTCTGTGGTTACAGCATTAAACTCTATTTTAAGTTGTAGTTGAACTTTATTGTTTTGTTATTTAAGTTTGTTATTTATAAAAACAACAACTATAATAAGCTGTATCTGTTCCACATGCTTTTAATTTTAAAGGAATAACAAAACTGTCTGGCTCAACTGCAGATTTCCCCTCCCCTTTGTGACCGACACCGAGTCTAGAACACAGTAATTGGGCCACAGGCCCTGGATGACTGACAACAATGACAACCTGCAGCAATGCTCACAACAGATTCTCACAGAGAACAACGCAGATATGTGAAAACTGCTTTGCTGCAATACTCTTGCCAGCTAAATCAGATTGTATAAGTAAAGTCATTCCAGATAAAAAGAAGTTACAAGATTTTTAACAATGACTATATTTGAGTGCATAAGTAGAAAAGTGTCATATTTTAAAAACTATGCAAATGTAATTTTCTAATCTCCAGAAATATCTGCCATGCAAGTGAAGGCAGCACTGAAAGTTATTTTGCTGTTAGGTAGCCAGAGCACAGTGCCCTCTATTTGGGATACAAGTAGGGATACAGAGCCCTGAACAGCCTGAAGCCTTGAGGCAAGGCCAGACACCAGGCTTATCAGAGAGGTAAATGTCCACTTCAAAATTCTCTCACTGGGAGATGTTGGGAGCACTTTATATGTTCACCAATGGGAAGTCAACATTTGTCTAAATTAAACTGTTGTGATGCTAATCATTGTGGTTTTCATTTCAAAATGTTTGTCATTCAAGTCCCTTTATATTCCATTAAATATTATTTGGTAATACATTTATGGGCGAGAACTTTATGAAGAAGCTTTGTCAACAGAAACAACAGTCATTTGATATTCTTGTGGTTCACCTGCATGACCAGGCTGCAGGAAGCTAGGAAGACCTGCACTTCCTCAGATACACTCTAGGAAGGCGCCATGACGGATAACCTGAAGCTTATTTGACTCAAGGACCTTGCCATTCTAGGTTCCTAGCTGAGGACAGGGGCCTTGTGAACATATGGACAGCGGAGGAGGACTTAGGTTTTCATATTTGTTTCCTTTGAGCCTAGCAGAGTGTTTGTCCACAATCAGTTTTCCATATAAAACCACTCAATATTTGAGTATCAGAGATTTGTAGTGATACTAATCTTACTTCATTTTTAAAAGCTGAGGTTTCCAGCACTCTGGGAGGATGAGGTAGGAAAATCACATGTTTGAGCCCAGTCTGGGCAGCTTAGTGAGACCTTGTCTCAAAATAAAAAAATTTTACGAGGGCCGGTGATATGGCTCAGCAGCATTCGCACCTGCCTGGCAAGCGCGAGGTCCTGAGTTCTACTCCCGGAACCCACATAAAGGAAAAAAAGGGCCGGTGATATTGCTCAGTGACACAAGTGCCTGCTGGCAAGCACGAGGTCCTGAGTTCAACTCCTGGTACCCACATAAAAAGAAATTTTTTTTACGAAAGGGTTGGGCTCAATGTGAAGGTCCTGCCGTCAATCTCCAGTAACATGCATGCACACACACACACACACACACACACACAAACACATGAACACACAAACACTGAAGTGAAACATAAAATACAGAAATTTAAACAGAATTAGTGTCTATACATATAAAATGAGCAATAACCACCATCAAATTATACAGCAGTGCTATTAGGCAAAACTCATATTTAGTAGTAATTCCATTCTTGATACTACAAATCAGCTACAAAGTCTTCCTAAAACAATTCATCATGCAAATTTTACAAAATAAAATCTGCTTTAGTTACATATGCTTAGAATCTTCAAACTGTATAGGGACTTTATCCTCCTTATGCATGAGGAAACTGAGGTTTTAATGTACCCAAGGACATACTGCCGGATCGACACCGAACAGTCACGAGATCCTAGGTCACTTGTCACCTGCTTCCTAGATTCTATGATTATTAGTTAGAACCTCCAGAGACATGATCTTTACATTTGCAAACAAATGTGATCAGTTTGGCATCTTCGTATACAATGATTTATCTACAGTGTGATGATTTGACTTAAAGAAAGAAAATAAATGATGACTTTTTTTTTGGTACTGGGAATCGAACTCAGGACCTTGTGCTTGCCAGACAGGTACTGTGCCACTGAGTTATATCCCCGGCCCCTTGTCTTTTTTTTTTTAAATAATGCCATTTATAATCCTGATTCCTATTCCACTTTTACATGAACCCCTTAATTTACAAGTGAAAAATATTTGTTGTGAAAAATATCGTTATAAGCACCTTTCTAAAGTGCTCTTTAAGAGGAAAGTAGAAAAACACACAAGTTTTCAACAAGGAAAGAAAAAAATTTAAATAATATGAAATGTTAACAAAATAAATAATACAAAAGATAATCTCAATGTGATAATTTAAAGATACTTTCGACACATAATTACTTAGAACACAAAGTGCAACAACTGCATTTTGACAGAGGTAAGCCAGGATATAAAGAGCCTTTGAGTTCGTTATAAATTCAAGACAATAACAGAAGAGAAGGGAAATTAGAAACAAATTCTTAAGAGTTTCTCTCACTCAGAATTCGCTGTTCTGGGTCTTTACAGAGTACAAAAGAATATAAAGATTTACTTTGGAGCTCAATAGTAAAAAAAGAAACCCTAAAATCATAAATACCCTGAAGGTGTGCCTCTCACAATTTTTTTTTTTTTTTTTTTTTGAGACAGGGTCTCACTGTGTAGTCCAGGCTGGCCTTTAACTCATTATGTAGCCCAGGCTGGCCTTGAACTCATGGAGATCCACCTGCCTCAGCCTCTCCAGTGCTGGGATTACAGGCGTGTGCCACCATACCTGGCACAATTTTCTGTTGAGATACCTACAATAATATAAGTGGGAAAGAAAGTATAGGCAATGCAAAGGAGGCCCATCAAAGACAGAATTCCTAAAAATTTTTTCTCTTAAAATTCATGTGATTTTTGCATTTTACTCCAAAATACATTGTGTTTGCTTTAATGTGAGAATGTAATACCAGGGAGCAAAATTGATGTTTCAGAAGAACATACAAGGCTTATCCCAAGGCTTCCTTTACACCTCGGCCTCGCTGCTATCTACTTGGGCATGAATAAGATATAAGAGATCTACCTCTCACAGTTCACCTTGACTCACAAACAACATAGGGCTAAAAAAAAAAAAAACAAACCCAAAGTTAGTTAAGTTCGCTATGTACAGGAGTGATAGCAAAGATATTTAACAGCCATTCTAGATGGTGACTGGCTAATCAGAATGTACTGATCTAGCACGCGGATGCAGGCCACTGTGACTCACTTGTGGGTACCAGATGGTTATCAGCCTTGACATTTCTATGATCATTTAAAACAGAGCTTTTGGAAAATGTCTATTAATTGGTTTCTTTCTAGTTAGAGTTAAGATATCATTTAAGATATATCTCTACATAAAATAGTTCGTTAAAACTTCATTTCTAACTGGTTCAGGATTGTTATCAGGCTATTCTTGATTCTACTATTTTTTCTTCCACTTCATGTCACTATATTTACTCAACAAAGCTCTGCCTTCGATGAAGTTATCTTAGTCCTTCGGGGCCTTCATGTACTCCCACCCATCCTTCAGCTTTAAGTGGTTTGTCAAGAACATTTATTTTGTCTTGAGATTTGACATGAAGAAATAATAAAATCCTGGTATCTCCCCAACAGGTCCCAATTTCTCCCTTCTCAAACCATGCTGGTCAAGAAACCATGTATTTACTCTTAGCTGAGAAGATGCCTCTTTGTTTTCCATTTCCTGATTATTATGTGGTTCCATTTCCAAACCATCATATTGAGTTTATTTTATTTATTTATTTTTTTGTGGGTACCGGGGGGTTGACCTCAGGACCTCGAGCGCCAGCAGGCACCCGTGCCGCTGAGCGATATCACCGGCCCCTTTTTTGTATGTGGGTTCCGGGAGTCGAACTCGGGCCCTCGCGCTTGCCGGGCAGGTGCTTATGCCACTGAGCCATCTCACCGGCCCCATATTGAGTTTATAAGAACCTACACACACTTACTTTCTTTCATACCATCAGTGCTTACATCCTAATAATTAAAATGCGAAGTAATAACATTCAGCTTGAGGATGACAAAGCCCTCTCTTGATGAATCCAGCCATGTATTAGTTAATATTTGTTGCTGTGTAACAAACAAAAACTTCATGGCATAAAACAACGAATACGTATGATCTCGTAGTCTGTGTGGTTCCGGAACCTGGATATGTGTGGTCAGCTTGGTGTCTCTGGTTGGAGTTCCTCAGAAAGCGGCAGGCACATACCTTCAGCACTCCAGTCAGAGAAGGGCCAGTCAGGGCCTTGCTGGCTGTCGTCCGGATCATCACTTCCTCACGAGTCCTCTCTGTAACACCGCTTATAACAGGAAGTTTGTTTTCCATGGAGCAAGGAGTCAGAGAGAGTGAAAGTGCCCAAAATGGAAGTCACAGTTTTAAAAAATAATTTAATCTCCAATGTGATGACACTTCTGCTTACAATCAAGGTGAGGATATTACCCAAGTGCATATCTACCAGAAGAGCAGGTCACAGGAGGCTGTGCTGAAGGCTGCCTAAAACGAGCCACAAAGGAGGTATTTTTAAGGTCACTACTATGAGCTGGGTTCTGGAAAGCACCCTAGGAGTAAGTCATAGCTTCCAGTGGTGCACACTCAGCAAAACCATGAGAACAGAGACGTAAGCTGTGGAAAGATCTTGTGCATCTCTGAGAGATACTGGATGGTCCACTGTTCCATGGGAAAATTAAGCCTGGACTTATTAGCCTAAGTTGTATCTCTTTAGAATTCCCAATATATCTGGAAAACTAGCAATATCATTTTACTTCCATATGAAGAAAATTACCCTGGCTTCAGACTCAACCTGAAAACAATCCTCCATTCAACTTCCCTCCCTTAAGATCACAGGTGTCAGGTGAATTTCTGTTGGGTTTTGTCCTACACAGTGAAGGCGACCACTCACAAGTTTTTCAAGACCACTTGAGCATAAAATCTAAAAGGATTTGAAAGCCATTGATTTTAATGTTAGGCACACATTAAAGTCACCTGGAATTTTTTTTTTCTTTTTTAAATAATGAAGCCTAGGCTCCTTCCAGGCCAGCTACATTGGTACATGTGGGATAAGACACAGGCAATAGTATTTTTATAACTCCCAGGAAATTCTAATGTGCCTCTATGATTGGGGATTAATTAGATAAATGGGAAAAAAACCCACAAACACCAGCCTTCTTTAGGAACTATACTGGTTCTATATTTTTGTGTCTTCCCTACAAACCTTGAAGAGATTTCTCCTCCACCTGCCCTAGTTTTCTTTGATGCCTCTATGGATGCCTCTATACACTAGAGAGCGGCCACTGTTGTGTTTTGAAATGATTACAGAATATAAGGTGCACAGAAGTCCTGTTCCCTCTGCAGTCCATTCACAAACAGAGAAGCCAGAGTGGTTCTATTAAAACAGATCTCACATTATACAATGCCTGTGTTCAAAACTGCAGTTGTTCACCATATGACACAGAATTTAGTACCAGTCCTCAGAAAGGCTCACAGAATTGCAGTGGAAATAGGTCAGTGATTAAAAACTTTGCTGTTGGATTAGGCATGGGCAAAACACCAGGAAAAAGTAATATGAATCTAGAAGAAATACACACTCAGATTGCTTGGTAGATGTCACTGGAGTCTCAGTTTATTTTAAAGAAACTGACACTGGTCATTGCATGCAATATTTAATGGGCATGACAATTACAGTATCATACTCTTAGATCACCAAAAGGTCATCATCGACTTCCATCAAAAATTGGCAGAAAATGGACCTTTTATATCTACAGTAAGCATCAAATACATAAGGCGTGTATATATCAATTAAATGATTCCTTACTTTTCTGAAAATTTTCTACTAACCAAACAATTAATAGATCTGAGTAGGTTAAATAAGAGGGCTTATTTAAACTCACAGGTATTTATTAAATGCATTTGGTATTGTTGGTTATTTTGGTAGTTTCAAAATTTTGACTAATACAAATACGAACATTTTTATCCATACCGCCTTATATTTCTGATTATTTTCTCACAAGAAATAGAATTTTAAAAATTGATTTTCAGAAATATTTTTTTTCAAAAATACATTCCAACCAACAGTGCATGGAGTGGGTAAATATTCTGCCCAATTTTTATGCTCTCAACTTTTACTATTTTTTCCTTTTAATTGACATATACTATTTGTACTATGTATGACCTCCATTACAATTTGATGTTAGTATATAATGTGTAATGATCATATCAGGGTTGGGGGACTATGTTCTTTATCTGCTTAACTTCTTTTTTTTTTTTTTTGGTACCGGGAATTGAACTCATAACCTCGCGCTTGCCAGGCAGGCACTGTGCTGCTGAGCTACTTAACTTCTTAAGGGGCCTTTATCATGAAGAAATGTTGAATTTTATTGAATCAGGAATTTAATCTGTTCATACAGCTGCCACATACTTTGTTCCTCTCTGCTACCATCTTAGGTCTTCCTGCCACATTAGGTCTCTCTGCTCCACCTCAGGTCTTCTGGGGTTGTCTGTCCCTCTCTTGCTGAGTTCCAGTGCTTGACTTCAGCCACTCACCACAAAATACAGTTAATTGTTTTTGTTGTTCTTTGTGGTGGAGGTGAGCACTCTATTTGGGTAACCTCTATTTGGCATCTTGGAATCCAGGTTTATTGTTTTCTCCCCTTCTCTTTTGAGTGTCTGGTAAATTCCTGTAGCAGTCCATCACTGCCATTATAACAAAACACTTGAGGCTTGGTATGTATAAAGAAAAGGTTTTGCTCAAAATTTCAGAGACTGTAAGTCCAAGATTTGGTAGCTCTATCTGTTCAGCTTCTAGGGAGGTCACTGCTGGCTACATCACAACATGGTGGAGGAATGGAAGGGGCCATGTGTGGAAGGGGCCAAGATCATGGGATGGCATCAATTGGTAACAATCCATTCTCAGGAGGACTCATCCATAAGATCAGCATTAATCACTCTGGTACTAGGCACCATCTCTTCAAGATTCTACCACCTCAACTGCCATGCTGAAGACCAAACCTCTAGCACATGAACCTGGGGGGACGAATCATATCTAACCCATGGGAATCACCAACACTCTACTAACCTCCTCTTTCTCAACATCCCCTCAAATGCCTCTCTTTGTGGTCCTTCTACAATCTTAATACCTCTTGACTAGAATTTAGTAATAATTATTTTTCCATTTCAAGTTCCTTCCCATCTCATATGTTGCTTAATTCCTTCATCTTCCTAAAATATTGCTTTGACTATGTCAGTGCCAGCTGAAGAACCCATGCTGGCTCCTCCTTACCTACTGGATTTAAATTCCATTAGTGGGCATCCAAGCTGTCAAACATTTGGCTGTACTTTATTTTGTACAATCCTCTCACTGTTTAACACAGACCTTATAGTTCCTTAGTCCATTGTGTACATCATGCTTTACACACACCATAGTGACTGCCTCTAAGTTTTGTCCATATTGTTCCCTCAGCCTGGAACATCTTCACTATTCACTGGCATTTACAGCCTTCTCTGACCTTTAGGACCCAGCTCAAGTTGACTAACCACTTGAAGACTTATCACTGCCTCACAGTAATGTCCTTCTTCTCTGAATCTACTGCCCTATAGTCTAGTAATTGAACACACACATACAAACACACAGGCATGCCTGTACCTACATATACAAACACATATATGTATTGATATATGCAATGGTTATGAATGTATGTCCTAGTCTACTTCAATTAAACAAGTGTATTTTAAAAATCTACCATGTCTGTGTCAGGAACTACATAAGTATGTGCTAAATGTGATAAAAATAAATGTGGCTATTGCCTTTTTAAAATTCCCCATGGACTGTAGTAAGGAGATAGAGCCTTACAATGTAGTTAATAGTGTTATTATGTATATAAACTGTTATGAACTGTTAATACCTGCTGACTCACTGATCTGCATGACTAATGTACTGATGAAGTCTTTAGTACACTACATGAGAAATGTCTTTCCAGGCCCTGTCTACATAACTTAAGCCTTTGCAAGGCCAAGTGTTACACATCTCTAAAGTCCTGTAGAATCTGTTTTTAAAAATGTTGCTTGGCAAATGCAGCAAGCACTCTGTCAGCACCTTTGTAAGTGCCGTTGGTTCGGGTCTGCCAGTACGAGGTGCTTCAGCGTACAAGAGTACAGCGTCAGTGCCTCGCACAGTCCAGATAGAAGTCACCAGGAGAAGCAGGTGAAGCCTTTGCATGATGATCCTCTGCCTTAAAGCACCTTTCTTAGGTTGAGCAATTCACACTGTAGGCTTTTGTAGAATCATCTCATTTGTCAGCCCCCTCCATTACTTCTCTTTGCCATTGTTTTGCTAGATAATAGGGATTATCTCAATTTCATTTTACATTTCTATAGTTAATAATGTTTGATGTTGTTTAGTGTACATACCATTCAACTAGCAGTTTATCTGTCCAATATTTATGATATTGTCCTACAATGAAAGCAAGAAAGTGTTAACTTCTTGCTAATGAATGTTGGATTAGTTACATTCCCTCTTTCAAAAATAATATTGGAGTATTTTATTCCCTTTCACCAGCAATCTAGTTACCATTTTTAATATTATTAACATGGTATTGTAGGTGATGTTTTTTTACATACTGATTTATTTTCAAATTTTATACATTAATATATATCATCTTTATGATCAGAAAAATAATGATAAACATTATTTTAAAAATGTGTCTTCTCCACAGTTTTCTTTGCAAGTGGAAGGGTGAGACCCCTGGTGAGCTGGTACCTCTGAATCAATGAACAGCACAGCTTTTCACAAAATGGTCAAATCTTCAGTCCACATTGCTCATAGCACTCCATTAAATTAACTTCCCCTAACCCGCGAATTTCATAATAATGTTGTCCTGTTTCCAGAGTCTTAGTGATGAGTGTGCCCCATTTTCTTGTCGAATCTGTCCCTTTGATTTATAGTAGTCCCCAGGACTGTTAAAGTACTCTTTCCTAATACCCCTCTTTCCTAATATCCCACAGGCCTGTCTCTCCCTCGTTACTTTCATGACCTCATTAACCTGGGCCTACAGTTTAACAAGAGCGTTCTATTTGTTTTTTTGTTTCAAGTTCCTCACTATCTCAAATCCTGGGTGGCTACCTATTTCCAAAATGTCTTTTTAAAAAGGTTAGTTCTCATTTGTGGAACCCATGCTTTCTCCCCACTGGTTACTGAGTTTAGCCAAAATTCTCTACGCAAGAAATCAAAGCTGTCAACCAATTGGCCCTGCCTAATCTGTCTTTCTTTTCTACTCACAAACTTCATGATCTCCTTATACCATTGTGCACATCATTTTCTACACACCTCACACTTCATCTTGGCTCTGGAATTTTTAAGTATCGCTCTATCATATAGAATATTTAAACTTCTCACTTATTCCACACCCTGCTCTGATTGTAAAAACATCAAGATTCTTGTCTCTAATAAACTATGACCAGACTTAGCCCTGTCTTACAATCAGTTTTTCCTCTTTTCTAAATTCCTAGTGCATTTCAGTCTATGGTACTAATGTAGGATTTGCAGAGTACATATTTATGACTCCTTCTCTCTCTCTCTCTCTCTCTCTCTCTGCCTCCCTCCATTCTTTCCCTCCCTCCCCCCACCTGCTGTGATCTCCCCATTCATCTATTTAAGTAACACAAATACCTACTCGTACACACATGGTTTATGGATATATGCCTGCATCTTCTTCAGCTGCATAATTATATAAAGGGATCTGTGGACACGTGCATACATGTGTATGGATGTGTTTAATCACTGGCACAGCACCAGGCATTTTAATAGTGATAATAAAATCTATACTTTGAAAATTTAAAAAACTACCTGGTTACAGATATATAACCAATTTTAACAAGATCAGATCTGGAGGGCTGGTGAGATGGTTCAGAGGCACAAGTGCCTGCCTGGCAAGTGCGAGGTCCTGAGTTCGACTCCCGGTACCCACATACGAAAAAAGGGCCGTGATACTGCTCAGCGGCCCGGATGCCTGCTGGTGCGCGAGGTCCTGAGGTCGACCCCCGGTACCCACAAAAAAAAGATCAGATTTGGAACAAACGAACCTTGGAACTACTAAGAACTTTAAGTGACAGACTGCCAGAAAAAATGTTTTCTTAAATCTTAGAATATCGAGTGTACAGAGTATGTACAGATGCCTCCAAGGTTACAATGGCTGGACTTTCGGTTTTCTGATTTTATGACTAGGTGAGAGTCATTCACGGTCAGTAGAAACTAGCCTTGAAGTTTGGTCTTTTCCTGAGCTAGTGATGTGCAGTATGATTCTCTCTTCTAATGCTGGGTGGTAGCAGCCAGCCACAGTTCCGGTCAGCCACATAATCATGAGGGTAAACAACCAATACTCAGTGTGCTCGGCTGCTGGCATTTTTTGGATAAATGGCATTCAATAAATTATAAGAGGTAGTTAACACTTCTTATATAATAAGCTTTGTGGTAAGTGATTTTCTCCAACACCAGGCTAATGGAATTGTTCTGAGCATGTTTAAAGTAGGCTAGGCTAATCTGCAATGTTAGGTAGGGTCTATTGCAAGTATTTTTGACAAGGTATTTTCAGCTTATGATAGGTTTATCAGGATGTAACCCCATCACACACTGAGGAGCATCTGTATTAATTGGCACTGTACTTCGGCCTTAGCTAGCCTTTACACTTGTCTTAAATATAAGTATGCACATATTAAACAACTGCCAAACAGTATCTCTATTGCCCTAGTGAGAAAGACACACACACACACACACACACACACACACACACACACACCAAACAGCAGGTTCAGTTGTTCAGCAGGTTCCATTCAGTTGTTCTAGAGAGATATGTATTACTAAGAACTACAATTTCAGAGTTGTTTTTGTTAACATCCTAGTTGACTTCAGCTCCAATATTATCTTGAAAGTCCACGTTGCAAAATGGACTTTATTAGTAAAACTTTCTCTGAAGTTTTATTAGACTTATACATCCTACTCATTTATTCTAATGAAAACTTGGCCATCTTCTTGGAACTGTGTTTCCCCTGTGATCTTCTCAGTTGGAGGCTCTCTTTTTTCTCCCACAAAATTTATACCACAATCTGGAGATATGTGGTAGATATACCTACTACACATGTTCTATAAATATATCATGTTTATTGGTTATTGTCCACCTCTCCTCACTAGCCCATACGTTCTTCAATAAAAAGGGTATGGCCTGTTTTGTGCACTTACATATCTCAAGCACACTGAGCAATATTTGTGAAGCACTATATAAATATTCATAAGTACTCAGGAAATATAAGTAAGGGCTCAGTAAATATTAATTGCACTCAGTAAGTATTCACTGAATGAATGCATAAACTGAATCCAATTCAGCAGCAGAATAATGAGTACATATCACTACAAAGCATCCTTCTTATATTTAAGCATAGCACAAAAGTGGTTGTTGCAAATAAATATAGAGATGTACTACCTTGCTTTGTGCGAACTGATGATTAAATTTCTGAGAAGTATTTAAATTCTTAGATTTCACTTCTCCATAGCATGGCACCTTCATGTCATTCAATACACTATGCTGGCAATGCATTCCATAAAGGACTAGAAACTCATGGTTTTTAAAATGATACCCAGCACTTCTGACCATGGCTACTCATCAACAGACCATTATATTTGGAGGAGGCATTTGCAAGCGACCCTATGGCTGACTATTGAAAATTATCTTGGAAGCTAAATTAGTAATGAAAAGTTTCTAGATAAGCATGGCCTCAAAAAGATAAGTAAAATGGTTTTTAAAAGTATATTATCTGGGGCCGGTGAGATAGCTCAGCGGCATAAGTGCCTGCCTGGCAAGCGCGAGGTCCTGAGTTCGACTCCCAGTACCCACATACGAAAAAAGGGCCGGTGATATCGCTCAGCAGCACGGGCTCCTGCTGGTGCACGAGGTCCTGAGGTCGACCCCCAGTACCCACAAAAAAAAGAAAAAAGAAAGAAGAAAAAAAGTGTATTATCTAAATTATTAAGATAATTGAAAAAAGAAAGATAATTCATAATGACCAAATATGGATAGTTCTGTAAAACTACAGCCAATTTTTAGTTCTTGGGCTACCTCCTTTCTATCCCTTACGTTGCCCAGTGTCCTCTGTTCATACAGTCTTTCTCCACATACAAAACGTAAGCAACAGCAACACAATATAACTTACTAAATTGCTACAACCTTGAGAGTTCGTATATCTGAGCCTCTCAGTGGTGTTTTGGGGGTTCCTCATTTGTTTGCTGCGTAAATTTCTTGGTTTTCTTTCAATGATTTGTAACAAAAAGCACAGTATGAAGCTTGTACCAGCTTAATTATCAAAGTACTACCTTATATCCTAGTTTTAAGGTTTCTCTTCTTTTTGTGCCTCAGCAGTGCTAATGTTGAAAAGACAACAAAAGGACAGAGATGCAAATTAAAATTGAAGTAGCCTTTTATGACATATCGAATCATAACCCATCTGGCTATTACTTAAAGCATTTCTATAACATGTCATTTGCTAAACATCAAATAATCTTAGTGTATAATTATTATATTTCTTTATTATTTTTATTTCTGTACAGCACTGAATACAGTAATGTCTACTAGATACTTAAAAGTTACACGTTAGTTGAATATAAAGATTTTTCTTACTGCTTGTGTTTCAAACTACAGTTTATAAAAATCATGAGGTTTGTCCATGTTTTAGCCTTAAAGTTCAGCTGAAAAGGAAAAATTGGGTTTAATAATTGGGGAGAGGTATAAAGTAGTTTTAATAAAAGGTCTTCATCTGAGTTTAGAAGACTAAATGGCATTGTACCACAATAAGAGAAATGAACATTAAAACCTTAGTCTTGTAAATAATCTGACAATATGCTGGCTCAGGGAAGCTGGCTTGTAAATCCTGAGTCATTCCAGATACTGAAATTCTATGACTGCTTACATTCCATCCTAATAGGGAGATATTATGCCAGTTTGCTTGGAAGGCAAACATTATCCACTGTCTGTTTATTTTGTGGAAAACAAAAACAGAGTTCTTTTTGTTAAAATTCTGGAAAAAAAGTTAACTACACATGACAGTAAGCATCTCAAATGTCAAGAGGAAGAAACTCTGTTTTAAATATGCTTTGTATTAGAAGAAACAATCATAAAATAGCAGTATACATGAAGCATGGGTTATTCTATTCCTTGAAAGTCATATACATGCATATATACATTCGTGTTTTACCTGGGTTCTTTTGACCTACTTCTGCCTTCCTCCTGCACAGCGATTTAATTTTAACACACACAACCCTTCCTCCCACCATCACACACAGCTCTAGAGAGGGAAGAGCTCTAAAACCATGAACTTGCACCATCAGTCTTCTATTGCTAATCCTACCTCAACAGTCAGTGACCACTTCGGAAGGTTATTTAGTGACTATGGATAGAAGTCATGGAGTGACACAGTGTTAGAAAAGGGTATCACAGAAATGGTCTCTTATAATCACTTCTTTTTCAGCTGGAAAAGTACAGCTCAGGAAGTTGTCTGATTTATTCAAAGGCATTCAAGTGTTTTATGTCTACGCTGTGAATACACTAAAGCTAAAGAAACATTAGAGACTACAGAAAAGTTTTCAAATTACTTATGGCCCAAATAAATAAATGACCTTAGTATTGTGTCCAAGGATTCACCACAGTGATGACCAAGCCCATACTGGGGACGTGCAGCACAGACACTGGTAAACTACAAGCGGGATATACCACGGGCTAAACCCTTTCCACAGCGATTTCCTGTGGGACAGAAGCCCTCTGGGTTTCTGGCCTCAGAGCTCCTTTATACTCTTAAGAATAACTGAAGACATAAAAGAGTTGTGTTTATGTGGGGGTTTGTATCTACTAATATTTGCTATATTAAAAATTAAAAATGCAAAATGTTAAATATTTATTAATTTATCACATACCAATCATAAACCCATCTTATTAATATAAATAACATCTCTTATGAAAAATAACTATGGTTTTAAGAAAAAATTTTGAGAAGTATAATACTGTTTGACATTTTAAAAACCTCTTTAAGGTCTGGCTTAGCAGAAGACCGTTGGATTATACTATCTATGTCTACATTTATTCTGTTATGATTTTGTGATATAAATGTTTATAAAGTATATAAAAATCCAGTATCACAAGGTAAGTAATTAGAAGGAGCAATTTTTTATTTTTAATTTTTTTATATTGACACATAACATTCATACATGTTTTTAAGGTACAATGATTCATGTATGTAGTTGATCACACTGGGTAGGGATCAACGCAGAGTAATCAATGTATGAATCACATTAAACTTTGACCATTTCTTTTTGGTGAGTATATTCAGATGTCTTTCTTCTATTTGGGGATATATAATACATTATTAACTACATTCACCCTGCATTGTCACTGGACAACAGAACTCATTTAGAAGGAGGAATACTTTAATATCTGTTATGGCTTGTATCTAGAGTCCCCCCAAAGCCTCATGTGGTATAGGTGGGAAATTTCAAAGGTGGTTGGATTAGGGTGTGTGAATGTGGATTAAGGCTGCGTGGTGGGATTAAGGGTGTGGATAATGGAAGCCCCATCCTGATGTGGGTGGCACCATCAACAGGCCTACAGCCTGGATGGAATATAAGGGGAGAGAGGGAAGAGCAGCTTGTCTGCTGCTGCCTCTTGCCTCTCTGCAATGCCCCTCTGCCACTGCACCCTGCCTTGAAACCAGCCAACTATGGACTGAAACTTCTACATACTGTTAGATGAAATAAGCCTTTCTTCATTTAACTTCTGGTGTTGGGTATTTTGCCTCAGCAATGAGAAAACACGGTATCTTTTTCTCATAATTTTGAATATTCTTTGATACTACACCAAAACTCGAGAAGTTATAGTTTTTTTAGTGGTAGGTTGCAATACAGAACCTGAAGCTACATCACCAAGCTACAGTACTCTGTTACATTAAAATCCACTCATGTATGATTATTTTTAACATTGTGCATTGGTCATTTAGAAAATACTGGTTCAATGAGTTGTGCAGATCTTCTAAATGTTGGCACATTTCTTTACACAATATCAAAAAATCACATTTGGTAGTGTCACTACTAATTCAATCAAAACAGTCTAAGTAATGGAAAAAATGTAAGACTACAGTGATGGGTAAAACATCTCCAAAATTTTTCGACAGCTAAAATTTTATTATTGGCCATAGTGCATGTACTATATCAAATAAGAATTACTGCGCTGTAACTGAGTGCCAGTAGCAGAGACACTTAGATGGCACTTGGAATTTGTGTAACAACTTCACATCAGAGTTTTTATTTGCCAGACATCTTTACATCCATGTATAACCATGACTTGTACATACTAATGGCATGTGACTGGAAGTGATGTAGGCCACTTCTGAGCCTGGAGTAAATGCCTATTCCTCCTATATCCTCCTGATATCAGTGAATTCAAATGATGATGGGGTTCAATAGTATCATGAACCCAGAAGGTGGAAGTAGCCTAGAGCCCTGAATTGCTGTGTGGAGAGAGGAACTCACTGACACTAGCTAATATAAAAAATCAGAAGATAGAGTTAAAAGTAGGCTAGAGCTCTGAATAAATATGAAAGTCTCAAAGTTCAAATAAAGAAATATATGGATTTGAACAAACATCTTTCAAAAACAAATTCCTAATAGTCATAATTTAAGCAGAACTTTACAGAAAAAAATCTGTAAGTAATCCTTGTCTTTTTGAAACGACAAAACTGTCCTATTAGTCTACCCAAAACAGTAGTTATACAGCAAACATGTGCTTCTCTAATGGAAGCTATTCCTTTTAGAGGGTTAGAAGTTTGATAACCTTACTATCATTGTGCCTCTGCACCACTCTGGCCCCAAACCATTGCTCGCTCTGGAGGAATCCACATAGGCGGTGAATCCCACCCCACCCCTGCCCTCAGCCCCACCCCTGCCCAGTCTTCTGTTCCCTCTCTGGCCCTTCCACTAATGTCTGCTCCCCTTCCTTCTCGCCTGTTCAAATTTAATCCAGGAAAGGATCTAAATGCTCATTCGCATTTTTCATGAACAAAGGATTAAGGAAGGCCATAGTAGCTCATAAGTTACAACTCATATCACAATGATGATCAAGCCTTAATATACTTACAAGGCTATAAAATAAAATGACTAACAGGCAAAATGTAAAGTGGTTAGGAGTTCAAACTCTAAGTCCAAAATTTCTGGGATTTGAATTCATATTCTAGCACTTATCAGTATGTGACCTTGGGCAAATTCTTTACTCTCCTTCAGTTTCCATTTCCTCATTTATAAAACGGGGAAGATAAAAATCCACCTGTCAAATAAGATTATTAAATTAACACCCATTATGAAGTATGTGCCACAAATTCAAGATTTTCCCACATTGAATATAAATGGTTAAATTTTAATTTTGAGCAATAAGTGAAAAAAAAAAAAAAAACCCAGACATTAAGCTTCTAAAACTCTCTCCCCTTGTCTCATTCCCACAGACTTAGAAACACAAAAATCTTGTCACGTTTTAGAATCAAATATAAAAGTATTTTTCTATATATTTAGAGTAAATATATACATTTCTCAAGATTTCTCACTGATATGAAAAACAAGTATGTTTGAAGCATTGAGATGTCTTATTTTTTAAAATGAAAATGGTCATTTCTTGAGAACTACAGTATAAAGCCCATTGCAAGAATTATAATTCACCACCTAAAGCAATTCTTCAATTTAAATTGCATAAAATATATTATTAAATGATACCTTCTGAGAAAACATGGATTATCATGAAATAACATGAAAATATTGTTTGGAACAAATAAAACTTATACAAAAGTTCAAAAGTAATACCTACTAGAAGAGAAAACTTTCTTGACTATCTCTCCAAACTATGGATTAATTTTACTAGCTTTTCTTGGTGGTCACAAATGTCAATCAAAATCTGTAGATTATTCTTAATTATTGAATGTTGACTTTTAAATATAAAACAGGAAGCTGGACTAAATCAATATGCATCACTAGATAATTTTCAGTAAAAAACAAAAATAGTTTCATATAATTATTTATACAAAACACAAAAAAAACTGTATTATGTATTACAGGAAGAAAAGTTGCCCTCCAATTTTAGTATAGTCAAAACCTCTGGGGAAAGAGGAATGGGTATGGGAATGATATAATTAATCCATAAATACAAGGCTAGAAGAGCAAAGATGACAACATATAAGTATTTGTTACATATGGGAAATACCATTTTTCATACTTTCCTGCATGTTTGAATAAAATACAACAAAAACAAATCTAAAAGGAGACCCCTATGTAAGATGGTGGAGGAAACAGAGGTACTTCTGATCTAGCCTTCAATTCTTAGTCCAATGTCTATAAAACATATAAATAGTGCCGGAAAGTAAATACTATAAAAATTGATACAATATCTTTTTTTTTTTTTTTTTTTTTTTTTTTTTTTGTGGGTACCGGGGGGTCGACCTCAGGACCTCGCGCACCAGGAGGTGCCCGTGCCGCTGAGCGATATCACCGGCCCCTTTTTCGTATGTGGGATCCGGGAGTCGAACTCGGGCCCTCGCGCTTGCCAGGCAGGCGCTTAAGCCGCTGAGCCATCTCACCGGCCCTGATACAATATCTTAAACCTGTGAAACAAGGCCAAACTGTAAAGTCTGACAATAAATGCACTTCGCCACAGGATGGGACTGGACACAGGAGGAAGTCCTGACAGACCCACATCCCCTCTGGGAGGAATTTACCTGGAAGAGCAGAACCTGGCAGAATGGCAAACCCTTGAAGGGCTAACACATGATAAAGAAAACCTGGGCCTTTCCAGGACTTGAGTTCTCTGCTTTTAGCCTAACTCACTGGGCTCGAAGGTTTTGGCTCCATAACAGAAATCTGTTCCTATACAAACAGATTGAATAATAGAAGATAATAGTTTTAAGGGAAATCACTATAGTTTTAAGTGATTTGAGAATTTGATATTTATTTATTTATTTATTTATTTTTTAATGTGGGTACCGGGAGTCGAACTCAGGACCTTGCGCTTGCCAGGCAGGCGCTTATCCCGCTGAGCCATATCACCAGCCTGAGAATTTGATATTTAAATTGAAAAATAAAACCAATATTTAAATAAAATATTTAATTTACATCAGATGGACTCTCCCATCGGTAAAAATAATAAATTCTGGCAAAATATTCTTTAAAAACACAGCCATCAGAAAGTATCAGGGGAAGATCAACAGCAGGTAGAAACTGGAGGGATGCGGAACCAGTAAAACACAAGAGCAGAGGCCGCAGCTTTGTGATGACAGTCCTGAGCCACACAGCATGAGGGATGAAATTCACACACAACCAGAAAGAGTTCTGGCTTGGGGAGTGAGCCCAGCCCTGCAGGAGGGTTGAAAACTGAAGGGTGGTGGGAACCATGGAAAGGGAAGCGTGAGGAGGAGAAAGCTCCAAATCCACACATTCTGTGCTCTGTCCAACACCGAATCACTGGTGCCTGAGTTCTTCCTGTGTGGTGTGGAGAGGAGTAATGCAAGTGGAAGGAAGCGACTGGAGCTGAAAGTACTACATGGAGATTTCTGAGGGTGACTGCCACCGAAGACACACTGTTCGGGGTTTGAGACCATCTACGGAGCACAGAGAAAAAAGATGAAAAAAAACGAAGTCTCCATAGCTGTGGCAATACTAAGCAATGTTCGACTGAAGTTCCAGAGAAAAGAGGACAGAACAGAATGAGACACTGAAGGAAACAGTAGGGGGATTTCTCCAATCTAGTGAAAAGCGCCGAAGCACAGGTGGGAGAACACACTAAGTATTTCAGCACACACCGCACAAATTATTTAACACCGAAGACACAGAAGAAAATCTCTACATTAGTTACGGAGATAAAAATCATATACGGAAATTAAACAACATCCATGTAAATAACCTATAGGGTGAAGTAGAAGTTATGGAAAGTAGAAAATATTTTTAATTAAATGATAAAATGTATCATATCTAAATTTGTAGAGAACAGCTAAATCACTGCTTAGGGAAAATCATAGCTTTAAATACTGATAAGAAGAAAAGAGAGGAAATGATAAAAGTAGGACAAAATGCAAATAAGTGTTGGGTAAAGGATATATGAGAGTTCTTTATGCTATCTGTATCACTTTTCTGTAAGTTAAATTTATAATGAAAATTAAAAGTCCCCTAAAACGTCTTAATTTTGTATTTGGTCAAGTAATAATTCACACGTAAGGGTCAAAAGTAAAAATAGATGTGCAAAAGTAGATCAGGATCGTGGACAACCTCTCCTTCCATTCCAAATCCCTAGAAAAGATCCCCCAAATACCAAGTATGTATGACAACCTAGAAAATCACTAATGCTGACATTAGCGAACAAGAATTTCATGTAACTACTATTGACTGAAATCACATTAGATAATTTTAAGACAACAGTGGGGAAAACCAAGTTTAAACAGTGACTCTCTAAATTCAAAGTGCCCAAATCTGAAAAGCAGTAATTAATGCATTAAATAATTTTAGACTCCTAAATTAACTAAAGAAGAGGTTTAAGAAGAGTAGACTATTCCCTCTTCTTCCCTGGCCTACCTCAAGGAACACACTGGAAAGGTATCTCCCTGTACACTAGTGGTTTTCACTTCACTTGCACGTTGAAATCACCAGAGGAGCTTTCAAAGATACCCTAGATTCCGATTTTAGTTGGTCAGAAATGAGGTCTGAGCACCAGATTTGTTTGGCACTGGAGATATAGCATAAATAGGACAGAAATAAGTTTTCCTTATAAAGCTTATTAGTAAAAAGTAATTAAGGAGTTTGGCTCTAGTACAGAAATTTGGTATGTAGCTCAAGGAACAGAAGAGGATACAAAAATATATCCAAGTAAATTGATATTTCAAATGCTCCGTTCGTGGATGATTTAATAAATGAGCCATTAGAAGAAAATATCATATAGGAAAATACTCATCCTCTGTATAACAATATAAATTCCAAATGGACTGAAAAATTAAATATGGAGATAAGAAAGAAAAAGAAAAATGATACAGGCAGATATTTTTATGATAGCTTAAGTCTTGACAAAAATGCCACAAAGCCGAAACTATAAAGCAAACATAATTTAAATGTGCTGAATAAAAATGTTAAACTTATCTATTATCAAAACACATTATTATCCAGTTAGCAGTACCACTAAAAGTAAGAATATCTGTAGTGTCCATAGAAACACAAAGCTCCTAAAAAAGCAATATAAAATATCCTAACAGGCAAATAGGAAAAGGCTTTAAGCACATACCACTATCACAGCAATCTATAAATCAAATGTTATTTAAAAATCCTCACCAAATAAACTATTAGAAAATGATGACTAACAAATGAGCTTAACACCCTTGGCTCTGGCCGCCTCCATCCCGCCGTCTCTGACAATGCACTTACTAGCCGCTAGGCGCTCCTGGCTGCGCGCGAGCCTCTTCTGCAGTGACTTTGCAGCCGCCTTCCTGCTGCCATGGATGGTGGTTGAAGAGAGGTCTTTCAGTTTCCAGTGGGCCCAGAAGCCTTTCTGGGGTTTTAGACCTGTTAATATAAAATGGACATTTAGCTGAAGAAATTAGGATTTTGAAAATATCTTTTAATTTGTCAAAACATTTTGATTTACATATTTTACCTTTCCAACAAAAAAGTTCTGCTTTTGTTCCCTTTAATCTGAGTAGGATTAGATAAATCATTTAGTCACTCTAAAAATCTGTACTCTCAGCCTTAAAACAAGAATTATATAAATCCTTTTGGGTTCTTCAGGACTAATTCAAATGTATGATAAAGTGTTCAGTAAATGGAAAAGCACTGTAAGAACATGAGCTGGTACTGTTATTATCAGTATTACTACACATTGATATACTCACAAATGTAGCCAATATTTTCTCAGTGATCAGTGTTTACTGAGGATGATTTGCCAGATTTCACTATCGAATTGGAATTTTTCAAGTATTTTTTGATACAGTTATCACCTGTGTAGCGTTAATTGCCACTAGATCAAATTTGCAGAGGACTTCGGTTGAATTCACTTCAGTGTTTCTTCAATAGCCTATATTTAAAATACTGGGTACTTATAGAAAATCTGATGTGTGGTAAAGCCAACCGAACAGCTGGTTGCCACTGGGGCATGGCACTCCACAGGAGGCCATACGGGGGCCCCGTGTGTCAGCCAAGAGACAGAGGAAGAGGACAAGGATATGGGCAGGGGACTTTATTGTGTTTTCCTTAGGAAGACAGAAGGAAAATCAATTTCTTTATCTCTGTAGTAAAAGAACTATAATTAAAGGGTAGAAAAACTCACCTTTATATATGTATAAAATTGATCCAGTACTAAATTATTGACTCATTTTTCACTGTAAACAGAAGAATAAGAAATGTAGCTAAACTGAATCAAGTGACGATTATGTTAGAGAAAAAAAGACAAATTTTCTCTTCTGTAAACTCCTCTGATTTTTACTAGGTGAAAAGGGATTCTTTTTTTTTTTTTTTTTGTGGGTACCGGGAGTAGAACTCAGGACCTCGCCCTTGCCAGCAGGTGCTTGTGCTCTTGAGCAATATCCACTGGCCCTGTTTTTTTCCTTTGTGTGGGATCTGGGAGTCGAACTCAGGACCTCACGCTTGCCAGGCAGGCACTTATATCGCTGAGCTATCTCACCGGCCCAGGATTCTTTTATTGATTAAAGACAGAACAAATATCGAACCACTGGAAGTATAAAGAAAATCCTACAGAAGCACACATATACCACAGTCTATAGAACTACACATACTGCACATAAAATTCTATTTCTCATTTTATACGTCCTGTAAGTCCTGTAGGCTTTCTTCACTCTTTTGATTATTTTTCCAAATTTTCTTCTGACTGGGTCATTTCAAAGTACCTATCTTCAAGGTTGCAGATATTCTTTGGCTCCAGAGTTTTTTTTTTTTTTTTAATGATTCTATCTCTTTTTTTCATCAACTAGGTCTGGTCCAAATAATATTTTTCAGATATTGTTGTCTGTTAGCACATTAAGCATCTTTCAAACTATCATTTTGAATTATTTGTTAGGTGAGGAATTTGTACATCTCCTTTCTTTTGGGTAAGTTACTGGAAGGTTATGGTGGGCCATTGGTGCTGTGTGCGCGTGTGTACTTCTTGCGGCCTTGTGTTAATGTCTGTGCATTTGCTAGAGCATGGATGTTACAGACTGGTCTCAGTGGGTAAGGAATGTCATCAGTGGGGGTGTGAAGTGCCAGCGAGGTGAAGCGTAGTGCTCTGGCACTGGGGAGGACACAGCAGCCCGATCCATGTGCAGCTCTGTCCACAGAGGCGAGCATCAGTGAAGACTGTGAGGTCCTCAGTGGCTGAGGCTACTGCGGTCTGCAGCAGTTGTGAGGACTGTTAAGCTCTTCAGTGGTGAGGACTGCTGCTGCTTTTTCTCCCATGGTAGAAGTCATACCTTAGGAGATCTCTCTTGGTGCCAGGTGTAGCTAGGGGACATGCTCCTGCGTGGTGGCAGACATCAGTGTGGGATACACAGTGCCCGGGGGATGGACACATGCGTTCCCTAGGTCTGGGGAACAGGGGCATGGCTATATGTGGCGGGACTGAGGTGCTAGGAGGGAGGACAATAGTGGCGTTAGTGCCCCTGCTACAGCACTGGTAATGGTGTGTGAGATGTGGGCACTTTCAGAGCACCAGGAGGAGAGGTGTGCACCTTGCCAGCATCAGAGTGTCAGCACCCCTGAGGTCTGGGGCCTGGGTACTCCCCCTGGGGCCCCGGCTCTGGCACCCTCAATGAGGCCATCTGATGGAGGGCCTGGGACTCTGCAGACTGCTGTTGCTCTGGAGTCTGGGTCGCAGAGGCACTTGCCACAGCCGTGGCTCCGGTGTCCACAACACAGGCATTTATGGAGTGACCAGAGAACCAGATGCGGAGCTCAGGATGTGTAGTGGCTCTGAGGGCCAGGGCGTAGGCTGGCTTGCTGGTGGCTTTGATGTATGAGGTGTGGGCATGCATACAGCTGCCACAGCGCTAAGTCCTGCAGTGCAGGTATGCACAGAGAAGCAGCAGCTCCAACATCTGGCGCATGCGTGAGTCCGGGGGTGTGGTGGTCCTGGGTCGGCACAATAGTGACTCTTCTTTGAAGCAGGAACACAGCAGGATCTCCCTCTTCAGCAGATCCACACAGCAATGGCTGTTGGTTAAATCCATTGTGGAAAAATCATTAGAGTCCTCTGTGGGGCAAGCCGCTGAGGTCTTCGTTGATGAACACTAACGGCACATCCACTGTGGGAGCTACAGGGAGTTGGCGGCTGTTGTGTGGCCTCTGAAGCCCTCTATGGCAAAGGCTGCCAGGGTCCTTTGTGGAGCCGGCCACTCGGGACCACAGTTGTACCTGCCATATGCCTGGTCCTGAGCACCTCCACCTCCTTTATTATTCCTGGCCATCTCCGGAGAGTTCACATTTGCTAATCTCTCAGTGATCATTTCTTTGTGGTTATTCTATTTTTTGCTCCACTGTGTTGCTGTGGGTTCCTAAATGAATTCTTGAGCCCGTGCTAGAAGTATTTTCGTTCACAGATAGCTAATTGTTTTCTTTGGTGGCGGTGGCAGCAGGAGATGACAGATATCTCCTATTCTACCATCTTGCTTGCATCATGTTTCCATCCTACCCTCATAGGGACACTCATCATTTGGTAAATCCACCCATATGGCCTCACTTATTAACCATAATTATTTCTTTAAAGGTCTCATCTTCAAATGTGATCACATTATAAGGAATAATAGGGGATAGGATTTCAATATATAAATTTGGAGGGAAACACAATTGAGCCCATAACTGACCTGTTGGAAATTTTTCTGCTCTTCATAGCAGCTTAAAATATTTATTTTCCACATGTAATATATATTCCTGCATATATATTGATTTTAATTCTGTGAGAATCCAGTTTTCTATAGTTTCACTGCTTATAAAATTATTTGGCTTCTAAAGTCAATAACTAGTTAAGTTTGATAACAATTTTTAGAATAAGCACTTTTAAAAAAAATAAGACATTGATATGTCTATATCAGTGTATAAAAACTACCAATATTTTGAATGTAGTAAACTAAATACTCCAATTCCATAATTTTAGGAACCAAAATATTTAGTACTTAAATAATATAGTCATACCTGACAACCAAAGATAAATGTTATTTCCTAGATCTTCTTTAAATTGATCATTAAAGAGGTTACTAGATTCTGGAAATGCTTCTAGGAATGTTGCATAGATAGCTTGTGCCAAACAATCAGGATACACCTACCAAATGGAGTCATATTAGATTAATTTATATTTTATATATCTTAACTATCAAAGAAATTATTACTTTGTAAATGTATATATTTCTAATAGCTTGCATTTAACCATTTTATTACTCTTTGTAACCATGAAGGACATGAATAAAGAAGAGTTGAAAATCAAATCAATATAATTACTGGCATTTTGTGAAAAATATTTAATCTGAATAAAGATAAAGTAACAATTAAGATAGTTTGATGATTAGCCCTTTATTTCATTTAACCTTGCTACTATTAGCATCTTTAAGAAAATTGTATATGGGTCAAAAAATATTTTAAAATAACCAGAGCTTGTGTAGTTGGGTTTACATATTGTAATCAGTATGGCTTAAATATTAAACTCATAATCAGATATTACAAAATATATGGCACCACTAGTACCCCACAAGCTTTCAAATTTCTAAACAAGTTCCTCTCAAAAGTGACTGAACAATAGATGGGTATCATATTTTTATATTAAAGACAAATTTATATCACTGTTTTGGTATTCTGCATTCGGATAAATATTTATAATCACACATTAAGCCCTTAATCGTACAAAATTTTAGAATTGGAGGGGTCCTGAAAGGCTGCTGTGGTGGACTGAATAATGGTCCAGATAATAAACATGTTCTAGTCTCCAGCCTCTGCAAATGTCACTCTGCATGGCAAAAGGGCTTTACAGATATGATTAAAGGCCTTGGGAGAAATTAACTTGGATTACTGAGTGGGCTCAAAATGTAACCCCAAGTGTCCTCATAAGAGGGAGGCTGAAAAGAATTTGATGAAGAAGAGGGGAAGGCGATGTGACTGCAGAAGCACAGACCGGACTGATGCACTGACAAACCGAAGGATGCAGCGGCCACCAGGAGACAGAAGAGGTGAAGAATGGATTATCTCCTGTGGCCTCCTATGGAAAACAGCCTTGCTGACACCTTGATTTTAGTTCTGTAAGATTCATTTTAGACTTCTGGCCTTTATCACTAAGGGAATTAATTTCTGCTTCTTTAAACAACTAATTTCTCAAAATTTATTACAGCAACAATAAGAAAGTGATATGATTACCTAATCCAATGGTGCTCAAATTGCTAGTAAATTATGTTTCTTTTAAGACTTCCATGATGTTTTTGGGAGCAAGGATGTATGTGGAAAAGGAGAGCACTCTGTAATACACTGATGTACTTAATTTTATTGAGTGAACCATCAACATCTTACTACCAGATATAATTAGATATTATATTTTGGGACTATAAAATTATAACAATAATAACAATTAAAATATTTTCTTTTTGTGGTACAGGGGATTGAACTCAGAGGCTTCACTAAGGGTCTCACTAAGTCACTAAGTTGCACAGTCTGGTTTCAAACTTCAGTCCTCCTGCCTTAGCCTCCAAGAGTGCTGGGATTACAGGAATGTGGTTCAGCTTGAACAGGGGGAATTTCTGAAGTCTTTTGTGAACATTCTACTGTCTGGAGACCAAAGGAAAAGGAGATCAAGTGTCAATCTGTTTGGAAAATTTGTAAAGGAATATCATTGTGTACACAGGAAGAAACAGAAGTAAATACCATACTAAATATCTGTAGGTTCATATTAATTTGTAAAAAGTGAGGATAATATTTTTATCCTTAAACATTATAATTTTCTCTTCCTTAGATAAATCAAGTGAATCAAGAGTAATGAAACCCTTGCTTACTTGAGTTAAAAATATGTAAATGAGTCATTAAGAGATGAGGCCCCATCTCTATTAAAACAGCCTAGAGAAGACAGACAACATGTAGGAAGCTGGCCTGACCTGCAAACATAAGCATGAAAAAGAGCATTACAAGAAGACTGAGTACAGGTCAAGGAGTATAATTACTATCATGTGTGCATTTAAAAAAATTCTCAAATGAGGCTTTGAATCCCCTTATACAACTTCTAAATTCCCCTTGGAAAAAGCCACTAATAGTAAATCCAAAAAAAGTCAAGTCATGAGTTGAGAAACGTCATTATCACATTATCTATTAAAAGATAATTATCCCGCTGGGGGGTTGCAGCAAAAGAATCTCAAGTTGGAGCCCAGCCTGGGCAATGTCGAGATTTAGTGAGACACTTTCTCAAATTTAAAAAAAACACGTAAAAAGGGCTGGGGATGTAACTCAGTGTGAAGGCCCTAGGTTTGATCTCCAGTACACAATACATACATACATACAAACATAAAAGACACAACCATCCGAAGAGACAACATTTGGATCATAACAGTAGGACCAGGAACTAGAGAAAGGGGCCTATACAGTGGTCCTGCTATTTGCTTCTTCACTCACATTAAACAAGTCTCTTATCCTTTTACTAAGGGTCCAGTGTTAAAGCATGACTGATTTCATCAAACTATGTAGGTAGGTTAGGCATATTCAGTTAATACATATTAATATAAGAGCCACAAAAGGATAGATTGACCTAAAGAATATGAGTAGGAGTAACAGCTGTTTGTGTGATCTCTAGGTAATTTAATTGTAAAATTCCTAAGCATTCATTAACTTTTTCCTGAAAATAAGAAAAACCAATTTCAATACTATGTTAGCAGAGAAAATCCTAGTTTATATTTCAGAATGCTACTACTCCACAAGATAACAATTTAAGAGTCATGACTCTAACAAACCACCTAGCTACGAACTTGAAAGGTTGAGTGGTTTATCAAGATCACCTGGGTAATTTGTATTAGGGTCCAAACATGAAGCCAAGTCTTCATTCTCAGTCCACTACTGAGGTCCCTGTACCACAATTTACATATGTGATTGTAACACTGGTCAAGGTTGGACATTTGTCAAATGCGTAATTAAGGTTTATTTATATCTTCATCGTAAAGGACATTTTTATATTTTAACCATGCCTTAACCATGAAAACATTTGCAAATTACAAAATATTTATGTATTACTGGTTTACGTATTACTTTAATCAGTCTTATTCATTATTTAGCATAACAACAGAAAAGCAAAATAAGCATCTGATTCATAATTTTATGCATTCTATTTTAGTGTAACAAGTGCTTAGTTCTTAAGTATAACACAGTCTCAAATGGGTCAAAAGATTCACTAAAAAGTTAAAGAAAAATGATAGCTCATTTTGTAGGGAAAAAGAACAAAAACAAAATAAACATAGAATACATCAATAGTTTTCAAACAGAATGCCTTTACCACTAAGGAGAGTCTGTGAGACTCTGAGGTAACAGAACACATTCTGGGAGGTGGTAGTAAGAACATAACTTCTAAAATATCACCACTATTCACTCTACATCTCACAGCTTTGCTCTCAAAAGCAACAACGTGTATTCTCATATGTGTTAGAATAATTACTTTTCTATTTCATTCATTCTAAAAATAATTAGCTCAATGTTGATTTCTGTGTTTACCTGAAAGAATGCATCTTTTCTACTGATAGGTATGCTCATGAAAAGTGCCACAAAACTTTCTGCAATTCTATCAAATAGGCAATCTTGATCTTTTCTGTCAGGCTTAGAAATAAAATGTAATAAATTAAAGTTAGTACTACAATTGAAAATGGGAACATGCCTTTTTCATGTCTTTGATTTTAATTTTTTTATTTTAAAGAGAAAAACCAAGAAAAATGATGATACAAAATTTCAAAACAATAGCAGAGTAACAATGGTTAATACATTGTATATTGTTATCTTCAAAGTAGTTGCGCAGATTACAAGCTGTAGGCATGAAAAATGGATCAAACAATATAAGTGCACACCTTTCGTTTCAATCAACTAATAGAAATTAGTAGTATAACTATCTTAACTATCTTGTGTATATATATATATTTTTTTTTCCTTTTTCCCTTCCTTCTTTTCTCCATTCCACCATCCCGGTTTCTCTTTCCTTTTTAACAGTTTCTTCCCATTTCACAATATCTATTGTACATTTTGGATCTTATTTACTCTTTCAATTTCTTACACGAGGGAGACAATATGATATTTACACATGTGAGTCTGATTTATTTCACTTATGAGTATGGTCTCAAGTTGCATCCATTTACCTATAAAAGTCTCAAGTGTCTCCTTCTTTATGGCTGAGTAGTACTCCATCGTATAAAAAGATCACATCTTCTTTATCCATTCCTTGGTTGATGAGCATCTGGGTTGCTTCTAAGATTTAGCTATTACAAATTGTGCTGCTACAAACTTGGGTGCACATATATTGTTGTGGTACGATGTTTTTAATTCTTCTGGAAAATACCCAGAAGGGGAATAGCTAGGTCAAATGGGATCTCTAATCCTGGTTTTTTGAAGAATCTCCACACTGATTTCCACAGTGGTTGTACCAGTCTACACTGCCACCAATAGTGGAGAAGCATTCTTTGCCCCCACAGCCCCTCCAGCATTAGTTATTGGTTGATTTCTTGATGATAGCCATTCTTTCAGGAGTGAGATTGAACCTCAGTGTTATTTTAATTTGCATCTCTCAAATGACCAATGATGTTGAACATTTTTCATATATTTATTTGCTATTTGTATTTCCTCATCTGAGAAGTGTGTATTCATCTTAGATGCCCATTTTTGGATTGGGTCTTTGAATTGGGGGGGCCTCAGTTTTTTCAATTCTTTATATGTTCTAGATAGAAGTCCATTGTCTGAGGGACAATTGGCTGAAATTTTTTCCCACTCTGTGGGTTGTCTTTTCACTCTGTTGATTTCTTTTGATGTGCAAAAGATTCTTAATAAGATGAGATCTCAGTTGTTGATTGTTTGAAGTATTTCCTGTGCAGTTTGGGTTTTGTTCATGAAGTCTCTGCCTACACCTATGTCTTCAAGATTTCTACCTACGTTGTCTTCCAGTAGATTTGTTTCTGTTTTAATATTTAGATCTCTGATCCATTTTGACTTTCGTTTAATGCATGGTGATAGACATGGGTCTAGTTTTATTATTCAGCATGTAGAAAGCCATTTTTTCCAGCACTATTTATTAAAGAGGCTTTCTTCCAGTGAACATGTTTGGCCCCTTTGTCAAAGACAAGGTGGCTGTGTTTGTAGTTGTGTCTGCATCTTCTAATCTGTTCCACTGATCCTCAGGTCTGTTTTTTTTGCTAATACCATGCTGATTTTATCACAGTAGCTTTGTAGTATAATTTCAAGTCAGGGATTGTGATGCATCCTGCCTTGCCTTTGTTGCCCAGAATTGCTTTTGCTATTCTAGGTCTCTTCTGGTCCTAAATGAATTTTAGGAATGTTGTCTCTAGTTCTGTGAGGTATGCTAATGGTATTTTGATTGGGATTGCATTAAATCTATATAACAATTTTGGGAGTATGGCCATTTTCACTATGTTGGTTCTTCCTACCCATGTGCAAGGGATATCTTTCCATTTTCTGATATCCTATTCAATCTCCCTTTTCAAAGTACTGTAAATTTCAATATATAGATCTTTTACTTTCTTTGTTAGATTGATTCATAAGTATTTCATTTTTGGATACTATTGTGAAGGGTGTGGTTTCCCTAATTTCTCTCTCAATGAGTTCGTTGTTTGTGTACAGGAATGCTATTGATTTTTGAGTGTTGACTTTGTATCCAGCTATGCTACTCAATTTGGTTATTAAATCTAGAAGTCTTTTGGTGGCGTTTTTGGGGTCTTCTATGTAGAGTATCATGTCATCTGTGAATAATGATAATTTAACTTCTTCCTTTCATGTCCTTATTCCTTTTATTTCTCTCTCTTGTCTAATTGCTCTGGCTAATGTTTCCAGAACTATATTGAATAGGAGTGGTGATAGTGGACATCCTTGTCTTGTTCCTGATTTCAGAGTGAAAGCTTTCAGTTTTTGACCATTTAGTATGATATTGTCTGTTGGTTTGTCATAGATGGCTTTTATCAGATTGAGGTAAAGACCATCTATTCTGATTTTCCATAGGGTTTTTATCATGAATGACTGTTGGACTTTGTCAAAAGCTTTTTCTGCATCTATTGGGATGATCATGTGATTTTTGTCTTTGGCTCTGTTGATATGGTGTATTACATTTATTGATTTGTGTATGATGAACCATCCCTGCATTCCTAAAATGAATCCCACTTGTTCATGGTGTATAATCTTCTGGATGATTTGCTGCACTCTGTTTGCTAATATCTTATTGAGGATTTTTGCTTCTATTTTCATTAGGGAGGTTGGCCTGTAGTTCTTTTTGGTTGGATCATTCTCTGGTTTTGGTATCAGGGTAATACTTGCCTCTAGGAATGAGTTAGGGAGGATTGCTTCCCTTTCAATTTCATTAAAGAATTTGAGGAGTATTGGCATTAAATCTTCACTAAATTTCCTGTAGAATTCAGCAGTGAATCCATCAGGACCTGGGCTTTTCTTTGTTAAGTTTTTAATTACATTTTCAATCTCATTAACAGATATTGGGTTATTCAGAATTTTTATATCTTCTTGATTCAACTTTGTTAATTCATACGTATCTAGGAATCTCTCCATTTCTTCTGTGTTTTCCATCCTATGAGAGTAAAGATTTTTGAAGTAGGTCTTCTGAATTGCCACAGGATCTATAATGATTTCACCCTTTTTGTTCCTCATTGCATGAATTTGATTCTTTCCTTTTTCTGATAAGGTTGGCTAAGGCTTTATCGATTTTATTTATTCTTTCAAAAAGCCAACTCATTAATTCATTAATTCTTTGTATTGTTTTCTTAGTCTCCACTGCATTAATTTCTGCTCTGATCTCAATAATTTCCTCCCTTTTATGGGCTTTGGGATTGACGTGCTCTTCTTTTTCTATAAGATTGAGGTGCAGCATTAGATTGTTTGTGCTCATTCTGTTTTCCTCATATGAGAATTCACTGCTATAAATTTCCCTCTTAGGACTGCTTTCATTGTGTCCCACAGGTTCTGGTATGTTGTATCTGCATTTTCGTTTAATTGTAGATATTAATTTCTTCTTTAATTTTATCTGTGACCCACTGGTTGTTCAGGAGAGTGTTATTTAATTTCCATATGCTTATGGAGTTTCTGTGGTTTCTTTTGCCATTAATTTCTAATTTCATTACACTATGGTCAGATAATATGCATGGGATAATTTCAATTCCTTTGCATTTACTTAAGCATGTTCTGTGGGTTAGTATATGGTCTATTTTAGAGAATGTCCCATGTACAGCTGAGAAGAATGTGTATTCTGATGTTGTTGGGTGGAACACTCTATATACATCTACTAAGTACATTTGTTCACAGGTTTGGTTCAGTTCTGGTATTTCTTTGCTAATTTTTTGTCTAGTCAATCTATCTCTTTGTGATAATGGGGTATTAAGATCCCCTGTTACAATTGTGTATTTGCTTATTTGAATTTTCATATGTATTAATATTTGCCTTACATAGCTGGGTGCTCCCGTATTTGGTGCATATGTATTTATGATTGTTATCTCTTCCTCTTGAAGTTTTCCCCTAACAAGTATGTAGTGACCTTCTTTATCTCTTTTGATCATTCTTGGTTTGAAGTTCACTCTGTATGCAAACAGAATAGCTACCCCTGCTTTTTTCTGGGTTCCTGTTGCAGGGAAGATTGTTTTTCATCCTTTGACTTTCAGTCTATAAATTTCTTTTTGAGTTAGATGTGTTCCTTGTACACAGCATATTGTTGGATACTGTTTCTTAATCCATTCTGCCAGTCTGTTTCTTTTGATTGTTGAATTGAAGCCATTTACATTGATGGTTATAACTGATATATATTGGCTTATCTTTGTCATGATATTTTCCTGCTGTTTGTTCCCTACTTTTCCCCTCTATTTAATTGCTTGCTTTGCCTGGTGGTTTCTTTCCGTTGTTGTTCTCGGAATTGTGGTTATTTTTATCTCTGTCTAGAGTATCTTTTAGTATTCTTTGTATGGCTGGTTTGGTGATCGTGAATTTCTTCAGTTGTTCTTTGTCATGGAAGTATCTTATTTATCTATTAATCTTGAAAGGTAGTTTTGCAGGGTACATCAATCTGGGTTGGAAGTTGTTTTCTTTCAGGACTTGAAATACTTCACTCCAAGCTCTTCTTGACTTGAGGGTGTGTGTTGGGAAGTCTGCTGTGATTGTCATGGGCTTTCCTTTACAGGTGATGTTTCTTTTCTCTAGCTGCTTTTAATATTCAGTTCTTGTGCTGAATTTCTGGAATCTTGATTATTATATGTCTTGATGTAGTTTTATTTGGGTCATGGCTATTTGGGATTCTATATACTTCATTTATTTGTATGTCAAATTCTTTATCCATGCTTGGTAAGTTTTCTGCCATTATTTCTGTGAAGAGTTTTTTTTTATGGCATTTGCGCTGTCTCCAGCTTTCTCATCCCCAATCAATCTTTTGTTGTTCTTCTTTGCTTCATCTTATAGCTATTGGATTGATTTTTCATGGTCTCTTGCTATTTTTAAGATATCTTTCTATTCATGATCACTAGGTGTGATTCTGTCTTCGAGATCTGATATTCTATCCTCTCCTTTGTTCAATCTGTTGCATATACTTTCTTTTTTCTTTTCTTTCTTTTTTTTTTAATGTAGGTACCGGGAGTCGACCTCAGGACCTTGTGCTTGCCAGCAAGCACTTGTGGTGCTGAGCGATATCACCGGCCCTTTTTTTTTCCTTTATGTGGGTTCCAGGAGTCGAACTCAGGACCTCACGCTTGCCAGGCAGGCGCTTATGCCACTGAGCCATCTCACCGGCCCTACTTTCAAGGGAGGTTTTAATCTCTTGGATTTCTGTTTGGATCTGTTTCATGGATTCCATTTCTTTCCTATGTTGGGCACTTTTTGTTTCCATCATTTTTCTAAGCTCATCTATTCTTTTATCTGTATCTACTCTAATATCTTTGATTTTAAGCATCATTTCTTTTTGTATCTGAGAGATCATTTTCTCTATAGCCTCTTCCATTTGTTTTTTCACTTCTGTTGCTATCATTTCAGAAAGTTCCAGTGTTTGACTTCCAATTTTGTCTGTCTCATTGTGCTCTAGGCTTGTCCTGGGTGGGCTGAGGGTCTGGGGTTACACTTTGCTTCAGCATCCTGTCATTTTCTATTTTCTCTTTTTTATTTTATTTTGTTTTCTATGTTGATGCTTGCCGATTTCTTATGATAGCTTTATCACTAGTATCGAGGCTTCCCTAGGAGATATTTGTTCTTTAGGGATGTCCTCTAGATGTAGGTGGTTCTTCATAGCTATCCCAAGTACCTACCTTCCCAATTCGTAAAGGATGCAAAGTTACTATTTGGCTCAACACCCAATCCTTTGGTACTGGGCCGTGGTGATTATGACCTCATACAATCATAGTGTTATCATACAAGGGAGCAAAACTAATTATAACAGTAGTAACACCCTGGCTAAATTAGTAACAATAGCTTCAAGTACAGCTTAACTATTGATAAACTATGGTAACCATTAATCTGCTACCTCCAACCACAGGAGCAAACTCTAAAGTTATAAAACAAAATCAAACATATACCATGTACTTATATGCAGTGATTTTCCCCTTAGTAGAGTGATTTTACCCTGCTGCAGGGCAGGGGGGGATTGAGATGGGTAGAATAACAGGATAACATGATGGATGAGGTCAAATATAGCAGAATTAAGGCTGGAGATCAAAGGATGATCATCCAAGTTTTGCAAAACAGGAGGACACAGGAGGGACAGAATGAAATAGAATGTGAAGGAGTAATCGGAAAGGGAAGAGACAATGTTTCCTCACTTGAAAGTTTAAATTCAAGAGGTAGTTGAAGAAAGAGAGAAAGAGGATCAGTAGAAGAAACCTAAACCGTAAGAAGGTAAGAAACCTAAACAGTGAAAAAAAGAAGGAAGAAAGAGAAAATGAAAAAGAACAAGAAGGAAAAAAAAAGGAGACCAGGGCCGGTGAGATGGCTCAGCGGCGTAAGCACCTGCCTGGCAAGCGTGAGGGCCCGAGTTCGACTCCTGGAACCCACATACGAAAAAAGGGCCGGTGATATTGCTCAGCCGCACGGGTGCCTGCTGGCGCGCGAGGTCCTGAGGTTGACCCCCGGTACCCACAAAAAAAAAAAAAAAAAAAAAAGGAGACCAGAAAAGGAGGAGGAAAAAACCCCCACAACAACAAAAATAACCACAAAGTACTAAACAAAACAAGATGAAACACGACCAGACAGGAAAAGGATAGCCAATCTGACAAACAAGGGAGAATAAAAGTAGTAAATTACCTCTGGTGTTTACAGTTCTGTGATAGTGTCCATGTTAGATCCCAGAAAAGTGCTGTATACTCCAGCCAAGTTTGCCATGGGAATTGTGCTGGGTATGGAGCTGATCTTGGCCTCTGGATGTGGGGTCTGGGACTGGTCTCCTGTTGGTGGGGTTCTCCAGAGTCCACTTCAGGCTCCTCACTGCTACTTCAGACACTTCCACGACACTGGTCTCGCTGAGTACTCCACTCACCAAAGGCACGTGTATACCTGCGCACCCAGGGGCCACCTGGCCTGGGTGTCTCCTTTCATGTCTTTTAATTTCTGTTGGAGAGCTGGACGTAGTGGATAGGCCAATAGAAACTGAGGTATATATTATTTGTGCTTGGCAATAGGCATGCCTCTTTTGTTAAGCCTTTGGGGGCTTGAATCAATTAAGAAGTCCTGAAGTATATTTCGGTTTTGTTTCTGCTCTGGTTACTCTCAGTAAAACACAGACTTCAAATTCTTCTTGTACTACCTTGTTTGAATAATTCTCAAAGAACATCTTTTGACTTCATTAATTCTCAAATTTCTTGTTTTCCTTTTTTATTTGTATTGACTTTCACTCTGATCATTATTACATCCTTTCTTCTGATTGCTTTAGGTTTCATTTGTTCATTTTCTACTTCATTAAGGTAGAAGCTGTGATCACTGTTTTTTAGAACTTTTTTTCCAAATATAGGCATTTTAATGTTCATATAACTTTCTAATATTGCTTCAGTTATATTCCACAAATTTCAATTTGTGTTTTTGGTTTCATTCAGTTCATAATTTCTGATTTGACATGTCATTATTATAAGTGTGCTAGTCCTAGATATTTAGAGATTTTTCCATATATCTCCCAGCTTTTCATTTATAATGCAATGCCATTGTATTGGTCAGCTTTCCTGTTGCTGGGACAAAACACCTGACACTTGCAACTTAAAGGAGGAGAGGTTCATTTTTGGCTCATGGTTTCAGAGGTTCCAGTCCATGGTAAGCTGGTTCCAAGGTAGAAACATCACAGTGAAAGAAAGAAAGCTGTTTAACTCATGGCATCTGGGAAACAGGGAGCAGGAAAATATCCAGAGAGGAGAGGGACAGAGACTAGATAAAAGTTCCCAAGGTCACACCCCTGTGACCCACCCATACCTAGAAATGTGCTTTACTAACCTCCTAAGTATCCCTCAAGCCAAGCACGTTGACAGTCAAGATTAACCACTACCACCATTTTGTATGAAAACATACTTTGCGTGAGTATGGCCTGAATTATTAGAAATGTATTAGGATGTTTTCCTAGCTTAGAATATAGTGTATCTTGGTAAATATTTAATTTGTACTTGAAAAAATATGTATTCTGCTGTTTTTGAGAGATGCTGTGGTTTAAATTTGTTCCCCCAGTGGGGGTTTCTGTGTTGGAAACCTGATCCCCAACATGTTGATGTTCGGATGGGACTTAATGGGAGGCATTTGGGTCATGGGATGCACCACCGATTTACTGCTGTTAACATGGGAGTGTGCTGACCTCCTCTCACTTTCACAATCTCTTTCTCTTCTTTCCTCCTTTCTTTCTGTCTCCCTTATAGCACGGGTGATTCAGCAAGAAGGCATTTACCAGACGCTGACCCCTAAATCTGGTACTTCCTATCAGATATTTGTTCACGTACTTTACCTATTCTGTAGTATTCTGTTTTAGCAACACAAAATATATTAAGACAGGAGGGATGCCTGAGGAATGTCAGGTCAAACTGTTCACCAGTACTGCTGAGGTCTTCTATGTCATTTCCGATTTTCTGTATATTCTGTATATTTTCTACCAGCTTCTGAGAGGTGCTGAAATCTTGAATTATACCAATGGATCTGTCTATTTCTCCTTGAAGTGATAAAAGATTTTATCAAATGTGTTTTGAAGCATTTTATGAGGTGCATAAATATTTAGGATTGTTCTGTTATTTAGTGAATTAACTACTTTGTCATGTGATTACTTCCTTTGTCCCTGGAAATATTAATTGCTTTGAAATCTTCTTTATAGGATGAGTTAAAATATATTGTGACTTGGTAGGTTATGTAGTTTTTGTTGTTGTCTGATTGGGAGTGATGTACTTTCCAGCTATTTGTTTCTTTTTGGGGAGCCAAGGACCCAAGGACAAGTTTTTAAAACATTAGAAGTATTACACTATCCTTACTGAAATAATTCTAGTCAAATATTGTCTCATGTACTACTTATTTCCATTCTCTTATTGTTTGCTGGATATGTCCCCTCCTTTATCTTTTTAATCTTTTCTGAATCATGACAAGACCTTTTCACTATTTGATCTGTAGACGCTTTTCCAAATTGAACCTTCTCCAATGTTACTGATTTGCAGCAGGCTTTTGGTGTAGTGTTTACCACCACATACTAATGTTAAGTAAAGCTACGACTTTATTATTCACTACAGTGTCTGATTTCACTAATCTTTTTCTGATTAATGAAGATTTGGAATCTTGGAAATCCATAATAAAGCCTTAACTCCTGTGAAAAAGGAGATATTAGACAAAATTTTCAACATGTATGGAATGCTTAAAAATGAATCTCTGTGAAAATATCCAGAAAAACAGTTTTAGTGTTACCTCTACTGAAAAATTAAGTATGCACAAATCAACTCATAAAAAGAGGTTTAAAAAAATATCATTTACCTTAAATTTATAAAGAAACCACCACCAAAAGCAGTCATGCAAAAGAGCAATGGAGGCTTCTGAGAGGAAATGCATTTTCCAAATCCTAAAAACTCTTTCCTGTGGAAAAAAAGAGATACATGGGTACCAAATTTAAGTGTATCACAACACATGTTAATACAAATATACCTTATAAATAATATGTATTTAATGGCTATAGACCAGTATTGTTCAATAATATTTAGCATCAGTATTGTTTAATATATTTAGCATACTAAATACATATATAGGGCCAGTGAGATAGCTCAGCGGCATAAGCGCCTGCCTGGCAAGTGCGAGGTCCTGAGTTCAACTCCCGGTACCCACATACGAAAAAAGGGCCGGTGATATTGCTCAGCAGCACGGGCGCCTGCTGGCGTGCGAGGTCCTGAGTTCAACCCCTGGTACCCACAAAAAAAAAAAAAAAAAAAAAAAAAAAAAAAAAAAGAATATATATATATATATATATATATATATACACACTAAACTTTCTAGTAGATATATTAAAAAAGTAAAAGGTGAAATTAATTTTAAGGATATATTTTATTTAACCAAATATATTTAAAATTCTGTCACCATATAATTGATATAACAATTAGTCATGAAATATTTTTATTCCTTGATACTAGATCATTGAAATTGTATGACTGAAGTATACTGTATGTATTGAAGCATATATTTTATACTTATAATATATCTATAACTTATAGCATATCTCAACTATTTTCATCAAAAAGTACTAGATCAGTATTTAGACTTCATAGTTGTAACTTCATTCCAAAAATAACTTAAAAAATTTTAAATAACTAAGTCATTCTAACTTTTAAGCTTGTATATAAATGGTTAAAAGAAATAAAGTAACAAATTCAGGTCCTCAGTCATACTGGCTACATTCCAAATGCTCAATTTTGTTAGTGGTATTGAAAGGATGGTATAGAACAAACCAAGAATAGCAAAAACATAAAAAGCATGCCATAATTCCTCCTCTTTTTTCTTGAAGGCAAGTATCAACAATGAATCACAGAATTTTATTCAAATTGGTCCCCTTAATGTATGTGTCTAAACATGTGGTTCTAAGTAGACAACTCATCAAAATTGGTACATAAGGTTAAATTTTGGTTTAAACAGGTAGATTTAACAGATCACAAAATGTTAGTTCTTATTCAAAAATTTTTAAATGCTGGATTCAGTAGAATCCAACATTTCTTTCAGAGGAACACACAAATATTATTTCCTGTTCCTCAAATGCAAGTCAATAAAAAGGACACAATGCACACTTACACAGCAGGACAATTCTTTATCATATACTCAGTGAGGTACTTCTTGTCCATAGGCCGCTAAATATAAAATGGACTTCACTGGTAACAGTTTCAACTTAGATTTAGTCATTTTTAACTACAAAGAACCTATAGGATGTACATAAACATGGAAAATAGGCAACTGAAATACAGAGGGGAAAATAAGCAGGTTTATCAGTAACCACCCCAGCCCCATCCCATTGCTGGCAATCCCTGGCCTTCATTGTAGTTACCTTTCTACTCTTGCAGTTTTTCATCATTTGGTTACTCTAGAGATACCACAAAAAAATCCCATATTTAAAAGGAACACACAGAAGGCTTGTGGAGAAGGCCTTTGATAAGTTATTCCAGGATCAGAGTAGAAGGCTAAACTATGCTGAGATGATGGAGCAGGAAGAGCGAGGGGAAAGTGCCTATCCACTGCTCACCGCTATCTTCAGACTCACAAGGCATGAACATGATGTCTAGTACTGGCTCTTCTGGTGAGCAGGGTATTAGACATCACGAGTCTCTCCTGCAAAATTTAAAGTTTAGAGGATCAAATCTTCCTTAACACCAAACTATCATAGTTTCAAAGGTCTGACTTAATAAATCACATTCCCAAGGTTTATTATAAAATAAAATATTTACATACGTCAAAGTTACGAGCTTTTAAAATAAAAAGATAAATCTGTTTAGCATCCAGATGTCTGGGTAACTCAGTAAGTTCACTTGTTTTGAATCCTGAGAAGTTGTAACCCTAGAAAAAAAGGAACATATAGAACAATATTTCATTCTTCTCAGTGCAATAGTCTCATACGACTGTAGAAGGCAGGTAAACATTTACCAGTCAATCACGTGTCACGTGTTTTATGCTGTTACATTAAGTAAAAAATATATATCTCTCCTACAAAAAGATCTTCATGTTATCTGCTTTGTGAAATTAAGAGCCCTTGCACAATCACAGGCTAATTAAAAACAAAATAAAATCATATTTCAGAATACATTTTGATAGATACTCAAATGATCAAGAATTTTAGCTAGACTATATACAAAGAAATGTGAACTAGGCAGAAAAGAGGAAGTTGCTATCCCTGTTACCAACTCTCTTTCCTGGAACCTCTTATATATAGCTATATCTATATTATTGTAAACATTGTTTTAGACCCAAATAATACTTTTGATATACAATCAGGCAGAATAAAAATTTTAAATACCTCTATATTCTTCTCTGTCTCCATCTCAGCTGAAAGCTGTAAAACATTTAAAACAAAATCCTTAAAACTCTCAATCCAATAAAACGTATCCAACAATAACATTTACTAAAGTTTTTGTTAATATAGTTTATCTAAAGGTAATTTCAACAGATCCTGAAAAGTCATCTGATAAAATTCAGCAGTGAGAATTTTAAAACTTCTTTTGAATAAAACATTTAACTAGTAATATAACTACCAGTGTTCCAGTGTTCTCACTTCCTAGAATAGATTATCATTTGCTTCAAGACTATAGTTGTACAGACATTCCCCTTTATGGATTTCCCTCCTGGAGAAACCAAGAGCCTTTTTTCCTTCTCCTAATTTCCAATAAAAACTCTCCTAACTTCCTCCTTTTGGTTCACAACTTCATTTGCCAACATTGTGAGACCACAAGCTCACTTTATACTGAATTAACTGTTTCATATTTTGGAGGTCCCACCAAGATTTGAGGTATATATGAGGTAAGCCCCAAATGGGGAGTTTTTATTGTTGTCTTCTTCTTCTTGCAATATGTTCTTATTAAACATAATTACATTCAGGAGGTAGGAGGTAGGTGAGATTTGTGCTTTCTTGCTTTTTTTTCTGGGTAGCCTTATGTTTCTTTTGTTGTTTCCCTTGTGGTAGGGACAACCACAAGGGAAATGTGGTAGATCTGGGGACAACGTGCCTCACATAAAAATGCAGGATCCTGTCAGCCAACTTTTTAAAAGGTGATTAGTGCAGGTTGCCACCCTTAAATCTCAGGGGACAGGTTTCACTGGGGCAGCCTGACTTGACTCCCCGTCACTGCCACACACACACACACACACGCACACACACTGGGAGGGAATATTGAGCCTGCTCTACCTCAGTTTCCTTTCCAATTTGATCCTCTGCTGGTGAGGAAGCAATTTTAACTCCTGATGCTCTCGATCATGGTCTTCTGAGACTGACAGGTCTTGGGCAAACTGTTCCATTAACTCCCTTCTAATTCCTCTTCATGTCTACTTTCCCGTGCTGCTGCTTCCTTTCTCATTTTTTTGGAGGCTTATTTACTAAAGATCAGAGAAACCCACCCTGTGAAGTTTTTAGTCCCAGTTTGTCTGTCTTCCTGTCCTTAGGGTAAGGCTGGGAACTAGGAACTATCTCCACTCCTTTCTCCTTCCCCCCTCAAAAATGCCACTTTGGCAGGGCAGACCGTTTTTTTTTTCAAGGTAGGGCCATCCTAGCATAGGTGATCATGTTAGCAGATCTAAAAATATCATGTAGATGGAGACAACAATGCACGTGCTAGACTCCTTTTACTGGGGTCCACTAGATCAACACTCTGAAGAGAGTCCATAAATGCTGAACCCCAAAATGACTTCTTTGAAGTCCCCTTAGATTAGCTCTCTGGAGGAAATTCCTGACTGCCAGCTCCTACACTGACCCCTTTCAGCAGGAAATAGCTAGATTTGGTCTTCATCCCTTTTCCCCTAAGGGCAGTTAGGGATACTTCTTTTTATTTGTTTAGTTTATGACTAAAGCAGCTAGCTAGGGAAAGGGCCTGAGACAGAGTTGGGATCAGCCATATGGATAAGAATTAAAATAAGAACAGACCGTGAACTAGGACTTTGGACCAAGAATGAACTCCCTCAGGCAACGTGGAATGCAGCCCCCTCCTACTAATGGTAACAGACACTTAAGTACTTATAGCTTTAAGATTATATAATTTTAGAATGTATTTTTGAAAAGAACTAAGTATGTGTAAGTGATTAAAAGTATTAGAATTTGAATGAAAATCTTGAGAATTTTAAAAACTGACAATGTAATATAAAGGTCATAAAAAGAACTGTTTTGTTTCTAAATGAAGAGGACTGACACGGGACCTGTACTACTAAGCTCATTGCAAATTGTTAAATAATAGAAGTATGAAATATATATACCTTAAAATAAATAGTAATAATTTGCAGTGTAGAGATGAGGGTAGAGAGGGAAGGGAAAGAGGATGTAAAAAGAACTAAAATGTGTTATGTACATGAACCAATTTCCCACAATGAATGTAATCATGTACTGTAAATGTGTACTAATAAAAATTAAAATTAAAATTAAAAAAACTTGTAATGTTAAGAAGATTCTAACATATCGAATATGAAAAAGGGATGAGTCTAGGTATTTATTTATTTATTTATTTTTTTGTGGGTACCAGGGGTTGAACTCAGGACCTTGCACGCCAGCAGGTGCCCACGCCGCTGAGCGATATCACCTGCCCTTTTTTCATAGGCGGGTACTGGGAGTTGAACTCAGGACCTTGCGCTTGCCAGGCAGGCACTTATGCCACTGAGATATCTCACTGGCCCGAGTCTAGGTATTTTTAAACACAGATAATTGTTAGATAATGAAAGGCTGAAAGAACATTTTTGAAAATGTTATCAGTGCTTATTTGTGAAATGATAGTTTATATTTTTTGTGAAAATACAATTTTTGAAGGATGGCAAAAATATAACTACCATACCATTATCTTCTTTCGTTTTTGGTACTTCTTTAGAAATGCTTTGTGTCTTTTCAATTTTTCATAAGAACCTTTAAAAAAAGAATTCACATCATACAACCTTTAAAAAAGAAGAAAATTCTAAGTACTTCAAAAAGTTATATATAAAATTATCCAATGCATGAACTAGTGATTTTGATAAGCATATTAGACACATTCCTAATGAACTGAAAATATTATGTATCTCCTGTTTCCTTTAGTTATTCTGAAATATCATGTTCCACCTAACATGTCTACAGAACTCGTTTCTGTAAGTAAAGTTTTATCTCAATCAATCTGTGCTAGACAGGCCCACATTTTTCAAATAGCTTAGCCACTTAGCTTCTGTTGTTTCATGGCTACCTTAATTTCAATAAAGTGTTGTACTATTGTGCATGGCCTAATGAATGATTATGGGGGCTTTCAAGTCAGATAACCTAGACTTTAATGTCTGACCTTTACATTTGAGGACACTGAATATATGTAAAACTTTTTAAAAGAAGGAGAAAGTTATGAAGAAATATATTCATATTTTTCTCTTGTAGATATTTTATTTCTTTTAAAAATACATGTATGTGTATACAGGCCACATACATGTATATGCATACATATATATACACACAGTTTATACACATATGTATACATATTGTGTGTATGTGTATATATATACTAACATATTTCATAAGTACATATATAGCTTATATAAATTTAAAAATCGATAAAATTTTAAAAACATGAAAATTTAAAATAGTAAATTTAATACCAGTATAAACACAGTCTCAGATTTTGAAATATCTAAAGCCAAAAAGGATATTAAATATCTCAAGAATATAGCTAATGAAATATATTTAATATATAGAAAATACTTTATAATTATAGCCAATATCATCAGTTTCAAGGCTTTCATATGACAAGTTTTCCCATTAAATCAATAAGACAAGAATCACCATTAGTATTTAAAACTATTCTGGAAGTGTTAGTCAATACCATTTGATAAAAAAAAAAAAGTTGTACAAATGCTAAAAATGAACTATCATTATTTGCTGATACGCTTTTCACTCAATTCACTGATCTCATACTGTATGGCTAAGCACTCCTGTAAGCCTACAACCTTGCTCATGTAGGTCAATTCTCACCCCTTTTACTTTCCGTTTTGGAGATTTCTGTTCTTCAATCCTGACCTTACTGACTTGCTTGTTTCTCATAATGTCAGTCGATATCATCTTATTTCCCTGATTTTTGCTACCTCCACTCTAGTTTAACAAAGCTCGTAACTGTTTTAGTCTTTACCCTAGTAATAGTTTCTTTAGAACAACATATTAAATGTTCAGCTAAAAATCAATATTAGACCCATCTTAAAATAAGATATATTTTTGGATTTTAAGATTTTATACATTAAGATCTCATTCTTTATGAGAACACACAGACTAATACACAGACACACACACAGCTGAGCATTACTCTAGCCATCTAAGAAATTAAGGCTTACTTGTCTTGGAAATCAGGGTATCCTGCTCAGATAGGTTGGAAGCATGTTCCTGCAAAAGAAGTGAATGTTCCCCTAATCTTGAATCCATGATCGTGATTCTTTCAAAAATTCGAGGGACATTACTCCATAGCTGTGTATAAACTGAAGCAAATGAACTATCTTCTTTTATTTTATTCAGACTGTCTGTCCACGTATCTTTATCTGCCCAATTGATTTCCCTGGGCCAATAATCCTGCAAAAATATGAAAGACAGGAAACTACTTGATTATTTTAAATAAATTTTCAGAGAACCTAGATCCTTTTGCCTTTGGAAAAAAAGTATTATAAAGATACATAAGTGCCCCCCCCAAATCCTGAAAATATATTTCTTAAAACACAACAAGTAGGAGAAGTTTTCTAGTATGAAAAGCAGGAAAACTGACCAAAAAAAAAAAAAAAAAAAAAAAAACCCCACAAAGATCTCAGAATAATAACATAAGATCACAGGATAAAAATCTCTGAAGAAAAATCCTGTCACTTTAGAATGACAGCTGCATTTGAAAATATAATCTAATGTGTCATGTAATGCTATTGTTAGCACAGCTGAGGAAGCAAGGAGAGGCTAAAAGGGATTTGAGAAGATTTTATGATATGTACAAACCTTTATGAGGATGTACCCTTTTTTTCTTTTCTTTTTTTGTTTTTGTCTTTTTGAGACAGAGTCTCACTATGCAGTCCATGCTGGCCTTGAGCTCACTTTGTAGCCCAGGCTGGTCTCGAACTTGCAATGATCCTCCTGCTTCAGCCTCCTGAGTGTTGGGATTACAGGTGTATGCCACCATACCCGGCTTGAAGATGTATCCTTAATGCCAGCCTACAGATATGACATCTTTATTCCCAAGATTCCAAAGCATACTGGTTGAGCAGCTCTTACGTGAAAATGTGAAATCTGAAATGCTTCAAGATCCACAACTTATTGAATGCTGAGCCAACATCACAAGTGGAAATTTCTACATCTGATCTTACTTGACAAGTTGTATTCAAAATATACGTGTACAATATATAGTTTACTCAGTGTCCCTGGGGAGAAGGAATTCCCTTCTGTTCCCCTTTAGCTGAATGTGCCCAGCGTCCCCTGTGCAAGCATGTCCACAAACAGGAATACAAAAGGTGGCCACAAACAGTAATAAAATGGCACAGGTGCAGGCTGGACACGTCGATGTAGATCTCACAGTGCTATACACAGGGACAAGACCTACACGTGTTACTCATTGTGGTTTTTGTTTATTTGCTTTTGTGCTGATTCTCTGATCTGTGGTGTGAAGATATGGTTGTAAATTTTTTTAAAAGTGCAGTTACTCCTATGGGCAACAGTGGTAAGGAAAAGAGGAGGCACTTATTTTTATCGTTAGTGCAGAAAGTGAAGTTACTATAGAAACTGGACAGTAATGCAGTGTGTACGATCTTACAGAAGAGGACAGGGTCAGAATGATGACCACCTATGACCTGAAGAAACAAGCAATCAAGGGATTAACTGGGGTCCCAGAGCCATTAATACCCAGAACGTGATGTTTCAACAAGCCTTGATTCTTTTACTGAATCCTTTGTGGTTGTGCTGTTAAGTGGATACCACTTGATGTTCTTGAAGTAGGTAATATCTTATAGTACCTCACAATTGCTACCCCAATCTAATTACTTTCTTCCCCTAATCCTTTACACTGTGCCTTCAGCCAGAAGCCTCTTGAATAGAGTGCCACCTGAAAAGCAAATTTCAAGCCAATGTGCGGGCATGTGCTTATAGCCCTAACTTTGCAGGAGGCCAAGTTGGGAGGACACTTGAGATGAAGAGTTCAAGACCAGCCTGGGCAACATAGGGAGCCCCTGTCTCAATATACACACGTGTGTGCACACGCATTCACGTACACATGTGTGCCAATTGTGTAGCTAGACCTCAGGAAAGTAAATGGGTCAATCAGCAGCAACAGGCTGGTGAGCTGTCAGGGAAAAAATGCTATCGTTACTTGTGGGGGACCACCTGGATGACTCTCCTTGAAAGAAGAGCAATTATCTCCATCTTGGCTGAACCTGGCCCTATTTCCACCTATTGATATGTACAGAGCTGGCTAGGACTTTTCCTTATCTCTTTAATTGGCTTTAGGTGATGCAAATCGGTCTAGCCAAGATCCTGATATGTAGTCTTCCAAGCGACAGGCTTGTGTTTCCCCGCCCCTTTGCTCCCAATACATGGTTGAGCCTGGCGGAATGGAGAGCCGTGCTCCATGCTGTCGGCTGGGATCAAGCCTCGAAAAAGAAGCTATGACTTCCCAGGACATAGAAGATTACACATCAGAGCTGAAGCACCGACCCCAAAACATTCGATACTATCTTGAATTGTGTTATGCAGAATACTCCTTCTGCATATCCTTCCCTCTGCATTTGCAAAGGTGATTTCAGGCCTAGCCCAGCTCAGGAGACTCACATACTTCCCGCCACTCTCACAGTCATTCCTCCCAGAGCCACTCCCCTCCTTCAGAATTAATAAAACCCGGGTTTGGCCCTGGGTCGAGGCCTTTGTTCCAGTAGCCACCATCTTGGCTGGACTTAGGACCCCTTGGCTCCCCACAACTATAAATATGCCTTAGTGTCTTTATTCTCACCGTGGGTTGCACTGGAAGTGGTAGATTGGAATTAACTCTCTAGAATTCCAATAACTTTTCCATGGGATTACAAATATAAACTCCCCGGACCGCGTCAAGGACCGGGAGCGCTCTCTATAATTACTCTCAGAGGGGAAATCAACACAACTAGAGGCTAAACATCCAGCGTCCAAAGTGATTATATTAATTCAAAGGAAATGAATGTATTCAAATTCCAAAGGAGCAAAAGAATTGGAATGGAAATTTCAGTTCCTCACAGAATTCATTTCTCCAATATAGGATGATGGTCCTCAGTGATAATTCCAAGAAAACAACTATCTTGCTTAAAATAAGGGCAAGGAAGCAGGGATTGACTAGGTATTTATGTTTACTTTAATTAACTTTGGCAACGGCAGAAGCATGAATGATTATACACTAGCACAAAACTAGAGATGGAAAAGGGAGAGTAAATAGACAAAGGGCTTTCCTGAAGTTTGAAAGGTTTTATTTATTGAATATTTAGATCTCCATGCACATCCCAGCCCCCAACAACTACTGAGTTTTAACATGATAAGAAGCGTGGCTTGAAGAATTGTTAGCCCTTCTTCTTTACCTTAAAGTTTGATATACAGAAGAATTTAAATGAATGAATAGGTGGATGGATGAATGGAAAACAAAATAAAGCGGGCTATTTCTTAAATAAAGAAAAGGGGATTGAAATAATCTCTCTATCATACTTTTGATTCTTTAAGAAAAATCGTAGTGGAGATCTGAGTACTCCTTAGGTCTGGATTACAAATCTAGCAGATCTATTAACAAAAATTGACATTGATGGGCTATGAGAAGATGAATTGAAGTACTTCTAGGAAGAAGAAAGAAAAAATTCAATAATGTGGAAGTAAATGTGATGTGTAGAGAAAGAAGGCATTGGAGACAACTGTTCAGTTCCTCATAAACTGAAAAGTAATCATAATAAAAAATGTGACAGTACAGAGAAGTAGAAAAGAAGGAGAGTGATATAAATTCCATAAAATAGGGAGCTTTGTTTGTTTTATTCATTGCTCTATCTCCAGGGTCCAGAAGATATTTCCCAAATGGTACATTAATAAAAATAATTAAATGGGTGAACGTGTAGGACAAGAGTTGACAATGATGTAATAATAGTAGAATGAGAGAATGCTATAAAATAAAACAATGTTTTATAGTAAAATAAAATATTTTACTACAAAAGTAGAATGGTGATGAACTGAAGCGGGAGTGACAAGAAGAAAATGTAGGAGCTGATCAACAGAAAGATGAGAATGTAGAAATAATTCAAGGTAAAAAGGTACAAAGAAGTACAACAGGGCCGGTGAGATGGCTCAGTGGCGTAAGCGCCTGCCTTGCAAGCGCGAGGGCCCGAGTTCGACTCCCGGAACCCACATACGAAAAAGGGGCCGGTGGTATCGCTCAGTGGCACGGGTGCCTGTTGGCGTGTGAGGTCCTGAGGTCGTCCCCCTGGTACCCACAAAAAAAAAAAAAAAAAAAAAAAAAAAAGAAGTACAACAAAAATAGGAAGAGGAAGAAGAGAGGAGTAGAAGGTATAATATATTCAAATTACAAAAGAAATATAGAAATGATAGGAATTGGCAAAAAGGAAGGACTTAGATGATGCAATAAAATATACAAGACAAGACAAAGAGAAAGCAATATCTAACAAGGCAGTTGCAGGTACTGTTCTAGAGCCAGCAGGGTCCAGACTGGAACGCAGGCAGGCTGGCCCCAGAGCCTCTGTTCTAATCCACTGTACCACTACGCACTCATGTATCTCTGTCTTCATATTTTGCAAGTAAAAAAAGAAAATGAAATAGGCTCTCTCAGAAGTGATAGGCAGTTTAGAATATATTCTTCATTTCTCTTTTGCTTTTGTTCATTTGTTTATAATATGCCTCAATTCTAAAAAATGACAGCATCATGAAGGTAAGTCTTTGCCTGTTTTTATTCACTGATACATCGTAAGTGTCTACATTCCTGGCACATAGTTGGTACTCAAAAAATATTTCTTAAATGAATTCACCACAGTTATTGCTTCCTTACCATTGTCTATAAGACAAAAACTTTGTTCAGCAAGCAAAACTGAAATACTCAGTTGTTTTGTTCCTTGATATTTTCGAATATCAAAAGTTTGGCAATACATAGACATAGTCAAGCCTTTAAAAATAAGCTACAGAATATGATTATTAACTTGCAAAATCCAGAAAATAAAAAAAAATCTATGAATAAATTCGTGACAAAATGGTACAACTGGATACATGGTTTTATCAAATGCGATCTGGTAAAAATTGAAGAGTGTAATTATAGCCTTTGCACAGAAATATCAATACAGTATCTTTTGTATACAAGGATAACACTACTGACACAAGAAGACATGTGCTTTGATTTTATTCTATCTGTAGTGAAGGGCTGGCATAAACTTATGATCTTGATTTCATTAGTATCATTCTCAATTTAAACAGAGGAATTATGAATTTTCCACTTCAAATAATTAGAAATTATCACATGTAATAATAGGTCCTCAAGCATGTATAACATATGGTCCAAATACCTCTATTATTTGTTCAGTTGTGCTTAATTTTAATTGTAATCATTTTCCTTTGACATTAAAAAAAAAACTGAAACACTGACATTAGGCTGCAGCACATTTCCATCACTGTTTAAATCAAAATAGTTGAAAAAGCTTGTCCTAAAAGTACTTCCAAGTATTTGGCTCTACCACAGTGACTGAAATAAACTTTTGTAAACTAGGAATGTTTTCATTTTCTATTGCTCCTAAAGGAAATCCTTTAGGATTTCCAAAAACATTAGAGAATCCAAAAATATTAGATAAAAACATTCATGTAAACAAATATAAAAATGGAAAATAGATGTTTAAAAATAGGTATATCTGAAACTGCATTGTCAATGGTTTAGTCATAGCAAATTCCATTTATATTTAAGCATAGATGTAATTCATTAAAAATACAAGAACACCTTATAAAAAAGTTGCCCTTTCTCTCTATTTCTACATAGACATCTTTATCCTAGCCCCTAGTTAACATACCTCAGTGCAAAATAAATTTGGCCTTCACACTTAGAAGTGCATGGACCCCAGGGCAAACTTCTTAGCAAACCCAGTAACTTCACATAAAGTCAGTAGTTATGCATAATAATGGAAACTGGAACTTTTCAACATGAAAATACATTTTGACTACTTTATCCTGATTCAACAATCAAGGAATATTAATGTAACACCTTTCCAAATTACCTGTCAGTCTTAGCTGTGGCATATAGAGAAGTGAGCTAAGTATAACTGTCAGATTTTCTTTAAGGTCTATATATTTAAGACAAAAATCACACATTAGCAAAAGTAGAGTGGTACCCTGGTTCATGAGCTTAATTTGTTTCACGACTCTGAGGAAGATGGCTGTCAAGATGGCCCCATTCCTGTTGCTGCAGGGAAGACGACCACGGCTATATTTCATACCTGATGTAGAGTTCAAGAAAAATTTTGCCAAACACTTCTGTTTGCAAACTGAATTATTTGCAAACAGAAGTGTTTGTGAACCAATGCATTAATGTTTGCATAGGGCTAAAATGTTTTAAATGTGAAAAAATTACTATTGATGAGAATAGCAGAAAGCTTAATGAAAAGAATTAAATATTTGCGAAGACTTCCCGCACTGAAATTATTTTCTTGAATTTCTATACTTAAAGTTTTTCCTAAGATTCCCACAACTCCGTATCTGACATTTTAAAAAAGATGTATCAGTTCATAAAATAGGAAGCTCTACTTACCCAATTTTGAAACTTTAAGAATTCTTCAACGCTTTTTGGAGGTTCTTGCATTTCCTAATGAAGCAAAATCAGTATTGATTATTGACATAAATTAAGATTATACATAATGTTTATACATAATATACTTAAAATATGATTATAGTATAAATTATTTATAAATTATATATAAATTATAATTTTCAGATTGCTAAAACGTTATAAAATATTCATTTTGCAATGTGAAAAGGGACAGAGATATTTAAATTTTGTCCCTCTAAATCAAATTCTATAAAAAGCTTTTTTCTTACTGCCTGTACTCCATGTGATTATTGCTGAATGTCCTCTTTTCTGATTTCCTATGAGGGTTTCAAGATTATTTTGGGCTACTGTGGACAGTATCTATAATAAATGCAGAACCAAAAATATGATAACACACTCTCCTTGCTGATGAAGTATTTTATTTTATTTTACTTATTTTTTTATGTGGGTACCGGGAGTTGAACTCAGGACCTCACGCTTGCCAGGCAAGCGCTTATGCCGCTGAGCTATCTCACCGGCCCTGATAAAATATTTTAAAAGGCCACACTAGTGAAATGGTGAAAGCAACTTAAACATTTGAATGTTTCAGTCTAATAAGTAATAATCCAATTTTCATTCTGTAGTAGTTTCTTTGTGAATTGAGAATATATTGAACATGAGACAAGTTCATTTTAATCAAGCCAGAGCTTGCTCCTTCTTGCCTTAGAGACTTTGAACACATTCTTCTTTCTGCTTAGATCGTCCCTTGTCCTAAATCCTCCTTGGCCTACTTAGCATCTACTTAAAATATCAAATTAAAAGTTACTTTTTCTAGAAAGGCTTCATTGGCCTCCCAAAGAATTTCTCCAAGGTAACATAAAGCGGATTCATAGCTCCACAAGGACTAAAACTATGGGCAATCATTGCTGAATTATCTAAATTTCACACAATGGTTGTCTCATAATACACAAGACTTGCCATGTGCATAAATTAATGACTAAATGAATAGATGAATGTGAGAAGAATGTAGGTACTCAATAAATAATAATAATAACATTTCTAGAGAATGAAAAACCAGTGAGAAGGCAGAAAAAAGAGGAATTTAGAAAAGAGGAATTCAGAAGTCTATATCCTGACAGCCAGATGATGTGGCTGAAGAGATTGCCTCACATTTTATGTACTAAAACATGTATTTTACATCAATGTATAAAATGATCAACATTGTAAAATTGCTGGGCTTTGCTTTGTAAAAGTAATTACACAACTGCAGTTGAAAGGAATGTTTCACTCTTAATATTGTTTAAAAATATATGAAGAATGTAAGTAAATGGTAATAAAATAAAGGGTATATGTGACAACCACTACAGAAAACAAGTTTTCAGACTGAAGCACAGATGAATACAGCTGCCAAGGAGATTACACGGGAAGCACGGAGTTCTAGGGCTGGTCAGATTGAGAAGGGTGAGAGGTGGGAGATATGGATGCACATCCGTGATACAACATCTTCAGGAACACTGAGTGTAGCAGTTTGGCTAGAAGGAACTAGCAGTGTTTTTTTGAAATTCACAGACTATACAGGAGCCTAATTAAAACAATTTAAATGCTGACTTTGTTTCTTATAATGGTTGTCTACTTAGAGTACAAACTGAAAATACACACATCTCAATTAAAGGGAATCAGCAAAATGAATCATGGAAATGAAATTTGCATAGGGAAGTTTCAGGTGATTTCAATATAAAATTCCAAAGTTTTCTGACATAAAGTTAAAAGGAGGTGAGGCCTACATTAAACAGATCTCTGCTTTTAGTGAGATACAGAATTCTCTATTGTAACAAGAAAAAGTTGAATGAAATAAAAATCATGCTTTTGTATGTGTTTAACAGCAATCAGCAGATGCCAGTAAACACAGCCAGTTACATACTGTATGAGAATTCAGTCTCCTTTGTTCAAAAATTACGAAGAACTTCAGAGTATTCACCACCATGAAACACAAGGCTCAGGGCACCTGCAGAGGATGCAAGCCCGTGTGTCCAGCCCTGCCTGGAAAGTTTGAGGACCTGAAATCCAGAAAGAAAAGATAGCTTTGTAAAGTGAGCATAATGCTATGACAGCTTGCTTACCCAGGAGCTAGCTTTGCCCCTCCATTGATGCTTCTGTTGGCCCTCCATGGTGCAGTGACTCTGCAGAGGTGAAGAGAAATCTGCTGGGACTTCGGTGTCAGTGTGAGTTGGGGTAACAAACTTAAGAGATGTCTAAACCAGGAATACACGACTCAGTACAACAATCCCTCTCCCTCCGCCTTAAACCTCACTACTGAATTTTGTCAAGTAAAAATAGCAGTAAAGACAGGGGCTGGAAAGGGAGAAACTGTACAAGTCAACACATGCTTAGGTACTGGGGCTCAGAAAAAATTGACCCCAATCATGAATCAAAAATATACAAAATTTCAGTCCAAATTTTTCCCAGTTCAAATACTGCCAAGGTATAAAGGATAGCTTTGAGTTAATCACAGGTGATTTCTAATCTTCAACTCTAGGAGGGTTCTAAAGAACAACCTCTCATGCTCAATGCCGAAAAATGAAAAGGCTTGTGCTCTCTGAAAACTAAACAAAATTAAATTTTGGTCTCCACAATGTTGTTACATTGGCCCGACACACAATAAAATGATTGCAAAGCCAGTGGTGGATGGCCCACTCCTGTCATCCAGCACCTTGGGAGGCTGAGGCACCAGGATTGAAAGTTCAAGCCCAGCCTGAGCAATTTAGCAACTTAGCGACCCCCCCAAAAAAATCCCTGGCCATCAGACAAATATAAATTAAAACAATTCTAAGATTCCATCTTACACCAGAAAGAATGGCCATCATCAAGAAATAAAAAAATAACAAACGCTGGCATGGCTGTGGTGAAAAAGGAACCCACCTACATTGTTAGTGGTAATGTAAAATAGTACAACCATTATGGAAATCAGTATGGAGATTTCTCAAAGAACTAAAATTAGAAATTCCATATGGCCCAGCTAGTCCTTTTCTGGGCATCTTCCCCAAAGAGCTAAACACATTATATTACAGGAATACATGCATGCCAATGTTTATAGCAGCCCAATCATAATAGCTAAATCCTGAAGCAGTCTGTATACCTACCCATCAATGATTGGATAAAGAAAATGTGGTTTCTATACATAATGGAATACTGATCAGCTATAAAGAAGGACAAATTCAAGACATCTGTAGGAAAATGGATGCACTTGGAAAATACGATGTTGTGTGAAATAAATCAGACACACAAGCCTAAATACCATATGGTATCTTTCACGTGAGTAAGACAAAGTGCAAAGAACACAGTAAAGGACGGATAGAAGGAGAATGAGGGGATGGATGTCTTGCAAATGGGAAGGGGTCCAAGAGACCAAGGGTGAGGGGTGAAGGGGAGAGGAAGGGGAAATAAGTAGAATAAGGATATGCCATGTATAGGAACCTAATAACCTCAGTGAATGTAAACATATGCCACAAACATGAGCTAAGATTAATAATATCAACAAGGATGAAAACGGTGAAAGGAGAATTAGAGGAGGAGGGAGGGAGGGAGGGGGAGAGAATGAGAAGGGGATTAAAAAAAAATAACCAGGCTATATTATGTACATGTGTCCATTCCCCAAGAGGATTGTAAACTGTAACCAAAAAACATCAAAATAAACTAAACAAAAACAAAAACAAAACAAGCCTGGGGATGAAGCTCAGTGCAAAGGTCCTCCCTTTAATCTCCAGAACTGGAAAGAAAAAGGCATACAAAGGGTAGTGGGGAGATATTATACTATAATTCAGGGAAAACACTGTTGATATAAACTGATGAACTAAGAAAACAGTCATTGTAATTATCAGACAAGGACTTTAAAGCAACTACTCTAAATATGTTAAAGACTTTACAAAATTGTGCTTGAAGACATGAGGTATTTCAAGAGAAGTGGAAATTCTAAAAAAGAAACAATGTGAACTGTAAAACCATGCAAACTCTAGTAGTAAGCTAGACATAACCATGCTAAATGTTTTTGTATCTAATAACAAAGTCCCAGGTAAATATAGTAGAAATTGATAAATCTGAAGGGAAAAATGAAATCACATTTATAGATGGAGATCTGACACATATCCTTACATAACTGATGAATCAAATATGCACATATACACAAACTGAAAAGAGATTCGAGCAACATGATTGAGCAATTTAATCCAATTGACATTCACAGAACAACCAACCCTCACAACTACAGATCACCATCTTATTAAATAAGCATAGACCATTCACCAAGTGGACCTAGGCTGTACCATAAAACGTCTCAAAAAATTTCAAATAATTAAAATTTTAAATTTTTAAATTATTTAAAGTTTACAATATATTCTGTGACTATGATAGAATTAAAATAGATACAACAATGTAAAGATATCCATAAATCTTTATTATGGATTTCTACATAACATTTGGCTTAAAAGAAAGGAATAGAGAATGTTAGAAATATTTTCTAACTGAATGATAAAGAAAGGTAATGAAAACAGCATATCAACATATGGGGCATGTAAATAAAATTGTGCTTAGAAGAAAATGTTTAGCGTAAAGTGCTTAGAAAACTAAAATCTGAAAAGAAAATTTAAAGATAAAATACATAGACGTAAACAAATAATAAAGATATGAACAGAAATCAATACAATACAAAAACATAGAATTCAACAAAATTAAAATCAGTCTTTGAGAGATGTAAATGTTGATAAATCCTTAGAAGTGAATTTAAAAGACAGAAATATAAATTACCAGTATCAGAAAATGAGAAAGGTGGTATCATTATAGATTCTACATACATAAAAATAAGTGAAGGACATATAATTAAAAACTTTACATCAACAAATTCAATGGCCTAATGAAATGGAAAATATTTGAAATCAAAAATAATAAAAAATGAAAGAAGGCATAGTAAACCTGAATACCTCTATATATTTTCTTAAACATTTTGAACTCATAATTTAAATTCTTCCCATCAAGAAATTCCAGGTCAGGACAGTTATAGCACCAAAAAGAAAAAAAAAAGAAAGCCAGCCAGCCAATTTAACCTTAACTGTTTCAGAATAGAGGCGGGAAGAGTTTTAAGCCAGTGTAATTCTGGTATCAAACTCTGACAAGGATATTACAAAAATATTATAGACCATAAAAATTATAGAAATTATTTTCTTATCCCATAAGAAAATAGATTTTAAAATCTGTAACAAATTATTAGCAAATTGAACCCAGAGAGATATAAAAAGAATAATGTGTCATATTAAAGTGGGATTTATCTTGGGGATAAATAAGTTATAATAATTTTATAATGCTTTAATATATCAGTGTTGAGTATAATTCAAAGCTGATAAATCCTTACTATAATCTTTAATGTACTATTTTTTCTGCATAATTATTTCAAGTGATTTTTATTCATATAATGACTTCAAAGATATATTTTTCTGAAGATTCATGGAAGACTTCAGTATAAATATTTTATATCTAGGTATTTTTCACTGCAAACCTAGTATGTTCAAAGCAAAACTTATGCTCATCTCTTGTAATAAGTCTTTACTGTTGTTTTTATTTTTATGGCAAAGGTTTCATAATCATTCAGGTTTGAAGTCTGAATTATCGTAGGCCCTTCTGTTTCATCATCTCCTATATCTATTCCATCACCATAATTCCTTTATAAAAAATCACTTTAATTATACTTTCTCTCACAGTCACAATATTAACACAATAATCATTTATTTATTTTTGATTTTTTCCAAGTCATACATGTCTGTGAAATTCATTTCTGTTTCTTAGCCTTTTCATTATGGTAAAACACAAATGCAGTCAATAGCACTAAGTATATGGGTTGATAACTTTTTAACAAATGTTTACACATAGACAGCCAATTCACAAATGAAGAACTAGACATAAGCAGTAATCCAAAGTAATCTATTGCCCCTTTCTAGTCATTTGTCCTCCCAAATGTATCTATGGTTCTCACTTCTACCACTCTAGATAAATTATGCCTGCTATGAATGTTCTGTAAACAGAATAACCAATACAAGCATTTTCTGATATCTGTAAGTGATATTGTCTGTGAGATTCATCCACGCTGTTTCCTGGGATTGTAGTTGGTGTTCGTCATTGTTGTGCAATACTCTGTTGCGTAATATAACCAAACTTTCTTATCCATTCCACTTTAAATGGACATTTGAGTCATTTTCTACTCATCTGTTGTTACAAATCAAGTCAGTCTGAACATCTTGTTAGTGTCTTTTGGTACACTTGATATATAACAGAGGGATTGCTAGGTCAGCTTTAATGAGTATTGTTTTCCAAATAGCTTTCCAAAGTGGTTGTACTAATTTTCATTCTAAACAGAAATATATGATATTTGTAATAACTCTATGTTCTTAACTAAGAATGCTATAATTTTTGGTATGGTAGATTTAGTATTGTCAATTTTTTTAAATTTAGTAACTCTGGTGAGCCTGTAGTGGTATCTTATAATTTTAATTTGCATTTCTTTGTGAATGTTGATCAAACTTTTCATGCATTTGTTGGTAATTTGGGCATCTTCTTTTGTAAGCAAATATTTTAGCTCTTTTGCCCATTTTTATTAGGTTTCTGTATTTTTAATATTGACCTGTATATTAAATTTAGAATGTATATATCCTGTATGCATGCCCAGATAGGGCGAAAAATAACATGTACTTTCTTAATGATGTTCTCTTATAATACTGTTTTTAATTTTAATATAGTCCTTTCATTTATTCCCTTTTGTCTTTAAGAACTCTGCCTACCTCAAAGTAAAAAGATGGTTTTTCATTTTTTTACCTTCTGAATGCCACATTCTTTCACATTTCACATTTAAATCTATGATGTACCTTGAATGTATTTTGTGTTTTGAGTGAGGTAACAAATCAAGGTTAACCTTTTTTCCATTTGGATTTCCAGTTGATCCAGAAGCAATTAGTTAAAAGTCTGTATCTCCTGTTGCATTTCAGGGTGATTGGGTTATAAACTCAGGGAACCAGATGCTAAGTCTTTCTGGACACTCAGTCCTGCTGTACTGGTCTGGCTGTCTTTTTCATAATGCCACTCAGTTTCAATTACTGTGCCTTTATAAAATATCTTGACATATTACAGTTTACATCTTTTAGATTTATTTTCTTCATCAAGATGATCATCCTTAATTTCATCCTTTACATTTCCCTTTAAATTTTAGAAATAAAATTATCAAGTTATGCAAATCTACTGAAATCATGATTAAGATTAGATAATACATAAAGATCATTTTGGTAACATCTTTACGATGTTAAATCAATGAAAATTACATACTTTCCTTTCATTCAGAGCTTTAAAAACTTTTTTTGATATTTTTAAAAAATTTTTCCCATAGAGATCTTGAATAATCTTTTATTAGATTCAGCCCAAGGTTTTGATATCTTTTGTTCCTATGATATGGTACTTTAAAAATATTTAAATGGAAATGGTATTTTAAACATATTTTTCTATTATTTCTATTGCTTCTTGCTAGTAAACAGAAGTAGAAATTATTTTAAATCAACTTTAGTTAGGTGTAACTTACTTAGTAAATTACATTATTTGACAAAAAATTTTGACCAATGTATGCATGCATGTAATCTTTACTATAGTTAAAAAGTGTAACATTCAGATTACCCTGAAATGTTAATTTATGCTACTTTGAAACTGATCCTCTCTACTCTTTACAGCATATCCCTTCACTGGCACTAGCAAATTTAGCTGTTTTTAGTAACCATAGAGTAGTTCGTTATAGTTTGTCCTCTTCTAGAATTTCATATGGACTGACTTATACATTATGTACTATTTTGTGTCTTACTCCTTTTGATCAAAACAGAACTTAGTTCTGAACTTAGTTCAACACAGAACTTTGAGAATCATCCAAGATTGTCTATGTATCAGTTAATTGTGTATTACTGCTGTGTAGCATTCCTGTGTGCGTGTGTGTGTGTGTGTGTGTGTGAAAAATACACTTGGTTTGCTTCCAGATTTGAGTTGAGCTCTTAGGAAAATAAGCTGCTCTGAAAATGGCATACAAGTGCTTCTGTGGACACATTTTTTTTCTTAGTTACCTACCTATGATAAAGACAGCCATGTGCTGTGTACGATGTTTTGGACAAAAGGGGACCACATACACAATGGTAGTACTGTAAGATTACAATGGAGCAGAAAAATTTTTACAATTAGTGATGCTGTAGGTGTTGGAACATCGTAACAGAACGCACTACTCATGCTTGTGGTGATACTGTTGTAAGCAAACCTAAAGTGCTGCCAGTCATAGCAGCCTAACACGTACAATGCTGCACACCGGGGTGGGGGTGTGGCACACTACACCATCTGTGTCCGTTTAAGTACAGCTTGATGTCAGAATGTATCCCCATAATTAAGCAACATGTGACTGTACCATGTTAATTTAAAATTTGAATTTGTAATGAAAAATCTCATGACTCCAAGTACAAACGCTTCCCGAGAGGCCAAAAGGCAAGTACAATGTAAGTTCTATTAACATTTTAAGGAAAAAAATCAAGCCCACCCTACACATACTTTTGCAGCAAATAGAGAAAAAGGAATACTTTCTACTTCATTTTATCCTGCTTTAAAAAAACTCTCCATATCACTGGTTTTCAGAAGTTAATGAGGTTTTGATCCTCTTGCTGGGATTATAGGTGCCCTGTTTCAATTTGGTTCTTTAAACAGCAACCAATCTCCTATTTCACTCGTGTTCATGTTTTTATGTAAAATCTCAAGCATATTTCTAATTTTTAGAAGTACCAGAGCTATTTCCATTATATTTGTCATAATTATTTTTCTGCCAGTTCTTTGCTCCTTTGTGGAAGATCAGTTCACTACATTCACGTAGGTCTATTTTGGGGTTTCTATTCTTTTGTGAACACTACATAGGCTTGACTACTACTGCTTAATGTTAAATTTTGAAGTCTGGTAGTATTGGTACTTACAATTTACTTTTAAATGTTGAATTTTTACCCTGCAAATGCTCAGATTAATTTTATTATTGTATATAGATACTTTTGGATTTTCTACAAATAAAATCATGTGTCTTCCAGCAGAGTTTTATTTCATACTTCCCATCCTTATAGCTTTTCTTTATCTGGATGTGTTGTACTGAATTAAGACTTCTTACATAATGCTGAATACAAGTGATAATACCGTTATGCCTGTATGTGCTCTGTTCCCAATATTTAGACAAAAATTTTCAACATTTCAACATGAATTATAACATTCTCTATAGGTATTTTTGTAGCTACTCTTTTACTCAGATTAGGGATATAGTCTTCTAGTCCTAATTTGCTGAGAATTTTAACAACAATGACACTAAATTTTGTAAAATGCTTTTCGCCTATTCACTTATGTGATGAATTATACTGATAGATTTCCAAATGTAAAACCAACCTAGAATCCCCAGAATAAACACTTGGTCATAAATATTCGCTATTTTTTTAAAGAATATATTGTTTAATGTGATTTGCAGATTTTATTGTCTCTGAAAGTATTTCTGTATTGATTAGTGTCATAAACCACTACAGAACTCAGGGTCCTAATATAACACTTTTTTTACCTACATATTTTTAGGCTGACTTAGTATTTTTGATCTAAGCTAGACTCAGCTGGGTGATTCTACATTTTTTTGTGGGTTCTTGAGCTTGCTGGGGTAGCTCTGCTTCCAGGTATTTACCCTCTGAAAGAATCTGGAAACCGGAAAGATCAGTATTATTTCTTTCATCCTTCCTTAAATATTTGGTAGAACTTGCTGGTGGTGCTACCTAACCTGAAATTATGGGGAAGTTTTAAATTAAGGATACTGTTTGGGGGCCGGTGAGATGGCTCAGCGGCATAAGCGCCTGCCTGGCAAGCGCGAGGGCCCGAGTTCGACTCCCGGAACCCACATACGAAAAAGGGGCCGGTGATATCGCTCAGCGGCACGGGCGCCTGCTGGCGCGCGAGGTCCTGAGGTCGACCCCCGGTACCCACCAAAAAAAAAAAAAAAAAAGGATACTGTTTGGATTTGTGTCCCTTCCTTCGTGTGTTGAAGCTCTAACCCTCGATGTGACTGTATTTGGAGATGGAGCCTTTGAGGAGGTAGTTACAAGTTGTGGTAAAAAAGTATGGTGAATGCTGCTGCTGAGTGCCATCCAACAGAAAGGCAGCTTATTTCAGCATGTAAAGTGGCACGTTGTTGCTCAACAGTGTGTGACAAGTTTCAACTCACTCTGTGCAGGCAGAGCTGTGAGCTACAGTTGAGAGTAGATATTGTTTAAAGTGTACCATAAATCATGGATCATGAACAACGTATTTCATTGGAGTTAGGCCACCATGCCACTTCAGATTCCAACTTATTAAATGTCATCATGGGAGATGAAAGCTGGGTCTATGGTTGTGATCCTGAGACTAAGGTTCAGCACTCTCAATGAAAAGGTCTCAGTTCTCCTCATGAGAAAAAACAGAGCATCAATCAAGATCTAGTATCAAGGTAATGTTGATTATTTTTTAACCTTCATGGAATTGTGCAAGCTGAGTTTGTACCCAAGAATGCCATGGAGAACTCTAAATACTATAAGGGCTTATTAGAGCACTTAAGAAATGATGTGTGTAGAAAATGGCCTGAGAATTGGGGAAACAGTTTCACCAGTCGTCATGACAAAGCTCCACGTCATACTTACTGCTTCTGGCACAGCAATTTCTAGCAAATAAAAACATGACGGTGTCCTCCTCCACCTTATTCTGGCACCATGTGACTTCTGGCTCTTCCCCAAAGTAAAAATAACTATGATAGATAAACATTTTGAATTGATTCAGGACATTGAGGCAGCCATGAGAGCACAACTAAAGACACTCACTCAAGACTTCCAGAACTGCTTCAGAGAAGAGGCAAGAAAGATGGAGTAGTGTGTTTGAAGTGAAAGGGAGGATTTTGAGGAGGATTAATGTCCTTTAGGGAAATAAATTTTTTAAAAATTTAAACCTTTAGTCTAGTTTTTGATCACACTGTGTAAAGTTAAATGAGGTGACAAGGGTGGGACTCTAATGGATAGGATTGGTGTCCTTATCAGAAGTGATGCAGAGTCCAGCCACATTCTCTTTCCCTTTCTCTGGCTTCTATGAATACAGAGAAGCAGCTGTGAGAGGACATGGTGCAAAGGCTGTGGGTTACAAGCCAGGAATGGAGGCCTCACCAGCAACCAGTCCTGATGTCGCCTTGGTCTTCAACTTCTGACTATGGGAACTGTGAGAAAGTGAATGCCTGTTATTTAAGCCATCTATCCTGTGGTGGAACTGAGCAGAGCACTGCAGCTAATAATACAAGTTGACAGCCTGAGTAGACTAATACAATTTATCAAAATTAACAGAGTGCAACTCAGACATTCTGTCATTCCTTGTATCCACTTTGGTAAGTTGTTTCTGAAGGAAAATAAAACACTTAAATGTCAAATATTTTGTGATGTTATTATTTTTACTGTTTAGGGCCCTGTGGTCATGTTTCTTTTTTTTTTTTATGTGGGTACCAGGAGTCGACCTCAGGACCTCACGCTTGCCAGCAAGCGCTTGTGCTGCTAAGCGATATCGCCGGCCCTTTTTTTCCTTTATGTGGGTTCTGGGAGTTGAACTCAGGACCTCGCACTTGCCGGGCAGGTGCTTATGCCGTTGAGCTATCTCACCGGCCCCATGTTTCACTTCTGATATTTATACTTTTTTTTTTTTTGGTCAGCTTATTCAACACTTACCAATTTTACTAATCTGTTTGAAGATCCAGTTTTGGCTTTTATTTTCTGTGTAGTGCACATTTGTTTTCAGTTTTACTGATTTCTCCTATTTTCCTTAACTTCTTTTCTTCTATAGATGTTTGAGAAAGTGTCAGTGATACTCTATTATGAAGCTGATTGCTGGATAATCCCTGTTCAGACACAAGGAACTATCACCACTTTTACCCTTATTCTTCAATATGAATAGAAAGCCAAAGATCACTAGAGATCTAATGAATGACTATTAAAAAAAGATAGTAACAAAAGATGCAAATTTTAAAAAAGACTAAAAACAAAATCAGAAAATATACAAACAATGTAGGGAACAGAAGATTTTTTTTTTTTATTTTTTATTTATTTTTTTTTTTTGTGGGTACCGGGGGGACGACCTCAGGACCTCACGCGCCAACAGGCACCCGTGCCGCTGAGCGATATCACCGGCCCCTTTTTTCGTATGTGGGTTCCGGGAGTCGAACTCGGGCCTTCGCGCTTGCAATGCAGGCGCTTAAGCCGCTGAGCCGTCTCACCGGCCCTAGATTTTTTTTTTTTTTTTTTTTTAAATCCTTAAGATTCTTAAGAACTATAATATGGTAATGAATGCATCTCTGAAACCAAAACAACATGTTGTAAATGAATAGATAATAGGGAAAAAAAAGTAAAATACAAATATAATGGTATAGTCAAAAGATTTTATGTGGAAAAAAAGGCTGAAGAAACCTTCTAGAAACTACAACAAAAATATTAAAACAAGAATCAAAGGGAAAAAGATAAGAATTTAGAAGATTATTTCAGGAGAATGACTTTCAATTTATGATTTAAATATGAGAGACGTGTGGAATTTTTAACATCACAAAGGTACTAAAAGAATCATCATTTCTCTCCCTATTAGTTCACATTACAGCTGTAACAAATTAGCACACATTTAATGGCTTACACCAACACAAATTTACTACCTCTCAGTTCGAGGCCAGAACCCTGAAACCGGTGAGCAGTACTGTTCTCTTTTTGGAGGCTCTGATTCTGTGGAGAATCTCATTCCTTGTCTTTTCCAGCTTCTAGCAGAACCCTGTATTCTTTTGCTGATGATTCTAACTTCAAAGCTAGCAGTGTAGATAGAAGATTCTCTCCTCTTTGACCTCTTTTCTCTCTCTTATAAAGCCCTGTGATTATGTGAGGTTATTCAGGTAACCCAGCATAATTTTCCAATTTCAATATCCTTAATTAGAGATGCAGTCTGTTTTGCCATATAACATATTCATAGGTTCTGAAAATTAGGATGCTGACATGATTGACATATCTGTGTGGGGTATTACTCTGTCTCCCACACTCCCATTTACATTTTCCAAGGAAGGTTCTGGAGAATATATTTCATAAAAAGAAAGGATTAAACAAAGACAAAAGAGAAAAAGGGATCCAACACAGGTGAGCAATACTAAATTGGTGAAAACAACCCATCTTGAATGGAGCAGAGGTTAAAATGCTCTAAAAGGAATAAGTAAGGGGGGGGACCACCAACAAACCCAATCTGCTAGATTAATTGATGTCTTTGACTGTTATGCTTTATCATTTTGACAGAGTAAGGACAAAGTACTAATAATTACATACATATGGCAATAGTTAAGGAAACTAAAAGGTTACATTAAAAGTTAATGTGACCACAGTATACCATGTGCCACAGGATTAATATTTACTTAGACACAGTAGTGATAACCCTAAATTTTTTTGACCTAAAACTATTCTATCACTATACTAATAGATGAAGGGACCAAAAAAAGTTGTGTGAACAGGGAGAGAGGGATTGCTCACAAGCTTGGGGGTGGTGTTATAAAAGAACCAATTATATTATTGTCTTCAACAGAAGAAAGTCAATGGATAATGTTTGAAATTGAAAAATGAAGAAACTGCAATGTAAGCATATTTAGACATATGGAGTAAATAACAGAAGAAATATTCAAAAGAACATCAGAACTACTAAAAGTAAAAAAAAAATCTGTGTCCTTGAGTCTAACATTTCATCTGATTAGGGACATTCATATTGGATCTTTTGTCAGATGTGTTCATTTCATTAAACCACTGATATTTGGGGTTTTCTGTTAGAGCATTAAATTCACTAGGTTGGCTTTTTAAAAAATAGCTACGAATTCTTTGATGATCTTTTGAGAAGTGGATTCTATGTCTCCTCTCCTATAAGTAAACAGGCCTTGTTTCTCACCTGAAGGCAAAAGAATGTGAGGGAAGATAATACTGGAAGCCTGGCCAGAGACCCGGATCTGGGCCCTGACTATCTGGATTTGTTCACCTGACCACCAACAAGAGCACGAGGAAAGGCCATAAAAATGGAAAAGTGAGTTTATTCACAATTTACCCAAATTGGGAGGGAAGCTCCCTCCTTCTCCATGCACAGGAAGATGTGTGTGTACATTCAGCCAGGCTCTGGCCTACTGGCATGCCCAGAAAACACTGCAAGTCTGGTTCTGTTGAAACTTCCTTGGCGCCAGGGCTGGGGGTGGCAATTGTTGCTCTCAGCATGTGGATGCTGGAGAAACAGCTTAGCTTTAAAGTCCTAAGTTTTTTTTTTTTTTTTTTTTTTTTTTAATTTTTATTTTTTATTAGTACATGTTTGAAGTACCTAATGATTACATTCCTTGTGGGGCACTGGTACATGTATGCATATCATCCCCCTCACCTCCCCTCCTCTCCCTCCTCTCTGACCTCCTCCTTCCATCTCTTGGCTCCCCTCCCTTTTGCAAAAGCTCTATCTCCCTACCTCCTATTAACTATCTTTTATTTTGCTCTTTATTTATATTATGGGTTCCTCTTATAAAAGAAACCATGCAATATTTAACCTTCTGTGTCTGATTTACTTCACTTAGCATTATGGTCTCAAGGTACATCCATTTTCCTACAAATGACTCAAGTTTATCCTTCTTGATAGCAGACTAGTAATTCATTGGTGTATAAAGCACATTTTCTTTATCCAGTCATCTGTTGCTAAACATATGGGCCACTTCTAAGTTCTAGCTATTATGAATTGTGCTGCTATAAACATGGGTACGCATGCATCACTGTAATGTCTTTTAACTCTTTTGGGAAGATACCTAGAAGTGAACAGCTCGATCAAATGGAATGTCTAGTTTTAGTTTTTTGAGGAATTTTCATACTGACTTTCGTAATGGTTGTACTAGTTCTCATTCCCACCAACAATGAAAGCTTTGTTGATGCAGACTTGCCAGAATTTATTATTTGATTTCTTGATGATAGCCATTCTTTCCAGAGTAAGATGGAATCTCAGTGTCATTCTAATTTACATTTCTTTAATGGCCAGATATGCTGAACATCTTTTCATGTCTTTGTTGGCCATCTGTACTTCTTCTGAAAAGGGGCTATTCATTTTGGTTGCCCATTTTTTGATTGGGTCTTTTATTTTTGGAGGGGGTCTTTTTTGAGTTCTTTATATATCCTAGATATTAGTCCTCTGTCCAAGGAATAACTGGCAAAATTTTTTGCCCTTTGGTTGTCTCTTCACTCTGCTGGTTGTTTCCTTTGCTGTAGAGAAACTTCTTAATTCAAAAATCCTAATTTTTAAAGCTCTGTTTCAAATTCTCAAAGTAACACTGTGTTACTCTTGGAAGCCTGATCAAAAGATGGCAGCTCGTGGCAACACTTCATTTGAAGCCCTGCACTATCTTGCTGAGAGGCCCCATGAAGAGGCTGTAAACAGGAGCTCTGCTAGCAGTAGCAAGCCTGGTTTTCCCCGTTATCAGAGCAAATCTGATCTAGCGTGCCCTACTCACCACAGAACTCACCAGTTTAACGAAATGGTTGTTTCAAGCTGCCATGTTTTAGTACTCTAGGAAATAAAATCATGAACTTTTTAAATCTGTGCAACTGAACTGCTTTGATACAATTAAGAGCTAAATTTAAAAAGAAAATGGGTATGAATTCTTTATTTCTGGCTCACAGACTTTGCCATTGCTGCTCTCTGCCCACAAAGTTCACTTTCCCCTAAATCAGTGACTTTTAAACTTTTCAGAGTACTTTACAAGAAATGTTTTACAAACACAAAGCAGTGCATGATGTGCTTCTAGAGAACTGAAAGCTCTATAAAGCAATACCGAACTTTTCTAAGTGCCATGCACTGATATTTCCATTTCCACTCTGCCTTATTTTATTATTTAAAAAGTGTAGTTTTCGTTGGTTGTCCTTGCTTCCGGGACCTCCACCACTGCATCCTGTACAACACCCTTTGCAGCTGAAAACCACGGACTGAACCCATCACCATAATTTTCTCTTGTCATTCTTATCATTTATTAAATTCTTATCATTTATTAAATTATTTATTCTTATCATTTATTAAATTACTCACGTTGTATCTTATGTACTACCCTTGCTAGAGCAGGGTCCTGTACTTCACGTCCCGCTTGCTAAATCCATAGCTCACTATTCAATATTTGACCTCTGTGTTTCTAAATCTTACAGCGCTAGCACGCACTCCTTCCCTTTGGGGTTCTTGGGGGGGTGGGGCACCGAAGATGGCTTCACAGTTTACCCATGCATGATGCTGCATTTCAAGCGGTCTTTCTAATTATTATATGGCACGCGGAGAAGTAATAGAGCACACAAAAAACGGAACAGGCCCAAGCTCTCACGACTGAAGTATCCGGGGACTGGTGAAACGCGCAGTGCTCGGCGAGGTCAGTACGGTTTCGCAACTCACTGCAACGACGCCTGGCAAGTTTATCTGGAACTTCGCCGCAGTCCCGGGGCGCTCGGCGCAGGGCTGGAGGCCGTGAGGCCCGACGCCACCCCGCCCCGCGCGGGAGCCTCAGACCCGGCGACGACGCCCGCGGCGGGCAGGGCCCAAGCCCGACTTCCCGTCTAGCTCCGCCCCGCCGTCGTCCCGACCGTTACCTTCGCTGCGGCGCCTGCGCAGTGCCCGGCCCCAGCAACGGCCTGGTCCCGCCCACCGGTGTCTCCTCGAAAGCGCTCCGCCGGTCTGTCGCGGTGCTGTCCGGCGCGCGCCTGGGCCGGGGTGCAGCGGAAGACGCGTGGAGCCGCGCGCGGGCTGTGCGAGCTGTGCAGGTCTGAGTCCCTCCGAGTCGCCGGGGCTGAGGCCGGGGTCCGGCGGGGGCCGTGGCCAGGGCAGTGACCCTTCCGTGTCAGGACCCCAGCGGAGATCGTGCTGGTGTCCCCTGGAACTGGACTCTATCGTCTGCGCGGGTGTTTGCACTTGTCGGATGTTGAGGGCCCTGTGGGAAAAGGCTCCCTAATTTCCCCTCACCCACTCCCCAATGGTTTTCGAGCTTTGCACCCCAGGAAAAGCCTGGCCTTCCAAGTCAGTCCCCAGGAACCCCATCCTTTCCAGTCTTTGCAGGCCTCCCAGGGGTGGTGTGCACGGAAGTCCGGCCGGGCCGGGAGCGCTGTGCTGTGCGGCACGGAGCGTGGTCGCGCAGGAAGCAGGGGTGGACGTGGTCCAGATTGACCTTGGGAACGTAAGACAGACAAGGAGTGATGTTAATTAACACTTTCAGGTGCCAGTTCCACAGACTGGATGATAAAAATCAGTACTTGACATCGCAACGTGAAGAACTCTTTGGGCACCATGGAAAACTGAGACCAGGCAGTGCCCCCTCCATGGTGGGTACTGTGAGTGGAGACGTCAGCCCAGTATAAAAAGCACTGGTTTCTTGGATTTTTAAAAAATGAGTGTTGGACCTGTATATATTGGATGACCAGTTCTTAAAGATAAGCAATAGAAAACAGGGAGATAGATCTTTTGGCAGTGGAGAGGGGAATCACAAATGGGGAGGGGATAAAAAGAATTAACATATATTAAGTACATATACCTACTCCGTAAGATGACTGCAAATATTATGTACTGTAAATATGTACTAGTAAAAATTTTAAAATACTCCAGAAAGAAAATTTTAAGTGGGTTTTACGTAGTGCTGAATTGGTTCACAATACAGGATAGAGGGATTTTACCCGGGTTCCATGGAGAGATGGGTTAACTTACTGCGATGGAAAAGTGAGGAGTCTTTTCCTTTATTGTTTTGTGGAGGAAAAAAAAAAGTGGCCAGGCTGCAGATGGCCCATAAAGGTAGTTTGTCAGGTACGTCAGTAGCACTGTACTTAATGTATGACCTTTCAGAATGGCTTTGTTTAGGTAGGAAATATTTGTAGAATTCCTCCTATTTCACAAAAATCAGGAATATGTAAGATGAAAGAATTCTAGGATTTACGCTTCACTGAAAGTTTCCTTTATACTAAGTACATCTTTCCATGTCAAATATGTGTAACCAATAAGTACTCAGAGAAGAGCTTACTTATGAGATATCAAAGAAATGAATGACAGTTCTGACTTTGGGTCTGAAAATAGAAGGTTGTGTGCAAGGTAGAAATGATGCAACTTGGTGAGTATAATTAGTTTTTCGGAAATTGCTAGAAGCAAGAGTAAAAAGTTATTTTTTCAGCCTAACTTGTAGAATGATGGATATACCATTGAGGTGCTAAAACTGTTTGTCCTTTCCTTAGTAACAGCCATGATGTTTTCTAAGTCTTTTTAGTCTCCACAACGCCAGTTATATTTCCCCAACACAGATTTGATGTTAACAAGTACAGTTTGAAGGTTTTGACTAACCACATTTGCCATAAATTACTCGTGCACATTGAGGCAGGGTATTGCGTAGGTCGAGGCACATTCCCTGCTCATAGGATTTCAGAGACTTTTGCAGGGAGCTGTCCATGATTTGCAACTGCTGGCCTCTATTATGTAGCCACTTCAGCCATAGATGAGAGTAGATAGGTGAGGTAGTGAGTCAGACATTCTCCTTTGTCTCCTTGCAGGCATTTGTGTCATTCGATTTTGCAGAGGAAGGTTTCCCTAGTATCTGTTAAGTTAATGTGAGTAAAAGGCCTGTGAAATTCAGGGTTATATTTCTTGAGACAACTCAAAAGACAATGCAGTTTGTGGGCTCTACAGTATTTCCAAAAATTAACCAGTAGTTTTTTGTTGAATATTGGGCAATCACATTGACTTTGATGGTATCCACAGGAAATACATTCTTCAGCCCCACTGTGCCTAGACCCATTGGTTCTACATGCAAAACCAGTAAGTAGCCACTGAAGTACCCAGGGAAGTGAAGTCATATTGAATCAGTCTAGTCCTTTTCAGGATAAGTCCCGTGCTCTGAATAACTCAGAACTATTATAGCTTTAAAATAGTTCTCGGGAGGAACCACGGGTGAGACAAGAACAGTCCAAATCAAGAGAGTATAGATGAAATATAATTAGCTTCCTAAATGCAATAATGCTGGACTCTGTTGGTTTGTAATAGCTGACGCTTTGTCTGTCAACAGTTGCTGTAACAGGAGCTCTTCCCAAACTTTCTCTGGAACTAGGGGTTGAACCTAAGGCCTTCACACTAAACTTCAAATTCCGCACTCTTTTCACGTTTTATTTTGAGACAGTGTTTCACTAAGTAGCTGAATTGCTTAGGCTGGGCTCAAACTTGTGGTCCTCTTTGCCTCAGCCTCCCAGAGTGCTGGGATTATAGCCACCACGCCTGCCTTCTTCCCCAACTTTCAAGGTGGCTTCTGTCCTTAAAGGGAATTTTATATCTTAGTCAGGATGTCTTTTCTTTTATCTGTAACTGGATTCTGCAAAACACCTACAGTTGTGTGGAAAATATGGTTCTGCCATATGTGTTTTCTAGGGATAAGCTATAAGATTTTCATATTTTTCCCAGAGGCTTCTGAGACTCCAAGAAAAGGTGGCAACTAAATATCTTATACTCTCTAAGTCACTAAGGGCATGTTCACAAGACTAGAAGCCATTTTTAGGCAGCTGATTTGGAGTAGCAGTCAGAAGTAAATATTTTCCATTTGTGAGACAGGAAAAGGGGATTGAACCATCAGTTTCAAATACTACTTTCTTTGAACCACCTCAGATGTAAATCTGTGCCTAATCACTACACAACAAAAATACCTACTGTATGTATTTTGGTTTTCTTCTTGGGTAAATTTGGCAAGTACATTTTCCTTCGGTGACCCGCATTCTTTTCTTTACATTTCTTCGTTTGGGTCTCAGACTCACTGGGATTTACAATCTGAAACAAAACAAAACAAAACAAAACCTCTTGAGTAATTAAATTAGCATCACAAACTTCTTGTTAGCAAATTACGTTTTATGTTCGTCTGGACTTTTTGTTCACTTTCTGTTTGGTAGACCACAAAAAATTTCCGTTTAGAGTCACAGCCTTTCTCCTGTTAGTGTTTGTACTCAAAGACTTCATAAACACCACAATGCCATAAGCCTTTGTAGTAAAGGAATCATTTTACAGTTGTGGAATGCATGTCAAATCAATAGAGCCTCAGTCTCTTTTCTCCCTTGGAAGATATCTTGCATCCAGGGCATGCAAGTAATGATTTTGGCAGCCATCACCCTTCTTTGAAGAAAATATTAAGCAGGAACGTTATTTTATTTGTAGTACTAAAAATCTAAATGGTGTAATATATTTTTAAAAAGCATTATACATTCTTTGACTGTTCGTGTTACTCCGTAAAAATTGAAAACTTCTAAGATCACGTACTTCATATTATGGGATATTTTACAAATTATAATTGATAGTAGATGTCTCATTTTTCAGTGGTATGTTTTAAGTTGGAGAAGAATATATATTTTAGAACATATTTGTGTTAGGAAGAACAAAGTGTCTTATGTTTTCTCCGCTCTCACACCACGGTCAACATGGAAAACTTCTCTAACCTCAAATGCTTTATGGATTTCTTCTCACCAGCACGCAAGCAGTTCTGCCCTGGGACACCAGTTAGGAGTCCTGTAATTGAATGCAGTTCTGACTCTAAGTGTCAGAGCCTACAATTGAGGGTTGACACCTCAAGACGGCCCCAGCTTCAGACCCAGTTGCAAGTCAGGCCCTCCGGAATATCTTGTGGCAAGCTACACATTGGGTTCCTATAATCCCCTCCTCAGATTCAATTATTTGCTAGAGTGGCTCCCAGAATCCAGGGAGAGTCTATACCTGTATTTGGAGGGCACAGGTACACAGCCAGATGAAGAGAGAGAAGTGTGAAAGTTTCCCCAGTGCAGCGGCTTCACTCTTCGGAGCTGGGCTATGCTCCCCACCTGTTTGCCTTTCTGTGAGCCTCTGTGTGTTCAGCTGTGTAGACGCTCCCTAACCCCTGCTTTGAGATAAATACGATTGCTAGTTGCCTGGATGGGGAATCTCAGCAAGGCCTGTTTGTTAGATTCTTTGACATTCCTTCTGAAGTAGGGGTAGACAAAGTTAATGGGAGAATTTAAAATTAGAATTTCTATGACTTGCCTTGGGGAAGGAATTATACAAAACAATAACTAACTTTTATTGCCACTACTGCAGCCTTTTAATTTCACTGGAGTTCACCAGGAGATTTAATGTCAAGCCCTGTAATGTTAATTCAGAGTGAGAGTCTACCCAGTTAAATATATTCCTGCCTGACACTGACATACAACCATTGAATTCCTACTATTTATAAAACATAATTGCCATTTCTAGAACAAAAAAAGGTACTAGACAATGGATTGTCAGTACTAAACTTTATATTTGAAGTAATTTTTCCAAGACAGTACTTACCTTTTTATGGAGGGAATGGTCCAAAAAGATAATTGTAGTTTGTTTTTTTGAGTTTATTACTTCTTGATTTTATATTTTAAGGCATGCCAATTTAGTGGTTTTAAAACTCACTAATGTTTGTTAGTAGTTCTAAGATCAGCACATAGATGTGAATTAAAGCGAGTAATTTTCTTTATAGAGACAGTGAGTAAAATGTTTCCTGTTTTTATTTTGCTCCTACTTTTTTTTTTAACAGTACACCTATGATATGTGTTTTAGAAATAGATCTTAAACTGTGACTTGAAAGAATGTCTGTCAGTCCATCTGTACTTCTTAAAGAAAGCGAAGAAAATAATGCAAAATTTGTGGAAACGAAACAGTCACAAACTACTTTCATAGCTTCAGAAGATCCCCTTCAAAACTTGTGCTTAGCGTCTCAAGAAATTCTTCAGAAAGCTCAGCGAAGTGGGCGGTCAAAATGTCTCAAGTGCGGCGGCTCACGGATGTTCTACTGCTATACATGTTACGTCCCAGTTGAAAATGTACCCACTGAGCAGATTCCACTTGTGAAGGTCGGTAAGAAATGCATTCAAAAGCAGGAAAACAGAATTTGAAAAAATGTCTCACACATGCCTGTTCTCATGTAATTGATAAACTTGAAAAATGATGTCATTATGAAAATGAATGCCATAGTGGAAAATTCAGTCCTACAGGTTACTAAACCTGTTTGTTTTTCTTGTCTCTGGAAAAACACTTGAGTCTGAAATGGTTGGTATTTTTAATGAAATTAAATATATTTTTAAATTAATAGTTATAGCTTATTTATAATATAGGAAAAAATGTGATATAAACATGAATACTGAAAAGACAAGTTCATAAGCTTACTTGAAGTTTCAAAAACTGCCTCAGGTTGTTTGACTGCCCTTGAAAAAACACTGTCCTAATTTTCACCTAGGCTTTCGTGGCTTAGCCCCATGCTATGTGTAAAAATGGAGCAGATGACAATGACCTGAGCTCAACTGAGCTAAAATATAAAAGGAGCAAAGCCTATTCATTGGGTTGTGTTACAGTGATTTTAAACCAGATTTAAAAGTTGATTTGAATTGATTGCTTACTGTTATATTTTTGGTGCTTTCCAAGACCACTTTTGTATAGGTGCGATGTCCATAGATCATTATGCGTACATAATCAGAGAATTTATTACATATGTCTTAACTTGTCTAGCACTGACCCAAATGTTAGGAGTAAATCAAAAAATTTATAAAAGGTGATTGCTATCTGTTAGGACTTTAGAGAGACCATATTCTGTACATGGTCCCTTTAGGACTTGTCAGTGAGGAAGTAAATTGCAGCTATATTCCAAAATACTTATTGGGCTTTTAAGATTTATTTAATTTGAAATATGAAAACCACTTTTCACTCATTTTGCTACTTGAATTTTAGTTTAGCATGTATGTTGTCTTCGCAAGGCTGTGGTCTCCTCAGGGATCTAAAATCACACATCCAGAGGAACAGAAAGTTTGCTGGCCAAGAATAAAGAAATACTGCACAGTTTGCTCAGAAAGATTGATAGCTCGAGGTTAATAATTTTTTTAAGTTTCCCATTATCTTACAGGAATGTTACACTTCATAGTTTTTGACTATACACAGAATTATTCTATCTTTTATATCATAGTCACATAAAATATTTCATTAAAATTTTATCTGAAGAGGTATTGTGTTCAGAAGGGATTGCAGGTCAGAAAAATAAAAGCCAATGATAGATTCATAGGGCTAATATTTTCATAGAATGTGGTAACGGGATTATTCTTCCAAATCAGCAGGCTGATGTCCACTGTTTAATAGAAATGATTCAAAATACTATGCCAAGTGTTCAGTCAACTCTGAGTGGTCTGGATTGTGCAGAGTTTTCTAAAGCGTTTATAGTTTAGTGGACACATATAAAAATTGTTATATTAACATATAGTAATAGTAGTAAAACTATAAAATATTCTTTCTAATTCCTACTATATATGTATGTATGTGGTATTGGGATTGAACGTAGGACCTTTGAACTGAGCTACATCCCCAGACTTTTAAAATTTTTTAAATTTTGAGACAAGGTCTCACTAAGTTGGTCCAGGTGGAGCTTGAACTGTGATCCTTTTGCCTGAACCTCCCAGAGTACCGGCTTATTTTTAAAGAATCACATTTGCTTTTAGATAGCCCTCTTGGGAAGGCAGGATAACAACATAATGAGTAAGTCCCCAAACTTTAAATTTTGGTCTAGGGAATAAATTCGTAAATATTTATATTTTAATGCAGAGTATGAATTTCTTAAACTAGTAAAAATGCATTTAAAAAGATAAATAGTGCTTTTAGGGTTGTTCAAAAAGGGGAGAAAACAATCAGATGGTACAAAAATTCAATTTTTGTTAGAGTCCCAGTTTAAAAGATTACTTTATAAGGCTTTCTTTGGTGTTTTTTTGGAAAGATGATAATCACAAGGAAAAATGCTTGGATCTCCCTGCTAATAGGACTTTAGTATATTTGGGCAGAAAGGTTTTTAGTAAATCTGTAGTATAAAACATAAATATTAGAGGACCGATTGATATTCTTTACATATTCAAAGGCAACACCTCCACTCCAACTGCCTTCTCTACCCTGTCATTTTTTAAAGTGTATCTCCCTGTAAAATATGTGAACTAGAACACATTTTCCTTAATTTGTTCTGTTTCTATGCTTTCGTTTCATAGTGTCAGAAATCTCAGGCCAATTCAATTAGAGAACTCAGGGTCACAAATTTTGCATAATTATTTTATAATTGAAGATTGTAGTCCATAAAACTTTCCATATTGTGTTGTTTTAAAAATAGTCTAAGGACATGATTTGTAAAATTAATTAATAACTGTCCTGTGTTGTTGATATAAATTCTGTCTTCCAAAATAGCCAGGATATTAGTTGGTGATAGCTTTTGGAATTTTCAACTCTACTCCTTAACCATATAAGAAAGTCAGTTTTATTTGTAATAGAACACTTTGTCACCCCTGCTTTTTTTTTTTTTTTTTTTTTTTTTTTTTTCCTTTCCTTTTTTCTGCTTTCCCTGGGATAAGATAATGCTGACCTGGTACTTAGGGACCTGGGGAGAGAGGGAATATAGTGGCAGCTGAGAAGTAGGTTGATGTAAAAAAAAAAACAAAAAACTTTTGTGTACTGCCTACTTACATGGTAAATTTTCTATAACTAGACGTTGGTTTGACGATTTGAACAATTGGCTCTAACTTATAAATGATCACTAGGCCTAAGTGGCGAGGGTAGGAGATGATAGTCTTCGAAACCATAATTGAAAATTTTTTCAGGTACTAATTTGTGGACAAGGGTCCTTCTAGAGTATATTATTTATACCATACTGTGCTCACATAACGATCTAGAAAGAAAAAAATATGAAATAGGGTCTTCTTAGTAGTACACAACAACTGCTCCTATAAAAAATAGCTTTGAAGCTAATGATATGGATGAATCTCAAAATAATTGTTCTAAGTTAAAGAGGGCAGATGAAGAGTGCATGGTAAATGATTCCATTTATGTAAAATTCTGGAAAATGCATGCAATCTAAAGAGACAGCTGATCATCCGAGGACTCGGGGTGGTAGTTGATGGGGAGGAGGACAGGAGGAGAAACTAGTGGACTTGGTTGTGGCAGATCACTGTCTTGATTGTTGTGATTGGTTCACAGATGTAATATACATTGAAACTTTAATATTAGATCGTACACTTCAAATATGTGTGCTTTTAAACACAAGAAAAACAACTTTGTATTCCAAGGTAAAATCATTGTGTGGCTCAGGGTAAATCCTAGAATCCTGCCTCCTTAGTGTCTAATGGGGGTCTGGAGGTCAGAGAGAGTACCTTGCATAGAACAAAGTCCTCTTAAAGTCTAAAGTGAAAAACTCATCTCAAGAGGGTTGCTTATATAGAATGGAGGAGATAGGACTCAACTTTCATTTCCATAATCATGGCTTAATACAGGACTTGTATGGGCATTAGAAAGAGCTAAACCAAATAAATCAAAGTGAAATAATAGAAAAATCTAATTCAAGAAGTTTAAGAGAGTATTATTTTTGCACAAAGGCATTATGTAATCCTTAAGAAATAGTGAACATTAAGGGGAATATTTGGGCAAGATAATTTTGAAGAGAGTTATTTGTGATATAGATTATACCTTGTAGACCTGTTACTATTTTCCTAGTTGGTAATTTTTTAATTTGTGCTATTAAAATGTGCTGCTGAAAGTCACAATTTTCATAAAAAAGGATAATACTTCTGATCTGAAAGGATATAGAACAGAATTTCAACTTGAATTTTAGGTCTGAAGTAGTGCTCAAACTTGAATTTCCCTTTGAAATAGAATAAAATAAACAAACTTAGAGTTTATAGGAACTATAAAATATTCCTTGGCATAGATACTGAAATGTGAGAATTTGGACTCAGTACCCAGATAACCTAAATGAAAATAATGTTGGCTCTTTGTTTTAAGAGCAGGTTATATGTTAAATAAGTTGAAAATAATTGTTCTAGTACATGAGGAAGAAATGTGGGTTTGCTTTAGGACTTCTACCATTCTTTATATTCTGGTCTAGAGAAGTATGACTTTATATAGGAACTTACTGTGAGCTTACTGTTCAGCTTTAAAGGCCATTTTTATTAAATGCAGATTGCAGACCTTATATTTGTTTTGTTCATTTGTCCTTTTTTTTCTTACTTTAGCTGCCTCTGAAGATTGACATCATTAAACATCCAAATGAAACAGATGGCAAAAGCACTGCTATCCATGCAAAACTCTTAGCACCTGAATTTGTAAACATTTACACATACCCTTGTATTCCAGAGTATGAAGAAAAGGACCATGAAGTAGGCAGATTTTTTTTACAAGTTTTCAAAATGAATATAAAAGTAGATTTCTAACCCCATTTCCTCTGAATTTGCTTGAACATAGTTTAATATTTTTTAATATCTGATTTTATGCCCATTAACATTAATCAATATGCATCTTCATCAATATTTTCAAAGGTCAAATGATCCTAAATTCATATACTTTTTTGAGTCTTATGCTAATTTTTAATAGTTTCCCTGCTTTATTTTTTCAGGGTTTTATTCTTTGCCAGTATTTCTGTGCCTGCTTTTTCTTTCTCCCCTCACCATTCTATTGCCTATACTATAGGTAAATGGTCTAATTTGATACATACAGACAGGCAAACCAAATTAGAGATGTTGATGGAATGTCTCCATAAGAAGAAAATAAAGTCTGAGTTAGAAGGATTTTCAAATCCTCCTTAAATCAAGAGCGTTAACACATAGCCTTTGTAATATTTCTTTTGGCTGCCTGAATGTCTTGTTCATTTCTACAATCTTAATTGATTTTCACATAGTTGAAATTGTCACGAGTGGGATATTCCTGATAATCTTGCTGATAAATGATTATATAATAGATCTCAAAAAAATCAGGCCTTGATTACTTCTAAAGAGGCATGTAAACCCTTTTAGATTTCACACAGGCTGTCTTTAGGTGTGGTTAATGTAGGAACAAAATTAAAAATTAATACATTCATTTGTTCCAGAAGGAACTTGGTAAGGGTTTTACTTTCCTATCTCGTATACCTCTGTCTTACTATCTACCTGTCTATGTAATTGAATTTATTTAGAAAGTTGTGTTTGTAAATGATACCTGCGTTTTTGATCTAGGAATATGTTTGTGTTTCCTATTCAGCTAGATACTGTTTATATTGATTAAATAGAACTGTACTGTACTACTTAACCCTGCCATCAGTAATGGCAAGTATCATGTATTTGCCTTTTTATAAAATGCTGGTTCTTTGATTTAAGGTACTATTAACACTGCCCTGTCAATCAGCGAATAACTTTTTTTGAAATAATACTTTTAGGTAGTATATTATGATTATAAATTATTAGGGAAGAGCCAAGAACTACCACACATGTAGGAAAACCACATATAATAGAACCAACCTAATGCTTGCTTCTCAGATATTCAACATATTTTTTCCTTAAAGTTTTAAGTCAATCAGAATTTATGCTGAAAATCACACTAGCACATGGCTAACTTGAATTTCTTTATTTTAGGTTGCACTTATTTTTCCTGGCCCTCAGTCTATCTCAATAAAAGATATTTCTTTTCATCTGCAAAAAAGGATTCAAAATAAAGGCAAAACTGATGACCTTGAGAGGCCGTCTTTTAAACGCAAGAAAACTGAAGAACAGGAGAGCTGTGATTTGAATGACAGCAAATGCAAAGGCACAACACTGAAAAAAGTAATCTTTATAGATAGCACCTGGAACCAGACAAACAAGATAGTCACCGACGAGCGGCTTCAGGGTAAGAAAAAATGTTTCCTCCTGTTCTTAAAAATGTCAGACTTGGGCCGGTGAGACGGCTCAGCGGCGTAAGCACCTGCTTGGCAAGCGTGAGGGCCCGAGTTCGACTCCTGGAACCCACATACGAAAAAGGGGCCGGTGATATCGCTCAGCGGCACGGGCGCCTGCTGGCATGCGAGGTCCGGAGGTCGACCCCTGGTACCCACAAAAAAAAAAAAAGAAAAAAATGTCAGACTTGCAGATATTGAAAGAATTGCATTCAATGTCTATGTTTGCCACATTTGTTTTATTTCTTTCTATATTCTATGCGTATATATGTATTTCTATAATGTATATATTTTTAGTTGAAGCATTTGAAGTGGCAGGCTTTGAAATACTTCACCCTTAAATACGTAAGTATGCATCTTTTAAAAATAAGAATATTCTCCTCCATGATTAATACAATACCATTATCACTCTTATAAAAATTAACAAAATTCCATAATATCATCTAATGTACAGTCTGTATTCAAATTTCAGTAATTGATCCAAAAATATCTTTTGTAGTTTTTTCCCCTTGACGCATCATTTAAACTCCTCACATTTCATTTGATTATTCTGTATCTTTAGTCTCCTTTAAGACAGTTTCCTCTCCTTTTTTCCTTCTGTGACTTAGATTTTGTGAGGAGGACAGGTCAGTTGTCTGAGTATCTTATCATAATTAGGTGCAGTTTAAATATTCTTGGCTAGTATATTTATAAGTAATGATAAATTCTGGGTTGTTTATGCCCATTCCAATTTTTACATATTGTTTTGGTATAATTATTAATAGTATGTCCTTTCATTGTCAGAAATGAACCTGTTTAACTGATCATTATATGGTAAAGCAATTCATATAAGAAGTTGTATTCTTATTGTTGCATTAAAACCAGGGGTAGATAATACAAGTTGTTTCAGTATTTGTGATAATTGATTACTTGATTAAAGTGATGACTGTCAGATCTCTGCACTATAAAGGTTTATTATTTTTAATAGTAATCTGTGGAGTGATGCTTTCATAGATATTTTCTACAGCTTTTTAGTATGCATTGATGATAGTTTAAATAAATTACATTGAGGATTAAACGATGGGGAAATTTTATATTGTTTCTTCCATGTGTGTTAACTCTCCATCTTTTTCTTTCTTTCTTTCTTTCTTTTTTTTTGAGACAGAGTTTTGCCACGTTGCCCTGGCTGGTCTTATGGGCCTCCAAGTGACAGTATAGGCACCACACTACCATGCCTAACTAGCCAGTATTCTTACATAGGTTTTCTTTTTTCCTCTGTTCTCTTTCTCTTTCACTCCACGCCTTCTCCTTTTCTTTTTGAGATGGGTTTTCACTGTGTTGCCCAGGCTGGCCTCAAAATTTTGATCCTCCCACCTCAGTCTGCTGTGTAGGTGGGATTACAGCTCTTTGCCGTTGTGCCCAGCGTACACATCATTTTGAAATCACTTATTTTCCTTATAATTTAATGTACTGTAATCTACCATGGTTGTGTTGGGTTCTTTTTGATGCTCAGATTGTCTCAAATGAATGCCACTGGGAGTGCTTCAAAATCTTCCTGACGTAGCTTCATCAGTGTTTATGATATAACAGAATATCTCATATCCACTTGGAATTTTTCCCTGCCCAAGAACTGGAACTGACCATTTTTCTAAAAACCTGTGGTTCCTTTCAGTAGGAAATGATAATAGAAATTAAGATCTGGTAAATTCATCACTACTTGGATTGTCATTCTTTCAGTGAATGGAGCCAAGAAAAATAAATAGATGTATGAATTAAATGGATGCTCGCTATTCAGATTTAATATTACAGGAATCTTCTTTCATTTTAAATTTGTATCTCTTTCTCTTACAGTGAACTATTTAGTTCCTAGTAGCAGTAGTTTAATGTACTTAACGCTCCTTGTTCAACACACTTAGTAATTTGAAGAATGGGAGCCCAAACTGCCTCTGTTTCCTTGTACCTTACAGTTTTTCAGACTTTCTTAGTAGTTTGTCTAAAAGCTTCAGTTGTTTTTTCCCCCTAGCTGTTTGATAGTTTTCTTTGGTATGATTAGAAGGCAAGAGAGCAACCCAGTTGATACTAAGCAGTTGCCAGAAGTCCCGCCTAGCAGTCTCTCTTAGGCTATTGTTAGAAATGAACATCATCTAGAAAAGACAGTTCGTGCCTTTCTGGTGTCTGATTTGTGTTAATCAGTCCCAAGCTAAACTGTGTGACAGCACTACATTTAACTAGCTTAAGTCATAAGTTTGTACTTCTGAGATGTCCTTAAGTGTTAGCAAGGTTGCTTGGCAACCCAATTGTCTCTGCGTGCTTGTTGGGGGGAAGAGAGAGAGAGGTGGGGGGGTGGACTGCAGAGGATAGACCTTTAAAGTTTTGTTGTAATTGATGTTTTAATAGAGAGATGGATCCCTGAGGTCCTGTTCTTTGAAAGAGGGAAAGGGAACCCTGTCTAACACGTTTTCTTGAATGTTTATAGCAGTTACTGCCCAGTTTGGAGATTTTTCTGGGCCACTTTTCTTCATTATTACCTTATATGGTAATTGCAAGGATCAGATGAAAGAACATAAGTGAAAAATCCTTGAAAAAACTAAAAAAGGAATTATTTTAGCACTATTGAAAGTCTGTTTGCCTACAGTCAAATTTGTACAGAAGATTTCTGTTCCTCCTTCCCACTTTACATAGGAAATATACATTTCAGTTCTGCACTAGGTCACAGTTTTTAAAAGAGGTTTGTGAATCCCTTTGGGATTCTGCAATAGTTCTAGAGACAGCTTCTCTGCATGTCCCTGTCTCTCTGACTCCTCATTGCACCCAGGAAATAATACGGGCTTTGTGCACATGTGTACTTGCTATGTACGTGAATTATTGATTTCTGGATAAACTAAGTTACACAAGAAACAATCCACATTTATTATAAATTGTTGGCTTTAGGTTTTAAAACATTTTATCATTTGAGAGGGTTAAGCTGAAAAACTAACTTTAAACTTCATTTTAAACCTTCAAATGTAATGCATTAGAAATTGTGTATCTGCGGTTCTATTATCAGTGTTGAGGTTAGGAATCCCTTTAACAATGTAAAACTGTACTATTTTGATAAACTTTACAGAGAAAATAGCTTGATGTTTTACCAGTGTCAAAATACAACACTGGAACATGGACTGCCGGGTTTAGTCATAGACGGTCAGCCTAAAACCGCAAATGTAGAGTGAAGGTTGCCGTAGGAAGCTTTAGGAAAATGCTGAGAACGGATGGTTTCCTCTGTGGGAGGGGTTCCAAATGATTAAAAATGACATTATTCTGTAAATTTGCTATAAAACTATCAAGTTCTTTTCCCTTTGTTTTGACTATGTTGATACACCCTTTAAAGTGGTGCTTTTTATTCATGTTATAAATATTGCTTAGACTTCACTCATACTGTCAGTAAGTGCTGTGCCTCGTGCATAACTTTATTGACTTATGTTGGATTTAGGTCCTGCTAAACCTACCATAAGTTGAGAGAGCATCTAATACACCCCCGTCACAGAACATCCTCACTTATCAGCACACAGTACACTGCAGACAGCAGGCATGGGCCACAGGGCTGACACAAGCTGCGTCCCTCTGCCCCTGCCGGGCACGTGCAGAGCGCCACTCTGCCCGTTGCTAGCCCAGGAAGAGAGGAGGCACTGGAGGAGGTTCCTGCTGAGTGTGCCTCCCCTTTGTACGCTCGTGCCCTGAAACGTCCTAGTCAGGGTGTCTGGACTGTCTCGTTTAGTCCTCCTCATAATTGTATGCGGGTGGGCTTAAATTTCCTTATTTTTCAGTTGAAGAAATCCAGGCAGCAATTTTGGAGAGAAAAACTGCTTGTAAGTCTGTGCTTTAAAAGATACTGATGGGCCGGTGAGATGGCTCAGCAGCATAAGCACCTGCCTGGCAAGTGAGAGGTCCTGAGTTCGACTCCCGGTACCCACATACGCAAAGAGGGCCGGTGATATCGCTCAGCGGCATGGGCACCTACTGGCACACGAGGTCCTGAGTTCGACCCCTGGTACCCACAAAAAAACCCCATTGATTACTAGATACACTACCAAGAGAATTTTTACATGTATGTGTTGAGCTATTAAAAATAATAATTTTATATAATCCAGTGTCTGTGTATTTCAGTATTTTTTAAAGGTTCTTATATATTTCCAAGCACATTAAACAAATTTTTAAAACAGATTTGATTAGTAGTAATAATCACCAAATCATCTGTTTCCTTTTTCCTGAGATACTAGGGATTGAACTGAAGGCTTCACACTGAGACACATCCCAGACCTTTGTTTTTGGTTTTTGATTTTGAGACAGGGTCTCCCCAAGTCATCAAGTTACCCGGGCCAAGCTCAAATTGTGAGCCTCGTACTTCAGCCTCCCATAGTGCTGGGATTGTAGGTGTGCACCACCACGCCTGGCTTAAATTCTTCATTTATACTTAACATTTTTAAAGAACATACCAACATTCAAGAAGCCAACACATTTTAATAGTTATTTTTAATTTGGATTTATGCCAAAATTCTATATTAAGATTTTAATTGTAGCAGATATAAATTTTTTAAAAACTTAGCAAAGAGTGCATACCAGCACTAATCATTATCACTGTTGAGAAAGAGAGTCTGATTAGGACCAATAGATCACCAAAAGGGAGTTTTACTTTATGTATATTGTTTTTAGTTTTTGTAATGAGAACATATTTTTGTATGACATGTGGAATTAAAAAGTAAATTAAAAGATAACTGGGGAAAAAAGTTTTAGTTTAAGCCAGAAAAATAAATCATTTAACCTAATAACCCCTTTTTTTCATAGAAACACAAGTTCTATACCAGAGAACATGTTTCAACATCTCTGTATATTTAGAGGCTGTAAGTAAAATTAAAAATAAATAATTGTAAAGTGAAATAAAAGCTTCTAATTGAACTAATTACTGAGAATATTTTTAAACGTGTATCTTTACCTCTGGTTGTAATTAACTTTAAAAGGACTTAGTTTTGGTTTTAGTTGTTTTAATAGTTGGTCTTTGAATCAGGATTATGAAAGTTGGAATGTTTTCAGAATACCTAGATAGAATAATTTAAAGGCAGAAGTGCTTTTGTGATTTGTCCATTCATTCTGTTATAAATTTCTTTCACATGGATAGTAATTTTAAAATGTAATACAATAGTCAACCCTCCCACCCCCCACAAAAAAACAAAACAAATAAAATGCCTTTGTGTATTTAGTGTAGAACTGGGCCTGGAAGTACGATCCCAGTCCAGTTCTTTTCATTAAACTTAAATATAACCTAATCATGCTAAAAACAGGTTTAAAATTCTAATGATGCCACAGCCCCCATGAATAAATATAGAGCAAATTACCAGACATGACATTCAAAGACAATCATACTTTCAGTTTCTTCAAGTCTCTTTTACCATTCTCATATGTGTAATTCTAGATATTAATTATTTTAGTTTCTTGCATGCAAAATGATTTTTCATACCCTTAGGAATATGATACTCCCTTGGCCTATAACGCCCTTCCCTCACCTCTTTATCCATCAGGTTTTAAACAGAGATAGCAACCCTCTGAGAAACTTGTAGAGACTCCAGGAATTTCCTCAATGCTGCCACTGTACCCCAAACCTGTAGAATTTTCTTCTCTGTTTGGCTGTGTTTCCCATAATACATTATGTGGCAGAAAATGCACACACTACTTCTTAATATCCATTCCCTTCTTCTCTCATATTAACAAATACCAGTTCTATTCAATGTGGCGTGTGTCCACCCAAAAACAATTATCTGCACTTCCTTACAGCCAGGATAACTATGTGAATCACAGCAGAAGAAAACAGTTCTGTGGGCAAAACCTATGGGAAAGTCATTGTTTTTCATTTATCCGTTTGTGTTTCTTTTTCGTCTTGCCTGGAATATGTACCTCAGTGGAGGCTCACTGTGATGGTGGATGAGGACGCGGGAGTCCAGGGTCCTTCGTAGCTCTGCGAAGCCCTCCTGACAGCCCAGGTGCCTCCCTGCGGCCTTGCAGTGTGTTAAGTAAAGCTGCTGCTTATGCAAAAGGTCCTAGCCAGGTCTCCGTTACCTGCAGCTGAACACAACTCTGCTAGCCACTGGGGTCAGCCAGAGGGCGGAGAGTCCGCTTTATTCTTCTCAAATTTCTTCATGGTAACTTTTGAGGAAAAAATTGTAGTGTCAAATTTATCAGTCCTTATGTTTAGCCCTTTTTGTGTCTTGTTTAAATCTTTATCCACCTCAAGAGACCATGTTTCTCCTAATCGTTTAAGATTTTTTCTTGTTTTGTATTTCTGTGTAAATAATGTTAGTTGTATTTCTGGCTTTCCACTTTTTATGCATCTAATTTTATTCTTGTTACTTTATTAACTAAGACCTCCAATGTGATATTGAATGGAAATTCTGTAGAAGTCATCCTTCTTGTGTTTTAATCTGATAATACGTTTTTTAAATGGCAGTTTTATTTATATTTGCCCAAATATTGATATACTTGGATTTATTTTTACCACTTTTAGTTTTTTTTTTTTTTTTTTTTTTTTTTGTGGGTACCGGGGGATCGACCTCAGGACCTCGCGTGCTAACAGGCACCCGTGCCGCTGAGCAATATCACCGGCCCCTTTTTCGTATGTGGGTTCCGGGAGTCGAACTCGGGCCGTCTCGCTTGCGAGGCAGGCGCTTACGCCGCTGAGCCATCTCACCGGCCCCCCACTTTTAGTTTTTATTTTAGTTTTTATTTCTATTTGTCCTGTTTTCTTTGTACTGTTTTTTTCTTTTTCTGTTTTTTCTTTGATTGAATGGGGGTTCTCTTATTTTTTAATATTCTCATTAGATTGTGTTAGAGAATAGTGTATATGTTACTTTAAAAGTTTCAAAACCATACAATGTTTTAACCTGTCCTTTTGGACACTATAAGAACTTAGTGCACTTAAGGTTTATTCAACTCCTGGTCCACAGTGTTATTGGTACTATTCATTATTTTTGTTCTATTCTTTATCCTTAGCCCAGAAGTGAGATATTATTTTTTATTTTCAATTTTTTTATTGTATGAAAAAATAAAACAAAATTTCATAACAAAATAATAAGAGAATAATAATAGTTAATACACCATGTTAGATATCATTGTTTTTGTTTTATATAGGTAATATTTATTTGGATTTGCATAGCTGCTATTTTCCTTGCTCAACATTCTTTTATTTCACATAGTCTTTGCTGAATTATGGCCAGTAAGAATTCCTTTCATTGGGTTTCTTGTTGGCACATACCCAGTTTTTGTTTGTCTGTTAATATCTTTACTCTTTTCCTTTATAAATTATGGCTGCTGTATACACAATTTTAGATTGCAAGTTACTTTTTTTATACTCTGAAGATATTCCGGGATCTTCAACATTTATTGTTGCTAATGAAAAGTTTTCTATCATTTTACTTATTCCTTTGTATATGATCCATCCCTTTTCTTTTCTTTTTTTTTTTTTTTTTGTGGGTACCGGGGATTGAACTCAGGACCTCGCGCGCCAGTAGGTGCCCATGCCACTGAGCGATATCACTGGCCCTTTTTTCGTATGTGGGTTCCGGGAGTCGAACTCAGGACCTCGTACTTGCCAGGCAGGCGCTTATGCCGCTGAGCCATCTCACTGGCCCGATCCGTCCCTTTTCAATGGCTACTTTTAAAGTCTTTTCTTTATCCTTGATGTTTTGCAGTTATACTACTGTGGGTCTAGGCTCTTATGTCTTTATATTCATTCTACCTCATATATATTGTGTCTCATGTATCTATGGATCTGCATTTTTAAAAATAATTCCTGGATGAGTCATAGGTTTATCCCTTTAAATGCTTTCTCTACTCCATTCTTCGCTCTCCTTTCCTCAGATTCCTATTAGACATTTGATCCTTCATATCTCTTAGTATCTTCATATTTCTTATTTATTTCTTGTCACTTTCTGCTATATTTCTGAAGTAGCTTTCAGGTAAAAGTGAGACATGATAGCAGAACATCTTTGATGACTCAGAGGTTCCAGATTGGCCAATGGGCCAAATTTGATGCTTTCCTTGTCTTTTCTCACTTTAAAATGTGCTAAAATAAATGGCAGATAAGTATAGTATGAGTCAGAGCACTGCTCCAAGGAGCGAAAAGCATTCTGGGCTTGTGTGCAGATATCTGAGCTGTAAAAGATAACAGTACTGCTTCGTTAATTATTTGCTCTTAAATGTACAAAAGCAAGGCCTTCTAGCTGAGCATGTAATTGAGGGGGTGTGGTGCGATGTGGCAGAGCTAAGGCCACATCTCTAGGTACTTTGTTCATGAAGATTTAGCCTGAAAGTGACAATCTAGAAGTATATTTTTACCAGCATTAAGGATCAGAAAGTTGCCAGTCTCTCTCAGTATGACATTTTAACTACAAGTCATTTTGTGAAGGACATAAAACCCTTTTAAAAATTGGTGAATTTAGTCTTGTCACAAATTATAATTTAAAAAGACACTGGTAAATAGGAAATAGAAATGAATATTTAAAATGTTAACTACTTTTAATCTTTTGCTACAGGGTCTAAAATGTAGAGGTAACTGTCATGGATATGATTTCATTCTGTGTCATGGGTTGCTTCTATATATACCTTAATTCATTTAAAATAATATCCTGTTTGGATTTGGGATTGGGGAAATGTATCTGTACTTCTTTTTAAAGAAATCCTTGAAATAGTGAAAACAAATCATTATTATTGTACCATACTCTGTGTTAAGAAGTATTTATATTTTTCCTTTCTTTTTCTTTTTCTCTTCTTCTTTTTTTTTTTTGGCAGGGTTGTTACAAGTTGAGTTGAAAACAAGAAAAACTTGCTTTTGGCGCCATCAAAAGGGAAAGCCAGATACTTTCCTTTCCACAATTGAAGCCATTTACTACTTTCTAGTAGACTACCATACTGATATATTAAAAGAGAAATACAAAGGACAATATGACAATCTTCTGTTTTTCTATTCTTTTATGTACCAGTTGATAAAAAATGCCAAATACTCTGGAGCTAAGCAAACAACAGAACTTATCCATTAGTTGTTTACAAGCCACCTGTCATTGTATTCTGCTAAAATTAATAAACTTATACTTGTGCTTTTTGTTTATTCTTGGGAAATAATTGTGTGTAATGCTTGCCAGACCACTTGAAAAAATTCCAGTTTAATTTGCTTTACTTCATATTTTTAAAAAGGAAATTGTATCTGGGGCAAGTTTCAGAGTTAGTGTTCATTGAAAAACTTATTTTAGGGGCTATCTGCTTAATTTGCTTAACTGGTAGATCTCAGCTTTAGTTACAAATGTTCAATTGCAAATAGTTTTCATGATATATTTTAATATTTGTTAATTATTTGTATAATTATAGTTAGATATTTGTGTAGAAATCTTTGAACCTTTTCACCTTTACTCAGCACCACCTTTGGATGTAGATGAGGTCGGAATCTTTGTGTAGAAGAAAATCATTGATATGTGATTTTCTTGAGGTTAGGGACAACACATAGGCAGAACTAGAATTAGATTTCTAGTTTCTGGGGCCCTTTCTCTAAGTCCATACAGCCTGTGATGGACACTTCCTGCCTTTTACATCTGCCTGGCATCTCGTATCTCATTTAGAGGAAAATTGTTGATAATCCTGTGTTCCTACCATGGGGATGTACGTATGACCTAGTTAGCAAGCTCAGCGCCCCAGCACATCCTAGAAACTGTGACTGATCAAAGGCTGAGCACCTGACCTTACTGCACCAGGGTCCTTTGTGACAAGTGTTTTGGCTCCTGTAGGAGATGGGGTTATTTTTTAAAAGGCAATGTGACACAGTGGTTACATGCACAGACTCTGGAGCTAGACATCTGAATCTAACTCTGACCTTTCCTCTTCCATTTACCACCCGTATGTCAGTTTTTTCACTTGTAAAGAGTAATGAAGTAGTTACTTTACTGGATTATTATGAGTGACAACTGGTTGCATATAAGGGTCTTTCAGCAGCACCTAGAAGGTAGCCCAAAGTTGGATTTCTTTGGGCTAAATTTGGACTTCCTGAGCCAAAATCTGTTGCCATTTAACTTGATCCACAAACCAACCAAACGTAAAAAGACTAGGAAAACCATAAACATACATACAAACCATAAACATAAAAAGAGTAGGAAAAGAAGAGGGAAGAATAATCCCATCTCACAGCTGGCAAAAGAAGAATGATGCCCATACTTCAGAGAGGCTGATTTACAAGTAAATTGTAATTTCTTTATTGGATGATTATGAAGAATAACTGATTGTGTAGAAGGGCCTTTCAGCAGCACCTAGAGTATAAGTGCTGTACGTGTGTTTACCATCTTCATTATCTGGAATTGTGAAAAAGGAATGATTTAAGCCTGGATCTGCTACTGAAAACAGCCAATCTTAGAATGGATTCTGAAAAGGAAAGAGCAGAGAGACAAAAAGAAACTGAGTCCTGCTGACATCATTTAATCGCAGATGTGACTGCTCAGGAGTGAAGCCCTGCTGTGCTGGCTTTGCCCCCCTGGGCCCACCCCCACTCTCTTCCATTGTGCTGTCCCTCTGTGAGATAGGACCTTGCCCTCTGGCTTTTCTTCTGATTCAACAAAAGAGAAACAGCAGCAGCAGATTGGCAGTGGAGAGGAAAAATGAAGCCATGTATTTCCCTGGCTCCGCCTTGCTGTGGGTTGGCTGGTCCTTCTTCAGAATGCTATCCTAGCAGGTATCCTTTCCTTCCCTCTCTGCCCATTTTCACTTACAGGCAGTAATGGGTTCCCCTTGTTCTCACGGTAGATCATTAACCCTGCCTATACCTTCGTAAATCGTATTACACTCCTCAGATTCCCCATTTGAAGTTGCCTTTGGTTTCTTTCTGGGACTCTAACATATTAGATGTGGGGAATAAAAGTACATTTACCAAAGTATATACACTGGGACATATGACATGTTTTATGAAAAAACTGTTTGCTGCACATTATATTTCCCTGTTGGGGATTAAAAAGATACATTGAAGGTTCTGAAAAGTCCTGAAATAAACATTCTGAACTTTATTTAAGTTAGTATGTCTGCAGCTTACTTGAATTTGCATATTGCTATCCAGTGGAAACAGGACACTGGGGATACTGCATTTTAGAGAAATTCCTTGTTATATACATTTGGCAACTGAAGACCAAAGAGGTTAAGTAAATTGCACATAGGTTTCCCAATTAGTTGGCAGCAGAACCTAATCTACAGTCTAGGCCTTCTGAGATCACCATGGTATTATGCTATTCACAAAAAGGGATGTAAGGTTTGAACATCATTAGCTCTATAGTCTTAGCCAAATAAACTGACTGGCTTACTTATTCAACAATTTTTTTATAAGAATGGAATTAAAACAGATTTCTTCATGTTTAAAAGTTGGCCCTGGATGTAGAGGCTTAATTGATTTAAGCAGGGCCCAAGTTGGATTTCTTTGGGCTAAATTTGGACTTCCTGAACTAAAATCTATTGCCATTTAACTGGCTCTATGAGCCAAGTAAACATAAGAGGAGTAGGAAACCAAGAAAGAAGACCAACTCCACCTCACAGCTGGCAAAAGAAAAAATGATGCCCACACTTCAGAGAGGCTAATTTGCAACTGAAGCCAGATAAAATCTCAAGTTCTTTCCAAAAGAAGATAATACCTGTTAGAACAAGGAATTTGCTGTACTTGTTTTTCTGTGGTATGACAGATTGCAAAAATGGTCCTACTTCTTTGCCCTCCTCTGTATTCATGGTCACTCTTCAGCTTCCTTTGAAATGCCCTCTCATGAACATAGCCATATGCATTTCCAAAAATCTATTGTATTTTTACTTACTCTGGTGCTTCTACTGCTTCCATATAAAGCTGCATGACTATGCTAGTCTGGCAGGAATAAGGCACCCATCGAGCAGAACCAGTTTATCCCTGTCACCCTAGCTGAATCCTATCTATTTTGTCTGATAACCGACCAGCTAACCCCCAAATAGGCGAGAGATCCTCAGCCAAGATCTCCTGATACCTCTGTGAGCAGGAAATGTCTTGTTAAGCCACTGAAGTTTAGCTATTTATTTTACAGCCTTATTGTGGCAATTAGATATGCCATCTCTGGATTCTGTATCACATACATCATAAGCATGAGAAGTTTCAGCTTCACTATTTCTTGGGCCCTTGACCACTCACTTTGGCTTACCTGCCATCTTATAGGTGGCCAACAGGCTTATGTGATTCCTCTGCTAGAGGTCAACTAGCTGCGTGACTGCTACATACCCAGAATTTCTGGCCTATCTCAACACTTCTGTACTCTATGAGTACCATACCAAAGGGCTTCCCCAGTAATTGTAAGAAGGGCTGGGGATGCAGGCTGGAAAATTAGTGAAGTTAACTGGATCAATGCACTAAAAGTGTCAGGTAAATTTCTTTCCCTTCTGATAGATTGTTTAGAACTGTCTTCATCCATCTTGCTAGTTTCATTTCCTTTCCTCCTCACTTTTACCAGCCTGGCTTGTACTTTCTAATAAATTACAGTAGTAGATTTAATCTTTCCATCAGGCTCTCTTTTCTGTTGAAGCCAGGTGTTTTAGTCCAGATTTGATCAGAAAGTAAACTCATTACTAGTATTACATAATTTTAAGAGAAGTTTAGTAAAGGAATTAGAGTTCACCTGAATTTGAAGCTACTGGGGGAATAAGTCTGGAGACTGCAGCAGGGGAAGATTAGAGAAATGGACATTCACTGATGCTCAGAGTACCCATGACTTAGTTTGTAGAGACATGTAAGTCTTAAACATATCAAGCTTCTCATTCTCTTAATCTTTGTAGGAACACTTAGGTTCAGCCAACAATACTACCCCTTTAATCCCTTCAGAAGTCTTAAAAGATGCCCAGTGTATGGCTATCATCTTTATTAGGTCTTTTTTTTGAAGCCATATTGATTTGATTGTTGTCCTAATGCTGTGTGTAACAGTCACATTTCATTTGATGAGAAACAATTTAATTTTCTAATCCTGAATATCCTAGATTCTTTATTTTTAATTCCATTTGTGTACACACTTCCTTATTTTGATGTTAATTTCCTACAGTAATTTACCTATGCCTACCAGCCAGCTTATTCTTTAAAAACTTTGCTTCCAGATCTCATCAAATGTCATGAGTACATTAGATACATTTTCCGTCTTCCATATTACTGGAGGATACTTTATCAGTTTTTTTTTTTTTCTTTCAAAATACTAGCAGTTAAAAACTTCAATGAAAAGTTTACCTAAATGTTTAGTAAGCCTACATTGAAGAATACCTGCCAAAAATCTATACATAAGACCTAAGTGGGCCGGTGAGATAGCTCAGCAGCATAAGCGCCTGCCTGGCAAGCGTGAGGTCCTGAGTTCTACTCCTGGAACCCACATAAAGGAAAAAAAGGGCCGGTGATATCGCTCAGCAGCACGAGCACTTGCTGGCAAGCGCGAGGTCCTGAGGTTGACTCCCAGTACCCACATTAAAAAAAAAAAAAAAAAGAACCAAGTATCCCAGCTAGGAATGGTAGCAAATACCTATAATCTCATCACTTGGGAGGCTGAGGCATAAGTTTGAGGCCAGCCTGGGCCAGGCTGGACTATATAGCAAGGCCAGCCTGGACTACATAGCAAGGCCAGCTTGGACTACATAGCAAGACCCTGTCTAAAGAAAGGGAAGAGCAGGAGGAGGAGGAGGGGGAGGGGAAAGAGGAGGGGAGGAGGACAAGGAGGAGGAGGAGGGAGAGGAACTAAATATCCCTAACAATTGGTGCAATTGGTGGAATCTTCTACATGAGAAATAGGGGAAAGACCTGTGGTTGTGGCTCAGTGAGAGAGCTTGCCTAAAATGCATGGCACTTTGGGTACAGTCTTTGCGGGGGGATATGAATATGAATGAGGAGGCAATTGGGGCAGGGAGGAATCCGAAGAAAACAGATGAACAGAGAATATCTTGAGATGGGTCATGAGGGTTTGCCTTTGGAGGGTGTATTTCTTGTGGCATTCTTCCCTGTGGTCTGCTTTCCAGCCACACTTGAAATGAGCCACTTTGCCTGTCCTCCATGATGTTTCTGTTTTGGAGCCAGCTGACCATGGATTGAACCCTTTGAAACCGTGAGCCAAAAATAAACTTCTCTTCCTTTAAGTTGGAGGTGTCAATATTTTGTTCCAGCAATAGGAAAGCTGATTAATCCTGAAAAGATAGTGTGAAAAATAACCAATAATGAAAAAGAGATCCTGGAAGTTTAAAAAGTGATTGCTGAAATAAAAATTTAATACAGGAATTGGAAGATAAAAGTATAGTGTAAGAACAGAAAAGTTCCAAGTTTCAAGTACTTAAGTCCAAGTTTAGTTTAAAGTAATTGAAACCATGTGCTACAAGCTATATGTGCACTATATTTAATTTTAAAATAACATTAAAGGAAAGACCATAGTGCCTGTACTAGCCATTACTCTTTGTTATAAATGAGAAGTTTGGAGATTATTTATATAACAGGTACTATGAGTTCACAAAAATTAAGGAGCATTACATAGGTGGAATGAAAATCTATTCATACATCATGTATTAATCTGTACCTACATTGCATGTTATTATTGTGATGTCGAGTTCTCAGGGGATTTCTGAGGTTGGCTAAAGCACTTTCTCGAAATTATTTTTAACCATTATATTTTCATATTATTCCCTTGAGGCACAGACAGCTACAATCTTATTTCATATATTGTTATAGTAAATAGTATTCATTTCATTATTGTAGAATATTGTGCTTGGTGGAGAAAAGTGACCCACCTGTGTTGATTAATTCAATATCTATGACTTCAATATCTTTATTCAGTAATCATGCCAGTATTACTGGAGTGAATTAACTAGCTAGTCAAACAACGAGACATTGTTTTGTCTTTCTTTCTAAAGGTTATTTCTAACTCTAACATGAAATTTGTTTTTTTCCACTTGAAGAAATCTCTCAGAAACCTGGAGAATAAGAAACTAAGATTTAGGATCAATCCAGGAGGTTCTTCATCTGAATAATGGGAGTTACACAGAATGGGAAGTCAGGGTGGGGGATTAATCCCCAAATTGGAGGATGTAAGTTTTTAGAATGAAAAGAAAGACATAGACGAAGGCCTGGATAGAGAAAAAACACAAAAAGTTTTCAAAGAGAAGTAGTAGGTCATACATAGAATCAGCATGTCAGAGCATTTGTCAAAAACAGCATTGGAAACTAAAGGACACGGACTGATGACTTCAGAACTCTTAACTGAAAACAGCTTTCTACTTTATCTCTAGTCATATGATCAGTTGGGAATTGTTCAATTTGAGAGCAGAATTTATAGGAACTATTTCCAACATGGTACTTGTGATTTTTTTTTTTTTTTTTTAATGGAAGGCTGACCAGAGGATATAATCAAAATCCCGGAGGAAAGACCCAAGAAACAACAATGAATTAGGAAAACACTCAGAGGGAGAATAAACAGTGATTAAGGAATAACCCTTGCCTGTGGTGTAGGGAGACCTGACTACAGTTTTAGTTTTATGCCTTGTTTTTTCCTGATCCCCTTTCTGTGGTGTCCCTGTCCTAGAAAAGTTTGATGGAGAAAGGCCATTCCTAAGCATCTGTACCTGAGGCATAATAACTGAGGCGTGTTCTTCATATTTGGACCTAACTTAGATAATTTAGATGATAAAATACTGAATTTAAGCCCTGGAAGGGTAAGAATTTTAGGATACAGGACGAACATATTTTTGCAAGTAAGTAGGACAACTGTGGCCAGAGGGTGGAGTGTAGTAGCCTTCAAAAAATGGCTCCCAGTTTCTCCCATTCCTTGGACACATAAACCACTTCTCTCTTCACGGGGTGAAGTCCATTTCCTTTCTCCTTCAATCTTTCCACAAAAGTGGACTTCCAAAACTGCTTCAAAAAGTGACAAGAATGATGGGATAGTGTGTTCAAAGTGAGAAGGAGTATTTTGAAGGAAATTAATGGCAATGTGTCTTTTACTGTAATTTAAAAATAATTTATACATTCACCATATTTTTTGACCACACTTTGTATATATCTTTGGCAATGTTGCAAATAGAATCTAAATAATTGAATCAACCTTCCTAATTGTTAGTGAGTGCATTTGTCATTTTTACTAGGTCATATATTTTGGAATTTCTGAATCTGAGAAATTGTTTGTTGCCTTTGGGGCTTTTAAAATCTAAGCATAATGGATTCTAAAACAAAAATAATTGTAAATTTCATCTTAGAGAAAATTACCTAATTTTTATTACTTTTAATAGATTTTTTCCACATATTTTTTTCTCTTATTTTATTATTAAATGTCCGCTATTGTAACATTTTTCCCCCTTCAATTTCTCAAGCAACTATTTCACAAACATTTTAGGGAACTCTAGAGAAAAATGTTACACTTTAATATACAATAAGTTCTGATTTAGAAACACTTTGTTGGAAGGAAAAGGACAGGAAGAGAAGGGAGAAAAGTAGAAAGGGAAAGGAGAGGGGAGGAAGGAATGAGATGGAGAGAGGGAAGGAGAGAGGGAAAGAAGGAAGGAAATAAATACAATTATGGAACCAGGTGGCCTAATGTTTTATAATCTTAGGGGAAAGAATTCCTTGTTTTTTTCCTTCCAAGACACATTTCCCTGAAAACATGTTGTTTGAATTTAAAAAATAAAAGTCTTTGTTGACTTTTGGAAAATATTTTTGCAAAGTTAAAAATGTTTTCCAAATTTAAGTCTGGACACCTCAATTTATTTTAACAATGGCAGTTAAGAAGTAATTCCAAAAGTAAATTTATTTTACTTCTCAGATAAAATCGATATACAGAGGTATTTCAAGCCGGACATGGACTCTTCAAAAGTCCAGGCCATTCTGCTGGTAAGAAGGACCACGTGGCAAGTCCCTGGAGTCTCTACAGGGAAAGAAAGACTGCATACAAATAACTAACGCAGCCCCATCATCAGCCCCAGACAAGTGAGAGAGGCCCCCTTGGACTCTAGCTCAGCTTAGCCAAAAGGGAAATGCAACCACGAAAGCAACACCAGCTACCTTCACTCAGAGCACCTATTGAAGAGTAAGCTGGGTACCACATAAACTAGGTAGCCAAGTGAATTTTCTCATTATCTAGTCAGTAATCCTATTGTTTCATGAAAGCCATACTGGCTAACCTCTATCGTTGTTATGGTTTAGATCTAGAATGTCCGTCAAAGGCTTCCTGCGTTCAGGCTGGGCCTGGTTGTAGGTGGTCACCAGGGGCACAACATGGAGGGATACATCTCCCACCTCAGTTCTTCCCTTTCTGCTTCTTGGCCGCCATGACATGAGTTGCTTCCTCCAGGCAGGCCCTTCTACTATGCCATTTCTGGGTTTGAGCCTGGCAGTCAGGAACTGAAACTTGGGGAATTGTGAGCCAAAACAAACTTGTTTTTCATTTAGTTGTGTTGGGGATTTTGTCTCAGTGAGGAGAAAGTGACTAAGAAAGTTATATACAAGAAAGCTGAAGATTGCCATTATTGATCCCCTCCCAAGGTTGCTGACATTAGTTCTTTACATTTAATGGACACGTTAAAAATAATAAGTAGCAAATCACTTATTTCCAAATTGCTTTTTATATCCATATATTAGGAAAAATAAGAAATATTTCAAATTATAGTTCCTAAAAAGCATGGTGTAGTGTGTAATCATTCTATATAGTAGATTTTAATTAGAGTAAAACTTGTTTGTGGTGAGAACACTTAAAATCTCTTTAGCCATTTTTTAAAAAATACAGTATATCATTATTAACTATAGTCACCATGTTATACAACAAATGGCATTTCTTCCTCCTATCTATCTAACTGAAAATTTGTGTCCTTTGACTGACATTTCCCTAACCCCCTCCCCCAGTTCCCAGGTTCTGGTAATTACCCTTATGCTTTGTACTTCCGCTGAGCCCAGCTATTTTAGATTCTGTTTATGTGTAAGATCATGTGGCATTTGCCTTTCTGTGCCTGCCTTTTCACTCACCATAGTGTCCTCCAGGTTCATCCATGTCACAAGTGACAGGATTTACTTTTTTTTAAAGGTTGATAATATTCCACTGGATATCTTTACCGCGCTGTTGTTTTGCTGCTGTTCATTTATCCCTCCATAGGCATTCAGGTTGATTCCGTATGTGGGCAATTTTGAATAATCCAGCAGTGGACATGGGAGTGCTGATATCTATTCAACACGCTGGCTTCATTTCCTTGGATATGTACCCTGTTGCTGCTATAGCTGCATCCCATAAATTTTGGTATGTTGTATGTTTATTATCCTTCAATTCAAAATAATCTCCTTTCAGATTTTCTCTTCGATCCGTGGGTTATTTAGGAGTGTGCCATTTGATTTACAATGTTTGAAGATTTTCCAGAGAGTTTTTGTTATTTATTCCTAATGTAATTCCTATTTGATCAGACCCTACTTTATGATTTCAATTATTTTTAATTTGTTATGGTTTACATTATGGCCCAGGATATGATCTATTGTCCTGAATTTACTGGGCATTTAAAAAAATGTGTATTCTGCTGTTGTTTGGCATTTCCACTGTGTCGGGCAAGGGTAATAGTATTGTTTGCATGTTTTTAGTCAGTGGGAGAGGTAGGTTATAACTGGCTTACTTTGTCTTGGCCAGCAGTGGAAGTTTAAATTGTAGCTTGAACTCATTTTTCTGGCTGCAAAATTGATATTCTTTCCATTCAACCACAATGAAGCATTAAAAACTGATGCCGGATGTGGGGTGCATGCCTGTGATCCCAGCATGGGGGTTGGGTGTTGAGGCAGGAGGATCAGTGAAAGTTCAGGGCCAGCCTGGGCTACATAGTGAGTTCAAGGTCTGGGAGACCCTATCTCAAAGAACCTGAAACCAAAACAAACAAACAAATAAAAAACCAACTAAACAACCCCCCCACACACACTTCTGAAAGCTCTGCAAACACCTAAGGTAGTATAGCAACGTAATTACTGTTCCTAAATTTACCTTTTCTGCAAGTGAACTTTATTTTTTCCTTAAAGAGGAAAGTACCAAGGCCATTAAATACATGAAAAAATGTTCAACATTTCTGGCCATTAGAGAAATGCAAATTAAAACAACAGACTCCATCTCACTCCAGAAAGAATGGCTATTATCAAGAAATCAAATCAGAACAAACTCTGGAGAAGGTGTGGAGAAAAAGGAACACTTCTACATTGTTGATGGAAATGTAAGCTGGTAAACCACTGTGGAGATCAGTGTGGAGATTCCTGAAAAACTAGAACTAGAAATTCTTTTTGACCCAGTTCTTCCCCTTCTGGGTATCTCTCCAAAACAGCGACATCATAGTAGAGTAATACAAGAGTACCCATGTTTATAGCAGCACAACTCAAATAGCTAATCTTGCAAGTGGCCTATATGTCCAGGAACAAATGAATGGATAAAGAAAATGTGGTATTTATGTACAAAGGAGTATTATTCTGCCATAAAAAAGGATAAGCTTAAGTCACTTGTAGGACAATGGATGGACTTTGAGACCATAATGTTACATGAAATAAATCAGACACACACACTAAAGTATCACATGGTTTCTTTTATATGAGAAACTCAAAGTATAAATATATTAAAAAGGAAAATGAAAAATAGATAATAGGAAACAGAGAGATAGATCTTTTGCAAATGGGAAGGGGACCAAGAGACGGAGGGAGGGGAAGGGGTCATAAAAATAATTAAGGTGTGTTATGTACGTGTGCCAACGCCCCACAATCAATGTAACCATTTTGTACTGCAAACATGTACTAATAAAAAAAAATTACTTAGGAGATGCACAAATTGTATTTATTCTTTGCAAATGGACTTTGAACATTTCATTTCTAATTGCAAACCAGCTTTAATTATTTTTCTGTACTATACACAGAGGCCTGTCCTTTTGACTACCTCTTAAAGAGTAATAACTCGAGTTCAAGTGCTACTTATCTTAACTATAAAGGGAAATATTGAGACATAATGAAGGGAAGAAATCTGAACTCCTGCTTATACTATCAAATCGGAGCTCTTTCCTTGTAGCCAGCCATTCCTGTCTGCATCCTCCTAATCATTGTGAGTTAGAAGGGTTGGCGAGAGCAGTAGCTCTTAGTCTTAAGGAAAACAAAAAACACGAAAACTCCTAAAACACCTATGTTCCCTTCTCACACATGCAGTATCCTCTACTCTCAGTTTTGATTAAAAAATTTTAAATAATGACCACATTTTGGCTATTCTAACATTATGATACATGGTGTATTAACTATTGTTATTCTCTAGTTATTTTATTATGAAAGATTTATTTTTTATAGAAAAGTGCTTTTTAACATTTTCTTTATTAATATTTACTTGTATTACATTAAAATAAAAAGTTAAATAATCACCTTAGATTTTTTTCCCATATTCTTCATGGCCCCTCTCCTGAATCCCATACACATTCCCCCAGAGTGACCCCTGTCTTCTCCCTGTCAGATCCATCTGTTCTTGCCACTTCTGGATCTTGTGGCTTCTTCCTTTCCCTGTCCAAGTCTCTGCCACCCCAACCCGTCAGATCGTGGCTCACTGGTAGTAGGTTCAGAGGTGCAGCAGGCTCCACCACCCCCGTGGGTCCCTTCCTTTTCCTCTGCTCATCATCCCTTCCAGAAGGAAGCAGCTGCAGAGAAGCCCACTGTCTGGTGTAGGAGTGTGCACAGGAGTCACCTGTGTCCTGGCCCATGAACCAGTGACAGACGGAGCTGGTTGGCTGGGGACTGAGGGCCAGGTAAGCTCCCCGGGACAGGGTAAGCATCCTCCACAGGTCTCGAGCAAGAAGAAACTTTCTTCTCAGCTGTATATTGGGGTTGTGAAATCATGTCTGGCTGTGCTACCAGCACTGCCCTCTGACTCTGGACTTTCGCTTTCGCCTCCCTTACTGCCATCCTTCACCTCTGCTTAGAAAGTTTTCATCTCCTCTGGGTTTCTGAAGGACAGCAGGCTCTCTTATTTCTCTGCACCTTGCATTTCTGTTCTTTCTGCCTGGCATGCATGGTTCTCTCCTCTGCCGACCAATTATTCTGTGACACATACTCTCTGATGCCTTCCCCAACCACACATTCAGGGAGAATGAATCATTCTTTCTGCAAAATATTGTATATAGCAGTTCATGATAATGAGCCATTATCATATGGTTATTATTGGTTTTGCATTTGTTTTCCCACAGATCTATAGAATTCCTTATGAGCAGGGACAATATCTTGTCATTTTGTCTCCTATATCTAACACTGGGGCGTGTAATCTCTTTAAAAAATATTAGCTGATCAAAATTGAACATCTCCTATAACAAATTACCATAGAGTCTTTCACTTTATAGGGTCTTATGTCAAATTGCTGCTGTGTTGTAGCTATGATTTATCTGTTCTAGGAAAAAAATATTTTTAGGCAGATATCTGAGAAAGGAATCATTTTCTCTTTTTCCATTTGGATGGAGATAACCCAATGGAAAATGTAATGAACAGAAGATTCTTACATTAGTCTATGTATTTTGGGGAAAAAGGATTTGCACATTTTTTTACAAGCAGTTATAAAAATTAAGCCTCTCTGCAAAATAATACTTGGGAAAATAATGCCCAGAGGAACAGAAGTTCCAGAGAATACTAAATCCAATTGGCTGGGTCCCACCTTCACCTGGGCAACAGCCGCAGCCATGGCGGCACAACAGACAGTGGAACGCGGTTCAGGATTTGGTACGGGGAAGGAAAAGAAAGTAGGTTTCTTGCCTCGGGGCCATTGGTGAGTGCATAGACCCTGGTCTCTCTTCTTCCTTCACTCTCACTCCTCAGCCCCTCGTCATCACCCAGGAAATATATTAGTAATCTGGGCAAGATCTGGCATTTGAATTTTATTTGTACTTTTTTGAAATATTGTGGTAAAGGGTCTTAAAAATATCAAAGATGACAACGTTATGTTGTACATTTCTAACTCTCACCAAGTATGGACAAGTAACGAGTTAAGCCACAAAAAATGCTTTTGTTTCTAATTTTTTTTCTCTAAATAGTATTTTGCAATATATCAGAGACAAACACAATAGTTCTAATTAAACTTTCCTTAATTCCCCCAAATATTCTAAGATCATGTCTGCCAGAAATGACACACTAGACTTAATTGACATATTTTATAAAGAAGATAATTTCCACTATTATTTTCTGTATCTGGCCTTGTAGTCTACCCACTTTCCCCCTGTCTTTTATTAAATCATCAAGAAATACCATTCAGCCAAAACAAAAGTTTGATCTGTGTAACAGTGTGAGAGCTGCTAGCAACTGCATGGAGGTAGCATATCCATCCTGTTAAAGAGCTGCTAGGAAAACTAACCCAGGATAGTGATCATCCTTGGGAATAGCAGGCACAAATGAGACTTCTAGGGTAGGCTCATGTTTTATTTCTTGATCTAAGTGCTAGTTACGTGGATGTGTTCAATTTGACAAATAATTTAACTATACTCTTACTGTAAGAGAAAATGCCCTCTTGCCAGTATACTTCAGTTTCTTAGTTGCCCAGGTAACAGTTCCTGTTGCAGTTCTGGTTGCTTCTGGTGTCTTAGAAATGGCTGGTCACTATGAAGCACATTGTGTAAACCAATCCCCAATTGACAAGCCATTCTGCCTCTGTACTTCCTGCTTGCTTATCCCATATAAGCCCTAGACCACCAGGGATCAGGGCCTGATATTCTGGGAATGATCTTGATCAGTGCCCATTGACGTAAATAAATCTGCCTCCAAATCCTGTGTGTCATTTCAGTGTTTCTGCTTGTCATTGCATCTGGCACGTCGGCCGGGAAGACCAACCATGCTGACTTCTTTGGTCAACAGTCATGGCCCTTGAGCAAGGACCTCTCCAGGTCCCAACAGGAAGGCATGCCCTTGAGATTTCTCAAGTCCCCTTGGAGGTCTGGAGGAGGATTCCTGGCTCCCTGCTCAAGCGGCTCACATCAGACCCCAAAGGGAGGAGGATGCAATGTCTGTCTGTCTGCCTGCCTGCCTGATTCCAGTAAGGCCCCCGGGGGCACCCCAATTAGTCTGTCAGTCCTGCTCAGTTCAAGCAGAAGAAGAGCTTGATCAACTCTTGTTAGTTAAGGCCACCCTCAAGGGAAGGGGAGTTGGAATGCTTAACCTCTGAGTGCCTGCTGAATGATTGTGTGAGTGAGTGGAAGGGACAGTGTAAGCAATAGGCTGCTCCATCTGTGCACCAAGACTGGGAAGCACTGGTCACTGTGGCTGATGGGCCCTCACCTGTGGTTCCATGGTGACCGACATACAGCATAACAGAGGCCTCGCACCCTCCTTAGCTAAGTCGCACCTAAGTCCCCGTGAGGGGTGTGGCCAGGCAGGCAGCTGAATGATCTCTCTTTCTGAGGGGCACCCACCCTTTGTTGTGCCATCATTCAAGCGTACACAACACACATGTAGGAAGTCAGAGATGGAAATTAATTAGTCAAAACCCACAGTCCCCAACTGCAGGAAAAAGGCCTTTTATGGAGTTAAAAATAAAACCAAACTGCATCTCAAACAAATTTAAAAAAATTTAAAAAAAGGAAAAAGAGGCCCATTCTTCCTGAGAATTCTGCCTTGACACCTTTGTCAGCCACCGCAATTGCTGCCAACAACTATAGCTTCACTCCCTGCTCCTGACTCATCTACTTCCAGCCAACTGAACTGGTTCCAGCTAGCCATTGTCTGCATTTGGCCACAGGGGCCCTCTCTACAGAGCCTTCTGCTTATATGCCTATCCTGGTCAAATGGCATCATCTATTGCCCACCCGAGATGACTGTCAGCAATTCCTTCAGAGTTTCACATTTTGACTGAGGAAAATTGGACTGTCAGCCCTGACGAATGAGTTGCCATGGCCTTTTCAAAAGTTGCCTCACCTAGAAACAACCCAGTTGAGCACTTCTCAAAGACATCAAAAAGGGGGGCAAGAAGCCCATTAAGTACTGTTACCCAGAAACCTGGTAAAAAAGACACCTGACATCTGTAAGAAAATCCAGTCTGATAGATGACCATACCCTCTGGCTATGAGTTATAAGGACTATGGACACTAAAATCAATAAAAAGATAAGAACTCTCAAAAGCTTCAACCTGGATCAGATGACAATGCTTTCATCAGTCTGACGGGCTCAGACTAGGCCAGACTGGGCTCCCTTCTTCAGCTGCGCCACCAGGAGCCCAGAGTACCATCACCAGGGCAACTGGGGCTCTTGCCTCTCACCCCTTCTGCCGGACACAAACTTGCAGCCTGGGAAGATGTCTCACCAAACATGAATTCCTGTATAAGCCAGTCCCCATATCGCTTCTGGGAAGAGACCTCCTCTTCAAGTTAGAAGTGACCATCTCCTCTGCACCAAGCCAGTCAGCCTCCCTCTTATTTAACCCTGCATTTTCAACTCTGACTATTCCCTGAAAGGAAGATGACACCTGCATCAGCCTGAGACAGATAACTGCAATACTCTAGTTCTGAAAACTTTCCTCCCAGAGGTATAAACTAAAGACTCACCTCCGGGCCTGGCCATCAACCATGCTGCCTCACCACGACCCCCGTTGCTGTCTGATGTCACGGGAAGCACAAACAGGCATCCAGCCACACATCAGCCTGATAGACTGTTAATCACCTTGGGTAAGATCTCTGTGCCATCAACAGTGCAGCCATCACCTTGCGTTCTGTGGTTCCCGACCCGTACACACTTTTTGGACTGTTCTAGATTTAAAAAATGCCTTCCTCTGCTTGTGAGTTGCTCCCATAAGCCTCTTAAACTGGAAAAATCCTGAGACAAAAGGCCAGCTCACTTGGACTCAATTGCCATAAGGGGTTAAAAACTCTCCCATATTTTGGGGGAGGCCCTAGGCATCCTAGTCCCCTGAGAGAGAAAAAAGTGAGACTTCAAAACTGCAAAATGTAGACAGTCAAACTGCTAAAATATACCTCTCCTGCCTGTAAAGCCAGTTCAAGATCTCTGAGCTGCCAGTGCTGCCATGGTTGCCCTCCATATACATTGCCTCAGTCTTCTGCCATGCACAGCCTGCTGGTACACCTGCCTGGACCTAAGAATGCTTTCTTCTGCTTTCAACTGGCTTCTGTCAGCCAGCCCCTCTTTGCAACCAACCTGGACTCAACCTCCCAGAGGTTCAAACACTTGTTTACCCTCTTTGGAGAAGTCCTCACAGCTGACCTCACTAGTTTCTGAGAATGACATCCAAGCTGCCTGCTGAAAAGACACAAAAGCTCTGCCACAATATCTGGCAAAAACTGGTTAAAAGAAAGAAACTCTACAAATTTCTTGGAGCTGCTGGCTTCTATAGAATATGGATCCTTGATTTCACAAAAACAATGATGTTTACTCAGACTGTCAGCCCCTGGGAGTGCCCAGTGGCCTACCTGTGCAAATACTTGGATCCGGTCACTAAGGGCTACCTCCCCCTTTGCCTCCACATGCTAACAGCCACTGTCTTTCTGATCAAGAAAGCTGACAAGCTCACCTTAGGCCAAGACCTAACTTTCCAGGTGCCACGTGCTATACTGTATCTCCTAAATAACTGTGGACCACTACAGATGCTGAGTACACCCTGTTTATGGATGTAACTAGCTCTGTTAGAAATGAAGTCTGACAGGCTAAATATGCTATGGTCACCTTGGACAAAGCTATTTTGGCCAAAGCTCTCCTGCTATTGCTTCCTGCTGCTATTTGGAAACCCACCACCAATGATGCCAAACCTGCACTTATAAGCCCCCTTCTGGGGATTCACTAAAACTTCAACCCCAGCCACCAGACCTGCCCCCACTGTGTGTTCTGCAAGCTCAAGTTGCTGTGCTGGCACCTGTACCCCTGCAGCCAACTCAAGCTTCAGCATCTGTGTCACTGACCCCAACCTTCCATTCCTTACCCATACCAAGAAGAAAATAAAAGTTTGTAGAGCCAGTGAGATGGCTCAGCGGCTTAAGCGCCTGCCCGGCAAGCGCAAGGGCCCAAGTTCGACTCCCGGAACCCACATACGAAAAAGGGGCCAGTGATATCGCTCAGCGGCACGGGCGCCTGCTGGCGCGTGAGGTCCTGAGGTCGACCCCCCGGTACCCACAAAAAAAAAAAAAGTTTGTAGAATCCTGCTGTAAAAAATCATCCCTAGATATGGCCTATCTTTGATCATTGGCAATGATAATGGGCCTGAATTTGTAGCAGAGGTAACTCAAAAACTAGATTAAATAAAAACTACGTACAGCATACAGGCACAAATCTCTAGAAAAGTTTTTAAAAAGCTTGTAATTCACACACATATAACCCAGGTACATATTAATTACCTCTGCAAGTTTCAGAAATCTAGCCTTAGATCTGCTGAAAAATTTACCTGGACAGCTCCTCTGAGGCTTACTCTTAAGAGACAGTGCACTCAAATCCCTGCTCTGGTCACTGGACGCTGACCAGTCCATGCATGGCTGAAGCCTGAGGACATCATTCACAGGATTGCTCCATACCTGTTCCCCTTGATTTGTGTGTCTTTTCAGGCTGCTTACCCCAGTCCTTGCTTCCCCACCCCCTGCTAGCTGTGTTTTTTGCCTTAAACTCTGTGGACGGTTGCCACAAGAGAACAGAACAATCAAACACTTGACCAAGATTTGATGAGTGTCCAAGGCACATTGGACACTCTCCTAGATCAGATCAACTCCCTCACTACCTTGCCAGAGTAATGTTACAGAATAGACAGGCCTAAATTATGTCTCTTCCTCAAAACAATTTAGGGAAAAAACTCTATAATAAGACAATCTTGGGGAGCTTGGCTAGGACCCATTCTAGGATCACTGACAACCCTAATGTTACTGCTTCTAGTTGGGCCTTGTCTCAGAAGATCACATGTAATATGCCCAGCAAAGATTTGCTAGGAAAACTAAAAGAGGGGAGAAATGTAACAGAAAATGCCTCCCAGCCAGTATACTTCAGTTTCTTAGTTACCCAGGTAACAGTTCCTGTTCCAGTTCCGATTGCTTCTGGTCTCTTAGAAACAGCTAGTCACTGTGACGCATAGCTGGTCACTATGATGCACATTGTATAAACCCATCCCCAATTGACAAGCCATTCTGCCTCTGCACTTCCGGCTTGCTTATCCCATATAAGCCCTAGACCACCAGAGATCAGGGCCTGATATTCTGGGAATGATCCTGATCAGTGCCCATTGACATAAATAAATCTGCTTCCAAATCCTGTGTGTCATTTGGGTGTTTCTGCTTGCTGTTGCATTATGAGTTAGATGCCTTTGTCTGTTTTCATTCAATAAAAATAATAATAATTGTAATGATTATGAAAATTAAGGTCTTATGTATATGTTGGCTCAAAACATCAATTTATGTTTTCAGATAGAACAAAGACTATAAAGACCAGAAACTCCACATCTATAGTGTAAAATCTATGAGTACCCTCATAGAAGTATGTGCAATATACTTTTTAGTGAGAGGTCAGTAATTTACTTTAGGAATAGGAGGCCTAGACATCCCTGAAAACCCCTGTTTCTCAGTGAATAGTGATGCTGAAAGGTCACGCCCAACTTTTATCATAATACTGTCCAATCCTTCTTTAATCATCTTCACACTTTTAACAGAACAACCCTTTGGGAAAGACAGCAGATTTGACCAATCTGCCTTTTAGAAAGAAAAGACTGAAGCACATGATATATTATTAAATAACCTATTCAAGATAACAGAGAAAGTCAGTGGCGATGCTAGGATCTGGACCCAGGTCTGCTGGTTCCCAATGTAGAATTTCTACTTCATACAAGTCAGCATGCTGCATCTAAGTCAACAATAATTGTGTCCAATTCCCTCTTTTTGACATCAAGGCAAGTAAATACTGTGATAGCTGAGAGAGCTTCCTTTGGACTCTGTTGACCTTATTCAAAACTTTCTTGCCTAAACTGTTCCTGATTAATCCTGCCTACCTTTCTACCCAGGAAATAAAACTCATCTTCCTCCTGTGGTCTCTGCAGGCAGGAATGTGTATGTCTTGGCTTTCCTCAGAGAGCAAATCAAGTTGGCAGATCTGTGAGAGGAATTTTTGGTGAAAGGGGATGGTCAAGTTTTCTGGGGTTGATCCTTTGTGAGTTTTTAATATTAGTGTTAGAACTGAGCAGTGGCTCCCCAAAGGGAAGAGACAGTTTGTTACAAAGACCAATAAACCACCAATAGGCACGACCAAGAAAACGAGAATGTAGTGCACATGTTCACTTAACTGAGTGCCACACGGCCCACACATTGTTCTAAGTGCTGGGATACTTGTCAAAGCTTTTGCTCGTCTAGCTGGCATCTTATTTTTGGGACTTGGCACTCCTTCCATTGGTAAGGGGTTAAGTCACACAGCCCTGCCATACTCATATCAGGGATAAGTAGCTCCTCAGATTGGCCAATTTTCTTATGTGCAGTCATTAACTTGGAGTTGGGTGTGTGATATAGGGAGGTGCCAGAAAGGGTCCTTATCCGGGGGTTCAGATGTATCCTGGGAAGCACAGGTGCTCTCTTTTTCTAAGTCATTAAATTATAAAGGACAAGACTAAAGTCCCAGACCCCTCTTGCTGCCTTAGAAGAGAACCTGAATGAGGATGAACCCAATACAAGACTTTTGTCAAGAGACAAAGAAGGATGGGGAACAAGAGCACATACACATGTGAGCTCGCTGTCAGGAGACCAGCTTCAGTTCTGGAGTTCCAGGTGTTCCAACTTCGACCTCAGAACAAATGTGCTTTTTTGGCCTTGAAGATGTGACATGAGCAGTCTGGACACCTTCTTTTCTGGATGCTTTCACCACAGAGGGAACATACGCAGAAGGAGAAATAGAGTATCAGAAGAGCTCAACTGTTTGCACGGCAAATCCTTTACCGTTAGGATGCCACTGAGTCCTGCGTTAACACTAACAGATGAGGAGACCCAGAGTGAATATGTAGGATGATGTCTTAGTCATTAGACAGTCATTCATCAAACAAAAAATACTGTATGGTAGAAACTGTTCTAAGGGCTTAGGATATATACATAAATAGACTAAAATCCTTGCTCTTATGGAGCTTGTATCCTAGTAGTAAGAGAGAGATGATAAACAGTGAACGTAACTAAACAACATGCTGATTGTAAAATAGAATCGGCTTTGTTGGTGGCCCAAATAGCCAGTTGAAAGAAATGCATGGTGATATATATGCACACCCAAAATGATGCAAGTGTGAGCAGTGCTCCCTAGAATTGGGTAGTGCACAGCCTGTACAGCTGGTCTCGACTATCCATCACAGCAAGGTGTCAGACCCAGCTGGAAAAGAGCAAGGAGTGGAGGGGGCCAGGGAAGATGCAGTCAGGGAGGACAGGCAAGGCATTGAAAGTCATGGCAAGGAACTTTACTTATTCTCAAGTGTAATGAGGAGCAACTAGGAAGTTTTCAACAGAGAAATGGCATGACCTGATAAGTTTTAAAGAATTACTCCTTTGGGAATACATTGTAGTGGGCAAAAGTGGAAGCAGAGGTGGAGACTGTTGCAGAAATTGAGGTGAGAGGTGACAGTGTTTTGGAGCTGGGTATGAAAAATTAGATGACAGATGGGAATGTGTTGGAGTCTGTGTATATTTTACAGGTTGAGCCAACATAACTTTCCAACAATATTGTGTTCAGGATGTTCGAAAATGAGTCCAGGATGATGCAAAGGTTTTTGGATTAAGATTCTGGCCCCTCAGTGATGTTGAAGTTTTTTCCTAAATTACGTACTTTTTTTAAAAAACAAGGCTGGACCTGATTACCTTAACTCTGTTTAGCCAAAAACAAAGAGCACAAGTTATTGAGATGAAATGGTTATAATAAACAACACAGATACGAATACAGTATGAACGTAGGAAAAGCATTTCTTCTCCATTCCTCTCCCTGTGCTTGATTGTCTGATTATCTATCTATCTATCTATCTATCTATCTATCTATCTATCTATCTATGCATCATCACCATTATCACCATAATACTGCATTATGTTTTAAAGAAATATACTGTTTACAAAGCACTTTAGACCATTATCATCATTGAGCCCCAGTAATCAAGTAGGCATATTATCCATATCATACTGGTGAGTAAATTCTGAAAAGGTTTCCTGCTCTTCCCTGTAAGACAGCAGATATCCTATTTATATATACATAATATTGATAAGATAAATATCTGTTAATTAGAATGTACATGTCATATTAGACTTGTGAGCAGACACAATGCTAATTAAGTTTCAAACAAAGTTTTAATAGATAATTACCCTTCCAGGATATTTCTTTTTCATTTGAATCACAGTTGGACAATTTCTACCAGATTATAAAAACATCTGCCTCTTGCATGAATTTTCTCTTACCCTAGAGTAACAATCTGTAGAAACATATGATGAGGTAGGTCCCCTGGCACCATGCCCTGGCACCAGCCAGGACAACAGTCAGCCAGTTGCTAATAACTTGCTGCTCTTCTTTTTTCTAGGGAATTGCTCTCAAACAAGAGCCATCTCAACCGGGTCCTCAATTTATGATAGTATGACTTATTATTTTTTGGCTTTGTGATGGTATGAAAGCAATAGACATTCAGTAGAAACCATGTTTCAGATTTTGAACTTCGACTTTTCCTGGGGTGTCAGTGTGCCATGCAGGACTCCCTTGAGACCCACAGCTCCAGTCAGCCTGGAAGTGATGCAGGTGAATGATTGGCTCTCCGAAGTTGTTGCTGGGCTGTGTTGCCAGAGCTTTTTGAATACAGCTGTTCAATACATCACATGAGAAATTTAGCACTTATGAAAGAGCACTTTATTATAAAGTGCATTAGGTGACTTTGTGACACTGTAGACTAGTATCAGTGTTCTGAGCATGTTTAAGGTAGGCTGAGTTAAACTACGATTTTCAATCGATTAGGCAGTATTAAATGCATCTTCAGCTTACAATATTTTCAACTTATGATGAGTTCATTGGGTTGTAACCCTACTGTAAGTAAAGTGTTTGTGTATATTTTTCATTATTCTTCCCATATGATTTTGTGCTCCATGAGGGCAAGACACATAAAACTGGGCCCAGTGCTCAGCACATAAAAGACAATCCCTGTTTACCAAATTTAAATGAAAATAATGGTCCTGACCAACCATTAGTAAGGCATATGCAGTTGCCTTTTAAAATTATAGGAATGCTTTATTCTTATATTCTTATATTCTTATATTCTATGACTATATTCTAATGGCTATATTCTTATATTCTAATATTGTATCATCACTGTCTAAAAGAGTTTCATTTTGTGACACAAAGTATGGATTTACAAGCTAGTTGTCAGGTGTCAGTTTATGATTATAAGACAGAATTGGGTTAATTATCCTGCTCTGGAATAGAAATGGGAAATAGGAAATGGTTTCACTGACTAGGGAGTTAGAAAGCCAGGTCTTATCAGCCCCTGCCAGACTGGGTTTTCACACCTCAAGTATAGTAAAATAATGATGACGATGATGATGAATTTTTCTCATATATAGGCCTTAATTATCTTTGAAATATCTGCTCTGAAATAACTTTAAGAAAAACTAAAGCCTTCATTCTATTCATTTTCACTCAAGTCAGCTGCAAGGAGACAGGGGATAGTTTCCCCCTCTGTTGCTAACTGTGTGTCTTACCCACTTCCTTGTCTCCGAGACACAACACCTGACACTTGCAACTTAGAGGAGAAGAGGTTCATTTTGGCTCATGGTTCCAGTCCATGGTCAGTTGGCTCCAAGGCAGAAATAAGATGGCAGAGGGGCATAGGGATGGAAAAGGTGCTCAACGCATGGCAGCCAGGAAACAGAAAGAGAAGGTCACATCCCTGGGGGCCCACCTCCAACCAGGCCCCACTTTCTAACAGCACATTCAGCTACTGACTCATTAATGGATGAATCCACCGATGAGTACAGCACCCAGTACAGATCCAATCATCTTCCACACACATGAGAATTTTGAGGGACATTTTAGATCTAAACTATAATATCCTGCAAAAACTTTCTTCTCTATTATCTTCCTTTTCCTCATTTATAAGGTAGGTGACTCCCTGTGTTTATTGTGAACACTAAGGATTGTAAATCAGCTATTGAAAGTGGTCAATACTGTTAAGAAGTTAATTTGACTAAAGTTTTCACCAAGTAAACTTGCTTGACTTAGATAGGCTTGGTGTAACAAGAAATGCATCTGCTAAGATGAAAAAAACCCTAGCTTATCTGTGTTTTTCAACTGATATATATTCATGATGCTTTTTAGAATTCTTATCTCTGTTTTTCTTTCTGTGTAACCTCAACATGAGAAGTCAAGGCAGTGTACTCTGTTGCAAAAAGAAAATGTAAAGTAATACTAATACTGTAACTTACCCAGAGAGTCTAGACAAAGACTAGATTTTTACTTCAGTCTTATGTCACCAATTGCCATTTATCTACAGTGTGCTTTGTGTATATAAATACGAGTGTGCTGTCCCCTCTGCTTGCTCCCAGCCGCTGTTCTGATAGAATGGGCCTCAATGCTCATCCAGACCCTCCCCATATTTCACCTGAAATTCCTTCTCCCAGGAAGAACCTCTCTCTTCTCATCTATTTAGAAACCTATATCTCTTTACCTTAGGGGATGTGTCTACTTTCTTCGGCCTGTGATTTGGATTCTCAGTTAATTATTTTTATCAAACTTTACCCTGCATGGAGCTGAGTGAACTGAAAGTATTTAGAGGTAGGAATTGAAGAGGCTGTCTCATATTCTTTCTTTTCCCCTTAGACTGAGTAATCAGGATCAACATGTTCAAACAATCTTGAAAACAATTAGACTTTCACTCTGCCAGATGTGACTCAAATAAAAAAAGCATAACTCTTCCATCCCATTCCGAAAACACTTCCTTTTTCTTCTTGAATTACTTTTTGTAGTTGAGAGCCCATTTCTGTAATCCCAGCTTGGTGAATGCCTGGCTTCAAGAAGACAATAGGGGAATTTAGCATGTATCATGCCCCAGGCAAAGGATACAGGGAAAGGAAAAACAAAGACCAAAACTGGCTGCCATACTTACGTATCTTCAGATGAAAGGAAATAGAGATAGGCTTTCAAATATGACATAGGATTCAATTATAGATTCTAGACTATTTTAACTTTTGATACTAATAAATCTTTAGGATCCCTCTGTGACATCACTAAATTTTAGTTTTTCAAGTGCTTTCTGTATAAGGAAGAGATTAAAAATTTTTTGTTCTGTATATTTGAGGTTTAGGACATGATGTTAGAGCATGCATATAGACAGTAAAATGGTTACCATGGTGAAACATTAACATGTCTGTCACTTTACACAGCAACTTTTTTTGTGGTAAGAGCAGCTAAAATCTACATATTTAATAAAACTCCCCAATACAGTTTTATTGACATTAGTCTTTGTATTAGCCCCTATTCACCTGGATTTATCATTTGCTCATCCTCCCATGCCCTTGTTGTGGTAACCCTGTTTCATTCTCTATCTCTGTATATTTTAAAAAATACTCCATAAATAATTTAGATCATGATTATTTTCCCATTCATTTGGATTCCTTTTTTAAGACTGTATACTATTTGATTGTATATACATATCACATTTTCTTTATCTGTTCTTTAGCCAATGGATATTTCAGTTCTTTCCATGTCTTAGCTATTATGACTAAGGCTGTAAAAGGAAGAGGATTTTGATCAGCCTTTTTCCCCTAACTTTTCCACCCTCGTATTCTTAACTTTCTTACTAGCTTCATTCATCCTTGACCCTAGCCCAGAACAAGATAGCTGATAAAAAGGTATTTCCTGCGTGAGTCCTGATCTGAAAAATGCTACACCAGGTTAGAATGCTTGGGTAACATAAAGTACAGAAAATATATTTTATAATATTAAAAGTGCTAAAATAGAGTTGTAGTACATGGTCAGTCAGAGTGTGCTTTATATCTGTGACTGAATTTTCTGACATTAGAAGCCCAGACTAAAATCAAACAAAACAAAATAACAATATGTCCAGCCTTCAGCTTTGTAAAAATGCCAGGCTGTATCAACTCTTATTTATTTTTCAGAATGGCAAAAAACCTAAGAAACTTCAGTGCACAAGAAGATTCCAGAAACAGTGCATTAACAGTCTCTTGAAGTATGCATAACTACTTTTAATTCCCCACTGAGGCTGTGGAAATAAAAATGAGGTGAGTGAAAGAGTGCCTGTAGACAGTGAGAATCACCAAAATGTTGATAATAAGGATAAAATAAACTTCCTTGGGACTTCCTGGGCTACTTAGTGTTATTTTCACTTGCATTCAAGGTCAGTGAAATCTTAATGATGGTTTTGAAAAAAAAATAAGGGAGTTCTGCTTGAGCTTTTTGAGACCCAGAAGTTCCAGGAGATGCTTAATGTGTGAAGGAAAAGGTGCAGAAAAATTTGAACTTGAATTATACTTTAGTACTATTACCAGATTTCGGGGTGCTGGAGTCTCCTTCTAGAGGTGGTTCCTAGGTTCTTTCTGTCCAAAACAAAGAATTGGTCAAGAAAAGCACAAAAGGTAGTAAGGTTTTACATTTATTAAAGGTAAGAAAAGAAATATGCTCTCTGCAGAGAGAATTTGGGCTAAGTAAAAGTAGGGGGAAGTACACTCTACAGTGTGAGGGTGGACTACTGTGGAAGAGAAGATAGTAGCGGAGAGCTCAATGGTGACTGTCCTTTTGTACCTCCCACTCTTCAGGCTGATGTCAGGTCTATGCTGTCCTATAGAAAACTTAGATGAGTTCTTGTGAGGAGGAATGGAAGCAGCAGTCTTTGATTGGCTTCACCTGTAGAGGTTTGGAACCTGTGCTGCACATGTGTCCTGGAACTTTGTAATTAACAAGTCATGCCCACTTTCCATCCAGTTTGCCGTGCCCTAGTCTCCTGCCTCATAACCTCATTAACCAGACCAAGTATGTCCCAGAGCAGCATTTTCTGTCTGAAGCCCTGTGACATTTGCACAGATAATTAACGAATAAATTATTTGTGGTTACCAAGTCATCAGTGACTCTGAAGGTCAGTTGCACTCATCATTTGTGATCAAACTGCAATAGCAAGCAGAAACACTGAAAGGACACCCAGGATTTGGAGGCAGATTTATTTATGTTGATGGGCACTGATTGGGATCATTCCCAGAATATCAGGCCCTGATTCTGGTGGTCTAGGGCTTATATGAGATATGTAAGCAGAAGTACAGAGGCAGAATGGCTTGTCAATTGGGGATTGGTTTATACAATGTGCATCACAGTGACCAGGCATTTCTAAGAGACAAGACCAACCGGAACAGGAACAGAACTATTACCTGCGCAACTAACAAACTGAAGTATACTGGCTGGGGTGGGGGGTACATTTTCTGTTACAAAACAACTATACTAACTTTAGTGTTTGGTTTTAGCTTGTTGCTCATAGGGTGTTGTTTTCATTTCTGAAAAATGGGCGTCTGGCCTTGATAAGAGAAACTGGTTGCTTTGGCTGTGGAAAGCCTCCAGCTAGCTCCTGTTCATGGTTGACTGATCTCATGAACACTAGACAAGCTAGGGCTTTCTGAGTAGCTTCAGAATATTGCTTTCCTCTTCCTTAACTCCACTGTACTTCATTCTTAGAAGCTGGGTACCAACTCACTGTAACACAGGTAGCACAATTGGGGCTGGGCTACTCCTCCTCCTCCATCTTCCTGAATTTGGGCAGCACCCCAGGACCAATCTTCCTTCTACTGTTCTAAGGAAAGCAGAAATAAAATAATAAAGACCTAGGAAATCTCTAAAGCTCCAGGCCAGAGCACATGTGTGCCAAATCTTGTGGCCTTGCAGTAACATTTTCCCCCCTCAAACTTTGTTAAAGGTTCACACATATGGGCTGCATCTCATGTATGTAATTCAATCAGAGTGAACTTTGGGAGAGGCATGCATGTTGAAGCTCCTGTCAACCGTTTCTGTCAATTTTATCCAGAGACCCCATGAAAGGTGCCTGGGGTGGAGTACACTTCTTTTAAATCCGAAAGCCTAATTTGTCTGTGTGTGCTTTTTTATTTCCCTATTTCTCCAACACCAATTCTCTGTTCATGCCACCATTTGTATTTCTGTTGGTATAGACCTGCCCTGAGCATGTCTTCCTGTCATCTGCAACAAACGTAGCTGCTTTTTCTTTTACCATTGGATGTACACTTCCAATTCTTCGCTGGCCATACTCAAGAGCCTGGAATCTATCTGTCGGGTTCACCACACACTGTCACTGGGTCTATGATTCTCAATGCTCTTTCCACTTAAACCTTAGGAATGAGTTTAGAATATTCACCAGTAGATAAGCTGTGAGAAAAAAAAAATCCTAGAATAGTTAGGCCACTTGACATCCTCTATCTCTGTCTCTCTGTCTCTCTTTTTTTCTCTCTCTCTCTGTCTCTCTTTCAATTCCTCCCTCCCATCCTTCTACGTCCCTCCCTACTTCCTCTTGATCTACCCAAAGAAATGAAGAACCCAAGAAATGGTTAAAATAAAGGTAAATATAAAACTCATTTTCTTTGTTTTTAAAAACATAGACATAGACTTGACTTAATAGATTTTAAAATGAAATGAAGTGTAAACAAGGTAGAAAGTCAGGAGCATGTTGTGCGAATGAATTAGAAAGAAAAAGGAATGGATATGTGCAGAAAATATGGAAGCACACAACATGAGAGAAAACACCTGCTCTTTCTTATAAACATTTGATTTAATACAATTCCCAGAAATGTTCTGATGAAATAGCTGTTAGTAAGAAATTCAGATTCAATTAATATGACATTACAGTTTCAAAGGTCAGGAGAAAAAAAAAACTGCCTTTCTTCTCTCTTTACTTCTGAACTTCCTTGCTTTACAGAATTTTCTGGCAATGAAGCCAGTAGATTATTTTTTCTCAAGCTTAAAGAAAGATCACAAGTAGCTTTCAACAGATTACAAACGGTTTGACACATCATTTCAGAAGCTGGGAAAATTCCATGGATATAGGAACATTTCAGGAATTGATGAAAAGATATCATAGTGGTGTGTGCCAAAGTTAACATTGCTAAGGCAGGTTCTATTTTAATTAACTAGGTGCAACTGTATCATAAACCTCTGGGTCTGATGACCCTGTCGCACCAGACAACTTTGAGAGTTCTTCGATGCTTAAGTTTGATGTTATTGCTTCATAGCGAAAGACCTCTTGCTACCTTAAGGTAAAGTCTCCACTTTCTATCCAGGCCCAGTCAGGATGTAATTTGAAGTCTTACAAAGGCGCTGTCCAGTCCAAATTTTTTTCACTGGATGCAACTAAAACAGTCTTCTTATCCTATGCTCCCTGTATGTGGTAGAGACCGTTTTCACTGCTGTGCATGGCAGGACTTTTTCAAAGATGGAGGGATCCTCAGAGGTGATTCATCCCCAGTTTCACTAAAATGTTTACTAACAACAGCTGTTCCCCAGTTTACTTAAAATGATGCTGGGAGAAATGCAATGAGGAAGGATGTATTCATATCATGCCAGTTAGGGGAGCTACTTGAAAGGTAAGAACTTTAAGATCTCTTTAACTTTGAGTTATAAGTTCTCAAAAGCATACAATATTTATTTCTTTAATATATTTTCTAGTGTATTGCAAAGAGATTGAAGAAGCCACTAGAAACTGTAAACACTACTTTCCCTCTTTCATTATTAATCTGTAGATAGAGGTCAGTGCATTGCAGCAATAAATAGTTAAGGCATTCATATCAGATCACTGTTAATAAGATAGCACACTGTATCAGCAAGGGTTGGAAGAGTTGTCTTGGTATGGGTACAACTGTGTTTCACTTTTTACTCACCTCTCTTCATGTTTAAACTGGTGGTAGAGATTATCACAAGCTTCCTCTCAAAGTTAAACAGGAAAGAACTTTGCTATAATCTTTTTAAAAAGTGTCATCTGTTGCATAGTGTATAACCTTGATGAGAGTTCCTTCACGTTCTTCAGTCTCAGTTTCCTCCTTGGTAAAATGAAGGATAGTTTTGAAAATTTCTTCTACCTCTAAACATGACATAATCAATGCAAACTATTTTTCAGTAAATGGTGTGACTCAGTGGTACTCAAGTGTCTGTGAGCACTACTCATGCACTCTTCCTTCCAGAGTCCTAAAAAAATGTACTCCATTACCGTAAAGAATTAAATAATGAAGAGGAAGACATAGGATCTAGGATATTGATGAGTCAGTAGAAAAGACACAAGGGAAGTCCTATGATGACAGTGAACAAAATCCTAGAGCAATATCTGGGTAATAGCAACCAGTCCAGGTCAAAACAAGACCTTCAAAAAGGCTACCTTAAAAAAATGGAACTTACAACTTGTATTTGAAATATCAAAATGTTTTAGAATTCTTTAGAATAATCTGGGAATAAATTAGAGCCAGTACAACAAAGAGTAAGCACTGGAAGATTAAGCTGTTATCAATTCCAAGGAAAACAAAAGATGTACAGGGAAAAAATATACACTGTGTGATTTTGCTTTTAAATCATTTATATCTTGGTAATAATATAAATATCCCGCTTTATTCAATCAGAAACTGTTATAATAATGATTTTGAGAGAATGAGTACCAAGTCAAAGAAGTAAAGTATGTATATTTGTGAAGGGTGGATTGGGCTAAGAGAGCTATATCCTAAGTTTTATAGACAGGAATGAACAGATATTATCTAAAATAGTAACAGCAGTTAATGCATGAAATTTAGACGTGGAATTCACGCCCAGGAGGAACAGACTGGAAACAGTTATCTCTGAGAAGTTCCACATGGGTAATGGCAGGGCAGGGGAGACCTCTTATCTCTTATATCATTGTATTTCTATTTGATTTTTAGACTATGTAAAATAAATACTTCAATAAAATAAAAAATGTTTCCCAAAGAGACTTGCATGCTTAGAGAGAAAAGTGCCATAACTTAAACTCACTTTATTTCAGAATGGTGCTTACATTTTTAGTTTTTATTTACATTTGTAGAAATGATATTGTCTACAACAATAAATAGCAGATCACTTAGACAGTACTCTGCACTCTTATTGTACGCTGATGGTAAAAAGCACCTTTTGCCCTGTAAATGAATAGATACATAAAACATTAGCTTATTTTAGCAACTTAGGTAGCTATTTTGTTCTCCAACTCAGTATATTAGAATAAAGGATATATGAAAGATTTAACAAATAGTGATTAGTTCTGGATATGGTCTTCTAAGCTAGTTCCAGGAACTGATATTTATGTGGGCAAAGAACATTTCCACACATTGCTTCCTTCAGATATTTTGTACTTTAGAAAACCAAAAATACCTTGAGACTTAATGAGTTTCAAATGCTCGAGGAAGACATGATGGGGTAATCCACAAAATGATCAAAATAAATGAATAGCCCAAGGTATTAAAAACAAACAAACCAGTGTCTCAGATTTTTTTTTTTTTATTAAACCTGTATCCAAAAAGGCAATGAAAAAAATGAGTTGTCATGCAGCTTTTGGAATCTGTAATTCGGTGGCACTCCTAGTTCTAACAAGAAGCAGAAACTTAGTAATGCCCTGGGACTCTATCAGAAGTTGTGCTGGACCCTGAAATGGCATTGACTATCAATGGAATTACCCCAGATGATCACAGTCAATGGTTCTTAATAAGGCAGCCACAGGTGTGATTTGGGGAGAAGGAAGAAAATTTCCAACATTAATGCTCTGCTCGACTAAAAATGACGTATGGATTCAGAATTGCAAAAACAAATAAACAAACCAACAGTTAAACCCAAACTCCCTTTCAAGCAAGAAACCACAGACTTAACATCAGTGACTTTTTCTCCTGGTAACTGGCATTCTGGAGGGCTCTGTACCACTACATTCGGGTGAGCAGTTTGCTGAGCCAGAGCTTTCTGGCAGTTTACATGGGAAAACTGTGGTAGAAATTTCTCTGAACTGTAAAATATTTGTTTCATGCAAATTAAAAAAAAAAATCCCAAGACCAAATAAAAGGGGGTGGGAAGGAGGAAACAAATGTAGCTGTCTTAAGTTCTGATCATGAGATTTCCCAATGGCTTCCCACATCTATTACTGCTGTATTTTTAAAATCTAGAGGAAAAAGAAAGAAAGGGATAAGTTGAACATCTGAATATTATTAAAACAGGAAGATCACACAAACATTTAAGTGATCCCTACATGGCATTGCCTCTTGTAGTTCATCACTCTTTGGCATGTTTTTGACCCCTTTGCTTTAATTGTTAGGAGAAAAATAAGAGGAAATTAATTCATTAATTAACTTATTTTTTTGGTACCGGGAATCAAACTTTGCCCTTGCCTCTGAGCTATATTCCCGGGCAGAAATTTATTTTTTAAAGGAAAAATAGATTTTTCTATATGGAGTTTATCATTACCCCTACAATTATCCTGGCATCTTTGCTTAGCATTCTAAGAGCTTGTACATCTGAAATGCTAAAGCTATTAATTTGCATAATGTCAAGCCATAATCTACTGAATTAAAGACAGAAGTCTTTGGGATTCTGGAAAGAACTTACTTCTTCCTATCACTTTCTGTGAGCTTCCTATCTTCTTGTAGCCCCAACAACTGGCTTGGTGGATTTTATATGTTGAATGTTGAAAATAATTTGCAGTTGAGTAAACAATCTGAATCATCTCATGGGCGAGGCCTAAAGAAAAGGATGAGAAGTTTCAGCTAATTGTGAGTTCTATTTATGCATATGATTTTTAAGGGCTTCAAGAACTGGGGAACAACTGAAAAACTCACTTCTACTGGTGGGGATAAGCTCTTTATGGTATCTTTATGAGGTATTACTAGGGACCCTGGATAAAATGATGAGTTTGTTTTAGTACAGACCCAAGGGAAATGATTATTTTAAATTTTGTAAAATGGAACCCTCAAGGTCCTTGGATCTATAAGTTGGAACTGGTTAAAGATCTTGGAACCCAAAAGCCAAGTCCTTAAGAATGAGACTTAGGAAATTGACAATTCCTAATGGATGATGAAAATTACCTTTAAAAAAATGTAAACATACTATTTGCAAACAAAGCGGACAAAATTTTGTGATTATCCTTCTAATTTTTAACATTCCCTTAAAGGAGAAAAACTCAGGAGGGATATTCCCTTAAAAACTATCTTTATAATTACTTATTAGGTGGAACATTCTTGTGAATAAACTTAACCCTGTTGATAATACAAATTTTAAAAAATAAAAGTTATGGAAAAGTATAGCCTGTATCCTTGTCTGCATAGACTGAAGAGGAAAATATACTTAGGATATTTCCTTAATTTTTGTTCATTAATTGAATATCTGACTGAAACATTAGCAGTGATAGAATCCATTTTTGACAGGGTTGCAATGATTGGCTTTGGATGTAGTTAAAATACTAATGCATCTTTGCAGAAATATCTATCAGTCAGAAAGGAATTCCAAACTGGGTCTTGGGATAGATGCGGGACTGGTGAAATGGATTTTGTGTCGTCTATGCATCCAAGAGAAATAGACAGGACAGAGAAATGGAAGCACAGGAGCTCAAGAAACAAAGCCAGTAATGGGCCCAAAGTCATGTGCTGAAGAAAGAATGAAAATCAGAAGAGGGATGCTTTAAACTTGATCAGAGAAGCTGAGCATTATAGAAACCAAGAGGAAAATATCTTTTTAGCATGCCAAATAGTGCAAAGAGGGCGAGAAGAACAAAGATGGGAAAAGATTAGGGAACCGTTATTGGTGACCACTGAATGATTTAATGAGGCTGTAAACAGATCGTCTAATCTGCTACATTTAGAGAAAAGAGCTATTTTGAGGCAATCATTATATAACTCCCTGAGAATTGAGTTACATGGGAAACCCTATTAAAATGTATTTGCACAAATGTATGCTATCTATAAATCATGGATCCAAGAAGATCATCTTACCACAGATGAAAAAACACCAAATGGGCACAACTTGTAAGTTCATTGAACAACTGTACTTTAAACAGCTCAGTGTATGAAAATGCATTCACTGATCATGAGACACAAAGATAGTCAGTGTTCATAAGCATTATATTCTTTGTCTAATTTAGTTCTCCAAGACATTTTGTGAAGCTGAGGACCAGTTATACCCAGGGCCACTTTTTTTTTTTTTTTTTTTGTGGGTACCGGGAGTCGACCTCAGGACCTCGTGCGCCAGGAGGCGCCCTTGCCGCTGAGTGATATCACTGGCCCTTTTTTCGTATGTGGTTCCTGGAGTCAAACTCAGGACCTTGTGCTTGCCAGGCAGGCGCTTATGCCACTGAGCTATCTCACCGGCCCCGGCCACATATTTTTTAAATGTAACTGGAACTTAAATTACAAAAATGCTATTCCTGGTCCCTAAAATAGTCATGGCATAAATGTATTCTGAGCCTTTATATGGCTGTCTATTCCTAGTTAGAAACATCCTTTCCATGAGCTTTTAGTAAACACTTAGTGAATATCAGGAAAAGCTTCTTAGAGTTGATAATATTTGAGCTGGCTTTTCTTTTGTGTGTGTGTGGGAAACGGGGGTCGAACTCAGGACCTTGCACACCAGCAGGTGCCCGTGCCGCTGAGTGATATCACCGGCCCTTTTTTCGTATGTGGGTTCTGGGAGTCAAACTCAGGACCTCACGCTTGCCAGGCAGGTGCTTACGCCGCTGAGCCATCTCACCGGCCCTTGAGCTGGCTTTTGAAGGACAGTGAAAGGCAGCCAAAATGAGTAGAGAAAAGAGATGGCATTGCTACATAAAGATAAATACTCCTTCAGCTTGTACATGTGCTAGGATCTATTAGGAGGAGGTTGGGGTAGGATGCAGACATGGAGTATCACTTTCCTGAGGGCTTTCCTGCTTGGAACCAGATGTGAAATAATAATAGGAAATATTAAGGAGAAAGTGAGAAAAAGGTAAGTAGATCATAGAACTGTATTGAGAATCAAAGTGGTTTGAAAGTGTTGGTACATGATGACAATCATGGAACCTAAAAAAGAAGAAATCCTGGATAAAACCCTGAGCTAAATAAATAGCTGTTAGGGGGTCTTTAGATATTTTGGGAGTCTTTAGAGATGTTTACCCAAGTAGTAGCTACTGAAGGAACTCACCCAGTTTGATATTTTGGCCATTAACACGTAGGAGCTACTGAAGGAATTGAACTGGAGATATCATTACTGGAAGATAAAGTTACATGGTGTGGAAGAACTAGACCTTGAAGGGCCTTAGTTGAAATATGGAGGAGGTATAAAAATTTAGCAGCCACCAGGAAGAGGGTTCTTAAGAATGGAATAAGATTGTGATCTAGAAATTCCACTTCTGTGGCTTTGTGGATGGAGGATAGAATGGGTGAAGAGACTTGGAATAGTTGAGGCTAGGTTTAAAGCAATTACAATTGTCCAGAGGAGGTAATCTGGGCCTAAAATAAAGCAGTGGTCATAGCAATAGAGATGGAGAAGAGATATTTCTCAGAGATATTTAGGAGCTCATACATACAGCCAGAGCTGGTTGATTGATGTGAGGAATCAGGGAAATGGAGGAGGCAAAAGGTCCTCTTGGGTTCATGCTTTGAGTACATGATGATGTTACAAACTGCAGGAAAATGTTTAAGAGGAAGATCACATCTTACTGAGAAGATGTTGGGCAAGTGAAGTTGAGGTATCCAGGCATACCAGCGAAGATGCCTCATGTACAGTCCTGATATATCAGTCCTGAGTCCACAGGAAAAGGTGATATCAGATTTATGGTTATTTAACCACCTCTACAACAAAGTAGAACCTAATAGAAAAAGTCCCATAGCTCTCTCCAGGGATGATGATATAGTCGTTTAACACAAACCCAAGTGTTGGTATTGGAAGGACTATTTTGAGTAGCTTGACATGCCCAACATTCTGTTATGGGTACAGCTTGTACTTGGAGAGGGACACCCCTAATATAATCTACAAACTCAACCAAAAATTTAGAAGTATTTGTCTGCAGTGATTTTCTGGCTTCCTGACTTGGAAACTTCTGGGAAAAATTAAGGAAGAACTCACTGCACTCTATGACAATGGGCAAACTATTGAATGACTTCTTACATCATGAAAACAGAGAAAACAGTATGCATCTTGAAGAATTAGGAGTCAGAGAATGAATTGAGAGACATTCCCAGAGGAACCACTGTGCATGAAACAATACTGATTCAAATAGAAAACAACTTGTCATTCTGTGTCTTGTCCCCCTGTGCACATCAGGATAAAGTGTCAGACTTACCTACTTGTTCAGAAATGATTTATTTCCCTCCATTCCTGGAGCAAGAATATTAAGGAATAGAATTCGACAACCATTAAGATATGAAACCTGCTTCAAAAATCTGTTTTATCTTGTTCTTAATTTCAAACTTTGGCAAGTTGGGGTGAGGCAGCTAACAAGAACAGACAGAAAGGGCTGCCCCAATGTGCATCACGGTTCTGAGTTTGCTCTTATGTGTTTTTGGCTAATTCCAACTGACGGTAGTGGAAGATGAATCTGAGGGTCTGGGCAGAATTTTGGCCAAGTATAGCTTTCTCAAAAGTATTTTCATTGCTTTGTCTTATTTGAATTAAAGTCATGTATATGTATATTCATTTGACATTTTTCTCACAATGACCTAACTCAGTGACCTCTCAGCTGTTACTATTGCTCAAAACATAGTCTATAAGGCCTAAAGGTAAAAGATCTTTTATTTTTGCGTGAAGTTTCAGGGAAAGAAGAGGAAAGAACTAATTTTTCCTGACTATTCCACCAAAATAATACAATAGTACAGCTCCCACAGATTTGTCTCCATTTGGGGTCTGATTTAGGGAGATCTAGGTTGTGGGGAGCTCCACACTTGTCCAAAAGAAACCTGTTCCTCCTTCCGTGTTCCTAGCCTCCTAAATGGTGACCCCATCCATCTAGTTACCCATGGCATAGAAATAAATCCTACTCTGGAATAAAAAAAAAAAAAAAGCAAGATGTATAGTTGTTAAGAGAAAGGACACTAGAGCCAAACTTTCTCAGTTCAAATCCTAGCTTTATCATTTATTAGCTCCGTGACTCCTGAGCAAAATTCTTAGCACCTCAGTGATTCCATCTCCTCATTCATAAAGCAAAGATGACAATACTATTTCCTTCATATAGATGTTGTAAGTTATAAAGGATGGGTTAATATTTGTAAAGTACCTGGACCATGGCTTGACAAATGCTATGTAAGTATTTGTTAAATAAATTCAAGTATATCATTCTTAAAACTTTATCACTTTCTATTTCTATAACAAGCTCCTAGCTGGCTCCTGTCTTCATTCTTGTTCCTCAGAGGCTGTCCTTCATACTGCAGCATGAACCCCTTCGAGGAGTTTTCTATAATTCGTGATAAAGTCCTGACTTAACTTTATCTCTTATTCCTCCTCACATACCTCATGACCTGACATGCTATGATCTCACCAAGGTTTTTTTCCTTTTCCTGTAAGGTGGTCCAGCATTGTCTACCTACCCAACAATAATTCAGTTTCCAACATCAAGTTCAAGCAGACTCATGTAATTGGAACAATATTAGTTATAAAGAGTGTATTCAAGTAATGCTTCTCAAAGGAATACTCTTCCATATTATGGAGAAACAATGAGAATATAATAGGAAAAAGAAGAGTTCTAAGTATTTTTAAAACTGGCTCTGTTGTTCCCTGGCTGAAGGCATTCTTCCCAAGGCCTCAGGATGGCCTGTTCCCTGCATCAAAGGAGAGAATTACAGTAGATGATTTATAAGTAATCTATCAAATTTAAACTCTTGCCATCTGGCTTTGCTACGAGAAAAGCCACGCATGTAACACTAGTCCATATATATCTAACGATAAGACATATGAGATTTGTAGAGTACTGTATAAGCTAAACTTTTAGTGTTTCATTCAAAACTCTTTCTCCCCTCTTCCAACTATAGCTCACTAGTATTCAATAATCAACCACAACCGTATATTTTCCTTAACCTACTTGTCCTTTGTAAGAAATCTCCCTGCCTTCCTCGTAAAGTCCCTTAGCATAAGCCGTACTTTTCATGACTGTTCTCTGTGGAAGGTACTCATGAGGAATTAGAAAACTTCTAGTTTTCTTTAGCAGGAGAAAACAAAATTTTTAATATGGCTACTTCAAATGTTTTCTCAGTATTTGGATTCATCCATTCACTGGCATTTAAATTCATATATTTTCCAGTCACTGGTTAGAAACCATTCAGAGTAGTTGATGAAAATGTTTGACCAAAGTAAAGTATCTCTTTTCCTGCGTATCAGTGTTATTTAAGTGTATCTATTTCTCACCTAATCCAGCTGGGATGTTTTTGTTTCCTTGGAACTTATTTGAACTCCACACTTTCCCAGTCCTTGGAATGAATAAACTATTTCAAAATAGCCAACCCACCCTTCTTCCTTCTCAGCTCCTCAGAATTAGTACTTCTTTAGGTATTTGTTGATAATTTCCTAAGTTATCGCAGAGTTTTACTAAAAAATTACAGAGTAATTTTGCACAAATGGAATATTTCTTTCTTTTGTGCCTATCACAAACAGAAAATAAAGTTTAGAGTGCTCAGATCTAACCAATTTTTACTATCAATTCATTTATTCATATTTTCAAAAAATACCAAAGCACAATGGATAAAAAGTAACATTTTTAAATCAGAAACTGGCTCTTTGGTTCAGTCAAACTGGAATAACTGGGTATTCATGTTGTAACTAACAAGATAAGCATGACTATCATTTTATTCTCACTTAACATATCATTGTTTCTCCAATGATCCAATCAAACCCCTTAATCAAACTCATCCTTTGGCTCCAAGTGAAAATAGTTTTTGCAAGAAGAAATAGCTTTTAATCAATTCAAGATGTAGTTGGAATAAATGCTACTGGCCCGAGTAGCCATTGTTCTTGGAAAATCTCTAAGCAATAAACAATGAAACCGCACCCTCATGAGAAAGGGAGAGAGGTATGAGGATAATCATTATTTTCATGTCATATTGCTGAATGTTATTATGTTGTACTTATAGGCAGTGGGGGCTGACATGTAATATACCTGATGAATACAGACCTATCAGGACTTGTGAATTGCTAGAGACAAGTATTCCAAGTGCTTACTTAATAAGCTCTGCATTCATGCATGGAACTAATGGTTGTTGCAGAGTCTGTTTAAAAACAAAACACTTTATCAACAAGCCAGTAGCAGAAAAATTTTGGAAGCTATTCAAGGATTGAGCTATAGAGGCATATGGTGTTTATTTGGAGAAAAAGAAGGAAAGTATTTGCAAGCTTTGAAAACATTCATTGCTTTTCTAGTACCACTTATGTAGAGCTGTGTATGCCTCACCAATTCTATTTTAATTCAGCTATTAAGTAAGATTTCAGTAAGTGATGCCTTTTATAGTTATGCATTTTTGATACTGTTAAAACAGAATATCACATTCCCTATCATTTTTAAATTGCTATTTGTGGTTCAATGAAATTGGGAAATTCAATTCCCAACCTAAAATATTGCATGAATTCGAATTACTTTGGAGTCTGTGTTTTAAATTCAGATGCTTCTTAAAGTTTTTTCACTCTTTTTTTATTGGCTATGCAAATTAGTGGGTTTCATTTTGGCAGATTCATACACGCACATGACATACTTAGATCATTTTCACTCCCCACCAACCCCTTCTTCCACCCTTCCCCCTAGTTTCACATTTTTTTTTGGTTTCTATATATTTTGCTGATATTCATGCCCCTATTGCCCACCCTTACACTCCTTATTCCCTTCTTCTTGTCTAATAATAGTATCTTAGAGCATTGTTCACCTTCTCAGTAAAACAATTCAAAACTAAACATCTGGGCTAAACATCTTTCCAGCTCATTCTATGGCTAGTCAGTGTTTCAGTGGGTTAAGCCATAGAAGGCAAGGGGAAGGGCCACATTCTATGTTTGACACAGGAAGTTAGACCTACTTGTACCCTGCACCCATCAGAAAAGTGACCATTTGCAAATACAGAATACAGTGTTCATACTCAGCCCTCTACCCAGAAAAAAGCAGCATATTTGAAGGCAAGCAGAGCTCATGAGTGGCACCATATTTAGGGAGCAATTCAGCATAATGGCTAAGAGTAAGGACTTTGGGTTTAGAGATCCAGGGTAGGGGTTTTGGCTGTACTGTTTACAGATTGAGTGACTCTTGGAACGTTACTTATCCTCAGTCTATGCACTGTTGTAAAAGTAGGACGTATCATAGGGTTACCATGGAGGTAAAATAAGGAGACGCACATTAACGGAGGAGCACAGAGGCAGGCAATACATATAAATATGAGAGAGACAGACAGACAGACAGACACATCTCATTTGCGGATCCTGTATTTCTGCTTGCCCGCTTGCTAACATTTATCTGTAATCCCAAAATCGGTATTGGGGCACTTTCATGTCATTCACCAACATACAAAGAACAGTGAAAATTTTGTCATCCCAACACACACACTCCTGATGGGAGTAGAATAAGCAACGCTGACCCTGTTCCTGCTCTCATACCGTGAAGAAATGCCCTGTTCACTATGGAGCACCATGTTTCTCACATGTTTGTGCTTCTATCGGTGATTGTGCTGTTTAACGTGGCTCCCAAGTGTGATCCCAAACTGCTGTTCAGTGCTTGTGTTAAGTGCAAGAGGACTGTGGTGACTTATGGAGAAAATACAGGCAGTGAATAAGCTTAATCGGGCATGTGTTATAGAGCTGTTGGCCTTGAGTTCAGTGTTAGTGAATTTAAAATACATAGTAAATAAGGTGCCTTGGACAGAAACACAGAGTTATGTATTAACTGTTTAACAAAACTCTATGATCAGATACCCATACCCAAGCCTGTATTCCCACAGGAAGCAATGATTCAGCATTCACTGATCAGTGCTTATAGGAATTTAGAACACAAATATCACAAGTAATGAGAATTAATGGTAGATACGATATTTTTATTATTTTAATATATTATCTTTATGTATAACATTCCTTGTCTATATAATGTCTTATATAATGTCATTCTTACATATATTCCTATTAGTAGTACATGCATTGATTTCCAGGGCTGGATATGTAATAATTACTAGGGGACTTTATTATAGAGAATTATAAGCTGCATCCCAAAATGTTCTGACTCATAGGTCTGGAAGAAGTCTAGAAATCCGTGCTTTATAAAACCTCCCATAAGATTCAGATGCACGGCTGAGTTGGGAGCGACTCAGCAACACTTTCTCCCTCCTGTTTTAGTTTTTTTTTTTTTTTTTAAACGAATTTTAGGCTCCTCCATGAAATTCAAGTGTGGAAATCACTTTTCTGCCGTTAGAGGTGACATGCCCTCATGAGGGATGAGGGTAAGATCCAGGGGTGATGATGCCCTTTTCAAAGTAGTGCTTTCTATTAAGAAGGAACATTTCCTTTTGTTTGTAAGACGCTCACCGAGGATGTTTCTTTCTTCTTTTTTTTTTTAATTCCCTTCCCCTTCCCTCCCGCCTCCTCTAAATCCCCTTTCCCCATTTTCATTCTTGTTGATATTGTTAATCTTCTCTCATGTTTGTGACATATAATGTTTACATTCACTAGGTTATTAGGTTCCTGTGTTATTTTATTCTATTTGTCCATTGACACACTCTTGAGACGCTCTATGGGAAACCTCTGGGAACCACATGTGAGCCAGGGCTGTCAGCACACTCAGTACACTGTGTCCGTAGATACTACTAGGTCTACTCCCCTCATCTGAGAGTAAGTTAAGAGAGAGAGAGAGAGAGAGAGAGAGAGAGACATGCACATCTCATTTGTGCATCCTGTATTTCTGACTGCCCGCTTGCTAACATTTATCTGTAATCCCAAAATCAGTATTAGGGGCACTTTCATGTCATTCACCAGCATACAAAGAACAGTGAAGAATCTGTCACCCCGGTACACACATTCCCGGCAGCGGTAGAATAAGCATAAGTTAAATCCGAATTAAAACTGGTTTTATTTTACTACAGAACAAAAGTACCTATAATCTGAAATCTTTCCATTTATCATGCACACTTAAGGCCTTAGAATTTATTATCTCAGCAGCTTTAAATCTTTTTTCTCTGCCTAGAATGCTGCCCCTCTTTAATGGAGTGACTCAAGTCCTTTCATTTAGGATTCAACTTAAGCATCCTCTGAGAGAGGCCTACCCTCCATGCCCTATCCAGAGTAATTGCCCCAATACAGTATTCTCTGTCACAGCTATCTGCTAATTGTTTTCTTTCCATTTACCACCAGTTGTAATTGGTTTGTTTTTTATGTGACACTTATTTATTGGTTGCTTTTATACTAGCATCTAAGTTCCATAAAGGCAGAAACTTGAATTTATTTATTTATTTATTGCTTATTGTTTTCTCTTTATCGCCTAGACCAGTGCATAGTAGATACCCAGTGAATGAATGAATGAATGAGTGAATTGTATTATATCTTGTTGGCTTGAATCTTCATAGTTTGTCATTTCAGTTGGATCCAACACCATTTTCCAGCATTAGCATTCTCAGCATCACCCAGCAATGACAGGTTGGATCACCCTGGCTTGGAGAGAGAGGGAAGAACGTATTTGCAACAACGCTGCTCTGAACACTCTGTGCTCACGTGTCCATGATGTTAAATGTAGCATCTTAGATCCCAACCGGATTTATCTTACCCAAATTGAGGCTCCACATAAACATCCAAATACATGGTCAAAAGTTGTTGGAGGGGGCTGGTGATATCGCTCAGCGGCACAAGCGCTTGCTAGCAAGCACCTTAATAAATGTTCTAATCTCTGTGGACTTCTTTTTCTCTATCTGTAAAAATTATGGATTTGAAGCCATAGACACCACAATTCCTGCTCTGTATGGCCATACGAGCCAAATCAAACCCTTCTTCTCTTATTTCAGAGAGGAGGAGTTGACAGAGGCCCAAGTGCACAGAGTTAGGATCTGCCAGGTCAGGTCTCTGACGGAAGCAGTGCTGCTCATTCATGCCAGGGTCTGCCGTGTGTGGCAAGATGCTGCAGTATAGAAAGCCCTCAACACAAGAGCTCCCTGAAGTCACAGAGGAGAGCGGCCAGGTTTTGGACTCCATGCAGCTACTGGTTTCTTATGAGGTGAGCAGACCTTTGTGGAAGCCACACCGTGGTGAGGACTGCTTAGTGTACGTGGAGGTATAGCAACGGAGCAAAGGAGCAAAGGGAGCAAAAGTGGGAGTTGAATGATTTTTTATTTGCTAAAACACTTTGAGGAATGACTGATAATTTTATTCTCATAAGTATAAAAGTCTGATTAACAAAATTACTCTCTTTGGGTAGTGCTTTGGTGGCTGCTGATACGGTTTGCTACTGTAACCATTCCCCCTTTCTTATTTTCTCATAGATGACCCTCTAATGGTTCTTCTTTAGCAGTTATTACATTTAGTCAGGCGCTAACAAAAGAGAAAAACCAATGACAACAAAGAGAAACTGCTTCAGGAATTTGCAACAAAAGAATTTTAATTTGGGGAATCAGTGATCTACTCGCTAAAAAACAAGACAAAAGATGACAGGGCAGCAACCTAAAGATCAGCTGTAGTGGGAAACCGTTCTCAGTGGGCTACAAGTACGCTGTCCAACATGGTAGCCACTAGCTAGCTATGCCTGGATGTTGAGCACTTGAAATGCCTCTAGTGTGAACTGCAGTGAGTTTTGGTATAAAATATGCACTAGATTTGAAGGCAGTATAAAAATGTAAAATAGCTGATTTGTGTATCAGTTGTACTTGATGTGATGTTATTTTTAAATTTGACTCAATGTGGTCAGTAGGAAACTGAAACTTACATGGAAGGATCCCATAATACTTCTCCTGGGACTGTGCTGGGCTAGAGAAACTAAAGCAGGAGGCAAGTTGCTGCTGAGATCTTGCTGGTGGCTTGCTCCATGGAGAACTGGAGGTGCCACCTGGAGCCGAATATGGAGGGAGAAGTACCCTGCTCTCCCCTGCCACCCCAACCTTCTGTCAGTGCTGCTGAGCCCACAGAAAGTCACCTAGAAAAGTGGCAGTAATCAATCATGCTATGATATGGAGCTGAGGCCTGGGCAAAAGCAAATGTACCTGGGGGTAAAGGATTCATATAACTTACAATCAGGGTTCTGTGTGTCTTTTTCATTCATCCACTTATTTAACAAATACTTGTTGAGAGTCAACTTCGTCCAGAGACTCTGTTTAATTATTTTCTGATTTATTGCCCAGATCCTTGCTGTTCAGATTCTGTGCTTGATTTGGTTCCGGCTTCTGTCAATGCCTGTGGTCAGTATACTTACAGTCCCTGTGGTCTTTGATCAGATGAGTCACCCTGTTCTTTATGTCCTTAGTATTTGGACCTGTTGTCTTATTATCCTAATTCCTAATGTTCTTGTTGGGATTTTCATCCAACTCCTTATCTAACTACCTTCCCAAGTGTATCAGCTGCTATAGTGTTCTTGGAAACCAATCTTTGCCTTTCCATAATATACCAGCACTCTTGGAACCAGTGTTGAGAAAGGTTGACCTCATGACCCAAGGCATGGACAGATATCTAAAAGAAAAATGCAGATCCCCAGTCTAACGGTGGATCTGTCTGTCTGAAAGCTAATTGTCACAAAGTGTTTACCTTGGAAAGATTTATTCTTTAGGCCTGATAATCATCAAGTTCATAGAAAAATAAGTGTTTTTATCAACAGCAGACATTTTCTGGGTACCTGTGGTGTGCTAGGCTTTTTTGTAAACAATAGAATACAGAGGTAAAACCTCCTGGGGTATAGAGATAAGAAGAGAGAAATAATCCAAAGACTCATGACATCATGTGGCACAAATAATGAATGTCCTAGGAGTTTAGGTGAAGAACTTCCTTGTGCCAGGAGAGTTTTAGAGAATGTCTCTGAAGAAGGAAACATAAACTGAGATTTGAAGAAAGGCAAGAATTAGGTAAAGAAAGCATAAGGAAAAATTTTCCAGCAGGGACAAGTTGTATAAACACCAGAAATATGCAGAAGTGGGAGTAAATTTGCTCCACATTGAAGTGGAATGTAGTATATGCCCAGGAAGCTCAAGTCTGTACCAACAGTCTTCATCCAAGAGAGACCCAAGGACAGCGGCAACCTCAGTCAAGAGCCCATCACGCTGTTATGGAGATTAAAGCTATGGCGGGAAAGCAGAGCTTCTTTGGAAGTGGTATGGGACTCCTCATGGATATTATATATCTAGAGTAGAGCGTGGCTCCCACTTTGTACTCTGCACTTTCCAAGGGACAGTAGCCCTTCTGTTCACTGGGTCTGAAGGCATGGCCCAGAATAGATGTTCAGTGATCCTTTGTCGAATGAATGAATGTCAGTGAATGATCTATAGCGCATGAGTCCCTAGATGAGGAGACCCAAAGCAAGTGTTAATTCAGAATACATTCCAGAATAGAGTTAAAGGGATTAGTAACAGAGTTAAGAGCATGTTCAAATTATTAGGAGAGCTGCCTTTAGAGACTTGATCAGCATGTCCCTTACGGCATAGTTACTGGGGAATCAGGAATCTCAGTTGAGAATTTATTCAGCCTGGCATGTTATTAGGAGACGATAAAATCTATAATATAAAAATATCACTAGCCATTCCTTTGTTATGGTGATACCCATTTAAGGCTGCTTCTACTCAACAATCTGGATTAGATTAGGTTATATTAAATTCATCCTTAAGCTAATATTTCAGAGACTAGTCTTGCAGGCCATGGCTAGTTCATTAAATTATAAGACCTGAAAACAGATAAATTATCATCACAGAACCCCGAGGATCATAAAAATCATTGAAAGTCTCAGGGAAACAGCATTACATGAAGGAGGTTTTGAGGGGGTCTGCTCCTTTCATGCAGACACTGGGGAGTATTGCTGTATGTCAAATGCAGGCAGCATGTTCATCCAACATCCCACCATATGGAGACCATATGGCGGTGCTTAGTGGGCGTCGTCTCTAGAATCAGCCAGAGCTAGAATCAAAGCCTGGATGCAGCACGTATTACTCTGTGAACTTGAATGAGTGATGGGGATAAGCACAGTACTTACATCATAGGGTTGATGCAAGAATTCAATGAGATAATGCAAGTAAAGCCTTTAGCACAGTGGCTATCACAGAGAAAATGCTTAGTAAATGTTAGTTCTTTTTATTAGAACAACAGAAGTTCACGTATGGTTTACTAAAGAGAACTGTCCCTAACTGTGCTCCCCACCCCCTACTTTCAACCCTTGTAAGGTTGGGACTTCATCAAGACCAACCATATACATTTCTTGTGCGTTGCCCCAAACCATAATGCATTCAACCCACCACCCACTTCAATCCTGGATTTGCCCAATGGGTCATTTTCATGAAGGAAATTGAAAAGAATATACCGTAGATCACTGTCACTTGGTTGGGCACAAGAGGTCAGGGAAAGAAGGCTCCCAAAAGGGAGGATACACAAGACACCCTTCTGCTTTACAGTCCTGTCTAGGGGTTTTAACAGTTAATAGTGGCTCTGGTGGCAGCTAGTAGAGCTTAGTCAAGGAGTCACTTAATCAGAAATCTCTGCATCTTATTTTCTCCACCTTTGAAGATGAAAAGAAAAAGCTATTTCTGTGATTTCTCAAATTCCTGAAATGGAAGTCTTGGGGCAGGTTTTCAAAGAAGTCTCTGTCAGAGTGCTGCTTTTATGAGCCCAGAACCAGGCACTTGCTTTAGGGAAGCCAAGGTTTTGGAGATGAGCCATGACAGGCCCAGTGCCAGGTCCTAGACTGATGATGGCACCTACAACTTACCATCCTATAGAAACCACTTCCTTCAAAGGGGGAGTTAAAAAATCTGCATGGCCATGTGAAGAGGCATCCTCACCACAGAATTAATTTGCCCTGGGTAATTGAGATACCTGCTGTGTTGCAGGGAACGCTGTCATTGGAACATTGGTATAATTCAACATGGCAAGGACTAGAGGAAACTTATGTTAACAAAGATTGAGGTTTCCATCTCTAGTCTCTCATATACAATAGTAAAAGCCTGCAAATCTCTCTCTACCTTCCCAAAACCCTTTCCAAGGTCTTCGAAACAATATGGAGGCCCTGAGAGCTATTCTTGGCAGCTCCAGGCTCTACCCACAGAGAGAAAGCTTTCTCACGAGCCACACTCTTCCTCCTTGTGTCTCTGCCTAGTTCTTCTCATTCCTGCCAGTCCCCTGCCTCTTCAGTGCCATAATACTCAGGGAAATTTTCTTTTTCTTTCATTAGTATGTGTTTGCAATGCATAATGATAACATTTATCATGGAGAGTTCATACCTGTACTTAACACATCTTCATTCCTTTTTCTTTCCCTTCCCCTCTCCTCCCTCCTTGTGCCCTCCAATTATTGTTCCCCTTCTCATCTACAAAAGCTCTATTTCCATTTATTCTTCAATTCTTTTTAAATCCCTTTTCCTTCCCCTCCTCCCCCTCCTTCCATCTCTTGTTCTACTCTCCCATTTTAAAAAGATTTTCTCTATGTCCATTAACACAGGATAGAGGTAGAAATCCCCTTCTAACAGAAAATATAATGCACCATATGGCTTTAAAGTATGTTGAAGGAAAATTGACCGGGATTAGGGAGACAGAAAATAAAGTATTGCTATTTTATATGAATATTTTCAGGGAAGGTCACTCTGATTGTCTGAACATTAAACAGACAATTGAATAAAATAAGAGGTGAGAAGTATTAGAGAAAAATGTATTAGAAGTATTAGAGAAAAATGATTCTAGGTGGAAGAAGCAGCCAAGGCAAAGGCCATGAGGTGACAGAGTGCTGGGCAGGTATTCAAGGAGAGGCAAGAACAAGGATGGCTGATGCACAATGAGTGAAGAGAAGAATGGCAGAAGAGAGGCCAAGAGCTACTGAGGAGCCAGACCAGTTACTGTTTTGTAGGCTTTCCTTTGGAAAGACAGGAAACAATTGAAGACTTTTGAGCAAAAGAAGGAGCAATCTGGTTTAATTTTTGAAGGCTTCCTGTGGTTGTTAAGAATTGTGTATGTTTAGGGCAACAAGAAAGGAAAAGAATAAAAGCAATTAGGAAATCATTGCAATAAAGCAGGTAAGAGATGGTGGAATCTTACCAAGGTCACAGCAGTAGATGTGAGTGAGAAAACTGGAACGGAAAGAGATGATGATTAGTAATACTGTGGATTTACTTTTAAGATGGAGCCAATAATATTTTCTAAAAGACTGGCAGAGGAGTTTGAAAAGAGAAGAATCAAACAAAAGAGGTTTTGGCTCGAGAAACTGGATAGATGGACAAATTGTTGGTGTAGATGAGGTTGATTGTTGGTACAGAGGAAGAGGATCAGAGTTGATATAAAACATATTGACTTTAAATTCATATTAAACATCTTTGTGGAGATTTGAATGGATAGGACTTCAGATGAGAGATAAATACAGATAGTCAAAAGTGGTGTATATAGGTAGTCAAAGCCACGAGACCACAGGAAATTGTAGATATAAGTGGTGTGATCAACATAGATGGTGAATGTTTAAGTTAAATTTATTACAGTAAAAGATACATATACATCGTGTCCTTGTCATTGTATTTGAAGCGAGGGGAGTATTTTTTTTTTTTATTTTAAAGAGAAGAAAAAAACAAAACAAATCAAAAGAAGAACAAATTTTCAAAACAACATAATAGGAGGGTAACAATGGTTAATACATTACGTATTACTATCTTTAAGTTAGTTATTCAGGACACCAGACATTAGCATTCAATTGTCCAAACATTATTGGCACAAACCTTACTCTTCAATGAACTAAGTAAAAATGGTAGTGTATCTATCTTAACCATCTTATATATATATATATACAATTTTTTTCCCTTTCCCTTCTTTCTTTTCCCTATTCCAGTCTCTCTTTCCTTTTGACCAGTTTCTTTTTGATTCACCATATCTATTGTACATTTTGGATCTTATTTACTCTTTCAGTTTCTCATACTAGAGAGATAATACGATGCTTACACATGTGCTTCTGGTTTATTTCACTTATGAGTATTTTCTCGAGTTGCATCCATTTACCTATAAAAGTCTCCAGTTCATCCTTCTTTATGGCTGAATAGTACTCCATTGTATAAAAATACCACATCCTTCCTATCCATTCCTCAGTTGATGGGCATCTGGGCTGCTTCCAAGATCTGGCTATTACAAATTGTGCTGCTATAAACATGGGTGCACATACATCGCTGTGGTACGATGTTTTTAATTCTTCTGGGAAGATGCCCAGAAGGGGAACAGCTGGGTCAAATGGGACCTCCAACCCCAGTTTTCCGAGGAATCTCCACACTGACCTCCACAGTGGCTGCACCAGTCGACACTCCCACCAACAGTGAAGAAGGGTTCCTTTTTCCCCACAGCCCCTCCAGCATTTGTTATTAGTTGATTTCTTAATAGTAGCCATTCTTTCTGGGGTGAGATGGTATCTCAGTGTTGTTTTAATTTGCATCTCTCGAATGACTAGTGATGTTGCACATTTTTTTGTATATTTGTTTGCCATTAGTATTTCTTCATCTGAGAAATGTGTATTCATCTCAGATGCCCATTTTTGGAGTGGGTCTTTAAATTTGGGAGGTCTGATTTTTTTGAGTTCTTTATATGTTCTCGATAGTAGTCCTTTGTCTGAGGAACAGCTGGCAAACATTTTTTCCCACATTGTGGGTTGTCTCTTCACTCTGTTGGTGGTTTCTCTTGCTGTGCAAAAGCTTTTTAATAAGATGAGATCCCAGTTATTGATTCTTTGGGATAGTTCCCGTGCGGTTGAGTTTTTATTCATAAAGTCTTTGCCTACACCAATGTCTCCAAGGGTTTTACCTATCCTACTTTCCAGCAGATTTAATGTTTCTGTTTTAATATTTAGATCTCTGATCCATTTTGAATTTAGTTTAGTGCATGGTGAAAGATATGGATCTAGTTTTAATCTTCGGCATGTGTAGAGCCAGTTTTTCCAGCACCATTTATTAAAGAGGCTATCTTTCTTCCAGCGAATGTGTTTGGCACCTTTGTCAAAGATAAGGTGGCTTAGTATGTCTGGGGTTGTTTCAGCATCTTCTAATCTGTTCCATTGATCTTCAGGTCTGTTTTTTTGCCAGTACCACACTGTTTTTATCACAGTAGCTTTATAGTATAATTTCAAGTCGGGGATTGTGATGCCCCCTGCCTTGCCTTTGTTGCCCAGAATTGCCTTTGCTATTCTAGGTCTCTTCTGATTCCAAATGAATTTTAGGATTGTTTTCTCTAATTCTGTGAGATATGCTGTTGGAATTTTGATTGGAATTGCATTAAATCTGTATAACAATTTTGGAAGTATGGCCATTTTCACTATATTGGTTCTTCCTATCCAGGAGCAAGGGATATCTTTCCATTTTCTGATATCCTCTTCAATCTCCTTTTTCAGAGTACTGTAGTTTTCAGTATAGAGGTCTTTTACATCCTTTGTGAGGTTGATTCCTAGGTATTTCATTTTTTTGGATGTTATTGTGAAAGGTATTGTTTCCCTAATTTCTCTTTCAGTAAGTTTGTTATTTGTGTACAGGAAGGCTATTGACTTTTGAGTATTGACTTTGTATCCAGCTACACTACTGAATTTGCTTATTAAATCTAGCAGTTTTTTAGTGGAGTTTTTGGGATCTTCTGTGTAGAGTATCATGTCATCTGCAAATAATGATAATTTAACTTCTTCCTTTCCAATCATTATTCCTTTTATTTCTTTCTCTTGTCTAATCGCTCTGGCTAAAGTTTCCAGAACTATGTTGAATAAGAGTGGGGACAGTGGACATCCTTGTCTTGTTCCTGATTTTAGAGGGAAGGCTTTCAGTTTTTGGCCATTTAGTATAATATTGGCTGTTGGTTTGTCATAGATAGCTTTTACCAGATTGAGATAAAGACCCTCTATTCCAATTTTCTGTAGGGTTTTTATCATGAAAAGGTGCTGGACTTTGTCAAAAGCTTTTTCTGCATCTATTGAGATGATCATGTGATTTTTGTCTTTGGTTCTGTTAATATGCTGTATTACATTTATTGATTTACGTATGTTGAACCATCCCTGCATCCCTGGGATGAATCCAACTTGGTCATGGTGTATAATCTTCTTGATGATTTGTTGGATTCTGTTTGCCAGTATCTTATTAAGGATTTTTGCATCTATGTTCATTAGGGAGATTGGCCTGTAGTTCTCTTTCTTAGTTGGGTCCTTCTCTGGTTTTGGTATCAGGGTAATGCTTGCTTCCAGGAATGAATTTGGGAGTATTGCTTCCCTTTCAATTTCATTGAAAAGTTTGAGAAGTAGTGGCGTTAGGTCTTCTCTAAATTTCTTATAGAATTCGGCAGTGAATCCATCAGGGCCTGGACTTTTCTTTGTTGGGAGGTTTTTAATTACATCTTCAATTTCATTGGTTGATATTGGTTTATTTAGGATTTTTAAATCTTCTTGATTTAGCTTTGGTAATTCATACGAATCTAGGAATCTGTCCATTTCTTCTGCATTTTCCATCTTAGTAGAATATAAATTTTCAAAATAGGTATAGATGATCTTCTGGATTTCTGCAGGGTCCGTCGTGATATCACCCTTTTCATTTTTAATTGCATGGATTTGAGTCTTTTCTTTTCCTTTTTTAATAAGGTTGGATAAGGATTTGTCAATCTTATTTATTCTTTCAAAGAACCAACTTTTTGCTTCATTGATTCTTTGTATTGTTTTTTTATTCTCCAATACGTTAATTTCTGCTCTGATCTTTATAATTTCCTCCCTTGTACGGGCTTTTGGCTTAACCTGCTCTTCTTTTTCTAGAAGCTCGAGGTTCACCCTTAAGTTGTTTATTTGCGCTTGCTCTATTTTCCTGATATAAGTATTTAATGCTATAAATTTCCCTCTTAGGACTGCTTTCATTGTATCCCATAAGTTCCGGTATGTTGTACTGTCATTGTCATTCAGTTGTAGAAAGTGACTAATTTCTTCTTTAATTTCATCTGTGACCCATTGGTTGTTCAGGAGGATGCTGTTTAATTTCCATGTGTTTAGGGAGTTTTTGTGGGATCTTTTGCCATTGATTTCCAATTTCATTGCACTATGGTCTGATAATATGCATGGGATAATTTCAATTCCTTTGCATTTACTTAAGCAGGTTTTATGAGCTAGTATGTGGTCTATTTTGGAGAACGTCCCATGTGCAGCTGAGAAAAATGTGTATTCTGATGTTGTGGGATGGAACACTCTGTAGACATCTACTAAGTCCATTTGTTCAAAAGTTTGGTTCAGTTCTACTATTTCATTATTGATTTTCTGTCCAGTTGATCTATCTTTTTGTGACAGTGGAGTATTGAGATCTCCCAATATAATTGTATTAGTGCTTATTTGATTTTTCGTGTCCTTTAGTACTTGTTTTATATAGCTGGGTGCATTGGTATTTGACGCATATATATTTATGATCGTTATCTCTTCCTCTTGGATTGTTCCCTTTACAAGGATGTAATGACCGTCTTTATCTCTCTGAATCCTTCTTGGCTTGAAGTTCACTTTGTCTGCAAAAAGAATAGCTACCCCTGCTTTTTTCTGGGTTCCTGTGGCATGGAGTATTGTTTTCCATCCTTTGACTTTCAGTCTATGAATTTCTTTCTGAATTAAATGTGTTTCTTGTATACAGCATATTGTTGGATCTTGCTTCTTGATCCATTTCGCCAGTCTGTGCCTTTTGATTGGTGAATTGAGACCGTTAACATTGATGGTTAAAACTGATATGTATTGACTTGTCATGATATTTTCCTGTTGTTGGTTCCCACTCTTTGTTTTTCCGCTTTCCGGCTATTTAATTATTTGCCCTGCCTGGTGGATTCCTTCTGTTGGGGTTCCTATCTCTTTCTAGAATGTCCTTCAGAACGTTTTGGAGTGCTGGTTTGGTGGTCATAAATTTTCTCAGATGTTCTTTGTCATGAAAGTATTTTATTTCTCCATCAATTTTGAAAGATAGTTTTGCAGGGTACATCAATCTGGGCTGAAAATTATTTTCCTTTAGAGCTTGCAATACATCATTCCAAGCTCTTCTTGAATTGAGGGTTTGTGCTGAAAAGTCAGCTGTGATTCTGATGGGTTTTCCTTCATAGGTGATTTGTCTCTTCTCCCTAACAGCTTTTAAGATTCTGCCCTTCTGTTGAATTTCTGGGATCTTGACTATAATATGTCTGGCTGAAGTTTTTTTTTGATCATGTCTAGTTGGTGTTCTAAAAGCTTCACTTATAGGGGTGTCAAATTCCTTTTCTCTTCCAGGAAAGTTCTCCCTGATTATGTCTTTGAACAAGGTTTTAATGTCGTTGATGCTATCTCCTGCTTTTTCATTTATTCCAATTATTCTTAAGTTGTTTATCTTTGAGTCATCTAGCAGCTGCTGAATTGATTTTTCATGGTCCCTTGCTATTTTTAAGAATTTTTCCATTTCATGATCACTAATTGCAAGCCTGTCTTCTATATCTGAGATCCTGTCCTCGCATTGGCTTATTCTGCTACAAATACTTTCAATGGAATTTTTTATCTCTTGGGTATCTGCTTGAATCTGCCTTATGGATTCCATTTCTTTCCTATGCTGAGCATTCATGGTTTCTATAGTTTTCTTAAGTTCATCTAATTTTTTGTCTGTATCAGCTATAGTGTCCTTAAGCATGGTCTTCATTGTAGACATTATCTCTGCAGTTATCTGTGAGATTATTTCTGTTTTAATTTTTTCCAGAACCTCATTCAGTTGCTTTGTTGTTACCACTTCAGATAGGCCAGGTGGGTGGCTTTCAGATTGTCCCACCTCGTTGCTCCCTAGGTTTGCCTTTGGTGAATTGGATGTGTGGGGTTGCATCTTGTTTAAGTGTCGTCTCATTTTTTCTTTCTTTAATTCCTGGGGTGATGTTTGCAAATTACCTATAGTAGGTTACTTTATTGCTAGTGTTTAAGATCTTTAGAAGATGACTACTTCTCTGCAGTATCTTCCAAGTGGAGCTTGCTTTTAGGTTTTGAGCTTTCTGCCAGATCCTACCTCTTCAATTCGTTGGGTATGCGAAGTTGCTACCTGTTTGGCCCAGTCCTTGATTCTTTGGTACTGTGCCACTGTATTTTCTGTGTCCCTTAGTCAATCTCAATCATAAAATATCAGGAAGGAAAGATGTTTAGAACAATTATTTCACATTTGGCTATAATGTTAACTAAAGCATCAAACACAGCCTAGAAAATGACAGACTGAGCTAACCAGTTATTTGCAACTTTTAGCTGTATAGAGTTGCGGTTATATAACAAAATCTAAAACACACCAGAAAGATTATATGCAGTATACAAGTCCTGTGTATGGCAATTTTTCCCCTGAGGAGTTTAAATTTAAAATGAGTTAAGGAGGAAATAGAGTATTGGGAGAAGAGGAAGGAATTAGATGTAAGGTTAGAGGACCAAGAGGGATCCCACTAAAATTGGGACACTAGTGCAGAGGACAGGTGGTAGAAAGAGAAGGAAGGGATAAAAGGAAGAACAGATCACAACCACAATCACAAAGAAGTTAGAGGCGCTATTTACACTCATATAAAAAACCAGAGAGAATAATGAAGGAAAGAGCAAATACACATACAGAAACAAAAACGAAGATAAAAACAATAAAACAGACAGATCAAAAATATAACCCCACCAAAAAACAAAACAAAACAAAACAAAAAGAAAAAAAAAACCCTTCGCCAGAACAAAAAACAAATCAGTGAGAAAAAAATAATAATAAAAAATAAAAATAAAAATAAAAATAAAAATAAAAATAAAACAAAAAGAATCAGTTCCAGGTGTTGACTCTGTTGTAGGCAGGTACCTTGTGACAAAGTCCTGTTCTGTGCAGGTCCGTCCCAGTAAGCCAGGAGCGCCCTCTGGCGGGCGGTGAGCAGAGGCGCGTACTTTCAGGCAGAGACCAGTCTAGCTCGCCTCCGCTCTCGCCGCCCTTTCACGATCCCTGGGCCTGAGAGGCTCAGCGTGCTGTCCGGAGCGCGGGTTCCCTGCACTGGTTCCCGCTGCTCTGGTTTTTTCACCACGCCCCCCACAATGGCGCCGGGCCAGTCGCTCTCTGGCGCGGGACAGGTGTGGCTGAGAGTCCAGTCTCGTTCGCCTGCTGACCTCAGCACACTTTCGTGGGCCTGAGAGGCCCCGTGCTGCCCTGTCCGGAGCACAAGTTCCCAGAGCAGTTTTCGAGCCGCTCTGAGTTTCGCCACACCCCCCACAATGGCGCCCCGCCGGTCGCTCTCTGGCGCGGGACAGGTGTGGCTGAGAGTCCAGTCTCGTTCGCCTGCTGACCTCAACACACTTTCGTGGGCCTGAGAGGCCCCGTGCTGCCCTGTCCGGAGCACAAGTTCCCAGAGCAGTTTTCGAGCCGCTCTGAGTTTCGCCACACCCCCCACAATGGCGCCCGGCCGGTCGCTCTCTGGCGCGGGGCAGCTGTGGCTGAGAGACACTCACCGCCGGTCAGCGCCGTTCTCCGCCGCTCCCCTGCCCCGCCGCTGTCTCAGGATCCTCCGTGGGGGCTCCCTGGGCGCCAGCTGCCACCGTGTGTCCGTAGAATTGAGCTTCCGCGGCGCTGCAACTCCCGGGATATTAGAAGGTGCGCGCGCGCGGTCTGCTCCTTCTTTCCGTCTTCTTTGTTGGAAGTCACCCGTCACTGGTGCCGGGGGTCCCAGATTGCGCTTCAGAACTTCTCTGGGTTTCGGGGAGGCATCTACCCCCCTCCTGCGCTTTCCGGGTCGCTATATTCCCGTGTTCCAATGGTAACTTTTAGAGAGAGTTTTGCTGCCTGCTTCTTACTCATCCGCCATCTTGAGGTCAGAAAAACCCGAGGGGAGTATTTTAAGAGAGATTAATGGCAACATAATTTTTACTGTAATAAAACAAAAAAATTAAACATTCACTGTATTTTTTATCACACCTTGTGCGAGGGTATTGAAGATGGATCGCTGAGTCAGGACAAGATTTGGAGTGTGGGCAGGTGCAGAGACCACCGAGGGTGACTGAGATGAACAGCTAAGGAAGGAAGGGGAGAAGAAAGAAAGAATGGTATATCAAAGCCAGGAAGAGAAAACACTCAAGGAGGAGGTATTAACTTCATTAAATGTTGCTGTTAGGTCAAGAAGGCGAGGACTGAGAAACGCCAAGAGTGGAAAGTTGAAAAGTAGAAATAGTCTTGTATTTGAGCATTTAATATATTTTCCCTTGCCAAAAATTTAAGGGGCATGATAGAAGCATGTGAGAGGTAAATATTTATTATTTTCCACCATAAGTTTTTTAAACTGTCTTAAATCCCCAAATTGATAAAGGTGATATCATAATGGAGGAATATATTTGAAAATAGAATTGTTTTTCAAAACTCAAGCCATTTTACATGCAAGAGAGAGCTTTCAACAAAGACATCAGCTCACTGCATTTTGATACTTTCTTACCCCACTGAAAATTGACCCACTTATCCTTTATTTTAGAAATCATGGATAGCTAATGCTCCCAGTCCCTCTTCACATCTGTCTAACCATCCTATATCCACTTACCTATTCACAAAAGAAATGCTGCTTCTAGTAGAGGATAGCTTTTACACACAGCTCAAATGCTTACCAACAAAATCAGGAGAGTCTGTAACATTTTTTACATATTAGGGGCTACACAGGATTATACTATTCTTTGATGTAAGAAGAAAACTCACGGGCCGGTGAGATGGCTCAGCGGCTTAAGCGCCTGCCCGGCAAGCGCGAGGGCCCGAGTTCGACTCCCGGATCCCACATACGAAAAAAGGGGCTGGTGATATCGCTCAGCGGCACGGGCGCCTGCTGGCGCAGGAGGTCCTGAGGTCGAACCCCCGGTACCCACCAAAAAAAAAAAAAAAAAAAAACAACTCACTACAGCAGTCTAAAACTGTCGTTAGCAGTTTATATCTATTTGTGTAAAGTGATTTTGATCCTTTTTGGGGAAGGCCAACGAAGAGCTATTTCTGAATGCAGTAGTAATTTCGATACTTCTCAGAATGATCACAGATTAGTCAGGAGGATAGAGATATGGACAGTGGAGTCCGAGATAGGTGTAATGTTCAGGAGGAAATGTAAGGTAGGAAGGGATATGTAAATATACAGATTTGTAGAACAAGTGAGAAATCTATTCTGAGTATATAAAGTTAAGCATTTGGGCTATTGTAAGATGTAGATGGAGTCATATAGAGAAATAATAGAGAATGAATGGGGAAGGACAGATTAACTACACTATCAAATTTTTCAGATGGAGCTCTCTGTTTTTTGGACCTACATTTTATCCGTGTAATAGCATTATTTCTTTTTACTAGAAAAAAGCCATTTCTCATTAAATAAGTGCAAAATAAATCATGAGAGAAAATAATAAAAGCAGGCCATCGTCAGTGTTCTCGTGTATCCAGGGAACACATTAGAAGTTTTTTCCACTCCCCGCTGCCTGTACCTCACTGTCTTTAGATTCCAGTTGTTCCATTGTCTTATTAAAGCCTGGAGTATTTTCTTGGGCACATTCCTGGATAGGGATATTTGGAACAGAGTAATCCTTCTCGTAAAAATCACAGAGCATAACGCCTTCTGAGATGGAATGTGTCTTGATAGTATTTCATTTGCTGTTTCATTCCTCCTGAACCATAGTGTGCTTTGTAAACACAGTCCGAGCAGTCACGAAATGGTTCTGAAAAATGGTTCTGTAGTTCTCTCGTATGACGTTTATTGTTTTCCTTTTGATTCAAACAATAGTGGCACTTGTAGGACTTTCTTTGGTAATGCTGTTTCTTTTACAAGTTGGATGTGACTCTATGGATGTTTCAGATTCAGCATGCTAACCACATTCTGCAGAGCCTCTCATTCAGGTTCCTAATTGCAGAGCCATCTTTCCCCACTCTCATGGCTTCTTTGGGGGATCAGGACTGTTGACTGTTTCCTGGTGACATCCATAGCACAGCATCTTGCAAACCAGATCCATTTGCTTAATGAAACTGACTTAGAAAAATGTTTAAAATATATGTCTTAGTGATGAATTACTAACAAATGAAAATTGCATGTATATTTTAATACTTCGGGGGCATTAGACATGAGTTTAAGCATGTCAATAAACAGACTTGTAAATGCACCTTGTCATTCAATTTCCTCTTAGCACTTCAAGATGTTTTCCTATTTATTTTCCCAAGAAACTTATTGGAAACTTTTATTATAACTGAAGGAGCGATTATATTTGGCCCAAGATGCAAATCGTGAACAAAACTTACAACGTGAATAATATACATGGAAGAATATTAAGAAAATGCGTGTGGTTTTATTTATTTGCTAAGATAGAAGATGTTCAACGTTAGGAGTGCAAATCACGAATCTTAGCTTCGGAGGTCGCTTTGCACGCAGCCATTCATGTGCAGCAGAAGACCACAGGGTAGCGATGATTAGGCAGGAGAAAGATGGAGGGGATAAATGACACCTTGAGGTTGCTTTTTTAAGGCAGCCATTTTGATGTGTGGGCTTTTCACACAGTCCCCAAACAAACCGTGTTGAAGATTCAACTATGAAGCTTAATAAGGAGAGTCATGTCGCATAATCTTCCTCACCCCATCCTTTGGCATAGGAATGAGTAAGGTAGAAGTCAGGGTCCAGCAGGTGTAGGGATAAAGAGACACAACCTGGCAGACAGAGCACAGGTAATGAAGAGGCGCATGCTTACCAAACTCACTTCAGGACAAAAATCACTAATCATTCTTAGCTAACGAGTCTGTGCGTTCTATAAAAATTTACATAAATGAATACTCCAAATATCTAATGCCTTGATTTTTCTTTAGACCTATAAAAGGCATACTAATTTTTCATTTAAGTCAGTACATAGAGGGCTGGTGATATAGCTCAGTGGCATAAGTGCCTGCCTGGCAAGCGCGAGGTCCTGAGTTCAACTACCAGTACCCACATAAAAAAAAAAAAAATCAATACATAGAACTTCTCTCTCTATCTCTACCTCTACCTCTCTCTCTCTGTCTCTGCCTCTCTCTCTCTCTCTCTCTCATCTCTATCTCTATCTCTATCTCTATCTCTAATCAAGGCATTAGGAGAGGGAGGATATTCAGATAGAAATTGATTCCCTTAGCTTTACTCTCTGTAGAGAACCCTCAATTATATACTTAATGATTCTCTTAACAGTCAAAAACTGTACACAAATGCCCTTAAGCAGAGCATAACACTAATTTTGTCATAAAGATGCAGAAACATGGGTCTGTTAGACCCACATTTATTCTTTAGAATATTTCTATTGATGAATTATTGTTAATTTATGAGTTTTATTATATTAAACAATGAGTACTTAACAGTATTGAATTTTGAATATTTACTGTTTATAAAAAAGCATCAAAATTTTCAACATTGACTTTTTTTGGTGTGCTAAGTCTAAAAAAGAACAATACAAATCAATTCTTTAAAAAAATTCTTATATGAACTACAAAGAAAACACCAATAGCACTTTACAAAAAAAAAATCCTCAATTATCACACCTAAGGTAGTCTGCACACGTGACAACAGCACATTCTACACACACATATAGCTGACATTGACAGCACACGTATTTTTGTTTTCTTGGCCTTTTTGAAGGACATTCTTTTTTTTTTGTGTGTGGGTACCGGGGGGGTCGACCTCAGGACCTCACGCGCCAGCAGGCGCCCGTGCCGCTGAGCGATATCACCGGCCCCTTTTTCGTATGTGGGCTCTGGGAGTCGAACTCGGGCCCTCGCGCTTGCCAGGCAGGCGCTTAAGCCGCTGAGACATCTCACCAGCCCTTGAAGGACATTCTTGACATCTCAGTGGTCTTGCTATTTTTTCAGGTGGTGCTTATTATATTATATAGTGTGTAGTTAACAGGAACGTAGGGTATCGATAAAATAAAGTATTAAATTCTTAATACATATTGTGCATTTAGAATACACATCAACATTTTCACATCAGCTGTGTACTTTCTTATAAAACCTAAAATATAACATTAGAAATAAATTCCTATATGAACTACAAAGAAAATACCAATGGAACTCTACCACAAATATAAGTTTTGCTTCAACTGTCACACCCAAGGCAGTCTTCGCACATGATGACTGCATGTTCCATGCACACATCTTGCTTACACTGACAGCACATGTGCTTAGCTTTCCTTTCCTATGTGGCAGTCTTATTGCCTCTCTTCTCTTCCTGTTTCATCAGGAGCATCCTACAACATTGAACATGCTCTAAACAGGGAAATAAGATATCAATAAAATAAGATAAAATAAAATATCAAATATGTAATGAATGCTCAGAATGGACATCAGCATTTTCACATCAGCTGTATATTTGCTTACAAAACCTAAAAGATAACATCAGAAATAAATTTCTATATGAACTGCAATGTAAACACAAACAGAAGTGTACCATAGAAATAACCTTTGCTTCAACTGTCACACCCAAGGCAGTCTTCACACATGACAACTGCATGTTCCATACACAAGTATTACTTACACTGATAGCACATATGCTTTTTTTCCTGTACTTTCTTGTACAGCACAGTTGATATCTTTTTTTTTTCCTAGTATGTCTTTCTTAGTAGGTTTTTGTTTTTCATAGTAGGTCTTCGTGATGCTGCACCTACTTGTTCACCTGTCCTCTCACAGTGTGCTCCACAATTTTTTTACGTAGTTCCCTGGGCAGAAACATTTTGTTTTTCCTCTGCTGTAAATGATCTCTTACGAGCTCCAGTCTCAGTCTTCTAAGAAAATTTCTCTGTGATATTTTACACTTGTTATTTTCTTTGTAAACTATCAAACTATGACACACATGTTTAGGATCCAGTAAAACACAGCCATTGGCCAATGCTTTGTGTTTCAAGTGACATCATAGTTGCAGCATAACTCATCAACAACATCTACTCTGCCTTTGGTTTTGTTGTACAAAGTTATCATCTCAGGCTTCCATTGTGTTGAGGTTTCCCTATCAATATTTCCATCATGATGAAATGTTGACATCAGCAGTACCAGTTTGTTTTTCATGGCCAAATACGAGGCCAATGTTATCTTTCTAAAATCCAAAGATAATACTATACTATTCTCTGTTTTAAAATTGCAACATTTCATTTGGAATTTCTGCTTTGTTCCTGCATACAGTTCCTATACTTTCTTAGCAAATGTAATATCAGTTGGAAACTGGTAAACCAATTGTATTTTTTTTTTTTTGTGGGTACCAGGGGTCGAGCTCAGGACCTCGTGCACCAGCAGGCACCCGTGCCGCTGAGCGATATCACTGGCCCTTTTTTCATATGTGGGTACCGGGAGTTGAACTCAGGACCTTGTGTTTGCCAGGCAGGTGCTTATGCCACTGAGCTATTTCACCGGCCCATAAACCAATTGTTGAATGTCACATTCCAATTATTTTGGGAGATGAGTGTGACAACTCTGTTCATAACATCATTTGGTTTATTACTATATGAATAAGGACCTAGTGGCTGATTTCCAGGATAAATGTCTAAATTGAAAGCATAATAAGGGCCGGTAAGATAGCTCAGCAGCATAAGCGCCTGCCTGGCAAGTGTGAGGTCCTGAGTTCGACTCCCGGTACCCACATACAAAAAAAGGGCCAGTGATATCGCTCAGTGGCACGGGCACCTGCTGGCACGCGAGGTCCTGATGTCGACCCCTGGTACCCACACAAAAAATAAAAAAGCATAATAAGTCTTTGCATCTACAAGGGCATACATTTTTATGCCATATTTTGACCCATCTCTGTTCAGTAACTCTTTTACATTCCTGCAATTACCATGAGAAATCCCTGCTAAGTACAGCAGACCTATGAGTGCTTTCAGTTCAGCTAATGAGGTGTCATAATAAATGCATTTTTGAATATGGCTATTGGTGCTTATAGAATATTTTACTTGCATTTCAGCCTTTGTGTATTTCACAGCATCTTGTAGCTTTTCATCTGTTACAATTTTCAACATTGAATAGCAGTGCTGGCATTTTGTCCAATACCTTTCATGCTCTGCCAAGAACTTCACTATATTTTCAGACCTAGTTCTAACATTGGGTCATTCCATTTGGTTGTGTGGCCATTTTGCAACATTTCAACTAGTCAAATATGTACTCACATTGCTGTTTTCTTCATCATCTGAATCAAGGAGGTCTGCATTCCCTGTATCTGTATCAGTCAATTCTTGTTCCACTTCACTGTCACAGGAACTTTGGCTCACATGGCCAGTGTCAAAGTTATCATCATCATCATCATCATCATTGTCATCCACCCACACCACTCTTCTGTTGTGAAAGCATGTATTTTACTACAATGAATCATCTTCATCATCCATGGATGAATAATCTGATGATTCACTTTTGACCTCCAAAACTTGCAAATCTGGTTTTTCATGTACTGAACTGGGCTACTTCTATCAGAGAAATCAAAAGAAAACTTTTTTTTTTAAACAAATCGTGTAGTTGTGTTGGTCTATTGGACCCTCTGTGAAGCTCTGGTAAACATATGCAAAATAAAGTTACATGGAGCATAAGGTAGGTAAAAATCCCTTTTGCCACTTTTGCACACATGCACACACCTTGCCATTCATTATGCCAAGTAGGTAAACATACAGATTGCTTCCTGTAGCCCTCAGAGAAAGGTACTGAGACACACAGCTGGCTACTATTATGGTGAAGTACAAATTTACAGTAGAAAAGTAAGGGATGAGCCTGCTTGACCCAGTCTTATGTACCTGGGGCTAAAAGTGCATGGGTTAATGTGTTGCAGATGTTTCTTGGTAAGAAGGCAGAGGGAAGCTTGAATATTTCAGGCCTTTTTAATGCAGTTTTACTCAGCTAGGATAAATGGCTGCCTCAGTCTATCACAATGATTATCTAGTTTGAATAGCCATGAGAAAGTAGCTCCATGAAATTTCCATCTTATAACTGAAAACTTAGGTATAAAATTATTTTGGACCTATGGAATGTGGAGAAACTTTTTTTTTTAATTTTGCTTTCCTTTATTGTTTTGAAGGATTTGTGATTGTGCCTTTTGGAAACCCCCAGATCCAATCTCTCTCTCTCTTTCTTTTTTTTTCCCAGCAAAATTCCAGCTACTCAGAATATTTGGAAAATGGTGAAATCTAGTTACCTTGCTATTTTATATTTCTGATGTTTAAGAACCTTCTTTTTTTTCTATGGATGGTCTTTTCAACAATCACTTTAGAAGAGTTAGGCACAAGGGAAATGCTATAAAATATATTAGTCCTTTCTCCTGTTTTAGTTGGTTATTTATTTATTTATTAAATTAGTACATGTTTGTAGTATATAATGTTTACCTTCTTTGTGGTGAAATTTTTTTACATGTTTTCAGTACATAATGTTTACATTTCCTTGTGTGAGTTAGTAAATGTACGTAACACATCTGAATTCCTTTTTTCCTCCCCTTTCCCTCCTCTCCCTACCCTCTCTGTCCATATGTTGACCCTTTTCCCCTTTTCAAAAGATCTATCTCCCTACTTCCTATCATCTATCTGTTTTTATTATATTTTAAATTTTTGTTGATATATTTTTGCAGTACCTAATGATTACATACAGCATGGGTAGTTGGTACATGTACATTTTAAATCTTTTTACATCCCCATCCAGTTGGTTATTTATAAGTTCAATAGATATTTATTGATCATCTTTGTTCTAGTCAATTTTGGATGAAGAACTGTTTTTGCCCTCAAAGAGCTCACCGTTTAGCATTGAGACAGGTATATAAATGCAATCGTACAGTGTACTTGGTAGAATAGACTAACTGCTATGATAAACAATAGTGATTTTCAGTGGTTTAACACAAAAAGGTTTATTGCTGGGTTATATCACAACCACTGAGAGTACACAGAGAGAATGGGGTAGAGTTTCTGCTTCATACAGTCATTCGGAGACCCCAGCTTCTTCTATGTAGTGGTGCTGCCATTGTTTGGGGCCTCAGACAGTTCTACTGGGCTCTCTATATCTGTTCAGCAGGGAAAGGAAAAGAAAACATGAAGTATCACAAAGGAAATTTCATGGACTGGACCTGGAAGAATCATCTTTACACATTCCATTAATTAAAACTTAGACATATGACTGCACCAAAATCTGGAAGCCTGGAAGATACACTTTAGAAATCTTCAGTTCCTCTCATCAATGAAATATAGGCTAGTTAGGCATCTCAGGTTTCTCTGCACTCTGCATTTATGTATCTTTCCAACACTGTGTCTCATTGTTTCCTTCACAAGGCAAATGATCTGGTTAAACAGTTATTCTTTGTTCTCCGAACTACTTGTCTAAGTCTCATTTTATATGAAAAATTCTTCCATACCAGCATCTCTCCAAAGCCCCTGATACTTAAAGGCCAATTTTAAAATTCAGCTCTTCAATGAGCTGCCACTGTGGGAAGGTTGCAGATTTACTTCTGCTTACCGGACATGGAAAGAAAATGTTTTTCTCCTTAGTTTTTCTATAATTGATCAGCACTTCCTTACAAACTGTGTGTATTATAACTACCAAGAGAAGAGTAGGGGGAAAATATAGTTCCCCAAGGTTCAAAACTCAGCTCAACATAATACTTTAAACATATTTAAAATCCTTTACCTGGTCCAAACATTAAAATCCTTTACCTGGTCCAAATGTTTGATTCAAACATTTTAGATGTATTACATAATATGTAATATGTATGTATCAAAATTATAATAAAACAAATAGCTATGAACTTAATACTCCTTTTAAGCAGTAAGACATTATTCATGCAGTTGAATCTCCTTATGCATACCTCCAGTCACATCTCCTTTACATGGCGCACTTTGTAGCCATTCAGATCCTCTCTTCTTGACTGGCTCCTAAAGATTGGCCTGTTGGTGCCATCTGGGCTGCCAGTGCCACCTCCAGGCAGTCTGGCCAGAGGTTCCACTGCTTTCGACCCAGCAGGCAAACACTAGAACTGGCTAGCTCCTTTATCATTTCAAGATTTGAGGGAAGCATCCTCCCATGGAGCTTGGGAGATGGCTTCCATGGCAACTGCCACAGAGGTCACAGGTCAGGGAATAGTGGGAGAATTTGCTTCCTGCGGTTAAACTCTGCCCAAGGAGAGCAAGAAAACTGGAGGAACCAAAAGATCCACCTCCCCTCCTTCTGCCCCCTGATAGGCTGTTCTGGGAATGGTTCTTTGTACAGCCTGAGCTGTAAACATGTTGACTTATTTTTCAGTCCCACCATCTCCTGTCTTCGGTTTGTCTTTCTTTCATCCTTGTCACCTTGAATTTGCATATCACCAAAATTATTAGAATTCAAAATCTGTATCAGGTTCTGTTTTCTAGGAGACATGACATAAGATGTTCATCACTCAGAGGTAACAATTATGGATTTGAGGTACAATATTTCCATTTAATTTTTTATACTTTCAATACATATGCACATATACACAACAATATATAATACTGTTTTTGCATGCCCTCAAACTTCATGTACGTTTAGAACATAAGGATACTTTTCTATATCCTTATTAGAGTTGCTTTTTTCATCTAATGTTATGTTTGTGATCATTACCCAAGTCTAAAGATATCACTCCAGTCCTTTCATTTCACTGCTATAGTGTATTCACAAATTATTCCCCATCAGTGATAAATATATTACTTGTTACTCTTTCAATCAATTGGTTTAATCACCAGGTTGTTGATATGCTTTTGTGTTGTTTTCTGTTTTTTATTTTAGTAAATAACCCTGTAGTACTCTTACACATGTCTTACACAAATGTGGCAGAATTTTGCTAGGTTTACACTTAGAGGAATTGCTAGGTCGAAGATTTTATTAGATGTTACAAAAATGCTCTCCAAAATCTTTGTACAATTCCTACATGCAGTACATGCAAGATTTCACTGTTTCACATTGTTACCAACATTTTTTTTCTTTTTTTTATTTTATGGAAAAGAGATAAAACAAAATTTCATAACAAAATAATAGAATAATAGTTAATATAGTGCATATTGTTATCTTTAGTTACTCAGAGTAAAAGATATGGGCATAAAAATTTCTCCAATCATATTAGCACAAACCTTCCTTTTCAATGAGCTAAGAGACATTAATAGTATAACTGACTTGCATTTTTTTCTCTTTTCCCTTCTGTCCTTTCCCCTTTCCCACATCCTAGTTCCTTTTGAACAATTTCTTCCCGTTTCACAATATCTATTGTACATTTTAAGACCTTATTTACTCTCTCAGTTTCTCACACCAGGGAAGACAATATAATGTTTACACATGTGAGTCTGATTTATTTCACTTATGAGTATGGTCTCAAGTGGCATCCATTTATCTATACAAGTTTCAAGTTTATCCTTTTTTATGGCTGAGTAGTAATCCATTGTATAAAAATACCAACATTTTGTATTGTCAGATTTATAAATGTATCTATTCTGATTGCTGTGAAGTAGCGTGTTGCTATTTAATCTTGTTTTTGAAGTTGAGTGTCTTTTCATGAATTTCTTACCTATATGGATTTTCCTTGTCCTTTGTTGATTTTTTTTTTTTTTGTGTGTGTGTGGGTACCGGGGGTCGACCTCAGGACCTCACACGCCAGCAGGCGCCTGTGCCACTGAGCGATATCACCGGCCCTTTTTTCGTATGTGGGCTCTGGGAGTCGAACTCGGGTCCTGGCGCTTGCCAGGCAGGAGCTTACACCGCTGAGCCATCTCAGCAGCCCCCCTTTGTTGATTTTTAATTGTTTTCATATTGATTTGCAGTTTTTATTAAAGCCCTAGAGGGCCGGTGAGATGGCTCAGCAGCATGGGCGCCTGCTGGCGCGCGAAGTCCTGAGGTTGACTCCCGGTACCCACACACATACACAAAAAGCCCTAGATACCTGTCTAGTCCCAAGCTGTGATCTGTTTCGCTCTGTTCAGTCTTTTTGAAAATTCAGAAATGTTTAATTTCAGTCCAATTTTATACATGTTTTATAGATTTTCTTTTCATATTTAGACTTTTTATTCATCTTAAATTGGCTTTTGTAGAGGATGTGTGGCAGGAATATTATTTTATTCTTTTCATATATGTAAATGATTGCTGCAGTATTATTTATTGAATAGTGCTTTCTTTTCTTGCTAATCTCAGTATTGTTTTTATTTTCTATATATTCCTCATAAATCTAAGTCTGTTTCTGGTTTCCTTATTGTAATCTATTTGCCTGCTGTTTATTCCAGTTAATGCATATCAATACACACTGTTTTATAAGTCTTGCTTCTCAGAAGTGGACACTTCTTTTTTTTTTTTTTTGTGGGTACCGGGGGGTCGACCTCAGGACCTCGCGCGCCAGCAGGCGCCCGTGCCACTGAGCGATATCACCGGCCCCTTTTTCGTATGTGGGTTCCGGGAGTCGAACTCGGGCCCTCGCGCTTGCCGGGCAGGCGCTTAAGCCGCTGAGCCATCTCACCGGCCCCGGACACTTCTTAATTTGGTCTCTTTTCATAAAATGATCCTTTGCTTTTCATAAAATGATCCTCTGAAATTGACCCTTTGCTTTTCCATCAGATTTTTTAATTAGCTTATAAAAGTTCCATGAAAGAGTTTGTTCTATGAAATTTTTATTTGAATTGTATTTGATTATAATTTTAATAGAATTAAATTTGTGTCTTATTCAAGTCCAACCATTACATAGTAGTAGCCCAATATACAAGTACTGAATGAACAAAAGAAAGATGACAATTTTAAGTTTTAATACAATGTTCCCACTATAAGTTTTAATAGTGCCCAGAACTGAAAACTCATTTTAGAATTAAACAAAATAAATTTTAGAATCAACTGTTGCAGACCTTCCATCAGATAATACTAGCACGTGTTCTACTAGTTTCTCAAAGCATTGAGCGGAATCATTCAGATATTTAAATATAAAGTGCCTAGCACATCAATTATTGTAGTTGTGCATGTGACAGTACTTGGAGTATTTGAATGCATCCTAATTCTGTTTTGCTATACCATCATCCAACTTTATCTGCAAAGATCATTAAAGGCACATGTGTGGTTTTTAAAAGTATAGTCTAGGAAAACAAAATATAAACATTGATCTTTTATTACTTTAAAAACATCATGTAATAATTTTACCATGTATTACTTATTACCTTTTTAATCAATTAGTGTAAGTGTTAGTAGCATTGAAACAAGCTGTAGCTGTTTGGTATGGCTGTTTGCTTGTTGAACTTTAACAGTAGTATCCATAACTCTAAAACTTACTCTGACTAAAATGTAAGATAATCTTTTATTTTAAAGAGAAAAAAGGGGCCGGTGAGATGGCTCAGCGGCGTAAGTGCCTGCCTGGCAAGCACGAGGGCCGGAGTTCAACTCCCGGAACCCACATACGAAAAAGGGGCCGGTGATATCGCTCAGTGGCACGGGCGCCTGCTGGCGCGCGAGGTCCTGAGGTCGACCCCCCGGTACCCACAAAAAAAAAAAAGATAAACAATGAAACCGAGTTTCAAAACAGGTTAGTAGGACAGTTATAGTTGATACATTGTGTATTGTTGTCTTCCTAGTAGTTATTCAGAGTACAAGATGTAGGCATGATATCTTGTCCAAACAATATTAGCACAAAACATTCTTTTCAAGGAACTAAGAGAAGCTAGCTGTAGAACTATCTTAACTATCTAGTGTATACAGTTTTTTTTTCCCTTTCTTCCTTTCCCCTTTCCCCCATCACAATTTGTCTTTTCTTTGAGGCAGTTTCTTCCCAATTCACAATATCTATTATACGTTTCAGATCCTATTTATTTGTTCAGTTTCTCACACTAGTGAGACAATACGATTTTTACACATATGGGACTGATTTAATTCACTTAGGAGTATGGTCTCGAGTTGCATCCATTTACCTATAAAAGTCTCCAGTTTATCCTTCTTTATGGCTGAGTAGTACTCCATTATATAAAAAAATCTTTTTTATCCATTCCTCAGTTGACAGTCATCTGGGTTGTTTCCAAGATTTAGCTATTACAAATTGTGCTGCTATAAACATGGGTACACATGTATCACTGTGGTATGATGTTTTTAATTCTTCTGGGAAAATACCCAGAAGGGGAATAGCTGGGTTGAATGGGACCTCTACTCCTAGTTTTCTGAGGAATCTCCACACTGATTTCCACAGTGGTTGCACCAGTACTACACTCCCATCAACAGTGGAGAAGGGTTCCTTTTTCCCCACAGCCCCTCCAGCGTTTGTTATTGGTTGATTTCTTGATGAGAGCCATTCTTTCTCAGGTGAGATGGAACCTCAGTGTTGTTTTAATTTGCACCTCTCAAATGACCAATGATTTTGAACATTTTTTCATGTATTTATTTGCTATTTATATTTTTTTCATCTGAGAAGTGCATCTTCATCTTAGATGCCCATTTTTGGATTGGGTCTTTGAATTTGGGGGGCCTGATTTTTTTCAATTCTTTATATGTTCTAGATAGAAGTCCTTTGTTTGAGGGACAGTTGCCTAAAATTTTTTGCCACTCTGTGAGTTTTCTTTTCACTCTGTTGGTGATTTCTTTTGATATGCAAAAACATTTTAATAAGATGAGATCCCAGTTGTTCATTCTTTAAAGTACTTCCCATGCAGTTTGGGTTTTTTTCATGAAGTCTCTGCATACCGCATGTCTTCAAGATTTCTACCTAGATTTGTCTCCAGTAGATTTAGTTTCTGTTTTAATATTTAGATCTTTGATCCATTTTGACTTTAGTTTAGTGCATGGTGATAGATATGGATCTAGTTTCAGTCTTGGGCATGTGGAGAGCCAGTTTTTCCAGCACCATTTATTTAAGAGGCTATCTTTCTTCCAGTGAACATGTTTGGCCCCTTTGTCAAAGATAAGGTGGTTGAGTGTGTTTGGGGATGTGTCTGCATCTTCTATTCTGTTCCACTGATCCTCAGATCTGTTTTTTTGCCAATACCCTGTTGATTTTTTCACAGTAGCTTTGTAGTATAATTTCCGGTCTGGGATTGTGATGCCCCCTGACTTGCCTTTGTTGCCCAGAATTGCTTTTGCTATTCTATGTCTTTTCTGGTACCAAATGAATTTTAGGAATGTTTCTCTAGATCTGTGAGTTATGCTAATGGTATTTTGATTGGGATTGCATTAATTCCATATGGCAGTTTTGGGAGTATGGCCATTTTCACTATGTTGGTTCTTCCTACCCAAGAGCAAGGGATATCTTTCCATTTTCTGATATCCTCTTCAATATCCTTTTTTAGGGTACTGTAATTTTCACTGTACAGATCTTTTACATCCTTTGTTAGATTGATTCCTAAGTATTTAAATTTTTTGATGTTATTGTGAAAGGTATGCTTTCCCTAATTTCTCTCTCTGTGAGTTTGTTGCTTGTGCACAGGAATGCTATTGACTTTTCAGTGTTGACTTTGTATCGTGCTACACTACTGAATTTGGATATTAAATCTACAAGTTTTTTGTGGAGTTTTTGGGGTCTTCTATGTAGGGTATCATTTCATCTGCAAATAATGACAAATTAATTTCTTCTTACTTTCTTATCTTTATTCCTTTTATTTTCTTCTCTTTTCTAGTTGTCTTCTCTGTCTAATGTTTCCAGAACTATACTGAGTAGGAGTGGTGATAGCGGACATCCTTGTCTTGTTCCTGATTTTAGAGTGAAAGGTTTCAGTTTTTGACCATTTAGTATGATATTAGCTGTTGGTTTGTCATAGATGGCTTTTATAAGATTGAAGTAAAAACCATCTATTCCAATTTTCTGTAGGGTTTTTATCATGAATGGGTATTGGACTTTGTCAAATGCCTTTTCTGCATCTATTAAGATGATCATGTGATTTTTGTCTTTGGTTCTGTTACTGTGGTGTATTACATTTATTGATTTGTGTATGTTGAACCATCCCTGCATCCCTGGGATGAATCCTACTTGGTAATGATATATTATCCTCTTGATGATTTGTTGCATTCTGTTTGCCAGTATCTTATTAAGGATTTTTGCATCAATATTCATTAGGCACATCGGCCTGTAGTTTTCTTTCTTGGTTTGGTTCTTCTCTGGTTTTGGAATCAGGGTAATGCTTGCTTCCAGGAATGACTTTGGAAGTACTGCTTCCCTTTCAATTTCTTTAAAGAGTTTCAGCATTAGTGGCATTAGTTCTTCTCTAAATTTCTTGTAGAATTACACAGTGAATCCATGAGGGCCTGGGCTTTTCTTTGTTGGTAAATTTTTAATCACATTTTCAGTTCTATTGGCTGATATTTTTTTATTTAGAATTTTTATATCTTCTTGATTCAATTTTGGCAATTCAGTTGTGTCTAGGAATCTGCCCATTTCTTCTGTGTTTTCCATCTTATTAGAATATAGGTTCTCATAGTAGGTATTGATGATCTCCTGGATTTCTGTGGGATCTGTTGTGATTTCCCCCTTTTCATTCCTAATTGCTTGAATTTGTGTTTTTTCTTTCCTCTTTTTGATGAGGTTGGCTAATGGTCTATTATTTTATTTATTCTTTCAAAGAACCCAACTTTTTGATTCATTGATTCTTTGTATTATTTTCTTAGTCTCTATTGCATTAATTTCTGCTCTTATTTTTATAGTTTTCTCCCTCATATGAGCTTTGGGTTTGAATTGTTCTTTTTCTAGAAGTTTGATGTTCAACATTAAGTTGTTTATTTGAGCTCATTCTGTTTTCCTGATGTGTGAGTTCATCGCTATTAATTTACCTCATAGGACTGCTTTCATTGCATCCCATAGGTTTTGGTATGTTGTATCAGCATTATCATTTAATTGTATATATTTTTTAATTTCATCTTTAATTTCCTCTGTGACCCATTGGTTGTTCAGAAGGATGTTGTTTAATTTCCATGTGTTAATGTAGTTTTTGTGGTAGTCGTTATTAATGTAGTAGTCATTGATTTCCAGTTTCATTGTGCTATGGTCAGATAGTATGCATGGGATGATTTTAATTCCTCTACATTTACTTAAACATGTTTCGTCAGCTTATTTATGATCTTTTTTGGAGAACATCCCATGTGCAGCTGAGAAGAATGTATATTCTCATGTTTGGGAGTGGAATACTCTGTAGACATCTACCAAGTCCATTTGTTCACAGGCTTGGTTTAATTCTAATATTTCTTTGTTGACGTTTTGTCTAGTTGATCTATCCATTTGTGAGAGTGGGGTATTAAGGTCCCCTAATACAATTGCACCAGTGTTTATTTGGTTTTTCATGTCAGTTAATTTGTTTTATGTAGTTGGGTGAACCTGTGTTTGGTGCATAAATATGTATGATTGTTATCTCTTCTTCTTGGAGTTTTCCCTTAATGAGTATGTAGTGACCTTCTTTGTCTCTTTTGATCAATTTTGGCATAAAGTTTGAATTGTCTGCAAATAGAATAGCTACCCCTGCTTTTTTCTGGGTTCCTGTGGCATGGAGAATTGTTTTCCATCCTTTGACTTTTAGTCTATGAATTTCTTTTTGGGTTAAATGTGTTTCTTGAGTGCAGCATATTGTTGGATCTTGCTTCTTGATCCATTCTGCCAGTCTGTTTCTTTTGATTTGTGACTTGAGACTATTTACATTGATGGTTATAACTTATATGTATTAACCTTTCTTTTTCATCTTGTTTCCTTCTTGTTTGTTCCCTGTCTTTCTGCTCTGTTTAATTGCTTGACCCACTTGGCACCTTCTTTCTATTGATCTTCCTGCATTTGTGGTCTTCATTATCTTTTTCTAATGTCTTTCAGAGCTTTCTGTAGAGCTGGTTTGATCATAAATTTCTTCAGTTGTTCTTTGTCATGGAAGTATCTTATTTCTCCATCAATTTGGAAAGATAGCTTTGCAGGGTACATCAGTCTGGGTTGGAAGTTGTTTTCCTTTAGGGTTTGAAATACTTCACTCCAAGCTCTTCTTGATTTTAGAGTTTGTGTTGAGAAGTCTGCTGTGATTCTGATGGGCTTTCCTTTATAGGTGATATGCTTCTTCTCTCTAGCTGCTTTTAGTATTTTGTTCTTGTGCTGAATTTCTGGGATCTCGATTATTATACACCTTGGTTTAGATTTATTTTGGTCATGGCTATTTGGAGTTCTATATGCTTCATTTATTTGTATATCAAGTTCTTTATCCATGTTTGGGAAGTTTTCTGCCATTATTTCTGGAAAGAGGTTTTTAATGGCTTTTGCACAGTCTCCAGCTTTCTCACAGATTCCAGTCAACCTTATGTTATTCTTCTTTGCTTCACCCTGTAGCTGTTGGATTGATTTTTCATGGTCTCTTGTGATTTTTAAGGTATCTTTCTTTTCCTGGTCACTAGTTGCATTCCTGTCTTCTAGATCTGATATTCTATCCTCACCTTCATTCAATCCGCTGTGTATACTTTCAATGGAGTTTCTAATCTCCTGCATTTCTGTTTGGATCTGTTTCATTGATTCCATTTCTTGTCTATATTTGGCATTAATGGTTTCCATCGTTTTCCTGAGCTCCTCTATTTGTTTATCTGTGTCTGCTTTAATGTCTTTTATTTGATAGTCATTTCTTTTTGCACCTTAGAGATTATTTTTTCTATCGCCTCTTCCATTTGTTTGTTCACTTCTGCTATCATTTCAGAGGTCCATTTGTTGGCTTCTGATTTCCTCTCTCTCTCTGTGTTCTGGACTTGTCCTGGGTGGGCTGGTTGTTTGGGATTGCATTTTGCTCTTTCATCTTGTCATTTTCTATTTTCTATTTTATTTTGTTTTCTGTGTTAATGCTGTTAGATTTCTAATGTTTGATAGCCTTATCGCTAATGCCAAGGCTTTCCTAGGAGGTGTCTGTTCCTCAGGATGTCTCCTCTAGCTGGCACTGCCATCACTCCTCTTGTCTGCACCACCATACTCCTCTCGCCGGCTAGCCATCTATGGACAATAGAGGAAGCACAGAATGCGTACCTACACTCCACTGGCTGGCAATGCCTTCCTGGGGCAACAGAGGAAGCACAGAGCACGGATCTACACTCCTTTCGACTCCTCTCATTTGCACCACCATCCCGGGGCAATGGAGGAAGCTCAGAGCACAGATTCACACTCCATTCACCAGCACCACTGTCCCGGGGGAATGGAGAAGGTGCTGAGTGCAGACTCACGCTCTGCGTGCCAGCACCGCCCACTTCGGCCAATGGAGGAAGGGCAAAGCCTGGACTGACACTTTACTCATAGGCATCTGGGCTCTGCTGTCCCGGGGCAATGGAGGATGTGCAGAGCACAGACTCAGACTCAGGCACCGCTGTCCTGGGGCAAGGCAAGATATTTTTTAAATACTGAAAACAAATCATATAGGTATATGGTGGTGTGCTTTTTCTAAGACATAAGTGGATTACCAATGTGACCTAACATGTGAACTTTAGTATTATATGAATAATAACTGTGACACAAAGGATTTGGATTTTCTAATGCAAGGAGACCAATATTGAGTAGGGTCTTTTCCTATATAAGTATATCCTAATCAAATTAGATAATCCTAGTGTCGGAAGTTGCCTTGGTAAGATTTATTACTACTTACTTCCTCTCTCCCATCCCTTTTCCCTAGTAGTATCTCTGTTCCTAATGAGGAAGAATACAGTCCATAAAGTAAAGTCCGTAGCTGAAAAGCAGTTTGCAAAATCCAGATGGGCATCAGGGAACCGCAGGTCTGATTTTTGTTCTATAGGCCTAGATAGATAGAGAAGTTGACATGGTCCATTAAATCAATGGGATCATTAATGGTCCATTCTTTCCCTGAACCTCTAGTCAGAGGTGAAGAAAAAAAGATTTCAACATGAGCCTAATGTGATTCAGTCACAGTATAAAGTGGTGTGACAGATATGCGTAAACCCCATGCTCTTGCCGGGAAATTTCTAGGTGCCTAGTGAGAGAAAAAAAAGATCCCAACTTCAAATTCTAACTTCACTTTGCCACCAGCCACTACCAGACTATTTCAAGGGACTGAGACTACTTCCAACTTTGTGCCCATAGAACATAGGCTTCCAACTCTGAAGCAGGCAACTTGACAAAGTATATCTCTGAAGTGAAAGCCATTCATAAAAGTGTCTTGAATACAGGAAGCAAATGTAATTGTTATGTGACATTTTGAGTTCTCTCCTGCCAGGCTGCAGCTTAGAAATAACAGGAAATTGCCACATCTAGAGAACAAGCCCATTCTTGGTGTCCTTATAACCCTAAAATTGCACACATTTTTGCTCCAGCAGGGGAGGGGTGGAAGGAGAGTGCAGACTCTGGAGTCAGGCAGGGTTGGGTTGGAGCCTAGCTCTGTCACTTACTAGCCATCTCCTCAGACAAGACTCTTTGGAACCTCAGTGATATGGGAGTAATGAGACTTGCCAATCTGGTTGCTATGAGGATAAAATAGATGTTACTTCTTCTTTCTGACTTGGATGCCATTTATATCTCTTCTTGCCTTGCTTTCCCAAAGACTTTCAGTACCATATTTGCTGGAAGTATCAAAGTGAGCATTCTTGTCTTGTTCCTGATTGTAGGGAAAGCTTTTCTTGTTACCATTGAGTATGATGTTTGCAGTGGGCTTGTCACACTGACACTTTATTATGTTGAGGGTCATTCCTTTTATGTATAATTTGTGGAGAGTTTTATCATAAAATTGGTGGATTATGTCATATGCCTCCTGCAACTATTGAGATGATCATGTGATTTTTATTCTTCATTCTGTCAGTGTGGTGTATTACACAGGTCAATTTGCATATATTGATGTTTCCTAATATTCCTGAGATAGGCCCTGCTTGATCATGGAATATAAACCTTTTAATGTGATGTTAAATTCCAATTATGGTGTTATTATTATTATTTTTTTTAATTTTATTTTAAAGAGAAGAAAAAACAAAACAAATCAAAAGAAGAACAAATTTTCAAAACAACATAATAGGAGGGTAAGAATGGTTAATACATTGCGTATTACTATCTTTAAGTTAGTTATTCAGGACACCAGACATTAGCATTTAATTATCCAAACATTATTGGCACAAACCTTACTCTTCAATGAACTAAGTAAAAATCGTAGTGTATCTATCTTAACCATCTTATATATATATATATGCAATTTTTTTTCCCTTTCCCTTCTTTCTTTTCCTTATTCCAGTCTCTCTTTCCTTTTGACCAGTTTCTTTTTGATTCACCATGTCTATTGTACATTTTGGATCTTATTTACTCTTTCAGTTTCTCATACTAGAGAGACAATACGATGCTTACACATGTGCTTCTGGTTTATTTCACTTATGAGTATTTTCTCGAGTTGCATCCATTTACCTATAAAAGTCTCCAGTTTATCCTTCTTAATGGCTGAATAGTACTCCATTGTATAAAAATACCACATCTTTCTTATCCATTCCTCAGTTGATGGGCATTTGGGTTGTTTCCAAGATCTGGCTATTACAAATTGTGCTGCTATAAACATGGGTGCACATATATCGCTGTGGTATGATGTTTTTAATTCTTCTGGGAAGATGCCCAGAAGGGGAATAGCTGGGTCAAATGGGACCTCCAACCCTAGCTTTTTGAGGAATCTCCACACTGACTTCCACAGTGGCTGTACCAGTCGACACTCCCACCAACAGTGGAGAAGGGTTCCTTTTTCCCCACAGCCCCTCCAGCATTTGTTATTAGTTGATTTCTTTATAGTAGCCATTCTTTCTGGGGTGAGATGGTATCTCAGTGTTGTTTTAATTTGCATCTCTCGAATGACTAGTGATGTTGCACATTTTTTTGTATATTTATTTGCCATTAGTATTTCTTCATCTGAGAAATGTGTATTCATCTCAGATGCCCATTTTTGGAGTGGGTCTTTAAATTTGGGAGGTCTAATTTTTTTGAGTTCTATATATGTTCTCGATAGTAATCCTTTGTCTGAGGAACAGCTGGCAAACATTTTTTCCCACATTGTGGGTTGTCTCTTCACTCTGTTGGTGGTTTCTCTTGCTGTGCAAAAGCTTTTTAATAAGATGAGATCCCAGTTATTGATTCTTTGGGATAGTTCCCGTGCGGTTGAGTTTTTATTCATAAAGTCTTTGCCTACACCAATGTCTCCAAGGGTTTTACCTATCCTACCTTCCAGCAGATTTAATGTTTCTGTTTTAATATTTAGATCTCTGATCCATTTTGAATTTAGTTTAGTGCATGGTGAAAGATATGGGTCTAGTTTTAATCTTCGGCATGTGTAGAGCCAGTTTTTCCAGCACCATTTATTAAAGAGGCTATCTTTCTTCCAGCGAATGTGTTTGGCACCTTTGTCAAAGATAAGGTGGCTTAGTATGTCTGGGGTTGTTTCAGCATCTTCTAATCTGTTCCATTGATCTTCAGGTCTGTTTTTTTGCCAGTACCACACTGTTTTTATCACAGTAGCTTTATAGTATAATTTCAAGTCGGGGATTGTGATGCCCCCTGCCTTGCCTTTGTTGCCCAGAATTGCCTTTGCTATTCTAGGTCTCTTCTGATTCCAAATGAATTTTAGGATTGTTTTCTCTAATTCTGTGAGATATGCTGTTGGAATTTTGATTGGAATTGCATTAAATCTGTATAACAATTTTGGAAGTATGGCCATTTTCACTATATTGGTTCTTCCTATCCAGGAGCAAGGGATATCTTTCCATTTTCTGATATCCTCTTCAATCTCCTTTTTCAGAGTACTGTAGTTTTCAGTATAGAGGTCTTTTACATCCTTCGTGAGGTTGATTCCTAGGTATTTCATTTTTTTGGATGTTATTGTGAAAGGTATTGTTTCCCTAATTTCTCTTTCAGTAAGTTTGTTATTTGTGTACAGGAAGGCTATTGACTTTTGAGTATTGACTTTGTATCCAGCTACACTACTGAATTTGCTTATCAAATCTAGCAGTTTTTTAGTGGAGTTTTTGGGGTCTTCTGTGTAGAGTATCATGTCATCTGCAAATAATGATAATTTAACTTCTTCCTTTCCGATCATTATTCCTTTTATTTCTTTCTCTTGTCTAATCGCTCTGGCTAAAGTTTCCAGAACTATGTTGAATAAGAGTGGGGACAGTGGACATCCTTGTCTTGTTCCTGATTTTAGAGGGAAGGCTTTCAGTTTTTGGCCATTTAGTATGATATTGGCTGTTGGTTTGTCATAGATAGCTTTTACCAGATTGAGATAAAGACCCTCTATTCCAATTTTCTGTAGGGTTTTTATCATGAAAAGGTGCTGGACTTTGTCAAAAGCTTTTTCTGCATCTATTGAGATGATCATGTGATTTTTGTCTTTGGTTCTGTTAATATGCTGTATTACATTTATTGATTTACGTATGTTGAACCATCCCTGCATCCCTGGGATGAATCCAACTTGGTCATGGTGTATAATCTTCTTGATGATTTGTTGGATTCTGTTTGCCAGTATCTTATTAAGGATTTTTGCATCTATGTTCATTAGGGAGATTGGCCTGTAGTTCTCTTTCTTAGTTGGGTCCTTCTCTGGTTTTGGTATCAGGGTAATGCTTGCTTCCAGGAATGAATTTGGGAGTATTGCTTCCCTTTCAATTTCATTGAAAAGTTTGAGAAGTAGGGGCGTTAGGTCTTCTCTAAATTTCTTGTAGAATTCGGCAGTGAATCCATCAGGGCCTGGGCTTTTCTTTGTTGGGAGGTTTTTAATTACATCTTCAATTTCACTGGCTGATATTGGTTTATTTAGGATTTTTAAATCTTCTTGATTCAGCTTTGGTTATGGTGTTATTATTTTGATGATTTTTATATCTATGCTCATCAAGGATATTAGCCTGTGTTTTTCTTTTCTAATAGTGTTCTTGTTTGATTCTAGGATCAGAGTAATGCTTGGTTCATAAAATAAGCACAAAATTGTTGCCCTCTCTTCAATTTTTTAGAAGAGTTGAGAAGGATTGGTGTTAATTCTTATGACAGAGGACTTCCAGAAGTGCTTCAGGAAGTGCTGAGGATGATGGGATGAGTGTGTCCAAAGTGAGGGGGAACATTCTGAGGGGAATTAATGGCAATGTTTCTTTTTTTGTGATGAATTTTTTAAAAAAAGTTTAAACATTCACTGTATATTTTGATCATACTGTGTATTATATAAATTCTTCAAATTTCTGAATTTTCCTCCTCTTATTGATATCTAATCTCATATCATTTTGGTTGGAAAATATATTTAATCTTTTTACACTTGTTAAGACTTCTTTTGAAGCCTAAAAGAAAGTCCCCAACCCCATACCACAGACCAGTACTAAGGCCACTGAACCAGGGTACACATCAGGGGAAAAGCTGTGGGTTTGACCAAACTTCCTTTATTTACAATCACTCCTCATCATTCAAATTACTGCCTGAGCTCCACCTCTTGTCAGATTAGCAGCAGCGTTAGATTTTCATAGGAGCATGGACCCTACTATGAACTGTGCATGCTGGGGACCTAGGTAGCAGTCTCCTTATGAAACTCTAATGCCTGATGATCTGAGGTGGAGCTGAGGTGGTGATGCTAGCACTGGGAAGTGGCTGCAAATACAGATTAACGTTAGCAGAGAGGTCTGACTGCCTAGACCATGATAAATTAGTTGCTTGCTGACTCATGTCAAAATCCGATCAATGAGAGGCAAGTAACAATTACGCTGCATCTGGTGGCTGGCTCTACAGTGGCAAGTGAGTTGATGTACTTCAATGGTATGGTTGCATCTGGTGGTCATGATCTGATGGTTATTTTAGTCCATGTGTGGCCTGACCATTATTTTATTTACCACTTATGTCTGTGCATTTTTCCTGCACTGTATACTTGTCTCATTCACAGTTTTGGTAAGCCCACAAGCTAACCCTAGCCACAAAAGGGGGAAAAGGAGGAATAAAGGAGGAGACTCTTCGATGAGCCAGCAGAAGACTCTAAGAATGCCAACAAGAAGAAAGCTGCTTTGAAAGTGGAATACAAAGAGTCCTACTTAAATTACAAGTTCCCTGGGATAAGTGATTCATATTACCCAAGCCTGCCTTGTATAACAAGTGGAACTGGCTATCCAGCCAACCCATGAAACTTTCAAAAGTGCTTTGCCACATAGAGACCAAACAGCCTGCATTAACAGTTCAAGTCTGAATGATTACAAAGCAGGAAAATGGAATTGGTCATTTTGTGCTAGTATATGCATTAACAGAGTGGCCGCCATGACTGGATGGCTTTCTGGTTTCACTACTTGATCAAAGAGGTCATTTCTGAATGTGAATCTATGAACTGTGTCATCCATAAAGATTTCTTAAGGTAGACCACTGGCCAGAGTTTTGAGTTTCTTTTATTTTTTATTTATTTATTTATTTTTTTTTTTGTGGGTACCGGGGGGACGACCTCAGGACCTCACGCGCCAACAGGCACCCGTGCCGCTGAGCGATATCACCGGCCCCTTTTTCGTATGTGGGTTCCGGGAGTCGAACTCGGGCCTTCGCGCTTGCAAGGCAGGCGCTTAAACCGCTGAGAACAGTCACCACTGGCAGCACATTTCACTGGCACAGAATGTGTCCCCAAACTTGCTTACTCATGTGTCATATTCAAACTGCTCAACAAACTCAATATGTCTCTTCAGAGGAGGACAGTAACTGTGTGTTCAAGTCAGCAGATAAAGTGGCTCTGGGGTGGCTGGTTGCTGTCAGGTCAGCCGGAGCACCCATGGGCTACAAATGCTGTTCTGTGCCATGTGTATCCCTCACGGTAGACATACCCATTTCCCGTGGCTGAGGGTGTTGCTCGATGATACCTCACAACTGAGCTCCTCTCTGAGCTTTGACCTTCGCCAACAAGAGCTGTCTCTCTCAAAGTTACATTTCCTACTCAAGGACAGCCCATATCCAGTGCCTGGTCCACACAGAGGTTAAAGGCTGGTATATGTACCTCAGGTTTTTTTTTGTTTTTTTTTTTTAATGTGGGTACAGGGAGTTGACCTCAGGACCTCACACTTGCCAGCAAGTGCCTGTGCCACTGAGCGGTATCACTGGCCCTTTTTTCCCTTTATGTGGGTACCGGGAGTCAAACTCAGGACCTTGCGCTTGCCAGGCAGGCGCTTATGCTGCTTAGCTATCTCACCGGCCCATCTGTACCTCAGTTTGAAGTAACTCTAAAAGGTTTCCCCAGCTTCACTCCCTGTGGGTTTCGGTTGGGCATTCCTACCAAATGGCTTCACCAAATCTTGCTTTCCTCATTCTCTCATGAATGTCATTCCTAAGCACAGCTCCCAGTTAACCCCTTTCATTCAAATTTCCAGGTCAGAGGCTGTTTCCCTGGGGACCCAACATAACACGCTGAAGTATTCCATGTAGTAGAGTGTATGGGGTCAGGTTATTACCACAGTAGTCCATTCAGGAATTGTGGAAAATGTCCTCACTCCTACAGGCCGATGAAGAGTACGAAAGAGCCTAGGAGGGCACAACCAACACCTACCACTCCAGCTGAGTTGCTCTGAAAGAGCTGGATCCATTGGACAGGCATTCTATCTTCCCAGTGTTCTTACACCACAGTCAGGCTGGCCTTCAGTTCCCAAAACAAGCTGATTCCTCTTCTGACCCAGGACATTCAATTTTTCTGTAACATCTTCCTAGACATAGTTTCCTGGAATGTTGACTTGACCAGCTTCTTCTTAGCCTAAAGCTTTCACCTTAATTCCTTCTCAAGAAAGCTTTTCTGTCTGGATTCCTCTTCTTGAAGGCCTTCATCTGATTCCCTTTATCCAATTTCCCTGCTTATTTCTTGCAGTATCTTTATTTTACTCTAAATTATCTGTGTATTTATGTTTTCTACAAAATATTTTTATAGCAGTCCATGTCAGCTGGCTCCATTACTGTTAGGCCTGCAGCAAGGCAGAAACCTCATGGCAGAAAGGTGTACCAGAGGAAAGCTGCTCACCTTAGGGTAGCAAGGATGCAGAGAGAAAGGGAGACGCTGTGCTAGAGGGCTTCCTGCTTCTTGTTTTGTTCTATCTGGGACCACACCCTTTTGGATGGTGTCAAACACATTCAAGAATACCTCAAGAATGTAAGTTCTGTGAAGGTAGAAATAGTGTCTATCTAGTTCACTGCAGTATCCACAGTGGCTAAAACAATGCTAGACACATGATGTTCAGCAAAGCATTGGAGGAAAAAAAGAATACTGTTCACTATTATTCTTCTCTCTTCACACTGCCAAAAGCTGTCTCAGACAACTTACAGGTGTACAAGTACAAAAGATCTTGTACAAGAACTCCCAAGGGCTCAAACTACAAGGTCTGAATAGAACCTTGTTTCTGTTGTTTGTGTTTATAATGGTGTGTATGAGAGTTTGTGAGGATTGGATGTATAGTTTGTGGACAAATTATGAAACCAAGTATTGTAGATGGGAGTATGGATATGGTGGTAACTTCTATTTCATGCCTCTGTGGTGTGGTTTATATCTAGATGTCCTCCCAAAGCCTCATACACGCATAGGTGGGACTTTTGAGATGACTAGATCATGGTTATGCAATACTGGTTAGTCCACTGATGGGTTTATAGCTGGGCATGATCTTGGGAAGTGAAGCCTGACTGGAAAGAGGTGGGTCACTGCAGAAAGGTCTATCTCCCTCCCTCCTCCCTTGATCTCACTCTGCTTCCTGACTGCCATGCCATGGACTGTTCCTCCTCTGCCATGCCCCTCTGCCAACCCACCCTGCCTTGGAGCCAGCTGACTATGGACTGGAACTCTACAAACTGGGAGGCAAAATAAATCTCTCCTCCTTTAATATGTGGGTGTTGGTATTGTGTCTCAGTGATAAGAAAGTAACTAAGACACCATGACATGGAAATGTGCCACCAAGGCAACAAACTGATGTTCCTGGTATAGCTTGTAAGTGAGAATGGAATTTACATAGGTTAACATTCTAGCTGAAGCTCATGGTAGAGCTGTCTTTGGAGCACCAGAGACAGTTCTGACATCCAACAGCTGCAAGCCTGGTGGAGGAATGGTTGGAAGCAAGACAGCTGTGTCTGTTCTTGATGTGTGCCTCGGAGCCCTGCAAACAGGCAGAGAGGACGCACACTCTTATAGGGCTCTTCTACCCGCCAGCCACAGCACACTTGCCACACCTCTGTGGAAATGCAAGGTCTGCATGTGTCTTCCCAGAGACCCCGGGTACCATCAGAAGATTCAGGGAGGGAATTTAGGGCACATCCGCTGCAGTGGTGTTTGTGCTAGGTCCTTTAATTTAGCCAGAACAGCTCTGCTTTTCAACTGCTTTCTACATTTCATCCAAGAAAGGAAGAACACTACTGAAGACATTAAAATCACCAAACACTCTCTCTGGCACGGTGTCCCCCGGCCCTAACACAGCCAGCTCTGGGCTTAACACATCCTGGGTTTCAGACGCTTTGTCTTTTAGTGGTCACGGCTGCCAGCATCTCCTGGAAGACAGCCAGTTTCACCCTCTTCTCCTGGCACAGCTGTCACCTCCTGGAATTCCATAAACAGGGAGCACTGTGAGAAAAGTAGAAAAAGAAGAATGCCTTTTAGCCCTATCTCATGGCACACCCTCAGGGCATCCTCTGGCTCTCGGAGCAGCACTGTGGAAAGCCATTCGACCTATTCAGGGCTAGGGCTAGGTAAGGATGTGATTGCCATCAGACCAGCTCCATCCAGTCTGCTTTTTGTCCTTGTCCTCCCCTTGTCCCTCCTGTTTTTGAAGGGGGGATTGTTGGTGATGTACAGGGAAGAAGCAAGGTGTTAGTTTGCTATTGCTGCATTAAAAATTAATGCAAACTTAACAGCAGCCCACATTTATTATTTAATATGCCCATGGGTCAAGAGTCAGGCCAAAGCTCAGCTGATTCCTCTGCTTATGGTCTGTCACGGATGCATTCAAGGCACTGTAGTCTTACCTGAGACTCAGGGTCTTCTTGCAAATTCCTGTGAATGCTGGAAAAATGTATTTCCTTTGGTCTGTAGATGATGGCTTGCTCCTTCAGGACCAAAGGACCACTCAACTGGGGCAGGCCCATCAGGGATCATCTCCTTTTGATGAACTCCACGTGAAACTGATCAGAAATCTTAATTTAATGTGGTATTCACCTATATTTCATCACAATGACTACCTGAGACAGGCACAAAAAGAGAAAAGGTTTATTTAGTTCACAGTTTTAGAAGATAAACATCCAAGAAGTATAGAGCGGACTCTGGACAGAGCCACATGGAGTACATACAGGAGGAAAGACACATCTGGAAACGGGAAGCTGGAGAGACTGGTGCGCCAGGCCCTGGCTTTTGTAGCAACCTTCTCTTGAGTACAAACCAGGTCCTGTGAGACATATTTTAATCTCTGCTAACCGCAGCACCGTTTGCCCTGAGGACCTCCCTCTGGGCACTGGACCGAGGACCAGGCTGCTGACAGAAGCTCTGGGAGGACACACAACAGGGAGTAGGGGGTGTCACAGAGGCATGGATTCCTGGAAGTAGAAGTCACGGGGGTCATTTTAGAAACATTTGGTTACATAGTCACAGGGGGTCATTACAGAAATAATGAAGCCAGTAGCAGTTAATTCAGGTTGGAGAAATGGAAGCTCAAAAAGATCCATTATTATTCATGGTTACCTTGCAGCAGAACCATGTTTTTAATCAGGAGTCAGGGCTCATTCTCTTCATCTCTACTAAGTCATGTATGTGAAAAACAAATGACTCTTGGGAGGTTTAATGGCAAACAACTAGGCAGGAAACCAGGGACCAGGTCCCCTTTCCGTATTTATGTAATTAGCTCCATGTCGTAGTCCTTACCTATTAACTCCACCTGATTCTTGTGAGGATTGGTGAAAAAGCACATAGTATTACAAAAAAAGCACGAAGCACTGCAAATACTAAGCACTTATAAATGCTCACTGAACTGAAATAAAGAGTAGCAGTTTTAAGTTAGAAGAGATTGACTATCTTGACCTCTTCCTTCTCTGTCAGGTTAGGCCTGGAAAGCTATGGGAATTGGTGTGACTGAGAAAGGAAGAGGATGGTGGGAAGGGAAAGGGAGCACCCACCAGACATCACATTTTTTCTTCCTCTACACGGAGGGGCAAAGAAACACTGGAAGAATTCTGAGGAGCACAGTTTTAGGATAAAATTTCTGCTTTAGGAAACTTGTTCTGATGATGTATTGGAAATGAGTTGGAGAGTGGTAAGAAAAGAATACCAGACAGATAATACTGCAGAATTCTGGGTGAAAGAATTAAGGTGTGAGAAAGGGGATGGAGAGAAAGGCAAGAGGCTCTGTAGATATTTATATTACAGAATATGTAGGATTTTGTGGTCATTTATGTGTGAGGGATAAAAATAAATAACGATGGAAAGAAGTCTAAAACAGTCACAAAGAAGTGGGAATAAAGCCAGCAAGATTCCTAATGTAATACAACAAGATCCAGCATTTCACCATCTCCCATTCGTATGGGAAATAGCCTCTTACCAGGACAGGGCAAAGAGAGGGCTTAGCAGGAGCCGTTGTAGCAGATAGAGTGAATGGCAGCATATCTAACACTGGCTCCCAGGCAGCCATCGCTCCCATTCGCAGTGAACCCTGGGATAGCTGTAGCATCACCTGGGAACTTGTTAGAACTTGTTCAGCTCCAGACCACTAATTTAGAAAGTAGGGATGGAGCCCAGTAATCTGTATTTTAACAAGTCTTCCTCGTGATTTCCCTTGACAAGAAAATTCAGCATTTCTCCAGACAAGTCATTTTGTTTCTGAAAATAGACTCCTTGGAAAACCATCAAAGGGAATATATAACCACAGGCCTCTGCAGTGGGTCAGCACACAAGCTGACGTGCAGTTGGCCGGACATGTAAGAAGTCAGGAGGAAAAGCCTCACCTTTCTTCATCACCTGAAGGTGCCAAGTGAATACATCCAAAAACTTACAAGAAAGGAGGTGCCTCTGGCTTGTGTTGTGTTAGCCTTAGAGTCTCGCTTAACATATTTTCCAAAGGGAAGAAACAATGAAGGAAGGCAGGGGAAGGGCAAAGACAGTGTCGCTTAGTCTTGCCCTTGAGAATGCCCAGCCTCTGACTCTTCACCTTACAGTTTTATTTACCAGCCCCACAGGCTCAAAGGCCTGCACCCAGAATCTTCTGGCGTTTTAGAATCTGTAGAATGAGGCAATGGATGGAAGGGAGTACCTGTAAGGATGCCCTAAGTCTTCCTCTCATACTCAGTAATCCATGCAAGGACCCTCAGATCTCTGCAGCAAGGGGAGGGAAGGGCACTGGGCTGAGTCCTAAACCACACCACCCGTAGAGGAGGCCTCGGGGTCCGTTCCAGTGTGCAGTTCCATCTCTGAGCCTTAGCTACGTCACTGTCACAGTGAAAGTTCAGAAAAATGGTATGCACAGTGCATTAACTTTTACCTGATCTTTTATACCACAGAATTTCTGGCCCTACAGGTGAGATCAGTTTAGTGGCAGGAGAGAGTGCTACTCACTGTTTGAGGGAAAGGTCTTTAGGATTTTCAGGATTGTTTTGACCTTAAAGCAAGGCAAAAGCAGCCAAACTCATACACTCTTGGAGGATTCTATGAATACATTTATTTTTGTGTATCTGGAACTAGCACATTTTGGGGTTTAAATTTGAATTGACAGAGAGATTTGGTCTAAGTAGACGAAGGTGGTTTCTCCAACCTTAGAAATAGTTCTGGGGGAAGGTTTTGCGATCCTTCAAGTGTTTGCAGAGTAGAGAGAAAGAGCTGTCTTCCTTCTGAAGGAGCACCCCAGCCCACTGTTCCTTAACTCCTTTCCTTCATTTTCAAATTAGGGTATTTAAAGGTGTCACAGTTTTTCCAAGCTTTTCTTTTGCATACAATATCATCGAGAGATTGCACAACTTGATTTCCCTTCTGTGTAAAATTAGCTCCTTGACTTTTACTGTTTTTCTCTCATTCTTCCTGTTTTCATTTGAGCAAAATATTTTGAACAAGACTCAAAGGCAAGCAGAATGTGAGTCAGAGGCACCTTATTTCTCTAGAATATCTGGAAGGCTTCATTTGACAGCTGGAGGGGGAGTAGAAAGGTGCGTCTTTTCCTCGCTGTGTTCTCAAATGACCAGTCAACTGCACTTCGGCTTGAATCCTCGCTGCATTTGGAAGGTTATACATCCATTTTGTCTGCCTTCCCAGAGGTTTTGTGAATGGGTGCATTCTCAGAATCAAGCATAATAACTGAAAAAATTCACATAAAATTATCTGGGGAAAAAAACTGTTTTCTTGGTTTCAAATAAGCATGGTACTATTTTATCACAACTTGAACCAAAGTGTTGATTCTTGAACTGAAATGCACTTCCTTGTTTATTCCCTCACACATAATTCTGCCTTACACAGAATCCTTCCCTGCAAGTTTTATGTCTGAAAGCAATTTTCAGACTTATTTTGAAAGTCAAATGATTCCTCGTAACATATGAAGTATACTTGGAGAAGCGCTGGAATAATTGTTTTTCAAACAAAAAGTAAAAGCAAAGAAGAATAGGCAGCAGGATTAAGACTACATAGTGCATCACTGTTCACGTAGATTAGAATTTAATTCGCTTATGTAGTATTCAGCAATATTCCCATCCTAATCTAATTCTTCATATGCCACGAGATATTTCTTCTGTTTGCCTTGTACTTATTCCATGTGCTCTTTAAAGGGCTAATTTTATCTAAATATTTTCCTCATTCTTCCCAGCATACACCCCAACCTTAAACAATCACACCATAAAGGAGGAAACGTCTACTGTTTTGTATCCAGTGGCGAAGAAGAGCTAAGGGAAGTAGAAGCCTGAAGAAGTCCAGGAAAGTCCTGATGGGACAATTTTCATCCTTTGGCTGTAACAGAGCAAAATGAAAGGCTTCCCAAACAGCCTTACCATTTCCCCTGCCTCTCCTTAAGGAATGACTCTCACGAAGCTCTCTTCATGTGACTGTTGATTCGGAAAAACCTTGGCATTAAAAACCGGGGAACTTCAGAAGCTCAAGATCTTATTATAACCAAATTACCTGTTTTAAAGACAGCATAGTGAGTTCCTGAAAGTAAGAGGATAAAAGAATGTTAGAGCGACAACAAACTGTAGGGATCATCTGCTTCAAAGAGCAGGTCTCATCCCATTTTGTTCAATATAAACTTTATTATTTAGGTATAGTAAGGCCACAGATCCAGAGATGACTTGCAGGGAAACAGACTGTTGCACTCACAGATCCCAAGAGAAGGGGTCACGCAAGGCTGGAGGGGTCGTGAAGAAGCGCTAAGGTCAGTCAAGTGGCAGAGGGAGAGGCAAGAACTGGGAGCAAGAGCCATTACTTCAGTTTCTGTGAGAAGGAAAGGCAAAGTAGGTTGCAGATTGGCCAGTACCAATAATTTCAGCAGACTGTGGGGCACAGGTGCCAGCCCTAGCTGTTTGGTACCTGGCCCCGGTGTGATTAGGGTGGATGGTTAGAGGCTCAGAGTGAGAAAGGAGGTGGTTGGGGTGTGGGCCTTTGTCTGGTTGGCTTGCTTTTGACTGGATTGGTTGGTTGCCGCTGTGCTTCTGGGAAGTTTGTTTACCATCTCTAGGAACTGAGTGACCTGGGAGGGCATCCCTCTAGGAGCAGGAGGACTGCCCCTTCTGGATTTTCAAGCCACCGACTCACAAGGCTCCTTTTTTTCTCTCTTGAATTCTTCAGTAAAACTGGGAGTTCAAGGAAAATTGCCCAACTACTTGTAATCCTCGCAGCAGGCAACAAACTATTTAGACACATGTCTGAGGCTAACTACCTCCTTGGGGCTGTGATGGATACTAAAAAGCCCACACAAATGGCAGACCAGAAGCAAAGGCAAACCTATGAAGTGGACACAATTTTCCTTTAATGTGTTGGCATTTCCCTTGTGGAAACTTTCCACCCTCCTTAAACCTATTTCCCAGAACTCCAGTGCAGGCATTCTCTTAGCCAGGTGCCCAAGGCCCCCCAGTTTAGGACTTTTCCCTGGCCTTCCATTTCTGGGCATTCCTATCCATCTTACTTTTTACTTATAGAATCTACTTAAAGTATGAGCTGAAATGCTAGGATGGGGTTGGGTGTGTAGGTGACAAATGTTGAGTTGCCTGGAATGGAACATAGCCTTCTCACAGCAGTCCATTAGATTACATGTGTCCGTAATTAGCAGGACAACACTTTGGGTCCCAAGGGGAGAGGTACAGTTGGAGATAAGACAGGGAAGTAGAAATAGGAGAGGACAAATCTTTAGGTAACAGTGTTCATAGCTACTTGGGCTGTGGTGGCTTCCTCAGAAGGAACTGCAAATATAAATAAACTAAAGAGCAAAATAAAAGATAGATAATAGGACACAGGGAGACAGATCTTTTGCAAAAGATAAGGGGACCAAGAGATGGAGGGAGCAGGAGGGACAGGAGAGGAAGGGGATGAAAGAAGAATTAAGACATATTTTATACATGTACCAACTCCCCACGGGGAATGCAATCATTATGCACTGCAAGCATGTACCAATAAAATTATAAAAAGAAAATCTTGCAAAAGAGAAATGAGAAAGTGTTAGAGCAAATGTTCAGACTTCATGACATCTTTTCCTTGAGAAAGCACGCTTGGGCTCAGCTAGTGAACTTTACACACCCAAGAGAATTGGACAGATGATAATTTTGCACAATGGAAGTTGCCAAATGTCATTCTTGTGCTGCCACATTCAACATCAGTAGTTAGGAATGCCCTGGGTAAGTTGTTTGCCTGACTGCGGAAAAGCACCCTGTTTTTCATAAAAATGTTGAGGGCATGCATGTAATGGCTTTTGTCATTTCATCTCACTTTTATAGCATACTCGATGCTGTTTGAGACTTGCTTATGAATTTGGGCTTGTTATGATTTATAAGTGACCTTTGGATGAATCTGAAGTTGTGCCCAGAATTTATACCACAGGGATTCCCTTTCTGTCCTCCTTACTTAATTACTGAACTTATCACACATAAATGCAATGAGAAGCCAGACAAACATTTAAATTATATTCAAAAGGAAGCTTATGTTGGGAAAATATTTGAGCTTCATCCATCTTTTGTCTAATTCAAGCATTCTTTTATAATTTGGCCACCCTGATAAATTATTACTCAAAAGCATTTAAGCCTAATGTATTCTCCTCAGAGTACTGGTAGTGATGCAGCAAACACTCATTCAAACGTTACCTTCCAGCTCAAGATCTGATAACTGGACCACACCATGTAACAAAATTCTCAGGTCTTGGGAAAGGTCACCCCTGAGATCTCATGCTGGAGAGGAGGATCCCACCCCCACACCCACTGCTGAAATGTTGGTTCCTGGGGTCTAGTATGGTAATCCTGTGTCCTTTGTATTCATGGAACATTTCAGAGATATAAAATGAAGAGAAGAAGCTGCTTCTAGAAGCTAGATATTTGTCCCTTTGGTGCCCCGAATAACACATGAAGGCAGGGTGGCAAGGGGAACATGATACGGTTACCAGAATATCAGCAGGTGTCCTCCTGGATGTGTCATCTGCATTGCACTAAAGACACATGGAAGAGTCAGGGCTCTGCCCAAAGACTGGCACTAGATCAAACCCATGCTGAGTAACTAACTATGGGAAGATTTTCCCCTGCTAAAATCCACAGTTGTTATTCTACTTCCTTGCTCAAAAAATATCCCATAGTGTGGTAGTCCAAATAATGATCCTTAAAAGATGTTTATTTTCTACCCCCTGGTATGGTTTGAATATGTCCCTCAAAATCCATGTGTTAGAAACGTAATGCCAAATTCATATGTTAATGGAATTTGGAGGTGGAACCTTTTTGAAGGTGATTAGATTTGATGAGGTCATAGGATGGGGCCCTTGGCATGGAATTAGTGGCCTTATGAGAAGAGGAAGGAAGATCCAAGGCAGCATGTTTGCTGTCTCACCGTGTGATGCCCTCCACCATCATACTATGACACAGCAAGGAGACACTACATGCTAAGCAGTTCCCAGTGTCTTGCTTTTCGGTCCTCCAGCATCCATATCCATGAACCAAATACATTTCTGTCTTTCATAAATTATTGAGTCTCAGGTATTTTGTTATAGCAACAGAAGAGGGACTAAAACATGCCCGGGATATGTTATCTTACATATCAAAAGGGCCATTCTCAATATGATTGAGGTAAATGATTTTGAGAGGGGGAGATTATTCTGGATTATCTAGGTGAACCCAATAGAATCACATGAGCCCTTAAAAGCAGAGAAATTTTGTAGAGGACAGGAAGAAAGAAGATATGTGATTGATAGGAGTGATGGAGAGATGAGATGGAAAAAGAAACAGAGTTTTAAAGTGTGACAATGACTCTCCTGCTGGACTCATAGTCCTCCAAGTCTGCCATGGCAGTTCCCTAGCACTATGCCTTTCCTCACAGCGTTCTTCCTCTGCTTTCTCCATCCGAATCTTGCCAACCTGTGAGCTGCATCCACTCTGGAACAAAGCCACTTTCAACCCACAGAGTCCTTCTACCTTTGCGCTCCTGCTCTGCTTACTGCTTCACTCTACCATATACCTAAGATTCTCCCGCTACCTGGTCTAGGAATTTCCTTACACTTTTAAATATTATTGAAGACCTCAAAGATCTTTTTCTAAAAATTATACCTGTAATATTTAATTTATAAGAAATTAAAACAGATTATTTTAATAATTATTTATTAGTTTATTTAAAAATAACAATAATATTGGAAATCAGTATTCCAAATGACCAAGCTTGTGTTCTACAAAGTCTTGCATGAGTAAAGATTTCATTCAAAGTGCAAAGGAAGTCAGTGTTTGTTAATGTAATAGAGTATTAGATGAACATCATTTCATTCTAAAATAAATACTGTATTTTAATAATGACAGCTACATTTTTCAGAATAAAAAAATTAATGAGAAGCATGACACTATCTTATAGTTTTTGCGGATCTCTTTGGCTTAATGGAAGATAGCTGGATCCTCAATTTATGTTTCACCTATTGATATATATTGATTTGATTGAAGTATTTGGAGAGAATCTGACCTCAAATAGATTCTAGTTGTAAAAGGGAAATTATTTGTTAAGCTTTCCAGGCAGTTCTAGATATTCTTGCTTGATATTGCACCAAAATTAAGTAAGTGTTAGTTTCTTCAAGGTTAATTGGAAGGTGGACTCTGAAACTATCATGATGAATCAATTAATCCGATTACATTAAATCTCATTGGTTTCTCTTGCACTTTGAATGGAGTTATTACTCATGCATAATTTTGTAGAATGTATGACCATTTGAAAAATACCATTTATTGAATTATGCAAATCTTATAAGTACTGACACAACTTATTAAGCAACATCACAAAGAATCAAGTTTGTTTTAATCACCCATCTCATCAGAAAAGTACTTACGTGTTGAGAAGCTATGAAGTCATAGTGGTGACAATAAGGTTTCAAAAGTTCTAATTTTCTTCTGAAAACTCGAATTTGATTGTTGTTAACAAATATATTGCCAGTTGTTTTTCTTCACATAACAGACTCACTTCATTCTTTTTTTTTTTTTTTTTTTTTTTTTTTTTTTTGTAGGTACCGGGGGTCGACCTCAGGACCTCGTGCGCCAGCAGGCGCCCATGCCGCTGAGCGATATCACCGGCCCCTTTCTCGTATGTGGGATCCGGGAGTCGAACTCGGGCCCTCGCGCTTGCCGGGCAGGCGCTTAAGCCGCTGAGCCATCTCACCGGCCCACTTCATTCATTTTTAAAAAGAGCTGCCAAATACCCATGTTTACACTTCTAGACTGATCCAGCCTGTCAGTCGCTGTTTCATGAAAAAACGGCTAGCCCCACTTTCCACACAAACTGCAGTGAGGAAAGGCATTGGCGTCTAGTATCTTTGTCCTTGAGCAAATAGCCAGACACAGCTTTTCCTAAAAGTGAGCATCAGAATTCCAAAGGGACGGCTCAGGGTTCTTTGATTAGAGCAGTTACACCCACGGGCGCGTGCCATCCCCAAGGGAAGCGGGTTATGTTCCTTCGTAGACCCTGATCAACACAGCAAGACAGCAAGGAGGCAGAGCTGAAGGCAAAATCACACTGACCTTAAAACCTTTTCTACTTTATCTTCTTGTAAGAGATGAAGATTAGAAGGCAAGGGAGGCCAAAGGAAGAAGGGAAGATTTCCCTGGAGCCCCTTCAGCCTCTTAATGCATGAAACTGGAATGACCTCGGCTTCAAGAGCAAAGGGAGGATGAAATCTGGCAAGGATTTCAGAAAAGCAGACTGGAGAAGCTAAGGGCTTCTCAAGTTTACTTCCCATCTCTCCCGTTCTCTTTTTTAAGACTGCCTAGCCTCAGGCAGAGCTATGTATCCATTAGAAAAGAACAAATATATAAAACATAGACAAGAGAAAGAGGTAGGGGTGTGGAGAAAAGGGAAGGATGAGAAGAGAAATGAAAAGAAGATAAAGAGATTATTAAATAAAGAAAAAGATGATTGTAAAAAGTTATTTCAAAATAAATTTAAAACTTAAAAAGACTCAAAAGAGATAACAAGAAGAGATGATAAGCAAATTGGTAGAGCAGGGAGGGAAAGAAAAATATTACCTAGGGAAAAATCAGAATAAAATAACAATAAAATTAGTACAATGTCAAATGAAGATTAGAAGATAGAAGATGACCTATGGAGAAGTGTAAGGATAAAATGAAAAAGAACAAAGGTATTTAAAAATTGTAGACGGACTTCCAGGAAGATGGCAGGGCAGTGAGCAGTGACAAGGCAGCCTCTCTGAAATTGGGAGTCCTGACGCTGGAGCATAGCAACATGGGGAAGAGAAGAAGGAGGAAGTGGACCCCAGAGACCCAGGAAGTTCTGAAGGGTGAGCTGGAGCCCACGGGTGGAGTGAGCTGACGGAGGAAGGTGGAAGATGGAGGCGGCAAACCGCACATTGTCCCTGCTCAGCTCCCAGTGGAAGAGAGGAGGCCGAAGCCTACAGAGGTGTGGTGATGCTGGGGGCCGTGGAGGCCTCGGGGGAGAAAGGCACCGGTGGAGCAGAGCCATGGATGCTGTGGGCTGCAGCAGCTGGTGAGTGACTCCCGTCCAAACATCCCCAGGAGAGGGTGACTGACTGGACGCCATTTGGGGTGGGACCAGCTGAACCCGGGACTCAGAGCAGCCGCGGGTTGGCTCCAGCTTGGGGCTACCGGTATCTGGGTGAGGCACAGCCCTGGGAGATGCCCAGGGTTGGGGAGCTGAGATCAAACTGGCAAGAAACATCCACAGTGTTATGGGCTGCACAGCTCAGGTCAAGGCCCAAAGCCAAAGACCAGGGTCAGCCTGCACGTCTGTGGAGTTGAATGGGCACCACACACTATTGCTACTGCGGGCTCGCCGGGCCGTACGGCGCCCGCTCTCACCCCAATCTTTCTTCACCAGTCTCCCAAAGTTTAGGTAATCTTCCTTTGTCCTTCAACCTTGCTTCTAATCTCTTTCCCTTCTATTTCTCTATTTTTCCCCTTCTGTCCCTTTTAAATTTTCTCCCCAGAGGGTAAAATCACTCAATTGAGGGTATATGTAGTGTATATAAATTTCTGATTTGTTTTACATTTTGTTATATAACTATAAATCTTGTTCATATGGTTAAAGGTGGCAAACTAATATTTACCACAGTTTGTCATTTTCTAGGTTGTGTTAGATGCTGTTGTTAATACTGATTGTGCTACTTTAGCCAAGGTGACCTGGTTGTTCTAATCAGTTATTCTTCCTTGTATAGCAAGTCCAAGATTGTCTAGGTTCATAAACAACACCATAGTCCAGTACCAAGGAACCAGAGGCTAGGCCAATAGGCAGAAACTCCTCATTCTTAATAACTTAAAGAGGCAGAATTTTGTGACAGACTCAAATGCCAAAAGCCAACCACCCCCAAAAGACATCTCTGAAAAGTAGTCATTTCGAAACTAGTAATAAAGATATCTACCATAAGCAATTTACAAGCATCAATGCAGACAATAAATTTTAAAAAGTGGCAAATGAGAAGACATGGAAGCAAGATGAAACCCCAGACCTCCAGCTTGCCCAAGGCAAACCCAGGGGGCAGCAAAGGGGAACAAACCAAAAACCACCTGCCTAAACTCTCTGAAGTGGTAACGGTGGGAGTAAAAAAGCAGATGATGAGGCTCTAGAAAAAAATCAGAAATAATTTCTCAGATAACTAAAAAGATGATGACCGCAGTGAAGGACATAGTTAGTGAATCTAGAGTTTTTTATCTACAGATAAAAAACAAAAGAGGAGGTTAGGGAAATGATGGAAACCATGAATGCTCAACATAGGAAAGAAATGGAATCTGTGAAACAGATTCAGGCAGATATCCAGGAGATTAAAAATTGTATTGAAAATATATGAAGTCGAGTCAACCGATGTGAAGACAGAATGTTAGATGTAGATGACAGGTTTGCAGTTAGTGATCATGAAAAGAAAGTTTTTTTAAAAATAGCAAAAGACCATGAAAAATCAATCCAACAGCTGCGAAATGATACAGAGAAGAATAACATAAGAATCATTGGAATCAATGAAAAAATAAGAAGATAGGGCAAAGGACATTAAAAAAAAAACCTGTTCACAGAGGTAATAGCAGAAAATTTCCCAAGCATGGAAAAAGAACTTGGCATATAGATAAGTGAGGCATACAGAACTCCAATTAGCCAAGATCAAAAAATCTACAACACAGCATATACTAGTCAAGATTCCAGAAGTTCAACCCAAGAACAGAATATTAAAAGCTGTTAGATAAAAGAAACAAATCACCTATGGAACTCCAAGGAAAGCTCATCAGAATCACAGCAGATTTCTCAACACAAACCATTAAGTCAAGGAAAGCTTAGAGTGAAGTATTTCAAGGCCTAAAAGAAAATGACCTCCAACCCAGATCGTTGTACCTCGCAAAAATGTTTTTCAAAATTGATGAATAAATTAGACACTTCCATGATAAAGAACACCTGAAGAAATTTGTGACCACCAAACCAGCACTCGAAAATGTTCTGAAGGATATTGTGGGAAGACATAAGACTACAATTCCATGAAGACAAATAGGATGAATCCACCAGGCAAGGTAAGCAATTAAACAGAGGGGAAAGAGAGTGAACCAACAAGAGGAAAATAATATGACAAGGATAAGTCAATACATATCAGTTATAACCATCAATCTAAATGGTCTCAATTCACCAATCAAAAGAAACAGATTGGCAAAATGGATCAAGAAATATCCAACAATATGCTACACACAAGAAATACATCTAACTTAAAAAGAAACTCATAGACTAAAAGTCAAAGGATGGAAAACGATACTCCATGTGATAGGAACCAAGGAAAAAGTAGGGGTAGGTATTCTACTTGCATATGAAGTAGATTTCAAACCAAGACTGATCAAGAGAGACAAAGGTCACTTGGAACAATCCAAGAGGAAGTGATAACCATCATAAATATATATGCACCTAATACAGGCAACTCAACTATATAAAACAAATATTAATGGACATGAAAAGTCAGATAAGCGTCAGTACAATTGTAATGGGGGACCTCAATACCCTGCTGTCACAAATAGATCATCCAGACAAAAAATCAACAAAGAAATATCAAAATTGAACCATACCTTTGAACAAAAGGACTTAGTAGATATCTAGTGTTCCACCCCAATCTCCCTAATGAGCATAGGTGAAAAAATCCTCAATAAGATACTGGCAAACAGAATGCAGCAAACCATCAAGAAGATTATACTCTATGACCAAGTAAGATTCATCCTAGGGATTCAGGGATAGTTCAACATATGCAAGTCAATAAATGTAATACACCATTTTAACAGAACCAAGGACAAAACCACACAATCATCTCAATAGATGCAGAAAAAGCATTTGACAAAGTCGAACATCTATTCATGGTAAAAACACTACAGAAAATTGGAATATATGGTCTTTATCTCAATCTGATAAAAACCACCTATGACAAACCAACAGCCAACATCATACTAAATGGTCAAAAACTGAAATTTTCACTGTAAAATCAGGAACAAGACAAGGATTCCACTGTCACCACTCTTATTCAACATAGTTCTAGAAACATTAGCCAGAGCAATTAGACAAGAGAGAGAAATAAAAGGAAGAAGGTAATGAAAGGAAGAACTCAAATTATCATTATTTGCAGATGACATGATACTTTACATAGAAGACCCCAAAAACTCAACCAAAGGACTTCTAGATTTAATAACCAAATTCAGTAGCATAGCTGGGTACAAAGTCAACACTCAAAAATCAATAGCATTCCTGTACACAAACAACAGACTCAGTGAGAGAGAAATTAGGGAAACAACACATTTCACAATAACATTTAAAAAATGAAATATGTAGGAATCAATCTAATGAAGGAAGTAAGAGATATTTACATTGAAAACTACAGTACTCTTAAAAAGGAGATCAAAGAGGATTACAGAAAATGAAAAGATATCCCTTGTTCTTGGATAGGCAGAACCACTATAGTGAAAATGGTCATACTTTCAAAATTGGTTTTGAGTCTGTTGCAAGATCCTACCTCTTCAATTTTTTGGGGATGAGAAGTTGCTGCCCATTTGGCCTACCTCCTGCTTCTTTGCCATTGGCCATTGTTTATGACCCTCAGGCAATCTCAGTCTTGGCATACAAGATAAAACAACGGATTAGTTATTCAACTGAACAACTGAACAATTATGTCACCTTGGGTAAAGTAGTACAATCAGTAATAATATTATCAAATACAGCCTAGACTCTTTAATAAATGGTGCTGGAAAAACTGGCTTTCTACATGCCAAAGACTAAAACTAGACCCATAGCTCTCACCATGCACTGAACTAAAATTGAAATGGATCAAAGATCTAAATATTAAAACAGAAACACTGAATCTGATGGACGATAGAATAGGTTGGACCGGTGAGATGGCTCAGCGGCGTAAGCGCCTGCCTGGCAAGCGCGAGGGCCCGAGTTCGACTCCTGGAACCCACATACCATAAAAGGGCCAGTGATATCGCTCAGCAGCACGGGCACCTGTTGGTGCGCGAGGTCCTGAGGTCGACCCCGGTACCCACAAAAAAAAAAAAAAAAAAGATAGAATAGGTAGAACTCTTGAAGACATAGATGTAGGCAGAGACTTTGTGAACAAAACCTAACTACACAGGAACTATCACAAAGAATCAACAAGAATAGAAGGAAAAAATAGAAACAAAGCTTTTGTAAATAAGGAGTAGAAGAGGGTTTGAAGGGAGGATAGGGGATTGGGGAAAAAAGAAGAATCAAGATATATTATGTATAGGTACAAATTTCCTGTGATTAATGTTATCATTATGTATATATAAAATGTACCAATAAAATTAATTAAAAATAAAAATTATAGACAATGCTTATACAAAATATAAAGAATACTCCATGGTCTTAAAAAACTTGGAAAAAAAAAATGTTCCAACAGTGACTAGAAGCAAATTTCCTGAAATAAAGATTTAAATCTGTAGGCAGAAAGAAAAATCACGCCCAGTGCCAAGAAAAGTGAATACCGAAGATTACTGTGACACATCCTGGTGAAGTTAGTGAAATAGAGGGATAAAGACGTAATATGAGCCTTCCAAGAGGAGAAAAGAAGTGGGACATGAAAGGGGAAACTGGTCTGAGTGTGGTGGCACCTGCCTGTAATCCCAGCACTCAAGAGGCTGAGGCAGGAGGATCGTAGTGAGTTCAAGGCCAACCTGGGCTACAAAGTGAGTTCAAGGCCAGCCTGAGCTACATAGCAAGACCCTGTCTCAAAAAAAAAAAAAAAAAAAAAAAGGGCGGGGGGGACTAGATTTTCCTCAGATTTCTCTACAACATCTAGTGTTACCAGGAAACAGAGGAACGGGGCCTAGAAAAAGGAAAGGAGGTAAGCCCAAAGAACTCTGTGCCCAGGTACATTGCTGTTCTCATGTGCAAAGGCCCAGGCATTCCTAAGCATACAAATTAGTTCAATAAAAATTAAATTTCAGAAACCTGTAACTGCCACACACAAATTTCTTGAAAATTAAATCAAGACAAGCAAGATATAAAGTTTTTTAAAAACTTGGGGAATAAAAAAGCTGTGGTTAAAAACGCAAGCAACTGTAGTCCATAGTAAATAGATTTAAATATAGGATTACTAATAAGCAGCTATGCAAATATGGTTACAGAAAAAATGTAACTTTTTCACGCCTTTGAACTATAAAGTAATAAAACAAAATTCAGAAACTAGAAAGGAGTAAAGTTAGAATAAAATTTAACTGTACTCATTTTCTCATCTCTCATAGCAAGAGATCAGCAGATATGTAATGGTAAAACTTGCTGTTAAAACCATAATGATTTAAAAGTTGCAAAGTTTTAATTTTATTTTTAATTTAGAAGGAACTTTGACATAATAATAGAACTGTGGTAAAAAAGTATTTATCAGGGAGTTTAGCAGTTCTTTTCTTCACTTTCCTCTTCTCCATTGAAGTCAATGAGAAAACAAATCAAATTTAAATGAAAATTAGTGTGTAATTTTTCCATCTGTGTAACAGTTATTACTGGTACTACAGATTATATGTGCATGCATGCATATCTAAGACACCTAAAATACAGTTCACAAAATGCTTGGAATTTATAGTGTATATATTTTATGAAAATGATAAATTATATAATCTAGGGAAAGAGCATAGTAGGGTTTACATTTACTAGGGTTTTGTGAGAATTAAGTAATTTGACATATGTAAGGGAATTAGCATAATATCTGCTCTGAAGTAAGGACTTAATAAAGGTTGTCATAGTTACTGTTATTAGAAAGAAAAGGCAAAAGAAGAATAAATCCATTTGTGACCAAATTATCTGATTTTAATAACACTAGACTATTGAGTGTAGCAGTTCTTCTTATGGTGAGTCTGGGGTTCAGTGTGGTTTTCATGATGTTCAATGCAGATAGCCATAGTCAAATTCAGAATTTGATGCTAACTCTGTGTAGAATGATGTTCTTAACCATGGCTTGGTCACCACTGTGGAGGAGGCTGAGTTCCATGTCGTTCTTGAAATCTGCATCTTCTTGTTATGCTCCTTTCTTAGGAGCACGCATGGCTTTGGTATGCATCAACGAATCTATTGACCGCTAGTGTCTTTAGAGGCAAGAGAAAGATGAGTTACCAGAAGTTAAGAACACACACACATACAAAAAAAAAAAAAAAGAATTCCTGAAGAATGGAGATACAGTTGAGCTTCACCATAAAGGGCCTATTTGAAGACAAACCCATGATGTGTAGGATTTTAACATTTTCCTTGTTTAAGGATATGTGTAGAATAAGAAGTGTTTCATCTTCTCTTTATGATTATTGGATTATACAAAATCTGTCAACAAAATACTTGAAAAAGTTTTCTTCCTCAGTTTGTTTATGGTCTCACAAGGGCTAATCATATTGACGAGCAGGATTTTACCATGGTGACCATTCTTTCCTATTTAGCAGTGTTGTAATCGGGCACAAAAGAGTGACTCATTTGACCATGATTATGTGACCATGCTTATGGGACAGTGAAAGCAGAAAAACAGTACATGAGTGCATGTGGTATAAGTTGGCTAGAGAAATGGGTAAATATAAATATAAAATTACAATGGAAGATGAAATTTCCAGTGAGCAAACAAATCTGCATAACAAGAACGAGGCCAAGAATGCTGTACCCTGCCATATAGCAAACTCAGAGGAAGCAAAAATAGATGGGCATTGGGCTGGGTCTCCTTCAAGAAACGGGACAGGGGTGTAGGAACAGAGCACTGATGTCAAACTAACCTGATTCTAACACCTGGCACTGCCTTTATGTTTGGACAAACTGATATTTAAAATCTAATAAAATGGTAGTTCTTTCACTATAAAGGTAATAACAGTGACATCACCTACCATACAGTTATATAAACCTGTGGATTCATATATGTGGTGAAACAGTTGAGTGCATAATACGATATATTCTCAATACATGGCAGTTAGATAGGACCAACTAAGAAAAAAGTAACATACACTTAGAAATTTTGAAAAAAGAAAATGGCAATGTGAAATCCTTAGATGTCCAAAGCAGTTCTGTAAATGTGTTTAACCAGCTGGAGTAGACAGTTCCTTGTCTTTCTTTCCATACTACAGAGCCTCTTGACCCAACAGGCACCCTGAGTTCCGAGTGTAGACCTTCTGCCACCTTCTGTGTGGCCTCTGCAAACCACTTAACCTCCCGCCTTAGCTTCCTCAGCTGCGTGATAAAGGGGCCATTGCTTGCTGGTGTTGGAGCCAAAAGAAATATGGAAGATATAAGAGCTCTGAAAAACTACGTTGTTCCGTGCCAAAGTGAAGGGACAGACAGTGATGTTGATAATTAGGTTTTAATTTCTATACTTGCTCTTCATTCCACTCTGTAATCCTTTCTCTTAAACTAAGTGCTAAGACATTGTGGCTGTGGACTGGGGGAGAAGGTTTTCAAGTTACTGTGCCTTCCTAGGGTTCCTTTGAAGGGAAGTTCCTCCTCTTCCTAATTGAAAAGCCCCATGTATCCGCCAGGGCTTGGCTTTAGTATCACTGTTCTGTGACCCCTTTTCTAACTGCCGCCTTGTCTGTTCTCATAGCACACAGCCTCTTTTGTAATTCTTAGCTACATTGGCTTGTGTATTTCTTTGTAGTTCTATGTTTCTCACTAACATATAGTGACAAGCATTTGATCTCCTTGTAGCTGAAACATTCCCTATCATCATCATCCAACAGGCTGAGTGGATGACAATAGGAATTCAACAAATATTTGAAGAGAGAAAAGCTAGGAGTGGAGAGGAAATGACTAGTTACTGAATATCTAGTAAATGTCAGGCATGTAGCAAGCCTTTCTCATCTATTATTTATTATATTACTCACATCCTTTTATGTGTTCATTCATTTAACAAATATTTATTGAGTCCTATTGTATGTGCCAGATACTGTTCTAAATGTTAAGGATACAGTTAACATCAAATGAAAGGAGACAGACAGCCAACCAAAAAATTAAATATATAAATATGTTAATTGATGATACATTTTATGAAGAAAAATAAAATTGGGTAAGAAAGTAGTTACAGAAGTTAAGGTAGTGTTCTGTTTTAGATACATGACCAAGGAAACACTTTGTGATAAGGTAAATTTTGAGCAAATAACCAAACGAAGTAAGCTGATAAGCTATGGATATGTAGAAGGAAAGCATTCTTGGAGGAAGGCTAGGCAATTGAAAGGCCCCAGGCAGGAACACATGCAGCGTGTCGAGGCCCAGTGTGGAGGCCAAGGTGTCTGGAAAGGAGTGATAAAAACACAGAAGGATCTAAGTTAGAGAGACAGTAAGAAGCATGTCCTCTAAACCCACATGGGAAACCATGGGAAGACCTTGTGATTTTATTAGAAGTGAAAAGGGAGTGTAGGAGAATTTTGACCAGAGGAGTGACTCTTCCAGTTTCATACAGAATACAAACTGTGGGGTAGCAAGGTTGTTGGAGGGAGTTAGTTATTCCCTTATTGCAAGAGAAGAAGAGAAATGCGATGGGGAGAGATAGTGAGGGTCCCAGCAGGATAACAGAGGTGGAAAGGGGTGCAGCTTAAGGAAGAGCCAGTAGATTTATTGATGTATTGGATGTGGGAGGTGAGATAAAGAGGCTTTAGGTTTCAGAAATAGGGCAACTGGAGATGCTGTTCATTGAGTTGGGGAAAGTTGTGGAAAAAAGTTTGACTAAGAAACTGAAGAGTATAGTTTGGCTAGGATGAGTTTGAGATGACTCTTCTATACTGTATTCAAGTAAGGTTTTTGAGTAGGTGATTTCAAAAAGAGTCTAGAATTCAGGATAAAGTTTAGGGCTGGAGATACACATTTGAGGGTCATCAGCATAAATTATATTTAAGATCATAGAAATGGTTGAGTCATTATTACTTTAGCTATTGAATTACTTTGTTTGTGCTTCAAAACTGTAGCACTAAAATTTACTTTAACCTCAAACAAAAAAGTAAACAAATTCATAGAACTGGATGAGGGTCTTAAGAATAGATAGGTAAGAGGAAAGCCCTACTGATTCCTGGGCAACCCAATGATTAGAAGGTGGGAAGATAAAAAGAATCAAGTAAAAGAGGCTCCAAAATAATAATGACATGGTTAAAAACAAAGCACAACAAAAGGACAGAGGATGATGTCTCAGAAGCCAGATAGGGGAGGTGACTCAAGAAAACAGACAGTCTTCAATCAGAAGGTTCAAGTGCTGCTCCTAGGTCAAATGAGGTTCTAGAATTGATTTGCTAGATTTATTATTGCCATCAGATTTAGTCGTTTTTAGTAGGCATCTTCTTCCCTTTTAGACACCCAATCAAGCTGAGGTTCGAAGAGATTAAGCAACTTACCCAAGTTCAGACAGGGTAAAGAGAGATTGTGACGAAAACATAGGTTTGTCATCTCCAAGCCAAAACACTTTTTTCCTCCTTTGGTCTTGGGGTGCAAGTTGGGCCCCCACAAATGACACAGATAAGGGGAGTGTGAGGGGATGAAGTCGTGCCTGCACTCTGCTTGCCAAACTAAATGCCCTGAAGCAGGGAGTATGATTACGGATCAGGTGTCTCTTCTCAGGAAGGCAGGGCAGAACTCGGCAGCAGGGGAGAGAGGTAAGAGGCTGGACACCTTGAAAGAAAAAGGTTAACTTTATAGAGTAAATCTGGGCACTAGCTCTGCATCAGGATTACCTTGTGAATAATTAAAATTGTACACTACCTGGGCATCACTGCAGACCCACACATTGCACTCTCAAGAGTGATCACTAAAACAAAATAAAAATAAATAAAAAACAAAAGAGTGAACACTGTGGAGCCTAATGCTTATAGGTGGGTTGTACCTTCAATATGAAAGACTTTAAGACTTACTACACTTACACAGTCTTCGGAAGACCATGCAAATGGCTCTTTGACTGGGACATTCCAACCCAGGTATATCAGTCTGTGCTCACCAGAGAAACAGATTTAATATAAAATATTTAAGGATTTACAAGGTGGGCTTACAGTGGCTGCCTGCAAATTCAGGTGTGGAAGATTACGAAAGGGGCTGTCTCCATTGTGGAGATTTGAAGGATCCAGTCAAAGGTGGAAAGACCAGTTCACTTTAGCGTCCCATATGAGTCCATGTCAGGAAGCTGAAGGATCTGCATGGAAGCCAAAGGTTAATTTTGACAGTCTGAAAGGCCTTACAGCCCTTTTAATAACCATCCTGTGGACCATGTCCAAGGCAAACGTGAAGACCAGAGCTCCTCCAAAGAGAGAGCAGCAAGACTTCCTTCTTCATTTCCCTTTTTTATCTTATTCAGGCAAAAAACCTATTGGCTGGTGCCACTCACACCCAAGGTGGGTCTTCTGTCTTCAGTAAATCCCTTCAGCCACCCTCAGAACTATGCTGATCCAATCCATTTAGTGTTTCTTAATGAAACTGACCATTAACTATCATACCAGGCAACACCAAAGAGCAGTGGACAGTCCTCAGTAGTTTTTCTTACTCTATTCTGGGTGTCCCCACTGCTGTACCCTCCAATAGACATCCCTGAAGTGATCACCAGAGAAGCTTCTTTTCTTTGGGCCCTCTTTTTCTTTTTCCTCCCAGGCCCTTTAGTTTATATATTTTGCCAGTGTTCCCTTTGCCTCTTATCCAAATTTAATCAATTATCTCTGTTTGGTTGAGCAAGGAGGGCTCTGGATATTGTTAAGAGGAAGGAAGACAGATAATAAGCCTCGAAGAAGCACTCATCTGTAGTCTAGCTTCAGGATGGTTATTAAAAAGTCTGTAAGGCCTTTTTGACTGTCAAAATTAACCTCAGCAAAACTGGCTCCCAGGTATTGTGCTAAAAAGGATATCATCTCCTTCTAGCTTCTGTGCCAAACTTCAGACAGAAAAGTGTGGGTGTTAAAAGCTGGAGGAGGATGCAGTGAAATGAAACCAACCCGGCACTCCATATTCGGATTTTTCAGAAGTTCCAAAAGTGAACATACGGAGGAGTTTGACTGATCATCACTCATATGGCCCAGCTCTCCCACCTCCTCCCACCGCCTTGTAGATAAGGATCCTAAAGCCATGAGAAGCAAGCGACTTGGGGCAAGGCTGTGCAGCAGGATTAGTGGCATCGGTGACTCGAAGTCAGGAGACCCAATTCTGAGTCTGGAACAAGAGAGACAGGAATCGTGTAACAACCCACCTTGTGAGAAGCCATCCGGCAGGGACATCACACCACAGTAACCCAGGGGACTGCAAACAACCCTGGAACCTGGTCCCCACCATGGAGATTCTGGTTTTGTTTTGTTTTGTTGAGATGGGGGACTCAATATGTTGCTTTAGCTGTAACTTATAAGCCTTAGCTTCCTGAGTAGCTGGGATCAAAGACATGCATCTTTGGATATGGCTCCACACACCTTCCTCCCCGCTCCCTTTTTTTTTATTGTTGTTGTTGTTTTTGGTTTTTTTTTTTTTTTTGAGGCGGAGTCTCACTGTGTTGCCCAGGCTGGTCTTGAATTCCTGGTCTTGAGCTCAAGTGATCCTTCTGCCTCAGCCTCCCAAGTGCTGAGACTATATAGACAGGCACCCCCATGCCAGTTCAGAGATTCCAATATAATAGCACGAGGAAGACCTAAGAATCACAAAGGATTTCTGATGCTTAGCCAAGTTTAGGGGACTTAGACAAAAAGCAATCAGCTGCAGTCAGTCCTGGGAGCTAAAACGCCTCAAGCTGGCTTTCCCATAGGAAATATCCACAGCCTGAAAGCAAAATGAATGCAAATAGAGATGGTGTGAAGAGAAGATTTGCAGGGTATAGGTCAGTGTGGGAAGAGAGTGACTCATTCTCCCACTCAGTCTTGTCTTAGAACACAGATGAGGGCTTTAGGTCCCACAGGCTCTGGCTGTCTGGGACACGTTAGGTGTCACTCAGGGCAGAAGGAGTGGGCTCTGGAGGCCGATGAGAGGACATGGGCCCTTTGGCTTCTCCAGCTTCTGGCTCGCCTCTCACTCTGGCTGCCAGGCACCTCCGGTCATTAGCATGGGTTGAATATCCTGTGGTCATGGTGAGCTCAGCCCTGGACTTGCTCCAGTTTCTGGGAGACCAGGATCTCAACTAGCACAAAGGATCTTGGAAGACTTAGCTGAAGGGGCAGTCAGGAAGGAACACACTGGACTTCCTGCTCCTGGTTTGGAAGAGAAGCACCACTGGAAGCACCTGGGATCGAAGACCCCTCCACACAGAGTTTGTGCTTTGCCTTTCCTTTCTCAAGAATCCTTCCTTTTTTGTTTTATTTTGGTTTTTTCCTATTAAACTGCAAAGAACAAGAAAGGATTTAACCAGTGATGTAAACACACCCTATTAACATTCCAAAGAATGCAGCATTTCCCTTTCATTTGAATAAATTATTAGATTCCCCCAGTGTCTTACATAGTGGTCCTAGAAAAGGTTTGCAAACCCTTTCTACGCTGGGTTTCCCAAGGTTTGGACCTTACACAGGCCCATGGGACACTGAGCCATGACTTTGGGGTGGTCAGGCAGCCGCATAGGCCTCGGCCACTGGACAGAGCACCCTGAGACAGCCATAGCAGGTGACATTCTCTCCCAGGGCAACAGCACAGCTGCCTCTCTACTTTCCATGCTGTTATAAGGAGCCAGCTCTGGCTTTGGGGAACATGAATGATTGGAGTCCCACTTGTCTGTGTGGAAGGTGAGTGTTGCAGAGAGACGGGGTACACTTCCTCCACGCAATCTGAATGGGTCTTAAAGAAAGCTGCCCTCATTCCACTGGTGCTTGTTCCCCCGAACTTTGTACTCTCTTTCAAAATGCAATAGTTCCTGGAAGAATTAGTTCATTAAGCTTACTGAGGGTTCAATTAATATTTAGTATAATTTCATTGGTTTATGCTTAGTAGGGTTGAGATCATTAAGTATGTGGGGGTAGGGATGAGAGAGAGACAGAGGGCACAGAGGGAGGGCGAGGGAGAGGAAAGCAGAGAAGAAAGGAGAAGAGGAGAGGTTGATTCTGGATTCTGGGGAAGGCTACGGGGAGGTCTACTCTGCAGAACCTGGAAAACCAAGACAGCACTGGGGATGTGGTGGTGATGGGTGAACAGGCGTGATGGGAGAGAGCTAAGAAAGGGGATGGAGTGTGCCTCATATCAGCACTTTCCAGTTTTTCGTACAGATATCTCAGAATCACTTAGGAGAATGCTTGAAGAATACAAATGCTAGGATTCCTCCCAGAGCTACAGTGGCTCAGTGAACTGAGTGCTGACCAAGTTTGAGGAACACCACCCTTAGGTGTCCTTCATCTATGTAACCATTTTGCAAAGCCTCAGCCTCAGCATGGCTCTTTCCTTACCAAACTTCCCCCTTGGAGTATTAACCTGGTCTACCTCAAGGGTCTTCTAAGCCAAGAGTACAACACTGCAGGGAAAGAAGATTAAAATGAGAAAGTACTAAATGTCAGGTAGGCCAGTCCCTCCCCCAGGCTTGCACCTCAAGGAAAAGCAGGGTTTCTTGGAGTGGCTCACTTTCCAGTGGCCAAGACTCTGGATTTCTTTGACCCATATAGTCTTTGAAGCTCTGGAATTCTTTTAGCCACTGAGAATGCACAAATATTTAAGGAAAGACAAATTGCACTGTGGTCCCTTCCAGTAAGAGATGCTTATGAAAGACAATAAATTTGGGGGGCTCCTTGTGCCTTATTAATGTCAGGATGTGGTTGGTGTTCTGGGGAGTGGACTCAATCAGCCAAAATCCCAGTTCCAGAGTGTCCCAGAGACATTCAAGCGGCACAGCCATGCTGAAGGCCTGTGAGAGACAGGAATGGGAGCGTGGGGAGGGGAGCTGGGGAGATGAATAAGAAATACTTCATTGTTATCCCCCAAAGACTTTGACAATTTTTAATAGATTTATTCAGTTGAATCTGCTCAGTGACTGGAGAGCCTCAAATCTGAAACCATTTTGGTGTGTAGCTTGTATCAGACTATAATTGGTCCAATATTTGAACCAGTTTGGATTTTCATTTAATGAGTTCCTTGTCCAGATCCAAACAACTCTGGAATCATTTCCAAGCTTGAATTGATTCAAACTGTGGCTATTTCTGAATGATGATGGGTTGGGCGGATGTTTCGTGGAGCTCTGTGGAACTCAGTGGGAGGGCTGGGACAGGAGCGGCTGGATCCATACTCATCCAGCACTGAAGGGCTCTAAGCTGGACAGTCCAGTGCCCCAAGGCCAGAAAGTCCCTTCAATGAGGCCCAACTGTGTTTGTGACTCCCAGTAAAAGATCCTGACTCTCCCAAGGAGAAAGTGAGGCTGGTTTGCCTCTGGCTCCCCTGAAGCTTTTCCTCTGTAAGGAGGAAAGCAGGTCCAGCTCTGGAGTTGTGCTGCATGAGAAAGAATCATAAATGAAACTGCAGTCTACATTTGGAAGGACCCAGGACACTTACGGCAGGCGACAGCACTGGGGACAAACAACAGCCTAAGACAGTTTAAAAGGAAAAGCTCCTGTTACCCATAGGAGGCTTCGAAAATCTCTGGCACATTCCTGGAAATGTAGAAAGCCAGATGCTTACGTAGGTAGCACTGTGTGCTTGACCAGGTTCTGTGTATGTACTCAGGATAGATCAGAGAAAGTCCTCTACTTTCACATCTGTGCAAGCTGGAGTGAAATTTCACAGATTTCTACAGAGCTACTAAAATCAAGACTGTGCAGTACTATCATTAGAAGAGACACACAGATCAGTGTAGTAAAATTGGGAACCCCAAGTAAACCCATGCATTGTGATCTATTGATTTTGGAAAAGACAATTGCCAAGACAATTCAGTGGTGTAAATAGCTTTTCCAATAAATGGTGTCAAGACAACTGTAAACCCACATGCAAAACATGAAACTGATGCTCTTTCTCATACCATATGTGCAATTAACTGAAAATGGATCAAAGACCTAAATGTAACCATTAAAATTATAAAATACTGGAAGAAAATTCAGCTATGAAATATTGGAGCCTGAGATTAAGCAATCATTTCTGTATGATTTCAGAAGTTCAAGAAAACAAAAGAAAAATAGATAAATTCAGTTTCACCAAAATTAAAAACTTGTGTGTATCAAAAGAACACTGTCCAGAAAGCAAGAATTGTAATGGGAGAACTTTCTGGTGAGAGTGTAGCATCCACAATAGGTAAAGGACTTACAATTCAACTCTAAAAATACAACACAGTTTAAAAATGGGAAAATGATAAGCTCATGAAAATATGCTCCGTTCTAGCAATGAGGAAAGCAACTAAGACAATTTTTGGCTGAGGTCTCTAAAGAACCATACTCTAAAAGTAAGGGCAGAACAAAATGGAATAACGTTGAATAGATTGAGGTGATTGGCTCATATGCTGTCCACCTACTAGAAAAAAATTTAATGCTCGATGGAAGATGATAACATCATTCAAAGATATGGTTACCATATTTCAGACACTGAATTCAGTATTCAGTTCAACTTTACTAGGTATGTCATAAAACAAAACAAAAACCCAAGAGACTGAAAAAAAGAGATAATAGACTAACATGTGACTTGACAAAGTGTGTAAAAAAAATGAATTTCGATAAGCATGTGAAAAGGGATCAAAGAGAATTTTTTTAAAAATGCAATAATTGAATTAAGAATTTAAAGAGTAGAAATCAAAGAATATCTCATCTCACTCCTTTCTGGCCTGTTAAGCTTCTGCTGAGAAATCTAATAATAGTCTGTAGAGTTTCCTTTGTACATGACCGATTGCTTTTCTCTTACTGCTTTCAAAATTCCATCTTTGTTTCTGCCTTTTGACAATTTGATTATAATGTGTCACTGTGGATTTCTTTGGCTACATCTTAGCTGGGAGTCTGTTTAGCTTCTTGACAATGAAGTCCAATTCCTTTTCCAGATTTGGAACATTTTCAACCATTATTTCTTTAAATAAACTTTCTGCCCTTTTCTCTCTCCTTCTGAAACTCCCACTATATGTATATTGGTCTACTTAATGTTGTCCCATAAGTTCCTTAAGCTTTGTTCACTCTTTTTGCTTCTTCAGATGGGTAATTCAAGTGGCTTCTCTTCACATACAGTTATTCATTCTGTTTCATCAAGTCAGCTGTTGACCCTGCTAGTTAGTTTTTCTGTTCAGTTATTATATTCTTCAGTTTCAACACTTCTATTTTGTTCTTTTGATATTTTCAGTTTATTCACACATCTTTGTTGAACTTATAGAATGTCTTTAAAATGATTCAAAGTTTCTTGTCAAGTGATTCATGTAATTCAAGTAATGTCTGTTTCTTTAGGGTTTGTTTCTGGACAATTATTTTGTTTCTTTCTTTGGGTCATGTCTCATGTTTCTTTATGTGTCTAATAATTCTATTGGGATCTCTATACTAGAAATAAAAAGGTGTCTCTCATAGTCTGGCTTCCTACGGGGTAAGATTCTCACCAATCAACTGTGGTCCTAAAACCTGCTAATAAGACTGTCGCTTCTCAGCCTGTTTGCACAGTTTTTCAAAATTTGCCAGTTTCTTTTTCAGGGGTTCATAATCTCTTGGTCCCTCTGCTGTTTCCTGAGGTATTGCAAGTTCTTTCATTTTGGAATCCACATTTAAAATGTGCCAGCTGGCCATCCATGCCCATCTCAGGGAAGACAGAATCAATCCCCCTCCGAAAAGTCAGAGCACTTGACGTACGCTCACTCCTTTCCCTCCGTCCTAAAGGAGAAGCATCGAGTTGTATCTCCTGATCAAGCCAAGATGTGTTGTTGCTCTCGCTTTTCTTTGTCATCAGCAGCCTGCATGGATCCAGATGATGGCTGTGCTGTCAGCACCGTGAATGAGTCAGGGCAGAAATTAGTCCTTCAGATGCCCTCTGAAGAGCCAAAATGCTGAAGACACCCTCCATTCTTTGCTTACCCATTTCAGTGTGGCTATTTTTGCCTTTCTCCTTGCCTGAGGTACTGCCACCACTTAATTAGATTGCAGAATTCTCCTAGAAGTATTTGGATCCATGTGTCAGTAAGTCAGTGTTTCTGTCAGGGAACAAAGACTGGTCATTCCTATGGCACTGTGCTGCTGAACTCATTGCTCCTATACATATTTTTACACCAATAAAGTAACAACAAACTCCTCTGCGTTCCGTGTATGTTACCAGGGAAGGCAGAGGGACGAGGGGGTTAAAGTGGATAAGTGTGCACCTACAGATGTTCAGGAAGGGTGGCGATGGCAACAAACACAGAAGGAATGGCTACACCACCTCAGAACCGCCAGCGACCTCGAGTGGAAAGACCAGCTGATGTACCAGTGCAGGCTCTCTTCCCTACGAGAAATCACTTTGGATAGAACCAGCCTTAGGCTGCTGTAGAAAGTCGTATCTTTCTCATTCCACGTGGCTTTTCTTCTAACAACTAAAATGAGTCCTTGGATCCTTTAGAAATGCACAGCTAGAGTTGCTTCGCGAGTCCAGAAACACTTATCTTCCGTTCGTCTGATCGCGGCCTGTAGTGCCTGGAGTCCTGGAGGAGTTCCTCCTGGGTACTCTGACAGTCAGCTCTGGGTTTGCCCATAATACCATTTGATGATGTTTCTTTCCCCTTTTGTGTCATGAATTGTCGTTTTCCAGTCTTACAAGCCTTGCTAATGATCCTGTTTCAGTTGAACTGGAGGCACAGTGCCACCTCTTCTGTCTGTGAAAGGAGGAAACACGGCAAATCCCAACAGCCCCTGTCAAGGGGCCTCAGAGGCCCCTGAGGAAGGCCTCAGAATGATGGGACTGTCTCAGTCGCCTGCCTAGTTCCCTGCCCATGGGTCCGTTTGTGCATGGGGGAATAACGAAGACAGCTTTTCAGGATGTTGGCAAGGTGGCAGGGACTCATTTTAAAACTTCACACAGACTGCAAGGATAAGTCTGTCTTTCTCAAAGGGTGCTCGATCTCAGAGCCTGGAAAACTAAATGCAAAGGAATTTCAAGACACTATTGTGCAATTTTCTTTTCATCTTGTCTCGTCACCTTTTCTCTTTTTATTCAAAAAATTGGTACACTGGCTTCATTTCCCAGAAATTACATGATTCTTCTCCCTGAAGTACTCATCCCTTGGCAGGAAAGATGATTGACACAGACACATAAGCTGAAGCAAAATTTGTTTTTGTTTTTAACCACATTTAATACCCACTCCTTGATCTAGACTAAAGAATTTAGGAGTAGGAGAATTAGGAGATTTCCTCCTTTCACTTTTTGTTTTCCTTTCTTGTTTTGTACACAATGTATGACTGCGTCGTAATTAAGGTCTCCCATACGTGCTTGCAGGGCTGCTTTTCCTCGTTAATTCACCAGCTTCAGTATCTCAGGAGCTGTGTTCTGAGTCTCGTTGTGAACAACACTGTTCTCTTGCTAATTCACACTCATCGTGTGCACACATCATTACGCAGACCCAGGCCTTCTGTGGAAATGCGCACAGTGATGAAATCCAAGCCATTGCTTGGGATCCATACTGACAGTGCAAGGGGAAGGGTACCGTAGTGGAGTGCGGATTTAAGGCCAAGGGAGCGGCTGGGTCCCAGTGACAGGTCCATTAACCTGAGACCTCCTTTGATCCATCTCAATGAGCATGTCATCTCACCTGCCAAAGCGGGGTGATAACTGCTCCTCAGCCTTCAAAGGATAAGCATTGAAAAAAAAATTAAGCCAAGGCTATTTTCCTCTCTAGTGGAGTGACTAGAGCTTATTAAGTGCCTAGAGTCTGTTTGTTGGTCAGACCGTTGGCTCAAGCCGTATTTACACTCTGATTCATCCTTCCCCAAACCCACCCTCCCCCACCTCTCATCCTATTTTGAAAGGTTAATCCCTGACTGCAAGCGCTGGCAGTCCTCTTTTCTATTAAGCATGGCTCTTGTTTCCTTACTTTTTTTTTTTTATAAACTGGTAACTATCCAAGTTTCCTCCTAGGGCTGCAGTGTGCAGGGCAAACGCAAACCTCTTGAAGCATTGCTTCACTGGTTGTGGGCCATTCTGGAACACCACATGGTGGAACCAGGAGTTGGCAGCTGGCAGACATCCAAGCCAACCTTGTCCAGACTAGTAGGAGAAACTGAAGGAAGGGATGTCCTAAAAAACAGAGCTGTTTGACTGGCTGTATCAATGTCTGGAAGATTCTGCTTTGCAAATAAACTCCTTCCACTGGCCCTACACATTGTTATATTACACTCATTAACAAAGAGATATAAGGAAGTCTTTATATATTGAAGATTGAGAAATGAGAGAAAAAGAGAGCATGAGTTTGACGTTTGTAGTGTCAGTTTGTAAGTGTGGACGGCTCTGTCACTCTCTTCTTTATCTGCAACCTGAGCAAGATCCTCCACTTCTTTAAGGCTCAGGTTTATTCTCACTGAAGTGGAAATCACAGTGCAACATTCCCCAGGGCAAAGGACATAATGAGGGCTTAGCACAGGTTAAATATGAGATGAAACGACACTTTCATTAACAAAGTTCACCTGGCTTAAACATACCCATATTTATGTGCCCAGATACAAGAAGAAAAAGGCACTATCAGCCACGGGTAACTCAGGGACTCTGGGGGTCTTTGTTCCAATTGCAGCCTGTTGAGAATCTGGCGAGCTAGATAGTGACTGGAGAGAGAATCCCTGAATCTATAACAGCACAAAGCATAACCTGGAAGATATAAAAAGACGACATTTTCACAACCTGAGCTCAATGCCACAACCACATTGGCCTGGGGTGTGGTCCAGCCTGAGCCTTGAATCCTTCCAGAATGGGCCAGGGACAGCTTTGAGCTCACAACAATGGAGGCATGTGAGCCTCAGGTGAACAGCTTGGCTGGAGGTAAGGCCAATAAGCACAGAATGTGTCCTATGCCATCATCACCCTCGTTGCACACATGGACGTGTACACGCACACACACACACACATACACACAATATAAACACATCTACCAAGGAGACTCGGTTAGATATTGGCTCTGCATTCGTCAAATATTCTGAGTTTGATTCTCAGCTTTACCTCCCTGTCTCTACCTTGCCAACTTACAAAACTTCTCCATGCTTCATTATTATCTTTCTAAAGTGGGAATTATAATAGATCCTACATCAGAAAGTTGTTTAAATTATATGTGTGTGTTACATACCATGCAGGGTAAACTCTTTAGTAAATATTAGCTATTGGCTTTATTTTTGTTTTGATTTTAGAAAAAGAAAGACATATCTCAAGCCCAATCTGGAGCCCCAAGGCAAAGGTTCTTTTGTTCAAAGACAAAACAATCATATTTCACATTCAGGGATTTGTTTCAAAATATCTGTGAGCTATTAGTAAAAATAAAAATATAAATATTCAGGAAACTGACAGAAAATAAACAAAAATTCTGGGGGCCAATGAGATAGCTCAGCAGCATAAGTGCCTGCCTGGCAAGCGAAAGGTCCTGAGTTCGACTCCCAGTACCCACATGAAGGAAACAAAGGGCCGGTGATATCGTTCAGTGGCACAAGCGCTTGCTGGCAAGCATGAGGCCCTGAGGTCGACTCCCAGTACCCACAAAAAAATAAATAAATAAATAAATTCTGTTGCCTTTGCCTTTCTCTTAGTGATGGGCTTATGAGAAATTGGGTTTCTTTTTTTCTAGTTCTCAAAATGTCTGCAATGAATGCATATTACTTTTATAGCTGGGTCATTACTTTTACCAATCTTCATACCCACGATGGTCTGTGACAGCGCATGTACTTCAGCCTCCCTCCTCTAAATTCTTAATAATTACCTTTATATCTCAAGGTGATCTTTGATGGATTCTCTGGCAAAAGAGGGGATCAGATGACCAGGAGACTGCTAAATGCCTGTGTATTATGTGTGTGTATATTGTGTGTGTGTGTGTGTGTGTGTATTTAGGGGTATGTGTGCTTGTGCAAAGTTATTGCTATTTCAATTTTTCGCTCTGTCTCATTTTTGAAATGTTAACATAAAATACCAAAATGTACAAAGAATCCACTCTCAAGAATAACTAAGTGTTACTATTTATTTCAAGTGTTTTGTTTATGTAAACAAAACAGAATATTACAAATAAAGTTCAAGGTTCTTTTGCTTCCCTCTCCAAGTTCCATTTTCTTATCTCTTTTCAGAGCTTCTATTATTATGAAGTTGGATGGTACCATTCAGCCCACATTTTTGTGTTTTGTTTCTTGCTTGTTGGTGGTGATGGTGCTGGAAATTGGACTCAGGGCCTCACATATGCTAAGCATATGCTCTACCACTGAACTATAACCCAGTTCCCAAATTATTGTCATCATCATTATTATTACTATTTTGCAGTGCTAGGGATTGAACACAGGGCATTGCACATACTAGGCAAACACTCTACCAGTGAACTACACCCCAGCCCTCAATCCATATTTTTGTATTTTAATTGCATATATATATACATATATATCCATGAAGAGCAGATATTATTGCTTTAAATGCCTTGTAGTGTTTAGAGTCTTTCATACCATATCATTTTGAAGCTTTATCATTTTACCTCAGATTACATTTTTTAGATCAGTGCAGTCTAGTAATACAATATAAACCATATATATGACTTAAATTTTTCTAGTAGTCACATTGAAAATGAAGCAGATAATATTAAATTTAGTTTATATTTTATTTAACCAGACACATCCAAACAATTAATCTAGCATATAGTTTTACCTACATTTCAAGTGCTAATGGATACTAGAATGCATGATTCTAGTTCTATTCACTTGCATAACTATTCACTTAATTGTTGTGTAGTATTTCACTATGTGCATACACACAGCAACAACAACAAAAATTGACTTACCCATTCACTTACTGATAGAACATTCACTTGATGGAAAATTAGATTTTTCCCTATTACAAATATACTTCACTAACATTTTACCCTTCTCCCCTGCTACACATATGCAAGAGTTTCTTACTGAATACCTGGGAGTGGAATTCTCAGTTCACATGAGTGAGTGTGTAGTAGTACGACTTTTGCCAAACTGCTCTCCACAGTGGTTATACCAATTTATATTCTCTACAGCAGGATTAAACATGTTTGATTACATTCATCTTTACTCCAGATTGCCAGAATGATACCCAATCCAACCTTTTAACTGAGAAATGTAGACAAACTAACTTGTTTCCTTTTCTGTTAAATTGGGATAATAAAAATATCACCTGCCTCATTGTTGTATTAGATAATACATATACAGAAAAACCTTAGAGCCATGCCTGTGAAATAGAAATTCCTCAATAAATGGAAACTATTGTTGTTGTTCTTGTCATCTCATTTTTTCTTCATAACTGCTCTGTTTGGGTCAGCAGTACAAATATTATTACAAAGATAAAGGGATAGGAAAGGACCCAGTGCAGGTTTGAAATTCATTAAACAGTATGTCATGGCTGCAAGAGCTTATCTCACTCTATCTGCCTCTTGTTTTAGAGAGGAAAAACATTTGGGTTTCCTGTGATATTAACTAACTTCTCCAAATTTGTTAGCATGTCATAGTCTAGAACTAAAGTCTTCTTACTCTTACTGCTTGTGAGAATCCATCTCTTTCTCTAGAAATGTAGGAGAAAATGTAGAATTTAGTCAAGATCAAATGCCACCATTCTTGAGAAATAACACAGATATATCAGTTCATTTAATTGGCACAAAAACTTAGAATACTTTCCTTCTGCATCCTTATATTCAGTTGGAATTTCAGTGCCGTCTACTATCATTACCAACAACACCATTAATACCACCACACTACCAGGACTACCATCCCCCATCCTCCCAGTTGAGATCATACCTATTTCAACTGGAGTATGTAATGATGGTCAATATTGATTATGCCTCCATAACACCTGGTGAGAGTAAATTAGATACCAGTGCTTAGAAGAGATATGTAAGCTTAAGCAGATATGATGGATACTAGAATTGGATATTACCTTAAATTCTGCTGAAATCTCCCCTTCTTGTCATTCATTGTGTGTACATTTTCCTTTGTGTTTTTGGATATGTTTATTATCTGCTTTAACATACTTGTCTGGAATGGCCAGCATCTGGGTCCTCCTCATATTGTTTATATTGAATGCTTTTTTAAATTTTTGTTGTTGCTATTGTCCATGTGCACCCAATTATCTGATAAATAACTGCACATTATAAATTATACACTGTAGAGCCTCTGGATTCTATGTTCTTTTGAAGAATAACTGTAATCTTAGCAGGTAATTTCATTGCATCACTCTCCCAACTCTGACTCTTTTGTGGTGGGCAGTAGATTATCTCTGTGCTCCTCATTTGTCTTCTAAATAACGTTATTTTTCAAAGGCCACTTAGAGTTTTTCCGGGGCAGGAAGAGTTTAGGGACCAGCCAAGGTTTCAGGCAGAAATGTACAGTATGTTGATGTATGGTATTCTCCCTTTTTTCATCTCCCTCACTTTCAGGATTGCCCCTCTAATATTATATTCTGCCTTTCCTCGACTGTTTCTCAGAACACTGCACACTGGACTGTACACTCGCAACCACTAAGATGGTGGCTTTCTACTGCTGCACATGCGCAAGGAAGAGCCTGGAAACTTGCATAAGTCATTCACAGACATTCTCCATTCAAGGACAGATTTTCCTCTAGTTTTGAGTTTAGTCACCCTCCAGTTCTCTAATGAAATTAGTAAGTAACGGATTTCAGAGCAAAGAATCTGAGGCCCTCAGTCAGTTTTGCTACCATAGGTGGAGATCCGTGAAACACATCCCCAGGTCAGCCACAATTACAAGAGCAAGAACTGTGTTTCATTTCTATTCTCAGTGATTTCCACAAGCTGATTCTCAAGACGTACCTGTGAGATATGTGAATGAATACATGAATGAAGAACCTTTCCCAGGGGAAAGAACAGAATTGGAGCAGCTTCTCTAATTCCAGACATTTAGTGTTCCTACTGCTCTTTGACTATGCCTACTCTTTTCTACTGTCCATTTGACTAGGAACCAGGAAAATAAAATAAATTACATGCCTTTGATTGGACTTTTGAGGCATGTTTATGTGCATTCTACAACAGATTGTCCTTTCACATAGATTTTTCCCTTGGACCTGACATATAGAACAGAAAAGTTTACCCACCACCATGTATCAGAAAGAGTGTTAACTACCCCCATCCAGTCAGATATATTAGGTATACAAAGTGGATTCTCTTCCTTTAATAGCAGTTGCAATGGAGAAAAGGAAAAAAGCCTATGCTCTTCCATGAAAATTAAGGGTGAGTATGAACTCTGGATTCTCAGTGTGTGTTATGTTAAGAAGAGCAATGTGTTCATGTAACCTCTGTCTGATATAATAATCAATAAAGTCTGGGGGATTTATATAAAAGGGTTGAGTTTTATCACAAAATACAAACATCTAACTTGACCATCTTACAAAAATGCTCAAAAACAGAAGAGACATCTTAAAATAAGACTCTGTGCACGCAAGACAGCCAAAATAATAGAAACCACATAAAATTATTTTTAAATGTTATACTTTGAAGCTGATAGCTTGAGATCAAAGACAGCAATGATTTGCCTATCTAAAACATCTTCTTAGAAATGTGGATGACAAAAATAAACAGCTTTGTTCTTTGCCATCATCATTTTCCCTAAAACCAAAACAGGACAGTAACTCGTTGTCCGTGCATGGGGTAAGAAAGAGTGAGCATGTGCAAAAAAAACTGGTGGTGCATCAGGGAATCTGTTGCTCTGACTTATGTGATGCAGGATAGCCAAATTTCTGTAAAGAAATCTTCATTTTAAACCCCAAGGTCCTCTGTGCTGTGTAGTAGTTTCCTTTTGTTGTCCTAGACCTGGAGCTGAGAGGAGGGGAACATCTCTGTTTTAGCCGGGGGTCTTCAAGTTGTTTTGATCAAGAATCAGAAAGGCTACAGTGATTGAAGACAGGTGAGGCAAAAATGAAGCAAGAAGTGATGGTTAACCATGAAAGAAGAGATGGAAATTGGGAATGCACGAGTCCAGAAATATCAGCAGGTTTTGCACAGGTAAACTGGGCAAGTGGGAGAGGAGTTAACCTGGCAGGAGAGGGAGAGAGGATAGCATCTGATGGTGGTGGAGGTCCTTTGGAGGCAAGGGTAAAAGGCTTGTTGCCTGCTAATTTTCCCTGCTGTAGTTGTTTCTAATCCTGGTTTATGTATAGATTCCCAAGTTATAATCCCTAGGGTTAGTGGCCCCGTAATCTTTTTGCTCATGCAAGTCTGGCTGGCTGGCTCAATCTGAATTCCAGTCTCCAGTCACTAGGAAAGTAATGTCAGCAAATGCCACTACCAGCTAGATACAATATGCACTTGTGTTCGTCAGGCTGATAGCAGTCAGAGTACCCCTGCTCTCAATCCTTTGAGATGTCTTTCTGAAATCTGACTTCATAGTGATGAGGTATTGTTCCTTTATGTGATGGAAAGGGAAAAATAGTTGGAATCAGACTGGAGATACCACACAGTTGTTTCAAAGGTATAATGAAGACCGGAGACTGCCAAGCTAAACACATGCATATCTGTGTGTCTATAGGTAATTATTTAGAGAAGTTTTAGGTTCACAGCAAAACTAAAAGGAAGGTACAGAGATTTTCTCTAAGCCCAGCATGCACAGCTTCCTCCATTATCAACATCCCCTGCCAAAGTGATGCATTGTTATGATTGGTGAACCTTCTTGAACACATCACAATTACTCAGAGTCCATAGTTTAAAAGGTTCACTCTTAGTGCTGTACATTTTATGAGTTCAGACAAATATACAATGCTGGATCCACCATTATCGTATCATAATATTTCCACTGACCTAAAACTCCTCTGTGTTCTGCCCACTCATCCCTTCATTTCTCACCCCCAACCGTGGGAACCAATCATCTTTTCACTATCACCATCATTTTTCATTTTCCAAGGTGAAATCATATAGCATGTGACCCACTCAGACTGCATCCTTTCACTCAATAATATGCATTTAAATTTCCTCAGTGTCTTTTTTCATGGTTTGAAAGCTCATTTCTTTTTAGGACTGAGAAATATCCCATTGTCTATAGGTACCACACTTCATCTGTAATTTCACCCATGGAAGGATATTTTGATTCCTTCCAAATTTTGACATTTATGGAGAGAACTTCTATTAACATCCATGTACAGGATTTTGTGTGGACATCTAGTTTTTAACGCCTTTTGGTAGATACCAAGGAGTGTGATTTCTGGATTATATGGTAAGGGCATGTTTAGTTGTGTTTTTAAAAAAGCTGCTGAACTGTCCTCCAAAATGGCTTTGCCCCTAGCCACGAATGATAGTGCCTATTAGTCACATCCTCGCCAACATTCAGTCCACGTTCTGAATTTCAGTCATTGTAATGTGTGTATATTAGTATCTGGTTGATGTTTTAATTTGTGTAGGAGCCAGCCTATGAGTTTTGTACCTGACCAGGGGGCAAATGAGGATGAAAAACAAAAAGACACAGAAATAGGTTAAAATGTGGGGGGCCAAGGGGCTCTTGTCTCCCTTTGACAAGGAGCCCCAAGTGCCTGGCTTATCCTGCCTTTATTCACTCAAACACGGAAACAAGAAAGTAGAGTAGCACAAGATTTATCCACCTCCCACCATCCATGGTACATGTCTAGGTAAACAACTGGATCTCAGCTGTGTTGACTTTTTCCCTAGAACCTGCAACGTGTCAGCATGCTTGCACCCCACCTTTCTCCTTAGTGCTCACAAAGGAGGTCAATTAGGCCTTAATTCTCACTATCTGGTCTCTCACAGATTTGTACTTTGCCAATGACATATGATGTAGGTAGTGTTTTCATGTACTTATTTAATGTCTGTATATCATCTCTGCTGAGGTACCTGTTAAGGTCTTTGGTCCATTTTTTATTTGGGTCGTTTGTTTTCTTCTTGTTGGTTTTGCTTGTTTATTTTGTGTTACTGGGTATTGAACTCAGGTCCTTTCCACTGAGATCCATCCCCAGCCCCTTGTTATCTTTCATTTCTGAGATAGGGTCTTGCTAAGTTGCTAAATTGCCCAGGCTGGGCTTGAATTTAAGATCCTCCTGTCTCAGTCTCCCAGAATGCTGGGATTCCACCATGCACCACCACACCCAGCTTGTTGTGGAGTTTTAAGAGTGCATCTTATATTTTGGATAATAGTTCTTTCTGAGATATATTTTTGCAAATATTTTCTCAAAAGCTATGACTTAAATTCTCATTTCTTTAACATTGTTATTTGCAGGGCAGAAGTTTTAAATATTTTTTCTGGACTAGGCTCAGTTTTTTCATATATATTTATGCATATTAATTTTAGAAAATATTGGGCTTCATTGTAGAATTTTTATAAATATAACATATTTTGATCATATCCATCCTTCCATTACTTGTTCTCCCCCTTTCCCCTCCCCTATTCCCTTCCTCTTGTCTAGTAATAGTCTTCCTTCTACTTTCATGTCATCTTTGGTTTTTGTAATTGCTGTTTGTTTTTAGATTCCACATATAAGGGAAAACATGCAATCCTTGTCTTTCCGGGTCTATTTTATTTTATTTTATGATTTCCAAATCCATCAATTTTCCTACAAATGATATAATTTTGTTCTTTTTTTCCAGCTGTATCATGTGTATACATACTACATTCTTTTTACCCATTTATCCATTGATGGGCACCTAGGCTGATTACATATCGTGACTATTGTGAATTATGCCATAATAGATTCGCATATGCAGGTATTCCTATAATATGCTATTTTTAATTCCTTTGGGTATATGCCAAGTAGTGCTATGGATGGATCATATGTAGTTCTATTTTAGTTTTTTGAGGAACTTATTTCCATAGTGAATGTACTCATTTACATAACCACCAACAGTGTAGAAGTGTTCTTTTTTTCCTACATCCTTGCCAGCATTTATTGATTTTTGTGTTCTTGGTGATAGCCATCCTGGCTGGGGGGAGATGGAATCTCAGTGTAGTTTTAATTTGCATTTCCCTGGTAGCTAAAGATGCTGAACATTTTTTCTTACACTTATGGCACTTGTATTTCTTTTGAGAAGTGTATGTTCAATTAATTTGCCCATGTGTTAATTCAGTTGTTTGTTTTCTGGTATTAAGTTTTTTGGGTGGAAGGGCACTGAAGACTAAACTCAGAACCTCACACAATTGCTCTATCACTGAGCCAAATCCCAATACCAAATTTTTAAGATATTTTATATATTCTAGATTCTAACCTTCTATCAAAAGAGTAACTGGCAATGGTGTTGTCCAACTCTATCAGCTGTCTTTTCACTCAGTTGACTGTTTTGCTTCACTGTACAGAAGTTTTTTAATTTGATGTAGTTCTATTTGTTGATTCTTGCTATTATTTCCTCTGCTTTTGGAGCCCTATTTGGTATGTCTTTGCCTGTGCATATGAAGTAATTTTAAATATAATGAACTCCAGTTATCAAATATTTATCTCACAGATCATGACTTTGGTGTTTCATCTAACAAGTTACATCTGTACCCAAGGTCATCTAGGTTTTTTCATGTTATCTTATAAGAGTTTTACATGCTTTATTTGATGTATATGACCCATTTGGAGTAAATTTTTGTGAAAGGTGTAAGGACTGTGTCTAGATTAATTTTTCCTGTGTATATCCAGTTGTTCTAGCACCTTTTGCTGAAGACTATCTTTGGCCCAAATAGATTGCCTTTACTGCTTTGTCAAAAATCAGTTGATTATATTTATGTGGGTCTATTTCTGGGGTTCTCTGTTCAGTTCCACTGATCTACGTATCTAGTCTTTCACCAACACCACACTGCCTTTGTCACCATAGTAAGTCTTAAAGTTGGGTAGTGTCAGTCTCCCAACTTTACACTTCTGCAGCACTGTGTTGATATACACAACACTTTGGGGATTGTTTTGATGAATAAATGTCTTTATCATTATGAAATGAGCTTATTTATCTCAGGCAACACATTTGGCTTTGCAGTCTACTTCATCAAATATTAATATGGCCACCCAAGCTTTTTTTTTAACTTGTATTAGAATGATGTAGATTTTAACTTCCTTTTAACCTTTTTGTGAGTATATTTACAGTGCATTTCTGGTAGGCAGTATACAGTTGGGTCTCCCTTTTTATCCAATATGACAATCTCTGCCTTTTAATTTTGATCTTTAATTTACATTTCGTGTGATTATTAGTATGATTGCTTACAACTATCATGTTTTCTATTTGTTCTATTCTTTCATCATTTTTCTCTTTTTCTGCATTTTAAAATTTTTATGATTCTATTTTAACTTCCTTTTGAAATGCTTATTTTCTTTCTCTCTCTCTCTCTCGTTTTAACTAACATCAAATGACATTTTGTTCTAACTTCAAATGACATCGTACCACTTCATGTATAGGATAAGAACTTTCAACATTATATTTCCACTTTATCTTTCCTGGATTTTGTGCTTTTTGTGGTAACATTTTGCGTTCATATATTATGTAAACCTAGTAATAAATTGATTTTATGTTTATTTAAATAGGTATATTTTAAATTTAAAAAATACCTTTACTCTTCTATGCTTTTGTATAGATTCTTTTTTTTTTTTATGTGGGTACCGGGGGTCAAACTCATGACCTTGCGCTCACCAGGCAAGCGCTTCTGCCACTGAGCTATCTCACCGGCCCCTAGATTCATATTTTCATCTAGTAGTATTTTTCTTATGCCCAAAAGACTTTCTTTAGTTTTATTATAGTGTAGGTCTGCTAGTGCTGAGTTTTTTTAATTCTTTTATGTATGAGATAATCTTTCTTTTGCTTTTAATTTTGAAATCTATTATTTCTTGTTATAAAACTCTGGGTGTATAGGATTTTTTTTCTTTTAGTACTTTATACTTTTAGCACTTTAGTACTTTATACTTTCTTTTAGTACTTTATACTTTATGTTTCTCTATTGTTCTCATTTGCTTTTTTTCCCAGAGAAATTTTCTGTAATTCTTTATCTTTGTCCTTCTGTACTTTGTCCATGGATGCTTTTAAGATTTCCTCTTTGTTGCTAGCTTTGAGCAATGTGATTTTGGTATTGTATTCTTAGTGTTTATGTGCTTGTGATTAACTGAGCTTCTTGGGTCTGCAGATTTTAGGTTTTAGCAAATTTGAAAACTTTTTGGTCATTATTTCCACAAATATTATTCCTGCCCATCCCTCTTCACCTTCAAATACTCTAATTCCAAATATAAGATCACTTGATGGTCTCACAGATGTCTGTGTTCTGTTCATTATATTTTATTATTTTCTTGTGTTTTGTTTTGGATAGTTTCTACTAAAACATCTTTGAGTCCACCTATCTCTTCAATTTTTAATTTGTAGTTATTCCCATTCAGTATATTTTACATCTCAGAACTTTTAGTTTTCATTGAAGTTGTGAGTCTTTTTTATATCTTCCATATCTCTAACTTTTGGTACAAATGAAATACATTTGTTAAAAAATGTTTTCGTGTCTTTGTTTTTTAATTGTAATAGATGTGTCAGTTCTCAGCTGGTTTAGATGGATTTTTTTCCTCATTAAAGGTCATAGTTTCCTGATTATTTTTATGCCTAGTAATTATTATTGTATACCAGACATTGAAAATTATCCTTTCTTGGATTATGGATATTTTTATTTATATGAATATTACTGAGCTTTATTCTGGGAATCTTTGAAGTTACTTAGAAACTGTAAAATGATTGGATCATTTTTGAGTATTGCTTTTATAATTGACAAAGTAGAGCCATAGCAGTGCTCATCAAATGGCCAACTATTCCTCACTATTAAGGCAAGGCTCTTCTGAGTACTTTATTTCTATTAATTATACATTTTTTCCAGGATTGTTGGTGGGAATTATGTCTATATCTGTGTGAGCACTTTGTACTTGTATTGGTCAGCTTTCCCATTGCTGGAACAAAACACTTGACACCCACAACTTTAAAGAGGAGTTCATTTTGGCTCACAGTTTCCAAGGTTTTAGTTCATGGTCATCTGGATAAAGGAAGAAACATCATAGAAGAAGGGTGTGGTAGAGGAAACGTTCACCTCATAGTGGCCAGAAGCAGAGAGCAGGAAAGAGCCCAAAGACCAAATATGGTCCCCAAAGTCAGGTTGTAATGACCCACTTCCTCCAACTAGGCTCCACATCTTAATGCCCCACTCAGCATTGGACTCACCAATGGTTGAATCCATTCATACGGTTCATGCTCTTACAGCCCAATCACCTCTCCAGAAATCTTAATCCAGTAAAGTTGACAATCAAGATTAACCAACACAGTACTCACCCCTCTAATTCTTTTGGTAACTATTTCCTCAGCCTTCAGTAGTTTTTTCACATATATGCTGATGAGTACACATGCAAATAACCAAGATCATCACCACTACCTGGACCCATATCAAACTTCTCTAATTCTCTGACAATATATTCATCAGTGAGGCAATGTGCCGTTATGATAGAGTGTTTTACTACTGATTCTCAATTTACTTGTAGGTTTCATTAGTGTGACTTTAAATAACTGGTAAATTCTTGTTTTAGGAAAGAAGTTCATTCTATTCTGTCCCTTTGTTCTGGACCCCAAGGAAAATCCTATTGTTTGGCTAGTAGGCATGGTCTGTAAGCTGAGGTGAAAGTTTGGAGCTGAAATTCTCAAGAGAATGACAGGTTTTGGTAAGTAAATTTGAGAAATAGAATAGAGATGAAGGAGCTGTCTGCAGGGGAGAAAATGTTATCAAATTTTTCTGTGAATTATCTCAAAACCTTCAATTTTAACTTTGTTACTCAAAATTTTCCATTTGGAAATTATTTTTTAAGACCATTACACAATAATGAATCTGACATACGGAACGGAACAGTCTGAAAATAAAGGCTTCCCAGAGATGATTAGGCATATGCTGGCTTCATATTTCTTTAAAATAATGATCATGTACAAATGACTGAAAGCATTTTCTCTAAAATGTAAGAAATGGAGGTTTACTGTCTGGAAAAATTGAATGAGATGGTATTTAGATACTGAGCAACTGTATATTCAGGATTTAAACTAAGAAATTAAGCAAAAAGAATTTTTTTTAAATTATGCTTTCCAGGCTTTTCCTTTCCTTTGAACCCAGAGCATCCCAGACAGTTGTGTCTCCTTATTGCAGTAGATTCAAAATTCCTCTCTGAAGACGTTTCAGAGAGGGACCCAGAGAAATGTCCTTCAGTTACCACATGTTTAGGGTTCTGCTATGGGTTCTATCTAAATGTTCCCTTGAAGCCTCATGCACTCAAAGGTGGGGTTTGGGGAGGTGATTGGATCATGGGGATATAATAGTGTGGATTAATCCATCGGTGAGTTTATAGCTAAATGTGATGGGAGATGAAGCCTGGTTGGAGGTGGTAGATGCTGGAGGTGTGGCCTGGAAGGGTTTCTCTCTTTCCCCCTTCCTTTTGATTCTCTCTGCCTCCCCAGTGCTATGCCATGGGGACCTATTCCTCGACCATGGCCTTCTGCCATGCTGTCCAGCCTGGAAGCCACCAGACTATGGACTGAAACCTCTGTACTGTTAGCCAAAATAAACATTTCCTCCTGTGCCAGATATTATGTCTTAGTGATGAGATAAGTGACAAAGACAGGTTTCTTTTTTTTTTTTTTTTGTGGGTACCAGGGGTCGACCTCAAGACCTCGCACGCCAGCAAGGGCCCGTGCTGCTGAGCAGTATCAATGGCCCTTTTTTCGTATGTGGGTTCCGGGAGTCGAACTCGGGCCCTCGTGCTTGCCGGGCAGGCGCTTACGCTGCTGAGCCATCTCACCAGCCCCAAAGACAGGTTTCTAATTAAAAAAATGTTTGGTTACTCTTTGCTCACTCTATTACAAAGGTCATGTTATGGTTTGTGTATAGATGTCCCCTCAAAGCCTCATGCAGTTAGAGGTGAGGCTTTTTGGAGGTAGATGGATCTAGGGTGTTCGATGCTGGGATCAAAGATACAATGCAAGGATTAAGGAAGGGTGTGAATGCTACTGCCCTAAGGGTGGGTAGCCTGGATAAGATATAAGGGACAGAAAGAGATTCACTACTTGTCACTTGCTGCCTGCTACTTCATTGCTTTGCTGCCTTCTGCCTGCCATGGACTGTTTCTCCTCTGTGATGCCCCTCTGCCATGCCACCCTGCCTTGGAGCCAGCCATTTTTGAACTGAAACCTCTATAAACTATGAGCTAAATAAACCGTTCTTCTTTTAACTGTGGGTGTCAGCTATTTTGTTTCAGCAACAAAAGAGAAGTAACTAAGACAGGTTACCAGTCAACAAGTCCTGCATAAATACAAATATAAAGATCATTCATCTAGCGTTATAGATGTCATTCTGTAATTTAAGTGAACACTTAAAAGTGGACAACTGTATGAGCTTCAACATGGAAAATAAGATCAGAATCAAAACAGAAAAAACTTCAAAAAATAGAGACAATTCAGAGTACAGAAACTATAATTAATATTTTTAGAGAACAGTAAGTGAAGATATTGTATCCATGGAAGAATAATGCTTTGGGGAGGACAGAAGAATGAATCAGTGCATAGAAAGAGACTTTATTAAAAATAAAATCTGAACAAAAAGAAAAAAATCAATAATGCATTGGAATGCAAAATTGGGGATATTTTCCAGAAAGTAAAATAGAAAAACAACCACAGAAATAGTAAACAGGAAAGAAAAGAAAGGCCAGAGGGAATGCACCATGCAACTAATAGGAATTCCAGAAAGAAAAAAATGACAATGTAGTATTTTTGTTTAACCCACAGCAGGACACAAGTTTCCAGAATGAAAGAATCTGTTATGTTGCCTGCAATTATGAATGAAAAAGGAAAAAAATGGCCGGTGAGATGGCTCAGCGGCTTAAGCGCCTGCCCGGCAAGCGCGAGGGCCCGAGTTCGACTCCCGGAACCCACATACGAAAAAGGGGCTGGTGATATCGCTCAGCGGCACGGGCGCCTGCTGGTGCGCGAGGTCCTGAGGTCGTTCCCCCGGTACCCACCAAAAAAAAAAAAAAAAAAAAAAAAAAAAGAAAAAGGAAAAAAAAAACCTACCAAGAGATACAGTGAAATTTCAGATGCTTACATTTCTAAAAAGAATAAAATAAATGAAGAACAGCAATAACCACAGCACGAAATAAGCCAAAGACTGAACAAAGAGGCTTCACAGTTCTGTAAAGAAACTCTGAAAGCCAGAAAACAGTGAAGCAATCCATTAGAAATTAGGGAATTTATTTTCTATCTTCAAACAACTAGGTGTGAGGGGGGTGAAATAAAGGTGTTCCAGTTATGCAAGCGCTCGTTCACAAGGGTGTGAGGCAACATGTCATTTTGATTGAGTATTTTACCACCACATTCTGGTTTGGATCTCAAATGTCCCTCGGAGCTCAGATGATGGGCTTTTGGGAAGTGACTGGATCACAAGGGCACTGACCTTGTCGATGTGTGAATTCTCTGATGAATTATAGCTGAATGGGCTATAGGAGGTGGGGTCTAGATGAAGGGAGTGGGTTATGGTTATGTGACCTTGGGGACTACATCTTGTCCCTGACTCTTCTCTCTGGCTTGCTTGCCACTTTATTTTTTAACTTTACCACAGAGATACCTTAACCCTGAACTAGGCCATGCCTTCCTTGATGACAGGAAATGTATTCTGTCATGTTTTTAAAATACTACCTGTCTATGAAGAATGAATGAATGAATGAATGAATGAATGACTAGAGGCTGCCTACTCTCGCCTGGGACAGACTACTGCCTACATAAAACTAAATGGGAAGAGAGTCGCATAGCCTCTCAGTGTGTAAAACCATGACTGCATAGTATGTAAATTGAGCAATTTTCAGGAATACAAAAATAAGTACATAAGAAAGAGAGAGACAAACAGAGATAGAGAGAAGAGAGTGCTCATAAAAGCACAAACCACTATGTAACATACTGGGTCATGGCTCTCCTTCTAAACCAAAATTATGGATGTTATTTATCTTCTCTTCTGGGAATGTCCTACCTGTGTCTATTATTTTGGAGAAAGTCCTTGCCCCAGCTGGGTTGGAAGGGGGCAGACTGGAAGGGGGATAAGATATAAGGGACAGAAAGAGGGTCACCACTTGTGACTTTCTGCTTGCTACTTCATTACTTTGCTGCCTTCTGCCTGCCATGGACTATTTCTCCTCAGCGATGCTCCTCCGCCATGTTACCTTGCCTTGGAGCCAGCTGACTATGGACTGCAGTGAGAGGGAGACCCAGCATCTCCCCAGTTTTACACCAGGGAAGACAAGAGGGTTTTCTGCCTTTGTCAGACTCCCTTCTTGCCCTGAGGCACGTTGGACAAACTAGGAAGAAGCAGTGATTATATACCCAACATTGCTTTTATTGATTATCATGGAAGCTAAGTGCCAGTCTTCAGGGAAGTTGGCCCACTGCCCTGGCCTGCCCTCCTTCAGGACGGAGATCCTATTATTGAGGCTCTCAAACTCCCCTGCCCATCTGCTGCCAGGCTCCTCTCTCACCCATCTGTATTTGATCTACTGTATATTTTGTTGCCCATTTTCTGGTCTAATATTTTAAAACTTAGATATTTGGTTTTTAGTGGTTCTTTTGTGAATTTAATTCTTCCTCTAAATGTACCACCTTTTCTGTTATGTGGAATTTGTTGCTGGTTTGTCCTGTCACCACCAAAGGCTCAGACAATCTTTCTTCTCCAATTTAAATGCAGCGTGTCAGCTACTAAATGGTGTAAGATTCTTTTGACAAGTGACAAACCATCCAAATCCACTCCATCCCACAGCCTGGCCAGCCTGCAGGGCAGGCACTCTCATAGGCCTTTTATTTTTTGCTTTTGCCCAAATGTCTAAAAGGAACATTTCTGCCGGGAGTGGCTGAGCTAGTGATCATCCCCATGTGCGGAGCTGAGAGCACTAAGTGCCCAAGGAATGCCCTGAGAGCACGGAGCATCCCAGGCAAACAGGTGTTCCAGCCCCGAGAACATGGGGCATAAGAGGCGAGCTAGCTAAGCAAAGGGGTGTCACGTGACAAATGTATAAATAAAAGCATTGCGGTGGTCAAGCAGTTCCTTTCCTCCCATCTGGAGAGAGGGCTCCACCCGACCTCGGCTTTCTGTATATGGACTCTTATTTCTCCATCCTCTCACCATTCTTACCTCTGGGAACTTTGAGAGCTGCGCTGGACACAGCAATCCTCTGTTTAACTTAAGCCTACATGTTGAGGTACCTACAAAGAGTTGTAAAAAATCAATGTGATAAAGATTAAAATGTTTTCACAGTTTAAAATGTTATTTGCATCTCATAAATGCCTTTTAATTTCCCTGTTGAGACATATCATTTTTACAGTTAAAAATTAATCAGTATAATTAGAAAGAGAGAGAGAGGATATGGGGAGTGGATGAACTGTGTTCGTCCATGCTGAAGATGAATATTAAAACAAAATCAGTAGAAACCAGGAGAGAGAGAGAGAGGCGAAAGAATAAATTCAGCTGTGAAGCTACTGAACCTGTCTCCCTTTTCGGGCTCTGGGTAAGTGTTATGGTTTCTATCTAGATGTCCTCCCCTAAAGCCTCATGCGTTCGTAGGAAGGACTTTCAGAAGGTGACTGTTATGGGGTTTAGAGCTGCCTTGCTGTAGAAGGTGGGCTTTGGTTGAAAGGGGTGGGATCACTCAGGGTGAGACCTGGAAAGTTAGGTCTCCCTTCCGGGCTCCTCCTTTGACTCTGTTTACTGGGCACCGTGATGTGAGCAACTCTTCCGCCCCCAGGCCCCTCTTCTGTGCCCTCCTGCCTTGGAGTAAACCAACCTGCCGTGGACTAAAGCACAAGCCAAAATAAACCTCTCCTTTAAGTTGTCTGTGTCAGGCATTGTGTCTCAGCAACGAGAAGGTGACTAAGACGTCAAGACACAGATCATCTGTGTGGCCTTGGACATCTCTGGGCCTTGTTTCCTGTGTGCTTAGTAGAAAGTCATGCACACGGACAACCTTCTTCCGAACCCTGCACACCGCCTGATAAACTTCCTGTGATTCCTCTGCGTTGTACTGGCCTCTCCGTGCCCTTTCCTTTCCTCTCTCTCTCTGCCCCTGCGTCTCAGGACAGAACTTTTCAGAGTTGGTGTGTCTGTGTTCCCTACACCTTAGAAGGAATTCCCGTGAAGTGCACAAAGCTTCATCTCAAGATTCCTCACTTGTATTATCTTCCTCCAAGGCTGTGTACCTAATTCTGTGTTTATGCTATTTTTTTTAGAAGTAATTCCTAGGTGATACAAGATTCAAGTTCCGCAACATACATATGCCCCTGATCTCTACTCACTCTGGGCCCGCTCTTACCCATGTCTCCACTCAGAATCAAAACACAGCCCAAGAAGTTGTTTTTGAGTCTTTCCATCAAATGGACAATTTACCCAAACTTTTAAAAAGGCATCTTTTCCTTCTTCCTGAGTTCTCCTTTCTACATTCACATGTGCCATCATGTTTTCTTATTAATTTTAAAAAATTCTAGCCCTTTTTGCTTTCTTGCTGTTGTGGGACTTCATTGTCTTCGAGGAGGAAGGCTGGGGACAGCTCTTAACCTTCCACCTGACTCAGAAACCTGCGGGCTCTGGGAGGGGGAATGAAGGTCTGTCTTTGCAGTTGCCAACAGCTGCACACTTTCTGTTTCCTTAGGACTGGATTCCAGAGTCTTTGGGAATGAAAACTAAATCATTGCCTCAGGATAAAGCTTTCCCTGCTTTGTAGAGAAGGCTCTGCATGCCGAGTTTTATACCAACTTTTGCCAAAATTCTCCCTCAGCGTGAGCATTTACATACCCAAATGAACAATACTAGGAAATTAGACTCATGGGGTCAGGAGTGTTGCTTCACCACTAACTGCCCGTACTGGATTTGCAAACCAGAACAACCTGAGCCCAATGCTGACGCCTGCGAGTAGGGCAGGGAGTCGGATGCACGGGGCAGGTCCAGAGCTGTGTGCGGCCCTGTTCATCTGAGCAGCCCAGAGCCTCCCTTCAGCTAGAAAAACTTGTGAAATTCGGTTTCCACCTGATCGCTCCATCTTATAGCTCTTATTTTGCCATCTTCTTTTTACTCTTGACTTTGTTTTAGGAACTGTGGATAAAACCCCAGAGAAGTCAGTGGTTAGAAGCACAAGAGCACAGAGCTGAAGTCAGGCAGACCTGAGATTGTCGATCATATCTTATGTTGGTCACTCACCGCAGCCTTGAACATCTCAGCAAGCTTCAGTTTCCTTATGAATAGAATGAAGCCAGAAATCATGTTGTCATTAGAAACTGAATAAGATGTCTGTCAAGTCCTTTCCAAATATAAGCACTCAATAAATGTTAGCTAGTGTTGCTGCCATGGATAGTTTTCAGGAGTCTCCTAACAAAAGAATGAAGTATTGATAGGTAAGAGGCAAAAGACATAATACCAAAGAGGACGGGAAGATGAGCGTATTGCCCGCTCACTCCCGCCTTTTCCTAGACCAGGAGGGGCCCAGCGATGGGATGGGGGAGCAGGAGACAGGAAGAAGGAAATGCAGAGACCAAATGTGTTGAAAGATGAGTCACTGAGAGCCAGAAAGGTCTAAGGACTGAGTCTAAATGACTCCTCGAAGGAGTTTCTTCCTCCAGATGAGTTTGATGAATGTAAATCCCCCAAGAGGACAGAGGAGAAAAATGTCAGCCGAGAAAACTGGAGTCTAAAGAATAAATTTTTCTAGCTGGGCATGGTGGCACACGCCTATAATCCCAGCACTCTGGGAGGCTGAGGCAGGAGAATCACAAGCTTGAACCCAGCCTGGGCAACTTAGTGGCTTAGTGAGTCCCATCTCAAAACAAAAAATAAAAAAGGGCTGGGGGTGTAGATCAGTGTGTAGGCTCTGGGTTCAATCTCCAGTACCCAGCCCCCCTCAAAAGACTAAATTCTTATTATTGGCAGACAAATAAGTCTTAGTTAGCTAGTCAAGTCATATATGTCTGCTTTTTCAAACTAACACATTCATGAAAGTTTTAAAGTGGAGATTATTCTATTTCATAAAACACTGTGAAGCTGCTTATTAAATGTAATATAAGAACCATAAACTGGTATTGCTCTAAAGCAATTTCAAAATCATTCAGCTGAATCTCATTGTTTATCAGATAATGGAACTCATATTCAGAAAAGCCAAATCCGTTGCTCATGGCCACTTTGTGAGGTTGACCAGATAGCCAAAATAAAGTCAGCAGCAAGAGAAAAATAATTGACTTGGCTTTTAACTTGCAAAGTTAAAGTTAATCATTAAATTGGCTCATAATGTAGATACAGATTAAGAAATGCCTATACATAAACAAGGAAAAATTATAAGACTTGATTCATATTTATACTTCTTTTTCTTCTCTAAAGGAAAATGTTTATAAAGATTTGTTGATTCAATCATGAACTTTAAGAGAAGATAATTTCACTTGTAATTCTTTTCTCTTTTCTTTTCTTTCTTTCTTTCTTTCTTTCTTTCTTTCTTTCTTTCTTTTCTTCCTTCCTTCTTTCCTTCCTTCCTTCCTTCCTTCCTTCCTTCCTTCCTTTTTTTTCTTGAACATAGCAAATATAATGGTAGAAATAAAGATTATTTCTGTCCTATTCCCAGACCCTTCCCCTTCCCTAGCCACCAAAAAACCATCACTTCTCATCCTACCTCCAACCAACTCATGAAGAGGAGGGACTCTTTCCTGAGGAAGAATAATTCAATTTTTTTTTGTATCAGGAATCAAACTCAGGGCCTTGCGCTTGCCAGGCAAGTACTGTGCCACTGAGCTACATCCCCAGCCCGAATAATTCAATTTTTGAAAACACAGTGGGAGACAGGAAGAGGAGGAAGAAAAAAGAGAGAAAATCTTAGTGGCTTGGGTGGAGGAGAATGAATTTTATCAGAAATTTGGAGAAGGTATTTTTAACATTGTGTTCCAATCTCTTTAAATGTCCTCCAATAGGGCCGGTGAGATGGCTCAGCGGCTTAAGCGCCTGCCCGGCAAGCGCAAGGGCCCGAGTTCGACTCCCGGAACCCACATACGAAAAAGGGGCCGGTGATATCGCTCAGCGGCACGGGCGCCTGCTGGCGCGCGAGGTCCTGAGGTCGACCCCCCGGTACCCACCAAAAAAAAATAAAAAATAAAAAAAAAATAAATGTCCTCCAATAGATTTCCTTTCCAGTTCATTTTTTCTCAAATTGTGTTTCTTTCAAAGACCAGTGCTGTAAAACTGAATCTCCCCTAGAGCTCCTCCTCCAGGGGCTCCAGGTTTACGGGTGTATCAGGTAGGGTGTACTAGTGTCACTTTGCACTGACTCATGAGAACAGATTCTGTTTGTCTCTTCCCAATTCCATTCAGTCATCTCACACTGGTAGTTTGAAATTGGCTATCTTGGGAGTATTTACACAACAGATGGAAAACACTACAAATTAGGGATTGGTTCCCCCAAGACAACTGGTTTACCAGCACGCCACTGGACAAAACACACATGGTAAAAGAATCCTCCTTCCCGTTCTTATGTGCTGATTTAAAAAAAAATGTGATAGCTGTATTATCCTTTGGACATGCTCCATTCAAAATAAATGCTTCTAAAAATATAGAACTGGGAACTGGAAGCAAAACAATTGAAAGCTAACTTCTCTGTTATTTCAAGTACTATGCCCAGTGTCATTTGTTTTAGTTAACTCAGTGTGTTAGAATTTGTCGCTTGCATATTCTGAAAAGCCACAGTATTAGTCCTGACAGCCCAGTCTTCTTCAGACAGAAAAACTGGCTCGTGTTCGAACCTGGAACCTTAGCAGCTGTTTCGTGAGCACATGCCCAAGTAAGCTCAAGGGGTGGTTGAGAGAATGTTTATTGTTTCATTCAAATCCACCCCAATGATAACAGTAGATGAATATCATCTTAGCATATGAAACAGCACATTTTATTCCTTCAACATTAAATCTATTGTTAACAACATAGCACTGTCCTATGAGCCTTAGCACCTATAAAATATTTAATAAGAGGATATTTATCCCCTTTTGTCATAAATTCCTTTGAAAATAAACAGAAAGTTACATTCCCTCTGACCAGAAAAATATACAAGGTGAAACTCTGCACACAACTTCTGCCCTAGGCGCAAAAGCTGTGCTTGTAGATAAGGCCTCTGCTGTCAGGGCATTTGCAGCCTCCTGGGAGGGGGCACTTTTGGGGGAATTTCTGTTCTGAAATCCCCTCCTGAACCCATAAGGCTTTGTGCATATTCTTAGCAGTGGCATCTTTGTCCTCTTGGGGTAGACTGACCCAAGGGGGAAAAGGACCAAAGATCACTTGGCACCAAAGCTTATGAATACAGTGGGCGCTGAAGCTGGATGTTACCTTTTTAGGTAAAAACAAGCAGAATAGAGTAATAGGTCCCATTTCCTTTCTGACTCATAAACTGGCTCTGTAAGCAATTCCAAAAGAAGATTGCTGGAAAAATCTGGGAAGTGTATCATTATAAGAAGTGGGTAACTTCCATTCGCTCTTATAACAAATATTTATGAAGTTGATAAAAGGAAACTGCTCATTTGGTATCCTAAGGTCTTAACTCTCCCCTCCCCCACATTGGTTGAAGGAAATCAGTCATATCCTCTTTCTAAGAGTTAACATGTATCAGACTTTTACCAAATAGCAGAAACTATGTTCGATGCTTTCCATGCCTCCTATTAAGCTAACGTGTAATACATATAATATCCCACTGTATATTATATTAGATAATATAATCTGTAACATAAATATGTGTTATTTTTAATTCAGAAATGAGAAAACTTGAGGCTTAGAGTGCTTAAGCAACTGGCAGCCTGGAATTGGAAATATCGATTTCCTAACTCTGGTTCCTATGCTGTGAATCCCTGGGAAGAGCACTTTGGTCCACAGGTGAAAGTCCTACGCCACCTTCCGTCACTACTACAGAGAAAGCCACTAGGATGATGGCTTCAGGCAAGAACTGAAATAGTTCAGAAGAAGCAGCCATCTGGGTGGGCTGTGGTAAGAGTCACATGAAGGAGGTGAAGCTTCAACAAGATTGGAATAAAAGGGAGTTACAATAAGCAGTAATAATAGCAAAGGCAAAGATTTGAAAGTATGATCAGCAACGTGCTTTTGCTAAGGGAAGGCACAGAGGGTCAGGACAGACAGGTAAACAATTCCAAGTGGTGATGGTAGCCAAGGAAGACAGGCTTCTACTGCTAAGGAGGAAGGAAGAAGGAAGAAAAGGAAGGAAGGAAGGAAAAAGGCAGGAAGGAAGGAAGGAGAAGGGAAGGGAAGAAAAGGGAAAAGAGCAGCACGTTCCCTCTAAACCCAGGAAGAAACCAAGACTAGCACCTAGGATAGAGGCTCTCCTCAGAAGTTCCCAGGGAACTTTGCGGAAAACTCAAGAACCATGTACTCCAGATCAACTGAGTCTGGATTTCTGGGGATGGAGTCCAGACTTCAGGTCGTTTGGTTCATTTGTTTTAATCCCCTCGTGATTCTATTGTATAACCAGGGCTGAGAAGCAATGCTCTACACCTTAGGTTAAAGCAGGAATGAAATCTGAGTACTTGACGCAAGTTGGCAACCAGAGAACCAGGCCAAGAAGAGGGGCACAGGAAGAAAGGTAGTGAGAACACAGGCATGGGTTGGTACCAAGATGCTGGATTGGGTTAGAAAATAATGGCAGTAGATGCTGAGCAAGAGGTATTTGCTGCATTCAAACCATCTCTGTTCATACCAAACTGGAAGGAAAACATACAGAGGTGGAGAGAGAATAGACATGATTGAAAGTATGGCTCTGCAACTCATTAGCTGTGGCACCCTAGGCAAAGGACTTGTCTCTGTGAGTCTCCGCTCTCATCCATGAAGTGGGAACGTTAGTCACATCTGTCTTGCTGGGGATATGCACACCAAGCACAGGAGAAGGATTAGGAGCTGAAGGTCTCTAGAGACCCCAGTTCTCAAACAGTTGAAAACAGGTTGAGAATTAGGAGGTGGCAATAAAAAGTAGGTTGGTACCAGGTAGTAGGAGATCTCAGTCTTTTTTTTTTTTTTTTTTTTTTCCAGTAATGATGAGGAAGAAGCAGCACAGTATTTTTGGAAAGCAATGTGGAAAAATATATCCCAAGCCAGAAAGATGTTTGTAACATTTTATTCAGTAATCCCACACTTGGAATTTATCCTAGAGAAATAGATCAACAGAAGAAAAAGGAGCAGCAGTGTATGAAACTCCACGCTACAAGAGAATGGAGACAAACTGGATGCCAAACGCAAGTCTGAGGCGAAGGCAGTCATCACCCATCTGCTCAGCAGAGTACCGGCTCTGGGAGTTAGGGACTTTGTTGCATTCATTAATTTTTAGAATTTCATCCTTAAACTTTTTTAATACAGAAAAAGCTGAAACCCTCCTTAACAAATCTGGGTTTTCTTTCTAAGAAACAGTTGGATATGCACCCTTCTGGGCATTTTTTGACACATTTATAAACACCCAATCATCTGCGTACACATACACACATACACATGCATACATTTATGCACAGTCATCGAGAGAGCTATTTTTTTGAGTGTATGCTACAAAAGTACTATCTTGCTGCTCTTGTGTTTTGCAACTTGGCTTCTTTTTTTTTTAAGTTAGCAATATGCCTGGGAAAGTTTTCATGTTAGTACTGATAGATATAACTCATTGCTTTGAACTTCAGAAAGAACGTATCAGTTTATCTAGCTATTCCAAATACCGATGAGTATGTGGTTTTCGGTGTTCATAATTAAAAGTATTGTTACAGTGAACATCTTTGCCTCTGTCCCCTGAACAACATAAGCAGCTGTTTCTTGAAGATAGGTAAGAGTAAAATGGTTTTTATGAAGCAGAGGGTCTATGCATTTTAAATATTAATCATTACATGGATGAACTAGCATAGGTGTTGTGCACAGGAGAGGGGCCATTATCCCACACCCATCTAGTGTAGATAGTACCAAACTTTGCAATGTTGCCAATCTGCTATTCGAAAACTTAACTATTTCTTTGCTTTGAATTTCTGGACTTCTTATTAGGATACTCTTCTTCTTTGGCCATTTGTGTTTCTTTTTTGATGTTTTACCTGTTCATCACCCTGGCCAACTTTTCTAACTTCTCATTTTGATGACAATGTCAGATAGCATAGTCAGTTTTAAGTACTCAAATATTTAGTGAACTGAATTATACCAATGGTTAAAAATGATGATTCAAGCCTGCATAGAAACATATATAGTATTTATGCATGTTAAATTAAAAGGAAGAGTAAATTATTATGTGCAATATGAGAGGCTATCCATGCAGTTGAATTTAGGCTTAAGAGCAATAACACCAGAAACAGTAGCTCACATTTATATAACAATGTATGCTAAGCTGATCAAAATGTTTTACTTGTGTTAACACCTTTATTCTTCTTACCAATACTGTGAGATATCTTTGAACTTGCTAAAAATGATAGGGAGTAGAGGTGGCAAAGCCAGGAGTTGGCAAACCTAGGCTCTGATTCCAGAGCCTGCACTTTTTATAACTATTGCATTATATAATGTAGCTCTTCTTCTTTCTCCTCCTTCTTCTCTTCCTTCTCCCCCTCCTCTCTCTCCTCCTGCTCCTCCGTCCTTTCCTCCTCCTTCCTCTCCTCCTCCTTCTCCTCCTTTCTCTTCTCCTCCTTCATCTCCTCCTTCTGTCTTTCCCCTTCCCTGTTCTCCTCTCCCTCCGCTCCTTCTCCCTCTCTTCCCTCTCCTGCCTCTCTTCATCCTCCTCCTTTTTCTTCTAATTTCGTGATATTACTTTTACAGTAGAGGAGTGGGCCTTTGCGTGATGGATGTTCAAGGACTCCATTTGTAGAGTCATCATGGCCCTCTAGCTTGCAAGTTCGTAGACCCTATTTCAACAGTACCTCCATGTTGTCAGGTCCGGGGACCTGAGCCATTTTCACCTAAACTCACAAACAAGGACTCATTTGTAAACTAGAGCTATGTTAATATTGATCATGTATACTGAGAACTTCCAGTGCCAAGAGAAATGCAGCACGTTATTCACAGCAGCCCAAACATGCTCTTCCCCTGGGAAAGTCTAAACCAGAAACCATATCAAAGATCAGAACGTTGCTTGGTGACATTCCCTAAAGGGCAAAACTATGGAGACAGCAAAAAGATCTGTGTTGCAGGGAGCAGGGTGGGGATGGATAAGCAGAACACAGAAGGATTTTAGAGCAGTAAAAATATTCTGTATGGTACTCTAGCAGTGGACACGTGACATTATACATCTGTCCAACCTCACACAATGTCCAGCACTGAGACTGAGCCCTCTTTAGCTCGTGGACTTTGGTGATTATGTCAAGTGGGCTCATTCATTTTAACAAATGTACCCTTCTGGTGGGGGATGTGGATAATGGGCCAGGAGGAGGCAGGAGGTATATAAGATTTCTCTGTAGTGTTTTACTGTGAAGCTAAAACTGTTCTTTAAAAAATTAAGTCTTTAAAAAGATGTTGCTCATTGACGGCAGAGGGAAAAGTAATAGGAATGGATTACGTTGGGGAGAAGCGTCATTACAGAGAAGTCGGAACAAATCCCAGTGCACACACATAAATGTGTAAGAAAAATGACTCTTTATGATTTAACTTATGTTCCTAATCTTCCTCTCACCAGCCTATTGGGAAATCTAACTTTCATAACTTTATTCTTCTCCCCGTTGTGATTTCTGGAACTTTATGCAAAACTATGCCTCCGGGGGTCGGGCGAGGCCTCTTGCTCCATACCCTGTGGTCCTTAACCCTCCACCCTCTGGCCACCTAAGTTCCCGGGGGCATTCTCCTTCCCTTTCCAGCATCCTGCCCACCCTCCTATGCCCAGGACCTTCACAGCTGTCTGTCAGGTACCAGCCTCATTTCCCGTGCAGCCGCTCCCACAGGAGGGCCGGGGCCACTCCCAGACATTTCTGCCCGAGTCGTGGGGGCTGTGTCTCCTCTCTCAGAGGGACGGTGGCTTTCTCATTCTCCCTTCCAATCCCAGGAGAATTGTTCTTCTGGATGGGAAAATCCTGTCTTCATAGTCCTGGACGAGACCATTTTTATGCCCCAATCCACTCCTCTCTCTGGAATGCAGGCTTGGGAACCTATATACAAAACAACTGTTAGGATACTTTGTTGCTTTATGCCAGCTGCTGTCTCTCCTGTGATGATCACAGAGCCAACAGTTGGCTTGGGGGTGGGGTGGAAAGCTGGGTAATATTTCTCTCTCTCGCTCTCTCTCGCTCACTCACTCTCTTGCACTCTCTCTCTATATAGTCTCACATGTATGTGCACATGATATATAATATATATTTAAAATATATCAGGATACGCTGCCACACAATCTCATTTAGACATGAGAACACCCAAGGCTTCTTTATCTGGGCAATACTGGCCTTAGTTTGGTCTTTGGTAGCCAACTGTCCTTTCTCTGAGTCCTACAACAGCTGTGCCAAACCTGTCCTTCCGCCGTTACTCCTTACAGACTGCATTCAGTCTCCATCGTATTTCCTTCTGTGGATGTCCCTGCAGATGTCCCATGAACAGCTGAGGCCATCTGCCTACACAGCAATTCGAAACACATCGCCAAGTGTCAGCTGCTCGAAATATCTGAACGGATAGTTAGCCGGAGAAGGACTGCTGGGGCCTTGCTTCCCCGAGGACGGGGCTGCCTGTCGTCATGGATACACAACCTGCATCACACACGGGTATGAGACTGGGTTGATGCTGTGCCCTCGCCGCAGTGATATTGTTAATGATTTTTAACAAGGGTTCTATGGCTTATGTTGCATTGGGTCCCACAGATTTTCTAGCCGTCACACCAGAAGGTCATCATCTCAAAAGATTTCTAAGTTCTGCACTTGGAGACCTGTCTCCGGTACTTCTGGTTCTGAGAAACTGAGGAAAAGCAGACTTCAGTGGCATTTAAGGATAACATCATTGGATCATTCTTTCAAGTTCAAAACCTGTCAGCTTTTAGAGTGATTTTAGTAACTCTAACAATCCTACTTATAATTTTCCTGTGTACTTTTTGTTTATGGTTGTATCCACATGTATACCTATGTTATAATAAAAGAATGGTTGCAAATTGTGTGTTGGAATTAATTCAAATAACTATTTTCCAAATGACCAGTGGTTTGATTGGATTGTGTCTTTACATAGCCTTGGAAGGCAACCTGGACCAAGCCCAAGACCAACATTATACTAATTTAGATTCTGTCTCACGCTGACTCATGCATCAATAGGTACCTATGGTCGTTACCTTGCCTGAGTCAGGACCATGAAACATGAACTTTACACCCCTTGAAAAGTCTCAGAGAGATGCTGAGAATCAGGTTTTATCAGCTAATCCTGCTCCATTCCACCCTGGAAAGGTTAATAAGACATCATAGGAGTTGTGAGTAAAATGGTAACTTAGTGTCTCCAAAGAATTAACGTAGTTTAAAAAACAAAAACAACATATTCTTTTCTGTCAAGTGAAAAATATCTCAGGCCTGGAGGCTCCACGCCAGCGTTTGGAGAGAAGCCACCTGCTATCTAATCCCTATAGCTATGGCAACCGACAGGCGATTCAAACTTCAGACAAAGGTTTGTGCAACCTTCTAAGAACTCAGATCATCTTTCTCCACAGGAGGAAGAATGCTGCTATCTGTTTCCTGAGATGAGGTGTGGCTCTTAGAGATGAGCGCTGGGTGCCCACATGTCGGCCAGAACACCTTGGCCTCCTCAATGCAGCGTCTCTGAACAATACCATATTTCCAGTTCACATATTGGCCACCAAATCAGGGGGGCCCATCTCCTCATTAGCACTGCCCTTCCTTCTTTGTTAGTATTAATAAAGTCTGACGATGAAGAAGTCAGAGAATTTTCTAATGTCTACACAATCTAGAAATAGATGTATTATGGTGTGATGAATGGCTACCCAGTGATAGGTCCATGAGCCCACGGATTATCTCTGCCTTTACCAGCTGTCTGACCCAGACAGTTTTATAGGATCATTTTTCCTACTCAAATAGGTTAAGTCTTCACTGCTTTTATAATTTCCAGTGCCCAAACTTCATCCCAGATCAGAATCTTTAAGATCGGGTGTAGGCATTAGTATTTTTAAAGCCTTCCTAGATTATTTCAATAAACAACCATAGTTGAAGAAAAAAAAATCTTCCTTTAGCTTGACCAAGTGAATTAACAAATGATTTGATTATAAGTTCCATCAAGGACCTGGAACGCTGCTAAATACATGGCAACTGCTAAAATATTTGTTGATAACCTCTCTAAATGACTATAAAAAGAGTAAAAATCTTCTCATTAAGTCTATAGTACTGCAACTCACTTGTTGTTTAGTGAGTTATTTGAGGGGAAAGGAAGGACAGTAACGCCTGTCAAAAAAAAATGGAAAGGATTTGGCAGAAAAGCTGGATGGCATGCTGACCACAACCACACGGAACTGAGTGATGAAAGAAGACAGGGCAGAAAGATGGCGCTGTGCTGGAAGGCTGCGGCTGGCGCATGTGCTCATCGCTTTCCTCCCTGCGGATGGTGCGCAGTAGGCTGCCTTGGGTGGATGGCTAATCGAGGAGGTTGCCAGGAAACTGTGGAAAGCCTTTTAAATGTATCCACTCAACGTCATTGACAAATGACTGGACTCCAGCTCTTCCATCTGTCTCTGGCGGGGTTGCTGTCAGCTTTGCAAATCTGGGAGGGCAGCTCTGTGATAAATCGTCATCTGGGAAAGCCAAGAGTTTTCTCATGTGCAGAGGTGGCTGCCCTTCAGGTGGTGGGATCTGTGAGAAAGGGGCAGCAGGTTCTATCCTCACAGTGATCTATGTAAAGGCTTAGGAAGGGTCCCCAGGGAGCCATGGGGTTCTGATACTGTTGCCCTGGGCTGGGATTTTTACATGTGAGGTCGCATGCATTTAATGCTGTTAGTAACTCTATGAGGTGGGTATTTTGTTGTCTCTGCTTTGCTGATTCAGAGGCCAGGGCTTTGCACACTCAGTTACTGCAGATCCTATGGCTGGGAAGTGGGAGACTTAGCCAAGTTTGCTTTCTCCCAAGTTGACTGCTCCCTGTCATAAGGTCCTAAGTCACCCAAGGGTGATCAGTCAACTGAGTCTACACTCCAGCCAGCACATCTTTGGGTGCCTACTCATGTGTGTGTCTTCCAACCCCTAAGCCATTGCCTGTGTTATTTTCATCCCAGAAAAGTATGGAACCAGCAGCACCAGACAGGAGCTGGATACCGAAGCAGGTTTTCAAACCACACCTCAGGCTGACTGAATCAGAGGTTGCATTTTAACAAGATTTCCAAGGGATTCAAGTTTTAAAAGCATTGATCTACATCTCAGGATATTTCTTATTGGAATGGGAATTTATATCAATGATTCTCAGATTTCTGTGCATCAGAATTCCTTGGGGAAAGGAGTGAAAATGCAGTTTCCCAGAGCCATTGCCCAAGGGTTCTAATTTAGGACTTGTGGATGGGACCTGGGCAGTCTGCATTTTTTAACAAGCAGCCCAGCTTATTCAGCTAGAGCTGATCTAAGAACAAGGTCCGGTGAACATCAGTTAGGAATTCCATCGCCTGTCCCTCATTTTGATGACTCTGGTCAAGGAGGAGAGGGGGATAAGATCACTCTGTAGTTAGTAACAGAACCAAGATGGGGAATGTGTCCTTGAAGCAGACTAACCACACCGGGTTTGGCATTACAGGATTTAGAGAAAACTACTGCCAAGCCTCTATGCCCATTCTTACTGCTGCGTTAGAGTTTTTACCCAACTGCAATTGATTGGCTCCTAATGGGAAAGGGACATTCTGGCCATCATGTGGTGGCGGGAACAGTGGGAACCACTGGGTCTCATTGAGGTCTCTGCTTTTGTAGACTTGGTTTTTAAAGTTTATTTTGAGCTAAGGGATGGCTTTGGCAGGGAAGGGTTGGGGAGCCTAGAAACCCAAATGAAATAGTAAAGCATGTACATCTGTGTGTGCTTATCTGTATCATTTGACCCCTAAAACAAGCCAGTGAGGTACCATTTTACAGCCAGTAAACTGTACAGTCAGGATGGAATCCAGGCTCCTGACTCCAGGGATTTCTGTGGCATAATTATGATGTTCTGGGGAAAGTTAGGAAATTCCACCTGGCAACTATAAGCAGTTGGTGGACCATGGTTTGTAAATGCAAGAGATCCAACTAAAATCATGATTAGATCATAGTTTTAATTTCATCATCTTGACCATGGAACTACAATATCATCCCTAACCTTTATTATATTTCTCAGCAAGAAAGGGGTGGGAGGAACAAGAAAAAAACTATGGGATGCTTTTATTCAGAAATCATAACTTTTCTTTGGGCAGTGGCATGATATACTGGAAAAACCATAACTTTTGATTAAAATCACATTCCTCCCATTCATGAGATACTAGACAAATGTTCAAATCTCTCTGAGGCTTGTTTTTCTCTCCTGAATGTACGTCATGGGTCAAGCAGCCAGGGACTGTGTTATGGTTTATATCTACCTGTTCTCTCCCCCCCCAACCAGAGCCCCATGCGCTCATAGGCAGGGGTTCTGGAAGGTGACTGGACTATGAGCACTTACAGCTGACTTGCTTTTAGGAGGTGGGGTCTGTCAGAAGAGGCAGGTCAATGTGGGTGTGACCTGGAAGGGTTTGTCTCCTTTCCCAGCCCCTCCCTTGACCCTCTCTGCTTCCTGTCTGCCATGAGATGAGCAGATCTCCTCCACCTCCTCTGCCAGGCCCCTGTGCCACGTCATCCTGCTGCAGAGCCAGCCAGCTATGGACTGAATTGTGAGCCAAAATACACCTGTCCTCTTTTTAAATTGAGGATGTTAGGTATTGCGGCTTAGCAAGGAAGAAAGGGATAAAGAGACTGAGAGCTCTGGATCCACAAGCCAAAATACACACTTCTTCCTTATTAATTGTTTTACCATGGGTGTATGTGACAGTGATGAAAAGCTGATTGACACAGTCTCCTTTAGGACATTTTCTCTTCTCGTACAGGACCCAGTGCAGGGGCAGGTGTTGCATTTAGCCCTGTGGTCTGAAAAATTTCCACCACCTTTCTTTGCCAGATTTTTAAGAATACAGTCATCCTTCTCTTTTGCCAGTAGAATGTTCCTCATTTGGGTTTTTCGAAGTTTCCTTATGGTTATAAATTCAGGATGTGTATTCTTGACCGGAATCCTACATAAATGCTGCTGCTTTCTTCTCAGGGGATAATGTGATGCATACCATATCGTCTACCACGATGGAGAGGCTGACTTTGGTTATGCTTACAAGTCCTTGCTCAGGTTCCATAGTATCTAATCACATCTTTTTCTCCCTCAAAGCTACAAGCACTCTGTGGGGAGATCCTCAAAGTTCATGCAAAAATTCTCCCATCATCAGAATTTTCCTGAGTCATGGCAGTTGTTGATGACTTTCACTTAAGGCAATCTTTACTGTGATGATTGAAAAATAATCTTTTAACTCACATACACTCTCAACAGTCACACTTAACCATCAGTATCTTAGGATAAACAAAAGCCCCCTGTTCTCCCTCATTGTCTTATCTATAATCCCTGTGGACTCATGAGTTTTTAGTTTGTTTAATGGTCTGTAATTAATCACTGCCCCTGAGTATTTTGGTGCTCAAATTATGCTGCATTTGGCCAACAGGTACTTTCCCCAGGTAGCACCTTGGTACTTAGGACATCACTTTTAAGAAAGTACTTTCTTTCTTACTTTCTAGCATAATCAAGTATTCCTTGCTTACCTTTTACCCACACTACCTCATGGCAAGTAACAGCCGTTTCTTCAAAGAACCTCAATTCTTTTTTCTAGAGAATGGGATAAGAAGCTGAGGTTTGGGGCTTAGGTGTGATCATTGCTAGCAGAGTGTCTTTGATTCTTGGTTTTGGTGTATAATACACATACCTACACACCCACCTCAGTTCACGAACTTGATTCAGTCCATGATTCTGGGGAAGATGGCTGCAGTCATGTTCCTCACCTGAGGCGGGCTTCGTGAATGGAAGCAAAATTTTGCCGAATGCTTCTGCTCACAAACTGAATTGCTCTGTTCGTGAACAGGACCGTTCACAAACTGAGGCATTAATGTATGCATACCAACACACACATGAACCTGTATGTTTGCTTGTGTACATCACAAGAGTATACATAATTTAGAAATCGTGAGTTTATACTGACACCTCCGATTTCAATCCGTGTGTGTGGGGTTCTTTCTTGGCTTCCCCCATAGTGGGAACATTGACTCTCTTCAACATCAACCCATTTACGCATTGGCTCAGTCCTACAGTACATCTAAAATAGTTTCAGAATTGCTTTGCCCATAATTGAAATAAACAGTACTAAAAGAGTTCAAGATTTATTTGTCTTTCTTCTCCCTCTACACTTTGAAATACAATTAGGTTTTTCCCTTCTCCTTTTATATTTAGGTTTTTCTTTCCTTCTTTTTTTTTTTTTTTTTTTTTTTTACTGATTTAGTTTAATTTTTGAACATACCCTCCAAAGAACTACACTTCCTTCTTTATCACACATAAGTAGCATTCTATATGTGCTCTTTGCTTTTTCTCACTTCTCTTGGAAAAGACACCATGTCAATTTATGGGGATCACCTCACTGTTTTTTTACACCTGCATTTCACTTTACTGTGTAAATGTGCCTTTCAACCAAGACTCACTATTATTCACTATTTTATCTGAAGCTCAAATTTAATTAGATGATGTATATTTTTCTAAATCTGGCAACCCTGGTTGTGTGGAAAGATAAACAAGTCCTGACTTTGTCCTCAGTGGCCCACTCACATCCCCTTTGCACCCCGAGTTCGCCCGGCGTCAGTGATTCATCCCACAGCCATGCTTCTCTCTCATGTCATGGGATTTCTGGCCCATAACCATGACGATGTTGGAGGTAAGAATATAGGTGAGACATAATGCATACAGTGTAAAGTTTAGAATACAACTGACTTGGCCTTTAACTCTCACTGTGCCATCTTGGGAAGCTCATTAATTGTATTTGAGCCTCAAATAGTATCTTCTCCACAGGGCCTATTTTACATAATTAAATGATATTTGCATATTGTAAATGCTCCATAGCTGTCACCTGTTATTATTTACTAAACTTGCATTTTAAGCAAATACAGTTAAGGTAGGTCTTTCTACCCGCACAACGGGGATATAAAGTTGCAGCACCCTTGTCTGCTAGCAAGGATACTCCTTTCTCAGATGAGGAAACTGGTACACAGCTTGTAGCATGATGCTGCGGACAGAGATCCACCGTGATGCTTGCTGGTCCACAGATCAGCCTCTGCCCGACTTGGGGTGGGATACAGCACTGGGAAGAAGTGAGACATCAACAGGACGCATTATGGAAACTGAGGTCAGAAGTGGACCAGGACATCAAGACAGACTATGGGAGGCTGACAGGTAAAGCGGATGAAGGGCTAATGAGTAAAGAAAACGCATAAGGAAGAGGAAGGACAAAAAAAAACAAGGTTCAATGTGAGAGAATAAAGGCATTAAAAAAAAGTTAAATGCCAGTTAGAGGTGTCGGTAGCCAAGCAAGTCGAACAGTATGGACAAACGTTTAGAGAAAAAACGGACAAATAAGAAACTGTCATACTAAAGACTCGGTGGAAAGAATCACTCACGTACTATACGTTACAAGGTAGCTTTCACTTAGATGTCAGTATTTAATCTCTAGAGTATCTCTTTGAGGTGATCAGAGTAAATATTCTTTTCCCCACTTTACAAAGTGATAAACTACTTAAATCAGAGTGGTTAAATCATTTGCACAGAGCTGCAGTGAAAACAGATACAGCGCTACATTGAGATCCCAGGGCTCCTAACCACTTCCCCCACACTGCGCTCTCATCCTTAAGAACATTAGGGAGGAACTCTGGTAGGAGATTGGAGGCCAGTGCATCTGAATGAGTACGTGACTGCTAAAGAGCCCACCAGCACCTGGGTTTTTCAGGTTGGTTTGTTCTCTGCACTGTGAGAGACCTATAAACCTGGACTATGGTGGGACCAGCATTCAGGTTCTGAATTCCAATTCCTTGAAAAAATACAAATGGAAGTATTTCAACTTCAAACCTATGATTGTTTATTTCTCTTTCATCTAGCTGATCCTTCGCTATTTGTGAAATGAACCATAAATTTGGTCTTCACTTCTTCTCAAAACCTGCAGGATCCCCACTCATCGCAGAAGCCAGAGCAGTCTCCCATCCCCAAGCTCACCTTCTAGAGTTCAGTGCCCGTGCTTCGGACCTGGCCAATGTATGACCAGGAGACAAATGGAGGAAGTGCAGTTTTCCTATAACCATGCTGAATTCCTTCTTTGACTTTTATACAATTTTCTCCCGCATGCAACAAGACACATGAAAACATCTGAACCACATTCTACTCTAATAGCACTGAGAAGCCACAGAACTGCTAGGGGAGAAAGTTTATATACATGATTCCCTTCTACAACAAGAGGAAATCAAGGTAGAAAAGTTGTCATTAACCAATAGTGTTGTTTTTCTTTTCCCCAGGAATTGTCTCTGTTTATCTGGGTGATGCTATTTAGTCTTTGACTCTTCCTGGCAACATTATTATGTCCCTAGCTGTCACATGTTCAGTGGAGACTATATGTGCCCCAAACTCTCACCCTGAAACCCTACCCCCTCAGATGATTGCGTTAAGGAAGTGAGCCTTTGAAAGGTGATTGGGTTATGAAGGCGGAGCTGTTTAGTGGGATTAGTGGTGCCTTCATAAAGGAGATCCCAAGGAGCGAGCTGTTCCTTTCTACCATGTGGGGACATGGTGAGAAGTCTGTCTATGAACAAGAGAGCTGGATCGCACCAGACCGAATCTACTGCCACCTTGATCTTGGACTTCCCAGTCTCCAGAACCGTGAGAAATAAATTTCTATTGTTTATAAGCCACCCAGTGTATGGTATTTTGTTATAGCAACCCAAATGGACTGAGATAGTCCCTAATGACAACAGGAATTCTATCTTGGAGGAAAAGCAATAATCCAAGTGATGGTGGGTGGGATTTACACTTCTCTTGACTTTGAGGAGGGGCTGGGGAGTGACCATGCAGTTAGTGAGGGTTGGAGTGTGGCAGAAACCTTGTGAGGGCTGGGAACAAAGGACCTTGTTCTAACTTCTTACCTCTGACCTCAGAAAATGAGTTGTGTGAATACACAAAATGCTTAAAATGTTGCCTCTGTTCTCTAAGTGTGCTTCCATCTTTATCACGATCTGCTCTCCCTGTCTGGGAGGGATTCCCTAAACTAAGATAAAGCAGAAAGTCATGCTTTAACCCAGCAGATTCCCTTCCATGGGAATTTCTACCATGTGCAAGAGCAAGAGCTAACATTCTTCAGGTCTACTTGGTCCGTTACACCTGCTAGTTGACCGTGACACAATTTATAATCCTTGATGTGTAAGCAGAACAATCTTGCTCTTCTTCGCAGTTCTAACTGGCAAAAACAATCACAGACTGCAGTGGGACTATATGAAATGGCCCTGCATGATACCCATCTCCTGTGCAGTACCCTCAACTGGGATGCATTGTGAAGCTAGAGCTTTACTTCTAACGAGTAGCATATAGTAAGAATGATAAGATACCACTGCCAAGATTGGGCCACAGAATGGCGACTCCTGTGTTGTTGTCACTCCCTCATTTGCACTCTTTTGCTCTCTCACTCGATGAAGCCAGCTGCAGTGCTGTGAACCTCTCCACCACAGGCCCACACAGCAAGGAAACAGGAGCAGCATCTCTCATCAGCCAGTAAGGATTCAAGGCTCTTGGTCCAATGGCTTAAGAACTAAATTCTGCAAAACCACCCTGTGACCTTGGAAATGGATATTTCCCCAGTCAAACCTTCAGATAAAACTCTAACGAGGAAGTCTTATTCCATTCAGGATGCTATAACAAAAACAAACTGCGTAGCTTATAACCACAGAAATGTATTTCTCATGGTTCTGGAAGCTGAGAAGCCCACAGTCAAAATGTCAGCAAATTTGGTTTATAGTGAGGGCCTGTTCTTTTTCATAGAGACTTCTTGCTGTATCCTCACATTGTGGACAGGACTTTCCAGCCCTTTGAAGTCACTTTTATGAGGGCACTGATGCCACTTATGAGAAAGTCCTCATGACCGCGACCACCTCCTAAAAGTCTCATCTCCTAATACCGTCATCTTGGAGGTTAGCATTTCCACATGGATTTTGCTGGAAACTAACATTTAGTGCACGGCACCCAGCCTTGTGAAAAATCTAGAGTTGAGGACCAAACTGAGCTATAAGATAATAACAGTTTCAGGACACTGTTTTGTTATAATTTGTTGCAGAATAATAGATAACTAATACTTTTGCTAAACCGTGCCACAAAATTAACAAGAAGCACATCAGTTTATCACACCAGCCCCACTCACATTCCCTCACCCTCATTAGCAAAATCCTTTCCTCTCTGTGTACCTTGCATTGTAACACCATTCGATTTCCAAAGGCTAGTGGCCCGTTCCCGAGTCTGTCCTGCAATCCACACCACTCAACCTCATGGCTGCTCCTGGCACTTTCATAACTCTTAGCGTCTTCCCTTTCACCTTGTCTTCACTGCGCCTCAGCAACTCTCCCATGGTAGACACTCAGCTGATTAAATGACAGGCACTAAGGAGGTGGTGATGGCTAAGCATAGACACAGCTCTGCCTTCACGGAGATTTCCCTCTAGAAAAGGAGACAGATGGAAACACCGGTTACGGCATAAGCAAAAGTCTGAAGGTCCCTGGAGGGGAGGCAAATGAAGCCTGGAAATAAATGGCCTTTTCCTAATCAGGGAGAGCAGGAAAGGTTCCCTGAGGAAAGTGGCACCTAGGGGGTGAGAGCTCTCTTGGAAAAAGTGAGCCAGGAAGAGGAGCATTCGAGACAGAGGAGCAGGATGTACGAAGTGGCATCTTCGGCGTGTTGAAGAACACCGTGAGTCTACGGAGAAAGAGCCAGGAGGAGCATGACGGGAAATGAGCAGAGTGCAGATGCGGGCCAGACCTGAGTCCGTCTCGCTGCAGACCAACTATGAAGAATGGAAATTTCAGGAATACCCATAAAGCTTCTGTCCTCCAGCTACGTTCTCTTGGCAGCACTCAGTGAGACAGGTCTCACATATCCTCGGGGCCTATTTTAGAGAGTCGTTTTTTTGCAACTCGTTTTGCGGAGACCCTTACAAGAAATCAGGATTGTGAAGGAGCGAAGAGACACGGCCCCTGACCACAGAGTATGTTCTAGTTGGGAACTCATCATGGGAAAACTTTACAACAGTCTCTAAGTCACAACAATGAAGTGCACATACAGTCACAAACCGATTCCCCAAATGGCGTAGGAGAACTCAAAATTAAATAACCGTAGGGGAAAACCGGAGATAAATATGTCCAGGGTAGACCCCACTTGGTCTTGGCTTCGCCTCAGCCACTTCTAAGCCTCTCAGCAATGCCGTGTCACAGTTTGGGTCAGGAGTACGGAGGAAGAGACTCAAAAAATAGAAGTGGAGACAAAGGTAGAAGATGGGAAGTGTAGAAGGAACCAAGGATACTTGCAAGGAACTCTGTGTCGAATGGCTCAATGCTCTCTTGGGGATGCTTCAGACATTTTGCTCATTTTAGGTGGAAATAGAGGATGGCAAGCACATGTGACTCACGTGCTTGGGACAAACTGCTGCTCCACAGATAGGTACTTGGTGGACAATCTGAAGGAAGGTCATTTACCTGTACAGCAGATCTTCACCCATGGAGCTATAGTGTTTTCCACAGAAGGAGTTATAAGTAATCACCTTGTGGGCCGGTGAGATGGCTCAGCGGCGTAAGCGCCTGCCTGGCAAGCGCGAGGGCCCGAGTTTGACTCCCAGAACCCACATACGAAAAAAGGGACGGTGATATCGCTTAGTGGCACGGGCACCTGCTGGCGCGTGAGGTCCTGAAGTCGACCCCTGGTACCCACAAAAAAAAAAAAAAAAAAAAAAAAAAGGTAATCACCTTGTGCGATGGTTCTTTCTCCTCTGCCCTCTAACTTTGGGATGCAGCGAAACATTGCAAATGGCCCCCAGAAGACTTCCTGTCAAAGCAGGAGGTGTGGGCAGAAGAGGCAACATGTGAGCCTCAGTGAAAGCTCTACTTCTTATCTCTGGCCGGATGTGTGCAGGTATCTGCCTCTTGAGCTCACCCTTCAATACTAAAAATTCCCACAGACCCTGGCCCAGGAAACAGAGCATTCCCATCTGGGCATAGAGCCTCCAACTGATAGTCTTTAGTGGCCTTGATTATAGATAGGATTTTAGGCTCAGATGCAACATCTATGAAATTAAAACTTGAAGAATAAATTCCAAATATGCCATGAACTTGGAAAGATGTCCAATGGGGTTTTTAGGCATATGCAGAAGTTTCTCTAATAAAAATGGCCACCATTTGCTAATTATGCTTCTGACACATTACTCTGTGTAATGTATCTCAATTTACACACAGAACCCTTAAAGAAGGTGCCACTATCTTCATTTTAGAAGCAGAGATGGAATTTTAACTCAGGGGGATCCATATCTGGGACCAGCAGCTCAATTCCAACATCATTTCATCCATGAGGCTTTGTGTGACCTCTCCGTCCACTATGCTTGCATCGAACTTTGAATGTGCTTACATAACCCACTTAAAATACTAGAAGGTAGACAGTTAAGGTTGCATGAAATCCTCACTGAGCATATTCCCGAGTAGTGTGCCTGGTACATGGTAAGCTCTCTGATTTTTTTTTTTTTTGTATTGGGAATCGAACTCATGACCTTGCACTTACCAGGCAGGCACTGTGCCACTGGACCCCAAGCACTCTGATATTTATAGAATAAATGACTGTCACCATGATCTTGTGTGTGTAGTAATAAAACATGGGCTAATTTTAGAGAAAAGGAGAGCAATTATGCCAAGCCGTTTAATTGTCCCCCTCCTGGCCCCAGATGAGGACATTTACTTTTGAGGCAAGTGCCCATCCTCTTCAGTGTTCACACAGGGACTTGGTGGATTCCTGGAAGCCAGGACCCTCACCTCCCTCCCCATGGCCCAGCATTCCCTCCTGGGCATGGAGCCTGCAACTTTAGAGGAGTGATTTAGCATGACTCAGGGAAAGGCCAGAGAACATGAGAGCTGCGGTCCTTTCTCTTCTTCCTGAAAAGGTCAGCTGGGCTTGGACTGGGCTGCTGTCCTGATGTCCTTGCTCTGTTCATTTGACTCCACAGCCCTTCTTTCTCCTTCCTTGGGGACAGGGTGACACCTGAGGGACTCATATCTGAATCAGGAGGGAGGGAATGAGAGATATGAACAGGCATCCTTTCCTCAGCAAAGCGGCTAACAGACCAAGTAGCCATAATCACCAGTCTTGGGGCCAACGTGGGATGCCTGCTGATGCGCTAAGAGCTATAAAGCACAGTGAATGTGACTCTTCTACCATTCCAGGAGCTTTACACACACGAACTCCTTTGGTCCTCACAGCAATCTCATGAGGTGAGTCCTACTATTATCAACATTTTCAGATTTGGAAAGCGAGGCAAGGAGAGAAGAATTAATTTGTCCATGGCCCACAGAACCGGTAGTGGGAAATAGGGGTTCAAACCCTCACTTCAGAGCCCATATCTACCTGTGTAGATAGTGGAGGTAACGCTCTCAGAAGCCCTTTGCAGTGATTACATCCTCCTTGTCCTGCAGATGATGAAGCTGAGTTCTGAGAACGCTCAGTGCCTCACGTCGGTGTAGAAGCAGTGAACGGGGTGGAAAGAACAGGGCTCCATTCTGGCTCCCCAGTCTGAGCTCCTTCCACAGCATCACACTGTGCACAAGCTCGGTTGGGGCATCTAAGAGAAAATATTACAGACAAATCACCAGAAGAGTGGCATCATCAGGGACTGTTTTCTAGAGAATTCTAGGGATGTGGGTTTTGTCCTTACAGGATGCCCTTTTCTCAGAATGGCTGCTGCTGCCACCTACCCACCGGTTAAGGCCCCACTGCAGAACTGTCACAGACATGCAGCAGGCCACAGTGGGTCCCTGCCATGCCCAAGAAAGAGAGCTCAAGGACCAGGCACAGCGGCTCCCTGTGCTCCACCTGCTGGCCCTGTGCTCAGCGAGAGAAGCTGGGATGCCAACTGAAATTGCCCATGCGTGCATTACCTTCCTTCTAATTTCCAGTTCCCTCTTTTGTTTATTAAGAATAAAGGAGGACAGATGACTTTAGCGGAGCATCAGGTAGCCCAGTCCCAGTCCACAGTGACTTTAAGGATCGGCACTTGCAGTTGCTGTATAGGTTTGGTCCATGCTTGGTCCAGGACTAAGATGAGAAGGCGCCACTTACTTACCTTTTGCCTCTGATGGAGCCACGTTTGCCTTGATTCTGTGCCAGGCATGTGGTTTGAGTTACCTTGGCCTGAAATAGCAGGCAGGGCCCAACCTGCAGTGTCCACAGGAAACTTCACAGAAGTTTATGTATGGAAAGCATTTGGGGCTGTGTCTGCCTTGCCCACAGGGACAGGTGGGGTGCAGCTGACAGCTCTGCCTTCACTGCAGGCTGCAGGGAAAGGCCCTCACCTCCTTCTCCAAGGTGTTTCCAATAAAACAAGCACATGTCCTTCATTAGAAATAAAGTAAACACAGAGTGATGATGTCATGGCGTTTCTGGGGGAAAGCAGGAAAACGGTTTTCAAATGTCCTCCATGAGCGCCTTGATGTGCAGCGGGTGGGGCAGGCTGGAAAGGACAGCAGGGTGTTTACAAGGAGCGCGCCCACGGCAACCACCACCCACTCTGGCTTCCCAAACTGGAAAGTGAGGGACAGTGTTGGCCCGGCTATGTCACAGGCCACAGGGCCTGCAGAGACGCCCAGGGTGACCTCCCCATGTCGCAGATGAGGGCACATTGTCCAGGGAGGCTGAAGAACCTGACCAGCTTCCATAGCAGTCAGCACACAGCAAGAGCTGGAACCTGCAGCTCCCGATCCCAGTCCTGCGCATTTTCTGGAACATCCCACTCCACCACGACAAAGACAATGGTGGAACCCACATCTGTCCAAGTGTGGCTGATGTTTTAAGGTAATCGTTCTCATCCTGGATCCACGTGATGAACTCTCGTGGTGTACTGGAAAAATTACCAACACCCTAGGTGATTCATGCCGGGTGATTCCAGTGGAATGGGTTTGGTTTAAGGCCACAGCACAGATATTCTTAAGTGCTCCCCAAAATTCATGGAGTTGAGAGACACTACTTCAAGGAATGTAAGGATTAAGACAATATATTTCTTTCCTCCCTGGAGCTCACAAGGCAGAGAATATGTAAGTAATCCCATGCTAGGTACCACAGAAGGTCCGAGAAGAATGCAGTGTGGTCTACATTATTCTACATATGGACAAAGGTCTAATTTGGATAAACACACTGTTTTTCCACTTAAGCAAAGCTTACTTACCTTTCCAGGTGTATCTTAAATCACTTGTCTTCTGTAAGGCCTTTTAAATTAATTTCAAATAGTTGTTTACCTCTTCTTTTTTTTTTTTTTTTTTTTTTGTGGGTACCGGGGGTCGAACTCAGGACCTCGCGCGCCAGCAGGCACCTGTGCCGCTGAGCAATATCACCGGCCCTTTTTTCGTATGTGGGTTCTCGGAATCGAACTCAGGACCTCGTACTTGCCAGGCAGGCACTTATGCCACTGAGCTATCTCACTGGCCCTGTTTACCCCTTCTTTGAACTCCTACACTACCCACAGGCTGTAGGCAAACAATCTAGCCCCAAACTACACACTATCTCTATATAGTGCTATACTACTAGTGAAAACATCTCCTTATTCAGTGCACTCTGTTTTGTGGTTTCCATACATTGCCATCAATATTCCTAGGAGCTCTACAATACTAATGTTACTATACCCATTTTACAGACCTGTTTCCCGAAAATAAGACCTAACTGGAAAATAATCAGCCTTGAAAACTAGAAACCCAAAATGCCAGCCCCAATCACCTTGCTTCACCTGCCTTTACAGAATAGCCACTGAGCAAGAGAACGGTGAGGTAAAATCTTCTGCATGACGCTGGCCATCACCATGGTAATGACCAGCCTTTATTTTCTGGTTAGGTCTTATTTTTAGGGAAACATGGTATTAGGACACTAAATCTCATAGATGTCAAGTCTTGCCCCCAAACCAAACAGCCAATGCATCATTTTATATTAAATTAGCTATATTTCTTTAACATGTATTCCTGATGCTCTATTCACAAACCATTAACTTCCTTTATGTTCATTCTCTTATTTAATCCTGACTACCGCCCCACCGTCTGCTCTTCTTGACAAGGAAGGGAATGAAGCGCAATGCTTGAGATCCCATCCCTAACCTTGAACCTGGTCACGCTGCTTCAAAGTGCAGGGCCACTCCCACTGCACATATATGCTGTGTGCCAGGCTCTGTGTCACACTGACCCCAAGTCCCAGTGGGTCTAGACTATCTTTGATGTTGCCTCTGTGTTCCCCACTGGTCGTAAACTGCCTGTTGCCTCAATAATCGATTTTCTGGAAGTAGCAAGAATGTCCTAATGAAGCAGCTGGCTGTAAGGACCTGCAGAACAAAAGCCCAGTGGTTCTTTGGGGGCTGGAAAGACTTGCTGAGAAGGCAACTGTGGTGCCATGACTATTGATTTTTTAGGGGAGGAAGCAAAGCACCTTCCACTCACAGTTTTTAGGAAATGATTCCAAACTCTCTGTGTCAGCTCACAGAAGCCAGAGCAACCGAGTTAAGTGACCTGTCCATGGCCACCAAGTGGACCAGTGGGAGGGACAGACACCTCTACCTTCCTCCCACAAAGCCTCCAATTTGAATCCCAAGGATCTGCTGTGACATAGCAGTGTCTTTTCATTTATTTACTCATTTTGCACCTCCTTTTCCAAAGTGGCTTATGACATGAATAGACAGAATGAGCAACGATAAAATATAAACAAGTAAAGTCGACCAAGGCTGGGGACCATGTAAATTTAAGTCACATCCAAGGAAAAATACTTTATTAGTCAGAGGGGAAACACTGCCTAAAGCCCAGAAGACTCCGTGCATTTGAAATAGATCTTCCATGCGTATGGTTTCGTCCATGAGGTATTTTTAAGGGCTCAGCAACTCCTGTGGGTTTTTCCTTCATACTGGATATGGACACAGAAGAGCGATTAAAGCAATGAAATTATAGATTTATTCCCAGGATGTGGTCAGTGCACAATATTCAAGCATCCTTGGTTAAATGGGATATGTTTTCAAGTCTAACGGTGCCAAAATGACCACATCAGGGCTTTGCATCGAATGTAACATTTATTTCAACAGAAAGTCTGAGTCATGGCCATTCATTCAACAAGTATTGTGCCAATAAATTATCTGCCAGGAGCTATGCGATACATTGGAAATTCAGAGGCCGATGAGACACGGACCTTTCGTATAGGACTTCCCTCTTAGAGGGGCAGGTAGGTCGTGAAGATCCAATCAGCACACACGGGACAAGTGTGAGCGCAGGGGGATGTGGAAGGTTGCAGAGATGGAGACAATGGCTTCCCCGAGGCTGGTTGTCTTAGCTCCACACCAACAAACATCCAGTTACAAGAACGCAGAAGCTCTGCGCTGAAGGGGCCACCCTAATCTCGTGGCCTAGGGGAGTCTGATTTGTGTCTTGCTAAGCATCTCCATATTTCTGATTTGTTTGCACAGAGAGAGCAGCAGTCCCAGCTTAGAAGATGGTGGCCAGCAGGCGTGGGGTGGAGGGACATGAAGAACTGCTGTGGTAGACGTGTGGCCATAGCCCGGTCGGGAAGACTAATTTCTTGGCATAACGTAAGTCCATTGCTCTTGGCAATCCTCTACATGATAAAGGGAACTTCAGGATCAGAATCAACTTTCTGGCAGACTCGGCATCCACTCAAACCTCCTTTGATCACATTTAAAACAAAAATCACACATCTTCAGAGAGATTAAAAGTGGCACATTTGTCTGCCAAGGATTTGCACCAAAAATAGAAGTCCAGCAACCAAAAGCATCCAAGTATTTCAACCCTTCAAGCTCTAGTGCCTAACTTAAAAATTTGGGGCATCTCGTCTGGCTGACCTAGATTAAGAATACTTAAGTGGCCATAAAAATATGTAGTGGTCTCCCCTTGTTTGTGGCACATATATTCCAGCACCCTCAGTGAATACTTGAAACCACCCATACAGGGTTCACCCTCTATCATCTATGCTTTTTTCCTATACATGCATACAAATGATAAAATTTAATTTATGAATTAGGCACACTAAGAAATTAACAGCAATAACTAAAAATAGAAAATGTATTATAATTTTATAGTGCAACCCCGGGGCAGGTAGCATATACCACCTGGATACGCTGGTGACTTGTGTCCTTGGCAGGGTGGGGCAAGACAGAGTGAGATTCCACCACAGTACTCAGAATCCTGCACAATTTAACACTTACGGATTGTTTATTTCAGGAATTTCCCATTAATATTTTAGACCATGGTTAACCATGGGGAACTGAAAGCACAGGGAGTGAAATAAAAAATAACTGGAGGCTACTATAGTACAAATGTTGGAGAATTTACAAAATAATATGGGGGGAAGCAACCTGCAAAGTACAGTTGTCCTCGGTGGGTTCCAGTATGTGCGTCTGGGGGAGCCCCAGACCATGGCATCACAGACACTGGACACGGCCTTACTGTTATCTTGGGGCAGGTGCTGACTTTCTCCTGTGCAAACAAAAGCAGATATGGTAACTTGAAAGAAAATCATCTTTTCTTCTCTATACTAACTCATAGGTTGGAAGTTTAAAAAGTGGAATTTATAAAAGACAAAGCTAACAAATACTGAAAGTACTGGAGAATCTGATCTTAAAGAAAGGAGAACCATAGTAGAAATTGTGTGTGTTTGTGACCAAAACTTCAGCCACTGAAAGTAAAGACTGAATCCACACCCTGCGTCTCTCCGCGAGGTGCTACTGGGTTAAGAGTGCAGGAAGAGAAGCAGACTCCAGATGTGAGCTCCAGCTACCCCATTACGTGTGTCCAAGCAGATTACTTATCTTCTAAGGGGTTCTGTTGTTTCACTTGAAAATGGGGAAATGATGGTACCTACTTTCCTGGGGTGCCATTAGGATTGGAGGAGACAGTGCACGTAAGGCTCAGCACTATTCCGTGCACTTAGAAATCCTCACCACTCCTCAAGGAACATCCTGGAATCTCTATCGTCCAGATAGGGGAGTGAGCTCCGAGAGACCGAGTGTCTTTGCTAAATGTCCCCCCAGGTGACTGCTAGGCCTCCTAAGAGATAGCCACATTCCTGCCCCTCCTTTCCTCTGGAATGTGGTATATATCCTTGTTCATGTCTTTCCTTCAACTCCGTCTGTCCCATGGTTTTCTCTCAACTACCCCCTTTATAGCTTCCTGTGATCCTCAAGCCTCGCCTTTCCCTGTGGGAACTTTTTTGCTTGGTTGCTGGCTTTTATTCATCAACTCTTTCCTGCTGAGGTCACTGAGGACTTAAGCATTCAGCTCCAGAAAGCCAGAGGAGCTGTGCCTAGGAAGAAGTATTAGTGAAACTGCCTTGACCATTTGGACTTCCATTTTCCAGTCTTTGGAAGCCATTCTCCCACCATCTTCAGATATCCTTAGCCTGTTTCTATTTTTCCATATTTTGCTAGTCTTGGGGTACTCCCTCCCAAATCTAGACAAGGTTCCAAAGAAGGTTAAAACGGTTTTGGGGTCAGGAACTGTAGCAGTTCACACAGACCCCTAGACTGCAGATTCCTGCAAAGACTACGGGCCCACAGGCAATAAAAGCCACTATTTAACCAGGAGAAAGACGGTAACAAAGGATGGAACAGCCGTCTTCACATATATGAGGCACTGTCCTGAGGGAGGCACCTGTCCATTCCGCTCTCCAAGGGCAGAGGCAGGCAGCAGATAGTGTCGGAGAGGACACAGATCTCAGGCCAAGGGGAAGAGCTGCTCCCGCCACATAGGGCTGTGCACTCGGGGTTCTGCTGTCTTGAGCTAGGAGCACGCTGGTGGCCAGTAGAGGACGGATGCCACCTGGAGGCCTCTTCTGAAGGTGACGCAGGCATCGAGCAGAAAGTGCAAGTCAGGATGCAGAGGCATCAGCCACAACACTTTCAGAGGGCTCACGACAGGGTCAGAAGAGTGACATAGATGGGGACAGAATGTGAGGTGGCGAGAGGATGACAGAACACAGCGAAGAGGATACTAAAGACACACCAGCCGCCTTACAACCCTGTCCTAGTCACCGCTGATACGCAGAGAAGCGTGGCCCCTCTCTAGGCACCCAGGGTGAGGACGTGGAGAACATGCTCTGCTCATCCCCTTCCTCCCCTGCAGCCCTGCTGCCCACTGGCTACCTCTGGCTGAGTTAAGATGCTAATTTAGAGAAAGTGCTGGGCCGCTTAGCAGAGGGCCAGCTGGAAAGCCCGTGCACAGTCTAGATAGGCTTGGAGGCTTCCGCTGATATCCTTCATTTCAGCCCTGTAGATAGTGGATAGATGAAGGATCCCGGGTGTGGGTAAAAGGAGGAAGAGCCGGGGACGAGCGTGGGGGAAGGTGTTGTGCCCAGAGTGCTCACAGGCAGTTTGCACTAGACCGTGTTCACTGCTAGCACGCCTTACTCGGAATGAGCTGAGGATCGTTACAAAATATCAAGGAAAGAATCATTCAGTAGGTGTGGGCTTGCTCCACAGGACTGCGATATAAGGAGTGTTGTATTCCTTTAATTTCCATATCAAACTAGACTGGCTCTGTACCTCCAGAATCGCCACCCTGGGCCCTTGGACGCTACAGGATGCTCAGGTCTCACTTGGTCCCAGGTAACGGGAGAAGGCCTGGTCTTTAATCCCTGATAGTAATGGCTATTACTTTCCGTCACCACCGTGGAGGTCTTGCTTTCTGTGAGTGCCTGGCCAAACTCCCAGCACTCTGCCGGCCCTCTAGAGCTAAGGAGTGCTCCTGGGGCCTGGAGTCCTTGCTCTGAGGGCCTTCGACTTGCTGATCACATCCCCCCAGGCATCCAGATGTCCCAGCTCTCGGGACACTTGGGGCACGTGGGATTTGGGTCTCTGCTGTTCAGTAGAATGCACTGCCCTTTCATCCCTCCGATTTGAGAAATCCACATCATTCCGGCATTCAGTCACTGAGGCTTGTCTCCAACAGTCCAGCGCTATCTCGCCCTCCCGTGCCAAAAAATTTCAAAACAAAGTTAAACCTCCCGCAGGGCAAGTGAAATGCGGCCCCTTTGGGTACAAACCTGCGGTGGCTCCTCGGGTTACAACAGCTTGGATTTATTTAGCTTTCCCTGGAGCCAGGCATATGACAGGTATTACGCAACAAGCATTAGCTCATCCGATCCTCGCAGGAGCGATCCCCGGTAGGTAAGAGCCCCATTCCGGTCAGATACGCCAGGAAAGGAAATCTCAAAGTGACGAGCGAGGCGCCTGAACCGAGGGGCAGAGCTGGACCACGCTGCGGCGCTAGGAGCCCGGATGCTCACCAAGCTGCTGCCCCTCACTCTGCAAAACTAAAAGGTGAATCAGCCAATAAAGAACCTTCTCGTTCTTTTTTGTGAGCTGTGATAAAAAATAAGATACAAGTAAATCAAACACGAATTTGCCAGAATGACACCGATTAATTAAAGCCAGAGAGCTACACAGGCTGTGCTCTGAGGAAGAAGTGAGGTGCTCTCAGCGTTGGGCGGCCCCTGAGGCCCCAGCAGCAGTCCTGGGCGTTACTCATCCTCTCTGCAGGCCACCGGGAAAGCCCGGCCACCTGGGCCACCTGCAGCAGCACCCTCATTGTTCTTGTATCACGAATGTTTTGCGAAGAGGCCCCTCGGACATGTTCCCCTGAGTCAGCGACCCCTTCTATCAGTCCATGTTTGCAGTACATAATGATCACATCCATCGTGGGAAGTTGGTCCGTGTACGCAGCACATCTCAATTCTTTTTCCACCTCCTTCCCTACCACTCCCCTGTCTATCCTCTCCCTTCATCTCTTGGTCCCCTTCCCTTTTGCAAAAGTTTTATCTCCCTGTTTCCTATTATCTCTCTTTTATTTGGCTCTTTAATTTATTTTAACTTTGGGTTTCTCATATAAGAGAAACCATGCGACATTTAGGCTTGTGTGTCTGATTTATTTCACTTAAACTTCTGATCTCAAGATGCATCCATTTTCCTATAAATGAATCAAATTTATCTTCTTTATGGCAGAGTAGTACTCCATTGTATAGCAATATTTTTCCTTTATTTTGCTTTCTTACTTATAGTTTGGTTTTCCCATATAAGAGAAACCATACAGTATCTAACATTTTGTGTCTGATTTATTTTACTCAGCATTATTTTCAAGGTGCATCCATTTTTGTACAACTGGTTCAAATTCTTCCTTCTTTTTGGTGGAGTAATATTCCATTGTGTATAGATACTACATTTCTTTATCCATTTGCCTGTTGATGGACATATAGACTCCTTCCAAGATTTGACTATTATGAATTGTGCTGCTATAAATGTGGGTATGCACGTATCGACATAATACGATGTCTTTAACTCTTTGGGAAAGATACCTACAAGGGAAATGGAATTTCTACTTTTAGTTTTTCTAGGAATTTCCATACTGATTTCCATAGTGGTTGTACTAGTTTACTTTCCACCAACAACGTAGAAGGGTTCCTTTTTCACCAGTCTGGCCAGTGTTTGTTATTATTTGATTTCTTGATGTTTGCCATTCTTTCTGAAGTAAGATGAAATCTCAGTGTTGTTTTAATTTGGACAGCACCTGCTCTTCCCTTTCTGGATTCTAACTCCTTTGGCCTGCAAAAAGACCTCATTGTGTTTTTTATCCCCCAAAACTACCCTTTAATACCTATTGAACCTACCATCCCTTTTGGTCATCTTTAAAAAGTAGTTGTCATACACTGTGGTTCTTTTCCACCAGTTGTAAACCTTCTGTAATCTAGTACTACCATATTTCATATTTTAACATCTCTGAAATTAGGAATAAATTCTATATCCAATGGTTGTTTCTTATTTTCAAGTAGCACGCACATTCATGGTGCATCTTTTAAAGAATGGCATCTGAAGTTCCATGAACATGGCATGCACGACACACAGTTGAAAGGTGCTAGACTAGAACCTCCTCAAGGACAAGATAGAAACTGCTTCTTATGTACCTTGTACCACTCCTCCCCACACTCAGCACTTAGTCCAGTAGTGTTCAGTTTGTCGATGCGTTTCACTTGAAAAGTCCACTATCAAAAGCAGTGTGCAAACCTTAACACAGGAACTTTAAGGAAGAAACAGAACCATAAAATATTTCCGGTGATCTCTTCTGCCACCAAAAATTGGACTAAGTTCCCATAATTATTTCCAAGTGTTTTATTTTTAAAAATATTTGAATCAAATAATGTCAGTAATTTGTTCAGGTAAATATATTCAAAATAACTAGACATACAGTATTTTGTCATTAATATTTTGTAGTTAGGGATTATTTCTGTTGTTCACAATGCATCATCTTGCAGCTTTAGAAAAAAAAATGAATTATTAGTTGGTATAGTAAAGCAATACCAAGAAAATATTTTGACCTGCCCTACCATATCTTATTGATTACTTGGCTTAATGGAGAGATATCAGAAAGAGCACTGGAAGTAAAATCGATTGTCAAAAATCACTGTTCAAAGTTGACTAGAAGAAGGCAAGGAGTATAGAAATATTTGTGAAATGTCTAAATTTCTCCTTTATCATTATTTTATTTTCTAAATTAAATTGTCATCTTTCCCTGCATCCTTGTCCGGAAAGATTTTTCTGTATAAGCCCAAGGCTGCAATTTATTAAAAATTTAAACTTGCCTTTATAAGCCTTACAGGAATCTGAATCAAGATAGCCAGAGATTTTTGGCCAACTGATCATTATTATTTCTTGAACTCTGGACATTTACGTTTGCAGCTCCAAGCTGATTTGCATTATGCACCCGTTACAGGAATAGATCTGCCAGGAAGTTTTGAAATTCAAGGACAGATCGGCCCCTTTCTTGGGTAGGTCGCAGATCCAGACTTACAGATTAGCCCAGCAGGGCCCTCCAAATCTTTTGCAATGAGCATTTTGAAACACATGGGTCATTTATTTCTGGCTTCCAGGCAGTTCAGCAAAAGTTTTAGGCTACAGAATTGCAAAAGCTTGTGATTTTTCACTGAGGAATGGAAAGCTACACAGTAGAGCAAACTGCAGGCATTTAATACCAGATGTTAATGTAAAAATTGGAAAATTGTGGCCCCATGTGCTTATCTGATCTCTGACCTGGAAAATCCCCTTGCAAATCTGTAAGTCATCATCACTGTGGGCCCTTCTATTATTTAACCTTGTGCCTGCTTTTTAAAATGCAAAATAATAATTCCAAATACGTAATAGATCATTAGCTCATATCAATCTGGAGGTATTTTCTTTACACACAAACAATAGTGCAATTTCTTACCATAAAATCTACAAGTATAATCTTTCTGATTTGTTGTGATTTCTGATGATTTTTAAAAAATTATTTCCCCTATCTGCATGCTACACCCGTCTAACTTCATAAGATGTTAAAGGAAAGGAAAGGGAGAAATTTTGCTTATTGGCATCGAGAGAGAAGGAGAACACACTGGAAACCAACATTTCAAAACATTTTTACACGAGTTTGCAATCCTTCCCTAAACCTGCACACCTGAGAAGAAACCAAATGCATGGTTTTGAAGGAGGACAGCCTGCTTAGAAACCGCAGGTCAGTAGGAGAGCTTAGTGTGGGAGGAGGCATTGAGGTAGGAAGCTCTGGATTTGCTGAGTTCTAGCTTTTCTACTTTCTGAGGAATATTGTCTAAACACTCAACCTCTCTGCATCTGAGATTTCTTCTCCCTAAGAATGAATTTAACTTGGAAGTCTTGACCACCTGACGGGGCTTTGTAAGAAAGAATACAATTGGTGTAGTAGGAGTGATGCATAAGGGCGAGCGTTCTGGAAGCAGGAAGAACACCACTCAAGCTCGGTTTTTTCAGCTTGAATCCTCAAGGAGCTGAGGCCCAAAGAAATATGCTCTAAACCCAGGCACAAGGTGAGAAGAACTTTAACATGGCCCTCTTCTCCCTGAGCACAGGCATCTTACCTTTGCATCTGTCTACTTTTGATATTTAAAATGGTGGAGGGGAGAGGAAGGTAAGGTGTGCAGATACTTTAGTGAATTGTTAGCCAGAATCTACACGTGTTCAACCAACACAGGCAAAATGCCAACACGGAGTTTGGCACCACAGTGAGGACCTGAGAGAGGCCACAGACAGGAGTACACTGGGCTGTTCTGGAGAAATACAACCCAGCAAAAGAGCCAGGCTGGCTCCTGAGGGCATCCAGTTCCCTCTCCCTCTCCCTCTCCCTCTCCCTCTCCATCTCTCCAAAGACACACAAGGGACAACACACCTCACACAACTGACAAGTGGAAAGGGCCTTTGAAGCCATCCTGTCCCCTTCCCCGTGGACAACACTAAGGGCTGCAGGAGTCCAGGGCACACACCAGCCGTGCCATCAGCAGCATCTCTGTGACAAGCCAGAGCGCCCAGCCTCCTTTCCAGTAACATTTTCTTGACCTTAGACAGAATGGGAAGGAAGTTTTGTGATGTCTCAAATACGAACTAAGTTTTCCTTTGAAAGATTAAATTTATTTTAAGACAAACACCTCAAGAGACACAGAACTAGAAATCCTTCTCTTCCATGCTCCTGCCTTCCCTCCATCCCCTTTTTCTCTTGCTTTGTTTCTCCCACTTTCTCCATCCCCTCTTTCTTTTCTTCATAGATCTATACACCCGGAGGCAGGTGAAGCAGCAAAGACAGCAGATGTCAAGTCAGGAAAAAATGATTTACATTTGCTTATGCTACCTCGAAACTTAGGCTGATGCTCTAAAGCACAAGGTGACCAACTTAAGTCCTGAATCCAGAAAAAAAAGGAGTTTTTTTTTCCAAAGAATCTTATACCATTTATATAAAATTAAAATTTTATAACTCCCCAGTGTCCTACCATCACCACCCACCCCTCCAACTAGTCATCTTCAGGTTCAAAAAAAATCCCTGGCCCTCGTGACCAAATGATCTCGCAATGGGTGTGTGAGCTTATTTGGGTCTCAGGGGACCAAGTAAAGTGATAATGTGTTTATCTCGCAATCATCCACATTATCTGTTATGAACAGCCTTGTTTAATTTGAACTGAATTTGCAAAATTGGATCATTTCTATTCCTTTCCCTCCCTCACACATAGTTCCAATCGGTTCATTTTATTCTTGACTCCAATCCTAAGAATTATATACTTTTTTCCCCAGGCATACAAAAGACAGGAAAAAAATCCAGTGGACCAATGTAACAAAAAATGTCCCCGATGAGTGCCCAATAAAGAAGAGACAAAATGTCAAATCACAATAGTGCCAAAATATTTACTGAAAGTTTTCAAAAATGTTACAAAAGGAAGCAAACACTGTGAAACTGGTGACAGGTAAAACATTAGACACTAACAGATTGGTAAGGCTGGACAGGCTTGGAAAAGAAAAAGGAACACCTATGAGTGTTTACAGTGGTCGAAGCACCGCGTACATACTATCTTTATTATATCATCTTTCATACATATCTCATTTGGTCCCACTCAGGAAAAATTATCCCAGGCTTGGAAATAGAGAGAGGGTGAGAGACAGAGAGAGAGCGAGAGAGAGAAATTGATTGTGGCCTATGAATACCATCCAAGTCCATTATCCATCAAACCTTTTCAAGAAACACCAGACTCTCTTGGGAAATGTAATTCTGCTTGACCAATAATTCAGTAAGAACCAGATTAAGGAACCCATAAAGTTAGAAGTTGATTTGTAGAAAACTAATAAGGTATGGTAATTTATTTTTGTTTTCTGGTAGAGTAATTTTCTTCCAAGGTTATAGTTTTATCGCCCTATAGGACACTATCCAGGCTTAAACCTTCCTTAGCGATCTCATTTCATCAAAGTCCTCCCCACTGAGTACTGAGATTCCAGCTGCTCATATTCTCTTCCAATTGCTCTGCTATTCTGACGCGAGTTAATGAAGCTTGACTCATATATTCACGTGAGAATTATGTTTTTAGTGATTTGCGAATCTATGCTTTGACATCGTCAGCCATATGAGGTAGGTAATAAGTCCTCGTTTCACAGAGGAGGAAACTGAGTCTTGCAGAAGGCACTTTACCTACCCAGCTTGCAGAGGTCAGAAGCAGCAGAGCTGGGATTTGAACACAAATCTGCCTAAAGTCCTTTCTAGGAAGCACACTAGTGACTCACATATAGACTAAAAATTTGGGCTGGGACATTTCCAAAACATCAACCTCATCTACATAGGTTTATATGTTTGAATTATAAACATGACAGTTGGTTATCAATGTGCTAAACCTGAGTATTTCAATAGTAATTGAAGAGACTATCTTTTGACTTGTTTCAATTCTCAAATTTTAAAATTTGGAAATGTTGGGAGCATTTGCCCATAAATTATATGGAATACTATCATTAAAGTGTGAAATTGCAATGCTTTGCTGATTCCATCCATGGTCTGGATGATGGTCAGCAAATTACTACTGAGTTTGTTATAGAAGTCACTGAAACGTTTTTAGAATACTTACTCCAGAGCACTCTTTGATATTTCGTGGGCGTGTCCACCCATAACAGACTGAGAGCTTTTTGAATAAATCTGACCAAGTGACCAGTCTGCTCTGCAGTAAACATGTTTAGTCTACCTCACCCTTAGACTGGCAGAAAAGAAGAATACCAACAGGTATTCTTTCTCCTTTTCAGCCATGCAAGGGATTTGTGTCCCTGGTGGCACAGAAAGGTAGGTGTGAAGACTTGGGACTCATATGCGACCCTTTGTCTGAAAGCACCTTGACATATACAGTACTTTGTCTTGCAAGTGCCTCTGGGAAAGAAAGTCTGCTCTTTATGTACACAGTTTATCTGTCAACAAGTGTGGCCCTCAGCTCGGATATACACCTTTGGGATGCACCCATTTATCTACCTGAGGATTCATTCAGTGTCTACACAGATGTACAAGGCTCTCTGCATAAATAAGGTCCCATATCGAGGCTGATAAAAATCCATACTTGAACTGCAGGGTTTTGGTCCATCAAACTGCAGATTGAACAGTGACCATCTGGCCGGGTTTCCTGTACAGCACGCCCCGATTTGACAGGCACTGGCAGCTGTCCGCCACAGACCGAAGCTGAATGAGCCAATCCCCTCCACTCCTCACCCCTGAGCAGCTGAAACTCAGCTCCAGCTGAAGTGGAAGATAAGCGCGGTTCAAATTCGTCCTGACTCACAGTTTCACTGTTTTATCCGGACTAAAGCTGCTCAGTGTGTCTGTGGTTTTCTTACACAAATTTTCAAGCCAGCTAGTGCTATTATAAAGTGGCTTTTCCAACCCCGATGTTGGGGGTGGATTTTTAGCTCGCATATTTTTTCCAGATGTGATAAGCTCTCCATAGCCCTCTTGGTGAGCAAAAGCGTAGCCAGATCTTCTTGAGCTTGACCTACGGGTCTGAGGCCTTCGCCTCTTCACAGGCCTTGTCTTTTTCTGAGCCTTCTGCCACCGGCGGATCTAGGGGAGAACAGTGCCACAGTGAGATGATGCATATCAAGAAACTGTTGTGTGAACAAGAAATATTCAGATAAATTGCATTACTGTCTCCACTTTGGATGTCTTAATTGCACAGAATATATACTGGGGACAGAAGCCAGGGCCTTGTGCACGCTCGGTGCAGCACATGCTCCTATAGAGACAGACTTCGAACATGCGCTACCCAGATGCCATCGGTGTAATCATTCCAGTCCCATCCCCCCGAGACTGTGTGTCCCTCTCTTGTACAGAGTCTCTGGGTCCAACAGTTGTCAGGAACTGGAGTACGAGAAAATGTAGGAAATGGGAGACAGAAACTCTCAGCGCTTCTGGTAGGCCAATGTATCATGAAACTTTCAGGGCTTTGATTCATTCAGGGATTTTTGTGGCCGTCTGAAGGGCTCGACATCATTTGAGTGGGTTTCCAGCATCTCTTTCGCTTCCCTGCAAAGCAGGAAAAGATCAGAGGCTCAGCAGGAACGACCTTGTTCTCTGATTCTGCAAATCACTTGGATTCGGACTTTGGTGTCAGAAGAAAGTTGTCAAGAGAAAATCACGTCAGACTGAACATAGGCGCACCTAGCACTATCTTCCTTCTTTCAGCCTATCCGCCATTTCAGCCTGTATCATCATTTGTATCAGCTCAGAAGCAAAAAGAAAGAAGACAGACGGGGACTGTGAGTCTTCAGAAGGGATATTTTTGTACTTTGGCTGCAGAATGTGAGGGACCCAATACAAGGAAGTTGTCAGCATCATTGGCCCGATCCCAAACCTTCATCAGTGTTTCCCCCTTTCCCGTGCCGCGCACGGCTCCACGCGTGTGTCTCCCCTTTCTTCCTTTCCCTTCATATCTGTGTCTTGACCTAACACGGTCTGGATTACAAACCTCTTCCCATGAAATCCCAAAATCTCATCTCATTTCCCAGTTGAGATACTCCCATAATCTGTTCTTCCTATTTTCCTTCTACCTTGTACTTCCTGATCCATCCATCATGCTGACATTCCTTTTTTATCTGTTCAAAAGGTAATCTCTCCCCCATATTTCTCAACCTGCTCTTGTGTTTCTACAAACATTTATAGCCTCTGACTCAGTCCTGTCTTCTCTCCCTTCTACTGTACTCGTTACTCACCCTCAAGTCGTAGCTTTCCCTGTGGCGTGCCTTTCTCTTACAGCAACTGTCCAAGCTAATTCCAGTGTGCTTCTTTTATAAAACTCAGCTTTTAAAAACACCCAACTCATATGTAATTTTTGACTCTCCACCCACACTTGTTCCAGAAGCTTCTCTTCAATGGCACACAGGAACTGTACCTTCAAGATGTGGGTGGTTGCATCTGCTCTGGTGTGATGCCATGCACCTGTGAGTGCTGGCCTTTGGGAATTCCACTAGCCTCTCCCTGGGCTTCCAATCAGACAGAGGAAGCCATTCCAAGAGCCAAGAACCACCTCCAAGCACTCAGCATGTGCCACATACCTGGTCAGTCAGAGTTGGGTATAAATCCATCTTCAGAAACCTGAATGCCACCACTGGCATAACTGAGGCCACAGTTGTTAAGAGAATAACAAGCCAGATGCACTTCTGGGTCAAGGAATGCCATATGTTTCCTACGATTAAAGAAAAATATACCCTGTGGTTTTAAACAGGACCAATTTCTCAGTAGGCTCTGGGCTGGTAAGGTCTCTTATGAAACAATGATGTTTGGACTCCCTAGGAGAGCAGGGGGTCTTCCCCGGGTACTGTGCGCTCAGTGGTGATGAGGAGAGGGCACGCAGCAAGCTCACCCTGGGGAAAGTTGAGGGCTGAACTGGCTGAAGCCAGGCACGCTGGGATCCAGGCTCAGTCCAGCGCCACTCAGGAAGCACAACTCCCTCTTCCCATCTCAAGATCCCCTGGCAGCCCGCACAGCCAAACCTCGGTACTCAGGGTTACAGAACTCACCGAACCTGCTATCGTCACATTCTGATAATAAACAATGTTCCAGCACTTGGCGCTCGCCTCAGTAGCTCAATGAATAGGCAGAACCTCAGACACCTCCCTACCGTCTGTGCTTTTGTGCATTTTAAGTAATCATGAGTTGCAAAAAAGGCTGAGTGGTACCACTAAGCCTAAAAGGCTACTATTAGCCCAGTAAAATGAGAGCCTTCTGGGAAATGTCCACAAATTACTTCTAATTACGTTATTTCTTAAGGCAAAAATTTGTTCGTTACTCACTGGTTTCAGCGCTCATCAAGAGTTCTGGAATGAATTAATGAGGAGGGCTGAGGTGTGGCTGCATCTTTAAAAGGTGCCGTTTACCTTTGTGGATTCTTAAATTATACTCTTAAAACTCACGATAAATGCCCTGAATGCAGGCATAATTTCAAATAATGGCCTGGTCAGCTGGCTAAAATAAAAGGTGAGCTTAATTTACTGCAAGGCCAACTTTTTAAATTCCGGGCAATGGCCCCAGAAAGCCTGTCTAGAAGGTTATGAGCTACTTCAGGTTCCAAGGGAAGCTGAGGGTGCCTGGGTTTGCGTAACGAGCACCCCCCCACACTGTGGGCCACCGATGGAGCCGTCCAACACGGCTCCAACATACAGGGCAATCGGGCAGTGAGACTCCCGTCCAAGCCTGAAGCCAGTTTCCTTACTCTCAACTCTCACTTCACACCCTTGGACATTTGTCTAAATAAGGCAATAAGGGTCAGTGAGGCAGGCAGACAAACCCCATGGAAAGATACCAACCCTACTTCTACCACCAAAATAAGCTTTTGTTCTTGTTCATCTTCTAGGGATTTCTCATGATACCTCCAACACCCTCATTCCCTTTCCAGGGCTCCCTTCACACCACTGAAGTGGGCTCTGGGTATGAGGGCTTGGCTACTGGTTGGTATGTCTGCTTTTTCTGGCTTTGGCGAGTAGAATCCACCTACCAAAGAGCAGCTGACTCCAGTTGCCTTCAGCCATGAGCAGAAATAAACTTGACTCAGTAAATTAAGGGTCTTTTTGGGCTCCTTGAAGCTCAGAACCCCCAGGCAAGGCTGAGAAAAGCAAGCGTCACTGTAAAACCACACTCCTGCATGCTGCTGGTTACTAAAGGAGAAAAAATCTTTTTTTTTCCCTTAAACACCACTGTTGATCTAACTTTTGTAGTCTCATTGGAGCTCCATAATTAATTCCCGGAATGGCATGTGCTTAGCGGAGGAGGAGAGGTTCACACACACACTACTTTCTCCAGCGCAGGCATTCCGGGCCCATTATGCATGTCAGGATACTCTCTCAGGACTGCAGGTTTTCTAGGCAATGCAATGAGCTTTCCAATTTGGCCACAAAAAAATAAATAAATATATATATATATAGTCAAAAACAAAAATAGTTTGAGGCTTTCTTTCCTAACCAACTTATTCTGATTCATAACCAACATGTCTCTCCATGGTTGGAATCCTCGGTAAACGAAGTATTAACATTACATATTAAGTAAGAGTGGTCCAACTTAAAGATTTCCAGATACATGCAGGGAAAGGCAAAAGTTGAAGAAAAGTGTTCTTAAATTGTATGTGTGCATTTAAATGGAATTAGAATTTCAGGTACTTTGGCATAAATGGAGACGTTTAAACTGCTAGTTGGTTTGTCTTGATGCTTTCTACATGAATCGGTCTTCTAAGAATTGTTTTCTGAACTGAGTTACCCAAACAGTGGATGGAAATCCCAGTCTTGCGTGATTGAGATCAAGAAGAATGTCACAGTGTATGGCTCTTTTCTGGTTTGTTGAGATAAACTAAAAAAACTCACTGTTCCCTGCTTATCCTGAACATACAAGAGTGCTCAAAGCTTCTGAAAAGCTTTATTAATAGCTTTCTTGTATAAACTGTAGTGGCCTCACTGGAATCACTTCAAAACATGGACCGCAGAGGTCGTATACTCTGGGCCTCTCCCAGGTCTATGTACTCTTGGGACTATGACAGAATCTCGAGGCTCAAGGGCTTTTAAGGGGCTCTTTGCTACCTGCTGATGTTCAATCCTTCTGCAATGTCCCAACAGTAATGAGGACGTATTTGTTTGAGTAATATTCACCACCACCATCACAGTCAACATATGCTAAGTATTTCATACGTGTTATACATGTAATCTCCATAACTTTTCTATGACAATAGGAACTATTCAAACTTTATAAATGAAGACATAAAATGACGAGAAGACACCTGCCCAAGGTCACGCAGCGTATTGAGTGGTGGAGCCAGCATTTGAAACTTGGCTAACTACAGAGCCTAATCTTCAGGCCACTGACAGACCAGGGTCCAGCAGTTCATTCAGGCTACTGAGAATTTATAAGCTGCTATCACGTGAGTCTTCTACATCTGGCAGGGACAGCAAACACTGATCTTTCAGAACTCCTTTAAGTGTGGAAGTGTAAGGAGGGCTGGCTCAATCAGTTCCTGGAGAAAAGATCATTGGCCATTTCCAGCCCCACCCAACCCCCCAAAATACGTTAAAAAGACAAACGAATGACAGCATAAAACATGAGACAGTAGAACTCACCAACAAATGGAAACTGGTTTGGGAACATTCCAAAAACGTCATTACTGTGCGTTGTAAATAAAATGGAGAAGTAAGTAGCGATGCTGCCCCAGATGAAAACATGGTTAATGACAGTCCAGTAACTGGTATCCAAGGCTATCTGTCAATAAAATCAAATGCAAAAGAGAGATCTTTGAGTTTTAAAAGAGCATCGCTTTGTCATGTGATTTTTCCCCAGTACTCTATGATGAGAAAACTACCACTGTACAGCAGCCAGGCCAACCACAGGCATCTCTGCTCTCCATAGATGCACGGAAGACTGACTGTTCATTTGACATTTCTGTTAGAATACTGACTTTAGAATTTATATACATAGGCACCACATATGCCAAGTGTGGATGCAGTATCTGGAGATAAAATATTGAGATTTTCTTACATGAGAAGTAAGAAAACAAGAGAGTTTTATAATTTTAAAGTCACTTTCTGAGTTGCTCTCAAACTTGTCTATTGGGAAAAATTTTCTTTCTGTACTGAGCAAGTGTGGCATTTTATAATCTGTACATAAATTTTCACATGACCATTTTAACACATGCATAATCTTTTTACATAAACATTCCAACTCATTTTGATTATCCTTTCCTTGAATTGTATTCAAATCATAACAAAGGAAAACCCTTAATCCTCTTCTGGCATAAAATTCAGAAATTGAAACTCACGGTGACCTGGGAGTGTGTTCAAAGCACATCTCCCTTCCAGTAATGTGTTATGGCAGCTGAACGGAGAGGAGAGTGGGGTGCCATTGAAGAATCAAGGAAACTACTAGTAAACATAAATCCTTGAATTCTCCAGAGGAGAAAAAGTAGATTCTGGTGTCATTGTTTGCATCTCAGAGGTCACAAGTGGTTCAAGTCCAAGTGAAGGTTTGCATTTCTAGTAGAGTCCAGGGTAGGACCACAGATTTCTTGTCTGCCTGATGGGCCCTACCTGTGGGGCGAGCACACCCTTCACAATGTGTGGAGACATGCGTCCCCTTCCCACCTGCAGTTTACTGTCCTTTAAGATGCTGCCCCATTAGAAGGATGTTGGCAGCCTTCAATGTGAACGGCGCTGGTTATAAAAAGATGGCCTTTTCTCTCCTCAAGAGCCCTGAAACCAGAGTCCTGCTGTCCATACCTTGGCCAAGAGATACTCATTTTCTATCTAGTTCATTTGGCTGCCAAAACTTAGACCAACATCTCCAACTCTGTCTCCTACCGCCTGTCAGTTCATCATCTTCAAGAGCTAGCAATATCCTGATCTGAGTGGGTAAGAGAAGGCAAAGTAAAACCATAACCCACGTAAAAGGACGCAGGTATAAAAACCAGAACAGGTGGCTCCTATGAAACAGAACAAAGAGAAGAGACAGACAAGCAATAAAATAACAACAAAATGTAATAAGACCTCTTAAGGAGATGCAGGAATAAAACATGGGGAAGGAAAAAACACTGAATTTAAAAATTTAGTAGAGAAGTCAAATAGAACAGTCACTGACAAAAACTGAGTTAATATTTGGAATAAATGAATAGAAATAGTATCTCATAATGAGGAATAAAGACCTGAAGAAATGAAAACCATTTGCATATCCATAGATGTCAAAGCCATGGTCCTAATATACAATTAACATCAATTTAGAAAGAGAAAAAGGAACAACTAGAGAAGTGAATCAAAGAAATGACAGAAGAAAACTGCTCTGTGATAACAAATAGCATAGATTTTCAGATAGAGAGGGCCCTCTAAATTCTAGGCAAATTAATGGAAAAAGATATATTTTGATGGCATTCATGAAGTCTGAGGAAAAGAAGCTTCTAGCAGAAAGGATATTACATACAAAGGAAAGAAAATAATTTGACGTTAGCCTGCTACAGTGAAATCAGTATATAGTGAAACAAGAAAGTTCCTCAAGAAAAAGGTTCAGACTCAAGATCTTATGCCCATCCAATACATTGTATAAGTGCCAAGTCAAAGGAAGAAAGCTTTGAGCTCAAAATCATAACATCTAAATACCCTTTCTAAAGTAAATTACTCTAGGGTATTACTGCAAACCAAAATAAAAACTAAATTACAAGAAAGACTTCAAAATACTGTAGTGTAAAACCACATTAAAATAGTGGTGGGCAAAGATTCTTGTAAGTTTATTGTGAGCATTAAGTGAGTAATATTGTGAGTATAAGCAGCAGTATTGTTTTTTTTTTTTTTTTTTTTTTTTTTTTTGTGGTACCGGGGGTCGACCTCAGGACCTCGCACACCAGCAGGTGCCTGTGCCGCTGAGCGATATCACCAGCCCCTTTTCTCATATGTGGGTTCTGGGAGTTGAACTCGGGCCCTCGCGCTTACCAGGCAGGCGCTTATGCCGCTGAGCCGTCTCACCGGCCCTAAGCAGCAGTATTAATTTGGGGAGAATTTTAAAATAGTCAAAACATGTTAACAGAGCATTTAATAACAGCCTGGAACTAAAATTCAAAATTATTAACATGCAAGAGTTGAGGAGAAGAGTAAGGACAAGGAGGGGAAAGTAAAATTAAAACATTTAAAAAAGTGTTTAATTGGAGGTAGATGAGGAAATGTTTAGGATAGTGAAACATGATGAAAGATATACTATGTAATTTTAGTATATCAATATAGAAAATAGTTTTAAATGACTATGAAGTTAGGTAAAAAATCACTAGTAAAATAGAAATACAATAGTAAAATTTGTAAATTATTCATGGGGAATAGAACATTTTAAAATGGCAATTAATGCATCCAAGTATAAAAAAGAAAAAATGGAAATTAAAGGTAATCATAAGGTAATATTTAAAAAGGAAGATAAAATGCAAGTAATTATAATAAAAATGAGATGCTTAAATTCCTCTATCAAAAGAGAAAAACTAATAGAATGAGACAAAAAAGGAAGGGAACTGAAGTGATTGCCTCAGGATTTTATCAGACAAATAAAAACTAAATGAAGCAAGAGAAGCAACACTAATATTTTAAAAAGAAATTTAAAAAAAATTTATTTTTATTCAAAAAAGATAAAATTTTTAAAAATAACAATCAAGAACTATTCTGTGGCAAGAAATACAGGCTTGCATTATATGAGGTAAAAATCTCCTTGAAGTACAAAAACCTGATGAAAATTATAATTACAGTAGCACACATTAATTCACTTTTCTCAGTTTTTGACAAGCATGGGATGAAGGTGATTGTTCTTTTGGAGGACTGCGGCTCACCCAAACCCCAGCGTGATCACAGCCAACCTATGGGAAGCGGTAACAGTGTTTCACTATAACAGTGCAGCCATGGGGTAGGGTTTGTTAAGTTTAACTATGTCAACTTGATTAACTTGGGAGCCACTCAGAAGATGAGTAAAGCACATTTCTGGGCATGGCTGGGTGGATCATGAAGACATGACCTTGGGTCCTACATCTGGTCCCTCTCCCCTTCCTCTCTGGTGCTGATCCTCTGCTCTGCTTCCCAGCTGCCATGAATTTAGCATCTTTGCTCCAACATGCCCTCCCACCATGTTTCTGCCTTCAAGCCAGCTGACAATGGACTGAGTCAAATTAAGGTGTGAGCCAAATTAAACCTGTCTCCTTTAAGTTGTGGATGTTGAGCATTGTGTTCCATCAACAGCAAAGCTAATACAGAAAATTGGTACCAGAATCACTGGTATAAATGTACCTGACCATGTGGTTTAGAAGCCTTTGGAAATAGTTTGCTGGAGGATCTTGGAAATGTTTGGAGATATAAGGTAGAGAAGCCTTAAAATTATGTAAGCTCAGTTTGATGGTTGATTCTGGTCAGAGCTCAGAAGACCAGAATGCTTACAGAAATGTGAACAGTAAAGGCCAGGCTCAGCTGGGAGCAGGAGCTCCATTGGCAATTTGGTTAGAGGCTATGTGTGTTACCCTCTGGCAAAAAAAAAAAAATTGTCTTCATTTACCCATGTCTGGAGACTGATATTAAGAGAGGTGGCTGATTGATTTGGCAGAGCAAATCCCAAGACAGCCCAGCATTCGGGCTACTGCTGCTGCTTTTAGCCAGATTTATAGTGAGAATTGGGAGCAAAAACCAGAGCAGAAATTTTTGAAAAAATTAAATTTTGGTGTAAAAGGAACCACATATAAAGTTGGAGTTAAAGGAGGTGTGACTGCTGGAGAGATTAGCACCATTAAAAAAAAAGAACTTTGTACAGAGATAAGAAGAAAGATGCTTTAAAGACATCTCAGAATCACAGCCTCAACAGTGCAAAAGTGTAAACCCTTCATCTGAGATCAACCCCTGGTCCCCCTGGTGGAGAAAGGTCACCTAGAGAATTGGTTCCCCAGTATTCATTTCACTATGCTCAGCCATCCATGCACTTAGAGGCTGCTGCAGCCATGGTCAAAGGGGCTTAGCTACTGCATGTGTTCTCAGTAGATCCTGGTATCATCTACATGATGGTGATGCTCAGGCATGCAGAATGAAAACACTGTGGGGTTCAGAGTCTGCCACTCAGATTTCAAAGGAAGGCCCAGGAAGCCAGGCAATGTACTCCTGAGAGGCAGGTGCATGAAGCTGTAGGAATTAAACCAAAGGTGGAGTGAAGCTCTCAGGAAGATGGAGATGCCAGAATGTGGTGCCTCTGCAGAGGAAAGCTGCAGGCAGTGAGTAGAGCCAGCCCAAGAGAGAGGCTATGTGGGCCGCAACTAGCAAAGCTATAGATGTGGGGCTACCCTGGCTCTCTGGATCTCACATCTTACCATTACATGCCCTGGATACCAGATATGAAGCTATAGGACTTGATGTTTGCTCTGCCGTGTTTCAGTCTAGCTTTGGTCCTATTATTTTCTGTCTTCCATTTGAGATGGGAATGTTTACCATGTGCCATTATATCTCAGGATTTGCAAATTTTAATTTATTTTTACAGAGGTTCACAGCTAAGAGTTTGCCTTGAGTCTCAGAAGAGACTTTGACTTGGATTTTTCAAAAATACTGGAACTGTTGAGACTTTGGGGAAGGGGTTATTGTGTTCTTGGTTGTACGCAGGACAGTCGTAACATGTTTTGTGAAGTTGTTAATTGCTATTGTGTTTATTTGAAGATGAAGTGTTGTTCAAGGAGACACGTTTGGTTGTCAAGCTGAACAAGGGGTGGTATGTGGTAGATAAGCTTAACTGCGTCAAGTGATTGGCTTGGGAGCCAGTGAGGGGATCAGTAGAGCACACTTCTGGGTGTATCTTCATGGGTCATAGACACGTGACCTTGAGTGCTATAACTGGTCCTGTGCCCCTTTCTCTCTGGCACTATTCCTCCGCTCTGCTTCCCAGCTGCCATGTACTAAGCAGCTCTGCTCCATCACACCCTTCTGCCATGATGTTTCTGCCTTGGAATCAGCTAACTGTGAAACTGTGAACTGAATTCCCTGGAAAAGTGAACACCTCTCCTCCTCCTTAACTTGTGGAATTGGGTGTTGTGTCTTGGCAACAGTAAACTAATGCACTAGGCTTTACTCCTAGTAGTATTACACACAGCCATGGCTCTCCCTGGACCACTTGCCCTCCTGAAGACTCTGGAGCTACCTAATACCTTTCGATACGCTGTCTTGCCATGGACTAAAGAAGTATGTCATTTGTAATTATGATCTTTCTTGGAAAGCAATCTAATAATAATTTTGAGAATTTAAAATATACATACTCTCTAACCTGGAAGTGAAACCTATTAAATGTCATCCTTCATTCAGCAGATTGGTAAAAATTCAGAGTTCTGCACCCAGAAGTCTCCTTTCTAGGAATTTATCTGACAGTACACAAAATACATGTACTAGCATGTGCATTGTAACATTGCTTTAAAAACAAAAAACAGAGACATCTTGAATGTGTATCTAGAAAGAACTGGTGAATAAATTATTGTATATTCATATTATGAAATTCTGTAAGGCTGCTAAAAAGATTAAGATAGATCTGAATGCGTTGATTTGGAAAGCTGTCCAGAATATCTAGTTAAGTGAAAAAAGCATATTACAGACTAATATGCATAATTATGATCCTCTTTTGTTGAGAGTGAGTGTATGTGTCAAGGTAAAGAAAAACATGGAAAGACATAAATTATGGTAATTATAATAGTAGTTTAAAGAAGGGAATGAAAGGAAAATAGTTCATTTTATTTTAAACACTTCCGGAGTTTTTAAAATGCTAAAGGTCCATTTTGTAATTCAAATGATTGAAAAATTGGTGTTAAAAAAGAAAATAAAAGACTACTAGAATTTGGCCTATACCATCAGCAGGACCTAAGATTTATAACTGTAATTACAGACCACGGAAATTTCACGGGGGTTGTTACCACAATAAGCCAAGCTTAGACAGCGAGGAAAAGATATTAATGCTGCTGTCAAAATGAGCTTATTCACAGAACTCCTGAACGTTATCATTCCATGTATTCAAGACAGCAGTTTTTTTACTGCAGCCTAAATTGCTGAGTTTCAGTGGTTACAATCATTACATAGTGACTTCTGAGAATTCTAGGGTCAAATAGACATTTTAGGGCTTCTTTGAAATAAAAATAAGTGGTGATCTTCCTCAAAGAGTGATACTAAAATGACAGGAACTAAAGACCCATATATTCCTCAAGTTGAAATTCTGACATTGAAAGAGAGCTGTGTATTTGTCATCTGAGAACAAAGTTTGTTTTGCATGTGATTCGAGGATACCGGCATCCCAGGTATCCCCTCATGAGATATGGAGACCAGGGGCACACCCTGTTACTAGGAGGTTGGGGAGACCCTCAGCTGTTACTTCTGATTATAAAGAAGGGAGGTCCGCATGGCACTGGAGCAGTGAAACTGGACTCAGAAGATCTGTGCTCCATTCCTGGCCAACCACATTTGCTGTGACTGGGTGTAACTTACCCTTCTTGCCATGTCTATTTTCTCATCTGTATGTGTAGTAACCACATATATATTTTGTGGGACCATTAAGAGGATTAAATGAGACAATGGGATTATCTCAGTGTCTGGCACAGTATCTGGTGTCTTTCTTCATGCTCAGTGTGAGCTTTGTTCGCACATCTTTGGAAATCTGCATCTTAACTGGTCCCACTCTAGAAGCCTTTATTCTAGACAGTGCCGGAACCAGATAGACCTGGTTTCTAGTCCTGGCTCTGGGATTTACTGTGTGGCCTCAGGTAAGTCATCTACCATTCCTGAGTTCCATCACTAATTAATGCCCACCACACCGTGGCGTAACATCGCTCATAGTGGTGGTGATGGTACAGACCTTTGAAGGCCGCCACCAAGGACAAGTCTACATTGGTCATCCAGGGAGAGACAGGAGCGTGACTAGGCCAGCAGGGATGGTTGGTTCCTCAACCCAATTCTTCTCACTTCCTGTACCCAGTCTTAATTGCGGTCCTTGTGTCTCTCTGCCCCTAATTTCATTTCACGAGGCCTTGCTCGTGGCTGGCATTGTAGTTTGAGTTGAGAGTACTAGAGACCCAGGCCCCATTCTCACCCATCTGCTGCTGGGGCACCATTTCTAGGTTACCCTCAGTCTCTGGGTGCTCAGAATTAATGGTGGGCTTGAGGGATGAGGGCGGGGAGAAATGAGGAGGGCAGAAATCCATGGAATGAAGCTTGTGGCCAAGAGAGAGAGGACTTCGATCATGTAACACCGCAAAGGGGCTGCAGCCATCGAGGCCTGAGATCCAGCACCTCCCCTTCCAAGGTACACAACTGCATGGAGGTGTCACAGGGATGCTGATGACGACAGTGTGGCGTTGCTTCCCCACTCTACCTAAGTACCCTGCGTCCCAGTAATAACCGTGGGATGGGAAATGCTTGCCCCAAATCTTAATGAGAACACTCACAAATGCTTTCATTAAAGAACACTGACTTAGGAGCTCAAACTGTTGGATGCCAGTGCTAAACCTGAAAAGCAGTCACAGTGTGATCTTGGGCAAATCAATTATTCTTTCTCGAACCCAGACTGTTATATCAGTATTTTAAAATTTTATTTTATTAGTACACGTTTGCAGCACATCATGAACACATTCATTGTGAGAAGTTGGTACATGTACATGACATATCTTATTTCTTTTTACATCCCCTTCCTCCCCACCGTACCCCTTTTTCCATCTCTAAGTCCCCTTCCCATTTTCCAAAGATCTATCTCACTATTTTCTATTGTCTTTTATTTTGCTCTCCAATTTACTTGTATTTTGGGTCTCCCATGTAAGAGAAACCAGATTATCTCTAAGATTATGTGTCTGATCTATTTGATTTAACATTATGAATTCAAGGTGCATCCATTTTATTTATTTAAAAATATATCTGTTATTGGGCTGGTGAGACAGCTCAGTGGCATAACCACCTGCCTGGCAAGCGTGAGGTCCTGAGTTCGACTCCTGGAACCCACATAAAGGAAAGAAAAGGGCCGGTGATATCGCTCAGCGGCATAAGCACTTGCTCACAAGCATGAGGTCCTGAGGTCGACTCCCAGTACCCACATTAAAAAAAAAAATACATACATACATACATATATATATATCTGTTATGGTCTTAACATATAGCTACTAATTCTTCAATGCTCCTTCATCTAAAAGATGGAGATTGATTTTTCTCCCCTCAAATCTGAGTTGGACTTGGTGACTCCTTTTTAAGGAATATGGAAAGGGAAGCACTGTTTACAGGGGGAAAGCCTAGAAAAGGACATAATAGCCAAGAAACCAAGGTGAGAATCATCTATATCAGGTCGTGTTAATGCACCACGTTCCCTAAGAGACTACAACACAGAGGGAACATCAGCTCTTTGTGATTCTTCCTCAAAAGCCACAACCTCAGCCTATCTGAGAAAACATCAGACAACTCACACCGAGGAACATTCTACAAAATTCCTGACCACTGCTCTTCAGAACTGTCCAGGTCACGAAAGACAGAGAAAGACTATAGAGCTGTCGGAGATGGAAGACTAAGGAGAATGACAGGCTCATGCAATGTGGGGGCCTGGAACAGAAAAAAGGTTAACAGAAAAACTCAGGAAATATGACCCAAGTCTGTAGTCCAGTTAACAGTCTTGCACCAATGATAATTTCTTAAATTTGATGAACAAACCATGGTTATGCAAGATCTTAACATTAACATCAGAAACTGTCTCATCCGTATCTACAACTCTTCTGTAAAATTCTCTTATTTCAAAGCAAAAAGATTTGTAAAGCTTATTCCTATTTAAATAGTAAACTTTATGAATTTTTTTCAGCACACATTAATTAATTCCCAGGCAGCAAAAGGTCATCAATTCAGCATCGTAAAATAATTCAAAGCAATGGCTCTAAATCCTCAAAGGGCTATTGAGAAGAGTTTTTTCTTCAGCTGAAAATAATCAGCTGCAAACAATCTATTTGGAAGGATATTTGGCAATACGTAAAAACAATCTTAAGCTTTCTTATACCCTTGGACCCAGAATTCTCACTTTTAAGAATATATCCTTAAGGAATAATTAGAGAATACTATCGAGAAGTATGTATTGAAAGCCTGACATTGTGTTATTTTCCATAGTTATCTAAGCACTGCATGGGTGGATAAATTATGGCACATGCATATGCTGGATGGGCCTCCCCACAATGCTTTGCTGTTGAAGGCCTCTAAAATCCCCATGTCCCATGCCCACTCCATCGTTCTACGTGACTCAGCACAGGAGCTCTCTGCTTCTCAGACTGGTTGGAAACTAACTATGGACACATTTGAAAACTATCAACACAATCTGTAAACATAAGTCAGGTATCGTAAGTCCTAGGGATTTAATGTGCACAGAAGAACCCTCCTTTTCTGATAGAATCGGTAGAAGGAAAATGTCCCTGAAACATCTCCCTCGTTTATTCAATACTCAAGACACATCCTTGTGTGTCCGTTGCACTGTAGGCAATGTGCTGGCCTAGACGTGGGGAGACAGAACAGGCATCAGCTCTGCTGCCTGTGGCTTCCAATGAGAAGACAGAGAAACATCACACCAGGGAACAAGACACGCGTCCAAGTGGAGGCGACAGCTGTGAGGCAACCAATGGGATGACTTCTGTTCCACCACAGAGAATAACGGGCCTAGTTTCAGTGGGAGGCTCAGGGAGGCCTCTCTGAAGAGGCTGGCATCTGAGAGAGGCAGAGGGGAGAATGTCCCAGGCAGAGGGGAGGAAAAGTGTAGGAGAGGCGAGACACTGGTGGATTCAGGGGCTGAGAGAAGCCAGTGTGGCTGGGGTGCTGGGAGTGAGGCGACCTGACTGGGACAGGGCCTGTTGCCCTTGGGAGTTGGAAGCCAGATACAAATGGCCACTAAGGCCTGAACCGAGTAGGCTTGGACACCACCACTCGAAACTGCCTGAGACAGGGGCCACTTGTTACTTCAAGTCCTCAGTGGAGCTGCCCTCTGAAAAGAGTGGGTATCACCCCCATATGACTTCAGTAATGAAGGTAAGAAATTTGCAGTAACTTATTTCAAAAACTCCAAATGACAGGGATGTCATTTTTTGTTTTGTGACTAAGCAATGTTTTTTAACATAGCATTGTTTCTGCGGTCTCTCGGTTGTGAAAAAGGAGAAATGTAACTGTGGTGTCCAGCTGCAGCTAGAACTGTGAGCTTCATGGGGAAAATAATCTTATAAAGTTAATATAAAAACACAGCATGGGCACTGCCCGGATAGCATATAAGAAAATAATTTATGGGTAAGCAAAAGGAAACAGAGAAAAAGATACACCAGGCTTTTTTTTAAAGATAAAGTTAACCAAAATGTGTAGGACTAATTGTGGAGATGAGTTTAACTAAAAGCATTTAATGCCTGTCATATGTCAGATGTATTATGAATGTCCCGGACAATTTATTACCTTTACTTATCTAGCAGATAATGTTAAGGCCATTTGAGGAATGTTTTCCATTTGCTTTTTCCTTCAGATTGGCCTCTTATCTCAGTTATGGCCTTTCAAATCATCTCTTAGAGCACCAAAGAACGGGCCTGCTATGAGTAGAGGTAAATAAGCTGAACGACTAAAAGCACGCATCCCTGGACACCCATAACTGTCCTCCCCTCCCTGGAAAGAGAATCCAGAGAACTGGAAATGTACCCTTCATGACAAAGAGGAGATCACTTGATTCTTAGCAATGTTCTCAGTAAGCAAAGGTAACAAAATAAAACAAAGGTTATAGGCCGGTGAGATGGCTCAGTGGCGTAAGCGCCTGCCTTGCAGGCGCGAGGGCCCGAGTTCGACTCCCGGATCCCACATACGGAAAAGGGGCCGGTGATATCGCTCAGCGGCACGGGCGCCTGTTGGCGCGCGAGGTCCTGAGGTCGACCCCCCGGTACCCACAAAAAAAAAAAAAAAAAAAAAAAAACAAAGGTTATATTGCTTGCTGTATCCATCCAGAGTTACAAATATCAATATATCACAAGTGTTTGTGAACTCTAACTCAGTGTATAAGGGTGTTGACCACCACTGGCACTGAAATAGAAACACAGCTCACTGTACCCCTGAAAAAAAAAGTCACGGGGCATCACAAACCATCTCCACCAGATCAGGCTGCCTACATTTGAGATTTGGATGTGCCACAGATAGAACATTAAACCTCTTGAGTAATTCCACAGAAACGCATGGCCAAATTTCAGCTCTCACTTAAAACCTGGAAGTTATTAAGTCTTAAAGATGTCATGGGAAGATTCTCTTTCAGTTATCGTTGGAACATTATTCTTCCTCAAACACAAGAAGGAAGTAGTAGTAGAACCATTTCTCTTTACACAATGCCCAACCCAAAGAAGTGATTCATTAGAGGTTTCTACAAATGTGAAAGTTATAGGCACCTATTTCTAATCCCCCACATCTGGTAATTTGTGTTAGAGTTTCCTGTTTTCATCTCCAAATGTGTAACTAAAAAGAAAACGCCAGTATTCTTTTAGGACTATTTTCCTCCCAACAAGTAGACAAAATCAGTGAACAACAAACTGGAATTCTGAAAGTTGTAAAGCCAGTCACGGGTGCTTGGGACAGGGTTACCTGCACACTGACCACAAAGACCAGAGAAGTGGCCATGGTGACGGCAAAGGACTGGTAGTCAGCTACATGCTGTCCGTCTTCTCCAGCTGCATTGTAAAAGGCCCCGTAGGGGACGAAGAAAAGGGCTAATGAGGTGTAGATTCCATGCGCCACACAGATGAAGAATTTACGCTTGTTAAAAAGGAGGTTCAGCTGCCCAGGTTCGTAGAGCTGGGGACAGTTCATGCTGTTCTGGTCACTCACATCCTGTAAACAGAGTGTAATTTCAGTGGGGGGGCGGGGAAGGGTTGAGGAGAGCCAGGGAGGCCCTCTATTCCTTGTGTCCAGAAATAGCAAACGCCTTTTAAGTGTGCCTGAAAATGCACTGGGCCAGAACACGACCTTATCTTGTTTTCATTCCCGCAATAGCCCAGAAGATAATAAAATGATCTCTGTTATACAGGGAAGGAACCTGAATCTCCAAAAGAAATTCATGAGAGGTCACACAGATCTTAAGGAGCAGACACTGAACTCAACTTGACTTGAACCCAGATACTTGGATTCAAATCAAAGTTTCTTTTCTGCACTCCCCTGCAGTCAGCCACCGCACTCCTCAGGAGCTTCCAAACTTCCAGGACACCCTGCACAGCCAGGGGACCCAGGTGACTGCCCACGCAGTGAGGGGTAATGGCCAGCAGGGGGCAGCAGAGCTGTGGAGGCAGAACGGCCAAGCAGAACCTGAAGTGGGCTGAGGCTGAATAAAGGGTTAGGACCTGAGTGTTTCGTCCAGAGAGGATTCAATGGCAGGTACCAAGGATTTGGGACAAAGAAATTAGGATGTTTGGCACCACCCAAGTCCTGGAAAAACCAGCGTGATGCTTCTCAATGTGCAGGTGATGACTCCGTAGATCAGTAAGCCTGAGACTGATTTCCAGCCAGCTCCAAAGTAACGCTGATAACCACACTGTGAGACCAAAGCCAAGCGCTCAGAACGAACCAGGAGGCAAGAATCCAGCCCTGGAAGCATCGGAGGACCACGGGCGGAGGGGAAGCAGCCAGAGGCGGTGAACTTGGGGCGGTGGTGGGGATGTGCGTGATCTAGTTCCACTTCGTCCTTGTGGGGTGGCCCAGGTCTCACCAAATGGCTTCATGCAGAGCGCGGACGTGTTCTCTTCAGGAAATCCCACTTAGAGACCCTATCTGGGCACCTTGTCCCAGTCCAGTGACTGGTAGGGTTAAGTGCACAAGCTTTGAAGCCACGCACCACATAGCCTGAGTTCAACAGGTTACATAGCCTGGTGACAGGTTAACCAGTGCCTAGTCTAAGACCTGTTATTTAACCACTCTGAGCCTCAGTTTCCCCATCTCCAGACTTGCAAACATAACACCTGCCTCCTAGAACCACTCCTGTGATTAAATGAGATGTAAAACACCCAGGAATCCTTGCTACATCCTAAGCAATATATGCAGGTAAAATAATAATAAATAAAATAATTACGGTAATAACTCATAATAAAGTAACAATGCAGTAATCTAAATGTCAAGTGGCCTGGTTCTAGGCGGCTCTGTCACTTATTGGCTATGTACCATGAGGAGAATGACTTGAACCTCCAACCCTTGAATCCTTACAAAATGAATAAATCGATAGACGATCACGGAGGCCCTTCCAGAACAGTGTCCTGTGATCCCGTGATCAGCGTAAAGTTCCAAAACTGACAAAGCAGGAAAAGAGAGGAGCAGACATTCAAATCGATGGCAATAGGAGTTTTATTATATTTTTCTGAGTTGCACAATAACCATGTTTTCCCAGAAACTGCTTATTTTTATTATTTGATTCCACATTCTGGGCAGCTATAAAGCACCAAGAAAAGAAACACTTGTAAACATGGGCACTTGGAAGTGAACGTGCCTAATCCTTTACATCTAAGGTCTTCAGAAGTTCATTACCTTTTTGAAGAATTCCCCCAAATATGCCTTTCACAAGCTGCCCTTTCTACATGTGCAAAGCGAGGCTTAGAACTGACTACAAAGCGCGCAGCACGGCGAGCGAGCCCAGTGAGCTCGGAATGTGAAGATCTGTATTTTGCAATTGATGGCATTAGGCCAGAAAATGAGGCCTCGCAAATGGATCTAACAACAGCCGGGAGAAAATCTGGTCTTCTTAAAAGTACTTCAAAACAACAAAAAGCCCACACTTTTTAAAATAATACACTCTAATTGCGCCATGGAAACTGAACTGTGTAGCCTTCCACTTCCTCACAGGCAGCCAAGAAGCACCTTCCAAGGCCCCCAGGGTGCCAGAGCCAGGGTGTTTATAACCAATTCCTTCCTCCCTCCCCTCTCAAGTGCGTTCTTGCTGGTCACAAGAAACCTGTGCCCCTCCTGCCCACAGCAGTGGGGTTTTGTGTGGTCCTCTCCCACTGCCAGGTGGCCCTGTGGCCCATAGTTCCCGTTCTGGGGCTGTGCTGGCCAAGTGCCTCCCCGCCTGGGCTAGATTTCTGTGCTGCAACTTGATTCCTTGGTTTCCTGTCTACACTGCATGGTGGCTCTCTACAAATGCTCAGAGGCCGAGGGGGCATCTCATGGGGTGTGAAGCAAAAAGCACGATATGGAGCAAAAAGGAGAAAGGCAAAAGTACAGCCACTGAAATTTGGGCAATGCTGGGTTAACATGAAAGAGGCTACTTCCTTCAGGACTTCTCAGAGCCTTTATATCAATAATGTGGGGTATGAATCTCTAAGAAGAGAGTAGCTGAAGTCCGACCAGAGAACCCTTGGGGAGAAGCAGGGTCAGGGGATCTGGAAGGGTCTGCGACTCATGCAACCTCTTTAAAGCACTGCATTTCTAGAGCTCTTTCCATGAATCATGTCTTCCACTAAGAAGGCAGAAGCAACCGAAAGGTATGACAGGGACACTCAGCTAGGGAGTAGACAAAAACACATACCTGGTCAAAAATCCCCATGGCCAAAACCGGTAGTGATGTGTAGACAATGTTGAAAAGAGTGATGAACCACTGGTCATAAACAGTCTGAAAAGAAAGAACACATCCATGAGGAATGCCGTCCCTATTAGTAAGAACACTGCTTTCGGGATCTTGGGTGAAATAACTCGAGTTGCGGAAGTATGGAAGTTAGCTCTTGGAGATGGACACACACGCATCCCCCTGAGGTTCCGCCTCCTCTCAGCTCTGTGATCTCTGCAGGACACCAGATCTCCCTACACTTCAGTTCTTGGTGTCTGAGCGATGCCATTGTCTCCCCACACAGTGGCAGAGGGACAGGATGAGATAATACTGCCACGGGACAGACCTCAGACTCAGTGGCAGCTTTCTATTCCACTCTGTGGTTTGCAATGGCTTATCAGAAGTGCAAATATCTGACCTACATGACAAACAAAGGATCCACTAGAATCTTCCGCGGGAAAGCAGGAATGAGCGTGTCGTCCCTGCCCTGTGTCCCAGTGGAAACTTTTTCTTGGGAGTGGTTTAAAGCAAGGTGAGAATGGAACCAACCATTAACTATACGAGGTTCAAGCAAGGAAGACAAGAAAAATATCCCTTCACACCTGTATGGAGTAAGCTACACAAGACATCCTTACACGTGCCTCACTGAAGTCGAGGAGGCACGTGGAACAGGCATTCTGTCCTTATTCCATCTGTGAGCACTTGGGGACGTGAGAACGGGATCTTTCAGAGTTTCTCACTGTAGTCATCATAGGTAAAAATTAAAACTGAACCCTCCAGCTCCATAGCATGCTCATTCAACCACTCTGATATCATTGGCTTATTTATTCATCCACCCAGTATTTACTGAGAAACTACTATATGCCAGGCCCTAGGTTCTAGGCAATGATGATTCTACACAGTCACTCAGATGAAAACTTTGTCATGGAATCTGCAATCAAATGGTGGGAGGGGAGACAACAAACAAGATCAGATTTTATGTGGGGGGGGGCGAATGAATGAGGAAAATAAGCACCAGGGAGGATAAAGGATAGAGACTGAGAAGCTTTTAATTGTCATAAAGTGATCAAAAAAGGTCTCACTGGGGAGTGGCCACTGAGATAAGATCTGAAGGGAAAGGGAATTGAATATCCTGCTTTTGGGGACAGAAGCTTTCCATGAGACAGCATGGAGTATGCTGGAGAAATGGGGACGTGCAGGCCATTCCTCAAAGGCCCAGTCCCAGTCTATACCATGGCACTGCGCTGAGTTTCTTCAGAACTGGGTAACAGAGGCGCTGTGAAGTACACTGATTACTGTATGCTGAGCTGTCATTGGCAAAGTTAGCCTCCGTGGGGAGAAGGAAAGACCCTGAATACTCCTGCTGTACCCATCTTAGAGAGATGCGAGGGCAGAATCAATCCTGAGAAAGAACAGATGGGGAAAGGAGAGTAGGCGAGGGAGAAAATTGTTTCATTCTCTGTGTATCTTAGAGTTTGGGCCTGGAATTCACGTCAGAGAGAGCTGCTCGACGTCATTCTCTTTGAGGAGAGGCCAACGCGAGGCAAGGAAGATGAATTCTACCACCAATAGCCAAGACAGAAACTGGGCAAAGCAACCAAATGAGGAACTACCATCAAGCAGCCTAAGCCTGTGACTCAGAACAGCCATCCATCATCACCAGTTTTGAGTTCTCTGCATGGTAATTCCCTCTTATCATGTTCTGGGTCTCGTCAGCTTCCTCATCTGCTTGCAACTCCGCTGCTACAAGGATGTGGAAAGGGGTCTCTGTCTTGATCAGCATTTAAGAAGTGGCTTTTTAAAAAAGGCCTTGATTTGTATCATTTGCAATTTCCATAGACTCCAGGCCCTCCAGGATTGCTTTCAAGCAGCGTAGTCACTAAACGCAGAGTTGGACAGAAGGGCACGATAGTACAGCATAACGTAACATCCCTACCAGACAAAGCCCGTGGAGGCGTCCCCCAAAGCATAAAGAGCAAAACATGGTAAAATAATTAGGAAGTGATGAGTTGTGAGTGTACGTATTTTGGTTTTGTTTTTAATAGAATTTAATTAAATTATAAATTTGTATAATTTAATTTTTAATAATGTCTGCAGTTAACCACCAGCTCATAAAATGCCTGAAAATTTAATGATCAGCTCTTGGGAAGCCAGAATGGGTCAACTCGAACACACCACAGCCCGTCCACACTAGGAGCAAAATGGGACAAGACGGCGACAGTCACCTGAAGGATATGAGACGCGACGTGGCGAGATGGAACCTGCAGAAGGCAGAGCGGCTGTCGAGACTCGGGCACCCATGCGTAGAGGCCAGGAAAGCTTTCTGGTGCTCCCTGGAAACCCCAAGTTGTTTTAGCAGAGCTTTCTGCAACAAGCTTACACTACCCGCAGAGGGCATGTGCCAAAGCAATTAATTCACGCCACGCTTCCCACTGAAGACAACCCAAAAAAGCTGAGCCATCAAAAGAGGGGCTCTTCAAAGCATCAGGGAACTAATAAGATAGCGGGGAATTGCCTGTCGAGATCACGGAGTGAATTAGAACTTACTAACTACTCCCTGGCCTCCGGTGAGCTTAGCTTTCTCCAGAAACTCTCCTTATTTTCTTCAACCAGCTGCTGCAGGTGGGAGGAAGGCCAGCCAGCTGTCCTGCTACAGTAGAGCCTACGACCGCACTACCAGAAGGCCACCCTTGGGTCCCAGCCCAGAGTGGGAAGTGAGTCCTCAGGGTCTCTACCTTTGGTGGGCAGTGCACCTTGTCCCTTCACCCAGGGAAACAACCAAGAGCAACTGAGCCTCCCAGTTGCCTCCTGTAGGTCGACAACACTCCCACGTACACCATTTGCCCCTGCCAGGCCCCAGGCAGAGCAGGAATGGGTATAGAATCCTGGACTCCAACTACGGCCTGTCCCCAGAGTCCGCCACAACTACAGCCCAGCTCTGTCTCTTCCTTCTGATGTGTGAATGTGTCCAGCTGTTAGGGTTTAGATCTAAACTGTCGCTTGAAAGCCTCATGTGTGTGGGAGGTGATTGGATTGTGGGGGCGCTACGCTCATCAGCGGATTCGTCCATGGATGTGTTCAAAGCTGAACATGCTGCTAGGAGGCGGGGCCTGCTTGGAGGTGGTCACTGGGGATGTGGCCTGGAACAGTGACTTCTTGTCCCTGGCTCCTGCTTTCTCTGATGTTTCCTGCAGCCTCCATGAGGTGAGGAGATTTCTTCCGCCATGCCCTTCCTGCCTTGCAGCCACCAGACTGGACTGAATTCTCTAAAAGCCATGACCCTAAATAAACCTCTCCTCCTTTAAGTTGTGTGTGTCAGGCATTTCATCCCAGTGTCAGGAAAGTGACTAAGACACCAACTATACTTCCAACTATACATATTCAGAAATGTCTACTTTATGTACCATAATACATATAAAAATATTCATAGCAGCATTGGCCATAAGGGTCCAAAACCAAAACAACCAAAATATCTACCAGGGGAGCACGGAGAAAGATACACATGTATTAATATGATAAAATACTGTAGAATAACATAAAGCCATATCTAAAAACAGAAGTGAATAAAAAAAAAAACGTACTGTTAAGCCGAAGAGGCATGACTCTACAATTCATAAATTATAAGACAAACCAGAACAGGAATTATAAAATGTCAGGGTAATGGTAACCTCCAAAGAGTTGGAAAAGAAGTGTGACAGGAGAAACAAGAGCCCTGGGTGTTTGGCAATGTCCTCTTTCCTATGCCAGACCACGGTACATGTTCATTTTACAACAAATCGTTTAGTTGACATTTATGGTACTGTTTTTATGTTTTACAACAAAAACTAAAGCATATGACCTTTTATAGTCACAGCCTGGTGAAACCTTGGAGACTATGAGGGTTTAAAAATTTTTGATGTCTGTGCCACACCCCAGCCCAATTAAATCGCATATGTGGAGGCAGAATCTAGATATTGGTGGTTTTAAATTTTCCCAAGTAATTCCAATGTGAAGGCAAGATTGAGAATCATACTCTCTCCCACTAAAAACAAACAAGGCAGAGGGTGGACACAAATCCTCAATAATTTGATGATGGCATCTGGTGCTCATTCCTCCAATTCGTCAATTCATCTCATGACTATGGTATGGAAAATCAAAGAAGGAGAAAACAGGTACACTGAGGCCGGTAGCCCCCAACAGACCCTGAATCACTTTTCCACCCTCCTCTCATCCACCACCAGCTTCACTTAGGAGAAGAGATGAAGAAGGAAAGAATCAGGAACGATGGTGCATGAAACTGTCAGTAGCTGATGGCCTGGCATAAAGTGGCCTCCTTGTCACCAACTGGCCAGCATCGAAAACTCCAATTATTTGACACATTTGTCAACTGGCACCCAGGTTTGAAATCTCATTTTACAACTGGAGCAAGAGAGACAGGAAGGGAAAATCAGTTTGAATAAAGTTTCAATGAGTTTTTGCAATTTCTCGGAAAAGTTTTTGTTTGCTCTCAGGATTACAAGAACAAAAAGAAAAACAGCTGATAGTTACAGGGACTTACTAGTGCTGTTCTTAGGGCTTTGCTATGTTAACTCACTGAGCCCTAACACCCCACAGGGTTGGTGCTATTAACAGCCCCCGCTTTACAGGTGGGGGGCTGATCTGAGCCCCGCGAAGATTACAAGACGGACAATGTCAAATCTCAACACAGCTTTTCTAAGTGAGGCCCAGGGGCCCTTTAGGGCACCCACAATGTCAAAACGATGCTCCTAACAATACCAAGAAGTCATATGTTTGTCCCTTCACCCAGCTCTCTCAGGATTATGTAGGACTCGTAATATCACAGCTGCTGAGAGCAGAAGCAGGTGAGGGGATCCAGCTGTCTTTCATTAGGCCAAATCGTTTTACTAATGTGTTAAGCAATGACGCCCTTCTCATTAATTTGTTGTTGTTGTTTTTTGGGTTTTTTTTTTTTGTTTTTGGGGGTTTTTTTTGTTTTTGTTTTTTTGTTTTTTTGTCCTGTTACATTTTGTTTTGGAAAACACAGGAATTTTCTCAAAAATATCTATGTAAACATATCAAGAGTGATTTTTATGAGTTAATAAATATTTAATTTTCCCCATGTTCACTTTTAATGTGGCAAGTGTCAGTAGACGCAGCATTGAGAGCACAGAGTTTGCCACTGCTGCCACGGAGGCGGCAGCGTGAGTGCCGGTCTCGGGACCTCGGTGTCTGCAGTGCTGGCTGCTGTACGAAGCTGCTTTTTCGGTCAGAGGTATCTTTCAGCAGGTTCTCTGGAAGCCCCTTTCTTTACTTTGTGACATCCATGAAAGCATGCAATAAACACGGGTTTTATAAAAATTCAAAGTTAAAAAAATAATTTAGAACTTGTCATTTAAAATGATAAATGTTTGCTTGGGTCACAACTCTCCAGCGGCTCCCTGTTCTCCTTGGAACACACCCCTTCCTGAGTCGTGCCGCTCTTCAATCCACCTCCCCATCATCCCTCACCAAGCTCCACTCTCTGTCTTCCCCCAACTGCCTGTGCGTCCTCCTGCCTCAGGACATTTGCACGTGCTGTGTCCTCTGTTGGAGCACTTGTACCCGAGGCAGGGCTTTCAGAAAGGCGACTGGATTATTGGGGCACTGCAGCTGGCTGGGTTGGTGTTGGAAGGCAGGGCCCAGCCAGAAGTGGAGGGTCACTGGGAGCATGACCTGGTTCACATCTCCCCCAGCTCCTCCTGTGTCTCTGTCTTCATGGCCGCCATGAAAGGAGCAGGTTCCCCCCGTTCTCCACCTCTGGACTCCATGCTGCCCTGAACCCGGCCAACCATGGACTGCGACTCTGAGCCAAAACAAACCTCTCCTCTTTTAATGTGGGTCTGGGTGCTTCCTCCCAGTGACAAGCAAGGGACTGAGGCAGTATTCTCATGGGAGACGCCTTCTAAACACTCAAGTCCAAGTCATGCTTTCAATGAGACTTTTTCGATCACTTGATGCTTCCGTGACTCTGAAATCATCTTGCTGATACACTTCTGATTATCTGTCTTCATCCCACTGCAGTATAATCACCATGGAAACAGACTTGTTTACAAGTAGAATCCTAATCCCCAGAGCAGCACATAGCCAATGATAGGTGCTCCACAAATAGCTGCGAAGTATTTCACAACTGTTCGTAAATGCTACTTATCTCCCCTGTGGATGGACCTCAGGCTCCTCAAACCTGTGATGTTGACACCTGAGCTCTTCCCACAGTCCTTTCACCAGAGCCACCTCCTGTGTCCCCCACACTAGTTTCTGACACTGCTGCATTGGCCCCAGCATCCATGTCAGATGTCGGAGATGCCTTCCTCTCTCCAACGCCCACTCCAAGTCAGTCCCCCAGTCACACTGATGCCCTGCGTTCTTCACAGCTGCAGCTTTCTGCCTCTGAGCCCTCTGCGGGGACACCTGACCCCTGACCATCCACCTGTTTCACTGTGATGGATGCCCGGAGGGCGGCTTGGGGTGGCTGAGCGGGTCTTCCAGGAAGCCCTCTGAGCCCTGCCTGCTCCCCCCTCCAAGGTAAATCAAACCATTCACCTTAAAAACTGCCCTTCCCAGTTATGGGCAGTAGTGTTCCACGAAAGGAGACTCAATAAATGCACAATGTCATTACAGAAGGTAGGAAAAAAGGGGAAAAGGGGAGAGAGGGGAGCGTGGAGGGATATTTAAGTGGTGCATCTTATGGGTGAACTACAAGGTACATTTTCTGATCAATTATACTTTTATGTGAAAGTATAAATCTTTATTGGGCCAATAGCTATAGACATTTAACTCTATAATGAACTACTATATTCACAAAATCAATAGAAAATTAGAACAAGACTTAGATGAAAATGAGTGCCTTGCTGGAATTAAGCATTTTCCTCACGAACACCTAACTATATTGATCACTGTTTCTTCCAATTCTGGCCTTGTCTCGGACTCTGCCCAAACATGTCAAGTCATTCACATTAGAAACTGTCTTTCCCAGGGAAGGAGAGTGGCTTAGAATGGTTTAGATTCAGGGACTGTCACAGAAATTAAAGCCACAAGCACTGTTTCTTCTTCATTGGGATTCTTCTCCTTGCAAGAGATTTCCAACTACCTGGTTATCCTAGACAACGCCTCCTTCTTATTCTCCTCTGATGACTAGGACCAGTGAGGAGGGGCACAAGAGCCCAGACTAGAACCCATACAGACCTGTCCCCATGCCTCTTCTGTCACTTCTCCCTCTCTGTGCACACTGGTTGACCAGATGCCCTGGTATGCGAAGCGTTCTGTCCGGAGACTACACTAGCTGTGTGCTGCCGACACTGTGACTTTGAGCAACCAAACTATTTACATAAACAGGGACTCCACGAAAACTATGCCTCAAAGTCCCAGTCCTTCCAGCACCAGCTATGCTGTTTCCACTTCCAAGACATCTGCTCCCCATTTTCAATGTTCAGAACGCAAGATAAAGCCGTGCTCCTCAGATTGCCACTAATCTGCTTGGAAGGCCACCAGTGTCTTCTCGCAGATCAGAAATACAAGGGAGGGGGAGCGCTCTGCTTTTCCAACCTCCTCCTCGCTGCCTTCTCTGGGGGAGCAATTTATTAGCCTTATCAACCCTGTCATATGGTGTAAAAAATAATCCAGCTACAAGTCACAATCTAAAAACAGTTTGGAGAACACGGAATCCAGGATTCATAGAATGCCACATGTATATAAACCTTAATAAGCTTCTTAAACAGTTGCGAAGGGATTTGTGCTCCGGGGCCACTGGTCTGGCTCCTTGCTTAGCTCATGGTGTGAACTGCCTTTTTCGAGATGCATAACCCTCTGGGTGTGTGTTTCAAAGGAAAGCTATATAATGACTTTTTTTTTTTTTTTTTTTGGCCTTAAAAAACATTTGTCATTTAAAGAAAGCACATTGTGGAATAAATATGAGGTGCTCAGCTTCAGCACATCTGCTCTTGATTTATGTAATTAGCAGAAATGCACCAGCAGGATCCAGGAAGCCTGAGCGCCAGCCCCACCCTGGTTTTGCACGGCCACATCTGGAAGGCCAGGGGGAGGCAGCCACCGTGCCAGGTGGAGCTGGAACCCCAGGTAACCGAGCCCATGAAGTCATCCAAGTCTTGCGATTAGTCGCACCCTTTCTCATCACCTTCCAAAGTCTTCGTTGTGAGTTTTCCTATATTGTTTGACAGAACCAAAGTTTTTCCAGCCTTGACAAGATAATTGCTTCCATATCACAGCAGAAATTTAAAAATGCATAGCTCTGTATCTCCCTGACAATGATAAATTGTCATCAGATAACATCATCTCACAAGTGCACGGTGCCAGTAGTTACACAGTTTCAAATAGCAATTTCCTAAATAGAGCCTCTACATTTTTGTTCTTGGCTCTCTTTCTCTCCCTCTGGGGGGGAATAGCGCTTCTTTATTAAGAGTCCTGAGGGCCTGAGGTGCTCCCAAAATAAGTTATAGGTATTAATAGTGAGCACAAACCCACACTAGACTCCATGAAAATCGCAAGTCTTCAATAATGGATAGGGATAAGGCACGTCCTTAAGGGGGATCTGTGGTTCAGTTTGGAGACATATCTGACCTTTATCCAGACTTGTGGACCAGAGATCTGGCTAGCAATCTCATCAGGACAGATTATATTTAATTTGTCTCTCAGCAGCTGTTCAGTTGAAGTGTTTGCTGACAGAAAGTGGCCTCGAGCTTCCAGATGATTCTAGATGATTCTAGAAGGCTGTTTGCCTAGGCCCTAGGGGAATGTCCACCCTTGCTATGGGTCAAAACTCTGAGAGACAGCACCCAAGGCATTCGCCTTCTCTCCGTGGGAGCCTCGGCTCCCTCTCGCACGGTCATGTGGGACTGAGTGTTTCTGGATATTGCTCCTTCAAATTATGAAAAAGGAAACATTTGTTGATTGGGGTGTTGAGCAAACACAGTTTGAAAAAGAAAATACAAAAGGATGTGGTCATTAGCGTTTGTAAATTCACAATAAATTGAGTAGCCACTTAGTAAGCAGAGTAAATAGCGCATTTGAAGGGGACCTCAGAGACTTGGGTTCCAGTCCCAGCCTCACTCACCACTGATCTCAGCGCTTGAGGGATTTGGGTTCCTCCTCTGTAAAATGAGGAAGCATCTTCAGTATTTCTGAAATTCCCTGGCAGGCAAAGATTCTAGGTTTCAGCAAGACATATACTTTTGATTCTGTGTCTGGGCTCTTTCTCCAGGAGAGCTCACCTAGTAAAGCCAGCAAAGGCAAACTCCAATCAAGAGTGAGGTGACCAAAGGAGAGTATGGTAACCCAGCATAGCCCAACCTGCACCACATCACCAACCATCTGCAACGTCCTAAGGGCCACTGGTCCACAGGCAGTGGGCGGCCCCGCCCTCTGGCCTCTTGGATCCTCAAATGTCACAGCCCACAAGACCTGGACACCTAGCCCAGCCCACCACCCAGGACAGGCACTGGCTGGAACCTATAGGAGCTAGTATCAGAGAACAGAACAGCCCAGAGAAAAGTCTCCAATCTCTGAAAAGTGGGCTGAGGAGGTAAAGAAAAAGCAACATTCCTTCACTCATTAAACTTTTAAAGAAGTCAACAGCGTGTCTAAAAAGACAACACTGCCTGTGCACATTTGGTCAGATGTTTTTAGCTGCAGAATGGATTACTTTAAAGCAATCTGACGAGAGGTGTAGGAAAGACTATTTCAGTATTTATGAATCCTTCTGGGAATTGGCAGAATTGGCCCAAGATAAGGCTTATCGAGGACACATTTATTTCAGAAGAGACTCTTGATGGAGAAAGAACAGAAATGTGGCTAAGGAGCTATCCAACATCAGTTTTGCATTTATGAAAACAGCATTATTCCCAGCCTGTGAGTTCTCTGAGGTCAGGAAATGCATCCCTCCAAGTTGCTCTAGTGTCCCTAAGGGTTATCGGGGGTCCCTGGCCAGAAACTGGCACGCAGCTGAGTGTTGTCAAATGAACAAACATTCAGGGCTGTAGGTTCTGCACTGTAGAGCGAGGTGAGCCTCTCTCCTGCCCAGGATGGACAGAGGCAGTGACTGAAGATTGGCTACCCAGGGACGGCTCTAAAGAGGTACTTGGCATCGCTGGGTCTGCAGGCTCTGGAGTTCCCATTACTGCTCGCTCCATCCCGCTGCGGAGCCTTTGATTCCAATGAAGCAGTGTAGGAGTGGGAAAGCAGGATGGGGAAGACCTCGCCTGTGGAGGCCCAAGCTAGATGGAGGATTTCGACGGGGGTGTGGGGGAGCACGACTGCAGCAGTGCCACCCATTCACAAATTCTCCACAGATTAGTGTTTCTCCCCGATATGTTGTTATCTTTCATGTACCTCAATGATACTATATTGTCCTCAGAAAAACAGGGCTAAGAAAATATTCCAAAACACTTTTCAGTTAAATCTCTTGCTGATCAAGCCCTTCAAGTAAAAAGAAAGAAAGAAAGAAAGAAAGAAAGAAAGAAAGAAAGAAAGAAAGAAAGAAAGAAAGAAAGAAAAAGACAAGACATAATGAATGGTGGTGCATACCTGTAATCCTAGAACTCTGGGAGGCTGAAGAGGAGGATTGTGAGTTTGAGTTCCACTTGGGCATCTCAAAATTTTAAAAAAGCACTGGAAGTGTAGCTCAATGTGAAAGCTCTGGGTTCAGTCCCCAGTACAGAAAGAAAGAGAGAGAGAGAGCAATCTAGGATTCCTAGTCGGTGTTATGTAATGATTACTCCTTTGCCTAAAGGGGATGTGCCTTGCCCAATTTAAACCAGCCAAAACAAAACAAAATAAACCTAGGAAAGCTGATCTATGATTTTTCTAGGATGGACTGATATATAAGAATTAAGAAATGCATCCCTTGTGGTCCAGTTAACTGTTGTACCATATTAATATTATCAGAATGGAAAACATTGTAACGACTGGAATCAAAGCCCTGAGCTCCTTTCTTCCCCAGGGCGTTGTTCAGCGGCACACAGTCCTGATCCAGGGCCTGCAGGGACCAAGCGAGCTCAGTAAGGGCCACGGCATGGGGCACTGAGAGTGCACGAGAACAGGCTTTGCAAACACCCAACACCATGACATGACCACAGCACCCTCTGTACGCCAGGCACTTTTCAAGACTCCATAGAGATGTGTGTTTAGATGTGTTTCTGCTTCTTGCCAAGCACAAGGGTAAACTAGATGAAATCATGACAGACCGGTGAAACTGGAGAACGCAATCTTCAACCCTGAAACGATTCTCTGTCCCTCCAGAGCCTGTCTTAGTGCAGGCTGGGCTGGGTATAATACACCTTGGGACCAATGACCTGGTAGGAAGGATGAGGGGATTCCAGCACCGCTAGAAAATTGGGATACGTGGAGGTCAGCTGTTTGCTTAACCCATCCCCTGCCTCAGGAAAGATGAAGAGGTCTGGCAGGGACAAAACAAAAATGGGAGAGGGAGGGAAAAAGATGGCGGATCTGTAAGAAGCAGACAGTGAACCTCTCCAAAAGTCGCCATCCGGACACCGGAATATAGTGACTGGAGGAGGACAAGAAAGAGGGAAGTGGCTCCCATGGACGCAGGAAAGATCTGAAGCGCAGTTTGGGGCCCACGGAGAAAGTGAAGAGAGAAACTCCAACAAAGAAGAAGGAGGTGGCCTCTGGCTCCTTTTCCCTGTGTCGGGAATCCCGACTGACGCGGTTCAAATCTGCGGACACGCGGTGACTGCCGGCGCCCCCGGGGGCCTCCGCGGAGGAACGCGAGAAGCGGCGGTGCAGAGAGGCGGTGGCCGTGAAGGACACACTGACTGGCGGTGAGTGCTGACGCCCAGCCGTCCCGCGCGAGAGAGCGACCAGCCGGGCGCCATTGTCGGGGGGGGCGGCAGCTGAGCTCGGAACTCAGGGCGGTGCCACCCCACCCACGGCTCCAGCGGGGACCTTGGCAGAAGAACGCGAGACGCCGCGGTACAGAGAAGCACCAGCGAGAGGGACACACTGAGTGGTGCTTTTCTTCCTGGTATTCCAAGAAGCTCCTAAGAGTTTGAAATACTAGCAATAAAGCAACCTACCATAGGCAATTTACAAACAGCAACCCAGGAATTAAACTAAAGAAAGAAAAGAAAATGAGACGACACTTAAACAAGATGCAACCCCACACATCCAGTTCACCAAAGGCAAACCCAGGGGGCAGTGAGGTGGGACAAACTGAAAGCCACCCACCTGACATCTCTGAAGTGGTAACAACAAAGCAGTTGAATGAGGCTCTGGAAAAATTTAAATCAGAAATAATTTCTCAGATAACTGCAGAGATAATGTCCACAATGAAGACCATGCTTAAGGATGCTAGAGCAGACACAGACAAAAAAATAGAGTTTAAAAAAATGATGGAAGCCATGAATGCTCAGCATAGGCAAGAAATGGACTCCATAAAGCAGATTCAAGCAGATATCCAGGAGAACAAAAATTCCATTGAAAGTATTTGTACCAAATTAAGCCAATGTGAGGACAGGATCTCAGATATAGAAGACAGGCTTGCAATTAGTGATCATGAAAAGAAAGAATTCTTAAAAACAGCAAGGGACAATGAAAAATCAATCCAGCAGCTGCTAGATGATGCAAAGAAGAATAACTTAAGATTGATTGGAGTCAATGAAAAAGCAGGAGATACCATAAATGACATCAGAACACTGTTCACAGACATTATCACAGAAAATTTCCCTGGTAGAGAAAAAGAATTTGACGTTCAGATAATTGAGGCTTATAGAACTCCAATTAGCCACAATCAAAAACAATCTTCAGCCAGGCATATCATAGTCAAGATTGCAGAAATTCAACATAAGAGTAGAATCTTAAAAGCTGTTAGAGAAAAGAAACAAATCACCTATAAAGGAAAGCCCATCAGAATCACAGTGGACTTTTCAGCACAAACCCTCAAGTCAAGAAGAGCTTGGAATGATGTATTTCAAGTTCTAAAGGAAAATAATCTTCAACCCACATTGATGTGCCCTGCAAAACTATCTTTCAAAACTGATGGAGAAGTAAAATACTTCCATGACAAAGAACATCTGAGAAAATTTATAACCACTAAACCAGCACTCCAAAATGTTTTGAAGGACATTCTAGAAAGGGATAACAAGGACTACAACTCCAGAAACCCCAACAGAAGGAATCCACCAGGCAGAGCAAATGATTAAAGAGAGGGAGGGAAAACAAAAATTAAAAGAGGGAGAGCCAACAACAAGAAAATAACATGACAAAGATAAGTCAATACATATCAGTTTTAACCATTAATGTTAATGGTCTCAATTCACCAATCAAAAGGCACAGACTGGCGAATTGGATCAAGAAGCAAGATCCAACAATATGCTGTATACAAGAAACACACTTAATTCAAAAAGAAATTCATAGACTGAAAGTCAAAGGATGGAAAACAATATTCCATGCAACAGGAACCCAGAAAAAAGCAGGGGTAGCTATTCTTTTAGCAGACAAAGTGAATTTCAAGCCAAGAATGATTCATAGAGATAAAGAAGGTCACTACATCCTTGTAAAGGGAACAATCCAAGAGGAAGAGATAACAATCATAAATATATATGCAACAAATACCAGTGCACCCAACTATATAAAACAAATATTAATGGACATGAAAAATCAAACAACCACTAATACAATTGTATAGGGGGACCTCAATACTCCACTGTCACAAAAAGACAGATCAACTAGACAAAAAATCAACAATGAAATATTACAACTGAACCAAACTTTGGAACAAATGGACTTAGTAGATATCTACAGAGTGTTCCACCCCACAACATCAGAATACACATACTTCTCAGCTGCACATGGGACATTCTCCAAAATAGACCACATACTAGCTCATAGAACCTGCTTAAGTAAATGCAAAGGAATTGAAATTATCCCATGTATATTATCAGACCATAGTGCAATGAAATTGGAAATCAATGGCAAAAGAAACCACAAGAATTTGCTAAACACATGGAAATTAAATAGCACCCTACTGAACAACCAATGGGTCACAGATGAAATTAAAGAAGCAATTAGACAGTTTCTGCAACTGAATGATAATGACAGTACAACATACCGGAACTTATGGGATACAATGAGAGCAGTCCTAAGAGGGAAATTTATAGCATTAAATTCCTATATCAGGAAAACAGAGCAAGAACAAATAAACAACCTAATGGTGAACCTCAAACTTCTAGAAAAAGAAGAGCAGGCTAAGCCAAAAGCTCGTACAAGAGAGGAAATTATAAAGATCAGAGCAGAAATTAACGTATTGGAGACTAAAAAAACAATACAAAGAATCAACGAATCGAAGAGTTGGTTCTTTGAAAGATTAAATAAAATTGACAAACCCTTATCCAACCTTATTTAAAAAAGGAAAGAAAGTACTCAAATCCACGCAATTAAGAATGAAAAGGGTGATATCACAATGGACCCTGCAGAAATCCAGAAGATCATCTATACCTACTTTGAAAACCTGTATTCTAATAAGATGGAAAATGCAGAAGAAATGGACAGATTCCTAGATACATATGAATTACCAAAGCTCAACCAAGAAGATATAAAAACCCTAAATAAACCAATAACAATCAATGAAATCAAAGATGTAATTAAAAACTTCCCAACAAAGAAAAGCCCAGGCCCTGATGGATTCACTGCCGAATTCTACAAGAAATTTAGAGAAGACCTAACACCACTACTTCTCAAACTCTTTAATGAAATTGAAAGGGAAGCAATACTCCCAAATTCATTCCTGGAAGCAAGCATTACCCTGATACCAAAACCAGAGAAGGACCCAACTAAGAAAGAGAACTACAGACCAATCTCCCTAATGAACACAGATGCAAAAATCCTCAATAAGATACTGGCAAACAGAATGCAGCAAATCATCAAGAAGATTATACACCATGACCAAGTTGGATTCATCCCAGGGATGCAGGGATGGTTCAACATACGTAAATCAATAAATGTAATACACCATATTAACAGAACCAAGGACAAAAATCATATGATCATCTCAATAGATGCAGAAAAAGCTTTTGACAAAGTCCAGCACCCATTCATGATCAAAACCCTACAGAAAATTGGAATAGATGGTCTTTATCTCAATCTGATAAAAGCTATCTATGACAAACCAACAGCCAATATCATACTAAATGGACAAAAACTGAAAGCCTTCCCTCTAAAATCAGGAACAAGACAAGGATGTCCACTGTCCCCACTCTTATTCAACATAGTCCTGGAAACTTTAGCCAGAGCAATTAGACAAGAGAAAGAAAGAAAAGGAATTATGATTGGAAAGGAAGAAATTAAATTATCATTATTTGCAGATGACATGATACTCTACATAGAAGACCCCAAAAACTCCACTAAAAAATTGCTCGATTTAATAAGCAAATTCAGTAGTGTAGCTGAATATAAAGTCAACACTCAAAAATCAATAGCCTTCCTGTACACAAATAACAAACTCACTGAGAGAGAAATTAAGGAAACAACACCTTTCACAATCACATCTAAAAAAATGAAATACCTAGGAATCAATCTCACAAAGGATGTAAAAGACCTCTACACTGAAAACTACAGTACTCTGAAAAAGGAGATTGAAGAGGATATCAGAAAATGGAAAGACATCCCTTGCTCCTGGATAGGAAGAACCAATATAGTGAAAATGGCCATACTTCCAAAACTGTTATACAGATTTAATGCAATTCCAATCAAAATTCCAACAACATCTCTCACAGAATTAGACAAAACAATCCTAAAATTCATCTGGAACCAGAAGAGACCTAGAATAGCAAAGGCAATTCTGGGCAACAAAAGCAAGGCAGGGGGCATCACAATCCCTGATTTGAAATTATACTATAAAGCTACTGTGATAAAAACAGCGTGGTATTGGCAAAAAAGCAGACCTGAAGATCAATGGAATAGAATAGAAGATGCAGAAACAACTCCAGACATACTAAGCCACCTTATCTTTGACAAAGGTGCCAAACACATTCACTTCAAGAAAGATAGCCTCTTTAATAAATGGTGCTGGAGAAATTTGCTCTACACATGCTGAAGATTAAAATTAGACTCATATCTTTCACCATGCACTAAACTAAATTCAAAATGGATCAAAGAACTAAATATTAAAACAGAAACATTAAATCTCCTGGAAAATAGAATAGGTAAAACTCTTGAAGACATTGGTGTAGGCAAAGACTTTATGAATAAAACCCCCATCTCACAGGAAGTATCACAAAGAATCAACAACTGGGATCTCATCTTATTCAAAAACTTTTGCACAGCAAGAGAAACCACCAACAGAGTGAAGAGACAACCCACAACGTGGGAAAAAATGTTTGCCAGCTGTTCCTCAGACAAAGGATTACTATCGAGAACATACAAAGAACTCAAAAAAATCAGACCTCCCAAATTTAAAGACCCAATCCAAAAATGGGCATCTGAGATGAATAAACACTTCTCAGATGAAGAAATACAAATGGCAAATAAATATATGAAAAAATGTTGAACATCACTAGTCATTCGAGAGATGCAAATTAAAACAACACTGAGATCCCATCTCACCCCAGAAAGAATGGCTGTTATCAAGAAGTCAACTAATAACAAATGCTGGAAGGGCTGTGGGGAAAAAGGAACCCTTCTCCACTGTTGGTGGGAGTGTCGACTGGTGCAACCACTGTGGAAATCCATGTGGAGACTCCTCGAAAAACTGGGATTGGAGGCCCCATTTGACCCAGCTATTCCCCTTCTGGGTATCTTCCCAGAAGAATTAAAAACATCATACCACAGTGATATATGTGCACCCATGTTTATAGCAACACAATTTGTAATAGCTAGATCGTGGAAACAACCCAAATGCCCATTAACCGAGGAATGGATAAAAAAAATGTAGTATTTCTATACAATGGAGTACTACTCAGCCATAAAGAAAGGTAAATTGGAAACTTTTATAGGTAAATGGATGCAACTCGAGAAAATACTCTCAAGCGAAATAAACCGGATGCACATTTGTAAACATCGTATTGTCTCCCTAGTGTGAAAATGCAATTTCACTGTGACTATTCCATTCCTTAGTCTTCTATTTTTACCTAGCTTTTACATGGCTTAATCTTATACTGAGTAATATTTTTCTCCAAAAGGTATTTGTACACTCTCTAATGCTTGAGTTTGTTAATACATGAGAATGTTTACTTGTTGTCTTTAAAAAAAAATAAAGTTTGAAAAAAAAAATGGGCTGCTTGGGTGTCAGTCTGGGATCTGGGCTCAAGGAAGCAGACCTGTGGATATTCTTGGTTGTCCAGCACAGGCCCTCTCCAAGCATGGACCCTGACCTCACCAGCATCAGTATCTCCAGGGGACGTGTCAGACACCAAGTCCTTGCATGCCACCTCAGACCGACTGAGTCAGGAACTCAGGGGCTGGGACGCAGCAAGCTGTGTGGAACAAGCGCTCCTGACGGCTCCACGCTCGCCAAAGTGGGAACCACGGGTCCAGGGCGGTTCACAGCACAGGAAGAGCAGGGTCAATCAGCCCAGACAATGGATTCAAATGAGGGTTGTGCAATGACTAGAATTTTCAGTGTGAAAAAACAAAAGAGAAAGAAAGGAACACAAAAAAGAAAACACTGAGTTCAACATTCAGAAACGTAGCCGAAGACAAGTGGTGTGTCTCACAGCAGGGCTGGAGGGTCAGATACTCCTGTCTTTGCAGCAATTAGTGTTCTCCCGTGTTCTCTTTTAAATGTAAATGCTGGTGAAAGGATTAAAAATCGAGTTGCTTAACATCTGACTGACCGGTTTTGTCAGATCCTGAAAACAAACCAGAATTAAGGGAAACGTAGAGGTGAGAAGTTGCTGCAAGTTACTTTCGGCTTCACAGCTTTGATAAGGACTCCTTGGCAGCGACCTCGAACATACACACAACACCGGTGTGCTGTAAATGCGAGTATCAGCTACTCTCCTATAGCCCAAGTGTAGGTAAGTTAAAGTTACCCCTTTCAAAGTTTCGTGATTTCTCAGCCGGAAATCTTTGGAACAGGAAGATTAGATCTTTCCGAGACACCATCTAGCAGACAGTCTTGCTCTGCTGTTCTGTGAGGGACAGTCACAGGTTTGAGAAGACCCGACCCTCTTCTCCACGCTTGACTTCTTTGGACAGAGGTGGGGTCTCCAGCAGGTGAGTGTCCCCGCGCCCGGCCTCCCCATCCGAGAAGCTAAAATCAAAACTCTGCTTTAATTCGGCTGTCAAGAGATTGATTACCAAGAAGGGCAAAACTACCAACGTGCTTGCATTTAGTTCCAGGCATGTTATTCTTAAAAGACAACTTTAGAAATGGAGGAAGGTGTGCCTCATTTTAAGAAATCTCAACTTTCTAGAAAAAGCAAAAAACATGCAAAATATACTTTTATTACAAAAAGGCTTCACTAACCTCCCTTGACACATGTAAGAGAACATAAAATGCCACTATTTAATTCATATGCAATCTTTTAGGGATAAAACAATTGAAAAAGTTAGCTCCATGAATATCATTGAAGCTAACATCACTGATTAAACCTCCAAGCAAGAAAGAACAATTGAAGAACGCAGTCAGAGAGTTATGGTTACCATTTCACTCTCAAAGAGCATCTTTTCTTTTGTTACCATTATGCAAAGAATATTAATGTCCTGCCATGTCTACATTCAAGTGTCTTGCAAACATGCTTTTCTATTCATAAGTGTACTTCAATGCTATAGTTCTTGAATTTCACAGCTGATACTGAAGGCCAAAACTTCCCTAAAATCCAGCTCTTAGCAGAAAAGGAGGCTCCTTCCTCCAGGGGGGCACCAAAAGAACATCTGTTTATGGATCAATTCCCTGGGAGAGAAAGTCAGAGACTCATTCCCGTCCAATGAGTGGGGAAAGGTGGGCCACTCAAGGGGACCTTTCTTGGGGCACTGGGCCAAAACACTGGGAAAGAGATCCCAAGGCCCAGCTCCCCTGGGACTGCAGGGCTTGGCTGTCATGTGTAGCATTCTAACTCCAGGGTGTCCCATGCTTTGGCTTTCTTTTCTTTTCCTTTTTAAAACTTTTTATTGGTATATATTTGTGAAACACAATGAATATATTCCCCTCCCCCTGCTGTCTTTCCCCATCCCCACAAAGTCTCCCTGTTTCCTATCATCTTTCTTTTATTTTGCTCCTTAAATTATTTATACTTTGGATTTCTCATATAAGAGGAACCAGGCGATATTTGACCTGTGTCTGATTTATTCCATTTATCACTATGGACTCAAGGTGCATCTATTTCCCTACAATGACTCAAGTTTATCCTTCTTTACAGCAGAGTAGTACTCCATTGTGTATAAATACATTTTCTTTATCCATTTATCTGTTGATGGACATATAGGCTGCTTCCAAGATTAAGCTATTCTGAGTTGTGTTCCTATAAGCATGGGCATGCGTGTATCACCATGTTATGATGTATTTTACTTTTTTGGGAAGATACCCAGGAGAGGTATAGCTGGGTCAGATGGAATTTCAATTCACTAACTCTGGGAGTGGAGAGGATCAGACACATGAAAGTTTCTCTGGACCACAGAACAGTGCTTTTATACACACGAGCACGCACTTCCGCAGGCTTCATCCTCAGAAGCAGTGCTGAGAAGATGCTTTAAAAAGCAGCTCCTGGGGCCAGTGAGATGGCTCAGTGGTGTAAGCGCCTGCCTGGCAAGCACGAGGTCCTGAGTTCGACTCCCAGAACCCACATACGAAAAAAGGGCCGGTGATATCGCTCAGCGGCACGGGCGCCTGCTGGCATGCGAGGTCCTGAGGTCGACCCCCCGGTACCCACAAAAAAAAAAAAAAAAGCAGCTCCTTTTTCTCCCCAGGAGGGATTTCTGCTCCACACTGAGTGTCCTAGCTTTTACAGCTCCTTCCAAATGACTCCATCCTAAACCTCCCAGCTCTGGGTACAGAGGGACTAGGTACCCGCACATCTCCAGGATGACAGGACCACAGGAGGAGGAGGTGGATTCAGTACTACACAAACACTTCAAGGGCCACACCCGTGGGGAGCAGGGCAGAAAGGGGTGGGAACACACAGCTCCCATTCTCTCTGGAAGGAACTCATGGCCTGACTTCCAAAGAGGATGCATCATGGAACTAACAAGGCAAACAAACAACAGCCCTGTTAGCACCAGAGCTGGAGCTTGGTGCTTTGTGAGCCTTCCCTCCTCTTGCCCATGATAGAGCCAGGCAGCCCATTCCTCCTGCAAGGAGTGTGCCCATACACAGAGGGCCATGGCTTCTATGGAGGCCACCCAAGGCGCTGCTTCTATCACACTAGTTCTGGGAGGCAGGGGGCTTGGCGCTCTTGAGTGTTCTTAGACCACAGAAAACAGAGAGGATGCACATTGGGTCTGCTCCCAGCAGGTGTTCCCCAGGATCAGGGGGTGCAGCCCAAACAGGGTTCAGGCATTTCTTCCAAATCCTTTCCCTGGCTTAGTGTAGAGAGGTGGAGATAAACGCTCATGCCCAGCTTCACCATGAAGAGAGAAAGGACTGGAACAAACAACAAACGCTCCAACCTTTCCGGCTGCATCTCGAGAATCCGGCAGGGGGCTGATAGGACGTGGCACATCCTCACCTGTAGGGACCACTAATAAACAGATGGCAGCGCACTGGCTGAGGCTTAGAAGGCACCTTCAAATCTCTGGCTAGAACGATCGCTGAGATCCTTCTCCTACCAGAGGCCAGTGTGACAAGATGTCTCCTCTCACATGCCGAGGCCAGCACAGAGCCAAAGAAAATGAAGAAACGGGAGAATGAATTCCAAGTAAAAGAGGAAGATAAATCTCCAGTAACTGATATAAATGATGGGAAGATATGTGATTTACCTGACAGGGAATTAAAGTAATGGCCAGAAAGATGTTCCTGGGGTCAGGAAAGCAGGAATAAAGTGAAAATCTCACCAAAGAGATAAAACAAATAAAAACATACCAAACAGAAATCCTGGAGCTCACGAGCACCATAGCTGAAATGAAGTACTCAATAGAGAGGTTCAATATATAAAGCAGAAGAAAGGATCAGTGAACTCAAAGAAATCAGTCATCCAAGCTGAGGAGCGAGAGAAAAAAGGAAAAAGAGTGAAGATCGTTTGAGCCACTTATGTGAGAAAGAAAGAAATGGACAGAAAACATATTCGAAGAACTCACAGAGAGAAACCGCCATGCCTGGGGAAGGAAATAGAAAGCCGGATCCAGAATAGCAAAGGATATCAAATAAGATGAATCCTACATGTCCCCCACCGAGACTCATCACAGTGAAATTGTCCAAAGTTAAGACAAGGCCAGAGCATAGCTCAGTGGTAGAATACATGCTCTATGCATAAGGCCTTGGATCTGGGAAAAAAAAAAAAAAACTGGAACCAAAAACAACACCAACAACAGAAAGTGAAAGGCAAAGAGAAAGTATTCGAAGCAGCCAGGGAAATGGAAATCATACAAGGGATGAGACTCTCCACGGATGCCTCAGCAGAAACCTCGAAGGCTGGAAGGGAGAGAAAAACTGCCAGCTAAGAATACTATAGCCAGTGACAGTATCTTTCAAAAACAAAGAAGTGACAAGGACTTTCTCAGACAAACAGAAGGTTGAAGGAGAGGGGTGCTAGTTAGTAACTAGAATATGTGAAAGTAGAAAACTCACCGGGAAAAGTAAGTACACTGCCCAGTGCAAAGCATTCTAATACAGGAATAATGATGGGTAATTCAATTCTAGCTCCGGTATAAAGGTTACAAGGTCAAAAACAACTAAAACTACAATTTGTTGAGGGATACAAATTATAAACCAATGCCAAGTACATCAAAATCATAAGATATGTGAGAAAGGCGAAATGTGTAGTTTGTGTATGTGATCTGAACTGAGATGCTTGTAGATATAAAAATAGCATCCTATCTTACGAATTTCTAACTTTCCTTACTGATACCAATATTATCTGTAGATTGACTTTTAGCTAATGAGTTGCTATCAAAGCTGCTTGGATGTCAGGGTACCACTTTCTTGTCTCCAACCTAAAACAGAGTCTCTCTGAGCCCAGATACATTCGATGTGTTCGTTGAACCTCATCTTCCCACTACAGATACCTCAACAATTCTTGTGTTTCCTAACTTTGGTTTTAAATTGAAAATCTTCATCAAGCCTACCTGTCAATGCTCCAAAATATTTCAACAAATACTAAAAAGTGCATAGGAAGGAGTACTCATTAGTTACTATGTAAATAACCAAACAAGTAAATTCCTGCTAAACACAGATTCTGCTTGGGGGTTAGCGTCCAAGTTTACATCAGGTATTAATCACACAATTGTAATCCTGTCACTTGGATCAAGCTTATAGTGATTCTCTCTGTGTATCAGTAAAGGACCGTGAGGGACAGTCATTAGCAATTCATGATCTTACGGAAGAAACAAAAAGTGTTTTTCACTCACCTGGGCCGAGAAGCCACAGAAGAAACCGAACCAGAAGTGCACGAGTGTAAACGCAAAATTTTTGTAGAAGAAATAGCACAGGAATTTGCACATTCGGAAATAGGACCACCTCCCGTGGACGAGGAGAAGCCTCTGCAGGTATCTAAACTGGGCAAAGGAGTAGTCGCTGGCCAAGACTGCTTGAAGCCCTTCCTGGCCGCTGATGCCGACACCAATGTGAGCACCTATGAAGACGAGAGGGACGCGTTCATTCCCAAAACGGACACACAGCCTCTTCAGGAAACTTATCATTGCTCTTTTATGTCTTTCATTTATTGAAAACCTGAAACTGAAGCAATTATAATTCTCTCACATATGATCTCATGAGATATTCATGATGACTAGGTATCTACCCCAGTTTCACATAAGAAGAAACTGAGCTAAAGCACAATTTGTAATAGCCAAATCTTGGAAACAACCCAAATGCCCATCAACTGAGGAATGGATAAGAAAGATGTGGTATTTTTATACAATGGAGTACTATTCAGCCATAAAGAAGGATAAACTGGAGACTTTTATAGGTAAATGGGTGCAACTCGAGAAAATACTCATAAGTGAAATAAACCGGAAGCACATGTGTAAGCGTCGTATTGTCTCTCTAGTATGAGAAACTGAAAGAGTAAATAAGATCCAAAATGTAGAACAGACATGATGAATCAAAAAGAAACTGGTCAAAAGGAAAGAGAGACTGGAATAGGGAAAAGAAAGAAGGGAAAGGGAAAAAAATTGTATATATATATATAAGATGGTTAAGATAGATACACTACCAATTTTACTTAGTTCATTGAAGAGTAAGGTTTGTGCCAATAATGTTTGGACAATTGAATGCTAATTTCTGGTATCCTGAATAACTAACTTAAAGATAGTAATACGTAATGTATTAACCATTGTTACCCTCCTATTATGTTGTTTTGAAAATTTGTTCTTCTTTTGATTTGTTTTGTTTTTTCTTCTCTTTAAAATAAAAAAAATAAAAATAAAAATAAAAAAATAAAAAAATAAAAATAAATAAAAAAAAAAAGAAGAAACTGAGCTAAGAAAAGCTCAGTAACTTTCATAGGGTTTTACAATACATAAACAGTAAAGATGGAGTTAAACACAGGCATTGCCCTGTGGCTCTGGTGTCCTTTCATCTACACTGTAGCTACTTGCATCCCCCAATACTAAAAGGTGGCCAATATCTCTTTCTAATCTAAAAAGTACGCAGATGATCTCACTAAAGACGAACAGATCATATGAATGGTAACAATGGTGGAGGCACCGGATTCAAAAGGATCATTGACCTAAGAACCACGGCACAATTCAGTTTTAATGCAATCCCTATCACACATCACCAGAGGCTGGAACGGGGGCCCTGGGAGTGCAGAGCGCCCCCGCTAAACGAACACCTCATACTTTTAATCATGCTGACATCGTTGGCCCCATCGCCGATGGCCAGGGTGACAGCATTCCTGTGCTTTTTCACCAGTTCTACCACTTGCGCTTTCTGGAGTGGGGTGACTCTGCAGCAGACCACAGTCTTACACCGGCAGGCGAGCTCCAAGAGGTCGTTCTTGATGTCACTTTCAAGGGCATGGGCCTGGAATAGGAAAAAGAAAGTGACAGGCAATCGTAACTCAGAGCCGTAATCTGGAAAGCAAATGTCCTGTTTTTAAACTGACTCTGTAAAGCTGACCTCATTGAACTGACTTTATTTCATTCACTTCAACAAGTCAGTGTTGATTCATGATCACGAAGGCAACAAAACTAAAGAAATGAATGTTGAACTCATGGGAAGCACCAAGGGATTTTAAAATAAAAGACCTTGCTGCTCGTTCACGTGTCCTCCTTTTCGCCTGAACATGCTGCCTTGGTGAGAGGTTGGAGAAGGTCTGGGACCCACTAAAGTCAGCAAAAGCAAAGGAAGGACCCGGTCACCACCTCACAAGTTTAGCATGAACTAAAAATGATGGTGATTTGTCAGTCGCAAAAGGGTAGTGTGCGACCTGCGTCTCAAACAGGTTCCCCAACTATTTCTATCTTGCTCATATCCAAATTCATAGGAGCCTTTAGACATGCTAGGGACGTTACTAGAAGGCGAGTATAATCCCCTTCAATTAACCGTGTAATTAGTTTTCTAGAAAATATGTCACTGTACATTTTTCAATAGACACATTCAGAAGAAACACAAATCCACTTAAACTTCCAGGTATCCTTAAATGACTCTTTAGAGAGACATTCACAGCCAGTTACAATCTGGCCCATCCATTCCTTTTGTGTTTTATCTTCTACGGTCACCTTTAAATCCACCCTAAAGTCCCATCAAGCCAAATTGCTTGTTTCCTTTGATTTAATAGGCCCTGTCTTGCCTCTGCCTTTGTGCTTGCTATCATCTCTACTTGAAAATATCACTTCCTCCAGAAAGTCTTCCTTGATTTTTCTACAAGGAGCTAAGTGAGTCTGTTTCTATGTTCTCAAAGAAGTGTGTTTATTCTTCTCTTACTGTACGTTTCACAAACTATTAGAAGCAATCCCTAAAACAAACACTGGGTTCTAGTCACATCATTGCTCTAACACTGTGACCTGCACGTGTTTAATAATTGCTAATGGAATGAATGAATGGCCAGGTGAATGAGTATAAAAACCTAACGCCAGTGTAAAAAATTCTCATACCCAAGCCTATAATTCCAAAAGGAAATTGTGAGCTAGCATTCTGAGATGTAATCATCCTTTCTGAAAAAGAAACCACGTTATTGGCTGTCTTCCTTACAGTGGTCCTCTTTTGTCTCTGTTCTCTCTTCTTTATAATCCACAAGTAAAAAGCTAGACTCAGACCTGAGAAATCGAGGCCCAGTTACATTCTGCAGAGCTTGAGGGTTTGAGCAAATTGGAATCATGATTTTAAAAAGACTTCTGATGACACTAGCAAAAATACAGTCGATTCTCCTTAAACGAAAATGGCATTTCATGGTTTCCTGGGAGTCAGGCTTTGAAGCTAAAGGAGTTCCTGGACAGCGTCTATCTTAGCTCCTTCTTTCAGCAAATTCAGAGATAGAGAGCAAGAGCGGTACACGTGACCACCCGAGTACTCTCACCCACCACACTTTGGCCTCGTTAAACCTGGAGGAAGGGCTAAGCACAGCTCATTATGAAGCCTCTCCATGCTCTGGTCCCTGGGCAGTTCCACTTGGAGGCCACCAGCTCCAAGTCCCAGCTGACAGCCTTATAATTTTCAGTTGCTGCTCATGTGTGCAAAGGAGAAGTTCGTGTCATCTGGACAAACATTCAGCTGAGCTTGGCCTGCAACTGAGCTCTGTAACTTTCCATGGTGTAGAAGGCAACACATCATTATGTCTGGAATCCAGCTGGATAATGTGCTGAGCAGTTAGAGCCAACAGACAGATGATCACAAGGGGCAAAATACAACATACTTGTGTCCAGCTTCTTTTGTCCTCTAAGAAAATGTCTTCGGAAGAAACATTTATTTTCCAAACTCCAGAGTGAAAAAATGATCATCAAAGCCAAAGAAAGATGTGAGATTAATTCTCTGTGCACATAAATGATAATTTCACTAGAATGCAATCGGAGCTTTTGTATTCTAAATTAGAAACTCGGAAGAGTGTTTTGATATTTGTTCAAGACTTGGAACCTGAACTACATTAAAAGTACAATGCAAGTTTATTCTATTATGACAAGAACCAGATTTCCTAATCAAAGCAAATTGTTTGGCATTGCCGTAAAACACTGCTATTTAGAAAAACCACCAGAGGTATCTTAATGGCAATAATTTGGCGTGGTAATTATATGAAGGTCAGGTTATGCTCTGCAAATCACAAACACTGGCAAAGCAATAATTGCAATTCATCCACCAAGTTGCCTTATTTTAATTAAATAACAGAGAACTGTGACACTCCCCCTTGGAAAAGCACTTAAATAATGCTGCTAAGTGGTCCGTAGTCATTTAGACAAGATTGATATTCTGTGAATACAGTATTTCTTCAGAGCTTCCCTTCCCTTGATACTTCAAGCAATAATGTATGAAATATATATTGGAAGTTTCCTTTCCCTTTGCAACCAGAAATCATTGTATATGCCCTGTTTCTTGTACTGTCACTCGCCTGAGAAACAGAAGAAGAGCTTTTCCTGTGACAGCACAAAGAGAGGATTACTGGGGTAAAGAAAAAGGAAGGATAAAACCTGCAGTGAACTCACCAAACTGTGGCCATTTATGACCAAGGCATAATCCCCTGTTACAGCGTCTTCTCCAACCGAGGCCAGCTCCAACTGCTGCTGCTTTTCACAAGCTGCATGGCCATTGAGAACACTGTTGTTTTGTCCAAACAAACTTTCCTTTGCCTTCCTTAAAGAACAGGGGGTAAGAAAGAAAATCACAACGGAGTATACAGAGCATGCCTTCAACTCTAGCAAGAGACCAGCCTTGCAGCAAACCCATTCCATCCCTCGTCAGACAGAAGGGGGCAGAAGATCCAGTTTCAGTGAGCTGGCCAGGAGTTCCTTGTGATGCAGAGACCATGGCAAATTTCTAGATTGCAGGAAATGGGCAGGTAAACATGACGAAAACAAAGTCATCTCAAATGGTTTATATTACCTACAATTGCCATCTTGGGCTGGGCTTGACTAGGAGCGCTTGATAGATTTGGTATAGATGGGCTACAGAACCACTAAATATTGGAAAGCAAAAAGCTAAAGGCAACTGATGAAATCTAGGAATTCCATATATTTGAGGTACTGTGTAATATGATCCAGCTTGAAATAGCAGTCTTCTGCGAAACATATTTTTTAAGAATTGACAATTAAAAAAAAAAAAAAACTGATGGGTGGTATTTGCTAGTCATTATAAAATAGAAAAACTTAAGCAAAAATTGTACTCATCAGGCTGAACAATAGAATTCATCCTTTGGGAAAGTAACTACAGATACAAAAGTGTAGAGGTTCATTCCAAATGGAATCTCTCTCCAAATTCCCTAGATTTGAATAGCAGGAACTCTAGAAGAATCCTGCCCACATCCAGCCCATCCCTCTTGTTAAAGAGGAAGCTTATAGGTGACATAATACCCTTAGATGGCACATTTCAAGATTCTCTTCAAAATGCAAAGATAATGCCTTTAAAGGAAGGGAACTTCCCTCTCTGAGGCCCCTCAGGTGACAGGATTTAAAGCGCCAGGGCAAATGGATCTGACTACAGAAGCTGCAGCCATAACCGGAGACCTACCAACCGATGCCCCTGAAGATGAGCACCCAAGCCACCAACCCTGGAGTCCACAAGGGCATCGTGAGGTGTGTGGCCAGGAGAAAATGGGGAGTAAGACACAAACTAGATGGTGAATGCTTTGGCTTATGGCGGAGCGGACAGGTTCCCGAAGGACTCATCCAATATAAAACATTCATTAAGATGGTTTTATGCAAAGGCGCCCCTGAAAGAAGACAGCGGCCACTGTCACAAAATAACCCTTTTCGCCTTCAGCTTTCTAATTATTTGGCAATGTAATACTGACTATTTACACATGAAATGTCACAGCAAAACCCCAAATCACAATGACAAAACACCTTATCTTCTGGCTCGGCATCTCTTTCTGCTTTCCAGAACAGAAATCACAGTCCACATTTAGGTACACAGAGGTCTCGTGCCCTCAGTCCCAAGGACAGTATCATCCCTTCAACAACCAGTTCACAGAACCACAGAAAAAGATTCATAAAGCCAGAGGGCTGCGTGTGAAATGTGGGGAGTATGAGTAGGAGGGGAAGGCAGAGTGGACGTGAAAAATCATTGCTTAGGTGCGAGGATCAGCCTTTCACAGCAGATAACCGTGTCAGGGAATCCTCGCACGCATGGAAATTTATGGTCCCGTATCACGAAGAAAACAGGGAAGAAGAGTTCCTTGGAAGTGGACATTTCTCTGACAGCACCACAGAGCTCGTAAATTGGATCTTAAATCACCAAGGGAAAACATCTCCTGGGGTCTCCTTTTTAGTAAAGTTCTCACTCGCTCTATAAATGACTCAACCTCTGTTTTCCCCCAGAGAATGAAAACATTCCAAAGAAGGGTGAAGTTCATGAAAGTATTGGCTGAAATTCTATTTACTTAGGTTTTTTTCCCCCAAAACTGTCTTCCTAACATGTGACATGAACCCTTTTTTCAGGCAGAAAAGGGACAGTTTTCCCAGTTCTGTTTAAATTCCCTCTGCTCTCTCCTCACGGGCCATGACTCCTTGCCAGCTTGAGTGCTCGTTTTCAGCCCTTTGCCTGTGTTCTGTAGCTGTCATTTCTTTTTATTCCTGGAACTTAGCTCTTCAAACACCAGCTGGTTCTTGCAAAAACAATTTATTAAGAGGGAGGGGAAAAACTGTGCCTAACTCCCTTCAATGAATAGGAACTATACATTTTTTGCAGGCGTAACACACAGTGCTTGAACACAGAAGACAAACAACAAATGCTAAAACAAAAGAGTGCCTGTGTTTCCCAAGCTTTGTAACGAAAGGCAGTTATGACAATGGTGGTGTGTAAACATGCATTCACAGTTGAGTGACTGTGACATTCACAGCCCCATACCATCACAAGCACAGCAAAGCACAGAGAGGCCCTTGCAGGCTGGTGTGCAACCTGTAAAGAAGAAAAGAGATAGTAGAAGAAAGAACCCTTGGTCAGTTAGTCCTCTAACAAACTCTATATTCAGACACTAAAAGGATCTGTTAGGAAATGGATTAAACTCATGACATCATGTTTATCAGAAGACAATCTGGACTTGGATACCAAGGCTAGAGTTCTGGGCTTGGTACCTGGAGACTCGGGTCCAGGCTCAAGGCCTTCCTCTGATAACTCACATGCCCAATGTTGCGTTACCTGACTTCAGGGCACTCGATCAGTCAGTGACAAGCCAGGACTAGAACCCAGGACTTCAATCTCCTCATTCTTGGTCTACCACACCAAACTGGTTATGCATAGAGTCAGCTGCAGCTTGCCTCTGGGTTGGACAGATAGAGTCACAGAAGGGCAGCAGTGGTACAGAAAGGAGGAAAGCTAATGAAATTTTGATTTCAAGACCCAGTTCCACCATCCCTTATAACTTGAAAGACCTATGAGATGTTCAATTCCTGTCATTAATAATATTAGTATTAGAAATGAGGGTGATGGGACCAGCTAGTCAAACTGGTTGGCCATCAACCAGTAAAAATGGATACCAGCTATAGACCCATGGCTCTACTGCTATGGACTAGAAGATCTCAAGATTAAGTACTCTGAAATTTTACGATTTATGTGAGATATCTAATCTACTAAAACATTTTGCCTGGATGACTGGAAGCTTGGGGTTAAAACAAAAATGCACTTTGTTGGGCCTGTGCAGTGCTTCAAAGAGTATATGTGACTGTGGCCGGTGCAATGTTCTTCACGGAAGACCTCACCACCCTGCCAAACCTCCCCCACCCCGACATAAGTGGCCCAGATTACACAACGTCGGACCGTTCCCCGCCCTGCCCAGCCCTGGGGCTATCTGCATTTCCAAACCCTGTTCATTCAATCCAATAATTTTCCATCAAGTAGATGTTCAAAAAATACCAATGAACATTGTTTTGATTAAAGAAGAAATATCAATTCTTAAGAATATCATGGGGATACTTTGTAGACACAATGAAGTCAGTCACTTCATGGTTTAATGGATTTTTCTAACAACAAAACGTGTGATCAATGCTACAAAAATGAAATATGGAATGAGTTCTGCTGGCAGACCGAACAGAATTACATTCTCGGTCTGTTTTCCTTTGGGCAGAAGACATGTATTGGAGAAATGTAATCAAGGCAGAAATCTTCTGTGAAACCATAGCAGGGTTTAAACGTGGGTTTCCGGGCATGCCCTTCATACTAAGGCAGCTACGGCAGCGAAACTAAGCCGGGGCCCCAAGTGTCTAAAATGGTTTCAAGACATTAAATTTGAAACAAGCCGTATGTATGATACGCATGAAAATTACATATCCATGTTTATGAAATAATCTAAACATATTTGACAGGTTTAAATATAAGCATTTAGGTCATTTTCTTCCAATAGCTACTATCACTCAGATCCTATTTTTTGGATACACTTTTTTTTTTTTTTTTTGCATGAACTTTCACTGAACTCAAAAGCATAACACAAGAAAACGGGCTGGTACAAATTTATGATTTCAATATTTCACCCCAAAGTTCGGGCTTAGATATAAGTAACAAAGATTAGAAAGACAGAGAGCACCTTGAAGCAATCGCTTTCTTGATGTACTTTTTTTCTCCTTGGACTTACTATTAACCCAATACATACTATAAATGCATTGATTCCTCTAAAATAAATTTTTCTACCATGAAGTGCCTCTCTCTTAGTTAAGAAATGGGGTTTCCCCCAAATCTGGGTTGAAATCAATATTTCCAAGCAGCTGAGTAAGGTGGCCTCAAGGGCTGTGAAATATTTATTCTAAGTGGAGATTTTTCCTCTGAATATTTTTCTTCTCATGAAAAACATACTTTTAGTTTTTTCTAATTATGAATGTTAGGCATGAATGAGGAAAGTAAATATGATGCATGAATTTTGAATATATGCTTTCCAGGGTTTGATAAATAAGTTGGTAAATAAATATATGGTATTTTATAGATGTACACATACATATAGTACTGTATATGTATATTATTTTGCCTAAAAGGGATCATACTATGCATGATGTTTTATAATCTCATTTTTCACGTGATAAATAACATCATGGACATCTTCCAAAGTCAATAAAAACATAATTACTTTTATTGACTGCATAGTATCCCATTGTGTGTATTTGACAAAGTCTTTCATGGCAGGGTATTTTTTCTATTTCTAATTGTATATTATCATAACTGATACAGTAATAAAAATTTACTCATATACATAGTCATACTGTTTTCCACTTACTTTCTTAGGAGAATTCTTAGAAATAGGAATCGTTGGGTCAAAAGTATACTATATAATTCTGGAATATATAGCAAGTTTATCCTCTAGATAGTTTCTACCAATGTACATCCCACAAACAGTATAGAAATAATGAGCTTTTGTCCATATATCTTCTACATCATCACAGCTACATCATCTCTTTAGTCGACCAAATGCGGCTGGGTAAAATCTCGAGATATTAACTCAACCAATGCCAGCCTGGCGGGTGATCCTCTGTTTATTCTCTGTCTCCCCAGGGAGCAGTGATAGAGCCACACACAGAAGGGGAGGAGTCAAATTATTGCTTTTTGAGCACCTACATAGACTCTGGACGCTTGTATTGGTGTCATTATGATTCCACACATCCAGAATTTCACTAAATGAATTTTTTGAGAGGAAAGAAAAGTTTCCCTAAGTCTCAAAGGACTGATTCTGAAGGGAGAGGGGCAGAACATGGTGCCGTAGGAGCAGGGTAGAAGTCACTTGTGGAGCGTGAGACCAGACTGGGACACGGAAGTGGGAAGAGCTAGACGCCAACCAGGAGACGCTGATAAGCAATGACAAGTGAGGCCAGTGTGCAACCCAAACCTTAGCTAAATTTATCTGAAGCTGCATGGTTTGATTATTCTGTCATCAGTCAGAAAAGTGTTAGCAAATTTGACGAGTTTCTGTTCTTGAACCCCTGAGTATATTCCAGCCTTGGAAATTGGAGAAGCTAAACATGGCCAAGCCTCCTCTACTTCTTTTTGCACACAGTCAGATTCCAAGTCGTCTCCATGCTCCCTCCAAAGAGCTCCTCCTCAGAGTCTCTCTTGCAGGACGGGATGGGGAATGGTGAGAAGGTCATTTTCTACTCTGCTCCCTCAGGCACAATTTGTGCCACTCTTTCCTTCCCACGGTCTCAGGCTCACTTCCTTACTGAGGAAGATGTACAAAAGCAGTCTTTTGGGGTGGCAAGATGGGATCAATGCCTGAAGGAAAGAGGGAAAGGGGAGGAGGATGTGGAGGAGGAATGGGGCAGCTCCACAAACAGTCATAAAGCTCTATGTTTTTATCTCATTTAATCCCCCAAATACAATAATCCGTAGGGTGGATAGTTGCATCCTCGTTTTACCAATAAGGAAACCAGGCAGAAGGAGTTTAAAGAACGTGTCCCAGGCAGCCAGTGAGCGAGGAACTGAGATTCTCCCTCTGGTCCAGCTGACAAGAAAGCCATATTCTGCCTCCTCCTCCAGGAGGCGCCAGTGGCTAAGCTGGGATCCCTCACTCAAGCAAAGCAATGAGATATCCCACAACCCCATTCTTCAGATTAACCCTCAAAGGGAGGAAGACCGCGCTGAAGGTGTATTTAGGGAAGCACGGGCTGCTGAGACGCAAAGCCCAGCTACGCCGCTGACTAGTTTGGGCAAGTTACTTCCCTGTACTTCAACGTCCTAATCTGTAAAACAGAGATATGTTAATGCTGACTGATGGGTCACTTGAGAGTGAAATGAAGTAATATAGATCCATGCTGCTCACAGTGTCACTCCAGACGGGCCCTCAAAACTTTTAACCATAGACTCACTGAATCCAGGTCTGCTTGCATTTTTATCTTCCTTCAGCAAGAGTCAAATTCCCCCCAAAACAAAACATCATTTAAAGAAATTTTATTTTAAAATTTTAATTAGTTGTTAAACAAATTATTACTATTTCCCCAAGAGCCTTTATGGAGTCCATCACTAGAATTATATGAAAATGATGTGAAAATCATGCACTCCAACAGAAATATCTTTAGTATGCTATCAGATGAAGTCACAAAACACTATCGATAATAATTAAGTTATAGCAGTAAAAATTAATTAGATTTCCCATTTTTATTTGGCAAAGCCTTGGAGTTTCCAATCACAGCCTCTAACCCGTGAGAATTCTGATCTTCAAGTATCAACTGGTGGGGCTGACATCCAAGGCTGCCTTTCCAGCAAGTGGGGCTTAGAGAAGCTACTACAAACAGTAATAAGCAAAAATTATTACGAAACAGCATTTTTAAATGCTGGGGGAAAATTATGTAAATTTTTTGTGTGTGTGTGGGTACCGGGGGGTCGACCTCAGGACCTCGCGCGCCAACAGGCACCCGTGCCGCTGAGCGATATCACCGGCCCCTTTTTCGTATGTGGGTTCCGGGAGTCGGACTCGGGCCCTCGCGCTTGCAAGGCAGGCGCTTACGCCGCTGAGCCATCTCACCGGCCCATGTAAATTTTTAAATGTTCTCTGAATGAAGAAAGAAAATGAATTGGTAGATACTTGGAAATTTTATTTCTCTACGTCTAATGTTTATCCACTATTATCCACACTGTCAGTACTTATATATTTTCTGGTACTCCGTAGCAGTTTTACAAATGTCACAATATTATACTTCTCATAAGCATTATTTGTCTAGGTTCAATGGTGAGTATGTCAAAATTTTCCTTAATGCTGGAAGACAATTCCAACTTCACCTGCCATCTGTTACAGCTGCATTTTCCAAATTTATCTACTCATCAACTTCATCTAGTTGTTCATTAAATACAAATCCCCACGCCCCATTCCCTGGAGGTTCTTAATTTGTAGGTCAGAATGGAGCCAGAGAACTTACCAGAGCACAATTTCAAAGGACAACTCATGTAAATGATGTGAAATCCTTTGCTAAAAAGTCTCTGGAGACACCAGAGGCCTGAAGACAGTGATTTGCTCCTGAGTTTGTTACCAAAATAATGGGACTTCAGGAAATGTGCAAAGAACACTACACTAGGTTGGAACCATAGAAGACCATAGTGTACCTTTCTGCTGCCTCCATGGTCTGATCTTCCCCTTTCCCCTCCTCCTTCCCACCCTCCTTTTCTCCGCCCGCCTTTCAGCTCTTACCTGAGCTCTTCTCTCACTTCCCCAACAGTGTTCCCTGCTATCACAAACACGTCATTCATGTCCTCGGTCAGCATGTTGCAGGCATAACCGATGTTGATGGCAGTTTCTGGTACAAAATAAAGCTACTTCAGTTAAGGCACGATTTAATAGCATAAGTATGTTTTTCATAAAAGTTTTGATGCCATAGCTGTATCTCCTCACATCCTATGCACCCTGTTGTTAGATAGAGCATGATGAATGATAAAATACAGGCGAACCAGAGGGAAATTCAAAGAATTTGAATGTACTCCATGATCAAATTCACCACTCCCTAAACCCATGGAGAAGTAGCAACCTCCATGAAAACTTAGCCTCTTGTTTACCTTTAGATTCTCAAATTATCACCCATAAGGAAACCCTAAAGTTTTGTGGTACAGTAATACGTACAAGTGCAAATACAAAACTTTTGATCAGAAACCCTGAATATTGCTTTTAGAAAGCCAAGATACTAAACTTGGCTAATACTCAATTCTGGTATGGTAGGCAAATTGCAGAAAGAACTCATAAAGTGTCCAGTTGAAAAACAAATAAAGCTTTTTTAAAAAAATTATAGGCCGGTGATATAGCTCAGTGACATAAGCACCTGCCTGGCAAACACGAGGTCCTGAGTTCGACTTCCGGTCCCACATGTAAAAAAAAAAAATTATAGCTCTCCCACGCACGACATGGACATTTTTCTATTAAATGAACAGAAATTCGGAATCTAATTATCATCTCAAAAACCACCCAAAGCTGCTCTACTAGAGAACTACAGAATGGCATGATTTGGGGGGCAGGCTTCCCCAACTTTTAGAGAAATAGAGCCCGGGATAGTTAGCTCCTTCCTTCTTCAATAGAGTTATTTGATCCTAATTCTATAGAATCATTAGATGCTAGCTAATTCTGTGGAATTGTTAGATTTGCCCTAAATTGAAAAAATCTGAGTTGATAAAATCTCAGCATATCTTTTGTATAAACTAAAGCACATCTCTCATAAAAATCAAAGTTAAATAATAGTAAATTCATGGATGTTTGTAGTAATCAAATGGCCATCCCTACAGACCAAGAACACATTTTAGAGAGTCCGTATCTAGTAATATACCAGAAGGTTCCACTCTCTACTGTTTAGTTTTTGAATCAATAATTTGGACAAAGATATAGAGAACTGATTTATCACATCTGTAAATCCCCCAATGCTCTAAAACATGACCAGCAAGTGGGTAGAATCTTTAAAATAGGGGAAGCAATTTAGAGACTGTGGCCCCACCAGGGCGAGCTTCTCCTGCCCCTGTTTCTGAAGAACAAATTCCCAGAAGAACCAACACCGCCCCCATGTGCCCCAGTGTACCCCAAACTTCCTCCACTAGAAAATCTAAGCCCTGCAGGCCATCCTTGGAGGAATTGCCTAGAGTTAAAGCCCAAGACAGCAGGGGCAGAGGGTGCCATGAGTCCTGGCAGCCCTCTCTGGAGCTGACGCTACAACAATGTGGAAAAAACGGTCATTTCTCAGAAGAGCCCTCCAGGTTTGCAAATGGATTCCAAGCCCTGGCACTAGTGTTTGACATCTGCAAGGAAATCACAAAACCTCCAAGCGGGACCCCAAACTGCCTTGGCCGAATTATTGGATGTAGTGTTCTCCGTCTATAATAACAGAGACTTGGAGGAGAGCCATAAGAAAAGATGACAAAAACACAGACAGGCCAAAATTATGGCTGCAGCCACTGGTGATGCGCTAAATAAACCCCAGACACATTGGGCCCCAGAGGGTTCCCAAGGTGGCCAAAAGGAGCCAGGACAAGCTTGCCTCACGTGCAAGGGTCGAGGATACTGGGCCTGTGATGGCGTAAAGTCAGCCTCAAGGCCCTGTCCTCAATGTAAAGACTTCAAGTATGACCTGTGACCTTCCCAGAGAGGAAGGACGTCAGTCACCAAGACCACTGCTGCCATAGAGGAGGAAGAGGACAGAAGAGGGCTGGGGTTCTACAGTGACGCCCCCATTTGAGAATATCTTTGTCACCTCTAAAAAACCCCAGTAACGACCCTAGATGTCACTGGCAAGCAAATTTAGCTCTTAATTAACACAGGGCTTCTTATTCTCTACTAACATCTTTCTAGGTGTGGCCAACCTCCGACTCCTTTACGTCAGTGCTCAGAAAAGATATAAAGCACTAATCAGACTCTTTTTTTTTTTTTTTTTGTGGGTACCGGGGGTCGAACTCAGGACCTCACGCGCCAGCAGGCGCCCATGCCGCTGAGCAATATCACCGGCCCTTTTTTCGTATGTGGGATCCGGGAGTCGAACTCAGGACCTCGCGCTTGCCAGGCAGGTGCTTATGCCGCTGAGCCATCTCACCGGCCCCATCAGACTCTTAAAGGGACCTTGGCAAAGCTATGCTGGGACAGCTCCAAGCCTGGGCTTAGGCTACTCCCTGTTGCTCTCTGAAAATCAAAAATACCCCCAAGACAGGCCAAAGTTTAAGTTCATATCAAAGACTATATGGAAAGCCTTTCTTGTCCTCAGTACGGCAGGAGAGCCAGAAGATGGTGGGCTCTTCCAGGGCCTCATCAATCCAGGTCTAGCAGAGAGGGCCACCCAAGAACACCACAGTGATGTACTTCCAGCTCCCAAACGGGGCTGTAGAAATCCACCTGGAAATCAGGGCTTATTAAAAACCCAGAAAAGGTGAACCTCTTCAGACCAATTAAAACCCAAATAGGAGGCTCAGCTCATTTCAGGTCATCCTGGCTATCCCCCCCCCACCAGCAGTCAAACTAATAGAAAGAGACACAGGGTCCACCTGTCAGAGTCAAACCAGCTCCTGCAGAGGCACCAAGAAAGCCTTGCAGCTGTTAGGCCATTTTCAAACGCCCGTGAACTCGCCTCATGATCTTGTCTCTAAGTTCTACGAGAGCATCTCAAATGCTGTCACTGACTACAGCTTAGACATCCTTTCTGACTCTACCCCACTTCTAAATTTCATCTTAAGTCTTCTCTTACAAGATCTGACTGTAACCGCAGGACTCCCATTAATGCCAGTGCACTGTAACTCTGGGAGGGAGCTTTCCCGTTTGTGTCGTAACCTTTACTGTTACCCCACTCTACTGTCCTACAGTCTAACTGCTTCAAAGTCAGTAAGTTCTAAGGATGGGATCGAACTCCAAATCTCCTAGCCTAAAATCATACTTAAGCAACTTCTGCCCATTTCAACCCTCTGGCAGACCTGTCCACAGCAGGGAATTATCCAGTCTCTGAGGCATGGAGTCCATGGGGTACTGAATCTTCCAAGGACCATGTGGCCACTCTCCATCATCCTATCTGAACCCTGAGAGTGGCCCTGCTTCCTCTGAGGGACTACAGCTTTCTTGTGACTTCCCTCAGTATGGACAGGTACTTGCATGCTGGTTTACATTCTTCCCGTGTTAGCCCTTCCTAATCTTCCAGCATCAATTCCTCTCTCCAGGATCCATCATTAGTCACTTTAGGAAGGCTGAACCAGTCTCCTTCCTGATGCTTCTACGAATCCTCACAGGAATAGGGATGGGAACTGGAGGACTAATACATTCTCTGACCCTTACATGAGACCTGGCATTGTCCCTTAGTTAACAAATAATTGACCTGACAGGGGTCACCAAGTCTCTTCAAAGACAAGTTAACCCCTATAGCCGAGCTGTCCTCCAAAGTTGCAGAGCACTCAATTTGTGCACAGCCAACCAAGGCAGTACTTGTGCCATGCTGAAGGAAGAATGTCACCTCTTTATTAATGAAACTGGCCAAGTTACAGGTAACCTTGATCCTATCACATGAAGGCCAAGGACAATCAGAAGCACTTGATTGGTCACATTAGAAATTCAGTGTCTGCTCCTGGTTCTCCTGGCTAGCCCCTTCTGCCAAACCTCACAAACCACAATCCTTCTAATCTTTGGGCCTTGCTTAATCATCCTCATTTCTATCTTCCAGGTTATAGCAGCTCCAAGCCAGGCTAATGCTAGTTTCTGGATTTCAGCCTATCCCACCAGGACCCAAACCTAAAGTGCCAGAGATCCCCTACAACCCTCAGATCAGATAGGGTGAGCCCAGAGGCCCCTATAGGTAAGAACAATGACCCTTTCAACAGGAAACAGCTGCCAAAAAGAGACACCTTCAGGCCCTCGACTTCCCAAAAAGATTCATGGGATCATGTCTCTCAGGGTGAAGTTGAGGCAGGAGATAGAGTGTGGGCGACATCCTGGCCACAAGCTCATAGCAGACAGGATGCTTTCTGGCTCCTGAAGATCATGGGGGCATCCTACTCTTACCATATTTCCTTAATGCCCTGACTGAACCTGAGAAATGTGCTCCTGCCCTTACCATTCGTCCTTGGCCTTTGGCATGAGCCCGAGGAGCATGCGTTCTAACTGCAGGCTCTCACCCCACGGGCACTGTAATATCATTAGCACTGCGGGTGTGACTCCCTGGTGGGCTTTGGCAGCCATGGCGGCTCCATCCGGGCCCACATGAAGTCAAACCCCTCCCCCAATGTGAAAATGGAGACTGTCAATGTACTGGTCAGAGTTAGGCTAGTTACTACTTCTGCTCTGCCCTGCCCCAAATTCTAGGAAAACAAAAGAGAAGCCAGCCCCGGAGCTCCCCAACAGCTGCCACCTCCGGCTGTGCCCACGTGGAACTCTCCCCAAGCGTATTTAACCCTAACCCCAAGACAGATGGGGCAAACTCGCTCTTGAATTTCCTCATTGTCCACTCTGTAGTCTATTCTTTAATAAATCTCTGCCTTTCTTCCTAAAAAATAAAATAGGTGTGAGTCAGTTAATTTCAGTTTACTGATAACCGAATGTAAAATCATTTTGATTTTTAACTATGACTGTTAGCAAAACAGCCAAAAGCTATCAACCACCTTTTCTTTTTTAGGAAAATAGTACTCTGAACAAAATGACTTAGCATTTTTGTCAATCCTGAAAGTGGATCGATTCTCACTGTCCTCCCAGAGAGCCAGGTGGCACCGCTGCAGCTTTGGTGGTTGTTAAAATACTGAGATTTCCATGAACAATCGATGACCCTGTTTGGCTGAGCCTCTCCAAAGCCACCACCCAGGCCTCTCCTATCGAGAAATTAAAAGTGCAGCCCACGCTCCCCAATGTCTTGCTTCAGCACCATGCATATCTGTCCTAATTGGGGGCAGTGCTCACGGGCATAATTGGTAAATATTTTAATACCATTATTTCCCATAAATACGAGAGAAAGTTAAATTGAAACTACTGACCCCATGATAAACTACGGAAGGTATTTTATTAGTTTGGTTTTATTTAAGTAGTAGATTTTGGCACTATACAAACTTTCTTTTTTGTGTGTCTACTTTCTCCTATGTGGATGACTGGACAAATATCTGAGTAATTAAAGTTTCTGCTTAATTAATAATTTTACCACAGAATTCAACTCCCCCGTTTTAAACATCATCATCATCATCATCATCATCATCATCCATTTTCAAATTACCTTGTTTGTCTCCTGTTAGAACCCAGATCTTAATATTGGCTAGTGATAAACTTGTAATCGTTTCAATCACACCTTCTTGTAACTTATCTTCTACAGCAGTGGCACCGAGTAGCTTCAGTGGAAAATGGAGAATAATTTATGTTAACACATGTAACACAACGTTCATAGTATCTATCACTTTCACTCTCAGAGTGTGGAGGTCAGGGAGTAGGAATTGAAGATGGAAGTTACTCTGTGTTGATATAGCAAGCATCCTATCATGTTCAGGAGTAGGCTGGAAAGGACCCCAAAAGCAAATTTCTAAATCAAGCCAACTTGAGGGCGGAGATCCTAGGAGTTAGAGTGACACATGGGGGCGACCTGCTCAGATGCCATGCTAACATCAAGGATCAGAAGCCTTGTGGCCCCTACTGACTTAACTGCTTCGGCAAGGACATCAACAATGGAGAGGTCCAAATAAGGGAAAGTCCTTGGTTGATAGCCAGGAAACTGATCACAAAAAGCTAGCACCATTGACCTACACTAACAAACCAGCACATGCCTTAGTAAAAAGTGAAGCTTCCTGTGCAATTTTCATCCAAAGATGAACGAGACGTGCTCCCTAATATTCACAGGGCCTAGCTTCTCGGCCACTGCCTTCAGGGAAGAGCAGTTTCTAGCATAGACCACACTCTGAATAGCACGGACAACATCAGACTCTCCCAGGCCTTGGACGCTTAGGGTTATGGCCCGCTCTTTATAGGAAGTTTCCGTGCTCTAAAAAAGTGGGTCTAAAGCAGGGAGAGAAAATCAACCCATAATAACATGAAAGACACATTGGGAGTTAATAGCTAGTAGGGAGGTTGCTATCTTCAACTCTTGGGGGCTTCCAGTTGCAGAAGCTACTGCAAACAGCAATAAAGTGCTGGGGCCATCCACGGCAAACTCAGAGCCAACACAGAACACGGACTCAGGGTCCAAAAGAGCAGCTCTGCCGTGTGCAAGATGATTGAGCCCGCTGTGTTTCTACCACCACACAACCCCACGCTTCCAAACTGATACCATCAGATCTCTTTCAATTTCCTCATACAGTCCCGATATCTGGTCGTCCCGCTCATGGGTGGCAGCGCTTGCAACCTGGAGCAGTTTATGCCACTCTTTGAAGTATTTGTCATCCAGATCTCTGTAGGCGATCGCCAGGGTCCGCAGGCCTTCCCCTGCAAACTCCTGCAGGAAAACGAAGACTCTTAGGAACCCCGGAGACAGCAAGCCCAGCTGCACCCACTGCCACCGTGAAGAGGAGGAAGTTTTCCCTCAGATTCTTGTCATCCCAAGAGCACTACTTGGCCATCCTGACTCATTTTTATCTCCTCAGCAATGGGAGATAATGCTTGTATTGTATTTGTATGCTGTTAAAACCTGCAAGCAGCACATGCCTGTAATCCCAGCTATTTGGGAGGCTGAGGCAAGAAGATGGCAAATTTGAATCCAGCCTGGGCAACACAGTGAGACCCTGACTCAATAATAACAATTTTAGGGCCGGGGACATAGCTCAGTGGCACAAGTGCCTGCCTGGCAAGTGAAAGGTCCTGAGTTCGATTCCCGGTACCAAAATAATAATAATAACAATTTGTAAAAGGGCTGGGGATGTAACTCAGTGGTAGAGTGCCGCTGGGTTCATTCCCCAGTACCACAAGAAATAAATAAATAAACAAATCCATGTAGGGGGCAAAGACAGCTGAAATGTTTACAAAAGAGACCCCATTGAGAGGTGATCAATGGCGCCCACAATGTTTTTTTGTTTGTTTGTTTGTTTGTTTTTTGGCAGCTTTAGGGAGCCAATCCAGGGGTACTCTACCAAAGAGCTACATCCACCGTATTTTTTATTTTTAAATTTTGAGACAGAATCTCACTAAATTACCAGGCAAGACTCAGATTTGTGATCCTACTGCTTCATCCTCCCTTGGCGCAGGGCTTACAGATGTGACCAGCTGGCATTTATGGCTCTGATCCCAGCAGGAGGGAACCACAACTGGACCCCTCCCCAGGGTTACCACACTCCCTCTGGTGTTAGACCTGTGCCCAGAGTTAATCCAGGCCTGCTTCTGTACGTGCTTGAAAACTCTCATAATGAAAAACTAAAAATAAATAACAAATGACTTCATAGGTGTTAAATAGTTGGGTAATAGAAGTTTAAGCATGTTGTGTAGAGATGTGATAATAAGAAGGGAGGGGGAGAGAAAGGAAGAAGACGACTAGAAGTAGAGGCTGATTCACTTTTCCTTCTACTGTGCAACTGCAATTTTTTGGCTATATGAACGTTTCGTTTTAGTAATAGGAAGTTTTTTGAAATTTTAAAGACACCGTCATCAAATCAAGTCAGCTTTTAAAAAAATCATTATTTTTTTTTTACCAACTGTGTTCCACAGAGTTAGCACTGAAGAGTGACTCAAAGCGATTGGGAAACCATTCTTTTCGGAGAGGGTCTCAGTAAACTGATGGTTTCACATGATACCTCTGGTACTTTATCCTTCTACGAGAGGGGGGAAATAGGAGCCTGGTAGCTGCTACGAGTCTCTCATGACCACAATAGCAGGAACACACATAGATCGCTTTGGGGAAAAGCTAAAAACCTCCCCCTTGGTCTCTGCCTATAATGGTCATTTTATGGTGTCTTCTCAGCAAGCCAAGCGCTTTATAACCATTTCTGCTCCTCTGGGCACTGCCTTTGGGCATGACTTCTCCACTGTGTTTTGGCTGAGGGTACGGATAGAGATTTATGCACGAGTTAAACCACGACACACTCTAATTAGATAAACAGAAAAGTCAATGCATACTGCAAAGATGCTGTTTAGCCCAGAGAGATCATGAGAAAAATTACCCAAATTTATCACATAGACAGTCGGTGGCGTTCTGAAGATTGCAATCATATTTTACCTATTGCAATAAATAAATCATATTTATTGCCTTCCAAGACCACCGCTGAGCACCCTTCTGATCTGAAAATCTAGTTACTGCCTTATAACGCTCTTTTGTCCTCTTAATTCGTACAAACACTCCTTCTCCTTTAACTCGCAACCCCACTGGCATTCACAGTGCCTTTCTCTGTGTTCTGCACTGGAACAGTGAATCAACTCGAGGATGACATTACAAAAGAGGACAGATGATTTAGGTTATTTAATTAGTGCATGAAACACAAGCTTAATCCGAAATGAGCACTGGAGTGAGGTCTTTTCCTATCATTAAACAATTCAAAATCAATAATTAAATACAAGTTTTAAAACTTCAGAATCTAGAAGGCAAAATAAATAAAGTGAATAAAGCAAAGAACAAGCCAAGCTGATCTTGCCAAAAATAATTCTTTTGCATAGATACATAAAAATACAAAGTTAGGCTTCCTGTACTTTAGTATGAAAGGAGAATACATGAAAATCGAGGGCCTTGGTGTTTGAGTAAAAGCAAAAATCAGATAGTTATGATTCCAATGTTGTTTTCATAAAAAAATTTTTTTAAAAAAAGACTATGCCAGCCTTCTGGAAAAGATTAAAAGAAAATCAAGAATGCTCTATTGGAAAAACAAAAACAATAGCTATGTTTGTAACCAATATTACTAAACCATCATTTTTTAAACTTAAAGGCAGAGTTTTTATATTTTATTTGTTTGTTTTTAAGGATTCAGGGAATGTTTTATATTAACTATAAGGCCTGACAAAGAACATGAATCTTCAATAATTTTTAAAGGGGGAAAAGAAAAAGCAATGAGAAAATGAGAGTTTCGACCAGTTTCCCTCAAAGTTCATGTGGGGTTAAACAAGACCTTAAGAAAAAATTAGACTCTCAGGTTCCCATCCCATAATGTTCATGTGAACTCAGGCACTTGCTCTTTGAGGGTGAATCAAGAAGCAAAAATTACCTTTGCTCCCTTCAGAAAGCTTTCGGAACAAAATTCTGCTGGACTTGGAAGATGCAAGTTTGCGGCACTTGTGATGTAGAATAAAAGCCCTCTCGGGGAGAAGGCTGGGTTCAGAGCCAGTTTTGCCCTCAGCGCCTGAACACAGCCCTGGCTGGTTCCCTGGGCTATCATTGCGATTCCACTGGGCAGGGCACATCAGAGCCAAGGAAAAGCAGCTCTCCAGCTCCGCTTCCTGGAGCTGATCCAGGCTTCCAGGGAAAAGAAGTGTCCCAGCCCCGCCCCAAGTCCCCTGAGCACTGGCTGGAGTTCAGGGCCCTCATGGTGTGGCTCCTTCTCATTTGGTGTCGAGCCACCTGCATGAGACTCACCAACGTGCAGCCGGATTCCAGACCCTCATAGGCACAGCTTCGTGTGTGTCAGCCCCTGGGCTGCTCCCTATTTCTGGAGTCAGACCATTTCCCTGATGCTTCTTAAGCAAGACCCAGCCCCAGGAGATGGCAAAGGGACCACTGTGCCACCCTGAAGGCAGAGGCACTTACACTAATGTGATCTGACGTCAGAGACAGAAGGTCCTTGCTGGAAGGATGCAGTCTTTCAAACAGGATGGTATCTGCTCCTTTGGAATAAAGCTTTATCTGTCCCGCTGGGTTTCGAACTGAAAAGAAAACAAGTTAGGAAAAGTGGATCCTCATCAAGCAAATCTGTCAAAACTACTCCAGTGAGGCAGTTAGGAAAAGGACATCATGGTTTAGCCAGTAGTAAAATATTCAGTGGCACTGGTTAGAAGGTCATACCTAAGGCACTGGGCTTCTTTTCTATTTTGCTAACTTAGAAATATTCTTTCTACTTGAATCTTTTGACTTCCCAAAGTCAGAAACAAGTGTTTGTGTTCTGATGCGTATGACCTTCCTGTTTTCCTCGCCTACTGCTGCTGAAGGGTTGATACACTTGAATTAAACCTTCTGTATGTAAGCAGGATTCAAAGCTGTGTTTGAAAGCTCCTGGTGTGAAATTCAAGACTGTTCAAATCACTATCACTGTTCCGCCAAATTGTCTCCATATGGAATTCTAGACACACCAGCCATGGTTTATGCATTAATCCTTGGCCCTTGCTGATTTATTTCTTTACTGCCTCTGCTCTTGGAAAAGCCCATGTATTCTCAGTGGTTTATTCTTGGGTCAATCATGGCAGCAGCACACCCCATAGAGAGCTTTTAAAAAATGAAAATAAAAATAAAGCCTCTACCTTCTTCCTATAGAAAGTCTGCTATTATGAGGCTGTGTTTTTGACCTCCCCAGGTTTAGGAACAACAACCTTCCCTCATCTCCAACCCTACCTGCAGATCTGTCACCAAATCTTTTTCAGAATATCTGACCCACCTTTGTAGGCTTGGTTTCATAGCTTGACATAAAGTAGGCACTTGATAATTATTTATTGAAGAAATACATGAGTGAATGAGCGATATGGTTATATATTTCTTCCTTCCCAAGAACTGTTTACAATTTAAAACAACTGTGTGGGTCCCAGCTTCCTGCTCTGAACATTGTAGCCCTCATGGCTTCATCAATTAAATCAAAGAGCATTCCATTCTTCCCACTTAATTATACCTTTTTTCTAAAAGTAAAATGCCTCAAAACAGTTGAACAGAAATACCCACTACTATTAACTTAATGGGATATAAGCTTTAGAGTTTGATTTAAAAGAATGTAACAACCCAAATACAATAATTAGCTACTTTCCCCCTCTAACTTTTAACTACCCTTAGTCAATGCTTAATTTATTCTGATTTCCTCCTGGCTCCAGCCGATGTAAGGCACCCTGGAAACTTTTTAGTACAGGATCCTAAGTTTCTCTTCTGACCCAAGCTCCTCTGTCAGCTTTCCTAGTTCCTGAACTCATACGGCTCTTATACTTTACCTCTGATTACTCCCTTTGGGAGAAAAGACAGAAACTTTATAATCAATTCATCTAATTGTTCAACTAGAGGGAAAAGAAATAGTCTTAGGGAAAGTTTTTTCTTGCTTTTGTTCTACAACAGTCCAATTTAATAAGTTCCCCTCATATTCTCCCTTCTATCCCCAAAGATACAAATGCAGAGTATGTGTATCTTGCATCTGCCAGCATGATTTCTCTATGAGTATTTTTATAGTCCAGACTAGGGTATGAGTCTCAAATATTTTGGTCTCAGGATCCCTTCATACTCAATACTTAGGGAAGGCTTCAAATCTGATTACATCAATACTCTGATAACACTAATTACAATGTCATTGTAGCAATGATTATTATAACAGTAATAAATCTAACATGTACTAACAAATAATTTTTCTATAAAAATAACTACATTTTCTAAACACAAAAATTATGGAGAGTTGATGTTATTTTACATGATTACAGATCTCTTTAATGTCTGGCTTAATAAAAGACAGCTGGATCCTCTAGCTTCGGCTTCAATCTGCTCTCATATCACACATCATGTGAGTTGGGCGTGGTGGTGCACGCCTGTAATTCCAGCACTTTGGGAGCCTGAGGCAGGAGGATAGCAAGTTCAAGCCCAGTCTGGGCAATATAACAACTTAGTGAGACACTGTTTCAAGACAAAAAAGAGCTGGGAATGAAGCTCAACGTGAAGGCCCTGGTTTGGATTCAATTCCCATACCAAAAAGTCACACATAATATACTGCCTATAAAACTCCATAGTATACTCATGAGAAAAAGACTGAAAAAGACAAATAACAGTGGTACAATAATGAAACTACTTTTGTCCAAATACTCTCGTCCTTGTGCATCCTCTGAAAAATCTAAGGTTCCCCAAACTACACATTGAGAATCTCTAGTCTAAAAGAATCACAAACTGACTGTGATTTGTTTCCCTGATCATCTCTATATCTCAGTTTCTACATGTAAAAAGATGTTTAAACAATTTAACTTCGAACATCCCTTCCATTTGTGCAATTCTCTGATTCAATAAATACCTTCTGTACTCGACGCCTTCTCTTAACCCAGACCCACCCTTTAAGTCTGAGATTGTGTAAGTTCAATTTCATGGAATCCTGCCTAAGTTTACTTACTAAAAACATTTATATCTCTTTTCTCCCAAGGCTCTGGGTCATTTCTGTTGAAAGTTAATAAAATCTCAGTCACGTCAGAAGTTAGCCTCTTTAAAACAAATTTAAAAGAATACAATAGTTTTATGTGGTCACAGTAACATATGAGCAAAGGTCACAGTTTTTAGGTTATAAATCTTCCTTTGCTTGCCCTTTAAATAATGGAGAAAGCGCTGCTCTTCAGAGATATTCTTGAGTCTATTTCTCCTCCCATACTCCATTCTTTCCCTGGCAACTCCATTCATGTTTGGTCTCAGGTTCCATCACAAGGCTGACTGCTCTCAAATGGATATTGCCTGCCCAAAACATCACCAGCATCCTTTCTGACCTACCCATCCACTACCAGCTGAGCATCTTTTGCATGTATCCAGGCACATCAATCACCCACTGGACACATTCACCTTCCTCCAATAATTAGCTACTTCTCCTATGACTCAAGTCTCTGTAACAAGCTTTGCCATTCATTCATTCTCCCAAACTAGAAACCTGGCCATCACTCATAGTTGCTCTCCCTGCCACCCATGTATCATGTATTGCCGTAACAAAAAACATGTGACATATACAATTTAAAGGAGGAAAAGTGAATTTGGGCTTGTGGTTTCAGTCCATGGTCAGTGGCCCCAAGGCAGAAACATCGTGTTGGAAAGGCATGGGAAAGGAAAGCTGCTTACTTCACGGCAGCCAGAAGAGAAGGGAGCCTGAGAGATCTGCAGCGACCAGGGACAAGAATATATCCTTCCAGGCTACACCTCCAGTGACCTCCTCCCTCCAACAAAGCCCCACCTCCTAACAGCACGATCAGCTACAAACTCATGAGTGGATTAATCCATGAATGAGATTAGCACTTCATGGTCCAATCACCTTTCAACAGCCCTACCTCTGACCACCTGAGACCTCCGGGTTTTGTTTTTGATCCAACCCATAACAACAGGTTTACTAACATAGTAGATTCTGTATCCTCTGACAAAATTCTACAGAAATCTACTTTTATTTAGATACCACGGACTTAAGTCACAGCTCTGGCCTCAGAATGAAAGCCCCGCTGGTACTGAATCTGCACACTGATGATTGGATGAATGACAGACAAGACCAAAAAAGGAAAGAAAAAAGAAAAGAGGAAGGTAGAGGAGGAGAAAATGGGGAAGGAGGAAGAGAAGACGAAGATGAAGAAAAGGATAAGGGAGAGGCAGAAGCAGCAGCAGCAGTAGTAAATAAGCCTTCTCGTCAGAGTGCTGTCCCGTTTAAGTCATGTGACAGTCATGAGAGCAGGATTATTTCTTGCCTAGTTATCAAACAGAGACTTTTCTGTCCTCCTGGAGTCCCTCTCAAATTCCTCTTGATTAAAAACCAAACGGAACCCAAAGCAAGCCGCCAAGCCTCTATGTGTTCCATGGTGGAACGTTACCTTTCGTCACGTGCAACCCATTAAGGCAGACATCTGATGTTTGCGGTTAGGCTGTGATTTCCCCGTGCCTGTAATCGTGACCGATGCTGAAGAAAAGCCAAGTCTCCCTGTGTAGCAATCTTAGGTTTTTGTCAACACCCTCAGAGCAAAGAGAAACCAAGTCTGGGCCAAACCAGCGTCACTAACACGTCCCTGCAGTTGTAAACCGAAGACAGCTCCCGCTGTGGGGACACAGCGCCAACACCTAGAAGCAGCATGTGTCCCCCTGAGCAGATGACAGCCTACAGCCTGTTGTCATAAAAATAAACACAAATGGCTTCAGATGGCATTGGTTTTCACTTGCCGAGAGCAATCTTTCAGGACCAGTTTCCAGTGGAGACCCCAAACCCTACCATTCCACAGACATGCTTTTTCCACTGTAGAAATTGACTAAACACAGGATCTGGACATGCATATGTTAAAAAGTTTGGGTTGAGTTTTATTTAATAACTATTCACAGAAAAGTTTCCATGTGCCAAGCTATGTTCTTGGTCCCAGAGGGTTTAAGGCTAAGGCACAGTGCCTGCCCTGTCTATTGACTGGGATGGCCGTAAATGTGTGGGGACTGGTCTCACACCGGAGTTACGAGCAAAGCTCTCAGAAGAACACAGGCAGAGGCGGTCATTTGGAAAAGAAGAAACAACAGGTGGCATTTGAATTGGACATTACCAGATGAATAGGAGTTTTTCAATAAAGTGTAGTAGGGGCAAACGTTGTTCTAGATGGAGAAGACAGCATCGTAGAGGGCATACGGGTACACAATGCATCCGGAAGGATAGGTCTAGTGAGGCTGGAGTGCAACTTGCAAAATAGAAGAAAAGTAGGTTAACATCAGATTGTAAATAATCTTGCATGTCACTCTAAGGACTTTATCCTTTAAATTCTAGGAAGCCATCCATGTTTTCTGAGTAAATGGTGGCAAATTAGGCCTATGTTTTAGAAGCAGAACTCTGGTGTCAGCAGAGAGGATTATTCTCAGGGGAGCAGTCTTGAAGATATTGCAATAATACAAGCAAGCAGTGACAGGGCCCTTAATTAAGGCCGTGACATTGAGAAATTAAAGAAAAAAGACAAAAGACTTTTATTATAAAAGGTGGTTTATAAAGCTATTTTTGGAAATATTATTCTGATGCTGTCATGGAGGGAGGATTTAGAAACAGGCTGACAACAGAAAAGGAGACAGGGTTGAGAAATGTCTCAGACAGCTCCAGGAGGCAGTTGAGGATAAGTTAGGTTAGGGGAGTAGTCTTCAGGCCGTGATCCCCTGACCAGTAGTATCAGCTAGAAATTTATTAGAAATGCAAATTTTGGGTTTCTGTCCCCAACCAGCTGAATCTGTCTCTGGAGGCTGAAGTCCAGCAATTATGTTTTGACGAGCCCTCTGGTGATTCGCATAGGAGCTAAAGTTGGAGAACTCTTATCCCAGAGGCACAAGGATGTGGAGTTATCAAAAGCAAGTAGACTACAGTAGAGGTTAAGAGGCCAGACTTTAGAAGACACAACTCTGGGTTCAAATATTGGCTCTGCATCTGACCAGTTACATGACAATCTCTGGAAAGCTACTTAAAATCTTTAAGTTCAATTTCCTGTGTCCTAAACAAAGGTAATATACCAATGAAACAATTCAATAAAAGAATTCATTATGAAGTGTTCAGTTCACTGAAAAGTTTTCCATGAAAGATAACTGTTAGTTTTAATTCGGACCATAGAAAGAACAATAGTTACGAGAAAGAAACCTCCATATTTGACATGAAATTTTAGGTAACTATAATACAATTCCTTCCAGGAGGAGGTTGAAAATGTGTGGATCTCAGAGAAGGATGAAATGGAAGAACATACAGGAATGTCACAGAATAAGCCAAGGCCATCTCAAACTAGCCGTCAAGATCACCACAGGAGAACACGGGAGGGAGAAGACGAAGGCGTGGAGTGAGGGAAAGTAGTCAGCAGAGGAACTTGAGAAAGAAAACACTGGACGGAAGGAGGACTGGGAGCCAGTAAGGTCACAGGGAAAAAGAGGAGGGTCAGAGAAGAAGGCCGACAAGACCAAACATTACTAAGTAAAAAAATATAGGTGGACAGAGTTACACTGGTGGATAGACAGATGAGGAATGTCCGCCACATTGGGTAGTCCCAGGTGACTGGAACTTCTGACTAGCAGTTCTTCTTGTGGAAAGAGAAGAACCCTGAGGGGCTGAACAGAGTAAGCAAGCTGAAGGGCATAAACTGGCCTTGAGAAATCCATCTGTGGTGGAAAGCAGAAAAAACAGGCTGGAAAAATCAGCAGGCCTCACACTGTGGACAATACCTTAAGGAAACAGGATGGTGTAGAGTTTTGTGGCCTACAAGAAGGAGCCATTGATGGGAGATAAATCAAGCACAAGCACAGAAAAAGGAAGCAAGGAGGAAAGGGAATGGTACCAGGGAGAGCCTCGGCTTTGAAAAGCAGTCAGAGTGATTTTCCTCTGATCGGGAAAGGAAATAAGTAAAGATGTCATCTGGAGAGGGGGAGACAGGAGACAAGTGTGTGTTAGTGGTGGGCTTCCCTGAAGCATGGAAACCACACCGAGGGTTAGCACTGAGTCAGGAAAGCACGGATTGGTGGTTGTGATGGTAAATTCAGTGTTTTAGAGAATGGGCTCCGACAGCAGGGGTGAACAGAGAAGATGAGTGAAATGAAGAGGCTGCTCCTGATGTTCACAACAACTAGCAAGTGCCGAGCAACCCCAGAACCTATCCTGAGCTAGCGCCCCATCGCCAGACTTCCTGGGGATGAACCCCACTGTGCCACTGCAAGCTACATGAACCTGGGCAAGTTTCTCAGTCTCCCCAAGTCACAGCTTCATTAGCTGTAAAATGAGCATGAAAATAATGGTACCTACCTACCTCACCATGGTTGCAGTGAAAATCAGTTAATTCAAGAAGAACATTTGGGACAACGCTGGACGGAAACATAGTAAGCCCTTGTTAAATGTCAATCAGGTATTACTGTAGTGTTGAGACTAGTTTGAGGATCCCAGGAATTCATAAAATTATGAAAATATCACAGCTCTCAGCAGATAGCCAAAAATAAAATAAAACTTGAAAAGCATCAATATAACCGTAGCACCATTCAAAGATCAAAAATGATCTCAGCCACCCACCGTACCTATGACAGACATCCTTTTCCTGATATTGTTGAAATCCAAAAAGGCAAGCAATTGATAAGTGACAAGTGTTCCCAATTCTTCTATTGTTATTGTCTCCGGAGTCCGAGACTTAAAAATGAAGCCACAGTTTCTAGCAGCAGTTACCAGGGCCCCTTCATCAGGTGATTGAACTTGGTAAGTCAGCTTTCCTAGAAAGGAAAAAACAAAAACAAAAACAAAAAAAAACAAGTATATCTAAGTTGAGAATAACGACTAGCATTCTTAGAATTCCAATGCCAATCCCAACTCATTCTTTAATACCCAGCTCAACTAGCAGCTTTAAAAACATCTTTCCTGTCCTTGGGCCTTTGCTCCCTAACAACCAGCTGAACCAGGTGTCTGTTCTCTGGGATACCACCAGGACCCCATCTGTACCGCCATGTAGCCCTTGTCATCTTTTAGGAAAATGTCTGTTTATGAGTCTGCTTCCCCTCTGTGCTGCCCAGAGACCACGCTTTTATATTTTTGGTGACCAGAGATGAGCCAGGAATATTACACAAACTAAGTCAGTTTAATACATGATAACTCACATAATACTGAGGGCAAGCCTTTGAGGTAAAGATCATTAAAATTATTATTTCCACTTTATCCTGGTGAGATTGAGAGCTGAAAGACACTCTGGTTCCTGGCGAGATCTCACAACAAAAAGGCAAGGGAGCAACTACGCTGAATTCCACTTCTGCCAGCCACTAACAACCATTTTATGAGAACACGTGTAAGAAATCCATTGAAATATAAGGAACCAAACCAGGAATGCAATACTTGTTACTTGGTACTGTGTGTGTCGGAGTAGGAGTAAGAGGGGAAAGGAGAGAAAAAGAAAAAAATAAGCAAAAAAAAATACTTTAAAAATAGTATGGATAAAGCAAACCCTTCTATACAAAATGATATCCTGGGGCTGGTGAGATAGCTCAGCAGCATAAGCGCCTGCCTGGCAAGCGCGAGGGCCCGAGTTCAACTCCCGGAACCCACATACGAAAAAAGGGCCGGTGATATCGCTCAGCGGCACGGGCACCTGCTGGCGCACGAGGCCCTGAGGTTGACCCCCGGTACCCACAAAAAAAAAAAAAAATGATATCCTGTGTATAAAAATGAATCAGAAAAAGTAGACAAAGCTAGATCCATATTTACTGATTCATAGTGATATTTAAGATAAATGGTTAAGAAAATAAGTCATACATTATTAGCTATACTATGATTCCTTTGGATTAAAAATTTAAAAATTCCTACTCATTTTTTTTTTTTGTGGGTACAGGGATCAAACTCAGGACCTCGCGCTTGCCAGGCAGGCGCTTATGCCGCTGAGCTATCTCACCAGCCCTCATTTTTATATATAAAGCAATTGAAAGGACGAAATGATCACACAAAATGTCACCACTGCAGGAATTCAGGAAAGAAATGATTAGCTGTGTCCCGGTGAGTCTTTGTATTGTATTGTTTCACTTGATATAATAGGGATGAATTAATTCTTTTTTTTTTTTTTTTTGTGGGTACCGGGGGGTCAACCTCAGGACCTCACGCGCCAGCAGGCGCCCATGCCGCTGAGCGATATCACCGGCCCCTTTTTCGTATGTGGGTTCCGGGAGTCGATCTCGGGCCCTCACGCTTGCCGGGCAGGCGCTTAAGCCGCTGAGCCATCTCACCGGCCCAGGATGAATTAATTCTTGAAATTAAAGAGGGAAAAACTCAAAGCAATTGCTCGATCTACCTATGAAGTCATATAACACCTTCTACCTTTGGCAACATGGTACATCAGGTGTGACGGCTGACCTCTTTTGCTGCAAATAACTTTAAAGACACTTAATATTTTTGAATATATCCATTAACTGGCAATAAGCAAGAACTGTCCTGGTCAGACTGAGAAAAAGAACACTGATAGCATTAAAAACAAATACTGCAGTCAGCTCTTGCCTTGAGGGCATTTTCTGAACTAGGAATATTCAGTCCTTGGTTTCCTCTCTATCTAGGCTAGAAAAGGCACGGCCAGAGCCTGCCCAAGGTAAGAAGTGTAGTGGAGACTGCCTCTTAAAACTGACATGCTATACTTAAAAAGTGAATTGGAAATCTGTGCCCCTTTTAAGAGGCCTACCTAGATCCCTGTTTATAAGCATAAGCACGGAAAAAAATCTATGCTGAGAATTTACGACCAAACACTAACTCCTACGTATATTTACATTCTGATCTCACAATATCCGATGGCTTAAAGAAATCCAGTGGAAAATGTAAAGGTATTTCTTCATTAGATCATTGATTGAAGCAAATGGAAATCCTTTCTGGAAGAACCAACCAGGCCCAAGGAATTTCTACAAATACAGTTCCAAGAGAAAGTGTCAGCCCATGGTGAAAATCATTAAAGTAACAGTAAATAAGACACAGTGAGAGCCATCAGAGTAAGATGTACATACACTTTAGATCCTGGATGGGCCAGGAACAGTACATGCAATATATTTTGTAGATTCCAAGAAATTAAATAGAGGCATGAAATGAAGCAGAATGGAAAAAGAACAAAAGACCTTCTAGAAAGAACTGGTGGGCTGCATAAAATGGGGAAAATTCCAAAAGATATCTCAGAGAAACAAAGAAATGGAAAATAAAAGAATGGTTAAAAGACAAGGAACAGTGTGAAAATATGTAACATTGAAGATGTCACACCACAGAGAAAATGGATGGGGGGCATTGTTTGAAGAAATAGACGGCTGAGAACACTACAGAAGTGATAAAAGATGACATTCTACGGATTCGAGAATCTCAGTGAAACCTAAGCAGTACATATGCTTAAGAGCATACCTATATACAAAAATGAGGGAAGACAAAATTTTAAAGTGGCCAGGAAAAAAAGACTGATTACCTTCAAGTCACATCTAGATAGCTGACTACAGAATACAATCGGAATAGCTTCGTTTTGCTGAGAGAAAAGTGTTGCCTTGAATTTTTCCACACAAATGAAATATAATTCAAGAGTAAAGACAAAGTCATTTCAAATCAAGTTTCTGAGAGTTTACCAGTAGGAATTTCTAAAAACCAAACATCAACTCAACAGATTAGAGTTGAGACAAACATTGAAGAACATAGGAACTGATACTTACATGGATGAATCAAACAAATACTGACTATAAAAACAATAAAAATAGGATCTGTTTGATTTAGAGAGAGTTAAAATACATGACAATGATATGCGACAAGAGTATTAAGACAGAGTCTTCGAGTAACAGAGGATGGTTGTTTTGTCTGAAAGAAAGGTTAAGCTTTCATAAGTTAAATATGATAAAATTTGTAGGTTAAACACTGAAAAAAATACAAATAAAATTGGGTGTGGTGGGTGGCGCAGGCCTGTAATTCCAGGACTTTTGGGAGACTGAGGCAGGAGCATCACAAGCTCAAGTCCAGCTTGGACAATTTAGCAACTTAGGAGGACCCTGTCTCAAAAGTTAAAAAATATTTTAAAAGGCTAGGGATGCAGCTCAGAGCAAACACCCTGGGTTCAATCCCCAGTATCATAAGAAAAAAGAAAAAAATAAATATTATTTCACAAAGTAGAAGAAGTAAACATGGACTGCATCTTTAAGAGGACAGAAAAAAAGACTAAGAGACAAAACTTAGGACAAATGTACAAAATAAGATGGTAGAATGAAATCTAAATATATGAAACAATTATTTTTAAATACTTAAAGTCAAAGCACAGCAACAGTAAATAAACTTTAGCTTATTTACCTTGATTTTTTAAAATACCTTGATCTAATTTGACTTTTTAAGATATGTTGAATATGCCATTTATAAGAGATGTGTCTAAGACAAAAAAGAGGTATGAAAGAGTGAAAAAGATAAAAATGCAAATACTAACAAAAGGGAAATATCTATATTAATATCAGATAAAATAAATTTTAAGGCAAAAAATATTACTAGAGATAAAGAAGATGGTATTCACTCATGAAAGTTTTAATTTAGTCAGGTGTGGTGGTACTCCCCTGTAATTGCAGCACTCTGGAAGGCTGAGGCAGGAGGATAGCAAGTTTGAGCCCAGCCTGGGCAACTGGCCAACTTAATGAGATTCCATCTCAAAATAAAACAAAACAAAGCAAAAAAAAGAACTGAGATATAGGTCAGTACCAAGGTCCTGGGTTCAATCCCCAGTAACACACATACACACACACACACACACCACCCCCACCACTACGTTGTCTAAACTAGTAACTAATAACATAACCTTAAAACATATAAAGCAAACATTGGTAAAACTGCATGTACATAATGGGTATATTTAGAATCTAGTACCCAATAACTATGGAATATACATTCATCTCAAGCACACATTAAATATCTATAGAAATTGAACACTTACTGGACCATAAAACACATATCAGCAAATTTTAAAGGACTGGTATAATGAGATAATAAGAAAAAATAATTTTTGATTCATTTATTGCCTTCCACTAAAAAAACAAGGAAGGAATCCTCCTAAGGTACTTGGAATTCCCACTTCTCTACTTTTGAAATTTCCTCCGGCAGACAAGACAGAAGGGCAGCTTCTCCAAATAACTCCTCATGAAAAAACATCAAACATTTAAAATCAATACTCTTGATTATAAATTACACAATCAGCTAATTTTAAGTATGTTAGATCAGGGTTCTGTTCTTTTCCATAACTTAGATTTATAGAGAAAGGTTTCTATTCTTCAACATACTTTAACACACATGGATTTATTTGCGCGCTTGAGCTACCTGCCCCAAACTGAAAGATTTAAAAGGAAAGCAAGTGCAATTTTCCCTTAATCCTTCACTTAGAATTTGATATCTCAAAGCAAGAGACAGAAACAGTTGAAGAGATTCATATATCTAATTCTCCTTTTAAAAGGCAGGAGAGGCATTAGTCTGTGTCACCTAGAATGGTTAAAATGTAAAAGAGTAATGACACTAAGAGTTGGTAAAAAGAGGAGGTCCCAGAATTCCCCTGCATTGGCGATAGGGAACTTTATGTGATGCAATTGTTTTGGAAAATGAACAGTTTCTTAAAAGGCTAGACATACTACACTATGATCTGGTAATGTACATTCCTAAGTATTTAAATTCCCTTTGCCAATTAAAAACAAATATTTTGGGGGCTGGTGAGATAGCTCAGCAGCTTAAGCGCCTGCCTGGCAAGCGCGAGGTCCTGAGTTGGACTCCCGGAACCCACATACGAAAAAAGGGCCGGTGACATCACTCAGTGGCATGGGCGCCTGCTGGCATGCAAGGTCCTGATTTGACCCCTGGTACCCACAAAAAAAATATATGTATATATATATTTTTTTTTGAAAGACATGAAAATACTTGTGGTAGCTTTACTCATAAAGGCCTCAAGCTGGAAACAGCCCAAATATACATTAACAGAGAACTGGGAAAAAATTGTGATATATTACTGCATTGGAATATTACTCAGCAATGAAAAACAAGCTATCAGTTGATACAACACAGATGAATAACAGAAGCATGATACTGTATAAAAGAAGCGAGATGCAAAAGAGCACATGCTGTACAATTCCACCAATACCAAGTACAAAAATAGACAAAACTCATCCCGAGTGATAGAAGTCGGAGGAATGGTTGATTGGGCAGGGGTTGTGGATACTGAGGTAAAGGATGTGAATACTCTTTCTGGAGTGGCAGAAGATTTGTACCTTGATTGGAGTGATAGTTACATGGGTTTAAATAATGTCAAATCTCATCAAACTATACATCTAAGACCCATGTGTTTCAGTGCATTTCATTACAACATAATATGAAATTTTCAGGATGATGCAAAGAAATAAAAATATTATCAGAAAGCTACAAATGTGAGAAATATCTGGAAGATCAAATATAGCTTTGATCGCTAAAGAAACAAAACTAGAGAAAAACACAGCTCTGAACATTTGCAGAAGAAAATAAATACAGAGGTATGGACAAACCCCAAAGATGGCCCAAACTCAAAGTCAACAAATGAGAACAGAAGTGGCGTTGGGGCATCGCTAGTAAGACTCAAGAAAGACTGTTCAGTGCTGTAGGACCCTTTGGGCTCTTCTCCTGCCAGCTCACTCTGCACAACAGGCTGCAGAGGGAGGTCCACTCGGTAAACCCTGGAAGATGTTACTTCTACACCAAGCACACGATCCACCCCAGGAAGGCACCAAGATCTGAGTTCTGAGGCCAGAGACCAACACCAAGCAGACCTTGAGGTACAGGAGTGATCAAAATATATGGTGTGTGTTTAAATTTCAGAAAATGTGTTACAGTAAAAGACACATTAGCATTCATCCCTCTGGAAATCCTCCCCTTGCTTTGAACACACTTATCCTGTTGTTCTTGCCACTTTCTAAACCGGTTCCGGAAGTCCTCTATCGTGAATGTCTGATAAAAAAAAAAAAATATATATATATATATATATAGTGAATGCCGCTGCTGAGTGCCACCCGATATATATATTTTTCTCCGCGCCCTGCCCCTCCCACACAACCTTGGGAAAACGACTGCTGCAAGGAGAGCCTGCGTTCTCCGAAAGGGGATTCTCACACGCAGAGGAACAAGCAACCACAAATCGTCGAACACTTGAGAGCAGCATGAAAGGCAGGCTGGTAAAAACACTTCAGTGTGGACTCACTGACCTAATTCACTGGATCTGGCACCATGAAACTTCGGGCTCTACCCCAAAGTCAAAAAGACCATGAACGGTCAACATTTTGAGTCAATTCAGGACATCGAGGCAGCCACAACAGCACAACTAAGACATGAAAGAGGACTCTCAGAGCTGCTTCAGAAAGAGGCAAAAACAATGGGATACATGTGTTCAAAGTGAGGGTGAGGATTTTGATGGGATTTGTGGCAATATGTCCTTTACCGCAATAATTTTTTTTAAATTTCAGTATTTACCATATTTTCGGTCACAACTCCTTGCTCCAGACTTCCAGAAGGACAGAGAAAGAAAAGGAAGGAGAAGGAATTCGTCAACTGATGCTTTCTCCCAGGCCAGAGCCTGTGTACAATACTGCCTCACGTGGGAGTCTGGACAAGCAAGCTGTGACCCCAGCTGTGACTCCTGAATTGTGGGGCGAGGACCCCACAGGCGAGGGCAACTCCGCGCCCTGCCCCTCCCACACAACCTTGGGAAACCGACTGCTGCAAGGAGAGCCCGCATTCTCCAAAAGGGGATTCTCACACGCAGAGGAACAAGCAACCACAAATCGTCGAACACTTGAGAGCAGCATGAAAGTCAGACGCAGAACACTTGAAACATAATAGAAGAAACAAAAGGATGCGTCAAGTTAAGTATAATTAATATCCTCAAAGAGGTCTAAAGAATATCATAACGTTAAATGGGAAGCAGACTGTTAGTAAAACAAAGTAGGGTTTTTGAAATGAAATAAACTCAAAGGCAAAGGTAAAAGAAACTTACTTAAAGGCATATTCCCGAATGGAAATATAATAATTCCTTGCTGGTGTTAATATTATAAAGATTAGTTAAAATCATTAGCGTAATTCTATGAATGCGCCAAGTGCTTCAAATCTGAGGAATGGCTTCATCCAGCGTCATCAAAGAAAAACATAGTGTCTTAAATATAGTCCCAGTGGGGAAAAAAAAAAAAACAACACAAGTCATGTATATATATGAGAAAGGCGTCTCTGTACACGCGTACATGTACACAAATATACGAGTCTCTATGTATTTTACTTTTGATTTGAAATTATCTAGATAGTAATTTTAACTTGATATCTGAAAGCAGAAAAACATGTATAAAATAAAGTAGACTAGGACAAAGGGAAGGGAAAAAGCTGATTCATCATGTCACTGACTTGCATAACAGCTCCAAAATGAAAAGTGGCCCAGCGGGTTTTGTTCTATTCTGTGAGGCCTGAGCTCCCAGCACCCACGCTGCACGTGGAGGGTCTTCTCTGACTAGCGTATTTGGGTCCTCACTCTCCCGTTGACACTAAATTTGTGTTTCTTTAAACACTCTCCACATTTTTTAGAAACATTCAGGATACAAACAAATAAAACAAAAAATTAGCCACGGGTCAACCCCTTATGAAATGCCCTGCTTTTAATTCAAAATTGCTCAAATTTAATGTCAGGTTTATTTTGACCAACGAGGCTCACTGCTTACCTGAGCTGTCCTCTTCTGACATCACAGTGTGGCAGAGAGCGAGTAACCTGAAGAATTCGTGCACTTTGGGGTCACCCAATGTGATGGATTCCATCAGACTGTGGTCAAAGAACTGAAATGATCTCTCTGCTGGAGATTTCTCTGAGAAATCCGCAGGCTCTTTTTTCTGGAGGAGAACAACAGCAAACACAACTACAGATCTTATTCCAACAGCAATCTTTTAAAATTCACGATTACTTCCTTCAAATATTTTTAATGCCCCTACGATATTGCTCCTCACATTCCTATCCCCAAAAGATTATTTCCATTATTACTCTTAAATACAGCCTTCTAGTTTCAGAGCCATGCACCAAGGCAGGGAATCAACCGGAAGTGGAAGGAGAAAAAAAATCTCCAATGCTCAAATATTTAAAAATAAAAAAGCCCAGAAAACAGAAGCTTTTCTGAAAAATTTACTTGGTGGAAAACCTGACTTGACTTAATTTAACAGCAATATCTGACCTGGAATACTTGCTTTTTTAGCCTACTTAACACTTGTGAATTAATATTTCCAATGCAAGAATATTGATCAATATTAGAATATTGATTGATTACTGGGTACCTTCTCAGTTTTCACTGAAGACATGGCATAATATAAAGGAGTGAATCTACAGGTGGTTCCCCCCTGAACACCTACTTATAAGGTCTTATCAGGTACCAAGATCACATGGCTTACCCCAGGATCATCACTAGTGTTTTTATTCTTAAAGTTTTCATTAAATTTTACAGTGTAACTCCTTTAACTACTTTTTCAAAGAGAAACAATGCTGTGTGCAATTTAAATTATTCATTCCAAGTTTCAGAATTTGTTAATACCTGCAATAAAACTGGAGCCAAGTGTGGGTCCTTTGAAACAAAATTTGTTCTAAAATTAATAATACTGAATAAAAATAAAAATATTTATTATCATCTCCATGGTGGGCCAGACACTATCTGAATAGCTTCATATGAATTATTCCACACAATCCTCCTAACAAGCATGTGTAGCGGATACGAGTACCCCTGGTACAGATGAGATTCGGCATGGCCGAGGTCATCTATATAGGAAGCGGCAGTCAGGACAAAACAAAGCCAAAATTTCCTGCTTTAAATAATTCCCCAGAACAACTCCTTGATCTAATTCTTGATGATATCCCTACCCACTCACTAATTTGATAACGGGTACCATTTACCAAGTGTTCACGGTATAGTCACATCTCTTTTTGTTTAAGTACTTGCCCTACTTTAGATGTTAAGTGTCCCCCAAGTACATATGAAAAGGCTCCTGCTCCAGAATGGCCACATCACCAGGTGCTGTGGACGTGTAGGAGGTGAGCCCTAGGTCACTGGGACAGTGCCCTCAACATGGGCTGCAGAACCAGGGTCTCTCCCCCTTTCTGTGTCTACTCTGTGACATTTGCTCTATGTGAGTCCCTGCAATGATACACCATGATTTACCACCCTCACCAGACACCAGACAAATAGTGCCACACCAGTTTGGACTCTGAGCCTCCAGATCTGTGAGCTAAATAAACCATTTCCTTTTATAAATAAGCTACCCCAGGTATTTTATTGCAAAGCTGACTAATGCATTACTTTTCATATATTCAGTCAAAGCAATACATACGGATGGCTATAATATTAAATACAACATGAAGGTTTATCAAGTAAAGAAATAGGCCTTTATTACTCCCCAAAGAAGTTACTCTCAAATATAAGAGATATATTAGATGGTTCTGCTAGAACTCTATGTTATGCACTTACACTATCATTTCTAGATTTAAATACTTGACCTTATCTTAAAAAATTCCTTCCACAATTAGATGATGATTTAGTTCATTTACTCAATTTCCCCACTTGCCCTTCCCCCCCCAACAGCATAGATCTACGCCTATTTTGATTTCCCTACTGGTTACTTATATAACTTTACCTAACGTATGGAGGACTTTTTGATTTTGTTTCGGTCCATTGATTATAAATATTCCCTTTTTGGTAAGATGAAGTGATTTCCAGCCTTACCTCCTCCAACCTCTCATTTGTATTTTTTAAATTTCACTATAGAGGTTTAAAATATTTGCATTCTATTTAGTAACCAAACTTAAAACCTTTTCACTATTCTAAGGGTTGATTATAAAAGTTGGACATCGATAAATGGTGTATACCTAAGTCTGGGTTTGGATGTTGTTCACAACACTTTGTCCCCACAGGTCTTCCTGGTCAATCACGTCAAGGCTGGCTGACTGCCTCATCTGCTACTCAGCTGCATCTCAGATGTCACCAAACCCACCCTGGGCTGGGGGCACTGTCTCCTCAGCTGACGCCTTTCTGTTTCTGGCTGATTCCTTTGTTCTGTTGAACCACATCTTCAAATTACTTTGTAAGCAAAAGGTCATGAGACACATACATCTTAAGTTTTTCTGCCTGAAAAATATCTTTGTCTGCCTTCATACTTGTCTCCTAGTTCAATCTAATACAGAATTTTAGGTTGAAAACCACTTGCAGAGCTTCCTGCACTGACTTTGTCCTGCCCTGATGACAAGTCTGATGTCCGCCTGACAGGCCTATTGGGTGGTGGCCCGCTTCTCTCCGCTAAAGGATTTAAACCCCCTTCTTCACCCATACTGTCCTATCCTCCCACAGATATTGGTTTCATTTAATTCATTCTTTGTGAGGGCTATGAGGGCTCTTTTGGTCAGAAGACTAAGGAAAATTCTCTTTAGATACTTCTTTTATCATTTCCTCTTCTTTGGTTTTTTTTTTTTTTTTTTTTTTTTTTTTGGATTTTTGAGGAGATTTTTTTGTTTTTTTCTGTTCTTTCTTCCTGGAAATCATCTTATCTAAACTTTGGATCTGCCAACTGACCATCTGTTTTCTCATTCTCATTCATTCTGATGATTTTCCTTTATTCTACTTTTTGGCAGTCATTTGACTTCGTCTTCCAACTCTTCTATTGAATGTATTATTTCATCACTTTTTATGAAAATCATTTCCAGGAGCTTTTTTGTTTGTTTGTTTTCCCGTTTGTGTTCTTTCCGGAGCATCTTGTTTGGGTTTGATGGGTGTCACCGTGTCTCAAATCACCACACTGATGTTAGAGTTCTACAATTGCTGCTGATAATTTCTATTCTATTTTTTTAATTTTCTCTGGTTCTATTATTTCAAGTATTTTGGCTTTTATCTCTCACATTTTATCACAGGGATTTTCTTAATATCTGGTGACTTGTTATTGCCCATTGCTTAGCTTTAATAAGGAGACAGATCAAACTCTGCATAGGCAGGACTTACTGATTGGCAGGTTTCACCTTAGGGAAAGTGACAGCAAAGGTGGCCTGTGGTTTCAAGCCACTAAATACCACACTGTGAAAGACATTTCACTGGAGCATAAATGCTCTCATTACAGTAAGGCACAGAGACCGGCATTAGCTGCCCTATTTCTACCCAGAAAATCAGTGCCAGGCCCATGTTGAACACCCCTTTGGGGTAGAAACTGACTGCATCTACAGACTTTCAATTATTCCCCACTGGGCCAAGGCCAGGAGAGTCAAGAGACAAATACAATGCATTTTATTTAAGGAGGTATTGTGGTCCATGTGTGCATTTTTTCAAAATTTAAAAAAAAAAATCCTGTCTCTTATACACCAGGCACTTTTCTAGATGATAGGGATTTAGAAGTAAATGAGGTAGACAAAAAGCTCTACCCTTACAGAACTTGTGTTTTTTCTTTATTTTAACCAACTATTCAGATATCTGAAATACAAAATAAAAAAGTCATTTAGTTCTTGTAAAAAGACAAAAGAATGTTAAAAAGATTATTTTAATAGTAACTCTAGTAGTGAGCACATCTATTGTCCAGAGTTTCTAAATATACTGACCATTCATTGATTAACAGACAAGCCAGGGAACTTTTAAATAAATGCTTGACCTTCTTCATCAGACATTTATCATGCACCTATCATGGCCATGCAGTGTTCAGCATTCTGAGGGTCAAGTGGTGAAATAAATGCTACCACTGCCCTCAATGAGATCCTGACTTGTAGAGTGAAAGACCAAAAATCAAGTACAGTGGTACCTTGGTACACATTGTTCACTGGTTCCAGGAAGCACAAGTACCAAAAATGATGAGTACAAAACAAATTGTTTTGGCTAGAAAAGGTAGCAAGTCACGAGGCAATCAACACTGACAGGTGTTTGCTTATATGTTGAGAACCAAATAAACAACAAGTACTAGGACAAATTTCAAGTCAAAATGCGTTGAGTAGCAAATTCAATGAGTTTCAGAATAGTCAAGTGCCATGCTACAAGTGAACTATGGTCTGAATGTCTCCTCCAAAACTCAGGTTGGAGTTCAATTGGTGTCATAACAGGATAAAGAGGCAAGATCCACAGGCAGCAGTTGAGTCCTGCTCTCATGAGTGGACTAGGACCATGACTGTGGGGATGAGTTAGTTATCTTGTGGCTGAGCTCCTGATAAAAGAATGAGTTCAGTGATTTTTCTGTCTTGAGAGTGCTTGTTTATCTTTCACCATGTTTGATGCAGCAAGAAGGCCCTCGCTAGGTACCCCCATTCTGTGCTTTCTAGCCTCTAGGACAGTTAGTCAGATAAACTTCTAGGGTTTATAATTTACTTAGTCTTTAGTATTCTGTTATAAAAGTAGGAAATGAACTAAAGAAGCCATATGAAGTGACCAGTGGTATGATGAAGCAAGCACATAGACCAGGGGGAATAAGAGTGACAAGGAAAGATTCCTAGACAAGTAGTATCTAAGTTGAAGCTAGAAGGATGAGCAGGAGTTGGCTAGAAAGAGATATGGAGCCAGATTGTTTCAGGATGAGGGTACAACACTGGGGGAGGCCTGTGTAAGAAATTGAGTGTGATCCATTTGGAAAGACTTTAAGGAGTACATCATGGCTGATGCATCCATGCATGTGGCCAAAGATGAATCTGGAAAGAGAAAAAGGGGCCAGGCCCTTGATGGTATCTGCCGGAGGCCAAACCCTTCCAGATAATTACTAAAACTCCCTTTCCCCATTTCTGGATGACTTTCACTCTAAAAGTATCTGGAATTACAGAAGCAGGAATTTGTGAGCAGAGCACCCATAGATCAATAAATATTAATTAGATTTTTTACTTGCTCATCACAATGAAAGGCAGATTTCCTTCCTGTCTTGCCAGAAATCACCCTCAAAGGGAGACACACACACACACACACACACACACACAATGAAAAGTAAAAGGCACACTTCATTTTTAGGAAAATTAGTAGAACCAAAATCCACTTCTCCATCAATTAGATGTAACTTAAACCAAAGTAATAGAAAAAAGAATAATGTATTAGGGTAATGGTGGTAAGTACACCACCTTTAATTTAAATATAAAAGTTAAAAGACAAAATTATTAAAGATAGCTGTAACTAAAAAGCTAAAAGATACATAGTATGAACAGATATAAATTGTGATAACAAGAACAAAAAGTATAGGGAAGAAGTTAAAAGTTGCTGCATGTAATTGAAATTAAATAGTTACCAACTTAAATTAGACTGTTAAATTATACTAATATATCTATGACATTTCCAAAGTAACCATTAAAAAAATCTTTAGAACTTATACAAAAAAATGGGAAGAAATCAAATTATATTAATGCAAAAAAAATCAACATGACACAAAGAGAAAGATGGAAATAGAAGAAATGACAAAAGAACTATACCACCAACAGAAAGCAAATAACAAAAGAGCAATAGTAAATCCTTCCCTATCGATAATTACTTTGTAAAGAGATTAAATTTACCAAACAAAAGACATAGAGTGTCTGAATAAGTAAAAAATCAAAATTTAAAGAACATTGACCCAACTATGTGATGCCTGCAAGAAACTCACTTTAGAATCAAGGACATGCATTGGCTGAAAGTGATGTGATGGTGAAAAGGGCATTCCATGTAAATAGTAATCAAAAGAGAGCTGTCGTGGCCATATAACAGACAAAAATAGGCTAAGGTAAAAAAAAATCATAAGAGACAAAGGACATTGCCTTAAAGGGTTTCATTAAATAAAGAAGTAAGGAAACAGATGACATGAGTGTTATAGACCAAATGGACCTAACAAAAATATATACAACCTTCTATCCAACAGAAAAATGTACATTTGTCTCAAGTAGCCTGTGCTCTTTCTTAAGGAGAGATCTTGTGTTAGGTCACAGAAGAAATCTAAACAAATTTAAGAAGACTGAAATTCTACCAACTGTTTTATTTTCTGACCTCAGTAGAATGAAGCTAGTAATCAGTGCCAGAAGGAAAAGTGGAAACTTCACAAAAATGTTGAAATTAAACAACACTTGAACTCCATTGGTTCAAAGAATAAATAAATGCAAAAATATGTCAAGATGAACAAAAATGAAAATTCATCATACCCAAATTCATGGAATGCAGCAAACCAGAACTAAGAGAGAAATTCATAGCAATAAATAACATTAAAAAGAAGGAAGGTTATAACCTAACTTAATACCCTAGAGAGCTAGAAAAAGAACAACAAGAAAAGGACATATCTACCAAGAGCAAAGAAGTAGCAAGTATAAGACCAGAAAGAAATGAAATAGAAACTAGACAAACAGTGGAAAAAATCAACAAAACTAAGTATTGGTTTTTTGAAAGTATAAATAAAATTGAGAAAGCCTTCGAGTGCTGTGCTTTGACTGTGTTGGAAACTTAATTCCCAACATGGTGGTGTTGGGAGAGGAGCCTCATGGTACGTGTTTAGGTTGTGAGGGCTCCGCTCTAATGAGCATGGTAAGGCTGCTCTACAAGAGGTCAGTCCTTACATTCTTATAAACGTAAGCTCTTCTGCGCATGCTTGCTTGCCCTTCCGTTTTCCACCATGAGATGAGGCAGCACGAGGTCCTCACCAGATACCAGCACTGTGCTCTTGGACTTCCCAGCAGCCACGACCATGAACTAAATAAATTTCTTATAAATCACTTAGTCTCAAGTAGTCTATTATAGCAGCAGAAAGTTGAATAAAACATAGACTAACCAAGGAAAAAGACATAAAATCCAAATAAAATCAGAAAGGAACAAAGAAATATTAGAACTGATAACAGAAATAAAAGGATCCTTAGACACTACTATGAACAGTTACAGCATACTGACAAGCCAGATATACTAGCAGAGCTAGATACATTTCTGGACACATATACCCTACCAAATTTAAATCATAAAGAAATGCAAAAAAAGAATCAATTATGTCATGTACAGGTACAAATTCCCTATGATGTGATCATTATGTATGCCTAAAATTTATCGATAAACCTAATTAATAAAAAAAAAAACCTAAACAGACCAATAGCTAGTCTGGAAATTGCATAAGTAACTAAAAGCCTCTTGACAAAGCCAGACGTGGTGTGCACGTCTGTAAACCCAGCACACTGACAGCTGAAGCCAGAGGATGTCTTGAGCCCAGGAGTCCAAGACCAGCCTGGATGACATGGCAAGTTTCAAAACAAAACAACAGCAACAAAAATACCTCCTAACAAAGGAAAGTCCAAGTTAAGATGTCTTTACTGGTGAAATTTACGGAACATTCAGAGTATAATTAATGCCAATCCTCCTAACATTCTTCCAAAATTGAAGTGGGAGCCCTCCCATACTAGCCAGCTTCCCCCTTGCTGAGACACAACACCCAACATCCACGACTTAAAAGAGAAGAGGTTTAATTTGGCTCAGAGTCTCAGAGGACCCATGGTCAGCTGGCTCCAAGGCAGGACCATCATGGCGGAAGGGAATGGTGGAGCAAAGACACTTAGTTCATGGTGACCAGAAAACAGAGCAGGGGAACATTGCCAAAGAAACCATATATAGTCAGGCCTCCATGACCCACCCAGACACACCCAGAAGTATGCTTTATTGTGCCCCTAGTGGCACCCAAATAATCAAGCTTACACAGTTAACTGAACTACTACAACTCCCAAACTCAATTTATGAGGCAGCATTACCCTGACAGCAAAGCCAAAGATTCCACACAAAAAAAGAAAACCACAGGTTTTCCAATGAACACAAATGCAAAATCCTCAACAAAATACTAGCAAATTGAATCTAACATCACTTTAAAGAATGACATCCCTGGGATGCAAGAATGGTGCAACATATGAGCATGAACCAATGTGAAACACCATGTTACCTGAAAGAAGACTAAAAACCATGTGACCATCTCAATAGATTCAGAAAAACCATTTAACAAAATTCAATACCCATTCATGACAAAGATACTAAAAAAAGGAAAACTACCTCAACATAACAAAGGCCATATATGAAAATCCCATAGCTAACAGCATATTCAACAGTGAAAAACTGAGAGCTTTTCATCAAAAATCAGGAACAAGGCAAGGATCACTTTATTTAACATAATATTAGAAGTCCTATCCAGAGCAATTAGGTAAGAAAAAGAAAAAGAAAAAAAAAAAAAGTCACCCAAATTGGAATGGAAGATGTAAAATTATCTCTGAGAATGTGTCAGGGAAATTTGTTATAAATTCTAAAAAGTGTAATTTGCAATATTTATCAAACAAATACACATATATTTTGATTTAGTAGTTCCACTTCTAGAAATGGATTCTATGCTTTCTAATATATAAAATAACATGTATACCCAGGGATTTTTCTTTCAAAAAACAAAATATGGGAAACATTTTAAATGTCCACTAGTATTTCCTTCCATAAACTGTGGGATATCAGTGTAACAGAATACCATTCACAGCTATTAAAAAGAGAAAGTACTTTGAAAAACTTATTTAGATCAATTTCCAAGACACCATGTTGAGAAAGTTGAGGAATGGTATGTGTATTGCTCTCCCACCTATGTGAAAACCTGGGAAATGTATTTGTTTGCATCAGCATAAATATCTTTAAAAGAATTTCTAAAACAGAGGGAACTCTGTTGTTGGGGGACCTGGTTGAGAAGAAACTTTGAACTATACTATTTTTTAATGTTACATATTATATGTCTCATTAGTTATAGTGGAAATCAGGCCTCTGGGAACTTAATATATATTTTTTAAAAAGCACCTAAAATTTGAAATTAAAACGACGTGAAATTTTCTCTTCCATACCTTAGTTATTTCTTTCTTCTGAACTAGGTCATCATGTTCTTCACCTGTCAAAGCAAAGTTGAGAATTAAAAGTAAGTGAAATTTAAACTGGATTTAGACTTTATAGAATTCACTTATTTATTAAAGCAACACTACTAGATGGGAATGTGAATTCAAACAGAGATAGGAGCATTTGTATTCTAAACACGGCTATTAATACAGAGGGTATTTGTGTTTGCCTAAGACAGAACTAAAGTGAAGTAGGCATTAAAACAAAGTATGAAACTGGCATTTTTTTCATATTTTCTGTAAATTTTGTCATTCTGTTATTGTCTGTGATGCAAGAGGTAAATTTTTATTGTCCATACTACGCCCACTGTTAAGAAATCCAAAATGATACCTTGGAACAATTCTCGTCTGTGCCAGAGCTTGGTGAGTACATTTTTTGCCTATTTTGGTTCAAGTCAGATGCATCTGTAAATATTAAGGTCAAATTCAATAACACCCATGCCTTCTACAGGCAGAGAACTTACTCTCCAATGTGCCAGAAACTTAAATACTTTTCCTTGGTACAAAGCTGACATGTGCTTATTATAGATATATGTAAAAATACAGGACATTTATACTAGAAAACAAAAATCACTAATAGTCTCATCATCCAGAGATAAAATGACTACTTGCAGGTGGTTGATTTTGCATGTGTATATATACACACTTATATTCATCATACTGTTGTTTTACATTTCTTTTTCTTGCTGGGTTTTTCATGTAGAGGGTGAGAAATTCTCCTCTCATTAAAAGTTCTTTATGATTCTCATTTTGAAGCATCATATAATAACCCATGGTTACAGAATAGCATAATTTATTTCAGCTCTCTCCTACTATGGGGCAGTTAAGTATGTCCAATTCATCCTTGATGTTTCAAGGTTTAATACTGTTTATTAGAATTATATTTCTTGTAATAATGAGTTACTTGCATCAACCTTGTGCCGGGCGCTTACATTATCATTAATACTTGCAATGAACTTACAAAGTGAAGATTTGCATTCCCATTTTGTGGCTAGGGAACTGAAGAAGAGAGTTCAAAGTGAGAGGACTAGACTGAAATAGAAAAGTCAGCATGGTGGGGTTTTGAACCCCGGTCTCTCTTTCTCTCTTTTCTCTACGCAATGCTGTGACCACAAGACATGTGACAAACAGGTGCTTGTGACTCTGGGGCACAGGTGTGAATCCGGGATGTGGCACCTGCTGTGGAGGAGTCCCTGCGCTGGCGAGTGACCTTCTCCGGGCAGCTGGAATTTGAATCTCACCTCCACTGTGGTTTTGTTCTTATCATTACCCACGCGCAGTCATGCTCACAAAATTATAAAATGAGGAAACCTTGCCTATTTGTACAGTGGTTCCCTCCCCCAAAGAAAGTCCACTTATCGGCTGGCGAGGAAAGTGAGGAGGAATTTAAGTCTAAGGAGGTCATAGCTCTAATCCAGAAAATAGAAGATTTACGTTGACCAGAGTGGAACGTCAAATTTTCTCAAAGCCCAGATCAATAACGTAAAGAAGCCCAAGTTGTACAAACACAAGAGAAATAATTCCGAAATGTTCTGGGAGTGCTTTTGCAAGATGTATCTCAATGGCCTTATAAATTATAAGGGCATGTAAATTAGATGTCTGAAGGGGTACTTAAACCTCTCAGTTACTTTCCTGTATTTTATGAGGAAAATCACAAGCTGTCACGGGATTTTTAGATTTGGAGACTTGCAAAGACCTTGAGATACATACCTGTGAAAGCCAAGGGCCTTCGCTACAAACAGCCCTGCAGTAAATTCTACAAATGAACCTTGCCCCACATGTCTGATAATTTCTTTCAGATTGCTTCTTGGAAATGGTATTGTTAAGTTTACATGTGGCAAAACAAGCCAAAGCATCCCACAAATTCAAAATTCCCACTTAAACCACGAGTGGAGGTAAGGCGGCATTTTTAGAAAGCCTCCAAAATTGACATCTAAGGAAAATTTTAGGGAAACTTCTGCAGTATTCCCCAGTCATGGCAATACTCATACAAGAAATGCACAGTGCAGCTGAGGGCTTGAGGAAGCCCTAGCCAAAGTCATCTTGTCCCCTGCCGGAGAAGGCAGGAGGGACACCTGGGGGAGGGGAAGGCTGAGGGGACGTGGTGATCAGGGGTAAGAAGGCTGATAACAGAGAGGGGATTTCAAGAGGCAAGAGAATGTAAACACCAGTGTCTTGTGTTTCTTGGCTTTGTTCAGGGTCAAATCTTGTTTTACGTACTTTGACAATGTGCGACATTCCCCATCAGGAGACAAAGTAAAGGGTCGGTGTCTCTCTCTCCCCTCTTCTGTCTCCCTGCCCCCTCTCTGAGATTTCCTTGATTTTCTGAGATTTTTGAGTCCGATGAAGTGAGGTTGGGAGACCAGACATCCAACAGAAGTCCCCACAGAGCCTCTGCGCGCTGGGCAGAAGGAACTATCTACTCACTGGCCAACAAAAGGTTAAAAGAGCCACTTAGAAAGTTTGAAAACTCAAATGAAAGCATTTATTCTGACAAAAGCACACAAACAGGATCGATGAAAGAGCTTGTCTGGCCTGTCAAGGTGACCTCGTGAAGCTTGAAATCTCAGGGAATGAGGAGTAAATTCTCACAAATATGTGCACTAACATAAAATACAGCTTTTACCAAGATAAACTGGCTGTCGGGAACTTGTTCTCCGTGAAACATGGGTCTACCAGCCACCACAGAACACAACCCCACAACGTGAGCCCTGACAGGAACCTTGGAGCAGGCCACTTCTAAACCCATTTTCTACCCAAAGTCTCATCTAAGTCATCCAGAACGTATCCAATAACTGCCATGCTTGGTGAGTGCTCATCACATGTGAAAGACTGGGCCAGGTGCCACATTAGAAAAGAGCGCCAGTGATGGGGGGCAGGGCTGTTTTAAATGATGTAAAGAACATCAACAATATCATTAAGAAAAAAGAACTGTTTCTCTTACCATATATTCTCCCATGAATGGAGCATTTTTTGAAAGTCATGATGTTTTGAGTGAGGGTGCCCGTTTTGTCAGAGAAAACATATTCGATCTGGCCCAGCTCCTCGTTGAGCGTGGTTGTGTGAGCTTCAGCAGGCGCTGCCTTCCCCGAGTAATACATCTTCCGGTCCCAGTTTATAAAATAACTGTGTCCCAGACGAATTACCTCCATACTGTGGTCCATTAAAACAGGAGAAAAAGAGAACCGCTCCATCAACTTCAGAACACACAAAGCTTTGGAAAGTACAAAGTCTGCCAAAGTCCTCAGAGTTTAGAAGAAAATGTGGATGCGGTGTCCCAAAGTCCTATTGATCTTCAGACGTGGCTCGGTAGAGAACTGTTCATAAACCTCGGGATCTCAGTCATTTCCTTGCAGTACCGTAAAACAATAGGAATGGCTTAGCACAAAGCTTTGGGGAATGTACCCTAGTGCTCCATGCCCAGTACCCAAGCCCAGGGGAGATTTCTGTGTAGCACATTAATTTGCTCTCCTTCTATTTCTTAGGGGAATCTAATTATTATTAAACACGTTTGTCATGTGCAGTGTCATCAAAATATATGATGAATGTTTCAATTTTTTAAAATTATTACAACAAAAGACACATTGCCATTCATCTACCTCAAATTACTCCCCTTCACTTTGGACACATGTCTCCCATCACTCTTGCCACTTTCCAAAGCAGTTCTGGAAGTCCTCTATCATGTGTGTCTTTATAAGATGTGATCAAAAATTAGGTGAATGCTGCTGCTTAGTGACATCTAGTGGAAAGTCAGACTCATAAAAACATGAGTGTGCCCTTATCTGCCTTATTCACTGGATTTGGCACCATGTGACTTTTGGTTCATTCCCAAAGTCAAAATGACCATGAACCAGGTATGGTGGCACATAGTTATAATCTCAGCCCTCGGGAGACTGAGGCAGGAGGAGTGCTGCAAGTTTGAGGCCAACATAGGCTATATAGTGAGTTCAAAGCCAGCCTAAGTTACAGGGTGAGACCCTGTCTCAAAAAATAAAATAAAATAAAATAAAAGACCATGAAAGGTAGACATTTTGAATTAATTCACAACATCAAGGCAGGTATGACAGAGCAACTAAAGACACTCATGGAAGAGGATTCCAGAGCTGCTTCAGAAAGTGGCAAGAACTATGAGGTTAGTGTATCTGAAGCAAGGAGGAGTATTTTGAGGGGGATTAATGGCCATGTATTTTTTACTATAATATATTTTTAAATTTAAATATTCAGTGTATTTTTTTCTCACACCTCCTATGTCTGGTCTAAAGAAATGTGTTCTGTCCAATACACTGATGTGATTTTACTTTGCCAAAAGAGGCAGAAAATTGCATACCTCTCTTGAAGCTCTAACCAAATCATAATAGCTACTGAGTGAAAACAGAGGTGTGTTTGCGTACTCTTCCACCTGTTTATTGGGAAAAAAGCATTGTTCAAGTTCTAGTAATAATTTATAACTTCTCGACTTTAAAAATGGAATTTCTGTGGCTAAGGGCATGAATTCTTTCAATGCTTGTCATATATAATGCCAAATTGACTTCCAAAATGGTTATGACCATGTAAGCTTCTACCATCAGAATATGGAGAACTATCAATTCAAAGAGCATCTTACTAATTTTTACTGCCATATTTTTTCAAATCAGGGAGTTGAATGCTTTTTTCAAATTTTATTGTCCAGTTGTATTTCTTCCTGGAATTATCTACTTATATAACTGACTGTTTCATTTTTCCTATTCTGATATTAGTGTTTTTCTCATAGATTTTTAAAAATTCTATAGATATTAAAGCTATTGACTCTATGTCAAAAAAAAAAAAACAGTGGAGGTGTCCTACCCAGTTTATCACTTGTCTTTTCATTTTGTTTCCAGTTTTTGACATGAAGTTTTCTCTTTTTAACTGATCAAATCTAATAATAATTTATAGGTTTGTTTGAGGAGTTTTGCATAAACAGGCCTTCTCTATGCCAAGATTATACAGTATATGCATAGATGTGTGTTTTTCTTGTAGCTTTTATTGATTTTTTTTTCACATTTACTTCTCTAGCCCAATTGGAATCCATTGACTACAAAGCTAATTTCAATTTTTTACAAACAGAAAGATTTTTCATAGCTATTTGCTGAATACAGACCCCATAGGTTGGGATGCCTTCTACGTCACATGTAATTACTCATTAGACATTTTATGGATTTCAGTTTTGTTAATTGATATATTACTTAATGCATCTCTTGCTTTCATCATTTCAGCTTTATGAAACCTGGAAATACCCAAGAGGACATCAAAGCACCTTTATTCTCTTCTGTTAGCTGTAATCATTCATTTATTCCTTGTGATAGAAGTAACATATTCATCTAAATAAACTTTAAAACCAAGATATTGGGAGTTTTAGAAAATTTATTTGGAATTTTTCTTAGATCTGTGTTAAAATCTTAATTATTTGAAAAGAACTGATATTTCATAAAGCTGAATACAACTTCAAGAAGAATAATAAATCTTCCCAGGAATCCAATTTTTAAAAGTATCTCTACAAGTAAAGAGTTTTAGTTTTGTTTTGTTTTGCTTTGCTTTGCTTTTCACATATACCCCCAATATTATATCCTTTATTGATGAGTTTTTAAAATTATTACTGGTATAAAAGAAAGCTTTTAATTTTTTAAAAAGATAGCTCATGGAATTAGATACTTAACTGAATTACCCTGCAAAGAGGTTTATAGATTGTTCTTCTGATTTTCTACATTGATAACCACTTGTATATGTTCTTTTTTTATATGTTTATTGCAGTTTCAACTTTATGTCTTCCTTTGTTGATTGATATTTCACTTTCTTTATATATTAACAAGGCATTCGGAAGAAGATAAGAGAGCAATGGTAATAGCAGAGAATGAAGTTTATTTCTGATCTTAGAGGAAATTATGTCTTGGATTTCTCATCTGAAAACTAAGAAAGATGGACTAGAAGACACCCAAGCCCCTCCTGAGTATTAATTCTGTGCTTCTACTCCTATAAGTCTACGTTTCTTCTCTAAAAAAGTATGGTTCCACTCCATTTTTAAATATTTGGATGGCACCATTTTTTCTCCTAAATTGAAAGCACATCATCACTATGTACAATCATATGATGTATAGATAAGTTATACTCTGCATGTATTTATTTATATATTTGCATGTAATGTTTACTTTTCTGTAACCTCTCCTCTACATACACACACACACACACACACACACACACACACACACACACACACACACTTCTTTATAAATTCCTCACTAGCTGGGCTGATTCTGCATAGTTTTTATAATTTCTTTCACTCAAAAGGTCCAGGACAGAGTTGTGCCTGTCATATGCAACTAAGCAGTGTTGAGTGAATAAATCCTGGCCATCTAGTCACTGACTTCACTAATAAGGATATTAAGACCTAAGATTAAGTGACTAAGCCAGGATCACACAAATAATTAGCCACAGAGCCAAGATCGGAGCTCTGTATTTGGTAATGCCAATGTAAACTTAGCCTAAACAAAGACATTTCGCAGTATTTCCCCCTTATCTGAGGTTTCACTTTCCATGGCTTCAGTTATCCACAGTGACATCCAAAAATATTAAGTGGAAATTTCTAAAAATAAACAATTTATGCTTTAAATTTTGTGCTGAGTAGCATGATGAACTCACATTCCATCTGCTCCCAGTGGCCTGAGATGTGGATCACTCCCTTGTCTAGTGTATCCATGTTGTATATGCTACCCACTCAGTGACATCACCACCATCTTGGTGAACAGACTGATTGTGGTACTGCAGTGCTTGTGTTCAAGGGACCCTGACACGGGAACCTAACGTGACATCACATGCCTATATCATTCACCTCTCTTCATCTCATCATGCAGGCACTGTGTCATCTCCCATCATCCAAGAAGAAAGGTGAGTATGCCATAATAAGATATTTTGAGAGAAAGAAGGACTGACCCTATTTGCATAACTTTTATGATAGTATATTATCATGGGTACATCTTATTAATTATTACTGTTAATCTCTTACTGTGCCTAATTTATGAATTAAACTTTGTCATAGATATGTGTGTACAGTATAGAAAATAACAGAATATACAGGCCTCAGAACTATCTGCAATTTTAGGCTTCCACGGGGGGGGTCTCGGGATGCATCCCCCAAGGAGAAGGGTGGCTATTTCTGTGCAAATCATTTGAAGCTTTCAATGATCTGAAAATCTAGAAACTCAAGCAAAATGACTCTAACCAAATCTGATTTTCCTGTGTTGCAGTACAAGCCAATGGAAGTATTCAAAATTCAGTTAGATTCCTACAGTTTAAAATAGCACTGAGAAGTTGAGTGCACTGATTCCTTGGGAAAGAGGACTCAGAGCATGGAACGTGCTGCCCTTCCTTTTAGAAAAGCTGAGGAAGGAGACAAAAGTTCACAGAGAGCCTAATTAGAACTACTCCGAGTGCGGAGCTTATGGGTCCGCCCATGCTGAAGCAAAACAAGCAGCATGGAAATGAGTTCCAAATGCTTCAGGAAGAATACTCAAAGCTAATTCCTCGGGAGAATAATGGCTGCATCTCTTAATACGTAAAAACAGTCCTTATAGCTGGATGTGTCTTAACACAATAGATAAACAAGGTAACAGCATAAAATATCCTGTCAAAATAAATGTCTTTCTCACCTGGAATTGTTAGCCATTTAAAATAAACTGCACTCTTCTCCTCAAGTGACATACAAGGCTAAGTTACCCTGCGTACTTATTCAGAAGCCTAGCAGAAGCTCGCGTTAGAAGGCCTGGAGCCCTCCGAACAGAAATGCCTAGAGTTCTCTTATTCCCCGCCTCAGTCTTCGAGACAAGCAACCTGACATTCCTCGGAATGCTGTTTCTTCCAGCTGAGATCAGAACGACTCTTCTTACTTGGGAGAGAAATTTCACATTTACTCCTCATCGGCACTATACCCTCCCACCAAGGAGAGAAGTCGCCTCTTCTTTCTCTGGGGACTTCTTCGCTGAGTAATAATTCAAGCACAGCTCGGGGACAGAGGGAAAATGTGGTGACAGTTGTCAGAGTCATGGGTTTGGATTTTGGTTCTGCCCCTAACTAGCTCCATAATCCTGAGTAAGGATAGGGAAGTATTTTATATAAAATATTTTAAAGGAAAAAGAAAAACATCCATAGAGTTTTTGTAAGGCATCATATCTTATGGTACATTACAAACCGTCAGCAATTTCGAAAATTATAAAGAGCACGTATGAGAAAATAGGTTTAAACAATAAAGTGCTATGCTGATCTTAAATATATATATATATATATTTATTTTTCTATTACATACATATATATACACATATGTGTGTGTATAAGGTGGTATTATTTATTATTTGGAGCAGAAAAGAGCCCCAAAATCAATTATTATAATACCCTCATTTTATAAAGCAGCACATATTTGACAGACATAGGGAGGCAGAGAGAGAAGGCATGTACTTTCTCTAAGGTCACATAGCTATTATTTTCAGTGTCAAGACCAGAAACAGTGGGCCGGTGAGATGGCTCAGCGGCATAAGCACCTGCCTGGCAAGCGTGAGGTCCTGAGTTCGACTCCCGGTGCCCACATACGAAAAAAAGAGCCAGTGATATCGCTCGGCGGCACGGGCGCCTACTGGCGCGCGAGGTCCTGAGTTTGATCCCCTGTACCCACAAAAAAAAAAAAAGACCAGAAATGGGTTTGGACTATTACAAATAGGTTTTCTGCGACCCCTGCACATTAGAAGTAGAAGGAATGCTAACCTGAGAATGCAGCCTTGGGCTCTAAAAAATAAAATCAATCTTTCAAATCATTAAATAAAAGCACATCAATTCACTTCAAGTCAGGAACTTATACAGAACAGACTTTCTTCATAAGGACATACGAAACTGCACATGAGCGGATGGGAAGCCACCGTGCTCATTTATTATTCATTCGGGACGTAAAAGGAAAGCCATGAAAGCTGACTGTAGCTCCTCTGGCAAAGAGCAGGATTTACAGGCTTCATAATTGACTTCAAGCATGAGAGGTACTGAGAATCAAAGATGAGCCAGAAGGACACGGTTTAAGCAGATCCACTCTGACCACAGCTCCAGAACCCAGAGCGACTTCCAGTGCTGTGGCCGCAGGCTGCTGCTTCAAGACAATTTCCCACAGTGTGACATTTCACAAGGGGGAATTGTATGCGTTAAGCTCCCCTTGCTTCATCATAGCTAGCTTTTGGGAAAGAGAGAAAGAGAGGCTAGTAAAAATGACCAGGGGTCAGAGCTGGAGATTTGGGGTATTGTTAAAGTCCTGCTGACGACAGGTGCCGAACAACCAACTCCTCTCTGCTCCGGCATCTGGGACCATCTGGCCCAGTCAGGGGAGGATAAGATGGAAGAGGTGTCAGGTGCAGATTCCGGGGCCAACTCCTCAGTCTTATCAAAGACAGACATGAACACAACATATGTGTATATACACATACATGTGTACACATACTACAGACAGAGCCTTGTGTGTGTATATGGAGAGAGAGAATAACACAGACAAGTAGAGACAGCGAGACCATTTTAGTTCTAGTTTATTTTAGCTCTAAATCTGTAAATGGCAGGTCAAGATGCAGTGGAAATTATGAATCACACTTATCTAACAGCCAACAAGCACTGCCTACTATGTTTTAATTTCTTTACGTACTCACTACTAATAATGGGAAAAATTATATTCATTAAACTTTTACAGTGTGTCAAGCAGTCTTCCAAGAGCTTTACAGGAATTTACTGAGTCCATATACAGTCCTATGCAAAAGAACTATCATTTTCTCCATTCCCTTCCATACCGGAAGGTGAAGTAACTGCCTGGTATTACAGAGCTATGCCTACACCCAGGTATCCGCAGCCAGACTAGTGGTGGAAAGGTCCCATCCACGTTGATCTCCCCAAATGTTCTTTTTCTTACCCCAAACCAACCCAATTCTAGTTGATCAGGTTGCATGAGTTTATATTACAATCCATATATTCCAAAGAAAATCATTTCTAAGAAACCAAATCAAATCAAGAATTAAGGGCCGGTGAGATGGCTCAGCGGCGTAAGCGCCTGCCTTGCAAGCGCGAGGGCCCGAGTTCGACTCCCGGATCCCACATACGAAAAAGGGGCCGGTGATATCGCTCAGCGGCACGGGCGCCTGTTGGCGCGCGAGGTCCTGAGGTCGACCCCCCGGTACCCACAAAAAAAAAAAAAAAAAAAAGAATTAAATAAAATGCATTTATTTAAATGTGAAAATGTGAAAGTTAAACCAATTAAACAGCATAGTTGCCTCATCTGCAGCAGATGTAGCAGGTCATGAGCAGTCAGAGCAAGACATCCATCTCACTGTTATAATTAAAAAAAAAAAACAAAAGTGATTGCATAAAACAATTGATGAAATGGCTTCATTAAAGTATAAACTCTCATCTTACCTCACATATAATGAAATGGGCACCACTGTGTTGAGAATAATAATATAGGACCAGAATGTTAAGAATCCTGAGAACACAGAATTCTTCTCTTCTTCATTCTGAAAGAGGAATGTTCTGAACTGGCCTCCAACTTGATTCTCCCAGATCGAATTTCCTATTGCAAGAATAATTCCCAAGCATACCAAAAACCCAAAAATCTGAAATAAGAATAGAAGTCTGGTTAAGGTTAACTTGAACCCAAAACTAGTCATATAAACATTATCTAATTACACTTCTAACTCCCAGAAATCATCATCTGAACATCAAGTTAGGCAAACCTCTTATTTCTTACCATTAATCCGTATGAACAAAATTTAACATTTTTATGTCAGAAGCATTGCTAAATATCTGACACACACTTTCTCAGTCTCCCACTGACTGAGTTAGAAACAATCACCTGTATTTTACAGATGAAAAACAAAACAAAATAAAACAAAGCACAGAAAGACTACAACTCATCCATGGTCACACAGGCCAACAACTTCACATCCTCAGTTTGTGATAAATGCATGTATTTAAGTAGCTTAAGCAAAGAAGACCATGTGCCCTGATTGGCTCTGGAAAGCCCACTTTATATCTATTGCCCAGGAAGAGTATTACTAATGTTCCCTTTCACCTTTGTGAGTGTCTTTACAAGGTATGATCGAAAATAACACGAGTGGTCCTGCCAAGTGCTACCAAAGGAAAGGCAGGCTCATACTAACATGACATACACACATGACAGTGTGTCCTCATCTGCCTCATTCACCAGATCTGGCATTTTGTGATCTCTGGCTCTTCCCCAAAGTCGAAATGACCATGAAGGGAAAATCCATTCAGGACATTCAGGCAGCCAGAACAGTGCAAATAAAGACACTCACAAAACAGGACTTCCAGAAATGCTTCAGAAAGTGTTAAGAATGATGGGATAACTGTGTTTGAAGTGCAGAATATTTTGAGGGGGGTTAACAGCAATGTGTTCCTTACTGTAATAATTTTTTAAATTTAAATATTCACCAAATTTTTATCGTACCTCATATAGAATTTCCTTTTGAGAATTAAAAATGGGGGAAACACCTTGAAAATTGTTAGCAGATGATTGCATTGTTATTAGTATCAGGATTAGAAAGATACACATTTTGGAAGTAGAGTGATTAAAGGCAACAAAATCAGTCCATTGCAAATTTAAAATCCTAGCCTTGAAAAGGAAAGACACCAACCCAGCAAACAAGGTAAGACCTGAGTGGAAAAACACGATGTAGGGACTTTGTTCTAAATGTCACTGTCAGAAGTTAGGCTTGAAAATAGGGAAGTGTTCCTATTTCTTTTTTCCTCTAAGAAAGAATAATCATAATTTCTAGAATCATTTTCTTCTTTATTGTCTCCTGAATAAAATAAGGGTGTAAGAAAACAAAATAGGGGAAAACTTTAAAGTTTATTAGGAAACTATATATTAGAGAAAAGTAGAAATGTGAAGCACCAATGTCTTGCCAATTGAGTACCTGTATCATGGTAGCCATTTTTTAATGGTTGGTACTATAAGTTAATGGAACCGAATTATTTTTAAAGCATTAAAATTGGTGATAACTGGCATTAAATGTCATAATTTAATGATGGACTTGCCTTCTAAGTCCCCAAAAGATTATCTACTTTCTATTACAAAGAGCTAGGATAGTCCCTGTTTCACATCCAATAATTTTACTCTGTGCAGGATATATACAGAACTCTTATGCGAGCCCCGGAAGTGGGGATAGGGCAATTTAAATTGGGAATTGTAGAAGCACATGCCACCTTAGTCCCACGAACTCTGCCTCAAGGGATCAAGCATAGCTGGACGAAAGCCAGGTCTAGGGGTGGTACTTAAACCAAAACACAGCCTGGTTAATATTTTGTATCCAGCAAGTATTAATTTCCTTCTTTCCTTATTCAGAATCCAACTATTACATATCAGTTAAACAAATATATATACTGAGCTCGGATTTTTTAAGGTTGCTGGTAGAGGTACACAGGGAAACATGGTTCAATGCCACTGTCCCCATATTTCAAAGTCAATGCCTTCAAACTTAACACCTCTGTAAGGAGACAAAGCAATGAGTCAGATAATAACTAGATCAACCATACAAGGTAGCACAAGATTAACTAGCAAAAGAATGAATGTGAAAAATATCTGATTGTATCTGGTAAGTGAGTGGGAGAGAAAATCACTTCAAAAAATTCAAGGGAGAAAAAAATTCATAAGAGAGAGAGAGAGAACTATGAACTAAAGAGGTTTAGGTACCTCCATGAAGGAGGATAATTGGGACCTCATCAGCAGAATCAGCCACATAATTGCAGGGCCCAGTGCAAAATGAAAGTACATGGTCACTTGGTGAAAAGTATTAAGAATCTCTAGCTAGCTACAGCAGATCAATAATCTACCATAAGATCCTTCAGAGTGTAGGGCCCTCTCTAGCGGCATGGGTCATTCTCCCATGAAGCCAGCCCTTCAGCAGCTATGTAGAGAGCATTTGAGCAAAGGTAACACAACCAAAACACCAAACTGCCTTTAAAATTATGTTTTGTTTTTCAAACACGAATCCTTGGAGTAGAGGGAATGTGCAAGAGCATGCAGGCCTCCATAGGCACTAATCTACCTCTCATGATAAATTCTACCTTCGATTGAGAATTCATCACAACCTAGGAAACAGAAGGCAGCCAAACTCCACAAGGAGAATGTCGGCTTCTGAGAGAATGCCCAGAAATACAAAGTAAATATATTAAGATAACAATGACTAGTGGTATTGCCTAATTTTGTTATCGTCACTTACCCACAGCACTAGTGTATCCATCAATCTGTCAATGCTGGTCCTTTTAAACTTTGTCTTACCACTGTTCTGCATGAGTTTAGTGTCAGGACCTGCAAAGAAAATTAGTAACAACTTTGGAACTATTAGATTATGTGTTATTATTATTTTTAACTCTTACTCATACCAATGTTTCTGAAAGGGAAAATATAGTTTTCAAAATAATTTAATTTGTATTAAGAGCAAGGGCCATTAGGTTGCATGCAGTTTGTTTGCTTTTCATTTTTGCAGTGCTGATGATTGCACCCAGGACCGTGCACATACGAGGCAGCTGCTCTACCACTGAGCTACATCTCCAATCCTTGTACATGATTCGTAACTACAGACTTAACAATAATCCTGGTCACAGAAAGAGAACTGGTCGCAGTAGAATAAGTCCAGGTAGAACTTGTCGCTGTAAAGTTTAAGAAATGCTATTTGTCAAAAATCTGTGCATGAATGTGCTTCCAGTCTGAAATAGTTAAAGACAACAAACTCAATAAAAGGAAGGAATTATTTGGAAATATTAAAAGAATGAAGTAACAAACATAATTCAGACTGCTAAAGTTAAAAAATGAAGGATAAAATATCAAATTCCAGGTCCACTTCCCAAAAAGGCAAATCTTTGAGGTGTCTTTAAAGGATAAACAAACAAACAAACAAAAAAGAAAACCTCCAAAAAGTTCAGCAAGTCAGTTAAATCTTTTATGTGACTGTGACCTGTATATGTAACATGTACTTTTGTAAAGCAAGAATTAGTCTTGTATTATCATGATATATTTACTGAGCACCTTTCAAGAAATTCTAAGAGTATGATGAACAGCTGTAGAGGTGGTTTATTAGGTTATTAGCAAATCAGAATATTAGAGTATATTGCTAAGAAAATTCCTGGACAGAGAAAATTCTAGAAGCAATTACTTTAATTATAACTGACTTCCATAGTGTTCCCACTCCACACCATCTTCCCATTATTATTAATCAATGCAGTCACTTAATACAGAAGGAAAGAGAAAACAAAAGAAAGGAGAAAAGGGATGCACATGAAATCATACACCATTCTAGACACCAGGAAAGGGGGGGCATATCCTTAAACAGCCTTCCTTTCCTTAAGAGACAAATAGAAGCAAAAACGGGGGTCTCAGAGCAATTCATTGTCTTGAGTTGCAGACTGAACCCCAATGTCCTATTTCCAGCCTTGATGTGTATAAAAGACCCCCCATATTTTCTCACTATGGTTTATTAAGGTCATATGGACATTGAGGCTGAGAAAGACTGGTTCTGTAGTGAAGGTCACAAAGACCAAATAAAGTTTGAGATTCCTAAAACTGAAACACTGACAGAGCAATTTGGTGCTAAAAATTTATATCTCTTACGCACATGAACATACACAGACTAATAAGGACTCCACTTTAAGGGTCGGTAAGCACTTACTTAAATACACCCACAGATGTTTATACATACCTCTCTTCTTCCCTTCAGAGTCAAAGACCTTGAAGGAATTTTCCATACTCAACCACCCCTATTTCCTCATCTCGGTCATTACTCAGCCTCATTTTGGGGCCAGTCTCTACACCCAAACATGTGGTGAACATCATCAATAGCCTCCATGACTCCCTGGCCTCTGCAGCCTGCAGCCGGTTGGCTGTTCTCTGCCTCTGAAACACACTTTGCCTTGGCCAAACACTGTGTTACAATGTTCTCCCGCTTTTACTCCTACTTCTTTAGTAGCTCCTTCTCTGTCTTCCATGATGCTTAATCCTCCGCCCAGGTGTTAAATGCTGAGATCCCTTTAGACTCAGGCATAGGGTAGCTCTTCTTACTCAATCCATCTGCCCCGGGCAATCTTACTTAGGACCACACCTTTAACACCATCTATAGACCAAATGTGTACCTCCAGCTCCATGCTCCTGTGAGCTCTCAACCCATATATCTAAGCCCGTGTATTTAGTTGCCTATGTGCCATCTCTACTTGGATCTTTCTAAGGCCCCTCCAGTGGTCCTCATCCAGCCTACCCAGGGATCTTTCTCCAGGATTCTTATCTCAAGAAATAGAATGGGAGGGGGAAAAGATGGCGGATGAATAAGAAGCAGGCAGCGAAACTCTCTCTAAAAGTTGCCATTGGAACACGGGAATATAGTGACTGTGAGAGTGCAGGAGGGGGGGAGATGCCTCCCCGGAACCCAGAAAAGTTCTGAAGCGCAGCTTGGGACCCCCGGCACCAGTGAAGGGGACTTTTCAACAAAGAAGGAGCAGACCCTGCGCGCACCTTCTACCATCCCAGGAACCGCGGCACGACAGAAGCTCAAAGCTGCGGACACACGGTGACAGCTGGCGCCCAGGGAGCCCCCACGGAGGATCGCGAGACAGCGGCGGGGCAGGGGAGCGGCGGAGAACGGCGCTGGCCGGCGGTGTCTCTCAGCCACAGCTGTCCCGCGCCAGAGAGGGACTGGCCGGGCGCCATTGTGGGGGGTGCGGCGAAAATCTGAGCAGCGCGAAAACACAGCGCTGGGAACTCGCGCACCGGACAGGGCGGCGCCGTGCCTCTCAGGCCCAGGGAAAGGGAAAGTGAAAGTGCGCTGAGGGCCGCAGGTGAATGAGACCGGTCTCCGCCTGAAAGTCCACGCTTCTGCTCACCGCCCGCCAGAGGGCGCTCTTGGCTCTCTGGGACGGACCTGCACGGAACAGGACTCTGTCACCACACGGTGCCTGCCTACAGCAGAGTCAACACCTGGAACTGATTCTTTGTAATTTTTTTATTTTTATTCTTATTTTTTTCTCTCTCATTAGTTTTTTGTTCTGGTGAAGGGTTTTTTGTTTGTTTGTTTGTTTGTTTGTTTTTTGGTGGGGTTTTATTTTTGTTTTGTCCGTTTCGTTGTTTTTGTCTTCGTCTTTGTTTCTGTATGTGTATTTGCTCTTTCCTTCATTATTCTCTCTGGTTTTTATGAGTGTAAATAGCGCCTCTAACCTCTTTGTGATTGTGGTTGTGATCTGTTCTTCCTTATATCCCTTCCTTCTCTTTTTCCCCCCAGTCCTCTGCACCAGTGTCCCAATGTTAGTGGGATCCCTCTTGGTCCTCTAACCTTACATCTAATTCCTTCCTATTCTCCCAATACTCTATTTCCTCCTTAACTCATTTTAAATTTAAACTCCTGAGGGAAAAATTGACATACATAGGACTTGTATACTGCATATAATTTTTCTGGTGTGTTTTAGATTTTGTTATATAACCGCAACTCTACTCTATACAGCTAAAAGTGGTAAATAACTGGTTAGCTCAGTATGGCATTTTCTAGGCTGTGTTTGATGCTTTAGTTACCATTATAGCCAAATGTGAAATAATTGTTCTAAACATCTTTCCTTCCTGATATTTCTTGATTGAGATTGACTAAGGGACACAGAAAATACAGTAGCACATTACCAAAGAATCAAGGACTGGGCCAAACAGGTAGCAACTCCTCATATCCAACGAAATGAAGAGGTAGGATCTGGCAGAAAGCTCAAAACCCAAAAGCAAGCTCCACTTGGAAGATACTGCAGAGAAGTAGTCATCTTCTAAAGATCTTGAGCACTAGCAATAAAGTAACCTACCGTAGGTAATTTGCAAACATCATCCCAGGAATTAAATTAAAGAAAGAAAAAATGAGACGACACTTAAACAAGATGTAACCCCACACATCTAATTCACCAAAGGCAAACATAGGGGGCAACAAGGTGGGACAATCCGAAAGCCACCCACCTGGCCTATCTGAAGGGGTAACAACAAAGCAACTGAATGAGGCTCTGGAAAAAATTAAAACAGAAATAATTTCACAGATAACTGCAGAGATAATGTCCACAATGAAGACCATGCTTAAGGACACTATAGCTGATACAGACAAAAAAATAGACGAGCTTAAGAAAACTATAGAAACCATGAATGCTCAGCATAGGAAAGAAATGGAATCCATAATGCAGATTCAAGCAGATATCCAAGAGAACAAAAATTCCATTGAAAGTATTTGTAGCAGATTAAGCCAATGCGAGGACAGGATCTCAGATATAGAAGACAGGCTTGCAATTAGTGATCATGAAAAGAAAGAATTCTTAAAAACAGCAAGGGACCATGAAAAATCAATTCAGCAGCTGCTAGATGACTCAAAGATAAACAACTTAAGAATAATCAAAATAAATGAAAAAGCAGGAGACAGCATCAATGACATTAAAACCTTGTTCAATGACATTATCAGGGAGAACTTCCCTGAAAGAGAAAAAGAATTTGACCCCCCTATAAGTGAAGCTTTTAGAACACCAACTAGACATGATCAAAAAAAAACTTCAGCCAGACATATCATAGTCAAGATCCCAGAAATTCAACAGAAGGGCAGAATCTTAAAAGCTGTTAGGGAGAAGAGACAAATCACCTATAAAGGAAAACCCATCAGAATCACAGCTGACTTTTCAGCACAAACCCTCAATTCAAGAAGAGCTTGGAATGATGTATTTCAAGCTCTAAAGGAAAATAATTTTCAACCCAGATTGATGTACCCCGCAAAACTATCTTTCAAAATTGATGGAGAAATAAAATACTTTCATGACAAAGAACATCTGAGAAAATTTATGACCACCAAACCAGCACTCCAAAATGTTCTGAAGGACATTCTAGAAAGAGATAGGAACCCCAACAGAAGGAATCCACCAGGCAGGGCAGATAATTAAGTAGCAGGAAAGGGGAAAAACAAAGAGTGGGAACCAACAACAGGAAAATATCATGACAAGTATAAGTCAATACATATCAGTTTTAACCATCAATGTTAACAGTCTCACTTCAATCAAAGGGCACAGACTGGCAAAATGGATCAAGAAGCAAGATCCAACAATATGCTGTATACAAGAAACACATTTAATTCAGAAAGAAATTCATAGACTGAAAGTCAAAGGATGGAAAACAATACTCCATGCCACAGGAACCCAGAAAAAAGCAGGGGTAGCTATTCTTTTTGCAGACAAAGTGAACTTCAAGCCAAGAATGATTCAGAGAGATAACGACGGTCATTACATCCTTGTAAAGGGAACAATCCAAGAGGAAGAGATAATGATCATAAATATATATGCATCAAATACCAGTGCACCCAGCTATATAAAACAAGTACTAAAGGACATGAAAAATCAAATAAGTGCTAATACAATTATATTGGGAGATCTCAATACTCCACTGTCACAAAAAGACAGATCAACTAGACAGAAAATCAATAATGAAATAGTAGAACTGAACCAAACTTTTGAACAAATGGACTTAGTAGATGTCTACAGAGTGTTCCACCCCACAACATCAGAATACACATTCTTCTCAGCTGTACATGGGACGTTCTCCAAAATAGACCACATACTAGCTCATAAAACCTGCTTAAGTAAATGCAAAGGAATTGAAATTATCCCATGCATATTATCAGACCATAGTGCAATGAAATTGGAAATCAATGGCAAAAGATCTCACAAAAACTCCCTAAACACATGGAAATTAAACAGCACCCTCCTGAACAACCAATGGGTCACAGATGAAATTAAAGAAGAAATTAGACACTTTCTACAACTGAATGATAATGACAGTACAACATACCAGAACTTATGGGATACAATGAAAGCAGTCCTAAGAGGGAAATTTATAGCATTAAATACTTATATCAGGAAAATAGAGCAAGCGCAAATAAACAACTTAATGGTGAACCTCGAACTTCTAGAAAAAGAAGAGCAGGTTAAGCCAAAAGCCCGTACAAGAGAGGAAATTATAAAGATCAGAGCAGAAATTAACGTATTGGAGACTAAAAAAACAATACAGGGCCGGTGAGATGGCTCAGCGGCTTAAGCGCCTGCCCTGCAAGCGCGATGGGCCCGAGTTCGACTCCCGGAACCCACATACGAAAAAGGGGCCGGTGATATCGCTCAGCGGCACGGGCGCCTGCTGGCGCGCGAGGTCCTGAGGTTGACCCCCCGGTACCCACAAAAAAAAAAAAAAAAAAAAACAATACAAAGAATCAACGAAGCAAAAAGTTGGTTCTTTGAAAGAATAAATAAGATTGACAAACCCTTATCCAACCTTATTAAAAAAAGAAAAGAAAAGACTCAAATCCATGCAATTGAAAATGAAAAGGGTGATATCACGACGGACCCTGCAGAAATCCAGAAGATCATCTATACCTATTTTGAAAATTTATATTCTACTAAGATGGAAAATGCAGAAGAAATGGACAGATTCTTAGATTTATATGAATTACCAAAGCTGAATCAAGAAGATTTAAAAATCTTAAATAAACCAATATCAACCAATAAAATTGAAGATGTAATTAAAAACCTCCCAACAAAGAAAAGCCCAGGCCCTGATGGATTCACTGCCGAATTCTACAAGAAATTTAGAGAAGACCTAACGCCACTACTTCTCAAACTTTTCAATGAAATTGAAAGGGAAGCAATACTCCCAAATTCATTCCTGGAAGCAAGCATTACCCTGATACCAAAACCAGAGAAGGACCCAACTAAGAAAGAGAACTACAGGCCAATCTCCCTAATGAACATAGATGCAAAAATCCTTAATAAGATACTGGCAAACAGAATCCAACAAATCATCAAGAAGATTATACACCATGACCAAGTTGGATTCATCCCAGGGATGCAGGGACGGTTCAACATACATAAATCGATAAATGTAATACACCATATTAACAGAACCAAAGACAAAAATCACATGATCATCTCAATAGATGCAGAAAAAGCTTTTGACAAAGTCCAGCACCTTTTCATGATAAAAACCCTACAGAAAATTGGAATAGAGGGTCTTTATCTCAACCTGGTAAAAGCTATCTATGACAAACGAACAGCCAATATCATACTAAATGGCCAAAAACTGAAAGCCTTCCCTCTAAAATCAGGAACAAGACAAGGATGTCCACTGTCCCCACTCTTATTCAACATAGTTCTGGAAACTTTAGCCAGAGTGATTAGACAAGAGAAAGAAATAAAAGGAATAATGATTGGAAAGGAAGAAGTTAAATTATCGTTATTTGCAGATGACATGATACTCTACACAGAAGACCCCAAAAACTCTATTGTTTTAGGCAATGTACCTATGTGCTTTTAAACTTTCACATCAGCTAATACTTAAAATAATACTTAAAATAAGTCAACAAATTAGGTATAATAATCCACCACTCACTAAAAATGAAAATGAAGCTTAAAGAATTTAACTTGCCCAAAACTGATCTAGTCTAGTCACAAGTCAAGTCTCAATATAACTAACTCTAAAGCTCTTGCTCTTAACTGCTATTTGTAAACCTGCATGAGTCAGTCAACCAATGTTCATTTAAGACTGTGTCCATTTCAGGATCCGAACAAGAAACAAATGACACGTTGAATGAGGATAATTACAGGACAGTATCTTTACACGGAGACTCTACAGGGATGGGATTGCCACTGGACCCCAGGGTAAGAGGGTGCAGGGTTTGCAACCTTTTGGGGATGGGTGACCTTTTGTTGAGGGACCCAACCTGCCAGACATGACCACACAAGAATGTGGCCTGGGGGAACAAATACCTTGGCCTTAATCCTCTTTCTCCCTTTGATCTCTTCCCAGGAATTCCCAAGTCAGAGTCCAACTAGAGGCCAAAATCTAATGAAACCTATTAGTGTCGACCACACAAGTCAGCTTCCAAGGCAAAGAAAAGGCTGGAAGAGGGTGACAGCAGACCCAGAGGGGCAGATGGGGACACCCAGCACCAAAATCCATGTGCACCAAGATGGCACTGGACACAAGAGACTCTTTAAGGACTGAGGCTCCCACTCTCACAAGCAAGACTCACCCCTCTCCTGGGCAGAAAGGAAAGTCAGTGCCAGGAAGTATGGCCTGCTGTCAGCACATATTAGGTCTTCATAAATTATAGGCGTGTCAAGTCAACCACGTCTGTCAAGTATATTCCCTTATAATTCTTAAAGGTAGGTATAACTAGAGTACTGATAAAAAAGAATTCTTTTTGTATTCACTGTTATAAGATCTAGGTATTCACCTGGAACTAGTTCCTCAACCAAATGTCCCAAGACTTAGGAGATCAGAGACACACATCTGTTCAACTCCGACAGGAACAAAACTGAGCATTAATTCCTCTGCTTGCCATTTCGCTAGTTAAGTTTTCTATTACCTTTGGTGCCCAGACTAAAGTCAATGGAGGCATTCTCTGCTTTGCAAATGCCCACCTGCTGAGTCCCCAGCAATGAATATCCAGGACCCATTACAGAAGAACAGGGAGCTCCTGCTCTCCCCCACCAAGGAAAGAAAATAACATTTGTCAGGCACCCCCTTCTGGGTGCATCACCTTAGGGAGCCTTTACACTGCACCCTCTTTTTTACTTTTATTAGTCCGTGTGTGCAGTACATAATGATTACATTCGCTATGGGGAGTTGGTACGTGTACAGAACACATCACAATTCTTTTTTCATCCCCTTCCCCTCCCCTCCATCTCTCAGTCCCCTTCCCTTTTGCAAAAGATCGCCCTATTTCCTATTAATTTTGTTCTTTATTATACTTTGAGTTTCTCATATAAAAGAAACTCTATGTTATTTTAGTTTATGTGTCTGATATTCCACTCAATGTCATGCTCTCAGGGTGCATCTGTTTTTCTAAAAATGATTCCAATTTATCCTTCTTTCTGGCAGAGTAGTAACTCCATTGTGCATAAACGCCACATCTTCTTTACCCATGTACCCATTATCATGCCCATGTTACAGCAGAGGAAACAAAGTTTAAAGTTTGAGTAACCAAGGATTAAGTCCTGCGGCTGGTACACCCAGATCTGCCTGACCCAAGTATCGTGAGCTTTCTGTTATGCTCCCCTGGAGGCGACCTGTTCAACTTACCTTCCTACTTCTCTTATGTGGCACCGTCTCCCCATGGACACAATCTTATGAAGGAGAACGTGTCCCCTTGCAGCCCATGGCGTAACAGAGACCTGAATTAGCCATTCCAAACAAAACCTTCTCAACACAGACTTTCCCACCACAGCCCCATCCCCAAGACGAGGCTGATGGGACAGACCAGGAGGGTCTTCCCACAGGAGATGTGGAAGAATTCTCCCTCGCATCAGGTGGGAAGGTAAAAGGAAGCTTATGGACAAGCCTCCCTCTCTTGTTTCTCAGGAAGAAAGATGCAAATAAGGAAATAAATAATCATAGGGTTTTCTTCCCCCCAACTAAAGAATAAAAGCCTCTGATGAAAGAATCACGAAGCCCAATTCATCCCCAGATGGAAGTGCTGTAGGCCTCATTTCTAGGGATCTCCCAAGTCCTTCCAATGGCTATGCCTGGAGCAGCAAAAGCTGCCCACACCCACAGCTGAGAGTATTGAGGAGCAATCGGGAGGACTTTTCTAGCTTTGGAACACTTCGGAGTCTTTAGTGAACACTTTGTTGTTGCTGAGGAAACTCAGCAAAGAAAAACATTCCAGTTTTGATTGCGCATATAATCAGCAGACCCAAAACACATCTTAATTTGGTGTCACAGTAAACAGGATTTTAAAAATCAAGGGCTGGCAATTGAAGCCATGAGTACAATTTGAGTGGCTTTATGAAATGGTGCTACCGTAAGCTTCCTTAGCAGGACAATGCCACCTTGGATCCATAGAGTAAGGCAGAGAAAGCAAAAATGGCAGACAAGAAGGGCAGGTGCATCCCCTCCCCACCCAATCCGCTCCCATCATGTACAGCCTTTCCACATCCCGCTGTCCTGTTTGCAAACAGTAGAAACAGCCACAGAATACAAACAGAAGTGACTGTAGGGTCTCCAAGAAAGCTTTCCCAAAAGAGCTGCTTGACCTTTGCAAACTACAATATGAGCAGCAAAGCAAAGCACTTTCTTTCATGTTCTTCCCTCACATAGAGGGGGGTTGATTAAACCATAGGCTAGCAGGGATGCCTGAGCTGTGACGAAGGAGAGAGAAATCCAACAGCAGGCATCCAGTGCTCACTGTGCCATGAGGGCCCCACCCCCTCAAGACTAAGTTCAAGATGTCCAGGTCGCGGGATGGTGGGTTCTCCCCTGGTACCCTACTCTCCGAAGTCAACTCCAAAGCAGCACTTTGCACGGAATCAAAGAACTGTGCTCATCTGAACTTGAAGACCCACAGACTGTGTTGCTGGGTACTGCAAGTAGAGGTCCCCTAGATCTGGGGGGCCATGAGCTGTACCTGCAAAAATAACCATCCCAAAGCACCAGCTGGTGTTTCTCAGGACGCAGCCTCTCAGGATTATCTTCTGGTTGTTGAGCGAGTACTTGCTGTCCTTCCAGGAGAGGATGCCCGTGAACTTATCTAATTTGTTGTTAGGTGCCTCACAGACCACAGTCCCTGGAAAATAAAAAGGCAAACTTCTTTATGACTCACCTTGGGCTCTCTTTAGAAGCCCACAGTTCTATTTTACCACCTTACTTTTCGTATACTGTACAATTTTCCTTCCCTTTTAGGCCGCATGGTGTTACATATGAAGGATTGGGCTAGGAAAAAATAAGCCGGGAAGGACGAAGATGGAAACCCATCACATATTTTGAAACATAGTTTTCTGTACTATCCAAATAAAATAGAGAGCACAGAAGTCATGAGATGTTTTTTCTTAAAAATAAAAAAAAAAATCACCTATCTTTATTTCTGATTTGTAGCAAATGATTTTTGAAACTACAAAGCAATGACTGTCCTGAAAGTTTTTCTTTTGATGTAATACGAATTGTCACACGGGTTACCATGGCGTACATCCAGTTTCGTGGCAAAAGGTAACCACCTTTATGGCTCATAATCAGGACCAGGGGGGGTCCTACCAAGGGAAACCTGGGCTTTGTCTGCTCTCTGTGCTTGAGAATGTGTGTGATTCCTCTCAGCTGCCCTGTGCTTCTTATCTTGATTAGATTCAGAGTCCTGGGGACTCTACAGCACCACGTAACTTGCCCAAAATGGCCAGACGATGTTTCTAGTTTTTGAAATTCCAAGCCCATTCCAAACCAATGAATCAATTCATTCCATTATTTCAATCAGAAAATACACATTTAGGGCAAGGAGCACTCTAGATAAAAAAAGAAACCAGAAATAGTCTTTTATGGATACTGTCTCATAGACATAATTATCAGATTGATAGACATTTCCATTGTAATTGGCATTAAACTTTTAGAATGAATGAATGCAAAGATATGAGAGACTGGAACAGAGGGAGGGGGAGGAAAAAAGAAAAAGAGAGAGAGAAAGAATACAAAAGGTAGCTCTGGGTAGGCCAGTGGTGAGATCCAGCACCTACGATTTTCTCACTCTTAAAACAATTAAAATACCAGTATTCAATCAGAAGTCAAGAGGGAATTTGAAACATAAAAATCAACATTTGAAAAATAAAGAGGGGAGACATCTCCAGCATGGACTGGAAGCTGAAGGAGATGAGATGAGCTTAGAGAACTTCTCTCTATGATATTGTACCAGTCAGATTTCCATTATGGCAATAGATACCTGAGGCAAATCAATTTATAAAGAGAAAAGGCCGATGGTGGCTCCATTTTGGAGGTTTCAGTTCATGATGGCTCAGCTCTGTGCTCTGGGCCTGTGGCAGAACACGGTGGCAGGAGGACATAGCAGAACAAAGCCATTCACCTCAAGGCTGGGGCAGGAAAGAGAAGAAGAAACAATGGTCCCACCACCATCTGCTTAGAGGGCACACAAACAATGACCTAAAACTCCCCATCAGACCCAACCTTGGAAAGTTTCCACCACTTTCAGTAGCACCAAGCTGAGGACTAAGCTTTCAACACAGGCTTCTGGGTGACATTGAAGATCTAAACTATAGCAGATGCTAACCCCATTCCCCTCCACTCTGCCTTCCGAACATAAGGAAGCTTCTTGAGTGGTTCCTTTCCTTCCAAACAAAATGGCAGCCAGTTCTCACAGGGCCTGATCACACCTCACCAATATGGTAACTCTCTTTAACAGCCTTTGCAACAAGGGCAAACAAATTCTGAAAGCACAGGGGACTCCTCCCTCCTTGGCTGCTTCACTGACCTCCACCTACCTTTCCCCAAGACAACAAAAGTTTGGGGGAACTCACTGCAGCCTTGCAGACATCTGCTGCTATGTGGACACAGATGAGACAAACAACCTGTCCACAACCATTTTTATACCAAAGGAGGTGGCTGAACTGTGGTTAGCTCCCATTATAGCCTATTTATTTATTAAAAAGTAAATTAAAGCAGATTTAAACTGGCTCAAGTTGTTTGGATAACCTACATTGTGGATAAGGAGACTTTTTCTAAATTCTTAGAATTCATTATCTTTGTTTGTCGACCAATAATTTTTACTCCTGAATTTTGTAGAAACTTGAATTTAGTGGGCATCACTCACAAACGTTACATAAAATAATAGGCCCTTAAAGCTTATTTCAGTTTCTTGACTCAAGACTCAATTTCTCAGTCTTCAAACTTGGCCACTAAAAATAAATAAAAATTTTTCAAAATGTGATTTGGGCAAAAACAACATGACACATGGTCCCCGCCAATAGGAATATAAAAAACAGGTTCATTTGATCATTTTTATTGTCATAAGCAAAGACTGACATGGAGGCAAAGACTGCCTTGAACATGTTGGCTTACCACTCCCTGGCCCCAGGGCTCAGCCACTCTGGCCTCACCCCAAGGGTGTGGTTCTAGGCAGGAACAGGCATTCAGGCCAATGGGTTCTGCTTGAGTTCTTGGAGGCCAAGCCCCAATTCAGCCTTTCTCAAAGAGTGTAGTCCCAGTGATTAAAGCACTAAATACAGGACCCAGTCAAAACAAAATGGTGGGAACAAAGCCAAACTTCATTTTCCCATAATTATCAGATGTGCTCAGCTTGCCCTTTCTTAGCCCTGTTATTATAAGACACAAATTTCCTAATTTCTTTTCTTCCTCTTTCCAGAAAATAAGAGGTTCCTTTGAAGGGATTATCTCTATAGCCCCATAAGCTACCATACTGTCTTCGTGATCGGGTCTTAATAAATACCTTTGGAAGAGATAGATGGGAAAAATTGTCAGATGGTTTCAAGAGAGAGGTTGGAAGATGAGATAAATATTAGAGCAAAGATGAACAGAAAAGGTTGATACAGTTCCCTGGTAATAACGACAAAGGAAATTAGAATATCAAATAGTCCAGGCACTATGGCGGGCTTAGGTCAACCTAACTAATGGATGTCAAATAGATCCAAGAACAGTGAACAAAGGTGAGAGTCTCAAAGCACATCAGAAGCAACCAAAAATAGATCCCAACCATAACACATAAGGAGGACTAAGAAAAGCTCTCTTAGGCCCTTTCTTCCCTTTTTTCTTTTCCTAACTGTATCAGAGATAAGAATAGAGAGAGACATTAAATGGTCAGTTTGACACTGATAAGGAAACCATTTAAGGTGAACAGCATCTTTTCTCACACAGCCATTCATTGAATATATGATTAAAGCACAAAGTTATCGTTGTAATACAACTGGGGGATCATGTCAATAATGAAATAAATAGATATAATTAAGCTAGAGTGTTTCATTTGTCTCTCCAAAAAGATGTGAAAGCCGGCAATGACCCACCACCCATTTTACAATCATACAGAAAAACCCACGTTGAATGGGATCCACCAGATCTCCTGTGGATCTGTGCTGACCCTCCAATAGGCAGCTAGAGTATAGTTAATTACTCACTTGATAAACTTCTCAAGCTCAAGTACCCACCTCAGTACCCAATATTCCATGGTTTTTCAAAGAAGTTAACTTAATTTCTCTGCATATATTATTAGCAACATTTCTTGACTATCTGCACTGCAACTTTTCCTTACGAAAAATTATACATCAAATAAGACATTAATGCTGCTGTTCAAGAGTTTCTCTAGCCAAGAACTTCTGAAAGTTAGGGATATTGCCCATTCTTGGTGCCTGATGGTTATAATAAAATTTTTTTTTTCCTGGAAGAGTGTCACTTTCTTATTTTCTAAAGCCCCTTTTTTCTTCAACCATTAAATCTTTAACCAGCCATCATGACAACCACCTTTGCCATGTTAGCACCAACAGAAAATGGGATTATTCTTCATGTCTTTACATAGACTCTACATCTCATGCATCCGTTGTGCTATTGGAGCTTTTGCTTCCAACGAGCTGAATGAAGAGCTACTTGGTAAGTTTAAAAAGCCACAAGATGCTAAGCAAGCCTTTTTATTTCCTTGTTAGCCAAAAAGAGATGCTTATTTTTTCTGTGCTTTAATTACACACATGCTATTCTTTAGAAAGGACCACAAAATACACAAAGATTCCTGAATAAAGAGTCAACCTTTCTCTGGTTCAGAATTCGGTATTAACAGTCACACAAAATATGTAAACTTGTCATGAGTTGCAAAGAACAGATTTCAGTCCAGTCAGTAACAATAGGCAAAAGAGTCTTAAATACATTTGGACAATTTACATCCGGGGCTTTCCCCAAGGCATAAGAATGTCCAGTTTATAAATATATAATTAACAAGTATTTCCAGTTATATATTTGTAAAAGCTTTTCAATTCCCATAAGACTTTAACATGAAAAATCATAGGCCACTCAATTTTTTATAATTGTTACAATATTAGATCAAATTCTGTATCTTTTCTTATAAAATTTAACAGACTACACATTGACTTTTTTCAGGTATTTGAATGTATAAAAATGTATATATGAGAACTTATCAAGTAAGTGGATTTTACCTACTAAAACCTATCCCTGTCTTGTGTGTACTGGCCAGTCCTTTTACAAATTCTTGTCAGGGATCCTGACATTCAAAATCACTAAGAATAATGGTATTTTAAAAATATATGTATATGATGACGCCATCCTCGTCCTGGAGGAACATGCCCTCTGGTCATTAATTTTGCTCCTCTGGGGTTAGAGTATTTTAGCTAATTAGTTAGTTAGTTGTGCTAACCTGCCCTCACTCTCCAACTCTGCCTTTCTGCTAACGGTTCAGAACCTGAGACTTTGTGCCCTTTGTCAAACAAGCTTGGCCGGCAGTCTGAGGTTCATATTCTGATTCTGCCTAGTAACAATACGATACTGGAAAACTTATTCAATTCACTGGTGTTTCAGATTGTTTATTCACAACTTGAAGCCAAAAATAATCTCTTCCTTAAGCGCTATAAGGATTTAATAAAATAATGTGTGCAATTACTAAATGTGATGTCTGATACATAGTGAGTACTTGTCCATGTGTCAGTGTGCCATGTGTCCTTGTGTGCTCATTATGTTCAGGGCCTAGAACTTTGGAACATTCCCTTTTAAAGTCTTCTTTGGGATGATCCCTTGTTCATATCTGTCTTCTCTCCTGGGTTACAAGCCCTGTGAATGCAAGAGCTGGCTCTACTATCCACTGTATCCCCAGGCAAATCTCTCAGCACTGTGTGAAGTCTACATTTGTTGAATGAGTGAATGAAAAGCTCATGCAATGCCTGAGGAAGTCACAAGCAAGACCCTGTCCTTAGGTATAAATGCAAAAGTGGGGAGGCAGGGAGACTAGTAAGAGACATCCCAAAGCCAAACACATCGGTTCTGATCCTACATCAATTTGGAGTCCTCAGTTTGGGGTCAGTCCTGCTGGGAACTTCTCTAGCAATAAGAACAGGAAATTCAGGTCTTTGGATACTTGAAAGGTGTGCATTTATGATACAAGGATGGGAACTGCAGTTGAGTGCTAGTGAAAGTATTTTGGCAAGACTCAGAAGAAAAACCACAGAATAAGTAGAAGCAAAAATAATATGACACCCAGATTTGCCCAGAACTCCCAAGTTTGAAGACATACTTCACACAGTCAGAACATGGGAAAGGGTGGGTTCCCATACCAGTCTCATCTGCACCTTGCCAAAGCTGGGCAGGCATTTCCAAGGGCACACAATGCCGATATCACACCTCTAATTGAAACTCAAAGAGGCAACATTTGCTCTCGATTCCCATGACTTGAGGAAGTCTTTCTGGTCACCAGAAGAAAACCTGAGATCTACTGATACTTCAATAAGGCAGATGTGATAAAGAAGACCCGAGAAAGGGAGTAGGAGGACATGGGTGAGGAAAATGATCAAAAGAGCCTTGATGATATATGTAAAGATCTTTTATAATTCTACATACTTTGTTTTAAAGCTTGTCCTGAGAAGGCGCTTAATAAATAGACTTTAAGCTAATTAATATGGAGAGTGTGATGAAAACAACAGCAGCAACAAAAATGAATGAAGGGAGAAGAAAGCCAGTAGAGAAAATAGAGTAGAAGAGAAAGATGGAAATGGGAGAGCAAGAAAGCCTGGCAAAAAGGGAAGGAGGCAGAGAGGAGAATGATGAAATTGAGAAGTTGTACAAATGTGTGTAAATTGCATATGCCACAGGCATATGTGAGAGCGAGCCACAAGAAAATTGAAATCACATGTAAATGAGGACTTGGGAAGAAATGAATGGAGGAAAAAAACTAAAGGATCCATGAAAGCAAGAGCAATTGTGGGAAGGATGCAGAATTTGCTAACTGCCCCAGCTCTTTCAAAGACTTTTCCCTACCACATCTTACATCACTCTCTTGGCCTTTAAATTTGGCTATTAACAGGGAAAATCTAATTTTTATATTGTATCTAATTTATTTCCCCTTCATCCATCTATTCTTCAGATGCTCTCTTGGAAACAGGAAATGATACTTTAATAAGAATAATTCTACAAAATACCATGTCACCTCAAACTTTAAGACAGATTAAAACACAACCCAAGATTGAAGAACGAAAAAGGAAGTTTAGCAGAAACTTGGGTCTTAGCCCAAAACTGTACCAGCTTCATGAATTTGGCATTGCATGTTCTCTGAAAAGTGACCACAGTTTAAGTACATGTAATAAATAGAAGAGAGGTCTGTGCTGTCTTAATTTGGGAAAATAATTTTGCTTTGGGGATTTGTTGAGCTGCCAATCCTGTGTGAAGCAAATTCAGATCCCATCTACTAAGTAGTAATTATTCATACACTTTAAAAGTAAATGTTATGAAGTACTTTTCAGAGTATTTTTAATGAAAGCAAATCTTTGACCCTGCCTAGACCCTATTTACCCCATCTGAAATATAGGAGTCATGGGGGGAGGGGGTTGAAGTGTTTCTCTGCATTGACAAACAGCACCATTTGCATTGATTGAAATGTGGCTCTGTGTTCAACCTTGATGGAGAAAAGATTCGGAAGTAAAGACATTCACGTTGCCCTCCCCCGGGTGAGCTCTCTCTTGGCCACCTGCTCTTTGGGAGGAGACCTGGCATGCTTGTTCATTCCACCAAGGTCCCTTTAGGAGCCCTTGCTCTGCGCTCCCTGGCTTGCTAAGACCTGATACTGACCCTGCTCCTTGCTCCCTGGTACCTACAACCATTTCTTCATTCATTTGTTCAACAAGGATTTATTTAAGCACCTACGATGTGTAGGTGCGGAAGAGTGGATGAAACAAAGATCTCTGTGTAACTTACACAGAGAGGGAAAATAAATAATAAACTAAAAATAAATGAATTGTATAGTACGCCAGATGCTGGTATGCTAGAAGAAGAAAAGGCAAGCGGGGTAGAGTGGACTGAGACCACAAGAAGTCCTGCTGAAGAGGGAACACTTGGCCTCAATCCTGCAGTTCCACGTGTGAAATCCACCTAATCCAGCCTGGTTATTCATGTTATCCTGGCACAGACATAATGGTCACAGTTCCTAGAGAGTGTGGCAGAGACAGTGGTCAACAAAGGTCTATATTTGTTATTTGTTAATCTCTTTTGTGGTTAGGTCCAGGCCAGGTGACCCATGATTGCCCATGAAATAGGAGAGCAAGGAACGGTGAAAACTTGGAGTGTCTCTTTCACCCCACCATCCTTTCCCTGCCATGTGACCCTTGAGGCCTTTAGTCTAAGTACAAAAGATATAGGTAGAGAAGGCTACCCATCACATCAGAATGTGCTATGAGCAAGAAATAAACCCTCACTGTGTTTATGCCACTAAGATTTCAGGCTGTTGTAACTGCCTTCAGTGTAGGCTATCTGTGCCAATATGTACAAAAAAGAACTAAGTAATTGTAGCAATCATTTTCTGCTTTTTGATGGTTGAGAACACTAAAAAATCATCAACTTCCACCTCTTTATAAATTGACAAGTATAAAGTTCTGCCAGGAAAGAAGTAATGGTAAATTATATTTAGGTTGTGCTTTAAGGACTCCATGAATATTCAGTGAGGTATTTTAAGCAAGTATTTTGATTCATGAATATAAATTACTGTTCTTGGATTCACATAATAGCAAAATTTCATTGAAAAAATAGTTAGAAAATGTGTAATTTGTTTTAATCTAATCAAAGTAATTCTTGGGCCATTCAAACTTTCCAGGCTAATTCCCTGACTTCTATCTCAATTTGAAGCATATTTTTAATAAACACTTGTTATAATAGCACTCATGTAAAAGAGATTAAGATATTAACAGACACCAGAACACAGTTTACAAGCAAATGCAAAGTGTGGGCATTATAAGCTCTAAGGATAAGCTATGCGTTGGAGAATTTTACAATATAAACTAAACTTGCCTGGGCCTTACTCAAGGGAAGATGCTAAGCTCACATTTTCCTATTGTGGACTCCAAAGAAAATGTTTTGGAAAGGTTGTCTCAAAATCCTAAAGATTCAATCATAAATAAAACCAAACTGTATGGAAATATTAATATTCAGGGCCAGAATTATAAGTGGGTAAAGCAAAAGACCTTTGAGGGGTGGCAGGAAGGCCACAAAGATTCTCCCTACAATCTTTCATGGTACCTAAAACCCACCATTAGTGTCTTTTTTCCTTGAATCTTGAGGATATTTTTCTCTGTGGTCTCTTACTGATCAAATGCAGATATCCCTAGGATGGACACTATCCGGAGGCCATTCCATGAATATTTAAGAAAAATAACTAACAGAAAAGAACAAGATATGGCTGGCAAAGTGCAGAAGCCAGAGGAGACCATGGTGAGGAGGAGGGGACCAGGTTGGACAGTGTAAAGATGGTGTTCAATAAAACATGGCTCAAAATAAAAGGCAACAGATGGCCAACTGATTTATAAATCAGAAAATTCTTCCTGAACACTTGCAGTACTCTGTCAGTACTGTGCAAAATACAGATAGATATACACAAGGCAGGACACCCATCTCTGTGAGTCGGCAGGTTAGTGGTAGGTCTTTGTGCGGGACAATACAACAGATGGATGGTTAGACCTATAGCTAGAAATCAGAGCGTGGCCTGTATTCACTCTCAGCAAGTCTACACGGGGACCCAGGGAAGCCATTGTCAAACACACAAAAAGCACTGTGGGATTCAGGGACGAGATGGAAAGGAGAGGGAATAAGGATGAAATTAGAGATGGCCGGAAGAAGCCATTCTCCTCTTGGTAAACACCTTCACTCTTCGTCCTGAAAAGAGATTGTGCAGTGTTTGATGCCTGGAGAATTTTATGTCCTCCTACCAAGTAAAAAGAAACACGAATGTGACCTCAGATAATTAGTTTCTTACACTGCTTTTTAGTTTTGAGGTTTTTGTTTGTCTATTTAAAACACTTACCATCAAACCTCGCAAGCCTGCTAATGTCTGCTCCAAGTTCTGAGGTAACGGAGAGCGCATGACGAACTTTAAGGTTTGTTTCCCTGTGAAGTGAATGACATGGTGTGAATTTTTATGTGGAGCAGCCCCACAGCGTCTCACCAAAGCAGCTGGGTGGGCGCAGCACATGCAAAGAGCGATCCAAAGACCACCCCGCCCCTGTCATTCACACTTCTCACACGTCTTGGGAAAGTGAGCGGGGCTTCTCAGGCTCTAAAGTTGGCACTCCACCCACCACACATCTGCGCACAACACAGTAATGTGTTTTGCAATGTGAAAGAATAGAGAACATAATAAATATGATTTCATCTGAATCCACTCAGACACATGCGTGAGTTATAAAACACACTAGGAACAGGAACGCAGCTGCCAAGTGAAGGAGGTCGGTATCACTCCAGAGTCTGCTATCTGCGAAAGAGTTTTTCTTGCAAAAAATGGTCATGGTGAATTTTACAGTAGCTGAAACTTCAATGGGAAAAAGAAGGCAGCTTTATTTTTCTTGGAGAATCAACCCAAGAAATCCATAAGTCTAGATTAGGACAACCTATTAGGCAAGCTCCGTGGGTCACAGAAGCTGGTCATCTTCTTACAAGGCCACACATACTCTGGAAAGGTGGCACCTTGGTTTCATGAATGGCCAGCAATGATTCATGGACATCCTTACTGTCTTGTATTTAAGAGCCTTCCATTCCAGTTTTCTCACTGAATTCGACCAAATTTTCCTCTATGGTAGCTTAAAATCATCTATCAGAGTTTTTTATTTTATGTAAATGGTTTCACTCAGTCAAGAAATATTGACTAACTACATACCACAGTCACCTAGGATACTCAACGCTTCCCCAAGAAGATTATTGTTTTCTTGAGAGAAAGTAGAAAGTAAAAAACAAAACAAAACAAAAAGCATATGTCTCCGTGTGGAATTATACGCTAACCTATAAAATTCACCAAGTTTAGAGAACTATGAAGCGGATGCCCAAGACAGCTTTCAATCTAACCTAGAAATGAGATTCACGGAGATATTAGGACAATTGGAGCCCAGCACAGGTACTCCCATTGGTGAAATAGCTTCCTTCAGGAAACACACAGTTGGATGTATAATTGAAGTTAGTTTAAAAATAATCTTATCATTCAAAATATGTCCATTCCTAGGAGGCAGAGATGAGAATGGATTAAGGTGGTCAAGAACTTCATAAATAAGGCAGAAATTGAGCTGGGGTTGGTAGACAAAAGTGAAATAAATGGCATCAAGGCTCACGATCCAATATGTCCATATCCATTTAAACTGCTTTTTGAATAATTATAATCACATCAACCAAGCCAGTGAGCTCTAGTTCTCTAACCCTGCTCTACCAGACATCACCCAGCAAAGTTCATTGTTAGTTTGAATTACTTCCTCAGAATTCTCTCCAGTACCTCACCTCCACCTCCAAACGGGAAAACTAAAAGGGGAAAGTAATCACACATAGACTTCACTGATACTTTAAAAATTATCTTTCAAGACTCCTGACTAACTGACTAAGAGGGTTAGGCCACACTCTTTCTTAATCTACCCAAATACCATGATAAAATTCAAAATGATGTTTAGCACAAGAAACAGTACATAAAGATTTTGTGTAGCTTGCACTTGGTTTCCCCTAACACTATAGCGTAACATCACCACCCAGGTATCGACGGTGACCCAGCCAATGTACAGAGCATTTCTATGAAAATGAGAATTCCTCAGGCTGCTCTTTGTAGCCACACTTACTTCCCTCCCTCTTCCTCCCCTCTTTAATACCTGGCAACCACTAATCTGTTCCCCATTTGTATAATTTTGCCTTTTCGGGAATGTTACATGAGTGGAACCATACAGCATGTGTTTCTCAATCTTTTAACATTAGCTTGTGTTACTCAGCAGAATTCTCTGGAGTCATCCCAGTGTCGCATAGCTCATTCCATGATGCGGCTGTGCCACGTTTTGTCCAACCATTCACCTGTTGAAGGATATCTACGATGTTTCCTTTGGGGAGGCTTCAAATCCATCAGCCATAAACATTCTTGTTTGGTTTCCTGTGTAAACAGAAGTCTTCATTCCTCTAGCACAAATGCCCAGAAGTAAAACTGCTGAGTTGTACGGTAGTTGTATGGTTAGTTTTTAAGAAACTTCCGAATCTTTTCCAGGAGTCACTAACATTTCATGTTCGCACCAGCAATGTAAAAGTTGACGTTGTTTCTCCACACCCTTCAGCCTTCAGAGCTGCGCCTCTGTGTTTCATGTGAGCCGCTCTGAAAGATCTAAGTGATAAAGCACTGTGGTTTTAATTTCCCTCAGGGCTAAGGATACGGAACAACTTTTCATGTGCTTATTAGCAATGTCCTCTTCAGTGGTGTCTCTTCGTGTCATTTGTCTACTTTCTAAGTAGTTTTTTTCAACTTTTGAGTTTTGAGAATATTTTTACATACTCGAGATTCAAGCCTTTTGTTAAATAGATGCTTTGCAAATAGTTTCTCCCAGTCTGGAGCTTATTATTCCACTCTTAACTGAGTTGTTACAGAGAAAATAATTTTACATTGATGAAGCCTAGTTTACTAAAATTTCCTTTTTATGGATCACGCTTTTTGTGTCAAACCTAGTTAGTAACTCTTGGAGTAGTCCCAAATCTCAAAGATCTTTTCCTATATTTTTGCCTAAAAGTTTTAAGGTTTTATGTTTTATAGTTAGATTTAATTCCCTGAATACTTATAGGATTATTCAAGTTATCTATTTTATATTGGGTGTATAGCCTTGTCTTTGTTACTTTTCTCGTTGCTGAGACAAAATACCCGACACTCAAAGTTAAAAGGAGAAAGGTTTATCTTGCAGTTTGTAGAGGTTTCAGCCCATAATCAGCTGGCTCCAAGGCAGGGTGGCATGGCAGAGGGGCATCTAAGAGTAGAGGCAGTTCATGGCAAGTAGAAAATAACAAAAGCAAGCAAGCAAGCAAGGGACGACCACAGCTCTATCCCTTACATCTTATCCAGGCTACTCACAGCGGGTAGCACTCACACACTTAATCCCAGTGCCCTTGAGCCTAGCACTGCACCATGAGTCAATTCCAGTGTCACACACTCTAGATCCAGCCACCTCTGAAAAAGCCCCACCTGTGAACGTATGAGGCTTTGGGGGGACATCTGAACACAAGCCATAACAAGCCTTGTTTTGTTTTGTTTTGTTTTTTGTTTAGAGGAAGTGCTCCATTTTGTCTAAGTTGTCACATTTTTGTGGGTATAGTTGTTTGTAATATTTCTTCATTATCCATTTGATGTTTTCAGGATCCGTAGTGAATTCCCCTGGTTCCTCTATGGTATTAATAATTCATTCTCATTTTCTCACTCTCTCTCTTTCTCTCTCTCTCTCTCTCTTCCTACAGGTTTGTCAACTAAACTGGTTTGTTTTTTTTTTTTTTTTGTGGGTACCGGGGTTTCGACCTCAGGACCTCACGCGCCAGCAGGCGCCCGTGCCGCTGAGCGATATCACCGGCCCCTTTTTCATATGTGGGTTCCGGGAGTCGAACTTGGGCCCTCGCGCTTGCCGGGCAGGCGCTTAAGCCGCTGAGCCATCTCACCGGCCCTAAATTGGTATTTTCGAAAAATCTATTTCATTCACTTTCTTTAGTTTTTGTGTTCGAGTTCATTGATTTTTGCTGTATCATCATTGTCTCCCTCCTCCCACTTATTTTACATTTAGTTTGCTACTTCCAAGTTCTGGAGAGAGATCGATTTGAGGCATTCTTGTTTTCAAGAACACACCTTTCCCTACCAGCTGTCTCTGAAACCGTTCTGCCCAAAACCAGGGGAAGGATGATCGCCCAGGCCAAATGCTACTTGAACAGCTTTATATGGCAGGAACTGTCAGATCGCTAAGACTGTGTCCTACTCTCATTCTCCAGAAGTTCTGGGCAAATTCTCCAGCCTTTCTAAACTTTGGCTTCACTGTCTGCACAATAAGGCTTGTAGAGGACCCACAGCACTATAAAATGATAAAAATCCATTTCAGGAACACACACACATATAGCGTCTTTATAATAAAATCATGCAGTAAATATTTTTTCCAGACAAATTAAGTCCTCTAAAACAGAACTGCTATGTTGTCTATAACTAAATTCTAAATTAATGTCAATTTCCAAACTGGACCACAGTTGGTTTCTCTCTTCTCTCTCTGCAGCTTCACCTGTTGCGGCTCCTAAAGATCCCTCTCAGTCCCTCATTCCTCCGAAGACACTGACCTCTACCCTTCTCATTTTCCTTAGAAAATCACTTGAAATAAAAACAAACAAAAGCTTCTGGAGATCTTCACCAAGTTCTGCAGGTTATTCATATATACATGCTTGGCTCACTGTTTCTGAAAGAAAATAAGCTCAGGAGAACAGAATTTCCCAGGTAAAGTAAAGAGAAAATGTGTTTTCAAAATTACTGCGAAAGAATTAACACGGGGCTTTGCAACTTAGATTCCTATTTCTTCCAAGAAAATAAAGGATGAAGTTTGAGTCCTGTTTCTAAAGACTCCATATATTTAAAAAACAACCTAATTAATTATTCTGATTTAACAACTTACCCATCAAGCTCAGCGGTTTCAATGTAACAGAGACCATGGGGCTCACTACTTGATAGAAGAAGCAAGTCAGCCTGTTTTAAAAAATCATGGCACAGGATACTTGAGAAGGAAAGATAGGTGGAAAGGCAGCTACGCTCATCACCCTCCACTACTAATTAGCACTCGGAGCCTTGGGAACAGAGCTCAGCAGAGAGACTCGGTACTACTTCCAGGTCACTGCCCCGAACTCAGCCTTCTCTCCCCGCCCATAACCCCAGCAGAAGCCAGAGCTGGGGGTAGCATGTCAATTAGTAGCTACTTGCTTTACCTTTTTTGATCATTACGTGCTTTGCTACAAATGTTTTTGCTTTGATAATTACTAATGGAAAATATAACTCACTCTCCAATTAAATAATTGTAGGTATTTCTATGCACACATGTTAATTACCTAGTATGATCAGTTAAAGGCAGAGAGCAGGCAAAGGAGATGGGGATGGGGGAGAGACAGATGAAGTAGATGGAAACTGAAAAGAAAAACTGAGAGGCAAGGAGATAGGAAAAAAGAGCAAAAGACTGAAAACAAGCAAAAACTGAAAGGGAATGGGAAAGAGAAAGGAAGGGCGACTTAGGCAAGACAGCAAGACAGAATGGAAAATATAGTAAAAGACACTAGAAAAAGTCACTGAACAGTTTGACTTTTTTAAAAAGAGAAATCATTTTATTTCAATGTCCACTGGAGATTTGGAAATTACCTATCGCAATTCAGTTTTAGAATTCAGAAGCTTTCTATATTAGGAAAAGGCTTATCTGTTTTATTTTATTTCAAATTTCAAATTTTATTTGAAAAATAAGTGCTTTTATGAAATTCCAAAGAGTTGAGTATCTAAAAAGAATTGACTTAGGTTTCAGCAACTTCTTTTCAGACACTAGCCTAGCAATTTTCTTGCTGTCTGAATGTGTAATTAGCATTCCAAACCTACGACATTTTCTTACCTTTGTTTTTAAAAATATCAGGATTGCTTCATTCTCAAGTCTTGGAGGTTAAATTTAGATTCTACTGGTTTCACTGGCACAAGTTCTTAAATTTCCAAATTAAAAATAGCTGTGTGTGTAGTTTTGTGCCTGTGTGTGTGCATGTAGTTTTGTCTAAATTAGGATAAAACTGAACTGAAAAAGTCCCTAAAGGAATAAATGGGTATTCCTCAAGCCATTTAGTGGGTGAATAAACTGAACGAACCAACCTCAGAAGCTGGCCCAGGCAGAAATTATCTTCTAACTCATCACGGTGCAAGCAGGGTAAGTCCACACGGAGTGCGTCAAAAGTGCACACCACTCCTAATCAGTCATTAACCATCCGGATCAAAAAGGGCACCTTTTTTGGAAAATTCACCTTGATCTTAATGCCCACATCTGAAGCTTAAATATGGGTTTGCTTATATGAAAAAAGCAAAATACAAATAAATTAAGCAAAATAAAAAATAGACAATAGGAAATCGGGAGATAGTTCTTTGCAAAAAAGAAGGGGACCAGAAGATGGAGGGGAAGGGATAAAAAAGAATTAAACTGTGGCATGTACATGTTCCAACTCCCCATGATGAATGTAATCATTACACACTACAAACATGTACCAATAAAAATTAAAATTTTTTAAAAATTCACTGCATAAAGGCCTAACCCTGGTAGCAGGCGAGATTAAAGCTCTTGGGGTCTATGACCCTCCTCACTTAAGCTTAAAAGGATCATTTTAAACCAAGTCCACAGATCTCTAACTCTTATTATCTGTGACTGAACATAGTTATAACATATAGAAAAATACACCTATTCATACCCAGCACTGCAGAGGAAGTGGTCCAGTGCTGCTGTACCTTGTGGTAACCTCAGGGAGGCTGGGAACACGTGACTAAGGCACCACTGCCACCTGGTGGCTGAATTCTCCCCTGAGAGAGGACCCAACTTCCTAGAGGCTGAAAGTCTTAGCCCCGTGTGTTCTAACTTGATGACTCCTGCTCTGTCTTCCTGGGAACCTGGAACTTCTCTTTTCCCTGCCTCTTCCGGTCTCCACTGTCACCTCTTCTTTGATGTCCTCTGAACCTTCCTCTTGTTTCCTGCTCCCTGATCTCTGTCCTGCCCTCTGCTCCTTCATCCTCCCCTCCCCCTCCCTCTGCTGAGCCTTTGTGCTCCCTTCTGTTCACCTCTCTCCCTTGAAGCCTTGGGGCAAGGAGGAACAGATTGGGCAGGGGCGCCCCCTTTACTCATCAGCCTGCAGTCAGCCCCCCTACTTTCTAGTGCACTCAGGAACACTTCAGTAAGGAAAAGGCACAAGAATTGCAGTTACACCCCATTAGTCCCTGGTCACCTTTTGATCAGAGGTGCCCGGCACAAGAGTTGGAGCAACCTAGGAGTGGTCTTAGAGCGCACCAGGCCCAGGACTCCGAGCATCCCAGATCAGACCTCCTCCAGCTGATCCCTCCAGGAAATCTCAGGAGACCTAATTCCTACTTGATCCAGAAATTGTGTACCAGCTATAGATAGGTATTTAGGACACCAATACCCAATATTTAGGAGGACTTTCTATGTTCCGGCATTCACCTAAGAGCTCTACACGTGGAATTTTACTTAACTGTCACAGAGATGTCCTGTCATGCAGGTCCTGTTGTTATCCACCCCCACTATACAAATGAGGGAAGCAAGACCCAGAGAGGCTCAGTAACCTGATCCAGGCTGAGTGGTTAAGAAGTGGGGGAGCCAGGATTTGAATCCAGGCAGACTGAGTCATAGACAGCAGGTCACTAAAATCCTTGCTTCAAGGATTTTGTAGCTTAGTAAAGGCAGGATACGATAAGGACTCTGCAGGCCTTATTAACAAAGTGCTATGGGACAAGTGTGAATGAAAGAACACATTGTGTTAGTAGTTGAAGACAGGCATCATAGAAGATTCCAGAAGCAATGGAAGGCAGATTCCAGAGGCAATAGAAGGAAGAGTCCAGAAGCAATGGAAGGCAGATTCCAGAAGCAGTGGAAAGCAGATTCCCCTGGCAGAGGCCCAGCAGGAGTAAAGAACAGGTCAAGAAAACACAATTATCTGAACCCATAGGCGGGCCAGGCGATAGCTGATAATTCCCACTAGGTCCCTATTATGGTGGTTTGTGTCTAGATGTCCCCTCAAAGCCTCATGCAGTCATAGGGCTTTTTCAGAGGTGGCCGAATCTAGAGTGTGTGATGCCGGGATTAAGGGTGTGTGACTAGTAAATCAGTCTACTGATTGGATTGGCACCGCCCTAACCCCAGTAGACTGTATACAACATAAGGGACAGAAAGAGGATTTTCTCCCTCCTCCCTTGTTGCTTTGCTACCTCATGGGCACCATGAACCGTTTCTCCTCTGTGAGGCCTGTCTACGACACCACCCTGCCTTGGACCCAGCTGATTATGGACTGAAACCTCCACAAACTGTGAGCCAAATAAACCCTTTCCCCTTTAACTTTGAGTGTCAGGTATTTTGTCTCAGCAACAAGAAAAGTAACTAAGACAATTTATACTCTCTTCTATCAGTTCTCCTCTGCCTTTTCCCATAACCTGCCTGGAGGGGCGCACCTCAGGCCACCCCTTCCCCAACCGTCAGAGGCAACAGAAAGGCCAAGCAGCTGCTTCTTGGAAACCTGCAATAAATACTCCTGTGAGAGGAAATTTGAAATGAATCCATGGACCTACTGAGTATCTGAGTCCTCAAAACCAAGGACGAACCCTCAGAGGGTGATTAGGCATATGTGTTTGCCGAGTTAAATAATAAAGGAAGCAAAACTTCAAAAAATGATAACTTTGTAAAGTTATGCCATTCTTTAAGAATTTATGAAACACTCTCATAATTAGGTTGTTTTATTCCTCAACAACCCTGTAGGTGGGTAACACAGTTCCCGGGGTATTGTATGCATGAGGGACCTGGGGAGGTCGCATCTGCCCAGCAATGAGGAGGGAATGGATGCCCCCAGCTGACCCCGGTGAACTAAATTGACTCAGGCAAAGCCCATGGCCTTTCCAAAGTCATGGTGAGAGAGTCATCACATCTAACTGAGGAAGTCAAGGACCCAAGAAATTTAACCCCGTACTGGTGGACACATGCAGATAGCTCCAGTGTAGATAACTTCAGGAGCAGAGCTGGACCTAGCTTTTGATCTTCTGATCCCAAAATGTACATTCTCTCCTCCGGTGGGTTCACAGATCACCAGGACACAACTACCAAAAATGGAGAGTGCTTCACTTTGTTTTGTTTTGCTTTGTTCATGCTCAAAACCAAAACTACAATGGTACAAGAATATTGGAATAGCAGAGCCATGAGCCCCTGGACAGACATTTGTAGCATTAACCTGAGCACCACTTTTGCATCCCCTTCAGTTTTGTAAGCCAGTCTCATCTCCTTTATTCTGTATATTATCTGTTATTTTTTAATCTAAAAATAAAAATCAGAATTACAAATAACTCATGCATTATGAGTCAAAAATCAGAATTAAATCATAAAAATGAAAGTGTGTGAGATTATGAGTAACATTTTTATTTATGAATATCTACTCAGATGTACTAGAATCAGCATTGCTTTGGGTCCTTATAATTAAATTAATTTGAGAATAAGAAAAAGATGGTGATCAAAGAGAGGAGCACAGGGAAGAAAAATAACTGACATCATAGCAGGCTCTTCCCCTCATCAGAGAACATCCTTGCCTGCATATTTCATCCCCACAAATTGCTAACTGCTTATAAACAGGCCAGGGTCCATTCACCTTTTTTTAAATGTAGAAGATAATTTATTGCCGTTCCACACTTTAACAATACAGCTCTTCTTCAAATACGGGTTGAACTAATGTATCCTTAAAACTCTTTCCACGGAAATTCCCAGCTTTCTACTGTCATAGACACATGAGGCACATAAAAAGTAGGACATATATATAGTTTATTTAAAGCAATTAGGTTGAAAGAACTAATGACTCTGACTTGAAGCTGTAAGATTTAAAATAACAAGGAGGCTAATTAAACCACAAAAATTGTCCCTCTGGAAGCCCAGCCAAGAAAGGTCAGGCCTAGAGTTTAGGTCAAATTAATCTCTCCAGGCCTAGCCTTTTTGAAAGCTGAAAACTTTTAGTTCCTGTAATTGAAAAATGACTTGGTTTTAACCCCCCCAAAAAAAATAGAATTTAGCTGTAGCGAACACCTAAAACACCGAAACATGGTCGGGGGGGGCTTTTTCAAACAAGTTAAACAGAAAAATTCTCACAGTGTTCAAATGTGTTCATATCCTGCAAGGTATTTATTTCTACCATCACCTAAGAAAAGCAAAACCGACAGTAGCAAAGCAGTGCTGCTGAGAAAAAGGGAAAGGTACTCCTGGGCCAAGTGCTGGGCTATGGTGGCACCAAGAATTCGATAGTGTGTGTTCTAATGGTCGGCTTGGTTCTTCTAATGTCAGTCAATCTCATTGTGATGTCTGAATTCTGTTCTGCATTCTTCCTGGTTCCAAAATAAAAATAAGAGTTTTGAAATTTCAGCCCAAGAATGTTCTTGAATTAAAAAAAAAAGAAAAAGAAAAAAAAAGTGTGGGGGGCAAGGGGTTTCTTTTCTGGAAAACAAAAATAAGTAACTTCTGAACATGTCAGCAAATTGGCAATTTCAGGTGAGCACCTTTCCTTGTTTAAAATTCACTGCTAAAATGACATAAATCAAGGCGTAAATTCTAAGTCTGAACAGATTAAATTGGGTCAAACACGCTTGGATCATTCCACTTCCAGCAGGCCTGGAGCCCCTAATTCTGAAAGCCCAGACCCAAGGCCATCAGAGTGACTTCTAGCCGAGATAGCAGCAGCAGAGGAGTGGGAAGGAGCCGCGGCTCTGGGGCCTGGTTGCCCAGATTTCCTCCTGTCTCCCACTGGCAAGATACCTGAAAACACTGTGCCTCTGTTTTCTTATCTATAAAATGAGGACAATAATAACAGCGTACAATCTGATCTCCTTGGGCTAATGTGAGGATTACATGAGTTAATCCATACAAAATGCCTATAAGATTGTGGGCATGTGACACAGAGTTGGTAAATGCCACTGGTACTATATCGTTACCTTCATGAGCTGGCTTCCTGAGCTCTGACCCAGTGTCACAGCTCCTACTTGTGAATGTCCCTCCCCGGCTGCAGTATGCCAGCTCTTCTAAGCAATTACAGCAGCGCACCTATAAAAATACTCACTTATCCTTGAAAATAGTTTTCTAGGTGCTGAGTAGCTAGATATGGAAAACCTTTGAACAAAATGACCTAACCCTTAGGCACAGCAGAGTTTTGGGATTTGGAAGACCCCCCGTCTCTTTTATCTAAAGATTCAGATCAACAGAGCTATCGTTGGAGTCAAACAGAACAACAGAAGTAAAAATATCATCTTTTTATGGGTAACATTGTTGGAGACCAGGCTTTGGGGCTGTGGGCTGAACGAGCTTGCTAATGCTTCACCCGGTTAGACAGACCACCTAGCCATAGGCACTGGAACCTGTAAATTAGCCTGGATCCCACTAACCCAAAAAGGCATCTACTCCTGTAAAACCCATGGCATAGAAGAGCAGGGCACAGTGTATTCTATGGACACAGGAATACCCCAAAAAGAAAGGTGAGGAAGGAGTTTCTGAGTCCTGCACACCACGCCCTGCCCCCACCCCCATCCACCAATCAGACACATCTGCCTGGGACAGGGGAGTAAGCGAGGGGACAAAACACTTACAGTGCTACTTTGGTGCTGTCCCTCTAAGTGAAAATGGTAAGCATTTCACCTGATCATGTAACCAAAAGGCCACCCACCATATCCTACATGGTGGCCACAAGTCACATGTCATCATTTAAACCTAAATTAATTAAAATTCAAAATTCAGTTCCTCCATTGCACTAGGTGCATTTCGAGGGCTCAGTTACTGCACGGGCTGTTGGGTATGACATTGGGTAGCACAAATACAGATCTTTGCGTTCAGTTCAAAAAATTCTATTACACAGCACTGGGAGTTAATGGGAATTTGTCTAAACGTGTAATTCATATTTAAACCAGTGTTAATGATCCGCCCCATGGAGCGGAGTTTTTGAGACATAGACTTGACTCCTGCTTTTCTGAACTCACCCCCCCATCAGAATTTGATAAATGAAGATACTAGGGTATAGGATTACTGAACAAATGAGACCAAGCTAATATTCACTCCCATTAGAGTATTCCATGGGGCTCTTATTTTTAACTCCTGGCTGTTTTTTGTTTTGTTTTTCATCTTTTTCAGTGCATGTTTACAGTACATAATGATCGCATCCATTGTGAGGAGTTGGTACATGCACGTAACACATCTTAATTCTCTTTACTTCCCCTTCCCCTCCTCTCCTTCCCCCTTCCCTCCATCTCTTGGTCCTCTTTACATTTGACAAAGATCTCCCTGTTTCCTGTTATCTATCTTTTCTTTTGTTCCTTATTTATACTTTGACCTTCTCATATAAGAGGAACAATGTGTTTATTTAAGCTTGTGTGGCTGATTTATTTCACCTAACATTATAGTCTCAAGGTGCATCTATTTTCCTACAAATGACTCAGATTTATCCTTCTTTATGGCACAGTAGTACTCCATTGGAGAAATACATTTTCTTTATCCATTCATCTGTTGATACATGTATAGGCTGCTTCCAAGATTTAGTTATTATGAATTTTGCTGCTATAAATATGGGTATTCATGTATTTCTGTAATACGATGTCTTTAACTCTTTGAGGAAGATACCTACAAGAGGAGTAACTGGGTCAAGTGAAATTCCTATTTTTAGTTTCTTGAGAAATATCAATACTGATTTCTCCAAGGGGCTCTTAAGGTACATTATTTTTGTGGAATACCTGAAACAGAAACATACCTAGCACTGTCCCTGAAATACTCAATTCCAAGTAAAAATTTTTAAAACTGTATGACATATTGTAATTTATGCTATATTTCCTCTAGCATTTAGAATAAAACAGTGGCCAAAGATATTTGAATGTGCCCCCCAGGAGAAAGCTAAGTGATCGATTTTGAAGCACCAAAACTTTCACTGTAATCATCCTATAATAATTTTCATGAGCGTAGAGCTAAAATAAGTTCCCTATAGCACTTTCTTCTTAAAGAATATATTCTGAATATGTGTATGTGATTTTTACTTAATCAGGGCAGAAAGATCTCTTTATCCCATTGATACAGAACACCTTGAATTTTGAGAATTTACATTCAATTTTCTTTTTCTGCCTTCTTTCTTACAAGATTGACATTGTGTCATTCAAACAGCATTTACTGAACGCCCCCATGACCCCGCATGGCACTAGACATTAGAGGCCAAGCAAATCAGTGTGCACTTTGCCTTCCAGGGTCTTGTGGTCGGGTCTCAGCTCAAGCAGAGAACCCCAGCGGGTGAGGGCTGGAACGGAGTCCATGCTGCACCCAGACTGGGCACAGGGAGAAACCCGGGTGAAGAAGGCAAAGCGTTCGACTTGGTCTCTGAAGAAGCGCTGCCGTCCCCATCCGCCTCCATCCCACCCACACAGCGTGTTCTGACAATGCCACGTCCTAGTGCAGAGTTCTCAGTCTTTAAGGAGCTGGAAATCTTGTTGGATGAGTAATTTAAATTGCTTAAAATAAAAGTAAATCTCTCATGGGGGGAACCTGGCAGACCGTCCTAGGCGAGGAGCCCGAGCCATGGTGCCGGACGTAGACGCCTCTGCGTCAGCCACCTTGGCACCTTTCTGCTTATTTTTGGTTCTCAGCTATTTCCCGAAGCATTTAGGTTGCCAGGGAAGTAAGCATTCCTCCACTTCAAGCGGGAACTCTTTCGAACGCCTGTCCCTGAGTGGCTCCTCCCAGGGAGACCACGAGCACAGAGCTCCGGAAAGAAGGCACTTTGGAAGGGATGTGGAAGATTCTTAACCGGATTGTTGTTCCTGTAAATGGATCTTGGGGCCATCGTTTTTTCCCTGTCATAAAATGTCTCAGATTTAATGAACAACACTTGATTCACAAACTACATTCAGCACAAAAATGTCCATAAGTAATCTAATATATATTTGACATAAACTTTACAGTCATTTGAAATTTTTAGCCTCTGATCTGCATAGCTTTTGTTCCCCTAAATTTATTTTAAACTGCAATTAGTTGCATACATTTCATTGATCGAACTGAATTTTTCTTAAGGAAATTGTAACATCAGTAGCTTGAAAATATAAATTATAGTCCATTTGATACACAAAGCAGGACTTTAGCATTTATTAATTTGGCACAATCAATAAGCATTTCTGATTATTCAGAAAGGAACATACAGTTTCTCTAGCTTATGACTTTTCTAATATACTGCAAAATTAATAGTACTAATTACAGTGTTAAGGAATAGTATTCAAAATACTTGAAAACAACCTTTTTAAGGTATGCAGAGGCTTTTTTTTTTTTTTATGCGGTACTGGGAGTCGAACTCAGGACCTCGTACTTGCCAGGCAGGCGCTTATGCCGCTGAGCTATATCACTGGCCCTGCAAAGGCATTTTAAAACCCCATGTACGTGAAATGATTGACATCCTAATTTAAAATTGCATCCGTCTATGTATAAGGTCCCTAAGGAAATAATGTGATAATCACCCAGTCTCACCTGACTTACCATGTTACTGAAAACCTAAGTTAATATGTCTTTCTAGACAGTTTATAATTGAGACTTTGTACTAAAACACACTACTGTCCCCTCCTGACTTACTCTAGATTAGTATGAATTTACTAAATTTGACAATGTAAGTGATCCATTATATCTGATATTTTAATCTGAGATAAATTTTACAAGCAATATCAAATACTCACGGAAATGAATTGGTTATTTTCTAGTTTAATGATGTCTCCCACTTTGACGTTCATCCATTTTTCATTCTGCAGTCTGAGAACAAAAACAAAATTAATTTTTTGCAAGAATGGGGAAGAACCAAAGATATAACCAAGGAAATGTATTTGTATTCGTCATGTGACATCACACCACACCAGAAGCAGGCAAGACTGTGCTAGGATGCTAAGTTCCTTCCTAACGAAGTTATTTCCCAAGCAGCCTGGGAACAAGGCTTAGAGAGTTAAAGGATTTGCCCAAGGGGACCCACTGAGTTAATGACACATTTGGGTGAAACTCTAAATGCCCACCTCTTGGCTGAGCACTTTTTCACTGCCCCACAATGCCGGTTTATGCAATAGCTATGACTTCCACAAATTCAGCTGCTGACATTCCTTTCAAAGTCTGTATAATAAGACAGAAATGTCCCTGTCCCTGTCTCAGGCAAAAACTGAATGAGAAGACAATTGCAAGGTGGAGCAGCGCAGGGCAACAGCTGAAATGCAAGTAAAAGGGGAAAAGTTAAAATTTTGGAGAGGACAAGAACAACAAGCGGTGAGAAAAGAAGCCCTGAAAGACCACAGGTGAACCACCCCCAGCACTGAGGCTAAAGGAGGGCCTAGTGCCTCAGAATAGATGGTGGCAAGGCGACAGTCCGTGCAGCTGTCTTTGAAGCCCATGAATATAACAGAGTCCCAAATTCAGAGCTCCAAGTTCAAAGGGATTTATGACGCAAAGCGGTGGTGTCCATTGGCTCCACGGGCCCTGTAGAAACGGGCCACCTGTGGCAGGATAGCGTGATGCGAATGGTGCCTTCTGAAACTTCCTGAAATGGAAACCAGCTTTGTCTTCCAAGTTGGAAGCCTTCGTCACACTTCTTTCTCGGAGATTCCCACTTAGAAGAGCAGGGCAGGGATGGGTGGATTAGAAGGGAAGCCAGGGATGAGAGGGCAGGCTCCCCGATAAGTTAAAGTGGGCAGGTTAATTTTGTTGTGCAGTTCATTTGTTTTTTTTCCAAAAATAACCTAATTTACTTTGCTTTATAGCCTGGAAAACAGTTTTAAATATTTACACAACTGTGAAATACGCCTCACACTATCAACCCTGCTGGGTCATTTGGCTTAAACACTCAAAGAATTTTTCTTTAATATGGATCCAAGTACATGTTGTTCTGGAAATTTTTCAATGGCAGCATTTTCATCCCGAGCCAGAATTCAATCACTTTTCCAAGCCTTGCTTTTCTGGGCTTTATCTAGCTCGATGACAACAGAAGCTAGGAAGCCTTGAAACCTCGTTTTGTCTGACTTTACAGGTATGGGTGCTGTGCTGGTTTTTTCTCCTGGGGATCTCCTTGACCATTAGAGACATTTCTCAGGGGACAGTCTATGCAAAATAGGACACATGGATGGGCGGGGAGGGTGCTGGGTCTTATTTACAGAAATCGCACTGCTACTGAGGTCTTTTAGAACTGCTCTTGTCCGGCGATGATATTAAGTGCCACGATCCCTCCCACTTGGACACTATAAGTGCGGGGAAGACTGCACCGGAAACAGCAAGGGATAGTTCCTAGATGATGACCAAGAGCCTAGCACAACACAACCGCTTCACCAATAACCTACACCACGGTCACACAGACACGGGTCAGACTTGGGGGCAGAGCCCTAACCGGAAGCAGCACAAGCCTTACAAAGTGAGTCCATAATAGAAAGTCATCTTGCAACTTGAAAAACACAGAAACTGGATGAAGAGCAAGAAAAGTACGAAGGAGATTATTTTAGAAAGGGGGAGGGGCCGGTGAGACGGCTCAGCGGCTTAAGCACCTGCCTTGCAAGCGCGAGGGCCCGAGTTCGACTCCCGGAACCCACATACGAAAAAGGGGCCGGTGATATCGCTCAGCGGCACGGGCGCCTGTTGGCGCGCGAGGTCCTGAGGTCGACCCCCCCGGTACCCACAAAAAAAAAAAAAAAAAGAAAGGGGGAAATAACCCTCTTAAACACGTAATTCGAGTTATATAGAAAAATGGATGAAGATATTGATCCAACCCAGCCTACGGGACACGTCTTGGTTAACCCCTTGTTTGAGTATTACCTGTGTACAGTACAATCAGAGGTGTGGGCTTGTAGTGATATTTTGCATTCTACCTCACCAGATGTATATAATTGCAGTGGCTAGGAACTCGGAGATGCATTTAATGAGCACTGAGGATCAGAAGTACCCAAATTTACAACAAGCAGAAACTAATGCAAACCTGCAAATGAACTTCAATCATCTCTACTCTGAAAGCAACCTTTTCTCTTGCCCTACCCACTACCACTGACACTGAAAAACATCAAAGACACCCCAGCAGGATGAGAGGAACAGACAGGAAGATTTTCATAAAAGCTCATCTTCAAAATATTTCTGGGCTTTTCAGATTTTAACGTGTTTAGTGACTGGGTTTCGTCATCAGCTTGAAACAATGAAAACAGACACGCCCTGGTACCCCATGTGCCACGCAGATGTTCGGAGGTTTGAGTTTGAAGCAGTCCCACATCGTCACAGCTCTGCCAGGAGGACACAGGGTGGCCTCATGGGCTGTCGAAGGTGACACGTGGCCCCAAGGACTCAGCACCTTCAAGCTCTGCCTTCACCTTTGTCAGGAAAAGGTACCTAGCTCATGCAGATGAGTATTCTGCCGACAAGTTCATTCATTAATCGCACTGAAATTCCAAGATTTTAAAGTGTGCCTCCATTTTCAGTATTGTAATAGAATTACTGCATGTTATGCAACAGACATAATCTGGTTAGTGCTTCTTTGAAGCAGATTTTTCAAAACTAGATGGGGTAATAAGAGAGCCCTTACCTTAGTAAACTCACAAGCCAATTGGTAAATAAGCCAAAATTCAAGAAAAAAAATTCATAACATTTACATTCCAGAGGTACGATAAAACATATGGACTTCAACTGCCACAGAACGACAGAGTTGTTTTAATACAGCCACTGACATACGTATCTACTCCTCAGAACCTCAGAGAGTCTGAGTCCCAAGGAAAAGAGGAACGGTCGCAACTCCCCTTAATGATTTCTGATGAGTTGGTCTGAACCTGCGTCGTCCTGGCGAGGCAGGGGCACCAAGAGCTCTAGGCCTAGAGGAAAACCTCCTAGAGATAACGCAAGTCTGGAGTTGTGTGCATACCTGTAATCCCAGCACCCAGGAGGCTGAGACAGGAAGATCACTGCAAGTCAGAGGCCAGTCTATAGAGTGAGTTCAAGGCCAGCCTGAACTACATAGTGAGACCCTGTCTCAGAGAAAGAGAGACAGAGACAGAGACATACAGAGAGATAGAGAGGAGAGATGGAGATAGAGAGAGATGGGGGGAGACAGATTGATTGAGAATTCGAGTCCTGGAGTGGGCTAGCACCTGTGTTCTACATCTTGGACTGCTAGCTCTAGAGGTTGCCTTGAACGAAACACCAAGCCCAGGGACAGATGGGGGGACACGCAACAGGCTCCTCAAGACTCCTGTCATCCTTCCCACACTCCATTGCTCCAAACTTCCTGTTAGCAACACAAATTCCTGAAAAAGATTCCCTGAAAAGTCACAGCAGAAGTGTCAGGGCCCTGGAGACCAAACGACGTGTCACTGCCTCGTGCTCACCACGCAGCCCACGCACACAAAGCTCACGTCTTCTTTAGTCTCAGCCGTGTGTCAGTGCTGGGAAAGACAGAAGCCCTCCCGGCCTAGACGGCCCACTCTGGTTCTCCACTGTGTCCTCGGGACTTAGCATAATGCCCAGCTCAGAGTAACTGCTCAATAAATATTTATTGAATGATAGATAAACCAAGGAATATAAAATGAATTCTTTCCAAAAACATTTGCTGATTAATAGCATTTTCCTAAATGTCTAGTAAGAATTATAGCAGACAACATTTATTCAGTGCTTACTGCATTCCAGGGGTTGGACTAATCCTTTCATGTATAGAGTTGCAAATAAAAAATAAATAACACACCATTAAATTTGTATTTCAGAGAAACAAGAAATTATTTTAGTATACTCTTTATTTTTTCACTTTTTATTTTTCATCAGTATATGTGTGCAGTACATAATGATTACATTTTTTGTGGGGAGATGTTGCATGCACATGACACACCTTAATCCTTTTTTCATCCCCTCCCCCACTATCTCTTGCTTCCCCTATTTGCAAAAGATCTATCTCTCGATTTCCTAGTATCTTTTCTTTTGCTCTTTATTTCTGTTTTGAGTTTCTCTTATATGCAGAAAATGAGCATGCTGAGCTAGACAGGAACTACAAGTGGAATTAGAGACTGACTATGCTAAAGAACCTACAGACAGTGGGGAAGTATAAATCTGGCTCTCAAAGTTAAACCATAATTAAATCATCTCTGTCTTCCGATACCTGGAGCATGTAAATATTCTCCCAGTCAACAATGAAGAACACCTGTGCTCCAAGAAAATGACCTCAATGTTAAATTATTTGCCATATAACTGTCATCAAAAGCCCAGTGAGAAAATTTATAGGCCAGAGAGATTGTCTAATAAAGGATATATTAACTTTCATTCCTCAAGATATTCCAAGCTTTGTCCCCATATACGGTGAGCTCACCAGAAAACTATATGCCTGGACTTTATTACTCTCATCCCTTTAGATTTGTCTTCTCTGAATCATGACTTAACACCACGCCAACAGACTTCAATCAGGATTTATTTATGGTCATGAGTAAAATTGCTCTGTTTTCTGAGGCTTCAACCATTATGTTCTTCCTGGTTCTCTCAGCACCAGGATAAATATTATTGCTCACAATTGCTACAATACTTCCTTCCACTGGACCATCAGTTTTGTATCTTCAGCACCTTCATGATGATGAGAAACGAAGTTCAAGGGAATGTCTTAAATCTATGAAAACAAACCTTACTGGATGGTTTAAACACACACTCGACAATTTTATAGCGAGACTTTGTCTTTTAAGGATGACATTGTAAAGACGATCTTGGTACTTGCAGAAATAAAATTTGGTTCAGAATGAACCAGACATTGGGCTTGAAACTTTTTTAATTATTACACTCTTAAAGAAGAGAATTTGGCCTCTTTCTGTGAAGGAAATGATGTAACATAGTAGAGTCCATGTTGTAGAATCAGAAAACATACACTTGAGTCCAAGCTTCACCATCAACCATAAGACTCTGGTCAAGAACTTGTCCAAAACTGAAATTCCCCACTATGACCTATAAGAATGAGCCCGGTCAGCCCCTCAGAATGCCTCTATTTGTTAGTCTTGGGGTCTTTAAAATGGCATAAACCCACTGGACACTTAAACACCTCCCTATCATGACATCTGTGGTTTTCAGGTGAGATAAATTTATAAAAGCATTTTGTAAACTATAAAATAATATATACCTTTGAAGTACCGTGACTATTTTTTTACTATTATGAAGATCTTGTTATAAGGATAGTACATTCTGGGTCTTATTTCAAGTCTTCCAAAGAGCTGTTTACACTCACTATCTCCATGTCTTGGCTACCCATACTTTCTCCAAACAGGATTTTGTCTTCACCCAATGCAACCTTCCCTGTTACAGCTGCTCATCTTCATGTTATTAAATCCAATGATCAGTTCTCAGTCGTCACTTTATCTGACACAGCTGTTTGTTCCCTCTTCTTCAAATACTTCGCTTTAAATACAGAACAATATATTCAGACGGTTTTTGTTTTACGTCATTAGTCACTGTGATATGGTTTGGAAGTATCCACCAAAGGTTCATGTGTTAAAGCCACCAGCCGGTTCATGTGTTAAAGCCACCTGTTGGTGGCACCACTGGGCCGTGGGGAATCTTCAGGAGTTGGGGCCTGGTGGGCAGAAGTGTGGTCTTTGGGGCTATGCCCTGGAAAGACACACTGGGACTTCAGTGAGCAGCCCCGTCCACCATGAACTCTTGCCTGATGTTCTGCTTCACCAGAGGCCCCAAAGCAACAGAGCTAAGTGAACATGGACTGAAACCTCTGAAATCATGAGCCAAAATGGACTTTTCCTCCTTTTAATTTGATTTTCTCACGTTGATTTTGTCACAGCAACGGAAAGCTGATGACACACCCTCCTTCTCAAACCTGAGTCAGCCCTTTCTCTTTTCCCATCTTCCAGTCTTAGAATGCCACATTAGATTAGGGGCTCAAGACACATTTCCTGAATGCATGTTTGAACAGAGCAGCTGTTTCGGCAGTCAGTGGCACCACGTACTTAGCACAGTTAGATCTAGAACTGAAGTGACAGCTTCACATGACTGCTTTACCAGGGAGGCCCTAAGAAAGTGTAGCAGAGATAGCCACAAAACACAGCTAGAAGGTAGAGTCAGAATGAGTCCCATAGGGCAAAGGATAGCAGTTTAGAAAATAAAAGCATTATTCATTTTTTACAAAGAGTATACTTCTGATTTACATTTAGTATGGCCATAAAGTCAGGATGTACCTCCCACAGGGGAGCTCACTGCTTCCATGAATGTACATGTGCAATTTCCTCACCATAATGTATGTCACAAATGCACACCACTGGCTGGAAGGGTAAGTGGACTTGGCTGAACTCAACAAGTACTGAGCACCCACTGTATTTCAAGCAGTGGGCCAAGCTGATGATAAACCCATTGTGCTTTCTGTCCTGCGGAGGCTGGTCGGCAAGAGACAGAACGTAAAATGGATGAGCTCCTAAAATGCTGTACCTAATTGTCCCTTGGTGACATTTACAACATGTCACAGGAGCACCAAAAGGGTACTTCCTGGTCATTCTACTTGCCAGAAGTGAGTACTGGGACATTTCCGGAGACAGTAATACAAGAGCTGAGCCCTGATGAATGAAAAAGGGAAAGAGGAAGGAATTTGTTGCAGGTTTTAAAAAGAAAAAGCCTGTTAAGTGAAATAAATCAGACACACAAGCTTAAATATCATTTGGTTTCTCTTACATGAGTAAGAGAAAAAGTATAAATAAATTAAAGAGCAAAATACAAGATAGATGCAGGAAATATGGAGATAGATTTTTTGCAAATGGGGAAGGAATCAAAAGATGGAGAGAGGGCCAGGGATATAGCTCAGTGGCACGAGCACCTGCCTGGCAAGCGCAAGGTCCTGAATTTGATTCCTGGTACAAAAAAAAAAAAAAAAAAGATGAAGGGAGTGGGGAAGGAGATGAAAAAAGAATTCAGATGTGTTATGTACATGTACCAACTCCCCACAGTGTATAGAATCGTTATGTACTGCAAACATGGACTAATAAAAATAACACTTTTTTAAAAAGGGAAGCCATTTGGTGTGATTGCTGATATTAGAAAGATTAGCTAAAGACCATGGTGGAATTGGCACTTTTGATTCTAAGGAGTGGGTCAGGAGTTTAGGAAAGCATTAACCTGAGTATGTTTTGATTTATGCTGTTTTACAGAAAGAAAACTGGAAGGAATGTGGACATCTCAGCAGATCCCAGTCGTGCTTAGAGAACCCTTTGTAACCCCGATGCTACACCAGCCGAGAGCCTGAGGCAGTATCTCTGTGACAACATAAGATGTCATTGTTTCCCACTGGAGGGACTTATTAGAAGACAAAATATAAAATGTATTCTCAAACGGAACACAAAGAAATACTGTAGGCTGACAATAGACAATGGATAGAAACAAGTCACAGGAAAGAGAAATAAGAAAGGCAGTCAATAAATATTTGGGAAAACAGTAACATTCACTAGAAATCAATACATTTTTAAAAGAACCAAGACCTACTCATACTTAGAAGATTGGCCTAGTTTTTTTTTTAAACGATACTACTCTAAGTGGTCATGGAACTTTGGAAAACTACTTTTGTTTGCTCAGATAGGAGGATAAATTGGCAAAAGCTTCCTGGAAAGCAACTTAACAGTATGTATTAAAAACCATAAAAATCTGTATCTAGATTTCCTAGAAATACAGATCTAAAGAAATATTGGAGATGGAAATAAAATTTTCATTCAAAGATGTTCTTCTGAGAAGCATTTAGAAAAAGAAAAAATTAAAAACAATTATCCAACAATAGAGGAATAATCTAATGCAGCACATCTATTGTGCACCCATTACAAAAATGTTTTCAAAGAATTTTTAAGGTAGTGTATGACCTATGTCCCAAAAAGGTGAATTACAAAATTGTATATACTGCATTTGCTTTGTAAAAACAGACTAATATAAAGGGAACTACTTTTTTCTAGAAGGTAGACATCTTTACTTTTCTGATTTTGTAAAACATTATAGTTGGTTAATTTTAGTGAAAGGTTCACCTCTCCCAGGAAGTCTCCTAGGACCCTCAAACTAGGCTAAGTTCACCCTCTTTAAAGCTTTCATGGTAGTCCATATACATTCCATCATGTAATTTGAATTCTTCCTTTCATATTTGTATTCCTTTTATTGCTTTCATTTACTCTGGTTAAAACTTCAAGTATTATATTGACTAGGACTAATAAGAATAGACATCTTTGCCTTGTTCGTGATCTTAGAGGAAATAATTGTTTCCTCTCTCCTCCACAAAATGTGTCAGAAAACCAGAATTGGTACATTAATTACCTTCATACTCAATATTTGAGGAACTGAGATAAACCTAAAGATTTCTTTTTAGCTCAGAGGGGGCACTATATGTCTGCTCTTGATAGTACTGGAACAGTAACTCAAATGGCCTCAACAGGGCTGGCTGGATTATTCAGCACTATCAGTTTGTCTAATCCAAGCCAATAGGACAGCGTGGAGGCAGGAATGCTACCTGGGGCATGAACTACAGTGCCCAGAGGAATCCAGTATTCCCAGCCCTGGATAAACCTGGCTTCTGTGGAAGGTCCTAACACCCCTGCTGCCTCATGTCCCACTGACCACAGCTCTGGACATCCTAGGCTTTGGGTTAGTATCTCAGTTCGTTCCATCCCTCATATGTCAGAGATAAGAGGACTGACACAGGCCTTCAATGTGATCCATTCATTTCTCTGTGGCATTACTCAAATCCAAAAGTCTTAGGCATTTCCTTTGCCTTAGTCTTTGGATACATCTATGTATGCACATAGGAGATAGATGACAGATAGAGAGATAAGTTTCGATAGATAGATGATAGATAGATAAACTTATGATTAGAAAAGGATAACTTTCTCTCTTCTGACTTTCTTTTCTAACCATAAGTTATAAGTTTCTGGGAACTTTATTTTCAACTCATTTAATTAGATTTCATGCCAGTGATGGTGGCCAATAATTGGGTACCTTTTGGCAGAACTTAAAATCAGTTTGACAGTATCAGTACAAGGTTTGAAACTGATGTCAACAAATCAGCATGCCAATTAGAAGTATTTGTGCTGTAGTCTTTTGCATATTTGTTTGCATAAAATCTAACCCCTACGTTTTTAGATACCCAATTCTCTCAAATGTTCTCTAGTTAATTGGTGTCCATTGAATATTGTTTTCCTATCATTCTTTATGTCTCAATTCCAGTCTTCTCTCTTCTTCATTCTTAAAAGGAGAAAAGAGATACAAAGCAAGGACAAGATTTAGAATACAGAGAAAGAGAAGAAGGAGGAGGAGGAGAAAGTGGAAGCAGAAGAGGAAGAGGAGGCAGAGGGAGAGCAGCATCTGAAGACATTCCCCAAAATAGAATGCAAGTGTGTCTCTGGTAGTCTCAGTATGGGAAGTGTGACAGCATCTTGTGCACAGCATCCACAAAAATTGAGAGCAAAGGGAGAGCATCCTTTGAAACCACTTTTCATAATGAAAAATCGGGTGAAAAAAATGTTCACCAAAGAAAATGTTTGCTGAGGAATATTTCTCGAAGTGAGAATAGATGTCACAGTGCATTAGTTATCTATTGGTGTGCAAATGAAGGAAGTTGTGTCCCCTTTTCCTATTTTTTATTTGTCTTGCCCCTACTGGAAAATTAGGATCTAGTATCTTTAAAAATATTAACCTAAATTTCACTCAGGTTTCACAAGGAAATATTATATGAAAGAAAGCCCATGTCCTTTAAAATCATGGACCACCAATTTAATTCATGGCACTGTGACCCCAAAACCCATTTCTAATGAGGCAAGTGCTTGTGGAGCTCAGTCCTCATGGTGTTAAATCTGGACCAGCCACTCTTGGCTGATAGGAACAGTAAACAGAGTGCACAATACAGGCCAGGAATTTCTAACAGATACTTAATAACCAAGCCTAGAAAAAAACTTCAGCTCTCCCTTTTTGGCAGAAAACTTTATATATTCTTTTATATTTTAAAACTATTTACAGTTCATATGGTTTCCAGATCTGCTCTCCAGAAGCAAAGGCACCGTCCCCCAGCTTAGTCTCTGGACCCCATGTGATTTCTAGGCAGCCAACTAGATGCACATTTGGTCTGAAAATGAAGCCTTCAACTTAGTGCGCAGGTGAAGCAACCTGAACACACACACTTGGACAGGGCAAGTTGAGTACCACTCACCAGCCAGGCATCTCAGAAACTGCTGCAGGGCAAGACAGGTGCAGCACAGACCCCAGCAAGTGCATCTTTGCTTCTCCACCCCAGGTCTCCAGTGGCCCAGGCCCCCACAGTTTGGTTTGTTGAACACGCAGCCACCCGGGGAGGCTGCTGATGAAACAGTGAGCCTCAAGCACCATCCCAAGCTCTGTTGACTCCAAAGCAAAGCCGATAAGGTGAGGAAGGGGACCTACATCTTCCTTTCTTTAAATGTCAGGCTCTGTCCCATGCATGTCAAGCTGCAGCAGTGCTAGATGACTCCCAGTAACCCAGACTTCCAAGGACCCCACACATTTAAGCAGCAATGACAGCAGACAATGACATGCATGAAACACAAAATATACAGACACCTCCCTTTTTCCTGGTGTTGGCTGCAGGAAAGAAGGGGAGAAATATTTTTACCTAAAATACTGCTTTTGCCTTGAGCATGGTATATTTAACTAGCTCAAATGCATTTTGCTCAGTAAGAAGACCATTAGGATGTAGTGTGCCATCACATCTCTCAGAGCCTCACCCTTGAATGTCTCCTGACACTTTTTGCTGCAATCTCCTCCATCTGCAGTACAATGACCTCACTGCTGGATGATCCTATGGTGACATTTCCAATTCTTTCCCTAATCCTTTTTTTTTTAATTTTTAATGATGACATTTATTTATCATAGTCTTCATTTTTAGCCATTTGGTTAATATTTCTCTTCAGTTTATGTGTAAAAAAATCTATGATACCCTAAGTAACTAATTTAAAGATAACAATATGCAATGTATTAACCATTGTTACCCTCCTATTATGTTGTTTTGAAATTTTGTTCTATTTTTTTATCTTTAAAATTAAAAAAAACTATGATGGAAAACAAGTTGTTTGAATTTTTAAATTTTTTTATTAGTACATGTTTGCAGTACATAATGTTTACTTTCTTTGTGTGGAGTTGGTATGTATGTGTATATAACACATCTTAATTCCTTTTTAAATCCCCTTTTCCTCCCCTCCCTTATCCCTCTCTTCATCTCCTGGTCTCCTTCCCTTTTGAGAAAGATCTATCTCCCTTCTTCCTATTATCTGTCTTTTATTTTGCTCATTATTTATAGTCTGGGTTTCTCATATTAGAGAAACCATGCAATATTTAAGCTTGTGTATCTGATCTATTTCACTTAACATTGTGGTCTTGAGGTGCAATCAATTTCCCTACAAATGACTCAAGTTTATCCCTCTTTACAGCAGAGTAGTACTCCACTGTGTGTAAATACCACATTTTCTTTATCCATTCCTCTGTTGATGGACATGATATACAGGCTGCTTACAAGATTTAGCTATTATGAATTGTACTGCTATAAACATGGGTACACATATATCACTGTAATATTCTGTAACTTACTGTATATCTGACTCTCCTTTCCCACCACCATCTCTACCAGCCTAACCATCATATTGCTTTTCTAACTGCACCTCCCATTTTCTGCTAAATCTTTTGCTCATGTAGAGTCACCTATAGTATTTAAGGGCTAGGAAGGATCTTAAAAAACATGGCCCAACAGTGTTCAAGCCTCAATGTCCCTGAGAACCCCCTGAAGGGCTTATTTATAAGAGAATCCCAGACACAGCGATCTTGATTAAGGTGGCCTGGGGAATGACCCACAAACCTACACTGGGGGGATTCAGACAAGGTAGTCTTCAGACCTCACTTGGAGAAGCATGATTCAGTCCAGTGGCACCCATGGGGGCCTCTCCAGGCCCACCCCAAAAGGCGAGAAGGCAATGAGTGTACCTTCTCTAGGTCCCCGTTGTCATCTTGAGTGGTGACATGTGTTCTTGCTCTATGTATTGGACTCACACGCAGGATTTCATTTAGAAAGGATTCTACAGATCGGAGAGAGACTTGGGCAGTGTCAGGATTCCAACTGCCTTGTTTATGGATGAGAAAACTGAAGTCCTTGATCCATAGGACTTCACACAGCAAATTAGAGACAGGGCTGGAACCAGACCACAGTCTCCTAACATGAAGTTGGCAGACTCTCCCCAAACCCTCTGCTTCGTGCCTGAGTATCTTTATGAGGTGTGATCAAAAGCACAATGAGTGCTGCTGCTGAGTGCCATCTAACAGAAAGGCAGGCTCATAAAAACATCACAGTGTGTCCTCATCCACTTTACTCACCAGATCTGGCACTGTGCAATTCCTGACTCTTCCCCAAAGTCAAAATGACCATGAAAGGGAAACGTTTTGAATTGATGCAGAACAACACAATTAAGGACCTTTGTGAAAGCAAACTCCCAGAACTGCTTCATAAAGTATCAAGAGTGATGGAATAAGTGTGTTCCAAGCAAGAGAGAGAAAGAGAGTATTTTGAGGGGGGTTAACGGCAATGTGTCATTTACTGTAATAAATTTTTATAATTTAAACATTCATTTTATTTCCTAATCACACTCTATAGATAGAAAGGGCTGGGGATGTACCTCAGTGTAAAGGCCCTGGGCTCAATTCCCAGTATGAGAAAAAAAAAAAAGAAAAATAAAAAGGAGGGAGAGAGAGAGACAGAAAGGAGGGAAGGAAGTAAGGGAGAGAGGGAGGGAGGAAGGAAGGAGAAAGAAAGGGAAAATGAAAGGAGGAAAGAAAAGAAAATTACCTTTTTGAAATTAATCCCCTGAGATCTCCAAGACCTTGGGGTTTAGATATGGATTTGCTTCTCAAAAAATGTCCTGGCCCTCCTCCCTAAGTCAAACCAGAAGAGATGCATGAAAATCTATTTCTAGGGCCGGTGAGATGGCTCAGCGGTGTAAGCGCCTGCCTGGCAATTGTGAGGTCCTGAGTTCGACTCCCGGTACCTACATACGAAAAAAGGGCTGGTGATATCGCTCAACAGCACGGGCACCTGCTGGTGCGCGAGGTCCTGAGGTCAACCCCCCGGTACCCACGGAAAAAAAAAAGAAAATCTATTTCTAAAGAAGAAAGAGAAGCAAGTTTGAAAGGTTCCATAGCATGCGATATATTTTTAACTTCCACTGGCACCTACGATATGAGGGCCTCAGTTACAGAAGAGCAGCGGCAATGGATCTGAGTCCAGAGCCAAGGAAGACAAACTACACAGAGCGCTAAAGGGGAGGTAAATATGAGGAGCCCCAGATAGAAGAGCAGAGAGTTGAGCCAAATATACTGGATGTTGAATAGGGGGAAGGAGAGATTTAAAAGGCCAGCAGCAGAGAAGAATTTGGGGGGAAGAAAAATGTGGGAATTCCGCATTGCTTGCGCAGGGGTGTGTGATGTAAACATCCTCAGTTATTTTCTCCAAAACCTGCGGGCAGCTCTACGTCATTCTCCAAGCCTGTTACATGAGGGGCTCTTTAAAGGAGCTTTGAAAGGAGGACAAGGGAGCAGCTAACATCTGGGTTGCATAAACTTGAAAAAGAATTTGAAGATGCCACTGCAAACTCCATGTGCAGAGTCCTGCAAGTGTTCTAATTCCCTGTCATTTCGAGATGTACCTCATTTGGGGAAACAGTCACCATTTAGAAATTCAACCCATAAAAAATTGTATCCATCCAATGTAATAACTGACTACAATGGAAAACTGTTTATAAGCAGTGTAACCAGTGGTGGCAAACCTATGGCACACATGCCACAGTGGGCTTTTGGTTATCACTGAAACCTCTAAAAGGTTCGCATCACTGACTATAACAATTTCACGGTTCACATACAGAAAGGGCCCATTGGCATTGGGCCCTTCCATCTGCAAAGCTGAAAAGCAGAAACTGACCAACAAATGATCAGTCCAAGATGTAAGAAATCAACATTCATTTACTGAGACTGAAACTATTTTGAAACACTTTTATTATGAGTTATCAGCATGAGTTAAAAATTAATTTCACTTCAGGACTTTCACTGCATCCAAACAGCACTTGAGACTACTCCCATCAGCTTCCTTTTGAATTCCTTGTTACTTAAGCCCATAAAAGAGTGTTTTATTGCACTGTTTAAGAAAAAGCACAATCAAGTATTTTTCTCCTCAAATTTTCCTTTAAAATCTGCACGTCTATTCATTTAGACCCTAAATAGCTTTCTCTTAGACCCAAATGGTATGTTCATAATGCAAAATTAATTTGGATGGGCTGGAAATCAGAGTCAGAGAATGGGTCCTCTCATGTCCCCTGTGTTTAACCAAAAAAGTCTCCACTCTAACTACAAACCTATAATTGAGATAACTCCACCCAGCCCCTCTCTACCCCTTACAAGACACACAAGACGTCCCCAGTGTGTCTCAACTTCAGACACAGCAAGCCCAGTGACCTCTGGTGTTTGCCATAGTTGTTGCTGCAGGTGCTCAAACAGGAAAGATAAGAGCTTGCTTAACAACAATAATTCGCTCTTACCCAAGACTGACATTTTGAATAAAATCCAGTAGAAGACAAAGCCACACATGAAGAACTACCCCACACCCTTCCCCAGGTAAATTATTCCCAAGAAGCCAGCAATAAATATCAGATCTCTTGGCCATTGGCCTTCATGCCTCTAACCTGGCAAGACAAAAAATTAATTAATTAATTAATTAATCAATTAAAAAATAAAATAAAATAAAGCCCCTCCATAGCTGTCTGAAGGCTCTGCTGGCCACATTTGCAAATCGCTGTCCAAATTTCCCAGAGGAATTCTGCAAACCAGAACTGGTGGCTAGACCTCACATATGAGTGCTATCTGGTTAGTAATTGTAACATGAAACTTACATTCAAACTGTTGAAAATTAAAGATGTTTGGTCACTAATGCATTTTTAAAAGAACATTTGGGCCTTGTTCACCTTATGTTGTGATTAAAATACACTTGAAACTTGTTGGAGTTCTGACACTCACCTACCCAAGAAACTCCCGAATTTGATGGAACTCAACTCCTCCCAGGGTTCAGTCAATAAGCCCAACCTGGTCCTCCTCACACTGGAATCCTGGTTTACCGCTTAATATTGCTGTCTGTGCATTGAACAATACCTCAAGTTCTAATTAGTATAAGAAATAGTAGATTCATGTAACACACTGGGTGATTTTCATAAAGATGTCCCCAAATCCCAGCCTTACTGAAAAGGGTCATTCCAGTAACTTAAGAAAGATCAAGAAATTATATTTTAAAATTGAAAGCAGACTAAACATTCAAGCAAAAGAAAAATGGTTCTGTGAATTCTGAGACATGCACTCAATGGAATGTTATGTAGCCCTTAAAACTTATGTGTAAAGAGCATATAAAGACATGGAAAAAGTGGTAATGCTGTGAAGTAAAAACAGAAGGGTGAATACATAAATACATAATTATAAGAAATATTGGCATAGAAATAAACACAGAAAAGAAATATGAGAAAACACTAATGATAATTACTTTTGGATAGTCTCAGAGTGGAAGTTATTTTCTTTGACATTTTCTTATTTTCCAAATTTCTCTTAATGAGCATATGATGCTTTCACAATGGAAAAACATATATACTAAAAAAAAATGAAAAAGCATTTTAAATCCTTATATTCCGTGGAAGTCACCACTCAAAGTGGTAAAGCCAAGTAGATAGCTGGAAAGTTTTTCTATTGAAATAGTGCATCTGTTCACATAACCATGCAGCATCCAGGAACACCAGATTTGCATCCTGCATAGGCTGCTCTCCTGGAGTCTACCCACAGGGAGTGACCGAGAAAAGTGCAAAAAGCTGACGGGGAAGCAACCTTCACCGACACTCAAGTGCACTGCGTCACACAAAGAGCCAGAAGTCAAGTGCACTTTGAAATCTAGGTGTCGAGGAAACATAATTCTTTCTGAAAGAAAGGTGCCTGCACTAGAAAATCGGGCCTCAGATTGGTCTCATGCAAACACATAACTTCAGAAGATTTTAGAGTAGTAAAAATATAAGAAAAAGTGGTGCTGATTCTGTTGATACCAGTGGCACAAACCACAGCCTTAAAGGATGAGCTGAGAAGGGGGCGGTGAGCTGAATGTGGGGGTGGGGGTGCCAGGCTCTGAGCAGACATCATCTCCTCTGCTGACTGTGTGATCTCTAACTCAAGATACGCCGCAGAGCAATCCCACCCACCAGAGAGAGTCTGCCAGCCACAGTTCAGCATTTTACATTTCCTGGTAACCACACACCGAGAGAGAGAGCGAGAAAGAGAGAATTTAATTTTAATAATACCCTTTATTTAATTCAACATATTTATATGTTATGATTTCAAAAAACAAAATCCTAAGTTGATTCCTAAGATGGCGGAGCAGAAGCGGCCCATCACAGCCTCTCCAGAACCTGGACAGACAGCTGGAAAACAGCTACTCGGTGAGGAGAAAGAGAAGCCCTCTGAAGTCAGACATGGAGACCCAAGCCTATAATCCCAGCACTCAAGGAGACTGAGGCAGGAGGATCACAAGTTCAAGCCCAGCCAGGGCAATTTACCATTTAGTGAGACCCTGTTTCAAAATTAAAAAAATAATAAAAAGGCCAGGGAGGTAGCTCAGTGTGAAGGCCCTGGGTTCAATCCCCAGTACTGAAAAAAGAAAACGAAAGAAAAGATAAAAGAACTACTCTTGGAATCAAGACAGAGTCAGTGAGAAGGTAAGAAGTCTGGAGAAACAGAAAACAACACAGAGAAAAGTATGAAGCAGCCCCAACCCCAATCCCGGCTGGCTCAGCAAGCACAGGGCAAACTCACAGAAGCCCCACGGCCCTGAGGTAACAAGGGACCAAGAGTCCTAGCTGAAGGGAAAACCCACACTTGTGGCAAGCTGCAAACCCAGTGTGGGTGTTTACTCCTCCCGTGAAGCAGGCCAGCTTTGCAGAAGAAATACACAGCAGGCTCTCCTGCTCTGGAACAAGCGGGGTACCTCATCACCCCACAGTCCACAAAACTAGTTGGGGACAGCAGCAGCCTGGGGCGTACAGAAGACACAAACACTAAAGGCCTCTAGAGTGAATACAACCCAGGCAGCAACATAGCACTGACTGGCCCTGTCCAGTGGGAAAGGCAAGGCAAAACCCCGTTCCCACAGTGACAGCCTGCTTAGTTTTATGGAGACACGACAGGCCTCCTCCATGCCTGGCAGATTTCAACACTACACATCCTGGAAAGAAATTTTACCCATCCAAATGCCTCAGCATGGAGAGATGTTTTGGACTCATTTTTCTTTTCTTTGTTTGTTTCAAATTTTTCTTCTTGGGCCGGTGAGATGGCTCAGCAGCATAAGCGCCTGCCTGGCAAGCGCAAGGTCCTGAGTTCGACCCCTGGTACCCACAAAAAAAAAAATTTTTTTTTCTTCTTTTCCTCTTCTTTCTCCTTTTTAATTTTTTTCTTTGTCTTATTCGTTTTTTCCTTATGTTACTTCTACCTAATTTTATTTAGTTTTTTACTCTTTATTTTGATTTTTATCTCAACTTTCTTCTCATCCTTCTCATCTTTTTATTCAATTTTTAAAATTTTTACTTCTTCCATTTTCCTTTTTCCTTGTCCCCTCCATTTTTATGATTATTACTTTTAAGTTTAATTACATTTTAATCTTCCAGTTTACTCTATATTATTGCTGCTTTCTTTTCTATAGAAATTCTAAAAGCCAGGGGAGCATGGAATGATGTATTTTAAGAAAGAAAATAACTGCTAACCTACATCCAGCAAAGCTATCTTTCAAAATCAAAGGAGAAATAAAAACTTTCCAAGATAAACATAAACTAAAGAAATTAATGACCACTAAGTCAGCATTGCAGAAGATACTTGAAGGAATCCTACACACAGAAGAGGAAGAGTAGATAACCTATTGAGAATTATGTAAGAATAAAACATTTAAAAACAACAAAATGAGAGAAAATAGTGTATACCTTTCTATAATAATTCTAAATGCAAATAGTTTTATGAAATTATAAGGCACAACTGTGGAAATCCATGTGGAGACTCCTCAAAAAACTAGGATTGGAGGTCCCATTTGACCCAGCTATTCCCCTTCTGGGTATCTTCCCAGAAGAATTAAAAACATCGTACCACAGCGATATATGTGCACCCATGTTTATAGCAACACAATTTGTAATAGCTAGATCGTGGAAACAACCCAAATGCCCATTAACTGAGGAATGGATAAAAAAGATGTGGTATTTCTACACAATGGAGTACTACTCAGCCATAAAGACAGATAAACTAGAAACTTTTATAGGTAAATGGATGCAACTGGAGAAAATACTCACAAGCGAAATAAACCGGATGGACATTTGTAAACATTGTATTGTCTCCCTAGTATGAAAATGCAATTTCACTGTGACCATTCCATTCCTTAGTCTGCTATTTTTTCCTAGCTTTTACATGGCTTAATCTTATACTGAGTAATATTTTTCTCCAAAAGGTATTTGTACATTCTCTAATGCTTGAGTTTGTTAATACATAAGAATGTTTACTTGTTGTCTTTAAAAACAAACAAACAAACAAATAAATAAATAAATAAATAAATAAATAAATAAATATAAGTTTAGAGAGCAAACTAAGAAACACAGGCGACATTCCCTAAGATTTTGTCACAATAAAAATGTTCAGTGGCATTTTCTTCATGGTAGCAACGTATCAAGCTCAGTTCATCTCCAGGATCCCTTGTATCTTGAAGATGCATGATGCAGACGTTTTAGAAGAGGAGATCTTACATAGGCAGCTGGTCAGAAAAGCCTATAAAAAATACATCTCAAAAGAACTTGCCAAGAAAATTTGTGTAAAAGCAGAACCACTTAGAAAATGGTTGAAGAAGCCAAAGGAAGAATTTCTGGTGGTAAAGAAGAAGATGATGATGAAGCCAGGTGTGGTGGCACACGCCTATAATTCCAGCACCTGGGAGGCTGAGGCAGGAGAATCGCCTAGATAGCAGGTTTCTCTTGGAAACAGTAGTGGTGGATACATTTGGATCACATTCACACAGTTATAAAAATAAAGATTTGATTTGGATTAAAAAATAAATAAATATGGGCCGGTAAGATGGCTCAGCGGCATAAGCGCCTGCCTTGCAAGCGTGAGGGCCCGAGTTCGACTCCCGGATCCCACATACGAAAAGGGGCCGGTGATATCGCTCAGCGGCACGGGTGCCTGTTGGCGCGCGAGGTCCTGAGGTCGACCCCCCGGTACCCACAAAAAAAAAATAAAATAAAATAAATAAATAAATAAATAAATAAATTATAAGGCACAGAATGGCAAAGTGAATAAAAAACAAGACCTAACTTCTTGCTGCCTACAAAAAACACAGCTAACTAGCAAAGACATGCACAGACTGAAAATGAAAGGATGGAAAACAACATTCTATATAAATGGAATTCAAAAGCTATATAGTAGGATTAGCTATATTCATATCCTATAAAGAAAACTTCAAAACAAAATTAGAAGAGACAAAGAAGGCCCTTTACATATTGGTAAAGGAAACAGGCCAACCAAGAAGATATATAACAGTTGTAAATACACAGGCACTAAACACTGGTGCACCCCATTTCATAAAAGAAAAACTACTTGACATAAAAAGACACATAGATCCCAATACAATAATAGTGAGAGACTTCAATATTCCACTCTCACCAAAAGATACGTAATCCAAATTTTAAAAATAATAATAATAACAAAGAATCATCAGAGTTAAACTATACCACAGATCAAATGGTCCCCAAAAGGCATCTACAGAACATACTATACAACAACTACAGAATATACATTCCTTTTAGCACTTCATAGAATGTTCTCCAAAATAGGTCATATTTTAGGCCATAAAGCAAGGCTTAACAAATATAAATAAATTGAATAATTTCTTGCATCTTATCATGTCATAATGGAATGAAACTACAAATAGCAAGAGAAACTATACAAACACATGGAGATTGAACAGTTCACTTTTGAATGATCAGTAGGTCAGGAAGAAATCAGAGGAGAAATTTTAAACTCCTAGAATCAAATGAAAATGGAAACACAATTTACCAGAATCTCTGGGTTACAGCAAAGGAAGTTCTATGAAAACTTATAGCTATGAGTCCCTACATCAAAAACTCAGAGAGATCACAAACAACCTAATGATGCATCTTGATATCTTAGAAAAACAAAAACATACCCAAACCAAACTGACAGGAGGAAGGAAATAATAAAGATCAGAGCTGAAATTAATGAAATAGAGACTAAAGGAACAAAACACAGGATAAGTGAAATAGTTTGTTCTTTGAAAAGATAAACAACATTGATAAACCCTCAACCAAACTAACCAGAAGAAAGAGAGAGAAGATCCAAATCAATATTATTAGAGATGGGGGGCATGGTGGCGCTTGCCTATAATTCCAGCACTGGGGAGGCTGAGGTAGGAGGATCACCACAAGTTTGAGGCCAGCCTGGGCTACACAGTGAGTTCAAGTCCAGCCTGAACTACATAGTGAGACCTATCTCAAAAAAAGAAATACTATTAGCGATATTAGAAGAGACACTACTGAAATCCATGATCAAGTTGAGTTCATCTGAGGGATGCAAGGATGGTTCAACATCTGCCAATCAATAAATATAATAAATCACATAAATAGAATCAAAGATAAAAATCACAATTGTCTCAATTGATACAGAAAAGGCCTTTGACAAAATTTAACATTCTTTCATTATTAAATCCCTGTAGAAACTAGGTATTGAAGGATCATATCTCAATATAGTAAAGGATATATATAATAAACATGTAGTCAATATCATTCTGAAAGGGGAAAAAATGAAATTATTTCCTCTAAAACCAGGAACAAGGCAAAGACGTCTATTCTTACTATCCTAGTCAATATAATACTTGAAGTTTTAACCAGAGTAAATGAAAGAAATAAAAGGAATACAAATGTGAAAGGAAGAATTCAAATTACAGTTATTTGCAGACAATATGATCTTATACATAGAAAACCCTAAAAAGCCCAACAAAAGACTTTTAGAGCTGATAAATTTAGCAACGTATCAGGATATAGAATCAACATTAAAAAATCAACAGTTTTTCTTTACACTGGTAATGAACTAGCTGAGAAGGTAATCAGGAAAACAATTCCATTCACAATAGCTTTAAAAAAAAAAAAAACCCTAGGAATCAACCTCATGAAACAGGTGAAAGATCTCTACACAGAGCACAGAAGAAAGAAATTGAAGAAGACACTAGAAAACGGAATGACCTCCCACATTCAAGAGTAGGCAGCATTAATATTGTTAAAATGTCCATGTTACCAAAAGCAATCTACAGACTCAATGGAATCCCCATCAAAATTCCAGTGACATTCTTCGGAGAACAACAAAAAGCAATACTAAAATTCACAAGGAAACACAAAAGGTGGTTAGTATCACAGGAGGAATTGTCCTCTTGGGAAATATTTAAGGACCTAGTAGTGCTCCCAGATTCACTCAGCAAACAGCATTTCATGGCCCACAGCAGGGAACACGGCTTCCTCTCCAGCGTCACATGTGCTTCTACAAGATGGAACCATGCCAACCCTGCTTAATTTTAAAACTGAAGTCATCAAAAGATCTTATCCACGGCTCATGGAACATCCATTTCTTAAGCACTTTCACGTGTCACAAGAGTTTGTAGATGCAGAAGATTCGCCTGGGTTGGGAAGAAATGAGGAACAAAGCCAAAAAAGGAAGGTTTGAAGGGAGAGGTTTCACTTCCGTGGTTGTTTTGTGGCTTAGGTTTACGATGTTCGGCATTACAGCCAGCACAGTCCTGACAGTGAGGATGAGTAATGCCCCAGGCGCCAAAAGTGTAGTTATATATGTTTATTTACATGTGTATATTACGTATATATAAACTACATATTATGTTATGCTGTTTACACTTATATAATTGTATACAAAGCCCTTCAAATACATAGTAAGTGGAGAACTGATCTGTCACACACGCCTCTTCATGAGTGGCTAGGAGAACTCTGAGGCTTTCCCTTGCTGTGCACCTGGGCTAGTTGCTACCTTTCTGAGCTGTAATCTCTTATCTTTAAGATGGGGGCATTATCACCCACACCTCGAGGGTTTATGAGAGTGAAGTAGGAAGTCTGAGACCCACACACAGTGAATATGTGTTGAACCTGAACAAGGACACCCACCTTCTTTGCTTCTAAGCACAGGAGAGGCAGATAGTGGAAGCCCAGAATAAATAATTTCCCAGCGTCACACTGTGATCACATACACGGTACTCCCACCCCAGCCTTTCTCCCTGAGGACTCTCTCTGTAATGCTGACTATGCCTTGCCTCCCCCAGGACAAGCTGTCGGCCCCTGTCCTTTGCATGTTGACCCTAACCCAAGACCTTATGCCAAGAGCACACAAGGGAAGCCACATGCACCTGGCAGTGCCCATGTGCCAATGAGATAACCAGCCCCAGCCATACCTGAGCCCCTCTAGCCTTTCTATGTTTGTTCCTGGGTAGCGACCTACAGGTGCCCAGGATAGGTCCAAAGTACTTTCTTAATATCTTCTCCTCGAATTGTCAGGGTTTGATGGTGTATTACCCACTGTCTTTGAGATGCATCCCAAAAAAGCAAACCTGAGATGAGGGTTCATGTGCAAGCAGTTCATTAAGAAAGGACTTCTGGAAGTAGCTGGGGAGGAAGACGAGAAGCTGGGAAGGATGCCCAGCAAGGGTGTGTTTGCAGCCAAGCTTCATCCTCCGCCCAAGCTCAGGGATGCCGAGGAGGGAAAATTACTCCTCGGAGCTTGTCCAGCTCGAGGCAGGGCAACTCCTCTTTCATTCTTTTATGCCAAGGAGCAGTTGGTTCAAGACCCCAAAGGCAGCACCCTGCAAGAGTGGCAGGTGCCAGCCTTGAGAAGGGAGGCACACCAGAGCTGGGGTGAGTCCAGGAAGACAGGGAGCTCTGAGCAGAGCCCCAGCGGCATCTGCTGTACAAACTACAGCAGTCCCCAAAAGAGGACTTGGAGCTCTCCGTGCTATCTCAGGTCTGAGCCCATAGAATTTCCCCCACATCCCCGTTCAGCTCCATCTCCACACCCTGAGCACATTCGGCCAAATCCATCATCCCAGGCACCAGAACAGGCTAGAGTGGGATAGACTCCGCTGGTAGACTGCTTTCTCAGCAAGGCTGCAGGCTGCTGCTCAGTTTGAAAATTCAGCAGACACCTGGTAGGCTCAGGGGATGTAAGCACGATCAAGCAGGAGACCCCTGCCTGAGAGCAGCTCCCAGGTGTGCTTAGTCTCCCAAATGGAAAATTCTGCCTGATTTCACACCACATGCTTACAAATACCCCATTCTTAACGATACGTGATTGTGTCCTCAAAATTTAAGAATCAGCAATAATACTTTTCAAAACATAGTTCCACATGGAATTACAAAGAGATGCTACCTCATAAGGAATTAAACAGCTAAATGGAACCTTAAGACAGTAACTAATACTATTTCTAAGAATGATGATGATGATAGTCATCCGGTCACCGAAGTTCTGAATAGCTAAGATACTGGGTTAATCCCACAGGCTCCAGGCAGCAGCTCCAGCAGCTGACACTATCCAAGCACCACCACAAGCCACACATCGTAGTATCTTTAAAGAGTTGCCCCTTCTTAAAGAAACGAAAAGGCTACATGGGGAGCATGGGCAACATGCTATGCCAGGTCACGTGTGTCCCAGCAGGTCCTTCCACGCAAGACACCCTTCCTAAGCCTGCTTCACAGACGAGGCCCCGACGCTCACACAGGTTAGGAAGCTGACCAGGGCCACAGGACAAATCTCATGCTTGATTCTGAGTCAGACACCACACTATGGCAGCCGAAATGCAAAACTGCTCCTGGCAATTAGCTAGATAGTTCCAGGTGTCTTTATGGCTCATCCTGGTCACCAGGGCTCTCTCTCTACAGCTACGATGTCAGAGGAAGGTCATTTTCTCTTCACTAAACACTGATTGCTAAGATCAGCCAATAAAGAAAAACTACAGGGATCTACGATTATTAGTGTTAGTCAGCATTTTAGTGATACGAAGAAATCAATCCTTTTACCTAACCTCTCTTAATATCTTTATCATTTAGATTTTTTCCCCTGCATGTGGTTAATTTGTTTTATTATTTTTTCTTTAAATTACATTCTTCACAATATCTAATGACTCAAAAGTCATTGATAAGATTTATTCCCAGATCACAAATTAGAAGTACATTATGAATTTACCTTACCACATGTTATCAGTAGCAAAAAATTAAAAAAAAAAAAAAGGACAGAAAACAAGAAAAAAGAGAAAGAAAACAAGAAAAAGAGAAAGAAAATAAACTATGGAAGAGAGTTTTGAAACTTACCTCTGCTGAGCTTTCTGGAGTGTTCTTACTGTTGTTTACATGTACATACGTGTGTTTTAAAGCATTTTTTATTCTACTACTGTTCTCACAAAGAACATTTCTTTAGTAATGGATGAACTGAAGCATAATGAAAAATCTGGGATGCGGTACATAATCTATTCACAATTAAACTGTCAAGGGAAAACAAAATTCTTACCATCCCTTCAGACTCTACGTGCCAGAAGTCTCTCTAGCAATTTTCTCAGAAACCACCAAATTAAAAACTTCCAGCACCCATGCTACACCTACTATATACAAACCACAGCATATGCGCCAATTCTAAACAGTACTAGGCCTAAAACTGAAAAGTAACAAAGATAGGTCTGTGCCTCACAAAAGGAACTCCAAAGAAATTTGAACTTCTAGTTGAGTGCACAGCACGAGTATTCGCTGAGTGTGAGTCATGAAAGTGGAAGAGAATCATATTTCAATTTTTAAGAAATCAAAGAGAGAAAAGAAACATGTATTTAATTAATAAGAGAAGCCACTGATTGTCAAGACCTGTTTGAGGCCCCAGAAATCTGAATAATAACCCAAAGAATGCTTTTCTTACTTGCCATCAATGAGCACTTCAGACCGACGATTATTCACTTGATTATCACTCTTGTGACGAAACTGAAAAAAAAATCAAAGTGTTTGTCATGGAAAACCATGAATTATATTTTATCAGCCCAAATAGGAACACTGGAATGATTCTGAGGTGATCTGTTTGGAAACTATTGCCACTGGTCCAGCACAAACCCAAGTTTATACTTACCTAGAACCCAGCCTCTTGTCCTAGATCTAAATCAACATTCATCTCACTGAAACTCACTCTGGACATCACCAGTGAAAGAATTCTAGCCACTTACAGTTCCAATTCTCACACATTTTTTTGTTACTTCTAAGAAGACAATACGCTTTTCACCCCGCCACATAGTCCCAGAGAAAACCATACGTTAATTTTGATGACTTATCCAGGAACGGGGGATTTCAGTTCTCTCCCAGATGTGCTCAGAATTTTCCTGGAACATCATTCATTCTGTTTTATGAATTTCTTTGAAGTCAAGAAATCACTTGTAACAACACATATTTTTATTCACCAAAAATTCTAATTGTTAACACTGATCTTATGAAATATCAAGCATTTAAAACAAAAATCAGAATGCAATACTGAACCACGTTTGGTGCAGATTTTTGTTTGATGCCCAAGTAACTATGTTTCTTATTGTATACGCCAGTAATGTAAATATCTTAAATTCTCAGAAGAATCTAAGTATTCTGAGCTTTCCACTAAACACAGAAATTAGCAGACTTTTAGATGAGTATTTCTTATCTGTCAAGATCAGATAGTAACGAGCTGAATTAGAGATGAGGTCAATATAGAGACAAGAGAACAAACAGTGACGAGTTGAAGTAGAGAGAGTTGTTTCAGCATATTCGCCTACGTGCACACATGAACAGGGCACATTCGGAGACATGAAACTTGGACTTCAAAGACTATAATCACAAGGTTAAGTGCTTTTTTTCTTTTTTAATCCAAAATGTTGTATCAACAGCTCTCTATATAAGGTAGTACTTCAACTGGACTTTCTCTTTCTCTGCCTCCTTCTGAAATCCATCCCAATCTCTTTATTATGCTATGCCCATTATGTACAATTACACAGCACAGCACATAGACGTGAACAGATATTATGTGTAAAAATAAGAAAATAAACACAGCATTTGTTAACGTGCAAATCATTTAAAATATTGTAAGTTTTTACAAGTAAATTGAGTCAGCCTACTCATTGATGTGTAAACTTCTCTCTATCAATAGAACAACAGAAATGGAAACATTATTTTTTCTGAGTGTGTGGCCTGTTGGGGTTCTTGAACATTCTCTGTCTAGATGCAGTGCACCTCCTCTGTATCTGCACTCTGTCCCTCTCCGTCCTGACTTGGACCACGGAAAGATGCCTGTACGGTCTTTGATTCTGCTTGGGTTTGGCCAGTGAGGGATACTGGCAAGATCAGAGAGCCTGAGGAGAGTGGAGAAGGGGGTCTATTGCCTGGTTTCCTTCCAGCTGGGTTAGCAATGGCTCTGTCCTCTACAGCTGGCTCTAGCTGCTGTGAACAACCCTCAGCTACAGTCCCAGGTCTGATAACAGCTCCCTTCCTTTGCCTCTTCAGGCCTAGAAGTAGTTTTGCTGCCCATGTTGCTATCCTAGGTATTATCCTTCCCCACACCCTTTATAAATGAATTATCCCCTCAGTATTAAACTAGCCAGTCTTCTTTTTTCAGGGTGACATCTGCCTCCTGCCAAGACTCTGACTGATGAAAATGTCCAGCTACTGAGCTGGCATATATCATCACAAAAATAAGAGCACATTCAAGCATTAACTGCAGTAGAATCAAAAGGACACTTAGTGATTAATCACATCTGTATCTAACCTGAAAGTAATCCTCTAAATTGACTCTCTGAGCATCATGGGAAAAGGGTAATCAGCCCACCACCAAAAGCTGAGCAGCACACTCTGGGCCTCACGATGGACCACTCCCACTTCACTCAGGGGTCTTGATACTGGACCCGAGGGCATCTGGAAGGATTACAAGTGGAAGTCTCAACCCTGTGTACTTGTGAAAAGTTAGCCTCAAATGCTGCGTGTACCAGAATGCACAATGTGTACCATGAAACACGTTAGGCATTTCATTCAGAGTGAAGACAGTTATATCCTGTGCATCCTATAAAACATGGTAGGAATGACCAGAACCCCAACACCCAGGACAGCCCGCCCCGGGCGCGTGGGCGCACATACCAGTTTGGTGGGCGGACTGAAGGGAACCCCTGAGACCCAGGACAGCCGCTCTGGGCACGCAGCGTAATCAGCGAGACCAGCGACATGGAAGAGTCCAAAGCAAGGAGGAGCGAGCAGCTGGGATCTGCAGAACCCCGCCAACAGAAGACCAGTCCCAGCCCCCACATCCAGAGGCCCAGATCAGCTCCACACCCAGCACATTTCTGGGATTAAACATGGACACTATCACAGAACTGTGAGCACCAGAGGTATTTTACTACTTTTATTCTCCCTTGTTTGTCTGATTGGCTATCCCTTTCCTATCTGGTTGCATGTGGTCTTCTTTTGTTTTGTATTCTGTGGGGTTTTTTTTTTTTCTCTCTCTCTTTCCTCTCTTTCTCTGGTTTCCTTTTTCTTTTTCTTCTTTTCTTTTTCATTCTCTTTCTCTTTCTTCCTCTTTTTTTCACTGTTTGGGTTTCTTACCTTTCTTTTTCATTTTCTTCTACCGATCCTCTTTCTCTCTTTCCTCAACTACTTCTTGAATTTAAATTTTGAAGTGAGTAAACATTGTCCCTGCCCTTTCTGATTACTCCTGCACATTCTGTTTCATTCTTTCCCTCCTGTGTCCTCCAGTTTCCCAAAATTCAGGTGATCATCCTTTGACCTCCAGCCTTGACTCTACTATATTTGACCTCATTCATCACTTTAGCCTGTCCCCTACCCATCTTAACCCCCCACCCCCCACAGAAGAGTAAAACCACTCCACTAAGGGGAAAATCACTGCATACAAATGCACAGTATATGTTTGATTTTGTTATACAACTTTAGAGTTTGCTTCTGTGGTCGGAGGTAGCAGGTTAATGGTTACCATAGTTTGTCAGTAGTTAAGCTGTACTTGAAACTATCGTTATTAGTACCTGTACTACTTTAGCCAGGATGTCATACATGTTATAATCAGTTTTTGTCCCCTGTATGATAACACTGTGATTGTATGGGTTCATAATCACCACCACAACCCAGTACCAAAGGACTGGGTGCTGAGCCAAATAGTAACTTTGCATCCTTTACAAATTGGAAGATAGATTCTTGGTATAGCTATAAAGAACCACCTACATCTAGAGGACATCCCTGAAGAACAGACTTCTCCTAGGGAAGCCTCAATACTAGAGATAAAGGGCCGGTGAGACGGCTCAGCGGCTTAAGCGCCTGCCTTGCAAGCGCGAAGGCCCGAGTTCGACTCCCGGAACCCACATACGAAAAAGGGGCCGGTGATATCGCTCAGCGGCACGGGTGCCTGTTGGCGCGTGAGGTCCTGAGGTCGTCCCCCCGGTACCCACAAAAAAAAAAAAAAAAAAATACTAGAGATAAAGCTATCATAAGAAATCGGCAAGCATCAACATAGAAAACAAAATAAAATAAAAAAGAGAAAATAGAAAATGACAAGACACAGAAGCAAAATGCAACTCCAGACCCCCAGCCCACCCAGGACAAGCCCGGAACACAATGAGATAGAAGAAATTGGAAGTCAAACACTGGAACTTTCCAAAATGATAGCAACAGAAGTGAGAAAACAAGTGGAAAAGGCTATAGAGAAAATAATCTCTCAGATACAAAAAGAAATGATGCTTAAAATCAAAAATATTAGAGAAGACACAGATAAAAGAATAGATGAGCTTAGAAAAATGATGGAAACAAAAAATGCCCAACAAAGGAAAGAAGTGGAATCCATGAAACAGATCCAAACAGAAATCCAAGAGATTAAAACCTCCATATGAAAGTATATGCAACAGATTGAATGAAGGCGAGGATGGAACATCAGGTCTTTTTTTTTTTTTTTTTTTTTGTGGGTACCGGGGGTCGACCTCAGGACCTCGTGCGCCAGCAGGTGCCCGTGCCGCTGAGCGATATCACCGGCCCCTTTTTCGTATGTGGGTTCCGGGAGTCGAACTTGGGCCCTCGCACTTGCCAGGCAGGCGCTTAAGCCGCTGAGCCATCTCACTGGCCCGGAACATCAGGTCTTGAAGACAGAATCACAGCTAGTGGTCATGAGAAGAAAGGTATCTTAAAAACAGCAAGAGACCATGAAAAATCAATCCAACAGCTACAAGATGACACAAAAAAGAATAACATAAGATTGATTGGGGTCAATGAGAAAGCTGGAGACAGCACAAATGCCATAAAAAACTCTTCACAGAAATAATGGCAGAAAACTTCCCAAGCATGGATAAAGAGTTTAACATACAAATAAATGAAGCATATAGAACTCCAAACAGCCATGACCAAAATAAAACTACACCAAGACATATTATAATCAAGATCCCAGAAATTCTGCACAAAAACAGAATATTAAAAGCTGTTAGAGAAAAGAAAAAGATCACCTATAAAGGAAAGCCCATCAGAATCACAGCAGACTTCCCAACACAAACCCTCAAGTCAAGAAGAGCTTGGAGAGAAGTATTTCAAGTCTTGAAAGAAAACAAGTTCCAGCCCAGATTGATGTACCCTGCAAAACTATCTTTCAAATTAATGGGGAAATAAGATACTTCCATGACAAAGAACAACTGAAGAAATTCATGACCACCAAACCAACCCTACAAATACTAAAAGATACTCTAGACAGAGATAAAAATGACCACTATAAACATGGTAAATGAAGACAAATACATTAAATATATACATATGTGTATGCAATTTTAAAATGGCTCACATCAAATTGATAATGCATAAAATTGTTGATTATACATAAAACAACCATGAAGAAACATCACATGAACCAACTCGACAAGAACAAATCTTCCCATCTCTCTTTCTCACACTCAGCCACAGGGCTGGGTTTCCACTTTCTCCCAGCAGCCTTCCCTAATTCTCTCTTCCGTGTGCCACCTCTATTACCAACCCAGCTACTGAAGGGCATCTTCCTTCCATAAAGAAGCAAGGCACTTTAAAAAATATTACTTTGTGACATTTTTAATCTCACATTATTGTTCTCTGCCTCTGTCTTTATCCAGCCTAGTCATTGATGTGTAAACTTCTCCCTGCCAGTAGAACAATAGAAATTGAAACATTATTCTGAGTGTGTGGCTTCGGGGGGGGTCATCTCCCCATTTTTGAATTTGAAACTTTAAAAAAAAAACTCATTTCTGTGTGCATTTCATTTTTCCATTCCCTATATAGCTTGGCCCAGAAGGGTGTGGTGAATATGGGCCATTACTCTGAAGCCAGATCGCCCCATGTAGACTATGTTAAATTAAACCCTAAGTAACCACAGGAAAACTGTATCTACTATGCCAATAATAAATATAAAATTGAATCACGAAAGTTAATTAATATAAAATGTAGGCAGAAAAATGAAGCAAGTAACAAATGGGGCATATAAAAAACAATAGCAAGATAATAAATTCAAACCTAATTACCATAATAACATTAAACATAGATGAGCTAAGCACTCCAATTAAAAGACAGAGATTTTCATTTTGTTCAGAAAGTATTGCCCAACTATGTGCTTAAAGACAGGTTAAAATAGACAACAGAAAACATGGGTACAAACTTGTAGGAGAGGCCTACAAGTTCCTATATGTCATTGGACATTCCTATGTCATGACATTCCTATATGCCATTGGAATATAAATATATAAATAGTTATTGAGACTAGGACACATGCAAGCAGCCAGGATCAGAATATAACTTGTCTGGATTTAAGAGGTTTTGTTTTTCCCAAAATTGTGTCTTAAATCTTTGGATTGGAATTAGAATTAGACATCGTTTGAGTTACACAGGCTTCAAAACTCTTTATCATCTTACTCCTCACTTATTTGCATTAGTTTTTTGACTTTTGAAACTTTTAATTTTGTAACTCCTAGTAGTTTGACCAAAATATGGGGGTATATATTTACCAATTCCCAAAACCTAGACCAAGGCTTATGATAAGGAATAAATAATACCTCACCAGGTGAAATCAGGTTGTGCTCTAAATCTAGTTTGTTGCACAATCATTAGCAAATGGCTAGCTCTCCACGTGCTTTAGCTTCCTCTTGCACAAAATAAGGGGGTATTAAGTCTAGTTATTGAAGACCTCTTGCTTTTAAACAGGCTCTGGTTCTGCAACGCCAGTATTAACAGGTAGCAAAACAAATACCAAGAGTATTATACAGTAGTCACTAAAAAGAGTTTCATTTAAAATTCCAAGTAGATCTCCATGCTCTGTTTCTGAGAAGCCACAGTTGAAACTGAGCAGTGGATACTCACATAATCATCTGTGGCATCTTTCCCAGCGGTCATAGTTATCACCAGGACCAAAGGCACGATGGTGGTAAACCAAGTCAAGGAGGAGATTTCTGGAATTAGCTGAAATGAACATTTCAAATAGTTCAGAGATTTTAAAATTGAAACTAAATCTCACATGTTTATTGTTCAATTGTATAAGACATGGCAGAAATTAATGGGTTGGCTATATTCAGTAACTTGTATAAATGTAGAACACTCTTCGATAATTTAAGTGTTTGTGTTGAGTTATAAGGTACATAGAGTAGAAGTACCATCTGCCAGTTTTCAAACTACCTGACCAAAAAAAAATAAAAATTTTAAAAGCAAGCCAAGAACTAAGACTCTTGAAATCTTTCACAGATGGTGATCTTTCCCCGGGATATTAAAGTCACCTATCTGCCCAACTCCTTATGTCAGCTTTTAACAATTCTACCAATCTTTTTCATGCCAGTTCTCAAAGAGAGATCCTTTGATCCTCTGAGCATCTACCTTGCACCAGACACTGAGTCGGCTGTTTTCCATATCTGACATCATTTGATCCTCAGAAAAGTTCAGTGAGTTACGGTCTGTGGTAGAATTGTTTTGTACAAACCCACTGGACTTGTATCCCATGTATAAAACACCTTCCTGCCGTAGACTCCATTGTGAATGGTGACCTGAAGTAAGAAAATATTGCAGTCCTGGTTAACATGGCCTATTTTATAAATGAAGTATCTAAAAGACCAAGGAAGCAGGCCAAGAACACGTTCTGCTAAAACATGAACCTAGGTCTCCTTGACTCCAAAGCCTATTCCTTTGTGCCTGTAGCTCCAAAGCCATCACTTAAGAAAGACGTGGTGACAGGCGACGTGTCTCTCTGAGGCAGGTGGTCTTCAAATGGGGTTCATTTTGGAGCTGCTTCAGCGCTATCAGGCAGGGAGGGGTGCGGTGAAGATGGCCCATAGATGGAGATCAAGCCCAACCAATAACTCTAAAATAAATCAGTTTTATACTATAGCTTCTGTAATAAGGTTTTTTAGTCTCAAAAGCCTCTGAGGTTAGATGAGAGGACTAAGTGGTATATTTACAACACACTAAAGTGACTATAGTTCTCAATTTATTATAAATGTTATAAATAACTAGAAGACAGGAGTCAAAGGTTCCCAACACAAAGAAATGCTTAATAACATTTAAGAAGATGAAAATGCTAATTGCTGTGACTTGATCACTATATACCATTTACGTGCATCGGCTTATCACACTATAACCCATAAATCTGTATATGGTAATGTACCATTTAAAAATGAAAATTTTTAACTCAATAAGAAAACAAAGCAAAATAAAAAAGCCTCAGAGAACACAGCAGAAACACTGAGCTAGCAGCAGAAAAACCAGATTCTGCTTCTATTTTCTCATTAACTCATGGCGAAAGCTTCACACGCCACCTAACCTCTGGATCTTGTTTCTCCACCAACAAAAGAAGTGGAACTACGCCACCTCAGATCTGCCTTCCAAATATGAAACTGTATGGACAAGACCTTCTGACCACAAGTTAAAAAGCCATTAGAGAGGGGCCGGTGAGATGGCTCAGCGGCGTAAGCGCCTGCCTTGCAAGCGCGAGGGCCCGAGTTCAACTCCCAGATCCCACATACGAAAAAGGGGCCGGTGATGTCCCTCAGCCGCACGGGTGCCTGTTGGTGCGCGAGGTCCTGAGGTCGACCCCCCGGTACCCACAAAAAAAAAAAAGAGCCATTAGAGAAATGAATTCAAAATTCTGGGATGGAGTGAAGGGTTACATGAAGAAACCAAAAGCAAAAGCAATGGGTGGATGGGGGGATTCCTGAGTTTTTCTTGAACAAATAGTAAGTTGTTCATTCATTTTGTTTGTCTGTCTGTCTTGGTTTTGGTTTTGGTGTTTTCCCCCTCAGCTTTCAGTTCTTCTCAACTATATCCTTACTTCTTAGAATCCTATTACCTCTACTTTAAGCCTTTGTAACCTAGTGGGCTGACAAATCCTGGGTCCAATTTTGGCATATAATCTGGGTTAATCCAATCGCTGCATCAAATTCTCAAGCCACAGTGATCAGGTTAGAAATAAGAATATAGCTCCAGTCAGAGCAGATTCCAAGATTTTGATGGAGCAACAGAAAAAGTAATATTCTCTCTCTTTCTCTCTCTCTCCCTCCTTCCCTCCCCCCTCCGCCTTCCTGTCCCCCTCTCCCTTTCTCTCTCTTATTCTGGAATTGAGTTAGAAAGCTAATCTAAAAGTCTAAAGCCACTAGGGCCACCAGGCACAGAGGACCTCCTTAAGAATATGGCCCATCTGGAAAGAGAAGACACATGAATTTGTTATCGCCCATAAATCTAAACACACTCAAAAGGAGATACACCCCTGAATATATTCACCTTTTGCTTAAGCTAATTTAAACCTCTGCTACTTATAACCAAAGATTCTTAATACAAAGAGTTAATCAATTCAAGAAAATATAGTACTCAAAGCTGTTAATCCACACTTCACATATCTAATCCATCTTCTGACCTCTTATAATTAACACAGAGCCCAGCACATTCTGAATCTGCCATCGCATCCTGATTAAATTATCTAAAATAAATACCAGGTAAATAACTGGCTTAATATGACCTGTGTGTGAGGAGAACTGTGTATATCTTTCTTGATTTATGTATTTTTCCTTCCCAAAATATTAGTGAAAGCTGAAATTTTATTTAAGCCCAAATTTTAGTCAGATGGGGAGAAAAAGATTACTGACTACCAATTAACCACTCAAAACTGTAAAATCAATCACCCTGCAGTGAAATAACATACAACATACATAATTTATTTTATATATACATAAAATGTGCCATCGTTCTTAAATTAAAATGAAATTTGACAAATTAAGCTTCACAACCTTCTCAGGCTTAGTCAGCTAAGACTCTTTGCCTCTGGAATCTTCACCATGTCAATGTGAAAGGGAGATAAAGGAAGGAAGGAAGGAGGTTGTGAACAGTGAGTATTAAGCTCTGGTTTGGTTCAAACAAAGTGCAAGGCTACATTTCAAGATGACCTCAGTGTTTAAAATGATTAATGCACTAGTTTTTACCCATTCCTAGCCCTCCCACATCTGTGAAGAGAAACAGCAAAAGTAACATTAAAAATCTGATAAGAATGGTTTTAACCAGTCGTAAACATTTAGCTAAGTAAATTAACACACTTTTTCAAATTATATGAATACTTTTAATAAACAGATCATGGGAAATAAATACATTACCTGTAATATCAGGAGGAAAAGAAAATAGGCATTTGCCACTCTTTGGAACTGTTCAAATAAATTAATTGGCAAGAAGGTGATAATGTTGTACTTGGATGTGTGGATACGATTATCCTGAAAAAGAAATAGTATCAGGTAAATTTGGAGCAAGGCATTGCTCATTATGGCTTTAAAATGTACACGGTTGGGTGTGAGTTGTGCCAGAATAACAAAAGTTAAGCCAGTTATCTAGGAAATTAAATTGTGTGTGGCTCCGAGACCCTCAGTTTCCCCACACGACATGCTCCGAGCACTAGGGGAAACTGCCCTCTGGTACTACAAAATCAGCCACAACGGAAAACCACATCAAGTGCAAAAGTCCTCTTTTCAGATTTTTTTTTTACCCTTAAAACATTCACTCATTTGGTAGACACTGCTTGAGAGCCAACTGTATTATAGGCATTTTTCGTGCTGGGGACACGGGACAGAAGAAACTTCGGCGCAGGTCACTGGTCCACCTTCCTGAAACGCGACCCCTTTAGGGCCTGATGAGGGCCCCAGGTGTGTCTCCGAAGGCCTCCTGTGTTGGGAAACTCACTTCCTTACAAGACAGGAAGTGCCTATTTCAAACGGGAATTACTGGAGAGGTCTCTATGATGAGAAACACAAATCTGCCTCCTTACAACTTCTTGCTGTATGCCAAGTTCCACCCCTGGGGTCACAGAGACCAAGTCTATGGCCTTTCCATGTTGGTAACCTTCAAATATTTGAAGACCTTTCATAGGACTCCCTTACATCGCCTCTACTCTGATCCGCATTTGCAAACCCCTCAGCTTTCTCCATGGCTCGCTGTGTGAACATTCCTTCCTGGTCAGCCTCTTCTGAATCCCTCCACATGGGATTCTATGCATCCGTCTTAAAACAGTGCCTACATCCAAACAGGAATTCAGGCTTGGCTCCACCAATCCATGCACCGTAGGGACGTGAATGTCTTGTATTCTAAACCATTATATTAACTAGCCCTAAAATTTCATTAGCATTTGCGGATTGTGTCTCACTGTGTTCTTGTATCATGTTTTGATCAACTGAAATCCCAAGGTTATTTCTACACAAACCACTATTAAATAAGATTTCCCTTCCTAAACATTTATAGCTAATTTTTCAAATATTAATGCACAACTTCTTTCATATATTTCTATTATGCCAATGTAATTGGGAAAAAAATTAGTTTTTCCATTGTGGTGATGGGGATTGAACCCAGGGCCTTCACACTGGGCTACCTTGCCAGCTCTTATTTTTTATTTTGATACGGAGTCTTTGTAAGTTGCTAAGTTGCCCAGGCTAGGCTAAAACTTACAATTCCCTGCCTCCCATAGTGCTGGGAGTACAAGCATGGGCCACATTTTTAACCTTTAATGTACTAAAATGTTAAATATTCCTCCCAGCTTTGAGTCATCATAAAATTTCAAAAACGTACTTTCTATATAGGCTTCCAAACACCACAGGTAAATAAATGCATTAAAAAGAACGGAGCCACAGATTAAAAAAAACAAAATTCTTTAAAACAGTAAAGCTATGGTAAACTGCCAGAAACTTCTCCACAGATTAATGTTAACACCTGTTTCAGGCATTACAGAAAACATCCTGGATATGTTTTATTTAACCACTTAGAAATACATCTACCTACATTTCTCTGAGGCTTAACTCTTATCCACAAACATAGCATGGCAAATTTGGAGCTGTGTTCTGCTGAAATTCAGAATCAACACGCCCAGAATAAGATCTTTTTAAGTGAGAGTGCTTTGGTGTGACTTGTTTATGCTCCTAGTAACCACAACTATTTGTTTAAAGAAAATACAGCCATCTGATAAAGGACCACTTTAACATTTACCAGGAATCAAGGTGTCCAGCGCTGTGGAACAAATTGTGGGTAAGAAGATTAAAAGAAGAGTTTCCAACTTAGTTGGTGTGATGCAAACTGTCTGTAAACAGGTTGGGCTGGGGGAGCAGGTTGTGGAAACTGTTGATAACATGTTTTCCATAAGAGGGGACTTGGAGAAAATAATACAGCAGACAAAAGCTAAGGAGAAAAACCAGGTAACCAAAAGTATCTCCTATTCCTAATTTTGTTTTGCATTTTTCTTCTAAGTTAAAACTGCAAAACACAATACACAATGTATTAACCATTGTTACCCTTCTATTATCTTGTTTTGAAATTTTATTTTTTTCTCTTTAAAATAAAATTTAAAAAAAAAAACTGCGATAGAGGCTAAGCTTGCATCTTGCTAAAAGGACAGATAGAACATCTGGGATAGTCTGAATCATAGCAGGAATTTTAAAGAAACTCACTTGCAAAAGGTAGGCAAAGAGCCAATTATGTGGGATAACATGATAATGCCAAACAGAAATGATGACAAGTTTCTCCTGTCTATTCAGCTTGACATATAGCAACGACGGTGGTGTAATTTTATCACAGATGAGGCAGCCTGCAGAGCTTCCCCGGGGACCAAGGAACACGGGCTCCCCCTCCTGGGCACTGCTCCGGAGCCACCTGCTTTACAACACTTTGTTTTCCAGTCAAAGGAAACGGATCCACTTCCATTGCTCTGTCGGAGAACGCAAGCACTGGGGGACCCTAAATCAGGCACATTCAGATCTAGTCATTTCGCCGACCCTAACTGCGGGCTTACGGTCAAACGCCAGTGCAACTCCCTCCACAGCGCGCACTGGGCAGCTTCACCACGGTCCTTCCAGAGCTACCTCTCCCACCATGGGATACTAGAAATATCCGATCCTCGCCATTGTCCTTTTCACACCTATTCCTGGGTTATCTCCGTGTGTTTTGTACTCCATAATCTTTACAATAAAAATCTCACGAAGGCACATCTCTCAGCTGCTTCTCCTTCCTCCTTCTTCACTGTAAAGACTACAGTGTCTGAGTATGGATTCCATGAAACTTCTCCCCAGCCCCAGTCCGTGAAGACCTGTCTGAACTCCAGCCCCATCCTCTCTCCTGGGTCCCCAGATGTGCCATCATCTGCCCACCTCAGCCTTTGGCTTAAGTTGCTTCATCATGGGGACAATCGGCAAACAAGCCCACCTGGATGATGACTAAGTCATGGCTTCTGGCCTGGCTCCTATTAGCACCAAAGGTGCAAGGTGCTATCTGGATTCTCCAGACACTGCTCTTGCCCTCCTCCCTCTCCTCTCCTTCCTCTTCCTCCACCTTCTCCCTTTCCTGCTCCTCTTCCACAAGTGTATTGTTTAAGAAAACAAAACACTGCTCAATTAACAAACAGAGCATTGAGGGAGTTCACCTCAGTTTTTCCACTAGAAAAAAATGGTGCTAATAATATTTCTCATCTATGTAATTACTGAACTATTACAGAGATGCAGTCATAAATGTAAAAGCATTTTTGCCAAGTTGAAAGAATTCCACAAATATAGGATGTTTGTGAGCAACTCCCAGAGAATCCAAGGGGATGAATAAATGCAGCACACCATGCGGGATAAACTGGGTGGCCACAGTAACAACAGCTCCTCAGGCTTTGTGCCTTCACCCAGTTGGTTTATTTCTTGCTCATGGAACTTGCCCAGGGAGAATCTGCTCATCATTGTCATTCACAATGGGACAGCCACCATCTCAGATGTTTACAGCAGAGGGAAAGAGAAAGCTCTAGAGAGTCTCACCCTGGACATGAATGCTTCAAACCACAACACGTTGGCCAAGAGAGGCACCATGTGTCCAAAAGATAGAAGACTTGAGGGCTGGTGAGATAGCTCAGCGGCATAAGTGCCTGCCTGGCAAGCACGAGGTCCTGAGTTCAACTCCCAGTACCCACATATGAAAAAAGGGCCGGTGACATCGCTCAGTGGCACAGGCGCCCTCTGGCAGGCGAAATCCTGAGTTCGATCACCCGGTACCCACAAAAAAAAAGACTTGAGACACCCATGGACATCACTAATGTCTGACTCCACTAGAAATGGAAACTCACCCTGATATTTTGAAAGCATGAAACACATCAGCTACCAAATAGATATATATATATAGATATATAGATATATAGATATCTCGAAAACCAGCCTCCATTTGACTTTTTCCCTTCCCCGCAATTTAATAGTTCTCCATCTGGGTGGAGTCAGTTCCTGTCTATAACTCAGGACCAGGCCCAGATCAGCTTAGGCCAACCACATGACTCCTCCTTCTCATTCCAGTTCCGAGCTGAGACACTGCCATGTGACCTATGTCTGTTCTAGAATGTGCTAGAAATGTAGGCTTTCTCTTTCCTATTTCATTCAATCCAGAAGCAAGTAGACCTTTAGATCTATAGTATCTTGTGGTCCTGAGTGCGGAGACTGCCAGGAATATGCTCACACTGAAGAGGCAGAGTGAAGAAATGTAGAGAAAAAAGCTAGACCAAGCCTTCCCTGAAGCTAACCCTAAATCCGTACTTTTTAGTTGTATGGATGTATTCATTTCTTGTCTAGGTCAGTTTGAGTTGTTTTCTTTTTTATTCCCAACCAACCAAACATCAAATAAGAGCATTAATAATAGGCTCAAGATCCGTTTACGTTTTCATGCAATAGCTCGCTTTTATCTTTATTTTTGCCATAAAGAATGTATCACAGGGGGCTGAGCTGAAATGAGCCAGTGGTCATCTGGGGACACTCCCCACATCTGTGAAGCCCCAGGCTAAACCCCAGGAGCTTTTGCAATGAGTACCACACTTTCAGTGCTAGCAAAAGACCTTTCCTCAATTGATGAGACATTTTTATGTCACAATAGCTATAAAAATCAACCAGCCACAGCTTGAGGAGGGAATATCTAACTCTCCTTGCCACACTAGGCGGATATGGTATTGTGTGATACCATCTAGATTAAAGCAAGAGAAATAATCCTGACTCTACAGGAGCGATTATCTGTAAACCATAAAATAAAAATCAGAGAGGAGCTGTGTCCACGGACAGTTTGCCGAAAAGAGGAAGTGGCCAGAAGGCTTTGCACCACTCAGGAAATATGTGAAACGCCCATGTTTATGCAAAGATCCCAAAAGAATGCATGATCCAGCGCACAGGGCCGGAGAAATGACATCTGGCGCCTCAGTGACACGGGGCAAAACCGCAGCTTCTTGGTCTTAGTCAGCTCAGCCGGTGCACAGCCCACGGGGGTCAGGGTTGGAGGGATGGAGAGGAGAGTGTTCATGACCAGACACCGCCGCGGGCACACCAACCACAGACGAGGCGGTGAGCAGCTGCCACCAAGGGCAGCAGCACTTAGCATTCTCCTGCTGGGGTTCCTGCCATGAGCCGAAAATTTACAGAGAGGGACAGAGGGGACACAGGTGCCCAAACTTCACCCCTTCCTTGAGCTCATCTTTGTGCTTCTGGGTCCAGCCAGAGCTGGAGATGAAGAAAAAACCAGAAGTCTTCAGGCTGCCTCTTAATTCACGGCCCTCCCAGTACTTCCTTCACCCTGGTACAAAACCAGCATCTCTCCCTCCAAAGCCCGAGGGAGGCTCACGTACACTCCATCTTCCAGAGTCACTTTCCGCGCTTCCGATCTCAGAAGTGCACTTCCCTCCTAGACCTCGGAGGCACAGCTGGTGGCCCCCAAAGCACAAGTGTCACACAGCGTCCCCACCTTGCTCTCCCTCCTGCCCTCAGGCCTTGGTTCAGTGTTCCAGCCTCCGAAAGGCCATTCTAGACCTAGTAAATGTCCTAGGAATAGGGATTTGTCTACAAAGAGCTAATTTTGGACAATTACCAGGGGGACAAATTAAATTTCCCTCTGAGATTAATTGAATCACACTAATTTTTCCCCCCTGGGATGTTTAGACATGTACAACATTTTACATAGTTCCAAACAAAATGTTAACTTCTTCCTTTTGTGCCATCTCCAAAAGGACTGAAAAATACCCATAAAATTATAAAGAGAGAGAGAGACCTCATATACAAGGGGTGGTCAAAAATTACAGTGAATATTTACCTTTTTAATGAAATTTATTACAGCAAAAGATACATTGCCAAGAACAATGGGATGAGCATCCTGGAAGGGAGGGGAATCTCTCAAGGGAATTAATGGCAGCGTGTCCACTATGAGCAAACCCCTCCTATGCTTTCTCCAGAGAAATACGAGGAAGGCATACAAAAGAGAAGAGAAGGCAAAGGTTGCATTTCTGTGGGATTTTTAGGGGGTCTCTAAGGATCTGCTCTTGTAGTGCCGCCAGGAAGCTCTAGGCCTCCTCCTGCAGGTCCAGCTGTGCTGAAAGGGGTCCCCAGCTTCAGCCCTCTGCCCCTTGCAGCCAGGGCTCTGGGTACCATAGGCCTCTCTTTGAGTTGATGTGGGAGCCAGCTTGCTCGGGCTTGTTTCCTGAATGACAAGGGAGTTTCTGGACAATTTAGAACATATAAGTTGCTTTGCTTATTAGGACTAAAAATGAGAGCGTGTTTGTGCTGCTGTCCATCTGGGAACCAGGCCAAACTTCGGGCAGGACTTCAGTGTTTATGACAATACCAAAAGCACAGTGGAAAAGTCCAGTTAACAAGGAAAGGCACCCATAAAGAATTTCCCAGCGGGCCGTGGGCTGATAATTGCACACTATGAATAGTCCAAGCCTTCCTGGACTCCACCTCTTACACTAGGTTTCTGCGTAATTAACGCTACCTCAAGGGTTGCATTTTTCTCCTGCATCCCTGGGGATGAGCCAGAGAGTGTTGGGAGGCCCTTCTGCTGCGGGGTGCTGCACTGGAGAACCCCCAGCCCCACACCGCACGCTACCACAACCCTCCTGAGCTGAGCCCCTTCACAGCCAGGCTGGGCAATGCATCTAAATTCAGACAAACCCACAAAACTCAGACAAACCCACAACACCCAGCTTTGTGGAGTTGTTGTTGTTATTGTTGCTGTTGAGTGGATTTTGTTTGGGAACCAGGTGTTGAGAGGGAGAGGAGAGAACTGGAAAATAGGGAAGGAAATTTTTCTATGTCGGCAAGAGGTGGGGGTGAGAAAAAGACTTTTAAAATATTTTTCTATCATTAAAACACAGCAACAATGATCTATAAATAAAGTGTTGGTCTTATCTTTTTGTGATCAGAGCATGCGCAAAGGGTCTGATGAATTTTCACTGACTTTGAGACTCTTTTTGAGATGGTCTGAGTTCAATGAAAACTGCCATAAATTTGCTTTGGGTTAGCAACAGGTCCTCGCACGGGCGTGCGGAAAGGCAGGTAGCTGTCTTCGGGGGAGCCGACACAGGGCTTCCATAGGAAGCCCCTGCCACGCGGGACCACAGGTGATCCGACGCTCTGAATCGCAGAGCTGGTTTGCAGCTGAACTGCTTCTCGAAGGAACAGTTCTAAGCACTGGGCTGCAGAGCAGGCAGCGGTGGCGGCTGATTTATTTCAGAGCGAAAGTTTCACCAGGGCATCACTGGGGACCACTAGGAATAACAACCGGTGTACAGAGCTGCTTTAGAACAAAGGCAACCAGATCCTTCCCCCTGTTTCCCGGATGGATGGACGGATGGACGGATGGATGGATGGATAGAAGCCGCCTGGCTGCAGTTCCCACACCTTCTCTGCCGTCTCACCCCATTTCCCTCATATTTTCATCCCTTGCATTCCTCTCCCACCATCCTCTTCCAGGTCCATGGCATCTGGGGTGAGGGCTGGAAAACAAAGTTCACCAGACCCTTGACCACAGGTGTCTGTTTTCAAGAGAGAGCGCTGCTGGCTTTGGAAGAACAGGTGCAGCAGGCTTTCCCAGGCACAGGAGCAGCGCGTCCTTCCACCGGGGCCACTGTAGGTTAGACAAGGGATTTTAAGGGGCGGAGGAGGCAAAAGCTAGGGGTCTGTGCCCTGAGTCCGTTTTTAGAGAACTATTTTCCCTACACGGATAATGTTTGTAATCGTAACTTGAAAACATGCCAAGCTCTGTTGTTGTTGTTTTTTGTTTTTGTTTTTGTTTTATGTGGGTACCAGGAGTCGACCTCAGGACCTCGCACTTGCCAGCAAGCGCTTGTGCCGCTGAGCTATCTCACCGGCCCTTTTTTTCCTTTATGTGGGTTCCAGGAGTCAAACTCAGGACCTTGTGCTTGCCAGGCAGGCGCTTGTGCCACTGAGCTATCTCACCGGCCCTTTTTTTCTTTTATGCAGGTACCAGGAGTCAAACTCAGGACCTCGCACTTGCCGGACAGGCGCTTATGCCGCTGAGCTATCTCACTGGCCCCAAGATCTGTTTTTCTCTTCCCACAGTAGTTGTTGTCAACAAAATGATTTGTCTCCTCCCTTAGGAAGATAAAGCCCAGAAAGGCTGAAGCTCTTGCACAGCCAACCCAAGGCCACGGTGCATGGCACCCAAAGGTTCTGGGAGATTTTCTGATTGCAGGCTAAAGAAAAGCCCCACTACAGGAAGTAAAGAGGGCAGACGGCCATAAAGAAAGGGGTCATGAGTGTAACAAGACAGGCACCGTAATCCTCAAATGTAGGATTCACTGTGGGGGGCCACGTGGATAGCTCTCCTTGAAAGAAGAGCATTTGGTCCTACTTCTGTGTACTGATACGTACAGAGCTGGCTGGGACACTTCCTTATCCCCTCAGTTGGCTTTAAGCGATGCAGATGGTCCAGCGAGGTGCTAATGTGTTGTCTTTGAAGCAATGCGACAGGTCAGTGATGCCCCGCCTACAACTCCCAAGTCGCATGTGTGAGCTAGACTGAGTGAAGCCACGCTGTCGGCTGAGAATCAGCCTCAAGAAAAGAGGCTGTGACTTCTCAGGGCATGACAATTACACTTCAAAACTGAAGCACTGACCCCCAAAACAATAGATACAGCCCCAATCTGTGATATGCAGATTACTCTTTCTGCATCTCTCTCTCTCTGCATATTGCAGAGGTGATTTCAGGCTTCCTACCTAGCCCAGCTCACAGCACTCACGTACTTCCCGCCTTTCTCTCAGTCACTCATCCCCAAGCCACTCCCCTCTTCACGAATTATTAAAACCTGAGTTCGGCCCTAGGTTGAGGCCTTTATTCTGGTTAGCCATTATTCTGACTGGACCTAGGACCCCCTTGGCTCCCCACCATTTTAGATAAGTATTTGTGTCTTTATTCTTACCATGCATTGCACTGGAAGTGGTAGACTGGAATTAATTCATTAGAATTCCAATAACTTTTCCATGGGATTACAAGTGTGGATTCTTCTGGACCGAGACAAGGTCCGAAGGGCTTTCTATAATACACAGCTTATAAAGAAAGACCATCCTTGCCAAGCATGTTCTAGAAAAGTTTCAAGCATTTTTGAAGACAGCTTCCCCAAAGAATCTAACTCTTTTTCAGAGCAAAGAAACAACAATCCAGTTAAAAAGCACAGAGTGAGTGCCGCTTAGGACTTGGCTATGGCATGGTTTTTAAAATAAAAAATAGGGCCAGTGAGATAGCTCAGTGGCATAAGCACCTGCCTGACAAGGGCGAGGTCCTGAGTTCGACTCCTGGAACCCACATACGAAAAAAGGGCCGGTGATATCGCTCAGCAGCACGGGTGCCCACTGGCGCGCGAGGTCCTGAGGTCAACCCCTGGTACCCACAAAAAAAAAAATAGATAAAAGAAAAATATACTGCATGAAGAGAAAAATCACTGCAAAATCAGAGATAGTTTTCACACATTTTCTACTTAAGCTCTAGAAAATTTTTTTTAAAAATCAGATCAAGGGCCGGTGAGATGGCTCAGCGGCATAAGCGCCTGCCTTGCAAGCGCAAGGGCCCGAGTTCAACTCCCGGATCCCACATATGAAAAAGGGGCCGGTGATATCGCTCAGCGGCATGGGTGCCTGTTGGCACGCAAGGTCCTGAGGTCGACCCCCCGGTACCCACAAAAAAAAAAAAATCAGATCAAGTATGAAGTTAGAAAACCAAGGAATCATAGGAAAAGATCCATCAGTGTGTGAATAAAAGAGGAAGAGAGCAGGATGAGGAGAGAGAAGGACAGAAGCAAAAAGTATCATTTAAAATATATTTATTATTGGGGATATAGCTCAGTGGCACAGCACCTGCCTGGCAAGCGTGAGGTCCTGAGTTCGAGTCCCAGTACCAAAATTAATTAATTAATTAATTAATTAAAATATGTTTATATACACATGGCCAAAATACAGGGCATCATTCAAATGGGCAACAGCATATAGACCCTGAATGGTTCAGGAATTCATTTACAACTATTGATAAAATACAGATTCATAACTGTTCCTAATGTCAAAATATTTTAAGTATTGATTTTAATAAGCATATATATCATTCGTATTTGATTTTCTAAATTTTATTTTATCAGTTCATGTTTATAGTACATAATGATTACATTCATCATGGGGAGTAGTACATAATCATTATAGTACATAATGATTACATCCATTGTGTACATATTTGATTTTAAAAAACAAAAAAAATGTACCTTCCTTTCGTACTCAGAACATTTAATTCCAGTACAGCCCACAGTGCTTAACAACGAGCTCTCTTTTTCCTCAGTTAGTTTAGGGTTAGAGCAGCTTAAAGGCAACAGGCACTTGGCCTTTTGAGTAGCCAAATGGTTTGCCAAATTCAGATAGAGATTCAAAGTGTGGTGCAAATGAGTAGGTTTTCAGACCAAGTCAGATTAATTTTATACTATATAAATAAAATGTGGTATTTCGCCATTCTATAATATTTTGACCTTTATTACCAGTATGAACAGCTTTTTCGGGGAAGGGGGCGGGTTGAGACAGGGTCTCGCTATGTAGTCTAGGCTGGCCTCAAACTCCCTGCGATTCCTCCTGCTTCAGCCTCCTGAATGCTGGGATTACAGGTGTGTGCCACAATGCCCGGCCAATATGAACAGCTTTAAGGAAAGAACTACATTTATCTCTAGCTTGGCTGTAGGTACATGCCTGGAATCCAGCACTCTGGGAGCTGAAGCAGGAGGAATGCAAGTTCAACTCCAGCTTGGGCAAAGTAACAGCAAAATCCTGTCTCAAAATTAAAAAATGAGAAAGAAGGCTAAGGATATAGCTCAGTGTGAAGGCCCTGGGTTCAATATCCAGTGCTGCAAAAAAAGAAAACAAAATCTCTCCTGGTAGAAAATTGTATTCTTTACCCAGATACAGTGAAAATGTTAATAGTAAATCCAACATCACTCATTTTCATACTTAAATTTATGGCTTATATTGTTTTTTCATCTATACATATGAAATAACCTCAAAATCCTAAGGGGAGAGCAACCTCCCAAAGGTCCAAGACCTCACTTTATACTTTAAGTCTCCAGAGCATTTAACAAAGTGATAAACACGTAATAATTACTCAAGGCAACCCTGCTAAACTCAATTGGAAAAAATACATGGAAAGTAAGGTGATTCCATTTATAAGAAAAACAAGAGCAAATATCATTGTTCTTAATTCACAACCCAATAATTTCTAGTAAATAACTCAGAGAAGTGCTTTTGGCAGAAAGAGCTGGGGATAGCATAAACATCCGTTTTTCACATTATTTAGCACAATGTGCGATTCATTGCTTTTTCTCAGATCAGAATTTAAGGGAGAATTTTAAAAATCAAATACCCCTTTGGCCTCATTTTGAATCTGGAAAAATCTGAATGGCACTTTCTCTGCAAAACGTTACAAAGTTCAGCTGTGCTCTTAACCTCAAAAATGTCTTGCTCGGGACGATTGCGTGTTTGTGGTATTTTGTCTCTAAGTGTGTTTGAAATATTAAACATGGGGCTAAGTGGTTTGCAAGAAGTATAGAAACACGACTTGGAAAGGAATCCTCCGCCTCATACAGAAGGCCTCGAAACCAGCACCGGCAGATGGTTTTTCTTAAAAGCCTTCCTGCTTATTAAGGCAGAGAACAATAATACAATGTAATTAAAGAGATATTAGGTTGGCAGCAAGGATGGCTAATTAGAGAAATTTGAACTGGTTAAGCAAACAAGAGGCGATGATTAATGACCCAACAGCAAGCAGCCTGTGAGGAGGTCTCTAGCGATAAGGCACATGTGATGCCTTTAACAGCACTGTGCTCAATATTCTTATTACCAACTTAAGTCAGTGAGTCTTAGTCCTGGTTGCCTGTTAGAAGCACATATGTCGCATTAATAAAATGCCTAGAAGCCCCCCAGAGCTGACTGAATAGGCCTGTTGACTGAGCACTCCACGGAGACATATTTAGATATTTCGCTATTGAGAGCACCTCAGTCCTCGTCATTAACAATAGAAATGAGATTGATGAATAGGAGGCAATAATCTCTAAAACTCTAGTGCACTCTTAGGCTGCATTAATAATTTTTTCTCAACTTCGACCTGGTCAAATAATTTCTAGAATGTTGGTTGTAACTCTAGGGCCTCCCAATGTAAGAGGTTACAAAAAAAAAAAAAAAAACTGAAGCTCTTTTAAAAGAAAGGGAATTGCAGGTGAGTGTCCTGGATATGAGTTCCTCAATGAACTCATGTTTTGAGGTGCGTGTGTGAGGGTGCGTGCGTGTGTGTGTTTGTGCCCAGGCACACTCGCTCTGTAACCCAGGCTGGCCTCAAACTCATGATCTTGCTGCCTCAACCTTCCACAATCTGGGATTACAGGCATCACCACACTTGGCTTCATGATTGATATTTTAAACACAGAATGGTTGTCCCATGAAACAGGGGATGCATTTGCTCTGCTGCGGCCTCTAAAGAAAAGCTGAAACCAATGCATAATAGAGCAAAAGGGTATCGATTTGGCTCAGTTGATAGGAAAATTACCTATTGATTAAAACTAACCAGAGATAGAAAAGGCTGTTTGGTAAGGTAGTGAGTTCCCCTCCTCCAGAGGGATGAATCACACACTGGATGTGTAGTTGGTTAGAATTCTGCAGAGAGAAATGATGCAAAAGCTTTAAAGGACAGTTCCACACCGAGCTGCCACAATAGTGATGGCGAACCTTTTAGAGCTCTCAATGATTACAAACGGCCGGCTGCGGCACGTGTGCCATAGGTTCGCCACCACTGCTCTACTGTGAACCTTCACAGTACCGGAGAGGTCAATCGGGTGGTTCCTCTCGTATAAAACAACCCTCTTCTTCCCTGTATTTTGGGACAATCAGCACAGAATGATGTCACCATCACCAGGGCATCTCGATGGCACCTGGACAGCTGCAGCTGGAATGAGGCGACCTTAACTCACAGCAAGCTTGACAGCCAAGAAGACACAGGAGGGCCAGTGATATAGCTCAGAGGCATAAGTGCCTGCCTGGCAAGCGCAAGGTCCTGAGTTCAACTCCCGGTACTTGCATACAAAAAAAAAAAAAAAAGAACACACAGGAAACCCGGAACAGTCAGGCTAGAGGTGGTGAGTCTAGGCTGTCAGCTGCTAGCGATGTAGACCTTCGACCCAGCCATGCGAATCGGACTGTCACCTGTGTCAGTCCCGGGACGAGCAGCCTCTCACTATTCAAGCCAGAACATTCCCACAAAGCTCTACACACATCCTTACAACTACAGCCTTACCTGCACATTCACACAACACACGTACTTTTATACACACATTTATAGCCTAAGCAAAACCTAGGATCATTTTTAAAGTACCTTCACATATTAACTTTAACGCCTAAATAGCTTACTTTTATTTTTTTGGCAGTGGGAATCGAACTCAGGACCTCACGCTTGCCAGGCAGGTACTGTGCCACTGAGCTATATCCCTGGCCCTAAATAGCTTATTTTTTGTAAGAAACCATGTATATTATGTACTCAGCAATCGCTATGAAAGTAGATTTTGTGTTCTCACAAAAAATTTAATATGTAATTAATGTGATGTAGCCATTCCACTATGTAAACATATTTCAAAATATCACCCATATGTACATACAATTCTTATTTGTTAAAAAAAAAAGAGCACATAGAATGTCAAGTATAAAATGCAGAAGTAATCTGAATTTTGGTTTCATAATAGTTGACATGAATTAGAGATACATTTTTACATGAATGATTTGATTAATCTTTCAACTACAAAATGCAAAATAGGATAGTTACCATCTTTCAGCAATGTGATTGCAGAGCCAGACTATTTGGTTCAGTAAAGAAAACAACAAAACGAGATAAAAACCACTCTGAGACCGTTGGGTTGGTGGTTTTTCTGTTAACCTCTCAGTTGTTACTGCACTTGCCCAATTTCATTCACATGATTTATGGATCACTTTCATAAGCCATCTGCCAACCCCCCAAAAAACTGCACTTGTGGTTCTTTCTTCACAAGGGAAGTTATTTTCTTCCTTCTCCATTTTTTCATTTCTCAGTCTTAGTTGAAATTTATTTCGCAACAGCCAGGCTACAACAGAGCTCCAAAATTCTACCTTCAAAAATTGCTGAGGGATGGGTTTGAGTAGGAGAGAGAGAGGATACTTGTTACACGCAGAAGCTTATTTGGGGGCTGGAGTGTAGCTCAGTGCTAGGAGCACTTGGCTAGCATGGGTGAGGCCCTGGGATGATCCCCAGTGAGAGAGAGAAAGAGAGAGAGACAGAGACAGATGGAGAGACACAGAGAGACACAGAAAGAGAGAGAGGCAGACAGATGGAGAGAGAGACAGAAACAGAAAGAGAGAGAAGAAGGAAGGAAGATGGGGGTAGATAATGAAAGTTGCTTATTTGAACTCTTCTTATTCTAATGACATTGCTTGGATACTTTCCACTTTCATATCACTGCAATAAAGAAAGTGAAAGTAAAAATAAGTAAGTAAGCCAAATCTGTGTGCTTTGCTTAAAATTCATTCACAAACAGATGGAACAGGAACTCATCTATGAGAACGCTGACATTATCCCAGCCTGCAACAAGTATATAACAAATACACACCTCGGAGTGTTTGAGTTCAGCTGGATTCTTTAATTCTTTCTTATGTGCCACTCTAGAACCTTTTGGAGGAGGAATTCAGAGGCGAGAACAAAAGCCTAAGCAGGCAAACCAAATTCAGGCAACAAAGAATCAGCCAAAGAATCACCCTGTTTAAACAAATCAGGTGTCAAAAAGATAAAATAGTCATGCTTTTAAAAGTGCAAATGAGGGCTGGTGATATGGCTCAGCGGCATAAGCGCCTGCCTGGCAAGCGCAAGGTCCTGAGTTCAACTCCTGGTACCCGCATGAAAAAAAAAAAAAAAAAAAGTCCAAATGAATTTGAGAGGTGTCCGAAAAATCCTTTCCTTCTACAGGTAAATTACTGATAAAGAGAAAATTAAAACCTTCACCCTATAGCACATAGAATAAGTATTAACAGCACACAGCACAGAAGGCCCTGTTACTATGGTGATACCCATAGAACAACCAGAAGCTCGGACAAATAAAAAGTTCCTGGCACTTTTTATGACTGACTCCAACTTGTCGCCCTGCTTGTCACCATCTGTGCTCTTCAGCTGGTGAGTGAATTGCTCCGGTCACGTGCAAGAACAAAAGAGGAGAAACTCAAATCTCTGGTCCAGCTGGGGATGCCAGCAGGACTGCGTCCTGTCCAACATGCTGGTATCTCAAGACTCTCCCAAAGAAAACCTTCAGGGTTTTACCTTTCCATGGACTGCACGACTCTGAAAAGCCGAAGTATGTGAAAAGACTCATTCAAAACTGCGTCCCTTCACTCCAGAGAGCCTGCAGGTTTTCATGCTGTTTTTCTCTCTTTCCATGCAGTCTTCATTGAATACACTCATAACCCACTCTGCTTTTTTGCATAGTTTGGGGTTTTCTTTTTCCCCTGAGCTCTGAATTTCAAACTCTAACTTAAAAAAATTAAAATCCCTTTCTTGAAGTCTTCCAGTTACTCCTGATTAAAGATGATTTTCCTTGGTTCTTCATACCAAGGGCACCAGGCATTACACCCGGTGAACGCCCCGTTTCCCGAGCTGCTCCTTTCCCAGGGGCTGTGTCTCGCCGTCCTCCTAACTCCCCTCAACACCCACCGCTCTGGGCTCCTTCTCAGGTCCCCTTCTCCCTCTCCACACCGCACACTCCTCAGCCATCCCTCCTTAACAAGTTCCATTTTCCTCTTCTATCTCCTTCCACCTTTTTAATTTTTAAGTTTTTATCTGTACCTGTTTGCAGTACATAATGCTTACATTCCTCATAGGGAATCGGTACACGTGCATAACACATATTCATTCTTTTTGCTTCCCCTTCCCCTCCCCTCCAAACTCTCCTCCCATCCCTTGGTCTGATTCCTAAAAATCTGCAGCTCTCACTACCCCAAGTTCTGCTCCATATTAACCCTGGCACTGCCATCTGGTGTTTGGTCTCTTTGTGACGCCCCACCTCCTGAGAGCCTGTCACCTCACAGTCAAACTCTTAAACAGCCTGGTCTCACCTACCTGAGCCCCAATTCCCCATGACAACACCCCTCGCTCCAAATAGGTCTCACCACAGACTTCTGCTCTTTCTTTTCCTTCCCAAAACTGGTGGTACAAACAAGGCCCAAGTCATTTCCTGCTTCCTCTGGCAAACCTTCCTCATTCGCTTTCAACACATTGAGCTTTCCTTTCCCTGACATTTCTGGGCACATGACACAACTAGAACTTGCGACCTCAACTTTTCATTATGGGTCCATCTAGTGTGCTGATCTTCTCTTCTTGAGTATAGTATATATGCTCCATGAAGGTAGAAAGCAGAATTTGTATCCCCGTTCTCAATAACCCCAGTAGCACTCGACACACTGCCAAGTATAAGCAGAGGTCCCTCTAGCATGCCTGTCTGGGGCCCACGCAAAAAGGGCCCTGCCCATACCACCCTGCCAATGAATCTTTAACCCCTTGAGCTGTATATTCTTTTTCACAAATGCCCAAATCTCCTTTGGAAAATAAATAAAGATCAAACATCTATATTGCAGGTATAGAGCAGGGATGTTATGAAAGCTGAATTTTAAACATTTTAACCCTATTTTTTGAAAAGGTACAATGAATCATCTATCCACTGATACTCACAGGAGCATGAAATTTTCCTGTTACGCCAGTCTTTCGCAGAGAGACAGCAGCACCATTACCACGTGGACCTAAAGAGGTCCAGTGACTGTCAGCGCTCACACACTCAGCACGATGGTAGGGGCCACAAAAAGTAATAATGACAATTATGCTAATGACCCTGGCTTGATCATTACCCAACATCTACATGAACTGAAACATCGCATCATATCCCGGCAATAAGCACAACTATTATCAGTCAATCAACATAGTAAAAATATTTTCTAGAATTATAAAAAATAAAGTTTTCATGGTATGATAACTATCATTAACATAATAAAGTACTTAGTGATTCGAGGGGGTGGAAATAATGATGGTGGACCATAGTTTTCTACTCCATTCTTAATGATGTCAACTCTGTAAGAGAGAAGAGGAGTGATGGGGAACCACGAAGCCCTGTTTAAGTGAGTGGGAGGGAAATGAAAGGGATTCGTGTTGGAGGGAGTCCTAGGTACACTCATAGCCTATTAGGACTCAGATGTACTCAGCCAAATTTTGCTCTAAAGAAACACTCTTTGGAAAGTCCAAATGGGCATTGTTCTACCAATCACAAAAATCATGAAATGAATAATACACTCCATCCAATAACCATTGTATCAACAAAGCATTTTAATATTCTAGGAATAAATTACAGTGACTTCACACTACCTGTAAGCTACACTTCCAGCCCAGAGGCTTCCTTTACAAGCATGAAAACTATTTGGTTAAATCTTTACCAGCGTATATAAACCTGTGCACTTCCCAAATACGATCAAGAATTCAGCTCGGGAAAAATCAGTCCTTTAGGAACTTTCCATCTATTTATGTGCATGGAACATATTTAGATAAAACTGATTAAGTGCTTGGCTTTACTGTATTTTCTGAGTTTGAGGCAGTAGAACTTTCTCCTTGCTCAAATGAGTTTTTATCTCCTTTCTCAAATTCTTTCAAAGTCCAAAGTTGAAATTCTTTCAAAGAATCAATAAAAGGGGGCCAGTGAGATGGCTCAGTGGCTTAAGCGCCTGCCCGGCAAGCGCGAGGGCCCGAGTTCGACTCCCGGAACCCACATACGAAAAAGGGGCCGGTGATATCGCTCAGCGGCACGGGTGCCTGTTGGTGCGCGAGGTCCTGAGGTCGACCCCCCGGTACCCACAAAAAAAAAAAAAAAAGAATCAATAAAAGTAAAGCATGCCAGAGAGGGAAGGGAGGGAGAAGAGAGCACAAGAATCCGTGGAAACCAAGAGAATCAGTGGAAATCAGCATTTTCCGTTGTTATTTCTTAGTTTGTAAATGAAGTCAGAAAATAGCCATAATTAATCTAGCACTTTCTCTGACTTTTTTTTTTTTTACCTCAACACATTTCAGTACAGCCACAACTGTTTTCACTCTTTCTACCATCCACTTTGAACTCCTTTTCAGAGGGATAATGAGTCTGGATGTTCGGTTCATTCTCACACCTAACATTTTTTACATTAGCATATTTTAATACAAGTGTTTTCATTACTTCTGCTATTCATTCCTATTATTAACCAAGGGAACTTTGAACTCCTCTCTAATGGGAACTACAATTCTAGTGCTTGACTCACTCCTTCTCCAATTTCCAAAATCTCACTTTGTCCTGGACCTCGGCAATCCAGGCTGAAATCCCTCTTGAATACAAGTTTTATGGTTCCTACCTCCCGGTTCTTACAATATCACATTTAACTTACCAGTTAATTTTGCTTAGAATCATTAATCTTGTCTTTTGTTTATGTTCAAAATCCTTTATCTTCCCAAAGTGCTTTCGATTGTTTTCTAAGCCTGTGTTATGTCTTACGATGTGCTTTGCGGCTTTGGTTTGTTGATAAATTAAGGTTCTCTATGTATTGAAATATCTTCCTTCCGCCTTCAAAGAGAAAAGTGGACTTGGCCAGGCTTGGTGTTTGTGAAAATTGCACCATTTATCTGAGTTTTGTATAAACCTTTCTTCCCGGTTCACATGTACAAACACTAAGGGTAAGATTTAAGAACATTCTAAGCCTCACTTTGCAAAATTTTAATCATCTTTATCTTCCCTTGTCTTAGAGTATAAAACCTTTGCCAGTGGGTATCTTACAGAAGGGAGGAAGAATGGGGTTTGTCAGGTTTGTCAGGTTGGGGGCGGGGTCCCTGTTCAGTTTTTTTTTTTTTTTTTTTTCTGTAGTGCTTTTTGATCTGTTTTCTGGAATTGGTCAAAAGAATAGCATAGGAAAAAAGAACCACAACTTTGGACTCTGACCAATCTGAATTAGAATTTCAGAACTGCCGCCTTTTAGCTGGATGAGCCTGTCTCCTTCATCTCCCTGGGTCTTGTGGATTGAGGTGTGTGAGGCACCTGGTACACAGCTGGATTTACAGCTGTCTGCCGGGAACCCATTATCTAGCTGTGTAACCTTGAACAAGTTACTTGAGTGATGTTTCTACACCTCAAGGATTTCTTATATAAAATGAAATAATAGAAGTACTTCACAGAACTGTACAATTACGTAAATTTAATATAGCAAAGCACCTGGAAATATGACTTTCATTTGGTAAGCACTATGCATGTCAAACGATATTATTATTATCACTATTTTTATTACTATTGTCACTATTATCTATGTATCTATCAATATCCATGCTGAGGTTGTAGGAAAACTTTCCTGAGCTCAGCAAATCTCTGCAGAGTAGGTAATCAATACCTATGTTGCTGAATTATTCATTCTGACATGGCTCATCGGGGAAAGGGGACTCTATTTCCACATTTGTTTACACTACTCACCACACTTGTTTACACTTCTTGTTTCATGGGCTTTGCTTTCTCAACTACTGCATCATCTACAAAATCTACCACAACCATACATTTATAGTCTCACATTTGTTCATTTTTGGACATGATATCTGCTGCAAACATTTTACAAGTTTAACCTTTTCTCGGTCTCTTCTCAGCATTGTCACCAATATCTTACTTTATCCAGTGCTTTATAAGGAACCTAAAATTTATTGTGAATATTTGCCCAAAGCAATTTTAGGATTAAAAGAAAAATCTACACAAAAAGCTTATCACAGAGCCAGGTACTTAGAAAGCATCCAATAAATATTAGTGTTGCTATTATTAAATATTTTTATAAATTATCTATTTTCTCATAGAGAATAACCCTATGAGAAAAAAATTCCCAATTTCATATATGAAATAACTGATACTCAGAGAAATAAACAGAACAAGATGACAATTTAGTCATACAAGAGAGAAAGAAGGGATTCAAACTATGGTCTATCTTATCCCAAAAACTGTTTCTACTATATTTAAGGGATCTTCGCCATTTCTCTTTCGCTTTCTTCATAAAAGTTTGGACTTATCCCCATATCCTTTTCAGTCTTTGGGTGGGAATATTACTTTTTTAATTAATATGAGCATTCTCCCTGAGATCTGTTGGGGTCTGTCCACATTTACTTACATTTGGGGTGATATCCTTGAAAACAGCAAAACAGAGCAAAAGGTCCCAGGCTCCTGCTTTTCTTAACAGGTATTTACAAAGCTCTAAAGTCCAAGAGTTATAGGTTCAGATCCCAGCTCTGCGTAGACGGCCTCCTGGGGTAGTTGCATATCCCTCTGCAGTTTCCCTACACTAACTCTAGGAAAGAGGTGACTTTATTAACCCAGTTGATAGCTGGACAGACATGCCGAGAGGGCTGCACTGCTCAGCACATGGCCACCATTATGTAGGGGATCCCAGCATGGGCCTGGGGCTCAGTCCTTCTCGCTGAGCCACAACAGTGGTCCTTCCAGTAGGAAACTGTCCCCACCCCAACATGCACTCGACACACGCATGCACACTACTTCACAACATCTCTTTCTTCATTTCTGCTGCTTTCTCTAGCCCATCATGGATTTTGCTTTTGCCTTGCTGTGTTTTCAGTCAGAGACTGAGCACCTTGTCGACTCTCCTGCGGCTGCAGGATACCGTTCTATGCCTTGTTATTTTTTTTTTTTTAAAGAGAAGAAAAAACAAAACAAATCAAAAGAAGAACAAATTTTCGAAACAACATAATAGGAGGGTAACAATGGTTAATACATTACGTATTACTATCTTTAAGTTAGTTTTTCAGGATACCAGACATTAACATTCAATTGTCTAAACATTATTGGCACAAACCTTACTCTTCAATGAACTAAGTAAAATGGGTAGTGTATCTATCTTAACCATCTTATATATATATACAATTTTTTTCCCTTTCCCTTCTTTCTTTTCCCTATTCCAGTCTCTCTTTCCTTTTGACCAGTTTCTTTTTGATTCACCATGTCTATTGTACATTTTGGATCTTATTTACTCTTTCAGTTTCTCATACTAGAGAGACAATACGATGCTTACACATGTGCTTCTGGTTTATTTCACTTATGAGTATTTTCTCAAGTTGCATCCATTTACCTATAAAAGTCTCCAGTTTATCCTTCTTAATGGCTGAATAGTACTCCATTGTATAAAAATACCACATCTTTCTTATCCATTCCTCAGTTGATGGGCATTTGGGTTGTTTCCAAGATCTGGCTATTACAAATTGTGCTGCTATAAACATGGGTGCACATATATCGCTGTGGTACGATGTTTTTAATTCTTCTGGGAAGATGCCCAGAAGGGGAATAGCTGGGTCAAATGGGACCTCCAAGCTTAGCTTTTTGAGGAATCTCCACACTGACTTCCACAGTGGCTGTACCAGTCGACACTCCCACCAACAGTGGAGAAGGGTTCCTTTTTCCCCACAGCCCCTCCAGCATTTGTTATTAGTTGATTTCTTTATAGTAGCCATTCTTTCTGGGGTGAGATGGTATCTCAGTGTTGTTTTAATTTGCATCTCTCGAATGACTAGTGATGTTGCACATTTTTTTGTATATTTATTTGCCATTAGTATCTCTTCATCTGAGAAATGTGTATTCATCTCAGAGGCCCATTTTTGGAGTGGGTCTTTAAATTTGGGAGGTCTGATTTTTTGGAGTTCTTTATATGTTCTCGATAGTAATCCTTTGTCTGAGGAACAGCTGGCAAACATTTTTTCCCACATTGTGGGTTGTCTCTTCACTCTGTTGGTGGTTTCTCTTGCTGTGCAAAAGCTTTTTAATAAGATGAGATCCCAGTTATTGATTCTTTGGGATAGTTCCCGTGCGGTTGAGTTTTTATTCATAAAGTCTTTGCCTACACCAATGTCTCCAAGGGTTTTACCTATCCTACCTTCCAGCAGATTTAATGTTTCTGTTCTAATATTTAGATCTCTGATCCATTTTGAATTTAGTTTAGTGCATGGTGAAAGATATGGATCTAGTTTTAATCTTCGGCATGTGTAGAGCCAGTTTTTCCAGCACCATTTATTAAAGAGGCTATCTTTCTTCCAGCGAATGTGTTTGGCACCTTTGTCAAAGATAAGGTGGCTTAGTATGTCTGGGGTTGTTTCAGCAACTTCTAATCTGTTCCATTGATCTTCAGGTCTGTTTTTTTGCCAGTACCACACTGTTTTTATCACAGTAGCTTTATAGTATAATTTCAAGTCGGGGATTGTGATGCCCCCTGCCTTGCCTTTGTTGCCCAGAATTGCCTTTGCTATTCTAGGTCTCTTCTGATTCCAAATGAATTTTAGGATTGTTTTCTCTAATTCTGTGAGATATGCTGTTGGAATTTTGATTGGAATTGCATTAAATCTGTATAACAATTTAGGAAGTATGGCCATTTTCACTATATTGGTTCTTCCTATCCAGGAGCAAGTGATATCTTTCCATTTTCTGATATCCTCTTCAATCTCCTTTTTCAGAGTACTGTAGTTTTCAGTGTATAGGTCTTTTACATCCTTTGTGAGGTTGATTCCTAGGTATTTCATTTTCTTGGATGTTATTGTGAAAGGTATTGTTTCCCTAATTTCTCTTTCAGTAAGTTTGTTATTTGTGTACAGGAAGGCTATTGACTTTTGAGTATTGACTTTGTATCCAGCTACACTACTGAATTTGCTTATTAAATCTAGCAGTTTTTTAGTGGAGTTTTTGGGGTCTTCTGTGTAGAGTATCATGTCATCTGCAAATAATGATAATTTAACTTCTTCCTTTCCAATCATTATTCCTTTTATTTCTTTCTCTTGTCTAATTGCTCTGGCTAAAGTTTCCAGAACTATGTTGAATAAGAGTGGGGACAGTGGACATCCGTGTCTTGTTCCTGAATTTAGAGGGAAGGCTTTCAGTTTTTGGCCATTTAGTATAATATTGGCTGTTGGTTTGTCATAGATAGCTTTTACCAGATTGAGATAAAGACCCTCTATTCCAATTTTCTGTAGGGTTTTTATCATGAAAAGGTGCTGGACTTTGTCAAAAGCTTTTTCTGCATCTATTGAGATGATCATGTGATTTTTGTCTTTGGTTCTGTTAATATGGTGTATTACATTTATTGATTTACGTATGTTGAACCATCCCTGCATCCCTGGGATGAATCCAACTTGGTCATGGTGTATAATCTTCTTGATGATTTGTTGGATTCTGTTTGCCAGTATCTTATTAAGGATCTTTGCATCTATGTTCATTAGGGAGATTGGCCTGTAGTTCTCTTTCTTAATTGGGTCCCTCTCTGGTTTTGGTATCAGGGTAATGCTTGCTTCCAGGAATGAATTTGGGAGTATTGCTTCCCTTTCAATTTCATTGAAAAGTTTGAGAAGTAGGGGCGTTAGGTCTTCTCTAAATTTCTTGTAGAATTCGGCAGTGAATCCATCAGGGCCTGGGCTTTTCTTTGTTGGGAGGTTTTTAATTACATCTTCAATTTTATTGGTTGATATTGGTTTATTTAAGATTTTTAAATCTTCTTGATTCAGCTTTGGTAATTCATACGAATCTAGGAATCTGTCCATTTCTTCTGCATTTTCCATCTTAGTAGAATATAAATTTTCAAAATAGGTAGAGATGATCTTCTGGATTTCTGCAGGGTCCGTCGTGATATCACCCTTTTCATTTTCAATTGCATGGATTTGAGTCTTTTCTTTTCTTTTTTTAATAAGGTTGGATAAGGATTTGTCAATCTTATTTATTCTTTCAAAGAACCAACTTTTTGCTTCATTGATTCTTTGTATTGTTTTTTTAGTCTCCAATACGTTAATTTCTGCTCTGATCTTTATAATTTCCTCCCTTGTACGGGCTTTTGGCTTAACCTGCTCTTCTTTTTCTAGAAGCTCGAGGTTCACCCTTAAGTTGTTTATTTGCGCTTGCTCTATTTTCCTGATATAAGTATTTAATGCTATAAATTTCCCTCTTAGGACTGCTTTCATTGTATCCCATAAGTTCCGGTATGTTGTACTGTCATTATCATTCAGTTGTAGAAAGTGTCTAATTTCTTCTTTAATTTCATCTGTGACCCATTGGTTGTTCAGGAGGGTGTTGTTTAATTTCCATGTGTTTAGGGAGTTTTTGTGAGATCTTTTGCCATTGATTTCCAATTTCATTGCACTATGGTCTGATAATATGCATGGGATAATTTCAATTCCTTTGCATTTACTTAAGCAGGTTTTATGAGCTAGTATGTGGTCTATTTTGGAGAACGTCCCATGTGCAGCTGAGAAAAATTTGTATTCTGATGTTGTGGGATGGAACACTCTGTAGACATCTACTAAGTCCATTTGTTCAAAAGTTTGGTTCAGTTCTACTATTTCATTATTGATTTTCTGTCCAGTTGATCTGTCTTTTTGCGACAGTGGAGTATTGAGATCTCCCAATATAATTGTATTAGTGCTTATTTGATTTTTCATGTCCTTTAGTACTTGTTTTATATAGCTGGGTGCACTGGTATTTGATGCATATATATTTATGATCGTTATCTCTTCCTCTTGGATTGTTCCCTTTACAAGGATGTAATGACCGTCTTTATCTCTCTGAATCCTTCTTGGCTTGAAGTTCACTTTGTCTGCAAAAAGAATAGCTACCCCTGCTTTTTTCTGGGTTCCTGTGGCATGGAGTATTGTTTTCCATCCTTTGACTTTCAGTCTATGAATTTCTTTCTGAATTAAATGTGTTTCTTGTATACAGCATATTGTTGGATCTTGCTTCTTGATCCATTTCGCCAGCCTGTGCCTTTTGATTGGTGAATTGAGACCGTTAACATTGATGGTTAAAACTGATATATATTGACTTATACTTGTCATGATATTTTCCTGTTGATGGTTCCCACTCTTTGTTTTTTCCCCTTTCCTGCTATTTAATTATCTGCCCTGCCTGGTGGATTTCTTCTGTTGGGGTTCCTATCTCTTTCTAGAATGTCCTTCAGAACATTTTGGAGTGCTGGTTTGGTGGTCATAAATTTTCTCAGATGTTCTTTGTCATGAAAGTATTTTATTTCTCCATCAATTTTGAAAGATAGTTTTGCAGGGTACATCAATCTGGGTTGAAAATTATTTTCCTTTAGAGCTTGAAATACATCCTTCCAAGCTCTTCTTGAATTGAGGGTTTGTGCTGAAAAGTCAGCTGTGATTCTGATGGGTTTTCCTTTATAGGTGATTTGTCTCTTCTCCCTAACAGCTTTTAAGATTCTGCCCTTCTGTTGAATTTCTGGGATCTTGACTATAATATGTCTGGCTGAAGGTTTTCTTTGATCATGTCTAGTTGGTGTTCTAAACGCTTCACTTATAGGGTCGTCAAATTCCTTTTCTCTTCCAGGAAAGTTCTCCCTGATTATGTCTTTGAACAAGGTTTTAATGTCATTGATGCTATCTCCCGCTTTTTCATTTATTCCAATTATTCTTAAGTTGTTTATCTTTGAGTCATCTAGCAGCTGCTGAATTGATTTTTCATGGTCCCTTACTGTTTTTAAGAATTCTTCCTTTTCATGATCACTAATTGCAAGCCTGTCTTCTATATCTGAGATCCTGTCCTCGCATTGGCTTAATCTGCTACAAATACTTTCAATGGAATTTTTGTTCTCTTGGATATCTGCTTGAATTTGCCTTATGGATTCCATTTCTTTCCTATGCTGAGCATTCATGGTTTCTATACTTTTCTTAAGCTCATCTATTTTTTTGTCTGTATCAGCTATAGTGTCCTTAAGCAGGTCTTCATTGTGGACATTATCTCTGTAGTTATCTGTGAGATTATTTCTGTTTTAATTTTTTCCAGAGCCTCATTCACTTGCTTTGTTGTTACCACTTCAGATAGGCCAGGTGGGTGGCTTTCAGATTGTCCCACCTCGTTGCTCCCTAGGTTTGCCTTTGGTGAATTGGATGTGTGGGGTTGCATCTTGTTTAAGTGTCATCTCATTTTTTCTTTCTTTAATTCCTGGGGTGATGTTTGCAAATTACCTATGGTAGGTTACTTTATTGCTAGTGTTTAAGATCTTTAGAAGATGACTACTTCTCTGCAGTATCTTCCAGGTGGAGCTTGCTTTTGGGTTTTGAGCTTTCTGCCAGATCCTACCTCTTCAATTTGTTGGATATGCAAAGTTGCTACCTGTTTGGCCCAGTCCTTGATTCTTTGGTACTGTGCCACTGTATTTTCTGTGTCCCTTAGTCAATCTCAATCACTAAATATCAGGAAGGAAAGATGTTTAGAACAATTATTTCACATTTGGCTATAATGTTAACTAAAGCATCAAACACAGCCTAGAAAATGACAGACTGAGCTAACCAGTTATTTACCACTTTTAGCTGTATAGAGTTGCAGTTATATAACAAAATCTAAAACACACCAGAAAAAATATGCAGTATACAAGTCCTATGTATGTCAATTTTTCCCTGAGGAGTTTAAATTTAAAATGAGTTAAGGAGGAAATAGAGTGTTGGGAGAATAGGAAGGAATTAGATATAAGGTTAGAGGACCAAGAGGGATCCCACTAACATTGGGACACTGGTGCAGAGGACTGGTGGTAAAAAGAGAAGGAAGGGATAAAAGGAAGAACAGATCACAACCACAATCACAAAGAAGTTAGAGGTGCTGTTTACACTCATATAAAAAAAACCAGAGAGAATAATGAAGGCAAGAGCAAATACACATACAGAACCAAAAACAAAGATAAAAACAATAAAACAGACAAAACAAAAATAAAACCCAACCAAAAAAAAAAAAAACCCTTCGCCAGAACAAAAAACAAATGAGTGAGAAAAAAAATTAAAATTAAAATTAAAAAAAAACAAAGTAAAATAAAAAGAATCAGTTCCAGGTGTTGACTCTGCTGTAGGCAGGCACCGTGTGGGGACAGAGTCCTGTTCCGTGCAGGTCGGTCCCAGTAAGCCAGGAGCGGCCCTCTGGTGGTCGGTGAGCAGAGGCCCGTACTTTCAGGCAGAGACCAGTCTAGCTCACCCGCCGCGCTCAGTGCCCTTTCACTATCCCTGGGCCTGAGAGGTGCAGTGCGCTGTCCAGAGCACGGGTTCCCTGGACTGGTTTCCCACCTCTGATTTTGGCCACGCCCCCCACAATGGCGCCAGGCCACTCATTCTCCGGCATGGGACAGGTGCAGCTGAGAGACCAGTTTCGTTCACCCGCTGCCCTCAGCACACTCTCGTGGGCCTGAGAAGCCCCGCGCTGCCCTGTCCGGAGCACAGTGTCCAGTGCTGTTCTTCTTTCGCCGCGCTCTGAGTTTCGCCACACCCCCCACAATGGCGCCCGGCCGGTCGCTCTCTGGCGCGGGGCAGCTGTGGCTGAGAGACACCCACTCACCGCCGGCCTGCGCAGTTCTCCGCCGCTCCCCCGCCTCGCCGCTGTCTCAGGATCCTCTGTGGGGGCTCCCTGGGCGCCAGCTGTCACCGTGTGTCCGTAGAATTGAACTTCTGTAGTGCTGCAATTCCTGGGATGGTAGAATGTGCGCGCGTGATCTGCTCCTTCTTTCCTTCTTCTTTGTTGGAAAGTACCCTTCACTGGTGCCGGGGGTCCCAGATTGCGCTTCAGAACTTTTCTGGGTTCCGGGGAGGCATCTCCCCCCCCCCTGCGCTTTCTCAGTGGCTATATTCCCGTGTTCCAAGGGTAACTTTTAGAGAGAGTTTCGCTGCCTGCTTCTTACTCATCCGCCATCTTTTTCCCCCTCTTGCCTTGTTGTTATTAAGCCCAACAGAAAACAGCCACACCACACATCTCTGCTTTTGCCTAATATCATGAAAGTCTAAGGGAAACCATCCTGGAGTGATTAGCGTATTAATCATTGTAGAAAGATCTGAAGCAATTAAGGAAAATTGTTAGCATCTCCTCAACCTGACTGCTGGGCACCCAGGTGCCATATTGTTTCCCATACTCCTCTATAAGTTTGAAGTATCTCATAAATTAACTGGAAAATAACAGTTAATAGAAAAGATTGTGTCATCTTACAAAACACAAACAAAATATGGCTGTTCTTACAGAATGAAAATATTTGTTGCATACTGGAAAACAAGTAAACACAGCCAAGTACTTTGATGCGTAATTACACCCCTAGCAGATTAGTTATTGCTGGTTATTTTCCCCAAGGTTTTGAAATATACACATCTCTACTCCTCTGGCTGGGGATTCCAGGGTCATCCTCTGCAATTAAAAGGCTGGCTGTAGACAGATACCAAGGCATGGGACAAGTCCGGAGATGACCAGAGGGGCTAAATGACCGTATATCAGGGGACCACACAGAATGGCGTTCCCCACCCTCTTTCTCAAACTAAGATGCATGCTTATCAGCCTCAAGGGCAGATTTACTTTAACCAAGTTTACAAGACTGATGAATAAATTTGGAGTTTCAATACACTGTTTTGCAAGGAGATATCTGTCAAAGAAACAGCATGCTGACTCCCTGTAGAGAAACCTACATTGAAAATCAAATTATAATCACAAATTTACATGATTAGCGCACATGAGAAAAGAGAAGTTGTCAGGCACCTCTGTTCAATATTTAATAGTACCAAGCTACGTTGCCCAATGCCTCTGTCCGTCTATACCAGAAAAGACCAGCCAATAAAAACAAAGTCCAAAAAATTCACTAGCCAAAATTCACTCTCCTCTGGCCAGTGCCTGCATGAACAGTGTCAAAGTTTGCCCTGTGACTCTCGTATTTCTATGCTTTAATGGCCTTCATACATCACTCTTGGAATTGAGAGTTTGTCTCATTAAAGGTGCTGATATACTCATTATTACAGCAGGTCTTACAGGCCAATGTCATCTACAGAAGCAATTCTACCAGTTTTCTATCTTAGAGCTCATAAAAGATTTTAACTTAGGTTGAGCCTATGATATAATTCACAGAGCTGTTCATCAGTGTACCCCAAGTTCCTTGAATGTGCCATCGCTCGGGAGAAACTCAGTAGATATCTCTTATGTAAAGAAAGAGAACTCTCATTTTAAAGAAAATGACACATTTAAACTAATCACCCACTTTGTAAATACAATCATTCAGGACCTGGGAATTTTCTCCTACATATGCTTTTCCACATTCAGCCAGAATTGCTTAAAGAAAATACCCCAAATGTCATTCGTCAGACATCAGCCACCACCATCACTTCCTTCGCCAAGTACACCGAAAAGCTCGTTTCCGTGTTACTCCAGCATACCCCAAATGGGCATCGGCGTCTTCCATAACAATAACCATACTTACCACTCTGCGTGAAGAACAGAAATAAGTGTGTAAGCATTACTAAGATCAATGTTGATAGAAATACACGGTGCTTTGCTATTAAAATAGGGCCACAAACACTGTTTTTAGTGATGTCACAAGGTTCTGGGTGCCATAAATCTCACACACTGTCCTTGAAGTAAGACCTACCCTAACATGTAGTATGTGCTAAGTGTGTTTCAACTCACCGCATACTGAAACTTTTCATTATATTCACGGTCATTGGCTTTCACGATTCGTTCCGCTTCTAAAGAGAAAGAGAAATCAGGTATGAAATTAAATCTCAGACCCTCAGAAACATATAACTTATTAAAATAACATCATTTAGGTTACTTTGATTGCTGTCAAATTTGCAGTAATTCTTTTCTTTGAAATTGAAGGGCATTGGATTTTGCCAGCCGAAATGTTGGAACCTGTGTTGGAAAGTCCCAAAATGGAAACCTGTTTTTCATTATATTTTTCTCATTATATTTTTATAATATAATGAGAAACATTATATATGTTTCTCATTATATTTTTGATGCCAGCCATAAAGCAAAACATTATGTGTCTCCAAACTCTATGCCCCTTCAGTGCCACAAAAAACTTTTCTTTAAATTTCAGGTAGTTTCTAACAGAGAAAGAGCCACTGAAAGTGAAATGCACCCTGAGAAGGAATTTTTTCACAAAGTTAAGAAAAAAATATAAGCCAGGCACAGTGGCACATGCACTGAGGGAGGCTGAGGCAGGAAAAATTCATGTTCAAGTCTACCTGGGCAATTTAGCAAGATCTTGTCTCAAAATAAAAAATGAAACAAGCTAAAGATGTAGCTCAGTGTGATGGTCCTTGGTTCAATCCCCAGTATTGAAAAAAAAAAAAAAAAAAAAGAAAACCACAGCAAAATAAACACATACATAAGTGACCAGTGAGGTCACTGACCTTATGGTCATGGAACCAGAGGTGATATTTCAAAAACAACCAGGCATATCAAAAGAAATGCTGGGGCCGAGGATATAGCTTAGTGGTAGAGCACTTGCCAACATACTCAAGGCCATTGGTTTGATTCCTAGAAATGCAAAATATAAAATAAAATTTTAAGTAAAGTTAAAGAAAAATGTTATATCGTTAAGAGACCAAGATCTGCCTTTAACCAGAAGTAGCTAAAGAATCGTATCTCTTCTAAAAGCAAATATAAATACCAGTACACATAACAAAATAAATGGACGACAATCCCAAAGAGTATGACAGTGCAAAAGTAAAAAATAGCAAAGAAAAGACAGTGCCCAGAAACACCAGCACTGCATGTTTTGTAGTGAGGGTAGCAAGCTCTTTCCCATCTGGTGTTTACTGGATATTACCACTAGAGTTGATCAAAGGCTCATGAGAGACTAACAAAAGTTGTGGAAAGAGTCAGCAAATAACGACCAGATGTCCATGTTGGACTCTCGTGGTAAATAACTGAACCAGCTCACCTGGGGCTCCTTAATCCCACAGTTCTCCGAGTGACAGGTGTTAATAGAGAAGGTGCATACAGCCCGAGCTAAAGGAAACTGGAGGGTGGAAGGGACTTGGAGGCCCATGTTAGGAACAAGAAGACAGAGATAAAAAAAAAAAAAAAAAACAGGAAGTAGAAGAAAATGGGAAAGATGAGGGCAATGAAGAGGAAAAGAAGTAAGGAAAGAATATACCTATACTTTAGCACCCACACCCACCCACAGGTCAAACACCAGGAATTGTAAGAACTATTTTTCCCAAAAGTCCAGAAGGAATCTAAAAGTCTCTGTGGCTCCTATAGCTCAACTCCCACAGGTGAAGGACTGCGCCTGACAAATGACATCTTGTATTTTGGGTCATAGTTGGGTGTCTACATGTGCAGAGGGTCTTGTCTGTTTGACACCCACCTATGTGGTTTCCTTCCTGCCTGTCTAATAAAGTCAGCTCCCTGAGGTTGTTCCTGTTTTCCAATCTGACTCACCTAGCTGCTGATAAGGAAAATACTGGACAGATGTCAACAGCTGGCCAGCCCTGAGTGGGCTTGTCACTATCATATATAACTCTGAAATCCACAACCCCCCAGGAAGCAACCTCTCAACCGCTCACCTGAAAGAAATGCTTCAAACACTGGCTTATAAAAGCACAACCCTTCCTTTTTGTTGATTCCTCAACAAAGAGCAAAAATGTGAAAGCCCAAGGTGGCCCTTTGGAGGGTGAGATGACTTAAAAGCTTGAAAGTGTCAATAATGTATGCATATAGCCCTACCTTAACCCAGGAACGGCAAGACTGTTGAGAGGAAGACAATGGACAGTGTTGGGAGAGTGGGGACGAGGTCTTCTTTCTGAATGGCAAATGCTAACTGGCCCACTGGCGTGCCGCACATAATTTATAGATTAACTTTGGCTCCAAATCAAAACTCAGATATACCAATTTGAATACTCATTGGCCTTAGCTTAGATCATGCACATTCAGATGACAATCATTTTTAAATTTCACATTTGTGTGAAGTATATCCAAGAGCAGAATTGTCTAGTTCCGCACCCAGTTTTACCTACTCCAAGTACTAGAATCTCGACTTCAGGAGCCGAGTGGGAACCATCTACCCAGCTTCCTCATACGGCCATACTCTATAATGACTGGAACCAGCTCCCTCCCGACATGGCTGAGCGATTCCTGTGGTGGATCAGTTGGAACCTCCTCTGGGTGTCTATCTTGCTCTTGTCCCATAAGACCTGGTAAAAGCCAGGAAGTCTTCTTTCTGCCTCCAAATTCTTATGACTAAGTCTTAATCTCTGCTTTTGTATGTCCAATATGGTTCTTTCTGAACTGAGCTTTCAAGGATTAATTTTGGCAGAAGATTCTGCATCCTTTCAGTAAGCTCTGCAAAATTCTGGCAATTGCTCTAAATCCCTACTGTTTTCTGCCTGTAACCTGACCACAGTAGGCTGGAATTGTCTTTGCAAGCAATTAGCTTTCTTCCATATGCTAGCACAGTGTTTGAGGGGCTCTAAAGCCCTCTCAACAAGAAGTCACAAGGAGAGGCTGCTAGAAACAAATCCCCCTAATAATTCCCACTGAAAAGGCTCAGAGGTTCGATGACTTAATGCTTGGCATTTTTTAGGCATTATGGGATCCCTCCAGATGCAAGTTCAGTAATGAGAGCAAAGTGGTCACCAGGGAAGTAAAGATTTGCCAGTGTAACCTCACTCCTGCTCCATCACTAAATTTGTTTGGCTCCAAAAAAAGAGTAAAGTGATATGAGAGGATATATAAAACACGGTAAGCCCGCATGTTAGGTAGAATAACGGGGGTGGGAGGGAAGGGGTTGATTTTTCTTTTCAATTCTAATTAGCACCTTGCAGATATGCAAGAGGGCATCCACAAAACAAGAACAAGCTAATATGAACAAAGAAAACAGGGAACAAAATAGAGTTCCAGGAAACTGAAAATATTTAATGGACAAATTAGAGTGGATAAGATTAAAGAAATCTCTTAAAGTGTATATCGAAGAGACAAACAAAAGGATAATAACATCAGGGTCCTCTTTCATTCTCAAAAGTTGATTTTTTTTTTTTTTTTGTGGGTACCGGGGGGACGACCTCAGGACCTCGCGCGCCAACAGGCACCCGTGCCACTGAGTGATATCACCGGCCCCTTTTTCGTATGTGGGTTCCGGGAGTCGAACTCCGGCCTTCACGCTTGCAAGGCAGGCGCTTACGCCACTGAGCCATCTCACCGGCCCTCAAAAGTTGATTTCTATAAGAAGATAAAATTTAGGAGAAGTGAACGTAGGCAAAGGATGAAGAGAATTACATAAATAAAAGAAATATTCCCTGCACCAGAATAAGACACAACTCTTCAAAGTGAAAGGGCCACCAAGTACCAGTCAGGATAACGGAAAGAGTCCAGATCTTCATAAAATTTTGAGCTCCAAGGACAAGGGAAAAATCCAAAAAATTTCTAGAAAGAAAATAATTTGGTTAACCCCAAAGACACAAGAATAAGACCAACATGAAATTTCTCATCATCAACAAGGTTGCTAGCAGATACTGGGGTGATGCCTTTCAGTTTTAAGGAAAAATGCTTTTGAACTTAAAATTTTATAGCCAGGCAAATAAACAACCAATTGTGAATGGGGAAATGAAGACATTTTCTGACATCCAAGAGCATCTTCAAATAACTACTCAAGAATGTGCAACAGAAAAACTAATGGTTTAAATTTTGAAAGTAAAGTAGAGTAGGAGAGATACCAGCAAGGGAGATGATGTGCCAGAGTTAAGAATGATAATAAAAATGCAGGACATAATGGTCCACACACCTGCTCAAAGGGAACACAAATCTACAGAAAAAGGGAATGCCTATCGCTCTCTCATTCACAAAGTCTGTTAGCCAATAAATCCATTTCTCATGAAAAGTAAAATTATTATTAGCTCTTGGCTCAGACATTAATTTCTCTAAGAAAGGCTCATAAAGAAATCACCATTTGATATAAAACATAAAAGTGAGTTTTTTTAGAGCTGTGTTTTTTTCACAAACCTAAAGACAACAAACCAAAACACAATTCAGAGGGGCCAATAACCGTGTCTCTGCACTCATTCCTTACTGCTCTGATTAAATCTAGAAATGTATTTTAAGCTATTCAGATGAATGAAGGAGCTGTATATCCATCAAATAATAATTCTAAGTATTATTTCTCTCAATTTCACTTGTGCTAAGTGCTATGTGACCAAAAGCTTGAGAGTGCACATCTTAGAAAATACTTGAAGAGTTTCTGGCTGAGCACAGGACCCAAAGGCAGAAGACCAAGGTGGTAACGAGGTCAGCATCCTTTTGGGACAGCTGAGGAAAATGTCCAAGGCATGTGCCTGCATCGGATCCCGTCCCTCCCCATCCCAGGGACCCAAGAAAACAGCCATCAGCAGAGGAAGAATTCTCTTACACATTTATTTTGAATACGTTTTAGAATATAGAAAAGTAGGCAATGCCTTCAAAGTCCTCCTCCATCAAATGATGGAAATAGCCTTCACCCTCCCCCCAAAACTGTGAAAAGCAAATATAATTGATATCTTCTTCAAGCGAATAAAATATCAAGGAAGCATTCATAGAATGCTTGTCTTTGAGTCACACGCTTGCCGTTACATTCTCCAAGATAACTAAGTGGGGAGACTGTGTTTATTTATTTCATAAGCAGTGAAATGTTAAGGCGCATTTACCAAAAAAAGTAACCCGGTTTCAGGATAATTAACTTGTAACCACCCATCTCTACCCCCACCAAAATAAATAAATTCTCTGATAGAGTCAATGATTTGCAAAAATCACAACCAGTTTAAGATTCCCCTTAACACCTATATTCACTCTGCTTGTCTTTCCATTTGAAAAGGGGACACTCAGCCAATACATTCAACAGTGTCATGAGAGGGACACATTACAACCTTAATGGAAATTTTTAAGTGCCATTAAGATGTTGTTCCTTTGTAGGCAAGATTTTTACGACTCCCAAAAATGAGAGTTTAATGAAAGAGCACTCATATAAGAAAAAGAGGGCAAGAAGCCCGAGGTCCTTCCACAACCAGCCATAGGAGCGCACTAACCCATGACTTCTCCTTACCTATGATTCCCCACACAATAATGCCATTTTGTATTGTAACCATTAAAACAGGAAATTTGTAGGAAGCACTTTGTAAACAGAAAAATACCAGAAAATTCTTTTATAAAAAACTGAAAAATAGCAAACCAGCAAAAAAAAGAAAAGGAAAGAAAAAAAGGAAATCACTTGAGCTTTGGATAGTCAAACTTAAAATCACTTATATTACTATTCCCAAAAGGGTCTTGAAGTAATTTTCTGAATATTTTCAGTGGAAATTGGCAAATACCCATTGATTCTACTCCAGCCCCTTGAAGGCAACACCCAAGGCCTAATCTGGGCTCTTCTCCATCATGATGTAATAAATTCTACATTATCCATTTTCCTCTTCCAGTAGGAAAGGAATATCTCTTTACTTTACCAGTTTGTCTGTGAACGATTCATGACACCTTAGGATTTAAGACTAGTTAATGGAAGCAGGAGCTCTGCTAATAAGAGCAAGAGTGAAGGAAGTAGTTAGGAGGCTTCCAGCAGACCCATGAGAGATCCCAGCCAGTATGAGTCCCTCATTAATAACTACAACTATCTTCCGTCAATTAACTCCAAAGCATTTTGTCCTTCATCAGATGTGGTTTAAAAGACAGTCTTGGCACTTGGTTTAGCTCCCCGAATCATGAAATGATAAAGACCCATGGAGAATTTGGGGGTCCCTCCGTAAAACCCTGATGGTCTAGACTGATATTTCCTGAGCAAGGTTGGTACCCATCCAAAAACTGAAGAACATCTCCCCACATGGAGTGTCATTTGGGGTTTGGGGTTGTTGTTGATGTTTTGGGGTTGAGTCATAAATCTCAGAAAAATTCCCTTAAGCTAAATCAATAACTTAAGCTTTTTCCTTTCTTAATTTTCTTCCATTCCTCACAATCTGGTCTGCATGGTTGGAAGCCAGGGCAATTCATTAAAGACATGAGGACAGAACAATATGTGGGGAGAGCTTCAAAGAAAAGATCCCCAACCTCCAAGATTTCCTGATTGGACTCCAAAAACACATTCTGATACAATTGAAAAATATGTGTCCTGAATTGGGGTTTCCTATTGAAACCCAGGGGTGACCTGCAGCTTCTGGGACTTACTGACATTTAAGCAGAAACCAAAGAGAATTGAGGCAAAGAAAAAAAAATCTTCTCACAATTTTTTTAATTCTTGTCCTCACAAAAGAGCTTGGAAACAAAGTTAGGGGATTCAAACAAATACTAAAGGGCCTTGTGTTTGTTTTCCTCTGGACTGAGCCAATTCTTCATCAGGACCAGAAAGTTAGAAAATTTAATTAATTAGTAGCTTTATTCCCTTCATGGTTTACTATAGCTTCACAAGGAAATAGAAGAGGGTTATTCTAGCATATATGACTGGATGATATAAATTACAAGTGAAATCAATAAAATCTTCTGGTAAGTCCTCGTTATGTCACTTTTTGTAACTGTGGATTCACAACTGGAGATGTAAGACTTACTATAACAATGATAATAGTAAAAGCTAATGTTTATGAGTCCTTGATAAAAACAAGATGCTGCATGAAGGTTTTCACAGGCATTATTTCATGAGTCCTCAAAACCACGCTATGAAGTACCTACTATTGTTAGCTCCACTTCACAGTCAAGGAAACAAAGGCCACCAAGATGGTGCAGCAGAGCTGGGACTCAAACATGGAGCTGCCTCCTTATCAAAGAGGCTGGGCAGTGCTTCTAGATCTGGAGAGGGTGGGTGGTCCTCGGCAGAGATGACGAGAAACTGAAAATTGGAGTAGGCCTGAGACCAGAGGCTAAGGAAAAGAGGAAGAGGCCTCTCTCATCAAACGAAGTTCTCCAGGGTGCACCTCAAAGTGCACCCCCTCCTGTCAGCCTCCTCACATGGTTCCCTATGCACACAAGGCCTTCCTGCCAGACCTGGCTGCCCTCCCCTGGAGACGCCAGGCAGTCCTTGCTTAGAAAATGCTCCCAAAGTCCTGTTCCCAGCACTTAGAAAATTTTCTTATTATTTGCCAGTTCTAGTTTGTTGTTTTAATTCCATATTCTTTTACAATTTGATTATATATAGCAAAAAATTTTTTTCATTTTTATGGACTGGACTAGAATCAAAATACTTTTTCTAAAAATAGAAAATAGCCATTTCCTTCTTTCTGCAGGACAAAAAAAAAAAAAATCAGGATCTTCTCCCAAGGACTATAAAAGCCTAGAAGCTGGAGGGCATTTAACTTTCTACTGGGAGACAGGACTGGCCACCAAAGGGAAAGCATCTACCTGTCCTGAAATGGGAGGAGGAGTAAAGAAGGCAGAAGGGAAGGAAATCTGAGGCACTTTCTCCACTACTGGATACCTCAGAGGTTGCACAAGCTCTTGCTTGTCATTTTAAGGTGCATGGGGCAATAAATTGAGTTTCTTTAGTACATATCAGTTTCTGTATTTCAGCTCCCTGAATCCATGTGGCAAATAACATTTGTTGGAGCCAAGACAAAGTGATTTATTCTAGAAATATTTACTGAGCTCCTTTGGGCAAGGCTGTGTGCTAGTCAGTGAAGAAAAACAAAGACAAAGGAGACAGCCACCGGCAGAGAGTAGACAGGGCCACAAGTACTCACACAGCAAGGAAGTGGAGAAGAGACCCAAAGAGCCACAGGAAAACAGAGAAAAGCAAAACCGAGGCCACAGGTGCTCACAGCTCGTCCTCACCCATCACTGGCCGCACTGAAGGGAAAGTAGGTAGCCAGACAGAGAGGAGGGGGTGAACTGTTTTGCCAACACTTATCCATGCTAAGAGATAGTCATTCACAGAAAGGAAATGTGGTAGACGCTGTCTGCTCCCTGAGATTGGAGAAAATATGGACATTAAGAGAGCTATCATACCCATGTTTATAGGAGCACAAGTTACAATAGCTAAGTCTTGGAAGAGGCCTGTAGGTCCATCAGCAGATGAATGGATAAAGGAAATGTGGTATTAACACACAATGGAGAACTACTCTGCCATGAAGAAGGAAATATTTGAGTCATCTGTAGGAAAATGGATGTACCTTGAGACCATAATGTTAAGTGAAATAAGTCAGACTCACAAGCTTAAATAGCACATGGTTTCTCTTATATGAGAAACCCACAATATAAGTAAAAGATAATAGAAAACAGGGAGGCGGACCTTTTGCAAATGGGAAGAGTTCCAAGAGATGGAAGGAGAAGGGAGAAGGGAAATAAAAAGTACTGAGATGTGCTATGTACACATACCAGCTCCCCATGAGGAACATGACCATTGTGTAGTGTAAACACATACCAATAAGCATAAACATTTTAAAAGACAGAGAGGGGCATCACCACCGTCCCTCCTCAACTGCTCCTTCTAGTAGCATATCAGTCCCCGGGCAAAAAAATCAAAAGGAAAAACCAGAGCCTCTTATTTACCTACAGAAAAACGAGATACTAAGTGTGCACACAGAGAACTTAGGGAGCCAGAATCTTAGGCAGAAAAGAACTGTGGTAAATCTCAGGCTCTGGCCACTCCTCGCCCCTCCCCTGCGCACACACTGGCCCAGGGCACCGTCACCTCCTTCTCCCGTGTTTCTGCCCCCCCCATTGCCCCTCCACAACTGCCTGTCCTCAGCAGAGCAGCCATGTGGTCCTCTCAGAACCCTGAGGTCGCTGTTCCTGCTCCAACAATGACCACAACTTAGTGGCTCAAAATAACACGATGGAAGATCCTACGGTTCTAGAAGTCAGAAGTCCAAGGCAGGGCTATGTTTAAGGTGTCAGCAGGGCCACGTTCCTTCCAGGGCCTCTAGGGATAAAACTGTCCCTTGCCTTTTTGAGCTTTGAGAAGCTCCCCACCATCCTGGGTGCATGGCCCTCATGACACTGACCTCTGCTTCAGCTGTCACATCCCCTTCCCTGACTGTGACCCACACAGCTCCTTCTCCTAAGGAGCCTCGTGGTTCCACTGGGCCCGCAGAGTGTTCTTCACCGAACCATCTGCAAAGGTCCATTTCCCATGGAGTGGAGTTACAGGTGCTGGGAGCCAGGACGTGGACATCTGTGGGGAACAACCTGCTTCTGCCTACAGAAGATGGTAAGTGCCATCTCTGTCTTCCACTCCATCCCTCAGCTCTTTGTCTCAAGAGAAAGAAGCCAGTTGCAAAGGCCTTCAAAGCAGTAACAGCACATCTGTCCGCTTACTTTTCAAAAGAATCAGTGGAGATTTGAATGCAATTGGCATTTTATCTCCAAAGCACCAGAAGAAACAACTATTGGGCTGGGAATTCTGCACGCAGTAAAAATACTCACATTCAACAATAATTTAAAAAAAAAAAAGGGCCGGTGAGATAGCTCAGCAGCATAAGCTCCTGCCTGGCAAGCACGAGGTCCTGAGTTCAACTCCCGGTACCCGCATATAAAAAAAAAAAAGAATAATTGCAAAATAAAGATTTTTTTTCTGACCAACAAAAAGTGATAGGATTAAATGCCAGAATCCCCACAGTAAAAAAAAAAGTGAAAGAAAGTCTTCAGGAACAATAAAATCTATTCTAGATAGAAGCAGAAAAATGAAAAATAAAAAGATTTTGGGTAAACCTATAGAAATAATGATCATATTGACAATGTACATGTTATCATTACTGTTTGCTTGTTAGTTTTAAAATATACAAGGAATGAAATACATGAGAACAACTGCACAAAGGTAAAGAGTGAAAATGTTCTAATTCCCTTACATTATTCAGAAAGTGGTAAAAGTACCATTAAGTCAACTATATTTAAATGAATCTTAAGAGTAATTGCAAAAAGAACTTTAAAGGAATGATAACTAACAAGCTAATAGATAGCTAGAAATGGCATAATAAAAATACTTGGTTTATGCAAAAGAAGGCAATAAAAAGAAAAGAATTGCAAGATGACCAACAGTAAGATAATAGATTTTTTTCACTCTTTATTGCTTGTATAGATTAATAGGCTTCATTTTGGCAAACTCATACATGTACCCAGCCTAATAGACTTAAATATAAATATGTCCAAACTTTAGTAATTTAAATTTTTTGTTTTGTTTTGTTTTGTTTTGTGGGTACTGGGGGTCGACCTCAGGACCTCGCGCTTGCCAGGCAGGCGCTTATGCCACTGAGCGATATCACCGGCCCCAGTAATTTAATTATTAGTGTAGCCTTAATGTAAAAACAAACTGATGAGACTAAGTGGAGAAAAAGGTAAATTCAAAGATCTCTTGGTAAACCAAACTAAGGCTGTGATGGCCACGTTGTGTGTCAACTTGCACAGGGCCGCAGGGTGCTCAGATATTTGGGTAAATGTTTTTCCTGTGTGTGAGTCTTTCTGGCTGAGATTGTTGTAATTGGTGAACTGAGTACAGATCTTTAATAGCAGTGGTCCCCTCCATCAGCTACGGGCCTGAGAGAAAGAAAAGACTAAGAAGGGCTCCTTCCTGCTGTGGAGCTGGGACGTCAGATTTTCCTGCCTCCAGGCTCAAACGGAAACAGGGACTCTTCCTGGGTATGAGCGAGCTGTATAGACTGGGTCTACGCCACTGGCCTCCTGAGTCTCTAGGCTGCCAACTGCAAACCGCAAGACTTATTTAACTACATACGTTACATATTGTTATATATTTAAACACAATTATGGGGCCAGTGATATAGCTCAGTGGCATGAGCGCTTGCCTGGCAAGCACAAGGTCCTGAGTTCAATTCCCGGTACCCACATAAAATAAATAAATACAATTATGTCGAAACTTTATTAATTTATTTAATAATATAGCCTTTATGTAAGAAAAAAACTGATGGGGCTGTATATATCCTATTGGTTCTGTTCTCTAGAAAACCCTAATACAATGACCCTACACCGACTTTATAAATACAAAAATGTACCACTTCATCCCTTTACCACTAACTACAAACTCAGGAAACCTCAGGGAGCCGGAGGTTCTTGGGAGAACTCGCTGTTGGAGCAGGAATCCTGACCCCTTTCGAGAGGCGTGATCTCTTCACTCCACCCGTGTCCCCACCATCGCGATGTCGTCTACCACAAGGGCCTCACCAGAGCCGAGCCAGCACTGAGCTGCACCCTTGAACCTCCAGGGCTGGGAGCTAAAGAAAATCTCCTTTCTTTGTTTAAGAAACCCGAGCCTGCCTCACTTATCTCGTTACAGTAAAGAAAACTGATGAATCCAGCTATTCAAAACCGGCTAAATCAAAGGCAGCAGCAGTTGGAAATAAGGTGAAACATTTAGGGACAACTTCACAGTCTCGATTTAAGAATCATCTCCTGAATTCTATTACCAGACAAGAGGAAGGGAATAAGAAGAAGGGAGTAAGGGAGGGCGGATGGAGGATGGAGATAATCAAAATATGTTATATGCATGTATGAAAATACCACATTGAAATCCAATATTTTGTAAAATTAATATTCACTAATAAAAAATATTTACAAAAAGAGTTGCCTCCATAGGGGTGAATAGAAGCCAAGACGGAGGACGACAGTCCTAGTAAAAAATTAATAATAATAATAAAATAAAATAGTAATTAATGGATACGTCATAACGAATCCATTTTAAATCATATTTGTCTTTGTGCTACAATGGTCATAAAATACAGTTTTTAATACTTCTTATGGAGGAGGAGAACACAGAGGCAGAGTGCCTGGGGCCCAGGGAGACCCACAGCAGCCCAAGAGGAACCTCGTGAGGGTCTCGAAGACCAAGACAGAGGAGCTTTCCAGGAGCCACCAGCACTGCTCCCTAACTCCAAAGTGGGGTGCGGAGCAGTCTGCAGCTTCCCTCCAGGAGATCCTGGGTACTGGCCATCCTTTCCACACCCGAGTAATAAAACATCGGATGGCTCCAAGTCTCCACAATCCCACGTTCCAACAGAGCTCACGGACCTGGAAGGGCTTGAGAACCCACAGGCTTCCATTTCCTGTGTTTCCCTTGGCCAGCTCTGCACAGTGACTATGGTAGCAAATTTGTAAATCTACAGGGCATCCCCTGCCAGAGGATTCCTACCCCAAAGTTGCGTGAACACAGGGTGAAAGCCCAGCCACACGCGTGACTAAGGACTGCCGTGCCGCTGCTTCTGCTCTCTCCTGGGCACAGAGGCTCACGGGCCAAGCAGCAGGAGCCCAGGGTCTCCTCAGTCTTCCGGCATCTTTCTACACCAACCTCTAGCAGAGTGAAATGGGGGGAGAGGTGTCCCCTTCATCTCTAGTGGCACCAAAGAACATTCTCCATGCTCTTTCCTGTCTGGACACCAAAAAGCTATTAAAATACAGAAGAAAACTCATTAGGATATATAAGCCCAAAGCTATGAGAGGGCTTGTGTGGAGCCAGCACCATCTTAAATATATCACTGACGGTACAGTACCATTTGGTATGTAGTGCATTTCAACGGCCTCATTCAATTAAACTAAGAAAATAGACGATTTTGAAAAGGCATGATCCAATTTGACAAATAAATTACTATAATAGACAAAAAGCAAGTTCAAACAACCAATTCCTTCCTGAGTATAACTGCAAAACTACTTGAGAAAACAGCTTTTGGGTTTTTGTTGTTAATCCATGAAGAAGAGAAAGAACACTTTTTAAACGTATACACCCATGCCTGGTGATGCACACCTGTAATCCCAGCACTTGGGAAGCTGAGGCAGGAGGATCGCCATGAGTTTGAGGCCAGCCTGGGCTATGTAGTGAGTTCGGGCCAGCCTGAACTACATAGCGAGACACTATCTCAAAAAACAAGCGAATGTATACATACACACACACACACACACACACACATATATATATATACATACATATACATATATTTAAAAATATGCTTAAAAAAGGTTTGTGGCATTAAATAATCTAATTATACAGAAAAAATATGGGCTTTATTCCTCCACTGGAGAAAAAACTCATAAAATCCAAAGTGTTATTAGTATGGAGGTTCATGATACCCGGGTCCTAGTGCTGTTTGTTTGTTACTCAGACTTGCTGGTGCAACATTTATTTTAGGAGACAACACAGAAAAGCTCCCAAAGCAGATATATAAACTTCAGCCAAGGCACCGACCACACTGCAGACCTTCATGGAGGCCCGTAAACGAACGGCCCTTGTGAAATTAGCAGACCCAGAGGTCCCAGAAGTGGCCCGGGGCTTCCAGATGTCCTCTTAAATCAGAGCCCCAAGAGTTCCTTCTGTAGATAGGAAGCCCAGCTGCACACACAGCACTCGTGTCAGCCATAAAACTGGACAAAAGGACTTTGGCAAAGCCTGGGATTTGAGAAAAAACTAGAAATCAATAAACTATGTACCATACATCTATTAATTCAGTAGTCAAACATATAGATAATGCTTCTATAATTGCTTCACAAATATCATTGCATTTTATGCTCATCCTCACAATAACCTTTGGAGATCTCAGCCCTAATCTTCAAAGAAAGGTGAGCCTTAGAGGATTCGAGTACCGAGGGCTGTAAGCGGTGGCACCCACGTTTCCTGCTACTGCTTCTGACTCATGTTTCTGTTGTGACTTGGGGTCAACCACCGGATATCGACAGAGCTCCCACACCCACAGCACCCATCCTGGCCAATCCAGGAAATTCCTACCCTGCCGATCTCACCCTACTGACCATTTTACGTCACAGACCATTTTACATCTGTATAAATTGAGGGGAAAAAGAGAACTGAAGGTTGTGATTGTGTTGTGAAAACAGGTAAATGTCATACAGGTCTGTATGGCCGCAAGATTTTAAACTTACAGTGGCAACAATGACCTCAAAGCGCTACGCTATCACCCCAAGCACCCCGAGAGCTTCCCCCACATGGCCGGCCAAGGATGGCATGAGGAGCTATCTCAGAAACCGTTGGTCCCCTTTACTGTCCCTGGAAGGCCACCCCCTCTGGAGGGATCAGGGTGACTTATCCAGGAGGTACAGCAGGCAGAGCGCCCTAGGGCCTACGGTGCCTCCCAGAACAAAAAGGATTTTAATTTCCATTTGTTTTACACTCAGAAGAAAAAATGAATAAAATAATAATGGGTACATAATAATGAATCCACTTTAAATTATACTTGTCTTTGTTCTAACACAGCCATAAATACAATTTTTAATACTTTTATGGAGGAGGAGAACACAGGGCAGCGGCGCCCGGGGCAGAGCGAAGACCCACAGCAGCCGGGCTGCGTCTTCCCGGCCGCGCGTCCCATGGGCAGTCTGAGGGCTCCCCTCGCAGAGCAGTGGCGCTGGCTCCACAGCACCCCATTTCAAGCCGAGAGCAGCTTTAGCAGCTTGAAGAAAGCCCTTCCTACCCACTTCTTTTCTTCCATTTTACCAAAGCAATGAGACCCGAACACGTCCCCCCGATGGCTCTGTCAGACACACAGCGCACACACACTTGGAAATACCGTGTCTTCGGGTCTCCCCTAATGCTATTCAGAAAGGGAAAATTCACCAAAAGGCCAGTAGAAAACAGCCTGTAATCAGAGTGTCTTAAAAATCTGAGTCAGTTGGCTGGAATTTTTCACATCTTAAAGTATGCGAGACTATATGTGAATATGGAGATAATAAACAATAAAGCCTAGCTGGGGGGAAATTGTGGTTTTCTCACCACGCCCACGTATTTTCACACATATTATTGATGGCCTGCGCTTCCTGCAATGGCAAAGGTTAGATAAGTGTGAGCGCGCCTTTATTAAATGCTGCAGATACACGACACTCGGGGTCAACCAGCAGTCCCGCTGGTTGAAGCTCTCTCCACCAATGCAGCACTCGGAGAGATGTTTAGCAGACTTTTTGAAGCCATCGTCACGACTATAAATTTTTAAATTGTTGTGAGAATGTGATTATTTTACTGAACTGTAAAAAGGGCTCAAAAATGTTTGTTAAAAAGAAATGATAAATGTCTGGGGTGATGAGTAGGCCCATTATCCTGACCTGTCATTACATGTTGTATACATATATTACAATGTCGCAAAATATGTACAATTACTATATGTACAATTACTATATTATTGTACTATATGTACAATTACCATATTACTATATTACTATATGTCAATTAAAATTTTTTTAATTATTCTTTAAAAAGTGTTGGCTGGTTGAACAAGTAAATATTTTATGTGTAAGAAGCTCTCCGCTCTACTATCAGGTGTAGAGGAACTAAGGTAATGTAAGATGCATTAATCTTTATCATGACCATACAATGATAGTTGTCACAAATGGCAGTTCTCTCACATTGTGTGGCCTTGATACCAAGTCCATCATGAAGGGACTGGCCTCAGCTTTGGCAGACATGGCTATGTGGGGCGACCTTTAGTCTCCTTATATAGTGGTGCCACATGCTGTGTTCCAGAACATTCTGTGTGAGGAAGATCCACATTGCTTTCCTCACCAAAAGTCTGTCAATAATCTAGCTAATTTTCAATTAAAAACTGAATATTATTGACATAGTATTTGTGCCAAAAATGTTCAACCCAAATTGACTTAGGAGGAATTAATTAAACTCTACTAGAAAAATCCGCAAAATGGCAGGACTAGACTTTCCTAAAATTTGAAATAATGAGAAAATTATTCTACATTGTTTTTAAAAAGAGAGCTTAAATGCAAACTTAGTGTGTGAACAAAGACTGGATATTGTACCAAAAAATTTAAACCAGGTTTCAGAGATCAGATATTCACAACATAAGTGGGGAAATCAAAAAGTGAAATGCGTGTTATTTGTCAATGTTAAATTTCTGATACCGAGGTTATGAAGGAGAATAGCCTGTTCTTAAGAGATGCATAATGAAATATTTGGGGTTAAATGTCATGATTTTGTTGTCAGACGGTTTGACAAGAAAATGTGTATGTGCATATATGTGCATGTGTGTGTGAATGACCATGCCTGTCTGTGCAGAGAAAGAAAACCTGGCAAAACAATGACAACAGTAGAATTACAGCGAAGTATATTCATCTTTCACTGTAGTCCTCTTTCAATTTTTCTGTAAAATTCAATATTCTCAAAATTAAAAGTTAGGGGAACTATAGATAAGAATAACTTTGTAGAGAAATATTCAAAGGCATAAATCTACAATCACCGTATCAAGTTTAAAGAGGGACCTTTGATTCCACTTGGAGCTACGTCAACAAACGTGTTCACTGAGGTCACTCGATGCAGGGCCTCCAAAGTTACATGCAACACAGCAGCCTCAAGCGCTGATCACTGGACTAAATAACTACAGTGAGTTCCATTTTCTTATTTTGATTTATTAAAATCTGCCTACTTCTACATGTGTACATTCATATACCACATAAATCACTTTTAAGAGAGTGAGACCCGTTCTTAACCTATCAAAGCTTTACCACACTAGGTCCTGCTGAGAACGTCTTTGTTAACAGTGGCTAACCTCGTGTTTACACAATTAAGATTATACCTGCGAGTTGATATAAATAATTCCACGTGACAAAGAAAAGATGATGACATTAAAGACCCACTCCAAAAAAGGGCATCTGAGATGAATACACATTTCTCAGATGAAGAAATACAAAAGGCAAATAAATATATGAAAAAATGTGCAACATCACTAGTCATTTGAGAGATGCAAATTAAAACAACACTGAGATATCATCTCACCCCAGAAAGAATGGCTACTATAAAGAAATCAACTAATAACAAATGCTGGAGGGGCTGTGGGGAAAAAGGAACCCTTCTCCACTGTTGGTGGGAGTGTCGACTGGTACAGCCACTGTGGAAATCAGTGTGGAGATTCCTCAAAAAACTAGGATTGGAGGTCCCATTTGACCCAGCTATTCCCCTTCTGGGTATCTTCCCAGAAGAATTAAAAACATCGTACCAGGGCTGGTGAGATGGCTCAGCGGCATAAGTGCCTGCCTTGCGGGCGCAGGGGCCCGAGTTCGACTCCCGGATCCCACATACGAAAAAGGGGCCGGTGATATCGCTCAGCAGCACGGGTGCCTGTTGGTGCGCGAGGTCCTGAGGTCGACCCCCCGGTGCCCACAGGAAAAAAAAAAAAAAAACATCGTACCACAGTGATACATGTGCACCCATGTTTATAGCAGCACAATTTGTAATAGTCAGATCTTGGAAACAACCCAAATGCCCATCAACTGAGGAATGGATAAGAAAGATGTGGTATTTTTATACAATGGAGTACTATTCAGCCATAAAGAAGGATAAAATGGAGACTTTTATAGGTAAACGGATGCAACTCGAGAAAATACTCATAAGTGAAATAAACTGGATGCACATGTGTAAGCATCGTATTGTCTCTCTAGTATGAGAAACTGAAAGAGTAAATAAGATCCAAAATGTACAATAGACATGGTGAATCAAAAAGAAACTGGTCGGGCTGGTGAGATGGCTCAGCGGCGTAAGTGCCTGCCTTGCAAGCGCGAGGGCCCGAGTTCGACTCCCGGAACCCACATACGAAAAAGGGGCCGGTGATATCGCTCAGCGGCACGGGTGCCTGTTGGTGCGCGAGGTCCTGAGATCGTCCCCCCGGTACCCACCAAAAAAAAAAAAAAAAAAAAAAAAAAAAAAAAAAGGAAACTGGTCAAAAGGAAAGAGAGACTGAAATAGGGGAATAGGGAAAAGAAAGAAGGGAAAGGGAAAAAAATTGTATATATATATATATATATGATGGTTAAGATAGATACACTATTAAGTTTACTTAGTTCATTGAAGAGTAAGGTTTGTGCCAATAATGTTTGGACAATTGAATGCTAATATCTGGTATCCTGAATAACTAACTTAAAGATAACAATACATAATGCATTAACCATTGTTACCCTCCTACTATGTTGTTTTGAAAATTTGTTCTTTTTTGATTTATTTTGTTTTGTTTTTTCTTCTCTTTAAAATAAAAAAAAAAAGAAAAGATGATGACAATAGTTCTAGACTCTTAGTTTGCCACTAGGAATACCAGAGTGTCACCCAGAGGGCATAACTAATGGCCTCTAAGTGGGAATTCCTGAAAGATGAGTTCAGCTGGTCATGAGGCTAAAGGAAGCAAGGAATCCATGTCCATGGAGGAATGGACTGCATCACGAAGTAGTTACCTTTGCAAGCAGGTTAAGCACCTGTCTGGGATGTTCTGAGAAGAAGGGGCAGGGCATTAGCTAACTTCTAATCCAACCTTCAGTCTCTAAAGAGTCCGTGATCAGGGCCGGTGAGATGGCTCAGCGGCGTAAGCGCCTGCCTTGCAAGCGCGAGGGCCCGAGTTCGACTCCCGGAACCCACATACGAAAAAGGGGCCGGTGATATCGCTCAGCGGCACGGGTGCCTGTTGGCGCGCGAGGTCCTGAGGTCGACCCCCCGGTACCCACAAAAAAAAAAAAAAAAAGAGTCCGTGATCAGAAGTTATAACAGCAGTGATAAATTAGGGTAAGTCCACCAAAGTAAAACTACGTGACAGTCTGCCACTGACTAACTAGAGAAGATACGCATGCTCTGGTTGGGGTGCTACATGAAAGAACCGGAACCGTTAATACTACAGGTTGGACATCCCTAACCTAAAACTCTGAAATCCAAAATGCTCTGAAATTGGAAATATTTTTGGAGCACTTTAAAATTTCAGATTTTGGAGCATTTGAGATTTTAGATTAGAGATGCTTAGGCAGGTAAAGTGTATGCAAAAATACCAAAATTAAAAAAAAAAAATACTTCTAGTCCCAAGCATTTCAAATAAGGAAATATCAACCCATATTTAGTAGACTGATTACTCAAACAAAACAATCAATCCAAAGTGGGTTTCCTGTTACCATGACCAAAATTATCTCTATTATTCAAATTTAGTTTTAAATGTTGGCACACAACAGAACACAGCTTTGAAATTTAAAAAAAATCGGGGCATGGTGGCACATGCCTATAATCCCAACACTTGGAAGCTGAGGCAGGAGGATCGCTGTGAGTTCGAGGCCAGCCTGTGTAACATAAGCAAGGTCAAGGTCAGCCTGAACTACATACAGAGACCCTGTCTCAAAAAAAAAAAAAAAAAAAAAAAGAACAAGAAGAAATTCAAAAAAGAAATGAAGAACAAACTAACCTGCAACCATGTTTATGTGGCCCCAAAAAAGCCTTATGCTGAGCAAAAGAATCACGACAAAAGAATATATACTGTGTTGTTTCAGTATACAGTATTTCTAGTCACTTAAAGATAAGCTAAACTAAGCTGATAGAAATCAATAGGTCATTGTGGGAGATTTAGGGAAGATGAATAAAAAGACATAGGAGGGACGTTGCTGAGGTGACAGGAATGTCCCGTATCTTGTTTTCTGCACCTTTGGGGCCCACATGGATATACACAGTTGTCAAAGCTCATTGAACTATCCACCTATGACCTGTGTGTGTGGCTGTTGTCACTGTCATTGTTTTGTAAATAAATAAAACTTCCATGAAAATGAAAATAATATTAAACATCCATACTTCTTCGTGCCATCGAAAGAATGCAGTACTTACCGGGTGGCTTCTTTCTATAGCAGAACATTATGTCACCTGGTCTCTCCCTCGGTCACAACAGTTGGCCTAGTAGGAGAACAAGAGGCGAATACCACATCAGTGTTTGGAAAATGTCTGACAGCCTTGGATTTATATCCTTTAACTTCTTCCTAGCCAAACCTAGCCGGCACCATGAGGAAGAACAGATTCCATTTATTAAGCTTAAATCTAAACAGCTAAGCTTAATTCTGTACCAAAAAATAATCTCTCTGTATTATAAAGGTGTTGGGGCTTAGAAAATGATGGCCCATTTCACAAGCGAAGAGCTCAGAAGTTTCTTTCTGACTTCTGTCCTCTGTCTCTTGCCCCTTCTTCTCGCCCACACAAGCCATGGAGGTTAGAACTCCTCTTCCCCAAGGCAAGTCACAGCAACCAGAGCCCTTCTCGCCGAGGACTTTCTGGAACCTGCAAATATTATTTTAGCTTCCCCTGTCTTTCTGTGTAGAGTTGGCCATAAAGAACTTCTCAGACCTGCTGTGTTTGATTATAGGTCACAGACCCCACCCAGAAAGGGCCCTGACCCATACCTCGGAGGAAGAAAGGCAACAGCTGAGGCCAAGAGGAATGAGGATCGCCAGACTCACTGGGATTCTCTGCTACTTTCATCAGCTCAGACTCTTTCTGTCCAATCCCAGTGCTACATGGCTTTCCCAGCATCACTGAACCTAAGTACAAAAATGGATTAACTCATCCAGGGTCTTAGGGTCTTCGATCTGAGGGCTCCTGTGTCATGTCAAACTATGATCAAAAATTCTTTAAGTTTTGGCTTTTCAGTCCGGGAATATAGCTCAGCAGTACAGCACCTGCCTGGCAAGTGCAAGATCCTGAGTTCAATTCCCTGTACCCCCCCAAAAAAAGTTTTGGCTTTTCTCTTATTAAGTTCTTACCAGTTCATCTCAACAGACTCAAACATCAAAACTTTGGTGAGAAAATGTGAACTTCCCCATACAGACTGTAAGGGATACGTGAAGGTTACGACAGTGTGTGGTTCAATTTGGCATTAAAATTGAGTTGAATCTTCTAATGCATCCCAAACCCCACATGTGGTCTACTTTCCTTCGTACAGCAAACTCTATTAAAGACTTAAAAAATAAAGAGGCAAATGGAAGATTTCAAACATGCAGAACCCAATGGACCATGGGAAGGATGCAGGCACCTTCAGCCACACAGACCAGAGTGGCCAAGGTCCTGAACATGTTGCTATCCGTCAGGACGAGACGTGACTCTGGTCAGGAAGGACAAAGGGATGTGGCGGGATGCAGTGACGCATAAAGACTTCGCTCAGTCATATGGAGACTCGCAATGGGGAAAACGATGGTTTAGCGAGTATGAGAAGAAATATTGCTAAAGAAGTTCCTCAACCTCCATGGCACCCTTGCAGACCCCCCAGAATCTAGAGCCCCCAAAACCATGCTGTGTCTCCCGCCACAGCACCAGGGTGTGCCTAACATATAAGGCCACGAACATTGTGTAGGACCAGGGCTTTCCTGATAAGTCCCAGCAAGGACAGGCTGTGCTGTCAGGGGCTGCGAGAGACATGGATGGTCACGAATGTCACCCATCAGTAACTTCCTGGTCCTCCCTCCATGCCTTCTACCAAGGGCCACCAAGGTGGCCCACATCGAGCCCTCCCACAGACCACTCCCCATCCACCCCCTGCAGAGCAGCGTCCACATGGAAGCCAGAGCCCTCTTCCTGAGAGAGAGAGGCTGTCCGCCAGGGCTTGCTGAAAACCCTCTGGGCACCTCCCACTGGCCTTGGAGAAAGGTCAAGTTCCAACCCCATGGGTAGGACCTTCTGCAACATGGTCCCTGCTCACTTTCTAGCCTGATTTCTCATCCCTCTCCCTCCATGCCCTCTTTGAGCTTCTCCTGCCTACACTCCAGAAATACTCAGCCTGGCTTCTTTCCATTCTGCATCTTCACACCTGCTCTTTCCCCTACTGCCACCATCTAACCCACCTCCACCCTCTTGGGCTCCTGAGTCACCTCCTTAGGAGGCCTTCCTCCACCTCAGGGGTGGGGTTCTGCCCAACCCAGAGCCGCTGTCCCTGTAGAATACACTTTCCCAGCTCTTCCACGGCATAGCCCCTCTCTCTAATGCCCACAGCCATGCCCACCTGGTGCTGCACTACTGACATTGGCCGAGGGCAAGAGGATGAATGAATGATGCCCTCGGTTTCCGTAAGGAATGGAGCAAGGGCTTCTGGGGACTAAGAAGCCCTTCCCAGACCCCACACCTGAGAGCTGGAGGGCCTCAGGGCTGCCTTCCCAGGCTGGGGGTGGCTGTGGTTTTTGGCTGCTTCCTCCCTCCTCGGGTCCCCATCTTCCTGTGCACCTCATCTCTAAGCAGGAAGAAGCTCAAAGGACACACGAACTTGGAGTAGCAATGGGGAGAGTGCTGCAGGCTAACTGAAGGGCCGAGAGAGAAGGGGGGAACGTGCAAATCTAGGGTGCGGGACGCTAAGGCTGTAAAGGAAGTCACAAAAAGAGGTCTTTTTTTTTTTTTTTTTTTTTTTCCTTGAGGAAAGTCCTCCTTGGGAAAATTAGCATGGACGAAAGTTAAATTTTAGAGAACTAGACCAGCGGTGGTGGCAGCAGCAACGGGGACACACACACGTGACCCAGACCGCCCCAGGTGGGGTCCCCAGGGACCCAGCAAGGCTCGGGTGGCAGTACACACACCAGCAGCTGGTAAGTCAGGTGAACCAGCGCTGTGCTTTGGCACATAGACACGCAGAATAGAAGCAGGCAGGTGGGGCCCCATTCTTTTTTTTTTTTTTTTTTTAATGTATCAAAGGGCTCGGGGAGAACTCCAGCACCAGAACACCAGCCCCAGCCCCCACATCTAGAGGCCAAGATCAGCCCCATACCCAGCACAAATCCCACTGCAAACCTGGCTGGGGTACACAGCACATTTCTGGGACCAGACTTGGACCTACCAGAGAACTGTGGGCACCAGAGGAATTTTACTACGTTTATTTTTCTATGTTTGTTTGATTGGTTTTCCTTTTTCTGTCCAGTTGGGGGTCTTTTTTATTTAGTTTAGTTTGGTCTCATTTTTTTTAATGGTTATTTTGTTTTCCGTTTTTAGTTTCTTTTCTCTCTTTCTCTTTCCTTTCTTTTATGACTTAGATTTATTACCTTCCTTTTTGTTTTCAACTACATGTCTTCTTACTCTCTTTTGTCAACTATCTTGCTTGATTTTATGATACTTTCATGTGAATAAACAATGTTAATCTGGTTCATTTCAATACGCTTCTGCTTTCTCTTCCATGTTTCCCTCCTGTGTCCTCCAGTTTCCCATAACTTGGGGGATCATCCTTTGCCCTCCAGCCTTACTCCTACTATACTGGACCTCACTCATTTCTCTACCTTGCCCCCTATCCCTCTTAATCCCCCCCCACCTTGCAACAGGGTAAAATTACTCCACTGAGGGAAGATCAATGCATACGAGTACTTGGTATATGCTGGATTCTGTTATAAAACTGTGGGATTTGCTCCCATGGTTAAAGGTATCAGGCTAATAGCTACCACAGTTTGTCAGTAGCCAGGCTGCACTCGAGACTAATACTAACTGTACTACTAACTGTATTACTAACTGTACTACTTTAGCCAGGATATCATACCTGATATAATCAGTTTTTCTGTCCTGTATAACAACACTGTGACTGTGTGGGGTCATTGCCATCACCATAATCCAGTGCCAAAGGACTGGAGGCTGAGGCAAATGGAAAACAACTTCTCACTCTCAATACATTGGGAAGGTAGGTTTTTCAGATAGACACAAAGACCAAGAGCAACCTTCGTCTAGAAGACATCCCTAAGGAACAGACATTTCCTAGGGAAGCGTCGATACTAGGGATAAAGCTATCTACTAAAAGAAATCTACAAGTATCAACACAGAAAATGAACTTAAAAAGATAGAAAACAGAAAATGACAAGACACAGAAGCAAAATGCAACTGCAGACCCCTAGCCCACCCAGGACAAGTCCAGAGCACAATAAAATAGAGGAAATCAGAAGCCAACCACTGGAACTTTCTGAAATGATAGCAACAGAAGTGGAAAAACAAATGGAAGAGGCTACAGAAAAAATAATCACTAAGGTGCAAAAAGAAATGACTATCAAAATGAATGACATTAAAGCTGACACAGATTAAAAAAAAAAAATAGAGGAGCTCAGGAAAATGATGGAAACCATGAATGCCCATCATAGGAAAGAAATGGAATCCATGAAACAGATCCAAACAGAAATCCAGGAGATTAAAAACTCCACTGAAAGTATATGCAACAGATTGAATGAAGGCAAAGATAGACTGTCAGATCTAGAAGACAGGATTGTGGCTAGCGACCATAAAAAGAAAGATATCTTAAAACAGAAAGAGACCATGAAAAGTCAATCCAACAGCTACAAGATGAAGCAAAGAAGAACAATATAAGATTGAATGGAGTCAGTGAGAAAGCTGGAGACAGCACAAAAGACATAAAAAAACCTCTTCACAGAAATAATGGCAGAAAACTTCCCAAACATAGGTAAAGAATTTGACATACAAATAAACGAAGCATACAGAACTCCAAAAAGCCATGATCAAAATAAATCTACATCAAGGCATATAATAATCAAGATTCCAGAAATTCAACACAAGAACAGAATATTAAAAGCAGCTAGAGAAAAGAAACAAATCAGCTATTCCCCTTCTGGGTATTTTCCCGGAAGAATTAAACACATCGTACCACAGCGATATATGTGCACCTATGTTTATAGCACCACAATTTGTAATAGCTAGATCTTGGAAACAACCCAAATGCCCATCAACTGAAAAATGGATAAAAAATATGTGGTCTTTTTATACAATGGAGTACTACTCAGCCATAAAGAAGAATAAACTGGAGACTTTTATAGGTAAATGGATGCAACTAGAGACCATAATCATAAGAGAAATAAATCAGACTCGCATGTGTAAACATTGTATTGTCTCCCTAGTGTGAGAAACTGAAAGAGTAAATAAGATCTAAAATGTACAACGGTATGGTGAAATGAGAAGAAATTGTTCAAAAGGAAAAAGGAACTAGGATGGGGGAAAGGAAGAATGGAAAAGGAAAAAAACAAAATAGAAAACAGGTATACTAACAGTTTCTCTAAGTTCATTGAAAAGAAAGGTTTGTGCTAACATTCTTTGGAGAATTTTTTTATACCCATATATTGTACCCTGAGTAACTACTTTAAAGATAATAATACTCAATGTATTAACTATTGTCACTCTCCTATTATTTTATTATGAAACATTGTTTTACTTTTTTCCATAAAATAAAAATAAAAAATAAAAAAAGTGAATTTTCATCCACAAAGGGCTTTTTTGTTGTTTCTTTGTTTCACAAAACAGTTACCTATAAGCAAAAAGGCAAAACTAGCCACAGCAGATAGATAATGACATCAGGAAGGAGGATGCATGAGCTCTGTGAGGAGGACATCAGGACCTGGTGGCCCCATCTGGCAGAGGGGAGGCTCATCAGCAAGTTCTGGGCCACCTTGTCAGCGCTTGACCCTTCTCTCGGGGGACGAGGTCAACATGTTCTGTCAGGCTCCGAGTTCCCAGACAGAGGACAGGAAGAACTCTTCAAGCCAGGTTGCAAAAGAGACTCTAAACTGGGACAGGGGACAAGGGGAACGCAGCAGAGGGAATTCCGCTCTCAGAAAGTTAATAGGCTACCAGCCACCGGCCAGCCTGGCCTCTGCCTCCCCTTGTTGGTTTGGGAGCTTGGTACCAACGGATACCTGCAGAAAAGATGAACTTCACATAATTTTGCAATATAAGGGAACTAAAGGGAACATATCTGTGCAACACCTTATTTCTCTTATTTTAGATCTTCCTGCAAGAACTTCTCATTTTAAAAGCTCCCAGAAAATCAAGCATGAAGCAACACCATATCCTTCCTAAAGTTACTTTTAAAACTATTTCATTATGTTATTACTTTTAGTAATTTTTCTAATACCACTTTCCAAAGCCTTTGAAACCTTTTACTGTGATATTAAATAAATCTATTGTTCTATTCTAGCCATTTTGCTTTTGTAGAAAATATTCTCCACTTCATAATTAATCCAGAATGATAATAGGATCACTATCATGCGATGAACCAATACTGTAGGCTTTCAGAAGTTATTTCTTATTTATGATCTTATTCAAGTGGTTTTCCTCTCTAGAACATGAAATTACAATGGAAAACACAAAGCGGACATCCAGTGTCCCCTCCAATCCAATCTTTTCTTTGTAACAATGGGAATCCAGATATATTTTCTGGGAGAAGCGGATTCCAGTCTAACTTTGAGGAAGTAACACTGACTCCTTTCACTCTCACATGTCCATCAACTCACCAAAATGCCCATCTGACTCTTTCTTCAACTCTGAAGGCTATCAGAGGAAAGAAAAAGTCATCTTTTGCCAAATTTTCAGATCAGCAAGGTCAAAAGAAATACAAGAAACAAAATCGGGTGAGAGAAAAATGTTTGCTAAAATGTAAAGTCCAGCTCTAGAAGTAGGAACTCAGGGTTTTGAAATCCAATCATTTACAAATACTGAAGCCAATATTTATGTGAATAAAAAGCCCTTCTTTTAGGTCACCCCAAAGCAGAGGAAATGAGAAGAGAAAAGCTGATGGGGAAGACTTACCTTACCTTTAGCTTCATCTCATGCAAGGGATTAAAATGGTAGTTTCCTTGTGTGAAAGTCCTAGTACATCTATACATATGTATTCATATGTGATGAAAATACTATACAGGTGTGATCAAAGTACTATGCAGTAGATGCTTAAAATTTGAAAAATTATTCTAGTAAAAGACACATTCCCATGAGTCCCCCTCAAAATCCTCTCCTCACTCTGAACACACTTATCCCATGGTTTGTGCCATTTTCTGAAGCAGTTCTGGAAGTTCTCTGTCATGTCTTTACCAAGTATGATCAAGAATACAGTGAATCAATAATGTCCAAAAAAATGAAATACCTAGGAATCACCCTCACAAAGGATGTAAAAGACCTATACACTGAAAACTACAGTACTCTGAAAAAAGAGATTGAAGAGGATATCAGAAAATGGAAAGATATCCCTTGCTCCTGGATAGGAAGAACCAATATAGTGAAAATGGCCATACTTCCAAAATTGTTATACACATTTAATGCAATTCCAATCAAAATTCCAACAGCATATCTCACAGAATTAGAGAAAACAATCCTAAAATTCATTTGGAATAGCAAAGGCAATTCTGGGCCACAAAGGCAAGGCAGGGGGCATCACAATCCCTGACTTGAAATTATACTATGAAGCTACTGTGATAAAAACAGTGTGGTTTTGGCAAAAAAACAGACCCGAAGATCAATGGAACAGATTAGAAGATGCTGAAACAACTCCAGACATACTAAGCCACCTTATATTTAACAAAGGTGTCAAAAACATTCACTGGAAGAAAGATAGGCTCTTTAATAAATGGTGCTGGAAAAACTTGCTCTGCACATGCCGAAGATGAAAACTAGACCCATATCTTTCACCATGCACTAAACTAAATTCAAAATGGATCAGAGATCTAAATATTAAAACAGAAACATTAAATCTGCTGGAAGGTAGGATAGGTAAAACCCTTGAAGACATTGGTGTAGGCAAAGACTTTATGAATAAAACCTCAACCGCACAAGAACTATCACAAAGAATCAACAACTGGGATCTCATCTTATTAAAAAGCTTTTGCACAGCAAGAGAAACCACCAACAGAGTGAAGAGACAACCCACAACGTGGGAAAAAGCGTTTGCCAGCTGTTCCACAGACAAAGGATTACTATCAAGAACATACAAATAACTCAAAAAAATCAGACCTCCCAAATTTAAAGACCCAATCCAAAAATGGGCATCTGAGATGAATACACATTTCTCAGATGAAGAAATACAAATAGCAAATAAATATACAAAAAAATGTGCAACATCACTAGTCATTTGAGAGATGCAAATTAAAATAACACTGAGATACCATCTCACCCCAGAAAGAATAGCTATTATCAAGAAATCAACTAATAACAAATGCTGGAGGGGCTGTGGGGAAAAGGAACCCTTCTCCACTGTTGGTGGGAGTGTCGACTGGTACAGCCACTGTGGAAATCAGTGTGGAGATTCCTCAAAAAACTAGGGTTGGAGGTCCCATTTGACCCAGCTATTCCCCTTCTGGGCATCTTCCCAGAAGAATTAAAAACATCGCACCACAGCAATATATGTGCACCCATGTTTATAGCAGCACAATTTGTAACAGCCAGATCTTGGAAACAACCCAAATACCCATCAACCAAGGAATGGATAAAAAAGATGTGGTCTTTTTATAGAATGGAGTACTACTCAGCCATAAAGAAGGGTAAACTGGAGACTTTTATAGGTAAATGGATGCAACTTGAGACCATACTCATCAGTGAAATTAACCAGATGCACATGTGTAAACATCATATTGTCTCCCTAGTGTGAGAAACTGAAAGAGTAAATAAGATCCAAAAGGTACAATAGATATGATGAATCAGAAAGAAACTGGTCAAAAGGAAGAGAGTCTGGGATGGGGGAATGGGGAAAAGAAAGAAGGGAAAAGAAAAAATTGTATTTATATATAAGATGGTCAAGATAGATACACTACTAATTTTGCTTAGTTCATCGAAGCGAAAGGTTTATGCCAGTAACGTTTGGACAATTGAATGCTGATATCTTGTACCCTGAGTAACTAATTTAAAGATAACAACACGTAATGTATTAACCATTGTTACCCTCCTATTATGTTGTTTTGAAATTTTGTTCTTTTTTGTTTTGTTTTGTTTTTTCTTCTCTTTAAAGAAAAAAAAAAAAAAAAGAATACGGTGAATGCTGCTGCCCAGTGCCCTCCAACAAAAAGGCAGGCTTGTAAAAATATGATGCTGTGTCTTCGTCCACTTTATTCACGAGATCCGGCCGTGTGTGACTTCTGGCTCTTCCCCAAAATCAAAATGACCATGAAAAGTAAACATTTTTAATCAATTCAGGCAGAACATCAAGGCAGCCACAACAGTGCAACTAAAGACCCTCAAGAAAGAGGACTTTTAGAACTGCTGTAGAAAGAGGAAAGAACAATGAGATAAATGTTTGAAGTGAGGGGGAGTATTTTAAAGGGAATTAAGGCCAATATGTTTTTACTGTGATAAATCTTTAAAATTTAAACATTACTGCACTTTTCAATCACACCTCATATGAGAAAGGTTATGGGAAAAATTGAGATGAGAGAAGAAAGGTAACAGAAATACGGTAATAGCTAGGAGCTTTACACACATGTTCATTTAAAAATGGCATTCATACTTCTTTTAAAATTACATTATACTTCCATGAAGTATATTTACATTTCAAGTTTAGGTTCTTAATCTTGGTCACAGAAAATAATTCTTCTAATGAGAGAAATGGCAAAGTCAAAAGAAGATGCCAGTTTGTACCGGGATGGTAAGGAGTTGGTTTCAGACACCTTGAGACTGAACAATAAAAAGACATCCACGTTGGGCACCTGAGCTAAGCACCAGGGTAGGGAAGAGGCGTCCTGGCCATGCTGCAGTCCCAAGGGGGTCTCTCCTTACAGTGAAACGGGCACACGTGGGTGCCGGTGGCTCCGCTCCATGAGCACAGGGTGAAATGCAGGCTCCCTTAACGACCTGAGGCCATTCTACAATCACGTTAGGAAACAGAATTCCCCCTGCTCTGGCCCCACACTTCCCAAGCAACCTGCTGGTAATAAATTGCTCTCCCGTGGGTGCTCCCCACAGGGAGAGGCTGAGGGAGGCAGGCTGAAGTGAACATTCCGGTCCTCCTGACAGTTAATGTCACAGGTTTCAAATTAATAAATTGTCCTCATTTGACATCATCCAAATCCTGAGCTAGGATGAGTTTGTCCCAGAAAGCTGGGCCTCTTATGTGGGTGCCACTGGCTTGTGGTCCAGGAGAATGGCCTGCGCCCAGGCAGCTGGATGCCCTGGCAAGGAGTGGGTCCTGTGGGCTTGAAGAGCCTGACCTTGGACTCACTTTTTGTTATCTCGTACTGAACATGGAGCAAATCCCTGTAAGCTTCCTGGCAGATCTGGATGGGCTATGGAGCATGGCACACATGACAGACAGTGTTCGTTAGACATGAGGTATGACTGAAAAATACAGGGGATGTTTGAATTTTTAACATGTATTGCAGTAGAAGACACTTTGCCGTGAATCCCCCCCAAAGTCCTCCCCCTCACTTCAAGCACACTGGTCCCATCATCCTTCCACTTTCTGCAGCAGCTCTGGAGTCCTCTTTCCTGAGTGTCTTTAGTTGCACTGTTGTGACTGCCTTGACGTCTTGAATGGATTCGAAACATTTCCCTCTTATGCTTATTTTGACTTTTGGGAAGAGCCAGAAGTCGCACAGTGCCAGATCCGGTGAATAAGGTGGACAAGGACACAGCATCATGTTTTTATGGGCTGCCTTTCCATTGGATGGCACTCGGCAGCAGCATTTATTGTATTTTTTTTTATCACACCTTGTAAAGACACTCAGGAGAGAGGACTTCCAGAACTGCTTCAGAAAGTGGCGAGAATGACGAGATAAGTGTGTTCAGAGGGGGTTGGGCTTTGAGAGGAATGCCTAGCAACATGTCTTTTACTGTAATAATTTTTTAATGTAAATATTCACGGTATATGTTGGTCTTTCCTTGCAGTTACCTTAAAGACAGCCCTCTGAACTCTTTCTACACAAATGTTAGGAAGAAATGGGGACAGTGAGCATAACCCTTCAAGATATTCCGCATAGAAGGAGGTGAGTGTGAACAGATGATAAAATTTTAAAAGGAAGGAGCCAGACACTGTGGTGTGCACCTGTAATCCCAGCTACTCAGGAGGCTGAGGCAGGAGAATCATGAGTTCAAGACCAGCCTGGGCAACTTAGGGAGATTTCCCCAACCTTAAAAAAATATATTAAATATAAGATACTTTTGTGGTGGGGAGATAGGGTGGGAGAGTGACCTGAGAGGACAGAGCCAGTAGGAGAAGCAAGATTAAAAAATGCAAGGTCAAGTGACAAAAAGGCAGAGGACTGGGAGGGGACTGGCAGAGAGAGGAGAAAGGAAGAGGCTGGGGCAGCTGAGGAGGAGACCAGAGCCCTGTGGGCTGGGAGAGGAGGGAGGCGCAGTTCCAGGCAGCCTCATCCCCAGGGGGCCCCTGCCTGCCTATCTCCATCTCAGTCTCGGGGGACCTGAGAGGCTCCTGCCAGCTGGGTCCTCTGCTTCCTTTGAGCCGTGGGTTCTCAATGGTCCTCAGGAAAGGAAAGGCCCCAGCGTGACTCCAGCAAGCCCCACCCGGCAGCCACTCTCCTTTCCTTCCATCCTGGAGACACAGCCCTCTCTGGGAGAACTGGAGGGTGACAGATGCAGATCCAACTCAGTCACTTTCTGTCTAGTGTCACTTCAAGCGAGTCACTTCCCTCTCCCAAGGCTGGGTCCCTGCACCTGCATAGGGAGGTCTCAGTGCCTCTCCAAGCCTCTGCACCTAAGTGCCTGTTCCCTTGTCCTCCTCCTCCGCAACTTGCCTGTTCTCCTCCATCTCCCTCCTTCTCTCCCCTTTGCACCCCAGTGCCCTTGGCCCCCCTGCTTTGCTCCATATTTCTCCCAGCTCATCTCACCTTCTCTCCCAGTCCCACTGAGAATGGAGGGAGCAGGCTCCGCGCCCCAGTGAGCTTGGGAACCACCGCCTGAGCAACTCAGGATCTTCCTCAGCCCTTCTGTCCCCTCGCTGCCTCTGCTCCTAGCCCTGCCCTCGCCTCCCTCAGGCCCTGGCTCCCCAGAGCCTGAAGAGGAAAAGCCTCGGGCGTCCCCCCTCGCCTCGATGCAGCGACAGCACAACCACAGGCGACCCTACCCCAGCAGCCCCAGAACGGGGTCCCTGCTGGGCAGTGGGACAGGGAGCTGGCCACAGCTCGTGACCCAGAGGAGGGGACCCTGGGGCAGCAGAGGAGCAGCGTGGGAGGCGAGGCCAGGGAGGGACCAGGCCAAGCCCAGGCATCTGTCTGAGTGTGTCTGAGTGTGTCTGAGTGTGTCTGTGTGTCTGAGTGTGAGGTCCGAGGGGAGGCGGGTGTGTTGACCATATTTGCTGTCAGCACTTGCAGGCTGCAGATATCGTACAAAAGCAGAAGTGAAAAATAATTTAACCCACTCTGTGTGTCCACACCTGTGCATGCGTGAGTATAAAAGTGATGATTAATTCAGCCAAATTTATAAATCGTTCGGCAATCATTACCATGCCTGCACAATACACGATTTATTTCCTTATTCTGCGTATCAGGTTCGTGTGGTCCTGAGTTGTTAACGCTGGAGTTTGCTTGTGTTCTGCCAGGCGAGCAGCCACCGGCCACCGCAGAACACCACAGCTTTCCTTCCTCTTACCTGTCCCGCTCGGCCGCTCCTGCCTGCCAGCTGCTGTCCTCTGCCGCTGCTCTTCCTTCCCGCCTCCCTTGCTACCTCCCCTCCCTCTCGCCTCGTCCCTTCTCTCCCAGATGTGCCTCCACCGGTTAGTCACCTTCCTTCCCCTTTTCGCTTCCTTCTTTCTCCCCAGAGCTAGAATCCGGTGGCCCCAGGCTTGGTTCCGCTGACCTGTCACCTCCAGCTAACCATCTGTGTCACCTCCAGCTAAGCATGGAGTAACTCCCAGGATTATCAGGAAACCAGGATCAGGCCAGGTGTGTCAACAACCGGCACAACGCCTCCGGCCACAAACTAGTACCCAGGAAAGGAAAGCTGCTATTATGCTCCTTTTTCTTGAGTGTATTTTTAAACTCCCACATGTAGGAAACCTGCTCTCCAATTTGAGTGTCACCTCATCCCTCTGGTGGCACAGTCATCATCTCTCAGGGCTCTGTCAGGTCTCCCACCCTGTTTCCAACCTGGGCTGGGCATGACGGAGGCAAAGACATGCATCAGCCTTCCTGAATCCACTGTGCCGGGGAGATGGGGACAGATGATACCGGGGAGGGTCGCTAGGACAGCGAAGGAGGGACCCGTGTAGGGAGAGAGCAGAGTTGCCATGCCTGCTCACTGGGGTCGGCCAAGACTCACAGATGGGCTTCTGAGTTGAGTCCTCTTGAAAGGAAAAAAGAGTTCACTGAATAAAACAAGGTAAAACAGGCGAAAAGAACAGTGCTTGGAAAGACCAAGTGATGCAGAGCAGTTCCAGCCATGGCCACTAGATCACAGGGGCTCGGGAGCATGCAGGGTGGCACAGTAGGCAGGAGCAGGGTTCTGAAGGACCCCCCTCAGCCTCTCCTTGGTCCCTCAGCCTCTCCTTGGTCGCTGTTGTCCATCCTTCCCATCCCCTGAGGAGCCGGCCCGTGCCTCACCCTTGGCCTGTATGATCTCGCTGACCCTCGCAGAGGCAGGGACCATCACTGCCCCATTGTACAGATGAAGTGACACGGAGCATTCACAGTCATGAGCCTGTGGTCGACCCGCAGCTTACCAGGGAGCAGAGAGGTGTCAATGTGGAAGGGCCTGGTCAGGAGCCAGCCCCTTGCCCCTTGTCATTGTCCCCTGTGTCTCCCTGTGCCAGTCCACACAGTCAGAGTGCTTTGGAAGATGACTCACCTACCACAGGCTGGTGTGAGAAGAGATTTGGGGGCGATGACGATGGGCAAGTGGAACCGCTTTCGAGAAACATCGCTGCACTTGGATCGCCAGAGCTTACACGTGGGGTGCAGAACAAGGAGGAACCTGAGGCGACATCTAGGGTTTTGCCATTAACTAAAGTGACAAACACTTTAATGAAAGGAGAAGGAGGAGAAAGTGGAAGGACAGAAGCAGGAACAGGGCCAGGAGAATGACGAGTTTGACTTGATTAGGCTTCAGATGCCTCTTGGTCACTAAAAATATCCTCGGGGCTAAAGAGAAAAGATGAGACTCGCAGTCATTGACACATAAGGAAGTGCTGAAGTCACGGGGGATGAATGATCTCACTCAAGAAGAGCAAGAGTGAAGAGAGGTGGGACAGGACAGCAGGGGCAGGAGAGCCAGCAAGGAACAAGAACAGAGTCCACATGGCTGCCCTGTGCCCTCGGGGGACCCCTGTGGGCTGGGGGCCCTGCAAATTTCAGCTGAGCAAATCGGAGGGCACTGGAAGAAAGGTAGCCTCCAAGTAAGGCAGGATCGCACATCCCGAAGTGATACTCAATATTTCTTTAGAAAATTATTTATCAGTATTTAAAGTCTCCAACACCACTAAGAGATCACCGTTTTCTTTTATAGCTTTCCATGAGAAATCCTCAAAAGAAATCCTACTTTCTGATGCTCCTGCACTCCCTACAAGCAGCTAGAATGCATCCATCAGGAAGTTTTAGTTCCAGGAGTTACAATTTCCAATTTCCTTTTAAATCATTGTTTTTCTACTAGATGAAAATATCTAGTTCTCCACATTATGAGCAAAATAAAATACTCCTGTGCATGTGCGCACACACACACATACACACACACACACACACACACTCAGAAAACTCCCAGGAGCCAATAAAAGTCATTGGTACTCCTTTTTAAAGATTCATGCCTAAGACAATGTGAAAGTGCCAGATAAACAGAAGTTAAGCAAAATCGCCCTGACTTCTCATCCAGCAGTGGGGACCAGCAGGAAGCCGCACCTGAGCAAAGGGGCCGGTGACTCCTGGGCACAGGTGTTCTGATTCCAGACAAAACCTTGCATTTCCTCATCCCTTTCTAATACGCCTTCAGCTCCCAGTTAGTGTTTCTCAACAGCTTCTTTTCCTTCAAACGGCTGTTAGCCAAAGACCTGAGATATTTTCCTGTCTATCAACAAAACAGCCAGAAGGATCAATATTTTCTGTTCAGGCAAATCCAAGCACTGAAAACCGAACCCACCAGCCTCAGAGGCCGAGCCCAGTGCCAAATGTCACCTCTACAACATGAACTCATCACAGAATCACAGCACCTCAAGTAAGAGTGTGAGATAAAACCTTGTTAAAAAAATGTAAAACCAGCTACCATGAAAGGAAGTGACCAAGACCCACAAACCAAGAAGAAATATACATTTATGCTACTTCCATTGTTATTTGTAGGTGATGCTGACACACACACACACACACAAACTGTATTTCAAACAAAAAAGCAAAAATGTTGTATCTTCCATCCCCAATAAACTTCCCCCCAAATTATATTCTAGTGAAAGGAAAATAATACAGTATATTTGCTAGACCTCAACCACGTAGATGAAAATAGAAAAGAGGAATCTGGAAGAAAGAAACAGAAAGTCCCAGCCAGCCCTGAGCTAAATCTTCACTCTTCTCTCCAACCTTGGACAGCTTCCCACCTACTCACCTCGGCCGGACCTCGCCCCTCACCCAGAGGGAGATTTCCCAGCCGTGCAGGACGAAGATCAAACTAGCATCCATTCCATGCCCATAGCACTGGGAGAGCCAGGCTATTCTGAAAGCTCTAGTAATTGCATAGAAAACAAACTGGGTCTCCAGGGGCCATTCTTGAAAACCTGAGATCAACTCCCAGAAAAATGCTCTTGACCACTTACCACTACCGGAAGCGGCTAGGTGGTAACCAAAATCAGCATCTCTGCAGAAAAAAGAGGAAGACCACGCAAGAGAGCATCTTCACTACCAGCGAGGACCTGGGGGGAAAAACGCTGCTTGAAAAAAGACTGGAAGCCCCAAAGAGGCCCTCCCTGTACAGGTGCCTGCTGCTGCTGCCAGGACAGAAGTGGTTCATCGTGGAAGAACAGAAGGAAACTCCCATGAGGCTGGCCTGGGGTGGGGCGGGGCGGGGCTGGCCTCCCCCAGGGAATCAGAGTTCTGAAGGCTGGAGGTAAAGGATGGAAGGGACACCAGCCATCACGCTACTTACCCAGCTTTGCCAGCTGGACTCAGGAAGACAAGCAAAGACCTGCTTCCCAGAGATAAAGAATTAGCAGTGGGCTTTTGTTTTTCTTTAAATCATCACAAGGGGGTGGGGGGTTGAACTCTCCATGGATGAAAGCTGAACACCCAAGCAACATCCAACACTCGAGGCGGTGACACTTCTTTCCCAACACCCTTAATTTCGTTGCAGAGGAAGTGTGAACCCTGAGGACACCAAAGAACAAAATAATAGTGGGAAATGGATTTAAATTTCTGGGTTGGGAATCACTTTGAAGTGTCCCTAAGGTGAGACTATATGAAAACAAAATATGTCCGTTGGTGTCTGATTTTAAAAAGGAAAACTATGGCTCCTTTACATGCGCCTAAAGCCATTTAGGGATTATGTGGAAGTTGCATCAGATTTGCCAGTTCAGCGCTGAAACCGAGTGTGTCTTAATCATGTCTCTAGGACCAGAGCAAGCTGCTCCCCTGTGCCTCGTCAATGCCACCCTCCGGTGACACCCCGCACCCAGCCCTTAGGTGTTCACAGAGCACTAGAGAGACGGAAACAAGGGGAACCAGAAGCTACAGATTTCTAGAAACAAGCGAAGGTTTTCTTCCTTATATGATAAAGAGGACCAAGAACAGCTTGGAGGAGGAAGCAATCATCTCTTTAAAATATTTAAAATGGAAAAATCTTCAAATGAAAAAAAGAATTTTAAGGATAGTCTCTACACCATTTTAAACTCAATGTATAAGGAAATCAGCCATAAATTTGAGCAAAAAAGGTAAGAGTGACTGGATGTAAGCCACGCAGTATGTGCAAGTTACTTAACAGTGTTAAGGGTTAGCTTCTTGGTTGTAAAGCTGAGAAAAAGTACAGCCGCCTTCCCCAGCTGTTTCAGTATTAAATGAGGTAGTCCAGATGAATAACAAATAAATAAAAGAATGAGCTTGTGCGTAAATTGCATACGCAATAATAGAAAAGGAATAAATAGCATTTAACGCAGCATTTTTCATACAGTCCTTCGCTAACAAAAGTCAATGTCAGCCTCTCTCCAAAATCTCCCCAATGGCCACCACATTTCCTTTCTTGGAACTCAAAGACGTCTGTGTCCTGAGCTACTCCACATCTCCAGTTCTTTCCATCCTGATCCAACCAGCTGCCTCTCTTCCTTCTTAAGATAGTAGTTGCCAAGCGCATCTTTCCATATTCTTTCAATACTCCCTAATAAAGCACACAAAATAGACAATTTAAAAGGATGAGGGCCGGTGATATAGCTCAGCAGCATAAGCGCCTGCCTGGCAAGCGCGAGGTCCTGAGTTCGACTCCCAGTACCCGCATATAAAAAATAAATAAAAATAAAATAAAATAAATTAAAAGGATGAAATCAATAAGGATAAATAGAAGTTTCTGCATTTTCTGCCTGCACCTAGGAGATTGTTTTCTCCCCCTACCTCCCCTCTCTCCTTGCCCCCTGGACCCCCACCCCACACTAATAATGGTGCTGGTCCACCACTCCCTCTTCTCTTCAGTGATTGAAACTAAATCACCTCCCACTGAGAAATAAGTCCACCAAATCTTTGAAATCACACATGCCCTTATGATCTTAAATTTCTAAAAAGAAAGTATCATTTTCTAACCTGTAGTAGTTTCATGTGTCATCTGGCACTTAGCTCATGTTCCCCCAGAGAAGGTAACTCAGCTCAGCTCCTGCCATCTCCCCAGCAGCTACTTCCTGTTTGTGGGGCAGCCTTTTGTGAAAGAAAGTAGGTTTCCTTCCATTGGCCAATATAAACGGACCCATTGCTGGTGGCACCATTTATTTTTCATGTGGGATTTTCCATTGTTCATGAACGGGCTCGCAGTTGAGTTTTAGTTATTACTCAACTAACTCACCAAAAGAGAATAAGAGAAGTAAACATGAGACATTTCTTTCAAAGTTAAGCCATGGATAGCAACCTATATTTACAAACAGACCAAGCTGGAGCCTAGCTTGGGCAACTTAGCAAGACCCTGCCTCAATTTTTTAAAAAGGGATGGGGGTGGTGGCTGGGGATGTAGTTCAGTCAAAGGTCCTGGATTCAATCCCTAGTACCAAAAAAAGGAGTTTCCCACTATACTATTAAAATTTCAAGAATTTAAAATCAACTGAAAATGGTGGGCTGGTGAGATAGCTCAGCGGCATAAGCACCTGCCTGGCAAACGCAAGGTCCTGAGTTTGACTCCCGGTACCGACATAAAGGAAAAAAAGGGCTGGTGATATCGCTCAGCGGCACAAGTGCTTGCTGGCAAGCTCAAGGTCCTGAGGTCGACTCCCAGTACCCATATAAGAAAAATAAAAATAAAAATAAAATTGGTGTAAATCCACTACTACACTAAAACTAAACTGGTATGGCTTCCTTTAATAAATAAATAAGGGTACTCAAATTCCTAGATGCAAAAAATCATCTCTAGGGAGCGACTCCTGATATCAGTGTGGACTTTTCCTCAAGGGCTTTCCTAAATATCGCTTTCCACGTCTGGCACATGGAGGAAAGTGGAACTGAGGGTCCTGTTATGCAAGCCCATTCACCAAAAGCAGGTGATTTGCATTTAGCCTGCCCTTTCAAATGCATTCTGAACCATGTGTTCCAGAGCTCCATGACCCAGCTCTAAACCAGACAGCCTAACCCCAAGCCAGACAATTGGCATCTCCAGCTATAAAAGTCATTCTAATAGTTTGCTTCCAAATAACCGATTGTCCGCAGCCAAAACCGGATCCTGGAATAGCCTGTGGGCACTGGCGAGAGCAGCACTCCCACAGCGAGGTACCTCTGGCTCCCAGGGAAGGACAGTGTCTTCTTTGCACATAATAAGTGCCCAGGAGAGATTTTTTTGGTCTCTACTATTTTTACAGAGTTGACATCATAAGAGATCCTCCCAGCACGGGGCACTCACCAGAAAGGAGGAGCGGAAGGGTGGACGTGATCTGGGTCAGGTCAGGGCTCTGGTGGTCCTGCCACCTCACACCTTGGAGGCACGGGAGCAGCGAGGTCCTTGGGTCCTTCTAACACTCACTTACGCCAACCTCCTTTTCCACTTAGCGGCTGTCATCCCAGCAGGAGGGCAGAACCAGGGACAGAAGGCTTTAAAGACCTCCTCGCTCCATCTCTCTACCCTTTGGTCTGGCCTGTGGGTCAATGGGTACAAACACTCCCTTTCCTTTACCTGGGATGTGTGAAGTACGGGGTCAAGTCCAGGCTCACAACGCCTCTAGTCAGGAAGTGTCCCTGGAACGCCGCGCCTTCTTCTGGCTTTCCGAGCCCCGCTTCTGTATCAACCCCTCTAGGAAGCGTTGAAGATCCCAAGGCCTCTGCCTGTAGCAGGAGTCTTTCAGGTGGAAGAGAAAGAGTCGCGACCAGATTGCGATGAGTGTGGTGAGAAGGCTAACAGAGGAGCCAGCTGCGCAAACAGGCTTCGGACCTGTGGGAGAGGGAGGAGAGGGAGGGGAGGAGAGGAGAGGGAGGAGAAAGAGGGGAGGAGAGGGAGGAGAGGGAGGGGAGGGGAGGGAGGAGAGGAGAGGGAGGAGAGGGAGGGGAGGGAGGAGAAGGGGGGAGGAGAGGGAGGAGAGGGAGGGGAGGGGAGGGAGGAGAGGAGAGGGAGGAGAGGGAGGGGAGGGAGGAGAAGGAGGGGAGGAGAGGGAGGAGAGGGAGGGGAGGGGAGGGAGGAGAGGAGAGGGAGGGGAGGGAGGGGAGGGAGGAGAGGAGAGGGAGGGGGAGGAAGGGAAGGAGGGGGAGGAGGGGGAGGAGAGGGAGGAGAGGGAGGGGAGGGAGGAGAGGAGAGGGAGGAGAGGAGAAGGAGGAGAGGAGAGGGAGGAGAGGAGAGGGAGGAGAGGAGAAGGAGGAGAGGAGAGGGAGGAGAGGGAGGAGAGGAGAGGGAGGAGAGGGAGGAGAGGAGAGGGAGGAGAGGGAGGGGAGGAGAGGGAGGGGAGGAGAGGGAGGAGAGGAGAGGGAGGAGAGGGAGGAGAGGGAGGGGAGGGAGGAGAGGAGAGGGAGGAGAGGAGAAGGAGGAGAGGAGAGGGAGGAGAGGAGAGGGAGGAGAGGAGAAGGAGGAGAGGAGAGGGAGGAGAGGGAGGAGAGGAGAGGGAGGGGGAGGAGGGGAGGGAGGAGAGGAGAGGGAGGGGGAGGGGAGGAGGGGGAGGAGAGGGAGGAGAGGAGAGGAGGGGAGGGAGGGGAGGGAGGAGAGGAGAGGGAGGAGAGGAGAGGGAGGAGAGGGAGGAGGGGGAGGAGGGGGAGGGGAGGGAGGGGAGGGAGGGGAGAGAGGAGAGGGAGGGGGAGGAAGGGAAGGAGGGGGAGGAGGGGGAGGAGAGGGAGGAGAGGGAGGGGAGGGAGGAGAGGAGAGGGAGGGGAGGAGGGGGAGGGGAGGGAGGAGAGGAGAGGGAGGGGAGGAGGGGGAGGAGAGGGAGGGGAGGGAGGAGAGGGAGGGGGAGGAGGGGAGGGAGGAGGCGGAGACACATTTCTGCGCAGGCGTGGAGCGGCCGGGGAACCCTTGGCAGAGCAAGTGAGGCCGAATCCCAGGAGAGGAGCGGGGAGCAGGGCGGATCTCGTTAGTCCCGCGAGCCCGCGGTCCGGGAGAGAAACTGATCGCTTTTCGTCCCCCCAGCTCCCCTCACCCCACGGCGGAAACGGCCGCCCTCTGCTGCCGCCGGGCCCCCACTCCAGATGGCTGCGGTGAGCCCCAGAGCCGCGTGCCGGGGCTTTCGCGGATGTGGAGGACACAGGGTCGCCCCGGGCACATCGGCAAAGGTGACCCCTCGGTCCTCGCGGGGGCCGAGGACGGCAGGAGGGGTGGACCGCTGCAGGGAGCGGTGTCCCGCACCTCACGGAGGGGGCAGACCCCACCCGCGCCGTGTCCGGGAAGCCCCCTGCCAGGGGAGCAGCGGCGACGTGCTCTGCGCAGGTCCCCACGAATGCTGAGTCGCCTTGGGCAGAGCGGGCTCCGTCTCGGGGCCTGAGCAGAGGCGCGAGCTACTTCCGTGCGTCCGCGCTTCCGAGCACCCTTTGATGAGCCGGCATTCTGCTCTGTATCCAGATGTCAGGGGGAAGGGGTACGAATCTCAGAAAAGAAAGGAAATATTGGGTTGAATCATGTCAGAGGCCAAAGACAAAGGGCGCCCATGGAGGAAGGCACCAGAGTGCTGGTTTTTCCAGCTTTGGGCCTGGGCTTCCAGAGGGCGCTGCCTATAGAAACTTCTAGAAAGACGTTCTGGGGAGCACCCCAGAAATCTGGGCTAACAGGCTGTTCTCTTGTTGCTCGAAGCATCAAATCCTGCAAGGCGGAGGTCCTGGTGATGAAGGTGACTCCTGGCACGAGGCTGTGTCCCTGCCTCCTCATGGCTGGTGAAGGCTGAGGCCTGGGTCAAGACAGGCGACCTCCTGTGCGGAGAACACGGGGCTCCGGCATTGCAGCGCTGTGGGTGCCCTCCACTGTGGCAGTGTGCGAGCGTCCTGGGGTGCTTTACTGGAGATGAGCAGGGGAAGAAAGGGACACCCAAAGGCTCTTTGGGAGCAGACTGACAGAGGAGCTGGCTGGAAAAGACTGTGGCTGTAAACCGGTCACTGTGAGGTTTGGGGGGTTTCTCCCTGATTACTCTTCAGGACGTGCAGGTTAGTGAAAAAGACCAGGTGCATTGCAGAGAGCTCAGCAACCACTTTTTATAGGGCATGGGAGGTCGTTGTCATCCCAGGACACCCACCCCTGCACTGAAAGAGATCCGTCTTGTCCTGGCTGTCACCTCACGGGATCAACCTCATGTCAAGAATGCTGTGTTCGCCCTGTAAGGCTGCTGTGGCGATGCCTCACAAAGTAGACGATTGAAAGCAGCAGAAATGGACTCTCACAGTCCTGGAGACCAGAAGTCCAAAATCAAGGTGTCGGCCAAGCTGGTTCCTTTGGGAGGCTCTGAGGGACAACGGTCTGGGGCCTCTCTTCTGGCTTCTGGCAGCTGCTGGCAGTCTCAGGCATTCCTCAGCTTCTAGACGCGTCCCCCTCTGCTCCCCGCGCTGGCCGCCACCTGGCTTCTCCCCAGCGCCTCCTGTGTCTTTGAGTCTCACGTGATTTTTTTTAAGAACGCCATTCCGTGGATTTAGAGCCCACCTTAAACCATTGGAATCCCTTCTTAACATCTGCAAAGACTATTTCCAAATAAGGTCACATCCTGAGGTTTCAGGTAGACATGAATTTTGAGGATTACTATTGAACGTGGTGAAATGCAAAAGAAGGTTTTAATAAATAACTAACATTGAATAGAGTTGTCCCCCATTATTTGCAGGGGACATGTTCTCATACCCACAGGGGATGCCTGGTGGAACCGGAATTCATTTGTTTGTTTTTCTTATTAAGTTTATTGATACAATGTAGATATACATAATGATCACTTTCATAATAGGGAATTTATATCTGTACATGATATATCTTGATTCCTCTTTTTTTCCCATTCCCCTCCCCTCCCTTCAACCCCTCTTCCCCTCCTTATTTATAAAGCTTTGTTTCCATTTTATCCTTCTTTTCTCAATTTTTCTTTTCCCTTCCTTCCTTTCCCCTTCCCCACCCCCTAATTCCCCTTTCCTTTTGAACAATTTCTTCCTATTTTACAATATCTACTGTACATTTTGGCCCTTATTTACACTTTCAGTTTCTCACACCAGAGAGACAATTCTATATTTAAACATGTGTGTTAGATTTATTTCACTTAAGAATATGGTCTCAGGGCCGGTGAGATGGCTCAGCGGCTTAAACGCCTGCCCAGCAAGTGCAAGGGCCCGAGTTCGACTCCCGGAACCCACATACGAAAAAGGGGCCGGTGATATCGCTCAGCAGCACGGGCGCCTGCTGGCGCGCAAGGTCCTGAGGTCGACCCCCCGGTACCCACAAAAAAAAAAAAAAGAATATGGTCTCAAGATGCATCTATTTACCTAGAAATGTCTCAAGTTTATCCTTTTTATGGCAGGGTAGTATTCCATTGTATTTTTTATTTTTTATTTTTTATTTATTTTTTTTTTTTGTGGGTACCGGGGGGTCGACCTCAGGACCTCGCGCGCCAACAGGAGCCCGTGCCGCTGAGCGATATCACCGGCCCCTTTTCCGTATGTGGGATCCGGGAGTCGAACTCGGGCCCTCGCGCTTGCAAGGCAGGCGCTTATGCCGCTGAGCCATCTCACCGGCCCTCCATTGTATTTTTTAAAAAACCACATCTTCTTTATCCATTCATCAGTGGATGGGCTGTTTCCAAGATTTAGCTATTACAAATTGTGCTGCTATAAACATGGGTGCACATATATCGCTGTGGTATAATGCTTTTAATTCTTTTGGGAAGATACCAAGATGGGAAATAGCTGGGTCAAATGGAACCTTTAATCCTAGTTTTTTGGGGAATTTAGTGTACAATCCCACTAACAGTGGAAACGTGTTCCTTTTTCCCCCAGCCCCTCCAGCATTTGTTATTGGTTGATTTCTTTTTTTTTTTTTTTTTTTTTTTTTTTAATGCGAGTACTGGGAGTCAAACTCAGAACCTCGCTCTTGCTAGGCAGGCACTTATGCCGCTGAGCTGTATCACAAGCCCTGGTTGATTTCTCGATAATAGCCATTCTTTCTGGGGTGAGATGGAATCTCAGTGTTGTTTTAATTTGCATTTCTCAAATGACCAATGATGTTGAACATTTTTGCATATATTTATTTGCCATCTGTATTTCTTCATCTGAGAAGTGCATATTCATCTCAGACACCCCTTTTTGGATTGCATTTTTGAACTTTAGGGGTCTAATTTTTTTCAATTCTTTATATATTCTAGATATTAGTCCTTTGTCTGAGGGACTGTTGGCTAAAATTTTTTCCCATTTTGTTGGTTGTCTTTTCATTCTGTTGGTGCTTTCTTTTGTTGTGCAAAAGCTTTTTAATAAGGTGAGATCCCATTTGTTGATTCTTTGTAATAGTTCCCTTGTAGTCTGGGTTTTGTTCATGAAGTCTCTGCCTACACCTATGTTTTCAAGAGTTCCACCTGTTCTCTCTTCCAGTAGGTTTAGTGTTTCTGTTTTAATACTTAGATCTTTGATCCATTTTGACTTTAGTTTAGTGCATGGTGAGAGACATGGGTCTAGTTTTAGTCTTCAGCATGTGGAAAGCCAGTTTTTCCAGCACCATTTATTAAAGAAGCTGTCTTTCTTCCGGTGAACACGTTTGGCCCCTTTGTCAAAGATAAGGTAGCTGAGTGTGTTTGGAGTTGTTTCTGCATCTTCTAATGTGTTCTCTTGATCCTCAGGTCTGCTTTTTCTGCCAGTACCATGCTGTTTTTATCACAGTAGCTTTGTAGCATAATTTCAAGTCAGGGATTGTGATGCCCTCTGCTTCGCCTTTGTTGCCCAGAATTGTTTTTGCTATTCTAGGTCTCTTCTGGGGAACCAGGATTTGAACACTGGTAGTTTGGTTGCATGATCTATATGCCTAACCAATCTACTTGTTCTCAATGATATCTGCTTTCTATAATGATACCTCTTTTCTTTACAAGGAGGAGCTGCTGTGAGCAGAATCAAATTCAGTGGTTAGGTTCAGCGTTGATCTTATGGGGAAATTTGATTCAGTTCTTGTCCAATTCAGTTCGGGACCAGAATTGTGGAAAGAATTAAATTTGTGAACCGAGGTACCACTGTATTCATCCCCAAGACAGCAGATAAGTCTGATTCCCAACTTATGTACTAGAAATATAAACTCTGGTTTGTCATAATTAGGCAAAAGAGGGAGTTTGGTATGTTATAACCCAATTTTAACACAAAGATCTAAGCACTGGTATGCTTCCACACTCTCCTGGTCAAACAGTAATATTATGAGGAATAATGCTAACATTACTTATATTCATGATTAACATCTGCTGTAATCAGGAATATTTAGAGGTTGTAACATTATGCTGCCGCTGCTCTTGTGCCTTCTCTTGCCTTTAAAGGACTCAACAAACAAAACATTTTATTGGGCCGGTGAGACAGCTTAGCAGCATGAGCACCTGCCTGGCAAGCATGAGGTCCTGAGTTCGACTCCCGGTACCCACAAAAAAAAAAAAAAACTTTTTGTTTAAAAAATTTATCTACTTTTATTTATTTATTTTGTGGGTACCGGGGGGTCGACCTCAGGACCTCGCGCGCCAGCAGGCGCCCGTGCCGCTGAGCGATATCACCGGCCCCTTTTTCGTATGTGGGTTCCAGAAGTCGAACTCGGGCCCTCGCGCTTGCCGGGCAGGTGCTTAAGCCGCTGAGCCATCTCACCGGCCCTATCTACTTTTATATTAGATGAAACATCAACCTGATTATTTTGCCCGTTCAGCTACTTTTAAGATAATGCATTTTAGCCAGTGGTCTCAGGGCTGATAATAGCAGCCACACCATCAGAGTCATGTGGCCATGGGCCTGTGGTTTGGCCTCCAGCAAACGGACTTGAAAACAAGCTCTATATCGGTGATATTTACATACAGACAGTATTACTACTAAATAATCAGTGTCCTGCTTTATTATTTCCACAATGAAAGGTACAGAAATAACTATCCTACACCCGTGTTGGAGAGATAAGAATTTACTAGATGCAGATTCCCACTTTAAAAAGTTAGGGATATTTGTACACAATGAAATATTACTCAGCCCTTAAAAAGAAGGAAATGAAGCCATTTGTGGTAAGATAGGTGAACTGGAAGGACATTAAGCTAAGAGAAATAAGTCAAATTGTGTGTAATCTCACTTTTGTAGAATCCCAAAAATCAAAACCACAGTAACAGAGCAGAACAGTGGTGACCAGGGTGGCAGGTGTGGAGGAACAGGAGATGTGAGTCAAAGGGCACGGACTTTGAGTTATAAGATGGATAAGCTATGAAAATCTATCGGACATCATGTTGACTCTATTTAACAATACTCTAATTTATGCTTGGAATCTGCTAAGGAAGTAGATTTTCAATGGTCCCACGAACACCAAAAATTAAATTAAAAATGGTAACAATTTGAGGTGATGCGATTGCTAATTTGCTTGACTGTGATAATTATTTCATGATGGGTTCATATATCAGATCATTTACATACACCTTAAATAGATCCAAAATCTTATTTGTCAACTATACTTCAACAAAGCGAGGGTTGGGGATAAAAATGACAGACTGTCAAAAGTAAAATTTTTAAACGTTTTGAGTTTAGTACAAGAAATATAAATAAAATAAATCATGTAATGAAGTGTGTCATAGAAATGAAAAGAACTTTGCAATGGAAAAGGAAGACGAGTGAGAAGAGGAGGGGCGATCAGGGCAAAGTGGGGAACAGAAAACAGCCAAGCTGGGCCTTGAAGGACGGGATGATTTTCGTACACAGCAATGGGAACCGAAAGACATTCAGGAGCTGGGCCTTGTGGCACACGCCTGTAATCCCAACACTCGGGAAGATGATACAGGAGGACTGCTGTGAGTTTGAGGCCAGCCTGGGCTATAAAGTGAGTTCAAGGTCAGCCTGAACTACATAGGGAGACCCTGTCTCAAAACAAACAGAAAAAAAGACATCCAGGTAGGGAGAACAGCAACAGGAGCAAAACAGAAAGGTCAGGGCCGGTGAGATGGCTCAGCGGCTTAAGCGCCTGCCCGGCAAGCGCGAGGGCCCGAGTTCGACTCCCGGATCCCACATACGAAAAAGGGGCCGGTGATATCGCTCAGAGGCACGGGCACCTGCTGGTGCGCGAGGTCCTGAGGTCGACCCCCCGGTACCCACAAAAAAAAAAAAAAAAAAAAAAAAAAAAAAAAAACAGAAAGGTCAGAAAAAAGGAGCATCTTCAAGAAGCACCGGACTGCACTGTGGCTGGCTGACAGATGTGTAGAGAAGGGAAGTCATGGGTAATAAAGAAAAAAGACATATGTTAGGGTTAGAAGACAGTCCTTCCAGTTACCCAGGAAGTGATAACGGTAGCTTAAATCAAGGCAGTGTCAGTGGGACTGGAAAACAAAATATAGATGCAAGAAGTTTTCCAAAGATACAATCAACAGTATTTGGCCATAAGAAAGGAAGGAAAAGGGGAAAAATTCAAAGATGAGGCCTCATTCTTTGCCCTGAGGTTTAGGAGAACATCAAGAATCCCGAGAGCCCTTTCCGGTCCGCCTGCGAGTGCTGGGTACCGGAGCTCAGCTGGCTCATCTTGAAGCGGCAGAGAACACTTCAAGCTCAAAACTCTTGCAGAAGTAAAACCAAATCCAAACATCATTAACGAGACCCTCCAGGCATCCTGAATACTCAGGTGGGCTGTCTAGAACAGCGAAGGCTTAACTAAGAGGCCCAAAGTTAACCGCAGAGGGAAAATTTAAAAATTTCATGTCTCCAATTCTTTTAGGCTTTCACTGGTTGAAACCCGAAAACTGTCTTCTCTTTCTGAGATATAGGAGGAACATGTCATTCATTTCTAAACCTTCTCAGTTTCAAGGAGGTTAAATATTTAGTGTGACAAATTCTCAGCCTGTAAATTGATCAAGAGGCTACTGTCGACGTCATCATTTGGATTTTATCTCCATCGGGATTGGGAACCATCTGTCCCCCCACTTTCAATCTTGACCACTTCCTGTCTGGACAGCGTCACATTTCAGAAACTTCCCACCTGACCCTGTTTCCAGGAATCGGTGTCACCAGGGTTTGCAGGATTTCCCTGAGCACTTGACATGTCACATCTGTCCTTCAAGATTGCTTTAGGTGACCCAAAAGCTGAAAAAATGCACATTTAAGCTGTGCTCCTGGGCACTCTTTAAATTTTAAAAGAAGTATGACAGCAAACTCATAGAAAATCCAAATGCAAGGACTTTACCTGGCAACCCAAGAATCAGATGTTCTCTGCTAGTGAGGAATTGGCATCTACTTCCCGGACGTATTTTCACAGGGCTTCATAATGGAAACTGACATACATAAAGCTGTGACCAAATACTGGTCCCATTGGGGTGGAGCACCATGAAGAGCGTCCTAGGCTCCCCTTCTATCCGGCTGTGACGCTTTCTGTCCAGTTAAGGGAACACAGATGTAGCTTCAAGGACCTCCACAAGTGTGCTATATTCTCACTGAAAAGCCCAGGTCTCCCCTGAGTTACGCTCTACAGTCCTGAGGTATTTAACAATTCTCTCATGTGCCTTTCAATGAAAGGTGGAGCCTTTCATTTCTCCCAAGCTCAAGCGCCGATTCTCCCTCTTCCGAGCTATTGATAGAAGCAGATGTTCCGGTGCACACACAAAGCGGCAGCTGCACTTGCATCCTGATCATGGCGGTTACGGTGCAGGTAACCAGGTCCCTTCCACCCGGGATTTAGGTAAACGGGACCACCTCTCCCCGCTCTGGGCCGTGGATTTATTAGGGCCGTGTGCCTGGCACTCAGGAAACACTGGGCTGCTCTCTCCAGTGAATACATACACAATATCATTGTGAACTTCAGATATTTTTTAAAGACTTCAAAGCTTCACAGCTTCCCGTGAACTTGCAGCCTCGACATGTTTATCCTGGCAAAGGGAGCGGTGCTACACAAAAGCTTCAAATTGGGGGCACTTCATGAACGCATCCTGTGTGTCTATAAAATGTCAACTCTGGTGGAAACATGAAAACGGCACTCGTCCACCACCCACGCAGGGACAAAGCCACACTGAAGTACATGTGGCTTCGTGTTGGTTGAAAGCACCACTTAATTGTTCCATGATCGAGATCTTATATCCTAATTGTTTCCTCTACCAAATGAGTGGTGCTTAACTGCTAAGTGGAAATGAATTCATTTCCTCTCTTCTGTCTTTTTTGAAAGCGACCAGATGTTCCCTTTGGGGGACTGATCTTTGTGATGTGGTCCCAAGGACAGAGAGCAGCCCTGTGCGTCTGAAAGGACCACACTGCCTGCTAGTGAGACTGGGAACTCGAGTCAGCCTGGCCAAGCCCAGCCTCTCTGTAGCTGGTCACCACTGGACAAGTCACCCTGTGCGACCTCATCTGGAACATGAGGTCATGGTGATGGTACCCACTTCATCCAGCTGTGGGGCCACATAAAATCACATGTGCCTAGCACATGGGAAATATTCAGTGAATATTACTTTATTATTATAATTGAAACATTGGTTAGGAGACATTAAACCTCTTCCTTTCAACTCAGGGATTAATTGCTGAAACACAATATGAGTTCTTTTATTTCAGTGAAGAATTTTGTGTCCCCACAGCTTCTGTTCACACGCTACTGGAGCATTTGTGATACATTCGGGTGTCCTAATATGCATCAGGCTCTGTGCAAGGGGCTTCTTTTTCTTTTTTTTTTTTTTTTTTTTGGTAGCGGGAATCGAACTCAGGACCTTGTGCTTGCCAGGCAGGCACTGTGCCGCTGAGCTGTATCCCTGGCCCACAAGGGGCTTCTTGTGCACAGGATGGCCACAGAATCAAGCAACACAGTAGCACTGGTTTTATATCAATCTTCCCCAAAACACTTTCTCATTCACTTTCTCTTTATGTTCTATGCAACCATGAAGAACCTACTATGTTATGCCAGCCAGTGGGCCACCCAAACACAACCGCCGGTATCCCTGGCTCTTAGCAATCAGTGAAAAAATTCTTCTGGAGAAGCAGCAAGTGGGAGACAATCAGATTCCCTGATGAGAGCTCCCTGGAAGAGCTCATTCAGGGGTGGCAGGTCATGCAGTCCTGGCTGAGGAGAGCCACTGCGTCCTTTGCATGCAGCGCATCACTGCATCAGCATGACTCAGAAGTGATACTCACTGAGTGACATTTAAACATCTGGAGTAACTACCAGCGGCGCTGTGCCGCAGCTATTCGAAGCTCATCAGAGCACGCATGCTCCCAGGATAAGATCTGAATCACTGTTTCAGAGGGCAACAGTGACTATCACCAGGAAATGGCGAGTGTTCACACAGGAAGAGTCTCGTTTTGTGTCACTTCTCACCATGAAACATCTGATGTCTCTCTCTCTCGCTAACAGCTCTCAGATGGCTCCCTCACAAAGTGATCCACTCAGCCCTCAGAGACACACACGGTGTCACAGCTGGGAGGACAGGCACCATCTTAGAGATAAGGCGACCATCAGAGGACATTTATTACATTCCAAAAGCCAGGCCTCCTGACTGCTACCATAATGATCTTTGCACTGCAGCACCACCTAGTGACACAATTCTGACATTCTCTGCTCATCTGCTCTTTTACCAAAATCCCCACGTACGGCTTAACGCTCGGTATTTTGGGAAAGTCTGTGAGCATAACTCACCTGCCGAAACGCTCATCTCACCATCGCTGTAGCCACTGGTCGTGAAATTCCAGCACCTTTCCATCCTTCAACAATCTGTCAGCCACCCCGACACAGCCTCGCTCTTACTCTCGTGGGGAGAGGCTAGGTTGGGGCCACCTTCTCAGAGGGGACCCTGGAGATCTTCCGGACACTTCATGATGTGTGCCTATCCTGGGATGAGGTCTTTCCGTTTCTGGGAATGTAGACTGAGAAATGGCCAGAGATGCGGCAAACGTGCGTGTCCACGGGACGGGGCATTGTTGGTCCATATCTACCTCTCTCAGCGCACCAGCTGCTCAGTGGTTTAGCCACATCAGGACACCCTAAAAGACACCACTACCACACCCTGGCATCAACACCTACCTGGTAAAATTGAAGGCACAGTGCTGAAGATGTCCCATTACATATGATGCACACCTTCAAAGTCCACCAAATTTCACTGACTGAAAATAATCCTAATTTCAAACCAGAAACTAGAAAATTTTCAAATGAAAAACACTGCTTTCCAGTCACAGTTTGTCTTTTTCTTCTTTCACTGCTCTCGTAAACCTATACAACCTACCTCCTCCTCTCTGCCTTCCAAAAAGACTGCTTACATTGTAAGTCCTTTCTTTTTTCTTTTTTTTTTTTTAATCAAAATAGACATGCACAGGACTGAATCACTGCTGCGGGAGAGATTGTGTAAATAAATAAAACTGTGTGGATGCTGTATGTTTATGAGTCAGTGCTTCTTGGAGCCACTGACACATCAGACTAATAGTTCACACGTCAGCCAGTTCTCACTACCAGCAATCTTTGTACAAAACTTCAAATTTATTTATTTATTTATTTATTTATTTATTTATTTATTTATTTTTATATGGGTTCCGGGAGTCGAACTCAGGACCTCGCACTTGCCAGGCAGGCGCTTATGCCACTGAGCTGTCTCACCAGCCCTTTTTATTTTTATTTTTTATTTATTTATTTTTTTTTTTTGTGGGTACCGGGGGTCGACCTCAGGACCTCGCGTGCCAGCAGGCACCCGTGCCGCTGAGCGATATCACCGGCCCCTGTTTTCGTATGTGGGATCCGGGAGTCAAACTCGGGCCCTCGCGCTTGCCAGGCAGGTGCTTATCGCTGAGCTATCTCACCGACCCCAAAACTTCAAATTTAAACAGGAAAAAATTCACTGTCCTAGGCTATGCACATTAGAAGAAGTAACTTCACCAGCCACTATGTTCTAAGGAAAGTATTTTTTGCTAAAAATCATGTTTTATTTTAAATTCAACTAGATAAACAGAGTAGATATTATCTTGTACAGAAGGTAACAGAAATGATAGGGAGAGATTCGCTGATAGGGGGTCTGTAGGAGAGGAACCTAGAACATGAAACCAGGCTCCCACAGTTCAGGCCTGGCTTCCTGGCTGCTTCGTTTGTCTACCGGCTCACACACCGGATTGCTATACCTCAAAATCACGCAGGACCTTAATCTCAAACACTCACTCAGCGTCCTGCAATGCTCCTGTTTGCACTTGTGACCCTTTACACACTTGCAATCTTTTACTAATTGTGTCCGTCATCTCCTTCCGAGCCTTGAGCTCCTTGAGAACAGATGCCATGTCTCTCATTTAAGGCTTTAACCCCGGTGCCTAGCATATTGTTAGTTCTCAGTAAATTTTTTACCTCAGTTCTAGAAACCAACTAACATTCACTCCACACCCAGGCTCTTGCTCAAAGCTCTGCCTGGAACATCCCTCGAAAACTGACACTCTACCTTGCTCTTACCAGATAATCCCCCAAATTTAGTTGAGCTGTCCTGGCTGCCTCAATGTCCTGAATTGATTCAAAACATTTCCTTTTTATGGTCATTTTGACTTTGGGGAAGAGCCAGAAGCTGCACAGTGCCAGATCCAGTGAATAAGGTGGATGAGGACGCAGCGCCATGTTTTTACGAGCTGCCTTTCCATTGGATGGCTCTTGGCAGAAGCATTCACTGTATTTTTTTTTAAATCACATCTCCTAAAGACACTCATGAAAGAGGACTCCAGAACTGCTTCAGAAAGTGGCAAGAATGAGGAAGAAGTGTGCTTGAAGCTAGAGGGAGGATTCAGAGGGGTATTAATAGTGATGCGTTTCTTACCATAATAAAATTTTTAAATGTAAACATTCACTGTATATGTTGATCACATGTAGATAAGAAAGCATTCAAGAATGCTCAGGACTGCCATCAATGTCACTATTCCGAGAATGTTATTTGCCAAAATAGATCAATATCTAGCCTGTGTTAAAGGGAGAATGTGATTTCATTTATTCTGATTCCTGAACTTAAAATACATGTAAAATAAAATAACATGCTTCTCTGGGGGAAATTATTTATATATGTTTTAATATGTGGCTCCTAAATATCCACCTGAGTAAAATGCAAGAAAATCAACAGAGGAGCTTTTAAAACACAGGGACATTTGAGGCCCATTCCTGGAGATCCTGCATCTGCAGTTCTGGGGTTCTTGGGGATCTATATATTCTAAAATTTTCTGAGGTGATTCTAAAGTGCAAACAGCTTTGAGAAGCACTTACAGAATGTTTCACAAAAATGCTGATCTCTGTTAAATCCTCTAAAAAGCAAACATCTGCCTGTAGCTTCTAGAACTACTCCCCGGAGGGGCGGTGGGTCAGATCTTTGCACTCCAGGGTCTGAGAAACTCTAGGTCCACACCTGGTTTCGCTTTTCCCTTTTCTTAAGCAGCCTCCATCTATCCCAAACCTTATTGAAAAATTAAATAAGATTAGAAATTCATTTCCTCAGTCACATTAGCCAGGTTTGTGGCGGTCAGCAGCCACATGTGACTTGTGGCTACCATACTGGAGAGCACGAATGTAGCACACCTCCAGCATCACAGAAAGTTCTCCTATAGCCAGCTGTGACAGGCAGTGTGGAAATCCTGAGGAAAGGACACTCCCTCTGCTAGAGGTCACAAAAGACTCTGTAACTGGCATCTTGGAGTGACTCTGGAAAGGAAAATACAGGTTTTCCTGTGACATAACAAGTGAGGTAAGAAAAGAGAAAGTGGACAGGAAGCTGAGAAGTATAACCAGTACTACGAGGTGTGTGGGACACAGGAACAAGTCACAGTGCTGGGAACGTAGACCCTGGACACTGAGTCAGGGCACCGCTGGGGCCAGAGTAAAGGAGATTCTCCCCTGTCTTAGACTGCTTTGTGCTGCCATAACAGAGCATTGCAGGGTGGTAATTTATGAAGAACAGAGATTTGTCTCTTACGATGCTGCAGGCTGGGAAATCCAAGACTGATGGGCTGGCTTCTAGTGAAAGCCTTCTTGCCAAGTACCCTGTGGTGTGGAAGGCAAGAGAGAGAGAGACAGAGGGAAAGGAAGGGAGGGGAGGGAAGAGGACGGGAACAGGATGGAAGGGGAGGGGAGGAGAGAAGAGAAGAGAAGGAGGAGGAAGAGGGAGAGGAGAGAGAGAGAGGAGCAGAGAAGAGGCAGAGGGAGAGAGGGAACCAAACTCATTTTTATAACAAATGCAATGTCTTGGCGAAGAGACCCCACCATGGCGGTGATTTGAATCCATTCCAGAAAGCCACACCCTCACGACCTCATCACCTCCTAAGGTCCCACCTCTCAACACCATTGCCTTGAGGATTAAGTTTCTAACACATGAACTTTTGGGAGACATGCTCAATCCGTAGCACCCCAAGAACAAGGAGGCCACAATGGCATTTGCTTGCTTGTATCCTTGGTTGTTATTGATAAGCAATTTATTGCAATATAACATACATACAGAAAAATGTACATGGCATAAGAAGAAGGCTTAGAGGGCTGGTGAGATAGCTCAGTGGCATAAGCGCCTGCCTGGCAAGCTCGAGGTCCTGAGTTTGACTCCCGGTACCCACATAAAAAAAAAAAAAAAAAAAAAAAAAAAAAAAGAAGGCTTAGAAATACCAGACTGTGTGATCCATGCCAAAGTCAAGAAGTAGCTTTATCAGCACCTCCAAAGCCCCCTCACGCCCCTTGCCATGCACCCCACACTCCCTCTGCCCCAGAAGTAACTACCACCCTCACCTTGGCCCTGTGGATTGGCCTTGCCATTATGGGAGGTTTTAAGCAGGACAGCAACATGGTCACACTTCCCTTTCAAGAGGAGCCCCTCTGCAGAGCAGAGTCCGCGGACAGAGAAACTGTGGCCAGGTGCCAAGGGGGAAGCTGAAGATGGCCCTAGAACTGGACCGCCACAAACAAGAGGCTGGTGTCCAGGGAGCCCTAGCAATAAAAGTGGTGCGCTGACTGCATTCTGGGCGTTCTCCCAGCACTGAGGCACAGGCAGGGCAGGTGCCCCAACGTGCAGCCAACTGCAACCGCCCAAGGTCAGAGAGGCAGGGACCGAGCGAACTTCAAATGCAGACCCATCTGGACACATCTGGCTCCAGGCTCTGCTCCTCTGGTCTACTCTCCATTATTCTCTCAGTCTCTCTTTTGAGGAGGATTGAACCGTTTTGGGGTGTGGCTGTGCACAACGCACAGGAAGAAGGTGTAAGAAGAAAATCAACAGCTAGCTTGGGAAAGAAGCAGAAGACTTGGAGAGGCCAGGGCCTCCCTTTAAAGCCTATAGACCTCATTAAAGCACCACTGCCTTCAAAGCCAGAACCCTTGTTCTGAAAATAGAGATTGAAGAGCGAGTCACTCCAGCCAGCAGCCAAAGCCATGCCATCAGAGGCTGGACAGCTATGTCATCCACTGCTGTGCAAGAACTCACTCCAAGGCTGAGTGGCCCAGAACAACGACATCGTACCTGTGGACCAGGAATCCAGGGGTGATGTGGATGTCAGTTCTGGCTCTGTGGCTCTCAGTCAAACAGCAGCATCGTCACCTGAAGGCCTCCAGGGGTTGGGGGAGCCTCTCTCCCAGCAGCTCGTTCACCATTCCTGTGGCTGGCAAGTTGGTGATGGCTGGTGGGCAGGGGCCTCCGCTCCTCTCCATGGGGAACTCTCCAGAATGATGCTTCAGTGTCCCCATAGCATGGTAACTGGCTCCTCCCAAAGCAAGCGATCCAAGAGCCCAACTGAAGCTACCAGGCTTTGATAACACACTGTCACTTTCACCGTACATCACTGGTCTCGCAGAGTCAGCCCTGACCCAAGGCAGGAATATCTCAGGGCCCGAGTCCTGGGAGTAGGGCTTGCAGGAGGTCTAGAGGTGGTGCCACATGGCAGAGGGGGCAGCTTCTCAGTGCTCTGTGACTGAGGCACTTCGCATGGCCATGGAGGGGGCCTCCCTGAGCTCCTGAGAGATGGAGCAGCATGAATAAGGCGGATGATATAAGCGGCCTCTGCAATTCAACTGAAGGGAACGGATTCTAGTAAAGGGGTGAAACCTGGAAAATGCAGACCTGCATTATAAATCCCTTTGCATCAGAGAACATCAAAGTCACAGATAGACAGGAACCACGGGTGCTTTCTCGGTGGAAGAGGGACGGATGACGGTTACACAGTGTTAGAACTGGAAGGGCTTTTGCAGAGCAACCTCCCAGCAGTGGTCTGCAGTGGCCTCCTGGACCCAGCCCGAGGCTGGGTGAGCCAGTGTGGCAGGCCACACCCTGGGCCAGGGCGGTGCGTTAGGAAGCGGTGTAGAAGCAATGTGGGTGCAGAACAGAAGCAGGAACTGACTTGCTACCTGAGTCCATTTTGAGGAATCTAAGCCCACAGCCCGATGTTGGTGTAGAAATGCAAAAGAGGGGAAGAGGTAAGGAGATTTCAAAGAATTCTAGTGAACATGACAGGTCTTTAGAGTCACACCTTCCTGCACCTCATCATGAAAGACTGGCTTCATGTAAGACGGCATGGCCATTATCCACATGGTTTTACATCCTCCTGCCTACAGTGTCTGTCTTTCCCCAGTACCAATTCATTTATGCTACTTCCTTCAGCACCTTTTTCAAAACTCACCTCCTCCTGGGAGCCCTCTCCGACAACTCTCAGGGACTCAGGTCCCTTCTTCCCTGTCCTCTGGAAACAGTTGGTTCCGTGCTCTGCCCACGCCCTATTACTCCGGTGAATACTGCATTTGGCCTTTTTTCTTGCAGTGGTGAGTGTTGAACCCAGGGTCTTTCCACCGAGCTGTATCCCCAGCACTTTTTTATTTTTTATTTGGAGACAGGGCCTCACTAAGGACTCAAACTTGCTATCCTTTTGCCTCAGTCTCCCACATAGCTGGGATTACTGTTGTATTCCTAGTGCTCCAGCCCAGCCCAGAGAATCCAAGTGTGGACCTCAGCGGCAGGCTAGGAAGGAGGAGGCAGCAACAGAAGAGGATGAGGAGTGCAGCAGTCCTGCCTGAGTGTTGGCACACAGATGCCAACGCCAAGCCTCTCTGCAGACCCTTGGATAGGTGCCCCTCCAGGTGGCAGATGCTCGGCCCTGCAGCGTAGCTGAGCTACCAAGGCCATGGTGAATCCCAAACAGGGTGTACACAGTGTTACTTCTCTAGTTGCTGAAAAGAGCTATGAGACCCTAATCTGAGTTAGAATGAATCTTCCTGATCAGTTTACTTTTTGGTTTTGCCTATTTTTCACTTGTTCTTAAGATCAGGATCCATCAAAATTAAACCAAAAATAAAGAGGTAGAAATAAAGAGATTCTAATGAACTCAGGTGTGAAACTATATTTTACAGAAGCTTAAAATTATTTTTTAGTGTTTGCTGTTACCACATCTTTGACATGAGAGGCCATAATCATAAACGGATTCAGGATCCAAGTTTTTTTTAGTATATTACATTAATGAGGGATGAAAAGAATCTAGAAGGGGATGTGAATGGTTAAATTGGTATAGTTGGAAGGGTACGTCCATTTAAAAGACGTCTGCACTGGGTGGAGCCTGTCCTAAACACACTCCCTACCTCCTCCCTCGAAGCTGGCAGTGGGTCCCTTTCTCAGAACGCCGGGGGATTCATTCCTGGAGTGTTACTGCCACCCAGTGGAAACATTACTAAATGAATCCACGTCGTCTCAAGGCTAATTCTGCACCCGCCCTCTCCTCCACTCTCAAGTCTTTTTTCTTTTTTCTCTCTCTCTTTTTCTCTCATAGGTACATTCAGGGACACTAAGAAGTGAAAAATGTCAGGTCAGTCACTGGAAATGTCTTTGAAATGTGGGGCTTTTGCTCAAATTTCAACAGTATTTCTACTCAGCCAAAATTGAGTGCCAGAAAAACTGTAAGAAAAAATTGGAAGTAAAAATTTTTGTATAAACGGAAAAAACAAGATGAAAATCAAAAAGTATGTGTGGTTTGCTACTTTTTTGTAAGAAAGAAGGCAAAATAAAGAAATTTGAGCCAGGCGTGGTGGTGCATGCCTGTAATCCCAGCAGTTGGAAGGCTGAGGCAGGAGTATTGCTGCAAGTTCGAGGCCAGCCTGGGATACACAGTGAGTTCAAAGCCAGCCTTAACTACATAGTAAGACCCTGTCTCAAAAACAAACAAACAAACAAAAAGAAATGTGCTTGCTTGTTATTTTTGCAAAAAATAAAAAATGCTGGAAGGATAAACCAGAAACTAATAGGACCAATTACCTACAAGAAAAGGATGGAAATTAGTCAAAAAGACAAAGAAAAGTAAAGAACTACTATTATTATACTTTTATTTAATTATGACTTTTGAGCCATACAAATGTTTACCATTTATTTCTAAAATCAACAGATTGAAAGAAATCTAAAAAGAACATAAAAACCAACCTCCCTAAACATGTATCAGCACATATCACAATATAACCACTCAGAACAAGAAATAGAATCATTTCATGTAAGTTTCGAGTGTGACGCTCTAACTCTCCACCTACAGGGAATACTTTAAGGATAACAGAAAAAAAAAAAACTTGGACTTTACCTGGTAGGACGTTTGTTACTACATAATGTATAGGATTATTTAATAATATTCACCCAAAGAGTCAAACGCAAAAGAGTGCAGGAAATCTGTCCACACTAGAGACCCAAAGAATCCAGCTGAGGGCCTGGAACCCATGGTAATGTCCTGCACAAGTCCTGCTGAAGACCTAGAGCCCATGGCAATGCCCCCCACGAGCCCAACTGGAGGCCCAGAGCCCACAGCAATGTCTTGTGCAAGTCTGTTTCATGGATCTACTCTGGGAAGGCCCAAAGGTCCGTGGTAGAAGCTAGGAAGTCTGTGCCAGCGGGATGAAGGATCTGTGCCAGCAGGCTGAGGGATCTGCACTGGAGCCAGGAGGCGATGCTCAAGGTAAACACCACATCTCCCCCAAAGAGAACCGCAGCCATCCTCAGCAACAGTGAGGTCCCCAGCTCCTCCGATAATGAGAACAGCCGAGTTCATATCAGGAAAGCCAGCATGACAAGCTTCTCCAGGAGGATCAACAGCACCATCTTCCCCTCCAGTTCTTTTTATGCTGCTGGCAACAACCCTCAGGTGGGCCCCCCACGCCCAGCACCACGCCGAGTCAGTTCAGCTGGGTGATACAAGTTGACCATTAGTTAATCCACCACAGTGGTGTTCAACCATGGAATTAATTATTTTTTTTTTTTTTTTTTTTTTTTTTTTTGTGGGTACCGGGGGGACGACCTCAGGACCTCGCGCGCCAACAGGCACCCGTGCCGCTGAGCGATATCACCGGCCCCTTTTTTTCGTATGTGGGATCCGGGAGTCGAACTCGGGCCCTCGCGCTTGCAAGGCAGGCGCTTATGCCGCTGAGCCATCTCACCGGCCCATGGAATTACTTCTAATGAATCTCTGGTCATAAAAAAGTATGTTCTTCTTAGCTCTGTCCACTGGAGGAGCCAAGAAATAGAAACCTCTTGTGCAAAGAGTGGCCCTGTATCCTGGCCTCTGCTTCTGACACTGTAGTCCAACAGACGGAAGCAGAGTGCACAGCTTAGCAATTGAGCGAGGTTCTGTCTGAAAGTGAAAAGCCCAAAAGGACCAGGGGTGTAGCTCAGAGTGGAGGCCCTGGTTCAATCCCAGCACCACCAGAAGAAAAGGAAGGAGGAGGAGGAGAAGGGGAGGAAGAAGAAGGAGGAGGAGGAGGAGGGAGAGTAGAGGGGAGGAGGAAGGAAAGAAGGAAGGAACGAAGGAAGGAAAAAATTTAGCATGCTATTTTTAAAGCTTTCCAAGTAATTCTATTGCCTGACTACAGAACTCATCTCAGGTCAAACCTGGTGATGGTGGCTGGGACACTGTGCTGGGCCCTGTGTGACTGGCGAGGTGTACATGGTGCTCACTGACCCCCAATATTATTTGGGTTGTGTCCCAAGCATAAAATGGGGTAGAGATAAGAAAGTGAGCTCCACGCCAGAAGACAGAAAAGAGATTTGGTGTCACTAGTGGGGTCAATCTGATCTTAGCTGGCTGACCTCCTCCCTTGATCCTGAAATCAGGGCCAGACCCGTTTCCCTGGCCACAGAAAAGATAGGTATGTGTGGTACACAAGTGGGTACACAAGTGTGCGTTAAGCCTCGAGGCAGAGCTCTGATCAGGGGGTTAGAAACAGCTGCAGAGTTTTCTAGAGTAACAGCAATATTAACAGTAAATGAGCTCAGAAGAAAAGTGACTCTAACCGGTGAGATGGCTCAGCGGCGTAAGCGCCTGCCCGGCAAGCGCGAGGGCCCAAGTTCGACTCCCGGATCCCACACACGAAAAAGGGGCCGGTGATATCGCTCAGCGGCACGGGCGCCTGCTGGCGCGCGAGGTCCTGAGGTGGACCCCTGGTACCCACAAAAAAAAAAAAAAAGAAAAGTGATTCTAATGAAAACCTAGTGTATTAGAATTATCTAATACAGGCACTGAAGACACAAGAAAAAATCTAGGAGTACAATGAGGTTAAGACGTACATGTGAAAAGGAGCGGAGGGCATGTATTTGAAATGAAAGATAGCCAAAGGCAGAGAAGTATATGTTTAAAGCAATTCCAAGAAAACTTTGTAGAAATAGAAAGGAAAACAACTGAAACTACACATAGAAAAAGCCCACTAGGTTCTGGGGAAAATTGACTTATAATTACCAACTCTAAGACAAATTCTTCAACCAGATATGACAGCGCACACCTATAATCTCAGCGCTTGGGAGGCTGAGGCAAGATTGCTGTGGGTGCGAGGCCAGCCTGAACTACATAGTGAGACCACATCTCTAAGACAAATTCTTGCTTAAAATATTAGGTTTTAAAAATAAATAAAAATATGGAAACAACAAGAAAGTAGTTTGTAACCTTAATACCAAATAAAATGAATAGCAAGCCAAAAAGTGGGAAATAAGACCAAAAAGAGGTCTTTACAATGTTCTTCAAAACTATATTCTACAATGAACATAAAATAGTTGTGAAAATCTAAATGCAAAATGATATAGAGACTGTATGTAAAATAAAAAGAACAGGAAGAGGGAGAAAAAACATAAACTGTACACATTGCTCTCAGCATGAGACAGGCAAAGTAGACAAACTAACAAAGGTTATAAAAAACAACTGACATAATTGGCAAAACAGGTCTAAAATAGATTTTAAAGCCATACTGCTAATATGTACTAATAAAAGATAAGAAATGAAAAAATCATACCTCGAGAGTAGAGAATACATTCTCAAGTGCACATGGGATGTTCACAATTGCTCATACACAGGAACACAAGAAAAGCCCAGGAAGTTGTGTGACATAGGAATATAACAAAAAACACTCTTATCTCACTGCAAAAAAACTAAGTATTGGGCCGGTGAGATGGCTCAGCGGCGTAAGTGCCTGCCTTGCAAGCGCGAGGGCCCGAGTTCAATTCCCGGATCCCACATACGAAAAAGGGGCCGGTGATATCGCTCAGCGGCACGGGTGCCTGTTGGCGCGCGAGGTCCTGAGGTCGACCCCCTGGTACCCACAAAAAAAAAAAAAACTAAGTATTAAAAAGTGAAAACAAAACTAAATGGCAATCCTGCCTACAAATTTAATTTAATAGAAAAGATCTTATGTTAAATTGACTTGAGTAAAAGTGAAAATTATAAAAATAACAGTATAAAACATTATAAAATTTCTGAAAAATAATGAAAACCATACATATTAGAATTCACAATATACATTTACAAGTATGAATTAGTCACTGGGACCAGAAAAGTAAAGGAGAGGTTTATTAGGCTCAGGATTTCAAAGGGTTCTGTCCATGGTTAGCTGGCTCCAAGGCAGGAAAGGTAGGGTGGAAGGGCCTGGCAGAGGAAAGCTGCTCAACTCATGGCAACCATGAAGCAGAGAAAGAGAAAATAGGAGCTGGAGATGAGAATATACCCTTTCAGATCATACCCTCAGTGACACACCTCGTCTGACTAGACGCCGTCTCCTAACAACACATTCTGCTATGAACTCACCAATGGCTTAATCCACTGGGTATAGCACCCCACAATCCAATCATGATCCAAATGCCCCACCTCTAAACACACAAGGGTCTGGGGGTCATCCATAATATTCTGCTCCTGCCCCTGAAAAGATTCATGTCCAGCCCTTTATGCAAAATGCATTTAGCTCATCTCTAACAGTCACCACAATTTTAACAGCTCCAGCACTGCTGAGAAGTCCAACTCCAAAGTCTCTAGGACTCAAGGAAACATTTAGCTGTGAACCCCTATAAAAGTTGAAAATAAAGTTAAACACTGCCCACATACAATGGCACAGGGTAAAAATTCCCCATTCCAAAGGGGAGAAAGAGGGAAATAGAAAGAAGTGGAACCAAAGCAAGGCTGAAGTCCTACAGAGCAAACATTAAGTTCTGTAGTTCCATGTCTAGCCCCTGGGGCACGCTGCGATGAGATGTGAACTCCAAATGGCTTGGGTGACACCACTCCCACAACACTGCCAGCTGAAGTTCCCGTGGCCTCTCTTGCGCTGCCTCTGCTCACTGCCTCAGGCAGTCCTCAGCAGACATTCCATGTTCTTGGCTTCTCCAACATCCTGAGGTCTTCACTACTTTTGGCTTCACTCCCACAACTTCACACACTGCCCTCTTGCAGGCACACTGCCTTGCCCCCAGTGCCTACTGAAATCTGGGTGGAAGTCTCTGGACCCCTCAACTGAATGCTCCTAAAACTAGCACCACATTGGTGAGGCCAAGGTTTGCCACTAGCTTGAACAGTAGCTGAGCCCCATTGTATCCTGGCTGCAGAGGCTTCCAACTGCTTGGGTGGCTGAGTACTGTGAACCAAATCTCACAGAACCAATTCCCTAGGCAGCCCTTCTTGATCATCCCAGGGACTCTCTTCTCAAATGAAGCTTTACAGTTTTGCATTCTTGAGCCTATGAATGGTGGGGTATTGCTCATTTCTGAAGTGTCTTTAAGGCATCTTTCCTACTGTCCTGATGCAAAGTACTTGGCTTCTTTTTAATGCTAATATTTTTTCTCCTCTGTTCCAGCTTGCAGGTGCTTCCTTTCTGGTGAAACTAGAAAATTTTTAAATGAGTTTTTTGATCCTGATTTTCAGTGTAAACCTAACTAAAAGCCACCAACAGTACCACAGCCTGAATACTGAGCTGCCTTAGAATTTCCTCCACTAGATTAATCACTACATTGATTAGTCTGCCACCCTTAACCTCAGTCTCCCACAAAGTCTCAGAACATGAGCAACATAAAGACAAATTTTCCTGCCAGAGCACAATGTACTGTAGCCCAACTGCCAATGGAATCCCTGTTCCCAACTGAAACCTCCTAAGCCTGGTTTTTACTTCTCTAGCCTGTATCTCTAGACCATTCCAAACTCCTCCCATGAACCAGCTCCAAAGGCTTCTAAACCACATGAGCAGGTTATAGTCTCAGCAGTGGCCCTACTCCCAGTTCCAAAATCTGTCTCGATCACTTCTCATCATTGAAACACAATAACCAAAACCCGTACTTCAAAGGAGGAGGTTTATTTGGGCCCACAAGTTTTTAGAGGTTTCAGTCCATAGTCAGCTGGCTCCAAAGTAAACATGGCCTGGTAGAAGGGCCTGCTGCAGAAGAGAGTTGCTCACATCACGGCAGCCAGGAAACAGAGAGAGACGGCAGAAGCCAGAGAGGTAGATACACCATTCCAAATCACACCCCAGTGACCCAGCCCTTCGACCAGTCCCCACCTCCTAACAGTGCACTTAGCTGCTGAACTCACCAGTGAGTGAACCCACGAGTACAGCACCCCATGATCCAACCACCTTCCAAAAGCCACACTCTGAACACACTAGACGTTTGGGGGACTTCTAGATTTAAATCATAACACCTCTTTTCTTTATAATTTACCCAGGCTATGGCATGTGTAACTAGCAGCAGAAAACAAAAGAAGACACTTTAAAATTAAGTACAAGAAAGAAAATTAAAAAGGTAAAAGGAGAAATTAATGAAATAGAAAAAAAAACAGATCACATTAAAACCCTGCTTTTTGAAAACATAACAGGTGAACCATAAGCTAATTTAACCAAAAGGCAAAAGAGATAGTGTTGATGGGGCTCAGGAAATACACTCCAAAATACAACTATAAGATACCAGAATATGCCACCCCAAAATGTGCCTTTTTGGCATAAAGATTTTTTGAACTAATTATTTTGAGAACCTGCAGATGGCTAAGCTCTGAAGTTAACTTTTTGTAAGAGAAATTTATACTTACAAAGAACATCCCCATTTGTAAGGGGATGTTACTTCTTTCTCTGTGTTAGGAATAAAAGGATGACTAAATCGCTAGAGATTTTATCAATGGAGAACTGGGACAGAAATCTGCATAATAAGCCCTTCCTTTGGGTACTTTTCCTGGATACCTGGTCTTAACCCATCTCTCTCCACACCCTTGTCTCTCATTTCAGCAAATGATGGTATTTAAATCTGAAGTCTAAGACTATTTTTTGAATCTAGAGATTTACTCATTTTACATAGAGGTATACATGTTATTAAAGTTTTGCTGTTTTTTCTCCTGTTAATTTGTCTTTTGCATAAGGAGTCCCACCTAAGAATTTATAAAAAGGTGAAGAATGTTATACTTCTTCCCTGATAGCATAAATATACCAGATAAATGACAAAGGGAAAAGAAGTGCTGATGTAGAAGAAACCTTTTTATGTTTTAATTTTTATTTTAAGGAGAAAAATAAAATAGAACAAAATTTCAAAACAACATAACAGTAGGGTAACAATCATTAGCATTGCGTATTGTTATCTTTAAATTAGTTACTCAGAGTACAAGATATAGGCATTCAATTGTCCAAACAATATTAGCACAAAACTTACTTTACAATGAACTAAGAGAAATTGGTAGTGTATCTATCTTATCTTTTATATCTATATTTTTTTGCTTTTCCCTTCCTTCTTTTCTCCATTCCCCCATCCCAGTTTCTCTTTCCTTTTGAACAGTTTCTTCCCATTTTACAGTATCTATTGTACATTTTGGATCTTATTTACTCTTTCAGCTTCTCACACTAGGGAGACAATACAGTGTTTACACATGTGCATCTGGTTTATTTCACTTATGAGTATGGTCTCAAGTTGCATCCATTTACCTATAAAAGTCTCCAGTTTACCCTTCTTTATGGCTGAGTAGTACTCCATTCTATAAAAAGACCACATCTTTTTTATCCATTCCTCGATTGATGGGCATTTGGGTTGTTTCCAAGATTTAGCTGTTAGAAATTGTTGTGCTATAAACATAGGTGCACATATATCGCTGTGGTATGATATTTTTAGTTCTTCCAGGAAAACACCCAGAAGGGGAATAGCTGGGTCAAATGAGACCTCCAAATCCTAGTTTTTTGAGGAAACTCCACACTGATTTCCACAGTGGTTGCACCGGTCTACACTCCCACCAACAGTGGAGAAGGGTTCCTTTTTCACCACAGCCCCACCAGCATTTGTTATTGGTTGATTTCTTGATGATAGCCATTCTTTCTGGAGTGAGATGGAATCTCAGTGTTGTTTTAATTTGCATCTCTCGAATGACTAGTGATGTTGCACATTTTTTGGTATATTTATCTGCTATTTGTATTTCATCTGAGAAGTGTGCATTCATCTCAGATGCCCATTTTTGGATTGGGTCTTTAAATTTGGGAGGTCTGATTTTTTTGGGTTCTTTTTATGTTTTCAATAGTAATCCTTTGTCTGAGGAACAGCTGGCAAACATTTTTTCCCACATTGTGGGGTTGTCTCTTCACTCTGTTGGTGGTTTTTCTTGCTGTGCAAAAGCTTTTTAATAAGATGAGATCCCAGTTGTTGATTCTTTGTGATAGTTTCTGTGCAATTGGGGTTTTATTCATAAAGTCTTTGCTTACACCAATCTCTTCAAAAGTTTTACCTATTCTATCTTCCAGCAGGTTTAATGTTTCTGTTTTAATATTTAGATCTTTGATCCATTTTGAGTTTAGTTAAGTGCACGGTGAAAGATATGGGTCTAATTTTAATCTTTGGCATGTATAGAGCCAGTTTTTCCAGCACCATGTATTAAAGAGGCTATCTTTCTTCCAGTGAATGTGTTTGGCACCTTTGTCAAAGATAAGGTGGCTTAGTATATCTGGAGTTGTATCTGCATCTTCTAATCTGTTCCGTTGATCTTGCGTAAAAGAAACCTTTAAAAATCATAAATGGTGGGTCTAGTGATATTGCTCAGCAGCACAAGTGTCTGCTCGCAAGCGCAAGGTCCTGAGTTCGACCCCCGGTACCCACCAAAAAAAAAAAATCATAAATGGCTAATTTGCACATCTCTTTGCAAATAAGTTTGTGAACTAAGGGGAAAAGGGTGGTTTCTTATGCTTGTCAAATTACAGCTTATCAAAATAAAACCCAGTAGATACAAAAATCTTAAACAATTTCTATAAAATAAAAAATAGGAGTTCCCAAGAAACTACCACACCAGAACCATGCCTAAAATATTTTATTAGAGGAATGCTATCAAAATTTTAAAAGATAACCTAATCTTGAAGCATAAATCCTAATGTATTTGAAACACAGTGCAGTTTAGTGCACTCATTTCCCACAGCTGCTGTAACTAATTACCAGGAACTTTGTGGCTTATGACGACAGAAATTCATTCTCTCACAGTTCTGAGCACAGAAGTCCAAAATCAAAGTGTCAGCAGAGTTGGTCCCTTCTGATATAGGAGAAACGTAACTCCCAACTTGTTAGATGTCAAATGTGCTGGGTTCATGATATCACAACATGGAGGAATGAAGTGGATGAGGAGGAAGTTAGGAGAGTTTCATTGGAAATAAGGAGGAGATTAGCTCTTGGATCCAGGAGAGGTCCCAAGTGGGTGGCCACCGACGCCCTTTGTCAGGGGTTTGTTTTTGTTGTTTTTGTTTTGTTTTGTTTTGTTTTCTGGTACCAGAAATCAAACTCAGGACCTTGCACTTGCCAGACAGGTGCTGTGCCGCTGAGCTATATCCCCAGCCCCGTCAGGGGTAATTTATACAGCAAAATCACAACACAGGTACAAAGTGGGTCAAACTACAATCAGTAGGATTACAAGTACAGCCACTCAGCTAATAGTGATCCAAAAGGGAAATGAGTCACATAGCCAGGGTGTATGGAGAGAACAAAGGAATTCTTGGAAAGGGAGGAGAATACGGGTCCCATGTTCTGCTCACCCGCCTGGGGGCCTGATGCCTATCTGGGCGCACTGGCCCAGGTAATGCTAATTGCAGTGTCATCTCAAGCTGTTGTTTATCTCACAAGCCTGTCTATCTTGTCCCATCCAGAGGCCTGGCTCTCTTCCCACGGCCTCCAGCCACCATTCTGATGTCTTTATTTTTTGTGCTGACTTCCTCGAGGGCCCACTCCCTCTCTGACCACATATTAATTTCTATCTAACTTAGCTGTTTATAATACTTCTCGAGACCACAAGGGAGAATCCTCTCCAAGCTCTCACCGACCTTCTGGTGGCTGCCAGAATTCTTGGCATTCTGTGGGTAGCTCACATCCCTGCAGTCCCCACCCCCACATCTCATCGCCTTCATTCCTTCTTTTTGCTCCTAAAGATTCTCCTAAAGATTTATGGCCCAGCCTGATCCAGGATAATCTCATGTCAAGATCCATACTGCAAAGACCCTGTTTCCAAATAACTTTCTGTTTACAGGTTCTGGGTACACTTATCTTTTTTGAGGCATAATTGCATTCAGTCCACTGCATTTAACATGCCAGCACCAACTAGGAGTCGGGGATGTTGACTCCCGCTGTTCCTCTGCAATTTCTTTACCTACAATTTCCTTTCCTTAGATAAAACTTCTACAAATCATTCTACTGTCAGCAAGTTGGTTAACCTCTTGGAGTTTCAATCCATGTATCTGAACATGGGAATACTCACGTGTCCTATCAGCTTCAGTGTGAAGTAGCCATTCATAGTACACTTCAAATAATGCTGAATGAATAAATTAAGCAAGCAAATGGAGTAATAGATTTATCTGGAAGTGTCCATATGGCATTATGAAGTCACACCTGGAACTCAGGAGAGAGATCAGAGCTGAGTACTCAGACCTGGGCGTCTTCAGCTACACATGGCATTCAGTTCTACAGGAATAGATTAGGTCAACTAGAAGAAAGACAACAGAGAGAAAATCAAAGACACAATATATCCTAGCAACTTTTCCATTTAAGAATTAGACAAGACAACCTGATGTGGTGGTACATACCTATAATCCCAGCACTCCAGAAGGCTGAGACAGGAGGACTGTGAGTTCAAATCCATCCTGGGCAACACAGCTACTTAATGAGACCCTGTCTCGAAATAAAAAATAAAAAATAAAAAAAAACGCCAGGGTTACAGCTCAGTGCAAAGGTTCTGAGTTCAATTCCCAGTACAAAAGGAAAGAAAGAAGGAAAGGAGGGAGGGAGGGAGGGAGAGAGGGAGGGAGAAAGGAAGGAAGGGGAAAAGGAAAGAAAGGGACAAGAAAAAAGATACAAGAAAAGGAAAGACAGAGCAAGGGAGCAGAAGGGTAAAGAATTAACCTACACACCCCACCATGACTGGATACTGAAGGGGGGCGTCTCTGACCTAATAGAAAACAGCTTGGGAAGCATGGCCCTCAGCTGTAGAAGCAGCAGTCACTTCTCCAGGGGCATCCCCTGCAGACGCAGCACTCAGTCAAAGCCACGTAGTCCAAGCTATGGAAGCAGACACCTTCCCTCAAATCCCATTTCTTCCCGATTGTATAGCTAATGAGCACAACCAGGATACCAATAACAGGAGTCCTGGCTCCTTCTCGTCTACTATGGAGAACTAGTTTTCCCAGCCTCTCCTCTCTCTGTTACCAAAAGGAGAATCCATCTTGGCACACACCATCTCCACCAAACTCCTGCCGTCTCCCTTTCAGAGTATCCACACATCATGTGTATCTGTACCTCCAAGCCACCGTGCAAGGCCATCGACAGGATAATAGACGGCCCCGTTTCAAGAAGTGTGATTGACTCAAGGTCAACAGAGATGAAATGTCCACAAGTCATAGGATGAATCACGCACACAAATTCCTATTTGTACTGAGTAATGTTGTGAAGTTTGATGTGACATAAAGTTATGTTTGTTGAAAGATTCATATAAAAGTTATACAAGTTGTAATTCTGATGTGTTAGGCCGAACTATGCGATGGCCATTAGGGCTCTAACTTATTGGGCTCTACCCTATTAGACTCTAACCTATTAGATTAAGTTTCTGTTTCCCTACCTCAGGGCAAATTCCTGGAAATCATGTGACTTGGCTGGTTGCCAAGCCCGTGCGCGGGCTACATTCCCGCACGCAGGCTACATTCCCGCGCCCGGGCTCCTTTGTCTCCTTTGTTAGCCTTTCCTCCAAACTGATTGGTTGCCCGTTTGCTAAGCTCCCCTATCTATAGGTTCCCCTAAGTAACCAATGAATGTATTAATTACCCTTTAACTCTTTGCGATTGGCTTCTGTAAAACTTCGCTTGCCTATCCCTCATTACCATACCCAACCCTATAGAAACCCCTTGCTCCTGCCCTTCGTGGTCGCCTTAGCACATTCGCTGGGTGACCCTACGCTAGTGTAACCTTTCAATAAACCCCGTGCTTTTTACATAAGAGCCTGTGTGGTTCTTGGAGCGTCTCCCTTCTCGGACCCCTCTTCCGCGGACGTTACATTTGGGGGCTCGTCCGGGATTACAGAGGGGCCAGGGGAGAGGCTTCAACGGCTGACACTGCACCTCTTGGGGTAAGTACGGCCGTTTCTTTATATTTCTGCCTCTCGACTATACCTTGTTCTTTTGTTCTGACTTCGCTCGTGACTCCATTTGCCTGATGCTGCAGTGTCGTTTGGGAGAGAATTTCCTTTTCCTTCTCTCTCCATTCGTTTGGGGTGGCCCTTAATTGGGCCCCAACTCCGCGGAGTAATTTTGGGGTTTCAGACCCGTTAGTTTCAGCAGTCACTGCTGAGTGTGTTTTGTATCGGAGTCATTTCGCTCTTTTGTTCTCTCTTTCACTCCCTGGCGCAAGCGTTATCATTACATTCTCTCCACAGAACAATGGGACAAACCGTCTCCGGACCGTTAGACCTCACACTGGCCCACTGGTCAGAGGTCAAACAAGCTGCTCACAATTTATCTCTCCTAGTGAATAAGGGGAAGTGGATAACTTTTTGCCGCTCCGAGTGGCCTCTTTTTCAGGTTGACTGGCCGCCTGAAGGCTCCTTCAATCCAAACCTGATCCAAGCAGTTAAAGAAGTTATCTTCAGAGAAGGCCCTCGGGGGCACCCTGACCAGCAAGCTTACATCCTAGTTTGGCAAGATCTCAGTGAAAATCCGCCGCTTGGGTAAAACCCTTTCTGTCCCCCCTGCCGGCGGAGGGACCTAAGGCGCTTCCCGCCCATACACGCCCTGCGGTTTTGCCCGAGTCACAGGGTGACTTGATTGGCTGGGACATGAACCCCCCCCAATTATGTCCCGCCGAGGAGGGCTCCTCCACCCCCTGTGGCTGATCCGCTTCCATCAGCCCCTCCTTTTCCAGCCTCACCACCGTCGGATTCCGATGACGAAGGACCGGCGCGAAGAACACGCTCCCGCGATAGAGACGTAGCCATTACCCTACCCCTCCGGCCCTATGGGCCACCTATAGATGATGGTAATGGGGGAGAAATGCTAGCTCTCCAATACTGGCCTTTCTCCACCTCCGACCTTTATAATTGGAAAAATAATAATCCTCCTTTCTCCGAGGATCCATCTAAGTTAACTAATCTTATGGATTCTTTGATGTTTTCTCATCAGCCCACCTGGGACAATTGTCAGCAACTCCTAGGTACCCTTTTTACGACAGAAGAGCGCGGAGGTATCCTGGTTGAGGCACGCAAACTCGTTCCAGGACCCGATGGTCAACCTACGCCGCTACAAAATCTCATTGATGATCTCTTTCCCCTGAATCGCCCGACCTGGGACCCTAACTCGCCTCAAGGTAGGGAGCATCTGTCCATTTATCGCCGGACTCTAATGGTGGGTCTCCGGGCGGCTGCTCGCTGCCCTACTGATTTGGCTAAGGTAAGAGAGGTAATTCAGGGGCCTACAGAGACCCCTGCAGCATTTCTAGAGAGAGTAATGGAGGCTTATCGCAGGTATTTGCCGTTTGATCCTCAGAGTGAGCAAATGCAAGGAACAGTGGCTATGACTTTTATCGGGCAGTCGGCCCCTGATATTAGAAAAAAGCTGCAACGCTCTGAAGGGTTACCTACTTTTAATCTACAGGATTTAGTTAAAGAAGCAGAAAAAGTGTATTTTAAAAGGGAGACAGAAGAGGAAAAAGAAATTAAGAAAGAAAAAAGACAAGCTAGAGAGTTTGGAAAAATCTTGGCCACTGTAGTTACTAAGGCAGCTCAGAGTGAGGAACAGGAAGATAAGAAAAAACCACGACGCCCTCCTTTAGACCCTGACCAATGTGCATATTGCAAAGAAAAGGGACACCGCATTAGAGAATGTATCAAATTAATGAGAAAACAGGAGAGAGAAAAGTCAAAAACTTCCAAGCACACTTTGCTAGCCCTGGAAGAAGAAGATGATTAGGGGCGACAGGGTTCGGATCCCCTCCCCGAACTCAGGGTGACTTTCAATGTGGAGGGGACCCCTGTCAACTTTGAAGTAGACACAGGGGCTGTATATTCTGCTTTGCAAGCACCACTTGGAGCTCTTTCTCCCAAGAGGTCTTTAGTTCAGGGGGCCAATGGTAGCAGATATCGAGCATGGACAACTCAGAGAACAGTAAACGTAGGAAAAGGAACTGTACAGCACTCCTTCCTAGTGATACCTGAATGTCCTGCTCCTTTAATGGGCAGAGATCTATTGACTAAACTCCGGGCTAAGATAACGTTCGAACCTATGGGTCCACAGGTTGTTTTTCAAAACCCTCTGGTGGACCAGCCATTAACAACCATGTTAACCTTGTCATTAGAGGATGAATATCGACTTCATGACCAACCCCAGGTGCTTGCCCTAGCCCAGAATTGGATGACTGACTTTCCTGAGGCCTGGGCCGAGACGGCTGGGTTAGGGTTAGCTGCCTTACAACCCCCGGTGGTAATCACATTAAAGGCCACCGCCAGCCCAGTCCGGGTCAAACAATATCCTATTAATAAAGAAGCCCATCAAGGCATAAAGGTGCATATCCAAAGATTTCTGGATTTAGGAGTCTTAAGACCCTGCAAATCCGCCTGGAACACCCCATTGCTGCCCATTAAAAAGCCAGGCACAAATGACTATCGGCCTGTTCAAGATTTGAGAGAAGTAAATAATAGAATAGAAGACTTACACCCTACAGTGCCTAACCCATATAACCTGCTTAGCATGCTCAGTCCCACAAAAACTTGGTATACTGTTCTGGATTTGAAAGATGCTTTCTTCTGTTTGCCTCTCCATAAAGACAGTCAATTGATATTTGCTTTTGAGTGGACTGATCCCGACGGAAGCACATCTGGACAACTCACTTGGACACGCCTCCCTCAGGGTTTCAAGAACTCTCCGACGATATTTGACGAGGCACTCCATAGAGACTTGATGGGTTTTCGAACCCGACACCCAGAGGTAACCCTCCTTCAATATATCGATGACCTCCTGCTGGCAGCTGAGACAAAATCGAGCTGCCTATCTGGGACCAGGGGCCTACTACGGGAGCTGGGTAAGATGGGATATCGAGCCTCTGCAAAAAAGGCTCAAATTTGTCAAAAGGAAGTCCTCTTCCTGGGGTATTTGCTTAAAGATGGTAAGAGATGGCTTACAGACGCCAGAAAACAAACTGTTGCTCAGATTCCCATCCCCAAAAGACGCAAAGAACTACGCGAGTTCCTAGGAACGGCAGGCTTCTGCCGTCTCTGGATTCCGGGATTTGCATCCCTGGCAGCGCCACTCTACCCACTCCTTAAAGAAGGGACTCCTTTTGTGTGGGATAAAGAACAACAACTGGCTTTTGATAATTTTAAAAGGGCTTTGCTGTCCGCTCCGGCTTTGGCCTTACCAAACATAGACAAACCTTTCACTCTCTACATAGAGGAAAGAGAAAATGTTGCCCGAGGGGTTTTAACTCAGACACTGGGACCCTGGAAACGACCAGTGGCTTACTTATCAAAAAGACTGGACCCAGTGGCAAGCGGATGGCCCTCCTGTTTAAAAGCCATAGCTGCAGCCGCCCTATTAACTAAAGATGCGCACAAACTGACTCTGGGGCAAAACCTCACTATTGTGGCCCCTCATGCATTAGAGAGCATAATTCGTCAGCCACCCGATAGATGGCTCTCTAATGCTAGGATCACTCATTATCAAAGCCTCTTGCTAAACAAGGACCGAATAACCTTTGGTTCGCCAGCCGCTCTCAATCCGGCCACCCTGCTCCCCGCTACCTCCGCCGACCACATCCTCCATACCTGCCAAGACATTCTGGCTGAAGAATCTGGGATCTGGTGCGACTTGATGGACCAACCTCTTCCAGACGCAGAGGTAACCTGGTACACTGATGGCAGCAGCTACATATTAAACGGTAAGAGACATGCGGGGGCGGCGGTAGTGTCAAAGGACAAAGTCATTTGGTCCTCGGGACTCAGAGAAAACACCTCTGCCCAGAGGGCAGAATTGATTGCCCTCACAACAGCCCTAGAACTGGCCAAGGGCAAAAAGGCGACGATTTATACTGACAGCCGTTATGCCTTTGCCACTGCCCATGTTCATGGAGCCATTTACCAACAAAGAGGGTTGCTGACTTCGGCGGGAAAAGAGATTAAAAATAAACAGGAGATATTAAGACTCTTGTCCGCTATCCTGTTACCCCAAAAATTAGCTATTGTACATTGCAATGGCCATCAGAAGGGAGATAATCCAGTGGTGAGAGGAAATAACTTTGCAGACAAAATGGCTAAGCAAGCCGCATTGTCAGGGCCTACTGAACTTCTTTTAAAAACTCCTGATTCTACAGAGGGAGAGTTGGCCAAAGCTGATCCACTTCCACTCATAAAAGAATCCGACCTGAGAGAATTTCTACAAAAGGCCCACCGCCTAACTCATCTGGGGGCTAAGAAACTTACACTGGTGGCCAAACAATATGCCAACCATTTCCCATTGTTCAAAATCTCGGAGTTGGCCAAACAAGTGGCCACCTCCTGCAAAGCTTGCCAACTGATTAATGCTCACCCCTCTCCCGTAACACGAGGAAAAAGATTACGAGGGACTAAACCTGGACAATTCTGGGAAGTGGATTTCACTGAGATTAAGTTCACAAAATGTAGATTCAAATATTTACTAGTGTTCGTAGACACCTTTTCTGGATGGACTGAAGCATTTCCTATGAAGACCGAAACAGCCCAAGTAGTAGTAAAAAAATTAATAGAAGAAATATTTCCTCGATTCGGACTGCCTAAGGTGATCGGGTCAGACAATGGGCCGACGTTTGTGTCCAAGGTAAGTCAGGAAGTGGCCAAGATCCTGGGGATAAATTGGAAATTACATTGTGCATATAGACCCCAGAGTTCAGGACAAGTAGAAAGAATGAATAGGACGATTAAAGAGACCTTAACAAAATTGGCTCTAGAGACCGGTCATAAAGATTGGACCATGCTCCTACCTTTTGCCCTATTTAGAGCTAGAAATACCCCCTATTCTGTATCCCCACACCTAACTCCCTTTGAAATCCTGTTCGGGACGCCTCCACCAATACAGGACCTCAACAACTGGCCTTATAATGCTGCCCTGCCTACCCCCCTCGCTGATAGACTCTTGCTTCTTGACCAGGTCCGACGGATGCTGTGGACGCAACTCTCCCAGGCTTATCAACCGGGAGACACCCTTGTTCCCCATCCATACCAGGTTGGAGACTGGGTGCTTGTCCGTCGACACCAGGTTGAAACTCTCCAACCACGCTGGAAGGGACCATACCAGGTGCTGTTGACAACCCCCACAGCTGTTAAAGTGGACGGCATTGCTTCCTGGATACACGCTTCACACCTCAATCCCACAGCTCCCCCGTCGGAGACCGACTCCTGGATCCTCCAAAAGACTCAAGACCCTCTTAAGATCAAGCTTACCCGCAATCCGTAAGACTGCTCCATGCATTGTTATCCGTTGGCATTTACAATTGTATTTGCTCTTCTGATTCTAATTTTTGCTATAGCCTTTTGGACTGTTTTACATGAACAACACTGGGAATTCCCCCAAAAAGTTGTTTTCATCCTAACTTACCTGATTACTGTAACTGGATTGAGTGTCCTTAATTGTCTAAGATGTACTGGTTAATACTAAATGGGTTGCTGTCCCTCTGTATGGGACATAATATACACCAACCGTGGAAATGGATGATATTTAGCTGGGAAGACCACCGCACCCTTCTAGCCTGGGAGGGCCCCGGAGAGCCTAATCTGTGCATGTCACCTTGTCACTTCCTTCGTGGCCCCTATACAGTTAAGCCTGACTGTCAAGACAGCCATATATACATGTGTCCCGCCTCTAACCCTGGCAGGGGCTATTGCAACGACATACGGTCCTATTATTGTCCCTATTGGGGTTGTGAGACAATAGCCACAGGCTGGAAACCCCCATCTCCTGATCGATATCTACAGGGGGAATGGAAAAAAGGGACTTCTGGGTCCTGCCCGTTCAATTGTAACTTCTGCCTCAAGCCCCGAAGTTTAAATGACCCTGGCTGGTTAACAGGGCGAACATGGGGCTTTAGACTATGGAAACAACACCATTACGGGCATAACCGGGGAAGCCTTATTCTCATAAAAAAAGAAGACATAAAACCGAAGGTTGCAATTGGCCCAAATCCAGTCCTAAAGCCCAAGACTCAACCCAAACTCACTCGAGCCCCTAAATTGGCCACAACCACCCCCACTCCTATGCCCATGAACACTGCCTCATTTAATGTGTCCAGCTCTGCTATGGCATTATCCTCACAGACTGAGTCCAACTTTATACGCCAGCCAGACCAGCTCCCAACCAGGCAGCCAGCTGAAACAGTAGATAGATTATATAATCTTATATTGGGAGCCTATTCGATGTTAAATTATACCCAGAGTGACCTAACACAATCTTGCTGGCTATGCTTATCTGCGGCACCCCCATACTATGAGGGCATTGCAATTAATGGCACTTACCAAAGCCTACAGACAGATGATTCCTGTGATTGGAATGGCAATCACTGCCTCACCATTTCTGAAGTCTCAGGGAAAGGGATCTGCATAGGGACACCTCCAAAAAGTATAAGACAGTTGTGCCTACAGACTCGTAATGTCTCTACATCAACAGGATATTTACTCCCCCTAGACGGGACCCGCTGGGCCTGTAACACTGGAATCACCCACTGTGTCTCTACCAAGGTGTTTAACAATTCAGCTCACTATTGTGTAATGGTAAAATTGTTTCCTCGGATTATATATTACTCTAGCGAGTCTTTTGAAAAAATCATGGAAAAGGCAACAACCAGGTACCAGAGAGAACCCATATCTTTAACTTTAGCTGTTCTAGCTGGCCTGGGAATCGCCACCGGTGTGGGTACAGGGACCACAGCGCTCATTCAGGGCACTAAATATATAGATTCAATGCAAAAAGTAATTGATCAAGATCTACAGGAATTAGAAATGTCCGTAAAAGCCCTCCAGGACTCTCTAACCTCCCTGTCTGAAGTGGTATTACAAAATAGACGCGGACTAGACCTCCTTTTTATGAAAGAAGGGGGACTATGCGCTGCCTTACAAGAAAAATGTTGTTTTTATGCCGACAATTCAGGGGTGGTCAAGGAGTCCATGGACAGATTAAACCAACGTCTAAAACAATGACAGAGAGAAAGGGAAACCAGAACGCCCTATGGAGGTTTATGGGATGGCGTCCTCCCTTACTTGATACCGCTGGCGGGCCCCCTTTTAGTAATACTCCTCCTGGTCACTATAGGACCATGTGTGCTAAATCGAATAACTACCTTCATTAGACAACAAATATCAACAGTCAAACTTATGGTTATTAGACAACAATACCAATCCCTCCAACAAGACTCCCATCTTTAAGATTAAAGATTCTCCTAAGAAAAGGGGGGAATGTGAAGTTTGATGTGACATAAAGTTATGTTTGTTGAAAGATTCATATAAAAGTTATACAAGTTGTAATTCTGATGTGTTAGGCCGAACTATGCGATGGCCATTAGGGCTCTAACTTATTGGGCTCTACCCTATTAGACTCTAACCTATTAGATTAAGTTTCTGTTTCCCTACCTCAGGGCAAATTCCTGGAAATCATGTGACTTGGCTGGTTGCCAAGCCCGCGCGCGGGCTACATTCCTGCGCGTGCAGGCTACATTCCCGCGCCCAGGCTCCTTTGTCTCCTTTGTTAGCCTTTCCTCCAAACTGATTGGTTGCCCGTTTGCTAAGCTCCCCTATCTATAGGTTCCCCTAAGTAACCAATGAATGTATTAATTACCCTTTAACTCTTTGCGATTGGCTTCTGTAAAACTTCGCTTGCCTATCCCTCATTACCATACCCAACCCTATAGAAACCCCTTGCTCCTGCCCTTCGTGGTCACCTTAGCACATTCGCTGGGTGACCCTACGCTAGTGTAGCCTTTCAATAAACCCCGTGCTTTTTACATAAGAGCCTGTGTGGTTCTTGGAGCGTCTCCCTTCTCGGACCCCTCTTCCGCGGATGTTACAATGTCACCAAAACAACAGGTTTCATAATCTATAAATTTGTCAACAGTGGCCCTATGCATTAGGTGCCAAAGCCTACAAAATTAATACAAGTCCCTGTGAGAGCTCAGGTAACTTCCCAAAGGCATTCAGGCAACGCATAACAGGGGAAGACTTAAATGCAGGTCCCTGGACTTCAAGCCTCAGGCTCTTCTACACATTCCAGGAAGTCAGGCTGGTCAGGTAAGGTGAAATAACAAGCATGAAGACAACCAAACCCAAGCCGTGTGGTGGGTCTGTTAATTCACCCAAAGGCCAGTCAATGTGGATCAACATAAGCTGCAAGACTGAAAGGCGCAGGGCTTTGGAACTCTTATTTCACGTGAATGCTACATGGAAGTCCAACGTGCAAAACAAACACGCATGGAACTGTCCTAGTGGAGTACAGTAGGGTCCTCCCTGAGCCCCTTTCCCCCTCTCTGATTCTCAAGAGACCTGGGCCCTGCGGAGCAGTTAGGAAACCACTGGGCCAAATCAGCAGCATGGTTCCAAGAGCAGCAGCAGCAGCATTACCTGGATAAAACCTCTTAGAAATGTGAATTCTTTGGCCCCATCTAAGATTTATTAACTCAGAAAAATTCTACCTTTGGAGCTTGGCAAACTGTGTTTTAACACATTCTCCAGGTGATTCTGAAGCCTGTAAACTTGGAGAAACAATGGGCCGCTCTGTCTTGGTGAACAAGGAGAGACCACCCACTTTGAAAGAATATCTGAGCTTGGGACGTGGGGCTCGGGAGTCAGCATTGCCACTGGGAGGCCTTCTCTGAGACAGCAGAGCAGGGTGAGGAGCAAGGAAGACCCAACTGGGGCTAGAAGCTACCTCCGTGCACACATCCATCAGATGCCTCGGAAGAGGACACAAGAGACCGGGCAGGGGAAGTGTCTAGCACCTGCGTCGAAAGTATAAGAAAAAGGGGTCTAGCAGGCTTCACTGAAGTGATTGGTCCTGAAGGGACCAGCATCCTGGTGAAAGAAGGAAGTGGGCTCTGTGGATGGGGGAGAATGGAAGGGGAGAAGTAGGAAGCTTTCTATAAGTGTGGGGATGGAGAGTTTCCATATATGAAATCTCAGTACTGACAAAATCCTGAGTTTATGTTCAAGCCCAAGACCTGGCTCTTCTTCATGTTTCACTGTTAAATTTATATTTCAGAATTGCTATGGTTTGGGTCAAAAAATGTCCAAAGGTGGAACTTTTGGAAGGTGATTAGATCACAAGGTGCTAACCTTCTCAATGGATTAACCCATTGATGAGTTCATTAGTCAATGTGCTATTAGGAGGTGGGGCTTGTTAGGTGGCAGGGGTGGGACATGTGGCAGGGGTGACCTGCAAGAGTATATTCTTGTCCCTGGCTCCTCCCTTCTTTCTCTGCTTCCTCGCTGCCATGGGTGGAGCAGCTTTCCTCTGCCTATCACCTCTTCCATGCTGTTCCTGCCTTGGCACCAGCCAACCGTACATGAACTGAACCTTCTAAAACCATGAGCCAAGATAAACCTCTCCTCCTTTAAGTTGCAGGCATCAGTGGTTTGTCCCAGTGGCTGGAAAACGACTAATACAAGACTAGACAAAGTTGTATTAGAACAATTTCTATATGCTATAGTAAACCAACTAAAAGTTGTTTTCTCTACATTCAAAAATATTCTAATGTCTGTCTTTTGTATATGTTGATATAATGTTATCTTTATCCTCTCATGAAAAGAACTACAGTTTTGAGATTTTTTTTTTTTTTTTTTAATGTGGGTACCGGGAGTCGACCTCAGGACCTCACGCTTGCCTGCAGGCACTTACACTGCTGAGCTATCTCACCGGCCCCAGGATTTTTTAATTGTAGTGAAATATACATAAAATTTGTCACTTTAACGTATACAATTTGGGTATATTTTTCTTTTTTAGTACTGAAAAAGTCATTCTTTTATAAAACAATAAAAAAATACTGTGAATTTAGGGTGAGTTACTTGAAAAAATGTAAAGTTGCTATAGTATTTAAAGTCCCTAACCTTGGGGCCGGTGAAATGGCTCAGCGGTGTAAGTGCCTGCCTGGCAAGCACAAAGGCCCAAATTCAACTTCTGGAACCCACATACGAAAAAAGGGCCGGTGATATCACTCAGCAGCACGGGCACCTACTGGCGCGAGAGGTCCTGAGGTTGACCCCCGGTACCCACAAAAAATAAATAAATAAATAAAGTCCCTAACCTTATTTGGAAATGCTACTGGATGGAGACATCCAGAAGTCAAAGACCAACTAGCTTAAAAGAGCTAAAATTTAGAGAAGTAGAGCCAGGCATGGTGGTACATATCTGTAATCCCAGCTCTCCGGAGGCTGAGGCAGGATGATGGCTGTGAGTTCAAGGCCTACATGGACTACTCAGTAAGTTCAAGGCCAGCCTCAACTACATAGCAAGACCCTATCTCAAAAAGAAGGGGAAAAAAAAGGAAGGAAAGAAGGAAGAAAGGAAGGAGGAAGGTGAAAGGAAGAGGGTGGTGGGAGGGAAGAAATTTAGAGGAGAGTCCAGTAGTGTAAAGAGGCAAGAACAATGCCATAGAAAGAGGAACACATTTTAGGGGTGTTATGTCACTAAAGCAACATAGTCCTGAAAAGGAGTGCTATGGTTTAGGTCTAGATGTCCCCCCAAAACCTCAGACATTTCACATGGGCCTTTTCTGGAGGCAGCTGAATGTAGAGTTTGTGATTGATTTATAGTGCAATGCTGGGATTAAGGGTAAGTGATTGCTGGATCGGTCCGCTGATTGGATTGGCACCGCCCTAACCCCAGCATAAGATAAAAGGGGCAGAAAGAGGCTTGTTTCACCCTTTTGCTCTTCTCCTTGCTTGTTGCTTTCTCAGTCTTCCACTGCCATGAACTGATGCCCCTCTGCCATACCATTCTGCCAGAGAGCCAGCCGATCACGGACTGAAACCTCTGCAAACTGTGAGCTAAATGAACCTCTCCTCCTTTAAACTCTGGGTGTCAAGTATTTTGGCCCAGCAACGAGAGAAAAGTAACTAAGACAAAGAGCAACTGGCATTACACCTTGCTCTAGTTTATAATGTTTATTGTTGGATAATACTCTGCTCATGGTAGAAGCTCAATAAATATTCTAATTGAATTAGTATGTCTGTATCGGAATCAGAAGAGTCAGAAAATAAAATATGACTTCCACGTCATGGACCGAGAGCAAAGCCAATGCGCATTAAGAGGTGAGGTGTGCGGGGAGCCGATTACATAGCTCAGGGGAGTGGAGCCCTCGCAGGTGGGATCCGTGCCCTTATGAAACGGGCCGTAAGAGCTCCTTTGTCCTTCTGTGGTTTATAAGGTACCCGTTCATGGCATTTTGTTAGAGAAACACAAACAGTTTTAAACTATTAACCAGGCAGTAGAGCAGAGGGTAGACCCCAGGCTCAAAGTTAAACTCAGTGGGATAAAGATTTCTATCGTTACATTACAGGCATCTGCTGATTGCTCCCCCCAATTCATTTCTTCTCTTTTATCCTCTCTCCCTCACTCTTTATTAATACCCTGCAATTTCCCACACAACGGTCCAGGTGGATGTCACTGCAGCCCCAGCTCACGGGTGAGCTCTGATTGGTGTCAAGCCTTAAACTGCTCAGCATTTCTCTTCCCCAGATCCCTCAGAGGATGAATACATAATCCAGCCAAGGATTTGTCTGTGTGTGCGTGTTTCGTGAAGACTCCTAAGGGAAAGATTCTCGCATTCCTCTCTGCAATTTACCCAGGAAGCATGGACCCCCAAGGGCTGTTGACAGCCATCCTGGGCCCAGAAGGGAGAGGAGAAACCGTGAAGAAGACACGAGGTCCAGGTCCCAGCCTCTGGGCCACACTCATGCGCAGGACTGTTTCCTGCTTAATTTCCTGTTTCCGCTTCCACTAGTTTATGACTTGTTTTCTCTCACTGTCAACAGCAAGGCTGCCGATGTTCAGGATGAAAGTGGTCCTTGGGAAGAGGAGGAAGTGGGCACCTGTGGTGACGCAGTGCTCTGGGTAAAGTAGCTGTTTAGGGAAAAGAGAAGAGGAGCCAGAAGCTGCAGAGGAGCGGCCAGGAGAGAAGCGGTGGGGTCGGGCAGGAGCAGGAAGTAGGGGCTCCAGCCAGCCGGGAGGGTCCACCTGAGAGAAGAGGGCACACCCGAGTGCTTTCTGTCCTGTCCCCCGCTCTGGTTAATGGCACTGCCTGCCCCCCAGCGATGCCGAAGGCCCGCGAGTCACCCCCGGGGACATGGTGTGGTCAACAGTCTTCAGATGGCAGCTAGTGAGCAAGGAGAAAGACAGAACAGGGAAAGGGTGGCTTGAGCAGATTCCAGGGACATAAAGTGGAGCAAAAAAAAAAAAGGGGGGGGAGGCCGGGAGGTTGTGAAAGATTTTTAATTGTGGAGGAAAAGAGAGGACCTGGACAGAGACCCGGAGACCAGGAGGGCAACGTGAGACAGCGGCTAAGAGCACCGGGGAGCTGCTAAGTGTGAGCTCTGAGCTGGAAACAGACCCAGCTCCAAACCTCCGGCATCACAAGCCGGCCGCATTCCTCTCCGCACCGCCTCTCCCGGTCTGTAAAGGAACACGAAGCGCCATTGGAGAATAACTGCAAGGCTCCAACAGCCTAAGCCAGAGAAGCCCCTGGCAAACCTTCCGGGGAGTGAGCATTCATTACGGGTTATGAGAACAAGAAGACAGGCGGACACAGGACAGGAGAGGTCAACAGTAAAGCCCGGCTTCGCTTAGATCCTGCCTCTCTGGTAGTGAGCAGTGAGTACACGATTTGCATGGAAGCAGGATGAAGAGAAATTCAAAGAAAGGACCACACTGCCCCTGAAAGAAACGGCACCTGCAACCATGTGAAGTGAAATGAATCAGACACACAAAAGTATGGCATAACTTCCCCCACAGGAGAAGCCCACAGTATGAATAATTTAAAGCTAAAGAAAAGACAGGCAATAGGAAATAGGGAGAGAGATCTTTGGTAAATAGAAAGGCGATCAGGAGAGGAAGGGAGGAAAGAGAGAAAGGGAAAGAAAAGAATTAAGATGTTATGTACATGTACCTACTCCTCACAATGAATTAATCATCACGTACTACAGACATGCACTAATGAAAAAAAATTAATAAAATGAATACAGTAATGCAAGAATAAAAATTAATAAAATTAATGCAACTTTAAAAAAAGAAATGGCTTTTGAGAAATGCCAATAACATTTGCTTATCTCCTCTGGACTGCACTTATCCTCTGACAGCGCCACTTAGCAACAGGACCGACGACACTGAAAACTTTTGGGGGATGAGGGAGAATCCTGCAACAAAACAAATCGAGGTAACGCCAGGGCTTGACTCCCCGCGCAGACGTGTGGCAACGCCTCTTTTGCAAAATCAGGGCTCAGGGTGGGCGGTCGGGCAGCAGCCGGCCGCAGCCGGGCTGAGCTGGAAGCGACCTTCCGGGGACATCTGCTCACCCTGGAAGCTTTCGCCCCAGGAGACCGCAACAGCCGGGCGGGGCGGGGCGGGGCGGGGCGCAGATCGGAGAAACAAAGAGAGGTCGGGAAGGCCCTTGGGACAGAAAGGAGAAGCGGGACACTGGCGTGGCTCTGGCACCTGGCACCTGCTACTAATAAACTACTTTCACATTTGTAAGGGACACGGTGAAACCAAACACAGCGATCAGTGTTTACTTTTTTAAAACATTATTACAGTAAAACAGATTGCCATTAATCCCCCTCAAAATATTCCTCTCGGCTTTGAACACGTTTAGCCCATCGTTCTTGGCAGTGAGTCTCTCGCAGGTTTTTGTTGAATGGAAACGTTCCCCTCGTCCTGCGGTCGCCCCCGTATTTTACTGATAACAATAAGTCGTCTCCACAAGTCGCGCTCAGTGGCAGCAGTAACGACAGCCCGACACAGATGTCTCCTTCAGTCTTCTCAGCGTCCGCTGTGTGCGCCCATCGTCACCATCTGACCCACTGGGAAGCTCCGAGTCAGAGCGCACTGCGGTCACCTCACCGCAGACTAAGGAGGGGCGCCGGCGGAGACCCCAAGCTGGGGGTCTGCAGTGACCCCGGATAAGGGCTCTGGCCCCTTGCTAAGGAGTCCACACGAAGCGTGGACGCTGGCGGAGACCCCGCCGAGGGTCTAGACTGACCCCTGACTAAGGTGCGTCCACTAGACTGACCCGGGACGAAGGAGTCCGGGCTGACCCCAGCCCTCCAGCCCGAGCAGGGGCGCAGGCGGAACCCGGCGCGCGAGCCGTCCCGGCGGGGCGGGGAGGCGGGGACGCGGGAGGCAGAATCCCGGGGCCCGGGGGCGGGCCGCGGCGCCCCAGGGGGCGGATGGGCGGGCCGTCGCGCTTGTCCCCAGTCCGCACCGCCGCACCTGCCGCGCCCCGCGGTGCCACCGCTCGCCGTCCGCGCGCCCGGGTCCCCGCCGCCCGCATGCTGGCCGCCGTCTCCACCGCGCTGGCCGGGCTGCTGCTCGGGCCGCTGCTCGTCATCCTGTGCTGCCCGTACCTGCTCCAGGACGTGCGCTACTTCTTGCGCCTGGCGGGGCTGATGCGACGAGTGCGCAGCTATGGCCAGAGGCGCCCGGCGCCCACGGTGCCGCGCGCCTTCGTGGAGCGCGCGCGTCGCACCCCGCACAAGGCCTTCTTGCGCTGCGGGGACCAAGCCCTCACCTACGCGCAGGTCGACCGGCGCAGCAACCAGGTGGCGCGGGCGCTGCACGGCCTTGGCCTGCGCCAGGGCGACTGCGTGGCCCTCTTCATGGGCAACGAGCTGGCCTACGTGTGGCTGTGGCTGGGGCTGGCCAAGCTGGGCTGCCCGATGGCCTGCCTCAACTACAACATCCGCGCCAAGTCCCTGCTGCACTGCTTCCAGTGCTGCGGAGCCAAGGTGCTGCTGGCCTCCCCAGGTGAGCCGGACCCGCCCTGGTACTGGTACTGTGGGGGGGGGGGCGGCAGCGTGGCCCGGGTGCTCAGGGGTGGCACCGTGTCCTTGCAACACTAATGAGTAATCTCTAGAGTCGCCTGTTGGAGCTGCGTGGCAGGCACCGTGCTGAGCCCCGCAGCCCTCGCTCCGAACAGGAGAAGCGATAAGGTCAGGGACCCCGCAGAAACCCAAATGTGCCCATACCAGGTCACTCGTATAGAACGGCACGGTCGTGTGTAGCCTGAGCAAGTCCTACCCTCCCTGTACTTTCAATCAGGTCTCCACGCCTTGTAATAGCTAAAACAATGTAAATGCTGTGTAAGTGATTGTGACGCTGTATTGTTTAGGGAGCAGGACAAGAAAAATAGTCTGGATGCACTGGGCGCAAACGCAATTTCTTTCGCCTAATATTTTCCACCCAGGCTGGGTTGAATCCGCAGAGGCTGAAACCAGGGGCAGGCAGAGCCCTCTGCGTTTCCCTGTAGCTTTGAATGCTAGGGGTTTCCCTGGGTCTTCTATAGATGAGACCTCTGAGGCCCAGAGAGCTGACGACGCATTCCCTTGGGATGGGCATGTCCCCAGGGTAACAGAGCTGTCCATCTCCAGAGTCTTTGCGCTTAACCAGTCCTCACATCTGCACTAACACGCGAACTTGAGTGTGCCCTCGACTGGGTCCAACGAGGGTCCTCACCCCTGCCGCCTGACTGGCCTGTGACCACGGGAAAGTTATGTTCCTTCTCTGCCCTTTAGTTTCCCTCCCGTCACGAGGCTGTCTTCAGGACCGCGTCCAGCTGCTCAGTGCTGCCCGCATTCCTGGCTTCTCACTTCAGAGAGCAGGTGCCCCGGCCCCCACGTCCAACGAAAAGACTTGGGGATCTGCTAAGTGGCCTTTGGGAGCCCCTTTTGTGCCTATTGAAACAGTGACCCATTCATGTGTGTAGTTACGTTCTGCCACATTTCAACTAGACCCAAAATGACAACATCGTGCTCAAGGGGTCCCAGGCCTGAAAGAAACAAATGGTTACCCAGGGTGGATGGCGTCCCCTTGCAACAGCTTCTCTGGGCTGGATACGTTCCCCTCCCCCAGAGCCTTCCTCTGGACCAAGGGTTGCTTCTGTCAGTCAGTAAAAGTGGGCCAAGGAGACAAGAGTGACAGGGTAGCAGAGGGAGCAGGACAGACCCACCTTTTTGGAATGAATGCCTTTCTGTGCCAAGCCCTATGCTGATGCTTTATTGCCCTGAGAGATGCATATCATCACTAGAACCCCTTCCTAAACTAAGGAGCCTGAGGCGTAAAATTCCACACTGGGTCTGTCCAACTTGAAAGTATATGTTCTCTCTTGCATCATGCTGTCTCCTCCACGCAAGGTCAGGTCTTAGAGCTTAGAGCAGCGCCCCTCTGGTCTACTCATTTCAAAGCTGGGGAAGCTGTGACAGGACAAGCCATTGGCCTGGTGCACCAGAAAGATGAAAGGTTGATTCACGTGTGAGAAACTAGGGAGTTTACACCTCTGTGGCATGAAATAATCCCAAAAAAGTGTACGCAGCCAAATTAGAGGCAGCCAAATTATTCAAGGGACATGGTCCTTTCAGGAAAATTCCCAACGATTTAGAGTTGCCTGGGAAAAAGATAACTGCACTACTTAGTAACTGGAAGACTCCCTTTGCTATTATTCTACCAGCTTCCTCAGAGAGAAGCTGTTTACACAGTGATCTTTGTACCACTCCAGGAGGCATTTAAACATTATTAACGCCTTAGTAATCACAAAAGTAATCTCCTTCAGAGGTACTTCATAGGCCTGGGTCGAATTGAGAAAAAAGCTCAGAATTAAATGACTGTAATCAAAGTTGTTTCTGTAAGAAAGTACAGCTAGAGACAGGTTGAGTATCCCTTATCTGCAAAGCTTAGAACAGAACTGTTTTGGTTGGGTTTCAGGGTTTTCTTAGATTTTGGGGTATTTGGATATAAAGCATGGGATATTGGGAATTAGAACCCAAGTCTAACCACAAAATTTGTTTATTTTTGTATACATCTTATATACACGGCCTAAAGATCATTTTGTACAATATAGTTAATAAGTTTGTAGGTGAAACAAGAGTTTTGTGGTGTGAACTTCTCCATGGGTGGCATCATGTTGACACTTAAAATGTTCAGATTTTGAAGTGCTTCCGATATTTGGATTAGGAATTTGCAAACTGTACTTCCTTCCCCATCCAGGCGACAGTCCCTTCCCCTAAAGTGTTGTGCGTGCATGGAGAGTATGACCTTCCTACGTTCAAGTCAAACTTGAGTCAGACTTTCCAGTGGGCCTCAAGCACTCTCCAGCAATTAACTGTCCTTTGAGAAAGGCCACACATTTTTAGAATTTTTTTTAGTTTTTCTAAATCACTGAGACACATTTGCACATGACACATAATTACACTTGAACCTAAAGCTGTCCACTGCAAAGAAAACAACAGGGAGTCGGAAGTTGCATGTCCAGGAGATGAGCCCATGTGGTAATATGCAAACTAACCTTTGAGAGAAGCTACACATTTGAAAAACATTCATTTTTCCACATCCCTCAGCTACCTTTGTACACAGTGCACTCTGACCTGGAACAGTTACTACTGAGAGAGGTCAGAGTCCAAAGTCATGTACTTAGTAGATATGCCCATGTGGAAATGTGTCGATGGGCTGACTCTTAGAATTCTTTGGAGTTGGAAGGGATCCTAGAGATACTCTAATCTTGTAATCTTATAATTTAAATGAACGTTTTTTGCTTCAAAAAAAAAAAAGCTTAGAAAACTTCGATGAGCAGAAAAGTCATCATTATACAAAACGGATATCTGAATGCTATCTCAAAATGTTGCTTTCATAGGTGTAGTCTGGGACCCCAGGAAGCATCCCCTCAGCCCCAGGGGAATTTGAAGCCAGTGATCTGAGGAGCAGGCTCTGAGAATCCATCCAGCTTGCACTTGTTTTATAGCTGAGCAAACAAAGACCCAGAGGGGCGAAATCAATGCTGGGTCAGCAGTAGACAGCTGGGAACAAAACCCAGAATTTTTCTCATTTTCAGGGCATTTTTTATTCTATCAACCATCTGAACCTAGTTGGTTCATAAAGGTGAGTTTGATTACATATTTTGAATTTCAGCCACAGGACTTAGGAGCTAGTATGTGTGTCAAATTTTGGAATATTTCTATGTAGAAGACCAACACGGCGACATTTATCACAAGGACTGATCCAGTTGTCATGACTTTTGGAGACTATTTTTGAGGCTTGAAGGGTTCAATCTTGTCAGAAATTTCAGTACCCTTCCAAATTTATGATACAAACAGAAAAGTCAGGTTCCCAAATTCTTCCCCAAATCAAACAGAAACCCTCGCCTCTCAGAGAATGTGGTTTCTTATCTCCTGTACATTTGAGGACCCTTCTCCATGATGGGAAATAGTGTAAGTAACCACACGGAAGAGTTCTCTCCAGTGTTACAGACATGAGTCAGTGTTGTGGTTGATAGAAGCCAGCTTACTGCGCCAGTTGTTTTTCACACAATTTCTCAAGCGCAGAATACACCTAAAACAGGGAAACATATTTAATTTCACACATCAGATTTTGTAAAAACACCCCAATGAGGCTTGAAGTAGTGCATGCATCTATTTCCATTTATGCTTTCATCAAGGTCGTTGCTAAACTAACTCTGCAACTGGGAGGGTAACACAGGCCTCCTGAGTGCCCTTCACCTGCTCCCTGGCCTGGCTCAGCAGAGCCCTGGGAGGCCCCCACAGTGTGGGTACCAGGCTTTCCTGCAGGTTAAAGCTACGTTGTTGAAAGGACACCCAGAGAGATTACAAAACAGTCCAGTTGAGCTTTTTGGTTTTGCAAGTTTGCAAAACAAAACAAAACTGGACTTTCTTTAAACCATGTAATGAAGGAAAATGCTTCCAATCACTTTCAGAAATATTTCATCATTAAAAGTTCTCCAACGAGAGAGCTTCATTATGAAACTAATGTTTGGATCAAGGATAATTGTTGCCATGTGGGTCTGGTGGCTGTTGTCATACAAACGTTTGCTGCTCCGATGGCCTGGGGAGATACGGAGAGGAATTGGCTCAAGGATCTCGAGTCCCATAAAAGAACTAAGCCATGTGGGACGGTGAGATGGCTCAGCGACGTAAGCGCCTGCCTTGCAAGCGCGAGGGCCCGAGTTCGACTCCCGGATCCCACATACGAAAAAGGGGCCGGTGATATCGCTCAGTGGCACGGGTGCCTGTTGGCGCGCGAGGTCCTGAGGTCGTCCCCCTGGTACCCACAAAAAAAAAAAAAAAAAAAGAACTAAGCCGTGTGTGCAGGTAATGGTGACCAAGATAACGGGGTGAGTGTGCCAAGAGCACTGCAGTGCTTCTCGGTGACACTGACGATGGAGCAGGACCGGTGCAGGGGGAGGGGTGTTCCAGGCAGGAGGAGGATCGCGGGCCCATCCGCGGCACGGACACGCCTCCCTTGTAGTTTTGCTGTGGGAGGACAGCAGCAGGGTGCACTTTAATAATGAGCATTCTTGCAAGCTGAAGACTGAAGGGTCTCTAATATAGAGAAACTAGGGACTCAGAGACCCCGAGGAATGGTCAGAAGCAGTGGAGGAGGTGATTTTCTGATGCCCTTAGTCCAGAGCCAAGGCCTAGGGACAGTCTCATCTCCACCCTTCTCTCCTCTCCAGGCTGCCCAAAGCGTAGCTTTGACGGATTGCATCAGTGCGCCTTGTCTCACAGGCTCAGCATTCTCTCGTGTGTCTCGGAACGAGGTTCCAGTGATACCATGTGAAGGACTCTGACGGCCGCCCTAGCCTGACCACTATAATCCTCCCTCATCCCGCTGTGCTTTTACGCCTGCTAACGATGTATAATCATGGTCGATAAGGCCCAGTAAGCAAGCTACCTGCCATAACTCCCATCGTTCTTCAGCCCTGCTCTTGCCAGGCAACCACCACTCCCTGGCAGGTAGCACAACTCCTTCCCACTGTACTCTCCCCCTTCAAAGTCCCATTTTGACCTTTTCTTTCACTGCCCCCTTTATGCTCGTGACCCTGTAAAAGACCTCATAGCCCGTACAAGAGTTACCGGTCTGCCAGGGTTGTCCCTCTCGGGTTTGTTCTAAAGTGAACCTGTCCTGTTGAGCTTGCACTTTGGTTTTTTTTTTCCTCCTTTTTTCCTAACACCAAGCACGTAGTAGGCACGCAACAACTGTATGTTGAATCAATGGGTTCCACCATTTTGGTTGGTTTTCTTCAGACACTTAAGAATTGTTAAATTGGATCTGAGGGCATGAAAAATGACATTATAAAATTAGATATATCCTGATGTGAAAAAATCCAATTCAGGTCAATCTCCCCCGGCCGAGCCTCACCTTAGGACAGACCTGACTGCCCTCCCGAGGGGCCTCCTAGTGCCCAGCCCCTCCAACGGTGGACTGACTGCGGAAGAGAGTGGTCTCTGCAGGTCTGGATGGAAATGGGGAGCAGTGGGGAGCAGGTGGGGAGCAAAGAATGGGCCGGGACCAACTGGGATCTGTACATGGGATGGTGGGGGACTCTGTAAAAGGTGGGGGACAGACACTCAGACACCAAGTGAGTAATATATTCCAGGACTGAGAGTCCCAGCCCAGTAGCCCAGAGTCCAAATGGGGAGCTTGTTTCAAGACATTCTCAAACATTTTTCTCCTCCCCCTGCTCATAACTAAAGGTTGCTGGGGAGGGGGGACATTGTACACCTCCAAGAATAAACCAGCACATTGCTGCCTTGTGTGGGGATGACGTTCATTCCCGTAGAATCGAGAAGGCGGTGAAGAGGTGAGAACAAAACAAACTCTGAATCGGCTGTCGGTATCCAGATTATTGTGCATAATGAGCATCAGCAGCCATTATTTGAAAAAGACCTCCTTCCCCACAGCCTGAGAAATAAGGACGGACATACTGGGTAGACAGGGGACATGGTTGCTTATGGATATCAGAGGCTATTATGTAAGGCCTGGTGCTACCTGGTGTGACCTAGTAACCCTTAATCCCAGGGCTATTTAGAAAAGAAGAGTTCACATAAACAAGAACCTTAACTGAGGGTAATGAAAAATAATATCAAGTAAATTATTTTTTTGTTTTGTTTTTTATTTTGGGGGTTTTTTTTGAGACAGGGTCTTGCTATGTAGTTCAGGCTGGCCTTGAGCTCACTGTGTAGCCCAGGCTGGCCTTGAACTCACAGCAATCCTCCTGCCTCAGCCTCCCGAGTGCTGGGATTACAGGCATACACCACCATGCCCAGCTCAAGTAAATTATTTAATTACATGAATGTCAGGTGAGTATGTGTTTCACTGTTAACTTGCTCCTGTTGGGATTTAACCTTCAACATGTTTTTTGACCTGAGGTGATTTATTTTGTGTGGGGAGGGGGCTGTACGTGCGTGTCTCTATTTGAAGAGAGTTTCGATGCACTTGTGTTGCGGTATGGACCAGACAATGGATTACTAAATACTGTTATTCCAAACTACCAGTGGTGGTCACAGTCAGTCACAGATGTCACTGTGAGAACTACTTTCGTGCTGTCTCCAGGGGCTGTTAGCACTACTTTGTGTTTTGGATTTGTTGTCATTTGGTTAGTGGGTTGGTTGGTTGATTGGCTGATCTTTTGTTACTGTTTTGTTGTTGTTGGTTGGTTGATTGGATGGATGGATGGATGGATGGATGGATGGATGGATGGATGGATGGATGGATGGAATAAGGAGATAAACATCTCCATTCCTGCCTTGTTCATCCACCAGCTATTTCCCATTCATCCTGACATTTTGGTCAGAGCACACTTCCTTTCGCTCCCCTTATCAGTAAATATTTCTGGGGGTTGTAACTAAGTCAGTCAGTCACCCACTCAAAAAGGTGAGCTAGCAGCACGACAAGCTACTAAAGAGAAGGGTTTTCCTTTTGAAAAGCTGAGGGTTATCTTGTTGCATGCCAACACCTTGATGAAGATTAATTCAGCTCTTCTCCTGTCCTCTCTCCCTGCTTTCCAGGAATAGCCCAGTTTACTCTGATATCTCTCTTCTTTCTTCCTCAAAAACCCTGGGGGTGAGAGAGGGCATAGTGTCCTACCTCAACTTTTTCTTTTTAATTTTCTTTTGAACAAGACACACTTGGGTAGGGATGTTGTAATCATTCAATTTTCCATCACTCAAATGTGATCACAGTTTCGACTTAGACTGGTGAGAACTGATGGGTGTGTTCTATGCTCTTTAAACAACTTTGGAGGAACTCTGTTTCTCATACCCAAACTTTTAATAAGGCCTGAGATTATGCTGTTCATAAAAAAAAAAAAAAATGCGATTCCTGTGCTTTAACAAGCACAGGGCAGGTCAAGTAGACAGCCTCCTCCAAAAAGGGTGAAAGTGTTTTACCAAAACTTGAACCTAAATGGCTATGCAGCGACGTGGGAATCCCAGAAGCCCCATTGGATTGTTTTGTTTTGTGCAAAGCATTCAGTAGAGAAGCTCTGTCCTCATTTGTAGAAACAGGGTAACTGGTTTATTGTGAAAGTAATGGGAAGTAATGTATGCAAAGCTACTTGCAAATGGTTCTAAACAAGTGAAAACTGTGAAGCTCCCTCATTAGTAGGGCTGACAGGTGTAGCAGATGCTGTGATGCACTGCCAGTCACCTCCTTAAGGACTGTGACACTTGCTCCTCAGCTGCTGGGGTCCTCAGATGACCCTTTTTGGGACTTGCCCTGGGCCGAAGAGAGCTACTTTGCACGAGGTCAAGCACCACGCCCTCCAGCCTGCAACCATTGACTGACCTGTAGGCAGGCACAAGGGCACAGGCCACCTCCCTAATTTGGGACAACACTAAAGGGCCATTGCAGGTCCAGAGTCCCTGTAGGATCCAAGGATCAGCTGCGAGAGCCACCGCTGTGACTGCCCCACCGTTCAGCCTTTCGCTCTGTCCACCCACTTCTGGCGACCCTCACAGGTGCCACTCCCTGGAGCTCTGCTACTCAGATTCCACAGTGCCAGTGTCCCAGGGACCCAACCAGAGGCAAACAGAATTGTTTGAGCCTAGATGTCCTGGCTGATTACCACTCTGAAGTGAGCAATAAGAATTATTACAATAAGAATTACCAAAAAGAACGGCGATCGAGTGTGAAAGAGAAAAGACGTAAGCACAGTCATATCCGTGAAGGACACAAGAGAGACAGTAAATATCAGCCAGAGGATTGACAGGCAGCGTTCACATCCAAATTGCCATTGTTTCTCAGTTTTATATCAACATCTTTGACTTAAGGGAGGAAAGGCTGCCCCGATGTGTCGAATACGATAGAAAAGCTACGGAAGCTCAAGTCAGCGCCCAAATAAATTCTGCACCACAGCCTAGAGAAGATGGGTGTGAACTGTGTTGGGCAGGGGCGATGGCTTCTCCTGCAGATGAGAGGACAAATGTCATGCCTGCAAGGGGCCCTGATTTGTGTGTGAGGCACACCTGTATCACAGGAATTATTTCATTTTGTAATTATATTTTATTTCGCATGAATTGGTCGACTCAGTATTGTTAAGATCTGAATCCCTTAAATAAGGGGCTCTAGCTTATTTCTCTGTCTCTTCCACAGTAATACAATGCTTTGTGCAGATTCTTTCAATTATAAACATTCACCGAGGGCCAGGAGTGTAGTTCAGGTATAAAGTGCTTGCTTAGCATGTGGAAGACGCAGCACCATGAGAAAAAAGGAAGGGAGGGAGGGAGGGATGAAAAGAAAGGGGAGGAAGAGCGGGATGAGAAGAAAGGGGAGGGAAGGAAAGAAAAAAGAAAACACAAAGAGTTACTGAGCACTTATCTACTATTAGGGGTGCAGTAATGATTACGTTATGACCCCTTAATCTCTAAGATCCCGCTGTATCATGGAAGAGAAACGAAGGGCACCGTGTCACCGTGTGCCCTGAGAACCTGGTAGACGCATGTGCAGGCCCCTGCAGGAGCTGAAGAAGGAAACAGCTAACTCCACAGAGAAAGCAAAGGTGACAGAAGAGAACTGTCCCTAGGCTGAGCCTTGAAGGACAAGCAGGAATTTTCCAGGCGACAGGGAGCGAGAGGACATTCCAAGCAGATGAAACAGCCTGGGCAAGGTGGTGAGGGGTCAGACCACGGGGAGCTGCAGGGGCCTCCCAGGGACGCCTGAGAGGTGAACAGTGGCAGACGACACGGGAAGGGCCAGCGGGGGGACTGGGAAGGCCGGGGGCCCTCCGGAGCAGGGTGGATCTGTCTGTCCCGGGGATGAGCAGCCAGGAAGGGGTGCCGGGCAGTAGGGAAGCGGGGAGGTGAGCAGCAAGGACGTCGGCCCAGGGGTCACTGCAGTCATCGAGGTGGGACACGGAGAGGACCTGAGTCTAGCAGTGGTGAAGGACTGGAGTTCCCATAACAAAGATTTCTGTTAACCTTTCCAAAGCTCTGATGACTACGAAGCAAAGAGATGGAGGGAGAAAAGAGGGAGGGGAGGGAAGGGAAATAAAAAGAATTGCAGTGTGTACTGCAAACATGGACTCATAAAAGATTATTTTTAAAAAAGTCTAAAATAATAGAGGAAGTGAATGAAGCCTTCTGGAGCGGGGGGGTGGAAGGAAGGTAACCTGACAGCGGTGGAGGAAGAACGGGGGAAATAGTACATGCAAGACTGACAGCCAGCTAGGAGCTAGGAGAAAACCGAGGTAGAAGGGGAAGTGGGTGACGGTGTATTTGTTGGCTCTTTACACAATCGCATTCATGTGGCGCCTGATCGCTGCATTGCAGCATCTAGAACGAACCCATAAAACCCTGGGAAGACAGAATTATGGTCTCAGAATAGATGGAAATGCCATTAACCTAGACAACATAAAGTGACAATAATAACTGCTGGAGGTGGACAACAGTGAAAGAGGAGTGAGATAAAAATGGATGGACGAGCTGGGCATGGTGGTGCATGCCTGTAATCTCAGCACTCAGGAGGCTGAGACATGAGTTCGAGGCCAGCCTGGGCTACATAATGAGTTCAAGGCCAGGCTGAACTACATAGCAAGACCCTGTCTCAAAAAAAAGAAAGAAAGAAAGAAAAAAAAAACTGATAGAACAAACAGCAGGAAAAGCACATTTTTGATGATAGAGGGGTGACTGCCAAAAAAAAAACAGCTAATAAAAAAAGTTGAAAGCAGTGGCCCTAGGTAGCAGGTTTCAGAGCCTGTTGATTTTCATTAGAAACCCTTTTGTACTGTTTGATTTATTTCTACCAAGCACCTTGGTGCATAAAATGTTAAAACTCTGAGTGCGGGCCGGTGAGATAGCTCAGCGGCATAAGCGCCTGCCTGCCAAGTGCGAGGTCCTGAGTTCGACTCCCGGAACCCACATAAAGGAAAAAAAGGGCCAGTGATATCGCTTAGCAGTACAAGTGCCTGCTGGCAAGCGCGAGGTCCTGAGTTCGACCCCCGGTACCCACATTAAAAAAATAGAAAGAAAACTCTAAGTGCATCTGACCCAGTGATGTGTCTCATCTTGATGGAGACAGCATATGTAAACATCTGGAAAACAACAGATGAGATGAACCGGGTCTTGCTTCCCCGTGGCAATTCCCTGGGGTACTGCGTCCCTTTCCTGTTAAGAACGACTTGTTCACTGTGGTTATTACAAGTAAAGACAAGTACATTTCAAAGGAGTCTCACCTCTGGATTAGGAGCACAAAAAAATCCAAGGAGCAAATAGGAAATGAGGGTTGCATACCAAATCAGAACTTTGCAAATGTTTTCGCCTGACCCAGTATGAAATCGGTCTTTGTCTGACCCAGTACCCACACACCCGCAGAACTAAAGCAAAACTTTTTAAAAATAATACTTAGCTCTTATTATGTTTGCTATGGCCTGAAAATGTCTGCTTCATTCTATGTAAATTTGTGATAATATTGGTCGGTTTGAATGATCTTTAATGCACCACTGTAATGTGACCTACAGTTTGCAAAACACTGCTCTGAATTAATTAGTCCTCTTTTTTCTAGATCAGATGAAGGGCTTATGAAATTTAGACTTATTTTTCCTATCAGCTAAACCTTCCTAGTGGAACTGTGTATTATTGATGTGTTCAAAAATGTGTCTACAAATTTGGCATCTCTTATCATTGCTGATTGCCATGTCTCCTTTTTTTCCAGCTCTCTTTTTTCTTAAAAATTTTCTTTTTTCGGCCAATGATATAGCTCAGCGGCATAAGCGCCTGCCTGGCAAGCACAAGGTCCTGAGTTTGACTCCCAGTACCCACATAAAAAAAAAAAAAATAATATATATATATATATATATATATATATATATATATCCTTTTTTTTAAATTTCTGGTTCTGTGGGGAGCATATTAGGCATAGCTAAATTCATTTCTGGTTTAATTTAACTGTGTACCAGTTATTCCCATAAGCTATGCACTTACATGTCTTGGTTTTTATCCACATATCCATTCCTATGAATTCACCATTAGAAGGACAGGTTTCAACCAACCATTTGCCTTGCTTATGAAACCATCAGAACTCGGTCTTCCCTCAAACGCTGGAATCTTGCGGTTTGTTCCCAAACGCAGCAAATTCTACATTAAAAGATGCACTAGGCATCACTTTTTCTATCCACACATTTTCGCGAAAGCGGTGCCAAACACAGAATGATCATGAAACTTGTTACACTACACAGAAACTTAACAGACTGATTCATTTGTTTGGATTTTTATTAAATGAAGAACTACAAGACGCTGTTGAAGAGGTGCTGCCAAGCTTGAAGAAAGATGGGGTGTCCATCTATTATGTCAGCAGGACTTCCAGCACCGAGGGGGTCGACACGTTCCTGGACAAAGTGGATGAAGTGTCATCGGAACCCGTCCCAGAATCCTGGAGGTCTGAAGTCACTTTTTCTACTCCCGCCTTGTACATCTACACTTCTGGGACCACAGGTAAAAACTAAAGACAGGATTTGCAAAGAAATAGAGCTGTCCCAAAGGAGTTAAGTATTGGCTTAGGTTTTTAAATATTCCCTTTCTTTGGCAAAACTTATCCGATAACTAATACTTCCGGGGATTTAGCTCTCTCCCCGTGGGAACTGATCTTATTTCATTGCGTATGATGTTATGTGGGTTTCTCCCAGCTAGACGGACTTCCCCACAATCTGTGTAGAACAGATAAAGGAGTTAACCAGGAACTGCAACCAGGTGCAGTAGTGCACACCTGTGATCCCAGCAACTCAGAAGGCTGAGGCAGGAGGACTGCAAGTTCAAGGCCAGCCTGGGCAACATAGTGAAACTTAGGGAGACCTCGCCTCCAAATAAAAAATAAAGGGGTAAGGATGTAGTTCAGTAGTAGACCACTTGCCTAGCACAGGTTCAATCCCCAGTACCACCCAAAAAAACACACTACAAAAATAAGGTGATAGATGAGAGTTGGCCCTCAATGAACCTGTTGCATTTTGATTATATTATACCCAGAATTCATACATAATGTGTAATCAGTTATACATGGAGCCCCAGAGGACCCTTAGGGGTGATATTTGTATAAATATTTTCCCATGCAGCAGTGACTCGAACTGTTTGGTGCACCAATAGGATACGGTATTTCATTTAATCTAGGATTCCTCCAAAGGTGTGCCATTATTTCATGAGCCACCCAGGAAGAACCTTGCCAGTCAACAGTGTTGTTGGAACACTGCTGTGTGGAACAAGGTGACAGCAAGGACAGCGTGTAGGAGCCGTTCTCCTAGGACAGCGACGGCGAACCTTTTAGAGATGAGCGCCCAAACTGCAACCCAGAACCCACATATGTATCGCAAAGCGCCAACACTGCGATGAAACCTGAATGCTGAGGCCTTAGTTTAGAAGAAACAGCTCGCACGTTAACATCTTTTGTTGTAAAAGAAAAACAAATAATATGCGTGCCATAGGTTCACTGCCGCTGTCCTAGGAGCTTTGCGACGTTTGTGTGAGTGGTTCTGCCGCTGCCTTTGAGACTGGTGCCGTTGTACCCGTCTGACAGCTTCAGAAGCTGGCAGAGGGGGTAAGAGCGTCCCTTGCTGAGCAGTAGAAGGGTCAGGGTTCACCCTGGGTGCCCACAGCACAGCCAACAGTCGGCAGCGCTGCTGGCCGTGCCTCCTGGTTCATTAGGGGACAGATGGTCACCGTCGGCCCACTCCAGGCCAGGAAAACGCTGCCAAATGTAATCGTGTGGAGCCAAGGATGTACTGAAGAGCAGGGCAGGAAGCCCTCCCCAGTGTGCTGGTTATTACGATTAATATTGGAAAGTGAATATTATATCTCTTTTGATTAAAATGTTAATGTAATTTAAGCAGGTAATATGAGCATGCCATCTCCTTATGAAATAATCAAATGTTATAGATAAGGCTGGAGGCTCCTCTGAGCCTCTTATCTCAACACCAGCACAGATCTTGCCTTGGCTTCCCCGGGCGCCTGCCCCCGTCTGACCTCCAAGTGACTGAGTCTAGCGTGAATGCCGGCCTTCCCTCTCATGCCACCTTCATCGAGTCTTTCCATTCGGTTAATGAGGAGGGAGAGCAGGGACTGACATAGTGAAGTTGGTGCCTAAAAGCATCATGTCTATCACTGTTTCATTTGTCAAAATGTATACATCGCTAGCCAGGGGTGGTGGTGCACACCTGTAATCCCAGCACTCTGGGAGGCTGAGGCAGGAGGATCACAAGTTAAAGCCCAGTCTGGGTTATCTAGTAGCTTAGCAAGACCCTGTCTCAAAATAGAAAATAAAAAGGGCTGGGGATGTAGCTCAGTGCAAAGCTCTTGAGCTCAATCCCCAGTACCACAAAAAAGAAGTTACGCCTTGCTATGCCAACAGAGAAGTCGAAGACGTAAGTGACCAGCTGCTTCCACTGCATATGGATGATACTTTAATATATGGGATTTTTATCTTCTTTTTTTCATAAAATAGTTAAACTAAATTTTAAGCTTTATTTAGGAAGTAATTATTCAGGAAATAATAGAGATAAAATGAGCTTTTGGTTTGTGATGAGGAAGTTCTGGTCCCCATACCGAGCAGATAGCTGCAGAACTTCACAGTCCATTTTGGCAAGAAAATGAAAGTCCCAGCTTAGAGAAGAAGAAAGATAACACTGCCTGATCGAGTCCCACGATTCTAATTTACAGTATATGTGATTGGAAGACTGGAATTCATATTTGTTTTTTCTTTATCTGTAAAGCATTTGCTAAGTTTCTCTTATAAACATTAACTCATTTAAGCAATGGGAGAACAAAAATGTTTTTCTTCTTATTCAAAAGAAATTAGTAGAATTATGTAATAGTTACCAAATTTTCTGATGTATTCATTAATATAGAATCTTAAGATAGAAAAGTTCTGGAAGTACTTCAAAACAACAGAGGTATTTCTTTAAAAAAAAAAAAAAGGGTGATTCAAAGCTTTCACTAGACAAAAGATTCTTTTCCAAGATAAATACAATTGATTTATTGATGCTCTCTTCTATTTTTTTTCTCTTCTATTTCTTAATGTTAGTATTAGAGCTGGCCGTGTGGCAGTCACCTATCCAAATGACAAAGACTTGAGTCTTCTGCCCAGCGGTCTCACTCCAGCGAGCTCACCTCACAGATGTGTCGTTCGTAGCATGACCTTCAAAGCCAAACTCTTACGAGTCAGTGTTCATATTTGCATGCATTTACAAAAGGAAACCCTAGAATAGTACGTAAGAAATTAGTAAAAACAGTGATGAAGGAAGGCGATTGGATGGAGGGGGGGTATTTATCCTCTAAAATGTTTAATCTTTCTCCTGACGTGTGTTTGTAAATTAAGTTTATTGAAACAAAGCCACACTTACTCCATTACGTATGTGCATGGCTGCTTTCGGCCACAATGACAGAGTTGAGTCCCTGTCACCGAGACCATAGGATCCCACAAAGCCTAAAAGGTTTACTGTCTGGTCCTTTACAGGAGAAATCCCCAGGTCCCTGCACTAAGTGCTCATGGCCCAGGCCATGAGGCTCGCTGAGCCCAGGATGACAAATCTTCCCAAGCCAGACCTTTCCCTCAGGCTGTGAACGGCCGATGGCGGCTCACTCGCGCCTTCTCTTGCGTTTTTGCCCAGGTCTCCCGAAGGCTGCGACCATCAGTCATTACCGCATCTGGAATGCAACTGGCTTCAGTGCGGTCTGCGGGTTTCGGAGTGACGACGTCGTCTACATCACGCTGCCCCTGTACCACAGCGCAGCGCTCATGATCGGCTTGCACGGCTGCATTGTGTCAGGTAAGCTCCCGCGCACACGCACACACCTCGGGCGGGGAAGGCTCCTTCCCGCCTGCTGGAGACGGTGCTCACTGCCACGTTAATAACCAGGCTGTTTGGCTGCAACGCACAGACAAGCCGAGCCTCTGAAATAAGCTATTTTGTCATGCCTGCCTTTTTAATAATACAATGTGATGATTTTTCAGGATCTCTAGGAAGAAATTCCTTTAAAACATTTTACGCCTTTACGCAGGTTAAGACGGTGGATTCTTAGATGGCGTGAATAATGCCCTGTTTCACTTTCCACTTCAGAAATTCACAGGTTGATCTCCACGGCGTCGATGTAAACTGCTTCTGTGTTCCGCAGTCTTCATCCTTCCCTGCCCCGCAGCCCCTCTGCTCTTGTGAGGTTGCCTGGCCGGCCCTCTCCTGTTCTCCTTCTCGAACTGTCCATTCAGCGGGAGTCGCCATCCTATCTCCCTCCGGGGATTGACACAGCTTTTGTACACAAAGACTCAGACCCACAGCCACCTTTCCCAAGAAGCTCCGCTGCGAGTGAGATAAAAAAAAAAAAAAACCTTAATTTGTTCTCCCATGTGACATTTCATTTTGAATATACATTTAAAACATATACACGTGAGGGGCCGGTGAGATGGCTCAGCGGCTTAAGCGCCTGCCCGGCAAGTGCGAGGGCCCGAGTTCGACTCCCGGATCCCACATACGAAAAAGGGGCCGGTGATATCGCTCAGCGGCACGGGTGCCTGCTGGCGCACTAGGTCCTGAGGTCGACCCCCCGGTACCCACAAAAAAAAAAAAACATATACACGAGAGATGTTATATAACAATATGCACACATGAACACACACCCATACATGTATGTGTATGCATGTTATGGACTGAGTGTGTGTGTCTACCCCAAATGGTTCCTATGTCGGCATCCTAAGCCCCACTGCAGTGACTGGGAGGTGAGGCCTTCGGGAGGTCACTGGGTCCAGGCGCTGGATTTGCTGGCGCTCTAACTTTGAAGTTCAAAGCCTCTGCAACTGCAAGAAACAAAGCTTCCGTGTTTAACCCCCGCCGGTGCCCATTGCTGCAGCCACTTGGTGTCCCACACTCCGCATGCTCCCCCACCCTGGGCCCGGTCAGCTCTAAAGCACACAGCTCAGCACCGGCACCAGCTGTTGCAGCAAAGAACAGCCGGGCCTGGGCTAGTGCTGGGCCACCAAGAACAGCAGCACCGTGAATACACGCCAAAGAAGAGCAGATGCTATTTAAGAAATTTAAAAAACCACTTCTCTTCTAAAACATTGGTTTTTGGTATACTTGGGAGGAAAAATAAACAGGTAACGTGAAAAACTATTACTAGGAGTTGTAAAATTCACTTTTACTCGAATGCCTATGATAAATTGCCTGTGAGATTATTTTCACCCCACTGCGTTAGCTTCTTATTGCTGCTGTAACAACTTAACCTTAAACTCAGCAGCTTCAAACGCCACAGAGTTCCTCTTCGGCCGTGGTAAGCAGATGCCCTCTCCTTCAAGCACCTCTGTGACTCCACTGGGTGCACCCCGATAACCAGGACGCTCTTCCTGTCTCCAGACCCTTAACTTGATCGCATCTACAGAATCCCTTCTGCCACGGAAGGTGACGAAGTCACAGGTTCTGGCGATGAGCATGTGGACGTCTTTGGGAACCATTATTCTCTCTACCGCATCCATGGCCATCCCCAGACCCCTTCCAGGCAACCTGGGCTTGGTTCAAGCTTTTTCCTCTACCTAGAATTCTCTCATCTCTCTCCATGTCCATAACTCAAATCCTTCCTTTTCTAAAATATGCCCTTCTCAACCCTTACCCCCAAGGAGAATTAATCTCTCTCACACACACACACACACACACATTCTCCCTGTCTCTCTCCATATCGTGTCCATTTTATGCACGGAATATAATATGTACTCAACATTTGTGAATAGAATTCATTTTAAAATCTCTACCTCTAGGCCGGTGAGATGGCTCAGTGGCGTAAGCGCCTGTCTGGCAAGCTTGAGGTCCTGGGTTCGACTCCCAGTACCCACATAAAAAAATCTACCTCTGAAAAATGACAAATATAATTGGAAAGATCTTCTGTAGTGTTCCTTTATTTATACTTTCTGGGCCTTTTTCTGTAGGTGCTACAATGGTTTTGCGGAAGAAATTTTCAGCCAGCCAGTTTTGGGACGACTGCAGAAAATACGACGTGACTGTCATTCAGTACATTGGTGAACTGCTCCGGTATTTATGCAACACACCCCCGGTAACACTGCTTGCATTTTATTATCTTTTTGAGATAGATAAGGTGGGAGTTCAAGTGACTTGGTGTGGTGTGGGCCTCCAGCCAATTTGGATTTAGCAGTTTTCTGTTTAGTCCGTATTTGTTGTGATAAAGTGCTTGATCCCACACCTAGCGTATTAATTTTATTGTGATGACTGTTCCCTGCCTTGTTACCTGTCTCCACATCTTACCTGCTGCATAGCACATCTTCTTCCCCCTGTGCTTATGGAAAGCCACTGTCAAAGCCGAGCTCGGACGATAGCTCACACGTTAAACCTGTTTGAGGCACTCAGAAGTCCTTGCTCCCTGCCCTCACACCATTGTATCCCTACCGCGCGTGGCTGCACATGGCGGCTGTGTGTCTTTTCCTACGTCCCTTCCTCCCAAGGCTGTGACTTGTTAAAATTAGCAGCCACATCTTGCCTCCTTGTCCTCCCAAATACCAAAGGCATGCAGGAAACTGCTGCTTAATGAATAAATCCCCATGCAGGTGCCTAAAAATAAGGGAAATTTTTTTTTTTTTGAAACAGGGTCTCGCTCTGTAGTCCAGGCTGGCCTTGAACTCATTATGTAGCCCAGGCTAGCCTCGAATTCATGGCAATCTTCCTGCCTCAGCCTTCCAAGTGCTGGGATGACTGGTGTGCGCCACCAGGCCCAGCACAGGAAAAAATGATGGATTAGAACAAGAAATTGGAAACACTGAATGTTTCTCTTCTCCATCTAGGAATGAGCTAAAGTAAGAAGTGTAAATGAGGTGGGAAAGAAGAGGAAGAGGAAGGGAAGGGATCTACTAGAGTTCTAGCAGCCAGGCGTAATGGTGGAGGCCCAGAATCCCAGCACTCTGGGAGGCTGAGGCAGAAGGATTGCAAGTTCAAGCCTGGACTTAGCAACTTTAGCATGACCCTGTCTTCAAAAAACACAACAGCTGGGATTGTAGCTCAGTGCTGAGACTCCAGTGAGACACACACACACACACACACACACACACACACACTCAGACATCCAGGAGCTACCAGGAAAAGCCATGCGATTTGGAAGGGGGTAGAAGATAAAGCAGAGCCCTGGCAGATCTGAACACACTGGTGCCATCTGCCTTCCCTCCAAAGCGAGGTAGCTCCATGGTGCCACCCAGCGCGAGTCCCTGCATCGGTAGGAAACAGGACAGAGGGGCTGTGGCAGCACCAGGTTGACTGGAGGAGGAGAAAGCCAGGGAGAGAGGGGAGTCAAGAAGGTTCACCGGAGGAGGTGAGGCTTGAAGGGGGCCGCGCCCTCCCGCCAGGCAAGGAAGGAAGCTCACAGGTGGATAAAGGAGCTGGCGTGTTGGGAACGCAAGCAGTGAGGTGGGATGTGAGGCTGCGGCCCTGGGGGCGAGGGCTTTGCTGTGCTGTGACTTCAATGTGAACATGACAAGTCCAGCCCAGAAGGCCCCAGGGGGGAGGGTGACGTGGGAGGCCATGCTTCGGATCGGTCAGGAGGATGCGGGACAGGAGGAAGCCTTTGGGTTATGCAGAAGGGTGTGCCTCGTCCAGGTGAAAGGAGAGCTCACAGGTGTTAGGAACGCGGCCTCAGCACAATTCACAGTAGCTGAGGTGGGACCCAGCCTAGGTGCCCATCAGTGGATGAGTGGATAAGGAAAATGTGGTATAGATACAGGAAGGAATATTACTCAGCCATAAAGAAAAACAAAGTCATGTCTTGTGGGAAAACAGATGGGACTGGAAACTATCATGTTAAGTGAAATAAGCCAGACTCAGAAAGCTAAATATTGTAAGCTTTCTCTTATATGAGTAATTTTTTTTTTTTAATTTTTGAAACAGGGTCTCGCTATGTAGTACAGACTGGCCTTGAACTCACTATGTAGCCCAGGCTGGCCTTGAACTCACTGTGATCCTCCTGCCTCAGCCTCCCAAGTGCCAGGATTACAGGTGTGCATCACCACACCTGGCTTGAGGAATCTTAAAAAAAAAAGGGGGGAAGTTGACAGGAAAGTAGAAGGTAGACTATTAGAGATGAGGAAGAGAATCAGAAAAGGATGGGCGTGGTGGGGGGGAGCCACAGGAGATGAAAATAATCAAATATGTTATATGCATGAGCTAGTGCGCCACAACAAAGCCCATTAGTCTATATTATGTCCTAAGAAAATTAAAAATTAAATTTTTTAAAAAACATGGCCTCAGGAATTGTCTAAGATAGTGAAGACCTTTCACCTCTTGGAGGTCACCCAAAAACAAGGAAAACAAGAAAAAGAAATGCTCCATTGCATAAGAATCTAAGAGACATTGCAACCATGAACTCCACAGTACAAAAAGCTGAAAGCTGGCGGGGACAGATGCAGTAGGGCTGAGGAAGGCAAAACTCCAGAGGTGAGAACCACAATGAAATCTAAGACTGGAGAGAGAGAGACGGAGAGAAAGCGAGAGGGGGAAAAGAGAGAGGGAGAGGGAGGGGGAGAGAGACAGAGAGACAGAGACAGAGAGAGACTCTCTAAGAACAGTATTGGAATTGCCCACAGCAGTACCTGCAAGGAAGACGAAGGCAAAGAAGCGATGCTTTCAGATTCTAAAGAAAAGTTACGTCCCATCTCGAATTCTATACCCACTTATAGTAGCAACCAGGTGTACGATAAGAATATTTCCCTCAAAATCCCAACAACAACAACAACAAAACTGACGTCTACAGTTGCCGCTTCAGGACATTATGAGAGAAAGTGTTGCATCCGAACAGGAGAGTGAAAACAGAGACACGGCGTCCGGCAAGGAGACAGAGGGGAGCCCAGGCCCGGAGAGCAGCTGGTGCCGACTGGAGCAGCACGAAGGCAGTCAGGACGGGGAAAGGAAAGTGTGTCAGGCAGTGACTTCTTCTTGAGGGAAATCGTGCTTGCAGGCTGGTGGAGGTTGAGGAAAGACAAACAGAAATAGATACGGGAAGCAAACAGGCAGGGAGGCAGTTCATTCCAGGTAAAGCCAACGTGTGCTCAGGAATGTACTTGTAGCATATTCCTTGGTTCGTTGCTGGTGTATTATGGGCAAAATAATATGAGCACTGAATATCGATTTAACCAAAATTTGGGACACTGGAAAAACAGACCAAGGGAGCACTGAATCCTGATCAAGCACAATAGGAAATCTAAAATTGATGAATTAAGGGATAGCAAAACATGCATTTAATTTAGAGATGTGACGACAGGAAGGAACAGTCCCGGAGTTCAAAGCGTACACCTCTAGTAGGGGCGGGGACACCGGGCTCTTCACTGAGCCTTTCAGGACCATCTGATTCTTGAACTGGGTGTTTCACTCTCTTCATTTCTCCTTTTCTTTTTAAACCAAGCAGAGCATGCTCTGAAGTCAGATAGGTTTGGATTTGAATCTCGCAGCACTATTTTCCCATCTTTGTGGTCTTAGGCGCATTATAAGTCTCCCAGTGCTCCGTTTTCCCAGTGGTAACGTGAGGCACGTTATAACCTGCCGCATCTGGGTGAGTGGTTTAGAAACCTCGGGAAGGTAATACAGGCCACATCCTGGCACAGACAAGTGTCCCATTCACTTTAATCACCTGGCCCCTGCGTCCCCCCAGACACCCTGCCCTCTCACCCCTCATCATCCCCGAACCCAGTGTGCACCGAAGTCCCAGGGCTGCACCTTGGCAAGAATGTGGACTGGGAGCTTTGATCCATCTTAAAGAAAATGAACAGGTGACCCTTGACCTCAAGCCTGTCCCTTGGAGGCGTGGCTTTGGTGGCAGAGAAGCACTGTGTCCCCTGGGAAAGGAGAACTCGAGTCCCACTCCACTTTTGACCACCGGTGAGCCGAAGCAAAGGTGAGAACTGACACCTTAGAAGCTTCCAGGACCTCCTCCTCCTCGTGTCGCCAAACAGTTCCAGCACACAGCCTTAATCCCCTCTGTGACGGTAACAGGATCCCTGGCTGTGTGCTGAAAACTGACCCTGTGGTATTGTGATGCTGAGCCAGCTACCGCCACCCCAGATGATAGCTGCACCTGTGATGCTGGCCAGCTGCCCACGCACCGAGTGCACCTGTGCCTCCTGCATGCTTAGCCCTGCCCTGTGCCCGTGGCCTCACACCAGCTACAGAACAGAGAAGCCAAGGGCTTCCTGGCCCAGGTCGGCTGTTTTCCAGCAGGGATTATGCTGCGTGTATCCTGGGCTTACAGGTGGGGCGCTGCTTTGGGGCTGCTCATGAAGGCCGGGAGTAGGAAGCACGTGAGTCGGGGGTGTTCCTCAAGGATGTATCCCAGTGGAAACACTTGAAAGCGAGAGGTACCAGGCTCACCGGGACCACAGGCAGAGGCAAAATGGGCCTCGCCAATAGACATGGGGTCTCCCTCCACATCCGTACTTGATCACGGGAAAGGGAACCCCCATTCCGTGACCGCTGGACCTGGGGAGCCGAGGTAGAGCACAGATTCCCCTGCCATCAGCATGCCCAGGCTCCTGCAGGTTCAAAGTGCTTCTCAGGTGATGCCCCTAACCCCGTCCCCTCTGAAGGACAGCTCAAGGGCCGTCTCCATCAGTGACCAGATCTGTCCACCTGTCCAGCTAGAGCTCCTGAACTCACTTCACCACCTGAGTTTTGACCACTGGCATCCGCTGTGTCCCAGCACCGCAGCTGCTTCTGCAGGGAACCAATCCAGACTTTGATCAGCCTTGGCGGTCAACAGCCATCTCAGAGCCCCTCTCCTCAGGACTGCCAGCCACTCTCCTCAAATCGTTCTTTACAGAGAGTGACTCCTATGCCAGAATCCCCTCACAGTGACTTCACAGGGCGGGAAGCAGTGTAGAAAACACCGTGACTTGAGCAATGCGTGACCCAATTAACTAACGTTGGGTGGGAGAGGAGGGTCCTAGTTACCTAGCACTTTCACCCCATTCTGTTGTTTTCTGCTCAAAGTTCATGAGGTAACAGAATTTGCAAGCTAAAATTATACTTATTTATCTGTGTCTTCCACCAGGCTGTGATCCCCTGGAGCACATAAATCACCGTACAGTGTAAACCACATTAGAACCAGCCTCGGTGGGCATACATCGTGGCCTCTGACAGCACACTGTTGGGGAGACAGCGCGGTCCTCACCCCACCTCTCTTGCTGTCACGAGCTCTCCTTCCCGTTCTTACACTCCAAATAGCTTTTCCTTTGTGGTTTTTATTTGTAGCAAAGCATCTTCCTCCCAGGCCACCTGAGCACCTGGGAGCCAGCTTCCTCCTCGTCTTCCCCTTCCATCCCGCAGGGACAGCCTTGTTGGTTGTTCGGTGCTAACTGGTCTGGTGACCTCTGGGTGTACCTGGGGGTGTGGCTCCAGTTCTTCTCTCGGGTCCTTCCAGCCCTAACCTTGTTGCTCTTACCAGCTCTGTGCAAGTGGCTCCTCTCGCTCCTCTCGCTGGACTGTGTTCCCACTCGTCTTGCTCACTGCTAAGTGAAACGTGCTGCTCCAGCAGGGGAAACGCTGCCCAGGGTCCTGCTAGTAATAGAAAGTGTCCTTCTTTCACAGACTGTACTGCCCCTCCCATCTAGCAACTCACTGATAGGCAGCTGCCCCGCCAACGAAGCGATTGACACTTGATTCCAGATCTGCATTGGGTATTGATTCGTGGCTGGCAGCATCAGGTTCCATCCAACTGTCTCGTGTTGCTCCTAAAAATCAAAATGGCACCCGGAGAGTAGAAGGGAGACTCTTAGGGAAGAGGAAGGGGAGGGGAGAAGGGGAAAGGAAGTTCTGGGGGGTGAAAATAATCGAAGTGTATTACACGCGTGTGTGAATATGCCAAACTAAAACCTACCATTCTGTACAACTAACGTGCACCAATAATTTAAAAGTCAAATTAAAAAGATAAAAAAGGGAAAACCAAGTCTTTGGGTTATGAGGTCAGAGTTCTAGCAGTCAGACCATGATGCTTGTGTTGGAGACAGAGGAGATGATGCCTGTGCGTGAAGGACAAGGCATGCACCATGGTGAATTGGTAACCAACATAAATAAAGGCAACTAAGCTGAGTATGGTGGCTCACGCCTGTCACCCCAGTACTCTGGGAGGCTGAGGCAGCAAGATCACAAATTTGAGCCCAGCCCGGGCAACTTAGCAACAAGACCGAAGACAACTATTAGTATAAATAAAATATGTAGGAAACAAAGGTGATTATTAATGTACAATTAGTACAATTATTGCTGTGCAAGTGAGGCCCTGCGATGTTTCAGCTTGGCCCCCTTCTTCTCCTCCCGCCACAGAAACCAAATGATCGGGACCATAAAGTGAGGATGGCGCTAGGCAATGGCTTGCGTGGAGACGTGTGGAGAGAATTTATCAAGAGATTTGGGGACATCCAAATCTACGAGTTCTATGCTTCCACGGAAGGCAACATAGCGTTTCTGAATTACCCACGGAAGATCGGCGCCGTCGGGAGAGTAAACTACCTACAAAGAGTTAAGTGTACTGGGAAATGGTTTCCAAGTACGGGGACTTCTCAGAAGCTGTGTCCCGATGATGTCGTTATCAGAGTCTCAGGCCGTATCAGAGCCGGGTCCCATCTGTGTCACCAAGAAAAGCCTTGCTCTTTTTCTGAGACGATGACCTCAAAAGGGTCATCTCGATTAAAAAATCCCAATTTCGACTCGTAACAACGCCTTGGTCCTTCGCCATCTGCGACCGTGTGACGTCCTCCTCATGCTGTTTATACTTGGGCGAGATAAATCCGGAAGCTGCTGCTGCTTCCTGAGTTCACTTTGCCCCTCAAAGCCCGGCCGCGGGGGAGGGAGCGGCCCCACCCCGAGCCGTGGCGCCCTTGTTCTAAGGCTGGGCACAGATGTTGTTTAGGAGCAGTGCAGACTTAAGACCCACTCTCTACAAGGTGCGATCGAAAAATATAGTGACTTTGAACTTTAAGACTTTATGACAGTGAAAGACACGTTGCCATGCTCCCCCTTACAGTACCCCCCTGCTTCGAACACACTTACCTATCACCCGTGCCGCTTCTGCAGCAGCCTGCACGGCCTCTTCCCTGAGGGTCTGTAGTTGCACTATTGTGGCTGCCTCGATGTCCTCGATAGATTTCAAATGTTGACCTTCCATGGTCATTTTGACTTTGGGGAAGAGCCAACGGTTGCACAGTTCCAGACCCAGTGAATAAAGTGGATGAGGACACACTGTGATGTTTTTACAAACCAGCCCTTCCATTGGATGGCACTTGGCAGCTGCATTCACCATATATTTTATTACACCTCCAAGACACCCGGAGGCCGGGGATATAGCTCAGCGGCACACCGCCTGTTTGGCAAGCACAAGGTCCTGAGTTCAATTCCCGGTACCAAAAAAAAACTAAAGACACCCAGAAATTTTCGCTATTCTTGCAAATAAGTAAAATCTATATTTGTTGGCCACTTTTTTTTTCTTTTAATGTGGGTACCGGGAGTCTAACTCAGGACCTCGCACTTGCCGGGCAGGCACTTAAGCCGCTGACCGGCCCGACCACTTGTTTTTTAATGAAGTTATCTGCTCCTACTAAAGTGTGTGATGGGTTACTTGATCCCATAGGCTTGGGTGTAAGTTTGAAATGGACACAGTAATCATAGCTAATGATTACACACAAAGACTGCCTATGGGCAGTTTTCCATTATCAGGGAACGTAATATACTTAGTATTACTCTTACAGAATTATTTATATTTACATCAACGGCATAACTTCTTATGCCACTGAATCATATATTAACTAGCATAGAGTTTTAATGATTTTATAGTCAAGGGCCTGAAATAATTTCACCTTTGATCCTTAAATACATTGGATAGCATGTCCCTGGCAATGTGAAGTATCTAATGGTAGATACTTGTATAGCTGTACAAGATTTTGAAAACCCATTCATGATATGTCCACCAAAAGACACATCTAATAATACTCCTAACATCAGTCTTTGTAATAATCCAAAACCAGAAATAACCCCAGTACCCATTAACAGGAGAATAAATAAGTTGTAGTATATTTTACCCATTAACAGGAGAATAGGGCCAGTGAGATAGCTCAGAGGCATAAGCGCCTGCCTGGCAAGCACAGGGGCCTGAGTTTGACTCCTGGTACCCACATAAAGAAAAAAAAAAAGGGCCGGTGATATCAATCAGCAGCACAAGCGCTTGCTGGCAAGTGCAAGGTCCTGAGCTCGACTCCCGGTACCCACATTAAAAAATAATAATAATAATAATTGTAGTGTATTTACTCAAGGGAAAATTAGCAATAAAAATGGGTCACGGGGGCTAGAGATGATAGCTTAGTGGGAGAGCACTTGCCCAGAATAATGAGGCCCTGGGATCAATCCCCAGCACTGCATAAAAGGAATTTAAAACTAAAAGAAAAAAGAAAAACACTAACAGGAACATCAACATGGAGGGATGAATATTCACACATATGCCAAAGGGAAGAAGCAGAAATAAAAGCATGCACTTGCTTCATTTATTTGAAGTTTAAAATTAAGAGTGAAAAAAGTCAGAATGGTGGGTTAGCTTCACAGAAAGGAGTTGGAGGAAAGTGAAATGAAAATGTTTTACATCTTAATCAAGGTGGTAATTCCATAGGTTTATAGAAATGCAAGGTGTCACTAAGCTGTAGACTTAAGACATGTGTGCTTTATGTACTTTTTATAGTGAAGTATATAAAAATTGCAAAGATTTCTACTCACAATGGTACGTTTTAATTTTGCTAGAAAGTCGTGCATTATGAGCTGATTAAATATGATGTGGAGAAAGATGAACCCGTCCGCGATGAGAACGGCTTTTGCATCAGAGTTCCCAGAGGTACGGTAGACTTTCTGTTCCGTTAACCTGTGCCTTTCCTTATCCTGACCAATTGACTTTTAAGGACCAACATGTTATTGCCAGAGTGGGGAAAAAAAAGAGGTGCATGTAAGTACACTCAAAAAACAGTTACAGAAATTCCGGAAGGTGCTAATTTACCATGAACTAAATCATAATGGTCGTTTTGCAGCTAGCTTACCAACTTCTTCCTGGTAAGGAAAGTGCTTTATGGGAAAAGATAGGTAACTATGATTACAAAACTGAGCTGGAGGTGGTCTTTACCTTTGACTTTAACTTCAATGCGTTTGTCTAGCTATGTGTATAAGTCATTCGGTAAAATATTAGTGTGAAAATAATTACATGTGTGGCCACACAGAATAATGTCTAGTGTATGTGTGTATATGATATATATGTATGCACATCTATGTGGTCAAATGAATAGGTGCATAAAAAAATACTTTTTGCAGCCAGTGGGTTGGAGGCCATCAGTTTTAAGAAAAGATTGATGATAAAATTTGCTTACCTCTAGCACACAAAATAATAATTTACTTTCCTCTGTCTTAGGTGAGGTCGGACTCCTGGTTTGCAAAATCACACAACTGACGCCATTTAATGGCTATGCCGGAGGGAAGAGCCAGACAGAGAAGAAGAAGCTGAGAGATGTCTTCAAGAGAGGAGACAGCTATTTCAACAGTGGAGACCTCTTAATGATTGACCACGAAAATTTCATCTACTTCCATGACAGAGTTGGAGATACATTCCGGTTGGTTTCTCTGAATCTTGAGCCCAAAACAAATGCATGCACAACTTGGCTTGCTCCTAAATTGGACCCCACTCCACTTGGGCTGTGGTACCTCACCTCCTCCAGTCTTTGGGGTGTCAGTCCCACCTCCTGGATTCCAGAGCATAAGTGTCAGTTGAGTGGTGCGGTTAATGTGGATGAGCCACACCAGGCAGGGCGTGAGGCAGGAAACCTGGGTCTCATTTTTTGGAGCTTAAAGTCCACCCAGCTACTCTCAGTTGTCCTTTATTAGCGGTCAGTCTTAGGACAGCACGGATTGTCATGTTTCCAAGGGTGGCTTCTCTTTAGATAAAATCAAATGCAAATGAATGTGGAGCTAATCTGGTTGAAGAAGAGGTAAAGGGTGCAGAGCTTTTCTCCTCCTCTCCCTCCCTCCTGTCTTCCATCTGCAACCAAATGGTTTCTCGCAGAATCCCCAGGTCAGTGTAGGAAGTTGGAAAGTGCTCTTAACAGGCTGTGAAGTGAATTCCCAGCAACAGCACAATCCCCCAGCCTCACGGCCATCCTGCCGTCCTGCACCAGCTCCCTGAGGACAGGCAACCCTGCATCTGCTCGCCCACCCTCGCACCTAGCACAGCACCTGCCCCGGCAGTCAGTTTTGACCAGAAGGAAGGAGGAAGGGACAGAAGTTGTCTAACAATAGAAAGGTGGTGGTTGAATGAGGAGAACCAGCTCCCAGCCTCACCTCCACCCCTGCCCGGCAGGTTCCTGACCTCAACTCCTCTCCCATTTCATGAGGCTCCTGAAAATCTTTGGGGTGCCTTCACCCCTAACAGCCCAGGACTCAGGAGCCCTCTCATTATTTTATGCCACCTTCATGGTATTAAGAAGGTACTTCTGGGAGATCTAAAGAATGTTTTATGTAAAATAAAATTCATCTCTTTAGTAGGTGAAAAATAGTTCACGGAGGGGGCCTTAACATTAACATTACCAAAAAGTCTGATTTTTTTTTCTTTTTAATTAAAAGCTGTCTTATTGCCATGCGACCTTAAAATACAAAAACGAAATTCTATTAAATAGCAATTCACTAAGCGAATTAAATAGAGGCTTGTTAGTAGAGCAGAGAAGTGAGAGACCTAAACACAACCAAAAGATCTGATTTAGTTCTGATTTTTGGTGCCTTTCTCAGCCAAGGCTGCATCTTCATATGAGAACGCAGTCCTGTCCTTCGTGTTTCCTGTGGCAAGGCCAAAATCACACACTTTATTACCTAAGTCTGTGCCTTAACCTCTTGTGCCCAAGGCAGAAAGCCGTGACTAAGTTGGGGGGCTCAGAGGGCCAAGATGCAGAAGGTGAGGCCAGCCCACCACCCCAAGAAGGTGGGAGGGGAACAGTGCTCTCTGCCACTGCAGCCTGGTCAGCAAGCACTGGTGACCTCTGATTTCCTTCCAGGTGGAAAGGGGAGAACGTGGCCACCACTGAAGTCTCTGACATTGTGGGCCTGGTTGAGTTTGTCCAGGAGGTGAATGTGTACGGAGTGCCCGTGCCGGGTATGTACAGGACGTGAACCCACGCCTAACGCCAGCTACTGAACGTCATTTAACTCCAGGGGGGTGACGCTTGTCACTGTGTTCTCCCCCACATGGAGAATTCAGCAACTCGGTCAGCCACCAAGGAGTGGGGGGCTCATGTGTGCTTTGTGTTCTGTTGTAATAGCCACTAGGTGCTTCTGCTCTCGGGCACACTAAACCCCTTAGGCGCAGGGTCCCGAGCCATGTCCACACACCTGAACAATGATGTGTCAAGCCAGGCATGGTGGCACACACCTGTCAGTAAACCCAGCACTTGGGAGGCTCTGGCAGTTCAAGGCCAGCCTGGGCTACAGAATGAGTTCAAGTCCAGCCTGAACTACATAGCCAGACTCCATCTCAAAAAACAAACAAACAAAAAAGGGTAGAAATCCAAAATTCCCCTTTTCCTGAGCTGTGAGAGTTTTACATGAAAATATTCTTTATTTTCACTGTCCAGTATGGCCGCCAGTAGCCACTGTGTGGCTACTGACACTTGAAGTGTGGCTAATGCCACTGAGGGGTTAAAGTTTCATTTTAGTTGATATCATTTCCAGTCATAATAGCCACCGTGACCAGTGGCTGCCATATTAGATGGAGAACCTCTGGCCGGAAGTGATCTCTAGACCACAGGTGCTGTGGACTGGAACCTTCCTCCCAGAGCCGCACAATCCCGAACCAACCCCTGGGAGGCGGGGCAGAGCCCCGAGACCTACAGGCCCACCTGCCCCTTGGTCAGCACTGCCACTAGCAGAGCAGGAAGCACAGAGCCGGTTAGTGTGGAAGAGTTCTGTCACACCTGCTGCTGCCTTCATTCACCACTTGGGAGCCCCGGCCCAGGGACCCTCCAAAACAGGGGGTCTGCCTTCCTCTTTCAGATAGGAAGCAAACCAAATGAGGCAGCAGCTCTTTAAAAATGTTTTCCTTTTGTGTTTTGCCTTCCTTAGAGCCATAGATAAACACACAGGCCCCACGGGAGAGATTTCGAAAGCTGGGGCCCAGGTGACCAAGGACAGCTCCCGACCCCTCTCTAATTACAGCTAAATAGTACAGGGACATGGACTGGGATCCTGTCGAGTCTGGCGCCTAATTACCACTGTCCTCACAAGAAAACAAGGGTAATTGTTCTCAACCCTTCTCCACTAACAGCCCCAGTGAGGACCTGTTTTCTCTGCAGAGCTCGTTTCTCTAGAGACCTTGGGCAGAACCAGGAACGGGAGGGCACCCAGCATCTCCAACCTATGCCTGTCACCCTCCGACATGCAGACAGGCAAAGCTATTAGGAACCTTGATTAAATAAATGTCTCCAAGGTGGTGTTTGTGCCTGGAGATTCAACAGACTGGTGTCACCAACTAAAGAACCTGAGCTCAGTCATTCGTGACAGGAGCAAGGACTTCCCACTGAAATCCAGAAAAACTTCCCTTGACCACAGTTAGTCTCGTGTCCGGCTACTCAGCTGTCGCTGTGGGAGCTACTGAGAAGGATGATGGTGTCACAGAAGATGGGCTCCATCCAGTTCCCACCGTTTGCTGCTTGACCTTGAATAAGTCTCTTAATATCTTTACGTCTCTTTCTTCATCTGTAAAATGGAGATGACATTTGTACTCTTCAGAAGGTTGTTGTGAAGGTTAAATGAGATAAGCCATAAAATACACTTAGTGTAGGCCTGGAACATACTAAAGACTCAGGCAATGTGTAGCTATTGTTATTATTACTGTTAGTATATTCACCTTAGAATAACTTTACATGTATTTGATTTTTTTTTTTTCTGAGAGACAGAGGATCCCACTGTGTAGTTCAGGCTGACCTTGAACTCACTGTGTAGCCCAGGCTGGCCTCCAACTCGCAGCGATCCTCCAGCCTCAGCCTACTGGGATTACAGGCATGCGCCACCATGCCAGTAACATATATTTGAAATTAAAAATGCAACTATCCCAAAGAAACCCATGTTAACGTCTCAGTCCACAAAGCCTCAGGCAGTAAATAAACAGCCAAATACATTTAATGTTTTCTTACTTTATTTTTAGGTCATGAGGGTCGAATTGGCATGGCCTCGATCAAGATGAAAGAAAACCATGAATTTGATGGAAAGAAACTCTTTCAGCACATTGCCGATTACCTGCCGGCCTATGCGAGGCCGCGCTTTCTGCGAATACAGGTGAGACTCCTCATCAGTATCAATTTGCTTCTCTCGCACAGACCCCGGTCTCTTAGCGCACAGTTCTCTTTCTCCCATGGTGACTTCTACCAAATTTTCACTACCTTTTCAGGAAGCTCAGAGAGAAGTGTTTTTCAATAAGGAAGCAAAAATACAAAACACAGCAAGCAGAAATCCAATCCTAATCCCTTTCTCCCTAACACGACAGGCTAGCTTATTCAACAGTAGTCTTAGCAAATAACTCAGAAAACTGTGTTCGATGGGGTATGACACTTCAAATAGAAATACTCTAACTCTCCTAGTTGACCTTTCAACTTGAAAGACTACAAAAACTACTGAAGTCCTCCACTTTTCTACAGGGTATAATTTAATTGGGCATCGTTGGCCAGTTGGAACTGCTTAAGTATCACTGCTGAAGGGATTTTTGCTTTTTCTTTCTTTCTACCCTTTTCGGTAGTTTAACATTCTGACTTTTGGCCTTGGAGGCTCTGTGATTTTATAACTGAAGGCCTGAGAAAGGGAGTCAGGATTCTCGATACAGTTGAGTGTGTAGGGTTCTTTCTGTTGATGTTCATAAAGCACCAGCATTCATTAACCAGATGCTAAAGAGACATGAAGATGAGATATCTTCGGGTATCTCAGTGGACATGGAAAGGGGTCTTCAGTCTCACAGACTGGGACAGTGGAGTTTGTAGGTGAATGGTCCCTCCAGCCCTCCCACCATTAGCCAAGATGTTCCAGCAGCCAGACAAGCGCCGGGTGCCACCCCTCTGCTCAGAAACCCACCCCGGGGCCTGTGAGATGGCTCAGCGGCATAAACGCCTGCCCAGCAAGCGCGAGGTCCTGAGTTCGACTCCCAGAACCCACATAAAGGAGAAACCCACCCCGGCTTGGCAGCCCTTCACTCTCCACAGGTGATCTTAAGGCTCTGAAGGAATAAAAACAAATCCTGCACCTAAGGCCACCTCGTGAACATCTGGAAGCAGGCTGTCGGGTATCATAAAAAGTTACACTTACAGCTCTCGCAGGACCCAGAAATACCAGTGAGTTCCCAAACCCAGTGCCGGATCCCTGCCTCTCACCTTGTACCTCATCTATTGCAAAACATACCCACAATGTATCCTCTTTTTCAGGACAACATTGAGATCACTGGGACTTTTAAACACTGCAAAGTGACCCTCATGGAGGAGGGCTTTAACCCCACCATCATCAAAGATGCCATGTACTTCTTGGACGACACAGCAAAGACGTACGTGCCTATGACTGAGGACATTTATAACGCCATCAGCAACAACGCTCTGAAGCTGTAAGCATTCCCGGGAGGATAACTCATAATATTCCCACCCAGAAAGAAGCTGAATGGGCCTACTCCAGCCATTTGATATAATCCAACTTTAATTCGATTGAAGACGATGAGGGGCAATTTTTTAGGAAATTATGCATACCAGTAAAGGGAGAGTTTTTTTTAAATTACACCTCAACTTTTACAAGTGAAAAGATTTATTTTTTCAATATGCACCTACCATTTGTATTTGCAAACTGGCCTTGTTGGACGGAGGGTCTTGTTTGTTTTTTTTTTAATAGATAATAAAATAGATGAACACCAACATATGAAGTGGCACTGTCGCTTGTGTTCTTTGCCAACTTTGTTCTAAATGCAAACCCTGTATCAGTTACTCCACAGCCCCATTGGGAACTTGTCACCAGTGTCCCACGTGAAATGGTGTAAGTTAAAAATGGCAGAGGAGAGGAAGGCGGGCCAGCAATGGGTGATCCGGTGGGGAGGAAGCCAGCTCCAGTGTAGAGAAGCCGGGTCTCCCCACCCAAAAGCACCCTCACCACTGGGTGTAAATACAGCCACTATCCAACAGGTGGCAACGCCATCCGTAGTCCTTGAAGGAACCTAAGTCTCTTGTATCAGAGTTCTCTACACAAAGGTATTCAGTAAGTATTTTTTAGCTACACCAAGGGTTGCAAGCCCACGTGTCTTCAGGATTCACGTAAGAAATGAGGGGTGGGGTCACAGATGAGTGTTGGGGACAGCCACTACTGAGCTCCAGTCAGCTGATGCTTGTCCCATGAATACGGGTCAGGTTCTGCAGGGATCTCCTAATTATTCAGAAAACAGATCCGGATCTTTATGTCATCTCCCAATTTTCAAATATAAAGTCTCAAAACTTTTGAAACTTCCATGAATCTCAAACGAAACGTATCTGTGGACAGATGAGTGCCCATCTCTCTGGGTAGCACCTCACTCTCAGGGGCATGAAGAACTGGGGTCACGCTCCCCAGGTAGGGGCTGGTTTTGCCCACCACCAGCCTTCCGCCCACCAATCCTGTTCAAGAATCTGGAGTCCTTGGATATGGCACAAGAGTGTTGGGGACCTTCTGGGGACCCCCTCCAGACAAGCTCCCCCCTTCCCCTCAGCTGCCTCCGGTTATAGTCTAGCTCTAGAACGCTCCTCCAAAAGCCTCATGTATTCAGAGGCAGGGCTTCCAGAAGGCAGTTGGATCATGGGGGCGCCATAGCTGAATGTGCTGCTAGGAGGTGGGGCCTGGTTGGAGATGGTCACTGGGGGTGTGACCTGGAAGGGCATCTCTCCCTTCCTGGCTCCTCTCTTAACGCTCTACTTCCTGGTCGCCGTGATGGGAGCAGCTCTTCTCCGCCAAACCCTTCCTCATGCCCTTCCTGCCTGGGGGCCTACTGACCAGGGACTCCCACAGTGAGCCAAAATGAACCTCTATTCCTTTAAGTTGTGGGTGTCCAGTATTTTGTCTCAGCAATGAGAAGGCAACCGAGATGCACCCTTCCTGAGTACAACTCCCCTACTACTGCAATGGTCAGCTGCCACCATTCCAGAAGCGGGTCCCTAGGGCAAGCACTCAAGGGGGCCTGGCCTTACCTAGAGCTGGTGTTAGGAGGTCATGGTCACTAGTCCTCATCCGGAAAGAGACCAGTTCAGCCCATGTCCCTAGACTCCATGGAGATTCCTCAGGTGACCAGGAGCTGGGAGGGAGCCCCAATTCCCCCCAGTTCAGTCCCCATCAGGGATCCTCAATGATACATGACATGCACGGTCACCACCCCGTCCCCCCAGACAGTACCAGAAATATCTTCCACCTTCTCCGCTCCTCTAGCTGACTTCTAAGAAGACCAGAATCCCTGTCCCCTCTTACGATGCCTAACAATACACATTTCCCTATAGGCAAAGGGACATGAGGGTGACCCACGGAAAATTTGGATATGCTGCATCTTTGTGAATTTTTCCAATAATTTACTACAATTATCGCTTGTGTGTCAGCCCCGGGGATTTTTCGCAAATTCTCTCTGCCTCTGATTTATTGATGTCCCAGTGAGAATTTGAACCCAAGTGATGGAGGCAGCACAGCCTGTGTTTCTGAGAATCTCACATGGTGAGAGAGGTTGCCAGCAGCGATGTCACTGCTAGGTCACAAGGGGCATTTTTTCAGGTAAGAGGTCAGTACTTACACCGTTAGCCAGAGCACTGGGGCCCTGACCTCCTGTTACCTATGTTTTGATTCATGTAGTTACCATAGAAACTCAGAAATCTGTGGCCTCACATCCCCACCAGCTCTGACCTGGCTGGATCAATTCCTCAGCCTCCCACACCCCCAAACCACAGGTTGTTCAGTTTGTGTGTGTGAAACAAAAGCAAGCCACCACCTGGGAGAAGTAACTAACTCTCAAGACTGATTTCCCACCCAGGTTCAATCATGCATGCCTATAATCCCAGCTATTGGGAGGCTGAGGCAGGAGGATCTCAAGTTCAAGACCAGTTTGAACAACTTAGCAAAAGCCTGTCTCAAAATAAAAAATGAAAAGGGCTGAGAGTGTAGCTCAGTGATAGCGTGTTTGCCTGGTTAGTGTGAGGCCTTGGATTCAATTCCTAGCACTAGGGGGATGAAAAGATGGACTTTTTTCTTTTAAAAGGGCCAGAAATTGTGTCCACAGAAATGTGTGCACAACTGGCCTTCCTTTGTTTGAAAGTATAAATAATTTTTAAAAACTTAAGCTTAATCGTATTATCTCTCTAGTATGAGAAACTGAAAGAGTAAATCAGATCCAAAATGTACAATAGACATGGTGAATCAAAAAGAAACTGGTCAAAAGGAAAGAGAGACTGGAATAGGGAAAAGAAAGAAGGGAAAGGGAAAAAAATTGTATATATATATATAAGATGGTTAAGATAGATACACTACCATTTTTACTTAGTTCATTGAAGAGTAAGGTTTGTGCCAATAATGTTTGGACAATTGAATGCTAATGTCTGGTGTCCTGAATAACTAACTTAAAGATAGTAATACGTAATGTATTAACCATTGTTACCCTCCTATTATGTTGTTTTGAAAATTTGTTCTTCTTTTGATTTGTTTTGTTTTGTTTTCTTCTCTTTAAAATAAAAAAAAAGGAAAAAAAAAAAAAAAACTTAAGCTTATAGCCACATAAATCATTCAATAAATCTGATTTAAATGCATTGCTTAGAAGTTCGTAGTCAGTACATAGATAGGGCGCTACCGGCACAGAATAACTTGGGGGTGAAACTGGGAAGTGAAATAGAAACTAATAAGAATCCACATAAAGATGGAGACTAGCCAGCACAGTGGTGCATGCCAGTAATCCCAGCACTGTGGTAGGCTGAGGCAGGAGAATACCAAGTTTGAGCTTTTTTATAAATGAAAAAGGCTGGGGATGTAGATCAGTGTGATGGCCGAATTCAGTCCCCAGTACTGCAAAAAGATTAAAAAAATTTTAAAAGCCATCCAACCAACTACAGTGACCCATCGCTCTCTCATACAGCCACTCCACAAACACTGAGGGGGATCCTACTGTGGGCCCAGGGAAGTGCTAGCGCCAGTGTGACGTGACTTCCAGACCTTCAAGGACAGCTGCCTGGGAAGACCCGTGGAAGAGGCCAGAGTCCTTGCCATGTACTTGAACTTCTCTGCATGGTCACTCGGTCGTCACACCTGGCGGCTGCCAGAAGCCTGTGAAGAGGCGGCTAACGAGAGAGCCAGCGTCTCGTGCGTCAGGATCAGGCCTCTGTGTGGCCGGCCGTGCCCTCCACGGAGACCACTTCCATTTGCTTGGATTTCGTGCTTCCATAAAACTCTCAGCTCCCCAAGGGAGGGACTGTGTGTCATCATCATGTCCTCGGGGCCTGGCACTTAGCAGGCAATGATTATTTGTTGCCTGTTCATCGAACAATGCTGATAAGCGTGTATTTCACATGGCAAGCGTTTTTCTGTTAAGGGGAGGACTTAACTAAGTGATCTGTTTTAACAGTGCTGGAGATTGAACCCAGGGAGCACTGAGCTGCATCCCCGACCCTTTTCATTTTTTCATTTTCAGACAGGGTCTTGCTAAGTTGCCAAGCTGGGCTCAAACTTGCAGTCCTCCTGCATCAGCTTCTTGAGCGTTGCTGGGATTACAGGCATGTGGCGCCATGCCCAGCATGATTCACATCTTATAGCTCATGTACAGCATGGCTCGTGCATTTGAACTTTGATAGTCACCTTGGAGAGAGAGACAGAGACAGAGAAAATGAATCATCCTTAAATCTTATTAAACACGATAAGATCCCAATCCCAGAATTGGAACTGTGATTGGAATTTGCATTTTTAACAAATTCCCATTTGAGGCTGATGTTGGTCAGGCACCAGATCTTGGGAACCATTTACCAAGAAAAAGCACCCTGTGTTACACTTGGACCATGCTTAGGTGCTACAACTCGGTTCCTAGGAGCTGAATTCTCACTTCTCACTTGAGGTTCAGCTCTTAGATCAGAGAGGTTTCCAGTGCAGGCGCAGGAGCTGCCCAGCATGAAGAAGGACTTTGTTCTCAGATATGCCCATCAATTAACATCTTACATTTGTTTCTCTGAGACACACACGTCCACGAAGCCCTGAGGTTCAGTGATTTGCCCAAAGTCACCCAGTGAATTGACAGCACGGAGCTCCCCCTGCCCCCGGCTCACTAGGGAAGGAAGCACTTTCGTGGACCAGTGGTTCTGGGCGTGGCCCGGGGCCCGCAGGGTCAGTAATGTCCTGAACTTTGAAGACACGCACTGTCTTGGGCCCCACCCCAGCCCCCTGAATCGGAAGCCTGGCAATCCGGGTTTTAGCAACAAGGCTGCCAGGTGATGCTGATGCTGGCCCGCTGCAGAGCCTCTCAACCTGCCTGCGTCGTCATCACCGGGGCTGCCCACGCTTCTGGCCACATTTGCCGCTGTGAGAGCGTGGCAATCTGACACTGTGGTCCCCCTCACACTGCCACACATTCACAGCACCTGGGTAGCTGCCAGAACCCCAAAGTAGCTGGGCATGGTGGCACACGTCGATAATCCCACCACACGGGAGCCTGAGGCAGGAGGCCTGTTGCAAGTTCAAGGCCATCCTGAACTACATGGCAAGACCCTGACTCAAACATAATGACAACGACAACAACAAAACAAGCCCTGGTTCACCCATAACAACTAGCCCAAGATTTCTTGGACAGGAAGCCAGGGTTCAGAGGTTATTTTAAAGACTCCCCCAAGGTGAGTCCAGGGCAGTTTATAAACAACGAAGCCACGGCTGCAAGTCACACAGTTCTGAGTGGGCAAACTGTAGGCCATAGTGCCCTGCTCCAAACTTCTGCTTTAAACACACAAGCTGCCCCTTTCTTTGCTACCCACAGCTCCTCCAATCCCATCTTTCCACCATCAAGCTCCAAACCTCAGCATCCTGAAAGCCAGAATCTATAAATCACAGGTATTTAAACCCCAGGATACACCCTAGTCAATCGAGAGTCAATGAAGCCACACATATAAGGATGCATTGGTTCGGGAACAAGCATAATTTATTTCTATGTTATATTTCACATCACAAGCTGAACCACAGACACTGCTTGTCAGTGTGCTGCCCCTGGCCCTTGCTGCTGACAAGCTTCTGGAACCTTCTGGATCATTCTGCCTTGTATTCTATGGTGGGTCATGAACACTGTGAGAAACTGACCAAAATTATGGACTCACGGGCAAGAAAAATGCACATGCACATAAGCACACAGACTCTGCAGACAATTGGGAGGGGTTCACAGACTCCCTGAAGCACACATCTTTGGATTCATTGAAGATCCTGGTCTACACCATGGCCTGCAGAGGGCAGCAGGGCAGCTGGAGCCCACATTGCGAGCTGCATTCGGGAAAGCTGGGGACGCTGTAGAACTTGATCAGCTTTTTGAAAGCACTTTTCTTCAGCAGCAGCATCTCTTCTGGGAACCTGGAGAAGATCCTGACCCGGGAGGCTCCCCCGTTCTTGGCCGAGCCCTCGGTGGGGAATGGCTTCTGGGCACTCACGGGCACACTGTTGCAACTGAGGGACCGCACTGTCTTCTTCTTATTCTGCACAGACAAATAACTGAACAGGAAGGAGGAGAGCTTGTGCTTGGTGACATCCGGGGCCTCTTCTGAAAAGCAGTCATCCAGTGGGTCCACCAGGGTTTCAAGATGGCAGCTGTCTTCCCTCCTCACAGGACTGGTGCCCACACGCTGTGGCTGCTTGATGATCTTCCAGGCCTGGGCTGGGTCATCTCCTCCTCCACTGATAGATGGAAGAGGCATTCCACCAGCCAAGGCTCTGTAGCCCCTAGTTTGAGGGCTTGGCTGGGAAGTACAGTGCTGACTGAGGACAAGAGTGGCAGCATCTCGAATGAGATTCCAGTCTCTCAGGATGTCATCCCTGGTGGTGAACTGGGATGTCACTGTGAAACGAATTATCAACTTGTTTTGGATGGTGGCCGGGATGAGGAAGAGTCGGCCATCTTTGGCTATTTCCTTTAGCACACTTTCTGTGAGACAATTAGGACCCTGTTTAAAGGATAAAGAGAAGGGAAGTCTATATCACAATTTCTGGACGCATCCCCAGAGGCCCAGCATTTGTGTGTCCAAGTGACTCAACAACAACTCAGCCACTCTGGAACACCAGAAAATGCCAGTCACGGAGGCCACAGAAGATGGCATTACCTTTAGACGAAAAACCACCAGGCCAAGGTGCCTCTTGGCAGGAATTTCAAAGAAAGGATCGTTTCTGACCAAGGATTCAAATACCTTTGCCATTTCAATACCCTGGAATTGTAAACATAGAGAACACAGATTAGTAATCAGGCAAGGGACAAACTGTGCATAAACTTTCACACATGGAATGGTTTAAACCAGGGACACCTTGAATCATGTAGACCTGAGGGGCTTCAGCCTTCCCATCTTCTCCATTTGATTTTGCTCCTATTTCGAGCTGGACAACTTCTACCAGCTCCCTACTTCCTGTTACATCAGAGCCACCTGGACAACTGTACCTCAGGGCACAATTTCACCTCAGCTCAAGGACCCAGAAGCCATGTGCTTTGTTACTCAGGCAACCCGGCCTTCTATCCTGGCTTCACAGCTTCTAAACTGTCAAGGGGGCAAGTGAGGGCCCAAACGAAGCCTATGCTCTGCATCCTCCATGCCAGGTGCCTCACACAGGCAGCGTCTGCCAGGAGGAAGACACCATACAGGCACTGAACAGACTGGCAACCTCCTGGCCACATTCGAAGCTGCATGTTGCCTTGTTTCTCCAACATCTTCACATCTTGCTCCTAGAATGCCCTTTCACCCCATTCGCTCTGACAGTCCATGGAGAATGTATTTCACGTATCATCCCCACCAACACCATGGATAGGCTTTGTGCCTAGTTAATGAGTACAGAGCTTCCACTTGGGATGATGAGAATGTCCTGGAAATAGTGAGAATAGTTGCACATTTATTTAATGTCACACTGAGTTGCATGGTAAAGTGGTACATTTTATCACCAGAATTTTGAGATTTTGTGTCATCATATTAATCTTTCATTGACATTGATATCATTTTATAAATTTCCTTATTTGGTGGGGCAGTACTGAGGGACTGAACCCAGGGCCTTCACACTGAGCTACATCTCCACCCACCCCCTTTTTTTAATTTTTGAGAGAGGATCTTGCTGAGTCACTAAATTGCCCAGGCTGGGCTTAAATTTACAATCCTCCTGTCTCAACTTTCCAGAGTGCTGGAATTACAGATGTACGCTACCATGCCTGGCTATAGCAACCTTCAGAACCTTCTTCTCCCCACGATATGGTCTGTTTCAGACGGTCTCCAATCACCACCCCAAAAACCTTTCACCGGCAAACTCTAAGGCCCACTCTCCCAGAGGAACCATGCTTCTAATTGTTTTCTAGCTGTTTTATACCTTGTACTTTATTTTCTAATTAGCCATGATTCTCCTCTACATGTCTTTCCCTATACACTGATTTCCACACCTGCCCTGCCAACTTGGATACCTTCGTGACTAAGTTTTTCTTAAATCTATATAATAGCCATTAAGACCTCACAGTTACAGACCTAGAATCAAGCCAGCTGAGGACATGAAACTGACCCTTGGGAGCAAGGAAAGAGAGAAGCTATCTTTGTTGAAGGAGAGAGGTCCAGGAGCTTTGTTCCTACTCCTCATTTTCTAGGTGGACCCATGGGAAGACGACTTTCTCAAGGCCCTAGTGGCAGGAGACAGGTCCCCCATTGTCACACAGCTTCTCCTTCCATCCTGCTCTGCTTCCTCCTGCAACACGTGCTCTTTGCAAAGACAGCAGAGGCCCCGGGGAAGGAGGAGAGCATGGGCAACGTCTCCAGCTCACGGCTCTCCTCTGTGGGCAATGAGACCGAGGCTGAGACCAGGGCGTGCGCGTACCCGACCAGGTGGGCCGAGGACAGCCACGGTGCCACACGATCCCACTCCTTCCCGTGAATAAAGGGGTAGGACCACAGCAGCCATGCACTTGTGTTTATGTGCTGTCCATGGTGACTTTGTGCCCCAAACACAGAGCTTGCAACAGACACTCAGGGGCCCACCAAGCCTAAAATATTAACATCTGGTCTTTACAGGAAAAGTTCACCAATCCTACTGAAGGTGATGAGAGGAGGCTGATGAGACCGTATTATCATTAAGAAGATACGGAGAAGGAGGGCACAGGCAACGTTCATTAAGTATGTAACTACTGGGCCCTGTGCTGAGAACTATCTCTGAATTATCTCACCAGATTCTCACAGTAAACCTTTGGGAGCGATATTAGCATTTTCCCATTTTATAAATTAGGAAGGCAAACACAGAAAGATCAAGTAATTTGTCCAAGGTCACCAAATAGAAAGGATAGAACTAAAAGTCAAACCCAGATTCCATTCTAACGCGCTACCCTACGACACAGGAATATCGCGCACGGCTCTGCATAGCCTTCAAGAACCAGCACAGAAAAGGAAGCCCGGAGTTATGAAGAAAGGGTTTGCAAACAGGAAGTGTGAATAAAGCCCCAGGCCTTCTGCTCTCAAGTAGAGCAACCGCCGCCTCTGAGCCTCACCCCATCAAGGTGGCCAGACCTGCGTCAGCATCGTTGTAAGACTCTAATGAAACTCTCTATTTTCTTAAACTAAAGGCACTGTGCAAGTAATAATTATTCTGATACAATCAATAGTAGAAGAGATGAAATTAACTCATATCAAACAATTTCATTTTAATTCCACCCCTTGCTGTTATAGGACACTGGTAGCCTTGTAGCTCAGTCTCATGTCATTGAGTGGGTGACCTAGGATGCCAAGGGGGCAGAGACCAGCGCAGAAGGAATACTCAGAGAAGCCCCTGGAGGAACGAGGATTAATCCACACACAGCATTTTGGAGGGAGAGGGCAATTCAGGCGAACGACACGGGTGCACAGTGGGCTGGGCGGGCGGTTTTGGTGGTCTGTGAAACGCCCACGCTAAGGAAGGGTTGATTGTTGGATCCTGGAAGGCAGGCCCAGGAGAGTGGCTGGCACGGAAGAGCAGTGGGGAGTGGGTGGGACTGAGAGGGTTGGAGGCAGAAGGCAGCGCTTGGGAAGGCTGGCAACTGCCTGGTTCCCTACCCTGACCAACCCTCCAACCGTGAGTTTAAGGATGGAGAAAGAGCCCAGGTACCTAAAGCCTCTCAGTATGCGAGGGGCAGCTACTCCTTGATAAATATCCATTGTTGATTCCAGATGTGAAATCATAAATGTTCAGAGTGGTCAGTTATGGCAACTATTGTGATTGTGTTTGTCCTATGAAGAAGGAATTGCTTGGAGGAAAGGCGCCAAGGGACAGACACACCTAGCAATAAAGATCAGTGTCCTTGGGTTAGCCCTGCTGCTGTTAGGGGTGGTGGTATCTTTCCCGTAAGCTCTTGTGGGACTGAAGTTCTCAGTGAAGTCCCACCTCTTCCACAAAGACCACAACGGGGGACTCCGCCCAGCCCCCTCACCTCTGCGTCCCTCTCCTGGCACCATGATTGTGAAGACATTGAATGGAATTGAAATACACTGTACTAACCAGGCCTTCCATAAATACCTGTTGACATGTTGCCCCAGACCAAGGATGTCTACCAGGCCAGGCCACGAGAGCTTTGGTCCAGGCAGGGCCATAACAGCGATGGAAACTTCCAGCCAGCTGTGACAATCAGGGTAAGTCTGAAAAGATCTGATCCCACCTTGGCCATACACACCGCCCTTTGATTTACTTTCTCTTTCTCACTGCAAAACTCAAGACATGGCTCCCCAAGGCCCACTGACAGCAAAAGGATTAGCAGAGGGGATTGACACCAGGCAGCCCCTGGGGATACACTGTGCTCCGCACTCCTCTAGTGAACAGAGAGGCGGCCACCCTGGGTAAGCCAGGCCCAGACACTGAGCCAGACAGCAAGCGTCCCCAGGGCAGGTCTGCAAAGCTGACACGAGGCTTCCTCCCCACAAGAGAAGAAAGCAACCTGGGCTCAGCCCCACGGTGAACGAACACGCTACGTACATGTCTGACATGGGCTTGAAGATTCTTCACCCCGAAGGACCGAATCACGAACCAGAGTTTAATAGAGCGAAACCGCCGGCTCAGGGGGATCTGCCAGTGCTAGAAAGGAACAAGAGCCCACGGTTAGAGACGGGCACCTGCTCCCTAGGCGCACCTAGGCGTCATCTCTTGCCTGCCCTGCCCTCCAGGGATGGATGGTGTCGCCATGACTCTTGGATCTGTTGCTAAGGAACCACCCATGGCCAGTTACCCAAAGGATGCTCTGCTGGCAATGGCAGCCAGTGGCCCCCTGTCCAACAGCAGGACAAGTGGAAACCAAATCCCCAGCCCTGCACTAAGAACACCACTTTGCTTTAAGTGCTACTTTAAATGTTTCATCCCAGCCTGGAAATTCAAGGCAGGAGCAATGCATTTTTATTTTCTCTAAACAAAGCTAAGTTCCTTGAATAGTAGAAGTTAAAGTTCCATTTCTGTTCTTCCCAAAATACTCCAGGTGTGATCAAAAAATACAGTGAATGTGTACATCTTTTTAAATTATTACAGCAAAAGACACGTTGCTGTCAGTTCCCCTCAAAATACTCCCTTCCCCACTTCAAACACACGTAACCCCAGCATTCTTGGTACTTTCTGAGGCAGTTCTGGAAGTCCTCTCTCACATCTTTATGAGGTGTGATCAAAACTACGGTGAATACTGCTGCCAAGTTCCATCCAACAGAAAGGCAGCTCTTAAAAACATGACGCTGTGTCCTCATCCACCTTATTCACTGGATCTGGCACCGTGTGGATTCCAGCTCTTCCCAAAGTCAAAATGACCATGAAAGGTCAATATTTGTAATCCATTCAGGACATCAAGGCAGCCATGACAGCACAACTGAAGATATTCAGGGGAGATGACTTCCAGAACTGCTTCAGAAAGTGGCAAAATTGATGGGACAAGTGTGTGCGAGGTGCGGGGGAGGCTGAGGGCGATTCATGGCAATGTGTCCTTACCGTAATAAATTTTTAACACTTAAATATTCACTGTATATTTCCATCACATTTTGTCTAGTAGTTAAAAGTAGAATACTTCAGAGCAAGGACTTTGGAGCCTCTCCTCCAGCTCTTCCCCATACCAGCCATGTGACCTCAGGCACACACAGCTCACCGCTCATCCCCGAGACAGAAGGAGCAGTGCTCCCAGGGGTGAGAAAAGACAGGGCGCAGAGAGCTTGGAGGAAGTCATCAGTCAGTGCTGGCTCTTTAGACCACAAACAGCGGCCTTTCTGCCCAGAACCCCAGAAAGTGAGGTGACCCTCACTCAACCCCCCTACTCTGTCCTGACTTTCTCCTGTGAGAGTCGTGGCTTTAGCAGCATCACCCAAGCTTTCAGATTTCAAATAAGCACCCAAATCTCTGCCTCTCTTCCACTAAAAATGACCCTTGGCTCTGGTGACCAAATTCAATAGAGCTTAAAGTTCAAAGGCGCAGTTACCAGAGACCTGAAAATTTTCAAACCAGCATTAGACCAATTTCTCAGATCTGAAAACAGAACAAAGGTTTTGGAAAACATACACAGTTATTCTAGTGAGTAATGTGATTTTTAATAACCTCTCCATCAAAGGACAAAAAGCGGGCCGGTGAGATGGCTCAGCGGCGTAAGCGCCTGCCTTGCAAGCGCTAGGGCTTGAGTTCTACTCCTGGATCCCACATACGAAAAAGGGGCTGGTGATATCGCTCAGTGGCACGGGCGCCTGTTGGCGCGCGAGGTCCTGAGGTCGTTCCCCCGGTACCCACAAAAAAAAAAAAAAGGACAAAAAGCATCTATTGCTTCCTTTCTTTCTTTCTTTCTTCTTTCCTTCTTTTCTCAGTGTTGGAGATGCATTTCACCCATGCTATGCTGGGCTACACAATTTCTGTTCACTGAAAATAAATATTTGCCTTGTCAAATATTTATCTGCCCACAGAAAGCATTGACGGGTCCTCACACACGTCCTCATCTTCATCCTCCATGCCATTGTCCCCAGCCAGGCCTAGTTGTGGTTACCCCTTGCAGAGGGACGGCGTTCCTCCTGCCTTAGAGCGCTAAGCCTCGGTTTCCAAGCAAGCTGTCTGCAGAGGAAGCGCTCCCGATGGCCAGCAGAGGGCACCAGAGCCCGGGACCCGGCCGCACCCTGGCGCAGGGCACAGATGCCTACTCCGCCTCTCCAACAGACGCCGCAAGAGGAGGACCGCGAGCTCAGGCGCGGCTCTAAGAGTGTTCTGATTTCCAGATGCGGGTGGCAGGCCGGCCACTTCCTTTCAGCAGCAAATGAACAGGGAGCGGCAGAGATGACTTTAGCTCTGATTCCTTCCCAGTCTTCTTTTTTCCCAGTCCTTCCTCTTCTTGTCACTTCCAAAACCAATCCATCTTGGGCGGGTGAGACGGCTCAGCGGCGTAAGCGCCTGCCTGGCAAGCGCGAGGTCCTGAGTTCGACTCCTGGTACCCCCACACACACAAAAAAAATCCATCGTGACCCAGAAGGGAGGTTCCAGCCAACAATTTCCGCTGGATCGGGAAATTAGGATTTATGAAGGCTGAGACCGCCCCAGCCTCCTCCGGGACCTGTCACGGTCCCGTGGGTCTCCCCTGCCAGGGTCAAGACAATGCTCCATCCACGGGGGTCTCTGTGCCCCAGAGGGGAGGGTGACGACGAGGAGGGGAACTTCAGTGGGGGCAGAAACTAATCCTAACTTTAGGCGACTCTAGGGCCCTGAGCATTAAGCCCTGGGTCTGTTCTCCTGCGGTTCTGCTCTCCTGCTGGCCGGGCGCGGAGCGGGGCTGAGCTTCTACCGAAGACTGCAGCCCCTGGGCCCCTGGTCAGAGCGGCTGGGAGGACCCCCGGGAATACCTCGAGGACGGCAGCCGCCAGAGTTCTAAGTCTTTCTTCGTGCACTTGAAAATTAAAGCCACAGGGTGAGAGATGGGGATAGGATAAGCGCAAAGCAGCACCTTTGTAGAAGCAAAAATAGTTAGGGTCCGTCCCCTGGACCAGTGATGGGAAAAGTTTCACATTTTTGTAAGTTATCTGGAAAAGGGAGAGCACTGTAAAAATCTCCAAACTGATGGGAATGAACCACAGGAAGATCCTGAGATGCTGTAGGAAATGAACCGGAAAGCCAGTGTGAAATTCTACAGGAGCAAGGGCTGAGATAATGCCTATGGTTATAAGGACCCAAACATAGTATAGGACAATGGGCATCGTTTAATGCTCAGGAACAAAATCTAGCTCTAAAAATGCCTGCCAGGGAATTGTTCTTAATTTAAAATTCCTGAAGCTGGGCATGGTGGCACACGCCCATAATCCCAGCACTCAGGAGGCTGAGGCAGGAGGATCACTGCGAGTTCGAGGCCAGCCTGCACTACATAGGGATACCCTGTCTCAAAAAAAAAAAAAAAAAATCCTGAAAACTTACCAGAAAGTGCAGTGGAGATAAAAGAGCCACTATTTGCCTATCCTTATTCACCTCTCGAGGGGCTTCTCTCCCATGGGCAAGCTCCCCACCTGCAATTCCGATCCAAAACTTCTCAAGTCACCAGGAAGTGTGAGCAGGTCCGAGGAAGTGTGGAATCAAGTGATACGGAGCTGCTATTTTAGAGCTAAATATCCAACACTTCCAGTTGTCAAACAAACAAACAAACAAACACTCCTTCACCAAGAATGACTCTCCTGGACATCAAATGCTGCCCTAGTGCTCCAAGGTGCTAACTCATTTAACCAAAGAAGCCAGAGAAGGAAACCTGGACACAGAGCATGAGTCATTTGTCCAAGGCCACCCAGGCTGGTAGATGGAGGAGCCAGGACTCCGACACCAGCGAGGTGGCTTCAGCACTTGCATGACTGACAATTCACTATGTGGCTTCGAAGAGGAGCTTTTAGGGATACGACGCCTACCGTTGCCCAAGTGTGTGCCTCACAGGCCCTGTGCTAAGTGACCTGCATCTGTGTTTCAACCTGGGCCCCACAGCACCCTGTGAAATGGGCACCACTGTGCCCACATTGGAGATGAGGGTGCCAGGGCTCCGAGACGTCCTAGAAGTTTCCCAAAGGGCCACAGCTGCCATGGGCTCCACGCTATGTGCAGCATATTTATTCACGCCCCTCTCACCCTGAAAACCAAAGGAAGGGCTTGTCTTCAAACGGAGTGGCAAATCTGAAGAACTTGTTTCCCGGAGATGTGGCACAGGCTGAGGGTACAGGGTCAAGAGGTCAAGTGCAGGCCCTTGGGAAGGACGGGAGTGCTCGTCCCGAAGGCCACCAACTCCTCACTACCACAGAGCTCCCCTTGGGGACTCTGCCCAGGACGCCACTGTGAAAGCACCTTAGAGGGGCTCCTTCCCACCCCAGGGATGCTCCCCGCTGCCCTGCTCCTGGGGGGTAAGCAGAACGGGGTGCCCAAGCTGGAGAAGACAGGGAGAACACTCCTGGGAATTAAAAAGGCTACAAATATTCAGGAAATTTGCACACTGCCTCAAAGGTAGCTCTCAGTTTGGGTCCACCTGCGCGCAACCTGAGGCCAAGGGTGTCCAGTGGTGGTTCTCGGGGACAAGCTCCCAGCGGGTGGCCTTCTTAAAGAGCCGCCTGCGGGAGAACCACAGGGCCAGATGTGCACCACTCCCACCTCCCCCGGCCACTCACCATGAAGTCAGTGGCCGCGCCCGAGTTGGCGTGCCTGAGGTAGACGGGGTTCACGCTGAAGGTCTGCTGCAGCTTCAGCTTGTCCTTCACCCTGTGGGTTCCCAGCGGGTGTCACGGCCGAGGTCTCTAGAGAAGCCAGGCCTTTCCTTGCACCCCGGGCTCGGCCACCACACTCACCAGAATCCCGTGCAGTCGAAGTGCACCATCATCCACTTGGACGGGTTGAAGGTGAAGGAGTCGGCAAACTCGATCCCCTTCAGGAATCCCCGGAACTCGGGGCACAAGAAGGCCGTGCCCGCATAAGCAGCATCAATGTGGAGCCACAGCCCCTCCCTGGCACCTGGGGAGGCAAGGTCACCTGCTTGCCACCGCCAGCTGAAAGGCGCTTCTCGCCTAGCTCGGCCAGGCAGTGGGCCACAGAGAGAACAGCTGGAAAGGACCACGGCTTAGCGTGGAGATGCAGGACACGTGTCACCGTGACGGTTGGAGCTGGATGAGACACCACTGCCTCCTAAGGGGAGAGTCCCCAAAACCCCACCCAGCCTTTTCGTCTCTGTGGGCAGAGGGTCGACACCCCACAGCCTCTACCTAGAGCATCGGGGCACAGAGGCCGGCCTGCAGCCAAGAAAGCACGCTAGTGCGTCCGCACGACACTCGGGGGCCTCTTGTTCCCGGTGGGTTTCTGGCTTGGGGATTAAGCAGTCTCGGTTTCTCCCCCCGGGGTTCCCTTTCCCTCTTCCTTTTCTGAAGCAGAATAGGAAGGACTTCACCGTGGCTTGCTCACCACGTTTTGGATGCAGCGGGCTTTGACTAGATTTCAACATTCAAGCGGGAGGACAAGGAAACCCGGGACTCTGCTGCAGTTTGGATCTTGAATGTCTCCCAAAGGCCTGTGCTTTCAAAGCTTCAGCCACAGGGCGGCGCTCTTGGGAAGTGGGAAACCTTTAAGAGGCGGGGCCTAGAGTGAGGTCTTAGGTCATTTTCCAGTGTGTCCTCCAAGGGACCCTGATCTCTCCTCTCTGTCTCTCTCTCTCATCTCCCTCTCTCTCTCTGTATCTCCCTGCCTTCTGGTGACGTGAGCAGTTTTGCTTTACCATGTGGTTCTACCGTCATGTCCTACCTATCCTCAGGCCCCAAAACAACAGGGCCAACGATGGCATGGAACCAGTATTTTTAAATGTATTCCTGACTGTCTTTCTAGCCAGACAGGGAGATACTCACAGATGGGGCCCAGCTCGGACAGGCAGTCAAATGCACAGACCCCAGTGGTCCCCAGTGTCGCACAGACCTGGGGGAAATAAAGGCAAGTTAGCCTGGGAGAGTGGGCCCATGGGACACGCTGGGCCTGGACAAGAGTCTCGCCTCTGACATATCTGCACATCCCACTAGAACAGTGCCTGTGCCACACTGCATTCTGTTACTGTCACCTACAGTAGGAAATACATTTGACTTAGCAACCTGGTTCATATATACATGTATATTTGAAATAAAAGTTTCCCAAAGCAATATATCCTCCGGCTGCTATGAGTCCACTCAGGTATTTTCCACCTCTTTCCTAACACACCTACGAAGAGCAACTCCTGCTTGCAGATCGTTGCATTTGGGACCTCCCTGCCCATGCTTGCAGCCAGCTACGCAACTCAGTTTCGCTACACTCCCGCATCCAATCACTCTAAGCTCAGGGACACGGTCTGACTTACAAACACGGGCACCAGGCCCCGCCGCCTGTCTTCCTCGATGGCCCTCTGGAGCGCTTCCCCTCGGAGAGAGAAGTTGTCATCCACAGGCAGGAATCTCATCTTCAGGAGGGAAATCAAACCCGCCTTCTCCACCGAGGAGTGAGCCTAGGAGGGCCAAGGAGCCCCATTAGCAAAGAGAACCCCAGGGTGAACACACCAGAAGCTGCCACGCTGAAGACGGGGGGAACCTGACACAAGCATTTGAGGTTGGGCTCCCCTGGTGCTCCCAGAGATAACAGCTCCAGCCCAAGCTGCCCCACGCCCCGCGAGCTCGGGGCTGGGAGGAAATTCTCAAGGACCAAGCCTCTGGGAGCCAAGGGCTGCACCGTGCCAGACACCTCACCTGGTCAGAGGCATAGGCGACGAGACGGGCGTTCAGAGAGGACGCGTCGGCATCAGGCTCCGACTTTTGCATCTCCAGGATTTTGTTCTTCCTCGCTGCCAGGAGAGCGATCAAGGTGGACTCGCTGACCGTGCTCTGTAGGGGTGGAACGATTACCAGGCTGTGTGCTCTGGCCAAGTACCCCAGGTTTGTTTCCCCTGCAAGTGTGCATATTTATGTGCGTGCACATGTGTGCACGTATGTGTGTAACAGCTACTCCCTAAGGGGCCCTCCTTCCTCCTCAACTCACGTACCTACTCTGCATTCTGAAAGCAAGTTTGCGTCTAATACCAACATCTCTAGACCAGGCAGGCATGCTCCAGAAACCAGAGAAAGAGAGAAAGAATGTTCCAGAACGTTCCATCTTTCATGCGTATAATGTTGCTCCCCCTGCGGAACTTATTAAAAACAAAACTGCCTCAGGGATGGAGATGTAGCTCAGAGATGGGGCCCTTGGTTACCATGTACAAGGTCCTGGGTTCGACCCCCAGCACAGAAAGAAAAGTGAGAAGAGGAGGAGCGAGAAGGGGAGGGGAGGTAAAAAAAGAGAAGGGAAGGGAAATGAAAAAGCAAAGCCCCTAACTTTAGTAGATATGGAAATGGAGCTTGGTTCCACAGGGAAATCCCAGAGAGAAGCTATGTGAGAAGCTGGGGCTTTGGCCTTGGGTTTGTCGTCAACAGCTCTTGTGACATTGCACTAATATTGCCCCTCTGCAAGATTCTGGAAGAGCAAGCACCTCTTCAAGCTGCTTCCTGAGAAGGGAGGGGTTGCATCGGTTCCTGGTCATGAGTGGGGCGCTGTGGGGCCAGGTCAGCAACCACACATGAGTCTGCAGGACTTCCTGTCATTCATTCCCACAGCCTTGGGTGTCTTTGCTACTCAGAATCTTCAGGTGACCCACAGCGGATGGAATCCTGCTACAAACTTGGCAGACGCTGGCACGGGAAGTGGGGTGGCCCAAATTCCACAAGATACTCAGTGGCCAATAAATAGTGAGAAAAGCCAGCGTAGTAACACCTCCCGTGGCATCCCAGCTCATAGTTTACGGGCTGCCTCCTCCTGTCACCTCACCTGATCCTCATCACGCCACTCTGAGATGGTCACGATTCCTGTCACACTACAGGCAAGGACAGTGACACCCAGAAAGGTCGTGGGACATGGCTGAGAAATAGAGAAGGAAGCAGATTTTGGCTTTAGACAGGACTGGGTGGGAATCTTTATTCTCCCCCTTGCCGGCTGTGTGACCCAGGGCAAGTTATGAAACCTCTCTGAGCTTTATTTGTTTTCTCGAAACCTGGGGAAGGTTTATGCACAAGGCTCTTGAGACGACGAGCTGAACAGCGAGACCTGTGCAGTGGACACTGGGCCTGGCCACCCAGCAGTCACCAGTTTGGCTTCCTTATAAGGACAGAATTGCAGTCTCACTGCCAGGCGTGAGGCAGGGAGTCACCTCTCTGGCAGAGGCGCCAGCGACCTTGTGGGTTCTCATCTCGGAGCAGCCCGGCTATGTTTATTCAATAGAAGAACTCGTCTCGCCCTCACGTCCATTCTTTGGGGCAATCCTATTACTATTTCTGTCTTCTAGATTATAAAACTAGGAAAAGTGCACATTACGGAATAGTCAAGAATGCAGGGTTCTCGAACGCCACAGCACCAATACCATACCATACGACTATAACTTTAGTCTTGAAAAAAGAAATAGTTGAAGAATCATCATTTGACAGAGACCCAAAGATAAAGCCAGGGTGAGGGGACCGGCTTTACGCTGTTCATTTCCCTCGCCTGGATCTGGGCAGGACGCGGGCTCTCCTTGCCTACGCTTCTCCTTTTTAACCTTGAGGTACAAAATGGGACAACACAGGACAGTTGTCAAAGCATAAACTGAGAAGCCTGAGCCACGGAATGCTAGGAATGTGGCATTCCGTGCTGGCTGTCACTTCTCCCAAAGGAAAGCGGAGCAGGGGGCGGTGGTAGCAGCTGTGTGAATGGAGTGGGGGTAGAGGCGTAGATGACCATGGTGATGACAGGGCAGTTGGGGTGACACACGGGAAACGCGTGACCCACAGGGAGCTGGTGGGGAAGTCTGGCTTTCCTGTCACCCCTGAGTCCCTGTGCCGGAAGGCGGGAGTCCCTCAGGCACCTGCAAGACGCCGCCGCCTTGGCCGCCAGGGTGGCCATGCAGGAAGTGCTCCGGGAGCCCCAGCATCTTGGCCAGCCAGTCCATCATGTTCATCTCCAGCTCCGTGCACGCAGGGCTGGACGCCTGAGAGGGAGAGGCGTTGGGTCAGCGCGGCCCCAGCACCGAGACCCCCCAGGCAGACCTCGCCGGGCCCTGACACAGCCAGCGGGATCGACCGAGTCCCCGAAAGACCCCGTGAGATGTGCTTTCAACCTCAAGGGAAAGTGTTTTGCGTAAGAAAATACAGCAGTCTGTCCTGGAAAAATAAGCCAATAATCCCCTCTTTATTCCCTTCCCTCCCCCACCTCCCCTGAAAGTTCAGGCTTGCAGTGTAAGGACGTTTTCAGTGGCTTTGGGCACAATCTGAAGCTGAGTTGTGCCTAACGGATTATGAAGGGAAGTTTTAGGAGAAAGGAGCCCAGGGGAAGTTGTGACCCAACAGTCACCAAAGTGCTTAGTTAAGGCCACAACTGTAGCAATAACCAAATCTGGGTTCAAATCTCATCTGTGTCTCTGTACGATGTGTGATCCTGGCAAGATAAGTAATTTACACTTCAGTTTCCTCATGTACAAAATGGAGCCTCCACTGGAATCCCATAGGATTAAGAGATTAAACGAGATAATTTAGACAAAGCCTAAGCCTCAAGAATGTAGCCATGATTCGTATGGTTAGTATTTTTTATTTTTAATTGCCATTGCTATTATTTAACTTGGACCCCCATCAAGGGACCAGAGGGTGCCCTAGGATGCCACTTCCTGCCACCTGCCCCTGCGCTGCTGGTGGTGACAGCCGTTGCTACTCACCCAGGTGAAGCCCAGGCAGTTGATGGCATCGGCCAGCATGTCCCCCAGCAGGGATGGCCAAGAGGTGAGGGCTGGGTAGTAAGCATGCATGTGGGGGCTCTGCCAGTGCACCACCTGCGGGCAGAGCACGCGCACAGTTAGCACCAGGGGGATTTCCAGGAGTTCTCTCCCTCCAGACCCTCACAGCAAGAGGAAGCCGCTCAAGGGAAGAGCGGGCACTTTCAAAGCAGACAATCACGTGACACAACTCCATGACAATAAGACCCGTTCACTGGCATCCTTGCATATTCTGAGCTGGCTCCCCAGTGGTGGTTTTGCCCACACAGAAAGGAAACGAAACCCCACATGCTGGTATCAGACTCCACTGCTTACCCCACGCTGCCCCTCCCGTGACCAAGGGAAGAGGGACAGAAGCTCCAGAAGAGCCAGAGCTTGTCACATCTCATTTCTTACAGAGAGCTTCCTTGGTCTGAGGGAGCACCGAGCAGGGGGCAGGCAGCTCTGAGGGGTCTCTGGGAATGGGTTCAAAGCTGCCCAGCATGGATGGAGTCAAGAAAGCAGAGGACAGTGAGGGGGAGCGCCCAGCTCAGAGCCAACCTCCAGACTCACTGGTGAACCACAGTCAAAACCGGATGTGAGAGGAGCCGGACAGACAGAAAGGGTCCCACAGGTCTCCGGAGCTCATCTGCTCCATCTAATCTCCCCCATCTCGCCGCCCTGCAACCCTGTGTGTTTCTGCATTTGTGCCTTTGAGCAATGCTGTGCCCTTTGCAGGAAGACTTGGCTCTGCAAAGTCACCACTCGTGTGCTCCACAAACACTTCTCCAGCTCCTGAGCCCTCTGATCTCTCCCAGAGCCCACGGAATGCTATCGTTCCGGGTGCTTCCCCCACTGAGAACGCACTTGGGAGCATATTAGTGCATCGACCTGTGATTTAGTGTGCACGGATTCTTGTAATATTCAAGAGCAAAGACTGTAGCCTAGACGGTGTGCATGGTAGGAGGAGAATAAGACTTAGGTCTGAGGACACAGGTGCCATCCTACCTCTGCCCCTGACTATGTGCTTATAGATTTACCATGAAGCTAATGAACTTAAGCTCCAAGGCCCTGGGTGTGCCTGGGTCTCTTTTGAGATCATTTTTCGTTTTGTTCTCTTCCAGGTGGTCTCACAATGTGTACTTCACACCTCATAAAGCCAAGGTTGCTCCTGAGTCTGCCTTGACCTCAGTTTCTCATCACAAAATAAAGCCCAGCACTGTTCTGTGGATAGGCAAGGGCAAGAAATTTGCAAAATGCAAATTTTGGTAAACTCATGGTAAACTCATGGCTTAGTGGTCAATGCATCCCACATCCCGACTGGACTCTCAGATCATAAATTGATGCCTTCGGTGTTCACCAAGCGGGAGACGCAGGAGGCATCAGCAATACCTTCCGCTTTCCACGCTTTAGCACAGTGAATCCTGACAGAGCTCCTGCCGTCGCCATGGGGCACTCGTGCCGTGTAGGGACAGATGACAGATGGCGGAAGCAAGACATGAACTCAAGGCTTCCTGGCTCCAGAGCCCAGACACCTAAGCAGGATCTGTCTCTCTCACTCTCTCTCTCTCTCTCTCTCTCTCTCTCTCTCTCTCTCCCACCCCCAGCCATATATATCTCCAAGTAAGTAAGTTTGTGTTTTCTCATCGGGGATGGAATTAAAGCGGAAGGAAAGCTTTTCTTCTCTTAGCACCTAGGAGGTAGCCAGAACGACTCATCCCAAATGTGCAGGTGACCCATAAGAGAAAGCAAGGGGCCAACTACCTCCAGGCGCCCTTGGGCAGGCGGGCAGGGGACTCTCGGAGGCTACTGTGAGATGAAAGATTGGGTCCTCATTATCACTGTGCTTAGTGACAGTATTTTGGAAACCCCAGAAAAGGCCTTCCAGCTCCAGCCCTATCGAGGCAATTATCTGCTCTCGTTAAGATGCACAGGAAAAGATAAGCCAGGGGAGCCTTTATCCAAACAGACAGACCTCGGCCCGCGAGATGCCTCCTCCGTCGCACCCCAGCGGCGCGGGGACTCCGGCCCTGATAAATCACCTCCCCTCGGCCTCCCAGGACTGTCGCTGACCATTTCCCTCCAGATTACGTGAGCCCCGGATGGGAGCCCAGAGATAATCTTATCAGGGGGCAGGCTTTTCGGGGAAGCTTTAGTGAAACTGACATTTTCAAACGATGCTTGGAAATAGACGAGTGGTCAGAGAGAAATGAGCTTTGGCTTCCCACTCTGAGTGGGGGTCTCTCCCCGTCCGGCCCCTGGGTAGATTTCTGTCACCTCCAAGGCCAGAGCTCTCGAGAATGAAGGGGGCAGATCTCAGCTTCCGGACTCACCAGCTGGCCTGGACACCGGCCTCAGCAGAGAGGGAGGGACAGCCAGACCGGGCAAAAGAGAGTTGCGGGAAGAACAGAGCCTTCCGGTCAGCCTGGCTCAGGCTAAAATCCTGAGATCTTAATTCAGGAATTAAGCCTGCCAGATCTTAATTCTGTGACTCTGGGTCACCTCTCTGGGCCTCAGTTTCCCCATCTGTCCATTAGGGTCACCAAGGGCCCTAAGTGAGCCAGCCTGGGATGCAGGTGGGACAGATCAGGTGATGTCACTGGGAGACAAGGACCTGATGGCCCAGGTGTCCACACGGCCCGCACAGCCGGCTCCCACTCAAGCCCCGCTCCCAGCTGGCTTCCATCTCAGGCTGTGCCCTCTGTCACCAAAAGCACAAGTGGTTCCTGCCCCCAAGGACAGCTTGGCCACCAGACCTGCAGGGGAGGAAGGTCCCTCACTCACCCACTAAGGAAGGAGAGGCTAGCAGGGCCACCTAGGTGACAGGAAGAACATCCTCTGGGGTTGAGTTCCCCACTTCCTTCCATCCCTTTGGCACGGACCCAGGGACTGTCCCCAGTCTTCTCTCCCCAGCCTTGCTGTCCTCTGTTGTCCTTTCCCCTCAAGCACAATTTTGGAGGGGTGGGGCATGAGACAGGATCTTGATATGCAGCCCAGGCTGGCCTCAAACTCACATGATCCTCCTGCCTCAGCCTCCCAAGTGCTGGGATTACAGGCATGCACCCCCATGCCTGGCAAGCCCAATCTTCATTTCTTGTCCCATCCCTTAGATGGTCACGCTTCTGCTAGACAACAACTCAGGGTCCTACCCCCCAGGCCCCTGCCCAACTCTCCAGGCAGCCCTAGCAGCAGACACCCACTCCCAGCCCTACCCCTGGCTCTCCACAGGCCCAGGAGATGGGTCCAATGCGGGGCAACAAGTGGCTGAAGCGTTTGTGGTCATCCCAGACTGATTCAAGGCCACCGCCCGCCCGTGTGCCCCGAAATGCCCCATCACCCCTGCAGTCACACTGTCTCACCCCAGGCATGATGATGCGCTCAATGTCCCTGAAGATGGTGTCCCAGCTGTCAGGCTCCTCCGGGGCACTCTCAGGCAGCTGGGCACGCAGGTAGCCGGGCTGCACATCTGGGGTCACCCGCCTGTCCCGCACAGTGCTCAGGTACTGGCAGATGTAATCCACCATCTCTCTCCCTGGACGCAGAAGAGAGCCGGGGTCACAGTCTGTCCCTCTTGGCTCAGGACCAAGGGACGTGGTGAAGGAGATGGAGTCAGGGCCCCGGGGCAAGACCTGAACCCAGCATGACCTTGTCCCCAGAATTCAAAGAGCGAGAGTGAGTGATGCTGGAGGGCATGCGAGAGAGCGAGAGAGCAAGAGGGAAAATCTCCAACGGGCAGGCTCCGGGCGAGGTGAAGTATTTCCTTTCTTCCCCTTCACCACTCCTTGCTCTCTCCTGCCTCTCCTCAGAAAAAGAAACTGCAGAGTCAGTAGCTCTTTGTGTCTGAAAATGGTTACACCCGGAGGTATATACACGTGCACACACCTGCGCGTGCACACACACACACACAAGTCCTCTGCTAGCAGGGACAGTGCTCTTAATACACGGCAAAATGGCCATGCGTTCACCGCTCCTGGGGCACCCGTGGACTTCTTCCAGGATGTGATGAAAGCCTCAGGCGTGCACACGCGCACACGCACACACGCACACACGCACACACACACACACGTTGTGTGCCCTTTCAGAGATTCCTGGAGTCCCCAAAGCACAGCCATGGCCCGGCGAGAGCCCCGCCCAGCTGAGATGCGCGAAGCGCAGCTCCCGCTCCGGGACGTGGGCCGCGGCGGAGTGAAATGGTCAGTGCAGGGCTCGCGTGAGCGCACGCAGAGGCCAAGGAGGAACAGCCCAGCCTGCCCGCAACCGCTGCGGGCCATCCATTCCCTCTGCCCTCGCATTTCTCCAGGAAACAGGCTCAGCCTTCAGTGCCTCTCTCTCTCCCTCTCTCTCTCTCTCTCTCTCTCTCTCTCTCTTTCTCTCTCTCTGTTGCCCTCCCTCTCTGTGCCATGTGAGCCTCTTTCCATACCCAGGACCCTTCCTCCGTACCCCCTACACTTTTTCCCCTGCAAAAAGAGGAGGAGGAGGAAGAGGAAGAGGAGGAAAAAGGCAAGGAAGAGCAGGAGGAGGAGGAGGAGGAACATGATTTTGTCCCCATGTGTCAGCTCATGCAAAGTTCTCACAAACAGAGCCAGCCCCCAAACAAAACTGAGGAGTCACAGAGAGATTTCAGCAGCCGGGCCTGGGGTCACACACCTGTAACCCCGTTATTATGGGCAGCTGAGGCAGGAAGGTGGAAAGTCGGAGCCCAGCCTGGGCTCCATAGACAATTTGAGGCCAGCCTGGAACCTAGCAAAATCTTGTCTTAAAAACCCAAAACACATGGGTCGGTGAGATGGCTCAGCGGCGTAAGCGCCTGCCTTGCAAGCGCGAGGGCCCGAGTTCGACTCCCGGATCCCACATACGAAAAAGGGGCCGGTGATATCGCTCAGAGGCACGGGCGCCTGCTGGTGCGCGAGGTCCTGAGGTCGACACCCCGGTACCCACAAAAAAAAAAAAAAACCCAAAACACAGACAAACAGAGATATCCCAGCTCTTCTCTCCGCTCTCTTCCAACCCTCGCACTGCCAGGGGAGCCTGGGGAGGGCAGAGAGCGCAGCCTCCGGACCTGTCCCCAACTGTTCGGGGCATCGGCTCTGCTGCCCTCCCAGAGCTGGACCCGGGGGGCACTTGCTGAATGTCTGGGCTGTGGACGACCACACGGAAGGACACGGCGAGGGTCCACACAGGGTCAGCAGAAACGAATGAGGGTTAAGGAAAGAGAGAGAAATTTCCAGGGATGCTAGGAAACAGGAGAAGACATCCACAGATGTTTCAGAAGATGAATTATCCCTTCCCCCCATTTAGTGGGGGAATCCGAATCATCTGTTTTACAGGAGAGAGGAGAGGAAAAGCAAGAGGAGAGGGAGGATGTAGGAAAGGTCAGAAGTTTTAAACCCCAACCCCACGTCCCCTGGCAGGAAGGAAGCAACTCTAAGGCCCCAGCCAAATGACAACGCTGTCCCAGAGCCCCCAGTGCTGGGCCAGGATCCCAGGCGGCTCACCTCGCAGTCTGTACTCCTCGGGCTCCATCGTCCTCTGGGCTCGGGCTCCTTGTCACAGACGCCACACACGGGAGATGGATGGAGCCAGAGAGCTCAAAGCTGCCACTGTCTTCGGTGCCGCACTGAAGCCAGAGGCCCTCATTTAAAGGGTTCTTCCGTCTGCTCCTAAGCCCCGCCCCACAGTCCCCTCCTGTGGCTTCACTGGTCCCACCCTTTAGCTCACCCCCCAGTCCCTGTTGGATCTGTGACCACAGGACAGAGGCTGCCACACAACACCAGGCCCTCAGCACCCCAAGCCCGCAGCTGGCCCCGAGCCCACAGCATGCTGCTGTTTCTGGGGTTCAAACAGGAGCCCCAGCTCGGACACAGCCCCAACTCAGGGGCCCAGAACAAAGCCAAGGCCTGCAGGATGAGCAGCCCCAGGGATCCATCTGACACCTGTCGCCGCTCCCTTGCCAGCCGCAGAGCACACAGTGCCAAGGACAGCACTGGGTAAGCCCGGGCCTGGCCACGCTGAGCTGCGCTGGGACCAGCCTGATGTTATCGGCCAACACAATGGGGTTTCTCTTTATTATTACTCCATGTGTTCCCTCGTTCCAGCTTCTGTAGGTGGGCTACAATTAACTTGACCAAAATAGACTAACAGAAGAGCCGGGGTGGTAATCCCATCGCTCAGAAGGCTGAGGCAGGGGGCTTACAGTGAGTTCAAGGCCAGACTGGGCTACACAGCAAAACCCTGTCTCAAAATACAAAACAAGGGGCCGGTGAGATGGCTCAGCGGCGTAAGCACCTGCCTTGCAAGCGCGAGGGCCCGAATTCGACTCCCGGATCCCACATATGAAAAAGGGGCCAGTGATATCGCTCAGCGGCACGGGCGCCTGTTGGCGCGCGAGGTCCTGAGGTCGACCCCCCGGTACCCACAAAACAAAAAAAAAAACAAAGAAAAGCTCATCTTTTGACTAACAGAACAACTATATTTAATTACATTAAGCATAGAGGTCCCCCCAGAATATGAAACTCCAGATGAGTAAATATAGTTTGTGGAGCATCCAGGGCTACAGACAGGAACTTTGGGGTTTGTGCAGAGTGGGGGCCACGCCAGGCACGGGAGGGCGCAGGCAGGAATCGTGTGGGGAAGCGATGTCCAAAGTGCGGATGACAAGCCTCTCTGGCACTGAAAGCTGCCCGGGGCACCCTCTTCCTGCTGCAGACAGTTTCACCAGTGCGGGTTTCCTCTGGCACCCAAACGACCCCACGGAAGGACAGATAGCTTCGCAGAGCTGCTCCTGTGTCCCCAGCATCTCAGAACAACCAGCCCAGGCTGTGCTAACGAAGCATATTTTGGGGTGGCATCGTCCCCCACAGTCACATTTCGGGGTCCTGAGTCCTGAACCCCTGCACTGTCACAGAACGCCTCAGGGCCCTGCGGGCTCCAAGTGACAGGGGTGTCTCTGTTGTTTACAGCAAGAACCTTTCCCTGCTCAGGAGGCTGAGGCAGCAGGATCGCTTGAGCTGTGATTTGAGACCATCCTGGGCAAAATAGGGAGACACCCCCTCCAAAAAAAGGACAGTGAGCCCCTTTGGGTCACCCCTGAATGGATGCTAAGAGGTGATTTACAGCAGTGCCCCGCATAGCCTCCGGATGGGCCTGGCCAACTAGAGAGAGCTAAGGATCGAGGCTGAAGCCCAGGTCAGCGGGGTTACGCTCTGTAAAAACCCTCCGAGCTCCGTGGCTGCTGTCTCGCAGGGCTCTGCCGCCCTTCCCTGCTTATCGCATCCTGTGGGCCGTAGGGAAAACCCCACGTACCTCTAGTCACAGCAGTCTTCTGCGTGAGAGACAGGAAAAAACTGCTCGTTTTTCCTTTACAGAGGGGCTGGATGACTGATTCAGACACTCCCAAAGTGGGGCATGGTGACGCACGCCTGTAATCCTAGCACTCAGGAGGCTGAGGCAGGAGGATCACCTAGAGTTCAAGGCCAGCCTGGGCTACATAGTGAGGCCCTGTCTTGAAACAATAAAAAAATAAAAATAAACATTCCTGCTGGGAATGTACAATAGTGAAGCCATTTGGGAACACAATCTGAAATCTCCTCAAAAGGCTAAACGTAGATTTCCCTTCAAAGCCAGCAATTCCACTCCAAGGCAAATAGCCAGGCAAAATAAATACGTCCACACAAAAAACGTAGGCACAAATGTTCCTAGCAGCGCTCTTCACAACAGGCGTAGTGTGGGAACCATTCCCTTGGCCATCAGTCGATGAATGGACGCATAAAATGTGGGATGGCCACTCAACAGGACATGGCTGCACAGTACAGAGGAAGAGAGGGCCAGTACCTGCTCACACACGGTGAGCCTGAAAGCGTTATGCTAGGTCAAAAAGCCGGTAACACACCCACACCCTGCCACGGCCTCCACAGGAAACGTCCCGAAAGCCAAGTCAACGGAGACAGAAAGGGACTTGCAGTCACTGGGGGGCGGGGGGTCTGGGGGTGACGTCTGGGGACGCAGGTTTATGTTGCTGCTGCTGCTGGGCTGTTTGGGCATGGAGGGGAACAAATGGACACGTTCTGTAATCGATTATAGTGACAGGCACGCAATGCCACAAATATCCCTGAAGTCACCTAATTACGCACTTTCAATGGCAGACTTTTATAGTCTGGTAACTGTAGTAAGGTTTTTAAAAGAAAACAAAAAAAAAAAATGCTCCAGGAAAAAAGATTTTTAGTGAAAAAGTGGCTTAGTGATTTGCACTCCACTGAGATTGCCAATAAATCTTTCATAGGAGCGAGTTTAGGACAAATAATAATATTGACAATAATAATAGCTGAAACTTACTTTATTTTGGTTTTTTTGAGACAGGGTCTTGCTATATAGCCCAAGCTGGCCTTGAACATGTGGCGATCTGCCTGCCTCAGCCTCCTGAATGCTGGGATTACAGGCATGTGCCACCATGCCTGGCTAATAGCTGACATTTATTCAGCACATAAGAAAATGGCAGGCCAGTGAGATGGCTCAGCGGTGTAAGCGCCTGCCTGGCAAGTGCGAGGACCCGAGTTCGACTTCCGGAACCCACATATGATGAAAGGGCCGGTGATATCGCTCAGCGGCACAGGCGCCTGCTGGCGCGCGAGGTCCTGAGGTCGACCCTGGTACCCACAAAAAAAAAAAAAGAAAAAAAAAGAAAATGGCAAGCACCAAGGTGGGTATTGTAAACGGAAAAGTTGCTGTTATTTCCTCTTCAGATGTTATCTCTGCCCCTATTCTTTCTTATGTCCTGAAAATCCAATTAACCTATTTTAAATTTTTAATCTTTTTTGCGTGTGTATTTATATATGTACACATATATACATATTTTTTATTTTCCATCTTCTCTCTCTGAGATTGTCATGAATTTTTTCTGACCTATTTTTGAGTTCTTTATCCAAATGTATTTAACATGATGATAAGCCCATTTATTGTGTCTTAACACCAGTTTTTTTCTTTTTTTTTGGTTGTAAACTTTTTGTTTGCTATTTTTTCTAGCTTTCAACTCTTTTAAATCTCAACTTTTCCTACCTTGCACATAATAGACAGCTTTTAAAATTGCTATTTATCAATATAAGAGACGCCCCAGACACGTAGAAAGAGATCCATTCTCTGACAGTGACCCTCATCTCAGTGCAAGTACCTCTCAGCTTTTCGGGTGTTCTGTTTTAAAATTCAGCAGTTACCTTGAAAGTACATAATGAAAAATAAGTAATTTAGAATAATGAGGGAACTCTGAGGGCAGTACCAATTGGGTTCTTTTCCTACCTGTATTAAAACCTACTATGAAGCTTTGATAATTAAAATGACATATGGGTATATGAAAGGACAAATAAAAGGAACAAATTAATTCCAATATGTACAGAAATTTAGCATATAACAGAGACAGTAACTCAGATCAGAGGACAAAAGATGATCAACTGAATAAATTGTGCTAGAACAGGTGGGAGCCAACTGGACAGAAAGTAAGCTGGGTCCATTCTTTGCACCATGCACTTGGATAATTTCCAAAAGTCACAGATTTCAGTGTAGAAAATAAAAGCACACAGTGACATAAAACTATCACCACAGTCGAGGTGCTGGACAATCTGAGAGAGAGGCCTGTGTCCAGACTCATCAAATGATACGCATTTAAAGTACGTACTTTTGTGTATCAGTTACACCACAATAGGGCTGTTCAAAAACGGAAAGATGAAAATTAGCTGAAGAAGATTTAGATCCCAGACAACCTTAGAATGAAGCATACATTTATAACTATGGTTTAAAAGCCAAAAACCATAAATTCAACCACATTTTAAAAAATCCATAAGGAAGTCAGGCGTGGCGGCTCATGCTCGTCATCCCAGCACTCTGAGAAACGGAAGCAGGATGACGGCAAGTTCGAGCCCAGTTTAGCAACTTAGTTATTAAAAAATAAATAGGTAGAGTGAAGCGATGCCAGGTACGAGGTCCTACTAACGTCAATAGACGTGAACATTGTATGCCATAAACACGAACTAAGATTAACAATATCGACCAGAGTGAAAAGAGAAATTAGAGGAGAAGGGAGGGAGGGGGAGGGCAGGGGATTTAAAAAAGAAACAAGTTGTGTTATGGGGGGGCACCAGCTCTCCAAGACAACTGTAAAATGCATCTACTGCAAACATAGACTAATAAAATAAAATTTTAAAAGATTAAAAAATAATAAGGACCGAGGACCTAGCTCAGTGAGAAGGCCCTGGTTCAATCCCCAGCCCAGAAAAAAATAATCCCTAAGGAAACTCAAAAAATAAATGCCAAATTGAGAAGAAATATTTGCAGCTCACAGCAAAACAGTCTTGTTATCTCCAGCTAGCACAGATTTACAGGTTAAAAAGCTGGAATTGGAAAGTTAGAGGGAAGGTAGGACAGGACTCCCACTTAGGTGGCAGGAGGGGCACACTGTGACCCACACAAAGGCAGGGGGCCAGCTTTCCAGGATTCGCCGGGGGCTGGGGTCAGTGATCATCATTTCAGTCCTGGCATCACAGGGCCTCATGGCCGAGGGATGGTTCTGCTCCGAGGACGGGATGTGGTGGCCTCAGTCCTGGGCCTCCGCCTGTCCTGGAATCCAGGTGACCACAGGTTTAGGACAGTGGCTGCAGGCTCTGGGTGTCACTGGAGGTCCCTGTAAATCTCTTGTGCTGGTGTCCTCAGTCTGGAAGGTGAGGTCCTATAAACTTGAGGCTGATCCACCCTGTCCCACGGGGGACACTCCCTAAATGAGCAACACAGCCACGGCAGAGCTGGGAAGAGATTTGCTCCAAGGCTTACAGTAACAAGGGGTACAGAACGAAGGCCCGGCTTTGCTCTGCTTTTAGTTACCTATTGGGAATCTGTAGGCCCCAGTGAAGAGTCAGGGCTCATAGCAAAAGTGGCTTTCACGTCCCTGATTGTCCCAGAAGAAAACACAAATCAAGCTTTTAACAAGCAGCAGGCAAGGCCCAGGATTCTGCCCGTCCTCGTCTCTACTGTCGTCCCTACTGTCATGACTGCGCCTCTGCCTCTCGGTTTCTCACATAGACCAAGTCATTCCCCACCCAGAGGACGACAGCGTCTTTGCGTATGAAAAGATGTTCTTCAAAATCCAGCCTAGGGCCGGGGAGATGGCTCAGGGGCATGAGCGCCTGCCTGGCAAGTGTGAGGTCCTCAGTTCTACTTCTGGTACCCACATAAAAAGGAAAAAAGGGCCGGTGATGTTGCTCAGCAGGCACAAGCACCAGCTGGCAAGCACGAGGTCCTAAGTTTGACCCCTGGTACCCACATAAAAAAAGAAAAAAAAAAAAAAAAGTCCAGCCTAAAAGCCTCCTGGAACAGTTGTTCCTTGACTTCCCGTCTGAAGTCTGCGTCGCAGCCTCCTGCCCTTGTCCTTGTTTCCCCTGCGCAGCACTTGCTTCAGCTGTTGTTAAAGACGCTCATGCTCGTTGCCTGTGGTCGCCAAGGGGCTGTGAACTCCTGGGGTGAGGCCTGTGGGTTTCAGCCACCACTGGCTCCTGATGTCTAGCCACGTCAGTGCCCAGTGCTGCAGCGGAAGTGGGGATCTTTAACCCCTTTTGGGAGGTAGGAGGTGGCCGTGAAGAACGAGGAGGAGAGTAGAGATAGGGGACAGAGTCATGATTTCTATAAAATGATGTCATTACTCAAAGTTTCCATTTGGAGTCAACTAAGACCTCCTTAGGAAACAGACTTGGGTGCTGTCAGAGGGGAGGTGGGAGAGATCACTGAGGTTGGCCTTGAAACGGAAATTTGGCAGACTGTCCCCATCTGGTTGCACATTTCTACATGCCCTGGTCAGAGCTGATTTGTTTCCAGGAAGGTGGCCTCCACTGCCCACGAGAAAAGCTAGATCTGACCCCAGATGTCCACGGTGTCAAGGCTGAGAAACCCTGCTCTCTCTGGAAAAGAAGAGTGAGAAGAGGCAGGTTTGTGTATGATTTACCACTGGAGGAATTTCTTGCTCTCATTTTCCTGCCCGTCACACAGGAACAATGAATATTTTTTCATTAAAAAAAATTTCCCTCTTAGCTGGGTGTAGCGGTGGACGCCTATAATCCTACATTTAGGAGGCTGCAGTAAGAAGATCGCCAAGTTTGAGGCGAACCCGGGTACATAGTGAGTTCAAGGCCTGCCTGAAATACACAGTGAGACTGTGTTGCAGAAGAACTAAAAAACAAAACAAAACAACTCTTTTTCATTTAAAAAAATTAGAAGAAGGTAAAACACACAAAGAGGAGAAAGTAAAAATCCCACCATCCAGAGAAGCAGAGCCGACATCCAGTCAGTCAACAAACACTTGCCAGGGACCTTCCCCCTGCCGGGCACGGTCGTGACGGCTGAGGAGCGGGGCCAGAGGACAGGGTGGATGGGTCAGAGCGGTGACAGGAGGGCGTCCTCCTTCCAAGCGTGATGAGCACCGATGCTGGCTCTGAGCAGGCCAGCAAGCCAGGGACGTACAGGAGCGGGGCAGTGACACGATTCAGCTTCACTCTCCGTTCATCACTCTGGCCGCCATTCGGGCGACACGGAGTCACGGGAGGCAGACAGAGGTCCAGCATGCTGACCCAGGAGGAGATGGAGTGTGTGGACCAGCGGAAGCAGTCCAGTTCTAGGAACAGTCCAAGGAAAACACGAGATTTGCTAACAGTATGGCTACGGATGTGAAAGTGCAACAGCAGGCAAGAACACCGGACGACACCAGGATGAGGCAGATTTATTCACGTCGGCGGGCACCGATCGGATCACTCCCAGGATATCAGGCCCCGATCTCTGCAGGTCTAGGGCTTCTACGGGATAAGCAAGCAGGAAGCAGCGAGGCAGAACGGCTTGTCAATGGGGGATGGGTTTATACAGTGTGCATCATAGTGACCAGCTGTGCATCACAGTGACCAGCCGTTTCTAAGAGACAAAAGTAACCGGAACTGGAACAGGAAGGAACTATTTTACCTGGGCAACTAAGAAACCGAAGTATACTGGCTGTGGGGGGCATCTTCCACAAAAGAATTGAAGATGTGAAGAATCAGGGTGACTTCGAAGTCTTGGGCCTGGGTGACGGGATGAGGCAGAGATGAACTATGAGGGGAGATGTTCTTTTTTTTTAAGTGAAGATTTATATTTATTGAAGGTGGAAAAGAAATATGCTGTACTGGGTAAGAGGAGGCTGGAGAAGGGCTCTCGGTGGGCAAGAGAAGAAGGTTTTGAGATGAACACAAGCAGCCTGGCTTTCAGTGTGACAGACGTGAGATGTATAGGAGGGACCACCAGACGTGGTTGGCTAAGTCTGAGTTCACGGGAGGAAGTCTGGGCTAAAGATAGATGAGGTATGATTGGAAAATACGGCGAATGTTTCAGTTTATTACAGTGAAACCCGCATTGCTGTGAATCCCCCTTTAAAATCCTCCCTCTCACTTCAAACGCACTCACCCCATCATTCTTGTCACTTTCTGCGGCAGCTCTGGAGTCCTCTCTCCTGAGTGTCTTTAGTTGCGCTGTCATGGCTGCCTCGATGTTCCTAATCGGTTCAGAACTTTTCCCTTTCATGATCATTTTGACTTTGGGAAAGAGCTAGAAGTCGTATGGTGCCAGACCCAGTGAATAAGGTGGATGAAGACACACTGTGATGTTTTTATGAGCCTGCCTTTCCCTCGGATGGCGCTCAGCAGCAGCATTCACCATATTTTTTATCACACCTTGTAAAGATACTCAGGAAAAAGGACTCCAGAGCTGCTGCAGAAAGTGGCAAAGATGCTGGGATGGGGGTGTCCAAAGCCAAGGGGAGGATTTTGAGGGGGTTTCATGGCAGTGAGTCTTTTACTATAATACATTTTATTTAAACATTCACCACCTATTTTGATCACCACTCATAAATTTGGCAATCACCAGCCTACAGATGGTATTGAAAGCCATGAAACGAGAAGGGTGGCCAAGCAAGGGAGTATGAAGGTAGAGGCATGAGGATGTGGTTACTTGAGCCCCTCCCACCGGTAACCACATTTTTTCCCTCCCACCTCGTCCTTCCCGCCCTACCCGACTGCGTCTCCTCCCTGTAGACGTCGCACACCTCACACTCCCAGAGGCATAAGCTTTTTCAAAACCAATCATCCTGTAATTCATTAGGAGAAACTGTTGGGCGTCTAGTATTCTACCACAGAGCCATCTCATAATTTCTTCTGCCAACCTCTGTGCTGCGCCTCTGCGAGGCTTTGGTATTGCTATTTGTTTGGCTACAGGTAGGAATGGGAGAAGCCAATGTCGCGCCCTCAGACATTTCCTTAAAATCGTTGTCAGGCGCAGAATTGCTGGGTCCAAGAGTTTCGATGTGTTTTACAAAACAGACCCAACCAGGAAGACCAAGTGTTTCCTACATCCATATCTTCTCTCCTCACCGAGAGAGGGTTCTGTTCCACCTGTTTTAAGAGATGTTGAAGAGAGTAAATAAAATAAACGAAAACGTCTAGTACTAGCTCTTTCCTTTTATCCGATCAGCTGTTTAGAATGTGTTACTGAGTTCTGCCGAGAAGAACGAGGCCTGTGGTGCTCCACAACTGCTCCATCCTTTCTGCTTAGAGGTGACTTCGGGCAGTGGGAACCAGAAATGAGGTGGCACCACTGCCACCCGGAAACAAGAGGGATGGGCCGGGGCTTCCACAGGGAGGGCAGCAGACGAACTGCTGCACAGAAGCGAGGAGCTGGGCTCATTCTCCACCAGCTGCCGAAGGGGTTCGTGAGCTTCCCGTGGCGGCGGTCTGCCCCGCGCGGCACTGGGTCGGGTTAAGAGAGGAAATTGGAAATGAGATTTCTATATATAGAGACAATGATAAATAAACTAAGGTATATTCTCTAACAATTTTTTTTTAAGACAGGGTCTAAGTTGCTGAATTGCCCAGGATGGGCTCAAACTTGGGATCCTCCTACTTCGGCTTCCCACAATGCTGGGATTATAGGCATGTACCACCAAATTTATGGCAAATTCTTATGTAATTTTATATGAACAGTCAAAATGAATGATTTATTCGAGTATCAACGTGAATGTCTAAGACACTGTTTAGCCAGGTGCAGTGGGGTGTACCTGTTGTCCCAGGTACTCAGGAAGCTGAGACAGGAGGATTGCTGAAGCCCAGGGGTTTGAGACCAGCAATATCACAAGACCTTGTCTCTCAAAATCTAAATAAATAAAATTAAATAAATACTGTACAATATTAACCAAAAAAGCTAATAGAGTATTATAGTATGATAGTCTTAAGAAAATTTAAAAACCATTCAAAACCCTACCGTGTATTTCTGAAGTCCAGTATATAGCAGAAGCATCCTATAAAAACGTACATAGAGGGAAAAATATGTTCTGTATGTTATGCCCAAATTCCCCATGATCCAGTGTAGAAATGTTTGGGACTAGTTCTCCGGCAAAGGATTGGAAGAAGAAAAAAATGAGCCTATACTTTCACTTAATTGTGGACTTTTTTTTTTTTTTTTAACGTGGGTACCAGGAGAAAAACTCAGGACCTCGCGCTTGCCAGCAGGCGCATGTGCCACTGAGCGATATCACCAGCCCTTTTTTTCCTTTATGTGGGTACCGGGAGTCGAACTCAGGACCTCGCACTTGCCAGGCAGGCACTGTATGCCGCTGGGCTATCTCACTGGCCCCTTAGACTTTCTTAATATATGATATTTTCCTATAGACAAATAATAAATGAATGCAATTTAAACTTGACTATTTGAAATTATGATGGAGATGGTTAGTCTAGAATAATAATGAAAAATAGTAATAAAAATGCTTTACTGATTTTCAACTGGTATACAAAAAATACATAAGGAAATCATTCTCTGAAAAATAAGATTATTCTCTAAACAATCCATGAAAGTCAAAATTATAATTTATGTAATCAGATGTAAAAATTGTATTATACAGTAATATATACTTATATATGCAGAAAATATTATATAGATCAACTGCACATGAGATTAAAACTATTCAAATAAAAAACCGATTAAGCAGACTCTGAGAAAGTGGCTTTAAATTTTTCCACAAAGTGCTGTGTGTGGTGGCACGCACCTGTAATCCCAGCACTCAGGAGGCTGAGGCAGGAGGATCACATAGCAAGACCCTGCCTCAAAAAGCAAAAAGCAAAAAAAAAAAAAAAAAACCCGAAAAAACTTTTTCCCCCCCTGGAAAGCAAATGTCAGTTCTTGAGCCTCAAGGAATTGTATCCAAATTAAATTCAATTTTTGATTGTCATTAAAGTGAGGTATTTTTAAAGAAATTCAAGATATCAAAACAATCACAAGACACAAAGCTGTCTGTACGTTTAGACATCTGGGAAAGAGTTTAAAGAGGTCACAAAAATATTGGTGTCAAAATTTTTATTTGGAGCCAGGTGTGGTACTCAGAAGACTGAAGCAGGAGGATTGCTCCAAGTGTGAGGCCAGCCTGGGCTACATAATGAGTTCAAGACCAGCCTGACTTACATACTGAGACCCTGTCTCAAAAAAAAAAAAAAAAAAAAAAAGCAGTTGTTTAAAATCTGGAAACAAGCGTGTTTCCAGTGGTGACACATTTTCCACCTGGTCTGCACACAGAAATGTGCGAGTGAATTTGAAGGATTTGCGTCAAACCGAGCCCAGGTGACAAAGCAAACAGCAAGCGTCACCTGGAACCAGCAGAGACTGGTTATCTATAATGAGCCTGAGCACAGTAAATATCACTTCACAAAACAGCAAAGCCGCGAGCTCGTCCATTCCGAAGTCGACCGGCACGGTGCAGCGGTTATTTATCCAGTGGAAGCCAGGCGGAGATGGTTTCCCTACATTACAGAAGCCCAGGAATAATGCCGTGGGAGCCCATCCATATGGATGGGAGGTTCCTAGTATCATTCTGACGTTTTTATCTGAAAGTATTATTCCTTCTTCCTGCGTTTTTACTGAGTCAACTTTCAAGGTCTTCCATGTATTAAAGCAGAGTGACTCCATAGATTTTATCACGAAAATCATTGCTTAGAGGAATACAGAGAGAAAAGCTTATCAGAGTAAAGCACCCGTAGCTATTTCTAGCAATGCACCAATTTCCGTGGTGGGCAAGGATTTCTTCTAATTTCCAATAAGTAACACCCTAAAAGATCATGCTGAAGCTACATATGCTGGCACAGATTTTCATTAGCAATGTTTTGGATATTTTCTTTTAAAATGTGCAGAGCCCAGGGCCTTGTGCAGGCCCCAGCACGTAGCTCTACCACTGTGCTTCGTCCCTGCTCCCAACAAACCTCTGTCGTCAGAACTTTTCATTACAAACTAGTCTTCATGACACTCTTTTCTCTCTTCAATTTTGTTCTGAATGTCAAAAAGAAAAGGAAGCTTTCCAACTTCCGACTTCCAACCACCATGAAGAAACAGCAAGACAATGTCCAGGTGCAAGAAGACAGTGACTCCCACCATCCATACCATGGAAGACTGATGTAAGAAAGTAATTCTTGAAATCCAGGAAAGACAAAGGACATCACGAGTCCTTCTGGAGAGTAATCTGAAGTAAAATATTAATAATGGCAGCGAAGATCAGTGAGCGGTAGTCCCTGCACACAGCACTCGCAAAGGCGGCTTTCTAAAAGCATCAGAGGCGACCTAGAACTCAATCCTAGAGGTGCAGCAACTGCACACAGAAGTACTAAATCAGAATCAGGTGACCAGGCGATCAAGCTGCCCAGTGAGGTCAAGGTCTTCGCAGCACACAAGAGTCCTTGCTGATGCACAGGCCTGGCACTTCTGGCTTGATTCTCTCACAGACCCACGCTGAGAAAGTGTTCATACACAAACGGGAACAATCGACCTGATACAGCAACCACATGACCGCCCTTCACTATGGAGTGCGCACACAGAGTGGATTTCAAAACGCTTTTGTTTCATATTCTTTTCTTGCCAGTTCGTTGAATTCCCTGCACAGAGCACTGAGAATGGCTGGAATGCAAAGCTTTTCCAGTCAACTGTGACAGAGGCAAAAAAACATTTTAATTACAAATGCTTGCAGAAGTATTGACTTGGCAGAGCAGCAGTGACTGAGGAATTACACCAGCCCAGTATCACAATGACTGAATAAAGTCACCTACCGTAACAGTACGGGGTACCTGTTCCCGTCCCAGGCAGGCCCCTACACACCAGTCAGGTTTCCCATTACTGCAGCTGCTATTATTAGAGATCAAAATTACGTCTTGCACCTGGTAAAGTCCAGCCAAAAACATGACCGGTAGGCCGAGGCACTCAATTAACCTTCCAAAGCTTATCTCCAACACTGTCTTGAGACTTTCCAGGGCCGGCCTGGTCTGAGAGCAAATCTGTAGCAGCCGCACCCTGGGTGAACACATGGGCCTCCTCTGCTCCAACACTGCCTATGCTGGGTCCCCAGTGCTACGCCAGCACCCTAACACACTCTAAGGCCCGACCAAGGACAGTCACTCCAGTGCAGAACAAGCACCTCGATGCTACTGAAAATATGACCATTTTAAAAACCTAATGTTAGATCACTGAAAATGTTTCAAAGCCAGACACAGTGGTATAAGCCTATAATGCCAGCACTCAAAAGGCTGAGGCAGGAGGACTGCTCAAGCCCAGGAGCTCAAGGGCCAGCCTGGCAACATAAGGAGTCTATCAATCTATCAGTTGTGTCAAATTTGAGCTCTTCAATTTGCTCTAGAACGATTTCACAACTTCCAAATACCAACTAATATTAGGCTGACAGTCCACAGATCCCTTTATTACACTGACAACTATGAAGATTAACACCAGTGAGATGCATCTCTGAGAAGTTACCCCAGCAACCTTCAAGTCAGTGTGAAAAGTGTATTTTCATAGGGCTCAAAAATTTCTCTCCCCCTCTCACACACAGGGGATCGAACCCAGGCCCTTAAGAATGCTAAGTACATCCTCTGGCACTGAGCTATACCCCCAGCCCCAAATTTTAATGTGAAGAAAATGCAAGCAAAACATAAACCTACACTGAACATATGTGGAAAAGATATTTAATTGTAAAATAGAAAAGTAGGCCAGAGTACAGTTTTAAGGGTAATTGCTTCTTTATACAGTATAGGTAATCTAGAGGGATTTTCAGGTTAAACATTTTCATAAAGCAGTAAAACATTAAAAAATAAAGCAAGAAAAAAGGGCTTGATGTTTTACAAAAAAGAACGAACAGTCTACCAGAGTTTAATAAATTGTGGAAATTAACAATATTGTGGTGAGAGCAAGTCACAGAAAGATGCTGAGCTTTCACAGGGAGAAGGGAAAGGACCATTAGACGTATCCATAGCATCACTGTAGTACAAAAGTTCTGGTTCTACATACAAAAGCAATTTCTTCCATAAGAATAATTTCCTGCGGGAGGGAAGGCTAAGTCCTTGAAATATTGCAGAAACCCATATGCATTGAGTTTTCCAAAAACATCATCTTTAAATCCAGTGCCTTAAAGTGCTTTCATGTGGAAATCATGATGGAAGGCACAGAACAGTTTCACATCCCCACAATGAAATTTTCAAAAAAGCATAGATTTCGCAGACTTTGTAAATTCAAGTTCTCTTGTAAGCTGCTCCAAGAATATTGTCATTCCAATAAAACCAGCTGCCAGCTTACTTAGTTTTAATGACCTACAGAATAAAAGGTTTATTTCTGCTAACTTTCATCATCTTTGTGGGAAAAATATCTTTGCAAGTGATGCATTTTGAAATTATAAAACATGCAGAATATGTACAAACAGAAGATTTAAAAAATATTTGCTTCATATACATGTAAATCTACTTGGGTATAGCTGAAATTGAACAAATATAAAAGTTTTGCTTTCTAAAAAATGTTTTCAGAGAATCTGAGACAACTTAAAGCTGTACAAAGATTTCCTGGGAGAAATCTTCTCTCCATATAGAAGTTTATACCTACAAGAGTAATTCCAGCATCAGTCCACCATAATTATCACACAACATTTGGTCTAACCAACAACGATCACCCTTAAAACTGCTCTGTTTCTGAGAAGATAATGTTCATACTAAAATCAAAAAATTCACAACAACAGTGGCTTATTGTGGTTTTGGATCTCATCAACAATCTTTACCAACTCATTTGGAACTGTAAAAAAAAAAAAAGAAAACAAAAACTATTTACAGAATTCAGTTTTAAATACATTTCACAACTTCTAAAGTTTTATGTTACAAGAGTTGAAAGCTCATAGCTGAAGCCCAATTATCGATCGGTAGTCCCCTCTTATCCGGCATTCCCACGGCTGCGCCTTGGTGCGTACAGTTCAAGACTGCATTCCTTCTTGACCAAGAATAAAACCCAATCGCATGTCCGCTCCCGTCAGACAGCCTCTTTGCCGGTCTGAAGACGAGTCATAGCTTCTAGCTTCTGCCTGTAGGCTTCTGCTTCCTGCTCTTTCTTAAGAAGTTGCTGTCGGTATTTCTGTGCTTCTCGATTCGCTTCGTCCAGCTGTTTCTGAAGAGCTTCTCTCTCCTAATTAAAAAAAAAACTGTTTAAAAAAAACCTTTTTTTTTTTTTTTTACAAATACATTAACACATACAAGCGTGCATCCTTCAAATAAAGACGCTGCAATAGCCCGAAGCGGTCACTCACTGACAGTTCCTAGACATTTTGCCTTTCCAAACAATGCGGTAGTCACTAAGCCCCTCATTTTGTGCTCCACAATATGAGATGCAGATTACTGTCCAGTCTCAAGAAAACTGTTTCCTAAATAGAAATGAGTCTAAAGAATAAAACCAGATTGGGTATGTGTACTTTTATATGTACTATATGAAGTTTTAAGAGTACACTATACAACCATATCTCTTCGCGTCGTTTCTCAGGTTTTCATCTGAAGGTAGTCACATTTATGGAGCACCCACTACATAACAAGGTGATCTCCAACGACACATCTCTCAGGTACTACACCTGTGTTAAAGAAAAATGACGCTGAGAGTGGATGCAGCTGCCCAACGTGACGCAGGCAAGAGCAGGGTTTATGGGACCCTGCTCTTACTACTTTTCAAACTACCCTCTCCTACAGCAGCTGTGCTAGGTTAAGCCACGCCATTCAACAAACCAATAAAATCTATTCTCTCTTCCTTGACGGCTCATAGTAAATAGTTACACAGGCACAAAATGTCCATTATAAATCCAGTAAGCTGAGGGCCAAAACACGAATCCAGTCCAATGAAAATGGTGTTTCTTCTTCTCCTCACTCAGGCCCTCGTCAGTTACGTCAGGGAAAACACTTCCCAGAACCCTCTCCCCGACCGGACCGCCAAGCACGGGACGAAAGCTCATGGCAAGTTCCTGCCGTCTTAGGCCCAGGACCTCTCAGTGAGGTGAGGGCCGGGACAGAACCCCTGTCACAAGGCAGGCCAGGCTCCCACCGGACAGGACTGGCCAGCAGGAAGCAAAGGTGCAGGGCCAGGCAGCCCACGGAGAGGGACTACACACCCACACCTCCTGGACCCGCGTCTATTCAGAATGGTGACCGTCCCCTCCCCGCAGAGGAGCAGATGCCATTCTCCTGCCTTCCTGTGACCCCGCTCCTTTGTCACACTGGGAATGAGGCTAGAGGCAACGTTTATCCCACGGGCCCACCGGACCTGGGAGTGACTGATTACAGAAGGAGCCTACAAATCTTCCAACTACACAAAATGTGCAAGCACAATAAAAGACGCCCCTCGCCTCCGAGGTCAGGTGTGCAGGCTCCAGCCCGCTGCACCCCTTCTTCCCCTAATGCCAGGAAGGCGGGCGGCAGCACAGGAAGAGGTCAGCGGAGCCATCACAGCTCCGAGCAGCCCCGCGTGGGCTGGGGGCGGGGCTCGGGTGCTCTCAGACACGCACACGTGTTCTAAACTCACTGTACCAAGCGCCTCTCGTTTTCAAAATGCAAAACAATGTGCCCCGGGTTGGTAGGAAATAGTAGGTATCTTTTAGGATTAAGATTAGCAAGTGACTATTATTGCAGAAGACAAAAGCAAACTGAGGTAAACAGTCTAAAAGCTGAAAAACAGTTGAACCCTATTTCCCTATTTTTGTTTTGAGAAATGGAACACACACACGTATCACACACACCCCCACACTGGGGTCAAAGCCAGGGCCTTGCGAGTACTGAGCCACAATACACCTCCAGCCCCGAGAAGCAGAATATACTTAATATAAATGAAATGACCACTCCCTTCTGCCTATTAGACCAAATAAAAGACTCATTTTACACTGTATTTTTTACTAAATCTGTAAAATCTGAAAGATAAGGATTATTAGCACCACTCTGAATACATTAAGAACATGATTAACACTACTGATTTTTATACTTTTTTTTTTTTTTTTTTTTTTTACTTCTCAAGAATATAGGTACAGGGGAAAATTTTTCCATTTCACTTCAAAGCAAATAAAAATCTCTGGAAATGCCAATTCTTATTTTACTCACAGAAATCCTTCATTTCTGTTTGTCAAATGTTCACTGAACATAAAAGACAGTTCCTTAATGCAAGTAGCAATTCAGTTGCTTCAAATATTAATAACACAAGAGCCTGACTTCTGACATTTATATTGAAACAGAAATGCCAATTCTGTGGCATTAATCTTTTGCAACAAAGTCACAATGAAAAGTTTTGACATTTTAAAATAAACACAGTATTACACAGCTGTAATACTGAAGTTTTTTTCTAGGGCCTGGGGTTTTGTGCAGTGGCAGAACACATAGTTAGCATGTGCAAAGTCCATAGCATGAACACACGCATGCACACACACTCCCCCCCCAATGTATTTTCCTATCAACAGTCCAATTTAAAGCATTCCCAGATAAAAGGTCTGCTAATGATCAACATTTGATGGCAGTAGGAAAATATTTAGCTTATGTCACACCACCAAACCAAAGCAATGTTACTACTAATGGAATGATTGGAAAAAGGAAGCTTTATTTTACTGATCTTGTTTTATTTTAAACACAATTCCTTCATTCTGTTTCAGTTAACAGCAATGATCTCTAACAATTTTATCATTTTTAATATATAATCTTTTAACATCCAAATTTGTATTTTGCTTTATTATAAACTCAAAAATCATTATTGTGACTTACCTTCTACCATACTGCAATGTTTAAGTTTTATTTTTAGGAGGAAAACATGGAAACAAAGCTTTTGTAAATCAGGAGGGGAAGAGGGGTTGAAGGGAGGGGAGGGAAAGGGGAAAAAAAGAATCAAGGTATATCATGTACAGGCACAAATGCCCTGTGGTGAATATGATCATTATGTATATCTAAAATGTACCAATAAAAATAATTTAAAAATTTTTTTTTTTTCTTTTTTGAGACAGGGTCTCACTACATCGTTCAGGCTAGCCTCGAACTCGAGACAATCCTTGTTCAGCCTCCCAAGTGAGGGATTATAGGCATTTGCCACCAAGCCCGGTTTCAATGTAAATTTTAGAATAATGATAGCAACTAACATTTACTGAACTTTTACTATGTGCCCATCATTGTATTAATCCTTCATATGCATTCTCATTTCATCTTTCCAACAAATCTTATGCGGTACATGCTATTTTCCCACTTTTGTTGATGAGGAAGCCAAGGCTTGAAAAGTTAAGCTGAACTGATTAACTAATTAAAAATTATAAAATTCAAATCTAAATTTGATTGCAGACCCATATTTCCAGCCACTCATTTTGCTTTTGTTTTTTGTTTCGAGACAGGATCTTATTATGTAGCCCAAACTGGCCTAAAACTTTCCTGTCTCAGCCTCCTCTAGTGCTGGGATTCCTAGACTGGGGTGGGGGGGACTAGGCCACATATGTGAGATGTTTCCTTGTGTGTGAAGATCAGTTTTCTAACTGCCCTGGGCCAAATGTGGCAAAGATGATCTTATTTTTATAAAGTTTCTCAAAACACAGCCACGCCCACATTTCCAAATTGTCCACGCTGCTTTCTCACTACAATGGCAGAGCTGCGCAGTTGCAACAGGGACTCTACACCCATAAAAAAGAGATAAAACTTTAACAGATCAAGAAAGATGCCCAGCTGGGGCAGTGGCACACACCCGTAATCCCAACTACTGAGGCCGAGGCTGAAGGACCACAAGTTTAAGGCAGTCTGGGTAACCTAGCAGGGCCCTGCCTCAAATTAAAAAAAATAAAAGACCAAAAGGGCTGGGGGGCCGGTGAGATAGCTCAGCGGCACAAGCACCCACCTGGCAAGCGCAAGGTCCTGAGTTCGACTCCTGATACCCGCATCTTTAAAAAAAAGGGCTGAGGATGTAGCTCAGTAGTACAGCGCTCCTGAGCTCAGCCTCAGGAATAGATTTTTAAAATTTTTTAATAAAATATTACTGTTTACCATTTATAGAGATTTTAAAAAGAGCACTAAGGTTCTCAATCCAACCCTGGTTAAAGGAGACAAATATTTCATAAATAGAGCTGGGGGGTAGCTCAGTGGTAGAGCGCTCGTCCAGCATGCATGGGGCCCTGCGTTTGAGCCAATCCCAGAATTAAAAAAAGAAAAAAGTTAATTTCAAAAATAAAATTCACTAATGCACACATTCATCTCTAATCTGAGTAACAAAAAGTAAAGATCCTTCCTAGATTCACACAGGAATAGAGACACTGTGCTATTCCTAATGCATTAATGACACTTTCTCCCTCCCACATGTACGAAGATTAAGTTCAACTGTGAACAGGTTAATGTTTATTTACAGAAGAAAGTGGGAAACAGCACTTTCTCCAAAAGAATCCTCAACACAGTAATATCAAGAGGTCGTGGGCCGGTGAGATGGCTCAGCGGCGTAAGCGCCTGCCTGGCAAGCACGAGGGCCCGAGTTCGACTCCCGGAACCCACATACGAAAAAGGGGCTGGTGATATTGCTCAGTGGCACGGGCGCCTGCTGGCGCGCGAGGTCCTGAGGTCGACCCCCCGGTACCCACAAAAAAAAAAAAAAAAGAGGTCATAACAAGTTTATACACTATCATAATTTAGTGTCTTGCTTTTATCCTCCTAAAAAATTCTACATTGCTATAATGCAGATGTAAATGCCACAACATTTATGTAAATTTCGTATAACTTAAACTAATTTTCCCAGGGATTATTGGGGAAATCTTTCTACTGTTAATTGGAAAACACTACAAACGTAAGTTTGTATCACCTTCTTTACAGTCACTCTGGCAACTGTGGGCACGAGCACAAAAAGAAAATGGATGAATGCTGGATTCAGTATATGAGGTGATTTTTAAATTCCTTTAGGGTTCCTCAATCTTAGTGTTGATGTTTCTGGAGCACATAAATTCTGAATGCTGTCCTGAGCATCACAGGATGTCCATTCCACCCACCAAATGCCAGTGGTTTGCCACTGACTCTAACAACCCCAAAAGTCCCCAGGCATTGCCAAATGTCACTTGGGATCAAAATCGCCCTAGCTGAGAATCACCACTTTATACAAATTTTGGGTTAGAGGCTGTTGTTATTTCAGAAAGCAGTATAAAAGTCTTCCCCAAGATAACATTACTGGTCATCTAAGAATAAAGTCAAAGGTATGACTTCAGGTACGACACACCAGTAACTCCCCGGCTTGCCATGACCCCTGAGGTCATCTCTTCCTCCCCAACTCCAGCCCGCCTCCACACCTATGTGCACTGTGTGGGTCAGTCTCTCCGCAATTGCTGCAAGAGGTCCTGCAACCCTGTCTTGAACAATTCCAGTGACAGAAATAAAAGATTTCCACCACTGGAAAGTTCTATTAAAAACAGAACAGATAGAAAACCCTGTTCTTAGCTGGGCATGGTGGCGTACACCTGTAGTCCCAGCACTCAGGAGAGGCTGAGGCAGGACGATCACTGTGGGTTTGAGGCCAGCTTGTGCTACATAGTGAGTTCAAGGCCAGCCTGCACTACATAGTGAAACCCTGTCTCAAAACAAAAACAAAACAAAAAAACCCCTCTTTATTCCAAGCTAAAATTCCATCTCCCTAAAATTCAGTCTCCTTGGTCCTAGTTAATTAATACGCCTCAATTCCCACTTTCTTCTTATTGGAATTATATTCCCTAATCTTTGAAAGAGGAAAAGAGAATCAGGCAGGCAGAACTGGGAAACAGGGACTATTCACTGGTCACTGGAAAGAAAGGTACTAGCTGCACATTCATCATTAGAAACATACAACTTGTTGAATAATCTTATATTTAATAAAAATTCAAGTATTTTTTAAATGTTTTATTAGATAACTTTTAAATGTTTTATTTAAAATGTTTTATTGACAAAATTTTTTTCACCTTATGTTCTTAAAAAAAGAACATCTAACAAATCAGAAAATGACAATAAAGAGTATTAAATAATAAGTATGCTGATATTAGTCAGTGGAACTGTAAGAACTTCATGTTCCTGCATATCACTTTAAATTCTGAAGAACTACAACACCCCGCACTGAATAAAGTTATAATTTTACCAGATATTCTGGTTAAACCATTAATCAGATTCTTTTAAACTCAATAATGTATTATTTATGAATATAACCAAAAATGTAGCTGATAGTTAAATGAATATAGGAAGGTATATTCTAGTTGTGTTTAGTTAAGAGTTATGCTACCTGTTAGTGAATTTTTACAAAAAGTCCCCTTCCTGTGGTAACAAGAACTTTCAACGAACTGCTATTCACCAAATTTACTGTGTATATGTAATAGGTATACTAAATATACTATATGAGTATGCTTTTGAAATAAAAACCCTAAAATGGAGATATTATTCTGGATTCTAATCTAGAAGAAAACAGACTCAGAAAGGTAAGATAATTTGCTTTGAAGTTGATAGTCAAGAGAGGGTATTCAAAACCCAGCTTAGCTGATTATGAGTTCAGCTCTGTTTACACAGCTGTTACTCAAAAACAACTTTGTTTGCATTTTATGTAAGTTATAAATTCAGGTAACGTAATCTTATTTATACTCATGTGAGGGGAAAAGAAAAAAACCTGTGGGTAACTGTGGTTTGTACTACAAACTAATGTACATTTATAAACTAGTTCAAGAGGAGAGAAAGAAGGTGAATCTTAGCAGTTATATACTAATTTAAAAAAAAACAACCCATTAGAGAGACATCAACCTTCTTTAAGAGGACCCTGGATAGCTCAATTGGGCATTTATTTGAGTTTCACTTTTGCAAGAAAAAAAATGTCTTTCGTCAGTATACAGCTGTATTTCCCTTAGTGACTTGTAAGAATGACATGTAGAAGACAAACAGAAAACAAACGATGGAAGGTGAAAACCGAAGACACACCAATGTCACCAGATGGCAGGCTTTGTTACAAACAAATCTTCACTCACTCATTCATTCAATATTTATTTATTGAGGGCTTGCTATATGTATAAGGCAAAAAAAAAGTAAACAAAAGGATAATACCATGCACTTTCATTCTGTATCAAAAAACAAAAACAAAACACTGTAATAAATATAAAAGACAAAAATAATAAAAAATAAAAAAAGAATTTATTTTGGACGACTGCCGCTAAACACACCGGGTAAAAGACTCCTTACTTCTATTTCTGCAGATTCCACCCGGTTTTCAATTATCTCAATACACTGTCTCTTAGCCGGTGGCTCTTCACTTATAACAGTTTCCTCAGCGATATCTGTGGCAGGCACTGTTAACACTGAAAAGAAAAACGCACGCGTTACTTCATCCTCAGGTGCCTTAACAGAAATAAAACTGGTAGTAACTTCATTGATGCTGCTCACCCAAAATACACACATTCCAAACAATTTCAAAACACCACCTTGCTTTTTGTCTATTTCACTGTCTTGCTTCTGTACTGAAATCTACTTATTACTTACAGTATTTAGTTTTTTAATTTTATAGTATGTTCATTCACAGGGCTCTAAAATCAAAGTATTTAACAAGCATATTTTGAGAGGTCTCATACCCACCCCTACCAATACAATCACTTTTTACTAGTTTCCTGTGTGCTCTTGCACTAATTTACGTGAGAACAAGCATGCATATGCACGGACAGCACACCTACCGTGCACCGCTCAGATGCACACACCCAGCACACCGCTCTGCCTGTGTTCACCGTCTCTTACACAAGCACATGGCTTCCTTCCTGCGAGCGGCGGATCCTGTCCTGTCCTATTTCATCATGAACTCATCATAAACCTGTTCTCCTACTGGATTCCTGGATTGTGCCCCAGCTTTTGTCATTCTTTTTTTTTTTTTGTGGGTACTGGGGGTCAACCTCAGGACCTCACGCGCCAGCAGGCGCTCACACCGCTGAGTGATATCACCGGCCCCTTTTTCACATGTGGGTTCCGGGGGTCAAACTCGGGCCCTCGCGCTTGCCGGGCAGGCGCTTACGCCACTGAGCCATCTCACCGGCCCTGTCATTCTGTATTTTTTTTTTTTGTGGATACCAGGGGTCGACCTCAGGACCTCGTGCGCCAGCAGGCGCCCGTGCCGCTGAGCGATATCACCGGCCCTTTTCTCATATGTGGGATCCGGGAGTCAAACTCGGGCCCTCGCACTTGCCAGGCAGGCGCGTACGCCGCTGAGCCGTCTCACCGGCCCGGCCCTGTCATTCTTTATAGGAAAGTAAATACAGAGAGAGGCTGCCCTTGCTCTGCAGGACAGGACCATGCAGAACCATCCTAATCATCCATGAGGCAGCATTTTAAAGTTTGTTCTAATATTTACTCTTTCCAGAGTTTCCCGTGTTTTTCTTCTTTCCTCTTCTCACCATCAATACAAGAACCATTTGGTGAGCTCTGGGAAAACCTACCGGTCTCTGTCACAGACTGAAGTACTCAGGTAAAATGAGGTCCTGCGTTTGCGTACGTAAGGTAAGACCAAGTCACATGGGTGCCCTGATCCACCGTGACTGGTGTCCTTACGAGCAGCGTGGCCAGGACACAGACACCACACACGCTGAGTGGCCCACATGAAGACACAGCTGGGTGGCCATGTGCAAGCCAAGGAGAGGCCAACACCGTGAGGCTGGACCGCAGCTTCCAGACTGAGAAAATGCATTTCTGCTGCTGCTCACGTCACACAGCCTGTGCACTGCGTTACAGCAGCCCGAGCAAACTAGTGGTCTTTTTTTATGACGTACCAAAGTTATAAATTAACGAGAATTGAGGCCTTGATGATTTTGAGCCTTCTCTTCCAAAATCATGGCTTTCCTTCCATTTGTTCATCAGTAATTTTTATCTGTATAATGTTACATTTTCGAGACAATTTTTTTTTTTTTGGTACTGGGAATCAAACCCAGGGCCTCACGCTTGCCAGGCAGGTGCTGTGCCAGGCAGGTCCTGGCCTTTAGATACAATTTTTTCTTTTTTTTTTTTTTTGTGGGTACCGGGGGTCGAACTCAGGACCTCGCGCGCCACCAGGCGCCCATGCCGCTGAGCAATAGCACCGGCCCCTTTTTCATATGTGGGTTCCGGGAGTTGAACTCAGGATCTCGCACTTGCCAGGCAGGAGCGTATGCCGCTGAGCCATCTCACCAGCCCTAGATACAATTTTCTGCTTTTTTTTTAAAAGCAGATAGAAATTTTTTAAGTGTTTTCTTTGCTTGTAAACTATTTTTTTTATTATTTTAAAGAAAGAAAAAATAAATAAAAAATAACAGTAACAATAAAACAAGAGTTTCAAAACAGGCTAGTAGGTCAATAACAATATTGGTATCTTCGTAGTAGTTATTCAGAGTACAAGATATAGGCAAAAAATACCATCCAAACAGTATTAGCTCAAACCTGTCTTTTCAATGAACTAAGAGAAACCAGCTGTATAACTATCTTATCTTTTGTATATATATTTTTCTTTTTCCTTCCTTTCCTTTCCCCTTTCCCAGTTTCTCTTTCCTTTTGAGCAGTTTCTTTCCAATTCACAATATCTATTGTACATTTTGGATCTTACTCATTCAGCTTCTCACACTAGTGAGACAATATGATGTTTACACATGTGGGTCTGATTTATTTCTCATGAATATGCTCTCAAGTTGCATCCATTTACCTCTAAGTCTCAAGTTTATCCATTTTTTTTTTTTTTTTTTTTTTTGTGGGTACCGGGGTCGACCTCAGGACCTCGCGCACCAGCAGGCGCCCGTGCCGCTGGAGCGATATCACCGGCCCTTTTTTTCGTATGTGGGTTCCGGGAGTCGAACTCGGACCCTCGCACTTGCCAGGCAGGCGCTTACGCCGCTGAGCCATCTCACCGGCCCAAGTTTATCCATTTTTATGGCTGAGTAGTACTCCATTGTATAAAAGAACCACATCTTTTTTATCCATTCCTCGGCTGATGGGCACTTGGGTTGTTTCCAAAATTTAACTATTACAAATCGTGCTGCTATAAACATGGGTGCACATACATCGCTGCAGTATGATGTTTTTAATTCTTCTAGGAAAATACCCAGAAGGGAAAAAGCTGGGTCGAATGGGCCCTCTAAACCCTGGTTTTCTGAGGAATCTCCACACTGATTTCCATAGTGATTGCAGCAGTCTACACTCCCAACAACAGCAGAGAAGGGTTCCTTTTTCCCCACAGCCCCACCAGCATTTGTTATTGGTTGATTTCTTGATGACAGCCGTTCTTTCTCAGTGAGATGGGATCTCAGTGTTGTTTTAATTTGCATTTCTTGAATGACCAGTGATGTTGAACATTTTTTCATGTATTTATTTGCCATTTGTACTTCTTCATCTAAGAAGTATGTATTCATCTCAGATGCTCATTTTTTGTTTGAGTCTTTGAATTTGGGGGGCCTGATTTTTTTTAATTCTTTATATGTTCTAGATAGAAGTCTAGAACTTTGTCTGAGGGACAATTGGTTTTAATTTTTTCCCATTCTGTGGGTTGTCTTTTCACTCTGTGGTAATTTCTTTTGTTGTGCAAAAGCTTTTTAATAAGGTGAGATCCCAGTTGTTGATTCTTTGTAGTATTTCCTGTGCTGTCTGGGTTTTGTTCATGAAGTCTCTGCTTACACCTATGTCTTCAAGATTCCTGCCTATTTTCTCTTCCAGCAGATTTAATGTTTCTGTTTTAATGTTTAGATCTTTGATCCATTTTGATTTTAGTTTAGTGCATGGTGACAGACATGGGTCTAGTTTTAGTCTTCAGCATGTGGACAGCCAGTCTTCCCAGCACCATTTATTAAAGAGGTTATCTTTCTTTCAGTGGACCTTTCTGGCTCCTCTGTCAAAGATAAGGAGGCTGAGTGTGTTTGGGAATGTGTTTGCATCTTCTATTCTGTCCCAATGATCCTCACATCTGTTTTTTTGCCAATACCATGCTGATTTTATCACGGTAGCTTTGTAGTATAATTTCAGGTCTGGGATTGCGATGCCCCCGACTTGCCTTTGTTGCCCAGAACTGCTTTAGCTATTCTAGGTCTCTTCTGGTTCCAAATGAATTTTACGAATGTATTCTCTGGTTCTGTGAGGTTATGCTAATGGTATTTTGATCGGGAGTACATTAAATCTGTATAGCAATTTTGGGAGTATGGCCATTTTCACTATGTTGGTTCTTCCTATCCATGAGCAAGAGATATCTTTCCATTTTCTGATATCTTCTTTGATCTCCTTTTTCAGAGTACTGCAATTTTCAATGTACAGATCTTTTACTTCCCTTATTAGATTGATTCCAGGGTATTTCATTTTTTTGGATGCTATTGTAAAAGGTGTGGTTTCCCTGATTTCTCTGTGAGTTTGTACAGCAATGCTACTGATTTCTGAGTGTTGACTTTGTATCCAGCTACACTGCTGAATTTGGTTATTAAATCTAGAAGTCTTTTGGTGGAGTTTTTGGGGTCTTCTATGTAGAGTATCATGTAATCTGCGAATAATGATAATTTAATTAGAATTGGTTCTTTATAGCTTTACAAAAGCACCGAGGCCTGATTCAACCCTTGGACCGGCCTTCGGCAGGAGGTCTCAGCAGATTGGAGAAGTAGCTTTCAGGCCTTGAAGTCAAAGGCTCCCTCTTCTGTGCTATAGTGACAACGCCTTTTCTCAAAATCCATCTCTCTTCAGTGTCACACCTCCTCTGTCACTCAAAACCGAAGCTGGTGTAGAAGTTCTACCTCCACCAGTTCCTTCCCTGTCAAGAAAGAGGCAGTCTCTGCAATGCTGGCCGCTTTCTTTTCTGTGGGGGATGGAATGGTGCGTGTGCATGTCTGCGCAGACAGGCACGTTCCACGCCGCACCTCCTCTCTGCCTCCCCAGGACTCTCTTCCCTCACTCTTATCCCTGCTTGCAGCACTTCCTTCTCAGGCCAGGCCCTCGCTTTCTGGCTGTGCCCCGTCTTTCCTCCCCCAGTGCATCCTGCGGGTTTCCATGAGTTGTCTTGCCCTGGTTGTGCTGGCCCTAGGTGCTTTGGGCAGCTCTTAAAATGTGGAATTTTGAGGTTTTCTCAGACTTTTAATTCATCTGGGCTTTTGTTTCATTTATCTTGACATTCTTTGTGGTTTTCAAAAGAAAAAAAAAAATGGGGGAAATTCACAATAAACACATAAAAACTGCCACCATATTCCTACTACAAGCCCTAAGCTCAACTTGCTATTCAGGAGTTTTTCTTACACGGGATTTTTAAAAGTTCATATGATATGTAAATTGCATGAAATGGTACAAGAAAGCTTTTGAATACCTCATTTTCTACATTGTTTGTGGTGGTATTTAATCTATTTTTTTGTTTTGTTTTGTTTTTTTTGTTTTTGGTGGTACTGGGGATGGAACTCAGGGCCTTCACAGCACACCATCCTCTCTTTTATTTTTTTTTTTTTTCCTTTTTTAAAATATTTTGAGTCAGAGTCTTGCTAAATTGCCCAGGTTGGGTTCAATCCTCCCGCCTCGACCTCTGAGAGTGGTGGGATTACAGCTGTATGCCACCACACCCAGCTTCAAACCCATTTCAATTATCAGCCTAAGCAAATAAAAATTAGAAAGTTATGTCTGTTGTAAAAGGTTGCAAAAATATAATTCAAGGCCAAAATAAATGTTTTGGAAAATACATCACTATTTCCTGAAAATAACATCAACATTGATATAAGTGTCTACTACTAACCTTGTTGTCCATCTGGCATGGTCACAATGATGGGCTGGCCTATCCCACTGGTCGGAATAGAGTGCAAGTTTCCGAGCTGGATCCCATCTGTAACTATGGTGATGACCTGCTGACCCCCTGAGCTGACTACTTGCTGAATTGCGCCATCCACGGACTCTGCCGTAACCACCTCCTCCGTGGCCACTACTGGAAGAAGAAGTAAACATCGGTGAACATATCTAAAATATGAAGAGAAATGTAGTAAAGGGTTTCTAAAGACAGAAAGACCATAAATGTGTGAATTTCTTTTGTAAAAAGTCAAGACAAATCCCAGGACCTGGTTTTCAGGACACATCTATGGCCCGAGGCCTAGCTTCTACCTGTACAATGTTCTTTGGTACTCAAGGGTCACAACACAAACCCAGAATACTAAAAATGCAGTCTTTGCTTTGACTGCTCTATTTTTGTTTGCCTTAAACTATAATTTAGTTTTGTCACCAAGCACTTAAGAAAATTTCAGGAACATAGTTACAAAATGAAGTGTAGGGCATAAAACAGCAATGCATTCAACAGAACTACTAAGGCTTTCACGCACATTAACTACTGCTTTGATTTTTTAAAAAATATCCATATGAAAAAGAAATGTTCACTGGTTGAATGCTAAGTACAAATAGTAATATTTTAAAGCATAATCATAAGAAATTTCTGTGATCACACAAAATCAAGGCACAATTCAAGAACTTTCATCTTTGCACTATTTATAATGACTGTCATTAAATAATACAGAGTTCTTTCCTTTCATCTAAAAGCTTTCTTTTTAAGTTGTGTGACAGTAAAGTATTTAAGACAAAATTAAAAGGAAACCAATTACAGAAGACAAAGCATGCCTCCACCACCCCCAGAAACCTTAAGAATAATCCAACATGTAAAAGAGAAAGCCTAAAAGCTCAAAAAATATTGTTAATTTAAAATACACACGTACATTTCAAACTGTAAAGCTCCCTGGATAAAAAGGAACCATAACAACATAAATATTTACTGATCTAATTAAAAAGTCAGGTTGTAGTATTTAAAGAGAACTAGTTAACGTATAACACCTTTGAAGATATCGGAGATCGCTTGTTCAACATGACTTTTAAATTATAATGCCATAAAACTGAAATAAGGCATGGAAGAACACTGTCTTTTGAAAAGTTCTGAAAGATGGAAAATTCTATATAGGAATATTTAAATAAAATAAACATTTATGCCTGCGATCAAACCTGAGAGTAAAAACCAAAGCAACCTCATGAGGCCCAGTAATTATCCTTAAAGCCAATTTCATTTTTCTACCCTATTTTAAAAACAGACCAAAAAACAATGTGTAACAGGTACCTGGTTCAAACTTCACTGTGAGGAGGAAAAGTGGGAACTTGTAACAACTACCAGCCACATTATACTTTCTGAAACACCACCTCACTAGCAACTAGCAGAAGCTGACCTAAAGATAAAAAAAGTGCTCTTGGATTTCTATTTCATCAACGTATTATGCAACCGGGACACAAGAATAAAAGCTAAGCAAGGAAAAGTTGGTAACAGGACCACAAGGCTGGGGGGGGACACCAGGAATCGAACTCAGGACCTCGCACTTGAGCTATATTCCTGACCCTCACAAGGCTATTTTTAAAAGGAACAGATAATTACACTGCAGGTAGAAGATTCACACCTTAAAAAATTACAGCTTCTAATTCCACATACCAAGTAACTCCCAAATCTATTCACTTCTTACTAGCTCTTTGCCAAACCCTTATTTATGCTACAATTACAGTACATCTCATTCCTGGTTGCATTAGACCTCTCACTAAATGCCTTCTAGAACATTCTTCTAAACCTACCATGATGATAATTTACATCCCCAAGCCACTTTTTATTTTGAGACAGGGTTTTGATAACTCGCTAATTGCTCTGGCTGGACTTAAACTTGCAAACTTCCTGCCTCGGCCTCCCAGGCCTGCACCACCAGGCTTGGCACAGTGACCAGGTGAGGTCTAGTATAACCTCACCGTGAACCACCCTGGGTTACACTCCCACTCATTGGGTTCAGTCATGCTGGTCTCTGGGCCCCCTGAAAAGCTTTCTGTCTCAAAAGCAGTTCCTAAAATGTTCTTCCCCCAACGTTTCCTAATTCCTCCTTACTCCTCTAGGAAGATTCCACGACCCACCCAGAGGTGGCCTGGAAGCTTTGGCAGGAAGACAAGAGAGCGCGACTCTTCTGAAGAGTGTCCTCCAGGCAGGGCTTTTCCTCGTGAGGAAGAACGTAACTGCAATTCCCAACGCACAGCTGCCCACTTCCTGTCTCTTCATTTTGGAATGGCATTCAGAAAGAAACGACACCCCCAAAGGCGTGACTTGGGGTGAGCTCCTATACGCACAGTTCTATCTGCTCTTTTTTTTTTTTTTTTTTTTTGTGGGTACCGGGGGGTCGACCTCAGGACCTCGCGCACCAACAGGCGCCCGTGCCGCTGAGCGATATCACCGGCCCCTTTTTCGTATGTGGGATCCGGGAGTTCAACTCGGGCCCTCGCGCTTGCAAGGCAGGCGCTTACGCCGCTGAGCCATCTCACCGGCCCTCTATCTGCTCTTTACAGCGCAGCTCACACCCGCCCTCCCCGCAGCCCTGCCCAGCTCCAGCCCGAAGCGACTGCTCTCCTCTGAACAGCAATGCAGTCGGGTGAGACGCTCTACACACGCAGCGCTGGACGCCTGCAGTTACGTTTGCGCGGAACACCCAGAAGACAGGCAGCCTTTGGTTTTGCAACAAAAGCATGTAAATAGACTTTAGGAGGCTCTCTGTGATTACTATTAAGATTTGTTTCGTATGACAAAACAGTTCTACTGAAATCACAAAAGCCAGATCACTTGGAGCCGGACTCCCAAGTGAAATGGCACACACCCCAGCTGATCACAAGGGCCTGCTCTTTCTATCGCACCAAGCCAGCCTGCAGTCTCCACTCAAAATACGGCCATCTGCTGTGACATTCCGCTCCAGGAAGTGTTTATTCTATCACTTCCCTGGTAAGACAGAAGGATACAAGCAGTAACAAGTAGTGTACTGATAGTTTTCACACCACATTTTCATCTATAATCAGTTAAAAACAGCAAGATGGCAGAACACTTACTGCCACAGCCTACTAGAAAAAGCCAGACCCCTCTAGAAGACAAATGATAACACACAAGTATTTATTCCACTCACAAACCAATGACAAACATTCAAACAGAGACTAGCCCACAGATCACCTGAAGGAAGCGCACAGGGGTTACTGGCACGTAACTCAGGAATGAGACTGTGAGCGCAAACCTTGCGCTATTTACTGTCACGTAACCTTAGGAAAAAACACTTGACCTCCACGAACCTCTGTTTCATCTTATGTAAAATGGAGGTGCGTGTAATACATTTTTCATATCCCAAATTGCCCTTGAAAATATATGCATTTTCAAACACTTCTAAAATCAGAATGAGTCTGATGAGTGAAGAAGTCACCTGGGGCAGATTCATCCACGGCACGGGCAAGGGAGCAGCAGGAAGGCACAAGTGCCCTGATCACACACTCAGCTGAGCTGTCACACAGTGCTACTGGCAACGCCCTTCCCTCGACTATAACTTAATTCAAGCTCTTAATACCTTTGAAAGACACCACTCTGAGTCAGCACTGAAATGAAATTCTTCTGTGTTCATAGAACAGTGTAGGTCCCATCCAACAAAAACCAACTGCAATTATTAATTCTCTCCAAATGGACCATAATATTTTTAAAGGCAGAAGTTACAAAAGCTAGTGTGACCAATTCATTTAGCCAAAAATCTAAATGTCAGCTGACTTTCAAGCAAAGCTGTTTAATTTTCAGGTACATGCAATTTAATTTTTAAAATGTTCAAGTTTAAGTGAATAGAAACCACCAATGAGATCAGTTTTTCTTTTTGTCCTTTCTCTTTTGCGGTGCTGGGGACTGAACCACAGCCTCTCATGCACTGAGCATGCGCTCTACCACTAGACCACATCTCAATCTCGGAACCAGTTTTCTTTGATAAATTCTGCGGTTACAAAGGTGCTAAAGAAATTCAGGAGTCAGTTATAAAAGCAGTCCATCAACACCATGATACACACACTGTGCGTGGCCAAAAGTAACTCAGAAAAATCTGAAGACTCCCTAATAAAAAGGGTTGATGCTGCTGCTGAAGAAGCTGGGGAATGGATAAATATCGTTATCATTAATTAGTTTAAAAAAAAAACACAGGAGGGCCGGTGAGATGGCTCAGCGGCATAAGCGCCTGCCTGGCAAGCACGAGGGCCCGAGTTCGACTCCCGGAACCCACATACGAAAAAGGGGCCGGTGATATCCCTCAGCGGCACGGGCGCCTGCTGGCGCGCGAGGTCCTGAGGTCGACCTCCCAGTACCCACAAAAAAAAGAAAAAAACACAGGAAAAAGTTTTTTCTCTTCATAAGTTAAAAAAAAAAAATCACAGTGAGTATTCAATGAGATTGTAAGTAAAACATTTACGACAATGCCTAGCATACAGTGTTCAATGAATTTTTATTATTGATCAACATTTTAAAAAAACACTAACTTAATAAATGACAACTATTCCTTACTACCATAAACACTGACCCAAACATAATGGCTTAAACAACGGTAAGGGTATTTCTTGGGGTTTAAATTTCCTGATTAAAAATATTTACACCAACAAGTATTTCAGGTCACTATAAAGCAAAGCTTGTCTGAACCAATTTGCCGATACTGTATGTCATCATCTAGGAAGAGCCCTCGGAGTAGTTTCTGTACGCTATTTCCTGTTCTGTCAGGCAACATTTTTGTATCATTCTAACAGAACTGCTAAAAATTCAATTTATAAATGACAGTAGCTTTGTATGGATTTATATTCTGTATTTAAATAAAAAGTCACAAACTGGTAAAACATGGCACAAACTGGGTGAACAGGCAGGTTTCTGTGAAGCACACAAGTCCGTTTAATCCATGGAGCTCAGCAGCAGACGCCCAGCCCGGCCCTGGGCTGCACGAAACTTCAACCCTGCCCAGTTGAGCCTCTCCTGGTTCCTCCAGACCTTCCTACGTATCTGAATCTGCAGCTTTCACTGCACACATGTGACCTGCTTTTCTAACCTGGAGTTTCTGAAGAATTAGACAACGGAGCAGAAGCTTCAGCTAAGGCAGCTAATGTAGCTAATACTGACGTAGAGGAGTTTCCGAACTGGACAGCGGACACACCCGTTTCATCTGTAAGGAAAGAAAAACAGGAATTTTTAACGAACTTAATCCAATGCACAGTTCTCATGTTGTATTCTACTTTACTTAACTCTTAAATAGAGCTTGGGTAGCACTAGTTTTCGAAAGGTAATACTACAGTACATTTTGTAGTAACACCTTTCTTTAGATTATATTAGAAAAAATTTTGCCAATATAAAAGACACTAAGGTGGCTGATGAAATCTTACCCTGATTCTCCAAAAGTCCTTTCTTAAAAGGAGGAATACCTACTACCGCACAAAATCCCAACAGCTGTCCTATATGCATCTCAATACCTGTTGCCTTGGATGAATTTTCTGAAGATACCAGACCTGTTAGGTTCACCACCCCTCCAGGTCCGATGATAAACTGCGGCGTCGCGGCGTGTATCGTCACAGTGTCAGGGCTCTCTGGGTTGGTGTTGATTTGGTTCTGCATAGCAATCTAGGCAAACAGCACCACAGTGTTTTCTGAATTACAACCAGAATATCTGGCAGATTCTCAGGGTAGCACAAATACACATATAAGGGAGCATTCTCTAAGAAGGACCACATAATACAAATGAAAACATAAGTTTATGGACTGAGTGCAGTGTAAAATGTAGTTATGATTTTATATCCCAAGATGCCATGCTGAGTAAAGCAGCAAAACCCTGTTAGAGGAGAAATGAGAATCTAAAAGGGTTTCACAGATCACAGAAAAACTGAACACTGGAAGATATTCTGCTCTGTAGCTAGAGAAATTATTTATTTCCTCCGCTACCTTTGGCAATATGTAACACTACATACATAAAGCACGGCCTCCCTAATAAAATGCTCCCTACCTTCAGCCCCAACCCTAAGACCACACTCCAATAAGTAACAAAAATAAGGGCACAGAAAATTCATTTTCCTGAGCATAAAACATTTTAAATGTAACACATGGAAACTCAGTGAAGTCAGATGATCTTAGAGAAGAGGGTTCTACAAAAAGATAGGCAAGAAGAGGCACTAAGTGAAGATAATTTATATCAATATCCTCTAGCTGAAGAAAAGATAAGTAATGCCGGTTACAAGCATAAGTAACTATGTCCACGTATAGATTTTTTTAGAGGATGATGAAAAATAAATCAGAATGATAAAGACTGTATCACTCAAAGGACCTTATTTTGGTAATTAAAAGCTTTTTAATTTTTATAAACTAATTTATAGTAGACTTTGGAAAACCATATAGTATCCAAATGTGCAACAAGAATAAAAAAATAAGATGCCTGGAAAGGGAATTCAGAAACTTAAAACACAGAAAGTAATCACCTTATCTAATCTTCTGTTACATGAAGGCTGTGGTCTTACCATCAAGCAAATGAACAGTAATAAACAAAGAGGTAGTGCAACAGAAAAAGGCCTGTCTAAAATAACTGAGTCCAAAATGAAAAGCTACAAGCTTTAGAACGCCTATAAGACAGAGACCCATCTACACAGCTTCCTTTGTTTCCTTCAATTATAAGCCAAGTTACCTGTAGTATCTCTGCTAAATCTTCATTTCCATTGTCTATTGAAATATCAAATGCAGTTTTACAAAATTTACTTTGCGTGTGTACATCAGCACCATATTTGATTAAAAGTTCCACCACTTCTTGATGATTGTGTTCTGTGGCCCAATGTAGAGCTGTCATCTTTAACATGTCTTTTGCATTGACGTCAGCACCATGCTACAAAAAATATTTTTAAAAATAAGATATTGCATATTGCTAATGTATGAAATACAAACAATTCCTGACATGGAAATACTAGTTACTATGCTTTGAAGCAAGAACAAATACATAATAAAGTCTTGTGCGTGTGTTAAATACATGTTTCAGCAATTATCACTTCTCTGTTGCTACATCACTTTTCTATCATACTGATTTTCCCAAATGCTTTCAACCTTTTTTTTTTTTTTTTTTTTTTCTGTGAGTACTGGGGTTGAACTCAGGACCTCGTGCGCCAGGAAGCGCCCATGCTGCTGAGCGACATCACCAGCGCTTTTTTCGTATGTGGGTACCGGGAGTCGAACTCAGGACCTCGCGCTTGCCAGGCAGGGGCTTATGCCGCTGAGCTATCTCACCGGCCCCCTTTTAACTTCTTGAAATGAGGCGATTTTTTTTTTTCCAGTTACTAAGAATGGCATAAGGGCTGGGTGTGGTGGCACACACCTGTAATCCCAGCACTCAGGAGGCTGCGGTAGGAGGATCGCCACAAGTCTGAGGCCAACCTGGGCTGTATATTAAGCTCAAAATCACCCTGAACTACACAGCAAGACCCTGTCTTAAAAAAAAAAAAAAAAAAGAATGGTGTAAGTAAAAGAAAACTACAAACACTCCTCCAAAAATATCCTTTGTTTTCAAAATCAGCACAACATAAAGAAGATACACTGTCCAACCTGATACCCAGGATATACGAGTGGCCATGAAGCACTTGAATGTGGCTAGTCAGAACAAAGATGTCCGTATTTATGTATAAACACTGGAATTCAAAGACAATACAAATATAGAATGTGAACTATCTCGATAATTTTATATTGATTTCATGTCAACATGAAAATGTTTTGGATATACTAGGGTAAATATAATATTAAAATTAATTTTTTGGGCCGGTGAGATGGCTCAGCAGCATAAGCGCCTGCCTGGCAAGTGCGAGGTCCTGAGTTCGACTCCCGGTACCCACATACGAAAAAAGGGCCGGTGATATCCACAAAAAAAAAAAAAAAAAAAAATTTTAATTTTTACTTCAGAAGTAACTAAAGATTATCTAGAATTACATGTGATTTGCATTTATGGTTTGCATTGTATTTCTTTTGCATAGGTTCAGCTAGTCAGGATGAAAGGGTCACGAACAGTGTCTATCACTCTGTTTCAGAATTTTCTCCATCACCCTTTGGCATTTGGATGATTAAAGATAAATCCCCATTTATATCCCTTGTTAAATCTGTTTGCTAATCATCCAAGCCTTATGTTCTCTTTCATGAGCATTTTTAAGACAAAGCTGTGTTAGGACAAAGCTGCAGATCCTCACCCACAGGACTGTTTCAATTGTTTAATGAACAGCATTCTTCAAGGAAGCTTTTCCCCCTCACCAAAGAAAACTGCAATAATTTTAATCTGAAGGCTCATGCACCAAAGAATGTGATACCATGGATAAAATTGGAGATAGACACAATAAAACTAGCTCCCTTCTTCTTCTTATAAAGCCAGGCATCTTGGTGGGACTGAGAGCAGAGAGAACACGCACCTTAAGCAAGACCTCTACAATGCTGGCGTGGCCCTCAGAGGCTGCCATGTGCAGTGGCGTCCGGTCCACTTTGGTTCTGGCGTCCCTGCTTACACCGGCTCGGAGGAGCACCTCTGTGGTGGAGTAGTGGCCATACTGTGCTGCCAGGTGCAGTGGAGATGTTCCCAGCTGACACAGGAAACACACGGAACAACACACACATTTACAGCTGCACTTAAGACACTCCTGCTACTATGCTCTATTTCATAGCTTCTTTTACATGTAAGCAGACTATGCCATCTGTGTATACAGCAACTAGAAACTCAAAAGAAATTACTTGATTGAAGCTTATTACATCTTCTTTACAGAAGCCTTCAAGAATTCCCATTACTGTACTTAGGAAGCAAAGTTCATATTTCCTTTAATTCAAATTTTCTTTTTTACCAAAATTAATTTCATTAAGTGAGATTAATTTCATTACAAATTAGAGATAATTAGGGCTTGAGAAAATTTTCTGAGTACTAGGATGTTTTATGTCAATCATAGAAAATTTGCTAAAATAACTTCTGTTTGCCTATAAAATTCACCTAAAGTAAAGGCAATAGTGTACATTTTTATAGTAAGTGGACCAAAACCGCTCCACGTGACTTAAAAAATACAACCCCTGTTCTTTTATGAAGGGGTTCAGAGTCATTTTTGAAAGGAAAACTCTGGTGCATTTGCCAGTGAGTCTGGACAGACTCAAGACAGCTCAGCTCTGAAATCGGTTCCGCGGAGGACAGCCATTAAGTCGACATCGCGACACGAAGGAAGTACTGTACTGAAAGGCGAGTGCCTCTGCTAACAGAGAGGCACGGCTTCACACATGTGAAATGCAGAACCGAGTTCTATCATGTACATTTAGAGGCACAGAAAATCCCTGCAACTTTGACCACCAAGTCCCTGACATTCCAAACAGTGGAAGTATTTCACTAGAACATGAAATCTGCTAAGGCTACCCTGGTTAACAACAGCACCTAAGCTTTCTCAGCACTTTCTATGGAACACACTGCGCTAAGAACACCTCATACTGATCCTGTCTGCTCTCTTCGTAACACAGGTGGTACTACTGCCCTCGTCTGACGGTAAGAGAGCCCAAGGCACAAAGTTTATCAACTGGCCTCACGTCACACAGGCGTGACACCAAGCTGGGCATGTGCTCAATGCATGGTAAAAACTGAAATCATTGACCTTGGGAATAACTATTTTAACACCACCAAAAACTATGTAATTTTAAGGGAAGGTCATTCTAGCAGATCAAAGGCAATTCACGAACATTCCTTTTCCACGGTTGGTCACATTTTCCTACAGCTAGCCCTTCCTACACGCTTCAATTCTCTGTTCATTATTTTTTGTGTGTTTTGGATACAGGTATCACTATACTGCCCAGGCTGGCCTCAAACCTGTGATCAGCCATCCTGCCTCAGCCTCTCAAGTAGCCGGGAATACAGGCATGTGCCACTGAGGCCAGCTTATACTATTAAGCTCTAATATTTAATGCAAGTACTTAACAGTGCATTTAGTAACCATGTGTTTTTCTCAATGTGCTACTGGGGTCCACCTTGTGTTGTTGTTGGGTTTTTGTGATGGGTTATTTTTCTTGACACTTTCCCTTTTGATAATAAAAACACACAAAAAAATACATACATACATATATATATATATGGTTTAAAAAAAAGGCAAACATCTGTGAAGATATCACTATAGCCTAGACATAAAACACTGCCAGGAAGTTAAAAGCTTGCCGTAAGTCACTCCCTAATTATATACCCCTCCCTGGGCTCCAGGGATAAGTACCACTCAGAATTCTGTGACAAACACTGCTTTGTTTTTCTGTGTATCACTACCACCCCTAAATGATGTATTTTGGGCTGGTCCATTTGAACCTTTTTTTTGAAACAGGGTCTCACTTTGTGGTTCAGGCTGGTCTCAGACTCTCTGAGATCCTCTTGCCTCAGCCTCCTGAAGCAGGATTTACTGGTGTGTGTCACCACGCCCAGCTATGAATCTTCTTTAAATAGAATTTTGTGTGTTTCTTGGTGACTTCTATTGGCCTTCTGCTTAACATTATGTTCATGAGAATGACATGTTAATCAACGTCGAAGCCATTCACTAATATTCTCAGCTCCACAGTATTCCATTCAACCAATAACCATTTGGGTTGTTTCCAATTTTGTTATTATGAATAATCCTGCTGGAAAGTACAGTTTTATAGTTATCTTAAGCACAGGAACAAGACTTTCTTCTACTAGGAGAATCCTCAGAAGTTCAACTGCTACCTCACAGGGTGCATGGGCTGAAACTCACTAAGTCCTGTGAGACCATCCTCCAAATGTCCACATCGATTCATTCCCACCAAAAGCATCTGAGAGCTCCCATTTCACAATCTCCACACCAAGGCTTGGTACACCAGACATTTTCTGTTAATCTGGCAGATATTCAAAGGCATTTCATGATTTTACTTTCCATTTGCCCAGTTCTTAATGCAGTTGAGCATCTTTGCTTGTTTAGTGGCATCCGAACTCTCTTGATAAAGTGTCACACTGCAACATCTGTCCAGTCTCCCACAGCCTGCCTTTTATTACTGACCCACAGGGCTGCTTGTGTACTATGAACATTAATCCTTCTTACAATCTTTCCGTCTGGATGTACCACACCATCACCATGTGTCTACACAGATCTTTTAAACAATGGGTCCTGCTGGGCTCTGCAGGCTGTCGTCTTTCATCAGTTCTGAAAAGCCCTCAGTGACTGCCTCTGAAGATTACTCCACCCCGATTCTCCCTGTCCATCTTGTTGATCTACAATTAAGACATACGTTAGACTTTCTTATGTTATCTTTCGTGACTCTTAATCTCTCTTATATTTTCGACCTATTTTTTCTCTGTTATACTCTGGCTTTTTTTTTTTCCATGTCTGATCCTTCAGTTTACTTAACTTTCTCTTCATTTGTTTTTAACTTGTTACCGCAATCTTATCTAAGTTCCTTGGGAGGTCTGCTTCTGCTTTAGTTGTTTTAGCAGGTTACGGTTCAGGGTGCTTCGGGTTTGCATGTTCAGCTGCTGCTAACCGTTTGCTTTCCTTGGAATTTCACCAGTGGATATGCAGCCTGGGATACAGGTAGATCCCTCCAGAGAGGACAAGCATTTGCTTCTGCCAGGAGCCTGAGGTCATCCTTAGTGTAAAGTACACTTTTAATTCACTTCTCAGTTTCCATTTTTCAAGAATGCACAGAATTATAAGTACAGGCTGCAGACATGCAAGGGATGGCTTTTATTTCCAAATTCTTACCAATGAATTTTCCCCTTTGTTCCAATCGGGCCACTTCCTTAGCAGCTCCTGGCACAGGCACAGGGACAGGAGTGGGAGGGGACGGGGCATTTCCTTTACCCTCACCCTGAAGGTCCTGCTCTCTGGGATCCCCTACCACATCCCCAGTACCAGGCCGGTGAGGCGGGCACGCCGTCTTTGGGTTCTAACCTGCACGCAAATTTTTCAGGTTGACAAATGTTTATTTTCTATCCCAGCAATGCACTTGAGAAAATTTTCTTGAAAATTTAATGAAAGAGCCTTTATCTCTTAAAAACAGCTGCTGAGGGGCCGGTGAGATGGCTCAGCGGCGTAAGCGCCTGCCTTGCAAGCGCGAGGGCCCGAGTTCGACTCCCGGATCCCACATATAGAAAAGGGGCCGGTGATATCGCTCAGCGGCACGGGTGCCTGTTGGCACGCGAGGTCCTGAGGTCGACCCCCCGGTACCCACAAAAAAAAAAAAAAAAAACAGCTGCTGAAATATTTATGAATGAAATGAGTCCTGGGACGTGCTTTAAATAGCACAGAACAAAAAGTGAGTGGAGCTACAGTAGAAGTAAGATTCACCGTGATTTGATGATTTCTTAAGTTAGCTGAAGGGTATGCAAGGCTTGATATGTTTGCAACTCTCCATAATAAAAAACATTTATTTTACATTAAAAAGTAAAAGAACAAGGATAAGTGAATGAAAATGAAATAAAAAATCTGGAATTTTAAATTGTCATCAGCGGGAGGATTCACCCAGACTCTTTGCCCTCCACATTCCCAAAACCACCCTTTTTGGTTTGCTACTAGAATTATTTTCCCTTCTTCCTACAAGTGCGTCCCACGGTGACAAAGACTTCATCCCCATCCCTTCCTCCCCGATCACTGTGCAGCGGTTTTATAATTTCAATTAAAACATACACTTTTTCTTTTTAGCAGTTATAATTCTCATCTTTATTACTTTCTGAATTATAAATCCCACCTGTTCTATTTATAAGACCTGTATATTAAATCCCAAGCAACTAGGTCTCATATTCATTCTATCCCATCCCATAGTCACCTTATCCTCCAAAAGGCTGAAAGAAAAAATTTTGTGGATAGAATATTTGGATAAGGTTGTCAAATGTAAGAAAATGTTATGAGCCATTCATTTTAAAATAGTTATACTTCTAAAATAGAAAACAAATTCACAAAATTATCATCTATAAACATAATGCTAACTAAATTTTTATTTGAAAAAACCTCAAAATATGAGAAGGGAAAAAAAGCAAAAAGAAACTACAACAAGAAAGTCATTCTTTACCCAGTCTGTGGTGAAAGGAGCTCCATTTGCCATCAAAATACGAACTTCATCATCTTGACCTGCTCGTGCCGCTTCTAAAAGCTTCTTTCCCAAATCTACCAGGGACATCTAAACAAAATAGATGAACTGAACATCAAAATCTCCATTTATACATCATGACATGACTTCTTCCTTGCCTTTATTAGTAAGTCCATTTTTAATTATCTCTTTAAAGGGTCATGATATGGTTAATCTAAAACTACAGAGCACACAGAAGCCATTTATATTTGGATTTTTGAAATGTGTTTTCCTTGCTCATTAAGTTCTTATCTAGGATAAAATTAGTTAGAAGTGTTCAAATACAGCCGGTAAAAGACGGAAGAGGTAAATGAAAGAAAAGAGAAAAGCTGGTCTAACATTTAAAACTGGAAACTTTTCACTGTAAGAGGTAGAGCAAGATAATTTTTCATGTAAGTAAATAAGGTACAAGATATTGTCTTCAGTTACCGATGCAAGTGAAACTAAATCTGTAACTTATTTTTGCAATAGTAAATGTGTCTGGAATTAAAATAAGTATTTCCTACTTTTGTAAATGCACTTAAGCTTATCCAGAATAGGGCACAATTCACAGTTCATGGAAATACTAAAAAGGGAATCTGAGAATAGTGTGAGTAGGGTCTGTGTCTCACTAAGAAGCTGGAAGAAACACCACTGTATCTTGAATTCAGGATATCTGGAGAGGAAGTGAGGAAGCATCTTCTTCAATAAAAAACAGTAAAACATGTGTCTGAAAAAAGTTATGGCACAAGTACATAAGTAAAGAAAGATCTGAATGTACAGGGATGCTCAGATTCAGGAATGATGATTCTGAAGGAAGTTTGCAAACCCAAAAAGATCACCTAGCAAGAAGACTCTCAACGTTATATAGTAGGTACCTGAAGGAAGGCAAACGGGTAGAATGCAGGTCTGCAGGAAGGGAAGGGAGATACGGAACCTGTAAGAGTTGTTCACGGTAAAAATGTGCCTGGGGTATGAATTTGTCTCACCTTACCTCACTCTAGGAGGGTTAGGTGAGTACAGTAGTCAAGGGGACATAAGCTGTAAGGGAGGAATGACAGGCTGATTGGTGTAGCCCAGGCTCACGCGAACAGCTATTATTCAAGAAAGAAACAAGAGCAGTGTGTGTGTAAGATAGAAGCAGGCAGATGCAGCTCGAAAAGGCTATTCTGCCAGAAAAAAAGAGAACACACGATATAATCAGAAGGGATGTTGGGGCCGGTGAGATAGCTCAGCGGCATAAGTGCCTGCCTGGCAAGCGCGAGGTCCTGAGTTCGACTTCCGGAACCCACATATGAAAAAAGGGCGGTGATATCGCTCAGTGGCATGGGTGCCTGCTGATGCACAAGGTCCTGAGGTCGATCCCCAGTACCCACACACACAAAAAAAGTCTGATTCAAAATGAAAAAGGGGGAAAAGTCATCAAGAGCTCAACACATTGATAGAAAAACCACATAGACATATATTTTGAAAAAGAGAAAACAAGTAATTCACAACCATGGAAAACGTTCACGGGGGGCTGGGGATATACCTCAGCAGCACAAGTGCCTGCCTGGCAAGTGCAAGGTCCTGAGTTTGATTCCCAGTACCCACCCCCGCAAAAAAGCAAGCTCACGGTCACTGATGGTGAAATAAATGTAAAGTAAGTAATTTTAAAATAATTCGTAGTGCAGTCAAGGTAGGTGAAACAGATACCTTCATATATTGGCATCTCATATATGCTGGGTAGCAATATAAATAGATCAGCTTTAAGTCATTTTAACCAATTTAACAAAAAATTAGAGGAGTGTTCAAGCCTATAGGTCCCATATATGATTCTGCTTTTGAGAATCTATTCTAAAATATAAATAAACTGAGACAGATTTATCAGTATATTATATACATATATACATGTTTTATATATATAGTCATTTTTATAATATGAACAATGTAAGTGTAGAAAAATAGTTAAATTGTATAATCTAATAGAACAGGATGTAATTGAGGCTATATAACACCAAAAATATATGTCATATTAAGTGAATAGATATAAAATTAATTTTTGAACGTCAAAACAACGCATATAAAGACCAAAATATTAACAAACACTAGGACCTTATGATTATGGGAAACTTTCCCTCCATTTTACAGAGCTTCTGTAATCTTACTGCATTGCATCTTCCTAACTTAAAAAGTTGTCTTTTTAAAGGGACAAATTACACTACTGTCAAGCAAGTAAATAATGATATTAAGGAAAGTTATATACTCCTGCCTTACTATAAGGAAGAATAAAAAAAAAATTACTTAACTGATCTGCTTATGAGCACTGAAATAAAACAATGAAGCACCTGACCAAATCGATTTCTCCAACTGTCTTAATTATTCAAAACATATCATTTCAGCACCTAGGATACTTCAGTTACTCTGATCTTAAAACTCCATGACAGGGCCAGTGAGATGGCTCAGCGGCATAAGCGCCTGCCTGGCAAGCGCGAGGTCCTGAGTTCGACTCCCGGTACCCACATACGAAAAAAGGGTGGTGATGATATCGCTCAGCGGCACAGGCGCCTGCTGGTGCGCGAGGTCCTGAGGTCAACCCCGGTACCCACCAAAAAAAAAAAAAAAAAAAAAAAAACTCCATGACAATACAGCTGTGCAGTAGATTAGTCTAGCTGGATACTTAGGAATGAGTGGTTCTTAATGGAGGCTGTGCTGCCCTCTAGTGGGCCTTTTGTGTATTTATGGAAGCATTTTAGGGATTAAAGACTGGGACGCTCTACTACAGAGTTCCATGGACTGACAGCTGAGTGTAAGTGATTTTATGTAGATTTTACATACAGGTGCAAGCATTCCACTACCTCACTGTGTCACCTTGTATAATCTGCTTGAGTATTTACAGAGCTTAACATAAATTTTATTATACATCACTTCCCTTCTGTTTCTCCTTTATATTACAAGCAAGACATAAATCATGCAAGTAGGAAAGATTAGCCATGATTTTTCTCTGCACATTAACAGAAAGAGCAATATATTATAAAAAGGTACTAATGGATCTAATAAGATTGGTAATCAACGAAAGAAACTGCACGAGATCAAGCAAGACCCAAATCAAAGATGCTCTAACTTTCTAAGATAATTGGTAAAACTTTAACAAAAAAAATCAAAACACAGCAACCATTTCTGATTCTCACTGAAAGGAGCCGTACACATCAGAATGGAATAATTCTTTTTGTTGTTGTTTTTTGGGTTTTTTTGGTACTGGGAATTGAACTCACGACCTCACGCTTTCCAGGCAAGCGCCATGCCACCGAGCTATAGCCCCAGCCCCAGAGTGGAATAATTTTGACTCTTCAGGAAACTCAATTTTTGCATTCAAACAACACAATTGATCTGGAGCCCCACAGCCCCAGGCCAGGTCCCCAGCTGACCCCGTTCAATGTATACATACTGAATCCTCAGAGATAAAGTGCTCGACTTAAAGAGCATCATTTAAAGGGTTAGTGATTAAAAAAAAAACACCAAACAAACAAAAAAACTGTTGCTTATTAGTGTGGCAAATAACTTTTCCTCCAATAAAATGAAGGAATATAATTTAATTCAGTAAATTCTAAAGAATGTTAAAAATGCTGAAAATATGCTTGTGGAACTTCAGGCCATCTTGTTAACACTCCTTTCTTGTTGAAGAGAAGACAAACCACAAAATGCCATTGGAGTGAATTCTACTCTGAATTTCTTTACCACCTCTAAAATGCTTATCACAATCTGACACAGACCATTACTTTTAATCCAATTAAAACACATTTTAATAAGATCTATAGAGAAACTTCAAAATACAGTAGAAACACAGGAGCCTTCTGCTCAAGTTCTACACGTGCAGAGAGAGCCATCTAGTGGTAGCAGGAGTTACTACCAATAATTACACTCAAGCTCACAGCCAGGAGGCCTGCAGTGTGTACTGGATGTGAAAATGCTGTATCAAACCGTAAAGTACTAATCCATGTAAATGGTCACCGGTACTCTTATTAAACAAGAACATGAATAACAACAAAAAATTTAAGCCTATTTTGACATGCTTAACAAACCTTATTGACTTACATTGAATTTTTAGAATAAACTTGCTGTACTGTTTTTGTGCTCAAGTACAATTACAAATTCAATGAAATTCCTCTAGTTTCATCAAGCAATTTGGCCCCAAAAGCCTTTAAGATGTTTATACTCTGATGCAGTAACTCTACTCCTATAAATCCATCGTAAGTATTTGGAACCTAAATATATTCATAGTCATGTTGTTTAAAATAGAGAAAAACAGAAATGCCTGTCTTACTTTTCTCATTGCTAAGACAAAGTGCCCGACACCCAAAGTTAAAGGGGGAAAGTTTATTTGGTTTACAGTCTGTAGAGGTTTCAGTCCATAATCGACTGGCTCTGAGGCAGGGTGGCTTGGCAGAGAACAGTTCATGTTGAGCAGAAGACAGCAAAAGCAAGCAAGGGCCTGAACAGCATCTTTCTGCACCTTTTATCTCATCCAGACTACTTAGGGCGGGCAGCACTCACACCCTTAATGCCAGTGCCTTTGAGCCCAGCACTGCACCATGAGTTAATCCCAGCATCACACACTCTGGACTCACCACCTCTGAGAAAGCCCACACGTGCTGCACGAGGCTTTGGGGAGACATCCAAACACAAGCTGTAACGATCCCCAACTACAAATAATGGTTAAAGGCAATTAAGATGCTATAATGAAATACTGTAGTCTATTATTTTTTCTTTTTATTATGTGAATTTTGAGTATATATGGGAGTAGACGGCAGTATAATGAATTCCCTGAGCCACCAACTCAAGTATCAGGACTCTATATATTCATCATGATCTTAACTATGTTCAAAAATGCAATGAAAAATACCTGGAAACGATATAACATAGTAACAAAAATAATATTTTCCCTTTTATAACTTCTCTATTTTGCAAGTTTTCCATAAAGAGCACATGCTATGCATGTAATTAAAACCAAACTACCTAAAAGCTTCCCACCAAAATTAAAGGTAAGTTAATCCTTAATGTAAAAAATCAGACACTGAATAGCAATTTTAAATGGTAGAAAAAAACATAAATGTGACTCCAAGGTAAAGTTTACCATATTATAATCATGTGTGTATGTATGAAAGTCCTCTTGGGCATTAGAATTAAGTTGTCTACATTCTCATAACAACTTTTTTTTTTTTTTTGTGGGTACCGGGGGTCAACCTCAGGACCTCACACTTGCCAGGCAGGCACTTATGCCGCTGAGCCATCTCACCAACTTTTGAGGGCCAGGGATATAGCTCAGTGGTAGAGCACTTGCACGACTGGCTGTGAGGCCCTGGGTCTAAAAGGAAGGGAGGAAGTCCAGAGGCAGGGAGAGAGGGAGGGAAGAGTCAGTTCCACAATAACAGAAAGTCTCCCGAATTTTATTATCGCTACTGTCTCATTTAACCTGAAGGGCCCTACTAAGGTCATCTCTGCCTCTACTTTGCAAAGCAAAGGCAAGTGAAAACTAAAAATGTTTACCAAAGAACAGTAGTTTTTATCTGAAGATAAGATCCACATTTTTCACCTTTCTTCTTTTTGGGTCCTAAATCAGAGAACAAGGGGAACCTGCTGGGATAGAAAGGAGGCTGTCCTCCTAGAGTTTAAGCTTGTCTCCCTGTAACCCCTCTGAAGGGGGAAAATCATCATTTCGACTCGGGTACATTCAGGTTTTCCAATCCTGACTTTATCTGGTTGGATTTTCTTTTTGTTTTTTAACTTAAAAAACAAAACAAAACAAAACAAAAAACTCCCAGATATCCTTTGACAAACAAAAGCACTGGAAGATGTGCTCACCGAATCCACAAGTGAAGCACAAAGCTACAGCAAGGGCTTCAGAGGTCAGGTGCAACCTAAATAGGATGGAAGACACCTATGCATCTCCAAGATCACCTCAGAGAGAGACTGTTCAGGCCAGCAGCTGCGCCTAGATCTGGAAAGGGTCTTAGAAAAGGAAAAAGTGAAAGTTTCTTCTTTATGTACGTATATAGGTAAATAACGTTTCCTTTGTTGTAGAAATGGGTAGCTAAAAATAATAGTTCTAGGGTTGTAATAACCACTCAATACTAATGCAAGCAAATTTTTCAGTGTAACACTATCAGAGGAAGAAGAGCGAAGAAACATACTCATAGGAGTGGTTTACATAGCCCACGTGCCATCTTCATAAGTAAAGTCAAAAGATAGCTAAAATGGGAACGAAATCAAGAAGCATAATCTTGTTATTTAGAGATATGGAAGGAAATACTGGGAAAAAAGCTAAGATTCAAAGAGTCAATAGATTTATAAATCTGACAAAGAATCAGAGTAGCTGAAAGATTTATAAAACAGACTTATAAAAGACTTAGAGGGTTTGGAGTGAGCGGAAAATGACACAAAAGATCATGGGTCTTTGTCATAAGCCTTGAATTTTTTAATACACTCTTTGTAAAAATAGGAGTAAACAAATGTGCTCATTACATATAACAAATACATAGTTCAAAATCATACCTCACCTTGTGTGTATTTTGTGTGGTGTGCATTTCTCCAGATCTTTCCACATGTATAGGAACACAAGAAAAGGCATCATACCATTCTATTTTGCAACTTGCTTGTTTTCACTGAGCAGGAATCCCTCGTTTTATCAGAGATCTCCTCCTGTGTCTGAGCACAAAGATCTCAACGTTTTTCTTACTGGCACTGGCTGCACAGTATTACAGAATAATGAGCCCCCGAAGATGTCTAACTCCTAACTCCCAGAACCTGTGCCTACGCTACTCTATGGAGTGGAGAAGACCGCGCGCTGTGAAAGCTCTCAAGAACAGCCCGGCTTGCCCAGGTGGGGCCTATGCAATCACAAGCATCCTTATAGCGAAGGGTGCTCCAGAGCCGGATCTCACCATGTCAAAGCCAGGGGTCCTGTGAAGTCACCCACAGAGCTCTCACCTCTCTCCTGTCTTCAGCTAACTCAGGACTGGGGCTAGAACTGCTACCACCACATGCCACGACCCTCCTCACACCTTCTTGGTGTCCTTTTAAAAAGGCATTCTCTCCCCTGACAATCTGGGGGAAGTCGGTCCTGGATTCTCTTGTGGCACCTTTTCCACCACCCTCAAAGCCTGCTCGAAACCACATGTGCTCCACCGAGGGAACCTTCTATTCTCTGCCAGCTTACCCTGTCTGGAGCATGGGCCCTCTCTGACCATGACTCCCCAGTGTTGGTGAGAATGCCCCACATCACACGTGTAAAAAGACAGCACTTATGTACTTGACACATATGCAGTCTAAGAAGCTTACACATATTAACTAATTGAATCTTAAAACACTGTAAAATAGGAATCATGCTTATCAGCACTTTACAGATACTCAGGACAGACAGGAAGGGCCTCACTGCCCACTGGTGCTGTGCACCACGGCAGTTGGCTCCAGAATCCATGGGACGCTCAATAAAATCCTACCAGTCTAGTTTTAGTGTGAACTAAGCCGACACGTCCACAGATTCCAGGCATTAGCACAGTTAGCAGAATGCTCACTCAGTCCCTAGGTCAGCCTTGCTTTAACAGAGTTCCTTATCAACAGATGAGCGCGCAACCTGCCTGAATCTCTTTCTACCGACAGTTGCTTCAATGACACATCTAGCACCCCAAAAATCTGAGGTCAATTCTGTTCTGGATCAAAAGGGCAACTATGAAGATAATAAATCTAGACATTCGCTTTACCTGGCGCCTCAGTTACTTTCGGACCTAAACTAGTATAATCCAGACAAGTCTAGGCAGGAAGCCAGAACTTATTTAGTAACCAGCAAAAGGACCATGAAGCAAGATCAGCTTGGGGCCACCCTCGGTAACAAAGTGATCGAAGGTTTCTAGAGCTGAGTGTCCCACACAGGAACCAGGAGCATGTGAGGCTACTGAGCTCCGAAATGTGGCTAATCCAAAACCAGGAATGCACTAGAGTTTGAAGACTTAGTACCAAAAAACAATGTGAACTATTGTTAATAGCTTTACAACAGTAATTACTTGTTTGAAACAATATTATTTTGATGCCCATCGACCTATGAATGGATAAGGAAGACTTTTTTTTAATACAATGGAGTACTACTCTGCCATAAAGAAGGATAAACTTGAGACATTTCTAGGTAAATGGATGCATCTTCAAACCATACTTTTAAGTGAAATCAGACACACGTTTAAATACTGCATTGTTTCTCTGGTGTGAGAAACCAAAAGGGTAAATAAGGACCAACATGTGTAACAGACATTGGGAAATACGAAGACAATGTTCAAATGGGAAAAGGAACAAGGAAAGGGGGAGGGGAAAGAAAGGAAGGAATGGAAAAGAAAAGAAGGGAAAAAATGGACACAAAACTTTGTAAATAAGGAGGGGAAGAGGGGTAGAAGGGAGGGGAGGAGATTGGGGAAAAAAGAATTGAGGTAGATCATGTACAGGTACAAATTCCCTATAATGAATGTGATCATTATGTATATCTAAAATGTACCAATAAAATTAATTTTTTAAAAAGCAAAAAAAATTACAAAATATTTTGAACATATGAGGCTTAAAAATATATATTAAAATTAACTTCATGCATTTTTTAATGTAGCTACTAGAAATGTTTAAATGTGGCTTATGGTCAGGCATGGTGGCACACGCCTGTAATCCCAGCACTCAGGAGGCTGAGGCAGGAGGATCACCGTGAGTTCAGGGCCAGCCTGGGCTACAAATTGAGTTCAAGTCCAGCCTGAACTGCATAGTGAAACCCTGTCTCAAAAAAAAAAAAAAAAAAAAAAAAAAAAAGTGTTTTATGTACTTTTCTGTTGGACAGAGGTGTCACAGAATCGTTAGCCAGAACATTTTAAAGGCACCAACTCTACCCCATCCAACTACTACTTTGTTTTAAATCACACGTTTATCCAGAAGAGTGCAGGCAGAGGAGGATGATCATGCTGGACCTTACTGAGCTGAGCCAGCAGACAGCTTTGAGTTGTCAAGGAGGCACAACTTACCTGCTCCTCACAGGGAAGCCAGTCAACTGCTGGCTGTCGTAGGCAGCAACGCTAAAGCACCAATATCCTGCCAACAAAATAATACACACGCTGTGGGCCTTTCTCACCAAGATTTCTCAGATTCCTCCCGCTTCTAGTCTTGCACTCATCGCCTCACACCTTAACCATCACAACAGCCTCTCAGCTGACTGAACTCCTGTTTCTCCAGCCTGCAGCCAGGCAACACCCCTACAATGGATTTCATTCAATCAGACGTGTCTCTGCCTGAGCCGCTACCCAGTACCTGCCCTCCACTCATCTCCTTGGAAGACACACCTCTCACCAGCACAGCACTCTCAAGAAGGACTTAACAACCAACACCCAGCAGAGTTAAGACGCCTGGCCCTCTGACACGAGGACGCCTCGGCTAGGAAGATACCCCATTTGTGTACTCTTTAACATGTTCACAGAGACAGAAAACGTGTGTAAGAATGTCTATAGACACACTATTTGTAAAAAGAAAAAACCTACAAATAACCTAAATGTCCATCAACAGGCAATTTTAAATTTTATTATATAAATTTCTAACAGAACTTTGTATATATGTATATGATACATAAACACTTATATACCATCACCGACATCGTAAATTTAAAGCTGGTCGTCTTCATCCTACTCCTTTATTAAAAACGCACAATTTCCTCTTGTCTACTCCGCCCATTCTTTCCCTATGACACTGATTTGTTGATGCCAATGGCCGGTTCATCTGTACCTCACTGTTGTGGTTTGTGTCTGGATGTCCCCCCAAGGCCTCATGCAGTCATGGGGGCAGGCTTTTCCAACGTGACTGACTCTAGCGTTTGTAATTGATTCATGGTTCAATGCTGGGATTAAGGGTGGGAGTGCTACACCAGCCCTAATATGGGGAACCTGCCTACACTATAAGGGACAGAAAGGCTTGTCCTCCTCTCTCCTCTGTTGTTGCTTTGCTGTCTTCCACCGCCATAAATGGTTGCCCCTCTGCCATGCCACCCTGCCTTGGAGCCAGCTGATTATGGATGGAAACCTCCACAAACTGTGAGCTAAATAAACCTTTCCTCCTTAAACATTGGGTGTTGAGTATTTTGTCTCAGCAATGAGAAAAGTGACTAAGACACTCATATATTGAATTTTCTGACTTCCCTCAACATAACATTTAATCTCTTTTCTGTGTGTGTGGTGGCAGGGATCAAATCCAGGGCCTCTTCCACACTAGGTCTGCACCCACCACTGAACTACATATACAGCCCGGCCTGACTCCTTCATCTCCCATATCTTATTTTTATGTACGTATGTGTGTCGTGGTGCTCCTGACTGCACCAAGAAGCTCATACATGGCAGGCACATGCTCTACCACTGAGCTGCACCTCCTGCCCTCTCTCATATAACTTGCAAATACAAGCAAACATTAAGTCTGATTAAATTCAGATTAAAAATTGGCCTTGGTGCCACACACCTGTAATCCCAGCACTCAGGAGGCTGAGGTAGGAAAGATCGCCAAGAGTTCAAGGTTAACCTAGGCTAAACAGTGAGACATTGTCTCAGGGGAAAAAAAAAAAAAAAAAAAAAAAATATATATATATATATATATATACACACACACACACATATATACATATATATATTTTAAATAATGAATTCATATTGAGATTTACAATCTGAATTGAGCATTATTAGGTTTTCTTTTTTCTTAGTTAGCTTCTCTGATTTTATGCTCATATCGCTATTGGTTCCTAACATAACAGCAGAAAGATTCAACCGGCTCTATCCTACAATTCATATCAGATGGTGCCCAGAAAAAGTGCCAGTATTACAACTAGCAATAAAACAAGTGAATGAAGTTTCAAATTGCTTTGCAGTTCTTTTTGCCCTTAGCATGTGCACCATTTACTGTGCAACTCAATAAGTCATTGGAAATACTGTTCCTCCTAGTGTTTAAGTAACTATGTATTTATATTTTTACCTAGATTCACTTGCTCATGTTTGTGCTCCATCTCAGTTTTTAAATTTATTTCATTGTAAATTTAAAGAGTATAAACTCATATATATATATATATATATATATATATATATATATATATTTCTAAAGTCAAAACTAAACAAACAGGTATACTCAGAAATCTTACCTCCTTCGTTTCCTTCACTTCACTGCCCTCGCACTCCACCACAGGACAATAATTAGCTTGTGATTTGTCTTTTTGGTTTTTTTTTCTGGGGGGGTACCGGGGGTCGACCTCAGGACCTCGTGCACCAGCAGGCGCCCGTGCCACTGAGCGGTATCACCGGCCCTTTTCTCGTATGTGGGTTCCGGGAGTCGAACTCGGGCCCTCGCGCCTGTCAGGCAGGTGCTTACGCCGCTGAGCCATCTCACCGGCCCTGGTTTTTTTCTTTGCAATATAAACAGTATATATGACTTATTCTCCTAATTCCTATCCCAAAAGCACACTATACATGCACTGTTCTGTACAGTACTTTGCTTTTCTCCCTACTACTGCATACCTGCTTTCCTTGCTTCCTGTGCAGCTAGGCTGTGGTCACATGACCTCCGACCCAACAGGGAAGCATTTGCACTAAGCTCTAACTTAGAAGCAGCATACAAAATGCAGGTAGAGCATAGAAACCACACATTCCAATTACAATTGTGCGACAAATTTCTTTTCTGCTAAATTAACCAGAGGTGGTTTCTGCTGCTTAGAACAAAGGACTGTGATCAACCCAGGTAACCCAGGGAGATGTAACAGCAAGTGAAAAGGCTCTGAGCCGCAGTGAAGAAGGGCAACAGGAAACAGGGATGGCAATGTGAACAGGATGATCTTACACAGCCTGACAGGCAACTAGCAGACTGTAGTGTGTTTGCTAGGAAGCCATCAGAATGGTTTTTTGTTTTTGTGTTTTTTTGGTGGTTTTTTTTTTTTTTTTTTTTTTGAGAGAGAGAGACTCTCATTATGTAGTTCAGACTGGACTTGAACTCACTGTGTAGCCCAGGCTGGCCTCTAACTCACAGCAATCCTCCTGCCTCAGCCTCCCAAGTGCTGGGATTACAGGCATGTGCCACCACACCCAGCCCTGTCACACTTCTTTAAACAGGAGTGTTGTGATGTCATTTTTATAAAGCTATCCTTGTTATTATACGATTAATACACAGGGGAGGCAGGAACTGGATAGTGTATAGAACTGTCTTTATTTCCCCACCATTCTTTAAATGCGTTTTCACTAGGTATAAAACCCTAGACTGGCAGGTGGTATTTTGCACTTCGTATTGCAGAAGCCAATTCACTGTCTTCTGACTTCCACTGTTGCTTCTGAGAAGTCATCTGTTAGTCTAATTTTTACTCCTTTGATGGTTATCTTCTTTTTCTCCAGCTAACTTTTAAGATTTTTCTCTACGTTACTGATTTTCTGTGGTTTTACTGTGATACGTCTAGGTGTGGGTTTATTTTTATCTTAATCAGAATGGTTGGGATTCTTGAACTCTGATATCTTTCATTGGTTCTGGCAAGTATCAGTCACCATCTCCTCCTTGTTCCATCCTGCAATTCCAATTAAGAGCTCACTCTGTCCCCATATCTCTTACCCTGTGTTATATATTTCCTGTCTTTTGGCCTCTAAGCGACACTCCCCATAATTTCATCTGCTCTATATTATTCTAGTTTGGTAACTTCTTTGCGTCCAATCTGTTGGAAATTGTATCATTAAGTTCCTGAGTTACTGTTATTTAAAATTTTCACATGTATTTGGTTTTTTCAAGTCTACAATGTCACCTTTTAAAGTTTCCTGTCCCATCTTCCAGGGTGCCAATGAACAATGATTTTCCCCTGGGGGCAAAATCACTCCTAGTTAAAAGCCACAGCACCATACACTTCTTGGATTAAAGTGCTATTACTATCCTTTCATGCAATTGGACACATCAAAAATACACGAGGTAAGAGTCCGCACAAACCTGACCCTGGCCCAGCTCAACCCAACCCCACATTCCTTGTGTTTCCTGAAGCTCCAGAGATTTCAGTGCTGAGGGGCACGTGCAGACCGGAAGTGAGGAAGAGTATGAGTCTGTGCCTCTTTTCACTGGCAGACTTGTAGGTATCATTATTAGAAATGTCTTGCTTTTCGTGGTGCCAGGGCCGGGGATCAGACCTGGATTCTTACGTTTGAGCATTCTGAGCTCCTCCAGCCTGTCTGTACCTGGTTTTCTCCCTCCTGTACTGAGGACTGAACCCAGGGCCTCGGGCATGCTAGGCAAGTGCTCCACCACTGAGCTCCTACTTCCCAAATAAGATATGAATTCATCAGATAGATCTTCTGCATGTCAGTGTCCCTATTATGACTGTACAATTAAAGATTACTCTTCTCTGTGAAACCTAGAATATAAATATCTGTAATCCCAAGGTTAAAGAATATTTACTCATCATGTTTAAGATATTCAAGAGTTCCATATCTAAAGATCATAAAAATGGGCCGGTGAGATGGCTCAGCGGCTTAAGCGCCTGCCCGGCAAGGGCGAGGGCCCGAGTTCGACTCCCGGAACCCACATACGAAAAAGGGGCCGGTGATATCGTTCAGCGGCACGGGCGCCTGCTGGCGCGTGAGGTCCTGAGGTCGACCCCCCGGTACCCACCAAAAAAAAAAAAAAAAAAAAAAAAAAAAAAGATCATAAATTATTTTTTCAACTTTAAATTGAATGTATAAATTTATAAATTATATAAATTTATAAATTATTTCAACACACATTAAACTAGAATGTTGTAAGGATTTGTCAATTAGCATGTTCAAAATGTCCCACACGTGCACCAAAATCTTATTTCCTAATAATGCCTTCACCCTTTTTCTCTCCCCAGTTTAGAAATCTGGATGCTGTCCTCAAACTCCTCCCTCACAGCTGGTGTTGGAGTCTAACCCTCTGTGTGCTGCACCCTCCCGTCTAGTTCAAAGGTTGAAATCTTCACATCAAGGTGACAGACTCAGAGGCAGGGCCTTTGGGAGGTAATCAGGTCACATGGGCTCTGTCTGCCTCCACGAAGGGAACTAAAAGAGGTCCCAGAGCAGGGCAAACTGGCACATGCCTGTGATCCCAGCACTCAGGAGTCTAAGGCAGGAGGACTGCCGTGAGTTTGAGGCCAGCCTGGGCTACATAGTGAGTTCAAGTCCAGCCTGAACTACACAACGAGACCCTGTCTCAAAAAAACAAACAAAAAAGAGTTAACCACAATCATCAGTGTAGACCATATCCTTTGATGTGTGTACATATAAATGTGCCACACCCCTGAAATACACTATTCTGGGGTCTTCCCCCTTATTTACAAAAACGCTGTCCTACCTTACACACTGTTCTACCGTCTACCACTGTGTGTGTAACTTACTCATGTTGTTCCCAGTATGAACACCCTACTTTGGTCATTTTCCTTGTGACAACCATTTTTGTTCTCGTTCGTCTCTCACTATCACAAGCACAGCTACAATGGCCACACTTGCACGTGCCGCCTCATGCACAGTCTGAGTGGTTTTCTAGTGCTGCAAATGAACACACGTGCTGGGAGCAAGCACCTGAGAGTCACAGGTTCCTCTGAACTGCACGCACCAATTACCCCCACCTAACCAGCTAGACTGACTATTCGTGGCAGGAGCACATAATATAATTTCCTCACAATACAGCCAAGCTTAGTATTACCAAGCTCTTAACTTTTCTATGATGGGTAGAAAATGTTTACTCTTTGCTTTAATCCAGTTTTCAAATCATCAGTGAGACTGCATCTTTATCAAATGTTTGTTGCCCCTTATGTTTCCTCTACTGAAACCTCCTGGTCATATTCTTTACCTGTTTTCCCATTTCACTATCTCTAAGAGCGCATTGTATATATTTTTGGCTTATTACATATGTTGCAAATATTCCTTCCAGTCTCTTAAATTTGTACATTTTATTCATTGTAATAAAGTTTAAACATCGTTCTGAAAATAAAAGATAAAATGTGTTCCAATCACAAGCATAATGAACCATATGTATATTTAACTCAAAGTAAAGAATAATCTAAATAGTTGGCCATTCACCATTCTACGTACATAAATGTATGCCCAAGAAATAGCCAAAAATGGGGATCTCCTATTTCCTCAGTTGTTCTTGGTTCTCAAATGCATCTCCTTACAGTATGTGAGAATTTAATGTTTAAAAAGTTTTATTTTCTTTGATACAACACAGTGGATAAATATTGGCCATCTAGGGTACACCTGAGGACAGTGATATATTTCATTATTAGAAGAAAAACTGGTTATTTTGGACTTACTTCGAGATGGTACCTCTACTTCCCATGTGGCCAACTTCCTACAAGTAATTCTGAATATACATTATTTTCACCAAACGCACAACTATCATTGAAAGTGGTAACTCCGATGTACCACAGGCCTTTAAGGGTCTGCCCTGTGCCTCTATGCGGGCTCATCGCCTCCCCATTCCCCTGGGTTTAGTCTAACGACAGTTATCCATACGCACCCTCAGTGCTGTTCTACCTCATGGTACCACTCTTCCATGTTGTTTTGCCTAAGAATTCTTTACTCCAGTTTACATGACCAAATATTACTCTTCTCCCTCCAAAACCCAGTTCAGACATTATCTTCTCCAAAAAGTTTCCCTTCATCACTCCCAAAATTAATCACTTCCCTATTCTCACTATGCCCTGACCATACTTCCATTATTAGATGGGTCCCATCGTGTCCCAATGACTTATAATACAGCTTGTATTTGTAATACTACAAGCTCTCCTCTCCCATACAGCTCTCCTGCCTCAGGAGTCAGGCAGGAGTTAGCTTATTCTCACATGTATTTTGTTATCTAGAAGTTTCAGCATAAGCGCTTACAACTCCATAAGCATTTACTAAAGTAAACAAGCCCACTCTTTCCACATTACCACAAACACTATAAACTTCAGTATGTGTTGCCAAAGTAAACACACTACAAACTTAAAAAAATTGTAATCACAATTTTTTTTTTGTGGGTACCGGGGGTCGACCTCAGGACCTCACACGCCAGCAGGCGCCCATGCCGCTGAGCGATATCACCGGCCCCTTTTTCGTATGTGGGATCCGGGAGTCGAACTCGGGCCCTCGCGCTTGCCAGGCAGGCGCGTACACCGCTGAGCCATCTCACCAGCCCTGTAATCACAATTTAAAAAAAATATATAAAAAAAAATTTTACCACATGAAAAAAAAATTGTTCATTATCTGCTTTTAAAATGGGCAAATCACCTGAACAGGTACTTCTCAAAAGACAAGAGACAAGCGACCAACAAGTATATGAAAAAGTTCAATATCACTAATAATCGAGGAAATGCATATCAAAACCACAATGAGATATCACCCCAACCCAGTAAGAACGGCTATTATCAAAAAGACAAAAAAATACAAATGCTGGCAAGCATGAGGAGAAAGGGGAACTCTCATACATTGCTGGTGAGAATGTAAATTAACACAGCCATTATGGAAAAAAGTAGGGAGGTTCCTCAAAAACTAGAAACAAAACTATCACATGATCCAGCCATCACACTGCTGCACAGTATACAGCCAAAGGAAATGAAATCGGCACGCCAGAGACAGCTGCACTCACACTTACTGCACTCTTCAACAGCCAAGGCACGAAATAGCCCAGCTGACCACCTCTGGATGAACGGATGAAGAAAACCTGGTGTAGGTACACGACAGAGCTTACTCAAGGAAAAGAATGAACTGCTCTTACTTGGAGCAACATGCATGCGACCGGAACACATCCCATCAAGTGAAAATTTCAGGCACAGAGAGACAAATACCACATTCTCCCGCACAGGAGGAAGCTAAGGTTGATCTCAAAGCAGCAGAGACTCGAAGAGTGGTTTCCAGAGCCTGGGAAGGGTGTGCGGAGGGGAGGGGTGGACAGAGGATGGTCAGTGGGTACCGGGGTGCAGCTGGATAGGAAGAGTAACTCCTAATGCTCTACAGCACAGCAGGGTAACCACAGTTGACAACATCGAACTGAATATTTCCACATACAGTGGTACCTTGTTTCACAAACTTAATTCTTTCCATGATTCTGGTCACAAAGCAAACTGATCATGAACCAAATCAAATTTCCCCATAAGGTGACACTGAACCCAACCACTGAATTTGATTTGGTTCACGACCAGAATTGTGAAAAGAATTAAATTAGTGAACCGAGGTACCACTGTAGTTAGTACTGAGGTGACAGATATGTCAATTACCCTGATCTAATCATCACAAATTGTATACACGCATTGAAACACACTGTTCCACACAAATAGGTACAATGACTTGTCTAATAACGTTTCAAATATATTATTAACAATAACGAAAAGACTGCACACTGCAACAAAAGCTGTCTGTAGTTCAGTGGTTCTTTCAAGTGGATATATACCTGGGCTCTGACCCAGTAGTGGACTGTGAAATTATTTTAGTGGGTTAAGGCCAACATTTAAATATGAACACGTATCAAAGGCAGTTGTCATACACACACAGTAACATACACATGATCACTATGTAACATACTGCTGTGGGTTACAATACAGAAATAATTTGGGGCTGAGAACGTAGCTCAGTGGGTAGCGTATCTGCAGAGCACGCCCTGGGCCCTGGGTTCAATCCCGGCACAGAAAAAAAGAAAGATACTTCTACATTTGCTATTTGGATCCGAAGGTTTAAATCAATAAGATGCAGCAGTTAAGGATGGGTTCACCGATGAGACTGAATGTGTGAAGCATCTCTGGCTCCCCACCTCTCAGCCCATGTACCCTTCCCCCAGCCCACTCTATTCTGGCCACATGAATTTTAGCTCTTTTTCTAAGAAGTGAAACATGGACCCACTGTAGGCTCTTACAGGTTCCCTCCGCCTAGAAAAGCCTTTTCCTTACTTAGTTAACAGCGTGGCACACCCTCTCACAGGACCCCAGAGAGCAGCTTTCCCCCACCACTCTAGCCTTTTATCTAGTTCTGCTCCTCTTCAGGGTGCTCAGGACTACCTCACATACTTCTGTTTACTGTGTCCTCCCCCAAATGTCAGCGCTAAGAAAACAGAAATTTTGTCTTGATTTGTTCAATACTCTTAACAGTGCCTGGCACAGGGCAAACATTCCCAGACGGGCTTAGGCAGCAAGGAAAAGGAAAGGAGCAGCACAGGAGTTGTAAGTGAGCATGTAAAATAGCACGGAGAAAACACCAACTCAATGTGTGAAGAAGTAAGGTGGAAGCAGAAGAATGTAACATAAAAAGGTTTGCAAGTCAGAAAGTAGAATTTGGACTTTATCCTGCAGTCTACTGGGAGAATTCAAAGTTTTGAGCAAATGAAGATACACTCAAACATTTATTCAGCCCAGGTTCAGTTCACTTTGCTCCACACAGTGGCGAGTGCAAAGGTCAACAGCGCATGCTCTCTCCTTGGGCTTCTGGTTTGGTAGCAAGGGGTTCAAGTGTTTCTGAAAAATTATCCTGGCAGCCACATGCAGGACAGATTCAAGAAAGGAGAATCGAAAGTTAGAAAAACTATACCTTATTGATGGATGTAAGGAAAAGCATGCATCACAGACAAGTTCAAGATTTAAATATGACGATGACTATGAAACTAACAGAAAAACTGGAGAGGCAGAAGGCTAGGTAATAAATCTAAAGGTGACAAGAATTCCTTGAGCCTTCCAGTCAAAACACACAACAAACCTCCTGAGCTACAAACCCAGAGAACGCACTTGGGAGTCATCGGAGTGAAACACATCCATCTGAGAGGAGACACAGGCTGAGGGCAGAGGACACGAAAGCAAGGAACACTGACACGTGAGCATGAGTGTGTGCGTGTGCTAAGTACAGTGATGAATCACTACTGACAAGAGGGGCCTGTGAAGCAGCAGTCTGAATAATCCCAAGCTGCAGCTACTTTAGGAAAGAAGCAGTAAAGCACTAAGAGCAGCAGTTGTAACTCAGTTCTTATAATTCTTGAAAAAAGGAAATACAGACGGCTACGGAGAAGAGCAGTTCATTTTAAAGTGGATCCCCCAACACAGAAGTCTCCACATTTGAAGGTAGGGAGGAAAAAACCATTGAAGATAATGACTGAGGTGACCAGGAAGAGAAAGTTAAATGAGCCAGCTAGATTTCTTTTCAAGTAGTTTACCACGTAAGATGACAGAATTGAGATTTGTCATGGTAAAAGTTGAAAAACAGAAACATGTAAGCTTATATCCTGTATTTTTTCAGTAAGCAGAAGTCAATGGCATCTACTTAAAGAGGAAAATAAATTGAGGCATTTGAAAAATATAATATTAATAAAATGATTTCCATGAAGTAGCAGGGCCCATGTGGGACTGTTCAGAATAAACGTGTAATGGCCAAGACAGCATAATTAGTCAATTGCCTCCACACACATGCTGTGACTCGTGAGAAAGAGGAAATCAATGAAAGACTTAACGGGAACCCAGTAATACCAAAGAAGTGGCTAATGTCAAAGTTCAGGCTACATCTAAAACATAGAGGAGTAAGCTAAGCATCCTGATCTATTTGAGCTGCATAAACAAAATACCATAAACCAGGTGACTTATGCCAGGCATAGTGGTGCACACCTGTAATCCCAGCACTTGGGAAGCTGAAGCAGAATTCCACAAAATCAGGGTCAGCCTGGGCTGCAAAACAAGCCCGTCTCAAAACACAACACAAAGTAGGTGGCTTATAAACAAGAGAAATGTACTTCTCACAGTTCCAAAGGCTAAAAAGGCCAAGATTCTGGGACGGGCCAGCTTCTACAAGTCTTTTTGACATGACCACGCCAGATGAAAGGGGCAGAGTAGGCTAGCGTGGCTTTCCTCATGATAGCTCGCCCTGCTTTCTCCAGGGTGTTCTTTTATCTTGCTTCTCATTCGGCCCAAGCTCTCTCTGCAGAGCCAGTTTCTCTCCCACTCCTCACTCTTTCTTTTTCAAAGATTTGGCACAGCTTTCTGCTCATGGGGGTGGGGTAGCTGTCAGTCTCTTCCCTAAGGGCAGCCACCCAAATCCTTACCCCAGCCCCTCCCCAGTCAGCTCTGTAATCTGTTTCCTCTGCCTGGATGCGGGGTCAGTAGACAGACACGGAGGAACACAAGGTCATATCCAGAAGGGGCTGCACATCCAATAGCTTTAGCGTGAGCGGAACTGAGCCGGCACCCAGACCTAGCCCTGGAAATAGCTCCATAGCCTGGAGAGAGTAAGCACCATGCTACAGAACGGAAAGGTGCTAGGAGGGTCCTGATGGCTCCACCCAGCCTCCTTGGAGGAATCACTGCTGCAGTAAACCAGGAGGGGAGTATTTAGCCTCCAAGTCTGGGACACAAGAACGCTAACTGCGTTAGAAGAACTCTCAAGCTCCTCCTAGGGAAAAAAAAGACATTATGGAACAGAATAGCAGTATCCACGGGTTTAGCATATTTTTAATAGAATCACAGAAGCAGTGGGTTTAACATATTTTTTAATCAGAGGAGGCATAAGTGGACATTTCTATTATTTTAAGTTCTTAATCTACCATGCACTACAAAGGTACATAATACCATAAATTATGTGTTTTAATATGAAAATAAAATGGGACTCGAACTTGAATAAATGTTCTACACATTTCTTATCTGCAATTCTAAAAACTAAAAAGAAACCTCTGAGCCTCAAAATCATCCATTTGGTAGTAAAACATTACCTGTACTGACATGAAGCTATTTATAGTCTGTCCCCTTTAGCCTAACTTCACACATTCTACCGTAGACACAATAACCACTGAGGAAGGGCACTGCCCACTCTTCATTTTTTTCTTTGAGACAGGGACTCACTAGTCACTAAATTGCTCAGGCTGGGTTCGAACTCTCCATCCTCCTGCTTCAGCCTCTCAGAGTGCTGGGATTACAGGTGTGTACTATACCCAGCTCCAAAAAATTAATTCTGAAATTATTAGACCTCAAGGATTTTGAATAGAAGACTGTGATCCTATAGTGACAATTACTGGCATTTACTGAGCTATTAACTATGTGTCAAGCACTTACATCACTTTACACACTACATACTAATTCATTTAATCCTTCCCATCACAGGATACATGTTACAATATCCTCATTTTCCAGAGGAGAAAACTAAGGCACAAAGAGATTAAGTCAATTGCCTAACATCACATACAGCAACTGGGATTAATAAAATATTTAAAATATTACATATGAGGTGAAGAAAACAACAACTGCTAATTACAGTAAGGTAGATGATAGGAGTCACTATTTTTTTCTATTCAATTAAGATATACTTCTAAAACGTAAGGAATCAAACTTAAAAAAAAAAATTTCCTGCACTTAGAAATATTTTCTATGTCCTTTTTCCTTTTTTTTGAGACAGTGTCTTGCTGTGTAGCCCAGGCTGGCCTCGAACTCACAGCAATCCTCCTGCCTCTGCCTCCTGAGTACTGAGATTATAGGCGTGCGCCACCATGCCTGGCAAGAAAGTATGTCCATTTTTAAGGCTTGGGTCTGCCAAATTACAATGTAATTTAAAGTTCATCATCAAAGAACCCACTCACCTAATACTCATTTCTCAGCAGGGTATGGGGGCACTTGCCTGTAATCCCAGCACTCGGGAGGCTGAGGCAGGAGGATTATGAGCTCATGGCCAGCCTGGACTACACAGTGAGAGCTTGTATTAAAAAAACAAAAACAAAACAGTTCTCTATCCAAGAAGGTGAAAATTAAGATCCAGTTAAGCTCAACTGTTTCAATTAGCTTTGCTCTTCCTCTCAACACCTGCAAACCTAGACATATTCTATAAAGTCTCAGTCTGTAGGGAACCCAAGGACACCTAGCCCAAATCCTCCTTCAACGCATCAGCTCTTCTACTCTAGAATCCCCAATTTGGACAATGTTAGGGAATGGGAAAAGCCTACCACCCCAAACAATCCATTTCATTTTTGCAATTTAAAGGAAATTTCTCTTGGAACATCGTTGAAATCTGCCTCCAACTTCTACCCTTTGATCCCGTCTCTTTCTGGTCAGATCCAACTTGTCTTTCTGACAGACCCCCAAATATTTAAAGTTGCTGTCACTTCTTACGGGAGTTTCTCTTCTTTAGGCCAAACATCCCAGTTTTCATTATGTCCTCATTTCCATTTCTCCCACAGCCAAGGTCCCCTGGGTGCCCTCTATAGTTTAGTGATGTTTAAACCTGGTGTCTGTGACCTTGGGAACTTCAACAAAGGAGGCCCAGGTCCTTCCCTACTTACCCATGGGCCTCCGTTTTTGTTGCTGTTAAGTTGCTTTCAGTACTCTACAGGTGGTTCTAATATAACATCAGGTCTGGGGAGAGACACACAGTCCCCCACCAGATAGCATGCTAATACAATAAAAGCTGATACAGTATCGCTGGCATAACACAACCAGTACAAAGTGAAGTGGGGCCAACACTTAGTTCTTGTATATGCCATTCTACCACTTGACTTTTTTACTTTTAGAAAAACTACACACTAGTGTAATCTAATATTAAAATTATCAAGTCTTTTCGTACAGTCCCTAATGTGCAATCTTGCTATTAAAAGAACTAGAGCTAAGAGTTTTAGATTTCTATGTCTGAATCTATCAATGGCCATGCATATGAGTTTATCTGTAGTGGACAAATCATTTCAAACCTAGGCCCACACCTCTACACGCCTGTCATGGATGTAGTCAGCCCAAATAAAGGTGAACTATCCCAGCAAAGACTGAACTGACAGCTGACCACCAGAGCACTGCAGTGTCAACACTGAGGATACACAGAGGCCCTAACACTAATTTCATCTGGCACTAGAAATATCTTTTAGTATGATGGGGGATGGGGAAGGGTCCATCCCACCAAAAAAAGAAAAACCGTCAAAAAAGTTATGTACAGTATAATGCTAACTATTACTGCCCCAAGAAGACATATTCATGCTATAGAAACATGATTACTTGATGGAAAACTAAGGCCAAAGGAATAATACTCATTAAAAAACTAAGTTATCCTCAACAGGATAACTGTAGTTTATAATTTATTATTATATATGGTATAAAGAATGAGGAAAGTTCAAAGGTCTCCAAAATAAAGAAACAATAAATGTTTGAGATGGAAATGCTAATTACCTTAATTTGATCATTTCACATTGATACATGAATAAAATTACCATACTGGACCAGAAAAATATGCTGTCAACTTAAAAAGAAAAAGGAGGGCCGGTGAGATGGCTCAGCGGCGTACGCGCCTGCCTGGCAAGCGCGAGGACCCGAGCTCGACTCCCGGAACCCACGTACGAAAAAAGGGCCGGTGATATCGCTCAGCGGCACGGGCGCCTGCTGGTGCGCGAGGTCCTGAGGTCGATCCCCAGTACCCACAAAAAAGAAAAAAAAAAGAAAAAGGAAACCAGCCAGGCACACTCCACAAGCCTATAGTTGTCCTCACTACTCACGAAGCTAGGTAAGAGGACTGCAAGTTCAAAGCCAGCCTGGGGAAGTTCGCCAGATCCTGTCTCTAAATAAAACTTAAAAAGGGCTGGATAGCACTGTAGAGCTCAATAGTAGAGTGCTTGCTTATACTGACTGTGCATGAGATCCTGCTTCTACCCCCAGTACCACAAAAAAAAGAAAAGAAAAAGGAAACCAAGTCATCTTAAAGTCCAACATCTTGTTTGGGTTTCTTTTTCAATGTTAGCCAAGTGAGAGAAAGAGATGGAAGCCATCAGTCAGTGAGTTCATCTGCACTTAGGCTACTTGCTGCAAAGAGGAACTTGCAAAGGGGAACTAGATAAGGGTCTCACCACTCTCAAAAATGAATTCATGATTCAAAATATCATTAAGCAGCCGGGCGTGATGGCACACACCTGTAATCCCAGCACTCGGGAGGCTGAGGCAGGAGGATTGCCATGAGTTAAAGGCCAGCCTGAACTACATAGTGAGACCCTTCCTCAAAAACCACCCCAAGGGGGGCCGGTGAGATGGCTCAGTGGCGTAAGCGCCTGCCTTGCAAGCGCGAAGGCCGGAGTTCGACTCCCGGAACCCACATACGAAAAAGGGGCCGGTGATATCGCTCAGTGGCACGGGTGCCTGTTGGCGCGCGAGGTCCTGAGGTCGTCCCCCCGGTACCCACAAAAAAAAAAAAAAAAAAAAAAAAAAAAACCACCCCAAGGGCCAGTGATATAGCTCAGCAGCATAAGCGCCTGCCTGGCAAGCGCGAGGTCCTGAGTTCAACTTTCAGTACCCAGATATTAAAAAAAAAAAAAAAAAACCCACCCCAAAAACCACAAAATATCATGAACCAGCCAAGGCTTGGGGCACATGGCTGTAATTCCAGCTGCACAGGAGGCTGAGACAGGAGGAGCCCAAGTTTGAGGCCAGCTGAGGCAACTTAGCAAAACCACTGTCTCAAAATAAAAACGGCTGGCTGGGGAGGCAGCTCAGTGTGAAGGCTCCGGGTTCAATCTGCAGTACCGCAAGGAAAGAAAAAAGGAAAAAAAAATTTTTGAAATTCCTAATGACATGTTTGCTCCACCTATTAAAACACTGGGGAGGGGAGGGGTTGCACAAACTAAAATCAAGTAAAATAAACCAAGATCCAATCTATTTTCATACAAACAGCAAACATTAAAAATACACCTGGCATTTTCTAACAATTACATAAAGAATGACCAGATGCTTCCTGTTGATGGAACAGGAGAGAACTACAGACTGACAGACTCAGACTAGAGTTCACAGAAACAACTGGAAACACTTGGCCTCCTTTCAAAACTTCAAAATCGAAGTATGATCTTAAAAGTTTACACACTGCGGTATAATTGTCGCCCACCCAGGAAACCCAGACTCTTCCAGACATAAAAGCTCTGTAAGGGTGTGTGTGTCAAACTATCGTGTTTTACCGAAGGTTTCATCGCAGGATTTCTCTAGCGGTCTCACAGTGCTTTGATTACATTTACACCCAAATTTTCACAAACACACCTAACACGGAATTCATGTTTTATTTGTATGCATCATTAAAGGTATGTATTGAAACTAAAAATAAAGTTTAATCACTTAGAATATTTCTGCACATTCCTGAGTCTCCACAATCATAGATTATGAAATCTTTATTTATGTAAGGTATTATTTATACACCTAAATCCTAATTTTTTTTTTTCCAGTACTCGGAACTGAACAAAGGGCCTTCACACTGAGTTATATCCCCCAGCTCTTTTTAAAAAATTTTTTGAGACCAGGTCTCATCACTAAGTTGCTAAACTGCCCAGGCTGGGCTGGAACTTGTGATCAACTGCTTCAGGTTCCCAAGAGGGCTGGCATTACAGGCATGCACCACCACACCTGGACTAAATCCCAGTTTTTTTAAAAAAGAACCCAAGAAAAATGTATAGTAATCATTCTTATCTGTACTTTTAAAGTAAGTCTTGCATAATACTCCGACTTGACCTACATGGTGAAAGCAGATGACAGCTGTGCATTAAAAAAAAGAAAAAAAAAGTATGAGGGTACCCGTGGAGTTTTCCAAAGGCTGCATGGTGTGATACCAAAGAGACCAATGCAGAAGTAGATTTAAGAATCTAGCTGTCTTCTATTAAACCAGGCATTCAAAAGATTTGCAGAAGTAAAAAAACAATGCCACTCTTGTTTGTCATTTGTATTCACATGTGCTTGATTTTTTGTTCTCGAAAAAATATTCAGAAGGAAGAGAGATAAAGTGATCTTTAGATTCCTTAAATTCAAAGTCTGTGCCTGAAAGTGGAAATGTCAAAATCTGTCAGTTAAGAAATTTAAACCGCCAGGCATGGTGGAGCTTGCCTGTAATGGAAGCACTGGGGAGGCTGAGGCAGGAGGATTGCCTAGAGTTAAGGGTCCAGCCTGGGCTCCATAGTGGGTTCAAGGCCAGCCTGTACTGCACAGTGGCACCCTGTCTCAAACAACAACAACAAAAAGCAATTTAAACCAAAGCTGGAGGGGCAGCCACGCCTATAATCCCAGCACTCGGCAGGCTGAAGCAGGAGGATTACAAATTCAAGGCCGGCCTGGACTGAACAACAAGAACTTGCCTCAAAAACAGAAAAGAAAAGAAAAAAATCTAAACCAAGCTTGTGGCCCCCATGTGAGAAAAACTGCGTGCAGATGAAAATTTCTCACCACTAAATTCAACAGAGTAACTTGGGGTGCATCTTCAACTCTGGGGTGTCGAAATTGCTTTGTAAGGATCACTGACAAAGTCCATCGATTTTTTTTTCCCAAAATAAAATAAAATTTTAAAAAAGTTTTCAGAAAATAACTTGCCTGACTTGAGACAGCAAACCAGAGTCCAGAGACAAAACTTAAAAACTCCCTGCACATCGCGCAGCGCCCTCCGGAAGTCCCGCGGCCCCGGCCCCGGCCCCGAGCACAGCTCCGTGGGCCGGGCGCAGCGGCGGGCACGGCGCAGGCCGGGGTGGGCACACAAAGCGGCCGCGTCGCTCCGGGCGTGGGGCTCCACGGTCAGCCTGGAGGCCGACGCGCACCGATCGCACGGGCGGCCGCTGCGGGCGAGGAGGCCGGCGGCGTCCACGCTCTGCGCGCCCCGGGTCCGGGCGAGGTCTCCGGCCGCCCCGGCGCTCGCCGAACCCGGGCCGCCCGGGCCACCCCGCGCCCGGGCGCCAGACAAAGGCCGCGAGGCTCCGGGCCGGGCGTCTCCCGCCGCCTCCGCCGACCCCGGCGCGGCCCATCCCCGAGCCCGGGCGCGGCCGCCTCCATGTCCGCGGCCTCCATGTCCCGCGCGGGGCCGGGGACAAAGCGCGGCGGCGGCGGCGGCCGGGGGGGGAAGCGGGCGCCGGGCCGACCCCCGCGGAATCCGCGGGTCCGGGAGCCCCGGAAACCCGGCGCCTTAATGCAATAAACAGGAAATCGCGGGGATGATCTGGGTTCCGGGGGAAGTGGAATTATTTTTTACCAGCGAAGAGATCAACTTCCACATCCGGTGGTAACCGGGCCCCACACAGACCCGCACTGACCTGGAAAAGCTTCGGGAGCGGCGGCGGGCCGGCGGCGGGCGGGGGGCGCGGACGCGAGGCGCCTCGAGGCCGGCCGGGCTGACGCGGCCCGCTACACTCGGCGCGCGCGGGCGGCACAGGGCGCTCTTTTCCGAAAGTGCCGCGTCGGGCCGGCGCCCGAAACCCGCGCCGAGGACTCCGCCGGGCCGCGCGCGGAGGGACACATGGCGCCGCGGCCCTGCGGTCCGGCCGCGTCCGCCCGCGCGGGAGCCGGCGGCCCGGGGCTCGGGAGCGGCTCCCGCGTCACCCCGCGCCCCCGACCCTGTTCCGGGGGGAGCCCGGGGCGAGCGGGCTGGGCTGGCTGGTTAACGGGGGCAAGGAAAATAGGCCATTTCGAGCGTTCCGCCACACAAAGGAGGCGGCGGAGGGATCCGCGTCTTGACCGCGAGTTCCGGCCGGCCGCGCCTGCGCAAAGCGAGGAGGGCGCCGCGCGGGCCACGTGCGCGGGAGCGCGGCCGCCGCCCCTTCCTGCGCGGGTGGGCGGCGAGGTCTGGTCCGTCCCGCCACCGAGTGGCTGGCCGGCTGCCCACCGCGGCCGCCCGGGGGGCGGAAGTGAGGAGCTGAGCTCCTTCGCAGTGCCGGGAGTTGACTGGGGACAGGAGGAACTCGGCATGGCCCGGTGAACAGAACAGGACGACGGATGCGTTGCTTTAGCTTCTTTTTGGTTTTTTGGTGGTGGAATTGGGGATTGAACCCAAGGCCTTCGCAATGAGCTACGTCCCCAGCTGTTTTTTAACACAGGGTCTCGCTAAGTTCCCCAGGCACAGTTTGAACTTCTGATCCTCCTGCCTCAGCTTCCCAGAGTGCTGCTATTACAGGCCTGCACCCCCATATGCGGTTTAGATTTTTATTTCTAAAACGTTCTAACGGTGTTCAGAAATTCCTTGGGTTTACTGTCACGTCAGAGGTTTTTATGGTTTTTCATACCTGGAATGTCAAGGGTTTTATTGTGTTGTCTTTTAAAAGTAGCAAGGGTTTATTTGGAAATGAATCGCAAAGAAAAAGCCTCGTGGATTTAGTTTACATGTGGTTTGCAGAGTAACCCAGCACACTGCTAGGTTGTAACAGGGGAGCCTCTTAACCTCCTAACGGTGGAATTTTTGGCATTCCGTGTCTAGGAGTTGGGAATCTTTGAGACCGCGCCAAGAGTGTATTCCAGGGGACCCACAAGGATAAACGAATCCGTATTGCGCACTGCTTTGTGTGGCCGCAGATAAGTAATCTTTCTGTCCCCACCTTGTCCTGGGTGATATTGATGCACTGAAGATTTGCAGTCCTCTTGTAACTTATTAAAGGATTGTACCTAAAATAGAACCAAAGTAAGTAGTACAGGGGCCATGATGTGTGCTTTCTTTTGATTCAATAGTTTCACTGCTTCCGTTGATGAAAAATAACTGTCAGGATTTTGATGTCATACTTTGAATGCTGAGTTTGAGTAAACAGCTAATGAGTGCTGCGGAATCCTTGCCTGCCCTCGTTGATCTTTGCTGTAAAATGTAAACAGTAGGCATCACCAGGAGCATGAGGAAGGGGAACTGCTGAGTACCTGGGAAGGAGGAGTTGGAAGGCACTGGAGAAACCAGCAGCTTTAGCTAGGGAGCGGGGAAGGCCTTCGAGTCCGGGGTGACGAGCTCAAGCTGGGAGACAACCGCGGTGCAGGGAGGGTGAGGAAGACACTGCTGTACAGGATGCCTGGAGCTGCTCCTGTGAGGTCTGGTCCTCCCTGCCTCCGATGTCCTGTGCAGAAATTAGCCTCTGAGAGCCAGGAGGAGACAGCTGAATCATTTTAAAGTAAAAACATGACATTTTTTGACCCCTGACTATTATGCAAAACTCCAAGGCAAGGACAGGAGTTGGGAGAAGAGAGTAATCTCCGGGAGGAGGGCGGCGTGGACTGAGGTAGTGGCGAGGAGAGGTGGGTGAAGAAAATGAGGAGCGTGGTTATTGAGAGCTTGGAGATGTGGTTGATTGGATAAAGGAGCCGGTGAGAGGGAAATGTCAAAGGTGGCGCCTGTGCGTCAGCAGAACGCTGGGAGGACGCAGGTGTCCACTGAGATGGGAAACAAGGCAGAGGCGTCGTTAGGGAAGGACAAAGGCTCCATTTTGACCACATAGAATTTGAATTGCCTGTGAGCCGACCGACCAGATGAGTCCAGCCAGCAACCAGGTATTCATGCATCCACCAGTTGACGGAAGAGCACCCAGTCTGTGCCCGATGCTGTTGCTTGTGCTGGAATAGCTAGAGCCGCAGCAAGACAGATAGGATTCCTGTTCCTGCTTCCAGTGAGGGCCAAAAAGAATAAGTGCATAAAGAAAACAAGAGTGACTGGATAAAGCGTTTCCCTGGGCAGGAGAACAGACCTTCAGGACCTGGTGAGAGATGGGAGGTGGCCTTCCAGAAATGTTCTCTGAGCTGGGACTGGAAAGAGGTTAGGGCAGTGTGTGAAACCAAAGAGGCCAGCAGGGCAAAGGCCTGTTATCCAAGGTTTGTTATCCAAGGGGACAGCAAGGAGGCCAGTATGGCTGAGGTCTAGAGAACAAAGGAAGCTGGCTGCAGTCCCAACTTTCTAGGAGGCTGTGGCAGGAGGATGGCAAGTTTGAGCCCAGCCTTAGCAATGTAGCGAGACCCTGGCGCAAAATTTAAAAATAAAAAGGGATGGGATGCAGCCCAGTGCGGAGGCCCTGGGTCCGTTGCCAGTAGCTCAAAAAGAGAGAGTGGCAGTAGAGATGAAAACGGAGAGAGGGACAGAGTAATCAGTAGTGATACGAGGTTTGGGGTTCTAGTTGTATAGGCCAGCACAGGCCATAGGAAGATAACAAGCTGCACATACAGCTTTATAGTAGCCACAGTTAAAAAGAAAAAGCATGAAATTTTAGTATATCCCAACATTTTACGTGTGATCAATATAAAAAATTAACATTTTTAAATGTTTTACATTCTTTTTCTTATTACTAAGTGCTTGAAATCTGGTGTGTGCTTTCCACTTAAAGCTTATCTCAATACTTCATAAAATTTGCGGTTGAAAACTGGTTTCAACGTACTTAAAGGTTTCGCAAGCTAGGGGCGGTGGTGTGTGCCTATAATCCTAGCTGCCCAGGAGGCTGAGGCAGGAGGATTGCAAGTCAAGGCCTGTGTCAAATTTTTTTTAAAAGGGCTGCAAATGGAGCTCAGTGGTAGAGTGCCTAGTGCGTGTGAGGTCCTGGGTTCAATCTCCAGCATCACAAAAAAGGAAAAAGTTTTGGTAATTGAATCGTGTGACGGTATTTTAATTTTAAATTGAAAAATAAAAATTCAGGGCCAGTGATATGGCTCAGTGGCATAAGCGCCTGCCTGGCAAGCGCGAGGTCCTGAGTTTGACTTCTGGTACCCACATTAAAAAAAATTTTTTTTGAAAAATAAAAATTCAGCTCCTGAATTAGCCACATTTCAGGTGGAGCTAGTTACTGCTGTATTGGCAGTGAAGTCTTAATAGAACAAAATAATAGAAAATCTGACTTCAGAGTTGTTTGGAACTAGGCCAGAAGCCTTGGATGCCAACCAAGCTAATGGAGTGCAATTTTCCTGACAGACGGGTGAACAGGGGGTAGCTTTGAAGGAGGGCGCAAACTAACTCATGCTCAAGGCGAAAAAGGCCACTAGGTGGCCACCTGGTGACTTGGAACCAAGAGCAACCTCTCCCTTGCTCTGACTTCGGCCCAGAGGGCTCAGAATTGGTGGTGATGCTCGAGGGCCGTGCCCAGGAAGTGTGGTCCATGGGCCGCCACCAGTCTGCAGACACCTTGTCACCCAACCATGATGCGTTCACAGAAGGTGAGAGAATTTAGAAACTTCCAGCCATCTGACAGGCTACTTTTATTCTTGCATCCAGTACAAATTTGGGGCTTGTGTGTATGTATGTATTTCCTTTTTTAATTCCCTCTAGGAATATTTATCACAGTCTCATCTTTCACAACCACTTTAGAGGTGTTAGGATGAAGGGAATTAGAAGGACCAAGTTCCCAGACTTATCTAAAGTTTTACTTCCTAGTGAGAATGTCACAGCTCTAAGAGGAACGGACATCTTATTTTCTGTAATAGCTACCATTTGCTGAGTGCCTCCGTGTGCTAGCCACTGGGCATAGCCTGTTACACATGTCGTCTCATTTAATCCTCGCAATTCTATAAAACAGTATTCTTGGCTCCATTTTTCACATGAGGAAGCAGGCTGAAATAGATAAAAGAAGTTGCCTAAAGTCACTGAGCTCGTAAACCTTGGAGGCAGGGTTCTAGTACAGGTGTCATCCCAAAGCAGCCTTCCTAGTCACATTATCTTTACACCATTACGTGTTCAATATCTAGCAGATTTGCCGGCACAAACAGCACAGAGGATGCATGAAGTTAACTATATTTTTCCCCCCAGGGGGTCATTAGTAAATTTGGGGCCAGAATGAGGGGAGTTAGTGGTATTCCAACAGCATCAGGTAAATCCATTCATTTCTACAACAGAAGTCTCCTTCCTATCTAAATGTTTTATGCAGACTCCATAGATTAATGAAAATAACCCGATAGAAAAACGGGTAAGAGGCTTTCATAGTTGCATCGCAAAAGAAGGTGTCCACATCCCCAGTAAACACAGGTGCTCAACATTTTTTTTTTATATATAGGTACCAGGAGTCGAACTCAGGACCTCACGCTTGCCAGGCAGGCACTTATGCCACTGAGCTATATCACGGGCCCCAAATAAACTCTTTTTTTTTTTTTTTTTTTTTTTTTTGGTACTGGGAATTGAACTCATGACTTCATGCTTGCCAGGCAGGCGCTGTGCCACTGAGCTATATCCCCGGCCCAAGCTTTTTTAGTTACTAGGGAATTGCACATTAAAACCCCAGTCAGACACTGTTGCTCACCCAACTATGGTTAAAATGGAAAAAACAGAAAATACCAAATGTTGGCCAAGAGTTTCAGCAACTGCAGATGGTGATATATACTGTTAGAACTACTTTGGAAAATTCAGAGTTCAAAAATGGGACAAAACTAAACCAGATTTAGGGATATAGGCTAAGGTAGTAAAATCGTAAAGAAAGGAAATAACTTTGAGGGTCGTGCATAGGGGGGAGTAAAGAGGTGCTCCTGGGGTGCTTGGCAGTGTTCTGGTTTCTGACCTGAAGGGAGTTTCATTCGTTTATTGAGCTATACATGGGGGGAAGAGGTTGGTTTTTGGAATGCATATCTTGATTTAAAATGTTTGCTGAAGTTTTTTCTAATAAGTACGAAAAATAACTCCCTGGCAGTGCTGGATACACATTACCAACTACGCTTCCCTGACGGAGCCAGTTTCCCTGTAAACGGATTACAAATGCAGGAAATAAGGTCACCTGCGCTTTGCAGGTGGCAGTGGTAAAGAAGAGGAGAAATGGATGCAAAAGACGCTGCAAAACCCAAAGCAGCCTGGCCAAGTGGAAAGCGCAGCCATTGGCGGGTAGAGGACAGCTTCCCCTGGCTTTAGGCTCTGCCCACTCCGAGCAGTGACCTGGGTGCAGATAAATCGAGCATTCTTTTGTTTCTAGCCCTTGGCAAGCTATTGAAATACCACGCACAGTTTTTACTGATGTCTGATTCACCCCAAGGGGGGAACAGAAAGGATTTAAAGATGATTGAGATGTTGAGCCTGGCTCAAAAAAGTATTTTTTTGCAAGGTATGGTGTCGCAAGTCTGTAATCATCGCTAAATCGGAGGCTAAGGCAGGAGGATTGCAAGTTCAAGGCTAACCTGGACAACTCAGCAAGACCCTGTCTCAAGGGGCCGGTGAGATGGCTCAGCAGCGTAAGCGCCTGCCTTGCAAGCGCGAGGGCCTGAGTTCGACTCCCAGATCCCACATACGAAAAAGGGGCCGGTGATATCGCTCAGCGGCACGGGCACCTGCTGGCGCGCGAGGTCCTGAGGTCAACCCCCGGTACCCACAAAAAAAGAAAAAAAAAAGAGGACTGGTGATATAACTCAGTGGTAGAGTGCTTGCCTAGCATCCCCACAGCCCTGGGTTCCATCCCTAGTACCACAAAAAGCAAAAAAGGGCGTTTTAAAATAATTATGACTCTTCCATCCATCCAGTTTTACTCTTTTTCTTGTTTACTTTTCTAGGTTTCTTTTTTTTACTTCCTATACATGTAAGAAGAAATATTCATATTTTCCCCACTTATTATACGAAAGGGAGGATTCTTACCTACTCTTCTATACTTTACACCTAAGATATATGGAATTTGTCCATATTAATGCTTAAAAAATGATTTTTCATATCCCTGCAGATTTTTCATATCCCTGAGGGCACTGAGTTTCTAATCTTGTAATCTAATTAGTGCTTGAATGAACATCTTGAATATACATCATTTCTTGATTATGTAAGCATGTCTCACTTCAGTTCCTGCGGGTGGAATTGCTCTGCAAAAGGGCATATGTATATTTTTAATTTGCTTTCTATGTACCTAGTGTTCCTCTCTACAGCACTGCTGATGGACTGTTACCAAATTTTCAGCTTCTTTTCCCCCATTCCTGGGGATTGAAGTCAGGGAGCCCTGAGCTAACGTTCCTAGCTCTGTTTGTTTTATTACACTAAGGTAGAATATGGCTAAATTGCCTACGCTGACCTCAAACTCGAGATCCTCCTGCCTCAGACTCCGAGTGGCTGGGATTAGGGAGTGCACCTTCGTACCTTTTCAGGTCGGGTTATCTCAAGTTCTGCTTAATGCTTTTAGGGTCAATAACGAAATCATTTCTTTACATTGAGAAAAAACGGCTTTCAGTTAGCAGGGTGTGTCCGGGTTACAGGAATTCTTTGCAACTGCTTCTGCAGCTACCCGCCCACAACTAGGTTCTTTTCACAACTAGTTTTTAAAAGTGAAAAAAAATGGGGGGTGATTATGCAACCCAAGTGGCCGCCACACCTGGAAAGGGGCCAGGAATGACTGCAAACAGCCCCACCTATACTTTTTTTTTCTTGGCATATTTGCAAGCTTAGCAGAATCTAAAAAAGACCCTTCAGCCTTCATGTGAATTGCAAGGTGTTAACCCGGGAAGGGCAAGACATTATGAATGTCACAAAAATTTCCTTAGTGTGGTAGGAGCTGAAATTCGATTTTGATTCATCTTGTTTAGGCACTGAGAAGGCACAGGGAGGAGAAGGGAAGGATGTGGGGCTGTAGACTGTACCTGCCCTGGGGATTCTACCTGGGTAGAAAGAAGGAGTTCCAGGAATGACTGTGGAAGTTACTTGGAGCAAAAGTAACTTAGGGGGAAAACATGGGTGAGATGTGACATGCTGGCTCTCTACATGCCAGACCTTACTCCCTTCATAAATCATGGGTTTGTAGAGCATCTTAATCTCTGAAGCCCAAACGCCTGCATTTGGTCAGGCTATGTAATATATTAGCTGAGTCCTTGTGGCAAGTCACATAATCCCCCTGTTCCTTAGCTCCTTGGTCTATGAAATAGGGGATCTAATAGCGTCTACCTTACATACAGTTTTGAGAGGATTAAATGAATAGGCTCATGTAAAATGCCTAGAAAAGTTCGTAGAAGGTAAGGACACAAGGGTTTGGTTGGGGTGGGGTGGGGAGGTTGGTTCGGTTTTTGTGCTGGGGATCTAATCCAGGCCTTGCACATGCTAAGCATGTGCTCTACTAAGCTGCACTCCCAGCCTCACATGAACCTCACAGCAACCATCACTATCAGGACAGCTGTGTTAGGCGCACCTGATCTATACAAATGTGCGCAGCGATCTACTTCGTAACACTCAGAAGTAATATCTATGGAAAGAACACTTCCAGAATTTTGGTCTCTCCTTTCTCCCTTCCCACCACCTAGGTTTTTAGGTGATCTGTTTCTGGTTAAAGTTAGTTTAAACGACTTTGATTTTGAGAATGGTGTGATACCTGTTGATTTAACTGCTAAAATGTAATGTATGAGCTAGAACATGATAGCTGAAGAACTGGTCAGTGTAGGTATCTGAAATGGTAAAGTGACTTCTATGTTTCATTCATTTATTTACTCACTTTTTCAAAAAAGGTCCTGCTCACCCTTTCCATTTCTCTTACTTTTCCCCTTTCTGTTTCAGTTTTCGTTATTACAGAGCCCCCTTATATCACTGGGAACAAGAATGAAGTTAGGCACCCAGGTATCTCTTCGGTTAGGAAATAGTGTCACTCATTAATCAAACTTGGTTCAGCTTTAACATCATTGTCAAGATCATCGATACACATGTGACTAATGTGCTACAAACGTGTGTGTTCCTTTGTCATCAAGGTGCAGAAATGTGGGTCTCTCAGACCCACATTTATGCTTTAGAATATTTCTATTGATGAATTATTAATTTCAGTTTTATGAGTTTTATTATATTAAACAATGAGTATTTAACAGGAAAAATAAAGTATTGACTTTTTAATATTTATTGAGTTTATAAAAACATCAAAAGTTTCAACATCGACTAATTTTGGTGTACTAAGTCTAAAAAAGAACAACACAAATAAATTCTTATGTGAACTGCAATGAAAATACCAATAGCACTTTACCAAAAAAAAAAAAAAAAAAACCTTTATCAGAACTACGGCAGTCTGCACACATGACAGCAGCACATTGCATACACACATATCACTTACACTGATAGCACATGTGTTTTGCTCTCCTGGCCTTTTTGTAGGGCATACTTGATATCTCAGTGGTTTTGCTGTTTTGTCAGGAGTTTCTTATTATATTATACAGTGTGTAGTTAACAGGAATATAAAATATCAATAAAAGTATTAACTTCTTAATAGTATTGTGTGTTCAGAATAAACATCAACGTTTTCACATCAGCTGTGTACTTGCTTACAAAACCTAAAAGGTAACATCAGAAATAAATTCCTATATGAACTACAATAAAAATACCAATAGAACTGTACAACAAAAATAAGCTTTGCTTCAAATGACCCAAGGCAGTCTTCACACATGACAACTGCATGTTCCATACACAAGTATCACTTACACTGATAGCACATACGTTTTGTTTTCCTGTCCTTTCTTGTAGGACACAGTTGACATCTTTGTTTTCTTGTTGTCATAGTAGGTCTTTGTGATGCTGCGCCTGCCTGTTCACCTGTCAGCTCACCAGTGTGCGCCACAATTTTTTTGCATAGCTCTCTGGGCAGAAACATTTTGTTTTTCCTCTTCCATAAACGATCTCTTGTGAACTCCAGTCCCAATCCTCTAAGAAGATTTCTCCATGATATTTTGCACTTGTTATTTTCTTTGTAAATTATCAAATGCCACACATTTAGGATTGAGTAAAACACAGCCATTGGCCAATGCTTTGTGTTTCAGGTAATGACATAGTTGCTGTACAACTCATCAACAATGTCTACTGTACCTTCGGTTTTGTTGTAGAAAGTTTCCATCTCAGTCTTCCATTTTATTGAAGTTTCCCTATCAATGTTTCCATCATGGTGAAATGTTGACATCAGTAGTACCGGTTTTTTTTTTCCCCATATATGAGGCCAATGTTATATCTTTCTGAAGTCCAAAGATTGTACTACACAATTTTCTTTTTGAAATTGCAACATTTCATTTGGAATTTCTGCTTTGTTCTATGTACAATTCCTGTGCTGGTCAACTTGTGCTCCGTTAGCAAATGTAACATCAATTGGAAATTGGTAAACTAATTGTCCAGTGTCACATTCTGATTAGTTTGGGAGATGGGAGCAACAAGTCTGTTCACATCATTCAGTTTATTAGTATATGAATAAGGACCTGATGGATGAATTCCAGGATAAATGTCTAAATTGAAAGCATAATAAGCCTTTGCATCTATAAGGGCATCAATTTTTATGCCATATTTTGACCCATCACTTTTCCATGTCTTTTACATTCCTGCGATCACCATGAGAAATCTGTGCTAAGTACAACAAACCTATGAAGGCTTTCAGTTCAGCTAGTGAGGTGTCATAATAAATACATTTTTGAATATGGCTATCGGTGCACACAGAACATTTTACTTGAGTTTCAGCCTTTGTGTATTTCACAGCATCTTGTAGCATTTCACCTGTTACAATTTCCAATGTTGAATGGCAGTACTGGCATCCTGTCTAATATGTTTCGTCCCAGCCAAGATCCTCACTGTTTTTGGACCTAGTTCTAACATTGGATCATTCCATTTGATTGACCATTTCACAACATTTTGAGTAGTCATATAGATACTCACATTACTGGTTTTTTGTCATTTGAATCAGGAGGTCTGCATGCCTTGTGTCTGCACCAGTTGATTCTTGCTCCATTTCACTGTCACAGGAACTTTGGCTCACATGGCCAGTGTCAAAGTCGTCATCATCATCATCACCCACCCACACCACCCTTCTGTTATGAAGGCATGTGTTTTACTATAATGCATCATCTTTAGCCTCCATGCACGAGTAATCTGATGATTCACTTTTGACCTCCTCCAAAACTTGCAAATCAGGTTTTTCATGTGCCATTGTACTGAACTGGGCTACTTCTACCAGAAAAATCAAAAGAAAACTTTTTTCTTCTGAAAAACAATCCTGGAGTGGTGTGGGTCTATTGAACCCTCTGTGATGCTCAGATAAACATATGCAAAACCAGTTAGAGCATAAAGGTGGATCCAAATCCCATTTTGACACTTTTGCACATGTGCACACTCCTTGCTGTTTGCCATACTAAGTGGGTAAACACGTAGATTGTTTCCTGTATCCCTCAGGGAAAGGTACTGAGACCCACTGCCAGCTACTGTAACACTAAAGTATAAATTTACAGTGGAAACTGGATGGGTCTGCTGGACCCAGGTGTATGCCCCTAAGGCGCTGTCACCTTTTCCCAACCATTTGGATGTCTGCTTCTGCTCACTTTGTAGTGAACAACTTACTGTGTTATGAATTCTGTGAGAACACAAATATTCTGTCCATATGTTTCCAAGTGATGGGAGAGAAGAAGGGAAGGGGATGAAAAAAGAGTTAAGATGTGTTATTACATGTACCAGCTCCACATAATGAAAGTAATCATTTCTGTACTGCAAACACGGACTAATAAAAATAAAAGTTTTAAAACTTAATGTGTTGAAGCCTATCCCCCAACGTGATGGTGTTTGGAGATGGGGCCTGTGGGTGGTAGTTACGCTTAGATTAGGTTCTGAGCATAGGGCCCTCATAATGACATTAGTGGTCTTAGAAAAAGGGGAAGAGGAAGCTGAGGCAGGAAGGTCACAAGTTCGAGCCCAGCCTAGACAATTTACCAATTAACAAAACCCTGTGTCAAAAAATAAAAAGAGGCTGGGGATGGAGCTCAGTGCAGAGGCCCTGGATTCAATCCCCAGGATGGGGGATCGCTGTACTCAAGATCATAGAGGAAGAGCCATGAGAGGGTTCAAGAAAAGCTGACCACCTGCAAGCCAAGAAGAGATCGCACCAGGAACTGAATTGGCTGCTACCTTGACCTTGGACTTCTCAGCCTACGGAACCATGAGAAATAAACTTCTGTTATTTAAGCTACTCAGTCTACAGTGTTTTGTTACAACAGCCCAAGCCAGCCAAGATGATGTGCAGTATCTGCAGTTTTCCACAGGTTCATAGAGTCCATTCAAAAGGAATTGTCCTAGTAATAGTGTCTTGTCCTTGAGACTAACTGCAGCCAACGTATTGTCTGTGTAATTCCTGGACAGTTTAAAAACACTGAACTCCGCCTGTGATCCCAGCACTTGTGAGGCAGAGGCAGGAGGATCACCACAAAGCGATTAAAGCCAGACTGTGCTACATAGTGACTTTAAGACCAGCCTGGACCACATAGTGAGACCTTGTCTCAAAAAAAAAAAAAAAAAAAGACCCAAAAAACAAAAAAAAACCACTTTATTTTTTATTCTCTATTTTTTAAGATACATAAAATTATGCATATTTATAGAATTTCCTGATATTTTGATACAGTATATGATCTATAATGTTTAAATCACATTAAATATGTGCTTAAATATGTATCATTTCTTTCTCCTAACTTATTACTGTATACATTATTGTTACCTATAGTAATCCTACCATAAAATTGCACACCAGAACTTCACATTCCTATCTCACTATGACTTGAAACTCATTTATCCACTCTCTGTCCCTCCCCGACTCTTCTCCCAGGCTCTGGAAAACACCATTCTACTTTAAAACTTCTATGAGATCTACTTTTTTTATATTCTGCCTGTTAGTGAGATCATGCAGTATTTTTCTGTGCCTGGTTTATTTCCCTTAATTACCTCCAAGTTTATCCATGTTGTCACAAATGACAGGATTTCATTCTTTTAATGGCTGAATAGTATTCCGTGGTGTATATGTCCCACATTTTCATCTTTCATTCAGCAGTTGATGTGCATTTTGGTAGTTTCCATCTCTTAGCTGTTCTGAATAATGGTAAAATGAGCATGAGAGTGCAGCTGTGTCTTTGACATACTGATTCTGTTTCCTTTGGATGTACACCTAGGAGTGAGAAGGCTGGGTCATGTACTTAAATTTTTAAAGAGCCTCCACACTGTTTTCCATAATGACTGTACTACATATCACAGTGAGAGGATTCCTTTTTCTCCACACACTAGCCAGCCCTTGGTATCCTTTCATAATAGCTATTCTTGCTAGAGTGAGGTGATATCTCATGGTTTGGATTTGCATTTCTCTGATAATTACTGAAGTTGGGCATTTTTTCATATATCTGTTTATTGTTTGAATGTCTTGGGAAAACTCTGTTTAGGTCTATTGCTTTTCTTTCTTTCTTTCTTTCTTTTTTTTTAACTTAGAGACAGGGTCTCACTATGTTGTCCAAGCTGTACTCAAACTTCTAGGCCCATGCCATCCTCCTGCCTCAGCCTCTCAAGTAACTGGGACTATAGGTCCAAGCCACTGTGCCTGGCTTACTGCCCATGTTAAATCATAGTGGGGTTCTTTGTTATGGTGGTGATGGCTCTTGTTTGATTTTCGATTTTGCAATTGAGTTTTTTCAGTTCCAAATATGTTCTAGATATTAATCTCTTGTCAGAAGGAAGTATATCCTCCCATTCTATAGGCTTGCTCTTCTATTTTTTTTTTTTTTTAACCTCCAGTGCTGGAGATTGAACCCAAGGCCTCCTTCAGGCAAGCACTCTATCATTGAGTTACAACCCCAACTCTTATCTCTTCAGTCTTTATTTTTTTTCTAGTGCCCCAGGGCCTCATACATGCTAAGCAAGTGCTCTAACATTGACCTATAAAAACAGACCAGAAGTTTTTTTACTTTGATGTAATCCCATTTATGTATTTTCATTGTTGTTTCCTATGCTTTTGAAATCTTGTAAAACAAAACAAAATTTTGCTCATTCTAACATCCTAATACATTTTCCTTACATTGTCTTGTAGTAGATTCATAGTTTAAAGTTTCATGTTTAAGTCTTTAATCTATTTTGAGTTGATTTTGTAACTGGTGAAAGATAGAGGTCCAGTTGCATTCTTCTGTGTGTGGATGTCCAATTTTCCTAGCATCATTTATTGAAAAGAATGTTCTTTCTCTAATGCACATAGTTAGCACTTTTCTGTAACATTGGTTTTCTTATATATGTACAGTGGTACCTCATTTTAGGAACGCTTTTGTTTCCAAACAATTTGGTTTGCAAACAGAATCATTTGGCAAAATTTTATTTTTCTTTTCATACTCTCCATCAGGTGACAAACACTACCGTGGCCATTGTTCCCACACAAACACAAATGTGGCCAACTTTTCCAAAATCATAGAACAAATTAAGTTTGTGAACCAAGGTACCACTTACATGCATTTGCTGCTGGGCTTTCTATTGTAGTCCATTGGTGTACACATCTGTTTTTATGCCAATACCATGCTGTTTTGATTACTGTAGCTTTGTTGTATATTTTGAAGTCAGGTAGTAAATGCCTCCTGCTTTGTTCTTTTTGCTCAAGATGATTTTGGCTATTCTGCTGCTGTTGTCACTGTTTTGGGGTTCCATACAAACCTTAGAATTATTTTTCCTAGCTCTGTGAAAAATGTCAGTGGTATTTTGATAGGGGTTGCATGAGTCTGTTCTAGTATGGTCATTTTAACAATATTGGTGTTTCCAATCCATGAACATGAATGTCTTCCCAATTTGGTTGTGTGTCCTCTTCAATTTCTTTCATGGGTATTTTATAGTTTTCATTACAAAGGTCTTTTGCCTTTTGGGTTAGAGTTTTATCATTTTGTTGTTTTTGCTTTGATATCTATAGTAAATGGGATCCTTGTATCCTGCAACATTGCTGAATTTGTCTAATAGTTCTAATAGTTTTCTACTGGAGTCTTTGGGGTTTTCTATAAGATCATGTCATTTGCAAACAGTAACAACTTGACTTCTTTTCTAGTTTGCTTGCACTCTCTTTCTTTGCCTTATTGTTCTGGCTAGGACTTTCAGTGCTGATAGAAGTGGTAAAAGGGGGCATCCTTGTCCTGTTCCAGCTTTTCACCTGGGAGTGTCACATTAGCTGCTGGCATTTTCTATGTGGCCTTTCTTATGTGGAGATATCCCCCTCCTGTACCTCATTTGTTCAGCATTCTTATTGTGAGGAGATCTTGAATTTTATCAGATGCCTTTCTGCATCTCTGGAAGTGATCACATGGTTTTCCTCCTCCATTGTGTGGACATGATGTATCATATTTATTGATTTACGTATATTGAGCAATCCTTGTATTCCTGGGAAGAATCCCACTTGTTCATGGCAAATAATGCTTTGAAGTAGGTTTGGATGAAGTTCTCAACTATTTTTAGTTGAGTTTTTTGTTTTCAGACTAGATATATGAATGTTTTATGCACCATACTTACAATATTGCACCATTCTGAATTTGTCTTCAGAGTGATTCTTGCTGGTTGTGGTGGCACACACCGGTAATCCCAGTGCTCAGGAAGCTGAGGCAGGAGCATCACTGTGAGTGTGAGGCCAGCCTGGACTGCATAATGAGACCCTGTCTCAAAACAAACAAACAAACAAACAAAGATGTAATGTAATGACTCTTACCAATGAATTTTATACCTCACAATGTTTTCTTCTTATTAGTTAATGTCTATTTTCTTTTAGTTTGAAGAACTTCCTTCAGTATTTTTTCTTTTTCTTTCTTTCTTTTTTTTTTTTTTTTGAACATTCATGCTGGTGGTTTTTCTTTTTTAAAACGTAAGCCATTAATATTTTATGAAAAAAATTTAAAACAAAAGCTACATATTAATATAACACAAATGGAGACCTAAGTGACCTAGCATGGTGTATACGTGCTGATGTAAACTCAAATAGTTACACATTTAAAACAATTTCCAGGCCAGTGAGGTGGCTCAGCGGCGTAAGCGCCTGCCTGGCAAGCGTGAGGGCCCGAGTTCGACTCCTGGAACCCACATACGAAAAAAGGGCCGGTGATATCGCTCAGCGGCACGGGCGCCTGCTGGCACGCGAGGTCCTGAGGTCGACCCCCGGTACCCACAAAAAAAACAAAACAAAAACAATTTCCACTTAGCATATGAACATTCTGAAGTGCATAAAAACATTCCCACTTCCTTTAAAACATCGATTTGCAATAAGCATATAAAAACATCAAGTACTTTCTTGGAGTTTCAAGCTACCTCTTCAAAAACCATCTTGCCTGCATAAGTAGTCTTCCAATAATCAGTATGGGCCTTTTTTCTCTCCAGAGGTTTATTTTCCACTCTAAACCCAAGAAAACAGACCCAACAATTATGCACTCTAATTATGGCATAACAACTTGATTGCACATAATGCTTTAAAGTAGGTTTGGGTGAAGTTCTCAAACACCTTGGTATATGTTCTTTAGGGAGTTGTACTAGAAATAACAAACTGTAAGTCCCTTCAATCCCTATTTTTCATTAAAATGGACAAGTCTTTGGTTAAAGTTCTGCATTTTGGGTATTTGCTATCAATAAAGTGGTCCCTAAACCAATAAATGATGCTGATGTATTATCAGGTCACAGGACTTCATTTAACCTGTTTCTGACTGAGTTAGATGCTATAAACAGTCGTTTACTATATTATGTAACTAATACTTTCAATCTATCACTTACAAGCAGAAAAATCCATACTTTTTATAATTTCTCTGTGACTTTTCTGCTGTAACTATACTGTTTCATGGTATATGCGATTGTTAGAAAAGCATTAAATTTAGTTTATTCTGGTAAATCAATATTAGACTGTAGGTAAATCTGGATTCACTGTAGTAGGTCATCAGATAATGTTTATTTAAGAACCCCAAACCATTTCATGTACAAAAGAAGCTTTTGCAAACATATAAAACAGTAGCTATACAAGGAAAACACCAAATATACTTTATTAGCACAAAAAAAATGGCCTAACAAGGCACAGCAAGCAGAAACATACTTCAGCAGTCCAAGGGTTAGGTTGCGTACATAGCTTTTCTCTTTTGTAGCCTAGGCAGTGGCCCTAGGGATATAAAATGACCTTCTGTGGCAGCTGGTAAGGAAACTAAGGTGCGCTCAACAGTACAGAGTGCATTAACAAAAGGACACAAGCATGGATTAGGCCACTACAGTGCACATGTCTAGAATGGAACTGAAAATTCAGTTCAATACTAAGCAAACACTAGAACTTGGTAATACCTCCCCGGGCGCTCGCTCAAGTTGCGTTACATACTCTTCTGAGTGACAAAAAGGTGCTAAGTAAAGTTACTTACAGACACAGTCGTTGTACAGTACCTTTTAAATCTGCAATTTAGCTCTCAGGTTTTTCCATGAAGAATTAACTGCACTGAAATTCTATAACTTATATTTAACAATTTAGCTGTGAGAGTTGACAACAAAAAGATAAATCCTGCCACCCAAATTATGAATTATAGTTTGACAATCTCAACACCAGCAGCCACTGTAGTTACTATGACAATTTCTAGTCTCATTTTTTTCATGGTCCAGGAACTCATCACGGGTATAGGAGACAATGTTTAGACAGCACATTTGAACTTAAAAAATTCACACACAGGACTCCAATCGCAGCAGCTACTCTAAATGCTTGTTTTAAAGCACTCATTAAAAAATTAATACATAGGACCTTTAAGTAAAATTCTACTATTCATAAGTCTGAAATTTTAAGAATGACTATTTAAAAAACCTGCTTTACTTAACAGTACCTTTTGCAGAGGAGAAAAGGAGACTGACTATAAACCAAATCAGTACTTAAGCGAACTGCAGTATGGCCTTGTGGCTAGAAAGTTACCTCTTCCTTTTTTCTCCTCAAAGGAAGTTCTTTCTTGCTTGCTTTTCTTTTCTTTTTTGTTTTCTTTCTTTCTTCTTCCTTTCCCTTCCCTTCCCTTCCCTTCCCTTCCCTTTCTTTTCCTTTCCTTCCTTTCCTCCTTTCCTTTCCTTTAACTCCCAAAGCTTGATTTCTAAAAACTACAAGCAACACTACTTTTGGAAGGTTATAGAAAAATTCTTAGAAAAAACAATTTCAAACACTAGTCACACTGTTGAAATACTCATCCAAAATGAATAATCTCATCTTTAGTAGAAAATAGAATTCTTCATAGCAAATGCCCCCCAGTTGTCTTGCTGAATTACAATGGCCATTAAAAACCAGTTAGCTAAACCAGCGAGTGTTTTCATAGCTTTACTGAGCACCTATAGCTCTCTCCTGTTGTTTCAAGAGGCACCACCTTTGTCTGAGTAAGAGCAGATCGTATCTGACAGACTAATAACAGCTTACAGAGGGCGTGAGAGAACCTAGCACTGACACTGCTTCTGAGAGGTGCACTGGTGCATGTGACAGCAGGCCTAGTTAGTGCCCACTGGGGACAGAGAGTTTACTTCGCCTTGACTGGTTCTCATTCTAACCAGTGAACACTAACTTTGTGTTTATAATGATACTTTTTTTTTTTTAATCCTGTGACATTGATGGTAGAGGGAGCGCATCACTTCCAGGGCACGCAGTGCACCAGCAGATGGCCGCCCGGCAGGTGTGCTGCAGGCTGGAAGGAAAGGCCCTGTGCAGAGATGTAGTAAGCAGTGGTTGAAAAATCATGCAGGAACTGTGGTCCTTACCGTGTTCTAGAAGTCCTGACAGTGGAAGAAGGAAACACATGTAAGTTGTGGGCATGAGAACTGACACTGTGGTTCCGCTGTTCAACTCGGGCGTGCACGGTGGCGGGGGACACACAGAGAGAGGTGGTCCTTGTGCCCAGAGGCCCCGAGCAAAAGCTGCCTTTGGGTTTCCCTTCCAAAAGGGCTCCTGCTTCCTACCGATCCACCGCTCGCCAGTACCCTGTGCTGGGGGCTCCCTGTGCTCTGGAGCAGATCCGGCACGAGGCAGTGCGTGTAACCAGTCCGGGTGAGGACCCTGCGCTTCCCCTGCCTGCTGCCTCCGGAGCCCTGGTGCTGCTTCTGCCCCTGAGTCTGCACACACCGGTGCTTGCGTGCTGAGTCTCAAGGCGCAGAACGGTACCCACTTATTGCCGACATCTCTGAGTTAACCGCAGTCCTGGTTTATAAAATGGATTAACCTGTGCAGTAGCTTCAAGCGTATGTGTTTGTGCGTTGGGAGGGAACCAGCCCTTATTCAGCACTAAGCTGTCTTCTCTTGCTGTCTGCTTCATCTTCTGCAGAAACCGAGGGCAGATCAAACGTATCCGAGAAGGCAGTGTGTGGGCTCGCAGGAACTGTGTGCGGTTTAATCCAATGCCATTTGGGGGCTAACTCGGAGCCAGCAGGAAAGGAGCATTTCTTGAGCATTAATTCAAAAAGACGTATTTTTCTCTTCTTGGAGAAAAGGGGCTTGGACTGCTTCCTGTAAGTTCTCCAGGGGCCGCACAAGCCCGCAGCGTCCCGCAGCCTCTGTCGCAGAGGGCACCGCCCAGTGGCTCTGCCGGAAGCGCGGTCCACGTCATGCCCGAGCTCTCTCCTCTTCCAGTTCCACTTTCTGTCATGATCCAGTGAGCTCTGGGCCTCTGGAGAAAGGTCCAGAGTCTCTTGTTCCCGCGGTAACGCGTGGATCACGATCCTTCTCAATGCTTGTTTCAACAAGTTGAGGGACTTCGGTAGCACAATTTTTATTTCTCCTTGAAAAACTCTGAAGAAGGACTTAATCCCTGCTGTAAGGCAACGTTTTCTCCTGCTGAGGAGCCATATCCCCCCGAATGACGTTATTCTCTTTGACAAACAAACATCTGTTGGATTTCAAGTCCACACTTTCACTATGGCCTCCTCCCTCAGGGCCAAAAAGATTCTGACACCTGCCTTTGAAGACATTCCACATCCCCCACTCCTTTATGCATGGATTACAAGATCCTCCTCCAACCAGAGAAGCAATTCTCTGGAAATGCCTCGAAGCCGGTGCTGGGGTCCTGGGCCTCCCATCTTCTCCCCAGCCCAGTCGCCGCTGCCTGCGTGGGGTGCAGGCACTGGGCAAGGACAGCCAGTCGCTAAGCGTGGGGACAGCGGACACGCGCACCAGCCGCTGCACAGCCCTTCCACACCTCCCATGGGACGGGCTGATGTAGATACTGTATACTCTCCCAGATTTTGTTTGAGAGCCTTTTATTCTCTCCCTTGTTTCTAAGGATAGCTTTGCTGTGTACGGTGTTATTGTTGGGAGTTTATTTTTGTTTTTCCCCTTTCAATGCTGTAGAAAAAATCTGATGCCCCTCTCTCTGGCTTGTTAGGTTCTGCGGATGAGTGAATTAGGTCACGGTTAGGAGTTATTTCCCCCTTTTCTCTTGGTGTGAGAAGCTTCTCTTTATGATTCATCTTTAGAGCTCGATTATGATGTCTTGGCATCAACTTCGACCTCCTTGTATCTGGATATTTGTATACTTCTCTATTTTTTGGATGTTTTCTGTTGTTATCTTTTCGAATAAGCTTTCTACTGCTTTGCCCTTCTGATGTCCCTCTTGAGCCCCCATAACACTGACATTTGATCTTTTAACACTTTCCCAAATTCCTGCAAGCATTCTTCATCCCTCTTCATTCCTTTTTTCTCCTCCAACTGTATATTTTCAAACAGGCTGTCTTTCAGCTCAATAGTCTGTCTTCTGTTTGACCTATTCTGCTACTGACATCTTCTATCATACTTTTAATTTGCTTAGTGTAGTTTTCAGCTCCAGAATTCCTGTTTGACTTTTTATTTTATTTTATTTTATTTTGTGGGTACCGGGGGGTCGACCTCAGGACCTCGCGCGCCAACAGGCGCCCGTGCCGCTGAGCGATATCACCGGCCCCTTTTTCATATGTGGGTTCCGGGAGTCGAACTCGGGCCCTTGCGCTTGCCAGGCAGGCGCTTAAGCTGCTGAGCCATCTCACCGGCCTTTGACTTTTTAAAATCACTTCCATCTTTAAGTTTCTCTGTTAGAGTACTGAATCATTTCTCTGTGTTCTCCTGAAGCTCATTTGATCTCCTTAAAACAGCTGTTTTAAATTCTCCATTCAAAACTTTGTACTGGTGCTATCTGGCTAGTTTCTGGCACCGTACTTTTTAAATTAATTTTTTATTTTTATTATTACTTGTTTGCAATGCATGCAATTTACAGTCATGTTGGGGAGTGGGCACAAGTACATAATACACCTTGTTTTGTTTAAATCTCTTTCCCTTCCCTCTTCCTCCCTCCCTCCTTCTCTAATTCCTCTTTCCCCATTTTCAGTCTCATTGATACTATTAATCTTAGCGCATGTTTATGGCATATGTTTACATTCACTGAGGTTATTAGGTTCCTGTACATGGCATATCCTTATTCTATTTATTTCTCTTTACCCTCCCTCTCTCCCCTTGCCCTTGGTCTCCTGGACTCCTTTCCATTTACAAGAGTTCTATCTGTTGCTGGGTGTGGCTCCTGCCAGTAATCCCAGCACGTGGTAGGCTGAGGCAGGAGGATTGCCATGAGTTCAAGGCCAGCCTGGGCTACACAGTGAGTTCCAGGCCAGCCTAAACTGCATAGTGAGACCCTCTCTCAAAAAAAAAAAAAAGAAAAAAAAATGGCCGGTGAGATAGCTCAGCAGCATAAGCACCTGCCTGACACACATGAGGTTCTGAGTTCAACTCCCGGTACCCACATAAAGGAAAAAAGGAGCCGGTGGCACAAGCGCTCAGTGGCACAAGTGCTCAGTGGCGCAAGTGCGAGGTAGTGCAAGGTCCTGAGGTCGACTCCCAGTACCCACATAAAAGAAAAAAAAAAAAGTTCCATCTGCTTGTCTCTTTTTATGTATCCTCTATTATTTTCTTTGTTTGCTTTGCTCAAATGAGAGATATCACACAGTATTTAAGCTTGTGTGTCTGCTTTATTTCACTACTATAAGCATCGGTACACATGTATCGCTGTAATATGATGACTAAGCTCTTTGGGGAAGACACCTGGAAGGGGGATAGCTAGGTCATATGGAACTTCTAATTTTAGTTCTTTAAGAAATCTCCACACTGATTTCCATAATGACTGTACTAGTTTACACTCCCACCAGCGACATAGGAGAGTTCCTTTTTCACCACAGCCTCACCAGCATTTGTTATTTTTTGATTTCTTGATGATTTCTGCTATTTTTTGACCATTAGATGAGGTCATGGCTCCTGAAAGTTCTCGATGCTTGCTGGTGTGCAACATCCTCTGTGCCAGCAAGATTAAGTATTCTAGTCTTCATGATTTTGCTTTGTCAGTGCCTCTTTCCAGAAAGCCAAGCAGGCTATTTATGGCCTCTGAGCCTGTAGTACACTATTTCAACACTAGATGGCACCACAGGACCAGGTTTTTGGCAAGTTCACTGGGTGTGTTGTCACTGTTTCAGAAATAGAGGGCACCCACGCTCAGGTTTGTCCCCAGTCTACAGATGGTGTGTTGTCTAGTGTGAATTTGGGGGAGCACCTAGTCTATCCTCAGAAGCTCTTCCTGGGGCTAGGATAGGCCCAAATGCCTCATGCACAGTCACCAGGCTGTGGTCGCAAACTGCAGCATCTTGCCTGGCCCTAAGCAGAATCACTGTGATGGAACCAGGTCCAGGATCGTATGTCACACCTGTGACCATGGGCACCTTATACTTTGTCACACACTGAACCCACACCCTGCTGAGACCAGCACAGCACTGGGTAGGACCAGGCCCACACTACTATGGGCCGGCTCCTGCTGAGGTGGACTTAAAGCCCAGTTGTGCTGCATCCAACCACATATGATGCTGGCTTGAACCAAGGCTGATATGCAGGGCCACAGGTCCCTGCCTCATCCGGAAATGCTCCAGAAGCTCTTTCCTTGGGCACTGGCCTGCAGTTGGGGGCCATTAGGATCTGCCTAGTACTAGCTTTTAGCTTTCTCTAGCCTATTTCTGAGTTCCCAGACAAAGACCTGTGCTTACTTCTCTACGCTATCCCCAGGGGATGGAGTTTTGCTCCAGGCTCTGCTGTCCAAAATTAAGATGATGTCAGGGAAGGCAGTCCTTTGGCCACCAAGAATGTTCAGCTAGGTCACACCTGAGTCTCACAGGCACAAGGACCTGAACAGCCTCAGATGTACTTAGGCCTGTACTACAACCGGCTATGATGCCCAGCAAAACACAAGTTCATCTCACCAGGGCACAGGTCTTTGCCTGGTTCCAGGGCAGATCTAGAGATCTACCTGAGAGTACTGGCCTGGCAATAGCAGCACTGCCCAAGGTTGGAGGAAAGGTGGTGATCTCAGCTCCTGGGCTGCCCGGCCTCAGTGCATGGGCACAGGCCTGGGGCAGAGGTGGTAGGGCTATGCCTGGCACTGGGTTTCAGTGTGAAAGGCCTGGGTTTCTAGTCTAAGGCCTGAACTTAGCTCTTTCTCCCTCCCTTAAGTAGAAAGCATTTCTCTCCACCACTTGGAGTTGGAAGAGGAATGACATAGCCAACTCTTTCCTTCCTGCATTTTAATTTTTTTATTTTATTTTATTTTATTTATTTTTGGTACCGGGAATCGAACTCAGGACCTTGAGCTTGCCAGGCAGGCACTGTGCCACTGAGCTAAATCCCCAGCCTGCCTTCCTGCATTTTTTTTTTTGTGGGTACCGGGGATCGAACTCAGGACCTCGTGCTTGCAAGCAGGCACTTGTGCCGCCGAGTGATATCACCAGCCCTTTTTTTCCTTTGTATGTGGGTACTGGGAGTCGAACTCAGGACCTCACACTTGCCAGGCAGGTGCTTATGCCGCTGAGCTATCTCACGAGCCCCTTCCTGCATTTTTAAATGTATCTTTTCTTATTTGGCTAAAACCAGACACTGTGGTATCTCACCTGGTCTCCTTACCTTTACTGAAAATAGTTTGGTCCATAAAGGTAGTTTAGTGGGTTGAGGGGAGAACAGCTGCTGGAGGATCTTAGCTACCATTTTGCTCTGTCTCTAAGAACTTCTTCTTTGCATTCACACCATGGATAACTGGCAAAAATAGGCCATACTTTTGGCCTCTCTCGGCTTTTGTCATGCCTTCCTCACTAAGCATAATTATTCCTAGATTTTTTATTTTGAAGTGAGAGCCATGGAACTCTTCCCTTAATCACTTAAAAGCCATGACAAGGTTAATTGGCCTAATTTGCATATTGTGTCTCAGGGACTAAGGGGGCCCCAGGAGAGGGAGAGAGAGGAAGGAATGGCCGGTCAGTGGAGGAATCAGAACGCACGTACAGAGCCACTTAAGTTCACGATTTTTCAAGCTTGTGATTCATGGTGCCCTAAACAGTTAGAACAGAAACATCTGATTCTAGATCACCATTACAGATATAATGATAAACAGCAAAACAAACATTTGATTTGCAAAAAGTGCATTATCAGCAAAGCATAACCGAATCAGATATGCCTGTGTGTATAGTGTAACAGAATTCAACAGAAGTCCCACCTTGAAGTATGTGAAGAGGAAAGCACTTTTGATAAGGATTTCTGGTTAAAGTAGGACTTAGATCCAAGAAAAAGTCTATCCAGTAAGGTCTCAAATGCGATCTGGGTGTTCAAATCCCTCTTATGATCATTCATCTTGATTGTCAACTTGACTGGATTAAGAGGCATCGAGCAGATCAGTAGAACACACTTCAGGGTGTGTCTGGATGCCTCATGGGGTGTGACCTTAGGGATTATATTTGGTCCTTGGTCTCTTTCTTTCTGACACTATTCTCCTGTGCTCTGTGTCCCGGCTGGCATGAAGAAAGCAGCTTTGCCCCACCATACATTTCCTCCATGATGTTCCTGCCTTGGAGCCAACCAACCATGGACTGAACCTCTGAAACTGTAAACCTCTCAAATTGCTCCTCCCTTAAGTTTCAAGTGTCAGGTATTTCGTCCTGACACTAGCAACAGGAAAGCTACCTGATACATTCTTAATTCCCTCAGACGTTACCCCCCGGACACACACACACACACACACACACACACACACACACACACACAGAAGAACCATACTAAGGCAAAGCTAGATGTAACTATGCTTAAAGTAATCCCTTGCTGATTAGCCCACAGAACTGGTCGTACGAGATGGACTTCCAGCCCCATGGTACACATTGCTTCTGCATACCAAAAAATATAGACAGAGGTAAACTCAAGGGGCAGATAACTTGTAAAAAAATAAAGAATATCAATAACACTACTAGGGAAATATCTCCAGTTTAATATAAACTTAATTATAGATTAAGTTTTAAAAGGTACAGAATATATATATATATATATATATATATATAGTGTGTTACCTTTTTAATAACAGACTATATATGTATAGAAGTCTATCTAGAATATATGTCTATATATATGTATATATATTTAATCTTATACACTTTCATAAATAAGCCCTCAAAGCCTCTCTAAAATACTAACAAAGTGATTACTGATTAAAATAAGCCTGTAGGGACTGCCATGGAGCAACACTTCTCTATGTACAGTACACCTTTTGATATTGCTCTAGTTTTGCTTGTTTGCTTGTATTTGTTTTGTGTGGTATTGGGAATTAAACTCAGGCTTTCCCACTGAGCTATATCCTCAGCCCCTTTTTGTATTTTTTATGTTGAGACAGCATTTCACTAAGTTACCCAAGCCGGGCTGGTACTTGAAATCCTTCTGTCTCAGCCTCACAGAGGCTGGGATTACAAGCATGTGCCACCATGCCCTGCATGGTATTTAAATCATATGAGTTAAATGTCTTTCTTATTATACTTTTAAAAGGAGTCTTTCCCCATAAACAGAAACATAAAAGCTATGTAATATTTAAGAACTTCAGAGATCACCTAAAATAGTTGCCTTATTTTAAAAAAGAAAATGAGAGCATATAAACACAAAATTTTCTAAATGAGTAGCATAGCTAATTTAACTAGAATACATGTCTTGATTGGTGCTGTGTACCTCTTTGCTGATCTCCCCTTTTATAACTCTGTCTTGTATTTCCTATACCACTTCACAGCACTTGGTCCATAGCTGCTTTGTTCGTTTGTGTGACAATTTATTGATTGCTCCCTAAGTGCCAAGCATACTACTAGGTCTCCTGAATGAAGAGCTATCTATTGGAATACTGGGAGTGGAGGTACAAAATTTCAATCCTTGTTCTAAGCATGGAATAAAAAGTCGATAAAGCTTCTAATCCATTTACCTACCCAACTTGTTGCTCTCATTTTGAATTCCCCTTCTGTCGTGGTTTGAACATAGCCCCCAATAATTCATGTGTTAGAGACTCACTCCTCAATTTCGTAGGTTCATGTTATTTGCAAGTGGAACATTTGGGAAGTAAGGGGGATCAGATGAGGTCATAAGAGTAGGGCCTCCATGGTGGCATTACTGACTTTATAAGAAGAGGCCGTGAGACTTGAGCTTAGCACACGTCCTGCCTCACCATGTGACACATTCCGCCATGTTATGATAGAGCAAGAAAGCTGTTGCCAAAAGTTAAACCTACGCCAGCTCCCTGCTTTTTGGACTTCCCAACCTCTAGAATCATGAGCTAATTAAACCTCTATTCTTTATAAATTATGAATTGTTTTTTTTGTTTTTGTTTTTTTTTTTTTTTGTGGGTACCGGGGGGTCGACCTCAGGACCTCGTGCGCCAGCAGGCACCCGTGCCACTGAGCGATATCACCGGCCCCTTTTTCGTATGTGGGTTCCGGGAGTCGAACTCGGGCCCTCGCGCTTGCCAGGCAGGCGCTTAAGCCGCTGAGCCATCTCACTGTCCCTCTTTATAAATTATGTAGTCTGTGGTATTTAATTATAGCAACAGAACAGAAGACAGACTAAGACACTCTTGGGCACTATTCCTCTTGGGTTAGGACACACACCGTTGGTGCTGGGGCCATGCTTCATGCTAGATGTGCAAGATGGCTCATCATTGAGCCCGCTGTTAGGTAGACAGAGAATCTTTTGGCCTACCTTCCGTTAATTCCCCTTACCTCTGGGATGGAGTCACTCTGGGTTTTCAAGGCCCTTCAGAAAAGACTCCGTAGCTTCTACTCTGTCTCCTATTGCTGTCAACAGACTGCCCTGTCTCAGTGTCCTGAAGGGAGGCACCATTTGTCTCTTTGTATTCCTCACACTGCTACAGGGCCCAGCATGCTCAATGCTACCTGAACTGAAGAGAACGTGTCTAGGGCCTGGCACACAATTTTCTTATAATCCAAATGTGTGTGCTCTAGTGTGTTTTACATTAGAGTGAATTTAGCTTGATTTCTAGTCTTATTTTAATGTTTCTGATTCCCAGCTGTTAATCAGCAGCTTCCATACCCTTTTCCCACAACCATAACTACAACCTTTCCTCTATGCCTCGTGGAGACACCCCTTAACTCTTGCCCCACTGTAAGCAGGTGCTTCTTGGTGCTTGAGATAAAATTTAGCAAGGCAATTTGTGTTCCTCAAGGATTTCCTCAGTACCACTGGATGCAGGCCTGGTCCTTGGCCTGGGAAGGTTATGCTCCCCCAGGTTCAGGGTTTTCTCCAGAAACCTGAGTGTGCTGCATGATGAGGTGGAAAGAGCTGTGCTCAACAGTCACACATACCCGCTTTCATTCTGGTCGTGTCACTCACCTGCTCCGTGATATTGAGTAAGTCACTAAAGCACTCTGAGCTTTGTTTTCCTTACTTGTAAATTTAGAATAAAAATGCTCACTTCATAATGTTGTGGGGAATTAGAAATATTGGATGTGAAAGTCCCTGGAATTGAGAAGCTGCTCTAAATACAACCCTATCTCTTCCACAAAGTGATTTATGAATTAATGAAGAACTCAATGAGTCCCTTCCCCAAGCAGCAGTATTTACCTCAGTCATAGAAACCTGTACTTGCAGCTTCTGAAGACAGAGCAAACGGAGTCTCTTAGAAGCCTGCCTTAGCCTGCCCCTAGCTTTTCAGCTTTGGAACGGTGTGCTCTGGAGGTGTGACAATGTCCTATCAAAGCCACATTCAGTGTGCCAGTGACGGGGAGCCTAGGGAAGGACCCTCTTAGTACCCCCATGAGACGCTCAGATATCAAGGCGAAGTCTCTGGTACCCTCTGCTGACTGTGGATGTAACTGGAGTGTGTTTCCCAGGAGGGAACACACTTGCGGTGTGGTCCACGGTGTGGCAATGTTGAGAGATAGTGGAATCTCTACGAGGTGGGCCCACTGGAAGGTGTTTAGGTCACGGTGGGCACTGCCCTCAGAATGGATGAATGTATTTCTTGAGGACCCTGGTTATTTCCCAGAACACTGGGTTGTTATAAAGTGGGATGACCTTCACGCTTGGTCCCTTCTGCACGCAGCTGGTCCCCTTTCTGCTTCTCTGCCATGTTATACCACTAACAAGGAGGTCCTCACCAGAGGCCTGGACAGTGTGGACTGCTAGCTTACAAACTGTGAGGTAAATCAGGCTCTGTTCTTTATAAAGCACCCAGACTCAGCTATTTGTTATAGCAACAGAAAATGCTAATAGACTATCTGTTAGCAAATATAAGATATATTGGGCTGGGGGTGTAGTTCAGCGATAGAGTACTTGCCCAGCATGCACAAGGCCCTAGGTCTGATCCCCAGAACTGTATAAATAAATAAATAAATAAATAACCAGGTAGAAGGCATATAGAGAAAATGCGATGGCAATTTAATAAGGAAAAATTAATTCCAGAGAGAGAATATAAAAATGGGCCCATTAATTCAGTTAATAGAGATTTATCATAGATTTTCTGCACAAAGTATTATGCCAGACAACAGAGGTACAAAAATTCAAATTGTCAGACCAGTGAGATAGCTCAGCAGCATAAGTGCCTGCCTGGCAAGAGCAAGGTCCTGAGTTCGACCCCCGGTACCCACAAAAAAAAAAAAAAAAAAAGACACAATAAACGGGGAATAGGGGAGCATCCTTGTAATCGCAGCACTTGGGAGAATTTTGGAACTACATAGCAAATTAAAGGCCAGCCAGGACTATGTGACAAGACTCTCAAAATGAGCAAAACAAACAAAATAGACACTAACAAAATAGTTAAAAGGCAAGTTACAGAATGAAAAAAAAAAAAAAAACAAATAAAGAAAGAAACTGAGTGTGGTGGTGTACACCTGTAACCCCAACCTCAGGAAGCTCAGGCAGGAGGATTGCGAGTTTGAGGCCAGCTTGGGCTACATAGTGAGTTCAAGAACATCCTGAACTACTAAGTGAGACTCTGTCTCAAAAAGACAAAAATATTTTTTAAAAAAAGTTAAAGAAGATACATACATATATATATAGGAATCATGCCCCAAATATATAAATATATGAAGAGTTTCTACAAATCAATCAGAAAACTAGCTTGATAATAAAATGGTCCAATAACATGAACACACATTTCATAGACTATCCTTTTAACTTTCTTTAGTCACCAAAAAAGTCTCTACAGTAAGAAAATTCTACTTATCAAAAAGGTGTAAGATGAAAAGGAAAAATAAAATCAAGTGTTGGCAAGGATTTAGAGTAACTAGAACTCTCATACCCAATTGGTAGGAGTAAAAATTGGTATAACCATCTTGGAACACTGCTATCTACTAAAGCTAAACAATGCATACACTATGACCCAGGAATTCTGATCTTAAGTGTATTCACTTAAGAAACAACTGGATTCGATCCAAATGTCCTACTGTAAAGTGAATGAATACATTGGGATATAATTTACAAGGCATCACTACAGTGAGAATGAATGAGCCACAGCCACACAACAGTATGATGAGTTCTACATACGATATAGTGAAGCCAGAGACAAAAGAGTTAATACTGTAAGATTCCATTTATATAAAGTCCAGAAGCTGGGCGTGGTGGTATACATCTGTAACCCCGGCACTCAGGAGGCTGAGGCAGGAAGATCAGCACAAATTCGAGGCTAGTCTGGGCTACATAGTGAGTTCAAGGTCAGCCTGGACTACATAGTGAGTAGTTTGAAAAAAAAATTAAAACAATAAAGTTCAGAAGCAAGCAAAGCTCATCTATTCTGTTAGAGAAAAGCATAGTGGCTACCCTTGGTGTGGTATACATACAGGGTACAGTGTAGCAACCGGAAGGAAACACATGGAGATTTTTTTTGTGTATGGGCAATGTTATTTTTCTTGATCTGATATTGGTTACAGAGGTGCATAGAGTTTGTGAAAATTTACTGAGGTGTACAATTATGATTTGCACACTTTCGGTATGTACGTTATACTTCAGCATTTTTTTTTTAATTTTATTTTAAAGAGAAGAAAAAACAAAACAAATCAAAAGAAGAACAAATTTTCAGAACAACATAATAGGAGGGTAACAATGGTTAATACATTGCGTATTACTATCTTTAAGTTAGTTATTCAGGACACCAGACATTAGCATTTAATTATCCAAACATTATTGGCACAAACCTTACTCTTCAATGAACTAAGTAAAAATGGTAGTGTATCTATCTTAACCATCTTATATATATATATACAATTTTTTTCCCTTTCCCTTCTTTCTTTTCCCTATTCCACTCTCTCTTTCCTTTTGACCAGTTTCTTTTTGATTCACCATGTCTATTGTACATTTTGGATCTTATTTACTCTTTCAGTTTCTCATACTAGAGAGATAATACGATGCTTACACATGTGCTTCCGGTTTATTTCACTTATGAGTATTTTCTCGAGTTGCATCCATTTACCTATAAAAGTCTCCAGTTTATCCTTCTTAATGGCTGAATAGTACTCCATTGTATAAAAATACCACATCTTTCTTATCCATTCCTCAGTTGATGGGCATTTGGGTTGTTTCCAAGATCTGGCTATTACAAATTGTGCTGCTATAAACATGGGTGCACATATATCGCTGTGGTATGATGTTTTTAATTCTTCTGGGAAGATGCCCAGAAGGGGATACTTCAGCATTTTTTTCAGTGAGGTCCCAAGTCTGTTTCATGTGTGAACAAGAAAAATTTTGCCATTTTTCTCTCATTTATCTATTTATTTTATCTATTTATTAAAATTATTCATACTTCTCGCTAGTTTCTTCTCCAAAGCTCCAACTGCCCAGTTCTTTACATCTTGAAATGTTTTAGTGATTTCTATACAAAAGAATCTTACATCAAGTTCTGGGCTTTGTGGTCCTTCCAGTTGTTATAAAACATAGCTTGTCTTCCTAAAATTTTGTAAGACTAGTGAAACTGTTGACATAACTATCAAATAATAACATCTGTGTTGTTTTGACTAACCTGAAAGAAAGCCCAATGCTGTACGACAACTATGGATGTCCTCAGTTTTGTCAGTGCCTGGGTGACTCTGGTCTTCCGTTCTCCCTGAGGACATTGGGACACTACATCTGGTTCAAGAGAAAAATAATGCTATGGGGGTGGGGCAGAGGTCAAGAATTCGTTTTTGGATTGGGGTGGTAACCTCCTTATTCACAAGCTATTCATTTAGAAGAAACAACGATACAGAAGTACTTCCAGTACAGACATCTGGATGATGGGGGGGATCAGATGAGCTAACTTTTAAAAAATAAAAATAAGTTCAAAATCATAGATTCTTGATTTTAAAAATAATATGTTGCTGGCTCAGGGAATGTAAGTTTGAGTGGAATTACATTTCACCCAAAATGTGATTTGGAGAGAAATGACATTGCAAATAATGTTACATTTCTAATTCAAGAACGTGGTGTGTCTTTCTATTTATTCTCCTGATTTTTTAAGTGAAGTTCTGAAGATGCCTGCTTTAGGCTCTACCTGTTTCTCATTAGGTTATTTAACTTCTTTTTTTTTTTTTTTTTTGTGGGTACCGGGGGTCGAACTCAGGACCTCGTGCACCAGCAGGTGCCCGTGCCGCTGAGCGATATCACCGGCCCTTTTTTCGTATGTGCGTACCAGGAGTTGAACTCAGGACCTCGCGCTTGCCAGACAGGCGCTTATGCCACTGAGCCATCTCACCGGTCCAGGTTAATTAACTTCTAAGTAAACACAAGTGGATTCCTGGAACTCAGTGCTCCCAAAGGATCCCAAGTGAGAGAAGAGTAGATACTTTTTCCTTTTTAAATTATGCATCTTCTAGTACCATTCAGGAAGGAACAGTTTCTCCCAGTTCATATCACCTCAACTAAATCTACTTTTTAAAATGTTTACTGGGGAAAAGGAAGAAGAGGATACATGGTTGTGTCTCCCCATGCTGCTGGGGAAAAAATTTTACTGTGTCACTAATCTGCTGATTTTCTCATTATTTTTGCTTTTTTGCAGTTCCACCATTAGGCACAGGGAAGGGGTCTTCGCCACAGACTCTGCCGTAGAGGGTCCCACATTATCACAAGCACACACACACCGGTCCTTAACGCAAGAGTGCCTCTGATGCTCAGGATCTGCCAAGGCCCTGATAACCACTCCTGTGATTAAAGGCGTTCAGTTCCCAGGATGTAGTTCTTCCTTCACAACACTTGCTCTGTCTTGGAAGCAAAAGGTAACTGAGAAATGCCACTAAACAGAGGTTCTCAGTCTTTTCAACTTAAGGCTCTTAGCTCTTAAAAATTTGGGGACCTCAACAGAAGGAAAATATAAGTCATCAGCTGGAAGAAAATATTTGCAAAAGGCAGATCTGATAAAGCACTATTACCAAAATATGCAAGGAACTCTTAAAACTATAATTAAAAAAAAACTAACCTGATTTAAAAATGGTCCAAAGGCCTTAACAGACACCATACCAAAGAGAAGGACACAATGTGACCTTTGTTCCTGATATGTCAGCTTCACTGGGTTAAGAAACACCTAGCAGATTAAAGTGTGCTCCTGGGTGTGTCCGGATGGACTGTGGAGAAGTGGCCTTGGGTACTATACATGGTGTCTCGCTCATTTGTCCGGCACTGTTCTGTTCTGCTTCCCAGCCACCGTAAGCTAAGCAGCTGTGTTGCACCGTGTCCTTCTGCCATGTGTCTCTGCCTTGCGCCCTGCCAACTATGGACTGAATCTCCTGAAACTGTGAGCTAAATTAAACCTTTCCTCCTTTACGTTGTGGGAGTCAGGTATGGTGTTTCAGGGACAGGGATCCTAGCTAATACAATATACAAATGGCAAGTAAACATATGAAAAGATGCTCCACATCATATGTTGCAATGGTTAACATGGATTATCAACTTAACTGGAGTGAGAGCCTCCTAGAAAATTGAGAAAGTGCACTTCTGGTGTGTGTGAGGGTGTTTTCCAGAGATAATTAGCTTGTGGCTCAGCAAACTAGGTGGCAAAGACCTGCCCTGAATGTAGGTGACACTGTCCAATAGACTGGGGACCCAGAGGGGACAACAAAGCAGAAGAAGGGAGAAGCCTGCGTGGGCACACAGGCTGCACTTACTGAGCAGGTGCACTGTTTGCTGCTGCCGTCACCCGTGGACATCGGACTCCAGATTCTTCGGCCTTTGAACACAGATTTGCACCAGCAGTTCTCTAGAGGGCTTCCAGGCCTCCAGTCTTAGACTACGGCTGTATCACTGGTCTTTGTTGCTCTGAGGCTTCTGGCTTCCAGGGTTGAGAAGCTACTGATTTCTCTGGCTCTCTAGTCTACAGATGGCCACCGTGGAACTATCCAGCCTCTGACCATGTAAGCCGGTCTATACATCCCCTCTTACATATACATTCTACTGCTTTTGTTCCTCTGGAGGACCCTTACTAATACGCATATTATCAAGGAAATGCAAATTTAAAAACAATGAAATACCACTATGTATATATTAGAATGGTCAAAATCTAGAATGCTCGCAACGCCAAATGCAGGCAAGGATATGGAGCAACAGGGACTTGCATTCATTGCTGATAGGAATGTAAAATAACACAACCACTTTGGAAGACTATTTGGCAGTTTCTAACAAAACTAAGAATGCTCTCACTATACAATCAGCTATCATGCTCCTGGGTAATTTACCTAAAGGAGCTGAAAACTTAAAGCTCACACAAAAACCTATACACATATGTTTATAGCAGCTTTACTCATAATTGCCAAGACTTGGAAGCAACCAAGATGTCTTTCAGCAGAAGTCAAGCACTAAAAAGAAATGTACTATCAAGTCATGAAAAGACACAGAGGCATTTTAAATGCACATTACTAAGTAAAAGCAGCTAATCGGAAAAGAATATTACTATATGATTCCAGCTACATGATTTCTGGAAAAAATAAAACTGTGGAGACAGCAAAAAGGGGTTAGGGAGGAGGGAGAGATGACCAGGTAGAGCACAGAGGAATGTTAGAGCACTGAAAATACTTTGTGTGATACTACAATAATGGACATATGGCATTATACATATATCCTGACCCATAGAATATGTGTATAACCCTTACATATGAAGTGTAACGAAAATATACATGTGTGTTTAAAAATATTTAAAAAGAGAATACACAATACCATTAATCCCCCTCCAAATCCCCCTCCTCACATTTGGGTCACTGAGGAGCTGGAGCCTGGTGCCCTCGAGCAATCAAGTGGGGCCAGTAGAACAAGGGTTGCTGCCACACACGGCCAGCGGGACCTCAGCCCAGAAGGACGCGTGAGCTCCTTGGCTCAAACCTGCAAGACTCCAGGCTTCCCTACACTATGTGACCGAGCGGCCCAGTGGTGTTAACCAGGCCCAGACACAGTGGTACCAGCCCAGATCCACCTCTGCACCTCCATTCCTTACTCGAGGGTCATTCTTACCTGTTACCACCTATTGCTGCCCTGTTCTACCTGGTCCAAGGGACCCCCAAACACACCCTTTGCCTTCTTGAACCTCAGGTACTCTTGTTTCCAGTCCTAGCCCTGGGGAATCCACATGTGGGGTCAGAGAGGTTCAGTGGTCTTTTCTCTCCAGTCCCAAGCCTCCTCTGGTCACAGGAGGCACTGGACCTCTTGCGGTGTTGTGCTCATCTGGGGAAGCTGTGCTAAGCCTCCTGGAGCTGCGTGTCTGGGTTCCTCTTCCCTGGCTAAGCCTTCACTTTCTGCAAGAGCAGCCACAGCCTCAGCTTAGCACCGAACTTCATACCCTACAGGGAACAGTGCCACGCAGGCTTATCAGACAGGAAGTGCTCCTGGGGAGTGCAAAGTGACTCGGGTTAAGAACCATCATGGTGGCCCCTGGCTCCCTGCACAGCCTTCCCTCTGGCTCTTTAGCCACCTGTTCTCCCCACCCGGCGCCCTCTCCAGGGCCCCTTGCATCAATAAGCTGCTGCCGCTCTGCCTCCATCATCTCACTGCACCTGGAGTAACGTCCAGCCAGGTCACCTTTCAGGCCACTCATCACGTTTACCACGACATGGTCCACCTCACGTCACTCGGCCTGGGTGCAGGCTGGAGGCAGACTGAGTCCCCAGATACTGTGGCCAGTTCTGATGGGAGGACAATACATAGCGCTCATCAAAGAAGCCAGAACAGATCAGAGGGACAATGAAAATGAATACCAAGTCACAGAAACGCAGAGGGTGGAAATGAGGTGCTGGGGAAGGAGAGCTCTTAGGGATTAGAGGGCCCTGTGCTTTCTTCCTGCATGTGCTGGAAGGAGTGGCCCATGGGGCAAGTGCTCTAATCGAGAGGCACTGGGACCCCTCCCCAGATGTCCCACCGCGGAGCACGGTCATTCTCCTCCACCCTGTCTTCTCCATCTCTGCCATTCCTTGAGATAGGATTCCTTCCCCACAACAAGATTAAATGCTCAGCAGTATAATGACCATGAGTCAGGAAATAAACAAGGCGAAGGCACAGGAGATCCAGTATGTTGTCCACAAGTGACACACTCTGGAAGGGGGATATGAGGCCCACCCTACTGGCATCCAGGTCAGTGGATGTCTTGCATGGTCCAGGTTTTACTTCCATTGTGTTGCTCTTGGATCACAGGGTCAAGCATCTCAGCAAATACCTGAAGGGGAGTTAAGAGGGAGAGGTGTTAAAGAGAGGAAATTCCTCCCTAGACTTCAAGTATGGATTCATTTCACGGCCAGAAAACTTGCATAGGCATGACCCATGGTCTTGAAGGGAAGGGAGGGATCTTTAGGGAAAAAGCACTGGGATTACTGGGAAGATGAAGTTTTTTTTGACAGATTGGTTGAAATCAGATATGAATGGTTCAGTCTTCTACATCACAACATAAATCATAAAAAACTCCAAGTGTCTGAAATTCTCTAGAAGGTGTACAGGAGTTTGGAGTAACCAGTTTCAGCATGAAAACAAAGAGCATAGTTCTTAGAGGTACACACAAACAAAACCTCTTCTGGCTAAAGATTACAAATAAGTAGCTAAACATCTGACCTCCTGGTGAGATGTTGAGAAATTCTCTAGGATATTTAAGCAGAGTGCAGTGGTGCACTCTTGTAATCCCTGCTACTTGGGAAGTTGAGGCAGGAAGATTACATGTTTGAGGCCAGCCCGAAAGATTTTTTGAGACCCTATCTGAAAGAATTACTGAGTATCTACTACAGTACATATGGAAACTCTAGGTGCTGGGGACAGAGTTGTAAATAAGCCAAATGAGGTTTCTGTTCTCATGGAACTTACAATATAGCACATTTCCAAATAAATTAACAATTAAAAAATCAGGAGTAAGCACTAAGCAGAGAATTAAGAGGATGATGAGATAAAAATTACTGGGTGGCTACCTTAAGTCTAGTGACCTGAGAAAATGTCACTGAAGAAAACTGCAGCCATGATCTGAATAACACAAAGAAGCAAGCCATGCAAACAGGAGGAAAGTTCACTTCAGGCTGTGGCGAGAGCCAGGGCTAAGAGCCGAAGGTCGAGCAGTCCTGAGATGGCATCAGAGTCAGGGAGGAGCCATGTCGGTAGTGCTTTATATCAGAACAAAATGCTGTATCTCCTTCTTAGCCTTCCATTATGAAAAGGTAAAATATGCCTGATTTTTGGATAAATGTGAGATGAAACTGTCTTTGATCATACAAGAATATTATTTTCCTAATTGCCTGTGACTCCTTACAGGGCCCAGCCCCCACTTAACTCTTCAACTTTACTGGTCACCCTTGCTCATCATATTCTGGCCACATGGCCTCTCTGTCCCTCTAACACCCTGAGCTCAGTTACACATGACAGCCTTTTCCAGCCCTTTTCCCTCTGTCCAAAAGGCTCTAGCCAAGATCTTCTCCTAGCTGGGTTCTTCCTATCAGGTTTCAGCTCAAAGGTTTCTTCCCTGACCACCCTGATTATGTGGTTCTCCCACCACAACTCAGTACTACCCGATTTTATTTTTCTTTCCCAATACTCTCACCACTAACTCAATTTATTTTATCTATACATGCTTTTTTTTTTTTCCTTTATGTGGGTACCGGGAGCCAAACTCAGGACCTCACGCTTGCCAGGCAGGCGCTTGTGCTGCTGAGCTATATCACCAGCCCTATATATGCTTTTGACTTTTTAAATTGTGGTAAAATATACAACCTGAAGCTAGGCCTGGTGACAGATGCCTGTAATCCCAGCACTAGTGGAGTCTGAGGCAAGAGAATCCTTAAATTCAAGTCCATCCTGGGCAACTGAGTGACTTAGTGAGACACTGTCTCAAAATAAAAAATAAAAGGCCTGGGGATGTGGCTCAGTGCAAAGGCCCTGAGTTCAATTTCCAGTAGAAAAAATATATATCTATATCCATAAATGACTTTCTACCATAAAGTTCACCCTCTCTACCATGTTAAGTACATTTATATTGTTATACAACCAATTTCCATAACTATTTTCACCTTGCAAAAGTGAAATTCTACCACTAAACTTCCCTCCCCTCTTCCAGTCAGACAACCCACCTTCTGCCTTCCAACCTTTGCTTTTTTTTTTTTTTTAATATGCGGGTACCAGAAGTTGAACTTAGGATGTCGCGCTTGCCAGGCAGGTGCTTATGCCGTTGAGCTATATCGCCGGCCCCTAATGCTTTCTAACCTTTGAAGATAGTTTTTCTTGGTACTTCATATAATGGAATCATATGTATTTGCCTTGTATGATTGATCTTTTTTCACTGTGTCAGAATTTCCTTCTCTTTAAACCTGAATTACACTGCGCTGCATGTAAACACCACATTTTGTTTAATCATCCATGGATAGACACTCGAATAACTTCTTTTAGCCATTGTCAGTGATGCTGCTATCAATGTGAACAACAAACCCTGTAAGACCTGCTTTTGATTCTTCCGAGTATGTTCCCAGAAGTGGAGTTGCGGGTTGTATGGTAATTATATCTTTAATTTCAGGGGATCCACCATACCGTTTTCAATGGCAGCTGTATCATTTTACATTCCCTTGCCAACACTTGTGTTTTTATTTTGTTGTGCTGTGGACGGAACCCAGGGCCTCAAGCATGCTAAGGAGATGCTCTGCTACTGAGCTTTACCCTGAACCCTTTTTTAAAAAGCCACCTTAATGGGTATGAGATGGCTGCTCATATCCCACTCGGGTTTATTTGCACCTGGAGGTGGAAAATTAAGTACTGTAATTAGCATGGGTCTACTCAATTATGCTAAGCCTTCAGATCATCATTATTGCTCTAGTAATGATCTGGGAGTTACCACCACCACCACCACTCAGGTTGACAGGGCTGGAAATCCTATTTCCTCCCTTCCTTCCAGGACAGACCTGAGTTAGTTCCCCCTAAGGAACTCCTGCTGAGGTCGCGTGAAGCCGCTCTGGATTGCAGAACTTCTCCAACACTGGTTACTTCCTCATGGCGGGGGGGGGGGGTGTCTTTTTCTCGGGACTCCTAATTGAAAATGACAATTTGGACAGATTCTGATGGGAATTATGCTGGTCAGCTTAACGTAGGAATTGTACGCCACAGGACGGAGAAACAATCGCCTGCCTCAGGAAAAGCACTTATCTCCACTCTGCAGCCTCTGATCGACCTTGGGGAGAAACCCATGACTGGGGCTGGGTGAGGAAGCCCTCCGTCCTCACTGCAGGCTGGAGGGCATTTACACCGAATCACAGATACTGAGAAGACACTGATCAGCGGCAGGGCAGGAGCGCAGAACCCGGCAAACTTTAGGCTGCCAACCTCGCTCCAGGTCTTGCAGGGCCCAGGTCCACCGATAGCGGAAGTCCCGCCCCGCAGCGCGGAAGCGCGCAGTGGGTGGGACCAGTGCGTACCTGCTGATTGGCTGTGCCGGGCGGGCGGGAAAACGGGTAACGGGCGAGTGGTCCTGGGCTCGTCCTTCTCCAAAGCAGCGGAGCGCGGGGCCCAGCAGAGGCGGAGGCGCTGAGGAGGGCTGGGCTGGGGGAGGGGGAGGCGAGCGTGCTGAGGCGAGGCCGGGACCGAGAGACGGAGAGGAGGAGCGGGCCCCGAGGCAGAGGCGCAGTGCACACGCGAGGAACAGGACAGTCCTCAGAGTGCCCGCTCCTCCGGAGCTGGTTTCCCTTCTCTGGGCGGCTGCGTGGGCCGGGCGTCCTGGGTCCAGCCGTATGGCTCCAGCGCTCTGACGTCTGCTTTTCTTTAACCGATTTTTTAAAATGACTTTCTAGAAGGCGGCAGGACACTTGGTCGACTAGGTAGTATCTCCTGACTCTTTTTTACTTTTCTGATACTGGGGATTGAACAGGGCCTTCACATGACCTCCATCGCCAGCCTTTTTAATTTTTTGTTTGCTTTTTGAGACACTCAGTCCTTAAATTGACCAGGCTGGGCTTGCATTTGGGATCGTCCTGCCTCAGCCTCCCAGGGTGCTGGCATTACAGGCCAGTTTTCGCTACCACACCCAGCCTTCTCTTACTACATTTATCTTCTTTTGTTAGAAACGCATGCGCACGGGGCCACGCTTGAGCACACACACACACACACACACACACACACACACACACTTTCTAATCCCGTTGCAGCTCCAAGAAGGAAAGGCTCCTGACCCTTGATTCTTCTGTTTTTTCTCAGACATGGCCACACATAACCACGCCGGGCACATGCACCTGCCCAGAGCTGATGCCATTCGTTCTCGTCGCATTGACCTGGAGCATTTTCAAGCCTCCAGCCAGCCAGTGCCACTGTACACGACCCGGGAGATGCTTGGTTAGCAGCTGTTTTCTCACTGCAGTCAATTTAAGACCCCTGTCCACATCCTCCAAAAACCAGGAAGCAGAGAGACACATTTAAGGGTGGAAAGTTCAGGGAAGACTGGTTTGGTGGCTGGTTTGGAGGTTTCACCAAACTTAATAACTCATTTCGAGGGTTTTACAAATAAAACCTTTTTTTCCTCGGTACTGGAGATTAAACACAGGGCCTTCACCCTGAGCCACACCCCCAGCCCTTTATTTTACTATTTATTTTATTCTGAGGCAGGGTCTCATTAAGTCGTTAAGTTGCCAGGCTGGGCTTGAACTTAGGATCCTCTTTCTTCAGCCTCCCAAAGTGCTGGGGTTGCAGCTGGCCACCGTGCCTGGCTTATAAATAAAAGTCTTTGAATCCAGGAAATAGAGTTCTTGTCTATCCTTTTTGGGATGCTACCCTTGATTAACTGGGAAAAGTCTCTGCCAAAGATACTTAAAACTTGGAAGTTTGAGCCTGCTGCTTTTATTGTGGGTGTGGTCAGTGTTGGTCATAAGCAGTACATGAACTCTCTCTCTCTCTCTCTCACACACACACACACACACACATCTCCCCTGTTGCTCACGGTGGCCTTAAACTCCTGTGCTCAAGCAGTCACCCTGCCTCAGCCTCTCGAGTAGGTGGAACTATACATAGGCAGGCACTATTTTTTAAATTTTTATCCTAGATCCTTCCCGTCAGAAGACACTTAGTTCGAGAGATCAACACCAGCAAGTACGCTTCTCCACAAAGCCCCGGCATGTAGGCCGCGTTTCTCATGCCCAGCGACTGCTGTGTAGATTTCACGTCCGCCACAGCCCTTGGCCACCTCTTTCCCTGTGGGCTGAATGGGTAATTGAGCGTATCCTTTCCTGTCAGTCATTCTTAGCCATGGCAGTTCATCATCTGCCTAATGGTTTCTTTTTCCCTACACTCCTATTTCCTTCATATTCTCATGGTTTATATTCTTTCTTCCTTCTCTTTCTTTCTGTGGTGCTTAGGATGGAACTCAGGTCCTCCCACTTTGGCTTATGTTCTTGCCTGTATTATTTCAGCTGTGTAGATCAGGAAGAATTCCACTCAGTATGTTTCCTTAACAGAAACCAGATCGTTGGTTCAAGAACATCATCAATTTCCTCATCATTTTGAATGCAATTGTACGGATGGTTACAACAGGTGAGAACTGAAGGGAAGAGGAAATGGGGGAGTTATTTTTCTTCTCAATTGATCATTTTACATTTTTTAATATCATTTGAATTGCATAATTGTGGGATAAATATATTAAGCCCCTGGAATAGAAATTGAGCAACTGCTGGGCATGGTGGTGCACATCTGTAATCCCAGCACTCCAGAGGCTGAGGCAGGAGGATTGCTGCAAGTTCGAGGCCAGTCTGGGCCACATAGGCAGTTCAAGCCCAGCCTGAACTACATAGCAAGATCCTGTCTCAAAAAACAAAACAAACCAAAAAAAAAAATTGTGCAACTGCTAGGATCTAGAAACATTTGGAGGGCTCTCAGGAGAACTGTGCAGGAGACACAGGGTAGTCTGGACACTTAGGGAAGGTGTCAGTTATAGCAAGGTAACAACTCCACGGGAACTGGAGAGGAAAAGATCAGTTGTATTTCCCAGGGCCTTGCCCATGGTAGACAAGTGCTCTACCACTGAGCCACCTCCCCAGCCCTGAACCTTTTCTGTTAGTTACAGATATCAATCCCTGAGTGATCTGACATTTACATTTCATAAGTATATTTAGGAAGATGATTTAAGTATGAATTTTAGAAGCTCACAAGTAAAGTTAGGAACAACTGAGGTAGCAAGCAACCCCCCCAAAAAAATTACTAAGAAGGTAAGTGACTAAGACCTATAATGAGTTATATGAAATATATTAAAAACAGAAGGCCATCAATAGAATTAGTGAGAGCATTTGATTGTTATTTCAAACAAGCTACTCAGAAATGATGAAAAGAGAGTAGAAGTGCTCACTTGTTTCCTTCTACTTTTTTTTTCTATGGGAGTCTCCCACTTGAAAATAGTCCTTCAATGTGCTCAGGTCAAAGTAATTTAAATATGTAACAATACCTGATGTCCCTGACCTACTTCTGTATGTATTGTATACTTTATATACTTTGGGGTATTTTTATTTCCTCCCCATAAGAATAGATTTTGAACTAAGTCATTCACAATTCTCTATTTCTTTCTTATTTTATTTTTTTAATTTTTAATTTTTTTTCTGAGACAGGGTCTTATGTATTCCAGGCTGGGCTTGAACTTACTATGCAGCTGGCCTTGAACTCACAGTGATCCTCCTGCCTCAGCCTTCTGCATGCTAGGATTACAGGCATGCACCACCAGGCCTGGAAAAATCCATATTTCTAGTATGATTGCTGATAAATTTTCATGGCATAAAGGCAAGAGGGATTTTGCTAAGGGCAGTTATCTGTGATTAACAGATTTCTTCAAACAAACTATTTCAAATAATAAAGATAAATATAAAGGTTTTGTTAGGCTTAAATTTTCTTTTCTAGGTCACAGTGAATGTTGTTAAAGGTAGGGAAAAAAATTAACTAGATCAAACCTCCCCTGTCTTTTTTGCTATGTGATTTTGTTTCCCAGTAATATACATGTAATATTGAAAGCCTCCCTTACCTGTGTTAATCATTTCACTATTTTTATGTGATGTAAAAAAGCAAAGTGAGGTAAAAATATTTTGGACCAGCATATTATTAAACATTGTATTTTTTTTTTTTTTTTTTTTTTTGTGGGTACCGGGGGGTCGACCTCAGGACCTCGCGCGCCAACAGGCGCCTGTGCCGCTAAGCGATATCACCGGCCCCTTTTTCGTATGTGGGATCCGGGAGTCGAACTCGGGCCCTCGCGCTTGCAAGGCAGGCGCTTATGCCGCTGAGCCATCTCACCGGCCCTAAACATTGTATTTTTAATGCTTACTATTACATAATGTTAATAATTATATGGTATGTATGTAAATATTTACTTCTGCTGTTTAGCGAGTGATTTACACCACTCATAAAGAACATGTATGAGGCTGGCCATGGTGTGCACACCTGTAATCCCCGTACTCAGGAGGCCGAGGCAAGAGGGTTGCATGTTCAAGGCCAGCTGGACTGAATAATGAACTTAGGCCCTGTACGTGTGTGTTTTGTCATCGTCATTGTTGTTGTTGTTGTTTTTCAGTATGGAAGATTGAACCCTGTGCTTTCACAATGAGCAGTATCTCCAGCCCTTTTTATTTATTCTGAGACAGGGTTTTGCCAAATTGCCTAAGCTAGGCTCAAACTTGTGATGCTCTTGCCTCAGCTTTCCAGAGTGCTGGGATTACAGGTGTGTACCACTGTGCTGGGTGTATTTTTAACAGTTTGAGATGTCGTTATGGAAGGTAATTCTGTTCATTCAACAGAAGCACCTGATGGTACTATTGTTCAGACTCAATATGGCGTTTCTTATGTCCTTAGCATTTTACCAGTCTTATTTTTATATCATGTAACTTGACCACACCAATATTTTGTTGTCCTACTTGTATAAAACTAAATGCTTATTTCTCACAATGGAATTGCAAGCACTGCTTGAACTCTTGGATTGCAAGGGGTGACTTTCCAACACTACTACTGTCCTTGGTGGACATTACAGCATGCTGCTCAGTGTTGACTTCCCTTGCAACTGATGGACTTGACCTGACAGTCTACGAGGTGACTGTGGCTCTAGAATAGGGAATAGCAACGGAGGACACCCCATGTTGAAACTCTATACCTTGTCAGATAGAATCATGTCTGTTTGCCTGACCTGCTTGGTCTAAGCGCTCTCTTCTCTCGCCCCCAAGAGGAGAAGGTTCACATGTACATCTTCCTCATGAACTCACTGCGCCGGCTAAAATCCCTGGGTGGACTGCACCGGGCCCTGGGCCCTGGGCCCTATTTCTAATAAGACTCCTTTTCCTTCCTAAGGCAGGATGAAAAAGTTTTAAAAGTTACATTTTCATCTCTAGATAGTTCATGTTTTCTTTAGTTGATGCAGAATGAAAACAATCACATTTGCACATTCCATGTTGCTTAGGCAGTTTTTGCTGTTTGTTCCTCAGAATTTGGGGAGGTGGGCTCATTGAGTTTCTAAAAACCATCTCTTTTCCACAAAGAATAAAAGAGCTGCTGCTTCTTTAATTTGGACTTCCATATTCAAACCATCAGATTTCTCTAAGGCCCTTAAAGTACCTGTGAGTGTGTGTGTGTGTGTGTGTGTGTGTGTGTGTGTGTGTGGTCCTGGGATTGAAGCCAGGGCCTTCATACTGAGACACAGCCCCAGTCCTTTTTTATATTTTTTATTTTGAGACCAGATCTCATTAAGTCACTAAATTGCCTAGGCTGGGCTTGAACTTGTGATCCTCCCGCCTCAGCCTCCCAAAGTGCTGGGATTATAAGTGTGCATCACCAGGCCACATTTAAGACCCTTAGTTTGAACTACTTCATTGCTCTTCTCTGGGCTTCTGTTTTGTGAAGGCAAAAACTGAGTAAAAATTATAACATTCTGTTTGCCAGCCACAGATATGGTTTTTAGATCCTTCTAATACTATAACCCCATACTTCCGAGAGCCAGGATATACTGTTATAGACAAAATATTGTATTTTATTGACTCTAGGCTGTCATCAGTGGTAAAACCCACTATTTATTTACCACTAAGAAATAAAAATTGCCAGGCATGGTGGAGCATGCCTGTAATCCCAGCACTTGGGACGCTGAGGCAGGAGGACCACTGTGAGTTCGAAGCCAACCTGAGCTACAAAGAGAGTTCAAGGCCAGTCTGAACTACATATCAAGACACTGTCTCCAAATGAAAAAAAGAGGGCCGGTGAGATGGCTCAGCGGCGTAAGCGCCTGCCTGGAAAGCGCGAGGGCCCGAGTTTGACTCCCGGATCCCACATACAAAAAAAGGGGCCAGTGATATTGCTCAGTGGCACGGGCGCCTGCTGGTGCGCGAGGTCCTGAGGTCGACCCCCCAGTACCCACAAAAAATAAATAAATAAATAAAATAAAAATCATCCAGGGACACATCACTGATTGTAAGACGTATCCTAATTTCAGATGTTAAAAGTGAAAAAAAATGCCCATTTTAAATTAGAGAAACATTTTTTTTTTTGTTTTATTTTTTGAGATAGTGTCTCACTATGTAGTCCAGGCTGGACTTGAACTCACAGTGATCCTCCTGCCTCAGCCTCCCAAGTGCTGGGATTTCAGGAGTGCACCACCATGCCTGGCTAAATTAGAGAAACTTTTTATGTAAAAGAAAAACTTGCAGGGCCAGTGAGATAGCTCAGTGGCATAAGCGCCTGCCCAGCAAGCGCAAGGTCCTGAGTTCGACTCCCGGAAGCCACACAAAGTAAAAAAAAGAAAAAAGAAAAACTTGCAGCCTGGCATGGTGGTACACGGCTGTAATACCAGCATTCAGGAGGCTGAGGCAGGAGGATCACAAGTTTGAGCACCGCCTAGGCAACTTAGTGATTTAGCAAAACCCTCTCAAAAATAAAAAAGGGCTGAATATGTAGCTCATGCAAAGGCCCTGGGTTCAGTCCCCAGCACAACAAAAATAACTGTAAAGGCATGGTACCACAACATTGATTCTTATTTAGCTTTTAGGTCTATTTTTTTTTTTTTTTTTTAATGTGGGTACCAGGAGTTGACCTCAGGACCTCGCGCTTGCCAGGCAGGCGCTTATGCTGCTGAGCTATCTCACCAGCCCTGGGTCTATTTTGTTTTGTTTTGGTTTGGTTTGGTTTGGTTGGGTTGGGTTTGGTTTTTTTTTTTTTTTTTTTTTTTTTGTGGGTACCGGGGGGGTCGAACTCAGGACCTCGTGCGCCAGCAGGCACCCGTGCCACTGAGCGATATCACCGGCCCCTTTTTCATATGTGGGTTCCGGGAGTTGAACTTGGGCCCTCGTGCTTGCCAGGCAGGCGCTTATGCCACTGAGCCATCTCACCAGCCCTGGTTTGGTTTTTTGAGACAAGGTCTCACTATATAGTACAGGCTGGCCTTGAACTCACTATGTAACTCACAAGTTAAGAGTTTGGCCTCTTAACTTGTGGTGATCCTCCTGCCTCACCCCCCTGAGTCCTGGAATTACAGATGTGCACCATCACGGCCAGCTTTAGGTGTATTTTGACATCAATCCCCCCCACCGAACAGTGGTGGCAACCCTATGGCATGCATATTATTTGTTTTTCTTTTAAGACAAAAGATGTTAATGTATGAGTTGTTTTTTCTAAACTAAAACCTCAGTCAGGTTTAATTGTGGTGTTGGTGCTTTGTGATTAATAAGTGGGCTTTGGGTTGCAGTTTGGGCACTCGGTCTCTAAAAGGTTCACCATCACTGCCCTAGAGCATGGTGCACATCCATCAGGTATATAAAAGTTGCTAGGTGTGCTGCCATTCTCTTGTAATCCCAGCACTCTGGGAGGCTAAGGCAGGAGAATCCCAAGTTTGAGCCCAGCTTGGGCAACATAAAGGACTTAGGGAAACCCTGTCTCAAAATTTTAAAAGGGCTGAGGATGTAGCTGTGTGCCAAGGTCCTGGGTTCAGTCCCCAGTATGGTGTGTGTGTGTGTGTGTGTGTGTGTGTGTGTGTGTGTGTGTGTCAGAGAGAGAGAAAGAGAAAGTGAAGAAGAGTTAAAAGAAGCAATGAGTGAAGGAATAGTAGTTAGCAAATAACAGCAGGGTTCTAGAGAATTCAGCTTGCTTTGTGGAACACAATCAATTCTCATTAGAGAAGACGGGGAAAGAAAGGTACTGGAGGTCTGAGAGATCTCCTGTTATAACTTAATATGCCCCACAAATCCAGCTTCTTGTTTCACATCTCTAGTGAAGCACTTTGCGTATCACAACATTTTCATTCTTCTTTCAAGACCCATTGCTTTTGGGTGGATTTTGGAACTAATTTAACAATAAGCACAGTATGGGGGACAAGGCAAATCCCTAGACCGTGGGATGGGCCAGAAGTGGGGTGCAGCTGTTAGCCGCACCAGGATGCAGGGGCGACGGTAGCCACAAGGTCTCACAGACTGAGGCTACAGCATTACGGAAAGGAATCAAAGAAAGATGGAGCAATAGTGGGCACAACTGTGGTTTATAAGTGATCATTCTGCATCATTCGACTTCCTGCTTCTCTAATTTTTGTTTTTCCTTTGCTCTGCTTTCACAGAATTGCTGGATTCCACAAACACCAGGCTGTGGCCACTGAAGCTGTCTTTGGAGGTGGCAGTTTGGTTTATCTTGCCTGTTTTCTTTGTGGAAATCCTTCTGAAGTGGGTAGCCAGCTTCTCCCTGTACTGGAAGAGCCCCTGGAATGTCTTTGACTTTGTCGTCACCTTGTTGGTAAGGATAGACAGCCTGAGCACCAGCTAGAGCGTTGCATAGTGTACTTAGCTGAATGGAAACAAGAAAACAGAAAGATGCAAATATAGATGTGCCTAACTTCCTTTGATTTTTTTGGGTCAAAGTCAGACATTGCAGGAATTGTTGGTATTAGGAGTGAGGTCAAATCCAATGCCAGCATCAGTCCCAACAATGACAGCTGCCAGTTCCTGAGCACCCAGTAAGTTCTGGGCAGTGTTGGAAGTGTTTAGCTTGTGTTGTGTCACCCGTGCTCCACAAGAAGTCGATGAGATGAGCACTTATTTTAGCTCCTCTTATACCTCAACAAGTTGAAATGCAGGGCGTCAACAGCGCAGTGTAGAAAGGCTGAATAGGAAACGATCCCCTGATGCCCAGGAACAGTGAGGGGCGTTGGAGGGGGGGGAGACAGGCTACCGTGTGTAGGAGCTTTCAGGTATGTTACACTCACAATCTTGTTTCCCACAGCCCTTCCTCTATGAATTATTGGTGCTGGGAGGGGTAACAGGCCATCCCATGTGGCTCGAGCTGCTGAGTATCTGCAGCGTGATGAGGTGCTTCAGGCTCTATGCACAGTTCCATCAAGTCCGAGTTATTATTTTGGCCTTGGTCAGGACCTTCAAGGTGATTTGACATGTGCAGCTTCAGTGTGGGTTGGGAGTAAAGAGACACGGGCTTTAACACTGAACACGTAACAAGCCTAGGTGGGTCAGAGGAGCCAATGAAGGTACTGTGAAATGTTTTTGGATGAGAAAGGGCTGGGGAGGAGCTGCTGTGGTCCAGAGATGCCTGGGCCTCAGTGGAAGGAAGGGCGGGGTGGGGAAGGCCAGGTGGGCTTGCCTGGCTATTGCTGGAGATCAGCCTCGTCTTCCCCCCTCTGACATGAGGTCCTGTCCTCTAGAGCATCCGATTTCACTTCATGTTGCTGTTCATCCTCTTCTACATTTTTGCTGTGGCTGGCGTCTACTTCTTTAAGGATTACAGCCGTTCGACTCGCGAGGACCTGGTGTACCAGGAGGCTTTCTTGTAGGCAGGGCAGGGGAACACCTGGGTGAGGGAGGGAATTTGGGTTAGGCACTTGGCAGCTCATGCAAAGCGCAGTAACACAGAAGGTGTAGTCTAGGGAATCTGAGTAGAGCACAGTAAGGAGAGGGAAAGAGAAAGTAAAGGAATAGCGAGTGGCATTGGCTCTGATCTGAAGGGTAGGGTAGCTAGTTCCGGGTTTTACAAATTTAAACACACCAAGAGCCACATTTAAATACAGCATACTCCTGTGGAGAAGCCCTGGTTTCTATGATCAGTTACCTCTTTTGAAAAATGGAAATCACAGTGGTACTGCCTCAGAAGAGCGTGGGGATAAGTGAGATGATGCATTTACGCACTCAGCACAGCACTGAACACATTATGAGTAATCAGGAAATGTCACTGTGCCTCTCAGACAAGGTCCTTGCTCCAAGCAGTCGTTAGGTATGGCCGTCACACAGGCACACCCCTGTGCTCATCCCACTGTCGAATCCCCATGGGCTCTGTCTAGAAAACACTCATGAAGAAAGTCAACTCGAAGTTAGAGGAGATGATCCTGTTCATGAATTTAATCCAGTCTTGTGAGCGCCTTCCTAGTCTTTCTTCGACTCTCCGTGGGCGGTTTTGTAACAGTACTAAGAAGGGCCTAGCAGTCATCCTATTCGAGCCCCGATGTTTTCAGTAAATTGTAGGTAGGGAACTAAGAAGGAAAAAGGAACAATTTAGATATCTTCCTTTTGTGGACAAAAGATCTCAGAATAGTATCTAAATTTCTTTCTTTATTGTGGAGTGCCAGGAATTGAACCCCCGTCCTTGCACATATAAAGAAAGTGTTCTACTACTGAACTACACCCACAACCCTGAATTAATCAGTTTATAAGTTAATTGTATTACTTTTAAAATTTTTATATTATTTGTATACATTCATTATCATTCATTATTTGGTACTCCATATGTTTATGTCAGATGTCCATTCATTTATCTACCTGTCAGTGCATACCAGTGAGCTAGATAGGATAAAATCTATACAGCAGTGATGAATGAATGAATTTAGAAAAACTATCTACTTCGTTTTTTTGAAATTTGGCCCATACTTATTGAGTACAGTACTTACTGTGCCCCAGAACAATTGGAATAGTGAGAGGCATTCCTAGGTTATTCATGATAAAGGAAAACAATAAAAACAACTTCAAGCTGAAGGACAAATAGCTAAAAAAAATCGAATATGGCAGAAAATGCGCCAAAGTCAGAGCAAACTACTGTACAAAGAAATGCTCTTATGTTGCTTTAAAAGTAGGAATTGTTTTGCTTCCCTCTCTCCACGCACCTTGCTCTGCAGCAGCCTGCCAAATTCCCTAGTAACCGTCTTCATCCTCTTCACGATGGACCACTGGAATGCGCTGCTGCGGGACATCTGGAAGGTGCCGGAAGTCAGCTCCATCATCAGCAGCATCTATATCATCCTCTGGGTGCTGCTTGGCTCCATTATCTTGCGGAATGTCATAATAAGCACTATGGGTACGCAGAGAGTGGGTGTGACGTGGAGGGAGGAGTGGCTGGGAAAAAATGAGTCTGACAGTTGGGACTGGTGGATCGTGGGCAGAGAGAAACTAGTGTAGCAGGCAGGCTATAATCCCAGAATGGATATGTCACTTGATTTCTCTCCATCTAGTGAATAACTTCCGAGATATCCGGGATGAGCTGGACAAGGAGATGGCGCATCTGGCAGCTCAGCACAAAGCTGATGTCCTCAAGATACAGATCCTCAGGAGGTCTGCTACCCTCTTTTCAGACTAAACTTTGTTTCCCAAGAGCTTTCTGACCTCATTCCCAGTTTCCACTCCATGGCTCTGACCCTACTTATGCCCTTGTGACAGAAGGTTGGCCTGCGGACTTAAGACTTCCCCAGGTCTGGTACATCACCTGATTCCTCACCCACTGTGAGAGGCTCCCCAAGTCTTCTTCACCCTCCACTATAATCTGTCCTCCCTACTCAGTTTACTTCATTTGCTGATCCAAAGTCTTTTACTTCTTATTGCACTTCAGCTTAGGATAGTTTTCTTCATTCTTTTTTGTTTCTGGTTTTTGTTGTTTGTTGTGTGTGTGTGTGTATTTTTGCAGGAGACAAAACCCATCCTTTACAACACTGAGGTCAAGCCACAGCAAAATAAATGCCAGGTGAGCAATGTATATGTGAACTGGGATGGCTCTCAAAGTGATCTGTCCGTGTCCTTAATCTCTGGAACCTTGGGAATGTGTCCTTATTTGGAAAAAAGGTCTTTGCAGATGTGGTTAACTTGAGATGCAGTCATCCTGGACTGTCCAGCTGGGCCCCAAATCCCATGACCAGAAGGATCATAAAGGCAGGAGAGAAGACACAGACACAGAGAATAGGCAAAGGTGATGTGAAGATGGAGAGAGATAGCAGCAATGCAGCCAGAAGCCAAGGGAAGCTGAGAAAGGCCGAGCAGTGGCCTGAAAGGCCAAGGAGCAAGGGACACTTTCTCCCAGAGCCTGCAGAGGTTGTATGGCCCTGCCAACACTTTGATTTCAGACTTCTGGCCTCCAAAACTGGGAGGAGAATGCATTTCTGCTTTTTTTTTTTTAAGTTACCAGTTTATGGGCATTTGTTATGGCACCCAGAGGAAAGCAATATAGATACCTTCAATGAAACAAATACTGTTCTAGGCCCTGAATGTTTACCAGTGAATAAGAGAATTTACATAATAGTAGGGGTGAAGAGACAATAAGCAACTAACATGTAAATAATGTACTAAAATATGATAAATGTTACAGAAAGATTAAAATTAGAGCAGGTGAAAGGGGACTGCATATGGGTTCTTGCATATGGGTTATAGTTTGAAACAGGGTAATTGGGGTATCCTCTTTGCAAAGGGAACATGCGAGCAAAGACTTGAAGTTGGTGGGGGGACTTCCCTGTGAATTCCCAATGGATTTGCTTCCATTAGTAGGAAGGTCCTAAACTGGAAGCAGTCCTGGTGTGCATGAAAAATAGCAAGGAGGTTATTCATTGTGCCTGGAGCAGAATGAGCAGGGGGAAAGTGGCAGGAGATAAGGGCAGAGAGAGTGGGATGGAGACCTGATTCTGCAGAACTGGAGGACGCCACTAAGGGACTTAGACATTTACTCAGAGGGCAATGGGAAGCAGGGCAGGGGTGACAGGAAATGACTTACATTTAAAAGGATTACTATGAGCTGTGCTTGGTGGCACTCACTTGTAGCCCCAGCACTCTGGGAGGCTGAGGTAGGAGGATTGCAATTTCCAGCCCAGCCTGGGTGATTTAGCAAGACCTTATCTCAAAATTTCAAAAAGCTGGGAATGTAGCTCAGTGCAAAGACCCTGGATTCAATCCTCAGTACCTTAAAAAAAAAAGAAAGTGGGAATTATTGTGGTCGCTGTGTTACTGACAGACTGGAAAAGAATGAGGGGAGAAGCCAAGCATGGTGGCATACTCCTGTAATCCCAGTACTCAGGAGACAGAGGCAGGAGGCTCCCTGGGCCAGCCTGCACTGCATAATGAGCTTGAGGTCAGTTTGGGCAACCTAGCAAGACCATGTCTCAGAAAAAAATTTTAAAAGGGCATGGGAAGTGTCCAGTGAAGAGCAATGCTGTGGCCCAGGGGAGATGATAAAGGCTTAGACCAGGGCCATACCGGTGAATTAGTGAGAAAAGATGGATTTTGAGGCGCGAGCCAGCAGGATTTCTTGATGGACTGGATGTGGAAGGAAGAAAAGAATTGAGGAGGAGGCTGGAAGGGCCTAAGCTTAGAGTTTGGGACTAGGTTGGTGCTCATCTTTTTAAATCCCAGCTTCAGGGCACAGCCAGGGCCAGGACTAGAATAGCAAATGATCTAGTCAGATCTTGCAAATGTGCTGGAAAGAGTAAAATTTCTCCTTATATGTTCAGAGAACTCAGTCACCAAGGGACATCTTTGGACTTCCAAGAAGCTTCTGCAAAACAATCTAAACACAGCGCTATTGAACAGGAACTGATGGCGTCTTCCAGAAAAAGAGAGTCCTTGACCAAAAGAGAAGAGTCCTCATCTTCCTCCTCTACGTCTTCCTCTTCAGAATATGGTGGTGAGCAGAAGGGTTTTTCCACTGAAGTTCAGACTCAATGAGAACAATGTCTCTGTCTCTGTCTCTCGCTCTCTCTCGCTCCCTCCAGGGTCTGGCTTTGTGCTTCAGGCAGGCCTTGAACTGCCCCGGCTGGCCGTCAGCCTCCTAAGTGCTGGGATCACAGCTGCGCATGCACACCATTCTCAGCTGAGAATCCCGATCTTAGCAGCTGTCCCACTCCATATGCACTCCAACTTCTCCACCAGTTTGATTTTCTCATCGTAATTTGTGCCTCTTAATTTTCCCTGTATGGGCTAGAGATACGGCTCAGTGGTAGAGCACTTACCTAGCACATGTAAGATCTTGGGTTCAATTCCCAGCACCTCAGAATTTTATAGGTATAATTTCCCCGTACTTCTGCTTCCTCTTGCTTAAGTGTAGCTGTGGCTCTTTGCTCTTCGTGACAAGTAGTCTTCTGGTGGTGTGCCCTTTCCCTCCACGTTCCCCGTTTCCTCTTCCATTGCCACCTTTCTATAAAGGCCGTAGGATTTCTCAGCTCTTTTCCAGCTTCTGCAGATGTAGACATGTAAGAAGCCTTCCTCCCCACAGATCAGCTGGACTGGGAGAACCTGGTACACCAAAATCTCCCTGAGCTTGTAGAAATGGATCAGGACGAGTACACTGTTTGGCCCCGAAATCTACTCTTGCGATATCTTGAGTTGCTGGAAGAGCTTCAGTATAATCTGGAGGAGCGGAAGGAGCTGCAGCAGTTGGCAGGTCTGACTTTGGGGCACTTAGGGGAACCAGGAGTTCTGAACACGGGAGTAGCATATATAACCGGGGAGAAGGGAAGGGTGTCGCTATTCTAGCACCTCAGCCTCTCATGTGCGCCTCCCACCCAATTCTTGATTTGTATGTCATGTTCTAGGCAAGTGTCCCAGTGGCCTCTAACTTTGAGAGAACCTAGAAACTCGCTTCTCCAGCCTGGGATGCCCCAATCCTACCAGGTCTGGGAGGTTGTTTCCTGTGAGAAGGGTGTCCAATTCTGGTTGCTAGGAATTAGGACAAAGTGGACTCTCGCTGACGTCACAGTCCACCCTCCTCTGTAAACGTTCCTTCTCTTTGAAGGTCGCATTTCAGACCTGACCAGCAGGGCCCTGGCTCCCCTTAGATGGGAGCAGGAGGATGCTCTTGTGGGCATTAGATGGGGGTCTAATGCCACAGCCCCCAGAGTGGTTTCTGAATTACAGACTTCTCTTCCTGTCAGCCCTTTCTAGTTTCAGTCTGGGCAGAGAGAAATAGGTGATTTAAATAATAGAGTTCGATATAAGCTGAGAACTAACTGCTCAAAATTAGTCTCTCATCTGAGCGTATTGACACACATTGTAATCCCAGCACTCTGGGAGTCTGAGGCAGAAGGATCACAAGTTCAAGTTCAATATAAAGGACTCAAAAAAGTGAGACCTCCCAAGTTTAAAGACCCAATCCAAAAATGGGCATCTGAGATGAATACACACTTCTCAGATGAAGAAATACAAACAGCATTTGAGAGATACAAATTAAAACAACACTGAGATTCCATCTCACCCCAGAGAGAATGGCTGTCATCAGGAAATCAACCAATAACAAATGCTGCAGGGGCGGTGGGGAAAAAGGAACCCTTCTCCACTGTTGGTGGGAGTGTAGACTGCTGCAACCACTGTGGAAATCAGTGTGGAGATTCCTCAAAAAACTAGGACTAGAGGTTCCATTTGACCCAGGTATTCCCCTTCTGGATATTGTCCCAGAAGAATTAAAAACATCATACCACAATGATATATGTGCACCCATGTTTATAGCAGCACAATTTGTAATAGCCAAATCTTGGAAGCAACCCAAATGCCCATCAGCTGAGGAATGGATTTAAAAAGATGTGGTATTTTTATGCAGTGGAGTACTACTGAGCCATAAAGAAGGATAAAGTGGACACTTTTATAGGTAAATGGATGCAACTCGAGACCATACTCATAAGTGAAATAAACCAGATGCACATGCACAAACATCATATTGTCTCCCTAGTGTGAGAAGCTGAAAGAGTAAATAAGATCCAAAATGTCAATAGATATTGTAAAATGGGAAGAAACTGTTCAAAAGGAAAGAGAAACTGGGATGGGGGAAAGGAGAAAGGAAGGAAGGCAAAAGAAAAAATACATATATATACAAAATAGTTAAGATAGTTATATTACTAATTTCTCTTAGTTCATTGTAAAGGAAGGTTTGTGCTAATATTGTTTGGACAATTAAATGCATATATCTTGTACTCTGAGTAACTAATTTAAAGATAACAATATGTAATGTATTAACCATTGTTACCCTCCTATTGTTTTGAAATTTTGTTTTATTTATCTTTCTGTCTTTAAAAAAAAAAGTTCAAGTTCGGCCTGGGCAACTACTGACTTCATGAGACCTTGTCTCAAAATTAAAAATAAATAAATAAAAAGGGCTGGGAATGTAGCTCATTGTGAAGGCCATGGGTTTAATGCCTGTTACCACCCGTATATTTTAAAAAGTCCAACTTTTTACCACTTGGGGATTAATTTAAATTAATAAAATTTCCCCCTAAATGTAAAACAAAACAAAAAATGGTTAGGAGCAGCCTTTTATTAAAAAAACAGTTTAAGGGCCGGTGAGATGGCTCAGCGGTGTACGCGCCTGCCTGGCAAGCGCAAGGGCCCAAGTTCGACTCCCGGATCCCACATACGAAAAAGGGGCCGGTGATATCACTCAGCGGCACGGGCGCCTGCTGGCACGTGAGGTCCTGAGGTCGACCCCCGGTACCCACAAAAAAAAAAACAAAAAAACAAAAAAAAAAACAGTTTAATATGGATTAGTGTTGTCTGATTATCTTTCTCATACTTGTTGAAATCAACCCAATGTGAAATTAGGGAGAAGGACTCTGTGTGTGTGTGTGTGTGTGTGTGTGTGTGTGTGTGTGTCAGGGGGCACAGGAGGGCAGTAAATAACATTGGAACATGGGATTCTCTCTCAAAAACCAAAACAAACAGGGCCGGTGAGATGGCTCAGCGGCGTAAGCGCCTGCCTTGCAAGTGCGAGGGCCCGAGTTCGACTCCCGGATCCCACATACGAAAAAGGGGCCGGTGATATCGCTCAGCGGCACGGGCGCCTGCTGGCGCGCGAGGTCCTGAGGTCGACCCCCCGGTACCCACAAAAAAACAAACAAACAAACAAACAAACAAACAAACAATGCCAGGTGCCGTGGTGCACACCTATGATCTCAGCACTTGGGAGCAGGAGGATCACTGTGAGCTTGAGGTCAGCCTCGGCTACAAAGTGAGTTCAAGGCCAGCCTGAACTACATAGGGAAATCCTGTCTCAAAAGAAAAAACAAAAACAATAAAGATTTGTGTGGGAATCTAGAACCCAGAAAAGAAAGGTGTGTACCCAGACATGTACAGGTTTAAAAGTCTCCGTTCTGCAGCTCACAGTCTGTTTCTTTACAGCGCAGGCACTGATGAATTTCCAAGACAGGTAACACCCACAATGAACGGCTTCGAGATTTTTGGGCCCAGCAAAAGATGATGAAGGAAATAGTTGGAAATAGAAAATTCAAAATTATCAAATGTCTAATAAATACTATTGCTAATAATATTGCTGTTGAGTAAGTTAACTAATTATGCCTCAGACACGGGATACTGAAAGGCCTGAGGTCAGGCAGAAAAGTTAGTTCCGATGCCGGGGCCTGCGCCACGTGGCTTCCTTCCTCCTCCTAGCGCCTGTGTCAGATTCTTTTTGATCGTACTGTTTTTAGCCCATCCCTCATGCAACCTCCACTTCCTGATAAGAATCCTAAGTGCACTTCTCCGCTCCCTAGTGCAGGCTGCACAGGCGTCTCTGAAGGGGGAAGGAGGTCCCCACAGTGGCACTGTGACCGGTTGAGAAGTGTGGTTCCCACGGTCTGCTCCGCTAAGGTTGCTTCTCGTGTGCGGTGTGAACTTCACTGAGACACAACGTGTACTGGTCTCAGGCCAAAAGGCGCACCTTTCTTTATTCCATTTCTTTGCCATTGCTCGGGCGGTGTTCAAAGCGGTAAGTGTTCTGTGTGTGTGTGTGTGGCTCAGGATCGTACCCAGGGTGTCATGGATACTATGCAAGCACTGTACCCTAAGCTACACCCCAGCAGGAACACCTTTCCGAACATCCCTGAAAGCTGAGCTTCTAGCTGACGGTTGCTGTTTGTGCTTACTGGTGACTTACTATCTGAAGGGATCCCGTTCCATTATTGGATGACTGAAGTCTTTAGATTTGCCTGTTGGAAAAATTCTATCCTGGAGTGCTCGACTTGTATGAAGATATTTTCTTTTTTTTTTTTTTTTTTTTTTTTTTGGTGGGTACCGGGGGGAACGACCTCAGGACCTCGCGCGCCAGCAGGCGCCCGTGCCGCTGAGCGACATCACCGGCCCCTTTTTCGTATGTGGGTTCCGGGAGTCGAACTCGGGCCCTCGCGCCCGCCAGGCAGGCGCTTAAGCCGCTGAGCCATCTCACCGGCCCTGAAGATATTTTCATATGTAGTACATATGTACATGGCTCATACTCGTATATTCTCTGTATATGAAATATGTGTGTATATTCCATAAAATAACAATGTATGGAGATATTGTTCTTCCATTTTTTAGAGATCAGAAAATTGATACTTTAAAAAAGTTAAGTAACTGCCCATGGACACATGCCAAGTGTCCTCTTGTTGCTGGGACAAAATACCCAACACCCACCCTCATAAAGGAGGAAAGGTTCGTTCTGGCTCAGTTTGTAGAGGTTTCAGTCCACAGTCCCCTGGCTCCAAGGAGGGCAGCATGCAGAGGAGAAACAGCTCATGGCATGCTGGCAGGAAGCGGAGTGAGCTCACGGGAGGAGGAGGGAGATGGACCCTTCCGGGTCACGCCCCCAGTGACCACCTCCACTGACCAGGCTTCACCTCCTAATATCATGTTTAGCTATGAACCCACTGATGAGTATCACGCCCCCAGGACCCATTCACCTCCCAAAAGCCTCTGCTACGATCACGTGAGGGTCTGGGGGATGTCTAGATATAAACCGTAACACCAAGAGGCACAGCCGATTCTAACCCAGGTGAAAAACTGAGTTGAAACCAGGCACGGTGGCGAATGCCTGTAACCCCAGCACTCGGGAGGCTGAGGTAGGAGTAACCCTGCAAGTTCGAGGCCAGCCTAGGCTCCATAGTGAGTTCAAGGCCAGCCTGAACTACATACAAGACCCTGTCTCAAAAAAACAAGACCACAAATTTTAAAAATAAATAATTGTGAGTTAAGAAAAATTAAATTTAATCACTGAAATACCTCACTCTGTTCTCTTTCACGTCAAATCCACTGTTGTCAGAGCTGTGGTTTGTTCTCTGCAGTTCTCGTCTCTGCTTTCCTCCGTGGCTCCACGTTATCTCTAGGCTGGTTTCCCCGGACTCCTAGGCCTAGGGGAGGAGAGGCCATGACGTTTCTCAGGTACTGAACAGAAGTCCGAGCCCGGCTCAGAAGAGCGGTTAGCCTTGGAGTGAGGCCTTGCTGGGAGCAGGCCTGAGGAGCCGGAGTGCAGCAGTGTTCCATGACTTGGTGTGCAAGGCGCTCACACAGGTAGAGAGGTGAAAACTCAACAAGCTGTACCTTCACGATTTGGATATTAACCGGATGTCTCAGTCACTTTCTCGTTGCTGGGACAAAATACCCAATGCTCACAATTTAAAGGAGAATTGGTTTATTTGAGCTCACAGTTTTTAGAAGTTTCAGTCCACAGTCAGCTGGCACCAAAGCAGAAAATCATGGCAGAGGAGCATAGCTGAGGAAAGCGGCTCAGGTGCTGGCAGCCAGGAAGCAGAGAGAGGCAGGAGGAGTGGGGAGGGCGATGCAGCCTTCCAGGCCACGTCTCCAGTGACCCACCTTCTCCAGCAGGCCCCGCCTCCTGACAGCACATTCAGCTATCAGCTCACCCATAGATGAATCAGTCTACTGAGGAGTACAGCGCCCCATGATCCAGTCACCTTCCAAAGGTCCCACACGAGGCTGAACACACAAGGCTTTGGGGATACATTCTAGGTCTAAACCACAACACTGCATATAAGTTGAACCACACACACACACACACACAACCTAAGCACCACTGCACCAAGAAGTTAGGTCATTGCTTACACCTGAACCAGTCATAGAGGCAAGGTGGATGCCATCACTAAGGCGTCTCTTAGAGCTACAGGTGGGGCCAGTCTCCCACCTAAATTTAAGGGCTGCTACCCAACGGGAAGGGATGAATGGATGGCAAGGAGGCAACTACAAAGCCCTTCACGGTAGTAATTACCTAAATGCCCATCTGGCAGAAAGGCCAAGTAGGGAAAATGAAAATGAACCTACAGAAAAGGCAAATCAGCAGGCAGAAAGCAGATCAGTGACTGCCCAGGGGCCCGGGGAGGGAAGAACTGGGACTGATGCTAATGGGCACGGGGTTTCCTTTGGAGCGACAGAAATGCTCTGGAGTTAGATAATGATGACAGTTGCACACCATAATGAATATACTAAAAACACTGAATTGTACACTCCAAAATGGTGAATTTTACATGATGGGAATTATATCTCAATTTTAAAAAATGAAGTGTGTAAAGATTATCTAAAATGAAGCCAGTGGTGGTACATACCTGTAATCTCTGCACTCAGGAGACCGAGACAGGAGGATCAAGAGTTCAAGGCCAGCCTGGAACAGCAAGACCATGTCTCAAAAAACAGAAACAAAACAAACAGAAAGATTACCAAAATTTAAGAAAAGAACAAATATTATATTTCAAGGAAAAGAATTTTAGTCATTCCTCATAAAATGAAGATTAAAACAAAAAAATCAGTATATAACATGGTATTCAAATCCCCATCAGAAATATGGCATCCATATTTAGAAAGTGCTAAAAATAACTTTTTAGGCACGATCATATACCTAAGATTAGGGATAAGAAAGGTCTATTCAGTGCTAATAGAAGAAAAAAGGGATGGAGACAGAAACCTAGGAAATTGGAATATTTAAGGGATCGGAAGAGGAAGTAGTCACCCACGAGGCCTGAGAGGGAACAGTTGAAGAGACAGACAGACAGCTATTCTAGAGCGATGTCTGTAGAAACAAGACAGTTTCAAAGGGGGCGTGGTCCAGTAAGACCTCGCCTGAAGTATTCACTGAACTTGGCAGCCAGGATGCAATAAGCACAGCAGAACACAGTGAAGAAGTCTCACCCACTCGGTGCTCCATTAGTAGCTTGGCTCCCTTTGCGGCTGGAGGACCGGCAGAGTTGGCTTTACCTGGTATCTTATTGGCTCCGGCCCACAGGTCGGCTGGGTCAGGCGATATATGGTACCACAGACACTAAAGATACACTAGGCTAGGGTGTGACTCAGTGGTGCAGCACTTTCTCTGCATGGGTGAGGCCCCAGGTTCCATTCCCAGCACCAGGGAAGAAAAAGAGTTTTCAATCTGTAGGTAGTTTTCAATTTATAGATACTTCATAGGTACCTGATGGGTTGTCTCTCCTGACTTTCTGCCCTGACCTTGAATGGCCGTGCAAGCTGCCTCTTTACCTCCTTCTTCCATGAAAATGATATGGCTTTAACTTTGCTGTAGTAGAAGTGTATTCAATAAATATTTGTTGAATTCCTTTGTTCCATATACTCTTCTATGTTCTTGGAATTCCTTAGTGAATGAATGATATCCATGTCCATCCTGACTAGTTTCTCTTAAGAGGACCAAATAATGAGTTAAAGCTTCCATGGAACTGATCTTATGTCCTCCTTGCTTTGCTGTGGTACCTCTGAGCCCTTCTCCCACACTTACTCCCAATTGTCCTCCTTGAACCCGCTTATGTAGCCCAGACTGGCCTCAAACTCACAGTGATCCTCCTGCCTCAGCCTCCCGAGTGCTGGGATTACAGGCATGTGCCACCACCCCTGGCTTTAACATAAATTTTAATTTCCTTTCTATGCCAGCCAGTGTTCAGTTTTGAAGATAGGAAAACTATTCAGTAGGTGAATGTAAGTCTTTCTTTTTTTTTTTTGGTGGGTACCAGGGGGTCGACCTCAGGACCTCGCGCGCCAGGAGGCGCCCGTGCCGCTGAGCGATGTCACCGGCCCCTTTTTCGTATGTGGGATCCGGGAGTCGAACTCGGGCCCTCGCGCTTGCCAGGCAGGCGCTCAAGCCGCTGAGCCATCTCACCGGCCTGTAAGTCTTTCTAATGCCACTTTTGGAGAGTTTTCTGATTTTTGCCACTCTTCCAAGATATGTATTTGAGACAAGCAGAGATTTTTGCAAAGTTTACCTTTGTATTTTTCCTATTGGGTGGCCTGGTGTGAAATAGATATTTTAAACTTTTTATTTAAAGTTAAATACTGTAATCTCAGCACACAGGAGGCTGAGGCAGGAGGGTTGCTGTGAGTTTGAGGCCAGCCTGGGGTACATAGTGAGTTTGAAGCTAGTCAGAACTATGTAACAAGACCCTGTCTCAAAAAATAAATAAATAAATAAAAGGTTAGATAAAAGGGGACAGATCTCTTGCAAATAAAAAGAGGCCCAAGAGACTAAGAGGTGGGGGAGAAGGAAAGGAGAAATAAGTAGACTAAAGATATGCCATGTAACAGGAACCTAATAACCTCAGTGAAAGGAAACATTATATGCCATAAACGAGAGCGAAAATTAATAATGTCAACAAGAATAAAAATGGGGAAAGGGGAATTAGAGGAGGAGAGAGGGAAAGGGATTTTAAAAAGAAGCAAATTGGGCCGGTGAGATGGCTCAGTGGCGTAAGCGCCTGCCTTGCAAGCGCAAGGGCCCGAGTTCGACTCCCGGATCCCACATACGAAAAAGGGGCCGGTGATATCGCTCAGTGGCACGGGTGCCTGTTGGCGCGCGAGGTCCTGAGGTCGACCCCCCGGTACCCACAAAAAAAAAAAAAAAAAAAAAAAAGAAGCAAATTGTATTATGTACATGTACCCACTCCCCAAGATGATTGCAAGTGGTATGTACTGCAAACATGTACTAATAAAAAATAAAGTTAAATAAAAACGTGGCGACACATGCCTATAATCTCAGCTACTTGAGAGGCTGAGGCAGGAGGATCAAAATCTTATGGCCAGCCTGGGCAATTTAGCAAGACCCTGTCTCCAAAAAATAAAATAAAAAGTACTGGGGATGTATATAGCTTAGCAGTCCCTGGGTTCAATCCCCCATACCACAAGGAAAGAAAAGCTTACTTAGAAACACTTCTGGACTCACAGAAGAGTTGCAGAGATGCCAGTTCCCATATGCCTGTCGTCCAGCTTTCCCTGTTAATAACTGTGATACAAGCAGCAAAGCTAAGAAATCGACTCTCTAAAGTACTAACAACAAAGCCAAGTGTCCTTTTCCTGTTCCAGGACTCAGTCCAGAATGAAACACTGTATTTAGTCGCTAGGGCTCCCTAGTGTCCTCTGGTTGTGACAGTTGCCTTAGTAACTGTCTTTTTATGACCTCGGTGCATTTAAAAATTCTAGTCTGGGGCCGGTGAGATGGCTCAGTGGCGTAAGCGCCTGCCCGGCAAGCGTGAGGTCCTGAGTTCAACTCCCGGTACCCAAACACACACACAAAATTCTAGTCTGGTATTTTGTAGAATGTCGCTCATGCTGGGTTCACGTGATGTTTTCCATGATGCTCCTGACATTATGCGTTTTTAGAAGAATGACCACTGAGATAAAGTCCCCTTTTGCAGGCATCATACAGAGGATGTGTGTTCGTAGGGTGGCTTAGGAGTAGTGACATTAACCTTGATCCCTTAGGGCAATGCCTGCTGGGTTTCTCTCCTGCGAAGTTGACTATTTTCCTTTTATAATTAATAAATATTTGGGAGGAGATACTTGGAGGTTATGTAAGTACTTGTTTCTCCTTAAACTTTTGCCCACTAATTTTAGCTTTCATCAGTGGACCTTGTTAGCAGTCATACTACTGTAGGGTTCTATTTATCTCATTCTTTCAGCACTTACTGATTGGAGTTCTTTTACAAAGAAGAATTGTCCTTCTCTAAAGTGAACACTTTAGGTCCTTATCCATGTAGAAGCACCAAGCTGCTCGCCGTGATAGAGATCTTAGCATCTATGATATGGGCCAGAGGCAGGTGGAGTTGGCTCAGTTTATTTAACAACGCCTTTATTTAACACTGTGTTCGTAATAGCTTTAGGCACAAGTCCTAGTCTCTGCTCTGAAGCTTACGGTCTAGTCTAGGATGAGATGACACTTCGGTATCTGCACTGAAGACTGGGTAGACACCTCTAAGTAGCTTATTTCCCCCACAAAAGCCTGCTTAGGACAAAGAAGGATACTTTATCTGACCAACTCTCTGCCTGTTTTCCTCCCCTCTTCAGTTCAGACAAACTGGACCTCTTCTCCCATCGTCTGTGGCTGGCCCTCTCCACTTCTAACCTGAGGTCTTCATTGCTTTGCCTTTTCTTCCCAAATCTCATACTAATTTTTCTTGTTGGCCAACTGTAATATAGAACCATTTAGGAAAGGACTTCTGGAGGAGAGTAATTCCAGTGTCATTAAACTGACAAAATTCAAAACCACCACAGGTCGTTTTGACCCTGTTCTTCAGTGAAATTTTTTTTCCATCTTTGGCTCCAGACCTGTGTTCACATTTTCGTTTGGATGACTTTCTCTCTGCTTTGGTTTCTGGCCTTCTTCTTTCCAAGCTTTAAATGTGTGGTTCTCAGTTATTGCTCTTATTCTGCAAACTCTAACTAGGTTCATCCACTTTTATTGTTCCAACTACCACACGATGTATGCTAATGACTTTCAATTCCATCTTCAGTCCAGGCCTGTCTTCTAATCCCCATGAGGACTGCCAAGCAGTTTCCTCATCAATCCATTCTCTGCTTAATTCTGGAGCTCTTTCACTTGAGACACCATTTCTTGGTACTGGGCAAAGAGAAAATACTGTCAAATGATGCAACTCATCATTTTACAGACCCAATTTGGAGTGGCTTTGAAAAGGCCCAGCACTATCCCCAACTATCTTGGTGGCTGGGGCCAAGTCATTTCATTTCTTTGGGCTTCAATTTCCTTGTATATAAAATGAGAAGTCTTTTTTTCCTCCCCAAAGGATTCCTCATGTCCTTTCTAGCTCTAAAATTCTGTGATCCTAAGTGAATCTTCTAGGGCAATAGTGTTGAATGTGTTGGCCTGGGGGAGAGAATGGGGAAGGAAAGAGGGACAGAAAAAAGGCCCAGGTGGTGCCTCAGTGTAAATTACTGTTTAGAGCTGGAGTCAGGTAAGGGCCTTTGGGGAGATAGAAGAGAAATGGAAAAGACTTTTTTTTTAAGACAAGGTCTCACCAGGTAGTGAAGGCTGGTCTTGAACTCACTGTGTAGCCCAGGCTGGCCTTGAATTTGGAGGGATGCTCCTGCCTCAGCCTCCTTCCCAAGTGCTAAGATTACAGTCGCGTACCACTATGCCCAGAAAGACTTCTAACAAGAGCCATTTATTTTGAATGGGATCCTCCTGATCCATGAACAATTCTGTGTGTAAGGGGATTAGCTCCTTGCACAGTGATTTAATCTGATTCACCTCTTTTCAGCTCAGAATTTTCTATAGGATGAGAGGGAGAGAGAGAACTCCCCAAAGGGAAACCCCAAACATCTGAATGGCCTAATGAGCAAGTCACACCTCTCTGGGTCTATTTCCTCCTTATCTGTAAGTTAAAAGGTTTGTCTATGTGGTATCTGGGGTCCTGCCAGCTCTTAACATTTGGAGGTTCTAGGTGGTGAATCTAAAGCAGCTGTCCTTTCCTGAATGCTCCATCATTGGACTGGCCATCTGCCTTCATTCCTCCTCTCTGTTTATACCTGGCTGCCAAGTTCCTTTCTCTTGGGGTCTTTTCCTTGCTCTATTTCCTCAAATCTTACTTGCTTCATAGGCTCCTTTGTACATCCTTTGTTTTCTTACATTTTTCTGCAGACCCTGTGTATTAGTTAGGGTTCTCAAGAGAAACAGGATCAATAGAAAATACATGTGTGATTATGCATGGGGCTTTGTTAGGTAGTTTACTGGGTCAGGGAGGGAGAGCCCACAGTGGCCACCTGCATGCTGGAGAGCCGGAGGATCCAGAAGCTGCTCAGTCCAAGAAGATGGAAGCCCCAGGACAGGGATCAAGGATGCAGCACCAGTCCAAAGTCAAAGCCTGGAATCTCACTGGGGAGAGTCGCTGCTGGAGTCTGCCTTGGAAGGCTAAAGAAACTGGAGACTGATGTCCAAAGGTGATGACGAAGAGTAGAGCTCTTGCAAAATGGGGCCGCTTCCTTCTTTCCTCTTTATCCTGTCCGGGCTACAACCCTATTGGTTGGTGCCACCACATTGGAGTGGTTCTTCCCCCTTCAGTTTGCTGGCCTGCATGTCAGTCACCCACAGACACACCCAGTATTGTGCTCCACTAATTACTAGGCATTTTTAACCTATTGAAGTTGACATACCACAATTACAATTAATGATCACATCCTAAGTCACATAAAAGAGAGAGCTCTGGCCCTCAGTTTAAGGGCAGCAAAGTATAGCATTTGTCCCTGTTGGGTCCATTGCCATATCACTGTAGCTCCTCCCAGTCCCATCCCCAAAAAACCCACAGCCAGGATCAATCTGTACTCTTCTTTCCACCCTTGGCGTGTATGTGCTTTACCCTGAGAGGAATGAGTCACTGTTAGCTTACTGTAATGGTTGATACATTGTGTCAACTTGAGAAGTTTAGAAGCTTGACTAAGTAACTCAGCAGTTCTACATCCTAGGGTGTAGAGAACATGCCCTTCCCCTCTAGGATGTTGTTCATTGTGTCAACTTGAGAAATTTAGAAGTCTAACTAAGGGACTCAGCTGGGGGCCAGGGTCCTCACTTTGTAATCATCCTGAGCCTGTGCAAGAGGAGGGCAGGGAGATGGAGTGAGAGCTATACCCGCCCTGGCGGAGGTGGCCTGCTTACAATATAAGGGAGGAAAAGAGGCTTGTTCCCCACTTTTGCTCTTGCTGCTTTTGCTGTATTCTGCCGCCTTGAAGTGTTGCCCTGTGCTATGCTACCCTGCCTTGGAGCCAGCTGATTATGGACTAAAACCTCCATAAACTGTGAGCTAAATAAACCTTTCCTTCCTTAATTTCTGGTGTCGGGTATTTTGTCTCAGCAACGAGAGAAAAGTGACTAAGACACTTACCCTCCTTGGGCAGAAGACAGTCTCCTTCCTCCTCATTGGACCTAGGGATAGCAGGGAAAGGCATTCAAATCTGAGTTCTCCGACTATAAGCCACTTGGGTAGAATATCTGTGCTTTCTTCTTTTTTTCTTCTTTGTTTATTTTGTTTTGTTTTGTTTTTGTTTGTTTGTTTTGAGAGAGGCTATAGCTGTGTAATTCAGGCCAGCCTTGAAATCGTAATGCAGCCCCGACTGGCCTCAAACTCACAATCCTCCTAGTTGAGCCTCCCAAGTGCTGGGATTACAGGCATGAGAGACTGAGAATATCTGTACTTTCAAACCTAGGAAATCAATCTTTTAATTGTGCTGAAGCAGTGACGCCACGTGACTCCAAATTATTCCATGTTGTTCCAGATTTCTTCGATCAGGGTTCAGAGGTACTACTGCTATCATTGCACAACTAAAGAACTGAGCCTTCCAGAACTTTCAGATACTAGAATTACCAAGGAAGGAAGGGGATTTTAACCAAAATTCAAAAAAGTAAATTATGCACCCATGTGACATGCAGTTAAAGTATCCTTAACCAGCTCTGGATGTTTGCCTGTATTAAGAGGTCAAAATGAATGTCTCCCTTGCCCCCAAGTGCCCTGCATCCCTTTCCTGTCCACTTTCTCTGGAAGGAGTGAAAACAACACGCACTTATATAATCCTGCGACTTGAACTTGCAGCCATAAAATCATGCAGTTCATAGAATGTAACAGAGGAAAAAGAAAGGGATAAAACAAACAATGTTTGTGAACTGCCTTGAGGCTCTTTGAAGAATATGAAGTCATTTTTATCTTTACTATCTCCATACACCAAAATAGCAGGTCAAAGTGTTGCCAATCAGCTAGGGTTCTCTTGCTCAACTCAAATGGAAATCATGAATTGGCCAAGTACAGCTCTGCTAGCAGTCCTGATGTCACCAGCTGACGTCAGGTAATGCTGGATATCAGCAGTTGACACAGCCAGCTGCTGGCCATCTCTGTCCGATGCCAGCTTGTGCTGGACACTGTAAGTCAACCCAACCGCATGCTGGTGTCTGCTGCTGGTCTCTGTTGGCTGCTGGTCTCTGGAGCTCCTCAGTGTTAACAGCTCTGAGTGTTTATTGCTCTTTCTTTGGAAACCAGCTCTGTCCACACTACTCAAGATAAAGATACCCAAGAAATAAATCATGAGCAAGTTTACAGGAATAACAAAGAGAATCTTTATTTTAACAGTGCCTGTGCTGTCACACAGGGAGGAGGCCGATACACAGGAGGGAGCCCTCCTAGACTAACCTGAGCAGTGGCTGGGGAGTGCAGGTAGCAGCTATGGTCCTGCTTCAGTGAGGGGCAGGGCTGAAAACTTGCTGTGAATGTTGGATTTGCAAATAAGGGGATCATCCCTCCCTTCCTGATTTTAGCTACTCCAGGGTGCCCCTTTCTTCTTCAAAAAGGCAACAGAGTCGTCTGAAGTGGCTGGAGTGGGCCAGGGCACCATGCTGCCTGTGTGGCTGCACTCATATTGGAGTGAAGAATGGTGGTTTAGTAGCCAGGGAGGATACCACTAGTTTGCTAGGGAGGACACTGAAGCAAACTGTCCTAGTCCATTGGGGCGCAAGGGGAGCAAAGGAAAGCGAAGGGGAGGAGTAGGTAGCTGCTGGCCAAGCCACCCCCACCCCAGCCAGCAGGGAAAAAATGAGCCAGGTTCTTCTCATCTGCCTCAAAATGATCTGTGATAGTTAACCGATTATGTCAGCTTGAGTAAGAAACACCCAACTAAATTGCGTCAGCATAGTTCTGGGTGCAGCTGAAGGGGTTTACTGAAGATGGAAGACCCACCCTGGGGGTGAATGACACGAATAAAAAGGCTTGTCGCCTGAATGGAATAAAAGGGAAGTGAAGAAGGAAGGCTCACGTCTGTTTCTTCAGAAGGATTGAAAGTTTGAGGACAGCCTGAGCTACATAGCAAGACCCTGTCTCAACGAAACAAAACAGGAAATAAGAAAAAGTCTAGACATTTTTAGTACAGTTTGTAAAAATATTTTCAACCTGAAGTTAGTTGAATCCATGGATACAGAATCCACAGATTTGGAGGACCAACTGTTTGTTGTTTGACAAAAACGTAATCTCCAGTACAGTAGTGTTCAGAGGTGGCACTTTAGGAGGTGGTCACCTCATGAGGGCTTCTTCCTCAGGAGTAGGGTTGAGGGCTTTACAGAAGAGGCTGCACACAGCATTTGGCCTCTTGGCCCCCCTGCCCCATCTGCCACGTGAGGAGCAGTATTCTATCTCAGAAGGGGAAATGAGCCCTCACCAGACATCCAACTTTCTGGAAACTTGATCTTACACTCTCATCCTCCATAGCTATGAGAAATAAATTTCCACTGTTTATAAATTATTTTGTCTCAGGTATTTTGTTATAGAAGTACAAATGGACTAAGACACCTTCTTATGCTTTTAGTAAAGTTTGACTGATGCAACACATATATTGAATAACTTTAATTTTATCCAAAATGATTTATCATATCAGAAAACATACTTGGATGTGGTGGTGCATGCCTGCAATCCCAGCACTTGGGTGGCTGAGGCGGGAGGATTGCTGTGAGTTTGAGGCCAGCCTGGGCTACATAGTGAGTTCAAGGCCAGCCTGAACCACATAGTGAGACCCTATATCATAAAAGAAAGAAAACAAAATCAGAAAATATATCAGTAGAAAAGTGCTAAAGAAATAATGACAAGTATGGGAAATTCAGGAAGAAAAATGACTAATTTATACACAAAAATATTTTTCATTTTCATAATATTCAAACTCAAACACTAGTACCATTTTTCAGTTGTCAAAATGTGTTGTTGGGCCGGTGAGATGGCTCAGCGGCGTAAGCGCCTGCCTGGCAAGCACGAGGGCCCGAGTTCGACTCCTGGAACCCACATACAAAAAAAGGGCCGGTGATATCGCTCAGCGGCACGGGCGCCTGCTGGTGCGTGAGGTCCTGAGGTCGACCCCAGGTACCCACACACACACACACAAAAGTGTTGTTTTTGTTTCTATTTTTGAAATATTAATTAATATCCTTAATTAAACATTATTGTTAGGTTTTTAACTTACACATGTGTGTCTCACCATGACATTCAGTGTTACGAAGGTTTTAGGAAAATGAGCAGCCTCTGCCAAGCTGGCCAGTGGGGTATGAGCTGGTTCAACCTCACTGAAAGCAGCTTGGTAACAGGAATAAAAAGTGTGGCATTCACCATATCATTTGTCTCTGGAATCCCACTTCTAGAATTTGTCCTAAGGAGTTTATCATGGATGTGCACTAATGTTTATTATAATTGCAAAGGATATTATTACAGTGCTTTTATGGTGTTAGCAAATGAGAAGTAATCTACACGTCTGATGACAGAGCTAAACTAGTTAGGGTATTTTAACAGAGTGCACAAAAATGATTTTTTTTTTTTTTTTTTGTGGGTACTGGGGGTTGAACTCAGGACCTCGCGCTTGCCGGGCAGGCGCTTATGCCGCTGAGCTATCTCACCGGCCCAAATGATATTTTTAGAATTCAGAAACAATCCAGAAAAGTGCTCAAAAATATTAACTGAAAAAGATGTTTATACAACAGCATGCATTGTATGATACTAGCTGTGTAAATGCACATGCATCTCTGCAGAGAATGGAGACGAGAAAGCAGGGCTGTCATGTCCACCGTGTGGGTTGAGCTCTCAGAAGAGGGCGTTAGCTGGAGAGAGTGGAAGCAGAGCTGGAGATCAGCGGCTCAGCCACAGAGGGCCACAGAAGTCCGGGGGAGGGAGCATTCTTCTCTGCATTCTCTCAAAGCTCTACTTTTTTGTTTGTTTGCTTTTTTTGGCGTTTTGAGGCAAGGACTCACTACGTAGCCCAGGCTGGCCTTGAACTCATGGCAATCCTCCTGCCTCAGCCTCCTGAGTGCTGGGATTACAGGTGTGTGCCGCCATGTCTGGTGACTATGGTAGTTATGCTAGGAGGGCTAGAAGTGTGACCAAAATGTATTGCCTTCTCTTGGCTGATCTAGTTGTCCCCCTACATTTTCATCAGTGAATAAGTATTACTATTCCAAAAGAAAGAATTCATTGTTTTCAAAAGATACATTTTTTTTTTTTTTTGTGGGTACCGGGGGTCGACCTCAGGACCTCACGCACCAGCAGGTGCCCGTGCCGCTGAGCGATATCACCGCCCTTTTTACGTATGTGGGATCCGGGAGTCGAACTCGGGCCCTCGTGCTTGCCAGGCAGGCGCTTACGCCGCTGAACCATCTCACCGGCCCATAGATATGTTTTTATAAGCAGGGAGTCAGTGATGGTTGGAGCTAGATGATGGGTCTACGGGGATGCATTGTACTTTTCTCTGGTTTTTGTTGAGGTTTTCCATAATAAAAGTATCTTTTCGGACACACTCATAGACATAATATTTTATAGAACTTGCTCATTCTGAAAGTACAAATCCATATCTCTCATCATAACTGGAGCTTTGTTCCCAAATCTCTGAAATAGTCCAAGGCCTGAAGAGTTTCTCCGAGATAAATGTTCAAGCTATGCAACAGTCTTCTTATTTAACCTGGAATGTTTAAGCAAGATTAATAAAGACCATTCAGGGCTGGTGAGATAGCTCAGCAGAATAAGCGCCTGCCTGGCAAGTACGAGGACCCGAGTTCGACTCCTGGTACCCACACATACTCACAAAAAGACCATTCATATTCTGAGAAATCCTAGGTTTGTCTCAAGTGCCCACCTAAAACCTAAACCTGTGGGAGTTTTTCAATTTGTAAAAGTTGTTCCTAGCTGGTAGTCTCCATCTCCAGCAGAACAGTGTGTCAGAGGCAGATGAAGAAACTCACTGCTTGCCTCCTTTGTCCCGTTCCGCAAATAAAATATTTTTTAAATGATGACTCTTTATTTGATAGTTGTGAAAAGCCAAATTGTCACTTTCTGAAATGCTAGCCTGAAATCCAGTCTTTCTAAGCTAATTTCTCCTCATGCTTCAAACCATAGTTATAGGAAGGTTTTTCCCCTCTTAATTAAATATAGGCTTTTTGGTTGATTCCTATTCCATCATTAGCTAGCTGAGGTGGTCTCTCTTTTTTAAAAATTTTTATTAGTACATGTTTGTAGTAAATGATGATTTCATTCATTGTTGGGAACTGGTACATGTACATTACACATCTCAATCCTTTACGTTGTCTTTCCCCTCCATCCCCCTTTTTTCTTTTTCTGTTTTTAATTTAATTAAGTTTACTAGTACAATTTAGGTATATACAATAATCACATTCAGCATAGGGAATTTGTACCTGTACATGATATACCTGGAGGTTGTCTCTTTTAGCTTTGTCTTAGTTATTTCTCCATTGCTAAGGGACAATACCAGACACCCACAAATTAAAGGAGAAAGGGTTTATTTTTGGCTCACAGTTTGTAGAAGTTTCAGCCCATAATTGGCTGGCTCCAAGGCAGGGCGGCAGGGCTGAGGGGCTGGTGGAGGAAAAGTACCTTCCTGGCAGGGCAGCAGGAAGCAGAGAGATCAAGAGAGAAGGAGGGGGATAGATCTTCCAGGCCACGCCCCTAGCGACCACCTCCTCCCAAGAGGCTTCACCTCCCAACACCACCTTTAGCTATGAACTCATCAGTGGACTAATCCATTGATAAGCACCAAGGCCCCATGATCCAGTCACCTTCCAAAAGCCCACCTATGAGTGCATGAGGGCTGGAGGGGGGGCAATCTAGATACAAACCCTAACAAGCTTGAATGAGAATTTTCCCTTTTCAACTTGACTATGAGGATTTAAGAGCAGCCGAGTAAAATTTTACCTCTAAGCTTCGGACCCACACATCCAATTTCTGTAGACACCTAACTTCATTTGAAGATTTCCCAGTCACTTCAAATCCAGCTTGTTCAGTACTGAATCCTCCCTCTTCTCTCAACCTAATCTTCCTCTTCTTAATGAATGGCTTCATCATTCCCCAAATGGTTCAAATTGGAGATTAGCACCGCTATGCTCTTTCCCTCCCTCTCCTTATCACACACTTCCTTCCCTCTAGCATCCAATCTTGTTCTAACTCATCAGTAGCCTTTGGCTTTGTCCATATCATTCTACTTCTACTATTGCCGACCTGGGCAAAGGCAACAAAACATCTCAATCTAACAACTGCACCTCCCTGCCCACTGATCTCCCCACATTTCCTCTTGTCTTCCTTCAAACTGTTCTCACACCAGCAGCAGGAGTTATCTTCAGAAAAGCAAATCAGATTTTGTCATGTCTTCAAAGAATTTCCATTTTTAAGATAAAAATAAAATCCTTTACAGTATAAGGTCTCAAAGGCATAATATGGCCCTTCCCTACCTTACTAACTGTTCTTTCTATCAGTTTCCTCAAACACCCTGTAGTTACTTCCTACCTCAGGACTTGAAATAAGTTTCTTTTATCTAGAAAGCTCTTTCTTCCCGTACCCCGTGGCACTCCTAATTAATTCCCAGTAGTCACCAAGAATTAAGCAGCAGTTAAATGTAGATAATATCTTAGGGGAGCAGAGATCTGCCAAGGAGTTCTTAGTACCAAATACTTCAATCTTCATAACCACCCTGTGAGCAGGGTACTATCATCCTATTTCACAGAATGGCCGTGAGGTGTGAAGAAGTGAAATAACTTAGCCACGACCCCCTGGCTATTACCTGGCAGAGCCAGAATTCAAAGCTAGGCATCCATGCTCTTTATTATTCTCTACTGCTCTGCCATTTCAACCAGGACTTTTTTCCCCACCTCAAAATGAACTTGTTAGGGCTGGTGAGATGGCTCAGTGGCACAAGCGCCTGCCTGGCAAGCGCGAGGTCCTGAGTTCGACTCCCGGTACCTGCATATATATAAAAAAATGTACTTTTTAAATAAATGGGAAAAGCAGAGGAGGAAGAGAAAAGTGAAGGAAGATTCTCAGCCTGTGCACATCAGACTGCACACCACAGTCGATTTCTCTGTTCTTAGTCTGACGTTTACTCATCATTGGTCAAGAATTTGACGCCTTCAGTCTGACATCATTTGTGCAGGCACATGTTTCCTGGTGGGCCTTTAAAAAGGGCAAAGGAAGAAGCATTGAGGATACAAGATTACTTCTGTGTGCCAGGAGGTAAGTGGCAGGCACATATGCATTCGAAGGCATTTTTAGCAAATGTGGAACTGCAGCAATCTAGAACATTTCTGGTCCTACCAGCAGAGGCAGGTGCCTGGGGATAAAGCATCGGCATTATTACCAGAGGGGCTGGTTCGGAGATGACGTTTTTGAAGATGTCCCGGAGGCCCCTGAAGAGTGCCTTGCCCCTGAGACACAGGAGTCATTTCAGGTGGTGGGCACAGTCAGAGGCACGAGGCACAGAAGAGCGGCAAGCTCTGGGAGGGAGTGAGGGGGTCTGCGAGAAAGGAGGACTGCGGGCAGGGTGAGAACGGAGGTGAGGCTGTCAGTGACAGCCGGATCAGGACAAGGCTTGAAGCTGTGCTAAGGGCCCTGGACAAGAAGGGTACGAGATGGGTGTCTTGGTTACTTTTCTCTCGTTGCTGAGACAAAATACCCGACACCCAAAATCAAGGAAAGAAAGGTTTATTTAGCTCACAGTTTGGGGAGGTTTCAGACCATAATCAGCTGGCTCCAAGGCAGGGTGGCACATGGCAGAGGGCAACAGTTCATGGCGGTGGAAAACAGCAAAAGCAACAAGAGCAAAAAGGGAGAAGCATGAGAGAAGACTCTTTCTGTCCCTGGGGTGGTGTAGCACTCACGTCCATAATCCCAGCACTAGATAATGAATCAATCACAAACTCGAGATTCAGCTGCCTTGGAAAAGCAACCCCCCACGATGGCATGAAGATTTGGGGGGGCCATCCAGGCACAAAGCATAACAATGGGCATGTTAGGGTTCCCCAGGAAACCAACAGGCCCTGGGTTCGATCCCCAGCACCACACATGCACACAGGCACAAATGTTTATTATTTAAAATTATATTTCTCTGATCATTAGAGAACTGCAAATTAAAATAACACTAGATTCCATCTTGCTCCAGAAAGAAAGGCTATCATCAAGAAATCAAATAATAAGGCAAGGCTGGGGGAGGGAAAAGAAAACTTCTGCATTGTTGGTGGGAATGTAAACTAGTACAACCACTATGGAAATCAATGGGGAGATTCTTCAAAATCTAAAAATAGAAACCCCTTCGACTCAGCTCTTTCCTTTCTAGGCATCTTCCTAAAGGAGTTAAAGACACCATATTACAGTGATCCTTGCATACCCATGTTTATAGCAGCACAACTCATAATAGCTAAATCTTTTCTTTTTTTTATGTGGGTACCGGGAGTCGACCTCAGGACCTCACATTTGCCAGAAAGTGCTTGTGCCACTGAGCGATATCACTGGTCCTTTTTTTTTCCTTTATGTCGGTTCCGGGAGTCAAACTCAGGACCTTGCAGGCAGGCACTTATGCTGCTGAGCTATCTCACCGGCTCATAATAGTTAAATCTTGAGTGCAGCCTGTATGTCCATCAATAGATGAAAGAATAAAGTGCGGTATTTATACACAATGAGGTACTACTCTGCTATAAAGAAGGATACATTTGAGTCATTTGTAGGAAAATGGATGCACCATGAGACCCTATGTTAAGAGAAGTGAATCAGACACACAAGCTTAAATATTACATGATTTCTCTTATATGAGAAATCCAAAGCATAAATAATGAAAGAATAAAATAAAAGATAGATAATAGGAAACAGAGAGATAGCTCTTTTGCAAATGGGAAGGGAACAAACAGGTAGAGGGAGGGGAGGGGATGGAAGAGGGAAGTAAAAATAAGTAAGATGTGTTATATACACATCCCCACAATGAATGTAATCATTATGTACTGCAAACATGTACTAATAAAAATAAAAATTTCAAATAAAAACAATGCATATTGTATATAATATGTATATGGCATATTTTTATATAAAGCATATATAAAACTTACATATGTAACATATATAAACTATATGTCTACTTAGACAGAGAAAGAGAAGAGATATTTTAAGAAATTAGGCCAATTTTAAGAATTGGGTTAACAAACCCAAAATCCACAGAACAAACCAGCAGACTAGAGATTCGGATAAGAACTGATGTTACAGCCTGGAGTTCGAGGACTGGAAAATATGGGAAAATTTCTGTGCTGCTTTCTGGAGACAAAATTCCTCGTTTGGAAAATCTGTTTTTGTTCTTAAGGCTGTCAAAAGATTACATGAGGTCCACCAACATTGTGGAGGAGAATCTACTTTACTTTAAGTCAACTAATCATAAATGTGAATCATATCTAAGAAAACACCTCTAGGGCCAGGGATGTTATTAGCTCAGCAGTAGAATGTGTGTTTTGCTTGCCTGCAGCCCTGGGTTCAGGCCCCAGCACGTCAAACAAAACCACCTTGGCAGCAATATGGACACTAGTATTTGACTAAACAAACTCGTCCCCACAGGCTAGACAAGTTGACACATAGAATTAAACACCACCATGGAGAAACACAGGCAGAGATGACCAATGGGCAGTTTACATATTGAGTTATAGACCTAAAGTTCTGGAAGGGCAACTGGGCTGAAAAACTCGAGAGCTCAGGTAATTAGTGGTAGTTGAAGTTATGAGGTTAGTGAAATTCCCCAAACAGAATAACAATGTAAGACAGAGAAAGCGCTGAGGGTGGACCACAGGAGACATCAACATCTTTGGGGGTAGATGAAGAAAGTGATGTTTTGAGAGAGGCTGAGAGCTGAAGAGACAAGAAAACAGCATGAAGTCACAGAAGCCCAGGGAGGAGAGAGAGAGAAAGCAGATGCCAATAAAGGTAAGGACCGAGATGTTCTGCTCTGGGTCTTGCATTTAGGATGTCCCTGATGATGTCCACAAGGAAGTTATCCCTGAGAGAGGGAAGGACAAAGAGATTCTGAATTCTTTGAAAATTTTTGGCTATGGAAGGAAGAAGGGCAAGAAGTGAAAACCAAAGGGGGATATGGATGGAAAATTTTCTGTTTTTTTTTTTTTTTTCTTTCTTTCTTTTATGTGGGTACCGGGAATCAACCTCAGGACCTCATGCTTGCCAGCAAGCACTTGTGCCACTGAGTGATATCACCGGCCCTTTTTTCCTTTATGTGGGTTCCGGGAGTCGAACTCAGGACCTCACGCTTGCCAGGCAGGCGCTTATGCTGCTGAGCTATCTCACAAAATTTCTGTTTTTATTTATTTATTTATTTATTTATTTTTTGAAATAGGATCTTAGGATGCAGTCCAGGCTGGTCTTGAACTCATTATGCAACCCAGGTTTCCTTGAAGTTGTGGTGATCCTCTTGCCTCAGCCTTCTGAGTGCTGGGATTTCAGGCATATGCCACCATGCCTGGCTGGATGGAAAAAGCTTGCTTGTGTGTGTGTGTGTGTGTGTGTGTGTGTGTGTGTGCGTGCGCGCGTGCATGGATGCACACACACACACATACACATATCCATTTGAGACAGAACGCTTTTAACAGGGACACTTGCAATCTTTCTGTACATGTTGCAGCACATGATTACATTCATTTGTGGAGTTGGTACATGTACATAACACATCTCAATGCATTTTACTTCCCCATCCCCTTTCCTCTCTCCCGCCTCCCCCCATCTCTTAGTCCCCTTTCCATTTGCAAAAGATCTGTCTCCCTGTTCCCCATTACCTAGAGATAGAACATATTCATGTCCAGAGAGGAAAGGGCAATGAGAGAGAGGGAGGCAAACAGAAGTTGCAGGAAACAAAAGGTCTAACTGACGAAGTGTGGTTCCAGGACAGCCGGGAGGGGTGGGATCTAGAACACAAGTAGCAAGGACTGCCAGAGGTGTTGGTGGTGAAAGATGACATTTGTCGGAGGAAGGAGGTTTCCATGAGTGTAGTAGAATAATAAATCCTGGAGTTACTCCTTGTTCTTTTGCTGCACAAGGGTCACTGGTGGTCTTCTGCCGAATCACCTCTCCCAGGAAATGACAGGTGTGAATACCTTAACCCAAAAGAATTATTTCAATAATGGAAATTTTAGGCATTTGTGTCAGTGAATAAAAGTTCTGGGAAAAGGGATATTTTACTACAGCTCAAATTATACTATATATCCTCTCTGCTTACTCAGCAACTTAACTCTAAGCTTTTCATAGAGTCACAATGGCTAAAATGTTAACAAACATATGGCAATGAAAACAATCTGAGACATATTGTTAAACTAGTAACAGTCAAGTTATAAAATATTTCATGAAAGAATGTAAATATTTCTAAATAAAAATCAGAGAATTGATGAATCTTGTAAAATTATTTTAATCAGTGATTACTAAAGAATGAATACAGTTTCAGAACATGTAATGTTTAAGTCTATAATAAAATAGTCTAACTTTATTTTATTTTATTTTATTTTTTTTTTTTTTTTTTACTTTTTTTTTTGTGGGTACCGGGGTGTCAACCTCAGGACCTCGCGTGCCAACAGGCACCTGTGCCGCTGAGCGATATCACCGGCCCCTTTTTTCGTATGTGGGATCCGGGAGTCGAACTCGGGCCCTCGCGCTTGCAAGGCAGGCGCTTATGCCGCTGAGCCATCTCACCGGCCCTCTAACTTTATTTTAAAATGAAATAAAATTAAAGTATTGTGTTTCAAGGGAAAATATTCTATCCATAGCAGAGAAAATGTGCCCCAAATAATTGTGTAGGAACATAGTTGTTATGAGTAAAGTTAGTGTCACCCGTAGCTGAGGGTGCTTTGGCTCAGTTCGGATGGAAATCATGATCAGGCAGAGTGTAGCTCTTTCAGTATTAACAGCCCTGAGCTTCGGTGCCAATGGCTCTTAGCTCTTACTGTTACTGGGCCTCATCACTCTCTCGCAGCCGGAACCAGCAGCTATGGCAGCCCAATGCTCTTCCAGGGACCAGAGTGGGCAGCTCCCAGCAGCTGTCCACCGCTCTCTGTATTCTCTGGCTGCCCTCAGGGTCCCCAGCCCCAGCTGCTATCATTTTCAGTGCCAGTGGCCTTTGGTGTTACCTGCTCTTACTGCACAACTTCACCCTGCTCCACTCAGGATAGAAATCACAGAGACAGAAATTGGCACCTGAAAGAAGCTTTCTCATGGAGTAGCATAAGCGGGAAGAGTGCAGACTGACCCATTAAGGCGTGGGGGAAGTTGTTTATATAGAATAAAATGGCGGCCCAGCACATGCGCGGTGTCAGCCTCTAGTTAGAGGAGGGACTCCTTACAGATTTGGTTGAGGATGGCTTCAGGGGCTCAGAGTCATCTGGTGCAGTCAAAACAAATATCTCCTGGAGTTGCTGTGAGGTGTCTGATGTAGTTGTGGCCAACTGCAAGGTGTTTGGTGCAGCCATAGAAGAAAAAAGAAAAGTAAATAGAAGTTCCTCTTGGAGAGCACTGGGCCCTTGTCTCCTGTCTTACACTGTGATTTTTCCAGATCAGAGGATGAAAAGTTGAGACTCCAAAATCACATCTAAGGCATCTACAAAGTCCTTGCGGAGCTCGATCCTAGTCAAAATGAGGTCTCTTCTCCTTTGGCCCTGCGTTCTCTCCCGATGGAGAGAAGTTCGTACATTCCTGCCCCTCTGCACTGCCTCTTGTCTCTGACTCCTGTCTTAGTCTCTTTTTTGTTCCTATACTAAAATACCTGAGACTGAGTGATTGAGGAAGAAATGAGGTTTATTTTGACTCACAGTTCTGGACGCTGAAAGCATGGTGCCAGAATCTGCTCTGCTTCTAGTCAGGGCTCCCTGCTGTTCAACTCGTGGCATCACCTCCAAAGCACAGTGCCTTCCTGTGAAACCCTGGCTCCCACCCTCTTGTCATCACTTCCCAAATTCTATACAAATTTACCTGCCATGTGTTGAACTCCCTCTCTTCAGTAAGAAGCTACCTGCTTGGGGAAACTAGTTTAATGCTAGGACAGAAGGCTGGCCCAGAGGTGCTACATTTTGACATGAAGGAATGAATCTCTAATGGTGGCATTTCAGACATAAGTCAGAAGAAGAGATGTGGAGGCATGGAGATTAAAAATGACCTTGTCTGTCTGACTACCTGGTCTTGCTACTAAACAGAAGAAATTAATTGTGGAAAACAAATTAATAATGGAAAGAAAGCAAGATTATATCAAAGACAACACACATTGGTGAGTCAGAGTCACTGGCAGTTCCAGAATTTGTGTATTTGAAGAGAATAGGAGCCCAGCTGGGTTGAAAAGTCAGGCTTGAAGATACTTTTAAATGATTTTTTATTGAAAACTTTGATTAAAATGTTAACTGTCCCCAATAAAAAAAAATGGGGCAAGATGGTCAATGGAGATTACTAAAGGATGCTAAAGTATTCCCCAACATTCCTGACTTGGTGCCAGCCACATTTGCAGGCAGGTAACATATTTATTGAACATCTGATTTTGCAGCATTTGTTAAGTCTTTTTGCACTATAAATATGCAATTTTTCATATACAATATTATATGAACACCTTTGTCCATTTGGAAACATAAGGTAGAATGGTAGAAATCATCTATAACATTTGTTTAATGACATTAACACGTTACTCCTAAGTGGGAGCATATTAGGCCATTTTCCATTACTATAATGAAATTCCTGAATCTGGGTATTTTGCAAAGAAGAAGTTTATTTAGCACATACCTTTGGAGGCTACAAATCCAAGATCAGGCAGCCTTATTAATTCAGGCTCTGGTGAGGCCCCTGGGAGCATCTCATCATGGTGGCTGCCATTACCACGGTGGGGCACATTGGAGAGGGGAGCTCACAAGGTGAGACAGGAAGCCTAAGAGATTCAGGGTCGGGCTCGCTCTCTTAAAACAACTCTAAGAACTTCTGAGGAGCCAGCCTGGGCTACATAGTGAGCTGAAGACCAAGCCTGCACTACAAAGTGAGACCTTGTCTCAAAAAAACCAAAGCCAAACAAATAAGCAAGCAAAAGAACTAATAGAGGGTCCCACAAGAACGACATCAGTTCATTCTGTGAGCACTGTCCCCTGTGATCTAACTACTTCCCGGTCAGCTCCACCTCAAAGACTCTATGCCATTTCCGACACGGCCACAAAGAACCAAGCTCTTGACACAGGCGCTCTTAGGGACATACTCAGTCTATATCCAAACCACAGCAAGGAGAGAATCTAAATCGCTTGATCTTTCCATATAGTCTGATCATGAAGCATTGAAAAAAAATCTCCTTAGGAATTTTTCTCAGATCCAAAATCATCACACTTCTTTACACAGGCTTGTAAACAGATTCATCCAATCATTTTATTTATATCCAACCATGTACTCTGTATAGACACAGAAACATTTATTACACTCTGAAATAGTGTATTTCACTATTACACTCTGAAACAGGTGCTATGTAATCACAGAAACACACAGTGCACCTCCTGGTATGACCCACTAAAAGGATATACATTCATGTTCTTTCTATCTGTGTACCTTATACATACACTTCGGTAACAAAACCATAACTGAATAGCTGATGTAGGAAAAACATCTATCAGAAAGGGACCCTATTTTCATATATTTCTACCACAAGAGGGACCGTTAAAAATGGCTTGGGACGACTCCCGGTACCTGCATATTAAAAAAAAAAAAATGGCTTGGGAGATGCATGTGGTGGCACACACCTGTAATCTCAGCTACTCAGGAGGCTGAAACAGGAGGATCACAAGTTGGAGTACAGCCTGGGCAACTTGGCAAGACCTTGTCTCAAAATATATTTAAAAATAATTTTAAAAGGGCTGTGGTTGTAGCTCAGTGTGAAAGTCCTCAGTTCAGTCGCCAGTACTATAAAACAAACAAAACCAAACCTCTCATTCCACAAGTATTGAAAGTCCAACGCCCACCCCAAGATTTCTGTGAATTACCTCGGAACATTTTTGTCTGTTCTGCTTTCACCAATTTAGCCCAGTTTAGGAATCATCTTGTCATTCCTGTGCCTGGTTTCTGTTTTGCACATGTTGACCCACCTGTAGAACTTTTCTCAGTATTCGCAAAAACTCATGGAAATGACAGTGTTTTAGTTAACTTGAGCGAAGTTTTAGGGAAGTGGAGAAATTCCACTTATTGGGGAGAATTGCAGCACAGTTACATCAACAGAACAAAAGTAACTGCGGAAAGCCAGATGCTCTGGCACAGTCCTGTAATCCCACCTCTCTCGGAGGCTGAGACAGGAGGACTACAAGTTTGAGTCCAGCCTGGGTAACTTAGGGACTTAGCAAGCTTTTATAGGTAAATGGATGCAACTAGAGACCATACTCATAAGTGAAATAAATAAATCAAAACAAATCTCGCACGTGTAAACATCGTATTGTTTCCCTCACGTAAGAAACTGAAAGAGCAAATAAGTTCTAAAATGTACAATAGATATTGTAAAAGGGAAAGAAACTGCTCAAAAGAAAAAAACAACTGGGATGGGGGAAAGGAGAAAAGAAGGAAGGGAAAAGAAATAAAAAATATATATATATACGCACAAGACAGCTAAGATAATTATGCTACTACTTTTCATTGAAAAGAAGGGTTTGTGCTTACACTATTCGATCAATTTTGAATGCCTGTATCTTGTAATGTGAGTACCTACTTTGAAGATAATACGCAATATATCAACCATCGTTAACTTGCTATTACCTTATTTTGAAATTCTGTATCTTTTATTATTGTTTTATTCTCTTTAAAATAAAATAAATAAAAAGAGCTGGGGATGTAGCTCAGTGCGATGACCCTGGCTCAGTCCCCAGTACTGAGAAAACAAACAAGCAAACAAACATAAACTGCAGGTGAATATTAAGGAGTCCTATTTATTAAAATCTGAGATCTCCTTATAAGAGACTTTTTCATTGATTAATTCAATCCAATGTCTTCTCTCTTCCTCCTTCACTTCGCATTCCTGCCCTTTTCTGTTACTGTCAGATCACTCCAAATTCTTGTCCTTGTTCTTTTGTATCTATCCCAAACTCAGCTCTGGGTGTTGTCTGTTTTTTTGCTTACGCAAATCTGTAAGGGTGCTCAACAGACGGGGGAAAAAGTTCCTTCCTTAAGACCCTGCCTCAAAAGAATTTTTTCCTTAGTTACGAAAAATTTACTGAGGTTTTGTTTATTCAGTAGTTCCAGGGATTACAAGGTATTTATTTTATCAGTCTTACATGTGTGGGGGGAAACAAATAGTGTACAGCTTAGACAGAAAAGGAAAAGATACAATAATCTTTTGCATGCGTTTCCCTGTAATGCGAAGGGAATGAACACTTATTGGAAGAGTACTGTCCGTGGAGCACTGCAGGGCTGGGCGCTCCTATTCATCCCTCGCGAAGTTACCGAGCACCCATCTACGACTTCCCTTACGATTCCCGCCCGCGAGACGCCTGGGCTGCTGAGGACTTAGTGGCCACGGCCGGCCGCTCCACCCTCGGCAGCTTTGCGTTTACAGAAACCCAGAGCATCCGATCGCTCTCTATGAGAGGACACAGCTCAGACCTTTGCTTTGCTTTTGCAAGACGGGGCTTTGACGTGACCTCGAGTGTGAGGATGAAGTGTTTTTTAGGATCACGCCTGTTCTTCTTTGGCTAAAGGCCTGGGTCCGAAGGAGGTTCAACCAAAATATGAGGGGATTCGAATCCTTTTTCTAGTTTTTTCTAATTTCCGACTTTAGAGAAAAATACACATTTGAAAAAGAGCAGGGGGACTACAGTTCGAGGTAACCCAGCCCCTCAGGAGCTCTGATTCCACAAATATTGAAACTGCAAGGCCCCAGTTGCGACGCGTCACCAGGGCTACCCAGCCGCGCGGCGAAAGGCGGAGCCCAGGGGCTTCGGGGAGAGGGATAAGCCGCCGACACCCACTCAGGTCCTCAAGGCCCAGGCTGCAGCCCACCCCGGAAGTGTTCAGTGCCGCCGCGCACGCCGCACGGAGAGGGGCGGGGGCGACGAGGGGGCGGGGCCAGGGCACGCACGTAAGGCCCCCGCCCACCGTGACGTCCGGAGACGCGACGCGTCGCCACGCAATGTAAACCGGGAAAAGAGGCCGAGCCGGCTGGCTTCCGTCGGGATAACGACTGCTGTGACTCCCTCGGGCGGTGGGCGATGGGCCTCGGGCGCGCAGGCCGGCGCTAGCGAGGCGGCCGGCGCAGGGTGAGTGCGGGCCCGGCCTCTGGCCCCTGTTCCCGGGGAAGTCGTCCGCGGTGGACCCGCTGACCTTTCGCTAGCTGCCGGTCACCGGAGCCCCGCGCTGTCCGCGGAGACGGGTGGGACAGCCCCGGACAGGCTGCTTGGGGAGGACCGGCTCGTCCTCCAGGCTCCCCCGCGGCCCACCCAGGGTTGCCCGGAGAATTTCGGGTGGTTTTCTCCACTTAGGAGGTGTCCCTGGCCGTTCCTTCTTTCTCTTGGACACTCGGACCCGACTTTGACCTCCTTCCTCGTACTTCCGTTTTCTGATTGTCTGGTGTCTGTTTATAATCCCAGGCCTTATTGCAACCCTTCCCGGTATTTCCCAACTCATCCTGTACCTCAGGCACACTTGCCTGTAGTGAAGTGCTAGAAGGAGTTTAATAAGCTCTTCAGATTTAAAACTGACTTCCTCAAATAGCAGCTTTTTCTCTTCTAAAATGTGCCTTCCGTCCTAGAGTTGTAGCGCGGACAACTTAATTTCACCCCCACTGTACCGAGGAAATTATCAGAACCCTGAATTGCGGTGATGAGCATTTATATCTAAAGCTGCAGACCGCACTCCTGGGTTTATTTCTTGCCTCTAGTTTGTCCTGTGACCTTGAACAAGTCAATCGGTATATTTACCTGACTCAGGTGTTGCGGAGCCTAGGGAATTTAGTATTTGTTAAGAGCTGTAAGTTTCAGATGAAAGAAATGCTTTCCTAAAGGATGTTACTCAGTTTTGAGCCTCCAGAGCATTCTTAGTTTTGTATATATCCTGCCGCATTAAAAATGCCAAATGATATTTGTTAAGAAGTGTTCCTTTTGTAGACGTGCTGTGCGGCTTTGCTACATCAGCAAATTTAGCCTTGAAGCCCATCTGTTTAGGATGCATTGTTGAATGTCATTCACGGTATATTTACATAGTTTCTCATCATTACAGTAGAGTTCCAGGAAGGTGATTTTGGATCCTGGTACATCTTTATCGTGTTGGTATGACTGTTTGAAATATGTGTTCCTGTAGTGACACACAGGGTGCAAAATTAGATAGTAATAGGGAAAAACACATCTGTCAGTGAAATTTTGCACATAGACATGTATTCTTTGAGAAAACAGTGCATAAGATAAACCAACAGAAAAATATTTCTAGCATGTCTTTTTAGCATTTTATTTAAAAATATATTTACTTGAATTTTTCTAATTCTTATGGGCATTTGTTTATTGATGTGAACATAATGGAAAGGAACCACAAAATATGTGGCTTGGTAAGGTAAGACATTTAGGAAAAATAAAATCAGTGCATCAAACTTTTTAAAAAATAAAATGTAGAAGTGTTCTACGTGGAAGTACACCCTTTTTTGTAGGAATCAAAGAAAAAGGCATATTTAAATATGTTGCTAATCAAATTAAATGTAATTAAGGAAGCTTTTTAATTTCATTTTGTGTTTTTGAGACAGGGTCTGGCTGTGTAGTTCAAGCTGGTAAACTCACTATGTAGCCTGGGCTGGCCTCGAAGTCATGACAGTCCAACTGTCTAAGCTTCCTGAGTGCTGGGATAACAGGTGTGTGCAATCGTGCCTAGCTTTAAGAAAGCATTTAAAAAAATATTTTATGTCCCAACTACTCAGGAGGCTGAAGCAGGAGGATCACTTGAGCCCAGAAACTTGAGGCCAGCCTGGGCAACATAGTGAAGCTCTATCACCAAAAAAAAAAAAAAAGTTACTATTGTCTCAGTTGCTTATTGTTGCATAACAAATCACTCTGGAAAAACAGTGGCTTAAAATGACAATTTAGTGTCCAGGCTGACTTAACTAGGTGGTTCTCAGGGTTTCACACATTTGTATTCAGATAAGCAGCTGAGGTGGGAGTTATCTGAAGGCTCAGCTGGGCTGGACACTGGGAAGTCTCGTGGATGGCAGTTGTTGACTGGGAGGTCAGCTGGGGATGCTACACGTAACCTCTTTGTGTGGCTTGGACACATCATGGTGTGGCTGCTGGAGTTCAGTAATACATGTTTGAAGAGACAGAAAGTGGAAGCTCCCAGCCTCTTAAACACTTGGACCTAGAAATTGGCGCGTTATTTCCAACATACTTTATTGCTTAAAGCAGTCAGGAAGCCCTCTCTCCAGATGATAAACTCATATTTTTCTTTCCATGCTAGGAAACCCTGGGCTTTGAGCTGTACCCCACCCAGCCCAACTCCTGCTTACCTTTAAAGCAAAAAAGATCAAAGAATTTGTGGCCATCGTTAGCTTACTATAATTTTGATGACAAAGTAGTATTGGACTGGTGTTTGGATTTATATAGTAGAGGCAGAATAAGGTACATTTCTAATGTCTTTATAACCTTATAGCTTCATGGCATATTATAATTTTCAGAGCATTTTTCTGTATTGTTTTTCCACTTGATATATGTGGAACTATAGAAGCAGAGGAATCATCTTTGTTTCATTTTGCAGATGAAGGTAAACTGAGAAATGGCAGTGGTGTGGTTGTTGGGAGAATTTAAGGAATTTGCTCAACATCATATTAATAAAATAAGACTAAGCTACAGCATTTCTACAGTATTTATTAGTAGGAAATGATGAAATAGTATATTAAAATTGTTTGGAATTCCACATTTATAACTGTACTAATTAAAATAAAACAGTACTTATGGGCCGGTGATATAGCTCAGCGGCATAAGCGCTTTCCTGGCAAGCGCGAGGTCCTGAGTTCGACTCCCGGTACCCACATATTAAAACAACAACAACAAAAAAAAAAACCCAGTACTTATAGGTAGTAAGTAAAGTCATTGAGATAACTAAGCCTATCTCTTGACTGGCACATTACAATTTAGTTTTTCATAACACTAAACTCTCTGAAGGATACCAATAGTGATGTAAATCCATGTTTAGAGTAAGATGAAAGTATTAAGCATTATAATGCCAATTTCAAAATAAATAGTCCTGAGAAAAGTTACAGGCATAGAAATCTTGGAGGTTTTATTTTAATTTCTCAGTTGCATAATTTTAGAAACAAGAATGATTTCTCATAATTTTGGATTAGGAAAATTTAGATAGGTTGTGGATTATATGGTTTATGATGCTGATTTCAGCTAGAAACAGTTGTCATCTTTATATTTTATTGCTTCTGGCCACAGACATTTTACATGTTTCTGTCTTGACTGTGTGTTAGAATTCACTTGGGGAACTTTTTAAAAATGCCTATGTGATGCACGCCTGTGATCCCAGCACTCTGGAAGGCTGAGGCAGAAAGATCACAAGTTTGAGACCAGCCTGTGCAATTTAGTGACTTAGCAAGACCCTATCTGAAAATTTTTACAAAAAGGGGCTGGGGATGTAAGTCAGTGTGAAGTATTCAGTCCCTAGTATTTAAAAAAAAGAAATCAGAGATTCTGATTTAACTGTTAAAGAGTGGGGTTTGGTATCAGTATTTTTAGGAAGTTCTCCAGGTGATTTAATATATAGGTAGGATTGAGAACTACGTCATACTTTTGAAGACAGGTCTTGCTGAGTTGCTCAATTGACCAGGCTGATCTCAAACTTGGGATCCTCCTGCCTCAGCCTCCCAGAGTGCTAGGGATATAGGTGTCCATCACCACATCCTGTTGAGAGCCATGTCTTTTGATCCATGGTATCATTGTAAGTATGGTCTGGGTCCCTGGTTATCTGTTTTACAACTATTAAAAAATACTGAGGGACCAGATAAAACAAATGGGTTAAATTTATAAATGTGGGTAGACGTGTAGAAGTCAGTTTCCTTTTGTTTGTTTTTAGGAATGGTCCTCGGTAATCAAACGAGCAGAGTCTAGCATGATTTGCTGGTTCCTGGCGTATGGCACCCAGCGTACTTTGTGTTAACATTGTGTGCTTGTCTTTCATGGGATGAGATGGACACATCCCATTAGGGGCATGTTAGGAGGTGCTACATTTTTTGTATCCCTTAAAGCTCTCGACACTGCACCTTGTGTGTATTCTCTTAAGTGTTTACCGAATTTAAGCCAGTTCTGTAGTCACTCTTCTGAAATAGGCCTAGCCATTTGACTGTGGGTTTCTTCCTCTTAGCATTCTGAGAACTTCGTAAAAGTTCCTTTGAGTTCTTTTGTCTTGGTTTTTATATTACATTTTTCTGACTTTCTTTTTCTGAATCTTTATTTCTTAAGACCCCCACCCCCACCCCATGCACACAAATGTGGGCCCTTCCAGTAAATTGTCAGCTATGGAAAAACAAGAACTCATTTCCTTGGTGATCTATTCTTAGTTACTAGTATATATGATATCTTAAGTTTTATCGACTTTTAAAATGTATTTATAGATTTTATTATTTATATTTTTTGAGGTACGGGTCCCTGCCAAGCTGGCCTAGAATTCATAGAATCCTCCTGCCTCAGCCTCTGAAGTAGCTAGGATTACAGGTGTGTAACCCTATGGGTATCTGGCTGATATCTATGTTTAAAAAGTATTGAGGAAATACTGGGCGTGGTGGTGTGTGCCTGTAATCCCAGCATTTAGGAGGCTGAGGCAGGAGGATTGCTGCGAGTTCAAGGCCAGCCTGAACTGAGACCCTGCCTCAAAAAAAAAAAAAAAAAAAAAGTTTTGAGGAAGTTTTAAAATATATGACATAAAATTTTAAAAAATAGAATTATTCTGAATCAAATCCTACATAATACTTCAGTGTCAAAGTTAATCGTCTCTCAAAGGACAAGAATTATAAAGATTAACATTAACGCCTTAGTAGTGGACACGCAGGTTTAGCGTTTGGTCTCCGCGGCTTTTGGATACATGCTTACATCTCTGACGGGCCGTCTTTCTTTAGATGCTCTGCTCTCGGGACTGAGTTACCTGCTTCCCTGTAAAGGGTCTCATTTGCGGGTGATCGTGTCCCTGGGCGCATTCAGCCATGCCCAGAGATTCTCGGTTCTCACCCGGAGCAGGAGGAGTACTGCTGGCGTCGGGCGGGCAGAGGCAGGGTGCTGCTCAGCATCCCTACCTGGGCGGAGCGGCTCCTGCGGCGGAGTTGTCTCGGTCCACGGCGTGAGTAACGGGGTGAAGCAGTGCAGTTTGAAGCCGCCATGTTCTTGTTAACAGCGCTACTGTTCTTCACATTTCGAGGGTGGGAGGATTGCAAGCAAGAGAAAATACACTCTTTCGGTTAATGCATCACCAAAGCATGTTTTTGCATTTTCCTCAGGCCTTCTAGTTATTTTCCATAGTATCATTCCCTTTTTCCTGTCTCTTTCTAGTCCAGTTTTCATTCTCCTCAGTCTACCACCCTGCAACAAATATTTTTCCCAACAGTACCTGGCTTTAATTGCCTGCTGAGTCAAATATAAATAATTCTGGATAGTTTCAAAGTCCAAAGTTTCGAAGCATAATGTGATGCTGTCTCTTTACCTAGTAGGATTTAATTATTGTTAGCGAACCATTATTAAATGTTGCTTGTGAGGACCACTAAGGTAGGTGCCAGGCATACAAAGACATAGTGGACTCTCTTGATCTGACTGTTTTCCAATAATTCCTAGAGCAGTGGTGGTGAACCTACGGCACGCGTGCCACAGCCAGCTATTTGTTGTCCTTGAAAGCTGTAAAAGTTCGCCATCACTGGGTATTCTTTTTTTTTTTCTGGTCCTCTTACTAACTTGTCATTTTGTGTACTCGTTCGTGCTAGTTTCCTCTTCTGAAAGGCCCTCGTTTCTCACCTTATCTCAGCGCCTGCCTGTGGAGTCAGTTTCTGTCTCTACCTTATCACTTCCACATAATTGTCGTTTGGTCTGCATCCTGTGCTACAGGGCCAGAATGGGCAGCAACAGCTGTAGGGTTCAGACCAAGAAACGAGTTTCAGAAATTACAACCATCAGTGGCAGCGAGGTAAAACTGGAGTTGGGCCTTGGAGGACAAAAGGCCAGCACGAGAGGAGAGCACGCTGTGCTGGAGGAAGCGTGGTCTTTTCTTGCTAAGCGGAATTTCCCGCTCCTGTGACTTCCCAGTGACTAGAGTCGCAGTGCATAAAGTAGCAATTTTCAGCTGCTGCTGCTGCTTCCTATTTTTTTTTTTGTGTGTGTGTGGGTACCGGGGGTCGACCTCAGGACTTCATGCGCCAGCAGGCGCCCGTGCCGCTGAGCGATATCACCGGCCCTTTTTTCGTATGTGGGTTCCGGGAGTCGAACTTGGGCCCTCGCGCTTGCCAGGCAGGCGCTTACGCCGCTGAGCCATCTCACCGGCCCTGCTTCCTATTTTTGATGCTGGGGATTGAACTTAGGGCCTCGTGCTTGCTAAGTACATGCTTTACCACTGAGCTACACATTCTGTTTTTGGGGGTTATTATTATTTTTGTGTGTGTGTGTGGGTACCGGGGGTTGAACTCAGGACCTCGCGCTTGCCGGCAGGCACTGGTGCCGCTGAGCGTTATCACGAGCCCTGGGGGTTATTACTGAATGAGTATTAATTTGTTCTTGGTGATAGACTGAGACATTTGTGATCAGAAGACCGGTCCTCTGAATCTTTCAGAGTGGTGCTGTTTAGAGGAGCCTCGGAATTGTGTGAGGCCCTCCTACTTACCTTCGGAGTGGGAGTCAGTGTGTGCTTTCCGTGGTGGAAAAGCCCTGGTGCTCTAAAAGGTCACCACACTTGATTGGTTTCTATTTCTATCACAACCTTTTTTGTTGTTGTTGTTGGTTTGTTTTGAGACAGGATCTTGTTGTGTAGTTCAGGCTGGCCTTGTACCCACTATTAGCCCAGGCTGGCCTCAAACTTGGGATCCTCCTGCTTCAGCCTCCTTCGTGCTGGGACTACAGGTGTGTGCCACCTTGCCTGGTTACAGCCTTCTTTTGTTTTATCACAGACTGTTAGCAAATAGTTCCCCAACCACGTTGATCTTTGGACCACACTTGGAGCAGCATTGCTGTAAGGGGAGACATTGACTTTTTTAAAAAACTGTAACCTATAGTAAGAAAGGTACTTTACATTTTGATCCTGTGTACACTAATGCCCACTGATTAGTTCGCTTTCCATTACTGTAATGAGATACCTGAGTCTGTGTGCTTTATAAAGGGGTTTATTTAGCTCACTGTTTGGGAGGTGGCATCCAGTCAGGACTCCCTCATAGTGTCCCACATGGTGACACCATGAGGAAGCCCGTGGAAGAGGGACGGGTCAGGTCAGGGGACAGGAGGCCAGAGAGAGTGCGTGGGCGCTGACCAGGGCCCCACAGCTGCCTGATCCTTTCTGCCTCTGGTGGGCAGCATCCACGAGGCCCCGCTTCTAAAGTTCCCACAACCTCTCACTAGGTGTGACATGCTCTGGTGTTTTTTCCTCTATGTTACATATTTTTAAAAAATTTTAATGGTGACCTCAGATTTTAAAAACACTGCCTTCAAGCATTGATTACATTTTTAGATGCACAGTAGTGCTCAGAAAATATCAGAAGTTTTAGCAGTGATAAAATCTTGAGAGAGTTGAGCCCTTGAATACATTAGCATTATTTTAAGACATGATTCTATCAATACTTTAGTTGTCTGTGGCATTTTTGTGGGATGGAGGATGTGAGAGTTAGGGGACAGCCAGGAGCCAGCTGTGAGCTCTGCTGCTGGCTGAAGAGTAGGCCTGGAGGATGTGGAGGGCGATGGCTAAGGGCAGACTCTGCCTCCTGCCCTGGCTGCCAGGGAGACCTTAGCAGTGGCTAGGGCAAAGCCCAGGGTGAGACAGAAGGACAAGTTTTGTTTTTTGAGACAGAGTCTCACTCTGTAGTTCAGGCTGGCCTTGAACTTGCACTGATCGTCCTGCGTCAGCGTCCTGAGTGCTGAGATTACAGGCGTGCACCACCAAACCTAGCTTGCTTTTACTTTCTCAGTCAAGGTTTTCTTTTTTTTTTATTTTAAAGAGAAGAAAAAACAAAACAAATCAAAAGAAGAACAAATTTTCAAAACAACATAATAGGAGGGTAACAATGGTTAATACATTACGTATTACTATCTTTAAGTTAGTTATTCAGGATACCAGACATTAGCATTCAATTGTCCAAACATTATTGGCACAAACCTTACTCTTCAATGAACTAAGTAAAAATGGTAGTGTATCTATCTTAACCATCTTATATATATATATACAATTTTTTTCCCTTTCCCTTCTTTCTTTTCCCTATTCCAGTCTCTCTTTCCTTTTTTTTTTTTTTTTTTTGTGGGTACCGGGGGGACGACCTCAGGACCTCATGCGCCAACAGGCACCCGTGCCGCTGAGCGATATCACCGGCCCCTTTTTCGTATGTGGGTTCCGGGAGTCGAACTCGGGCCTTCGCGCTTGCAAGGCAGGCGCTTAAGCCGCTGAGCCGTCTCACCGGCCCCAGTCTCTCTTTCCTTTTGACCAGTTTCTTTTTGATTCTTTGGATCTTATTTACATTTTGGATCTTATTTACTCTTTCAGTTTCTCATACTAGAGAGACAATACGACGCTTACACATGTGCTTCCGGTTTATTTCACTTATGAGTATTTTCTCGAGTTGCATCCATTTACCTATAAAAGTCTCCAGTTTATCCTTCTTTATGGCTGAATAGTACTCCATTGTATAAAAATACCACATCTTTCTTATCCATTCCTCAGTTGATGGGCATTTGGGTTGTTTCCAAGATCTGGCTATTACAAATTGTGCTGCTATAAACATGGGTGCACATATATCGCTGTGGTATGATGTTTTTAATTCTTCTGGGAAGATGCCCAGAAGGGGAATAGCTGGGTCAAATGGGACCTCCAATCCTAGTTTTTTGAGGAGTCTCCACACTGATTTCCACAGTGGCTGTACCAGTCGACACTCCCACCAACAGTGGAGAAGGGTTCCTTTTTCCCCACAGCCCCTCCAGCATTTGTTATTAGTTGATTTCTTTATAGTAGCCATTCTTTCTGGGGTGAGATGGTATCTCAGTGTTGTTTTAATTTGCATCTCTCGAATTCAGTCGAGGTTTTCTAATCGTCACTCTAGTTCATCTACTCTCTACTCTCTCTCTGGAAGGGTGAGAAGTCAAAGGGTATATATCACCTTCCATTTTCTCCCGTGTTAATTCAGGTTCAGCGTTGCTTGGATCTTTGCTGTTTGTCAACGCTGGACTTAATCTTCGTCAGGTTTATGCATCTTAAATTTTATTTTTTGTTTTTAGAACACTTCAGATTCTTACATGTGCTTAGGTATTTTTTTGTTTTCATTTTTGTTTTTTTAACTTACAAGCCCTTTTAAAGCATAACCTGTTTTACTGGGTTATGTGTAATATTTAGTTCCAGGTTAAACAAACTGAATATACTGACTTCTGTAGATATTAAATACTCTTGTGTATGTATCAATAGTTTTTTTTTTTTTTTTTTTTTTTTTGTGGCTACCGGGGGCTGACCTTGCCAGGAGGTGCCCGTGCCACTGAGCGATATCACCGGCCCTTTTCTCGTATGTGGGTGCCAAGAGTCAAACTCGGGCCCTTGCGCTTGCCAGGTGGGCGCTTATGCCGCTGAGCCATCTCGCTGGCCCAATAGGTTTGTTTTTGCTGCTTTTTTCTTTGCTTTTAACTCTTGCAGTCAAAATAAGGGAATTGTGAATTTATTCAGTCATCTGGCCTTAAGTTATCTACATCAGTTTATGTTGAGATTTCTTTAATGGTAGAATGCAGCATAATGACTTCTCAAAACTTTAACACGTTGAACCTCACATTTAGGCTGGATGTATATTCTTTGCTTTCTTATTTGTTAGGAAAGAATACCTTCTTTACCTCTGCTTGACTTCTGCAGAAATGTGTGTGATTATGGAGGTTGACATAGGAATTAAAATAATGCCGGGAAATGTTAGCATCAGCGTCACTATTTGACAGTATAACATGATAGCAACGAGAAATAGAAACAACTGGTCCTGTGATGGTCTTTAGACATTATCAGAGGAGACTGCTACTTATTTGAGCTGTTCTCAGAAAGCAAATAAGGACAGAGAAGGTAGCTTCAAAAAAGTCTACTCTGTCTCCTCGGAGCCCTTGCTGACAGCTGTGGTGACGTCGTAGTGCTTAACGTTGTCCCTGTACTTTTCCTCCCTGTCTCTGATCACTTGTCAAGTCCTGTCCTTGTACCATTGCCGTGTTTATGATGTCTGTGCCTCCATTCCATCTCTACCACCCTATCTCTGGCCTTCATCATCTTTCCCTGGGATCGTGGCAGTGGATAACCAGTGTCCCTCCTGCTTGCAGTGCTTGTGCGCGTGGGAGCCTCACTGTACTCCGGTGCTTGTGGGTCGTGCCGCTTCCTGCTTCAGAACCCTGCTGGCTCCTCATGGCCTCCAGGAACGGAGGCAGTGCATTCGTGTGACTTTGAAAGCCTTTCGTTATCTGTTCCAGGACTGTTTTTCAGGCTTTCCTACCCAGTAGATCCTTGTGCAGTTCTCTACACTGTCTGATTCCTAAAGATGCTTTTAACTTTCTCAAGTTTTTCTTCATGCTGTTCCTTGTCTCTATTGAAAGCCTTCTATCACCAGTACTCACATTGAATGTTTTTTCGGTTTGTTTGTTTGTTTGTTTATTTATTTATTTATTTATTTTTGTGGTGCTGGGGATTGAACCCAAGGCCTTTGCACTAAGCTACATTGTCAGTGCTTTTTTGTTATTTTGAGACAGGATGTTGCTAAGTTGCCTAGGCTGGGCTTGAACCTGTGATCCTCCTGCCTCAGCCTCCCGGAGTGCTAGAATTACAGGTGTGTGTCATCACATGTGTTCAAATGCCATCTATTCCACGATGACTTCCAAGATCTCTCTAGTCATATGTAGTCTTCTTATTTTTTCTTAGCACCTTGTTTATAACTTAATAGTTTATCTTACTGTGTTATATTACCACGGCTTACAACTTTCTCTTTCCCATTAGCTTTGTAAATTTTGTGAGGAAACAGACCAAATCTAAACTCTTGAGTTCTGGAAGCACATTACAACAGACACCTGTGAGGGTTTGAATTGAATTTAACTTTTAAATAGCTAATGATTTATTATTTTAAGTTTGCCTGGGTAATGTATGTAATTTACATATTCTTTGTCTTTTAAAGATCTCGTCTTTAAAATTAATAATGAGAAACAGATTCAACTGAGTGTATATTCAAGAACTTCATTTTAGGAAGTTCAGATCAATACTTTCTCTTCCTAGCCAAGAAACCTAATTGTGTTGAGTCATCAGAGAGACTCGACCTGACTTCGGGAACATTATCCTGTCATTGGACTGCTGGTGCCAATGCCTGATAGATGGCGGAGTTGTAAGACAGATGCTGCCAGCCTGGGACTTACTCCGTCCATCTCTGGCTTTAGTCCTTATCTTCGTGCACTTTACTAGCGGTGTCCCCACTTCAGCATGCCTGGGCTTTGGAGTCATACCTTCAAAAGCTGGCCTGTGCGGAGCTCACGGTGACTGTGGTCGAGTGAGCGCAGCACCCCAGCTGAGGTAGCTGGGGCCAGAGAAGAAAGGAAGGACGCTTGTCGCGGTTCTCCGGCTCACTTGCAGCCTTTATTTGTCATCCTGGTGCCATCACACGCCCCTCTCTGCCATGGAGACGTATGTGGCATTGCAAAGGCCTTGGTTTCCTTCGCCACCTCCCGGGAGTTTCTTTGTTCCTTCCTGCCGTGCTCTCGTTCCCGCTCAGACCAAGTCTGGCTTTAAAAAAATCAGTATAAATACCCGTGCATGTTATTTTTGTTTGTTTATTTAACTTGTAACTTCTGAACTTTTATGTTTCTCTGGCCACTCTTCGTGTGTGTGTGTGTGTGTGTGTGTGTGTGTGTGTGTGTGTGTGTTAATGTTGAACAGGCACGCTAGGCAAGTACTCTACCACTGAGCCACATCTCCAGCCCATTTTTATTTTTGAGACATGGTCTCTTCATGTATCCTAGGCTGACCTTGAACTTGCAGTCCTCCTGCCTCATCCTCCCTAATAGTCGAGATTACTGGCGTGTGCCACCATATTCTTGTATGAAGCGTTACAGTGAATGATCGTCTGTGTACACACCACTCAACTTGAGAAGCAGAACCTTCCTGGTCCCCCTGAAGCTCCCTGTGTGATGTCTCCCTGATTACTTTCTCCGCCTGCCTCCAGATGCAGAATTCTGTGCGTGTCCTTTCTTGTCTGTCTTTGTAGTTTTACCTTTTTGTATAATTAAGCAGTGTATCTCTCCATGGTGTCATGTTACAGAGAGTCCTACTTTTTCACTCCTCGCTGGGGCTGGGCGGGGTGAGGGCTGCAGTGCGAGCCTAGGGTGTTTTCTGACTGAGCTCTGTCCCCAGAGAGGAGAGCAGGCACCATGTCCTCGCCCTCTCTGACACCTGTCTTGAACAGAGTCTGTCCTGGAAGGTGAGTGCAGTGAGTTCCATCAACACAAAACAGTGCTGGCGTCGCCGTGAGAAAGTGCAGGGCATCCCCGTCCATCCTTTCCTTAACAGACGCTCTTGGGCTGGCACTGAACCGGTAACGGATGAGCCACCGTCCCAGGAGGATTTTTTTTTAATGCCAGCAGATCCCCCTGGGGGTGATGGCGTGGTCCAGAGGCTTTTTCTCCCCTGTTGCTCAGCTTTAGACCAGGACCCAGTATTTATTTACCCAAAGTGGTGAGTAAAGTGCAGAAAATGTTTATGAGATCACTGTTCTAAGTGCATAGATCTCAAACAATGAATTAAAGGACTCAGTTCAACATGTTTATAGCTCCATGGGATAAGTACAGTTGGAGGACCCTGAAAATGTTAAAATCATGAGTTTTAGAGAAAATAATGTTTGAGTGACTAAGACAGTGGATTAGTGGCACAGGGTTAGAAGTGATGAGTGCTAAGAAATCATAACATATTAGTATTTAATGTAAAATGTGACTGAAATCAAAGTAAAGTGGAGACGCTTTTAGAGTTTCATGTAAGTGAACAGAGACCTTTTACTGAAAGTTGTGCTGCATTCAGCTTTTTAGGATTGGATGTCTGTTCATCTGGTAATAGGGAACTCATATTAGGATGAAAATCATTAAGAGAATGGAAAGTGGTAGATGAAGTTATGATCTATTAAACGCATTAATGCAGCTTTTTATTCAAATCGTAATTAGTACTTCACAGTGGAAGACCTCGTATAAAGCTAGCTGGGCCTTGAGGTTTTCACGTGGGGACATTTTAGGGTCCTGCCAAGCCTCCTCCCGTGGTGTCTCCTGCCCTGCTCTCTGCACACAGCCTGTGCCTGACCTCACACCCACACCTCAGCTCGCTGCCCGCCCAGCCACCCTTCCTCTCGTCTGCACTTTGCCTACTGCCTGCTCCATCTCCCGGTTAGAATTTGCTGAGCACACACGGAAACAAAGGGTGTCGTGAAACAGCAAAAGCGCAAGGTGTTTTCTGGCAGACACAGAAACACCTTCTTTTATTCCCAGTTCTGTATAATTCTGTGTGGCTCTGCTTACAACTTGTTTTCCTTTACAAACTGTTATCAGTGAGAAAAGAGAAATAGTTCAGTCACTTGTTTAGTTATTGGAAATTTGAAAAAATACTACTGTTTATTTATACCCTGTACAGTGTATCTTGAACTCCCAAAGTAAATACTCAAGAGGATTTACAATTCCCACAATGAATGTAATCATTATATACTACAAATATGTACCAATAAAAATAAAAACTGAATAAAAATAAGTAAATAAAACACTAGATAGTTTAAAATTAACCCTGTTAGCACAGGACACAGTTCAGAAGTTTTGTTGTGATTTGATTTTTGTTTGCTGTGCTGGGATTGAGCCCAGGGCCTTGTGCGTGCCAGGCCTTGAGGTGTCATTTTTAAACTGCTCTCTTGCTTTTATTGTTAATGAGGAAGGTGCATTAGTGGAATTGTTTGTTTTCTTCCAGGAAAGAACTACTTTTCATCCATTCTGAAAGTGGAAAAGTAAAGATTATTCATCATGCCTGCCGTGGCTTCAGTTCCTAAAGAACTCTACCTCAGCTCTTCACTAAAAGACCTCAATAAGAAGACAGAAGTTAAGCCGGAGAAAATAAGCACTAAGAAGTGTGTATCCTTTGCTACTTTGTTTGAATCATATAATTTTAGTTCATTTCCTGTTCAAGTTAAAATTTATTGGACGATAGAGTCACACGAATAAAGACCATGTTAGAGAAGTTCCGTGTCTTGGCAGAGTACATATATGCTCTTCTCACGAGTACATTGTGTGCTGTCTGACCCCCTGGTTACTGTCCAGGGGAGATACAATAGGTCGTAAGTTGAAGAGACAGTATGAGGGGTCTATAAAAATCATTTGGCCACAACTTATTGTCTTTTCATAAAACAAGGTAAAAATAACTTAAAGATCACATCAGTTACTTTGGTACTTACTGGAAAATAGTTTTGCTAGAGGTAGAGTATCACTAAAATTGTTAATCTGTTGTTAGTTGTATCGCCGTTAAGGATCAGAAGATAGTAAGAGAAATTTTCCTCTGAATTTATTTTGCCCAAAACAGGAGAAGATTTGGAGATAAATAGGTAACTACATTATTATGGAGTCAGAAATAAGGTCTTAAAAAGAAGATGGACCTAACCAGCTATAGTGCCCAGACACGAGGGAAGTAGATTTTAGAAATTAAAGGGGAAAATAAGTGTTCCATGACTGGAAATAAGTAGAAGACTCTAAAAAATGTTCTTTGTGAGCCCATAAGAGCCAATGCAGAGGTATCTAAAGAAATCTACGCATGCATAGGAGTTATTTTCTAAAGGAAATAAACAGAAGATGGGAAGTAAACAAAATATCAAGGATGGCAAGAGACTGGTAAAAACTTAAAAAAAATGTCAGGAAGGAAAATTCCAGAATGAATTGATATTTCTGAATATTGAAAAGAGACCTTTTGTGGGAAGAATAAGAGCGGTTGGCCTACTTCTTGGACTCCATTGGGGATGGTGGCGAGGTGACAGGGACAGCAGTTCTATTCCACTTCTGTTACGTGCTCTTCAAACAGGAAGCAGTCAGAACCGTCAAGCCACCGTTACACTGTCTCAGGACCAAAGAGCAGGAGAGCCTTTAAAGTCAGACCCAAGACAGATCATTCCTTTCTGGTGGTTTCTCTACGACCACCCATATCTCAGAGAAAGTAGTAGTTGGGTGTGTCCAAACTTGTATCTGTGTACCAGGGTGTGAAGTAGTACAACCTAAATCGTTCAACTTACTCTGGAGAGTCTCGGGGGTGGGGCGTGCTGGCGTGCACCTGTGACCCCAGCACTGTGGGAGGCTGAGGCTGGAGGATCGCAAGTCCAAGTCCAACCTGGGAAACTTAGTGACTTATTGACTAAGAAGACCCTGTCTCAAAATAAAAAATAAAAAGGGGGAGGGGGACTGGGGATATAGGTCAGTGCCATGAGTTCAGTCCCTAATACTGCAAAAAAAAAAAAAAAGAAAAGATTATCTGTAGACTGCTTATATGACCTCTAGTTTCCCACCAGATGTCAAGCATTTTAATTATTTTTTCTCTCCTTTTAAGTTACGTGCACAGTGCCCTGAAGATCTTCAAGACAGCAGAAGAATGCCGATTAGATCGTGATGAGGAAAGGGCCTATGTGCTATATATGAAATATGTGACTGTTTATAACCTTATCAAAAAAAGACCTGATTTCAAGCAACAGCAGGTACCTTTTATTTTTACATTTTTGTTATTTTTGCGTAACGCAGTTACTGGTTTCTTTGAAGAGCTTTGACTAACAATGAACTGACTTTTCTTGGAGCATGTGGGGTGGGGGTTGCGGGGACAGCCCTGAGAGTTCTCCCGTGCCGAGCAGGCGCCGTGCTCCTGAGCTACACGTCCAGTGCGAGAACGATGTTTAGGCCCCACTGTGTAAGATCAAGTCCAGACTCTGCAGAAGAGCGAGCTAAAGGTAGCGTTATTGCTTGCAGATGTGTTTGTGTGTGCATGTGCACACACTTACTTTGCTGTGTGTTAGTACACGTTTATAGCAGCGTGTGGATCATAATCTGCTTTCTGTTGTAAGAAGTGATTGCTAGGTCCAGTGGAAGGGCTGTGTTCCATCACGCATTAAGAAGGATTAAGAGGGCCGGTGAGATGGCTCAGCGGCATAAGCGCCTGCCTGGCAAGCACGAGGGCCCGAGTTTGACTCCCGGAACCCACATACAAAAAAAGGGCTGGTGATATCGCTCAGCGGCACGGGCGCCTGCTGGCGCACGAGGTCCTGAGGTCGACCCCCGTAACCCACAAAAAAAAAAAAGAGGATTAAGAGCTGGGCATGGGACCTGTGCCGGTAGTCTTGGCTGCGTGAGAGGCTGACGCAGGAAGATCCTTCAAGTTCATCAGTTGCATGTCAGCCTGGGCTACATAGTGAGTCCAAAACCAGCCTGAACTACGTAGTGTGACCCTGTCTCAAAAAACCAAAAAAAAAAAAAAAAAAAAAAAGATATCCTAACTGTATGTTTTCTGGTTACTACTCCTTAAATCAGGTATTCTGAATTTCATCAGAAACTTGCATCTTACACCTTTTTTTGTTTTTTGCTTTTTTTGAGGGAGGGTCTCACTATGTAGTGCAGGCTGGCCTTGAACTCATGGCAGTCCTCCTGCCTCAGCCTTCCAAGTGTTAGGATTATAGGCATGCTCCGCCACACCTAGCCATATCTTTCACTCTGTACTATAGAATATTCAATATTTAGGTAAAACATGTTAACTTAGTAGCTCTTACTAGTAGAGAAAGACATATTGCCTACTTATTGAAAAAATCAGTTTATAAACAGTATTTTCAGGGTTATCTGAAAAGGGGGGAAGGCTGCATAGCAAGTTCTGCATATAATTAGAATTATACTTCATATCTTCATGGCATGCTTGATCACCCTTAATTCTAAGGAATCATGAGAGGTGTTTGTGTGTTCAGGAGTAGGGAAGTTTACTTGGCAAGCTTGAGCGTCGACATATGTAGTTGTATATGAACTGGATGTTATCTTTTCTGCCAATTATAATTCTGAAAGTTTTTCTACTTATTTTAACTGTGTTCCCTTAAGAGCACGCGGAGATAATCATTGACAGGCAGCCTCACCGATAGTAAGGGGTGTCTCTTGGTAGTTTGTAACAGGCATGTCCAAACATAATTTTTCTCAGCATCTTTTTTTTTTTTTTTTTTTTTTCTTTTGGGTGGTACTGGGATTGAACCCAGATTTGCATTGAGCTACATCCCCACCCTACCCCCTCCTTATTTTTGGATACAAGGTCTCACTAAGTTGCCAAGACTGGGCTCAAACTTGAGAGCCTCCTGCCACGGCTTCCCAGAGTGCTGGGATTATAGGCATTCCCCCATGCCTGGCCTTTCCAGTGTCTTAATAGGGTTAAACTGTGTTCATGTGCTGGCTTTAAGAATTCATATGTCAAATTAGATAAAACAAATCATAGCATGTTTGCGTATTTGGTTTTTACGTTGTATTTTGTTTTTACCAGAAATTTATAGTGATGATTACATTATATCATGTTATATATTAACTGAGGTAACTAGTGTTCAGTGGGCGTGATCCTGAACAAACCATGCTTTTATCTGTATTACGTAGTATGTAAAGGGCTCTTCTAACATACCTGGGCTTTAGAGAAATAAGTAAACCAAAATGCAGTTTACTTTTAGGCGCAGTAGGTAATGGTAACTGTTACGCAGATTTGCTCCACGACTGCACTCTTTATGACGGCCTTGCGGAGAGCCAGCGACGAGGCCTGCTCGGCTCCTATGCCGCCCTTTTCACGTCTGTACCGCTGGCACTTGTGAGGGGTGTGCTGCGGGCTCTGCTTGCAGAGTCACGTTGACCCATTGTAGCCGCCAGGTCTAGTAATCCCTCATCTCAGTTGCTAAGTCCTGTCGTGGCCAGCCAGCCTCGATTTGCAATACTGCTGATCAGAATGAGTGGCCTTTTGAAGTAAATAAGTTCTTTGAAAATTTTATTATGTTTGTTAGTCTAACATGTCATGTTAAACCTTTTGCGTTTTTTTAAAGGTAGGTTATGCTATTGATGATTTATTTCCTATCATTGGGTTTTTAGTTGGTCAAGGTTTCCTGAAGTGTGAATCTTGTATGTGTCAGAAATGTTTCAAGTCCAGCTGGGATGTGAATAGCTATTGTACAGTACAGTAGAACCAAAAATACCTCAATTTAAAAAATAAGTAAACAAAATAAACCCCATGCTGTATTGCTGTACATAATTCTCTTTATTGCTTTTGCGATTGAAGAAAAAAACTTAATTCATATTTCTAGTAAGAAAATACATTTTGCTCTTGAAAACTGCTCCTTGGTACTGTTCATAAACAATAAGAACAGTATTTATACCTCCTGATGGCGGCTTATAAATAAGTAAAATTTATTACCTGGTGGGATTTTTGTTAGCATACTACTGATATGAAGAAATTTTTTTGAGACTTTTTTAGAGAATAAATTGTTCATCTGTGTAGATTAAAAGTTAAGAAACAGAACTTCAGTTATCATACTGTTTTCATGATGTAAGCACCATGGTTGTAGTGTTTTCAACACCAGCACTGTGTGCAGTGCCAGTACTAACCAGTGTGACATGGCTTCCTACAATTTCAGGACTACTTTCACTCAGTACTTGGACCTGCAAACATCAAAAAAGCTATTGAAGAAGCTGAGAGACTCTCTGAAAGCCTTAAACTGAGGTACAATTATTATGAAATCTTTAAAGATTGTAAATTAGAAGTTAAAAATAATATTTAGGGTTTGTCAATTTATATCTGACTGTGCATGAAATACCCAGTTCCTAGAAGCAGTATTTATGTTAACTGGTGCACAAAAATTAGAATTGTTTGCTGTATCACCTATATTACATTCATGTGTTAAAATTCTTTATTGAAAGTTTTTAAGTATTTAGAAAGATTGTTAAGGTAAGTGCTGGTATATTAGATTAGAACCCAGGCCCAGTTTTTCGTAAGTTACAATCTTTGTAAATTTAATTCTTTATATACCCCATGTTGTACTATACTACTCCATACTAGAATTGGGGAGTGAAGTATTCTTATTTTTGGTCTGCCCATAGTTTCAAAAGTTATATGTATATTTTTAAAGAAATAATTCTGATAATTGCCATGACTAGCTTTACCAGGCTTATAAAATTCTTGAGAATTACACTCCATCTTAGCCAAAAGGCCGAGAAGTGATTAAAATTCTTGCAAATTAAAAATAGTATGTTTCAGCTTTTAGTCATTCTTTAAATTTAGAGTGTTGCCCTTATGAGCAGCATAATGCTTTCATAGAGTCCTAATAGGTAAATTTCTGCTCATACTACAGCATAAAAATTGTTACTAGATAAATCGAAAAGCATTCCTAGAAATACGATACAGGAGGAGAGCACAGGAAAGCTGCTTTCAAGTGATACAGGCTGCCAAAGCCTGGTTAGTGGAAAAGGGCAGACAGACATTTTTTTTTTTTTTTTGGTATCGGGAATCGAACTCACAACCTCGCACTTGCCAGGCAGGCGCTGTGCCGCTGAACTGTAGGACATTTATGATGCAAATGATAGATAAGACTGGAAAATTGAAGCAGGGTGACATATTTCTGTACTGGTTTAAAGTTTTATTCACTAAGAATATATCATATTACTTGTTTTTAAAACTATTCTTTTGTTTTGTTTTGTTTGGAACCGGGAATTGAACTCAGGACCTTGCACTTGCCAGGCAGGCGCTTATGCCACTGAGCTATATCCCCGGCCCTAAAACTATTCTTTTAAAAGTAAAGTTTGAAACATTTTTTTGTTGTTCATTCATTCATTTTGTGGTGCTGGGACTCAAACCCTGGGGCTCATGCCTGCCAGACAAGTGCTCTGTCCCTGAACTACACCCTTAGCCCTTTAAAAGACGACAACAACAACAATTAAACAGCTGAGTTCAGGTGGTAGAGTTGTCGATGATTTTGTTGTAGAATGTTTCTTTACTGTTGATACCATACTGCTCTTGTCATAAAGGGGCAAAGGAAATCTCGTGGTTGCCAAATTCTTCAGAAAGCAGTTAATCTGTGACTGCACATACGTAGAAGCTATGTGGGCGAAAGAAGTGTTCATATAAGACTCTTTAGAACTGGTTACTGGACAAAGAGACCCTGATCGTAAGATGTTTGAAAACTTCTAGTACAGTAGAGCTTGACTGTGAGTGCCTTTTATTGCCGGTATTCTTTTAAACAAATGTGCAGGGTTAATGTGAAGCGAATTTTGTTTTGTAATGTGTGTCATCAGAGCACTAAATACATGTAGGTTACAGTGACAAAGCAGGTGCTTCTTGAAGCAAGCATACTTTTCTTTAATGCTTTGACACTTTTGTCTTTAAGAAAAAATCTTCCCACTTATAAAGGAAGTCACTGAGAATGATTCAGTATTTCAATATTTACTTTTCGCATGGTAAAAAACTTTCAATGTAGTGAGGTCCCTGTTACTGAATGACTTCTGGGGCCCTTTGTAATTCTAAGGTTTTTTGAATGTACTCTGAGTTTTTCCTGTGATGGAGATTACTTTGCCGTTACATGGGGAGAACCTTCCACTCTGGTTTCTTCCCTGTGAGTCCTCCCCCTGCCCTCTGCCCCATGTTTATGGTTCTTTTTATTGACATTTAGAGCAACTCTGTATTAACATATTTTCACCTCTGCCCTTATTAATGCCCTAATAAGTCAGCTACACAGCTTTTTTCTCCCTTTAAGTTTCTGAAATTTGTATGTGGTTAGGATTCCTCTCTTATCAGGCCAGCAGTGTGAGACAGGGCCTTGGCAAGATGATGAGTTTGGAGGACAGTTTATAATTTGGTGAAAATCCTGATCGTCTTAGGGTAAATTTTTTGCTGAACTCTGCCCAGTCATCTGGTGTCATGGTGTGTATCTCCCCAATCCCAGGGCAGGCGCAGTTCTACATTCCCAAAAGGCATTCACAGAAGTACCTAGTCCTTGGCTAGAAAGCAGATTTCAGCTTTACCTGTCACTGGGGAGTATTTGTCAAACTTTTACTCACCCATTTCTTTTACATTCATGTTAGGGATAGTCTAGTCTGGAGGTGTCAGAATGCTAGAAGAGGGGATCGGGCAGGCAATAACAGAACCAGAAATCAGTGTCAGAGGGAGAGTAAGCCTTGGTCTCACCTTAGATGACCAATCGGAGCTCCAGAGTAGGAGGAGACCAGCTCTGTAAGCAGCTTTGCAGAGTCCATTGTAGAAGTGGAGCAGATGGTAAGGTGGAGGTAACATGGGGTAATGGAAGAAAATAGGACAAAGAGACTCTTAAGTTTCTTCATTTCTGCCCTCACTGGATTCAAGCTGACTGTGTTTGCTTCTAAGGGCAGACAGTTCACACACTGTTCGAGCATAGAATGCTTCTAGAGAAGCGTAGGGGGCAGAGGGTAAGTGTGCGGAGCCAGATGTGCTGAGTTTGAATCCTATTTCTTCTTATTAATTGTGTGATCTCAGCAAGTTATGTAGTCTCCCTCCACCTGTTCCCTCATCTGTAACTGGGCAGGCAGGACTTGAACTTGCTGCAATCCTCCTGCCCCAGCCTCCCAAGTGCTGGCATTGTAGGCATGTGCCACCACGACTGGCTGGGATAAAAATCACCCTACCTCAAAAGGGCTTTTGAGTACTTCAAGCAAATTAATGCATACGCCCACACTTAGGTTGGTGCCTGGCGTGGAGCGCAGCTCAGTACATGTGTGCCGTTGCTGTTATGAACTGTGGAAGCAGACTTGTTCGCAGCACCTTCCTCTCAGCATTCTAATGATTTGCTTCACAGGGGCCAGGCGAAATAACTGCATATTCTTGTGTTGCAAGTCTTTCACTTCTGTGTGGTGACAGTGAAATAGATGCTGGTGTTTGAGATAGCCAGCACTGGGTGGAGTGATGTTTCCACCGAGGTCCAAGTGATGGATGCTTCTGGCCTCGTGTCCTGCCAGCAGGTTCTCACTGGAGCAGAGGGAGATAGGGGAGTGAATGTTCCAGGAAGCGCGGTCCTGTCAGAGATTGGAGAGTTCTGTTAGCCTTGGATACTGCCTGGATGGGTGCTGTTGGTTTTTACCTGAGGCAAGGACCCTGTGTGACTGCAGCACATTGTGGCAGGAGTCTTTTCTGTCTCTGTCTCTTTTTTTTTTTTGTTGGTACCAGGGATCGAACTCAGGACCTTGCGCTTGCCAGGCAGGCGCTGTGCTGCTGAGCTATATCCCCTGGCCCTTCTGTCTCTTCTTGTAAAGCCACGTAGTCTGTGTGCTTACTGTTAGCATCTTTTGCCGTTTGCTTCGAGCCTATCTAATGTCTGTACATCTGTGTAGCAATCACGTGTTGAATCTTACTCTTTCACCCATTCTGACAATTTCTGCCTCATTATTGGTATATTTTATATATTCATATTTAATTTAATGATTGCTATAGTTGGACTTAGGTCTGTTTTACTCTTTTTTCCTTGTATCATCTGTTTTTCTTAGTTATCCTTTGAGTTGCCATCTGTTTTTCATTTCTTAGTTTCCTGCCTTTCTTTGAGTTATTCTGTGTAGAATTCCATGTTATCTGCTAGCTTTTAACAATACTAAATTTTTAAAAAGTGGCTCTGTAGGGATTTCTCTCTCTTCTGTTTTCTCTTTCCATATTATGGTGTATGCATACATATGTAATAACATTATCTTCATATAAATACAAAAGCCTTGTAACTATGTAAGTCTGTTTACCACCCTTTAAACTTTCTGCATTAGTTGTCACATATGTTACGCCCTCATATATTAGAACTTTTTCTTAAGAATAGGCTTATAATTTTTGCACATGTGAGTGGGGTGTGGTGGCGCTTGCCTGTGGTCCCAGTTACTTGAGAGGCTGAGGTAGGACGATCACAAGTTCGAGGCCAGCCTGAGCAACTTAGTGAGAATCAGTCTCAAAGTAAAAAATAAAACCGGCTAGGAATGTAGCTTAGTGGTAGAGCACGCCTGGATTCAACCCACAAAGCCAAAACGGAAGGCAAGTATAATTTAAAGAAATGAAGAGGAAAGAAACATATTTTTTATATTCACTCATATTTACTGTTTCTGTTTCTCTTCATCCCTTTCAGATAGTTTTCTGTCTAGAATCATTTCCTTTCTCCTGAAGAAGTCCCATTAGCATTTCCAATAGTACAGATCTTTTGGGAACAAATTCTTGATTTTCATTTATTAGAAGATATCTGTATTTATTTCTTCTTTATTCTGAAAGGATACGTTCACAAGATATACAAGATTCTGGTTTCTTCCGCCTTTTAGCACCTTAAAGATACTGTGTGTCTCAGGCCTCCACTGTTTCTGACGTGGAAATGGCTGTTGGTCACCTGTCGCTGATTCCTTGTGTGTAATTGTGTTGTTTTCACCTGATTCAAGGTTTTCTCAGGCTGGGTGTGGTGGCACATGTCTGTAATCCCAGCACTCCAGAGGCTGAGGCAGATTAAGGATATCTTGGGCTACTTAGCAAGACCCTGTCTCAAAAAAGAAAAAAAAATTTTTTTTACTCCTTTAACCTTGGTTGACTGTGATGTGATATAGCTTGGGATACTTTTTTTGTTTGGCATTCACTGAGCCCCCTGCATCTGTAAATTCATGTCTTTCCTAGAATTTGGAAAGGCTTTGGCCATTATTGCTTAAAATATTTTTTCTGCCCCATTTTCATTCTCTGCTGGGACTTCAGCTAAACATTGATATTTTCCCCCAGCATATTCCTAAGGCTGTGTTCTTCTTTTACTATTATTGTCATGTCGTTCTCTGTTCTTCAGATTGGGTAATTTCTGTTGCTCTGTACACGACTGTCATCTCCAATTTTCAGGTGAGGGTTTTTTCCTTTTTTTAAAAGCATGTTTCACTTCTAGAATTTCTACTTGGTTCTTTTTATTTGTAGTGTCTATTTCTATACAGTAAAGGTTTCCTATTTGTTGATTTATTATGGAAACATTTTTCATTCACATCCTCGCGCATAGTTGTAACAGCTGCTTTACAGTCTTCATACACTACATTCACCATCGGGGCTCTCCCTCAGACCCACGTTGTTTGCAGGCCTCTCCCCGCCCCATCTGAAACTCGCTAGTGTTGCTGGCCGTACTTGGGGCAAACAAGGTAGCAGGTGCTTGATAACATACATTCCCTGCCATGTGTTTATAAATTAATAAGGAAGAATTCCAAATTCCTTGGAAAGTTAGGGTTTGTGTCTGGATGTCCCCCAAGCCTCATGAGGTCGTGGGGGTGGTTTCGGAGGCAGCTGAATCTAGAGTTTCATTGGTTGGTTCATTGTGTAGTACTGGGATTGGGGTTGTGAGTGCTACACCTGTGGGTAGCCTACATACAATATAATGAAGGAAAGAGGCTCGCTCCTCCCCTTTTGCTCTTGCTGCTTTTGCTGTCTTCCACCACCTTGAATGGTTACCCCCTCACCACGCCTTCCTGCTTTGGAGCCAGCTGATTATGGACTGAAACCTCCATAAACTGTGAGCTAAGTAAACTTTTCCCTCTTTAACTTTGGGTGTCAGGTATTTTGTCTCAGCAACAAGAGAAAAGTAACTAAGACACTTGGGTATTTACTAAGATAACTGTTTAACTTCCAACAAGTGGGAAATGTTATTGCAGTCAGCCTTTTAAAAAAAAAATAGCCTTGTGTGGTGGCACACCCCCATAATCCCACCACTCCGGAAGGCTGAGGCAGGAGGATCATAAGTTTGAGCCCAGCCTGGGCAAAATTGGGGGGGATTATATCTCAGTGTAAAGCCCCTGGGATCAATCCCAGTACTGCAAAAGAAAACAACAACAACAAAAAAGCGATAAGCTGTTGACCTTGGTGATACTCTGGGTCTCCCCCCAGTACCTTTTGAAGACTCATTTTAACATAATTACTCTATGTCACAGACATGGTTTTTGGACTGTTTCTTTTGTGGAGAGAAGTAGGGGCTTGCAGTTCCTTTGAAAAGGAAATTGCAACAGATTTGAATCAAAAAGTACTGGGTTCAATTCCCAACACCTTAAAAAAAGAAATAATAAATTTTACATAAAGATTGAAATTAGTGAGAGGGAAACAACACTGAGTAACTTCAACTTGAGAGCACAAAGTAGTTCTTTGCCAGACTTCCGGTTGGTTTGGAAGTAAATGTGCAGCTGTCCTGAGAGGCACATGCTTGAGTCGAGGTCGTCTGGGAACCCTGTTGGAAGCAGAGTGGGAAGCCATCTAGCAGCCCAAGGCAGGGCGGAAACTTTGAAATGGGAACCCCTTTACTTTCCTCTTGTCATGCCAACAAAATACATCTTGGCTGTTGTTTTCAACTAGATATGAAGAAGCTGAAGTTCGGAAAAAGCTCGAAGAGAAAGACAGAAAGGAGGAAGAACAGTTGCAGCAGCAGAAGCGGCAGGAAGCAGGAAGAGAGGATGGTAGCGCGATGGCTAAAGGTTCTTTGGAGAATGTATTGGATTCCAAAAGCAAACCCCAAAGGGTATTTCACATTTCTTGTGTAAAGTCAAAGTCTGCTTCTATTGGTCAGACGATTTGCTCGTGAGGAATTGAGATACCTCTGTACAGTTCTTTTAGGCCACAAGGGTCAAAATCAAGGTGTTTTACTTAAAAATTGAATTAAATGTTCCAGCTTCAGTTGATTCCGGGGATTTTTATGAGCCATTCGTTACATTACATTTTTAATGTCCATTCATTACATTTTTAGCAGCCATCATAAACTTGATCAGAGTGGTAGAGAAGCATTTGAGTCATGATTCAGTACGTCCAGGTTCTGGTCCAGTCAAGTCTGGCTTAATTGCTGAGGCACCCACGCTCCTTACTTGTCAAGCAAGGGTCTTGAAATAGATGATCTTTAAAGTTTATTCTTTCTGATAATGAAATCTGTGTTAAAAGATTGATTGGATATACTGCTTTATTTGGTGTCACACGTTTTGTTTCTGAAGTCTTGTTTGCTCCCCTTTTCTCTTTCCTTCTTTCTCTGCCCATTCCATTCCCTCTTCCTCTTTCTGTTTCCGTTTTGTTTAGCTGCTTCTCGAAGTCTTTTCACCCCAGAAGCTGCCAGGGGCTCAGTCAGTACCTGTCAGTAGTCGCTGTACCTCCCTTCCTTTGCTCCTCAGAAACTATTCTTCCAAAAAATACCATTTCTTTTGCCTTGTTGAAATTCTTGGAAATTCTTCTACTTTGGTTTTTTTTTTTCCTTAGGCATTTTATGGTTTTCAGTTATCTTTTTTCTTTCTTTCTTTTTTTGATGGATCATTAGTTTCATTAAGAAGTAGTGACATTGTGTTAGACACTATGTGGAAGGAAGTGCCAGAATCTGGTCTTTCAGCATCAGGAACTTGTCATGTGTGATAAATGGCACTGCGTTAGAAGGTATTTATGGGTATGGTGGCTGCTGGACCCAAATAACAAGACCGGAGAGGATGTCCTAGACACTATGAAGGGACTTCCTATAGAGGGAACTTTATTAATTCTTTATTTTGTTGCCTTTCCAAAAGTGATTGGTTACTTTTTGTCTTTTTATTTTGGAAAGAGAATGCAGTTAAGCCCTGTCACTCAAACTTTATTAATCAACTAACATTTTGCCATACTTCTAAATCTGTCTCCTGCTTTTTCTTCTGCTAGGGTATTTCACAGCATATTCTAGCTCGTGTGCTATTTTACTCTTGAGTATTTCAGGATACATCTCACCAAAGAACATTTTCTTAATAACCACAGTCCTGTTTTCTCACCTACAAATTAACAGATAATCTAATCTGCCTATTTTTAGATTTAGGTACTTGTTTTAAAATGATTTTTTTTCGAATTGATTTGTTTGAATTAGGGTCCAAACCAGAGAGACCGTCTTTGGTTGATGTGCCCCTTAAGTTTCTAGAACAGTGGTGGTGAACCTATGGCACGTGTGCCGCCGCCAGTTTGTTACTGTTGAAAACTCTAAAAGGGTTGCCATCACTGCTCTAAAATAATCTCCATTTGAGATTCTCCTTCCTCTCATTTTTCTTTAAGAGACATGAGAAGAATTTATTAGAGGTGGATGTGGGACATAGTCAAGAACGGAGTGCAGGTACTCAGAAAAATGAGGTACTCCTCTCAGTTTTCATTCCCTGGGCTGGACTTCGCAATTCTGGAAAATGAGCCATATTCTTTGTCTATCTGGTTGCTTCCTCCTTGTGTCATTTTACTTGGTTTTCTATTTCCCATATTTCTTTTATTTCATGTAGAGTCGGTTGCAAGTTTTGTTTTATGGCAAGAATGCTCTTCAGGTAACATTGTGTGCTTCATGTTGTGTCCTATGTGAAGGCACATAAATGCACATTTATTTTATTCTGTTATAATCAGTGGTGCCAAAATCGATCCATAGACCCAAGTGAGTCCTTTTTTCCCATCTATAAGATGAGTATTTTACAGGATTATCACAGGTTGTCTAAATTACATAAGTAACACTTTGGATAGTTTCCTTTAATTACATAATGGAGAGCACTGAATGGATAGCTAGAATATTTGTTTCATTGTAAGAAATACTTTCTAATTAAACACTAAATTTCTACAGCAGTTTATGCTTTTAAATTATATTTGGCCTTTAATTGAAGAATTGTCCTATGATTCTGATGTGCTGCTTGTTATTTTAGCTGCAGTCTGTGCCCAAGTCACTTGGTAGTGCCATTATTGTTCATCTGTGTTTTCATAAAACGTCGTTACTCAGTGTACTTCATTTCTTAGGCTTTCCCCTTCATTGAAGTATTAAAGTTCAACCTTTGGTTTCTGTGAAAGTTGAAACTTTTTTTTCCCTGTGAAATAGATCAATGGTGAAAAGAGTGAAAAAAAAGAAACTGCAGAGAAAGGTAAGTATGTTCTCTTTTTAAATTCTCATTGAGGGCTTCTTTTAATCAGAATAATTTCAGATTCTATACAGTGAGATTCTTAGCATTGTGTCCACATTGTATAAGTTTTATGATTTTTCTTAGTCTGTACCATTATATTGAAATTGCCTTAGGTTCCATGTCTGTTTACTGTGGGGGATATTTATCAGTAATTTTAGCCTGACGTGATAAAGTATGGGCATATACAGTTGAGAACATCAGAACCACAGTTCGTACTTGTTTTCTTTTCTAGATGTGGTGTAGTGTAGTGGTGTAGAATATGAACTCTCAGAAGTCAGACTGGCTGGCTTTGAAAACTGGCTCCTCCTCTGCCTCAGTGTGGTCTTGAGAGACTGCTTGACCTCTCTACCGTGGTTTCCCCATCTGTAAAGGCGGACAATAACAAACCTGTTTTCATGGGGTTATTGTGAAGATTGGACTAGTTACTCTATGTAAAACTCTTAGAGCCCATAGTAAACGCTAAGTATTAGCCATGGTTATTATTTATGACTATAGTTTGGAGAGTTAATTATGATGTCTCCTCACCCGCTGGGAAAAAAATCTAAACTAACAATTTGGATGTTATCTGTAGGTGATACAGTCACAAATACATAACCCTAAGCAAGACTTAAGAAATTGTTTTCATCTACTAGAAGTTTTTCCTGTCTCAGCAAAGGTTTAACTTAAACATAATTATATGTAACACTAAAATAAATTCTCTAATGAAAATATTGCTATAGAACAATTTTTAAAATAACTGAGTAGGGTGCCTTCTTAGAAGCCTTTGCGGGGTTATTCCAGGGTTACTTCTTTCCGTTTATTCTTTGGCTCTCCTGCTTGGATGTTCCCTTCTCTGTGGTGGCTGGGCTTGTTTTGGGTTGGGTTAGAGGGACGGGGCGTCTGTTAGCAGCAGGAGCTGTTTGCACAGACGGCTCCTCAGTCTGCTTCCTTCTCGCAGTGAGAGGCTTCATGTACTCCCTCCGACTGTACTCTTCACCTCAGGTGGAGAGCTGAGGAGAAACAGCAATGTGGGGCATTTATTTTGTCAGGTCCCTGCCCAATTAAATAAATAAATGATGTCAATAGCTTCACCGAGTTTCTTTCTTGTTGGACTTCTTAGAGAAAATAAAATAATCTTTTTCCTTTTTGACTGGGAGCTAACTACTGAGCATGAAGTAGAATGAGGCTTGCAGGCTTTTTCTAAATGGCCAGGAAATGATATGTTAAGCTTGACAGCCCTGGGGCCGTGGGGGGCCGTGGGGGGCACTGTGAGCTGCCACTGCCAAAACACCGCCAGGCAGCGCTGGGCCCAGGGAAACCGGTGTCGTCCCCTGATGGAGGGGGCATTAACACTAAGCTTTTGCATCATTACTCTAGGAATACTTGGACATCTTACAGTTTTTTGTATATACCTAATAACACCCATCAGAGACTTTTTAAAAAAGAATTTAAGCCTTTTGGGGAATTTCTGAACCATAGATGTATTTTCTGATGAATAGTTTTGAATTTTCTACTTGTTTTTTTTTTTTTTTTTTTTTTTTTTTTTTGTGGGTACCGGGGGGTCGACCTCAGGACCTTGCACGCCAGCAGGCGCCCGTGCCGCTGAGCGATATCACCGGCCCCTTTTTCGTATGTGGGTTCCGGGAGTCAAACTCGGGCCCTTGCGCTTGCCGGGCAGGCGCTTAAGCCGCTGAGCCATCTCACCGGCCCTACTTGTTTTTAAAAATAGGATATTTTTATGAGATACACATAGCCAACACCAGATATAGCCTCAAGAGCTCGTTTTGATTTTTCCTTTTTTTTTTTTTTTTTCTGTTTTGGTGATGCTGGGGATCAAACCCATGGCCTTGCACATGCTAAGCGGGTGCTGCACCACAGAGCCGCACCCCGAGCCCAAGTTTTGACACTTAACACTTTGTACACAGAGCTCGGATCTGGTTCCTAGATACTGTAAATATTAACACAAATTACACCTGATGTTGGTTTAAGAGATAATAAGTGGTACGATGAGACAGAAAGTGCGATGCCGAGTACACTTCGCTATTCTAGAAGAAGCTGTGTTTAATGATGTGCTGGTGTACGGAACTGGTGTGTCTTGTCACTTACACCATCTCTTGATTCCAAGGAGCAGTCACAGCAAAAGAACTGTACACCATGATGATGGATAAAAACATCAGCTTGATGATAATGGATGCGCGAAGAATGCAGGATTACCGGGATTCCTGCATTGTGGATTCTCTCTGTGTTCCTGAAGAAGCCATCAGTGCAGGGTGGGTCACTGTTTAGATAATACGGGCAGCTGCACAGCAGTGAGTGCTGACACCTGGAGTACAGGCTAAGAGAGGAGGTAGTCGTGTCTTTTCCTGTTGCCCTTTTATTCTTTGCTTCGTATTGACATGCCTTAGCCTTTTGAAGAGCAGCGTGAGAAATGTCCCACTGTCTATATTATCCCGGCTGTAGCATTTGGAGTCGTATTAGAAATAAAGCACAGCTGCCTTTGTATGCCCCTCACCTGACTTCTCTTGTCGTTTTCTGTTCTTGTGGATCATACGTACCAAATAGTGAACTAATTGAAGTGTTTCACAGGTAGAAATTTCCCAAACTATTACCTGTGATAATATGTACAAATACTCTTAAAAAAATGTATAGCCAAGTGATTAAAAATGTAGTCTCCGTAGTCAGGTTATATCAAATAGCTATCGTTTATTATGTTATTTCTAGCTAGTGACTAAACCTCTAGCTGGTCGCCATCTGTAAAGGGGGATTGTAATACACTGTCTACCTCAGGGGTGTCAAGACGTTTAAGTGAGACATTTTGTACGTACCACACACACTTAGTGCAGTGCCCGGCCCTAAGAGCTTACCAAAAAGAAAATTCTGTCCTTTCAGTAGGTCTTAAAGCTGTACAACAGTGTTAGGTTACTTCCATGCATGTATTGTAGACTAGAAATCACTGTGTCTTAGTGGCAGAGCTGAACTTGAATTTGTAGATCCAAGGCTGTTTCCACTGTTCCTGGCATTTTTAAATAAATCATATGACCTCTGATCTTAGTTTATGGGATTGGATTCGTTGTAATCTATGGTTGTAGCCATGTGAATTGGCACCTACCCATAATCCTAGATACTCGTGAGGCCGAGGCAAGAGGATTGCAAGTTTGAGACCAGCCTGAGAACTCATCTCAGAAATAAAAATTAGGGCTGGTGAGATGGCTCAGCAGCATAAGCACCTGCCTCGCAAGTGCGAGGGCCCGAGTTTGACTCCCAGAACCCACATACGAGGAAAGGACTGGTGATATCGCTCAGCGGCACGGGCGCCTGCTGGTGCGTGAGGTCCTGAAGTCAACCCCCGGTACCCACAGAAAAAAAAAAAAGAAAGAAATAAAAATTAAAGAGGGATGGAGCACCCGCTTAGCACATGCAAGGCCATGGGTTCAGTCACTAGTACAGGCTTACCAACAGCGTTAAACCATGTATTTTTAGAAACTAAATAAAATTTACATAGTTCTTAGCATATCACAGACACTTGGTAAATGTCCGACCTGAGGAATAGCGTGCTTTGAACCGTGTTGTGGAGTAATCAAGCAGATCTGAATGTATTCCCAGGACCCGAAGAGACAGAGCTGCAGGCTTTGGGTGGTCTGTACCAGGGGAAAGCTGGTGGTCTCTCATGAGTTTGCAGTCAGGGCGGCTGTGAATCTCAAAATGATTTTAGGTTGAGGATTAAAGGGGAATGAATTGCATACTGAGAAAATGATTCCCTTATAATTTCTGTTCCAGTCCTAAATTGGCTAAAAGCGGTTTCAGTTTGAGCTACCACACCTTCTTAATGTTTCCTGAACTCCCGTTCTTACAGAGCACAGGCCTCGCGGTCTCTGGCGCCAGCCATACGCGCAGAAGCAGTGCTGTCCTGAGTGCTCTGCCCAGCGACCTGGCTGCACCGAGCGCACCCCTCGCCCGGCCTGCGGAGCCGGGGTATGGCACCACTGCTCGGTTGCAGCCCGTTTCCCCACCTATCCAAGAAACCACCAATCTTTTTCCCTTGAAGATGCAAAGTGGCTTTATTTTTCTGTCCTAGAAGCAAGCAACACCACTCCATAAAACAGAATAAGCGTTCTGATGGGCTGAGCATGAAGCTACCAGTTTCTAATAGAATGTGCTCGTTTTGTCTGTTTTTCTGTTGCCCGTCCGCAGTCTTTAGGGCTGGCTGCCCGTGTTTCAGCTCGTGTTTCTCAGCACCTGTGTCACAGAGCAGAGTTGCGGCTCCTTCACTCTTCTTGCTGTGTCGTCTCCCCTTGTGTGAACACAGCGTGACCAGCATCTTCGTAGACTTACCTTTTATTTATTGGCTATGATGCCGTTTTCTATAGACATGTAGTTTCTTATTAAAACTTATTAAGTTTATTTAAATAAAAGATGATTTTAAATTGAGTTATTAAGTTAATGGTTAAATCACATTTAAATATGGTACAAGTAGAGTAGAGTTGGCGCAAACCGTTAAGACGGCACATGAAGGACTGGTGTTTGGGGAGCACTGGTCGACACAGTTGTTTCCCAAAGTGTGTTCTCTAGAATGTTAATCCCGAGAGCAGTATTTAGGCAAATACATGACTAGAGTTGGAAACGGTTCTTAAGAATATCACGTTTCATTTTTCTTATTCTTCGTAGACCAAACATCTGATCTCTTCACTATCAGGAGAGGAAATAGGACTACTTATATATTTATTAGTGCTGAGGTGAGGCACCCCGGGCCTCACACATGCCAGGCAAGTGCTCTACCACTGAGCCACATCCCCAGGCCTAGGAGAAATTTTATATTATTTCTTCCTCCTCCTCTTCTCTTTTCTTCTCTTTTTTTTCTTTTTTCTTTTCTTTTTTTTTAGACAGAGTCTCACTGTGTAGTGCAGACTGGCCTTGAACTCGCTTATGTAGTCCAGACTGGCCTCCAACTCACAGCGATCCTCCTGCATCAGCCTCCTGGATGCTGGGATTATAGGCATGCACCACCACACCTGGCCCTCTTCTCTTTCTTTACTTCCTAGAAGATACAGTAACCAACATTATTATTTAGGAATGGGATTTTTAAAGGTTTTTTTTTTAATGGAAATATCCAAACCATTTAGTCTTACTTGTGGATAATGTTTTGCAAGTCCTCTGTTTCCCAGTATCAGTCAAATATTGACATGCCTACTGTGTGCTACTAAGTGCTTTGGTAGAAATGGTGGCACTTCTTACCCAGAGGAGTACATTTGTATTACTCATTCAGCGACTCAACAAATGCTTACAAGCACTTACTGTCGGATGAGTTGACTGTGATTTTCAGTGCTGGAGCTAAGTCACTGAAAAAAATTACGGCCTTCGTAGAGCTTTAATGGGGAAATGGGATAGGTAAGACAGACAGTAAAACTTACAGAGTGAGTAATAAGTCTAATGTTTGATGAGTGCTGTGAGACGGTAGAGCGTGCATGTGTGCGTGCGTGTGTGGGGGGGTGGATCTTAACATTTAGTTCAGGAAGGCCTCAAAAGAAGTTATTAGCAAGTCTTGAAGAGATAAGGGAATAAGTGATGCAGATATTAGTGGGGGGAAGGGTTCCAAACTGAGAGGCAGCAAAAGCAGAGGCCCTCTGCAGGAGCAAACCTGGATGAACCAGGAGTCCCAAGGAAGCCAGCAGCTGGAGTGAGTAATAAAGGGGACACGAGTTACAGGAGACTACCCTGGGTGCTAGGGTCAAGGGCATGGTGTTGCTGGCTATTGTGAGTACTTTTGCGCTTACATAAACAAAAGATGAGGGGAACAGCATGATCTAATGCAGCACTGACGTTATTCAGAGCTGATTTTAAGAGGCAGCAGAACAAAGAGCCAAATTGCCTGAGTTTTAATCTTACCTCCACTTACCCAGCTGTAACCTTGGGCAAGTTGACCCTTTTGTGCCTGGTTTCCTCATCTATAAAATGGATTAATGTCTGCTTACAGGTTGTTGTGAGGGTTCGGTGAGATCAGTGAGGAGAAGGATCTAGGACAGTGTCTGGCACGTGGTAAATGCGGTGTGTGTGTGTGAAGTGAACTTCTTACTGTTGAATTACTGATGCTGTGTAGGTGTAAGAGGACTGCAAAGTGAACAAGGTTATCCAGGTGATCGCCCATTGTTTATTTTGGCTGAGAGCCAGATGACTCCCTCTGCTTTCAGTTTTGGCTCTTTAAAAAAAAAAAGCGGGGGCTGGAATTGAATCTACTTCTTTCAGTCTCTAATTATTAACATCATTTACCAGCACACAGTAGTGAGAAGGTTAAAGGTTTTAGGCTACTTAATATCTTAATATACAATGTGACCCTAGGAAGGAATTTACTTAAAATTGGTTGTGCTGTGGTACAGGCTAGAAGAAAACTCAGTGTCTTCCGTTAGTGTACTAGGATCTCATCAACGTTTGCCCCAATATGAATGTTGATACGTTTCAGAGTCACTGCTAGTTGGATTGAAGCAAACCTCCCAGAGGACTCTAAAGACACATGGAAGAAGAGGGGCAGTGTGGATTATGTGGTGCTGCTTGACTGGTTTAGTTCTGCACAAGATTTACAGCTTGGGACGACTCTGCAGAGTCTGAAAGACGCGCTTTTCAAGGTTAGCAAGTTTCTCTGTCAGTTTACTGTAACTGCAAGCCCCCTCTGCTTTATTAGGAAGCCATGTGGACTCGTTGTTTTCTTAAGAACTAGAAGATCCATCATGCTTTGTGGAATTTTTTAAAATTCAGATTTAAAGAAAGTTTTTTGAATCACCAAATAATAAACTGATCTATGTAAAATTTAATTTCTTGTTTTAAGAATTAAGCCAAAGCGTAAAAGCAAAAGAAGTTACTGAGGGAAAAAGATTGACAGATTTGACTTCATAAAAAAATTTGTTAGATGTAAAAACAAAACAAAAAGACAACCCCACACACATAATATTAAAAGACAGAAGGCAAAAATATTTTCAACAAATAAGTATTTTGAAACACCCAAAATCTGAAAAGATTGTAGACCTAACCATAGAAATGGTCAGCTTTATTAGTATCAGGTAAATGCAAATTGAAATGAGTGCCGCACTCATTGATTAAATTAACAAAGACTTTAAAGATGCTTGGTGTGACTTGTTGCATTACTAACAGTGGCACGGAAGGCTGGTAAACACCTCATGAGAATAAAACTCTTTCTGCTGCTGAGACGCTTGATGGCTGGGACGTTTCCCCCAGTAGCACAATCTTAAAGGCTTAACACAGTTCCTGATTTAACATAGGAAAGCAGAAATATACATAAATATGGGCTGATTGTATTGAAACTACCAGTATTCCACTGGCTTTGACCTACGAAAGTAGCAGTTTCATGAAGTTCAGCCTGAGAAATGTAAAAATTTAGAGTAGGATAAGGGTGACATAATAAATCAGTGAGGAACAGATGGGCAGAAATGAATGGGGACAACCAGGGAGCCAGCCAGTAGATAACGGAAAGTGAATTCCTGCCTAGTAAGTTCTTAGACCAGACTAGATGCCAAGTAGATCACAGGTACAAATGTGTACATTGAAACAGTAAACTACTAGAGAAAGCGTTGATTTTTAAAAATTGTCTTGATTCTAAACCAAAATGCCAGAGAAGATCAGTACATTATTAAACCGTGTAAGAAATGGCATAAAGTTAAAAAATCAGGAAAAATATTTGTAACAGCTATGACTAGTTTCCCTAATACTTGCAGTGTTCACTAAGAAAATAGCAAGCAATTCTATAGAAAAGTGGTAAAAGTTGAGATTAGTTGTTATAGAACAATTAAAATGGTTAGTTAATAAACATGAAAAGTAGTTCAACTTCTCAAGTGGAGAAATGCTAATTAAAACAAGACACCATCTTATGTCCACTAGTTTGGTAAAAATTATAAAGACTTGTAATGAGCATTCTCGTAACACTGTTGGTCACAGGTATGAATTGGTATCGTCTCTGAAGGGGCAGTTGGACATCATCTACCTGACGTTTAAACCTGCAACACTTCTCCTGGGAAATGGGGTGATAGTAAAGAAATACACAAATATGTATTTTAAATGATGATTTTGAAGAGTCACTGTATATATATTCAAAATGTGCTTGTCTTGGCTCAGCGCCTCCGCTTGTGGGAACCGTCCCTGGGGCGGTCATGGGGTGTGTACCTGTGTAAGGGGCACGGAGTGGCTCAGTGTTGCTTATAATTCAGTGGGGGACGGTGTTCAAATGATTCCATTTTGAGGTGTTTGTGCATGAAAGAGAGTAGTATCTAATCGTTATAAGTGATATAGCTCTTTATTAATAAAAGATGTTCATATGAAAGAAAAGCAGCATCATAAGAGTTTCATTGTCTTGTAAAAACAAAACTAAAAAAATGTGTATCTAAGTAGAAAACTCTGGGAATAAACTGCCTCAAAGAATGTATTTACTATGTTTTGCAAACATATACTGATAAAAAATAAACTAATAATAAACTCCAAAATGTTAAATGGTATCTGTGGGTTGTGAGGTATTAGGCAGTTTTTATTTTATATTAATTAATTTTCTAATTTTTCTTTTAAGATCATGGATTACTTGTGTGGTTTGTAAAACCTGATCTATATATCTATTGTACTTAATGTGGAATTTTTGAATTCAGTTATTTTTTCATCATTTAGAAAATGAATCTTGCCTTGGGAGCAATTTAACAATTCCCATTTGTTGTGGTTTTAGCTGTCAGTATACTGCTGCCATATTAAAAATGTCGTTTCCTTATCTTATAGTGGGAAAGTAAAACTGTCCTGCGCAGTGAGCCCTTGATTTTAGAGGGAGGCTATGAGAACTGGCTCCTTTGCTATCCCCAGTACACAACAAATGCTAAAGTCACTCCACCCTCACGAGGCAAGAACGAAGAGGTGTCTATCTCATGTATGTATGTGGAAATTTTTGTTCAAAGTTACTTTAGTAAATATAAAATAGATTATTAATGTTTTAGGGTCATGGTCTTTGTCGTACGTGTGTTTGTCCTGTTTTCAGTTAAATATACATGTAGCGGGCCGGTGAGATGGCTCAGCGGCTTAAACGCCTGCCTGGCAAGCGCAAGGGCCTGAGTTCGACTCCCGGATCCCACATACGAAAAAGGGGCCGGTGATATCGCTCAGCAGCACGGGCGCCTGCTGGCGCGCGAGGTCCTGAGGTCGACCCCCCATACCCACAGAAAAAAAAGATACATGTAGCCTAGAAGACAGCTGGGATTGTCATATCATTTAGTTTATATTTAACGCTCACATACAACATGTGCGACAAATACAAGTACTGCTTATGGAGCTTGCTATTCTTTAAAAAAATGTTATTCTTTTGCGGATTTTAGTGGATTTCACTTACCCTTCACTGGAAGAATCAGTTCCTTCCAAGCCTCCTGCTCAGATGCCACCTCCTTCTCTAGAAGTAGATGAAAACACAGAATTCACAAGTGATCAAGGAGGACCGAATGTGCCAGTGCCAGCTGAGCCAGTCGCTGCTGCCAAAGCTGGTGTTTCACCCACGACTCAGCCAGTGGCTATTGTGAAGAACGTTCCGCAGGTATTGTCTTGCTTGTAACTTTGTTCTCCGTCTTCATACTGTATTAAACATACAGTACAGAAATGGAGTTTTATATAAAATCTTAACATCTCAGGGAAGTATCACTTAGAAGAAACTCGTCTTGGCACCTCTATTTTTACAGAGTTTTTTGGTTGTATTCTATTAGAATGGATAATTCAGAGGATTTCAAACCTATCTAATGACTGTTTACCCAAGCAAGAGTCAGTAATAGCTTCCGTTTCCACAGAGATGTGGAAAAATTCTTTGGGTTTGTTAGCTTGCTTGTTTGTGTTTTACTTGGCCCGTAGTACAGTTGTCCCTCACAATCTGCTGGGGACTTGATCCGGGCTCCCCGAGGGGAGGGGAATCTGTGGACGCCCAGCCCTGTATGGGAAGTGGTACTGTATTTTGGAGAGTTGGATGGATCCTCCCTTATGCTTTCAGCAGTAACTGGCTTAGTTTTAATACGATGTAAGCAGCTGTCACCCTGTGTTGTTTAGCGAATGATTGCTAGACAAAGTCTGTAAAGTTCAATGAAGACACAATTTTTTAAAATGTTTCTGATGTGGAACCTGTGGATATGGAGGGCCAAATGTGTTTTCCCAAATAGGTAAAGATAGAAGAGGGTTGTCAACAATTTTGGTTTTAAAACAAATTGTTTTAGTTCTGTTTTATTTAAATGTGACACTTTAACAATAATTTATATAAAACTTTAAAAATAACCAAGATGTTTGAGGAAAAAGTGGCAGCTCCCCTGTGGCACTGGGATTAAACTCAGGGCCTGGCACTGAACTACATCCCCCCCCCTTTTTTTTTTTGTGGGTACCGGGGGTCGACCTCAGGACCTCGCGCGCCAGCAGGCACCCGTGCCGCTGAGCGATATCACCGGCCCCTTTTTCGTATGTGGGATCCGGGAGTCGAACTCGGGCCCTCGTGCTTGCCAGGCAGGCGCTTACGCCGCTGAGCCATCTGCCCGGCCCCCTCCTGCCCTTTTTTACTTTTTATTTTCAACACAGGGTTTCTCTGAGTCGTTAGGTAGCCCCGCCTGGGGTCAGACCAGCTGTCCTCCTGTGTCAGTCTCTCAGAGTACTGGGCTTACAGGTGCGCGTGAGCACGCCCAGCTTTTATACCCATACACATATGTATTCAGTTTTTATAATACGCATATATACTCACACTGCATGTGTGTGTGTGTGACACTGTACATGTGTGTCCACCCGAAAATGTATCAGGAAAAGAAAAACTGGTGTAAATATTTCAGTACTAAATTTATTGAGATTTTGAGATTAATACAAGTTTCTTTGGCCTCTACAATTACAAGAGGTACACAAAGTGGTGGCCATCAGCTTCCAGACATTTATTAGTACGGCAAACTGCTGAAGTTTTTTTGGCAGACTCTGTGTATATGTGTTGGGTCAGGGTTTGCAAGGGAAAAGATATAATACAGGACACATAATTTATAGAGTTATTTTATAGTAGTCACTCAAGAGTCAAATACAAGAGTGCAGGAAATCTGTCCACACACTAAAGACCCAAAGAATCCAGCTGAAGGCCTGGATCCCATAGCAATGTCCTGCACGAGTCCTGCTGAAGACCTAGAGCCCGTGGCAATGCCCCGCACAAGTCCAACCAGAGGCCTAGAGCCCATGACAATGTCTCGTGCAAGTCTGTATCAAGGATCTGCACTGGGAAGGCCCTTAGGTGAGTGGTGGAAGCTAGAAAGTCTGCGCCAGCGGGATGAAGGGTCTGTGCCAGCAGCTGAGGGATCTGCACTGGAGCCAGGAAGCGATGCTCAAAGTAAGAACCAGAGCACCCCCAAAAAGAACCGCAGCCATCCTCAGCAACAGTGAGGTCCTGAGCTCCTCCGACGATGAGAACAGCCAAGTTCCTATCAGGAAAGCCAGCATGACAAGCTCCACCAGGAGAACCAACAGCACCCCCTCTTCCTCTCTAGTTCTCCTTTTTATGTTGTTAGCAACAGTTCTCAGGTGGGCCCTCCACACCCAGCACCACACTGACTCAGTTCAGCTGGGTGTTACAAGTTGACCACCAGTTGTCAATCCACCACAATATGGTAAAGGAGAGAGGAGAATGGTGAAATCCAAGTTTTTTGACTTATGCAAAAAAAGTGGGGAGGTGAAGAACAGAAGTGGTGAGATAGATAAAAATATTAGTTTTGGGGCCGGTGAGACGGCTCAGCGGCTTAAGCGCCTGCCTTGCAAGCGCGAGGGCCCGAGTTCGACTCCCGGATCCCACATACGAAAAAGGGGCCGGTGATATCGCTCAGCGGCACGGGTGCCTGTTGGCGCGTGAGGTCCTGAGGTCGTCCCCACCGGTACCCAAAAAAAAAAAAAAAAAAATATTAGTTTTGTTTGAGCAAGCATTTGAGACCTGCAGATTGCTAATTGGAGATGTCCTGAGCTATAGAAGCTCTTGTTTTCTAGTATACATAATGCCACCTTGAGAGTAGCTGAGATTGTAGGTGTGCACCACTGCACCCACGTATAGCTTTTTTTTTCCATTAGGTTCTACTTGAAGATTTATTAATGCTTTCCTATCCTTTTTCCAGTAAGACTTTTTAATATTTTTCATTTATTTCCCCAGATAGAGTTAAATAGCATTTCACATACGAAGTGGATGACATTGATTTGTAGAGCAGACTGTGACTAGAAGTTTGACAATTTTTATTGTAAAATGAGGTTATTCATTTCTTCATTTTTATTTTTTTTAATTTTTTAATTTTTTAATTTTATTTTTTATATGCGGGTACTGGGAGTCGAACTCAGGACCTCGCACTTGTCAGGTAGGCACTTATGCTGCTGAGCTATATCACCGACCCAATTTCTTCATTTTTAAAATCTTTAGTATTTCTGATTAAATTGTAAAACTGAGCAGAATTCGATTAAGCAAGTTTTCTTAAAGTGTAAATTTGAGAAATTCTAAAAAGAACTTAGGTTGTTGTACATCCTTACAAGTTATTCATCATATTTGTGTTTTGGTTCTGTTTTTTGAGACAGGGTCTTGCTATGTAGTTCAGGCTGGCTTGGACTCACGGTGATCCTCCTGTCTCAGCTTCCCAAGTGCTGGGATTACAGGCATGTACCCCCACGGCCAGCTAGTCATCACATTCGAACCTTAATCCTTTTTGGTCCCAGTGTGACTCTCAGCTATGTACACTTCGTCAAACTGTTTGAGGTTCTACATTTGACCTTAGCCAAAGGGCACAGAAGTGATTAAGGATCTTTTATTTGAAAGACAGCTTGAAAATTTACAAACAGGAGTTTCTGATGTTTAGAAGGAGAGACTTGTATAAAAATCAGTCACAGTGGGCCGGTGAGATGGCTCAGTGGCGTAAGCGCCTGCTTTGCAAGCGCGAAGGCCGGAGTTCGACTCCCGGAACCCACATACGAAAAAGGGGCCGGTGATATCGCTCAGCGGCACGGGTGCCTGTTGGCGCGCGAGGTCCTGAGGTCGACCCCTGGTACCCACAAAAAAAAAAAAAAAAAAAAAAAAAAAAAAAAATCAGTCACAGCCTAACACAGTATCATTGCGGTACCAGTTACTGCAGTACAGAGCAAGGTGAGAAATTCTAGCTGAGAGAGCTGGAGAGGCTGTCATGTAGCAAGTAGTATTTCATATGGGCTTGGAATCTGCAGATGTAAGAAACAAGTAGAAAATTGTGTGACTAGAGGCGCAGGCTTGCTTTGGCACCAGAGAACAGTTTTTGAATGTATGGTCATGAGTCTTGTTGGAGAGGAAAGTGTGACACTAGACAAGATTGGAAAGACAGACAAGAGGCATCAAGAGACTTGGATCAAATTTGAATTTTATCCTATAAGCACAGGGGGAGCATTAAAGATTTTAAATTTGAAAGTAACTGATATATAAATTTAATGAAGTCCTAAACAAAATACCAATAGCATTCCTCACAGAACTGGAGAAAACAACCCCAAAATTCATGTGGAACCAGAAGAGAGCCAGAATAGCAAAAGCAGTTCTGGGCAACAAGAGCAAAGCAGTAGACACTACAACCCCAGACTTCAGGTTATACTGCAAAGCTACAGTGATAAAAACAGCATGGTACTGACACAAAAACAGACATGTAGATCAGTGGAAGAGAATAGAGGCAACAGAATAGAGGCTACAGAAAACTCCTGACACATTCAGCCATCTAATCTTTGACAAAGGGACCAAAAACATACTCTGGAGGAAAGATAGCCTCTTTAATAAACGGCGCTGGGAAAGCTGGCTGTCCAGATGCAGAAGGTTGACTCTAGAGCCATATATCGCCACGTACTAAACTAAAAATGGATCAAAGATCTAAATGTTAAAACAGAAACACTTAATCTCGTGGAAGATAAAATAGGTAAAACTCTTGAAGACATAGGCATAGAGAAGGACTTTCTGAACAGAACCCCAGTTGCACCAGAAATAACTTGTATCAACAAACAAATGGGATTCTGTCAACTTAAAAAACTTCTGCACAGCAAAGCAAACAACCGACAGAGTAAAGAGACAACCCATAGAATGGGAGTTTCCAGCTACTCCTCAGACAGAGGACTAATACCTACAATAAAGAACTCAAAAAAATTAGACCCCCCCAAATAACAGGCCCAATCAAAAAAATGGACAACCAAAATAGCCTAATAAATTCCTGAAAAAATACATCTCTAGCCATTAGAGAAATGCAAATTAAAACACTGAGATTCCATCTTACCCTAGAAAGAATGGCCATCATCAAGAGAACAACAACAAATACTGGAGAGGCTGTGGGTGTGGGAGGAACCATTCTACGCTGTTGGTGGGAATATAAACTAGTACAGCCACTATGGAAATCAGTATGGAGATGCCTCAAAAAATTAAAACTGGAAATTCCATTTGACCCAGCTGTTCCCCCTCTAGGCATCTGCCCAAAAGAGTTAAAGATATCTTATTACAGTAATAACGTGCATACCCATGTTTATAGCAGTACAATTCATAACAGCTAATTCTTGGAAGCAGCCTGTATATCAGACACATAAGTAAGTATCACATGGCTTCTCTTATATGAGAAACCCAAAATGGAAATAAAAAGCAAAATAAAAGATAGATAATAGGAAACAGGGAGATAGATCTTTTGCAAATGGGAAGGTGTTGTAGTCAGGGTTTACAGGGCAATGGATTTAATACAGGACACCTAATTTATAGGATTATTTTATAATATTCACCCAAAGAGTCAAATGCAGAAGAGTGCAGGAAATCTGTCCACATACCACAGACCCAAAGAATCCAGCTGAAGGCCTGGATCCCAGCTGCACGAGTCCAGCTGGAGACCCAGAGCCCATGGCAGTGTCCTGCACGAGTCCAGTTGGAGGTCTAGAGCCCACAACAATCTGTATCAAAGAGCTGCACTGGGAAGGCCCAAAGGTCAGTAGTGGAAGCTAGAAAGTCCACGCCAGCGGGATGAAGGATCTGTGCCGGCAGGCGGAGGGATCTGCACTGGAGCCAGGAAGCAATGCTCAAGGTAAGGACCAGAGCTCCCCCAGAGAGAACCGCAGCCATCCTTAGTGACAGCGAGGACCCCAGCTCCTCCGATGATGAAAACAGCCTAGTTCAGGAAAGCCAAGCTTCTCCGGGAGCATCAGCAGCGCACCATCTTCCCCTCCAGTTCTCCTTTTTATGATGTTGGCAACAATTCTCAGGTGGGCCCTCCACACAGCACCACGCCGAGTCAGTTCAGCTGGGTGTTCTAAGTTGACCATTAGTGGTGGAGGAGTAGAGGAGGTGAAGCTAACATAAAAATAATTAAGACGTGTTATGTACATGCACCAACTCCCCATGATGAACATAATCATTATGTACTGCAAACACATACTAATAAAATAAAGTAAAATCATCGTAGCTGCACGTTTAAGATTAGGGAATAATAGAGCCAGGCAGGGTTGTGCATGCTTTTAATCCCAACAGTCTTGGAGACTGAGGCAGGAGGATCACAAGTTCAAACCCAGCCTGAGCAATTTAGAAAATTAATGAAACTGTCTCAAAAAAGAAAAGTGAGCTGGGGATGTATCTCAGTGCAGAGGCCCTGGGTTCAGTTCCCAGTACCACAAAAGGAGAGAGAGAGAGAGAGAGAGGATAATGGATTAAGCTATCAAAATGTGAATAGAAACATTTATTTTGGTTGCTGCTTCATCTTTTATTAACTTCATCCCTATAGTGGTTGTTCCTAGTACATTCTCAAATATGTGTAGAAAAGAGGGTATAGGTTTTGTTTTTGTTTAAAAAAAAAAATAGGCAGAAAGAAGTGAAGAGGTGCTAGAAATGATTTTTTTTCCTTCAGTACTTTCTACTTTGTTTTCCAGTAGAAATATGTGAAATGCATTTTATAAGAATACGGAGTAGTTTGTTACTGGCAGATGTTCCTGTAAATTCTCATTTTTGTTTCATTATACTGTATTTCCAAGAAATGAGTCACTTCTCTCAGTGGTGTAGAGTTAATATCCTGTTAAACTGAGGTAATGCATGTTTAACTCATTTGATGAGGAAGTTAGGTAATTCATGTCTTAGCTTGAAGGAAACTAGTTTTCTCTCTCTCTGTCTCTGTGTCTCTCTGTGTCCCTCTGTCTCTCTCTGTTTCTCTCTCTCTCTGTAGTGCTAGGAATCGAACCGGGTGTATTCTGTCACTGAACTACGTCCCCATCCCTTTTTTATTGAGGCAGGGCCTCATTAAGTTACTAAATTGTGCAAGCTGGGCTTGAACATGGGATCTTTTTGCCCTGGCCTCCTAGAGCGCTGGAATTACAGGTATTCACCGTCATGCCTAGTTTAGTCTCTTATTTCTACAAAGTTGTTATAGATTTTTTTCCCCTAGTACTAGGGATTGAACACAGGGCCTTCACACTGAGCCATGTCCCCAGCCCTCTTTTTTTTTTTTTTGTGGGTACCGGGGGAACGACCTCAGGACCTCGCGCGCCAACAGGCGCCCGTGCCGCTGAGCGATATCACCGGCCCCTTTTTCGTATGTGGGTTCCGGGAGTCGAACTCGGGCCTTTGCGCTTGCAAAGCAGGCGCTTACGCCGCTGAGCCATCTCACCGGCCCACCAGCCCTCTTTTATCTTGAGACATCTCACAGAGTTGCTCGGGCTGGGTTTGAACTCGCAGTTTTTCTGCCTCAACCTTCCAGAGTGCTGGGATTACAGGCATACACTACCAGGCCTGGCATTAGAATATTTATTCCTTCAACAACATATTTATTAACTGTGTGCCCAGCACCATCTCTACCTTTTTAGAACTTACGTTCTAGGAGGGAAGATTTCACCTATGTTTTTTAGGTAGGGTCTCACTGTGTAGTTTAGGCTTGCCTTGAACTCACTACGCAGCCCAGACTGGTCTGGAACCCACAGCGACCCTCCTGTGGGTGGGCATTATCTAGTGAACAGTTGATATGAAGACCTGAGTTGGAAGGAGCGTGGCGGTTTTGAAGACTGTTTTAAGGCAAGCACAGCTGGTGTATGGAATAGTAGGAGACTGCCAGACATAGTGATGCATGCCTGTGATTCCAGCACTCGGGAGGCTGAGGCAGGAGGATCACTGCGAGTTCAAGGCCAGCCTGAACTGCATTGTCTCAAAAAGACGAAAGGAAGAAAAGAGATAAGGCAGATGTAGGACTATACAGGGACTTACAGGCCATGATAAAGATTTAGACGTAATCAAAATATAGTGGGTAGCAATTTAAAATGTGAAGAACATGGTCAGGTTTATCTTGAAATGATCGGGCTGGCTACAGTATGGAGACGAGATTTAGAAGGATGAGTGGTTGGCAGCTGTGCTGTGGTCCTGGCGTGAGACGATCTCCGTATGACCGCGGCTGGTGGCAGCAGATGTGGAAGTAGGTAGGGGAGGAGAACCATAGACTGCAGAAAGGCAGGGAGCATGTGAGGGAACTCTCAAGTTCTGGTTTGTACGGCCTCTTGGGGACAGTTGTTCTCATGAAATAAGGCCATGTTCGTGAGGGAGTCACGAGTTCCATGTTGGCCATCGTGGGTTTGAGGCAGATGTGTGGTCGTCAGGAGCTAGTGAGCAGGCAGGTGGATATGTGGAAATAGAACTTGAACCTAGGTGTGGCGGCTCTAGATTTCATGTCTCAGCACGAGCACATTAATAAATTCCATATACAGAACCCATTGGGGTGGACTGAAAATGGCGAGCTGAGTCTCCCATTCGGGTTTGGCCGTTTGGGGAACCTGGCAGTGCACAAGCGGATGTGCAGGCCGCGCTGTCTCCGTGACGAGACAGTTCTTCATCACAGCTTAGTTTTGGGAACCACGGCTATACATTTTGCTTGTTTTTGTTTCTGTAGATTGATCGTACTAAAAAACCAGCAGTCAGATTGCCTGAAGATCATAGACTAAGATCTGAAAGTACAGACCACGAGCAGCAGTCTCCTCAGAATGGCAAAGCCATCCCTGACCGCTCCACCAAGCCAGCGTTTCCCTCGGCAGTTGCCGCGTTAACAGATGAAGAGAAAGCACAGATTCATGCAGAAGCCGCTCTGCTCATGGAGAAAAGCAGGCAAGAAAAAGAACTTCGGGAAAGGCAGCAAGAGGAACAGAAAGAGAAGCTGAGGAGGGAAGAAGAAGAACAAAAAGCCAGAAAAAAGCAAGATGCTGAAGAAAATGAAATGCCAGAAAATCAACAAAAAGCTAAAGAAGAAATGGAGAAGAGAGAAAGTGAACAAGCCAAGAAGGAAGATAAAGAAACCTCAGCAAAGAGGGGCAAAGAAACAACAGGATTAAAAAGACAGAGTAAAAGTGAACATGAAACTTCTGACGCCAAGAAGTCTGTGGACGACAAGGGGAAAAGGTGTCCAACCCCAGAAGTGCAAAGAAAGCCAGTGGGAGATGTCCCCGCCCCTGTGCCGGGAGATGCAAGTGCGGGCAAGGTGAGCAGAGCAGAACAGCTCAGGTGAAATGTCATGGAAATGCAACGCCAGGGCCTTCCCTGACAGGGCAGGCCTTTGAGTAGATTTCTCTGGGACTGTTGATTGTCCTGATCTGTGCACATTTGCTCACCTGCTTTCCTCTCTTTTTTTTGGCAATTCTGGGCATCAAATTCAGAGCTTCAGGCTTGCCAGGCAAGCACTCTAGTGCTGCGCTACATCCCAGTTCCTTTTTAATTTAAGTTTGAGACAGAGTCTCATTAAGATGCCTGAGCTGGCTCAAACTTGGGGTCCTCCTGCCTCAGCCTTCTCAGTAACTGGGGTTATAGGTGTGCACCGCCATACCCAGCACCTACTCTGCTTTGAGTCCAGTGACATACATTAAATGATTAATTGGCAGTGGAACTTGTGTCAGTAAAATGCAATGCATTCTTAATAACTGAGATAAGTAGCTACAGTCTTCATTTTTATGTTTGATGTATGATCATCAAAAGACCAGAATATATGGGCTGCTGATATAGCTCAGCGGCATAAGCGCCTGCCTGGCAAGTGTGAGGTCCTGAGTTCGACTTGCAGTACCCGCATAAAAGAAAAAAAAAAAAAAAAGACTAGAATATAATCTTCCTCTCAGTGTGGAGAAGTTAGATGCTAGTATTTGTATAATAAAGTTTGTATCTACCGAGAATGCATGTGAAATCAGTAGCATCATGACAGTCCAACATCTGGGCACAGCGGCGCAGGCCTAGGCAGGGGGATCCCAGGTTGGAGCCCAGCCTGGGCAACTTAGTGAGACCCTGACTGAAACAGAAAATAAAAAGAGCTGTGCATGTAGCTCAGCGGGTGAAGCAGCCCTCAGTTCCATCCCCAGTACCAGGGGGAAAAGCCCAGCCTTTATCTTTGCACACAGTCATATTTTGGGTCAGGTCTGTTTTGTTTTGTTTCTAGCTTTATCTATCCAAGTAATACTGGCAAGAACCCAATTAATGTTGCCTTTTTTCTGCTCTTGGCTACACACCCAAAATGGATTCCTAAAATTTTAGAGAACATTTTTATTGTTACTGTTGTTTAATCTAATGATGTACTTTCCATTTTTCTTCACTATGCAATTAATGGTGACTTTTAGATACTAAATTAGTTTTTTAATAGGAACAGTTAATATCCCTTTTATGGACATATAAATGGAAAAACATTTTTTAGTAGTATGAAAATGACCTCTGACAGAAGGCAAAATACCATCTTACAGAGTGTCACTCTTACAGAGTGTCTGCCTTTCTCTAGCAGCAGGTTAGGCAGTTACCAGAACTAAGAGCCCATACCATGCTGACCTCACCCAGGGAACAGGTGTCTGGTAACCTCTACTATAAAAAACAGAGCTGCTGTGCCGCAACCTAAATACCCCATTGGGTCTTTAATTTACAAGTGAAGCGGATGCTTAGACGTTGAGGATTTGCCTGAAATCATATAGGCAGCGAGATTCCAAAGCCACCTAAGTTCATTTTGCCTTATTACTGCCAAGCAGTGTTTAGAACTTAAAGCGTTCATGTTTTGGGTGCCAAATATCCCTAAAATCTAAATAACCCTCAATTATGACCTAGCTTTGCACTCTCCCTAAAACACACTGAACAAGTTTATATTATATTGCATGTATGTTCCCTTTAAAAGTAGAAGCAGTCTGTAATTTATTCTAGAATAAATTTTATTCAAAGTATCGCTAATAAAGTCTTTACCATGATCATTTTAAAAACAAGATAAAATTAAAGTGAATTATTTTTAAAGATCCTGTGATGTATAAGAACATATAAAAATGGATTTTCCATTTCTTAAATTTAGTCTATATAAAATTTTATATTCTCATTAATACTTAGAATTTTTTGGAGCACAGTCCCTCTCAAGGTAGTCAAAATCATATGGATTGAAATAAAAGAACGGCGCGCAGCGAAGCTGTGGTGAACGTGCACTGGTTATTAGCGCTTTATCCTTGGCCTCGTGTTACAAACCAGTGCTTCACAGCCTGCTTTGATTTTCAGCACTTTGTTTTTCATTGGTTCATCAAAACTTTCTAGTTCTTTCTCTTCAGTGCTAGGTAATTCCAGAGGGGCTCAAAAATACGTGTTTTGAATTCGACAGTAAAATAGAGTACACTTTTTAGTTTTTAGTTTTTGCCAGTATCAGATTTAAATTTATTTTATAAGTCTTTATCAAATTATCATAAACACAGATTAACTTTGTGGTTTCTTTGCTGTGCAGGAGCTTTGTAATTTGGTATGATCCCACGGTTTTCTTGGTATTATTTCTTGTGCCAGGTGTATTCATTCTTTTTGACTTGTTGGCACTGTTGGCTTGTATCTTTCTAAGATACACGAGAATTTTGTGTGGTGATGGTTTGGTGGTCATGGGTTTCCCGAGATGCTCTTTGTCATGGAAATACCTTATTTCTCCTTTAATTTTGAAGGAAACTTTTACAGGATACATAAGTTGGGGTTGGAAGTTGTTACATTTCAGGGTTTGAAACATTTCACTCCTGGCCGTTAAGGTTTGTATAAAGAAGTCTGCTCTAATTTTAATGTTTGCCTTTATACATGATTCGTTGCCTTTTCTCCCAGCTTTTAAGATTCTGTCCCTGTGGTGGACTTCCGTTACTTTGAGTATAATGTGGCATGGAGAGACCAAAGCTTCTCTTTTGGTCATGGCTCTTTGGGGTTTGATATGCCTTGTTTATCTTTATGTTTATTTTTTTATATTCGGGGAGTTTCCTGCCGTTATTTCTGTGCACAGGTTTTTATGCCATTTGTATCGTCTTCTGATTTTTTGACTTTTCTAATTACTCTTAGTTTTCTCTGCAGCATCTAGCAGTTGTTGGATCCATTTTTCATATTCTTCTGTTGCTTTAAGGTGTCTTTGAGTAGTTGGTCTTGGAAGGCATCATCTTCTAGTTCTGAAATTCTGTCTTCACATTGGTAGCTTCGGCTGCCCATGCTTTCAGTATAATTTTTAATCTTCTGGATTTCTGACTGAAACCTTTTCATTGACTAATTCTTTGCTAAACTGTTCTTTATAGTTTCGTTTAGGTCAGTTAGCTTTTTATTAGTGTCTTCTGAAAGCTCTCGGATCATTTTGGCTTTTTTTTTCCATTATCTGTTTAGTTACATCTTCTGTGATCCTGCTCAGTACATCTTTGATATGTTTTCTAACTTCTGTTACTCTTTCGAGTAATTCGAGTGTGGCTTACGCTGTTCTCCCGTTCAGTGCCTCCTGGATTGTCTTTGGGGAAGTTGGGAATTGTGGAAGGCATTTTGTTGCCTTGTCTTCTCATTTTTCTATTTTTTGTTTTTGTTTTGTGCTGGGTTTATGGACTCTTGTAATGTAAAGACATCGCTAGTATAGAGGCCCCTGTACTCAGTTTTCGGCGATGTACCGTGGGTGTGACTGAGTAGTCCTTTGTGTCAGCCCGGAGATCTGACTGCCTTGGCTAAATTGGGAGGGGAGGACGCAGTGTAATTGGCCCAACACTGAGTTCTCTGGGTGTGTACTGTAGTAGTGTTAATGTCGCAAAGGGAATCTGAGTGTTGCCTTACTGAGAAAACCCATTAATAGCAACAATTATGCCACACTGGTAATATCAGCACATCAGCCACAGTGGTCTCGTCCAAGACAGATCAGTTATTAACATATGGTAAAAGCCAGTTATGTATCACCCTTAACCCTAGAGAAATCCACAATTACAGTGTAAACATTAAGACGACCCAGGTAATGACTTATAGTTAATATGTACTAATTGCGACAGCTGTATCTCTGCTAATGGTAAAAAAGAATTCAGTAATTTTATAGAGTTAACTGTCTAAAGATTAATAAAGCTTTATGGTTATAAAAGATACAGGAGGGCCAGTGAGATAGCTCAGTGGCACAAGCGCCTGCTGGCAAGCGCGAGGTCCTGAGTTTGACTCCTGGTACCCACATAAAAAAAAAAAAAAAAGGATATGAGGAGCAGGAGAGAGACGTAGTACAAGGGATCCTATTGGGGAGTAGGAGGATGTTTATAGCAGTAGGTAAAGTTAAGAGAAAAAACTGACAAGAAATAGAAGGAAAATAGAGGGAGAAAAAAAGAAATGTAGTGATACCTTGATTGTCAAACTCAATTCATTTCAAATTCGTGTTTGAACACTGAAAAGTTTTGAGAACTGAACATATTTTTCCTATAACAAATAATGGAAAACCAAGTAATTGGTTCTGAGGCCCAAAAAATCACACTTATAAATTCATTTTTCCAGGACTTTGATAAATTTTGCAGTGATTTCTTTTTTTAATTCTATTGTGGTTCTCAGTTTTCCTCTTAGCTTTTCTGTTGTAATCACTGACTTTCTTTGGAGCCATGGTTGTGATACTTTATGCAAATAAAGTGCAAAAAACACCACGACTACAAATGTTCTAACAAACTACTACAAGCACTGTGTGTTGTCTCGGCAGGAGCGGTGCTGAGACTGAAGTGTCACCTCCTCGTGTCCACAACGAGACGCGACGTGCGGCTCCCGCTTGGCCCGTACAGGTGTTTTCAAGCTGGATTTTTGGTTCCACTATCGAACAAAGTTACAAACACCAAGCAGATTTTTCCGAACTTTGCTGTTCGAGTAGTGGAAAGTTCAAGCTCTGAGCCATTCAGTAACTGAGGTGTCAGTACGGGAGTGAAGATAAGAAAAAATTAAGGGGGGAAGAAAGGAAAAGAGATAAGCAAGGATCATTCTGCTGTGGGTGTATTTTGAATAATGCTACTGTGAATATTTCTGCATGTCTTTGTATGGAAATACGTTATTTCTTTTGAATGGGCACTTTGAGGTGGAACTGTTTTGCCTTTTTGTTTTGTTTTTGTGTTTGTGGTGCTGGGGATCAAACCCAGGGCCTTGTGCATGCAAGGCAAGAACTCTACCATTGAGCCGTATCCCCAGCTCTCCTGTGTTTAGTTTTATGAAACTTTTAAAAAACTTGCCAAAGTGTTTTCCAGGGTGGCTGCCCCCATTTTGCCTTCCCACTAGCAGCAGAAGGAAAGGGAAGGGAAGGGGAAGGAGGGAGAAGGAAAACTATGAGGTGGAAGATATCTGGGAAACCACATTTCCTTCTCCTTCTCCTCTTCCTCTTCTTCTTCCTCCTTCTCCTCCTTCTCTTCTTCCCCTTCCTTCCCTTCCCTTTCCTTCCTTCCTTCCTTCTTTCTTCAGTATTAGGCATTGAACCCAGGGCCTTCACACTGAGCTCCATCCCCAGCCTTTTTTATTTGTTTTTATTTCGACACAGGATCTCACTGTGTTCCCTTGGCTGGGCTTGTATTTGCCATCCTCCTGCCTCAGCCTCCCAGAGTGCTGGGGTTATAGGTGTGCGCCACCATGCCTGGCTTTTCATTTTTAATGGAGTTTTTCCAAGCACAAATGTTTTTGTGGGCAAGTCCAGTCTGCCAGTTTTTCTTATTCGACTCATGCTCTTGGTGTTTATCTAAGGACTTTTTGCCTAACCCAAAGTCATAAACTAATGAGAAATGTTTTCTTCTTAAAATCTTATAGTATTAGTTCTTACAGTTAAATCTGTGTCCATTTTGACTTAATTTTTGTATATATTGTAGTCTCCCCTTGTTTGTACTTTCTCTTTTCCTTGGTTCCAGTTACTCTGGTTCAACCATGTTCTGAAAGTATTAAATGGAAGTTCACAGAAATAAACACTTTATGCACTTTAAATAACTTTTATAATAGTATATTGCTGCAGTTGTTCCATTTTCTCTTTGCTGTTGTTAACGTCTTGCTGTGCCTGATTTCTGAATCACACACAGCTTCCTCGTGGGTGCGAGTGGGTAGCGCGTGGAGAGGTTCGGCATGCTCCAGGCTCCAGGCGCCGCGGAGACCCCGGCACGCGCTCCGTGGCCGGGAGGGGCCGCTGTCGCGCGAGAGAAGGGTCTAGGCTTCTCTTTCTGCGTACGCTGTTCATTTATCCCACTTGCCTTTGATTTTTTTCAAGCATGCAAATTCTGTTACATGTTTATGTTCGAGGGAATTATATTCTAAGACAGGAAGAATATGAAGATAGAAATTGGGTGGGCCTTCTTCTTTTCTGTGAATAGTGATTTTCCATTAAAGAAGTGGGAGTACTATCATCCAGTTTTAGGGTTGGCGCCTCCGTGTATTGGCCCGCGTTTGCTTGTGTGATACTTGGTCAGTGTGTTGTGGGACGAGCAAGTATGGAAGATGCGGAGGGGAGCAGAACGACTTCGCCTCGGCCATGTGTGTCATTGTGAGGCCTTTCTCACTTGTTTGGGTCCCTCGTCGAGCTCTTCATGAACCGCAGTGGAAGGGTGTCTCTCTCTGCCTTGTCTCCGCCATCGTTACGTCTTTTCCACACATCCTGTCTGTCACTGCAAACCCAGAAAGCACCGAAGTTAAAACTCTTAGGGGCCTCAGGAACTGCAATTCAGGAAAGCTAGATTCGGACTGCTCTAAGCCAGTGCTCCACAGGGAGGGAAGGTGCTGTGTGATAGGGGGTGTGTCACATAGGAGAGAAGGGACGGCGTGTGTACGCTGAATAAAAGCACCCGTACAGCAAGAGTTGCATCACCTCGCGATGCACGTCTGAGTCTTCGGGCGCAGGGTTTGTTCTGACGCCCACTGTCAGGAGGTGACCCAGGCTCACGTCCCAGGCAGCAGCTGTGGTCGTTAAGTCCTGCTTCCAGGTGGCCTTCAGATGCCACTGTAAAAAGCTCTTTTCTTTTAAAGCTCTTGGAATGTTGTTTTCATCATAATTTTTCCTTTTATTTTCATGCTCCTCTTCCTCTTAATGTAGTAATATTTAGACCTTGAGAGAAACAGATTTCTTTTTTCATCTTTGAACCTGTTTTTAAAACATGAAATGGCAGCCAAGGCAAGGTTCTTTGGCACAAGTACCTAAATTTATAAATGGCAAATTTTAACTGAAAAATCAGACTTTCTTTTTTCCCCCCAAACAGGCTCCACGGGAGCCTTTGACGAGAGCACGGAGTGAAGAAATGGGGAGGATCGTCCCAGGACTGCCTTCCGGCTGGGCCAAGGTAACAGAACTGGAAATAAATAATATGGTTACTATGTTCTTAAAAAAAAAAACAAGTATTTTATTTTATGTCTTCTCTAATGAAGAAGCAGTTCTCTTTCTTCAGTATAAGAGGACATAGCTCTTTCTCCTAATTACTGCAGGATTAGATTTCTCAATACCCAACCTGGGCTTCTGGCTGCAGTACATGAGCATTCTGGCAATATTCTTTAGTAGTAGTGTGTATGTGCCAGATGTGGTAGCACACACCTGGAACCCCAACTACTTGAGAGGCTGAGGCAAGAGGATTGCAAGTTTGAGGCCAGTCTGGGCAACTTAATGAGACCCTATTTCAAAATAAAAAAGGTTGTGTATGGGGCCGGTGAGATGGCTCAGCGGCTTAAGCGCCTGCCCGGCAAGTGCGAGGGCCCGAGTTAGACTCCCAGATCCCACATACGAAAAAGGGGCCGGTGATATCGCTCAGCGGCACGGGCGCCTGCTGGCGCACGAGGTCCTGAGGTCGACCCCCCGGTACCCACCAAAAAAAAAAAAAAAGTTGGGTATGTAGCTCAGTGAGAAGGCCCTGAGTTCAGTCCCCAGTACCAAGTATTAATAATCATAATTATAATGTATTACTCTAAAACCTAAATTTCTTTGGAAGTTTAATTAGAGAACTGATTATCACCATTTTACTGAAATTATTTTAGGGACTGGCAGTGTAGCTCAGGGGTGGAGCACATACCTTTTAATCCAAAAGCAATTTTAGCTGGAGTACTTTGGTATAAGTTGTTTCTATGTAATGGTCATTTTGGGTTTTTGACCTTTTTTATTTTTCCTTTTCCATCTAAGTTTCTGGACCCGATCACTGGAACCTTCCGTTATTACCATTCACCCACCAACACTGTCCATATGTACCCACCAGAAATGGCTCCTTCCTCTGCTCCTCCTTCCACCCCCCCGACTCACAAAGCCAAGCCCCAGGTTCCTGCCGAGCGGGACAGGGAGCCGTCCAAGCTGAAGCGCTCCTACTCCTCCCCAGACATCACCCAGGCCGTGCAAGAGGAGGAGAGGAGGCGGCCCACAGTAACACCGGCCGTGAATCGGGAGAACAAGTAAGTGTCCCCACTCCTGGAGCTTGAATGACGTAGGTACGGCATTTTAATACCTCTGCTCTAAATAGATCACCGGACTGATGCTGAGTCAGAAATTGCTTTGGATGGCCATTCCAGCCACTGCTATCTACCGTGGAGAAAAAGGAAATGAAAATATCCCTGGTTTTTCCCCCAAGCGATAACTTAATATTCAGGCGAGGTGTTATAAGTATTAAGATAAAAAGTGTTACCCACTTCGTTACATTTCATAGCACCCGTGCCACAGACGACCTCCAGTTTCTTTAGGCTTCCTGTGATTCTTCGTTCCTCTGAGGACCCTAACGTAGGGAGGTGTTGAGTCTGCACTGCTGCAGCGCTCAGGTTCCAGTCATGTGAGTGAGGTCATCCTGTGGTATTGAGGTGACAAGCGCTGGAGGGGGACGCGCTGCTGTCCTGCTGCTCCTCCTCGCTCCGCAGGTGGTGAGCAGTATCCATTTAAGTTTTCCATGGTAGTGTCTCATTTAGATGTTTTCCTGGGTTCTTCCCTGAGTCGAATGCTCCTGGCTTATAACACGTAGAGTGTGAGGAGATGGTTTTAAGTCTGCCTGCCACTTCAGATCCTTCATTTTGGGGGGAGGAGGGGAATAGATGGAAATACAGTTGGCCATGGGTTCTGCATCCGGGGTGTCAACCAGCCATGGATTGAAATTATTTGTTAAGATTCTTGGCCAAGAATAAGTCTCCTTTGCTGAAAAAAGAAAAAGGAAAAAAAAAAAAAAAAAGGAGAAAGAGGGAGAGAGGAGGAGAAAAGAAAAAGTCAGTACTGAACAGATGCAGATGTTTTTGGCCAGTCACTGTTTCCTCAACATTACAGTAAGACCTGTGGTCAGCTCGGCTCTAGACTTTAGGTAATAGTACTCCAGGTGCCCTTTGACACCTGCTCTCCATTCCTAGATATTATTTGATTCTTCAGCATTCTGGTTCAGTTCAAGTATTTAAAACTGCTAACCTCCCTGGGATTGTTTGAAAGCTAGAAAGAGCCTCTGTCCTCTGGCTCTTAGTTCACAAGAAATTAGAGAATCTCTCAGGCCCCTTCTAGACCCAGGGACCCACCTAAGAGGTTAAGAAGGTGGATTCCAGGACACAAGCAGGCCTGACCTGGTTACTGAGTGCCCCGTAAGGCCCAGCAGCTTGGGCACTGACGCACTAACTGGACAAAGGTTACTGTGGTGCTGAACTGCTGCCCTTTGCGGTGTGGGCCTCAGTTCAAGTGTTCGCCTCTCACCGTTTCCTGTATCTCTCTGTGCTCAGGCCAACATGCTACCCCAAAGCCGAGATCTCAAGGCTCTCCGCCTCTCAGATTCGCAACCTCAATCCTGTCTTTGGAGGCTCCGGGCCAGCTCTCACTGGACTTCGGAACTTAGGAAACACGTGCTACATGAACTCGATCCTGCAGTGCCTGTGCAATGCTCCGCATCTGGCCGATTATTTCAACCGAAACTGTTATCAGGATGATATTAACAGGTGAGTAAGTGTCTGTCTTTTGCAATACATTGTCGAAAGGACAGCCTAACCATGCTTCCTTAGTCCATTTTGTGCTGCTCAACAAAGTACCTGAGACTGGGTCATTTATAAAGAACAGAAATGTATTCTCATCGTTCTGGAGACCGAAGTCCAAGACATAGATGCCACCGTGCGGTAATGGCCTCTTGCTGTGTCATCACTTAGCAAAGGTGGAAGAATAAGAGAAGACGAGTGCCTTTGTCGTGCCCTTTTCTAAGTGCACTAAGCTCATTCTTGAGGGAGAAGCCCTGTGAGCTAATCACCTCTTAAGGTCCTGCCTCTTTATTTATTTATTTTTTTTGGCAGTACTGGGAATTGAACCCAGGGTCTGGAGTATGCTAAGCAAGTGCCCTGTCACATGGCTACGTCCTTAACCTGTTTTAGTTTTGAGACTGACCTTGAACTTGTAATCCTTCTGCCTCAGCGTCCTCAGTAGCGGAATTAGAGAAGGCCCTGCCTCTCAACATCGGCATACTGGCAGCACCTAAATTTTAGAGGGGATGTGTTCAAACCATAGCCCCTACCACTCAGCTCTGAAGAAGTCTAATTAGGAAAAGGGAAAATGTTTTTATTCACAAGAAAAATATAGAGGAAAACCAACTCTGAAAGACAGGTAGAAAAGAGCAGTACAAGAAGGCAGAAACTCACCATCATAAAACTGCAGCACGTTGATCAATGGGGGGATCAGAGCTTGCAGCCAGAATACACAAGTTGGAAAACTGTAAGCAGAGTAAGATCCGGAAGCGTATTTGGTAATACACCTGCAGGTATGTTCACGGAGGGCTACAGTGCGTGAATGCTTTAACGCTGACATCAAGAGTCCACCGTGCTTTACAAGATTTCCCTTTCTTGCTTTTTTGGTGACTTGAATTTTATTTGCACAGGTCGAATTTGTTGGGGCATAAAGGAGAAGTGGCAGAAGAGTTTGGTATAATCATGAAAGCACTGTGGACAGGACAGTACAGGTACATCAGTCCAAAAGACTTTAAAATCACCATCGGGAAGATCAATGAGCAGTTCGCAGGATATAGCCAGCAAGATTCACAAGAACTGCTTCTCTTCCTCATGGATGGTCTCCACGAAGATCTAAATAAAGTAAGAGGTTCGATAGTTCTGTTTCCAAGGCTCCTTAGGGTTGCTCAGTAGCTCTGTCATCATTTTTACAGCAGTTTAAGTTCTAGTTGGTGAGTGTTCAGCGGTAGTTTATTCAGATACAGTGACATCGCAGTAAGGTGTGGAACTGCGTATCTGATAAGTCTAATATCTGATAAATGATAAGTTATGTGAAATGTTTCCAGACATGTTTTGGAATTTTTTTTTGGATTTTGGAATATTTACATATATGTAATGAGCTATCTTTTGGATAGGACCCCAATCTAAACAAACAATTCATTTATGTTTCATATTTATCTTATACACATAGCCTGAAGTTAGTTTTACACAATATTTTTAAATAATTTTGTACATGAAACAGTCTCATGGTGTATAATTTTCCACTTGTAGCAGTATCTTTGTGCTCAGAAGGTTTTGATTCTGGAGCATTTTGGATTTTGAGATTAAAGATGTTGGATCTGTATTTGAGAAGTTGTGTATGTAGTTATTTACTTAACAGTTAACAGGTAGTATTGCTGAGCAGTTTGCAAATGTTAAAATAGTAACATGATGTTATATGTGACCCACATGTGAAAATCATAAATGTAGTTCTATGAAAGATAGCCTGAATATTTTTATTATGTATTTATTTTATTGCATATTTATGTATTTATTGTATAGTGTGTATATATTCTATACTATGTTTTTATACTTACTTTCTAAAATAAGAATTACCCCATGTAACCAGGTGATTTGCACGATGGTTTTTTTAGTACCGGGAATTGAACTCAGGACCTTGCGCTTGCCAGGCAGGCGCTGTGCCACTGAGCTGTATCCCTGGCCTCACATGATGGTTTTCATATTTTTTTATTTTTCGTATGTGGGTTCCGGGAGTCGAACTTGGGCCCTCGCGCTTACCAGGCAGGCGCATACGCCGCTGAGCCATCTCACCGGCCCAGTGGTTTTTATAGAGACATGTAACTATATAGATTTTTATAGGACAGCTTCTTTTGAGCACACCATGTTGTCCTCTTTTCCCAGACACCTTTGGGATCACTATACTTACACTGATTGTGATTGTGTGTGTGTAAACACGTACCTGATGTATCTGGCTGTATTTGTGTCTTCGTTTAGGCGGCCAGGACAGTGACATGACGTCTGTCTAGTTGCTGTCCTGATTTTCAGCTGTATGTGGGAAAAGCTTTCTAGCCTTTTGAATAAAAATGTATTGAGAAATTCTAACAGGTTACATCCTTTTAATAAAGTGATGTTTTGTGTTTGGCTAGAATTTTTTTTTGTAGCACTTAATAGGATAAAATTTCCTTTATGAATACTATAAGTGTTTTCAAGTCTGGAAAGTATTTGAATCTTTCAATTATATTTAAATGTTGTCTTTTTTTTTTTTTAATGTGGGTACCGGGAGTCGACCTCAGGACCTTGCGCTTGCCAGCAAGCGCTTGTGCCGCTGAGCGATATCACCGGCCCTTAAATGCTGTCTTTTATGTATTTATACAGACTTTAAATATCTTATTTCCAGGCTGATAACCGGAAGAGACATAAAGAAGAAAACAATGATCATCTCGATGACTTCAAAGCTGCAGAACATGCTTGGCAGAAACATAAGCAGCTCAATGAATCTATTATTGTTGCACTTTTTCAGGGTCAGTTCAAATCCACAGTACAGTGCCTCACCTGTCACAAAAAGTCCAGGACGTTTGAGGCCTTCATGTATCTGTCTCTACCACTGGCGTCCACAAGTAGATGTACGCTGCAGGTGAGTTTCGGATGGGAGAGATGACCAGCTGGATAGAGTGCTGTTCCGATGCACACAGAGATGTCACCCCATGAACACTTGATAGAAAGATCCCTTTCAGAAAGTGCTCCTTTTCTAAAGGTTTCCTCTGATTCAGTATTCTTTCAGAGTTGATAATGTGTTCTTAAAAGGTGCTGTCTCCCTCCTCCTGTCTCGCAGTGCTGGGGTTGAACCCAGTGCTCCGTGCGTGTTAGGCAAGTACCCTGCCACTGAGCTACACCTCCATCGCGTGAACGTATTTTTAAGAAGGTGCAAAAGTTAATTTGGAAAATTCTATGTTGGCTTTGACTCAGGTCTACTTTTTACAGATAGGGGTTTTAGATGAGCATATGGAGTCAGTACCTTGGTTGGCACAGGGTTCCTTGTGCGTTTTTGTACAGGCTCCTCGGGGCTTTGAGCCTTGCTTCCTGCAGCGCGTCCTTTCCCGTCTTCCCCGGCCTGCCAGGCGCAGTGCGGGAGTCCTGTGCACCGCCCCGCCCCGCCCCCGCAGCAGCCCTCACCGTGCACGCCCTCACCACGCCGCGTTTCTCATGGGATCCGGACCCTTGTTTGAACTCACTATGAAGCTTGCTGAAGAGGTGCTCTCTGATGCTGTGTGAAGAAGTGAATTACTGAGTGTCTGCTACTTATTTTTTCCACCAGGATTGCCTCAGATTATTTTCCAAAGAAGAAAAACTCACAGATAACAACAGATTTTACTGCAGTCATTGCAGAGCTCGGCGAGATTCTCTCAAAAAGATAGAAATCTGGAAGTTGCCACCTGTGCTTTTAGTGCATCTGAAACGGTAACCAAGCAAATTTTTTCCTGTTCTGTAAGGTTTCGATGAAGGAATTCTGAGTCCTGTGTAAGTTACACTTACTGCGCTGCCTGCTAGGGAAATATAACACAAGTTATTATGCACATCTGCTGAGGGAGCTCTAGGGACGTGAGGCAGAGTAACCCCAGGTGACAGCGCCACTGTTTGAGCTCTAGGGACGTGAGGCAGAAATGACCCCGGGGTGACAGTGCCACTGTGTCATGCCTGTGTGGGATTCACTTCCTCAGAGTGAGTGCAGCTGACTGCGTCTCAGATTTTACACTGTCAATCAGTACGTCAAATGGGACTGTATGAATTGGTGTACAGTGTAATTACAACACAAAATGCAGTAGCAACTAAAATTTAACATGCAAACATTAAACTAAGCATAACAAAGCAGATTAAGTCATGTTAAAAATGAAATACTTGATTTTTTTTTTTTTTTTTTTGTGGGTACCAGGGGGTTGACCTCAGGACCTCGCGCGCCAGCAGGCGCCTGTGCCACTGAGCGATATCACCGGCCCCTTTTTCGTATGTGGGTTCCGGGAGTCGAACTCGGGCCCTCGCGCTTGCCAGGCAGGCGCTTAAGCCGCTGAGCCATCTCACCGGCCCCGAAATACTTGATTTTTTAAGTGTAATTTTAAAGATAAAATATGTTATGATCCCAGTGTTAAATGCAGATGGGTTTTGCTCAGATCTTTCTAACCAGTAAAAAAAAAAAAAAATCTACTCCTGTAATAGCAGAAATAATGAAGTTATAAAACACATGTGAGATCTTTTGCTCTCATTTGTCTTTGTGTAATCCCTCTGCGGAGTGGTGACTTTGAGGCAGTTTTAAAAATCTTTTCAAAGGAAGTTTCTTTTTATTGAGCAGCGCGATTTTTGCTTTAAAGAAAACATTTCTACTTGTATTAGATATTCTTAGGCAGTTGCTTGTGTTAATTTCAACATGGACATGTTCAGATTTCTCTTTTTTTTTTTTTTTTTTTTTTTGGGTACCGGGGGGTCGACCTCAGGACCTCGCGCACCAGCAGGCGCCCGTGCTGCTGAGCGATATCACCGGCCCCTTTTTCGTATGTGGGTTCCGGGAGGAGATTTCTCTTGTGAAAGGTCTAACGAAAGCTTTTTCTATCAGTTTTTCTTTTGAGGATTGGGGAGTTATAAACATGTTATAAGTTGACTACAGATCTGTTAAAAGTTTTATCATTGAACATTATTAGAGGACATCAAAAATATATTTGGTTCAGGATTCAGTTTTTAAATGTATTTTATTAGTGCATATTAATTTTACAAAATAGTTTTCAATAATTAGGTATTTTCATACATACATATAATTTGATCATATCCATCCCCACACTGCCCTCCTTTACACTTCCTTTCCCCTCCTAATTCCCTTCCTATTATCTAATAATAGTGGTTTTCTCATGCTTGCCTATCATCTTTTTCTTTAAGATTGTATGTTTTAGGGAAAATACGTAGTGCTTGTCTTTCTAGGTCTGGCTTATCTTGCTTAACATGATGAATGATCTCTAGTTCCTTCATTTTCCTGCAACTGACATAATTCCATCTTCTTTATGGCTGAATATCTGTTGCGTGTATATCACCACACTATCTTTATCCATTAATCCACTGGTGGCCACCTAGGTTGGATCTTTATTTTGGCTGTTGTCAGTTGTGCTGCAGTTAACGTGGATATGCAGGTAACCCTATAATATGCTGACTTTAATTCCTTTGGGTAAATACTAGGATGGGTAGAGCAAGACCATATAGTAGTTCTAGTTTTAGTTTTTTGAGGCACCTCGATACTGATTTCTACGGAAGCTGTACTAATTTCCATTCTCATCAACAGTGTAGAAGGGTTATTTTACCCTGCATCCTTGCCAGCATTTACTGGTTTTTGTAGTCTTGATGATAACCACACTGACTGGGGTGAGATGGAATCTTAGTGGTTTTGACTTGCATTTCCCTGATAAAGATGCTGAACAATTTTTTGTAAATGTACTGGCCATTTTTACTTCTTTTAAGAAGTGGCTGTTCATTTGTCCATTTATTCATTGGGCTTTTTCTTTTTTGTGTGTTAATTTTTATGGGTTCTTCATATTAATCCTCTGTTAGAAGAGTAGCTGGCAAAGATTTTCTCCTATTGTGTAGCCTCTCTTTTCATTCTTGTTTCCTTTGCTGTGCAGAAGTTTTTTTAGTTTGATGTGACTTAATTGTGATGCCTCCAGTCTTACTCCTTTTGTTCAGGACTGCTTTGGCTCTTCTGGGTCATTGCTTCCATGTGAATTTCAGGGTTGCTTTTTTACAACTCTGTGAAGAATGTCACTGGAACTTTGATGGAGGATTGCACTACTCTCTATAGCACTTCTGGTGACATGGCCATTTTGACAGTATCCTGCCAATCCATGAACTTGGGACATATTTCCATCTTCTAGTGTCTTCCATTTCTTTCTTCAAGTTTGTAATTTTCATTATAGAGGTATTTCACCTCTTTTGTTAGTTGGATTCCTAGGAGTTTTTTGTGGGTATTTGTTTTTAGGGGATAGGCAAAGCTATTATTAATGGAATTGTTCCTGATTTCTCAGCTTGTTCATTATTGGTGTATATAATAGGTAACTTATAGAAAGGAATGTACTGATTCCCCTGTGATTTTGTTTTCTGGTGTTTCTTTCCTAATTCTCATTTTTTAAAGTGTTGATTTATATTCTGCTTCTTTACTCAATTGGTTTATCAGATCTAAAAGTCTCCTGGTGGAGTCTTAGGGTTTCCTAAGTATAGGATGATGTCATCTGCAAAAAAAGATAATTTGACTTCTTCCTTTCCTATTTGTATCTCTTTATTTCTTTCTTTTGCCTAATTGCTGTGGTTAAAATTTCAGTGACTGTTGAATGGGACTGGTGAGAGTGGACATCCTTCTCTTTCTCCTGATCTTAGAGGAAATGCTTTCAGTTTTTCCCTTCCACTATGATGTTGGCTATGCGTTTGTCATACTTTGCCTTTACTGTGCTGAAGTATGATCCTTCGATACCAATTTCTTCAGGGCTATTACCATGAAGGGATGTTGAATGCTGTCAGAGGCTTTTTCAGCACGATTGAAATGATCATGTAGTTTTATCCTTGATTCTATTAGTGGGATATAGTACTTTTACTGATTTCTATATTTTGAACCATCTTTGCATCCCTGGAGTGAAATCAACTTGGTAACGATGTATGATCTTTTTAATGTCGTACTAAATCCAGTTTGTAAGTATATAGGTTTGTGTGTGTGCGTGTGTGCACGCATGCGTGCGTGTTTGTCAGCAATTTTGGTTGGTAATTTTCCTGTTTTGTTGTGTTCTCACTTGGTGGTGCCGGGACGATACAGGTCCCATAGAGTTAGTCTGGCCCCTTTCTGTTTCATGGAATAGTTCGAGGAGCAGTGGTGTTAGCTCTCCTTTCAAGTCCAGCAGTCACCGCCGAGTCCGTATGGTCCTGGGCTTTTCTTTGTTGGGACATCTGTTATTGCTGCTTCAATCTCATTGCTCGTTACTGGTCTATTTAGGTTATGTCCTCGATTCAGATTTAGTAGGTCATACGTCTCTAGAAGATTGTCCATTTCTTATATGTTCTCCAATTTACTGGCATGTAAATTTTCTTTTGAAAATGATCCTCTGGATTTTAGTGGTGTCTATTGTAACATCCCCCCTTTCACCTCCAATTGTATTAGTTTGTGTCTTCTCTCTCTCTCAGTTTGGGTGAGGGTTTATCAACCTTGTTTATGTTTTCAGAGAATCAACTCTGTTCGTTCCACTGATCCTATGTATTGTTCATTTAATTTCTATTTCAGCAATTTCAACTCTGCTCTTTATTATTTCTTTCTCTTGGGTTTGGTTTGGTTTGTTCTTGCTTTTCTAAGACCTTGAGATATATCATTGGTAATTTGAGGTAGGCACACATGGCCATAAACTTGCCTTTTAGAACTGCCTTTGCTGGAACCTGGAGATTATGGTATGCTGTGTTTCCGTTTTCACTTGATTCTATGAATTTTTAAATTTGTCTTGTTATTTATTTAATGACCCAGGTGAATTGTTCAATCTGCATGTGTTTGTGTAGTTTTGTTCACTGTTGATTACTTATTTCAGCTCATGATTTGATAATGTTGCAAGAAACTATTTTAACTTTTTGTATTTGTTAAGTATTTTATATGACATTTCATGAGCTGCTGAAAAGTATGTGTATTCTCTGGTTGTTGGATGCAGTATTCTACGGATAGCTGTTAAGTTCATCTGCTGTATGGTGCAGTTTAACTCTGATTTTCTTTCTTGGTCTAGATGACCTATCAGACAAAGGACAAGAATGGATATGGAGATAATGAAGTCACCCACTACACGGGGGCCCGTGCGTCAAGTACTGTTTATTTGATGACACTGGGTGTGCCAGTGTTCGGCGCATGTATGTCTACAATCGTCGTATCTTCCCTGGGGATTGTTCCCTTCACCAGTGTGTAGTGGCCTTCTCTGTCTCTTCTCATTTTGTCTTGAAGTCTGCTTTGCAGGATGTGAGTATAGCTACTCCTGCTGATTTTTAGGTTTCATTCATTCCATATCTTTCCGTTCCATTCCACATCATTTTCCATCCTTTCACTTTTAGTCTGTGTCTTCGATGGTGTGTTCCATGCAGGCAGCAAAGGATTGGGTCTTGGTTTTTAATCCAGTTAGCCAGTCTGTGTCTTTTAATTGGGGAATGAATACCATTTACATTTAGAGTTATTATAGAAAGGTATACACTAATTCCTGTCATTTCGTTGTTTTTTCCTAGTGTTTGATTTTTTTCCTGATTTCCGTTTTATTTACCTCTTCTCTTCTGTGTGTAATGTTCCTTTATTTTCTGCTATACTAGCTTAATGGTCATGCATTCCTTTAGTTTATACTTACCTTGGAAGGTCTTCATTTTTCCTTCAGTTATGAAGAATAATTTGCTGGTTACAGTAATCTAGATGGGCAGGTTTTTTTCTTTTGGGGCTTAAAATACATATTCCATGCCCTCCTGGCCATTACAGAGTTTCTGCAGAGAAATCTGGAGAAATTCTGATAGGTTTGTCTTATTAGTGGCATGGCTTTTCTCTCTTGCAGCTTTCAATATTCTTTCTTTGTTCTGTACTCTCGGCATTTTAACTACAATGTGACATGGGGAGGTTCTTTTCTGGTCATGTCTGTTTGGGGTTCCTCATGTCTCCTGTGCTTGGATGTCCTTCTCTTTTGTAAGATTTTCTGCTGTTTTCACTGAATATATTTTCTGTGCCTTTAGTCTTTTCCTTGGCACCTTCTTCTACAGCAAAATTTCTTAAGTTTGGTCTTTCAGCTGTGTCCCAGAGTTCTAGGATGTTTTGTTACCACTTTTTTTCTTTATTGCTAAGTGATAATTCATCAGCCTTGTCTTCAAGCTCGAAATGTTGTGTTGTGCTTGATCCAGTGCACTGCTGATCTTTCCTCTGAGGTGTGTGTCTGTTTTAAGTATGTCTCACCCCGGGATTTCTGTTTGGGTCTTCTTCAGAGTCCGTCTTCGTTGGAGCGCTTCATATCCTGCACTGTCTTCCTTACTTTACTCGGCTGTGTATTTGTATCCTCTTTGAAGTCATTAATCATTCTAAAAATGAAGCTGTTCAGTTCTTTGTGTTTTATCTACTTTGCTGTCTTTGCATCTGGTCACTGAGGAGGTGTGGTCATTTGGAGGAGTCACAATGCCTTGTTTTTCCCACTTCTTTGTTTGTGCTGAGCTTTGCGTATCTGTTGGAGCGGACATGAGGGTCTTCCAAGTGACCAGCCTGCTTTTGAGGGCTTGACCCCCAGTACACGCAGAAAGGAAGAAACCACCTGCAGTAATGACAAAGCAGATACTGACATACAGTGAATATACCACCATTCACAATGGGAAGGATGGCAGCAATAACACCAACAATAACAAGGCTAAAAAGTAATACAGGATCAAAGTAACAGTAAAGTGGGCGGCGGGAAAGGGGGATAATGAAAGCAGCAGCAAGTGTTTTTTTAGAAGGCAGAAAGAAAAACAAGATACAATATCCAATTAAAAAAGTAAATACAATTAGCTTGTTTTACAGAGGAAGAAAGAAAATCCTCTGTGCCCAGGTGTTTGGCTCGGTGACATTTTTTCTGGGAGCTGTATCTTTAGGGAGGTGCAGCGGGAGTCACAGCTGGAGCCTCTGGTACTTTCTGTCCTCGCCACTTAACTGCGACACCATGCGGGCGCCGCGCCCTCCCAGCTGGTGATGCCGGTTGTCTTGGCGTCCACTTGGGCAGGGGCTTTCCGCGTTCACTCCTGTGCAGCCCCATGGGCTCTGCTGGCGCAGCCAGTGAGCTGCCCCACTGCCGCACAGGCTCCTTGTCCGTGCCCACATACACGGCGGGCGTCCTAGCAGCACAGCCCAGACGTGTTGGTTGTAGGGAAGCACCTTGGCCTGCCATGCTGCAGCGGGCACAGTGAGGGAGCTGGGTGGTCAGTCCATGGGCCTCTATCTTGGCACACTCACTACAGAGCCCTCCACAGCCTCGGTCCCTGCTGCTTGCACCTCCCTGAGGGTCTGCAGCCAACCCTCCCACCCAGCCACTGCATCCGGGTGTCCCTGGAGACCGGGAGGGGTGAAGTGTGGGTGTTGTGTGACTCCAAACCGTAAGCCCCTGGTTGGCTCCTGGTCACAATACCCAGGCACAAGGCCAGCACTGCAGTGGGTTTCCACTCCAGAGCCCTCTGACATGTGCGGAGCCACTGTCACAGCAAACGTCCTTGCTGGGGTGCAGCTCGCAGTCACTGCGGCCTTTGCCTTCTGCCAGTCACCTGTTCATCTGTGGGTCTCCTGCCTCCCAGGGCTGGCGCTGGGGCTGTTTCGTACTTTTCTCTGTTGTCTTTACACTTTCACTCCTACGCTTTTTAGTTTTCCTGTCACCTCTTGATCCCCTCAGCTCTTCCTGTCTTTCCTCAGAATACATGAGGTGTGATTGAAAGACAGCTTTTTAAATTCGTTACAGTAGAAGACACATTGTCACAAATCGCCTCAGAATAGGCCCCTCACTTTGAACACACTGACCTGTCGTCCTTGCCACTTTCTGCAGCAGCTCTGGAGTCCTCTTTCCTGAGAGTCTTTAGCTTTGCTGTCCTGGCTGCCTCCGTGTCCTGAACTGATTCAAAATGCTTTCCTTTCATGGCCATTTTGACTTTGGGGGCGGGCGGGAAGCTGCACCGTGTGGCTGGTGAATACGGTGGGCGGGGCGCAGCGCGTGTCTTCACAAGCCTGCGTTCCCTCTGGATGGCGTTGGCGGCAGCATCCACTGCGGTTTTTTATTGCACCTCATAAGGACACTCAGGAAAGAGGACTCCAGAACTGCTTCAGAAAGTGGCAAGAACGGGATAAATGTGATCAAAATGAGGGGAGGATTTTTGAGGGGATTAATGACAATGTCTTTTACTGTGTAATACATTTTTGAATTTTAAATATTCACTGTATATTTTGGTCACCCCTTGTAGTTTCTTATTTTTGCGTTTTAACTCTTCTCACAGATTCACACCAAGGATACTTCTGGCCCACCATTTTACCCCAATAGTTCCCAGAATGCAGTTTTGAAACAATTCAGGGGCCATGTACGTAGCTCAGCAGGCAAGTGCTTGGTTAGCACATGTTAAGCCCTGGGTTCAATCCATGTCACCACAAAACATTAGTAATAATTGTGAAATAACCGTATTACACCAAGGGATCAGTATGCGGGGACAGTGTGTGCTGCAAAGGTCATTATTTGGTCATGACGCCACCCGCAGTCAGTGTCTGGCTCCAGTCTTCCCGGAAGTACATGTTTGCTCCGGAGCAGCTCTCCTCGGGCTCTCAAGTGCTTTCATGGTGGCCCGTGTTCTGGAGAAGCCTTAACTAAGCCCCGGCCTGCAGAGGAGCCAGGGACCCTCTTGTGGACCTGCCTCTGCTGTGCCAGCTGATTGACCTTGGACATGTCATTTAATACTTAAAATCTGTTTCCTCGTTCATAAAATGGAAAGGTCCTTCCACTGCTAAAACTCTGAGTCTTTGACTTCAAATGAACTTTAAGGTCATGGCTGAAAATCCAGCTGTTGAATGAGTAAGGATTTCTTCTGCTGTGTCTCTGAGAATAATTCCTGTAATGTTGTATTCTGCAGTTTTTCCTATGATGGCAGGTGGAAGCAGAAATTACAAACATCTGTGGACTTCCCACTAGAAAATCTTGACTTGTCACAGTATGTTATTGGTCCAAAGAACAATTTGAAGAAATACAACTTGTTTTCTGTTTCAGTAAGTATCTCCTTGAACTAAAGACTTTGTCCAAAGAAAGCTAATAAAACAGAGTTTCAAGAGACTCCTTAGCCAGGAGCATGAGAACAGCATGAGAACGAGAGGAGATGACTGTTTTCACGGATGTTCCGTCTTGTTTTGTACAGAACCACTACGGCGGGCTGGATGGAGGCCACTATACGGCTTATTGTAAAAACGCAGCAAGACAGCGGTGGTTCAAGTTCGACGATCACGAAGTTTCCGATATCTCTGCTGCTTCTGTGAAGTCGTCAGCAGCGTATATTCTCTTTTATACTTCACTGGGACCACGAGCAGCTGACGTGGCCACATAAGGAGACGCAGGCGACGAGCTAGTTAGGTTCTCAAAGGCAGAGCAGCACAGCTCCTGAGATGCTTACGAGGTAACAGGTAGCCAAGCTGGCTGTGGAGAGGGTTCTGGGCCGGGGAGCTGTGTTACTAGCACTCTGTCATTCAGGCCAGTGCTACCACCAGAACTGACGAGCAGCGTTAGCAAGTATCGCAGTAAGCATCCCTTACAGGTACCAGTTATTTCAATACAACTTTTTTAGTCTGCTCCAAAGTTAAGATAATAATTAACTAGCAAAGCATTATTATACTACTGGTCAAAGAACCACTGTAACCTTCATTTTCCTTTTCACTGTTACGGCCTTTTCACATTTCTAACCCCAGCTTGATCTGCTACGATACTCTGGAATGATGGAAAGCAGGTAGGAATGTATGTGTACATATTTATTGCACACTTGCACATCAGATCGATGTACATAGTTTAACGTATTCTTTTTGTGAAGCCTAGAGCTCAGAGGACTGCATTTTAGTTTGGATTTTTTGACCTAACCTGAGTAACTGCAGTGCTTTCTTAGGGAAACGACAGGGCAAAGCTATTTTTCTGTTGGCTTTGGGCTGTATTTGTGCACTAAATCTTTATTCTAAAAGAAATAAACAGAAACTTTCTTTAATTTTTTAAAAATGAGAATCTCATTACATTAAAATCTTAATGAGAAAAACAATCTAAAACCCTGTAAGTGTTCTGTCTTTAATGGTGTATAATATAACTGTATGACAGTAGAGCCAGTGGGGGTTTTGATTTTAGTGTTTTAATTAAGTGTATTGGTACATTTTAGGTATTCATAATGATCACGTTCATCACAGGGAATTTGTACCTGTGCGTGATATACCTTAATTCTTTCTCCCCCATTCCCCTACTAGGTTTAGATTTTAGCTTGTGCACACACACATTCTCTCTGCGCACCCCACCCACTCTGTAGCCAGTCCCTCTGGTTCCGAGTTCAGTTCCTGATCCTCCAGAATCAGGATCCCGTTCTTCCTTTCGTGTGGCACGGGAACTGTGTGTGGCATTTGTGACCCTCGGCGTTGGGTTAAGAGGCGAAACGTACCCAGACCCCTCCTGTCCAGAGCAGACTTCTTATGAGTTAAGGTCAAAGGGCCAGGAGTCGGGCCGGAAGACAGAGCGAGCGTGAGCTGAGCCGTCTTCAGAAGGCCGTGCGGAAGGGCCGCGGACGCTGGGAGCCTGGGTCTGACCTCAGGGACTCGGTCGCTGCACATGAGTCAATGAAGCGCCCCCGTAAAGAGATTACCAGGACGCCCAAACGCGGTCCCCACGAGCATACCTCTGGACAGACGAGAGCCTGGGTTTTGAATGATAAAGCTAACACCTTTTTGTGTTCTGTAGCTAGTTGAAAAGGTGTTGGAATCTTGGCTAAATTACTGTCAGTTAAATGTTTTCAGGTCACATTCAAAAGCTGGCAGAGCCATTTGAACAAAATTTTTTTCAGTGCTGAGGATCAAACCCAAGGTCTTGTGCATACTAGGCAAGCACTCTACCACTGAGCTACACCCCAGCCAGGGGGATCTTTAGAAAATAATTTGTTGCAGCACTTGGAGGCTGAGGCAGGAAGATCACCATGAGTTTGAAAGTGGCCTGGGCTACACAGTGAGTTCAAGGTCAGCCTGAGCTACGTAGTGAGATTCTGTATCAAAAACTTTTTAAAATGTGTTGAGTGTATATAACTGAGATATTTTATAATAAAAATTCACAAGAATAAACACTATGAGTTTTGGACTTTGAACTCACTGTGGAATCCATAGTGCTTTGTGGCCTCCACCCATGAGCTTTGTATTATTCTCCTGCTTTGTCCATAAGACCCATCTTCTCTGCGGTAGCCATGTCTCACAAGGGCTGCAGAAAAGAATGAAAAGACACCAGTGATGCAAGTAAGTTGTAAGAGTTTAATGACGAAGCAAAGGCTCACCAGCACTTTCTGATCGGCTGTTTTGCAGTTTTCAGGAAACAGCCCTTTCTTTCCTAGCTCTTGCATTTTTGTGCAGGTTTAGAGAAGGGCTGGCAGCTATAGAACAGGAGATAGGCCATAGCGGTTTGAACCGAAGTAGCTGGAATCTCACTGACCCGAGTGTCATCAAAGCTGTACCAGGTCTGGGTGACTGAGTTCCTACAGAAAGCAGTGTAGTGGCCACTGTCCAGGTCACCAAAGTGATTCTGGGGGAGGAGGGAAAGGCAGAGTTAGTATTCGCGTGCACGTGCTGCAGCCACAAAGCAAGAGCAAAGGTGGACAGGCCACAGGAGCTGTAGATGAACCCTTAACTAACGCAGAGGCGTGGATAACCGTTAAATCACACACGGCCTGACTGCTGCTGCTGGCTTTTGGTGCATTGGACCTGCTTGCTCACTGTGCCCACTGATTGTGAGCACAGCCTGTGAGGGGAAGGGCAGTGTCCGGCAGCAGTTCACTGCTAGCTATCAGTTAATAAATATGCACCGAGCATTTGCTGCACATCAGCTATTAAGCACTGAAGGACATTTTAAAATAACTCGTAGTTTCATTCTAAGTAGGCTAAGTCATGAGAAAGGATCCTTAATGGTGGAGTAAGACATGGAAGCAATTACGTATTGCTGCTGCATGGTGTGAAGGACAATACACCAACAACCCCTCTAATCAGCGTGGCTCAAAAAAAAATCCCTGTCCCATTCTTTTTTCTTTTTGGGGGGGGCTTTTGGAGAGGGTGGGCTTGGAGACGGGGGTCTAGGCTGGCCTGAATTTACTATGTAGCCCAGGCTGACCTCAAACTTGTGGCACTCTTCCTGCCTCAGCCTTCTGAGTGTGGGGATTCCAGGCATGCACCACCACGCCCTGCGCTCCCATTCTTTTTTATCCGTGTCTTTCCTGAGTCAGGACAGGAAGCCTCCCTTGTGAGAACAGGGTGTGGTGTAGAGCAGGGGTCAGCAAACCAGGGCCAGATCCAGCCTGCTGCCTGCTTTTGCACTGCTGGTGAGGAGGAGCAGATTTTACATTTTTGTGTGATTCAAAAACTCCAAGTGTAGTCACATGTGAAAATTACATTAAATCAAGTTTCGGTGTTCTTAAAGTGTTAGGGGAACACAGCCACTCTCATTTGTTTCTTTTCCAGTGGCTCCTTTAATGCTGCAACACGAAACTGAATAAACAAGCCCTATGGCCTGCAAGGTCTAAAATATTTATTTTCTGGCCCATCACAGAATGCCTTTACTGAGACCCCTGTTGTAGGGGAGGAAACAGATTTTTATAGCCAGTTCCACTTGTGAATACAATGGCCTTGGCGAGGTTGTTTAACCTTGATGAGCTTTACTTCTGGTCTGTTCACTTGACCAGTCTTACGCAGCTGTTGTCAGATATGTAGCAACAGAACCAGCACTGAGGAGGGCGCAATTACACGTTCCCTTGGGCCTGCACCCTCTCCACCTCTCGCCTCCTATCTCACGGAAATGCCTCCAAGCTGACCAAATGTCAGGTGTTGGTCCTGATGGTGGTCTTTGCCATATGAGCTTATGCTGAAGGGTGCCGAGAACAGCATGGTGTCACCCGAGAAGTGCAACCCCTCGGGTGGACATGCAGCGCTTAGGGCAGCAAGATCAGTCACAGCTGAGTGTCATGTTCTGTTTTGATGAATTTTTTAACTGACATAATGAGAGAAGGCGAAGCACCTTTCTAGACATCCATCTCCTGATGGCAGACAGTGACCTAACTGAAAGGCTGGCTGCTGCACCTGTCGGGGGTGCTGGATAAATGCGGCACACACCCTTTGAGATGTACGGCAGGCCTGGAAGTTTAGTGAGGGCATGGGGGGCACAGGAAATTAAAGAGTAGCATGGGGTGGGTGGCACCCTGTGACTGCCTGCAAGTGAAGGCAGGCGCTGGTCTCTTACCAGGGTGCTTGGGTAGCAAAAGTTACACAGGAACCCTACGGGTGATATACTGGGCCCGGGGAGATGAGAAATGATGGAGATCACATTCGCCTGACAAAAGGGTATGGGAGGGGGCAACGGCCCCGCCTAGTATGGTGTTAGCTTGAACTCGGGTCAGAGAACAAAAGTGAATTCTGGGAACTTGTTACCACAGACCTGCCTTCTCGCTATTTGAGATTCAGATTTACACCACATGTACAGTGCAGGAATCCTGTGACATTCAAGTGAAAGGTATTTCTGAGGTACTTAGCCTAGGAGAATTTCCTGCTCGATTGTTGCACTTTAAATCAGCCATACAAGATACCCACATATAAAAACCCCATACAATTGAGCTCACAGTTCAAAGTAACACACAAGGAAACAGTTCACCCCAAGGAGAAGGTCACTGTACACAGCAAGATTAAACTCCCCCAAGGACTTCGGATAATTTAACTATCAAGTGGAGACTGTAAGTGAAGTATATCTGAAGTTATTTAAGACATAAAAGAGAAGGAAATGAACTTAGGAAAAACTAAACTTTTAGAAATGAAAATTATAATACTGAAAAGTTTAGCAGCAAGACTAAGTGGTTACAAAGAATTAGAGAATTAATAAACTACAAAAATGAAGCTAGGGGGGCCGTGAGATAGCTCAGTGGCATAAGCACCTGCCTGGCAAGCTCAAGGTCCTGAGTTCAACTCCCAAAACCCACATACGAAAAAAGGGCCGGTGATATCGCTCAGCGGCATGGGCGCCTGCTGGCGTGTGAGGTCCTGAGTTCGACCCCCAGTACCCACAAAAAAAAAAAAAAAAAAAAATGAAGCTAGGGAAATTACCATTAGTGGAAAAGTGGTGGAAAAGTAAGAGTTAAAAGGCATGGCAGAGTGAATGAAAATTCAGTATACACGTGGTAGAAATTCTAAGAGGGAAACTGCATAGAAACAAGGCAGTATTAAAAGTGATAACGGCTAGGCATAACAACAAATCTTCAAGTTTAGGAAATGCAGTAAATCAAAGAAAATACTGCAGAATGAAAAAGACAAGGAGAAAAATCTTAAAAGCAACCACAAGGACAAGACAGATTACCCTTACACAAAAATGACAGTCTGCAGGTAGAAGTTCTCTCTGGCAGCCATAGGAACCAGAAAAATAAAATAGTTTCAACTTAATCTAGAATTGTATTTCTAATTGAATTATCAAAATGAAAGTAAACTAAAGACATTTTCAGTCAAAATCTGAGAGACTTTAGGCTAAAAGACCCTCACCAAGGCTGGGCATGGTGGCACATATTTGTCATCCCAGCTGTCAGGAAGCTGAAGCAGGAGGATTGCTGAGTTTGAGGCCAACCTAGGCTACACAGTGAATTTAAGGCCAAGACTACATAACAAGACCCTGTCTCAAAAAAAAAAAGGCTCACTGAAAAAGGTTACTGAAATGTGTGCCACGTGTTAAAAGAATAAATGAGGGAGAAACAATGCATAAGAGGATAAATAGTAGAAAATACCAGTACATTAGCTTTTCCATCGTTGGGACAAAATACCTGATACCCACCACTTAAAGGAGATGTAATCTGGCTCATGATTTCAGAAGGTTTAATCCAGGGCTTGCTGGCTCCAAAGCAGGACCATGATGGCAGGCGGGTGCTGCAGAGCAAAGCTGCTTAGTTCATGGTGGTTGGGAAGCAGAGGAAGGGAACAGAGGAAGGGGCCAGAGACTAGGTATGGGCCCCAAGGTCATGCTTCCGTGACCCACCCAAGACACTCAGAAGTGTGCTTTACTAATCCCCTGGGCACCTCTCAGGCTGATCAGGTTGACACCCACCATTACTGTCACATCCCACTCCTTGTCAACTTGTTAACCCAAACACATCTTAAACCATACTTAATCTCCAGATAAACACAAGGTCATAATTCCACCTGATACAATTATCCCATGTATAACTGGAACACAATAATCCCTTCCCCAAAGTCTCAGCAGTCCCAGGATTGCTAAAAAGTCCAAAGTCTCCTCAGACTCAAAGCAAATTGTTAGCTGTGAAGCCCCATAAAAATAAAAAAGTATACAATCCCAAGCTACAATAAATAGCACAGGGTAAACATTCCCATTCCAAAAGGATGAACGGGGGATAGAAAAGAACAGGACCAAAGCAAGACAAACCCAGCAGTGCAAACATCAAGTCCTATGGCTCCATGTCCAGCATCTTGGGTACACGGTAGGTGGTGAGATGTGAGCTCCAAAGGGCTTGGGCAACTAGCGCCACCTCTATGGCTTTGCTGGTTGTAGCCCACATGGCCTCTCTCAGGCTGGCTACTCCCATGGCCTGCAGCTTTCCTCATCAGGTGTCCCAAGTCCCTAGCATCTCCAACTTCCTGGGGTCTTCACTGCACCTCTGGCTTCAGTCCCACAACTTCATGCATCACCCTCTCGAGAGCTCCTTGCCTGGCCTCCCAGGCCTTCCTTTAAAATCTGTGTAGAAGCCTCCCTGACCCTGTAACTTTTACATTCTGCATGTCCAAAAAACCAGCATCATGTGGGCAATGCCAGGGTTTGCCACCAGTGTGGGCAGCAGCCAGGCCCCGTTGGACCATGGAAGCTGAGTGCCTGGATGACTGGGCAGAGTGAAATGAATCCTGGCGAATCGATTCCCTGAAGGCCTTTCTTGAGCAGGAGTCCCAGGACCTCTCCTCCCAAATGAAAGCTTGACCCTTTTGCAGCCCAAGCCTGTGGGTGGGGTCTTGCTGATTCCTGAGATGCTCTCAAGGCATCTTTCTTGTCCCTGTACTAAGCACTGTTTCTTTTTCATGGCAGTCATCTCTTTAGCAGCCACACAGTGGGGAATTTTAATACCCCACCTTTTATCAGTGGACAGATCATCCAGGCCAAAAACAAAAATTCAACAAAGAATCATACTATAGACCAATTAAACTTAACATTTGTGAGACAATCTAGTGGACAGATCATCCAGGCCAAAAACAAAAATTCAACAAAGAATCATACTATAGACCAATTAAACTTAACATTTGTGAGACAATCTAGTGGACACATCATCCAGGCCAAAAACAAAAATTCAACAAAGAATCATACTATAGACCAATGAAACTTAACATTTATGAAACAATCTAAAAACTGTAGGATACACTTTTTTCATCAGTGCACAGAACTTTTTCTAGAAAAGACCGTATGTCGGGGCACAAAACAAGTCTTAGGGGCTGGGGATACAGCTCAATGGCACAGCACCTGCCTGGCAAGTGTGAGGTCCTGAGTTTGATTTCCAGGACCAAAAAAAAAAAAGCACCCCCCAAAAAAGAAAAAAAGAAAAACCCCTGAAATCATATCTTGCATCTTTTCTGATCCTCAATGGAATGAAACTCAAAGAAAAACTTAAGAAATTATGAAAATACATGGAGACTAAACACCACACTTTAAATGAACAGTGTGTCATGGAGGAAATAAGGGAAATTTTAAAATTTCTGCAAATAAATGAAAATGGAAACAACATACCAAAACCTGTGGGATACAGCAGAAGCAGTACTAAGAAGCTTACTGCAATCAGTGCCTGTATCAAAAACACAGATGTCAAATAACCTAATGATGCATCTCAGGGACTCAGAAAAGCAAGAAGAAACCAAACCCAATATTAATATGGGGAAAAGAAGATCACAGCAGAAATAGTCTAAAAGGAAACATAAAAGATCGATGAAAGTGTTGGTTCTTTGAAAAGATAAAATTGGCAAACCTTCAGCTTGACTAACCAAAAAAAAAAAAAAAAAAAAAAAAAAACAACAAAGACCTGAAAAGTAAGAGATGAGAAAGGAGACACTGCAAGGATCATTAAGGATTATTTTGAAAAACTATGCTAATAAATTGGAAAATTTAGAAAAAATGGACAAATTTCTGTACTTCTAAGACCGATCAAAATTGAACCAAGGAGATATAAAAACCCTGAATAGTAAGGGATGAGACTGAATCAGTACTAAAAAGTCTCCTAATTAAAAAAAGAGCCCAGGGCCAGATGGTGTCACTGCTGAATTTTACTGAACTTTTAGCAAAGAACATCTTTGCCCTTCCAAACTCACTCTGTGAGGCCAGTGATATGCTGTTACAAAAATCTAACAAGGACATGGCAAGAACCACAAACTACAGACCAATTCTTGATGAAAACAGATGTAGACAGGCATGGTGGTGCACCTCTAATCCTAGCACTCGGGAGGCTGAGGCAGGAGGGGTGCCTCAAATTCAAGACCAACTTGGTCTACATAGTTCAAAGCCAGCCTGAACTACATAGTAATATCCTGTCTCAAAAATTCAAAGCCAGGTACTGGTGATTTTACACCTGTGTCTCCACCTATTCAGGAGGATGACATAGGAGAATCTCAACTTTAGGCCTAGCCTGGACAACTCAGCAACTTAGCAAACCCTGTCTGAAAATTTAAAAAAAAAAAAAAAAAAAAAAAAAAAAAAAATTTTTTTTTTTAAAGGCTGAGTATGTAGTTTAGGGCAAAGGCTCTGGGTTGAATATCCAGTAGTGAAAAAAAAAAAAAATCACACATATGACCAAATTGGTTTCACTCCAGGGATATAAAAATGGTTCAACATATGCAAATTAATAAACATAACACATCACATAAACAGAATGAAGGATAAAAATCATTTGATCAATAGATTTAGAAAAAGCATTTGACAAAATTCAACATAATGAATATACTGAGAAAGAAATGGAAGCCATTTCATTCACAATAGCTACAAAAACAAAGTAACATCCTAGAATAAAGGGATTAATATCCAAAATATATAAAGAATACAACTCAAGAGTAAGAAACAGGGCCAGGGATGTAGCTCAGTGGCACAGCACCTGCCTAGCAAGTGTGAGGTCCTGGGTTCGATTCCCAGTACCAAAAAACAAAAAAATCTCATGTTAAAAATGGGCAGAGGCCCTGAATAGACATTTCTCAAAAGAAGGCACACAAATATTACCACATATATAAAACCACAAATATTACCTCATACTTCTAAGAATGTCTATTATCAAAAGGATAAATGATAAGAAGCCAGGCATGGTGGCTGAGGCAGGAGGATTGCAAGTTAAGCCCAGACCTGAGCAACTCAGACCCTATCTCACTAAAAAATAAATGAATAAAGGGCTTGGGACGAAGCTTAATGCAGAGGCCCTGGGGCTGAACCATCCCCAGGAACACAATGAAGAAGGGGTGGAGAGAAGGATGAGGATGAGGAGGGGAAGAGGGGAAAGAGAAAAAGGAAAAGAAGGAAGGGGAAGATGAGGGGGAGAAAAAGAGGAAGAGAAAGAAGAGCAAGGAAGGGAGGGAAAAGAAGACAAGTGATGAATGATAAATGTCGGTGAGGGTGTGCAGAGAAGGGAACTGAACTCAGGTGGTGGAAATGTGAGCCATTATGGAAAACAGTACGGAGTTTTCTCAAAAAATTAAAATTAGAACCACGTATGTGCCAGTGGTCCTGCTGCAGTGCATGTATACGAAGGAGCTGAAATCCGTACTGAAAAGAAGTCTGTGCTCCTCTGTTTGTTACATGTCTTTTCTGGTGGCTGAGACAAAAATAGCCAACACCCAAAGTTAAATGAGGAAAGGTTTATTTGGCTCAGTTTGTAGAGGTTTCGGTGCACAGTCAGCTGGATGCTAGGCAGGGCGGCGTGGCAGAGGGGCGTCGCAGTGCAGGCAGAAGGCAGCCAGCAGCAGCAATAAGCAACAAGCAACCAGCGATGAGCCTCCTTCTGTCCCTTACATCTTATCCAGGCTACCTACCCTTAGGGTGGGTAGCACTCACACACAATCCTAGCATTGCAAGTTTGATCCCAGCATCACACACCCTAAATCTGACCACCTCCGAAAAGCCCCACCGAAGACTGCATGAGGCTTTGGGAGAACATCTATACACAAGCTGTAACAACTCACAAGAGCAAAGTCTGCAAGTGAGCTAAGTGGCTATCGATGGATGAATGGATAAAGAAAATGTGGCGTATGCACACAACAGAATACTACTCAGCCATAAAAAAGAAAAACCGTCATTTGCAAATAAGATGGATAAACTTGGAGGACAGTGTGCTAAGTGAAATAAGCCAGGCATGGAAAGACAAGAACCACATGATCTCATTTAACTAAATAGTCAAACTCATCAAAGAGACAGGCAGGCAAGAGGGAGATGCTGGTCAAGGTACCAAGTTTTGGCAGGACAATAAGTTTTTGAGATCTACTGCACAGCAGGTGACTCTAATCAAAATAGTGTATATTTCAAAATAGCTAAATTTTCAAATGTCAGTCACATGAAAAAGTGGCAGGTAAGTTTACCAGCTTGACTCGACACTCCACACTGGATACAGATAGAAGAACACGCACAGTGTGCCAGCTGTGTAAGCGATGGGACACACGGGAGCACAGCTGCACGCATGTATGAAGTGACAGGCGGTGTGCGATTTGCACAACGTCACATCAAGGAATCATTACAGATACACGTGGGGCTTTGATTTTACCTACAATATTTTGTTTCTTAATGTAAGTTGAGAGTAATGAATACCTATTCCATTTTCTGTGCCTGAAACATTTAACAATGTCCTTCCAGAAACCAACCATTTAAGAAGGGTTCAAGGAACTAAAAATTGTTAGTGTATGATTGCTATTTTCAAATATTTGAAGGAATAGCATGTATAGAAAATGGGTATTCTATCCAGTTGCACAAGAAATGGAATCAAGAATCAACAAATGGGATCACATCAAATTAAAAAGCTTCTGCACAGCAAAGGAAACAACCAACAGAGTGAAGAGACAACTTACAGAAAGGGAAAAAAACTGCCAGCTACTGCTCAAAGGACTAAATACCTAGAATATACAAAGAACTAAAAAAAAAAAAAAAATTAGATCCCCCAAATTTAAAGACTCAATAAAAAAATGGGCATCTGAAATGAATGGACACTTTTCAGATGAAGAAGTACAAATGGCCAATACATACATGGAAAAAAAATGTTCAACATCTCTGACCATTAGAGAAATGCAAATTAAAACACTGAGATTCCATCTCACTCCAGAAAGAATGACTGCTGGCAAGACATTGGCCAATAACAAAGGCTGGCAAGGCTGTGGGGAAAAAGGAACATTTCTTCATTGTTGGCGACAGTGTAAGACTGGTATAGCTGCTATGGAAATCAGTATGGAGATTTCTCAAAAACCTAAGACTAAAAATTCCATTTATCTAGCTATTCTCCTTCTAGGTATCTTCCTGAAAGAGTTAAACATAACTCAGTGACCCACGCACACCCATGTTTATAGCAGCACAATTCATAACAATCTTGGAAGCAGCCTGAGTGTCCTTCAGCAGATGAGTGGATAAAGAAACTGTGATGTTCACACACAGTGGAGTACTACTATGCCATAAAGGAGAAACTCAAGTCATTTGTAGGAAAATGGATGCACCTTGAGACCACAATATTAAATAAATCAGACACACAAGCTTAAATATCACATGGTTTCTCTTATATGAGAAACTCAAAGTACAAAAGAAAAACAGACAAGAGGAAAAGAGAAAAAATTACTGAAATCCAGCACGGCCAATGTATCTAAAAGTGTACCTTGATTTAGTATAACTGTCTTCTGTGTTGTATATGTTTTTTGGCCTGGTAGTCTCACTGTTAATCTGTACAATTAACTTCATAGGGACTTACAAGATAACCAAATGAATCTGATGCTGGCCAAAAAGGGGGGTACAGGGGAAGACCAAAAAAAGAATTGAGATGTGTTATATACATGTACCAATTCCCCACAATGAATACAATCATTATGTACTGCAAATGTGTATTAATAAAATAACTTAAGAGAAAAGAAAATGGGTGTTTTAATAACATATATGGACAAGCATTTGTTACCTATAGGCCACATAAGAACTGTGATAAAAATACAGTGAATATCTGTTTTAAAAATTATTACAGTAAAAGACATATTGCCATTAATCACCCTCAGAATATTCCCCCACTTCAAACACACTTATCCCATGGTTCTGCCACTTTCTGAAGCAGTTCTGGAGTCCTCTTTCCTGAGTGTTGCAGTGGTTTACATCTAGATGTCCCCCAAAGCCTCATGCACTCATAGGTGGGGCTTTGCAGAGGTGGCTGGATCTAGGGTGTGTGAATATGGATTAAGGGTGTGGTAACTAAATTAGTTCACTGATTGGTTTAGCACAGTTCTGGTTGTGGATGATGAGAACCCCACCCTGGGTGTGGGTGGCACCACCTAAAAAGCTTATAGCCTGGATAGAATAAAAGAGGAAAGGAGGCTTGCTGCTGCTGCCGCCTCCTGCCTGCCCTGCCAAGCCACCCTGCCTTGTATCCAGCCAACTGTGGACTAAACCTCTACAAACTGTGAGTTAAAATAAACTCCTCCTTTAACTTGTGGGTGTCGGGTATTTTGTCCCAACAACGAGAAATGTAACTAAGACAAGTGTCTTTAGTAGCACCATCCTGGCTGACTCAATGTCCTGAACTGATTCAAAACGTTGACGCTTCATTGTCATTTTGGCTTTGAGAAGAGCCAGAAGTCACATGATGCCAAATCTGGTAAATAAGGTGGATGAGGACACATCATACTCTTAGGAGCCTGCAGCCGTTCTGTCAGATGGCGCTTGGCAGCAGCAGTCACCATGTTTTTATCAGACCTCATAAAGACACTCAGGAAAGAGGACTCCCGAGCTGCTTCAGAAAGTGCAAGAACCACGGGATAAGTGTGTTCAAAATGAAGAGGAGGGTTTGGAGGGGGTTTCACTGCAATGTGTCTTTTACTGTAATAAACGCTTTAAAATTTTTTTCAACATTCACCATTTTTTCTGATCAGCCCTTGAATGTTACTACTTCTACTGCAAGGACAGCATTAGGACAGACAGGGAAAATGACGAGGAGGAGGGCAGATGCAGGGGTCCCCCCTGGAGAGATACCTTGCGGCAGCACCGTCGCAGCCTGGTGGAACAGGCGGAATGAGGTGGGGCGAATGCCTGCACTCTCAATGGCTGTCCCCTGTTCTGTGAAGTGGGGATAATGCAGTAACAGTGCCCACCCCAGCAGACTGTTACAGAGGTTAGACGGCTACTTTTAAAGCACTCTATGTACAAATGACGCAAAGAGCCAACGTATAAAGAGCCTGGTCTCAAGGGCTTGGGTCAGGTTAAGGCTGCAGAAATCTCTTAAGGAGCAACATGGTGGCACAGGCCTGTAATCCCAGCACTCTGAGAGGCTGAGGCAGGAGGACTGCAAGTTTGAGCCCAGCCTAGGCAACTCAGTGACTTAGTAAGACCCTGTCACAAAATAAAAAATAAAAAAGGTCTGGGGATATAGCTCCATGCAAAGGCCCTGGGTAGGTTTTGTTTGTAAAAGGAGAGTATGGGGAAAATCTGATACAAAGTGTAGGGACTGAAACCACAACTTCTAGAATTTCCTTTGCCTTAGTGTTTCACTCACCACCACCGCACAGAGGTTGTATGTAGGACGCTTCCAGAAGGCCGGGCGGACGTAAGGCGTGAGGTCCAGGTTAGTGAGCGGGTATGGAATGTCGGTTCTCAGCTTCCTCTTCACCTGGCCCTGGATGTCAAACCTGGAGAGAGGAGATGCGTGTGACTCGTGGAAGGAGCCCCGAACCACACACAGACGCCTCCCGCACACCTGGACCGGTTCCAAAGACAGCTGAGAGGTTATTTGGTATAGATTATCGATACAAATTGCTTCTCTCTCATCTAAGTATCCAGAAATATCACATCGAAGCCTGATGTGGTGGTGCACGCTTGTAATTCCAGCACTCAAGAGGCCGAGGCAGGAGGATTGCAGCAAGTTTGAGGCCAGTGTGGGCTACATAATGACTTGAATCTTGGGGAAGGAGAGAAGCCACAGCAAGATGGAGCTACTGTGACCTGCAGCCAGGGGCTCTGCTGTCCCTGTCTGCTGCTGCCACATCCTGGTTCCAAGCTCTGGGATCTTAATACAGTCTTTTAAGGTGAAGATTTGGCAAAAATCTGTCCCACTCATAGATCAGGTGTGGCCTCCGAATCACTGAGCAGCGTTTTAAAAAAAAAAATAAGCATGCTCCTTTTGGTAAAATGGCAGGTTGAGGTCTGAGGAGGGAAGCTACAGCTGGGGCTGGGTCATCCCTGGGCCAGGGAGTGAGAAACTTTGCTGCAAAACGTTCCGACCTCCCCAGGGCTCTGGGGACATGAAGATCTGCTTCCAGGCGGATCCCTGCAGCTGCAGTTCACAGCAGCTTCACTCACAGCGGCCAGGACCTGCAGACAACCAATGCTCACCCGCCGGCAGATTCGAAAGAAGAAAAATGCACAACACACGGAAGTGGTGACAGGATGGCCCTGCTGACACACAGATCGGCGCCCGCGAAGTGGGAGAGGCCAGGCTCAAAGGCTGTGTACAGGGAGGGCCCTGTGCTGGAGGGGGCAAAACCACAGCGACGGAGCAGCTCAGCACTGCCAGGGCTCAGGGTGGGCGTGTTAGAAAGGACCTTTCCAATTTTTTTGGTTTGAGACAGGGTCTTGCTATGTAGACCACACTGGCCTTGGAGAGATCTTCCTGAGTGCTGGGATTACAGACGTGTAAAACTTTTATTGGTCCATGTTTGCAGTACATAATGATTACATTCGTCATGGGGAGCTGCTCCATGCCCATAACGCATCTTTTTTTTTTCTTTCTGTGGGTACCGGGGGATCGACCTCAGGACCTTGCGCACCAGCAGGCGCCCGTGCCGCTGAGCGATATCACCGGCCCTTTTTTTGTATGTGGGATCCGGGAGTCGAACTCGTGCCCTCGCGCTTGCCAGGCAGGCGCTTACGCTGCTGAGCCATCTCAGCGGCCCACGCATCTTCATTCTGTTCTCTTCTTCCCCTTCCATCTTTTGATCCTCTTCCCATTTACAAAGATCTTTCTCCCTGTTTGTTTTATTTGCTCTATTTATACTTTGGGTTTCTCATCTAAAAGCAGCCGTGCGATATTTAACCTTGCATCTGATTTATTTCATTTGACATTATGGTCTCAAGATGCATCCATTTTCCTACAATGACCAAGGTTATCCTTCCTGTAAAGACCTTCAGACAGAACTTGGGTGGGGGCATGGAGGCGTCTCCATGTGGGTCGCCGTGGCTGCCTGACAGTGCACATCTGTCGCCCCTGAGCCGTGCACAACGGAAATATGTGGTCCCCTTAACAGGTCTAGAACAGGGCTGGGACAGGAGCTGGCCTGAGAGGGTCCCTTTGGACACCAAGACGACAGCAAGAGCTTCTAGTTCAGGGCCAGCTTGAGGACCGACGCTCACTGCTGTCCTGACGGGTCGCAGGGCTGGCTGGAAGGCTGCTGCGGGGGCGCAGGGGCCCGGCCTCAGGGAAGCACACTTTCACCTGCAGAGGCCGCCGGGCTGTCACAGTGAACAGCACATGCGACGCCCCGCGCTGCCGGGTGTGGTGTGCACTTGTCATCCCTTGTTGCCCGGGGCTGCTTTTGCTGTTTAGGGTCTCTTCTGGTTTCGTATGAATTTTAGGAAGTTTTCTCTAATTCTGTGAGGAACGCCGTTGGTATTTTGATTGGGGTTGCACTAAATCCATACATCAGTTTTGCAAGTATAGTCCTTTTGACTATATCGGTTCTGCCTATGCAGGAGCAGGAAACATCCTTCCATTTCCTGATGTCCTCTTTGATTTCTTTTTTCAGGGCACTGTAGTTTTCATTGTAGTCTTTTGCTTCCTTAGTTAGGTTAATTCCAATGTATTTAATTTTTCTTGATGCTATTGTGAATATTTTTCCCTAATTTCTTTCTCAGTGAGTTCACTATTAGTGTATAGGAATGTGATTGACTTTTGCATATTGATTTTATATCCTGCTATATTACTGAATTTGGTTTTAATTGTAAGAGTCTTTTAGTGGATTCTGGGATGATCTTCTATGGAGAGGATCATGTCATCTGCAAATAACGATATTTAAAGTTCTTCTCTTCCTGCACATATCTTTTATTTCTTCTTCTTACCTGATTATTCTTGCCAATGTTTGGAGGACTCTGTTGAGCAGGAGTGCGGACAGTGGATACTCTCATCGTCTTCCTGTTTTTCGAGGTAAAGTGTTCAGTTTTTCCCCATTTAATGATGTTGGTCATAAATGGCTCTTATGAGATCGAGATAAGGTTCTTCCATACCTCTTTTCTTCAGTGTTTCCTTTTTTAATCCTGAATGGATGTTGGATTTTGTCAAAGGATTTTTCTGAGTTGATTAAGATGATCATGTGATTTTTGTCCTTGTAGTTTTTATAAAATGTTTTCTTTTTCTAAATTGTTTATTGGTATATTTTAGGTATACATAATGATCACATTCATCATGGGGAATTTGTACCTGTACATGATATATCTTGATTCTTTTTTTTTCCCCATTCCCCTACCCCTCCCTTCAACCCCTCTTCCCCTCCTTATTTACAGAAGCTTTGTTTCCATTTTTTTCCTTTTTTCTTTTCCCTTCCTACCTTTACTCCTCCCCACTCCCTAGTTTCCCTTCCCATTTGAACATTTTTTTCCTATTTTACAATATCTATTATACATTTTGGTCCTTATTTAAACTTTTGGGCCAGGGATATAGCTCAGCAGCACAGCGCCTGCCTGGCAAGTGCAAGGTCCTGAGTTTGATTCCCAGTTCAAAAAATAAAATAAAATAAACTTTTGGTTTCTCACACCAGAGAAACAATGTGGTATTTATACATGTGTATCCGATTTATTTCACTTAAGAGTATGGTCTCATGGTGCATCCACTGACCTAGAAATGTCTCAAGTGTATCCTTTATGGATGAGTAGTACTCCACTGTATTTAAAAAAAATCCACATTTCCTTTAGCCATTCATCCATTGATGGGCATTTGGGCTATTTCCAAGATTTAGCTAGTATAAACTGTGCCGTTATAAACATGGGTGTGCATCTATCACTGTGGTATGATGCTTTTAATTCTTTTGGGAAGATACCAAGAAGGGGAATAACTGGATCAAATGGAACCTCTAGTTTTGCTTTTAGAGGAATCTCCACATTGATTTCCACAATGGTTGCAAGAGTCTATGCTCCCACCAACAGTAGAGAAAGGTTCCTTTTTCCCCATAGCCCTACCAGCATTTGTTACTGGTTCATTTCTTGATGATAGCCATTCTTTCTGGAGTGGGATGGAATCTCAGTGTTGTTTTAATTTGCATCTCTTGAATGACCAGGGATGGTGAACATTTTTTTCATGTATTTGCCATTTTTACTTCTTCATCTGAGAAGTGTCTATTCATTTCAGATGCCCCTTTTTTTATTAAATCTTTAAATTGGGGGGGGTTGATTTTTTTGAGTTCTTTATATATTCTAAATAGTAGTCCTTTGAGGAACAGATGGCAAAATTTTTTCCCACACTGTGGGTTGCCTTTTCACTGTATTGGTGGTTTTTCTTGCTGTGCAAATGCTTTTTAATGAGATGAGATCCCAGTTGTTGATTCTTTGTGATAGTTCTTGTGCAACTGGGATTTTGTTCATAAAGTCTTTGCCTACACCAATGTCATCAAGAGTTCTATCTATTCTATCTTCCATCAGATTTAGTGTTTCTGTTCTAATATTTAGATCTTTCATCCATTTCAATCTTATTTTAGTGCATGGTGAAAGATATGGGACTAGTTTTAATCTTGAGCATGTAGAAAGCCAGTTTTTCCAGCACCATTTATTAAATAGGCCATCTTTCTTCCAGTGAAAGTGTTTGGCTCCTTTGTCAAAGTTAAGTTGGCTGAGTATGTCTAGAATTTTTTCTGCATCTAATCTGTTCCATTGATCCTCAAGTCCATTTTTTGGCCAGTACCATGCTGTTTTTATCATAGTAGCTTTGTAGTTTAATTTCAAGTCAGGGATCGTGACACCCAATGCCTTGCCTTTGTTGCCCAGAATTGCCTTTGCTATTCTAGGTCTCTTCTGGTTCCAAATGAATTTTTGGATTGTTTTCTCTAATTCTGAAAGATATGCTGTTGGAATTTTGATCAGGACTGCATTAAGGTCTGCATAACAACTTTGGAAGTATGGCCATTTTCACTATATTGGTTCTTTCTACCCCCAAACAAGGGATATCTTTCCATTTTCTGACATCATCTTCAATGATTTTCAGAGTACTATAGTTTTCAATGTAGAGATCTTTTACTTCATTAGATTGATTCCTAGGTTTTTCATTTTTTGGATGCTACTGTGAAAGGTGTTGTTTCCCTAATTTCTCTCTCAGTAAGTTTGTTATTTGGGTACAGGAAGGCTAGTGATTTTTGAGTGCTGACTTTGTATTCAGCTACGTTAGTGAATTTGGTTATTAAATCTAGAAGTCTATTAGTGGCGTTTCCGTGGTCTTCTATGTAAAGTATCATGTCATCAACAAATAATGGAAATTTAACTTCTTTCTTTCCTATCTTTACTCCTTTTATTTCTTTCTCTTGTCTAATTGGTCTGGTTAATGTTTCAATACTCAGTAACAATACTGAGTAAGAGTGGTGACAGTGGAATCCTTGCCTTGTTCCTGATTTTAGAGTAAAAGGTTTCAGATTTTGTCCATTTAGTATGAAGCTGGCTTTTGTTTTGTAGTAGATGGTTGGCCAGGCATGGTGCCTGTAATCCCAGCACTTGGGAGGATGAGGCAAGAGGATCGCCATGAGTTTGAGGCCAGCCTGGGCTACAAAGTGAGTTCAAGGCCAGCCTGAACTGCATAGCAAGATTCTGTTTAAAAAAAAAAAAAAAAAGGTTAAGGTGTAATAGATAGCTTTTATCAGATAAAGACACAAACTATTCCAATTTTCTGCAGGGTTTTTATCATGAAGGAGTGTTGGACTTTGACAAATGATTTGTCTGCATCTATGGAGACGATAATATGGTTTTTGTCCTTGGCTCTGTTAATATGGTGTATTGCATTAATTTGTGTATGTTGAACCATCCCTGCATCCCTGGGATGAATCCTACTTGGTCATGGTATATAATCTTCTTGATAATTTGCTGCATTCTGTTTGCCAAATTCTTATTGAGGATTTTTGCCTCTATGTTCATTAGGGAGTTTGGCCTGTAGTTCTCTTTTTTGGTTTTATCCTTCTCTGGTTTTGGCATCAGGGTAATGCTTGCTTCCAGGAATGAATTTGGGAGTATAGCTTCCCTTTGAATTTCATTAAAGAGTTTGAGAAGTAGTGGCATTAGATCTCCAAATTTCTTGTAGAATTCACCAGTGAATCCATCAGGGCCTGGGCATTTCTTTGTTGTAGGTTTTTAATTACATCTTCAATTTCATTGAAATAAACCAATATTCAGAATTTTTATATCTTCTTTGTTCAGCTTTGGTAATTCATATGTATCTAGGAATTTGTCTGTTTCTTCAGTGTTTTCCATCTTATTAGAATACAGGTTCTCGAAGTAGGTACCAATGATCTTCTGGATTTCTGCAGGATCTATTGTGATCTCCCCCTTTTCATTCCTAATTGCATGGATTTGAGTCTTTTCTTTTTTCAATAAGGTTGGCTAAGGGGTTGTCAATTTTATTTCATCTTTTAAAGAACTAGGTCTTTGATTCATTGATTCTTTGTATTTTCTTCTTCACTGCATTAATTTATGCTCTGAATTTTATAATTTCCTCCCTCATATGAGCTTTGCGCTTGACTTGCTTTTACTAAAAGCTTGAGGTTCATCATTAGGTTATTTGTGTTCACTCTGTTTTCCTGATATGGGTACTCACCGCTATAAATTTCCCTCATAGAAATGCTTTCATTGTGTCCCATAAGTTACAGTGTTTTACTGGAGTTATCACTGAATTGTAAAAACTGCCTAACTTATTCTTTAATTTCATCTGTGACCCATTGATTGTTTGGAAAGTGTTAATTTCCATATGTTTAATAAGTTCTTGTGGTTTCTTTTTGAATTGATTTCCGATTTCATCTGACTATGGTCTGATAATATGCAGGGGATAATTTCAATTCTTTTGCATTTATTTAAGCATGTTCTATGAGCTAGTATGTGGTCTACTTTGGAGCACATCCCATGTGAAGCTGAGAAGAACGTGTATTCTGATGTTTTCAGGTGGAACACTCTGTAGACATCTACTAAGTCCATTTGTTCAAAAGTTTAGTTTAGTTCTAATATTGCATTTTTGTGTGTGTAGTTGACCTATTTATGACAACGGGGTATTGAGGTCCCTCATTACAACTGTATTAGTGCTAGTGCTTATTTGATTTTTTAAGAATGTCTTTCAGAACATTTTGGAGTGCTGGTTTGTTCATGAAATTCTTCGGGTATTCCTTGTCATGGATGTATCTTAGTTCTCCATAAATTCTGAAAGTTTTGTGAGGTACTGGAGGTTGTTTTCTTTTAGGGCTTGAAATACTGGACTTCAAGCTCTCCTTTACTTGAGGGTTTGTATTGAGAAGTCTGCTGTGATTCTGACAGGCTTTCCTTTATAAGTGATTTGTTTCTTTTTTCTAACAGCTTTATTTATTTATTTATTTATTTATTTATTTATGTGGGTACCGGGGGTCGACCTCAGGACCTCACGCGCCAGCAGGCGCCCCTGCCACTGAGCGATATCACCGGCCCTTTTTTCGTATGTGGGTTCCGGGAGTCAAACTTGGGCCCTCGCGCTTGCCAGGCAGGCGCATACGCCACTGAGCCATCTCACCAGCCCTCTAACAGCTTTTAATATCCAGTTCTTGGGCTGAATTTCTGGAATCTTGATTATTACATGCCTTGCTATAGATTTTTTTATCATGGCTAATTGAAGCTCCACATACCTCACTTATCTGTAAGTCAAATTCTTTTTTCCCTGTTTGGAAGTTTTCTGTCATGACTTCTGTAAACAGGTTTTTATGTCATATGCACTATCTCCTGCTTTTTTCATTGACTCAGATCAATCTTACGTTATTCTTCTTTCCATTATCTAGCAACTACTGAATTGATTTCTCGTAGTCCCTTGCTATTTTTAAGAAACCTTTCTTTTCATGATGGCTAACTTCAATGCTATCTTCTATATCTGATATTCTGCCCTCATATTGGCTTATTCTGCTGTGTATACTTTTAATGGAATTTTAATTCTCCTGGGTATCTGTTTGAATCTGTTTCATGGATTTCATTACTTTACTATGTTGGGTGTTCATGGTTTCCATCATATCCCTAAGCTCCTCTCTCTATATATTTTTTTAATTTATACCTGGTCTAGAGTCACTAAGCATGTCTTTCATTATGGTTACCATCACTGTAGTTATCTGAGAACTTATTTCTTATTTGATTATTTCTAGAGCCTCGCTCATCTGCTTTGTTGCTTCTATTACCACTTCAGAGAGTCCAGGTAGGTGGCTTTCGGATTGTTCCACTTCATTGCCCCTGGGTTTGCCTTTGTTGAGCTGGAAGTTTGGGGCTGCATCTTGTTTAAGTGTCTTCTCATTTTCGTTAACATTTTTTAAAGTTTAATTCCTGGGTTGATGCTTGTAAATTGCTTACGGCAAGTAGCTTTAGTGCTAGTATTTAGAGTCCTTAAGAAATGACTGATTCTCAGAGGTGTCTTCCATGTGTAACTGGCTTCTGGGTTTTGAGTATGTTGCCAGATCCTACCTCTTCAATTTACTGGGGATGAGAAGTTGCTGCCAACTTGGCCCAGCCCCTGGTTCTTTGGCACTAGCTTCTAGTATTTTTTATGACCCTTAGGCAATCTCAGTCTTGGTATACCAGGAAAACAAGTGGTTAGAACAATTATGCCACCTTGGCTAAAGTAGTACAATCAGCGTAACAAGCTTCAAACACAGCCTAGAAGATGACAAACTGTGGTAATTATTAATTTGCCACCTTTAACCGTATGAACTAGATTTGTGGTTATATAACAAAATTTAAAATGAACTAGAAAATTCTATGCAGTAAACAAGCCCTCAAAATGGGGATTTTTACCCTCAGAAGAGAAAATTTAAAAGGAATTGGGGGAAAAATACAGAAATTGAAGAAGAGATTAGAACTGGTAAACACAGGAGGGAAAGAAGGAAGAAATCAAAACAAGAACAGAACAGAAAAACTAGAAACTGTGTTCACACTCATATAAAAACAAGATCAATAAAAAACAATCAAAACAAAAAAAAAGGGCCGGTGAGATGGCTCAGCGACGTAAGCGCCTGCCTGGCAAGCGCGAGGGCCCGAGTTCGACTCCCGGAACCCACATACGAAAAAAGGGCCGGTGATATTGCTCAGCGGCACGGGTGCCTGCTGGCGTGCAAGGTCCTGAGGTTGACCCAAGGTACCCGCAAAAAAAAAAAAAAAAGAGAGGGAAAAAAAGAAAAAAAAAGTCCACTTCAAAGTGTGTGTCTGCTGTCAGTGACAGACAATGTGGGGAAACAGAGTCCAGATTTGAGTTAATCCCAGCAAGCCAGCTGTTGCTTCACAGCGGGGTAGTGGATAATCCCAGCAAGCCTGGACCTTTAAAGTTCATGCTGGTTTCTGGCTGTGAGCCTGGAACCAGATTTGTTCAATCTGCAGTAGTCCGTGTGCCTCTGCTTGCTTGAACTTGGCTGCCAGTTTGAACTCAGCTCCCTGACCCCCTGCCAACTTGAACTCGGCAGCCTGACCCTGTCACTGGGAACCACTACACGGAGCTGGCCCACAGCTGTTCTGAGTGCCGAGCTCAGCTGGCCCCTCTCCAAGGTGGTTTCTGGCCAACTGCCCTCTCCTGTGGGATGTCTGAACCTTAGTAACTCACCAGCCACCACAGTCCACTGCATCTACTGCTCTGTTCTACTGGTGGGTCTCTCCGTGGAGGCCCGTGGGGTTGCCAGTAGTCAACATGCGTCTGCAGGTTTAAGCCACCCCTCCTACGCAGTGAGTCCGGGCTCAAGCAGAAAGTGCCGCCTGCCACCTCCTTCTTTGTTAAAGTCTCTCTCTTCACTCTCCCTGTGGGCTTCAATTCTCACTTCAGATCCTTCCTGGGTCCCGGAGACCCGCTTTCCTCTTTCTCTTCCTCACGTTGCTATATTCCAGTGTCTGGACACCAAATCTCAGAGAGCCTCTTTCTCTGCTGTTCACCACTCCATCTTCCCGGAAGTTCCTTGCTTCTATTTTGTGATAGGTTATATTTACTGATTAGTGTATGTTGAACCATCCTTGCATCTCTGGGATGAAGCCTACCTGGTCATGGTGCATGATGTTTTCCATGGTTTGTTACATTCTGTTCACCAGTATCTTGTTGAAGATTTTTGCATCTATGTTCATTAGAGAGTTTGGCCTTTAGTTCACTTTTTTTGGTTGGATCCTTATTTGATTTTGGAATCAGGGTAATGACAGTTTCCAGGAATGAGTATGGCAGTATTTCCTTCCCTTTCATTATAAAGCTTGAGGAATATTAATGTTAGAACTTCCCTGAAGTTTTTGTAGAATTCAGCAGTGAACCTATCCAGACCTGGGCTTTTCTTCATGGGTAATTATTTATTCTGCTTTGATTTCATTGCCTGTTACTGGGTTATTCAGGGTTTTTGAAATATTCTTGGTTCAATTTTGGTAATTCATATGTATCTAGGAATCTACCCATTTCTAAATTTTCTAATTTATTGGCATAAAGGTTTGCAAAATAGTTAATTTTTTTTAAATTTCAGCAGTCTGTTGTGACCTCACTTTTATTTCTAATTGCATTTTGGTCTTTTCTTCCCTTTTCTTTGGTTAGGTTGGCTAAGGATTTGTGTTTTTCATTGATATTTTCAAAGAACCAACTCTTAGAATCATTAATTCTTTGTATTTTTTTTCAATCTCAATTTCATTGGTTTCTACTCTTATCTTTATAATTTCCTTCCTTGTACTAGCTTTGGGTTTGGATTGTTCTTTTTCTAGGACCTTGAGTTGCATTAAGTTATCTATTCGAGCTTGTTCTATTTTGGGGTTCCCAGGTGCATTGTTATTTATTTGAGCTTGTTCTATTTTGGGGCTCCCAGGTCCTTAGGATGGCATTCATTGTGATTCTTGTATATTTTACTGGCATTAACATTTAGTTCTAGAAACTGTCTCATTTCTTGATTTTTTCTGTAACCCACTGTTTACTTAAGGATGTATGGTTTAGTTTCCATGCACTAACACGATTCCTGGGTTTTCTTCTGTCAATTTCTAATTTCACTACACTATGGTCTCTTAAGATGCATGGTATAATTTGAATTCTTTCACATTTTCTTAAAGTTGATTTATTGGCTAGTATGTGGTCTACTCTGGAGAAAGTCCCATGTGTGCAGCTAAAAAGAATGCATATTCTGTTGCTGGGTGGAACACTCTGTAGATACCCATTAAACACATTTGTTCAAAGGTTTGGTTCAACTCTGATATTCATTGATTTTTTGTCAGTTGATGGGTCTATTTGTTCTAGTGGGGTATTCTGGTCCCCCACTATAATTGTGTTTATCTGTCTTTTATGTCCAGTAATACTTGTTTTATGAAGTTAGGTCACCACTGTTCAGTGCATATATGTTAATAATTGTTATCTCTTCCTCTTGGGATTGTTCCCTTAACCAGTATGTAGTGACCTTTCCCTCTTTGGATCAGTTTTGGCTTGAAGTCCACTTTGTCTGAATATAACATGGCTATATCTGTTTTTGTTTTTGTTTTTTCAGATTCTTGTTGCACAGAATATTGTTTTCCATCCTTTGTTTTTGGTCTGTGAGTTTCTTTTTGGGTTAAATTTGTTTCTTGTGTATAGCATACTGCTGATTTTGTTTCTTGATACATTCTGCCAGTCTGTGTCTTCAAGTATGGAATTGAGAGCATTCACTTTGAATGTTATTATTGATAGGTACTGACTTATTCCTGTCATGGCCTTATTTTCTTGTTGCTGATTCCCTATCTTTCCCTTGTACTTAACTCATGGTGTATTTATTCTATTAGACCATTTGCCATTGTTAGCTTCATTGTCTCTTTCTAGGATATTGAGAATTTTCTGGAGCACTGGTTTGGTGGATATGAATTTATTTGGTGTTATCATGAAAGTATCTTATTCTGCATCAATTTTGAAAGGTAGTTTTGCAGGGTATGTCAGCCTGGGTTGGAAACTTTTCTTTTAGGGCTTAAAACACCTCACTCCAAGCTCTCCTGGCCTTTAACATTTGTGTTGAGAAGTCTGCTGTAATTCTAATGGGTTTTCCTTTATAAGTGATTCATTGCTTTTCTCTAACTGCTTTTAATATTCCGTTCTTGTGTTGGACTATGGGATGTTAACTATGATGTGTCATGGTGAGGTTTTTTCTGATTGTGGCTATTTGGGATTCTATACACCTCTCTTATCTGTATGTTAAATTATTTTACCTTACTTGGAAAGTTTTCTGCTATTATTTCAGTAGATTTTTATGCCATTTGTGCTATATTCTGGTTTTTCATTAAGTCCAATTAATTTTTTCTTTTGCATCATTTTGTTGGATCCACTTTTTATGTTTTCATGTTGTTTTTAAAATATCTCTCATTAATTGGTCACCAACAATAGCCCTCTCTTCTGAGACTCTATCCACACGTTGGTCACTTCTGCTGCCCATTTTAATGTCTTGAATGTCTTTTTTTTTTGTGGATACTGGGAGTCGAACTCGGGACCTCACGCTTGCCAGCAGGTGCTTGTGCCACTGAGCTATCTCACCGGCCCTTTTCTTTCCTTTAGGTGGGTACCGGGAGTCGAACTCAGGACCTTGCACTTGCCAGGGAGGTGCTTATGCCACTGAGCCATCTCACCGGCCCAATGTCTTGAATTTCTATTTGTAGCCTTTTATTGACTCTAATTCTTTTCTCTGCTGGTTGTGCATGTGTTCCATTTTTTAGCTCTTCTATTTTTATTAATGTCTTTAGACTTGCTGACTTTAATTGGACCAATATCTTATTATATCTTCTATGAACATGCCAACTGCTTCATTGAACTGTTTTGTTATCTCCCCTGATATCATTTCGAATAATGCAGGTGTGAGGCTTTCGTTTTCCTCCCTTCCAATGCCCATGGATCAGCTTTGGGGGAACTGGGAGTTTTTGGAGGCATTTTGTTGGCTTGTCTTCTCATCTTTCTACAAACACTCCTTGTTTAATGACCAAGTTCCATTCCTGCAACTAGGTTGTTAAATGAATTGGTTGCTAAATGAGGAACAGTATATATGTAGTATGCACATTACAACATTCAGAACAAAGAAATGGTCAAAGGAAACGCCAACTTGATGACTTTGCTTTTATTTACATAACTCTTACATACAGTACTGTAATGTAAAACAGAATATCAAACTAAAGTAATGTACAATCAGCAAAAATTATAGTACTTTAAAAAGGTGTACCGTACAAAAAAGAATTGAGGGTCTACAAAGACGATGTACAGGACTGTACCAAAAAAAGATGGGTCATTAAGTCCAAGCAGTTGTTAAACAGGTAGGTTGTTAAATGAGGAATATCTGTATTTTCGTTTGTTTGCTTGTTTGTTTTGTGTTGAGGCTTGTGGGCTTACTGTAGCGGAAAGTTCTTTTCTAGTAGAGAGACCTTAATGCTAATGTCTACTTTTCAGTGGTGTCCTCTGTGTGTGGCTAACTACTGGCCTTTGCTTGAGATGGGAAGGTGCAGCACGCTGGGTCCAGCACTACTTCTCCAGGAATGGGCCACAGTCTTGTTAATGACCCCCAGGCAATCTAGATATTGGCATCTCAAGAAAACCAATTAACAGCAACAGCTATGTCACCTTGGCCATGGTAATAAAATCAGCATCAATTACAGAATTAAACATAAACTGAATATTGATGAACCCTAAGGACCAATAAAGTACTGCCCTTATCCTTAGAAAAGAGATCTATAATTATATGATTAGATGGTAGATGGGGAACCTGATCAGCCCTCTGTTCTCTGCCGGATGGAGGTCACAAGGCAGGGGTTTGAATGGGCTGTTGGACTTGACGTTGAACGTTGTGGGGTCTGGTTGCTCCCCACTCTTCCCAGGTGCTATCCTCATACAGGATCAGGTCTGTTGGTTAATCTTTGCCTCTGCTGCCCTGTACCATGTTCCCCTGCGGAGTGGGCTGAACTCGTGATCCTCTTGCCTCAGCCTCTCCGGTTGCTGGCATTACAGGCATGTGCCGCCACACCCAATTAGCCATTCATTTTTACATGTTGGTTGTTCTACTGTAAGCTAGTCTTAGTCTGAGACAGAGTCTTACTAGGTAGCCCAAGCTTGCTTGAATTTGTGGAGATCCTCCTGCCTCAGCCTCCCGATTGCTAGGATTATAGGTATATGCCACCGTGCATAGCTTTTCATAGTTTAAAATCTGTCTACAACAAAGCATTCTGATAAACATTCCTTCCACAAAGATATATAAATGGATAACAGGGGCATAAAAAGAGGCTGAATGTGAGGACTCATTAGGGAAATGCAAATCAAGTTCTCAATGAAGTACTACTTACGTGATGTTTTAAAAACACTGCCACAATGGAAAATAGTAAGTGCTGTTGAAACTGCAGAGACTGGAACCGTGGCATTGTCACAGAGGTATAAACTTGTGCAGCCACTTTGGGAAATAGTTGGCAGTCACCATACAGCCTGTCAATACCCCTCTGAGGCACAGACCCTGGGAAATGAATGCAGAACCCGGATACTTTTACACAGTGTTTGTTGCAGAAATTCAAACAGCTAAAAGCTGGAAACAACTGGTGTCCATCATTAGATGAGCAGATAAAACGCTATATCCATGCAACGAAATATTCAGTGATAAAAAGGAAAGAAATTCTGGTACCTGCTACAACACAGATGAACCTGAACATCATGCTAAGTGAAACATGTCAGACAAAAAGGACAACTATTGCATAATGTCTTTTTTTTTTTTGAGACAGGGTCTCACTATGGTTTCAAGGCTGCCCTTAAACTCACTGTGTAGCCTAGGCTGGCCTTGAACTCACGGTGATACTGCTGCCTCAGCCTCCCAAATTCTGGGATTGTAGGTGTGTGCCACCATGTCCTGCTGCATGATGCCGTTTATATGAAGTACCTATAACAGGTGAGTTTATAAGGCAGATAAGAGGTTGCAGGGACTGAGAGGAAGAACATGGAGGTACTGCTTGATGGCAACAGAATTACTGTTTGGGGTAATGAAAAGTTCTAGAAACTGTAGTGACTATTGCCCAACATTATGAACGTAACTAATACCAACGAATTAGACACTTAAAATAGAAACAACAGCAGATTTCACGATATATATCACAATTTAAAAATTAATAATGCGATACACCGGATACCACCGGATCACACGGTTTAAATGGGCAAATTCTTGGCATGTGAATTATAACTCTATAAAGCTGTCTGAAAATATCTTCCCACAAACTGTCAAAAATCCATACCTTTGGGGCCGGTGAGATGGCTCAGCGGCCTACGCGTCTGCCTGGCAGCGCGAGGGCCCGAGTTCGACTCCCGGAACCCACATACGAAAAAAGGGGCCGGTGATATCGCTCAGCGGCACGGGCGCCTGCTGGCGCGCGAGGTCCTGAGGTCGACCCCCGGTACCCACAAAAAAAAAAAAAAAAAAAAAAAAAACCATACCTTTTTAAGTGAAAAATAATTATTTTTGGTGCTTTGGAAATAGTGGCCCTCACAGCTGTTTCCTGCTTGGTTTCACAAAATGAGCAATGGATCTGGTTGTTCCAGGTCAGTGTGTCTTGTTGGAAAAAGCACTGGAGACAGTCCTGAGGGGAGAGAAGCAGGTGGTGACCATCCTGAACAAGCACAGCCTGGGGTCCTGTTTATTTCAGAACTCTGAAAGAGCATCTGCAATGTGCTCCTGAGGGCTTTTCTCAGAGTCGACAAATCCAGGAGAGAACTGGACTGGCCACAAGCTACAGCCCAGATAGCTGTAAAATCCACCCAGCAAAGGCACCAAGAACACTGCTTTCTCACTGAGTTACTGAGATGAACATGAACACTTGTCTCTTTTAACATCCAGCCACTGGACATTCCTGGCTTATTTCAGAATACAGGCTTCACGATTTCCACTAACAAAGTCAGGCAGCTACTTGATTGGACTCATCTCGTCCCTGACATGATCTAGTGACTGAAAAGGGACCAAATCTCTGGGTTTGCAGGTGGCTGCCCATAATAAAGCTGCAGAGCAGAGAACAGAGGTTGCTAGTTCCTCTATGTGGTCAGGCCCCTGGTTCTGCAAACTATTTACCTAAAGAGGGAGATGAGTAGATTTTGTTTTCAATAGACTTGGCTAGCACCTAATTTAGAGAATATTTGGGGGGCTAGGGCTGTGGCTCAGTGGTAGAGTGTTTGCTTAGCATGAGTAAGGCCGTGTTCAAATCCCAGCGTGGTGGAAAAAAAGCAATTCATAGTAACTTCTGGCCAATAAGCTGCTTTTCAAAACAAATGCTGTTATCATGGGCTTTCTTTATCTTCTCCTTCTTCTTCTTTTTTTAATCATAAAGCAAATGATTAAACTCAACTGTTAACATGATTGGTTTGGGAGCTGCAAGGGCATGTGTAAGGGGGTCACATAACCATGACCTTGGGGTCTGTATCTGGTCCCTGGCCCTTTCATCTCTGGTGCCGTTCCCCTGCTGTTTCCTGGCCATCAGGAAATGAGCGGCTTTGCTCCACACAACCTTCCACCATGATGTTTCTGCCTTGAAGCCAGCCAGTCATGGACTGAACCCTTTGAAACTGTGAGCCAAATTACACTTCTCCATTAAGTTGTGGATGTCAGGTATTTGGTGCCAGCAACAGGAAAGCTGACTAATACAGAAAATTATTACCGAGTGGGGTCACTGCTGTGACTATACTTGATAGTATGGTTCAAAACTGTTTGCAGGAAGAATTTGGAAAGGTTTAGAAATATAAGTCTACAGAAGCCCTAGAATGCTGTAAGCACAGTCTGATGATTCTGATAAGAGCTCAGAAGACCAGAATTCTGATAAAAATGCAGAGAGTAATGACCTACCTCAGAAGGTTTCAGAAGGGGGCTCTGTTAGGAACAGGACTAGAGACCATGTGTCTTACACTCTAGCAAAAATTTTGTCTATGTTTTGCCCACATCCTGAGACTTTGGAGGAGACTGATCTGGTGGAGGAAATTTCAAGTCAGCCCAGCATCTAAGCTGTGGCATGGGTACTGCTGGTTGCTTTTACCCAGATTTATAATGAAAATCAGAAGTAAAAAGCAAAGCAGAAAGATATGAAAAATTCTGACCTGAAAGGAGCCACATGTAAAATTAGAACCAAAGGATATGTGGCTGCTGAAGAGATTATCACCATTAAAAGAAACTAAGTAACTTGAATGGGGGACAAGAATGATGCCCCAAGGGAATCTCAGGAATCAGCAAGATCCATCCATCTATCATAGCCTCAAAGGTGCAAATGTGTAAACCTTTCACTGAAAAGTGAGTTCCTGGGCCCCCTGCTTCAGAAAAGCTGCCTATGAAACTCGTTCCACAAGATTCATTTCACTGTGCTCAGCCATCCAGGCACTCAGGCCACTTCTGCCATGGTCCAATGAGGCTTGGCTACTGCTTGCGCTGGTAGCAAACCTTGGCACCATCCACATGATACTGTTTTCACAGGCACACAGAATGTAACAGTTGTGCGGTCATGGAGGTGCCACCAAGATTTTTAAAGGAAGACCAGGGAGGCCAGACAGTATTTTAGGGACGGAAGTGCATGAAGTTGTGAGAATGGAGTCAAATGTGCAGCGGAGACCCCAGGAAGTCGGAGATGCCAATTTCTACTGAGGAAAGCTGAAGGGTATTAGTGGAGCCAACCCAAGAAAGGGGCCATGTGGGTGCAACCAGCAAAGCCACAGGGAGGGGGCTCCCAAGTCCTTTGGAGCTCATGTGTCACCATCATGTACCCAGGATGGACATGGAGCTATAGGACTTAATGGTTACTATGCTGGGTTTTGGTCTTGTTTTAGTTCAACTCTTTTGCATCTCTCTTTACCCTTTATTTTACCCTTTATCACCATACCTTGAGATTAAGTCATTTGTTTTTTTAATTTCACGAGGTCACAGTTAAGAGTTTGCCTTGAGTCTCAGAGGAGACTTTGACTTGGACTTCTGAGAAATGCAGAACTGTTGAGACTCTGGGAAAGGGATCAGTACATTTTTGGTTATATGCAGCATAGCTGTATCATGTTAAGTAAAATAATGAATTTGGATTATCTTTATTTGGAGATTAAGTATGGTTTTAGAAGATATGCTTGGGTGTCAAGTTGACAGGGGTTGGAATGTGATAGTTAAGCTTTATCATTGACTTGACTGGCTTCAGAGCATGCTTCTGGGTGTGTCTGGGTGGGTCATGGAGGTGTGACCTTGGTAGTCTGTAGTCTCAGGCCCTTTCTTCTACTGCTGGTCTCTGCTTTGCTTCCCGGCCACCATGAAGTGAGCAGCTTTTCCCATCATGTCCTTCTGCCATGATATTTCTGCCATGGACTGAACCCTCTGAAACTACAAGCCAAATTACAGCTTTCCTCCTTTCAATTGTAGATGTCAGGTGTTTTGTGCCAGCAATAAGAAAGCAAACTGTCTTACTTCTCTCTCATTGCTGAGAAAAAATACTTGACACCCACAGTTAGAGGGGGAAAAGGTTTATTTAACTCACAGTTAGTAGAGGTTTTAGTCCATAATCAGCTGGCTCCAAGGCAGGGGGGCAGTAACAATTCATGGCAGCAGAAGACAGCAAAAGCAAGAAGGGCAAGCCTCTCTCGGTCCCTCATATTGCATTCAGGCTAGCCGTCCTAGAGCCGGTGTAGCACTCACACCCGTAATCTCAATATTGGACCATGAATCAATCATAAACTCTAGATTCAGCCACCTCTGAAAAGCTTCCCCCTCATGGACTGCATGAGGCTTTGGGGGGACATCCAGACACAAACCACAACACTAACCAATATACTTTTCTTACTGAATAATGTAGGAAAAAAAGCTCCAAGAAAATACAGGGATAAGGGTAAAGCAAAACAAAAATATCCAAAGGTAGGCTCAGTGCAGTGTACACACCTGTAATCCCAGCTACTTGGGAGGCTGAAGCAGGAAGAGCACAAATTTGAGGCCAGCTTGGAGAATTTAGTGAGACCCTGTTTCAAAAAATCAAAGACACAGCATCCAGGATTAAGGAATCCTACCTGAAGAGTGCACTCATATTCGGACGGGATGGGGAGAGAGAGGACAGTGAAGACTTCATTCTTGTAGGTGCAATTCTCACACTTCAAACACATAATACTGTAGTTGAGCTGCCCTTCAAAGAGCTGGGTGATGATGGATGTCTCACTGGCAGTCACCTCCCTACGGCATCTCTGGGTAGATCTTTTCTCACGTGACCGTGGATGGCACTGAATCAAGGGACAGATTCCCCCAAATCAGCTGAGTTATCAAAAACATTTTTAAAACATTTTTTTTCTATCAGAATGATACATGCCCAACAGAAACCACTTAGTTGTAGATTCGGACAATGCACAGAGTAAGATCTTGAGGTACACATCCTGTATGAGTTTTGATGACTCCATATTTTCCTCTTGAGGGGAAGCTGAGCAATGGTGGCCCCACCTTTGGTAAAAACACAAGCCCATAGCAACATAAGCTGACAGCCTGTGATCACATGATATACGGCCTGGATCTAGGTTTCCCCGCTATTGAACTAAATTTAGGTCACGCAAGCTGATGTAGTCTAATCCAATCCCTTTAGTTTAACTTCCCTGCCTTTGCTCCTTTAATGTACAGGAAATATTTTGCTTTGGTTTTCTGAGACAGAGTTTCACTACGTACCTCAGGCTGGCCTCCAACGCGCAGTGAATCTTCTGCCTCAGCCTCCCAAGTACTGGGATTACAGGCATGTGCCATCGCACTTAGCCAGAAAATACTTTTTTTTTTTTTTTTGTGGGTACTGGGGGTCAACCTCAGGACCTCGTGCGCCAGCAGGCGCCCGTACCGCTGAGCGATATCACCGGCCCTTTTTTCGTATGTGGGTTCCGGGAGTCGAACTCGGGCCCTCACGCTTGCCGGGCAGGTGCTTATGCCGCTGAGCCATCTCACCGGCCCCAGAAAATACTTTTTAAAATAAAACAAAGCAGGGTCGGTGAGATAGCTCAGTGGCATAAGCGCCTGCCTGGCAAGTGCGACGTCCTGAGTTCGACTCCCAGTGCCCACATATGAAAAAAAGGGCTGGTGATATCGTTCAGCGGCACAAGCTCTTGCTGGCAACCATGAGGTCCTGAGGTCGACTCTCGATACTCACGTGAAAAAATAAAAAATAAATAAAATAAAACAAAGCAAACAGAAAATGTCATGCTAGAAGTGAACTTTGTTTTTTGTTTTTAATGTAAGTGGCCACCTGGTCGCTGGCATGGCTTTGGTTCTACTTTCTCCCAGGTGCACGGGCTGGTTGCTTCCTTGGCCCTCATCCTGAGCAGGCCATGCACCGGGCCAATGGGCTGGGAGCTTTGCCTCAGACCAGGGTCAGCGCAGGGGCTGTGGGGAAGCGTTTTCATCTTCCCCGTCGTGGTCTGAGGTTTGAATCTCTGGGTAAAGAGGCTACTTATCTTGTTTTCTCCATTTTTCTGGTAATGGTGAAAGAATGTGGGTTAAAAAAGTGTTACTTATTTTTGAGACACCGGAAAAAAAAAAAAAAAAAAAAAAAAGGGCCAAAAGCCCTCTTATTTTACTCTTAATTCCTCAGGCACCTTGATGTGGCAACCTGGCGTGAGCCCAGCTTGTCGCGGAGGCCGTGCCTGGTGGAAGGTGCCTTGGAGGCCATACTAGGTCAGCTCGGCTGGCTCTGTCATCTCCGCCGCCTTGGTCTCCAGCCCCTCATTTCTAGTGTGGCCCGGGGAGCCCGAATGCTGTTTATTTCAGTTGCCTGCGGGTGAGGGTACCAGGTTTTCACTAAGCACCCCCCCACCCCCCACAAACCTGTGCTACACCACTGTCCTGATCTCACCTAGAATGCAAAATGGCCCTGCAGTCCGCCATGCAGGGGGTGGTGTGTGTGACACACGATTAAGGATAAAGTCACGGCCACATCTCCAGGAAATGCGGCTCTCACCCCAGGGCCCAAGGCAGGCCTGGAGGGAGGGTGACTTCCTGTGTATGGAGACACAGTCCGGACCCAGCAAGGCCCTAGGGTGGGTGTGCTCAGTGCGAGGCTCGCATGTGTAAATGCTATGAAAATTAAAGTTGTAGTCTCTTATTTTACTCTTGAGATAGCGTCTTGCTTTCACCTGCAAGGAGAACTGGACTCCTGGTTCCACACCTGGCTGGTGACTGGAAATGCCAGTTTGGTGGATGCGGCTGTGCATCCAGACACCAAGGGGCTGTGCTCCACAGCCCGGGCCCTGCCCATCACTGGGCACCCAGCAGGCAACACGGCCCGGAAACGGAAGTCAGATATGGGAGCAGCTAAAGGTAAGCAATGGAGTACTACTAAGCCAGAAAGAAGGGTACGTTCGAGTCACGTGTAGGCAAATGGATGCACCTTGAGACCATCATATTAAGGGAAATAAATCAGACACGCGCTCAAATCGCATGGTTTCTCTTAGACGAGGAACCCAAAGTACAAATAAAGAACAAAATAAAAGACATAATAGGAAACAGGCAGATGGATCTTTTGCAAATGGGAGGGGGGTTGAGATGCAGGGAGAGGAGGGGGCGTAAAAAGAAGCTGCGTTTGCGAGCGCACCAGCTCCCGGCGAGCCCGGCTGCCAACACTTAGAAGGAAACCCGCAGCTCACCTTCCTCAGCGCCTCGTGCAGCGCGTTGAGCGCGTAGATGAGAAACTCCTGCGCGTCCTGCTGCGTCCTCTTCGTGAAGGTGGGGTACAGGCGGCCGAGCGCGGCCAGGAACTCCTCAGGGGACACGCAGTCGGCGTCGCCCAGCCACATGTCGGTCAGCAAGTAGGCGAAGGCCGTGGCCACCTCCTTGCAGTCCCTGGGCCAGCGAGGGAGAGAGGGAGGGAGGAGGCCGAGGCGCGGGTCACTGGTGCCTCGTTCCCCTAGCACGCACGCGCGGCCCCGCCCCGCGCCGGCCCCGCCCCGCGCCGGCCCCGCCCCGCGCCGGCCCCGCCCCGCGCCGGCCCCGCCCCGCGCCGGCCCCGCCCCGTACTTGCGCAGTGCGGTGACGTACTGTCCCGACCGGAAGTACTGCGTCAGCAGCGGCACGCTGGCCAGGCACTGCAGGACGGCGTTCATGTAGCACGTGTTTCCCAGGTTGCGCAGCCCGCCCACGCCAGGAGGGTGCGGCGGCCGCGCGGGGGCCTCGCGGGCGAGAAGCGAGTCGGAGAGATCCGAGCACTCTGCGCTGTGTGGACGCCGCGGGAAGAGAGAGCGCGTTGAGGGCGGGAGACGCTCAGAGGGCACGGAGCCCCTCCCAGGCTCAGGAAATGAGCCGGGCCCCACCAGGGATGAGGGACTGGAACTCAGAGTCTACGGTGGTGTTCCTACAGGCCGGGCTTGGTGGCGCATGGGGAGGCTGAGGCAGGAGGATTCACTGTGAGTTCGAGGCCAGCCTGTACTACATAGCGAGAGCCGTCTCAAAACACCAAAAATCAAACAAAAACATGTATGCTTTAGTCCAGAACCCTGAACAAGTGCCCAAAGCCAAATGAGACCTAGATAAAAATTTTTCTGAAACTAAATTGCAACAGAATTGCAACATATTGGCCTTGCGAAGTCCTAGAATTGCTTGGCCCAAAATACAAACTTTCCAATAAAACCCAAAGTATTTTCTTTTGGGGGGGAGTAATTATCTTTAGTAGTAATAATAATAGGACAGTTAATAATGACAATAGCTATCATGCATTTAACATGCATTTTTCTGTTAAAAATGTTTGAGATTGTATGGAGCAAGAATTCTTTTTAGGGCCGGTGAGATGGCTCAGTGGCATAAGCGCCTGCCTGGCAAGCGCGAGGCCCTGAGTTCGACTCCCGGAACCCACATACGATAAAAGGGCCGGTGATATCGCTCAGCGGTACGGGTGCCTGCTAGCGCGCGAGGTCCTGAGTTTGACCCCGGTACCCACAGAAAAAAAAAATTCTTTTTAAATCCTATTTTGTAACTAAGACGATGTCAGGTTTAAGTGGTTATTTGCCCATAATACAGCAAAGGGGAGCTGCAGAGGCATGTACAACAAAGGAAGACCCATCTACTGTCTACCTGCCTATTTACCCACATACCACCTGTCCACCAAAAGCTATGTTGATTTGGACGTCAGAGTATCTATGGTGTGTGTGACAATGTGAGAGCATAATACATACATCTAGAGAATCTACGTATATTAAGAATACATCTGTGTATATATGTCTATATATATACATAACATATATGTGTATATATCTATAACATACCCTCAGAAAGGGAGAAATAGCATAAACTGTTAAAATACAGGTCTTAGTTTCTTTTGTTCTTATCATTTTGTTTCTGAAGACAGGGTCTCGCTATGTAGTCCAGGCTGTCCTCGAACTCGTAGCAATCCTCCCGCCTCAGCCTCCTGAATGCTGGCATTACAGGTGTGTGCCACCATGCCTGACTAGGTTTTAGTTTAAATCCCGACTCTACCTCTATGTAGTCACACAGAAGTAAGGAACGGGGCGTACTCAGGGGTAGGGTGCGTGCGCCCCTGGGTCACCCCCCCAATCCTGCGGCCTTACAGAGCTATTGTGCGGGTCATGCAGGTGCCAGGCAAGAAACCTGGCAGACACTCTAGTCAGTCAGGGGTCGCTTTAAAACAAGGTGGATCGCCTGATCTAGGATCCTCAATGGGGAGCCAGGGAGCTGGGCGTGGAATGAATGGGCCCGACCTGCGCGGGCCGCTGGGGCTGCCCACGGGGCCTGCTTTCCCCAGTGTCTTCCCTGTCCTTCCTGGCTCTTTTTCCCCTACAGTCTGACACGTGGGCCCCGCGGGACAGCGACCTCCCCAGTGGGACCGGTGACGGCGAGGCCGCCTGTGAGGTGCTGGCTGTCCCGGGGCGCGCCCAGCTGTCACTAGGAACCCTCCCCGCGGCGCGGGCCTGGCCTCTGGCTGGCTAGCGCAGGGCCCGAGGCGGCTCACAGGGCGCAGTGGAGGCCGGCGGCCTGGGCCGGGCGGGCCCGGCGGGGCGTCATGGCGAGGGCGTCGGCTCTGCTCCGGTCAGCCGCTCGCAGCTGCTCTCCCAGCCGAGGCCGCGCCTCCCGCCGCTGCAGCGGGAACCGACTCTCCCGGAGTCGGGCGGACCGGCTCTGAGGCCTGCGGCATCACAATGCTCTTCCCTCGCGGGATTCCAGCAGGTTGCCAGGAGACCCTGGCCCGCGGGACGCGTCGCGCAGGCCGCCGGTCAGAGCCAGCTGCGCACCGACGGAGCCGCTTTCCTCTACCGGCCACCTTCCCGCGTGCGCGCGCACAGCCCCGCAGGGGCAAGGGAGGGAGCAGGCGAGGCGCCTGCGGACACGCCTGCCTGCTCTGCACACGCGCAAGGACTTCCCACAGTGATTAACTCAACAGACGTCTGTAAACAAGAATAAATTTATTTGCTTTAAAGATTTAATGATATACAAAATGTATATGGTATATCTTTAGTAACACACTTTCTCTCCCCCCATGTCGGTATTAAACACTATTTAAACAGCTTATTCTGCTTGCCTTGTCTGTATCTATAAGATACACTACTGAATACAAATAAGCTTTACGCTGCTCCCTTCCAAATGAAAATTAATAGTACCTAGGAAACAGAACAAAATAAAGGAAAAAATCAAAGCAGATGAAACTTTTTTTCTTGTTGAATATTCAGAAATATGAGGGGCAGTTAAATTACATTTTATTGGCTTAAAGTTGCACTGCACTCTCCCGACATCACCCAATGATGATACGACTCATTTCTTACATAAGTACCACAAACAACATTCAAGTTCATATGCCCCTACACAATCTTAAATATAAGCAAGAGCTCATATCCATGTCCTGATTGATATGCTGTCCCTAAAATCTTTGGAGTAGCAGCAGCTCGCAGGTCATCACTCGTGACACAGGCGAGAAGGTTGAGACTCCTCACAGGAAACACCCCTCAGCAGGAGTCACGTTTCTCCTTTCACCATGGCTTTCTTCTGCTTAACAGTTATTTGATAAAACAAGGTTTAACAAAGTAAAATCTAATACCTTTGCACAATTTGGGTTCTAACAAAAAACTGGCTCTGTTTTTCAATTCGGAGCCCAACCCTGATAAAAGTCTCTGGCAGAGAATGGGCTTCACTCAGGCGTTCGCTGCTGGCGAACCTAGAGGCACCTCCTTTGCTGTGGCCACAGCTCCACCAGTGAAGGACAATGACACCACCCCCAAGCACGCTAGGAAGACTTCCGACTGCCACGGAACCAAAGCTGTGTGAGTTCTTCATTTCTCTTGCTGAATGGCCATAAACCGGCCGTCAACAAAATGTGCACAGACATCTAACTTTGGTTAATGGTATTGCACCATGTGAGACAGATTCATATCCTCATCAGATCTGCTTTTTAAGGAGCCCTTTACAAAGTTATAAATACTAATTTTCCATTACCTTCAAAATTTCTCAGCTGCCAGCTATATCCTATAGGGAGTTTCTAACTGACAAGTTTGATTAGGCCTAAAGAATATTGGCCTTTAAACCATGCTGAGGTCATCAGATTCGATTTGCGTACACCTTTCTCCATTACCCATTTCCTCCTGAAGGCGGAGTGACACAAAAACATGTTTGTGAGGTGTAGGCAAAACCAATGATTCAGCAATATCACAGCATGAGACGAACAGAATTAGTTGACTCTGTTTCTTTGGTAGAATTTCCAGGCTGAAGATTCAAATGTGAAGGCTCATCCTGAGGAAATACCATTTTATCAGGTGTATAGTCATTCCTCTTCAGATCTACATTCACCACCCCAACAAAAGAAAAAAGAATTTCTTAAAAATGAGGAATTAAGAACATTTTCTAAATCAATTTTCTTCAAAACATGTCATACCTATTTCCCACAAGCTGTTAGGTATTTAAGCATACAGTATTTATGCTTAAAATGTATTTATACACATAAAAATGAAATAATTATTACACACCATCAATCAGTAACTCATGTAAGCACGGGAATGCAGCAGTGAACAAGGATTCTAGCAGGGGGAGAACAAGCAATGAAATGAGCTAATTCCGAACAGGGTGAGCTCTGCAGTTCCAGCCGGCAGCTGGTGGAGCGTGAGTCTTGCCGACAGGTCAGCAGGGAGGAAAGCCAGGGGAGACACTAAGCACTCGCCCACTACTGAGAGAGCTGTCAGAGCTCCACAGAAGCTGAGGCCAGTGACGGCGAACTTTTCCAAGCTTTCAGTGACAAATGGCTGCGGCACAAGCCACAGGGTCGCCACCACTGCTCTAGGCACAGGCGAGGTGAGCTGGCAGCACTGTAAGGAAGAAACAGATGTGGTGTGCTCTAACAGTAGTAGAAAGACAGTGTGGCTTTTGTGCAGCACAAGAGGAAGACTAGCAGAAAATGAGGTCAAGCAGCAGTTAATGGCCAAGGACTAAAACCACAGCCTATGGACCAATCTGACCAGTGAGTGGTCTGTCTTGGTAAATAATCTTACCAGGATGCAGCCAAGCTCATTTATTTACACACTCCGGTTATTTATACACTGTGACAGTAGAGTTAGTAGCTGAGATACAGACCACATGGCCCACAACTCAGAAACCTATCCATCACGCTGGCTATGGTGGTGCATGCCCGTAATCCCAGGACTCAGGAGGCAGAGGCAGGAGGATCGCTGCAAGTTCAAGGCCAGCCTGGGCTACAAAGTGAGTTCAAGGCCCATAGTGAGAGCCTGTCTCAAAAAGACCAAAAAAAAAAAAAAAAACCCAACCAAACAAACAAAAATCCACCTTGCCATTTACCAAAGTTTTCTGACCATTATTTTTAGTGGATCCAAGTTATGAAGTGGAGCCCAGACTACAATGAAAATCTACTGGAAGGTTTTCAGCAGTCTTGTGGGAGGAATATAATCTGATTTGTTTTACATAATGATTCTGTGAAGCCCTGCCTGGGGCAAAAGGCAGCCACCCAGGAAACAAGATGGTGGCATCGAAAACAGGTATCAGTGAATTGCAGGGTGATTTCAGAATCAGAGTGGACATATCTTGACGGATTGATTGTGAAAGGTGACAGAAAAGTGGGGAACTTTATGTTAGGGCCCAAGAAACTGGGTAAACCATTTATGAGGTGGGGAAGGAGAGCTCTGCGGGAGGGGTGGGAGATGTCCCTCCAGTTCTGGAATGGATATGTTACTGTCAAGATGCTTTAAGGAATCCAAGCAGAAATGAGGGAACTAAACACAGAATCAGGAGCACAGGAAAGAAAGGAAGCCTTCAGATACATTGGGTATGGTCAGTATGCGAAATGCATTTACAGTTATGGGACAGGATGAAGTCACTTAATGAGTTACAGACCTATATGAAAACAGCTGCAGAACTATAACAATTAATGCAGTAATATCAAATTTATAATTTATACCAATCATGGCCACATGCATATCCTTACTTTATCTGCACAGAAAAAATAAATGACACTCAAAATATGAACTGTTAATTTAAATGCAAGAAACAGCCCACAGTAAATGATCCAAATGCATGGCTGCAACTACGTGAGTATTTTTGATACAATTTAAATTCAAGTTTATGCCAGTATGGCCTGAGGGAATATAGCTAATTTTTAGTTGTACTACATAAAGAACAGTAGAGAACCATGCAGTTATAGTTCAAGGCTTTATTATTAATTAATGGATGTAGCCATAAGCAAATAATCTCAACTCTCATTATTTGAATAGCTACAAACCCTAATATTTGATGAAAATCTTAAGTTTACATATTAAATAAGCTAAGTACACCCCAAAGATAAATTCAAAGAAAGTCACAATCAGACACACCAGAGTGAAACTGCTGACAACCAAAGATAATAAACTCTTGAAAACAACTAGATTAAAATGGTACATCACATTTAGGAAATTATTCAAATGAATGTGGTTATTTTCATCTGAAACAACAGAGGCCAGAGGACAAAAGAACATTTTTTTAGATGCTGAAAGACAAAACTGTCAACCTAAAACTCTACATTCAGTGAAAACAGCCTTCAGTTATGGAAATCATAGAAACAGAGTCTTAATTGAAGCAAAACTAAAAGCAATCACTAAAAACCTGAACGTAAATTAAAACAACATACTAAAAACATTCAAATAACCCAAAGGAGGTACAGGTAGAAGTAAAGGGGAGGAGGCATACCAGAAAAATAAGAGAACAATAAAAATGACAAGTTTAAATCTAATGATATCAATAATTACATTATATGTAAAGGACGTAAAACACCAATTAAATGATGGAAATTTTTAGATTTAAAAAATCAGAAGCCCAGCTGTATGCTATTACATACGTGCATCTGCATGTGTGCATGTGTTAAAAAGAATGAAAAAGGAATATGAGGTAAACACGCATCAAAAGATAGCTGGAGTGGCTATGTCAACACAGGACAGTATTCTTTAGAACGAGGAAGACGACTACGGCATTGCGTTGCGTTGTTGTGAAAGAATCAATTCACCAAGAAGACAGTAACAACATTAAATAGTATGCATCCAAGAACAGGCTTCAAACTACTTGAAGGAAAGAACTAAAAGGCAAAACTGACAAATCCACAATTATAATTACACCTTCTAATTCATCAATGGAACAAAGAGAAAATCTGCAAGGAAATTAAAAACACCTAGACAATACAATCAAACTTTAATATGTACAGAACACTCCATCCAATAATAGCAGAACATACATTCTTCTCAAGTGAATGTGGAATGCTCACCAGACACCACACACCTTTCTAAGGTTTAACTATTTTTTAACTCAAATCACACAATTATATTCTCTTACAGTGGAATTACATAAGAAATCAACAGAAAGATAACTGGAAAATTTATACATATGTGAGAACTGAACAAGATACTTCTAAATACTTGCTAGGTCAATGACGAAATCAATAAAAATTAGAAATATTTTTAAATAAATAAAAATGAAAAGAGAGGCTGGGAACATGGCTCAAGTGGCAGAGCAACTGCCAAGTACGTGTGAGGCCCTGAGTTTGACCCCTAGCACCACAAAAACCAGAGAAAAGTAAAGTAGAAAAAGAATGAAAAGAAACCAAAATTTATAGCATGCAGCTAAATTTATAGCATGCAGCATGCAGGGAAAATTATGGGACTAAATGTTTTGTTAGAGGAGGTCTTCAATCAATAAACTAAACTAGAAAAGAGTACTAAAAGCAAGTTAAATATGGAAATAAGAATAAATTAAAGTAGAGAAATCGAGTAAATCAATAAAAACAAAAGCTGGTTCTTTAAAATCGTCAATAAAATTGATTAAAACCTCTAGCCAGACTGACCAAGAAACAGAGAGCACAGACACAAACTGCAATACTGAAAGGCACCTCACTGCACTTCACGCGTGTTAAAAAGATGAAACATTCCAAAGGAAACTGATAACCTCAACAGTGTTCTACTGAGTAAATCGAATTCCTAGCAAGTACAAAGAAAATTTCAGACAGGGCCAGTGAGATAGCTCAGCAGCGTAAGCGCCTGCCTGGCAAGCGTGACAGCCCAAGTTCGACTCCCGAGAACCCACATGCGAAAAAAGGGCCGGTGATATTGCTCAGCGGCATAGGCGCCTGCTGGAGCGTGAGGTCCTGAGGTCGACCCCCAGTACTCACAAAAAAAAAAAAAAATTCAGATAAAGATAGTTTCAATGGACAGTTCTATCAATCATTTATGGTGGAGATAATACCGATTCTGTACAACCCATTCCTGAAGAAGAGGCGTGAACACTTTGCAACTTATTTTTAAGGTAAGATAAAGATAATACAGGAAAATCAAAAACACAAGAACAAAAAAGCCACCAGTCGGGGCCGGTGAGATAGCTCAGCGGCATAAGCTCCTGCCTGGCAAGCGTGAGGTCCTGAGTTCGACTCCCGGAACCCACATACGAAAGAAGGGCCGGTGATATCGCTCAGCGGCATGGGCGCCTGCTGGCGTGCGAGGTCCTGAGGTCGACCCCTGGTACCCAAAAAAAAAAAAAAAAAAAAAAGCCACCAGTCAATATTCTTCATGAACAGAGACATAAAATCCTTAACAAAATGCTAGCAAACTGAACCCAACAATGCATGCATAAAAACCAGATAATCACCATCAAGGGCAGTCTGTCCTAGCAATGCAAGACTGGCTCGGCGTTAAAACACTGTCCAGTGTGGTGTGCAGCTCAGTGGGAGAGCACCTGCTTATTAGCATGTGTGAGGCTCTGGGTTTGATTCTCAGCAATGCCAAAAACAAAACACAGCAAAACAAAACCAGAACAGAACAGAACCATCATCCAATGTAATACACAGTACTATATTAACTGGTAAAAATCACATGACCATGCCAAAGGGTATGGAAAAAACACCTGAAAAAAATCCAATATCCATGCAAGACAAACATTTCCAAGAAACAAGGAGAAGAAGGAAATTTCCTCAACCTAAACAAACAGCATTTGCTACAACATCATTACAGTTATCATCTTAATGGCGAAAGACTGAATGCTTTCAGGAACATAGGAAGGATGTCAACTTTTCTCACACCTGTTCACCAACGTAGTATAAGTACTTGCCAGTGCAAAAAGTCAAGAAAAAGAAATTAAAGGCTTACAGGTTTAACTAACAACCTGTAAACAAAACTGTCTTGTCTACACAGAAAATCCAAGGAGGCTATCTAAAAAAAAAAGAAAAAGCTCCTAGAAAAGGTGAATTAACCAAGACTGCAGAATACACGGTCAACATACCAAAAATCAATAGTCTTTCTGTATACCAGCAGTAAACACAACCCAGAATGCAAAAAGCAGTGCCACTTACAACCTAATATTGCATACTAAATGACTGGCTTTGTTCCAAGTCCTTCACAAATACCAACTCATCTAATCCTTAAAAAATTGATAATACAGGTAAACTCCCTGGAGCCATGCAGTCTGGCTCCTGAGCCCAAGCTCTTATTACATTATTGGCCATAAAAGGTGGGGCTTTTAAAAAGCAATTCAACAGCTTGCAATTCTTCAAATCCAAAGAAGAGGGAATGTACTTGTAAGTCATGTTTCCACATCACAAAATACTCTTCCCACTTCTCTGCAAGGCTAACCTAAAAGCCCATTCAGCCTGCAGGTCTAAGCAAGTGTCAGTTCCGTAGCATCATTCCCTGAGCTCCAAGTTTGGGCTCAGTCACTGCTCCCATTTAAGCAGCACTCTGTCTGCCTGTCTCCCCTCCCTTCCTACCTCTCTCTCTCCACCCCCCCCGAAGAGTCCCTGCCAATACTGCATACCCAACACCTGCCTGAACTCCACAAGAACAAGGAACATGTCTGTCTGCTCACTATCCTACCTTCAACACCTAGCCCAATTCCTGGCTTCTAGCAGACACAAAATACATGAAATGAATGAACTGTGTGTTTTACAAGTAATGAGAGGAATCACAGATGCACTTACAGCTAACACCATGGAGATCATTAATCAAAGCCCTGTGCATCCAGCCTCATGAGCACTGTAGCACCCAACATGGTGACAAGTTCTATGTTACACTCATTAAGAAAACTTTACCTGGAAGCTTAAGCTTTCGACAGCAAGAATTACAGTGATGCTTTGCTCTGAAGTTTTTTATTGCATCTTCTCCTAGATTTGCTGGGCCAAAAACCATATCACAGGATCTGTGGAAATCAATAGTTTAAAAAAAAAAAAAAAAAAAGGTAGTTTATGCAAGGAGAAATATAAAAATTAAAATTATGAAAACATACTTTAATGAAATTGTTGAAACTTGTTACCTCTTTTCTTCTGCTTTTATCACAGATGGGTCAGTCAAGTTTTCGCCCACACCTTTATATGTATATAGAAAAGGATAATTTATATTACATAATTGACATAGGCATTAATGTCTGCGTAACAGTCCTGAGAAATTCACAGCATCGTCTACCATTGCAACGTTCAATTATTCAAGGAGTTTTTCTCTCGACATTTTCTAATTTGATTATGACCTTGGCCTCCCACCAGGAACAGGCAGGGTCCTATGATGTGAACAAAAGGTGAATGTCACAGTGGAAACTCTTGAGGGTACCTAGCTTCTTATTAACGTGCTCTGCTTGTAAAAGGTCTTTAATACCCACCCTTGATTCACCAGAAAGGACAATGTGCTACATGAAGGCACAATCCATAAGACATTTTAAGGGGGGGGGGAATCACACATTAATATGTTACACATTTTCTTGCAAAATATTCACAATATAAAGAGTAAGACTGTGAACCATCTTCCTTTACCTGCAGCCTTCCCCACAGGTATTAAAGATGTGGTTAAATCTTTCCAGTCCCTCATATATTAAGACACATGAATATATATAGGAGCGGCCAGGCGTGATGGTGCACACCTGTAATCTTAGCACTTGGGGAGGCAGTAGGAGGAAGATGATAAATTCAAGCCCAGTCTGGGCATCTTAGTAACTCAGTGAGAGTCTGTCTCAAAATAAAAAACAGAAAAGGGCTGAGGATGGAGTTCAGTGTGAAGGCCCTGGGTACTATTTCCAGTAATGCAAAACAAACACACATATTACCTATTGATACTCTGAATAATCATAAATATTTAACCCATCAGCATGAAACCTAATTAAATGGTTCAATTTTCATGAAAGGAAAGGAAAAGCCAGGACTAAAACACAATACTACTTTCCCCCTAACAGACTGGCAAAGATGAAGAATATTTGTATGTTTGTAGCATCACTCTTTGTAGTAGCAAAAAAAAAAGTAAATACAGTGAAGGTCTTATCAAGAGAGGATGTACATCATGCCATGCCTCCTTACTTGACTATCATGAAGCTACTAAAATATCTCAGATTCATCAATAATGACCTAGAAGATGTCTACGATATAATGGTAAGCGGAGAAAAAAGGAAAAAAAAAGTTATGTCTCATGAATCCAGTTTTGGAAAAACACAACATAACAAAATGGGGAGGGGGGCTGGTGAGATGGCTCAGCAGCGTAAGCGCCTGCCTGGCAAGTGCGACGGCCCGAGTTCGACTCCCGGATCCCACATACGAAAAAAGGGGCCGGTGATATCGCTCAGCGTCACGGGCGCCTGCTGGTGCGTGAGGTCCTGAGGTCGACCCCCGGTACCCACAAAAAAAAAAAAAATGGGGAGGGGGCTTCTATTTTGCAAAAGTAGAGAACACATAAAGATGGGACCATTTTGTTCTTTATATATGTATCTCTGTGTTGTTCAATTTTCGTAATAATCTAAAATATTCCTGTGAAAAAATGGCTTCATGAACATATTAACTATGTAGAGAAAACTGCTATCACAGATGAACATCAGAGTCAGGAGTACCAACCCCTGCACAGCTGGAAATCTGGATATACTTTTTTTCTAAAACGTAAGATTTTTATTACCAGGTGCTTGTTTCTTTTTTTTTTTTTTTTGGGTACCGGGGGTTGACCTCAGGACCTCGCGCGCCAGCAGGCGCCCGTGCCGCTGAGCGATATCACCGGCCCCTTTTTCATATGTGGGTTCCGGGAGTCGAACTCGGGCCCTCGCGCTTGCAAGGCAGGCGCTTAAGCCGCTGAGCCATCTCACCGGCCCTGTTTCTTTTTTTTGAAAACAGTCAACTTGCAAACTTTTATTCCAGATTAAATTCTTAAAAATTTCAATTTGAGGGGGCTGGTGAGATGGCTCAGCGGCATAAGCGCCTGCCTAGCAAGTGCAAGGGCCCGAGTTCAACTTCTGGAACCCACATACGAAAAAAAGGGCCGGTGATATCGCTCAGCGGCACGGGCGCCTGCTGGCGCGCAAGGTCCCGAGGTCGACCCCCGGTACCCACAAAAAAAAAAAAAAAAAAAAAAATTTTTTTTCCAATTTGACCAGATATGAAACTTGACTTTTTTTGTGTGTGTGTGGTACTGGGTCTTGAACTCAGAGCCTTGTGCAAGCACTCTACCACTGAACTACACCCCCAGCCCTAGAAACAATTTAAAAACTGTAAGTATATTGAGGAAGACTAAGCTTTAAAAAACAATGTTATTAACAAAAAGAGTCATCCCGCAGAAAGACGAACTATCATGCTGCTGATAATGCAGGCAGCTAATGTTCTGGTCAAACAGCAACAGGTGAGCACCGCGTGTCCTCAGCGCCCATCTTTGTTTCTTATTGCTGGAATTTCACATTCGCTTCTTTTCAGTGGATGACCAGGCCATGGTAGAGATGGTAAGGACGTTCACTCAGCCATGTCCTGCTCAGCCTTGGGAGTGGACAAATAATCTAGTGCTTAGCTGCTTTTGTCTCTGTCGTCTTGTGATTTAGGGTTTTCTGGACGTCCACGTCAGCAACTGAAGTCGCAGCAGCGCCAGTGTTGAGATGGCTATGAACCTTGGGTCTCACCTCACTGGCTTTCCTTAACGTCATCTGAGTCCTTTCCAGGATGTCACTGGCAAGAACACCCCTGCACAACCACAGCCTACAACCCCTGCACCTGGTTATCAACGCCCTCCCTGCAGGGGTTGGACCCATGGCTGATGCTCACAGAGTTTCCCATGGCACATGGGAACATCTGCCTGGATGGGGGCCTGAACTGCAGAAGTGCTCTATGATCTCTCATTCTTTTCCTCACCCTCACTGCTACAGTTTAGACTTCAGTGTCCCCAGAAGTCTCATGTGTTCAGAGACAGGGCTTTTAGAAAGTAAATGCATCTTGGGGAAGCTACACTCCTCAGTGGATTTGAGTCCACAGCTGAATGCACTGTTAGAAGAAGGGGCTGGGCAGGAGGTGGGGCCTGGTGGGAGGAGGGGGTGGGCCGCTAGGGGCATGCACCAGGTGCATGCATCTCTCTCTCTCTCTCTCTCTCTCTCTCTGGCTCTTCCAGGCCTCTCTGCTTCCTGGTTGTATGACTGAGCAGCGTTCCTCCACCCTGCCGTTTCTGCCTTGCAGTCAGGCAACCATGAACTAAACCATGAGCTGAAATAAACCTCTCAAGTATCGAGTGTCAGGTATTTTTGTCCCAATAACTAAAAAGTAACTAATATACTAACTATTGTGGTAAGTGTCTTGGTAATTACATGAAGGGCTACTATAACTGAATAGCACCCTTAAGGGTTCTGGTCTGCTGCACATTTACTGCCTTAAACTTGAACTTCACCAGGTTCTGTAACATCTGTTGCCTGTGCATCCCACTTTCTCTAGAGTTTCTCTACTCCCCTCCACACTGTCAAGGCACTTCCTGGGTTACTCTTCTTTATTGTACTACGGTATGCAAATGTCTTCCTCAGTGTTGTTCCTGTTGTAGAAACTACACCCATTTCTTACACTGAATCAATTTACTGCTCCCCCAATCCTCCCTGTGATGCCCTTCTCCTCTGTTTTAGTTCTGTCTGCCGGCGAGCACTGCTGTGTGTGCTGCTGTCCATGGTGTCAACGGGGCACCAGCAGTGCTGAGATTAGGCCCAGGGCAGGCAGCTGGCACCACTAATCAAACCCCAGCTCTAACTCTTGACTCCCAAAAACTTAACTATGAATAGCCAGCTATGCCTTGCTGATAACAAGACATTTTCTACTTTATGTATTACATAAGATGAAAAACACGAGAACCCCAAGAGATGACTTTTCCCTTTAATATGCAGTTTACAGGAGAGATGAACTACTCAGAGATGATTAGCATCACATAGCATTTGTTTTCTTTTATAGACGGGGTCTCGCTATGTAATGCAGGCTGGCTCTGAACTCACTAAGTAGCCCAGGCTGGCCTCAAACTCACAGCGATCCTTCTGCCTCAGCCTGCTGAGTGCTGGGATTCCAGGCCTGCACTACCATACCCAGCACACAGCGTTTTTACACCTGCACTGGCTGCAACAGCAGCAGGAGGTGGCTCTGAAATGATTACCACAGTACAGTGTTTTCATGAGTCAGTTTTATGCAGTTAATAATACTGCATCTTTACATTACATTTGCTTACACTACTCTTGACTGCAAATAGCAGCAATCACAGTATGTGTAAATTTTGATAAATTCCACCTGTTTATGATAGATTTGCCCATATTTTGTGGCAGTAAATGATAAAACAGACTACTGTCTATACATTTTATGCATTCATGACATAACTTTTTTTTTTTTTTTGTCTTTTTGAGATAGGGTTTCAAGCTATGCAGTTCAGACTGGCCTTTAACTCACTTTGTAGCCCAGTCTGACCTCATAATCACAGCAATCCTCCCGCCTCAGCCTCCCAAGTGCTGGGATTACAGGGTGTGTCACCATGCCCAGCCCTTTTCTTTTTTTCTTTTTTTTTTTGTATTTCTTGGTTATACGTTTGTGAGGTTTTTCAAATTACAAATCTGCAAAAAGTAAATCCACAAAGAAGTGGAACTGTGCAGTTCAAACCTATGTTGTTCCAGGAACAATTGTACTTTGCTTATTAAAAATATTGCCATCTTTTAAATCAACGTAGAACAGATGATGTAAAACTTGGTCTCACTTCCTATATATGCTTCAGGGAAATTGTCTTAAAAATATTATTTTAATTATTATATGATAGGGTTTTGCTATACAATTCAGGTTGGCCTTGAACTCACTATGTAGCCCAGGCTGGCCTCAAACTCATGGCAGTCCTGCCTCAGCCTCCCAAGTACTGGGATTATAGATGTGTACCACCACACCTGGCTTATTTTAATTATTTTTGAAATTTAACTGGATTGGCCTAATAACACACAGCGGAGAGTTTTTAGCAAATTTTAAAAATATTTCCATCTGTGGGATGAAAGGAGTCACTGAATGATAAATATGCTAAATAACTTTTCATGCAATTTAAAATCTGGTCTGAATTCACATTTGAAATTGAGGCTGCTCTCCATGGAGAAAAATTACGCAAGCTATAAGGTGAGTGTACATCCAAGTAGAGTTGGTTAACGCTGCTGTGAAGCTGTAAAGACATTACTCCAGGCGAGGTCACCTTCTCATAGCCTCAACTCTCCATCCACTGAGTGTCTGTGAGCCATCTCGCCTACCCTCTGACATTCACTACTCTCCCAGCAGGTTTGAGCATCTACTTCTCCTCCCCTATAACCTGGGCTGCCCCCATAACACGTCATGACCAGTGAATATGGGAGAAGAGACCTGGGCCCAGCCTCAGGTGTCTGCTTTGTCCCTAGGAGAAACCAGCTCCATGTAAAAAGCTCAAGACCTGCAACTGCCATGCTACAGAAAGCCCAAGCTAGACAGACATCCAAGTGGAGAGCCCTGCAGAACTGAGAAGTCTGCTGACAATCAACAAGAGACATTTTTTGGGGAGTGGCAGGAGTGGGTTACTGAAACTTGAACCAAGCATCTTTGCGCTAGGCTACACCCCCAGCCCTTTGTTATCTTGATAAAAGGTCTTGTTGAATCGCTAAATTGCCCAGGCTGGGTTCGAATTGCAATCCTCTTTCCTCAGCCTCCTAGGTAGCTGGCTTATAAGCATGTGCCACAGTGTCCAGCAAGACCTGACATTCAACTCTTTCAGGCTGTCCAATGTCTCTAGCCACATGAGTCCCTCAAAGTGACAGCAGCAATGATTCAGCCCCACTATACCCATCCAAATCTTGAATCAAGAGTAGTCCCAGCACTCAGGAGCCCGAGGCAAGAAGACAGATTGCCTGAGTTCAAGGCCAGCCTGGGCTACATAGCAAGACCCTATCCCCAAAAAACAAAACAAAAAACAAAAAACAAAAAACAAAAACAAAACAAAAGAACATCAACCCTGAATCAAAGAACTGTAAGAAAACGACTTTTTTAAAGATAAGAGTCTTGCTACATAGCTCAGGCTGGCCACGAATTTGCAATCCTCCTGTCTCAACCTCCCCAGTAGTTATGGTTACACCGTATCTGCTTGACTGTTTTAACCCAATAAATTCTTAGGTAGTTTTAGTTCATTAGCTCACAGTAAGGGGTAACATAAACATAGGAACAGATGTTTTGTTTTAAAAAAATGATCTCTATGCTTTGTCCCCCAAAGCCTCATGCAGTCGTGGAGGGCAGGCTTCTCAGAGGCTGAATCTAGAGTCTGTGACTGATTCATGGTCCACTGCTGGAATTAAGGATGTGAGTGCTACACCCACCCTAGGGCAGGGAGCCTGCATACAAATAAGGGATGGACCAAGGCTTGCTTCCCCCCTCTTCTCGTTGCTTTTGCTGTCTTCTGCTGCCTTGAACTGTTGCCCCTCTGCCATGTGTCACTCTGCCTTGGAGCCAGCCGATAACGGACTAAAACCTCCACAAACTGTGAGCTAAATAAACCTTTCCCCCTTTAACTTTGGGTGTTGGGTATTTCGTCTCAGCAACAAGAAAAGTAACTAAGACATCTTTGTATCAAGATATGTTGAGTACATGTACCTACTCCATAAGAATGTAAACATTATGTACTGCAAACATGTACTAAAAAAAGGTCTTTATACCTTTGAAATACTAAAGGCTACATATCTGAGAGTAAAAAAATGTATTTCACATGCTTTTGCTCATCAAAACACATTATCATCTTAGTGACAGGACAGCTAGACCCCACTATTCAAAGCTCTGCTACGGCTGTATGATATGGTTGTGCCTGGTGTTTATTTTCAATCTTTATCAGCCCAAGTCTGTAACAGATTTCTGTGTATTATGCATAAGACATGAATAGATGAAAACCTCCAGCAGCAGATCACCTTAGCAATACTCTAATAAACTCACCTTGTAAATCGAGTACCAGCAACTCCCCTCTGGTGTATTCATAAGTCCAGTGGCTAAAGGCTAGCATCATCTCTTCTAGTGTATTAGTTGGAATAATCTCATCACCATTGTTATTGTTGTATTTTCTAAATTCTCCAGTCATGCATTCTTCCACAGCAAACCACTGTCCTGCTGAATGGCAATACAGCAGGAAAACTTCAAGGAACCTTACGAAAAACAGTTATAGGTATTACTAGCAGTTTTGATAAGATTTTAATTGATATGCAAGCAAAGTGGTGACAATTAAAACATCCAACATCAAAAACGAAGGTCAAGAGACTGCTACCCACATAATACTAAAAGATCCCAGAAAAATGTAAGGATTTACCTTGGCGAATATGGTATGGATTTGGGTTTCATTTGATTGAAGGCAAATGTGAGCTTCTGGGCTGCTCTCTGTTGCTGAATTTCCTACAGAAGGAGAGGGGCACCCTTGGTGAATATTTAAATAAAGATTTTATTTGGCTTCTTCACACTTTTAGAAGTTAAAATACGAACTTCAAATTATGTTTCCTAGTTACGCACTCACTGGCACTTACTCTGAGACAGAGATGCAGAACTGTATCTTCTCGATAAATACTGGACCACGTGTTAACCACCTCAGGAAGGAAAGACTTGATGATATAAAGATGCCCCGATTTGAGGATATCATGTTCTGACCAAGTACACTGCACTTTGACAGCTCTCCGCAAACCTCCTCCCATCTCTTCTTTACTTAAAAACTCTATCTTGGCACAGAGGCCCAGCTGTGACCAGGAAGACATGCTGTTATGCAGTATGCTGGGCGAGCTCTCCTCCAAGCGGTACACAGTGACAGGCTCACCTGCAACACCAAGGTCAGAGTTTAAGACCACATTATGACTCTTTAACAACACAAAGTAGGTATCTTAGTGCAATTTTATAAAAAGAAATTTAGAGTGAGAGGATAGGGGATCAAATGTATCTCAGTATATCTCTAAATTCACAAAGAGAAGCACTTTTAAAATTATGAGCACTTTGTGATAAACTTTTAGAAAGCAAATGAAATTACAAGTGCTTCTGAGTGAGGTTTTATTTTTATTTTTTTTTGTCTTTTTTAAGACAGGGTTCCACTATGTAGTTCAGGCTGGCCTCGAACTCGCAGTGATCCTCCTGCCTCAGCCTCCCGAGTGCTGGGATTACAGGTGTGCACCACCATGCCTGGCTCTGAGTGAAACTTTAGACAGTAGTTTAGGACCATCTGTTCCACAGATGTCAGCTGATATTTGCTTTTGTTAGGATACAATGGAATGAAAACTTTTCTAAATTAGAAAATACATATTTGTGGATATGTCAGCAATAGAGAAATCAAGAACTTCTCATGCTTCCTTCTATTTACATATACATCACACATGCAGTAGTCAGACTAATTAAGAATTTAGACAAAATCAACATTTCTCAAGTGAACCCTCTTCTTGCTCTCCCCACCCATGATCAGGGTGGGGTCTACTTTTATTTTTGGCTTTACCTCTTGGAGGCACAGGTGTGAATGGAATGCTCTGCGATAATCTCATCAAGTTATTTCTTTCCACAGCTGCATATAAATGAGAGAAAAATAATGAAATCTCTAATAGTACAAAATACTACTAAATTCTGTTTTAGCATTACTGACCTGAATAGTAGTAATTTGTATCCATCACTGGCTTAAATGGAGAAGCAAGACCTAATAAAATGACAAATAAACAAATGAGACTATTTTAAAAGTTCTAGTGCAGCATAACTTTTTGTTTACTCTCCTACAATCATCTTAAATTTCCTTCATGTACTCTCACTCACAAAAACAGAAAAACCAAGTCATAAAATATACCCTGCATGTAAAATATACCCCATTTCCTTATGCCAGATTAGCGCCTACTATGCTCTAAAACCCTGGAGGAGAGAAGTGTGTGCTTCCCACTCCCCCAGTTCCTGCCGTGACTCCATCTTTCCACTACTCCCACTCAAGAAAAAACTCTCTTTTCATGTCTGACCTTTGGGAACTGGCCTACCATGAGAAGATGAACTTCTGGAATGTGAAACACACCCCAAAGAGCCCCTCCTCCATCTCTTACATTTTTGGGGAATTTTAATTTTAAATATAGCAAAAAGAAAGATGGAGAATGAATCAGACCTGCTGTATGCTAAGTTTCTAGATACAAATGAAAAGGCACCCATTTTCCTGGGGGAGAAGGTAGTCAGTCAACAGTTTTTTTTTTTTTTTTTTTTTGGTACCGGGAATCAAACTCAGGACCTTGTGCTTGCCAGGCAGGCACTTGTGCTGCTGAGCTATATCCCTGGCCCTCAGTCAACAGTTTTAACTGTGGTAAGTATAAAAATATTAGTACAGTATAAGGACTATAGTATAAGGAGAATACAGGAGGGGTACTTAGTGCCTCCTGGCTGAGGAAAGGTTAAAGCCTGTTTCAGAGTAACAATGAGAAAAGAGTAATTCACAAGGCAGTGGTTTTTAGGGCTACCTGTTCAAAAGCATGGAAGTGTTAAAATGCATGCTACATTTGGGAAGCTACAAACAAGTTAGCACAAATAGGAGTAATTATCTGTAAATGAAAATGGCCTTTGAATATATACCCTGAGATCTCAGCCCCCAATATTCTAACTCTACAGGTACGTGTCATCAGGTAAGTGATTCTCCACAAGTGATCTGAACGCACAGCCAAGATTGTAAATTAACACGCACCTGGAGGAGGGAACGCTACAGAAGCAGGAAGTAGTAAATTATTAAGAGCCTAATATGCCATGCAAAGAAGGAAAAACAGATCTTACTAAACGACAATAAGAAAAATGCACATCAGAGGAGTGGCAAGATCAGATCTTCTAGAAGAATCACTTTGTAGGACAAAGACTAGAAGTCTATGGCAGGGAGCACAAAATAGCATAACCACTCAGAATGTATTTGGTAGGAGTTACTATGTACGAACCTGTGCACACCCTAGAACCCAGCAACTCTACCTTTAGACATGTAATCAGCAAAATAAATACTTATGTTTGCTCAACAGCAAGAACAACAAGGTTCACAGCAACAGCAATCATATCAGCCACACACTGGAACCTGCAAACACCCATCGAAGTGGAATGGGTAAACTGAACGTGCTCACACAAGGAAACACCACACAGAATACACAAACTGCCACTGCTTACAACGACAGTGATAAATCTCACAAAAATATGACAAACAGAAGCAGCCAGACACAAACAGTGCATATTGTATGACTCCACTTACACAGTACACACACAGGAAAACAAGTCCATCGTATTAATCAGACACAGGCTGAACCAGGAAGCCACGTAGGAGCTGAGATAGTGACAACACTCGGTTTCTGAGTGCTGATGCCATGGTGTACTTAATTAGTGAGTAATCACTGAAGGCTCACGTGCACTACTTTGTATACATATTTATACTTCAGTAAGATGGTGAAAAATGAGTGAACTGAAAGCAGCAGTGGGAGGTAGAGTGGATTCTAGAGACACTCAGGAGGCAGTGCAATATGACCGCATGAATGAGAAGTCGGGTGTTTAAGGATAACTCACTCCATTTCACAAAGCTGACTTCGAAAGAGTATCATTCACTAAAACAGGAAACACTAGAGAAAGCAGTCTGAATACCACGGATGGGAGGGTGACAGAAAAGAGATCACATTCATAGGGTGGGCAATGTGTTTGTGACACATCTACATTAAAGAAGAGTCATGCAAGGAAGAATTTTCCAACTACCTGGGGTTTTCCAAACTTGGACCCTAAAATAATGAGGCACTGCTGTAATAGATCACACCTGATTCACTTTTTCACATTCAATCGATCACAAGGACTCACCATTTAATGTTCCTTCTTCAGATGGCCTGAAGAAACATTAAAAAATATTAGCTATGCCACAATTTTAATCATCATTTAATTTTTGGACTTTATAAACACAACTATTTAAACATCATCAAAGGAATACAGACAGATTCATATCTGTTTGACTATTAGCCATTTTTCTTTAGGTATCTCTGAATCTACACATAGATAAGTATATATTTATCCCTCCCTCCTTCTTGCCCTAGGGATTAAACCTAGGGCCTCACACATGCTAGGCAAATGCTTGACTACTGAGCTATTATTACTTTGATACATGGTGTCTTAGTTACTTTTCTCATTGCTGTGATAAAATACCAGACACTCATAAGTAAAGGGAGGAAAGCTTTATTTAGCTCACAGTTTGAGGAGGTTTCAGTCCGTAATTGGCTGCTCCAAGGCAGAGTGGAATGGCAGACAGGCATCGCAGAGGAGAAATAGTTCATGGCAGGCAGAAGGTAGCAAAGCAAGCAAGGAAAGACCACAGCCCTTTCTATCCCTTATATCTTATCCAGGCTACTCACAGCGGGTAGCACTCACACCCTTAATCCTAGTGCCCTTGAGCCTAGCATTGCACCATGAGTCAATTCCAGTGTCACACACTCTAGATCCAGCCACCTCTGAAAAAGCCCCATCTATGATGGCATGAGGCTTTGGGGGGACATCTAGACACAAGCCATAACATTCCTCCCCTGGTCCTCCAAAGACTCATGCATATTCCTTTATGCAAAAGGAATTTAGCCCATCTCCGAGAATTGCCAAAGTTCCAACAGTTTCAGCACTGCTGAAAAGTCCAAGTCCAAAGTCTCCTGAGATTTAAGGCAAACTCTTAGCTGCAAGCCCTGTACAAATGAGAAGCAACTTACATGCTATTAACATCCAGTGGCACAAGATAAACATTTCCATTCCAAAAGTTACAAACACGGATAGCAAGGAATGGGAACAAGGCAAGACCAAAATCCAGCAGGGCAAACATTAAATCCCACAGTCCCACTTCCAGCATCCCTGGCAATCTGTGGCAAGTTGTGAATTTGAAAGTGCTTGGGTGGCTCTGCCCTTATGGCACGTCTGGTGGTTGTAGCTCCCATGGCTTCTCTCTGAGGCCAACTCTGCTCCCTCCTTGCAGGTTTCCTCAGACGATCTTCATTCTTGGTTTCTCCAAACTTCTGGGGTCTCCACTGCACCTCTGGCTTCACACTCACAGCTTCATACACTGCCATCTCAGAGGCACACTGCCTGGCCTCCCAGGCCTCTTCTGAAATATAGGTGACCCCATAACTCTTGCAATCTGCATGTACCTAAAACCAGCACTATGTGGATGATGCCCAGGTCTGCCACCAGCTGGAGCAGTAGCCAGGCTCCCTTTTCTCTTGGCTGTAGAGGTCAAGAGTCTATAAGCACCCAATCCCAAGGAACAACTTCCCTAGGCGACTGCCACTGTGGAATATGGTGCTGTGGGGGGTCATGTCTTAAAGCAAAGTCTTTCATCTTTGCAACTCTGAGGCTGCAAAGGCTGGCGTCCTGCCGGCTCTTGTGATGTCCTCAGCCCATCTTTTCTGTTGTCTTCTTCTGAGATATTTGGCTTTTTTCTCTAGTCTTTTCAGCATCCAATTTTTCATCTTTGCAGGCTGAAACTTTACTGGAGCTGCCTTTCTGGCCAAACTCACAATGGTTTGAATCATTCTCCTGGGCTCTTTGCTTATCAATGTACATCTGGCTAAAAGCCCCCAATAGTAGCCACACCACCGCCCCAACATAGGACTGCCTTGAAATTTCTTCTGCAAGATTAGTCAGTCCACCAGCCTTAATCTCAGTCTCAGGCAAAGTCTCTGGACACAAGCAAAATGCACACAAACTTTCTGCCAAGCCATAACACACACCATCTGGAGTCCAACGGCCAATGCAGTCCTTCTTCCCACAGACACCTCCAGGGCCTGGTCTTTACTGGCAGTGTTTCTAGCAGCATTCTGGTCTTCTGACCTCTGACCAGAATCTCTCATCACATACAGCCTCAGGTGTTCCAACTTACTTTTTCAGCCAGCATCTCCAAACCTTTCCTAACTCTTCCTCTTCCCACAAATCAGCTCCAAAGGCTTCTAAACTGCATGGTCAGGTACACTTACAGCAACAATTCCACCTCTTTGGTATCAAAATCTACCTTAGTTACTTCTCTCTCGTTGCTGAGACAAAATATACAACACCCAAAGTCATAGGAAGAAAGATTTATTTACCTCAAGTTTGCAGAGGTGTCAGTCCATAATTGGCTGCTCCAAGGCAGAGTGGAATGGCAGACAGGCATTGCAGAGGAGAAATAGTTCATGGCAGGCAGAAGGTAGCAAATCAAGCAATGGACAACCACTGCTTTTTCTGTCCCTTATATCTCATCCATGCTATTTAGGGTGGGTAGCACTCACACCCTTAATCCTAGTGCCCTTGATCACAGCATTGCACCATGAGTCAATTCCAGTGTCACACACTCTAGATCCAGCCGCCTCTGCAAAAGCCCCACCTATGACCGCACGAGGCTTTGGGGGGTCATCTCCACACAACTCATAACATAGGGTCTAGGTTCCGCAAGCTGGTCTCCAAATTGAAGCCTGCCTGCCTCAACCTCTGGAGGAGCTGGGATTACAGGCATGTGCCACTATGCCTGACCATGTGTATCTATTTTAATTCTAAGACTTCCAGTGCAAATTAGAGAGCCAGAGTGGAAAGGAGAATGAAATGAGAACCAAGAAAAATGGCTGCAGGTTTAGCTCACCAATTATACAGTTTTATAGCCTTTTTCAGCACTTAAAAGCTTAGATCTAAATATGACTTTAGGAAAAGAGGGCCACTGCAGTCTCTTTCTAGTTTTTACATTCCATCTGACCAAAGGTTGATATTTATCTTAATAATAACACGTCTTATAGGAAATACTTTAACCCTGTCATTAGCCCTTTGCCTGCTGCTGATAAAACTCCAACCTCCTAGGCACTTCTGAGTCAGCTGCTTACACAACATTCCCTTATTAGACACCAGAATTAATATCAACTTCCAGAACCTACTCTATATTTCTGTCTTAGGGCTTTGGTTACAGAAGACAATAATCCTAAGATGTGTGAGTATAGGTAGATCTTCCAAATACCACTCGGGGACAGAATACTCAAAACAATCTGAACAGTGGCTTATCTATGTAGCACATGATTTTATTCTCTATACATTCACATCTATTTCAGATTTACAGACAGAATACATAATTCCTTCAAACTGGCTTCCCTTCTCAAGTGGACTGTACCACAGAGCATTTTTACCATGTCTCCAGTATCACATGGACATCAAAGCAAGTCTTTTCAAAATGTCCTTTGGAATCGTGAAATACTAATCCCTAGGCTAGAAACAGGTTACCTTTGATTCTTATTTATCATTATGTCTACACTGTACTAAAAAATATCTTACTTTCTGAGGACAATTACCTGTCCGGTTGCTTCTGTTTCTGCTTTTGGTTCTGGATCATCACAACAGCTTTCCAGAGGACCTTCCCACACACAGGCTTTCTACTGTGTACTGGGCATTACTGCTCTAACCAAAGCGCTTCCCAAAAGCAGTTGCAAGGTTTGATGAGAACGATGAATTGAGAAATTAACCAACTGCACAACTAGTCTCAAACTAGGTCTCTCAACAAATTTATTCAAGAGCAAGTTGGAAACAGGACTCAAGAATAGAATCGCAATGATATCACCAGTAGGAAGATTTTAGTAGTTCTAGTAATAAATAAATTCCCCAATCTCCTCTACATAAAGAAAGGAGATGGCAGAGTAATCACCACCACCCACAGATAAAACAGAGTTCAAGAAATGACACACAGAGCAGAAAAATATTCGGTAACTATAACTTCTCAGGCTAATGATGAGAAAAGGCTTACTTACATTTCTCTGTTTGATGGTCTATCCTGTAACCAATCCTTTAGGCAAAGACAAACATGGAGAACAACTTAAAGTCAAAAAATATGTGGGTGAAGCGTAATTGTGTAACACTGTTTTGTTTCTCGTAGCTTTTGTTTTTTGTTTTTTTTTTTAAACAATGCTGGGGATCAAATCTAGGTCTCACACATGGTAGCCAAGCACTACCCCTAAGGAACATCCCCAGCCCCATTTCTTATGTTTTAAGAAAAAAGGGTTGAAAATATACTATGAAGTTTTTGCTTCATACACCTGAACTAATAATAAATGTATGTAATGACGAGGTGGGACAAAGAATTCCAGGAATGCCATTTCCTACCATATAGTTTTTCAAAATTCTGTGTTTCTGTTGACAACTTTATTCTCCCAAAATATACATTTGTTCTGTGATTCTAAAAATATGCGCCCCTTGCCAAAAGAACATCAAAAGTACAGATAGAAAAGTTAAAATCACGCAAACTAAATATTCCAAGACATTCACTAAGGATATATAAGCATATTTCATTGCAGTTTTTCTGCATATGTGCAGATAGCTTTTATTCTGCAGATTTACAGTAACGTTTCTAAGTATGAATTTGTTTTTACTTCCCCAGTTTGGGAGTCATATCTGAATTTGAATTTTTACACATCTTATCAATTTGGAAAATTTTAAGTCATTTATGTCTTTTCAAATTCTACTTTCTCACTGCCAATTAGATTTATTTATCACATCCCTTTATCTGCAACACACTTTCCATCAATTCTCTTTGTATCTGTGTTGTACTCTGGTCCAGTTTCGTAATTCTCTCTTTAGATATGCCTCATGTTACTCAATTCCCGCTGAATTTTTTTTCAGATTTGCCAGTTTTTTTTTTTTTTTTTGGTGGGTACTGGGGATCAACCTCAGGACCTCGCGGGCCAGTGGGCACCCGTGCCGCTGAGCAATATCAGCGGCCCTTTTTTCATATGTGGGTTCCAGGAGTCGAACTCAGGCCCTCGCGCTTGCCAGGCAGGCGCTTACATTGCTGAGCCATCTCACCGGCCCTTTGCCAGTTATTTTTGAATAGTATATTTTCCTTTCCTCACATTAAGTGTACTTATTTTATAATCAATAGCCAGTACTTCTCCTACCTATGAGAAATCTAACACTGTTTATACCGACATCCGTGGCTTTCCTGACTTGGGGTCATGAGGTTATCTTCAGTGGGACTCTGCTGCAATACTGTGCAGCACAAATTTAGGATGGACCCCTCTAGAAAGGCACCTGCCACTTGAAGCCCTGCACTGACAAACCCCATACCCCATGAAATAACTTTACCAACATGATGTTTAACAACACAATCTATCAAGGTAGTATCTTACGGTGTGTAATTATGAGTGCTGATTTCTATGTAGTTGAGTATAAAGGAGTAATTTTTCTGCCTTCTCCAGAGATATTCTGTCTTGGTTGTGACAGTCAAGTATTACCTCAGTTGGCATTCAAACAAAAGGAGAGGAGAGCCTGCCTCTCTTCTGCATAAATTTTTCTTTAAACATTCCTGAGTGCTCACTGCAGGAGAAACTTTTGTGTAACTGCCACCATGCTCCGATGTGCTTTTTCTGAGGTAGGATTTTTTTGAAAGCTTGATATAATCTCATATAAAATACTGCCATCGTGCAGCTCATCTTTAATAAATATGCATTTAATAATATGTAATTATCTATTTGAAATGTACCAACCGGTAGCAATGCTGCCTTGGAATCTACTTCATGAGTGTCTTCCACAGATGGCCTTCTACCGCTGCTTTTTGCTGAAAGAAAACGTAGAAGTGCAAAGCCATGCAACTTCAGAAAGTTTTGTTAACGCTGACTAACCAAATACAAAGTGTTTCCAGGCACAGAATGCAAGAACTACAGAAGGCTAATTATTGAAGTAAACCATTCAACTTAGTTATTATGAAAAGGCATCAAAAAACAAAAGAGTATAAAGTAAGTCTTTCTGTTCTTCTCATTTCCAAATCACCCTCACTGGGGCAGTGAAGTCATCACCTTCTTCTACATTCTCCAGGGATATTTTTTGGAGTGCATTTTCTGTGTGTGTATCACCATACCACTCTCCTCCCTTTTTACAGTATTTATTTGCAGGTTTTGCTCTTGTTGGGCTTTTATTTTTCTTCCTAAAGACATAGTCATACTATGATACCCAGGTTGGTCCTGAACTCCCAAGCAACTGTGACAGTTACTGACTTTTTGGTTTTTAAACTTTAGACCTGGAGATTTTCCATAGAAGTACACAGAGAACTTCCCTATTATTTTTTGATGCTGCCTTTATTTTCATATTGTAGACATACAATAACGTATTTAAATAAACTCTTACTGCAATGAATAATCCACCCTCTCCTATTTAAGATGATATCTTTGTTGTCATATCTTATCTATCCAAAATGAACTTTATCTGGAAGAAATTCAGTCAATTCAGGGTGTCTATCTAACCATACTGATGGGAAAGGGTAAAAGTATGTGTATGTGCATGTGTGTGTTCTGGGAATAGACAGCACAAAAAGAAAGTTCAGTCCTTGCTTAGTTTAGAAGGTTAATAAATGTGGCCTAAAACTGAAATATGAGCATGCAGTAATATCTTAAAATACTATCGAATACTTTAATTTTCCCCTCATAATCCTTCTGTCATTGTTTTTAGTTATCTTACTGTTTTATATATTATTCTGCCATAATTTTTCAAAATTCTTTGTTTCTGGTGACAGCTTTGTTCTCCCAAAATATACATTCGTTCTATGATTCTAAACTATAAAACAGAAACAAGCAAAATCTTTATCTGCTTTTTAGTGTATGTTTATAATACATAATATTTAAGCTCATATACATGTATGAACTGATATATATATATTAATGTATCTTATTTTTCATCTCCTTACCCCTCATCCTTCCCTTTCCCCACCCTCCAAACTGTCTGCATCTTTGTCAGAATCTTTGTCTTGTAGTCCATCTTGAATTTTCAGTATTTCACTATGAAATACAATGTTTGTGATAACTTTTTGTAGATGTACTTTAATGATATTAAGGAATTTCGTTCTATTCTTACAGTACTAAGAGTTCTAGTACTGTATTCATTAGATGCAGAATTTTAACAAATGTCTTTTTCTACATCTATTGAAATGATCTTGGGATTTTTCTCTTTTAATCTCCACCATTATGGGTCATAGTAATTGTACTTTTGAATGTCAAACCAACTTGCATTCCTGTAATGACCCCAACTTGGTCATGCTATATTCTGCTGAATTCAGGATATCAAAATAGAATGAAAGAAGTGATGGTGAGAGAGATAAGGACAAGGCAGGACTATTTTTTCTCAAGAGATTTTACAACTATTCTGCTTTTCAATTATGGGCATATATAATTTTGACTTTAAATGATAGATTAAATTTAAAGAAATTAAAAATCAGCAGATTTGTAAAAAGCAAGTCTTTCTATGTCATCTTTATGGACTAAACAATTTGCAAAAAATACTACAATGTTGGGATTACAGGACATTCCCAAAGTTACAATAAAAATTATGGACTACAATCTTCGTCATCTGACCCCCATGCCACTCACATTTAGATGTCTGACATACATTTAAAGTTTAAACGTGTATATTTATTAACAGAATTCATAAAGTCAAAATACTCACCTTGTTCTGAATGACGAGAAATGGAAGTCTTGTGACACTTGGTAAATCCAGCGTAAGAACTCAAGTGGTTCAAAGGATCTTCAGAAGGGTTCTATGGACATTGTACACAAACATAACTTTAAAACAATTGAATTTCAAGCTGTTGTTCTAAGTATAATAATCCTTTGGTTTGTTTAGCTCAGTATATTTCTCTTGGACACCAAAGGAATATTGCTTTGAAGTGGGCTTTTTGGGGTTGGGGTCTTGATAGCTTTCTTCCTGATTTGAATGAGCTATTTATTAACAAAGATTTCTGCTCATTATTTATCAAACTTCAATTGTGCTTCAATTTTGGTTTACTTAGCTAAAGTACTTTAAAAATCTCTTTATGATTTCCCTATTTTCTATTATTTATACATTTAGAAAGCCCTACTGGCTTTAATGGCTTACTAAACATTTCTATTTCCTATGATTTGAATATTTACATTTAACTCTAGAATTCATCCAAGCCTATGAAGTAATGTTAGAATAAAAGCAGACTTTTCCAAATTTCTACCCAACTGCCCGATCTGTATTTACTCAGAAGGCATTCCCCTCTTCCCTCCTTGTTAATTCATCTAGGTCACACTAAATATTCATGCTAAATATTCATGTTTCTTCTATTCTAGCTGCAAGCTATTTCAGTATCAATCAGACTCCTGATTTTAGTTGTTTTTCCTGGAGCCAGTTGTAGTTATTTCTTGTTCATTTTAAGTACTTTCCTTGATACACTCTTATAGGTGCAATGACATATCTATCACTTTCACAGAACCATCTATGACCAGAAATTCTAAACTGGAACTAACAGATGGACTTCAAGGTATTTGCAAGTTATCTAAAGACGCTTCAAAGAAAAATCTTGTATATGTGCATTTTTCTAGAAAGGTGGTCTATGGCTTTCATCAGATTTTCAAAGGAATGTAAAACCCACAAATAATCAAGAATTTAAGGACTCTGACCACCCTAAGGCAAAGCTCATTATCCTATTGTAGCTTGAATTATTTTCCAAAACTGTTAATTTGAAACATACCCACCAGGTTGGGGCGTAGTTCAGCAGCAGAGCCCTTGCCTAGCAGGCGCATGGCCTCAGTTCCACCTCTAGCACCAAACCAAAAAACCGTGGCCACTTTTCTGCTACCCTACAGACACCTGAGCTTTCTTCCTGCTTTCATCAAGAAGTTATTTGCCTACTTAAAAATTTTTAGCTCAGTCCTTTTATCATTAAAAGATGAAATCTGTTGGGAAACTATAGTTTTACTCTTTCTTATTAAGTGTTGCTGTATGCTAAACTATATTCTTTGTATATCAAGTGTTTCACAAGAGCAAAATGATGCCACCAGAGTGTGGTACTATAATAATCACATGGATATAGGAAAATGTATTAGTTTAAATAATTCCAGATTGTACATAGCTTTACTAGGACTTAATGAAGGCCCACAAAAATTTCATCTGCCTGTAACATCCACTTCTGTTGAAATCTGGTCAAGAAAAATCCTGAATGGAATGTAGACATGTTATATCTCACATTATAGTAATTATCAAACCAACATTGGTAAAGTTATTTGTTCTTTATACTTATTACTTTTTCTCATTCCTATATTTTTTTATCATGTGTCATGAAACATATGCACTCAACTCATTTATTTAGCTCTCTCCTTCTGAGTCATAATAGAAAATTCAGATCTTTACAAGTATGCCACAGTTTTATGATAGGTCCACTGAACTTACATGACTTCCTCCACCTAAGTGTGTATGTGTGTCAAGCTGGGTTTCAGACTCCCATGTACACTAATGAGACGTACCTGATATTTAGGCATCTCTGAATACTCCATAATCGTGTTTCTTACATCATTCTGCAGATCCTATTAGAAGCAAATGTAACTATTTTCAAACAAAGACAAATACAGAAAGAAAAAACCCCCATATAATCATTACATCTCAATTTGCATATAATCATCAATTAAATTCTAAAACAATGTCTAGTTAGTAGACATAGATTTAGTACAATGCTTTAATCAGAATATGTCATTAATTACACAAATATTAGTGTAAATATCGAAGTACATTAGCGTCTACCTTTTATATGTTATATAGTAACATGTCATGATGGAAATTATACAATTAACTTTGGATACAAGGAACAATCATTCATAGAAACTCTAAGTCTCGGCTTTAGTACTAGGTGAGAAATGTACTAGATGAGAAAGATTTTGGGAAAAATCCTATTTTCATTGTATTTATTACTTAAAATCATTTCTACAATGCAAGTTCTTTAAGGACTAGACGATAAACACTTTCCTAAAGCCTCTTAATTATCATTGTGTAATTACATTATTACCCTTTAGCTGCTAAGTAGCTACAAGTAATTTATGAAAGCAAGAGTTAAGGAATAGGAACTAATTTTCAGGATGGAAACACATTTCTGGCAGTTGTTCTATACATTTTAAACATGCTAACATTGAAAATCTTGCACTTGCACACTGTATACAGGTTTCTGTTTCCACAGGTTACACGAGAGCCAGGACCATGCTCTAATAAACTTTGAGGCCTGGAAAAAGAGTCAAGCTTAGTACTTAGTCAATAGAAAATGAATAGAGGAAAGCATGTCTAAAAAAAGAAACATTATCCATGTTTCTACTTTTTTTTTCCCCTCAAGTTAGCTATAGCTTCAAATATTTGGTATATCATGTTGATGATGGTTAAAACTGTATTTTCATCAAAAAATGTTTAATTCTATTTTGTATTTGTTTTTTCCCCAACAAAAGCAGCTTGACTTTATTGCAAGGAGCAGAGCCAGCAGCGTCTCTGCAGCACTCCATCACTGAGCAGGAAGCCCAGGTCCCAGGTCTGTCTGGAAGCCAGACTGTGCTTTTCAGTCCATCCTGTGGGCTAGTTGGGGCTCACACAGGGAATACCCTTTCCTATTTTATGCAGGGTTGCCAGCAGGGGGTCCACGCTGTGCTCAGAGTCAATGCAAACCTTCTTGCTGGGGGGGGGGGGGGGTCAATGTTAACTTCAACTCCTCCCAGCTTGTTGAGGACACCAGAGACCCTTTCTGCACACGTCTACAACTGAAGCAGCAGCAATGGCCACGCCTCTATTTTGAACTATCAAAACAGTGAAATAAATTGAATCATGCTATTGTAATAAGGATTTACTTACAGGTAACAGCTCTCTTATTTTGTTTGATGTTTCTTTAAACCTTTGTAAATCCATGCTATCCCTGTGCCCTTTAACAGTAAAAAAAAAAAAAAAAAAAAAAAAAGATTCCAATGAAAAAATTTTGTTTTTCCTTATCTATCAAAATAATGACTAGTATACAAAATCAACATTTAAAAAAATCAATGGCTTTTCTATACACCAATAATGTACTAGGTGAGAAAGAAATCAAGAAAACAGTATCACTGAAAAAAAGCTTTAAAAAAACACCTAGGGATCAATCTAAACAAGCAGGCTGAACACCTGTACAATGAAAATTACAGAACACCGAAACTAGAAGGTGGAAAGATGTCCCATATCCGTGGACCTGTAGAATCAGTATCATTAAAATGGCCACATTACCAAAAACAATCTAAAGATTCAATGTAATCCCAATCAAAATTCCAATGACATCCTTTACAGAACTAGGAAAAACAATCCTAAAATTCACATGAAAACACGGACGACCCAGAATAGCCAAAGCAATCCTGAGCAAAATGAGCAAGGCGGAAAGCATCACAATACCTAATTTCAGATTACACAACTAAACCATAGTTATGAAAACAGCATATGGTAGTACTGGCACAAAAGTAGACATGTAGACCAGTGGAATAGAACAGAGGACACGGAGACAAACCCACACAACTACAGCTATCTGATGCTTGACAAAGGAACTTATGTTAGAGCCTCTTAATGAACGGTGCTGGGAAAACTGAATATTCACATATAGAAAACTGAAATCAGATTCCGGTGTCTCACCCCATACTAAACTCAATTCAAAATGGATCAAAGACCTAGGTATTAAGATCTGACACTTTCAAACTGCTAGAAAAAAACACAGAAGTAACACCTGAAGCTAACAGGCACAGGCAAAAACTTCCTGAATAGGACCACAGTAGCACAGGAAAATATATCCAGAATCAATAAGAGGCACTGCATCAAATTAAACAGCTCCTGGACAACAAGGGAAACAAGTAACAGAGTGAAGACACGGTCTACTGAATGGGAGAAAGTCTTTGCAGCTATTCTTCTGATAGAGGATTAATATCTAGAATATATAAAGAACTCAAAAAGATGCCAAAAAAATAAAATAGCTTTATCAATAAACGAGCAAATGAACTGACCAGATACTCCTCAAACGAAGTAATACAAATGGCCAACATGATCAACATGTTTAGCCATTAGAGAAGTGCAAATCAAAACTACAGTGAAATTCTATCTCACCCCAGTCAGAATGGCTATCAAAAATATAATAAATGCTTGTGAGGATCTAGGGAAAAGGAACCTTTTACAATGCTGGTGTAAAAGTAAAATAGTACAGTCACTATGAAAGTCAGTATGGAGGTTCCTCAAAAAAATTAAAAATAAAGCTACCATTTGATTCACCCATTCCACTCCTTCATATATACTTAAGAAATTAAAGGCACCACACCATAGGGTTACCTGCATACCCATATTTATTATGGCACAACTCACAAAGGCCAAGCTATGGAAACAGCCTTGTGTCCACCAACAGGTAAATGGATAAAGAAAATGTGGTATATATCCACAATGGAGTATTATTAAGCTGTAAGGAACAAAACAGTACAGGAAAATGGATGGAACTAGAAAACATCATGTCAAGTAAAATATGCCAGACTTAAAAGGCAAGTATCAAATGTTCTTAAAAAAAAAAAAAGATGACATCAATTTAGATGTCAATAGACAAGATTATGGGGAAATGAGGAGGGATGTGTAAGAAAAAGTAATAGGGGAAATATGGTCAAAATGAATGCATTGAAACCCACTGTTTTGTACACTAGGCACTTTAAAAAATGAAAAAATGAGAACATCACTTCTAAATTTCTAAAAGTAACATCATCTATTAGGCACAGAACTGAAAACGTTAAATGTGTGTGAAGCTCCAAAATACATTATGTTCCCTGATAATAACAAAGACACCGTCTAAAGCTTATAAAAACAAACAACTTATACTGTTTTTCAAATAGTTTTGATTGCTTTATGCAAAACATATACATTAGCTTTTCTGATAACACTGAAAACATTTGTGAAGAAGGCAAAGCTGAGTTTAAATTAAAAGTAAAAGCCAAGAGCCTCCTTAAAGAATTCAACATGTGGTGAGAATAGCTTGAAGTTGAAAAGAGAAGGAGAAAAATCATTTTTACTATACTCGTGAGGCTGAGGCAAGAGGACTGCAAGTTTGAAACCAGCCTAAGAACTTATCTCAGAAATAAAAATTAGGGCTGGTGAGATGGCTCAGCGGCATAAGTGCCTGCCTCGCAAGTGCGAGGGCCCGAGTTTGACTCCCGGAACCCACATATGAAAAAAGAAAGGTCCAGTGATATCGCTCAGCGGCATGGGTGCCTACTGGCGCACGAGGTCCTGAGGTCAACCCCCGGTACCCACACACACACACACACACACACACACACACACAAAATATATATATATATATATATATATATATATATATATATATATATATATATATATATATATAAAGGTTATATATACATATCCCCCATTGATAATGTATAACATGCTAAAATGTATGTTTTAAAAATAGATTGGGGGCCAGTGATATAGCTCAGCGACATGAGCACTTGCCTGGCAAACTCAAGGTCCTGAGTTCGGTTCCCAGTACCCATTAAAAAAAAAAAAATAAAGATCGGGCAAGGGGGCGTAGTGGCGCATGCCTGTAACCCCAGCACTCAGGAGGCTGAGGCAGGAAGATCACCGTGAGTTCGAGATCAACCTGGGCCACACAGCTCAAGATGAGCCTGAACGGCACAGAGAGACTCTGTCTCAAACCACCCCCACCAAAAAAAAAAAAAAAAAAAAAAAAAATTGGGGTAGATTTTATGTAGGCAAAGTTGTGTATCTCTAATCCAGTGAACTCCAGATAGCCCAGCAGTATAAATTAGCACATTCAGTACCTAGGTAATTTGCCAGGCTGGCCTTAATGTGGATATTATTTTACATAAGCTTATTGACATATTCCCTAAACACTCTTTATGATGGTCTATGACTAGTTAAATTTCTAGACTGGGAGGCTAGAACAAGTGTTAAAGAGAAGTGTAGGAATAAGCTGTAAGGTTTCCCACCTGAGGGAAAATTCAAACCTGTAAGGGACATAGGGCCTCATCTATACCTTAAACGTTGTTATGGCTATGCTCCAAACAACCCAAGTATTTCCAAGGAATTCTTTTTTTTTTTTTTTTGTGGGTACCAGGGGTGGACCTCAGAACCTCGCGTGCCAGCAGGCGCCCGTGCTGCTGAGCGATATCACCGGCCCTTTTTTCGTATGTGGGTTCTGGGAGTTGAACTCAGGACCTTGCGCTTGCCAGGCAGGCGCTTATGCCGCTGAGCTATCTCACCGGCCCCCCAAGGAATACTTTGTTAATACTTTTACCGTTTTTTGTTTTTTGTTTTTTTTTTTTTTTTGAAACAGGGTCTTGCTATGCAGTTCAGGCTGTCCTTGAACTCACTATGTAGCCCAGGCTGGCCTCAAACTCATGGGATCTTCCTGCCTCAGCCTTCTGAATGCTGGGATTACAGGCATGTGCCACCATGCCTGGCAAATACTTTCATCTTTAATGATGCATCCAGAAACTATTAGAATACACTATTCTCCCCCAAACTGTAGGAACTCCGCTAACTCTCTTCACCTACTCCCTCTACATGGCATATGGGCACAATTTAAACATGCTTACTTCTCCATTACCATTAAAAACAAACTCCCTAAACAAAAAAAATCATAAAATTAGTTCTTTCTTTTTGCCTTCACTGCTAAGCTTTTCAGAGAGTCACCCCTTTACACCCCGTTCCCATTCATCCTACAATCTGGCTTCTCAGACATGTACTTGGTTAGTGGGGGTGACAGATATAGTGTGCTATTAGTGGAATGGCCTAATTTTCTACTTTTGTTAAAAATGTTTAAGATTTCTACCCCATATCAGCATATAACAAAGTTTCAATGACAGAGTGCACATACAATGGTGCTCCTGTAAGATTATAATGGACCTGAAAAATTCCCATCACCTAGTGACAGCCTGCAACTCACATGTTTGTGGTGGCACTGGTGTAAAAACTGTGCTGCAAGTTGTGTGAAAGTACAGCAATACAATTACAGTCAGTATGTAATACCTGATACAAATGATGATGGTGGTGGTTTACATACTTACTATACTACATGTTTTATCATTATAAGCTGCTACTTCTACTGAGCAAGTTTACTGAAAAGCAGAACGCCGTTACACCGGTAGCGGCCTCACACCTTTCTTGATGGCCACGCTGAGTGACTGATCTATACTATGTAGGTCTGTGCGAGCACACTTTGATTTCCACATGACCAGAATGCCTAGTGTACCCCCACTGCTAAGTGACATATGACTACAATGATTTTCTGAGCAGACTCCTGATTTCCATGCTGACCTAATTTAACTGTGAGTCGTGAACCTTGCACCCTCAAAACTGTCCTGGCCTGTATAAAAATTATATGGTCACCCTATTTATACTAGTCCGCTGTTGTTTCCAATCTCCCCCGTATTTTTTTATTGTTCCCTAAGTATCTAACACTTACAAGTCACTGAGATTCTTTCAACAGTTGACCAAATTCAATGAAGGTATAGTCAAGTTCCAAAGTCAGTCCGGCCAGGTGCAGCAGTGCACACCCGTAATCCCAGCACTAGGAAGGCTGAGGCAGGAGGATCATATGAGTTAGAGGCCAGCCTGGCCTACATAGTGAGTTCAAGGCCGGCCTGAACTAAGTAGCAAGACACTGTCTCAAAAAACAAGTAAGTTGTGTGAAAGTACAGCTATACAATTACAGTCAGTATGTAATACTTGATATAAATGATGGTGTTGGTGGTTTACATACTTACTATACTACATGTTTTATCATTATAAGCTACTCCTTCTATTTAGCAAGTTTACTGAAAAACAGAACGCCCCGTTATACCAGTAGTGCCCTCACACCTTTCTTGATGGCCACGCTGACTGACTGATCTATATTATGTAGGTTTGTGTGAGCACACTTTGATTTCCACATGACCAGAATGCCTAGTGTATCCCCACTAAGTGACACATGACTACAATGATTTTCTGAGCAGACTCCTGATTTCCATGCTGACCTAAAAAACAGATAGACAAACAATAGAGAACCCAAATAAACTTTCATTTGTAAATACACATTGCTAGCTAGAATAACAAATAAAAATAAAAGAAACATAGCTAATCATATCTTACCATTTTAAATACTACAGATTTTACTATTATGGTAAATTGCACCAAAGAGGTGTACACCAGTATCTCTTACAGCTCAATTTATTTCCCCCACCTCTGGTTCCTTTTAAAATTTCTAGAGCAATATGAAAAGACAGTTCACTTGTCACATGTTATTAATTAGCTAATTATTTTTTGTAAGGTGAAAAGTAATTGTTTGTCAAACTTACCTACAAATGCTCCAAATTCTACATTATCTCCTTGCGTAGCTTTAGAGCAAACAGTTTCTTGATCTTTGGTTACAGTTTCCAAGTGGCTTTTGCAACTTGGCTGAGACGGTGTACTAGCAGAAAACTTGGTTGGTGGGGAGGAGAGATGTGGTGTGCTATTAGGTGAACTGCCCAATTTTTGATTTTTATTAAGTAACTTTAAGATTTCTACCCCATGTCGTCTCTGTCGCAGTTCTGGAGGAGAAATAGCACTTGGGAATAAGGCACCACAAGAGGAACCAGCCTCTGGAAAATGGAATTCTCTTCTCTGGGGTACTACGGGTAAATCTTCACCAAATATGTTACTTTGCAGATCCTTTTCACCTTTCATAAAAATATTGCAAAGAAAAGGATTATTACTTTCAAGATCACCTTGAGGAAGAGAAGAACTAAGTGTATTTACAACACTGTGCTTTTTCCATGCAGAAGGTCTTACAGTACCGTCATCAATAAGGTTTTGAGCCAAATGTTTAGAAATACTCAATTCTCGTGTGATTTCATTATGAATTTTGCTAGCTTCTGAAGCTTTCTGGGCAGTGAGAGTTTTTAATGTGTCTACTGTCAGAGCTGAAAGATCTTGCAAATGGCCAATTTGAGAATCTAACGACTGTAATGATCTTTTTATGTAGTTGACACGATCTCCAACTTCTTTAATCTGAATGCACATCTGCTCCACTCTGTAGGAAAGAAATAGGCTTTTTACAAAGATTAAAAATTAACATAGAAATTAGTTCTTAGTCTCAATATATGATGGTAGAAACAAATTTTACATGTACTCAAAGTTATAAAAACAAGGTATCATGAATTATTCCTAGAATGTTTTAAAACATTACTGTAACTACCTCAACACCATTACACTTCCAAGATGCAGCAAAGTCAATGGAAAGAAAGACTTTGAAATAGGACAGTTTTACTTTCCTCTCCCTCAACAGTGCTGAACACTAATTCTATTCTTCGAAACTATGATTATGGTTGAGAGGGGTGGGATGTAGCTCAAGAGGTTGCACAAGATTGCAACACGCCTCCCTAGATTGCACAAGGCCTTGGGTTTGATCCCAATGCATGCATGTGTGCTGAGGCAGGAAGACTGCAATTTTGAGCCTAGTCTGGGCAATTTAGCAACTTAGCAAGACCCTGTCTCAAAATAAAAAGTATTGGGGATGAAGCTCAGTGTGAAGACTGACAGTATCACGAAAACAGAAAGAGAAAACAAAACCAGGAGAATAACTGAATGATATAAAGTAGTAAAAGAACTGACCTGTCTTTCCATTACACAATATAAACTATTTGTTTTAACAAAATACACTGAACAATGCTCATGCACAAGAGACATAACTAAGAAAGTCCCTTCTGACACATAATCAAGTATAATTAAAGAGTTTTTGAACCTTTCAAAAGTGACACGGATTCTCTCTTCACTCCCCGAATGAAATTTGTCATCTTTTTCATTAAAATACATCTCAACACACTGCTCTTCAAAATCATGAAGTTTCTTTTGATCTTCTTCTGTTAGGAAAAGTTCTAAGGGGGGAAAAAAACAAAAAAAATTATGAAGGGCTTTTAGGCTCTCAAATTTTAGAGCCCAAGTCTTGTGAATTATTCAGGTTCTTGTGAATTATTCCGTATCTTCCCCTCCTTTTACTGTTATGCTTCTTAAGCACTAAACAAGTATCTTTCTCTTTCGTTTTCACTTACAAAACAGTGTCAGGTACCTTCTTCTCTTCTAATTCCTGTTTCCCACACTACACCCTTCCTTCATCTCTCTCACCACCAGAGAAATAAGAACTAACTTGGCAGAACAGAAATCACTAAGCATTGTTCGACTTAATGTTAAGCACACATAGTTGGTTAATGTTAAGCACATAGTTCATCTTAGGTGATTAGTCTCAGGCAATATACAGAATGTACTAAAATTTGGTACTGTGTACAGAGCAGTAAAAATGGTTTGTAAAACAAACAAAAACCACAGTGTTATAGTTTGTTAATATTTTAACAAAAACAAACAGATGACATCTTCTAAAATGAACTTCAATACTGTAGGCAATCTACTTTTAAAGAAATCAAATTGCACTAAAAATTCCTTTATGTCTAGGTAAATTTAACAAAAGCTTTCACAATAACCTCAAACAATTAAATGCTCTAAACAAAATCAATACTTACCCTCCAGTACAACACTGAGACGTTATTAAAAAGTTTACCTTAATCTATTGTACTTACTTGGTCCATCAGAAGTCTTATCTTTCTTTCTTCTTTTACAGATGCAACAAAAGAGAGAAACTATATGGCTAAGAATGATAAGTGGAGGAGGCAGAACTGGTTTCTCATGATACGCCATAATAAAATGGTAACGCTGGTACTTCCACACAATATTAGAAATTGCCTTCACTTGTAAATACACATTGCTAGAATAACAAGGGATAAAAACAAAAGAAACTTAGCTAATCATCTTAAATACTAAAGATTTTACTGAAATTCTCTAACACATAAGAACTCAAGAGTACCCTTCTATAGGGTAAGACTAAAAAGTAAATGAAAAACTGGAAAAAATATATGCAAGAAATATAAGGAAAAAGTTGAGACCTTAATAACAACCTCTCAGAAAAATGGGACAGGAAGAAATACTATGATTTTAAGATTTAAAACATGGTAATATAAATAGTTAAAACATAAGAAAATACCTATCTTAACAGTAATCAAACGCAGACAAAAATGATACTTTTATGTACTATCAAAATGACAACTATTAAAAAGTAATAATACCTAGTTTTAGCAGGAAGTTGGGAACACAAGCCTATATGCAAGAAGCCCTAAAAGTAGGTATCTCCAACAACTCTAATTTTAGAAGAACATTCTAAGAAACACATGGTTTGTATGTTCATAAAAAAATGAAAGATGTACATCTAAATATTAAGGGTAGGATTAGTGATGAGTTTAGCATTTGCTTTTCTATTTTCTATAATGAATGTGCATTTCCTGGCAATGTAGGAAAAATCCCAGATAAGGACTGATTTATAAAAGAACTGCATGTTGAAGGAAAAAAGTCTAAAATTTAGAACTCATTTGATTTGAAAAAGCATCCCATCCTACTTGTAATTTTTTAAAGATAATTTCAGTACTGTACTTTAAGGCTCAATAAAACTTTTAGATTTTAAAATCTATATCCATCAAAATGAGTAGCACTACACTGTATATCAAATGATCTGTTAATAATAAGCAAATGAATAAGATTCTTACTTGAAAAATGCAATGAGAAGATTAACCATAATGATATACTGTACAAAGAGGTAGACTGCTTGAAGAAATGGAGTCAACCATGTCCCAGGACCACAGATTTCAAGGACAACGGAATCATTTGCACACACTTTAGGAAGAAGAAAAAGAAAAAAAAAGTCTTAAATATAAAAATTGCCATTAACCGGTGCTTATTGGTTTTATTTTACTTAAAGAAGTTTGGATCATACACAAATCTGTTTCAGAGATTCTACTGAACACCTCTGGACAGGCAGCCATAACTCTAGCTTAAAAGTATTCCAACAGCGAAGGGTTTCATAGGGATGTGGGTGCTCTGTGTTCTGCTACCGTATTTCAGACAAAGAAGTCCATTTAGATGTTGTGTATTCTCTTCAAAGCTGGGTTTTAGCCTGATGACCATTAAGAAGGATAATGTTCTTGGACTCAGCCACACCATTAGCCACAATTACGTTTGTGTAAGACAGATATCAGAACCTTTGAAGTATGGTAAACACAACAGCAAATCCTGTATATTCATGTACACAAATATAACTGAGTTTAATTATTATGTCAAAAAACAGGGTTGGAGAAGTGGCAATGTGCTTTCAAATGCATGCTGACTAGATTTGAACTCCTTGGTTTTCATGACCCTTACCTACAGTGTCTCTGAAGCCAGACCACGGCTCAATACAATTAAGAAAGAGAACAGCTTTCATACCTACCACAGAACTGATAAAGGTGGCTATTGAGATAGGACAAAGATTAGAATGAAATCACCATAAATTAGTAACAATTCCTTTATACATATTTACAGTTCCAGGCGTGGTGGCATACGCCTGTAATCCTAGCACTTGGGAGGCCAAGGCAGAAAGATCACCCCAAGTTCAAGGCTAGCCTGAGCTACATAGTTCAAGGACAGCCTGGATTACATAGCAAGACTTGGTCTCAAAAAAACGAAAAGAAAACAAAACAAAAGAAAAAAGAAAAGGGAAGAGAAGGAAAGAAAAGAGAAAATAAAATATTTATACTGCACTTAGCAGTCAGTGCTTAGTAACTGTTTTAAAATACATCACTGAAATTCATCAGGGCCATATTAGTTCATTAAGTGGCTTTAGAGGAAAACTGATGTTAATGAGGTCATTTTATTCGTAAAGAAGAGTTAAAATGTGAATAGTAACAAAACTGTCCAAGATTGGGGCCGGTGAGACGGCTCAGCGGCGTAAGCGCCTGCCTGGCAAGCGTGAGGGCCCCGAGTTCGACTCCCGGAACCCACATATGAAAAAAGGGCTGGTGATATCGCTCAGCGACACGGACGCCTGCTGGTGCGCGAGGTCCTGAGGTTGATCCCCGGTATCCACAAAAAAAAAAAAATGTCCACAATTGAACAGGTAGAGATTATTCATTAGCTCATCCAGAGAAAGTACCCACAAATTTTGATAGAAACTTGAAATCAGTCATCCCCTGTAAAACCCAACATGCCGTGAGCTCTCCAAGATTCACGGAGGATCAGTATTTCTGTCATTCACACTGACTGACTCCTCACTATTCAGTCCCCCTGACTGGCCTGGGCTGATCACACTCCTCCCATCTCCTGGCAGTAACCCTTCAGAGATGAACACTGAAGCCACTTGAGCTAATAAGATGAGAAGACACGTTCAAAAGGGGATGTCTGTGGAAGAGGGTTCCGCTAATGATTCCCACGGATAAGCAGTGTCCTTTCTTTCTGTTTTAACAGTCTTTCTGAGGAAAACCTGTATAAACCAGACATATCCACTACAAGCAGTGAGAAAAAAAGTAACAAGGGTCCTTAGAACTCACCAACCTTTCCAAAGACCACTCTACCTCTGAACTTTCTGCTACATGATTTAATAAATGTCCTCATTGTTTAAGCCAATGCAGGCCAGATTCCCATTATTTGTAATTGAAAAAATTCTAAAACATTTGTTTGCCAGTTAATTTTTGTTTCTTCTGGGGTTAACTAATGCACAGTGTGGGGCTTTGGTTTTAAGTTTGACTTCAGAAAACATGCAAGTTTACTTTAATGCAATAATGACTTTAAAACATAAAATAACCAAAAGATGATTTTGTAAACATAAACCCTTACCATCAATTTCGTATGCATAAACTTCACCAAAAATCATCCAGTATGGACGAAAAACTATATCTTTAGCAAGGGTCCAAGATGGTGCTTCATGAGGATAAAGTATTGCCTTTCTAGGAACACCAAAACTAAGTAATACAAGAGCCATAATCACCACAATGTAGAACATATTGGCCACCTGTTTAAAAAAAAGGGGAGGGGCATTGTTAAAATCAAACTAAACACTATAACAAATTTTCACCTTAAAAATGTTTCTAATATTCTAATAGATAATTAGAACCTCTGACTTTCTTTGTATTTCCAATAATAGCATTTAGAGAAATCTCATCACTACACAAACTCTAACATTAGGGAGACTGTGTTTAAAAAAAAAAATCTATAGCTTGGGGATACAGCTCAGTGGTAGAGCTCTTGCCCAGTATGTGTGAGGCCACGGGTTCAAAACATTGAATCAAACAAAAAAAAAAATGACTTGTGAAGAGCCCTTTCTGTCTATAATTAACTGTGTTACTGATTCAAACTGGAATCTGCCGACGTGTGGGATACATAAACACTTTCAAAAAATACAGGCACGGGCCGGTGAGATGGCTCAGCGGCATAAGCGCCTGCCTGGCAAGCGCGAGGGCCCGAGTTCGACTCCCGGATCCCACATACGAAAAAGGGGCCGGTGATATCGCTCAGCGGCACGGGCGCCTGCTGGCGCGCGAGGTCCTGAGGTCGACCCCCCGGTACCCACAAAAAAAAAAAAAAAAAAATACAGGCACGCATGCAATTTCCACAAGTGCCTTTCCTAAAGCATCCCTACTCTTAAAGTGGAGGTACAGACTCTCTCCCACCTTCCCTTCGTAACTGACCCCTGCTCACCTAAAAAAAAAAAAAACCAAAAAAGGCAGCATTATTCTCCACCTGTCCCAAACCTAACATCCTCCCATGGAGCCTCGTCCTGGATATGAATAATCTCCTAGGAGCAAAACAAAATAACATACTGATTTATCAGTATGGGCACTGAAAAATAAGTGATACCAATGTCTGAGGGACACTTTTGCAAGTCAGGTAGTCTGAAATTCTTTAATTTCAACAAAATTGAGAAAGAGACTAACTGAATAATTCATCCAATAATTAAACAAATTTTTTGTTAATTTACAATGCAAATCTGGACATCCTTACAAAAGGACTTAAATGAAAATACTATTTTAATTTCTATCTTTAATTCCTATTTATTTAGGTATATAAATTCTCAGTATTTACATCTAACAAAGTGAACGCTTCTCACCCTAAAGATACATGATATTCATCCATGAAGAATAACCTCACTGGGGAGAATAGCCCCATGAAGGCCAAAAGACAACATTTACAATAAATCTATACTTTAATCCACTGAGAAAGAATAGTAATTATAATACTAAATCAATCTAATAGAAATGATCATTTTCACATATTCTAAAAATGAGTATATAATAACAATAAAAAATGAAAGGCATGGGGCCGGTGAGATGGCTCAGCGGCGTAAGCGCCTGCCTTGCAAGCGCGAGGGCCCGAGTTCGACTCCTGGAACCCACATACGAAAAAGGGGCCGGTGATATCGCTCAGCGGCACGGGCGTCTGCTGGCGCGCGAGGTCCTGAGGTCGACCCCCTGGTACCCACAAAAAAAAAAAAAAAAAAAAATGAAAGGCAGGAATATCAAAGGCAAGGTAAGAAATATTAAATTTAAGAGAGGCAGGACTCTTCAACATTTGCCGGTGTTTTCATTCTCTGAAGAATTCAGACTGCTCATTTTTTAATGACCTGTATAACCCGGACTACATCTTCTCCATCCAATTTGAATGCCAACTAACTATTCCTTATTCTAAAAGAAATTCCAGTCAGGCTGTGCCTTTTTTACTCAATCTATCTTAATCTTCCAGAGAACAGCTCACATCCTGTTACTTCAAAAGATGCTCCCACAGAGCTCTTTTTCCCCGTGAATTGCAATGTTCCCTATTTATTAGTTTACTCAATAAACAATACTGACTGTTATAGATAAAAATCTGCTATGATTTCCTGAGATATCTTTTTTTTTTTTTTTGTGGGTACCGGGGGGGTCGACCTCAGGACCTTGTGCGCCAACAGGCACCCGTGCCGCTGAGCGATATCACCGGCCCCTTTTTCGTTTGTGGGTTCCGGGAGTCGAACTCGGGCCGTCGCGCTTGCAAGGCAGGCGCTTACGCCGCTGAGCCATCTCACTGGCCCTTCCTGAGATATCTTATACAGGATGATAAAATTCTGAAAAATAATCACAGGGTAGATAGAGTAAAAATAGAGAAGTGTGGTTTCATAAAGTTTGGGGGCAATATCCTGAGGGTTACTGCACTGTCTTACATAGCACAGAATAACAAACATTTCAAAGTATTAGTTTAACAATTATAGTTTTTAAAATTTATAATATTAATGACATAAAAATAAGAAAAATCTTAATAAAACTTTCAAAATAGAGGGAATATTCAGTATTTTTTTAAAACTTGTAATCGCGGGTTGGTGAGATAGCTCAGCGGCATAAGCGCCTGCCTGGCAAGCGCGAGGTCCTGAGTTCGACTCCCAGTACCCACATACGAAAAAAGGGCCGGTGATATCGCTCAGCCGCACGGGTACCTGCTGGCGCACAAGGTCCTGAGTTCGACCCCCAGTACCCACAAAAAAACAAAAACAAAAACAAAACTTGTAATTGCTTTATCCATCCAACCAACAAATTTTTACTAAAGAGAATATAGTATATGAAGGCACTGTGTGAGGTACTAGAGAAATAGATGTGACCAAAACTAAACAAGGTTCCTACTCCAAGGAATTTATAATCTAAGGAAAAGGTAAATAATCCAGTAAGAATGTAGTTTAAAACTTAGACAAAGGTACAAACGGTATGAAAGGAAAGAGCATTAGTCCCAGAAGGGGACACAGCAGACGAACCTGCTCTAGCTAGAAGAGACCAAAAACAACTCTCCTGAAAAAAAAAGAAAGTTGGAATTGTGATCTGAAGGAAAAACATTAACGTAATTTGTCAAAAAAGTGAAGGGTGTTAAGTGTAGATGAGGGTGATCGTTCCAAGTAGAAAGAAGAACATGAGCTATGCTATTCTAGTAGCAGCAATGACAAAAGATAGAAACATTTGAGGCAGGCCTTGGTATGTGGCCCAGGTTGTTCTCTAACTCCTGGACTCAAGGGCTCCTCTTCCACCTGCCTCCCCAAAGCTGAAATTAAAGGTGTGCACCACTGTGCTGGCTCAAAAAAACAATGTGTGTGGAGAGGAGTGCAGAGACAAACCGGGCAGGCCTTATGGATTTTACATACACTGATCTCTTGGAGCAATTTTTAAAGAAACCGCTAAAAACCACTAAAAAATGTTTAAAGTGGGGAAGTGACATATTTAGATTTGCATTCTGCAATCATCACTCTAGCTATATTGTAGACTAAGACAAGCCAGGGTGGTTGTGAGGAAATATATTTCTCAACTACTGAAAGTGCTAGATGATGTGGTTTGATCAAGACAGCAAAAAGATGAGAAGAAATATGCAGACAAGTTCACATTTTGCATTCTGATACCAAATGCTCATAGAAGTAGGACTTTATTTCAAGGTAACACAAATAAAATGTTCTAAGCTTTTCCTAAACTTTAAAAAGTTAATAATATATCCTTAAGGAATAGAAGACTTGGAGTATGAGGGCAAATAAACATTAATAGACATTCACTGGTTCGAGGAAAACTATGCTAATAACACATTTTTATAATTTTTAAGAAACAACAAAACCCATGAATATTTGCAGATGCCTCTCAACTTACCATTTTTCCAATCATCATTACATAAGGTCCTGCCTGTTGATTTACAGCTAGAAAATCTAGCAAACGCACATACCAAAATATTATGTTAAGACAGTAAATTAATCTTCCAGCCACAAAAACATGATTATCATATGCATTCTCAAAATTCCATTTTGCTCCAAATCTCAGTCCAAATCCAATGAAGAAAGAAATTATGGCAATTGTATCAGTGATATTGAAATAATCACTAAACCACACTTTAATCTTCTGGCTTATTTTTCCAGCCTCAGACATAAAGATCTAAAGGTTTAAAAAGAACAAAAAGGCTTAATCAATTTCTTATTAAAACATATATTGTATTCAATTATATCACAGCAGAATTTGAGCTATTTTAATATTTCAAATTAACTTTATTATTTTGGCATTTGATCATGTATTTAGTCACCAAAACATTAAGACAGCAGAGATAAGTACATCTTATAAATAAACGACCTGCTCAATCAAAGTCATCCAACAAAGAAGCTGACAATCTTATATTACAACATAGTTCTCCAGAAATGCTTTTGAAAGGTTGCTTTACTTAGAATCAGCAATACCTGGGTATCCTTATAGTATTTTCCAAAGATGCCTTATTCCAGAAAATAAACAGTTCATTGGTTTAACTAGTTATGTTTATCTAACTTATTTAAAACATATACTACTACTGAAACATAAGAATCAAGTCAGGGGTATTTAAAATGCATAATAATTTATTTTATAACATGAATTCTTATAATATCTAAGTGGGTATGAAGTACCATGTTCTCTATCTTGCAATTTCATGTATTCTCTAAATGTAAAGCAGAGACATGAAATAATACAAAAATATTTATCCAAGTGCATTCATTATAAAACAACATTCATATAGTTACTTGTTTAAGTAGAAAATATAAAAATGCATTTAAGGATAAAAACATTTTTTAGGACATTAGAAAATATACAATTTGAACTGGAAAGTGACAGGCACAGGTAAATCTAAGTAACGACTAGTGGGCAATACAGTACACTTCAGTGAGCAGTACAATGCACAAGCAAAATGAAACCTTGCCTAACAGGCTACAAGGATATTTAATGCTTTTTGAAGAGTGGGAGAAAGCACAAACATGAATGCTGAAGAAGTAAAACAAAATCTAGGCTGTGTCAGAGACAAATCAAAGAAAAATGAAAGACGTACCTCACGAACTTTCTCAAAGGCATAGGTAAAAATGTAAGCAATAACAATCCATTCTTGAACTGAAGGTAAGCGTTCCATTTGTACAAGAACAACAAATGTATAAAGCATCAGAAATCCTAAATACGCCAACTAATGAAAAAAAAAGGTTACGTGAATAAAACTATTATGAAATAAAACTTATTGTGGACATTTTCATATACACAAAAATTGATCTGAACTACAGCAGGTGAAGGAAGGAGGAGAGGGAGCCAGGAAAGAAAAGGATGGAAGAAAGGGAGGGAGGGAGACACTTCCATGACCAGCTGAGTTGGCTGTATTTTAAGTAGCCTTTCACATGAATGCAAATGTAAGAAACCCACATTTCCATTAGCGGCAAAAGAATTTGGTCATTAGATTAACTAAGATTTGCATTATCAACATCTAGAAAGGATGAAGGAGAAATGTTCATAGTAAGAAGGAAATTAATAAATTAATCTCAGGATAATAGGCCCTGTGTGGGGGAGAAAGCAATAACTGAACAGTTTCTCAAATGTTCATTGTAGCACTAAGCCATGTGTACACTTTGGCATCTGTCTGATGTTGATGAAAATGAAAATAACAACAAAATAAAAACTCCTGAAGAATTTTTCCTGAAAGAGGAGTAAAAGCTCATTCTCTCAGACTCCACACCTGGTTAAAAGCAGGATGATTTTACGTTTTTTAGGAGCAGCCATCCCTGGAAAATGACATCAGCAAGATGGCCACCTAGAAGTTTCTAGTGCTTATGGCTTTTCCCCCAATAAAAACAACCAGAACAGGGGGCCGGTGAGATGGCTCAGTGGCGTAAGCGCCTGCCTTGTAAGCGCGAGGGCCCGAGTTCGACTCCTGGAACCCACATATGAAAAAGGGGCCAGTGATATCGCTCAGCGGCACGGGTACCTGTTGGCGCGCGAGGTCCTGAGGTCGTGCCCCCGGTACCCACAAAAAAAAAAAAAAACAACCAGAACAATAAATCAACAACTATAGTTCAACAGGTGAGTCCATCCTCTATGAATATATACTCTCTTTAATCTGCTAAGAAAGTCCACTTTTCCATAAAGCAAGAGAAAGCCAATGTGGCAAGTAATCAAGAACATGAATAAAGGAATCAGCCACTCACAAATGAAACCATACAAATCATCTGGATTACTCTTTACCATCAACAGCAAACAGGACTATTTTAAAAGTTTTGTGGATTATACACAAAATCTTAAAGCACAACAAAATTCTAACTGTGTACCTGAGTTTCTTTTGGTCAACATCTCACTTTTTTTTAGTAGATACCCACTTATAAATGCCTATCGTTACTGTATTTTTAAAATAAAATTTATTTTCAATTACAACTAAGATTTGTTGGTGTTTATGATTCTAGATGTCAGCAAATTGGATAAAACTAAGTCAAACTTACTGCTCTCATAAATGAAAAATGCCTTGTGATTTAAGTTACAAAAAATATGAGTAGTATAGATTCTAGACTGAAGGTCCCCTAAAGCATACTGTAAAAAAAAACCATGCTCTCCCAAGTGCATGTGTGCACACACAAAATCATGCATATGCAATACAAAACATACCGTGTTAAACCAGAACTTTACAATTGGTGCATGATAAAAGGCATAAAACTTGCGTGTGATTGGAAGCTTTTTTGATTTTATATGTATTTCCATTTCATTCTTTCCTTCATTACTGTCCAAAATCTTTACTTCTTTAAATACTTCCTAAAATTAAAATATATATATATTTATTATTGTATTCATAACAAACCTGTATTTACTTTAAAATTTTTCCTCCTTACCATGGGTATCTCTTCTGTTACATTTTGAAAGTTGTTTTCACTGTCTTCCATTGTCATCTGATGAGCGTCTTGAGATTGTGGGATATGGGACATTTCAGCCTTGGTTTTATATTCTAACATTAATATGGCAGGTGGAACTAAAATGCTTAATATGACCTACAAATTTTAGAAACATAAATTTGCATTTTAAAATCAATGAACTTTACGAATATAAAAAGTTAAAAAAAAAAAAAAAAGAAATATAATTGTTAGTTATTTTACCCCTAGAAATGGAGGCAAAATACAAAAAAAATTGGGGCCAGGGATACAGCTCAGCGGCACAGCACCTGCCTGGCAAGCGCAAGGTCATGAGTTCGATCCCCGGTACCAAAACAAACAAACAAACTCATTTTTTTTCATACTTTATTTAGAGGCCCAGGATTGTTTTAAAGAATAAGAAAACACTGCAGTATTATGGTAATGAGTGCTGAGTAAATTTAATACAATAGACTTGTTCTTTAAATAAAAAACAATTTTTACAGAAAAAATATTTTTAAACAAAACTCAAGTATTATGAAGGTGCTATGTACTTCATTTTATCCTAAATCTCTTTGCAAGTGTTCCATATCATAACATGATTACTCAGCTCATGCCTCTATCAACAAAGATTTCTAAAATTTTATGTATTACTTGCAAAATCCTAAAGCAGGAAGAAATTATAATTGTGCAAGAGGCTTTCTGTTAAGCTATCCCTTCACTGCTATTTTTAGTACATGATTAATGTTTGTTATCCACTTACAATGGTCAATGGTTAAACCACTTGCCTGATTTCTGCCTTCTACATTTCTGTACCTTATTAAAAAAGATATGAGAGGATGAAAAGGAAAATTTAAAGCAATATCTTTCACTGTAACAAATTTGAAAGGACCAGCCATTTTCCCCAAATTCTTAACCCTGAAGAATGAACATATGGAAATACTTATTCAATACACTTCCAATGGCTTAGAAGTAACATATTACATTAGTAGATTGTGTGGAATTTTAAAATTTGGGAATCAACCTTTTGTCAAGCAGTAATTCTTTTCATGACTGCTCAGGGCCATGAATACCAAGCAGTTGTTTCTCACTTTAGCCCTGGACAGCTTAGAAGAGGGCAATCATCCCCACACATAAGAAAGTTCCAGGAGGAAAGCACAGGAGCAAGGAACGACACATTATGCTACCTGGATGAGATGCCAGCCACCCTCTCCCTCCTCTTTCAACCCCGCCTCCAAATCAAAGAACTTTACTATGTATCTAATGCTAATTTCTCTATTCTTGGCATCTAATCACATACTTAAGAGGCAAATAATTTCTAAGGTATACCTTGTACCAGGAATTTTTCCTCATATTCAGCCTTCCCATCCACATATCGGATAACAACATTTGAGTACAGGTGTGGGCTACAAAAGGTCTGAGTCTTGAAGAAACTGCTAACTTGAGGCAAGTGGAATTACTCCAGTTTTTCAGTTCATAAGTGAGTAATTTCATAGCCATGGTTTCATCTTGTCTGAAGGACTGTTCTAGTAATTCAACTGCCAGTTGACCAAAATCACTACAAAAAAGCCAAAATATATTCAGATTAATAAATTTGCAGTGATCTGTTGTTGTTTAAACCCCGGGCTTCACAACTGCTAGGCAAGCACTCTACCACTGAGCTATATATCCCCAGCCCACAAATTACAGCTTTAACCAACTTAAAATTCCTTCATAACGTGTTTTAGTTTTTAGTATTTCCACACAGACTGATGGAATTGTGAGGCATCAGAATCAAAGCTCTATGTTCAGACATCTACATCTATGTGAAAACCAGAAAACACTGAAATATGTCACATTAAGCGTAGAACTGAAAAGGTATATGCAGAGCACCTTCTCCTGGTCTTGGAAACCTAAGTCTCACAGGAAACCAAAACTAACAACGCTGCAGCGCTCTGCTCAAGAAAGTTTCTATATTGTTTTTCCAAGCACAGAAAAGAGATGATACGCTGAGAGGAGGAGTAACGTGCCTGTGGTACAACCTAATGAGAAACGTCAAAATCTTCAACACCCACTATGCGGCCACAGGATCTCTTTGCCAGTGGCTTTCAGAACAGCTGTTATTCTTCCACACACAGCCCATTTGGAGACAGGGAGGTCCAAGGATCTATTAGAAAACTTCCTCAAATTCATTTCCAGCTTAATATGATAATACTTCCCTATCTGCACTGTATATAGCATGAACTATGTGAACAATTTAATTCTTTTATGTATGTGACTCCATCATCCAAAATATCCCCAAGTTGAAATCAGTCCATTTCCTTGGAACACGCGTCAAACAAATCTTTTTTCCCCTCACCATCCCAAATGTAATTCAACTGCTACTAGTACAATATATATATATATATTTTTTGGGGGGGGGGTACGGGGGGTCGAACTCAGGACCTTGCGCGCCAGCAGGCACCCGTGCCACTGAGCAGTATCACCAGCCCTTTTTCCATATGTGGGTACCGGGAGTCAAACTCAGGACCTCGCGCTTGCCAGGCAGGCACTTATGCCGCTGAGCTATCTCACCAGCCCTACTAGTACAATTATTAAGCTGACTTCTGGCATGTTTTCTTTCTTGAATTGCAAACAGTAATGGTATCTCTTTCACATACACAGGCAGAAAAATTTCTTCCCACATTTTTAGAAATAGCTAATATATTTAAAAATAACTTTCTCTCAACTGTTCATGAATTTTATACATGCACATATCCCCATGAAGTGCACAGCACTGTAACATCCACTCAAACACTGTATTTTATATTTTTAAAATGCTTTCCAATGATAAAAGATCACTTACTTGGAATATTGCTTCAATTCTTCTGAAGTATCATCCACCAGGTCACTCTGCTTTGCTTCATATGCCATTGAACGATAGATCTTACAGGCAACTAATGCCTTAGCCATTGACTCTTCACCATGCTGCCACAGAAAACGGGCCATGACCTGCCTCTTCATAAGGCAAGCCCAAATCAACAGCTCATTCAGTGGATACGGAAAGCGCTTGGTTTCTGGGTCATCAATATCTACAATATCATCTTTGGTTCTTTTCTTTTTTCCTTCTTCCACAGCTGTATCAATCTTCAAGGGAAAATAAATGTGATAAGCCTCATTTTACCAAGGCCAATGATATCTGAGTTAGTAAATTTGTATAAAATTTCCTTTTCTCTATTTTTCAACTTCATAAAACTACCCATAACAGAAAGTATAAACTTCATTAATTTTATTTTATAGTACTAGGGTTGAACCAAAGCCTCACAAATTGCTAGGAAAGCACCCTACCACTGAGCTACATTCCAGTCTTTTTTTTAAATTCTATTTTGAGACAAGGTCTCACTAAGTTGCTCAGACCAACCTCAAACTTGCAATCAATCATCTTGCCTCAGCCTCCTGAGTAGATGGGAAACAGGCATGTGTCAACACTGAGTTTAAACTTTATTTTTATTATAGCTCATAATTTATTTTATAAAAATGCCATTTCAAGCTTGAGGTGGTAGTGCACACTTGCAATCCCAGCACTCTGGAGACTAAGGCAGAAGGACAGTAAGTTCAAGTACAGCTTGGGCAACTTAGCAAGACACTGCCTCAAAATTTAAAAAAAACAAGCTGGGCGTGGTGGCGCAAGCCTGTAATCCCAGCACTCGGGACGCTGAGGCAGGAGGATTGCTGCGAGTTCGAGGCCAGCCTGGGCTACAAAGTGATTTCAAAGCCAGCCTGAATTGCATAGCAAAACCCTGTCTCAAAAAGACAAAAATAAAATTAAAAAACAAACAAACAAACAAAATGAAAATGGCTGCGGATATAGCTCAGTGTGAATGAAGACCATGGGTTCAATCCCTAACACCATCCCCCAAAAGCCATTTCAACCAAAATATCTGAAAATGCCTGTTATAAATGTTTCTAAGACTGAAGAAAGGGCATAGTTCAGATAATATCTAATAAAACACAATTTTAACAGATGTTTAGATAACTTTGTTGTACATATTAACTACGTGAAAATGGAATGAGTTAAAACTGTTTGAAATTTATTATATATAGCTAAATATGAAAAGCTTACTATAATCATTAACTCACAATGACTATCTCTGCATATGAGAAAATGAAGATTCAAATATATAAATTATCCAAAAACAAAGTAATTCTCACTAAAACTAATTTTTATTTAATAATACTAATTAGAACAAAATCAAAATCTGGAAAGGGTTTTACATTAATACGCTTTTGGTAAGCTAAATAACATTTTCTTTAAAATAAAAAAATACAGGGCCAGTGAGATAGCTCAGTGGCATAAGCGCCTGCCCGGCAAGCGTGAAGTCCTGAGTTCGACTCCCGGTACCCACATACGAGAAAGGGCCAGTGATATCGCTTAGCGGCACTGGCGCCTGCTGGCACACAAAGTCCTGAGTTCGACCCCCGGTACCCACAAAAAATAAATAAATAAATAAAAATAAAAATATACATACCTTTGGTCTGTAGGGTTGTGCAGTTTTAATAAAATGATTATGTCTCATTTTCTCCTTCTTATCTGCTCTATTGCCGAAAGATTCATGACTCTTTCTCAACTGAGGAGTACTGCTAGAGGTATTCCGGCCAGATCTCTGAAAATTAGAGCTTATTAGCTTTTATGGCTTCAATGTGCTGATGTTATAAAAATTCAACTATATGTGTGTGCAAATATGTGTGCATGCACACAAGTAAAATACTACTGGTTTAGGATTTCAATTATGGTATTTTTTTGAGACAGAGTCTCACTCTGTTGCCCAAGCTGGTCTCAAATTCATGTGCTCATGGATCCTCCTACCTCAGCCTTCGAAGTAGCTGGGACCACAGGTATTCATTACCATGCTTAGCTTATAAAATATTTTCAGTTACTCTTGGTTGAAACCTTGTATATTAAAGATATTACATTCACCATATTACTAATTTTTAACATTTAAAATGCATGGATTAACTTTAAAACACATACAAAAACTTCCCCCCAAATTCTACATACCCGATTATTTCCACCGAGACTGTTATATATTAACCGGAAACGTTTCCGAGTATAGGTGCATCTGTAGGTTCCTCCCATGAGATATTCAATAACAAGTCCTATATCAATCAGAGTGATCTTATATCCTGGAGGAAGATTTCCCTACAAACAAAACATAGTTTTAAACAGATAAAATAACATTTGTCAATACTACCATGCCAAATTGTTTTCTTGTAAGAAGCTGGGATTGCCAGCATATACATACATACATACATACATACATACATACATACACACACTTTTTTTTTTTTTTCGGTGGCACTGAGAATTGAACCCAGGGCCTCACACATGCTAGGCAAGCACTGTACCATTGAACTATATCCCTGGCCCTTTTTCATTTTGAGACAGGGCTCCTTAAATTGGCAAGGCTGGTCTTAAACTTGGCATCCTCCTTCTTCAGCCTCTGAGTAGCTGGGATTATAGCCATGTGCCACCATGCTACACTGCCAGACTTGTTTCTCTATTTCCTTTTGTGAAAAGAGAGGATTTTGAGGTTTTGAAACTTTAAAGGTATGGACTAGGACAGGAGTACAGCCCAAAGCAGGAAGATAATTTGGTCTCTCCACTGCCCTCCAACCTTACAGATTACAGCAACAGAATTGTTAGAGCCAATATTTCATTTTCATGATAGCACATATCATCAAATGCATTTTCCTACAAAAAATATTATGTGTTTATTCTGTTTCCAGACTAGCCCAGAAATACTTACCAATATTCTTTAACAAAAATCATACAGGCTATACCACAAGTTACACATCTTTTTATCTTTATCTAGTAATATTCCACATTTAGAGCTAAGACTCCATTTTTTTTGGGCAACAATCAACTTACAAATGAACTTTTTGAACTAAGGCCATTTATGCGTTTGTAAAGACTTCCCATTTCAAAATGTAAAAACATGGTAATTTCAGTAAACAACCCTAAAGAAGCTTAATTCATCAGGGTAATTCTGCCCTCCCACCACCATCATCCTTCCTATTTCCTTTATCATTGATTTCTGAACCTAATTTTTAATTTTGTTTTTTTGAGACAGCATCTTGCTATATATATATAACCTGGGCTGGCCTCAAACTCCTGATCTTCCTTGCCTCAGCCTCCCTGAACTATTATTTTTTGGTATTTTGTATCTTTAATATTTTTGTTTCCTTTTCGAATTTCTAATTTCTAGACATTGATTCTATTCTTTAAAAATTGATCAAGGGGCCGGTGAGATGGCTCAGTGGCATAAGCGCCTGCCTGGCAAGCGCGAGGGCCCGAGTTCGACTCCCGGATCCCACATACGAAAAAGGGGCCGGTGATATTGCTCAGCGGCACGGGCGCCTGCGGGCGCGCGAGGTCCTGAGGTCGACCCCCCAGTACCCACAAAAAAAAAAAAAAAAATTGATCAAATACTTATTTCCATCTAAAATACAAGATTTTTGTTTTTAATTCAAGCAACCTCAAAATATGCTTTATGACTGAAAATGCTATTTTTATTTTCTTTAATATTAGTTTTTTTAAAATGTGACAAATATCATCACGATATGAGCCCACTTGAACAGGACATATTTAAACCCATGCACATAATGTGAGTCATCTAAAAAGAAGTCATGATTAACAATGTCTCCAACAACACTGATAATGCTTACGAACTCAACATTAATTTGAATCAGAAACTATTCAATTACTCCCTTTATTTCAGAATTCATAACATACAGAAATAAAACAATTTGGCCTACATAGTCACCAAGGTAACGATCAGTATAGACTCACTCTCATTTCTTTCCAGAGTCTAAATACTACACTACTACTCCTTTTTCTCTTTTTTTGGGAAGGAGCGCGTTGGGGATCAAACACAGGGTATTACGCACGCTAGATCCCTGCTTTACCACTGAGTTGTACCCACAAGCCCAGTACTATACTTCTTTTTGCTGATTCATCTAAGAAAATTATAATGAAAATATGTTTGAGAAACCCCTGGTCTTAAGGTTACCCCATTAGGAATGTCTAGAAGAGGCAAATCCTGAAATAAACTGTCTAGAGTAGGGGCAGAGGTGGGGAACAGGAAAGGAGCAGGAATAGGGAGTGACAGTTAATGGGTACAGAGTCACTTTTTGAGGTACTGACATACTGTTCTGCTTGTGACACAGGACTGAGCCAAGAGCCCTTTGCTCTAAGCCACATCTGCAGTCCTTTTTTATTTATTTTGAGGTAGAGCCTTACTAAGGGGCTAAGTTGCCTAGGCTAATTGAAAAGGCTCAAACTTGAGATCCTCCAGCCCTAGCCACCCAAAGTGCTGATATTACAGGTGTGCAGCACCATGCCTGCCTTGAGCTATTGTTACTGCTCTAAAATCAGACTGTGGCAATAGCTGCACAACTCTGAAAATAGTATGTCAATAAGATTTATGCTTTAAGTACATAAATTTATCCTGTGTGAAATATAAAATAAAGCTATAAAGAAAAGCTCATATTAAAAAACTGAATAAAGCAAAAATTCTTAAGTATAATACAGACTAAATTCTCATATGGAATGCTGCTTTAGTATTAAATAAGTTGCAAACTATAGAAAATTAAAGGAGAAAGTGACATGTCTACTTTAAATTTTCAGTTTTTTAATACTGCATGCACAACAGAAAGAAAATTTGAAAAAACTATTAGTTTAAAAAGGAAGCATAGTAAGTTTAAAACTGTGAAGTCACAGAGACTCCCAACAGGTGAGAAGAAGCCAGTGCAGAACGGTATCAGACCCTAGGAGGGTGTGTGCTCAAAGTCATCACCAATACCAGATGCTTTTATACCAAGGGGGAGAGTAGCCACAGAGAACACCACCCAGTATACCTCAATTTCTTTCTTCAGTGTCTTTATATTGAGAAAAATCTCTAGGGAACAAGTTTCTGATGAACACAGAGAAAGAAGGAACATTTTATCAATGATCTCCCTTTTATGGACCAAAGAGCACTATAAAATCCATCACATTCTATCATGGATGACTAAGAGCTCAAGATACTGGCCTTAGTTTCATAAACCTTCCTTTTTCTTTACTGCTGATACATTATGCTTTTTACTTTTATCACAAATTTAATCCTTATTTTTAATCTTGTACAAAAAGCTGTTATTTTATTGCTGATCTTAAAATGTATTTAAATGCTTCTCCAGAAATAAATGAAGTATGAATGATTTTTTACAATAACATTTTCAAAAACAAAACAACCTCTTACCTGTTTGACATCTCGAACAAGATGAAGTAGCATTGGATTAGTTGGGCCTTGTTTCTTTAGGAAGAAGAAAAAAAGTAATTATTGTTTTTCTAAAGTAATTTTCCTTCTTACATATGGGACTTACAAGGATTTTCATCTACAAATTATATTGTTTTGGTGTTATTTCTTTAGAACAAAGGTAAGGATATAACCATTTCATACTGTTATATTTACTATAAAAAGCATGAATAATTTCAGAGAATCACTAAAATTATATGTAAATTTTTGTTTTATAACAGTCACATCAACATTGCTGGGCACTGTGGTGCACACCTGTAATCCCAGCACTCAAGAGGCGGAGGCAGGAGGACTGCCATGAGTTTGAAGCCAGCCCGGGCTACCTAGTGAGGTCTAGGCCAGCTTGAACTACAAAGCAAGACCCTGTCTCAAGACAAAAACAACAAAAGAACTCCAAAAAACAAAAAAATAAGTCTTGTCAACGGTGCAAACTTCATAGTTATATCTTAATTTCAAATTCAGTTTCTTTCACTGACAATAGAGCTGGACATTCCCTTTCTTCTTGTTGAAATGTTCCTCCCTTTTCTCACCAATCATTATAGTGTATAAATATTTTAAATATTTTGGGTAGCAAATGCTTAAAGCCTTATTATTCTCTTCATAGACACTCTATGTTAGGGCAGGTTAATCACAAGTTTTATCATCACAGTCATCTTACTTTGACAGCATTTTTTACTTTGAAAAAACATTCAGGAATATATACCCCTGTCAACACTGAGGTAAATGACCCCAAAATGTATTCCTTTAAACACCTTAGGCAGAGCTTTGACTCATGAAATTTATGACAATGAATTCTATGTGGCACCAATCAAGGGACTTATTCTTAGGACTTTAAATCTTATTCAACAGAGTTACCAAATGGGATTTTTTTCCTTTTTTTTTTTCTCCAGGTTTTTTGTTTTTGTTTTTTTTGGAGACAGAGTCTCACTATGTAGCACAGGCTGGCCTTGAATTTGCACTAATCCTCCTGCAGCCTCCCAAGTGCTGGGATTACACCATGCCCACCACCATGCACCACCATGCCCAGGTACCAAATGGGATTTAATCCCACCATTGTATTGTTAATTTTTTACAGGAAAGGTTCTTACAGTAATCATTGTACTTTCCATATCATATCTACTTGGAAATATGTTTTTAAATCTAGGCACAATTACTGTCCTTTCTTTGAAGAAAGTACTTTCTTTGATATTGTTGGCTTCCAAATTCTACATAGTATCTAAGATGACTGTAATTGATGCTGAATATAAGTTATATTTTATCTTACTTTGTTGTCTTTCTATGATACTGTAGTCTATTCACTCTGACTGGCTTCTCTTTGCCCATTCTCCCCACAACTTAACTTCTAAGTTAATATGAAGTGTTTCATATTTCTAGGGTACAAGGAAGTTTCACTGTATTTTCTTTAATTATATATATTCACATAGAAATACACTTAAAATTTTTTAAATTCTATTTTATCTTAATCCATTGGAAGTTTATTAAAAATAAGTTTTTAATAAAAAATAAATATATTATTTAGAAGGCTAGTTCTCCAAGTGTGGCCTATAGGCACCCGAGGCCTCCAAGCTGCTCCTTGAGGCCTATGACTCCAAATGATTTTCATAATCATATTGAGTATATATGTATTGTTTTACTATCATTCTTTCAATGTTCGCTGGATTTTTTCACAAGCTTCTTGATGTAGGATATCATAAGACTTAATTCAGAAGCAAATATGAGAGTCTAGGCTGCTTGGATGAGGCCAGGCATTAGACTACGAAAATATAAAATCATTTTACTCTTCTCATTAATTCGTTTACTTTAAAAATGTTATTGACTGGAGGTGCAGCTCGGTAGTAAACACTTGTGTAGAATACACAAGGCCCTGCATTCAATCCTCTGCACACACACATACAAATGTTATTTATGAGTCAGGTGTGATAGTGCAAAATCCAAATGAGAAAACCAGCTGGGGCAAAATGTTGAGATTTGCGAATCAAGCTAAAGGTATGGCCACTACTATATACATACCAGGCAGCCACCAAAGGTTTTTAAACTGCAGAAATGTACAGTACAATATCATTACAAAAATAACTGATTTGAGAAAAGAAATATTAATAAGGAGATTAGATTATTAAAACAGAGTTAGGGCCGGTGAGATGGCTCAGCGGCTTAAGCGCCTGCCCGGCAAGCGCGAGGGCCCGAGTTCGACTCCCGGATCCCACATACGAAAAAGGGGCCGGTGATATCGCTCAGCGGCACAGGCGCCTCCTGGCGCGTGAGGTCCTGAGGTCGACCCCCCGGTACCCACAAAAAAAAAAAAAAAAAAAAACAGAGTTAGTGATGTAGACTAGTAATGACTGAACAGTACAAAGACATCAGGAATGAAAGCAGATAAATAAGTACAAATTGATGAATGAATGGATACAACTTTGCAGAAAAGTCAAAGTCAGAAAGCTAGGACTTGGTCACAGTGTTCCTCCATGCACAGCTCAATTAAATTCATATTGGTACCACAGAAAACCACAAAGAAGGGTCCAATGCTAATGACATGAAATTTGAAATGAAACAAGAAAGGCTTTGTAACAAGAACAACAAGTTTTCATGAGCTCTTCACATTCTTTATCAGGCAAACGAGTCAAAAGAAACATCATCACCCTCTAATTAAGAAGTTGATCCTGGTTTTTCAAGAGGAGGAGAGAGAAAAGGAGACAGGGTTGGGAAGTCTGTATCTCTTTCCTATGTGATGGCGAACCCACAATACAGGGGCCAGTGAGATGGCTCAGCGGCGTAAGTGCCTGCCTGGCAAGCGCGAGGTCCCGAGTTCGACTCCCGGAACCCACATACGAAAAAAGGGCAGGTGATATCGCTCAGCAGCCCGGGCGCCTGCTGGCGCGCAAGGTCCTGAGGTCAACCCCTGGTACCCACAAAAAAAAAAAAAAAAAGAAAGAAAGAAACTACAATACATATGCTGTAGCAGGCTGTTATCACTGAAAGCTCTAAAAGGTTGGCCATCACTGCTATATGGCTATGGTGAAAAGAAAAGGCTCCTCAAACAGGAAGAGAGTTGCAGACGATCATACAAACAATCCATACTAATAGTAGCAGTATTTCTTTCCCTACACCCGAGAATGACATGAAAGACTTTATTAACAGGAATGGATATATATAGCTAGGTAAAATGACATTTCCAAAAGATGATGAAACTGTCAACAAAGAATTTTTTCTCACACTTACAGTGTTGTAAAGTTCTTCCAGTCTTGGAATGGTAAGGAACTTATGCATGCTTACTCCATTTTCAATAAGAAGTTTTACAAATGCAACTCTATCCATTACAAGAGCATCGAGCATAGCTTGTTCCAAGGATCCAACCTAAAAGAATATTAAAATTAATAAAATATACTCATGTTCTACTAACAATTTCTAAATGTAAGTCTATAGGATTTACACCTATTTGTTCCCAGCTTTAGAATAAAATTACAAGGATGAATAACAGTGACAGGCTAGGCCTTAAGGTATTCAGAAAACAGATAAAAAGACCTCTCTAGAACAGTATTCCCCAAAGAATATTCCATAAACACTATTTCTGTAAGAGAGTAGGTGTTATACGGAGAAGATGATCACAAAGTTCATTATCAATTACAATTATTTTTTATTACAAGTCATTTTTTCTTATAATTAATTTATGTAGTATTTCTGAAATTTCATTTTGATACACTAAAAAAACCATAACAAATTCTTGCTTCTATATTTTATTTTGTTCTGCTTTTTAGTGGTACTGGGGATTGAAGCCAGGTCCTCACACTTGCTAAAAAGGAACTTTATCACTGAGCTACGTCCCTACCCTTTAATTCTTACCTTTAATAAAGGAGCTTTCTATCTAATTGGGTTTATAACCACTGCTCTAGAACATCATCAAAGCCTGACTAAATTTTCTTACCTGAAGAAAAAAAGACACAGCTATAATACACATATCTATCTGCTTTGTAGGCAGCAATGCCTCATTCAATGTGTACTGAATGGAAAAAAAAAAAAAAAAAAAGAAACAATTGTCCTACAAACTTCAAGTTTAGCATGAAGCATATAAAATCAAATAGGTGGGCCGGTGAGATGGCTCAGCGGCGTAAGCGCCTGCCTGGCAAGCGCGAGGGCCCGAGTTCGACTCCCGGAACCCACATACGAAAAAAAGGCCGGTGATATTCGCTCAGCGGCACGGGTGCCTGCTGGTGCGCAAGGTCCTGAGGTCGACCCCCGGCACCCACCAAAAAAAAAAAAAAAAAAATCAAATAGGTAACATTATACCGGATACATCCATGAGACAATAAAAAGACGAAGGCTCCACCCAAGCCTTTCTGAGGAGACTGAAAGTCCAATGAAATTATTCAAGGGAGTAAAAGGTTGGCTTACGACTCTGAGCTCACCACAAGCAATTATCATCCTTTTTTTCCCCTGTAAGAGGGAAAGTGATGTCTTTTTACTACTATATAGGAAATATAGTATTATGCTTAAAAAACTTCAAACACCACAAAATAATGCACAATTAAATTTTCCTTCTTCTGGTCTTCATCTTCTTTAGACATAGCCCACATTAACAGCTCTACAAAGGCACTAAGGGGCTGGAAACGTAGCCTGGTAATGAGAATGCTTGCCTAGCATGCTCGAAGCCCCAGGTTTGATCCCCAGCACCAAAAATAAATTTAAAAAGTATTAATTATGACAACACAGAAGATATACATAAATGTCTGCATTCACGAAGAAAATTTGCCACAATTACAATCATACTGTCCACAGTTTTCTGCAACTTGCTGATTATATTCTAACACAGATTAAAAAAAATGTAGCTTATTCTAGATGTAACAAAAATTTGTTAAGTGCTTGCTACTTAAGGGGCTGTGAATACAGCAATGAACTTAAAAAAATCTTGCCCTCATAAATTTATTTTCTAAGGCTGGGCGTGGTGGCGCACCCTTGTAATCCCAGCACTCAGGAGGCTGAGGCAGCAGGATCGATGTGAGTTTGAGGCCAGCCTGGACTGCAAAGTGAGTTCAAGGCCAGCCTGAACTGCACGGTGAAACCCTGTCTCAAAAAGACAATAAATAAGTAAATAATTTTCTAGAAGTAGTCCGAAATCATAAACATATAACTACCAGTACAGCATTAGTCTCATGGTAATAAATGCTGGAAGGAAAAAATAGCAAAGATGATCTATCACAAAAATAGTACTGTTAGGATTCTGAAAACATCCTTTCGGGTATGTATTTTACCGTGCATATATATAAGTTCATTCATATACTTTGTTCACTGAAAAAAATGGGACCATATTACACCAAGTGTTGACTAGCCTGCTTTACGTACTTTCGTCATACCTCAGTCTTCCTGAAGAGTATATATAGATCTACTTCATATGCATTAATATCTTTTAAAGGTGAACTATAATCAAATATTTCTACTAGTAGATATTCGAGGAAATGGTGGCATAAGAGGATGCTACTAAAACAGGGCAGACAGAGAAAGTTTAACTGAAGCACAGGTATTTGGTTATAGAGCATAGGATATACAAGGAAGTAAACACAGGAGGCTGGGGGCTATCTGGGGACAATGTTCCAAACAGAAAGAACAGCAAGTACAAAGCCTGGAAACAGGACCATGTTTGATGTGTGAAAGAACAAAAGAAGGCCGACAAGGGCCATAAAAGAGAGCAGAGGCGACAATGGTATGTAGTTTGTGAGGTCAGAGGTGGCAGTGGGACAGATGATATACAACCTCATAAGCCATCACAAAGGCTCTGGATTGTGCTCTGGGTAAATGTGATGGGAGCCACCTTCTGTCTATAAAAGGAGAGGAAGAATGAGAGTAGGAAAACAAAACACTACTGAATAACGCAAAATAATAATAATAGGTTAGATCAGGATGATAAAACTGGGTATTTTAAAACTGTATCTCTTAAGATTTTCAGGTGGAATTGGACTGGAATATATGAGGAAGAAAAAAGTAAACGATAATGCTGAAGGTTTTCATCTCAGTGATCAGGAAGATCAATTTTCCACTTAGTGGGATGGGAAGATGGCAAAGAAACAGATCTAAACATCCAAAGGAATGCTAAAATGAGTTCTCTTGCACACAGCTTGTTCCAAGGCTTCTTCTATTTCAGAACTGTTAGAAATCTACATATCCTATTAAAAAACAAGGTTTTATCAAGTGCCAAGTAACCTATTAAATTCTAAATGGATCTAAATGTTGTGTAAATAATGAGTTAAACTAATTTTGTACTTGTGACAGAAAGGTAAAATGTGAAGTTAGGTCACTGTTCCAGCAAATAACTTTGTTACTGCAGTCATTCCTCAGTATCTCTGGGGTGTTGGCTCCAGGACCTTCCCCTCTGATAGCTAAATTCATGGGTACTCAAATTACTTCTATAGAACAGTGTGGTACTTGGATGTAACATAAGCGTATCCTCCATATACCTTTAATCATCTCTAGATTAATTATAATACCTAATATAATGTCAATACCATGCACATAGTTGTGTACTGTCTAAGAAATAATCCCAAGAGAAAACTGCATACACGTTCAGGACAGATGCAATCACTGTAGGCCCAACTACATAGCACAGAATCCACAGACACGGAACCTGTGCATCCAGAGGGCCCACTGCGTACTACATATTACACTATGTCTATAGATTATTTACCTACCAGCCACTGCTGTCCATAAACAAATACATGATTTTTGGCAATGTCAACTCTATCCCATGCCAATGTAAGGATAAGCTGGTCAAAGGCAGATGCATTAGTACCTAATAAAGAAAACAGGCAAGTGTATCCCAATTAATATGTGAACACTTGTGAAAGCTCCCTACCATGCTTTAATGAAGTCACACAGGTGATATCAGCCACTGTTCAGAGACAGGACAAGCCCCAGGACAGAGGACTTTTCTTTTCCAACTATGGAAACCACAGAGCCTCATTCATCGCAAACAATTCAAATACCGGAAAATGAGAAGGAAACAAAGATGATCTATCATGGAGGTAGTACTGACTGTTAGGATTCTGGAAACATCTTTCAGGTACACATTTTTCTGTGCATATGTAAGTTCATTCATATACTTCATTCATTGAAAAATGGGACCATATTACACTAAGTGTTGACTCGCCCACTTTATGTACTTTCCTGTCATACTTCAGTCTTCCTCAAGAGTATATATAGAGGGCCGGTGAGATGGCTCAGCGGCTTAAGCGCCTGCCCGGCAAGCGCGAGGGCCCGAGTTCGACTCCCGGAACCCACATACGAAAAAGGGGCCGGTGATATCGCTCAGCGGCACGGGCGCCTGCTGGCGCGCGAGGTCCTGAGGTCGACCCCCCGGTACCCACAAAAAAAAAAAAAAAGAGTATATATAGATCGACTTCATACGTATTAATACCTTTTAAAGGTGAACTGTAATTTAATCAACAAATATATCTACTAGTAGATATTCAAGTTACTTTGAATTTTTTGCCAAGTAAATTTTAGGGCACATGTTTTAGTATTTAAATACATTGAGGAGCCAAACTGCTGAATATAAGCATACACACATCAAGGCTTTGACGAAAGGCTTAACTACCAGAATGTTTCAGAGCCAGGCCTGGTGGTGCACACCTGTAATCCCACCACTAGGGAGGCTGAGGCGGGAGAGTTGCCACAAGTTTAAGGCCAGCCTATGCTACATAGCGAGTTCAAGGCCAGCATGAACTATATAGTGAGATCCCGTCTCAAAACAAACAAAAAAAGCTAAAACAATGAAAAGTTTCAGAAAGCTTTTACCAACCACAAAGGTACAAAAATACTCATTTCTCCATTCGCCAGTAGAGGGAGTAAAAGCTCTTTCTAAAAAAAAAAATTATATTTACTTTCATACTATAATGTTGACCATCTTTCTACATTTCTTCCAAATATTTAGATTCTACCTGAAATACCTTTTACATAAATTCAGACACATAAGGTATTCATCTTTTTCTTATAAATTTCTAACAGCTCTTTATAATTCTTCTGTATCTGTTGTTTTCTCACTTATAAAACGAGGAAAAAGCCAAGCATCAAGGCACACACCTGTATGTAACCCCAGCCCTGGAGGCTGGGGCTACAGGGTTATGAGTTACAGGCCAGGAAGGGGTACACAGAGAGTACAAGGCCACTGTCGACTACACAGTGACACCCTGTCTTAAGAAACAGAAAAAAGGACCGGTGAGATGGCTCAGTGGCGTACACGCCTGCCTGGCAAGCACGAGGTCCTGAGGTCAACCCCCGGTACCCACAAAAAAAAAAGAAAAAAAATTAAACAGGAACTGTGCCAGAAGGGTTACAGGGATAACATGAGATAAGCAACATGAATCACTTATGTACAGTGGCCACTACACACAACTTATGTGGCAAATATGCTACCTACATGTGGATGGTGTCCTCCCTTTATCTTTTTTTTTTTTCCTTTATGTGGGTACCAGGAGTTGGCCTCAGGACCTCACGCTTGCCAGCAAGCACTTGTGCCGCTGAGCAATATCACCGGCCCTTTTTTTCTCCTTTATGTGGGTACTGGGAGTCGAACTCAGGACCTCGCACTTGCCAGGCAGGCGCATATGCCGCTGAGCTATCTCACTGGCCCTCCCTTTATCTTTTTATGTCATCTCACTTACTTTTTCCTTTATAGTTTCTGGGTTTCCTAACACAATCTCTTGATCCCAGGACCATATATATTTATAATTGTAGAATTTATTTTTAAAATGCTCAATATATTGTCAATTTTTTGTGGTCCAACACTTGAGAAATTCTTCTAAATAACAAGACAGTGTCCTGCTCTGCTCCTGCCACATCCCTGTTTACTTTTTTTTTTTTAATGTGGGCACCGGGAGTTGAGCTCAGGACCTCGCGCTTGCCAGGCAGGTGCTTTTGCCACTGAGCGATCTCACCGGCCCCTTCCCGTTTACTTTGATCCAAGTGCCCGTTCTCCACCATGTGTTATACCAGCTGGACATCTTTGGGCAGATACTGAAACAGTCCAATGTGTGTGTGCACAAGTCCCTTAGTCCTAGACGACACCCTAGTTTTAAAACTTTCTTTCCATAATAAAAAATAGTCATGTTTAAGAATCCTTTTATTTGTATCAACTAAATTCCTCGTTACTTTTAAACACATATTTTTCAGCCAATTAAAAACAACATTTTTTCTTTTGGAGATAGGATTTCACTATATACTCCAGGCTGGCCTTGAACTCTCCACAACCCTATTGTCTCAGCCTCCCGAGTGCTGGGAACACATGTGCGTAGCACCACGCCCGGCAGTGACACGTTCTTAATGGGATAATTAAATGAATCCGGAAGCATGAACTTGCTATAAACTTACAAGTTCTAAAGACAAAAACAGAAGCTAACTTACGGCCAATAAAACCAACATCGTTTCTTTCACAAAGACTTACTGAAGAATCCCTTTCTCGGTCTGTTTTTTTGGCGGGGTACCGGGAATGGGACTCAGTACCTCACACTTGCCAGGCAGGTGCTGCGCCACTGAGCCAAGTCCCCAGCCCTCAGCCAATTGCAAAAAGTTCTATCTTATATAAATGAGCCATAAATTAAAGATCATACAAATAAAAATCTTACCTTTTAGCAGTGCAGTAAGTATTGCTACATCTATATCTTGGTGTTCATCTGATCCAATATGAAAAACAGTGATCTGTTTAAAAATTAACTTATAATATTATACCTTTATATTCTTAAATGTAAGGCATCATAACACAATCACGAACTATATGTGGGGGAATATATATCCTCATATACACATACTGAAAGGCAGGGAGGGAGGGATGGAGAGGGGGAGAGATTGATTGGTATCAGGGGAAGAGGCCAGAAATAAGTTCACTTCAACCCTTAAAACCAAAACAAAACACAAATTTAGTAGGCTTTATCAAATATCAAATACAATGGCAAGTATACTGAAAATATTTGGTTTCATACTATATACACTGTCTTGGACCTAGCTAATACTGTCTGTTACCAGAGTAATTACTTATCAGAGTAAATCTTGCTGTTCTTTCCACAAAGTGAACACTTAGTCAATATACGTATTCTTGAATAAGGAGGGTTTTTTGTTTTTTTTGTTTGTTTCTGTAGTTCAATCTTTTTCACTGCAAATTTCCTCACATTACTTGAAATATAATACCATTTGAGTAGTGTCTAATAACATTTTTCATAAAGTAAAAGATTATAGTAACCCAAATACAAGTATTTCAGCCAAATTCATTTCATGGGATACAAAAACTTGCAATGAAAGCAGATCAATTCATACTAAATGCTGTTAGCATTAAAATGCTGTTTAAGCATTTTATCTCTGAAAACTGAAGTTTATGCATACATAACTGAAAGGAAACAGCACTAATTTCTAATTTAGTAGCCTACAGTATTCACTCAGAGTGAAACTGCTTAAAAATTTTGCCCAAATATCTTATTCAAAAAGGTATCAACAACTCCTTACAGTTCTTTTTTTTTTTGGTACCAGGAATCGAACTCAGGACCTTGCACTTGCCCAGCAGGTGCTTGGGCCGCTGAGCTATATCCCTGGCTACAGTTCTTTCTTGATATTGGACATAATCTTATATCACAGTTATAAAACTTTTCCAAAAAGAGCAAATATACTGTATCAATATATAAAAAATACTTGTTCCATGTCACTGCTCAGTTGAAAAGACCAATAAATAAATAAACTCTTTCCATGGTTAAAGAAAAATTTAAAAATTTATAATCCAGGGCCGGTGAGACAGCTCAGTGGCATAAGCGCCTGCCTGGCAAGCACGAGGTCCTGAGTTCAACTCCCAGTACCCACATAAAAAAAAAAAAAAAAAAAAAAATTAAAATCCAGAGCTGGGGATGCACCTCAGTGGTAGAGCGCTTGCCCAGCATGTGCAATGCCCTGTGTTTGATCCTCAACACTGAAAATGAATAAATAAAGCCAAATTAAAACAAATGTTCACCAATTTACAGTGTGCTGTGGAATAAACCAAAGCCCTAATTTTGCTGCAGTATACTTACAAGCTCCTTTTTTCTCATGCACTCCATCAGTGTTTGAAATAAATGAACTGCTTCACTCTGACCAAAGTTAAATGTTTTCTTGATGGTTGAAATGATATCAGGCTCTGCCGCATCAGGAAGATTCCTGGTATAAGGGGGAATACAATTTAACTCAAAGATTTCATTTTCCATTATCTATAGATTCAAAAAAGAGTACAGAAAGACCCATGCAAAACCTTCAAGAATACTTATTAATATCAAAAACTTGACTTTGGACAGTATTATTTTCACTTTCATAAGACACCCACTATAATTCTTAAGGGGATAAGGCCGGGCATATAGTTCAGCGGCACAAGCACCTACCTGGCAAGTGCAAGGTCCTGAGTTCAATTCCCAGTACCAAAAAAAAAAAAATTCTTTTTTTTTTTTTTTTTTTTTTTTTTTGGTGGGTACCGGGGGGACGACCTCAGGACCTCGCGCGCCAGCAGGCGCCCGTGCCACTGAGCGATATCACCGGCCCCTTTTTCGTATGTGGGTTCCGGGAGTCGAACTCGGGCCTTCGCGCTTGCAAGGCAGGCGCTTAAGCCGCTGAGCCGTCTCACCGGCCCAAAAAAAAATTCTTAAGGGGATAAAAAAATAAATGGAGTGATTTCTCTTTTCTTTTTTTTTTTTTTTTTGAGATGGGGTCTCATATGTAGTGCAGGCTGGTCTTGAACTCGCTTATGGAGCCCAGGCTGGCCTCAAACTCACGGGGATCTTCCTGCCTCAGCCTCCCGAGTGCTGGGTTACAGGCATGAGTTACCACATCTGGCTGGGGTTATTTTTCTAAATTATTTTACCAAAAAAAAAATTTTTTTTCCCTACAAAGTATGTATTTCAATATTGATATTCACATTTTAATAAGATACTATATAAAGATTACTTAAAAGTATTATGATACAAAGCAGTATTTCACCAAGATGTCTTGAACATGAAAAAAGTCACATTTTTATTTCTTTTGATGAATGGGTAATACATTTACATGGCTACAGAAAATATAAAAATATGAAATCATAATGCAAGTCTCCTTTCTATTCTGTCTCATCTAATCAGTTCCATCTCAGCTCTTTTCAGAAATCACTATTAGCTTGTATGACTTTTTGAGATCTCTTTCTATAAATACAAATCACTATCCCAGTGGTGATGAACCTATGGCATGCATGCCGCAGCGGGCTGTTTATACCACTGAAAGCTCTAAAAGGTTCACCATCACTGGACTATTCCCTTTCTTTTTCTACATAGGAAATGCCACAATATAATGCTGCTTTATACCTTCTTTTCTCTTATGTAGACATTTTGGTAATCTTTACAAATCTATTACACAAATACCATCCCTATTCACCTCTAAACTATCCCATTGTGTGTGTGTGTGTGTATGCCACAATTTATCTAGTCCTAACAGATGTTCTACTTTGTTCAAATCTTTTATTCTTACAAATAACCAGGACAAGAAAACATCACATTTTTTTCATAGATGTTCTAACATCTGTAGGAACAATTCCCAGAAACTAAACTATGGGCTTAAAAGGCATGTGTCTCTGTAGCAAACAAGTCTTTCAGGAAGATGGTCATACTGTATCAGAATTCACTGCAATAATGTATGAGTCAGACTATTTCTTCCAGCCTTAACAAAGTATTGTATGTTTCATAAAACACTCAAATGAATCTGAATTCCAAAAACTACCAGGCCTCTTTATAAGGCTATTAAAATGTGTCACTCACACACTTACCCTCCTTCATCTGTCTGTTTGTGAATATATGCAAGTAAGTCTGCAGCGCGGCCTGTTCCTTCGCACACCACCACTGGAACCGGGGGGCTTTCCTGCAAGTATTCTAGAACTGTAAGGATAACATTTGGTCCACCTTCAAAAATCAGCGCCACCACAGGGACTCCTTGGCCAATTCCTTAAAGAAAGTAAAAACTTAATTAGAAAATGACAAAATTCAGTAATTCAAATTTATTTTTAGTCAAAACAATTTTGCATAAGATGCACTCAACTGCTCAATAGTCTCACATAAATTACAGTCATTAACTTAAATGACAATAATTAGAAAATCCAATATATAATTTATAATTTAATCTTTGTATGTTCACTTAAAAATAAAATTTTGTGTATTTATTAATTGAGTTCTTGGCAAGAAAAGTACAATACCACTTTTTTTTTAGGTTACTTTTTGATACTGTATTAGTTAAGTTTCTAATGTACAGCTTTATCCATTTTTAAGTACCTACTTCTGATTCCAAATGAGTTAAGGCATTAACATCAAAATTTATTACAGAATCAGAATTACACAAATAAAACTCATCAGTAAAATTCTAAAACTTTTAAAAGAGCAAAATAAAAAATTTAGTGACAAATAACATTTTTTGTCTTGACAATCACCTGCAGGGGAATGAGAAACAGAAAATTCTCGTGAGTTGTGGAGTTACAAAACATTCCTAATTTTTATAAATGCTCTCATTCCACCATAAATAGAATGAGCTATTCTGTGATTTTGTATTTCATAAAGTTCACCTTCTTGGTGTTCCATGGCTACAAAAGATCTTCTATCTGAAATAAAATCTAGATGTTGAACCACAAAGTTTAGCTATAGCTGGAGAGCAAAATCAATTCCAAGAATTCCAACTTTTAAGACATATTTGCCAAAAAATGATAGCTATCCATTTTATAAACTTTAAGCAAGCTGATTCTTTGTAACAAAGTAACTTTATTCCCCCTTTTTTTCAATCTTGAATTTCAAAGCAATGTAATGAAACATATCACACAACAGAAATACTGAAAAAATCTTTAGGTTACAATAAGTTCACAACGAAACATCGTATTGTCTCCCAAGTGTGAGAAACTGAAAGAGTAAATAAGATCCAAAATCTACAATAGACATGGTAAAACAAGAAGAAACTGTTCAAAAGGAAAAATATTGTTTAGATAATTGAATGCTGATAACTTGTATCCTGAGTAACTAATTTAAAGATAACAATATGGAATGTATTAACCATTGTTACCCTCCTATTATGTTGTTTTGAAATTTTGTTCTTTTTTTTTTCTCTTTAAAATAAATAAATAAATAAAAATTAAAAAAAGTTTACAACAGCAATACAGAGTCCAATGAATCTTTCTGGCTTTGATCTTTGTTTTTTCTTCCCCCTTCTCTGACTTTGGTCTTAAAACCTATTTGGATGGAGACATCTGTTCCTAGTCGTATTATCTTATTTAAGATCTGCCAGTCTTAGTTGTCTTATAGGTTGTCTTGCTATGTAAGGAAATTGCACTTCAAAGAACACTACTTTTTTAGGATGTTCACAGCTATTAATACAATTTCAACATTAACTAATTTGTGAATTCCCTTACTAGCATGAATTCTTTGCTGATTAATAGTTTTCTCAAGTTCTCTTCTCAGTCTGACTTCTGCCCCATACTTTCCAACAGTGCCATCATCCACCAATATGAAATGAGAATGGAGATTATTTAGCACATTCAATTTGCTCAGGGGGTTCAGTAAGGTTTGATAAGGAGCAACCACCTAAAACAGTAACAGACATAAGAGTCAGTGGGTAGCATTAAATGTAATATAATGTAAAATACATTTTTGAAACCATCTGAACAGAAGTAATATTCTATTTCATATTCAGAAATAAATAGAAAACGACAAAGAACATATAAAAAAGTACAAACTTTTAAGTACGAACTTTTAAGTTGGGCCGGTGAGATGGCTCAGCGGCATAAGCGCCTGCCTGGCAAGCGTGAGGTCCTGAGTTCGACTCCCGGTACCCACATACAAAGGAAAAAAGGGCTGAGGATATCGCTCAGCGGCACAAGCACCTGCTTGCATGCGCGAGGTCCTGAGTTCGACCCCCGGTACCCACAAAAAAAAATAAAAATAACTTTTAAGCAATATGGATTGAACCACACAATTATATAGTCATCCTAACTGAAGAATTATGTATTTTATCATCACATGCAAAAGGAGAAGCAGTAAAACAAATAAAGTACGCAGTACGAAGTACTTAGTACACAGTACTAAGAAACTAAAGAAAATATACTGCAATTTGTAAAGCACGCTTTAAAAAAGCAATAAAATGTCATATTGTTATTTTTTTGGCCATAAATAGACTCTTTAAATTTGGTATTAGAAATTTAATGCCAGTTGTAATTGTTATAAGCCAGTAATTCCTTTTAATTGTCTCTTAATAAATATAAATCCCTATGTTTAACCTACTCATACACTAGTATTTGATGCTTTAGTAAGAATAAGAATAATTTCTAATGTTTAATCATTAAAACTTTAATTATAAGGACAGATATGTTAAATACTATACATAAAAGAAACCAAGATGTACCAACGCTATAACAACAATCATTTATATTCAGGAATGTATTTCAAAAGGATCAGAGGGAAACCACAGGAAAATCTTTTCAAACTTAATTTGAAAAGTATGGTATGATCATGAATATTTTAAGTTGACTGGCACTGTTCTTGCTGTAATTTTATTTACACATGAGTTCAAATAAGCAACCTTAAAAACCGTTCTTACATCTCTCCCAACAAGATCGTTTCTGTTTTCGATCACTCCCCATGGAGCTATTCCAATTGTGCAGATCTTCCGAGATGATCTGGAAGCATGTTCTTTGAGGGCATCACCAACATGTTTCGCCACACCTGTTTATGCAAAGTGTTGTTTTAGTTCAAACTCCTTACTGTACGTATTCAGAACAATCCTGTTCTTAATCTGTAACAGTGCAATTTGTGATGTTTCTTTACACACTGAAGGCAATAAATGCACGCTGACAAAATACACAATGACCAAAAAAGAATAAAAAATAAAAGCCCATAGCATCGATTTACTACAAATGGCTGAAACATACATAAAACTAAATTTCACCATATTGTTAGACCTAGTCCTTTCTTGGATTTCTCCTGTAAGTAACGAGGTTTTGTTGTTTCTCTACATACCATCTAGAATAAATTAAGACTATGATCCAGGAGCACAGACTAGAGGCAAAGCAAGTAACACAACAAGCAACTAGAAAAAGTTGTCTAAGTGAATCAAAACCGAGGGAGAGAAGTAGAAAAGACAATTCCCAAGAACGTATACGATTGTTCCCCTTTACCTGTGAGGGGTCTGTCTCAAAACCCCTGAGAGTACAGAGCCTTGTATACCAGTACTGCAATTCTCTGACAGTGGAGCTGACAGTCAATCTGATAACCAAGATGGCCAATTACTGACTAATGGGCAATGGTATGCACAGGGTGGGTATGCTGGACACAGGGACAATTCAATCCCAAGAAAGATGATGGAGAGAGAGAGCATGAGAGTTCATCTTGCTACTCACAGCAGTGCCATTTAAAACTTTCAAATTTTTTTTCCCTGGAATTTTCCATTTAGTATTTTCAGACCATGGTTAACTAAGAATAACTGAAAATGTGAGTAAGAGGGCACTACTATAAATTTTCATTACCATTTATTATGGGCAGAATTCATATGTCAAAACTCAAACCACTAATACTTCAAAATGTCTATTTGGGGACAAGGCCCTTAAAGAGGTGACTGAGTTCAAACGAGACCTTTAGGGTCCAATCTGACTGGTGTCCTTGTAAGAAGAATTCAAATACAGAAAGACCCCAGGGATGCATACACAGAGACTGCAGGAAGGCCAGAGCAAGAAGGTGGCCACCTGCAAGCCAAGTGGCCACCTGCACAGAGGCCTCAGGAGAAATCAACCTACTGACACTTTAATACTGGAATGTTTAGCTTCTAAAACCATGAGAAGACAAAAATCCACTGTTTCAACCAATGTGTGGGATTTTGCTATGGCATCCCTAGCAAATTAATATCACTCCATTTGTTTTCTATAAGAGATTAGATCTCAATCCTCACCTGGACTACAGAAATAGCATCCTCTAAGACAAATGTGGTGGTGCACTCCTGTAACCCCAGCAGTTGGGAGGCTGAGGCAGGAGGACCACAAATTTGAGGCCAGCCTGGGCTACACAGTGAATCCAAGGCCACCCTGAACTAACAGCAAGACCCTATCTCAAAAAAACCTGAAAGAAATAGCATCCTCACTGGTCTATTACCTGCTCACAGTCCATTAGAAGTTATCCAAATCATCTTTAGCTCTTAATTTGCTTAAAACTTCCCCTTCTGATTCAAAGTAAAACTCGTAGTGCCTGTAACAGCCTTCTAAGGCCTTACACACTGGTCTGTCTGCTGTCCCTGCTCTTCACCGTGCTCCCCCTACCACCACATAGCAGTAACTTCTGACCACATCATCCAGGACTTGAGCTACACTGAAATCTTACTCTTCTTCTAATACACTAGTCATTTCCTCCCTTTAAATACTCTGCCCCAAGATTTCCTGCATCCTGATTCCTCATTTCCTTTCATCTTTCCTCAGTGTCACCTTATCTGTAAAGCTCTCTTTGACCATGTACAAAATACTGCCCCTTCCATCATCTCTCCCTCTCCTCTTTATCCCTATGTGCACAGCACTTATGATCATCAAACATATCGCTCAGTCATCTGTTTACTGTCTGAACCTCCCCCACTACTATCTATACTCCATGAAGTAGCTTGTGTGTTTTGTGGAATGACATATACTCAACAGCCAAAAAGTATCTGACAAAGGATACTCAAAAGAGTTGCTAACGAATAAGATGTCTGCAAGTTCACTTAAGTAATTGTTTGCTATGGATATGAAAATTAACTTGTCATCCTCAGAGTCAATCTGTATATTTAAATGAAAGATGAAATTATTTTAAATATTAATTTTTTGTGTGTGTGGGTACCGGGGGTCGAACTCAGGACCTCACGCACCAGCAGGCGCCCATGCCACTGAGCGATATCACCAGCCCTTTTTTCGTATGTGGGATCCGGGAGTCAAACTCGGGCCCTCGCGCTTGCCAGGCAGGCGCTTATGCCGCTGAGCCATCTCACCGGCCCCAATGTCTTAATAATATTATTAAAAACTTCAAGTGTACTAAAGAGAACTGATAGAATCATATTACCTGTGTTTACTCCCCCAGTCAAAATCCAGGCTCCAGTTGTAACCGCAGCTTTAATAAGACCCTTGCCAAGCAACTGTTTGATTCGTGGGTGAAGTTCAAATTTCTGCATTCCTCCATGTACAGAGATAACAAGTTTTGGTAATTCCATTTGCCATTCTTTAAGCAGAAGTTGCAGGATGATTTCAGGTTTAGTGTCATATGATAGCCTCACATACTAAAATAAAAATATTTTAAAAGCACGAAATAACTGAAATTTGGCCACATATTTCATAATGCAACATAATCTTACTTTAGGAAAAAATATACTTGAATCAGATTATGTAACAACAAGTTTCATAGACTCCTTTCAATATATCTGCACTCCCAGGAATAAATAATTGCAGGTGATTTTTTATTTTTTGGAGACAGGGTCTCACACTATGTAGTTCAAGTTGGCCTCGAACTCACGGCAATCCTCCTGCCTCAGTCTCCCAAGTGCTACGATCACAGTCATGTGCCACCATGCCCAGTGCAGCAAGTGATTTTAAAGTTGGAAAAATCATTCTGTGAGGTCTATAGACACAGTGGCACTCTGTATCTATAAACATTAAGACACAAATGTTACTTTGTTTATACTCAATCACCAATTAACCCAGTTTACGAATTTACCCACAGTATTTCTGCCTTACTTAACTATGAGTGAGAAATATTAAGACCAGTTAAGATGATGGGAAAAGGGAAGAGAAGAATTGTGGAAAAAAATGGAAGCTTCTAAGACTTGCTGGAGAAATAAATACTATATTTTCTGTTTGAAAGTTCTGCCAATGATCCAGACCATTTATAACAGAATTGTGACTATGCAGTAAAATTTAAAAGGTATTTTAAATCTCCAGTGTCAGACTAAAAAAAAAAATAGGAAATAAGCTATTGCATCTGTGGAAAAGTAACTTTTGATTCAAAAATTTTTTTTAAATTTTTAAATGATATTACACAACATACTTGAATAATCACTTTAATTCATTCTCTTTGTCTAAAGCACATACACAAATGCTTAAAAAAACTTCAAATATTCAGATGCTAGAAGATACAATTTTAAAATCATATCTAAGAAAAGTTCCTTGCCAAAAAAAAAAAAAAAAAAAATGGTATATTGCCCATTCCTTGATAGAGATGAAACACAACAAAGTCTTTGTAACAACGAATGAAGCTTAAAAAAAAAAATCAGAATTCTCCAAAACCGAGCAGGCTTCAGGATCCCTTAAGAATGTTTTTCATACAGGGGCCAGGGACATAGCTGTGGCGCAGCGCCTGCCTGGCAAGCTCAACGTCCTGAGTTCGATTCCCAGTACCCACAAAAAAAAAAAAAAAAAAAAAGAATGATTTATACATAGGACTTGTTCTACACTAAGTCTGTCTGCATTAGCTTTATTTAACTCACTGTTATGCTTGAGCGTATAAAATAAAGGGACTAGGCTAGGAATAACTAAGGATTTCCACATCCAACAATGACAGACAAGGTCATTTTGGACTACACAGAAGAAAAATAACATATCTTTCAGGGTGTTAGGGAGCTATGAAGGTAGAGGGACTTTCAAGCCCAGGAGAATAAGACTTGCAAATAATGAACCTACCACTTGGCACTGCTTTTCTTATCACTAGGAGAGGCAGGCAAACAATACAAAGGTTATGCTTTGATCTAAATGACTAAGAGTATGTTGTGGGGCTTACTGTACACAGAATAAAGATTCATGCTGACAAACATGCCTAAGTCACAAGGGAAATGAATGTAGTTACAAATGTTCTAGACGCTCCTGCACTGCAGAGGAACTGGTAAAAGTACCCATTTGTAATAGACATCAACAAGTTAAAATGCATTTTATAGCATGTATTATTATAAGAGTAGTACTCTAAAGAAAAAAAAAAGAAGGATTAAATAGCATGTTAGTAAAAAAGGCAGGCAATAATAAAAAAATCCAAAAGGGAACAAAGAAAAAAAGTGAAACACATAGGTAACTAATAATATGATGGTAAATTTAAACTCAAGTATAAAATAGTTTAAATTTTAAAAAACCATATACTGCTAAAAAGACACCTCTTTTGGTGTTTGTTTGTTTGTTAGTGACTAGGTCTCCCTATGTTGCTAGGTCTCAAATTCTGGGCTCAAGAGATTCTCCCACCTCAGCCTCCAGAAGTAGCTGGGGCTATAGGCATGCAGCACCATGCCCAAAAAGACAGCTCTTACTTAACATAAGTAAAGGTCAAAAGTGAAAGGGAATAAGGAAGGGTTAGCTGTTCTTTCAGAAAAAGTAGGCTCTGCCATTGTTACATAATAAATATTATTAGCTTCCTATAATCCCAGTTACTCAGAAGCCTAAGGCAGGACGTTCGCAAGTTCCAGGCCAGCCTGAGCGATTTCGCAAGCCCCTGTGCCAAAAAAGGGGCTGATGATAGTAGCTTGTCTAGCGTGGAAAGGCCCTGCATTCAATCTGCAACACTACAATAATTAAATGAATATGTAAATGTTTACTATTTCGATAACAAGACAAATGAAGTTAAAAAAAATAAATAAAAATAAATAATAAAAATAAATAAAAATAAAAATAAAAATAAAAATCAAGTATGTGACATACCTTAGCTCTGTAGGAATGAGAACCTCCTTGAAAATTGATGACTCCATAAGCATCTGTTGGGCTCTGTTCTGTATGCTTTTCCACAGACCATTCCTCTACCGCCTGATTAAAATGGTCACCCAATTTCACATCTGAGTATTTCATGGCAAGACTTGCAGTAAAACAAGCATGCTGCTTGACCAAGCGACCGCAAAAACACCTAACGGGAAAAAGTTAAGATTATAAAGAGACCTTCCAAAAAATTAGAATGAAAAAATGAATTAAAATAAACTAATGAAGAGTAATGAAAAGTTTTACTTATTTTAGGCTATCAAGTATCTATGCCAGGACTGAAACATTATTACATTAGTGTAAGATCTAAATTTAGTCTGGGGCATCTACAAAATGTAGTAGAGCCATATTCAATATGGAATGTATTAACCATTGTTACCCTCCTATTATGTTTTGAAATTTTGTTCTATTTTTTTCTCTTTAAAATAAAAAAATAAATAAATAAATAAAAGAATCATATTCAGCAACAGAATGAAATGAATTACTAACAGACACAATACGTATGAATCACAAAACCATCATGCTGAGAGAAGCCAGATGCCAAAGAGTACCTATTTATATGATTCCATGTACAGAGAATTCAAGAAAACACAAATTGACCAAAAAGTGGTCTTGCATTTGTCTGAGGCCTGAGGCAGAAAGGGGGACGGCATTCTACATGGAAGTACACACTGGACCACAATGCAAGAAGCTGGAACCTCATACAGCCAGGGGAGTCTCACTGATTTGATAAAAATCTTAAACTCAGATCAGTTTGAGCAAGCCAAGGCAGCTAGAGTTTGTTATACAGAAAACAAAAGCAGGAGAGAGCTACAGAGAGTTTCAAATACCTGCAGAGTCTTCTATGTAAGAATAAACTATTCGAGGCAAAGATAAGAACTACTGGACAGTAATATGCCAAGCACTTCCTCAAGCTCACAAAGGGCAGAGAACAGTTTAGGCCAGAGTGGAGAGATCTCACACACACAGAGTTCTGAATAATTAGAAGGACTACATTAGACCTGGACAGCATGGGCCCTGATCATTAATAAACCTGCTCACAAAGAAAATTCAAGGGCAGATGGCTTCACTAGTGAATTTCACCAAATTTAAGAGGAAACAATCAATTCCACCCATACTCTTCCAAAGGACATAACAGAAAACATTTCCCAATTCATTTTATAAGGTGAGATTTAAGATTTTACATCTTAATTTAACAAAAGATGAAGCATTACAAGATAAAACAAGACCAGTATCCTCATCAGGATAAACACAAAAATCTTTCATAAAATATTAGCAAACTGAACCCAGCTGTATATTTTTAAAGAATCTGTTTCAAGGGGTATTCATTCTGGGAGTACAATGCTCTAGTAGTCATAAATAAATTTACCATTATATGATGAATGGAAAAGACTTGCAATCATGTCAATAGATGCAGAAAAATTCACCATCTATTCATTAGGAACATTTTCAGGAAAATTCCTCCATACTGATTACATTATGACGAGATCTTGTCAATGAGCAGCACAAAAAGCTCTGTCCTGTGATTCACTCTAGCTTATCACTGAACCTTAGTCTTGAAGACTCCTGACACGACAGTGGACAAAATACGCACTATAGCTGCTTTCGGGCATTGCTTAAGCAACAGCATGGGCTATTACCCTTGAAGTGAGGGTAATACCATACATACATCAATCATGTAAACCCCAGGACCACACAGCCTGGGGGGTCCCTCAGCCACTCTGTGCAGGTGCTGCCATGGCAGGGAAGCATAGAACAGAAATACTGGAACTTGCGGCAGGGCATCAGAGAAGAGGGACTCCACAAAGAAAAAGAAACTCACACAAGGGTTCTCCACGGGTCCTTGGTGTATGTATGTCAGGCAAGATTCTGTGATGCCTGCAGAAATCACTTACTGTGAGTCTCAGCACTGGCTCATGCGGTCTGGGACTCGCTACGGTTTTGTTTAGAGTGAAAGACATCACTGAGTACTTTGAGCATTCAGCTGAAACCTCCAAAAAGGCTACATCTTCAAAATAAGGTCTGCAACTTAGGACAAAGTTCAAAACAGAAACAGAATTGCTCCAACGAAGAAGAAAATCACACCCCACAGGACAAATGAATCTGTCAATAATTTAACCACCAGTCAGATCAAAACTGAACACTCTTTAGAGGAGATAACAGGATCGAGCCCTCCACAGTAGATCACTTATAGTTGAAAAAAATTACCAGACATATGAAAAAACAAGAAAACGTGACCCACTGTCAAGAGAAAAATAGAAATGGATTCTAAATAACGCAGATATTGGAATTAGTAAACAAAAACTTTAATGTAGGCATTATAAATTATGTTGAAGGACTAACGCGAATAAGATGGTCAAAATGTGAACACAAGCACGGCATTTCTGCAGTGAAATGGAACTGTAACGAAGAATCAAACAAATTGTAAAACTGACAAATGTAATGTGTGAGAAGTTCACTGGATAGGCAAGATAACATATTGGCGCTTAAAGAAATAAGAGTTAATGAACTTAAAGAAAGATCAAGAGAAAATAACCAATTTGATAAAACAAGGTCAGCAGAAAGCAAGCAAGCAGGCAGGCAAGCTGGCCACAGTGACCCGTGGAAAACATCGAATACCGTAACACATGTGTAACTGGAGTCCCAGAGGGAAGAAAGAGAAATGGGGTAGTAAAATATTTTAAGAACAAGATTTGGCTGAAATCTTCCCAACTAGTTGAAAAATTTGAACTACCAGATATTTATGTAAAGAGAATAAGTTCAAAGAGAACCACTCTCAGGCACACTATAGACAGGCTGCTGAAAATCGAAAGTATAAAGAAAAAAACCTTTCAAATGAGCCCATTTCACACTGGGGAAAAATAACACTGACGACAGCTGCCTTCATGGTGGAAACAAGAGCCAGAGGATAAAATGATGACATCTTTTACGTGCTAGAATTTAAAGAATTCAACTGAGAAGTCTATATTCAGTGAAAGTATTCTTTAAATTTGAAAGTAAAGTATTTTCAGATGAACCAAACTGCAAAACTGCATTTCCAGTGTAGTTACACTTCATGAGATGCTAAAGGAAGCTCTCCCACCTAACGGAGAGACACCACGTGAATTCCCCATCTGTAGGAAGCAATGAATGGGACTAGACTGAGTAAATACAGGGGCAAATAGAAGACTGCCAAGTTTCCTTTCTTTTACTTTCACTCAGTTGCTTAAAAAACAATGTACCTAAAAATAAATTCATTCTATCCACTTCTGTTTGTAGCCTACCAAGCGGAGACTTCCTCTTTTGTTTCAGACCTTAATGAACATCACTACCATTCACTCGGTTGTTTAAGGAGGAAATCTGAATTCCATGCTCAAATCTTCCCTTTCCCTCATACCTTACTGTATTTATCTCATTAATCCTCTCATGTATAGCTAGTTCTCTTCATCATCATAGCCACCATCTTAATTCAGATTCTCACTTTTTGCCACAATTACTCCAAAACTTTCGGAACTGGTCTTTTTTCCCTCCTAATCCAATCTTCTCAAAACACTGAATGCTCTTAGAAAAAAAATACTAAACAAAAAAGAAAATAGAGCATGTCACTCACTTATTTAATTCCTTTAAATAAAAAAGTAAAAATATGTGGCATGGCATACAAAGCACTGAAATGACCTGGTCTCTTACTTTCCAGGCCCAGGTCTCTGCAATCCCGTCTTACCTTCTCCATTTGGTAGGTTCTAGGAGAAGTGATGTCTTTAACTGTCAGGGCTCCTCATAGCCTGCTCTTTTGGTCAGAAACCCCATTCCTTCCGCCTCTGCTCACACCCAACTTTAGACCTCAAAATTTCACTTGAGTCTCGAAAAGTAATGCCTGCTCTTCCAACTCCAGGTAAAGCATCCTTCGAATATAACAGGATGTGAGTTTTAGCCCACTGTATCTAACTAGTGTTTCTAACACATTAGTTTTGTTTACTTTTCAAATTTTGTGCAGTGTAGTTATGGTAAACATACCTGACAAGTTGCTGACATATCTGACATCCTGGAAGACACCTACAAAATACAAAAAGGCAAAGAAATTATTACATCAAAAATTTTTTACGTTGAACTACATAAACTATTTTAAACTATATAAAATCAATAAAAAAATATGAAGCCAAGGAAATACATTTCTTTTCAGTCAATATCAAAGATCATATATACCCTGATTTATACATTCAAATAAATTTAAAACTCAAGTTTCCATATTTGAAATACAATCAGTTTTAACATAAAATCTAGAAATTGTTAGAAGACTGACAGATTTAATTACCTAAAAACATAACATTTATATGTAGCAAAATCTGCCAGTAGTAAAGTCTAAAAGCAAACTGAGACAGAAAGTTTTTTTTTTTTTTTTTTGTGGGTACCGGGGGGTCGACCTCAGGACCTTGGGTGCCTGCGCGCCCGTGCCGCTGAGCGATATCACCGGCCCCTTTTTCGTATGTGGGTTCCGGGAGTCGAACTCGGGCCCTCGCGCTTGCCAGGCAGGCGCTTAAGCCGCTGAGCCATCTCACCGGCCCAAGACAGAAAGTTTTGCAAAGGGTTAGTTCCCCAAATACATAAACAGCTTCTTCAATTTTTAAAAATCCAATATAGAAAAGGAAAATTACATGAACAGACATTTCACAATAACATACTTATGAAAGAGATTTGAGGAGCAAAGATTTTTAAAAATATTATCAGACAATATCTTCATGAGAATAAGGAGAAAGTTTCGTATCTGCTGGTAGGAATGTGTAAGATCTCTATAGAGAGCAACCTGATAACACTCATCAAAATAAAATGCAGACTCCTCACATGCTAATTCTAGTTCTAAAGCAGGGGCTAAAACATATCTGAAATATATGTATAAGGTAATAATACATTGCACTATTTTCTTCTAATACAGGGAAAACCTAAAAATACTACAATGTTCATTAGTAAGAGGCTACTAAAACGAATGATTCTTTTTTTTTAATATGCGGGTACCAGGAGTCGAACTCAGGACCTCATGCTTGCCAGGCAGGCGCTTATGCCGCTGAGCTATATCACCGGGCCTAACACGAATGATTCTGACCTGCAACTAACATGCACCAATGAAGAACAAAGTAGTAAGCTCCACCATAAAAAATCAGACAATAGGCTACACAATATGTACCTTAAGGGAGGAGGAGGATATATAAGCATCTGCTTGGACAGGCTAAGTCTGTATCTATTTCTGGAAGTTATCTCAAGGAACGGATAATACCATATTATTTTGGTAAAGAGAATTTACAGCTAAAGCACAGAAGTAGAAAAGAGACTTTTACTTATAACACTGCAAAGTTTGAACCAGGTACACAAATCATTTATATAAAATTAATTTTTTTTGTGTGGGTACCGAGAGTCGAAAACAGGCGCCCATGCCGCTGAGTGATATCACCGGCCCTTTTTTCGTATGTGGGTTCTGGGAGTCCAACTCGGGCCCTTGCGCTTGCCAGGCAGGCGCGTATGCTGCTGAGCCATCTCACCGGCCCTAAAATTAATTTTAAAATCCATCTAGTATAGAAAGAAGTGACCAGTTGACCTCGTCTGTAAATTATGCCTCATATGGAAGATTCCAGCTGAAGATATTTAATAACATCCTGAGATTTAACACCTGACAACTGCTTTTATTATCTGCACTGCAAAGTGAAATAAAAAAAAATTATACAAAATAAATTTCTTACTGATAATACAATCTATTTTTAATAATGCAAAACCATAACCTTCTCTGGAAGAAAAAGTGTTTTACTTTAGAACTGACACACTGAACTAAGATCTAAATTCTAATATCTTTATAAATAACCAGCCGTGTGACCTGATGATGTAATAACAAACATCTTTAATAAGTAGTAAAAATTAGAATATATCACAGAATCTACTGATTCTATGAAAAGACATTAAACTTAACTAATGATCTCAGAAGGATTAAAGCATTCACAGAACTTACATTAAAATGCTGGTATGTTTAAAATACAAAATATTTTCAGTAGTAAGTAAATGCAAATTGAAACCATACGCTATGCTGGGAGTGGTGGTGCACACCTGTAATCACAGTACTCTAGGAAGCTGAGGCACAAAGATTACATATTCAAGCCCAGCCTGGGTAATTTAGCAACTTTACCAAGACGCTGTCTCAAAAATAAAAAAAGGATTGTGACAGTAGCTCAGTGTAAACAGCTCTGGATTCAATCCCCAATTAAAAAAAAAAAAAAAAAAAAGTGTGTGTATGGATAAAACCCTAACCCTAAAATGACAACTACTGTTAATTAAAAATAAAGATAAAACCCTGGTACAATACCATGCGCCTATACCTGGTCTCAGCACTTGAGAGGCTGAGTCAGGAAGATCACTGGCTTCCACGAGTTCAAGGCTAGCCTGGACAACACAGAGAGACCTGGCCTAAAAAGGGTGTGTGTATACACCCATGTGTGTATTTTCTACTTCACTTTTTCTTGAAGTAATGGAACATGTTACTTGAGCCAATATTCAGTAAAGCAAGCATTCTTATTCACTATTAGTGATAATGTATATTGTTTCTGACATTACATAAATGGTGGCTTACATTTTTAAAAATATTTTATCCACAGAAATATTCATTATGGGGCTGGAGAGATGGCTCAGCGGCGTAAGTGCCTGCCTGGCAAGCGCGATGGCCCAAGTTCGACTCCCAGAACCCACATACGAAAAAAGGGCCGGTGATATCGCTCAGCAACACAGGCGCCTGCTGGCGCGCGAGGTCCTGAGGTCGACCCCCGGTACCCAAAAAAAAAAAAAAAGAAATATTCATTATGGCCTCTTTAATTTGTAAAGGCTTAAACCTGAAAACAACTCAAAGGTCCAGTAACAGAATAGATATATAAACTGTGATATATACACTAACAGAATATTAACTACCTTTTTTACAAAATATCTGTAATATGAAAAATATATTTACTATAACACTTTATTTAAAACCAGATGCACTTTACACATACAATGCAGCAATATTTCAAAACAAAAGCAATGCACTGAGGAAAGATTATAACAGAAAGAAATGCTTAATCCAAATGGCAGGCTGATGTGACAAAAGGCTGTGTCTGTTTTGGAAATTCTTTTTAACAAACTTTTACTAGTACTCACTATGAATAAGAATAGTGAGAGATTGCTGTAACTTAAAAAAGATAACTTTTTTTTTTTTTTTTGTGGGTACCGGGGGGTCGACCTCAGGACCTCGCGCGCCAGCAGGCGCCCGTGTTGCTGAGTGATATCACCGGCCCTTTTTTCATATGTGGGTTCCGGGAGTCGAACTCGGGCCCTCGCACTTGCCAGGCAGGCACTTACGCCGCTGAGTCATCTCACCGGCCCACTTTTTTTTTTTTTAAATCGTGTCATTTAGCCAGTTTTTATAACAGTAATACACCTAACAAAAGTAAAACTTGCAGAAGGGCAATTTGACAAGGAACAAGGTTTGGCAGAAGGTGGGAAAGACAACAAGATCCAAAAATCTTGTAAATGTCTTTGCCAATAGTTTTTTTTTTTTTTTTGTGGGTACCGGGGGGTCGACCTCAGGACCTCGCACGCCAGCAGGCGCCCGTGCCACTGAGCGATATCACCGGCCCCTTTTCTCGTATGTGGGATCCGGGAGTCGAACTCAGGCCCTCGTGCTTGCCAGGCAGGCACTTACGCCGCTGAGCCATCTCACCGGCCCCTGCCAACAGTTTTTTTAAGTGCTTGTGAAGAGCGGTGCTTTATTATATGGCTAGGGAATGTACATAGGATCTATGATTTGTGTTAAGCTTTTATCTTTAGTTCTCAGAAAAAAACTGTTAAAGTAAATTAGTTTTTTAAAATATTTAAGCAAGGGGGCCTGGTGAGATAGCTCAGCGGCATAAGCACCTGCCTGGCAGGCGCGAGGTCCTGAGTTTGACTCCCAGTTCCCACGTATGAAAAAAAGGGCTGGTGATATCGCTCAGCAGCACGGGCGCCTGCTGGTGCGCGAGGTTCTGAGTTCAACCCCCGGTACCCACAAAAAAATAAATAAAATTAAGCAAATATCTCACATGGTCTACTTTCTTTAAAATTATGTTTTTTCCCCAATATAAAAGCCATTTAAAAGACCAAAAAAAAAAAAAAAAAGAGAGAGAGCTACCCATAGTCTCTGATGATTGGTTTTCTAGTAAATGGACATCTATACACCACGTAAGGGCAAACGAATAAGAATGACTATTAGGGTGCTGGGGCTGAAGCTCAGCAGTGCAGCACTTGCCTACCATTAGGCAGGCCTTGGGCTTGATGTCTGGCATGGAAAAAAGAACAAAAAAAGGACTATTTGGTTCATATTGGTTTCTTAACATGAGCCAATGCTGTGTATTCAATAAATGCCCCCAAAAGAAAAAGATATACAAACATTTTTTTTTTTTTTTTTTTTTTTTTGTGGGTACCGGGGGGACGACCTCAGGACCTCGCGCACCAACAGGCACCCGTGCCTCTGAGCGATATCACCGGCCCCTTTTTCGTATGTGGGTTCCGGGAGTCGAACTCGGGCCTTCGCGCTTGCAAGGCAGGCGCTTAAGCCGCTGAGCCGTCTCACCGGCCCAACAAACATTTTTAAGTTCTCAAGATCAGTGAATATGGGCCGGTGAGATAGCTCAGTGGCATAAGCACCTGCCTAGCAAGCACGAGGTCCTGAGGTCGACTCCCAGTACCCACATTAAAAAAAAAGATCAGTGAATATGTTTTCAAAAAGAGAGAGCCTTAACGACCATCTCTCTCTAATGCATGAGCATGACTGAGGTTCAGAGACTGGGAACGCTTGGAGGAAGAGCTTTCATGCTGTAAATGTCATGGAGAATGCCAAAATCCAGTGCTGTATCTTATAGTACTGTCTCTCCATTCCCAAGATACCAATTAACAATAACTATCAAAATTAACAGTAATTACAAATAATTTAATCATTTTTATTTTCAATAAATAAACAGCAATATAATTCACATCTAAATTTCTGGAAGACCCTAAAAGAAACAAAGGAACGCGTACCTGTGAGGGTCCTTGGAACTTGGAATGATATATACACACTCCCTCTTGGTCAAAGTGCTTTCTATCCAGGATTTCTGGGACTAAAACAAAAAGGTTTTAAGGATGGTTTAAGTTATCCCACTAATATGAGGAGGAAATAATTTCATGAATAAATACATAAAAATAGTTCCAGCTAGGTGTGGTGGGGCACACCCATAATCTCAACTACTTGGGAGGTGAAGGCAGAAAGGTCACAAGTACAAGGCCAGCGTGGTGGATTTAAGGAGAAACTCTGTCTCAAGAAAACACAGTAGAGCTGCTTGCGTGGTAGCAAATGAGAAGTCCCTGGGGTTCAATCCCAAGCTACACAAATCAAAAGAAAGAAACAGTTCTGTATTATTTTTGTTTTAACCCACTAGTTACTACACACTACACTCTTACTGATGATAGTACATGTAAAACATTAAAATAATCCCATTTAAATCCAATGTGATTTAATGGTGCTGTGCCAGAGAGGAGAAAAACCAAGTGTGATGAAATTCTCACCAAAAGCCAAAAACCTCAAGAGGCAAGGACCATTTAAAAGACAATCAAACGTAACTGTCAGATTTAATTAAAAAAAGAAAAAAAAAAAAAGGAGCTAAGATAATAGATATTTCTAAGATAAATACCTAAAGCATAAAAGCACAAAATAGTTAATGGTACAGGGATTTTAAAAAGCCATCGCACAAAAATTCTAATCAAAAGAAGTATCAGAAAAAACATATGCTACCCATCAATGAAGATACAGCATGTTATTACATAATTACAGCCAATCTACAACTGCTGTAACAGTAAGATTAACCAAATAAAACAGGCTCAAAATACATAAAGGAAAAATTAACAGGGAAAATTAGATAAAGCTAGGTTCACAGTACAATATTAACACATTTCTCTTAATTTACTGAAAAAGTCAATTTTAAAAAAATAATCAAGAAAGGTTTTCAGGGGCTGGTGAGATGGCTCAGCGGCTTAAGCGCCTGCCCGGCAAGCGCAAGGGCCCAAGTTCGACTCCCAGAACCCACATACGAGAAAGGGGTCGGTGATATCGCTCAGCGGCACGGACGCCTGCTGGTGCGCCAGGTCCTGAGGTCGACCCCCCGGTACCCACAAAAAAAAAAAAAAAAAAAAGTAAGGTTTTTAGGTTTTAGCAACACCACTAATGAGCCCGACTTAATGAACATATGGCTATTTCTATGTATAACAAACAGAAAATTAATTCTTCTCAAGCCCACATGGGGCATTTATAGAAACTGATCATGCACTTGACCATAAAGAATGATTCAATGAACTTTTAGACAATGATTACTCTCAGATCATATTCATCAACCACAATGCAATTAACACAACATAAATAAAGTCTTCGATATTGAAACTACTTTGAGAATCAAAGAAAAAAGTCATAATTAATAATTTAAAATTCTTGCCAGGTGTGGTGGAGCAGGCCTGTAATCCCAGCATTCAGGAGGCTGAGGCAGGAGATCACTGTGAGTTCAAGGCCAGCCTGGGCTACAAAGTGAGTTCAGGCTCAGCCTGTACTATAAAGTGAGACCCTGTCTCAAAAAAAAAAAAAAAATTCTTAGACACGAACCATGAAAATTACATGCATTTCAAACTTGTATAATGCAGTCTACACCTTGCTCAAGGGAAAAATATAGCCTTAAGGGATTACACTAGAAAACAAGGGCTGAAAATTAATGAGCTATTGTCCAAATTTAAAAATATATTGAAATTGGGGCCGGTGAGATGGCTCAGCGGCGTAAGCGCCTGCCTGGCAAGCGCGAGGGCCCGAGTTCGACTCCCGGAACCCACATACGAAAAAGGGGCCGGTGATATCGCTCAGCGGCACGGGTGCCTGCTGGCGCACGAGGTCCTGAGGTCAACCCCCGGTACCCACAAAAAAAAAAAAAAAAAAAAAAATTGAAAGAATAAAAGAAAGGAAAGAGAGGGCCAATGAGATGGCTCAGCGGTGTAAGCGCCTGCCTGGCAAGCGCGAGGGTCCGAGTTCGACTCCCAGAACCCACATACGAAAAAAGGGCCGGTGATATCGCTCAGCGGCACGGGCGCCTGCTGGCACGTGAGGTCCTGAGGTCGACCCATAGTATCCACAGGAAAAAAAAAAAAGAAGAAAGGGAAGAGATAAAGGTAAAGGCAAAAACAAAAACCAAACAATCAAACAAACGAAAAAACTTAAAAGCAGGATACAGTAAAACGTTGATTCTCAGCACAAATAGGAAGAGTGAGAAGAGCTACTATCAACAACTGTGCCAAAACATTCTAAAACGTGAAATAGGCACATCCTAGGAAAGTTTAAATAAGGGAAAAGTGGTCTATTGGGGAAAACTGGCAAAGAGTTTTCAAGAATTTTTCATACTATCCTTTCAACCCTTCAATAAACCTGGAATTATCTCAAATTAGAAAGATCTACTTGGGCTTCTGCCTGAATCTCCAGGGCCAGTGGTGGTGAACCTACGGCATGCGTGTTACTGTGTTTTTCTTTTAAGACAAAAGATGCTAGTGTACGAGCTGTTTTTTCTAAAGTAAAACTCAGTATTCAGGTTTAATTGCAGTGCTGGCACTTTACGATACATAAGTGGGTTTGGGGTTGCAGTTTGGCACTCGGTCTCTAAAAGGTTTGCGATCACCGCCCTAGACTCTGTATCCTGTTGCTGGTGACTGTGTACTAAGATTAGAAGAAATTCTCTAAAACTGAGTAGACAAGATTTTAGGCTCCATCCTCCTCTCCAATATGTACAAATGCCAGGAAAGTACAAAAGATAAAGAGTCTTTATTTGCACCACCAGAAATCTATAGGTGAAGACATTCTGGACAAAAGTATGATGGGTGGGGCCGGTGAGATGGCTCAGCGGCTTAAGCTCCTGCCCGGCAAGCGCGAGGGCCCGAGTTCGACTCCCGGAACCCACATACGAAAAAGGGGCCGGTGATATCGCTCAGCGGCACGGGCGCCTGCTGGTGCGCGAGGTCCTGAGGTCGACCCCCCGGTACCCACCAAAAAAAAAAAAAAAGTATGATGGGTGAAATCTGCCAGGATCCTTTTTGAGTCCATCAGGAACCCTAATGATAAATTTTAATTTATCCCCAACCTCTAGTTCTGTTTCCAAAATTCTATCTTCATTTAAAATTTGCAATTCCTAAGATAAAAAGGGTGTCCTTCAACTAGGTAGGAGCAAATTATATGACCCACAAGCCATAAAAATCACATCATCACTTCCAAACCTAAAGCCTTTTATCGCCAAAATTTCCTATACTCTAGGTTCCCTCCAGTACCTTTTAGTTTAAGTAAACTCTTGTTATCTCCTGAAGACCCTGCTTCTTTTACATCACTCTGAAAAAAATGGGTGGAAACAAGAGAGGAAGGAAATCTCTAGCTTCACGATAGTACAAGTCATTTTGCTCCGAGTGTACTCTTCGACCACCTATACGCTGTCAACACGACTAGCAAAAACAAAACAATGCCCTCTGGATTCACTTTAAAATCCTGATCATGAACTTCAAATGCTTCTTAATGATGCTCTAAAATCACACTGTTTCCCTGCTGCATTTTCTCACTGTCTTGGATTTCTTATTATCTCCTCTCCATAAAGTTCCAACCTTTTCTCCCCATCAGACATTCTCACCCTCACCTCCCATTCCACTCAGAAAGTAACCCAAAGAGAACTGCTACCAAACTTCCCATCCCCAGTCTCTAGAGAAGGTCCTTTCTTGTATTCCATGTCACGTGACTGTGCTGCACTCCTCACGCACCCCGATCCTGTACCTCTCTAAGCCAAGGACACTCTCTACCTTCCTCTCCTGCTTGTTCTTCCTTACTGGCTCATCCCCACCAGCATGCAACATGCTATTATTCTCCAAATCTTTAAAAACAACACAATAAACGTTTTCTTAACTCTATTTCCCTTCGTGTTACCCACACCATGTTTGTGCCCACATCTGCAGTAAAGAGCATTGGAAAAGGTTTCTTTTTTTTTTTTTTTGTGGGTACTGGGGGGTCGACCTCAGGACCTCGTGCGCCAACAGGCACCCGTGCCGCTGAGCGATATCACCGGCCCCTTTTTCGTATGTGGGATCCGGGAGTCGAACTCGGGCCCTCGCGCTTGCAAGGCAGGCGCTTACGCGGCTGAGCTATCTCACCGGCCCAAAAGGTTTCTTTTTAAGAGACAGGATCTCACTATGTAGTTAAGGTTGGCCTTGAACTCACTATGTAGCACATGCTGGCTTCAAACTTGCAGCAACCTTCCTGCGTCAGCCTACCAAGTACAGAGATTACAGGTGTCTGCCATCATTTTTCTCTTTTCTCCCCTCTTTTTAAGACCCATTCCAGTCAGTTTTCAAGCTGATCAGTCTCCTGAAATAAGTTTTGACAAGATTACCAATGACACTCTTCAAATCCAAAGGTCAAATTTCGGGCCTCAACCTCACTGATGACTCCGCAGCGCTGCACAAAGCTGAGCACTACCACCCCTCCTCTCACAGTCCACAGTCCTTTATTTCCTTGCTGACTCCTTCTCTTTTCCCAGTCTTTTCTCCTGTTGTTTCTGCAGTGCTGGGCAATGAACCCACAGCCTTGCTCATGCTAAGCATGTGTTCTACCACGGCACTGCAGCCCCAGCCCTCCACAACTACTTAAAGAGCTGACCTCAGACTTTTGTTTTCCACAACCATGGCCAGTTTATCACCAATACGTCAAAGACTCACAGATTTCTATTTCCATTCCAGATGGAGCTCCATGCTCATGGATCTGCTTACTCAGCACCATTTTCACATGTAAAAAGCATCTCAAGCTTACTACATCCACAACTGAACTTTCACTCAACTCACTCCTCAAGCAGCCTCACTCATCTCCATAAATAAATGGGAACTGCATCCTTCCAGTTCCATTCTGAAAAGCAGAGTCCTAAAAACTGAGGACTCATTCATCTGGCTGTGGATAAAGCTCTGAGGCACAGAGCAGAGACTCCCAAGGGCCACACTTCGAAGGATGTCGAGGAGCAGATCTGGTCACTTCGGTTGAAGTGCTGATATACTATTTTTATCCTGACTCTTTCTCACATTCCACACCCACAAACTGAAGTTAAGGAGCCCATCTGTAACTTTAAAAACACATACTTATTCATGTCAATTATGCCTGAACTTGAAAACAAATCATTTGGTAGTGCTACTCTACATAGGAGGTAGAATTTCTATCAAAAGGAATTCAATCTGCCCCTCACCCCAGGCTCCAACCCAGGGCCTTCACACCGAGCTGTATCTCAGTCCTTTTTTATTCTGAGACAGGGTTTCTCTACATCACTAAATTGCCTGGCTGGGCCTGAATTTTGATCCTTCTGTCTCAACCTCCCAATGTCCTGAGATTACAGGTGTGTACTACCACACCCTCCTAACCCACCGCTTTAAATTCGTTTAGTTTTCGTTAAGTTTTTATTACAGTGATGCCTTGGTGCTCATCCTTAGTTGGTTCTGGAGGCACGGTAAGTACCAGAAATGAGTACTCAACTTATTCCAAGCCCACAATCCTACGAAGTGGGTACTATTAGTACTCCCCCATTACAGATGCAAGGACTTTGACAAAATTTAGGGAATTGTCCAAAGTCACTCAGCTGACAGTCTGTCCTGGCTCCAAAGCCTCTACTGACTTTTTAAGGGCTATTTAAAATAAGCATTTAAAAATCATTTGATGTTACAAGCCACCTTTCTTCCACCTTTTTTAAACTGATGAGTAGAAATAAAGTAATAACTTTCAAAAGAGAAAATTCAAGATTTCAAGGTCAGCCTAGACAACAAACTGAAACCCATCTCAAAAATAAACTGATAAAAATAAAATAAATTACTACAGACTGATTATTAATACAGTCCTGGCTTCTCATTCTCCCCTCACTACACCTCTACAATTATTTTCCAAACACACATGTAACTTAGTAGGGCCAAAGAGAACACTTTTCTACAAGCATGGGCAATCAGTAAACTTTTTTTATAACCTTTTTTATAAGTATAGTAAATATGTTAAGGCATATTTGGAACACACACTGTCTTTGCCACAAATTCTTTTCTTTTTAAACCCTTAAAATTTTTAAGAATCAGGGCTAGGCGTAAGCTCAGTGACAAAGCCCTTTCTAGCACACACATGCAAGGCCCTGGATTCAATCCCCAGCACTGTTACAAACCAATCTCAGCTCCAGGCCACACAAAACTGGCCCTTGGGGAAGAAGATGCATCATAGTATGCCAGCCTATACCCTGAATCCCATAAATGTGTGGATCTCACATTTCCACAGCCAATGAAATCCCATAAGTTTGTCCCAAGGTCTTTCAGATCCTTCCCTTTCAAGGACACTGATGTCTCCCTTACCCCTTTCTAAAGTCTGAAGAGAGCTGCAACTCAATCAGAGAGAAGAATGGTGGGGTACAAAGTTTTAGAAGTAAAATAATAACGTTATTTTTTTCCTATAGGACTTCTAATAGTAAAAGCATTTTCATAACCCTTACTAGACCAAGCTTTTTAAATAATAATAAAGCTCAACCTACCTGAGAAAAATCTCATGTATGAGTACCTAACACGTCCAGAAATAATGGTCTTTTTCAATCACCTCAAGCCAAAGCAGCTCTTTCTTATCTTCCACATTTCAATGACCTGGGGAGGGGTCCTGAGGAAGGAACCCAGGGGTGCTCTACCACTGAGGTACCACCTAGGCCTTTCTACTTATTTTGAAACAGGGTCTCCCCTAAGTTTTCCCAGGAGACACTTGCACTGGTAATCCTCCTGCCTCACACACTTAATCACTTTTGGTGCTCATTTGGAGAATATTCTACAACATACAAACCTACTTCAAATAGCACGTTATCTGAATTCAAGACCGAGTATAAATCCTGCTCACAAGTTTCATTTTATCATTCATTTACTTCCAGTACTGCCAATACTAGCCCTTCACCACCTTAAACCTCCTATAGCTTTTAAAATTACTTAAAATACATGTATATAGAGTCTGCCAGAAAAATGTATACACAGGAAAAGAAAAACAGGAAAAGAAAAACAGTATGATGCTTTCTTCAACAGATGGTGTTACCCTTGTATGGGGGACCCTAGAGGATGTCGTACATCACAGAAAACCCACTACACTGCCAGCCTTAGAAAAGAAACAGAAAATGCATATGCAGCCATCTCAATGACCAAGATTATCCAAGCAGCAGTTCACCATACTAATAAATGTCTAGAAGCTTAATGGGCACCACTTTGAGCACCTCTCGTCATTGTACAGACCAAAGGTAACTTGTATTAATCTCGTGATGTCTCAGGAATTTAGTATTAAAACATAAAGTTTTCTTTTTCCTAAAGTGTGTATACATTTTTTGGGCGGACTCTATATATATTGTTTTCAACATATCATTTTGAAATATGTATACAGTGTGGAATGCATAAATTAAGCTAATTAACATGCATTACCTCACACATCGTTTTCCTAGTGAGAACAATAAAAATCTCAATAATTTTCAAGAATACACTGCTATTCAATTTGTAATAGCTAAATCTTGGAAACAGCCCAAATGCCCACCAATGGATGAATGAGTAAAGATGTGGTTTTTTAATGAAGTACTACTCTGTCATAAAGGAGGATAATCTTGAGACATTACCAGGTAAATGATGCACCTTGAGACCACACTCTAAAGTGAACCCAGACACACATCAGACACACATTTAAATACTGCACTGTTTCTTCGGTGTGAGAACCTGAAAGGGTAAATAAGGACCAAAATGTGTAATAGATATTGGAAAATAGGAAGAAAATGTTCAAATGGAAAGCAGAACAAAGGAGGGGGGAGATGGAAAGGAAAGAAGGGAAAAGGAAAAAAAGGAAAAAATTTGAAACTAAGCTTTTGTAAATAGGGAGGGGGAGGGGAGTGGGGGAAAAACATGAGTCAAGATCTGTCATGTACAGGTACAAATTCCCTATGAATGTGATCATTATGTGTATCTAAAATGTACCAATAAAATCAATTTTTTAAAAAAGAATACATTGCCATTAACTGTAGTCACCAATATTACAGAGCAGATTTCTTGAAATTCTCTATCTACCTGATATAAAATATCCTTTGACCAATATCTCCCAGCCCCTGGTAACTATTATTCTGCTCTCTACTTCTGTGAGTTCAACATTTTTAGACTGCATATCTAAGTGAGATTGTGCAGTGTTCATCTTTGGGTCTGGCTTATTTCATTTAAACTTTCCTCCATGTTCATCCAGGTTGTCTCAAATTACAGATTTCCTTCTTAAAAGGTTTCCTTTTCTTTTTAAAGGCTGTACAGTATTCCTTCGTGTATGTGTAGCTGCATATATATTTCTGCTATACACACACATGTGTATCTCACATTTTCTTTTCCCATTCATCCACTGATGGATGCAGGCAGATTCCACAGCTTGGTCACACCTTCCCTTCCCAGCTAAGTGTGTCCTGATAGGTGGAGTGAGTCTTTTTTTTTTTTTTTTTAATGTGGGTACCGGGAGTCAACCTCAGGACCTCGCGCTTGCCGGACAAGCGCTTGTGCCACTGAGTGATATCACCGGCCCTTTTTTTTTCCTTTATGTGGGTTCCAGGAGTCGAACTCAGGACCTCATGCTTGCCGGGCAGGCGCTTATGCTGCTGAGCCATCTCACTAGCCCTGGAGTGAGCCTCTTATAGGCAGCGTATAAGTGAATATTGCTATTTTTAATCCACTCAAGCCTTTTAACTGGAAAATAATTCAATCACATTTAAGGTAATTACTGATATGCCATCTTGTTCTCTCCCAGATGTTTTTGTAAATCCTTTTCCTGTCTTGCTCTTTTTCTTCCTTTGTGATTATCTGATTTTTCTCTAGTAGTATACTTTTTATCTTCTGTGCATCAATGATACATTTTTGTTTTGTAGTTATGAGGCTTACAAAAACAGTTACAATTAAGCTGATAACAACTTTGATTAAATTTTTAAAACTGTATGTTTACTCCAACCTCCCCATTTAAAATTTTTCATATCACAATTTACATCTTTTTATACAGTGTATTCCTTCATAAATTATTGTTGCTATTATTATATTTAGGAGTAGTGATCTTTTTGAGACGGGATCCTGCCATGTTGACAAGGTTGACTTCAAGCAATCCACCTGCCTCAGCCTCCCACATAGCTAGCTGAGACTATAGAGGCATACCACAGTGGCTGGCAGTAGTTTGTCTTTTAACTTGTACACTAAACATACTGTGACTTACAGGCTACCACTACAGTATTAAGAGTATTCTCAGGCTGACATGTACTTAACATTTGCTGGTGAATTTTATACTGTACTTTCAGGTTTTCACATAACTAATCAGCATCCTTTTCTTTCAACCTAAAGAACACCTGTTAGCATTTAACTATCAGCTCTTATTTGGCTGGGTTTCTCTCTTCATCTTCGAAGGACAGCTTTGCTATGTACTCTTAAATTGCCAGCTGTTTTCCTTCCACACTTTGAATATACCGTCTGTATATCTCAGAAGAGTTTCTAATTGTCAAATCCACCCAAAACTTTAGCAAAACTATTTGCTCAAAGTCATATAAACTGTGTCACTCCTCTGCTCACAAACGTTTACTAAACCCTACTGCTTCAGGAACATACATTAGCGTGTTTCAAGACATGCCTCCTACAGCTTCCTCTACTTTGTGAACCAAGTTGGATTATTTCAAGGATTTATTGCATCTTGTTTTAACAATAAATAAATATATTCTTCCCATGTAATATTCTCACTATTAACACCCTTCATTTGTTACTTCGGAACTGGCTTCATATACCTGATACTCATGCACCCCAGCTGAAAACCGTCAATCTCACCCACCCATAAGTAAGTCTTGACAGTGTCTGAAATTCTGAGTTGCTCCTCTACTGCCAGTAACCCAATCTATCTCAGATTATGAACACATGCACATTCCTAATTTTATATTTTTTTCTTTTCTTAGGGTGCATTACCAAATTATACCAAAAGGTGGCAAATGACAAACACAAATCTGAAAACTCCGAAACTTATGTCCCAGGTAATATAAAAACTAGCTACAAGGCAAGTATCCCTTATCCAAAATTCCTGGGACCAGAAGTACTTCAGATTTTGCATTATTTCAGATTTTAGAATATTTGCACATACAATAAGGTATTATAAGAAAGGGACCTATGTCTAAATACAAAATGCATTTGTTTCATGTATAACTTATATACATAACCTGAAGGTAATTTTATGAAGAATTTTTAATCTGGCCAGGTGGTGTGTGTCTGTAATCCTAGCACTTGAATTGCAGGTTCAAAGCCAGCCTGTACTACATACTGAAGACCCTGTCTCCAAATGAAAAAAAAAAGGAAAAAAAAAGAAAAAAAAAAAGTTTTATCTTTAGTCTGCCTGGGTTTTTTTGTTTTTGTTTTTTCCATTTCATTTATCTTATTAGTACATGTTTGCAGGACATAATGATTACATTCCTCATGGGGAGTTGGTACATGTACATAACATGTCTCAACTCTTTTTCATACACCCCTCATCTTTTGGTCCCCTTCCCTTTTGCAAAAGCTCTACCTCCGGGCCGGTGAGATGGCTCAGTGGTGTAAGCGCCTGCCTGGCAAGCGCGAGGGCCTGAGTTCGACTCCCGGAACCCACATACGAAAAAAGGGCCGGTGATATCACTTAGCGGCATGGGCGCCTGCTGGCACGCGAGGTCCTGAGGTCGACCCCCGGTACCCACCAAAAAAAAAAAAAAAAAGCTCTACCTCCCTTTTTCCTATTCTCTTTTATCTTGCTCTTTATTTATATTTTGAGTTTTTCATATAAGAGAAGCCATATGATACTTAGGCTTGTATGGCTGATTTATAGTAATAAACATAGGTAGGCACATATCACTATAATATGATGTCTTCAACTCTTTCAGGAAGACACCCCGAAGGGGAGTAGCTGGGTCAAATGGAATTTCTAGTTTCAGTTTTCTGAGGAATAGCTCCACAATGATTTCCATAATGGTTGTACTAGTTTACATGCCCACCAACAATATAGAAGAGTTATTTTCCCCCTGCATGCTTGCCAGATGTTATTATTTGATTTCTTGATGATAGCCATTCTTTCTGAAGATGGAATCTCAGTATTCTTTTAAATTGCATTTTTCTAAAGGCCAGAGATGTGGAATATTTTTTATGTATTTATTCACCATTCATACATCTTCTGAGAAGTATCTGTTCATTTCAGCTGCCCATCATTTAATTGGGTTTTTTTATTTTGGGGGGGTTGAATTTCTTTGAGTTCTCTGTATATTCTAGATATCAGTCCTCTGTGTGAGGACTAGATGGCAAAAATTTTTCTGTGTAAGTTGTCCCTTCACTCATTTGTTTCCTTTGCTGTGGAGAAGCTTTTTAATTTGATACAATCCCATTTGTTGATTCTTGATGTTGTTTCTTCTGCAGCTGGGGTCCTATTCAGAAAGTCCATAGCTATACCCATGTCTTCAAGAGTTTTACCTATTTTATCTTTGCGTATTTATATCTTTGATCCATTTTAGTTTAGTACATGGTGAAACATATGGGTCTAGACTCAATTTTCTGGATGTGGATATCCAATTTTTCCGGCACCACTTATTAAAGAGGCTGTATTTCCTACAGTGTGTGTTTTTTGGCCCTTCTGCCGAAGATCAGACAGCTGAATGTGCCTAGGACTGTTTCTGCATTCTACTCTGTTCCACTGATGCACATGTCTGTTTTTGTGCCAGTACTACCCTGTGTTTATTACTATAGCTTGGTAATATAAATAAGCCCAGGATTGTGATACCTCCTGCTTTGCTCTTATTACCCAGGAGCACTTTTGCTATTCTAGGTCTCTTTTGGTTCCATATGAACTCTAGGGTTGTTTTCTCTAGATCTGTGAGGAATGCAGTTGGTGTTTTGATTGGGACTGCGTTAAATCTGTTTATCAGTTTTGGAAGTACACAGTATAGCCATTTTGACTCTACTGGTTCTGCCTATCCAAGAACAAGATATCTTTCCTTTTCTGATGTTCTCTTTAATCTCCTTTTTCAGAGTACTGTTTCACTGCAGAGGTCTTTCATTTCTTAGTTTAGGTTATTTCCTAAGTATTTTTCCTGATGCTGTTGTAAATGGTATTGTTTTCCTAATTCTCAGTAAATTCATTGTTTGTGTATAGGAACACTTTTGATTTTTGGGTGATTCTGCATGCTGCAACATTACTGAATTTGGTCATCAATTCTTCTGGTGCAATTTTTTGGATCTTCTATGGAGAGGATCATGTCATCTGCAAATAATGATAACCTGACTTCTTCCTTTCCCATACATATCCCTTTTGTTTCTTTCTCTTGCCTGACATTCTGGCTAATGCCTTGAATACTATACAAGGAGTGGTGACAGTGGACCTGCCTGCATTTTGACTGTGACTCATCATGTGAGGCCAAGCGTAGAATTTTCCACTTGTGGTGTCCTGTCAGCACTCAGTTATAGGGAACCCAAAGTATAAATAAGGAGCAAAATAAAAAAATAGGTAATAGGAAACAGAGAGACAGGTCTTTTGCAAATGAGAAGGGAACCAAAAGACGGAAGGGGAGGCAAAGGGGATGAAAAAAGAAAGAAGCTGTGCTATACACATGTGCCAACTCCTCATGATGAACGTAATCATTATGTACTGCAAACATGTACTAATAAAAAAATTTTTTTAAAGTTATGGGTTTTGGGCTGATGATATAGCTCAGCGGCATAAGCGCCTGCCTGGTAAGCACAAGGTCTGAGTTCGACTCCCAGTACCAACATAAAAAAAAAAAAAAAAAAAAAAGTTATGGGTTTTGGAGCATTCAAGATTTCTGAGTTAGAGATGCTCAACCTTAATATCCACAGAATGTCAGCACAAAAAACATCTTGAAGATCACTTCAGGATCTTCTGTGGTTAAAAACACAAGCTGTGGAGTTAGATTAATCTGTCAGGATCCCAGCTCTGCTGTTTACTTTATGTGCAACCTTGTGCAAGTTTCTAAACTTCTGTTTCCTCACCTGTAAAACAGGGTAATAACAGTATCTATCTTACTGTGTTGCTCTGAAGATTAAACAAAGTGATCAATGCAAGATGGTTTAGCACAATGCCTGGCACATACTCAAATTTAAACCACCTTGACTAGCACTTCAAAATTCCATAAACTGTATTCTTCCTACCACTCTTATCAACAATAAGGGGCACACACATTATACATAAACCTATTCTACTCAGCTGCTTCGGAGGCTGAGGCAGGATTTAAGTTTGAAGCCAGCACTAGCAACTTAGCAAGAGTCTGTTTCAAAACGCAATCAGGGGCCAGTGAGACAGCTTAGCGGCATAAGCACCTGCCTGGCAAGCGCCAGGTCCTGAGGTTGACTCCCGGAACCCACATTAAAAAAAAAAAAAAAATGCAATCAGAAGAGCTGGGGACATGACTCAGCACTCACTGGGTTCAATCCCAACGCTATAAACAAACAAACAAACTGCCCACTTACATCTCACATTCCATATTAGTACCAGCATATCCTTCTTGCCTAGAAGCTGCTGACAAAAAATGGGGGAAAAAATTAAAGGTCTCTTAAAATTCTACTTGAAGGTAATGAGTGGAATTTTTTTAAAACTGAATTTTTTTTAACACCTAAATATTCTATGACACTACATATTAAAATTAGAGCCAGGCATGGTGGTGCGTGCCTGTAATCATGGCACTCTGGAAGGCTGAAACAGGAGTATTCCAAGTTCAATCCCAGCCTAGCTACTGCCCACCATACAAAAGAGAAAGTCTAGTGCTTCAGTATGTTCAAGTTGATTAATGACTATCTTAATCTTAGTCTGTTTATGCTGCCACAACGAAAACCACAGACAGGATGGCTCAAACAAAATGAAATAAATTTTCTTACAGTTGTAAAGACTGCAAGTTCAAATTCAAGGTGCCAGCAGGGTCAGTGTCTGCTAAGGACTCTTTCTGGATTGCAGAGGACCATGTACCCTCAAATAGTGAGAAGGAGACGAGAGAGGGAGCAAGGGGGGGGCTTGGGGAAGAGTGGGAAGGCATGTGCCTGCGTTTAAGCCCTCCAGCATCTGTTCTTCCAAGGGCTGATGCTATGGGAACAGGGCTCATCCTCACAACCACCTATCCCTAGTCACTTCCCAAGGTCCCTCCAAATACCATCACACGGGAGGTCATAGTTTCAATGAATGTGAATGAATTCAATATGAATTACAAGAGCCATAAACATTCGGCTTATACCAAATAAATTTAAAAAAGCAATATCCTTCAGGAGACTATAACAACACCCAAGAACATACACAATGTCCAACACATAATCTCAAATTATTAGACATATGGAGAAACAGGAAAATGTGACCCATACTCAAAAAAAGGCATCAAATTTAAAAGGGGGTTGCCTACTAATAAAATGTATGTCTTTAAAAAAGCAATACTAAAGACTCAGAAATTCAGAGTTAAGTGATAAATCTGCACATGAGTCAACATACCTACAAAGATGGCACAAACAGTGACCCACCCGCCAAAAAAAGGCTTGCCTGAAGCACATGTTGAAATAATTTGGCATGCTCTGACTTCCCCATCAGAGTCATGTTCATTTGACTTCTTTCACTTACTGGCCCTACTCCATGCTAATCCACACACTTATTCTTATGGCTGTCAGCTACTTAACTGATTAACAATTAAATGGTGTTGATAATTCAGATGTGAATTCTATGAGAAAGATTTTTAAGGTATTATCGAAAGGAATCTGTAGAATGACTGTTGGTAGAAAAGTTTAACATAAGCCAGGCTGGTGGCGCACGCCTGTGATCCCAGCACTCGGGAGGCTGAGGCAGAAGGATCACTGTGAGTTCAGCCTGAACTGCATAGAGAGACCCTGTCTCAAAAAAAAAGTTTAACACAGACATATTAGATTAAACTGAATGAAATTCAGACCACGACTATATTTGCAAAGAGAACCCTACTACATCCAAAGTTATTCTCTATCCCCTTTCTTTCACTGCTGACTTCTTAGAGACTGCAACTCTGCTTACAGCTGAAAATTTGTGGTAAAAACTGTTTAGCAAAGAGAACTGTGAGTAGCTGCCATCACATCTTCAGTGGGGTCCATGGTATGCAATGAAGACTGAGTGAGCATATTACATCTAAAACATAGTGAACCTCAATTTAGCCCAAATAGTAATGTTCTCCTCTGCTGTCTTTCCTAAAACAATTCATTTTAACATAAAAAATTATTAGGAAAATGAAAAGGAACTGAAGATTCATCTTTCTAGGATAAAAAAAGACTCTCCAAACATATATAAAAAAAAATCAAACATTTTAAATTTCTTATTGCTAAGTCAATAAATTTAGAGGGCACCTAAGATTGCTAAAGAAATCAAAGTAAATATATAGTTACAGGAAGAGAATAATGAACTTAGAAACTTACATTTAAGAAACTTAGTATGTGACAGACAGCAATAGAAATCAGCAGAAAGTGTGAACTACCACACTATATTATCTGAAATATAACACTAAATCCAAAACTGAATACAGGTTGGACTGAAGTTAAAATACGAAAAGCCAGCCATACATGGTGGTGCACACCTGCAATCCTTGCTACTTGGGAGACTGAGGCAGGAGGATAGCAAGTTTGAGGCCAGCTTAGACAGCACAGCAAGATCCTGTAAGGGGTGAGGATGTAACTCAGCAGTAGAGTAACCCTGGGTCCCAGTTGGGAGGGTGGGGGTGACACACACCATTTTAAAAAGTCATAAAGTATAACTTTATGACCTTAGGATAAGAAAAAGAACATAAAGAAGATACTGATAAGCTACCACATTAAAAGTAAAAGCCAATATACAACAACAACTGAGAAATAAGTGAATAAATAATTTACCATCAACAAAATGAAAAATAAAAAAAAGTACAGGCTAGAGAGACATTTGTTGCTCATTTATTAAAAAACAAGAACTAGCATACAGGATTTAAAATAGAAAATTGAGCAAAGGTTAGTAAAAAGGAAGTCAAAAAACCTGTAACCTGAAATGATACTCAACATTATTAGGGATAGGGACATGCACATCAAAAGGCTGAGGAATCATTTCATATTCATGACTCTGGCAAAATAAAATAACCTAACCAACAAAGTGCAAGCAAAAATGTAGTAAAAATAGTAACTCTTATATACTCTTATCAAGAGTGTAAAATGCACAACTACTTTAGTCAACACTTTGGCATTATCTATAAAGATGAAGATGCGCCTTATGACCTATCATCCTAAAAAAAAAGTCACACTTCTACATAAGATTATGCATACAAAATGTGGCATCATTATGTAAAAGGAAAAAGAAAAACTACAAACCACCTAAATGCCTAATACTAGCAAAACAGGCAATATATAGCTAAGTTCATAAAAAGATAAATAATTCCAAACAAAATGTATAAAACTGAGTTACAAATAAAGTACTGAGGGTAATACACAGATGTCTGGCAATAAAGGAAATTTTATAAGGTTTCATCTCACTAGAACAAAATATGTTAGAATAAAAAAATTTTAAAAGTAAACACATTTTTAAACCCAGCATTTCTTCTGAGCTCAAGTAGAGGAAAAAATCTCATCTGACTTATACAGACAGAGGTCAGCAGGCATGCTCATAAAAGATTATGACTTTAAGCCAGGTGTGGCACGTGATCCACATTTGTAATCCCAGCAACTTGGGAGGCTGAAGGAAGATCACTTTTAAGCCCAGGAGTTTGAAGCGTACCTAGGCAGTACAGCCAGGCCCATCTTTCTATTTCACCTAAATGACAAAGTTCGAATCCCCATAAATAGTCAAATGATGCTTATATTCTAAACTATCTCGATTACTCTGAATATTGTTTCCAGGTACCAAACTGAAAACAGACATTTATTTTATTTTACTTTATTTGGAACTAGGAATCAAACTCAGGAGAAAACAGACATTTAATAGGCGATGATTAAAATAAAAGACTGTACATCTTATGCTCATGCTGAAAAGTTCCCCAGAAAGAAAAAGAGGAACCAAGATCAAAATAATGAATCAATGGCTAAAATCACTCATTAATAGCCAGTACTAACAGTATTATGTGAATGACTCAAGGAGAACTTCACAGAGAGATCAGGCAGCTAACAACAGGAATCCACGGTCGTTCTTTAAAAAAAAAACTGGCAGACAGCTCGGGCTAGAGAACATGCATGAAGCCCTGGGTTCTATCAGCAGCACTGCAAAACAGCAACAAAAAATAGACAAGGACCCCTTAATGTGATTCTATACGAAGTTTTGGTTGTTTTGCATGGTACTGGGGATTAAACCCAGGGCCTCTGCACTAAGCTACAACCCCAGCCCTTTTTCTGGAGATAAGGTCTCACTATGTAGCCCAGGATGGCCTAATGTGACCATCTTGTTTCAGCCTCCCAGAGTCCTGGAATGATAGGCATGTACCAACACATCTGGCAAGAGAAAGCAGTACTTGCCCAAATATGAAACTAGAATCTGCCGGGCGTGGTGGTGCACGCCTATAATCCCAGACTTGGGAGGCTGAGGCAAGAGGATCACTGTGAGTTTAAGGCCAGCCTGGGCTACATAGTAAGACCCTGTCTCCAAAAAAAAAAAAAACAAGAAAGAAGGAAACTAGAATCTGATTAAGCTTTTAGATTTATTAGCAGTTCATGGGAAATATTATAAAAAATGTCATATGACACTATAGGCATGCAATCAACAAAATCCTGAGATATAATGCAAAGCAAATAATTTTCATTGTTTTCCCAAAATATAAATAGCAAATGAGTAGACACAAAAAAGAAAGGATACTAGCAACTGAGTTATCAACCAAAGGCCACGTGCAGAATTCTATGAATCCTGATTTAAACAAATCAAATGAATAAAACAAGACAATCAGGGAAATATGCTGAGGAACATTAACAAACTATTAATTTTATTTTTTATTTATTTATTTTTTATATGCGGGTACTGAGAGTCGAACTCAGGACCTCACGCTTGCCAGACAGGCGCTTATGCCACTGAGCTATATCACCGGCCCAAAAACTATTAATTTTAGATACGCTAATTGTACTGTGGTTGAGTCCTTACCTTTTAGGCATACCCACAGTAAAGACCTATACACAATGTAAGTCTGTGCTTTGCTTGAAAATTATCCACTTCAGGGGAAAAGAAAGGGAGATAATAGAAAGAACAAAATTCACATGTCTGAAACTTGAAACTTGTCAACGGGTGTATGGTGGTTCACTTTAGTATATGCAGTATCTCTGTACGCTGAAATCTCCCATGTTAGAATATCGCAGCATTAGACCAAAATATCTGATTGGTAGAACTTAACTTCTACAAGTCCTAACTTCAACGGACCATTTAAAATTTGTAGATGTTTAAACTATTGCTTTCAACTATCGCATATACTATTTTAAGTAATGATTTCAATTATTATGTGTTTTCATTTTACACATAAAAGTGACGAAGCTCTCTTTAACGTGTAAACACCTAAATCTATTCCTTTCCTCTTGTAACTACCTCAGACCCTCAGTGTTTGTCAGCCTGGCACTAGCCTTCTCCTTGTGAGCCTCTCTTTTCAGTCTGACTACACATCAACTCACTCTCCATAGTGTCACTCTAAGTGGATCTCCAGCATCTCCAGAATAAAATCCAAACTCCTCTGCATGACATACATTAATTAGCATCAGAAATCTGGTTTTGCCTATCTTGATAATAATGCCACCAGTACCCTACATAATAATCCTATACCCCACTCATTCCAAACTAGGTACAGTTCAGTACAGTTCCTCAAAGAAATGAAGGATGCTCTCTCCTTCTGAAGGTCAGTTCCTTTACAGTAAAACCAGGTCAATATTTTATCTATTTCCAGGTTAATTCCTATTCTTTATTAGCTCTGTAAGACTCATCTGTACCTTTAGTTTTTTCCAAGCCTACTCAGACTTCCCGATTGATCACCTCCACGCAACAGTATACTCTCCTCTTGTTTTCCTATATTGCCCTTCAAGATTATTTTAGAGTACCACTGTGCCTGAAACATAGTAGTTACTAAATGTTTGTCTTATGATGCTTGCAATGACAGGTAGATCTTCTATAAATTACAAGAATGTGAGCTGTTTAAAGTAGTCTATGGGGTTGGGGATGTAGGCAGAGCGCCTGCCTACCAGTACAAGGCACTGGGTTCCATCTGCCACACCACAAAAAAAAAAGTGGACTTGTCTAACATATCTTTGTCACTCCAGAGCCTATCACAGAGCTTGGAATGTATCACTAAATAAGTGACTGACTGCCAAATGAATCAAACAAACATTTCCAGTAGTCACCTAGATTAATTACCACAAAATCTGATTCCACTAGTTTTTAAACTTGTGTTTTGGTATTTTGTTTTATATTGGTATTCGGTCAGCTCACTAATTAAAGCTTTCTACACAGAAAAATTTTATATGATTTCCTTTTGTATTGAAGTAGAAACAGTACCAACTGTTGCCTTCAGTTATCAGTTTACGGTATGAATTATGTGTATAGATACAGTATACTTAGGTGAACTTTCAGGTCGGAGTATTGATCTAAAGGTGAGGAAGCTGAACAAATTATCACTACCGGATGAAGAACCTCAGTTATTAAGTTATACTAGGGTTTCACTATAACTTAATTGGAAATTACGAAAATCACACAACTCAATAGCAATCAGAATTTAAATATTGTAAAAAATAAAACCTGTCTCATCATTTCAAATTTTAAGGTGAGAATGAGATAAGGCACAGTGGTGCATGCCTGTAATCCCAGCATTCTGGGACGCCAAGGCAGAAGAATCACAAGTTCGAGCCCAGACTGGGCAACCATCTCGAAATAAAAATAAAGTAAAATAAAACAAGGACTGAAGATGTAGCATAGTGTGAAGGCCATGTTCAATCCCCAGCACTATATAAACAAATGGAAGATGTTCTTGTAGAATCAACAGGTTAACGGCACATCCAATCAATATTAAATTCTTACTAAGTGCCATGCACAGTGAACTATTTATGTAAACAAATGTATCATTTGGGGCAGCTTATTTGCTAAAGAAAAGGACACAGGCAACAGAAACAAGAGAAACTTAAACCATATCATAATTTCTGAAGGCTAGGTTTCAAACTATATAGATAACAAGATATTTAAAGGCTGAATTTCAGAACACCTGAGAGAAAACTAAGAACTGACTTTCAATAGTAACAAAGAAGTCTGTCACTCTAACAGAACATTAGAAGCAACGAATGGCTTCGAAGACGCTGAAGCATCTTCACCTCTTTTTATGAACATATTTGAAATTAACAAGAATATTTTTAAAATACCGAGATATGCTCGTTTATACTATTTACCATCTAAAAAGAAAAACTATATCACTGAACCGTAAGTATTAACAGCTTTTTTATAAGGCACTTTAACTCCCCCTCCAATAGATTCCCTTAAATCCACTCGGGAGGGGGAATAGGGTCTTGCTTTGTAGCCCAGGCTGGCCTCGAACTCGTTATCCTTCGGCCTCAGACTCCCCGGAGGGCTGGGATTTCAGGCACGTGCTAGGATTACAGCCGTGCACCTCCATGCCTGGCTCCCTTAAATCCATTTAAATGACGTTTTTATTGACTTTACCAAAAAAGGGTGGAAACTGCACTATTTTTTCAAAGTATAACTACGTTCATGCTGTAAGTAAAAAATTCCTAGTTTCAGTTTGGGAAGGCGCCTGACGCTCGATGCTGGCTGCTGGCGAAAGTAAACCCGCCACACTTCAGCAAAGAGCTGTCTGCGTAAAGCCTGCCGGCTTACAACGCTAACGAGAAACACCTTCGCTGCTCTTCAAGTCCCTGATCTAAAGTCCCTGCGTTGTAAGAAATCACACTTGATCCTGGCCTTAGGAAACAGCTCTATTAAGAGCTGCATTTGCACCCCCGGCTCAAACCCTTCTCCAGAGCAACAGACGAAGCGGTTCGCCTTAAACCCCGACAGTTCGGAGCCTCAGCCCCAGCGCAGCTCCTCGCCCCGCAAAAAGCCCTCAATCCTTGGACCAGAAAATTCTCAGCCGAACCCGTTGTCCCGGGAGTCAACCACTTGCCCGCCTCCGGCTCCAACGAGAAACAGTTACCTGTGGAGTACCCGCTGCTCGGCCCCAGGCACCGCTCCAACCCGCGTCCTTTGTGTCCCTCCCCGCGCCCTCCCTTCCCGGGTGAACTTTAGCAGCGCGCTCGACTCCTTATCTGCCAGCCCTGGCGCCAGAGGACCGCGCTCCCGGGGGACGCGAGCCGCGGGGCGGAGCGCGGCGCCGGGCGGACCGAGCGGGACTGTCGCGGGACTGTCGCGGGACTGTCGCGGGCCCGGGCGGCCCTCGGGGGTCCCCACCGCCCGTCCCCGGAGCCAGGCGAGCGGTAGCCTCCGGGGAACGCGGGGACTGCGGTCCCCTTACGCAACGCGCCCGCCGGTCCCCCGGCCCCGCCGGGTCCCCGCCGCTCCAGTACCATCCTCCTCACGGGGCAGACTCCGGAAGGGCCGCGACTCCACCTCCGCCTCCTCCGCGGCCTGCAGCCATCTATCGGGAAGCGTCTCCGGAGGCGGCAGCAGAGGCCGCCGGACGAGGACAGCCCAGGGAAACCCTCTCAGCACTAACTCAGCTCCGGCGCTAGCAGCAGAAGTCGAGTCTTTCATAATTGTGCGACCAACTCCGCCGGGTGACTGGCCACAGGGACGCGCCCGCGCCCGCCTCCGCCGGCGACGGGGCTGAAGACGGACCACGTGAGGGCGCGTCGGCTGCGTCGCCGCCCGCGGACAGTCACGTGACCAGCGCGCCCCCCCTCCCACCCTGTCGCCCGTCTCCTTGCACTTGCGCATTCGCGCCTCCTGGTTTCCGGGCGGCCTGCGCATGCGCCTGCCCCAGTCTGGTGGAACTCGGAGGGAGCGGCTTGGAGTGATGGCGTGGTGGCCCTCGGGTCTTCTTGATGAATCCCACGATGGCGTCTAGAGTTTTCTTCGCTCGTCATAAAGGAGCGAGGCTTTAACTATGATTCTCTTGGTCCAAAATGGAAAATTATCTCTTTTCTCCCAAATCATGCTCTTCCTCTAGCTTCCCTTTCTGCTAGTTCCGACATTCCTCCTTGAACAACTACGTGTACCAACGACTCTGCGCACCACTACGGATGCGCGCTGCTGGGACTTACTACGGACCTTCTTTTGTGTACGGTTCTGTGCACCTTGTTGATAGAGCTGCAGTATCTTTTTTGTAGAGTACACTGTGTTTATACAGTATTACAATGTTTGCTGATTGCACTGTACAGTGTAGTCCTGTAGTTTTATGTTCTGTTATACATTACAGTGCTGCGTGTAAGAGTTATGCAAATAAAAGCAAAGTCATGAAGTTGGAGTTTGCTTTGACCATTTCTTTGTTTTGAATGTGTAATGGACATATTATATACACTTTTTCATTTAGCGACCACTTCGCTGAACGACCTGGTGGACCTAGTCCTAGGAGTGGAACTTGCTGAAGGAGGAGTCTGTAAAAATCCCTCTGGTTTAGAGCAGACACAGGCACGCCACACACCCCAGACCTGGTGTGAGCCTGCCTTTCCTTTCACACCGGTCCGCACTGATTATTAGTGAGCCTTTACCAGATGTTATTCTTCCCTGTCTGCTCCGAAGGCCGAATCAGTTCAACTTTTTTAAAAACTGCTTTTCACACATCACCTTTCTAAGACTAGGAGGTTTCTCAATCTGCTACTCTGGAATCTGACTCTTACCTCTTTTTTAAACATAGCTTTCCTAGAGAAAAGCTGACACATGATAACGTACACTTTGTGTGTGTGTGTGTGTGTGCGCGCGCGTGTATGCGTGTGCGTGTGTGTGTACTGGGGATTGAACCAAGGGTTCTGAGCTACATTCCCAGCCCTCCTTTTTATTTTAAGACAGGGTCTCATTAAATCTCTTAAATTGCCCAGGTTGGGTTCCCACTTGTGATCCTCCTGCTTCAGCCTCCTAGAGCGCTGGGATTACAGGCATGCTCCACCAAGTGCAGCACCTGCACACATTTAAGTGTACAATTTGGTAACTTTTGACATATGCATACGCCCATGCAGTCATCACCACAATCAAGAGAGTGAACATGTTCGCCCCAAAGTTTCCCATCGCCCTTTATCATCTCTCCATTGTGTCCCTCCTCAATTCTCTGAGCAACTGCAGCTGTCCTGCGGTATCCACAGAACATCAGTTCCAAGACTCCCCCACCCATACCCAAGTCGGTGTGCTCAACTCTCTTCATATAAAATGGCATAGTATTTGCATACAGCGTACACACATCATCCTGTATATGCACTTCAAATTACCCCTACGTTGCATCTAATACCTAATAGAATGTAAAGCTTATATAAGTAGTCATTACACTGTATTTTTAGAGAATAATGATAAGAGAAAAAGGTCTGTACACACGCGATTTTCCCCCACACGTTTTTATCTTTGGTTGGTCGATCCACGTATGTGGAACCCATGGACAGGAAGGCTCTACTCCCCTGACTGGCTTTCCGTGACTACAGGTTAGTTTGCACATGCTAAGGTTTATGTAGAGGAATCATACAGTAAGTACAGACTTGGGGTTGGGGCTGCTTCTTTCATGCTGCATAATTACTACCTCTCAAACATTGTGACCCACAATTCGCCGAAGCAGTATCTTTTCTCCAGCAGACTGAGCCGACCATTGTTTCTCTAGCAAGCTTTGGCCACGCTTGTAGACAATCTTCAGGCAATCTTGAAGAAGTGGGTGTTCCTTCCCCATCTGGCAACTCCAGCAGAACCTAAGTCTAAAAATGTTTTAAAATATGAGACCTATTACAGGGCAGTAAGGCAAGAGAAAGAGATAAAAGGAATATGTATAGGAAAGGAAGAAGTCAAATTATCATTATTTGCAGATGACATGATCCTCTACCTAGAAGATGCAAAAAATTCCACCAAAGACTCCTAGAATTAATAGCCAAATTCACCACTGTAGCAGGATACAATATCAACATAAAAATCAATTGCATTCCTGTACACCAACAATGAGCTCACTGAGAAAGAAATTAAGAAAACAATATCATTCACTGTAGCATGAAGAAAAAAATTCATATGGAATCAGAAGAGACTCAGAATAACAAAAGCAACTCTGGCAACAAGAGCAAAGCAGAAGGCATCATAATTCCAAGCTTCAAGTCATACTATAAAGCAACAATGATAAAAACAGCATGTTGTTGGCAATGAAAACAGATATGTGAACCAATGGAACAGAATAAAGAAGGCAGATACAACCCTAGATACATGCAGCTATCTGATTTTTGACAAAGGGGCCGAAAACATACACTGGAGGAAAGTTAGCCTTTTTAATAAACGGTACTAGAGCCGGGCATGGTGGTGCACAACTGTAATCTCAGCACTCAGGACCAGGAGGATTGCAGTGAGTTCAAGGCCAGCCTGAGTTCCATAGTGAATTCAAGGCCAGCCTGGATGACACAGCGAGACCCTGTCTCTAAATAAATGAATGGTACTAGGAAAACTGGCTATCCACACGCAGAAGATTGAAACTAGACCCATATCTCTCATCATGTACTGAACTAAAACAAAAAATGGATCAAAGATCTCAATGTGAAAACAGAAACATTGAATCTGCTCCAAGGTAAAACAGGTAAAACTCTTCAAGACATAGATGTAGACAAGGACTTTCTGAATAAAACTTAGTTGCAGAAGCAATAAAATCAAGAATCAACAAATGGGATCATGTCAAATTAAGATGCTTCTGCCCAGGAAAGGAACCAACTGAGTGTAGAGACAACTTACAGAACGAGAAAATCTTCTGCCATCTATTCCTCAGACAGAATACTAATATCTAGAATATACTGAGAACTCAAAACAATTCAAACCTGCAAAATAAAAGACTAATGGACAACTAAAATAAACAGACACTTCTCAGAATAAGTACAAATGGCCATACAGGGATATAGCTCAGAGGCACAGCACCTGCCTGGCAAGCGCAAGGTCCTTGGTTCAATTCCTGTTACCAAAAAAAAAAAAAAAAAAAAAAAAAGAGCACAAATGGCCAACAAATACTGAATCGTACATGGAAAAATGTTCAACATCTCTAGCCATTAGAGAAACGAAGATTAAAACAACCCTGAAATTCCACCTTACCCCAGAAAGAATAGCTATCATCAAAAAAATCAAATTACAACAAATGCTGGTGAGACCTTGAGGGGAAAAGGAAGCCATCTATATTGTTACTGGGAATGTAAACTAGTACAGTCACTATGGAAATCAGAATGCAGATTCCTCAAAAAACTAAAACTAGAAACTTCTAGTTAAGTCAGCTGTTCTCCTTTTAGTTGTCTTCCCAAAAGAGTTAAGGACATTGTATTACAGTGATACATGTATACCTATGTTTATAAAAGCACACTTCATAATAAGTAAATCTTGGAAGTGGCCTATACATCCATCAATGGAAGAACAGATCAAGAAAATGTGTTTATGCACAATGGAGTACTACTCTTCCCTCAAGAAGGATAAACTTAGGTCATTTGTAGGAACATGGGTACACCTTCAGACCATAATGTTAAGTGAAATAAATCAGACACATGAGCTTAAATATCTCATATAAATATCTCTTATATGAGAAATGCAAAATATAAATAAAGAGCAACATAATAGATAATAGGAAACGGGGATAGATCTTTTGCAAAAGGGAAGGTGACCAAGACATGGAGGGAGACATGGGGAAAGCAAGGGAATAAGAAAAAGAATTGAGTTGCATTATGTACAGGCACCAGCTCCCCAGGAGGAAGGTAATCATCATGTACTGAAGACATGGACTAATAAAAATAAAAACTGAAAAAAAAATACGTGGCCTAGTAGATTGCCAGCCCCTTGGGGCAGGGATCTTGACTAATCTCTACGTGCATTTAATGAACGTTTATCTTCTTGATTTCAACTGGGCCTACACATTCCCTGCCTTTAGGCAATTTATAATCTAGAAAGTAGAGACAAACTAGAGAATCAAAATACAGGGAGATAAGAGTACTTTGTTCCCTGGAACTTGCTAACTCTGTTCTTTTTGTACCCACAGCAAATGCTTCACTCCTTTCTTCTGGATGATGCAGAAATAAAGCAAGATGGGCTCCCAGATATTTAATCTTCAGAATTCTAGTAAATTGGAGAAATTATTTTATATGTTGAAAATGGAGAACATGATTTTTCCTTAATTGAACTAATCAAAATAAATTCCTTAATTTTCAGATGACCAGACAGCCTGGACTTGTATGTGTTTACCATCGGCCATCCTGAAGAATGAATTTGGTCCCTCAAAATAAAGCTACTCAGTGTCTAGGAACATGTCAGGAGCAGTTGTAGTCAAGCTCAGCGACGATCAAGATGGACAAAGCCAGCGTTTCAGAAAGTGTGTGTCAAGTGTTCTCCTCTCGCACCTGCCCCCACGGTGCTCTTTCCATTTGGTCGATGGCCTCACTGGGCCATGTACTGGTCATTCTCCCTGCTGCCCTTGTCCAGTTATTTACAATTCAGCAAACATTTAGTGCCGTGCTGTGTTCAAAGCACTAGGCAAAGTGGGGTCAGATCAACAGGTTGAAAGATGTGGTAGAGCAGCAACCCTTAACATTTCCAGCTTTCAGTCTAGCTCGTGCATGATCAGCCTCCAAGAAGTGAAAAGAGTTTCACTGTGGGGGATGGAAAATGGTTTTTCTTTTTTACACAGAGCAGAGATATGCATAGCGTACATAAACCGACCTACAGTATGCACGATTGTTTTCTCCCCAGGTATCTGCGTGTGGAGGCCTGGTCCTCGGGGTGGCAGTGCAGGAGGATGGGACCTCATGGGAGTCCTTCCAGAATTGGGGACACAGCCTTCAGGAGGGCTTGCTGGTCTCCTGAAGCAAACTCTTTAAAGAGCGAGTTGTTATCAAATCCTGTGCTTGACGCTGACTTGCTCTCTCTGCTTCCTGTATCAAGATGTGACCTCCTGCTCCCCAACCGGCTTCTGTCATTGCCACCTACCACAACTGAGAAGGCCTCCCCAGCACCCAGGCAGTGCCTGGGCCAGGCCCTTGAGCCTCCAGCACTGTGAGCTAAGGGCTGGGCACAGCTCCCTGGTAGAGCGTGCACTCAGCATGGGCAAGGGCCTGCGTTCCATCCCCAGTGCAAAAACAGAACAGAAGGAAACACCAAGCCAGGCATGGTGGCGCAATCCTGTAATCCCAGCACTTGGGAGGCAGACGCAGGAGGACTATCACTAGTTGGAGGCCAGCCTGGGCTACATAGTGAGTTCAAGGCCAGTTTAAACTACATAGCGAGACCTTGTCTCAAAAAAAAAAAAAAAAAAAAGAAAGAAAGAAAGAAAGAAAGAAAAAGAAAAAGAAATGAAGGAGGGCCGGTGAGATGGCTCAGTGGCTTAAGCGCCTGCCCGGCAAGCGCAAGGGCCCGAGTTCAACTCCCGGAACCCACATACGAAAAAGGGGCCGGTGATATCGCTCAGTGGCACGGGCGCCTGTTGGCGCGCGAGGTCCTGAGGTCGACCCCCCGGTACCCACAAAAAAAAAAAAGAAAAAGGAAATGAAGGAAACGCCAAGCAAAGGGAACATCTTTTCTGCCTCAGTCAGCTGCCTCATCTATTTCATGATAGCAATGACCAACTGACTGACCCACAATGTATCTGCAGTATTAAAATGTCATGGGGGAGCCTGCAATTCGGAAGAACATGTCTAGCACACTCCATGCGGGCAGAACAAACAGCAACAGAAAAGGTTGGGAATCGCTGGTCTAGTGGGATAGAGACAGACGCAGGTCTGTCTAATAGCTGCGTTAGCTGCCTCCAATGGGTCTCAGCCCCCTTTCCTCACTCCTGTGTGCACCTCTCACTGGAAAAGGCTGCTGGATGCCTCCAGGGGGATGTTATAGAAATGATGGTGCATGAGATGTATGGCTTTGGGGGCAGTCCTGGGGACTGAACCCGGGACCTTCACACTGTGCGAGATCCTTGGCCCTTTTGAAATTTTTTAATTTGAGATAGGATTTCACTAAGTCACTAAGTTGCACAGGCTGGGCTTGAACTTTGGATCTTCCTGCCTCAGCCTCTTGGAGTGCTAGGATTGTAGGTGTGCACCACAAAACATAGATAAACATGATCTTATGACACAATATAGCAGCTGTGCTCCTTGGTACCTACCCACATGAGTTGAAAACTTATGTACACACAGAAACCTAATCACAAATATAGCGACCTTATTGACAGTTGCCAAAATTTAGAGACAACCAAGTTGTCCTTCCGTGGGTGATGCATAAACAAACTGTGTTACACGCACCAATGGAATATCACTCAGCAATATAAATAAATCAGCTGCCAGGCCATGAAAAGACATGGAAGAACACTAAACGCACATAGTTAAGTGAAAGAAGCCAATCATACTTCATGGTTCCAACTGTGTGACATTCTGAAAACGGCGAAAATACGACAACAGAGAGCTCAGTGGTTTCCAGGGAGAGAGAGATGAACAGGTGCAACACAGGGTATTTTTGAGGCAGACAAACTCTTTTTTTTTTTTTTTTTTTTTTGTGGGTACCGGGGGGACGACCTCAGGACCTCGCGCGCCAGCAGGCGCCCGTGCCACTGAGCGATATCACCGGCCCCTTTTTCGTATGTGGGTTCCGGGAGTCGAACTCGGGCCTTCGCGCTTGCAAGGCAGGCGCTTAAGCCGCTGAGCCGTCTCACCGGCCCATGAGGCAGACAAACTCTTTTTTTTTTGCTTTCTGTTTTTCTGAGACAGGGTTTCACTGTGTAGTTCAGGCTGGCCTTGAACTCACTGTGGAGCCCAGGATAGCCTCGAACTCACAGTGATCCTCCTGCCTCAGCCTCCCGAGTGCTGGGATTACAGGCGTGTGCCACCACGCCCAGCTCAAGGAAGTGAAGTCCTGTGTGAAGAGTTCAGGGCAGGCTGCCCTGCAATCTGCCACTTGGGCATATGGATTAGTTTGAGCTCAAGGCACCTGAAAAACAGCAGGTGCAGAGGGCGCACTGACATCCTCTCTGCTTCCTGAAAGCAGATGAAATCCCACGTGAAAGATGCCCTCCCCATGCCAGGAGGGAAGGGAAGGCCTCATCAGGGATTGAGGCCCACGGAAACCCGTACCCACAAACCTCCTTAAACGACCCCATTTCCTGTCACTTTCCCACTATGCTACTCTTTGATCCACCTCATACACAAGCCCTTACTTTTCAAGTCTTCATTTTTCTTGTCAGGACTCCCATGTGCATGCAAATAAAATTTACATATTTTTCTTCTTGTTAGTCCCAACCAGAGACTCTAGAAGAGAGGGGGTTATTGATTTATTTATATTTGCAATACTAGGGATTGAACCCAGGGCCTTCACACTGAGCTATCTCCCCGTCCCCTTTTAAATTTCTCTTTTGAGACAGGTTCTTTCTAAGTCACTAAATAGCCCAGGCTGGACTCCAACTTGAGATCCTCCTGCCTCTGCCTCCCAGAGGGTTACAAACACAGCCCTACACCACCGTGCCTTGTTTACTTTGGTTATTTATATTAATACAGCTTATTAGTTGTAACAAATGCATCACAGTAATACAAGCTATAAATAGTAGGGAAATGAGTGGGGGTGGGGTGCAGGACAAGGGAAAGATTAATGGGAACTTTTCTGCTCAATTTTTTTCCAAATGTAAAACTCATCTAAAAGTAAAGACTTAAAGCAGGCGTGATGGAGCATGCCTGTAATCCCAGCACTCTGGGAGGCTGAGGCAGGAGGATTGAAAATTCAAGCCCAGTCTGCAATTTAGTGATTTAGCGAGACCGTGTATCAAAATAAAATTAAAAAGGGGGCTGGGGGCATAGTTCAGTGGTACAGCACTTGTCTAGCACATGTGTGGCCCTGGGCTCAATCCTCGGTCCTATGGGGTGCAGGGGGCAGGGGATAATAACAATAATTATAATAAAAACTTAGTCAATACAGTAATTATCAGTGATTATCTCATCATTTCTTATTTTTGTAATTCAATTTTGTTAACAAATATATACAACATATAGTGTTACATTTTGGTTTAGAAACCCAGAAATACAGTTTCTTGGTTTACCTCATAAACAACCACAGCAGGGATGTGGCAACTGTAATCATTTTATTTATTTTTGCAGTGATGAAGACTGAACCCAGAGCTTCATGCATGAGTGCTCTCCCACTAAATTATACTCCCAGCCCCAAAGCAATTATTTTAAATGTTAGAGGGTTCACTGAAATTTTAAAGAGTTGAGTAAGAGAGAGACTTAATTTTAACTCAGATAAATATATATTCTTAATTTTACCTTTTTATTATTTAGGTTTTTGGTGCTGGGGATTGAAACCAGGGCCTTGCACATGCTAAGTATGTACTCTACCATGGAGGTAAACCTCTAGCCTAGAAAATATATTTTTGGAAACCTGTGTTTAAGTTACAACTTAAACCTGTGATTGAAAAATACAGTGAGTGTTTAAATTTTTAAAAAATATGTTACAGTAAAAGACACATTGCCATGAATCCCCCTCAAAATCCTCCCCCTTGCTTCAAACACACTCATCCCATCGTTCTTGCTGCTTTCTGGAGCAGCTCTGGAGTCCTCTTTCATGAGTGCCTTTAGTTGTGCTGCTGTGGCTGCCTGGATGTCCCGAATAGATTCAAAACGTTTCCCTTTCATGCTCATTGTGACTTTGGGGAAGAGACAGAAGTCGCAGATGCCAGATCCAGTGAATAAGGAGGACGAGGACACAGCGTCATGTTTCCATTTGCCAGACATTCCTGTACCAGAAGCATCGTGTGACAGAGCACGCCCATTTCTCAGGCGGTTTTCTATGCACATTTTCTCACAAATGCTCTACTAAGTCCTTACAGTATTCAGAGTTCACTGTAGTGTTCCTGGGTACAAACTCAGTTCTCGAAATTCCATTAATGTCAAAAAACACACCTTGGGCTGGTGAGATAGCTCAACGGTGTAAGCGCCTGCCTGGCATGCAGGAGGTCCTGAGTTTGACTCCCAGTACCCACATACAAAAAAAGGGCTGGTGATATCGCTCAGCGGCACAGGTGCCTGCTGGCAAGTGCAAGGTCCTGAGGTCGACTCCCAGTACCCACATAAAACAAAAACAAAAACAAAAACACACCTTTCTCTTAGATGTTGACTAAAGGACTGTTCTCACAGGAGGAGAACTGAGAGATTTCCATCGAGAACTCTGAACCTTGGTCTCAGATCACAACCATAGACTCGAGTTTCCTGTTCCATGATGAGATTTCTTAAAAAACTGAGTCCTGCAACTCCAATGAAACTGACAAAATTTCATGTTGATGCCTTGCTTCTGATCCATGATTTACAGCACATTTTAAAACACACCTTCTCTCAACCACAGCTCACAACTGACTGAACCAAACATGTTCAAACTTGTCACACACCGTTTCTAAGGTCTAATGTTCTACTTCTCATATCGAAATCCCTGCCTTTTTAGTGCATTCACTGTATTTTTTAAAATCACACTTTGTATAACTGAAGTGACCTAAAAGTACTACAATTTGTGAATGACTACTCTTACAGCAGCCAGGTTTTGTAACTTCTCACAATTATTTAATACTCGTTTCACAAACCTTGACAACATAGAGGTTTCTGTTCAGATAGGTAAAAGCAGATCCGTAGTAACACAATCTGAAGACAGGCGGGCCCTTCGGTCTCCACACTGCACGGCTGTCATTCATTGTGAGGTTAACTCAGTAAGCTACGAACCAGATGTGACTGTCATCCCTGTTACACTGCGGAGGAAATTCACAGAGCCCACGGCCAGATTTTTCAATCGTGACAGCCTAATTCTAGACTTTGTGTCCTTAAGCCTTATGCTGTTTTTTTTTTTTTTTTTTTTTTTTTTTGTGGGTACCGGGGGGTCGACCTCAGGACCTCGCACGCCAGCAGGCGCCCGTGCCGCTGAGCGATATCACCGGCCCCTTTTTCGTATGTGGGTTCCGGGAGTCGAACTCGGGCCCTCGCGCTTGCAAGGCAGGCGCTTACGCCGCTGAGCCATCTCACCGGCCCCCAAGCCTTATGCTGTTTTACTTAGCATGACAGAAAGACTCACGGAGCAATGTCACTAATAATAGCAAGCAGATCGTGTATGCTTCTGTCTCTCACAAAATCTGCTACACAGCCTGTTTAATCAGCTAATCAAAGACCGCTGTTTGCGTTACTGGGACAAACGTGTTGGCGCGTGCGATTGTTTGCACGTTAGTCAGGCCTCTGAGTCCCCCGAATGAATGGGAGAGGGACACTGCTCCCCAAAACTAAAAAGGAAAGACCGACAACGCCGGCAAGTGAAGACAACTAAAATAGCTGAGAACATCCAAACAAAAAGAGAGGAATACGGGAAAACACTCTCTGTCGATTAAAATTCATCCCTCAAAATATTTGCCCAACCATTACATAATCCTTTGTTTGTAAACACGGGGGTGATTAAACCAGTTCCAGTGAATTTTGCTGTACTTTGGATAGAGGATTAATGGATTTTTTTTCTCTTAGACACTCTGAAAAGCATTAACTTTGGTCACAAGTGAAAGCTTATAAAAATGCCAGCTAAAAATATCTGGAATGTTTCAAATATTAATCTTTTACACCAGTAGCTCAGTATAGTGCTGACATATCATAAATATCGAATACATATTTCTCAAACATTGAGAAAATGAAATCAGTCTTCTTCAGTATCACATGTGAGTATACTAGTTAGTATACAATATACAACTAAAATACTTTCATAACCTTTTCTTTTTATTAGTACATGTTTACAGTACATAACGATTGCAGTCATCATGTATATGTTTTTCTTTAGTCCTAGATTATTTTTAAAGAGGAAAAAAGTGTCTCCTAAAGGCTTTTTGTTTGTTTTTTGGCAATGCTGAGGACTGAACCCCAGGTCTTTCACATCACTGAGCTACACCTCCCAGTGACTAGATTCAGGGAAAAAAATGGGGAACAAATAGCAGTAACCCTAGAGAGAAATTCTCCCTTTGACTTTAGCAAAGCCCTGTGTTGATGAAGAATGTTATGGTGGGGTTGCAGGGACTTTTCCGAAGCAAATGTAAGTATACACTTTGGCTGGATGGAGAATGTATAGGGGTCTAATACTAAATGCATCAAAATGTGATAAACAATGGCATTTTGCTAATTTTAAGTTAACTAATTTTAATGATATAGCTCTCTCTAAATCATTGTATTCAACTATTTCCTGAGAAAGTGGGAAAAAAACCTAACGTCATCTACATGTCCAGTTAATCCCTAAATTTCAGTCTGAGGCAGAGATAAGTCTACTTAAAACTGAGAGATGAGGGTCAGGGATGTAGCTCAGTGGTACTGCACCTGCCTGGCAAGTGTGAGGCCCTGGGTTCGATTCCTCGTACCAAAAAGACAAAACCAAAAAACCTGAGGGAGAGAAATCAGATTTGTGCACATGAAAGATTTTGATGATAGGAATCATGAGACTGTGCTACTAATTTTAGTTTTCACTGTCTATTTTTCAAATTATTTAGTTGGTGGTTCTGTGAATTGTTATTTATTCACACTGACATGTTAATGTTTTTTAGCAAACCCAAGCAAAAACATGTATAGAAAAGTAAATCTGTCCGAACTTGATTATCTGCTTTGACTCTTAAGCTGTTTGATAGTTATTCTGTACTTTTAAAATAATATTTTCTTGGGGTCGGTGAGATGGCTCAGCGGTGTAAGCGCCTGCCCGGCAAGCGCGAGGGCCCGAGTTAGACTCCCGGATCCCACATACGAAAAAGGGGCCGGTGATATCGCTCAGCGGCACGGGCGCCTGCTGGTGCTCGAGGTCCTGAGGTCGACCCCCCGGTACCCACAAAAAATAATAATAATAATAATAATATTTTCTTTACATGAGCTGTTAATAAAAAATTGAAAATAAGGGGCCAGGTGTGGGGGTGCAAACCTGTAATCCCAGCACTCTGGGAGGCTGAGGCAAGAGGATCACAAATTTGAATCCAGTCCGGGCAAGTTAGTGACTTAGTAAGACCCTATCTCAAAAGATAAAAAGCCTGGGAATTTAGCTTAGTGTGAAAGCCCTGGGTTCAAATTCCTAGGATGGCTACATAAATGAATAAATGGAAGGAGGAAGAAAGGGAAAAAAGAAAGAAAGAAAGAAAAACAAAGAAAGAAAGGGCACTCAAAAAAAAGATCTGGGGCCAGGGATGTGGCCAGGAGTAAGACACATCAATCCCCAGCACACACCCCCAAAACTCTGATATTGGTTATAATTATTTCTAGGATATGTTAACATTGTCAAAGTAGATCTTTTAACTTATTAGCAATGTATCGAGATTTTTAAGGTTAGCTTAAAAATGGTAAGGTTAGGTAACAGATACCCTGAAGTGCAAACTAAATAACATCAACATGGAGTTAGTGATTCATGTATTTATGTGTATAGATATGCATACACTTGTTTCATTATTCTTAAGAGATTTTCATCTTTTGGGGCCAGTGAGATAGCTCAGTGGCATAAGCGCCTGCCTGGCAAGCGCGAGGTCCTGAGTTCAACTCCCAGAACCCACATAAAGGAAAAAAGGGCCGGTGATATCGCTCAGTGGCACAAGCACCTGCTGGTGTGCGAGTTCCTGAGGTCGACTCCCGGTACCCACATAAAAAAAAAAAAAGAGAGAGATTTTCTTCTTTTTTCAGACTCTCTCAAAGGGATAATGTTCAGGCACAAATTTTAGCCTAATACACTTCAAGATCATACAGGAAAATTACATAAAACTCTAACTTACTAAAACATGTAAACAACAAATAACTAAGCAACCAGTTAATTGGAATAATTGGCTCTGTGCTTGGAATAGTATTGAAACATAAATTATTAAAACCAAATGATTACAAATGTGTAGCTGAAGTAAAGAGTAAAACATAAGAAGATGCAGATAAAAGATGAATTGAACCCACATCTAGTTTAACGGCCTTTTGAAACCCCACAAAAAAGTTGTTTTCAAAGATGTTTTAATGAAAAGTTTCATATATGTACAAGAGACAATACACCCATCACTTGGGTTCAGTGATTCTCAAGAGTATGTGTTTGGGCCGGTGAGATGGCTCAGCAGCATAAGTGCTTGCCTTGCAAGCGCAAGGGCCTGAGTTCGACTCCCGGATCCCACATACATAAAAGGGGCCGGTGATATCACTCAGCGGCACGGGCGCCTGCTGGCGCGCGAGGTCCTGAGGTCAACCCCCGGTACCCACAAAAAAAAAAAAAAAAAAAAGAGTATGTGTTTGCTTTAATTATTTTCCCCTTTTTTCTTATTTTCTTAGCTGAAGGATTTTAAAGTAAATCATAGATGGCATTTTATTTTGTTTCTGTATATTACAACATCCACGTGTAAAAAAAGAACATTTTTGTGTATGTGTTTGCTCTTCTGTGACGCTGGGATTCGAACCAGGACTCACGCATGCTTTAACACTGAGCTAAAGCCCCAGTCCAGAGGACATTTTCTTGAGCCGGGTGTGATGGCACATACCTGTAATTCCAGCACTTGGGAAGCTGAGGCAGGAAGATGTCAAGGCTAGCTTGTATGACATAGTGAGACCATGTTTCAAAAACACCAAAAAGAAAACAAAAAAATAAAGGAATATATATGTATTTATATATATATATAAAACTATGACAATGCACACATATAATAGAACTATTCATAATTTTGTATATATAATGCATGTTCTAGAACCCTCATGCTGTCATGTCATCAGCTTAAAAATCAAGTGTGATTGGAAAGAGCTCCTGTCATCATAAAATACATTTCTATCACTCAGGAAAGTCCAAGGATTTTAGGGCCTCTGTGTCTTTACCTGAGGACAAAGGTCAGACACAGTGTGTTTCACGCTCTACCGCAACTGCCTTATCTCCGGTTGCTGGAGATGAGCCTTCTACGTTCCCATCTGATGCCCCCCCTTCTGCTTGGGCCCTGGATCCTATCACATCTGGCCTGGTTAAAGAATGAAATTAGTTAATTTCCCCATCTTCTACCTCATGAAAGTTTCCCTTTCCCTTGGCTCCCTATCAGCCTTCAAACGTGCTGTTATTTCTCCATCCTGCCCAACACTCCCCGAGCCACCAACTCATTCCTTGACCCTCTGTCCCCCCACTGGACCTCACTCCATTTCTCCCCTTTCTTTTATGATGAAAAATCCATAGGAAATTGTCTGTATTTGTTCTTTCCATATTCATCTCTCCCCATTTGTAACACCAGTACTCAACTGAGATTTGCAGGGTCCGCTGACGACGGCTGAGCATAGGAAGGGGGACTGTGGACAAAGCAAGTCACTTGGGAAGAGGAGCACCGGGGTCAGGGATGAAACAGAAGAAAATGACAAATTAAGCTGGAAATGAACAGAGAAATTGCTCATGCCTGTGATGTTGTGAAATATATTCAGTCACGAACGGCATGGCCATGTTTCTGTCATCCGGGGTCTGCATCTATAACTATGGTCCCATAAGACCATGCTGTGGTCTAGGGGTGTCGTAGGTGACACTATCTATGTTTGCGTAAGCTTGTGCAATGATGGAATCAGCTACCAATGCAGTTCGAGGTTCCTGTCCTCGATCCTTAGGTGACACACCCTCTTTCTGACCTCACAGCTCCAACATCCTTGGAAACTTCAAGTGTCTTTTTGTGGGACTGGCCATCCTAGGTACCTTCAGAATGGGTATCGGTCACTGGAAAGATCAAGGCTGATCCAAGGGCTGGAATTTTTCATCTCCCTCTTCTTGCTCTAACCTGGTGGGGCTGAAAGTTGAGTTGATCACCAATGCCCAATGATTTTGTCAATCTTGCTTAGCTAATGAAGCCTCCATAAAAACCCAAAAAGACTGGTTTCAAAGTTGACATCGAGGGAGGGTCCCAGAGAGCAGACACCCAAGAGAGGGAGGGAAGTTCTGTGCCCCTTCCCACAGATCTGAACTGATGCATGGCTTCACCTGTACCCTTTGGAATATCCTTTACCATAAACCAGTAACACTAAGGAAACGTTTCCTTGGGTTCAGTGAGTCGCACTTGCAAATTAATGGAACCCAAGGAGAGGGCCGTGGGAACCCCATTTTATAGATCAGGAGCACAAATAAAATACCCTGAGCCTTACAGTTGGCACTGGAAGCGGGGGGCCATCTTTTGGGACTCAGCCTGAGACCTCTGGGATCTGATGTTTACTCCAGGTGGATGGCTTCAGAATTGAGCAGAAGTGGGGGACAGCTCGCTGCTGTCTGCGGCTGAAGGACCACTTGCTTAGTGGTGGTGGTGGGGAACTCCTACACATTTGGATACAGAAGTGCTCTGTTGATTGTTGAGCTTGAGTTTGCTTTTTTTTTTTTTTTCACCCAGACCCCGGAAAACCATATTGATGATTCTGGGCTATTAGATAAGGTAGGTGCTGTTAAAGGTCTTTCTGAAGCCCTGGAGTTGCATGAACAGATTTCCATTTTGGAAAAATTACTGGCTATGAAGTGGAAAGAGAATAGACAGTAAAATTAGCAACTCCAAGACTAAGTTAGAATCAGATATGGTAGAGGTGGGTTCAACAGACTGGCAGTGGGGATGTGAGTCCTTGGAACTCTTTGGAGAGACATTTGGAAGAGAGAATGGAGAAGGACTGGCAGTTGCATATGTGTATTTTATTTCTCTGCTCTGAAAGGGGCTAGAGTCACTTTTATACAGTGAAAATGGGTGAAGCTTAATGAAAAAGTGTTTCACCTATGTAAGACAAATTCCCGAAGTATACCTCACACCTCTAAAGAATTACTGGTTTTCCATATCAATGAAACCATGTAGCACAGCCTATTCACAGGTAACTGTAAACTGGAATTTAACTGATACCTTTTTCTAGAGCTGTGGCCCTGCAATCTAAACAGAAAAGCTTTTAAGAGAATGATATGCCAAACCATGGACTGATTTTTAGCTAAGACTGAGAACTATTTGCCCATGACCCTAAGGGAATTGTATGAATTAGTGGCTGCTGTAGTCTGAATGTGTCCCCCAAAGTGTATGTGTTGGAAACAACCCTCAGTGTGACAGTGTCACTTAGTTCATGAGGGCAGAACCCTCGCAGATTAATGTGGTTCCCTCTGGTGGTTGGCTTGTCTGTTTCGCAGTACTGGGATTGAACCCAGGGTCTTTGCACTGAACTACATCCCCAGCTCTTTCTTATATTTTATCATTATCATCATCATCATCACTACCATCATTGTCATCGTAATTTAAGACAGGGTATCAATAAGTTGCACTGAGTGGGCTCAAACTTATGATCCTCCTGCCTCAGCCTCCCAGGACTAGGATTATAGGTATGCACCACCATGCCCTACTCAATGTCCCTCTCTTAGGAGACCATCAGTTATAGTGAGAGGATTTGTTATAAAAGCAAGTTCAGCCCCCTCCTACCCTTCTGTCTTCCACCAGAGCAGCAGGAAGGTCCTCACCAGTTGGGGCCCCTCAACCCCAAACTTCCCAGCCTCCAGAACCACAAGAAATAACTTTCTGTGCTTCATAAACTGCCCAGTATTAAGCGTTGTGTCACGGCAGCACAAAATGGACTAAGACATTTCCTCTAGCGAGTGACCAGAGATGCCCCTTGGAATTCTGCTAAGGAGTCTGGCGACTGCTACGAAGGCAAAGCTTCTAAGAGCTCACCTGTGTAAGTAGCTGGAATTGGCAACTTCTTTTCAGGAAGGTTATTTAATCTTTAATATTGCCTAGAAATGGTTGTATTCATTTGCTAGTATTAATTTTTTTCTGCGATACTTTTTCTTTTTTTTCCCAGTATTGAGGATTGATGTTTTTACTTTTGCTCCGTTTACTTTTTTGGTGCTAGGGATCAAGTCAAGGTCTTGTATAAGCTAAGCATGTGTTCTACACTTACACCCTCAGCCCCTATTTTAAATTTAATTTGTTGCGAGTCATTTGAGTAAGGAGCACAACACAAAAAGTTGAAAACGACTGACCTAGATGCTAGAATTCATAGGCGTAGTGGTGCACATCTGTAATCCCAGCATGGACACTGAGGCAAGAGAATCACAAGTTCAAGTCCAGCCTGGGCAATTTAATGAAACCCTATCTCAAAATAAAAAAATAAAAATGGCTGGGAATGTAGCTCAGTGCAAAGGCCCTGGGTTCACTCCCTTGTACCAAAAAAAAAAAAAAAAAAAAAAGCAAAATGACCTTAATATACAATTTAGCCCTTCCTATTTTTCTAGCTAAAGAAAATTAATTTCAATCTAACAAATGTAATTTTAGAGGATAAAAATTAATTTTATTTAAATCTAGACAAACAATTGGACATTTGCTTAAATATTTCTCCCTTTACTCCTACCACACACCAGACCATTCCCAAGGCTCAGTGAAGAAAATGGTAAGAATGATCCAGCTGTTAGTATCAATATCAGGCAGGCTCTTTAGGCTCGAAAACAATGGAAAGGACACCAAGCCAAGTACTGTGAGTGCACACGCATTTGCACAGGGGCGCTTCCCTGGGGTCAGGGGCTGCAGCTGAAGGAATCACCCTGGACGAGGGGGTCCAGCTGCTCCTCAGAGGGGAGAAGCGAGCTTGGGTGTGCTGGGCTGGGCTGAAGTCCAGGAAGTGTCGCCTGGTCAGGGGTGTGGTTCCAAAAGATGACTCCTCCTGTGACCACCAAGCAATCATGGTCAACGTGTTCTGGAGGCTGAATTTTTGTGAGGTTGGCACCATGGTTCTGTGCAAAACATCCTGGTCTTGTGGGGCTGGGCCTTAAGATAGGGCTGCTGGAAAGAACACAGAGTGGGGACAGAACAGAGGGGAGAGAAAGCAAAGCAACAGACCAGCCGCAGTGGGCAGGCAACACGTGCAGAGCTGAGCAGCATCAGACCCAAAGGTGAAGGCAGCAAAGCAGGTAGACATAGAAGAGACGCCAGGCCTTTTTCATCCTGCTCCTCACCCATCAGACATCTGCAGGCCCAAGGGAGGGCTCAGTGTTCTTGGCAAGAGTGGCGAAGTTTGAGCCTAACCAGGGCGATTTAGCCGCTTAGTGAGACCCTGTCTCAAAACCTTAAAAAATAAGGCTGGAGATGTAGCTCAGTGCCAAAGCCCATGGCTCAATCCCTTGTGCCACAGAAACAAAATAGAGCCCCCAAAGCCCAAAACCCCAAAGCGTGTGGCCCTCAGATGGCTAAGACGTAATCTAGGAACCTGCTGTCATAACCACAGGTCCAACAAGTTATCTACAGCAAAGCCAGGGAGAGGCGAATAGTCACTACCCAGCCAGGTGACTCCAAAGTTAGAGATTTGAAGTCAATCAATGGTAGAGGGTTTATTTAGGGTTTTCTGGGTAACAGTTCCCTCACTTTGTGTTAATATCTGCTTCTGTGGTTTCACCAGAGTCCCTGATGGGTCTGCTGAAAAGAGCACAGCGAGCATGTGCTTTCAACCTGCCACAGGGGAGAGGGTAACAGTTTACTGTGCCCTGGGTGGGACTTTCTTGTCCCAGCCCTTTGTCTCTGTGGTGGTCCCTGTCTGGGCATGAATACCTATTAAGAAGAAAATAATTCAACAGATTTTTGTGATTATTTGTATTCTGAAATGTAGTGGAAGCATCTGATAGAAAATGCAAAAGGCTCTGGCATGGTGGCACACGCCTGTAATCCCAGCACTCAGGAGGCTGAGGCAGGAGGATCACCATGACCCCAAGGCCAGCCTGGGGTACATAGTGAGTTCAAGGCCAGCATGAACTACATAGTGAGACCCTGTCTCCAAAAAAAAAAAAAGAAAATGCAAAAGGCACAAAAGTACACAAGGGAGAAGTGTCCTCACACCTTGCCCTGGCCACCTGTCCCCTCCCCTCAGGGAGGGCCATGCTGGACCTCTGCAGGTGGGTGGGCAGTGGGCTAGAACTAATGTCATGATATCATCAAGAGAAACTACAGACAGCGAGTGGGGTCAATCTGAGGTAGCGCGCTTAGCCATCAGCAGGAAGTGCGGGGTTCCATACCCAACAGGGATCTGTTATTTGTTGGAACAGCACTAACAAAGCTGCAAACAACAGTCTTTACGCCCATTAGTAAATATTCATTAGCAGCCAGTATGCAGCAACATAAATTTCCAGCAAACACCACCTGTGGAATCTGGGTTTGAAGAATAATGTCAGACCTAAATAATTACACAATTTCCTAAGTTCTTCCCATTTTTTGTGATATGTGACCATGATCAAGTATACTTCTGGGTCATTTTCATTTATTTTTTTCACCACACAAAATAAAACAAATTCAACTTTAATTTTAAAATAGAGTTTATTGAATACTACAGTGAATTCAATACACTAAAAAATTGTTTTTCTTGTCAGTATTGGCACATCATCAATAAAGTACTGCTAAATTAACACTTCAAAATATTTTAAACTTGAAATCATGTTCCATAAAAAATAAATCCTAGTAGTGTTACAAAAGAATTTATATTAACTTACATGTCAAAGTATCTAAAAAATTCCATGCTTAAAGCAATCACCTAAAGAAAAGTTAAAAATCCAATCATGTATTTTTAAAAAGGTTTTCATTTAAGCAAAATACAACAGAAAGTAAAACAAATATGGCAAAAACTAACTTATATTAACTTGTCCTACTGGAATATGTCACAGATTAACTAGATAAACTTTAGATATTAAAGAAAGTAGAAAAGCTATTTATGATACTTTTTATGCCTAATCAAGAAATCACATGATAATACTTTACCGTCTTTTAGTTGCCCCTTACTTGCCAATAATAAGGGTGACCTTAAAATTGTTTTAAAAATAATTTGTTCTCTAATGAACATTTTCAGGCTGTCCTAAAGAAACATGAAGCAAGGAAATTTACATTTATAATCTATATATTACTCTGTCAATTTTTAAAAAAACTCTAAACACAGTACTCTAACACAGTAGAGAAACATATTCCAAAGAGGTGAATAATTTGACTCAGATCCTTTGAATCCAGAGTAGTTTTCTTCTGGAAAACATAAAGTGATTTATATTCAGTATTTTATTAACCCTGCCTCCTTCAGAATTATCCCCGAGGCAAATAGGATGATAACAATTTAAACTGCAGAACTGCTCATTTAGCATTATCTTGAACAAATTCATCCTTTCTTCTTCTTAATGGAAACTATAAAGCTCTTCAAACTGGTACATCCTACTAGCTCGAGATACAATTCTTAGGTTTCTGAAATTTCATTGGCTGAGATCAGGGTAAAATTTTAGAGATCAAGCTTAAGTAAATCAGTTCAAGTATTTTTAGTCCAATATAAAAAAGCCTTTTGTTTATATCTAAAGCAGAAATTGACCAAAGAAAATTAGAAAGCTATTTGTACTTATTACAAACACACCATTCCACCAAAACCTCTATGGATATGTAACTAAAATGTATAAATGAAAATACCATATGGAACAAAATTCTCTTCTTTCAAAAGAGTAGTAAGTTACAGACTCAACTGACAAGGAGTTGATAATCTAAAAAAAAATCTATAAGCTAAGGGAACAACAACAACAACAAAATGTGTTAGGGTATCAGGGTCTTTCTTATTTTATTTATTTATTTATTTATTTATTTAAGCCTTTTATTTATTTTTGCTGAACTAAACTGATGGAAAAATTATGTAATTATAATTTGAGATATTTAGTGATTTCTATCTGATAAGTCACAAAAATGTTCATAGGGACTTTCTAGGCGATAATACTTTTTGGCAGTAAGTATTAATAAATACAATGTATTTTGGTGTTTTAAGACACGTTTAAGAAAAACTCAGCTTCTCTTCCTCTTCAAGTCATTGATGGCAGATAAACAGGGAAGAAAGAGTTAAATTTTCATCTTCCCTATTCTTTGTTCATTTTGACTCCCAACAAAAAATATTTCTGTACTTTCATTTCTTTATATAACCATTTTCGACTAGGTTACTAGGAGGATTATTTAAGTACGATATAAAGTTGATATTGAGGATTGACTCTAGGAATTTCTTTACTATTATTTTTTCTATTTAATCAGTAAGAGTTTTTCATTTTTTCTCTTGGTGGTGCTGGGGATCAAACCTAGGGCTTGTGCACACCAGGCAAGCGCTCTGAGACCACGAGCTACCCCTTAGCCCATCAGTAAGGGTTTAATAGCAAACTAGACCAAGGTTGACTTCTCTGATAACTAATGGTTGGATAAAGTACAGTCTGTACCAAGTAACCCCAATCTCTAGATATACTAGTTAATGTTTCCCTGGAGTAAAATCTAAAATCTAGGATAAAAACTATCAGTCATGAAACAAAATTATTTTGAGAAATTATCTTATTTAAGTGTAGTTGAGACAAAATAAAAAACCCAGTAACTTTAATATTCTTCATAAAAGGTGGTTGAGGCTTTTGACTGTGATAAACCTTAGATGAGAGTACAGATAATTTTACTAAAAAAGCTGTATTTTGGCAAGCATACTACTGACATTATAAATGAAAATATAGTTGGAGTTTTAAAATGGCACTTAGTCTTTTCTCTATCAGAGTCTGCCAAATAAATTAGATTCTTTGGGAAAAAATTCAAACTTTATATAATGGAAGAAAATTAAGATTAACTCCTACTTATCAGTAAATTATCTACCATAGGCAAAAGGACCCTTAGCTGTATTAACTATTTGCAATTTACTTTGCAAAAGTTAACAATTAAATAAAAGCATTTAATACTAAATTTAGTTCAAACATCAAAGGTCTGATCCATTTTAAAAAGTATTAGGTTTTTTGTTTTGTTTTTTGGTACTAGAGATTAAATCCAGAGCTTTCCCACTGAGCCACATGCCCAGCCTTTTTGAGGGTCTCACTAAATTACTAACTTGCCCAGGCTGGGCTTGTTTTTGAGATTCTCCTGCCTCAGCTTACAGTGCTAGGATTACAGAGATGTACTACCACACACAGCTTTTTTTTTTTTAACTAGGGATTGAACCCAGGGCCTTTGGACTGAGCTATATCCCCAGCTTTTCTCTCTCTCTCTCTTTTTTTTTTTTTTATGTTGAGACAGAGTCTTTGGCTTTGGCTAGGCTCAAACTTGCGATCCTTTTGCCTTAGCCTTCCAGAGTGGTGGGATTACAGGCATGTGCCACCATACCTGGGTATTTTTTATCTTTTAGTAAGATGAATTGGCCTTAAGATGAAAGAGTAGATCTGTTCACGTATTTTGTGCATTATTTACTCAGATATGCAAAATCTTGCTGCTTCTGCAATCGCCTGCAGATTTGGGACTTTCATAGAGAAAGTAAAAGAAAATGAAAAGATAACTTGATCTCTGACTTCAAGGATAATGATTAAGGCCACACTTGAGATTTTTGCAAAGAATGAGAAAAGAGTTTTTCAAAGTTGGAAGTTACCAGCATGATTTACTGGTCTCATGTACTTATTCTGTAGATGAGAAAACAGATCCGACAGTCCATGAGTACTTTACGTGTTAGGAAACCATCATCCTCATGGTTAACTGCAGTGGCCCACAGGGAAAGGAGAGGGGGCTAGGGGAAGACGACAAGGATGAGGAATTGTTAAGGATGTTACTCTCAAACAATGAGCCATAAGTGTTAATATATTATTTGACAAACAAAATTTTTTAAAAGATCAAAGTTTAGCATCAATAGAATCAAATTTCAAAGATGAGAAATACCAAAGTGAAATTGAAAGTATAGAAATCAAAACTGTATCTTCAAGAAAATGGTGGTTTAGCCTGGTGTGGTGTCGCATGCCTGTAATTCCAACATTCAGGAGGCTGAGGCAGGAGAATCATGGTGAGTTTGAGGCCAGCCTGGGCTACATAGTGACTTTAAGGCCAGCCTGAACTACATAATGAGACCCTGTCTCATAAAAGAAAAAAAAAATAGAAGAAGAAAAGAAAAGAAAAGAAAAAATGGTGGTTTACTATGAACCACACTTCAGTTCCTGTGTCCTCTCATGACTAGCTCTATATGCTATACAACTAGTTCTATGTGCTTCTCTGTACCTGAAAAAAATAGAACATAGTACATGTGAAGTAATTTAGCTTCTCAAGTTTAAATGATGGTTGTAATTTTTAAAAACATATTACAAAAATCTTTATATTTATTCCCAAATTATATATTTATAACCTCTGCCTAAGGTCCAAACCCTCCCTGTTGCACAGCTGCCTTCTTGCATGGTCTTAAACAGTTATTCCTTGAGAGGGGATACAACATGCATGATTCCTTGACGAAAAAAATCTGTGCAGAAACGTTCTGACAGTTATACTTCGATCTGTCATTAGAGCTGAAGGAAATATATTTCAGTAAGGAAAGTACAGGGGTAAGCCAAGGAATTTTAAAATATATATAGTGTATATAATACATTTTGGAAATTACACAGACCATATGCTTTTATTTAATGTGAAGGCACAACTTTAATTAAAAGCAAATGCATTTTAATTATTTATAATTATCAGTACCAGCTCATAGAAATATATATTTGCAAAAATGTCACTGAAAATGCTTTCAGAATGTCAATTTAAAAGTTGATTTAAAAGTCAAACTCTATTGGTAGAAAATCAAGAACATGTTATTGCAGGTCTACATAGTATTATTGCTGGGCAATCTGTTCATCAGTAGTCACTGGGCTTTCTTCATTTGTTGAATAGTCCAGATGGTTCATCATCTAGGAATAAATAAAAGATGTCAGAAAAATGCAAATTTTCAACTTGACCTTGATATTCACTAATTTAGCAAAAGGATTCCAAACTTTATCAAAGATGCAGAATGTCGTAATTACCCCGACACACAGACCAACAGGAATCATTCGATGAGATTTTTTTGTTTCTAATTTTAAAATCCTAAGGCAGTGGGATTAGATTCTGTAGCAGCCTCCCGTGGGCTGTTCTACTCTGGGTGCGCAGGAAGGTTTCTGTTTTGTTGCCTTCCAGTGAACAGTGAGTGGTCTCTGTTAAATGTCACTGGGACTTCTAATTATTTTTAGAAGTCACAAGCTGTAGGTGAGGAATCTACAGAGATACCCAGAGGGCCTCTGCTTGCTCCTTTTGGTGCAGTGTTCTGCTTCTAGGGAGATATCTGGTCAGGGCGACACCGAACTTTCCTGGAAGCCTCATCATGTGACTCTGGGCCACTTTTACAGGAAAGGCTAAAAGACTCCAGGTCAAATGAAGTAGTTCAGTGAAGTCTCCATCTTACAGTGAAAAATGGGGGACAGTTTGTCCATTAAAAACAGCTGCTGTGGCAGGAAGAAGTAGGCAGGCCACAGTGGTGGGTCAGTCGAAGGCCAGGTGAGGCAGGTCGAGGTGGAAATCAGGTAAGATGAGGCAAAGACTCTGAAAGTAGGGCAAAGGCCCTGGGCCAGCCTGGAGTGATGGGGGGTCATGGGGGGCCGCCAGGGGCAGTTCAGACCCTTTCATCTCTCCCTCAGCCCCATCCTCTCCAAAGCTTTGTTATTCTCCATTTCCAGAATGGCTCTTCTCTACTCCCAGCTCAAAATCTGTCTTCTCCAAGCAAAACTCGCAGCAATCAGGTCCTCCACGTGAAGTTAGGGTCTCTTTTCCCTGTAGTTTTTGGACTTTAAACACTCACATTCCCCCTGCCGAGCAGGTGTGTGTGCCTCTCTCAATGTTCCAACTCATAGTGCTTTTAAGAGATGTTATACGTCACTCTCGGTTAACTCTTCATAAGGTAGTGAGAGAGCGGCTGAAGCTGGAGACCGACCACACATGCAGGGCTGCAGCGAGGCCAGCCTCAAGGACACAGAACGCCTGCGGCGAGTCACATGGATAAGGTGCTCCAGCCTCAAGAACACAGAGCGCCTGAGACAAGCCACGTGGATAAACTATTAGGCGGAGGGGTTTCAACCTCCTGAGTGTAAAAATAAACGCATTGCAGCCATTGGGGCCCTTCCTCCTTCTCTCTCTTCCTTCCTTTCCATCAGGAGAGAGGGCTCCATCTGGCCTCAGTTTTCTGTCTTCTGACTCTTGTCCTTTCTTCTCCATGCTCTCACCATCCTCACCCTGGGAACTACGAGAGCTGCGCAGGACATGGCATTTGGCACCTGAACAGGGACCCAGGGAACGAGGAGACGCATCAGATAGCAGGTAAGAGGAGACCTCTAGCTGTGCACTCACAAAGAGGCACCAGAGACGCCAAAGAGAAAAAGGTTCCAGAGAAGCCAAAGAGAAAAAGAGGCTCCAGAGAAGTCAAAGAGAAAAATGGGCTCATTAGAGCCAAAAGAGCAAAACGGGCTCACAAGAAACAAAAGGGAGAGAGGTGTATTGACTTTATCAGGTGTTAAACACGAGGCAAGTAGGTTCTCAAGAACAACAGATGTATAAACAAACCCTTGTTCTATTATGGATTCCTGTACTTACTTTTTCTTTGTGGACCTGGATCAGGGAGTGTCTCGATGGTCATGTGCCTGTTGAGATGACCACAGAGAATCTGGCTTGGGACACTATTTTAAAATTAAGTCTCAAGCAGAAAAAGATGGTGGAGCAACAGCCCCCTCACCCCGAGCTTAAACCCTATAGCTTTGCTCAGTCAGATAAGGAAGGAGCTGTGGGGGACAAAAAAGAAATAGCTAAAGCATGTTTAAGTCTGGGGAATTATTGATTGTGCAAGGGAAACTTTCTTGATTTGTGCATGGATCAGGCTGCCCGCAAAGCAGCTCAGCGCAGCACAGAGCTGCAGGAGGGAGGGGCACAGGCCCCGCGGAGAGAGGGCCCCGCTCTGGCCGAGGCGGACTCAGCTGGGATGCCCCAGCCTCCCCAGTGCCCTCAGGCCTACCGGCCACACCCACGGCCCCTTGCACCCCACACTCAGCTTGGGGCTGCAGGAGCCACAACAGCCCAAATCGGAGGAGGGAAAAGCCAGGGAAAAAATGGCAGCCATGGTTGCAGAGGCAATGACTGCGGTGTCCTCTGGGGTAGGGGGCGCCAGCGAAGCCGACCCGGAGATGGAGCCCATCCCTGGCAGCGAGGCAGGCACTGACCCCCTCCTGGTCACCACCACTGAAGCGTCGGTGCTGAACAGCAACTGAGGGGCAACAGTCCTCACCTCAGGCTGACCAGCCGCAGCCGCTGCCAGGGGAGCTCGCCTGCCCTCGCTGCCCCGAGGCAACGGGGCGGGAGCCACAGCCAGAGGCAGAAGCAGCAAGCAGGAACCCCGGGTGCTCAAATACAGGCTACGAGTTTTTCTTCTGTTCCAAAGACTGAATTGTAGGCTGTTATATGGGCCTTACAAGATCATTCATCCATTCCAATTAACCTCTTTTCAGACAGTGCTTTTGTTTGCAGTGTGATGCGCCACTTTGAAACTGCCACCATTCACACTAACTAGGGAGATCTTTTTCATTATTTCACATTCTCCAAATTGCAGTTTGGTCACGCCATGTCCCCTGTTTCATCGGTCATTTACATTCCCATTCCCAATTGCGGGGGCCTCTCACTGAGGGAAATGCTACAATAGACAGATTGCTGGCTACTGTCACTGTTACTCCCTGAGATACCATTCAACAGGCTTCTACCTCCCATGCCACCTTCCATCAAAACACTTCTGCACTGCACAAACAGTTCCATTTAACTCGGGAACAGGCTCAACAAATCGTTAAACAATGTTCCTCATGTGTCATACATTTTCCCTCACTCACCCCAACCATCTCTGGCAAATGGATGTCACTCACATTCCTGAGTTTGGCTCTGTACACTGGGTCCACATTTCAGTGGACACTTCCTCAGGATTTATTTTTGCTTCTGCCCACACTGGTGAAGTAGCTAAACATGTCATTGCTCATTGCTTGGATGCCTTTAGCACCCTTGGCTGCCTGCGGGCATTTAAGACAGACAATGGTCTGGCTTATTAACATTTGGAGTGCTGCCTTCCAGATGTTTTGTAAAACTTTTCACATTTCCCTTACCACGGGAATTCCTTATAACCCTCAAGGTCAAGGAACTGTTGAACATGCTCACCATACACTCGAAATTCAAATACAAAAACAAAAGGGGGAATCCGTCCCTACAAACTTCATACCTCCTAATAGACTTCACTTGGCATTGTATACTATTAACTTTTTAAAATCCTACTAGGGATGGGACTACAGCAGCAGAAAGACAATTCAATCAGGTAAAAGAAAAGAGGCTGGGAAGGATCCTTTGGAAAGATCTTCATACTAGACAATGGAAGGGACCCAGCCCACTATTCACTTGGGGTCGAGGGTATGCTTGTGTCTTTCCAGAGAATGCTGAACAGCCTATCTGGGTGCCAGGGCATGCTGTGCGGCTGCATCATGGATCCAGACCTGAAGAAGGAGTAGATTCCACCTCTCAAGAAGCTGATGCTCAGTCCTGAGGCAGTGATGCCTTGAGACTGCACCACAGCCAATAGACAAAGATGGGGCTAGACCCCACCTGGGGTCAAATAAAGAAATTGACCCAGGATGCCCAGGAGATGGTAACCAAAAACTGGGAAAAGAAGGTCTGAGTAGGTGACAGAGTATATGGAGACAACTGAGCTGCAGGCTACGTGAAAGAAAGGGACATGAAAGTTTCCAGTATTCTCAAGACAAAATAAAATACAAAATTATATATTAATTATAGATAAAAGATTTTGTTCCTTCCAAATTTTCTTGTAAGAGATCTCTGCTAATTGACCTACAAAAAAAAATCTGACTGGTCTATTTATTATAATAAACTTCTAGAATTATAAAAAGTTATAATTTAATTTGGCCAAAAATATATATACATTTTTTGTGTGTGTGTGTACCGGGGGGTCGACCTCAGGACCTCGCGCGCCAACAGGCACCCGTGCCGCTGAGCGATATCACTGGCCCCTTTTTCGTATGTGGGTTCTGGGAGTCGAACTTGGGCCCTCGTGCTTGCAAGGCAGGTGTGTACGCCACTGAGCCATCTCACCGGCCCCCCAAAAAATATATTTAAATGCACTGAGTGTGTAAGCTGATTGACTGTGTATCTGTTTGTCTATTTATCAGCTGTTTTTGTTTGAGCTCAACAATTTTCTTTTTTCTTCTTTTCTTTCCTTTCTTTTTGCATTTTTGAATTTTCGAAGCATTTGTCTGATATGCTTCCACCTGGGTTGCCAGCTGGTCAAAATGATGCTAAAACTGGCTGTGTAAATGCAATGTATATTGTTATGTATTATGACTTGAAATTCTCTCATTGTTCAAAAATAATGTGTTAAATGTCATGATTGGGTTTTCATAAGTCATCAAAAAATTATTAAGACAATTAAAAATCCCTTGGGGTGTGGAGAGACTATTGGACAGGACTTCAACTGATGAATAAGGAAGCAACTGCCTGGATAATTATCCAGTTCTTGTTCATTAGTGGGAAGCCCCAGTAATCTCCATAGCCTTTTGGGAGACACCCCCAATAAATTGGTCATCAGCAAAAGGTTAAGTTTTCTAGAAATAATATAATAAGGTTTTCTCACAAAAAATGCTCTTGGTACATAACTAAATTAAGAAACAAAGGTTTTTCACATGGGTATGACAATTCATTGTTAATCTCATGCTGTATTAAATGTATTCATGCTTTCCAGGTGTACCATCTTCTAAAACGTAAAACTGGGATTGTTTATGGTGATGGACCTTTTCTTTCAGATTCGGACATTTGCCTTTCTTTTGTGTTCCAATTAAATGTGATAGAAGGTTCATGTCAAGCCAACATGAGGTCACCAGTCAGTAATAATAACAAAAACTTATGTGATGTATATGCTATATATGCACTTTTTTTTTTTTTTTGGTACCAGGAACCGAACTCAGAACCTTGTGGTTGCCAGGCAGGTGCTGTGCCACTCAGCTATATCACCGGCCCTATACTACTTTTTTTTTTTTTTTAATGTGGGTACCGGGAGTCTAACTCAGGACCTCGCGCTTGCCAGCAGGCGCTTGTGCCACTGAGCAATATCACCAGCCCTTTTTTTCCTTTATGTGGGTACCGGGAATCAAACTCAGGACCTTGCATTTGCCAGGCAGGTGCTTATGCCACTGAGCTATCTCACTGGCCCCTGCACCACTATACTTAGAGATGCCTGGACATTAAGTGGTCCAGACAATGTCACAAATTTCTTCAGTGACATCTCATTAAAGGTCAACGAGTTAGGTAAAACTTCTTATGTATTAGATAGAGATGACTGATTAAAAGAGCTATACTGGGCCAGGTATATAGCTCAGTAGCACAAGCACCTCTCTGGCAAGTGCAAGGTCCTGAGTTCAATTCCTGGTACAAAAAAAAAAGAGCTATACTATGTCGAAATGGAAATTTAAGTATGTCACAAAAATGTCATCATGATCATCATGCTACAATATTATGTATGGTTTTGATTTAAATTTTCTGCATAAAATTATATAACTGTTGCCTGCTAGCATTCGACAGAGATTCAACTATTAGAACATCCATGGTTGTTAGAAAATAATGGTTCTATTTTATGTTCCAACGTGCTTGATGTTCAGATAAAATAGTAATATTAAGCTCACTGCCCCCATTACAAAATGTTATATTATTAACCTTCTCTTGTGGATGTTCAACAACCGAGTTACAGAGACCAAAAACCAGAAAGACAGACGGGCTAAGAGGACAGCCGATATTTTGGCCCCAGCCCACAAAGGTCAATGAGGACTCAGGACACGAGGGAACTTTTCAGCGACATCCTGCAACTCTGGTGAGTTACACAAACTCCTGATCAAGGAGAATGTAGGACCAGAGGATATAGATCTATGGTGTACAGTGTGCCTAAGGAGAGTCACTAGGAGAAAAGGGTCTTCCAAGCTTTCACGGAAAGCAAGCTGGTCAAGCAATGGCCGTGATTCATCCAGACAACTGACACTGACTGAAGAACTAGAGGTGCTGTACATGGTTCCAAGGTAAACCCTGAGGAAACTAAACTGACCTTGATAAACAGCAAAAATGGATTAATACAGGTCTTACCTTCATTTGGTCTTGAACATCCAGCAGAAAAGTACCACCACAGAGGTGTAAAACAATCGCCAACTACACTAGGAACTGATCGCTGTTTGGGATAATGCGCTATATAGGATTAAATTGCTCTATGCAGGGACTTAAAATCTTTGCACTGGGAATCTTTAGCCTAAATCAAGCAAGTTCATCTAGAATGAAAAGTGTTCGAAAATAAAAAGCTCTTCTACAGAATCCTCCAAACACAGCTCCTCCAACTCCAACTGACCACCCATCACTTGTAACTACAAAACAGAAACGGGGGAGATGTGGGGAGCAGCTGAGGCTGGAGATCGATCACACATGCAGGGCTGGAGCGAGGCCAGCCTCAAGGACACAGAGTGCCCGAGGCGAGTCACGTGAATAAGCTGCTCTAGACTCTGGAACACTGGGTGCCTAAGACGAGCCACGTGGATGAACTATTAGGCAGAGGGATTTCAACCTCCTGAGTGTATAAATAAATGCGTTGCAGCCATTGGGGCCCTTCCTCCTTCTCTTCCTTCCTTCCTTTCCATCAGGAGAGAGGGCTCTATCTGGCCTGTTTTCTGTCTTCTGACTCTTGTCCTTTTTTCTCCATCCTCTAACCATCCTGGGAACTTTGAGAGCTGCACGGCATGTGACAAGATACAGCTGTAATGCTCCAGCCTATACCCACTGACAACCAGACACTTGGTGTGTGTGTGTGTGTGTGCGCTTCCTAATTATGTTTTGCAGTCCTCATAAGATTATCATGATTGCCATATGCTATTTTAAGTGAAGTACTTTTGAAACATTAAACTAGCTGGGCGTGGTGGCACACGCCTGCATCCCAGCACTCAGGAGGCTGAGGCACAAGGATCAGCACGAGTTCGAGGCCAGCCTGGGATACATAGTGAGTTCAAGGCTGGCCTGAACTACATATTGAGACCCTGTCTCAAAAAAACGAACTAAACCAAACCAAAAAATCCCATACGATACTGAACTAAATTTATATCTCTACAGTCTTTATAAAGTCCTTTTTGTAAGTACCAAAGTTTTTGCTATTATTTTGGAGTAATCAAATGTAAAACAAGCTATATAAAATAAAGTGAGAGACCAGGCGTGGTGGTGCACACCAGTAATCCCAGCACTCCAGGAGGGTGAGGCAGGAAGACTACAAGTTTGAGGCTAGCCTGGGCAAATTTAGCAAGACCCTGGCTCAAAATAAAAAATGAAAAAGAGGCTGGGATATAGAATACCCTGGGTTCAATCCCCCATACCCAAAAAAAGAAAATGTTGCAGTACAGGTTGAGCTTTCCTAACCCCAAAATCCAAAATATGAAATACTCTAAAACCCCTAGCTTTTTCAGTGACAACCTCACACAGGTAGAAAATTCCACATCTGACCTCGTGGAAAGGGTTAAGAGTCAAAATGCAGGTGCACGGGAGGTACTATGCAAAATCACCTGAAAGTGGACCATAAGAGGCAGTCATTATGAAACCTGAATGAATTTCATGTTCCAGCTGGGTCGCCCCCAGGACACTTCATTATGCAGAGGAGTCACATCCCAGATCCAAACGGAGGACACAGGAATCCGAAACACTGGCTCCCAAGCGTTGTGGACAAGGTATGCATGATCTGGGTATGTCTTTAGTGTCTGTGGTGGTGCTGATGGTCTTTTCATGCTGTTTTTCAGTGGGCAAACTGTCCCTCCTTTCTTGCTGTAAGATGGAGACTTCATAGAAATACTTGAGCATTTGACTTGGAGTCTTTGAGTCTTTTCTGTAAATTTCTCTGATCAAAAGTAGCAACATTTCTATACAATTCATTAAAAGTACTACAAATTTGGAAATCTTAATTGTAAATTCTTTTCTATAGCCCATGGCTAGTTGAACTGTATTTCTTTTTTTTTTTTTTTTTTATGTGGGTACCAGGAGTTGAACTCAGGACCTTGTGCTTGCCAGCAGGCGCTTGTGCCGCTGAGCAATATCACTGGCCCTTTTATTTCCTTTATGTGGGTCCTGGGAGTCAAACTCAGGACGTCGCGCTTGCCAGGCAGGCGTTTATGCCACTGAGCTATATCACTGGCCCTGCACTGTATTTCTTTAACCTTTTATTCTGGAGGGTTTCAAGAGCCACAGTACTCAGTTCCATTGATTTGATTTTCCAGTAAGCTTTAGTTTTAATTAGTGTGGAATAAATAAATAAGGGTTTTTTTCTCTTGAGAGAAACATCCAGCAGAGTCATAATTACTTTGACACACAGACTAATAAATCACTTGATGCAACTTTTTTGTTTTGAAAATTCAATTTCATCTTATGGACAAGGAGACAGAGTCCTCAGAGATTAAATAACTTGTGAGAATGGTAAACACTATAATAGCCAGGCATGCTTGTAATCCTAGCACTCGGGAGGCTGAGGCAGGAGGGTTGCCCCGAGCTCTAAGTCAGCCTGGGCTACATAGTGAGTTCAAGGCCAGCCTGAATTACACAGCAAGATCCTGTCTCAAAACAAACAAATAAAAAAAACAACCCCTCCAAAGCCCCACTAGAATATACTTTCACTCACAAATAACAGCAAACTGAACTAATTTTGACTTTAAAGGTTGGACACAAGCAATAAGAGTTTTCTTTTTTTTTTTTTTTTTTTTTTTTTTTTGTGGGTACCGGGGGGTCGACCTCAGGACCTCGCGCGCCAACAGGCGCCCGTGCCACTGAGCGATATCACCGGCCCCTTTTCCATATGTGGGATCCGGGAGTCGAACTCGGGCCCTCGCGCTTGCAAGGCAGGCGCTTATGCCACTGAGCCATCTCACCGGCCTGCAATAAGAGTTTTCTTCTTCACATGAACAGGGAAATAATTTTATGAAGCAATTATGTTGTATAGCTTTCAAAAATGCTAGTTTTCTGGAAAAATGAACTCTCTTCGAACAATAATTTTTAATGCTTTGTGACTAAATTGCCTAAAATTTCAGCAAATTTCTGTTCTTCATTATTTTAAAATTTGGTGCACAATGGAAAAATAGCTGAGTCTGAACAATTTTTTCTCTGGGGCTTCTGATGACTTAGGATTTCTCCTTTTACAAGTAAATTAAAGGAACCAGATTTAACAGAAATTCAAAGTTACAATATTTAAACCAGGAAAATGAAAACCTAGTTAATGAATTGAAAAATAACCAAACCAACAAACCAAAACAAAAACTCTCGGCTCCTATAATAACAGCAAATATATTTTTGGAGGTTTTTCTGGTTTGTTTTTTTTGAGACAGGGTCTCGCTATGCAGTTCAGGCTGGCCTCAAACTCGTAGCCCTAGTTTTTTATTTTTCTCTTGGTGGTGCTGGGGATCAAACCTAGGACCCTAGTGAGCAAGGAAGGTGCTAGAATCAACCACAGACACAAATGAGCTATGGAGAACTTCAAGGAAATGTAGCTTTAATTCTTCAAAGTATAGAACGACCCTAAATATTCAACTGTTTCCAGTGCGAGGTGCCACAGAGAGGAACCACACACAAACTATTCAAAATAGCTGTCCCCACCCCACCCTCATTTGTGGTACTAGGGACCAAACCCAGGGAGCACCGAGCTCCTCTGCCCTACCCCAGGTCTTTTGATTTTTTGAGACAGGATCTCACTAAGTTGTGTAGGCTGGCCTTGAATTTGAGATCTTCCTGCCTCAGTTTCCCAAGTAGCTGAGATTAAGCTGTGCACCACTGTGCCCAGCTGGCCAGTCCTTTTTAGGGATAGGAGAGGTGTGGGGTAGGTAGAAAAGGGGCTTCTACTTTTTTTTTTTTTAATGTGGGTACCAGGGGTCGACCTCAGGACCTCATGCTTGCCAGGAGGCAGTTATGCCACTGAGCTATCTTACCGGCCCAAGGGGCTTCTACTTTTAAACACTTTTGTGTCCCTTGATTAAAAAATGCAGATATGCAATACTTTATAACTTTAAAACACACAAGCAGAAAAATTACTGAAGTGAAAAGAGCACTGGAGTCTGCATAAAGATTTTAGAATATTAACTGCCAGTAACATTAACCCATAAATCATTAAAACAGAACACGAAGACCAGAAATGCCGGAATGAGTATTTTATTATTTTGCCCACAGTTTCAATTATTTTCTGGATAACCTCTTAAAAAGAAATTTCTGGGTCAAAGTAAATGGTAAAGTTTGGTACATGCCCAGGAGAGAATATTACACAGCCACTAAAATGATTTTTACAAGGAATTTGAAATGAAAATGCACTGAAAAAGCGAGCTATGAACTCCTAAGAGCATCATCCAGCCATCTACACACTACCTAGAGAAGGCCTAAGGAGATTCCTGTCAACCTTAGCTGTCCCTTGGTGGCAGGACTGTGGGTAGATTTGATTTTCTTGTACTTTTTACATTTTCCGAATTTTCTATAGCAAGCACCTATTTTTATAACAAAATACATAAGAGCTACATTGAAAGGAAATGACTTTTTTTTATGGGTACCAGGGGTCGACCTCAGGACCTCGCGCGCCAGGAGGCGCCCGTGCCGCTGAGCGATATCACCAGCCCCCTTTTCATATGTGGGTTCCAGGAGTCGAACTCGGGCCCTCGCGCTTGCCAGGCAGGCGCTTACGCTGCTGAGCCATCTCACCGGCCCAGGAAATGACTTTTTCATAACTAAAAATAAAATGGTGATGAAAATGACAAGATGCATGTAATTCTCTAACAATACCAGATTTAAATTCTAAGTTAAGATTTAGTGTCAGGTCCGGGGATATAGCTCAGCAGCACAAGTGCCTGCCTGGCAAGTGCAAGGTCCCTAGTTCAATTCCCGGTACCAAAAAAACCCCAACAACAACAACAACAAAAGCTTTAGTGTCAGCCTTAAACAGGCCCATAACATGTCCTCTCTATCCTGACTTCCCTCATAGTCAGTAAGTGTCCTAAGTGGTGGACACTCCTGTGGCCAGCCTGTCCCAGGCCCTGCTTTCCCTCTCTGCCCTTGCCCACCTCATATGCTAATGATGCCCCCACATGCCACCTGCAGCTGGGTCTGTCTCCAGCCCACAGACCATTTACTCAACAGTGGGCTATGACTGGAGAACATGAGTGTTTACATTTTTAAAAATTACAACAGTGAATAACTGCCATTACTTTCTCTCAGAATCCTCCCCCTCACTTTGAACACACTCATCCCATGGGTCTCGCCACTTTCTGCAGCAGCTCTGGAGTCCTCTTTCCTGAGGGTCATTAGTTGTGCTGTCCTAGCTGCCTTGGTGTCCTGAATCCATTCAAAACTTTTCCCTTTCATGGTCATTTTTGACGTTGGGGAAGAGCCGGAGTTGCGTGGTGCCAGACCCAGGGAATTAAGTGGATGAGGACACAGCATCAGGTTTTTTTTTTTTTTTTTTTAATGTGGGTACCGGGAGTCGACCTCAGGACCTCGTGCTTGCCAGCAAGCGCTTGTGCCACTGAGCGATATCACCGGCCCTTTTTTCCTTTATGTGGGTTTTGGGAGTGGAACTCAGGACCTCGCGCTTGCCAGGCAGGCACTTATGCCACTGAGCTATCTCACCGGCCCCCAGCATCAGGTTTTTATGAGCTGTCTTTCTGTTGGATGGCACTCAGCAGCAGCATTCACTGTAGTTTTTTTTATCACATCTCATAAAGACATTCAGGACCATGGGATAAGTGCTGTTCAAAGTGAGGGGGAGGATTTTTGAAGGGGATTAACAGCGATGTGCTTTTTTGAGACAGGGTCTTGCTCTGTAATTCATGCTGGCCGTGAAACTCACTAGGAGGTACAGCCTGGCCTCAAACTCACAGCAATCCTCCTGCCTCAGCCTCCAAGTGCTGGGATTACAGGCATGCACCATCACAGCTGGCTTGTAATAATTCGTAAAAGATTCACCATGTATTTTGACCACACTTCATATTATTTGTCTCTTCCTGTGTTCTACAGGTACTCTGGGATGTCCAACACTGAATTCACGTCCAACACTTAAAATGTCCATCTGAATTCATCATCTTCCTCCCCAAACCTGCTGCTCTCTGCTGTAACCTTGGACTCCCCCTTTCCTCTCCCCACACAGAATCCAGCACCAGACCCCATCGACTATGCCCTGCATTTCTCTTGACCCCGCCTACTTCACTTCAGCATGGGCTGTGAGACTTTTCCGCTTGCTTCCCCCTCCAGTTTTCGTCTGCTGACCCCACTCGACATCACACCCATCTTAAGCCCCACCCAGTTCCCAGAATGCCCCTCTTCCGGAGGAGCCCGTGAAGACACAGCTCAAGGCGAACACATGGCTCAGGCTTCACTCAGCATCCTTTAGAGAGCTTCCCCAAAGCACTGCGACCCTGATCCGAATCCACAAACGCCCACGTCCCTTCTCTGGCTCCGTGGTGCCCATCCTTACCAACACCTTTATCACATTGTTAGCGACATCACCTGGCTGTTCCCTACTCAACTGGAACTTTCCGGAGGCCATGGGACTAGGCCTGTGTGTCACTTGTTCATCTTCTATCACCAGGATCTAAAATGCTACCTAATTCACTGTCCTGCTCAATAAATATTTGTTAAATGAAGAAATATAAAACTAATAAAAACGATAATGATCCTTGCTGGGTATGGTGGTAAACGCCTGTAATCCCAGCACCAGAGGCTGAGGCAGGAGGATGGCTGTGAGTTCAAGGCCAGCCTAGGCTACATAGTGGGAAAAAAAAAGGCAACGAGTCCTTGTTGGGATGTGATATCCAAAGGATAGTAGTAGAGTGTGTGCTGTAGGATACACTTTAATTTTTAAAAAAAACTATGAATATAAAAAAATCTGTGCTTGCCTAGCCTGTATGAGGCCCTGAGTTTGATCCCCAGAACCAGAAAAAACAAAAACCAAGAACAACAAAATCTACGTGCATGTCACCTTCATGGAAATGTTAAAAGCTACCTTACTAGTTTAACCAAGGACCTGTGGCTATAAACTAGTTCTCTGTACATGAATATAAGTTGGGACAACAACACTGTGTGGTAGGCAAGGCACGTATTATTATTTTACACAAATCTCCAAGAAATGGCATGGTTTACCTGAAAGAATAGTAAACTAGTGCCTTTCCCAATGATCGCAGCCTGTAAGACGACGTGCTGACCACCTGTCATTAAAGGACACTACGAGAGACGCTGCAGAGAATGCCAATGTGCACATGGACTTGGAACTGCTCCTCCAGTGACAGTCGAAGCCAGCTCCTCATGCGGACGCAGACATGGAGCACTCGGGCTGGCTGGAGGGCCGGCTGCCCCAGAGCTGCCTTCACGGAGGGGCCAATGCTGGCCAGACCTCAGCAGGCAAAGGTTTCCCAACCCTCCTTCACTTTGGCGCAAAGAGACTTTTTTTTTTTTTTTTTTTTTTTGTGGGTACCGGGGGGTCGACCTCAGGACCTCGTGCGCCAACAGGCACCCGTGCCTCTGAGCGATATCACCGGCCCCTTTTTCGTATGTGGGTTCCGGGAGTCGAACTCGGGCCCTCGCGCTTGCAAGGCAGGCGCTTACGCCGCTGAGCCATCTCACCGGCCTGGCGCAAAGAGACTTTGCCAGAATACAAAGAACATTCAGGGAAAGAAGAAAGGGGTTTAACTTCTGAGAAGAAAAACTCGAACAGTAGAGTTTGGTATCAAAACTTCATTTCAGGAATTTTAAAGAAAGGACATCTTGTTCCATTACAGTCTGAAATGGGTGACCTGGTGAGGCGCATTCAGATGCTGGAGAGCACATGTATAATATTTTATCTGTGCAACCTTAGGACTCTTGCTGTCCATAGCTAAGATCAGTCTCAAACTCCAGTACTAATTTTATGCGTAGTTTCATCTTCCTCAAGTTTACTTTATTGAAGATCTTGTTTCTTTTGAGACAGGGTCTTACCATGCAGTTCAGGCTGACCTTGAACTCAGGATGGAGCCCAGGCTGGCCTCAAACTTACAGTGACCCTCCTGCCTCAGCCTCCTGAGTGCTAGGATTATAGGTGTGCACCACCATGCGTGGCACCTTAATGAGGATTTTGCAAGTGCATATGGAGACACTGTCTTGTCTCCCTGAGAGCTGCTGTTGTACCTAGCAGATCTACAGCTCTGATACACACTGGCTGTCCCCATCTGACTCGTCAGGGATCGGGTGTGAGCACGTACCTGATAGCTGCTGCCCTTCCAGAACTTTTTCATTTCCTTCCGTCTCCAGGCAACAAGGGAGGCAGTAATGAGCGTGCAAGGTACTAAGTAGAGGAGAGCAGGCTGGCCCTTCTTCATCAGCACCAGAACAAGGAAGGTGAGGACCATGCCAACGGCGTAGGCTGCAAGAATACCAGGTTCCAGTCACTCCTCCCTGCTACCCAAGGGACATTTTTCCTCCCCTGTGAACGTATCGACTTTCAAATATTTCTGCATGCATTTGTACAACATGACCTCTTATCATAATCTCATTGTTTTCCCAGACAAATATCTTAAGAAAAATATTTGACAGAACTTCTGACAAATTTGTAAACTGGTTTCTATTTCAACCCAACCCTTTGTCATAGGTAAAGGTAACGCAAGGAAGTAGCCGTTATCTGTCACTAAAGGTGTCCCACGTTTTAGATGACTACATCTGTACTTGTAAGTACTAAAGGCTGCTCTGAAGAATCTTCCTCGTATGGATTATACCCTTCCTAGGCTTCTCTAGAAAGGGCACACCAGAGATCCTTTGACCTTTTCCTGAGGACACAGGATCCCGGCCAGCGGGAGCTGGAGAGCCTCTCGATCAGTGAGTCTTACTAACGGCTTACGGCGAAGCCGAGGCAGGGGGCGCTGGGGAGGTGGCCGAGCTGCCCGGAGTTACCCGGATGCGCACAGAGGGCTCCCCGTTCTGCCCCTCAGGGCTCCTTCCCCTGGAGCCCCTCATCCCCCACACTGACGGGTGCCGCGCTCTAATGAGCTAGCACCTTCCGTGACGCCATAACCGACGGCCTCACACTGCTCTCCTTGTTTCCTTTTGTCATCTTCTCCCTCACTTAGCTGTTCGCCCGTGCTCCCAGAGTATCCATTTCCAGGAACGTCCTTCTCGAGCAGTAACACACATTTTTCAGCGACTAATCTGAATTCCACAGGGCGCGTGAAAGCTCGAGAAATGGCTCCGGGGCTGGTTATCTGCCTAAGCACCAAGAGCTTGGGGATCCGTCTGGCGTGCGCAGAAGCAGTGGGCACTGTTTGGCTTACTTCCTGTAACTGACTCTTTTTTCAATAATAGAAATAGAGGTATAAGTGACTACTGCTGTCCTAATTGAGATGTTGTACCATAAATTAATTTACATTAATACACAACTATCCATATGCTATTTTTTTTTTTTTTTTTTTTGTGGGTACCGGGGGGTCGACCTCAGGACCTCACGCGCCAGCAGGCACCCGTGCCGCTGAGCGATATCACCGGCCCCTTTTTCGTATGTGGGATCCGGGAGTCGAACTCGGGCCCCTGCGCTTGCCGGGCAGGCGCTTAAGCCGCTGAGCCATCTCACCGGCCCTCCATATGCTATTTTTAAAATATCTAGTAATACACAATTTACTGGCTATTTATGTGCCAGATATTTTAATAAACATTATCTATAGAACCTAATCTTTTTTCCCATATCTAATTTCCTTTTTAAGCCTCTAAAACCTTGTAATATAAATCATAAGCTATAATTGTCTCTTTTTGATAGAAAAACATATGGCAAATAAGCAGAATCCAGGACTTGTTATTTTTAGACTTCTGTCTTTTCCTCCAGACAAAACAATACACACCCACAAAAGAAGAAGAAATGACTTTACCGATCGTGGAAGAAATATAGTATATAGAAGAAGAACCAGTTTGAACATCAAATCTTCTACAGTATGCAACTAACAGGCCTAGAAAACAAAATATCCTCCATATTATTGTCTTAAAACAATAACAGCAACATAAATCCAATTATGGACAACAGTATGTATTACATTGCATTTAACTTTCCTTTTTGCAGTAGATCATTAAAGTACCTCAAATTCTGTACAAAGACTTATATGCTGATTTTAAAAATTTAATATATTTTAAACATCTTCCCCTAGTCATTAAACAGTGTTTAAAAAATTGATTTTTATTAACTGCTCAATATTTCATGTCAAGGAGAAAAATTTTTCAGTGTTTCTTTTGAAAATGTACTGACTAGACAAATGGGATTGCATAAATCTAAAAAGTGTACAGCAAAGGAAACAACACAGTGAAGAGATGACGCATGGAATGGGAATCTTTGCAGACCATACACGGGATAAAGAGTTAATAGCCAAAATATACAGGAACTTAACTCAATAATAGGAAAACACATAACCCAGTGTAAAAAAAAAAAAGAGGCAAATGATTTGAACAGACATTCTTCAAAAGAAGACATACAAATGGCACAACAGGTACATAAAACATGTTCAAAAATCACTGATCACAGGGAAATACAAATTAAAACCACATACGATATTCCGTCACACCTCTGAGAATAGCTATTATCAGAAAGATGGGGGGGTAGGGGTATAACTCAGGGTGCTTGCCCAGCGTGTGCGAGGCCCTGGGTTCAGTTCTCAGTAAAGCCCCCCCCAAAGATGAAAACTAAGTGTTAGAGAAGATGTGAAGAAAGGGACACTTGCACACAGTTTATGGTAATGTATACTAGTACAACCACTATCGAAACAGTATGGAGGTCCCTCAAAAAACTGAAAAAAGAACTATCATGATCCAGAAATTCCACTTCCAGGTGTACAGTTTTACATCGAAGGAAATGGACTCCGTATGTGGAAGAGACACCTGCATTTTACTGCAGTATGGTTCACCACAGCCAAGTTACAGAATCACCCTGAATGCCCAATGCATGGGTAAAGGGAATACAATGCAGATACAAAATACAGTATTATCCATCCTTTAAAAAAGAATAACGTTCCATCACTTGTAACAACATGGATAAGCCTGGAGGGTAGTATGTTAAATGAAATAGGCCAGGCACAGAAAAACAAATCCTGTGTGATCTCAGTTATAAGTGGAATCTAAAATAGTTGAACTCGTAGAAGTAGAGAGTAAAGCGGTAATTAACAATGGCTGGGTAGGAGTAGGGGTTTGGGGAAGTGTTGCTCAAAGGATATAAAATTTTATTTAGACAGGAGGAATAAGTTCAAGAAATCTACCATACAACATGGTGATGATAATCAACAGCAATGTATGCTCGTGTGTGTGTGTGTGTGTGTGTGTGTGTGCGCGCGCGCATGTACAGTACTAGAGATTGAATTCAGGGCCTTCCCACTGAGCTATATCCCCAGGCCTTTTTATATTTTGAGACAGGGTCTTGCTAAGTCACTATGTTGCCCAAGCTGGGCTTGATTTGCAATCTTTCTGCCTCAGCCTCTTGGAATGCTGGGATTACAGGCATGCACCGCCACGTTCATTCTGTTCTTAAAACTTGCCATAAGCAGTGTTCTCCTCACAAAAAATAATTATGTGAGTTAATGTATAAGTTAATTAGTTTGATTTAGTCATTCTATAATGTATACATATCTCAAAATGAGTTGCACACAGTAAATATATACAATTTTTGTTAATTTAAATAAATATATGTATGTATTTTTAAAAATATATTGAAAGGCGTCAAGGAAAGCAATTTCAAATTGTGATCCAAAAAGTCTTCCTTGCAGCAGAAAGTGATTTGGAGTGTTAACATAGAGTTCAAAAAGCAATGAAAAACAAGCCCTCATTTGTAAACATGCAAGCACTGCATGCAGAAACAACTGTTCTAATAACTACGTCTTATAAGAAATTGTTGGTCCTCTCTGAAGAAATCTGATTGTATTTATTAAATATTTTATAAAACAGTAAGACTGGCATTTAACCACTTAAAAATCAAAATAATTTGACTCCTGGTAGTTTGAATTAACTAGTTTTGGTCTCTTATTATTTTTACTCCATTCGATGTGTAATCACATTCCCATGTATTAATAAAACGGTACACTCCCAAATTAGAATATAGCTCCTAACACTAAGTCTGCGTTAACACTGCCCCTTGGGGACATATTCTGTTTGAGATCCTTGACACGTACTTTAAAAACAGAATACTTATGTATGGTTTTTACTCGTCCCACGCCGAGGGCTATCCAGAAGGTCTTACGCAGCCCTCGGTGTGGAAATTAACGACGCCGCGGACCCGCAGGTGACGAGCGCGTCCCCTCCCGGGGCTCGGCCGGGCCCGCCCCCGGCCGCCCTGCGCCTCGCCCCCTCCGTGACAGAAGCCTCCGCAGAGGCCGCTCTTCCCCCGCGAAGGCAGCCGGGACGCAGGCTGCGGGCGAAAGTGCCGCGGCGGGCCACGCCTCAGCTGGCAGCGAGATACACTAGCGACTTTGAACCGGTACTGTTCCCCAGGAGAGGAACCCCAAGATCTCACTGTCCTCATGATAAGACAAAAGGTGAAGCTTCAAACCGGCCCCGGCCCGCTCTCTCCCCCCTTCCCAGCCAGCACCCCACCCGTCCGGGGCGGCCTCCGCGCAGCCGGCCGCGGCTCGACCTCCCCGCTGGTTTCCGCCCTTCTCGGGGCACCGGCTCCGGCTGCCCGCCACAGCCGCTCGCTCCCCGCCAGGGCCCAGCCCGGGCGCCGGGAAGCCGGGCCCCTCGCCGGCTGCGCCATCTGGGGAGGCTGGGGCCCGCCTCGAGGTCCGGCGAGATTCGGAGGCCGCCGCACTGTGCCCTTCCCGCTCGCCTGCGGTCTCGTCCCACAGGGAGCCTGGGAGGACATCAGGCAGCACCGCCACCGTCGCTGTCAGGAGTGGGCAACCGTTTCCCTACCAGCTCCCTGTCTGGTTAGAAAGCCACACAACGCTGGTGTTCTAGTTTTCCCTCTTGAACACAACCTCGCCGAGTATCCCGGAACTACTTCCTAAAATACAACTATTACAAAATGGAAGTAAGAGAGGCTGTATGTTTGTCAGTGTCATTTCAACTTTTCAAAAGGGTCACAAAATAATTTTATTAGGAAAGAAAGTTAAGCTGATCCTAGCTGCTTTCTTTCAGATACTTTTCGAGCCATGGATATTTTACTTTGTTGTTGCCATTTGGGCGTATCTTCTGCCTCTCAAAATGCTCCTTTTCCTCCTCTGGCACTGACCCCAGCTCTAGCAACAGCCAGAAATACTCAATACGGAGTAGGTAACTTCTGACAGACGCACCGTACGTGTGATGACTTAAAGCCATCAGTACTGTGTATCTCTATCGAAACTGTCACAGTCACTTACCTGGTACGATAATGTCTCCAAAGCCCAATATGGAGACAGGCATGAGGCACACGCTCATTACTGAGAAATAGATCAGCTTTGGCACCCTGATGACTACTGGTAACTGTGAGGGGGAAAAGGAAGACAGAAGAAAGGCCACCAATAAACCTTTTCCCAATCTTTGTTTTAAAAAGGGAAGGACTAACATTACAATACTTGTTTTAACATTTTTTAAACTGACAGTTAAAAAAAAAAAAACTTGAAATCAGAGGATGTAAATCAGATCACATATCTATGCATATACACACACACACATATATATTATATATACGTGCTCTGTATGTATAGAAGGCTTAGAAGAAATAGAAACGTAGTTTTGGGAAAAGGAACCCAACCTATGAAGGATTGACAGCGTAAGTCCACTATCCCCATATGTAACCTTTTCTTTTCATTTCTTTTTCAGTTTTACCAATAGGACTCAGGCCTTGAACAGATATTTTGGCAGCCTGAGTTTCCCCCCCAGAAGAGGCTCGTCTCAGAGGTGTGATTAACGTCCCGTGACCACTTCTGAAACATAGTCCTTACTTTCTCACGGGGAGCTGAGGGCTGAGCAGTGGCTTCCACAAAGTTTCCATCATTCTAGGATGAAACCCAAGTCAATAGGTGTTTAATAATTTAGAGTAACTAAGAAAAGGGCTATATTTTGTGAGAAGTAAGTTTTATAATACCTTAACATGCACTAAAATGACACAGGAAGGCAATACAATTGGCAGGATACACAAACACTGGGCAGCCACTGCCGTCCAGGTTCATTCCTACCTTTTCAGTATTCCCAAATGGTCCAGCTGCAAGTTCAACCATGATACTCTCCCCATTCTGAAAATGAAAAAGAAGGTGAAACTGTCCAATCATGCCAGGAGGACCACCTGTCACTGTTCAAGAAGGATTTAAGCCCCCGGCACATGGCACTGTGAACTGAAGGAAAATGGGCTGTGGACGGACGGTTATTTTCCTAAAACAGTCTCTGTAGACGGGAAGAACTGAAGTTATCTAAAACAAAATTTATTGAGCATACCATTCCACTCTATTAGAACTCAATAATTACCCAAAACTGATGAATAAGACATACACGGATTATTCAATAGCATCATTAAACTCTAGATTGTACTTTTAAAATTTGTAATGCATTATACATTTTCAGGGTTTTTTTTTTTTTTTTTTTTTTTTTTTTTAGGCAGGATCTCGCTGTATAGTTTAGACTGGTAGCAATCCTCCCGCCTCAGCCTCCCTAGTGCTGGGACTATAGGCATGCGCCACCATGCCTGGCCTAAGAACTTTTTAATTATTTATAATGTAACATACTACAGTTCTTAGTCATTTTCAGCAACATCAGAGAAGAAAGACACACTAAAATCTAAATTTAGCTTTGTAACAAATTTGGGTCACTTTATTTGAATAAAGTGGTTGCTCACAATAATAAAACAGTGAAGCCAAGTGTGAAAAGACCCAGTGCTAGCAACCTGAGAAATCTCTCCAGCCTCACTCCTCCTGCCTGATTTCAGCCCTGCCTGCTTTCCATGTTCCAATCAAAACATTTACCTTAGCTGAATTTCCCTCTCCCTGTGTGATGGCAGACTTTTTATGTGCTGTGTGGGGAATTCAGTAAAGTTTCCACCTCGTGGCACAGTCAGTTGGAGAACGTTCTGAGGTAGCAGGCTAAGGTAGCACCCATTTTTTATTTCATAGTGTGGTAAAGACATCAGCAAAGCAGGTGGAGGGAAGATTCACAAATGCTAACTTTAGGAAAATGTGATTGGTTAACTATAATGTTTTCTGCGGGGGTGGGGTGCACAGCAGGGATCACTTGAGTGTTTTTAGGACTTCGCTAATACCTGAACCAAGGAGAAAGATAAAATTGCTAGCTACAGAAATCTTTCCATGTTCAGCTTGGGTTAGAAGGGTTAAGTCACAGAGGTCTGGCAAGATAAGCTAACACTAGACCTGGTTCTGAGAGGAGAGTCCCAGACTGCAATTGAGCGTCCCGATAAAGAGTTTGCCCGTGCTCATTCTCCAGCTGTTATTAGAATCATGTAGCTGAAGACCGTCACTGAGGTCTCCATACACCCACAGCTGAGCAGCAGGAAGAGCAATGTGTCACAGTGCGTCACGGGCGCTTGGTGCTGTGCTCCCGTGGCCACCGCTGCACCCCTCGCTGGAAGCCCACTAACGCCTGGGTCAGGGACAGGCTTACAGCAGCCCATAGGTAATCCGTCGGATTTACAGTCAAAACCACACAGATTGGCAGTTAAATACCTGATTTTCATTTTTAATCACCACTAAAGTGAGGCCTCATAAAAGCAAACAAATCAAGACTGAACTCCAAGAGTGCTTCGGCTTTCTCCACTGACTCAGACTGCTAGAGATAACCATCCTAGTCAGCAGGAAGTAAGGTGGGAAAAAAGATGAAAATTTTCCTAGCCACGGAAGAAAGAAAGAAGGCTAAAAGACACCTTTATTACTATTCCATACTTTTACAATCCTGAAACATTTCATGTGTAGGGAATAGAAATTGTCTGCTGGCACAAAAGTTTGGCATTCATAAAGCGATGCTAGGGTTAAATGGAACAATTACATTGAAAAGTTTAGCTACAGCCCGTGGCCACACTGCTGTATAGTACATGGGCCCCAGGCAGTGCAGTGCCTGCTGAGTTATAGGACGGCGCTGTAGACAGAACGCTATAACATTATTTTGAATGAAGTAAATTGATACAAGCCAGGACTTCAGACAGAACTGAAAACATGCTTTAATAAATGACCAATATTAGTTATCACCCACAATACTAGCTCTGTGCTTTCTTTAGGTCACTATTGGCCAATGAGGGTAATGACTCAAAGCCTTCATCATTAAGGCATGGGAAGTACGAGGAACACAGCATGGACAGCAGTGATGGGGACAACAAGCTCTGTTTCTTACCTAGTGGCCGTGTTAGCTCTCCAACAGTTTGTTCTAGGCCCTACAGCAATTATCAAAAGTCCAGGATTTTTTTTGTTGGGGGGGGACTGAACTCAGGGTCTTCACACTGGGCTATGTCCCGAGCCTTTATTTTATTTTTTATTTTGAAATAAGGTTGTACTAAGTTCCTAAGGTACCCAGGCTAACTTCAAACTTGTAATCCTCCTGCTTCAGCCTCCCGATTGCTGGGATTATAGCATGTGCCACTATGCACAGCAAAAGTGCAGATTTATACAGTAATTTCATAGATGGTAGGATCTAAAGAACGGATAAAGAACCAACGGGTTTTTCAATGGATGTGGGGCATAGCTCAGTGATACAGCATTTGCTTGACAGGTACAAGGACCTAGGTTCAATCCCCAGCACTGCAAAAATAAAATAATAGTAAATTCAAATGCTAAATGTGTGTCAGTGACAAAGAAAAATGGAATAAAATCTTAGAAAGCAAAATTCAAAATAAAATGGAGGAAAGTGGGTGAAGAGGGCAAAGGGTCAAGGCAGGTGAACTACGCAAATGGTAGAAGACGACTATGCTCACCCTCGCCTCTCCTTCACCGAGGAGCCAGGGAGAGCTGGGACCCCATGAGCTAGGAGCTGCCAGCTGAGGAAGCAGCCTGGCTCCGAGGAGGGACGATGGCCGTGGGTCCAGTCTTTCCTGCCACCAGCCCCGCCCTAGCCTCCATGCACAGCCTGACACATGCGACCTTCTGTGTAGAAAGCTCTGGGCGGCTCCTGTCAGTCGCAACCAGAAGATTTCTACTGATGTGGCGGTGGGTGGAAGGCTAACCATGCTCCTCTCGCAGTGGGCCGGGAACCTGGAGTAGGAAGGGCCGGGAACTTGCCCAACTGCCAGGGCAAGGGCTACACCCTGGGCCTTCTTCGGACGTGCGGCAGGCCGCTATTCCCTAGTATCGGCCTCGGAGCTCGGAAGTGAAAGTAGCAACGACACAGTTTTTTCTTCTTTCACTCTGTTTCTTGTTCTTCCTCACTTTTGGTTGTCTACATTGTCTACAGTAGATATTTACTATTTTATAATAAGAAAAACTGCTTTTAAAAGGATAGAAAAAATAGACATTCTCATTTTTACATCATTCAGTAGACATATTTTATCTAATGTAATGGGTTAAAGGCTGGAAAATATCCTCTATCAAAAGGTTAATTTCAATGACAATTCTCTTAAAAGAATTTAGAACTTGGTGGCAAGCATCTGTACAATCAATAATCTATGAGCAAGTTTAAGATGCTCATCTTCAAGCATGTTTTCTCAGGGCTTTAGAACACGCAGTCATACCTTTGTGATGAATGGTGTTACGAAAACGAAAAACACATCATAGAGGAGGAGAAGGCCTAGAAGTATCACACATGACTGTGGAAGAAAGAAACAAATTTAAAGGTCAAATTTCCCATGTCTAAATTTAGAAATTAAATATTTTGCAACTGCAAATAAACAGGTGAACATGCATTTGAATACTATTTTAAAAGGCTTTTTTTGGTTAGTATTATGTGCACTTTTGTCCTATAAACCACATTAAAACCTTTATCTGTATTGTCCCATTTCTTTTAAAAAATCACTGAATCAAAGAAATGTTCTTCCTTGAAATTTAGTCTCAAAAGGATTTTATGAACTGGGCATATTAAATGACTAAGAATATTTTAGTCAGCAAATCGGAGGTTGCTCTTGCCTGGGGTTGAGATGGACTGCAGAGAGGCCCACGAGAGCTGTTTAAGACACGGGGAATGCTCTGCGACTTCAGAGCTGTTTAAGACATGGGGAATGCTCTGCGACTTCAGCGGCATGGTGATTATGAAGCTCCACATTTGTAAAATTGCAACAAGCAGTATATTTAAAATGGGTGCATTTTACTATATGCAAATTATACCTTATAAAGTTGTTTTGAAAAGAAAAAAGGTTATTTCAGTTAGCAAAGTAGTATACTTTACCTTGAAGTTGGGTAACTTCAGTGTTTTAATTAAATTCAGACAGAAAGCAATCCCCAAGATATCCTGTAAAATCCAAGCCCACCTAAAATCAAAAGAGAATACTTTACTGTTTTATCTAGTTATGTTTAAGTTAAAAAAAAGGAAGTAGATCTCTCAAGTAATGCCGTTAAATTGCTATGATCTGACTGCTCAATTATAAGAGGCAAGTATGATAACAGAAAAAAACCCTCATGTTCTCCCCATTTAATAATTTACTGAACTAGTAAAATAACGAATACTACAATATCAAGAAGAAGTTGAAAGGCTGCTGTTGAAGACTATACATCAGGTACAAGAGCACATTTGTCTTTAATCTTTGAACTTACACGTGTGTCTCTTTCTAGAAAGGCAGCTGTTGACAAAGGACACTTGTGTACAGATGCCTGCAGACAGCCGGAGCATAAAGAAGTGACAGCGATGTAATTTACTCTGTCAGCAACTGACACGCATCTCATCAACTGATGATCATATGAGGAAGCTGCCTGAAGTTGTATGAACTTTGTTTCCCAAAGTCTAAGCCATTAAATGTTTAGGTCATCAATAATTTTATTAACAATTAAATAAACCTAAGTATATATGTATTTGTTTCTAGCTATGTTTCCTGCATAGGACAGGTATCTTCTATATCTTCTTCTCTCTGTAAATTGTCAGGTATCTTATTCACCCTTTTCTTTTTAACATGAAAGCTAATATAATCTATATGCTCTTTTGTACTTTGCTTTTTTTATTTAAAAATATACCCTGCATACAGTTTCACGTCATAGTGGTTCATAGAGGTCTTTTTCATTCTTATGAGTTAGACTGTACTCCATTGTGTAGCTAGACCACAATTAACAATATTTTTGAAATCTAGGTATTTAAATCCTAACTCTTATTTCCTTCTCTATATGAATTCAAATCATTAGTATAAAGTTTGCTCATTTAAAAAGTAGTTTGTTTCAAGATGTGTTCTGGGATAAAAGCAAAAAAATTCTATAATAATCATAATAAGTAGATATCAGGGCAAGAGGTAAAGTAATCCATCTTTCAATCTACAATAGAATACACCGAGTGTTCATACCTATCCTCATTTCGAAAAACAGCCCAAACAACAGCTACTGCTATGCACAGTGCAGAGAGAAAAATAAGTCTCACTTCAATGCTTTTGCCACGACATGCAATCCTAAAAAAAGATGAAATAGTTAAGTGTATGCTGCAGATTAAATACAAAGCTCACCTGATATAAGAAATGCCAAACATTAACTGGTCTTAAGAAGTGCTTAAGTACCAAGCAAGAAGTCTTGGTTTTAGGTAAAACAATCAGACATCATAATCAATCCAACAGAACTTTCTGTGCTGATGGAAATGTGCTGTCCAACACAGCAGCCACTAGCCTCAAAAGAGGAGCCATCAAATCCTTGAAATACGTCTCAGACTGAGGAACTAATTTTTTTTTTTTTTTTTTTTTTTTTTTGTGGGTACCGGGGGGTCGACCTCAGGACCTCGCGCACCAGCAGGCACCCGTGCCGCTGAGCGATATCACCGGCCCTTTTTTCGTATGTGGGTTCCGGGAGTCGAACTCGGGCCCTCGCGCTTGCAAGGCAGGCGCTTACGCCGCTGAGCCATCTCACCGGCCCGGAACTAAATTTTAAATGTTTAAAAATTTTATTTAACTTTCATTCATTTAAACAGCCAAAGGTCTGATGTACATTGGCCTGTACAGGCTTAAAACAACACTTGCTTTTCATCGTATTGTCTTACATCAGAATGCCAGCACCGTAGCACTGTCCATAAGAGATACATACGCGCATCGTCCACAAGGTGTCTTCCGAATTAGCGCAGCAAGACAGTTGTAGAGGCTCATGGCTGATGCTATGCAGAAAATTCCTATCATAACATAAACTAGGAAAAAAAAGACATGAAATCATATAACAGAAAGAGATGATAGAATAAAATAGTCATACGAACAGAATTAATTCTTTAGCTTTTTATAGTGGATCACAATACTTTCAATGCAGTGACTACATTAGTGTCTTTGTCACTAAGCTGAAAATATTTAAGAGTTTCAAGAATGTGAATTTTATGTGTTGTTTTAGTTCCATGATAGATTGGTAGGACTCCTTAAGGGGCTGAAGGTGGCTCTACATTTTCTATCGTTCAATAATTCAAAGGATGTGTTTGTTGAAGATTTCAGTGAAGTGAGTTATCCATATTTATCAGTTTAATTTAAATCTCAGGGACAGAAGGATTAATAAATCATTAAGAAACATTCAAAAATGCAACTGCCAGTGTGGTGCCGCACACCTGTAATCCCAGCACTTGGGAGGACTGCTGTGAGTTCGAGGCCAGCCTCTGCTACACAGTGAGTTCAAGCCCAGCCTGGACTACAGAGTGAGACCCTCTCAAAACAAAAATCTTCCCTGAGCATTCTCAAAAGTTTCACAACAGAAATAAAAACTATACCTCAATTTTTAAAATTCTAGGGCTGGTGAGATAGCTCAGCGGCATAAGCGCCTGCCTGGCAAGTGTGAGGTCCTGAGTTCAACTCCCGGAACCCACATAAAGGAAAAAAAGGGCCGGTGATATCGCTCAGCGGCACAAGCGCTTGCTGGCAAGCGCGAGGTCCTGAGGTTGACCCCTGGTACCCACATAAAAATAAATAAATAAATACATACATACATACATAAAATTCTACCTAATTTCAGGAAACTAACCCTCTGTTATATAAGAGAGGAAGAGAGACTAATCTAGACACACTAAATTAGGGACAGCCACTTTCTGACTGGTGGTGTTGGGTAAATTAATTCTTTGAGTCTCATGTCTGAACTATAAAAGGCAGTAACATCCAGGTCGGGTCTCTGTGAGGATTACACAGGTGATGTGCATAAGGTGCTGGGGACACTATGTAGCATGCACTCAGCCGTTCGCTATGTGTGGCTCTCCTGGTTCTTGGTCGTGTGCCACGATGCGAGCAGGAAGTCAGCCACAGAGCGCCAGGTTGGCTTTGGTGAGTCACTTACCAAAGCTGCCCAGCCCAGGTTTTAGTACACTGGTGGAAACGGTGCTTCTTGAGGCCCTAACAGGATTTTAGTGCCATATTATATCTTGGAAAATGATTACGCAGGGGAAGAATTTGGTTCCCGTCAGTCCTCCTCAGTTACTTTCCCAACCATAAAGTGGCAAGGGGAGCCTTAACAATTAGCTAATCTATTAAGGAACCATTCTGAGGGAACAAAATCTTGCAACACCACAGCAAGTTGTGCCAGGGTCATAATTAAATCTTCCGTCCTGGGATAACCATGAGGTTGCATGATCTTCTTATATCAAAAATTACATTATAAAGAGCATCAACCTTTTAAATAACAATGTGTTTGAGGAAACAGCTCATCAAAAACTAAAATATGCTCTAAGATAAGGTAGAAGACTTCTTCTGTGAAAGACCTAATCGAGACTAAATGACTTCAGGCTGACTACGAGATTCCTAGTCAGCTGCTCAATGCCAGTGTCACACAAACACCACCCCACTTAGCCACAGACTGAAATGAGCAACCCAGCATAATTTAAAACTTGGGAGTATGCATCCTAGGTCTAGTTTGTGAGGTGCTGCCCCAGGACAGGACGAACTGAACAATAAGCTGAAACAAATCCTAGGGCTTCTGTTTCCTCGTCCCGACAGTTATGCTAATGTGCTCCAAACAAATACTGCAGCCGTCAGTGGTTTTTACAAAGGGTTTTTGCTAATTCTCAGGAGGCGCACTCTGCCTTTCCCTGGTGTCCCTCCTGTTCGTGCCAGGGACAGCAAATCTCCACCCTGTGAGGACATTCATAAGGCTGTCTACGGTGGCCAAGCCGCTACAGTTCCTGTCTCCAGCGTCTAAAGGGAAAAAGAACCCGTCCCTGTCTAGACCGCAGGCAGGTACCTGTGTGTGTCTTCACAGAGGGTACGATGCTAACTGCTTGCACAAGGAGAACAAAAGCCAAAAAATACAACAACTTGATTTGCAAACTGACAAGAGGATAAAATATACTTTGGGGTTAAGGAGAAACAATACATCAGTAACTTGAATCATCTTTTATTTCATGCAACTAAATATAGCCATCAAAAAGTCCTTAGTCTGCAGCTTTGAGGCCAGGCTATCATTGTTTATCAGCAGAGTGGGATATCTGGGGGCCAAAGCAATTCTTTCAAGTCACCCATGAACAAGTGTTCTTATCTCAAAACACAGCTTAGTTTTTTTTTTTTTTTTTTTTTTTTGTGGGTACCGGGGGGTCGACCTCAGGACCTCGCGCGCCAGCAGGCGCCCGTGCTGCTGAGCGATATCACCGGCCCCTTTTTCGTATGTGGGTTCCGGGAGTCGAACTCGGGCCCTCGCGCTTGCCGGGCAGGCGCTTAAGCCGCTGAGCCGTCTCACCGGCCCCCACAGCTTAGTTTTAATCAGATTTTTTTTTTTAAATCTGAGTAATAAAGACTTAATACTTCTGGCAACTTAACCAAATTATTTACTTAAATATTCCAGGCAGAATGAATGCTTTGAAGGAAAAGATACATCAAAATAAATGAAAAGAATGTACACTAAAAGTAGCAAACATAAAATATGGCTTCTTACCCAACCATTTGTAGAAGAAATAGAGCAGGACCATCATAACACAGCAGATGACCACAAATACCACAACCGTGAGAGGGCTGAAGGTTAAATACTCCTCCTTCTTCTTCATTTCTCTGTCTTCAGCGTCTGTCACTGCCTTCATGTTTTCCCTGCATAAACAGACGCAGGAACTTTACCAAATCTCCACCAAGTATAGTTCTTTCAAAAATCTACCTCTGAGTCAGATGTGGTGGCACACATCTGTCATCCCAGCATTCTGAGGCAGGAGGACTACAATTTGGAGCCTAGCCTGGGCAACTTAGCTGATTTTATTTTATTTTGGCCTTTTGAGATAGGGTCTTACTATATAGCCAGGCTGGCCTGGAACTCACGGCAATTTTCCTGCTTCAGCCTCTCCTGTGTTGGAGTAACAGGCGTGCACCACTATACTATCTCAAAAACAAATAACAACCGCCCCGAATCTAACACCAACTTAAATTTATTTCTTATTACAAAAGTAATGTACTATATAGCTGGGTGTGGGGGTGCTTGCCTGCAGTCCCAGCACTTGGGAGGCTGAGGCAGGAGGATCATTGCAAGTTTAAGGCCAACCTGAACTACACAGCAAGGCTCTGTCTCAAAAACAAAAATAAAGTTTATTTCTATTAACTGTTTCTCTGCTCCCACACCACTGGTCTCGCTGGGGAACACTGATGGGGATGGCTGGCACATGAGGGCAGGGGCCCAGGGAACAGGCAGGGAGGAAGTCGTGTAGAGACACCAAGTGCGTCCCCTGCCACTCTAGCGCTGGATGATGGGCCACTAGCAGACATTTCTTTTCTTTTTTTCTTTTTTTTTAATTTGGTCTTGTTGGCACTATATTCTGAGGTTAGATAAAATTTTAAAATGTCATTATATGATTCTAATGATTATAAAACAATACTTTTAACCATTTATCACGAAAACATGGAAGTTTAATTATACTTACAATTCAATCTGTCCGCTCCAATAGCCTCCTAATGCCACTGTGAACACAGCAATTACAAAAATAACCACCATGGTGTAGTCGAAGTTGATCCATGATGGAGAATACATTTTCACGGTGATGTTACTTCCCAGAGTCTGTAGGGAGAGAGGACAGCGAGACATGGGAATGAGTCTTCTCTACCCTGGAGCGTGGCCATAGGAGCCGACATTTCCCTCTGGGCAGGACTACACATCAGGCAGTCAAGAAGACCTGACTACCCAGTAATTCTCCAGTCGAAGCGCATGCTTAGATTATAACATCTCAAGAGCTCAGTGTACCACACAACCACATTTTGTTCAGGTGTTTAAAATTAAGATAGGAGACATGACACAAGAGATTTTAAAGGAACTCAAAATAACTAAACATGCTGTGGAGAGTCCAGCATGTCACTGTATCAAATGAGAGTGACTTCCCAAACAAAGAATTTAAGCTTCTTGCTCGCAAATAGAACGTATATAATAATCAAAATTAAGCATTAAATGTAAAAGATGCACTCTATAAACATGTAAAAACTACTTTACCTGCTCCATGTCTTTAAAGTCTTTGTTATTTATAAATGCAATCAGTATTTTCACATCAGGAAATTTAGATATGTTCCCAGAGAGAGGAAACTAAGAGAAAAATAAACATATCATGAAACCTTACACATTACATATATATTTACAGAATAAGAGAAATACAAACTATTCCATTAAGTATAACTATTGCATTCTTCTTGAAGTTATATAACAAAGTTTCAGGTATTTTTTCCTCATAGTGTATCAATTCTCAGGTGGAATCCTTTTAACAAGAGCTTGAGTTAACATATTCTGTATGTGGTATCGTACTGCGTGTGATATAAACCTTGTATATACATATGTGTGTTCACACACACCTACCATACACATACACATGTACATGTGTGTTTGCTACTAACAAAGTCCTCTTTAAATAGAGCAAAAACAACAAAATTTTCCAATTAAAACTCCTCCAAAATGCTTACTGGCAAGGAATCCTACTGTCATATTGTTCCAAACTGACCCTTGACCACACGCAAAGAAATTAATTCGATTCCTGAGAAATCTGATATCGTGAGTTTGAAAGCGCTTCAGTTTTGTCACTTACTGCAACACTGTCATTGGCCACCAACAAGGCTTCAGCACCTCCTGCCTGGGCGACGCTGGCTTTTTGCAGGAAATGGCAGGGTCCCCACTGCACGACAACGGCTTTGTCCTTTATGCCATCGGGAGGAATTTCAGGAAGGCTGCACAGTGGTATGCCGGTCAGGTTCCTCAAACCCAAGGAGGTCTGGAGTAAGAAACGTCCTTAATGTGCCAAAGGTCGTATTTCACCTAAACACACTCAGTAACAAGGCGCCCACCTGGTTTAATAAAATGTTCTTCTAGGGGATGGGGGTGTAGTTCAGTGGCAGAGCACGTGCTCACCATACAAGAGGCCCTGGGTTCAATCCCCAGCACCAAAACTAAAACTAATTTTCTCTTACATTAGAAATTTATGATGGTGGGTGTGGTGGCGCTCACTTGTAATCCCACTCAGGCAGCTGAGGCAAGAGGACTGCAGGTTTGAGGCTAGCCTGGGTAACTCAGCAAGACCCTATCTCAGATAAATGTAAAGTGGGGGCAGGGCTGGGAATGTAGCTCAATGGTAGGGCTCTTGCCTGGTACGTGCAAGACCCTGGGTTCAATCTCCGGTACACACACACACACACACACACACACACACACACAGAGGAGAAAAAAGAAAAAGGAGTATTTTTATGAGAAACAACCAAGCTTAGAGGTAGTATTTAAAAATTCTCTAATATGCCAGGCATGGTGATGCACACCTATAGTCCCAGCACTAGGGAGGCTGAGGCAGGATTGCTGTGAGTTGGAGGCTAGCATAGGCTACATAGTGAGTTCAAGACCAGCCTGATTTACCTAGTGAGACCCTGCCTCAAAAATAAATAGATAAATAAATATTCCCGTACATGCTTTTCTCATAGAAAAGTACTTGAGCAAAATCAATAAAATAATAATTAATCACCATGTATCTATTAGTTCACAAACTAAAACATAGTTATCACTCATTCTCATCTGATATACTAATTTTTTTTTTTTTACATGTGGGTACCGGGAGTCGAACTCAGGACCTCACGCTTGCCAGCAGGTGCTTGTGCTGCTGAGTGATATCACTGGCCGTTTTTTTTCCCTTATGTGGGTTCCAGGAGTCAAACTCAGGACCTCATGCTTGCCACGCAGGTGCTTATGCCGCTGAGCTATCTCACCAGCCCGGCATTTTAATTTTCATGAATAAATGCTTGCTGTGATTTACTTACTGCATTTTCTAGGGTGCTTGGAAGCTCCTTCCAGTGCGGGTTGTACAGCACGCAGTAGTCCTTCGATGGTGAGGATGGGCCACTTCCGGACGCGTGCAGGATGGCTTCCTGGGCAGCTGTCTAGGACACAAACAGCAACTTTCAAAATGGCAATAATGTGGCTTTTAATAAAGGTATTTATATACACAGGTTTGATCACGGCTTGTTAGGAGGGTAAGTCTTCTAATGAATTGATTTCTTCTTGTTTCGGGAAATCAAATGATGGCCTGGAAATAAACTATACACGTGGCCCAGCGCTCACGGTGAGGAAGACAGAGCACTTTCTTACAGGATCAACAACCGTGGCCCTGGCGATATGGGTCACACCCAGAGGATTCTTCGACCACATAATAACGTCACCCCTCCCTCACAGCCCGAAGCTCTGCTCCCCACACTCCTGTGAGTCATCACTCTATGGAAGGAAGGAGGGAGGGAGGGAGGGAGGGAGGGAGGGAGGAAAAAAACCAAGCACTTGAAATCCCTCACTCCGTCTTACTTTCCATATTCTACTACTAAAAATGGGTGCATTATTATTTTAGAAGAAAACTACCTAGAACTTGAAATAAACTATTTTCCCTCAAGTTTTTGAGATTCTGCAACTGCCTATCTAAAAAGACCAATCTGGAGTTTAATGGGAAGGAAAGAAAAGGGCTAGAATAATTTTCTTTCCTTTTGTCTCTCATTTCCCACTACCTGGAAAGAAAAGGCAAAAGGTAAGAAGATATTGGAGAGAAGAACTTGTCACATGGGGATGGTCCACCGTGGGGGAGGAGAGCATGACGGGAAGAAACACCCTAAAATGTTTACCACTCCACACCCCATTTCCTTCGAACTTGCGTCAGCACAGGTCTTTCCCCTCCTTCTTGAGCAAATCTTTTTCTAAAACCATAAGGAAGAATAAAAGAGCCTGCTTGACAAATAAAGATTACGTACTAAGCCTCTGTCAACCTACCCACACGTTAGGCTGAACCACATCAAACTGCTAATATTTGACCATTTTTGAACTGTAAGATTGGTTACAAAATTTGGTTGCGTGAGTACAGAGATGTTCTTAGTCTGTGTTCTCCCACCTAAAAGGTCCCTGGAACATTCTGGACGAGAGGGCTTTCTGGCATCCTTTGCTTATAGATTTAAGCAAGTATAGGAAATTCGTAAGATATGATCAAATTATACAGAATAATCAGGTAAGGAAATTAGATGTGGAAAAGAAAAATGTAGCTTTCTCTTCAGCTATATACTTGGTGGCCACGAACAAGAGTAGAGCAGAAGCAGTATGCTATGTTCTTACTAGGTTATTTTCATACATTTATCTGATTTGATGTCACTGACGTACAACTGAGGGCCCCGAGACTCTGAGAAGACACTAATTAGCCTACCTAAGATCATAACTGTTGACTCATCTATCGCCCTCTCTACAGGAAGTAATCCCACAGATAAACATAAGGGTCGATTAAATGTAGGCTGAACATTTTGGGAAACACTTCATAAGTGAAATGGATGCTTCTTATCGCATCTAACAAAATCCCATTACTGATGCTGCGTTTCATCATCTGGTTAAGAGTTAGCTGCACTGTTTCTACAGTGTAAATGTGTATTTTCCCTCAGTTACTGCTAAGAAATCAGTCCATGCCCCTCTGTGAGGAGCCCGACAACCTCGCTTGCAGATTTTGGCCTCCACCATGGTCCTTACCTGAACTTCATTTTACATAATTACATTGTGGGTGGAAATGGTGATTTTTTTTTTTAATGCTGTCATTTCTTCTACACTAACTGGTATTCTTTTTAAAAATGTTTTACTCCCTACCCTTACCACGGTATCACTAGAAATTTATTGATTTTTTTAAAAAAATTAATTTTATTGGTACACTTTAGATATAACAATCATACTCATAGGGAATTTGTACCTGTACATGATATATCTTGATTCTTTTTTTTTTCCCATTCCCCTCCCCTCCCTTTTTTTTTTTTTTTTTTTGGAACTGGAAATCGAACTCAGAACCTCATGCTTGCCAGGCAGGCACCATGCTGCTGAGCTATATCCCTGGCCTTCTCCTCCTTATTTACAAAAGCTGTTTTCATTTTTTCCTTTCTATTCCTTTTTTTTTTTTTCCTTTTCCCTTCCTCCCCATCCCCTTCCCTTGTTCCCCTACCCATTTGAACACTTTCTTACTACTTCAGTGAGGGGACTGGTGGAGTATAGCTCAGTGGTAGAGCACTTGCACTTGCCTGGCATGCATGAGGCCCTGGGTTCATCCCCAGCACTGGGGGAAAAAATAGAATCCTCTGAGTCATATCCTACATATATATTACACAAAAGCAAAAATATACATTTAGGGCCGGTGAGATAGCTCAGCGGCATAAGCACCTGCCTGGCAAGCGCGAGGTCCTGAGTTCGACACCCGGTACCCACGTACGAAAAAAGGGTTGATATTGCTCAGTGGCAGAGGTCCTGAGTTCGACCCCTGGTACTCACACACACACACACACACAAAAAAAAAAAAAAAAAAAAAAATATATATATATACACACACACACACACATTTATAAGGACATTCACTACAATGTTATTTATTACAGAAAAAAAAGAAAAAAACTCAGTAAGTTCCACCAATAAGGGTCCTATATAACATGTAGGTAACATCCACAGTGAAAAAGCAAGTTCTAGAGAGAGATTTATAGTAATTCTGTTTCTATACAAATAATGACTTCCCCCAAAGCCCCTATATGTATCTGTAGATACAAGATTGGAGAAAGATGTGGAGAGATACACAGAGAGGCTATAAAAAAAAAAAGGAGTGAGAGGGAAACAGCCCCAAAGGTGAGGGTGTGAAAAGACAGGAGGGAGAGGGCTGGGTGGGGGAGGCCACTGGTACAGTGTTTGCCTGGGTTTGATCCCCAGCACTGTAAAAACAAACCAACAAAAAAACAAAGACTGGAGTGAGAGAAATTAATAAAGGGAAAACATTCAAACAGAACAGAAGGGTAAGGGTACAGCTCTTTCTTATCCTCACAATCATACTCTTTGGAGTTTCTTTTATGTATAAAACACATGTATTTGTTTTATACACATAGGGTCACAGTCCACATACTGCTCTGGAGCTTATCCAAAATTTAAGTTGCACATATACTGATACACTTATACTACCTCTTTTTATACAACTGTATAATATTCTGTTATTTTTAGAATTATAAAAAGCTAAGGAACTTAAACAAAGCTTAAATGTCCAACGAAGTACCAAGAGGCCCAAAACTGAGTAAGATAAACTACCATATATAGGGATTACAATATTTTCTACAATTGCAGAAAATTCATCAATGATAAAAGCAACACTTGATACAGGAGTTACTAAGACAAAACACAAATTTTAGTGAAAGACTAGTCTACAGATGAAAGCACAAACAGCCGCGAGTGTTGTATACAACTGTAATCCCAGCACTTGGGAGGATGAGGCCAGGAGGATCGCTGCGCCTTTGAAGCCAGCCTGGGCTACATAGTGACTTCGAGAGCCTGAACTACATAGTGAGACCCTGTCTCATGAAAACCAAAAAGAAAAGAAAAGAAAAGAAAAAAAAAAAGCTCACACGCATTCATAATTCTGGAGTGTTTATTACTGACTGTGGAGTGTGCAGCAAATTTCACGAGCAACCTAGCACGCCTACACAACTTGAGCATTTCTACTACATTTTTAAGCATCTTGGTAAAACCTCTCATAGCTTCAAAAATCCAGTTCACCACAATATACATTATGGTACAGAAGTTTAAGTTATAGAATTAGTGACCCAGGATAAAAGCCAGTTTCACCATGTACTGGCTATAAGTCATTCAACCTAGTTAAAGTTACTATCCTCAATTAGAGTTGAAATGAGGATTAAATTAGATGATGCAATTATTTATACATATTGAGCTCTTAATAAATGGAACTATTATTAATGATACATCTACCTTGCCAAGTACTTGTACAGTGCAAAAGAAACACAAAAGAATAATAGTCAGAGGATTAGTTGTTAGGGATTGGTGGGATGTGGGGTAGGGGAGTGATAGCTGCAGTATGGGCTTTCTTTCTCTGCTTTTTGGGAGTACTGGGGACGAACCCAGGGCCTCCCACATGCTAGGCAAGTGCGCTACGACTGAGCCACATCTCCAGCCCTCTTTCTTTTTTATACCATTTTTAGAGCAGTTTTAGGTTCACAGCAAAATTGAGTGTAAAATACAGCGCTCCCATGTATGCCCTTATCCTACGCATGCACAGCCTCTCCCACTACCAACACCCTGCCCCAGGGGTACAGGCATCACGATGCATGAACCTATGCTGATACACCGTCACTTGCAGTCCTCTGAGGGTTCACGCCTGCTGTTGCCCATTGGTATGGTTTGGATCTTAGATACCTCCCAAAGGCACATACGGTAAAGACTTGGCTGCCAGCCTGTGGCACTATTTAGGAGATAGGGCTTAGTAGAAGGAAGTTAGGTCATTGAGGATATGCCCTTGAAGAAGAAATCAGGTCCCTGGCCCCTTCCCTTTCTCTGCTTCCTGGTCACTGTGAGGTAAGCAGTTTCCTCTGCCATACACTTCCTGCCACAGCCCCAAAGGCAACAGGGCCAAGCAACCATGGACCGAAACTGTAAGCCAAAATATCTTTCTTCCTATGAGTTGATTTTCCTAGTTATGTTGTCACAGCAATGGAAAGCTAACACAGAAAATTGGTACTGAGAAGTGGCATTGTCACTGTGACTATACTTGATGAAACCTTTGGAACAGGCTTGCTGGAGAAGCCTGGAAGAGTTTGAAGAAACAGGTGAGAGAAAGCCCAGAATGCTATAAGCAGAATTTAACAGGTGATACTGGTGAAAGCTCCCTAAGGCTACAATGGTGGCAGGAAGGTGGACGGTAAAAGCTAGATTCATGAGGTTTCAGACAGAAAATGAGGACTCCATTAGGAACTAGAATAGAGGCCATTTATGGTACAAAGAAGTTGTCCACATTTTTTCTTTCCTGAGATTTTGTGTAAAGCTGTTCAAAGTGACTGACTAGTTCAGTGGTGGTGAATCCACAGCACACCTGCTGCAGCAGGCTATTTGTATCACTGAAAGCTCTCAAAGTTTTGCCATCGTGGGACTAGTCTATTTGGTGAAGGAAATCTCAAGGCAGCAAAGTATTTAGGCAGGGCATCCATATTGCTAGCTGCTTTTTGCCAGATGTACAGTGAGAATCAGAAGCAAAAAGCAGAGCAGACAGATTTGAAACACTTGTAGTTTGACTAGAAAAGTAGCCACAAAGGAGAAGGCAGTTGTTGAGATTAATACCATTAAAAAGAAGTCGAGTGCTCTGCACCAGGGCAACGGGCGAGGTGTCTCGGGGCTTCTCAGGCATCAGCAGAACCCCATCCGCCAAGGCTCAAAGGTGTAAAAGTGTAACCCTTTCATCTGAGCAGAGAGCCCTAGGACACACTGCTTACATAGGGCCACCTAGGGGATTGTTTCCCAGGATTTGCTTTGCCACGTTAAGCAGTCAAGATACTCAGAGGCTGCTGTAGCCATGGTTCAAGTGAGTCCAGGCACAGCTCCTATAGCAGACCTTGGTGTTGTCTAAATGCTGCTGGTTTTGCTGGCATGCAGAATGCAAAAGTTAATGCAAAAGTTATACAAGCCTCCATGGAGATTTCAAAGGAAAGTCTAGGAGGATAGGCAATGTGTGGCCGCGTTGAAGCCCCTGCAAGGAGCCCCTGATGGTGATGCATGGAACTCTGAGAGTGGGGCTGAAGCTGCAGTGGAGACAGCACAAAGATAGAGGTGTTAGAAACATGCAGCGCCTCCTGAGGAAAGCTGTAGGCAGTGAGCAGTTAACTAGCCCAAGACGGTGGCCACTGCCTAAGCTCTGGAAGCTCGGTGTTGCCACCATGAGCCCCGGCTGCTAGACACAGAGCTACAGACTTCAATGTTTGCCCTGCTGGGCTTGGCCTTTTATCCTATCCCTCTTGTCTGTACCCCTATTCCTCCCTTTTGGAATGGGAATGCTTACCCTCTGCCATTGTATCTTGGAAGTAGTAACCTGGTTTTCGATTTTTACAGAGGCTCGCAGCTAAGAGTTGGCCGTGAGTTTCAAAGTCTGAATCCTTGGAGCCGGATTTTTTAGCAAAACTGAAATAATTAAGATGCTGGAGGCCCTTGGAGAAGGACTAATGCGCTTTGCTTTGTGAAATGGACATAAACTTTTGGGGACCAGAGGCAGAATATCATGGTTTGGATCCTAAGTGTTCCCTAAAGGTCCATAAGCTAAAGGCTTGGTTGCCAGCCTGTGACACGACTGGTAGGTGACGGAAACTGCAAAAGATGGAGCCTAGTGGAAGGAAATTAGGTCACAGAGAGTGAGCCCTGGAAGGGGATATAAGACCCTGGCCCTTTTCTTCCCCTCTCTTTCTTTCCCATCTCTTCCCTCCCTTTTTTATACCCTTCCCTTCTTCTTCCTCTCCCTTTCTGCCTTTTCTCTCTTGGCCCTCTCTCTCCCTTTTCCTCTTTCTCCTCTCTCTCTCCTTCCTGGCTGCCGTGAGGTGAAGTTTCCTCTGCCTGTGCTCCCTGCTCTCATGAACTACCCGCCCGCCACAGCCCCAAAGGAAAAGGGCCAAGTGACCATGAACCGAGACCTCGGAAGCTATGAGACAACATAAACCTTCCCTCCTGTAAGTTGATATTCTCAGGAATTTTGTCACAGGAATGGAAAGCTAACATAGACATTATACAGGTTTTGACAAATGCGTAATGACACATGTCCACTATTATAGGATCACACGGAATAGTTACACTGAGCTAAAAATCTCTGTCATCTGCCTACTAGGTTTCTTCTCGAGATCATGAAAATGTTCTATAACTGGCTGTGGTGACAGATTGAATGGCACACTGCACACGGGTGAACTGTGTAATATGTGAATTATGCCTCAGCAAAGCCGCCAAGAAAGAAAGGGTGGGGGCAGGGAGAGAACAGGAAAAGAAAGAGGCACAAGACAAGAAATTACAGTCTTACTGGAGAGATTGAAAATGATCCTCTAGCTGAACACTGAACATACTAGCGCCTGGTCTACAGCCGCGCCATCCTTCCCATCTTCCAGGACTCCTGCCTTGGCTCATTTTCACTTAATCAAGTGAAAGCTGTTAACCTTTACCCCTCTCTATATTAATAACCTTAAAAAACCCTATCAGGAAAAGAAAAAAAATATTGTATTTATATATAAGATGGTTAAGATAGATACACTACTAATTTTACTTAGTTCATTGAAGAGTAAGGTTTGTGCCAGTAACGTTTGGACAACTGAATGCTAATATCTGGTACCCTGAATAACTAACTTAAAGATAACAATATGTAATGTATTAACCATTGTTACCCTCCTATTATGTTGTTTTGAAATTTTGTTCTGTTTTGATTTGTTTTTTCTTCTCTTTAAAAAACAAAAACAGGGCCGGTGAGATGGCTCAGCGGCATAAGCGCCTGCCTTGCAAGCGCGAGGGCCCGAGTTCGACTCCCGGATCCCACATACGAAAAAGGGGCCGGTGATATCGCTCAGTGGCACAGACGCCTGCTGGCGCATGAGGTCCTGAGGTCGACCCCCCGGTACCCACTAAAAAAATAAAATAATAAAATAAAAAAAATAAAAAACAAAAACAAACAAACAAAAAAACCCTATCAGAGTAGCCAAGCATGGCTTTCTTGATTTCTTGGAGATTATGCTTAGCAATTTGTGCAAAATTCCCTGACCCTTTATTACAGATCAGTGCTTCCTGAACTTCTTAAATGTTCTTACTGAAATGCAGACTCCGATCTAGGTCTTACTCGTGCTTCTCCCTAGCATGACAGCGCTCTCCTCACGGGTTTCCAGGTGACACCGATGCCGGTCCAGAGCTCGTGCTTACAGACCGTACTGCGAAGAGCAAAGTCGCCGGTCTTTGTAGGCAGCGCTGGGGTGCTCGCAGGCATGTCTCAAGAGGCGAGTCACGTCCATCTGCGGTCTGCTGGCACAGCCCATACCAGTGTTTTGGCAAGCAATTCACCCATTTCTTCCACAAGTTCTTTCAAAACTTCAGTAGATGTGTCACTGGGTCCCAGTGCCACCAGTCTCCTCCACAGCATCCCAATTAAACCCGGTTCATGTTACATAAAAGCTACATTCTACCAGAATACAAAGTGGTAAAATGGGAGGAGCAGCCATCGGTCATTCACTCCTCGCCCTTCCGCCACAGCAATATAGGAAGTATCTTTCTCTTTAGAAAGAGCTTGTCTTTTACACAGACATCAGTTCTAAGCCAATAACGACATCCTAAGAGTTGGAAGGGGCCTCGGCAGGAAAAGGCAGCACTGGGATGGCGTCGAGTGACACATTACAAACCAGGTCTAAATAACTTTCCGATCACGCCTGTCCTCTCTAACAACTTACACAACCCAGACAGCCCACATCGTCTCCAATCCTTCTTCCAGTACTCAAGCTTTACAGAAATGATGCACTGCAAATGCCTAGACCCAGCCCCACGGAGATTAAATGTAATCTTAATTGCTTAAATAGTGGCTGAATGGGAGCTAAGGGATCAAACAGGGATTTACAGAAAGCAGAGTGGGAAAAGGCCGTGGGAAAAGCAGGGCCGAGATCAGTGCTTGCACTTGAAGAACCCAGAGGATGCGATGCGAAGGCTAAGTGGGGCCTAGGGAAGAGACAAAGTGACCTCCTCATTCGACATTCCGCAGTCTGTGAGACGCTAGGGAGGACGCAGAGGCTGAGTCAGGCAGGTTCCTTCTTCGTGGGACTTGTGTTCTACTTGCTACCTGGATCTAGGTTTCTTCCTGGTTTTCCCTAAGTAATCTTATTATTGAAAGATTTTTGGATAGCTCAACTCCTACAGAATTTATGATTTACACTAGAATGCACAGACGCAAATGCCTACACGGCCAGATAGATGACAGTATTGCACAGATGAAAGTGGATTTAAGACCAAGGACATGATAAAGTTTGGCAAATTCTGGGTTAAAGGGAACAAAAAACGATTTTTTTTAGTTTAATATTTTAGGAGAAGGGACCATCCCCAGAGACTTTATGACCTAGCTTTTCATAAACAGACCCAATTTCAGGTTTGTTTTTTTTTTGGCAGGGGTCGAACTCAGGACCCTGTGCGCCAGCAGGCACCCATGCCACTGAGCGATATCACCGGCCCTTTTTTCGTATGTGGGTTCCGGTAGTCAAACTCAGGACCTTGCACTTGCCAGGCAGGCGCTTATGCCGCTGAGCCATCTCACTGGCCCTCAGGTATGTTTTTTAACTAAAAAATTATCATACATAAATATAACTTTTCCCATTTTAAACTTTTTCTTATAAATAAAATTCACAAATTTATCAGATTGGTCTTGTGTTGTTTTTTGAGTCAGAAAAAAATTATTACTGCACAATTTAGTGAGAAAATGGCAAAAGACATAGATTCTAGTCCTATTTTTTCATGACTTGCTATATGAGCTAGGACAAGTCATAAACTTCCAGAACCTTCCCAGGATGTTTTGAGCTTCAAAGGAGATTTGCTCACAGGCACTGAATCTTGGGAAGGAGTGACACGGCCATTGGTGACTCAGAAAGCAAACAGGATGCAGAAATTCAGACTACACAGATGCAAGAAAGCAAAAGAAAAATTAGGAAGAACCTGGAAGTGAAAGCAGGAATGTGACAAAATATCATATCTTAGTCAGCTTGGGCCACCATGACCAAGTGTCACAGACTGAGTGGTTTAAACAACTAAAATTTGTCACAGTTCTGGAGACCAGGCTCCTGGCTTGTGGACAGTCACCTTCTCGCAGTGCCCTCACACTGAGCAGAGAGAGGAGCCCAAGCTATCTGGTAACTCTTCTTATGGAGACAACGATGCCATCATGGGGGCTCCGCCTTCCTCTAACCTTCATCTTCTCCCAAGGTTCCCATCTCTAAATACTACCACTTTGGGAGTTAGGGTTCCAACATATGAATTTGGGGGGACACAATTCATTCCACAGCATTCTACCCCTGTCCCCCATTCCCATCATCTGCACAGACAAAACACATCCATTCTAGCTCACCAGCTCTAAAGTCTTAACTCCTCCCGAGCACCACCTCTAAAGCCTGAAATCTTACCTAAAGATGGTCTAAATCAGATATGGGTGAGACTGGGGTGTGAGTCATCCTGAGGGAAAATTTCTCTCCAGCTGTGAACTTGTGAAACGGACAAGTTAGGTGTTTCCAAAATATAATGGTGCTACGGGCAAGGCAAACTTTATTAGCTCTCAGGTCTCAGGAATGATCCTTGGGCTTGATGTCCACCTCCCAGGCCGCAGCTCCAGAGCGGCCCTAGCCCTGCGCTGACTCGTGACTCCTGGGCTGCTCAGGTTCTGCGTAGAGGCCAGTTGGCCTGTTGAAAGCAAGGCCCTGGCCCTAATGATCTCTGTTTCACCTTCAGGTTCATTTTCTCTCTTTTCAAAAAATAGCATGTTTTAGCCACATAGCTCTATTGTCCTCCCCTGGTAAATCCAAAACAGCTGAAGTTTTCTTTCATTTGGTCCCTGTCTCCATCCCCTTCAGTTCAAACTGGCGCTATTTCTATTTAAATAATTCTATAAATTCTTCAGCAAATGGTTGTTCAACCACACCCTTAGTGTTTTCTTTCAAATACGTTCTCATTTTTTTTAGCATAGGTAAGCCTAGGATTTGCCAAATCTTCATGTTCTGGTTCCTTTTTGCTTAACAATTCTTTCTTCTCCTTTCACATTTTACTCCAAGAAGTCAAGATGAAAGAAGCCACACCTTCAAAATGTTGCTTAGAAATCTCCTCAAATATTCAATTTGCCACTCACCTAATTCTACCTGCCATAAAACACGAGGACACACCTCAGCCGGGTTCTCAGCATATCAGCACGAAGTCTCCCTTTTCTCCACTGTCCAAGCAACATGTTCCTCCTTCCCGGCCACAGCCTCATCAGAATGGACCTTACCGCCCATATCCTGGAAACTCTTCCAGGGCCCACTTCTGGCCCCAAAGTCTTGTTACAGCAGTGCCTCTCTGTACTAAAAACTGTCTTACCTCAGACCACAACATCACAGAATTATTAACTTAAGCAACAGAAATTGATTTTTTTTCAGTTTGGGAGGGTAGAAGTTCAAGATCAAGGTGCCAGAAGAGCTGGTTTCTAGGGATGGCTCACCTCTTCCTAGATGGTACATGATCACCTTTGCTGTCTCCAGCAAGGACAAGGACAGAGAGAACCAGCTTCCCAGAGTCTCTCGCAAAGGTACTACTCCTGTGTTATGGCTTGGGTCTCGACACCCACCCCCAAGCCTCATGCAGTTGTAAGTGGGGCTTTTCCAGAGGTGGCTGGATCTAGCATGTGTGACCCTGGGATTGATTCATGGTGCAGTACTAGGATCAAGGGCACTCAGATTAATAGTGTGACCTGCACTAAATAGCCGGGATAAGATATAAGGGACAGAAAGAGCTGTGGCTGTCCCTTGCTTCCTCTTGCCTGCCTGCTTACTGTGGAATATTTCTCCTCTGCAATGCCTCTCTGCCATGTCACCCTGCCTTGAAGCCAGCCAACTATGAGCTGAAACCTCTATGAACTGTGACCTAAATAAACCTTTCCTCCTTTAACCTTGGGTATTTTGTCTCAGCAGCAAGAAAAGTAACTAAGACAGAATTTGGTACCAAGAGTGGGGTTGTTGCTGTGAGTGTAGCTGACCATGTGGTTCAAGAGCCTTTGGAATTGGCTTGTAGGAAGGGGAAGAGTTAGGAAAGGTTTGGAGATGCAGACTGAAAAAGTAGATCTGGAATGCCTTAGACTGTACTTAATGGAGATTCTTGTCAGAGCTCAGTAGAACAGAATGCTGATAGGAATGATGCCAGTAAAGAGAAGGCTCTAGAGGTTTCTGCTGGGAAGAAGGACTGCACTCGCTGTTGGACTCCAGACGACGTGTGTTATGGCTTGGCAGAAAGTTTGTCTGCGTTTTGCTTGTGTCCAGAGACTCTCCCTAAGACTGAGATTAAGGCTGGTAGACTAATTAATCTGGCAGAAACAATTTCAAGGCAGTCTGATGTTGGGGTAGTGGCATGGCTACTGTTGGGGGCTTTTAGCCAGATGTATGTTGATAAGCAAAGAGCCCAGGAGAATGATTCAAACCATTGTGAGTTTGGCCAGAAAGGCAGCTCCAGTAGAGTTGCAGCCTGCAAAGACGAAACAGAGGAGAAATTGGTGCTGAAAAGATTAGCAAGAAAAAGCCAAGTATTTCATAAGAAGACAACAGAACCTGGCCTGAGGGTTGGCCTGAGGACATCACAAGAACCAACAGGACTCTAGCCTCTGCAGCTTCAGAGTGGCAAAGGTGAAAGACTTTGCTTTGAGAAGAGAGCCCCAGGACACCATGTTCCAGAATGGCTGTGGCCAGGAAGTTGTTCCTTGGGATTGGCTTCATAGGAACTCGACCCTTACAGCCAAGAGAGAGGAAAGCCTGGCTGCTGCTCCAGCTGGTGGCAGACCTTGGCATCAGACCTTGGCCAGCAGACCTTGGTGCTGGTTTTAGGGGCATGCAGAATGCAAGAGTTGTGGGGTCAGGAAGGATTCCATCCAGATTTCAGAAGAGACCTGGGAGGCCAGGCAGTGTGCCTCTGAGATGGCAGTGTGTGAAGCTGTGAGTGTGAAGCCAGAGGTGCAGTGGAGACCCCAGAAGTTTGGAGAAGCCAAGAATGCAGATCGTCTGAGGAAAACTGCAAGGAGGGAGCAGAGTTGGCCTCAGAGAGAAGCCATGGGAGCTACAGCCACCAGACGTGCCATAAGGGCAGAGCCACCTAAGCACTTTCAAATTCACAACTTGCCACAGATTGCCAGGGATGCTGGAAGTGGGACTGTGGGATTTAATGTTTGCCCTGCTGGATTTTGGTCTTGCCTTGTTCCCATTCCTTGCTATCCGTGTTTGTAACTTTTGGAATGCAAATGTCTATCTTGTGCCATTGAATGTTGATAGTGTGTAACTTTCTTTTCATTTGTACAGGGCTTGCAGCTAAGAGTTTGCCTTAAATCTCAGAGGAGACTTTGGACTTGGACTTTTCAGCAGTGCTGAAACTGTTAGAACTTTGGCAACTCTTGGAGATGGACTAAATAAATGCCTTTCACATAAAGGAATATGCATGAGTCTTTGGAGGACCAGGGGAGGAATGTTACGGCTTGTGTCTAGATGTCCCCCCAAAGCCTCATGCCATCATAGATGGGGCTTTTTCAGAGGTGGCTGGATCTAGAGTGTGTGACACTGGAATTGACTCATGGTGCAATGCTAGGCTCAAGGGCATTAGGATTAAGGGTGTGAGTGCTACCCACCCTAAGTAGCATGGATGAGATATAAGGGACAGAAAAAGGTCATCCCTTGCTTGCTTTGCTACCTTCTGCCCTCTGTGAACTGTTTCTCCTCTGCGATGCCTGTCTGCCATTCCACTCTGTCTTGGAGCAGCCAATTATGGACTGAAACCTCCTCAAACTGTGAGCCAAATAAACCTTTCCTCCTTTAACTTTGGGTGTCGCGTATTTTGTTTCAGCAACAAGTAAAGTAACTAAGACACCCTGTCATGAGAGTTCCACCCTCATCGCCACAGCTAAACCCCATGGCCCCAGTAAGCCATGACCAGATACTCTTTTTGTTTTTTCCTTTATGTGGGTACCAGGAACCGAACTCAGGACCTTGCGCTTGCCAGGCAGGCGCTTATGCCACTGAGCTATCTCACCGGCCCAAATGACCGGATACTCTTGATCCCTGTGCGGGTTGGGGATTCAGAAGATGAATTTGGGAGGGGGTGTGATTAATCACATGAGATGATGGCCCCGCAGGAATCTGACTAACAGAACATGCCTGTTCTCCCCTCGAGGTTGGGAGAGGGCGGAAGAGAAACCACAGAGATTCTTCAGTCGGTATAGAATGCAAAAGGAACGCAGAGATTTTTCTTCTGGGGAATCCGGATCACCTCATTTTTGTAAGTTTAAGATGCTGTCATATCACACTTTAAATTATATGAAGTAAATAAAAAATGAACAGAACTTTTATAAAAGACATGACTGGTAGGCTGGTCATGGCATACATCTGTCATCTCAGAACTCGAGAGGCTGAGGCAGGAGGATCACTGTCAGTTTGAGGACAGCCTGGGCTACAGAGTGAGTTCAAGATCAGCCTAAACTATGTGGTAAGACCTTGTCTCAGAAAACTAAGACACACACACACAAAACCAAAACCAAAAGCAAACAAAACAGGCCAGGCATGGTGGCGCACGCCTGTAACCCCAGCACTCCGGAGGCTGAACAGTAGGATCACCAAGGGTTCGAGGCCAGCTTGTACTACAAAGCGAGACCCTGTCTCAAAAAAAAGCCCCCAAAACCAAGTCAAAACAAACAAAAAAGACACTGGGGGGAGGGGGACAGTATTGGAAAGACTCAGGATTCTTGGGAGAACTCTGAAGCAACTTTAGGAAATCTTAGATCCAGGCTAAACATCACTCCTTCTTTCTGAAACAGCCGCGCAGCTGGATCCACACCATGATGTAAAAGGACTGACAGTTGGGGCTGGGGCTTGGGGTTGGACTAGGGAAGAAAGAGTAGGAAACGGAAGACAAAATTAGCTATCTGTCAGGCACTCTATTTCTAGATCTAAATGTTGAATGGGTTTAAAAATTATCAGCACAGCCAAACGTGCCTGGCTTGAGTTCCAAACACACGGCGAAGTCACCGTGACGGGAAGATGAGAAGGCAACATGGGGAGGCTCCTGACCTGCAGGGCCTTTCCAGTGTGAAGCCCTCTGTGGTGGTCTCCAGAATGACTGTATGTGCTGCTGCTAGATGAAGACACTGGCCCTGTTATCCCATGACTAAGGGGGACTGGTGCCTGCCTCAGGAGCCTGGACAGCAGAAGCCAAATGTCGGGGCTGGCATGGCCCATGCAAAAGAACTCAGCAGGCTACCTGGAGCTGTGGGGCCACGGAAGGGGATAAGCAAGGGCTTGGGGAGAAAGTGATGAAAACTTCATCCCAAAGGGTGGGGGAAGAAAGCAGCTATTCAGTGCTTTACAGGAAGCAGAATGGTCCAGTGCAGGAAAATGAAACCAGTTAAACCAGGCGTGGTGGTGCATGCCTGTAATCCTAGCACTTTGGAGGCTGAGGCGGGAAGATCATTGCAAATTTGAGGCTACATATGGAGGACCTGGCTCAAAAATAAAAAGAAACCACGTTATCCAAGGTCCTGGGAAAGGCAAGGAATTAAAAAAAGAGAGATCACCTCAGGAAATTAATGGAAAGAAGAGTCAAGAAGAAAACAAATCCACAGGGAAATGAACAAGAACCAGAGAATCCAGAAAAGCAGCTGATATCAAAAAAGCCCAATTTAATGTGCACCCATGTTTATAGTAGCACAATTTGTAATAGCCAGATCTTGGAAACAACCCAAATGCCCATCAACTGAGGAATGGATAAGAAAGATGTGGTATTTTTATACAATGGAGTACTATTCAGCCATAAAGAAGGATAAACTGGAGACTTTTATAGGTAAATGGGTGCAACTCGAGAAAATACTCATAAGTGAAATAAACCAGACGCACATGTGTAAGCATCGTATTGTCTCTCTAGTATGAGAAACTGAAAGAGTAAATAAGATCCAAAATGTACAATAGACACGGTGAATCAAAAAGAAACTGGTCAATAAGAAAGAGAGACTGGAATAGGGAAAAGAAAGAAGGGAAAGGGAAAAAAATTGTATATATATATATAAGATGGTTAAGATAGATACACTACCAATTTTACTTAGTTCATTGAAGAGTAAGGTTTGAGCCAATAATGTTTGGACAATTGAATGCTAATGTCTGGTATCCTGAATAACTAACTTAAAGATAATAATACGTAATGCATTGACCATTGTTACCCTCCTGTTATGTTGTTTTGAAAATTTGTTCTTTTTTTGATTTGTTTTGTTTTTTCTTCTCTTTAAAATAAAAAAAAAAAAAAAAAGAAAAAAAAAAGCCCAATTTAAAGAGCTTGTCTGTTTACCCAGTGGTCAGCACAGGGCCCAGCGCAGAACTGAGGCACACCAAATACTCGCACGGTAACAAACGCTGCTTAATCCCTACGGCAAACCCAGGACTGAGGAGGACAGAACCCAAGATCAATATGGTAGGAGACAATTAAAGCCATATAAAAAATCTAAAATCCAGAAAGTGGGTGAGATGGCCGAGCTACAATTTAAAACAGGAATGCCCTTCAGATCTGTGAGGCCCATGAAATCACATGAATATTCTGTTTATATTTTCCTGGAGAAAGGGTCAGAGTTCATGAGGAAATGATTCCTGGGCCTAATCCCTATGCTGAGAAAGGATTAGAAGGAATTCCTATAGTCAGTTTAAGAGATTCAAATGAAAATGAGGGCAAAGACATTTTGTTGAGTTTTATATGTGGGTTAGAGGTTTGGTACATTTACATACTAGCTCAATTGCTATCTTTTGGACATCATCAGTATTATCTGTCTGATTACACAACAAATACATCAAAGACTCAGCCTGATGTTTATTTTCTTTGTATTCTCCACCCCCCAAGGCAATTTTTCTTTTTTCTTTTTTTTTCCTTTTTTCTTTGTTTTTTGTTTTTTTGAGACAGGGTCTCACTATGCAGTTCAGGCTGGCCTTGAACTCACTATGTAGCCCAGGCTGGCCTCGAACTCATGGCAATCCTCCTGCCTCAGCCTAGCAATTTTTATACACATTCTCTCACTCCTGTTCCTGATGTTGCCTAGCAACGCTATGAAGACACCAAAGGCATTTAAAGCTCTCTGCTTAGCTTTCCTTAACAAATGTTAACAACACACGGATCTTGGCTACACTCACTCACTGTGACCCGTTAAACTAGAGTGAACAAAACGTCCTCTTTCAGAGAAGTTATCTGTCCAACAGAAAGAACCAGACGGCTCCACACCAGTTCCTGACAGGAACCAATCAGGAAGTCCCCAACTTGCAACTCTGCCAGTGAAGTCCACTGCAGCAGCGCCGGCTTCCTGATCACCCGGCCGCAGCTGCGATGACTTGACGTCAATTTGAAAACATGAGCACTTTTCTGTCACTACGGAACAAAAGCGCCAGCACGTCTGTGCTACTTCTTCCTCAACCACCCTCCACCTCTTGACAGAGCCCGGACAGCCGACCCGTGTGACACCTGGGCGTGCTCTTTTAGAAGTTATATTAGTACAATGACAAAACCCACACTCAAAACAAACCCTCCCAATGGAACCACGTGAGCGAAGCAGTATCTAGAAGAGGAAAGGAACACTAAACAATCAAAAAACATTTTTTTTAAGGAATCAGCATTCGTGCAATTAAACCAAAGCTCAGACTTGAGCCCTTGCACCCCTGGGACCTCGTGCAGTTTCTCCTCTTCCCGGGGGAAGACATTAGGAAGGCATAACTAGGCTGACAACAGGACCTGGAGGTCAAGTTTTAAAATGCCAGCACGGTGACAAACTCCAGAGGAGCCCAAGGTCACAGGATGTCCTGGAAGTCGGGTGGGTGGGATGGGAGGGGCTGGGCACGGGGGGGGGGGAGAGCGGTTGGGGATGGGGTTGGGGACGCGGAGGCGACGGGATGGGGAGGAGGGGGCGGGGAAGGAGGATGGGAAGGGGTCAGGGTCCCCGCGCGCCCCGCCCCCGGCGCCCCTTCCCTCCCCCCACCCCCCCACCCCCGGCCCCGCCGCCCCTACCAGCCGGAGCAGGCAGCCCCGGAGCAGGCAGCCCCAGAGCAGCGCGGCCGCGGGCCCGGGCGGCCTCCGCGGCGCCCCCATGGCCGTGGGTCGGTGGGCGCGGGGCTGGCGCTCGGCTCCGTGCTCGCCCGCGGCTGCCGGGTGTCCTGCGGCCCGCTCGGTGCCGGTGCCGGCGCGCGGCCCGACTTCCTCTTCCGGCCCCGCCCCGAGGCGCGGGAAACCCCGCGCGGGCTGAGCGCCGGGCCGCGGGGCACGGGGCGCCGCACCCCGGCCCTGCAGGGCCCGCCGCTCCCCACGGCGCCAGGACGAAGCCGCCCCCACGAGGGTCCCGAGGCTCCGCCACGCGGCTGATTAAAAATCCAAAGTCAGGAACCGGTTCGCTCTGCGGAGGCGAAAGCACAGAAGTCAGAGCGCGCGCCCGCTCGTTTGCGGCGACCCCGACCGCGCTGGCCTGGCGTCGGGACAGCGCAGCTGCTGTCGCTGTCGCTGTCGCTGTCCCCGGGGCTTCTCGCACCCCAGCTGAAGGAGCTTGGGTCGGGACTTGGTTTAATTCTCGCGTAGCCCTTTGCATTTCTTTCTTTTTTTTTTTTTTTTTTTTGTGGGTACCGGGGGTCGACCTCAGGACCTCGCTCACCAACAGGCGCCCGTGCCGCTGAGCGATATCACCGGCCCCTTTTTCGTATGTGGGATCCGGGAGTCGAACTCGGGCCCTCGCGCTTGCAAGGCAGGCGCTTACGCCGCTGAGCCATCTCACCGGCCCGCCCTTTGCATTTCTTGTACTCTCTTGCTCATTTGTCTGTGCACTCATTTTTTTGCTTTGTTTGTTGTTTTGAGACAGTGTCTCGCTTTGTAGTCCAGGCTGGCCCCGAACTCACGATGTAACCCAGCCTGGCCTCGGACTCCCGGTGATCCTCCTGCCTCAGCGACTTATTTATTATTACGCTGCCTCCCACTTGGTAGGACAGGGCGCTGTGCTTTGTCTGCAGCTCTGTCCCTCACACCTGCGACGCTGCCGATATTCGGTCCTCCGGCGCTTGTGGGTGACCAGGACAGTGTCCCTGACACCCCACCGCTCCCGGGGAGGGACCCGCCGTTCGGGTTGAGTTGCGACTCGGGGATGCTGTGAAAGAGGCAAAGGGAGGAGGCCTAGGCGGGTGCCTGGGAAATGCCAGGCCGAGCTGAGTCTGGAAGTTAATTTTAGCAGAGGGCGGAGCTGGATGTCAAAGCCAAAGGTGGCCCTGGAGAAGCCACCGAACTTGCGCTTGGCTGAAGTTCCCGGGGGTGACAGATGAAGTGAGAGGCGAGGCCAGAGTCCAAATCCCAGATAGGCCGGGGCTACTTGGACTGTGGGCTCCGTCCTGTGCCCTGTGCAGGGCCACGACAGATGAGCACTAAATAGCCAAGGTGAAAGGTTGCCGTTCCGGAAGCTCTCTGTGCTTGGTGGATGGACTGAAACAGGGCGGGAAGGGGAGGCCGAGGGGCCTGGCAGACAATGCAGAACCTTTCTCAGGGACAGCGTGACAGTGTGGCGGAAGAGAGGCCACATCTGCAGCGGCTGTGGGAGAAGGAGGAGGGTCTTTCCCTGAGCCACCTCTGGAGATGGATGCGCTGGGAGAAGGGGCCGGGGCGGGGGGAGCGAGGCGAAATCCTCTGGGACTTGAGTCTGAAACGCCTGTGGGACAGGGAAGCGCAAGTGTGTGGAGGGTGGTGGCCGAGCGTGTTCATCTGCGGCTTCGTGTCATGGAACTCGGGCATCCTGAGGTCAGTCTGGGGCTTCCCACACTTTCTGGCTGCCTGGGAAATCCACAGGCCCCCTCTGTACATGGCTGTGGTGGACCAGAGGACTTCATCTCCAGACGGTCCCCCCGGCAACGGCGACGCCCGCGCCCTTTGCCCGGTGAGTCTGTCTCTCCGGGCCGCCTGAGGCCCTGGCCCCTCCCTGCCTGCGCTTTCCTTCGCCTTGGCAGGAGAGGCCGTGTGCCCGTCCGTTGCGGCCGCTTCCTGGTGCGTTCTCTCCGCACGTGGGTTTTTCAGCTGAAAAATGTGGACAGCGTTCCTGTTCTGCCTACCTCACGTGACGCTTGTGAAAATGTCATGATTCTGCCAAGAGTAAAATCACTCTGCAAATTGAAAGAAAAAAGGAGGGGCATAGAGAAGAAAGCAGAAGGCTCTGTCTCTCCTCATTCTTCTGCCACCACGCTTTCTCCTTGGTCAAAGTCCCTGTGCAGGAGGTGACTGGAAAGTTAAAAGATTCTCGTTTAATGACTTGACTTCTAGAAAGGCTGCCAGAGTTTACCTGGAGTATGTGTCTGTGTGCCCTGTGGGGATTAGATAGGCTGAAGGGAGCCTGGCTGTCTTTCAGAAAGTATTTTTCTTCTCTGCAGAAACTATACGTAAAAACCTAATTGTAGAAACTAATGTTAGAATACAGATCCATTTGATTTGTAAATGTATATAGTTAATACGATTTCTCTTTCCAATGATAAGATAAAAGACAGTCTTGTCGGACAATTTTTTGAGGCAGGGTCTCACTATGTAGCCCAGGCTGGCCTTGAACTCATGGCAATCCTCCTGCCTCAGCCTCCCAGAATCCCCCTCAAAATCTTCCCCCTCACCTTGAACACACTTTTCCCGTGTTCTGGCCACTTTCTGCAGCAGCTCTGAAGTTCTCTTCTCTGAGTCTTTACGAGGTGTGATCAAAAATACAATGACTGCTGCTGCCAAGCGCCATCCAAGGGAAAGGCAGGCTTGTAAAAACATGACGCTATGTCCTCATCCACCAGATCTGGCACGGTGTGACTTCTGGCTCTTCCCCAAAGTCAAAGTGACCATGAAAGGTCACCACTGTGAATTGATTCAGGACATCGAGGCAGCCACGACAGCACGACTAAAGACACTTGTATGTCCATGTAAGGATGTGCACACAGTTGTCTAAAGCTGCTGTGCTTAGGTGGTTTGGCCCCTGGGTTACTGTGCTGGAGACGTGGCCCCCATGTGGTGGTGTCGAGGTTGGGGGACCTTTCCCAAGGGGCCTGGTGGGAGGGTGCTAGGTCATTAGGGTTTGCCTTCAGGAGGGATTTAGTCCCTGTGGGGACCCTGAGTTAGGGTTAGGAGAAAGTTGTTACAGATGAACGAGCCATCGCTCCCCTCTTTGGGGCCCTCCCTCCTGGCATCTGTGGCTTCCTTCCTGGTGATGTCTTTCCCTCGCACCAGGGCTGCAACCACCATGCCATCTGCCACAAGGTCCTCATCAGGGCTGGGCTGATCTGCCACACCTGTGAGCTAAGTAAATTCCTTCATAAAGTTACCTAGCAGGGCATGCTGGCACACAGCGGTAATCCCAGCACTCAAGAGGCTGAGGCAGGAGGATCGCCTTGAATTTGAGGCCAGCCTGAACCACATAGTGAGTTCAAGGACAGCTTGAACTATGTAGTGAGACCCTCTCTCTCAAAAAAAATAATAAAGTCACTTGGCCTAAGGTATTTCATTATAGTAATGGAAAACAATATAAATATCCAACAGGGGAATAAAAAGTGTAGCAGTTCCTACAAATACAAGGGAACTTTGATGCACATAATGTAGATTATCTCAAAATAAATCTCAGTAAACAAAGCCAGACTCCCCCCAAAAAATATGTGCTATGTGATTCCATTTGTGTATAATTTTGGAAATATGGAGGGGCGTAGTAGGGCACGCCTGTAATTCCAGCACTTGGGAGGCTGAGGCAGGAGGATCACTGTGAGTTGGAGGCCAGCCTGGTCTAGTGAGTTCAAGGTCAACCTGAAATACATATCAAGACCCTGCCTCAAAACAAAACAAAACAAAAAACACAAAAACAATTTTGGAAATGTGATCTTTTCTAGGTTTTGAAAGCAGCTCAGTGTCTCCCTAGGGCTGGGTGTGGCAGATGAAGGGGACCCGTATGTAGTGAACCAGCCTGCATCACTGCTCCCAGGCCCCTGCCGAGGGGCCACCTGTGGGGCACCATTTGTAGGGACCCAGTCCTGCTAGTTTGTCACCAGGACCCGGGGGGCAAATGAGGATAAAAGACAGACACAGAGTCAGTTTAGCATACGGGCAGCCAGGGGGCTCATGCCTCTTCTGGGCACAGGAGCATAAGCATCTGGCTCGTCCTGCTTTTATTTGCTCAGACATGGGTACAAGCAGTTAAAGTAACACAAGAGTCACCTGCCTTCCATTATCCATTAGTACTCGCCCAAGTAACCATCCTGACTCAGCTGTACTGACTTTTCCATAACCTGCAACGCGCCATCACCCCTGCGTGCAGCCTTTCTCCTTTGTGCTCACAGAGGAGGCCAATCAGGCCTCAGTTCTCCTCCGGTCTCCCACACTGCACGTGTACGTGAGCAACATACGTGTGTGTGTGTGTGTGTGTGTGTGTGTACACAAAGGTGTGTAAGAAAGTTTTGGAGGACGATGGAAATATTAACGTGTGTGTGTGTGGTACTGAGAATTGAACCCGGGGTGCTCTGCCACTGAACTACATCCCCAACACTTCTTAATTTTATTTTGAGACAGGGTCTCCCTAAGTTGCCCAAGGCTTGTCTTGAACTTGCAATTCTCCTGCCTCAGCCTTGCAAGTAGCTTGATTGGGGTGATGTTTCACAAATGTATGCTTACATTAAGAACTCATTAATTTATAGGCTTTAAATGTGTGCAGTTTATTGTAGGTTAATTAAAACTCAATAAAGGTGATTTAAAAGTGATAAATGATACTGGGTTAAAATATTAATTCAGACCTCATCATGAAGAGATTCCACTCTAACCCGGAGTAGGACTAGAATATACATAAATGGGGTCTCATTACATTACCAAGTCTTGCCTCAAACTCCTGGGTTTAAGTGATCCTCCTGCCTCAACTTCTCAAGTAGCCGGGACTATAGGTATGCCCCACCACACCCAGCTTTGACCTTTTAAAAGCCCCTTAGGTAATTCTGTGCATCCAGAGTTGGGAATTATTGGTATCGAGAAATCAAGTCTTTATTGCTGAATTCCAAGAATTTCTAGGAGATTTCATCCTTAGGGAGTTTGAACCAGATCACATTTATTTTTCCTTCCATCAAAGTGGGGGGAAAGTATCCCACTTATTTTATTTTTAAAACATTTTTTTTTTCTTTATGTGGGTACCGAGAACTGAACTCAGGACCTTACGCTTGCCAGGCAGGTGCTTATGCCGCTGAGCTATATCACCGGCCCTAAAATTTATTTATTTATTTATTTATTTTTTATTTTTTTATTTTTATTTTTATTATTATTTTTTAAAGACATCAAGTAAACATTCTCATGTATTAACAAACTCAAGCATTAGAGAATGTACAAATACCTTTTGGAGAAAAATATTACTCAGTATAAGATTAAGCCATGTAGGGCCGGTGAGATGGCTCAGCGGCATAAGCGCCTGCCTTGTAAGCGCGAGGGCCTGAGTTCGACTCCCGGATCCCACATACGAAAAAGGGGCCGGTGATATCGCTCAGCGGCACGGGCGCCTGTTGGCGCACAAGGTCCTGAGGTCGACCCCCGGCACCACAAAAAAAAGATTAAGCCATGTAAAAGCTAGGTAAAAATAGAAGACTAAGGAATGGAATAGTCACAGTGAAATTGCATTTTCATACTAGGGAGACAATACGATGTTAACAAATGTGCATCAGGTTTATTTCACTTGTGAGTATTTTCTCGAGTTGCATCCATTTACCTAGGAAAGTTTCTAGTTTATCTTTCTTTATGGCTGAGTAGTACTCCATTGTATAGAAATACCACATCTTTTTTATCCATTCCTCGGTTAATGGGCATTTGGGTTGTTTCCACGATCTAGCTATTACAAATTGTGTTGCATAAACATGGGTGCACATATATCGCTGTGGTACGATGTTTTTAATTCTTCTGGGAAGATGCCCAGAAGGGGAATAGCTGGGTCAAATGGGACCTCCAATCCTAGTTTTTTGAGGAGTCTCCACACTGATTTCCACAGTGGCTGCACCAGTTGACACTCCCACCAACAGTGGAGAAGGGTTCCTTTTTCTCCACAGCCCCTCCAGCATTTGTTATTAGTTGACTTCTTGATAACAGCCATTCTTTGTGGGGTGAGATGGAATCTCAGTGTTATTTTAATTTGCAACTCTTGGATGACTAGTGATGTTGAACATTTTTTCATATATTTATTTGCCATTTGTATTTCTTCATCTGAGAAGTGTTTATTCATCTCAGATGCCCATTTTTGGATTGGGTCTTTAAATTTGGGAGGTCTGATTTTTTTGAGTTCTTTGTACTCGATAGTAATCCTTTGTCTGAGGAACAGCTAGCAAACATTTTTTCCCACGTTGTGGGTTGTCTCTTCACTCTGTTGGTGGTTTCTCTTGCTGTACAAAAGCTTTTTCATAAGATGAGATCCCAGTTGTTGATTCTTTGTGATACTTCCTGTGCGATGGGGGTTTTATTCATAAAGTCTTTGCCTACACCAATGTCTTCAAGAGTTTTACCTATTCTATTTTCCAGGAGATTTATTGTTTCTGTTTTAATATTTAGTTCTTTGATCCATTTTGAATTTAGTTTAGTGCACAGTGAAAGATATGGGTCTAATTTTAATCTTCGGCATGTGTAGAGCCAATTTTTCCAGCACCATTTATTAAAGAGGCTATCTTTCTTGAAGTGAATGCGTTTGGCACCTTTGTCAAAGATAAGGTGGCTTAGTATGTCTGGAGTTGTTTCTGCATCTTCTAATCTATTCCATTGATCTTCGGGTCTGTTTTTTTGCCAATACCACGCTGTTTTTATCACAGTAGCTTTATAGTATACTTTCAAATCAGGGATTGTGATGCCCCCTGCCTTGCTTTTGTTGCCCAGAATTGCCTTTGCTATTCTAGGTCTCTTCTGGTTCCAGATGAATTTTAGGATTGTTTTCTCTAATTCTGTGAGATATGTTGTTGGAATTTTGATCGGAATTGCATTAAATCTGTATAACAGTTTTGGAAGTATGGCCATTTTCACTATATTGGTTCTTCCGACCCAAGAGCAAGGGATATCTTTCCATTTTCTGATATCCTCTTCAATCTCCTTTTTCAGAGTACTGTAGTTTTCAGTGTAGAGGTCTTTTATTTCCTTTGTGAGATTGATTCCTAGGTATTTCATTTTTTTTGGATGTGATTGTGAAAGGTGTTGTTTCCCTAATTTCTCTCTCAGTGAGTTTGTTATTTGTGTACAGGAAGGCTATTGATTTTTGAGTGTTGACTTTGTATCCAGCTACACTACTGAATTTGCTTATTAAATCTAGAAGTTTTTTAGTGGAGTTTTTGGGGTCTTCTACGTAGACTATCATGTCGTCTGCAAATAATGATAATTTAACTTCTTCCTTTCCAATCATAATTCCTTTTATTTCTTTCTCTTGTCTAATTGCTCTGGCTAAAGTTTCCAGGACTATGTTGAATAAGAGTGGGGACAGTGGACATCCTTGTCTGGTTCCTGATTTTAGAGAGAAGGCTTTCAGTTTTTGTCCATTTAGTATGATATTGGCTGTTGGTTTGTCATAGATAGCTTTTATCAAATTGAGATAAAGACCATCTATTCCAATTTTCTGTAGGGTTTTTATCATGAATGGGTGCTGGACTTTGTCAAAAGCTTTTTCTGCATCTATTGAGATGACCATATGATTTTTGTCCTTGGTTCTGTTAATATGGTGTATTACATTTATTGATTTACATATATTGAAACATCCCTGCATCCCTGGGATGAATCCAACTTGGTCATGGTGTATAATCGTCTTGATGATTTTCTGCATTCTGTTTGCCAGTATCTTATTGAGGATTTTTGCATCTATGTTCATTAGGGAGATTGGCCTGTAGTTCTCTTTCTCAGTTGGGTCCTTCTCTGGTTCTAGTATCAGGGTAATGCTTGCTTCCAGGAATGAATTTGGGAGTATTGCTTCCCTTTCAATTTCATTAAAGAGTTTGAGAAGTAGTGGTGTTAGGTCTTCTCTAAATTTCTTGTAGAATTTAGCGGTGAATCCATCAGGGCCTGGGCTTTTCTTTGTTGGGAGGTTTTTAATTACATCTTCGATTTCATTGATTGTTATTGGTTTATTTAGGATTTTTATATCTTCTTGGTTGAGCTTTGGTAATTCATATGTATCTAGGAATCTGTCCATTTCTTCTGCATTTTCCATCTTATTAGAATACAAGTTTTCAAAATAGGTATAGATGATCTGGATTTCTGCAGGGTCCATTGTGATATCACCCTTTTCATTCTTAATTGCGTGGATCTGAGTACTTTCTTTCCTGTTTTTAATAAGGTTGTATAAGGGTTTGTCAGTTTTGTTTAATCTCTCAAAGAACCAATTCTTTGATTCGTTGATTCTTTGTATTGTTTTTTTAGTCTCCAATATGTTAATTTCTGCTCTGATCTTTATAATTTCCTCCCTTGTACGAGCTTTTGGCTTAGCCTGCTCTTCTTTTTCTAGAAGTTTGAGGTTCACCATTAGGTTGTTTATTTGTGCTTGCTCTGTTTTCCTGATATAGGAATTTAATGCTATAAATTTCCCTCTTAGGACTGCTTTCATTGTATCCCATAAGTTCTGGTATGTTGTACTGTCATTATCATTCAGTTGCAGAAACTGTCTAACTTCTTCTTTAATTTCATCTGTGACCCATTGGTTGTTCAGTAGGGTGCTATTTAATTTCCATGTGTTTAGGTAGCTCTTGTGGTTTCTTTTGCCATTGATTTCCAATTTCATTGCGCTATGGTCTGATAATATACATGGGATAATTTCAATTCCTTTGCATTTACTTAGCAGGTTCTATTGGCTAGTATGTGGTCTATTTTGGAGAACGTCTCATGTGCAGCTGAGAAGTATGTGTATTCTGATGTTGTGGGGTGGAGCACTCTGTAGATATCTACTAAGTCCATTTGTTCCAAAGTTTGGTTCAGTTCTAATATTTCATTGTTGATTTTTTGTCTAGTTGATCTGTCTTTTTGTGACAGTGGAGTATTGAGATCCCCCAATGCAATTGTATTAGTGGTTATTTGATTTTTCATGTCCATTAATATTTGTTTTATATAGTTGGGTGCATTGGCATTTGTTGCATATATATTTATGATTTTTATCTCTTCCTCTTGGATTGTTCCCTTTACAAGGATGTAGTGACCTTCTTTATCTCTCTGAATCATTCTTGGCTTGAAATTCACTTTGTCTGCAAAAAGAATAGCTACTCCTGCTTTTTTCTGGGTTCCTGTCGCATGGAGTATTGTTTTCCATCCTTTGACTTTCAGTCTATGAATTTCTTTTTGAATTAAGTGTGTTTCTTGTATACAGCATATTGTTGGATCTTGCTTCTTGATCCAATTCGCCAGTCTGTGCCTTTTGATTGGGGAATTGAGACCATTAACATTAATGGTTAAAACTGATATGTATTGACTTATCCTTGTCATGTTATTTTCCTGTTGTTGGCTCCCCCTCTTTTAATTTTTGTTTTCCCTCCCTCTCTTTAATCATTTGCTCTGCCTGGTGGATTCCTTCTGTTGGGGTTTCTGGAGTTGTAGTCCTTGTTATCCCTTTCTAGAATGTCCTTCAAAACATTTTGGAGTGCTGGTTTGGTGGTTATAAATTTTCTCAGATGTTCTTTGTCATGGAAGTATTTTACTTCTCCATCAGTTTTGAAAGATAGTTTTGCAGGGTGCATCAATCTAGGTTGAAGATTATTTTCCTTTAGAACTTGAAATACATCATTCCAAGCTCTTCTTGACTTGAGGGTTTGTGCTGAAAAGTCCGCTGTGATTCTGATGGGTTTTCCTTTATAGGTGATTTGTTTCTTTTCTCTAACAGCTTTTGAGATTCTACTCTTATGTTGAATTTCTGGAATCTTGACTATGATATGCCTGGCTGAAGATTTTTTTGGATCGTAGCTAATTGGAGTTCTATAAGCCTCACTTATCTGAACATCAAATTCTTTTTCTCTACCAGGGAAATTTTCTGTGATAATGTCTGTGAACAGTGTTCTGATATCATTTATGCTATCTCCTGCTTTTTCATTGACTCCAATCAATCTTAAGTTATTCTTCTTTGCATCATCTAGCAGCTGCTGGATTGATTTTTCATTGTCCCTTGCTATGTTTAAGAATTCTTTCTTTTCATGATCACTAATTGCAAGCCTGTCTTCTATATCTGAGATCCTGTCCTCACATTGGCTTAATCTGCTACAAATACTTTCAATGGAATTTTTGTTCTCCTGGATATCTGCTTGAATCTGCTTTATGGAGTCCATTTCTTTCCTATGCTGAGCATTCATGGCTTCCATCATTTTCTTAAGCTCGTCTATTTTTTTGTCTGTGTCTGCTCTAGCATCCTTAAGCATGGTCTTCATTGTGGACATTATCTCTGCAGTTATCTGAGAAATTATTTCTGATTTAAATTTTTCCAGAGCCTCATTCAACTGCTTTGTTGTTACCACTTCAGAGATGTCAGGTGGGTGGCTTTCGGTTTGTCCCACCTCACTGCCCCCTGGGTTTGCCTTTGGTGAACTGGATGTGTAGGGCTGCATCTTGTTTAAGTGTCGTCTCATTTTCTTTTCTTTCTTTAGTTTAATTCCTGGGTTGCTGTTTGTAAATTGCCTATGGTAGGTTGCTTTATTGCTAGTATTTCAAACTCTTAGGAGATTCTTGGAATACCAGGACGAAAAGCGCCAGTCAGTGTGTCCTTCTCGGCTGGTGCTTCTCTGTACCGCGGCGTCTCGCGTTCCTCCGCCGAGGTCCCCGCTGGAGCCGTGGATGGAGTGGCACCGCCCTGAGTTCTCAGCTCAGCTGCTGTCCCCCCCACAATGGCACCCGGCAGGTCACTCTCTCGCGCGGGACGGCTGGGCGTCAGCACTCACCGCCGGTCAGTGTGTCCTTCACGGCCGCCGCCTCTCTGCACCGCCGCTTCTCGCTCCTCCGTGGAGGCCCCCGGGGGCGCCGGCAGTCACCGCGTGTCCGCAGATTTGAACCACTTCTGTCGCACCAGGATTCCCAACACAGGGAAATGGCGCCCGAGGCCACCTCCTTCTTCTTGGTTGTAGTTTCTCTCTTCACTTTCTCCGTGGGCCCCGAACTGCACTTCAGATCTCTCCTGGGTCCATGGGAGCCACTTCCCTCTTTCTTGTCCTCCTCCAGTCACTATATTCCAGTGTCCGGATGGCGACTTTTGGAGAGGTTCACTGCCTGCTTCTTACAGATCCGCCATCTTTTTTTCTCTAAATTTTTTTAAATTAATGAATAAAAATTGAATATATTTATGGGGTACAATGTGATGTTACAATGCATATATTCATCATGGAATGATCAAATCAGGCTAATTAACATTCCATCACCTCAAAGACTTACCACTTCTTTGTGATGAAAATATTTAATATCCACTCTTTCAACTATTTGGGGTTTTTTGACACAGGGTCTCACTCTGTAGTGCAGGCTGGCCTTGAACTCACTTACGTAGTCCAAGCGGGCCTCAAACTCACAGTGATTCTCCTGCCTCAGCTTCAGTGCTGGGGTTACAGGCATGTCCCACCATGCTTGGCTCAACTATTTTGAAAAATGTACTTTTTTTTTTTTTTTTTTGTGGGTACCGGGGGTCGAACTCAGGACCTCACGCTTGCCAGGTAGGCGCTTATGCCGCTGAGCTGTCTCACCGGCCCCATTATTATTAACTATAATCACCTGCCATGCAAAAGATCCCAGAGCTCATTCCTCCTGTCTAACTGAAACTTTGTATCCTTTGACCAATTACTGTATCATCCACTGATCATCACCATGCTATGTAGAACTTCTATGCGGTCTGCTTTTTCTGAAATTGTGTGAGTTTGTCTTTCTGTGTCTGGCTTATTTCACTAAATGTAATGTTCTTTAGGTTCATCCATATTGTCATAAATGATGCAGCTCCTCCTTTGTAAAGGCTGTGTAGTATTCCACTGTGTTTGTTGATCTGTTCATTTGTTCTGAACGCTTTGGTTGCTTCCAATTATGGCTGTGCTGAGTAGCACCACAGTGACCATACTGATTTCAGTCCTGTGGATACAAAAGTGGGATGGCTGCCCCAGGTTTTCATTTAGTGATAGTGTCACTGGGGTTTGGTACATGTGTCCCCACTCAGAACCCAACTTCTAGGGAACAAGGTGCTCTTTGCTCTTCAGTGAAAAGAATTCATGGTACAGCTCAATCCCAGTAATTATCTTATCCCCAGAGGACACTTGCTGTTCGGAGCTTCCCTGTATTGTTTTTCTGCAGGGCCCCTTGGTTACACACTTTCCCCTGGGACACTGTTTATGAGGTCGTGTATGTGAAGCTCAGAGCTGCCTGCTATGGTCCTGTCACTGTTTCCTATCGGCCTGCTCACCTTTATTTGGGCCTGTGCTTTGGTTTTGGTTTGGTTTTTTGAGACAAGGTCTTGCTATGTAGTCCGGGCTGGCCTTGAACTCACAGCGATCCTCCTACCTCAGCCTTCACACCTGGCTTTATGAGCTTTTGACAGAGTGGTCTCCCCTGAACTATATGAGAGAAACATAGTAGGCATGACCTGTGTAAGAGTCGGATGAGGGGAATGGCAGAGCTCCGAAGAGAATTATTCATTAAGTAGAAAGATGAGGGGAAAAAGGACGTCAGCCTCATCGCAGTCTTCTACTATGACTCTAAGAATTAGGACCTATGCAGTGAAGAACAATTTTGACCAACAGTACAATGCAAGCAATAGCTCCTATTATACACACAAGAGAAATAAGGGATATTTTTGATGATAAACCAGTGCTCTTTCGTCCATAGATCTACGGTGACACCAGTTCATAAAAGCAAATTAACATCCTAAATCAGTATTTTACTAAGTGTCTGATTCCTCAGGAATGTTACAATGTGTGGGCCGACCCCCGCCTGTGCTAAAAACCAAAGCATACAATTCTGTTTCCTCGCCAAGCTTGGGCACTATCAGGCACCCTCGCCTTCTGTTTATCATCAACTACGTGTGGCCTCTGTGCCCAGGGCGCCTCCAGAGATGGCAAAGATAGGGCCACGCGCTGGCGGCGGTCGGGCTGGCACAGTGCGTGACCGCTGCTGAGTGCAGCCAGTTTCCAGGGACAGCAGCTCACATTCACGTGGATAGAGGGAGGTGACCCCTGTCACAAGATACAGGCTGTGCCGGGGATAGAGCTCAGGGGCACAGCGCCTGCCTGGCAAGCGCAAGGTTGTGAGTTCGATTCCCGGTACCAAAAAAAAAAAAGGGCTGTGAGTTTCAAATTCAATAACCAAAAGGTGTCCCTCAAGAAATAAGGAAGGCATGAGAAAAATTTTACAACTCATGAGGATAAAGAGCAGTATATATTCTTGAAATTCACTTTCTCTTCAAGTGTGGTGTGCACAGAAGAAAGAGCGCATGTTGGAAGTGCGCTCTTCAATGCATTCTCACCAACTGGACACGTCTGTGTGACCAGCCTTGGGGGCTGGCTGTCAGCTCAGGGGCAGATCGTGTCCTTAACATGTGCAGGGCCCTGAGTTCAGTCCCCAGCTAAAGAAGAAAAAAGAAAAAGGAAGAGAAGCTGGATGTGGTGGTGCACACCTGCGATCCCAGTACTCAGGAGGCTGAGGCAGGAGGATCGCCATGAGTTCAAGCCCAACCTGAACTACATAGCAAGACCCTGTCTCCAAAAATAAAGACCAAAAGAAAGAGACTGTGTTACTAGCTCCTCAGAAGTCCCTCTCATTTTCATGTCTAGTTACTGTTTACTGCCAAGAATGACTGTTTTCTGATTTCTATCAGCACATCCTAGCTTTGTCTCTTCCTAAACTGTACGATAATAGAATCATACAGCTTATCCCCTTTGTGTCTTGCTTCTCTCTCATGATTACATTAGGGAAACACCCATATTGCTGCACATGGTTGCACATTGGCCATTTTCAGTGCTGTATACTATTCTGTTTTATGACTATACTACAATTTATTGTACATTCTTTTTGCTTTGAGCATTTGCAGAATTCTCTGGTTAATACAAAAAAGAGAATGTAGGTATTTTAAACAATGAAAAACTTGATTTTACAAGGCCATTACAGCCTTGCAAAAACTTGTTCTCCAGTCTTAGCTCTTGTGATTTCCCCTGAGCTCATGGAAAATTCCAATCACCCAATTTTCTTTCCGTTGCAGCATGCAGCTACCTCTCTCCTCCTAGCCTTTGAATATTCAGTTTTGTCCTCCTGGAACACCAGATTTCTACCATCTTTCTGTTTTTCTGTCTGTCCGTTTGTTTGTTTATTTTTTTGTTTGAGATGGGGTCTCACTATGTAGCCCAGGCTGGCCTTGAATTCACAGTGATCCTCCTGCCTCAGCCTCCGGGGTGCTGGGATTAAAGGCGTGCACTCCCACAGCTGGCAATTTTTTAACCTAGGTAATTCCCATCGCCCCTCTGGGCCTCGATTCAGTCGCCCTTCCTCCAGGGCCACCCCCCAACATTCGGTTGGCGGCTGAGGCAGGGGTTACATCTCCCACGCCATTTGTACCGTCCCTGGTGCTCCTGGCAGAGCACACTGTTTATAAGCTAATCAGTAGCTAGTCCAGCAACAGGCTCATCACTTGAGACCTAGTAAATTTCCACAGAAGCAGGACCTATTATAATTTCTCTCAGTTTTTCTCTTTGTTTGCTTTGGGTTTTTTGTTTTTGTTTTGAGACAGGGTCTCACTGTGTTGCCCAGGCTGGCTATGAATTCCTGGACTCAAGGGATCCTTCTGCCTCAGCCTCCCAAGAGGCTGTGAGTCCAGGTGCTGCCTGCTACAGAAAGCATGCGTCCTTTTGCTGCCATTCTTGAAACACCTTGAGATGTGTTCTGCCATTTACGGGTATTTTTATGGCCGGTGGGCCAGTGAATCGGACTATTGTGTGGCCAGGTTCTAAACGGGTCTCCGGCGGGCCTGGGGGTGCTGCTCAGGGGTGAGCATTTGCCCCATATGTGCAAGGCCCTGGCCTCAGTTCCCAGCACCACAAACAAAACAGTGCGGAAGAAAGCCACGTCTGCTGTGATGTGATGTTGCCACGGTCATTTGGGGAGAAATAGAGGAAAACAGATGGGTCGAGGTGGCCTCAGCCCCCCACCCAGTCTGCCTGTACTGGGGGATGGGCTGGTGTTGCCACCTCTCTGAGCCAAGGCTGCTCTCTCAGTGTCTGTGCCATGTGCGACAGGTGGCTGTGCATTGATAAGAATCACTCGGGCAGGGCTGGAGAGGCTGCGGCAGGAGCATTGAGAGTTTAAGGCGAGACCCTGTCTCAAAACGAGAAGCACTCTCAAAAGCAGAATCACTTAGGGTAAGAGTCCCCATGGGACATCCTCTTGATTAGAATCCCCAGGGGCCCTCTGTAGCTATTAGCCCCATTATTAACCCTCTAGCTAGTGGCCACTGATTAGCCTAGGTAGGTTTTAAGGGTCCTAGGTAATTCTTTATTGTTTTAATTTTTATTAGTCCATGTTTTCATACATAATGATCACCTCCATAGAGGAGAGTTGGTGTGTGTGCATAGCACATTTTAATTCTCTTTACTTCCCTTTCCCTCCCTCCATCTCTCTGTTTGTTTTTTTGGGTTTTTTTTTTTTTGTTTGTTTGTTTGTTTTTGTCTTTTTGAGACGGGGTTTCACCATACAGTTCAGACTGGCCTTGAACTCACTTTGTAGCTTAGGCTGGGCTCGAACTCACAACGATCCTCCTGCCTCAGCCTCCCAAGTGCTGGGATCACAGGCGTGCGCCACCATGCCTGGTGGTTTTTTCATTTTTTGAGACAGGGTCTTGCTATGTAGTGCAGGCTGGACTTGAACTCACTATGGAGCCCAGACTGGCCTCAAACTTGCAGGAATCCTCCTGCCTCAGCCTCAGTGCTGCACCAACACATCAGGCTAGACCTCTCAGTAACTCTTAGCAGGAGTGAACCTTGGGGTCTGATACGTAGCTCAGTTGTAGAGCGTGCCCGGCGTGTGCAGGGGTGAGTCAAGTCCCCAGCATGGTGAAAAGGAACCCAGAGAACCATGTGCAGGCCTGGCTCAGGCCACACCCCTCCCGTTAGGCTCAGGGTCCAAACCAGCAATCAGAACTGCCGGGAATGTGTTCATTCTTGGAAACTGACGTGGTTAAAACATAAAACGAAAGGTGGGGAGAGATCCTCGAAGGCCAGAGCATTTGGGCTGCTCTGTAGGCGACAGGAGGACAGGGGCCTTCTGACCACATGCCCGTGTCAGTGGCTGGTTGCCGCCGGACCGCAACCAGAACAGTGAGGGCTCTGCGAGACGCTGAACCCGCCGGGTCACTCTCCCTCCCTGTCCTGCGCTGCCTTTCTCTTCCTCTGAACAAAACCCGGCTAAGTGGCTTGAAACACAAGGTCCTCCGGCGACAGTCAGAAAGACCTCCTGACACGAGTCACCAAGGAGCAGATGGCCCTTCGCCCCTACACTACAAAGGCCACTGGACCTGTGTATTCCCATTATACCAAGAGGAAGCAGGGGGGTTTAGGACTCATGAGCCAGTGGCCAGCTGAGGGAGGATTCTCTAGAACTTTCTTTTAGTAAATATTAATGCTGGACCTGGGGCATAGCTGCAGCCAGGTGCGCCAGCACTGCTGGAACTGCAAGGTGTGGTACCTGCGTCTGCCGGGTGCTGCCTTCAGTAGCTTCTGGCCGGGAGCTTGAAACCAGCCATGGCGGGAGAGTTTACACCCCAGGAAGTGGGGTGCCCCCCCACAAAGAGCTGGTTGTTAAGCATTTCTGGGAATAGCACTGGCTACGGAAGCCGGACAGACAAAAGTGCTTGCCTCAGGGAGTCCAGATTCCAGAGGGAGAGGTAGACAAACAGTTAGGTTAGGAACATACGAGAAAGAGACAAACAGCTGGGAGTGGGGGTGCACACCTGTAATCCCAGCACTTTGGGAGGCTGGGGCAGGAGGAGGGAAGGTTCGAGCTTGTCCTGGGCAATACAGCAACTTAGTGAGACCCCGACTCATAAAATAAAAAAGGGCTGGTGATGTAGCTTGGTGCAAAGGTCCTGGGTTCAGTCCCTAGCAGTGGTGGGTGTGACAGTTCTTCAAGCATGAATTTGAAGGAAGTGAGGAGCAACATGAGCACACATCTGAAAGGAGAGTGGGGCGTGCAGAGAGCAGCGAGTGCAAAGGCCCTGGGGCAGGGGAGCTGAAGGGCCGGGCGGTGGGGGCTGAGGTCCCAGAGGCGGTGAGAGAAGGCGGAGGGAGTGGGAGTGAGAGGTGATCAGAGCGTTTGTGAAGCTGAAATGTTATCAAGCGTTATCAGGTCCCTTGCTGAATTCAAACGTGCCTTTGGATTGCTTCTCCAGGCTTCTGCAGCGTGTAGGTTTGAGTTGTCTTCTCATTAGTCGCAGGGGTGCTCCCATCAGTCTCGAGTGGCTGTGTGGATTTAAGTCCATCAAAACAGAAGGCAGCGAAGAACCGACTCCTCCACTGCAGTGACTGCACTCCAAGTGCTCAACAGCCACCCCGGGAGCCGAGACCGGGACGCCCGGCGTGGTCCTCAGCCTTAGCAGGAACCACGTTTGCCCGAGGTCTGTGGATGCCATGGTTCAAGAGCCCTGGAGCCACTGGACGGGACTGCGATGGTCAGCTTCTATTTTAGGGCTTTATTTCCGAGAGGAGCCGAGTGTCCAACCTGTAATCTTGGGCAGAGGTGTCCTCCGGGTCACTCGTGTGTGCACGACAGTGCCGGCTCCCTGGCCATTACCCGGCGCCTGCAAACCACCGTTGTGAAAGGCAAGGATGGGATCCGTGTAAATTACGGGTCCCAAATGGCCCAGATTGCTACGGAGACTTCAGTCATCCATTTCTTTATTTTGTGGTTGCTTACGATGCTACACATTTAAATAGTGATGAAATCGGAGATATAAATCGCTCGGAGTCAAGAAGTGCAAACGAACCCCTTAATCTGTTTGGGGATAGTTTGTGTGAGAGGGTGCTGTTCAGGGCTAATTCAGGGTTCCTCACCAAATTCTTCCCCACCTCATGAACCCACTGTGATGGGGGTGTGGGGGGATTAAAACTCAGTGGTCTCCCCGGTGTGGTGGTGCACATCTATAATCCCAGCACTCGCTCAGGAGGCTGAGGCAGGAGGATCGCAGGGAGTTTGAGGCCAGCCTGGTCTACAGAGTATCTCAAAAAACCAAAAACCCACAAGCTTAAACCCTCGGTGGTCTGGCCAGAGCTTTTCCCTAGCTGGTTCTGCAAAGTGAAGGGAAAGCAGCTGCAAACTTCCTAACATGGCAGTGTCCCCTTGAGCTTCTAAGTCGTTCATTTGGAGCTCATCTTCTATTTTCTGCTAGAAGCGGGATGGTGGGGGTCTAGGTGAGCTGGGGACCTTGGATTGAGGTGTGGCTGTAGCCTGGGGTTGCCGTAGGTGCTTCTTGGGGTGGAGGGGGTCTTATTGGCCCATGAGGTCCCAGACCTCACCAGCTTTCCCTGTCCAGTGCTCTCTTCCCTCCTTCCTAGGTCAAAAACAGCTCCGAGTTCTCCCCACCGGGAACAGACTCCCCTAAACTCGGGGAAGGCTCAGAAAAGTTTGTTCATGTTGAAATAGAAATGAGTAATTTTGTTGGGCATGGTGGCAGATGCCTGTGATCCCAGCACTACAGAGGCTGAGGCAGGAGGATTACTGTGAATTCAAGGCCAGGCTGGGCTCCATAGTGAGTTCAGGGCCAGCGTGGACTACTGGAGAGACCCTGTCTCAAACAAACAAACAAACAAACAAACAAACAAACAGGGTAATTTTATGGAAATGGAGCCAGCCTCCTTGTTGGTTAAAGTCACAGGAATAAAGCCAGGTGGGTGTAGTGGTCCACACCTGTATTCCCAGCTACCCGGGAGGCAGATTTGAGATCAGCCTGGGCCATGTTAGTGAGACCCTATCTCAGAATAAAATACTAAAAGGGGTGAGAATGCAGCTGTGTGGTAGAGTGCCCCTAGTATGGGGCAGGGGTCATTAAATCTCTCATTGTGTCAGCTAGACATCTTTCTATGTTGCTAAATTAACAGCATGTTTATAGTTAGGGGAGCCATACATCCAGTTTGACAAGGATAGTCCTGGTTTATACCTATTGCCCTTGCCTACTTATTGAGTTTTTTGGATAGGGTCTTGCCATGTATTTCAGACTGGGCTTGAACTCACTATATAGCCCAGTCTGGCCTCAAACTCACAGTGATCCTCCTGCCTCAGCCTCCAGAGTGCTGGGATTACAGTTGTGTACCACCACGCCTGGCTCCCTGCATATTATTAACAGTGATCTCTTTCACTCTCAAAAAAAGGGGGTGATAAATAATCCCTGTATTTTATAGCCCTCTCTCTGCTTATCGCCTAGATGGTGAACCTTTTAGAGACCAGCTACCCAAACTGTAACCAAAACCCACTTATTTATCACCAAGTGCCAACCCTGCAATGCAACCTGAATCCTAAGGTTTTAGTTTAGAAAAAACAACTGTTATCTGACGCTTGGCTGCTGGGGCAACTTGGCTTGAGTGCCAATAGAGAGGGCTCTGCGCGCCTGCTGCCACAAGTGTGCCATAGGTTCGCCACCACTGGCCTAGATGACAGGCACAAGCCAGAATCTTCTGAAATTCCTTCCTGGAGTTGGCCTCCCTTAATAATCTCTATACCTTTCACTCCTTTTCCAAATTTCCTTCCCAGACTGGAAAGCAGCAGAATACAAATGACAGTATCTGCAGTATTTTTTTCAATAATTGATCTAATAATGTAGCAAATCTTGGTAGATTAATAAAATCCTAAAGAAGCCCATCTTTCCTAGTCCCTTATTAATTAGTCATCCTATTTTCAATACTTCCCTTTCTTTTTGTCCAGGAAAGCATGCTTCCTCTGGGAACTCTTTATTGAATGATGTCCTCCTGTGGCATTTTGATTGGATTTATTCCATTTTCTATTTCTAGAGTTACAGCGACCATTTGCTGATGCTCATCTGTGGGCATGTGATTAGGATTCCAACCTTGCCTCTGGGCCCTATTTCTTGTGGGAGATAAGGGCCTAGAGAACCTGGCGTCCTCCAGGTTCAGTCCCAGCCAGTGTAGCCAGGAGGCAAATAACTCAGTCACTAGCGGCACCTGGACGCATATAAATGGCCTTTTAAGAGGAAGAAAGCCTAAAGCCACAAAGTGGTAATGTTCCTGTGGAGCTGGACGGGAGCTATAAAAAGCACATAATTTAGACACATTTTCAGTTGCCCTGTGTTCCCTACTGGTATTACGAAAGTACATGTATATTCCTTCAGATTTTTTATACCGGGCAGATATTTTAACAGTTCCTTTCACTTGTTCTTTTCACATTAGTTATATGTTGCACAACCTGCCTTTATAAAAAGCCAGACCAAAAAGAATGCAAAGCAGCCGGGCATGGTGGTACACGTCTGGAATCCCAGTACTCAGGAAGCTGAGGCAGGAGGATCACAGTGAGTTCAAGGCCAGCCTGGACTGCATAGGGCGACTCTATGTCCCCAACCGCAAGAATGCCTAGACATTTTGCTTAGCACTTTAGATTATGAAATTTCTTTCTTTTTTCTTTCTTTCTTTCTCTCTTTCTTTCTTTCTTTCTTTCTTTCTTTCTTTCTTTCTTTCTTTCGATTTTTTAAAATCAGGGTCTCACTATGTAGTTCAGTCTGGCCTTGAACTCACTATGGAGCACTGGTTGGCCTCAAACTTGCTGCGATCCTCCTGCCTCAGCCTCCTGAGTGTTGGGATTACAGGCATGTACCACCTCACCCAGCAAGATTATGGGATTTTCAAATTTAAACTGCTGTGAGAATTTTCATAATGTTGCCTCTATTACCATTTGATTCTAAATTGATAGAAATTAAACCATGTAATGTCTGAGAGACAGAAGTGTTAAATCCTGGCATCAAGGTTAATTTAAAAACCAACAGTTGGCCTCCTGTGCCAACATTCTCTTCCATTTAGGGACTGTCTTGCTCTCTCTCTCTCTTTTCCATTTGAAATACCAATTTACAATCTAGTGAGCCGGTTTTCTATTTATAGTGTCTTTGCCTTAAATGTTATCCCTCAACTATCAGCAATTATTTCTAAAACATGGAAAAGGATACCTTCTTTTACATAAACAAAACAAAAACTACCCTGGCAAAAAAAAAAAAAAAAACACCACACATTGACAATAGTAATATTCACAATATGAAAACAATTAGTGTAAATGAGAAGTTTATCTAATGCTAGGTGTAGTGGCACATATCTGTAATCCCAGCACTCTAGAGGCTGAGGCAGGAGGATCACCACAAGTTCCAGGCCATCCTGGGCTCCATAGTGAGTTCAAGGCCAGTCTGAGCTACATAGCAAGACCCTGTCTCAATAAAACAAAACAAAACAACCAAAAAAAAAAAAAAAAAAAAAAAAACAAACCCAAAAGAAGTTTATCTATTGTTAATAATTGCCCAACTCTTCTCAGCTGAAGACCTTAGTTAGACAAAGAAACAGTAACCAAGTAGAAATAAAAATGAAAATGTGGATGGAATCCAACTTTAAAGCCTTCTGACTTACGGTTTTAGTGAGAAAGATTCAGGTTATGAGTCCAAGTATTACAGACAGCTAAATTAGGTAGAAACATAGTAGGCAGTCAGACAGGGCTGGGCCCTCGAGGGAGTCAGTGCAGGAGATGAGAATCCATCAGGACTGTGACTGGAGGCGCATCTGAAGATTCAAGTCACAATGGCTAGTTTGACATACTTCCCTAAGGGATGCATGGAGGCTTGGGATTATTGGTAATCTCAACCCTTTTGAGATTTCCCATTATCTCATTAGGGGTGGGCCGTCCTCTCCCACCCACTAAGACTAAGACCACTAAGAGGCTAAGATTAAGACTAAGACTATTAAGGCTAAAGAGAAGGCCAAGACTGTAGATTATCCACCAAGGTTAACGATGTCACTCATGTATACTTGCTACCATTAGATCAATATTACCTAAGCAACTATACTTGCAATCTTATTGGTTGATCATAATTTTGACCCACGTTGTACCCACCTCATGATTTTGCTCTATAAAACTTCTTTTGAGAGGTGGGCTCATTGGCAACCCATTCAGGACCCCTCCTGTCTCTTAGGAGCTATTCCTATTCTCCATTCCCCCATTTCTATTTCCCATTCTTTTTCTCCAATAAATTTCCCTACTCTTAACCACCATTGTTCCTTAGAATTCATTCTTCAACTTCAGGGAACATGAATTTGGCATATTTGACATCTAGCATTTCTCCTATATCACAAGGGTCACTTGTATGGGTTTCCAGGTTTTGATTCAGCTTTGCATCCCTGAGATGCAATTTTGTCAAGATGCTTATAAAAAATCACAAGGAAGCTAATGAATAAATCAAAATCTTTGTGTATTCAATGTTTACCCTAAAATGCACACCAGCGTATGTGTTCCGGGTGAATACATCTGCATACGTGCATGCTGGAGGGGCTAACTTACATACTTGGATCCCCGGGGCAGAGGGCTGAGTTAATGACATTCTCACGTGTCATTATTAGGGTCCCACAAGACCTCTCTGTTCTGCTTCTATAATGACTCTTGCATCCATCCATTCCGTGTCTTTGCCACACCCACTCCTGTCCCCTACACCCATAGACAATTTAGCATATTTAATATGCTCCTTTTCTTTTGAATGTGCTATGGAAACTGCAGTATCTTATGTGCTTGTATTTTTGTGTACATGAACAGCATTGCATTATACATTGCAAAGTACCATGTTTTAAAGATCTACTCTTGTTTTCTGGGGTGCGTTTCACTTCTTGCCCCCAGCCTGGTCACTGTTTCTGGAAAGGCCACCCAAGCTGCTTCTACTCCCAGCGCCACAAACTGCTTCAGCGCACTCCCTCTGTGCGCTCTCTTCGGGACCCATCTGATGCATGTAAACTTGTAGATCATTATGATTTGAAATAGTTTAAAAACTCAGTCTTTCAGGGCTGTGGATATAGCTCAGTGGCACGGTACCTGCCTGGCAAGCATGAGGTCCTGAGTTCAATTCCTGGTTCCCCCAGACCCCCCAAAAAATTAAAAAAAAAAACACCTCAGTCTTTGCCTCTAAGTTACATGTAAACTAGTCTATATTTTTATCTAACTTTATAGAGTTACAGTTCACGTGTAGGTCTTCAAATGATCTAGTTTCCATAGGTGACGTTGGATATGGGTTACATTTTATTTTCTTCTATATAATGAGCCAGCTTTCCCAAAGGCTCCTAAATAGTCTGTTCCTTTCAGTGATTTGTGGTTCCGCTTTTATAGCGCATTGAACTTCCAGTTGAACATGGATGTGTCTCCGCCTTCCTCTCTGTTCAGGTAGAACTCTGCACCCTCAGAGAAACGAGAACTTCTGCAGACTAACCCGGGGCCCCGCTCCCTTTCTGGTATCTCATTACATGGCAAGTCAAATGAAGAGTCAGGAGTTTCTTAATAAGCATGAAGGCAAAATAAATCTTTTTTGAATTTTATTTTCTAACTTCCTTAAACTCAATAATAAAGTCATTGTTTAGAAATCACTACATCTGTTTAGCTAAAAGGTAAAGATGAAGGCCAGCTCATGAAAGCAAAGTATATTAGAAAGGATTGTAGGATGACAGTGGGACTGAAGAAGGAGAACACTTTAAATCTTCCTTACAGGGTGACTGCCATAGGGCGACTGGCTGAGACCCTGGTAAACCTGTATATGGAGTCATCAAAACTTGTTTTGTTTTGGTTTTAAGACGGGGTCTCGCTACATAGTTCAGGCTGGCCTTGAACTCACTATGTAGCCCAGGCTGGCCTCGAACTCATAGTGATCCTCCTGCCTCAGCTTCCCGAGTGCTGGGATTATAGGGGTGTGCCAACACACCCAGTTTGAGTTGTCAAAACTTTAAACTAAATAGCTTGATTTAGCACAATGCAACACTGTGCTAAATATAAACTATTGTACATCCACGTCTCATAAAATATAAGGCCCTATGGCCATTAATGTATTTGTGGTACTCTACAATTTAAACACATTTGTCACAATAAAACATTCATTATAATACTAAATGCCAATAAAGAGGCAGAATACTCTGATGACCCCTCACTTGGGCCACACAAGACAGCCGCTGTGAGGCAGGCACCCTGCCTGCTCGCCCGGATGGAACAGGAGGCCACTCAGCTCCAAACCCACTCGTGCCAGGCAGTGAGAGGCTGGCAGCGGCCTGCTGGAAAGGAAGCGCTCTGGTGACTCCGCACCGAGAAGGTGCCTCGGTGGACTTGGAGAGAAAGGGAAACAGTTGAAAGAAAGTGTTTGTCTGCCAACCAGGGCACCAGGCGACAGCGAGGTTTCCCAGCCCAAGTGTAGGGGGCACAGCACCAAGACTCGGGGCCCAGACAGTCAGAAACTGGCTCTAGGATGCTCGGCGTGTGCGTCGAGAGAGCCCGTCAGCCACAGGGCCCAGACACTTTTGCTTTCGTCACGGTGTCAGAACTGCGGAACGACACCAGCCTCCTCAGGCCGAGCACTCCCAGGTCACTTGGCACCTGTGAGCTGGGCTCGCACGGGTCCTTTTACTCCAGCCTTAGTGACTCTGTCTGTGACACGCACTCACACATCACGCTTCCACCACACTGACAGGTGACAGGAAGGGTTCACAGGGGCTGCAGGACTGAAAGGGGAGGGGCTGAGAGCCAAGGTGGAGCGTGGACATGGACGGGGAAGTTGGCGCAGTGGCCAGGCGGGATCACAGGCCGCGGGAGGCTTCGCCAGGAGCCCGGGCTCGCGGAGGGCGCGGCGTGGGTCCGACGTGGGTCTGGAAGGCGGGCAGCTCAGCGGCTGCGCCGAGGAGGAGACGGAGCTGAGCGGGAGCTGCGCAGAGCCGGCGTCCGGGGCCTGTCGGGCTCGTGCTGTGTTCACCAGGGGGTCTGGTGAGACGCCGAGTCAGGTGGGGGGGCTGCACCCCACTGTTGGGCGCCCCAGTGCCGCTGCACCCCAGTGTTGGGTGTCCAGGTGTGGGGGGGCATCGTCGGTCCCATAAGCTCCCGGGCCTGCTTTTCTCTGATATAACTTAGCTACGTCGTATGTCCACGTGCCCTTGATTTAATCTGGTAAATTTACAGGTGGCAATTTTTATTAGCGAGGTCAATTATTTCTCAGTTTAGCCTTTGGATTGTGCTATGCAGCTGGGTGGTTTTTTTGCTTTTTGATTTTTCCAGTGTGCTGGGCGTGGCCGACATCTGGCGGTTATCTATTTGTATAGACAAGTAACCAAGTCACCGTGCCTCAGCATTTGCACTCAGAATGGAGCAACCTGCTGCTTTGTGCGATGCAGTCCCTCAGGGCAAATCACGGGCCGGAAGCATCTACTCCTGCTGTTCTGTAGGACGTGGGGGCCGCACAGCTGGCACAGCCTGCTCTGCGCACCATGGTTAATTAATAAGGAATGAGCCTGAGTGGTAGGAGCCAGGACTCCAAAATAGGGCCCAGCAAAAGCAAAGCGAAGTCTCATTCCTAGGAGCTCCTGGCATAACTAAGCTAAAAACTCCACACTCAGAACTAAGGGGTCCAAGCAGGAATGGATCCTGGACTCAGGCAGTAGGGCCCGTGACCGAGCAAGGCCACCTCACCGGCATAGGAAGCTGCAGCTGACCATGGGCAGCACTGACCACGTCCCAGGGTAGATCTGCATCAGGGAGGAAGTGTGGACAGTTCAGGAGCCCAGTGGTCAGCACACACACATGCCCACACCAGTACACACACACATGCACACATGAGGACTTTCTAGACAGGTGTGACTAGGTCTCCCAAGCTGTGGTAAAAGCTTTTTATGGCAGCCCTGGATGGGTCAGGGAACTGGGGTGAATATCGGCTCTGATTATAATTAGCAATCCAAAATCCCAATGGAAAAAAGAATAGTTATTTCTTATTCATGCTACAGTCCAATATGAATTAGTTGGGGAGGAAGTGAGTAGAGTTTTACTCCACACAGTCATTTGGGGACCCAAGAGCCAATGTCTTCCATCTGGTGGCTGAAGGATCTTTTTTAGATTTATTTTTATTGTTACTTTGCAGTATATAATGATAACCTTCCTCATGTATACATGTACACACCAAATCTTAATTCTTATTTCATTCCCTTCTCTTCCCCTCCATCTCTTGGTCCCCTTCCCTTTTGTAAAAGACTCATCTCCCCATTTCCTACTATCTTTTATTTTGCTTTTTCTGTTGTTGTTGTTGAGACATTGTCTTGCTATGTAGTGCTGGCCGGCCTTGAACTCACAGTGATCCTCCTGGCTCAGCCTCCCGCGTGCTGGGATTACAGGCATGCACCACCATGCCCAGGGTCTCTCTCTCTCTTTTTTTTAATATATTGGGTTTCTCATATAAAAGAAACCATGTGGTATTTAAATTTCAATGTAAAGGTCTTTTATTTCCTTTGTCAAATTGATTCCTAGGTATTTCAATTTTTTGGATGCTATTGTAAAAGGTGTCATTTCCCTAATTTCTCTCTCAGTGAGTTTGTTATTTGTGTACAGGAAGCCTACTGATTTTTGAGTGTTGCCTTTGTATCCAGCTACACTACTGAATTTGGTTATTAAATCTAAAAGCCTTTTAGTGGATCTTTTGGGGTCTTTTATGTAGAGTATTATGTCATCCACAAATAATGATAACTTCTTATCATTCTTAACTTCTTTTCCTATCCTCATTCCTTTTATTTCTTTCTCTTGTCTAATTGCTCTGGCTAATGTTTCCAGAACTCTACTGTACGAAAGTGGTGACAAGGCACATCTTTGTCTTGTTCCTGATTTTAGAGTAAAACTTTCAGTTTTTGTCCATTTAGTATGATGTTGGCTGTTGGTTTGTCAATAGATGGCTTTTATCAGATTGAGATAAAGAACATCTATTCCATCAATTCCAATTTCTGCAGGGATTTTATTTTATCATAATCTATTGAGATGATCATATGGTTTTTGGCCTTGGCTCTGTTAATATAGTGTATTACATTTATTGATTTGCATATGTTGAACCATCCCTGCAATCCTGGTGTGAATCCTACTTGGTCATGGTAGGATCTTGACGATTTGCTGCATTCTGTTTGCCAGTATCTTATTGAGGATTTTTTCGTCTATGTTCATTAGGGAGATTGGCCTGTAGTACTCTTTTTTGGTTGGATCCTTCTCTGGTTTTAGTATCAGGGCAATGCTTGCTTCCAGGAATGAATTTGGGAGTATTGCTTCCCTTTCAACTTCATTGAAGAGTTTGAGAAGTAGCGGCATTATGTCTTCCCTAAATTTCTTGTAGAATTCAGCAGTTAATCTGTCAGGGCCTGGGCTTTTCTTTGTTGGTAGGTTTTTAATTACATCTTCAATTTCATTGACTGATATTGGTTTATTTAGAATTTTTATATCTTTTTTGTTTAGCTTTGGTAATTTATATGTATCTAGGAATCTGTCCACTTCTTCTGTGTTTTCCATCTTATTAGAACACAGGTTCGCAAAGTAGGTATTGATGATCTTCTGGATTTCTGCAAGATCTGTTTGATTTCACCCTTTTCATTCCTAATTGCATGGATTTGAGTCTTTCCTTTTTTGATAAGGTTGGCTAAGGGGTTGTCAATTTATTTAGTCTTTCAAGAACCAACTCTCAGATTTATTGATTATTTGTATTGTCTTCTTAGTCTCCACTGCATTAATTTCTGCTCTGATGTTTATAATACCCTCCCTAGTACAAGCTTTGGGCTTGACTTGTTCTTTTTCTAGAAGCTTGAGGTTCAACATTAGGTTGTTAATTTGAGCTCGCTATTTTCCTTTTTTTTTTTTTTTGTAGGTACCGGGGTCGACCTCAGGACCTCATGCGCCAGCAGGCGCCCGTGCTGCTGAACAATATCACCGGCCCTTTTTTCGTATGTGGGTACCAGCAGTTGAACTCAGGACCTCACGCTTGCCAGGCAGGCTCTTATGCCGCTGAGCCATCTCACCGGTTCTCGCTGTTTTTCTAATATGGGAATTCACCGCTATAAATTTCCCTCATAGGACTGCTTTCCTTGTGTCCCATAAATTCTGGTATATTGCTTTGGCATTATTGTTAAATTGTAGAAACTGTCTAATTTCTTCTTCTTTTTTTTTTGAAGCATTAAGAAGCCAGGCCTTGGGTTTCTAGTTTAGTGTGCTCAGAGTGGGGGTGTTTGATGCTACCACCATGTTGCAGGGACACTACTCCCAAGTATAAACTGCAATTATCAAGGCAGTTTCACAAAAACCACGGGAGATCAAACTTTCTTAAGGCATTCACTTTGAGACCTGATCACAGAAGATCACAGACATGATCAAGCACAGATGACCTAACCAGAAAACTTTAGTACTCGTCAGCTACACTGAAGCTGAGGTTCTGAGAGCATGATGATGCAGGGCTGAAAGGAATGTGTAACTAGTATTTCTCTCCTTCTTCCTCACCGTCTCCTTCAACAGAATCCACACCAACCTCCTCATAATCCTTCTCGAGGGCAGCCATGTCCTCCCGGGCCTCAGAAAACTCCCTTCCTCCATCCCCTCACCCACGTACCAGTGAACAAAGGCACACTTGGCATACATCAGATCAAACTTGTGGTCCAGGCGAGCCCAGGCCTCAGCGATGGCTGTGGTGTTGCTCAGCATGCACACAGCCCTCTGTACCTTGGCTAGGTCTCCACCTGGCACCACGGTGGGAGGCTGGTAATTAATGCCAACCTTGAAGCCAGTGGGACACCAGTCCACAAACTGGATGCTGCGCTTGGTCTTGATGGTGGCAATGGCAGCGTTGACATCTTTGGGAACCACATCACCATGGTACAACAGGCAGCAAGCCATGTATTTACCGTGGCGAGGGTCACATTTCACCATCTGGTTGGCTGGCTCAAAGCAGGCATTGGTGATCTCTGCTACAGTAAGTTGTTCATGGTAGGCTTTCTCAGCGGAGATGATAGGGGCATACGTGGCCAGAGGGAAGTGGATGCAGGGATAGGGTGCCAGGTTGGTCTGGAATTCTGTCAGATCAACATTCAGGGCTCCATCAAATCTGAGGGAAGCGGTGATGGAAGACACAACCTGGCTAATAAGGCGGTTCAGGTTAGTGTAGGTGGGGCGCTCGATATCAAGATTTCTACGACAGATGTCATAGATGGCCTCATTGTCTACCATGAAGGCACAAACAGAGTGCTCCAGGGTGGTGTGGGTGGTGAGGATGGAGTTGTAGGGCTCTGCTACAGCTGTGGAGACCTGGGGGGCTGGGTAAATGGAGAACTCCAGCTTGGACTTCTTGCCGTAGTCAATGGAGAGATGCTCCATCAGCAGGGAGGTGAACACAGAGCCAGTGCCCCCGCCAAAGCTGTGGAAAACCAGGAAGCCCTGCAGACCTGTGCACTGGTCAACCAGTTTCGAATTCGGTCCAAGACGAGGTCAATGATCTCCTTGCCAATGGTGTAGTGCCCACAGGCATAGTTATTGGCAGCATCTTCCTTGCCTGTGATGAGCTGCTCAGGGTGGAAGAGCTGGCGGTAGGTGCCAGTGCGCACTTCATCGATGACTGTGGGTTCCAGGTCTACAAACACTGCCCTGGGCACGTGTTTGCCAGCACTGGTCTCGCTGAAGAAGGTGTTGAAGGAGTCATCTCCTCCCCCAATGGTCTTGTCACTTGGCATCTGGCCGTCCGGCTGGATGCCATGTTCCAGGCAGTAGAGCTCCCAGCAGGCATTGCCAATCTGGACACCAGCCTGGCTGACGTGGATGAAGCTGCACTCATGCATGATGGCTATGGGTCAAGGGGCGAAGGTGACAGGAGCAGACACCTGGTCCCGGTTACTGTCCTCGACAAGCTAAGAGTCGAGGTAAGTAATGCACTGGGCACTGCTAATTTCTTCTTTAATTTTTTTTTTTTCTTTTTGAGACAGAGTCTTGCTATGTAGTGCTGGCTGGCCTCAAACTCACAGTGATCCTCTTGGCTCAGCCTCCTGCATACTGGTGCAACAGCAAACAAAAACACCAGAATGACACCCAGGATTTGGAGGCAGATTTATTTTACATCGGCAGGCACTGATTAGGATCATTCAGAAATATCAGGCCCCAATCTCTGGTGGTCCAGAGCTTATATGGAATAAGCAAGCAGGAAGTACAGAGGCAGAATGTCTTGTCAACTGGGGACCAGTTCTTATAATATGCATCATAGTGACCAGCTCTGCACAGTGACCAGCCATTTCTAGGAAACAAAAGTAACCAGACTATTACCTGGGCAACTAATAAACTGGAGTATACAGGCTGGGGGAGCATCTTCTGCTATATTTCCTCCCTCTTTTAGCTTCCCTGGCAAATCTTTGCTGGGCATGTTCATGTGATCTTCTTTTTTTTTTTTTTTTTTTTGTGGGTACCGGAGGGTCGACCTCAGGACCTCGCACGCCAGCAGGCACCCATGCCGCTGAGCGATATCACCGGCCCCTTTTTTCGTATGTGGGATCCGGGAGTCGAACTCGGGCCCTCGCGCTTGCCAGGCAGGCGCTTACGCCGCAGAGCCATCTCACCGGCCTCATGTGATCTTCTGAGACAAGGCCCAACTAGAAGTAGTAACACTGGGGCTGTCAGTGGTCCTAGAATGGGCCCTAGCCAAGGTCCCCACAATTGCCTTATTACAGAGTTTTTCCCTAAGTTGCTTTTAGAAAGAGACATAACTTAGGATTGTCTATTCTGTAACATTACTCTGGCAAGGTAGTGAGGGAGTTATTCTGATCTAGGAGAGTGTCCAATGTGCCTTGGACACTTATCAAATCTTGGTCAACTGTTTGACTGATTGGTCTGTTCTCTTGGGGCGACTGTCTATAGAGTTTAAGGCAAAAACCACAGCTAGTGGGGGGTGGGCAGGGAAGGAAGAACTGGGGTAAGCAGCCTGAAAAGACACAAAAATCAAGGGGGAATAGGTATGGAGCAATCCTGTGAATGGCATCCTCAGGTTCCGGCTGTGTGTAGACTGGTCAGCATCCGGAGTGACCAGAGAAGGGCTTTGAGTGCATCATCTCTTCAGACTGAGCCCCAGAAGAGCTGTCTAGGTAAATTCTCCAGAACTCTGGAATGGCGAATCTAAAGCTGGATTTCTGAAACTTGTAGAGGTAGCTAATATGCACCTGGGTTATATGCGTGTGCAGGAATGCCTAGAGGTATAGCTGATCTTTTAGCTAAACTTTTGTAGAGCTAGTTACAAGCTGTTTCTGTAGGGTTATGTTTATTTTCTCAACTTTTCAGAGCTTGTGGCCTGTACACTGTATGTAGTTTTTATTTAATCTTTAATAGTTCTGCCAGTTTTGAGTTATCTCTGTTACAAATGCAGGCCAATTATTGCTGCCAATGGTCGAGGGTAGGCCACATTTAGGGATGATTTCTCACAGCAGGACTCTACAAACTTCTGTTGTCTTGGCCAGTCTGAGCAGGTGCAGATGAGCACTAAGTCATGCCAGGTGGAGATCAGGGCTGAACACAGATGGTGGAGATCTGTGACACAGATACTGAAGCATGAGCTGGCTGCAGGGGTATGGGTGCCAGTGCTGCAGCTTGAACTTGCAGAACAAATGGTGGGGGTAGGTCTGGCTCTGATCTTCTGGGAGTACCTAGTAAAGTTTTTCTGGCTGGGGTTGATGCTTCAGTCAATTGGATCCCCAGAGGGGGCTTAGGAGCTCATGTTTGGTGTCGTTGGTGGCAGGTTTCCAAACAGCAACAGGAAGCAGTAGCAGGAGAGCTTTGGCCAAAATGACCTTGTCCAAGGTGACCACAGCATATCCAGCCTGTCGGACTCCATTCCCATCTGTAAACAGGGTGTACTCAGCATCTGTCAGGGAGTTTATCAAATGCAGCACGTGGCTCCTAGACAAATTAGGTCTTGACCTAAGGCGAGCTCGTCAGTTTCTTAATCAGAAGGACAGCAGCTATTAGAGCACGAAGGCAAAGGGGGAAGGCAGCCATTAGCAACTGGATCCAAGTATTTGTATTGGTAGGCCACTGGGTGCTCCCAGGGGCTGACAGTCTGAGTAAGCATAAATCAAGGATCCAGATTCTATAGAAGTCAGCAGCTCCAAGAAATTTGTGGAGTTTCTTTCTTGTAACCAGTTTCTGCCAGATATTGCAGCAGAGCTTTTGTGTCTTTCCAGCAGGCAGCTTGGGTGTCATTAATCAGAAGTGCAGTGATATTTTGTGCTGGGAAACTAGTGAGGTCAGCTGTGAGGGCTTCTCCAAAGAGGGTGAACAAGTTTTGAACCTCTGGGAGGTTGAGTTCAGGTCAGCTGACTTTTGAGTCCAGAACTGGTGTCTTTCCATTTAAAGGTAAAGAGGGACTGGCTGACAGGAGCCAATTGAAGGCCGAAGAAGGCATTCTTTAGGTCCAGGCAGGTGTACCAGCAGGCTGTGGGTGGCAGAAGACTGAGGCAGTGTATACAGAGGGCAATCAAGGCAGCACTGGCAGCTCACAGATCTTGAACTGGCTTTACAGGCAGGAGAGGTGTATTTTAGTAGTTTGACAATCTATAGACATTTTATAATTTTGAAGCCTCATTTTTTCTTTCTGAGGGACTGTGTTGGAGCTTGAAGGGACAGAGAAACAGGCTGTCCTGGAGCCAAATCTGTTGTTAGGGCTTCCCCAAAATAGTGGGAGAGTTCCCAAACCCTTGTAGCAATTGAGTGACAGTCCAAAAAGGGTGTATGGGTTGGAAACCACAGAACACAAGGTGATGGCTGCCTTCTTGATGGCACAGAGATCTTTTCCAAGGTGATTAACAGTCTATCAGGCTGATGTGTGGCTGGATGCCTATTTGTGCTTCCCATGACATCTAACAGCAATGGGGGTTGTGGTGAGGCAGCATAGTTGATGGCCAGGCCCAGAGGCAAGCCTTTAGCCCATACCTCTGGGAGGAGAGTTTTTAGAACTTCAGGATTGCGGTTATCTGTCTCAGGCTGATGCAGGCATCATCTTCCTCTTGGGGAACAGTCAGAGTTGGAAGTGCAAGGTAAACAAGGCTGACTGGCTTGGTGCAGAGGAGATGGTCGCTTCTAACTTGAAGAGGAGAGCTCTTCCCAGAAGCAGTATGGGGACTGACGTATGCAGGAGATGTCCTCTCAGGCTGTAAGTTTGTGCCTGGCAGAAGGGGTGAGAGGCACTGTCCTAGTTGCCCAGATGACGGTACTATAGGCTCCCGGTGGCCCAGCTGAAGGAGGGAGCCCAGTCTGGCCTAGTCTGAGCCCATCAGACCAAAGAAAGTCTTGTCATCTGATAACTTTTGACATATTGTTGGGCTTTTTACCCCCTCTTTGATGTCCTTGAGAAGCGCTCGACTGGGTTGTTTCTAGGCAGGGCCACCTTTGGGAAAGGCCATGTCAATTCATTCCTCAGGGCTGACATTCCAATTTTCCCTCAGTCAAAATGTGGAACTCAGAAGGAATTGCTGACAGTCATCTTGGGTGATCATTAGAAGATGCCATCTGACCAGGATAGGAAGCAGAAGGTTCAGGGGGAGGGCATCTGGCTGAATGCAGGCAATGGCTAGCTGGAACCAGTTCAACTGGCTGGAAGTAGATGAGTTAGGAGCAGGGAGTGAAGCTATAGGTGTTGGCAGCAACTGCGGTGGCCGACGAGGGTGTCAAGGTGGAATTCTCAAGAAGAATGGGCTTCATTTTTTCTTTGAGATGTAGGGAGTGGTTTGGTTTTATTTTTAACTCTGTAAAAGCCCTTTTTCCTGCAGTTAGGGACTGTGGGTTTTGACTAATTAATTCCCATCTCTGACTTCCTATGTGTGTGTTGTGTGCCCTTGAATGATGGCACAACAGACAAAGGGTGGGTGCCCCTTAGAGAGAGACCATTCAGATGCCCGCCTGGCCATGGTCCTCACAGGGACTTAGGATGACTTAGCTAAGGAGGGTACAAGTCCTCTGTAATGCCATATGTCGATCACCATGGAACCACAGGTGAGGGCCCAATCAGCCACAGTGACCAGTGCTTCCCAGTCTTGGTGCACAGATGGAGCAGCCTATTGCTTACACTGTCCCTTCCACTCACACATTCATTCAACAGGCACTCAGAGTTTAATCGTTCCAACGCTCTTCCCTTGAGGGTGGTCCTGACTAATGAGAGTTGATCAGACTCCCCTTCTGCTCGAGCTGAGCAGGACTGACAGACAGACAAACTGGGGTGCCCCCAGGGGTCTTACCAGAATCAGGCAGGCAGGCAGGCATGCAGACAGACTGTGTCCTCCTCCCTTTGGGAGCCAATGTGAACCACTCGAGCGGAGAGCCAGGAATCCTCCTCCAGACTTCTGAGGGAACTCAAGAAATTTCGAGGGCATGACTTCCCATTGGGACCTGGAAAGGTCCTTGCTCCTTCCATGAGGGCCACTACTGGTAATCAAAGAGGACAGCATGGTCGATCTTCCTGGCCAACACACCAGATGCAACGGCAAACAGAAACACCAAAATGACACCCAGGATTTGGCGGCAGATTTATTTACATTGATGGGCACTGATTGGGGTCATTCCCAAAATATCAGGCCCCAATATCTGGTCTAGGGCTTATATGGGATAAGCAAGCAGGAAGTACAGAGGCAGAATGTCTCATCAATTGGGGATTGGTTCTTCCAATATGCATCATAGTGACCAGCTGTGCATCACAGAGACCAGCCATTTCTAGGAGGCAGAAGCAACTGGGACTGCAACAGGAGCTATTACCTGGGCAACTAAAGTATACTGGCTAGGGAGGCATCTTCTGCTACACTGGGATTACATACATGTGGCACCATGCCCAGCATCTTTTTTTTTTTAATATATTGGGTGACCCATTGGTTGTTCAGGAGCGTGTTATTTAATTTCCATGCATTTATGAAGTTCTTGTGGTTCTTTTGCCATTGATTTCCAATTTCACTCCACTATGGTCTGACAATGTGCATGGGATAATTTCAGTGCCTTTGCAGTTACTCAAGCATGTTCTATGAGCTAGTTCGTGTTCCACTTTGGAGAACGTCCCGTGTGCAGCTGAGAAGATCTGTATTCTGATGGTGTGGAGTGGAACACCATAGACATCTACTAAGTCCATTTGTTCAAAAGTTTGATTCAGTCTGATACTTCTTTGCTGATTTTTTGTCTAGTTTATCTGTCTATTTGCAGACTCTCTTCACAAGCTTGACATGAAATCAGTGTGACAGGTCTTTCTGCTTCCTGTTATCAACTTCCCAAGTGTGGAGAGGTGGCTCAGCCTGTACTTCCACCAAGAAAAAAAGTATATGGGGAAGATGTTGTGCCAATCACAGACAAAACAACCTTCATTTCTTTTTAATAACATAAGTGTCCCATTAGGCCTTATGCTTACAGTAAGAAGTTCAATTCAGTCATAGTGGCTAGGTTTTTTTCTTCTTGAAAGATATAGTTGCGTAATTCTAAATGACCCAACCACACAACTGATGCATTCTGTGTAACATTCAGACTAAGCATTATCAGATGTAAACATTCATTAGAAATACTTATTTCCAGCATGCTATTTCGAAACTTTCAGAAGATTTTAATTGTTTTGCTTTTGGGGTCTTGTTTGCACTGAAAATAAATTTATAGTTTAGGGTCTTTTCCCAGGTTCTTTTTCACTGAAACTTAAAACTGCACAGGGAGAGGAGAAGATGGCTAACAGCCACCCAGACAGCAAGGTGTGTATGTCGACTTCTGCCCCAGCGGCGCTGGCAGGCAGGGTGCGGAAGGTCAGGACCAGGTCTGGATGCCTGACATTGGCTGTGTTTGGAGCACGAGAAGATTAAGCACACACTGACTGGTGGCATCTGGAGGTTTCTGATCTACAGCACCAAGGAGCTAAAGACATCAGTGCCCCTTGCCTTCCCTCTATTCAGCTGTTTCTGGGTTGTGTCCTTTATGATAAAAAGGTCAATGTAAGTGAAGCACTTCCCTGACTTCTGGGAAGGCTGAGGCAGTCTGCCAGAAGCTCAGCAAACACCAGGTTTGTGTGTGGTGTTTGATGTGGGGACAATCTTGGGGACAGAGCCCTACTCTGTGGGGTCTGCACCAGCCCCCTGCATTTTGTGTCAGAACTGAGTCAGACTGTGGGACCCCCAGTATCTCCACAGAGAACTGGAGCGACTCCCACTCAGTGGGTGTCAGAAGCGTTGAGAGAGGTGTGAGTATAAGGAAAAATGCTTTTGCCCTACATATTCTTGCCCTACATATTTTGCCCTATGTACATGCTTTCCTCCTTATGCCTCCCTCTTTCTCTTCCTACCCCAGCTCTGTCTTGCATAATAAGGGAAATTACAGGTGTGTGTGCATAGTCCAGCTTGCACACTCACGCTGTTCACTCAATCCCACCCTGGCCAAAATGTCCCTTTTTTGCCAAGTGTGGTGGTGCACACCTGTAATCCCAGCCCTCAGCAGGCTGAGGCATGAGGATTGTTGCCAGTTCGAGGCCAACCTGGGCTACATACTGAATTCAAGGTCAGCCTGGAGTACACGGCGAGACCCTGCCTCAAAAAACAAAAATCAAGGCCAGGCGTGGTGGCACACACCTGTAATCCCAGCACTGAGGAGGCTGAGGCAGAAGGATCACTGTGCATCTGAGGCCAGCCTGGGCTACAAAGTGAGTTCAAGCCCAGCCTGAACAGTATAGTGAAACCCTGTCTAAAAAAAAAAAAAACACAAAAGCAAAAAAAACAAAAACCAACCAATAACCCCTTCAAAAAACCCCAAAAAACTCCCAAAAGTTCCTTTTTAACTACCCTGCAAGTGAAGGCGTGTACGCAGAGGGCCTTGCTGCCTTCCAGCAGGTGGAAGCTGGACGGAGCCTGGGTCAGCATCCAGAAGCAGTGGTGGGCTGTCTGGGGTGGCTATGCTGTTTGGGATCCCAGTTACGTGGGGTGTGGTCTAGAGCGAGGCCTCCAACCTTTTGATTTTCCTGGGGTTGCAATGAGTGAAGAGGAATTGTCTTGGGCCACATATGAAATACATCATAGAGTTCATGTGTATAAGTAACAAAACTTCCTTATTTTTTTATATTTTAACTTATTCAATTATTGCACAAATAACACAAGCTTAAGTTTAATAATAAATAGGAAATGCGCGTGTCTGCCTATGAGCTATAGATGCCTGTCTTCGCGGGCACACGCGCGTGCTGGTTGAGATACTGTTATCAGCATCTCTGCATTTTACTCACAAGTCACATAAGCGCATGTGACATGTGACCACGCAGGTTTCAGTTTCACTGTGTGTGGCTGGAACAGGCACAGGAAGCGGAGTTACACAGCCCTACGCCCTCCCCTACACAGTGTCCCACTGCCACCTACTCAAGTTGGCTCAAGTTCTGAAAAACTGAGTCATGACAAATATCGCTCAGGAGCACGTGACAGGCTCACAAGTTTATGATCTCGTGGGCCCCGTTACTAGCTGTCCAGGCCGCTGGGCTTGAGGGCAGGAGGTTGGACATATCTAGTCTAGAAGAATGGGGTGCCGGCTTCAGGCGGATATGTCCCCCGCTGTCCCTTCTCCCCATGAAGACAGACCTAGCCCAGGAAGGGCTGGGGCAGGGCGGGAGCCCATCTCCCATGTCCACAGGTGACCCTGGCCTTAGAGGAGGCGACTCCTCTCCTTCTGATCTAAAACTGGAGCCTGATCTCACGGCTGACCCCCACTGCTTCCTGATATGGGGGCACGCTGTCCAGTCAGCCACTGCCCGGGACTCAGCTGCTCTGTGGGACTAGGGCACTGTTCCTATTTCTCTTGAAAAGAGGGGAGATGCTCCCCAAATAGCCTTTTCTCCACTACTTCTCCCAAGACTGGTGTCTCTTGTCACCACCTCAAGACCATACAGAAGCCTACTCGTGGTATCATCTAAAATTGCCCTCTACCACCCAGGCAATTTTTAATTCGACCCCACAGCATTAAAGCCACTAACCATTCTCTGAGGCAGAGTTGGCTGCTTTCCCTGGATGGGTGAGATAAAAATACCTCCGGCAACCTGAGCCAGACATAGATTACCATCTCAAATCGTTGCCCTGCCAGGCAGGTGCACATTATCTCATTCATTTCTTTACAGCAGTCTGATTGAAGAAATGAAACTGAAACTCAGGGTGATCAAGCAACTCACTTAAGGGCACAAAAGAAGGTGAAAGTTAAGAACTCATTCCCAGAGCTGTCTCATTCAAGCAAGACCTCTGCTCTTGGGGCTGGTGAGATGGCTCAGCGGTGTAAGCGCCTGCCTGGCAAGCCCGAGGGCCCGAGTTCGACTCCCTGATCGCACAGATGAAAAAAGGGCTGATGATATCGCTCAGTGGCATGGGCGCCTGCTAGCGCGTGAGGTCCTGAGGTCGACCCCCCGGTACCCACAAAAAAAAAAAAAAAAAGACCTCTGCTCTTTCATTTCTCACACCACTACCACCGTACCTCTGAGCTTGAGAGGAACTGAAAACTTGAGAGACAGCTGACTGATGCCTGTTACCTTGGTGCCATCCCTGGTATGTTTGAGATTCCAGAGTATTATAAAGGCCGCAGCAAGAGAGGAATTGCAGCCAGTAGAGGCAGCATTCACACCATATGATCCTGGTTGCATGGACGTGGATCAATCAGCACACACCGGTCATTTGATCGACTTGTGGACTGTACACAGGGAAGTACCTGCAGAATAATTAACTCATTTTGTGCTATTGCTTTAGTTTTAAAAAGCCATGAAGGTGCTCATCAAAAAAAGCCAAGCACTGCCAGAATAGAATTAGTGGGCCAGTGAGATAGCTCAGCGGCATAAGCGCCTGCCTGGCAAGCACGAGGTCCTGAGTTCGACTCCCGGTACCCACATACAAAGGAAAAAAAGGGCCGGTGATATTGCTCAGTGGCACAAGCACCTGCTCACAAGCGCAAGGTCCTGAGTTCGACCCCTGGTACCCACAAAAAAAAAAAAAAAAAAAAGAATTAGGTTAGACCTGGAAATAAATTAGAATTTATTTTGAAATGTTTGGTCGGTCCTTGTTTGCTGTCCTTATTTGTTTCCTCCTTCCTGTCATTCTGCTCAATGCACAAGGGGCAGAGAGATCCTCTCGGCCTGATTTGGTTGATGGTTTATATCACACATAGTGAATTTCAAGACTATACACCTGGGGCCTGGGCTTGTAGATCAGAGGTGGAGGCCTCGGGTTCAACCCTCAGGACTGAAACACACACACACACACACACACACACACACACACACGAATAATGTGCTGCTCTGCTGGTGTGGTGGTGGATGATTTAATTCCAGCACTCAAGAGGCTGAGGCAGGAGGATTGCCATGGGTTTGAGGTCAGCCTGGACTACATAGTGACATCCTATCTCAAAAAAATTAATTAAATAAAATACAATAGAAAAACTAAGGTAGTATTGTAGACAGCTAAGTTAGTAGAAATATTATAGGCAGGGCTAGGCCCTCGAAGAAGCCAGTGCAGAAGATAAGAACACATTACAACTGTGGGTGGAGGCACATTATGTTGAAGGCCAGGCCTCAAGACAAAGCCAGAATGACTACACCTCCATACTTCCCCTAGGGATAAGCAGTAATGATCGATATTCTAAATAGGCATCAGTCACATGGGTGGGGAACCAGGATCTTGACCCATCCCTCCCATGCACACTTGCTACATGACCCCATTGGCTCAATATTACCTAAGCAACTATACTTGTAATCTTATTGGTTGATCATAGTTTTGTCCCACCTTATACCCACCTCATGATTTTGCTCTATGAAACTTCCTCTAGAAAGTGGGCTCCTTGGCAGCCCACTCAGGACCCCTCCTGTCTCTCAGGAGCTGTGTCTCTCCCCCTCAATAAATATTTCCTACTCTTAACCTCTGTTTTTCCTTAGAGTTCATTCTTTGATTTTGAGGAACACTAACTTGGCGTATCAGACATCCAGCAGGTTGAGAGTTATAATTTTCCCTTCTATCATTTGGAGGTCCTGATATCATTCCTATAACAATAGGATAGAAGAAATAAAAACTAGATAGAGAGGAGACAAAGAAATCAAGATATTAAAAATTGTACTTTTAAGAAATAATGCAGGGCCGGGGATATAGCTCAGTAGCACAGTGCCTGCCTGGCAAGTGCAAGGTCCTGAGTTTGATCCCCGGTACCAAAAGAAAGAAAGAAAGAAAAAATAATGCAGCTTCAAGACACAAGCCCAGTTCTTTGGCTTTTTTTTTTTTTTTTTTTCACTTTCTCTTCTCCCAGAACCTAATAAACCTGGGCAACTCCCTTTCATTCCCTTTTTACCTGGCAGATGGCCCTCATCCACCTGTGAATAGACCACCTTTTAGGATTTATTTCCCATATGAATGGACCAGTATCTCACTAGGGTGAGCTATCCTCTCCCAATCACCACACGAGACTAAGATTATAGATCAGTGGGAACCTGTGACATGCAGAGTCCTCTCTGTTGGCACGTGCAAACTCGCCCCACAGCTGAGCATTGGACAACAGTTGTTCTTTCTAAACTAAAACCTTAGTGTTCAGGTTTAACTGCAGTGTTGGCATTTTGTGATAAGTAAGTAGGGTTTGGGTTGCAGTTTGGGCACCCAGACTCTAAAAGGTTCACCATCACTGCTCAAGAGCATCAAATTCCATAGACTTCCAACACCTAAAACCTGCAAAAGGTCCCCAGTTCAAAACTGTAGTGCAGCTTGTTTCTCTAGAGTGCATCTCAAGTCTCCATCTAAAATCCCTGCTCTTCAGGACTTCTGGGAAGATAGCAGAGTGGTGAGCAGCAGAGAAAGAGCCTCTCCAACATTCGGTGTCCAGACACTGGAATATAGCAATGTGAGGAAGAGAAGAAGGAGGGAAGTGGGTCCCCAGGACCCAGGAAGGATCTGAAGTGATAAATGAAGCCCATGGAGAGAGCGAGGATAGAGACTTCAATGAAGAAGAAGGAGGTGGCAGGCGGCGCTTTCTCCCTGAGCCTGGACTCACTGCATGGGAGGGGCGGCTCAGACCCGCAGATGCACGGTGACTACTGGCGACCCCAGAGGCCTCCACGAAGAGACGCACCAGTGGAACAGACCAGTGGATGCAGCAGACTGCAGTGGCTGGTGAGTTATTTGGGTTCAGATGTCCCCCAGGAGAGGGCGATTGTCCAGCAGCCATCTTGGAGAGGAGCCAGCTGAGCTCAGAACTCGGAACAGCTGCGGGTCAGGCTGCTGAGTTCAAGTTGGTAGGTCAGGGAGCCGAGTTCAAGCTCGCAGGCGGCTCACAGAGTGTTACAGGCTGAGCAACTCTGGTTGCAGCCTCACAGCCAGAAACCAGCCTGAACTTCAGTGGAACTAAAGGTGCAGGCTACTGGGATTATCCACTATTGCTGGGATTAATCAGCTCGGATCTGGACTCTGTCTGCCCACATTATCTACCAGTGACAGCAGAGACACACCTTGACGTGGACATTTTTTCTTCTTGTCTTCTTTTCTTTTCCTCTTTTCTCGTTTTCTTTTTTGATTTTTTGTTTTTTCTTGATTGTTATTGTTTTTACATGAGAGTGAACACAGTTTCTAGTTTTTTTGTTGTTGTTCAGTTCTTGTTTTTATTTTTTCCTTCTCTATTTTGCTCCTGTCTTCTTCACCAGTTTCCCAAAGTTTGCATGATCTTCCTTTGTCCTCCAGCCTTGCTTCTCATCTCTTCTTCTTTTTCTCTATTCTTGCTCCCTAACCATACCTTTTAAATTTTCAACCCTGAGGGTAAAATTGCCATATTAAGTACTTATTTAATGCATACAATTTTCTGGTTCATTGTAGATTTTTTTATATATATAACCACAAATCTAGTTCATATGGTTAAAGGTGGCAAATTAATAATTACCACAGTTTGTCATCTTCTAATCTGTGTTTGAAGCTTGTTATGCTGATTGTACCACTTTAGCCAAGGTGACATAATTGCTCTGACCAATTGTCCTTCCTGGTATACCAAGACTGAGATTGCCTAAGGGTCATAAAAAGTACTATAAGCCAGAGCCAAAAACCAGGGGCTGAGCCAAGGAGGCAGAAACTTCTCATCCCTAATAAATTGAAGGCGCAGGATCTTGCAACAGAATTAAAACCCAAAAGCCAGCTATACCTGGAAGACACTTCTGAGAAGTAGCCATTTCCTAAGGGTTCTAAATTCTAGCAATAAAGCTACTTGCTACAAGCAATTTACAAGAATCAACCCAGGAATTAAACTAAAAAAAAGTAGAAAATGAGAAGACAGTTAAACAAGATGCAGCCCCAGACTTCCAGCTCACCAAGTGCAAACCTAGGGGGCAACGGGGTGGGACAATCCAAAAGCCACCCACCTGGACTCTCTAAAGTGGTAACAACAAAGCAAATGAAGGAGGCTCTAGAAAAAACCAAATCAGAAATAATTTTTCAGGTAATACAGAGATGGCAACCACAATGAAAAACATGCTTAGTAACTCTAGACCAGATACAGATAAAAAAAAAAAAATAGAAGGGCTTAAGAAAATGATGGAAATCATGAATGCCCAACGTAGGAAAGAAATGGAATCCATAAAATAGATTCAAGCAGATATCCAGGAGACTAAAATTTCCATTGACAGTATCTGCAGCAGAATAAAGCAATGTGAGGACAGAATCTCAGACACAGAAGACAGGCTTGCAGTTAGCGATCATGAAAAGAAAGATTTCTTTAAAATAGCAAGGGATGGGCCGGTGATATAGCTCAGCAGCATTAAGTGCCTACCTGGCAAGCGCGAGGTCCTGAGTTCGCTCCCAGTACCCAGGAGTAAAAAAAAAAAAAAGGCAAGGGACCAGGAGAAATCAATCCAGCAGCTGCTAGATGATGCAAAGAAGAATAACATAAGATTGATTGGAGTCAATGAAAAAGCAGGAGATAGCATAAATGATATTAAAAATCCTGTTCACAGATGTCATGGCAGCAAACTCCCCAAGCAGAGAAAAAGAATTTGACATACAGTTAAGAGAGGCATATAGAACTCCAATTAGTCATGATAAAAAAAATTTCACACCAAGGTATATAATATTCAAGATTCCAGAACACAAGAACAGAATATTAAAAGCTTTTAGAAAAAAGAAACAAATCACTTATAAAGGAAAGCCTATCAGAATCAGAGAAGACTTCTCAACACAAACCCTCAAGTCAAGGAGAGATTGGAGTAAACTATTTCAAGCCCTAAAAGAAAACAACCTTCAAGCCAGATTGATGTACCCTGCAAAACTATCTTTCAAAATTGATTGAGAAATAGATATTTCCATGACAAAGAACATCTGAGGAAATTCACTGAACACCAAACCAGCACTCCAAAATGTTCTGAAGGGTATTCTGGAAAGAGATAACAAGGATTACAACTCCATGAACCCCAACAGAATGAATCCACCAGGCAAGGCAAGAGGGGAAAAGTGGGAGCCAACAACAAGAAAATAATATGACAAGGATAATTCAATACATATCAGATATAACCATCAATGTTAATGGTCTCAATTCACCAGTCAAAAGAAACAGACTGGTGGAATGGATCAAGAAGTGAGATCCAACAATATGCTGCACACAAGAAACACTTTTTTGTTTTATTTTGTTTTGTTTTTTGGGACAGGGTCTTGCTCTGTTGTCCAGGCTGGCCTTGAACTCAATATGTAGCCCAGGCTGGTCTTGAACTCCAGGTGATACTCCTGTCTCAGTCTCCAGAGTGTGGAATTACAGGCATGTGCCACCATGCCTGGCTAAGAACCACATTTAATTAAAAAATAAATTCATAGAATGAAAGTCAAAGGACGGAAAACAATACTCCATGCAACAGGAACCCAGAAAAAATAGGGATAGCTATTCTTTTTGCAGACAAATTGGATTTCAAGCCAAGACTGATCGAGGGAGACAAAGAAAGTCACTACATCCTTGTAAAGGGAACAATCCAAGAGGAAATGATAACCATCATAAATACATATGCACCAAATACCACTCCACCCAACAATATAAAACAAATATTAACAGATATGAAAAGTCAAATAAGCACTAATACAATTGTAAAGGGAGACTTCAATACCCCACTGTCACAAAATAGACAGATCAAAAAAAATCAACATTGAAATATTAGAACTGGACCAAACTGGACTTAGTAGATGTCTACAGAGTAATCTACCCCACAACATCAGAATACACATTCTTCTCAGCTGCACATGGGACGTTGTCCAAAATAGACCACATACTGGCTCATAGAACATGCTACAGTAAATGCAAAGGAATTGAAATTATCCCATGCGTATTATCAGACCATAGTCCAGTGAAACTGGATATCAATGGCAAAAGAAATGACAAAAACTTCATAAGCACATGGAAATTAAATAATACCCTCTGGAACAACCAATGGGTCACAGATGAAATTAAAGAATTAGACAGTATCTATAATTAAAAGATAATGCTAATACAACATACTGGAACTTATGGGACACAATGAAAGTGATCCTATAAGGGAAATTTATAGCGGTGAATACCCATATCAGGAAAACAGTAAGCTCAAATAAACAACCTAATGTTGAACCTCAGGTTCTAGAAAAAGAAGAAGTCAAGCCCAAAGTTTGTACGAAGGAGGATATTATAAAGATCAGAGCAGAAATTAATGCAATGGAGACTAAGAAAACAACACAAAGAATCAATGAATTGAAAAGTTGGTTCTAGCCACGCATGGTGGTGCATGTCTGTAATCTCAGCACCCAGAAGACTGAGTCAGGAGGATCGCTGCAAGTTTGAGGCCAGCCTGGGCTACAAAGTGAGTTCAAGTCTGGCCTGAACTGCATAGTGAAAACCTGTCTCAGAAAGACAAAAAAAAAAAAGTTGGTTCTTTGAAAGATTAAATAAAATTGACAACCCCTTAGCCAACCTTATCAAAAAAGGAAAGAAAAGACTCAAATCCATGCAATTAGGAATGAAAAGAGTGAAATCAAACAAATTCTGCAGAAATCCAGAAGATCATCAATACCTACTTTGAGAAACTGTGTTCTAATAAGATGGAAAACACAGAAGAAGTGGACAGATTCCTAGATACATATGAATTACCAAAGCTGAATAAAAAAGATAAAAATCCTAAATAAACCAATATCAATCAATGAAATTGAAGATGTAATTAAAAACCTACCAACAAAGAAAAGCCTAGGCCCTGATGGAGTCTCTGCTGAATTCTACAAAGAAATGTAGAAAAGACATATTACTCCTACTTCTCAAACTCCCCCAAATTCATTCCCAGAGCAATACTCCCAGATTCATTCCTGGAAGCAAGCACTGCCCTGATACCAAAACTAAAGAAGGATCCAATCAAAAAAGAGAACTACAGGCCAATCTCCCTATTAGACATAGGTGCAAAAATCCTCAGTAAGATACTAGCAAACAGAATGCAGCAGATCATCAAGAAGATTATATATCATAACCAAGTAGGATTCCTCCCAGGAATGCAGGGATGGCTCAACATATGCAAATCAATAAATGTAATACATCATATTAACAGAACCAAAGACAAAAATCACATGATCACCTCAATAGATGCAGAAAAAGCTTTTGACAAAGTCTAACACCCATTCATGATAAAAACCCTGCAGAAAATTGGAATTGATGGAATACATTGTCTTTATCTCAATCTGACAAAAGCCATCTATGGACAAACCAACAGCCAACATCATACTAAATGGACAAAAACTGAAAGTTTTACTCTAAAATAAGGAACAAGACAAGGATGTACACTGTCACCACTTTTGTTTAATGTAGTAATGGCAACATTAGCCAGAGCAATGAGAAAAGAGAAAGAAATAAAAGGAATGAGGATAGGAAAAGAAGAAGTTAAATTATCATTATTTGTGGATGACATGATACTCTACATAAAAGACCCAAAAAAATCCACTAAAAGGCTTCTAGATTTAATAACCAAATTCAGTAGTGTAGCTGGATACAAAATCAACAAAAATCAATAGCCTTCCTGTACAGAAATAACAAATTCACTGAGAGAGAAATTAGGGAAATGACACCTTTCACAATAGCATCCAAAAATTGAAATACCTAGGAATCAATCTGACAAAGGAAATAAAAGACCTCTACATTGAAAACTGCAGTACTCTTAAAAATAGATCAGGGCCGGTGAGATAGCTCAGTGGCATAAGTGCCTGCCTGGTAAGCACGAGGTCCTGAGTTCGACTCCCAAAACCCACATACGAAAAAAGGGCCGGTGATATTGCTCAGCGGCATGGGAGCCTGCTGGCGCGTGAGGTCCTGAAGTTGACCCCTGGTACCCACACACACACAAAAAGAGATCAAACAGGATATCAGAAAACAGAAAGATATCCCTTGCTCTTGGGTAGAAAGAACCAATATAGTGAAAATGGCCATACTCCCAAAATTGTTATACAGATTTAATGCAATCCTGACCAAAATTCCAAAAGTGTGTCTCACAGAATTAGAGAAAACATTCCTAAAATTCATCTGGAACCAGAGGAGACCTAAAATAGCAAAAACAATTCTGGGCAACAAAGGCAAGGCAGGGAGCATCACAATCTCTGATCTGAAATTATACTACAAAGCTACTGTGATAAAAACAGCATGGTACTGTCAAAAACAAACAAACAAACAACAAAAGAAAACAGACCCGAGGATCAGTGGAACAGATCAGAAGATGCAGAAACAACTCCAAACACACTCAACCACCTTTTCTTTGACAAAGGGACCAAATACCTTCACTGGAAGAAAGATAGCCTCTTTAATAAAGGGTGCTGGAAAAACTGGCTTTCCACATGCCAAATACTAAAACTAGACTCATGTCTATCACCGTGCACTAAACTAAAATTGAAATGAAACAGAGATCTAAGTATTAAAACAAAAACACTAAATCTGCTGGAAGAGAGAATAGGTAGAACTCTTGAAGACATTGGTGTACACAAAGACTTCATGGACAAAACCCTCATCACACAGGAACTATCATAAAGAATCAACAATTGGCATCTCATCTTTTTATTTATTTATTTAATATATTTTTTTGAGACAGGGTCTCGCTATGTAGTTCAGGCTGGCCTTGAATTCACTATGTAGCCCAGGCTGGCCTCAAACTCACAGGGATTCTTCTGCCTCAGCCTCCTGAGTGCTGGGATTACAGGTATGTGCCACCACACCCAGCCCTAGGATCTCATTTTATTAAAAAGCTTTTGCACAGCCAGAGAATCCACCAACAGAGTGAAGAGACAACCCACAAAGTGGGAAAAAGTGTTTGCCAGCTGTTCCTCAGACAAAGGCCTACTGTCTAGAATATATAAAGAACTCAAAAAAATCAGACCCCCCCAATTTAAAGACCCAATCCAAAATGGGCACCTGAGATGAATACATACTTCTCAGATGAAGTACAAAAAGCAAATTAATATATGAAAAAATGTTCAACGTCATTGGTCATTGGAGAGATGCAAATTAAAACAACACTGAGATTCCATCTCACCCCAGAAAGAATGGCTATCATCAAGAAATCAACCAATAACAAATACTGGAGGGGCTGTGGGGAAAAAGGAACCCTTCTCCACTGTTAGTGGTAGTGTCGACTGGTACAACCACTGTGGAAATCAGTGTGGAGACTCCTCAAAAAACTAGGACTAGAGGTCCCATTTGACCCAGCTATTCCCCTTATTGATATCTTCCCAGAAGAATTAAAAGCATCACACCACAGTGATATATGTGCACCCATGTTTATAGTGGCACAGTATGTAATAGTTAAATCTTGGAAAAAACACAAATGCCCAGCAATGGATGAATGGATAAAGAAGATGTGGTGTTTTTTATACAATGGAGTACTATTCAGCCCTAAAGAAGGATAAACTTGAGACATTTCTAGGTAATTGGATGCACCTTGAGACCATACTCTTAAGTGAAATAAATCACACACATGCAATATTGCATTGTCTCTCTGGTGTGAGAAATTGAAAGTGTAATTAAGAACCAAAATGTATAATAGATATTGTGAAATAGGAAGAAATTGTTCAAAAGGAAAGGGGAACTAAAGAAGGGGAAGGGGAAAGGAAGGAAGGGAAAAGAAAAAATGAGAAAAGAAGGATAAAATGGAAACAAAGTTTTGTAAATAAGGAGGGCAAGAGGGGTTGAAGGGAGGGAAGGGGAATGGAAAAAAAAGAGGTACCAAGATATATCATGTACAGGTACAAATTCCCTATGATGAATGTGATCAATATGTATATTTAAATTGTACCAACAAACTTAATAAAAGACAAATCCCTGCTCTGCCTTTTCCTGGAGCGTCCTGAAAATTCTTTTTTCTGCAATGAGAGTTAGCAAACCCACAAACATTCTACAAAAAGTGTAGGTTTAAGTTCCTTATTTTAGCCTTGGGGACCCTCATACCCAAACCGGTGAGAAAAGCAAAAAAAAAAAAAAAACAACTCCCCCCGCCCCCGCCTTTTTGAGACTTGTCTCACTGGCTTAGAATTCACTATATAGCGCAGGCTGTCCTCCAATTTGTGGTGATCCTCCTGCCTCAGCCTCCCCAGTGCTGTGTTTACAGGCATGCACCACTGTGCCTCACATACATACTGGAAAATTGTTGAGCCCTGCAACACAAAATATATTTTTTCCATTTTTTAAATGCCTGAACCTGGACTCTCTTCAATCCAGACCTTAATTTCCCCCCCACGTACTTTAGGGAGACAATGGGCAAAGCAGAACTGGAGGGCGTGGGGAGCCAGGCAAGGCTATGGCTCCAGCAGAAGGCCGCCCTGCGGGGGACTTGGCCTGCAGCAGGTCCCGCAAGCTCCTCTGGCCTGGGAGGAGCTGCGCTTGCGCTTTCTGCTGGGCTCCAGGGCCCCAGGGCGGCTCTGCGGTTCTGGGAACCAGCAAACCAGCTTCGTTGGAAGCAAAGCAAACAGAAGACGGAGCCCAGTGAGGTAGAACAGAAAAAATAAAGACAGAAAAGAGGCAAGGAAAAGCATAATTTTAAAAATTGTACTTTTTAAGGAGACAGAACTTCAGGGCCCAATCTAGCTTCCTGGAGCGACCCCGAGCTGCACTCTCTAGGCTTGTTCCTGCCTCTTTTCTGCCAGGCCCCATCATACCCGGAAGCCTTGAAAGAGACTGTAAGTCCAGGAACTAACTTACTTGTTAAAGCCAAGAAGGTTTTCAAGCAAAACATCCTGGATCACTCATCTTAAAAAAAAAAAAAATACAATATACTGGGCCCGTGCCTTTTTCCTGTAAAATGAGCCATTACTGGCTGGGTGTGGTGGCGCACACCTATAATGCCAGCACTCAGGAGGCTGAGGCACAAGCAGCCCTGTGAGTTCAAGGCCAGCCTGAGCTACATAGTGAATTCAAGACCAGCCTGAACTGTATAGCAAGACCCTGTCTCAAAAAAAAATAAATAAAAAATAAAATGAGCCATCATCTTTCTACCTGTGGGTGGGCCATGGCTTTTCTCCTGCAAACTAAGACCAAACTTTTTATAGATTCACAAGTTCCACAGATTTCCACTCCCAACACGTAAATATCCCAGCTCCAGACCCTAGCGCACATCTCGTGAGGTCCCACACTCTTAAATTCTGCCTAATAAATCCCTTTATACCTCTTTCTCTGTGACAGAAGTCAGCCACCCTGCACCCTGTCCTGTGGTTGGCATGAGTCAAGGTCCCCAGTTCTGCCTTGGGGACCCCTAGGGACCCTGTCTGGTGACACCAGAACTGACTCTTGGAAACCTGGACTGTTAGAGCAGCCCAAGGGATTCAGACAACCTCCTGCCCAGGATTCTGGGGAAGGCAGAATATGATCAGAGCTTCTTACATAGTGTTTAACAAACTTCTAGGTAGCCAGGCATGGAGGTGTATGCCTGTAATCCCAGCACTGTGGAGGCTGAGGCAGGAGGATCGCTGCAATTTCAAGGCCAGCCTGGGCTACATAGTGAGACCCCGTCTCAAAAACAAAACAAAAACAACAAAAATCAAAACAAAACAAAACTTTTTTTCCCCCAAAGCAAAACCTTTAGGCAGCAGATCACTAAACATGCCACAGCGCCCGGCACTCCAGAGAACGCAGAACACCCATCAGACTCGGACAGTCCCGTATCTCGTGACTCTTACAGTGCAGCTGAGCAGACGAGATTCACATGCGTGAAACAGCTCTGCTTGGCCTCAGACGCGGTGTAGGGAAAGCCTGTTGCATTCTGAGGAGAGAAACGGACACCCTTCGGATGCGCTTTCTCTGATTCTTAGATTTTCTCAGGAGAAAATAAGGTCGGATCTAGCCCACATAGGCACACAACAAATCTAAGAGCCACCTTCTTTGTGCCAGATGACAAGGTGCTAGGAGCAAGGGACAGATCGCAGACAGCGTGACAAGCACGATGCATGGGGCACTGTGGGTGCTGTATTATCGCCCAGTGGACAGCTCAATCGCAGTATCTCAGAGGGCGTCTAAGTGCCATGAGTGGGAAAATCTGCCATTGTTTAATTTCACGTTAAGAAAGTAAAAATCATACCAGTTAACACTGCAATACCATCCATTGTAAGACATTAATTTGAAAAAAGACGTCAACAAAACATTTTGTCCCAGCACTCTGGAGGCTGAGGCAGGAGGATCACTGTGAGTTCAAGGCCAGCCTGGGCTCATAGTGAGTTCAAGGCCAGTCCAAACTATAAAGGGAGACCCTGTCTCAAAAAACAAAACAAACAAAAATAAAACATCTTACTTTAGAATTGATAAAATGGGCTAGAGGAGACTTCTTTGGCCTTTATTGTTTTTCAGTATATGTTTGTGATATGTAGTACCGGTATTCCTCACTTAACGACCCACCTGTTTAATGAATTTTGGACTTATGATTTTTTTTTGTACAGTATACTTGGTTTATTCAGTACTATGATTTTTGCTGACTGCACTGTACAGTACAGTACTGTAATTTTATGTTCTATTATACATTACAGTACTCCTTGTAAGAGTTAGGCAAATAAAAGCCAAGTCACGGCGTTTCCTTTGCCCATGTCTCTGTTCTGAATATTGTAATGGATGTGCTGTATACACTTCCTCATTCAGGGACCAATTCACTTAACAACCTAGTCCCAGGAAACGGAACTTGGCCGTTAAACAAGGAGTGTCTGTAATTATATTTATCTTGGGGAATTGGTGCACATACCTATCACAGTAATTCTCTTACTTCCCCATCCCCTCCTCACCCTCACATCTCCCCATCCCCAGATGGTTTACAGGAAAACAGAAGAGTGCCTGTGACTCCATTTTTACAGTTCTCAGTGATGTCAGTCTGTGCACTTCTTAAGGGCAAAGGAAAAGTGACCAATAGCAAGGACTTTGGTTTCTCTCTCTTACTAGCTTAATCAAGAGCTATTTCCACCAGGTGTGGTGGCGCACACCTGTTATCCCAGCACTCTGGGAAGCTGAGGCAGGAGGATCGAAAGTTTGAGCCCAGTCTGGTCAACTCAGTGACTTAGCAAGACCCTGTCTCCATATAAAAAATAAAAAGGGCTAAGGATGTAGCTCAATAAGAAGGTCCTGGATTCAAATCCCAGCATCCCCCACCACACACACAGAAAAAACAAAACAAACTAGTTCAATCAGGTAATGAGGCCAATAGTGGTATTTGAAATAGTAGCTAATATTTATCAGATGCCCAGTATGGATATGGCCTGGGCTGACTGCTTCTTAGCCAGTACTCGATTTAATTCTTTCTTACTCCACTGAGAAAATGTTGTTTGTTTGTTTGTTTGTTTCGAGGTATTGGGGGTGGAACCCAGGGCCTTGCAGATGCTAGGAGAGCTCTCTACCACTGAGCTACCCGCTGGCCCAAGCAAAGGTTTTAGCATTCCCATGTTCCTGATGAGTAAACTGAGATTTGAAGATGGTAAGCAAGTTGCTGAGGTCACACAACTGCTAAGTGTCTGGGCTGACAGGGGACAGCAGGTGCACGCATCTCTCAAGTTTGTTTTTGGGCACCATGCTAATAAGCAATTTGATAATAGGATCTCCTGCAAAGGATTGAAATAATGAAGACATTTCATTCCAGTCAGCGTTTATCAGTAACATTTCTTCCAAGGGAGATTTCAGAAAGCAAAACATTGTTATGCAGACTAAAGAGAGGACTAAGTGACCTGTCTTAAACTATGACGATATTCCTGAAGTTACCATGGCATAACTAGTCTTTATACAGTCTTTGCGAATTATACTGCTGGAAAATGGATTTAAAATTGCATGTTTAAGTAGACTAAGAGCTCTATAGTTAGTGGGTTATATTTAAGAAACCACAGAATAGATAAGGTGCACAATTAAAGAGTGCTTTTCTTCCAAACCCTTAATTTGTGTTAGAATATTCAATTACCAACCTCGATGCGCAGGCATGAATTTTGATTCAGTAGCAATGAAGTCTGGCCTGGAAGTTTGCAGACTCTGAATTATTTATCAGAAGGTATTACTTAGCTCACATTTTACATAACTGTTTATGTTCGCAGACAATTTGGGGTTATCTGAATTTAGAAGAGTTTGGTTAATTCCTGATTAGCCCTAGGTAATGGGTAGGATTCTAAGATAGAAATGTCAGGTTGCTAGGATCTTAGTCTGATCGTCCTGTAAACTAGACTATCAAGTCTCAAGGTTTTTTTGAGTCATTTTTAGGAAAATGGATGCATCTTGAGACCATAATGTTAAGAAAAGTAAATTCAACACACAAGCTTCAATATCACATGGTTTCTCTTATACGAGAAACCCAAATTATAAATACATTAAAGAGCAAAATAAAAGACAGACAATAGGAAACAGGGTGCTAGATCTTTTGTAAAAGGGAAGGGGACAAAGAGATTGAAGGAGGGGGGAGGGGAGGAGTGAAGGGGAACGAAAAAGATTTATGATGTGTTATATACATGCACTACTCCCCATGAGGAATGTAATCACAGTGTGCTGCAAACATGGACTACCATAAAACAAAACAAAACAACAACAACAACAACAAAAACGCAAGCTTTTTGCAGGACCCTTTACACTCTTAAGAGATATTGCAGACCCAGTGCTGGGGATGTAGCTCAATGGTAGCGAGCCTGCTGAGCATGTACAAGACCCTCAGCTCAATCCCCAGGGCCCCAGTAATAAATAAATAAATAATAATATCAAGGCAAATAACTTTTGCTTATGCAGATTGTAACTATCACTATTTATATTTCAGAAATTAAAATGCAAGCTGGGCATGGTGGTATACTCCTGTAATCCCAGCACTGGAGAGGCTGAGGCAGGAGGAGTACTGTGAGTCCGAGGCCAGCCTGAACTGCATAGTGAAACCCTGACTCAAAAAGGAAAAAAAAAAAGGTACTTTTTAATGATCAATATTCTTTAACAGATTCTTTCAAGCTAGGGTGGCACCACATGCCTGTAATCCCAGTGCTCTCGGAGGCTGATGCAGGAGGATTACAAATTCAAGCTCAGCCTGGGCAATTTAGCAAGAACTTGTCCCAAATTAAAAATAAAAAAGAGCTGAGGATGTGGCTGAGTGGAAAGGTTCTGGGTTCAACTCCAAGTACTAGGGGGGCAAAAATGTTTGTTTCAAAAAAAGTTTGTTTTTTATTGTGAAATATACATAGCATAATTTTTTTTTTTATCATTTTAACCATTTCAGAGTGTAGTGCTCAGTGGCAGGAAGTACAATCACGCTATCGTAGGACCCTTACAACAGTGCATCTCCAGATTCTTTTCTTTATTCGAAGCAGGGTTTCCCTGCTGGGATTATAGGCGAGCGTCGCCATGCCCCGCTTCCCTTTCCAACTCCTCAGGGCCTCGTGAGCAATTCTCCAGCTCTCTCTAGCTGCAAACTGGACTCTGTTTCCTAAACTCCCTTTTACACATTTCGTTTTATTGTTTTAGCCTCTTTTAATAAATTTGTTTTTTAATAAATTGTTATTTTAATATGCTAATGGAAAGAGCTTGTGCATATTTCTATTTGTTGTTTTTCTATGCTTCTTTCTTTACTGCTAGATTTATTTATTTATTTGCTAAATTTATTTCAAGTTGCTATGTGGTTCCTATTTATTTACTTGTGTGTGTGTGTGTTTGTGTACGTGGTACTAGGGATTGAATCCAGGGCTTTCACACTGAGATTTATCCCCAAGCCTTTATTTTTGATTTTGAAACAGTCTTGCTAAATTGCTAAGTGGCCAAGGCTGGACTTGAACTCGCAGTCCTGCCCCCTCAGCCACCCAGAGTGTTGGGATTACAGGCGTGCACCACCATGCTCAGCTTGCTACGTGCTTCCTTTTATCTTGTTCATGCTTGTACTTTTCATAAATATTCTTTTGATTTTGTGCATGTATTACATGGGCAACTGGGCTGGGAACATAGCTTAGGAGTTGAGTCCTTGCCTAGCATCAGCAAGACTCTCTATTCAATCCCTAACATTGCAAAACAAACAAAAAACTATGGGCAATCTGGGAGGCTGAGGCAGGAAGATTACAAATTCAAGCCCAACCTTAGCAACTTAGTGATTTACTCTACCTCAAAATAAAAAATTAAAAAGAGCTGGTGGTATAGCTCAGTGCCAATGCCAATCCCCAAGAACAAACAACAAAAAGGCGATGTGCAACCCTTCTCTATGTGTGTTTTTTTCTGATAGAGTTATGGATAAATCTCTCTCGGCACCTTGTCTGCCAGCGTGATTAGTGTTTGTTTCTACTGCCACACTTTGAGGACTAATAAAGAAACAGATTTGTTCAGGGTTGTGAAATGAGAAACAAATGAATCATATAGTCTTATTATAGAATCCCAGTAACTGTTACATAATGAACTATCTCTTTGCTGGACTGTGGCCGTTCCTAATTTTAGAAGTCTGCCTGCAAATATGAATCATGCTGGACAGAAGATGGTCATGTTTTTATCAAGAGAATGGACAACTGGGGCAACTTTACTAAGTGCATAAATAACATTCATTAAGAAACTTTTTATTTTATCTTTTTAAATTTTTTTTTTTTTTTTTTTTGGAGACAGGATCTCGTTGTGCAGTTCAGGTTGGCTTTGAACTCTGTGTAGCCGAGGCTGGCCTTGAACTCATGGCAATCTTCTCGCCTCAGCCTCCCAAGTCTAGGCTTATGGGTGTGTGCCACCACACCGAGCCTATTTTATCTTTTACATTTCCAAAACTCATGTAGTTTCCAGAACAGGGAAAATAAATATACCACGTAACCTTGCTGTCCTTGCTGCTACTAACTGGACCGGGGCTGTGGACCTTGGGCCCTGGTCAGAGAGCCATAATGTAGTCTGTGTGAAAGGTCTGCCCAGCCGAGACCCCTAACACGACATAGTGAATATCGAAAATAACCAGATCACTTTGAGGACAAGTGAACTTGAGACCGAAGAGAAATAGTTTGGTGGAAGCAGAGTTAAAGAGCACCCAAGTCTTCTTAAGGACAGGGGACCAGAGCTGGGATTGAGAGGTTAATTGATGGCAACACAGTTTAATGTCTTGGACTCCGCAGGTTTCCAGTTGTGGAACCGTGTGTTACTCTCTGTGAGCCATGTTATTACCTCTCAATAAGCTGCCATTAGTTAGGGTAGTTTGAAGCGTAAAAGAGGACAGTTCACAAAGGCACTGAGCTTGTTTCTATTTTGCACTAGTATCGATGAGTAAGTTCACCCTCATAGCTTCACTCCTCTATTGAACTCTTTCCATAGCATAGATTCCCAGAAGTGGCCTTCATGCTAGACACGACTTCGTGGCACTTCGCTGGAAAATCACAACGCACTGCACTGATTCTGACGTGAGGTTTGGCTTTGATTCTGTTTCCTTTCTGTCCTAACAGGAGTCCTCAGGATGAAATGATCCCAGAGAGTTCTGCGTCTTCAGACCCATTTTCCACTTGAGCCTATCTAAAAACGCCGACCTAATGCTTTTGGGTGCTTCTACTATGGCACAGCTGTGGCCTAGGAAGGTGCCTCGAGACTTTGTTGTGACATTATCTGCTCTGAATGACAGGAACGCTTCACCTTTTGTTTTGATGGTTCTAACGGCTGAGAATCTCCCCCAGCGGGGAAAGACAGACAGACAGGAAGCATAGTTTACATTTTTTCTTGTATCCTCTCTCTGGTTTTGAGTTATCTGCACAAAAGCAGAAAAAAACGTTATGTGGGAGTATCCTGTTAAGATGGTGAACTGAGTAGAATCCTTTTCTGCCCCACTCCAGGTGGAAATCCTGGACTAAAAGATAATCATGATGATGATGATTTAAGGAATATATACCCAAAGTCAAAAGCAAAAGTTCTAAAGAAACCTATAGTCATAGGCACGGTGGTGAGCACCTGGAATCCCACCTACTCAGGAGGCTGAGGCAGGAAGATCACAAGTTCAAGGCCAGACTGAGCAATTTAGTGAGACTCTGTCTCAACATAAAATGAAGCGGGCTGGGGGCGTCGCTCAGTGGGGAGCACTTGTCTGGCATGTGATGTGAGGCTGGGGAACAAGAAACCTACAGTCATCAAAGGAGTTGAAGGGCTGCGGATATAGCTCAGTGGCACAGCTCCTGCCTGGCAAGCATGAGGTTGTGAGTTCGATTCCTGGTACCAAAAAATTTTTTTTTAAAATAAAAATTTAAAAAAAACTCTCTCTCCCTCTGTATATATATACACACACACACACACACACACACATATCACATGCTAGACAAGCGCTCCCCACTGAGCAATACCCCCAGCCCTCTTCATTTTATGTTGAGACTGGGTCTCACTAAATTGCTCAAACTAGTTTTGAACTTGTGATCTTCCTGCCTCTCTCTATAAAAGACAAATAATGCAAAAAAGAGAAAAAAGGTATTGTAATCCAGTGCAGACAGCGTATCTAAAAGTGTACCTTGACTCAGTACGATGGTCTTACATGTTTTATATGTTCTTGGGCCTATTAGTCTGATTTTTAATCTGTATATATTTTATGATAGTTAACTTTATAAGGTCTTATAAGATAAATAAATGAATCTGATGCTGGAAAAATAAAAGGGGGACAGAGGGAGGGGGGAAAAAAAGAGAATTGAAATGTGTTATGTACATGTACCAATCCCCTACAGTAGATGTAATCATTATGTACTGCAAACATGTACTGATAAAAGTCGAAAAAATACACAAAGAGTGCATTTATGTTCAAGCTAGATTAAAATAAAACAAGTTAATCTTTATATACTTTCTAGTGAAATGGGACAACAATGAAAAATAATAAGTCTAAAGCTAAAAGGAAGTTAACCAGACAAGAAAAAACAATCAGATTTCTCATCATCATCCAAAAAAATAAAAGACAGAAACTGGGGGTAGTGGCACACGCCTGTAATCTCAGCACTTAGGAGGCTGAGGCAGGAGAATCCCAATCAGTTTTAGGCCAGCCTGGGGTACATAGTGAGTTCAAGGACAGCCTGAACTGTCTCCAAAAAAACCCTCCAAACCTAAACAAACAAACAAACAAACAAAAACACCCAGCAGAATAATGTCCACACCCTGATTAGTTATTAAGAATAAGAACAAAGGCCTTTTCATATTTACAAGTACTGAGTTTATTACCTATAGATAACTGAAAGAACACCAAAGAATTACTTCAACATGAAGGAAAATGAATCCAGAGGAGTGGACACCGAAACGTATTGGGGGGGATCCCAGTTGAAATTTAAAAGAATGTAATTTTTTATTTTGCCTTGGGAAATATGTTTCTACTGAATATCAACTATGACACGAGAGACAAATTATTGCCTCTGCGAATGTTTCCATTAGATGCTGAAGTTATAACTGTCATAAAGTGTATGGAAACCATCGGGCTGCCTTAATGGAATGCCCGGACTTGTAACACAAGAATCATAAACTTTAAAGATGAAAATTACACATTCACATGTCGTAATTAAGCCTATATTTAGGGGTTGAGTAGAAGGATCAGCTTTTCATTTATAATTGACCGTTTGAAATTCCAGTAAGTGTTAACGCTCAGAGGTAGACAGAATTCCCAGTATTACTCCGGAATAAATGACTTCAATCTCTAAACATCCTAAACTTAGACTGAGGTGAGCTGGTCAATTACCTTTGACTTTTTGTAACCTTTCAGCTTCTTTCTTGAATTAAAGGGTTGGAAGATTACAATACTTATTACTGCAAACCAGTACTTCTGCGGTTATGACAGGCAGGGCTGCAGTCTGAGGCTGACCTCCACCTTTAAACACCTTATCATTTGATATCTCATTGCCAACATGTCATTTTCTGCTTATCTCTGCCAGTAGCATTTTTCTCTGCATGAAGTCAGGTGAGTTATTCAGGTGAAAACCGTTGCTCAAATGAATTTTAGCCACTTTGCTTTAAACGTTGAGCCCTTACTCAAAGCATTTAGCGCATTTCAGTTAATTAACTTAAGAAGCTTTCTGATCCCTGTGCCTGCTGCTGTGTTTTTAGCCAAGAGCTCTCCCAGGTTGTTACGAGGATGTATAAGACGTGGTCCCCTTCCTCGGGGGTCAGGACACGCAGGGAACTGCACTGAGCCGGTTTACAGGGTCCGTACGGACCCCCCTGAGAGGAGAGTGGCGACCGGCTGACTTTGCAGAGTGAGCAAGCGGTGAACCGAAGACCACATTTCACAGTGAGATGCATCTCCTCAAAGCGGCATCTTAGGTTCTCCGCAGCCACTGCCAGTCCTTTACTGTCCACAGCAAGGATGTTCACCAGTGTGAATTAATTCAGCAGACATTTAGGTTAAAAATCGGAATCAGCCTGTCACCCAGCAGGCTGTGTCCTGCCTTTCTTACCATCTGCTAGTGTGTCCTTCGGAACACAGTCTTCAACACTGCACACCCAAAAATGTAATCAGAAAGACAACATTGCTGCCAAAAATCATAAGTCCCAGGCTAAATGAGTCTTCCTATTGTCATCCTTTTTGGCATTATAAACTGCTCTTTTCTATGACTTCTATGATATAACACCATTCTGGTTTTCTTTTTCAATTATTAAAAAAAAAAAAGGCAGATATTTTTGTGATTTCCTTGTGGGGAAGGACTTCCCAAATCAGGTGCACCAAGTGCGATCGGGGAGATGAAGCTGAGGCCGTGGACAGCCGCACAGGTCCCTTGCCGCACAGCTTCAGGAGGCCCTTACGGACGGGCTCTCTACTGCGTGTGCACATCCGGATGTAGGCACGGGACACTCTCTGACACGCACCTATAAATCACACAGTCCTTTGCATTCCACATATTTTCCAAAATGCTGTTGTGGAAGCCTTTGAGAAAAGCCTTCCTAAAATGAAGATTTACTAAGACTGTGATATTCCCCTGAGCAGCTTACGGATCTACTTATCCTACCAAACAGAAAATGGATTACAGTTCGTCAGACTTTGTTCATAGTGAGTTCATGTCAGCTATAGGACCACTACATGTTCTTTTGTTGTTGTTGTTGTTTTGGAGGGTTTGGGGGGGTTTTTTGAGACAGGGTCTCACTATGTAGTATTGGCTGGCCTTGAACTTGAGATCTTCCTGTCTCAGTCTCCCCAGTAATGTAGAGGCATGCACCACCATGCCTGGCTTCACTAATGCCCTTTTAAATGTTTCCAAACTGTTTAATAATCCATTCTAGACTTTTCCTAGTGATAATGCTCAACATTTATAGTTTGCAATTTCTTTTTCTTTTTAACAGTATGTCAAAAAGCCTTTCATTTTATACTTCAAATTTTCTAATAAAAGCTAATGATTACCATGAAATCTTTACTTTTTATTTTCAGGATGCTTTAGCCCCTGTAATTTCCAGAAGGGATACTTCCCTCTGAAAGTCGGAACTCTTGACTGTTCCCAGCCTCCTGCTATCTCATATCTTCCCTGATCATTCTCAGGGGTTGGTATGGGTTGTGAGTCTGTGTGCTTCTCTTGGAAGCTCATTTCGGGTCCAGGTACTGAAATAACTTTAAGGCAACATTTTCCCCGACTCTACTAATTTTAGGGTGTCAGATCCTTTCCCCCTGTTTCCCCTCAATTTTGCACTCCAAAATTATGAAAATAAAATATGCTTAATCATAAAACTATGGAAATATTACAGAACCCTATAAATCCTCTCAATCTTAATGCCCAGTGTGAACAGTTTGGAATATGTCCTCTCGACATTTTTCATGCACTAATAAGTATTCTTACATAGTTTTAAATTGAGATCATAGCCATTATGTTGTACTGTGACTTAGTTTTTTCATTGTTCCTCGCTTGTCACGTAGTACAATCTAATTATTTTCAGGAAGTACACAGTATTGTTTTGTATACACTGCAAAACAATCCACCCTTTTAGCTTTACACCTGTCTTCCTTTTTTGCTTAAAAAAATTAAATTTTATTTGAGATCATTGTGGACTTATTTGCAATTGTAAGAAATAGAGCCATTCCCTGTGCACTTTACTCAGTTTCCCTCCAGAGAACCATCTTGCAGAACCACAGCGTCCTGTGAAAACCAGGATGTAGATGTTGGAACGGCCAAGGTACACAACAGTCCCACCACCACCTACACCTGTCTTCCTGGCCCTGTGTATCTACACCTGCCCTCTCGAGAGACCAAAGGGGAAACTGCAGGTGACGGCTGACTGTCTCAGGAGACACAGAAAGGGCTCTGCTCTGTCTTAGAGTCATGCTGTCATCTTGTCATGGCAGTGGGTGCTTTATGACTGCCTTTACCTTTCACTTCATCTTCATACACGTTGACGCGATAGGTAGGCCAGACAATCACTGCTGTTTTACATATTCGGAGACCTTATGTGACCTGCCTCACACCTCGAGACTAGCTAGAGACAGGTTGAGGCTAAAACACATGTCTTCTCTGAAGCCCACTGCTTATACCATATACATCGCATGTGGAGGAGAACTGGGCCAACTGAAAAAACCGCTGTGAGTCCCAGGGCCCTTAGGATCCGGGCATCAGGAACGCGCTCTGCCAGCAGTGGTCAGCGTGGAGTGAGCAGTGTTGTTGCTCATATGAGTTTTCATACGGTGAGAGACAGAGAGAATGAACTTTCTCTGTGTGATTCTGGGAGCATCCAGGATTTCTGCTTGTGCAGTGGAGACAGCCGTGATACACACACACACTTCTATCCTTAAATGGTAGTCTGGATTCTTAGCCCCGTTTGTGTGCTGGGATCACTTGGAGCACTTCAAAAAAAAAAAACCACCCCAGGCCCTCAAATCCCAGGTAGTCTGACTCAGTTATCCAGGAATGGGAAGCATCTCAGATGATTTTTTTTTTTTTAAAGACAGGTTCTCACTATGTAGCTCAGGCTGGCCTTAAACTCACTATGTAGCCCAGGCAGGCCCCGAACTCACGGTGATCTTCCTGTCTCAGCCTCCCGAGTGCTGGGATTACAGGTGTGCACCACCACACCTGGCTCCGATGAGTCCAGCATACAGTCAGCAGAAGAACTGTGCAGTGGGAAGGTAACCTGAGCTGCAAGTGAAGTTAAGCTTTGCCGAATTTCCAGGAAGGAACATTGCTCACTTCCGGTTCTGCTCATCAGAAAGGTTTCTGACTCCTCAATCACCAAACGTACTTCCACCCTGCTCAGAACCACTGTACAGATTTCTATCCATCAGCTGTCCTGACAGGTAGTGGAAAGTTCAGCAATTAGCAAACAAGGGAAGAACAGGAAACAAAAAATCCTCTGTCTGAAAACGGAGAAAAAGAAAAAGTGTCAAACCTCAGACTTTGCTTCCTTAGGGGAATTCCATGGAGAAGTGCGACTTGGCCCTTTGGGGAGACAATAGCTGTTGGTATCTGGGAGAATCGGGGCCATCGCTGAGCAGTCTTTCCAGGAAAGGGGACGCGTGTCATCCTATGGCCTCTTCAAGGATGAAGTGATTTGTCCAACCTAGCTCTGCTGACAGTGCTGGAGCAGAGACCTGGAATCCCAAACTCTGCTCCCAACCTCAGAAGAGGGCTTAGGAGGCTCACATTCACTTAGAGGACGTCTGTCTTTTAACAAGGAGCCAGCTCCTGGAGGGCACATGAGAGTGAGCTGAAATCATCTTTAAAGAAAGTTTTGTATTCTTTTCATCTATACTGGAAATCATTGAGGAATTTGCAGGCACTAATCACCCTAGGTGAAAGGTCACTTGCAAGAAAATAACCTAGAACTTAAAAAATAACCTAGAATTTTAAAAAATTGTTTATTTATTTATTTATTTTTAGAGATAGGGTCTTTTCCATTCCTGCACCCCCTTCCCCTCCTCACTTCTCTTTCCATTCCTCCTCCCTTTCTCCCTCCAGCTCTACCACTGAGCTACATCTCTAGCCCTTTTTAATTTTGAGACAGTCTAACTAAATTGCCCAGGCCGGCTTTGAATTTGCAGTCCTCCTGCCTCAGCTTCCTGAGTAACTGGTATTACAGGCATGTGCCATCACAACTACTTCAATTTTATACCTCTTAAATATTATTTTGGTGATTCTGGGTCCTTTACATTTCTGTATGACTTGTAACTTTCTTGCGACTTGTAAATTTCTGCCAAAAGACAGGGACTGTGTTGTCTGTACATCAGTTTCAGGAGTATTGCTTACACTTAACAATATTAAATCATCTGATCTATGAACATGGGATATCTTTCTGTTTAGTTTTTTACATTGTTCTTTTAATGTTTTTTTTTTTTTTTACAGGGTATCAATATGTACTTCATGGGGCTGGTGAGATGGCTCAGCAGCGTAAGTGCCCGCCTGGCAAGCGCAAGGGCCCGAGTTCGACTCCTGGATCCCACATACGAAAAATGGGCCGGTGATATCACTCAGCGGCATGGGCGCCTGCTGGTGCGCGAGGTCCTGAGGTCAACCCTTGGTACCCACCAAAAAAAAAAAAAAAATGTACTTCAGGGTGGCATGAACTCGCTATGTAGCCCAGGCTGGCCTCGAACTCACAGCAATGCTCCTGCCTCGGTTTCCCAAGTATTGGGATTACAGGTGTGCACCACCACGCCCGGCTTAATGATGCTTTCTGGTTTACACAGCATAAAAGCTGGTGCGAGGGCGGTGAAGGCTGTGTTGGCAGCAGTGCGTTTTCAGCCTCCCCGATGCACGTGAGCACAGGGGAGATGAGGCTACAAAGTGAGAGTCTAATATGTCTTCTGACAGAACAAAAGGGTAAGAAAGTGGAAAGCGACTCCCCCCAGGCTTGAATGGGGGCTCAGGAACACATGTGAGACAAGGGAAATGGTTCCGGTGACTGCTCAGCGTCCATCTTCTGGTTGTACTATTTCCCTCTGACTTGAGGTGAGGGCCACCACTCACTGCCCTGTTTCCTTGGACAAGTTTCTTTCAGATGGATCACACCTGGCCGCCTGTGGCTGAGTGTCCCCTTGGTGGTGCCATGTGACATCTCCGACTCCCCTCTCTTCCTGCCCTGCTGTCTTGGCAGCCTCAGTCTCCTGCATTCAGACTCTACCAGCTACAGCACAAGCATCTGGCTGAGATTCCTGGGATGCTTAGTTCCTCCCAGGCCCCCCAGGCTGTTTTGCTAGCAGGTCGCCTGGGGCAGGCCTAAAATCTTAGCTTGGCTGCCCTTTGTCCAGGGAGCCTGCGCTGCCCTATCCGATGGCAGGCAACCCGGCACCAAAGGAACAGTACATGGTGGGTGGGGAATGGGATGGGAAAAGAAGCAGGGCTTCCCTGAATCCACGTGGCCTTGGGTGAGTCAGAAAAATGGCTTTAGTCTTCAAGAAACTTTACTGCCATCTGCTGGGAAGTTGTCACAGCACTACATAAATCTCCAATAACTGTGCAGTGATAGTGCCCCCTGGAGGTGTGCAGTGAATCCTAGCCCAGCCGTGAAGAGTACTTCCAAGAAGAAAGGTCTCAACACCCTCCGCTTCTATGAACTCCTTTCAATGACTCCTTTTCTGAAAAGTATTCTGCTCTACAGAGTGTGTGCTGATGAGAGTTGGATGTATTTCTCACCTCGCCCTCCAATGTGGGAGTATAGATTGCAAAAAACAAGTTTAACCTTTCTTCACCCCCTGGTTCTACTTAGAAGCTCACCAGATTGGGCGATGCCCACCCACACTGGGACCTCTGCGCTACTCAGGTCACCAGTTCAGAGACTGACCTCTTCGGAAACACTTGCACAGACACCCTGAAAATTATTAGCTCAGTCAAGCTGACACATAAAGTTAACCATCATGGTACCTAGGTATTTCATTTTAGGGGGTGCTAATATAAATATTAGTGTCTTATGTTCAGTTCCATTTGTTTGTTGCTGGAGGTATAGGAAAATGATTGATTTTTACATATTCATCTCATGTCCTGCAATCTTGCTGATTACAAGATATCATTAGCTAGCTGGGCATGGTGGCACATGCCTATAATCCCAGCACTCTGGGAGGTTGAGGCTGGAGGATTGCAAATTCAAGTCCAGCCTGGGCAATGCAATAACTTAGTGAGACTCTGTCTGAAAAAAAAGGAACTGAGGATGTAGCAGAGTAGTAGAGCCTGCCTAGAACATGCAAGGTCCTGGGTTTGATTCCTAACACTGCAGAAAAACAAAGTAAGAATAAAAAAAGGGGCAGTGGATGTAGTTCAATGAGAAGGACTCGGATACAATCCCTGGTACACACACACCAATGATAATTAGCTTATTAGTTCCAGGAGCTTTTTTGTTGATTTTTCAGATTCACTACATAAGTGATCAGGTCATCTGTGGACAAAGGCAATTCTTTTTTTTTTTTTTCAAAAAAGAACAAATTTTCAAAACAACATAATAGGAGGGTAACAATGATTAATGCATTACGTATTATTATCTTTAAGTTAGTTATTCAGGATACCAGATATTAGCATTCAATTGTCCAAACATTATTGGCACAAACCTTACTCTTCAATGAACTAAGTAAAATTGGTCATGTATCTATCTTAACCATCTTATATATATATGCAATTTTTTTCCCTTTCCCTTCTTTCTTTTCCCTATTCCCCTATTCCAGTCTCTCTTTCCTTTTGACCAGTTCCTTTTTGATTCACCATGTCTATTGTACATTTTGGATCTTATTTACTCTTTCAGTTTCTCATATTAGAGAGATAATACGATGCTTACACATGTGCTTCTGGTTTATTTCACTTATGAGTATTTTCTCGAGTTGCATCCATTTACCTATAAAAGTCTCCAGTTTATCCTTCTTTATGGCTGAATAGTACTCCATTGTATAAAAATACCACATCTTTCTTATCCATTCCTCAGTTGATGGGCATTTGGGTTGTTTCCAAGATCTGGCTATTACAAATTGTGCTGCTATAAACATGGGTGCACATATATCGCTGTGGTACGATGTTTTTAATTCTTCTGGGAAGATGCCCAGAAGGGGAGTAGCTGGGTCAAATGGGACCTCCAACCCTAGTTTTTTGAGGAATCTCCACACTGACTTCCACAGTGGCTGTACCAGTCGACACTCCCACCAACAGTGGAGAAGGGTTCCTTTTTCCCCACAGCCCCTCCAGCATTTGTTATTAGTTGATTTCTTAATAATGGCCATTCTTTCTGGGGTGAGATGGTATCTCAGTGTTGTTTTAATTTGCATCTCTCGAATGACTAGTGATGTTGCACATTTTTTTGTATATTTATTTGCCATTTGTATTTCTTCATCTGAGAAATGTGTATTCATCTCAGATGCCCATTTTTGGAGTGGGTCTTTAAATTTGGGAGGTCTGATTTTTTTGAGTTCTTTGTATGTTCTCGATAGTAGTCCTTTGTCTGAGGAACAGCTGGCAAACATTTTTTCCCACGTTGTGGGTTGTCTCTTTACTCTGTTGGTGGTTTCTCTTGCTGTGCAAAAGCTTTTTAATAAGATGAGATCCCAGTTGTTGATTCTTTGTGATAGTTCCTGTGTGGTTGAGGTTTTATTCATAACGTCTTAGGCAATTCATTTTTTCTTTCCAAATCTGTATACCTTTTATTTCCTTTTTTAAAAACCTTACTGCATTAGGAAGTTAGGATTTTTGATGTTAAATAGCAGTGGTGAGAGAGCATATCCTTTCTTATTCCTAATCTTATCAGGAAAACTTCAAGTTTTTTGCCATTAAATATGATGTTATCTGTAGGGTTTTTTTTTTTTAATGTGGGTACAGGGTGTCAAACTCAGGACCTCGTGCTTGCCAGGCGGGCAGCTTATGCCGCTGAGCTATCTCACTGGCCCTGTAGTTTTTTTTACGTAAATGTTCTCTATCATTTCCCCTCATTCCCCCACTATTTCTCATTTCAAAAAAAACCATGGTTTTGTTTTGTTTTGTTTTAGTACTGAGGATTGAACCTAGGGCCTTTGCACTGAGGTACAGCCCCATCCCTTTTTCATTTTTTGTTTTGAGACAAGGTCTTGCTGAGTCACTAAGTTGCCCAGACTGGGCTCAAACTTATGATCCTCCTGCCTCAGCCTCCTAGAGTGCTGGGACTACAGGCATGAGCTAGCATGCCCCACATTTCAGCATCTATAATTGATATGATCAAGTTTGATATGACCTTGTTTTATGTTTATACTGATGTTCAGATTTTACTAACTGATTTTCAAATGTTAACTGGCTATGTATGCCTGGAATAAATCCCACTTGGTCATGACATGTAATTTTTCTTATACACTGTTGGATTCAGTTTGTTAATACTTTGTGGAGGACTTTTGCATCTAAGCTCATGAGAGATATATATTAGTCTGTACTTTTCTTTTCTTGCAATAGCAGCCCACAAAGTAAGTTAGGAAGTATTCCTTGTGTAATAGATTGTAGAAAAGTGGTGTCATTTCTTCCTTGAATGTGTGGTAGAATTAACTTGTCTGGACAAGGGGCTTGCCTTTCTGGAAGGTTGCTAATTACTGATGCAACTTCTTAGCAGTTATAGGACTATTCAAATGTCTATTTCTTCTTGTGTGAGTTTTGACAGTCTTTCAAGGAACTGGCCTATTTCATCTAAGTTATCATATCTGAGTATAGACTTGATCCTAGTATTACTTCATTATCCTAGTATTACTTTAGTATTTAGTATTACTTTATTATCAATGTCCATGAACTGTGTAGTGACACCAACTCTTTCTTGTCTGAAATTATTTTGTACCTTCACTTCTTTTTCTGAGCCTGAATAGAAGCTTAGAGATTATATTGATCTTTTCAAAGAACCAGCTCTTTGTTTTATTGTTTTTTTCTATTGATTTCCAGTTTTCAGTGTTGTTGATATCTCTGATAGTTTCTCTTTTTTAGGTTTTATATTTTTACTAGTACAGTACATGTTTGTAGTACATAACAATCACATTCCTTGTGTGGAGTTGGTACATGTAAATGACCCATCTCAGTTCTTTTTTCTTCCTTTCCTCCCACCCCCTTCCTTCCATCTCTCAGCCCCTTTGTCATTTGAAAAAGATCTCCCTACTTCCTGTTATCTATCTTTTATTTTGTTCTTTATTTATATTTTGTTTTTCTCATATATGAGGAACCATGCAGTACTTAAGTGGTTGTGTTGATTTATTACGCTTAACATTATGGTTGCAAGGTGCATCCATTTTCCTACAAATGACTCAAGTTTATCCTTTATAGCAGAGTAGTATTCTATTATGTATAAATGTCACATTTTATCTATTCATCTGTTTATGGACATATAGACTACTTCCAAGATTTAGCTATTATGAATTATGCTGCTATAAACATGTGTATGCATGTATTAATTACTGTAATATGATGACTTTAACTCTTTTGGGAGGATGCCAATGAGGGAAATACCTGTCTTTTGGGTTGTTTTTGTTTTTGTTCTTTTTTGTGGGTACTGCGGGTTGACCTCAGGACCTCGCGCGCCAGCAGGCGCCCGTGCTGCTGAGAGATATCACTGGCCCTTTTTTCGTATGTGGGTTCCGGGAGTCGAACTCAGGCCCTCGCACTTGCCAGGCAGGTGCTTATGCCACTGAGCCATCTCACCGGCCCTGTTTTTGTTTTTTTGAGATGGTATAACTCTGTAATTCAGGCTGGCCTTGAACTCACTATGTAGCCCAGGTTGGCCTCCAACTCATGGCAATCCTCCTACCTCAGCTTTCCAAATGCTGGGATTACAGTCACGTGCCGCCATGCCCTGCTTGGTTTTAGTTTTTGAGGAATCGCCATGCTGATTTCCAAAATGGTTGTACTAGTTTATTTTCTCACTAACAATGTAGAAGGGCTCCTTTTTCCCCCTGCAGCCAGCATGGAAGATGAAGAGGAGAGAAAAGTGAGATAAAGGATCCTACTGAGGAGTAAAAGGAAATTAATAGTATTACATAAAAGTAACAGAAAAGAATAAATAAGAAAAAGGGTAGAGAGGCTGAAGTTACGATGCCTCTCTGGGGTCTAGAGGTATTTTTATCCCTAAAAGAAAAGGCAGAGTTCTCAGAAGGATCAGCTTCTGTCATTTTTCCACAGGATCGGCAGCCTTGGAATCCAGCAAGTCATGATTTTCTCCATCCAGCTTTATAGCCTTTGAGGTGCACCCCTTGCTCGAGTCCCCTCCGTCTGTATACCCCACACAGTGACAAGCTGAGGCATGTCCTTGCTCACATGGTAGATGGCGAAAGCAATTAGACCTCTGGTTTCTGCTGGGTGTAGGCAGTGGCCTGGGGGTTTAAGCAGTCTCCTGGACTTGACGTCAGCACTTTCAGATCTAGCCACCTCTGAAAGCCACAATTGCTGGGCCTGTTTTCTCACTCCAGAGGGCAGAGCCTGTGTCTTTCCCAGCCTGAGCTTAAACTTCTCAGAGGGTCTATGTCTACCCTGCACCCTCTCTGTGTCTGTTTCCCATGGCTGTCTCTCACGCAGTCACTGTAGGAAGGTATCACTGGAAACCATGGAGTGGAGTTGTTCTGTGGGTCTTTCCAGCCCCTTCCCAAGATGGAGCCTTGCATCCAAAACCTGCATATAGCAGACACTGGAATATAGTGACTGGAGGAGGACAAGAAAGAGGGAAGTGGCTCCCATGGACCTGGGAAAGATCTGAAGAGCAGTTTGGGGCCCACGGAGAAAGTGAAGAGAGAAACTCCAACAAAGAAGGAGGAGGTGGCCTCCGGCGCCATTTCCCTGTGTTGGGAATCCCGGTGCGACAGAAGTGGTTCAAATCTGCGGACACGCGGTGACTGCCGGCGCCCCCGGGGGCCTCCACGGAGGAACGCGAGAAGCGGCGGTGCAGAGAAGCAGCGGCCGTGAAGGACGCACTGACTGGCGGTGAGTACTGACGCCCGGCCGTCCCGCGCAAGAGAGCGACCAGCCGGGCGCCATTGTCGGGGGGGGGCGGCAGCTGAGCTGAGAACTCAGGGCGGTGCCACCCCACCCACGGCTCCAGCGGGGACCTCTGCGGAGGAACGCGAGACGCCGCGGTACAGAGAAGCGGCGGCTGTGAAGGACACACTGACTGGCGCTTTTCTTCCTGGTATTCCAAGACTGAGATTGTCTAAGGATCACAGAAAATACTGTGGCACAGAACCAAAGAACCAAGGACTGGGCCAAACAGGCAGCAACTTCTTATCTCCAACAAATTGAAGAGGTAGGAACTTGCAGCAGGCTCAAAACCCAAAAATAAGCTACACCTGGAAGATACCTCAGAGAAGTAGCCATCTCCTAAGAGTGTGAAATACTAGCAATAAAGCAACCTACCATAGGCAATTTACAAACAGCAACCCAGGAGTTAAACTAAAGAAAGAAAAGAAAATGAGACGACACTTAAACAAGATGCAGCCCCACACATCCAGTTCACCAAAGGCAAACCCAGGGGGCAGTGAGGTGGGACAAACCGAAAGCCACCCACCTGACATCTCTGAAGTGGTAACAACAAAGCAGTTGAATGAGGCTCTGGAAAAATTTAAATCAGAAATAATTTCTCAGATAACTGCAGAGATAATGTCCACAATGAAGACCATGCTTAAGGACGCTAGAGCAGACACAGACAAAAAAATAGATGAGCTTAAGAAAATGATGGAAGCCATGAATGCTCAGCATAGGAAAGAAATGGACTCCATAAAGCACATTCAAGCAGATATCCAGGAGAACAAAAATTCCATTGAAAGTATTTGTAGCAGATTAAGCCAATGTGAGGACAGGATCTCAGATATAGAAGTCAGGCTTGCAATTAGTGATCATGAAAAGAAAGAATTCTTAAACATAGCAAGGGACAATGAAAAATCAATCCAGCAGCTGCTAGATGATGCAAAGAAGAATAACTTAAGATTGATTGGAGTCAATGAAAAAGCAGGAGATAGCATAAATGATATCAGAACACTGTTCACAGACATTATCACAGAAAATTTCCCTGGTAGAGAAAAAGAATTTGATGTTCAGATAAGTGAGGCTTATAGAACTCCAATTAGCCACAATCAAAGAAAATCTTCAGCCAGGCATATCATAGTCAAGATTCCAGAAATTCAACATAAGAGTAGAATCTTAAAAGCTGTTAGAGAAAAGAAACAAATCACCTATAAAGGAAAACCCATCAGAATCACAGCGGACTTTTCAGCACAAACCCTCAAGTCAAGAAGAGCTTGGAATGATGTATTTCAAGTTCTAAAGGAAAATAATCTTCAACCTAGATTGATGCACCCTGCAAAACTATCTTTCAAAACTGATGGAGAAGTAAAATACTTCCATGACAAAGAACATCTGAGAAAATTTATAACCACCAAACCAGCACTCCAAAATGTTTTGAAGGACATTCTAGAAAGGGATAACAAGGACTACCACTCCAGAAACCCCAACAGAAGGAATCCACCAGGCAGAGCAAACGATTAAAGAGAGGGAGGGAAAAATAAAAATTAAAAGAGGGGGAGCCAACAACAAGAAAATAACATGACAAGGATAAGTCAATACATATCAGTTTTAACCATTAATGTTAATGGGATCAATTCACCAATCAAAAGTCACAGACTGGAAAATTGGATCAAAAAGCAAGATCCAACAATATGCTGTATACAAGAAACACATTTAATTCAAAAAGAAATTCATAGACTGAAAGTCAAAGGATGGAAAACAATACTCCATGCGACAGGAACCCAGAAAAAAGCAGGGGTAGCTATTCTTTTTGCAGACAAAGTGAATTTCAAGCCAAGAATGATTCAGAGAGATAAAGAAGGTCACTACATCCTTGTAAAGGGAACAATCCAAGAGGAAGAGATAAAAATCATAAATATATATGCAACAAATACCAATGCACCCAACTATATAAAACAAATATTAATGGACATGAAAAATCAAGTAACCACTAATACAATTGCATTGGGGGATCTCAATACTCCACTGTCACAAAAAGACAAATCAACTAGACAAAATATCAACAATGAAATATTAGAACTGAACCAAACTTTGGAGCAAATGGACTTAGTAGATATCTACAGAGTGTTCCACGCCACAACATCAGAATACACATACTTCTCAGCTGCACATGAGACGTTCTCCAAAATAGACCACATACTAGCTCATAGAACCTGCTAAGTAAATGCAAAGGAATTGAAATTATCCCATGTATATTATCAGACCATAGTGCAATGAAATTGGAAATCAATGGCAAAAGAAACCACAAGAATTTGCTAAACACATGGAAATTAAATAGCACCCTACTGAACAACCAATGGGTCACAGATGAAATTAAAGAAGAAATTAGACAGTTTCTGCAACTGAATAATAATGACAGTACAACATACCGGAACTTATGGGATACAATGAAAGCAGTCGTAAGAGGGAAATTTATAGCATTAAATTCCTATATCAGGAAAACAGAGCAAGCACAAATGAACAACCTAATGGTGAACCTCAAACTTCTAGAAAAAGAAGAGCAGGCTAAGCCAAAAGCTCGTACAAGGGAGGAAATTATAAAGATCAGAGCAGAAATTAACATATTGGAGACTAAAAAAAAATACAAAGAATCAATGAATCAAAGAGTTGCTTCTTTGAAAGATTAAAACTGACAAACCCTTATCCAACCTTATTAAAAAAGGAAAGAAAGTACTCAAATCCACGCAATTAAGAATGAAAAGGGTGGTATCACAACGGACCCTGCAGAAATCCAGAAGATCATCTATCTATACCTATTTTGAAAACTTGTATTCTAATAAGATGGAAAATGCAGAAGAAATGGACAGATTCCTAGATACATATGAATTACCAAAGCTCAACCAAGAAGATATAAAAATCCTAAATAAACCAATAACAATCAATGAAATCGAAGATGTAATTAAAAATCTCCCAACAAAGAAAAGCCCAGGCCCTGATGGATTCACCGCTGAATTCTACAAGAAATTTAGAGAAGACCTAACACCACTACTTCTCAAACTCTTTAATGAAATTGAAAGGGAAGCAATATTCCCAAATTCATTCCTGGAAGCAAGCATTACCCTGATACTACAACCAGAGAAGGACCCAACTGAGAAAGAGAACTACAGGCCAATCTCCCTAATGAACATAGATGCAAAAATCCTCAATAAGATACTGGCAAACAGAATGCAGCAAATCATCAAGACGATTATACACCATTATACACCATTATACACCAGTTGGATTCATCCCATGGATGCAGGGATGGTTCAATATATGTAAATCAATAAATGCAATACACCATATTAACAGAACCAAGGACAAAAATCATATGGTCATCTCAATAGACGCAGAAAAAGCTTTTGACAAAGTCCAGCACCCATTCATGATAAAAACCCTACAGAAAATTGGATTAGATGGTCTTTATCTCAATCTGATAAAAGCTATCTATGACAAACCAACAGCCAATATCATACTAAATGGACAAAAACTGAAAGCCTTCTCTCTAAAATCAGGAACAAGACAAGGATGTCCACTGTCCCCACTCTTATTCAACATAGTCCTAGAAACTTTAGCCAGATCAATTAGACAAGAGAAAGAAATAAAAGGAATTATGATTGGAAAGGAAGAAGTTAAATTATCATTATTTGCAGACGACATGATAGTCTATGTAGAAGACCCCAAAAACTCCACTAAAAAATTGCTAGATTTAATAAGCAAATTCAGTAGTGTAGCTGGATACAAAGTCAACACTCAAAAATCGATAGCCTTCCTGTACACGAATAACAAACTCACTGAGAGAGAAATTAGGGAAACAACACCTTTCACAATCACATCCAAAAAAAAATGAAATACCTAGGAATCAATCTCACAAAGGAAATAAAAGACCTCTACACTGAAAACTACAGTACTCTGAAAAAGGAGATTGAAGAGGATATCAGAAAATGGAAAGATATCCCTTGCTCTTGGGTCGGAAGAACCAACATAGTGAAAATGGCCATACTTCCAAAACTGTTATACAGATTTAATGCAATTCCGATCAAAATTCCAACAACATATCTCACAGAGTTAGAGAAAACAATCCTAAAATTCATTTGGAACTAGAAGAGACCTAGAATAGCAAAGGCAATTCTGGGCAACAAAAGCAAGGCAGGGGGCATCACAATCCCTGATTTGAAAGTATACTATAAAGCTACTGTGATAAAAACAGCATGGTATTGGCAAAAAAACAGACCCGAAGATCAATGGAATAGATTAAAAGATGCAGAAACAACTCCAGACATACTAAGCCACCTTATCTTTGACAAAGGTGCCAAACACATTCACTTCAAGAAAGATAGCCTCTTTAATAAATGGTGCTGGAAAAATTGGCTCTACACATGCCGAAGATTAAAATTAGACCCATATCTTTTATCATGCACTAAACTAAATTCAAAATGGATCAAAGAACTAAATATTAAAACAGAAACATTAAATCTCCTGGAAAATAGAATAGGTAAAACTCTTGAAGACATTGGTGTAGGCAAAGACTTTATGAATAAAACCCCCATTGCACAGGAAGTATCACAAAGAATCAACAACTGGGATCTCATCTTATGAAAAAGCTTTTGCACAGCAAGAGAAATCACCAACAGAGTGAAGAGACAACCCACAATGTGGGAAAAACTGTTTGCCAGCTGTTCCTCAGACAAAGGATTACTATCGAGAACATACAAAGAACTCAAAAAAATCAGACCTCCCAAATTTAAAGACCCAATCCAAAAACGGGCATCTGAGATGAATAAACACTTCTCAGATGAAGAAATACAAATGGCAAATAAATATATGAAAAAATGTTCAACATCACTAGTCATCCGAGAGATGCAAATGAAAACAACACTGAGATTCCATCTCACCCCACAAAGAATGGCTGTTATCAAGAAGTCAACTAATAACAAATGCTGGAGGGGCTGTGGGGAAAAAGGAACCCTTCTCCACTGTTGGTGGGAGTGTCGACTGGTGCAACCACTGTGGAAATCCATGTGGAGACTCCTCGAAAAACTGGGATTGGAGGTCCCATTTGACCCAGCTATTCCCCTTTCTGGGTATCTTCCCAGAAGAATTAAAAACATCATACCACAGCGATATATGTGCACCCATGTTTATAGCAACACAATTTGTAATAGCTAGATCGTGGAAACAACCCAAATGGCCATTAACCGAGGAATGGATAAAAAAGATGTGGTATTTCTATACAATGGAGTACTACTCAGCCATAAAGAAAGATAAACTAGAAACTTTCCTAGGTAAATGGATGCAACTCGAGAAAATACTCACAAGCAAAATAAACCTGATGCACATTTGTTAACATCGTATTGTCTCCCTAGTATGAAAATGCAATTTCACTGTGACTATTCCATTCCTTAGTCTTCTATTTTTACCTAGCTTTTACATGGCTTAATCTTTTTTTTTGTGGGTGCCGGGGGTCGACCTCAGGACCTTGCGCGCCAACAGGCGCCCGTGCCGCTGAGCGATATCACCGGCCCCTTTTTCGTATGTGGGATCTGGGAGTAGAACTCAGGCCCTCGCACTTGCAAGGCAGGCGCTTATGCCGCTGAGCCATCTCACCGGCCCTACATGGCTTAATCTTATACTGAGTAATATTTTTCTCCAAAAGGTATTTGTACATTCTCTAATGCTTGAGTTTGTTAATACATGAGAATGTTTACTTGATGTCTTTAAAAAATAATAATAAAAATAAAAATAAAAAAATAAAAAATAAATAAAAAAATAAAAAAATTTTAGGGCCGGTGATATAGCTCAGCGGCATAAGCACCTGCCTGGCAAGCGTAAGGTCCTGAGTTCAGTTCTCGGTACCCACATAAAGAAAAAAAAATGTTTTAAAAATAAAATAAGTGGGATACTTTCCCCCCACTTTGATGGAAGGAAAAATAAATGTGATCTGGTTCAAACTCCCTAGGGATGAAATCTCCTAGAAATTCTTGGAATTCAGCAATAAAGACTTGATTTCTCGATACCAATAATTCCCAACAATGGATGCATACAATGGAGTACTACTCAGCCATAAAGAAGGATAAACTGGAAACTTTTATAGGTAAATGGATGCAACTCGAGAAAATACTCACAAGCGAAATAAACTGGATGCACATTTGTAAACATCATATTGTCTCCCTAGTATGAAAATGCAATTTCACTGTGACTATTCCATTCCTTAGTCTTCTATTTTTACCTAGCTTTTACATGGCTTAATCTTATACTGAGTAATATTTTTCTCCAAAAGGTATTTGTACATTCTCTAATGCTTGAGTTTGTTAATACATGAGAATGTTTACTTGTTGTCTTTAAAATAAATAAATAAATAAATACCTGTGTATATAGGCACTGTACAAGGGTTCCTTGTCCAACTCTAGCCTGCAATGAAGGAGTCACTTTTGGAATAAAATCCAATTTTTTTTTTTTTCTTTTTTGTGGTTTACAATAGCCATGAGCTTTTCTTGGGGTTAATGCTGCTGGCCAGGTCTGTTATTTCTCCCTGGAGCTGCTGATTCTCCAGGCCTTACCTTTTTTTTCCCCCAGGGTGTTGGCCTCATCCACATTCATATTGGTTGGTTGGTCAGCTCCTCTGCTGCCCAGCACCAAGGGGAAACTAAACACAGAGCAGGCTTGGAGTTGGTGGGTGGCTGTGGCCAGGAGGTGGAATCTATTGTCTTTGGTATTTTTATGGTTTTTTTCCCTTAATGTTTTTCAATTTCACTATGGAATGTCTAGAAGTATTTGTAGTTGTTATTTAAATATGTTAATGCTTGAACAGTGTTGTGCTGGTAAATGTTTAACAACTGGAGTGGGAGTGGGGCAATTTGTAGTGGGTTTGCCCATGTCTGTGATATAAACATTCCCACTATGGCCTACTTCAAGTTACCACAGTGACATCTTTGGATGCAAACTTTGGAACAGATGTTGTATAGCACACCAGTATATTTCAGCCATAAATATACCATAGACATAATAACTTCACGGACATAGGTAATACTAAAATGTAGTCGAATAACTAGGAAATAACAAGCTTTAAGTATTCATTACTTCTTTGTAACATAATTATTTAATTGCCAGCTTATGCAATTTAATTTTAATAATGGCTAGCACTTAGCTTGCAAATTGTCTGAAAATGTAATAATCATCTCTGTGGAGCTGGATCCAGCACTTTTTTTTTTATGGAAAAAAGGTAAAACAAAATTTCATAACAAAATACTAGGAGAATAATAATAGTTAACACATTACATGTTGTTATCTTTAAAGTAGTTGCTCAGGGTATAAGATATGGGCATAAAAATTTCTCCAATCGATATTAGCATAAACTTTCCTTTTTAATGATCTAAGAGTCACTAATAGTATAACTGACTTGCATTTTTTCCCTTTCCCTATTGTCCTTTCCCCTTTCCCCCATCCTAGTTCCTTTTTCCTTTTGAGCAATTTCTTCCCATTTCACAATATCTATTGTATATTTTAGACCTTATTTACTCTTTCAATTTCTCACACAAGGAAAACAATAGGATGTTTACACATGTGAGTCTGATTTCACTTGTGAGTATGGTTTCAAGTTGCATTCTTTTACCTATAAAAGTCTCAAGTTTGTCCTTCTTTATGTCCAGCACACTTCTTTTTTTTTTTTTTTTTTTGTGGGTACCGGGGGTTGACCTCAGGACCTCACGTGCCAGCAGGCACCCGGGCTGCTGAGCTATATCACTGGCCCTTTTTTTGTATGTGGGTACTGGGAGTCGAACTCAGGACCTCGTGCTTGCCAGGCAGGCACTTATGCCACCGAGCCATCTCACCAGCCCAAGCACACTTCTTAAGTATGAAGATTCATCTCTTTTCAATTCCAGGAAACTCTTGGCCATTTTCTCTTCCAAATATTATTCCCCTGCCCCCATTCTTCTGCTGTCTCATGAATTTCTGTTCACTCTAACAGATGCATGATTATTCCGTTCACTCTAACTTTTCTCTCTTCCATATTTCCTATCTTTCTGTAATGTATCCTGTGACCTCACACATATCTCCCAAGTGCTAATTCTCTCTTTGGCAATGATGAGCTTACATTTTAAGTCTATCCACTTGGATTTCTTTTAAAAGTTTCAACTATACTTTTTTATTTCTAGAATTTTTACTTGGGATTTGAAAGAGCTACCTTTAAAAAAAAATATGATCCTATTCTCGCTTTATAGTATCTGTTACTTCATTTATCCCTTTAAACATTTGAAAGATTTTGATGCCTACTTTAAAAATTTCCAGTTCTTTAACTAGAATCTGCTTATGACTATTTCAATGAGGTTCCTAACAGGAAATAGATGATGTATTCATCTTAGGGTAGTTCTAGGAAGTTCATTTGCAAAGGGATGAGTTATAGAGGTGTGGGCAGGGAAGGGGGAAACCACCCAGGATGATGCAATAACCTGCAAGTAGTGGCAGCAGAGCCATCGTCTGGCCCTAAAGAGGTGAGAACAGGGAGATCTTTCTAGACTTTGGAAGGAGCTCAGTAAGAGAAGATGACCTTGAGCAGTTCAGTGACCTCCTGTTGAGAGACGGCACAGCCAAAAGCTGAGTGAGCCAAGTGGTGAATAAAAACTTGGATCCCACTCTGCGATCTAGGGCTTCCTCATTGGCTCAAGGAAGCAGAAGCCAGGGAGCATGAGAATCTATGGGTGCAGCACATACGGGTCTGCCTTGTGCAACAGAGGGCAGGTGGAGGAAGTTGGAGGGTAGGTGTGGAGGGGCATGTAGAAGCTAGGCCATGCACTTACTCTCCCACAGAGGTGTTCCTTTGTATGATTGCTAAGTTTTGGCTGTGAGCTCATCCTCAGCAGAGTTCGTTTTACGTGGGAGTTCCTTGTAGTCTGGGTTGAGAGGCACTCAACAAGAAGTTTTATGTTTCCCTGTCCCTATAAGAAACACTGGATTTGGCCCTCTTTTCAGGTGAGATTCCTACACTTTGCAAGTATGTGAACCCAGTTCTTTGGATTCATCTGCTTCCTGGCTACTTTTCCCACTGGGGACCACAGTACTGGCTTCTTGGCTTACTTCAAGTACAGCCTTTTGTGTTTCCTGGCATTATGGGATGGAGGAGCTTTAGTTCTCTCTTTTTTGAAAAAAATGAGATTTCATTTGTAAATATTTATTTGTTAAATTTTTATTTTTAAAAAATTGTGGCAAAACACAAAAAACATTTGCTATCTTCTCCATTTTTAAGGGTATACTCAAGTGACATTAAGTACATTCGCACTGTTGTGTTACCAACCTTACCATCTACCCCCAAAACTTTTCATCTTTCCAAATGGAAATTCTGTACCCATCAAATGTATTCCTCCCTCCTCCTGGCCCCTGACAGTCACCATTCTACTGTTCACCTCTATGAATCTGACTATATTAAGTGCTACCTCATAAAAGTGGAATCACGCACTATTTTGTCTTTTTGTGACTGGCTTCTTTCACTTAGTGTAACATCCCCAAGGTTCATCCAGTTTTGCACATATGGCAGAATTTCCTTCCATTTTAAGGCTACTATCCCACTGTATGTATACATCACAAATTATCCATCCCTGCGTCCATCCATGGGTACTTGGTTCTATCTTCAGGATTTGGGCTATTGCAATAATTGCTTTTGGCTATTGCTGCTATGCACATGGATGTATAATCAGCTCCTCATCCTCCGTGGATTAAGACTTAATGTCTTTCCCTCATGTATGCATTTCAACTCTATTCACTGCATCAAAGGCCTATTTCCAATCCCAGGCCTCTCTGAGTGGTGTAGCACCTGTCAGGCCTCCTGGGTACAGAACTGCACGTTATGTCCTACACAAGGGCACCGAGCAAGGTGGCACAAGGGGGTGAATTCAAGTTGAGCTCCACTCACTAAGCCCTGCACCTATGAGGGTGAATCTGCTCCGAGGTTGCTTTCTTTTCTGGCACAAGGCAAGGCCACCTGATGCGTCGGCTGCCTTGCTATTTAGTCTCTTGCCTCTTGGTAGGGCTTTCCATTTCTGCTCCATTTTTGGCATCTAGGGACTTCCCTGTTTTGCTTCTGAACTCATCTATGTACTTAATTTCTTGTTTTATTTCTAGATGCCTGGGATAGGACTGTCTTAATTCAGGCACTGTAACAAATACGCCACAGCCTGGGTAGCTCAAATAACAGACATTTGTCTCACATGGCTCTGGGAGCTGGAAGCCCAAGGTCTCGTGTCAGTAGACTCAGTCTGGTGAGGGCTGGCTTATTGGTTTGTGAACGGCTATCTTTTTGTTGTGTCCTGATGTGGCAGACAGCAGAGAGATAAGGGAAGCAAACTCTGTGGTGTCTTATTTAATAAGGGCTCTAGTCCCATGCATGAGGACTCCGCCCTCATCACCTCCCACAGATCCCACTTCCAAATAGCATCACGTTAGCGACTAGGCTTAAAATTCAGTCCATAACAGGAGGGAAGATCTTTCATTGACTAGATGTCATGACCCTTATTCTTGTTTTAAAACAATGCATATCTAGCCAGGTGTGGTGGTACACACCTGTCACCCCAGCAACAGGGAGTTGAGGAAGGAGGATGGGTAGTCTGAGGCCAGCCTGGTCTACACAGTGAGTTCAAGGTCAGCCCGGATTCATAGTGAGACCCTGTCTCAAAACAAACAAACAAATATCTTTTGTATTTCTTCCAAATTAGATGGGGAGGGTTAATTAAAAGAAACAGGAGACAGGGCAACTATAATGAAAGAAGTATGAAATTATGAATTTATGAAATCCAGAGCAAAGAGACAAACATCAAATAATGAAGTATGCATGTAATGCTAGGAGCGTATTTATGCTAAAAGGAACTACTGAAAAGAGAAAGCTTAGCTACCTGTTTTGAAAATCAAGACAAAAAGAGAAATGTGATGAGTTGTATTTAGAGTATATCATTTGGTAACATTACATAAAATATTATGAATATTTTTTAGTATTCTGAAACTCCCATACAAATATAAAGGATATACCCTCTTTGCCTCATACCACAGAGGGCCATGTGTACAAGTTATTGCAGTCGAGTGTGTGTAAGCCCTGGACTGGCTCTGCTGCGTTTGCCGTCCTACCTCAAGAATTGGACATTTCTGATTTAGACCATGAACCCGTCCCTGCCTTCCCCGGTTAAAGCATCTGGCAGGCAACTAGGGAAGACGCTCTCTTGCTCAGTCTCACTGGCCCCACTTGAAGTGGAATTTAGAGTATTTTACTCTCAAGGCAAAGGGTTTTAATTCTCTGTTGTCCTTTCCCTTCCACAATGACCCGGGAAAAGGGAATGGGAATGTTGCTCTATTGTTTGGAATGTGAAGCTAGAAGCCTTAGCACAGCCTCAGTACTCTGAACCTAAATGTGAGGTCAGACTTCAGAAATAATCCTAGTCTGGGAGTCCGTGGGGCAGCCTAGGATGTTTTTGTTTGTTTTCTTTTTCCATTGGCCAAAGAGAACCTATGGCTGTGAAATCTGCCTGGAAGCCGGGCAGCAGGAGTGTTGACTTGAACCATTTGCAGGAGCAAGTCTAGTCTCCCCAGCTAACAAAAGAAAGCCTCTTTCTACACCGACGCTTTGCTCAGTCTTTAGAACACGCACTTTTGCATAAAGTGACTGATGTCAGAGCAGCCAAAGCAGGAGTGAAACGAATGCGGTGAATTCCAAATCCCTGCTATATGGGAAGACCCATCCTAGTGCTTACCACGGAGTAACAGAAGGTGGGCTTTCCTGGGATGAGAGGGATGTGATCAGAAAGAGATGGACCAATGGAGGAAAAAGAATGGGATGTGAAAGCAGAAGTAATATTTCTGGAATGTGAAAACAAGTAGTCTGCCCTCTCTAGGATTTTGTTCCCTGGCGCAGAATATTAACTCTCCCAAGCTCAGCCCCCTGTCTTGGTGGCTAGCCCTAATCTAGTTCTGAAGCAGTCTTGTGAGGGTAGGGGACAGGGGAGGTCCATGCTCCTTTATCCAGGCTGAAGGAAAGACGTCTTACACGCAAGTGCATATGCCAGAGATGGGGAAGTGGTTGATGTTCCACAGAATAGGTCTGTAAATAGGTGCCTCTGGCCCCGTTACAAGGTAGATTAGGTGTTAGTGATTAACCTGCTCAAAAAAATTCCATTAGAGAGAAAGACGAGTCTTCAGTGGAACTGCTTATCCATCTAAGCCACACTGTACCCTCTGTGAACCCCAGCAGAGGCTTAAGTAGTGGTTCCTCCTCCAATTCCTTCATTCTTCCGAACCCCACACTCGGTGCCTATGAAAGCCCCATCTTCCTATTTCTGAGCTTATGCAGTCACTTGATCTTGCAGGGTGGAAAGCGCGCAGCTGTGAATGGGTATTGCTCTAAACTCATCTTCCACATGTTCTCACGTGCATAGAGTGTGGACATTTTAAGCCAATCTCTTTACTTTACTGGTCCTAGCATAATTGTATCTGCGATACAGGCCTGACAGTGAGTGTACATTCCTCCCAGTGCTTGGTTGCAGGACTCACTTCCTCTCATTAGACTCTTCCCAGAAGTCTACGTCGCCTCATAACCTCAGTTCATCACAGTGTCCACCTGCAATGCTATCTCCACCCTGCCACGAATCCTGTTCTGCGCTTGCTTTGCTCTTTTCTGCACAATCTCTTTTCCATGCACTTTTAGGATTTGCTGGCGTTGTGCTGCCCTCTCCCCTCCTTTCCCTATTGGGTGCGGAGGTGTGGGGTGACTTCCCTGCCTCCTCTACTCCTCCTTCCTCTCCTGCTTCCCTGTCGCTGGCGCCTCCTTGCCCAGTCTCAGAGCGCCCTCTAGGAAATGTGTTTAGCAGGAAGCCGGTCTCAGCGCAGAGGTATTCACTGCATCTCGGGCTGTATTTTTCGCTTCTGTGCAGTCTCCGAGAATTTGACTACAGAAATATCCCCAGGAAGAAGCAGAACACTAGGAAGTGGAGAGGGAAAGGTGGAGGAAGCAAAGAGAGAAGGGAAGACGAGGCCGTGCACAGGAGGACCCCAGACAAGCAGTGGGGAATTCTGGGTAAACCCTAAATAAGCACCCTCTTACAATATTATACCGTGTACAGAGTCCTTCTTATATTTGTTATCTGTGGCCCAGGTGTCTCTTCCCGTTTTTCAGGTGAGGAAACTGTGCTATAAATTACGAATAACATACCTGTGATGCTGCAGCTTGTAAAAAGCCGCCCTGGATCTGAGACTGCTGACGTTTGCTCTCCCTTTCCTCCTGCTATTCCATATGCCAGGAAAGGCGAAGGCATTGGCTGAGCTCGGGAGAATCAAGTCCTCTTCCAAAAGGCCATGCTTTTCACACACACACAAAAAAGTTAAGATTTAAGCCCTTGGTTATCATGATTTGTTTTTCTTGTGGTAATAAAATTTTTTGGCAGTACTGGGGATTGAACCCAAGGCTTTCCCACTGAGCTACATCCTCAGCCCTTCTATTAATTTTTTTTTTTTTTTTTTTTTTTTTTTTGAGACAGGGTCTCACTAAGCTGCTAACTTTCCCAGGCTGGGCTTGAACTTGCAATCCTCCTACCTTAGCCTCCCAGAGTGCTGGGATTACAGGTGTGTGCCATCATGCCCAGCCAATGAATAATTTTTAAATTAGGCTTTTTTTGTTTGGTGGGTACCGGGGTTGACCTCAGGACCTCGTGTGCCAGCAGGCGCCCGTGCCGCTGAGCGATATCACAGGCCCTTTTGTCGTATGTGGGTTCCGGGAGTCGAACTCAGGCCCTCGCGCTTGCCAGGCAGGCGCATACGCCGCTGAGCCATCTCACCGGCCCAATTAGGCTTGTTTTAGCGAGAAAGAATGAATTATTTTCCAAAATGGGAATATACCTTAGGAGCTAATAGCAGAATGAGTAGAAGTGTGGAAGAATAAATTTGCTTGAAGAGAAATATAACTTCTAAAAATCCCAGAGGATTAGGCCTAATTTCCAAGTGACAGACAGCTGTACTCCAGAGCAGCTCCTCTGCATCCTGGGCAGAGGCAGAGATGGACGCAGAAGCCACTCAGGCTGGGTCCACGAGGCGAGGGTGGTGGACTTCTCATTACTAGGCCATTATCCCTTTCTGTGATTTCACAACCTTGTCGACTTTTCCTTGTCCTTTCTGTGTTCTGTGAAGTGTTCTTAAACCTTAAAGTGAGGAGCTCGTTGAACTTAGGACTCTGGAAGACACTGCTGTGTCACTGTCTTTGGAAAGCGAGCCCTGATCCTGGTGAGATAGTGTTCAGTCAGGTGAAAGAGCAGCACAACGAGCCAACAAACAGTCCCCGTCAGCTGATCTGTGGCCACTCTGGCCCCGGGAGCAGAAGGCCGCCGTGGGGAGTCTGAGCAGAAGTCCCATGGGGAGGTGGCCTCTGTTTTGCCAGGACCCTGCCTGAGTTAGGAGTTAGGTTGCAGCACTGTGCAGAAAATTCCAACGAAGTGCTGGGATGTCTGAGGTCACAGAGCTCTTTGTAAATAAAGGAGAAAAGTCAAGTCCAGCAGCATAATTCTATCTCTAAGCCAAATCTGGATAATGTGAAAGGACTTTCAAACAACACTACTTAACTCTTTCTGCGCCAGAATCCTGAGAGTCTGAGTCAGGCTGGAAGGGTGTCACCTCACACCTGCCGCCCCCACAGTGACCCAGCAGGTAGCAGGCCTCAGCTTCGGCTTTGTGGATTTACTACGGGAAGGTGACGGGGAGAGGTGGGAATAGGAAGAGGAAATAGAAGACGGTAAGGAAATGCCCTATTTTGCCTTTTAAAAAGGGAGAGAGACTGGCAATGTCAGGGTGTGCTCAGGGAACTTCTCCATCCCCAGGGAACCCACAGTCTGTTGGCCCTGACACCTCCATTCAGTCCTGGCCATGCCACAGCACCTCTCCTGCTCTCCTTCTGCCTGGCAGAACCCTGGCTGTACCTAGAGCCAGCGATGCCTGCTTTACGCTGAGAAGTGCTGAGGGACAACACACAGACTCACACCAGTGCCCTTGGGAGACGGCGCCCAGCGCTGCCTGTGCTCCTACTCTGGTTGTCACTTAGCTCGAGGGCATCGCATTTATAGGGCAACCAGAGAGCACCAGGATAGCTCTGTGCCAGGCATGCTCCCTCTGTTCTGCATCACTGTGCCTCTTCTGTTTGAAACTTCCATAGTGAACCAAGCCCGCTTCATCTGGGGACGCTGGTGTACGTTTCTGCCGAGCTGCAGTTCACACGGCTTGCCAGGCCAGCCTGGAGAAGGTGTGGGGTACAAACTGCGGAGGTCTCCCCTGCTGTTAACCCTGTCCAGCTGCTGCCCACTGCTCCGCCCACAGTGTGCAGGTGCATGTCCCAGAGGCAGGGTGGGGCCACACAGGCCTGCAGGTGTTGGGTCTGCCCACTGCGTGCTTCCCTCCTCTGCTGTCTGCCGGAGGAAGGGGCCATGGCAGGGATAAGGAAAACAGTAGCACGGGGCATATTAATAATGGCTCCCATTTATCAAGAATCTGTCAGGTGTCACATGGTTTACGTGCATTAGCTCACTAATTCCCACAATTGCATTCCAAGGTGAGTCATTATCCTTACTTTATAGATGAGAAAACTAAGGCTTCGGTTATGAATGTGTGACGCCTCACCGCTAATAAAAGGTGGAGCCTGATTTCAGATCTGTGTGCCTCAGTTAGAATCCTGTGCTTCTTTTGTAGTATTACTGCCCATTCATTTTTCTCCAAATGAGATAATTGTTCTCAAGCTTTCCCAAAATGCTGTGAGCTACACAAATCTTTTCTTTTTTCAAGTGTCAGAGTGTTTATAAATATATGCAATTATATAAAACCAGGGCATGAATATGATCTGATAACTTAAACTTTGTATTGACTTTCATTTCCACGTGGTTGTTTAACAGGCATCTCAGAAGGAACACATATGAAACCAAATTCCTGGGGGCCACGCCGTCCTACCACAGCTCACGCAGTCTTCCTCATTGCAACTCCATTCTCCTAGGTGCTCCAGCAAATCAACTGGATGCCATATTTCATTCTTTTTTTGTCATAAAACATCAGCGAATACTGAAGGCTCTACCTTTAAAATGTATTTGAATCTATCTCTTATTGCTGCTACTACCCTGATTCAAGTTTTATTTTCTGTCAGCCTGGATGATTGTAATACCTTGTTTCATATCATATCATTCGTCTCCTCAGTATACCACTCAGCTTCTCATATTACTAAAATAAAGTGCAAAGTCCTTATAATGGCTTAGAAGGCCATATACCTTATGGGGCTTCCTTCCCTTTCTGAATGATTTCCTACTTCTCTCCACTAACCTAACTGACTCTGGCCGCACACGTCTTCTTGTTTTCCTTAACACAATGGCCATTTCTACCTCGGGACTTTGTACTTGTCATTCACTCTGCCAGGAAACCTATTCCAGACACCCACCTGGCCTGCTCTCTCTTTCCTGAGATCTCTGCTAAATGTCACTTTATCAGGGAGGCCACCTTTTTAATAACATCTTTTTAATAGCTAGTGTCCAAAAATGGTCTGTCAATGAGCCACACCTTCTAGCATTCAAAGCCTTCTGTGGTCCTCTCCCCTGTGATGTAGGGACCCTATGACTCGTTTTGACCTGCAGGGTGTGGCAGAGGTCACACCTGCATGACTTAGAAGGTTAGGTCATAAGCAGCTTTGCAATTCTTGCCTGGATTTCTTGGCAAACTTGTTTCAGGGGAGGGCACAGTATATAAGAAACCTGACTACCCAGTCCTGCCATGTTGTGAGGAAGTCTAGGGTAGCCGCAGGGATAGGTCCTTTGGAGACACAGTGACGCCTGTCCAGACCCCACGGGTCCCCGCCTTCTCAGCTGAGGGGCCGCCACGTGAATCATGAAGACATTTCATATGCCAAGTGCACTTGATGCTCTACCCAACTCCAGCCTCAATTGCCATACGATTGTGAAGACCCCAAGAGAGCATCACCAAGTCAACCTACAAAATCATGATAAATTTTGTTGTAAACTAATAAGGTATTTTGCTGTGCAACAATGAATGTCTGGGGCCAGTGAGATGGCTCAGTGGCATAAGTGCCTGCCTGGCAAGCACGAGGGCCCGAGTTCGACTCCCGGTACCCACATACAAAAAAAGGGCTGGTGATATCGCTCAGCGGCACAGGCGCCTGCTGGTGCATGAGGTCCTGAGTTTGACCCCCGGTATCCAAAAAAAAAAAAAAAAAAATGAAAAAACAATGAATGTCTGGAACAGAAATCAATGGAAGTTACACTCCTCCCTCATCCATAATGACACTCTATATCCTCTTTACCTTGTTTTATTTTCCTTCATTGCACTTATCACCACCTGGCTTCCTGTGTGTGTACCTATTTGTTATCATCTCCCTGTCTCCATGGGAATGTAAACACTAGGAAGGCAGAGCTCTTGTCTTCTTCATGACTGCATCCCTAGTGCCTGAAATAGTAGAGGCGTTACGACAGGCCCTCAATAAATATTTGTTGAATGAATGCATGTGTTCAATTTACTTTGCTAAGTTCTTTTTCTAAACATTAACAAATCCATGAAAAGAAATGATTGAAGTTATTCTCAATAGTTTCTGCCTTTGAACTTCCCTCTGATGGACAAATTGTCTGGAGCAACCTAAAATGCTTCAATCTTTGCCTTCCCATGGAAGCACACCTTCCAAAGGGGAAGAAGTGAGGTTCTGTGCGTTTAGTACGTACTAACCCTGGAGAAAGGGACTGGGAGTGTCCTGTCCTCCTCTCCCTGGCAGAATCTTATGTTGGAGTCCTAGCTCCTTAATGTGATGGTTCTAGGAGGTGGGGCCTTCGGAGGGACTGGGTCATGGGAAGGGAACCTCCATGAGTGGGATTATTCCCTTAGAAAAGAGTTCTCAGCGAGTTCTCTAGCCCTCTTTCTTTCTTTCTTCTTCTTTTTTTTTTTTTTTTGTGGGTACCGGGGGTCGACCTCAGGACCTCATGCGCCAGCAGGCACCTGTGCCGCTGAGCAATATCACTGGCCCTTTTCTCGTATGTGGGTTGCAGGAGTCGAACTCAGGCCCTTGCGCTTGCCAGGCAGGTGCTTATGCCGCTAAGCCATCTCACCGGCCCCGAAAAATTTTTTTTTTTTTTTTGGTGGGTACCGGGGGTCGAACTCAGGACCTTGCGTGCCAGCAGGCACCTGTGCTGCTGAGCAATATTACCGGCCCTTTTATCGTATGTGGGTACCGGGAGTTGAACTCAGGACCTTGCGCTTGCCAGGCAGATGCTTATGCCGCTGAGCTATCTCACTGGCTCTAGCCCTCTTTCTGCCACGAGAGGACACAGTGAAAAGTGGTTGTCTATGAACTAGAAAGCAGGCTCCTACCAGATGTGGAATCTTCTAGCGCCTTGATGTTGGACTTTCCAGTCAACACAAGTGTTGAAAGTAAATGTGTGTTGTTTAATCCACCCAGTCTATAGTATTCTGTTATAGCAGCCTGAACTAAAATGATGATGTGATAGGGGTCAGATTCTATGAGAACTTGTCCTAAACATGACCAAATGGAGTTGCCTAGGAGAATCAAGTCAAACCCCAGTGAGGGTTCTTGTCGTCCACCTGCACTGCACCAGTCACCTTTCCCTTCACTCATTTCTGGAAGGATAATTCCTTTCCACTCCAAATCTCTTGCAGAATGCCTGGGCACTCTCTCATACTAAATATGAACCCACTCCATTCACAGTCATTAATCAGAATGAAGGAAAGCAGTTGGATTGAAAACCATTGAAATGGAATATTTAAAGTGATTTAAAAGTTTGGAAATAAGAATCTTTTTGGTGTTGAAATACAGTTCAAGATCTCATCTCAACCACTTCTGCCAGCACAGGGACATTCTAGTTTACAGCTTGCTTTTGGCACTTCCAGAGAAAGGAGGCGGAAGCTATAGATTCTCGAGGAAGTAAGTGTGAAGAGGGCAAAGAGCCTGGCCTGGGGCCAGAGTGTCCCTCTGTGTCACGTGACCACCAGGTCTGCACACCCGCCATCTGCTGCTGAGGTTTCTGATCGCACCTTTTGGGGGAAGAAGGTACATTTTCCCCAGGCACAAGCAACGTGGCGCCCCACCTTCTAGACATGATGGAGAGAAAAGAGAGCCTGCCTTGCTGCAAGTCTCAGAGCCTCAGGGTTACCAACAGGGATGTGGAGCTGGCTTCTCCACTGCAGATATCTGTGTTCAGGTTTCCTCAGTGTGCTCTTCATGACCCAGGGGTGCTGCCCGTCTCACTTTTTTGTAAATGACACTAATTGGCCACTTCTCCAGAAAAAGGAGACTATAAAAAATAGTCAAAGTTTTACTTCTCCCTAGGGTGAAAAATTCTCTGGCTTTGCAATAATAGCTTTTTAAGATTCTTTTAATCCCCTGCCTCCCTGTGGTTCCTTTAATCTTAGAGTGAAGTCTGGGTATCCTATTGAAACAACCCCAATTATAAGGCTAGAAAACAGATTTAGAGAAGCTTACATCAGCCAGGAAATGAGACAAATCTTCAGATGCGAAATCCATGCATCCTCCATCATAGAACACTGTACAATTACACGACTATAAGCCCAAAGACTTTGAGAGAAGTTCTGGAATAAGGTCGCAAGGTTGCACATGCTCCTAGCTGCACTTTAGAAGAGAAACTAACCTCCAATCCCCATGCAACTGTAGCTAAAAACAGTAAATATTGTTCTAGTTTCCTCTTACAAATTCTGAATTCTAGTTCATAGGAACCTAGAACCGAGTTTAGATATTACTTAGTCCAAGTCTAACATAGGTTACATGGAAAAACTCATAATAGCCTTATTTAAAACAACCAAAAACATGTCTTTCAATATGATTTTCACAGACACATTATTGATAAGGGACTCCGTAAAAACAATAATATTACAATAAGATATCTTTAAAGCCACACTGGTTCTTTTTATGTTAATAGCAAAATTACAGGTTTGAAATATGTGGCAGAATGAAGGTAAAAAGGTTATTTTAGGAAGACTGAAAGTACAGTGATGGTTTTGGCTTTCATACAAGGTTCTTCCCAGTAACTAGATTTAGGGTTTAGATTATCTCATGTGACTATTTCATAAAAATAGAAGCTTTTGCCAAGCACTGACATGCAAAATATAAACAAAAACCTTTTTCCTTCAGGGACCAGCCCAGCTATAGTTGGAAGTTCAGTAATTCATCTGCACATACATAGTAATTAAATCTAGCTTCTAACAAACTTAAAGTTAAATTTTAATGGCTTTTTATGGCTGGGTAGTAAGTGGTATGTAAATGAGTCACGGATGGAGAACTTAGTTTATACATACAAGTTTAAAATGTCAAAAAGTACTGATTGATATTCTGAGAAGAAAAGAAGCCATGGGTATCTGTGTTCTAGATTTAGCTCAGCTACAACTGGTCCTTAGCCAAATCATTCAGCTTCTCCGTGTCTCAGTTTCCTTTTTGGTAAAATGTGATAGCTGTGCTTGGTTTTGTAACTAATATCTCTGTAGTACTTATGTCTCTAAACCTCTTTCCTGCATATGATCTAACTTAATCCTTGTACTTTTTTTGAGACAGGGTCTATGCATTTCAGGCTGACCTTGAAGAACTATGTAGCCAAGGCTGGACTTAAACTTGGGGTGATCCTCCTGCTTCAGCCTCCTGAGTGCTGGGATTACAGGCATGCCCCACCACACCCAGCAATCCTTATACTTCTGTGAAGTAAAAAGGACAGACACTGTTACCCTCATTATATGGATAGGGAAACTGAGGCTCAGAGAGGCTAAAATATATCATCAAAGTCACACAGAGAGCTAAGGTTCAGACACAACTCTGTGTAAGCAGCTGTGTAGTGTCTCTAAAAGTCGGACATAAGAAGGCTGTGTTTAATCGTTGCTCAAATATCACCAGGCTTTTAAAGTCCCCCAGGAACAGCGTGTTCTCTAGCCCACAGGGCTAAACGCTCCTTTGGTTCCACAGCAGGAGGGTCCAATTAAGTACTAAGTTAATAGCCAACTTTATAGCCAAGCTAATAGCAAAGCCACATTACACTGGCTCCGTCTTGTCAAAGCAGCCACTTTAAAGACTTTGTGCTGATTTATGTCCCTGATATTTATTAGAATCTCTGGGCCCTGTGAAAGTGCATTCTCCCATTGCTGTGTCACTGACACGTGTTAAGAGTCACAAGAGTAGCCAGAACACATAAACAGTGTAAAAAGTACTTAGCAAGTTTAAGACACGATGCTATTGTGCATCTTTGCACTTGTTCCTCAGATAGTTAACTCCAAATAGTTGGTAATTCCTAACAAGCCACTATTTTGGCAGTGTTATGGCTTGTGTCTAGATGTCCCCCAAAGCCTCATGTGGTCATAGGTGGGCCTTTTACAGACGTGGCTGGATCTAGCGTGTGCGGCCCTGGGATGGATTCATGGTACAGTGCTAGGATCAAGGGCACTCAGATTAAGGGTGTGATCCATGCTAAATAGCCTGGATAAGTTATAAGGGACAGAAAGAGCTGTGGTCACCTCCTCACTTGCTTTGCTACCTTCTGCCCACTCTGAACTGTTTCTCCTCTGTGATGCCCCTCTGCCATGTGTCACCCTGCCTTGGAGCCAGCTGATTATGGACTGAAACCTCTACAAACTGTGAGCTAAATCAACCTCTCCCCCCTTAACTTTGGGTGTTGGGTATTTTGTCTCAGCAACAAGAAAAGTAACTAAGACAGGCAGTTCCTGATTTCTATCCAAGGTCACATTCATCTACATTTGTGTGGCATACTTTTATATTTTCAAAGTGCCTTCATATTTATTATTTCATTTTATTCATATATAATGGTAACAGGTGGTTGAAACTGTTCTCTGTGATCTCCTGAATAGCTATTTATTTATTCTCTGCTTTTTGTTTTTATCCTACAAGGGCATTATAAGCACTAAAGAATGAACATAACAGAGGTATCACAGAGCTTCCATGAAGAGAACAGAAAGAACAGTGAAGTATGCTAATCCACCAAAAATCAATAGGGCTGGAAACCAAGAGCAGCAGTGATAATAGCATAAAGTGACATGTATTTCAAAAGTCATAAATCAGTCTTAAAAATAGAACCTTAAGGGCCAGTGAGACAGTTCAGCGGCATAAGCACCTGCCTGGCAAGCGCAAGGTCCTGAGTTCGACTCCCAGTACCCACATAAAGGAAAACAAGGGCCGGTGATATCACTCAGAAGCACAAGCGCCTGCTGGCAAGTGTGAGGTCCTGAATTCGACTCCCAGTACCCACATTAAAAAAAAAAAAAAAGAACCTAAGGTCAGTCACCAAAAGGGGAATTCCAAAGGATAAGAGAAAGCAACAGGAATTGGTAAGAATATCTTTGTGGCAGAAGCATCAGTAACATTTAAGGATTTGGAAAGAGGGCTAAATAAACTTTACCAAAATCCATGGGCTCAAGGTCAGAGAAGAATTGGAGGGAGGTTAATTCTGAGGTGTCATGATTTAATCAAATTCTTTTTTATAATAAAGTTTTAAAGATTATTTAAAAATGTTAGTGTTTCTTTTTAAAAAGAAGAAATATATGCTCATATACACTTAGGAAGAATATCTGGAGCTATATACACCAACATTACTATGTTAGCTGCATTTGTCAAGGACAGAATTCATACTAGTATGGATCTAGATCTGATTTGATACTGAAGTTTCTAAATGTTCTTGAAATATGTGTAACACTATTTTCTTTCATAAAACAGTAAGTTCAGGGTCCTTTAAAACTGGAGAGCTACTGACCTGCCTGTAAATGTCCTGTTAAATTTACTTTTTTTGTTTTAATGTAGTTCAAGCTGGCCGTGAACTCACTATGTCATGCCCAGCTGAGTTTGCATTTTAAGTCAGTGTACTTCAACCATGGGCCCATCGAAAAGTTGATTTGTGATGGATGAGGGAGAAGGAAGAGAGGAATAAGATGAAAAAGTCACAAGATGAAGAATCAAATATTATGGTCATTATTTTAACTGACCCAGGAACAGAGTTAAGTATCATCTTTAGTGGCAGCCCCAGTGTATTTCCAAGCCCATGAATAGTCAAAGTCGGAGAAGATGTAGAGTGAGGTTAATTCTGAGATGTCATAATTCAATCATTCGTCATTTTTATATCTGGAAAGGCTCCCAGGAAAAGCCCAGTGTGGTTCACAGCTCCCTTGGGATGATCCTGGCTTTGGCTTTGTTTTCCTCTTCTCCCCCTCCGGATGCAGCCACACAGCCACCTAGTGGTAAGACTGGGAACTGCAGCTGCCCACCGCAGGGCGAGGCCTGACGGCTCACCTGTCTGCGCAGACCTGGAAGGAGGAGGAGGCCCTTTGCCAGGCTCTCTCCTCATGCAAGCATCTCTCACACAGAGCCTTAAGTGCTTACATTACCTTATAGGCTTACGGAGCAGATAAGATGAAATTACATAAACTGGAATGCACAGACTTTTAAAAAAATTACTGCTGCTTTGTTAGTCAAGCCCTTGGAATAGGTCACTGAAGAGCCTTGGTAGGCGCAAATCTATCGTGAATCAGGGAAGTTAACATAGGCAAAACTTGGGAAATCAGCAGTTCAATCCCTTTACTTCAAGAATGAGGAAACTAGCCAGGAGGGGTGGTGTAGATCTGTAATCCTAGCACTCTGGGAGGCTGAGGCAGGAGGATCACAAATTTGAGCCTAGGCTGTGTTTTTTCTATGTGTATTTTCAGTTTGTTTTGCTCTATTTTATGGGACATAGACAAATTGAAGGGGGATTACTGTGAGAGACATATGGAGGGCCAGCGACGCTCGTGGAGAGGAGAGTGCATGCAGCCCAGGCATTGAGAGAGACAGTGGCAAGCTCCAGGAGAGGCTCGTGCTGTCAGGGTGAGAGGTGGGGGTCTCCATGAGGGTCTGAAGACGTGGACAGAGGACCGGACAGCGATGCCATGATCTCAGGAATGTCCCTTCCCAGATCAGCTAGCCTGGCAGGTCTTCCAGGAGCACCTGTGTCATATCTACAATGACACACTCAAAGGCACAGCGAGACAGGAGCCCTTCCTCTGGCCTCGCGGAAGGTCCTCTGTCAGTGAGGAAGCCATACTGTGGCTTCTAGAGACAGTGCTGGGCTGTGGGAGGGATGGGGGTCTCACGTGGAGGTTTGCTCTCCTCTCGGCAGTTTCGGTCCGAGTTGCTGCATTATCTTCTGACCACTCAGTACGTGCAGGTCAGGGCTGCTTCCAGGGCAGAGTTCTGCTGCTAAGTGTTTTAACCCTCTGTAGCTTTCCCAGAGCTACACAGCTACTAAATGGCAAGGCCTTCCGCTCTGAAACGCCTTAGGTAAGAGGGCTGCCAACATCAAGCTCCTGCCTGTCGGGGCTAGGTAGATAATCCCGAGAAAAGCCAGGGCCGGGGGACAGGACTCTGTCCCTTTAAATTTTGAGTGGCTTCTGAAAAAGCTCCAAGAGGGAAACTCTGGGAAGGCTGTTCCAGGAAGGGGGTGTAGACCAGTTACAGCCTGAGGACGCCAGGTTCCCATGTGTAGTGGGCGAGCAAAGTGTTTTGAAGAAGTGCGTTAAAGGACAAACTAGAAGATAAGCTTATTCTGCCTCACCATTTCTTAGGGGCCAGCTTGTACTGGTTAAGCTCATAAACTGTTAGGTGGAAACAAGAGATACTACTTTGAAAACTGGTGTCTGAAGGCAAAAGAAATGGACTCAATCTGCAAAGCGGAGAAAAACCTGGGCTAGCACTCTGGCCTAAATGTTCCCACACCCTTTTCTTACCCCAGTTCCAGACTTGGCATTTCCAAAGGGCAGGACCTGATGGCGCAAAGCTCCTCACTTTCTCCTCCATGCTCCATCCCAACCTCTCTGGACTACAAGGTGTGATCCAAAATATGGTGAATGCTTAAATTTTAAAAAAATGTGTTACAGTAAAAGACACTGCCATGAATTCCCCTCAAAATATGCCCATTTGCTTTGAACACACTTATCCCATCATTTTTGCCATTTTTTGAAGCAGGTCTGGAAGCCCTCTTTCGTGAGTGTCTTTAGTTGCACTATCATGACTGTCTCAGTGTCCCAAACCGACCCAAAATATTTCCTTTTTCTGGTCATTTTGACTGTAGGGAACAGCCAGAAGTTGCACGGTGCCAGATCTGGTGAATAAAGTGGATGAGGACACACCATCATTTTTTTTTTTTTTTTTTTTGTGGGTACCGGGGGTCGACCTCAGGACCTCATGCGCCAGCAGGCACCCATGCCACTGAGCGATATCACTGGCCCTTTTTTCATATGTGGGTTCCGGGAGTCGAACTTGGGCCCTCGTGCTTGCCGGGCAGGCGCTTAGGCCGCTGAGCCATCTCACCGGCCCCACCATCATGTTTTTATGATGGATGGCACTTGGCAGCAGCATTCACTGTAATTTTTTTTACCCTGCCCCCATTCACTGTAATTTTGATCACACCTTGTAAACACACTCATGAAAGAGGAGTTCCTGAACTGCTTCGTAAAGTGGTGAGTGCTGGGCATGGTAGTGCATGCCTATAATCCCAGCACACGGGAGGCTGAGGCAGGAAGACTCCTGTGAGTTCAAGGCCAGCCTAGGCTACATAGAGAATTCAAGGCCAGCCTGAACTGAACTACATTGTGAGACCCTGTCTCAAAAAAAACAAAAAACAAAAAACAAAAAACCAGACAGACAGAGAGAAGTGGTGGGAATGATAAGTGTGCTCCAACTGAGAGGGAGGGTTTTGACAGGAATTAATGGCAACGTGTCTTTTACTATAACAAAAATTTTTTAAGTTAAACAATCTCCATATTTTTTAAATCACCCCTTGTATTTCTGCCTTGAAAACAAGGAGAGTCCTTCTGACCAGAAACTGGAGGAAACAAACACCCGGAACAGTCTCTTTGTGTCCGGGCATTGTACACTCAAGTCAGACCGACCCTTCGAACTTGTTTATCGTCTAAGCTGCTAGCATGTTATGTTGCAGTCCACACAACTTCTACACTGGATGAAAACTGAGTATGAATTTAAATCAAAGGAAAGGAAAGAACAGCAGCTTCCTTTTGTAAATAACTTATTTTAGCAGTTTTCCTCTTCTAACTGAAGCCCTTGGCAGAAACCAACACGACAGCCCGAGCCCACACGAAACCTCAGGTTTGAGTCATCTGTCTCCTAAGGATGTTACACCTTTCTTTAGTTCACCAAACAGGCATTTCCCCAAAAATGAGACTCCCTGGGAGCTTCTGCCTCAGGGGTTTGGGGAGTCTGCAGTCCGCGATGATGTCCAAGTAGATCGCCTCGCTGGGATTTCCCATTGATGAAGGACGTTTTCCTCCCACCTTGCTCGGTCAGTGAGCTGTCTCCTTCACGGCAGAACACAAAATGGTCACTTGTCTACTTTTGAGATCCAAAGACGTCCCTAGTACAACCTCAGAATGCTGCAGGAAATGACGGCAAACTCACAGTGAGTAATTTGAGGAAAGTGTAATAAAAGACAATTTACAAAGGTAAGGTAAACAGCATTTTAGAGTGGCCACAAGGGATCAGGTGCCATCCTGGGTTAGTCCCAGGAGCAAAGAAAATGCAGCGGTTCCTCAGGGCTGTGGCTCTCAGACGTCATGTGTGCGAGAATCACCTGGACGACTCACTCCCCATCCCCGAGCTCCCTGGGTGGCTGTGCTGCTGGTGAGGGGGACAGTGTGACACAAGCCGTGCGCCCACAGAGACAGGAGCCCTAGCAAGGATGGCACCGGGAACCTGTCCATTCAGCCCGGTCTCCTCCACGCTATTCCACCCTGCACTCTGCACTGATTAAACTCACCCAGGGAGGGAGGGTAAGGGGCTACTAATGGCTGAGGCAACTCATCGGTGTGGAGAGTGGATCGGGAGGAGCAAGAGGCAAACACACAGCACCTCCACCCCACAGTATCCTCAGGTACCCACTTCCACACCTGTGATCCCACACTCTGGGAGGCTGAGGCAGGAGAGCCAAAACTTCAAGTCCAGCCTGAGTAATTTAGCAATTTAGTCAGACCCTGTCGCAAAATTTCAAAAACAACTTTTTTAAGGGCTGGGGATGTAGCTCATTGTGAAGGTCTATGGTTCAATCCCCAGTACTAAAACCAAACCAAACCAAACCAAACCAGACCAAACTAAACCAAACCAAAAAGTACCTTCTCATCATTTTTCATATTATGTTCTATTTCTACTGCTCTAATGTTCAGTGTGTAAGATCGTTCATATTGTGATCTCACAGTATTCAAAGGTAGATAGGAGTCCTGTTTATGTTTATTTACAAATGAGGAAACCAAGGCTCAAAATGGTAAATGTCACCAGACAGGGTCTTAGGAGGCCCCGAGGCTGAGCTAAGGAAACTAACCCACCCAACACAGGTTTGCCGATTCTCATCGTGGAAAAAGAATTTCCAGGATGCATCAGTAAGGGGCATGGGAACAGTTTACCAGGCAGAAAATAAAAGGTTTGCACTCAAAGAAATAGAGAGCAGGCCCTTAAGAGAGGGAGGTGCTTACTTTTTGGAAATGAGATCATTCCTGCTTCTCAGGGGTGGAAACCCCAGGAAAAAGTGGCCCAGCCCCAGATGGGTATTGGCCTGCTGCAGGGATGGGCCAGTTCTGTTTATTTATTAAGATAGGCAATTTAAACATTCTTTGGATTCTCTCAACCTGTCTCTTTATCTTGGGATCGGGTTCCTGCTCTTTACTTTGTCAATGAAGCCAATGTTTGGGATTTCAGTATTGCTGGGGAGCTTGGGGTCTGCCGGTCACGAAGGGGGGAGCCTAAATTAACCAAGGGAAGGCGGACGTGGATGCCTTAGGTGACGTCAGCTGGGTCTCAGAAATTGCAGTCTTCTTGAAAGGATAATTTTCAGTTCTAATTTCCTTATCTCCATTTACCTTTTTTTTTCCCTACCCCATCTCAGTAAAGGCTGAGCATCTTTTAAGAGCTGGGACTTTAACACCCTTCTGGCCCCCACTCCTGGCTCCAGGGAAGCGGGCTTTTCCTCCTCACATTCCATGTACGTCCTCTGGGCACTGCATCGTTCTCTTTGGCACAGGTGGCACCTGTCCTTGCCAGAGAAGCTCAGCCCTTGCCTGGGGGTGTTCAGTGACTTTAGCCTCCTAACAGCATCATTTCCTTGTATCCTCACTGGTTTTCAAACTTTGCTGTGTTACATCTATTTCAAGTCTTGATTTGGGGGCCTTGAAGAGACCAAGAAATAAAGTCCTTGGCTCTTCTAAATTCCTGAACCTCTTGAACCTGTTACCAGATTTTGGAGTTCAATAGATTCTTTCCAGGTCCTTGGTGTCCTGAACAAGGAAATGGGCAAGACACACGAAAAAGGCAATGAGGTTTTACATTTATTAAAGGTAGGAAAAGAAGTACATTCTGCAGATAAGAGTGGGCCAATGAAGTTATGAGGTTAATGGCGGAAGTCTTTTGTACCCTTCATTCTTCAGGGTACATCAGATCTAGGCCATCCTATCAAAAATCTGCTTGATTTTGTGCCAGAAGAATTGAAGATAGTGCTTTCTGACGGGTCCCAGGTGCAGGGCTGGGCGCGGGGGGCGGGACTGTATTCTGCACATGTGTTCCAGATCTCTGTGATTGAGAGGTTACACCCACTTGCTCAGCCAGTTGGCCACACCCTAATCTGCCTCAGCCAGTTGGCCACACCCTAATCTGCCTCAAGTAGTGGCACATGGCTGCTGCAATCCCAGCACTCAGGGGAGGTGAGAAAGAACACTGTGAATGTGAGGGCTACATAGTGAGACCCTGTATAAATAAATAAGTGAATGCGTGAATGAATGACAATTCAGAGCTTACCAAGAAATTAACACAAGAACAAGTAGGTGGAGACCAACACCTGGGCTTTGACGGAGGCCACAGATCAAGACTCACTGCCAGACTTCCTAGCACTGGACTCAGGCCTCCTGGGGAGCAGGGTGTGTGGGTGCTCTGGAGATGGGATGGGGCGCAGGATGAGAGCATGAGGGTATGCAGGACTTTGCAGGGGGCGCTAATGGCTGTGCTGATTTGTTTTCTGGCCTATTTGAAACTAGCTTCACCTTACAAAACTGCACCTTGTAGTCATTCTTTGTTTTTCTCTTTGCCCAGCACTGTAACTAATAAAAGAAAAAGAAAGAAAGAAAGAAAACATTTGAAATGGATGACATATTAACTCCCAGAGTCAACTATTCCAAGAAAAGGGAACTAAAGGAAAAACATTGGTTCCCAGACCTCCCCGATCTGTAATCTTTAGTTTTTCAGAACCCAGAACACCTGGTGGGCTTCCGCGATCACAGTGTGCGCCAAGGATTTGCTAGTCCTGTTGTCTAGGTAAAAGAAGAGGAATGTTTACCTTACCTGTAGATAACGTGGTTATATAAGGGAGAACAGCACCAAGAGGAACAGCCTTCCCACCCTGTCCCTCACCTCCTCAGATAATCCCTGCCCAGTACCTACATTTTGTGAAATGGCCACTTGGACGGGGGTTGGGCCATTTTCCTGATCAGTTTGCTTATGTTAATAAAACCTTATTTCCTTCCCACTCACCCTCCCCTCCTGAAAGCTGGCTGGCCCGTGGGCGGCAGACAGATCCTGAATTGGTGATGGTGAATGTCTCCTTGGGGCGGGGGAGGGGGACCAAGATGAGGAAATGGTGGGAAGGCTAAATGCTCTCTTCAGAAACCTTGCGAAGTGGGAGTTTCTATTTTATGGACCAGAGAAAGGGAGAGAATGGTTTCCTCCAACAGAGATGCTCCGAGCAGCATGTAAGGACTATCGATGCCCTCAGTGCTGACCTCTGATACAGGCTCTGTAGTTTCTGAAGACTTGATCATTCTCAGCAGTAGCCGCAGGGTTCCACAGTGCGTACTCTTGGTGGGCCTGTAGTTAGACAACAGTGGGCCTGAGGGGCAAGGCTGGGGGGTCTAAAATAGTGTGCTCTGCCAGTTACAGTTAAGAAACAAAGATTTCAATGCAGAGTCCATGCATAACCATTTGTTTTGGTCTCAGACCTAAAGCGACTGCACAGAGCACAATGACGGGTTACGGCCACACAGTGTGCACATTCCTTCTGATACCTGGCCACCTGGCCATCTATTTCCAAAGCAAGGCAGGCAGCCTTCCTGAGCACTGGTCTATATCCAATGATAGCAGAAAGGGGAGCATTCCTTAAAGACCCTCCCTCCTTGGACTGAGACCTGATGTAGATTCCTCTATGATTAAGGCCCCAGGGGGAACACTGACCACCATAAAAGAACAAAGTAGACGCTTTTGAGATACTGACATTTCGAAGTAATCTGTAAGGGAAATGTCGATAAGCATTACATACATCATGTAAATAAAACAATGACCGTCATTATAGTTGCTCAAACCCAAGGAATAACTCTTAATGTGCATAAAAACGTATCCAAACTCGCACTCGGCCCAGACGTCTTTGTGACACCTCTTGCCTTCTCTCTATATCCATTATACAATAGATTGATTTTTTTTTTTGAGACAGGGTCTTGCTATGTAGTGCAGGCTGGCCTTGAACTCACTATGTAGTCTAGGCTGGTCTCAAACTCACAGCGATCCTCCTGCCTCAGCCTCCGGAGTGCTGGGATTACAGGTGTGCACCACTACACCCAGCTTATCCATTATACAATAAAGTCTACCTATACTTCTGCCTATGTGTCTTGGCTGAAATATTTCATCAAGGATGTAAAAGGACCAAGGACCAAGGAGTGAGGGGCCAATTTCCCAATGACATTATCACCTTTACGTAATGTTCTCGTGTATGTGTACGTGTGTGTGTCTGTGCGTGTGTTACCAGGGACTGAACTCAGGGTCTTTTCACAGAGCTATATCCCCTGGACTATTTTTATTTTTGAGATAAGGTTTTGCTAAATCACAAGGTTGCCCAGGCTAGGCTCGAATTTATCTGAGTATTGGGATTACAGACATGCCCCACCACCCAGATCAGAACATTATTTTTGTTTAACTTATTTCTGATCCCTTCTACAGCTCTCTGGATCAGGGCCTAATTGGATGCTAAGTATCTCCTTTTCTTCTGGGAAGGTCCCCGATATCCTCTCTGGACTTTATCTCCTTTTCTTGTCCTGACCGGGTAGACTATGGGGAAAAGTCCTCACACAGACTTCCTGGGAACTGAAGTTTTAAAGTGAGTGCACGTGGGAAAATTCTGTCTGAGGACAGAGGGGCTGTGTGTTTGCCTCAACTTACTTGTTAAGCTCCTTGGGGAAAAGAAGTCTTATAAGCAGCCCAAGCAGACTATCTAAATACATGGTATGGAACAGGGTTTTCTTTCACAGACTGCGGCTTGGAATAGGTTAGACAGAGCTGGGCTGGGAGGCCTTAGGGAGGAACAGGGATGTGCACTGCAAAGGTATTTGGTGGAGAGGAACTGACCCTGGAGTTGACCCTCGGAGCTTGCCCAGCTGATGTTTTGACCTGGCTGATCCAGGCCTGGGACTGGGGTTGGGAAAACATTGCAAACGCACTCTGCCGGCCAGAGGTCAGGGGAGGGGGCAGAAAACACAGAAAAAGGGCTGTGTGAAATGTGAATCTGAGTCACCGCGGGAGATGAAGAAAATAGCCTGTGTCATCCTGAAAAAACTCTTCTAGGGTGTTTCTTTTGGCTGCCTCTACTCTGGAGAGTATCCCTTGGCTCTCCCCACTACATTTCCAGACTTAAAAGGAAGCCACCTTCAAGTAAATTCTCTCCTCCTCCTCTCAAGAAAGAAAATAAAAGGAAACAGAGTGCCCTGGTTTCCGGAGAACACAGGTCAGACTTGGAATGAATTCCCAGCCAGGAGCTGGGAATGTCTGCAGTCACCTCCCGGTCTTGGTCCTCTGGCGCCCTCTTGGGCACGAGAGTGGAACTGTGTTCTCTGGTGGAACTGGTGAATCAACCTGGAGTGGTGTGGCACCTCAACCCTTGGGAGGCTGAGGCAGGATGATCCCCAGGAGTTCAAGGGCAGACTAGGCTGCACAGTGAGTTCACGACCAGCCTGAACTATAGCAAGGCTGTCTCAAAAAGCCCCAAAATAAATAAATAAAGTTGCCTAAATCTCCACCACCATTTAATGGGAAGGCCTCCTCACCAACTTCTTGTCATTCCTATGGCTTTTCTCTCTGGCCAGCCTCTACAGACCCTCCTTAATGTATTAATTTTTTTTTTTTTTTGTCTTTTTGAGACAGGGTCTCACTATGCAGTTCAGGCTGGCCTTGTGTGGGGAGCGGCTGAAGCTGGAAATTGATCACAGGTGCCCTCCTGCTCCACCTCCCCGCCACTGGCGTGAAGGGCCAGCCAGAGAACAAAGAGCAGCCCTGGTAGGCTACTTAAACAAGCTGCTCCACCCCAGAAAACACCTAGCCCCAAGGCATTCCAAGCAATGGGTTGCTAGGATAAGGGGTGTCAAGTGACACCAACTTGCTAAATGTATAAATAAACGCATTGCTTTGGTTGAGCAGTTCCTTTCCTCCCATCAGGGAAGAGGGCTCCACCTGACCTTGGCTTTTGTCTCTTTATTTCTCCATCCTCTTGCTGTCCTTCCCCCCGGGAACTTTGAGAGCTGCCCGGGTTGCGGTAGCCTTGAACTCACTATGTAGCCCAGGCTGGCCTCAAACTTGTAGTGATCCTCCTGCCTCAGCCTCCCAAGTGCTAGGAGTACAGGCATCCACCATCAGGCCCTGCCTAATTTTTTTCTAAACAAGTTATATTTCTGCTTGCACTTCTGGTCACTAACCCCCAGAAAGAAAAAGAAAAAAAAAAAAGCTGTGCAAACAATTAACATGAATATGCACTGCTGAAATTCATTAATTCTTAGTTTTACAGAAATATACATTTATATTCCACAGAACTTCACCCATTGTAAGTGAAAGATTTTTAGTAATTTATAGCATTGCACCATCACTGTCACAATAAAGTGTTAGAATAGAAAGTTTCCTCCGGAGTCTCTGCAGTCAATCTTTATTTTCACATCTAGTCTCAGCAATCACTGACCTGCTTTCTGTCTCTACTGATTTGCTTTTCTGGTAATTTCATACAAATGGAATCATATAACATGTTGCCTATCATGACTGCTTTCGTTTACTGCATAGTCTTCAAGGTTCAACTGTGTTATTCATATATACTATGAATAATATGTTCCAGTGCTTCATTCCTTTTGAGGGTCGAATGACAACATCCACATTTTACTTATCCATTCATTAGCAGATGGGTGTTTGGGTTGTTTGCAGCTTTTGACTATTGTGAATAAAACTACTATGAACATTTGTATACAGTGTGACAAATCTAAGTTCAGTTCTTTTTTTTTTGTCTATCGATATCCAGTTGTTGAAAAGATTGTCCTCTCTATGCTACTGCATAAAAGTTCAACTGGCCATACACTACGAGTTTATTTCTGGCCTCTCAATTCTGTTTGATGCGTAAGTCTATCTTCAAGCCAATACTGCACTGTCTTAATTACCGTAGGTTTATAGAAATTTTTGGTGTGTTACTGCGTCTTTGGAAAATCACACTGCCATGATTTCTTTTACCAATTTTTCATTCAGCAAGGATTCATCTAGCGATGTCCAAGGCTTTATTTGTCTTTTAGCTGTTGTATGCCCTTCTCTAGACAATGTGCTGCAATAATGTACCATGAAGTAAGGTGATTCAGTGGGCTTCTCATTTCTACTTTGAAAAGTGGTAGCAAGAAAGCTCGGGTTTTAATAAAGCTCATCATATCTAAGTTTAAAATATTCAATTCCCTTTCCTTTAAAATCTGGCTGGTCTCAAAAATGATGCCTCAACTCAAGTGGTACCATAACCATACAGTATTTGAAAAAATTTTGTTGAATAAGATACAACAAGCAAATGATTAACATTTCCAAAGCTCAGGGAAAAGAAAGCAGCTTTTGTCATACTTCCCTTAGTAACAGTTTTACCAAATCTTCCCCTTCCTGAGTCAGACAATTCTCTGATACTGATATTATTAGCATCATCTTTTCCAGTGTCTTTAGATGTGGGAGAGCCAGAAAGCAAATCTTCAAACTTCCCCTTATAAGCCAGTAAAAGATCCTAAAATTTTAAAAAAGTTATAAGCGAAACCTTATTTTGGGATAAAATATTAAATTCTAAAAAAAATCAGTTTCAGTTAAGTTTAGTATTTGGAAACATTTTTAATTAAGAAGCATTCTTGGACTGGGGATGTAGCTCAGTGGTACAGCGGTTGCCTACTTCCACACTCAAAGGCCTGGGTTCGATCCCCAGTATGAGATATAAGTAAATTCTACAAATCACAAAAATACTCAAACACATTTCGCCAGCTAAGACAGCGATCATATCTCATCTAACTTCTTGAAAACTTCTGTACACTCCAGAGAGAACAAGAGTGAAAACGGAAAATAACTTTTCTTCCCCTTACTGCCAGGGATTGAATCAGGGCTTTCCCACTGAGTTACAACCCCAGATTTATTTTCCCCTCTCATTTTTTATTTTGAGACAGGGTCTTGCTAAATCGCTAAGTTGCCCCCCTGGTCTGAAACTTTTGATCCTCCTGCCTCAGCCTCCCACAGTGCTGGGATTACAGGCGTGGGCGCGGCAAATAACACCGAAGCACAATTCTTCATAGTTTTGTCGTCGGGTGCCCTGTGTGGGATTCGGGGACCCTTCCAAGTCGCCGACTCACATTTTGAGGACCACGGAACTGGGTTCTGCTGCAGGGTGGAGCGGAAGTAAAAGCTACGAGTATTTGTGTAGTGGGCCCTGCGGTCGGCTGTCGCACGGAAAGGAACGGAGCGTCCCGACAGGCGCCAGGCGCCAGATGCCGGTCCGACACGGAAAGGGGCCGGGACCGCGGGCGGGAGGCCTCGCGGGCGCCCTCCACAGGCGAGGCGGGGAGAAAGAGGCCCACGGGCTCAGGACTCACCCCTGCGTGGGTTCCCACTGCCACCAAAGGCGCGGGACCGAGCCTCGGGGGCCCCGGACCCCGCGCGTGGCCGCCATTCCTTCCGCGGACTCGGCGGCCCGGGGCCGGCGCCGTGCTCGCGCGTACGTGGGCACAATAAAATTTCGTGTTCAAAACGCGCGAGCGCCTACGGAGGCCGAGAGGGCGGCGGCCGCGCATGCAGCAGGGCGGCGCGGGGCGTGCGGGCGGCGGCGATGAGCGACATCGTGGAGAGGACGCTGACGGCGTTGCCGGGACTCTTCCTCCAGAGCCAGCCGGGCAGCGGGCCCGCGGCGGCCAGGGCGCCCTTCTCCTCGCGGCTGGGCGGCCTGGTCCGCGGCGTCACCGCGCTCACCTCCAAGCACGTAGGTGCCGGGCGGGGAGGTCAGGGCCGGGCCGGGCAGGTCGGGGCCGGGCGGCAGCTCCGGGCCGGGCGAGGACTCCCTTCCTTCCGTCTGTTTGGAGGCGTCCTTTTCCTGCCTGGACAGTCCCAGGAAGGCCGGGTTTCCACCAACTCACTCGGATTTGGAGCAGATTTCTTTCTCCTTGACCCTCTGTGTGTTTCCCAGCGCTCGAGAGGACGAGCGTTGACAACATATTTCATAATTGCTGTGAACTTACCTGAGGAGGCAAGCGTGTGGGAGTACCCAGTGCGTGGAAGTGGCAGCCGTTGCTCTCCTGCAGTTTCTTTCCCCACTCAGTGCCTCCCTCTGGGTCCCTCCGCCAGCTGGGCGCACGCACCTGGACAGACACTGCCAACCCAGCCTGCTGGGCGGATCTCCGGGGAGCGGGAGGTTCTTAGGCCAAGGGGTGGGCAAAGAAAAAGAAACTTAAATTCTCCCGAAGTGTAAAATTTGCTGAGTAAGTCTCTGCCTCAGATGGGCTTTGAAAATGAGCTGTTCTAGAAGTTAAAAGTTCCCACAGACTTTTGGGGATTGCACGGGTTGTATAAGATGCTGTTTCGAAGTCTCAAGGAATTGATAAAACAATTCCTTAAAAACACATAGTGTCTCATAATTTGTTCAACAGATATTTATGGAGCAAGGTTACGTGTTAGACACTGAGGAAAATACATTCCGTTCTCTCAAAGAACTGACCATCCATTTGAGGCTTAAGTATAAGCATTACAAGGCAATGGAAGTGTCAGGAGAAAAAAAAAAAACCCAGTATGATAAAGGGTTAGAATGTTTTTATAAGGTGATGTAAGATGATGCTATGCTGGAGAAGGTTGGCCTGCTACACATTCCACAATCATTATTTGTGGACTTAATATTGTTGCTCTTCATGTTTCTGTCCTTTGCTCATTTTTATGAGATGCTGAATGGCATTTTTGGGCCCAGCGTGGATGTGCACACCTGTAATCCAAGCTACTTGGAAGACTGAGGCAGGAGGATCCAGGCCAGTCAGGGCAACGTAAGGAGACCTTAACTGAAGAAAGAAAATAAAATAAAAAGTGAAAAAAACTGGTGATGTATCTCCATGGTAGAGGCCCTGGGTTCAATTCCTACTGCCAAAAAAAAATATATATATATATATTTTTAGTCTTACATTGCAGTTTGAGACTATCCAAACATGGCAGTACTTCACTAATAGTTCTTATCAACCATCTCATGAACACCTGCTGTCTTAGTCACTTTCCTAGTTGCTGAAACCCAATACCTGACACCCACAATTTCAAAGAGGAAAAGTTTATTCAAGCTCATATTTTTAGTCCATAGTTGGCCAGCACCAAGGCAGGGAGGGCATAGTGAAGGAGTGTAGTGACCCACCTCTCCTGGCCAAACCCCACCTTGTAAAAGCAAGTCAGCTATAGAGTCCCGTGACCCAGTCACTTTCCAAACACATGAGTCTGCGGGAGCACTTTATTTATTTATTACATTATTATTATTATTATTATTTTTGAGACAGGGTCTTACTGTGTAATTCAAGCTGGCCTTGAACTCCCTATGTAGCCCAGGCTGGCCTCAAACTCACAGCAATCCTTCCTCAGCCTCCAAAGTGCTAGGATTACATATGTGTGCCACCATGCCCAGCTGGGGACAAAATTTAGGTCTAAACCATAACAACTGCTAATTCAGTGTGTATTTAAAGGTAGCAATATATTAGCCCAAAATGGGGCTAATTTTTAAGTGTTTAAGGAGATAAAATATAATGGAAACATTGGGAATGACTACATTGGGGTGTGTGTATGAGAGTGAATGAGAAAGAGTAGGGTGGGGGGACATGCCTGTGACCCCGGCTACTTGAGAGGCTGAGGCAGGAGGATTACAAATTCAAGGGCTGCCCGGGCTACATAGTGAGTTAAAGCCAGCCTGGACTATGTAGCAAAACCCTGTCTCAAGGAAAAAAAAAAAAAAAAAAAAAAAAAAGAAGGAAAGAAACTTTGTGCTTGTTTGTGTTCTTACCCTATTTCTCTATTCCGTAAAGACTTTTTAGTTGTAAGAGGAAGTCGTGAGACTCTTATCCTGGGCCAGGACATGGAGAATTTCTTTCTGCTTTCCACTTTTAATTTTTTAGAAGCATTTTTCTGCTGATTAGTCTTTCCAGGGCCTAGTATCGGAGTGAAAAAAAGAGGAAAGGTGGATTAGCCTGGGAATACTCTCTAGGGATGATTCTGAAGGTTGGCAAGATGCAGATCTTAAGCATAGAATATTTCTCTCTCTCATAATAATGTTTCTTTTTTTTCTTTTTTGTCTTTTTGAGACAAGATTTTCACCATGCAATTCAGGCTGGCCTTGAACTCACTTTGTAGCCCAGGCTGGCCTTGAACTCAGCGATCTGCCTGCCTCAGCCCCGGGAGTGCTGGGATTATAGGCATGAGCTACCACGCCTGGCCAAAATAATGTTCCTTTATAATTGGAAGTAGTATTTTATCTTTCCCCTTTAAAATACTGTTACAGTTTAGAAAGGCAGTTATTCAAGCACGTAATTATGTTCACTTTTTCAGGAGGAAGAGAAATTAATCCAGCAGGAGCTGAGTAGTCTGAAGGCGACTGTTTCTGCTCCCACTACAACACTGGTAGGTTTGCAGTCGGTGCCAGCACATGTGCATGTGAAACCTGGCCCACTGACTGACAGTGGCCTCAAGCTGACAGTTTCTCAAGTGTCTTATAGTCACAGTTGGCTGTAGGTGGTAGCACACGTTACCTGAGGTCTTTATCCTGGGGTGGCTGCAGTGGACCACGATGGAGCTGACCGTGCAAAGTCAGGACAGAGGTGATGGTAACCACACAAATGTGGCTGTACGCTCCTGGGACTCCAGTACTTATCTTCTTGTTTTAATGTTGTATACTCTGAAAGGTTAGGATGTGCCATGGAACATGATATTTTCTTTCCAAAATGTAAAAATACAGATTTTTTTTGTAGGGACTGGGGGTGTTGGGAATCAAACTCAGGGCTTCATGAATTCCCAGCTCACACTCTACCACTGAGCTACACCCCCTGCCCCTAAATTGTAGATCTTTAATTTTAGTGGTATACCTTTTGGGTATGGTATAGGTTGGCTGACAGGTGGAATAATTGTTTTCTTACTGTGAAACTGAGTGTATTGCACAGCAGTTAAATCAAGAGCCAGTTATATATTTTTAAACTTGGTTAGATAGAATTTGATTTTTCAGACAGCGTTCAGCAACTACTAATGAGTAGCCACTATATGCAGGCTCCTGTCAGGCTGCCCTCATATAGTTAGATGAAGATCTGGGTTTTTGTCATTGCTATTTTTTACTTTTAATAATTGTACTTTTTTATTGGGTACAGTGTGATAACTCAGTGCATCTAAACAATGTATAATGCCTTTTTTTTTTCCTTGATGGTACTGGGGGTTGGATCTAGAGAGCTCTGGATTACATCCCCGGCCCTTTTTTAAGACAAGGTCTTGCTGAATTGCCCATGCTGGTCTTGAACTTTGATACTTTTGCCTCAGCCTCCTGAGTTGCTGGGATTACAGTGCACCACCACACCGGCTTCCCTTTTTTTTAAAAGAGGTTTTTCCCAACCAACATTTAATAAGCATATTTTTAGTGAGTGTATTTTGTGTCACTGTGGGAATTTGCCCCCCCCATAAAAATATCAAGGTAATCATTTTGCATGTACATGATCAGGAACATGAGTAATACTTGTAAAGTCTAAGAGAATGTATGTATTTTCTTTTATGGTCGTAATAATAATATGTGGACCAATACTCAAGACATCAATCTAATATCTCTCTGTATGTTCGTATGTGTATGTTTGTATACAGTTGTAGGTATCTGTGTAAAATTTTTGTACTTCATGGTATTCGATAGAAATGCTAAAGAGAAATGGTTTCCTTTACTTATTTATTTATGTTTTGAGATGCCCAGGCTGGGCTCTTGTGACTACCCCCCCCCGGCTCAGCCTGTCAGAATGATGGGATTACACGTGTGCACCATCACACTCAGCAAATAGTTTCTTTTTGTTAGATTTCCATTTTCTATAATTGATATCACTATATATACTTTTTCTTTTTCTTTTCCTTTTTTCCAGTGCTGGGGGTTAGGGCTTTCTGCATGCTAGGCAAACACTCTGCTACTGAACTACACCTTAGCCCTGCAGTTTTCCTTGCAACAAGGCATAAGCCTGGCGTTGGGTAGAATTAAGATTAATAGGTGGAGGTTAAGGAGCCAGGGTTTGGAAGAACGATTCTATATATCACCTCTGGGCATCCCTCTTAGAGTTGTCCAAGGTGACCGTATAATGGTACGAAAACTGTTAGAAAAATTGTAAGGAGAATTACTACATTGGGGAATGGACTTTTTGTCTAAAAATAAGAGACTAATAATGTATGTGGTAATTTCACTTAAAGTTTGTGATGACTTTTGGAGAACTCTGAGATAATGTTATAAATCCAGGATTGAAACTTAATAGCTTAAATTAACACATCTTTCTAATTAAAATAGAAGCCTTTGAAGAGGGGCATAGTCTTTCCTGGTATTTAGTAGTCTTTTTGTGGTGCTAGGAATTGAATTTATGGCCTTGCACAAGCTAAGCAAATACTCTGAGCTCTCTCCCCAGCTCCAGTATTTGGTAATCTTAATTAATTAATGTGTTAATTAATTAACTTTTACTGCTTTAAGCACAAGTGACCTCAATTGAGTCTCATTTCCCCTATGATTTTCCTATGGTCTTTTTAAACTGTATTTACGCACATGCACGCACACACGCATGTTCAATATTAGACATTACTATCCTTGCTTTAGAATATTTGATTTTACCATTACTATTAAATCACAAAATGCTTATATACTGCATTTTGTGATTTAATAAGCTTGTAATCCTATAATATGGTAATTAATTTTTAGATACTAAAAGTCTGAGCTTTTCTCTATTTTGAAACATTTTTACTTCTGACTAAAATTTGCTATAAATATTAAGAATGCAAATATTGTACTGATAAAACAAATTTATATCATAAAAAAATGTTAGTCTTGCAAATATTAAAAGACCTCACTAAAATATTAAATATCACTGGAATAATTATTCTTTTAATGAAATCATGTCCCTGAGTTCATGATAATTGTGAGTTACTTAAAAAGAGTACTTATGCCAGGTGTGGTGGCACATGCCTGTAATCCCAGCACTTGGGAGGCTGGGGCAGGAGGATCACCGTGAGTTCGAGGCCTGCCTGGGCCACATAGTGAGTTCAAGTCCAGCCCCTGAACTGCATAGTGAGACCCTGTCTCAAAACAAAAAAAAAGAGAAGAAGAAGAAAAGAAAAGTACTTAGGCTGGGGGTGTAGCTCAGTGATAGAGTGCTTGCCTAGCATTCGTAACGCCTTGGATTCAACCCCCAGCATTGCAAAAACAAGGGAAAAGGAGAGAAAGAAAGTAAAGTTGTGCAGTCTTATTGTGGCCAGTGAAGGCTAATTAGCCCAGCCCTAAACTCATTTAAAAAAAATGTACCTATAGAGCAGACTGTTGTGTATATGCAGCATAACATTTCTGAAGGAAGTCTAGGTCCAATTTTACTTCTGTATTTTTGTTTCTGTGTTTGAGATGGGGTCTTGCTGTGTTGTTCAGGCTGTTCTTGAACTACTGGGCTCACGTGATCCTTCTGCCTCAGCCTGCCAAGTGCTGGGACTCCAGGTACATGCCCAGCTTGCAATTTCATTTTTAAATGTGAAAAATATTTTTATTACAGACATTATTGCTAACCTGTGAAAATTTTATGGGTGTTTTCATTTAATAAAGTATATTTTACTTGAAGTATGTAATTTTAGATGCCAAATAAGATTATTGTGGATGAAATTTTGTGTGAAGACCACATGTTTCACGTTATAACCAATTTTATACTGTGGGCACATAGAATTAGAAATAAGTACAATTGATTTATTTTCACTACCACCAAAATACTTCAAATAATTTTACTAAAATTAATAGTATTGGTAATTAAGATTGGAAGCCACTTTTACTTACATAGTCTGTTATTGGGTGACTAATTTATAATACGTATGTTTTCTCTTCAGTGCCAGAATTAAAGGATTCACCTGTTAAATTGCAACACACTAAGAAAAAAATTAGAACATTCTATTTGTTTATATAGTGACTGGGTATTTTGTTTCTAGAAAACGATGAAGGAATGTATGGTGAGACTTATATATTGTGAAATGCTTGGATATGATGCTTCCTTTGGCTATATACATGCAATCAAGCTGGCCCAACAAGGAAACCTCTTAGAGAAAAGAGTAGGTATGTACTGTATGTTTAAGACTTTCATACTTTAATATTGTCATGAAAGTTCCAATTTTTATATAAGATGAATGATGATGCTTGGCACGGCGCCACATGCCTATAATCCCAGCACTTGGGAAGCTGAGGCAGGAGGATCGCTGTGAGTTCAAGGCCATTCTGGGCTACATAGGGAGAACCTGTCTCAACCCCCCCCACGAAAAAGATGAATGATGACAAGTATAGAGTATGTTTTTAGAACTCTGCATTATAATTTCCAAAGCTTAGAAGGTAACATTTTAGAAATCCAAAGCCTATAAATAAAACTGCTCTTCCTGATTTATAGTATTTTGGAGTTGTAGAGAGAATGAAAAATCGCCTGCTCTTGAGAGGGTAGTTAAATGACTATGTGTATTTGTCAAAACTCATTGAGCTATAGGCTTAAAATTAGTGAATTTTCTTGTATGTAAATTATACCTTAATAAATCAGATTTTTTTTTTTTTAGTATGTGGGTACTGGGAGTCGAACTCAGGACCTCGCGCTTGCCAGGCAGGCGCTTATGCCGCTGAGCTATATCACCGGCCCAATAAATCATTAAGCTTAATGGTCAGAAATGTTTCTTTATAAGGTAAAAAACTAAAATTGACTAGGATAACTTTAAATATCCCATTCTTGCTTTCACAATGTTAGCTATGAGGATTAGCAGTACCTTTTTAAAATTTTTGTCTCTATGGTCATCCTGGATGCTATTAGGGAATATTCTCCCAAGGGCTTAAATCTTCTGTTACGCAGAGGTTCAGCTTTGTAAAGGAATCCCCGGAGGGAAGCACTTTAGAGTAGCGTAAGCGTGGAGTGCGCTGTTTGTGTAAGGCTGTTGATGAGGACCAGCATTCTTCTCTGTCCAATGCCACGTGGGGGAGGAGGATGTCTTGGTAAAGATTCTGAGACTTCGCGCACACAGCATTCCACTTGATGACCCCGCTTCATCCAAAATACTCTTCAATCTCCTAGATTTCTTTTCTCCAAGAAGAATGTCCTCTGGCAACCTGTTTCCCCTTTCCATATTCCAAGTCAAGTTTTAGCTCTTCTGAGATCACTCAGACGACCCCACATCTTAGCTTCTGGACTAGTTCTAAGATCCCTAAAATTCAGGACTTTTTTTTTTTTGTGTGGTATTAAAGTAGTCTTCATTAGTAGTTCACTTTTTAAAAATTTTGACTTATATAACAACATTATATAAACATTATAATGAACATTATATAAATGTGGAATTTGAACATTATATAAATGTGGAATTTTTCTACCTGTGCTTTATTTTACATAGACAGGCCCTTCCTGTCATAGTCACTGTTTTTGTTGCCACCCTACAGCTTGGAGTTTGCCTTAGGAGGAATTTTCCCATGTCTGAAGTCTTTCTAATCATGCCAGTCTGAAAGGTTGTGTCTGGAGTATTTTTCTGTTATTTTCTTTCCTAAGACGGAAAAGCTCAAAAGGAGCTTTGACCCAGTGTTGAGAATTTGGGAAAAGTCGGGCCGGTGAGATGGCTCAGCGGCGTAAGCGCCTGCCTTGCAAGCGTGAGGGCCCGAGTTCGACTCCCGGATCCCACATACGGAAAAGGGGCCGGTGATATCGCTCAGCGGCACGGGCGCCTGTTGGCGCGCGAGGTCCTGAGGTCGACCCCCCCGGTACCCACAAAAAAAAAAAAAAAAAAAAAAAAAAAAAAAAAAAGAATTTGGGAAAAGTGAAAGCCAACTTCACTATCTCTTGCACAAATGATACCATACTACATAGATTCTTCTATGATTGTTTTGATGGCTTCATCCTTTTATATAATTATATAATTTTTTCAACTGGGTCCCTGTTATTGGTGTACATATGGATGGTGTTTGATTTCCTTGCTTTTATGAATACTATAGTGAGTAACATTGTACATGCGTTTTTCATAGTTATGGGAGTGTATCTTCAGTGAGTTCTTGGAGCCATTTTTATCGGCATTTATGATCTCGTGAACTAGAGCGCGTACATCAGTAGTCATCAGATAATCTTGATGTGTGCTATTGAGTGGAAATCACTTTTTAAGGTAGCATTTAAACCTTCGATCTGTCTTTGCTCTGGTACTGTTGCCTCATCTGCTCTCCTGGGGTTTTTAAGGCCGGCTTGGTACTTGGTGTGGTGGAGAATGCCATCTTGGTTTTTTGTCAATATTGTTTCTTTTTTTTTTGGAACTGGGAATTAAACTGAGGGCCTCACGCTTGCCAGACAGGCGCCGTGCCACTTGAGCTATATCCTCAGCTTGTCAATATTGTTGAATAAATCCATTTCAGTACCCATTAAGTCAGCTGTGATATTAAGGGCTTTATTTTGTGAGATTGTGTTTATCTTCTTTTTAAAAATGAGAAAATGGAGGCTTAGAAAGCTCAAGTCGCTTGTCCAGGGTCGTAGAGCTGGTGCGTGGTAGAAGCAGAACGGGAACCCACATTTCCGTGAGTCAGAGCCCGTGTTGTTCTGTACCTCACGCCGCCACACCAGACACACTCTAGTCGTCGTTTACTCTTCGTTACCCCAGAAAGCTTCTCAGTTTTTGAGTCACAGATTTTATCTTTTTCCCTCATTCTTTGGTCGTCAGTGCAGGTAGCTGTTTGTAACAGGCAGAATTCAGGTTTCCTGGAGGTGGCCTTTGGTTTAATTTGTTGACCGTGACACTGGTGTCTTGGTGTGGGTGACGCCTTAGCTGAACAGGTGAGGTCTGGGCCATCAGTGAGACTTCATCTCTGCTGTAAGTGCTCTTCGGGGTGTTCCTCTTGTCTCTGGGGCCGGTCAGGTTTGTGTGTGTGTGTGTGCGCGTGCACGCCTGCGTTAGTGCTGGGGATTGGACTCCGAGTCTCATGCCCTCGTCAGTTTTTGCGTCTCTGCTGCCTGTGGGAGCCGAAGCTCTGCTCCTCGGTCAGGCAGTGAAGACGATGCAGTCAGCCACGCTGCTGCTCCTTGGCCCGAGAGCAGGACGTTTCTGACTGGTTTCCCAGGTTGCACAACAGATACAGACGCTGTGGATCCTGGCCAGGGCTGGGCCTGGTCACCATTAGCATCTCTAAGGACCTGTCTCAGAGACTGGAGAAGGGTGGGAGAGGGTGAGGGGAGAGGAGGGAGTCAGGCCTGAGCGCGCGCTGTTTGCAGAGACGGTATGCGTGGACTGACTGAGTGTAACCAGGGAGATTTCTCCTTTTCTGCCCTCATCATTATACGTATTGGCATAATAATAGTATCTGAGAATTAAATGAGGGAAGGCTTGGAACTTATTTGACCCATAGTAACTGTCTAATAAATGTTATTGTCTGTCTGAGAGGTGACCTAGAAAATGAAGGGTTTAGATTGCATGTACATGTCATTTGTCGTGGTATTAATATATTTCATCCTAAAATGTGCTTTTTTAGGTTTTAATATTATTGAAATAGAAATGCTTATGTAGGGCTGGTGAGATGGCTCAGCGGCGTAAGCACCTGCCCAGCAAGCACGAGGTCCTGAGGTCGACTCCCGGTACCCACATTTAAAAAAAAAAAAAAGAAATGCTTATCTAAGTCCATGAGTACATTCAGTGTGGGAAATAGTTTTTCTTTGGTGAACAGCTGTTACTCTTTCAATAGTATGTCTTCAAGTTGAGAAAATACGGTATTGTGTGTGGCTTAATTGATCATTTACACCATGTGGACTGACATTAGGCAGCTCACACTGTAATTTAAACAACCAGTACTGACTAAACTGTAATAACTATGAGTTTGTGAATACTTATGTGTCTGACTGTAAGATAGAGAAGGCAGAGAATGTTTTGATCGATGATGTAGAGATTTGCACAGGAAATAGGCACATCTTCCTAATGTTTTTACAGGGCGTTAACTTGGTATACATCTTGTAAAATATGTTAATTCTTTTTTCTTTTTTGAGACCGGGTCTCTCTATGTAGTTCAAGCTGGACTTCAACTCACTATGTAGCCAAGGCTGGCCTTGAAGTCACTAGCGATCCTCCTGCCTCAGCCTCCCAAGTGCTGGGACTATAAATCTGCGCCACCACATCCAGTTATGAAATACGATTCTGAAAAATTTCAGGATGAACACCTGAAATCTTCCTTAGCACAGTTTTTTAACCTCATATTTTGTAATTTGTTTTTGTGTTTACCTGTAACTGATATATTTTGACACTTAAGACTTTTGGAACATAGTACTTCTTTTAACTTCTGGGGAAAAGTTTATTTTTGGTAGGTAGTAATGAGATTTCACCCTTAATTTTTATAGGTTACCTGGCTGTGTCTTTATTTCTCCATGAAAGTCATGAACTGTTGCTTCTCCTGGTGAACACGGTGATAAAGGTACGATGTGGTATGGTTCACGTGAAGCCCTGAAGGACTCCTGCAGGCATCTGGTGTTTCTCTTCGGTCATAATGAGTTAGATAATGTGAAAGTCGGTGGACTTACCGAATGGATCTGGGAAGCTCTTGTAGATCAGTGTCTGCATCTGTAAAGGGGGATAAGTACTAGAAGTTAGAGTGTGAGGTGTAGTGTAGAGCACAGCTGCTGCTGCTGCTCCTGCTCTTGTTGAAGGTATTACTATTTAATTAAAAACCCAAGCCAGGTTTACAACCCAGATCGCTGGGCTCTTAGGTTCACTTTCCACACTGCCATCTTTGTCTCTTGGATCTGTCTCAAGAGACAGAGATATAAACTGAATAACTGACATCTTTAAAATCCATGAGGCCATTTAAAATGGACGTAGCATATAATTGAGTAATTGAATTGTACAGATAATAAAAACAATTCAACCTGCATTCTCAAAATTTTGCCCTACTGAACTTCTAATAGAATTAATAATGAAGTGTAATTGTTGAGCTTTCTCGTTCATCTTGTAGGAGTCTATGTGTGTAGTATTTTCTAAATTTTAAGTTGGATACTATATTAAAGTTACTAGTAGTATAAATTTTTTTCAAACTTTAAAAAACATTCTGAAGTAGTATTAGAATGATTTATAAACTATATGCATATGTGAGTATATATGAACATATACAGTGTATTGTATAACTTCTAGAATTACTTGCTTTTAAATTTCCACCCATTGTTAATAAGAAAAATTCATAAAATTGGTTTTTTTGTTTGTTTTTTGAGACAGGGTCTTGCTCTGTAGTTCAGGCTGGCCTTGAACTCACTGTATAGCCCAGGCTGACCTCAAACGCATGGCAATCCTCCTACCTCAGCCTCCTGACTGCTGGGATTAAAGGTGTGCACCACCATGCCCAGTTGGTTTGGAAAACTTGAAGTATAAAGAGACTACTTTGACCAATATTAAAATGAAAAGTTTCCTTTTGTATCAGTTGCTTTTTGGCTATATTTATCTATTGACTTTATTAAGAGAAATGACAGAAGGCCGGTGAGATAACTCAGCAGCATAAGTGCCTGCCTGGCAGGCACGAGGTCCTGAGTTTGACTCCCAGTACCCACATAAAAAGGAAAAAAGGGCTGGTGATATCGCTCAGTGGCACAAGTGCCTGCTAGTAAGTGCGAGGTCCTGAGTTCGACCCCTGGTACCCACATTAAAAAAAAGAGAGAGAGAAATGAAAGAAATGGGGATGTTCCTATAAAGTGTGACATAAGTCTGAATATACAAATTAATTATAAAATTGGAACAGAATTACTAAGTATGTAGGATCATTATATTGTCGAGTTTGCCATCCCTAGTTTCAGAATTTGCGCTGAATGTCTTCTTTGCTTAATAATTACACCAGGATTTGCAGAGCACTAACCTGGTAGAAGTTTGTATGGCACTTACTATCGTCAGCCAGATTTTCCCTCGAGAAATGATCCCAGCTGTTCTTCCACTAGTAGAAGATAAACTCCAGCATTCTAAGTAAGTAAACAACTTCAGCACAGCTGTCTGCACCATGTATTTCAAAACAGAAACTCAGACTAGAAAATTTACTAGAATTTCAACTTAGTGCTACAGAATTGAGAATATTCTTTGCCTACCAGGTAAAACACAAGAATCCCAATAGAATTGTTTGTATTTTTATGGGGGTTTAGAAAATGTCAGGCAGCTTTCTAGTTAAACTGAGAGATAGGCTCAGTATCCCAAATCCTTGGCTTTGGTCTCAGTTTCACCACTATTGAGCAGTTTTCTTTCATCTGCGTATGAGGTTGGTTGGAGCTCCTTGGTTCTCCCAAAGTTGTTTTGAAGGTAAAGTAAAATAATAGAAAACATACAAAGATAGTGTAAGTGCTGCAAATGCGAAGCTTCGGTGTGTGAGGACGATTCTTTTTATATAGAAACCACAGTGTTCAAATTCGAGTTCACAGCAGAGTACATCCAAGTAAGCATTAACTTGTATTTTGCTAATCTGCTCTTGTAAGATTCCTAACACTCTACTACTGATCAGCTTAATACACTTTTTTTTTTTTTATGTGGGTACCGGGAGTCGACCTTAGGACCTCGTGCTTGCCGGACAGGCACTTATGCCACTGAGCCATCTCACCGGCCCAGCTTAATACACTTTTTCACCACACTTGTAATTTATTTTAACTAAGCACCTTTTAGTAAAATGTTTGTAGTCATTTTCCTTTGTGGTTATAGTATGGTAGTTACACATATATTCTTGATAAAGAGCTTTTTGTTACTCGTACATTTCTATATTTCATATGCTCCTTGAAGTTGGTTTTTTTAATGTTCTAGATTGTAAAATGTTGTCTTATAACTTGCATTCTTTAAGAAATTTTGGACCTTGAATCCCCTAGCTAAAATGATACTATTTACTAAGAATGACAGAATAACTTTTAGGGGTTTCCAGACATTTCATAATATTTTATATGTCAAATCTGTTTAGAACAAAGGATGATTTTAGGCAATTAATTATTGGAAATAAAATAGTGACTTTTCTTGGGTACTTTTAGGTTGATCTGATTGTAGCAGCAGCATATTTTCATGTAATTTTTCCTTACCACCACTCTGGTGGTGACCATACCTGCCAACCATTTGCATGGAAATCATTCTGAGAATTAAAAGGCCTCTTTTCAATTTTTTTCCTCATTGCTTCCCAGCTAGTCTAATTTAAAATCATGGCTAGAGTTTAGGGTTTTCTAATCTCTACTTCTGAAGTTAAGGTCACATGCAGCTTCATGCTGTAGAATATGTGACAGGGCTGGTAAGCCAGTGGGGATGATAGCGATGTGAGACCGGGCTTGGACTCGGCTTTTCAGCCTTGGCTGTATTTCAGCATCTCAGTTCTGTAGGCCAAATGTAAGTCTCTTGATGTCTTGGGTTAGTCTCCCCGCTTAGGGCCAGGCTTAGAAATTCTTTTTTTTTTTTTTTTTTTTTTGTGGGTACCGGGGGGTCGACCTCAGGACCTCGCACGCCAACAGGCACCCATGCCGCTGAGCGATATCACCGGCCCCTTTTTCGTATGTGGGATCTGGGAGTCGAACTCGGGCCCTCGCGCTTGTAAGGCAGGCGCTTACGCCGCTGAGCCATCTCACCGGCCCAGGCTTAGAAATTCTTGAGCTTGTTTAGAGTTTGTATTCTTTTCTTAACGAACTCTCCACTTTCTCCCAAAATTAATACTGGTTAACACCCAAAGACAGTACGTTGGTAGGTATTTTGCAATTATTAAGATGTTGATGGCAAGTCTGTTGCTAATCTGCTTTTCTTTTTATGTGAAAAGAATTTTCTATCATGGCAGAGTTTGCTTAGAAAAAGTGAGTTGTCTATTAATGGAATTTAGTAGAAGCTGAGTAACCATTTGTTTGAATTTTATCCAAGTATGCTTTACTGTTGTTGTTTTTTGTTTTTTGTTTTTTCTTTAAATAGCTATTCTTTAGTGGAACATCAAGTATTGCATTGAAGACCTCAATTTTTAGATCGTATGATTTTGGGTAAAAGAAGTATATAGTAAGAAACCCTAAAGTAAATATTTCACTTTTGTGTTGTTTGCTGTTGTTTTGAGCACTGCCAGCCTAGTTGCAAGTATGAGATATGTAGAAAGAGGTGTGAAAGAGAATGACAAGAAATATAATTCATTGAAAACTATGTCAAGAATGTAGAATAGAGAGCTGGGCATGGTGGCGCATGCCTGTAATCACAGCTGCCAACTACGTGGGAGGCTGAGGCAGGAGGATTGTCAGTTTGAGGTCAGCCTGGGCAATGTAGTGAGATCCTGTCTAAAAAAATAATTTTAGAAAAGGAGGGACTGGGAGTTTAGCTATTAGATTGGCCTAGCATGTGCAGTGCTCTGAGTTTGTACCCAGCACTGAAAAGATAAAAAATGTATAGGATAGTATCCCTTTATTTTTGCTTCATATCCTTTGGGGTTTTAGAAACAGACCGGGCAAGGGGAGGCATAACCTCTTTTTATTCCGTGTGTCTCCTCAGCCCCAGAGATATTTGGATTATGCTTGCCTATTGCATAAAAAAGATTTTAATACTAACAAAGAGACTGTTAATATTACTAGCTGAAATTACCTGTTAACTGACTTAAACTTACTGTTGACTCCCAGTTTCTAGAGATGAGGTGGTTTTTTTTTTTTTTTTGGTACCAGGAATTGAACTCAGGACCTTATGCTGAGCAGGCGCTTGTGCTGCTGAGCTATATCCCGGCCCTAGAGATGAGGTTTTTAAAAGTGGAATTAGGGAACTAAGAAATTTGTTTAATTTGTTTTAACTTATTTCAAAAGTAATACAAGCATGTTATTAAAAAGTTCCATAATTAGAGAGTATGTAGCATGGACAGTTAAAGTTTCTTGAGATCATTCCTCCTAGAGATAAGTAGTTTTTATAGTTTAGTGTATTAGAAAAAAGAAATTAATATTAAATATATCATTCCCTTTTTCTTTTTAGATTAATGTTATAGCTGACATTTTTAAATCATCTGGATCGTAATCTTCAAACCAAATGCCTAGAGATTTGGATCGTCCTATTTAGATTTCACTTTCTGTCCTTAGGGAGATTATACGAAGAAAAGCTGTCCTGGCACTGCACAAATTCCATCTCATTGCTCCTAACCAAGTGCAGCACATCCACATTAAGTTCCGGAAGGCGCTTTGTGACAGAGATGTGGGGGTCATGGCTGCTGCTTTGCATATATACCTCAGGGTGATTAAGGTAAAGTGGAAATCGCAGCAAATGCTGAGACTTGATCATCAGAGAAGTATGTTATAGAATTAAATTTCAGTAAAGGCCTAATTAACATTTGATGCTGTTATTATTGATTTTTTAATAGTAATTTTCACAATTACGTGAGCTATAGGCATGTTATAGAATTAGAATTTTAAAAATTCCTTCAGTTTTTTCATATGTCCAAAGAAATATGGAAAATAGTAGCTCTGGAAGGAGATTTAAGTTGGCAGATTTGTGCTTTTTCACACAGTGATTCTTCTGCGTGGCTTCATGGTTTACATAATAACTTGTAGAAATGGGGGCGGGTCACACCAGGTGTAGGCTGCAGTGCTGATTCCACCCGTCCGCACTGTGGCAGGTGAGGGAAGAGGGTTGGGTGGTACGGTAAAAATATCTTCTAAATGGTGACAGTGGCTTTATACTGATTTGGTTTCAGTGTATTGCATGAAATCTTTTCTCTTCAAAAGTTTGTCTTCGTGAGTGATTTCATGGACACTATAACAGAGTGAAATATGCTGTTGAACTCTTAAGCTTATAGAACCAAAGCTTGTCTTCTCTTTTAGCCAGTGTGTTCCAAAATAGTATGGGATGGAAATAGGTATTCGATAGTAAATCTTACTTTTCCTCTAACATTTACAAAAATTTGAAAGTGCTATTATTTCTCTTCTAAAAATTTGCCATTGATACATAATAAAAATTACAGTGAAGAATCTAATGTTCATTTTAGGGAGTATATATTTAATTTTTCTAGTCCAAGAGATTAGATAGATAATCAAGGCACTCTCATTCAGAAATAGAAATGTATTTACATACTATACGGGTAATTAATTCTTGATGGACAGCTCACTGGTTTGGGGGCTTTGAACATTGACAAAGTCTTGGCTGTGCTCCTCGCCCGAGAATGTAGTTAACTCATTTACATGAGGTCTTTGTACACAGAGTGCAGAGACTGCGAACAAGCCTTGATTTTCATCCAAAGGAGTGGTATGACTGCCCCCTTTCAGTATGCCAGTTCTTTTTAGTTTTGCTTTAATTGCCAATATTGGATATTAAGGGTTCTAAGATGTAATTATAAGAACTTTTGAAATGTGATTAAACTGTAGGAAAAAGTAGGGAGTGGGAGGCATTTCTGGGGATGAATCAACTTTTGGATTGGGTAGCCAGAAGAGTTTCATCTTGGAAGAAATGATACATACTACACACTGTTTTGTTAAATGTGAATATAAACTTCTAAGTAAGCATGTTTTAGTTTACTAGGTTCTGTATGGCATTTCAACTAGCTGTATTTAATATTTGAGAAGATATTCACAGAAAGTTGCTTTTTTTTTTTTTTTTTTTTTTTGGATGTAGGAGAATTCATCTGGATATAAAGACCTGACTGGGAGTTTTGTAACAATCTTAAAGCAAGTAGTTGGAGGAAAGCTCCCAGTAGATTTCAATTACCACAGTGTGCCAGCACCATGGTTACAAATTCAGCTCTTAAGAATACTAGGACTTCTAGGAAAAGACGACCAAAGGTAAACTATTCTAAGAAAGTTACTTAATGTGTATTTGGTAGCCTTATGCTTTAGTCATCTAGAGGTTCATGATAAACCAACCCTACCCAGGCTTTGCTTGCTTAGGAGTGATAAGTAAACCTGTGTAAGAAGTATAATTTTTCTCCGGTTGCTGGGGGTCATCCTCGTTCTGCTTATCCAGGTGTTCTCCACTGTGATGCTTTCTTCATGTTCTCTAGAAGTTGGGACACTTCTTCTGCAAAGGCCAGCGAATGGCTTTGTGGGCTGCATGCTGTCTGTTTTAGCCCTCAACTCCACCCTTGCAGTTGAAAGTGGCTGTGGAGAGTACGTAATGAATGGGCTGTGTTCCAGAAAAACTTTATGGACACGAAAACTTAATTTCAGAGTCTCCATGTGCCTTGAAATGGTGTCTTTTTGATTTTTTTTTCCCAACCATTAAAAAAAAAAATCAAAATGACTCTTAGCCTGCACTGCACAAAAGGAAGTACCTGGCCAGGTGGCTGCCAGCGCTCACTCGGGTTGCCTGGGAGTGCCTCATTTTTAGAATCTGTTTACCTTGCATCACTCTTAGTCCATGAATTAACTTTTTTTTTTTTTTTTTTTGTGGGTACCGGGGGGACGACCTCAGGACCTCGCGCGCCAACAGGCACCCGTGCCGCTGAGCGATATCACCGGCCCCTTTTTCGTATGTGGGATCCGGGAGTCGAACTCGGGCCTTCGCGCTTGCAAGGCAGGCGCTTAAGCCGCTGAGCCGTCTCACCGGCCCATGAATTAACTTTTGACTTTTTAGGATATCTTCTCAACTATCCGTATTTTTTGTAACTTTAAATTTTGCCATACTTTTTCAGACTTACAAACTTTCGTGGTCCCTACAAGGAACTTACATGGTCCCCTGTACCCTGCTCCTGGATCATCATTTATGCTTACTTTGTCATTCTCTCTTCCTGTGTGCAAGTGCACATACTTTTTGTTTTTCCTCTGAACTGTATGTGACTAAAATCGATTACATTTTAATTCCTTTGAGAACAAGGACTTTGGCTTAAGCTCCTGATGTGTTTTTGTCTCAGGAAACCGTTTACTCATCAGTGTGCTGGCTGTATGGACGTGCTCCCTTTCACGCTGCAGAGTACGCGTCTATTCTGATTCATTCGCCTCGTGTTGCCACGGACTGTCCTCCCACTGTGGCCCTAGAAAGGCCTCCTGTGAGCTCCTGCGCAGTGCTCACTGAGCCTTGTCACTTTTCATGGTACAGCTTTTTTTTTGGTTTTGTTTTTAATGTTTACAAAGCCCTGATGGAGACGTGGAGTGAAAGGAGGAGATGGAGCAGAAACATGTTAGAAATGTTCGTCTTCATTATGTTTTTGTTTTTGTGGGTACCGGGGGTCGAACTCAGGACCTCGCCAGGCGCCCGTGCCGCTGAGCGATATCACCGGCCCTTTTTCCGTGTGTGGGTTCCGGGAGTCAAACTCAGACCCACGCGCTTGCCGGGCAGGCGCTTACGCTGCTGAGCCATCTCACCGGCCCTGGAATTCTATTTTAAAACCACTAATTTCATATTAGTGTGCATTATACCTTATTTATCTAAAAAAGACTCACTGCCATAAGTTTAAATTCACTCACTTAATTCATGAAGTCATTATCTTCCCTTCTTCTGGGATGGATTTGGAGAGCACATACAAAGATGCATGAGGAAAAAAAAAAAAGAAAGATGCATGAGGAGAGCTCGGGTCAGAGTGCTGAGTGGTAACTAGGCCCAGCCGGGTGAGCGAAGCCTGGAACCCTTTGAATGTCGCAGGCCACCAGGGTGCTTTCTCCTTTGTTGTCCCAACTCTAATGAGATTTTATGTTAACAGGAATCTTAGAATTCATCAGGCAGGATTAGCTCAGTGTGGCAAAGTAAAAATGTCATTTTATAACAGAAATCTAGAGCATTTAATTGAGAGGAAAAAATTCCCGGGAAAGCCTTTTCTCCCCTCGCTTGAGTGTTTTCTTGTGTTTTATGGCATTGTCCTTTTTGAGTTATTAGCATTTGGCTCAGTCACGTCTACAGATGCTTCCACATTTCCTGTGGTTAACTATGACTCTTAGGCCAGACAGTGGCTTTTGAAATCGAGAGACTACACTATAATCTAGCTTCGGCATTACCAAATTCTTGGGGGAGGATTGGTAATGTCTGCTGCTGTGAAAGAAATGCTTACACAATAAAATGTAAGATTTTAGAATATAGTCCTGTATTCTTATTTTTTGGATATTTATACATCAGTCAAGACATAGTGAAAGTAAATATACTAAGATTAAATGATTTAGCTCTGTGTTGGGAAAAAGAAGAAATTTTTCTGAAAGAGATGTAACATTCTTGCTATCTAATTTATACAGCCCCGCATTATTTTGGAATTTTTGTTTTGCAGCCAGGTTTCTCTGTAAGACCACAGCATGTAACTTGTGTTGCTGTTTGATTTTTTTCCCATTAGAGCCTTTTGAATTTGTAAAGCATGAAGAAATCTGAGCAGTATTTTTCACATCGACCTCTTGGAGAGGCCTTTTAGAGACTTGGAGGCAGAGTAAGAGGGCTCCACGACACTGCATTGTTTTTTAAACACTATCTATTGCAGCCCAGTTACCATCATGTGCTGTAATTAGGGACATAAAGACAGAAGTGGTAGAAGTCGTTAATTACACACACACACACACACACTATATAAAGACATGTAAGTGGTAGAAGTTGTTAATTTCACACACATATTATATAAAGACATAAGTGGTAGAATTTGTTAATTTCACACACACACATATAAAGACATAAGTGGTAGAAGTTGTTAATTTCACACACACATTATATAAAGACATATAAGTGGTAGAATTTGTTAATTACACACACACATAAAGACATATGAGTGGTAGAAGTTGATAATTTCACACACACACACACACACACACACACACACACACATTTTTTGGTGGCACTGCAGATTGAACCCAGGGTCTTTGCACTAAGCTATATAGCCAGCCCTTTTTAAATTAACTTCAGAAACACGTCTTGCTGAGTTGCTGAACTGCCCAGGCAGGACTCAAATTTGGCAATCCACTCGCCTCAGCCCCCCTGAGTGCTGGATGTATCACCACACCTGGTTTATTTCTTTATTTTCATACAAATGTAAGTTGAAAGTTTCTTACTGAAGAAGCTAGTTGCTATGTAAGGAAAGACTAGTTTTGAATATCTTTAAAACAACAAATTGATTAAAAACAATATACTATCTAGAATAATCTGGATATGTGAGGTATTACTGTAATAACAGGTAGAACTATTTTGTTGCAAAGAAAATGATGAAAGAGAGTGTATTCAATCACGTAACAACCTTGTTTGTAAACAAGGACCAGGTTAACAGTTGCTTGACATTTGTGTCTTCTCATGGACTGACTAGTCAACTTTGATAGACAGGAAGATCAGCTCATGAAAAGAGCAAATGAAATCTTTTAAAAGTGAGATTTGTATAACTTCATAAAATGAATTTCCTTCACTTCTGTAGATCCTCAGTTTTAAAGAGAGAAGGTTTGAAAAACTGTGTTTTATTGGGTTAGAATACTATAATTCCACTGCAAATAAAATATCTTTTAAACAGGACCAGTGAATTAATGTATGATGTTCTTGATGAGTCCTTACGAAGAGCCGAGCTAAATCACAGTGTCACTTACGGTAGGTAGTGAGCACGCCGCTCCATGACTAATGCTTTTTCTCGTGTTGACGCTAAACCTGTGTTAGAATGGTGTAAATTCCAACAGAATTTTATGCATAATTTTAAGATCGTTCTTTGGGTTAATGTAAGCACTGAATAATGGTAGTAATTTGAAATTATGCCATTTTCTAAATGACCTGAATTCATTATTATAATGGTTGCTTTATTGAAAACATTTATCAAGTATCTAATTGACTGTGAAGATAACTCAGTAAGTTTGTTTCACATTTTGTAAAATTTCTATTTGAAGACAGTTCTTAAATCAGTCAACTACTTGCCAAGTGTTTATTAAGTTTCCATTATTTGTCTGGCCCTGCGCCAGGTTCTTGGAATATAGCTGTGAATAAAACTGTGCTATCATCGGGCTTACGAAGTAGAGAGCTGTTGTGAATGTTACCCAAGAATTACAGGGCGCTGTGGGAGGAGGTGGCAGCTAGTCTTCGGTGAGGGGAGAACAAGGAAGGTTTTCCTGGAAAGCAGTCTTTAAGAAGACATCTTGTGAGCAGGCTGGGTCTGAGGGTCCCTGTGGCTGACATAAGGAACCTAACCCACCCTGTAGAGGAAGCCCGCAGATTTGCCGACGCGCTCCCCAGAAAAAGAATTTCCAGGACATGTCGGTAAGAGACACGAGAAGGGTTTATTAGGGAGTTGGGGCACACTGAAGAGCAGAGTGCGGGCGCTCAGAGAAAGGAGGCGCTTAGGAGCTGGAGCTGGGTGCTGAGGGGTGTCTTCAAGATGGGTGATCCAGGATGTGTGTCCTACTGTCTGTCAGGTTACAGTGCGCGCTCAGCGTGTTTCAGGTTGAGATCCACTGCCCACCAGTGTTACTGCTTCCTTTGGGGTTGGGGAAGGACAATTCAAGGTTAAAAGGACAGGCCCACAGCTTAGATTTACAGGCTTGTTGTTAAGATCTTTAGGATTTTTTTTTCTACCTAGGTTTTATTTCTTCTACCTCAATCTGAAAGTTGAATAAGATATAGATAAGAATATATAGATGTAGAAGAATAACAAACTATTTTGTGATGAGACAGTAAACTGTATTATATCTGATTTCAAAAAGTAATTTAGTAATAGACAAGAGTAAGTTGTGAGACAAGGGTGGATAGTTGAGAAAGTAATCCAAAAACTTCTAGCTAAAGAGAAGAACTGTTCTTTTTTGATCAGTCCAGATAAGCTCAGTGAAGAAATTGAGATTTGTGGAGCTACTTAAAAGAAGTAAGTAAAACTGTTGAAGTTTTGCATGTTTTGGAGAACAGAAGTACTGAGAGGTCATTTCTTTTCTTTTTTTTTTTTTTTTTTTTGTGGGTACCGGGGGTCGACCTCAGGACCTCGCGCGCCAGCAGGCACCCGTGCCGCTGAGCGATATCACCAGCCCCTTTTTCTTATGTGGGATCCGGGAGTCGAACTCGGGCCCTCGCGCTTACAAGGCAGGCGCTTACGCCGCTGAGCCATCTCACCGGCCCTGAGAGGTCATTTCTTAATCTGGTGAAGTACAGTTGTCCTCTGTCCGGGACCACCTCTCCTGCCCATACCAAACTTCGTGTATACTCAAGTCCCTCATGGGAACTGGTGTTGCCAGGTGTGGTGGCACACACCTGTGATCCCAGCATTCTGCTGAGGCAGAGAGATCGAAAGTTAGAGCCCAATGTGGGCAGCGTAGTGACTTAGCAAGACCCTGTTTCAAAATAAAAAATAGAGCCAGTGAGATGGCTCAGCGGCATAAGCGCCTGCCTGGCAAGCGCGAGGTCTTGAGTTCGACCCCCGGTACCCACATAAAAAATAAATAAATAAAAATAAAAACAGGGCTGCAGATTTAGCTCAGTGTGAAGGCCCTGGATTCACTTCCCAGCACTGCAAACAAAAACAAGAAACAAAGGCGTTGTTTTTGTGTATAACCTACCTGTATGCTCCCATGTACTTTAAACCCTCTCTAGAAGAGTTAGGGTACCTCATATAATGTAAATGCTGTGTACGTAGTTGTTACATTGTATTGTTTAGGGAATGATGACAACATTTACATTTACAGGTGCAGAGTTTTTCCCACTATTTGGCCCTGTGGTTGGTTGGATCTGCAGTTGCAGAGCCAGTGGCCAAGGCAAGCCTACTGCACCACAGAGTAGGGGATGGGGCGTGCCCTGTTCTTTCCCACAAGGTGTGGCTCTTTAGGGTAGGTCAGAGGGTGAACTGAACTGGTTTTAATTGAAATAAAAAGTGCTTGACAGAGAGATGGTTGGAATAGGTGAAAGGATTGTATGCATAACACTAGTACAGGCAAAATAGCGCCTATGGTAGTGAGTTGAAACAGTAAATTTTGAAGGATAGATTTATATTTTGCATGTATAAATGGTAATTAAGGCAGTAAGAGTACTTCGGCCTGCATTGATGAAGGCCTATGAAACAAAAACTTGATTTTTTAAAAACTAGGTCCTGGCTGAGGAAAGAGTTACTGACTTACATCTTCCTCTGTGCCAGGTGTGGGAGATAATGGAAGAGGAAGGTAGACATGGGCGCTGCCCTTTGAGTGTATGCTGTGGTCACCTGATGGTATTATCCGGTTCCTGTGCAATGGGACTGAGGGGCCACAGGTGGGGGTGACCCCTGTGGAGCAGGTGGCTTGGCCAGGAGCGGTCAGATCCAGGGGCGGCCATCATCTTTACGGGCTGCTGAGGTGAATTCACATGCGTCACGTGGTTTGGAAGGCTTTCAAGGAACTCTGTTTTGTTTTTTTGTTTGTTTGTTTTTGTTGTTTTAGGAACTCTGTTTAAAGATCGGTTAAGCATCTGCCCTGCCCTTTCCTTCCCTTCTCCTTCCTCCCTCCTTTTCTTTCTTTCCAGAAAGCCTTTTTTAATGTATTAGCCTTTCAGCGTTAGTGTTTTGCATAGGTAATATATGTACACCGTTAACTCAGTAAGTACAAAAGGCTTTGCAGCAAACAGTGAGTCCCTTCCACCCCCTGCACTTCCCATTCTTGGGCATAGCTGCTGTCATCTCTTCCTTTCCATGTGGAGAATACTCTACACTTAGGGAATTTTAAAAAATGTTCTCCTATCACATCCACTTTTTGTTCAAGATTTCTTGAACCAGCACGTACAATTTGTGTCTTTGTAGGCTTTTCACATTGCCTATGTATGGTTTCTGTTTTAGTTTTTTCTTTATTTAGCTTTTCACTTTTCCCCATATTTGTATTGATACAGTTTGTAGCTTACATTCATTGTATCATGGTAGATTATTTTCTAGTAATCCTAATATAAATATTTTATTGCTTAAAAATATGAATTTTAAATTTCAAGCTTCAGAAGGACAGGGAATGTATCTGTCTGGTTGACTAGAATATCCCAGTACCTGGAAGTGGGTTAATTAATAAATAATATGCTTTAATTGAATTAAAGAAAGAGAAAATTGTTTTGTTTATATTACTTACAGTCTTAATATTTCATGAATCATAGTTTTATGGAAGTTCCATTGTTATAGCTTATCTTACTGTCAAGTCTAGAAATAAAGGACACAGAGATGATGATCATGCACCACGCGTGTGCCAGGTAGAGACCAAGGAGAGCCAGGGTGCTTCTGCTTCTGAGGGCGACGAGGCCTGAGTCCTCGCTCCCAGCACGGGTGGTGTGGAGAGGCCGAGATCAGGAGGCTGCCTTTCCCCCGCAGTGTCTGGAGGCCAGGTGGGAAGCCTCGATGTCACCTGCACAGGGCAGGGAGCGAGCAGGCACTGTCGCTGCTAGGCTGGAAGCTGGCGGGGTCCTGGCCTTGCCACTGATCAGGAGCCCATGTCAGTGGAGCTCTCCCTCCCTCCCACAGGAGGTTGCCCCGGGTGACACCGTGTACCCTCCCCAGGGGGTAAAGGGGGCAGAGGGGGAACCTGGGCTTCCAGCCCCCTGGGGAAGTTCCTCCCACTCCTCCCAGAAAGGCTTCGGTAGAGATTTACTTCAGCCCAGTCTGAAGATGGGGTGTCAGAAGAGCTTCACGTTTTGTTTAAGTATAATCCGACCCCAGATGTCAGTGATAAAACTAGTGTCATAGTGTTAAAACATTACTAATTTTTTATCAAGTGATTTTTATTTGGTACTTGGATTAGGACCTGGGTTGCTACTGGACAGTGAACAAAGCTCCATGTTATGTTTTTAAGTTCAGAAATACTCAAAAGCACTTGTATTTTAACCACTGTGGAGAAGGGATGCAGAGAATGGCTGCTCTTTCAATTACAAACTTACACGCAGATTTTTGTAGAGCTGCAGAATAAAGAGACCTAACTCTAGGTGGGAAAACAATTTAAAAACCCCTTACATTTTCAGCTAAATTCAGGGAGACAAATAATTATGATTTCTGAACTATTAATTTTTCCTGTACTACCACCCTAGAAATGTTATAAGTATAAACGTATAGATTTAAATTATTTATTTATTTGTTTTGTTTTTTGAGACAGGGTCTCGCTATGTAGTGCAGGCTGGCCTTGAACTCACTATGTAGCCCAGGCTGGCCTCGAACTTAGAGTGATCCTTCTGCCTCAGCCTCCTGAGTGCTAGAATTACAGGTGTGTACCAACATGCCCAGTAAAAGTATAGACTTTAGATGGGTAATGACAAGTTTTTCTTAGTAAAACAAGTTTGATACCAGGAGAGTTTTGAATGGCAGGAGACTGCAGATAAAGATGTCAGTAATGATGGAAAGAGGAACATCATCATTTTTAATCTTATTTAGGACTGTCAGGACTCAGTGAACTTTTTTTCAAATAGCCAGGAGAGTAAAGATTTTAGGCTTTGCAGGTTACATAGGTTTCTGTTATATATTCTTTGTTTTCTTTTTTACAATCTTTTAAAAATATAAAAACCATTTAAGTTCATAAGCTTACAAAAACAGACTGAAGGCTGGGTTGTGGTAGTCCTTTCCTGACGTAGGTAGCTACTGGTAGTGAGTTGACCAACGAGTTGGTTTAGTTTGTGAAATTAAAAAGTCACCTTTCTTCACAGCCCAGAGTGAAGACATTTTACAGCTCATCATTTGAATACACAGTTACCTTTAGGTTCCTTTTACAGTATAGCATTTACAGTAATTAAGTTCAGCTTCCTCTGAAAGAGTACTTGGGATTCTGATTTAGTTTTCCTCTCTTATGGAAGAGGTTGTATAATTTTTTTTCTACAAAATGGTGCATTAATTGGTAGGCAACATAGTGTAAAATGTAGCCTAGTTGAACATTCAGGATAGATCTTGTACATAAAGAAAGGGTCTGGCTATTACGTTTTCAGATTTCGGAGATCGAGAAGGAGTGATTATTTTGACACTTGATCTTCACCTTGTAGTCGAACTCTTTCTAAGTCTTCACTGTCTCACTTCTGATGCTGCAGTTTCCTAGGACACATGAGACTTGATGTCTCAGAGATTCTTCACCGTGGCAAAGCTCCACTCCTCAACTCTTGCTCTTTAGAAGAATTTGAGGAAATGTTAGTGTCCACTCTGATCACCATAGTTACCAGATTCTTGACTGTATCTGAAAAATAAAACTTGAACACTATCAAAATGTACAGTAGACTCTTTTTATATTTGAGGTTAGTTTTAAGTAACTAGCTGGAAGATTTTTGAATAGTGACCCTATCCTTGAAATAATTGTAGAGCATCCTAAATGATTATATTGAAATAAACTACACACGTAATTTCTGTGTCGAAGTGGTAGAGAGTGCTTGAGAATAAACTTTTAAAGCATCTGGGGAGTGTGGGGAAGCCCTGCTTCTCTAGGAAGAGTGGATGTGTTGTTCATGTGTCCCTCAGGACGTGAGCTCCTCACGGGTAGGGATTTGTCCGTTTTGCTCACTGCTGTACCCATCATTCTAATGCCATGTGTGTCACATAAGAGGTGTTCAGTAGAATGCTTGGGCATGAATTGAACGTATTGTTCTTATCTATTAGCAGTGCCACTTCCTTTAAAACATACTGGGGTAACTTAATCCTAATAGCTGTACAAGCCTAAAAAGAATAGAGGTTATTTGTTTGAAAATTTTCTGTAAATAAGATTTTTGACCGAAACTGATCTTCCAGTTAGTTTGCTTTAAGTTCTCCACAAATATGTTCTTATTGTGCCATTTTTCTGTTTTTTTCTAGCTATTCTGTTCGAATGTGTACATACAGTCTATTCTATTTATCCTAAGTCAGAATTACTTGAGAAGGCTGCCAAATGCATTGGAAAATTTGTTCTGTCGCCTAAAATAAATCTGAAATATTTAGGTAAGGTGGTTGATCCTTTTGATGGAGACTGTAGAGCAAGCTTTTGAAATTGCTGGGCACTTGCTTCAAGTCACTTCCTATAATGTGGTCTTTGTTTCTAGGACTGAAGGCTCTTACCTATGTTGTCCAACAGGATCCCACCCTGGCTCTTCAACACCAGATGACAATAATTGAATGCTTAGACCATCCGGATCCCATTATTAAAAGAGAGGTAAACTGGTACTTTGGTGTATGTGAAATGTTAAAATTTTAAACTTTTCATTGGTATTTTGGAGATTTAGTTGGTGGGCTGTGTATGTTTTAATTTTGCATATGTTTATGTCTACTAAAGTTTAAGTAACTTTTCTAAAAAGTGCTTTCAGTGTCCACAGGAATGTCTTTAAATTATGAGGGGAGAGGTTGCATCCAATTATCTGTTTGAGTCCAATAATTTTTTTTAGCCTGAACATTGTATCAATGAGGAACTGAATTTTAGTCCTAAGGCTTCGTGTTAGTACAATATAAGATACAATTTATGATAGTTAATTAGTTTTTCATTATTCTCTATCTGTAAAATTTGTTAATGCATTCACTATTGAATAGGAATATTAAAAGAATTAACGAAGGTGTCTATAAAGTGATTTGAATTTCTTGGGAGAGAGGTATAATCACATAGTTTTGTTTTGACATTTTTCTTTGGTAATATTGCTTTAGGGTTCACTTGGATGTCTATATAAATATTTTTATTAATTCTCATATAAATAAATCACTCGGTATCTTCATTTAAAATGCTGCATGGGACCAAGTTAAGAAGAGTGAAAAACTTTAAAAATAATAAAGGTTAGAAAAAGAGATTGTGCTATTTAAGTATCTTAAAAGCAGTGAGATAAAAATAGAGCTATTGGGTGAACACTATTACATTTAACAATTACAGTTTTTCAAATATGAATTTTGAATTTATAAGGAATTTGAAATAAGAGTACAAGATTTGCCTTCATATTCATGTACATATATGTAAATTTAGTCACTTAATTAATTTTCTGAAAATTGTTCCTGCTACCTGCCTTGGATGAATTTGGGAAGCTTCAGATGTGAGCTTTCAGTGTCAGCATTGTAGAAAAGTGAGAAAGCTCTAATGTACGTCAAAAATAATTACGCAGCCCTAGGTACAGCTTCCTTATTGATGTATGTAATTATTGGGCTTTCATTGAGAAATGAGAGAAAGAATAGGCAACTTTTAAAATTACCAAGTCTGATGTGTTTGGCCCACTGCTTGCAGAGAAGAGTAGCTTGCATTCTTTGGGGAAGGGAGTGTCCCCAGAAGGTACTGTCCTCAGGTCTCCTCAATGCCGTTGTCACTTCTAACCTCTTACGTAGAGGCATGGAGGGACTTTGGTTCCTGGACGTGGAGTGACCTGTTGTAGGAGGCAAGATTCCCTTTTACATGGTTTTATTCATTTTCTTTCATACAAAGAAAAAAGCAAGAAAGGAGGAGTTGTCAAAGCTGAATGGAAGACGCAGTAGCCATGTAATTCCTAATGTGGTGCTCCATGTAGTTCTGGAAATGCCAAATTCAAGATCTTAGAGCAAGAAATAAATGTAGTGTAGATTATCAAAGAATACGTAACACGAAGTTTGGAGTCCAAAGAGAGCATGTCTGACACAGCTTCATAAATTGAGAGCTATTAGTGGGGGAGACCTATATATTTATAGATTTTAAATGGAGTTAAGTATTAGAATAAATTTTTTTTTTTTTTTTTTTTGTGGGTACCGGGGGGTCGACCTCAGGACGTCGCGCGCCAGGAGGCGCCCGTGCCGCTGAGCGATATCACTGGCCCCTTTTTTGTATGTGGGTTCCGGGAGTCGAACTCGGGCCCTCGCACTTGCCGAGCAGGCGCTTAAGCCGCTGAGCCATCTCACCGGCCCTAGAATAAATTTTAAAAAGAAGCTGGTGACATAGCTCAGCAGCATAGTGCCGGCCTGGCAAGCTCAAGGTCCTGAGTTTGATTCCCAGTACCCACCCCCCCCCGAAAAAAATTAAAAAGAAAATGTTTCAAAAGATGTTATTTGTACTTGAAGTCCTGACTGTAAGGATTGAGAAATCAGAAAGAGTCCTAAAGATAATTTCAACACATTTGATAAATGGGCTGGGTGGAAATTGTTTTATAGCTAACATTGATCAGAAACACTGGTAAATGGTGCCTTCTCAGTATTACACTCGACTCATGGATCACTGGGAGTTACGAGATCTTTAGAACTTTAATTCCAGGACTCAGGAGGCCACACGGGAGCTTGCTCTGGCTCTGGTCTTTCTTCCTCTTACCTGAGGCAGCAGAGGAATATTCATTAGCACCTGGAAAGTATCTGTAATGTAGTTCTTTCTTGATACCTGAGGTTCTGAATGTTGGCCTTGTTAACACGGAAGTGCTTGAGCTATCAGGCTTTGTCCATCCGTCAGAAACTGTGTGCCCTCAACTGCTAGGCCAACTCAAGTACTGTTTTCTGTTGTTTGGGCAGCTCAAGGAATACTGCATGTACACACACACATCCCTATAGGTGTAACTAGTGTATACTTACACCTATTAAATGTTTAGAGAATATGTTATAAACCTTGAAACTTTTTAGTTTTTACATATTCTGTCATGTAGAAATGTCACATATTAATTATCCCAATAGAAAATGTTTAGACTTTCAAATTCATCCCCTCCCTCTCTTCATTCTTTTCTTCTCCTTTTCTTTCTCTCTCTTCCTCCTTTTCTCTTCCCCTTCTCTCCCCTCCCCTCTTCTGCCCTCCTCCCTCTTTCTCTCCCTCCTGCCTTCCTTCCTTCCTTCTGGCAGGATCTTCCTGTGTAGCTTGGGCTGACCTTGAATTCACTGTGTAGCCCAGGCTGGCCTTGAACTTGAGATCCTTCTGCCTCAGCCTCCTGAGTACTGGTATTACAGGCATGCGTCACCATGCCCAGCTACAATTTATTTTTTGGCAATAATTTTACTTTTCTTTAACTCTTTTTAGTTAGAATTTGCATTTCTTGATCACCTATTAACTGACTGCCCAGTAGCTCTACATACAAGCAGAATAATCTGTTGTATTATAAACAAATATGCTACTGTGGTTTTTGGTGTTATCATGCATAGTTTCATAATGCTGTTTTTACTCCTCTTCCTCAAATAGACTCTGGAACTTCTTTACAGAATTACGAATTCACAGAATGTAACAGTTATTGTCCAGAAAATGCTTGAATATTTACATCAGAGCAAAGAAGAATATATCATTGTCAACTTAGTTGGCAAAATAGCTGAGCTGGCTGAGAAATATCCTTTGCTTGGACCATGAGTCCTAAAATACCCTTGATTAGCCATCGACTTTAATGTGATTGGTATAGATGTGGCATTTGCAAATTGGGTTCAGACACCCAGTAATAAATCGCATTCTTGATTTTTAAGCCTTCAATTGTCCAGTATAGGAATTAGTGCAGACTTCTTGGGGGATGGCTTTCTTCCTGCGTGTGTGTGTGTGTGCGTGTGTGTGTCAACAGGAAAACAGCGGAACGTCCACCAGGTTCCTCTTCCTTTCTGTCTTGCGGGCGGAGTGTGGAGACTGAACCTAGGACCTCTCACCACACGCACTCTACCACTGGGCTGCACTCCACTCCCCAGATCCTCCTCACCTACTCGGGATTCTTTTCTGAGTAAATCTTCTTGTTTGGGGGAAGGGAAGGAGTGGGTGGAGGACCAGTGTCCTAAGATGCATCCTCTGTGATGTTGTTTATCCTGGCACTTGTCACAGTAAAGCAGTTGGGAACTCAATTTGCAGTTTACTTTTATCTTTGTTTTCTTTTTAAAGAGAGTGAGAAACTTACAGGTTTACAAGGATGTGACATTCTTTTAAAGATGTCTGTTGTTTAATTCTAAGAAAGGATGAGTGAGAAATGTTATTCAAAGAATCTTGGAAACTGCCGAAATACAATTTTGCCCTAGACAGAGCTGTAGCTCTGGCCCAGAGGAATGGTAGCGTCTTAGAGCCAACGTGGAACATGATAGAGGAGAGGTTACATAACTTGTTCAGATAGTCACACCACAGCGTTTAGCCTTCCTGAAGTGCAGAGGATTTTTCCATTTATTTTTTTCCTAGTTAGCTGGCTCATTTTTTCAGTATTTTGCTTGTATGGATAGGATGCTTTCTATGGGTAAGCCCAATACTAGAGAAAGTGATATAAACTCAGTTTATAAAATAAACTTTTATTGAGCATCCATTTTACATAAAATTGGGGTAGAGAACATTTGATAACAGAGGTTAAAGATAACACTGCTGCACTAGAATGGATTGGGGTTATTTTTAAAAGGTTGCTGCAGAAAGGATAATTTTAATAAGTGGCATTTGGAGGTGTACTTGTTCTTAACACCGTGGACACATATGCTCCTGATAACGCGTGGTTTATTCAGACGATGAATGCTGTGTTTTCAGTAGGGGGAGATGTAATGCACCCTGATATCCCCAGTAACTTCCTGAGACTGCTCGCAGAAGGTTGGTAAAGATTTTTAAGTGTGTTTTTTATTTTTTATTACAGAGTCCTTAGGGAATTTAGTGGAAATTAAAACAGTGTGTCAATTGATTTGTAGGTTTTGAAGATGAGACGGAAGACCAGCAGTTAAGAGTCTATGCAGTTCAGTCTTATCTCAGTTTATTAGATGTGGAAAACGTATTTTATCCACAGAGATTTCTTCAAGTTATGAGTTGGGTGAGTAAAGTACATTACATCATACAGCTTTATAACTATTATAACTATTTTTTATAAAAACCGAATACTACCATACTTCCATATTTCCTCCAGAAATCATTCAGTTCTACTCAGCTCATTCTTGTCTGTCCTTTCTCTCTGCCAGCTCACGTAAGCAGTTGTTTATCTGGGTCTCTGTTTATGTTTACATTGTTTGTCATGTTTTTTATGTGAGTCCACATTTGAATATGTGAACGTTTCCGTATCAGTCCTGTGTTACTTTTGTATTGCCACATAGCAGTGTTACCACAAACCTAGTGGCTTCAAACGACCCAGTTTCTGTGAGTCAGGACTCGGGGCCTGGCTTAGCTGGGTGCTCCTGCTTAGGTCTCCCCGAGTTGCAGTCAGGGTGTCAGTGGGGGCTGCTGTCTTCTCTGGAGCTCGACTGGTGAAGGACCTGCTTTCAGGCTGGAGCTGCAGGTCACGTCACTGTGCATGGCTCTAATTATCATATTTGTTAGGATTGGCGTTACTTAGCTCTTGACTTTTTCTCCCATTCTCCTCCTTACTAGCTGTAAATTTTCCTTTGCCTCTCTCTTTTCTTGCTGGTGTCAGCATTACACTTAACATGAAGTTATTCCATAAATACCACTTAGGAAAGGTTCATCCCCCCAGTTCACTTTGTAAATGATCCTTAGGCCAACAGAATTGTATGTCACCTAAGTAAGGTAGACATAAGAGAAAGGATGTGTAACACAGATCAGTGTCCCTCACAGTCTGTCCTACGGACCATCTATGTCAGAACCACTGATGCCCAAAATGTGTACCCTCAGTCCCCATTGCAGCTGTACTAACTTAGGATAGCTGAGGGAAGAGACTAGAAATCTCTCTGTGGGATTTTGTTTTTTCTTTATTTTTGATAATGTGGTACTGGGGCTTAAACCCAGGGCTCTGGCACTGAGCTATGTACCCCGAGTCCTATCTCATATTTTATTTGAGTCAGGAACTTGCTGAATTACTACGTTGCCCAGGCTGGACTTGAACTTGTGATCCTCCTGCCTCAGCCTCCAAAATTGCTGGGATTACAGGTGTGCACCCAGGCCCAGATAGAAATCTGTGTTTTATGAAGTACTGCAGGTTACTCTTAAGCATCCTAACCTGAGAACTGCTTGTTTAAACTCTTGCTGGAAAGTAATGACAGAATGTGAAAGTGCTTGTAAAAACCAACAATTTAAAAATTCAAAAGAGCTGGGCATGGTGGTGTACACCTTTAATCTCAGCCCTCAGGAGGCCAAGGCAGGAAGATCGCCATGAGTTTGAGGCCAACCTGGGCTACATAATGAGTTCAAAGCCAGCTTGAACTACATAGCGAGACCCTGTCTCCAAAAAAAAAAAAAAAAAAAAGTTTAAAAGAAAACTGATTTCTAATGGTATTTTTGCTTTACATATTGTTAATGACAGATACATGGAAAATCTTTTTATATTGATTTCCATTTCTTTTGTATTGAGTATGTCATTCTTGGTATTATTTTAAACTGAAAATCTGGAATTTTTTCTTTAATAATTTCTTCACTGTGAGAGTATGTTTAATCTAGGTTAATTTCACTCTAACAGTAACACTTGGGTTTCTGAGAATAGTTTACTGTGTAACTTGCTGTCTGTGTAATATCTTTTTTGTTTTATTCCTAGGTGTTAGGAGAGTACTCTTACCTCTTAGATAGAGAAAAGCCAGAGGAAGTTATAAACAGGCTCTATAAGCTACTCATGAATGACTCCATTTCTTCAGAAACAAAAGCCTGGTTGATTGCTGCAGTGACCAAGCTGACACCTCGAGCCCAGACTTCTAGTACAGTGGAGAGATTAATCCAGGAATTCACGGTGTCTTTGGATACGTGTATGCGGCAGCACACATTCGAGTTAAAGCATTTGCATGAGAACATAGAAGTAATGAAGAACTTGCTTCCAGTCAATAAGAGCTGTGAAGACCTGGTGGTAAGACGTGTGTGTTCCATCTTTTTAAAAGTTGTGTTGTCTAAACATACGGAGTTCTTCTTTCATTTGTGATATATGAGGAATATATCAAAATATAGTTTGTGTGGCGCTTGAGAAGAATGTTACAGTTTTTCTCACATAAGTAGGAAAGAAAATTTGAGAGCTTCCATTGAGTACTGATTCCAAACTGTCAGGAACAAAAGAGTATCTCTTCTGGGGAACTGCAGTAAAGATACTTATATCCTGTAATGAGCCCTTATATTTTTTTATTTTTATTTTCTTTAAGAGTAGGAAAATTTATTGGTGAAAAGGAATGGGGAATAGGAATGGCTCCTGAGAGACAGGAGGGGTCCTGAATGGGTTCTCCAGTGATCCCTTTTAATATATAATAATTTAGGAATTTATTTTATCACCTTTGAAATTCTGTAAGTCATTCATACTCTTATTTCCTTTTTCTCCTTCCTTCCTTTTCTTGCAGTATTAGGGATCGAACCCAGGGTTTCGCACTGAGCTACATCCTCAGCCCTTTTTTAATTTTTAATTTTGAAACGGTCTTGCTAAATTGCCAGACTGGGCTCAAATATATTATCCTCCCGGCTCCAACTGCCAGAGTGCTGGGATTACAGGTAGGAGCCACCACACCCAGCTCATACTCTTATTTTCTTTGAGAATATTTTTTTAAAAATGGTCCTCAACTATGTTTTGTCCATCAGCTATGTAAATTCTTTACTGCTTGGAATCTGATCATCCGCCTTCGGTTCTTCTGCCTACTTTCAGCAAGCACACCTTTTAACCTGAAGTTGTGAGTTACCCCTTCCTCTTAATTCAGCCAGTCTTTCCCTCTGATTGGTGTAAATTAGAAAACTTCCAGAGGGAAACCAAATTTGTTCAAATTTTTGTGTGTTAGATCTTTTACGTTTGGGAAAGAGAAGAGAACAGATGATATCCCCACTAATGTTTACTCACGTTTTCCTGTCTTGTGGTTTTTTTTTTTTTTTTTTGTGGGTATCGGGGTTGAACTCAGGACCTTGCGTGCCAGCAAGCACCAGTGCTGCTGAGCGATATCACTGGCCCTTTTCTTCATATTGTGGGTACCGGGAGTTGAACTCAAGACCTCGCGCTTGCCAGGCAGGCACTTATGCCACTGAGCTATCTCACCAGCCCCCTTGTGTTTGTTTTGAACACTTGTTCTTAACTTCTCTCAGTAGCTCTTGAAGGTGGAGGCCTTGCTTTAGTGTTTAGTAGGCGTTCTAGATGTGTTCACTAAAATAGTGACTGTGCTGGACACATGTTACTCCAGGGTGCTGATGCTGGTCACTGCGCTTCCCTTTCCCCTGGTAAAAATATCGATGGTGACGTAGCCCCATCTCTTCACAATTGTATTGAAGCTGACCCTTTCCAAATTCGGGGTGGGAGATGCCACTCTTATTTTTGAGAATTATGTGCTGTTGTAAATTATCTGAGCTGTTTACACTTCTGGCCGAATTGGAGAAGCAAATCTCTGGTTACTGAGATCATTCTGCTCTCCTCTTTTGAATGCATCATTTTCTTTATCTCCTCACGTTTTCTCCTTTCCCCTTCACTCTTTCTTCCTCTTTATCATTTCTTTATCTTTCCACTTAGAAAAGTACCTCTTATACCTTTCTACTCTTGCAGAAATTAATTCTTTATCAATTAATTCTTTATCAAGTTTTCAGATGGAAAGGAATAGGATAGTTAATGCGCTGTGGGAAACTGAATAAAGACCTCTCAGAAATGTCCAATTCTTAATCCCTGGAGGCTGCACACATATCACCTTATGTGTAAACATGTTGTAGATGTGATAACGTTAAATATTTTGTGACTGGGAGGTTGTCCCAGGTCGTCTAGGTTAGTCATGGATGTAATCACTAGAATCAGAGAGAAGAAACAAAATAACAGCAAAAGCAAAGGTGGCAGTGCTGTGGCCACAAGCCAAGCAACACAGGTGATCCCTAGGAACCAAAGGACACAGGAGTGGGTTCTCCCCGGAGCACAGAAGGCACCGGCCCTGCCTGCACCTGATTTTAGCCCTCAAGAACAGAAAGCCAGTGCAGTCACCCTAACTCACCGAGTGTGCACGTGTCTCTCCTGGGAGGATAAGCCTGATGTGATGCCCTAATGTATTAGTTGCTCACAAATCCATTCTGCTGTGCCGCAAAATTGTATGAACTGCAGATGATTTACACTGGATGATTCTTAGCTGGGTGATCTGATTATCAGTATTGCAGAAAGCTAGAGAGTTGGGTAGTATTTTTAGAATTGAGGCTTCTGTTTTTACCTTAAAATTTTGTTTAAGGGTATATGGGCTACAATTATTTATGTGAATATAGTCTGCTGCTTAGAGTGAATATTTGAATTCCTAATTTCTATTTAATTTTAATGTAGGTAGATGCTTCCTTATCTTTCCTGGATGGTTATGTGGCTGAAGGACTCAGTCAGGGGGCAGCACCTTACAAACCTCACCACCAACGCCAGGAGGAAAAGCTTTCTCAGGAGAAAGGTATTTTCCATGGGCCTATAAAAAGCTAGATTATAAGGGCATAATTTTTATGCAGTTGATATTATAGTCATGTAAGTAAATGACTAAGGACATTTATTTTTTATTTTCCCACTTTAAAACTGCTTGTGATTTTCTTAGCCTGACTAGGTTTTCAGATACTCAGAAATAAAAAAGTTAGCTTTTGAAGTCTTCCTAAAGCCGTGGTCTGCACATATATAAATGCCCAAGATATGAGCACCCTCCTGGAGGTTTGACAGAACTGGAAGGGGAAATGATGCTAGTCCTTGTGCCAAGGGGCTGGCTGAACACAGTAGTGTGAGCCCACCTGTAGAAGTTTCCAGAAGAAACCCTAATTACTGTGGACTAGTGGGTTACATTTTCATTCTGAGCAATCTGATGTGTAAATATGAGAAAACTTCCAACAAAATACCTGATGAGTGAAGTTAGGAAGAGCTAAGAAAGGAAAGAATAACTTTCTGCCTGTCAGGGAAAAACTTCTGTCATGGTTTTGGTAAAGATGCACTCATTAAGTTATTCAGATGGTGCATAGGAAGTGTGCATATGAATGAAGGGAAAGCATGTTTTGGAGTTCAGAATGTCAGTACTGAAAATTTAGATACTGAAAGATCTTTTAAAAATTTATTCATCGGGCCGGTGAGATGGCTCAGCAGCGTAAGCGCCTGCCTAGCAAGCGCAAGGTCCTGAGTTCGATTCCCGGAACCCACATACGAAAAAAGGGCCGGTGATATCGCTCAGCGGCACGGGTGCCTGCTGGCGCGTGAGGTCCTGAGGTCGACCCCTGGTACCCACCAAAAAAAAAAAAAAAAAAAAATTCATCATTCAGTGATTTTTTGAGTAGGTATTATTTTCTAGGTTCTGCTAGTGTTAGTTACAAGTATAACTAAATAGTTGATCCTAAAGTGAGACCAAGAAGATAAACACTGTTAATAGGCTTGATGTTACCTTTTTGCAGAAGCATTTGCTCTCTTAGACTTTTACATTAAAATTTTTTTTCATTTTATTTTAATAAGAATACAACATGAGATCTACCTAACACATTTTTAAGTGTATAGTGCATTCTTGTTGCCTTATGGGTACAATGTTACACAGCCTGTATTAGTCAGCTTTCCTGTCACTGGGATGAAACACCCAACACCCACAACTTAAAGAAGAGAGGTTTAATTTGGCTCATGGTTTGGGATTTTTCAGTCCATGCTCGGCTGGCTCCAAGGAAGAAATGGCATGATGGAAGGGTCTGGCAAAGCAAAGGTGCTCACTTCATGGCAGCCAGGAAGCAGAGTGGAAAGGGAGGAGCTGGGGAGGGAGGTGCCCTATCCAAAGGCACACTCCCCATGGCACACCTCTCCCAACCAGGCCCCACAGTGAGTCACTCTGCTGATGAGGACAGCATGCCCGTGATCCAGTCACCTTCCAGAAGCCTCTGAACAGGAGACTTTTGGGGGACATTGTAGATCCAAACCATAATGGTCTCCCACATTTCCACTTTTCAGATCCATAGATTTGACTATCTTAGATGCTCAAGTGAGATCATTCTGTATACGTCTTTCTGTGACTGGCTTATTTTGCTTAGCATAGTATTCTCAAGTTTCATCCATGTCATGTATTGCAGAATTTTCATCTTTTTCAGGCTGAACAGTGTTTCTTTATATGTATGCACCACATTTTCTTTACCATTCCTCAGTTGATGGATACTTCAGTTATTTTCATATCTGGGCTGTTGGCTATTGTGAATAGTGCTGCAGTGAACGAGGGAATACTGATACCTCTCCAGAGCCTGCTTTCAGTGCTTTTGGATGAATACTTGGAAGTAGGATTGCTGGGTCATATGATAGTTACTTTTTTTTTTTTTTTTTTTTTGTGGGTACCGGGGGTCGATCTCAGGACCTCGCGCGCCAGCAGGCGCCTGTGCCGCTGAGCGATATCACCGGCCCTTTTTTTGTTTGTGGGTACCGGGAGTCGAACTCGGGCCCTTGCGCTTGCCAGGCAGGCGCTTATGCCGCTGAGCCATCTCACCGGCCCGATAGTTACGTTTTCAGTTTTTTAAAAGAATCTGCATACTGTTTTGTATAGTGGCCACTCCGTTTTGCATTCCCATCAGTGGTGTGCATGGGTTCCAATTTCTCCACATTCTTGCCAACATTTGCCTTTTTTGTTTTGTTTTGTTTTTAGTGACAGCTATGCTGACAGGTGTGAGTAATATTTCATTGTGGTTTTGATTAACATTTCCCTTATGATTAAAGACATGGAGCATATTTTCATATACCTATTGACCGTTCATATGTCTTCTTTGGAGCAAAGTTTATTCAGGTCCTTAGCTTATTTATTTATTTTTTTTTGTGGGTACTGGGGGGTCGACCTCAGGACCTCGCGCGCCAGCAGGCGCCCGTGCTGCTGAGCGATATCACCGGCCCCTTTTTCGTATGTGGGTTCCGGGAGTCAAACTCGGGCCCTCGCGCTTGCCGGGCAGGCGCTTAAGCCGCTGAGCCATCTCACCGGCCCTTTTAGCTTATTTTTTAATCAGGTTATTAATTTTCTTTTGGGTATCGAATCATAGGAATTCCTTACATATTTTTGTAGGTTAATCATCAAATACATGGCTTGCAAGTATCATCTCCCATTCTGTAGGTTGTCTTGTTTCCTTTGCTCTGTAGCTTTATAATTTGATGTCTTACTTTTTTTGTTGCCTGTGCTTTTGATGATATCTGTGAAATCTTAAGGGGCAGGAGGAGAAAAGGCATCCATATTGGAATGGAAGAAGTAAAATTGTCCCTCTTTATGGACAACATAATTTTATATGTAGAAAACCCTAAGGAATCCTTGAAGAAACTCTTAGAACTAATAAATTCAGTGAAGTTGGAGGCTTTAAAATCAACATACAAATCAGTTGCATTTCTCTCTACTGACCAATTATTTCAGAAGGAAAATAGGAAAACAGCTTCATTTACAATACTACTAAAAAGACTATACCTAAGAATGAACTTAAGAAGGTGAATAACTTCTATACTGAAAACACTGTAAAACACTGATGAAAGAAATCAAACAAAACACAAACAAATGGAAGGACATCCTATGTTCGTGGACTGGAAGACTCATGTTGTTAAAATGTCTTTACTGCTCAGTGATCTACAGATTCAAAGAATCTGTCTTTTGAGATTTTTGATATATTATTTACTGTTAGACCCTTCCCCATTAAATTCTGTATATATTGACAGACTATTTGGGGGAAAAGATGAAGTTTTAAATTGGAATTGCCCAGTCTGTGGCTACTTCTCATAAAGGTCTGTGGCATCCTGGGCACAAGTGAAACTCTGCTGGAGCCCACGTGGAGATGAGGCCCGGTTCTGTGCTGGAGTCCGTGTGGAGATGGAGCCCATTTGTTCTGTGCTGGAGTCCGTGTGGAGATGGAGCCCATTTGTTCTGTGGTGGAGTCCGTGTGGAGATGGAGCCCATTTGTTCTGTGCTGGAGTCCGTGTGGAGATGGAGCCCATTTGTTCTGTGGTGGAGTCCGTGTGGAGATGGAGCCCATTTGTTCTGTGCTGGAGTCCGTGTGGAGATGGAGCCCATTTGTTCTGTGGTGGAGTCCGTGTGGAGATGGAGCCCATTTGTTCTGTGCTGGAGTCCGTGTGGAGATGGAGCCCATTTGTTCTGTGGTGGAGTCCGTGTGGAGGTGTGGCCTGGTTCTGTGCTGGAGTCTGTGTAGAGACGGGCCCCAGTTGTTCTGTTTCCTTATTTTCAGATGTCTGGAGGCCATCAGTGGCTATTACTGAAGCCAAGGTGGGATAGGAAGGGGAAGTAGGAAAGGGAGCCCAATTCCTGACAGTGCCTGTTTTCTTTCTTAAAATAAGTTAAATGGCTGATGGAAATATAATAGATAGCCCTGAATTCCCCAAGCTGATGCAGTTTTTGCCAAGTACATTTTTTTTTCCTGTAGAGTCATTATAAATGAGAGTAAGCTCTTAAATTAGCCTTTTCTTCTTGCTTCCCAAATCTATTTTTTAAAAGTACTTTAAAGCAAAATTGAAATTGCGTGAGTTTAGATTGTTACAGAAAAGGAATTTGGCTATGAGGCAACACATAATGTTTAATAAATACTTGTGGAATAAATTATAAAATTATATATTATATATTTTAAAATTTTGTCTGTCTATAAGACAGAAAATAAAGAATAGGATAAGATAGGTAAAATAGGTATTTTTGCATAAAGAGTTGTTAATTCTGGAATCCTTCAAATGTCAATCAGTTCTGATACTTCTTTGGAAACTTTTATAAATCATTTCTAGAGAGAACTAGGTAAACGAAACTTTAATGTGTGATACTTAACTCTCTTGGGTAGAAAAATGTTTGGTTTATAAGAAAAAACTCCAGGAAAATACAAGATACCAAGAGTTAGCAAAAATAAATGAGAACAAACTTTATTACCAGTTCCCACCTAAGAAAAGCATTTAGGAGTCAATGTTGATTATAGAGTAAAACATTATTCAGAAGTCCTATAGCCCCAGTGTAGAATAACACCAGAAATAGTATGGGGAAATAGTGTAATTTTCTCTCTGTTGAACTGCGGCTTTTAGAAAACCACATCAAGTTGAGGTTGTCTCTCAAAAAATAAAATTAAGCTGGACATGGTGGTACACCCCTGTAATCCCAGCACTCTGGGAGACTGAGGCAGGAGGATCATGTTAGTGATTTAGTAAGACCCTGTCTCAGACTTTAAAAAACAGACCGGGGATGTAGTTCAGGGCAAAGGCTCCAGGTTCAATTCCCAGTACTGCAAAAATAAATAAAATACAGTAAAATAATAGTAATTAAATAATTTAAATAACTTAAATACTTAAAATTAAATAATAATTAATAACAGCTAAGAATGATCAGAGAAGTGCAGCCAAACAGTCCAGATATAAAAGAATTGCAAAGTAAATTAAATACAGGAATGTGCATATTCGCCAGGCCTCCGGAGTGATGAAGGGTACAGACAGGTCAGTGTCGGTTGCCTGTGCCCGCTGCCTCAAGTATGTATCGTTACTTCAGTAACCCCAGCTTCCGGGCGGGACCCGCTCGCGTCCAGCTCATGCGTCCTCTTCTGCGGGAGCCGCCCTGGCCCCGTTCTTCGTCTGGTTCTCTTCTGCATGTTCAGCGGCCAGCTTTCCTCTCCTTCCTCTTCCTGCAGTCTGTTCTTCTCCCTCTGCTCCCTGCATGCACGTTGAGCTAACTCCTCAGACTCTCTGTCCTTTAGCCATTCATCATTGCATGAATCACAGGGGCAGTTTTCACTGAAAAATGAAAGTTACGTGATTTGGATTTCATTCTCAACCTGAGCCTTTCCAGGCCTTCCTTAAATGACGGTCTTTAATTCTGTTGTCTCAGTATGGGAATTTTATCTCTCTGCTCTCTAGATTCTTTCCATATCTAGGTTTTTTTTCTGTCTACTTTCAGATTCTCAATCTCTAATTTTGAAGTTTTCTGCTCTTTGGTTTAACCTCTGTGTTTAATAATGCACAGGAAACGTTTCTTGAGCACGGCACTGTTGCTGCAGCGTTAATGCAGAGGCTAGATAACTATCACAAAGGCTATTAAAAAGAGGCCAGTGAAAAGCATAGGAGGAGAGGATGTTATGGCTGAAAAAGACCTTAGAGAGATTTAGACAGGTAGTTCCCAAATGATTGTGAATCAGAGTCATACCTTTTTTTTTTTTTTTAATGAGGCAAATTTTCGAGTCCTACTCATAATACCTTCTTTACCCAAATCTTTGAAAGCTTGGATCTGTGTATGAAAAGATTCTTGGACAGTTCTGTCAAGTCAGCTCTGGAAACTTCAGGTCCTGTTTGTCAGCATCTGGAAACTTGCCTTGGTCCTAACTCTTCACATTGTGGATGAAGGAATTAAATTCTTACTGTCAAACCTAATTCACATCAGACTTACACTGGGAAGTTATTCTCCTGATACTTAGCCCCTCTTTTTTCTCCTGAACAATGGTTTCTCTTCCGTAACGTTCACTTAACTAACAGGCAGCTCTTTTTTTTTTTAATTGGTATACTTTAGATATGCATAGTGATCACATTCATCATAGGGAATTTGTACCTGTACATGGTATATCTTGCTGCTGCTTTTTTTCCCATTCCCCTTCCCTCCCTTCAGCCCCTCTTCCCTTCTTTATTTATAAAATCTTTGTTTCCATTTTTTCCTTCTGGTCTTTTTTTCTTGTCGCTTTTCCCCCCTACCTTGTTCCCCTTCTCATTTGAACATTTTCTTCCCATTTCCCAGTATCCATATATACATTTTGGTCCTTATTTACACTTTTGGTTTTTCACTCTAGAGAAACCATTTGATATTTACATATGTGTGTCCGATTTATCTCACTCAAGAGTATGGTCTCAAGGTACCTTGATTTACCTAGAAATGTCTCAAGCTTATACTTCTTTATGGCTGAGTGTAGTATTCCATTGTATTAAAAAAAAATTATGTTTTCTTTATCCATTCATCAGTTGATGGGCATTTGGGCTGTTCCCAAGGTTTAGCTATTACAAGCCCTGCTGCTATAAACATGGGTGTGAACATATCACTGTGGTATGATGGTTTTAATTCTTTTGGGAAGATATCAACAAGGGGAATAGCTGGGTCAAATCAAACCTCTAGTTTTGGTGTTTGAGGAATCTTCACACCTATTTCCACAGTGGTTGCACCAGTCTGCATTTCCACCAACAGTGGAGAAGGGTTCCTTTTTCCCCACAGCCCCACCAGCATTTGTTATTGATTTCCTGATAATAGCTATTCTTTCTGAAGTGAGTGGAATCTCAGTGTTGTTTCAATGTTTTAACTCTTGAATGACCAATAAGGTTGAACATTTTTCATATATTTGTTTGCTGTTTGTATGTCTTCATCTGAGAAGTATTCATTTCAGATGCCCATTTTTGGATTGGGTCTTTAAATTTGGGGGGTCTGATTTTTTTGAGTTCTTTGTATATTCTAGATAATAGTCTTTTGTTTGAGGAACAGCTGGCAACATTTTTTTCCTGCACTGTGGGTTGTCTCTTCACTCTGTTGGTGGTTTCTCTTGCTGTGCAAAAGCTTTTTAATAAAATGAGACTCCAGTTGTTGATTCTTTGTGATAGGGCCTGTGTGATCAGGGTTTTGTTTATAAAGTTTTTGCCTACACCACTGTCTTCATGAGTTCTACCTATTCTATCTTCCAGCAGATTTAGTGTTTTTGTTTTAATATTTAGATCTTTGATCCATTTTTATTTTAGTTTAGTGCATGGTGAAAGATACGGGTCTAGTTTTAATCTTCAGCATGTGGAAAGCCAGTTTTTCCAGCACCATTTATTAAAGAGGCTGTCTTTCTTCCAGTGAAGGTATTTGGCTTCCTGGTCAAAGATAAGGTGGCTGAGTGTGTTTGGAGTTGTTTCTGCATCTTCTAATCTGTTTCATTGATCCTCCAGTCTGTTTTTTTGCCAATACCATGTTGTTTTTATCACAGTAGCTTTATGGTATAGTTTCAAGTCAGGTATCGTGATGCCCTCTGCCTTGCCTTTGTTTCCCAGAATTGCCTTTGGTATTCTAGGTCTCTTCTTGTTCCAAATGAATTTTAGGATTGTTTTCTCTAATTCTCTGAGATATTTTATTAGAATTTTGATTGGTATTGCATTAGATCTGTATAACAATTTCAGAAGTATGGCCATTTTCACTATATTGGTTCTTCCTACCCAAGAACAAGGGATACCTTTCCATTTTCAGAGATGTCTTCCAGGTGTAGCTGGCTTTTGGATTTTGAGTCTGTTGCAAGATCCTGCCTCTTCAATTTACTGTGGATGAGAAGTTGCTGCCTCCTTGGCCTAGTCTCTGGCTCTTTGGCACTGGCCCTTATGACCCTTAGGCAATCTCAGTCTTGGTATATGAGGAAGAACAACTGATTAAAACTAATTATATCACTTTGGCTAAAGTGGTACAATCAGCAATAACAATGGCATCAAACACAGACTAGAAAATGACAATCTGTGGTAACTATTAATTTGCCACCTTTAACTATATGAACTAGATCTGTGGTTAAATAATAAAATCTAAAACAAAGCAGAAAATTGTATTTAGTAAATAAGCCCTCAATATGGTGATTTTACCCTCAGGGGAGAAAATTCAAAAGAGGTATGGGGGAAAAATAGATAAATAGAAGAAGAGGAGGAGATTAAAAGCAAGACTGGAAGACAAAGGAAGATTACACAAACTTTGGAAAACTGGTCAAGAAGACAGGTGGGAAAGAGAGAAGGAAGAAATAAAAACAAGAACAGAACAGAACAACAGCAATGAAAGAACTAGAAAACATGTTCACACTCATAAAAATAACAATCAAGAAAAAACAAAACAAAAACAAGAAAAGAAAGGGAAAAAAAGCCCACTTCTGGGTGTGTTTCTGCTGTCACTGTGAGACAGAGTGGGCAGACAGAGCCCGGATCTGTGTTTATTAGTCCCAGCAAGCCAGCCGTGGATTTACGGTAGGGTAGTAGGTAATCCCAGCAAGCCTGCACCTTCAGTTCCACTGAAATTCAGGCTGGTTTCAGCTGTGAGGCTGGAACCTGATTTGTTCAGCCTGTAGCACTGTGTGCCTCCTGCTGGCTTGAACTTGACTCCCTGACCTCCTGCCGACTTGAACTCGGCACCTCACCCTGACACTGGCAGCTGCTAGATGGAGCTGCCTCCAGCTGTTCCAAGTTCTGAGCTCAGTTGGGCCCTCTCCAAGATGGCTACCAGCCAATCACCCTCTCCTTGGGGCCATCTGAACCTGAATAACTCACCAGCCACTGCAGGCCACTGCAGGCCACCTGTCCATTCCACTGGTGCATTGCTCTGTGGAGGCCTCTAGGGTCCCCATTAGTCACTTTGTCTACAGATTTGAGCAACCCCTCCCACACACTCCGGGGCCAGGGAGAGAGCTCTGCCTGCCACCTCGTTCTTCTTCATTGAAGTCTCTCTCTTCGCTCTCCCAATGGGCTTTAATTCTCATTTCAGATCCTTGCTGGGTCCTGGGGACCCACTTCCCTCCTTCTTCTCTTCCTTACATTGCTATATTCCAGTGTCTGGACACCAAATCTCGGAGAGGCGCTTTCTCTGCTGCTCACCACTCCACCGTCTTCCCGGAAGTCCCCAGGCACTCTTTAGTGCCCTTTGGGGTAGTTTCCGTTTCCTTTGGAGGAGGCCGTATTAACACCATAGTTGGGAGGACAGCTCTGGAGCTCGTGTCTGGGTTGCTCTGGCTCTGTCATTTCCTATGTTTGTAATCCAGGGTAGGTTTGTGGCAAACTGCCACAGTCTCCTCATTTATAAAATGTGGATAATTTTCAGAGATTGATGTGCTTTCCAAGACGCTTTTTAAGATTTAAGAAGGTCCTTTTTGTTATAATCTAGAGTCACAAAAGATAAATTTGCCATTTGGGATTAGGTTTAGCTAATTAGAATGTTAAAAAGTATAAAAAACGTGAGGCCTTATACATGGGAGAGTTTTTGCTGTCTTCCATTGAAGAGACTGAGTAGTATGAAGCCCAGGGCTAAGGATGGTTGCGTGATGACACAAACCCAGACTCCACCTCTCTTGCTGTTCAGGCATTTTTGTTGGCTCTTTCACTCCCAGTCCCAGATGTCTCACTCTACCAGTCAGCTTGCATGATAGCCAGCAGGAAAGACGGACATGGAGAAGAGATTGTGTTTCCCCCAGGAGGGCTCCTCCCAAAGTTGCACACAAAATGTATGCAGGACGTCATTGGCCAGAACTCCTGTTACATGGCAAAGAAGTCTGGAAATGTCCCTTTTCTGGCTGGCCATAGACCTAGCTAAGAAGTGAAGGTTCTGCTAGGCCTATTGGTGCACAACTGTAATCCCAGCACTTTGGGAGGCTGAGGCAGGAGGATTGCAAGTTTGAGTTCAGTCCAGGCAACTTCATAATTTAGCAAGACCATGGCTCAAAATAAAAAACAAAAAGGACTGGGTATGTAGCTCAGTGTGAAGGCCCTGGGTTCAATCCTCAGTACCTTCAAAAAACAATAAAGATGAGGGTGCTATTACTTAGAAAATGAGAATGGATATTGGCATCTGCTCTGCCATAGTAACTATGCATTTTCATGGCTCTGATTGCATTCATTTAGGTTATACAGATTTTGAAGAATCAGAACTCAAGTAAAGTTTGTTCTTTGCCAGGAAGGGAGATTTCACATTGAAGGTTTCATCAGATTATTTGGTACAAGAATATGCCTAAGAATATCTTATTAAGCAAAACATGGTTATCCCTTCATTTAAAGCTCATTAACATATTTTTGCACGAGTGCAGCTACTTTTCAGTAGACCTGGTTTATCAGTTATCTTTTTTACTTAAATTCTTTTTAGCATCTAAGGGAAATAAAGAGATAGGAATGAAGGACATTTTGTCTGTCACCTAATATACAAAGATACTGTATCATGTATATTCAATAAAGGGTAGCTACATTATTATTATATAAATATTATTGTCATAAATATTTTAATACCAAAGCCCCTGACAGTTTAAGAATTATCAGTGGATTCTGGTTTTCAGTTAGTTCAATGGTGAATGGACTGATAATTTTTGCTTTTTTTGCTTTGTTTTAAAGACGAACCTTTGTTATTGTTTTAAAATTCTAGTTCTCAATTTCGAACCATATGGACTTTCCTTTTCTTCATCTGGTTTCACTGGACGACAGTCTCCTGCTGGCATTTCTCTTGGTTCGGATATATCCGGGAATAGTGCTGAGACAGGGCTGAAAGAGTAAGTTCCTTTCTTATTAAAATTGATGACATGGGAGTGTTTAAATGTCACTTTAATGGGAGTTGCTTTCATCCATTGTTGAGTTCAGTTATGAGCAGACTGTGCTATTAGGAGGTGGGACCATGTTGGAGGTGGGCTACTGGGGGTATAACCTTGAAGGGTGTGTTCTTCTCCCCAGCTCCTCTGATTTTCCTCTTTTGCTCTCTGCTTTCTGGCTGCCATGGGGTAAGCAGATTTCCTCTACTATGCCCTTCCACGTGCCATTTCTGCTTTGGAGCCAGCCAACCATGGACTGAACCCACTGGAAACTGAGCCAAGTAAACCTCTCCTCCTTTAAGTTGCGGGTGCTGGGTATTCTGTCCTAGCAACAGGAAAGGTGACTAATACACATCTTGGGTCATTTCCAGACTCCTTTTGCAACCAGACTTCTGAATCACATGGTCAGGAGTAGTAACACTGATCACCCTACTTCTCGTCCTAATTTCCTCTCTTGGTCAGCTTTCCCATTGCTGGGATAGAGGCCTGATACTGGCACCTTTAAGGAGGAGAGGTGTAATTTGGCTCATGGTTTTAGAAGTTTTTGCCCTTGGTTGGCTGCTCTGAGGCAGATAGAGCATGGCTCTGGCTGAGGAAAGCCTGGAGCATGGAGCTGGCTGAGGAAAGCCTCTCAACTCATGGCGGCCAGGAAGCAGAGAACAGGGGAAGAACTAGCGGGGAAGGGTCAGGGACAGGTAGAGTCCCCAGTGTCATGGCCTCACAACTCACCAAAAACACACAGATGTGTGCTTACTCATCTCTCGACCATCTCTCAAGCCAGTCAGGTTGACAGCCTCAGTGAACCGTCACAAGTAATGATTACAACATCGCTGTCACCGTTCAGAGTCTGCATGCACCAAGTGAAATGAGTGATTATTCTGAATCGTTTTGCTCAGTATACTGATAAGATCACAAAGTAATGAAAAGGGCCCGTTCCTTGTAAATGAGCTATATCTAAAAGTGCAGGATGTTTTATGTAATAGCAGCGTTGTTGGACTAAATGTGATAAAATCTCAAAGGTGACAGCTTTGAAGGATGACATCTGAATTTTAAATTTTCGTATTCATTAAGAAGTTGGTCACCTTATTTTCATTATATCTGTCCAATGAGATGGTTATTAAAAATTCTTATCGGAAGAATGACACAAATAGATTATGAGAATGTAAAATGATAACTTATTAAGTGCCATGAGTTAAAATTTTCCCTCTTACCCTGTTTTTCCCTCCTCTATTTGCATCCTTATTTTCTTTGCCAGACATTTAATTTCAGTGCTCCCAGCATGGGAGCAGATGTGGTTTGTGAGTATATGATAGTGAAGATGACAGCAATTAAGTATCCCAAACAGGGAACAAAGGAGGAGGGGAAGGAGAGACAGGAACCTTCCAAACCCAGGGAGGAGCTTATACAATATTTTTAAAAATAATTTTAAAAATTTTATTAGTCCATATTTGCAGTGCATCATGATTACGTTCATCCTGAGGCATTGGTGTATGTGCATAACACACCTTCATTCTTTCTACGTCCCCTCCCCCGCAACCCATCCCTGGGACCCCTGCCCGTCTGTTCACCTGCACAGCAGAGGGAGCATCTGCCACTTTAGACGTGAGCTGCATCTGGGGGGTGGGATGGGCCTTGCAAATCTTCCACGACATGTCCTGTCCTTGGACAGCTAGCATTGGCCGAAACTGCTAAGAAATACAGTAATATACGCTGTTTTATTGTGAGATGGAACTTGGATGAGCTTAAAATTTGAAAGAGGACCACATGTCACGCATTCCTTCCGATTAGGAGCCCGTGTGGTGATTGGCGAGTGAGTCCACTTTTGAGGGGAGACAGCTGCTCTTCTCCAGTCTGACAAGAGGAGGGCAGATTAGTAGCAAGCCCAACTTCACATATCTTTCTTATGGAAGCCCTCTACCACACGGCACCCCACCTCAGGTGGGAATTCCTCGAACTGAGCTGAGGAACATCCCTGATCTTTCTCAAGTTACGTAGTCAGAATTTATGTCTGTGTTCGAATGGTCTGATTAAAAACAGTACAGAGGCACAATATATAAAACCACGTATTATTCTAGAACAGTCTCGTCAGGATCCAGGCATATATGACTCATATTTTTAAAATGTTCTTTTACAAAGTTTTGTAGCGTTCAGAGGCTTACTTTGTGTTTGAAATGGCCTTATGTTGTTCTTTAGGTATTTCCTCACTTTTTGGACTGTCTGTATGTAATGTATGACAGGACATCGATTTTGATTAAAAAAAAATGTATGTAGTGAAATCATAGGGAGAAATCTTTAAAATAGCTTGAGGCCCCTTTTGACCCCCTCTCCTGTTTGCCTGCTGATGCTGGCGTTTAGTATGCAGAATATGAAGGTAGAGGCCGCCCTTGCGATCCACAGCTGAGGGAGGGAGAGGAGGAGGGGCTGTGCAGTGTGGACGGCTGTCTCGAGTTGGACCAGGCTGAGTGGCTGGAGACAGCTTTGGGATTCCACTCTCAGTCCTGGATGTGGCTCCCCTGTAGGGGCTCGGACTTGGTGTTTGGGAGGCAGCCCCCATAGCTGACAGTGCTGGATCAGGCCAAGTGACAGCCTTTCCCACAGCCGGTGGATGTCCTTCATCGGCGCAGGGTCTGTGGGGAGCAGCGCGGGTCCGCTACCTGCTCCTCCCCTTCTAAAGCCAGTATTCCAGTCATTTATCAGTAATGCCTGGGGACTTGCTTTTGTTTTTCTTTTTATAATTGGTGGGTACCGGGGGTCGAACTCAGGACCCCGCGCGCCAGCAGGCGCCTGTGCCGCTGAGCGATATCACCGGCCCTTTTTTTTGTTTTGTTTTTCGTATGTGGGTACCAGGAGTCGAACTCAGGACCTCGTGCTTGCCAGGCAGGCGCTTATGCCGCTGAGCTCTGTCACCGGCCTCTTTTTATAATTGAATAATTTTGGTTAACGGAGCAAAGAGGTACTGTCACCCAGCTGTGGGTACTCACGAAGCCCTAAAGGGGCCCAGCTCCTTCTAGGGGTTCCTGTGACCACTTTTGGATCTGCTTTTGGCAAGGACAAGCAGTTTTCTCCTAAGAGGTTTATTACATAATTGTGTTTTTCTTCAAAAGCATTTTAGAAATCTTTTTTGGTACCTGAAAGAAAGGAGGAAATGAAGATACTTATAAAGAATTTCTTCTCAGTAAAAGTCACGAGGAGTGAGCCAGTTCCCAGTAGGATTTTCTTTATTAATATTCAAATTTTCCATCACCTACTTACTACTTTATAGCACTAATTCTTTACTCAGTATGAAATATAACCACCTGTTTGGCCTCATACAAAAAATCAAATTGATCAGATTCCAACTAGTTAGATGGGGATAATAATCAGTACAAATATTTTTGAATTTACCCTATTTAGTAGGGTGGGGTGGGCGTGCGTGCGTGCATGTGTGTTACTGGGCATTGAACCCAGGGCCTTGCACATACATAGGCAAATGCTCTACCACTGAGCTATATCTCCAGCCCTCCTTATTTTGAGACAGGGTCTTGCTAAACTTGCTCCAGGTAGTCTGAAACTTGTGGTGCTCATGCCTCAGCCTTCAAAGTAGCTGGGGTTATAGGCATATGTGCCATCACACCCAGCTTGTAGTATGAATTTAAAAGTGCTGTTTTAACCTTGGCAGGAATACTTCGATGAGCCAATTGGAAAGGGCACAGGTTTTTCATTTTTGTTTTTTGGTAGCTCTTCTTCCATGCCTCCCAATTTGATTGAGATATGATTGGCATATAAGAAGTGTATATATTTATATGTTTGTGGTATACAGCATGATGTTTTTTTTTTTTTTTTTTTTTTTGTGGGTACCGGGGGGACGACCTCAGGACCTCGCGCGCCAACAGGCACCTGTGCCACTGAGCGATATCACCGGCCCCTTTTTCGTATGTGGGATCCGGGAGTCGAACTCGGGCCTTCGCGCTTGCAAGGCAGGCGCTTAAGCCGCTGAGCCGTCTCACCGGCCCAGCATGATGTTTTGATATGTATGTACATTGTGAAATGATTAACACAGTTGATCTAAACATAGTTTTTTATATGAAGACAATGAGGCAGTCTTGGGCTGTTTCATCCTGTGTTTGTGCTTGTATTAGTCATTCCAGATTCACAGCTGTTAACTTTTAAGGTAACATTAGGTGAGTCCATGTTCTGAATTTGGTCCTGGAGTTTTTGCCTAGCTGTCTTGCCTTGGCTTTGGGGCTGGCCACTTGGCTTGTACTACTTTAGCTCTTTTCAACTTAGTTATAAAAAAATTCCTAAGCCTCTTGCTTTTTCCTAAAATCTTTTCCTTTCCTTCCTTCCTTTCTTTCTTTTCTCTCTCCCTCCCCCCTAGTCATATTAGTAAAAGTGAATAACAAGATTCATTTAGGTATATTGTATGTGCCTGTGATGTGTTTTGATCATTTTTATTCCTGTTACCGGCTCTCCCTTTCATCCCTCATCCCCCAATCTATCTCCTTCCCCATCTCTAGTCTGCTTTCTTTCCTTTCCTCTCTGTCTCTCTCTCTCTCTTTTTTTTTTTTTTTCATATGTGGGTACCAGGAGTCAAACTCAGGACCTTGTGCTTGCCAGGCAGGCGCTTATGCCGCTGAGCTATATCACCGGCCCTCTTTTTCTTTCTTTATGTAGATTGCTTGTATAAAATACGTGGTACCTAACTTTCTGAGACTGACTTATTTCATTTAACATAATGGTTCCTGCTCCATCTCCACCAAAACCTTTTTTCTTTTCCAGACCAAACCTCATTTCACATTTATTAAAGTACATTTATAATAGTTGAAAATGTAGTGTTCACATTAAGAAAACCTTTTAGATTCAATATAATTTTATACATAGGAGTGTATTTAAATTATTTTTTCAGCTTTCAACAGGATTATATTGTGAAGTTATATTTATGAATGATTATTTAATGAATTTAGGGTTTTTGTTGGTTTGTTTTACAGTACTGGGGATTGAACCCAGGGCCTTTGCACTAGATTACATTCCCAGGCCTTTAATTTTTTTTTTTTTTTTTTTTTTGAGACACGATCCCACTATGTCGCTAAGTTGCCAAGGCTGGGCTTGAATTTGTAATCCTCCTGCCTTGGCTTCCCAGAGTGCTGGGATTACAGGCATGCACCACCATGCTCAGCTATGAATTTAGGTTTAATCCCTTTATATTGCTAAGAAACTTGAATCATTTCTGATCTTTATCCCATCAGAATTAAAGATTTTTTTAAAAAAAATCAATGGAGGAAAGACACCAATTGATAATAGTTCTGTTTTTGTACAACTTATTCTAGCAATTAAATGAAAATTAAATGATCTGCGATTTTTAACTTAGAGTTCTGCCACCATGAAGTCTGCCTCGCAGGGCGGTTGAGGTTGACTGTAACTGAAGTGAAGTCTAGTGATCTAGGTTTACTTCTGGTGGATGACATATGATATGGAAGCAGTCTTCAGAGGCCGTGGGCAATGATGTGTTTTTGAAAGAAGGCCTCAACACAGTAACTATTGGGCAGGTATTTAAACTGGAATAATCTCTTCCATCTATCTCCTTAGGACAAATAGCTTGAAGCTGGAAGGTGTAAAGAAACTGTGGGGGAAGGAGGGCTATCTTCCCAAGAAGGAGAGCAAAGCGGGGGATGAAACGGAGTCCCCACCTGTTCCTCCAGAAAGCGCAGCGTTGGAGAATACAGACCAAGCTGGAACAAAACGGGATCAAGCTCAAGTCCTCGCCCAGTCTAAAGAAGAGAAAGAAAAACAGCTGTTGGCATCGTCATTGTTTGTTGGGCTAGGATCAGAAAGTACAATCAATTTAGTAAGTAGTTTATTCTTCTAAGAATCTGCGTCTCCTGTTTGTGCAGAGCACTGGCTCTTCTTTCAAAAGCTTCTGGCTGACCTCTGCATACCTGGCAGAAAGTGGCTTCCCAGCTCTTGTCTACCTTCGTCTCCCAGCCTCAGAGCCACCAGTGACACCCATTTATGTCCTCAAAAGAGAAAATCTGGTCAGCTTGCGTCAGGTCTTCTCTAGCTTGATCAGCTAGGGCAAGGGTCCAGACGAAGTCACAGGTATGACCAGAGTCCCGCGTCCTCTGAGTGGATGCGACAGTTGACAGAAGTCTCTTCAGCATTGATAGTCAGCAGAATTGGCATCTCTGTGGCAGGAGTGTATCTCAGAATGGCTTTTTTAATAGTGAAAATAGGCATCAATTTGTTAGTTGTCTATGGAGAATGGTGCATAAATTTTCATTATTCGGCCTCTAAAAATGATCACTACTCGGTAAAATGAAAAATACCTTATTAATGCATAGACCATGAAATCGCAATTATTATAGATGAACTGAAACAGAGTTTGATCATCTCTGTATTTGAGGGTAACTTAAACTACTCTGGAAAATTTTTAAAAAGGATATGTTTCTGTTTCTCACTGTTTTTAATTTGTCCAATTCTGTATTCTAGTATTCTGAAATATAACAAGTTTTATAATTGTTCATGACTGACTCTTTGACCTTATTTCTGACTTTATATGTTTTTAATGAGAAATAAGACTTAGTGAATAGTTCAAAGATATATAGTTGTCAAAATTTGAGGGCTTAACATTTTATTCATCTCTGGTTCTGTGTTAATCTTGCTTGATAGATGGAATCTTAGCAAGTTAGTGAATTGCTCATTTGAGAAGAATGTTTAAAACTCATGACTAGTAAAATAATTTCTTTCTGTATTATTATGTTTTATTTTTATAGCTAGGAAAAGCAGACACTGTCTCTCACAAGTTCAGAAGAAAATCAAAAGTCAAGGAGGCCAAAAGCGAAGAAGCAGCCAGTGCCCATAATCTGACCTGTTCTCTTAATTCTCTGTCAAACACGGCCTACGAAGAAAATGATTACTTGGCTACTTTGCAGGATAGAGGAGACACAGAAGCGAAGGCATTGCCCCTTGGCTCAGAACTTCTGGATTCAGAGTCTCTCTCAGAACTGCCTCTGGTTGGGAAGCTCTCCCACTGCAGCCTGTCTGCACCTTCTTTGTTTGCTGGTAGCGACATGGAAGTTTTTCACCCTCCTTTGTCTGCTGCAGCTTCTGCATCTGCTGCAGCTTCAGTGACCACAGAAATCGCCTTAGCCTCTTCCTTTTTGGGAGAAACTACTGAGGACATGCGTTCGGGTCATGTTGAGGTCTGTAGTGATGAAACCGTGACCGTATCTTCTTACAAACTCTGGAAGGACGATTGTTTACTAATGGTCTGGTCAGTTGCTACTAAGAGTGGTTCCGAGTTGAAAAATGCTAACTTAGACATTTTTCCTGCAGAAAATTTCAAGGTAAGACAGTGAATGGTTTGTCATTTTTTTTTTTCTTCGTGGGTACTAGGGGTCGAACTCAGGGCCTCACGTGCCAGCAGGCTCCCGTGCCACTGAGCGATATCACCGGCCCTTTTTCCCTATGTGGGTACCGGGAGTCGAACTCAGGACCTCGCGCTTGCCAGGCAGGCGCTTATGCTGCTGAGCTATCTCACTGGCCCCCATTTTTGCTTTTAAGTGGACAGTGGTACTAAGCATTTCTGCTGTTGGGTCTTCTAATCATTTATAAGTTTCTTTTATATCTTTCTTACCTCTTTAAATAAAAACAGGTGGGAGTTGTGACAAATTTTTGTTATTTTAAGTAGAGGAAATTATTTAAAAGGGACCATCAAACATAGTAACGATTGTACTGGTTGAGGTCGATTGTGAATTTCAGTGGCGCGCAGTAAAGAAGTAGGGCTCTTGGCTCCCCCTGCTTGGCGGCCAGTCTTGCTTCTGCACCGTATTAGCTGTGTTACATGGTGAAGATATTTAACTGCATTTTGCCTCAGTTTCCTCCTGTTTAAATGACAACATCGATAGTGTGTGCCTGTTGCTGTGAGGTTTAGGAGTTAATATCTGCAAGGTGCTTCTAGCAATAAATGGTGTGTGATAAATGTTATTACTATTTTAGGGTGTATTTTGTGTTCTCTCTTCCTGTCCTTCCTGTCCTCTTTAAATGTCTTGTTTACTTTTATCATAACCACTGAAACTAAATTCTCGAATTATTTAACAGAACCAGTTGGCACATCAAGGAGTAAGACTCCTGAAGGGTAAACGTGTACACTGTCTGCGTTATTGCTCTGTGCGGAGTGCTCGGATCAGTTCTGTTTCCTCTCTGCCTGCAAGGGGTGTCATTTCTGAAAGTGTGTCTGCCTGCATCGTTGCCTGAATGTCCTTGGTCAAGTTATTTGACCAGTACATCTGTCTTCCATGTAACTGACCCTGTTACCTGACTCTACCAGTTGCCTGACCTCTACCACCAACGCTTGAGTGAGGGCAGACAGTGGGAGTGCAAGACCCCTGTGGGAGTGCAAGACCCCTGTGTTATTATTGTTCCTTAAACACTGCTGGCTTCAAATCTGGTGCAGGGGCTGGGGCTGCAGCTCGGTGGTCGAGTGCTTGCCTAGCATGCTTGGTGCCCTGGGTTCCATCCCCAGCACCACATTCACGTGCACACACACACACACACACACACAGCCTCGTGCCAGCCAAGATCAAGAGATGAGCATTTAACAGTCTGATTAAAAACAACAAACCTGTATGTAGGTTTTAACTGTAATGTCATCTGTTACATGGTTTTGGCTCGTATCATATTTATTAGTTATGTGTGCTAGTGAATTTTTTGTTGGTCATCTTCATAATGTCCCTTATTAGCTTCTCACATTAGTATGATTTTGTACCACTTCATTAAATAGGAAATTGGTATTCATGGAATAGAGTGTATTGTTCCTTCCTTCAGTATCTTTTTAACTTTTATTTCCAGATCAGCGAGCAGCCTGGATGCTGTTTGCCTGTAATGGAAGCAGGAAGCACCAGAACTTTTCAGTATAGCCTGCAGATGGAAAGCCCTTTCACAGAAGAGACTCTCTCTGGCTCTGTCAATTATCAGATGGCGGATACTCATGCTGTTCACCTGGAATTTTCTTTAAACTTATCACTATTAGATTTCGTTAGGTAAATATTTTTGGTGTATGAATTTGTCATTATTTTAGCAGATGTTATTAGACTTTTCTCAAGACAGAAGCACCGTGATGGGTGCTAAGGTGTATAACAGTTAAACATTAGTCCCTGCCTCCAAAGAGCCTCCAGCCCAGGCAGGCAGCCTTCAACACCACATTAAATACACTCGTAATTATGAACTGTGCTGTGACGAGAAGATAAGCGATACAGTGAGGTACTGTGGTATGAGACCTGATTGGGTTGAGGTTGATTGGTGATCTGGAGAAACTTCTGAAAGCAATACTTCGGTATTTGAAGAATTGAGATAACTTCAAAGATTCTGCATGTCCTTTTAAGCTCTTTAAGTTTCATTTGAATTTTTTCTTAAATTCTATTATGCACTAGAGATCTGTAAGAAAATTACTTAAAATAGTTATTAAATTTTATTAAATGTACAGTGAGTATTTAGCATTATATTAGACACTGCAGTGTTACCAAAATAACTGCAAATAATTTACCTCTTTTCATTTAGTATTATAAATGTATCATAATGTATTTGAGCAGTTTTTAAAACAAAGGCTGCCTGAACCAAGAAAGCAAATACCTGTGAATATTTGTAGTCTTTTTAACTGGGACCACTATTTATGTTACACTACTGTCATTTTTGCTCAGTCCTGAAAGTCTTTTAGTGAAAACGCATCTATCAGCCTGTCACAGTATTTATGCCTGTTGCCCTCTATTAATCTAACTTTCAAAAATCTTGCATTCTGTCCTCTGAAGGCCTGATCCATGGTGAGCATTAGTTACCTGAGGAGACCATTATATGTAACACAAACAGTTGTTTTGTGCATAATAATAAAAACCTCTGTATCTTTAAAAATATTTTTTCTTGCTATGAAATCAGCGCATAGTTATTACAAAAATTCAAATGCTATAGAAAAATGTAAGTACAATATCCAAGTTCCCTATAATTCCACCCCCAGGATACCCCATGTTAGCTATTGATCTTTAGTCTCATAACTATTTTTAAAATACTGTATATTTGTTACAATTTTCTCAGTATAATTTATTTAAGGTGCTGGGTCTTTGTATTCATACTCCTTTACATGACTTTGAGAGAAAATTTTATTATCCCCAAATCCAAAGTATACATGAAAGAAAAGTTTTGTATTACATTTGAATGATTCATGAAACTACTTGATAAAATCTTACTGGAATGACTAACACCCAGAAAGAGAGAACCTAGTGATTTATGGAAAAGTCATAGCAATTTAATAATAGCTCCTGCTTTCAGTATTTTCATCAGGTTGGAATATGGCAGTATTCTAATCATATTTGGTTAAAAATGATAAACTTTGTGGTATTGATATTTATAGCAATTATATTTTATTTCCACAAGTCATTAGAAATCCATTTGTTTGGAATTACTTCATATTTACAGATATAAATCTAATTTTAAAAATTATTTTCAGGCCATTAAAGATCTCAACTGAAGACTTTGGTAAACTGTGGTTATCCTTTGCAAATGATGTGAAGCAAAATATAAAAATCTCAGAACCTCAAGCTGCATTGCCTTCTGCCCTAAAAACGCTGCAACAGAAACTGAGGCTTCACGTGGTTGATGTTCGAGGTTGGTGGCGTTCTGCAGAAGCACCCTGTGTCCTAGGCGCGTCGTCCTGGGCACTTCCTCCCTGTCAGGATGCAGATCAGGCCTCGTGCACGTGCCTTAGCGCACAGCTTCCTGTGATGAGTGTCTCTCAGATGAATGGGCTTTTCAGACCATATTAAGTAGTTTTTAATTGACTACATACGACATAGAATGTATCATTGTAACTACTTTTAAATATAGTGGCATTAAGTACATTCACAGTGTGCTGCCATCACCACCAGAACGTTCCATCTTCCCCGATTCAAACTCTTCACCTGTTAAAAGCTAACTGCCCACTTTCCCTTCTTCCTCCTTCCCGCACAACCGCCGTCCTGCTTTTGGTCTCTGTGTCACTGTAGGTCCCTTACCTCAGTGGAATCACACAGTGTTTGTCCTTTGCAGTCTGGCTAATTTCACATAGCGCAATGTCTTCAAGGCTATCCGTATTGCAGTATGTGTCAGAATTTCTTTTCTTCTTCAGCCTGAATATTCCACTCTGAGAATGACCACCTTTTGATCATCCGTTCATCTGTTGTGGACACTTGGGTTTTTTCTACTTTTTGGCTGCGGTGAATAATGCTGCTGTGAACGTGGACATGACATATCCATTTACATCCTGCTTTCCGTTCTTTTGCTTATGTCCCAAGTGGACTTGTTGGATCATATGTTAACTCCATATTTAATTTTTTGAGAAATCACCAAATCATTTTCATAGCAACGACATTTTACATTGCCATGAGCAGTATTCAAGGGTTCCCGTTTCTCGGGTTGACGCGCACTTCCCTAGTGATCGTGAGGCTGAGCAGCGCTTCATGTGCTTCCTGGCCATTTGTGTATCTTCTTGGAGAAACACCTGTCGAAATCCGTCTGTATTAAAGTTTTCGTTTTTGTTTTACTGCAGGCAATGAAGGGCTGTTGGCCTGTCAGCTGCTTCCGTCCACCTCCGGCCTGCTGCACTGTCGCGTTCATGCCCACGGATTAGCGCTGTGGTTCAGGTCCTCCTGCCCCACCCTTCCGGACTATTTATCGTCTCAGTGTCAAAAGGCAATAGAAGGATCCTAGCAGAGCCTGCTGGACTCTGTCAAGATAAATGGTTTACACAGATAAACTTATTTACCAAAGTTGAAGAACTCATGGTACTTCTCATGAAAATGGGGATTGTTTCAAATTGTGATTAATGTGTTTTCTTTTAGATTCTTGGTCAAGAACAATCCCCAAGAAAGTTTATCCCTACACATTTACTCAGGATTGTATAGTATGTTTGGGTCCAGAAAAGTGACCTAAGCTAAATGTTATAAAATGCTGATTTATATTAGCATAAAGTATAGAGGTACTTATATAGAAGTACTTTAGTATAGAGGTAATGAAAATATCTATTTTGTTATAAATAATTTTATAGCAAGTTTACTGTAGTACTGGCTAATTTGTAATAAAGACAAGATTCATTTCTCTGTATTAATGGAGTGGAGACATAAAATTGATAATCCCAAAGCTGACTGCTGCTTGGCTTTGGAACGCGGTGTGTTGGGTAAATCAGCCTTTCGGTTACGTTTGCTTGGACGACTGTGGCCTAAGCTGAGCGAGCACACACGTGAGCAGTTGCGGGACGCCCACGAGTATGAGGGATGCTGGGGAGAGATTCAGTCTGTGGTGCGGCTTTTGCGTAGACAATTTATTGTACATAGTTCCAGATAATTTGGCTATAAAATTTACCTGTTTTCCATTTTAAAACTTAAACTGAATCACTGTATTCTCATTTAAAACTAGAGCATTTGCAACATATTTCTGTATAGAAACAGACCCCATGAGAAAGAAACAAATAGAAAAGGGTTTTCCATGTGACTAGTGTCTTAGCCAGTTACCACTTTGTTTGGCAAATTAAAATTTGTGACTAGCATATAAATGTTCGGATTATCTTCCCTGTTCTTTGAATCTACTCGTATTCAGTGGATCCAGCCGGAGCAGTGACCAGCTAAGTGTACCAAGCAGGTTCTGCAGTAAAACACCGTGTTCAAGCTATAGCTGTGTCTGTATGGCCTCTGTCAGAATCGTCGTCGGCAAAGAAGAGGTTATGTCTAACCTGAGTGATGGACCGGAATCTGAAGGGTGTACTTTAACCAAAGCGGTATTTTATACAACCTTATGGTGCTGCAGAAAGTAGTGTTTATTTCATTTTTTCTGACGTCACCATGGAGACAGTGTGGGTAACCCCGTGAGGTCACTGTGCTCAGCCGGGTGGGTCAGAGCCGCTTCTCACCCAGGCCGCGTTCCGCTTCTAGATCACCGCCTCACTCCTACCGGATACAGGTGCCGCGGGGCCCCAGGGTGGTCAGTAATGTGCAGAGCACAAATAAAAGTGTTGTTTTTTGGATTAATTTTTTAGTTATTTTAAAAATGTAACATTTTGTTCATTTTACTCCTAAAAACATGCAGTGAAACCTTGCTGAAAGAGTGACCGATGGCTGGATCTCCTCGTGACTTCCAGAAGGTCAGTCAGGCTCAGGCTGAGCCCCCGCGCTGTGGCAGTGGAGGACTCTGCTGACGCTGGGGCTGTTGGCCACGCACAGCTGGCTTCCACGCCTGCGTGTCCACAGTGTCGCCGCCTCGCCTGACCCTGCTGTTCCTCTGACAGTGGAGAGGACGGGCTTGCACTCCACAGCGCCGAGCAGCCTGCGGCACAGACAGTGCCCGGCGTTGCCCTGTGCCCGTGTGGTCACTGAGGCGGCGTCAGACACACAGCATGTGGCAGCTATCTGGAGGGGCCGCCGGGCGTGCTCGCGAGTGGCAGCAGCAGTTGTCGCGGGAAACTTAATGTTTACACGCAGAGCTGTCCAGTGGCGGGAGGTGTGCATTGGTGGCAGGTTTAGGGCTAGGAGCACAATTTTGGGTGGGCCACAGAGAATGTGGCTTCACTTTTGTTCTGTGAACCTACTAATCAAAAGGGTAACAGGATTTCCGTTGAAATGTTTAATAGAGTACTTACAATTTTTATATTTTAATGATTTTAAAAACAACTACTAGAGAATAGAAATCGAAGAACTCTGGATCAGTCTGTAGTCTGCCTAGGCTCACCTAATGTTTGAAGTTCTAACAGGCGTCACCGGCCTGTTCTGCATCTCGGGGGCTGCCCTCGGGGGAGGCGGAGGTCTGTGGACGGACTCCTGTCTCCTCTCGGCCATCTCAGTCGGAAAAGGCAGCCCCTGGCATCAGAGCCCCCGTTACGCGAGGGACGCTCAGCTGGGCGAGTTCTGTGCCAGGCATCCTTGCTGAGAGTGGAGACATGGAGGAATAAGGGCCACAGGGCGCGAAGAGCAGGCAGGAGGTGCTCAGGCCCCACCAGAGCGGTTGCTGGGGTGGCTCGGGGGTCGAAAGAGGCCGTTAGTGTCCTGCCAGAGACGCTGCGTGGGGAGCGGAGCCATGACCCAGCGCCAGTGTGCCGAGCGTCCCCGAGATGCCAGGGAGCGTCCTTTAACAGTATGATGCTGTCAGCTGCCAAAACAGTTGTGGTAAAAGTGCAGTATTTTATTTTATTTTTATTTTTTTTATGTCAATATTTTTCAAATGTCAATGTACTTGTCTTTTTTGTGGACAAACATGGTGTTTGTCGCAAGATTGTGAGCCGCAGAAAGTGCACTGAACTCATACCCGTGTCTTAAGGTGTTGTGCTGTGTTAAAAATGTTGGAAAAAATGCAACCGAGTACCACTTTAACAGACATTTACTACCTTACTTCCGAGTTGAATTCTGTAATTTGAATATGTTCAGTTAAACATGTAATAAATACAGTGATCTGTACTTTTCTCTGGTTTATGTGTTCTTCGTTATTTAAATAGCTGAATAATTACCAATCAGTAATTTGGTAAGCATTAGTTAAAAAGCAGAAGCAATTAGAATGGGATGAAAAGAATAATTTATTAATAATAGCACCAAAGATCCTGATCTAATTGGTTAAAAGTAAAGGCACTATTTCTGGGGTCACCTTTTCTTTTCTTTTTGGGATAAGGTCTTGCTGTATAACCTTGAACTCTGGATCCTCCTGGCTCAGCCTCCTAAGTCACTGGGATTATAGGCATACACCACCATGCCCAGCTAGGATACTAATTCCCTGTGATGGTCAGAAAGAACTCTGTGGTCTTCAGACAGATGGGTGTCTGAAGATTAGCGGCCAGAGCAGCCAAAGAAGAGTTGTATTCCTGCAACGCCTCTCTGTGCGTACCTTGCGATGCAGGAACCCTGGTAAATCAGAAACTGAGTGACCAAAGAATCCAAGTGTCCTGGCCATCTCTTCATTGTGCCTCTAACAACACAAAGTTAGGTCAGAAGCTGTTTAAATCCCACTGATTCATGCTTCTTACTGGCTGCAGTCCAGCGGGAAAACAGTTCTGAGACTTCGGTGTGCTGGAAAAATAGTTAAATCATCACACCCACCATAGTAAGTGGGAAGACGGGCTGTTGGAGGGTGGGGTGGCCGCAGCCTAATGGGGCCAGCTTTATAATTGTCCCATGGTTATTCCTCAGCATGTCTCCATAATGAGAGACAGAGGTTTTTTTGTGGTTAGGAACCGTGTGTGAGGCTATGGGTAGAGTTTTTATTTTAACAGACTTTAAGACTTTTAAAAAGAGAAACTTAATGTTTACAGCAAAATTGTTAGGAAGGTATAGAGGTTTCCCATTACCTTCTCACCTCCTTGCATTATCAGCATCTGACACCAGCTGTTCAGGGGACAGCCCCGCACGGCCTCGTCGTCATTACCCAGGGTCGCCGGTTCACATGGGTTTCCCTGTGCTGTCCATTCTTGGAGTCTGGACAGATGTGCAGGGACGTCCATCCTTCCCTATAGTACATGTGGAGTGTTTTCACTGCCTTAAAACCCTCCATGCTCTGCTTACAAATCTCCTCCTCCTTCACCACTGGTTTTTTTTACTGTTTCCATAGTTTTGCCTTTTCTGCATAGCGTATAATTGGAATTATGCAGTACGTAGGCTTTTCAGATTGTCTTTCACTTACTAATATGCATTTAGGTTCCTTCCATATTTTTTCATGGCTTGATAGTTCATCTCTTTTTAATACTAAAAATCCCATTGTCTGGGTATACGACGACCTTTTTATCCATTCCTCTGTGAGGAATATTTTTGGTTGCTTCCAAATTTTGGCAATTCTGAATAAGGCTGCTATAAAAGCCAGTGCATAAATTTTTATGTGGACAAGGCCAGCTTCCTGGGGAAATACCAAGGAGCATGACTGCTGGATGGTATGGTAAAAGTATGTTTAGTTTTGTAAGATGTTGCCAAACTCTCCAAAGTGGCTGTACCATTCTGCATTCCTTCCACGGCAAACTTGAGTGAGTGTTGTTCCGTGTCCTCGCCAGCATTTGGTGGTGTCAGTGCTCTGGATTTTGGCCATTGTAATAAGTGTTTAGTGGTAGATCATCTTATTTTGTGTTTCCCTGATAACATATGATGTCACATACCTTTTTAACGCTGATTTGTGATCTATCTTCTTTGTTATCTCCTACGTTATCTTTTAGGAGTTTTATAGTTCTGGGTTTATGTCTGTGGTCCATTTTGAGTTAATTTTTGTGAAGGGCGTAAGGTCTGTGTCTAGGTTTGTTTTGTTTTGTTTTGTTTTGTTTTGTTTTGTTTTGTTCTTGGTACATGGGTGGCCAGTTGGCCCAGCATCATTTGCATTTACTTCTTTGTTAAACTCTGTGGCTGTATTTATGTTGGTCTCTTTCTAGTCTCTATTCTGTCTCACTGCCTTGCATACCTAGACTGAAACCTACTTGATCATAGTATATAATTTTATGTATATATAGTTGAATTTGGCTAACATACATATATATGTATATGTATGTAATTTATATATTGACTAACACATATATATTGTTGAATTTGATTGGCTATGTTCCTAAGAGCTATGGATCTTTTCTTACAATGTCTTTCTTTGGTTCTGATGTTAGATAATGCTGGCCTCATATAATAAGTTATGAACTAGTCCCTCTGCTCTTACCTGGTATACTTCCTATGTTTGATAGAATTCATCTGTGAACCCATCTGGGACTTTCTGTTTTGGAAGTTTATTAATTCCTGATTCAGTCTCTTTAATAGGTAGATATAAGCCTATTCAGATTGTTTCTATTTCTGTGAGTTTGGCAGATTGTATCTTTCAAGGAATTGGTTCATTTCATCTGGACATCAAGTTGTTCATCATATTCTTTTATGATACTTTTAATGTATATGGGATCTGTAGTGATGGGAGTAATTTGTGTCTTCTCTTTTTCTTAATCATATGAGTTTTTGTTTTTTTTTGGGGGGGTTGTGGTGGTTGTTTTTGTTTTTTGAGACAAGATTGAGCTGTATAGTTCAGGCTGGCCTTGAACTTACTGTGTAGCCCAGGCTGGCCTCCAACTCATGGCGATCCTCCAGTGTCAGCCTCCCAAGTGCTGGATTATAGGCGTGCGCTACCGCACCTGGCTCATGTAGATTTTTATGTCCTCTTCACTCACTCAGTAGGCACTCAACGTTATTGAATGAATGTCTAGCAAAACCTTTCCAGTCAAAATGAGTCATCTTGGACCAGATAAGGATTGCTAGTAGTAATCCTATGGCTCTCCCTCCCAAAAGTAAAGAAAAAGGATCTGGTTTTCGATCTAAGTCAGTGGCAAGGGGATCCAGTGAAGTAGCTTGTGTTGATTTGTACCATTTGGGAGAGGAAGCAAGACTGCCTGATGAGCCCCTTGCCAGCCTGAAATCTGGTAAGAACGTCCACACCCCTCAAGAGATTTATGGCAAATGCAGTGTGGCAAGAGAAACCGACAAGGAGGGGGCTTTTCTGTATTACAGCAGGTGTCCATAAAGTTTTACTGATCTAAAGGAACTTGTTCTTGGATAGAAAGTAGTGGACATGCGATCCTGGCATTTAAAGATAGGGAACCAGTGAATGCATTAAGGCAGACTTACAAAATCAGCAGCACCTATTTCTTTGAAAAGTAAGCACTATGATAATGGGAGGGACAACTTATAGAGTAATAAGGTCAGTAGCCTCAAGACAAGTTAGGAAGAGCAGGCCCACTGGGTCCAAGCCCCAGGAAGGAGTTGCTTAAAAGGAAATGTGTTTCATATTCATCACAGAGGAAACTTCTTTAAAAAAATTGTATCGGGGTTTGAACCAGAGGGCCCCCCCACCTTTTTCATTATGAGACAGGATCTCAGTAAGTTGCTCTGGCTAGCCTCAAACTTTTGATCCTCCTGCCTCAGCCCCCAGAGTGCTGGGATTCGAGTGTGTCACTATGTGAGCAGGAAGCTTCATAGGATCCGAGGTTGGAAGGTACCCAAAGGTGAATCTCAGAGGACCCTGACAACAAAAAGACTATGGTCTGGATGTGGAGAAAAGATGGTCCCACGTGTGGGAAAAATGTGGAACACCATGAATATTCTGGAGTACTGTTAGCACTGAAAAAATGGTGAGTTCTTGTAAGTGGTCCTCAGCCAGATTGTAGGCTTCTTTCCAAGAAAGAGAATCAATTTCCTTGTTATTCTAAACTATTTTCATAAGTGGATGAGTTCTTTTCCTCCCCTAAAACATTAAATTGCCAAGGCCATGGAAGTGGCTGACCTCAGGATGTTTTTCTCTGAGAGTCTGGCAGGACATATGCTGGCTGGATTTTTCAGTAGGGAAAATGCTTAGGAATCGGTTTAAGTGTACATCTCTTCCACCCATTACATTGTGTGGTAGGTGGCAGGGAACAGAGCAGGCGTGTACATTCTCTGGAGGCATTGGGTCTGTATTGTGCCCCATAATTTAATGAAGCTAAGGACAAAACCAGTCACTGATCAGCCTGGTTCCTGTACTGATGATACATACTAAGGTTTAAAGGTTTATTTTTTAAAATCTTAGTGGAGTGATAGTGGTTCATGAGGTTCAGGAGAATAATTATTGTGAGTTATGGGAAAGATGAAATGAGTTGAACCCAAATATGGACTTGTCTTCATCTATAGACACAGAATGTAGCTTGAAATCCAGAAATACCTAGGTTTTTGCAAATAAAACATCATTTATACTGAGTTTCTCAGACATTGCTTTGTTAAAGATTATGAATACCACTTACATTTCCTATGATAGCTGTTACCATGAATAAAAGTAGCCTGATTGGAAATACCTAAATCACAATAATTTTGTAAACATTTTTATTACAAAAATTTTAGAAAGATAAAAGTAAACAATAACAAAATGAACCCTATATGCTATTATCTACCTTCCATAGCTACCAGCATTTTGCCATTCTTATCAATACCTCCTTTTCCCGTCTTAATCACTTTCTTTATTGCTGAGTCACAATACCCAATACCCACAACTTAAAGGAGGAGAGGTTCATTTTGGCTTATAGTTTTCAGAGGTTTCAGTCCATGGTTGACAGGCTCCAAGGCAGAAACAGCATGGTGGAAGTGCCTGGCATGAAGGAAGGCTGCGCACATCATGGTGGTCAGGAAGCAGAGAGAAGGGAAGAGCCAGGGAGGGAGATGCACCGTTCTAGGCCACACCCATAGTGACCCGCCTCTTCTGACTAGGCCCCACCTCCTAGCAGCAAGTCAACCACAGCACCTCCCCCACTCCATAATCCAAACATGAGGCTTTTATATCGAAACCACAACACTTTCTGCTCCCTAGATCACTTCTATAGTTTATTTGTATACATTGAAATGTACAAATCTTAACTGCTTATCTTTATTAAGTGGATACACCCATATAGCACACAACTGTATTAAACTGTGAACTATTACCACTACCCCAGGAACTTCCTCTTGTCAGTCTCTGATTCTCATCACCCTGCCCTGAGGCAGCTATTTTTTTCACTATGCATTAGTTTTGCTTGTTCTAGAACTTTATATACATGGAATCATTCAGGATGTGATGTTTTGTATTGAGCTCTTTTTTAAAATATCCACTTTTATGTCTGTGAGATTTGTCTGTGTTGCTGTATTTATCAGTTGTATAGAAAGATTGGGGACCTGAGAGGAATGGCTTGTCTTAGAGTGTATGGAGGAGCAAAGGTAGATGTGATGTTGATGGGACAGGAGGGGTGTTACTGAGATACTTCTTAGTCTGAGACGCATTATGTTGATGTGTTCACATGTGTTTTCTCCATCCATTAATACATCTTCGGTATCAAGAACAAACTTAAAGGATGGGAGTGATAAACAGGATAGTTGAGTTATGTGATTTGGGAACAATTAGGGAGATGCAAGACTGGCAATTGATGGTCAGAAAGAATCGGGATCCACTTGAATTAAAGGATCCTTTGGAATGATTGTAGCAGGCTCAACCTTCATAATATTTGAAATTTTCATCATACATGTAGGATTGTATCCAGCCTAACCAATGTAAAAACCTTGAAAACAATAAAGACTTTTCAACTTTACCAGCCATATCACATGGTGAGAAATAACCTTGTACACCATGACCCAGTTTATTATGTATATAGGTGAAATGAAAATTGCACAAGACATTTACTGAATACCCAGTGCCATGCTCTTTGATATTTTCTATACTGTCCTAGTCTGTTAAAAGGAAAGAAAAAGAAAAAAGGCAAGTTGCAAGCTATTAAATTGATTACATGACCCAGTGATTGCTGTGATTTACAGATGGAAAAACACTGACTTTCATCTAGGGTGATAATCCTCTAAGTCTCACCTTAGAAATTCACAGTAACATCACCAAAATGGCAGAGTAGAATTCTTTGGGCTTCACTGTCTCATACAGAAAACCAGCTTTCTGTGCAAGACAAAATTACTACCTAGAATATCCAGAATGCAAAACTGAATCTCTGATGATTCCCTGGGTTGTTTCAGAGCAACAAAAACCTATGAGCAGATGATGAGGACAACAGATATACTGTATCTATGATTCTCTTCCCACAAATGATCAACAGATACTACAGTAATGAGAAATCTCTTTAGACTAACAGCCACACATACACACACACACACACCCCAATTGCTGTACTGGGGATTGAACCCAAGCAGTGCCTTTGCACTGAGCTACATCCCTAGCACCCGTATCCCCATTTTTAGTTTTGAGACAGGTATCACTAAATTGTTAAGTTGCCCAGGTTGGCCTCGAACTCATGATCCTCCTGCCTCAGCATCCCAGAGTACTGGCATTACAAGCATGCATCACTGTGCCTGGCTAGACTAATGGTTTCTAAACTGCAAAAAGTGAGATCAATCCTGGCAGTAACTTCCCCACAATTGTGGATTCCTTAACAGGAAAAGCATTCCTACCTTAGTTCATGACATACACACAAGACTCTGACCACTGGTAACTCTATTTTGGTCAGGCTCTAAAAATGACGTAGCAGATATATTCCACTGGTCCTCCATGTGGGAGTCTCAGGCTGGCAATCCTACACAGTCTGGATGCACTTGTACAGTCCCATTCAGGACCATCCAAGTCATATATCTTACCAGACTTAAGTGTGACATCTTACCAAATTTGCTGTGTGATCCTCAGCAAACCTGGGCTTGGGTACCAGATAGTGCTGAAAAAGAGGCAGTGACATCAAGTTAAGAGAATTCAATAACCAGTCTGCACCTAGACAGATGTAAACTTAGACAGACAGACACAAAATAAACCAGATGATAAAGACCAGAATAAATACCTAATTCTTAAATGTGAAAACGTAGAGGTATATCCATGAGAATCAAGAGCTTACAGGGAACCATGACTTTATCACAAGGAACAAATAAGGTGCTGGTGACTCACCACATTGCATGGAAAAATGATGAGAATTTTCAGATCAAGAATTTAAAATGGTTGTTTGGAGGAAACTTAGCAAACCCAAGAGAACACAGAAAAGCAATTCAGAAATTTTCCAGAGTTGAAAACTATCATGAATGAAATGTAAAATACAGTGGAGAGTCTCAACAACAGAACTGGTCAAGCAGAAGAAACAATCAGTGGACTTGAAGACAGCCTCATTGAAAATACACAGAAGAGAGGAAAAGAAAAGGTGTGAAGAGAAGTGAAGATAGCATACGGGATACATAGGACAACATCAAGAGAATAAATCTAAGAGTCATTGCAGTTCAAGAGAAACCTGTAAATAGCAAAGGGGTAGAAAGTCTATTTAAGGAAATAATAGCAAAAAACTTCAGACCTGGAGAAAGATTTACACTGAGAGAAGAAAGATCAGAGGTCACAAACAGATTCAACCCAAATATCACCACCCCATTAGGTATAGGAGTCAGAAAGTAGCAAAGGAAGAAGAAAACATATGAAGTTCACACAGTAGACCCAGTACTAGATGTCCCAGGGCAGATGTTGCAGGCCAGGAAGCAGTGGGATGACATACTCAGAGTGCTAAAGGGAGAAAACCCAGCCAAGAATATTGTACCCATCAAGCTATCATTCAGAGAAGAGAGATTCTTCCCCAGAAAACTGAGGGAATTCATCACCACAAGATCTATCCTGCAAGAAATGCTAGAGGGAGTTCTCTAAACTGAGCATGAGGATGGGGGAAAGGGTGCTGATGTGTAATAAGACAATATTTGAATATGTAAGAAGGATTGGTAGAAGTAAGTATGCAGATGAGTTCAGAATACTCCAGTAACCATGGTGTGTAATCCAATTATATCTTTAATATGAGGACAAAAGACAAACTATTCAAAGAATTATAACTATTACAACTTGTCAAGGGATAGGCAATAGAAGAAGATGGAAATTGTGACATTAAAATTCAATATGTGGGGGAATGGAGCTAATGTGTTGTTTTATTATTTGTTCCTTTGTAGTCAAAGTTGCTATTCACAGCAGCTTATTATAACTATTTTTTTGTAACTGTCAGGGTAACCACAAAGCAAAAAGTTATAGTAGATTCACTAAAAGTAAAAACCAAAGAAAACCTCTGACAAATTAGATAAGCACAAAGGAAGGCAGCATGAGAGGAAAAGAAGAAATGATTTATGAAACATTTAGAAAAGGAACAAAATGGCAGTAGGCAAGTCATTACTTGTCATTACCTTGAATGTAATTGCTTAAATTCTCCAATTAAAGGCTTAGAGTTTCTGAATGGCTAAAAACAAGAATCAACTATATACTGTATATAAGAAACCCTTCACTTATCAGGTCATGCATAGACTGAAAGTGAAGGGATGGAAAAACATATTCTCTGCAAATATAAACCAAAAAAACCCAACAAGAGTAGTTATATTTGTATTAGAGAAAATAGATTTTAACTCCAAAACTGTAAAAAGATCAATACATGAGGATATCACAATTATTGTTCGACACTGAACACCAAAGTATGTAAAGCACATATTTATAAATCCAAAGGTGGAAACAGATGGCAAAACAGTAGTAGAGGATGTCAACACCCCTGCTATTCAGTAATGAACAGGTTATCTAGACAGAAACTTAGCAAAGAAACTTCTGACCAAATAGACCTGACAGACATTTACAAGATGTTCCATCCAACAGCCGAGAAATACACGTTGTTCTCAACAGCACAGAGGACATACTCCAGGAGAGGCCATCTGTTGGTCCACAAAACAAACAAGCCTCAACAAATTAAGAATTGGAATCACACCAAGTAACTTTTCTGACCATAACAGAATAAAGCTGGAACTCAACAACAGGAGGAAAGGTAGGAACCATGCAAATGCATGGAAATGAAGCAAATACTCCAAGTGACCCATAAGTCAGTGAAGACAATGAAAAGGAGATTTAAAGATTTCTTGAGACAAATGAAAATAGAAACACAACAAACCAAAACCTATGAGACACAGCAAAAGCAGTCCTAAGAAAAAGGTTGATAGCAATAAATACCCGCATCGGAAAAGCAGAAAGATCACAAATAAACATTGCACTTCAAGGAATTAGAATGACAAAAACAAGCTAAATCCAAAACTAGTAGAAGGAAAGAAACGATAAAGATCAGAGCAGAAGTAAATCAAGTAGAGACTAAAAAATGATACAAAATATTAACAAAATACTTGATTTTAGAAAACATAAAATCAACAAACCCTTAGCTAGACTGAGAAAAAGACTCAAAATCAGATGAAAAAGAAAATGTTACAACTGACACTACAGAAACTCAAAGATCACAAACTATTACAGACTATGTGTCAATCAACTGAAAAGCCTGGAGTAAATGGATAAGTTCCTGAACACATACAACCTATCAAAACTGAACCAGGAAAAAATAGAAAACCAGAAGAGACCAATAGTAACAAGATTGAACAGTGACAATAAAAACTCTCCCATCAAAGGAAGCCCAGGCTGAATGGCTTCACTGGGGAATTCTACCAAACATTTAAAGAACTAATACCAACTGTTTCCAAACTATTCCCAAAAAGTTGAAGAAGGGGGAAGTCTTTCACACTTGTTTTATGAGGCTAGAATCACTCTGATACCAACACTAGACAAGGACATAATAGAAAAAGAAAACTATAGGTCAATATCCCTGATGAACACATATGCAAAAATTCTCAATGAGATACTAGCAAACTGAATTCAATGGCATATTAAAAAGGTAATTGGAATGGGTATGTAGCTCAGTGGTAGAGCACTTGCTTAGCGTATGTGAGGCCCCAGCACCACCACCAAAAAAAAAAAAAAAAAAAAAAGGGATCTTTCACTCTGATTAAGTGGGATTCATCCCAAGGATGCAAGGCTGGCTCAGCGTTCACGATCAGTGTGGTATATCACAGCAACATTTCAAGGACAAAAATGATATGGTAATTTTCATAGACACAAAAAGATTTGATAAAATTCAGCATCCCTCCATGATAAGATCTCTCAGCAATTAGGTATAGGAGGAAAAACTCAGACCCACAGCTACCATACTGAAAATTTCTTTTCTAAGATCTAGAACAAGACAAAGATGTCCACTCTTAGTACATCTATTTTATTCAATATAGTTCTGGAAGACCCAGCCAGAGAAATTAGGTAAGAGAAAGAAAGCGTCCCAAATTGTCCCCGTTGGCAGATGACATGATTATATATATATATATAAAATCCTAAAGACTGCATTAAAACCTGTTAAATTTAATAAATTCAGTAAAGTTGCAGCATAAAAAAATCGATGTAGAAAAATCAATACTATTTCTATACATCAATAATGAACAATCTGGGCCGGTGAGATGGCTCAGCGGTGTAAGCGCCTGCCTGGCAAGCTTGAGGGCCCGAGTTAGACTCCCGGATCCCACATACGAAAAAAGGGCCGGTGATATCGCTCAGCAGCACAGGTGCCTGCTGGTGCGCAAGGTCCTGAGGTTGACCCCCCGGTACCCACACACACAAAAAAAAATGAACAATCTGGAAAAGAAATCAAGAAAGCAGTCCCAGTTCCAGTGGCTATGAAGGGAGGGTTCTACCTAGTAAATAAAAAGGGTTGGGGATGTAAGTCAGTGTGAAGTCTCTGGGTTCAGTTCCCTGTACTGCGAAAGGAAGAGCCCCTTTATTATGATTGCCAAGTGTTAGGTCAAGAAAGGTAAGTGGAGAAGAAGAATCCTTAAGACTCCCCATGGAAGGTGATACCTGAAGACTTGCAGCAGCAGATGCTGCTGGACAGGCCAGGAGGGCACAGGGTCTGGGAAGCCCAAGGTGAAGGATTCCGTGGTGGGCTGGTCTGAGTGGAACTCAGGATGGAGTGACACTGAGGGTGCCCTCTGTGGGGGAACCCTGTGCACTCGGGGCTACTTGTTGTTTACGTAATAGTAGGGTTTAGGGGTGGGGGAAAGTGAGGTAGGGTTGCTGTGTGTTAAATAACACTTCCTTCCATGGACATTACAGTGTCAGGCACCCCTGGGCTGCCCAACAGTCTCCTCTTTAGATAGCTGTTTAAATGAAGTGATTCTCAACTAAATTATTTCTTGGTTTAAGAATTATTATTACTTGTCCGAGTTTCTTTTGTGAAATTGGCTATAAAATTCACGGCGTGCATGACCTTTATTCCTGGAAGCCCAGGAATGTCACAGGCCACCTCTTTCTCCTGTGCGGTCTGGCAGATGCTGCCATCTAGCTCATCTCCTTGCTCCTCCTGGATTCAAGACTTCAGGTTCCTTCCTGCCACAGCGCTGCAGGATCCCACTGCTGGTCACGCCGAGTGGCCCCACAAAATGAAACCTGCTTATCTTCATTTCACACCACTTCTCCGTAAGGTTTACGATTACTCCATACCTCTAATGAAATCCAAAAGGCTCCCAAGGAAAAGTAATTTGTCATCACAACAATGGGGAAACATTTATGAAGTGCAGCAGGTCAGAAGCTGTTCTAAACCTTGTCATGTGTTGAATTGCAATCTCCCCACATCTTTATCATACAGATACTGTTTTCCTAGTGTATTGATGAGGAAAAGGCTGAGCAAGCTTAAGCGACTTGGCCTAAGATCACACAGATATGTAGCAGCGGAATCAGGACTCGCACCAGGAGCTCGTGATCTTCTTTGAATACCCTTCGCCTTTTTGCTTATTTCATTTTTCTGTTTTGCCTTCCACACCCTTTGGCGTTGCTGAAGAGCAGCTGGCCCTTTGGGAGCTCTGCCAGTGAGAGAGTGTCAAAAAGTCTGTGAGCAGATTGACAAGCTGAAGCCTGTCACAGGGAAGGATTCTTCTTTTTCTACTGGAGAGATACATTTTGCTTTCTTTTCTTGCTTATGTGCAGATTTGAAGCCATTCTAGCTGCCAAAGTCCAGCTAGAAAAAAGAAAACTGAGACATGATAGTAACTTGTTAATTGTTGTAGATTAGTTTGATAATTGGGTTAGGAAATTAAATAATGCTGTGATTTATTTTATTTTATTTTATCGAAAGCAGGTAATTGTGAAGCCAAAGGAAAGCTATTTTCAACAAGTTAATCACTGATGACTGATCACTGGTATATTCTGAAGTGTTAGAAAAACAGTCATCAGCAACAATGATAAGAAATCCAGCACACACTCACAGACATGCATACTCACAAACGCACCATATATTTAACAAAATAAACATGTTTAACATTACTAACCACTTTGTTATATATATGAAACTTTTGTTTTTCAAATTAATAAGTTATTTCAGCCACATCAACTTGAAACCCTTTGAATATAACACTTTTCAGTCAAAGTGCCATGATTGGCCCCCAACAGGGCAGAGTGTGAAAAAACCAGACACCAGCTCCCGTCCAGGGCCCTGGAGTAAAGCCAGAGCAGCAGGAAGCCTGGAGGTCTGAGGCTGGCATGACTTCAAAATGCAGCTCTGCTGCGGGGTCCAGGATGGCACAGCTGCCAGGCCCAGAAGCCTGAAGAGGAGAAGGGGAGGCACCAGTAATCACAGGAGGTTTCCCATGGTCTCCAGGGACCCACACTGGCGGGTACACATGGGGACTGCAGGGACAGAGCACAGAGCTGATGAGTGATGGTAGCTTTCCTCCATCCCCGCCTCTCCTTATTTCCTTCCTTTCATTCTTTAAGCACTTTTATGGTCCTGGTGCTGGGCAGTGACACTTGCCCTTTGGGAATTCCCAGTTTAGGGAATCATCTGATGACAACTTCCCGAATGGCCAAGTCCAGTTGGTGTGGGGACACAGATAACACACAAGGTGCTCAGAGGGGGCCATCTCCTCAGGAGCTGTGGAGCACGCTGGGTTCCGCATATCTGGGTGCAGGGCTCGCATCACTGTGCCTCTTCTTTTTGAGTAGTGTGACCATATATTTTATGGTGGAAACCAAGACACTTCTGAAAGTGAAAGAGGGTTTTAAATATAAATTTTTAATTTTTGAGATATTCATTTATTGAACACAAATTGGTTTTTATTATATTAGTGATTCAATAAAATAGGTACATAAAATGAAAAGCTACTTTCACCAGACTTTTGGAAAAACACAAATCCACATACATCAAAGCATAATTCAGGGCCGGTGAGATGGCTCAGCGGCGTAAGCACCTGCCTGGCAAGTGCGAGGGCCTGAGATCGACCCCCAGTACCACGAAAAAAAAAAAAAAAAAGCATAATTCAAAATCTTTGTATTAGGGGCCGGTGAGATGGCTCAGCTGCTTAAGCGCCTGCCCGGCAAGCGCGAGGGCCCGAGTTCAACTCCTGGATCCTACGTACGAAAAAAGAGGCCGGTGATATCGCTGTGGCATGGGCGCCTCCTGGCGCGCGAGGTCCTGAGGTCGACCCCCGGTACCTAAAAAACAAACAAACAAACAAACAAAACTTTGTATTATCTGAGCATTAAAAAAATAACATATGGGGCCGGTGAGATGGCTCAGCGGCGTAAGCGCCTGCCTTGCAAGCGCGAGGGCCCGAGTTCGACTCCCGGAACCCACATACGAAAAAGGGGCCGGTGATATCGCTCAGCGGCACGGGCGCCTGCTGGCGCGCGAGGTCCTGAGGTCGACCCCCCAGTACCCACAAAAAAAAAAAAAATAAAAAATAACATAAGCAGAATCGTTTTCTTGGAATCTATTCATACTTCTTTAGCCATTTCTGTCCCCAAGCCACATCACAGGTATTTTTCTGAAGAATGTATTTTTAAAATATATCTCAAATGTTTTTCTTAAAATTTCCTGCAATATTCAAAGCTTGATTTTGTGGTTAGTGAATCTGAAGTTTTTGGCATTGTCCAAGGACTGTATTCTGCACCATCAGCCACACTGTCTAGTTTCCATCAACTGCCAAATAAACCCTGTTCTCTTGTACTTATTCCACTTTCCTCCTGTCCCTAGCTCCTGCCAGCTGACAGACACGCCTCTTTCTGTCTCTAGGGATTTGCCTATTCTGACCATTTCAGAGAGCTAGAATCATCTCGTGCGTGAACCCTCTAGTCGGGATTCTCTCTGCGTCAGGTCTCGGAATCCGTCTATGTTGTATCGTGCACTGGTTCTCCAGCATGGAGAGCCCACACTTTATTTGTCCATTCTGTTGGTAGACATTTGGGTTATTTCCTCTTTGGGGCTATTATGAGTGATGTTACTATAAACATTTATGCACAAGTTTTTCCATGAATGCTCTACACATTTTTATTTCTTCTGGTTGCAGACCAAGGAGTAGACTTCCTGGGTCGTACGGTAGCTTCTGTTTAACTTTTTGAGGAGCTGCCACGTTGTTTTCCACAGCAACTGCACCACCATTTTCAGCCCCAGTGTTAGAGGGCTCAGATTTCTCCACGTGGTCATCAGCACTTCTTACTGTTTATCATTCTTAGTGAATTCATTCTAGTGGAGATGGAGTAAAAGCTCATGGTGCTTATGATCTGCATTTCCTTACTTCCATTTTCACGTGCTCAACATCACATCCTTGAAGAAATGTCTGTAAAATCCTATGCCCAATTTAAATTAGGTCATTTGGTTTTCTTTTAAATAGTTTATTTGTAAGAGTCTTTATAGGTTCTGGATGCTAGACTCTTTAGACCGCTGATTTGCAAATATTTTCCCCTTTCTATGGGTTGTCTTTTCACTTTCTTAACGCTGTCCTTTGCTTAAGTCCAGTTTATTTTTTGTTTGATTACGTGGTTGGTATCATATCTAGGAAATCATTGCCAAATTCGAGGTCATGCACACTTTTACCTAAATTTCTTTGTAAGAGCTTTAATGTTTTATTGCTTACATTTAGGGATTTGACCCATTTGTGTTGACTTCTGTTTATAGTAGAAAGCAGGGGTGTAGGTGGGTTCTTTGTCCTGTAGCCATCTATCCCAGCACCATTTGCTGAAAGCTTATCCCTTCCTCACTGAATGGTGTTGACACCTTTGCCAAAAACCAGTTGACCATAAATATGCATATTATCTGGACTCTCACTTCTGTTCCATTGGCTCGTATGCCTATCCTTGGTGCCACATGATCTTGATCATCATAGCTTTGGAGTAACTTTTTTTTTTTTTTTTTTTTTTTGGTGGGTATGGGGGTCGACCTCAGGACCTCGCGCGCCAGGAGGCGCCCGTGCCACTGAGCGATATCACCGGCCCCTTTTTCGTATGTGGGTTCCGGGAGTCGAACTCGGGCCCTCGCGCTTGCCGGGCAGGCGCTTAAGCCGCTGAGCCATCTCACCGGCCCATGGAGTAACTTTTGAAAGTGTGACATTAGAGGTCCTCCAACTTTGTTCTTTTTTAAGATTGCTTTGGCTATTCTATGCCCGCATAATTTCATATAAATTTTTCTATAGGCTTTTGTCCATTTCTGATAAAAAGGGCAGTTGGAATTTTGATAAGGATTCCATTGAATTTCTAGGTCAGTTTAGGGAATGTTGCTATTTTGATAGTCTTAAATCTTCTAATCCATTAATACAAGATGTTTTTGCACTTATTTATGTCTTCTTTAATGTCTTTTTACAATGCTTTGTGCTTTTCAGGGTACAGACCTTACACTTCTTGGGTTAAATTTATTCCTACTTATTTTATTCTTTTTGATGCTATTGTAAATTTTATTGTTCTTCTAAATTCATTTTCATATTGCTCATTGCTGGAGCATAGAAACGCAGTTGGTTTTTGTATATTCATCTTGTATCCTAGAACCTTGCTGAAATAATTTATTAATTTTGATAGGTTTTTTTATAGATTCTTTGAAGTTTTCTATATATAAGATCATGTCATCTATAAACAGAGATCATTTTATTTCTTTCTTTCCAATTTGGGTGTTTTTTCTTTCCCTAACTGCCCTGACTAGAACTTCCCCTGCAAGGTTGAAGAGAAGTAGTGAAAGTGGACAGCCTTGTTTAGTTTCTGATTTTAGGGCGATAGCGTTCAGCCTTTTACCATTAAGTGTAACGTTAACAGTGAGTTTTTCATGATTTCCTTTATCAAGACTGTGAGAGTTTCTTTGTATCCTTAGCCTGTTTGTCATGAAATAGTGTTGGAGTTGGTCTATTTTCTGTATCTATTGATAGCTACACTTTGATAAAAGCTTTAAAACTGATGTTTTTGGCCTCTCTGTTTGAGGACACCTTATTAAAGACTTCCAGTTGATTTTGAACGAAGTGCAACCAGAATCGAGAGCTTTTATTTATGTAAGAGTTCAGTGCCACTTAAAATATTTAAACTGACTTTGAAAGGAACTCTTTAAACTCTCAGACACTTTTGAAATCTAATTGACGATAGTAAAAAGTGTGAACTATCATACTGCAGCATTAAAAAAAATGAACATCAACCATGTCACAAAATTTTGTAAACTTCATAATTAAATATAAACTTTAATAAGTACAGCTACTTTTTTGATTGTTAGTGTATCACGACTTATGATATTGCATTACAAATTGTGAATGCATACGATACATTCCGAGCACAGTGGTACCTCGGTTCACGAACTTAATTTGTTCCACGGGGAAGATCGTTGCGTTTGGGTTAGTGTGGAGAAGATGGCCACAGTTGTGTTAGTCACCTGACTTGGAGAACCCGATGTTCTGCTTTCGTGAGTGGAAACAAAATTTTGCCAATCACGTCTGTTCACTAACGGAATTGTTTGTGAACAGAAGTGTTCATGAACCAAGGTGTTACTGTACATTTTACTCAGTAGAGTCTTTTTTTTTTTTTTTTAATGTGGGTACCGGGAGTCGAACTCAGGACCTCGCGCTTGCCAGGCAGGCGCTTACTCCGCTGAGCCATCTCACCGGCCCCATTATTTGATTTCTTGATGGTGAACCTCCAGACTGCTTTGTTGTGGTCCATTTCACCAACGTCTTTGTGGTCTCTAATTTTCCTGTCAGTGATCTGACAGCGATCTACTCTTTTTCTCTTCACCAACTTGGTGTTTTCCAAGTGTCTGGACTTCAGGTCTCGGAACGGCTGGGTTTTGCTGCTGATCACTACTCCACCATTTTCTCCTCTCTCATGTCAGTGAACTGTTGGCAGTGTTCTGCATATTAATGCCTACACCTGAGAAAACTTGGAATTAAAACCAGAATGAAAAGTCGTGTTTTGAAAAATGATCTGTGATCGTGCCTTCTGCAGTTGCACATGGTAAGTTGATTTCTTGGGGTGCAGGCTCTTTAAACAATGGCTAACTTCTGAAGCAGACACTGCGGTTTCTCATCATCATGCAGTCAGACTGAGGGTAGGTGGTAAATACAGGCAAACATTTGTCCAAGTCACATATCCATTATTAACTGTCTGGTGAAATGGAAATTTGGTACTTAGTTTTCATTGAGCACTTTCATTTTTTGTTAGCTCATTGCTGCTGAAAGGATTTGCCATGCAGTGTAAAAGTATTCATAGGAAACAATAAAGCAATAGTGATAGATTAGCATCATATAATAAATGACAAGACCGTAATATCAAGAACTTTCAGAAAAATTTCCTTATGTGTTCTGCCTTTGTTTGTCCTGGTATTTCATACGCACCAACTCCAACAACTTCTCACTGACCCTTCCGATCAATGGTCTGGGTACACCGAGTTTGGAAAATCTGTGCCATTGTCCATGACACCACAAACTGGAAAGATTGACAAATACTTGTCTCACAGTTGCCCACACCTTGGAGTTAGCTGGACCCATCACTGGTGCACTTGATTTTATTGGTGTAAACCATCTTTGAAAAGGATGTGTTAGTTATGTTATTTCAGGAAAAGAAATATCAGTTATAGATGATCATCTTTCTTTTTCTTTTTTTGTGGGTACCGGGGGTCGACCTCAGGACCTCGCACGCCAGCAGGCACCCGTGCCACTGAGCGATATCACCGGCCCTTTTTTCGTACGTGGGTTCTGGGAGTCGAACTCAGGACATCTCGCTTGCCAGGCAGGCGCTACACTGCTGAGCCGTCTCACCGGCCCTAGATGATCATCTTTCAAATGTGTTAAAATAAGAAATCTGTCCAGGCACACGGGCCTCACATACTTCATGTGCTGAAGCTATAGGAGAAGATGGGCAAAGCGGAAGTCTACCAAACAGCCAAGATTATTTTAGTGAAATTTTAATAATGATACTTCACTGTGAGATGGAAATTTCCGGACATGATATGAACAAGATGGGATGCCAGGAAATCAAGTGTCTTTTGCGATTGTCATTGCTAAATGAGGTTGTACTCGTCTTGGAGAGAGAGCCCTCAGGGTTGTGGGGGGTTGATGGTGTTCGTTCCTCTCCTTCACATTTATTCAAAGACCGGAAAAAGATTCAACTATTTCTTTGATGTCTAATGGGATCCAGACTGGGTTGTTTAAGCCTTCCGACCATTCTATAGAGAAATCTTTAACCCTAACTGACAATCCTGATAGGAGTTACAAAGAAATGGAGGGAGGGACATGCCTAAAATTACTTCAAATCTTGATTTAATCGGACAGCCCCAGCTTCTGACAGCGGGTGACCTTGTCCTGCCAGCCCAGAGCTTGCTATTGCTAATCTCTGTATCCTCTTAGGCTTCTCGGCTCTTTCATCAACTTGATTATTAATTCCCTGTATTAAATTTCCTGTTGGGAATTTTGGGAATGATTTCTATTTTCCTGATTGAACCTTGATTGATTCAGATCTCCTCCCCTGTCCCCTGTTTGTCATAATCCTTGGGTACTTAATGCTGCCCACCTGACCCCATGAGAGTATCTATTTCATGGGATGGAGCCATTCATGAGTTTTCTGCTTTTTACACACTTCATCCTCCATCTCCTAGTAAAACTTGCCACAGCTGTATTCCATTCCATTGTTTTCCAAGAAAACAGCTAGCTGTTTGACACCCAGTTACCCTGTCAAGGTGTGAAGGCATGAAAACCAATGACTGTGTATTCGTTTTGGGAATATTTAAACTGCATAGAAAGGTGTGGCCACATGATGTTTTACTCAAAAGGAGTCCTAGTGTTAGAAGTTCAGTCTTTTCCCAGGAACTCCTAAAACTTCACTAAGCATGCAGTGCTTTTCTGCTGAGAAATTTCCATTTTCTCAAACTGACCAGAATTTGGGAAGCTGAACATGAAACAAGATGGGTCCAGAGAAGCCACAGATTGAAAATGGCAGAAGGTATTTTTGGCGCTTGTTTTTCTGAAGTGGGCTTCAGAGCAAGCCCTGCTGACTTACAGAGCGCCGGAGTCCTGTTCCCTAGGCGCATAATGCAGGATGGAGGAGTTTGGGCTTCATGGTTAGGGAGAGGACATGGATAGGCAGGTGGAAAATGATAAGGCAGGAGTTGATTTTGAGCTCTAAAGCAATCAGGCTACAGAGAGAGCTAGCATGAAAATAGAGGAAGTCCTCACCTGAGCAGTGCTAGTGACTGTACCCTGACCCCACAGACTGGCTGCCCTCCTCTGAGGTAAGCCCCCCAAAACGTCCCCATGGACAGCCAGTGTCAAGCACAGTGACCCACGGTGAGAGTCTCCTAAAGCCATAAAAGTAGCCATTACCTAAAACAGGCATGCAAAGTGTTCATTTATGATTTGTCATTAATACACCAGCAGCATTACCTTGATATGAGGAGTTGGCTTCATAGAGGTTTGGAAAGTTAAACACCATAAATGTCTACAAACGTGTCATTTCATTGGCTTTCCTAATTTTTCTGCTGCAATGTGGTTCTGGCTAATTTTAGAAGTTTCTATTGTAAATATATGAATGTAATGGTAGGAAAAAAAATGAAAACAATAAAATCAGGTCAACTATCATATTTAATCCACAAATATTATGATCGAGTATGAAATTGTTTTATGGGTGGCTGAATAAACCTCTTTTTGGCGGTGACGGGCAGGTGATGTTATGGGTAGTGCTGCCAGTCTAAAAAAAAGGATTCCTACCTAAGGAACGGAGCAGGCATCTTTCAAATCTCTCTTTTTATGTAGCCAGTGACGTCCTTATAAATTATTTGGTGGTGTCCTAAAATACTAGAGCCAACACATTTATGTTCAGATAAGCCTGTCCTGGCCCTTTAAGAGTAACAAAGATGTTATTTTAAACTCTCAATGCCCTCTGACACACCTGCAGGTGTGCCATTAAAAAAAAAAAATTAACTCTAAAACAGAGTTGGTTCCCGTCTACTGTCACCAAAAGTCACCAAAAGTAAGGGAGCCATCATGCAGGTAATGTTTTGCTTTGTTTTTGTTTGGTTTGCAGGGGTAGGGATCAAAATTAGGGCCTTGTGTATGGTAGGCAAGTGCTTTACCACTTACCGACATCCCCAGCCTCCCAAAACAAAAACAAAAACAAAGTGTTTTGTGTGGGGGCTGAGGACCAAACCAGGGCCCTGTACATGCCAGGCAGGCGCTCCACTACCGAACCATGCCCGGCTAAGGGAGGGGTTGTGGAAATGGGGTGGCCGTGATTGCTCCCTCGTTTTTGAAACACCCTGCCTCGGGTTTGACCTGTGATTCTCGTCTTTCCTTGGGCTTGGAGTCCCCCTGCTCCCAGGTTAGTTTCCAGTGACTGTCAGGGGAGTGTCCCAGGGCCTTCGGTTCCCCGGGGGGCAGGCTGGGTGGGCGCAGCTGGATTTCAGGCCGAGGAGGCTCAGCTTTCTACCTCGGGGACACAAACAGGGAGGGCGCAGCTGCTGCCCGACGGCCCACATCGCTTCGGTCCCTGCGTGGTAGAGTGGACGACAGGGGAGCTGCGCCGCGGTGTCGCAGCGACCGCTCGGGTCGCTCCAGTCTTCCTCTTGAGCGCTGGCAGCGGGCTCGATACAGCTACCCGGGAAAGCGGAGGCGCGGGGGCAGCTACCTCGGAGGGCGCGGGGTGCAGAGTGCCCACGTCGGCTTCTCTGCCTTCCGGAGACCTCTGCCCCTAGAGGCAGAAGAGTCGCCTTCGCAGAAGCGGTACCTGGCATGTGATCCGCTGCGGAAGTCCGCAGCAATGAGAGGAATGAAAAAAATACATAATGAACCGTTCAATCGAAAAGAAAAAAGCACCATTATCTCACGAGTTTCTCAAACATTTACTTTTTAAGTGGCGGTAGCTTCAGGACCGGCAACCCAAACCTCTGTAAACTCCCCTGTGTGACGGACGGAGGGTCTGTCCTCTCTCATGCTGGCTTCAGAGGAAACTCAGCAGTCTCTAGGCCTTTACAAGGCTCGACCAGTGGACAACAAAGTGAGAAGATGGAGTTAGGAATGTTCCCAGGTGATACATTCAACAGCCGCTGCACGGGGACGCACGCCAGGTATTCAGGCAGCTTCGGAGTCTGAACGTCAGGTACCGCGAGCTTACAGAACACAGTGGAACTCGGGGACCCATTTCTGAGATAAATACCCTTATTCAAATGCCACAGACACACTGTTTCTCTAAACACAGAGACTTGAGGCCCCACCGTTTTTATGCTAGAGCAAAAGATTTGGGTCAGAACCAAAGTTTTAAAGACTTTTATTGAAGAAGTTCAAAGATTCCTTGGCCAGCAGCCAAGTGTGGTCTGATTTGTTCGCATTTCCTCTGGGAACTCACAGACAAGTGAGGAATTGGCCAGCATCGATGATGAGGGTCACCTAGTCCCCCAGGGGCCTTTTCTCCCTGGGCAGCTCCGAGGTGGGGGAGGAGAGCCGGGAACCCAGTGCTGACAAAGGCCGAGCTCGCAGCCTGGCCAAGCTGCAGTTCTCTCCTCGGTGAAGGAGTCTCTCCCCACACACCAGCCTGGCCTGGATTAATCCACCAGGAGCCCTCAGCCCAGCGAGGGAGAGACTGGCAGTGAAATACCACTGCTTCTCCCTTGTCTTAGTCATTTTTTCGTTGCTGAGACACAATACCCAACTCCTGCAACTCGAAGGAGGAAAGGTCTGTTTTGGCTCGTGTTTACAGTCTGTGGTCAGCCATCTCCCAGGCAGGCCAGCACGGCAGAGGGCCACGGCACAGGAGAGCTGCTCATGGCAGGCAGACAGGAAGCCAAGAGCCAGGGGAGGAGCCAGGAAGGCAGCTAAACCCTTCCAGGTCACGCCCCAGTAACCCGCCTCGTCCTGCCAGACCCCATCTCCTAACAGCAAGTCAGCTACAAACCCCCACGATGAGGCTGTAGGGGGACAACCAGACGGAAACCCTAACACTCGCTCCACCGGCGATGGTGGAAGGGCCTGCTCCAGGCCCAGAGGCATCAGCTGTGTGAGCTAATGGGGCCAGCGCTCCATTCAAGTTCTTGGTGAGGTTTAGTTAAGAATCTCTCACACAGGTACCCACAAAAAAAAAAAAAAAAAAAGAATCTCTCACACAGGGGCCGGTGAGATGGCTCAGCGGCATAAGCGCCTGCCTTGCAAGCGCGAGGGCCCGAGTTCGACTCCCGGAACCCACATACGAAAAAGGGGCCGGTGATATCGCTCAGCGGCACGGGTGCCTGTTGGCGCGTGAGGTCCTGAGGTCGACCCCCCGGTACCCCCAAAAAAAAAAAAAAAAAAGAATCTCTCACACAGTCTTGTTATCTGCAGTTAACTCAGTTGGGAAATTTATCAACTGGATTTAACTTTTTAAAAGGCAAAAAAAAAAAAAAAGTTTTTTGCTATGGATTTGGGAGTTAGGAAAGAAGGTGCTCGTGCATTCGTACACTTGTGTGCACACAAACAGCGCGAAGGTCCCTTCTTTTCTCCGGAGGTTGATCTCGCTGGTAGAAATTCAGGCAAAAGCTGGAAAGGAGACGTGATTGAAAAAAGGTGAGGAGGAGGGGGAAGGAGTTAGAGAGATGGAAGGAAATGGGACTCTGGTTTTCGTGGATGAATGAGTGGGGCAGAACAGGAAAGCCCGAGTCACACACCTAGAACGGCCCTGGCAGGGCCAGGGTGAGCAGGCGGGCAGGCGCCCCAAGAGTGTGGAGCAGCAGGAAAGAAATGCCCTCACTCCCCACATGAGTGGCAACAGAAGAAAGGGGCCTCCACACACCAGACAAGAGCCAGGCACTGTTCTGAGCTCCGGCTCCTGCGTCTGGGGATGGCGACGTCCTGGTCACCCAAGCCAGCAGCTTGTTGTCCTCTCCAGAAATGCCTGTTGCCACGTGAGATGTGTGAGGTCCTGGACAAACCCTCACTTTTGCAGGGCCTTGCTCGACTCCGGAAGCAGTCGTCCCACCCTGTGCTAGGGGACCTGCAGCGGGGCACCCAGTCCCTGGAGGAGGCCTGTGAGCACCCACTGGACGACACTGTTGGAGTCCCCTCCAGCCCATTCTTTATTTTGCCTCTTCACTGGCTGTCAGGTCCCTTTCTGACATGAGGCCCTGGTCCCCCGGTTTAGAGAGAGCTTGGGTGGGGACACTGACATGGTTGGGTGGCCCTGATCAACCTGCAGTCAGGGGAACCAAATGCAGCCATGCTAGGGGCCTCCTTCCTGTGTCTCTGTGGTACTGGCTCCTTCTCCACCCATCCGGGAACCCCGAGTCTGCTGCATCTGAACCTAGGTTCAACTTTTTAGATTCTGCTTCTCCACTGGCCGAGGGAGAGGTATGCCACCTTTCCACCCCCCTTTCCTCCAGGTCCTGGGAGCAATCCTGTTTCCAGATCATCCCACATTGCTTAGGAAGAGACCATGGAAAGAAAGGGCCGAAGAGGGGCGGACAGAAGAGGATACTGACTGTGGGGGTGGGGACTCTGTTTGTCCTTCCTGGGGACACTGGCCAAATGTGGTTCTGGAAATTGTATTTCCTGATCGGCATCCAGTGCTTGGCCTTAGAGGAAAAAGTGCAGGCAGTTAGTTACCTGAGAGGGTAATCGATTCATTGAGAGATGAGAAGTGGGAAAAATGCAGCCAGTGTGAAACTCACAGCATCCCCGGGATGAGCCGGGCCACCTCGCCATTGCCACAGTCCCTGTGGTGGACGGCGCATGGCAGCTGGGGAAGCCCAGGGCTCGCTGACCACCCCAGGAGAGGGCAACTGGAGGAGCAGTGTGGGCTTGAGCCAAGTACCCAGGGGGTCCTCTTGGACACAAAGGGACAGGCAGCTAGACTACTTCGGAGCTAGAAAAAGCAGGATGTAGAAACAACTCGGGGAATCGCATTCTCTGAGAACCACAGAATTTGAGATGTAAAGAATTTCAGTCCTCTGCCCTGGGCTCAGCAAACTTCACTGTGTCTAAAACTCACCACGAGTTTTTAACTGGGCAGATCCCCAAGCTGTACCTCAGAAATCTGAATGGGGTGGGGGATGGGACCAAGGATTCTGCATTTTCAATGGAACTCTGCCCTGTCCCTGAGAATTCTGATGCAGGTGGCTCGAGGTCCATGCTTTGAGGTCCTCTGCCATATGCAATGCCCAAATTCCCCTGACACCCTCAGCCATGGCCCATGCCTCGGCCTCTACCAGGGAAGCGGTGGGAAGGTGAGGGTGGGGTACTGCCAGCCCCAGGCAGCTGGGCCCACTCTGCAGAATCCCCCCTCCATGGAGTGTTGAGACCGAACCTGACACAGGCAGCACAGTGACTCCTGGTCGCTCAGGTGACTGGGATCTGCGTGCTCCGAATTTCAAGACCGTAGAACAAATCCAAGGTTGAGACATTCTTATTTGGGCTACGTTGGGGGAAAGACCAACTTCATATTGCTGACCAGGTCCAAAGGGTAGGGGTGATTGCTAAAGGTATCAGCATTCTTTCTGAGGTGATGAAAATGTTGAAAAATTGGTTATGGTTGTGCATACTGTGAATATATCAAAACCACTGAATTCTGCACTTTATTTTATTTATTTATTTATTTTTGTGGGTACCGGGGGTGCTGAAATTACAGGTATGAGCCACCACGCCTGGCTCTCTCTTAATATATTTTTAAATGGTTCCGATGGTATCCTAAAAATTTTTTTTTTTTTTCTTTGTGGGTACCGGGGGTCGACCTCAGGACCTCGCGCGCCAGCAGGCGCCCGTGCCGCTGAGCGATATCACCGGCCCCTTTTTCGTATGTGGGATCCGGGAGTCGAACTCGGGCCCTCGCGCTTGGCAGGCAGGCGCTTACGCCGCTGAGCCATCTCACCGGCCCCTAAAATATTTGACTCTAATCAGTCACGACTTATGTGTGACTTTGCTTATTAGCATCTGCTCTGTCCAGAGACAGAGTCCAGGAGTGGCGCAGCCTCAGTCGGAAATGTGTCTCGGTAGCGCTCCCAGGCCCCATCATGCGGTTCTCTAGTGTCTTGATTTTACTTTGCATTTTCTGGCTCCTTCCTTTTCCACTTTGAAATCCAGAAACTTAGATCTATATCCAAAATTTCTGAAGAAGACCATTGAAAAGCCATTTGTCAGCCTATATGGAAACGACTGCTTCCCTGGATAATGAGTCGGATTCTCTTCTAAAAACCCACAGTGCAGAAGCGCCCGGCGCTGCTCTCCCATGGTGCTCGGGGCCTGCTGTTCCTGAGGGGAGCGGATCACTGCCTGAGGACAGCCCACGCTCTCCCTTCCTGGTGACACAGAGCCCGAGAAAGCGCCCCTGCCCTTGCACACCCTAATTGCCGCTCCTGTGGGGCCTCCACGCTGTACCAGCTCTGGCTCCGACCCAGCCCCTCCTTGAGCTGACAGCCAAACCCCAGACTCCCTGTCCTCAGCACTGGTCCAGGAGGCCTCAGCAGTCAGCTAAGCGGAGCTCCTGGGTGGGCTGCAGGACCCTCTTCTTCATGTCCTGCCTCGCTCTGCCCCGGAGGGCAGTAGGAAAGGCAAGGTTAGAGGTGTACTGAGCTGTGTTGCTCTGCTGAGCTTCCCTTTCCTGGGATGGGAAGGAACTGGATGCCACCACCTCTGAGTGCCATGTGCCTCTCTCTCCAGGAACAAGCTCCTGGGATTCAGGACCCACACAAGCTGTCTGGAGGCCTGGGCCTTGCTGCAGAGGAGGCCACACTGGGACCGAGTGTGGCAGGTGCAGCTGGCCTCTCTTCTCGGCAAGTTTCTCCTCTGTGCCTTCCGTGGGAGCACAGTCCCTGCTGTGTCCAGTGGTGGACACTCTTGGTATGAGGACCTCCAGAATAGGCCAGTCGGTTCTTCGATTTGACTTGTAGCTGGTAGTTTTCCTTGGCCAGTTTTCTTCCAAGGGGCTGATGGAAGATGGAAGCCCATGGGCACACAGAGTAGAGATGGCTCCGTCTCCTAGGCGCTGGCCCGCTGCTCAGCCTTTGAGCGCCCACAAGTGGGTCACTATCGAGGGCCAGAGGACACCCGGCCTTCACACGCTGCAGCCGTGCTCCCGGGGCTGGGCACCCGCAGACCCCATACCATGCCAGCCAGACCCACCAGGGATGCCAGACCTAGCCTGGGAGTCGCATTCAGTTACATTCTGTCCTGTCATGTGAGGTGCTCAACTAGCACGAGCGACATATAAACACAAAAAGAAACCCAGATCTGAAAACAGATGGCACCGCTTGGCTATGAGGTCATTCCTGCGTGACTCAGAACGCACTTATGTTGGTTTTAACTTTTTAAAAAGTTGTCCAGATGAAACAGAAATTAAAAACTCCTCTAGAACGAAAGGACTCCATTTGTCTCCTAGCCCCAGAACCACAGGGATCTGTAGATGCTATTTTAAGAAACAAGGGCCGGTGAGATGGCTCAGTGTCATAAGCGCCTGCCCGGCAAGCTTGAGGTCCCGAGTTCGACTCCTAGAACCCACATTAAAAAAAAAAAAAAAAGAAACAGCAGCAAGAGGCTGAGGCTAGGCCTGGCTTGGGCTGTGGCTCTTGTAGCAGGTCAGGCTGCACAAGGGGACCCCACTGACCACCGCGCTGGGTTGGGACAGCCTTGGTGAACCTCTTCTCCAAGGCCATTGACATCCTGGGACATTGTTGGACAGCTCCGGCTAACGCAATATCTTTTATAGCCAGAGCGGGCTGATTTAGAATTTTCACTGGTTGCTGTGGTCTTGACCTCTGAGGTCATATTGAATTTTTTAAAATCCCCAAAGACACTGGGGTACACAGTATGGAGCTCTGATTTTAGCTCCTTTCTTTTTAAATCTAAATGCACTCAAGTTCATCAGAGCAGCTGATGAATGTACTGATCTGCTCCTGAAAAAGTACACAGATGGGGAAGAAGGGAGCTTGGAGGATCACTGGAGAAGTCTTCTCATTTTGATTTATCACTGAGCAGAGACCTGGAGTCAGTGAGGGGTCAGGACTCACGGCTGCAAACACAGCAAGGGTGAGTGACGCGGACACAGGGGGACACTTGAAGACCCAGTGACCTTGCCAGCCGATTGAGACAAGCTGCTCCTGCCACCCCTACTCTGAAAAGAGTCACTCCCGTACTTGACTGGCTGAGCCACGCGCTGTTCTCAGAAGTATATGTGGGGCTTGAGCAATGAAGTGATTTTGCACGGTGCTTCTTCTGAAATTAGTTTCCTTTCCCATCATTCTTACAAAATGATAGCCTTTGTTATAGGCAACCCCTAAATGCAGATACTCTAACTTTGCTTTTGAGGTTCTCAATATTGGAAAATTTTGTGATGACCTGAGCACAGACGAGCATCTACAGAGGACCAGGGGTTTTGGAAGTGTCCGACAGCCTCTGTCTCGTTTCAACCAAAATAGCCGTTCAGAGCCACTGAGAGCCGCAGCTGGAGTCCTTGAGGTAAGGGAGCGTGACTGTCATGAGTCCCTCTTTGGTGCCAAGATTGTTATGTAAATATTTGAAATCTGTAGGCTATTCAGTTGCCAGATTACAGTCAAGAGTCACTTGGGTCTAGATGCCACTAGTGCGTTTGAAATGTGCGCACTGGCTTGGTTTTGGTCCTATGCTTTTAGAAGCATGGGGGTGACTTGTGCCTGTGCAGCCCAGCCTACTCTGGTGGTTGATGACAAACTTGGGGGACACCCCGCTGGCCTGCTAGTTGACAGCCCACTGGCTCCCCCAGTGGGGGAGGCTGAGGCAGTCCACACTGCAGCACTTGTTGAGAGCTGTTGGTGGGAGTGCTGATCTTCCCTGGCCAGCACCCTTAGAGCCCAGGGCTGTCACAGCCCAACCCTGCCTTGCTCCACCATCCCCAGTATGTGGGCCTGCAAAGAGGGGAGGCTTGTACCTTCCCTTGGCTGGGGATCTGCCTTCTGCCCCACTGGTCTCACGTGGACGGAGGACGGTTCCTCATGTTCCGCTCGGGTCTGGGTTCTCCGTAACACTTCTCCCTTATTTAACGAGAAACAAGCTCCCTCCAGAGTGATGTCTTGAGCCACACGAGCACACCTAGGACGACCTCCAGGGCGCGGCCTGTGACCATCCAGCTGCTGCTGGGCTGGTGCAGGGTGGGCAGGTGGGCAAGAAGAAGCCCACTGCCCACAGCTCCCCTTGGTGCTGCCAAATGGACAGGACCACCGGGCCCAGAGTGCACCTGAGAGGAAGACTCGGCCATGCCTGCCACAGATAGAGAAAGGGGCCAACTTAACTCTCCTGTGTCTCCTGCTGGCTGTCTTTCCTGTGGACTCATCTGTGCACTCTGGCCGGAGACCTGCCCTACACAACACATTGGTGTGATGGGGATGTGGGGACCGGCTGGGGGAAGGGCCAGTCAAGGCTCAGTGGACGTGGTGTCACACACTCCCGCAGCCACCTGTGTGCTGCTGTGGAGAGCACGCAAGGGGTGGGGCACGGCCTCAGGGTCACCACAGATCACAGACGCAGGACACAGGTGAGGGGAGGCCAGGTCTCCTGCTAGGGCCCAGTGCTGTAAGGAAAGAAGCCTGCTGCCCTCACGTGGGTTCAGACGATGCTGAAGCGATGTCCGAAGATGCAGCAGAACATGAGGCTGGGCCACGCAGAGGTGGCGGCCTGCATCTGCAGTGGGCTCCCCAATGACGGCTCAAAGATCTGCCACACACCACATGCTCCTGGGGTCCTTCCCCTAGGGGTCTGAGTGCTGACCTCTTGCTCTTCATTTTCTTCTTCCTTGCAATACTGTTATTCCTAACACTGAATCTAATTCCAAGGAATTTTTAAGAATCACAACTCTGGGCTGGTGAGATGGCTCAGCGGCATAAGTGCCTGCCTGGCAAGCGCGAGGTCCTGAGTTCGACTCCCGGAACCCACATAAAGGAAGAAAAGGGCCGGTGATATCACTCAGCAGCACAAGCGCTTGCTGGTAAGCGCGAGGTCCTGAGGTCGACTCCCGGTACTCACATTTAAAAAAAAAAAAAAAAAAAAGAATCACAACTCCAAGACCTCTTGTTGGAAGGGTAGTTTTGTTTTATTAACAGACCAGAGAAGACAGCACAAAATGACTGTGAAAGGCCAAGAAAGATGAATGGGGACTCATCTGCCTGACTGTCCTATGTGTGCTGGGATGAAGCCTCCCGGGCCATGTGGGTGGCCACCCTGCAGGAGGGCCGCTAGCCTGGCAGGGTGCACGGTGCTCCAAGCTTGGGGGTGATGGCTGGTCAGGAAACTCTGTCCCCACCCCCGTGGACAGACTCCCTCCATGCCATCATATACCTGCACTCTGAGACCCAAACACAGCTTATGAACAACATGTTTCAATTTGCAAGTGTACTTTTCACCTTTGATTTCATCTTCCTTTGAAGCAGCACGTTTAGAGATTGCAAGTCCTCCCCGTTCGATTCTATGATTCTTTTCTTTCATGCTGTTCACAGTGGAGATCTAAGTTGATCCCTCCCCACACAGAGAGAGGACATCAAGGGCTCCCAGGTGAGCTTTCAAAGGGGGGGACACCATCACCTCCTTCCATCCTCACAACCCCCCCGGGAGGTAGGCAGGCGGGTGTGGCGGGGCCAGGACAGAGGACAGAGGCGGGACTGGTGCAGCTGGTACCTGGATCGTGCTCCTCTGGCTCCGGGTCCAGGGCTCCTTCTACTCCGAGATGCCCTAAGCTCATCGCGAGGAGCAAAGCGGCCTCTCTGCTTTGAATGGGCTTTTGAGCACAGGCGATTGGAAGCCCAGACCTCAATGGGAGCCGGGGTGGACGCACCTGAGCTCAGTTCAGCATTGGCGTCAGAGGGATGAATAGGACAGAACATGGACATCGACAACAAAGGTTTCTGCTTGTGGTCTTGATTCTCACTTGGACCAGGCTGGATGACAGGACTTTAAAGAAGCAGAGTTCAGGGGGAGGGCGCCACTCAGAGGACCTTCTCATCTAGCAATTTGTTGATGCCTTCACAAATCCTCTTGAGGCTGGGCCTACAGTCTCCGTCCAGACGGTAGAGGGTGGAGAGGAACTCCACGTCGGCGAAGTGGTTGAAGACGTGGTTGATGCGCCCGCGGGTCCGAGGCGTGAGGTGCCGCTGCACCAGTCCGTGCACCAGGTCCTGGCACTCGTGCAGCAGCGCGGAGAGCACGTTCCTGTCGAAGGTGTACTCCACCTCGTAGAAGCTCACCATGGTCATGGCGGTCTGGTTCAGCTTCTTCCGGAACTTCTCCACCACGGCAACCTCTTCCTGGTTGAACTGGTTGTTCCGGTAGAGGATCCCGATTTTGATGGCCACCTTGATTAAGTCTTTCATTATCTTGTGGGCCTCCTTCTTGTTGTGGGTGTACTCTTTGGTGACTTTGTAGAGCTCATCGAAGATCTCGCTGCTGGTGTCATCGATCAACATGTTGGCCACGGTCTTGCTGGCTATTTTGCTCAGGATCTTTTTCTGAGCTTGCAGGGCAAGGCTCTTTGAACTAAACACATCAGGACCTACAGTGAGGAGAGAGAGATGTACAGGAACATAAGAGCTGTGAGCTGTTTCCCCAAATAAAACACACTAAGTTGAACTTTGTTCATAATGCAAAGCCCCATGTCTTTGTATCTCACAGTTCCCTAACTAAACCCACACTGCCTGGCGACGCCACCTCCCCCTCCTCGTGCAGGGCTGCTCACCCTCTGGCAGCTCTGGACTCTCGCTCGCCCTCTGCGGGAAGCGGTCTCTCGCCTCCGGCCAGCCTGTTTTAGACCCCGTCATGCATGAGGCCGTCCCGACTCTACCAGCTCACAGACAGTGCCTGTACCTGCCGTCACCATGGAAACCATCCAGTTTTGCAAACTATACAGGAATGAATTATAGCACGATGACAGGAATGTTGACCCAATGTCGACCCCCTTTCAGGGAAATGGGGACATGGATAGTTGCTCCTGGAAGACTTTCTGACTTGAATCTCAGAACCCATATTTCCTTGTGTCTAAGATGCGGCTTTCTACTTTGGAGATCTTGGAAGTTGGAGTGTGTCTTACAGCCACGAGTGCCAGGCAGCTGTTGTGCTGTGGTTGTCATTACCTGTGCATGTGTCAGTTTATACATCAGTATCAGAAATGTGAGAGAAATAATCCACCTCACTAACGCTCCTGATGGCAGAGAGGCGGCAGTGTGTGGGAAATACAGATGTTGATAACTGAAGGTCAAAAATGCTTCAGAGGGCCGGTGATATGGCTCAGCGGCATAAGCGCCTGCCTGGCAAGCGCAGAGTCCTGAGTTCGACTCCCAGTACCCACATAAAGGAAAAAATGGGCCGGTGATATTGCTCAGTGGCACAAGCGCCTGCTGGCAAGCACGAGGTCCTGAGATCGACTCCTGGTACCCACATTAAAAAAAAAAAAAAAGGCTTCAGGAAAGTAGAATTCTTTTTTGTTTTGTTTTGTTCTTTTGCAATAAGGTCTTGCTACATAGCACAGGCTGGCCTTGAACTTGCAGTGATTCTCCTGCCTCAGCTTCCTGAGTTCTTGGATTACTGGTATGTGACACCACAGCCGGCTCCAGACAAGTAGTATTCTGAATGTGAACAGGCTTAGGAAAACCACAACTAACTTATTTTGCTGTTATTTTCCCCTATATGAGTAATAATGAGAGCAATATATGTTTTTTGAAAGCCTACGACAGTTTGTCTAAATAAGTCTAACAAAGCTATTTCAATAAATATAGGTAAAAATTATAAAAATAGCCAGGACTACTGTGCATGCCTGCAATCGCGGCACTCTGGGAAGCAGAGGCAGGAAGATCCCAAGTTTGAGCCTAGCCTGGGCAACTTAGTGAGACCCTCTCTCAAATAAAAAGTAAAAAAGGCTGAAAATGTAGCTAAGTACAAAAGTCCTGGTTCTATCCTCAGTATCAAAAAATAAAAAAATAAAAAAAAATAAAATAGATATCATTTATAATTTGTCAGCAATTTTTCTTTCTTCAGAGCACATAAAAAGGCATCTTACTCTTGACAGTCTTAGATTTGATGAAATACTCTAGGAGTCAGCAAGTGGCTGAAGCTGACATTTAAAATGAACCCCAACCGGCCACCGTCGCTCTAGTGTGCATTTTATCCTGATCCTCCCAAGGAGAGTCAAGTGGCCTGAGGACAGATGCAGGGCCCCCCATAGCATCCAGCTTAGCTCGGGGTGCACGGATGGATGGGTGGACATCTGCTGAATAAAACACCGGAGAAAGACTACAGAAGAACACCAAAGCATAAAACCCAGTGCACACCAATCTTACACTATGAGAAACTAATGTTCCTCCAGAACTGGGGTCCTCCCTGGCAGCCTCTGGGCAAAGAGAATAAACACATGCAGGACACGGAACAAATGGGGCTCCTGATTCTTTCCTACCCAAGAGTTCCAACTTCCTGGTTCATGCACTTCTGGAGTTTAAGACAAATGCTCTTCCTGCCCAATGCGGCCATCCACCATGTCACCAGACCTTTGTGTCAATAACCTTTGCTCAAAAAAAAAAAAAAAAAAAAAAATCAATTTGTCTCCCAGAGGCAAATATTTACAGGCACTAAGGATGTTCAAAATATTGTGCTGTGTGCTTTGGAGTCACTTCCACAGGAGCGTCAAGACTTGAGTGATGGTCCAGTCACAGGAACATGTGTTTGCCGCCTTGTGCGGTTATTCCAGAGGGACAAGGGGCCCTTGGTGATCTGTCACAGAATATCAGAAAATGAGTCATTGCTTCGTAGTCACAGCTCCTATAGATGGCCCTAGCAGGTCTTTTTAAAGTCTCTGGAAACGCAGCAGGCCCAGAGGTACAGAGCATCGCTTGATGACATGTGCCCGCTGTTGCCATGGGAACAGGGACTCGTGGCTGCTGAGACCCCTTTACGCCCAGGCCAAGCATGCTGGCAGCACGGGGCCGGGCTTGGGTGAATGGAGGGAGCCCTGGCCCTGTGCAGGCCGCCTCATCATTAACCTGAGAGCCCGGCAGGGAGGGCCTTTCCCCAAGCCGCCTGGTTCCAGACCCTGCTCTTTGGCCACCAGCATGTCCTGTGTTCTGCTCTGGGCCAGGGTCACCATGCCTTTGGCTCACACAGCCCCAAAAGAGTTCTGAGCCCGGCAAGGTGGCACGCACCTGCAATCCCAGCACTCTGGGAGCCTGAGGAGGGAAGATCATGAGTTCAAGCCCAGCCTGGGCAACTTAGTGAGAGAACCTCTGTCTCAAAATAAATAAAAAGGGGCTGGGGATGTAGCTCAGCATGAAAGCCCTGGTTCAATTCCCAGTACTTCCCCAAACCCCCAAATTTCTGAAAAATGATGTACCTCCTTGCATACTTTTAAAACTTGATAGCAAGTACTTTCCATCTTAAGTTTAATAGTACAATTTCTAGATATTGTAAATAACTGACGTTTTCATATTAACCTGCTAAGCAATTCTTTTAAATGTGCTCCGTGCAATTCAAGTGCCATTGTGGTATAACACACATTCTTGTCCATATAAAAATGGCATGGGCAGGGTCATTTTAAAAATGGGCAACGTTCTTTTTTCTCCTTGAAACGGTATCTGTATTCTACTTCACCCACAGAACTTTCACTTCATATAAGTTCTTACACTTGAAAATATATGATCAACCCATCATGATTATCTACAACCGAAGGAGGCACATAAATAGAAATTTAAATTAAAAGAAGATCCTAGACCATCCATCTCCAAGCATTAAACATTTTCTTCTGGAGTGAGTTATCATTTTAATTATTTTGGTAGGAAATATCAAAATTTCAATGAATACTTATCAAATATAGAAAGTAAAGCGTTACTGGCAATGCCTCTCTATGTGAGGTTGGGAAGAATGAGTCACGGCGCTTTGATTAAAAGAAGCATTGCTGGGGCCGGTGAGATGGCTCAGCGGCTTAAGCGCCTGCCCAGCAAGCGCGAGGGCCCGAGTTCGACTCCCGGAACCCACATACGAAAAAGGGGGCCGGTGATATCGCTCAGTGGCATGGGCGCCTGCTGGCGCTCGAGGTCCTGAGGTCGACCCCCCGGTACCCACAAAAAAAAAAAAATAAATAAATAAAAAAAATAAAAGAAGCATTGCTGAATTTCTCTGATCCCATTGTTTGACCCAGGAGGTCTGGCACCGCAGGGCAGTGTGTCACATCAAGGTTCTTCCCAGGCAGGACACCGTGGCTGAGCCACCACGACTGAGCCCTGAGCCGCGAAGGCAGGGAGTCACTGTGCCTCGACCTCGCGAGGGTCCCCACGCATCTGTATGAAGCCTGGATGCAGAGTAGGCGCCGAGGCCAGGAGCGATTCGGATCTTTATCAGCTCCCTCCGAACACTCCTCCTCCGCGCATCTCCTGGAAAGTCTCTGGACTTTCAGAGGGGCACACGCTAGTTTGGGTCCTGCTCTTCTTTTTTTAAATTTGTATCGGTGCCTGTTTGTGGTACATGATTCCTTGTGTGGAGTTGGTGAATGCGCATAACACATCATTCACCTTTTTGTCCCCACTCCCTGGCCTCCCTTCTTCTCCCTCCATATCTTGTTCTCCTTCCCATTTGAGAAAGTTCTATCTCCGTACTTCCTATTATCTATCTTTCATTTTGGTCTTTAGTTGATTTTGGGTTTCTCATAGAGGAGAAGCTATGTGATGTTTGAGCATGTGTGTCTGCTTTATTTCACTTAACATTATGGTCTCAAGGTGCATCCATTTACCTACAAATGACTCAAGATTATCTTTCTTTATGACAGAGTAGTGCTCCATTATGTGTAAATACTACATTTTCTTTATCCGTTCATTCACGTTGATGGACATAGAGGTTGCTTCTAAGATTGAATCCTGCTTTTCTACATAAGTAGCAGTGATCTATGGAATTAAGAAGTTGTTATGGGGCCGGTGAGATGGCTCAGCGGCGTAAGCGCCTGCCTTGCAAGCGCAAGGGCCCGAGTTCGACTCCCGGATCCCACATACGAAAAAGGGGCCGGTGATATCGCTCAGCGGCACGGGTGCCTGTTGGCACGTGAGGTCCTGAGGTCGACCCCCCGGTACCCACAAAAAAAAAAAAAAAAGAAGTTGTTATGGCTTAGACCTACAATGTCACCCAGAAGTTTCATGTGTTTGGAGGTGGGGCTTTTGGAAGGTGATTGGATCATGGGACTCGGTACTCATCAGTGGGCTAATCCATGAATGAGTTCATAGCTGAATGTGCTGTCAGGAGGTGGGGCCTAGTTGGAAGAGGTGGGTCATAGAGGTGTGTGTTTGGAGGTTGCAGATCTCTCCTTGGCTCCTCCCTTTCTCTCTACTTCCTGGCTGCCATGCTGTGAGCCATGTCCCTCCCCCAGGCCCTTCCATCCTGCTGTTTCTGCCTTTGACCCAGCCAACCATGGACTGCATCCCCCAAACTGTGAGTCAAATTAAACCCTGACTTTTTGAACTTGTAGCTTTCAGGTGCTGTGTCTCAGCAAGGAGAAACTTGACTAATACAGAAGAATTCCTTGGGAAGAAGAAAAAATTCCTTAATTAAATGAGTTTGAAAAACACTGGCTATTAAGCAAAGTGAAATAAACTCCTCTCCGTGAGGTTTTAAAAATATTTCTATACTATGTTAATGTGTTTCATCAACACCCAGAGAGGGGTACATGTGATAGGCAGAGTATTGGCTCCTCCAAAAATGTCCGCATCCCGTGCTGTGGAACAGGTGGGCATCTACTCTATGTGGCCAAAGAAGTGTTTCGAATGTGATTAAGTGAAGGCTGTGGGGTGGGGGATTATCCTGACTATCCAGAGGGCTGGGCAATCATAGGGCTGTTATAAGCGAAGGAGGGAGGCAGGAGAGAGATCCAAGGTCAGGGTGACATGGCTGCTGGCCCTGCAGATGGAGGAAGAGGAATGCTGGGCCTCTGGAAACTAGAAGAGGTGAGAGAAGGGACTCCCCCTGACAGGCTCCAGAAAGCTCCCGCCAACACCTTGGCCTTGGTCCTGTAAACCAGCCCATTTCAGAGGTCTGATCTCCAGAAATATGAGATGGCAAGTTAGTGTTTTCATCCACTAAATTGTGGTAAATTGTTATAGCAGCAAAAGGAAATTAATTGAGCTGAGTAGAATGTTATAGAGCATTTCCTAAAAGAGAAACACGTGTAGCACTCTGTTTTATTCACCAGTCCCCCCACTGACTGGATGGACACACGCACGCACGCATGCATAAATGAGGTGTGATTGAAAAATAGTGAAGAAAATTTTAAAAAATTATTATAGTAAAAGACACATTTCTACTAATCTCCCTCAAAATTCTCTCCCTCACCTTGAACACATTTATCGCATCTCTCTTGCCACTTTCTGAAGCATTTCTGGAGTCTTCTCTCCTCAGTGCCTTTACTTACTCTGTTACAGCTGTCTGGATGTCCTGAATTGATTCAAAACACTTTCCTTTCATGATTATTTTGACTTTGGGGAAGAGCCAGAAATCACACAGTGCCAGATCCGGTGAATAAGGTGGATGAGGACACACCGTGATGTTTTTAGGAGCTGCCTTTCTGTTGGATGGCACTCGGCAGCAGTATTCACTGTATTTTTGATCACACCCCATAAAGACAGGAAAGAAGATTCCAGAACTGCTACAGAAAGTTGCCAGAATGATGGGATAAGTGTGTTCAAAATGAGGGGGAGGGTTTTGGGGGGGATGCATTTACCATAAATTTTTAAAAAAATTTTAAACGTTTACCATATACGTATCATGTCATGCAGTATGCATTATGAAAAATAGTGGGAAGGATTAAAAGAAGTCGAATCAATAGAGCCTGGTCCACAAAACACACGCCCAATGCCCAGCTGTCTGAGGGAGCCGGTGGAGAAGGGACCAGTGCTCCCACCCACACACGGTGTCAAAAAGTGACGTCAGGGGCAGCGCCTGTCCCGGGCAGCACCCCTACTCAGATTTTCTGCGCGTGGAGGCCTTGGCCGTGCTTCCACCCCTCCCTCGGTCGCAGCCTTCTGCAGAAGGACCGCGTTAGACCCCTCAGGAAGGGACACCGCAGGCTGGGAGAGCAGCATGAGCCAAGCTCGGGAGCCAAGGTCAGGGGAGGGTGTGGCGTTTGGGGAAAGAGGCCTAATGAGTGGACACGGCTCGTTGTGGGGAAAACAGCATACCCAGGAGGGGTCTTGGCGAAACTCCTCTCACTCCTGCAGCCACACCTTGGGAAAGCTCTCTCCGCCAGCGATAATTCTCGTAACCGTGTTTGAACAAAACCTCCCATTCTCCAGCCGGGAAAGGTGAGGCGTTGTTCACGCTACCTCGGAATCTCTGAGAACAGAGAGAGAAGCAAGATTCCGCAGCTGTCCTGGAGCTCATCCCGCCAGCGCAGTGAGAGAGACTGCCGCGCTGCGACCTTTGTCCCGGTGGAAAGAACAGTGCGTCCCCGAGCCCGGGACGGATGGGCGCGCCCGAGCGACGGGAACAGGAGGGCGGCGCTCGGAGCGCGAGCGCTTCTGGGACATTTAGAAAGAAAGGCGAAGAACCAGAGCCATGTTTGGAGGGTGGCAGTGAACTGGCTTGGGGAGAGAAAGCAATAGATCATCCAAGTGGGCCCTTCACTGCATGGAAGCGGGCGGGCTGCTCCGAGCTTCTGCTTTTACAAATGACGTGGAGCCAGCGCGCGAGTGACGTCTCCACGTCTCGGGAACACTCAGCTCTCCCAGATGGCGAAATGCCAGGCTGATGGTGACAAACAGCAGGAAGATCTTACCAAGCTGGGTGAGTGGGCGGAAAAGAGCCAGATGAGCCTGGTAAGATGAGCGTGGTAAGAAGGAGGCAACACATTTGAGGGAAATGAAGTAAATGGTTATTGTAAGAGATGCGCACCCCGTGCTTAGCTTCAGCCCAGGAGGGAGCTCGAGCATTGCCCCGGACGTGGGGGTGGAGAGGGGACAGCCGTCCCCTCTTCCAGGACCCTGCGACCTCTCCAGCCAGTGTGTGGAAAGCCTGACTATGGTACGGAAAGCTGCATCAGAGTTAGACGATTGGAAACGACTTATAATAGCAGATCACACGGTGTCACTTCACTTCCGGAGACAGTTTATGACGGCAGCAGAGAGCCCAAAAATATTAAGCAGAAGTTGAAAGAAGCCATAGCATCCAGACAAAAACAATCTGTAGTGATAAATGAGCATCATCTGTCAAGGCAGGGGACACAGGGAACCAGGGGAGGCCAGGTGAGCAGTAAGAGCCAGGCAGGGAACGCCTGGGGTTCTGCAGGACTTGGCACGCACATTTCACCGCGGGGCGCCCGGGACGCGGAGCGGCCTCCTGGGATGGGGCAGCTCACAAGCCCTGGACGCGAAGCTTCACGAGGAGCAGCCAGCCCCCTGCTCAGCTGCTTACCTATGCAGAAAGATGCCTGCGCCAGCCTCATCCCTCTCCAGCCCTCACAACCGGTCGCGGCCAGCAGCCAGGACGCGGTGACGGCCTCCCCTCCCTTCCCACTTTCTTCTCTCTTCTCTGGATGACCGATGGGGAAGGCTGCTGCAAGGGGGCCGACCACGACAAGGAGAAGACGACGCCTCCTCTACTTTAGTTCTTGACTGCCTGTACATAGCTGCGGGGATGGACGACTAAGGAACCTTAGGTAGTGTTTAGAAATGTAATCCTAAGAGCTGTGGCTTCCAGAAAGACTGAGTTATCACATCTTCCTTGAAATCAAGCTAGGAAATATTTTCCTTCCCTCGGGAAGAACTTTTTTTGTGTACGCCTGGAATATTAAAGAGAGAACAGGGAGCTGGAGGAAGTAGAATGAAATGAAGTTGTCCCATGAGTTAGGGACGAGCAAAACCCTGGATCTCCCCTTGCCCCATGGAGAAGTGATCAAAGCTTAGAAGCTTCTAGAAAACACCTTTTGTTGCTCAAACTCCACACCTGAGTGAGATGGCATTTCTGAGGGTTAAGAAAGGCATTTAGGGTTACTTTAAAAGGTACCCATGGTAAAACTGGGATGACCCAGGAGGGCCAGGGAGGGGATGGATTTTTCTGACTGAGGGTTAACCTGGCACAGCCTTGAGGATGTCTTTGGGTCTGGCCTTCCCCTCACCCTGCAAAGGAGATGGATCCTCTGGGGGAATAAGGAAGGTCTTCTAGAAAGATCCCCAAGCAAGAAGCAAGAGGCTTTGTGTCCCATGGCTGGGGTCATCATGATTTAAAGGGTGACAGCCTCCACCAGGCAGCACTGGTGGGGTGCATGAAATCAAAATATTAGAACCTCTCTTTATGTTCCTTTTCTGTAATGAGCTAATTTAAACTTTATGAATATCCAGCACATAGCCTGACCCTGGTCCCCGACATTGGTGGCAGTGCCCCCGAGAGTGGGGAGGGGCTCAGTGTACCCTCCCTTGAGGCTCCCTTAGTTCTCATTTATTCCGAGATATGTTTATGTGCACTTGGTTAAACAGGTTCGCCAATTACAATATTTAGTTGTAACTAAGCTAGTGCTTGCAAAACGCACCGTGATTTCCAAAGATTTCTGCAAGAAACAAAGCCAAGGACTGAAGCTGATGCACTAATCGGGCAAACACCTGCAGGGCTGACAATGTGCTCCCCAGCAAGAGATTTTCCATCGCCAGGCTGTGAGGTCAAAGCACTCATCCACCCGGAAATGATCCCAAGGAGTCAGGAACATTTCAAAAATTTTAGGAAGATGGTTTTAAATGTGGATTTCCAACACTTTTCCTTGCCTGAGACAGACATCCCCCAAAGGCAGAGAGAAGCCAGGGTGGGTTTGGTCTTTAGCTGGTCCCCTGGGAGATGGGGAGAGCAATAAGGAACAGTGTCGATGGCTGTCCAGGGAGAGGGGTGAGTCAAGAATGACATTCACGGCTTCTTTTAGCTCGGAGACCAGGCGGGCGCGGGGAATTAAGGTGCCACCCCCGAGATGGCGTGTTGGAGGAGAGGCTGGGACGGGGGAGATGAGTCAGGCCTGAGTTCCAGGTGCCCCGGCCTGTCTCATGGGACATCTCCACCCTCCCTTATCTGACCCAGAGCTTCCGTTCTCCCATGCCAACCCCGTCCCTTTCCAGTAAGAACAGAGATGAGAAGATGACGTCCTGAAACAATTAACCGATTAGGGGCTCTGAAGGAGAACCAGCCTCTTCCTTCCAAATGCAATTACCTCCTCGGCCACTTAACGAGGATTCTCAATTCCCTTTAGTTTAGAGTCATGCTGAATCCCTCCTGAGAGTCTCTGCCCTCTTTGTGGCCGGACCACCAGACCACCCCGGCTCTTCCTCCCCACCAAGAGAGTGGATGGTTTAAAAATTCGGGTGGAAAGCAGGGCATGGTGGAGCGCATCCATAATCCGGCACTCTGTGAGACTGAGGCAGGAGGATTGCAAGTTGGAAGCCAGCTTGGGCAACTTAGTGACTTAGAGAGAGCCTGTCTCGCAGTAAAAGACAAAAAGAGCTGGGGATGTAGCTCAGTGCGAGGGCCCTGGGTTCAAGCCCCAGTAACACACGCGGCAGGAAAGTGAAAGCAGGGTGGAAGAAGGAAGAACAGAGACAACCAGACCCAGGCAGGGTGCACGTGAGCCAGTCCTCACCCGCTTTGCCCACGACCAGCTCCCCTCCCCCCCCGCTTACATCTGGGTGTCCCTGAGACCCTGCTTTGGCACAGGTCTGTAGCAGGCTGATTCCGGCTTTGCCCAAGGTGGCTGCTCAATCCAGGAACAGGAGGGGAGACTCAAGTGCTTTTTGGGACCAGGTTTGGTGAAGTTTCATCTGTGGTGGACATTTAGGGTGCCAAGCAAGGAGTTGTGTTTTAGGGGGAATTGTATCTATTTCAACAAAGCCAGTATTGATTTCATTTTTCCTATTGATTTTACAGCCAGCTCTGGACACGTTAGCGAGTGTTTGGTAATGGTGCTGACCTGAGCGAACTGAGGCAGGGACTCGTGAGGTCCCTGGGGGCGGGGGGGGGACTGATCTCCAACTCAACAGGTTAATGTTGGAGACCTGAGAGGCATTTTTGTCTCACTGTTGGCAGAAGAGCAACCATGACTAAAAACAGCATCTACTTCCACAATTCCCTTAAGCAAAGCTTATCGGACCCACCCTAGCTAACAAATAACTAGTGTCTCCCCGACCAGGCACACTCAGGAGTGCTAACAGTAAGGCCCGGTGGCGTGTCTGCTCGGTGAGGTGCTTGCACACAGTAATTCGCCGCGTCCTCTCGGCCTGTCTATGTGGTAGGTGTTAATGTCATCATCAGCAGGTGGCGGCCGAGGCATTTCCCATCCAGGGAAACCGACAGGCAGAGGTGGCTCGTGCAGGCCTGCTGTTTGGGGGTGGAGGGCAGAGCCACATTCTGCAGCCGACCCCTCACTCCTGCGCTTCACCCCAGCATGCTCAACTGTGGCGCCCCTGCGTGGGTGACAAACCAATTCACTTAACTACTTCTTCAACTACTGCCCACTTTAAAAATAGAGGTGGGACCATTTTTGTTTCCCTCAGAAGAACCCGTTTTTTAAAAACCACCAAGATCTCAAACATATAGACAAAACAGAGGGTACAGTAATACCACATACACCGGCCACCACCCAGAAAGAACAGCTCTTAATATTTTGCTCTCAAAGAGAGAGGGAGGGAAAGCTCTCCTTGTTTTCACCTTCCTCTCTTCTGCTCCTACGCCCTCAGATTTAATCGCGCTCTGGAAGACGACGTCTGTGTGTTTGGTCCCTGTTTTCATACTTAGGCCTCAGTGGATGAGAATAAATGCATAACATGAGATCCGAAGACTCGAAGGACAGAAAAGGTGTCCCTCTGCACAAACCCTTCTGTAAGTCTTCAACGTGGCACTGCTCTGATCGCTGGGGCGCTCAGTTGCTTCTGTGAGTAGATCTCATCTCCATATTTCCTGCCCAAGGGCACTGAAATTCCTTCCACATCCAGCACACACCCCACAGCCTCGCAGACTACACCTAGGATGCTCGGCCAAGCCCTGCGGCAGGGGCTGCCAAAGGCTCTCCAGGGAGACTGCGCTCATTTTCACTCCCAGCAGCGGTGAATGGCTTCCCGGGGTTCCACTTCCTCATCGATGCTTCAGACAGCCCCACTTTTAATTTTTGCCAATCTGATAGGTACAAAGTGGTGTCTTGTTTTAATGAGCAATTCCCTGACTGCCAGTGTGATTCAATATGTTCCCGTGTTTGCTGGGTACTCAGGTTTTTCTCCTCCATGAATTGCACGTTCATATAATGTACTCATATTTTCCCAATTAGCTTGTGTGTCTTTTCCTTGCTAATCAGTAGGAATTTTTACATATTATGGTTTCTCATCCTCTGCCGATCCCATAAATAGTGACTATCTCCTTCCCCCAATAAGTAGCATCACTTTTCTTTTCTTTTCTTTTTTGAGACAGGGTCTCACTATGTAGTCCAGGCTGGACTTGAAATCACCATGTAGTACAGGCTGAACTCGAACTCATGGCAATCTTCCTGCCTCAGCCTCCCCAGTAGCATCACCTTTTAAATTTATTACGGTGTCTTTAGTCACACAGAAGATTTAAATGTTAACTTAGTTACATTTATCAATCTTTTCCTTTATGGCTGGCGGTTTCTTTCTCTTGTTTTAAAAATCCTTTTCCTGCCATGAGCTGATAAAAAGAGTCTCACATATTTTCCAGAAGTTTTAAGGTTTTACTTTTCACATTTAGGCCTTTAATCCATCTGGAAGGTATATGTTGTATAAGGTTGAAAATGTTTCTCCCTGGTTTATTCTTTTTATAGAACACTTTATCCTCTCTGCTACTGCTGTTAGTCCCCCACCCCCTTTTCATATCAAGTTTCCCTATTTCATGGGTCTGTTCCTGAGTCTACTTCAGTACTCAAGCCATATAGCCTTAGTTACTAATGCTCAGAAGTCATGAGAGACCAAAGGGAAGCCCCCTCCCTTTATTCTGCTTAGAAATTGTCTTGACTCTTTATTCTTTTTTTTTTTTTTGGTGGGTACCGGGGGTCGACCTCAGGACCTTGCGCGCCAACAGGCACCCGTGCCGCTGAGCGATATCACCGGCCCCTTTTTTCGTATGTGGGATCCGAGAGTCGAACTCGGGCCCTCGTGCTTGCCAGGCAGGCGCTTACATCGCTGAGCCATCTCACCGGCCCTGATTCTTTATTCTTGCCATTCCTGTCTCATATTAGAGTCACTTAATCAAATGCCATCAACACCCTGTGTTAATCTGAGGCAAACTGGTATGGTGGATACCGAACCTTCATAGCTGTGAATGACATCATCTCTCCGTTTAGCCAGATTTCTTATCATCCTTTCCATGAAACGCTTGCCTATTTTCCACTTTGAGGTACCTTGTAGTTTTGGTGGCTACTGCTGCTGCAATTTCCTTTCTCTTACAGTTACTAAATGGCTCTCTATAATGCATAGGAACACAACTGGCTCCTGCAATTGAGAAATTTTGCTGAGCTCTGTTAGGAGTCCTACTAGATTAAACGAGGTACCACCTGGATTTTTTATGTACACAACCCAAAATGCCTGTATGAAATGACTTTTCTTCTACCTGCTGTTTCTTTTTCTCACTTTATGACATCCAGGACAATGTTGGACAGTAGCAGTGCTATTTGACACCCCTGTCTTGTCCCTGACTTTAACAGGACTGCCTCTAAAATTTCCCCGCCAAGTATGACGTCTGCTGTGGGCTTTTGGGCTACCAGTTATCAAGTTAAAGAATCTTCCTGCTGTTCCTATTTTGCGAAGTCCCTTTGCTTTTAAGTCCCCTCTTGGTAGACTTCAAGCTGTTTGCAGGCTTCTCTGTGGAGCATCCGGGGGTGGAGCCAGTAACCCTGCTCCACACGCCTACGTGGGGAGGGTGTCTGAAGGTATCTACTGGCATGACAGGATTCCCTCCTAATCCCCTTCCCAAAGCACGAGGTAGCAGGGGACCCTGGACAGGATCCCAGACTTGGACCCTCTGGCTCTGTCACCCCACCTGAGCCCCCACCGGAGCCTGCTTGTCCAGAGTCCGTCAGGGGACATGTTGAAACCAGAAGCCGAAATGTACTCAGCTCTCTCCAAGAGTGGCTTTGCCACAGCCAGGATGGCTGAAGAAAGTCACAGGTGAGAGCCACACAGTCAGAAGCTGCCAAGGGGGCCCAATGTGCCCATGCCTGGAGCTGAGGCCAGCACATCTTGCCCAGGCGGAGGTGGCACCACAGACGGAGCCTGTCGCAGCCAAGGCCCCCTCCTGCCATGAGCCATGGCCAACCTCTCCCCTTCCCATGGTGGGGGTCCCTCGCGTTCATCTCCAATGTGTTCATCTCCTTCCCGACCACACTGTGCTGGGCGGTGCCTTCGCACCGGGGCTGAGTTCCAGGGGTTCTACTTGTTCGGGATCCACATCTGGAGGAGGTGTGTTATTCACCACATGCACAGTGGATCGAATATGCTCAGCCGCCCTCACTCCATGCTGCCTGCCTGGCCCCAGAACAGCAGCGGCACCTGGGGTCCAGATGCATCACGCCCCTGCACCCCCAGGTTCCAATTCCGTGGCAGCAGTGCCCACCCCACCCCGTCCACACCCCTTCGCACCCTCAGCTCTCTTAGTCCTGTCTCTCTGGGTGATCCTCTCCACCGGCAGCTGCCAAACGGTCCTCTGCTGCTGCAGACACTCAGAAACCCAGGTTCGGCCACCAAACTGTTGACAAGGACGCTGGTAGGATGCCACCCTCAGTGCCATGGTGCCAACAGGGTAATATGTGAAATTAGTAAACAGACTGATGCAATAAAAATGTCAGTCTTTGGAATTCCTCACTTTGGGGAGTAAAGGTACAGAACCTAAAGCTAAAATCAGGTTATAAAATGGACCAACTCCAGTCTCTACCGGAAAAAAATAAATAAAATGTGGCCTAAGGCAATAGGTACTGAAGCCTAAAGGAGTCTCTTGAAGAAGCTGTGTTAGATTAATCACCAGCATAAATCATCCGCTTACTAAGTGTAGAAAAGAGAAAAGGAAAAGAAAAGCTCGGCTGTTATCTGCACTAGAGGGGTCGGGACACACGAGGGGGAGAAGCCAGACAGACAGCGCTACATTTTGCTCAGTGTTCTACTTAATTTTCTTTTAGTGAAGTGTGAATTTTGTACAATGACATTTTGGGATTTCAGGCAGATTGAATGCGGAACAGCAGGGAAGGGGCACAAGTCACACCTCGCTTCTGAGACCCCTTCTGCACCTGATGTAGTAAGATCGCTTCCGTCACGGATTTGACTCAGGCCACATACTGGGTACCCATGGTGTCACAGTCAACATCCGGGCCGTGGAACGACAGTGTGGGTGGGTGCAGGTGGGAGGTGGCGGGGGGGATGGCCCAGTGAGGTCCCTGAGGGTGGGCTCCTGAGCTCCGCAGGGACACCTGCTCAACAGAACCAAGTGGGAGAGGTCACTCAGGAGAAAGGACCAACCAGCCGGGGAGGCCTGGCCTTCAGAAGTCACTCAGAAATGCAGCTTTCTTGGAAACCTGCCTTTGTAACTTAAATTCTCCCCAAACTTGTGTCGATGGCCATGAAGGCTCAGAATAAGCTGTTTTTACTATGAACAGTATACCAAAAGGTTTCACCGTTTTCCAGCCAAGTCACCAGGTGAGGCCACACAGACAGACCCCCTGCAGCATCAGGACACCAGGATGTAGCTGTGGACACAGAGAAAACCGCGGTCCCAACTCTGGCCACTGAGCCAGCAGCAGGGAGCAAAGGGGACAGCAGGTTCCAGTCCCGCCGGTGTCCCCAGTGTGCTCCCCACACCTGGCTCCCCTGGCAGTTCAAAGAGGGCCCCCGATGCCCTGCTCCCTTGGTACCACTGACATGGGGCAGGAACTCAGTAATCAATCAAAACCTTAAAAAGGAAAGTCACTGGTTGGCATGGGAAGAGGGCCTTTGTTCTTCCCTGGCTTCCACGCCAAACTCACTGGGACCACTGTCACCAGAGCCACAGAAAATCTTTACTTCCTATTTGATCACTCAACATATTTTTCCTGTATAGCTCACCTTTTTGGGTTTCATTTATTTTTGATTAACATGTATTGATTATACATATTAATGGGATTCAGTGCAATATCTCGATACACGCATACGGCATGCACTGATCAAATCCAGCCTCCCTTAATAGCCCTCCTTAGCCTCTAGTAATCATTATTCTACATTTAGGTCATCTTTTAAAAAAATTTCTATACTTGAGACAGGACATGTGCTGCATGTCTCTATGGCTGATGTCGCTTAACACGACGTCCTCCAGTTCCATCCGTTTTGCTGCAAATGACGGGGTTCCATTCTTTATGGCTGAGTAACATTCCACTGTGTATATATGCTACATTCTCTCCATCTTTTCCTTTGCTGATGGGCACCTGGAGGAATTCCACATCTTGGCCATTGTGAACAGTGGTACAGTAAACATAGGTGTGCGTGTCTCTTTGGCATGTTGATGTCATTTCTCTTGGAAATACATGGGATGGTTGGGTCATATTGCAGTTCTGTTTTTAGTTTTTTAGGAACCTCCATACTGTTCTCTCCATAATGGCTGTACTAATTTACATTCCCACCAAGAGAGGATGAGCATTCTTTCTTCTCTTCATCCTTGTTAGCATTTATTTCTGTTGTTTTGGTAACAGCCTTTCTCCCTGGGGTGAGATGGTGTCTCATGGTAGTTTTGATTTGCTTTTCCCGATGGCTGAGCATTTTTTCATATATTTGTTATATTTGTTGGCCAACCAAATAGTCTTTTAGTTAACCCTTGGAGCGTTTGTAAACACAGGCATTTTCACTTGTCGCAGCGTGAGTTGGGGGCTCTGCAGGCTGTTAGTAGGTCGGGAGGGAAGATACACTATTCAGAACACAGACCATCAAGGGCGCTCCTCTGAGACACACACATCTCAGTCCTGGGTTGTCCTGGTCTCCAGCAGCATGGGGCCTGTATGGTTTAGATTTAAAATGTCCCCTGAAAGCCTCATGGCTTCAGAGGTAGGTTTTTAAGAAGCTGATTGGCTCATGGGGGGGGAGCTGTACTCATCAGTGGATTAATCCATTAATGAATTTATAGCTAAATGTGCTGTTAGGAGGTGAGGCCTGGCTGGACACTGGAGGGTGCATCTCCCTTCCTAGCAGCTCCCTTCCCTCTCTGCTTCCTGCCTGCCATGAGGTAAGCAGCTGCCCTTTCCCAGGCCCTTCTGCCATGCTGTTTCTGCCTTGGAGCTAGCTAACCATGAACTGAACCCACTGGAAACTGTGAGCCAAAATAAACCTCTCCTCCTTTAAGTTGGAGATTTGGGCATTTTGTCCTAGCGAGAGGAAATAACTCCTTCAGTCTCTTCTCTCCTTGCCCCAGCTCTCTGGCTCCTCTTTTCCATCAGTGTCTTATGTATAGGTGTCCTCATGGGCTTCCTTCAAGGACTTCTTCTCTTATACCCTCTCTGCGAGTATGAGATGTCACTCCCTCCCAACATGCCGGTCCCTTCTCAGTGTGTGCCCCAGCCCAGAGCTCCCTCCTGAGCTCCACTTACTCTTAACTGCTTATCTGACCACTTCAACAAGATTCCCACACCCTCCACATGTCCCAAACTCCACTCCTCTCCTTTCCCCACCCTGTGAAACCCTCTCCTTGCCTCACATCCACACAGGAACCTGGGGCCACCCTCATCTTCCTTCTCTTCTTTGCATCCCACATCTAATGGGCATCAGACTCTCCCTTAGCTCCCTAAATATCTTCAAAGGCATCTGCCTGCCTCTGCCTTGCATGTTACCTCAGCTCACACCATCACCATTTCCCACCTGAATGCTGTCTCTCCTCTCCCCACCACTCTTCCCACCTCTCTGCCACACTGAGCACAGGTTCTCCAGTGGGAATCTCCACCAGCTTCCAGGAGCCTTCAGGACAAAGCCAGGTGCTAGAGCATGGCACAGGCCAGGCCATGGAGCTGACCCCTTATCTTCCGCTCTCCCTCTTCATCTCTAAGCTCTCAGCCTGGGTCCCTTCTGTACCTCTGCACATTCTCTCCCCTCCCAACCCAACTCCAATTCCGCCTTCCTGCAGCACTTGAAGGGCTTTTTGTTTGTTTGTTTGTTTTCAGACAAGGTCTCCCTATGTAGTTCAGGTTGGCCTTGAACTCACTATTTAGCCCAGCCTGGCTTCCAACTCACAGCAATCCTCCTGCCTCAGCCTCTCATTCCTGAGATGACCATGCCCGGCTCAGAGCACTTGTGCCCTCTGGGTGATTTCCCTCTGCAGTCACGGGCCCTCCAACAGACTCAGTTCACAACTCCTCAAGGGCAGGGGTCATGATTCATTCATTCATGCATCCATTCATTCATGCATTCATTCATTCATGACTATGATGACAACCTGCTTCCTCCAGTTGGGGCCTGGAGGCCCCATCCTGTGCCCCTTTCCCAGGGACAGGGACCGTGGTTGCCAAACCAGGCTGACCAGCCACTTTTTGGGTTTTTTTTTTCAAAGTGATACAGGCACATTATTTTAAAAGTCAAATCACTGTACAAGGCTTATGACAAAACACAGCATCCTCCAGCGCAGACATTGGCTCTGTCAATAGAAAACACGCAAAGCCATTTGTGCTGTTTCAATGAGTAATCACCTCTCTATACTCTGCACCTCTCTATTCTTTTTTTGGTACCGGGAATCGAACTCAGAACCTTGTGCTTGCCAGGCAGCCACATGTGCTGCTGAGCTATATCCCCAGCCTCTCTCTATTCTTAAATTACATGCTCATCTTGTTAGCTCTTGATTTCATGCACTTTCACTTCTGACTGTGGAGGTGAGGATTTAGCTCCCACTTTCCACTTTGGTTCCCTTTCAACGCTTGGTCAACTCGCACTTCTGCAATTACATTACCATGATTCAGACATCATGCACGGCTTAGTCATATAGTGACCTTTGACTCCCAAGACTGTGTTTCCTTTCTTATTCATCCTGTTTCCCCAGAGTTAATTAACACTGCTCATTTATTGTTTGGTTGGTTTTCTGTCTAGGGCTACTTCACTCCCAAAGCTCCCAGCAGAAGACAAAGTTCTGTTGCACAGGTTCAAACACATCAACTACTTGACCACTTCCTTTTTTTTTTTTTTTTTTTGGCGATCCTGGGGAGCCCCTGGCCCCCTCTTGCATCCGGGCAGCACCTTCCCCCTTGCACCCTGGGCTCCCTACCCCGGCCCCTTCCCACCTTCTCCCCATGTCTGCCTTTCCTTCCTGGGTCTCAGGGCTCCTCCGTTAATTTCTCCCCATTACGCTGCAGCTCCATATCTCACAGGCCGTCAGCGGACTATCTTAAAAAGCCAAAGTAAAGGGCCAGAGGCAACGCAGAGACTATCACGTAGGCCCTTCTGCAAACATTTAAAGAGCAACTTTTAAAACTGTAAACGCAAAAACAGGTGGCAAGCCAGATTGGGTCCCGGCACCCCGGACGGCTGAGTCCTGAGCAAGGGGACATGGAAAGGTCATTTCCTTGAGGTCCAGCGTGTCTCACAGTGACCTTACCTACCTGTGCAGTGGACAGGTGGCTGATGGGCCAAGACTCGACGTCAGAATCAGTCACTGTGTCATGCACCGGGCCAGCACGGCTGGTTCTCCTCTCCGGGCTGCTAGTTAGAGAACTAGTACACTGGTGAGGGCCTAGTTTTTCTCTCTGCACATTTTAAAGATCCCCACTCTCTGGGAATGGCACGATACTCAGTGTTTCACTGCCTTGCTGCCTGTGGTGCCCAGACATGCTTGTGGGGTGGGCAGGGGCCAAAGGCGAAGGAATAGAGAAAACTCCGGGGCCTGAGCTGCTGCAGGGAAAAGGAAACAGGATGATGGAGTGAGCTGGGACCAGGGGACGGGTGGGTGGGGAAGAGGGTGCTTCTGTGGTGTGGGCAGAAGGGATCGGGCCCATCGAGGAGCTGATCTTTTCTGGAAGTTTTGGGTCTTGAATGTTAAGAAGGGCGACCTGCACATGGACAGGCCCAAGGCGGCCAGGGCACAATGACAGGGGATGGGCTGCAGGCCAGGTGGCTCCAGAGAATGGGCCTGTCCTCCAGTGCCCCTGACGTCCTGAGCCCTCACCTGCCCTTGACGCTATTTGTATGATGTCTTTGAGTTGCCACCAACTTAGCCTCTCTTTGACCTTAGCCACTCTCATTGAGCTATGACAATTTTTTTTTTTTGTGGGTACCGGGGTGTCGACCTCAGGACATCGCGCGCCAGGAGGCGCCCGTGCCGCTGAGCGATATCACCGGCCCCTTTTTCGTATGTGGGTTCCGGGAGTCGAACTCGGGCCCTCGCACTTGCCGAGCAGGCGCTTAAGCCGCTGAGCCATCTCACCGGCCCGAGCTATGACAATTTGACAGAGGTGTGTTCTTTGTTTTTTGCAGTATGGAGGAACAAATCCAGGGCCTTCACACACATGCCCAGCCCCCTCCTTTTTTGAGATAGGGTCTCACTAAGTCACTAAGTCACCCAGGCTGGGCTCAAACTTGCAATCCTCCTGCCTCAGCCTCCCAACATGCTGAGATAACATGTGTGCACCACATACTCCAGTAGAGATAATTTTATATAGAGTGTTTTTCCTTCTTTTTCTTTTTGAGGTACTGAGGATCAAGGCCAGGGCTTCATGTATGCCAGGCAAGTGCTGTCCACTGGGCCACATCCTCAGCCCAGAGTTCATTACAACACAGCACCATGGATGTCTGGAAACAGACTCCTGGCCTGCCCCAGGCCTCGGCCCCACTGAAGTACAGGGGAGCACCTTATGCGCTGGCCACACTTGCTGGCTATAGGACCAGCTTTTTGCCACCTTTAGCACAACGTCCACTTTCTCCAAGGACACACTCTGATGAGGAGCTAAAGAAGGGAATACTTTATACTTGGGAACCAAGGGATTTTACTAAGGATTTCTTAAAGTGAGGGGAGGAGTTTTCTGGAAGGGTAAACATGTAATAACCTATTATAATTTTATATATGCAAAGGGATAAAATAAATTATTTTTATAATTTTATTTTGGTTATTTCTTTAAAAACATTTTTATTAGTCCATGTTTGCAGTACATAAACCAAAAATGTAGAAAAGGACAAAATCCTGGCTGGTGGGAACACCTATAACCAAGGGCAACTGAGGATAATTTTAAATGGGTGAAAGGGCCGGGGATATAGCTCAGTGGCACAGTGCCTGCCTGGCAAGCGCAAGGTCCTGAGTTCGATTCCCAGTACCAAAATAAATAAATAAATAAAATGGGTTAAAAATGCTGATAAATGCGAGTCTCGCGGGGAGCGCTTCTTTTCTCTACGCCTCTGTAAGCCGGAGGACACCGCTGTGCAGCTGGAGGGACAGGAACACTGATTCTCAGCTCCAAAAGGTACAAGAAACCTTCAGTTAAGTCTCCGTTTAATCCCTCCAGAAACGCGTAGACATTATTCTTAAAATTACACAAGTCTTCAATGAAGAATTTTTTGGAATGATGGATGAATACTGGTGGTAGAGGACCTAAAAGCTGCTGATCATGTTTTAACAAACTTTTAAATGTTCTTATTTTTTTCCTAATTTTTTATGCCCAATTGATTTTACTCTTATATTTTCCTCCCTTTTTTTTATTAGTATATTGTCCTTTTCTACATTTTTCGTTTATGTCGAGTCTTAAGTACATGCACCAACTCCCCATAATGAATGTAATCATTATGTACTGCAAACATGGGCTAATACAAATGTTTTTAAAGAAATCACCAAAATAAAATTATGAAAATAATTTATTTTATCCCTTGCATATATTAGTTTGTGATACATAAATAGAATCATCGCGGGGAATTGGTACATATACACCTAATTTTAGAAGTAGCACAAAGCAAAGGCTGTACATGGGAAAGTGAGGATGAAAGGTGCTCACATTTAGGACGGGCAGCCAGGACACAGGAGGGCTGCACACGTACTCACACGCACACACACACACGTACACAGGGGTGCGGGAGGGACACAGGTGTCTCTGCCAGGGTTCGTGAGGCTCCAGGACCCCGGGCTGGCCTGGCCTCCAGCCTGGGGCTTCCCTGCCCACGCTGTCTACGCTTCTCTATGTCCATGGGCTCGGGGTAGAGGGGGCAACGGGGCGCAGGCCCCAGAGCAAGGGGACCCCAAGCTGGGCAGCACTGAGCAGGAAGAGGCCCTGCGAGGGCCAGGGAGAGAAACCGCGGGGACAAAGTGAGGGGAAAGGGGGACAGGGCTCCTGCAGCAGGAGGAGGAAGCTGGGCGAGGCTTCTGGAGAGTCCGGAGGCAGGCAGCGGAGAGGCTGCTGGACCACATCTGGTTGTTCCTCTTACTTTACGGTGGGGACAAAACCCAGGGCACGCACTGCTGAGCCATTAGCTGCACCACAGCCTCTCTGAACTGCTTTTTTTTTTTTTTGTGGGTACCGGGGGGTCGACCTCAGGACCTCGCACGCCAGTAGGCGCCCGTGCCGCTGAGCAATATCACCGGCCCCCTTTTTTTTTTTTTGTATGTGGGTTCCGGGAGTCGAACTCGGGCCCTCGTGCTTGCCGGGCAGGCGCTTAAGCCGCTGAGCCATCTCACCGGCCCTGAACTGCTTTTAAAGGAACATTTCTTTCCTTCCTTTCTTCCTACTTTCCCTCCTTCCTTCCCTTTCCTTTTCTTCCTTTTTTTTTTTTTTTCTCTTTTCTTTCTTTCTTTCTTTCTTTCTTTTTTTTTTTTTGAGTCAAGGTCTTGCTATGTAATTCAGGCTGGCCTCAAACTCACAGCAATCCTCCTGCCTCAGCCCCTCTGGTGCTGGGAAACAGGTGTGTACCACCACACCCAGCCTTAAAAGATGTCCTGCTCAAAGTTATACACACTTATGGAGGAAAAAATCTAGAAGAACAGTACAAAGGAAGAAATTAAATCTACCAATAAGCTCACCAAATAGGATAGTTTATTTTGTTTGAGCATCAGAGAAAAAAGTCTTAAGTGGTCATGTGAGGGGCATTTCTCCTCTACTCCATATACAAAGGGGTGGGTGCACAGGAGTGTGTTTGTGTACACACATTTACACGTACACATACACACAGAAAGCAAAACTGGGATCATGGATTACTGAGCCTGCTTTGCAAACAACATCATAACGTAAACATTTCCCTATGAAATGCCCTTCAAATTAGTTTTTCTTAACAGCTGAATGATACAGTAATACCGCGGTTCACGAACACTTGTGTTTGTGAACAATTCAGTTCTCAAACAGAAGTGTTTGGCAAAATCTTGCTTCCATTCTCAAACTCCACATTGAGAGATGAACACGACCACAGCGATCTTCCCCAGAAGCATGGGACAAATAAGTTCATAAACCGGGGTAACCCTGGATTCTGCTGTGTGAAAATGTCGTTCTGTATTTAATCATCGGTAAGTGTTTGGCTGACTGTTGAGGTTATTTATTTTGGTTGGATGTTGAGTTTTTTTCTCTCTCCCCACCAGTCTCCTCTGCCGCAGTTTTAAACAGTGAAAATGTGCCTCTCACTTTGCAATCAGGATAAGTGAATCTCTCCGAGGCTGTTTCTTCACTGTAAACAGGATTAATAACACCTGCTTCCTCCATGTCGCAGTCCCGCTACGAGCTCATGTGTGAAGGATATTTCATTGCTCTTAGTTCACTTCAAGTGACTCGGTGGCTATCGAGGCCACGGGCAGGGCTGGGAAGAGCCAGGGCCTGGATGTGGATGTGCTGGGTCCCTGGACAGGAGCAGGAGACGCCCAGGCCTCCGTGGGGTTCTTTAGCTTCGAGCTGTGAGAAGGAGTGGACTTTTCCAAAAGGAAGTGTTTTGTCAGAAAAGAGCAAGGCCCAGGGCTCTGCCCAGGGGGTCACAGGAAGGAGAAAGGTGTTAATGAGGGACACAGGAATAGCCGCTGAGGAGGGGACAGGGAAATCAGGATTCTATACAGGCAGAGAAGTCTAACATTTGTAAAAGGGGGTTAAGGAAATCCAGGTTTAGTTTTCCCCAGATGCTGCTCTGGGTTCTCTAAAAATATAATCTCAGCTCTGCCTGCCTTGTTCAATGATATTGAGAATTGTTATCATTATTGGGAATTATGAAGTTAAATTATAAAGATAGAGAGGTCTTAGATGAGCCAATTTCCCAGTTTCCTTACAATAATAAAAAAAAAAAAATCAATCTGAAGAAAGATAAAACATAATTGGAGAACCGGAGGCCATAAAGTGTTTCTGGACACTAGAAGCTATTAGAGCTCAAGGTAAGTTAACCTTTGCAATTGTCAATGGGCACCTGTAAAGCCTGCCGGATGCCCCTCGACTGTTGTGAAACCCCAACGGTCTGAGGACTTGGAGGACAGCGGCAGTTGGGGCTGGCCCTGGGGCAGGGGAGGTTGCTGGGCCCAGTTGGGGAGGCTGTGGCAGGCTGATCCCTGGATGGAGAAACCCAAGAGAGGACAGGAGATGACAGGCAGGTGACAAGAACACAGTAGAAGGTGTCAGCTGAAAAACAAGCAGGGTTCTTTTGACATCTCAATACCTGGAATAACTCTGATTTTTAACCAATTACATCTGTTTTGGGAAAAGGCTGGAGGAAAAAGGTTTCGGTCCCCCGTTCTGGTTCTGATAGTGCCTAGCTGTGTAGATGGATGTTTTAGCATCCTCGGGTAAACTTTTCAGACGCGGGACTCATCTTATAAAGCCCCTCCCTCCCCCAACAGCGACGCTCCCTCCCACCTTTTTGCTCCGGGACATTGTCCTTTCCTTTGGGAAAGAGCGTCTGCGGTCGGAAACAACGATCCTGAGAGCAGCAACTGAGTCAGTGCTGGCAACGCAAGCCCGGGTGCCCTGGCTCGGGACGGGGCCGACCTCCCCTTCCTGAACACAGTTGTTTCCTCCCAAGCTCGTTTTGAGCCTTAGTTGCCAATGTAACGGTCGGACGAGGGGTCCTTTAGGAGGCGGGGAGTCGTGGGGACACCCTAACGTGCTCGCCCAGGACTTGACGATCTGCCACGTGAGCGGGCAGGTGTATGCAGTGGGCTGCCCGTCCTTCCTGCTTGTCTCTTCCCCACACACCTGTCCCCGCCCACGTCCCACCATGTCACCACACAGCCCCAGTGTTGGTTTTCCCAGCCTCTAGAACTGTGCCCCACGGAAATGTCTCTGCTTTATAAATAAACCAGTCTCAGGCATTCCGTGACAGCCACAGAGAATGCACCGAGGCACCTCCACATCACCTCCCGGCCCGCCCTGCGCCCGGGTCAGCCGATCCTCGCCCGGGTGTTACAGCAGCAGTTTCTCAGCACCCATGGGTGCTCTCGCAGCTACAAAGCCCTAACTAACCCAGGGCGGCAAGGGGGTGGGGTGCTGGCACAGGTGTGGGTGAGCAGGGTGCTAAGCCGCCCGGTGGCACCCACCGATCTACAGGAGGAGATCTCTGGGCTCACACCAGCCTCGTGGCACGGGCCCTATGGTCCCGAGCAAGTGGCCGAACCCCTCCATGCCTCCGTTTCCTGCTCTAAAAATGGGGCTCTTTAGAGACGTGGCACAAAGGTGGCTGCCATCGATTAAATACCACAGAAGCAATTAAGCGAGTCCCTAAGACACTGTACAGGCTTAGCTAATACAAAATAAATGATAAAAATGTAAAACATCGCTATGCTTTTACACTCAGCACCAGCTCTCTGGCTGGCGAAACCATTCTCATGGTCTCCCTTCTTGTTTTGCCACAGTTCTTAAAACCCCCATTTCTCTTGCTCTGTATCCCCTACCCCAGTCTTTCTCCCTCGCTTTCTCAATCTTATCCAAGGAAACCAAGGGAATACGTGCTGCAGAAGGACCCATCCGCTTCTGTCCTTGTTTTGTGTTTGTTGTTTTTGTTTTGAGACAGGGCTCACTATGTAGTCCAGGTTCACCTAAAACTTACTGTGTAGCCCAGGCTAGCTTCAAACTCAGGATCCTCCTGCCTCAGCCTCTGCAGTGCTGGGATTACAGGTGTATGCCATAACACCTGGCTACCTCCCTCCTCCATTCTGTTCTTCTTTGCTTACCTTCCCTAGCAGAGCCCACAGGCCCATATCAGGAATATGGGACAGATGTGTTCACCAGCATGAGCACTTTCCAGCATTTCCTGTCTGCTTCTACTACAAAAATATAAACTGGAGCCACACGTGGTGGTGTATGCCTATAATTCCAGCACTCTGGGAGGCTGAGGCAGGAGGGTTGCAACTTTGAGGGCAATTTAGCAACTTAGCGAGACCCTGTCTTAAAATAAAAGAGGGGTAGGGATATAGCCTCAGTATAAAGGCCCGGGATTCAAACCCTAATACTGAAATATATGGATCTTCACATACACAAATGTTGGTAAATGCTTCCTGTCAGCGCTAGAGCAGTCTGCAGAAAGCATATTTCACTTCTGAAATAGAACCCAGCAGCCAGTGGCTGTCCTGTGGTTTCTCCACAGTTTAAAGCAATATTGGACACCATCAAAATGTCTCCTTTTTTTTTTTCCTGGAGAACTAAATTACAGAATCCTGGTTTCTATTAGGGTGTGTCCAGCACTTTCTGTGCTGCCAAGCCTTCCAGTTTTATAGTCTGCACACTGGTGAATTTTCCATGAATAGGCTCAAATTTATTCCCAGGCAATGATGCTTAGGAAACCCAATATGAACGTGAAGATTGTTCCAAAGTAGCACAGAATGTGTGCCATGCAGTTGCCTAAAAAGAACATTTCTAATGCACTTTAATATAGGGGAAGTGGAGGGTATTTACTCTTCTTACTTTTTTTGAGGGAGTTGTTAGAAGAAAGTTATGTTATAAATTTTACTTCCCTTCCTTCTCTTCCTTCCTTTCTTTACTTATTCCCTCCCTCCCTCCTCTTCCTCCCTCCTTTCTTGCTTGTGTGTGGTGCTGGGTATTGAACCCAGGGCCTCATGCATGCTAGGCAAATGCTCTACCACTGAGGTACACCCCCAGCCCTATCCTTTAATTTCTACACTTTATAGACTATAGCCCCAACATCCACCTACACAGGCATTTTGCATAAAGATTTGGAAGCCAAAAGACTGAAAAACAAAACAAAATTATTTATATAGCATCTTTATAGAGATTTACATGTGGATTCAAATGGGAGCCAATGGCAAAGGGAGGAAAATGAACCCGTTAGGAAAAAGTGTTAAGAGAAAGTGTGACTACAGTTTGGCTGACAAATGGAAAAACAGGGCTATGCTTTTTTTTTTTTTTTTAAAGAGAAAAATAACACAGGGAACACAACTTTACATGTACCTGCCCACACACATTCTCTCCATCCCCAAGGCTTCCCCTGAGAACTGTAAACCACCCTACACTGTTACTGCCAGTGCTGTACAATCTTACAGATTCAGTTGTGTGTGTGGGGGGGTTCTCTCCCTAACATGGCTACAAACACACAAACCTATTTCTACCAAGCACCTCTCTGGATGCCGGCCAGAGGCTGTCCTCTTATCTCTCGGGATGGAGTATATGGTGCGGAACTGAGGTCACATTAAAAAAAAAAAAAAAAAAAAAAAAGAACTGAGGTCAAGAGAGGCTTCTTTAACCTGGCGGTCTCAAAGGGGGTTGCGATCATTTCCAACTCACTAACCGTCCCCTGCACTCCGCAGGTGGACATGGTCGCTGTCCCTAATGGAATTCCCAGAAGAACTGTGTAGGCCATCTCTGGTGGCCACTGCCACATGGCCTCAGGAAGGAAGGGCTTCCTCCAGGGGCGACCAGCCTGCAGGGACGCACTTCATGCCAGCCACTCCTCATCAGAGGCTGCACCAGTGGCTGGCCGCTGTGGGCCCTCACTCTACTCGGGACCCCTGAAGGGCCACTCTGGCTCCCGAGCTCCCCGTGGGCTTGGCCTGGCCATGGCTGGGCCGCCCTGCAGCTCAGCTTCACCTTCTGCCTGGTGCAGCCCTTCCTGCCCCGCTCCTTCCTCGGGTCCTGATCCAAGAGGAGTTCTAAGCAAGCCCTGCGTGTGCTCACTGCCGCTTCAGAGGCCGCTTCCGGCGGACCCGGCCTGTGGCAGCACCTGCCACGCACGTGAGCAAGCCTGCCTCCCGCTGCCCCGTCGCTGCCCTCAGGGACAGGGGTGACACAGACAGAGAGAACCCAGCCTTGCTCTTAGGCAGCTGACTGACAGCCAGGCACGGGAATAGAGCATTCAGTATAGCATTCAACACACATGCTGTGTGGCATGGACGAGGCAGACACTGCACGTGTCAACAACAGGAACGAGGGGGAAAGGTGACTTCTAGCCAGGTGGCACATCACCCCCAGGCAGTCCTGCCTGTGCCTGGCCAGTGCACCCAGCATCAATCTGTCCACAAAGATTACTCAACAGCCGACATGAGGAACCCAGCCATGGGAACCAGCAACCCGCTAACCTCACAATCCCTCCCACCTGCCGTTTATGAAGAGGAAAAGACCCTGAACCAAAACATTGCTGCTAAGGGCCTCAGGAGCAGCAGTTGTGTCGCCCGCTCTTCTCTGCCTCCTGGGCATCTTCGCTTGGCTGCCCTCACCCACCTCCACATGCCACCGTCTCCTTCCAACGCTCCTTCTCCTCTCCTTGCTCTCTGCAATCTGCCGCCAGCTTCTGGTGTTGATTTCTCTGAAATGTCATTCTCATCCTTCCTCTTCTGCCTCAGCGCCACCATCCTCTCCAATCCCCGCCTTGCTCCATCACTGCTGGGGGAAGCGTCAGAAAACCCAGCTCTCCTTTGGCTGTGTCTCTGCTCAACCGTCCTGCGGGCTCCCAAGTTTTTAAGACCTTCTTCACCTTGGCCTTCTCACATTCACCTCTTTGTGGCCACTTATTGACTCTACCCACTTCTGGTCACTTTGTCTACATGGGCCAAGCTGAAGACCTTGGGGGACAGGAAGGGCAGCATTAGGGGTCCGCCATCCTCCCAGTTCTGCTCTCTTGGAGTCCCCTGCCACACACAGACCCCAAGGCTTGGAAATCTTGTTCTGCGGCCCCTCCCCAGGCTCCAAGAGGCCCCTCATCCCGACTGCCCAGGACCCCTCGCTGTGGCGAAGCTGGGCTGCTCTCAGCTGGGGAGGCTGTCGTGGCGCCTCAAACCAGGAGGGAAAATGCTGACGTTGTTAACGCTCACTCCCCTGTTGCTGCTCGGGAAAGACTCAATCGTTCTTGAGTTAAAACACCAAGCTCTGGGATTCCTGGGAGAGGGATGGACGGTGGGTTTGCCAAAGGGAAGCTCGCCAAGTTGGGTCACTGAAGTGAGTCCAGGGTTCCATAAACCCTGCCTCTCTGCTAATCAGAAGGTGACAGAAAGATGGAGGGGGCTGCAGGCAGCAGAATCATGCAGAAGCTGCACCCTGTGCTTTCTAAAACACAGAACTATGCGCATCAGCACAGAGCTCACCACAGCTCCTGCCCCTCGGGCCTCTGCTTCTGCAGGGTGTCTGGTGAGCTCTGTGCTGCATATCGTGGAGGGACCCCGGTCACTCTTTTTTTTTTTTTAATGTGGGTACCGGGAGTCGAACTCAGGACCTCGCACTTGCCAGCAGGTGCTTGTGCCGCTGAGCTATCTCACTGGTCCTTTTTTTCCTTTATGTGGGTACTGGAAGTCGAACTCAGGACCTTGCGCTTGCCAGGCAGGCGCTTATGCCGCTGAGCTATATCACCGGCCGCCCCCACCCTGGTCACTCTTGAAGGAGGTGCGGTAAGAAGTGATGGCCCATGAGACAGCCTCACCTGCTGCAGACAAGTGACCAGGAAGGTGACCGTCACGGGCAAAAGGGGAAGGAAGGCGAGCCCCTCAGGGAGGAAGGAACCCATCCCAGGTACAGGTGGATGGGAGCGGAGGAACGGATTCTCCACTCTTGGAGGATGGTGCTGGAACCTCCCTGTCCCTACATCGAGGCTGGAAAACGAAGATGAGAAGCAGTGGAAACTGGAAACCCCTCCCCAACACACACACACACACACTCCACACCCACTGAAAAGGAAAAAATTCAAGACGGATCTCTGCAGGAATCACATTAACATGCTAACAATGGCGGTGATACTAATTGTCTTACACAGGCTTAGTGCTTCCTATTTTACAAAGCCCTGGGGTCTATTGTTTTGTATTCTCACAAATAATCCAAGCCAGTGATAATCAAAACAACAGTTCCCCCATGTACTGAATGATTACCCAAACCGTTTTTCACATGTTATTTAATCCTCATAAACCCCGGTGGAACTACCCACTTCTCCACTGTACAGGGAAACTGGTGTTGGAGACCTTAAGTCAATTGTCCATGAGATGGAGACTGAAAGGAAGGTCCAACTAGAGGCTTTTTCACAGGCTCAAATGAGATAGCAGATCCGACCCGCGGCTTCCTGCCAGGGAGGGGCTTGCGGCAGGCAGGCATTCACACCCCTCTGTGGACGGCCCTTACAGACCCCTTCATCTGGAGAGACAGAGAGGTCAGGCTTCTTGCAGGGACAAAAGTCAACCCCTAGCATAACACACCTGTCATCCTGTACCTGAACGACCAAGAGATTCCGTTTCACACGAGGCCACCAAAGCCAGGGGAACCCCATTTTGAAGGAGAATAGGTCTAAACCCACCCGGGCGACACCCAATACCATTTAGCAGAACAGCTCCTGACATTCATTAAAATAACTGCTCAACTCGCAAGATGCAAGCACTCGAAGAAAGAAGCAGCGACTGTAGGAGACATAAAGTGCAAACAAATGTGACAGCTCATGAGAGCAGGCTGCCCGCGTCCCTGTCACACGCACGTGATCTCAGCGACAAGGCGTGCTGTTGGGGAGTGCTCTGGTCTTTGCCCACCACCTGAGTGGGTGCTCAGGGCTGGGGAGAAGGCGCCAGAGGAGACTGCGGGATGGGTGGAGGAGGAGGGCAGGTTGAGCATCATGTTGGTCACCCACTCTGGGGACGGTGAACCCTCGGCGTCTCCGCGAGCTCTGGAAAACCGAACACACAGAACCCGGCGCAGATGCTAGGCCAGAGCTGCACCCCAGCCCTACTGGAACTTCAGGTCCCCAGCCACCTGCGAGGCAAAACCTCCTACTCCACAGTCAGAGACACGGAGGCAAGAAGGAGCGTGTCCGCCACACCCACACCCACGCGCGGCGGGTGGCCCTGGCACACGGGAGTCCTCCTGGCAATGTCGCCCTTCCCGTCCCCAGCCCTGTTCTTCCCACCCAAAGCGGGGGAACTTCCCAGGGGTTCGCTGCAGCAGGAGGGGTTGCGGGCCGCAGAGGGGACACGCAGGGATCTGTCCCGCCCGTGTCCAAGTCGCCTGGATGCTGGAGCCGCTGTGGCCTGGTCCCCGCCCCGGCTCCGACCCGGGAAGGGTGTCCCCTTCCGCTCGCCCGCAGTCCCGGGTGAGCAGGCCCGAGCGCAGGTGGCCGCACCGGGCCGAGCGCACCGCGGGGTGGGGTGGGGTAGGGTGGGGGTGGCATCGCTGGACAGCGGCGGCCGAGGCAGGAGGACGCCCTCTCCTCCCGCTCTCGCGTCGATCGCGCCCGTGCAGCCGCGGGGGCCTCTGCGCCCCGGGTCCCCGCTCCCCGCTCCCCGCGCGGAAAGTTCTCCCGAGGGCGGACGGCGCCGCGGTCTGCAGCAGCGCGGCCTCTCCGCCCCCACGCCCGCGCCCGGCAGCCCGAGCCGCGCGTCGTCCTGCCTCGGCCTCCCCGCCGCGCCCCGGCCCCCGAGCTGAGCTCCCCGTACCCGCGGCGCTCACGGGCTCGCCCTCGCTCTGCTCCCCGGAGTCCGAGTCCATGCTGCGCCGCCCGCCGTCCGTGCCTGCCGCCGGCTTGGGCAGTGCGCGGTCCGGGCAACGGGGCGGGCGGCGGCGGCCGGCGCCAGGGGGCGGCTCGCGAGGCGGGGACGGAGGGAGGAGGCGGGCGGGCGGGCGGGAGGGAGGCGCCCGGGTTAAGTACCGGGCGGCGCCGCCCCCTCCCCGAGGGTGTGCGGGCAGCCGGCAGCCCCAGCCCCAGCCCCGCGGTCGGGCGTGGCCAAGTTTGAGGGACTTGGGTGCCAGGAGGGGCCCGAGTGTGCAGAGTCCGACTTCGGGGCCGGCGAGAGTGTGCGTGTGTGTCCTCACGGGGGACGGTGGTCGGGGGACAGCTTTGTCCCTGCGCAGTTCACGGGCGCAGACAGGTCCTGCACGGGGGACGCGGGGCCTGGCATCCGGCCAGGAGTCGGGGAGGGCGCTGCCTCGGCCTCCTCGCGGCGTGGGCGTGGCAGGCGGGTAGGCTTGGTGGGGCCAGATCCGACCTGGGATCCCGCCCGGCTCGCCCGCCGATCAAGCTTGACGGGCAGGAATTACTTTGATTTTATTTACTTCTACTACTATTACTGTTATTATTCAGTACTAGGGGTTGAATCGGAGTCTTCACACTGAGCTCCCTCCCCAGCCCTTTATTTTTTATCTTGAGATACCGTCTCGCTAAATCAGTAATTGTCCAGGGTGTTATGATCCTCCTGCCTCAGCCTTCCAGAGTGCCAGGATTAAGGTGTGCCTGGCTAGCAATTGCTTTTAAAACCTTTCCTTTGTTGACGGGATTAAACGCAGAGTGCTAACCATCCTCAATGTGCTCCTCCAGTGTGTGCCACAAACAAAACCCAGATTTTGTAAGTTTATTTACTAATTTTTTTTATATTTACTAATTAAGAGACCAAACTGAGGGGGTGGGGAGAATGAACGGAGCGGCCAGGCCTTTGTTCTTAAATCTTTGTCATTAGAGCACTAGTGCTCTCTACCTGAGCGACAGGCTAAACCCTCCTCTCTGCCTATAAACTGCTTGCAGAGATTTTAAACTAGTGACTCGAGCAAGAAGAAATCAGGAAGACAAACTATGGAAAGGCTTCAGTTTCCCTGTCAGCGCTTCCTATCTGGGCTAGTTCACCGCGTACAACCGTGAACAAATGATGAATTTAGGTGGAGCCATTTGAAAATGCTTTTTGGAGGTCAAAAATGGTTGCACAGTGACAATTCTGTCGAATCCAACCCATTGTGAGGCCCACCGTAGGGGTGCGGGCCTCAGAGAGTGATGGCTTCCGTGAGCTCAGGGCGGGCAGTGGCGACCTGGCCTCAGGCCTGTGCCTGGGGGCGCTGGGTGTCAGGAGAGGCTTGGCCCTGGACCCCCGTGCAGGCGCTGTCTCCCGGACGGGACGTGTGGGCTTCGCAGAGTGCAGTGCCACTCCACTGTGTGTCTTCGGGATGACTGCACTCGTGGACCTCAGTGAGGAAAGTCGGAGTTGGATACAAGGCCACAGCAGCCCCTGCGGTGCGGTTGTGCCCGTGGCCGTGTGGCTGGACCTCTCCGGGGCTGGCATCTCCTTCACAGGGTGCCCGAGAAGGAAGAGATGAAGTAATGAAGTGTGGAAGCTATTACTGCATGCCTGGCACTCAGCGGATCTTTGATAACCAGGAGGAACATGCGCTCTTTGATCTGAAGGATCCCGTGTAGAAAAACAAAACATATTTTAAAAAATTTTTTTAATGAAAAGAAAAAAATAATGGCAACATTCGGGTACAAGTTCATACTCAGAAAAGGAGTAGCTGGGATCATGTTAAAAGTTTCCTGCAGTTGCTTTGCAGACTTGAGGAAGAACAAGGGCGGTCGCTTCAGAGCACAGAGCGCGCTGCCTTAAAAAGGCATCCCCCATCCCCCCTCCAAAGTCACTTTAGATTCAACAACAGGAGCGTGACGCTTTCTCCGTGGCCTCAGACCTCCTTCCCTCGCCCGTGGTGGAAGTCTTTGGTGCTTTATTTTTGGTAGTTTTTAGTGGGCAGGTGGTCTGGTCTCTGTGTGTGGGTTTTTACAGACACATTTACCTGTAACAGCAAAAAATTACACAGGGGCGCACTTGTGCCCGGAATGCGATCATCAGGAATCATCAGGTCCGGGAAGCACATTTATGATGCGTGTTGCCCATCAGGCCGGGGTCTGCACTGAATACCAGGTCATTTTGGTCCCTGGGTCAGCACTCATGGGGTGAAGCGGAGGAAGAACGGACCAGAATGCCCCGAAATGTCTGCACGTTTTCGGATAAGCAATGCTTATCGTTTGGATGTTCCCGGATTCACTCGTGCTATCTTTCTGCAAAAGGAGGCAGACGCGGAATGAAAGATTGAATGTGGAATTAAACAAGGGAAAAGAGCGATCCAAACTAAAGTGTCTCCGTTCCAGTTTCCCACCATGTGCAATCTGCCGTCGTGGGGACAACAAGACAAAGGGAAACGACTGCTGGCGTGCGTGTGAGCTTCGCGAGCCTGCCGGCAGAACATACCTTATCTGTCCTCCCTGTGTGGAAAATTCTGTGTGAGAGAAGGAAGCTCTTAAAATAGTGCCCCGTGGCCCTCACCCCCAGGCAGCAGTGAACCTGAAGAGGAAACCCCCCTTTGCAAGCCCATGCTGGTATTTTTCTTGGGGGAGAAAAAAAAGTAAAAAGAAAGAAAAGTACTTTCTTAGGAAAGTAAGAGGGGAACGGGTCTGTGCAGTTCCTCTGTGTATTTTTAGAAGAATGGCATCACTCTGCAGACTTGAATCTGGAGTCCGAGTCTTACACCCCGCCTTCCTCAATGTTTCCACTACATCTTTTCAGCCTGGCAGCTCTTCAGACACACGAGTTTCTAACACTCATTGGTCATTTCCTAACTTCGGCAAACAAAATCATTGGTTTTTTAAGGAAATTGCTTGTCTAGTGGGAAACGCATGTCTGTTTGTAAGGTGTCAAGAAACAGATAATAAAATAGATCCATTTCTGCTAACACAACCGTGCGGCTTTCATCCGAGCCAGCGCGATGACTCATCCGCCTGTCTCCTCCTGTGGGCTGGAAGGGGCGCTGTCTGCAAACCTTCGCTGCGGCGGAGCGGGGGAGACGCTGTCTCACGCCAGGCGAGGGCCGCGTGGCTGTGGAGCCCACGGTCCTGCAGCTTCTCTTGCCTCCCGGCCGAAACGGCCCACGGCCCCAGGGAGGAGCGACTGGCCAGCCTGGCCCCGTTTCAGTAACTTGTCTCGAGACTCCGGTCCCGAGGCAGCCTCAGCCCGGAGCGGGAGCCGAGGTGGTCTTCGTGGGGCTGCAGGCTCCAGGCTGGCTGCGCACCCACTCAGCACAACGCAGCGCAGAAGCAGCCTCGAGGGAAGGGCTTTTCCTAGTTCTTGCTCACTAATAAAAAGAGCCTTTTATTATTTCCCACTCCTTATTTCAAAAGCAGTGTGGTTTCTGTAGGAAAATTGGAAAATACATGTAAGCAAAAGAAAGGAAAATAAAAAATCAGTTCATGATTCCATCAGTTGTAATTGCTGTCAACAAATCTTTTAAAAATTTCCCACGTTGTGTGGATGGCTTTGTGCTTTTTCAACTTGCTTTCTTTTTCTTTGCCATTACTCCGTGAACATCATTTCATCTATGCGCTGACAGTGGGATTTTTAAGAGGTGCACGGTAGTCTGTCGGATGCGTGTGCCATGATGTATCTGAACCATCCCTTGTGTGGCATTCGGGTTGTTCCCACTTTTCTGCTATAACAGCATCAGCAAATGTCCTGGTGCCTAAATCTTTGCACACATCTTTAATCAGTGTCTGTGAACCTTCAGCAGCCTCCTTCATTTACTTTGGGAGAAAGAAGGGAAAAAATTTCAGGTAACAAAATGATCGTGGTATATTTTAAAGTTATTAAGAATTTCCATGGAGAGGATCCTGTCTGGGCGGAGGCAAGGTGGTTGGAATTCACTTTTACATTTGCTACGCACCGAGTGGGAAGGGCCTTGCACACGTCTTTGTGGGTGTGTCCTCCGTGCAGCCCTGCAGAGTTTGCACACCTGGTAGGAGGCACAGGGTGGATGAGGCTGGCATCCTGCATTCTGAACTCGTGCACCAGCTCCAGGACTTAGAGCTATTGCATTTATAGTGACTCTAAAACACTGATTTCAGGGAGGAGGGAAACTGAAAAGGAGGAAAGAGAAGAAAACCCCATGGGCCCAGGCTCTGTTGCACCTGGCCCAGGTTCCTGGGGGTTCTTTGTAGGCTTTAACTGCAGCAGCACCAGGATCAGCACTTGGGGAGTCTTGCTGGTGGCGAGTGGTGTCTATTCCCTGTGGGAGCTGCACGGTGTGGCCGTGCAGCTGGGTCACACCTGCTCTTCCACAGGTCTACACGGCTCCTTCGTGGGCACCTGGAGTGCCTGTTTTAGCTGTCCCCACTGCTGTCCCATCCCCCTGAATCGTCGAACAGCTCTGTGGCATGAGAGGTCAATATTCTTCCCACGGAGAGAAGACAGGAAGGCAGGAGAGTACACAAAGACGGGATGGGGCAGTGGTGGCTCAGTTTTTAAATGGAAGAAAGGTGTAGATTCCAGAAATAACCATATGGTAGCATTTTGTTACTCTCTAGCAAAAGTGTGGGACAGAGTTTCATTAACTTTTAAAGAAGAAAACAGTCATCACTGGCAACCAACATGGCTTTGTTATGATGTCCTGCTAAAATAACCAAGTTAACTTTCTTTAAGCAAGTCATTCTAAATCAGAATAATTCTGTTCAACTCAGTGTAGCAAGTGTCAGCTGAGAGTCCTCTGTACTTCAGGTGCAGCGGGAAGGGGACACACAGATCCTCTGTACTGTGGTTGAAGTAAAGGATTTAATGAAGTGTTGCACAATTCCCTTGCTGCAAGGTGGACCTGGAGCTGGCTGAGCAGTCCTTCCCAGTGACTCACGGCTCTGAGTGGACTAGGAGGGAGGTCTGCGGTGGAGTGGCCCGAGGCTCTGCCCCGGCTCTAGTCTATACTACCCACTCCTCCCCCAAAAACCCAGCAGTGATTTAGTAGAAGAAAATTGGATGGTTCCGCTTAGCAGTTACCTTGCTAGGACAAGTTAGAGAAGACTCAGGGACGTATAGAGAAGTTATGTGGGTCCTAGATGTCCATGAGACCCACAGGAATCAACAGCAGGAGAACAGCTACCTTGCCACAAGAGCAGTGGGGGTGGTCCTGCTGTGTTGGAGGTGGGACCGTGGACACCCGGGGTCTTAGGAACACCAGGTGCCCCACTGGAAGGCGACACACTGGAGAGCTCCCAGGTGAGGACAGCCAGGTGAGGAAAGAGGTCTGGGAACCATTCTGAATGAGGAAGTTAGAATGTCAGGTGGGGGAAGGGAAAAGCAAGGGCTGACTGGATGCGTATTCTCAAATGCGTGCAGACTTAGGTTCCACACTGCCGCAGGGCCAGTGCACGGAGGATTGGTATCTCGCGCCATCCTGGCCTATCTTCAGGTTAGTTCCTTGTCCTTTCCCTGTGCTGTGTGGGAGAGGCGTTGACCCTACAGGCTGCGTTTGCCTGGCTCCAGTGCCAGCTGGTTCTGGCTGCATCTGGCTAATCAGAGGCACTGGCTGAAGATTTGAAGGCTGGAGAAAGATCAGCAATCCTTCCCAAGTCCACCTGAACTGTGGTGCCTCTGCCAGGAGCTGCCTGTCCTCTGTGGCTCCAGCTCCTGTCAGGTGGCCCCAGCCCCTGAGCTGTGGTAGAGAGCATCTCGACTTTTCTGTCCTTCCAGCCCAGAGCGAAAGTGGCTTCCTGCTGCTGCTAATGTTCTGGTCGCCTCACTGACCTGTTCGGCTTCTCAGCTCTTCCAGGACCTTTGTAGCCATCTCCCTGCATGGCATTATCTCCTTTGAAAAAGGTACCAAGAGCTTTCCTAATTGTACTTCACGTACAGAGACACAGGAAGAAGAGAGTTTTTTCATGATTACAACTGGATGGTCACAGGCAGGGGGTATCGTGTGAGGTTGGAGTCCAGGATCTTTAGGATTCCTTAGGAAGTTAGGGCACAGAAAGGGAAATGAGGGGGCCGGTGAGATGGCTCAGCAGCGTGAGCACCTGCCTGGCAAGCGCGAGGGCCCAAGTTCAACTCCCGGAACCCATATACGAAAAAGGGGCCGGTGATATTGCTCAGCGACACGGGCGCCTGCTGGCGCGCGAGGTCCTGAGGTCGACCCCCGGTACCCACATAAAAAAAATAAAAAAAGAAAAGAGAAAGGGAAATGATATACTCAATCCTGGAAGTGGCAAAGCTGGGACTAGAACTTACGAACTTAAGGTTCCTGATCTCCAGAGCAGCACTCTTTCTTTTTCCCTTTTAAGTTGAGCATATTAGTAATACAGAATAATAAGATTTGTTTTGCTGTATTGTTACATGCCTCTAACATATTTTGATTATTTATCCCCATTACTCTCCTCCTCGCCTTTCTTCCCCTGTCCCTGGTCTCCTTCCCTAACTTTAAAAGTCTACCTCTTGGACCAGCACTCTCTTCATTTCATGTTGGCTCTTTCCTCTTGCATTTATCTGTTTTCTTTTTTTCCTTTTTGGTGCTGGGTATTGAACCCAGGACCTTGCACATGCTAGGCAAGCACTCTACAGTGGGTGCAGCCCCAGCCCTTTTTATTTTATTTTTTAAATTTTGAGACAGGCTCGTGCAAAGTTGCCCAGGCTGGCTTCAAATTTGCGATCCTACTGCCCCAGCCCTGAGTAGCTGGGATTACAGATGTGTGCCATTAAACAGATATCTTTATTAAACATCCCCCCATGGTTTATGTTAATCATCCTGCTGATCTATGAACAGAAAACTGAGTCTTCTAAAATTTTTTCTTTTAATCTCTTATAATTATATGACAACCCGTTCAATAATGCTTACTTGCTAATTATTTTACAGAACGAATATTGCTCGCCAAGTGTTGAGTGGAACCTTTTATTCTTCCCTTCAAAACATTTTCTACTTAGAAAAGCTAAATACATGTTCCAATCTGGAAGGTTCCATTTATGAAAGCCTCTGATTTCATAATATCTGTGTCAAATGGAGGGGAGGAGGGGGGGAAGGAATGTTCAAGGTCATCGAAATTAACCCCATCACTTTTGAGAGGAAGAAACAAATACAGAAGGATGGAGTGGTTTGTCTGAAGTCCGGGGCAAACCAGGACTAGAACCCAGGTGTCCGGCCCAGGTTTAGCTACCCCATCGTACCCCGTTCTCTTTGGTAGCTCTCCCCTGCAGCCCTATAACCATTTTTCATTTGGATTCTGCATATTCTCTCTTTCCAGTACTGATCTTTTCCCTAGTGAAACCTCTATCTGGAATGGAATTATTTACAGCAGGACTCCACAACACCTCTTCTCAATTTCTCCATCTCATCAATGACTCAGTTCGCTCCCCAATCCAACCCTCTCCTCCCCTTGCTTTCATGTCTTTCCTAGGTTTCCAAACTTTCCATTCCTCTCTCCTGTGTAGCCAACATTTTCTTTCCTAAGTCTTTCTCTGGCATTGTTCTTTAATCCATCCCTCCCTTCTGGATCAACGCCAATCTTTCTGGTTGAAACCATCAACACGTCTAAGGGCGGGGTCTTCCCAGCCCTGAATCTGGTTGCCACTTGCTTGCCATAAACTTTGGATCATTCTCTGAGGAAAGGCAGAAGTTAATGTCATCTCTCAGCAGGACACCTGGGCCTATGTCTATGATTCTGTGGCCTCTAGAGTGTGGATGTGAGCATCTTAACACCTCAAGCACAGTTGCAGAGATGGGAAACCCTCCCAAGGTTTCCCATCAAATTTATTTTAACTTAAGCCATTAACACATATCATCCAATGGGAGTTTCCAGAGTTTCAACAACGTTCTCGTTTGGCTGTTCGTATCAATCTTAGCTGGCTTGCAGATCTTGCCAAATTTGTGTTATCTAGGCATTCACAAGTGCTTGGATTTATTGAAGCTCTTTCAGGATAATGTCATTGCTATGTAATATTTGAGTCACAGTGACCTTGTTCAAGTGAACTTGCCCTGCCCCAAATCAGACACGTTGACCCCACATTTCCAGTTGGCTCAGTAGTGCTCTTCTGTCCTTCCAAATTCTGTTAACTTTCTTCCAGTGTGGATTTTGTTTCAGGCACATAATTGTCAAGAGCCCAAGAATTCAGTTCATCTTCCACATTCCTTTAATTTCTCTTGGTGAAGTTAAATACAAGGATCAAATATTGAGGTTCTAGCTCAGAAAACAAGTGTGTGGGACACCTGCATTCTTCCCTAGTCACAGTGCTTTAGGAGTTACAGGATGGAAGGGAGTGGCAGGAAAGAGGGCAGCCACAAAAGCCAGGGACCCTGCCCTCCCCTCATTCCCTCCTCTCCTCTCAGAGCCAAGGGTTCTCAGCGCCACGTGGACTTGAGCTCCAAACAACCCATCTTCTGAAGTCTCCATTGTCACACAACAGCCCCCCAGTTTCCCAGGCTCATAGTCTTCAAATTAGGCCTCTTAGTTTTGTTTTATTTTTACATTGGCATCCAAAATCCTGTCAAATTCTAATGCTCTTTCTTCCATGAGTCTTTTGATTTTTTTTTTTTACTCTTTCCTTTTCATATCCAATATCTATCTACCCCCTCCTAGCTCTCTCTCTCTCTCTCTCTCTCTCTCTCTCATTTATTTAGGTGGAAGCGGGGTCTTACCATGCTGGTTTTAAACTCCTAGGCTCAAGTGATACTCCTGCCTCAGCCTCCCAAGTAGAAGGGACCACATGTGCCTACTGTGGTGTCTGGCTTTTATCTGAGTCTCGATAGCTGTGACATCACCTTCTCCAGTGCTTTCCATTTCTGCAGTCTTGCCCAAATCCAGGGACACCACACCGAGCTCAGGCTTCTGCAACTGTTACCCCTTTTGATCTGGGAGCCTTTCTGTCCTGATTTACTCCCCACCCAAAGGGAGCCCCGTATTCCACCAGAACAAAGGCTCTGCCTAGAGGCAGCAATGGGTTTGCCCTGAACCAGCCCTGTCCCGTGTCCATGCCATTTCCTACCTCTCTGCTCCCCACCCTGTCCCAGCCCCACACTTCATTTCTCAGAGCCTCTGCTTGTTGCAGCCTGTCCTGGGTGTGTCCTCTTCAAACCTCCTCCTCCTATCTCAGGGCCACCTCCTCCCTGCCAGGTAGGATGCCCTGCTGTGGTGGATACAGATCTGGACTCTCTGGCATGGCCTTGGCCCCTCTTATCTCCATGGAACTTCCGGCCAGCATGCTCTTGTGTCCCAGGACCCATCCCCCTGCTTGGCTCTGTCTTGGGGACACTAAGTGTTGGACAATTTCTGCCATGTTGGAGGGAAGACACCTGGGGTTTTGTCCTAGTGGTGGTGATTCGATGTAAGTCAGTGCTGTCCGTGGAGTTCTGAGTGGCAGCTTTGTGCCCACCCCAAGTCTTCCCTGCTAGTTCCTGAGCCAGTCCTGACAGACTGCGGAAATTCTCCACTTCCCCTGGGAGGTGAGGAATGGATGAGTCTTTTCTGCAACCTGACATCCCTCATGTCCGGGGCCTCTTTCACTGCCCCAAAGAGCCAGTGTGTCAGTGGGCTGGCGTTTTGCCTCAGTTTCCCTATTTGCACTCAGGAGTCTCCTTTGGAACAGTAACCCTGATGTACACACAGACTTTCTCTGGAATCTGGCCATTTATCATTACTCAAAATAACAGGAATAAGTCAGTTTTCTCTCTAGAGAGTTGGCCTAACACAACCTGCCATTTTGTGTACTCTTCCTGTTTCAGAAATTAATTTGATTGGATCTTTTGACAGCCCCTCCATTTTTTAAAGCACCAGGTGCCTTACAGCACCTTTTAAGTATCTAACCAAGAACCGGGGAGAAATCAGAAAGCAAAAAGCCCCTGAGCTATTTGAAAATGTTCTCATTTACTCTGGGGAGGGTCCCTTAGGCACCCTCTCATTGCTTAGCTTTCTCGCTTTAAGGACAGATGGGCAGGGTGGTGCACTGGGGCTAGTGTAGGGTCTCAGTCCATAGCCACCCTGCCTCTTATCCACCTTCCCATGATCCCCAGGGCTCCCTTACCCCCTCAGGCTTCTGAACCCCAAAAGGCTTCTGAAAGTGGCAGGGAACTGAAGAGCAGCCCTCCAAAGATGAAGGACAAGATTTGAAGATTAAGCCTATGTCCCTGCCACTCTCGTGGGACAGCTCTGACAGGGATTGTCATTAGCCATTCACGATGCAACTAGATTGGGTGCCCTCCACTTCTTGTCTCTCCACTAGGTCCCTGGGCCTCCTGGACCACCTCCCAAGCAAACAGCTTGCCCTCAAATCTTATCTCTGGGTCTGCACCTGCCAAACCCATCTTAACACCTGTTGCAAGAACAAAAAGCCACGGAAAGCTGGGAAGAGAGAAAAGAAGAACTCTGAAACATCAGCGATAGGGATGAATGGGTTTCAGGGTCCTGGAGTCCTTTACCAGGGACTCTGAGGAACGAGGGTATATGACTCAGTTCCTCTGCACACTGAGGCTATGACAGTGACCTGGGTCCCGCGTGTTCTCGCTAAGAGGCCTGGGGAATGTGTTCCACATTTTAGAGTTTCCTACTTGACAGAGTGAAGACAGATTGTGACGCTTCAAGGAATAATTCTGCAGCTATCTGGGAACTTGAGCTTCCTGAACACCCCTTCCCTGATAACAAGGATTTACTAGATTTTCAGTGGCACCAAATTCATTGCCTTCAAGCTTCAAGGCTCCTGGTTCCAAGCTGTTTGGTTCTTTAAGATTCTCATTCTTCATAGTCTTTGATTTCATCCCTTCCTATCCCCTGCTTGCATAATGGAGTTCTTTTTAAAGGTCTGCTTTCCCATGGAACCCCCTCCCCCACCCCAGCCATATCAGTGGTCCTTCTCATGCACCATTATCTCATTCCTGGGGTGTGGGGAGCAGCTCTGCATTCAGAATCCCAAGAATCAGTGCACTGAGATTTGTACTTCTGTTTTGTTTCCTATCCAAATTGATTATTTTTTCAGTTTTTATCCAGATGTTTGATATCATGTAAACACAGCTTGAAAGTGTTCCTGAACTGCTTACAGATATATGCCAGTGAAACTCTCTCCAAATTATATATAATGATGCTCTGAATCTATTTATATCTATGTCAGTCTTTGGCTTGAATTTAGCTGTAATACTAAGATGGAAGGAACTTGAAAACTTCACATGTACGGGTGATTTGTCTACTTGATTAAAGGCTTTGGATATTTGGAAATACTGGGGGATTGATGCCATTTTCCATTAAGTGCTGGCACGTCTGTAACCACGGTGTTACAGCTGGATGTTTATGTGATGATATTGAAAATAGGATCTTAGGAGATAATTAGGGTGAGATAACATCATGAGAGTAGGGTTCTTGGTTCTTTTTTTTTTTTTTTTTTTGTGGGTACCTGGGGGTCGACCTCAGGACCTCGCGCGCCAGCAGGCACCCGTGCCGCTGAGCGATATCACCGGCCCCTTTTTCGTATGTGGGTTCCGGGAGTCGAACTCGGGCCTTTGCGCTTGCAAGGCAGGCGCTTAAGCCGCTGAGCCGTCTCACCGGCCCTTTTTTTTTTTTTTGAGGTGAGTTCTCTCTCTCTCTTTCTCCTTGCACTAAGAAAAGATCAGGTCAAATTAGATCAGTGAGAAGATGGCCATTGCTTCAAAACTGACCTCCTGGCACCCTAATTTTGGACTTTCAGACTCCAGAATGGGAGAAAATCCATTGCTGTTGCCTACACCACCTAGTCTCTTGTGTTTGTCATGGCACTTTCCTGAAGCTGGGAGGTTCTCCAGGGAGCCCCTTCAGGGATCAGGATTTCCAGGGAAAAATGGGGCACCATGGTGATCACAGGGGAAAGGCCCTGATCAGGGACTGTGCAGGAGACCGACAGGCCCTGTCCTTCTCCTGCGGCTGTACCTTCCACGCCTGCTGCACCGCAGGGCATGGGATCTCGTCTGGGCTGTGACCAGGTACCTCTGATCCCCACCTCCAGAAAAGAGGTGCATCTGAGGAATTCACACACATGCGATGTGGCATTTGTGATGGCAGCCTGAGCAGACTGGTACACAGAGGGCCCAGACTCTGTTGATCTACTTAGCTTATGGTCACTGTGTCTTTCAAATCTGCTGTGTACCTGTTTAAACCAAGACAAGCCAAGAGCTCTTCACCTCATGTTTGGTACCAGGAAGCCACCCTGTAAGCCCAGTCAGTACATTTGCTAAGTTCTGTTCAAAGGTTTTGTTGCATGATAAAATCCTTATGGGTGGTTGTATAAAGGGCATTGTAGCAGACCACCTTTTCCAAAGACGGCCGCAGCACTCTCTCCTGTGCACGTGCGTTTGTACAGGGTGAACTTGTCACGCCTTCCAGAGAGAAGAGGAGCCTGCGCCCTCCTCGCTCCTTGAGTCTGGGTGGGCTGTGACTTGCTGAAAAGAATTTTGTGTAATTTCTGAGGCTGGGCCAGGAAAGAAAGAGTAAGGAGCTTCTCTCTGGCTCTCTGGGATACTCACCTTTGGAGACCTGAGTGGTTGGGTAAGAATTTTGACTATTCTGAGCCACTGTGAGGCGAGACAGCTGTGGCCATGCAGGGACTGTGTGTGAGGGCTCCTGTCCCAGCTGATAGCCACAGCCACCGCCAGACACGTGCGTGGAGAAGCCTCCAGACTCTCACTTCCACATTGACCCGGGGTGAGCCCCGACTATCTCTGTCATCCGAACTCCTGGCTCACAAAATAAGCAAAATAAAATGGTAGTTTTAAACTATTAGTTTTTGGGGTAGTTTGTTGTGCATTTGTGATAATAAGCAGAACAAATGTGCCTCCCTCCTGTGAATAAATCCACCCTGATCAAAGAGACCAGCAGAAACCCACCTTGCCTGGATCTTTTTAAAGCAGCCCTTAGGTGTGGAGTACTGGTTTGTGCTAACAGGTACAGATCTTGCTGAAGACCGCACAGAGTGCAGGAAAAATGGTCTCCATGAAGGAACTCATATCTTGCAAGCACTACAATTTTTTTTTTCTGTTACTGAGGATTGAATACAAAGTCTTTTAGCTAAACTCTATCCCTAGCCCTTTTTATTATTTATTTATTTTTATTTTGAGACAGGGCCTTTCTAGGTTGCCCAGGCTGGGCCTGAACTAGCAATCCTCCTGCCTCAGCCTCCCAGAGTGCTAGGATTATAAGCATATGCCACCCTGCACAGCTAAGCACTATAAATTTTGTCATTGCTTAGCTTTCCCTCTTTGCTTTGGCTTCTGGGGAGTTGGGAACAATTTGTGACAAACTGGTAGTAATATCTTATCCCTTTGTATCTAGCTGTATTTATTTTTAGAAGGCTCCTCAAAATACTTTTGAAACAAGGTGGAATATAAATGAATTGATAGGAGTAATGAATGTGTCTTAAATCACTAATATTTGAAGTATTATTAGACTGAGCTCTTCCAACATATAATTTTATAATAACTAAAAACCAAACAGCACTTATGTCTTCTAAAACAAAAATATAAGAAGCTAAGAGGGGCAGTCTAGACTGGAAGTTAAAAGAAATGATAATCACTACAAGGTAATATAATATCATTTAGTAAACAAAACAATGAGGCACTTAGGAAATGTAAAATTTATTGGGCACACACTATCTCTTGGGCATAGATTTTCTAGGTCCCTTGTGTACACAACTTCAGTAAATCTCATTTAATCGTGGTAAAACAATTCCGTGGCCTTGTTATGGTTTTTGCTGAAGGCACAGGCCACATGGCATTTGTGTGAATTCCTCAGATGCACCTCTTTTCAGGGGTGGGGAACTGAGGTACCTGGTCACAGCCCAGAAGAGATCCCATGCCCCGTGGTGCAGCAGGCGTGGAAGGTGCAGCCGCAGGAGACGGACAGGGCCCGTCGGCCTCCTGCACAGTCCCTGATCAGGGCCTTTCCGCTATGATCACCATGGTGCCCCATTTTCCCCTGGAAATCCTGATCCCTGCGGGGGCTCCCTGGAGAACCTCCTGGCTGCGAGGAGCCTTCTGTCACTCTGCAGGCCAAGAGCCCACTTGTTTCTGGGCACTGTCAACTGGAGAAATGTGTTCTTCACATGGAAATAATTACTCTCAGTGGATTCAGTCATGATCATGGATCAGCCAAGCCCTGTGACCATGGGCTTCAGGGTGGGGCGTGGACACTGTTGCATTTTGTGTCATGAATCCTTCACTGTAGTGACGCCCTGCTTACTGCCTCCCGGGAGCAGCAGAGATCTTAAGCACCAGAGAGAAGTCCCAACCTGTGGGCAATGACTCCCTTCAAAGCCCACTCACAAGGCAGCGTTTATCTGTGACGGAAATCTCAAGTCTCTCTAACCAGTGAATCTGAATCGACGATCCTTTGGTTCCCACTGAAATGAGCCGTAGATGTAGGTAGGAAGCTGCTCAAGGGCTGGGATTTGGGTGAGCCAAATGGCTTGACACCCCACCCCCGCCCTGGTGCCTAAAGTTCCAATGTCAGTAGCTCACCCAGCGTGCCTGAGTCCCTGATGAAAACACACCAGGATGGATTCTTGATGCAGGTATGGGAGGCCTAGGTGAGATTCTACCTGCTCTCAACTCTGTCCCCAGCCACTCATCTGTACAACCTTCGAGAGAACCTGGCTAGGCCTGGCAAATTCTGGGCCCATTTAGGATGTTGCTGTCCTCAACCTACTGGCAGATGGGCTTTGGCAGCTCCCATACTCATTCCTTAATTCACTGGCCCATCAACTATTGATTGGATGACTCTGTGCCAGGTGCCAGGTGCCAGATGTTGGGCCAGACTCTGCCTTCAGGAAGTGTGTGTTATAGGGAGGAAGCAGAGAGGAACAAACTCACTGATAATGTACAGCAGGTCCCATGGTGGCAAGTACTGCAAAGAAAATTATGGGCCTGGAAAGTGATGGGTGAGGGAAGATGCACGCGACAGGCACATCCTCTTAGCTGAGGTGACAACTGCACAGAGAGTTATAAGCCATATGGGGCTGCACGGGCCAGGAGAGGGAGCAGCTGGGTCAAGGGGGAGCCTGCCTGGTGTGTGTGGAGTGCACAGGACACTGCCTGGGTGTGGGATGGTGAGGCGGCAGGGAGGAAGTCCGAGGGGTGGGACAGGTAAGAGCAGATCCTTCCAATGTCCCAGAGGAGTAAGCGCTGGAAGATGGGTGCTCCCCCTGCTGCAGCCTCTCTCCCCAGGGCCAGGAAACTCCTTCAAGGGGTACAGACACCTGGAAAAGGACTAGAACCCACCATCAACTTCCTCAGGGCCCCAAGCCCTCGCTCCCATCTTGCCCACAGGCAGCATCACTGCTGCGGCTCATGTAGCCTTCTGCTATCCCCATCTCCTTTCTCCCCTTCCCAGGGGGACAGCAGGCACCTTACAGATGGTTCCCCTCATCCCAGCCCTTCCCTGAACCAGCTTCCCGGCTGTCCTCATCCCCAGCCATCCTCCCACCCATTCCCAAGCTCGGACCTGTTTTTGCGGAATCACCAAAGGAGCTGAGAAGGGGGCTGTGGGCAAACACTTCTTTGCCACCCTGGGTAACCTCGCCTGCCCTTTAGAAGCCCTCTGAGTGCTTATATGCGCCAGGCGCTGTGATTTACGTGGATCGAGATTTTGGTGAATCTTCCCAACTCCCAGAGAGATAAGTACTACTGCATTTTACCCCTATTTTGCAGACGAGGACATGGAAGCTCAGAAAAATCTGTATGTGACCCTGTCATTTGCCCAAAGTCACAAAGCTGGTAAGTGGTGAAGTTCTGATTGAAATGCAAATATGTCTTTCTCCAGAGCTCCTCTTAGCTGAATGTCTGCAAGAGAGGTTTTGAACCGAGAACTGTGACAGGGACAGCTTTGCGGCTCCAGGTAGCAACAGGGAACCTGTGCATCCTGCTCAGGTTGTGTCCTCAGCAGGAACGAAAATCCCGGATTGCTTTTATCATGCCCCAGGGACAGCTCCATGCCAGCATCCAGAGAGCGCTGCTCCTCTGCCCTGGAGCTGCCTGGATCCAGCGAGAAGAGAGCCTGCACCATAGTGTGCCCTCCTATGTCCCGATGTCCCCTCTCCTGGCCCTACTGCCTGGCCTCTTACAGCAAACATTCACTGAGTACTTCCTGTGTACCGAGGACTGGGGACACAGAGCTAATTAGATACAACCTGGTCCCTGCAGTTGGGGGGATGCAGAACAAAGGACCAAGTGGCCTCTTAGATGGTTCTCCTAAGGTCCTGTTTTCCACCTGCTGCCCCCTACAGTACCCTTGGGATCTGTGGGTTCTCACTGAGTACCTATTAGCTTTGAGGTCCCGTCCCTAGGCTGCCAAGGGCACGCTGAGAAACAGGCCTCTTGTTTTCAGGTGTTACTTAGCTGAGTTGGCGGAGGGAGTACAGGGTGATGTGAGACAAGTACCCCCAACCCTGCTGGCAGGCAGAATACAGGCCAGTTCTTGCTCAGCTATGTAATAAGCAAAATTTTTCAATAAAAGACAATGTTATTTCCACAAGACAAGCCTGCAGTGAAAATGGAAATGATATTAAAAATTTTTCATATAACGTTCAAGTGGCAAATTGTTTTTCAGTAAATTACTGTTTGAAAAATTTTCTGCGTTTATGTCAAGAGATTTTCACTGGATCAGGAAGCTCTTGGGCACTTGCTGTGGTTCAGCGTCACTCGGTCTCCAGATATAAAACTCAGAGGGAAAGTGGACGCTCATTTCCAGAAATAATGACAAAAACAGGGAACTGTATACAATCTCCTTGGCATAATTTGCTTTCTGCTGTTGTTTCGTCTGGGCCTCCCCATTTCTTCCTCTAGAGCTGGTGAGACTGGCGACAGGCTGGGCGAGGGCCGCTGGATACTGGGGGTGGTCTCTCTAGTAACACTTGGGGGCACCAGGGAGAGGTGGCAGATGGGGTGATTTGGAAGGTGCCCAAATGCCCTCCCTGCCACCAATAACCCCAGTAACCTGCCATGTTGCCTAAAATTCCACCACCAGGAGTCTGTTTGTCCTTTTGCTGATGTTTTCAATTTTGGGTGGTGGGGGCGAAAATGCATAGATCTGTTTCAGCAAATGTACTCGTGTACCAAAGCCCCAGAGGTATTTGTGTAATTCAGGTGTGAATTGGGGCTCCCCTCTCTCCATGTTCTAGGTGACGTTCTCTCCTTCACCTCTCCTCCATCCTATTTTCACAGCCTGATGAAGCCCTGGGGTGTGATAGTCTTGTGGTCCCCTCAGCGTCTGGCTGTCTAATCCCATTTCCTCTCACATCCACCCTGATGCAGGGCTCAGCAACAGCCTGGTTTCCACCAGGCGCCCACCATGCCAAGTATTTTAGAGTTGTGCAGACTCCCTGCAGATTTTGTGGGGATGCCAGATGGTATGCTTGTCGCTCAGGCTCACCCCTCTGCCCTCTGACTTCTCACACTCTGATTCTCCCGGGGCTCCCAACTCTTCCCCATCACTTGGACCATGTGCCTGGTGCTGCCTGGTCCCAGTGAATCCATTTTCCTCCTCCCTCAGCACCTGCTGCTCATACCCAGCTGGGATCTATCATCCTTGCTTCGTCTTCCCATTCTGTGTCCCATGTCTAGATGCCAAGTCTTGTCTATCCTGAATACCCCATTTCTCCAGCTAGATATAGAATTTCAACATGGGGGCTCAGCGAGTAATCTGCTGGTAGAAGGGACTCAGGCTTATTTCCTGGCTGCAGGCGCATAGCCAATGCTTTGCTTTAAGTTTCTCTTTGTTTATTTGGGGTGACTTTGGGAGGCAAACTGATGGAGATACAGGAAATGGGGAACATTCCCCAACTCCTCCATGACCACATTATCTCTCTCAGTCCCCATGGCCACTGTGGCACCCTCTCTCAGGGATATGCGATGACTATGTGGCCTTCCACTTTGAGCCCTGGCCTTTCTGGTCATTTCTGAAAGTAGAATCCAATCGTGCTGTTCCTCAGCCTCAGTGGTCTTCATTGTCCTCCTGATGAAGACCCACATCCTTTATATGGCTGCAGAGCCTACCACAGTCTGGTCCTGTTTCTCACGCATTGCTGCTGTCTCCCCTCCATCAGGCACATGGACTTGTGTTCGCTGCCCTGGTTTCCTGTGGTGTTCACACAGGCCGTTCCCTCTGCCTACAGCACTCCACATCCCCTCACCTGGTGGAACCCTTGCATCTCAGCCTATCTGCCCAGCTAGCTGTTACTTCTTTGGGCTCTGTCCCTGATGTCCCAGGCTACCTTGTAGGGTGCTGGTGTGGGGTTATTTTACTGTAGCTACTAACAGCCCCAGATTGAAGGCATCCCTTGCTCTCAGTATGGGCAGCCCTGGTGACTGGAAAGGCCATTTTTCACACTAATATGTCCTCAGTATCTGCACAAGGCTGGCACATCATAGGTCCCCAGTAAATATGTGTTGAATGAAAAAATGAATGAATGAATGAACAAGGTGTTGAAAGGTTGTATCCATGTGGAAACAGATATTGGGATGTTTCATCTGGAAAAGAGATGACAGGTGGGGGTGGAGAGGCTGTGCATGGTTGTTACCTCTGGTTGCTATGAGAGATTGTTGGAAGATTAGAAAAGAGGTGGGTAAAGCACTGAAGAACACTTCCCAGCCCTGTCCTTTCTGCACCCATTTCCCTCACTCCTCCCAATAACATCTGGATGGAATTAGAGGCAGCAGAGTTCAGAGAGCAGGTTTCTGCCCCTGGGAAGAAGACCTTGCTCACAGTGCTCTGGAAATGGCACGGGATCCTTGTGATGGTGACAGCCTTCTGTCATATGATGCTGAAAGTGGTACTGTGCACTGGAAGGGGTGGGCGGGATGGATACCAGATGTCCTTTAGATTTCCTTCCCTCCCAAGAAGCTCTGATTCTGTCATCTTTTTTTTTTAATTTCTTTTGTTGCCTTTATTTAAAATAGGTATAGAACTGTGGCAAATTCAAATATAAGAGGAATCTCAGGAAAATTACGTTACTAGGAAACCAAAATTGTTTGGCATTCTTTCAAGAGGAATTTCTATTCTGCCATCATATACTGTTCCTGAGGTCCTGCCAAACTGCATTTGTTATCCGTGGCCATCTTCTTTGAGCTGGATTCTCTCCAGAAATGGTCAAGGCAGATCTCTGAACATGCAAAACTACTTGTGGGCCATTGTCTTTCCTGCGGGTATTAAGATATTAGAGTATTAGAGTTTATAAACATGTTTCTTATTCTGAGCAAGAATGTGGGTTTAATACACACAATGTCCAGGTCAAAGTCTCTCAGCCTTGGCACTGTGACACTGTGGGCTGATGGTTCTTTGTTGTGGGGGCTGCCCTGTGCACTATAGGATGCTTTAGAAGTAGCGTTAACATCTATCCTCTAGATCCCAGTAGCTCCTCCCCAGTTGTAGAAGCAAAAATGTCTCTATATATTGCCAAATGTTCTAAGGGGAGCAAAAGCAACCCTGTTGACAGAGAACTGAAGTAAAGAAGTTATTGAGATTTTCTGTCAGTCTAAGTAACTAACCAAATTGTACCAGAAGCTCAGCTTTTCTGACCTCATCCCTGGATTTAGGAGGCAGGACTGGGATGTGGTTAAGGCCCAGGACCCAGAAGCCAAGCGACCAGCTCAAGTCCTGGGGTTCCTATCTACAAGTTATTTGCTTCTGTAAGCTTTAGTTTCTCCACCTGTAAAATGTAATACTGCACTGGGTGGCCAAGAGGATTAAGTAAGATCATATTTGCAAAGTGCTTATCATTGTATCCAACCGATAGGTACAATCGATGTGACCTATTACTATTTTTTGTGACAAAAACTCCCCAGACCAAAAAAGATAATTTATTCTTTAGCAAATAACTTAAAAACTTTCAGCCTTAGTGTTATACACTGTGGAAATCAGTATGGAGATTCTTCCAAAAACTACAACTAAAAATTCCATTTGACCCAGCTGTTCCCCTTCTAGGTGTCTTGCTGAAAGAGTTAAAATCATCATATTACAGTAATACATGCATATCCATGTTTATAGCAGCACAATTCACATTTGTTAAATTATGGAAGTGGCCCATATGCCCATCAACAGATGAGTGGATCAAGAAAATATGGTGTATATATACACAATGGAGTACTACTCTGCCATAAAGAAGGATAAATATGAGACATTTGTAGGAACATGGAGGGATCTTGAGATCATAATACTAAGTGAAATATATCAGACACAGGACCATAATACTAAGTGAAAGATATCAGACACAGGAGGGTAAATATCACATGGCTTCTCTAATATGAGAAACTAAAAATATAAATCATTTAAAAAGCAAAATAAAAAATGTTTGGAAACAGAGAGGTAGACTCTGTGGAGATAGCAAGGGGTACTGGGGAAGGAAGGAGAAGGTTTGGAGAGGGAATAAAAATAATAAAGGTGCAATATATGTATATACCAATTCCCCAAGATGAGTGTAATTACTATGTATTGCAAACATGTACTAAACGTGATAGAAAATTATTAAAAAATATGGGCTACACTGCTGCAACCAATGCTTCTGAAGTTTAAGTGGTTGAATGCAAAATGTTTATTTCTTACCCCACAGTGGTCCAGCCCAGGTAAACCTACTAGGGATGTTCTAGTTCCTTCAGCTCCAAGCAAGGACTTAAGGGCCCAGACTCCTATCTTGTGGCCCTGCCCACACTCGGATATTTCCTAAAGCATGACAGTTTTGTGAAAACGGAGAGAATCCAAGGTCAAAGAAATGTGAGGAATTGTACACTTACATGCCCTGTCCCGGAGAGTTGAGCGTGATTGGCCTATGACTGATGAGTGTCTGCAGTGAAGAAACCTGCTGGGTTTTGTGTAAACTGCGTCTATCAATGGTTGAACTTCAGTGGGCTCCTTAGCAATACTGGCGGCTATAGCAAATCTCACAGGACAAGCGTCCTGTGGGAAATGTGAATGCTGGTTTTGGGCAGAGGAATGACATGGTCATGCTCATGTTTCAGGAGCTGAACACAGTGGCTGTGGAGTTTGTAAAGCTGAGCAACTGGATTGAGGTGACTTTTGTCATAATCTACACAAGTGGAAGGAGCAGGGGCAGTCAGGAAGGAGACGAGGGGCTCGATGGTAAATTATACAACTTCTATTTGTTGATTATACCTCAAGAATGCTGGATCAAAAGAACAAAAAAAAAAAAAAAAGGAGAGGTATTTCAGGGCTGGGGCTGTAGATGGGGGTAGAGTGCTTGCCTAGCATGTGTGAGGTTCCTAGCACAGCATTAAAAAAAAAAAAAAAAGTGGCATTTCAGGGTAGAATTACTTGGTCTGAGCAGACAAATGGCTGAGGAAGTGAAATTGCCAGCGTTGTCCATCTGGTGTGACAGAAAAGACTAGATGCCAAACTGAAAGAGGAACCTTGCTAGTTTGGAGAGAGGCCGCGGAGTCCGGGAAGGTGCGCAAAGGCCCAGGCAGGCAGAGAGGAGGCAAAGGCCCAGCTGGGGACTCAGGAACAGCCCTGAGGAGGGCAGGGAGGCGCACAGAAGAGAGAGGCCAGGGTGGAGCCTGCGCAGGAAGGCCAAACGAGGCCAGGTGCTGCAGGGTCTTCCAGGAATCAAGGAAAAGTGCCAAGCGTATTCCAGGGTAGCAAGTGAGGTGCAGGCCTCTCTGGGAGCTGGGCTGGGAGAAGCTGAGAGCTCTGAACTGGTCTGCAGGGGAGAAGTCTGGGAGGAGGGAGACAGAGACCAGAGCAAAGGGCTGGGAAAGGAGAAGAGGCCCTTCCTTCAGAGGAGCACAGGAGGCGATGGGGAGAAGCAGGGCAGCGAACTGGGGAAGTTCCCTTTCCTTTTTGGGATGTAGACCTTGTGGGCATCCGGTGGGAGACAGAAGAGGGAGCTGTGCAAGAGGGGACTGCCTCGTGAGGAGATGCCATGGAGCCGCCAAAACTCATTTTACAAGCAGATCTCTTTTTTTCAAATTGGAAGCTTCTTTGTTACTTATGTTGACCATGAGTAGTAATACTTACACATTTTCCAGTTATTCGGAAATACAGATGGATGGCAGTGAGATTACTCACATACCAAATCCCTCTCTCTCTCCTCTTTTCTTGCTCTCTGCTCCCCCTCTGTCTTTATGTCTATCTCTTCTCTATTTCTATTTCTATTTCTCTCTCTTGTGGTTTTGTTATAAAGATGGGAATCCAACTACTACTTTGCACCCTGCTTTTACAACTTTATTTAGGACATCTTTGCATGTCTATTCATATGATTAGAAATCATCATTTTAATGGTGGTATAGTATTCCATTTTGTGAATACACATAAAGGTATTAACACAGAATTCTGTTCTTTACATTTTTTTTGTAGTATTAAGCCATTTTATTTACTTTTTTGTGGTACTTAAGACTTTGTACTGAGCCACATCATGAACCCTTTTTAATTTTAACTTTTTTTTTTTTTAATTTTGAGACAAGGTGTTGCTAAACTGCTAAATTGCCCAGGCTGGGCTTGAACTTGCAGTCCTCCTGCCTCGGGCTTCCAGAGTGCTGGGATTAAGACATGTACCATGACACTGGCTTATAATATATGATTTTAAAAGTTTTGAAAGCTAAATGGGGTTACATGCACTCAGGACTAGCCACACAGAAACATTCTGAAGTCAGGAAGGAAAAACAAAAAAACAAAAAAACTTTTGTGTGGTGGTGTGTGCCGGCAATCCCAGCATTCTGGGAGGCTGAGGCAGGAGGATTGAAAGTTTAAATCTAGCCTCGGCAACTTACTGACCTAGAAGACTCTGTCTCAAAAATAAAAATAAATAAATAAGTGTTGGGGATATAGATTAGTTCAATCTCTCTCTCTCTCTCTCTTTTTTTTTTTTTGGTACCAGGAATCATACTGAGGACCTCACTCTTGCCAGGCAGGCGCTGTGCCGCTTAGCTATATCCCTGGCCCCTAGTTCAATCTCTAGTACTGCAAAAAAACAAAAACAAATCCCCTCAAAACAAGACAAGAAAAACAACAATGAAAAGAAACAAACAACCCCTGGCTCCAGGCTCTGGTGTCATCTTTGGAAAACAATTCCATTGTTCAGTCCTGGTACGGTACCTTTGAAGCTCTTTGTTCTTATTTTTATATCTAAACATAATTTCTATAGAAGCATTCTCAGAACAAACTCTATATACTATTTTAAGTGAATGTACACTGCCCCCAGATACAAGACATGAAGGGCCCAATAGGATAATATATGAGCCATGCCTGTCAAGAGGGCATAATCTAAATCTAATGATGGTGAAATGCCCACATTTGAAAATTCTACAAAATAACTAGCTATTCTCAAAACTTTTCTGTAAGTCTGAAATTATGTCTAAAATAAAAAAGTAAAATAAATGTTAATGAAATACCAATTTAAACTCTCTCATTTTTATTCCTTTCAGAAGACGGAGACAGGCAGCTTAAAATGTTTGGGAGTTGTTGACATGGAAATGGTTGATTCATGACTCATTAACCTTGAGAAAAATCACAAAATTTAGCTTCCCTTGTCAGTGTTGCTGATCAGTAACCATGTTTGGTGCCAGCCCCGATGACACACAATCCACCAGCTCACCACTATCTCCCATGCCTGCCCTTCTCTCATTGAACTTGTCCATCCACCCACTGGCTCCCAGACGTCAAAGCACTGTGGCATGGCCCATTACCTGGCCATGGTTTTGTGTGTATCCATGTAGGGGGTCTCTCAGGTAGATCACAATAGTCAGGATCTTTGGGAATACTCAGCATCACTGGATTAGATCAACAATTGTAGCAATTTCCCTAAAATCTTTTCCTCATTGCCCCATCTTACAGAGATGGACTAAAACGTATTTAGACTTGAATATTCCCATCTCTGTTTTTGATTAAGACAATGTTGTCTTTACACCCCAACTTTTGCTTTCTATTCTCCACCTGTTTGCATCCCCATGATTAAGAGAGGTTCTATTGGGGAACCTGAAGGGTTCTAAGACTTTTGCAGTGTAGAAAGATTAGAGCCAAGAAGTTAAGGTGGGCAGAGGAAAACAGCCAGAAAACAGAAGTTGTTATAATAAAACGTGGGAGACTGGAGTAAAAGAAGAGTAGTAGGCAATTAGGGTTGCAGCAAAATAGAAGTTATAAAGTATAGTATCTTTGGAAGGACAGAGGGGACACAAAAGGGATTCAAAAAGAGTTGATGTGAGTTAGGACTTTGAGAGGTGAAAGCAGAGAAGTGGGGGGAGGCGTCTCAGCACACCTGAGGGAGCCCTCCTAAGCCAGCCCCAGAAGTGGGAGGAGAGTGCTGCTTATAGAGCAGTTGCAGGCCTATGTTTAGTCCAAATTTGGGCCTGCCGATTGGTCCATGTTGGTCTAAAACCTTTCAGTTGGAGTCTACTGATTGGTCCAAATTCAGCTGGTTGAAATTCAAGCCCTAGGGCAGCCATCTCTCTAAGCAGGTTGGGGTGTCCACCGAAAAATGGTGGGCAATCTTCAGAGGGGATCTTAAAGGCTAGCTGTATTAACCACTGCTTACTGGGGTTGCTGATAATAATTGGAAGGGGGAAATCCCTCCCTCCCTGATCTCTGCCACCGTAGGTGCAGTTTCCCAGCTGTTCTTCACAGAGGCGGCAGCTCTTGAGTGGCAGGAGTGGGGGAGGGCACCATGGCTGACATCGAGGTACACCTCTGTCAGAGCTGCTGGGAGAGTCTCCACGAGGTCACCTGAGGGAGGGGTGGCAGGAGCACACTGAGGCAGGTGTCCTAGTCCTGCCCCAGCAGACCGGGGTAGGGAGAGAAGAGGGTGGACATGGGGAAAGCCTGGGTGGAACCATGCCCCTTCTGGATGGCCCTGGGGCCGGTCCCGCCAACACTGGAGCCACGCCCCTTCCGGCAGTGACCGGAAATGGGAGCAGCGGGCAGCCTCATACCCGGCCCTCGACAGCACGAGGCTCTGTGAGTGCTGGTTCTCTGTGCCGGCGAGGCCTCCGTTCAGACCTCCTGTTTGCTTTAAAATCTTCTCTGAGCGCTGGTTCTCTGTGCCGGCGAGACCTCCATCCAGACCTTCTGTTTACTTTAAAATCCTCTCGCGGGTTCCACGCCCTCCCCCACGCCTGTTCTGTTTGCACCAGATGGCGGCTGCGGCTTCTCCTCAGGCGCAGTGGACGCGGCTCGGGGGACGAGGAGGTCAGGTAAGGACCACAGCAGAGTGAAACCTGAAGGCCCGGAGAGGAGGCGGGACGGAGGGAGGTGCCGGGACGCCCTGCCAGAGCGGAGAGAAGGCCCGAGGGGCCCAGGCCTTGAACTCGAACCCAGCGCCCGGCGGAGGCCGCGGACCCCGCCCCAGCCCCGCCTCTCCCCGCACCCCGAAGTGCTGCCCGAGGCCAGCGTCAGGCGGTCTCGGCGAGACCGGGCCTGGACTCGAGGTTTCGCGCGCTCCGTCACGAGCCCCGGACAGGGCCCTGGCGCCCGCGCTCCTCCAGAGACCCTGCGGGCCGCAGCCAGCCGGCGTGGGTGGCCAGAGGACCGCCTCGCCCCGCCCCAGGCAGTGCGGCTGCCACCAGACGCGTGCCCCGCAGCCTCTGGAACTGCCCAGCGCCAGGCGGAGGCCCATCCCAGTGCCCGGGCTTGTGTTTCACCCTCATCGCCGCCAGCAGTGCATTAGCCCAGTGCACTCTGGAGACTCTGCAAGTCCTTGCTGCTATGCATCGGGGTTTGAGGAGCCCCCCCATATGGGAACCTCAACTCAACTCAGCCCTCCGAGCTACATCCCCAGCACCTTTTAATCTTTTGAGACAGGGTCTCCATAAGTTGCTGAGTTGCCCAGGCTGGGCTCAAACTTGTGCTCCTCCTGCCTCAGCCTCCCAGAGTGCTGGTTTCTTGACTTCTCATAGAAAAGAATTTCAGAGTGTGTCAGTGGTAGGCATAAAAAGGTTTTATTAGGCAGAATTAAAGAAGTATACACTCAGAAGGTAGAGTCCAGGCCTTTGAGAGAGATGTGTAAAGGTCTGGAGCTGGAAATATATATGTTTTTGGGGGTAGAAATCTGTGGAATTTGGGAATCTGTAGAAAGCTTGGTTCAATTTACAGGTGAAAGTTGATGGCTTATTTACAGGTGAAAGGTCCATTTTACCAGTGAAAGGGATGGCCCATTTACCTTATCAGCTAGGTTAAATTACAGACGTATAGTATCTTTAAAGATGTGATGGCCTAGAATATAAAAAGCACTCTTCTATGAAAAAATGAAACAAAAATTTATAACAAAATAATTAGAGAATAACTATAGGTAATACACTATGTATCATGATTTTAAAAGAAGGTCAAAATGTTAGTACAAGTTATAGACAACAGAGACTTTCTTACACAGAAGAAATAAAAAGCAGAAAACTTGCTCTTCAGTGAACTAAAAGAAACTAGTAGTAGATATGAAATAAGTTAGCATATATGTATATTAAAATATTTTTGAATCAACAGAATAATTTTGGCAATTATTTGAATTTCTCCCTGCTTCCGATTTATCTTCTATTTGTCTCTCTATATGATACACCATGGAATATTTAAACTTGTGTGTCTGACTTAACATTATGTTCTCAAATTGCATCCATTTGCCTCCAAATGCCTCAAGTGTATCTTTCTTTGTGGCACAGTAGTAGTCCATTGTGTATAAATACCATGTTTTCTTTATCCATTCATCTGCTGATGGACATATGCACTGTTTCCAAGATCTTGTTATTATAAATTGTGCCGCTGTAAACATGGGTATGCATGTGTCTCTGTAATATAATGACTTTTAACTCTTTTGGGAAGAGATCTAGAAGGGAGGTAGCTGGGTCAAATAGAATTACTGCTTTTAGTTTTTTGAGGAATCTCCACATGATTTACATAGTGGTTGTACTAGTTTACATTCCCACCAATAATGTAGAAGAATTCCTTTTCCCCACCTCCTTGCCAGCATTTGCTATTATTAGATTTTTTGATGATAGCCATTCTTTGTAGGGTAAGATAGTAACTGTTTAGATTTAATTTGCATTTCTCTAATGGCCAGAGACTGTTGGAACACTTTTCCATGTATCTGTTGGCCATTTGTTAAAACTATAATTTTAAAATTACAGTTTTCCTTTTCTCCTTTCTACCTGTCTTTATTTTTGCTATCTTCACTTGCTGCTTTGAGACCGAGGTGTGACTCAGCTTATTGTCAAGCTAGGTGACCAAGAGGCTGCCTTCACCAGCACTACTCCAGTCTTGGGCAGTGCAGCATGGTGCAAGACCCCATTTGCTGCGAGTAGAATGGCATGGCAAACATAGACTTTGCACTGGAATTTAGTGCCAGACTGGTGAAACCTAACCCTGGGCTGAGTCTAACAACACCCATCCCCAGCCCCACCTGAAGCCAGAGCCTCTGCAACAGCTCCAGGACTGGGGGAAGACGTGCAACCCCATCTGATGGACTTCTGCTCCAGCCAGCATCCTCTGTGGTTGGTTGAGTAGTCTTGGACCATGTGTCCCCCCTAGGAGTAGACAGCCCAAAGCCATGTGTGTCTTGGTCCTATCCCAGTGCTGTGGGCTCAGGATGTGAACAACCTGAAGGCATTGGTTACTACAAGTATGACATAGGAGCCTGGGGCTGGTACAATGATGGTGACTCTGCCCAGAACAGGACAAAATCCCACAGTGCCTGACCACTGACCACTAACTGTCAGGTAGACAAGTAGGCTTATCCTAGCACAGGGAAAGGACTGTGGAAACAGACCACTCTTTCTAGGTATCTCTTGGTTCTGTCAGAACAACACAGCAACAGTGTCTTTGGAACAGACCTATGCTTGGATTTCCCTCCTATACTGAAACACCAAAATGGCATTCTCCTGGTAAATCTGGGCCTGGGCACCATCCAGTGCTAAAATTGTGGAAGTGAGTTCAGGTCAGAGAAAGTAAGCAGCCTGCTTAGAATTTATGGGAAGGCAGGCACAATGCCAGATTAGCTTAACTGGAATTCTTAATCCTCTAATGCCCAGATGATGCTACATGCCAAAAACATCAAGAGGTTTCAGGAAACCATGATCTCACCTAATATTTTTAAAACAGGTGCCAGTAACTGACATATAGCAATCATATGGGAGAACTGTAAGAGAATTTAAAACAGTTCTTTTAAGGAAACTCAATGAGTTTGAAGAAATAACAGAAATGTTTCAATACTCTAACCAAGAAATTTAACAGAGAGATGAAAGCAATTAAAAATCACACAGAATTTTTAATTTTTGAGATGGGGTCTTGCTTTGTTAACCAGCCTGCTCTCAATATCCTAAATGCAAGCAATACTCTTGCTTCAAGCATCCTAAATAGCTAGGACTACATCTGTCTGCCACTGTGCACAGCTACAAATAGAAATTCTTGAGTTGAAAAAATAGGGAAATTAAGAATGTGATAGAAGGAATCAGTGATAGTATATGTCAAACAAATACAGGTAAGACATAGTGAATTTAAATTGGCTATTTGCAAACAGAGTTTGAGGAGAAAAAAAGAATGAAGAGAAATAAAGTTTACAGGAACCTGTCATGGGCAGTGTTAAAAGAGTAAATATTCGGGTTATAGGGGTTCAAGATGGACTTTAGAATGCCAAAGAGGAAGATTATTCCAATAAATAATAATGGGAAACTTCCCAAACCTGGAGAAGGATACAAATACCGAGATACAGGAAATTCGAAGGTCACCAGGTTTGACTCAGTGAAGTGTACCCCAAGATTAAATAATCTCTGAAGGCAAAAGAAGATGAAGAGAAGATGCCCAAGGCTCTAAGAGGAAAGAAACAGCATGTAAGAACGTCCCAGTTTATCTGGTGGCAGACTTTCTCAGTAGAAACCTTACAGGCCAGGAGAGAGTGACGTGAGAGTTTCACTGTTCTGAAGGAAAACAAAAACAAGAATAAAAACAAAAACAAAACTTAACCAAGAATACCATACAGAGCAAAGCTGTCCTTTAGAAATGAAGGAGAGAATGCAGGCATTCCCAGGCAACAAAAGCTGAGTGTAAGTCTACCTGACCAGTTCTGTAAGAAATGCTTAAGGAAGTTCTTCAAATTTAAAAAATAGGGCTGTACTGCCAGGTGTGGTGGTGCATACCTGTAATCCCAGCACTTGGGAGGCTGAGGCAGGAGGATTGCTATGAGTTTGAGGCCAGCCTGGGCTACGTAGTGAGTTCAGGGCCAGCATGAACTACATAGTGAGACCCTGTAAAACTCACTGGTAAGAGAAAGTATCAAATTCAGAATGTTTTAATATTCTAAGTATGGTACATAAACCATATCTTTAGTATGAAGACAAAAACAAAACAATTGAAATAATTAACATGTTAAGGGATTTGCAATATAGAAAGAAGTAAAGTGGGATATAAAAATCCAAAATGTGGGGAGGAATGGCATACATGTGGAGTTTTCTTATTTGTATATTTTGTTTGTATCTGTTCTTTATGATAATGTTAAATTGTTATCATTTCAAAATATCTTGTGTAATAAATAGTTTTTATTGTAAGATTCATAGTAACTATATAGTAAAACTCTGTAATAGATAAACCCAAAATAGTAAGCAAGGAATCAAAACACACTACTAGAGTAAATAATTTAACCACAAAAGAAGACTGGAAGAGGAGAAAGAAAGGAACTGCAGGGCCGGTGAGATGGCTCAGCGGCGTAAGTGCCTGCCTGGCAAGCACGAGGGCCCGAGTTCGACTCCTGGAACCCACATATGAAAAAGGGGCCGGTGATATCGCTCAGCGGCACGGGTGCCTGCTGGCGTGCGAGGTCCTGAAGTCGACCCCCGGTACCCACAAAAAAAAAAAAAAAAAAAAGGAACTGCAATAAAACTGAAACCAAATTACAAAATGGTTATAGTAAGACCTTACCTATCAGTAATTACCTTGACTGTAAGTGGGTTAAATTCTCTAATTAAAAGACTAAGAGTGTGTGGATGGCTATAAAAACAAGATCAAACTATACATTGCTTATGATAAACTTATTTCATCTATAATATCAGCTGAGAGTAAAGAGATAGAATAAGATATTTTGTGCAAATGGAATACATAAAGCAGGACTAGTTGTACTTAGATGAAATAGCTTTAAATCAAAAGCAGTAAAAAAAAAGATCACTATAAAATGATAAAGGGATCAATTTAAATAAATATATTTCTAAATATAGATTTACAAATAAAGCAAATATTAGTAGACATAAAGGGAGAAGTAGACTACAGTATGATAATTAATAAGGACTTTTAACACCCCACTTTTAGCAATAGACAGATCAAACAAAATCAACAAAGAAACAGAGCCTTCCTTGTTTGTAAGACAGATACTGTCTTCTTCACTAGGTGTCTTTGAAGCTTAAAGGAGATACAGTAATCTAAGCGTGTGTGTATGTATAAAAATCAAAGGCCTAGCGTGGTGCTTGGTTTTTTTGGTTTGTTTTTTTGGTCTTTTGAGATAGGTTCTTGCTACATAGCTCAGGCTGGCCTTGAACTCACTGTGTAGTCCAGGCTGGCCTCAAACTCATGGCGCTCTTCCTGCCTCAGCCTCCCAAGTGCTGGAACTACAGGTGTATGCCACCATGCCTGGCTGGTGCTTGTTACATAAAAAAATTTTAAGAGATGTGAGATCTTTTTCCCTGCTCCTTCCCTAAACAACACCTTAGGACAGTGGCTGTCAAACTAGTATGTTCAGAAACATATAGAGTCTTTGGGAAAAAACAGATTCCAGGGTTCTATACCTAGAAAGTTTGACTCAGTGGGTCTGGGCTGGGGCCAAGGAATCTGCCTTTTTAGTCAAGCCTGGATTCTAATGCAAGTGCTTGGCAGATCACATTCTGAGATATCTTATAGAATAATACAATTATTCAAAGGCAGAACAGGAAGAGACTACAGACTGTCTCATTCAACACCTACTTCCCATTTTGCTGGTTGAGGGACTGAATTTAGGTGACTCACTGAAGATCAGGGAGGCAGTAGCTGGATTAAAATATGAACTCAGGTCCCCTGACTCACAGGGTGATTTGGCTACACCACCTCCTTTTCACCAGCAAACAGTGCTTTTCCTGGCTTGAGCTGAGGTTGCCCTGAGCAACTCTTTGGCAGTGGCTTAAATTCTCAGCCTTCTTAGTCAAAAGACCTTTTAGAAGCTATTATCTGTAAGGATGACTTTTATATAGTAGCCTATATAATCCTTTACATAGCCTTGTTGAGTGTCTTCAGGAAAAACATTTTTTAGTTTTTTTTTTTTTATTATACTGCAGTGGGTACTTTACTGTCTTTTAAAATTTTTTTTCTAGAATCTTTCTTAGTTGAAAATTGAAATGCTTTATTAATGGAAAAACATTTTTTTGCTTATTTTAACCCTTTCATTGTAAAATAGAGTACAAATAAAAGCCATGTACACAAAGCACATTATAGCTTACAAAATTGGTATAGGTAAACACCCCTCTAACTCCCACCCAGGTGAAAAATAGAATCTTGCCAACTCTTTTGTTTTTGGCTTTTTGGAAACAGGGTCTTGCTGTATAGTACGGGCCTTGAACTCACTATGTAGCCCGGGCTAGCCTCAAACTCCTGCTTCAGCCTCCCAAGTGCTGGAATTACAGGCATGTGCCACTATGCCCAGTTGAATTTTGCCAGCTCTGAGGAGCCCTTCCATATGCCCTATCCTAATGATAATGTCTTCCATCACTCCAAAAGCATCCATGATCCTGCTTTTATAGTAATTACTTTCTTGTGCACTTATACAGTTTTTTTTTTTTTTTGGTGGGTACCGGGGGTCAAACTCAGGACCTCGCGCACCAGCAGGCGCCCGTGCCACTGAGTGATATCACCGGCCCTTTTTTCATCTGTGGGTACCGGGAGTCGAACTCAGGACCTCGCGCTTGTCAGGCAGGCGCTTATGCCACTGAGCTATCTCACTGGCCCATTTTTACAGTTTTATTACCCCAATTTTGCCTCCCAATACACTAATGTTGAATTTTGATTTTTAAAAAACACATTTTAAAATCCTTTTAAACTGCAGATTCCCCTCCATCTTGTTATTCTTACAGTTTATCTTTTGAAGAACACAATTCACTCAATTTGTAGTGTTTTATAGTCTTGATTTTGTTGATAGTATTCTTGGGATGCAGTTCAGTATGTTTCTTCATCATGTGTATTTCCACAAAACTGGCAGCTGGATCCAGGGGTCTGATTAAGCTCATCTTTGATCCCTTTAACTGCATTGTTAGTGGAATTCTTTCATTAGGAATAAAACATACTGCCTGTTTTTATTCTTTTAATTTTATTAGCAGTTGTGGATGTTCATTGCCTAGATTCATTAATTCATTGGGGTTGCAAGATGTTCATACTTTGTCATTTAATTTTAATTTATTTACTGGAATAACTTTTTTTTCTTCTGGGTACTGGGGATTGAACTCAGGACCTCACGCTTGCCAGGCAGGCGCTGCACCACTGAGCTAAATCCCCGGTGTACTGGAATAATTTTATAAGAAGTAGTTCTCATCTATTATTAGAATAGTTAGTGACACAATTCATATAAAAAAGGCAGGACAAATGCTTGAGTCTTTTATGTACCCAGCTTTCAAAATAACCATTAATAAGCTTGTAATCCTCTAAAGATAACTAATTTTTTGTTTAATTATGAGCCGTACTTGATTAATTCCCATACATTGTAATTTTTGTCCTCAGTGAAGCTCAAAACATTCCCTATTTGGTCAAAACTGTCTCTTTAAGTTTATTTCTGTGTCCTTTGATGTGAACCTAGTAAACTTTGATAACTTTCTTGCTGTCTAAAACAGCAAGACATTTCAGGCTCACAGTGTCTTTTCCTGCCCAGAACTAAAACCAGATATTTCTCCAAGAAGTTTTCAGTTTTTGAAGACCATTATTTTGGGGGCGTGCTGTTCATTGCTACTAGACTGGTTATTGAGTCATTAGGCATTTTCAGTGAACAGATATAGAAAACACACACACACGCACACACACACACACACACACACACAAAGATAAAACATCTTGGGCCGGTGAGATAACTCAGCGGCATAAGCGCCTGCCCGGCAAGCACGAGGTCCTGAGTTTGACTCCCAGAATCCACATAAAGGAAAAAAAGGGCCGGTGATATCGCTCAGTGGCACAAGCGCCTGCTGGGCAAGCGCGAGGTCCTGAGGTCGACTCCCGGTACCCACATAAAAAAAAAAAAAAAGATAAAACATGTTGTGATTTCACTTGAAATTCCTGGTTCAAATTCAGAGCAAGTTTTTTGTTGTTGTTTTGGTTTTTTTTTGGTGGTACTGGGGATTGAACTCAGGGTCTTGTACATGCTAGGCAAGTACTCTACCACTGCGCTACATTCCCAGCCCTTAAAACAAGAAATTTAAAGAAATTTCAATACATTTAAATATTATAATAGTTTTAGACTTTCAGGAAACTACATCATCTTCTGGGATGAAATATTGTTGAAAAGATTGATAATAATTGAATTCTTTTTCCTTGTAAGTCACTTAATCTTTTTGCCTGGATGCCGAAGCATCCCCTCCACCCCTTTTTGTTTTTTTAGAGTAGAGTCATTTTATTATGGTATGTCTTAGTGTTGGTGGTTTTAGGTCTGTATTCTAAGGTGCATGGCATACTTTCTCAAAATGTAATTTCAATTTTAATTTCAGGAAAATTTACTTTAGTTATATGTTAGCATTTATTCCATCCCTTTGCTTTTGTTTTCATCCTTAGGGACTTCTACTATTGGTTGGATCTTCTATGATATCATCAATACTTGCTCTTTTCTTTCAAATCCTTTTTGTCTGTTTTTTCATTTTTAGAAAATTTTCTGTTTTTTTTTCTTGAGGCCTTGTGTCTATTTGCTCCTGTGTTCCTTGAATATACAAATCGACATTATATATGTAAAAGGTATATTTATATAAGTATAAAACCTTTTATTAAAATTCCTTTAGTCTTGTCATTTCTCAGTTTTAAAATTCTGTTTGTGTTATCCCATGCCACATTATGTCCCTAATGTTGTTTTGAAATAGTATATAATAGTTTTACTTGTGAAAGCATATTTTTCTGGTGTGCTTTTATTTTCTAGAAGGATGTTACTGTGTTCATTCTGTGTATAGTAACTGGTGGTATTTGACCTTGATTCTTGTCTTTTGCTCGTTTTTATGTGAATGTACTCTGAGAAGGAGACTTGATTCAAGTAGCTTTTTAAACTTTGCTCTTCTGAGTTCTTTGTTTTGAGGTAGTTTTAAAACCTACAGTAGATTGCTTTATGAGATTTACTGTTCCATTCTGAACCTGCTTTTCAACTCTTTGTCCTTGTTTTCCTTGATTTCTGTTCTCCTGTGAGAATTATCTTGTTGGCAGGGGACTGAGTCACTTCGTCCTGGAAGAGAGCTGCGGTGGTCAGTTTTTTTTTTTTTTTTTTGGTGGGTACCGGGGGTCGACCTCAGGACCTCGCGCACCAACAGGCACCTGTGCCGCTGAGCGATATCACCGGCCCCTTTTCCTATGTGGGATCCGGGAGTCGAACTCGGGCCGTCGCGCTTGCAAGGCAGGCGCTTACACCGCTGAGCCATCTCACCGGCCCAGTGGTCAGTTTTGAGAGTTCCAAGTTTTGAGAGTTGCTCTAGTCCTTTTAGTCCTTACTCCAAATCCTGACTGGTCATAGTTTCTCCCGGTGTTTGTCTCAGGATGGCCCAAAGGCTTCTCAGGGTGTATCTGTTGGCTCTTTAGGGGTTATCTTTTTTCTCAGATCCATCAGAAGCCCCAATTCTGCCTTTTTTGTCTTCCCCTTACACAGTGTCAGTACCACACAGGTTTTGTGGTAGTTGGTGGCTTGTCCTGACTGGTTGAGTTTTGAGCTTCATAGAAGTCTCTTGTCACCTCGTTTTGTTGCAAATATTGCTTATGTGTTTCATTTGCTACCTAGTTGTTCTGTATTTATATGAAGTTTCAGAAAAATCCAAAGACAATCCTACCACAGCTACTGCCATCTCCTAGAATCTGTTCATTTTTCTTGATGCTTGTCTTCTTGGTTCTGAAATTTTTCATTTTTTAATGTGTGGTGGAGTCAGAAGCAGCACTGGTCCCATTTATTAACTCATTTGTTAAGTATATGTGATTACAGTCCTTCTAAAACTGCCCTATTCATTAATTAACTTATTCATTTAACAATCATTCATTTACTGAGTATCTAGATACTGATGAATCAGACAGAAACTGCCTCCAAGAATTCTGCTCAATGAGGATTTTTTTTTTTGGGGGGGGTGCCGGGGGTCGACCTCAGGACCTCGTGCACCAGCAGGCGCGTGTGCCACTGAGCGATATCACCGGCCCTTTTTTCGTATGTGGGTTCTGGGAGTCGAACTCGGGCCCTTGCGCTTGCCAGGCAGGTGCTAATGCTGCTGAGCCATCTCACCGGCCCTCAATGAGGTTTAGTAATAATAATATATAACATTTATAGAGTGCTTACCAGGTTACAGTCTTACGCAAAGATTCTTGTATACGTTATTTCATTTAATTTTTCACAACAGCTATATGACATAGATACTGTTATTATATACATTTATCAGATGGGGAACAGGAATAACTTGACTAAGATCACTCATTCACCTATCTGTCCATTTAATACATTTTAATAAGCACTATGAATATAATACTGAGCAAAAATATATGAATACTTTGCCCATACTGTGTATTTCATATAGTCTAATTAGAGAGATATTACCAATCCCCATATCACCCAAATAAATACACAACTGTGATAATTATAATTGTCTTATAATATCCATTTTCCTTTTCTTGGTAGCATACCTCTACTTTTTAGTTGGCCATATTATCACCTGGGTGAAAGATACATTCCCAGCATCCCTTATGGCCATTTGACTAAATTTTGGCCCATGAGCCAGAAAAGGAACACTGGAAGTGTTGCATGCAACTTACAGAGTTTCTTCAAAGGGACAGGAGACTATCCTCTTGGCTGATCATCTTAGTGCTTAGAATGCTAATATGAGTGTTAGAATTTCAGCAGGCATTGACCCATGAGTAAATTTGGAAGCTTCCTGCTAGGATAGTAGAGTGGAGAGTAAGAAGGAGCCTGGGTGCCTGCTGTCAAAGTGAAGCTGCCATTCCAGGCCTGGACTTCCTGCCTCTGAACTTCTAGTTACACGAGAAAATAATAAATTTCCATCTTACTTAAGCTACTGTGTGCATTTGTTACATGTGGCTGAATGTAATTAAGACTGAGTACTCTTTAACTGATACCATGGGGCAGGGCCATAATGCCAGGGGAGCATTGGTTAGGGACAGGTGCTCTGGCTGGATCTCCAGGAAGATCAGGAGGTAACTATTTGAGTGGGAACCTGGGAGGGAATAAAAAGCCTTTTGATGAACCATTTATATAGGTTCTATTGTGTAGAGAAAGATTAGAAGGGGCAAGAAAATGTGTGTGGGCCAGGAGTTGAAGTTCCACATGTTGAAGTAGGTTGCTGTGTGGAGCTGGAGACAAGTGGGCAGGTTCCAGAGATATTTAGAAGACCAAATCAAGACTCAGTAATGAATTGGAAATGGAGGAGAGGAAGTTGTACTTCTTGTGGGTTTCTGGATGTTGTAACAGTACTAAAATTGTGCTAAAAGCAGTGGAAGAGGCTGGTTTGGGGGACAAGATAATGAGGTCAGATTTGACCTTGATGGGTATAAGGTGTCTGTAACAAAGTACCACACATGGGATGTCTTAAAACAACAGAAATTTACCATCTGGAGACTAGGAGTCTGAAATCAAGGCATCAACAAGGCCCTTCTCCCTGTGAGGGCTCTAGGGGAGGATTATTCTTTGTCTGTTCTAGCTTCTGATGGTTGCCTTCCTCGGCTTGTAGCTGCCTCACTCCAATATCTGCCTCCATCATCACCTGGTGTTTTCCCTATGTCTGTGTTTCTGTGTCTTCTATTTTTTCTTTTCTTTCTTTTTTATAAGGACATCCATCATATTGGATTTAGGGCCCACTCCAGTGAGTACAATTTTATCTTAACTAGGTACTCCTACAAAGACTCTATGTCCAATTAAGGTCTCATTCATAGGGACCTGGGGTTAGGACTTTAATTTTTTTCGGGGGGGGGAAGGGCACAGCACTGTCACTGGATCTTCTAAGTGGAGTGGCAAAGTGGGACAATAGCTGTGGCAGATTATGATGGGACTGTGGAGAGAAGGCGAGATAGCAAGAAGCGAATGGTGACGTAGTATGAAAAAAATGTAAAAATAGGGAAGTGAAGGAAATACAAGTGGAGAACTACGAGATGTGGCTTTGGGGGAGACGTAATAGGGTCTGTACAGCTGTGAAGTCTGTCCATTGCTGAGAAGGGTCCTTCCAGGCAGATAAGGAACAGTATGGTGTGAGTTGTAGTCAGGGATTGTGCAGTTTCATGTGTGGCCAGTATGTACCATGCGATGTGGCAGGGGAGGGACCCTGGGTCTTGAGGGATTTGGGATTTGTGCCAAAGGCTTCCTGGGTAATCCACAAGGCAAAAGCAAACTGCTGCATGGTTCTAGTAGGATCCACAAGATTATATTTGGGTTTCAAACAAAGCGAGAAGGTCACTTTTAAGTGGCTGGAGAGGGTTTTGTGGAGGTTTAGGTGTGTGTGGATGGCACCAGCTCCCACTCATTCCCAACACTAATTCCTGATATAATACCCACCTCTGGCCCTTATGGTTTTGATGATCACTTGACCTGATTGGCTATAGAAGAGTTTTTGGCCTTGTTTACTCATATCTCCTCTCCCTATAGGAGATTTCCACAGGCATAGGCTGGTGGGGGAAAGGGGAAGGGGCCTTGGACATTGTATTAGTCACTTTCCTGTTACTGGGACAAAATACACAACACTCACAACTTAAAGGAGGAGAGGTGTATTTTGGCTTATGGTTTTAGAAGATTCAGTCCATGCATGGTCAGCTGGCTCAAAGGCAGAAGCATCATGGTAGAAGGGCATGGTGAAGGAAAGCTGCTCAACTCATGGCAGCCAGGAGGTAGAGATTAGAGGAGGGAGGACTTGTGACAAGAACACACCCTTTCAAGTCATGCCCCCACTGAGCTGCTTCCTCTAACCAGGCCCCACCTCCTAACAGGACATTTAGCTATAAACTTATCAGTGGATTAATCCACTGATGACTATAGCACCCCCATGATAATCACCTTCCAAAAGCCCCACCTCTGAACATAAGACTTTAGGAGGCCATTTTAGGTCTAAACCATAGCAGCAATAGAATTATGCATGTACAGGCACTTATTAAAACAGAAAACATTCTATACAACTCTTGTTTTAGTGTTGGATAGACTTGGGTACACATTTTTTTTTTATTTGAAAGAGAAGAAAACAAAACAAAAATCAAAAAAGAACAAAATTTTGAAACAACATAATAGGAGGGTAACAATGGTTAATACATTACGCATTGTTATCTTTAAGTTAGTTATTCAGGGTACAAGATGTCAGCATTCAATTGTCCAAACATTACTGGCACAAACCTTACTCTTCAATGAACTAAGTAAAATTAGTAGTGTATCTATCTTAACCATCTTATATAGAAATACAATTTTTGTCTTTTCCCTTCTTTCTTTTCCCCATTCCCCCATCCCAGTCTCTCTTTCCTTTTGACCAGTTTCTTTTTGATTCACCATATCTATTGTACATTTTGGATCTTATTTACTCTTTCAGTTTCTCATACTAGGGAGACAATATGATGCTTACACATGTGCATCCGGTTTATTTCACTTGTGAGTATTTTCTCGAGTTGCATCCATTTACCTATAAAAGTCTCCAGTTTATCCTTCTTTTTTTTAATTTATTTTTTATTTTTTATTTTTGTGGGTACTGGGGGGTCGACCTCAGGACCTCGCGCGCCAGCAGGCGCCCGTGCCGCTGAGCAATATCACTGGCCTCTTTTTCGTATGTGGGTTCCGGGAGTCGAACTCGGGCCCTTGCGCTTGCCGGACAGGCGCTTAAGCTGCTGAGCCATCTCACCGGCCCCAGTTTATCCTTCTTTATGGCTGAGTAGTACTCCATTGTATAAAAATACCACATCTTTTTTATCCATTCCTCAGTTGATGGGCATTTGGGTTGTTTCCAAGATCTGGCTATTACAAATTGTGCTGCTATAAACATGGATGCACATATATCGCTGTGGTACGATGTTTTTAATTCTTCTGGGAAGATACCCAGAAGGGGAATAGCTGGGTCAAATGGGACCTCCAACCCTAGTTTTTTGAGGAATCTCCACACTGATTCCCACAGTGGCTGTACCTAGGTACACATTTTTAAAAGCGTCTCTATTGATACCATTTATATACAAAAATTCATCAGTTTAAACTGTTTAATTGGTAATTTTTGTACATTCAGAGTTGTAAAGGCATCACTATAATCTGGGCTTTGCCACTCAATACCCATGTGACCTTGGATCTGTTACTTCAGTTGCCTGGGCCGGTTGTAAGGAAGGAGTCTCAGCCACTTCTCTTGTTGCTGGGACATAATACCTGACACCTGCAACTTAAAGGAAGAGAGGTTTATTTTATTTTATTTTATTTTATTTTATTTTATTTTTTTTTGTGGGTACCAGGGGGACGACCTCAGGACCTCGCGCGCCAACAGGCACCCGTGCCACTGAGCGATATCACCGGCCCCTTTTTCGTATGTGGGTTCCGGGAGTCGAACTCGGGCCCTCGCGCTTACAAGGCAGGCGCTTACGCCGCTGAGCCATCTCACCGGCCCGAGAGGTTTATTTTTACTCACAGTTTCAGTTCATGGTTGGCTGGCTCCAAGGCAGAAACAGGATGGCAGAGGGGTGTGGTAGAGGAAGGGTGTTCAACCCATGGTAGCCAGGAAACAGAGAGAGAAGGGAGGCATTAGGCATAAGAATATACCTTTCTAGGTAATGTTCAGAGTCACTCACCTCCAACTAGGCTTCCCCTCCTACAGCAAGTGAGCTGTAGTGCCATTGTGATCCATTCACCTTCCAAACACATGAGGTTTTGAAGGCCATTTTAGATTTAAAGCATAGCATGCCACTGATGGCTCCTAAAAGATTCATGTCTGTCTCATTATACGAAATGCGTGTGGTCCACCTCCAAGAGTCACCACAGTCTTAACAGTTTAAACACTGCTGAAAAGTACAAGTTCAAAGTTTTCCCTGAGACTCAAGGCAAATTCTTAGCTATGAGCCCTGTATAAAAATCAAAAAGAAAGTTAAATATTTCCAGTATACAATGTCACAGGGTAAACATTCTCATTTCAAAAGGGAGGAAAAGGGAATAGAAAGGAATGTGATCAAAGTAAGACCAGGACTCAGCAGAGAAAACATTAAATCCTGTAATTCCATGTCCAGCACCTGGAGCAAGTTGTGGCAAGATGTGAGCTCCAAAGGGCTTGGGCAGCCCCTCCCCACAGCATTGCTGCTTCCATCCCTCAGGGCCTCTCTCATCAGGTGGCTCCCCTCACTGCCAGTGGTTTTTCTCAGCAGACCATCATGTTCCTGGCATCTCTAAATTCCTGGGGTCTCCCCTGTACTTTGACTTCATTCTCTCAGATTCACTCACTGCCCTTTCAGGGGTGCACTACCAGGTCTTCAAAGCTTTCTTCTGAAATTGGTTGAAAGTATCCATGACCCCATAAGTCTTGCATTTGCATGCCTGGGAAGCCAGCACCACATGGATGATCCCTAAATCTGCTGCCAACTTGAGCAGTAGCCAGACTCCCTTGGGTCATGGCTGCACTGATGGCTGAGTACCTGGATGGCTAAACTTGGTGAAATATTTCTGTCTGTGGTTGTAAATGATCAGGGCACCTGGGGCCTCTCTTTCTAAATGAAAGCTTTACAGTTTTGTGTCCTTGTGAAGGGTGGGGTCTTGTTAATTCCTGGGATGTCTTTAAGCCATCTTATCTATTGTCATGGTGTAAAGTACCTGGGTTCTTTTTAATAGTAATGTTTTTAGCAACCATGGTCTCCATGGTTTGCAGGAGCTTTTGTTTTATTGAAACTGCAAACTTTTTACATCTTTTGGCTTTAATATTTTCTCCTAATTTTTACTGTAGATCTGCTACAGGGAGCCAGCAGTACCCATGCCACAGCCTAAAGACTGGGCTGCTTTGAAATTTCCTTCACCACATTAATTAGTCCACCACCATTAATCTCAATCTCCCACAGAATCTCAGGATATAGGCAAAACGTAGGCTAGGTTGTTTTTATTTTGGCAAAGTGCAACACATATGACCTATTGTCCAACTCCAGTAGAATCCTTGTTCCCAATTGAATCCTCTTGGGCCTCATCTTTATTGTTTGCATTTGAATCGGCATTTTGGTTTTCTGAGCTCTGTCAAGAATCTCCCATCAAGCTCAGCTTATAGCATTCTAGGATTTTCTTAGGCAGCATCTCCAAACCCTTTCAAACTAGTCCCACAAATCAGGGTCAAAGACTTCTGAACTACATGGTTAGGTACAGTCACAGCAATGACCCCACTCTTGGCATCAATATCTATCTGTCTTAGCCTCTTTCCTTATTGATGGGACACAATACTGGACACCCACAACTTCAAAGGGGTGGTTCGTGGTTGGCTGGCTTCAAGGCAAAAACAGGATGGCAGAGGGGCATGGTGGAGGAAAAGGTGCTCAACTCATGGCAGCCAGGAAGCAGAGAAAGGTGAACACTCTACCAGGCCATTCCCCCAGTGATCCACCTCCAAACAGGCCCTGCCTCCTTATATCAATTTAGCTATAGTTCTCCCATTATTCTTCCAAACACAAGAGGCTTTGAGGCCATTTTAGGTTTAAACCATAACAAAAGGAGACAATACATATGGATGATGGAGGTCACCCAGCTAGTGTGTGTGTGTGTGTGTTTCAGCTTATAGGAAAGTGTGGGGTCCCAGTGCCAGTGACAGCCCATTTTTCAGCTCATCGGGTCATGGAGGAATAAGAAGTATCATCAGAGTAAGGAATGGGGGCTGTGTCTTGATGGGAGAGGCAATGGAAAGCCTCATCTGTGAGGGGCTTTGAGTCTCCTGTCCTCCTTACCCTCTGGACCCAGCTTCTTGTCCTTTTCTACCCCTACTCCTTTGGTAAAATTTTGTGGATTAGAATTAGGTGAATATTATGAACTGAATGTGCCCTTCCTAAATTTATGTTTAAGTGAAAAAACCTCAGTGTGGGTATATATGAAGATGAGATCTCTAAGGAGGTAATTAAAATTAAATGAGGTCATAAGGGTGAGGCCCTGATCCCAATAAGATTAGTGTTCTTATAAAAACAGGAAATAGGGAAAGTCCATGTGAAAATAACGTGTGTCTTTCCTCTGTAAAGCAGGAAGAGAACCATTTCCAGAAACTGAACCCTCCCGGACCTTGAACTTGCCCAGCCTCCAGAATGGTGAGAAATAAATTTCTGTTCCTGAGACCATGCAATCTGTGGTATTTTGTTATGGCAGCTTGAGCGGACTAATATGGTGAGGCTTTGTTTGTAAATAATAACATTCCTTCATTCCATTGTCTATTGGCAATATGCTACCCAAGATAGTCATATAACCCATGACCTTCACTGTATAGTATTCTGGGCCCAGTATGGAGACAGATGAGTAAGGAGAATGAATGATCTGCCTGACAGAGGAAGTATGGGTTCTTGGGGAAAAGAGATGGGATGGAGACCCAGTATATGAACTCGGGGGCCCCAAAGTATGTTTTCTTTGGCTGTAGCAGTGTTTTAAAAATTGGGAAGGCTCACATAAAAATCTAGATTATTTTTTTCTGGGTACCGGGAATCAAACCCAGGGCCTCGTGCTTGCCAGGCAGGTGCTGTGCCACTGAGCTACATCCCTGGCCTCAAAATCTAGATTTCAGGCCTGTGAGATAGCTCAGCGGCATAAGTGCCTGCCTGGCAAGCGTGAGGTCCTGAGTCTGACTCCCGGTACCCACATAAAGGAAAAAAAAGACCGGTGATATCGCTCAGTGGCACAAGCGCTTGCTGGCAAGTGTGAGGTCCTGAGGTAGACTCCCGGTACCCACATAAAAAAAAAAAAAAATCTAGATTTCTAACTTCTTTTGAAAAAAATCACTCTGGTCAGGCTGGGGCTTCATTTCCACATGGCAGCCACTAGGTGGCACTGAGGAGCAGCTGCTGTCTTCAGAGAACTTAGCTCACCAAGGTCCCCAATGCTGCTTCTTGTCTTCTTGTTCATGTCCTTACTTTTATGTCTCCTTTTCTTTGAGATTGCTGATATAATTTTTTTTGTGTGGTACTGGGGGTCGAACTCAGGACCTCGCACGCCAGCAGGCGCCCGTGCCGCTGAGCGATATCGCCTGCTCTTTTCTCGTATGTGGGTTCTGGGAGTTGAACTCAGCACCTCTTGCTTGCCAGGCAGGCGCTTATGCCGCTGAGCTATCTCACCGGCCCTAATTGATTTTTTAAATGCTTGTAAACATGCACAATTAACTGTGGATTCCTCCCTGATCCCCCATGTTAGCCAGGGAGAGAGGCTAACTCAGACTTGTTGAGTTAAAATGCCAACATTGTGAAGGTCATCTGGCACTATTTTGTATCAGAGACTCAGGAAATTTCAGAGCTGGGAGGGACCTTGAGGATCATGTAGTCTAAGCATCTGTTTCCAGTGTGGAAATGGAAACCCGGAGAGGTGTTGTTACCTGCCACAGGCCGCAAAGACAGTAGGCAGCAGAGCCAAGAAGAGAACTCTAGTTCTCTAATTCATAGTCCACTGCTTTTCCACTATGGTAAATTGTTGTTTCCCTCCCTCCTATTATCTTGGTAGAAAAAGGAAAAGTAGCAGTTTGATACATAGATTTGAGAAAGTATTTTCATGTGATATTTAATCCATGCAGAGGCCCTTTTCTTCACACTGTCAGGGGAATTATCAAAAGAAAATTATTGGAAATTGCTAGCCGTGTATTATGGCTTCCAAGCCCACAAGCACAGATGTCCATTGGCAAACTGAAATACAATTGGAAGAAATTAAAACTCACTTTGTTTCCCTCGTAATAAAAAGTTTTTGCTGCAGATGAATGTTCGAGCTCAGTCTCCTCCCCCTTATTATTAAACAAAAGCAGAACACAACAAAAATAGAAATGAATGCAGAAATCTGCTCCTGTTTCTTCTTTTGTGCACCAGTGTTTTTGCTGGTCAAATCACATCATGGAGCACCCATTACAGTGGCTTCTCTTTACAGGTCCCAAAGTAGCTGTGAAAGATGTGAAGGAATGGTCCATTATAAATCAGGATCATATGAGAACTGCATTCATTAGGTCCCCTCATCCTTAAATTGGTGGCAGAAGTAATTATGCGTTAAATCCATTAAAGGATGAACAAGATGAGAAAAGATGTCACCTTTTGGTTAAGACTGAGGATTTGAAGCCAGACCTTCTGAGTTCAAATCTCAGCTCTGTCATTAACTGGCATCTGACTTTGGACAAGATCCTAATTTGTTAGTTTTTTTTTTTTTTTTTTAGTGAAATAAAGACAATGATACTGCTCCCTGCCTTCCAAGGTTATTTTGAGGACTCAGAATACTAAGTCTAGGTGTCTAGCTTGTTATTTGGACCATTGTGGCAGGTGTCAAAGACTGTCCTTGATGAAACTTTGTTGGACTCCTCTAAGCGTCTTATCAAGTAGATCTTAACTTTGGGCTTTTGCATCTGTGTTCATCCTTGCCAAGCGCAGTAAGAATCCTGCTAAATCAGTTTAGAGAGTATCCCTACCCTTGATATCTGATCACTTTGGTCTTTCTTCAGCAAAAATCCTCTTAAATTGGCCTACCAAGAATTCTCCTGCCCTTAATGTCTTTTCTTGGTGATACTCGCCTTCCACTAATCTGTGCATTCTGTTCCATAGCTATAAATTCCCATTTGTCCTTGTCTTTGGAATTGAGTTCCATTCCTTTCCCCTGTTGCAGTATCCTATCATGATAGTTCGGAATAAAATCTTTCTTCTTGGTGTTGTTGAGACTGAGGTCTCAGGTGAGTTTGGGAGAATTGGTGAGGAGCTGGTAGAAATTTTATTTCCAGTAGGATGAGAAGAAGGCAGACAGCAGGTGTGAGAGGTTAGAGTTGGTTGCTTCCTGGCCCTCACAAGGTATCTGCAACGTGGGGGCTGCTCTGGTACTGGAGTCTTACCCCAAATTTGCAGGTTCAGCAGGAGATTCATTAGAGCAGCTGGGAGTCAGGCAGGTACAAGGGTGCAAGTACAAATCTCACAAAGACCCTTGCTTCATAAGTACCTGGATTCTGATTATTCTTCATAGCTACAGGACCCTAGTCAAATCATTTAATCGCTCTGTTTTTTGTTTTTTGTTTTTGTTTTTGTTTTTGTTTTTACGTATAAAGTGTGGCTAACATGCCTTCCTCTCTGGTGTTCTGATATTCTGAGATAATGTATATTGAAAGCTTGGAATAATCAGCAATACCTAGTCCCTATCCACTGGTCTCTGGAGGTAGAATCTGATTATCAAACTCACAAGAGTCAGATCTATAAATTAGGATGTGAATTAGTTGATGCAGAGAGAGTGAAATACTATCCAGGCACCAGAAGACTTGGCTACTGTATTTTAGGATCTTGCTTTCCCTGCCCTGTTTTCTTGGACAGTGAATCAATAATGTGAAAGCTGCATGGGGCGCAGGAGCACATGCAGCAGGAGTGGCACCGCTGCTGGTGCCCTGCTGACCCCACATTCACTGTACACACCAGAAGGCTGGATGCTGAAGGACCTGCCACTTGGCCAGGGGCTGCTCTCCAGCCTGGGGAACACCCTTGACCCATGTACAGAGCAATCTGGAAGTGCTGGCGTGTTCCTACTCCTACAGGCAGCCTCCAAGCAACTAAACCCCTAGGTAAGGGTAACTCTGAGACGTGTTCTGCACTGACTCCTAGAGTTCCATAGCAGAGTAGAGCTCAGTTATCCACGGTATATTACTTGATTATATTCATTGACTCCCCCCGCCCCGTCTCACTTTCCTTGCCCCATCCCTGTTGCCTTGAGTCACCTCTTAGACAAACTGCTTGCACTTGAATCCTTGTCTCAAGGTCTGCTTCCACCTAAAATAAAGGTCCCATAGGTGTCCCAAGCTGTGGTGGAGTCAGGGCAGGGAGATCTGAGAGGTACACCCATATATCCCTTTGGAATGACATAGCTTCATATAAGAGGTCATTGACATTCCATCTCCTTGAGGAAGACCAGCAGGAGTCATATACTATGTCCAAGGTGGGAGCTGATGTGGCCCATCATATCTGCTCCATCAAGCTTCACTGCATGCACTTTCTCCTATCATTCTGAAGTTCTAAGCTGCTTTTTAAAGGAGTTCATAGCACATTTTCCTGAACTCAGATAGGGCTGAGATTAGGGACTTGGAGCTTGAAGGCATCTGAGTCAAAGAAAATTGAGGACTGACTTGACTGAAGGACAAGGGACTCACCCGAGGATTGTGTTGAGAGGAAAAACCTGGTATGGGAGTGGAAAGATGATGTTGAGGTAGGCCTGTGGGGAGGTGAGGCAGGAAAGGGATTTGTATTGCTGGGCCCGGGCAGAGTACAGATTATCTACATTCACACTCTCATTCCGTATTTGCACAGTTTGTGGGTAGGTGTCATCACCTAATTTCACAATTGAAGGGCTGGAGTCAGAATGGGGCTGGGCTTGGAGCTTGGCCATGCCCTTCAGCTCTGGTGCTAATGGGAGACTTGATGAATGACAGGCATAGATGAAGGATTGGATGCAGGAAAGAAAGCTGGGGAAGGGATCTCACATTTGATGTAACACAGGGTCACATACAGGGAAATCTTGGAGGAGTTGGAGCCCAGAGATATACTTTGTTGAGCTGCTGCTATGGGCTGAAACTATGCACTTACGCTAGGTTGGGAAGGAGATCTGGGGGAGGAAGGAGAAGAGTGGTGGAATGGGGGAGGGAGAGAGATTAGATTTCTGCACTGTCTTCCATGTTCCAGCCCAGAAGTCACTTGCCTATATCTCCGAGATTTTTGACCCCAGGGCTTCAGGTCTGGAGACTGTGGTCTGTTGGTGCTTCCCCCACTCTTCTTTTTGTGAGAGAGGCCAGCACTGTGCAGGCTGTGCTCTGGCTGGGTATCCTCAGCTATGAGGCCATTGAACACCTAAGCTGGAAGTTGTCTAACTTAAGGTCCTCAATCTGCAGATGAAAATGAGCTCCAAAAAAGCCAAACTGATTTTTGGAGCAGTAGAGTTGGGTCAGAAACTAGATAAGTTGACTTATCTTAATCCATCCAATGAATACATGGTAGATATCGAGCATCTGAGTGCCAGAACTCTTCTGGGTTCCTATATACTACAGAAACTAGCCTTTCAGGACCTCTGGGATCCTGCCTTCTTCTTGGAGCACAAGGTTCTATTTCTTCACTGCTCTTTTCCTAGCTCATCACCAAATGCCCCCTGGGTTCTGGGCCTTGTTAGGGGCAGTGGAGGAATCAAAGGAGGTCAGTACACAGAGGTCGTAATTGGGTGCTCTCCCTGTCCCAAGACCTCCTTGGGTAGCTGTTGCTCACTCCTCTCCCTGCTGGCTGGTCTTGGCCGTGCTCACTGCTTGCTTGTACTGCAAACCCTTGTCCCCCTTCCCACCTGTCTGCTCATTTCCCTCTGTTTGCCCACACACACAATCGTGGCATTTGTCATTCACGTCAGCAGCCTCCAGTTTCCTTGCTCTGCCAGGTTACTCTTGGGCTCTCTCCGGTCTGACTCTTTTCAAAGGATTAAGCAGTTTGTCCAGGGTTACACAGCAATCCAGCATGGGCCCAGGCCTTTGCAGTCAAAATGGTTTCACTCAAAGGAGGAGGGATTTATTATTATTATTTTTTTTTGTGGGTACCGGGGGGTCGACCTCAGGACCTCGCGCGCCAGCAGGCGCCCATGCCGCTGAGCGATATCACCGGCCCCTTTTTCGTATGTGGGTTCCGGGAGTTGAACTCGGGCCCTCGCACTTGCCAGGCAGGTGCTTAAGCCGCTGAGCCATCTCACTGGCCCCACGGGATTTATTATTTTTTGAAAACTTACTAGAAATATCCCATATCCCTTACATATATCCCTTTCTTTTAAAAATTCAAGCTTTTACAGGAAACTAAAATGCCTTGTGTGTTTCTTGTGTACTTGGCTCTGCCCTTTCTACATATTATCTTCTTCCCAAATGACTCCCTTGGCTTTCAAACCATCAGGGAGACTTGAATTCCCATTCCAGCCCCAGCCCTCAGCAGGACTTTGTGTATCTGTGGGCCTTGGTTCCTCTTTCTGTAAAACTGGAAATTTTACCTACCTCACAGATTGCTGGGATCATAAGTAAAAATGTAGGCTCAGCAGCACAGCACCTGCCTGCAAGTGTAAGGTCCTGAGTTTGATTCCCAGTACCCCGCCCCCATGTAAAAATGTAGGGCAAGTATTTAGTAAAGTTTAATTTCCTTCCCTTTTGGCTGTGTCCAACAGATTTCTCCTCAGAATGGGGCATTTGTCTTCTTTTTTGGATCGGTGTTGCTCACCCTTCATGCTGGGGATGTGGTTGGCATTGAGAAGCTGAGTTTGGCCCACTCTTGTTAGGGTGGGGAGTAGTATTGAGGTGTTCTGGTGAGGAGATGGGCACTTCCCTGCTTCCGTGTGGCTTGTGTGCTGGTCTCTAGAACAGCTCCAGCCTAACCTTGAGGAGGAGATGTTTGTGGCTCCTCCCTGGACCCCAGTACCATGTGCTGTTCCAACTTGGGCTATGGGGAAGCCAAGAAAGAAGTGAGTATTGTCACATGGGCAACACCAGAACTGCCAGCTAAGGGTGAGGGCTCAGGTCTGCATCTGGTATGAGTGTCTGAGTACACCTAGCTTCATGGGAAACCAGACAGGTCCAGATAGTGGCAGAGAAGAAGAGGAGGAAGGACTTCTGCTGAGAAAACCTTTGCTTCTGCTTCCTCATGCAGCCTTGTGGGGCTTGGCTGAGCAGCCTTTTTCCACATTGATTCTGTGATGCTCATGGGTGTTGCCCAGACACCTTATCTGGGCAGCAGGGTTATGTTTCAGTCTTGTGTAATCTGAGGTGGCCTGCTCTAGATCCAGGGAGGTCAGCTTGACCCTGACCCATGCAGACCCAAGTCTCTGAGCTCAGAAACAGAGGTGCTGTAGGGGCTAGAGGCACAGAAGTTCAGGTAAAGAATTACTGTGGGGTCCGTAGACTGAATGTCACCAGGCATCATGGCCACTTGTGGGGGAGCCTGGGGCTGGTCCAGCAGACCTCAGGGAGTGCTAGAAATCTCCCCTGCTTATCCCATCCGGGCCACCTGGACTCACCTGCAGTTTCTCCACAGCAGTCCCTATAGCTATCTCTCTAAGCACCATCCCACCTCCTCATTCTTCCACAGGAACCACATCTTCTGTTCATTTTGTTCATTTGTGAAAATGCAAGGAGAGTGCTGCCTGAGAATGACATGAGTCCTCACCAGGTTTCAGCCTAATGCCTCAGGCCAGCAGGTTCTGTTGTAACACCCATAACATGAGCTTGTAGATAATAGAGGCTTTGCTTGTCATATGTCCCTCTACTGTGTGTCTGTTTTGATGGGATTTCCAGAAATGTTTGCATCCTGTAATTAACAATGAAGGGGCCCTGAGTGTTGGAATAGCACTGGGGGAGGCCGCTCCTGAGTTTTCATTTTGGAACTACAAGGTCTGGGCCTCCTTAGGCTCTAAGATTGGCCATAGTTCAGGAAGGTGCCAGACTTCAGGCCCAGACACACTGTGTGCTCCTGAGAACACTTTCTACAAAACCTGAAAGTTTAATTCCCTTAGATACGAATCTCTCCTTGTTACCCCAGTGTCTGTGGAGTAGGAGCTTAATAAGTGTAGGTTGAATGCATGAGTTTTAGATGCCTGTTAAATGTCATGTTTACCGTAGGACTATTGACTCTTCCCCAGTAAATAAGCAGGTGGCAAGGCTGGACAGGGTGGCTAAAGAGAGCTCTTATTCATTTGGGAATTGTCCACCTCAGACCCTACTTACCACTTCAATTAGCAGATGCTAGTTTATGGTTCTTATTCTTAGCCACCTTCAGGGACCCAGACAAGACAACTACAAGTGGCCCATCATGGAGAGTTCAGGGCAGAATGATGTCCCCAACTTGCTGTTTTCTCAGTCATCCTTGGTTCTGGCTGAGGAGCCTGTCCATAGTCCAGGCATCACTTTCCAGGTTGCTGCAGCTGCCCCTTCTGTGGGCAGCCTTAGAAACGGAAAGGCTGATAATCATTGGCTCACAGAGCCTCACAGCAATCTGGAAGTTCTGTGGGTGTTTCCCTGGTGATATGACCTAGTCCCCCAGTTTGAAAAAGTGGTTACTGGGGAGCATGCATGTTTTCTGCAGAACCCTAGGAGGCAGATGAAGGAAAGAGCAAGTAGGAGTTTGTCCAGCTCTGCCTGGGGAATTTCTCTTTCTTAAAAAAATGAGACAGGGCCGGTGAGATAGCTCAGCGGCATAAGTGCCTGCCTGGCAAGCGTGAGGTCCTGAGTTTGACTCCCGGAACCCACATAAAAGAAAAAGGGGGCCGGTGATAATCGCTCAGCAGCACAAGCGCTTGCTGGCAAGCGTGAGGCCCTAAGGGCGACTCCCGGTACCCACATTAAAAAAAAAAAAAAAAAAAAAAAAAGAGACAAAGTCTGGTAATCCCACTAACCTCAGAAGACCCAAGGAATAGACTGCCATGAAGCTTGCACTGCTCAGCATGAAGGGGAAGCTCAGCAGATGAAGCACTTAGAGACTATCAGACATTGAAGGGACCCCAGAGAGCATCTGTTCTGTACTCTGCATTTTAGAAATGTGTTGTTTAATTTCCAAACTGTTGGAGATTTTCTTAGCATTCCTAAAAAACAAAATTAAGATATAATTTATATACATATGTGAACTCATTTAAAGTGAGCAATTTAATCATTTTGGTATATAACATTAACATTTAAAAAGTGATGGGATATATAGATACAGATCACAAAATTTTCCTCTTTACCCATCTTCAATTGTACAACTCAGTAGCAATATATACACTCCTATTGTTTTGTGACCATCACAACCATCTATTTCTAATACCTTTTTATCACCCCAAACTCCTCCCAGTCACTGGTAACTTCTAGTTTACTTTCTATCTCTATGAAATTGCCTATTCTAGGTACCTTATGTAAATGGAATCATATAATTATTTATTCAGTTTTGTTTGTCTTATTTCAGTTAGCATACAAGACTGATCCATGTTGTAACATATACCAGAATGTTATTCCATTTTATGTCTAAGTAATATTTCTATATACGTATATATGCCACATGTTGTTCATTCATTTGTTTTATTTTTTTAAATTTTTTATGTGGGTACCTCAGGACCTCATGCTTGCTGGGCAGGTACTTATGCCGCTGAGCTATCTCACCGGCCTATCCATTCATTTGTTGATGGACACTGAGTTCTACCTTTTAGCTACTATGAATAATGTTGCAGTGGACATTGGCGTACAAGCATCTGTTCAAGTTCTTGCTTTTAATTTCTTTGAGTATACACCTGAGAGTAAAATTTCTGGGTCATATGCTAATTATGTGGTTAGATTTTGAGGGGTCACCAAACTTTCATAGCAGCTGTACTGTTTTACATTTTCACTAGCAATGCACAGGAGTTCCAATTTCTCCACATCCTTGCCAATATTATTTTCTGTTTTTGATTACAATTTACCTTCTACGGATATCAAAATCCAAGGGTGCTCAGGTACTTTATATAGAATGGTGTAGTATTTGCATATAACCTATACATGTTTTCCTATATACATTAAATCATCTCTAGATTAGTTATAATATCTAATAAAATGTAAATGCATTGTACCTACGTGTTAAACTGCATTACTTAGGAATAATGACAAGGAAAAAGTATGTATATGTTCTGTATGGACGTGATGTTTTGGATCTGCAGGTGGTTGAATCCACAGATGCAGAGGGGCTAAGTGAAGGTGATTTGCGTTTCTCTAGTGATGAATGATGCTGAGCCTCTCTTCATATGCTTGTGGTCTATTTATGTATCTTTGGGGAACTGTCTTTTCAAGTCCTTTGCTCATTTAAAAATTTATTTTTCATTGACAAAGATTGTACGTACTTATCATATACAACGTGATGTTTTGAAATATGTACCTTATGGAATGGCTAAATTGACCTAACATATACATTGCCTCATATACTTTTTTGTAATAAGAACACAAAATCTCAAATCAGTACATTGTTATTAATTGTAATCACCATATTTTATACAATAGATTTCTTGAATTTGTCATTTTGTACCAATTCTAGCTTAGTTACACTGTGGTTGGAGCCATATTCTGTATGATTTCAATCCTTTGAGTTTTGCTGGGACTTGCTTTATAGTCTCATGAATGATCAATTTGGTAAAAGTTTGGAAAAACTTGGGAAATGTGTATCCTACAGTTGGTGGATGCGAGGTTCTTTGTAAGTTAATCAGGTGAAGTTTATGTATCAGTGTTTGCCTTAGATATTTTTGTGATTCTTTTCCTGATTTTTTTTAGCAGTTACTGAGAGAGGCATGTAAAATTTTTCACTACAACTTTAGATTGTCTGTTTCTCTTTAGTTCTGTCAAGTTTTGCTCCATATTTTTGAAATAGTTTTATTAGGTGCAGCCAAATTTAGAATTACTATGGCTTCCTGGTGAATTGAATTTCTATCAGTATGAATTGTTCTTCTTTATCTCTGGTAATGCTTTTTGCCTCAAAATCTGCCTGGTCTGACGAGAGTTTTCCTTAGGTTTGTATTTATGCGGCATATCTTTTTCCTCTCTTTACTTGACCATCCCGTATCCCAGTATTTAAATGTGTCTTTTATAAGCAGTATATACATGGATTTTATGGTAATTTTGGCCTTTTGATTGAAATATTAGAACCATTTACACGTAATATAATTATTGATATATTTGTTTAATTCTACCATTGTATTTACTATTTTATTTTGTCCCACCTATTCTGTTTTTCTTTTCCTCTTCTTTCTTGTCTTCTTTTGGATAAATCAGATATTTTTAATATGTTGATATTATTGTTTTCATTGAAGTGAAATTCAAATAATGTAAAATTAGCCATTTGTTTTTTTTTTTTTTTTTGGTGGGTACTGGGGGTCAAACTCAAGACCACACGCCAGTGGGCACCCGTGTCGCTGAGCAATATCACCAGCCCTTTTTTCGTATGTGAGTTCCAGGAGACGAACTCAGGACCTTGCGCTTGCCAGGCAGGCGCTTATGCTGCTGAGCTATCTCACCGGCACTGGTTTTTAATTTAATTTAATTTTTTTTTATTTTAAAGAAAAATAAAAACAATAAAACAGAGTTTCAAAACAGGTTAGTTAGGAGATTTACAATAATTAATACATTGTGTATTGTTGTCTTCATAGTAGTTATTCAGAGTACAAAATATAGGCATGATATCTTGTCCAAACAATATTAGCACAAACCTTTCTTTTCAATGAGCTAAGAGAAACTAGCTGTATAACTATCTTAACTATCTTGTGTATAAATATATATTTTTCTTTTTCCCTTCCTTCCTTTCCCCTTTCCCCCATCACAGTTTGTTTAAAGTGAACATTTTGGTGGAATTTAGTACTTTTCTGTGATATATGAGTTTTGCCCATATGAAAAGCAGAAATCTGGTGCCTTCATTTTGCAGCAGTGAAACAGGTCTGGAGGGAGCAGTGGCCTGTCTGATTTCACAGTGCTGACTAAAGCAGATCTGGAGTTAGAGCTTCCATCTCCTGATAGTTGTTCCAGTGCTGTCTACCAAGGCATTATTACTCTATCACACACTCACGTAAGCCATCACTTGTTTATTTAATAAGCATTTCTCAGGGATGTGTTCCATGCTGCCCTCTGTCTCCCAGCTGCTGAGATGTGGGCTTGGGAGCTGTCCTCGGATTGTGACATCAAGGCTGTTGGAGAGAGAGAACACAAATATTTCTTCTGTGAGAGAATATTCGGAGAGTAAAGGGGCCATGCAGGGATGGAACCTTCACAGTGAAAGAAAGAACCAGTGAGCAGATGGGACTTCTGCACAGGGCAGCTGTCCTCCGAGGCTGTCTGAGGCCTCTTCCTCTCCAGAGGGCTTGCCACACTTCCCAGCCCTGTTCTTTCCCCTGGCCCCAGCCCCACCACCCTCCTTGTAACTTGTTCTTCTCTTGACTTTTGCCAACCTTCTCTTAATGGCTAACTCGATTTTGTGTTCATTAAACTTTTTTTTAGATAGATAACTTCATAAAAGTATTTGAGGGAGTATTTTAGCTTGATTTTTATTATACAATCAATACGTGGTCACATTTTAAAATATCAGAAAACACAGCCAAACAAAAGAACATTAAAATCGCTTGTAAATCTCCCACCTAGATCAACACTTTGGTAAAGACAGGTCCAGACTTGACATTTTATCCCTCCCTGACAACATCAGCAGTTGTTAAATACATGCGCTTTTACTATGTCCCAGTCACTGTGCTAAGTTTTACATCTGTATTTCATTATTTAAGTCTCACAGCAAAATATAAGGTAGTAATCACAATAACTGAATCACAGATAAGGTTTTAAAGTTACTCATTCACGTAGTGTTATTCCAACCTAAACATACATACTGGCTTGTTTTAAACTTTTTTTTTTTTTTTGGTGGGTACCGGGGGTCGACCTCAGGACCTCGTGCGCCAGCAGGTGCCCATGCCGCTGAACGATATCACAGGCCCTTTTTTAAACTTTTGATAATGAAAAAATTTCAAGTTTATACAAAAATAGAGAATAAAGAATAGTGAAGCCTTTTGTCACCAACATCCAGCTTCAACAACCATCAACTCATGGTCAGTTTGTTTCACCCATTATCTTAGTGAGCCCTGACCCCAGTTATCTTAAAGCAAATCCAAGATGTCATACCATTTCATCCACAGTGCATGTTTCTTCATAGATGAAGACACTTTTAAATATACCCATTGTGCTGTTACTACCATCCACCCAAATGAACAACCCTGAACCTCCTTTTTATGAGTGTTCGCATCTCCCTGACTGTCTTGCAAAGGTTTCCCCACAGTTTGTCTGAATCAGGACCATACATATTCCTTAACAGAGGTGAGGCTAGAATCCATACCCAAATTGTTTTTTTTATTATCATTTTTATTAGTACATGTTGTAGTACATAAAGATTACATGTGTTGTGGGGAGTTGGTACATGTACATAATACATCTCGATACTTTTATTTTGTCCCCTACTCCCTCTTATCCCTTTCTGATGCTTCCAATTCTTGGCCCCTCTCCCATTTACAAAAGCTCTATTTTTCATTTTTTCAATTTTTTTCATCTCCCTTCCTTTTGTTCCCTCTCCCCTCCATCTCTTGTTTCCCTTCCCATTTGAGAAAGATCTCCCTACTTCCTATTATCTACCTTTATTTTGCTCTTTATTTATATTATGGGTTTCTAATGTAAGAGAAACGATGTGATATTTAAACTTGTGTGTCTGATATATTTCACTTAATATTATGGTCTCAAAGTACATCCATTTACCTATAAATGCCTCAAGTCTATCCTTTATGGCAGAGTAGTATTCCATTGTGTTTAAACATAACATTTCCTTTATCCATTCATCTATTGATGGGCATATAGAGTGTTTCCAAGATTTAGCTATTATAAATTGTGGTGCTATAAACACAGGTATGCATGTATCCCTGTGATTTGATGACTTTATCTCTTTTATGAAAATACCATAGAAGGGGAATGCCTGGGTCAAATGGGATTTCTAGTTTTAGTTTTTTTGAGGAATCTCCATCCTGATTTCCATAGTGGTTTTATTAGTTTACATTCTAACCAAAAATGTAGATGGGCTCCTTTTTCCCTACAGCCTTACCCGTATTTGTTATTTTTTGATTTCTTGATGATGCTATTCTTTCTGAGTAAATGTTATCTCAATTTAGATTTAATTTGTATTTCTCTAATGGCCAGATATATTGAGCATTTTTTTCATCTATTTATTGGCCATTTGTACTTCTTCTGAGAAGTGTCTGTTCATTTTGTTTGCCCATTTTTTGATTGGGTCTTTCATTCTGGGGGGGGGTCTAACTTTTTTGAGCCCTTTGTATATTCTAAATGGCAACTACATTTTTTTCCCATTCTGTGGTTGTCTCTTCACTAAGTTGGTTGTTTTATTTGCTGGGCAAAATCTTTTCAGTTTGCTATAATCCCATTTGTTGATTCTTGATGTTATTTCTTATGCAATTGGGGTTCTGTTAAAAAAGTTCTTGCTTATGCTTATGTTTTCAAGAGTTTTACCTATTTTGTCTTTAGCAGATTTTAACATGTAGATCTTTGATCCATTTTTGTTTTAGTTTGGTACTGGTGAGAGGTATGGGGCTAGACTCAGTCTTCTGCATGTGGGTATCTAATTTTTTCAGCATCGTTTATTAAAGAGGCCGTCTTTCCTCCAGTGTATGTTTTGGCCCCTTTGTCACAGATCAAATGGCTGAAGATGCCTGGTGTTGTTTCTGCATCCTCTGTCCCAGACTGGTCTTGCACCAAGCCCACATTGTGGATTAGAAAATCTGTATGCTTTATGTTGTAGTTAACTTGAACATATGTATATGTAACAATTTATAAGTTCTAGGTATTAAGCAGTAAAATTAAGGCATTTATTCATAATTTTTCTTCACTAAGAAATTGTTAAAAACCAATAGCATGTTCTTTCTACTCTCTGGTGCAAATTTTTCCTCTTATGACCTGCAGGGCTTTTTGATCTGTAATGAGTTCCTCTTCTATTTTTGTTCCACAATATGTTGTTCTGAGATTATTTTCTTATATAAGGGTCTTTATTATAATTTTCACTTATCCACACATTCAGCCAACAAATTAATTGAGCACTTCGTATTTGCCAGAGGGTGTGATAGATGGATATGCTCCCTACTCCTATGTATTTATATCCTATGGGGGAGACAGGAAAAAAAAAGTAAGTGGACAAATAATTAGAACAGTTTCAAATTGTGATAAATACCATGTACAAGCAAACAAGAAATGAATGTAGAGAATAGTGGTGGAAAGTACCTTCAAAAACATTTAGAAATAATTGCTTTTACTCGCTTGAAGCTCTTTTAAAAGCAGCATCTATTATTGATACTAAAAAGAGATTGGATCTTTCAATATGCTTTTTGCTAACTGCTTGCTACTAGCTACTTATTACTACTCCCCAGTGGCTTCTCTTGTGGTGCTGCAGTTTTGCTTCTACTCCTCTATAACTTGAACACTCTATGTTATATTTCTGATGTGGTGGTATCAGGGCCTTTGTACTTGGTTTCTTTAGCAGAGAGAGTAACTTCCATATTGTATCTAAGCAGAAATCAGATTTTCCATTAGATAATAATATGGTTTATAGTAAGTCTTATTGGTAGATATTTGGCCCATGAAAATGTTTTAAATTTAATTGGTACATAGTCATTGAAAAAATATAAATAATTTGAAAGTTTATATTTCAAATAAAGTCCCTATTAAGACCTCTATTTCCACTCCCCATGCTCAGGTGTGACCCCAAGGACATTTTGGTGTGTCTCCCTCCACCTTGTCCTGTGTATATGAGGTGAGCTAGGACAGACTTTCCAGTGGGACCTCTACTGGCAGATGTGTGGGATGGAGGCTATCTGGAAGCCAGGCTTATTATGAAAATTCTGTGATGAGCATCCAGAGTCTTCATGACTGTCACACCCCTGGGTACTATGAGCTTCATTGCTATTGGCCTGTGTTGTTAATGTCCTTTGAGAAGTTTGCCTTTTGAGTTGAATACAGCTTAGCTTATCATTTACTGCTTGGAATTTTTGGAGAAAAAATGATCATAAAGCACGGTTATGAATATCCTGTCACTATAGGACTTCTGTTTGTTTTCCACATTGAAACAAAAACCATGAAAGGAGAGGATAAGATGTCATCAAAGTCATCAAATGTGACATGACAGGCCATTTGACAGGCTCAAAAGGGATGTTCATATAATGTTTCAGTGGGCACTACAAGTGCTGGAGCAATGCAAACACACAAAGGTAAATACCTTGAATATTAATCATATAGTTACTGATTACTAAATAGAATTCATTTATTTCACTGTTCTCTAAATGCTTTAATATCATTTTGGAGATATACTCCAAATGTGAATTGATATACAATAATACCTTGGTTCACGAATGCTTCTGTCTGCAAACAATTCGGTTTGCAAACAATTTGGCTCCCAAACAAAAACATTCAGCAGAATTTTGCTTCTGTTCACAAACTCCACATTGAGCAACAAACATGACCATAGCTATTTTTCCCACACAAACACAAATGCAGCTATCTTCCCCAAAATCATAAAACAAATTAAGTTTGTAAACCAAGGTACCACTGTATAATGTTCAGCAACTTGCTGGATCTCATCCTTTGATAGAATGCATAGTATCCTGTAGTATGAATATTCTGTACTGTGTATGACCGTTCCTCTATGGGTAGACATCAAAGATACCACTATAATTATTATCAGTCATGTCATAACAGATGTTTATGCACCAATATTTTAAATAGGCTAGATTGCTAAAAGCGAGTCTCTGAGTCAGAGGACATAGATGTTTGAAATAACATCACAGTGTTTACTCTAGAGACATTCAGACAAATCATAGTGCACACAAGTGCTCTTTAAAAACTTTTTTTTACACTGGATATTATCTAGCCTTTACGTGTTCTCATTATAATAGATCTAACATTTTCTCTTGTTTTAACTTAAATTTCTCTGGTACCTAGAGAGCTTATCATCTTTTCTTAAATGTATTAACCCTTTGAATTTTTCCTCTGAATATTTCTTGTCCATGTCTCTTGCACATTTTTGTGTTGAGCTGTTTGTTGATTTTCATATGGATTTGTAGGCATTTTTTTTGTATGGTAGGAATACTAAGCTCTGTTTTTTTAAATCCATATTACAAATTATTTTTGTTTTCAAAGTTTGTTTAGTTGTGTTTTTTGCTATACATAAAGAAGCTTTTTCATTTCTAGGGAGTCAAAATTTAAGTCTGTCTGTTTCTGGCTTCCTGTTTTCCCCAAGGTTAACCATCTTCCTTGGCTGTAGCTCCTTCTGTGCTTCCTATTGAAATACTACATGCATGTTAGTAGGTAGCTCCAGCCAGAGATGGGAGAGAGAGGACAAGGGAAGGATGAAGAGGGAAATGAAGCCAGAAACTCTTAGCAGAGCTTACTAGAGCTTCCTTTCCCATTTCTAACCTTTAAATGACTCTTTCCTTCCCTGAAGATCTTAGGAAAGCTAGCTGGAGAAGTGAGAGGAGTTTATGGTTTCTTTGGCTCTACTCCTTGCTACTTCTAAGGACCCTTCTTGCTACTGCTTCCCTAGAAATACTCCAGATTTGCTTTTCAGTCACAATCCTCATAAATCATGGCTTCACTAGGTTGGAGCTTGGGTTTCTTTCACAAAAAGACAAAACCTGATAAGGACATGTTCTGCTGGGATGTGGGGGTCATTGTAGGTGGTGCATCAACCCAACAAAATAACATTGAGTTATAAAAAAGTTACTTAACTTTTAATTGTTCCTAATCTTTCTAATTGTGTCAAGAAGTCATTTTTCTTGGTGGTAATGTTTTCCACACCTCCCTAACTCATTTGAATCACTCTCTTTCTCTCTCTCTCTCTCTCTCTCTCTCTCTTTTTTTTAACAGAGATCTGGGGACCAGGCTGGCATCTTTCGGCAGACAACTATTTAGTTAGAATTTAACATGCTATTGTTTTCATTGTATTTATTTTCTATAGTTACATTCTATTTATGGGAAATGACTTTGTTAGGGATTTGAGTACAGATATAAAGTTTCCTTTTAAAATATGTTTTAATACATCAATAGGAGTACAGATGACACTAAAATATAATAAAGTTCTTGCTGGTCATTCTCTGCAAATAGGAGTTTGGAAAACAGGTAACCACTTGAATCCAAGTGTATTCAGCCTTCCCACTGGCTCTACTTCCCTCACTCCATCCCTTACCGGGGGCTTCCACTACCTTTTCTTTGCCTCCCAAAGGCCTTATTTCCTCCTGGCCCCAGTTGTAGCTCTGTCTTGCTCTCCTAATCTCATCAACACTGACCTAGGTTTTGAGCTCCCTTTTCTAAATGAATGTATATTAGGGTGCTGTCTATTCCTAGTCACTTTAATAATGACCTTGGGGAAACAGGCCTTTTAATGACAAGAGAAGAGTGGAAGAGTCTGTGGATTCTTGGTTCAGACAGACCCCAGTCTAACTCCTACCTTGACTAAATATTAGCTGTGACCTTAGGCAACACAGTTAACCCCAAAGAGTAAGTTTGGCATACTGGGAATCTGGGGCATGTATTCCCAAATGATTTGAGTTGTGCCAAGATGACCCTACATTATTCTACAAATGACACCAAATGGGTCATTCTTTCCCAGAATCCTTCACAAGCCTTCATGGTCTCTTTTCCCATTGCATACAGGAAGATAGATTTGCAGAATATAGGCAGAGCCATTACAAAGTCTTTCCTGTGGCTGGGGATATATAGCTCAGTGGGAGAATGTGTGGTTTGCATGCCTAAGGCCCTGGCTTTGATCTTTAGCAAAGAAAGAAAGAAAGAGAGAGAGAGAAGGAGGGAAGAAAAGAAGGAAAAAAGAAAGGGAAAAAGCTTTCTTTGCTTAACAACACTTTCATAATAGGCCAAATTGAAACTCTACAAATGTCTATCAGTAAGAGGGTGGATAAGTAAAAGATGCCGTAGTTTCACAGTGGAAGACTATCCAACATGAGGGTAAAGGACTACAGCTGCAAGATGCAGTGAGGGTGAAACTCAAGCAAAATATTGAGCAGAAGCCAGTCACAAAAGAATTCATTCTATATGAGTCTATTAAGTACAGTGCAAAGACAGGGATGACTCACCTGTGCTGTTAGAAGTCAGGATAGAACTCACCTTCGAACAGGCCACACCTGGACACCTGGGAGCTACTCATGTTCTATTCTTAACCTAGGGGCTTGTTTCATGTGAGTGTTCACTTTGTGAAGATTCACTGATTTGAATCCATGTGGTATAGATTCATGTGTTGCTTAACCACAGGGATATATACTAGAAGTGTATTAGTGATTTAATCACATGCAGACATTGCAGAGGTTACTTGCAGAAGCCTAGAGGGTATATCAGTCATTCAGCATGGTTTCTTGATGCAGTTGGAGATACAGTAAACATGAGAGGTATGAGGATGCTGCTGGCCTACCTCATCATACTGCTTCACAGCAAACTTTTAATAAGTAGGAATACACTACAATAATGATAGAAAGTTTAGAACAGTAAGTATATAAACCAGTATCATAGTTGGGTATTATCATCAAGTATTATGCATTGTACATATTGTGTGTACTGTACTTTTATACAGTGAGTAATGTGATAGGTTTGCTCGCTCCAGCAGTGCTACCACATCACTACTCTGCATCATAATCTAATTATATATGCTGTCTTTTACAGAAATGTCATTATGTGGTGCTTGACTATATCCATTTCTCTTTGTCAGTTATTCGTCATTAAAAAGATTTAAAGAATATTATAAAATACAAGCCCTTCTTCCCTCTATTATGTGGGCATAGTTCTTTTGGTGCCAACAAAGTGAGGAAGTTTTATCACCTCAGTTCATACAAAGACAAGAGATGAATCGGGAAAGGGGAGGATTCATGAGAAGCAGGGTATGGAGAAGGAGGTAGAAACACCCCAGGTTTGGGACTTGCTCTTAGGAGGGGCTTTGCTGGTGATTCAGGTGATAGCAAGGTCTGGGGTGCCCCATGAGACAAAGCCAATAGGCCTTCCTGGAACTGGTGCCCACCATGCCTCTCCTTCCTCCTTGTCTTTCTGGCCCACTTTCCCAGGCAGGCCTGAGATCCAGGTGCTGCAGCCCAGTAAATAGAAAGGTCAGGGAAGTAGAAACTAGAAGCCCAACTAGAACTGTGGCAGAGCAAAGCGGGCCCACATTGAATTCCAGGAGGCCTCGGTGATTTTTCCTGCTGGATTTGAAGGTGCCCTTGTGGCTGCTGTAGGCATTCTTTTGTTGGTGTTTTTACTGTGCCTCTGTGGCCTGGCAGCACTAAGAAGACCGTGAGCACTGTGAAGGAGGCAGGAGTGTGAGAACTTGGGGAAGAAGCTAGAGGCTGATTGGGGCCAGGCTGGTTTCAGGAAGAGAGCTGTTAGGGCTCCCAGAGACAAGCTGTGGGCCAACTGCTGCCTGGAAAAGAACAGGAACATGGGCCATGGTGGGCCAGGGAGGAAAGGGTAGAGAGCCTCTCCCCCAGGTCTGCTTGGGGGAGCAGGAAGAGGCCAGAGTGATCCTGAAAGGTGCTGTGTTTATGTCCATAAGTGCTTTTGTTTTAAAAACTTAAAAAAAATTTATGAAACACACACACACACTTATGGCCAGTCCTGTATCTCCTTGTACTTGCTGTGTTGACTTTAGAACCCTTGCCTACCTTTTGCTTTGAAATAAAACAGTATGGACAAGTCAAAGCCTGGTGACTTGTTCTCTTCCCAGGAGTGACTGCTTTCTAGAACTCCATGCTGTCCTTGTGGTATATGCTTTAAACATCCTCAGCATCTTCCACTGGGATCGCTGGTGGTGTTTCTGTGACCGGAGAGTCCTTTGCACATCAGGCAGAGTGATGGTTTGAGTGTACACATTCAGAGGCAGGAGCTTGGGGAGGAGAGATTGCTCAGGACAGTGCAGCCAGGATGCACCGAGTGACTGGAGAAATGAGAGGAAGCAGGCAAACAGGTCAGGAGAGTGTGGAAGAGCTGCAGGTGGAGGGTCTGCCAGGTTGGATTTCCCCAGGGAAATGTGTGAGCCATGTACTGTGGCCTCTGTCTGTGACCCCATAAATCATCAGAGAAACTGCAGAGTGTGAAAGGCTTGGTGGGATTTATTTCTCATGGAAACCAGTGAAGGCTCTGGACTGGGTCTGTGCTGGTTGGTTTGGCTCTGCAAGGTTGGGGAGGGGCACTATTAGCTCCCCATTACCCTAAAATGATGGACCCCATGCAGGAATTTGTGCCTCGGGGGCTCTCTCCATCCTCTTCTGTCTACAAGGCTGGATCTAGCATATGGAGAGTAGAGACTCATATATGTGGGATAATTAGACAATTCCCAAATTATTTCATTTCATTGATACAACAGCATTCATCCAAAGCTATGTCAAGCACTGGGGCATGTAGGGAGATGTCACGATGACGTTCCTGCTCCACAGGGCTCATGGGCTTGGAGGCAGGTGGGGGAGGACACAGGTGGGATGGGTTCCCTCAGATGGAGTGGAAGGGTTTCTTAAAGGAGAGATACTGAGAAAGGAGAAGACATTTCTGGATGCAAGGGAGCTTTTAGGAAGAGAGTCAATAGGAGTGAGAATTGGGGGGATGAAATACATAGAAGAGGGCAAGGGGAGATGGGCTGGAGAGGGAGTGGGGCCACTTGGAGCATACTTTGCTAAGAGTACGGACATTCTCCACAGGCCATGGGAAGACACTGGGGTTTCTGTGGTGATACGATTAAATCAGTGCCCCCCACCCAATTTGTATGTTGAGACCCAGTGTGATAGGATTTGGAGGAGGCCTTTGGGAGAGAAATAAGCTTAGATAAGGTCACGAGAGGTGAGATTAGTGACTTCATAAGAGAGCTTGATTCCTGCATCCCACGACGTGAAGCCACTGTGAGAGGGTAGCCCTCTGTTAGCCAGAAGAGAGCCCTCACCAGGCCCTGACGTGTTGGTACCCTGCTGTCAGACTTCCAGCCTCACAGCTGTGAACAAGGAAATTCCTGGTACTTTTGCCACTCTATCTGTGGTACAGTAGTGCTCTTATAGTTTTGCTTTCCATGGTTTCATTTACTTGAAGTCAACCACTGTCCAAAGATATTAAATGGAAAATTCCAGAAATAAACAATTTATAAATTTTAAGTTTTCCATCATGCTGAGTAGCATGATGAAATCTTATACCATCCCACTCTATCTGCCTGAGATCTGAATTACCCCTTTGTCCAGCGTATCCATGCTGTGATTCGTTACCTCATTTTGATTATCAGGTCGACTGTCGCAGTAGCAGAGTACTATGTTCAATGCACCCTTATTTCATGTAATGGCCCAGAAACACTAGGGTAGTGGTGGTGGCAATTTGGATATGCCAAAAAAGAAGCTGTAAAGTGTTTTCTTTAAGTGAAAAGGTGAAAGTTCTCAATAAGAGAAGAAAAAAATCATGCTAAAGTCGCTAAAATCTAAAAGAATGGATCTTCTATCTGTGATATTGTAAAGAAGGAAAAAGAAATTGATGTTAGTTTTGCTGTCATACCTCACACTACAAAAGTTACAGCCATTATGTATGAATAAGCTTAGTTAAGACAGGAATGTATTAAAGTTGTGTAAATATGTATAGCAAAAAGTCCTACTCTATATGGGGCTCAGTACTATACAGTTTCAGGTATCCACTGGAAGTCTTGGAATATATTCCCTCGGACAGGGTGTGGGAGGCTATATGTATTTTGTTGTGTCAGCCAAGCTGACCAAGATAGACAATAACTTAAGTTTGGAGGGAATTAAGTAAAGAAGCTATTATAACCTTGCAGGTCAGTATCAGTGAGGGACTAGCAGGGAGAGAACATTGGCATGTTTACCTAGGATTCTATGTGCCAAACACAATGTTCAGCTCTGTACTTGAACCCCTTATTTACTCCTCCATAGAAGAGAATGCTATTGTGACTACTTTATAGATGTGGAAACTGAGGGTTAGAGCAGTGTAGTAAACTGTGTAAGGAACCAAACAGGTAAGTGGAAGAACCAGGATTAGAAGGCAGGTCTGTTAGACTTTACTTCCTGCTCTGACTACCATGCCCCTCTGACTGTGCTGAATTCAGACCTCCCTAGATTCCAGGTCTCTTTGAAAAAGGCAAAGGCAGGGGTGCCTCGTCGGAAAAGTGAGGGGGCAAGGAAGGTGGCAGCCCAACCTTAGGGGAGCCTGCCAGGAGTCAAAAGCCAGCAGGGAAGCAGCTTCAGTTACTCTGATGGCCAGCTGCCGGTCCTTTGAACCAGAACATCTTTGTAACTCCCACTCTTAGGGCCATCTTTGGGAGGGTGGAGCAGATGGTGGCTGAACAAGTTTCTTCAGTGCTGACTCTCACAGACACAATAAGTGAACAACTATTCATGCATCAGAGTACCTTGCCAAGAGCCAAGGGTGTCAGGTGAGGGACCACAGTGCCTCCTAACAAAACCAAGGATACACAGAAGGCTGGAAGGGAGGAGCTGCCCTGTCACCCCTCCCACTGTGAAGAGAGGTGCCTCCTATCTGAGGAAGGGAAGGAAAATGAGGTCCAGGCCTTATACTAGAATCCAGTGCTTGGCAGAGTTCAGGACCCTTACTTCCAGACTGGGATCCGCCAGTGGCCCTCTACCTATCCCTACCTGTTGGGAAACGGGCTGAAGCCACACGGGGCTTTGTTTTGAGCCCAGTGTCAGACCCATCACAATGGGACCTAGGCTCTGGCAGGAACCAAAGGCCCTAGTATGGAAACCAGTGGCCACAGACAGAGCCTCTAACCAGGCGGAGACCTATGGGCCAGTGGGCCAGACTTGTGGTTTGGCCTACATCTCCACCAGCCATGGACTGGGTCCCAGGCATACCTGCCCTTCTCCCAAGACTTTGCAGGCCCTGTGGCTGTGAGACTCAAGTGTTGCCAGCTTGGTGTCAGCCTAGGTGGCCAAGGGACAAGGTCACCAACACTAACCTAGCCTCGGGCTCCATAGCATGGTGCAAGACTCCATTCTCTGGGGGTAGGACAGGGTAGTAAGCACGGAACTGGAACTGGAACTGGAACTTAGTGCCAGGCTGGTGAAACCTAACACCGGGCAGGACATGGCTAGCTGCAAGGAACCTGGGAAGCCACAGAACAACAGAGAGGCCACAGCTCACTTCTGTGAACCTTGGCTTCCACGCTTGTTCAGGAGGGGTGAGGAGGGAGGCCTGGTATTCCTTTGCTTTGTGAAGGAAATGGTAAGGGTGAGTAGCAACAGGGCCAGGTTCCTGACCAAATGAGATCCCTATATTTAGAAGAGTCCCATGCTTGGTCTAGTGCTCTACTGCCACCATTCGAAGTTACTTTTTTTTTTCTTTTTTGCACAAAAGATCTCATATTATAGTTTTGCAGTGGGCCATGAAAATTATGTAGGTGATTTTGAGTGGAAGTAAAATGTACTCTGCTCTTAAGGACTAGAGCCTGAGTGAATGCCAGGTCTGCCCCCAACCCAGCTGTAAGGTAGGGACATTTGACCCTGACCCATCTGACCGCCTGAGAGGATGCTTCTCTGTGGTACTGAGCAGGCTGGATGGACTGGGCCATCTTGTTACCTACACTCTTCTTCACCACACTGTTGAGGTTTTTTAAATTTATTTTTTAAATTGATACCTAAAACAAAAATTGTAACATATTATGGGATACTATAGTATGTTATGTTTTGACAAAGGTACACATTACATAATGTTTAAATCAATTAAACTTATTTATCTCCTCAAACATTTATCATTTCTTTATGGCGAAAATTTTCAAAATCATTTCTTGTAGCTTTTTGAAATGTATAGTACATTATTGTTAAGTACAGTTACCCTACTATGCAGTAGCAGAACTTCTTGTTCCTAACTGCAACTCCGTACCCACTGACCACTGATTTTCTAAATTGAAGTCAGAAATCAGTTACTAGCAACACTATCCCCTTTATTCCAAGGGGATTATTTATGAAAATTCTTTCTCAAGTAGATTGACTGTTATTTCATCACAGTAAGGCCTTAGTCATGGCTCACACCAGGGGAAGTTCTCAATTCTTTTAGTTGTGTTTGTGTCTTAGTTACTTTCTCGTTGCTAAGACAAAATACCCAACACCCACAAGTTAAGGGAGGAAAGGTTTATTTAGCTCACAGTTTGTAGAGGTTTTAGTCCATAATTGGCTGGTTGCAAGATAGGGTGGTGTGGCAGACAGGCATCACAGAGGAGAAACAGTTAATGGTGGGCAGAAGGTAGCAAAGCAAGCAAGCAAAGGGAAAAGACAAGCCTCTTTCTGTCTCTTATATTGTATCTAGGCTACTGGGATTAGGGTGTTACCAAATCAATCAGTGGACTGATTTCATAATCACCCACCCTTACCTAGCACCCTTGATCATAGCATTGTACCATGAATCAGTCACACAGTCTAGATTCATCCACCTCTGAAAAAGCCCCATGTATGACTGCATGAGGCTATAAGGGGACATCTAGACATAAGTCATAACAATTTGCTTATGAAAAGCTCCTCTAATCTTCCAAAGAGTTATCTACCCTTACCTGTAGGACAAAGAAATCTGCTTCCTAGTGAGTTTGAGCTGAATGGGGGCTAAATTAGGGGAGGCAGAGTTGCTGTTCAGTTCCCTCTGAGGTAAGCGTATAGTTGTTTGAAAGCTGAGTCTGAGATGTCATAAGAAAGACTACTGTCTTCCCCCCAGGAGACCCTTGTAGGCATAGCAGTGGTGACTTGACCAGCGTTTAAGATCTACTGTGCCTTGTGGGCTTGGACATATGTCCTCACTGTCTCAGCACTGATTAGTCTACTCAAGCTAACAGAATTTTCTGAAGACCAGCTCCAAGCCTGAGCGTCAGTGTGTGGGGTGAACTGCACATCAAGGGCTTCTGTCTCTGCAGATGAGATGTGCAGAAAGGCCAGAGGAGAAGAAAATGTCACTTGATGTTCATGAGCAAAGAGAGGAGAGCTATAGAAATGTGCCTTGGATTTAATGACACCAAACCTAAGAGCCCTACTCAGCTGTCTCTCCAAGAAGGAAGAGTCTTGCCAGTGGAATAGAGTGTGCAAGTCCCTAATCACACCCTGATCACACAGCCTTGGGCTTTCGCAGCTGCCCACCTTCCAATTGATAGTCTTTCTCAAGCTGTGTGCTTTTCTGGCTATGCAGAAGTACTGTTGTCCATGACTCCTGATTCTTCCATATCCTTGTGCCTTTCTACTTACAGCTCTCTCTGCCTAGGATGCTCTCTGCCCCAGTTTCCCCTTCTGCTAGTAAACTTACCATCTTTTCTTGACTTGCTATTGGACTCCTCCCCTGGCTGGCCTCTCCTTGCTGCCCAGCAGAATTGGTCATGCCCTGTCTGGGTTCTAAGAGCACTGGTTATTGTGTAGCTCTGTCCATACACATGGGTCTGTTAGTCTTTCTTCCTCATGCTGAGCTCCTTAAGACCAGGAATGGAATCCCATCCCCTCTGCATCTGTGAGCACAGGACACAACACACTCTGTGGATGAGCTGAATGGATGCAAGAGGCAACTTGGAAAGCTTGAATCAGGAAGTGAAGAGAGGTGTCAGGCCGAAGCAGAGGACTGCACTGGAAAGAGTTCATTCTTTTCAAACCTAGGAAGAAAGCTGCTCCTCCTTTTCCATGTAGCTGCCCACTTAAAGCCTTCTATAAATAACCCCTCCCCCAGTTCCACAGATAATACTGGCCTCATCTCTGTACCATATGTCTAGTCCTGTAGCTACAAATGCCAGCAGTTAGTGCCCAGTCAACATGTGTTGAATAATTGAATGAACCCAGAATTCAGGGGATAAAGGAGATGTGGGTGAGTCAGGAGGAGGAAAGGGTTAAAAAACTATTTTGAAAGCAGAGATGACAGGCCTGAGTGTCAGGCTGCAGTAGCTGGAGAAGTACAGCAACATGTCATAGGCAAAGGCAAACTTTGGAATCATGTTAGGGCCTAGAGCATGGTCCAAATGGTCATACACTGGATGTGAATATTGAAGTCAACAGAGTTGCACCATGGTTAAGAGAAAAATAAGAAATAATGTTGGAGAATAGAAAAGGAGTATGACTTGCAAACCAGGTGAGTGCTTGTGTTCAATGTGTGATGTTTCCCTTCAGGTACAAGTGCTAAAGGCAATTTTTGATTTTTTGTGTGCAGTTGTGCATCTAATCAGAAATGACACGTGATTGTGGGCCAGCTCACCAAGACTGCTTTGGCTCTTCAGTGGCTGTCATCTACATGTTTGTCATTGGTGTGATGTGGTTGGGGCCGCAAGCACCCACCTGGTGCCTTTTCTGTTGGTTTCTGCATATCAGTGTCCACTAGGTGGTGACAAAGATTCAGTTGCCTCCCCTGCAGCAAGCCAGCTTTTTTGAGATATCAAAATTAAACTCACCATATTCCAGCTCTATAAAAATAGATTCTTCTTTGTAAAAGAAAGCCAAGCCAAACCAAAACAAAAAATTCATTAAATAAAATAATGGAAATCTTACCAAAGATATCTCTAATGAGTGGACAAACTATTCAGAATAATTACACAAATAATCTAATTATCTTTTTGCTCTAACCAGGCACTAGCCAACTTGACTTTTCCATAACAACTCATAACTCTGGAATTACAGAAAGGTCCCTTTCAGAGTTCTGTCTCAGCTTCTCTCCTATAATTTTGTGTAGTTTATTTCTGCCTTTTCCTGAGGTTTGGAGGAAACTGCATCATTTGTCTCTTTCTGTGTACACAGATTTTCACACAAAATGGGTAAATCCTTGCTCTGCAGGTTACTTTGTCAGACATTTGAAGATGGACAGTGAAGGCTTTCTGTGCTGCATGGACAGAGCAGATGATCTAGTTTCTTTCCCAGTGCTGTCCAGACAGCGGTGGTCACCTTGTTAAATGGCCATCCTCTGGGCCACAGCCCACTCTTAACTTCAGTGACCATCTGGGGACACAGTTGTTTCTGTCTCCTGCTGTGGAACTTTGGCAAACTGTAGAATCTCCAATCTCAGCTTTCTCACATATAAAATAAATATTTCCATAACATCTCCTACATGAAGTTGTTTTAAGATGGGATAAGAAGATGATAATGATAGTCTGAAAATGGCAAGTCATAGCCCAAATGTTGTAGGTCAACAGATAACTTGGAAAGATGCTGCTTTTGAAAAGAAAGTGAATTTTTAAAAGTGTGCTGGCCATGGACAATTCTTTCAATAAATGGGACATCATGGAAGGATTTATCTGTGGGTACTATGGCTGGAAGTGAATGCTCTGCCCTCTCCTGCCTGAGCTGCCCTGCTGTTAGGAAGGGGGTACATGCAGTCTGCCCAGGAGATCTTGCCCTCACCACTTCATCAGAAGCAGCTCTGGTCATGACCATGTCCATAGATAAAAATTGCTAAAATTTAGTACTTTTCCACTTCTGTCTCTGGCACAAAGCAAGCTATTACTCATCCCACCACATTAGGGAAGAACACTCAGCCCTAGACTGCATTCTACATGGCTGCACTGGGTGCTGCCACAGCACAAAGAGGAGTGTTTTTCATGGTGGTCAGCTGCTGGGCTCTGCCACTTAGTGTGTGGGTGCCTACAAGTCAGAGTCAGAGCAGGGAGAGGTTCATGCCGGTTGACCTGAGGGCTTGGGCTACATTAGGCCTATACAGTATTTTTTTGGTTTCTAAAATTTGGACAAGTATTTAAAAATAGGAATCTGGATTTCTGGCTTCTCTTCAGTTCAGCAAAATGAATTTTAATTGCCATATGGAAACAAGTGACTGGTGCTGAGAGGCATGGAGTACCCAGTTTGCCCCAGTTCCCACCTTTCCCTATTTCATTACCCTGAGGTAATCTGAAAAGTTGTGGGAAATATGTAGTCATCTTTCTGTCTTGTTTTTCAGGGCATTGCAGTGATAATGAAACCTACCCAACAAGTAGAAACGTAGTTATGACAAGCAGGGCAGAGTTTTCTGCATTTTACCCCCCAGTCTCTACTTCCTCAGTATCTCCTTGCTTGTGTTAACGGGGCCGATGCAGTCAGTACAAATTGAAGTGGCATTTAAAAAAGTATTTACTTATTCATCAATTTACACGTGCAGTCCAAAAGCCAGTTTTTAGAATGTTCTATTTTATTCCATCAAGAAAAAAGGAGAGAACCGTCTGAAGTTCCTTTTGGTATGTAGCCCTGGATTCATTTCCTGCCATTGTAAGTTGATGATTGATACAGAAAAGAAACAAAACACTCTTCCTCTCATTAAGTGGTGAATCTGTGAACTCACTTAACAAATAGCAATCAGTGAGAAGATAGGATGGGAGGAAAGAATTCACTTGCAATTGAGATGAAGTAGATAAAACACTCCCCAAATAATTTTGTGACTGCTAGTGGCCCAGATGCTCTGAGGAATGGTATTGAGTTTCTCAGACCACTAAAAGTATTGTATTCCTACTGTGGGGCATCATGCCAGTTTTATCATAAAGGTGCATTATTGTGAGTGTATAATAACCACGTTTATTCTTTAGAATATTTCTATTGATGAATTATTAATTTTAATTTTATGAGTTTTATTATATTAAACAATGAGTATATAACAGGAAAAAAAACATTGAATTTTTAATATTTATCGAGTGTTTATAAAAACATCAAAATTTTCAACATTGACTTGAAATTATATTGTCTTTTGGTATACAAAGTCTAAAAAATAACAATAGAAATAAACTCCTATATGAATTACAATGAAAATACCAATAGAATGATACAAAAAATAATCTTTTCTTCAATTATCACACCTAACGCAGTCTTCACAACATGACTACAGCATATTCCACACATACAGCTTTCACTAACAGCACATATGTTTTGCTTTCCTGGCCTTTTTTTAGGATGTACTTGACATCTTGCTGGTCTTACTGTTTTGTCAGAAGCTTCCTACTATACTGTACAATGTGCACTTAGTAGGAAAATAAGATATCAATAAAATAAAGTATTCTTAATATGTATTGCACATTTAAAATAAACATCAACATTTTCACATCAGCTGTTTACCTGCTTACAAAACCTAAAAGATAACATCAGAAATAAAAACCTATGTAAACTTCAATGTAAATACAAACAAAAGTCTACCACAGAAATAATCTTTGCTTCAACTATCACACCCAAGGCAGTCTTCATACATGAAAACTGCATGTTCCATACACAAGTATTGGTTGCACTGATAGCACGTATGTTTTGTTTTCTTGTCCTGTCCTATAGGGCACAGCCGACAGCTTTTTGGTTTTCCTGTTGTCATAGTAGGTCTTTGTGATGCTGCACCTGCCTGTTCACCTGTCAGCTCACCAGTGTGCTCCATGATTATTTTTGTGTAGTTCCCAGGGCAGAAACATTCTGTTTTTCCTCTGCTGTAAATGATCTCTTAGTAGTTCCACTCCCAATCTTCTAAGAAAATTTCTCCATGATATTTTGCAATAGTTATTTTCTTTGTAAACTATCAAACTATTTATGCCACACATATGTAGGCTTGAATAAAACACAACCATTGGCCAACACTTTGTGTTTCAAGTGACATCATAGTTGTTGAATAATTCATTAACATCTACTCTGCCTTTGGTTTTGTTGTAGAAAGTTACCATCTCAGGCTTCCGTTTTATTGAGGTTTCTCTATCAATATTTCCATCATGGTGCAATGTTGACATCAGTAGTACCAGTTTGTTTTTCTTTGCCATATATGAAGCCAATGTTACATCTTCCTAAAATCCAAAGATAATACTATATAATTCTCTGTTTTGAAATCGCATCATTTCATTTGGAGTTTTCTGCTTTATTCCTGTGTACAATTCCTATGCTGGTCAATTTGTGCTCTGTTAGCAAATGTAACATCAACTGGAAACTGGTAAACCAATTTTTTTTTTTTTGATACTGGGGATCGAACTCAGGACTTTATGCTTGCCAGACAGGTGTTGTGCTGCTGAGCTATATCCCCAGCTGCCAATTATTGAATGTCACATTCTGATCAGTTTGGGAGGTGGGAGCAACAAGTCTGTTCACAGCATCATTTGATTTATTACTATATGAATAAGGACCTGGCGGCTGAGTTCCAGGATAATTTCTAAATTGAAACCATAATAAGTCTTTGCATCTACAAGTATATAATTTTTTATGCCATATTTTGAAGGCTTTTTGCGAATGTACTGCCTGAAGCTGTAGCAACCATGAAATGCAAGGTGTTCATCAATAGTCATGTATTCAGATGGTGTGTAAATTGCATGACAGTTACCCACGAATCTTTCCAAGAATGAATGGATAGCAACCAGATTATCAGTTGTTTCTTTCTTGGTGGGTGGCTTTGTCATCAAACTTCAGGCAATTCTGAAGGAAACCAAATGACCTCAGTGTCATTGTTATTCTACAGACCTCAAACCAACACCCATCACTTTTCCATAAGTCTTTTACATTCTTGCTATACCATGAGAAAGCCTTGCTAAGTACAGCAGACCTATGAATGCTTTCAGTTCAGCTAATGAGGTGTCATCATAAATACATTTTAAAGTATGGGTATCGGTGCATACAGAATGTTTTACTTATATTTTAGCATTTGTATATTTCACAACATCTGTAGTATTTCATCTATTACAGACAATTTTCAACATTGAGTGGCAGTGCTGACACTGCAGTTTTCACCCCCGCCAGGATCCTCATTATAGTTTTGGACCTAGTTCTAACATTGGATCATTCCATTTGGTTGTGTGACCATTTTGTACCATTACTACTAGTCAAATATGCACTCACATTATTTTCTACATCATCTGAATCAAGGAGTTCTGCATTCCCTGTGTCTGTATTGGTCAAGTCTCCATTTTACTGTCACAGGAACTTTGGCTCACATGGCCAACATCAGAGTCATTATCATCCTCATCTTCCATGCATGAGTAATCTGATGATTTACTTTTTTTTTTTTTTTTGTGGGTACCGGGGGTCGACCTCAGGACCTCATGCACCAACAGGCACCCGTGCCGCTGAGCGATATCACTGGCCCCTTTTTCGCATGTGGGATCCGGGAGTCGAACTCGGGCCCTCGCGCTTGCAAGGCAGGCGCTTACGCCACTGAGCCATCTCACCAGCCCCTGATGATTTACTTTTGACCTCTTCTAAAACTTGGAAATCTGGTTTTTCATGTGCCATTGTACTGAATTGGACTACTTCTACCAGAAAAATCAGAATAAACCCATATTCCATTATGGTAAAGTACAAGTTTACGTAGCAGAAGAATGGTGTGGATGTATTTTACCCTCCATGATGCTTGGTTAAACATACACAAAACTATTAGAGCATAAATGTGGGTAAAAATCCCAGTTTGACACTTTTGTATATGTGCACACACCTTGTCATTATACCAAGGGGGAAAACACAAAGATTGCTTCCTATATTCCCCAGGTGCAGCTGCTGAGACACACAGCCAGCTACTGTTATGCTAAAGTACAATTTTATAGTAGAAAAGTATGGGATGGATTTTTTTTTTAACCCAATGTTATGTCCTGTGGACATGTTCAGGATACCAGATAATAGAGAATCAATAGCACACAACTACATTTTTATGAAATGCTATAATAGTTATCCCAAAACTCTACATTCATGTTGCATCATTGAGAAAAACATGCCCAGAAATGGCAACAAATAGGATCTTTTTCTTGTGGGATAGAGCAAGAGCGGACTGTGGTCAATTCAGGTGAAAAACCTTTAAAATGCTATTTTAAGCTACATAGAAGAAGAGAGACAGAAACGAAGCCATAAACACAATAGAAAGATCTCCAATATTTGAGCTTAAATACTTCAGAATACTCAATATCATAAAAATATCCCCTAAATCAATCCAGAAGTTTTTAAGCATGTAAACCGAAATGAAAGTTCACACGGAAAAACAAACAAACAAATATACATGCTCAGGTAAACATACACAAAACTATTAGACGGAGCATAAATGTGGATAAAAATCCCAGTTTGACACTTTTGCACATGTGCACACACTTTGCCACTCATCATACTGAGTGGGTAAACACAAAGATTGCTTCCTTTATTCCCCAGGTACAGAAAGAAAAGTAGTGAAAAAAAAGTAATGAGAAATTAATCCTACTGGATGGTAAAACATATATTCAGTAACTAAAACAACATGGTACAAAGGACTAAATCAGTTACACAGAAAGTCATGCAAATACATATGGGAAGTTAGTATATAATAAAAGGTACATTCACAGGCAAGGTAGACATCCAGTTAATTGTGTGGAAACAATGGGTCATTACATGAAAAAACGGTGGCTCTCAAACTCCTTAAACCAAAATAAATTTCATATGGATTAAAATTTTGAAATAACAAAAGTAATATATAAAAATAAGGATTTAACTAATATCAGAGTGAGAAGACTTCTAAAAACTATACATGCACACATAAATTGGTAAATTCCACACAGAAACAAAAAATTGTGCATAGAATAGAATAATCAGAATTAAAAAGAAAAAGGCAAATGCAGAACTGGGAAAGATATTTGCAACTTGTGTAAGTGATAAGCAGTTATCTTCATTAATATTTCTTTATTCCATGTTTTCCTTGATATATTAAAAACTTCTGTAAGTAAATATGAAATGGACAAATGATAAGAACAGTTATTAAAAAAGTAAATACAAATGATCCAAACATGAAAAGATGCTGAACGTCAATAATAAACATTCAATTAAAAGTATAATGAGGGGGCCGGTGAGATAGCTCAGCGGCATAAGTGCCTGCCTGGCAAGCACAAGGTCCTGAGTTTGACTCCCGGTACCCACATAAAGGAAAAAAGAGGGCCAATGATATTGCTTAGTGGCACAAGCGCTTGCTACCAAGCGCGAGGTCCTGAGGTTGACTCCCAGTACCCACATAAAAAAACAAAACAAAACAAAACAAAACAAAAAAACGTATAATGAGGGCCTGAGGATATAAGGCAGTGGTAGAGTGATTGCCTAGCATGTGTAAGGCCCGGGGTCTGATCCCCAGCACCACACAATAATGATGATGATGATGATAATGATGGGGATAATAACGACTATCGTGAAATATTTTAAAAACCTATCTCATTAAGAAAGATTATGAAGCTGAAAAAAGTACAAAACTTTTTCAAAGACCAAGGGGTATGAGCCAAACTGATGGATTCTGTGCTTCCAATAATTACTCTGGAGTTTCGAGTTTGTTAAGAAATATAAATGTCTGTGAAATAAATTGACCTTTTATAAAGAGTTTGCAATAGTGCCACAGCAGTAATTGTTGCAGGCAAAATTATCAGTGGTTAGTAGGTAGAAGCATAATCAAGAGATTGTGTGTTCATGTAATCTCAAACTATTCTCCCTACGTTATTTATTAATTTACAAAGTGAAAAATACTAACTTTACAGTGGTGAATCCAAGAAGCCCAAACTAGCTGTATGGAGAACAGAGGCCCTCAGCCACAGATGATAATAGTGACAGGTATATGGGCAAAGGAATCTGCCGACAGTTCCAGCTTTTAGCCTTCAAGTTTTCCAACAAAGGCCCCCAACTAATGGAGCAGGGATAAGTCACCTTTGGTGTTCCCAGTCCAAATTCCTGACCTATAGAATTCATGAGCATAATAAATAGCTGTTAAATGACACTAAGTTTGGGGGCAGTTTGTTATGTGTACATAGTCAATTGAATAAGTAAGTGTCTGCCAAATTTTTCTACTACAAGTTTACATTTTCTCCTTTGTAAGTAATAAGTAATATGTGGGGAAATCCTTTGAGACTGTGTAAAAATTCTGTTTCTCATCAAACTTTCACTCTCATCCAACTAGTTTTAGCATTTATTGGTGATTTCCTAGTTCTATCATTCCTGTATTTATCAGCTGGTATTATTATATAAGGAAGAGTTTTTCTGCTTTTCTACTTGTGTTTATGTGTGTATGTATGTATTTATAACAGTGCAATCTCATGGCGTTTTATTTTATTCAATGAAATATAATATGTTATTATCATTGATGATACAGTTAGCAGAAGTTCCTTCAAACTGATTGAGTCCTTTTGAATTTTCTCCACTTCTGGTTGAGCATCTCCTTGTTTCTCATGCAATGAGATGTCCCAGGCTCATCTCATGCATTTCCTGCCCCAGTCCTGGAATCCAAGACTTTTCTCCAAGGAATTCTGGTTCATTTTAGTGGGGAATGGCATTTAGAAACCAATATCCTAAAGCTAGATATGCTCACTACTATATGGGATTCATTGCTTCTCAGTACTCTCAGTGGACAAAGCAAGGAAATATATTCATCTGTATATGTATTTGAAAGGATCAGTTCATGTTTATACTTTCAGGTTCAATTCATAACCTCAAAAAACATTCTAATCTTTCCCCATCCCATACTTGCAACTTACTTCTCTGACAGTTAAGAAACTTGGCTCCTGTTTCCCTTAATCCACTTACTCATTTGCTCAAGCCTAAAATGCACGGAAATTAGTTTCAGAATTGCTAATTCATGCTGCTGAGAAAAGCAAGACTAACTAACTAAAGTTCATCATTATTTCCAGCTATTTTTAGGTAAAGCATATATATGTGTGTGTGTGTATATATGCACAAATTATAAGTGTTCAATTTCAGTGTTTTGACAAATGAACAACATAACTTCTTATTGTCATAAAATAAAATATTTCTATCACCCCAGAAAGTTCTTAATAAATCCTCCCATAACCAACCATGTTTCTAAATTTTTTTGCTACTGTTCTGTCCATTGTAGAGCTACATATAAATGGAATTGTACAATATGTGGTCTTTTATGATTGGCTTCTTTTGCTCATGTAATGTCTATGAGATTCATGCATTATGTATCAGTAAATTTCCTATTTATTACTAAGTAGTATTCCATGTTAGAAGTGTACCAGTTTTACTGGTCATGATGGCACACCCCTGTAATCCCAATACTCTGGAGGTTGAGGCAGGAGGATCACCATGAGTTCGAGGCCAACCTAGGCTACACAGTGAGTTTAAGGCCAGCTTGAACTACACAGCAAGACCTGTCTCAAAGAAAAAAAGGAAGTGTACCAGTTTGTCGATCCATTTCCTGGGATTTGAATTATTTCCAGAGTTTGACTATTATGAATAAAGTTGCTATAAATAAATATCCCTGTACAAGTATTTCTGTGGATATACATTCTCATTTCTCTTAATTGTAGTTGCTGAGTAATGGGTAGGTATATATGCAATGAAATTAGCATTTCCAAAATTTTTGTATAATTTTATATTCCCATCAGCAATGTGTGAGAGTTCTAGCTGTTTCACAGCCTCCCCATCATTTGCTGTTTACAGTCCTTTTGATTTTAGCCATCCTAATAGTTGTAACTTTTATTTCTTTGATTACCCATGATTTTGAGCACCCTTCCCTCACTTTTTAAAGTATGGGTATCCCCAGTGGTTGGTTTTGGCTCATTCTCTGTTCTCTCCTCAGTTGGATTTAGTTCAGGGAGTGGGAGTAGTTGTATGGTTAAGAATTTTGGAATTAAGCTTGAAGAAATAGATCAGAAAGTTCAGGGATGCTCTTTACATTCCTAATTCAGCTTTCCATAAGCTTTTGTTAATGAGACAAAAATTTTGTAATTAATCATGTGCATATAATTTACTTGGGTTTGTTCTGTTTTATAAAGCTGATTTCAATTATAGATATTTATAAAGAAAATGAGTATCTGGCATTGTTTACATGCTAACACTTGCAGAGTTTTTATGAAAATTATATGAGTAGAAAGATGAATTTTCATAAAATTTTCTTAGCAGTCTTTTTTATTTTTAGAAAGTAATACAAACTGTTCAAGGCTAGCATCAACATATTGCCAGACTGATAATTGTACTTGGTGTTTTCATACTACTTTTCTTTTGTGCATTCATTCAGTATGCCCACCACATCCCCGAGTGATATTATCTGCATTTTACAGATGGAACAGTGGGAACTTTAGAGGGGGTAAGTGATTTGCCTAAGGTCTTGCAATTGGTAGCAAATCAGGAATTAAAACTACTGCATCTGTGTCATGGTCCATGCTGATTTTATTAGGAGTTGTCTGGGCCTCTGGTGAGCCCAGTGTGTTCTCTGGCTTTGTGAAAGGAGCTGTTAGTTTGCTTCATTTAAATAGCACCATGATACCACCCAGGGTGGTATCCAGCCAAGGGTGGGAAATGTCTATATTCAGTTGGGGAGGTGGACTTCAGAACCTTCAGGAAGGGGCGGATGTTTCTTCTGGTTTCTTATAGAGACAAACACATCTTCCACGGAGCACCAGTGGGGAGCGGCAGAATGAATGGGGTCTCTCTGGCCTCCATGCAGAAACAGTTGCATGGAGGGAGTTGAAGTCCCTTTGGTATTCCCAGGTCTCAAGAATCTGTCAGGAGGGAATGACTGTCCAGAATGCTCGTTCTTTGTTCCTTGATGCAAAATTAACAATGTCTAGGTTTTCTCCTACCTGGTCCTCTGGTAAGAGAATTTCAGTTCATTTCAAGGCAGCTCCAGTTCATATTTCTAGGCCATTCACCTGGATCCACATTCTGGTAGTAGCACCCTTAACTAGCTTTCTTTTTTTTTTTTTTGTGGGTACCGGGGGGTCGACCTCAGGACCTCGTGCGCCAGCAGGCGCCCGTGCCGCTGAGCGATATCACCGGCCCCTTTTTCGTATGTGGGTTCCGGGAGTCGAACTCGGGCCCTCGCGCTTGCAAGGCAGGCGCTTAAGCCGCTGAGCCATCTCACCGGCCCCTTAACTAGCTTTCTTGTGCCTTATTCCTGATTAAGAAGGGTATGCATGACTGCTCAGGTAGCACCTTCTAGCTGCAATTGTTTGCTTACAGAAAAGACCCCAAATATTGATATGTCTGCTTGTCCACTCTAGATATCACTCAGACTAGGGGATGACTTTGCCTGGAATTAGAGTACAAGGATATAAAATAATCTGTAAGGAAAAAAATCTAGGAAGTATTGCAAAGACATGTATTTATAAGCTGGATATCATATCTTTATTATCAACTTTCATAAAACAAATGTTTATGGATAAATCTAAGAATAAGCTATTTGTATGTATTAAAGTACTTTGTCATTTCATGATATAAATTAGTCTGAACTTATATAGGCGTGATGCCTGACAGTAGTTATGCCAAGGTATATAAGAAATTGTTGTCAAATGAGAATTTGGCTATAAATTGAGAATAGAAATGAAAATTCTTTTGTAAGTCATTATGTTAGCAATAAACCTTACTTGTTACAGCCAAATTCTGGTTATGTGAAAGATACATCCCTGAAGAATGTAACACTTGAAAATATATTAGCAGACACAGGAAACCTATGAAAAATGGGAAATGGAAATGAGATTTTATCACTTTCATGTGTTAGAAGTCTGAATAGTGTAGTGGAGACACATACCTTCTTGGGTAAAAAAGAAAGGGTATCTCAGGCAGTTGGAGTTACTGGTCTTACAGCCAGATAGAGACAAAGGCCAGGAATAAGGTTGGAATCTGAGAATCTGAAAGGACAGGGTTGGGTAGGGTCTCAAGCCTGGGGTTTTATGGGGGAGAAAGATGGAATGGAGCTGTTTGATCAGCTGCAGTCAGGATAGACAGGCCTGGTTGCAACAGCACACCAGGTGTGGGGGGGGACACTGTATGGGGACTCAGGAGCTTAAGGGCAAGAGAAGGAAGCCTGGATGTGGGAGCTGGAAGAGGTAGCAGAGCAGGTGCCTGAGGTCCTGTCCTTCTCTGTCCACTCCTTGCTTACTTCCTTCTCTGGAGCTGGTTGTTTAAACATCACAGGGAGGTTTGTACAGCCTTGTGGTGCTGTAGCTTACAAATGAGTTCACATTAGAAACTTCATGACATGCATTGTAGTTTTTGTGATAGAATGGGGCTTTGTACAGTGGCAGCTATGATTCAAAGGGAAAGAGCTTTAAAAGGAACCCAATAACAGGGTTTATCTTCTCCCAGGAAATGTAATCTCTGTGACCAAAAGTGAGTGTCAGGAAACATGTTCTCCAAAATGAAGGGATTCAAACTCCAACCCCCAGCAGGGTTACAATGAATGCACATGAGTTGTTTGCTTTCCTTTACTCCCCAGGATAACCCTTCATGTTCAGAAGAATGATTTTCCAAAGGATGAAGATGGAGGTGGGCAGAGCCAGTGGCTGTCATGTTGGACAACACTTGTCCTGACCTAATCAGTACACTCCAGCCCCAGTTTCATCCACAGCTTCCGTTAGAATTTGTTCACACTTACCTCAGTGAAGAAGCTCCAAATAGAGCCTGTCTCTCCTGTGAACCCTTACCCCAAGAGAGCTGGTCTAAAGAAGAGACAGAATCTTCCTTGGAGTCAAGACTTCAAGGAGTAAAGACTGTGTTAGAGCCAGAGGAGACTTCCCAGGTCTGGGCAAGATCTAGCAGTGGTCAGAGATCTAATTGGATTTACACATGTTCATCTTTCTTTTCTTTAATTTCTCAGCCAAGGCTAAGAAATGAATACCCAGAAGATGTGAAATCCTGCTAGACTGAGAAAATAAATGGTAGAAAGGGAGTTTTTAACTGCCTTTATAATTGTGAAGGCTAACGAAGTCCAGAAATTAAATAACTCAGGGAAGGCCAATGGAATACAGTAGTATTTAGGCACACTTTCCAAGACCCCTAGAGGATACTTGAAACTACACAGTACCAAACCAAAATGTACATACATACATACATACATACATACAACCAAATTTATGTTAAGCACATGAAGAGATTAAAATAATAATAAAATAGGACAGTTATAACAATATGCTGTAATAAACATTATTTAAAGCATAATTGTTTATTTCTGGAATTTTCCATTTAATACTTTTGGACTGCAAAATGTGCAGAAAGTGGATAAAGAGGGACCTCTGTGTAGTGAAAGTCAGTTTCCTCACCTGGCCTGTGCAGGCACAGGACTGGAGCCTCTTACAGAGGCAGCATCATGGGGTAAGAGAGAGTTAAGGAAATACATGGATCATGGTAAACTCCCTGAGATTAGAAGGATTGAAAGTAGGCAACAGGTATATATATTTCTGTACTACTTAGGTTCTTTATCATGCATGAGTGCTGGTTTTTATAAATACTGTAAAAATAATGCCATAACAGTAATACTTTAAGTAAGTTGGGCTGAGATAATCTTTTAAAAATACTAGGCAACAATACTAGAAAATAATTTGGCAACATGTTTCAAGAGTCTTAAAACATGGATATCCCTCTACATACTCTGGTTTACTTTTAGGAATTAATCACAAGGAAATAATCATTACAGAATTTTGTTTTAAATAGGTAAGATTGAAAACAACTTCCTACATTTTTGACAATAAGAAAATAAAAAATCAGATTTGATACCAAAGTGTTGATGTTGATCTCTGGCTGTGGTAGAGAATCCTACTCTCTAATTTAAAATGTTTTGAGTCAGATCGTTCTAGAACCCAAGATTTTTTAAGTTCAGAAAGAACAGGGACCACTAGAGCAAGAAAAGGTGCTCTGTTATCAAACACGATGAAATATATGATGTTCACACTAAGCAGAATGTTTTAGTCCATTCTGAGCTACCATACCAGAATGTCTGAAACTGAGTAATTTTTAAGGAACAGAGATTTGGGGGTTGGGGAGTCCAACAGCAGTTCTAGGGGTTGGAGAGTCCAAGATCATGGTACTATCATCTTTTGGGAGCTTTCTGTTGAGTCATAACATGTCTGAAGACATTATAGGGATGCCCTTGAGAGAGGTAAAGGAGCTGACTTCATCCCCTGGTAAGGTAGTCATTAACCCATTCATGAGGGGAGAGCCACGCTCCAGGCCTAATCACTTTTTCTCAACACCATTGCATCGGAGACTAAGTTTCCAACATACGAACTTCGGGTGACACATTTAAACTATAGCATGGGATCAATAAAAGCTGTAAACATTCTCCACTAGTTAGGATCAAGTTTTGTCACCCGATTTTCAGTCTTCAGAGCTCTTGCATTTCCCACTTTTGCATAGAGAGTGCACCCAGGCAGGGCCTGCTTCAAGCACCCCCCACCCCACCCCCACCACAAGCCCCTGCTAGTTCCTCTACCATGTGAGCAGAGGAATCTGGGGACTCTTCCTCTGTTCCCAGATCCTGCCTTTCAGGTTTGGAGGAGCCATTTGAGGAGGAAGGAGAGAAAACTTGTTTTGCTCACATGTCACATTTATAGTTTTCTCTTATGCAGATAGTTTTCTTAGAGAAATCTGGAGGGAAGGGTCAGACATCCCAACAGATCTCTTAGTTAATATTTTATTGAGGTACATTTTGGGTATTTACCCAGTATAATTTTTATCAGATCACATCTTGAAATGCCAGCTCTTTTGCTTCTTCTCTTTTTTGCATACACAATGGCTCTGGCATCTCTGTTACAGTACTTCTTTATTGTTCTTTATCATGTCACATCATTCTGTAGTTGCTCCCCTGCTGCATATACACATTGTGCCTAAATCTGATTTACTCTTATTTTTCCATTTATCTTAAACACATGAATCACCAACTTTACTTGAGTCTGTCCCATTTTAACCTCATTATTGGCAGAATTGGTTCCAGAACAGAGTTCATTTGTCTTCTGTAGAGGAAGATAGCTCTGTTGAGCTTACTATAGTAGTTATGATGATTAAGGCTCAGGATTTGTAGAATTAGATGATCATTTATAGAAAATTAAAAGAAGGTGGCTGATTTTGCCTGATAGAAACGTGTTTCTGTTCAGTAGAGAAATCCTAGCCTAAAGCGGTTTTAATGTTATGTACTAGTTTTACATCTAAGTTAGGCATCATTTCCCTGTTCTGTTTTTCATCACTGACTATCATTTTCTTCTGTCATCCTGTGAGCCAGCTTTTTCATCCTTGCCTTTCCTCATTAATGAATTATATAAATCTTTTGACACATGCTCTTTATATATTTATATGAAAATTGCATTTTTAGCATTTTGAAAATTATGCTTTGATACCCCCAATATGACTGAGATTAAATTTCTCACCACTCTGTTGAGTCATTAAGGCTAGACTTAGTTGAGTTAGACAAAATAAAATGGTATGAAATTCTTGCTCCCGAGTGTGGTAGTTTTAGGAACAGCTTGAAAAGTAGGAAATTACAGGGCCAGGGAGCAGCCCCCAAATATTACTTGAGGACAGTGTCTATAGCTGAAGAAATTAAATACAGTGGCTACAATACTGTTCCACTATGCAATTCTTATTACACATTTATTCATTTATTCAGTCAATCATTTACTTACCCAGCACATGTTATTTGGACTATTCTAGAATCTGTAAGATGGGATTGGGAATATAGAAGTAATTTAGGTAAAGCTTCTGTCCTTAAGAAGTGCTCATATTAATGGGGGGGTGGATATATAGAGAGCCAGTGATATAAGAGTGATGATCACTGCATGGGATGTTATAGTAGCAATGAAGAGTGAATAGGTGCATGGGGATTATGGGGGCATCCAGGAGTGGCTCCTAGCACATCCTGAACAATTGTTTGAACTGAACCTTAATGTGTGAGTAGAATTTAACAAGCTATGAAGGTGAGAAAAGACCATTCTGGGCAGAACATAATGGAAAAAAGGAAGAGAAAACAACATAACACGCACAGAGATTCTTGTCCCCAGAACATTAAGTGTGAGGCAGGGAGTGGCACATGCTTCATAAACAAGCTTTTATGTGGTGATTAATTTTATGTGTCAGCCTGATTGGGACGTGGGAGGCCCAAATAACTGGTTAAACATTCTTCTGGGTTGTGAGGCTGTTTCCAGAAGAGATTTGAGATAGAATTGATGGACTGACAACCTGTGGGATAGAACAGAATGGTGGTGGAAGGTTGAAATCTCATTCTCTGCCTGACTTTAAGTTGAGTCATTGGTCTTCTCCTGCCCTCAGACTGGGATCTACACCATCAGTGCTCCTAGTTCTCAGGGGTTCAGATGTGGTCTAAAATTTAACAACTGGCTTTCCTGAGTCTTCGGTTTTCAGATGAAAAACTGTGGGATTTCTTGGCTTTCATAATCATGTGAGCCAATTCCTTATAATAGATCTTGTCTTGATTACTTTTCTCATTGCTGAGACAAAATACCTGACACCCAAAGTTAAAGGAGGAAAGGTTTATTTAGCTCACAGGTTGTAGAGGCTTCAGTTCATAGTTGGTTGGATCCAAGACAGGGTGGCATGCAGAAGGGCATCTCAGAGGAGAAGCAGTTCATGATAAGCAGAAGACAGCAAAAGCAAGCCAGCAAACACTGACAAGCCTCTTTCTGTCCCTTATATTTTATCCAGGCTACCCACCCTTAGGGCGGGTAGCACTCTTACCCATAATCCTAGTGTCCTTAATCCTAGCATTGCACCATGAATTGATCCCAGCATTACACACTCTAGATCCAGGCACCTCTGAAAAGGCCCACCTATGGCTGCATGAAAGCTATGGGGGGACGTCTAGAAACAAGCCGTAACAGATCTCGTTTAAAAATCTGGGCATCTATCTACCTCCTGTTGGTTTCCTATCTATTTCCTATTTGTTTCTTTGGAGAATCTTAATACGATCTGTGTTCAAGGTATCAATTAGTGTTCTCTCTACCCCTGTACCGTGTTCATCATTTTTCTTTACTGCTGTTCTGAGGACTTTCCTTCCCCTGCGTAAATGGCCATTAGAAAGTGGTGAACTTCTTTTTTGAGGGGAGAGGGCCCACTGTGGAATCAAAAAGCGAGCAGCAGCACATTCCTGGGTCTCACATTCAGAGATCTCAGCAGAAAAGGAGTTTTGAAGCATCAGTGAGCGTATTTTCTGACCTCTGAGATTGGAAACAGTTTCTATGGCTTTGGAGAGAACAGTGGAGTAGAAAAACCAGACAGAGAGCTGAGGAGTTTTATCCTTTCCAGATCAATTTCTCTGGTTCTAGGAGTTCTGAGGGAACCAAACTGAGTATCGAGTGAAGCCAGGGAGGACGGACCAGCAGAGGCAGTTGCCTGCAGGGACTCGCCTCTGTTCCCCCAAATTTGGTACAGCTGTCTCACAAGGAAAACCCACTCCAGTGGCCCAGAATACTTGCAGATCCACTGTACCATCGATGGTGGGGCTGAGCACACCTAGAGGGAGGAGGGAGTAGAGAGTAGAGAAGTGCTCCTGGGCAAGTTGGGAGGAGAAAGAGCGGGCAGCAATCACTGGAGTGGAAAGGAGTGGACTCATTTCTTTGATTGCAGCTCTTACCAGTGTCTGCCTCTGTCCACAGGAATGGTGTTGAGTGATTCTCATGTGTTCAGGAGGAGGCAGTGAGGGAAGGAGGGAAGCTGTGCCTCTGAGGATGGGAGTTCATAGGTTGCAGAAGATGGCTCCTCCAGGTGTCAGAAGTAATCATGCCAAGTTGACTGTTAGGCTTCCTAATAGTTGGAATTAAGTAGAGTTATGTGTTAGGTATTTATTGTCTTAAAACAGCAATAAACATTTATTATTTCACACAGAAATCTGGGGGGTTCTGACTGGAGGTATCCATTGAACTTGCAGTCAAGATATCAAATGGGGTTTCCACCATTGGAAATCTTGATGAGCTAAAGGCTGTGCTTCTAAGAGCTCGCTCACATACATGGCTGGCAATCTGATGCTGGTTATTGGCAGAAAGCCTCAGTTCTTTGCCACATGGATATTTTCATAGGGCTCTTTGAGTGTTTCAGGGCATGGCAGTTGGCTTCCCCCACAGTGAGTGGTTTCAAAGAAAGTAAGGTAGAACCCACTATATTTTTTATGAACTAGCCTCAGAAGTGACACACTGTTATTTTCTTGGTATTCTATTGGCTACACAGATCAGCTGCATCCATCTTGTGAAACAATAAAACATAGTGTGATTGAAAAATATGGGGAATGTTTAGATTAAATTTATTGCAATAAAAGACACACTGCGTTAATCCCCCTCAAAATACTTTTCCTCACTTCAAACACATATATCCCATCATTATTGCCACTTTTTGAAGCAGTTATAGAAGTCTTTTGTGTCTTTAGTTGCTCTGTCGTGGCTGCTTTGATGTCCTGAATCACTTCAAAATATTCACCTTTCATGGTCATTTTGTCTTTAGGGAAGAGCCAGAATGTGCATAGTGCCAAATCCAGTGAATAATGTGGTTAAAGACACACTGTCATGTTTTTATGAGCCTGCCTTTCCATTGGATGGCATTCAGTAGCAGCATTCACTGTATTTTTGATCATACTTCATAAATATATGAAGGAGGACTTCCAGAACTGCTTCAGAAAGTGGCAAGAACAGTGGGATACATGTGTCTGAAGTGGGGGGGTAGTTTTAGGGTGATTAGTGGCAATATCTTTTACTGTAATAAATTTTAAAATTTAAATATTCACTGTATATTTTGATCATACCTCCTATAAGAACATGGTTCCTGGGAGGTGAGGACCATTAGAAACCACCTTGAAGGCTAGCTCTTACACTCTGCTGGTCACAGAGGCCTGAAATAAGTGATAGGGCTTTAGTTTTCTTCTATATAAAATAAATCTAGGTGTGGACATCATCATCCCACTTCTCTTTTATCTTTCTGCACTCTAATCCTTAGGGTCACTTCATGATTTCAAGATGGTCTTTGCAGCTTCTGTCATCATGTCTAAGTTCCAGTTGGCAAGAAAGGAGGAGGAAATGCAAACGAATGAATGAATGAATGAATGAATGATCTTTTGCCTTAAGAAGCTTTCCAGGCCAGTGAGATAGCTCAGCGGCATAAGCGCCTGCCCGGCAAGCGCGAGGTCCCGAGTTTGACTCCCAGAACCCACATAAAGGAAAAAAGAGGGCCGGTGATATCGCTCAGCGGCACAAGCGCTTGTTGGCAAGCGTGAGGTCCTGAGGTCAACTCCGGGTACCTACATAAAAAAAAAAAAAATGTTGCTCAGCGGCATAAGGGCCTGCCCGGCAAGTGCGAGGTCCCAAGTTTGACTCCCGGAACCCACATAAAGGAAAAAAAGGGCCGGTGATATCGCTCAGCAGCACAAGCGCTTGCTGGCAACCGCGAGGTCCTGAGGTCAACTCCTGGTACCTACATTAAAAAAAAAAAATGTAGCTCAGCAGCATAAGCGCCTGCCTGGCAAGCGCAAGGTCCTGAGTTCGACTCCCGATACCCACATAAAGGAAAGAAAAGGGCCAGTGATATTGCTCAGTGGCACAAGCGCCTGCTGGCAAGCACAAGGTCCTGAGGTCGACTCCTGGTACCCACATTAAAAAAAAAAAAAAAAGGGCCGGTGATATCGCTCAGCAGAATGGGTGTCTGCTGGCGTGCGAGGTCCTGAGTTCAACCCCCGGTACCCACAAAAAAAAAAAAGGAAGAAGCTTTCCTCTTTTTATAGTAACTTATGCCTGTATACCACAGGCCAAAATTTAGTTTCATGGCTGTTCTTATGCAGGGTAGTCTCGGAAACACAGTTTTCATCTGGGCACATTGATACCTCCACAAAATCAGGCGTTTGTTAGCGGGGAGAAAGGGAGATGGGGTTTGAGAGAGACATCCATTCTGCTATCATCCTACTTCTACCCCATGTGTACATATCACAGATCCCCTCTGGCTGCCAGCCCTTCTCACCATGAGGATCTCTGCTATAGATCTGGAGCCTAGTAATGCTTACTCACTCCCCTAAGTTCTTTCAACTGTGGTTTGGTTGTAACCTGGCAGGAGGTTTCCTTCTGGATTCTTCTATGGTGTAGCTGCTGAACTGTAGAAACTGGGGGCTAAAAGTTACCTCATGACATCTTCCTGAGGGGGTATTATTATCCTCATTCTTCAAGTAAAGAAAGAGATCAACAGTTGAGTAAATGTGAGCCAGGGCTTGATCCTGGTCATTTCTGGCTCCAGAGTAAGTGCTCTTTCCATGACAGCTCTTGCATGGCCGGCAGGGTCACTGCAAGTAAGGAAAAAGGATGACAGCAATGAGTCAGTAACAAGCTGGTTGTAAAGGGTGTTATTTGCTTGGTGGAATGGAATAAACATGTTAAACAGATTTACAACAGTCTGTTTTTCCAGGATATAACAGACTTATACTGGGCTGTTGCAAAGTATTTTCTTCTGTTCTTTCTTTGAGAGAAGTCTGTTAGTGAGATCTGATTGTAGCATAGGCTCCATCGTGAGATGGAGTGGAAACTCACGATGAGGGCGTGGTCGTGGTGGGTATGGTTAGTGGATTCTAGAGGGGACTTACACTTAGCAGGGCAGTGCTTCCTGACAGAAGCCAGCGGTACATTATCTAAGACCTGCAGTTTGCTCTGTGTGTTGTGGGCATGGGGGATAGAAGAAACCGTTCGGGGTAAGAGAGAAGTGAGGTGGTACTTTTGGGATAACTAAATGCAAATTTAATGTTTTTAAAGGTTTTTTTTTTTTTTTTTTTGTGGGTACCAGGGGTTGACCTCAGGACCTCGTGCACCAGCAGGTGCCTGTGCCGGTGAATGATATCACCGGCCCTTTTCTCGTATGTGGGTTCCGGGAGTCGAGCTCAGGACCTTGCGCTTGCCAGGCAGGCACTTATGCTGCTGAGCTATCTTACCGGCCCCTGAAGTTTTTTTTTTAAACCAAAATAATATGTGGGTTGGAAATGGTTCCTAGCCTGAAGGAGTTCATGGTGGGTGACATCTTTCTTACCACCTAGAGTCTTGCTGGTAGCTCAGACCCTTCTCTGGATGCTTTCAGCTCCAGGGAGTGCTCATCAGAACACTTTTGGAAAGAAAGCTCTCTCAGTACTGCACCAAAATCTCTGTCCATCTTGTCTTTTTTCCTCAAACACACACCCCATTTCTGGAATTTGCTCTCCAAGGTGTTATAGTTTTCCAGTGTTATGTGGCCATTCTTTGTCTGAAAAAGGTGGAGAGGAAAGTGCTTGGTATTTCTGAGTAAGAATCAGACTGCTGCTTTGGACACATGGTTTCTGAGGGAGGATGGCTTAGGGCCAGTCCCCCAGGGCACTTTCCCTGCACTTTCAAATGTGTCCTTAACCTCTACATTTCAATTATGGGCATTGGTGCATTTAGGAGTGCGTGTACCCCACTACCCTGCTCCTGGACCCTTGTCATGGCAAAGCTCAGGGAGTGCTGGTCCAGCCAGGTTACTCACTGAAACAGATGGCCTTACCATCTGTGGTCTTTAGTCTCCTTTCTGCTCAGATAGCCCCAGCCTGTGGAATATATCTTCCTTATAACTGTGCGGTTAATAAAAGTTGAGCATTCCTGTTCTGCTTCAGGAGTCACAGAGATCTGTCTTTCGGAGCCTGCCTTTCCCTCTGGCTCTGGCATTCTCATCAGGACAAATAGGCTGTTTCCCTGAGACGTTTTTGTCACTTTTCCACGCTTTCTTGCTGTCCTGATCATCTACCTGGAGCTCTCCACTCCATTCTTGTCCTTAATGTCATTAGTTCCTTAATACAAAAATCCCAGTGGATTCTCCAGCAGTCATTGTTGTTCAAGGTCATTTACAGTAGTGTTCACAGCCCCTAAAACTGACAACAGAAACAGCTGAAACAGCTATCATCAGCCCATATTTGCACAATGTAATAAATCGTAGCCTCATTCTCACAAGAGTAATAAGACCTGCCTGTTACAGAGAGCTGATGAAGCCTCAGGCAGGGCATTTTCTATTCTTCTTACCCTCAAGAGAGCCCTAAGAGGCAGGAGCTGCTTTTTACATCTGGAGAGAACAGGGATCAAGGAGGTTAAATAAATCACTGGTGTCGCAGAGCTTATAAGTGCCAGGGTACAGATCATCGGACACTGGGCTCAGTGTCCCTACCACTTCCAGGGCTGCCAAGCTACATGATGTCCTGCTGTTGCTGTCTATGACTCATTTTCCTCTTTTGGCCAAGTTACGTCCAGAGTGGCTGTGTGAGGAGGCTGGGGCTCCAGTTAAGATCAGTCCAGGAACGTTAGTGTTAAGAATCCTAAGCACCTTGGTACACCTGTCTTTTCGTCCTGTGTTGGCCACTGGGAGAATGAATATCTGGGAAGCAGCCATAGTTGGGATACTTGTGAATGAAAGCTGTCCTTTCTGCCACCTGTGGCATAGTCCTCAAGGTTGGTAATCCCTCATGTAGGCAAATTCCTGGTGTATTTGCTGCAGGGACAGGAGGTATAGTTTGTCTCAGCTTCAGAAACAGCTGCTCTCTCTCTTTAAGTTTTTATTATTAGCACATATTTGAAGTACACAGTGATTACATTCTTCATGGGGAGTTGGTACATTTACATAACACACCTTAGTTATTTTTACTGTCTGTGCTGCATAATTCAGTGTGCATGGCAATCCTTGTAGCTGTTCTGTCCTCACCAGAGACAGGCTTGTCAAACTTTCTCAAAAAATATGTAGCAGCACAGAGTTCTGTTGACCTGTGGTCAGTTCCCTCCTGAAAATGCTAGGTTGTCAAAGGAAAGAGCTTTTCCAACACAGCTGCATTATCCACAACATCAGCATAGCAATCACTCCCACCACTCTGCCCATACTGCTTGGGGAGTTTTTGTGTGTGTTTCTTATTCTATTTTTCCATCTGATGACTTTTGTTTTCTTCTACATGGCGCTGTTTAAATGCTTTCCACAAACCCAATCTTGAAAATAAACACATTGAATGGATGGGAACAAAAGAGGATCCAATGCTGATCACTGCTGAGAGATTTCCTCAGCTGCAGGGAGACAGGTCAAGCAGATGAGCAGATCATCAGGGGGAAATGCCACCCAAGGAGGCTCTCAGGATTGGAATCTAGTCAGAATGGCATTAATAGGTCCTGACTTCAGCACATACAGAAGGCCCCAACAACTGGGCACTTGTCAGCAACCAGTGGGCCTTAAAACGGAGGAGCTCATCTCCTGGAGTTTACAAAAGCCCTGCTTTCATGCCTTCTAGGGATTCCCAGAGGAGAGAAAACTTGTGGCTAGATTGTTGCTTCATCCCTTAGAGATTTCCCTGTTGCTTTCTTCCCCAGCTGCTTCCCTATGCTCACTGCCTTACTTTGGACCCACCATCGCCAGGCCTTTGGACATAATGGAGTGGAAATAAGCCATTCCCATGGTTCCCTGTCTTAAATTCTGACTCTCAGAATCTGAGCTCAATAAGATACAAGTCACAGGGTTTTGGGGTGGTTTTTACTGCAATAATAGAAATTGGAACATCACTTTTAGTGGTATTTGCCTCAATTCCTAGAAAAATGTGATGCTCGTTACCTGTTATTTTCCGTAACTCAAATGGGCCCAGAATCCAGAGGGGACAGAGAGAAATACGGCAAAGTACCTTTATACTTGGCAGAAGCCAGGGAGGCTTCTTTCTACAGGTGGAGTGCTCTACTATCCTGGAGACACCAAGAAAGGCTTTCCAAGAGAGGCATTTGGGGTTGGAATTTGTGTTGGAATATCTTTAGGATAGTCTCAGTAGTTTCTGAAGAGTCTCAAGTCCCACTGGCTTTACCTTGATAAGAGGTCCATGATCCAACCACTTTTTGTCTGTTCCAATAGTTACTGTCTAGTCCAGCCTCTAATCAAATTGTCCTCTAATCAGTTCTCTTAGCTGGCCACTAAGTGATCTGGTTCTTCACATTTCATTGTCCATGTGGTAGCCAGTGTGGTCCTTTTACGTAAGTCAGATTGTGTTACTGTCTGCTCAGAATCTTCTTTGGCTCACTCAGCATTATTAAAGGCCATCCTTGGTCTACACCTCCTGCCACTGTCCAGCTTTGTCACCATTGTGCTTGCCTTTGGCCACATGGTCCAGTCACAGTGACCTCCTTTGTTCCTCAAACATACCAAGTGCCCCTCACCCCAGGGCCTTTGCACTGCTATTCATGCCAAGTAGATTGTTTTTCTTCCAGGTATCTGCATGGCCAACCACCTCACCTTCTTCAGGTTTTCCACCAATGCCCCTTAATGAGGCCTTTTCTCACCTCTTGAGTACATTTCCACCCTCCACCCTGCCTTGGCTGTCTGCATTCTTTTCCTCTTCTTTAATTTTCTCTATAAAACTTAACCCTATTTAAGATACTGTTGTAGTCAGGGTTTGCAAGAGAAACAATACAATAAAGGGCACATAATTTATAGGATTATTTTATAGTAGTCACCCAAGAGTCAAATACAAAAAGAGTGCAGGAAATCTGTCCTCACACTAAAGACCCAAAGAATCCAGCTGAGGGCCTGGATCCCACAGCAGTGTCCTGTGTGAGTCCAGCGGAAGACCTAGAGCCCATGGCAATGCCCCCAACAAGTCCAACCGGAAGCCCTGAGCCCGCAACAATGTCTCATGCAAGTCTGTTTCATGGATCTACTCTGGGAAGGCCCAAAGGCCAGTGGTGGAAGCTAGAAAGTCTGTGCCAGCGGGATGAAGGATCTGTGCCAGCAGGCTGAGGGATCTGCGTGGAGCCAGGAAACAATGCTTAAAGTAAGTACTAGAGCTCCCCACAGCCATCCTCAGTGACAGTGAGGTCCTGAGCTCCTCCAACGATGAGAACAGCCAAGTTCCTATCAGGAAAGCCAGTGCAACAAGCTCCTCCAGGAGAACCAATAGCACCAACTCTTCCTCTCCAGCTCTCCTTTTTATGTTGTTGGCAACAGTCCTCAGGTGGGCCCTCCACACCCAGTACCATGCTGATTCAGTTCAGCTGGGTGTTACAAGTTGACCACCAGTTGTCAATCCACCACACATACTATATATTTTACTTACTTGTTTTATTTGTATCTACCTGCCCCATTGGAATTTTAGCCCTGTGACAGAGAATATTCCTGTATTTTTTTCCTCCAGGCTGACACATAATATGCCCTCTGTAAATATTTGTTGAATGAATAAAATATTTGACCTCTCCTTACCATTAATCCTACATTTCAAATTCTAACTGGGTAGAACCTGTCAACACCTCAGACTTCCCTCACATCCTAGAATCTAGGATCAGGCCTCCCAGGGTCTTCCACATACTGTGGGGTTGATAGGCTTAACCCAGGTTTAAATCCCAGCTCTATTTCACTTCTCAAGTACAAAGGGGCAGGATCTACCTCCCAAGTTGCCCAGGCTGGACTTAAACTTGGGATCTTCCTGACTCAGCCCTCCAAAGTTCTGGGATTACAGGCATGCATCACCATGCCAGGCTCTATTGCCTCCTTTGTCTTAAGGGAAATAATAGTCATAAATAGTGCTCCATTCACCAAATGCCTGAGAGCCACAAGCATTTATTCTTCTGGTGTATCTTCCACAGAAGCTACAGTCTCCTGCTACCAGTAACAATGGAAGTTTATCACATCCTAAAGGCAGAGGCAGTGCTAAGAGTTTTATATACATATGTAAAATCACCTTACTTAATTTTTATACCCTATTCCCCCCACCAGTGAAGTTGTGTTGATCATTTTTTTGTTATTGTAACAAATACCTGAGATAATCAACTTATAAAGGTAAGTTTATTTTGGCTTATGGCTTCAGGGGTTCTAGTACATAATCAGTTGGCCCTGTTGTGGGCAGCACACTGTGGCAGGGGTCATGTGGGAAACGAACTGCTTACCTCATGGCCAGAAAGCAGAAGTGAGAACAAGGGTGGGACTAGGGTCTGACAGTTCCCTTCAAGACACAACTAGAGACCTCCCATTAGGCCCCATCTCCTTTTTGTTTTTGATATAAAGAAAAAAGGTCTATTTAGCTAACAGTATGGAGGCTGAAAGTTTCTAACAGTGCGATGTTTGCTCTGCCTAGGGCCCCCTTGGCTGAGTCCTGTGGTGCAAATAGCATCAAGATTGGAGAGGGAGAGATCACACATGAAACAGGAAGCCATCGGGCAAGGAAGGAGATCCAAATTATAGTAGGGAATTTGAATAATTTGCCAAACCCACAGAACAAGGCAACGACCAGAAAAAGCACTTAAAATCTCAGGCCTTCAGGAAGCAGAGTTTATGCTTCCTCAGTGAGGGCCATTTTTCATTTTGTGCTACCACTCTCCAATGATCCAGCCTGGTGCCTGAGCCACCAGACAGCTGGGATGGTGCTACAGCTCTGCTTTGGCAGAATTCCTTCATGCTCACTATTCAGTGCCTCCAGGCTAGCCAGAGTTGCTTCCAAAGTCCAGCCAGCCCTCCACTCTTCTTGCCAGCCCCAGCCAGAAAGCAGAGCAGCCCTGGCCTCTTGCCTGCCCTGTGGTCTCCATGTGGCCTCTGCCAGCAGACTTTAGCAAAGAGCATCTTCCTCAGGAAATCCAGGGTTTTGAATCTAAACTCGCCCACTTTCCATTTGTTGGAGAGTAATTTTTATAAACAGTTCTGTGGTTCTCCCACAAGGGAAAATGAACACCTATCAAAGATATTATTTAAGGCACTGGTAATACGTTGTAACTGGTTCAAAGGAGAAGTCAAAAGAACTATGAATTTATATGTAGTAAAGTAATATTAAAATCACTTTATATAGGGGCTTGGAACTTGCCTTATTATTTAGGGGTGTGCAGAACTTACATGTTTATAGATAAAAATTATTTGCATTCTATCAGTTATTTACAATTTATATAGTTGTAAAATAATTCAAAGGCAATGAAAGCCATGGAATCAGATAACGTGAGAAAGTTCCAGCATCCATTAAAAGGCTATGTAGTTATGTCCTTTGCTTATTTCCAAATCTTACACTTTTCCTTGCATATAAATTATTTTCCTTGGCTTGTCCTTTCTATGCTATTTCCTATTTTCTGGGAATGAGTTTTCCTTCCTTTTGGGGAAGTCTTAGAATGGAATTACCCAGACCTTGAGTTCAAATGTCGGTTCTGCATTAACCGGTGTGCAGCCCCATGGAAATCACTTGATCCCTGAGTCAGTAAACCTCTTACCCTGGATGTGATAATTAAAGTACCTAGAACACAGTCATGACAGAATCACACACTTACTTGCTACTGACACTGTGGAAGACACAGCTGTAAATTTAATGTACTCAATCTTATTACCATCACTATTTTACAAGTATGGAAACTGAGGCACAGGGTTATTAAGGCACTGAACCAGGGTCATGTCATTGGATTGGGTCTTAATCATGGTCAGTCTGGCCCTGCTGCCACATTCAGGCATCACTCACGAAATGGCAGCTGCTGCTTGTGCTGCTTAGTTTCTTTAGCCCAACCAAGTCTTGCATTATGAGTTGGCCAACCACCTAAGAAGCCAGTGCTGGATTGGTGGTTACTCTTTGTTTCTAGGTCATTCTCTACCCTCTTGGCACTGGGTTGGGCAATGGGTTCATGGCCCACAGCTGCTACTGGTGCCCACTATGTTGAGACCCCCAGGTCTGCTTGTTTGTCTTTTGTTCTTTTTGTCCATTTTTAGCTTTATTGAAATATATTTCAGGGCATACCTTAGTGAATTTTCACACAGTGAACAAATACAGATGCAAGTAGCACTCAGCTCAAGGGACAGAACATGACCAGCTCCCCAGAAACCAACTCATGCCCCTTCAGGTCACTTCCCTACACCACACAAAGTGAGCCCTACCCTGGCCTCTAACAGCGTGGGAGACTTTAGTGAGGTGATCTTCGTGTGAAGCCTGTCGCACAGTCTGCGCACTCGTGTGTGCGTGTGTGTGTTTTTGTCATTGAAACCTTCAGTTTGTGATATTCCTCCATGTTGTTGAATGTTGCTGTAGTTTGTTCATTTTCATTGCTGGATGAATAAACTATTTATCCATCCTCCAATTGATAGACGTACGGGAGTTTGCAGCTGATGCTTCTGCCACATACCTTTTCACCCACAGAGGTCGATATTTTTGTGGGATCTCTTAGCTTTTGAAAGAAAAGCTGTAAATTTGTTTGGGCAAGACATTTTCTTGACCCAGGCTTAACAGGTGGTCCAGTCTGCTTTCTCCTTTGTCACAATCAGCAGTTTTTCCTTTGTACATTTGGTTCCTCCCGGTCAAGTGTGCCATCCCATCTGCAGGCCTTGCCGTGTGCTGAGCAAGGCCAATCGCTGTCCTGTTGTATTGGTAACACATACAGGTGACTGGTTCCTTGTGGACACAGCCTGGCCCCAGACTGGTCACAGATGAGGGGACCTGGCATCAGCTCCACAAGACCCAGGGTCACAGGGAGCTGCCGACTGAGCTGCCTTGCTAGCTGATCTTGGAACCTTGGCTCCCTCAGACACAGTTGGTCATGTCTTTCCACTGCAGAGGCTGTGGCTTCTGCTCCCTGCTTGTCCCTGTCCCTTGGTGGGAGCCCTGTTGCTAGTGGTGACCTTGACAGGACACTGCTCTGGAAATGAATACTGTACAAAGCAGCTCCTCTCCTGACTGTGCTTTTCAGCTCTCATCCCACAGCTCTCCCTTCTGTTTTTCCTCCGCCCACCGACGAGACTGGCTTTGGGCAGTGTCTTGATTTGCACTACTTGTCTTCCTTTACCCAGATCCTGTCTTTTCAGAGGTGTTTTAATCGTTGCTGTTTCTGCTTCTTTCCCATCCTCTTTGGCCTGGTTGCCACTTCCTCACCTGTAATTGAGGGATGGAGGTTTGGCAGACCTCCTTTCCCAAGTGCTCCACTCTGACCTCTCCTCAGGAAGGCAACAAGCGCAGACCCCTGGATGGACCAGAGTATGTCATCATTGCCACAGTGACTTTGTAAACTGTGAGCATGAGTGGCAGATGAGAACCAGCTAAAAGGAAGAATGGAAACCTGCTGGCACAAAGATCAAAATAGCAGCAAGGCCCAGCCTGTGATTTTGTGTAAGCTTATTCTTAATGAGGGTAATAAAAAAGCATGGTGGCATATTCCTATAATTCTAGCTGCCCCAGAGGCTGAGGCAGGAAGATTGCAAGTTGAGAACAGCTTGGACAATTTGTCTCAATAAATGATAGGGGGTGGGGGTACAGCTCAGCGGTAGAGTGTTTGCCTAGCATGTGTGAGCCCTGGGTTCAGTCCCCAGCACCAAAACAACAACAACAACGCCCCCCCCCCAAAACAAGCAAGAACCAAAAAAGGGAAAATATAAAAAATAAAGGAGATTCTGGTGTTCCTGTTTAGGTGTTTATGACATAGAAAGTACTCAGGAAATACTTATTTAAAAGTGAAGTTCATAAAGTCATCAGTATTATTGCTGACTAATATAGTTGAGTACTTAGCATGTGGAGGTAATTTTCAATTTGTGTCGCTCAGCAACCCCAATAATTGGACATTGTGCTTTCTTCCATCTTGAAATATGGAAACCAAAGCATAGAAAATAACTTTGTCGGGCCGGTGAGACGGCTCAGCGGCTTAAGCGCCTGCCTTGCAAGCGCGAAGGCCCGAGTTCGACTCCCGGATCCCACATACGAAAAAGGGGCCGGTGATATCGCTCAGCGGCACGGGTGCCTGCTGGCGCGCGAGGTCCTGAGGTCGACCCCCCGGTACCCACAAAAAAAAAAAAAAAAAAAAGAAAATAACTTTGTCAAAGTCACAGCTCTTCAATGGCCAGCTTAGGGTTTAACCCTTTGGAGGTCATGGCTGAGATGAGAGATACAAACTTGTTATGTATTGTTAAGGGGTAACATCGGATCCACAGTCTCCAGAGGATTAAGCTCTGATTGGAGGCAGCCACCAAAGAATCTGAAATGATAGGGCATAGGGACATTTAGTGGTATTTTCGTTTTACCAGTCAGTAATGCCAGCCAGGTTGGTTCTTACTGCCAGCTCCTGGCTGACAGCCCAGTGAGAGGCTGTGCTGGAAACCAAGGCAGGCTGGGCTCCCTTCTGCCTGGTGTTGCTTGATGTCCCCTTCTGACAAACCTTTTCCTTGTCTTCCCCCTACTGGGCAATGTGAGCATTCAGGGCTCTCCCAGCTTGTAGCAGGAGGTCTCAAATGCGGTAGTGAGGCTGGGGCTGCTGCCTGGCTCTTCTGTCACATTAGGGGAGTTCAGTGTTGCCCCAGTGAAAACTGGGACTTGTCTTAGGGTAGGCTGGGTATGAAATTGGTTGTTGTCCTGACAACTCTAGTCTGTGTAGTCATCAGTGTAGGATAGAGGCAGAGTGTAGGCAGCCAGAGGTCATATTTTAAGGAATTTGGACAAGGTTTAGCCTTCAGTTTCTGCAGGATCACCTATCCCAGCGTCAGATATTCTTCCTACACTTGGTTCCTCCTTTGCAAAGTAAGGTGTTAGATTGTAAAATGTCTAATGGCCCTTGAGTCCTAAACATCTACCTGTAATTTCTTGAACTTTTCCCCCCATTCAGGTCTCCTTCTAGGATCTCACCTTCCCACCCTGAACCTTTCAATCCTTCACTCATGATACCTGGCACTATTGCCTATAACCCCTATCGCATCCCCATTCCTCTTGGAGCCACAGGTATATTTGTTGAGAATGAGAGTCATGGTTCAGAAAGCAAATTAGGCTGCATTTCTTGGCATTGTGGGCAGCTCCCTACCTGTCCAGTGTCCAAACTCAGGATACAGAAGGAGATAAGAAACATAAATCAACATTTTAGATGGGATCTTGTTTGGTATGAAGATGGAGTCTGATGTAGTAACTAACCTTTGCATAATGTGATGATTCCAAAATATTTTTATTACTGCATTTTAATTTTTCAAAATATTGGATTTCAAAGTGGATTTTTATTTTATTTTATTTTATTTTTGTGGGTACCAGGGGTCAACCTCAGGACCTTGTGCGCCAGCAGGCACCCGTGCCACTGAGTGATATCACCGGCCCTTTTTTTCCTCGTATGTGGGTTCCGGGAGTCAAACTCGGGCCCTCATGCTTGCCAGGCAGGTGCTTACGCTGCTGAGTCATCTCACCGGCCCTCAAAGTGGATTTTTATATACATGCATATAATGTTACCATTTATCCCATTATACTTTATCTTTCCTCCCCTCACTCCCTGCGTCCCTTCTTGTCTAGTACTAGTCTCCCTTCTACATTCATGTCATTTTTTTTAGATTGCACATACTAGGGAAAACTTGTGATATTTGTCTTTCTGAGTCTGTTTATTTCATTTAACATGATGATATCCAGTTCTATTTATTTTCCTGCATGTGACACAATTTAACAAAATTTCATAACAAAATAATAGAATAACAATAGTTAATACATTGCATATTGTTATCTTTAAAGTAGTTACTCAGAGAACAAGATATGGGCACAAAAAATTCTCCCATGGATATTAACACAAACCTTCCTTTTCAATGAACTAAGAGACACTAGTAGTATAACTAACTTGCATCTTTTTTTCATTTCCCCTTCCTTCCTTTCCCCTTTCCCCCATCCTAGTTCCTTTTTCCTTTTGAACAATTTCTTCCCATTTCACAATATCTCTTGTACATTTTAGATCTTATCTACTCTTTCAGTTTCTCATACCAGGGAGACAATATGAGGTTTACAATTGAGAGTCTGATTTATTTCACTTATGAGTATGGTCTTAAGTTGCATCCATTTACCCATAAAAGTCTCAAGTTTATCCTTCTTTATGGCTGAGTAGTATTCTATTATATAAAAAAAAACCCACATCTTTATTATCCGTTCCTCGATTGATGGGCATTTGGGTTGTTTCCAAGATTTAGCTATTACAAATTATGCTGCTGTAAGGATGGGTGCACATATATCATTGTAGTATGACGTTTTTAATTCTTAAGGGAAAATACCCAGAAGGGGAATAGCTGGGTTGAATGGGACCTCTAATCCTAGTTTTTTGAGGAATCTCCACACTGATTTCCACAGTGGTTGCACCAGTCTGCACTCCCAACAACAGTGGAGAAGGATTTCTTTTTCCCCACAGCACCCCCAGCATTTGTTATTGGTTGATTTCTTGATGATAGCCATTCTTTCTGGGGTGAGATGGAATCTCAGTGTTGTTTTAATTTGCAAATCTTGAATGACCAATGATGTTAAATATTTTTTCATATGTTTATTTGCTATTTGTATTTCTTCATCTGAGAAGTATGTATTCATCTCAGATGCCCATTTTTGGATTGGGTCTTTGCATTTGGGGGGATCTGATTTTTTTTTCAATTCTTTGTATGTTCTAAATATAAGTCCTTTTTCTGAGGGACAGTTAGCTAAAATTTTTTCTCTCTCTGTGGGTTGTCTTTTCACTCTGTTGGTGATTTCTTTTGATGTACAAAAGCTTTTTTTTTTTTTTTGTACCGGGGTACAAACCGGGGGTACCGGGGGGTACCGGGGGTCAAACTCAGGACCTCGTGCTTGCCAGGCAGGTGCTTATGCTGCTGAGCTATCTCACCGGCCCCAAAAGCTTTTTAATGATATCCCAGTTGTTGATGCTTTGAAGTATTTCCTGTGCAGTTCGGGTTTTGTTCATGAAGTCTCTACCTACACCTATGTCTTCAAGATTTCTACCTACTTTCTTCCAGTAGATTTAGTGTTTCTGTTTTTATATTTAGATCTTCGATCCATTTTGACTTTAGTGCATGGTGATAGACAAGGGTCTAGTTTCAGTCTTCAGCATGTAGACAGCCAGTAATTCCAGCACCATTTACTAAAGAGGCTATCTTCCTTCCAGTGAACATGTTTGGCCCCTTTGTCAAAGATAAGATGTCTGAGTGTGTTTGTAGTTGTGTCTGCATCTTCTAATCCATTCCACTGATCCTGAGGTCTGTTTTTTTTTTGCCCCTACCTTGCTGATTTTATCACAGTAGCTTTGTAGTATAATTTCAAGTCAGGGATTGTGATGCCCCCTGCTTCACCTTTGTTGCCAAGAATTGTCTTTGCTATTCTAGGTCTCTTCTTGTTCAAAATGAGTTTTAGGAATGTTTTCTCTAGTTCTGTGAGGTATGCTAGTGGTATTTTGATCAGTATTGCATTAAATCTGTATAATAATTTTGGAAGTATGGCCATTTTCATTATGTTGGTTTTTCCTATCCATGAATAAGGGATACCTTTCCATTTTCTGATATCCTCCTCCATTTCCTTTTTCAGAGTACTATAATTTTCAATGTATAGATTTTTTACTTCCTTCGTTAGATTGATTCCTAAGTATTTCACTTTTTTGTGTGCTATTGTGAAGGGTGTGGTTTCCTTAATTTCTCTCTCAGTGAGTTTGTTGTTTGTGTACAAGAATGCTATTGATTTTTGAGTGTCGATTTTGTATCCAGCTACACTACTGAATTTGCTTATTAAATCTAGAAGTTTTTTGGTGGAGTTTTGGGGGTCTTCTATGTAGAGTATCATTTCATCTGTGAATAATGATAATTTAAATTCTTCTTTTCCTATCCTTATTCCTTTTCTTTCTGTCTCTTGTCTAATTGTTCTGGCTAATGCTTCCAGAACTATATTGAATAGGAGTGGTGATAGTGGACATCCTTGTCTTGTTCCTGATTTGAGAGTGAAACCTTTCAGTTTTTGTCCATTTAGTATGATGTTGGCTGTTGGTTTCTCATAGATGGCTTTTATCAGATTGAGGTAAAGACCATCTATTCCAATTTTCTGTAGGGTTTTTATCTTGAATGAGTGTTGGACTTTGTCAAAAGCTTTTTCTGCATCTATTGAGATGATCATGTGATTTTTGTGTTTGGCTCTGTTGATATGGTGTGTTACATTTATTGATTTGCATATGTTGAACCATCTCTGCATTCCTGGGATACATCCCACTTGGTCATAGTGTGTAATCTTTTTGATGATTTGCTGCATTCCATTTGCTAGTATCTTATTTAGGATTTTTGCATCTATGTTCATTAGGAAGATTGGCCTGTAGTTCTCTTTTTTGGTTGAGTCTTTCTCTGGTTTTGGTATTAGGGTAATACTTGCCTCCAGGAATGAGTTAGGGAGTATTGCTTCCCTTTCAATTTCATTAAAGAGTTTGAGGAGTATTGGCATTAAATCTTCTCTAAATTTCTTGTAGAATTCAACAGTGAATCCATCAGGACCTGGGCTTTCCTTCATTGGTAAGTTTTAAATTTCATTTTCAATCTCATTAACTGATATTAGGTTATTCAGAATTTTTAAATCTTCTAGATTCAGCTTTGGTAATTCATACACATCTAGGAATCTGTCCATTTGCTCTGTGTTTTCCATCCTGTGAGAGTAAAAATTTTCAAAGTAGGCATTGATGATCTTCTGAATTTCCACAGGATCTGTAGTGATTTCACCCTTTTCATTCCTCAATGCATGAATTTGAGTCTTTTCTTCCCTTTTTTTGATAAGGTTGGCTAAGCATTTATCAATTTTATTCTTTCAAAGAACCAACTCTTTGATTCATTAATTCCTTCATTGTTTTCTTAGTCTTCATTGTGTTAATTTCTGCTCTGATCTTTATAATTTCCTCTCTTGTATGGGCTTTGGGCTTGTCCTGCTATTCTTTTTCTGGAAACTTGAGGTGCAACATTAGGTTGTTTATTTGTGCTCATTCTGTTTTCCTGATGGGAGAATTCACCGCTATTAATTTCCCTCTTAGGACTGCTTTCATTGCATCCCATAAGTTCTGGTATGTTGTATCTGCTTTCTTGTTTAGTTGTAGATATTGTTTAATTTCTTCTTTAATTTTATATGTGGTCCATTGGCTGTTTAGGAGGGTGTTATTTAATTTCCATGTGTTTATGGAGTTTTTGCAGTTACTTTTGTTATTAATTTCCAAGTTCATTGCTCTTTGGTCAGATTATATGCATGGGGTAATTTCAATTCCTTTGCACTTACTTAAGCATGTCCTGTGAGCTAGTATGTGGTCTATCTTAGAGAACATCCCATGTGCAGCTGAGAAAAATGTGTATTCTGACGATGTTGGGTGGAACACTGAAAACATCTACCAAGTCCATTTGTTCCCAGGTTTGGTTCAATTCTGATATTTCTTTGCTGATTTTTTGTCTAGTTGACCTATCTCTTTGTGGCAGTGGGGTATTAAGGTCTCCCATTACAATTGTGTTATTGCTTATTTGGTTTTTCATGTCTACTAATAATTGTTTTATATAGTTGTGTGCTCCCATAGTTGGTGCATACATATTTATGATTATTATCTCATCTTCTTGAAGGTTTCCCCTAACAGGTGTGTAGTGACCTTCTTTATTTCTTTTGATCATTCTTGGTTTGAAGTTCACATTGTTTGCAAACAGAGGAGCTTCCCCTGCTTTTTTCTGGGTTCCTATTGCAAAGGAGGGAAGATTGTTTTCCCTCCTTTGACTTTCAGTCTATGGATTTTTTTTTTTTGAGCTACATGTGTTTCTTGTATGCAGCATGTTGTTGGATCTTGTTTCTTGATCCATTCTGCCAGTCTGTTTCTTTTGATTGGTGAATTCAGGCCATTTACATTTCTGGTTATAACTGATATGTATAGGCTTATCTTTGTCATCATATTTTCCTGCTGTTGGTTCCCTGCTTTTCCCCTCTGTTTAATTGTTTGCCCTGCCTGATGGTTTCTTTCTGTTATTGTTCTTGGAATTGTGGTCATTTTTCTCTCTGCGTAGTTTATCTTTCAGTACTCTTCGTAGGGTTGGTTTTGTGGTCATGAATTTCTTCAGTTGTTCTTTGTCATGGAAGTATCTTATTTCTCCATTAATTTTGAAAGATAGTTTTGCAGGGTACATGTGTTGGAAGTTGTTTTCTTTCAGGAGCTGAAATACTTCACTCCAAGCTCTTCTTGACCTCAGGGTTTGTGTTGAGAAGTCCGCTGTGATTCTGATGTGCTTTCCTTTATGGGCGATCTGTTTCTTTCCCTAACAGCTTTTAATATTCTGTTCTCATGCTGAATTTCTGGGATCTTGAATACTATGTGCCTGGGTGCAGATTTACTTCGGTCATTGCTAATTGGATTTCTCTATGCCTCACTTAACTGTATGTCAGATTCTTTTCCCATCCTTGGAAATTTTCTGCTATTACTTCTGCAGATAGTATTTTTATGTGATTTGCGTTGACCCCTGCTTTTTCATTGACACCAATTAGACTTACATTGGTTTTCTTTGCATCATCTTGCAACTATTCAGTCGTTTTTTTTCCTGATTGCTTATTATTTTTAAGAGATCTTTCCTTTCTTGATTGCTAGCCTCGATCCTGTCTTCAAGGTCTGAAAATCTATCTTCAGTTTCATTCAAGCGGTTTTGCAAGTTTTCAACGGGATTTTTAATTTCCTGGACATCAGTTTGAATCCATTTCATGCATCCTATTTCTTTCCTATATTGGGCGTTCATGGTTTCCATTTTTTTTTATGCTTCTCTATTTTTTAAATCTATGTCTACTCTAGATTTGCTGAACAATACCTTCATTATGGTCATCATTTCTTTTATTACCTGAGATATTATTTCTGATCTGATTTCCTCTATAGCTTCATGGGTTTGTTTCTTTACTTTGGTTGCTATTGTTTCAGAAATTTAAGGGGTGTGTCTACCATTTTCCTCTATCTTGTTGTCTCCTGGAGTTGTTCTGGATGGGCTGGAGGTCTGAGGTTGCATTTTGCTTCTGTGTCTTTTCATTTTCTATTTAAAATTTTATTATTTTGTTTTCTGTGTTGATTCTTGTAAGTTTTTGTAGTAGGTAGCTTTATCACTAGTATTAAGGCATACCTAGGAAATGTCTGTTCTTCAGGGATGTCTTCTGTGTGTAGGAGGTTCTTGATTTGTGTCTGTCCCAAGATCCTACCTTCTCAATTTAGTAAGAGTGAAATGTTGGTATCTGTTTGGCTCAGCCCCAGTCCTTTGGTGCTGGGCTGTGGTGAAGTTATTACCCCCAGAGCTTTCCAGTATTGTTACAGAAGGGAGAACAACTGATTACAACAGATATGACATCCTAGCTAAAGTTGTATAATTAGCAATAACAATAGCATCAAGCACAGCTTAGAAATTGACAAACTGTGGTAACTATTAATTTTGTACCTTAAACCATAGGAGCAAAATCTACAGTTATATAACAGAACCAGTCATAAATTGGGAGCTTGAATGTAAGTGTTTCCCCTTGTACAGTGATTTTACCCTGTGGTGGGGAAATTTAGGAAGGATAGTGTATAAAATAGAGAAAACTGAATAGAAATAAAGTAGAAGCAAGGCTGGAGGATGAAGGATGATCATGCAAGCTTTGGGAAACTAGAGAAGAGGGCAGAAGACAAAGAATGAAGAGTAAGCAAGGGATTATTGAAGTTAACCAGAAAAATCAGAGAGACTGTTCACTCATAGGAAAATATGAATAAATCTTGAGCAATAAATTGAGGAAAGCAGGGGGCCGGTGAGATGGCTCAGCGGCATAAGCGCCTGCCTGGCAAGCGCGAAGGCCCAAGTTCGACTCCCGGAACCCACATATGAGAAAAGGGCTGGTGATATTGCTCAGCGGCACGGGCGCTTGCTGGCGTGCAAGGTCCTGAGGTCGACCCTGGTACCCACAAAAAAAAAAAATTGAGGAAAGGGGGAAATAAGACAAATAGATTAGAAAAAATATAGGTAAAAGACAGAAAAAAAGGAAAAGGAAACAAACCAGCAAAGAAAGAAAAAAATAGAATAAAATATAATAAAAAGCAAAATTCCCCTGGTGTCCACCGAGAGCCCAAAACTACTGGATAACACTGCCAAGCCTGTCGTAGTTTATGCTGGATGTGAGGCTGATCTTGGCCTCCAGATGTGGGGGCCTGGGACCAGAGTCTTCAGCCAGTACTTTCTATATGTCCCTTAGTGGCCTGCCCACTTCTTACCCTGTTTCTCTTGGCATCTGTCTCCCAGTTGCTATGCTGCTTTCAGACAGAGATGGGGCTGCTTCCAGTCCTGTTCACAGTTGGCTCCTCCTGGTCCTTGCTCAGCCTTCTGTGTTCCTTTTCCACTGGCAAGTCTTTGTCCTCTCAGGTCATTTGTTGCAGGGTGGTGTGGGATGCTGTGATGTGGTCTGACCCTCTGCTCCTACAGGCGCTGTCCAAGGCTGCTCAGTCCCAATTACTCCTCTCCCAAGAGTGGAATGCAAACTTCCCCCTCGTTGCTTTGCAGGGTCTGCTGCCACCACCACCTGCCTCCACTGTAGTCTGTAACTTCATCGTGTGAAGTGGGGTGAGGTGCTGTGTGGTGCCTTTCTGCTCCTTCCACCAGCATGGGGACAGCCCTAGGCTACACAGTCCCATGGTGCAAGGCTGTTTAATTCCCATGCCTCTTTAGCCACAGGTCACAGGGAAGGGGTTAGCTGTTCCATTTACTACGCATCCCTGTAATCTTTAATCTTGTCAGTGGTCCACTGCATAAAAGGAAAGGGAAGAAAAGGAAAGAAACAAACAAACAAAAAAAAAACAAAACAGAAAGCTGGCCGATAGGTGGAGGGAGAAGTTCACTCCTGTGTGTGCTGGCAGAAACTACTGGTGGGCTTCAGCGTCTTCTGTTTGTAGGAAAGCAAAAGAGGCAGGGGACCTTATAATGCAAGTCTATCCTATGTGGCTTGATTTAGGTACACTATTTTAGTATACCCATTTTTTTTTCTTCTTCTTTTTTTTTTTTTTTTTTTGTGAGTACCGGGGGTCGACCTCAGGACCTTGCGCGCCAGCAGGCGCCCGTGCCGCTGAACGATATCACCGGCCCTTTTTTCGTATGTGGGTTCTGGGAGTCGAACTCGGGCCCTTGCGCTTGCCAGGCAGGTGCTTACGCCACGGAGCCATCTCACCGGCCCCTTTTTCTTCTTTTAAGGTTCCTAGTATGGCGGGAATTCGCCCAAGATCTAGTGACCCACCAGCAGTCAGCTGGGCTGGCTGGCCATTTTATTAAGTCCTTTATATATGTTTTGCTTGACCTATGAGCCTCTTATTTCTGATTGATTTTGGTTGCAGGATGTATATCCCTTTCTTCCAATTACCTGTGTTTTTTGTTGAATTTCTCTGAGTAGCTGTGAAGGAGGTTCCTCCTCTATTCAGCCGTGTTGTCTAATTTTGTTCTTCTGTAAGTGAGATTTAATAATACTCTACTGAGTATACATATCACATTATCTTCATCCACTCATTCGATTGTGGGCACCCAGGCTGGTTCCATATCTTGGCTCTTGTGAATTGTGCCATAATAAACATGGATATTCAGATATCTCTACAGTATGTTGACTTTAATCTCTTGGATGTATACCAAGAAGTGGTATAGCTGGGTCATATCGTAGTTCTGTTTTCAGTTTATTAGGAATCTTCATACCAATTTCCATAATGTATGTAGTAATTTACATTACCCCCTGCAATGTACAAGAATTCCTTTTTCCTGCAACCGCACCAGCATTTATTGCTTTTTTTTTTCTGTATTCTTGGCAATAGGGAGTGAGATAGATTGTAGTTTGATTTGTAATTTCCTTATGGCTATTCTTTTTTTTTTTTAAATGCGGATATCAGGAGTCGAACTCAGGACCTCGCACTTGCCAGGCAGGTGCTTATGCCACTGAGCTATATCACCAGCCCAGGCTATTCTTGATATTAACTCTCTTTCAAAGAGTAACTGACAGAGATTTTCTCCAATTCTGTCGGCTGTCTCTTCACTGTTGGTGTTTTTCTTGCTATAAAGAAACTTTTCAATATGATGTAGTCCCATTTATTGTTACTTACTGTATTAGAGTCCTAGTCAGTTTGTCTTTGTCCATACCAATGGCTATGTTTTCTTTCAGCAGCTTCAGAGTTTCAGGTCTTACATCTATGCTTTTGATCCATTATTGAATTTACTTTTTTACAGGATGATAGATAGAAATCTAGTTTCATTCTACTACATGTTAATAGCCACTTGTCTCAGTGCCATTATTATTAAAGAGGCTGTCTTTGAAATGTATGTTTTTGGCTTGTTTGTCAAGTATCAAATGGCTGCAGTTGTGTGGGATTGTTTCACTGTCCTCTTGTTCTATTCTGTTGGTTTACGTATCTATATTTGTGCTAGTACCATTTGTGTTGTTACTGTGTGGCACTGTAGCATATTTTGAAATCAGGTATTGTGATGCCTCCAGCCGTGTTCTTTTTGCTCAGGATTGCTTTGTCTATTCTGAATCTTTGGGTTTCCATATGAATGACAGGATTGTTTTTTCTTAGTTTTGTGATGAATTTCGTTGGAATTTTGATAAGAATTGCGTTGAGTCTGCAGATAATTTTCAGTAATATTACCTTTTTAACAATACATTATTAATTCTGCCAATGCACAAATATGGGAGGTCTTCCATCTTCTAGTATCTTCAATTTCCTTCTTTAATGTTCTGTAGTTTCCATTGTAGAGGTCTTTTACTTCCTTGGTTTGGTTAATTCCTAGGTGCTTTATTTTATTTTATTTTATTTTATTTTATTTAAACTATTGTGAATAGAATTGTTTTTCTGATTTCTTTCTTTTTCAGCTAGTTCATTACTGTTATACAGAAAAGCTATCAATTTTTTAATGTTGATCTTGTGCCATTTCGGCATTATTGTGCCATTTTGCTGAATTTATGTTTAGGTGTAGCTTTTTTGTGGAGTCACTAGGGTCTTCTAAGAATAGGATTATATGTTCTGGATATAAAGATAATTTGACTTCTTTGTCTTCCATTTCTATTCTTCTTAATTTTTTCACTTGCCTAATTGCTCCAACTAAAATTTCAAGTATAAATTGAAGAGAAGTTGTGAGAGCAGACATTATTGTTTCATTACTGATTTCAGAGGAAATGTTTTCAGTTATTTCCCTTTCAGTATTTTATTGGCCATGAGTGTGTCATATATAGCCAGTATCATGTTCAAACTATGATAGTTTTATACCTGTTTTCTTTTTATTTTATTAGTACATGTTTGCAATACATGAAGTTCACATTCATCTTAGTGAGTAGGTACATGTATATAACATGATTATTTTTTATTCTACTTCCCATCCTTACCCAGATCCCTCCTTTTGTCTCTAGATCCCCTTTCTCTATTTTCATTATTATCCTTAATGTATATATATATTTTAAATATGCAAGTACCTGGAGTTGAACTCAGGACCTTGTGCTTGCCAGGCAGGCGCTTATGCCACTGAGCTGTATCACTGGCCCTCCTTAATGTATTTTTATTTCATATTTATAACAATAATGTTCACATTGATTGTGGGTATTTGTCAAATGTACATGACGCATCTTAAATTTTTAAAATTTCTCTTCCTCTTCCCCTTGCCCTTGATCTTTTAAGCCCATACCATTTGCAAAAGTTCTATCTCCCTGCTTCTATCAAACCTTCATTTTGCTCCTTATTTAAACTTTGCTATATTCAAATGAGAGATAAAATTTGGAACTTAAATTTGTGTGTCTGATTCATTTTACTTAACATTATATTTTCTAGGTGAATCCATTTTCCTACAAATATTGCAAATTTATCCATCTTTATAGCTGAGTAGTATGCCATTGTGTATAGATAACACATTTTCTTCATCCATTCATCTGTTGATGGACATACAGGTTGCTTCCAGGATTTATGAATTGTGCTCCTATAAACATTGGTATGAATGTATCTATGTAATGCAATGTTTCTATCACTGTAGGGAGGATACCTAGAAGGGAAATAGCTGGATCAAATGGAATTTCTAATTTTACTTCTTTCTTGTTACTTTCTCATTGCTGGGCTAAAATACCTGACCCCCAAGGTTAAAGGAGGAAAGATTTATTTTAGCTCACAGCTTGTAGAGGTTTCAGTCCATAGTTAGTTGGCTCCAAGGCAGGGCAGCATAGCAGATGGGCATGGCAGAGGAGAAACATTCCATGGCATAACAGGCAGGAAGAAGGGAGTCTGCCTTCTTTCTGTCCTTTTATCTTCCATCAAGGAATATAAGCCTATTGGTTGGTGCCACTCACACTCAGGGGGTGGGGCTTCCCTCTTCAGTGAATCTATTCAGCCATACTCAGAACAGTGCTAATCCAATTATGTGACTAAGCCAGCTATCACTCACTCTTCATCCATATTAAAACACCCTAAATCCAGCCACCTCTGAAAAGCCCCACCTATGAGCACATGAGGCTTTGGGGGGACATTTAGATACAAGACATAAAATGTTCTTTGAGAAATCTCCATACTGATTTCCATAATGGTTTTACTAGTTTACATTTCCACTAACAATGTAGAAGGATTCTTTTTTCTTTGTAGCAATGACAGCATTTGTTATTATTTGATTTCTCATTATCAAATTTTTTTTCTGTTGTAAGGTGTATTTGTAGTGGTGTATGAATTTGCATGTCTGTAATGGCTAGAGATGTCGAACATTTTTTCATATGTTGATTGGCCATTTGTAGTTCTTCTTCTGAGAAGTGTCTATTCAGTTCACTTGTCCATTTTTTCCTTGGGTCTTTCATTTGAGTGGTCTAATATTTTTGAGTTCTTTATGTATTCTACACAATAGCTGTCTATGAGGACTAGCTTACAAGTTTTTTTTTTTTTTTCATTCTGTAGGTTATCTCACTTCTGCTGGTTGTTTTCTTTGTTGTACAGAAAGGTTTTAATCTGATAGAAAGCTGTTTGTTGATTCTAGGTATTATTTCTTATGCAGTTGGATTCTGTTCAGAATATCCTTACCTACACCTATGACTTCAAGTGTCTTACCGATTTTATCTTCCAGTAGGTTCATTGTTTCTGTTTTAATGTTTAGATATTTGATGCATTTTGATTTTAACTTAGTACATGGTGAGAGATATTGGTCCAGCTTCTATCTTCTGCATATAGACAGCCAGTTTTTCCAGCACCATTTGTTGAATAGAGTATCTTTCCTCTGATGTATGTTTTTGGCCCCTTTGTCAAAGATCAAATACCTGAATGTGCCTGGAGGTTTTTTTGTATCTCCTTTTCTGTTCCATTAATCCACATGTCTGTTTTTGCACTAATACCATGTTGTTTTTACTACTGTTTCTTTGTATTACAACTTGAAATCTGGTATTGTGATGCGTCCTGCTTTGCTGTTGTTGCCCAGTATCACTTTTGTTATTCTGAGTCTTTTCTGGTTCCATATCAATTTTAGGATTGTTTTCTCTAGTTCAGTGAGAAATGCTCTTGGTATTTTGATTGGTTAGTATTAAATCTGTGTATCGGTTTTCGGAGTATGGCCATCTTGACAATATTGGTTCTGCCTATCCAGGAACAGGGAACATCTTTCCATTTTCTGATATCCTCTTCAATCTCCTTTTTCGTAGTACAGATGTCCCTCATTTAATGACCTATTTAATGACTGTTCTTACTTATGACAGAGGCACGCTGTTCAGAGCTAAAACCCGTTGCTCGGAACTATGAGTCATTTGGATTTTTTGTGCACTTCTGTACATCTTGTTGATAGAGCCTCACTGTCTTTTTTTGGTACAGTAAAAAGTACACCTTCTTTATACAGTACACCTTGTTTTTATAGCACTATAATTTTTGCTGATTGCATTGTACAGTAGGGTGCTGTAGTTTTATGTTCTGTTATATGTTACAGTACTTACTGGTTGTAAGAGTAATGCAAATAAAAGCAAACTAATCAATGTGAAGTTTCCTTTGAGCATTTCTTTGTTCTGAGTATTTTAATGTACATGCTATATACAATTCCTCATTTAGTGACCAATTTACTTAATGATGTAGTCACAGGAATGGAACTCAGTCATCAAACAAGACTACCTATACACTGTACTACAGTTTTTGTTGTAGGTCTTTTGTTGTACAGGTTAATCTGTAAGTATTTGATTTGTCTTGATGCTAATGTGAACAGTATTGTTTTCCTAATTTCTCTTTGAGTTTGTTATTGGTATACAGAAATGCTCTTGATTTTTGTGTGTTGATTTTGTATCCCACTGCAGTGCTGGAATTGGTTATTAATTCTAAGAATTTTTTGGTGGACTTCCTTGGGTCTTCTATGTAGAGGATCATATCATCTGCAAATAATGATCTTTCTCTCACCTTATTGCTTTGGCTAATGTTGTGAGAGCTATGTTGAACAGCAGTGGTGATGGTGGGCATCTTTGTCTTGTACCTGACTTTAGAGGGAAAACTTTCAGTTATTCCCCATTTAATATGATGCTGGCCATTGGTTTGTCATGAATGGCTTTTATCAGATTCAGCTAAGGTCCTTCTATACCTATTTTCTTCAGGGTTTTTATCATGAAGACGTGTTGGATTTTGTCAAAACCTTTTTCTGCATCTACTGATATCCATGATTGTGTGGTTTTTGTCCTTGCTTGTGTTTATGTGGTTTTACACATATTGATTTGCATATGTTGAACCATCCTTGCAACCCTGAGATGAAACCTACCTGGTCATGATGTATGATCCTTTTGACTATGTGCTGCATTTTATTTGCCACTTGTTGAGGATTTTTGTATCTATGTTCATTAAAGAGATTGGCCTGTAGTTCTTTGTTTGTTTGTTTGTTTTGTTTTGTTTTGTTTGTAAAGATGGGTCTTTGGTTTTGAGATCAGAGTTATGCTGGCTTCCAGAAGTGATTTTGGAAGCACTCTTTCCCTTTCAATTTCATTGAAGAGTTTGAGGAGTATTGTTGATATATCCTCCTTAAAGTTTTTGTAGAATTCAGCAGTGAATCCATAGGTCCTGGGCTTTTGTAGTATGTGGGATTTTGTTTGTTTGTTTTGTTTTGTTTTGTTTTTTATTTTAAAGAGAAGAAAAAACAAAAAAGAACAAAATTTCAAAACAACATAATAGGGCCGGTGAGATGGCTCAGCGGCTTAAGCGCCTGCCCGGCAAGCGCGAGGGCCCGAGTTCGACTCCCGGAACCCACATACGAAAAAGGGGCCGGTGATATCGCTCAGTGGCACGGGCGCCTGCTGGCGCGCGAGGTCCTGAGGTCGATCCCCCGGTACCCACCAAAAAAAAAAAAAAACAACAACATAATAGGAGGGTAACAATGGTTAATACATTATATATTGTTATCTTTAAATTAGTTACTCATGGTACAAGATACCAGCATTCAGTTGTCCAAACATTACTGGCGCAAACCTTACTCTTCAATGAACTAAGTAAAATTAGTAGTGTATCTATCTTAACCATCTTATATATAAATACAATTTTTTTCCCTTCTTTCTTTTCCCCATTCCCCCATCCCAGTCTCTCTTTCCTTTTGACCAGTTTCTTTCTGATTCACCATATCTCTTGTATATTTTGGATCTTATTTACTCTTTCAGTTTCTCACACTAGGGAGACAATATGATGTTTACACGTGTGCATCCGGTTTATTTCACTTATGAGTATTTTCTCGAGTTGCATCCATTTACCTATAAAAGTCTCCAGTTTATCCTTCTTTATGGCTGAATAGTACTCCATTGTATAAAAATACCACATCTTTTTTATCCATTCCTTGATTATGGGCATTTGGGTTGTTTCCAAGATCTGGCTATTATAAATTGTGCTGCTATAAACATGGGTGCACATATATCGCTGTGGTACGATGTTTTTAATTCTTCTGGGAAGATACCCAGAAGGGGAATAGCTGGGTCAAATGGGACCTCCAATCCTAGTTTTTTGAGGAATCTCCACACTGATTTCCATAGTGGCTATACCAGTCGACACTCCCACCAACAGTGGAGAAGGGTTCCTTTTTCCCCACAGCCCCTCCAGCATTTGTTATTAGTTGATTTCTTAATACTAGCCATTCTTTCTGGGGTGAGATGGTATCTCAGTGTTGTTTTAATTTGCATCTCTCGAATGACTAGTGATGTTGCACATTTTTTTGTATAGTTATTTGCGATTTGTGTATTTATTGCCCATTTTTGGAGTGGGTCTTTAAATTTGGGAGGTCTGATTTTTTTGAGTTCTTTGTATGTTCTCGATAGTAATCCTTTGTCTGAGGAACAGCTGGCAAACATTTTTTCCCACGTTGTGGGTTGTCTCTTCACTCTGTTGGTGGTTTCTCTTGCTGTGCAAAAGCTTTTTAATAAGATGAGATCCCAGTTGTTGCTTCTTTGCGATAGTTCCTGTGCAGTTGAGGTTTTATTCATAAAGTCTTTGCCTACACCAATGTCTTCAAGTATTTTACCTATCCTACCGTCCAGTAGATTTAATGTTTCTGTTTTAATATTTAGATCTCTGATCCATTTTGAATTTAGTTTAGTGCATGGTGAAAAATATGGGTCTAGTTTTAATCTTCGGCATGTGCAGAGCCAATTTTTCCAGCACCATTTATTAAAGAGGCTATCATTCTTCCAGTGAATGTGTTTGGCACCTTTGTCAAAGATAAGGTGGCTTAGTATGTCTGGAGTTGTTTCAGCATCTTCTAATCTGTTCCATTGATCTTTGGGTCTGTTTTTTTTTTTGCCAATACCACACTGTTTTTATCACAGTAGCTTTATAGTATAATTTCAAGTTGGGGATTGTGATGCCCCCTGCCTTGCCTTTGTGGCCCAGAATTGCCTTTGCTATTCTAGGTCTCTTCTGATTCCAAATGAATTTTAGGATTGTTTTCTCTAATTTGAGTGTACAGAAAGGCTATTGATTTTTGAGGATTGACTTTGTATCCAGCTACACTACTGAATTTGCTTATTAAATCTAGCAGTTTTTTAGTGGAGTTTTTGGGGTCTTCTGTGTAGAGTATCATGTTATCTGCAAATAATGATAATTTAACTTCTTCCTTTCCAATCATTATTCCTTTTATTTCTTTCTCTTGTCTAATGGCTCTGGCCAAAGTTTCCAGGACTATGTTGACTTAAGAGTGGGGACAGTGGACATCCTTGTCTTGTTCCTGATTTTAGAGGGAAGGCTTTCAGTTTTTGTCCATTTAGTATAATATTGGCTGTTGGTTTGTCATAGATAGCTTTTATCAGATTGAGGTAAAGACCATCTAATCCAATTTTCTGTAGGGTTTTTATCATGAATAGGTGCTGGACTTTGTCAAAAGCTTTTTCTCCATCTATTGAAATGATCATATGATTTTTGTCTTTGGTTCTGTTAATATGGTGTATTATATTTATTGATTTACATATATTGAACCATCCCTGCATCCCTGGGATGAATCCAACTTGGTCATGGTGTATAATCTTCTTGATGATTTGCTGGATTCTGTTTGCTAGTATCTTATTGAGGATTTTTGCATCTATGTTCATTAGGGAGATTGGCTTGTAGTTCTCTTTCTTAGTTGGGTCCTTCTCTGGTTCTAGTATCAGGGTAATGCTTGCTTCCAGGAATGAATTTGGGAGTATTGCTTCCCTTTCAATTTCATTAAAGAGTTTGAGAAGTGTTGGTGTTAGGTCTTCTCTAAATTTCTTGTAGAATTCGGCATTGAATCCATCAGGGCCTGGGCTTTTCTTTGTTGGGAGGTTTTTAATTACATCTTCGATTTCATTGGTTGGTATTGGTTTATTTAGCATTTTTATATCTTCTTGATTCACCTTTGGTAATTCATACGTATCTAGGAATCTGTCCATTTCTTCTGCATTTTCCATCTTATTAGAATATAAATTTTCAAATAGGTATAGATGATCTTCTGGATTTCTGCAGGGTCCATCGTGATATTACCCTTTTCATTCTTAATTGCATGGATTTGAGTCTTTTCTTTTCTTTTTTAAATAAGGTTGGATAAAGGTTTGTCAATCTTATTTATTCTTTCAAAGAACCAACTCTTTGCTTCATTGGTTCTTTGTATTGTTTTTTATAGTCTCCAATATGTTAATTTCTGCTCTGATCTTTATAATTTCCTCCCTTATACAAGCTTTTGGCTTAGCCTGATCTTCCTTTTCTAGAAGTTTGAGGTTCACCATTAAGTTGTTTATTTGCTCTTGCTCTATTTTCCTAATAACAGGTATTTAATGCTATAAATTTCCCTCTTAGGACTGCTTTCATTGTATCCCATAAGTTCCGGTATGTTGTACTGTCATTATCATTCTGTTGTAGAAAGTGTCTAATTTCTTCTTTAATTTCATCTGTGACCCGTTGGTTGTTCAGGAGGGTGCTGTTTAATTTCCATATGTTTAGGAAGTTCTTGTGATTTCTTTTGTCATTGATTTCCAATTTCATTGCACTATGGTCTGATAATATGCATGGGATAATTTGCATTTACTTAAGCAAGTTTTATGAGCTATTATGTGGTCTATTTTGGAGAACGTCACGTGTGCAGCTGAGAAGAATGTGTATTCTGATGTTGTGGGGTGGAACACTCTGTAGACATCTACTAAGTCCATTTGTTCAAAAGTTTGGTTCAGTTCTAATATTTCATTATTGATTTTTTGTCTAGTTGATCTGTGTTTTTGTGACAGTGGAGTATTGAGATCCCCCAATATAATTGTATTAGTGCTTATTTGATTTTTCATGTCCTTTAATACTTGTTTTATGTAGTTGGGTGCACTGGTATTTGTTGCATATATATTTATGATCGTTATCTCTTCCTCTTGGAATGTTCCCTTTACAAGGATGTAATGACCATCTTTATCTCTCTGAATCATTCTTGGCTTGAAATTCACTTTGTCTGCAAAAAGAATAGCTACCCCTGCTTTTTTCTGGGTTCCTGTCGCATGGAGTATTGTTTTCCATCCTTTGACTTTCAGTCTGTGAATTTCTTTCTGAATTAAATGTGTTTCTTGTATACAGCATATTGTTGGATCTTGCTTCTTGATCCATTTTGCCAGTCTGTGCCTTTTGATTGGTGAATTGAGACCATTAACATTGATGGTTAAAACTGATATGTATTGACTTATCCTTGTCATGGTATTTTCCTGTTGTTGGTTCCCCCTCTTCCCCCCACCCCGTTTAATTATTTGCCCTGCCTGGTGGATTCCTTCTGTTGGGGTTCCTGGAGTGGTAGTCCTTGTTATCTCTTTCTAGAATGTCCTTCAGAACATTTTGGAGTGCTGGTTTGGTGGTCATAAATTTTCTCAGATGTTTCTTGTCATGGAAGTATTTTATTTCTCCATCAATTTTGAAAGATAGTTTTGCAGAGTACATCAATCTGGGTTGAAAGTTATTTTCCTTTAGAGCTTGAAATACATCATTCCAAGATCTTCTTGACTTGAGGGTTTGTGCTGAAAAGTCAGCTGTGATTCTGATGGGCTTCCCTTTATAGGTGATTTGTCTCTTCTCCCTAACAGTTTTTAAGATTCTGATCTTGTGTTGAATTTCTGGGATCTTGACTATGATATGTCTGGCTGAAGATTTTTTTTTTATCGTGGCTAGTTGGAGTTGATAAGCCTCATTTATCTTAACATCAAATTCTTTTTCTCTACCAGGGAAATTATCTGTGATAATGTCTGTGAACAGGGTCCTGATGTCATTTATGCTATCTCTTGCTTTTTCATTGATTCCAATCAGTCTTATGTTATTTTTCTTTGTGTCATCTAGCAGCTGGTGGATTGATTTTTCATGGTCCCTTGCTATGTTTAAGAATTCTTTCTTTTCATGCTCACTAATCGCAAGGCTGTCTTCTATATCTGAGATCCTGTCCTCACATTGGCTTAATCTGCTACAAATACTTTCAAGGGAATTTTTGTTCTCCTGGATATCTGCTTGAATCTGCTTTATGGATTCCATTTCTTTCCTATGGTGAGTATTCATGGCTTCCATCATTTTCTTAAGATTGTCTATTTTTTTGTCTGTGTCTTCTCTAGCATCCTTAAGCATGGTCTTCATTGTAGACATTATCTCTGCAGTTATCTGAGAAATTATTTCTGATTTAAATTTTTCCAGAGCCTCATTCAACTGCTTTGTTGTTACCACTTCAGAGATGCCAGGTGGGTGGCTTTCAGTTTGTCCCACCTCATTGCCCCCTGGGTTTGCCTTTGGTGAACTGGATGTGTAGGGTTGCATCTTGTTTAAGTGTTGTCTCATTTTCTTTTCTTTCTTTAGTTTAATTCCTGGGGTGATGTTTGTAAATTACCTATGGTATGTTGCTTTATTGCTAGTGTTTAAAATCTTTAGGAGATGACTACTTCTCTGTGGTATCTTCCAAGTGTAGCTTATTTCTGGGTTTTGAGCCTGCTGCTCTTTCCTAGCTCTTCAATTTGTTGAGCATGAGAAGTTGCTGCCTGTTTGGCCCAGTCCTTGGTCTTTGGTACTGTGCCACTGTATTTTCTGTGACCCTTAGTCAGTCTGAGTCATGGAATACTCAGTCATGGAAGAAAAGGTACTTAGAACAATTATGTCACTTTTGGCTATAATGGTACCTAAAGCATCAAACACAGCCTAGAACATGACAGCCTGAGCTAACCAGTTATTTGCCACTTTTAACCGTATAAAGTAGAGTTGTGGTTATATAACAAAATCTAAAACACACCAGAAAAATTATATGCAGTATACAAGTCCTTAATATGTCCATTTTGCCCTCAGGAGTTTAAATTTAAAATGAGTTAAGGAGGAAATAGAGAATTGGGAGAAGAGGAAGGAATTAGATGTAAGGCTGGAGGACCAAGAGGGATCCCGCTAACATTGGGAAACTGGTGCAGAGGACTGGTGGGAAAAAGAGAAGGAAGGGATAAAAGGAAGAACAGATCAGAACCACAATCATAAGGAGGTTAGAGGCTCTGTTTACACTCATATAAAAAGCAGATAGAATAATGAAGGAAAGAGCAAACAGACAAACAAAAACAACCAAACAAACAACCCCCCTCACAAAAAAACACCTTCACCAGAACAAAAAACAAATGAAAGAGAAAAAAAAATTCACTTCTGGGTTTTGACTCTGCTGTAGGCAGGCACCATGTGGTGACAGAATCCTGTTCCGTGCAGATCTGTCCCAGCAAGCCAGCAGCAGACCTTTGGTGGGGCAGTGAGCAGTGGCCTGTACTCTCTGGCGGAGACCAATCTCATTCGCCCGCCGCGGTCTGTGCACTTTATGCGGGCCTGAGCGCCGTGGTGCCACGCTGAGTTCCAAGCGCTGTGTTTTGGCGCGGCGCTCTTTCTCTGCTCCCCTCACAATGGCGCCCGGCCAATCGCTCTCTCAGGCGGGAGGGCTGCGTCTCAGAGGCACTCACCGCCAGCTAGCGCAGTCCTTCACTGCTCCCCTGCGCCACCGCCACCGCTGTCTCGCGTTCCTCCGCGGAAGCCCCCCGGCTGATGGTAAGCACTGGTGAGAATGCAGGAATGCAGCCTTCTCCAGTGATTGAAGGGGGTTGATGTGGGGAAGGGCTGGTGTAGACAAACTGTCCCAGGAGTCTGGTCTCTGTAGCTCTTGTTTGGTCCCTCAGACTATTTGCCACACTTTCAGAGGAGATGGAGTGGGGATGTTCGGACAAGCCAGGGCAGCATCCACTTCCACTTTTCAGCTATCCATTTGTTTGGTTTGACCTACATATATCATCTTCCCAATTAATTGTCTGTTTCAGAGTAAAATCCCCTCTTTAGCTTTGGAATATCTTCTTTCTCCATGAGAAAGAAGAAATTCTTCTCTGAGTTTCTCTGACACAACTCCTCCTATCATCATCCATGTTGGATCCCTTTATACTCATTTTCATCAGAGCTTTTATAAGAGCTAGTGAATTTTGTTGAAGGCTTTCTCTGCATCCATTAAGATGACCATGTGGTTTTTTAGCATTGATTGATTTTTATGATGTATCACATTTATTGATTTGCTTATATTGAACCATCCTTGCATCCATGCAGTGAAACCAATGTGGTTTCAATGTATGATCTTTTTATTTTATTTATTTATTTATTTATTTAATTTTTAATTTTTTTGGTGGGTACTGGGGGTCGACCTCAAGACCTCACGCGCCAGCAGGCGCCCATGCCACTGAGCGATATCACCAGCCCTTTTCTTGTATGTGGGATCCGGGAGTCGAACTCCGGCCCTCGCGCTTGCCAGGCAGGCGCTTATGCCGCTGAGCCATCTCACCGGCCCTGTATGATCTTTTTAATGTATTGCTGAATCCAGTTTGCAAGTACGTTCTTGAGGGTTTTTGCATCTATATTCATCATGAATATTTGCTTATAGTTTTCTTTTTGTGTTGTTTCCTTATCCAGTTTTGGCATCAGAGTACTATTGGCCCTGTAGAATGAGGTAGGAAGATTTCCTTTCCTTTCTACTTCATGGGGTAGAACGAGGCACTGGTGTTATTTCTTCTTTAATGATCTGGTGAAATTCAGGGGGACCTGTCTGGACCTGGGATTTTTGTTGTTGGAAGATATTTTTACTCATTTAATCTCACTGCTTTTTATTCTCTTTAGGCATTTTATATCCTTTTGATTCAACTTCAGTAGGTCATATGTGTCTAGCAATTGATCCATTTCTTCTGGATTCTACAATTTTTTGGAATATAAGTTATCAAAATAGTCCATCATGATACTCTGGATTTCAGTGGTGTCTGTTGCAACAACCCCTTGTTCATCTCTAATATATTGATTTGGGTCTTCTCCATTTTTCTCTTTGTTAGTTTGACTAAGGGTTGTAAACTCTTCTTGTGTTTTCAAAGAAGCAATTCTTTATTTTATTGATCATGGCTGTTGTGCTTTTAGTCTCTGATTAATTTCAGCTAGGGTCTTTATTATTTTGTTCATTCTGTTGCATTTGATTTTGGATTGTTCTTTTTTTGTGTGTGTGGGTTTCATTAGATCATTTAGTTGCAGTCTCTGGTTGGTTGATGTAGGCATTTGTGGATATAAACTTACCTCTTAGAACTTCCTTCTCTATATCACAGAGATTCTGGTATGTTATGTTTCCATTCTCTTGTGATTGTAGGAATTAAAATATTCAACCCTTGATTTCTTCAATTGCACACTGATCTTCAAAAGTGAATTGTCTAATCTTTATGTGTTTGTATAATTTTATAGTTTCTCTTGTAGTCGATGTCCACTTTTACTCTAGTATGAGTGGGTAAGATGTAAGAAATTATCTATTTTTTTGTATTTGTTAAGATTTGTCTTAATGGACCAAACTATCATCTGTTTTGGAGACTACTCCATGAGGTGCTAAAAAAGAAGCTGATTTCCACAATTTTTGGATGGAATGTTGTGTAGATCTGTGTTGACCCTATTTGATCTATGGTGCAGTTTAACAGGGATTTTTTGTTGTGGTGGTTAATTTTTTTCTGGATGACTTAACTTTTGGTAGAGTATTGAAATTACAAACTATGTTGTGGTTTGTGCATCTGATGAGATGGATGTTTCTTCATTATTTAAGTTACAATCATGTTATTGATCATTCTTTTTTTGGAGGGCTCTCTCCCCGGTACTAGTCAGAGTAGAGAAAGCAAACCACAGTATCAATGATAGAGTAACAACAATAACGTTGAAGATATTGAAATGCAGTAAAAACCAATTAATAGCAACAACTATACCATGATTAACAATAGAAAAGAAAGCAACAGAAGAATACAGAGTAATCTAAAAGACAAACAGGTTATAAAATTTAAAGGTAAAAGTTATGAAGTATAAATAATAAAATAAAGTGGCCAGTTTCTGGCCCTTTCCTATCCAGTGCTCTTTCCAAACCATTCAGCTTCCCAGCTGCCATGAAGTGAGTGGCATTCCTCTGCCAAGCCATCCCTTCATAGTGTTTCTAAGTTGGAGCCAGCTGAGCATGGAATGAAACCTCTAAAATTGTGAAATGTAACAAACCACTCCTCTTTAAAATTGTGGGCATTTTGTCCCAGCAATGAGAAAGCTGAACAATAAGGAATTTATACATTTCTTTAAGATTTTACAATTTATTCAAATGTAAATGTTCAAAGTAGTTTCTAATAACCCTTTATAGTTCATGGTGTGTGTGGTAATTTCACCTATTTGCATCCAATTTTATTAATTTGGGTCTTCTCTTTTTCATTGGTAAATTTGACTAAGGGTTTGTTAATCTTGTTTATCTTTTCAAAGATGAACTCTTCTACTTATTGGTGCTTTGTATTGTTCTTTTGCCTCTATTTCATTAACTTCTGCTACGATCTTCATTGTTGACTTCCTTCTGTTTTAGGGTTTGCTTTTTCCCTTGTATCTAAGACCCTGAGATGCATAGTAAGATATTTATTTGTGATCACTCTGTTTTTCTGATAGAGGCACTCATAGCTATAAGTTTCACTGCAGGAACTCCTTTCATTGTGTCTCATAGATTGTGATATTTTATTCTATTTTTTTATTTGATTATAGGAAATTTTAGACTTCTGTCTTGATCTCTTTGATGACTCACTGATAATTCAAATATATGTTATTTAACCCTCAGGTGTTTGTGTAGTTTTTGTAGTTTATTTTGCTGTTCATTTCTAGCTTTATTCCATTTTGATAGGATACATAAGTGTATTTCAAATTTTTTGTATTTATTAGGGCTTGCTTTATGGCTTATGGTATGGGCTATTTTGGAGAAAGTTCCATGGACTGTTAAAAAGAAAGTATATTCTGCTGTCATTGAATCCAGTCCTTTACAGATTTCTGTGAAGTCCATTTCATCAGTAGTGTAATTTAACTCTGATTATCCTTTGTTGATTTTTTTGTCTAGTTGACCTATTTATTTTAGTAAGTGTGGTCTTGAAGTCACCCTCTATGATTATATTGTGTTCTTTGATGCTTTTTGTTGAAAGAGTTGGTTTATAAAAGTAAGTGTGCCAGGTTTCAGTACATATACGTTTACAATAGTTATCTCTTCTTGATGAATGATTCCCTTTACCAATATGTAGTGGCCTTCTTTCTATCTTCTAATTTTAGTTTGAAATCACCTGACAAGGTGTAACTGCTTGTTAGTGTAAGTGTAACTACTGCTGGTTGTTTTTAGGCTCTAGTTGCTGATTGTATCATTTCTATGTTTTCACATTTGGTGTTTGTTTGCCTTTATTGATGAGAAGTGTTTCTTGTATGCAACATGTAGTTGGGTCTTCCTTTATGAACTAATCTGGCAGTCTCTGCTTTTAATTGGAGAATTCAAACCATGTACCTGATGTGCTCTTGTGAGAGGTATGCACTGTTTCCTGTCATTTTTTTTTATTATTATTTTCTCAGTTCTGATAGTGTATCTTCTTTCCCAGTGAGACTTTTTTCTTTCCTTTAGTCCTGTGGTTGTAATTGTCCTCCTTTTTCTCTGTTGAGGATTCTCTTGAGAACTTTCTGCAGTGCTGATTTAATGACCATAAATTTAATTTACATATGTCTTGGAAATCTCTATTTTTCATTATCATTTGAGGGATAGCCTTGGTAGGTATAGTAATCCGGGTTGGCTTACATTTTCCTTTAAGCCATGAAATATATCATTCACAGTGTTTTAGTAGTTTTAGTTGAGAAATCTGCTATTATTGTGATAGATTTGCCATTGTAAGTGATTTGGCATTTCTCTTTAACTCCTTTTAATATTCCTTTTTTTTTTTTGTTCTGAATTTTGGCAGCTTTATGAGAACTGGTTATGAAGAGGTTCATCTTAGGTCATGTGTATTTGGGGTTCTAAATGCCTCCAAAACATTGGTATTATCTCGTTCCCAAAATTTGGCAGTTTCTTCCCTGTAATTTTAGTACATATTTATTTTATATGCCATTAGCTTGTATTTCATCACGCACCTGAAGTCCAGGGCATTTTAAATTTTTTCCTTTTATGGTTGTTTGAGTGCTCTTGGATAATCTTTCATTGTTTCTTTCTTTCTTTCTTTCTTTCTTTCTTTCTTTCTTTCTTTCTTTCTTTCGTTCGTTCTTTCTTTCTTTCTTTCTTTCTTTCTTTCTTTCTTTCTTTCTTTCTTTCTTTCTTTCTTTCTTTCGTTCGTTCTTTCTTTCTTTCTTTCTTTCTTTTCTTATGTGGGTACCGGGAGTCAACCTCAGGACCTCGTGCTTGCCAGCAGGTGCTTGTGCCACTGAGTGATATCACTGGCCCTTTTTCTCCTTTACGTGAGTACCAGGAGTCAAACTCAGGACCTCGTGCTTGCCAGGCAGGCGCTTATGCCACTGAGCTATCTCACTGGCCCTTTCATTGTTTCTTATTATTTTTTCTTTATTACTTTCTGATAGTTCTAGTACATCTACTTTGTCGTCAAGCACAGATGTTGTTTCGTCTTGTCTTTTGCCATGACTTTTAGTTGAGCTTTTTATTTGACTAATTGAGGATTTCATTTCAGCTCTTTTTCAGAACATCTATTTACTGAAGGGTTGTTTTGTGTACTGTGTTATCACCTTTAATGCATTCACCCGTTTATATTTGTTTTGAGCTCATTGATCATTTTAATAATTTATCCATTCAGCTGCTTATTTGTATCTTTTTTTTTCTCATTGACCATTTTACCTGTCACTTTTTTAATTGTTTGTCTGGAATTTGTTCCATATAAACACCAGTGAGATCAGTTTGGGGGAATTATGAGTTTTTCACAGGTATCTTGTTTTTTGTGTTCTCAGGATTTGCAGATCAGCTGAAATGGATATCTCTACCACTGTTGTGTGGAAATCTTTTTAGTGAGTCCTTTCTTTTGGGTATGTGCTCTTGGCAGTGTGTGTATCTCATTGTGAAAGCACATACTCATCCTATTAAAAGTAGTAGATTAAATGCCTAGCATTACTTTCTGGGGAGAGACTAAGTACCAGTAACACCTATATCTAAAGAATCACTCCTTTTGGGACATATACTTAAAAAAAAAATAAAACTATGCAAGTGTTGTGGCGCATGCCTATAATTCTATTGTTCTAGGAGGGTGAAGCAGGAAGATCTAGAATTCAGGCTCAGTCTGGGCACTTGGTGACTTAGTGAGACCCTGTCTCAAATTTAAAAAGGCTTGTGTGTTTAGCTCAGTGTGAAGGCTCTCATCAGGTTCAATCACCACTACTGGAAAAAGTCCTCTAATATCTCAGTAACCTAGAAAAAGAAAGGAAGAGTAATACTATGAGGTTAAGAAAAATGAGAAAAAATAGTTATTAATAATTATACATATTTCAGAAGGGGGAATGGAAGGGAGATTGGAGAGGGTATGAGAAGGGAAGGAATCAAAGAAGGGAAGGGAGGATGAATAGAAAATAAGAGAAGATATGAAGGGATTGAACCTCATTAATTAATAGAAATACTAAGTCAGAAAATTTTATGAAACAACCCTTGGTGTGGGAGAACCGTACAAACCAGACATTATAGAAGCAAAACGGAAACTTACACTTGTATTTACTTACATATACACATATGCTCTCCCATGCACATGAGAAGGAAAATAAAAGTGTAAATACTTGGTCCCTTTTCCTCCCTGTGGGGTATTTACAATAGGGAAAAATATTCTCCTGAGACTCGTGTTGCTGGACATTGTCTAATGAAACGGGGATGTGAAAATCTTTTTCCCCTCAACATTTTTAACTACAGAGTTCTCTTTCTGTGCCTCTGTCCAAGTAGGAAACACCAGTGAGGTCAGTGTGGAGCTATGGCCTGCTGGTAGCAAATGAGCACTTGGGCAGGTCTGCCAGTGGCTGGACTGGCCCACACCCACCACTCATTCTCCTGGGTACCTGGACTGTGGGTGCTGGGAAAACCCAGGCAGTCCACCAAATCCCTCTTTCACTTAGGCCTTGGGCATAGGACTATGGGCCAAAGCTCCATAGATTTCCAGACTCTGCTCTAGGAGCCTTGGCTGCTAGTGTTGCCCAATGCCCAGTTTGCTCTGAATGCCTCCCAGCACAGCCAAGGGGTTGCTGCTGGGTTGCTGTTGGGATTAGCAGCCTTGGGCATGCAGCCTTCCTTCTGGTGGTCCCTGCAGTGGGGACCCAGAGTAAGACCCTCTCCAAGGCAAAACCTCACGCGCATGAGCTCTTTTCCTGCCACAGCATTCAAACTGTCTTTGTTTCCCAGGTCCTGCCCTTTCCCTTTCTGGTGCTGCCCTCTGCCTGTCTGACTGTGCTCACTGCTGGCTGTTAGTCTCATCCTCCGTCCACCCAGCTGGGACTTGCCCAGCTGATACATAGTTCCTTCTCCTGTGAGCCAGGTGCTGGAGGGCTTCCCCCAACCCCATATATTCAGCTTTTCTGTGTCACAGTTGCCGTTCTCCAGGGCTCAAGCTAATCATTATGGCAGGTGTCTACATGGAGCAAGTGTCAGTATGTTCCTGTTGCTTTAGACTTGTGAGTGGTGGCTGCCTCTATTCCCCTATCTTCTGCAAGTCTTAGACATCCCTTCCTCTACAATATTTGACTTTACAAAGCACCAAATCCCAGGTTTAGTGTAGCTTATAGCAAAGAGCCTAGCCTTGTGGAAAACCCAAGGGAATTCATATTTCTACCTAAGTGAGTGTGGGCAAGTTACTCTTTGAGAATCAGTTCTATCACCTGCAAATGGAGGATGAGCTGTTCTTTGCATGATGCTTGGAGGTTTAAATGAGGTAATCCATGTATGGTCTTAATGATTTACAATAATTCTATCCTCATCACCAGCCTGAAAGATCATATGCAGACATTTTCCAGCCATTCCTGCATTTCCTGAGGCAGGGATTTCTCCAAAGTGAAGGTTTACTTCTCTTGCCTATCTGTGGTATTTTGTAAAGCTACACAAATAATAAAAGTACCAGGTGAGTATGGAAAAGATCATGGCAGAGGAGTTGTTTTTTCCAAGAAAAAGTGCTAATTTCAGCAATGAAGGGAGGTACTGTTGAGCTGTGGGTGATTCAGTTGAATTGAGTGTGGAACTTTCCTCTCCTCCCAAAGAAGATGGTTTGCCGCTACACTGATTAGCCCACAACATCACATAGGGAATAAAGGAACCATGCGTAAGATTAATATGTTCCCCTGCATCAATAAGTTAGGGCTACAGCAGACAGTAGGTTTAGGGGCTTGCCCTCTACCAGTTCCTGCACAATGGATACCCAAATGACCCTTTCAGTGACCATATTGCATTTTGACCTAACAATGACAGTGTCCTGTACACTGAATTTGCTATTAGGGCTTGGCTAGAAAGTGGAAAAGAGTGTTATGGTGATGAATCAAAATAGTACCTTAATGAACCCATTGGGAATGACTGTAGAGGTCCTGTGGTGCAATCCATACTTACAGATGAGTCTCCTATGTTTGGATTGGTGAAAGGGCACCTGAATAATCTGGAGCACATGCAGAGTTGTGAAGAGAAGCAAGGTCAGGTGAAATGCAGCAGCTCCTGGGCTTGGTTCCCTGGGGAGTCCTGTACCTACCACTTTGGACAAAACGCTCAGCCTCTTTGTGCTTCAGTTTCTGCACAGCACAGCGGGAACTTATTGACTTTCAGCACAGGGTGGGTGGGTGGGTGGTGGGTACAAACAGAACATTGGATCTAAAATGAATTTATGGGAGAGAACTTAAACCATAGGCTCAATGCAGGTCAAGAACCTAACCCTAACACTAACCTAACCCTAAACCTATCAGGGCTTGATATTTAGATCCTCCTGCCTCAGCTTTCCAGAGTGCTAGTATTGTAGGTGTGTACCACCATTACTGGTTGGAGTTAAAAAAAAAAAATGGAGTGCAATATCCAGTAACGGAATCTGAGACATTGGCCCTATGTGTTGGGGTATATATAGGTTGGAGAGCAAATCTCTTTGCACATAACAGGAATAAAAATACTTGAGCAATTTCCTTTTGTATACAGTGAGGAGATAGACTTGTTGGGAGTGTTAAATGGAATGATAGTGTAAGTATCACAAATTGCATTTGAATCATTACCAAGGTCAATTTAGCAACTTTCTCTGCAAGTTCAGGTCAGAGAGTGTCCAGAACTCAAAAGATACAGTAGAAGAGGAAGGTCCAATAATTTTCTTTTCCCAGTTCTTTGAGAACTGATGAAAATATGATCTCCAACACATTGTAGGATGACAGTGAAGTGCTTAACAATGAGAAAAATCCTGAAGGAATATTAAGATTTTCAAATATGCATACATGATCTTACTGAAAAGCCAAAGGTATTTCAAGATCTGTAGAACAAGTATAAGGAACTTGGAATTTGTCTACACGGGGCAAGCAAAGTGAAAAGTTCAAGAGTTACTCAGATGAATAGATTCTAGGAAAGTTTGGTGGATCGTTCAAAGGAGCACTTGTCTTCCTCCTGTCCTCTCCATGTCCCCCATCACCTAACTCCCGGTTTTCCACCAACATATTCTTGTCTGCATTAGGTGTATGCATTTACCTCAACCCATTATTTCACTGGATAGAGATAGGGCTTGGCTACATATATACATATAAAATACACGTAGATCTTCCAAGAATATTAGACAGGTGAAGGACTGATCCAAATTCTCCTTTCCTTTATCATGCACCTCCACCCAAAGGCAAAGTAAATGGTGCATTAGTAATCTTCAAGTGAGTTAGCATGGAGTCCTTATATCTCAAATCCAGGCCTTCCTCTCAGGGGTCTAAATTACTTGGAATACTCTCTAGACCTGACTATAAACCTTTTTAGATACACAGCATATTCCATATATCCTTAGATCATATGCACAATCTAAATAATGACACCCTGATTTATTTCCTTATTTATCAAAGCTCATCCTTCAATTTGAACAATACCTGCCTCTTCTTTTCTTGGTTTCTGAATCAGCTGAGAGTATCTGTGAGCAAGATTGTGTCTTTGGAACTGATCTTGACAGTAACTGTGTAGAGTTGGCCTAGGGAGATGAGGATGGGGATGGATTTGGAAAGAACATGAATAGCTCCTGCTTTCAGCAGGCTTACACTCATTTTATACTCATCTGTTATCTTGTTTCTAAGCAGTAGGCTGAGGAGAGTGTTCAGATGGGATGTGATGACCAGGGACTCAGTGGAAATATTTAAACATTAATAAATGAGTTTCATTTTTGTTTGCAAGTGACATACAGTAGGTACACTCAGAACGACTAAATAAGACAATCAAAAAATTTTTTTAATTAACGCATTTATTGATTTCTTCTAGAGAGCTAATTCCAAGGTGTCCATTTTATCCATGGCTACATACAATGATTGAATGGATTAGATACTTGTTAAATCTCCAAAAATCAGAGATAGGATTTAAGAAATTATGTGCAGGAGTTCTACTGATCTGTCAGCCAGGACTTTTTGGGTCACGGATTGAAATGGAGGGAAACAATGTCAAAGGAGAAGGATAATAAAAGAGGAGCACTCCCAGAAATCAGAATACTCTGGGCTGTAGCTGTAGACATGGATTTAAAGGACTTTGCCATCCTGGAACCACTGAGGCCATGGTAAGAGTTAGGTCAGTCTCTAAAGCCATGTCTTAGCCACACTAATGCAGCTAAACAATAATGCAAACACAAAAAGGATTTTTACTGAATTTGAAGTACATTGTGTTTTATTTCCCCATAACGCATATAGAGTCCTAGTCATGTTTTACTCTGGCTGTCACTAAGTTTGCTTGTGTTACCTGAATGTATACCTACTATCTCAATGGCAAGTGTTAGAAGCATGAATTGAGAGACTGAAGGGACTTGACTTTTACCACAGAAAGATTACGTGTGGACACATACGAGGAAACTGGACATAACTCTTGGGAAAATTCAAACGCTGAATTTCTGAGTATTTAAAGGGTATGAATATTGCCATCCTAGGCACTAAAAAACAAGTAGAAGCTCCTTCATCCACCCTAGCCAGTATGCGTGGCTCCAAGTGCTGGGACATGGGTTGGCTTTCTAATCAGTTCGGTGAGGGCAGTGGAAATCCAGCAGGAAACGTAGAAGTTTTCTTGCTGCCCTGTTCTTCCCTAAGTGCATTTTGTAGAAATGTTCATTTAGTTCTGCAGTGTTTTCCCTGACCGCTTCTCCCACAAACTCTTCTCTTGCACCTGGGTTCTCTGGTTTGAAGAAGGGTAGAAGTCTGATGGTTCCCATCATGTGTACATGCCATAGGTGTAGGCTCATGTAACGTCTTGGGCCTTGAGTGTTGGGCCTTGAGTGTTCGCTGTGAGGATGGCACTACCGGAATGATGATGCTTCTGTGTGAACTGCTGATGAGAAATGCTCTGGATTGGGTACTGACCAGGCTTCTCTAGTGTTTGAGGCACTTTTCTTTATTTCTTGGGATTAAAATCATTTTCAGCAGGTCACCTGTCTCATCTGGGTGCGTGGACAAGTTGCTTGTTTTCCGTATGTTTTCCATGCACCTTCCTTGCTGTGTCTTTACATGGAATCGTCTCAGAAGTGTCACCAGGACGACTTTCATCATCACCATGGCAATGTATTTCCCTGCACAGCTTCGGGGCCCAAAGCCAAATGGCTGAAAATACCTGTAAGGAACCTGTGAAAATGATGAGACAGTTACCACATTGGGAAAGACCAGAGTCTTGCAATACGGTGTCTGATTCGCTCTGAAGACACTGGTCAGTCACAACGCTTAGTTTTGGGGTCTCAGGCACCTGTGATGGTTCTTCACTGAGATGAAGGAATGAGACGAAATAAGCCCCTTTCCTCATCCAGAGATTTACCTCTGGTGATACAGACCCAACCTCAGAGGCTCCCCTTTTGCCTTTCATGCAAGTGAGCTGCAGTAAAGGGATGCAAATCAACTTATTATACGTAATGTTAGGAAACCAAGCCAGCTCTGTAGAACAGCCAGTTGTTTGACTGCTTTGAAGTCACTAAGGCAAAGTGTGGTTTCAGGTGCTGCCATGCAAATGGACAAATACAGGAAACAGATGTGCATTCTTGGCCTATCTGTGCCAAGCATTTGTTTTTAAGTATGCTGGAAATTAACGAGGATCACATCTTTTTGTCATGTTTACATAGTCCCTGGCATATAGTAGTTGCTCTTACATTTTTGTTGGTGAGTTGACTGATTTGCAAGGCGTTATCTGGATTTCCTATGTAGAAACAGGCTAAATTAGCATAGTACATTAACATTGTGTTTCCAGAGTGGATTTATAATGAGGTGAAGAGACAAATAGGGCACTTAGGCTTAAAAATACTGTCAGTTAAATTTTGATATGATGAGGCAGAATCTCCAGTATTCATCAATGATATAAAAAACTGGAAATTTAAGACCCCCAAAGCAGCACTCCAGAAACTTCTCAAGAGTATTCTAGAAAGAAACAGTAACCTGAATGATGTCAAAAGGTACAGGAGAATGAATGCATTATGTTGGGTAAGCTGTTAAGTAGGGGGTGGGGGTAGGGTGGGGCGGGGAAGGAATCAGCAACAGGAAAATAATGCAATGACAGGAATAAGTCAGTACCTTCCAGTAATAACTCTCGGTGTGAATGGAACCCAGTTCCTAATCAAAAGACTCAGGTTGACAGACTGGATCAAACTATGAAACTGAATGTGATGTTATATACAAGACACACATTTAATCCTAAAAGAAGTTCAAAGACTAACAATCAAAGGATGGAAAACAATATTTCCATCAGCGTGAGCTCGAAAACAAGTAGGAGTAGCCATCCTATTGCAAAGTGGCCTTCAAGCCACAACTGATCAGAAGAGGCAAAGGTGACTTACATATCGGTTAAGGGAACACTTTAACAGGAAGAGATAACTGTCATAAATATATATGCACCAAACACCAGAGCATGCAACTTCATAAAAAATACTTCTCAATGTAAAAGATTAGATAAACAACACAGTTATAGTGGGGGACCTCAATACTCCAGTATCCTATATAGACCTATCAACCAGACAGGATTTCAACAAAGAAATACCAGAGTTGAACCACATCTTCCAACAATGGACTTAGTAGATAGCTACAGAATGTTCCACCGAACAACAGAATGCACATTCTTCTCAGTAGCACAGTACTTTCTCCAAAATAGACCACACATTAGCCCGTGAAACAGTCTTCAATAAATGCAAAAGAATAAAAAATTTTCCACATACATTATCAGGTCATAGCTCAATGAAACTAGAATACAATGGCAAAAGAAATTAGAGAATATATGCAGATACATGAAGTTTAGATAATGTACTTCTGAATAATCACTGGATCCCAGAAGAAAGCAAGGAAGAAATTAGTCAGTTCCTAGTATCAAAGGGTAATTCTAGTGCAATATACCAGTATATTGGATGCAGTGAAAGCAGTCCTAATAGAGACATTTATACCTGTAAATACCCAAATCAGAAAAGCTGACCAAGCCCAAATAACCTAACGATGTACCCCAAAGTCCTAGATAAACAAAAGCAATCTAAATCCAGTGCTAGTACAAGGAAGGGAATTATAAAGATCTGAACATATATTAATGAAATTGAGACTAAAAAACAATACAAAGAATCAATGAATCAAAGAGCTGGTTCTTTCAAAGAATAAACATAATTGACAAACCCTTAACCTATCTTACCAAAAAGGAACAAAAATACCTATATCAGTGCAGTTAGAAATGAAAAAGACAAAATCACAAAAGACACCAACAAGGTCCAGAAGCTTATAATTAACTACTTAAAAAAAACTGGGGACCGGGTATATAGCTCAGTAGCAGAAGTGCCTGCCTGGCAAGCGCAAGGTCCTGAGTTTGCTTCCTGGTACCCAAAAAAATTTAAAAATTAAAAAAAAAAAAAAAAAAAAAAAACATTGTAATCCAATATATTGGAGAATACAGAAGAAATGGACAGGTTCCTAGATTCATGTGAATTACCACAACTGAGCAAAGAAGATATAAAAAGCCTGAATAATGCATTAAAAGGCAATGAAACTGAGGCAGTAATGAAAAACCTACCAAGCAAGAAAAGCCCAGTATCCAGTGGTGCCACAACTGATTCTACAAGAACTTTAGGGACAATCTAATGCCAGTCTTCCTCAAACTGTTCAGTGAAATGGAAATGGAAGGCAAACTGACAAATTCACTCTTGGAAATTAGCCTTACCTTGATTCCAAAACCAGATATAGATGCAACTAAAAAAGAAACTCAAAGGATAATCTCCTTAATAAACATACATAGATGCAAAAATCCTCAATCAGATACTGAAAAAGAGAATGCAGCAGCTCCTTAAAAAGATCACACATCATGGTCGAGTAGACCTCATCCTAGGGATGCAAGGATGGTTCAACATACACAAATTAAAAATGTAATACATCACATAAACAGAAGCAAGGACAAAAATCACATGGTCATCTCAATAGACACAGGAAAAGCCTTTGACAAAATTGAACATCCATTCATGATAAAAATCCTAATAAAGACAGCATTGTACTGGCACAAAAAACAAACATGTGAATGAATAGAACAGAACAGAGGATGCAGAAACGAGCCCAGGCACATTCAACCCCCTGATCTTTAACAGAGGGTCCAGAAAGATATGCTGGAGGAAAGATAGCCTCTTTAACAAATGGTGCTGGGAAAACTGGCTATACAGATATAGAAGATTGAATCTAGACCCATATGTCTCACCATGTACTAAACTAAAATCAAAATGGATCAAAGATACAAATATTAAAACAGAAACAATAAGCCTACTGGAAGATAAAATAGGTAAAACTCTTGAAGTCATGGGTGTAGGCAAAGACTTTCTGAACAGAACTCCAGTTGCACAAGAAATAACAGCAAAAATCAACAGTGGGATTATAGCAAATTAAGAAGCTTCAACACAGCAAAGGAAACAACAAACAGAGTGAAGAGACAAGCTATAGAACTGAAAAAAAATTTTGCCAGCTACTCCTACCACTGAGGACTGATTTCTAGAATATATAAAGAGCTCAAAAAAATAGGCCCCCTAAAATAAAAGACCCAATCAAAAAGTTAGCATCTATAACAAATAGATACTTCTTAAGAGAAGTACAAATGGCCAATAAATACATGAAAAAATGGTTAGCATCTCTGATGATTAGAGAAATGCAAATTTAAACAACATGATATTCCATCTTACTCCAAAAAGAATGGCTGTTGTCAAGATATTGAATAATAAATACTGGCAAGGCAGTGTTGGAAAAACGAACACTTCTACCATATTTTCCCCCAAATAAGATCTGACTAGAAAATATGCCTTATCATGATTTTTCAGGATGCTTGTAATATAAGCCCTACCCCCAAAATGAGTCCCAGTTAAGATAGGTAAACAAAGGCATTTAGTATGTCCTTTGCAACACGTGACGGACATATTGAATTATAAATTATGGACATTAACAGTTAAATGATAATATAAATTATAATTAAATATTTGTAAATACCCAAGCAGGCACCTGTGGATGGGAGATAAACACCTATGTGAACAAGAGAACTCAAGACGTATTGCCAAGTGACCAGTGGGAGTTCAGACACAACACACAAATAGCATGTGAATGGACATGGTTATGTTTGGTATGAATCTTTGTAATTCAATACACTGTGTGTTGTAACAGGCATACTTAATGAATTTTGGTGCCTGTAATTTTTTGTTGCTTTTGTGTGGACCATCTTTCTTAACTGTCTTCATTTTTGCCACCAATCCTGTCACGTAAGTCTTCATTGAACACTGGGTGTAATGGAAACTGCGAGGCTAGCCTGCAAGAGGTCATGACTTGGGTGAAGAATTTATGGGATAAAATCACTGACAGCTGTGTTGTCAAAGCACTACGAGCAGGCTACACAGACAAGAAGTGCTCATTTAAGGAAAGCTGTATTGCTGGACATGAGAGATCAGGGCCAGTTCTAAAGGAAATGGAGTTGTAAGAAATTCAGGCCAGAATTCAGGATTTAGAGAGTTATGATGATGTTCTGGGAGAAGATGACATGGCTGTATTTGAATAAATGTAGATTTTGGTATAAGAACAAATGTAGATTTTTTTTCACATGAATAAATGTAGATTGTTGTGCATGAGAACATCCCCTGAAGACAAACCTTATTGCATCTTTAGGAGCAAACATTAAAATAAGACCCAGTCTTATTTTTAATGAAATGCTGGGAATGTAAACTGCTATATCCATACGGAAATCAGTATGGAGATTCCTCTAAGAAATAAAAATAGAAATTCTGTTCAGCTGAGCTATTCCCATTCTAGGTATCTTCCTGAAAGAGTTAGAACATCACATTGCAGTCATACATGCATCCATCCATGTTTATAGCAGCACAACTCATAATAGCTAAATCTTAGAAGCCACCTATATGCCCATCCAGAGATGAATGGATAAAGAAAATGTGGTATTTATACACAGTGGAGTATTACTCTGCTGTAAAGAAGGATATATTTGAGTCATTTGTAGGAAAATGGATGCAACTTGTGACCATAAACTTCAGATATACTGGCATAAATATTTCGTGGTTTCACATATAGGTGAAACCCATAGATAAATTAAAGAGCAATATAAAAGACAGATAATAGCAAACAGGGAGGTGGAACATTTGAAAATGAGAAGGGCCCAAGAGATGGACGGGGGAGAAAGGAGAGAGGAAGAGGAAGTAAATAGAATTAATATGTGTTATGAACTTGTACCAACTCTCTGTGAGGAATGTGATTATTATATACTGCAAACATGAACAAATAAAAATTAAAATTAAAAAAATAAAAATTCTAAGTGGAAACAAGCCAGAAAGAGAAAAAGTTGAATGTCTTGTAATAATTAGTGCCATTTAGAAGGAGACCTACTGTACACGGAGACATTTCATGAACCAAAGGCAGAGTGTAAAAAGTCAATCTTTTAGTCTCATTTGATTCTCACATACACCAGAGCAGATTTCCCTTACTGAAATGGTCTTCCAGCTACATCTGATGATGACAAAATGATTCCTTAAAAGGTAAAGCAAATTAGCTAGGTTCAGTGAAACTGATGTCATAGCCAAAAAAGGGCCTGGAATTTTCACTTTTTACCTATCGAATTGCCACCATTTAGATATTTCTGAGAGCTAGAGACCTACTGTCCTATCCACTAGGCCAAAAGTGGTGCCACATTCCACGTTAGGGAAAATATGTGTTCTGAGGAGGCGGCAGAGGGGAAGCAATAAGAGGATTAAAGTGTACACGGTACAAACACACAGAAACAGAATGGATTTAACACCTGACATTGTCAAGAGTAGCAGAGTGGATTTTAAGGAAGGGCTCTTACGTTCTTCTCAAAGTTTTCAAGAGTAAATTCATTGGGCTTGGGGAAAAACTCCCGTCTGTGCATTCTTCCAATATTGAGGATAATGTTAGTTCCCTTCTTCACTGTGTAGCCATCAATGACATCATCTTCTAAGGCTTTGCGCATGACCAGGTCCACCACAGGCTGGTAGCGCATGCTCTCATAGATGAAGTTTTCCAGCACTTTTAATTTCTGCACATCATCAATCTCTATGTCTCTCTCACCTGTGGACACCGGTAAAAAGGAAAGGGAAGGTAATGTTAGTTTCACTATCTCATGAGCTTTAATTCTGTTTTTTCCACAGAACAGTTTTCTTGGTTGAAAAAAAAAATCAGGTCAATACTTCTAATGCACACTGGCAATCACAACCAAGTATGGTATATTCAGCCAACATAGACTTTTATTAAAATTCAGATATGAGGTCAGTTGTCTTAAAACCTGGAAGAGTTCATAGATAAGCTGAAATTTCATGAAAAATCAGAAAATATGGTAACACTGACCCACATGCAGCAAAGGGCTGAAGTTGAGGGCTCACTCACCCTTTGAGAGGGCACCCACTCTGCAGATCCGTGTCAAACACACAGTCTGCTCCACACATCCACCCTACCTGTCCAGGCTCTGAGGCTGGGGGTTTTGGTCCCATGCTCTAAAAATCTAGGGAATGTTCATGAGAAAACCAGAACCACGGTCATCCCAGAGAAGTGGGGGCAGGCTGCTGCTGCACTCAGAGCAACACAGTGGACTTAGTCCATTTCAGCAAAATTTTCTCCTCTGGTGATCTGTGCAGTCATCTTCCCACACATGTCCCTGATGGTCCCTCCACGTCTCATCAGGAACAACCTGTTACAGTGGAGTGACAAGAATCCACCCGCACAATGGCAAAATACGTGCTGCACACCAGGTTGGGGGGGAGTTGGTATTGATGAACATCTCTTCGTCAGCCTGGATTGATGCCAGTCAAGAAGACTGGATTAGTACCAGAGATGGCAAAGCTGCAGAGGACCCTCAATGGGCCACTGCTTTTGCAGAATCAGAACCCGCCCAGGGTCCTGTGGCAGCCCTGTCTCCTGTATAACTAGGCTCCCTAGGAGGTCTAGTGTGGCCATAGCACTGTACCAATACTAAGAGCCCTGCCCCCCGCAGTGCCCTTGTGCTGAGGATCTAGTGGGGAGTGCATAAGTGGGGTGGGAGCAGAAGGGAAGAGGATCAGGCTGACCAAAGGCATTCACTAAAGTGCGGGGACCCCATCTGTCTGCTGAGCACAGGAGGGAACGCAGACATATGACCAAAAACTCTGCTGTTTCTTCCTCTTTCAGTGTCTACTGAAGGATCAGGGAAACATCAAGAAGCACAACAAAGCAGCTATGGTGGCACACATACGATGTTCACAAATTCAAACACAGCCTAGACAACTAGTGACTTAGCAAGACCCTATCTCAAATGAAAAATAAAAAAGTGTTGCAGATGCAGCGCAGTGTGGTGATCCTTGGTTTTAGCCTTACTACTGCCAAGCAAAGCAAAAAAAAAAAAAAAAAAAAGTTTCATTATTAGGACTTCTGTCTTCTCTGCTAAGGCAATTCTGATCTCTCCTGATGGGGGCCATGTTTCTCTGTTGTCATGGGATGATGCTGAAGCAGAGGCAGGGCATAGAGTTGGGAGACAGGGAAGAAAAGGGGCGGGGACCTGCTGGCTCCCCAGCACATGAGGGGGCAGCACCCCTGGCCTGGAGCAAAGAAGGAAACCCATCCTTCACCTATTTTTGCTGTTACCCTTTCCTCCTCCTCCCACTATCTGGAAGTTCGTTTGTGATCAGGCTGCTTCTAACCCAGAAGCACTACTGTAAATGACAGATAGCTGTTTTCCTGGGTACATGCACAGAAAGCCTTTTGTGACTAATAATGCTGGCAGAACATCATACCTGATCCCACCTTCTTGTAAGACAGACAAACCTACCATCTGTGTTTGTGTGCACAAAGGAAATGATCTTGAGGAGTACACAGCACACATTGAGTAGTGGTTACCCCTGTGGTGGGAGTGAGGCTGGGAGGACAAGTGGAAAGCCCTGGGGGATGTCACTTCATGCTATGTACGTCTCTCTGGCATTTGAAGTTTTTCAATAAGCATGACTGATTTTTTTTGTTGTTGTTGTTGGTACCGGGGGGTCGACCTCAGGACCTTGCACGCCAGGAGGCACCCGTGCCACTGAGCGATATCACCGGCCCCTTTTTCGTATGTGGTTTCCGGGAGTTGAACTCGGGCCCTCGCGCTTGCCGGGCAGGCACTTAAGCCGCTGAGCCATCTCACCGGCCCAACATGACTGATTTTTATAAGTAAAATAAACACAGAACCATCTTTCAACCTACTTGGCACAGTCAAAGTGTGACAGAATAATTTGCTTTATTTTTCTCCAAGTGAATAATGAACAATTCTTTGTTTGACATCAGATTCTTAGGACAAAGGAGCTGACATTTAGAGGGAGTTATTATTATTATTTTTTTTATGTGGGTACCGGGAGTCAAACTCAGGACCTCGCGCTTACCAGCAGCCGCTTGTGCTGCTGAGTGATATCACTGGGGGCACTTTTTTTCCTTTATGTGGGTACCGAGAGTCCAACTCAGGACCTCGCGCTTGCCAGGCAGGCGCTTATGCCACTGAGCTATCTCACCAGCCCAGAGGGAGTTATTTTTTAAGCTCTGTTGTTGAATTGATGAAATCTTACCAATAACACTCTGGATTTCCTTCATGATTGCCTCTTCAACCTTAGGGTGCTCTGCAATGAGAAACAGCATGAAGTATACCGTGACAGACATGGTGTCAGGCGCCGCAATGAGCATCTCCAGTATGCACTGGTTCACATTCTCTCTTGTAAGTTCTCCACGTTTCTGAGCAATTGAAAGGGGAAACATTTGGACAAATGAGTTGAAATTTCAACAGTAAGGGGAAGTGACACTCAAAGATCAACCACCTCAACAAAATGAAATTGCAGAAATTATGTCTCTCTCATTGACTGTGAACACTTTGCATGAGAATCTTCAGCTGAAATATGCACAACTTAGCCAGTTAGCTACGTGCAATTGGTTCTTCATATCCTTGGGTTCCACATCCATGGATTGAACCAACTGGACATGCAAAATATTTTTAAAAACTGGGTATACTGAACGTGTATAACTCTCTTGCTTGTCACTTTCACCTACACAGTATAGCAGAACAACTTTTTATATAGCATATACATTGTATTAGATATTACAATACAGAGATGATTTAAAGTATGCTGAGGACATGCACAGGTTACATGCATACACGGTATCACTTTCCATAAGGGACTTGAGCACCCTTGCATTTTAGTATCTGGGGAGAATTCTGGAATAAAGCCCAGGGATGACAGTATTTAGCGTCTTTGGTCTTTCTGCTTCTTGTTCTCCTATTTTGTGTCGTGAATACTGATGTTTCACTCTTTTTTTTTTTTTTTTTACTTGGGAACTGGGAGTTGACCTCAAGACCTCGTGCTTGCCAGAAAGCGCTTGTGCTGCTGAGCAATATCACCGGCCCTTTTTTTTCTTTATGTGGGTTCCGGGAGTCGAACTCAGAACCTCACACTTGCCAGGCAGGCGCGTATGCTGCTGAGCTGTCTCACCGGCCCGAGTTTCACTCTTTTTTTTTTTGTGGGTACCGGGGGGTCGACCTCAGGACCTCGCGTGCCAACAGGCACCCGTGCCGCTGAGCGATATCACCGGCCCCTTTTCCGTATGTGGGATCCGGGAGTCGAACTCGGGCCCTCGCGCTTGCAAGGCAGGCGCTTAAGCCGCTGAGCCATCTCACCGGCCCCCGAGTTTCACTCTTAAAATTCAGTCTTACTAGAACTTTTACTACTATTTATATAGGATTGCTAGAGGAAACACTTGAAAAGAGAAATATGCAGCAATTTTAAAAGATCTTTCCTCCCCTATACACAGATGGTCACAATATGTTGGGTGGGTAACTGGTTAGTTCTTGTCAGTACCTCAGCAAAAATCAACTCAGTGGCAAAATCCATACACTCTTCCATTTTCTCTGCTGTGCAAACCTTGTGTCTTTTTTCTTCTACCAAATTATCTATGGCATCTTTCAAATCCTTCCTAGAGGAAAAAAAAGTCAAAATACAATCTTATATTCATTTTAGACAGATAGCAAAACATACTCATTTGCTCTTTGTTAAATGAAATGTTCTGCTTTAATTGAAGCCAGGTGTGCTCATAAGTAGATGAATTTGTATTTTATGTCTTCACAAATATCCTTAAATTACATATGCTTATGTTGTACTTCATGTTAAGGTAGCAGAGTTAAGTAAGATTGCTACATACTGGTAGCAAAATCAGAGATATGACTATACAGTTAAAGGTTAAAGACTCATACCAGAGCCGGGAATGTAGCTCAGTGGTACTGCGCCTGCCTGGCAAGCGCGAGGCCCTGAGGTCAATTCCTGGCACAAAAAAAAAAAAAAAAAACTCGTACCTAAGGCCACGTCCAACAGTGTTTTGCAACTTCTGATTTGGCAGGTACAGTCTTTCATTTAAAAATCCAGGTGTCTTTAGTAGGGGCATATGCTGTTCACTTTACCACAAACACCTCCCATTTTCACATTTCCCATTTTCTTAAAGCTGCACAGCAGAAGTTGATTTGCCTGGCCCTGAAGACTGTTGAGGTTGAGGTGTGTGTGTGTGTGTGTGTGTGTCTGTGTGTGTGTTTGTGTGTGTGTCTGTGTATGTGTGTGTGTGTGTGATTTAAGCCAGGGGTATTTTACAACTGAGCTACACATCCCCAAACCTTTTTATTTTTTCTGTTCAGACAGGGTCTTGCTAAATTGCCTGGCTGGCCTTGGACTTGCAATTCTCCTGCTGCAGCTTCCAGAGTAGCAGAAATTATAGGTATGCACACTGCACATGGCCAAGTTTGAGATTCTTGTTCTAGATAATAAATTTTAGTAGAGTGAAATATTCTTCATATTATTGACATTTAGTCTCATATCTTATGGCTTCTGCACTAGGTAAGTATTTGTTGAAACAATGCTTGGCTGCATAAATGTATTAAGCATTTGGACAGTGCAATCTCAGGAAAAGCCCCTTTGGGCATGGGTGAGGTTCTAGCCCAGGTCCTTCTCTTTCTGTGTAACCCACTTTAGGTCTGGAAGCCTTTAGGTTTGAAAGCCTTTAGGTCTTTCAAAGTGAAAAAGGATCAGACTCAACAGACAGTGATGTCATCTTGAGATCTAAATTATTCTTCTTTCCTGTCCTTCAGTGTATGTGTTCATCTATGTATGTGTTTCATATTGAAAAGGTTCTGTATCACATTAAATGTATAATAAGTCTGTCTTTCATATTCTGATTTGCATTGTCACTTATACACTTAAATAATTTGTGGGCGTGATTGATATAAATCATCTTCATGTTCACTGCAGCTTGCAGGAAAAGTCAGGAAAGAATATTTAAGCAATGCCCCCAAATGTCCCACTTCAGTTTTAAAGTTTCTTTGGACATCATAAGGAAGGTATTTAAACATCTTGAGAGATATTTTTACAGTCTATATAGTAATTATATATCTCTAAACAAGGATGCACATATTGTATATGTCTGTGTGTGCCTAAACACACACACGCACACACAAGCCCCTCAAGACCTATACCAAAATGTATGCATGTGCATTCATTCTTCTATCCATTGAGGTATTCAATAAATGTTTTTTGAGCAATTTGTACATACGAAGGACAGATATTCACTCAGTTGTTGGGCTATGGTCCTCCCTTCCCATAGGCTTAGAGTGTTGATAGCATTTCTGCTTGAGCACTGGCCCCAGAATGGCCCAGGAGGTGTTACGAATTCTGTAGACTCTGAATTCATAGAGTTCTCTCATGGAACTGCAGCCGCTACTGAGCAGCTCCTTCCTCCCTGAGCTACCATCCATGATTTAGCAGCAGTGGCCTGTGAGTGCCCCTTGGGGTCCTTCCTAATTAGTTAGAAATTGACCCTACATAAATGCATGCTCTGGATTCAGATACTCTTCAAAACTAGAAGAATTGAGATCAATGACAGTTTTTGGAGAATGGAAATTCTTTGACTTACAAGCATCTATTAGAAGAATGCATTTGTGAGTCGGTTGTTTGGAATTCTGAATACATTTTTCACTAAGACAGTGATGGCTAGCATACCAGCTAATTCTACAGACACCTATTTAAGGTTTGTGTGGCTGAAAAGTCATCGTTTTGCAAAATAAAAGGTGGAAAATAATACTGCTATGATATTTGGAATTGAAAGAGGCAAAATATAAAACTGAGTAGAGATGGAGGCAGGTGTCCAAGTATCCTGTTTGAAAAATATTTTTAAAAAGTATTGACATTAAGGGAATAGTGGGGCGGGATTAAAAGATTTCTCTCGGTTTTTACTACTCTAGGATATAGGAGATAAAAAGGAGCACACTAACCATCGGCAAATGTTACATATAGAGGCAGTGTTGCTGAGCTGATTGTACAGATGCCAAAGAGAAACTAATAATCTCATGCAATAAGTTTCTATGGGTGCAATTGCCAAGATCAAGGCTAACCTAATGACCAAGAAATACATAAATTGACTCTTCAAACTACCAGTAACCACTTCCAACAAATCCAATCAAATAAAGGGATAACCCCTTTATCTAAATGATTCAAGTCAAAACAGCTCCGTGGAAACAAAATTAAATGCATAAAGAACCGGTACCCAGGTTATTTACCTAATACCAACCAACCACAGTAAACTATGCAAAGCAATATGAAGTTGGATTCCTCCCTAGAGAGTATAGTACAGTACTGCTGAATTTCAAAATCCACAAATATGATGAAGTGGGCATTTCAAATAACTCTGTGACCTTTTAGAGATGGAGAACTTAAGATGGTCGGGACACGAGGGAAGATAGGAACCCAGGGACAGGGGAAACTACCATATTTAGTGGCCATGCTCTGGGCTACTTGCTCTACAGACATGATCTCCTTAACTTATCCCCCCACTCTAGAAGGTAGGTTACATTTTACTTGAAACGACTTCCTGAAGCCGTTTATTTCTTGGTGATGGAGATAAGACGCAAACCATGATGTTCTGCCTCTGGATCCCAAGAGCTTTCCACTGGTGGGTAGAGGCGGCAATATTCGGTGGCTGGCTACCTACACTCATAAAAACCCTCAGGTTCTTCTGTAGGCTGTTGGTCATTTGTCCAGTTTTCTCCTGGATTAGTCTAAGCACTAATTTGAGCCATTTAATGACATTTTCTGGACCCCCAAAACACAAGATATAAATCAAAAAAACCTACACATTTTCTTGAAGTTCATTATATTCATTATCAAAAATTCTTTTGGGACTTCTGTCAATTCGTCAAATTTGTTACATTAATTCAAAAGCCACACAGTTATAAATTGATTATGTTCTTCCAACTTTCTAGATAGGGTTTTGACAAACATTAATGATAGGATGAGGCAATCCTCTTCAAATTAAAATAGACAACAGTGATCTCATCCAGAGATGAGCTCTCACACCACACACTGGGCTCCTTGTGGTGAAACTTTGTGGCCGAAAGCCACCAAATTGCTCTAAGTGTTTCATCAGCAACTTAATCATTAGAGCCCTGTGGGATCTGGAGAGCATAAATCTTGCCAGAGGCCAACAACAGCAAAGGCAAACACAAAACCCAATCACCTTGCACTCATAAACCGTCCAGACATGTGCTACTTACACAGGCTTTTCATACTTTCTGTAGAGCCAGGAAATCTTAAAAAAGATGTTTGGTTTGATAATGAGAGCTTGCCATGCATCAAAATAACCCTGGATTTTCCTCACGATGGCAATTTCTAGAAAACAAAAACAAAAACAGAGCCACTGAACAAAATGTGAACCTGAGAAGAGTGCTGTGAGCCATGAACATACCCAGTATGGGCTTCTAAGCTGAGCACACACAGTTCCATCACCTTTGGTGATTTATCCACATGAACGCCACTAGACAATTTGAGCACTAATGTATTCCCTTGACATCTAAATTGGCCAAGTTAACCAGAGAGTAGCCACAAATTATCAAATTTGTGTTTGAGACACAAAATCTTTCGTATTCCCTTTGAGTCTCCAGCTCTCTCCTGCTTTTATGGACAGAGAGGACTAGTCATCAAAGCTGCTGTGGCCATGACTCTAGAAACTGGGAGAGCAAAAAGCTGAGCTTGTTAGGCAGAAAACCGTCACTGCATTTGATGTTGGGTAAGCAGAGCCAATATTAAGTGGGCAGTTCACTGGGACTGTGCACTTAATTGATAGGTCCTAATTATATTATCATTCATAGTCCTTTACTCATTTTCTCATGGCCCTTACCTTATCACATAGCTTCTATAGTTATTTATATTTGTCTAGATTATAGAATCCATCTTAATTTCTTCAATGCCTTTTCTTGAGCTTCATGCATATTCAGTAATAAGTGATTGCTCTTAAATTAAATTGAATATCAGAGAACAGAAAACCTTTGCTTTTTTCAAATTACACCACATTGTATAAAATGGAAAGGAACCAACATTTGTTTTGAACTGCCACTGTGCTGGATGCTTTACAAAAGAGATTTTAAATTCAGTCTTTATAATCTTACCAAGGGAGTGGTAGGGTCTTCATCATATTGCAGATGAAGGAACTGCAATTCATCGAGGTTAAGAAACCTGAGCGACACCATACAGCCAATGTGTCAGGTAGGCTTTTAGACCGGAGCCTGGTTCTGTCTGATCTCAGGGCAATGTCCTTCTCTTTGTGGTATTGAATTCCGTAGGCAAGTTAAGTGTTTAACAAGTACTTAGCATAAAAAGAAATAAGCACAACCCTATATGAGTTATAACAAGTTCTCTGGCATCAGAGTCTGAACCCATTGAATAACAGAGAGAGGTGCAATTATTTTGCATGATCCTTCCTAATGATAGAGGCTTGTGGGGAATGAAAGAGTGAGGCCATGTAGTCATGTTTCTGCCTACTTGAGCAGAGGTATATGTAAAACTGGTTAGAAGGAGATCAGGGGAGAAGGTGTAACTGAAAATTTTCAGAGTGAATGGCGGCTCCTATCAAAATGACAGTGAGGTGCAGTTTGTGTACAGCCCCTGTAAAGACCGATCAGAGTGGGGGAGGCAAGACAGGGCAGAAGCCAGGAGAAAGGAAGGGCTCGTAGTGAGCCTCTTCACCTAAATGTGGTGAATCAGGCGGCATGTGTTAGGCCTCAGCTGGCTTGACAAGTGTTAAAATCTGTGCGTTGTTCTTCTGCCTGGAACATTCTCCCTTTGGGTCTGCACAGGCTGAGGGACTCGCTTCATTCAGGCCTTGTGCAAATGTCCTCTCTGCAGAGGCCTTGCCTGACCTCCCACTCTGTACTACATGGACCCACTCCTGTTGTTTCCCCTTCACTTTCTGTCCTCTTACCCTGTTTTGTGTTTACTTCAAGGCACTTAGTGTTGCTTAATATATTTTTTTAACATTTACTTGTTTTGCTATCCATATACCCATTAGGATGTAAGCTCCTTGCAAGTAAAATGTTAGTTGTCTTCTTTATCGCTCTGTCCCTAGAACTTGCAACAGTCCCTAGCATGAAGTAGGCAATCAGTAAGCATTTGTTGAGTAAATATACAAATCAGTGAACACTGCTATAAATTAATTCAGAAATAATCACATTAAGCTGGATATATTTGATGTCAACAGCTGACTGGAATTCATCTAAATGATTGTTCACTTTTTGGTGGTTGTGGAGTTTCATGCATACGTTTTAATATTCATTTCTGCACATAGTGAGCAAAGTGAGACATCCTGTCCACACTGTTACAAATATTAAATGACAAGCATGCATAAAGCAACTTTTCAAACTGTTTTTACACAGTGGATACTAAATTAATGGTAGCTATCATCATCATTTCTAGCAGCAGCAGCAGCATCACAACCACTAATGGCATTTTTAACATACAGATAAAGTCAAGTTTTCATATGCATTAGCTTTGGGGAAGGATATGTGTTCAGGTAGAAATATATATGTAGGGATGTATATGTCATGCCCAAAGGAATAGTTAGAATCTGTGTCAATCTTTTCTTTTTCTGCTCTCTTTTTAAAAGTGTTAAAATGATTTTTAAAGGAAATATGTTACTTAAATACATTAACTATATTATTTATTTTATATGTAGCCCAAGACAATTCCTCTTTGCTCAAAGAAAAATAGGACAGAAATTGGTGGACAGGTTGAATGTAGCTGGGTACATGTGGTAGGGTTATTGTGGTAAGCTGTCTTTATGACCAGCTAAACCAATACGATTTGGCTGCAATAGAACCCAGTTTCCTAGAGCACTGAGAAGAGATACAAAAGAAATAGAGCCCTACTTTATGGATATTTATAAAAGTTTATAAAAGAACAAGGCAAAAACACTAGGGAAAATACCCTCAGGATAATTACAAATGTTTAATCAAGAGGAGTGTATAAAACAGTATGTGTTTCCTTTAGCTGGCTGTTGCACTCATTGTCTTGTGTAATAAAGGGCAGGAGGTCAAGAATAAAAACGTTAGTACCGTCCAAGGGGATCCCTAGGAAGAGCACGTTAGAGGTGTCCAGCATGATGCATCTCATAAGGGTCAGCACGTCCACGTTGCCTGACGTATTGGTGACCTCCTCCAACCTGTCCAGGTGCCTTATGATGGACTGAGCACAGACTGCCACCATGCGAACAAGTCCAGGGCCTGTCAGAGCTGCAGGACACATGTGACAATCAACCTCGAGCACTCCAGGGCATACACAATCAGACAGTTTTGGCTCCTTTTGTTTAGAGTTTAATTGCTCACAATTTTACTTTAAAGAACAGACTGGAATTTTTCATACTCTTTATACTTTTATGTGTTTTCCTAATATTCTACAAACACATACATACTTTTAAGGTTAAAAACATGAATGAATAAATGCGTGAATGAATAAATGCATGAATGAATATTATTTTAAAGGCACTATTTCAAATTTAAGGTTTTCTTCATGCTGTAGCAAATCATTTGTGAGATTGCATATGAAATATTTAAGACTTGTGATCATAGTGAGAAATCAATGATTTTTTTTTTTACATTTATTGTATACATTTCCCTTAAGAACAGTTTGGATTTAGCTAGAATCATATTTGTTTTGTTTCCACAGGTGGCAGTATATTACCACATAACTATTGAAATTGGTTCTTTTTACTTGAATTAAGGTGCTTCCTCTCTGTTTATTGAAGGTATGAAATAGTCTTACAAAGGGCCCAAAATGTTCTTTTAATTTTAATTTCTCTTCAACTTACTTCTATTTCTTTTACTCAACCAGTGGCATGCTAAGCAGCTCCTTGTTGGTGCTGCACTTTCCCCCCACTGAACTGGGTGCTCTTTAAGAACAGTGAAAACTACTTCTTAGCATTGCATGTCAAATCAGTAATACACAGGCCCCCTCAATACATATTTGCAAAGTAGAGGAATGAACAAAACAGGTAGATTAGTGGACTGGTTCGACCTCCCACTTGTTCTGTTCTAGACCACATGGACAGTGGCTAGTGAATTCTGTGCTCTGTCATGAGAGTTTAATTCGTAAAGTCCTCATTTCTGTTTTTGCTCTAAATTTCGTTAAGCTTCCTTTAGGAATAATGTCTCACGTTCCTGCAATATAGACAAGGGTCTTCATATTGTCAGGAAACACATACTATTTTTCCATACTCCTGCCACCTGCCCCCATCTCTGAGGATGAACTCGTTTCTAAGTTGCACTAACCTGTTTCTCTACACACACTCCCAGTGAGTCAGTACTTTCCTGATGTTCCAGGCTCAAAAGCCACAACCTTTCCCACTATTTCTGTTGTATCAGGAAAACCAATGAGCAGTCTAATTCAAAAGGAGATTCAATCAAGAAATGTTCAGGATTCTCATTGACTATAAAAGTATCAGGCACCAAATGAACATTCAATAAGCAATCATTCTTCAGTTCTGTGGCATTTCATTTGAGTCCAGTTCTGCAACATTTTTATTAGGAAATGTGATGTAGCATATATAGGGTTAATCTAAAATAATTCACAAAAATGTTTTATTTTCCAAGTACTGTAGGTCCTGCTTTTTTAACGTTTCTTTCCCCTGTGGCCTCCCTCCCTCCATCCTCCCTGCATCACTGCTGACATCACGGTTCCCTCCAAACAGCCATGCCCTCAGCTGTCATGCACGCTGCCATGCACTCAGATAAGAGGGAGATTTTTCTGAAACACAAAGTTCATGTCACTCTGCTAAAAATCTTGAGCAAGTACTCGTAGCTCTTGAATAAGCTCAACTTCTTGGTTTAACAGAGAGTCTTTGGTGATGTGGCTCTGCCCTCCCCTTGGCTCCTCCCTGTGTGTTGGTACAGGTCCCTGGACCAGTCATGTTGATTTCTCCTCTGCTTTTGAATAATCTATTCCATACTTCTAGCATGTCTTCCTTTGTCATGCTTTCTTAATTAAGTAGGTTATATTTCCTTTAGAATTCATCATAAGCTTCCACTCATCTGAAAAGTCTCCCTGACACCTCAGTGGCTTTAGACGGCCCATTTGTCTGTGTCCTGCAGCTCTGTAGCATCACAGTGCCTAGACCAGCATTTGGTGATGTACTGACCTAAGCCCTCCTGGCCTACACCCATCCTTTACGTGTCCTCAAGGCCAGGGACTGTGTCTTCTTTGTCACTGTATTCTTGGCACCTAGTTGCATGATGACAACACTAGCTTGTTAAACAAATGGATGAGTTTTGAGATTCTCCCAACTCTTCCATTACTGGGGAGAGGATATATGGGGATGTGAAAGTTAACTATGCCTAAATACTAGTTCACATAATCCAAATAAACCTGGGTCAAATGACAAAGTAAAGTTTATATTCAATGGGATCTTACAGCATTACATCATTTGTTGTTCGCTTAACAGAGAGCAAGTTCTGTGATATTTATCAACTCTGGGGGAAGTAACTGAAGTGCAAAGAGGTTGAGTGAGTGGCCCTAGGCCACATAGCTAGTTAGTGGCAGTACTGGGATTTGAACCCACAGTCTAGAAGCCTGATTCCTATACTTTTTCCATTAATCCATTCTGCAGTTCTGTAAGGAGTAGGGAGATTGATCTGCCCCAACATGAGTAGTAGGCAGACAAATTGGTCTCCAAAGTGGTCTGGGTCCTAATTCCCAGGAGCTATTCATATGTTACATGTAGACAAGGACTTGGCAGAGATGATTAAAGTGAAGAACCTTGAGATAACAAGATCAGTGTGGTTTCTCAAGGTGGACTAGAACTAATCCTGTGAGTCCTCACAAGTGTGGAAACATTCCTCTTCCTCGCTGAGGTTAAGGTCAGAGAGATGTGATGACATAACTAAGGGAGAAATGGAGAGATGTGACATGGGCAGTCCTGGACCACACCACAACCACAGAATAAAAGTGGCTTATAGTGGCTGGGAACAGCAAGGAGAATGCTTCCCACCAGAGCCTCCAGAAACAGGTTCATCAACACCTCAGTGTCAGCTTGTCAGACCCACAGCTGACTTCTGACCTACAGAAGTGTGAGACAGCAAATATGTCATTTGCTAGGGGTCTATAGCACTGGGGTCCATAACAGAGTAGAGCTGAGTCCTGGCACCGGCACGTCTGTGGGGTGGGATCAACGTGGCGGGCACACACAGAGGCACAGCTTCTTCCTGTGTGAGCAGCCATGCAGGAGGCATCTAGGCTCACTGTGGAGGCTGATGGAGGGAAGAATATTGATGGGACAGGGTCCACCTAAAATCAAGCTAGCTCCAGACTCCACCACTGACAAGACTTCCAGGCCGTGATTATCTTTCTTGGTGCTTGACTTTCATGTCAGAGGTTGACCGTGTTCACTGCCATCATCATCATTTCCCATACGATGTAGTAAAGCCAGAAAATCACTAGATAAGGAGGCTTGGAATTGGGTCTCTGCTCATCTGTTACTCACTGTGCTCCCTGCATGAAAATCAGAGCCCCATAGGACTCTTTCCTCAAGTATAAAACTCAGAGGCTGGGTGGGCAACACATACAGTCCCTGTCTGTGAGTTAAAATTCATTAATTTCATTCACAAATTGATTTCTCCCAAAATGTCTGGGCTGTCATTCAGTAATTCAGGAAACCCATTGATTAGTATGGTGACACAGTAGATGCTTAGTGGGAAAGACCCTAAATGTACAGGTCTGTCTCTTCGTTTTCTCATGAATTGGCTGTGTACCTCCATGCGGGGCTATAAATGTAGGTTCTGGGTTGTACCCTAGGGCCCCCATTTAGTAATGGTGGGGCTTAGGGCAACTTACAGAACCTCTTTATGCTTCAGTTTTCTCATCTTCATAATGCAGGTGGTCAGAGTAGTTAGCACAGGCCATTGCTGTGGGATTAAAACATCAAGTGCTTAGAACAATGTCTGCTATATGATAAAAGTGTAAAGGAAGCCCTTCTCATCATATTATTTCAAATCCGTAAAGCTGCAAAATTTTAAATATGATTTTTAAAAAGGCATATTTGTAAACCAAAGGGAAGAATGTAGCCAGGCTCCTGCTTACCTTTCATAAAGAAAGGTCGGACTGCTTTCCAGATGTCTGGGTTATTGTTAAATACGATGCCATTCTCATGCATCCCGATGCATTGCAGCCCAGGCTTGCTGCCAAATCGGGAGACATAGTGACTGTGCTTCATTACGTGGAACATACCTGAGGACCTGAAAAGAAAGCAAACTTTGCTGATCTTCTCATCACAAAAGATAGAAAACCTGCTCACCTCATTCCTTATTGCCCTCCTTTGCTAATCCCAAGTCACAAGCATACAACCCACCACAGGCCAGAGCTGCAAGTCTGATATGCAACTGAATCCACTGCAACAGCAGAGTTAAGCAGAGGCTGCAGCCTTCCAGACACCATCCTGCCCCTCCCAATTGTTCCACCTCCCGCAAGAGTGAGCCACAGAGTTACTCCAAAGTCTTGCTTTGTTAGTTCAATCCAGCAATGCTATCTAGAAGCTCCAACTCCCTCAAAGTCAGTCTGGGTCCCTCTAGTGGTTTTTTTTTTTTTTTTTTTTGGGTACCGGGGGGTCGACCTCAGGACCTCGCATGCCAGCAGGCGCCCGTGCCGCTGAGCGATATCACCGGCCCCTTTTTCGTATGTGGGTTCCGGGAGTCGAACTCGGGCCCTCGTGCTTGCCGGGCAGGCGCTTAAGCCACTGAGCCATCTCACCAGCCCTCTAGTGGGGTTTTGCTCCTAGCCCTGGGCTTTCCAGGGCCTGGATGCCTTGGACTGGAGGTTCACTGTGGTGGTAGGAGAACTTATCTTAGGGTTCTGTACTGCATTCCATCATGACTCATCAAGGTCTCTGGGGTTGCAGGGTTCTCCCATGCTACGGGATATGGTAAGCCATTACAGAGTGCAATTTGCATGGTACCCAGCAGTGCAAATTCAAGCTGCATTAAATAGGGTGGGTGTTATCTTTATTTCACATGTACTTTTTAATTTGGTGAACTTTATATTTATGCATGTTTTCATGTATTCACCGCTACTTTCTTCTCTTTCCCTCTTCTCCACTTAAATTTTGAGTCTCAACAGCAAATTTTCCTACTATGAATGTGTTCAGAACACATAACCCTCAAATCTTGACAGTGGCTACTATAGTATATGCACCTGGTTGTCAGACTGGGTTAGAGAAGCTGTCTTAACACTTGCTTCTTCCTCTCACTGTTGAAACTTGCCTCCTAAAAGGATGACTTTAGATAGGAAACAAGGAGGTAGATCTTTTGCAGATTGGAAGGGGACCATGAGATAGAGGGAGTGGGGAGAGAGAGTAGAGAAAGGAGATGAAAAATGGAACCTAGGATGTGTTACGTACACGTACCACTCCCTAGGATGAATGTATTCATTATGTACTATAGACAGGTACTAAGAAAAATTAAAAATTTTTAAAAAACAGAAAAAAGAACTACAAAAGGATGACTTTGCCTCAGCAAGGTTGTTCAAGTAATGCTTGCCAAAATACATTCCCATAGAAAATGCTGGGTCAAAGAGCTCTGCTCTGGCTGGATGAGCCAGGCTGTGGGCTTCATATTAGTGAAACTCTCACATTCGCAGCGAGTTTCCTCATCTTATTTAAAACTTAAAAGAATGTTCCTGAAATAGTAGCAGTACTAGGGAATGAAAATAAAATTATAATTGTCATATAAATAACTAACTTACTTGATATTTATTTCAGGAAAAAACTCTAATTTTTAATGAAGATATTGTTAAACCACATATTCTTCTTATTTGACTACAGATAATATTCATCAAGTGAACTTTAGTTTTGGACAAGTTTTCCTCTTCCTAGCAATAAACACTAAAAGAGAAGATCCAGATGCTTTCATTTGTATGGAAAAACCATGGAAAACTCATGAAATAGGACTTATGTTATTGTTGGGGACTGGGCTCTGTGAGGGTGAAGTTGCTGACCACGTGCTCAAAAGACAACATAGTACCACAGCTGAAGCAGCTGAGGACACGAGCTCTCACTCCCTATTCTAGGGCAGTAATTGTCAACCTTAGAGATAAGACAATTATCTTCATTGACAAAATTTACTTCTGGAAAAGACTTTGTTCTAACTTCTCAAGGTCCTACTCAGTTTCCCACCTCTACCTCAGCTTTTCCTTTAATTTTTCCTTAACACCCCCTGAATTTGTCTGAAACCCAAGAAATATGGGCAATGCAGAGAAGTCTTTATCTTAGCTCCAAGAGAGTTCTGACTTTCCTGGACCCCCGAAACCATATTACTTGTCTCTTTTATTTGAGCCTTTGCTGTACACTCATTTTAGGAAATCAGGGACCTGGCCAAGTTCCCAATACATTGTTACTAATTAAAATATTTGAAATGATATATTTTCTTACTTTCTTCTTCCTCCTTCTGTAATTAAAAGGAAAGTAATGTTTCTATTCTTTGCTCACAAAAATTAATCTAAACATTTAAATATTTAGTGTACAAAGAGAACACTGTATGTGTGCTCCGGCCCTTAGAACTTTTGAACACTGCATGAATCATATTGTCCTATCAGTTTCTTTGAAGGAACTGCTAATCAAATTGTAAACAGGAAAAGAATCCTCAAGTGTAAAACAAACAAAACTAAATAGTATTTGTTAGTCAATAAGGAACTAGGTTTTAAAACCCATGTGTCCTTTAGGGGGTGCCAAGATCTCAGTTATTCTCAGAGTGGGTAAGTGGCAAAGCCAATTAGGCAAAGTGATATTGCCAGTGAAGAGGCTCTGGCCACAAAGGGCAATTAGAAATGGGGCTGGATTTATCTAAGCAGAGCATCCCTGGTTGGCCTAAGTGGGCCAGCCAGCAGCATAGGCTGAGACAGTTGTCCCTCTGGCTGGAGAGTGAGGATTTCTCAGCACTGAGGAGACACCAGCTGAGTCCCTAAGCTCAGAAGGGACAGCAGGCAGCATAACGTGTTTGATCACTTGGGTTATTCTTCTTTGAACTGAAGTCAAAAGACATGTCCAAAAGAGCAAACTTGTCATCTCTTCAAAATGAAAAGTAGCCAGGAATTAAGCCCTGAGGTCACAAGGAAAGAGCACCTCAGATCTGAGTGTATGTGACTCACATACCTCTGGCAGAGATGAGTGCTAGAAAGAGGAGGCGGTTGATGAACTTACTGGAAATAAACATTTTAAACTACAGAAATTGCCTCTCATAGACCTTTCCTGTGCCCTAGACTCGGATTGCCTCATTCCTATCACCTGTCCACTGTCCTTTGCCCCTCGGATATTTATTCAGCTCAAATTCTAGGGCCACTACAAGAGAAGAACAATCAGAAGCTCTGATCATAACCAGTACAACCCAGTGAGGAAATCTGGCCAAATCCAACATTTAGCTTACCCTGCTGGCACTGAGTGGGGCACACAAACCCATGCACCCACACATATTCTCGCCCCTGTTGACAGGTCTCAGGTAAATTCAAGTGGACCCTCTGTGTAGCTGGCACTGTCTCCCTTGTGCATTCACTCTGCTCTTCCATATGACTGTTATCCCCTACCTCCTCAGTCTCAGCTGAAGATTTTATTTCTGATTTTCCAGAGAAAATAGGAACCACTAGAAGAAAACCTGGTCAAGCTCGATCCACCAGGATCTATGACACGTACTCAGCCTTCTCTCCTGTTATGATGATAAAATCCCGAGTCCTATTCAAGGCCACTTCCTCCACTTGCTCCGTGACCCCTTCACATCTCACCTCACTCAGCCTTCTTCTCCATCCACAATTTCCCTCTGTGCTGTATCACCACAGCTCATATGTGTGGTTTCTCTGTCATGAGAATGAGAACTCATTTGACAGCATCACCCCTGCAGCATGTCTGGGCTCCTGCCTCCTTTACAGCAAACTCCTGGAAGAGCTGCCTATATTTTTGCCTCTGCATCATAACCACACTCCCCATTCCCTTATCTGGTCAAACCTGGCCCCCAACAGTCCATTGATGCTGTTCTTTCAGGATCACCCATGCCATCTCCAAAAGCAACACTCAAATCTCCATCCATCCAGCTGGTCTGTAGCAGCGTTTAACACAGCTGACAATTCCCTCCTCCCTGAAATGCATTCCTGAGCTGGCAATCAGACTGCCACCCCCTTCTGCCTCCCTGCCCAGTCTCCCTGTTCCTACTCAGTCTCCATCTGTAGTTTCTGATCACTTTACCCTGGGGGGACTCAGGCTCAGCCCCTCCCACTCAACATCCCACTCAAGTGTCCCCTGGGCATGGCAAGTCCAACATCATGATCTTAATTGTGATATCTCCCCACTCCATATTTGCTCCGTCTGGCTGAGCTAACAAGATCCTCTTCCTTCTAGGCTTTTAAGGCAAAAATGGGGCAGGACTTATCTCTTCTTTCTCTCATGTCCAACATCCCTACCGTCGGGTCCTGTTGCCTCTGCCTTCAACATGTGACTGGAATTTCATCTCATCTTAATCCTTGACTGCCTTCATCTGGTCCAGACACCATCATCTCTTTCTCAATGGTACGTTTTCCCACATCCTTTGTCCCCTCACCACTGATTCTCAACAGGGCAGCCCTTATGAATCTGCTGAAACATGAGTGAGCCAGACATGTCTCTCCTCTGCTTGAGCTCCTCAAGGGCTTCTGTGTCGTGCCGGGTAAAGGCAGGGTTGCTACACAGCCTGCAGGGCCCAGCATGGTTGGTGTCTTAGTCGCATTTCTCTTTTTGCTGAGACAAAATACCCAACACCCAAAGTTAAAGAAGGAAAGGTTTATTTAGCTCACAGTTGTGGAGGTTTCTGTCCATAATTGGCTATCTCAAAGGCAGGGTGGCATATGGCAGAGGGGTGACAGTTCATGGCAGCTGAAGATAGCAAAAGCAACAAGAGAGCAGAGGAGGACAAGCCTGTTTCTACCTCTTATATAGTACCCAGTTTACCAGGATTAGGGTGGTGCCCAGCCGCTCAGTGGACTGATCCAGCAAAAACCCACCCTTAATCCTAGCATGCTTAATCCCAGCATTTCACTACCAATAGATCACACACTCTAGATTCAGCCACCTTGAAAAAACTCCATGACCGCATGAGGCTTTGGGGGGACATATCGACACAAACCATAACAGTCGGGTATCTTATTATCTCCCCAGTCCCCTTCCACTGTGCTTCCACTCAGCCACTCTGGTAGACAGTTCTTGAACATTTCAGACAGGCTCCACCTGAGGGTCTTTGCACCTGCTGTTCCCTCTGTCTAGAATGCTTTTACGCAGTTCTGCATGGCTCACTTCTTTAAGGTCTTTATTCAAATGTTATCTTCTCAGTGAGGCCTGTGGCAAACTACCTACTTAGAAGCACACTGCCATTCATACAAGTAGTCTTAAGCCCAGCCCTTCCCTGCTTTTTTTCCCTGCTTTTTTTTTTATGGTAGCTCATATCCACCTGAGAGTAGTGTGACCAAGAACTCTGGTTTACCAGAGACGATCCCAATTTTAGCACTGAAAGTCCCACATCATGGAAAACCCCCCTAGTCTCAGGTAAACAGAGACAGTTGGTCACCCTTTTGATATACATGCTGTATGGTGACGTGTTTGTCAATGATGGATTCCATATATGTGTTCTATGAGATCACATCGCCAAGTGAAATGCAAACCATCTTAGTGTAGATATGCGCTATGACAGTGGTGCAAAACCTATGGTATGCATGCCACAGTGGGCTGTTTGAGTCACTGAAAGCTCTAAAAAGTTCACCATCACTGCTCTATAATGTTTACATTGTGATACATTTCTCAGAACATACCCTAGTGTTAAGTGACTCATGACTCAACTATGTATTTTACTTGTTGATTGTTGGTATAGTAAAATATACCACTGCATGAGGGTAGAAATGCTTGGCTAATTGTATTCCCAAAGTAACATACCACTGCATTCCCAGAGTCTAGGATTATACCTGTTATACATAATATATTCTCAATAAATATTTACCTACAAGTGTAGAGCACTGTTGACTCTTAAGACTTAGGACCACAGAGTGCTTATTTACTGTGTAATAAATTTTAATATATGTTGACAGAAAATTGAATGAATCCCTTGTAAATTTACATATGACTAAGACAGTTGTGGAACTATAACCCTGGTTCACAGGCCCATTGCTAATTCCTCTGAATAGATGTTACTCAACTTATTTTTGTGTGTTTTTGACAAAAAAATAAATGCATACCCATATAGTAGACTTACAGAGTCATGCCTATCATCTGTAGACTCTCATTTAGAGGTGGCTACAGAGGTAGCTGCCTGGGGCAACTGGCCTACTTTGTCTACACGTGACCAGAGGGGCCTGACGTCCCGGCCTCCAGGAGGTTCTGTGGAGCAGCAGCCCTGACACCTGACTTTCTCCCTCAAGTTCTGCAGCCCCTCCCACTGAGGACAAAGCTGGTTGGGAAAGTTGGACTGTAGTCTCTGCACAGCTGTAATGAGTAGAGACCTCAAACTTTTCAAAAGAAAAAGAAATCTGGCAAACTGTTAAAATGAAAATCAAAAGCTTTCTGTAGTCCAATGGGGTCTTTTTTCAAGAGGTACGAGCAGTTCTGGAGCAGCTTGGAGAGCAGGCAAGGAAAGGAGATGGAACCAATATGTCCCACTCCTGGGGGAGCTCAGCACTGAACAACAAGATTGAGCTGCTCTGAGGCAATTAAGGAGAACACAAAGACTCTAGCAGTGAAAAGCTTGAGAGCAGAGGAGGAGAACAGGATGAGAAAAGAACTGGGAAAGCTGGGGCCCAGCAGCAGGTGTGTGCACACCTCTGTGTGCATCCATGCCTGAGCTGATCAGTACTCACGTTGCCTTCCTGGTTAAGACTGGCAGAGGGATCAGATGCCAGTCTGACATCCACAAGCAACCTGCTTCAGGAATGGTCTTTAGGCATCAGGGAATTTAGCTGAGGGTCTAAGGATCTACTGTCTAAGAGGGATTCCTGCCTGGTGCTCAGTTCTCAAATCCATCACTCTTCACTCCAAATCTAGTCTTCACCACCACTTTAGCTAGGTGCACGGGAAATGCAGTGGGACAGAACCACTCCTCCCTGCTTACGTGTTTCCCACAGCCCGTAGGAAAGGGTGCTTGTGCCAGAACCACCTTCTTGCTCCTTCTGTGCAGTTGGGAAGTTTCCAAGCTCTGCAGCCCACTGTAATCTCCTGAGGAGCTAAAGCACCAGTGAAGTGTGGGCCCCACTACCACAGAGTCTGATCTCAAAGGCCTAGGCACTGGGACTTTGGGAAGCTCTTCAGGGAGTGTAATGGGCATCCAGGGTGAACACCCTTGCTCTGGATCTGACCTGCAGATCTGACATGTAGATCTCTTTTTGAACAAAAGTCCTGAGGGCCACACAACTGTTTGCCCAGGGGAAGGGTGACAGGGAAGGGCTATGCTGAGTTGAGGAGGCCTGGAAGGCAGCTTGCTGTGCTGAGGGATGACCAATCAGGAGTCAAGGTCCCAATCCTCTAAACCCAGATTTCCTCTACTGTAGGATATGTTTGGGGCTCTAGCCAGTTGTAAAGGTGACCAATTTACTGATTTTTGAAATGAGAACTCATCTAATACACTTCAGTGTGGCTGGCCAGGGCTCAATAGACCAGGACAAGTAACACCAAAGAGTAATTATGATCTAGTGATTATCGCATGGGTCTCATCTCCAGAGTGCATCAGAATCACCTGGAGAGTTTGTCAAACTACATCTTCAGGGGGCAGTTCAGGGAGTCCTTCCCCTAGGCTTTCTTATTTAGGTCAGATGGTCCCGAGAGTGTGCATTTGTAACATGTTCTTGAGGTTGTGGCTGCTGACAGTTCCACCAGCAGCCATTTATGTGCAGTTATAGAAATGCACATGGCTGGTCATCCTCATTCTTCCAAGTGCAACAACAGCAAACTTAATGGAACAGGAAAGCACAAGGCAAAAATTGAGGAATTGGATCAATGCAAACAACACTATGGGGTAGCTTGAATTATTTGGAAGTATAACACATTTCCCTCCCCTGCTCCCTTCTTTTTAGCATTTGCTTGAGTGCATTGGACTTGGAGGACACCTGGTACTCGATGAAATGATGTATGTAATCTTGGCCTGAGATAATTCCTTCAGTTTCTGGAAGTGCTTCACTTAATGCTGAGCAAGTCTAGGTATCAAGATGAACCAAGTCAGTGAAACACCTTGGTCTGTTTAGTTTGTGGGTAAAGCTCTATCAGGAATTGTAGCTATAAAAGTTACTAATGAGGCTGTTGGCAGATAGCTTTGCTGAAATCCTGGAAAGTATTAACTGAAAGTCTAGTAAATATGCCTTTTTCATGATTCTCCATTTTCTAAATTCAGTAAAGAGGAAAACCAGTATTTCATAACTTTTCTTCTTCTCATTCAATGCATTTTTGGGTAACCCTAGAGTGAATTCAATCTGATTCAGTAATCCAGAAAATAATGATGCAGAAGAGTGAACCTCACTTTTTTTTAACAGGCAATAATATTTCTGATTCATTCAGGTGGTGCTAGATAGGTGAGTAGCTCCCAAATGGCTTCTTTTTCTACTGTCTGCTGTCTCAGAGGTACTCAGTAGTCTGGCATTAGAAACACACTAGCAAAGTACTAGTCACATACTTCTCAGGTTTTGTTTTTTGGGGGTTTAGTTTGTTTGTTTAAGCTAATTTATAGAGATAAGCACGAACTCTCAGATAAGATAATGCCTCTCCTGAAAGTATGTTTACTCAAGAGCAAATCTCTTGGGTTCCAATTTTGTACATTAACAGATATTCTAATAATTTCCCAGTTTTGCATAGCTCTTTATCTCTGTAGTTTGGCTTCAAATCAAGAGAAACTCGCTTATTCCATATAGCTGTAGTGTTAGATTTTTAGCTGGGAATTGCTCACTTTTATTTAAATGTGAAAAACAGACTTAAAAGATGTCAAGGAGGGCCGGTGAGATGGCTCAGCGGCTTAAGCGCCTGCCCGGCAAGCGCGAGGGCCCGAGTTCGACTCCCGGAACCCACATACGAAAAAGGGGCCGGTGATATCGCTCAGAGGCACGGGTGCCTGTTGGCGCGCGAGGTTCTGAGGTCGACCCCCCGGTACCCACCAAAAAAAAAAAAAAAAAGATGTCAAGGAATCAAAATAATTTTTTTTAAATGGGAAAAATCCTGGTCTTGATTTTAAAAGTATGTGTCTGCTTATTATTGTTGTTGTTGTTGTTGTTTATGACCCGGGGTTAAATCCAAAGCCTTGAGCATGTTCAGCTTTCCTCTACCAGTGAGTTATACCCCAGCCCCAATTTCTCCGATTATTAACACACTTACTTGCTGATAATAAGTGTTTCCTCTCCGTTTATCCAGACTCTCATGAATTCTCCATACTTCTTGTTGTAGTAGTTGCAGGCACTGCCGATCCCCATCCACAGGAATCTGCCATGGGAAATGAGGGGCCCAATTCCCAGACAGTAGCCAGGACCTAGGAGAGTCATCAGATCATAATCAGCATCTCTGCAACACCAAAGTACTTGTTCTTTTTACCTAAATGTTCTTTACATCTTCTGCTGTTTATCTGTGAATCAGTAACAAAGTGAGTTAAAAACAGGAGAACAAACCAAGCTTTAGGTGAGACTCTTCACCCCTCCACGGTGAAAAGCATTCAGTGTCCACATCACACTAGCTCCTTTTTTCTCAATCATTTCAGGCTCAGTGAACTGGGGGACGTGAACTCATTTCTTCCCAAGTTAAACGGTGTCCGTGAATTTCAAACACAAGTCCTCAGGTGTGTCTGGTAACAAGTGTGAAAAACATGACAGGTGACAAACCGACAGAGTTGATTAGCTGCTTCGTTTTTTTTTTTTTTGTTGTTGTTGTTGTTGTTGTTTTTTGAGTCCTTTTGGTTTGAATGCCCCACTTGATAGAATGGATGGGTTAGAACTGGCTTGGTTGTTTTAGAGTTATCCTTTTAACTGGGAGAAGCAAGGTCTCCAAAGATAATGTCCAATGTGAGAACAACTCTCTCTGTGTCTTTCTCTCTCCTCTCTGTCTCTGTCTTTGTTTCTGTCTCTGTCTCTCTGTCTCTCTCATCTGTCTCTCTCTCTCTGTCTCTGTCTCTCTTTCCTCTCTCTCTCTCTGTCTCTCTCCATCTCTCTCTCTCTCTCTCTCTCTCTCTCTCTCTCTCTCTCAGGACTCAGATTAAGAAAAGAAACTTAAGGTCAAATTCACATGGCAAAATAAAGCTAAGAACTGAGGAATTAGGCAATGAGTCTGCTCAGGGTCTAGACTACAGTTTGAATCCCATGACCTAATTCTAGCCAAGAGCAGTGCTAGTCACATCCATGCTTCTGCAGACAGTGGCAGACTTGTAAAGAATGTAAATCCAAGGAAAAACTGGGGAGTTTGATGTTGTTTATTTCACTAAAGAAACTTGGTAGTTTGATGTTACTGGTAGTAGTAAAAAGCTAGATTTTGGAATGGTTTTAAGAATTGTAATGTAGTAGTTTTCTAAATCTTTAATTCCATTCTGTCTGTTGGTGAAACAGGAAAAACTTGCCCAATTGTGTAAGATAGCACCGTCTAGTGAGACAGTAACTATCTAGAATGCTTTCATTGGAGTCCTCTGAACTGTGCATTTACTCCCACATTTGTCAGTGCTCAACCTTTCCCTTTAATAACTGAGTTAAAATGAACAAGACTGTCGGCTCTTTTTTTTCCCTTTGAAGAGAAGATATCTGTTACTCTTTCTAGAACCAATCTACTGTCAAAGGATTATTAATCTTTAAGATTAATTTAATGACACTATATTATATAGATGATTAACTTTATATTCAAATAACTACATGAATATATTGAATATGTATTTCCTTAAAATGTCATAAGATATATCACATTATAATCAATTAAAATGTGTATAAGAGCAAAATACTTCATTGGAATTTATTTTGGCATAGTGTAGATGCTCAATAAATGTTTATTTTGGGAATTTTTAAGATTAATTATGCATGATCATATAATATAAATGAAGTTTTAGATGTTATTCTTATTTAGCTACTTTAGGTCATATTTGTATTTTGAAAGAACATTGAAAAATATCATATACACCTTTAGTTACATGAGGTCCTATGCCTACTTACTTGAGAAGTAATTTAATGACTTCATATGTAATTTCTATGAGAAAGAAAAACATGGAAGTGAAAGGCTGCATTTTTCATCATTTGTCTAAATGGTTGATGTCATGTAGAAAATATTAATGTTTGAGAGCCATCATGCAAATTTAAGGCATGACAGTGTGCGAAATGTGGTGGTGTCCCCCCTCCCCCCTTTCTGGTCCCAGCTACTTGGGAGGCTGGGAGGAAGGATTAGAGCTTGAGTCCTGAGCGTTGAGGCTAGCCTGGGTAAACTAGTGACATCTATCTCTTAAAAAAAAAAAGCTTGGCAAACATACAAATTATAAAAATGAAAACCTTTTAAAAATAAGTGTGACAGGGCCGGTGAGATGGCTCAGCGGCTTAAGTGCTTGCCCGGCAAGCGCGAGGGCCCGAGTTCAACTCCTGGAACCCACATACGAAAAAGGGGCTGGTGATATTGCTCAGTGGCACGGGTGCCTGCTGGCGCGCGAGGTCCTGAGGTCGACCCCCCGGTACCCACAAAAAAAAAAATAAATAAGTATGACAGTAAAGATTACAGTAAATCCTGGGCTTGGGTTGAGAACATGAATGTTCTAACCAGAAGTGACCCAGAGTTTGGGGTCCTTAGTGAGCATTTGTAAGTCACCTTACGTTAGCCAACAAACATTTAGCGAGACCTTACTAGATATAGACACTAACTCCAAGTTAGGGACTTGAGATAAATAGTAGAGAAATTATTTTCATTGCATCCACATTAAGCTACTCTCTGCCTTTCAGATTTAGGAATGCTTATCTAGGCATACAGCAGTTACAGTAGCCTCTTTCACACCCAAAGAGGTAAATACTTCACTGCATTTTTGTGCAGAGACAGCCTCTTTGAAGCCAGCTGCTGGGATCTCTCATCTGTAGTCATAATCAAGAAGCTGTTTCATTCCACATTTCTGTGTATACCCCACAGAAACCTGAGTTCACACATGTTCGCGGCAGCACTGTCCAAAATAGCCTGGACACAGGCCAGACACATCCTAGATGCCCCTCAACATAGAACTGTAGAGATATTCTTAAAACTCAAGACTGCATGGCAATGAAAATGAGCTACAGCAGCATGCCACAATCACAGTGTGGATGAATCTAACAAACACAACACTGAGTAAAAGAAACAAGAGAGAAGAATAAGCAAAGTATGATTTGATTGCTAAAATCTTTTAAACTAGACAAATTAAACTAGACAAATATATTGTCTGGGGATGTGAAATTAGGTGGCCAACCTATAAAAAAGGGAGTGATTGTCACAAAACCCAGGAAGGTATTTACACCCAGGGGTGAGGGACAGAGCAACATAACAGCACAGGAGGATCTCCTGGAATGCTATTTACATCCAGTTTCTTGGTCAGGATCATGGTGGCAAACCTGCCATCACATTGCAGTTTGCTGTGAAATGTTTCCTTAGTAGGAAAAGGGGAACACATTGGCATGTCCTCCTCCTGGGACCCCACTGCCCTGGATGTGCTGCCAGGGCAGAGTGTGGCCTCCAGAGGCAATAGGACCCAGGCTCAAGGTTGGGATGGTCATGTGTCTGCAGGTAAGGGAGAGCTGCCAAGTGCCATGTTATGTGCATGCTGGACGAAGATGAGTGGAGTTGGGGCATTTCTCCCACCTGAAGCCTACAACACCCCTCCCATAGGAGTGAGACGCCCTCACACCGGACTCTGCAGTCCTATAAACAGGGGTGAAGAAGCTTCCATGAGTCCCTGTTTCATCACTTCTTAGCTATGCAGTCCCTGCCTTCTTCGAGTCTCAGGTTCTTCATTTAGAAAACAGGCACCCACACACCAGCCTCACCAGAGAAAACAGGCAGGAAACTACCTTCTAAACTACAACTTGAGGCTTTTGATTGTTGTGCCTTCTGAGCACCCTTTCGCTTTTAATGACCCTGCGCTATAAACCCTATAAAACCAAGAACCCAAGGAGCAGTGATTCAAGAGACATGGCGGGAATTCAGGAGAACTGAACAGCAAGAACCACCCTGCCAAACTGACTTTCTTCTTCCCACCCCACCCAAGAACCACAGGATCTTAGTCTGTGCCTGAGAGGATTCTGGCCAGACCCCACATTTTCAAACTGAAAGCTTGAAGCTAGGAACTCCTTGGCCAGCAAAATGCTCATCAACCTTGGTCTGAGTGAGATGGTGGTCCTGTGCTCATCTTCCTTCCTGCTTGAGTGCTGACAAAACATCTCTCTTCTCTGCACTTTATCCCCTCACTTGTAAAAGCAGAAGTCTGAACTCCTTGACTCCTCTTACTGGTCATTTCAAGCAGATCTCCTCTGTGGATCTGTTGCCCTTTCTATCAAATGAAGGTTCTGGGCTCATCTCTGTGGCTCTCAACCCTGGCTTCTGTGAAAACCACTTGGGTAACATTTTAAAAATATCAACCTGGGGGCCTGCTAAGAACTCCACAGATTCTTAAACATGGCTAAGAACCACTGTAGTATATCCGTGTGATCTAGTTGACAGTGTGTGACAGCACAACGTCCTTGCCCAGAAGTGGTGGAGAGGTGCAGAGTGGCCTCCCTCCCAATCCCAGCCACTCCTCACACAGGCTCTACAGCAGTGCCACCAGAGCCTGTAGCATAAGCATCTGGAGATGGGGAGCATGAGTGGTTTTTTTTTTTTTTAATAGATGTTCCTGGGCCTGGAGAATCTGATTCAAAATTCTGAAGCAGAGCCCAGGAGTCTGGATACCCAGCCCCCACCTGCAAGGTGATTCTTATACTAAAATTTTGAGAACCTCTGGCTTACTCCTTTTATGGGCAGTGCTGACTTCCATCTCCTTGCGGGATGGTCTGATAATACAGGTAGATTGGACTTTAGCACCTGTGCCTGTGATAGGAAAGAGAAGGAAGAAACATTCCACTTCTTCCTCATCCATCTCTGCCTTCACATTCATTGACCCTGACTGAAGATCCCACTGCAGGGAGAAGAACTTGGCTGAGGAACATGAGCATTGGAAGAGAGAGACTTTTCTCAGCTCTGAGCTTCCTTCTCCAAAGATGACCCCAGGAAGGTCATTTATTCACTAGTCCATTCTATTGGGCATTGAAGTAACCTACAGTTCCAGGCTGAATCAACAGACAGGTAGGTTTTGGTTTTTTTTTTTTTGTTTTTTTTGTTTTTTTTTTTGACATATTTCAAAAGAATTCAGACAGAGGGCATTTTGTACCAGGCTCTGTTCCCATGCCAAATCGCTCTATCCTGAGGCTCACCACAGGATTTCTAATGAAATGCTGTTATAACAAAGCTTATGGGATCTTACAGAATTGGGAACAGGTGCTTGCCATGAGGGATGGACACTGAAAACTAAAGAAACAATCTGAAATGTCTGATAATTTAGAACCAATCTACTACCAGATAATTCTAGCTATAACAGTGAAAAGATAGAGAATAATCTGGGTAATTATGTTATTCTCCACTTTCGATTGGCCCACAGGCTTTGTTGAAGATTCTTTTGGGGTATGACTTCCCAAGGGAATGGAAGGGATCCCCAGTACTTCTCCCACTGCCCAGGTCCCGTTCAACCCCAGGACAGTCCCACCATTGCCGTACTGGTGTTGTGAAAGATGGAGAGTGAGATGAAGAGAAAGAATAAATACAAGAAAGGAAGAGTGGGATGAGGCAGTGAGGGATGAGAAAGACAGCAAGCTAGAAGACATCCCAGAGACATTTCCACCTTTTTGAATGCTTTAAAAAATTTTTAAATCCCTGGAATTTTATCTTGCTTCATCCCAACTAAAGCCGTGCCAATCTACCAAAGTGTTGTGCAGACAGGAAGGGGTTTTCTGAGACATTTTTACATGCTTAATTTAAAATGTATAGATAATTGGGGTAAGTTTTTACATAAGTCCCATTTTGCTATCATGGCTGTGATTTTCAGTGATCTTACCAGCTTTGCTTTTGTACTTTTGTCAAATTTTCCTTATCATCATGGACCAAATGCTCAATTAAACAACACCCTAAAACATAGAAATAATCAAGAAACTGACCTGGAATTGAGGCTGTGCTCTCACAGTTCCAAATCAAGAGGAGAAAGCCCACAAGCAGCAGGATTGGCATGGCAGCGACAGGCACAACTTCAGGCACCATGCTGGTGATGTTAGAGTGCATTGGGTTCAGCATTTCCAAAACCATGCTGCACGGCTGGTCGTCAGAGGCTGCAGTTAATGTTCTGTGGAAATCAAGAGGCAGAACAGAGAGTATCCCCTAACCTGTTCCTCTGTGGCTCCTCTGTGGTTCCTCTATTTTGCCTCTGAGGATGCTGCTGGAGAGATCACACTTTGTTTTATAACATGATCAGGCAAAACAAATTTGTAGTTACAAGTCAAAACAAGGAAGCCCAAAACATCTTTTGGCTTGAAGTGCAGCATTTCTGACCTTGGTAGTCTCAGGTTCTCTTAGACACGTGGTGTGATAGAACTTTATCATTTTGCCCTTGAGAGGGTAGAGTGACGTGCATTCGCAATTGAGAGCCGAATCTTTTACCAAAATAAAAGAAAATGAAGCTTACGCCAGAGGAGAAATCATTTTGTGACTTTATCAGCTGATTTTGTTTAGGCAATCTTTCCTTGAAGGCACATCAATTAAAAAAACAAAAGCAGCAAATTACAAATCAGCTTCTTTGATCAAAATTACTTTCCCAATAGTACGTTTCTACACACTTCATGGACACTGTTGGATGCTCTCAGAGCATGCCATTGAGTTGTCTATGGAATTCAAAGAGACACACAGGACAGGTTTCCCTGGGGGCTTTCATAGGGACCTACAAGCTCTTGCACCATGGGCTGGATTAAGCAGTCTCCATCGGGTTAGCATCAGAGGTAAAGGGAGGAAAATAGGAAGGAAACAAGTGAAGGGAGGGTAGAAAGAAAAGGAACTGGAGAGAGGAAGACAGAAAGGACAGGCAGATGTCAGCAGCAACAGGATCAGATGCCATTCAGCCGCCTCATCCCAAGATCCCAAGCTGCCTCATCCCAAGATTGCTAACATCCTGTGCAAGACAGTCACTGTTCAGCTTGATTTGCTGGTTCTGTGTTTCTCCACAACAACGTGCTGTTGAGTCTTTCTTTTCAGCCAGGTTTTACAAATTTATACTATCAGAAGAGAGTTTCGGGGATGGTAGTTGAAAGAAGCCTAGGTTGAGTAAACTTGTACAGTAAAGAACTGCTATTTCTAGTGACACCTGACATGCTCTGAGCTTGCCTTTTCTTAGAAAGGGCTCAAATGGGGGACTTGCCCTGAGTCTGAAACAGACTTTAGCTGGGTTTTACCTAGTAATAAAATCATGTGTCCATAGCCAGGGCTTCTCATTGGATGTCAGGTCTCTGCCCATTCCCTGAAGTGTTGCAAGAAATGTTGTAGCTGCTTGTGCACTTGGAGGGGAGAGAGGCTATAACTATCATCAGATTCCTAAGGAGTGTGTAATTATATCTGTCTGATCTATATGAGATTGTCAATGTCCAAAACCAATTTTTTGCAGCTATAGAAACTTCACATTATAGGTGAATTGATTCCATTGTTTCTTCATTTTGTTAATTCATTCTATTATTTACCATGTAAATAACCATTAGTACTTAAGTGCCAGGCATTGAAAATGTGTGTGCATATATTGGGCATTTTTGTTGTGCTGCTGACACTGAATAGTTAGCATCGAATGTGTTCCCATCTGATTCCTCTGTTAATGAGTAGCTACACTGGACAGGTTGAGGGTGAAGGTGTTCTAGGTCGTGAAGTCCCTGAGTGGAATTTTGACATCATTCTGAGTAAGAACTATCTGACTCTGTGATGGGCAGGACCACTGAGGTTTGTATGTGTATGCATGAAACTTGAGACCAGCATTAAAAGCATAAGTGAGGAAAGTGATCACAGTAAAAAGGATGAAGGCGTCCCAGAGGAAGAGATGTCAGCAGAAAACGTCACAAGAAAGGAACTCCCAGCCATGTTCCAGGACATTGAAAGTGCAAAGTTTAAGATCTTGGGAGCTGATGGCAGTTTAAAGGGAGTAGGGCAGTTCACCAGGGCAGAGGAAAAGATGATCCCTCAGCATAAAAAGATGGAAAGAAGTATTTACTCTTGATAACTCTTAGTTAACAAAGAAAGAAAACCAAAATTTCACTCTTTCTGATGTGAACTACTGTGTCCTAAAATATTTGTTTTGCTATTTTGATTCCCTATATATTTATAAAGTGTTTGTTAAAGAGTCATTAATGTTTTGACAGAAAATGTTGAAGGTATTGGAACAACTGTAATTTTCTCTTGATTTTAAGATGGCTTTGCACAGTTTCAGCTTGTATGGCCATTTTACAGTGTTGCAGTACTATGCAAAGAGCAGACTGTGTGTGTCTAAATGTTTAATAGGACTAAGAAGCCTGGCTCATTCTCTTCCTCAAAAGTGTACTATGAAGACACCCCATGAGAGCACCATTTAAAGACCCAAGAGCATGAGAATATTTCTAACACCTACAAAACATTTGATATCTGTCAGACATTGTTCCAGGAAATTATTGATATTAAGTCCTTCATGCTCACCACAAGCCTGTGAGCTACAAATGATTATGCTCATTTTACATGTGAAAGAAATGGAGACATAGGGATGTTAGGTAGCCTGCCCTAGGGCACCCAGCATCACTTAATGCCCTGCCCAGCTCAGTGTTGGTAAATACAGTACCTACACCAGAGTCCTCAGTCAGGGTCACGGCACAGCCCTGGGGAGCAGCGCAGCCTATGTGTCCCAAAGCCACAGTGCAGTAGGGACTCCCACATACCCTAGTACAGCCCCTGCAGGGAGCAGAAGCTGACCCTGGGCTTCCAGAAGTGCTGCCTTGCCTGGCTAGACCCTCCTACACCCTACCTAATGCATGAGACTGAGTAGTTTAGCAGGGAGACCATGAAGGCACCCTGAGTCTCAGGGCAAGATGCTGTCTTTGTGTCCAGCATTTCTGGGTGATCTCTCTTTTACACTTCTGTTTCCGGAGAAATGCAGCCCCGACACCTTGGTTATCCTTTGACACAGCATTTTCTTTGGTTTCCCCCAGGAGCCTTACTCTTAGGGCTTCCACTAGAAGCATGACAGATGTGACTTTGGCCACCTGGAGCAGACACAGTCTTAGGGAGGTATCGGCTCTTACAGAATGGTTTTCCAAGTGAGTGAGAGCTTCCAGTTGGGGGCAGGAAGTCTTGTGGCTGAAGAATGCTCTTCCCAGGAAGTGAGGGGCTGCTGAGCGATACTGAGTGGGGCAGGGATTGATGAGCATGGTGAGAAGAAGCTGAAAGAAACACCAGTAAGTAGCAGAGAGATGGCTGGGGACCTGGGACCCAGAAAACAGGTGACTGTGTGGGATACATATACTGGTCACAGAGGGATGAGTCTTTCGTAAAGACTAACAGGATGCAGTGAAGATGTTGGGATTTGTCTTGGGAGAAATGATAAGCCACTGAATGGCTTCAAGCAGAGGGTCAACAGGATCATATTTGCACTGTGAAAGCTGAAACCGCTGCAGCTACAGTAGGAACAGGATGGTGCTGGTGCCTGTGGGAGTGGGTGAAAGAGATGAGCTGGGAGTCCTCCAGAGTTTAGCAGATAGGAGGGGTGATGCTGTGACCATGGAAGGTGGATAGAGGTGGAAACAGAGATGGGTGGACAGGTGAGGAGACATTTGGAGTTTGAAGTGATGTGAGGGGGTCATGATTGAAATCCAGTGACACAGCCAAGCGTGGTGACACATGCCTGTAATTCCAGCACTTGGAAGGCTGAGGCAGGAGGATCACCACAAGTTCGAGGCCAGCCTGAGCTACATAATGAACTCAAGGCCAGCCTGAACTACACAGAGAGACCCTGTCTCAAATACAAACATACATACATACATACATAAATTCAGTGACACGGGGAAAGGAGAGCATTGAGGATGATTACTAAGTTTCCAGACTGTACAACTGGAGGGAAGGTGGTGCCGTTCTTGACCAAGGCCAGCTTTGTGTGTGGGAATCTCATTTAGAGTTTGGAAGTCTGGAGTAGAGAACTGTTAAAACATCCGTGTGGTGATGTCTAGTAGGCCACAGGATATACAGCCTGTGGTGGAGAGTGCAGGTGTGAACTGCAGAGAGTCATTGACAAATGGTAGAAATTAAGCCATGGGCAATGGAAGACCTTTTCTAAGGAAGGTGTACAGCTGGAGAAGGGTAGTTGGAGGGACACCACCAGAGGAGGGTAGACCTGGGGAAAAGATCAGTGTGCAGAGAAGGCAGGGGAGGAGTGGCTCCCGAGTAACTGGAGCCCAGAGGAAGTGGACTTCGGCAAGTGCCAGCACCCTTGATGAACAAGAAGGGATGGTTGTGATGTTGTAGTAATGACAGGAGTTAGGAATGTGGACATTGGTGTGTGAGTAAAAGGCATGAATCTCCAAAAAGCTATTTTTAAAGGTTTACAACTGTTACTGCTGTTTTATAAGACATGCGAACAGTATATTGTTTGATCAATTTTGCATGCCTGTATCTTGTAATCTGAGCAACTACTTTGAAGATAATAATATGCACTATATTAACCATTGTTAATTTCCTATTATCTTGTTTTGAAATTCTGTATTTTTTTTCTCTTTAAAAAAATAAAAATAAAATAAAGTGGCTAGAACAATGGGGTAAGTGTGCTTGAAGTGAGGGGAAGGATTTTGAAGGGGATTAATGGCAATGTGTCTTTTACTGTAATAATTATTTTTAAATTTAAACATTCACCATAGTTTTTCTTCTTATAATACCCTGTACATCTCTGACCTCTCCCCCTCTTCTTGACAGGCTACTTCTTTGTTTTTCTAAAATAATTAATGTCTTTTGACTGCTTCAAATTTCTTTTGACCCATACCCTTTCATCGTCTGGCTTCTGCCTCAGCGTACCAAGGATGCCTGTCTCTCAGAGGTGACACATGACACTCTGCTGCGATGTCTGTATCCTTTCCCCGCTGCATTCCTTCTTGAGTTTACTCCATGGCATTGGGCCCATTTGCTATTCCTCCTCCTTTGCTGTTCTCCTGTGGCTCTTGTGACAAGCTTTTCCTTTTATCCCAGCATTTCTTTGTATTTTCCTACACCTGTCCTTATTCCTCTTTCAAACTCCCAGGCCCCAGACATGATTATTTCCCCAGCCCAAGCACTTGGCCTCTGTGCTTTCAAGGACTCATCACTCTCCCCACCTGCAGCTCTCCTTCTGTGTTGGCACCTTCTCCATGCCATCCTTGACCCTCTCCTTCTCCATCAGTGGCCCCAACTGCCGAGCGCACTGTACCATGTCGACATCCCACCATCACTCCCTGTCACATATGTCAGCATCCTCTGACCTCTTCCCCAACCCCAGTCTCTCAACTTTATACTCTTGGTATCTTTACTGTACTCTTTCCCCTTTCTTGCCTAGCCATATTCCTCTCCTGTCCCAACAGTGGGAGCTTATACTTTGTGTTCTTTCCATAACTCTTTTTTTGTATGTGTGACACTAAGTGACCTTACGAGTCAGTCACATGGAAGTGTTTTATCTGAAGAAAGGATGTCAAAAACATCCTTATTGTCAAAACAGTAGATAAAATTGTTTATCCGAGACGGATGTGTTTTTGTAAATTTTCCCTTTAGAACAAAATGCGTCATGTCTTGCTTAAAACTCATATCTCTCCTTGTAGAAAGTGAATTCCCCAAGGCTGAGGTCTCTGTCTTCTCCCTCACACTGACCCCATTTCTAAAGCAGTGTCCAGGCCTTTCTAGGTACCCACTATGAACCTGATCCCGTGAGGGCACTAAGGTGCTTCCTCTCAGGGTCTCCTTTTCACTCCCTCCTGCCCACTGCTGCCAGATTGTTTTAAAACTCAACTTTATCACATCCATCCTCTGCTGGAAACTCTTCCTTGGTACTGCTTGCTGTAAGGCCTCCAACTTACCTGCATACAGGCTTATTTCTTGGTTCTCTCTACTCAGACTGAGTCCTCATTGACCCACAAGCATCCTTCCTGCTGGGTTCTTCATCCACTTCTCTCTGATCTTCCATGTCTTCCTGACCTCCATGCCCCCCAAGAGTTGGCTTGTCCTCTTCGTGTGAGAGCCAACTCTTACCTGCTATAAAGCCCCACCCCTTTTTCTGTTGACATGGGTCCCGGTGCTCTTGACTTTGATTTCCAAGGCACTATATATATCTAGGTGTGGAAGGGTTTCATTAAACATTTATTAAGGATCTTGTATTATGTTCAGTTCAGTTTCTAGATATAAGAAGCAGTAAAATAAGCAAGGTGAAGGTGGCATCAGCCAGGGCATCATAAAAGAGCCACGGTTCTCTGTAATGTCAGGCAGAGGTGCCCAAGAACTGTGATGAGGAAATGCAGGTTATGAGAACTGGAAAGAGATGCTGAGTTCTTCTAATGGCACAGTTCTGTGCCTTTAAAAATGAACCAAATGTATGAGATCCAGGGACATAGGGTCACTTGCCCATGGTCACTTAAAAGCAGAAAAATTTACTTGTACTTACATCCTCTGCTTTCCATATGCAGGTGCTAAGGTCATGACAGTAGAGGTTCTAGGCATTCTTCCCAGCAAGCTTCCAAGTCATGCCCTGAGGATTTCTTTTTCCAGAGCAGGAGAGTTAGGAGGAACCAACTAGGGAGACTGAGATGGATGGATGTGCTTGGACCAACCTACTTTAAGGGGAAGTGTCATGTCCACCTTGTAGTCCCTGACTCATCCTAGACATGGATTGATGAAAAGCCCAGGAGGGACCACTGACTGAGAGACCTGAGCTGTAGAGATCCAACCACATAGGGAAGACTGTTGACAGTGCATGAAAAGCAGGTGCTGCCTAGTCTCATATTTCACAGGAGTATGCAGAGCCAAAGCTCTTAGAACCCATCAGCCAAGACTAGGTCTTTCTTACTCACTTCGAGAACTTCTAACAGAGTACCTTACACAGAGGAAATGCTCTTGTCTTTACATTGGCTTATGGGCCACCACCAGCAGGCTGGAGCCTGGGCAATCTCTGCAGTATCTTTTGATCTTGGCTTTTATCTTCACCGTTCTGATGATGCCTCTTGTCTCTCAATATACTTGATTTGTGATGTTCCCCATGAGCTGCACCCAGAAGAACTGGTGTGAGATAGGGCCAGCAGTGACTGCCTTACAGGCCATCTAGATCCTGATCCTTGAAGGCAGTCAGTCCACGATGGGAGGTCAGTGTAGCATTTTTGGGCTGGAAGCCCACTATGGCCTCTCAGATCCTATGGTACTGGGGATGACTGACACCCAAACCATCATTTTTCTCACTAGCAGGCTGACCCTATCTTATCAAGTGTAACAGAGGGCCAAAAGAAACACTCCTTTCTAAGATGTCTCCCAGCACTTCACTTCTCTGTTGAAATTTATAAGACTTAACATGTTGCCTGGCCCAGCAGATTTCTCCACCCAAATTTGGGTTTTAGCCTAAAAAGGGCAAAGGCAGAAGTGACAGCATCACATCGCAAGAGCATGACTGGAGGGTCAAAAAACCAAAGTTCAAGTCCCAGTTCTATGGCCAGGCAGTCCTGTGACCTTACTCCATTCCAGAGCTGCCTGAGGGGCAGCTGTGTAGATGAAGTCTCTCCAACTCAGGAGCTACACACCAATGCTCCTGGTTGCCATTTTGGTCTCTTTGGCATGTGCAGTTCTGTGATCCCATGACTCTGCTGGCACTAGTGGAAGGTCTCCAAGGGGATCCACCACCATCAGTGTGGTCCAGACCCCAGAGAGGACACTGGCAGACCCAGAGCCGTAGCTGAGCCTTCCTGTCCAAGATTTATCACCTTGCGGACCAAGTGGCCTCGTTTGTGCTCATTTACCTGGGTACTATCAGCTCTTTTAAGGGCAAGAATCCCTTCACCCTGCCCTCATTCAGAACAACCAGTTGCCCCTGCAGTGGGATCTCTTTCTTCATTACCAGAACATGCAGACCCTTCTTGACAGGGACTTGCACCTTGCTCCAGTAAGTGGCCCCATGGAGTTTCCGATGGGTGCTCAGCAAGTGTGATTGAAGTGAACAAGTTACTGAGGTGCTTAAATTAGCACATTAAGGTTTTTAGGCCTGAGACCCTAAAAAAATGATACATTTCACATATCCCCAGAGAAATGTTTTCATTCTCCTATCTGTGATTCCAAAGGCCAAGTTTCAGCAATGCAGCGGCCCATAGCTATCACCCAAACAGTCAGATAACAACCACAGTACTGGCCTTCCCTTATCTACAGTTTAATGAACAAATTGCGAAACTGCCGAGATATCCTACAGGAGAGTCACTTTCTGGCCGGGGAGCCAATGGGTGACACCAAAGCATCAGGGTTACTTCACCCCCTGGACCTTGATTTCCTTATCTACAAAACAGAGTTTGGTCTCATGACTGTTTGTGACACCCAGCATTCTTCACCTTTACCTGGACCTCCCCAGTCCATCTGAGCCAAACTGGGAGGTCAGGGAGGCTGGGCTGCAAAGAGGCAGCTTCATTCGCCAACTCCAGCTGTTCTCTTTGGAAGCCCAGACCCCTTGTCAGAATCTAATGGAAGCTGTGGAATCTCTCTGGAGAAACAATCCAGGAATCCACATGTAGTGCTGGGTCCCCAGCCTGCTGAGGCCCATTAAGAATGAACAACTCCTCCATCTATTTCCTTGCTCCACCTTCTGCCTCAGGTGCCCAATGTCCTAGAGGGTCTTTGCAGAGCAAAACCACCTTCACTGACCAGTAGAGTCTTGCTTCCCAGCTGTACTCAAAAGAAATTTCTTTTGGGGTAAAGCCTTGACAATAAGTGGTAGATTTTTGGTCCATGGAACCACTAAAAAAAATTTAAGGGGAGAATGGGGGCAGTTTTCATAGCCTGAAATCCCATCTGTGTCCCATCTCAACCTGGCACCGTGTCACCCCTGCAGTAAGTGTCAGGGCTCACAGCGTCTCTGGGTTTCGGCCACAGAAGGCCCCATCTCCAGATGCACAAGCATGTTCAGGAGACCTTCTTCCATCCCAAACTGCAAATGAATCTGCAACATCCCAGCCTGTTTTAGTTCATTAGGAATGTGGCAAAATGAGGCCCTTTCCCATGAGTAGCTAATTTGGGGCAACACTGTAATAGAAGTCTGATTGCAAAATTGTTCAACCGGAGGTCCAAACAACCATGAGAAGAGAGGAAAGAGTGACTTACTGTCCCTGGAAGGTTGGAATGGCTTCTGTACAAGCCTCAAAGAGCATTGCTTTGCAAGGTATCAACTTGGGGAAGGACACTGCAGTTTGGGAGAATAAGAAAAGAACTGACGGGAAATTCCAAGCTGCTCCTCCCATACCCAGTGCCATTTCCTTTCCTGGGTTCAGGTGGGTCATCCATCACTGTGTTCAGTGCTACAGCTCTGCCTCGGTTTCTTCACTGAAAAATGGGGGAAAATAATACTGTTTCTTAATATAGTTCCTCTGAAGGCAAATTGGATTCAGAGCTATTTGAGTTTTACCAGGGTGTCTTGCACACAGTAAGAGTTTAATAAAAGTTGTTTTTAGTCTTCACTCTGCAAGGAATAATGGTAGTTCTTGAATAGCCAAAAGGAACAGATTCTCTGGACTGGATCTGTGCCCTTGGGGTCACTAAAGGTCTGTGTGCTTGGGGACAGGCCACGCCTCTCTCTGGGTACCCAGAGGGTCCTGAAGAGTAGGATAAGTCCTGAGATTGCTACATTTCTCTGTGGCCTCTTGCACTGATCTGTTGAGGACATATGAGAGACACTGAGGTCCCCCAAACAGAAGTGTGCATCTGTCTCCAGATGGCGCCTGCCTCCAGTGCCCACCCTCACCCCACACATCCTTCCCTGTGTCACTTCCCAGCATTTTCTACCCACTCACTTTCCTCTCCCACGTCAGAGGAAATTGTCCAACAAATAATCAGTACCCAGGGGCTAACGCTTCAGCTTGTTCTCCCTCCTGGAGATATTTCCATAACAGGTGTCCATAGAAGCTCCTGGGAGGGCATGAAAGAAAGGTCTGGCGCTCTCGCAGCTCTAGGGAAGCCTGCAGTCTAGTAGGAGAGAGACACTGGCAAGCACAAAACTAAGGACAAGTACAAAGAGTGTGGCCAAAGGAGGTTTCAGGTCAGAGGTGGCACTTGTTCTGGGTCTCTTGAAATGTTGGGGTTCTCCCATGAGTACAGAGAGGGTGTTGCAAGCGGCAGGCAGAAGGAAGGAGTGAAGCAGGTGGGGCTAGAGAGGCTCAAGCAAATGGAATCCTGTTGGGAAGCATGACTCTCTGTGCTGGACCTCTAAGTAGGGGTGCGTGATGCGGGGGATCCAGGAGAGACACTGCTTCCTTGGTGGGCCCCAGGTTTCTGATTTGCCCATGCACCCCCATGCTGTACTACAAGAAAACTAGAAAAGGTTTTGAGACAATGGAGCAGATTGTACTGGCTGAACTGCCTGTGGGTCCTAACAGTAGGAGTAGGCATCTTTAGAGCTAATTTATGAGCCCTGCAAAAAACTTTGTTTTAAATATCATCTAATTTAGCTCACATCTCATTGTCAACACAAACTGAGCTTTATCCAAGAGTGGTGGCATGTGGCTCTAATCCCAGCATTCTGGGAGGCTTAGGCAGGCGGTTCATTAGTTCAAGCCCAGTCTGGCCAGTTTAGCAACTTGGCAAGACCCTGTCTCAAAACAGGAAAGGGTCTGAGGGTATAACTCCGTGTTAACACCCTGAATTCAACCCCCAATATCGACCCCAAATAAAAAATCTTGAGTTTAATCATCCATTTTTTTGCACTATACTTGGTTTCTAGTGACATTTTACAGTTTTCCAGGTCCATTCTTTCTTTCAGTGGATGAAGAATTGACCTCATGGAGATTATATGTTTTTACTACTACAAATTCAGGCAATCCTTTTCTTTCTAGGAAATGTTTGATTAATATTTCTTTGAATGTTGCCTCTCCTCCATGCTCAGTATTTTTGCTTCTTAGAGTATCAATTTAAAAACTATTGAATGTGATGGATTCTCGCCTTTTTTTTTTTTTTAACCTGTTTTCTTCATATTGCCCATTCCTTGTATCACACTCTGGGATAATCCCTTGATTGTCGACTGTTATTTATTTGGCCTCTCAGCATATCATTCAGATTTTTAATTCAAACATTAAAATGTCAATGTACATTTTGTGTTCGTTATTTTATAGGTGCAATGTCTGCTGGTGTCTCTGATAGTAAGCCAAGATATAGTAGAGTCCAGTTTTGATTGATCAGTAAATCTGTTTCCTCAGTTTAAACTCCTCTACATTTGGTGACTCCCTTTCACAGTGTTGGCATCCATAAAGTGTATGGTAATTTTTAATGATGTACTCAGTTCTGTGGCTGAATTTCCCTGCTAGTTGGGTGGCTGGCTCTGCTTGCCCACTTTTGAGGCAAGGGAGAAGAAGACAAATGTCCTTGGGCAGTGTGCACTCCAGTCTGTTTTCCAGAAGACTGAAGAAGGAGTAGGATGCCCCACTGGGGAAAATGTCTTAGTAGCTTGCCTTCTGGCCTTCAGTGTACCTTGCGTTTCCAGTTCCAGCCCTCTATGCTCCTAGCTTCCTTGGCCGAGGTACTGCTTGGTAAGGGGAAGGAAGCTCCTAAGCCAGTTCCCCAGCCTCTTAGTTGCCCCTCTTTTCTTCCTGCTCTCATAATTCACTATTTTCAGATGTGGAGCTCTCTTGGATTTTTATCCCACTCTTGTAGGAAAATTATTTTCTTCTGTGTATATTCTGATCTGTCTCTTTTATGGGATGTATTCCATTCATTTTGTTATGCTTCCAGAATTTCTGCCTCAAAGAGAGCTCACTTTTTTGTTTTATAGTTCAGTTATGGATTTTAAAAATATCTTGTCTAACAATTCCAGAAGCTTAGGGTGAGAAGTAAGATGAGAGCATGTATTTAGTCCACCATTGGGAACCAGAAATTCACTGAGGACCTTAACAATATGATGCCACAGATTTCAGGCAGCAATTCCAGAATGGCTGGTGACACCCCTGAACTGAGCAGTTAGACTGCACAGGAGAATCATCTGTTTGACCATGGAATGTTTGTGAGTTTAGTTACTCATCAGTCACATGGCTCTAAGGCCAGCCCCTGTGATAGTGCAGCACCACCGCTGATGAGAAAATGTGCTCTGCCCCCCCCCACAGAGGGATCCAGAACTAAACATTGGAAACATGAGAGATGGCAGGAGGCGATTAATGGAAAGAGACACATCTGGAGACCAGGCGAGCAAGCAGGTCAGCTGGAGAGGTCAGAGATCCAGCTGGAAGAAGGAGAAGCAAGCAGAAATGCAGGCATACAACAGTTTTCCCAGAATGGCTATAGCAGAGGTTTTGACCAGGCATGAGAATTCTAATAAAATAATCAAAATTCCTACAAAGCAGGATACACTTGGAAAGAGACCACAGGTGTATCATTAAAAGGTGATACAATTTGAAAACAGCTCTGAATGATTTGTGAGAAATTAGAACTTGTACATAAGACATAATCTGTATTGTTGTATCAGTTTTTATGATGTTATATTGTTAATGTATTTGTATCATCATGGGGATAATTCACTCTCCAGGACTGCCCCATCCTGTGTAAGGCAGGGCAAGTTATTATACCACTCTGAGCTATCAATTCCCTCACCAGTAATCATGACACCTTCTACCTTGAGATAAGTGATAAAATGTGAATAGCAGGCATAATTTTGCCTGAGTCTTTCCCAGCATTTCAGAGGAAGAGTTAACAACCTAGTATTCCTTGAAAGAGAGAGCGTGACTGTCTCCAACCCCAGGCAAGCATCCCAAGGACCCACCAAACCCCAGCTGCCACAGCTAGTGGGCCAGACTCACTCTCCCAAGCAGTCGTGGGGTCCCATGCTAGGTGAGGAGGGTGAGGGACATCACAGATAAGGCCATGCTCTAGTTGTACAGGCAGGCCTCAAACACTCATTACCAAAGGGAGCTGTGGGGCCCTAGTTGAGTATAAAACAGAAAACCTCTTCCAGAGCCCCTAACCACAGCCAGGCACCCTCTTAAGTGGAGTTTCTATTCCATCCATTTTTATGAGACCTATTCCATCCTTTTTTTTTTTTTTTTTAATGTTTCCAGAGCAAGTGCCAAGAAGGAATGGCTAAGGGGAGAGGGTATAATGTATGTGCAAAAGCCCTAATGGTGATGACAGTGCTCTTACCAAAAGGAGGAAGGATTTCACAAATCCTGAAGGCGTTCTTCCAGCAGTGGAGGGAGACACTGTTCATTCATCCCACAGGGCCTCTGTAACAGCTGGGCACTGAGTTCCCATATGGTCTCCTTACCATGGGAGATGGAGAGAGGTAGGCCCTTATGCAGTGGGGCTCGCCTCTACTGACATTTCCACCATTCTTCAGTAAATGGCAATTATGACACCAGAAAGAAAGATTTGTCTCCATAAAAACCAAGTGAAAGTCACTCACAGGAGTTTTTCCTCAACAGAATATTTGAGAACAGACTTCATTTTCAGCTCACTATGCTTGTGAGTGGATGGGAGGGACAGCTTCCAGGTGCTGTGATCCTCAGAAATGGCCTCAAGTTAGAAAGCCCTTAATGCCCTAGAATTAAAACCATCTCTAACACCAAAGGTTAGTTGAGATAAAAGTCGTGAGCTGCCAGCTAGAGTTCTGCATGGAAGCAGTAATCTAATAAATCAGTCAGGGAGTACAGAGGAAACCTAGTTGCTAGGACATGATTTAAGGAAATAAGAGTCCTTCTGGACAAGCACCCTGGAGGTGGCAAGCTCTTGACAAATGGGTGAGTAATATGTTTGCTGAAAAGCTCTCTCTTCACACTCATCCTGGTGCTATAGAAAGCAGTCATTTTCTGACACTGTAGAAACTACCCTACGGAAAACTATGGCCCAATTGTATAGTTGCCCAAAGAGTTCACCTACTGTCTGAGTATCATTGCTCAATTCAATGGGATCCCTAACTTTGTTCACGTGAAACCAGACTCTCATAGTTCAAGTTTTCCACCAACAGACACTTAATAGGCAAGATCGTGTAGCTGTGCCACCATGGCAGAATCAGAAGTGGACATCCCTGGAAGAAGTGTTTCTGCAAAGCTTATCAACAACTCATTTTATCAAATAAACCAATCCTTGGCTCCAGAGATACTGCTCTCTACCCCCTGCCTTGGGAATATTGAAATGGGAAAAATAAAGACAAAATCAGCAGCAACCTTAGCTATATAATTATTAGGTCTTATGAAAACTACACAGGATTCCATTTTCAAAGCAACCATGAACAGGCTGTATAGCCTGTATTTACGAAGCTCCCATTTCTATAGAAGTCGAAGGGCATCCATGGTTACTTAGCTGACTTCTCCAACCTGAGGATTTGGAGTTGTGTACACAAGAGCAAAACAGTGACCTTAGCAATCATCCCATGAGTATACCTGGAGTGGGTGGGAGAGAGGGCTGTGCATAAGTCATCCTGGGCTGGCTTGCAAACATTCTGATCCAGGAAAGGTTAGTAAAGTGTTTGGTGTTGAATATGGCATGCAGTAAATCACAAAATGCACTGCTTGACCAGACCTGTAACCTTGGTTGGGCAAGTTACTTAACCATCTTGAGCCTGTAACAGTTCCATAGCTGTGAGATAGAGGTAACAGCTGCCTCCCAAGTCGTGGTGAAGGTTTTAGAGCTCATATTCGTCAAACACCTAGTACAGTGGTTGACACGTTCTCGGTCCCCAAGTACAGCTTAATATTCATTCCCCAAAGAGGGGTGGCTAACTTTCATGGTGAAAGAGTAACCTTCAAAATACAAAGATGCCAAGACAAAAATAAAATAAAATAAAATAAAAAACTTTGCTAATGTTTTGGGAAAAAGGTCAGATGAGAGACGAGCCTGGACAGAGAATGATAGGCTGATTGGCCAAAGGCAGAGTCTGGTGCCATTACTAATATCACCCCATAAATCTCAAAAGTGCCCCACTTCAGACAGTCAATGGATGGTCACTTGGCTGTATGTGAGTGGCTTCCAGCAACAACCCCTTCTTTTGGCTGGCGGCAGCATCACTACAGTGGTTGCTCCTCTGAATATTATAATGCCTACCTTCAGTTGAGGGCCACACTTTATTACATCTAAACCTCATCATCGGTCCATAGGTAGATTTTATTCTAACACCTATTTTACGGATGTAATTTGGCAAGTTGAAGTAATTTTCCCAAGAGTTCATATTTCACCAAGTGTAACACTTGGGATGATGGCCCTGATGTATATTCTTTAGGGCTAAAAGTAATAGCAGGTTGCTATAGGCCCTCCACCTGGGGCAAGGCAGAGCAGGGTGAGGACTGGTGATTTTGTAGAATGAAGAGTCACTGGAAATTTCCCATAGTGATGAAACTGGCTTTTTGTGGTTCCCTGAATCTGAACCATGAACACCTCTGGGAAGGATAAAGTTCATGGGCCTGGAGCTCTTGGGTTGGTATTCAACAGGGCTTTACCTCCATGCCCAGGGTATACAGAATCCAAACAGGCCTTGCATTCTTGAACATTGTGCTTCAGCACCTGAGCCTAGAGCCCCAAGACCAGTCCCACACAGCACCACTTTTATTGCAAATATTAACAATATTTGCAATATTTCCTCCAAATTTTAACCCAAAGTGGTAAGCCATATAAAAACAGTAGCAATACATGAAGGTTAAATTTCCTCTCCCTGAATTTCCATAGTATCTCATAGAATATAATTATTTTCAACTTATAGATCCTAATACTACTTGTGGGCCATAACTGGCATTTTTATGTGCATATGTGTACAAACTGAACAGTGAACTGATGTTCCTACATTTACGTGCATAAGAGCTAACACTTACTGCATACTTACTCTGTGCCAGGCACTGTTCTAAGCACTTTGTAGGTAGTATGCTCATTTGATTCTCATACCAACTTTAGGAAGTAGGTGCTATAATTGAAGTCCAGAAAGTAGGAGTGGCTTGCCCACAGCCCTCCAGTTATTGAGTAGAACAAGACTCATATCCAGGGTGTCCAGCTCAGAACCATTCTTTTATCCTCTCTACTATTTCTTGCTTTCTTCTGTCTCCTCCCCTCCTCCTCAGTACTGAGGAGTTAGTGCTGAGTAGCTAACATATTTATATCCTACCTACTTCCAAAGGACTTCAGGCCTCTTGGGCAGGCACTACTAGGTAGTCCTCTGGGGTCCTGTGGTGGATAAGATATGTTTTCCTCTTTTCAGGGGGGATCGTACACTTCCCAAGTCACAGTCACGTCTCCCAAAGCTTGTGGTTCTCCCCAGCCTACCATCACCTCTCTCCCCCATTTCTCTCTTTCATTGTCTTATAATGCATTCAGCACTTAATGTCCATCCTGGGTGATATTTCTAGCATAATATTTCTGTATTCCAGCGTAGTCCAGATGCTTGTAATTTTGATGCATGTGATTTGACTCTCACAAACTACCCTAAAAGGAATAGCACCTCTGAACTCTGTCTTCTCCAGCCCTTTTCACCAGGACTCACAGTGGACCATGCAGCACAGTTGTGTGCTTAAGATAAAGCCTCCATGCATCTCTGGAGAGTATACTTTGGGAAAGGCTCTCCTTTGGTGGGCTTGAAGCTATAGTCCAGGCCCCTTTACCCCAGAGTCTTTCTCTGCCCCATTTCTTCCACTCCTTTTGCTTCCCTATCTCTCTGCATCTAGCAGAAGGGCTGACAGAGGAAGGGAGCAATAAATATCTGTTGCCTGAAATTCTCAGCTAAGTCCTGTTGAAATTCTTACAGAGATTTACAGAAACTAAGAGGATTCTAGGAGTAGTTTTCTTTTGAAAGTGTAAATTGGATTTACTGTATTCAGTTAGATGAGTTTCAATTCAACTACTAGAGGAGCCAGCTTAAGTGGATGATGAAATATCCCCAGAATCAAACTCAACTGCAACAAATAGTGCTCAAGACAGATTTGACAAAAGCTTGGGAAAGTGGGAAAGCCTTAGGAAGCTATAAGCCAAGCACTGCCCTTTCCCACCCACCGCATCCTGGACCACGCACACCATTTATAAGTAGTATCAGTTCAGGAAAATTGCAGATCTTTCTCCCAGCCCCAGATTGTGCATCTGTAAAAGAGGCTAATGATACCTGCTCCACCATTTAGGGGATGGCATGATCGTCAGAGGAGATAATGGGTACTGGAGGCACCCAGAGAACTGTGAAGTACTGGGCAGATTGGGTACTTAATGTGCTTACCACTAAGAATATGTCAAGTAGTCACCAAGGTCAGTGGAAGTTTTGTTTTTTATTTGGTTAGTTGGTTTTGTTTTGTTTGCTTGCTTGAAAAATGATGGTGTGCTCATTACGCAACAGTCAACTTCTGGTATACACTATGTTTAGGAATAATTGGAGCTGGGTGCACCATTTTATCTATGTGTGTAAGAAAACATGAAAGAACCCAGAGAACACATCGTTGGTTTCAAGGAGATTTGGAGGGGTGTGTTAGATACTGTGCATAGCTTTGTTTGGCTCCAAGACACTCAGCTCCTTTGCAGAGAAGACTTTATAAGGCTCTCCTATAGACTTGCCACGGGCTGTGGGGCAGCACTGTCTTACCAGGGCTGGAGAGGCCAGGAGTGGTAGGATAGTTCTTCAAATGGAGAGAAAGCGGTCAACTCTGGAGCTAGCCTGATTCAGAATCTCTAAAAATGAGCCAGTAGGGGGAGTGATGGTACAGAAGCCAGGGCTGCAGCAGACTAGAAAGCTCTTTAGAGGTGGAGAGAAATGCCAGACAGATGGGGAGAAACTACAGGAAGCCAGGATGAGTGGGTAGAGAAGGGCTGAGGACTTGCAGTGTGGGCAAAGACAAGTGAAGCATTTTGACAAAAAAAAAAAAAAAAAAAAGGCCCAAATCATGTTTTATTATTCATCCATTCAATAACTTTTCTAGAACTATGTGCAAAACATGGCTTTAGGATTCCAGTATTTAAGGGAGGAGGACAAGTAGGAAGGACACTGAGAGAATATTGTCTCTGCCTTTAAGGAGCATAGGATACAGCTAGGGGGAAAGACATGAATACAAATGAAAATAGCAAGACTTTATGTGATAAACCCCATGGGAAAGTAGTATGCAAATTATCCGAGAGGACTCATAAGGGATTGAGTCCCATAGAGGGTAGTCCTAGCAATCAGGAGTTGTCTTCCAAGGAAGCAGTCTTTCTGGTCCTGCGGAATTACAGGATTCTGCTGGAACTAGATGGTTGAGTACTCTTGGTGACGGCATAGGATATGAATTCAGAGGTATTTGGAGTGTTTTCCAAGCAATATTGGTACTAGAAGCTGCTAAAGCCTTAGTCAATGTTGGGAAATCTTAGGGAAAACATTAACTGTGAAGAAGTCAGGAAAAGCACTACATGTGAAAGAGTTTATTTAAGGAAACCCAGGGCACATCTGAGTTAAGCCATACTACAGTATGCATCCAGTGTGACTAAAAGTGCCTGGTCCATTTAAAAGGCCACATTGCTAAAGCATTTGCACATAGCTTGGAAAGAGGTTAACTGGAATCAGCTGAGCTCTAGTAAGATCACCCTGGGGTTTTGAGTCATTTAAAATCTCAGAGGTAGTGTCAAAGACTATTCTGGAATTAAGTGATTGTTTACTTCAAAATCAAAGTAAGGAGCAGCTATCCAAGACTTATACAAATCTTATTTTAGAAAAATGAGTAATAAACATTATTAATATGCCCCACTAGAACTTTATATAAAGGGAGGGTTGTAGAGAAGATGCTTAATCAACTAATTACAAGTCAAGGAAATGAAGAGAGTAATTGTGCTTCTTTGGATTTACAGGGTTTTTAATAGTTCTAGTTTGAAGCAGGCATTTCATCACAGGCAGCACAGTACCTTGATGTGGTCAACTACACAAGCCATCATGTTATACAAAACAGGCCATGATCTTGGTCACGCAAACAAAGTGCTGTGGAGGTAAACAGTAAAGTGTTCTCCCTGGGCCACCATAATAGTAGGACAGGATTCCAGTGAGAGAAGTGTGGGGAGCTGGGTCCTTCCAGGGAGAAAGAACAGCATGTATTTGAGGGCCCACTGAAGAGGACGATGGGCGAAATGTAGAATCTTCAGATGCTGAGCAGTCTCTCATTGCCCACCAACTCGCCACCATATTCAGTTGTTATTATTATCTCTGAAAGTCTCACCTCTCCCCTTTCCTCTCTAATCTCACTGCCATCTGTGAGGTGAGGCTTTTGTCAGCCCTCTCCAGGAACAAAACCATACTATATCCCCTGTCCCTATTCTCTCCGTCCACCAATAATTCCTGTTCACTGCTGACAGCTTCCCCAGATGTGTAGAACTCACCATGTCACTACTCTGCTCAAACGCTTGAAGACCCCCTCACCCCTTAATGGTAGGTTTTGAATATTATTATTGATATAGAATTTCCCCATTTCTGGCAAAATAAAATATTTTTACTTTGGTTCTGCAATGGAAAAAAAAAAAAACAGTTGCACACTTAATCTGGAGAAAAGGCTGTAGTGACATGTCCTAGCTCTTAGACAATGCCATGAAAACAGACATGGGCCCAAAGTAGAAGCTGACACTGTAATTTGGTCATTGTTTTGTAGGCTGACCCAATGGATTATAGATGTAAATAAAGAACACACTGCCTGCCCTCAGAGCTTTTGGTCTAGAGGAGAGACAGATATTATACACATAATCACCCAAATAAGTACTTAATGTCAGTTCTCTGATAGAACAGGTAAGACTTCAGAAAAGATACCCCAGGGACCTAACTTAATTCACTGTAGAGATGGTATTTAAGGTCTCAGGAGAAGTTGGAATTGCCAAGGGACAGAATGGTGTGAGAGGGGTTCCCAAAGAACTCAAGGATTAGCAATGTAAGGGATAGGGGAGACAGCAAGAAACCCTAAGAAATGTCAATCAGAAAACACAAAGACCAGAAAAATGTTTAACACCGAAGGCAGGAGGGAAAGGGTTCAAGAAGGAAGACATGGCTACCTATATTGAGCACTGCTAGGTGATAAGTCAGATGAAAACAGCACATTTATGCTCCCCTATCCCACACGGCAACAGCACCTCTACCTGGACAGTGACTGCCCCTTTCTTCACCTTAGGGCCAACTGTTCTCTGGGGTTTCTAAACTCTGATTTTCACCTGCAGGACCTTTGTAGCTCTTGTCACTTTATTCCCATGGCCTAGTACCTGTTAAACTAGTGCAGGCTACAGGCCAGCCTGATGAGCTTGATAAGTCCAGCAATAGCCCCAGAGACACAGCAAAAACTTGGTTTCCCATCATTTGAGGAAATGCCTGTTTCCTTGGTGCAAAAATGAAGCAAGCCACTCCTCTGCTGACATGTACAGCCCAGAGGCAGCAGGGGAAAGAACCAGGAGTGGCCACACAAAAAGCTGCCGGGCTGGGAGAACCGATGTGATGATACACCCGTGGCCACACAATGTGCACAACGCATTCTCCTCCTTGATGAGCACTTGCTAGACACTGGTAGGGCCAGCACAGGTCTCACAGCTAATAGCGACAGGTGTAGAACCCCGGCCTCTCTTCTCTGGTCCCAGAGCCCCCGAAGATGTTACCACTTCAGGCTGCCCAGGAGAATGGCTGGCAGGAGGCCTCCTGCGTGGTGGAAGGAACAGCACCTCCCTCCTCACCCACAATCCCTGTCAGGCTCTGACACTTTCAGTGGAGCTTTGCAAGTGTAGTTTGACTTCTAAATTTTATGAGTTTAATAGACTTTTGGGCTGTGTCTGCTAAACAGAGCTCATACCTATGGGGAACTCGGAGTCAGTCATGCTGATCACCCAGTGACAGCAGAGCCTGTGGCAGTCAGGCGAGGAATTCTAAGAAAGCATCTCCCAGAGAAGCCGAATGACCCAAGAACAAATGGCCCAGCTACCACAGCTGGAACAACGGGTAAGATATATGGACACCAACATAAGAGCCATAGAGAAAGAGAGACAGCAGAACTGCAAATTAGTCGCAACTGTCTCCAATCACGGAGCTTCACTCAGGAGCCAAGTACTGTCAACCTCCATTGGCTCAGTATGTTTTCCCAGCATGCCTCAACTTGGGCCTGAACTTTTATTCAGTGACTTGGACTCAGTTTGGTTTCATGTTAGTATGAGTGACCAGGATCAGGACCTTATATCTGATTGTGTATGCCTTATGGAATAAGGGATTGATGTGTGAATAAACCATGCATTCAAAAGACAGTCTCTATCCCTTGCCTGATCTGTTTCGGTCCCTTACTCAGCTGTGAGGTGCTCCAGATGATACCTGTTCTTGCCCTTTCAGGGCTTTCAGAAGCTGCCCTGGACTGTGTGGAGGAAGCTGGAGGCAAAGAACTGACCTACAAAGAGACTTAGAGACTTTCTGGGTCTGGTCTCCCCCTGCCCTTTCGTTGCTGCTGGGTCACTGTTTTGTTGAGTGCCTTCCTCTGGCAGGAGAGGCAAGGCAGTGAGAGGGAGCTGTATCCCTTTACTACTCTTTCAATGCACTTGGCTGTTGTCATGGTTAGTTTTTCAAAACAGTAAGTTGGGACCTTCACCCTTGTTCCACTGGAGAAGGAATCGAAGGACAGGGAGTCTGCATCAGAAGAAAATCTGATGAGGGCAGGATTTTCCTCACTTCCTGCGCCCAGCATATTTCTTGCCCTGGAGAAAGAGTCTGTGCTACATTTCAGACTCTTTATTGCAAGGAAGGTTAACTTGAGCCAGATCTTTCTCCTGGGGACTCTTAGAAGCTTTCAGTCCTACTTGGAGCAAAGCATAGCTAGAACATTGCAGGAATTGTGACATGCTATCATCTCAAGCAGACTGTCCTGCAGCCAGCACTGTCCATTGCAAAATGAAATGTGGGTCCTCTTGTTCACTAAGCAGGAAGAAAGCCTCTCCCTTTCTTCAGTCACCGGTCACCTATGGGTTTTGTTTGCTATTTAATGTTGCACTCTGTTGGGCTCAGGGATAACCCTGGGGCAAATGTAGACCCTCTCAGGCCCCACAACATAAGCCCATGGCTATGGACCCAGCCCCAACACTCCCCATGTCTGGGCCCCAGGAGATGAGACCGCACATGAGGATCCCTGTTCCTGTCAGACTTCTCTTATAAAATACAGATTCAAAGATCAAATTAAAAATTTCAGCGTGGAGACTGCAGATCATTAAACCTCAAGCACTGCCCCTTCTGAGTGCCAGACTCTATGTGACTGTATTGGCCTGTCACCCTGGAAGCTGGCCCCACCTGCTCTTCTCTCCTGTCAGGGTGGGAGGGTCCCTTTTGTGTGGATTCCAGCCCCACAGGCTAGGGCACTTAAAAGTGCCTTAACACCACTGCTGGTTGGCTCAAGGCACTGTTCCCACTGTCACCACCTTGCCAGCCCCAGGGGAATGGCTGGTAAGCAGACACCACAGTGGAGTACCAAACTCACTATTCTGTGGGTTTTCTTTAAATCCTACTGTATAGATGGGGTTTCATTTGTGACATCAGACTTCACCTACCTATTTAAACATGGGAAAGGAGAGAGGACAGGAAAATCTGGAAAGGGCCTTGGACTACAGTATAGTTCTGAGAGTTTCAGCCAGCACCAGGGAATCTCCAGGCCAAGATATTCTGCTGGAAGTGTCCTGCATTGGCTGGAATGAGCTGCCCCAAAATATATTTTTAAACTTTTGGATGTAAGACTTCATTGAGGCGTAAATGATATTCAATAAACCTCAAATACCTAAAATGCACAGTTTGTTCCTCAGTGTTGCTGAGTACTATTCTATGACATGGCTATACACAGTTTACACATGCACTTCTTAATGAATAGCTCTGTTGTTTTGAATAGGGCTACTATGAACGTGAGGGTACCAGACTTTTTTGTGGACGGATGTAAATCTCTAAGAGTGGAATGTCTGTGCCCTGTGGTAGGTACATGGTTAAATTTTTAAGAAACTGCCAAATTGTCTTCAAAGTTCCACTGCAATCACGTTACAGTATATGAGAGTTCGAGTCATTCCACGTTCTCACAAGTACTTGTTTTGTGTCAGTCTTTAACTTTTAGCCATTCTGGAAGCATCTGACTGTGGTCTTACTTTGCATTTCCCTGATCACTAATGATTTCAACTATTTTTAAATGAGCTTACTGACCACTCATATATCTTCTTTTATGAAGTGTCTGATCGTACATTTGCCCAATTTTTAAAAAAAATACGTTGTCTTACTTACATGCTTTTAAGTAATGAAGTGAGTTCTGTGGCCCTCTGCTTCTACCCATGGTTGTCAGATGAAAGAAGAACTGGTGTGTCCTCCCTGGGGAAGGGATGTGGTATGTGCTGTCTGTGGTAGGTATGTGGTATCAATGAGCCGAGCATATGAGGCCTAGCACCACACACCAGGCAGGACACTCAGTGGGCAGGCAGGTCTGACTGCAGGTAAAGCCTGGGGTAGGAGAAGCATGAAAATTACTTGGACACTTACACAGAAGGATTATTTAGTATAAAAATGGAACCTACAAGTAGGCATTCTCTTCAGACTTCCTACATTGTCCATTTCTGACTCATTATTGGAGAAATTATTCACAGTAATACCTCAGCAGGGAGGAATTAAAACAAGAAATGGGAGGTTGTCTCATACTTTTGGGGAGTGTTAGTCCATCCTCCAGGGACAAGTTTCCCCACACACAGTTTGACAGGTGAAGCTCTGCCTCTACATTCGTTTGGTGATTATGCCAAGTTCAAGGTAGATCATTGCCAAACCAAAATATTTCTGGACCCACATAGTACCTCAACCTGTTTCTGTCTGCCAATATCATCATGTCTCCCAGGTGAAAGAGCTACAGGGGCTCTAGTCAAAAGACTTGCGTTCAAATCCTACATCTACATGAACTGCCTGGCTTTTGGCAAGAGCTTTGAGGTCTTTGAGCTGACTGATATAAAGATCAAAATAAATATGGATGTAGAGAGAGTTTTGTTCCAGGGATAGTCATAGCTGCCACAGCTTCCCACCATATCTTCTACCCGTAGAAAGTTTTGTTAAGTGAAACTCTCTTAAGTCTGATCCCTTCTTGAGGAATACTTGAAGGGGGTGCAACACCATTAAGCCAGAGGGAACAGGGCACATAGTTTTGCAAGTTTGAAGCAACATCCTTGGAAGAAAGCTCTGCTTTCTTAATTATCATTTCAACTGCAACACCTCACACCCACACCAGCCCCACCTAGCCTCTCTTCTCCTCCACCTTCTTTGGTGGCATGTCACCTGACCCATTTTGGATCTCATTTGACTTCCTCTCTGCCTTGCAGTCCTTAGCTGTTGTAGTCCAGGGAGCCCTCTCTCTGACTGTTCTCACAGCAAGGATACCTCAGAGTCCTATTCCACTTCCCTTGGGAAGTGCATCATGGCAAGTAATGTCAGCACACCCTGTGGCCACTGCTGTCACAGTCAATGGCAGCCTTGAAAGATGCAGCATCTGAATTGCTCCTGAAGGAGCCTTTTCCATGAGGGAGGCCTGGGTTGCCACCTCCAGCCCAATTACTTAGAGCTTTTGTTTTACTAGGACCAGAGGGATGATCTCAGTGTCAGCTTAAGATACCTGCTTATGCCATGTGGCACAAGGAAAATGTCCAGGCTTGGGAGTCAGACTGTTCACTGTTGAGGTGACATCCTGGAAAATGACTGAACCTGACTTATTTACACATGTGTAAAATGGAGACACTGATGATACTTTTGCATAGTGTAAGGTTTGAACAAAACTGCACACTATAAACTCCTAGCATGCCTGGCACTTGTGAAGTTCCTTGCTCACAGTGACTGCTCCAGGTTTTTTTCTTCCTTTTGCCACAAAAAAGATGACATTATGCCAAGTATGGCTCATCTAGACAGTTAGGACATTTTTGCCAAAAAGCCAGTCAAGTAGTAATTGATCAAGTTCCTGCCTGATCATTTTAATTCAGCCCTGAAAGTCTGCAAAGTAAATGGCTCCATGTGCAGTGGGGGTCCCCCTCACAGCAGTGCTGTGTTGACAGTGGACCTGCTGTTGCCTCCTCTCACCCAGCCCCAAACCAGACTCAAGCCTCAGGTTTGAAGGGAAAGCACCATCAAGTCAGCTAAACAGAGATCTTGGTGGAAACTCATTCATGGAATTAGAGCTGTCCTTTCTCCTGGGAAGCTGTCACTGCTAGACAGGCTCATTCTGAATTTTCTGATTTATATTGACACTATTCACCATATGTGTGTAATCCCAACACTGCAGAATGAATTGGCTTAGTCTATATGGCAGTCTGTTCAGGGTATTTCCTAATATGTCTCCAATCTTGCAATCATATGTCCATCTCAGTCAGATGGCTCCTCCAACCAGCCAAAATGACAAGCTCTACTGTGCCATTGCCCCTTGTTTCCTTATGCACAGATACAGCTCAAAAGACGTGAACCTCAAAGCAAACAGACACCATTCAAAAACTGCTATAGAATCACTGCAGAGACACCTGCCACTTGTAATATACATGTTACTGTATCTTTGCTTTCATTCAAATTCGCCTTCACATTTAGGAGACTACAGTTGACAATTATTTTTTCAAATTCCTTGACTTTAGATCCACAAACACATTTCTATAATAATCACCACACTGCCACGTAAGTATCTTCAGTCCTAAAGAACAAAACATACAGAATGCTACTCTGTGCTTTCATGGTGCATTGCTTTAAAGAAAAAGTACCTGCAATTCAGCTTAAAATACTAACATTGCTAACTTCCACAGAGTCATCACAAGGAGGAATTCTTTCTGCCTGAAGTTGATAGCAATAGCAGAAGTACAAATCACAAACAGCTTTTAAATCAAGTACAGTTATATTGTGCCGCTGAGATACCTTTCTATAGCAGACCAACCGTAAGTCCCAAATATTCTGAGATTGCCCTGATTTTGAATGCCCATTGCTAACCTTTGTATCCAAATTATCCCACTTTGTGGGGGGGCAGTTTCTAAGATGTCAGCAAACAGTTCAATTTAAAGAAAGATGGGACAGCAGTTCTTATAAAAAACAAAAGTCAGCATTACTATCCCAACTTGTCTTTGAAACTGCAATTTTCTTAAGTCTATGGTATCTTTATGTAATAGTTTCCCAATTCAGGAATATTTTTTTGCTTCCCTCATAAACTCTCATCTTTCTTTATGCATTTTGAGTACCCTCAAGTGGGTTTATAATTATACAATATTGTTGAAAGGGTATGGGTGAAATAATTTTTTCTTATCTCCAATTTTCTAGAAAGGCATTTAAGTTTTCAACTCCTGCGTACCTGAACAAAAAAAAATATGGTACAGATGGCTATAATTTCTCCTATTTTTAGTCTTGGAATGAATCTTTGTTTTTTATAACAATGAACACAAGTAGAAAAAATGCTTGCTTTTGTGCAGTGGAACAGAGAAAAGAAAAACCAGTCCTTAAATATTTACAAGAAAAGACCATCACTGGCTACTGGTATTGACACTGGATTAAACAGCTGAAGTTTGGGGGTAAATAATGTTGCTACTCTTTAAATATTTTAGCAGTTTAAAAATGCACACCTAACAGTGCATACCACTCGGAGCAACATTCTGCACACTTTTTGATCCTTTCAAATGAAAATCTACAGAAATAAATTATAAAAGGATAGATTATTTCCCCTATTTTCATGTCAATGAAATATTTTAGAGTGAACTATTTTCTGATCACAAATTTATGTCTTTTAAAAAAAATAAATCAAGAAGCAGTTATTCAAAAGAATACATCTTACTACTAAAAGTTAGCTAAGACCAACTAATAAGACCTGGAAAATGAGCATATTTCAAAGAATTTTATTTTCTTCAATAGTTGCATGAGTTTTTTTTCCAGGAAAATGTGCAAATAGCAAGGTTACCTGAGTCTGCTGGTCACTTCTAGTTTTGGACTCTTGAAGATGGTGAGTTTTGCTAATGATGCGCGGCTGTTTAAGAACCGGGTGGTTTTTCTAGCAATCACTCTTTGTGTGCCATCTTTTATAAAGGTGCTTCTTGTTGCTAAGAGATCAGTTGCTTAGAGACAAAATCATTAAAAAAAATATATATGTCAGGGGCTAACATAAATTATAACCAAATTGTGTCGTTTCAGCTCACCCTCTGAATGTTTGGCTTTTGTAATAGATCGTAGCGTACCAAGAGAAGCCAATTACTAATCACAAAGAGAAAACCGACCAGGAGGAGGAAAAGAGATCTGTGTGTACTCTCCGTGGACAGAGAGTAATGCCACAGGCTCCCTTGATAGAGTCACATCGCCAGGCTCGCAGAAACTTTGGCTGCTTGTGGGGGTCCTAGACATACAGATTCAGAGAGAAAGAGGCCCGTCCCAGGCAAACTTGTATGCAGTTAGGAGTATGAACATGTGTGGGAACTGTGCAGCTACTTTAGTCTTTTTCAAAGGGCAAATTAAGGGAGAAAGAAATGTTATGCTTCAGAAGATGTAAGGTGGAAATCTGAAGTGATCCTAGCCTTTGAACAGATGTTTTTTATGTTGTCATTGTTTCAGATCCAGATGTGTACATGCTGGGGAGTGGGCACCATGCTTGGATGAAAACCTCTTTCCCTTTGTCTTCTGCCTGTTAGGTATTAGATACAGCACTGGCTGAGGAACAGGCGTAAGTGCGGTCAGTTAAGTTGATGTAAGTTTGGCTTTGAAGGTCTTAAATCTCCCCCTTCCTGGTGACTCTGCCCATTGAGACCCTACCCTATAGGCTAAATACTACCCCTACTAGGGACATTTGCATTTTAGGAATGCTGTGTACTTATAAATGAAAGGAATTTAAGTTCCTTTAATATTCAAAGGAATGGCAGCATCCTAAACAGGTAGGATGAGAGGTGTTTGGAGCAAAATAAAGCCAGGCGCAACCCTTCATTGTCTCACTCTGTGACATGACCCCCTTCTGTATCTCTTCTGTCTCAACCTCCTCCATCCTACAAGGTCGCCAACCTCAGCTTTGACAAGAAAAAGCAAGCAAATAAGAGACCGAAGACTTGGAATTAAAAGTCAAGGTAAGAGGTAAAAAGAATACTTCGGATCTTAGAGATTTTCCCTCCCCTAGCCTCTACAGGGCCTACCATTATAGAAGTTTTTGTGCCTTGGGCTTGATCAGCAAAGCATCTAGCAGTGACCATGCTGTGAAGGAGAAGGTGACCTGAGGTCTGGGTGGGGCGAGCGGAGGTGGGGGGGGTGAAGAGATCCCCTTCTCAGCTCACTCTTCAGCTCTGCCAGGCAGATCAGCAACACCCTGTCTCTCATCTACAAAATAGACAATAGATGAAAGACCCACAACCAGTTTGCATTTATTTAGAAAGAGATGTATATCAGGTTTTTTTAAAAAAAGGAATGGGACTAACAGCAGAAATTAATGACAGGAAGTCCCTGACACGAACATTCATGTTGCACTTTCACAGGTGTACTCTATAAGACTCTCTCTGTCAGTTTAGGAATGAATCCGACTTACAAGAAGTTCTTCTGGAAGGGAACTTGTTGGTAAGTCCAGGACTTGCTGTACAAGAGGGAATGGAGGAGCCCTAACTTGCCCTGGCCTGACTCTGAGTGCAGACAGGCACAGAGCATCTGAGTATCACACCACAGCTCACTATGCCAACCAGACATCTTCCCTGAAATCTTCCTCCCTTCTAGCTCTAAATCTTCCTCTGCTGCTTATATTTTGGGAGAGAGAGGGGAGGAATTAGAGATAGAAGGAATTGTGGGCAAAAAAAATCTAATTATCTGGATACAGTTTCAATGCTTAAATGCCTGTGGAGGAATGAGAGGGAGCAAGACGAGGCGAAGAGGGACAGATGTCATGAATGTGACTGTATATTATTTGAGGGCAGCAACCATCTTATACTGCTCTTTTCCCAATTCCAAGTACTTGGCACAGGGCTTTAGCATTATCAAAATTTATGTTATACTGTAAGTCAAAGGAGGAAAAGAGAGAAGCAGTGTGTCTGAAAGGGTCAAACTGTTCCTGGACCGGGACACTGGACCCTATGTTACTGGTTCCCTGCCTAGGACCAGGCTCTGCATAGACACTTGTACTTCGGAGTTAGATCTAAAAGAACAAGCCTTCCTTTCTTATCTACCCATCCTGTCCTCTACGCAATATTGGCCCCAATTTGGTTCTCCTCTTACCTGGTGGGCCGCTTGGTTTGTTTTTAGCTTCTGTCTAGGATATGGGCCTGCTCACCTGCCTTTGACCACTTCTTCCGTAATTCAGGCACCATTCAAGATGCTAGACTTTGGCCAGCTACACGTTTCCATCCACCTGGGCGGAAGTGGAGGGACGCAGTGGTCAGTGATGGGCCCTTCCAGTTGTCAGCACTCCACAAGGCAGAAGGAGATGAGCTTGGACCGTGCGAGCTCTATACGCAGATGTTCTAGTTTGAAGCTTTGGAATGCACTTCTGTACCAAGAAGTACCTAGACCGCAGAACCCTACACTCTGACTCCACCACTGCTGGGAAACTGCTCGGCGCACAGGAACCCCGTCCCCCAGTCTCAGAAATGGGAGCTTGCTTCTCTGTATTTCATGGGAGCTGACATCAGTGAGTTCCTCCTGCCCCGGGTCAAGAAAATGGCAATGGAGAGACACCAAGTCCCAGGGCATCCTCTGTAAGAGTGACTGCCATTGCAGGTGCCTTTCACTGGGACAGTCAATGTCCCCTGATCCCACTCCCAAATGAGCAGCTAGAGGTCCTAGTGCTGTCCACTGCCTACTGCCCAGCAGCCAAGAGTTCCCCAGGACTGGGCCTCTCCTGGCTGACCACCCACCAGATACCATTTATGAAAAGCTGTACAACCTTTCATTAGCTAGAAAGTAGGAAGCTTGCATTCCTCCCTTGGGAAGCTCCCAGTGTAGTGACCACAACTCTTTCCTATTTCTCCAGAAAACTGGCCCCAGAAAAGGCCAGATGGCCTGACCCCCTAGGTAACAGTGGAGACTGCTCTGAGTCCAGGTCACTCTCCGCAGGTCTCTGCAGCAGCTAGTAGAAGCTTCTCCATCCTTGCCATACGAGGTTGCTGGATCCAGGCCATCTCACCCTGCCAGGCGCTTTATGCTGGCAGAAGCCAATTCTGAGAGGCTGGACAACCAGGGAGCAGGAGAGGAGAGTCTGTGCTAAAGTCACATCCAGCCCAGCAGCTACCAAGAAAGAGTAGGATGAGGGAGGGGGCGGGGCAGCAGAGCACAGCTGCTTTAAGTTAAACTCTAGAGTGACTCTGGGAGGCAGGCAAGGGGCCAGGAGAGTCTGCCTTCCTGCTAGCCAGAGGTACTGCAACCAAGCTTCTCCCTGTCTGGTTGCCTCTCTGGGCTCTGAAAAGTCTTTGTCACGGTCCACAGGGATGTCTGGTATGCTAACTCCTGAGGCATGGAGGCTGAGATCCATGAGGAGCAAACCCTAAGACACCCAGTTAGAGGTGCCTTCTCTGACCTCACCCCTTGCCGCAGTCTCACCTCAGCCCTTTAGACACCATCCATCATCCCCTTTTTGTTACCAGTCAGTATAGCCCTACTGGGCAAAACTCCTCTCTCCATCTTGCTCTCATCCAGCTTGTATCCCAGCTCTGAAGGGCAACCATACCTCCAGGCAGACACCCACCTCAACTGTTACCTCAAGAGCAAGGCCAGATGGTATCCATTGGGCTCTTGGGAGGTATTTGTCCTCTCACTCACAATCACCCTGAAACTAACCATAGTGATTCTGCCTTCCTCTCCTGCTAAAATATCTCTTCTCTCCTTTCCTTCTCCCTTTCCACCCCTGCCACAGAAAATACATCTTCCACCAGCCCCCAAATGTCCAAGCTCTGGTCCATCAATCACTCTGACAGCCAGCCTGCCACTGGGGCTGCAAGAGCAGGGAGGCCTTGAGACCTCCTCTGCCATGTTAAAGACCACACCAGAGGGTAAACCAATCATCCTGGGCTGAAGAATAATCAACTTATCTTGTTAGTTACCAGACATTCAAGGTAGGATGCTCATGTACTGCAATTTGTGTGATAATTAACACAACAAAAGATCAGAGCCTAATAAGTACCTCAGAACAGTCCAGTTTCATTGCTTTTCTTGGAGAAAGAACCATGGTGTTCTCATAGACTGTTTGGCTCTGGTTGACACTCTTTTATTTGGAAACTCACATGTATTTACTACCGCCTGATAGTTCTCAGGTATTAATTATACTCATCTGCAAGTAGATGACTTGGGAGAAAAAATAGGAGAGGGGGTAGGAAATAGGAAAGACTATGTATGGTAGTGGGGGAACTGTGGAAGAAAACAGAAGCCAAACATCCTCTTGAGCCTACCCCCACAAGATGCTTGTTTTAATATCCACACTAGACAAATTCCATAGGAACCCACTAACTCTAATGTCTTCTAATCCTCAAAAGAAAAACTGGGATGATTATTGCAGCACAATTGCAGGCCAACAATGCTGTTTAGTAAAGTACAACCATTAAAATGAACAAAACTCCCACTTACAGAGCAAACTATTCTCCATTCTCTTCCTCTTTTTTGAATCTTGCAGTCTGTCTCTCCTTTCTCCCTCTTAACTCTCAGTCCTTCCCAGACACTCTCCTTTATAGGTAAGTGCTTTCCCCTTTCTTCCTTCTCCATACACTGCCACGCAAGCCTGATCCAGACACGCATCTTTAAATGAGGTAGGCTAAAACGAAGGCGAGGCAGCAGTAAACTAAACTGCTTTATCTTTAGGAACTTCCTGTGGTTTTGGTTTTTGTTTGTTGGTGTTGCCACCTCTCCCTGGAAGGTTGATGCCTATGCGAACCAGTTTCCAGTCAACAGGGTACACAGTGCTTCTCATTTCCCTTGACACATTGCTGCATTTCCAAGCCAACTATGTTCTGATTACCAAACATTTCCAAAGCCCACCATGTAAGGGCACTGTCCTCGGGTAGCTAAAAGGGAATCCTCCACACTACTGTGAGTGGCCCCTAAGATAATACCCTGACCTTCCCAACCCCACTAACCTGACTAACCTGATTCAAGGGTTCCAAACATTTTCATTCTGTACTCACTGACTTGTAAGTGTACAGCAGGCAATAAGGGGAAGGTTGATGACAATTACAAAGGAGGAAATAACAGGCAGGGACCCAGACACTGGAGAGACACTCACATAAGGACAAGTGAAAAGTTGGCCCTTACCTAAGGATACTGAGAGAGGCTAGCCCTGGTGGGCTCCAGATACCCTCCGAGGAGGCCCCTAGAGGGGCCAGGAGGTGCTGCTTCAGGCTTGCTGAGGCTGGTATCAGCAGAAAGAGCTTCGGACTCATCCTACCCAACATTTCAGTCCTCAGGGTGGCACCGATAGAGGAGAGGCAGAACCAGCAAGAGTGGGTCTTGCCACCATACACTTATTACTTATCCAGAGCACACCCACTGCACATGGGCAAGGACTCCCAACAAACAGGAGACCTTCGGGAATTTTCTAGAAATGTTATCAGACTTTTCCTTCAAGGAATAAAGATATAATTGAGACTCTTTAGCCAAGAAAGGAGAAAGCAAAAAACTGCTCTGGGCTCAGCACGATTGTTCCCAGGATGCACTACTACTGCAGCGGGACCCTCGATGTGGGGCAGTTCTCTGGTAAATCAAGGCAGATCTGCCTTGAAGTACCTTGGAAGCTGACTCTACTCGCACTTGAGGTGTTGCCACGCCATGAGATCTAGGATTGTGCATGTGCTGCACCCCTGAGGATGTCATAGGCCTCCTCAGTCCCCTCAGGCAGTCCGTTGACACTGGTACCATTGCTCTGAGAGGGTGGCCGTGTCCTTCCCAGGCTCCCAGACCTCACCTTGTCTCCCAGGCCCAAACCTTCCCCGGCCAGGTAATCCTGCTCTCCAAATCCTGCCCTCTCTCTCTCCTTCCAGTTGTACAGTTAAAAGCCCCACAGTAATTCTTAAACTGACTCTGGTTTTCTTAAAAAATTTGGTGCTAAAACTCTAAAATGAAGCAAAAGCTACCTTCCCCTTTGCTGTCTGACCCACACCAATTCCACATACTTGTGTCACTGCTTCCTAAAGGAAGGGAGCGAGCCATGGTGAGTGTTGCAGGAGGTCCTGAAGTGGAGTTATTGCTGTGGAGCTCGGGTTTGGGTTGGTTACATGCTTCGTAGAAGAGGGTGGTAGGTACAAGCTTTTGACAATCACATGTAATGAATTATCTGAGACAATTCTACTTTCTGTACTATTTTATTCTTTTTGATAAGCCAATTTTTACATTTCAAATGCCTTATTAAACATTACACAAAATCACTAAAATATTTTAAAAGAATTCCTTTTCAACAATGACTGAACTTTTTTTTGTTTTTTTTTGGTAACCAAAGCCGGTGCATCTTGGAGTGAATTGAAGGTGGAAAGTCCAAGGTTTCAGTGGAATAGTCCATGGATGACTAAATTTAGTATATAATAAGCTAACAAGTATTAGTGGAGTAAAATGCAAGTCATAGAAACCTGCTTTCACTTCCTCATTTAAGAGTGCCATAAACTGGACTAAGCATCCTAAGGCACTGGAGTCTTTTTCCCACTTTATCTCTCCTCAGAAATCATGAACCTGTCAAGGTTAGGATCACGTCTTACTCATTTTTCTACTTCTGGGCTATGGATGTGTGCAACACTCAGTATTTTGCAGCAGTTTCGAAACCAGGGAACTCTTCGCCCTTGGCCTCCTGTCCGGAGGTACCGCAGGCCCTGACAGTTGAGTTACCCATGTCCTCAATCTTAGCCGCACTCTCGGTCACTCGTGTCTTGAGTCAGGAGTTCTTACTTCAAACAACCACAGTTCTACCTACTTTGAAAAGTGTGGCCCCAACTCCTGCCTACTCCTGGTTGTCTGACTTGGGGTCTAGTGTCCCAGAGCAGGCCACTGGTGCTCCACAAGTGCTACTGAGTCACAGATTCTCCACTGTCCCACATGCTGAAACCTGGAGTCTTGCACCTAAGGCTTTGCCACTGGGCACCTGGATTCACCTGAGCTTGGTTCTTCTTTGCCAGGGGGCTATTTGGTCAGTGTTCCAGCTCTCCCCTATCCTGTGGCATGCTCCTGTGCCCTATACCAGAGCAAGTGTCTTACTGTCCTTTTAGCCTCCTTCTTCACTCTTGTCCCCCACTGTCCCTCCAGCCCCACTCTTTTCCTGGAGGCAGAAGCCCTCATGTGAGCCCCTGGCCCAACAGCTGGCTCCCTATCACACACAGGCTATCCTCAGTCATGACAGCTGCCCCTCTGTTCTGGACTTGTGACCTGGGCTCATCATTGCACCTCAGATGAGAACCTCCGTCACTTGTTTAAGTGAAGATGGGGGACTTCTGTGCCCTTTACCCTCCCTAGCTGGCCCTGTGCTTTTCATCTGCCCCCTTGCTGATGAGAGGACCTTGCCTCTTCCCAGCCTGCCCTTCCAACCTTCAATGGGACGAAAGGATCTGCAATAAGATGGTGGCCCTCCCACCCCACCCCACACTTGTATTCCATCTGAACTATATGTGTTGGGGTTGGTTCTGAAATAAGAGTTATTGCAATAGAACTAGGTTGTTTGATTAATTACATTCATTGTAGAAGAGGATATGACTTGGTCACTTTCCTCCTTGCTGGGACAGAATACCCAACACCCACAATTTAAAGGAGAGGTTTATTCTGGCTCACATTTCCTTGGTCATCCATCTCTGAAGAAGAAACAGTATGGTAGAGGAGCATGGCAGAGGAAATGCTGTTTACCTCATAGCTATCAAGAAGCAGAGAGTAAAGGGCAGAGCCAGGGAGGGAGATGCACCCTTCCAGGCCATGCCCCCAGGGACCCAGCTCTTCAAGCACACCCCATCTCATAATAAAGCCCGCTGTATTGGCCCATGATCCAGTCACATTCCACAAGCTCCACCCCTGAGCACATGAGATTTGGGGGAACATCTAGATATAAGCCATAAAATTCTGCTCTGGGCCCCAAAAGACTCCTGCATGTCTCTTTATGTGAAATGCTTTTAGTCCACCTCCAAGAGTTGCCAAAGTCATAACAGTTCCAGCATTGCTGAAAAGTTTAAATCCAAAATCTCCTCTAAGACTTAAGGCAAACTCTTAGCTGTGAGACCCTGTGAAAATAAAAAAGTTCAACACTACCGACATAAAATGGCACAGGGTAAACATTCCCATTCCAAAAAGGAGGAATATGATGATAAAAATCAATGAGACCAAAGCAAGACTGAAACCCCTCAGGGCAAATATTAAATCCTGTAGTTTCAAGTCCAGTAGCCAGGCAAGTTGTAGTAATGAGATGTGAACTCCAGAGGGCTTGGGAAGCCCTGCCCCAACTTTCTCAATGGGCTTTGTCCTACTGTTTTTCAGTGTAAACCTGACTACAGTCTGAACATTAGGTGGCCTTGAAATTTCCTCCAGCAGATTAGTCCACTGCCCTTAATTTCAGTCTTTGGCTAAGTCTCAGGACATGAGAAAAAGTAGACAAATTTTCTATCACAGGATAACACACATGGCCTGAAACTCAACTGCAAATGGAGTCCCCGTTCTCAACTGAAACCTCATGAACCTGGTCTTTACCATCTGCATTTCTTTCCACATTCTGGTCTTCTGAGCTCTGACCAGAATCTCCCATCAAGCTCAGCATTCTAAGCCTTCTCTCTAGCCAGCATCTCCAGCCTTTCCAAACTCTTCCTGGAAGCCAGTTCCAAAGGCTTCTAAACCACGTGGTCAGCTACAGTCACAGCAATGACACCACTCTGGTACCAAAAATCTATTTTAGTCACTTTTCTCTTCATTGGGACAAAATACCTAACACCTACAATTTAGAGGTTTATTTTGGTTCATGGTTCAGGCTGGTTGGCTGGCTCCAAAAAATAAATAGCATGACAGGGACATGGTAGAGGAAAATCTCCTTACCTTATGGTAGCCAGGAAGCAGAGAGTGAGGGGCAAAGCCAGGGAGGAGCAAGATATATATAGCCAGATCATTCCCCCAGAGACCTGCCTTTTTGGACCAGGTCCCACCTCCTAACAGCAAACTAGCTGCATTTCCCCATAATCTACAAGCCCTGCCCCTGAGCACATGAGGCTTTGGAGGACCTGCAGGCAATATGCCTTACCACGGTGAGAGGAGATACAGGTCTTGTAACCAGACATGCTGAATTGTCTGGAATAGTCCTACTTTCTGTGGTATCTTATTCTTTTGATGGGGACAGTTTACATTTCAAATGTATTGTTAAACATCACACAGACTTTGCAGAATTAAATTTGGAGAAGAGGGGACCATGGATGAGCAGCTAACTGGCTATTGCTTATGCAATTTCTGGGACAATTCTAGGAGTGCAGCAACTTGTCCAGGGTTGCCTTACCTGCTTCCTTCCAAGTGACATTCCTCTCAGCAGAAATGTGATCTCATCTCTGCTTGTCTTCATTCTTGTTCCTTCCCATGAGAAGTTCTGGCCTCATGCTTCAATGGTAGGCATTTGTCTACAAGGTTCTCAGCTACCACTGTGCCCTCTTTTCCCACTGTTTTCTTCCAGCCACATTTCCTGGATGTTCCCTCCCCACTCCTTGCTGGAAAACTTTCCTGAGTCTTCTTACAAATGGAGGCAGACTTTTGACTTTCTAGAGCTATTTTCAAAGCTTTCTCTGGGGAAGGAATTCTTAGCACCTAATCCTGGAGTTAGGGGGATGAGAAGGGCTGGGATAAAGTTCAAGGCTCAGAGAGAGGTTCTCTTACAGTTTCCCAATATCCTAAAGAACGTATGTGTCCCCAGCTCCAGCAGAGGCTAGTGAGAGTCAAGCCTGAACAGCCCTTGCCTTCCTGAGATGCCTACTCATTGCTGCATTGCTGGTCCATTGCTGAGTGAGTGGGGGTAGATAGCAGGCCTGACACTGAGGTCAAGTTGCAAAACCATCTCTTGAATGCATCAGTCTTCCCTGGCTGGTCCCAGCCCCCATGAGCACACACTCCCCTAATTTCTCAAGAGTTTCTATTTACTCTAAGTTTCTCCTCTGATTATCAGGGAACCACCAGGAAATTAAATGTGTTTCAGAGCCTGGCACATAGTAAGCACTCAGTAAATGTTAGCTATTAATAATAAGAATACGACTCCCGGATCCCACATACGAAAAAGGGGCCGGTGATATCGCTCAGTGGCACGGGTGCCTGTTGGCGCGCGAGGTCCTGAGGTCGTCCCCCCGGTACCCACAAAAAAAAAAAAAAAAAAAAAAAAAAAAAAAAAAATAATAAGAATAAATCTAGAATGGGATCCCTGGGAGGCTTGCATAGAAGGTGCTAGTGGTAGACAGAGGACCTAGATGGTAGCAGGCAGCTAAATTTTCAGCACATGGTAGACCATGCATTTAGTGTTCTGAACTAGAGAGAGTTTCATTTCTTTAAAGTGTAGAGAGAATGCCTTCTGGCCAAATGGTAGGGGTTAAGACTCCCTCATCATTCCCAAATCTTCAGCAGAGTGAAAAAAGCTTTCCACACAGACTAAACATCCTGCTCAATGCCTAAGATGGAGGTTCACAACCAAAACACCATCCCATCTATATTCTGTGTTGGCTAGGAAACTTCTAATTGGCCAGCTAATGTAGAGAGCTTTTCTAGGACCTGGCATCTGCTATGGAAAAAAGCAAGTCCAGTGACTACGAACCAATTAAGCAAGTACTCTTTGTAAGATACATGCCTAAAGCCAAGGTACAGTGTGAAAAAGAGCCGAGGATCTCTCAGAGTAGAGAATTAACCCTGCCTCCACAAGCTCAGGGCTACTCCATTGCTTTCTATATTGCTTTCTCATTGCTGGACAAAATACCTAACACTCAGTTTAAGCAGAGGTTTATCTGGCTTATGATTTCAATGGTTTAGTTCATGGTGTCTGGGAAGCAGAGCAAGGTAACAGCTTTCTAATACCCTTCCCTTTGTCAAGATGATCCCTGAGATTCTAGCATCAAATTGGAGACTAATTACTTTATTGCCCAGTTATTATCTGGAAAGTCCCAGTCAACAAGGTGGTGAGGTTAAAGAGTGGCATTAGAAAACTATTACTGCTCAACTATGGTCTGTTCAAGGCCTATAAATGATCATCTAGTCCCGTCAAGCTAGGAATGACCCAGAGTGTGATGGTGGGGGCCTGGTAGAGCCTAAGGCCTGTGAAAAGCTTTAGGCATTTCATCAACTTGCAAATCCTGTCTATGATTTAGTCTGTCACTTGACCTCTGCCCTTCAGCCTTTGAATTAAGAAAGGGCTGTCTGAGGGGAGTGATGTTAAACCTGCAGGGAAAGCGGCCTTCACTTGGGGCCACCATGGGAGCTGAAGCCTGGCTGCTGCTCTCTTGCTAAGGTATGTGTCCACTCAGATGGGACATCTTTTTCTAAGTTGCACAAATGAGCACTAGCTAGTGGGGTCCCGGCCTACACATTTGCATTTGGAAGAAAGGATGGGGTCCTTTGGCATGAGTCAAAAGCAGCTTTCTCCTCAAGAGAAGTCAGGCTCTGTGACTGGGGCCTGTTAGTGGCCATCAGCCTGGCCCTTGATGCCAGCAGCCCTTGTGTTCATCTTGGCCTTGATTGAGGAACACTCTTGGGAGAGTTTTCAGTGAGGCCTCCCATGGTGTGGGCTTGGGAAGAAAAGCTCAGCACTGGATGAAACAGGGAAAGAGGCCCAGAAGATTTACATGGTTTCAAGAACAAGACTTATGAGTTGGATGCTTAGTATAAAATATTATTTTTAGCTGTGGAGTATGCACACATTGTTTTAAACATAGTATTAGCAAGTCTGATCTAAAATCCTGCTTGAGTGAACCAGACCAACCACAAGAGGTTAAAAATCATATGAAAACTCTTATTTTTAAATGAAACTACATTTAGTCAACCACTTGTGTAGGATATGTCTTCAAATCAAATATTGTTGCCATTTGCCAGAGAGAATGGGCTTTAATTCTTTGATGCCAAAGAATGCCTGGTACAATGTATAATGAAACTAGAATAATTGAGCTACTTGTTCATTACAAAGATCTCTAGCTGAATACTCAAAATTCTTTAGCAGCTGAGTGGGCTTGGAGTGAATTAACAACACTTTTTAAAAATCTTTTTAAATAATAAAATAATTTTGAGATATCACACAAATTTTACAGTAGAAATTTTTGTGAAGCACTGCTAAATGCTTTTTACTCCAGAAAGGATCACATATTATTCTTTGTTGTCAAGAATATCAATGACAGGGTGATTCAGGAGAACAAGTAAAATGTTAGCATCTCAGAGGATCTGCCACAACCCACCCTTCACCCAGAACTTTGTCCCTTTAGGATGCCTGCTGCCCCACCTTACCCTAAGGAAAGGCCAGTGTCCTAACAGTTAATGAAAAATGACAAAATCAAAAACACATCCTAGTGATGTTTGATGAAAGGGCATTCACACAGTTGTCAGGAACACTTGGCTCCAAGCTCAGGCTCAGAGCTCAACATTGTCTCATCCCTAACCCACCATCCACTTCATTTTCTTATCTGTAGAAAGCAGTTGCCTCTGTGTGGGGGGTGCAGTGGAATAGTTACTAAGGACTCTTCCAACTCTGCCATTTCTAAGACTAAATTCAAGGGATTCCTTTATTGAGCAGTGATTCCAGAACATCCCCTCCCATCCCTATCTGTCACGTTTATCATTTGCCTCTGAAACTCTGCATCTCTACTTTCTCAGTAATTCTTAGTATTGGCAGCTTATGGACTCAAAACTTGAGTAACTGCTAAGGACCATTGTCCTCCTGTTCTAGTAGCTGAAAAGGAGCCAGCAGGGCTAGGAGAAGTGAGAAGAGGAGCTGGGGCTGGGGCAAAGAATCACTTTGGGGTAAAGGGATCTGTTTTTCTTCATATTAGAAAATGAAGTCTTAGCTGACTGCTGATGTGAGCTTGCCTGCAAAGCTAGTGAAATTGGGAAAGGAGGTGCCTAGGACAGGTGCCATTGCCAGCTTCGGGTAAGTTTGCTGGCCTCTGCCTCAGAGGGCTTCAGAGAGTGACAAGGAAGACCCTTCCTTGTGAAGTCCTGTGTACTCCTGTCTACTGTTGATGGCTTCTTTGGTCTGAAGGGCAACTGGGCTCCATGCCACCACCAGGCTTGCATCTGGTCCTGTTTTACATGATTTTCTATTGAGCAAATAAAAAAAAAAAAAAACACTCTTCTCCGCACCCTGAAAGACAAAGCTATTCATTCAGAGGAGCTGCTGCCCAGCTGACAGAAGTTTTGGCCTTCATGCTCTGTAGCCAGGCGTGCCACTGACCCCAAAGGTGAAAGGCTCTGTCACCCATTCTCATCCCCCAGTTGGCCAGTTGCTGCCCAGGATCATCCAAGAATTTTGATATTTGTCTTTCCTCCTCTACTCCTGCCTCCACAGCTCTTACTGGCTCTTAAGATGGAGCTGTGGAACAAGTTAACCATAGCAAACCAGTGACAGTGTGGCTCAGTCTCTGGAGAAAGGAGACATATTCAAGAGGACATTGCACTTCCACCTTCTGCTGAAGTGCTGCCTGCACCATATTTCACCCTTGCAGAGGTGCCAAAAGCCAGCAGCTTAACCCTAGGAGGCACCATACCCATAGCTCTGACAATGTGGTTATGCATGTTGTTTGGCTCCATGATATGGTCGACAAGCTTAAGACCCATAGAAAACTTAAGAAGGACCCAGGATGACAAACTCAAGACTCCTCCTTGGGCATTCAGAACTCTCACTGCAATTCCAGAACTGAAGTACAAAGAAGTCAAAGTGGCTTTTGCTCTTGTACATTATGTGGTATGGAAACCTGGCAGAAATTCAATGGTGTAAATGACAGTGATTTAATGCCCTTTTAGCAGCTATTAAGGTGTACCTACACCTATGTCCACCTAGATACAGCACTGGATTTTAAGGAAACTGCAACCTGGCTTGTAATTTGTGGACTTGACAAGAAAATAGTGGGGATCAAGCTAAATTCCACTTTCTCCTGAATGATACCATATGCGACCGCGAAGAGCTTCATGAGGAAAGGTTTCATTTGGCTGCACTTATTCCTGAAGTTGGTCATGAAATAGGAGCATTCTTAGCAACAGAGAAATGACTGGTTTGCGTAGAGAAGACAAGTTTCCTTACTTGAAAGCACTGAAGACTGGAGGGGCATGAGGATCTTGCTCTAGCTAGGTTCTCAAACCTATGCAGTGTCCAGTGCAAGGAAAAGGAAAGTTGACTATTCCTTCCATGACTGCCAGACACCTAAGGACTCCCTCTCTAAAACTTCCTGACCATGGAGTGGAGGAATCTATCTGGAGACTACTTATTAAGGTGATCCTGAGCCAGAAGATAAAACAGCATCTGACACAACCTCCTAGGTCACCAAGGAGGAAATACAGGTAGCATTGCACTGAACCAAACTACAAGGAATTCTACAGCACTGTTGACACGTTTGTTTCAACGTATTGAGTCTTCAGAGAGAATGGAAACTTAGGGGAAAACTGATGGAGCTGTTCCCAAAGTGGCATTTGATCAGGTCAGCTGGGGGATGGAAAATATGGGCCATGTGGTCAGGGCTGCTTTGTCACAGCTGCTCAAATTCTACATCTGCAGCCCTGGCTGTGCCCTTCCAAAGACACGGCAATGAGGAGCTTTGCATGCTTGCCCCCCACACCAAGAGAGCAGCCTCAGTGAGATGGCCCTTCACAGGAACTTAATTGCTGAAGAAACAAGTGCCAACTTTCTGGCTTATTGTAACCTCAGTGCTGCTCAGCAGTCTTCCATTTACTTGTGGTCCACTGCACAGTGACTCAAACCTCTTTCTGTCACACCCAGCCATCTCTTCCAGAGATGATCTATGGAAACAGTTGAAAAGCACCAAGTTGATTTTTAGAGCCTTAAACTCTAGGAGAGAAGCTAATAGACTGCTTGCCAGTACTCTCATTTGTTGTGGTTTATGGTATAAGCTCAGAGCACTCAGTAGCTTATATAGAAAAATGTGGGAAGACTCCAAAGAAGTTGAATTGAGGACACAAATTGCCTTCTCTTTCAAGCACTCCTTAAGGTCAGTTCCCCTTTAAAACCCATTTTATGGATTTCTATGAAGAAAATGATCTAAAGATTTTTATTCAAACTGGCCACAGTACTTCCTGGTGGCTCAGGACTCTCAGGCAGCCTGATGGGCTACTGGAGGAGTGTATTTGGGGTGACTGGATGGCCTCATGGGCTGCTGTAAACAAAGCTTTCTCATGTCCACTTCTGCCCAGTGAAATTGTTCCTGTCCTCTGCGTGTAGTACAATGTCCTCTCCTCCACAGACCCTTCCATGAGTGTCTTGGGAGCCCAGCGTTCCCACCCCTGGGCTCAGCAGTCATTTGGTTGGGTGCACCCCCAAACTCCAAAAGCTGGGTAGCGTGTTAGTGAAGGTCTTATCTTCCCTACTGTGCAGCCCTCGGCTCCCACTGCCTTTCCTTCCTCAAACGACCCTTTTCCCTAAAGCGCATCCGTCTCCTTTGCCTGTCTAGTTTTACCAAATGCTTGGGGATCTCTGTTCATGCAATATTGCAATATTTTGTTGTTTAAAAAAATACAGTATCAATAACTTTTCCTTAAGAAAATTATCACCCTCAAAGAGAACAACAGTATGCCATGACACGAATTGGACACCAACATGATTGAAGGCTAGAAAAGTGCAATCAGAGAAATAACAGGAAGTAGAAAGAGGTGAAGAGAAGTGAACAAAAGTTAAGAAAGGAAAGTTCTCCTGAGGGAAGATCATGCAGCCAGTTCAGGGTGGATAGAAGCTGTCAAAAGAAATCCAAAGGAATCTGTCACATTGAGTATTAAGGAGTTCCTTTGCATGGGCTTGGGAGGTGCATAGGAAAGCTGGACTTCAGAGGCTACTTACTGGAGGCAGACGGAAGCTGGGAAGGTGGAGTTTGGAGGTTGGAAGAATGCCTATGTGGGGAAATCCCCAAAGGCCAATTTCTCACACGAGACTCAGCTATGTTGCCCCTTGCCATTTCTGTCCTCTCTCTGACATCCTAGTCGCACTCTTCTGTGGTCATTTTTGCCCCACACAGCAGTAATACTGAGATAACACAAAGCTTCCTTTCCAAATTAAGACAGGTTAGCCTTTCTGAGCCTAAGTTCACTAAAGGCTGGCTTTACTTCATTTCAAATACCAGGTCTACACCTCTAAAGTGAAAGCTTGTTGCAGCAAGCTAGGTGTAGAAAAGATGAGACACAGAATGCATGCCCTCTTCTCTCCCAAGGGTTCTTGGGGTCAGGGACCATGGCCCTGAATACTGACCCTACTCTGGCTGATCCACTGTGCCTGCCCTCTCCTTTTTACGTGGCTATGTAAACACTCCACTGCTCTCTCTGGCCTAAATCTTCCGCTCTTCATCCTGTGATTAACTAGACCTGATTTATCAGTCAGCTTCTTTTTTATTAAGTATCATTGGATTGCTTTGTCTCTGTAAGGTTTTGGTTATTACTGGCTAAATTTGGCCCATTGGGAATGACTAGAATCCCTAAAAATAATGGTTATGCTGGGATTAAAAAATAAAAGTTCAGAGTATATGATGTCACCAAGAATTAAATAAAAACTGTTCTTTAAATTTACACAAAATATTTGAAAGTTTCTATGATGATTTCTCTGCCAGAGAAAAAAATTTCACCATGTCCCTTCTGTAGTCTCCACAAAAATGGTAAAGCTACAGTTCCAAAATGGCAACAAAGGGAAAAAGAGGTCTAGACTTCTTCCCTCTCCCTTTCTATCACACAGTTACCCCTTTCTGACCATTGTTTTTGGATTCTCACCAAGCAACTCATTATTTCTTCCCCATCCCATGTCACCTCCAGGCTTCTCACCTCCGTCAGCCCACATAGTCTTCAGATCTATGTCCATGCTGCTACTCCTGGCAGACACCAACTAAACATCGAAAAACAGTTGCGAATTCAAGTGCACAGCCCTGGATATTTTCTATCTTCCATTCTATTATGAAAGAGCATTATTCTCCTGAGGGAATTCTCTGAGACCTGTCCTAGGCCCACAGGTATGTCACAAACGCAGTCAGAGATTCAGAGAATGGTGGGGCTAAGGGTTGGCCTGTCTCAAATCCAAGTCTGAGTCAACCTTTAGCCATCACTTCCTATAAATAGTGGCCTGTTTCCATCTGGGAAACACTGGAGAAAATGTTAAAGTAGACCAAGTGTCATCCTCAGGGTCCTCTTACTAGAGAAGGTGGCAGAGTCACAGAGCAAGCCTCAGACTGAGACTTCCGGTCTCCATAACCAACACGAGTTCCAATTGTGCCTCTGGAAGCCTCCCTGTCATCTTCCAAGATCCAGCTCAAATGTGCCCTCCTCTAGGAGGCCTTCTTATGTGTCCAGCCTGCATCTTTCTCTCTTCTGAAGTCCCATGACCCTTAGATTTGCCCTTGCTATGTGCATGGCACTTTTTCCCCTAGACAGGAGGTTCCTCGAGGGCAGGGTCTATGTCTGATTCATCTCTGGGTCCCCTGGTGGAACCTCTGGGAGGTACAGAGGAATGGCTGGGGCAAACTGAGACTCCCACCATGACACCCCACACTTGTCTATCTCTTCTTCTCCTTCTCATCCCCAACCCATTCCTGAAGGACCTTTCTCTTTCACTGTCTCAGCCAAATGTCACTGTGGGATAGAATCCTCTGGGAAGCCGTTAGCTGTTAACTGCTTAGAATGTTGCTGTTCCCAGAAGACTTTGCACTGAATGGTGCAGATGGGAGAAAGAGGGTTGACAGGTGAAGGTGATGACCTTGGCTGCCTAACGCCATGTTCTTCTGTTGGAGGATTCAGCAGGACAAGCTGAGCCAAGGAGGACTCTGAAGGCAGAGAAGGTTCCTTCGGATACCTTCAGTCACAGCACCTTAGTGGTCTCTGCTGCTTTCTTCTCCTTTTGCCTGTGCCCTTTTTAAAAAGACACATGGGCTGGGCATGGTGGTGCATGCTTGTAATCCCAGCACTTGGAAGGCTGAGGCAGGAGGATCACCATGAGTTTGAGGCCAGCCTGGGCTACATAATCACGTTCAAGGCCAGCCTGCACTACATAGACCCTGTCTCAAAAAAAAAAAAAAAAAAAATGTTCTGGTACATCTAAATAAATAATGATTTTTAGTATTTCCCTTGCCAGAAAGTCCAGGATATAAACAGCATAAACATGCAAAACACACCTCACCCACTCTAGGCACAAGACACTTGCAGACCCCGAGTTGAAGATGCCAGGGAAGCTGGTAGAGCAGCCTCTTTTTCTCTGAGAGTGAACACATTTTAAGCAAAGACAGAGCAAGTTGTGTGTGCATAAGGAGCAGCTAATGACCGGAGAGAGGGACCTGCACAGAGAACAGTGGAGCTGATAAGATGACAGGAAACGGAGGGGAGGGGAGCCAAGCTGAAGGGAGCCATGGTGACAAGTTAGACTGGAAGTCACAGCTGCATGTGTTAGGAAGACAAAGTGACTTCTGAGAGCCCAAAGGTCCCAGACTGAAGGGGGTGCCCAGGACCCCAGGAAGTTAGCAAATCATCCAAAGGAGAAAGTAAGAGCCAAGGAAAGGGCAAGGGTCAGGATGCAGCATGGTGCTTAAGTGGAAAAGGCAGGGTGATGAAGGGAGTGGCAGCAGTGGCTTCAGCCCTTCCAGACTCACCAGCTGTAGTACCAAGTCCAGAAAGATAAGGCCAGGTGGAAAAATATAGGATCAGAGAGGTGGAAGTCATTAGAAACCTGAACCAGCTCTGAGAGTAACTTCGTTTCAAATAATTTACTTGTCAGTCTTTAAAAAATAACATTTTTATTGGTTTCCTGGGTTGGAAGCCTCCATAAGTATTCAGTTGAACTTCATGGTTGCTCCTTTTCCTGATGCTGAATTTGCTCAAGGCAGCCTCTCTCTTCTGGGGAGTATTATGGAAATCACTCTATACTTGCTCATCTCCAGCCAAATAAAATGCTCTTTCCACAACTTACTGTTCTCCTTTACTCAGCATCACCAGCACTGTTACTGATGTTTGAGAGAGAGCCAGCAGTACTCACTTTTCCAGGAATAAGCCTTTCCCTATTTTGTTTTCAACTCAAGCCCATTCCCAAGACGTACAAACAGTAGTTTTCAATGGGTGTCAACCATGGCGAATGCTTATTTCCTCTGCATTTTCTGATATTACCTCCATAGTTAATTTTTAAATTTGTTTTAAAGAAAAGTAGATTGGAGACTATTGGAGCTATCACTTTTAGAAAGTCTTCTAAGAGAATCCTCCTAAATCACACATTCCCATAATTTGACAGTGCCTCTGGCTGTCTTTCAAGAGAATATCGTCAACATAAGAGATCCAAGGTATTTGTGGTGGATTCAGTAATAGTCAACTCATAACACCCAGCTGAACTGAATCAGCGTGGTGCTGGGTGTGGAAGGCCCACCTGAGGATTGTTGCCAACAGCATAAAGAGAAAACTGGAGGGGAAGATAGTGTGCTGTTGATTCTCCTAGAGAAGCTTGTCTCACTGGTTTTCCTGACATGAACTCAGCTGTTCTCATTGTCGGAGGAGCTCAGGTCCTTGCTGTCACTGAGGATGGCTGCGGTTCTCTCTGGGGGAGCTCTGGTCCTTACCTTGAGTGTCGCTTCCTGGCTCCAGTGCAGATCCCTCCGCCTGCTGGCACAGATCCTTCATCCCGCTGGCGCAGACTTTCTAGCTTCCGGTGCAGATCCTTGATACAGACTTGCATGAGACATTGCCATGGACTCTAGGCCTCCAGTTGGACTCATGGAGGACATTGCCCTGGGCTCTAGGTCTCCAGCTGGACCCATGCAGGACGTTGCCATGGGATCTAGGCCCTCAGCTGGATTCTTTGGGTCTCCAGTGTGTAGACAGATCTCCCGCACTCTTTTGCATTTGACTCTTTGGGTGAATATTATAAAATAATAATTTTATAATTTATTATTATAAAATAATAAATTATGTGTCCTGTATTAAATCTTTTCCCATGCAAACCCTGACTACAACAGTATTTAATTCATTTTTTAAGAGCTACCAAGAAAAAAACTATAAGGCAAAGGTCTATAGGGTGTGCTTTAGGGCTGCATTTAAAATTGGTCATTTATCACTACCACCTCCAAGTGGCTGCTGCTTCCTTTTGATATAATCTGTCCCTCCTGAGAATCAACTCTTCAATGTAGTGCAGAAAAATGTAATTCTGGAAGCTGTCTGAGGGAAACATTTAGAGGGCACAACCTATGTTCTATGCTGAAGGGAAGCTGCTCAAGAAGAATGGAGAAAGAAGCCATGAGGTTCCCATGGTCTTGACACCAAGTGCAGATGATAGGAACTGCTCACTCACCTTCCCTGCTCATCTTCACCCCACCCCACCCGCCATGCTCCAGGTCAGCTGACAACACCACATTTCCCCACCTATTCTCTGCTGGCCAGCTCCTGGGCCTTCCAGTCTTTCATCCAGCCTTTGCTAGGCACTTGGGATGAGCTCTTCACTGTGCTTTGGCACTACAGTGCCCAACATGGGTGTGACAGAGGTCTTGTCCTGCAGGTACTATGATCTGAGAGGAGAGGCAGCCATGCCAACACCACAGGCAACAGACCACTGCTGGCACAGAGGTACATGTACTGTTAGGGCCACGGAAAGGTCCTGCTCTAGTTTGAAGATGGTTTGTCCTCCCTGAGACTCAGGTTGAAATTTGACTGCCTTGTGGTATTGGGAGGTGGGACCTCTATGAGGTGATTTAATGCAGTTCTTATGGAATTATTTACCACAAGAGCAGGATGCTCTAGAGTAAGGCAGCCCCTCGAGTTGCCTTTTTGCAAGCATCCACCTGGCCTTCCACTTTCTGCCATGAATTGAAGCAGCACTAGGTCTTCACTGGCACTGTGTTCTTGGCCTCCCCAGCCTCCAGAACTGTGAGCCAGTAAATCACTATTCCTTAAAATTTTCCAGTCTTAGGGACTAAAACAGTGCCTAATTCTGCTTGGGAGAAGAGTAGGGAAGACACAAGGGAAAAGAGTCACCAAGGAAGATAAATTACCCCAACTTACCAGGTAGCCTGTACCTGGCCTGGACAAGAGAAGAGTTGACGGGTGGGAAGGCAGAGAGAAAGCAGGAGGTCCCGTAGAGAGAAAGGTTCATCAGTAGCAAAGGAAGTGATCTAGGACCCATTCTGCCAAAACATTAAACAGGGAGCAGAGCACCCCGGTGGCTCAGTTACCCAGCATAGCAGAGACTGCAAAGTGCCCAAAGATGCCCTGTTCCCTGCACTGAAACCAGTTGGGGGTCAAACCCAAAGTCTTCCCTTCTGGGGAGCAGCAGTCAATAACCCCGCTGGCTGGGTCTGTGGACACCCCTACCCCCCCCGCAAGAAGGCTGAACAGAATGGAACCCAGAGAGAGAAACGTGCAGTGGGGAGGCAGCCACCGTGTATTCCAACCAAGCACACGTGCGCCACATCGACCCCAGGAACTCTGGATTTCGGATGTGTTCTCGAGAACCTCCTTTCTTCCTGTTACTTAGTCCCAAAGACACAGAAACAAGCTCACTCTTGGAGTACATCCCCAGTTATTTCAGAATATTGAAAAAAATAAAAGCACGGTTTATTTTTCTGTAAAAAGAGCCAATATTCCTTCCTTCCTTCCTTTTTTTCCTCCCTTTCTTCCTTTCTTCCTTCTACCCTCCTTCCCTCTCCTCCTCCCTCCTTATATTTTGGAAGGGTCACAGTAGTTTTTTTTTTTTTTTTTTTTTTTTAACTAATGAATCATTCCAACATTTGAGTCATTTAAAAGGGCTCAGAGGGATTAATTTTTTAACACTGGAAATAATTACAGGTTATATAATCCACCCAGGAGAGACAAAAAAACTTTAAAAAGAAAACCCTCTTCCTCCTCTTCTTTCATCATCTGAAAAGCCCTAAATCCTGCTAGAAATAAAGTTTGTTTGTTTGTTTGTTTGTTTGTTTTCATACAGGGGATTGAATCTCAGGCCTTCACAATGAGATACATGCCTAGCTGCCCTTTCATTTTTTATTTAGAGACAGGGTCTTATTACATTGCCCAAGCAAGATTCAAATATGTGATCCTCCTTCCTCAACCTTCTCAAATGCTGGGATTATAGTCAAGTGCCACCATATCCAGCTTCAAACTTTTTTTAACGTGGGTACCGGAGTCAAACTCAGGACCTCGCGCTTACAAGCAGGTGCTTGTGCCGCTGACTGATATCACCGGCCCTTTTTTTCCTTTATGTGGGTACCGGGAGTTGAACTCGGGACCTTGCGCTTGCCAGGCAGGCGCTTATGCCGCTGAGCTATCTCACTGGCCCGTCAAACATTTTTAATGACAAAATCATCTTTATGAGATTGTAAAACTCTAGTAGATTAAGCAATAGCATACTGAGCTCCTGTTCTCTGAGAAAAGTATGGCATGGTGCCACTGTCATATCTACATCTGGAAGCAGATTACAGGTAAATAAAGACAATAAAGAATACAGGATGATTGTGGCATGAGGAGTCCAGACAATCAAAACTATTATTGTTATTGAAGGGAAATTACCTAGAACCAAGACCATCTGGGGAGCAAGACTGATCCTGCATGAGTGGAGAGAAAGGAGGAGCAGAGGGCTAGAAAAACACAGGGAAAAGCTGGGAAGATGGGAAGGGTTTGTGTATGTGTGTGTAGTGGTAAGTGAGCCAGTTGTGTCAAAGGGGAGATTCACAACAGACAGTAGAAGAAATGTTTGGAAAAAGCAGCCAACAGTGGAAGGTTTTGATTGCTGAGTGTTGACCTTTCCTATATTTTCCTAGTGGAAAATCACAAAGCCTTTTGGATAGAAGGAAAGCAAGTGTCTCATGAAGCTCCACAATGGGGGAGACTTCCAGAAAGGTGGCAGAGTGGTGAGCAGAAGAGAAACAGCCTCTCCAAGATTTGGAGTCCAAATGCTGGAATATAGCACAAGGTGAGGAAGAGCAGAAAGAGGGAACTGCATCGCCAGGACCCAACAAGGATCTGAAGCAAGGATTGGAGCCCACAGTGAGAGCAAAGAGATGGAACCAATGCAGAAGAGGGAGGTGGCAAGCAGCATTTTCTCCCTGAGCCCCAGCTCACAGAGTGGGAGGGGCAGCCTAGACCTAAAGACACAAGGTGACTACTGGCAACCCCACAGGCCTCCACAGAGAAACACACCAGTGGAATGGACCAGTGGATGCTGCAGACTGCAGTGGCTGGTAAGTGATTCTGGTTCAGATGTCCAGGAGAGGGCAATTGGCTGGTCATCATTTTGGAAAGGGGCCAACTGAACTCAGAAATCAGAGCAGCTGCAGGTTGGCTCCATCTGACTCCCTGACTCCCAGTGTCAGGGTAAGGGACAGCTGAATTCAAGCTGGCAGGATATCAGGGAGCCAAGTGCAACCCAGCAGAGAGACAAGTTCAAGCTGGCAGGTGACACTCAGAGTGTTGTGGGCTGAAAAACCAAGGTTCCAGTCTCACAGCCAGAAACCAGAAGCAGCCTGAACTTCAGCCGAACTAAAGGTGCAGGCTTGCTGGCATTATCCACCACCCTATCGTAAGTTTACTGCTGGCTTGCTGGGAACAGTCAACATGGATCTGGGCTCTGGCTGCCTCCTCTGTCTAACAGTGACAGCAGAGACACACCCTGAAGTGGACGTCCTGTTCTTCTTCTCTTCATTTCTTGGCACATTTTTTTCTCTTTTTCTTGATTGTTTTGTTCTTGCTCTTATATGAGTGTGAACATTTTTTTCTAGTTTGTTTTGTTGTTGTTTTGTTCTACTCGTCTTTCTATTTCTTCCTTCTCTCTTTCTCTTCTGTTTTCTTCACCAGTTTCCCAAAGCTTGCATAATCTTCCTTTGCCCTCCGGCCTTGGTTCTAGTCTCTTTTTCTTCTTCTGTTTCTCTATTTTCCCCTAACCCCTGAGGGTAAAATCACCATACTGAGGGAATATTTACTGTATTATATAGATTTTGTTATATAATTACAAATTTTGTTAATATGGTCAATGTTGGCAAACATAGCTACCACAGTTTGTCATTATCTAGGCTGTTTTTTAAATTAGGTTTATTGGTACCATTTAGATATACATAATGATCACATTCATCACAGGGAATTTGTACCTGTACATGTCTTCTCTTTTTCCCATTTCCCTCCTTTCCCTTCAACCCCTCTTTCCCTCCTTATTTATAAAGCTTTGTTTCCATTTTATCCTTCTTTTCTCATTTTTTTCTTTTCCCTCCCTTCCCTTCTCCCTCCCCCCTCCCTAGTTCCCTTTTCCTTTGAACAATTTCTTCCTGTCTCACAATATCTGTTATACATTTTGATAGGTATTTACCCTTTTGGTTTCTCACACCAGCGAGACAATATTTACACGTTTGTCCGATTTATTGTACTTAAGAGTATGGTCTCAAGATATGCATATATTCCTGTAGTATGATGCTTTTAATTCTTTTAGGAAGATACCAAGAAGGGGAATACCTGGGTCAAATGGGACCTCTAGTTCTAGTTTTTTGAGGAATCTCTGCACTGATTTCCACAGTGGTTGCTCCAGTCTACACTTCTGCCAATAGTGGAGAAGGGTTTCTTTCCACCTACAGTCCTGCCAGCATTTGTTCTTGGTTGAGTTCTTGATATTTATTAGCTATTCTTCCTAGAGTGAGATGGAATCTCAATGTTGTTTTAATTTGCACCTTGCCAATGACCAGTGATGGTGAACATTTTTTTCACATATTTATGTGGCATTTCTACTTCTTCATCTGATGCCCATTTTTTAATTGGGTCTTTAAATTTGGGGGGTCTGATTTTTTTTGTGTTCTTTATATATTCTAGATATTAGTCCTTTGAGGAACAGCTGGTAAAAAATTTTTCCCACTCTGTTGGTCTCTTCACTCTGTTGGTGGTTTCCTTTGCTGTGCAAAAGCTATTTAATAAGATGAGATCCCAGTTGTTGATTCTTTGTGATATTTCCTGTGTGATTGGGGTTTTGTTCATAAAGTCTTTGTCTATACCAGTGTCTTCAAGAGTTCTACCTATTCTCTCTTCCAGCAGATTTAGCGTTTCTGTTTTAATTTAATTTAATTAATTAATTTATTTATTTTGGTGTGTACCGGGGGTTGACCTCAGGACCTCGCGCACCAGCAGGCGCCCATGCCGCTGAGCTATATCACCGGCCCTTTTTTCATATGTGGGTTCCAGGAGTCAAACTCGGGTCCTCACGCTTGCCAGGCAGGCGCTTATGCCGCTGAGCCATCTCACCGGCCCCTCTGTTTTAATTTTAGATATTTGATCCACTTCAATTTTAGTGTAGTTCATGATGATAGGCATTGGTCTAGTTTTAGTCTTCAGCATGTGGAAAGCCAGTTTTTCCAGCACCATTTATTAAAGAGTCTAGGCTGTATTTGATAATATTGTTATTACTGATTGTACTACTTTACCCAAGGTGACATAATTGTTCAGTTGTTCAGTTGAATAACTAATCAGTTGTTCTGTCTTGTATGCCAAGACTGAGATTGTCTGAGGGTCATAAACAATACTATAGGCCAATGGCAAAGAAGCAGGAGGTAAGCCAAATAGGCAGCAACCTCTCATCCCCAATAAATTGAAGAGGTAGGATCTTGCAACAGATTCAAAACCTAAAAGCAAGCTACACCTCCAAGACATCTCTGAGAAGCAGTCATTTGCTAAGAGTTCTCAATACTAGAAATAAGGATGCCTACCATAAGCAACTTATAAGCATCAAAGCAGGAATTAAACTAAAAAACAAAAAATAGAAAATGAGAAGACATGGAAGCAAGATGCAACACCAGACTTCCAGCTCACCAAAGGCAAACCCAGGGGGCAATATGGTGGAACAGTTCAAAAGCCTCCAACCTAGACTCTCTGAAGTGGTGACAATGGAAGTAACAATGCAGATAATTAGGCCCTAGAAAAAAATCAAATCAGAAATAATTTCTCAGATAACTACAGAGAATAAGACCATAATGAAGGACATGGTTAGTGACTCTAGAATAGATACAGAAAAAAAAAAAATAGTGAAGCTTAGGAAAATGATGGAAACCATGAATGCCCAACATAGGAAAGAAATGGAATCCATGAAACACATTCAAATAGATACCCAGGAAAGTAAAAATTCTATTGAAAGTATATGCAGCAAAACCAATGTGAGGACAAAATATCAGATCTAGAAGACAGGACTGAGGTTAGCAATTATGAAAGATTTCTTAAAAATAGCAAGAGATTATAGAAAATCAATCCACAGCTGCTAGATGATGCAAAAAATAATATAGGATCAATTGAAGTCAATGAAAAAGCAGGAGATAGCCCAAATGACATCAAAAGTCTGTTCACAAAAGTAATGGCAGAAAACTTCTAAAGCAGGGGAAAAAATTTGACTTACAGAAAAGTGAGGCATATAGAACTCTAATTAGCCATGCAGAAAAAGAAAAGAAAAGAGAAAAATGACACCAGTCAAGATTCCAGAAATTCAATACAAGAACAGAATATTAAAAGTTGTTAGAGAAAAGAAACAAATCACCTATAAAGGAAAGCCCATCAGAATCACAGCAGATTTCTCAACACAAACCTTTTAAGTCAAGGAGAATTTTTTTAAACAGGGTCTCAGTGTGTAGTTCAGGAAGGCCTTGAACTCACTAAGTAGCCCAGTCTGGCCTTTAACTCACAGGGATCCTCCTGCCTCCTCCTGAGTGCTGGGATTACAGGCATGTGCCACCATGCCCAGCTGGAGTGAACTATTTCAAAGGAAAACATCCAACCCAGATTGAAGTACTCTGCAAAAGTATCTTTCAAAATTGATGGAGAAATAAGATACTTCAATAAAAAAGAACAGCTGAAGAAACTCATGACCACCAAACCAGAACTCCAAAAAGTTCTAAAGGACATTCTAAAAAGGGAGAAAGAAGACTACAATTCCATGAACCACAACAGAATGAATGCACCAGGGCCGGTGAGATGGCTCAGCGGCGTAAGCGCCTGCCTTGCAAGCGCGAGGGCCCGAGTTCGACTCCCGGATCCCACATACGAAAAAGGGGCCGGTGATATCGCTCAGTGGCACGGGTGCCTGTTGGCGCGCGAGGTCCTGAGGTCGTCCCCCTGGTACCCACCAAAAAAAAAAAAAACAGAATGAATGCACCAGACAAAGCAATTAATTAAACAGAGGGGAAGTAAAGGAAACCAAGAATAGGAAAATAACATAAGGAGGATAAATCAATATATAACAGTTATAACCATCAGTGTTAATGGTCTCAATTCACCAATCAAAAGAAACAAACTGGCAGAATGGATCAAGAAACAAGATCCAACAATATGGGCCGGTGAGATGGCTCAGCGGTTTAAGCGCCTGCCTTGCAAGCGCGAGGGCCCGAGTTCGACTCCCGGAACCCACATACAAAAAAGAGGCCGGTGATATCGCTCAGCGGCACGGGCGCCTGCTGGCGCGCGAGGTCCTGAGGTCAACCCCCCGGTACCCACAAAAAAAAAAAAAAATCCAACAATATGCTGCATAGAAAAAACATTTAACTCAGAAAGAAAGTCATAGACTGAAATTCAAAGGATGCAAAAATACTCCATGCAACAGGAACTCAGGAAAAAAAAATCAGGGCTACTTATTCTATTTGCAGACAAAGTGGATTTAAACCCAAGACTGATCAAGAGAGACAAAGGTCACTACATCCTTGTTAAGGGAACAATCAAAGAGGAAGAGATAACAATCATAAGTACATATGCACCAAATACCAGCACACCCAACTATATAAAACAAATATTAATGACATGAAAAAACAGATGAGCACTAATATAATTGTAATGGAGGACCTCAATACCCCACTGTCACAAATAGATCAACTAGACAAAAAAAGAAATACCAGAATTGAACCAAACTTTTGAACAAATGGACTTAGTAGATGTCTACAGAGTGTCCCACCCCACAATAACAGAATACATATTCTTCTCAGCTGCACATGGGACAGTCTTCAAAACAGACCACATACTAGCTCATAGAATATGCTTAAGTAAATGCAAAGGAATTGAGATTATCCCATGCATATTATCAGACCATAGTGCAATCATATTGGAAATCAATGGCAAAAGAAACTACAAAATTGCATAAACATGTGGAAATTAAATAACACCCTCCTGAACAACCAATGGGTCACAAATGAATTTAAAGAAGAAATTAGACAGTTTCTACAATTAAACAAAACATACCAGAACAGTACAGCATACCAGAACTTATGGGACTCAATGAAAGCAATCGTAGGAGGGAAATTTATAGTAGTGAATTCCCATATCACAAAAGCAGAAGGAGCTCAAATAAATAACCTAATATTGAACCTCAATCTTCTAGAAAAAGAAGAGGAAGTCAAGCCTAAAACTCATACAAGGGAGAAATTATAAATATCATAGCAGAAATTATTCAGTTGAGACTAAGAAAATAATACAAAGAATCAATGAATCAAAGAGTTGGCTCTTTGAAAGTTTAAATAAGATTGACGAGCCCTTAGGCAACATTTTTGAAAAAAGGGAAGAAGACTTAAATACATGCAATTAGGGATGAAAAGGGTTTAATCACAACAGATCTTGCAGAAATCCAGAATATCATCAATACCTACTTCAAGAAGATGGAAAACACAGAAGTAGTGGACAGATTCCTAGATACATATGAGCTATCAAAGCTGAACCAAGAAGATACAAAAATTCTAAATAACCCAATATCAGCCAATGAAATTGAAGATGTAATTAAAACTTACCAACAAAGAAAAGCCCAGGTTGTGACAGATTCACTGCTGAATTCTACAAGAAATTTAGAGAAGTTCTAATGCCACTATTCCTCACACTGTTTAATGAAATTGAAATGGAAGCAATACTCCCAAACTCATTCCTGGAAACAAGCATTATCCTGATACCAAACCAGAGAAGGATCCAACCAAAAAAGAGAACTACAGACCAATCTCCCTGATGAATGTAAACACAAAAATTTGGCAAATTCTGGCAAACAGAATGCAGTAAGTCATCAAGAAGATTATACATCATGACCAAATAGGATTCAATCCAGGGATGCAGGGATGGTTCAACATATGGAAAACAATAAATATAATACACCATATTAACAGAGCCAAGGACAAAAACTGCATGATTATCTCAATAGATGCAGAAAAAGCATTTGACAAAATCCAACATCCATTCATGATTTTTTTAAAAATCCTGCAGAAAATTGGATTAGATAGTCTTTATCTCAACCCAATAAAAGCCATCTATGACAAACCAACAACCAACATCATACTAACTGGTCAAAAACTGAAAGCTTTCACTCTAAAATCAGGAACAAGACAAGGATGTCCACTAACACTACTCTTATTCACTATAGTTCTGGAAACATTAGCCAGAGCAGTTAGACAAGAGAAAGAAATAAAAGGAATAAGGATAGAAAAGGAAGAAGTTAAATTATCACTATTTGCGGATGACATGATACTGTACATAGAAGACCCAAAAACTCCACCAAATGACTTTTGCATTTAATAATCAAATTCAGTAGTGTAACTGGATTCAAAGTCAACACTCAAAATCAATAGTATTCCTGTACACAAATAACAAATTCACTGACAGAGAAGTTAGGAAAACCACACTTTTCACAATAGCATCAAGAAAAATGAAATATTTAGGAATCAGTCTAACAAAGGAAGTAAAAGATATTTACATTGAAAACTACAGTATTCTGAAAAAAGAGATTGAAGAAGATATCAGAAAATGTAAAGATATCCCTTGTTCTTGGGTAGGAAGAATGAATATAGTGAAAATGGCCATACTTCCAAAATTGTTATACAGATTTAATGCAATCTCAATCAAAATACCAATAGCATACCTCACAGAATCGGAGAAAACAATGCTAAAATTCATTTGGAATCAGCGATATATGCATACCTATGTTTATAGCAGCATGGTTTGTAATAGCTAAATCTTGGAAACAGTCCAAATGCCCATCAACTGATGAATGAATAAAGAAGATGTGGGTTTTTTATACAATGGATTATTACTCTGCCATAAAGAAGGATAAACTTGAGACATTTCTAGGTAAATGGATGCACGTTGAGACCATACTCTTTAATTGAAATAAATCAGACACACGTTTAAATATCGCATTGTTTCTCTGGTATGAGAAACTGAAAGGGAAAATAATGACCAAAATGTAGAATAGATATTGTGACATGGGAAAAAATGTTCAAGTGGGAAGAGGACTAGATGGGGGGAGGGGGAAAGGAAGGAAGGGAAAAGAAAAAGAATAGAAGGGAAAAGTAGATACAAAGCTTCTGTAAGTAAAGAAGGGAAGAGGGGTTGAAGGGAGGGAATGGGAATGGGAAAAAAAGAATCAAGATATATCATGTACAGGTAAAAATTTCCTGTGATGAATCTTATCATTATGTGTATATAAAATGTACCAATAAAATTAATTGAAAAGAAGGAAACAGCAAGAGGGAAAAAAATGAAGATCCACAATGGGTAGAATTTGTTTTGGATTGGCAGCAGACAGCCTGATGAGAGCAAGTGGCAAAAGTGATAGGGACCCAGCTAGGACAGCAGCAATGGAAAGGAGAGAATAATATGGCACTCAAAATACACAGAAAAATCAAAAGGATGTGGCACCACTCTAAGGGATGTACCAATGCCACAATGTTTCAAAGATATTGGCAGGGACCCTGCTTATTTGGAGGGGGGATGAATAGTCCTCAGGCAACATTCCTTTCTCTTTGCAGAAAGAGATAATTATTGTGGGCTTACTCTGACATTCTTAGCTCATGACTAATAGACTAATAATTTCAGAAATTAAAAAAGTTACATCTGGAAAACAGTATTGTTAATACTGTGAAAAACCTACTCTGGAGCAAGTAAGTGTGAGTTAACTTTTAAAGATGTTCTTTGGGTGCAATGTGGTACCCAAAGGTGCTTCTTTTTTTTTTTTTTTTGTGGGTACCGGGGGCCGACCTCAGGACCTCGCGCGCCGGCAGGCACCTGTGCCGCTGAGCGATATCACCGGCCTTTTTTTCGTATGTGGGTTCTGGGAGTCCAACTCAGGCCCTCGTGCTTGCCAGGCAGGCGCTTACATCGCTGAGCCATCTCACCAGCCCCAAAGGTGCTTCTTGAGCCCTGAGTTTCCACAGGCTCCCATATACCTGCTGGCCCCTGCAGTTGGTCGTAGCTACCATGGCTTCTCTCTGGAGCCAGCTCTGCTCACTTCTTGTAGTTTTCCTCAGATGATCCACATTTCTGGCTTCTTCAAACTTCTGGGGTCTCCACGGTACCTTCGGCTTCACACTCACAGCTTCATACACTGCCTGGCCTTCATACACTGCTTGGCCTCTCAGACCTTCTTTTTTTTTTTTTTTTTTTATGTGGGTACCGGGAGTCGACCTGGGGACCTCACACTTGCCAGCAAGAGCTTGTGCCGCTGAGCGATATCACTGGCCCTTTTTTTCCTTTATGTGGGTTCTGGGAGTCGAACTCAGGACTTTGTGCTTGCCAGGCAGGCGCTTATGCTGCTGAGCTATCTCACTGGCCCTCCAGACCTTCTTTTGAAATCTGGGTGGAAGCCTTCCTGACCCCACAACTCTTGCATTCTGCCTGCAACTACAACCAGCACCACCACCTGGATGATGCCAAGGTCTGCTGCCAGCTGGAGCAGTAGCCATGCTTCCTTCTCTCTTGGCTGTAGGGGTCAAGTGCCTATGAACCAAATCCCAAAGAACAACTTCCTTAGGCCACCACCATTCTGGAACATGGTGCTCTGGGGCTCTCTTCTCAAAGCAAATTCTTTTACTTTTGCAATTTTGAGGCTGCAAAGGATTAAGTCCTGCTGCTTCTTATGATGCCCTCAAATCATCTCTTCTAATCTGTTCCTTCTCAGCATTCAAGATCTCCTCTGCTCTATCTTTGCACCCCACACCTTTACTGCAGTTTCCTTTCTAGCCAAATTCACAATGTTTTAAATCATCCTGCTGGGCTCTTTGCTGTTTATTCTCACATAAATCTGACTAAAATCTCCCAACAGTAGCCATGCCACTACCTCAACATTAGACTGCCTTGAAATTTCTTCTGCCATATTTATTAGTCCACCATCCTTAATCTCAGTCTCAGGCAAAGTCTTTGGACATGAGCAAAATGCAGACAAACTTTCTGCTAAGCCATAACATACATCATCTGGAGACCAATAACCAATGCAGTCCTTCCCAGCAGAAACCTTCTGAGCCTAGTCTTTACCAGCAGAAGTTCTATCAGCATTCTGGTCTTCTGAGCTCTGATCAGAGTCTCCCATCAAGTAGAGCCTAAGGTATTCTAGCTTTACTTTTTCAGCTGGCATCTCTGAACATTTCCAACCTCTTCTCACAAGCCAGTCCCAAAAGCTTCTGAACCACATGCCCAGGTATAGTCACAGCAACAACCCCACTTCTGGTACCAAATTCTTGTTAGTTACTTTTCTCCTTGCTGAGACAAAATATCCAACACCCAAAGTTAAAAGAAGAAAGGTTTATTTAGCTCATAGTTTGTATAGCTTTTAGTCTATAATCAGCTGGCTCTAAAGCAGGTTGGCATGGAGAAACAGTTTATGGTGGATAGAAGGTAGTAAAAACAAGTAAGGTACCTTAACAGTGTCTTTTTTCCCCTTATCTAGGCTACTTAGGGCGGGTAGTACTCACACCCTTAATCCTGGTGTCCTTAAGCCTAGCATTGTACCATGAATCAATTCTGGTATTACATGCTCTATATCTAGTCACCTCTGAAAAAAAACCGACCTATGACTGCATGAAGCTTTGGGGGGACATCTAGATGTAAGCCATAACACCTTCCTAGGCTGATCCATGTATCATTTAGATGACTGTTATGGCCTAGTGGTGGAAGAGGCAATATGTTCAGAACTCAAAGTGTTAGAGGCTGGGAGGGTGTAGAAAACAGAATCTGCACTGAGGATTCTGTAGTCTGCAACTTGCTAGTTAATGCCTTGAGAAATTATATCACCTCTGAGTCTCTGTCTTCTCATCTGCCATACAGAAATTGTAGCACTCATCATGAGCACGACAGGATGGACTGTACACAGAGCACCCTTGCTGACGTATGGCATCTACTTGTCCTGGCTACACATGAGAGCTCTAGTTTTTCCTCTTGCCTTCTGCCTCTTTTCCAAGATTCAACACTCTGACATTGCTTCAGTGTAGAAGAGAAGGGTAACTGCTTTTGAAGACAGAAAAGCTGGGGAGTGTTGTGGTTGGAATGCTTATCTTCCCCCAAAATTCATACGTTGAAATCTAAATACCCAATGTGATGATTTGGAAGGTGATTAGGTCATGATAGCGGAGCTGTCATAAATCAGATTAGTGGCCTTCCTTACAAGAGGAGGCTCTAGAGAGCTCTATGGCTGTCTTTCTACCATGTGAAGGGGTGAGAAGTTGGCAGTCTGCAGCCTGGAAGAGTTCCCCCCAGAATCTACCCCAGCTGGTACCCTGGCCTCAGTCTCCCAGCCTCTAGAACTAGAAGAGGTAAATACTGGTTGGTTCAGCTGCCCAGTCTCTGATAATTTGTAATAGTAGTCTGAATGGCTAAGACAGGGAGTTAGTTAATCTACTTGTGAAGAGTTGTCTCCTTAGCAGATGACCTCAGCTTACCCTCCTCTTTTATTTTTAATATCAGATTCAGTCCTTTCTCCACTTCAAGTGCTTCCAAGTACACTCTCCAATATCTTCACTCCCCTTTTGAGTTCTGGAGCCCCGAGCCAAATGTTTAAGATTGTTTAGTGGACAGTAAGACTGCTACACATAATCATCAAAGCATTTTGTAGAGTTCATAAAACTAAAAGTAGCACTAAGAAGTGCTCTCTAAGGTTCTGAGATCTGCATGACACCTTGGACAAGAAGCTTTTAAGTGGTTCCTAACTTTTTATTCCAAATTCCTGCTATTCCACTAGACTGTGAGCTCTTTGAAGGTGGAGACCATGTATCAGCCATTTTTGTGTCTCACGGATATAGCACATGTGGAGCACCACCCACTGTCTTTATTGAGTGAACAGCTATGTCAAGTGTCTGCCTGAGTAAGGTAGAATACGTGGATCCTATGGCTCCATAGGGGCCACCAGGCCAGGACATGCAGGATTCCCACACACATGTTTTATCCCTGGGCCTCTGTCAATAAAATTCTTGGGAAGTATCAACCAAAAGGGGTGGGTTCCAAGTGTGTACCAGACTTCTCATTCCAACCAAATGGAGGACATGCATGGAACTTGGTCTCTCACTGATTACAAGTAAACTTTCTGAACAAGATGCAAAAGAAAAAAGAAAAACCAAACAAACAAAAATTAACTTAGGACTCCAAAAAGTGAATAAAATCAGATGAATTGGGTAGATAAATTACAATTTTATTTATGACCGATATAGCAATGGTGAGTTTCCTGGAATTTGTTTTCTCCTGGTTTTGGTCCAAGGATAAGCTGAATAACTGCACATGGATAGTGACAAGCCCAAAAAATTGCCCATCTTTCTGGCCAGATGAGCTGGAAAAGGGGCCCCTGCAAGCCAGAGAGTGTGTGGGAAATCTTTGTTATTTTTCCTGTTTCCTGTTTTTTCTCCCTTGGCTCAGCCCTAAGGCCAGATACAGACCCCAAACTACACTTCCACCAGCATGGCAGCAGTTTGGGCATCTACACTCTCTGAGAAGAAATCTGTCCTCTGGATACAGGAACTCAGAGGAGAAGAGTATGGAAGAATCGGAAGGGCAGGCCAAGTGGCATGACACTTTGTGATGTCACCAATAGCTCCAATGCTGAAGGTGACCCATCTTTCTAGCCAGAGGACCAAGAAAGGGGATGAAGGGGTGAAGAATATGAGGGAAGTTCTGCAGAGGAAAGAGTGGGAAAAGAGGATTCCATGTATGAAACACAAGTTGTGAGCTCATCTCCAGGGGGCATATGTGTGGCACATGCCCAGCGTCACAGCACAGGCTTTCCTGAACTGACATTAGAAACAAGTGCTGTTTGCACATGGTGAGTCAGAATGTGCCACCTGAGCTTAACCAGGTGATTTCCTGCCAAAGCAAAAGAAAACAAAAACCAACTGTCAATATGCTCTGTCCATAATGTCTGGTATCTTGAATAACTAACTTGAAGATAATAATACGTAATGCATTGACCATTGTTACCCTCATATTATGTTGTTTTGAAAATTTGTTCTTTTTTTGATTTGTTTTGTTTTTTTCTTCTCTTTAAAATTAAAAAAAAAAAAAAGAAGTAAATGCTGGAAGATAGGTCCTGAAAATATAGCTTCCTTTAGGAATGTTTATGTACGTTTTTATTAATGACTTGATAAGACAACCACAAAAAAAAAATATGCTTGTCCAAAATGTCCAGGATACATTTCAAAACTACCCAACTTGACAAGAACCAGGAAACCTGACCAATTCTAAAAGGGAAAGACAAGACAATGTGGTAATTTATCAAAAAGCATCTAAAGCAGCAATTATAACTATCCTTCATGATGTAGAGGTGAACACTTTTGAAATAAATAGACAGTTCTCAGTAAAGAAACTATACTTCAAGAGAACCAAATGGAAATTTTAGAACTGAGAAATCCAGTTTTCGAAAAAATTCCCTAGATGGCCTCACCAGCAAAATACAAGTAATGGAGGAAGGACTCAGTAGAGCTGGAAGATCATCCAATTTGTTGATCATCCAACAAATCATCCAATTTGATGAGCAGAAAAGGAATGTTTGAAAAATAATGAATAGAGCCCCAGGGATCTGTGGGACAATATCAAATTACTCTCACCTTATTGGAATCCTTGAAGGAGAGGAGAGAGAGATTGGTACAGAAAAAATATTTGAAATCCATGACTGAAAGCATTTCAGAATTTGCTAAAAGAACAAAAACATAAATTTACAGATTCAAATAGTTCAGCAAATCCCAAACAGGAGAAACAAACAACTAACAAAACGGGACTGACTGTGGGGCAAGGAAGGGAGCACAGGAATAGGAGCTGGTGATGAACCATGGCTCACGACTCGAGTGTGAGAACCCCTGCCTGGACCTCAGTTCCTCATCTGAAAACTTCCAGGGTTAAACTGGATGGTCCTCTTAAGTTTCTTTCAACTCTGAATATCGCCCTCTACCAGATCTTATATAGACTTACTCAGTTAAAAAATGATAGTATCAAAACCTAATGCTGTGAAAGAAGAAACTTAGCACTTTCCGTCAAGTTTTTTTGTTTGTTTGTTTGTTTTTGTTTTGTTTTGTTTGAGACAGGGTCTCGCCTTGTAGTCCAGGCTGGCCTTGAACTCACTGTGGTCCTCCTGCCTCAGTATCCTGAGTGCTGGGATTACAGGTGTGCACCACTACCCCCCGGCCAGGAGTCTTTCTAACCCTCATAATGGTGCAGGTGACTGAAATGAAGATGACCAAAAAATAAAACCGAAACTGGAGTTTTACAGCAACTAGCATGGAAGTCAGTTTCCCCAGAGCCTTGCAAGTGCCATGGGAAGACTGGAAGTCCTTGGAAAGGGAAGGAAGCTCTGTGGAAAATGGTTCGTTCTCGATAAGAGCACTTCCAATTTCACCATGTTTTTCAGAGGCTAAGGAATGAAATATAATGCCCCTATTGCCTCCAATTCTGAGTTGGATGGCAAGTCTGCCAGAATATGTTAAGTCGCCTACATCGACTCCCATTTGAACAGTAACTCACAGTTCCCTTTCACCCTTGGAGGTAGGTGGTAGCTATCATCTGCTTGCATAGAGGAAGCAGTGTGAGAGGCTGAGGGCTTACTCCAGACCAGCCAGCACTAAGCAGAGCCAGCTCTTTTGGCTTCCACTTTTGTCCTCTTTCTCACTACCAGGATCAAGATTCTTGAGCAAGGCAGGAGCCAACTGTGAGCCACAGCCAATTACCTCACATCCAAGAGCAGAGCAGACCTGGTAGGCCCAGATCCTCTCAGCTGTCTCCTCCACAGAGGGACACAGTGTCGAGAGCCTCCTGTCCTTCTCCATCCCCTCATCTGCCCAAGTCAGACTGCTTGGTTTAGAGAGGCTCTCGTGTTGGATACACACCCCACAGATGATGGCTCTCTGGAAAAGAACCTTCCTCCTCCCCCGGCTACTCATGAACGTGCTGGGGTTTAGTTAGGTAGCTTGGAGGTCTGAGGTGCTGCTTCACGGTTTGCCATGGAGTGGCCTTGACGGCTTTTCGGCTTGTTCCCAACATGCATGCAATTCTCATCAGCCCTCCTGCCTGCCAGGGAGCTGCTGCCCCTCCCCTGCCACGTAGTCATTTGCCCCCCACTCTGCACTGACATGTGGAGGTCATCCCTCCCACCCTGCGCCCTTCGTGGCCACTTTCAGCTCATTTCTTCACACACTGTCTCTTCCTATTTTCGAGAAGAAAATACAATGTAAAAAGAAAAATACAATGTAGTCTCTGAGACCGATAATTGAGTCACGGCATACTGTCATCATTTCAGAACAGAAAGGAGTCAGAAGGTGGGTGGGTTCATTTCATCTGTGAGAGAACAAGCCTTCTCTTCTTTGTTCTAGCCTGATGACTCACTGGACCTGAGTCAAAGCTAAGTGGTGTGGCCTTGCCTAGGAGGTCAGGGGCTGGGGTCACAGGGTGCAGCCACACTGTCCCTGGGGCCCCAGCACAGAGTGTAAAAGAGAGTAGTAGCACAAAGCATGCAGAGCCTGATTTTCCCACCTATAAAAAATCTCAGAGGGGTCATACAGGATCGGCTGGGAAAGGACAGCATGGGCAACCTCACTGTAACTATTTCCATGTGTCCCTGTGCTTTCCCACTCTGGCCTGGCCTAGGGCCTGGGGAGACAAAGGAGCAGGTTTTGTATGAGATGCACTGAGGTCTGCTACCACCTCTGCCACTTCCTGGCTGTGTGATCTCTGAGACGCAGTTTCTGGTTTGTTGAAAGGGAAGAAGTACTTATCCTAAAAAAGGTGCTTGTGTATACAAAACAGCAACTGTGAAACATCCGGCACCGTATTTGCCACAGCCAATATTATTATGCCCTGACTCATACGCAGGTTGAGTAGAACAGTGGACAAGTAGGCTGGGTGGCCTTAAACTGTCACTCAGTCTTACTGGTTACATCACTGATAAAATGGGGGTAATGACATGCATTTGCTGGAGGGCTGTGAGTGTTAGAGATAACATAGTAGAGAGTCCAGGACAGTACTGGGTCACTGTGGGTCCTGAAGTGATGCACAGTTATGACCATGATCATCCGAGAGGTTATCAGCAGGGGTCAGTGCCCTAGCAAGGGATCCCAGGAAGGGCACGAGAGACCTTAGGTCAGTGCCAGTGCCATCAGGGTGATATAGGGATGGTATGGAACCTCCAAATAATATAAGAGAAATATTATAACTCCCAACCTGCTAGATGTCTGATACGCCAAGTTTATGTTCCCCAAAATCAATGAATGAATTCTAAGAAACAATGGAAGTTAAGAGTAGGAAATATTGGGCCGGTGAGATGGCTCAGCGGCGTAAGCACCTGCCTGGCAAGCACGAGGGCCCGAGTTTGACTCCCAGAACCCACATACGAAAAAAGGGCTGGTGATATTGCTCAGCGGCGCGGGTGCCTGCTGGCACACGAGGTCCTGAGTTCGACCCCCGGTACCCACAAAAAAAAAAAAGAGTAGGAAATATTGAGGGAAGATAGCTTCTGTCTAAGAGAGACAGAAGGGGACCTGGAAAGTGGGTTGCCGTGGACTCCACTTACAGGGGAGGCTTTATAGAGCAAAAATCACAAGCTGGGTATGAAATCACAAGGCAGGTATAAGGTGGGACAAAACTATGATCAACCAATAAGATTACAAGTATAGTCACTTAGGTAATATTGATCCAATGGTGGAGCAAGTCATGTAGCAAGTGTGCATGGAAAGAACAAGGACCTTTCCTAGAAGGGATGAGTCAAGGCCCTGGTCCCCAACCCAGGTGACTGATGCCTATTTAGAATATCAATCATTATTGATATTGTAGGGAAGTATGTAGATGTAGTCATTCCATCTTTGTCTGGAGGTCTAGCCTTCAACAAATGCAACTCCATCCACTGTTGTAATGTATCTTCTACACTGACTCCTCAAAGGCCTACCCCTGTCTGACTGCCTATAATATTTCTACCTAACTTAGTTGTCTATAATAAGGGCACATGCAAGGGCCAGTACTTCGAGCCATGGGACAGGATGCCTAGTTAGGACATGGTACCTGGCAAGAGGGTCGTCATCAAAGGCATTGCCCCATATGCCAAATCATGCAATCATGGACTCGTGCAGTCACCCTGATGGGTCCAAAGGCCTTGCTCACTCATGTAGCTTGAAGAACAGGACACTGCAGGGGTAAGAGCAAGTGAAGCAGCACCCTGGGACAGCAGCAGTCCCCATGGGGACCAGGTCACAGCGGGAGGCTGGTGAGTATAACAGCCTTCCTTTTGGGAAAGGACTTTTGTCTTTGTGTCAGTGGAAGCCAGTAGCTCTGGGGATTCAGCTGTGCTGCATTGCCTAGTGTTCACAGACTCCTTGCTCCTCCTACTCAGGTGGCCTGGGGGACAGGAAGAGCTCTGTGCCACTCTGAGGTGATGTGCTAGGAATGGGGCAGCAGCAAGACAGAAAGGGCCTGGTCCTTGACACCTAGGGCCACCTCCCAGCCTTGAACTAGCTACTTTCAGGATGCTTTGGCATGAAAGAGAAGTAACTCCTATCTTGTTTTTAAATTACTGCTATTTTTAATAGAGATAGAAAGATCTTATCTCAATCTGATAAAAGCCTTTTATGATCAGCCCACTGCCAACATCATATTAAATGGGGAAAAACTGAAATCTTTCCCTCTAAAATCAGGAATAAGATAAGAATGTCCACTATCACCACTCCTGTTCATCATAGTCCTAGAAACATTAGCCAGAACAATCAGGCAAGAGAAATAAAAAGGATACATAGAGGAAAGGATGAGGTCAAAGTATCAGTATTTGCAGATGACATGATCCTTTACTTACAGGACCTCAAAAATACCACCAAAGGACTCCTGAAGTAACCAAATTCAACAATGTAGCAGGATACAAACTAACACAAAAATCAGTAGTGTTCCTATACACAAATAATGAACTCACTGAGAAAGGAATTATGAAAACAATACCATTCACAATAGCACCAAGAAGAAGTGAAATACTTAGGAATTAATCTAACCGAGGAAATGAAAGACCTCTACAATGAAAATTACATCACCCTAAAAAAGGAAATTGAACAGGACATCAGAAAATGGGTAGATATCTCCTGTTCCTGGATAGGAAGAACCAGTGTAACCAAAATAGCTATAGTTCCAAAACTGATTTAAAGATTTAATGCAATACCAATCAAAATACCAACAGCATTTCTCACAGATCTAACAAAAACGATCCCAAAATTCATGTGGAACCAGAAGAGACCCAGAATAGCAAAAGTAACCCTGGGCAACAAGAGCAAAGCAGAAGGCATCACAACCCCAGATTTGAAATTACACTACAGTGATGAAAAAAGCTACTGTGATGAAAACAGCATGGTATTGCCACAAAAGCAGGCATGTGGATCAATGGAACAGAATAGAGGAAGCAGAAACAAGCCCAGGCACATTCAGCTATTTGATCTTTGACAAAGAAGCCAAAAACATACACTGGAGGAAAGACGGCCTCTTTAATAACGGGTGCTGGGAAGATCGGATAGCTACGTGCAGAAGACTCAGTCTAGATCCATAGAGGTCACATGTACCAAACTAAAATCAAAATGGATTAAAGATCTAAACATTAAAATAGAAACATTTAATCTGCTGGAAGACAGAATAGGTAAAACTCTTGAAAACAAAGGCATAAGCAAGGACATTCTGAACAGAACCCCAGTGGTATTCAGAGATAATACAAAGAATCAACAAATGGGATCAAATATAAAACTTATGCACAGTAAAGGAAATAATGGACAGAGTAAATAGACAACCTACAGAATGGGAAAAAATATTTGCCAAGTAGTCCTTGGACAGAGGACTAGCATCTATAGTATATAAAGAACTAAAAAAATTAGAGCCTCCAAATAAAAAAACCCAATCAAAAAACAAGCAACTGAAATAAATAGACACTTTTCAGAAATAGTACAAATGGCCAATAAATATATGAAAAAATGTTTAACATTGCTGGCAATTAGAGAAACACAAATTAGAACTATACTGAAATACCATGTTACTGCAGAAAGAATGGCTATCATCAAAAAAACCTAAAAACAACAAATGGTGGTGAGGATGTGGAGGAAAAGGAACTCTACTACACTGTTGGTGGGAATGTAAATTAGTACAACCTCTATGGAAGTTGGAGATTCCTCAAAAAACTGAAAAAAGAAATTCCATTTGAGCCAGCTATCCCCCTTCTAGGTCTCTTCTCAAAAAAGTTAAAGTTGTCATATTACAGGGATACATGCATACCCATGTTTATAGCAGCACAATTTATAATAGCTAGTTCTTGAAAATGACACATATGTCCATTAACAAATGAGTGGATAAAGAAAATGTGATATTTATGCACAATGGAGTGCTACTCTGCCATAAATAATGATGAACTTGAGGCCATTTGTAGCCAAATAGATGCAAATTGAGAACATAATGTTAAGTGAAATAAGTCAGACACACAAACTTGAATAGCAAGAGAGAGAGAGAGAGAAATAGAAGATAGATAATTAGGAAGTAAGGAAATCTTTTTCAAATGGATGGGGGAACAAGAAATGAAGAGAAGGGGAAGGAAGGGAGGGAAAGTGTATGCAAAAAAAATGAAAGGAAAAATGATGATGAAAATAGAGCTTTTGCAAACAGAAAGGGGACCGGGGCAGGGGCAGGGAAGAAGGGGAGGAGCAGTGGATGAAAAATAATGAAGGATTAAGATGTATTGTGAGGGCCGGTGAGATGGCTCAGCGGCGTAAGCGCCTGCCTTGCAAGCGCAAGGGCCCGAGTTCGACTCCCGGATCCCACATACGAAAAAGGGGCCGGTGATATCGCTCAGCGGCACGGGCGCCTGTTGGCGTGCGAGGTCCTGAGGTCGACCCCCCGGTACCCACAAAAAAAAAAAAAAAAAGATGTATTGTGTATATATACAACTCCCCCGCAATATATGTAACCATTATGAACTGTGAACATGTACTAATATATATTTTAAAAGTTCAAAAAAACCTGCTAGTTTTTGTATTTTCCTGTCCCATGTAACTAAACTTAATCCTAACTTGTTGACATCCATCTGCTTTATCCAAGACCCTGTGTTAGCGGTTGCAGGGAATGCAAAGGTTCCAGGCTTTCGACACACGAGGGCTTGTACAGAAGGTTGTCTGGGGACGAAGAGAGCACCAAGAAGAGTCTGGCTTGGGAATCACATGGGCACGAGGAGGAGGAGCTCGGAAGACCAGGTGGGAAACAGTGACAGGACTTGAGTGCCAGGCTGAGAAGGTTGGACTCCATCCTGTGACCAACGTCCAGCAGACAAAGCTGCCCCATTGTGCCAAAGGAAACCCAGGACTTGTCCAAGGTCACCAGCCATGTGGTGCCAGAGATGACCTCAGTCTCCTGACACCTGGCTAGTACCATCCCAGTCCTGGGCCACCTCTGAGAGACTGGAGCCAGAGTAGGAATGGAGACCTCTGCGGTGCCCTGACCCCATTATATCTTTTCATCCCCAAGAGGAGGCTTTGGGAGGTGCCAGAAGTCTAGGATCCAGATCTACCTTCAAATCAGAGGACCCTTCCTGTGTCCCCTGCTTAGCCACACCTACAAAGCTGCAGTAGCCCAGTCACTGCTCCACACACAGTAAGCCATAGTGGGCCAGGTACAGCGCTGGCTGCTTTATGTGTATTACCTAATTTACTACTCTCAGAAGCCCCTAAAGAAGGCAATACTATCTGTATTTTATAGATGAAGGCAAAGAAACTAAGGCTCTAAAAATGAAGCCATAGCCATTAAGCAGTTAATGATGAAGTTGAGGTACAAAGCCATGTATATTGAAACTCAGAGCCAAGTTCTTAGCACCATATTGTAATATCATCCCAATCCCTGCCAAAGCATAGTTTGCTGTCCCTGCTTAAGTGGCCACCAAGAAAACATTCAAGCACAGCAATCACCATACTTTAATTCTGGTTTCTATGGACTCCAGGCTCCAAGGACTTACCTGGTTTGGTGGGCTGACTAGAGCAGGTACCTCCTACAAGGCTCCTATGCACACATCCCCGTGCAGCCCAGAACCCAAATCCCATTCTGCAGTCACTCTGCCCATGACCCTACATGGGTTGAAGATCTGCTTCATAGGGGGTGGCCTTCAGATGTTCAACCTCTGTGGCCTCAGTCATCCCAGGGCTCTCAGCCTTAGCTGGTCATGAAGAGGGTGGTTGGAGTCCTCTGAGTCCAGGCTGTAGAGGTCACAGATTCCAATGGGCTATTTCCTGGGATCAGGGACACTCTGTTCTTTGTGTCCTGTCTGTGGCTATCATGGTCAGAATGCATTTGCTATGATTTGCACTGACAATCTTTCAGGAAACAATTGGTCATCAGAAATGAAACTTTTCATTACTAACATTTGGAAAGTTGTTTCACTTTGTCAGTCATCCAAGGTGCATCTTTCCAGTAATGTGGTATGTCCACGTTCCAACATGAACCACATACTTCCCCTGTATTACCCTGTTGCTTTCCTCTGGAACTTCCACAGGAAACATGCTAAGATGTAGCCTACAGAGCTGAAGGCCACAGATGGACCCCACCCCTCTGCATCCTTGCCCAATCTTAGGTACGTGGCCAGGCTGTGTCTTGGATTGTCACCTGATGGTGCCATTTCCATCTGACACAGCTTCCTTCCCTATCAGCTAGTCTCAGCATTCCTTTTCAAGCTCAGCCTAGGTCTGTCACCTCTACACTCTCCACTCCAATCAGGCTGAAGTCAGCAGGTGTCCACCTCATTTTATTATAACTCAAGGTATTGGGCTTAGCCCAATCCTTAGTATTTTAATAATTATTAATAGACTATTCATCCATTCCCTTTTAAACACTGTAATCAATATTTCCATCTTCACATGTACCATTTAAAGCCCTGATGATCACAAAGAATAATTTTTGTGTTCAAATTTCAAGCTTTTTTTGAAAGATATAAGTAGATTTTGTCCGATGCAGAGACACATACAATTTTCACAAACACTTTCAGACACTATAGTGTGGTCAAAATATTGGACCAGAGCTTGTCATTACACCTTGCAGACATTCCTACAAATGATTCTCCTACTGTCTTCCTAACCCCACCTGCCCACCCATAAGTGATGGGCAGTTAAACAGCTGGATCTACATAGTTACCAAAGGCTTGCATCCTCATCACCTGTAGCAGAGCCATGAACACTGCCTCAAGTGTTTCGTGCATTTGCTATGATTTGCACTTCGTGCTTCCATGTCCCCCTAGCAAGAATAAGCAGTCGGTGGACACAAAAGGCTTTTGAAAACCTGTGCATCACTGTCCCTAAGTAAGGAGAGCACAGAAGCCAGGTGGAGCTCCAGAGCCAAGCTCTTGCTTCATCGTCCTGACTCTCTTTGGTCATTTCCACTTTGAACCTCAGGTTGTTGCTGCTGCTGCTGCTGCTGCTGCTGTATAAAAAGGATAAGAGCAAAATGGAAATACTCCAAGGTCAGTAACACCACCAGGGAGATTACAAATATATCCCAGGCCCCTTTAGTCATCACATTTTTAAATTTCTGGAATAATACTTGTCATAATCTGATGCATGACAAAATGTCCTCTAGCCATCTTTTCCAACCTCTCCACCAAGGTTGTGCAAGTGTGTTTGACTGCAACACCCATGGGCAAGGCTAACTCACCGTGTGGCTGTGGGCAGGTCCCACCCCCGGGTCTCACTGTCTTAGTGCAGACCCTCTACGTCTCTTATCATGGGGCTCTTCAGCTCCCTGAGTCCAGAGCCAGTGACCCATCCCATTAGGAAGTGGTGCCGTTCCTGGACTTACAGCTCTCTGGGGAACACGTCTCACTTCTGGCTGAACCGTCCCTAATGCGCTGTAACACAGAAGTTCCAAACTTCCCAGCCTCAACAATGACTCCAGGGAATCTCATGTTTTCTTCTGCACCAAATGTGTGCTGGAGCCCCAGCGGCCCAGGGCCTGCCTTATCTGGCCCACGAAGGAGGAGGAAATTGGCCTCCTCTCCTTTTCCTGTTTTCCCTTGCAGTACCCCCCAGGGCCGCTATCTCTGGACCTCTCCCAAACTCATACCACCATGTCGTCATCACTGTTAAAATCCAGACCCTGCTGTTGCCCTTCACTCCTGGCCTTTCTCCAGGCCACTCTCCTGCCAGCCAGGAGGCTTCTTCTGTAGGAAGCTGCTCTCAGGTGAGAAGTGGCCATGCTCAGGCAGACTGCTTCCCACAGAATTCAAATGCAGATGTCCTGTCAGGGAGAAAAATCAGCTAAATTCCCAAAGAAACTAATTTTAAACAGAATTTGAAGGCATCCAAGACGAACCAAAAGAGAAATGTTTTGTGGCATGGGAGCTTTGCAACACCAAATTTCTGGATTTGGGTGTGGCTCTACTTTCTTTTCTCAAGTGTGTAGTCTTGGGAAATTTATTTTGCCCCTTCCAAAATCTACTTCTATGACTGTAAAATGTCCATGACCCCCTGACTTACCCCAATAAGATAATGTGAAAGTACTCATAAACTGTAAAGCTCAATGCCCAGGCCTCCTGCCCTGGCATGCTGCTTTCTCCTCACCAGGGTGTCTGGATAGACGCTACTCTGCGTCATCTCCATCTTAGCTCCTCCAACACCCAGGAGCCCAGCTGAGAAGGAGGTGAAACACATACTGGCCTTTTCCCTTCCAGCCTCCCCTACTCCTAACTCACCACAGCTTCTGAATATGTGTGTGGATTTTTCCCCTCCAGAAAACACTCCAAACTTTTGAATCCCATGGGCTGAATTTCTGCAAAGGACATCTGACCTCAGCTTCGTAACAGGACAGCTGGGGACCTTGCCAGGGCAGTAGGGAGAATGTCTGTGTGTAGCTTTTCTGCACCAAGGATAAAATCAGGTGACATGGGGATCTTCCCTTTTTTTTTTTTTTTAACTCGTTTAAAAAATGTGGCTCCTCTGACAATACCCACAGTTTCTCCCCGACCCCACATGCTGCCTACTAGTATGGGCAGTGATAGTAGGGTTGGTCCTGTTTTAAAATCAGGCAGAACATGGACTGGGACTATTCCCACATAGAAAGGCCAGTCAGATGACAGTCCACCTGCCCCCAAACAGCAGATGCTCTTATTTATTTGAATGTGGATATTTCTGGTCATTTCTAAAGATTTTTAAAAAAATTTTTATGAGTACATGTGCAGTACATGCAGTTTATAATCATCTTCTGGAGTGGGTACATATACATAATACAGCTTGTTTCTTTTTTTTTTCCTTAATCCTTTTTCTTCCCCCCTCCCTCCTGCTCTTAATTCCCCTTTCACCATTTTCATTCTTGTTGATATTATTAATCTTAGCTCATGTTTATGGCATACACTGTTTATATTCATTGAGGTTATTAGGTTCCTGTACATGGCATATCCTTATTCTACTTATTTCCCCTTCTTCTCCTCCTCACTCCTCATCCTTCACCCTTGGTCTCTTGGACCCATTCATTCCCATTTGGAAGAGATCCATCCCATTGTCCCCCCTCTATCCATCCTTTATTATTCTCTTTGCTTGTACTTTGCCTTGCTCAAATGAAAGATACCATACAGTATTTAAGCTTGTGGGTCTCGTTTATTTCACTCAACATTATATTTTCCAGCTGCATCCATTCTCCCACAAATTTGTCCTCCTTTATAGCCAAGTAGTATTCCATTATATATAGATACCACATTTTCTTTATCCCATTGTCTGTTGATGGATATAGCTATCATGGATTTAGCTATTATGAATTGTGCTGCTATAAACATTGGTATGCATGTATCGCTGTATATGATGTCTTAAGCTCTTTGGGGAATATACCTCAAAGTGGGATAGCTGGGTCATATAGAATTTCTATTTTTAGTTCTTTGAGCAATCTCCATACCGATTTCCATAATGGTTGTACTAGTTCACATTCCCACCAACAATGTAGGAGGGTTCCTTTTCATCACAGCCATGCCAGCATTTGTTATTTTTTGATTTATTGATGATGGCCATTCTTTCTGGCGTGAGATAGAATCTTAGCATGTTTTAATTTGCATTTCTCTAAAGGCTAGAGATGTTGAACATTTCTTCATATATTTTTTGGCCATTTGTGCTTCCTCCTCTGTGAAGTGTCCATTCATTTCACTTGCCCATTTCTGGGACTTTTATTTTAAGGGGTCTAATTTTTGAGTTCTTTATATATTCTGGATATTAGTCCTCTGGGGAATAGCTGGCAAAATTTTTTTCCCATTCTATATATTGTTTCTTCACTCTGTTAATTGATTCTTTTGCTGTATAGAAGATTTTTAATTTGATGTACTCTCATTTGTTTATTCTTGGTGTTATTTTTTGTGTAATTATGGTTCTTTTAGAAAATCCTTTCCTACACCTATGACTTCAAGTATTCTACCTATTTTATCTTCCAGTAGGTTCAATGTTTCTGTTTTAATGTTTAGATCTTTGATCCATTTTGATTTTAATTTAGTACATAATAAGAGATATGGGTCCACTTTCCATCTTCTATAAACAGTTATCCAGTTTTCTCAGTACCATTTGTTAAATAGGTTATCTTTCCTCCAACATATGCTTTTGACCCTTTTGTCAAAGTTCAAATAGCTGAATGTGTCTGGGGATGGTTCTGTATCCTCTACTCTTTTCAATTGATACACATATCTGTTTTTGCTCCAGTACCATGTCATTTTTATCATTAATGCTTTGTAGTATACACTGAAGTCAGGTATTGTAATACCTTCTGTTTTGCTCTTTTGCCCAAAATAGCTTTTGCTATTCTGGGCCTGTTCTGGTTCCATATGAATTTTAGGATTGTTTTCTCTAAATTTGTAAAGTATGCTGTTGGTATTTTGATTGGGAGTGCATTGAATTTGTATAATAGTTTTGGGAGTGTGGCCATTTTGATGATATTGGTTCTGTCTATCCAGGAGCAGGGGACATCTTTCCATTTTCTGATGTCTGCTTCAATCTCCTTTTTCAGAGTACTGTAGTTTTATTTGTAAGATCTTGCACTTCCTTGATTAGGTTGATTCCTAGGTATTCATTTTTCATGAAGCTGCTGTGAATGGTATAGTTTTCATAATTTCCTTCTCTTTGAATTAATTATTGCTATACAAAAATGCTAATTATTTTCGTGTATTGATCGTGTATCCTGCTACATTGCTGAAGTTGGTCATTAATTCTAAGAGATTTTGGTGGAGTTCTTCCGAAGATTACTATTCTATAAGGCTATAACTACCTGGAAAGCATTCTAGATACTCCCAGTTACCATTAGGCTTATATGCTAACAATTTGTTCCTAAATAAGTTTGGGGATTTTTCTAAAAATGCTATCAAATAAATAAGAGCAGATAAAACAAAGCCAATCTGTCATAAAGAGAGGAACCATCACATTTATTAAACCTCAGTAGGATGAATTAAGCAATGCATCCTGTGTGACAAAGCAAGTTAAACCTAGTTCTTTGAATCCTGCCCTTCAATGGCAGAGAACGGCATGGCAATAAAACAATATAAACTAATTTAATTATGAGCCAAAAATAAGAGGTTACTTCATAGATGGTTAAAAATTGAACGTCATTTAAAGCCAATTAACTAACATGAAAATTAAATAATGTGAAGCATGAATGGAAAATGCAAATTCAGACCAGTAGAGTAAATGTTATATAGAATTCCATTTTAGCTGTCCACTGATGGGTTTTTCTTACTCTCCTCTAGAGATCCTATAGAGTTATAATTCTGTAGTGGAAGTGATTTTCTATTAGAGAAATAAAAGTCAGAGGCAAAATAACAAAATTCCTAGGGTCTATGTTTTACACAAATTGAGGTCAGAAATAGAACCGTAACTTCGCTTTGAGGAAAATGACCAAGAAGAATAAATAAAGAAAACATTCCTTCTCTCCCCACTAAAGGGAATAAAATATCAGTTTTAAGAAAAACAAAGTACTAAAGATAATTCTGGAGCTAGATCAGATTTCCCAGTTGATTAGGGGAGATGTCTAATGCATTAGTGTAGGTGGCTACAGGACTTGTTTTGCTGATCTGGTGTCAGCTCCATGCATAGCTTACTCCTGATCCTCCCAACACCTGAATTCAAGTGGCCAGAGGTGAAGTTCTGTCAGGAAAATAAGACAAAGGTACAGCTGCAGCATTCAGGTCTCCCGTGAGAACTCCTGGACAACAGGAGATGAGACTGGAACTAAACGAATAGTAACACCACATCAACCTTCAGCAAAAGCTTTCTTACTGGTGAATTCTAAACTACGATTTCAGTCAGAGTTTTCTTCTTGATCAGAAGAGTCCCAAACCATGCTAAGTACCCACAGAAAGGAACAATGTACCAACGGCATGGCAGTGTCCTCAAAATTAAAAAAATTGCAAATTATAAAATAGAATGGTGTTTTATAACTGAAAATGCCCTTTCTCAAGCCTATTGGCCAGAGACTTGGACCTGTGATCATGAAGAAACCTCACCAGGGGACTCGGTTTGGGTACTCACACCTCTGACAAAATGAGGAACCAGAGTGGACCTGAAAGCTTTGGCTTTGTGGTCAATCTACCATGAGCACATCACCGTGAAATTCCTTTAAATAGTTGTTTACTGCATTTCATTAAATAGTAGAGTTTTAAACCTGGAAACATCAACTGGTTTGTCCATGGCCCTGGTCTAGTTGGTGGAAAAGTGAGGGGCCAAACCCAATCCTTTGAATCCAAATCCAGCAATGTTTTCCTCACACCCACTACATCCCCAACTCTTTTGTATACACCGTGAATAATCATCCAAAAGTAGTTCATATTTTTTGGTTTGGGGCAGTCAGTAAAAGATCTTACTCATCTAGCATCTTGAAGGAATAAACACTTCTAACATTTAGAAGTTACCTCAGACTTGGTCCAGCCCTGCATGGAAGCCAGTGGGTGATATGCAGCACCATATGACGGCCCAGAGCTCCTGCTTACACTCAGCGCGCTTCTCCATTTCTTTGAGAATCAAGTGCCAGGACTCATTAAACTCCTGATCAAAGCCCAGGCACCAGGAGTGGCTCTGCTGGCAAGTTGGCCTGGTAGAAAACACAAAGCAGCTCTCTCTCATCTTCCACAGACACTGGGATTAAATTAGTAAAACCAGTTCATAGTTTCCCCCCAGTTATGCAGGCATCAATCCATCCCCCCATCCATCCTTCATTCAACATTCTTTACCAGTGCCTGAGTACATGGAACACACCAATCTCTCCCCTCAAGAAATTTGCATCCTTTTGATGAGAAATGAACATATGAAAAGAGATGAAGTTAGAGTGAGTGCAGGCAGAACAGAGGTGGGAAGAGAGTTTCCCCAACACAGAGCTGGCCAGGGCAGCCTTTGTGGAGGAGGCAGAGCCTGCCAGCTTTTGGGAGGAACTGAGGCTGAGGCCACTTAACTTCTGCATCCCTTGGTTGGACACAGAAATGTATCAGTGACACAGAGGAGTAGAACCAAGTACCAAGTTGCTTGAAGTCTTCCCAAAGCTGAAGATAAGGTTACCGCAGACCCAGTGAACACAGCTTCTTGGAGCCAGGCTTCAGCCCTGCAGACAGATGAACATTTCTTCAGAGGCCCAGGCTCCACAAGGACAGTGGCTGTAGGCCACGGTGACCCAGTGGCCCTTCTTCTAACAAATAATTTGTAATGCTCCTTCTGTTGTGCTCAAACAAAACCCATAGACAATATAATCTACCTATGCACACAAAATTTCCCCTGAAATCCATAATATAAAAAATCAGGGCTGGTGCGATGGCTCAGCAGTGTAAGCACCTGCCTGGCAAGCATGAGGGCCCGAGTTCAACTCCTGGTACCAACATACGAAAAAAGGGCCGGTGATATCACTCAGCGGCACAGGCACCTGCTGGCACGTGATGTCCTGAGTTCAACCCCCAGTACCCACAAAAAAAAAAAATCAATATAATACGCTCACTGTGTTATAAATGAGAGACAAAAAAAGCAACTTTAGGGGAAAAAGTTAGTATTTTGATACCTGAAAAAACTTGTACACAACTACCCTGGGATTCGTAGTAAGTGGTTAGATGTCTACACTTATGTGTAGACTCACTGTGATCACAGAAGATGTAAATGCACAGATCTGCGTGTTTTAAAATCAGCTCAAATACTGTGACTGGTTTTGCTATTCATAACATGATTTTCCAGAATTTTGAACAGTGCTCAGGAGTCCTGAGCAAGAATGTACCCCTTCACTTCATGGTGCATTCCTGAGAAATTTGCTGTAGGTTAGAAGTTCTTCGTGTTTATATGTAAAATGGTATTAGATCATAGACCTAGCTAATTATGAGCAGGCTTTTCACAGACATGCAGGGAGACATTTGAAGTCATGAGGACAGTCCCTGATGGTGTGGACTGCCTGGCAACTGCAGAGCCTCTGACACCTCTGCTCCTACCCACTAAATGCCAGCGGCAGCCGCACGTCCAACATTGTGACAGACACCTCCACTGATTTCCACATGTGCCTCTTGGGGTATACAACCTAAGCATTAGAGGGTAGAGGGTTGGGGTAGTAGAAGGCTAAGTTTCGTGTGTCTTCCAATAGCTGGGATAGGCATCAGCTGCTTACCCCAGTGCTCTCTGTGACGGTTAATTTTATGTGTCAACTTGTCTGGGCCATGGGTACCCAAATGTTTGGTCAAACACTATTCTAAAGCCAGGTGTGGTGGCAATGCCTGTGGTTGCAGTGCCCAGGAGACTTGAAGCAGGAGGATCACAAGTTCAAAGCAGCCTAGGCTATGTAGTGAGTTCAAGGCCAACCTGGACTACATAGCAAGAGTCTGTCTCAAAAAGAACAAAAGAAACAAAAATATCCTAGATGGGTTTGTGAGGATGTTTATGTTTCTGGAGGAGATTAATATGTAAATTGGTAAACTGAATAAATGTGGGCATGCCTCATAAAATCAGTTGATGACCTGAATGGAACACAAAGGCTGACCCTCTTCCCAAGAAAGGGAGAATTCCTCTGCCTAACAGCCTGCAGACTGGAATATCAGCTCCTTCTTGCCTTTAGGCTCAAGCTAAAGCATTGGCTCCTCCTGGGTCTTCAGCTGGCTGCTCTTTGAACTGGTACCACACCATGGGCTGTCCTGGGTCTTCAGCCTAACGTCTCAGCCAGCAGATCTTGTGACTTGTCAGCCTCATAAGCATGTGAGCAAACTCCTGACACCAAATCTATTCCTGTAGACATTCTGTTGGTTGTGTGTCTCTGAAGAGCTCTAACACACTCTTAACACATTGCAATTGTATCCCACCTTCATGCTCTGACCCTGGGGCTGACAGGTTCTCAGCCATCCCAGTCCTTAGTTCATTCTAAAACACAACTTTCATGCCCAGGACCCCACCTCAAACTCAGCAGGAACCAGGCAATGGCTGACAGGAAGGAAGAGGGCACCACCCAGGCATTGTCTGAGGGTGGCTGGCCCTGAAACTTCTGTTCCTTCTCAGTGTCTAACTGGACACTGAGAGGTTTGGGCTTCTTGTGAAACAGGAAGGGCCTCTGGGGAAGACATGGGTAGCAATAATGCCCACAAGAAATGTAACAAGAAGGTCAGCAAGGCCAGGCCAAGGACACACGGGAAAGTTACAGGGCAGATGATTTACACAAGCCCCTGGAATCCAGCTGGGATGGAGCACGTTTCTCAAGGAAGCCCTGGGCAGAGGGAGTGGCCTTAGGAAGCTGATTACTCCCCCTGCAGTGAGTGAACCCTGTAGTAGGGAAAAGAAGTGACAGAAATTGTAGCAAGGGTATCACTCATTCAAAACTGTGGAATCTGTGCTGGACACCCTGATTTACACTAAGTTCTAGGAATAGAGGGATGAGCAAGATGTAGGTTTGCCCTCCAGGAGCTCGGCCTGGCAGGGGAAAGACAGAGGAAGAGGCCACTGTGAAATGATAGGTGTGGGTCAAGGCAATGAGCCCTCCCAGAGAGGTGGCATCCTTGCTCAGGAGGGTTCTCCAGAGTGACACAGAGGTGGGTGCTGAAGAATAAAGTTTGCCAGTCAAGGAAAAGGAGGAGGAGAATTAGGCTAAAAGAAAAGTGCTGCAGTGGTGTGGAGTAGGAGGGCAGGTGCTTCCCAGAAGCCGGAGAACTGGACGGTGCAGGTGAGAAATGGTAAGAACTAGGCTGCAGACCATAGGCAGGGGTGAGGCACAAAGGACCCTGTGTCAGCTTGGTTTTCACTCAGAAGGCCTCAGGAAGCCATTGAAATATTATAAGCAAGGGAGTTATGTGATCAGATTTGTGCAGGCTGCAAGCATGTGGGAAAGTGTTGCTGTAATTTAGTTGGGGTAGGATGAGGACCCAAATTAAGGTGCAGGGCAGGGAAGAAGGGGAAGAAGGAAGGGGCATAAGGAACACGTGGAGAACATCAAGTGGAGAACACACAAAATTTATCAGGAAAATATGAAAAAATCTTGCTATCACTAATAAAGTAATAAAAAAATGGCACTTCTATCAACTTCTATCAACCTCTTCCTCCTCCTCCTCCTCCTCCTCCTCCTCCTCCTCCTCCTCCTTCTTCACAGGAGCTATGAGGAAGGCTGGACATTTTGGTTTGTGGTTCCACATGGAGTAGCACCATTGGTAGTTGGCTTGTGGGTCCAGAGCTCAGAGGAGAGGTCTGGGCTGCAGACAGTTAGTTGGTGGCCAAAATTTTGAGAATGGATGAGATCACCAAGAGGGGGATCTACTGAGAAAGAGTGTAGGGCAAAGATCTTGGAAACAACCCAAATGCCCATCAACTGAGGAATGGATAAGAAAGATGTGGTATTTTTATACAATGGAGTACTATTCAGCCATAAAGAAGGATAAACTGGAGACTTTTATAGGTAAATGGATGCAACTCGAGAAAATACTCATAAGTGAAATAAACCAGAAGCACATGTGTAAGCATCGTATTATCTCTCTAGTATGAGAAACTGAAAGAGTAAATAAGATCCAAAATGTATAATAGACATGGTGAATCAAAAAGAAACTGGTCAAAAGGAAAGAGAGACTGGAATAGGGAAAAGAAAGAAGGGAAAGGGAAAAAAAAATTGTATATATATATATATATATATATATATATATATATATATATATATAAGATGGTTAAGATAGATACACTACCATTTTTACTTAGTTCATTGAAGAGTAAGGTTTGTGCCAATAATGTTTGGACAATTGAATGCTAATGTCTGGTGTCCTGAATAACTAACTTAAAGATAGTAATACGTAATGTATTAACCATTGTTACCCTCCTATTATGTTGGTTTGAAAATTTGTTCTTCTTTTGATTTGTTTTGTTTTTTCTTCTCTTTAAAAAAAAAAAAAAAAAAAAAGAATGTAGGGCAAAAGACTGGAGAATACTAGAGTGGAGGTGAACTGAAGTTCAAGAACAGTCCAAGAAGATTAAGAAAGAATAGCCATCGAAGTCAGAGGAAAACCAAGAGAAAGTAGCATCATGGAAGCCAAGACAGGAAGGGGTGTCAAGACGGAAGATGTGGGGCCGGTGAGATGGCTCAGCGGCGTAAGCGCCTGCCTGGCAAGCGCGAGGTCCTGAGTTCGACTCCCAGAATCCACATACAATAAAAGGGCCAGTGATATCACTCAGCGGCATGGGCGCTTGCTGGTGCGCGAGGTCCTGAGGTCGACCCCCGGTACCCACAAAAAAAAAAAAAAAAAAAGAAGGAAGATGTGATGAAGAGTGTGAAGGCTGCAGAAATCAAGTAAAATTGACCTTCAGACTGAAAAGTGTCTGTCGCATTTAGCAAAGAAGATACCAGTTACCTTAACAAGATGGGTCCAGTGTTTGGCTATGACTTGAGGGGTGTATGAGGGGCGGGGAAGTAGAGACAGGAAGTTCAGCAACACTCAAGATGACTGGTTCACATTTAGAAGAGTAAAGTGGGGCTGGAGTTTGAAGGAGGTCACCAAAATTTGGCTCCTGATATCCCACCAGAATTCCAAATCAAGTTAATGATAGTGAGGATAGAAGTAATAAAGATAAGTAGAAAGAAAACAAGAAAATTCCTAATTTCAAAAGTATACTTTTAAGAAAACTGTAGCTTCAGGACACAATCAAAGTTATAATGTCTTTTTTCCTTCCCAGGAAACTCCAAAAAAAAATTCCTTTGAGTCTTAAATATACAAGAAGCCTGTAAATTGGGCCCTTTGTTTTTCTCTGATAATATAAATTCACAAATCTCACAGACTTCCACCTTCAAGTAAATTGCACTGGTACTTAGGTACTATATCTCTAAAAGTCAAATGTATGGAAATGGTTAGAAATGCATTCTAACCTAGTCTCTTAATTGGGTAACCTAACAGACACTAGGAATACACATCCTAGATAATTCAGTCTTGAGGACACTCAAGAACACACAAATACTCTCAGCCCCAGACCATAATGTACCTCTCCCTTGAACACCCGCACTATTTTCTCTGAGTGTGTCCTCCTTTAATTCTGTCTAACAGACCTATGCCTCTGCCTCTCACTGACGTGTCCTGAAATACTTTTCTGTGACAATCAAGAGCCTACTCCATGGGTTGGGGGCAAGTTGAGGTCTCCATCTTTTTTTTTTTTTTTTTTTTCAGTAGAAGGGCTGAACCCAGGGGCTTAACACTGAGCCATAGCCCCAGCTCTCTTTTACTTTTTATTTTGAGACAGGATCTTGCTAAATTGCCCAGGCTGGAATCACACTTTTAATCCTCTTGCCTCAGCCTCCCAGAATGCTGGGAGTATGGGCATGTGCCACCCTCAGCTTCCATATCCTCTTTGGGAGGAACTCCTTGGGCCTTGTTTGGTGACAGTAAGACAAAAGAGTGAAGCAGATGGAAATCAAAATGTCACCCTTATTTGGGAGAAGGCAAATATTAGAGAAGGTAGTATTAAGTGTCCAGAATCAATTTCAAAATGAGAGAGACAGACCAGGCAACACTGGCACATTCCAGTCTCCATGTACAGAGGCCTTTTCAAAGAGCTTAACCCACATGAGCACAGACAGGGAAGAGCTCACAGGGGCATGGTGGCCGAGCAGAGGGAGGAAGGGTGGGAAAAAGATGGCTCTGCCGAGACATTCCTTCTGATGAATTAGATCATGCATGTCCCTGAAGGCTCATGTGTTGAAGGCTTGGCCCCCAGCTGGTGGCTCTATTGGGAGGTGGTGGGACATTTAAGAGGTTGGGCCTAGTGGAAGGAAGTGAGGTCACCGGAATCATGCCCTTGAAGGGGATCCTGGAACCCAGGCTCTTCCTCTCTCTCCCTCTGCTTCCCGGCTACCATGAGGTGAGCACCTCTGCCCCACCACACACTCCCTGCCACAACATGCTGCCTGCCACAGACCCAGAAAACCATAAGCCAGAAAAACCTTTCCTCCATTTAAGTTCTTATCTCAGATACTTTGTCACAGCAATGGGAAGCTGACTAACACACTCCTCTCTGAGGAGAAGCAAGAGAGAAGAAGGGGCAAGAAAAACAGGTATTTTAGGAAAACCCCTTCTGTTAGAAATAAGTAATGGGGAATACAACACCGACAAACTTACATATACTGACCCAAAGGATGCAAGAATAGCATGGTATGATTGCATGTTTGCGAGAGTAAACACTAAGAATGGTTATTTCTGGGCCTGGGGAGGTTGAGTGGGTGGAACTGTCCAGAGAGAGCAACTTTTTGCAGCAGAGAAAGGAAAAAGGTGCTGGATGACACGTTTACTGTTTTACACATTTGTTACTGGTTGCGGACTTTCCTGTAAGTTGTCATATCATTGCATAGCAACTCTTTCTTACTTAGTGCCCTCAACTTTAGATTTCATTTTGTGGGGTATTAATGAGTAATTCCATAGTAATTCTTTCATGCTTTGTTACTTGTATGTACCTGTTGTATTTTTTTGACCACTTTTTATTTTTAACCTTTCTTTATCTCTTGTAAAATGTGCTTCTTTCAAATAGATAGATCTCCTTTTGTAAAAAACTAATCTGATTGTCTTTTAAGAAAGAATTCTATTCACATATAGTATAAATAATACACAATTTTATTTCTTCTATTTTCTTAATGTTTATTACTCATTAACCACCCCCTCCTTTGTATTAAATTGTTAGCTCAAATTGCTATTCGATTGTTTTATTTCCTTGTTAATTCAGGAGCTGCCTCTTACTTTTTGTCACCCACAGTCAAGCCCTTGCCTTTGGTCCATGATGAGAAGAATCCCACAATTCCCCTGCCATCTTCCTCCCCACAGATGAGACCTTTAAGACGTTTTCACTTCTGCTCTCAACCACTAGCATGAGACCTGCAGGAAACTTCTGCTTCCGCTGTTTCCCTTTAGTATGTCTGGTTCCAGGCTTTGTTAATATTTCCTTTAAAATAGCACTTCTATTTTCAGCACTTACTAAAGGGCCTATTTTTACCCATCTGAATGTAATTAATGATGTTTTATCATAAGGATCCTTGCTTGCCACTATGTTATTTTTCCTGTTTATCCCCAAGTCTCTGAGTCGATCCATTTATTGTTTGCTCAGACTTGTCTTAGCACAGTTTTCTCTGAGTGAAGATGTGGGTACCATGACCTTGAATGCTTTCATACCCTCAAATATGCTTCCTTTATCCTCTTAGAAATGAGGTCTCGCCATAGGGTTCTTGGTGGACAATAATTTCACACAATTCGCCTTCATTTTCTGCTTCTCTGCTTTCTCCTCTGTACTAGAAGAGTAAACTTACTTCCCCCATGATCCTTATTCCTCTATTGAGAAACTTGTATTTTTTTCTGGAAGACTGTAAGAGTTTCTTTTTGTCCTTAGACTTCAGGAGTTTTCCAAGCTGTGAATCATTTGTCTGGCAAACTTGCCAAACCCTTGCAGTCAGCAGAGTCAGGCCTTTCTTTAGCCTGAGAAGTTTATTCTCTGTTACTTATGCTTTTCTTCCATCTACTGAATTTATCAGCAGATCTTGTTTATCTCCAAGTCTCTGAGTTGATCCATTTATTGTTTGCTCGGACTTGTCTTAACACTTCTTTCTCTGAGTGAAGATGTGGGTACCACGTGGGTACCGTGATGGTACCATGACCTTGAATGCTTGCATACCCTCAAATGTTTCCTTCATCATCTTAGAGATGAGGTCTCACCATTTTTATTCCAGAAATCTTTTTGCAGTGTGTGAGAATCTGTACATCTAATGTTATTTGAGGTAGGATAGAAGAGACAGAAGATAGGTAGAAAAGATATAAGGAAATCGTAACTAAAAAATTGTACTTTTAAGAAGACTGCAACTTTCAGGACCCAGTTGAAGTTACCAAAGGTGACCCACATCAACATTTCTTTGATTAAATTTAGGCTCCTTCTCTTCCAGTCTCATCACACCCAAAATTCCTCAGGAAAACTGAAACTCCATAAACAGGCTTAATTGAGAAAATAAAGAACAGGAACCTGATCCTAAGATAAAGGGAGAGGTTGAAAAAATCTAAAGAATGTTTAAATTATCTATCAATAAAAGATGAAAGGAAGGAAGAAAAAGAAAGAAAGAAAGACAGAGAGAGAGAAAGAAAGAAAAAGAAAGAAGAAAGAAAGAAAAAGAAAGAAAGAAAGAAAGAAAGAAAGAAAGAAAGAAAGAAAGAAAGAAAGAAAGAAAGAAAGAAAGAAAGAAGGAAGGAAGGAAGGAAGGAAGGAAGGAAGGAAGGAAGGAAGGAAAAAGAGAAAGGGAGGGAAGGAACTGGGCCCACACACGTAGGATGTAGCTGGGCCACTTTTTCCCACCGTTTCCACCCCTCAAGAGCAGAATAGATGATTCCAGCTCCAGAAAATAATGCACCCCTCTCTTTTGAGGGCCCACATGGAATTTCTTTCAGTCTGTACATTTGAATCTCTGCCTAATAAAACCCTTCTCGTGCCTCTTATTTTAATGTGTCCTGAAAATTATTTTTCTGCGATAGGAGTCAGCCAACCTGAGAAACTATTCTATGGGTCGAATGAGTTATGTTCTTCATCTCAGCTTCAGGAGCCTCCTAGGACCCTGCCCAGTGACATTACCATTTGTAAACTTATCAGTGTTCTTGCATGCCTTGGTCTGTGACAGCCTCTTCTAAAGCGTTGGGCCAATACATAGGATAGCGATGTTTTCTTTTGTCTTCCTTCTAGGCTCAGTGCCAGTAGCTGGGTACCTTAAGGGGGTGGATACCTGCAAACGGTGACCAACCCCTCTCTGAGGGCGCCAGGAGGGAGACTAATTCTGTTCTCTCCCATCTCTGGGTCTCCGTGCCACCCCTTCCCTCTCACTCAGCCAGCTCCCTTTACCAGAACACCCGCCAGGGCCCAGACACTGGTGTCCCCTTATAATTACAGAATCGGGACATCTGTTCACACAGCTTTAAGGAAGTATTGTGGGTCCCATCCAGGAAGTCATCTTGGTTCAGGGCCTGGAGCACGACCTGAGCTTCGCTGGCTTCAGTCTCAGGCTCTGCAGATGGGTGCTGTCTCCCCCAGCCTCTGCACAGGGGAAGCCTAGCTCATCTTGCTTGTCACTCTGGCTTCCAAACTTAGGAGGAAAGGCCTTAGGCTGGCAGGCCCAAAATGCCCCTTTGTTTCAGGACCCACATTCATCTCAGGTACACAGGGATGGCCTCTAGCAAGCCATGGTCTTGAGCCATGTGCCCTCTGACACGCTCCACAAAATGCTAGACTGGGGCTGTCCTCTCTCCCACCTGGCTAACACATTCTAACATTCAGTGTTTGCCCTGCTTTTGTTTTTAGGCTTTGGCACAAGTGCCACTCTGAGCCCTTTTCTCCTTCATCAATCTGAATCCTTTCCCTGCCCACTTCTACTTCCTGTCCACTGTCTTATGCATCCCTGTCTGGCCAAGCATTGGGCAAAGAAGATTCCTGCCTTCCATGAGCAAGGGCATGGGTGAAGGCTGATGCCTTTCAACACAGTCATTTAACCTTCCTGAGCCTCACTTTCCTCCTCTGCGAAATGGTTATCGGAACTGCCTGTGGGGCAGAGACGGAGCTCAGTGGTAAAGCCTGTGCAAGGCTCTGTGTTCTTCAATCCCCAGCACCACTTCTTCTTTCAGTCTTAAAGGCCTGTCCTGCCCACTTCACAGGCTTATTATAGGACTCAAGTGACATAAGGAACTGCTTTGAAAACTAAAGGCTCTGTCCTGTGGTTTCAAAAACAGTGGTTCAAGTTTCAAAAATGGGGCTTTGCAGTATTAACTTACTTGTGTGGATTTAGCAGCTTCAAATTCATGAGTGATTCTCATGGTCTCACAGAATCCACTCCTGGATCTTCTTTTCCTATTTTGTTTCTGAAAACAATCACTTTTTCATTCACTGAAAGGCTATATCTCCAGATGAAAAGGAAAAGACTTCTTTGCGTGGTCTGACACAAGTCTACTAGTGTGGGAGTTGGTGGATCTGTTTCCAACATGAATCAGGGGGTTGATGGCAGACATGGAGATGTGCCCAGGTCTCCTTCAGAATAGGACTTGCTGCCTGGCTGCAGCATTGAGATGGGACATGCCTCAGCCTTGGAGCCACCTGGCACAAGGTGGCACCTGTCTAGGGCAGTCCACATCTGTCCTGTGACCAAGCGAGAGAGTGGTGTATGCTCAGCTGTTCTGACCTGACACAGGATGCCTTGATGGGCAACACACAATCCAGAGCTCTTGTTGGGACAAGGGATTGCCTGAGGCTTGGAAGGGCTACATCAAGCTGGGCTTCTCTGCCCAACCCTGCTCATTCCTGTTTCTTTCACAGGTGCTGGTCCTTAAGACACATTCCTTGCACCCCAGGTTCTATCTCAGTGTCTGCTTTCAGAGAACCCGACCTGTGACAATTGGCTGCAATGCTCTAGAAGAGTATGGTAGGTGGGAGGGTCTGTTGCAAAGAAAGAAGGCACAATGGGGATGTGAGATGGCACCGCTGCTACAACCAAAGACAGCACCCCATCTCTCAATGAATGGGTGGCTTGGAGGCCTAAGACGCTGCAGCTGTGGTAAGGGGAAATCTGCTGTTACTTGTCCAGTTTCCCCACAATGGAAGCAGTGTCATCTATTCTTTTTTTTTCTTTTTTTTTTTTTTTAATGTGGGTACCCGCAGTCGAACTCAGGACCTCAAACTCAGGCGCTTGTGCTGCTGAGTGATATCACCAGCCCTTTTTTTCGTTTATGTGGGTACCAGGAGTCAAACTCAGGACCTCATGCTTGCTAGGCAGGCGCTTATGCCGCTGAGCCATCTCACCGCCCCAATGTCATCTATTCTTAATCCCAACCCTACAGACATGCTTTCACCTGGAAGCACCATTGGCCGATTTCTTACAGAGTGCCAATTATTATACAAAAACCTTAGCTAATATCAGGATTAGCCAAATAATCTAAATGTTAATCACAGCTCTGTTTTTCAGTTATCTTTATAAGTGCAGATGAAAAGCAAAGTGGCATTTCCTAGAGCTCAACACTCTCCCACTTCATGTGGAAGGGTGAATTTAAAGGCTGAGGTTGACCTTAGCAGAGGTCAGAGGTCATAGTTTCTGCAGTGACTGCAAGTCCTGGTAAGAAAAGCAAATCTTTTCAACTGAAAATCTGTCATCCGCCCACCCAGTCCTCCCATCTGCTCCCTCACGAGTAAACCTTCTCACTGGCTTTCCATTGCATTTACAATAAGGACCCCAGCCCAGTAAGGTCCCACCCACAGGGTCTGACCCCTGCCTTGACCCCAGCCTCTTTCCCCTGACTTCTCCTTGCTCTGGGTACCGTCTGTGCTGCAGCCACGCTGTCCTTCATGTGGCTCCTCAGAGAAGCCAAGGCACCACCTTCCGGGCCCTGGAACCTTTTGTTCCCCTGACCATCACTCTGCACCCCAACCCCCCCTCCTTCTGAGTCTACCTCCTTGCTTCCTCAGGGAAGGCTGTGCTGACCCCACAGCCTCAGGTCTGGAACAGGCTCCTCACGGAAATGATCTTACTTAATCTGCATGCCTGAGCTTCTTTAATCTCTATCTCCCCACTCCGATAACAGGAGTCATTGCCTTCAGAAGGTAGAATGACGTCCAGTTTCTCTCTCCATTCTGTTCCTAGCTCCTAGCACAGTTCCTGGCATTGCAGGCTCTCAATTACCATTTGTTGAATAAATGGAGAAATGAATGAACAAATGAAAGAGGAAAATTGCTGACTTTGGTTGTGTGGTTTGAGGTTTCTTAGGGTTAAAATGTAGTTGTGAGAAGTTAAAGCGAGGAGGTTGAGTGAAAGATGTACATGGTGGCAACTTTTAGAGGAAGTTTCTCCCTAGTCATCCACAGGGAGGAAGGCTGGGTGGGTGGGTGGGCGACAGACAGCACCCTCTGAAGTCACAGGATAGCCGCCTCCCTCATCACTGAAGATCAAAATACCCAAGCACCAGGCCTTAGAGTAGAAGAAAGTTACTCACTTCACAGTCAGGGAGAGGTGTTGTGGAATTAAAGTCGGAGTATACTCTTGAACTGGATTTCATCCTCCAGTGCTCTAAAGTTAACTAGCTGGTATCATTTTAAGGGATTGTTCTATTTAACCTTTGGAAATAAAGTATCTGCCTCTTAATGGAAAAGCTCCTTCTCATTGTAAAGACAGCACACAATGTTCTTGGCTTCTTCAGTATCTTGAACCTTCCATGTCAATGAATCAGGCCAGATTGATAGCTAACTTTAAAAAAATAATAACAAGTAGAAAGGACCAGCCCATCCTGAGGAGCACCATGGCAGGAACACTGTGCAGATATATCTGCCTCTCCAGTAGCCTCAAGAGACTTGAGAATCCACAGAGCAAAGCTGAAAGCCACTGTCCTCGGTCGGGCAAGAGCTCAAGTTGGCCATGCATCCAAAAGTTCTTTTCCCAAAAAGCATCAAGGAAGTGTCAGTAACTAATCAACTGATCAATCAAGTATTTATACTGAGCACAAGTCCATGCTGTAAAGGGCCTGGTGAGGTTGGGTCCCTGTAACCCACAGCATAATGCATAGCTCTTGCACCCACAAGTTCATACAGCCCAAAAGCAACAACTCTAACCTGTATTTGCTATATTCTAAGTGATTTAGCAGTATTTTCTCATTAAATCTTCCCAGTTAGTGTCTTTAGAGCGCCTAAAGGCGCACAGTTAAAAAGCAGTTTCAGACACTGGTCTCTCTGATGCTAAGCCCACACTCGTGACTACTGTGCCCTTGGGGTTGGCAGAGTTCAGGGAGAGGGACACTTGGGGTGGCACAGGAAGGCAAGGCTCCATAAGGAAGGGCCAGCAAGGAAGTGGGTGTGTGACCCTGTGGTGGAAAGAGGGTTGCAGACAGAAGGCAGAGGGAGGGGGAAAGAGAACAGAGCAAGGCGGCTGCTTAGAGACACTTGCGGCCGAGTGAAGACACCTGTCTTGTAGACAATATTGACTTGCCCACACTGCTTCCTTGTCAAATGCTGTCATCCTGCACAGAAAGAGCTGGGCTGAGACTGGGGAGAGGGTTGTACGGAAAGGGGTTTAGACTTTCTTTTGCCCTTCTTCTGTACCACTCGACCTGTGTCAGATCCCAGGCATGGGTGGCCATGCTACAGCCTTTTGAGTCCTGTGTTCCAGGAAGGGCAGCTTCATGGACTGAAGGTGTCTGATGGTGCCTGGCTGGTTCCAAGTGATCTCACTGTCACCCTGTCTCCTAGCTCTGGCTCCTACCTGGGGAGTGACAGCTGGGAGTGGGAGGGGCTCAGGCCACTGCTCACTGTCCCACCCAGTGGACAGCAGTCTTGCAAGGCCCGCAGAGGGCCAGTCCCACTACCACATACACATTGCTCTATGTAAGAATGCCCTTAGCGAACCGCTCTTGGCTCATTTATTCATTCATTCATTCACTCATTCAACAGGCAGTTACTGAAGGCCCGCTGGGAGCCAAGGACTGTGCTATGTGGTAGGAGTGACAGGGCCAAACAAGCTGTCACTTAGTTGGGGAGCCCTGTCTTTTGCTGTTGGTGGCTAATGGTGACAGATGGTCAACAGTAACTGGAATGAATATCGGGATATGGAGAAACCCAGAAGGCAGGACGACGTTCCACCTGCTCACACTTCTGGCGTTCCCTCTGCATCTTGGTGCCGGGCATGCAGTCCAAGCTTCCTGGTGCTGAGCCCCGATTCTGCCTCTCGGTGGCTTCTCCCCATCAGCCCTAATCCTGGCATGAATTAGAAAAAAAGGATACATGACAAGTCTTTGGATAGGTTGCAGTTTGTTACTATCAGAGGCAAGGGACAAAGTTGTCTACATCACTGCCACCCCTCCTGGTCACCATAACATCTTAGAGAAGACCTAGGCAATTTCTTAATCCCAACTCATCCTGGCTGCTCTTCTAAGAACACCCAAGGTTCTTATTAAAACTGGGGAATCCAGACCTTGGCACCGAGTTTCCAGCTGGGATAGAGCGTCAGGTTCTTGTGCTTCCTCAGAGACGCTACCCTGACCCTCCCTGGAGAGGAGGCAGAAGTCTGATACCACCTGGGTCTTCTCTCCTGTGCACAAAGCCTCCCTGCAAAAACTGAAATCATAGTCCGACTCCACTGTTAAGCCCAAAGGTAGATGAGATAGGTGTGGCCCTAGGACAAGTCCTTTCCTCTTGACTGCCCCAGGTGGTTTGACTGCTGGCAGCAGCCTCCTCCGTGGGTTAGTGGGCTGTGGGAAAGCAATCTTGGCCATATAACCGGTGCCTCCTGCAGGCCCCAGGGCCCTGGGGAAGCAGTGCCATTCGGGGAGCTGCTAAGGAAGGTCTTGAGTGGAGAAGTCCTCTGAGGAGGCTCAGAGGTGACTCTGATTTGGGGACCGCATCCCTCAAGGCAGGAGGCCCCTGAGCTGACAGAACACAAAGAAGGTGTTGTGAAAGGGTAGTGGCCGAGGGACAGGTATACAGCGGGCTCAGTAAGGTCCCAGCCCCACATGCTTCCAGCCCTTCAGCCCGGAAGAGCCTGGGTATGGCCTTGGCATGTGAGGATGTGATGGCAGAGTAGCTTTAGAACCACCACTCCTGATTCCTGGAGTTTTCCTCATCATTCTGCTGCCTCCTGGGAATGGATCAGTGGGAGAACTTAGGACTTGTCAGATCTGGAAGTCTCCTTTCAGTAGACTCCTCCCTGACAGGTTCTGAGAGGTGGCCTTGTAATCCTCTCATGTGCCCTGTCCCCCTGTACCTGTCCATCCCTTTCCTGGGGAAGGTCTCTTAGGCTCTTCAGCTGCCACGTGCAGCTAGTGGCCTTGGGGTGCGGGTGGGGGTGACAGGCAGCCTGGGGCCAGGTCCCACACAGACCTCTGAGGGACAGTGGGCATGTGCTTGGCATCTGGACACGCTGACCATGCTCTCCAAAGGAGGCGGTGTGGGGGGCGAGGGGTGGAATCCAGCGACTCTCAGGCCATAGGAATTCCTGCCCTCCCCCTCCGTCTGGCTGCCCGGCCTGTCTGGCTGGGCAGTGCCCACGGGCGGGAGGGGGAGCCGGCGCGGACTCCGGAGCGCCAGCCCCGCCCGCCCCCTCGCTGCCGGCCTGTCCCCTGGGCGGCTCAGGCGCCACCGCGACTGTCCCCAGACCGCCTCGAAGCCGGGCCAAAGAGCGGTGTGACCCGAGGCGCTGCCACAGCCCCTGGCCTGCGAGGATATAAAGTGCGCCCTGCCCAGCCCAGCCCTGCCTAGCCCTGCCGGCCGGCCGAGGCGCACACATGGCCCGGAGCGCGGGGCGCGGGCGCGGGGCGGTGGGCTGCGGGCTGCGCGGCGCGCTGGTGACCCTGGCAGTGCTCTCGGCGCTCAACGCGGCCGGCACGGTGTTCGCGCTGTGCCAGTGGCGGGGGCTCCGCGCGGCGCTGCGGGCACTGGAGGCCGAGCGCAGCGAGGACGCGGCCTTGCGCGCCTTGCTGACAGAGCTGCGTCTCGCGCAGGACCGGAACCCCGACCTCGACCCCGACCCCGATTCCCCCAGCGCCGCGCGCGCCAAGCGCAGTCACGGGGAACCCGCGCCGGCCCTGCGCGCCCAGAGCCAGGACACGCTCATGCTGATGACCTACTCCATGGTGCCGGTAGGCGCCCCGGGCGCGCAAGGGTGGGAGGGTCCCATCTGCCCGGGAGGGGGACGGAAACCCCATCTCCGACGTCCTGGGTCTGCAGGAAAAGGGGGGCCTGGCAGTGTTTCTAGAGCCTTTTTCTTCCCAACTTCGGGAAAAAGTTTTCGCTCTGCCTGTGCCCCTGACCTTTAAAAGATGGAGAGTGTGCTTCTGAAGGAACGCAGGTTTCTTCAGTGCAGGGCTCCTTCCCTGGCCCGCTCCGGTGGTCAGGCTTTCCACCTGGCCTCCGCGCATCCCCACAAGGCGGCCCACAGAAGTGGAAACCAGCCTTGACTTTACTGCCCACCGGCCACACAGATGCTGAGAAGGTTCCTCCTGTGCCTCAAGCTGTTCCAAGGGGAGAGATCAATGCCGAACAATTTCCCTAAAACACACGCGCTGAGGCTCCGAAAGGGGCCTACGGACTGCCTGCGCGTGGGCTCCAGGGGTGCACCGAGCTCCAGAAAGCCCGTGTGCGCACTCCCCTCGCAGGCAGCACGCCAGGGGAAGAGAGTGCATTGCTTTTCCTCAGGTTTTCCAAGGGGTCCCACTGCATACACACCCCAGATTTAGAAAGTCTTTGAAGCAAACCACCCTAAATCTTTTTTAAGTTTCTTTGCTTTTGCTGATTTTAACACAGTAATTCTTTAAAAACTAGATTTGATGTAGATCATGTTGTAGTTTTCCGTTCTATCTCATTGCCCATTGGAATCACTGTGGTCTGTTTCACTTTATAATTAGATTTCAGTTGTCACCTTGAGTGGAATGAGCCATACTTCGGGATCCTAGGTATCTGAAGAGAAATCCACTTACAGCCTCTTGTTATCACAGAAGCTTTTAAATATCTTACATGAGCGTAAGTGCTTTTAAAACTATAAGCAAGCACTGCACACTTCAAATGCATCTCTTGAGAAAGATCAAGTTTTCCATTCCTAGCTTAATTTATTTTACTGGTATTATCATTTAGAAATCTGAGCCTAGGGCCAGTGAAATAGCTCAGCGGCATAAGCGCCTGCCTGGCAAGTGTGAGGTCCTGAGTTCGACTCCCGGTACCCACATAAAGGAAAAAAAGGGCCGGTGATATCGCTCAGTGGCACAAGTGCTTGCTGGCAAGTGAGAGGTCCTGAGGTCGACCCCCGGTACCCACATTTAAAAAAAAAAATCTGAGCGTAAACAAAAATTTCAAAAAAAAAAAAGACAACTGTAGCCTGGTACAGTGGCTTATGCTGATAGTCCCAGCTACTGGGGAGGCTGAGGCAGGAGGATCATAAATTTGACATCAGCCTGGGCATCTCAGCAAGACTCAATCAAAATGAGGGCTGGGGATGTAGCTCAGTGGTAGAGTGTTTGCCAAGTATGCCTAAGGCCCTGGGTTCCATTTTCAGCATCACAAAAGAAAAAAAAAATTGTAAAATTAGGAAAACTCCTTCCTCTCTCTTGCCTTTTGTATCCAAATTGCAAACTTTGTCAGTCACTAGCATAAGAGAATGTAGAGACTTATTTCTGTCACTGTGAAAGCTACATTTACTTCTAGGTACCTCGCAGCAGGAGCACCAGCTCTGTTACAGGTTCAAAGAGCAGAACCTGAATTTCTTCAGGCTGGGAGGCATTTGTGGATGATCATGGCACGTCCCTCACCTTCCATGTGTGTGTTTTGCCCTCATAGAGTCACCCAGGAAGTTGTCACAAGGACAGGAGGAGGCCGTGGTCATAGTGCTGACTTTCCTCTTGGGAGTAGCTGTCAGGCAGTGGGCTTAGGAATCCTCTAGAAGCTCCTTAGAATGCAGATGCCAGGGACCCACCCTCATCATGAGAGCTGCAGGCTCGTCCTCTCCAGATCTGCTTTCTTGGGAAGTCCCTCGACCCCCTCACCCTCCCACCTCCTCTCAGGGCATCTTGTGCAGGAGGTGCAGACACCACACGCTAACACTGCAGCTAACTGCTCTGCGCACAGACATCTTGGGGGCCTTGTTAAAAGTGGATTCGGATTCAGAAGTGCTGAGAGCCTGCAATGCTAACAAGCTCTCACCACAGGCCACAGGGAGGTCCTGGAGCATTGGATGCTCGTTGGAATCATGGGGTAGGGGGGCTTGAACATACACCAATGCCTGAGTTGTACCCCAGAGATCCTGAATGAATTGTTCTGGGGTGTGACCTGGGGTGGGGCACACACACCAACAGCCAGGAGCTTGCCCTGACTTTTCTTTAGCTGGGTTTTTTTACCCTAGCAGTATTCTCACCGTTAATCTTCACACATGTTCTCATCTTTACTGTCTGCTTTTCTGAGAACAGGAATCAGTCACATGAAAAAACAATTAAAAAAAAAAATCACTGGCCTGGCGTGGTGGTGCACGCCTATAATCCCAGCACTCAGGAGGTTGAGACAGGAGGATTGCCATGAGTTCAAGGCCAGCCTGGTCTGCATAAGCAAGTTCAAGGCCAGCCTGAACTACATAGTGAGACCCTTTATAAAAAAAAAAAAAAAAAAAAAAAAATCACTGGGTGCCTCTAGTAGAGATATTCTTAAGAGAAGGATCCAATAGAATACATCATGGGATACCATGCACACATCTAATGGCTGAATGTACACCATCCCTGGCCTTTTATATAGCACCAGATCTTGAATGAGTGAGATCTGAGGGCTTCCTCTGAGGTTTTGTGTCCTTAGAGATCTAGAAACAAAGGAATAAGCTCAAAGCAGACTAATGTCAGCATTTGGAAAAGCCTTCCAGAATGGTTTGTTTATCCAAAATGCACCTCAAGCTAACTGACACTTCCCATTTCTGTGCTTGGCTGGAAGTACTTCACTCAGCAGGGTGATTCTGATTAGCACAATCTGACCAGAAGCTGGTTGGCAGCTGTAAACTAGTTTGTTTAAAAGGCAGGCTAATTATTACTGAAGTACAGTTAATTTGATACAGCCAGGCATATTAAATCTTTACAAAGCAAGTGAGTACTTTGGAAGAAACTTATTAAGAGAGGCAGTGGGTGGAGCTTGGGAAACACTGGGCCAGGCCAGAAATGGGAACAGGGCCTTGTGAGCAGTGAGAACAGAGAATTGACCTGTCTGCCTCAACTCTTGCAGGATGTCCTGCTGCCTCTGTTGAGTCTCTCTGTACTGACCCTTTGTACTCTTCTCGCTTCTCTTCATAGCAACTACTCACTCACATCCCTCCCTCCTTCATATTTCACCTTTACTACTGTCTTTATCATCCTATCTTTTCTTGCCAAAATCTAGAGCATCCAGAAGCATTTCATAAAAATTGAATTAAGCAAACGTAGTGTGAAGGTTAAGTTTCATTGCCAACCTGGTTGGCTTGGGGGCAGTCCAGAGTACTAGTACAGCACATTTCTGGTTGTGTCTGGGTGGAAAGTGACCTTAGGGTCTCTGTTAGGTCCCTTGCCTCTTGCTCTCAGGTGCTGTTCCCCTACTCTGCTTCCCAGCTGCCATGAACTAGGTAGCTTTGTTCCACCAGGCCCTTCCACCATGCTGTTTCTGTTTTGGAGCAGCTGACCATGGACTGAAACCTCTGAAACTGTGAGCCAAATAAACCTTTCCTCCTTTAAGCTCTGGGTGCTGGGTCATTTGTCCTGGCAACAAGAAAGCTGATGAATACATATAGTGAACAGTGAAGGCACTGAGAATAGTGAATGTATATTCAGTGATTGTCGTCCTTGGAAGACCTAAATGTTTCTAGGCCCAGGACATTGTTCAAAATGCTGAGTACCTCTCTAATAACAAAGAAATAGTAAGAAAGTCTTACTATTTTAAAATAGCAATTGCAAATCCAGATTATTTAAGGAAGGCAAATATGATTCAATGATAGTCTCACTGAAAGGGCATTTGACAAAATTTAATACCTATGCTTGATTTTTTAAATATACAATATAGTGGAAATCAAGGGATTATTCCTTAACATAATAAAATGCAGTTTATATCTCTTACACCCAAAAGCAGCTTTCCACTTGGGCAGAGAAATCCTAGAGATGATCTTAGTAATAGTATTAAGATGGGGATACCCACTGTCACTCATAATATCTCACATTGTCCTAGAAGGATTAGCCAGAGCAATAAGACAAGGGGAAGTGCTCTAAAAATGTTGGGAGGTGAAAGTCCAGCTGAATTCAAATCATATGTTTATATGCCTGAAAAATCCCAGATAATTTGTCGATAACCCACTGCAAACAAAAATGGAATTCCGTGAGCAATGAGATATAAAAGTATTACAAAGAAATCAAGAGACTGCTCATATCCAAAGCACAATCAAATAAAAGATACAGTGGAAGAAAAGATGTATAAAGCTCATGTGTCTATATCTTATCTTTGGTGTTAAGAAAGGGTTAGGGGCCATTCTTGAAGATCATGAAAGATTCAAACCAATAAATTCAATAAATGTTTTTGATAGTAAATTTGGAATAATATTAACTGTCCTTAATTTAGTTTAGCAGTCTAATGCTACCCCAACATAAAAATACTGATAGATTGTTTGCTTGCCTCTGGGACTAGACAAACTGATTCTAAACCTCACATGGAAAAATGAAGTTGCCATGCATGCTTGGCAAGGAAATGTCTGGGTGGGGGACAGAGCAATAGGAAGAACTAGTACTATCCAATATGAAAATATAACGAAACCTGAGTAACTGAAACGTTCTGGGAAATGAACAGACCAATGGGACAGAATAGAGGCCATCGATGGTTCCAAATATGCACGTGAAAATAGTGCATCACAAAGATAGCACCTCACATCAGTGGGGGAGAATGAAGGAATGAGTTTAATAAATGACACTGAGACAACAGCAAGCCTCTGGGGAAAAGTTCAGAAAAACATAGTTGTATTTGCACAATGTGCAGTTTAAAAAGCTCTAAAGGTATCAAATATATTTTTTTGTAAATGAAACTAAAGTTACTGAAAGAAAATGTGAATAAGTTCATTTTAAATCATAGAACTGCAAAGACCTGGGCTGGGGATGTAACTCAGTGGTAGAACACTTGCTTAGCATGTGAAAGGCCTTGGGTTCTATGATCAGCACTGGGAAAAAAAAAAAAAATATATATATATATATATATATATATATATATGTCACACAAATCTCTCTCAGTTACTTGTTGCTGAAACAAAATACCTGACACCCAAGGTTAAAGGTGGAAAGGTTTATTTTAGCTCATGGTTTATAGAGGTTTCCATCCATAGTTGGTGGTCTCCAAGGCAGGGCGGCATGGCAAGTGGGCCTGGCAGAGGAGAAACAGTCCATGGCATGGCAAGCAGGACACAGCTGCAGCTCCCTTTCCCATTTATCCCATCCAGGCTACAAGCCTTTTGGGTGGTGCCACCCACACACAGGGTGGGCCTTCCTATTATCCACAACCAGAACTATGATAAACCAGTTAGTGGACTAATCCAGTACCACAAAGCCTTAATCCCAGAATCACATGCTCTAGATCCAGGCACCTCTGAAAAGCCCCACCTATGACCATATGAGCTTTGGGGGAACTTCTAGATACAAGTCATAAAAAAATACATATATATAGATAGACAGATAGATAGATAGATAGATAGATAGACAGACAGACAGAGGCAGAGAGAGACAGACAATTGCAAAGGCCTTTCTTTCAAACTATAACTCAAAAGCCAGAAGCAAACAATAAATAAATAAATTTAACTACATTTTTAAAGCACACAAGACCACAACAAAAACTTTTAAATTGCAAAAAACAACAAAAACATCATAAATAAAGGTAAAGGATATCTGACAAACTGGAAAAGAAGTATATGCAACACTTGTAATAGAGATATAACCTTTCTAATATGTGTAGCACTACTTTTGTTGTTGTTGCTGCTGTTGTCATTGTTGTCGTTGTTCAAGATTGAGTCTCCCTGTGGAGTCCAGGCTGGCATTGAACTCTCCATCCTCTTGCCTCTGTGCTGAGATTATAGACATGTGCCACCACCCTGGCAAAAATAAAAATTTAATAGGAAAATCAGCAACAGAAATAAGAATCCAGTAAGAAAATTGACGATATGTTTCTCAGGAAAAAAATACAATGGAAAAAGTATTTTAAGCACATGGAAAAAGATCTCTTAAATTTAAGACCAAATTGCAACTATCGTGAAATATTATTTTCACCTGTAACAAAAGCAAAAGTACAAATCTACAACATGCTGTACTGAGGAAGCCAAAGGGAAATAGACTTGCTCTTGCATTGCTGTCCAGAGTACAGACTGGTACAACCCATGTGGAAAGTTCGTTAAAACCTAGAAAAAGTACAAATACGTTAACCCAGTAACCCAGCATTGCCACTCATGGAAATTTATCCTGCACAATAGACTTTATCACCTATGAGCAGCATGTCCATAGTCATCCATGCAGAATATTCTAGAAAACAAAAGGCTATAAATGACCATGTCCACTAATCCAGGACTAGTTAAATAAGTTGAGCTATGCACACACAGCTAAGCAGCTATAAAGCAAGAATGAGGAAATTCTCCATCCCCACTTAGAATAATCTCCAGGATATATTCCACATGAAGAAAGCAAGGCAGAAAAATACATGTATTGTATTACCTTGTGTAAGCAGGAAAGGGAAAATAAATGAAGAAACCAACAAAAGTGCTTCCTTATGGAAGGTGAGAGTGAGCCTTCTGTTGTGTAGCTTTTTGTATTGTTTTCTACTTTAGTCTTTCTTCTTAATGTGAGGAGAAATTTCCATAAGCCGCAGGTTGTATGGCGGCTGCTACTGAGCAAGACGGGGATGTGCCAAGCTGAGGTTCTGTCTTAGTCCATTTTCTGTTGTTGTGATAAAATACCTGATACCAGGCAATTTCTAAGGTATTGAAGTTTATTTGGCTCAGTTCTGGAGGCTGGGAGGTCCAGAAGCGTAGTACCAGCATCAGGGGAGGGGCTTCTTCCTGCATCATAAGATGACTGACAGCGTCGCATGGCAGAACAGAACAAGCTTGTTGGCTCCGACCCCTCTGCCTCTTCTTAAAAATCCCCTAGTAGCATCACAGGGACCCTATCCTTGGGACCTCACCTGATTGTGATGACCTCCCAGAGGGCCACCTCCGGGTACCATTGCCAGAAGAACTTGAAGATTAGGTTTCCAACAGCAGAACCTTAGGGACTGTTCAAACCACTGATGCTTGCTGCTGAGAACCAGAGCCTGGCATGCCTGATCTTTTGATTTTTCTCAAGAGAAGTTTAAAAAAAAAATTTTTTTTTCTTTAAACTGGCTGATACTGTGTGGGCCAAACAACATTCACATTGTTAGAGGCTGTGTTAGGATGTTCGGTCATGAGTTCGTAGCAGTCTCATCTCATAAACATAAGTGCTTTTGAACAAAACTGGCTTTATTTCACTTGACCACAACCCTGTTATTTACCAGTCTGACTCTGAAAAGTTAGCAGTACTGTGTCACTGTTACAGTTATTATTGGTTGAGGTAGAAGTGGTTTTTCACATTTGGTTTGATTTGAGTTTTGTTTTGTTTTTATTTTTTTTTTTCTGCTTTTAAAAATCAACTCCACCTTCAGTGGACATTTCCTGTCCTTGCCACACACAGACTGTCACAGTTCCCTGAGGCCATATGTAGGAAAGAGTGAGCAACTGGATCCCTGAGAGCAAGCAGTTGGTTATGTTGGCAGCTAAAGGCCAGGGCTCCCAGATCCCTGTGTCCTTACAAAGCCCAAGTGTCCTTCCTGCCACGACAGAAAGGGGAACAGCAAGAGCAGCAGGCCAGGCCCTGCGGCCCTCGAGGGGCAGTACGTCTGGAGCCACTGAGCTGTCTGCTCTCACCTCCTCTTGACTATGTCTCTGCTCCTGTGCCAAGGATAAAATGGATTTTGTCCCAGAATTTGAAGCCACGTGGTCCCCTGGAAAGTGCACCTCCACTCTGGGCACATGGCAGAACCCTGTCACCAGGCCCATCATGGAGCAGTAGTGCACCTGAGACCATGGACCAAGGAATTCTTGGGTGAAGGGCCCTGTCAGGGTGAGTTCCAGAACAACTGCAGGTCCTCCTTGTGCCCCTGCCCTGGGACGCCTCTGTCACAGGCCCCGCTGCTTCTCAGCCCCTGTGTGCCTGCCCTTAGCTCAGGTGATGTGGCACCCTTAGTTCATGTGAGAACCCAGCCAAGTTCCCTCTTGTTCTCTGCAGTAGCTGGTGGTGAGCACTGTAGACCAGAAGTCAGTAGATTCACATCCTGGCCCAAGGCTGAGTCCCTAGATAATTCCAGGCCAGTCTTTTAACTTCTCCAAGCCTCAGTTTCATCATCTGTGAGATTGAAACGACAGTGCCTACTTCATAGTGGTATTAGGAGGTTTAACGATAATGCGGGTAGAGAATGGTTCCTAAACAGAGGTAGAGTCAGGTCCTCATAGGTGTTCATCATTGCTGTTATTAAGATTAATCACCATCAAAGCCCATCCAGGCTGCTGTAACAAAACACCCATAGGCTGGAAAGCTTATAGACAACAGGGATTTATTTCCCACAGTTCTGGTGGCTAGAGAGCCTGAGATCAGATGCTAGCGATTCCACGTCTGGTGAGGGCCACCTTCAGTTCGCAGATGGTGGAAGGAGCAAGGGAGCTCTCTCGGAGGCCTTGTTTTCCTTTTTTGTAAGAGCTCTAACCCCGAACACAAAGGCTTCCCCTTCAGGTCCTGGGTGTCTCTGTGTCCAGCAGCCCTGCCTCGAGCACATCACAGTTCGTGATTAGGCTTCAGCATGGGCCTGAGGGGACAAAAAGCACCAGAATGTGGTGGTCGGTAGTGCTCACCATCCGCCCTTCTTGCCCCATGCTGTCAGCATCCCTCCTGCATTGATTCTCTTCCTGTTCCTTCAAGGCGCCAGCTGTCTGTCCAGCGCTGCTCTTAGCTGCTGCTTTGGGATAATATGTGGCCTCTTGGAGTCTAGATTGGCATCACATCAATCACACCAGCCTAAATCATTGTGCCAATGACAGCAGAACAGAATTGCCCTTGATAGCGCAGCAGGCCTCTTCAGGGGTGCAGGATTTGGGGCTCCCCATGGCTCCAAACACCACTGACAATGAAGGGCAACTGATGCCCCTTGAAAAGAAGTCACCTTCCCACTCCCTGGCTGCCTCAGTGGTGGTTACCTTCGTTGCTTCTTGTTGGTGGCATTCTTGAGAAAATGTTTGTTCACTTTCATGTGGAAGCTTGAGAAAATGTGAGTGGAGCACAGGGCAAGAACAGGTCCTAAGAAAGGAGAACCCTGCACTTCCCAGGGTCTCATGTTCTCTGGGACACAACTACCTTCACAGGAGCTGTCAGAACAATGCTCAGTTTGATTAAAAAAACACTTATGTGATTTAAAGACATACTTTTTTCTACATTCCTCAAGCTCCCCACAACCACCACCCAAAAAAGAAAACCTTGGCCAAATGTAGTTGACATTCAAGCTTAATTTACATGCATTTTATCTACAGAGTAAAGGTCATGTTGTATAAAACAAGCTAAAGGTTTTTGGTTGTGATTCAGCTACAAAAGGAGCATTTTTCAGCCCATCAGTTGCTTTTATGGAAATCTTTGAGTTTTAACAGCACTATGATTTAAATAGACATAATTTGCTTGTAGTTTAACTGAAGTTCAAGATACAATTTTCTTTGCTGAAAGATAGTGTTAAAACAACAAGGCCAACTAAGGATCATTCAAAATGCAATTTGTGGAGTTTGTTCTGAAGATGATAGAGAAAGTAACCCTGCAACCTGCCACTCAGAAAAAGTTTCTTGTGCTTGTCAAAGTGCTGGGAACACTGGGGGTCTTGCCTGGGAGAGAGAGACAGAGACAGCGACAGAGTTGTGAATAACTGTACCCACAAGCTAAAATATTGAGCTGGTGACTGCAAAATAATCCCCCAGTTTTCAGTAACTCAGCAGGTGAGCATTGGAGTCAGGACTTTCTTCATCAGGAGGCAGAATATAGAATATGTGGCTCAGTGGTAGAGCATATGCTTAGCATGAGTGAGGTCTTCAGTTTGATATCTGGCACCAGGGAAGGAGGGAGGGAGGAAGGTAGGGAGGAAGGAAGAAAGGAAAGAAGGAAGGAAGGAAGGACGGAGAAAGGAAGAAAGGAAGAGGAAGGGAAGGGGAGAGGAGGGGAGGGTGGGAGGGACGGACATAGGGAAAAGAAGGAAAGAAAAAGCAAAAAAGACATTTCTCAGAGGTTCATTATCCATGTTGTAGGGAATTTGGAAACTTTATAATAAGAAAGAACTTGGACATAGAATCAGTACTTGCCAGAGAAAGGGCAGAGGCTAGAATGACTCTAAATGAAAGTTTTCTGGACTAGCTACTTGAAGGCAATCCCCGTGCTGAGGGAGAGAGGCTGAGTAGGTTGATAAAACAGTTTCACAGTGTTTTTGCTGTATAGAAAGAATGCCACAGGGCAGAGTTTGGGGTTAACAGCTTTATTTCTTTGTCCATTTCCCCCAGTGTCAATCACGTTGTTTAACTATGGTTTGAGGATAAGAACGCTCAGATAAGAATCAGAAATTATCTGAAGATGCTTGTTGGTGGGGACAGCGTGAGCACAACAGTTATCAGCAGTTAGCGGAAGACCCTTTCAGCAGCCCTCCAGACTCAGGACCCGAGCTCCACTGGCGGCGTGGGGGGCACAGGTGGCTCTCAGCCTGCTTCAGAACACTCTGCTCTCTCTGCCATGGCTTCTCCTACACTTACTTGATTCTATCGTCCAACTAAGACTTTGTATATGTTTTGATCTCTAATTTCTCCATTGGTCACCTGAGCTATTGTGTCCCGCACACTATTTCAGGTACATAAGACACTGTACAAACAAAATGCAAAATCTCTGTACTCCTGGAGTTGGTGTTCTGCAGCAAGGGGAAGGGCAGACAAAACACAAAGTAACTAAGTAGATCATCTGTAATACCAGGTGAACAATAAACTAGCCATGCAGATTAGGGAAGGGAGACAGGAAGAGGTAATTCTAAGTAGTAGGTCTGGGGAAGGCCTCACGGAGAAGGTTACATTTGCACAAAGACTTTTAAAAGAGGTGGAAAAGAAGTGGCAGGAGTCATACTGATACCACAAGAAGGGACATTAGAGCACCAGAACAGCAAGTGCAAAGGCCCTGGTGCAGGAGGGTCTAGAGCTCAGGGAGAGTAAGGCTGAGGAGGAGTGAGTGGAAGGAGGCCAGGAAGATAACTGAGAGGAGAGGAACAAGGAGACCAGCTCATGAACAAGGGCCTTGTAGGCTGTTGTGTGAGGACATTGGTTTTTATGGAGAGTCTCTGGGGCAGGAAGTGACAGAAAGTCACTGTGCCACACAGACTGTGTGGCAGGTTGGGAGTGGAAGTAGAGAGGCCATGTAGACAGTGACTACAACCCCTCGGGGTAGAGGGGATGCTGGCTTGGAACTGATGGGGTGATAAGAGGTGGACAGTGCCTGGAATGCCCAATGCTTGGATGCGTGAGTGGATGGCCCTTTCTGACAGTGTAAATGTGAGTATGAGAAAAAAGGAGGAGCTAAGTGACTCCCGTGTTGGTGGCTGAGCACTGAAAGAATTGCCACTAACAGACAGAAGAACTGCAGATGGAACAAGTTTAGAGACAAGATCAGGAGCTCAGATTTGACCACTGTTAGCACTGGGACTTCCATTTGGTGTCCAAGTGAGGATGTCTGGGTCAGCTTCGTTCATGGGCCTGGGAGGGGTTCCCAGTGACACACTCAGGAAATAGTGGAGAAGCTGAGTATGCCGTTACAGGGAGCACCAATCAAGAGTTCATCTGCTCCTTATTAAATCTAGACTGCTTGAAAAATGGAAACAGCTCTTTTATAAATGACCTAATTAAATCAACTGATTGTATTGTAAGCCTTTTATGCCCAGAGATTGTTGTCTGACTGCAAAACGCATAGGGCCCAACTTAGAGTTTGCTGATTAATAAGCAGTTACTTCTAAATGAGCCAAAAATATCTTTTAAAAAAAATCTTCTAGCAATCAAGTAAAATTTGCCAAAATAATGCATGCCCAGTGCCTGCCATAGGCAGTGGGAGGGCACCCCCTGGGTGATAAGAGCAAGAAAGTGGTGCTCAAGGAACTGATGGGCTGGTGGGTCAAGGAGAAATCCCCAAAAACTGATGAGGTGGAGCAGTGGAAATAGGACCCCAAGAACCATCTGGATAAGGCTGTGGGAAACCAGAAGAGGCTCAAAGAGAAGGCTGCGTGAGAGGGGATGGCCTTGAGGGGTGAGGGGGTGATGCACCTGGACATCAAGGGTTCAAGTTGGCATCAGATGATGCACGCAGATGCAGAAACATCTGAAGAGTCTTTACAGAAAAGTAAGTTTCTATCTTCATTGTTTCCTCCTTTGTTGCTTTTTCTTATGGAGATAAGAGTTTCTGACCTATATCATATTTGTCTTTCTGAAGAACTTCTTTGTCTTCATTTTTTAAAATTATTTTGAATATAGAACTCTAGATTGACAGTGTTTTTCTAGGCTGAGGATATAGTCAGTGAGTGGTAGAGCGCTTGCCTGGCAGACGTGAATGCCCTGGGCACTGCAGAAAGGAAAATAAAATGTTTTTCTTTCTGTCTTCTTGCATTGTTTCTGACGTTCTCCTTAGTTTTTCATTAGATGTGTCATTTCTCCTCTGGCTACCTTTTAGATATTCTCTTTATCGCAGGTTCTAAGTAATTTTATTTTGGTATTCCTTGGTGTTGCTTTCCTCTTGTCTCTGTGTTTGAGGTTTGTTCAGCTTATTGGACCATGGATCTCCATTAAATTTTGGAAATTTTTCTGCTATTATTACTGCAGGCATTTATTATGCTCTCCTTGCTGTCCCAGGACTTTACATACATAGTGGGCTCTTTAAAGTTGTCCACCGCTCAGTGATGCTCTGCTTTTGTTCATTTGTTTTTGCAGTGCTGGAGATTGAACCCAGGGCCTGGTACCTGGTGGGTAAGTGCTCTACCAATGAGCCACACCACCAGGCCCTACTCATTTACAAAACCTTTGCCATGGGTTTCACTTTGGGTAGTTCCTATTGCTATATCTTCAAGTGCACTGAATTTTCTTCTGTCAGATCTAATCTGCTCTGAGTGCCATCCAGTGTGCCTTTCATCTCAGACATTGTAGTTTTCATTTCTAAGAAGTAGGAATTGAATGTTTCTTACACTTCTCATTTCTATCTAACAAGTTCAACCTATCCTCTGGCTTTTTGAACTTATGGAATATAGTTAGATAATTATTTCATTGTCTTTCTCTACTAATACATTTCTTGTGTGTCATTTCTGAGTGGATTTCAGTTGACTGATTCCCCACCCAACCCCATCATTGGTTGTGCTTTTCTGCTTCTTTTAGGGTACAGTAACTTCTTGCTGGACTCCAGATATGAGTTTGCCTTCTCAGGTGCTGCGGTTCAGTGAAGCAACCTTTAATTCTGAGGGAATGCAGTTAGCCATCTCAGAAACTACAGATTCTGACCGCATGCTAAAAGCTCCTATTGTTACCTAGCAGGCTCTTTGAGAATGGCCCAGGATTCCTAGTTCTGGAGCTGAGTCACGAGTAAGTATAAGCAGGAGTCTTTGCTGCTGGCAACTCCCACTACCCAGGCAACAGGAAGAACAAGAAGACTTAACTTTACCAAGTGCCAGTCTCTCAAACTGGGATAGGACCTGGCTGGGAAGCTGGGTTGCTGGAGTCTGCTGGGCTTCAGGCAGGAGAAAGGGAGATTTAGGAAAGTGTTCCCAAACAGTGTTCCAAATACTGAGGGCTAGTGTTTGGTGGGTTGTGGCGCTGATTTGTGCCTGGAGATTTCTGTAAATCCTACTCTGTGTTACGTTCTGAATCCAATTGATAAACTGAACTGGTAATTAGACTTCAACGAAATATCTTTATTGAAATAATATGAGTAGATGATATTTCATAAAGCAGAATCAGCTGATTTATATGCAGTTCAATGTTTTGAGAACACCAGTACAAACATATCAAGTTTTGTTTTTTGGTTTTCGGTTTTTGCTTTTTTGTCTTTCTGATACTGGGGATTGAACCCAGACCCTTTGCACTGAGCTACATCCCCAGCCCTTTTTTATTTTGAGATAGGGTCTCCCCATGTCACTGAGTTGCCCGGGCTGGGCTTGAGCTTGCAAACCTCTTGCCTCAGCCCCCTGATGCAGTTAATAGGAAGAAACCACCAGACCATCTGTTGCACCAGGAAGCTTTCCCAGCCTTCCTTTTGAAGAAGGTCTCAAGGGTACCTGCTGGAGGAAAGATCCCTCCAGAGACTCTAGCCTCATCCTTCTATATATTCTCACTGTTAATGGCATGTGGATGTTTCCAAAGGCCCTAATCTTGGTTGAAGGATTTTTCCAGGGATACTGACATGCAGATGTTTGCTGGAACAGCCTTCCAGCTGAGATGGTTGCAGAGTCCTCAGCCAAGCCCAGGCTTCTTGCATGCAAGAGAGCTAGCCAGTGCTTCTGGGTGGCCTTCAATCTAATGCTTGTTAGTCATTTGTTCAACATTTTACCAGAGAATCTAGGCAGTGACTAAGGCAGAGTGAACAGGCTGCCAGAGGCTGCAGGCAGTCTCTAGACCCTAGTCAGCAAAGCAGGTCCCTGAGAGGTAAGTCCTAATCCTTGGGATGTGGCCTCCTTCCCTGTTCTGACCCATTTAGTAACAGGAAACGCTGGTGAGTACCATGCTTTTCCCATGGCATTGTTAGCCTTCTTTGCGCATCATCATTCCGTCTCCGCCTGACTGACCCAGCCTGACCAGCTCTGGCTGCGAACTTCATACAGACACTCTGACTCAATGTAGTATGAAAAGTTTGTGTATTATTACCCTGTGGGCCAGAGCACATCCATGTTTTCTGGTTTTATTTGTCTCAGGGACTCTACATAACTCTAGTATCTTCAGGGCCCTGTTTTCCAGGGACTGTTGAAGTGCCTGAAAAGATGAAAGTACCCTAGACAAACAGGCACAATGAGAAGCAGCAACCACATAGTGGATCTTCAGTTTCTATCATAGAGAAGTTCAGACTTCCGCCCTGACGTTTCAAGTTTAGTCTGTTGAAATAAGTTGACAAGAGACAGAGTAATAGAAGAAAGGTGTACAAATTTTATTACATGCATAAGCACAGGAATCATGCAAAATATGAATGAAATCCAAAGAAAGGGCCAGATGGTTGAAGCTTCAGTAACATTTTGAACCATGGAAAGAAATAGGATGTTAAAGCCCTGGAGGAGAGGTGGCAGCAGGTTGTAGGAGTAAATACAGGTCGTCTTATGTTGCAGATAAAGCCTTTGAGGGGCCCAGAAGAACAGTTTTTAAAAGCCTATCTCTGCGTTGGTGATTTTTAATCTCTCCCTGGTGGTTCATCTTTCCTGGTGATTTAATGAGCTTCCTAAGGAGGGAGTTTAAGACAACCACACTTCTTTAGGAAGGAGCCTCCTCAGAGAAACAAGCAAACCCCACAGAGAGCCCTCCCTTAGCTTGGGGGGAAGAGTAGCATTCAAAAGGCTACAGAACCCTGGTTCTTTTTATTTTGTGTGTGGGTACCGGGGGTCAAACTCAGGACCTCGCATGCCAGCAGGCGCCCGTGCCGCTGAGTGATATCACCGGCCTTTTTTTGTATGTGGGTACCAGGAGTTGAACTCAGGACCTCGCGCTTGCCAGGCAGGCGCTTATGCCACTGAGCTATCTCGCCGGCAATGTCACATCGTTTTTTAAGGCAAACACTAGTAAAGCTGACTGGCTTGAGTTCATTGGATCTTGCTGACAAGGACAAAAAACTTACTTTGTATTTTGTTTTGTTTTGTTTCATTTTGATGTTCAGGGAGAAGAAATCAGAAAGACGAAGTTTTGGTTAGGGACTACGGGAGGGTGGCCTTGGATATCTAAACCGTGGCTTGCTTGCTTTCTTTTTTTTCAACAAAGACAACTCCACATTACCCTTGGGGTTTGTGGATTGTCTTCACCACATCTTGATCAGGGTGCAAATTCCTGCTTTTCCCAGGGGTGGGTCCAAGGTGGGTGACTTAATTTCAGACTCCCTGGAGAGATTTCTCCAACATCTACCTCCAGCCCTCCAGGAACAAGCAGCTGGGCCACCCGAGTAGCCCTGTGTCCGCAGTGCAAGGAAGCTTGAGCAATGCCTGGCTATGGGATCCGGGAGCTTGTCTAACAGGATTATTTGCATGCACATAAGAACATCAATTTACATAATTAAGGCACATCATGAAGAGTATTCTCAATTGTCTAACACAGCTGGAATTTAAGTTACCAAATAGGCCGGATCTGGAAGGTGACTTCCTATTTAAACAGTGTCCAGTTAGCACTGGAGGCTGTGCTTGGGGAATTTGGGGAATCTCTGGCTTGACCCTTGTTTTCAGCAACATGCAGCCAGATCAGCTGGTGAGAATGGCAGGTTTGCTTCCTTACTTCTTCCTGAATTAATCCTGAGAGGAAGAGGTGCCAGGAAGGGAGTTCAAAAGGGCAGCAGTCAACCAACTGCGTGGGCAAGGCAGCTCAGCACACCTCGCCCTATCTACCCTGAGGAGGCGGAGACGCTCCATTGAACTTCCCGGGTTTGCTCAGAAATCGACACATTTTCAATTACAACGGTATTTGTAAAACTCTAATGTTCTACTCATGTGCCAAGTAAGCTAAAGACAAGTCTACATTTCAAGTAAAATTTACACATTGCTGTTGCAAAGGCTAAGCAGCAGGAGAAAACCTAGCAAGTAGCTCTGCCAGCAGCGCGGTGACCCTGGCCAGCCCTCCACCTACTCTCCAGAGCCCTCCCTCCCCTCACCAGGCCTCGGAACGCACTCCACGCACTCCACAGCCCCGGTGGGAGCAGTTTGAAAATCTGCACAGCCCAACCCTCTCACTTCAGACGATTAACTCGGACCAGCCTTGCCCCTCTTCACCCAGGGTGGCTCCATTTTTGTTTGCTTTATTTACACTTTGGGGTTTGGCAATTTAGTTGGGAAAAAAAACAGTCTATGCCTTATGAACAACTTGACAATCACTGGACTAGACAACTGTTCTGGTTCATTCTCTTTATTTGTATAGAAACAATAGAGATTTGTCCAAATCATTTCAAGCTCTGGCGGGTAATGACGGGAGTGCAGTTGTTAAACCCATCATCTCATTCCCATGTGCTCTCTCATTCTTTCTCTTTCTCCCTCAAAACACAGCAAGGTTAAAAAAAAATCACCCATCATTCCAACATATCTTTTAAAACTATGTAAGTGAAATATTGAACATCATCCCCTTTCAGAATATAAATAAATACGTATGTGAAGAAGACAGTATTGCATGCATACGTGCTGCTAAGATAGAAGTCAAGCATAGCCTTGGTCCGTGGGGAGAAGGCAGTCTGTCAGTGGTTTGGTCCATGACCCTCCCACTTTTTCTCTGTGCTTATTCAAACACTTCTAGTTTTTCATTTTCAAGCAAAAATTCTGTTTTGTTATCTGGCTTGAACTGCACTATGCTTTTCTCACTTCACAGCACACTGGGGCTGTCTTTTCACACAGTACATGTATGTCTACCTCATCCTTTTTCACTTGCTTACCAAGCTCCTTGTGGATGGATGTCGAGGTCCTCTGCCTGTTTTTGCCACAGTGTGTTTCAAAGCCTTCTTGTCCAGATGTCTTCGCATGTTCTTCCTGTGAGATTCCTAATTCATAGTATCGTTTTGCTGATAGATACAACCCAGTTGTGTCCCATCTCTAGGTAGTTTGAATGGCGGCCAGCTCAAGTCATCTGATGCCAGGTTAGAGAGAAGTTTATTATTTTTCTCCTGGGACCCTTCCTTGGCCAGGATCGCCATGAATTCTACTGATCCAGTGATATCAGTTCTCTTTTCAAAGAGAAAATGGAGGTCTGATCAGGCCACATGCAGGACCCCTTTTGGGTAGGGGTGGTTCCTTCCTGCCCTTTGTAAAGCGTCGGGGCAAAAGACAGGTCATCAGGGGACAGGCATAGGAAATTTGCTTCATTATTGTTTTACAGGCCCCGGGTGCCTACCCACTTGTTTGTTGGTTTGATGCAGCATGATAGGCAAGCAGGAGTATGACTGGACGAAAGGGCTATAATCTAACGCTGCCAGACTGAGGGGGCACCCAACAAGCCCCATATGCTCAGGTTCTTCTTGCCTTTGCTGTGTAGCCCGGGAATAGGGCAGGGTCCCTTCTGAAGTGAGGGTCTTACAGGCCATTCTCAGACAAGATAGGGCAGAGAATTTGATTTGGCCAGCTCCAAGACAGACAGGGAAAATTAAAGCAGTATTTTTGGACTGTATGATCTGCTTTGAGGAAAAGTTCTATGACTGGTTTGAGGGGAAAGAAAGTCTAGTTTCTGGGGCATTCTTTGCAGGGAGAAAGAGGAGGGACTAGGAGGCTGAAAGAAGATCAGGCAAACCTTGTTTCTTGGGTATTGTCAAGTCCCCCCACAGTGTGATGTGTCCCTGTCCACAGCTGCACTAGTCTCAACTTGAGATGAAACGGAGTGGGGGGATGTGCTTTTTCTGGGGAGATGACCACATCCTCACGCTCTGCCCAGCACCACTAGATTCTTATATCAGAGACCAAGGTCAGTGGCCCCCTGTCGCCAACCAAGGCGGTTCTCCCCATGAGGAGTGGGCAGGCAATAAAGAGACCATGCATGAGCAAGCTGCCATCGGATACTAATAAGTACAAGGTACTAAGGCAAAAAGTCAGGGGTGACAGGAGGGGCCACCCGGATCCCTCAGGTGGGAGCAGGGAAAGCCTGACTTGAGGCCTCAGCGTAGCCATCAAGGAAAGCCTGGGGACACAGCATGGCCCTGAGACTGAAACAGAGTGAGTGACAGGGAAGGTGGGAGGGGTGGCTCTCGAAGAGGCAGGGCTGTGTCCTGGATAGATCCTGCCCCCACCCCCAGGACATGGTTTCACACCCTGAGTAAAGACCTAAGAAGCGTTCTACACAAATGCATCTCCTTAACTTGATGATCTAGATTTTATGCCTTTCGATTTTGAATATTTTTAGCTTCATCCGAATTAAATTTCTTTTTCTTTTGTTCTGTTTTGTTTTTTGAGACATGGTCATGCTATGTAGCCCAGGCTGGCCTCCAACTCACAGTCCTCCTGCCTCAGCCTCCTGAGTGCTACAGTTAAAAGCATGTGCCATCATACCTCACTTCATCCAAACAGGAAAAAAAAAATTTCTGGATTTTTATGGCCACGAGTTTTCATACTATATGTTTCACTTTAATATGATGTTCTATAGCCTAAGGTTCAAAAATATTCCTAAATGAAGATTAAAATAACTTAGCCATAAATATCTAAAATGACAGTGTATGAATGAAGCCTGAAGGTTGGGAAATGAAAACTCCTTCGTAGTTTTTAGCTGTTCCTGTCCCAGACTAGTGATGTGTCAAATAGAAAGGCTGATTTTCCCTATTGATGCTGCTTATTTCAAATTAACCCTCCTGCTGTGATCCCTCAGGCAACAAATGAAGCATTGTGAAATCTTTTCTAGTCCTCTCAGTGAGCAATTAGACATTCTTTAAGACAATAAATTTTGTATAGTGCACCTGATTATGCTTATTTATGAAAATTACTAAAAACAGTGAATCAAAATTTTTTTGTCTGGTTACAGTAAGATAATCATCAGAGCCAAAACAGAGAGGATAGTGGACCTGGAATCGGGCACCTGGAGCTGAGCCTTGCTCTGCCTGGAGCAGGCTGCATGCTGTCTCTAAGCCTCAGCTTTCCTAGCTGGGGGAGATCCATGCTGCTAGAGGGTGGGCACCAGGATGCTGCCGAAGTGCTGGTGAGTCTCGAGCTCTTCAGCCAGGATGGTACACAGCATCCCTCAGTATCCAGGGAGGATTGCTGCTGCCCTCCTCGGATATTCAGGTCTCTTGTATAAAACGGTGTAGTACTTGCATATGAGCTATGGTCATCCTCCTGTACGCTTTAAGTCAGCCCTGCAGGACCTACAATGCCTCGTACAGAGTCAGTGCTGCATACGGTCATCACACTGTATGCTTTAGAGCATAATGGCAAGAAAAAGTGTGCATGTTCCCCACAGATATACTTACTTTTTCAGTTAATTGAATTTGTGGCTGCGGAACCTCAGATACAGAGGGGCCCACTGTATGCGTTTCTTATATTATCCATAATCTTATATTATCCATCTTAAATTGCTCACACACACTTTATACATGTGTAGTACATATAATATAGTTCACAGTAAGTTCCTAAAGCAGTCAACAAATACCTGTTGACTTACCAGACAAGGAGCAAATACAGGACAACCTTTCCTCTGGACCGCCTCAACAATGGAATAAACTTAGATAAACACAAAATCGCTTTTCCCTTCAACTCAGAACATGTTCTTCTAAAAAATAATTTAGTTGAAAGATTATTCAGTGAAATTTTTGAATAAAATAAAGGACATAGCACACTTAGTCCTGCTCTCTTCCAACCTTGCCCTCCATTCCCCCTTACTTGAGGATTTTTGTTCTGTCTCCAAAAGTATTCCAGAAAGCCAGGACAAAGAGCATTTCAAAATCAGTAAGAGAGAAGCATATAGAAGCATTTGTGTGTGCACCACTGTTTTACAGAAAGGAAATGTGCTGCTCTGTGCTTTGAATTTTATCATTTATCTTAAGCACTTCTTCAGACCTTAGATCTTAGAGACCAGCCTGTGGAGATAACATGGTCAAACTTGGCTCCAGAGAGCCATTCAGGCAACGGGAACCAGCTGTGGGGCTAATGGAATAAACCAAGATAAAACACAAAATCACTTTCCCCTCCATCAGAACATGTTCTTCTAAAAAACAGTTTCAGAAAAGGGCCAGTGATATCTCTCAGCGGCACGGGCACCTGCTGGCGCGTGAGGTCCTGAGTTCGACCCCTGGTACCCACAAAAAAATAAAGTTTCAGGGCTGGTGAGATAGCTCAGCGGCATAAGCACCTGCCTGGCAAGCGCAAGGTCCTGAGTTAGACTCCCGGAACCCGCATAAAGGAAAAGAAAGGGCCAGTGATATTGCTCAGTGGCACAAGCGCTTGCTGGCAAGTGCGAGGTCCTGAAGGCGACTCCTGGTACCCACATTAAAAATAAATAAATAAATAAAAAACAGTTTCATTTAAAGAGTAATAGGTAGACAGTACAAAGTTTTTGAATAAAATAAAAGATCTAGCATACCTCGAGCAGCTCCCTTCCCTGCCCACCATTCCCGTGGCATGTGGGTACCCACTGGTGAGCAGGCAGTGCCTGTGGGGCAGGAGAATCACTGTCATCTTGGGTCACTTTCCAAATGCCAGGGATAGAGCTAGCTCAGCCCTTGTGGTAAGTGGTGCAGTATTTGCATTTTCAGAAGAGGAAACCAGAAAGTCAGGAAGTTAAACCCTCTCAACCAATAAGTGCTTGCTCCCAACCACTGTGCCCAGCACCCCAACAACTGGATTTGGTGATTCTCTCCCCATCCTCCATCTTCTCAGAAGTTGACAGAAATCAAGGAGATTCTGTTGACAATAGTGATAGATGAGCCCTTCTGTCACACATCCTTAGATGTTTTAAGGGGTTCTTTTCAGTTTTAACTGTCTCCTTCAGTTTTGCACATTCTCTAGAAGGCACATGGTGAGTCTTCACGGTTACTCCCTGCTCGTCTGAATAAAGGCGAGTCCAGGGGTGCCACTGACCTCCCTCTCTCCACAGATCCGCGTGATGGTGGACCTGTGCAACAGCACCAAAGGCATCTGCCTCACAGGTAGGCTGGGGCCCACTGCCCAGAGCCACTCACACAGCCGGCGCTGGTGCCACCCAAGGCCAGGGCAGAAGGGGCACCTAGGAACACTTGCCCTTATAAACATGCAAGTTGGTTGACTTCTACCAGATGTTTTTAATGGGTTAAGAACCAGTTGTAATATAATTATGAAAATAATAATATTTTCTGGTATTGCCATAGAAATAGAGCCATGGAAAATAACTAGGACTTGGATAATGAGAAACTGGTGACACCTCGAGCCAGGGCCAGAGATGTTTTCCTTATGCCTGTTAGTTTTAGAAGGGCAAAGATCTTGCTCAGCGGTGGAGTTCTCTGATGTGTGGAGAAGCAGTGCTGTCATCAGATGTAAGTACCGCCCTAGGTCATGTGCATAGTGTGGAGAAGTTCTGGAAGGAAACTGCTAAGTAGCCAAGACATTCTTTTCTGAAGACTCTTCTGAGTGGTAGGTACCCTGGGCCAAGTGGGCCCTGGCCCCTCCCCTCCACGAGCCACTGATGTGTGGAAAAGAGGCAAGGAACTGGCCAGAGGTGCACCGAGCCTTAGGACGGAGAACTGCTGGGGGAAGGTGTGGTTCTGAGAGGATTTTCCACCTCTGGGTTGCCTGAGGAGCAGCCCTGTGGCCCCGCCTTCAGAGGTGAGGACAGGGAAAACCCAGGCCCCAGAGCAGAGTCACCATCACTGCCCCAGGCCAAGGGAGGCTCTGCAAAGACCAAGGACCAAGGACCAAGGACGGGCTGTGCAGCTGACTTCCGGCCCTCAGCCCCTGCTCTCCACAGAGTGGCAGCATTCCGAGGAAATGGGGAAGAGTGTACAGCCCCTGGGGCTTAGGAAGCTGACCACGAGGCTTCAAAGCCAGCTGAAGCTGTCGCTGGGCTCATTGGTGAGTGGCCCAGGCTCCAGGGAGGTCGTGTCAGCACCTCACAGTGTGAGAATCTTTGCTCCACCTGTACCTGGTCGTCTGCAGTGTCCACCCCGCTTCCTCATGTTACCTGACAAGCGTGAGGAGCACTGGTGGCTTTGCTGCAGGAATGAACCTGGGCTACGAGCATGAGCGGTGGAGGAGGTGAGCTTTCCTCGGAGCCCTCCACGCCAGCCCGGCTCTCCTGCACGTACCGGGCCTCAGAGAAAAGAGCTAGAACCCTGCAGCCCCTTGGGGAATGCTAATTGAATCACTCAGGGCACTTTGCGGCCCTCACAGAGAATTAAACATCTTCAGAACAGCCAGATCCTTTGTTCAGAAACTCTTGTGGCTTAAGCACCTTCCTTCAGCTGTGAAGCCCCTTTTCCGAGCTCCTCTCGAGGTGGTAATGAGTGCTAGAGAAATGCTCAGTGGATGGAGGGACGGGTACAAAAGCTGGCTGAGAGGCCCACGAGAAGCCTCTTCTTTCTGGTTTTCATAGCAAGGACCAGAGAGCCAGGCTGCATAGTGAATGTGCAAGGCACAGCTATCGAGACCACTTAGGCAACGCAGTGGGCGGCTGGGATGGTGTCCATGCTGGGACTGTTGAGCACTCCAAATGCTTCTCGAAAGCCAGCATATTCTCCATCCAAGCCAGCTTGATATCGGGCCTCCTTTTACACAGAAAGCTCTTCAATGAAGAACTCGGGCATGAAAACTGCAATTTGTAAAGCAAGAAGCTGCTTTGGGGCAGAACACCCTGCCTAGGAGAGTGAACAACAGGACCCAGGACTGGACTGGGGGAGACTTTTGGAGCGGGAAGAGTGTTGGTCCACAGGCCCAAGAGGATGCCAGCAGAAGGGGCCTCCGGGGCACAGCCTGGGCTTGGGTCCAGAGCAAGACCTGGCCTCACACTAGATTCATCTACAAAGCAGGCAGGCGTGGGCTGCAGGTGTAGCTCAGTGGCAGAGCACCTGCTTAGCATACACGAGGACCTGGGTCTGAGCCCCACACCACACACACGTAAGCAGGTGCACGTTATTGTGGGCCTAGTCCAGCTGTGAATTGGAACACCATTGTGTGGCCTTGTGCAGCCTGGGACTTCTCAGTGATTCCCTAGCTAGAGTGTTGGGGGTAGTCTGTCAAGCAACATATGGCATATATTTTTACTCCTGGGCCCACATTTCCTTGGGACCCCAGAACCATATCTTGGCTTGCAGAAGGTAGATTCTTGGGTTGTTCTTCACTTACAGTGGCCTCTCCACTCAGACTTGGAAAATGTCAAACACATCATGTTGCTGAACTGCTTGTTGGGGCAGAGACACCTCAAATCCACAGTGCCCATTCTCCTTGCAGTGGAGGGGGCACTTGTCCTTATTCCCTCTACCCAGGCAAACGTCTATGCCATATCCCCATGGTGTCCCACATGGCCTCAGGTTACTCTTTCGTGGCATTCCAGAAAGCCACTGCTTCCATGGGTTGGATTGGCACTTAAAACCTACCAGCCATTCCTACTGCACTTTAAAAGAATCCCATGGCCATAGCCCAAAGTGGTAATGCACCCACTAAATGAGACTGAAGCTGTTTAATGGGGACACATGAGAAGAGATTCTTTTCTCATTGGTGCCTGAGGACTTAGTCCACGACTGGGCTGGGGCAGCTTCAGAGGTGCTGTGTGGCCATGGAGGGCTCAGCAGTGTGGCCTTGGTAACTGGAAGGACAGGCTATACTCTGACCACTGGCAGAGCTGCTTGTGTTCTCACCTAACTGGACATCCTGAGTAACATGGCCCGTTGCTTCAATGTTTGTGGGTTCAGCCCACAAAAGTCTGAGGCTCGGGCCTCTCAGGCCATCCCTTAAGAGAGCCAAGCAGCTGGCTCTCATGGGAAAGGGTCCACATAACCCTTAGCCTAGCTCCTGCCTAGCCCTGAAGCCATGGCCGGCAGGAAGCCTGCACCGCTGGGATCATTACCGGAGGAGGAGAGGGAGAGAAGCTCCCAGCCTGACGTCTCAATTCGGGGCACTGCATTTTCATGAGCTCTTTCTAGAGCAGCAGGCCTGGCCTCACCTTCAGATGCATTTCTGTTGGTTTGGTTCGGTTTTCTTGGGCTTCTGTGTTGTTGCTGTCAGCAAGACATCGGGAGACGTGGAGCTGCTGCCTCAGTGGTCCTCGCTGTGCTGAGCAGGTGCCTTGGCTTGGGCGACACCCATTTCATCCCCATCCCAGGGCAGAAGGGGAGGCTGTGGCGGGAAATTAGAAATCCTCAGGGTGATTCTCCTCCTTTTGAGGTGAGCCTGGGTGATCACATCGCAGGTCACATCACAGGTGCCGAGTCGCAGACCTGCAGGGTTGGCCTCTGGCTGGGACCCACTCTTGGGGAAAGGGTCTGACCCTTCCTTACACCTCCTCACTACTTGCCCAGGTCTGTGGTGCCTGTATTTCTTGTCTCCATTAGGATTCTGCCATGCGCTAGTGTAGGAACCCACTAGCACTTACCTGAGAAGAAACTGTGGGGTGGACTGTCACAAGCTATGATAGCGACAGAGGGGTGTGTTTGTCGAGATAGGCTAGACCGTGCTTTGGCAGCATCCACCCATAAGACCTCAGTGGCATGACACGGCAAAGGCTTATGTCTCATTCCGCAAAGCCAGCGATGTTTGTGCGACTCTCCCAACAAGTTCTGCTTCCTCTGGTGACCAGGTGCAGGCTGCGCCATCTGGGGCTCTGTCGTCTCAACCCCAGGCACCAAGCTTGCCCCACCGGAAGACAGGGGACCAACGGATGGCACTCAGTGCTCTTACAGCCCAGGACTGCAAGTGTCTCGCCCACCAGGGACCCCACATTCCAACCCTTTGAGGGTGGGCTGAATGCGACTAATTCTTAGGGGGCCTGTGAGCACCTGCATCCCAGTCGTCTGCAGTCCTTGGTAAAAATGCAGGTTCCTAGGCCTCGCTCTAAATTTACACTTAGTGAAGATCTACAGAGGGGACCCAAGTGCTGCATTTTAACAAGCACTGCGGGTGATGGGCCCACACCATAGGAACTGTGACCAGGGTGTCACCATCTGGAGACATTGTCCAGGGCCAGCAGGTCCCCAGTGCACAGCTCCAGTGGCAGTGTCACCATGTCCCACCCATGAACATGGCAACGAGGCTCTCCTGGAGTCTCAAAACCTACTGTATACACTTAGTCTTGCTTCATCTGGTAAGCAACACTATTGTCAAGTTGCCCTTCTCCTAACCTCTGTTGTGCCCACCTCACTCACTTCCCGGTTTGTGTGGCCATCTGGTGGCAATGTCATGTAGCCACAGACTGTACTGACTAGAAAAGGCGAGGCCATTTTCACAAATCATTTGGACCGAAGTGGACTGCATGCATTGAGCACATATCCTCAACACCTATTTCTCTGAGTGCCCCCATGCCCCTGGCCTCTATCGTCTGTGTCCCAGGCGCCCAAGCATCCAAGAGGGTTCCTGCCTAATCAGACACGGAATCTTGCTTATTCCACAGAAATACTGGAACTCCTAGCTTTCCTTGCAACTCTACAGTCACCATTTGCCCACAGCTTCATCTTTGGTTTTAACTACAAAGATCTGGATATTTTCTCTGTCTCTCTGTGTCTCTTTCATCTCAGTCCACCTAGTTCTATTCAATTTCCAGCCACACTGATTTCCCAGCGTTACCCTGGCTTCAAAACTCCTGGAGCCCCCTGCTGTCTCTCCGATGTAGTCCATGCCTCTTGGCTTGGATTCAATGCTTCTTGTGCCCACTCCACCCACAGCCCGATTCAAGCTCCTCTCTACCCTCTCCAGTTTGGCCAGTCCTCTTTCTCCTGCCCTGAACCTTGCAAGTTCTCACCTGTGGACCTTTGCACCCACTGGTCCCTGCCATGTATGCCAGCCCTCACAGGAGCAGCTTAGGCCCATTGTTTCTTCAGGGCTGTAGTTCAAGACTCCCCGTCTTGGAAGCCTTCTCAGACAGCTGTGTCCAAGCTCCCCCAGGATCCCCTGGGGTTACTTCATGGCTTCCTGTATTGCACTGAGGTTCCAAAGGGTCCCCCTTCCCCATGTAGACGTGAGCCCTTCAGACACAGGGACTGAGACTCTGATATGATAGAGTTTGGTACACATAGTAAGTGCTTAGTAAATGCTGATTTGGGAATGGTCACAGGCTTGGATTTGTGGAGAGACCTTTGCACTCCAGTGTTGGTAATTGTCATATGTGGTCTGGAGAAACAAAAACCAAAAAGAGAGAATGTTCCTTGATCCATTGACACTTACGCAAAAGTGGTTTGATTAGCAAATGAGTCTGTTAAATTGCTCTGAAGGATAAATATAATGAGCTCTAAATACAAGTCATGGGATGGGTTTCTAGGACATTTTAAGGAGGGGGCAGGTGTGGTGCTGTTTTCTTTCTTCCACCTGCAGTTCACCTTTAAAATTTCTTTTCTGTTCTAGGACCGCCTGGCCCACCAGGTAGGTGCTGTGGCCTGTCTTCACTCGCAGGGAAGATGGGGGGTGGGCTGGTCCCCCAGGCTCCCTCTGATGGAGCGAAGTGGGGGAGGGGATGTGGGGAGGCAGCCGGCTACTCCCCTTCTTTCTCTGTGTCCCTGTCACCCTGGGGCCTGCCACCCCTGTCCCCCCAGCTGTCACTGCTTCAGGTAGGAAAGGAAGGGAAACAGCAGGAGAGGAACCTGCTCTTTCCCTGCCTACAGGGACTCACGTCAACTCCAGTGCAGATCTCAAGTTCCTGTTTCCGTATCTTGACTCAGGACCTCCGGGAGTTGGTGGGTTACCAGGACACAGTGGATCCGACGGACAGCCTGGACCCCAGGGCCCAAAAGGCGAAAAAGGAGCAAATGGAAAAAGAGGAAAAACGGGTATTTTGGCATCTTGTCTAATCAACTGCCTTATTTCTTGTCTCCATGGTTGCATCTGGGGCAGGCCAAGCCGCATGCACTAGCGGCCACATGCTGTGCCTCCTGCCGGAGGCCTGGGTTACTCTTGCCTGGAAGCTGCTGCGTTGTGGGCACCACAGGCGTCTTTTCTGTCCCTCCCTGGCACACGCTTATGTCAAACTGGAGAGTCCATTGGTCTCCCTGGGAATTGGCTCCCACTTTCTGCTCTCTCTGATGCAGAGGGAAATGCAGACGGAGCAAGAGCCAGCAGCCCAGGAGAAGGGAACACTCTGTGGGCTGTGTGACAGCTGTGGTGCTGGCACCCACGCTCTGTCCAGGCTCCTGCTCTGCCCTTGCTGCCTCTTCCTCCCCAGCAAGTCCTTGTGTTCGGTGGAAAAATCACTGGACTGATGGCCCCTGTTCTGTGGGCCCTCTTCCTAGCCAGAGGAGCGCTCTGCCTGCGGGAGCAGAACAGCAGCATCTAGGCAGCTCTGAGCCTGGTGCTCGGCTGGGGGTGTGGCTGGGGGGACTTGCTCGGCCGTTGAGCAGGGCATCGCCGTTGTCTGGGCAAAGCCCGGAGGCACCAGGGTGTTGGGTGCGTCCAGAGGGCTGTGAGAGCTGGGCTGGTATGTCCTGGCAGAGGCTCAGCCAGGCTGGAACAAGGGCTGCAGGGCTCTGGGCACCTGTCCTGGGGATCCCTGGACAAGGACCAGCAGCTTCTCCCCAAGAGCTGACACATGGAGGGAGAGGCCTTCAAGGCACAGGCAAGAGTGAACACTGGGAAGCTTTTAGGAAGGCCCACTCGTGGTCCTCAGGCAAGAGCACTGCCGAGGGACAGGGAAGGTTGATTGTAGGCGGAGTCCAGCTCCTCCTCACCTGTTCAACCCTGGGCTCCAGGGTGCAAACCCACCCAGATGGGCCCTGGGCTGGAGGAATACTAGCAGGTTCTTTCAACACCTTAGCTGCCCTTTTGAGCATCTCTGCTGGTACTCTTCTAATGATTCAGTGAGAGCCAAGAGAGAGGGAGAAAACTGCTGAGCATCTCTTCCCTCAGCAACACACCCACCCATGCCCCAGGGCATAGTGCTGTGGACACACTGGGCATGCACAGTCCAGGGCAGCTTGGGCCGCAATTATAGCAGGAATTACAGAGCAGTGAGGACTGTCTTGTCAGTTGGTATAATAATTACAACCACAGATGAGCAGCAGTGTAAAATAATCACAGCCAGCAGTCTGCAGCATCCAGTCTGTCCCAGGAAGACTCTTGATATGTGACCCACACCTGGGCACTAAGCGCTGAGCAGGTCGGGCACACTCAGGTTGGGGCTGCCAGCTAGGAGTAGGCAGGGACAGTGGGAAAGAAGTGGCTTCCCAAAAGACAGGAGGTAGAGGCCCAGCTTCCTGTGTGACTTACAACTGAGGGAGGCAGAAAGGAAAAGGGCTGCTCAGTTACAGAACAAGTGTTTACGTGGCGGGGGCATTCTTTTTTTTTTTTTTTTTTTTAATTTTAAAGAGAAGAAAAAACAAAACAAATCAAAAGAAGAACAAATTTTCAAACAAACATAATAGGAGGGTAACAATGGTTAATACATTACGTATTACTATCTTTAAGTTAGTTATTCAGGACACCAGACATTAGCATTCAATTGTCCAAACATTATTGGCACAAACCTTACTCTTCAATGAACTAAGTAAAAATGGTAGTGTATCTATCTTAACCATCTTATATATATATATATATACAATTTTTTTCCCTTTCCCTTCTTTCTTTTCCCTATTCCAGTCTCTCTTTCCTTTTGACCAGTTTCTTTTTGATTCACCATGTCTATTGTACATTTTGGATCTTATTTACTCTTTCAGTTTCTCATACTAGAGAGATAATACGATGCTTACACATGTGCTTCTGGTTTATTTCACTTATGAGTATTTTCTCGAGTTGCATCCATTTACCTATAAAAGTCTCCAGTTTATCCTTCTTAATGGCTGAATAGTACTCCATTGTATAAAAATACCACATCTTTCTTATCCATTCCTCAGTTGATGGGCATTTGGGTTGTTTCCAAGATCTGGCTATTACAAATTGTGCTGCTATAAACATGGGTGCACATATATCGCTGTGGTACGATGTTTTTAATTCTTCTGGGAAGATGCCCAGAAGGGGAATAGCTGGGTCAAATGGGACCTCCAACCCTAGTTTTCTGAGGAATCTCCACACTGACTTCCACAGTGGCTGTACCAGTCGACACTCGTGGCGGGGGCATTCTACATGCTGGAGATGCGGAAATGACCCAGGCTTTGCAGACAAAGAAAACATCCCCTGCACCCTCTGAAGCCTCCCTGGAAGACAGTGTCGAAGACATGGGACAGGAGAAGAGGCCTGCAGTTCACCATGACAGCCGGGTGCTGGTTGCCCACCACCCACTGTCACTCAGGAGCTCGTACACCTCCCTATGGGGGTGGGAAATGTTGCCAATTTTGAGGGCTTGTCAGTGATTACTGGGGAGAATGAATGGCCCCAGGGATAGAAATTAGCTCTTATAAAGATCATCTTTTGACCAGGTATGATGGCACATACCTGTAATCCCAGCTACTTGGGAGATTGAGGCAGGAGGATCACAAGCTCAAGGCCAGCCTGTCTTAGCAAGACACTGTCTCACAATAAAAAGAAAAATGGTCTGGGGATATAGCTCGATGGTAGAGAGCTTGATTCAATCCCCAGTACTTAAAAACGAAAAACAAAGCTACTAAGTGCAGCAAGTGGAGCTTGAACGCAGGTGCCCCTGCTGTTAATCACAGGGATGCTCAGTGTCCCAGCCCAGGGGCTTGGGCCTGGGTGTGAGTGAGGACCTGGCAGAGAGGCCACAGAGCAGCAGCAAACAGAAGCCTGGGGCTCTAGAGCCGGTGCAGCTGACCGTGAGGAAGGCTGATACTGCCCAGCTTGCAGAGCAGCCTGCAGTACCTTCATGAGGTGAGCAGTCTCATCAGCAATAGCCTGCCTGGCAGACAAGACAGCGGAAGGAGCTCTAGGACACTGTCTGCATCCCCTGCTGGCCCAAGGCCTTGGGAGGTCACTCTGCCATCACCGCCGGACCTCCTCATGGGGTCACGGTTCTATTGCAGCTTCGCATTTTAAATATTCCACTGTAGTGCTATCTATGACTGCAGGAACTGTCTCATCGGTTTTGTTTTTTGTCACTCTTATCAGCTAGGCAATAGTCGATGAGTGAACAATAAGTGCAAGCACAAATGAGTGAATGCTGGCCTATCAGTAATGACTGGTTTGGGTTGGAAGGCTGCTCCCTACCTCTCGGCAGGCAGCGCTGCCCAAGAGGGAGCCGGACCTCTCTGTGTGCAGAGGGACACACAGGAGCTGGGTAGAGTGGGGCCGTGCGGCAGAGAACAGAGAACGCAGGAAGGTAGGAGAGATGGGTGGTTGGCACCTGGGAAACAAGGCAGGTGGGGAGGACAGAGGCCTGGGCTCGCAGGCTACACAGCCGCCTTAGTACCGGAGGGGGCCCAGGCTGGATCAGAGTGGGCCAGGGGCTTCAGCCGCATGTGTGCAGGAGCCACTGGGACTCCTGAGAGACTGCCGTGATGAAGCCAGGGAGCTGAGGCATCGAGACCCCCGATTTCTGCCCTGAGAAATGCTAGGAACAATGGTGGAGTAGCACAGAGCCAGACCCAGCCGAGTGACCTGATCCGGCTCTTCTGTTCACCAGCTATGTGACCTGAGCAAGTTACTTGGTCACTGTGTGCCACAGATTCCTTCTTTGTAGGATGGAGACAGTGACGGTATCCGCCTCAGCTGTTGTTAGGAAGATTAAATGAGCTGGTACATAGGAAGCACTTAGAATAAGGCCCAACAGTCGTAAATTCTGTGTTAGTGTGAGCTAGTATTGTTGATTATAAAAAGGGGAAGGAGAAGCTTGGTTTCAGACCAGAAGGAAGGCTTTTCTTTCATTCTTTTGTTCATTCATTCCTTTTTTTTTTTTTTTTTGCTTGTTCAACATTTAAACTTTTTTATTAATATAATTTTGGCTGGATATGATGCTGCACCCCCATAATCCCAGCTACTCAAGAGGCTGAGGATACAAGTTTGAGGCCAGCCTGGGGAACTTAGCCAGACCTTGTCTCAAAATAAGATTTTAAAATGAGCTGGGACTGTAGCTCACTGGCAGAGCACTTGCCTAGCATGTACAAGGTGCTGGGTTCCATCCCCAGTACTGCAAAAATGAATATATTATTTTTAAATCGACACATTATAATTATACCTATTTTTGGGCCCAGTGTGGCATTTCAGTACATGTATATATACGCAGTGATCAGATCAGGGTCATTGCCACATCTAGCAACTCAGACATTTGCCATTTCTTTGCGCTAGGAACATCCAAATCAACTCTATTAGCTATGTTGAAGTATTCAGCTGGTCGTGTGAGCCATAGCTATCCTGTGGTGCCATAGAACTGTGGAAGTTATTCCCCGTGCCTGGGTGTGCCCTGTACTCACTAACCATCCTCTCTCCACCCCCTGCCTTCCACACCCCCTTCCAGGCTCTGGTACCTACTCATCTGCTCTCTGCTTCTTTCAGATCAACTAGAGCTGCTATATATAAGTGAGAACACATAGTATTTGTCTTTCTGTGTCTAAATGATTTCACTTAACAAAATGTCCTGGCCAAAAGGAAACTAGTTGGAAAAGTTCCACATGCATGTAAAAATACAGACTTGGATTAGAGAGAATTAGACCTGAAAGGGATCCCAGTGTTGTCCACTGTGCAAGCAGTATTTTCTGTGAAGTTTGACAGGTGGGTGCCTCAAAACCAAGCATTTTCTGTCTTTCATTCTCCCACTTAAGAGTTAATGCTGTAATGTCATCTCTAAAAATCAAATCTTCATTCTAAAAAAAAAATAGAAATAAACACCCCCTCCTTGACACCTTGGGGCTGGGTTTTGTGTGACATCCTCTGGTCCCCTTTCCCCCGCCTTAGTCAGCGACAGCTGGCACTGCCAAAAATAAGCTGTGCTCCCTCAGCCCCTGTGGAGAGGATGATGGCGCTGACCCCAGACCCACGCTCTCACACAACCCCAGACTCTGGTGCCGGTGGAACTGTTTGTTTTGAGTGGGCAGCAGCAGAAATATAGCAGAGAGCCACTTCTAGCACACGAGTTAGGCAGGCAGGATCTGGCCTTTCTGTGGTGACAGAATGTCTGACTCGAGCCAGCCAGGAGTCCAGGGATGAATGATACCCAGGTCCAATTTACATCGTGTCTTAGCATCGCCGTGCAGGGTTGCAGCCCTGACCTCCCCTGAGTCTGAGTAGAAAATGTCGCACACAGGTCTGCTGAGGTGAGTGGCAATTAGGTGGTGTTTTCTTTCAGACACTGCGGCCAACACATGGGCAAGCTGTTGATTCTCTTGACAAAGATGAGGGGACACTTGGTCAGATGTGACGGTCGAGAAGAGGGCGAAGATTGTTTTTCTTGTGTGAGAAACCCAAAGAGTAAAAAAGGAGCATAGTGGAGAAGATATATTGGGAAGTAGGAAGAACAGGTTTCAGTGGGAAGGGGAACAAGGGAGGGGAGGAGGAGAAGGAAAAAGGAAAGGAAAAACACGGAAACAAAGCTTTTGTGAATGGGGAGGAGAAGAAGAGTTGAAGGGAGGGGAGGGGAATGGGAAAAAAAGAATTAAGATATACTACATACAGGTGCAGATTCCCTATGATGAATGTGAGCAATATGTATGACAAATGTGTACTAATTAAAAAATAAAGTTATAAAAAACAAGAGGGTGAAAGCAAACTGCACATCCCACTGCTCTTCCTCAATGAAAGCTTGAAAATGACAGCTCGCCCCCAGCCGAGAGGCGAGCCTTAGATGCCCACCCTCCATAGACAGGGGTTGCATTACAGGGACTGCACTGTGACATGGTCCTATTTCACACATGGCCTTTTTGAGAAAGGAAATAGAAGGCCTAAGAGGTAGGCATGAAAGAAAGGAAGGGGAAGTTGGATGATGACGCCCAAAGGCTCTTTGTGCTGGAATAAATGCCTGCAAAAGAAAACGGGGAGCAACGGCAGATACTGTCTCCGAGCACAGCTAACCCAGCTCCTGTGAGAACTGCGGAGGGGTGGAGCGCCTGTGCGCAAGCGGGCAGGACTCTACGGCGACGTCCTGGGCTTTGTCTCCTTTGCACAATGTGCCAGATTGCCTATTTAAATCCTGACAAAGGAGCTTCTCCTCATGCACAGGGCCTCACGCAAAGGCTCTTCTCAAGTGTGGGAGCCGCTTTCCAACGAGATGTGCTGGTGACCGTGCCGGGGATGGCCTGCAGCCTCGGTCTCCCGCGCAGTTGGCAGGGACACATTCCCAGCTGCGGCGCCCTCAGCAGTCAGTCCTGCTGAGTCTTCCTGTGGCGGCACTGGGTCCGCGGTGGAGCGAGTGCTGATGATGGGGGGCCCTGTGCCCCTCCTCTTCCCTCGGGTGTGCCGTCGCTCCAGGCAGGGACCCCAGGCCTTCTGATTCTTAGCTCTAGCTGAATCTTGCAGTTTCCACTGAGATTTTTTTTTTTTTTTTTTTAGTGTTTGGCTGTAATTGAGCAAATGTTTCTTTGTTCTCTATACTTTCTAGCAGTGATAAATGCCGTGAGGCTCTTTTGTACACCGCTGTCTTACCTGGGCTAGTCTGTGGACAGTCCCTGAATGTGCAAGACGGAAACCATTGGAATGCTTGTCCTGTGGAGTGAACAGCAGGCGCTCAGAGCTCAGGCTGACATGCTAGGGATGACTGACTCCTGCAGCGGGCAGTGTTTGGTGTGGGCCGGGGTGCGGGGATGGGAAGCCTCACACGGCACATGGCCGCCTAGAGGGTGGGAGCAGGGTGACCTGTTAGGTGCCTCCCAGCTTGGAGTTCTGCGGTTCTCCTGAGGTCACAGTACTGCACTCCGCAGAGCTGGCGTGGGGAGGGAGAACCTTTGCAGTGCCGGAGGTGACAGCTGATCAGCTCTGTGGGCTGTAAGACAGGGATAAAGGCACAGTCACTTAGCTAGGGCCAAAAGAAGGAACATGGGAATTGGCAGGGCAGTTAGAGAAGCCAAAGGACCCTCATGTCCGGTTACAGGTGTTGAGAGAACTAAAGGTTCACCTGCACTGACCCCTGCCTCTGGCCCCTGCGTGTCCCTGAAATCCACTGCTCTGGGCAGTGTGCCCGTTGAGCAACGTCTTCCAAGGACTCATATCAAGATGGGCGAATATCTGGAGACGGAGCGCCTCGTTACTTGATCCATACCTAGCAATGTCTGGTAGTATTAGGCAACCCCTTTCCCTCCCTGGGCCCTAGGGGTACCTGTGTGTTGAGTCCTAGTGTCATTAGATGGGGTCCATGGAGGTCCCCCTAAAAAGAAGATGTGGGCTTCAGCTTGCCTGGCCAGGTTCTTGACTGGTCATCACAGAAAGGCATTCGGGGTGGGTCGGAGAGGCGAGGCCATTCATCAGACAGAATCAGCGAAGTACACACTTGGCAGGAGAGCTGTCAGGCCTGGGCTTGGGGTGTTCATGTGGCCTTGGGGTGTCCTCCGGATGGGTGGCTTAGGATGTCTATTCCTTGAGTTATTTATCTTTTGTGTGTGTGTGTGTGGGTACCGGGGGTTAACCTCAGGACCTTGCACGCCAGCAGGTGCCCATGCCGCTGAGTGATATCACCGGCCCTTTTTTCGTATGTGGGTTCCGGGAGTCGAACTCAGGACCTCGCACTTGCCAGGCAGGCGCTTATGCCGCTGAGCCATCTCACTGGCCCGAGTTATTTATCTTTTACCTAATGTCCTTCAGGTTACCCGTTAGCAGGCTAAAGTGAAAACTGACTTACCAATGGGGTTAAAATGAGTTTGCATGTGTTTGAAGTTTAGTGATATGGTACCGGATTAACAGACTGTTTCTTTAAGTGTGGAAGTCTTTGGAATTTGTGGATTTATAGCATCTCAAGAAAAACACAGGCCGAATTTATGGACTTATTGTATCTTTAAGACTCTTAAAGGCCAGGTGTGGTGGCGCATGCCTGTAATCCCAGCACTAGGGAGGCTGAGGCAGGAGGATCACAAATTCAAGGCCAGCCTAGTTTAAAAGAGCTGGAGATGTAGCTCAGTGGGACAGCACTCATCCAGCATTGCACAGGGCTTCAAGAACTCCTGTACCATAAAAAAAGACTGAGGAGAGGAGAGGAGAGTCCTTGTCTCATTCCTGATATTAGGGGAAAGCACTTGGTCTTCCTCTGGTAAGGATGATGTTAGATGTAGACTTATTTAGATGCTTTTTTTTTTAATTGAAGAGGTTCCCTTCTATTCCTCACTTGATGAGAATTTTTAGTAAGAATGGATGTTGAATTTTAGCAAATGCCTTTTCTGCACTCATTGAGATGATCATACGATTTTTTTCTTGCTTACATTGTAAATGCTGAATTGCACTGACTGAGTGATTTAAGTTTTGGAGTCTGTTCTGGCAGCCAAATCAGTCTGCCCTTTCCAGCTTGCTTTGAAGCTTTGTAATGGATTCATAGCCACCTGAATCGCAGGGCTCATTTAGTCCCACTCCTAAGACTTTTCAAGAGCTCTGCCTATTGTCCCATCCACACACAGTAATAACTGTGCCTTAAAAGAAGTAAGAAAATGACTTATTCTGAGCCAGATGAGTGACCATGGCCGGTAATATGGATTCAAGTTTTGCTGAGTGATGTGTTCCAAAGTGAAAGAGATTACGTGAACTTTTCTAGCCAAAGAACAAAGAAAATCACAAGTGAATACATTCAGCAAATACATTAGCAGGAGCATTAGGTCGCAGGCTACAGCTAAGTGGGGCGGATCTTTTCTGTAGACTCAGATGTTGTAGCATTCTTCTCCTTAGACTCCGTGGAAGCTGGAGGCCTGATGAGCTTAACGCATTCTGAGCTTACCTAGCCACAAGAACATTAGGTCAGCTATGAGGGCTAACAGTTAGTGGCTATTCTTCTAAGGAAGCCTGAGATAATCTTGACTGAGGACACATAACGCACCATCTCTCCAACGGTCACCATGTTCCACACAGCCGTGGTCAGTCTGCAGGATCTTTCATACAGATGCAGCAGGTCCAGATGAAGTAGGATAGAAGATTTTGTAAAAATAGGCCGAAAGGTGACAAGGAAGTTGGGATTTTAAAACTGTACTTTTAAGAAAAAGCAGTACTTCAGGAAACTCAAAAAAATTCCTTAAAACACAGTAAGCCCAGAACTTGGGCTCTGGACCGTCCTTTTCACCTGTAAGTTGTGCATCCTTCACCCTCAAGGAAGCAGCAATACTAGCGGGTAACAGATCTCACCTTCATCTACTGTAAGCTTGCGTAGGGGTGCAGACCTGTAATCCTCGCACTCTGGAGGCTGAGGCAGGAGGATCATGAGTGTGAGGACAGCCTGGACTATATAGTGACACCCTAGCTCAACAAAGTGAAAAAAGAAAAGGACGGTATAAACAGAATGGAAATGTCCATAAAAGAAGAGTGCCAACGCCTCTTGACATGTGTCTTGCACTATTAAGGTGTTTTTCCTCTTTCAGGGTTGCCTGGAGCTACAGGAAATCCAGGGGAAAAGGGCGAGAAGGGAGACCCCGGGGAACTGGGCTTGCCTGGAAATGAGGGCCCACCAGGACCGAAGGGCGAGAAGGGAGACAAAGGAGATGTGTCCAACGACGTGCTGCCGGCAGGTAGGGCCCACCTGCTCTCCACTCCCGGGACACCGCGTCTCCTCTCTCAGTCTGCATCCATGGCCCTCCCTCTGTTCTGCAGCAACTTCTGGAATTCTGTACATTCAAAGAGGACAAAGCTGTGTGTGTTTCTCCATGTGGGCAAGACCAGATGTGGACCTAAGCATGAGCCTTTTTTTTTTTCAGCACAGGGGATTGAACCCAGGACCTTTGCACTGAGCTACATCCCTAGCCCTGAGCTACATCCCCAAGTCACTGAGTTGTCTAGGCTGGTCTCAGACTTGTGATCCTCCTGCCTCAGCCTCCCAGAGTGCTGGGATTACAGGCCTGCAGCAACACACCTGGCCTGTATGAGTGATTTAAATAACCAGAGCTAAAAGCCGTTGTTGGATTCCATGGAATGAAGGAAGGTTCCTTTTTTCAAATACCTGTTGAAATCCAGCACAGTCCAGAATAGGAAGGTAACCATGCCACTGGAGATTCCTCAGAGACAACGGCACAAGCACTTCTTCCCAGTCATGGTTGAGCCATTTGCAGGCCCTGATCCTAAGCTGTTTGCCACAGAATTGGGGTAACATTCAGTGGCTTGTTTTCTGGTCCAGAGTAAAAGTAGTTAGTTGGTGTGTGTTTAGAGGAGGCTGAGGCAGAAAGAGTTGGTGACAGCTGATGGTCATGGAGGAGGACACAAAAGAATTTTAAAATCACAATACTTTGGAGACCATCTATGTCACAAAAACATAACTATTCTGTTAATACAGTGGTACCTTGGTTCATGAGCTCAATTCTTTCCACCATTCTGGTCACAAACCAAACTGGGTGAGAACCGAAACAAATTTCCCTGTAAGGTCAATGCTGACCCTAATCGTTGAATTTGATTTGGTTCTCATCCAACTCAGTTTGCAACCAGAATCGTGGAAAGAATCAAGTTTGTGAACTGAGGTACCACTATGAGGTGTGATGGAAAAATACAGTGAATGCTTAAATTTTTAAAAGTTTATTATAGTAAAAGACACATTGCCACTAATTCCCCCAAAACACACTCCCCTTCACTCCAAACACACTTATCTCATGCTTCTTGCACTTTCTGAAGCAGTTCTGAAGTCCTCTTTCATGAGTATTTTTAGTTGTGCAGTGAAGCTGCCTCAGTGTCCTGAGTTGATTCAAAACATTGACTTTAGGGAAGATCCAGGAGTCACACAGCACCAGATCTAGTGAATACAGTGGATGAGGACATGCTGTAATGTCCTTTCCACTGAATGGCACTTGGCAGCAGCATTCACCGTATTTTTGATTATAGCTCATAAACACATTCACAAAAGAGGACTCCCAGAACTGCTTCTGAAAATGCCAAGAACAACGGGATAAGTGTGTTAGAAAGGAGGAGGAGAATTTTGAAGGGGATTCATGGCAATGTGTCTGTTACCATAATAAATTTTTAAAAATTGAAACATTCACCATATACTTGGATCACCCCTTGCACACACCCAGCATATCACATTCCCCTGCTGCTGAGTGAGGGGGTGAAAAGCCATTCTGGAAAACACCATGCTTGAGTGTTGAGTACACTGCGACACAAGCGACCAGGCCAGAGGCAAACTGCAGGGTGCGCCCTCTGTGGAATGGAGCAGGGTAGAAGGTGCCTGCAGACCCCCACCCTTCCAGAGTGGACAGAGCTCCCCGCCTTGGCCCCCCACTTGCCCACTCTAGAGAGACTGAAGGGAGTCACCTGGTCTGGTGGGGATGACGCAGTGGAAGAGAACCGGGCTGTCCAGTCTCCATCCAGGAGGGGAGACTCAAAGAGCCGACAGTCCAGAGTGGCATCTTCATGTCAGCTCTGGAACCAACTTGACTCCTGAAAGGGCTTCACTCACTTTGGGCACCAGAAATTAGAGGTGTGGCTGCCTCCATGTGTATAGGGATTAGAGCTGTGAAGCCATTCATAGCAATGACCTCATTGGTCCCCAGAGCATGGGGCAGGGATTAGGAGAATTTGGAGGGGAAGAAACAGGCCCAGGAGGATTAAGTTCTCTGCCCAAGGTGAGGGAGCTGAACAGAAGCAGAGCCTGCAGTGAGCTCACTGCAGACCCAGGTCCTGCTCTGGACAGGTTGTGACCTTGGCCAAATCACTTCCCCTCTCTGGGACCGAGTCTCCCGAGGGTCCCACCACTGCCTCACAGGTGGTGTCTTAGCCACTTTCTAGTCACTGGGACACCATACCTAACACCCACAACATAAAGGAGGAGAGGTTTGTTTTGGCTCACATTTTCGGAAGTTTTAGTCCATGTACAGCTAGCTTAAATACAGAAACGGCATGGTGGAAGGGCCTGGCGGAAAGAAGCTGCTCACATCATGGCAGCAGGGAAGCAGAGAGCAGAGAGGAAGGGGTGATTCACCCTTCCAGGCCACACCCCCAGCAACTGGCCTCTCCTGACTGGACCCCGCCTCCTAGCAGCCAGTCAGCTAGATCCACCCCATGGTCCCCTCCTTTTCTGAAAGCCCCACCGAGGGGCGTGTGGGGCTCCTGGGGGACATCTATATCTAAACAAGAGCAGATGGTTTAGAAGAATGATGGAGAGATTGTAAAACTCTTAGCACAGTTCCTGGCATGTAGTAGGTCCTCAGTCCCTCCTGGGGTGCCAAAGCAAGTCACCTCAGGGAAGGGGCAAGCTCAGTGGAACCCCCAGAGCGGCCCGCTTATCCTTTCCCTCATGCGAAACCCTGTTCCTGTGGATAGCACCACATCAATTTCTCTCTCGCTCTCTCTCCAGGTGCCAAAGGTGACCAAGGCCCCCCTGGCCCACCCGGGCCCCCAGGCCCCCCCGGCCCTCCTGGGCCCCCTGGAAGCAGAAGAGCCAAGGGCCCTCGGCAGCCAAACGCATTCAACGGCCAGTGCTCAGGTCACCAACCCCTGCCCCGGGTACCCACCATTCCCCGAAGGATCCCGAATTGGTCTGTACCCCTGGCTTTGTGGCCAGATTTTCTAAAACAGAGGGAGGAGATCTTGCCCCAAATGTGAGTCCCCCGTGGAGGTGCTCGCAGGAGCTCCAGGCGGTCCGTCCTGGGAAAGAGGAAAGGTGGGGAATGGAGCCCCCGGCCCCGCTCTCCTGCCTCTCCCTGTTCATCTCCGGCCCCTCCTCCTCCCCCTGCGGAAGCCCCTGAAGGCAGCGCTGCTGACCTTCTGCAGCAGTGGTCACCTGGGAGAGTGAAGGCTCGACGGAGGCTCGGGCAGTGACAGGGCAGCTGGGCGGGTGCACTCCCACGGATGTCACTACAGTGCAGGGGTGGGACCTTGTGACCTCCTCATGGAGCCACACCCCAGCCCTGCACCACCCGTGACTAAATGCTGGTGATGTGCCAGGTGTGGTGCGAGGTGCTTTGTTCTTTCAATCCTCACAACCATCCTACCGTACTGGCATCTGCATCGTCTCCACATCACGACTCAAAAGCGACACCTGTGACACCACGTCTCTTGTCCAAGGTCACTGTGTTAGGGACTCAACCCCAAGCCGCCTGGCTGTGCAGCCCCAGCTCTGACAGCATCTTCCTTCTGGAGAGGGGGTCACACCTGGGGACCTGGCCCGGCCACCCGAGGGCAGGGAGTGCCTGTCCAGCACGCCCAGAGGACTCGTCCTTCAGCGAGTCTGTGGCAGGGGCCCTGTGAGGTCGCACGTTCATTAGAAATCAAGGGTCACAAGGAGAAATCAAGGAGTGGAAAATGTTTCTAGGTGACTTTAGTACTTACTCCAGGATGAGCTGACCCAGGCAGGCCACCGAACTTCCTCCAGGAAGCATGGCGCGGCAGCGGGAGCAGAGGCCCTGGGTGGAGTTTCTCCCAGACTCCTAAGCGGTCTCGTCTGTTGTGTGGCACCCTGTTCTCTCAGGATGACCTCTTAGGGCCCAGCACTCCGCTGTCCAAGAGGGCAGACCTGGGCTTTCAAAGATGTCACCACCTGTCCCCTGGGGAGCACAGCCTGATAACTATTCAGCCCCTCAGCTAGCAGAGGGGTTTGATGTTGAATGGCAGAAGTCTCTCCCCTCCTTGGCTCCTGAGTGTGCCTGTCACCTGGGAGGAGAGGTCTGATCTGAGCTTTTGTAGAAATTCTCTTTGCCAGAGGCTCTATCACCATCCAGTCATGACAGCTGCCTTCCCTGAGCGGCTGTGTCTTCCACTCTGCCTGAGGAACAGAGTCCTGGGCTGCCGGCCGCTTGCATCTGTGCTTGGCCCTCTTCCCTGCTGCAATCCCATTTCTTTAATGCACTTTAGTTCCTGGAGTGCACGAGACCAGAGGCAGCAAGATCGCATGTGGGGTTGTAACAGTTCCAAGACTGCTGTCCTCAGGGCTTCAGAGAAAGGACTCATCCCGCTGGAGACCTTGGAGGGCTCAGCCCCTTCCAGCTTTCCCGAGAGCCTCCCCGTGGCAGTGGACGGGCTGCCCTTTCTGTCTCAGGGTTTGCCCAGGGGAGCAGGCCTGGACCCTTCCAGAGTGCCCAGCCAGCCCCAGTCCACAGGCCCAGGCCAGCCCTGTCACCTGCCCACCAGCCACCACACTCCCCCCGCACCAGCTTCACTTCTTTTCATTAAGAGGACCGTGACAAGGCAGGTGGCCTCCAACCCTCAAGAACTAGGGGTCCCCACACGTCTTCGTGCAGAGGATCAGCAGGCCAGGAATGGTGGCCCAGGCCGGGAAGCTACTTGATTCCTTCCTCCTTAGAAGCTCTGTGACGCCATCCCTGACACCTGTCCCAGGAAGACACAGGAAAGCAGGCCACCTTATCCTAAGGCTGCACCTTCCCGGCTCCTACCTGCTGCCCTGAGAGTGAAAATCCTTCCAGAACACTTGAGATGCTGCCTCCCAGGGAGACCAGGAAGGTGTCACCAAGCCTCTCTCTCCTGATGGCTGAGGGCTCCAACAGGCTGACTCAGGCCACTGTGTCCCCATTACTGACCACTGTGACTCAAATGTGTCCCCAGCTACACATGTGGGAAACTTAATGCCCTATGTAACTGTGATGGGAGGTGGGGTCCTTAAGAGGTGACTCAGTCATGAAGCCTCTGCCTCCGTCCATTATCACAGGAGAGGGTTCCTCACAAAGGATGGGTTCCAGTCTCTCATCATGGAATGCTGTGTCTCCACACCACCAGGGGCCCTCACCAGCTCCTGCCTTCTGTCTCAGACTTCCCATCTCCCGAACCATGTCCATCATAAGCTGCCCAGTCTCTGGTGCTCCCCCAGAGCAGCACAAAACAGACGGAGACACCAGTCCTCTCAGGACTGTCAGGACACAGTGGCCTGAGTCAGGATTGTGCTACCCTAGCGACTGTGGTTGTGCGAAGCTTGTGGGAAGCTCACCAAGTGGGGGACAGTGGAAGCACATGGCCTGGGGGTGCAAGAAACCTGGTGAACCTGTGTCACAGGGATGCTATGGGGCTGGGGTCTGGAATGGCTGGGGACAGCGGCAGCTGTAAAGCTAGGTCACCCCACTGTGCCAGCCGTGTCTGCTTTGACATTGCTGTTTCAGGTGAGACATGTGCTGTACCAAACGACGACACCCTGGTGGGAAAAGCTGATGAGAAAGGCAGTGACCAGCACTCCCCACAAGCAGGTACGGAGCAAAGCATCCTGGGACCTGGCGCAGCTCGGGTAGGGCGTTGCCGCCACGTGCAGGCCCCGGGTTGGATCTCAGCACTGAAAAACAAAAGAAAAAGAGCATCTTGTTTTGAAGTTCAAAAACTGGATGCCTTGAAGTCCTAAGTGGCAGGTGATTTTCTTTTCTCTTCTCTTCTCTTCTCTTCTCTTCCCTTCTCTTCTCTTCTCTTTTTTCTTTTCTTTTCTTTTCTTTTCTTTTGGCAGAATCCATGATTGCTTCCATTGGAAACCCCACACAGGTACTGAAAGTTACGGAGACGTTTGGGACGTGGATAAGAGAGTCTGCTAACAGGAGCGATGATCGGATTTGGGTGACCGAGCATTTTTCAGGTACCTGTACCGAACAGATGATCTGAATCTGTGTGGTGACTGCAGTGTTCCTCTTCCCTTCAGGGGTACCCTACCTCCGTGTGTAATCAGAAATCCCTGCTAGTGTCAGTCTGATAAATGGCTCCCTATTTTAGAAAATGGGCATACTTTCCCTCTTTGAACATGCTGGAGGCAGCCTTGCACTTCAGGTCCCAGGGACACAACGAGGGCATCCCAGTGTAGCCTGTCCAACTGGAGGCAGAGTGACCAGGAGGAACAGATAGCATGGCCACTGCAGGCCTTCTAATCCCAAGCCATGATGCAGAAGGGGTGTCAGGTTCCGCATGCACTGTCCGTGTATATCTAGGGCTGCCGCCGTCCTCGCAGTGTACTTTTGGCCATCTTTCTAGCATGTCTATTGGGTGGACAGTCCAGGGGAGAAGGTGAAGGGCCACCATGCAGTCACATGAGTTTGGCCCTAGTCACACTGTCCCAGAGGGAGGTGGGCAGGAACTGCCTGAGTGGTCATAGCATACTCCTTTCAGAAGGAGATGCTCTGGTTGGAAAGAGAGCTGCCAAAAAACAGCTTCTTTATTTCACGAAGGCTCACTGCTCGGTGGCACCAGCTGAGAAGGCTTTGGGGCCCAAAAGGAACTGGTGCCACAGTGCACTGATATGGTGCATTGGCGGTGGCTGTGCCAGCCGGGTAGCTGCAGGAGCCCCATGGTTTCCTGCCCCTAAACACTGCAATTCTGGGACAACTCCATCTGGAAGACTTTTCGGGGACCCATGGGGGCTGCTGTGTGAGCTCGGTGTCCGGGCTCTTCCATGGGAAGAGGAACCCTAGGAACTAGCTTCCAGCCTCCCTGACTCAGGCCAGCCCTGTGCCACCTCCCGCAGGCATCCTGGTGAAGGAGTTCCGGGACCAGGCATCGCTCCTGAATGGCAGCTACTCGTCCATCCTGCTTCCGCACTACTTCCATGGCTGCGGGCACACGGTCTACAATGGCGCCCTCTACTACCACAAGGGCGGTTCTAACACCATCGTGAGGTGAGCCCTGGCGCGGAGGTCTGCAGGCCGCCACCTCTGTCCCAGGGCTGGCATACACTCCGTGGTCCATCGGGGTTTGTTGTCAAGTGAGTCCCACGATGCCAGTCACAGCCCAGGGGATCTGGACACCACAGGGCGCCAGAGGCAGGACAGGTGGACCAGAGAGTGGCTGGAGCCCAGCTGTCCTGCCTTCAAGGAGGAAGTGGCCCAACCCAGGGCTCCCGGAGTGCGGTTCTGTTTTGTGGAGTTGGGACACAAGGAATTTCATGTCACAGCTGAGATCATTGGAAGCAAGGGACTGCGACCCTGAGTCAGGAGTCTTTGTCATCCTGATGGGGCCCTCGGAGGCCAGCTCAGCCCTTCTCTCTGCATCCCCGGGTTGGGGGAGGGTGCCCAAGTAGACCATGTCCAGGGTGGACCCTTGGACACTGTTGAAGCTCTGTCCTTATGGTTGAAGGAGAAATAAGCTCTGGGCTTTAGAAGCAGAAGCAGGTCATCTTGGGCAAATCAAGAAAGAGATACACTACAAACCAGGTGTGATGGCATACTCCTGTGATCCCAGCATACTGGGAGGCTGAGGCAGGAGGATCATAAATTTGAGTCCAGACTGCACACTTTAGTGACTTAGCAAGACCCTGTCTCAAAATAAAAAAAGACAGGGGATGTAGCTCAGTGCAGAAGCCCTGGGTTCAATCTCTGTATTACAAAACAAACAAACAAATAAGAACTATAAGCAAGGACACTTGATTTCTGGTCCCAACTCTTCCACTTCCTCTGTGCCCTTGAACAAGAAAGATGCCACTTCCTGTGGTCTCGGTGTCCTCAGTAAAGAGATGGACAAGAGCCTCTGGGTCCTCCCAGCTGTACCATATGAAGCAGGAGCCCCAGTGTCCTGAATGCCCTGGTCTGGGTTATCCAGGACACCAGACAGTACCCTGGGAGGACTGGGCCATCTCTTTCCCGCCCTCCTCCTCCCCTGTGAGGCCCAGCCTCCCGACCTTCTGGCCTTTGAGTGCCCAGATGAGGGTCTAGCAGTAAGATCATGCAGCAGACACAGGTGTGGGCATGGCCGGAAGGGCTTCTCCCCCACTCCTGCCTCCTTGCGCCTCCCCCACCAGACAGGCTCTTGTGCCCCTCGACAAGGACAGCAGATCTACGTCCTGCTGAGAGCCACCCAAAAGACATCCGCGGCCCCTGCTGCCATGCGAGGGACACTGTTGTCACAGGGTGGGGACGGGGCACTCTGGAGTGACACAGCGCCTGCCACACAGACCCTGCACCCTGCCCCATGCCAGGCGGCGGGTGGGAACCCGGGCCGCCCTTGCCGGGGATGCAGCTGCGGGGGCCAAGCCCAGGCTCAGCGGCGTCCTTCCACTCTCCCTCCTTCTGCCTCCTCAGGACTTGGGCTTTGCTGAGCGCTGCAGGTCCCAGCAGCCTGACATCAGGTTCTCTGCGGCTCTGTGTGCAGTCTGGTGGCACCCTCTGGTGTTTTCTTTTCACCTCATGTCCCTGCGTTGTCATCCCTGCATTTAGGCAGTTTTGAAATCATAATTTGTTTCTTTATATCATCTATATTTGGGGCCTGCAACTTGAACAGCCCAGGAGCCGGTAGTTTAACTTAGCAGCCACTCACCTGCCAAAACTGTCTACATGGCTCTGACTTGGTTATAGCTCTTCTCCGCTGGGGACATTTTTCTTATTTGAAATTTATGTGGAAACATTTTCCTAATATTCCAGCATGGAGTAAAAGAATAATCACAACTTGGAGTTAGAAAACTTGTTCAGCCTCTGGGCCTACTGCTTGTATTCAGGGCCTGGCCACTTCTCTCTCCTTTGTAAAATGAAAGGATTGGGTGAGGTCATCTTTACAAGCTCAGCTCCAAGAATCATTGGGAGGGCATCTCAGGAGCTCGGCACAGCAGGCGCCAGTCCTGGCTAGGTCACATGGCCAGGAAGTGGCTGCTTAGGTGTGCAAATGTTCGTGCTCAGGGAGGAGTATCTTTACACCACTGCTGCCTCCCGTGTTCCTGCTGGCACGGGCTGGTCACTGTCCCCTGCGTTCGCCACCCGCAGCATAAAGGTTCCAGCAGAACAGGCTTCCCTGGAGCTGGTTAGCAATGCACACCCCACCCAGGCCAGCGAACTCAGGGCAACAAATCACAAGAGTGCCAACTCACATCTGCTTTTCTTTAAACGTATTTCAGATTTGAATTTGGCAAAGAAACATCCCAAACTCTGAAGCTCGAGAACGCCTTGTATTTTGATCGGAAATACCTTTTTGCAAATTCCAAGACTTACTTCAACCTAGCTGTAGATGAAAAAGGCCTTTGGATCATCTATACGTCCAGTGTGGACAGCTCGAGCATGGTCGTCGCACAGCTGGAGGAGAGGACATTCTCTGTCACGCAGCTCATCAATACCACATACCCCAAGTCCAAGGCCGGCAATGCCTTCATAGCTCGGGGAATCCTCTACGTCACAGACACCAAGGATATGAGAATAACGTTTGCCTTTGATCTGTTAGGAGGGAAACAGATCAACGCGAACTTTAACTTAAGAACCTCCCAAGCTGCCCTTGCCATGTTAGCGTACAACATGCGAGATCAGCATCTATATTCGTGGGAAGATGGTCACTTAATGCTTTACCCTGTGCAGTTCTTGTCCGCTAGATTAAACCAGTGATGTGCTGCTTTCCTTCCCCTCAGTACCTGGCAGATGTTCTCTGGGGCCAGCGCAATCACCACAGAAAATTTGTCTTTCAGGGTAGCTGATATTTAGAACAAGATGTCATGACATTAGTGTTCATGTGGTCATGAGCCTCCCCCAAGAGCAGATTGCGTAGTGAGTTGCAGCAGATCGGAAGCTGAAATGGCTGAGCCTCAGCGTCGGGCACGTTAGCACTCCTTCCTTGGGCCCCATTGGTAATAGAAGCAGCTGGCTAAGATAACTGAATGATTCCCCCTACTTGTAGGAAATTCTGATTTTTGGCTGTTACCTTTCTCATGACTTTTACATATCTGTTCTATTTTGTTTCTTTAGCCACAGTGAGCAAGTTTGCCTTCGAGTTGATAGTCCCTGTTACTTGAGCAATGAATTCCACATTGGCACCTGGGGAAGGTGCATGGGCCCTTGAAGTCTTCTAAAGCACCAGGGTATCCATAGTTTATCACTCTTCTCTACACGTGCACCTGCCAGCACAGAATGTCCTTGGCACCTGATGGCAACTCTGAGATCAGCAAAAGCCAGAAGTGCTACATGCTTGGGTTTCTCCATGAAACACAATCAGGCCGTTCAAGTTCCTGTCAGTCTCTGATGGGCTGCTCTGCCCCTGAGGGTCACTGGATCCTTGGGTCATTCTGCAGCGATGGGTCCAGTATCAGAGCACTAAACCTGGAGTGAGTGCGCATCGATGTGGCCAGGCCCAGGCAGTTTTCGGGAGAGAGGCGCCTTTGTACTTAGTGTCTAGAACAAGGCTGGGCCACCTGGCTCCAGGGCCAAAGCCAGCCCATTGCTGCTGTTGTGAATAAAGTTTTATTAGCACATAGTCACACTCGCTGGTGTATGGGTCACAGTCCATGCCTACTTCCACTCCAGACAGCGGCAGGGGTGAGTGGTGGCAACAGGGACCACAGGACGCTGTGCTCTAGAGGACAGAGTGAGACTGATTCTTGGTGGCCTCGCCATAGCCGGCTTTGTTTTGTCCCGACTAAGACACGGAATTTGATACGGCTGGAGTCCTGGCAGAAGAGGCAGAGAGCGGCAGGACGCACTCGGTCCCCTTGGCCAGGATGCAGTGTACCTCGCTCCCAGGCGCACTTCAGCAAGTGTATTTCCTGCGGCTCGGGTCTTCAGACATCCTTCAGCCCGGCACAGCGCTCCGGGCAGAGGAGAGAAAGAGCTGGGGAAGTTGAACGCGGCCCTGGGGCCAGGAAGGGTCTGGGGTCGCCCTGCGGTGAGGCTGGTCGGCACACCCCGGTGCGTGCGTGCTGGAGCTGTCGCTACTCTCTGTGGCCCTGTGTCCTGGTTTGTACCTTACTAATGGAAGCCTTTTAAAACTTAAGGGCTGTGCTGATTTAAATATTTAAATCTCTTCATCCCTGAAACTACCCAGGCAGCCGTTGATGTGTTTGCTCTTGAGTTCTCAAGATAATGGGAATTTGATCCCCACCACACTTTTTAATTAGAGGTTGTGTCATATTACACAGTTTTAAAAAATACTCTTTTCAGATTCATGGCTTGTAATGAAGTCTCCTCTTTGATCAATGTGTCCAGTGAATGCTGGTGTTCTTTAAGGTATTTAAATATATGTACTGCTGTTTCCCAGCACAGTAGAGCTAGGTGTGAGTGTAATTTCATAACAACTAATTATATAAACATATATCATAGCAACCAGTTTAGTTATTGAATTAGTGTACATTCCTTGTATTCCTTTTAGAAAAACGCTTTAAAGTCACCAGTTTTGATATCTGAGCTATCTTGGGGTTCTGCTGTCTCTCTCATCTTTTTGAAACAAGGTCTTATACTGTGTTGCACAAGCTACTCTCAAACTCCTAATTTCAAGTGATCCTCCCGCCTCAGCATCCCTAGTATCTAGGACTATAGGCACACAACACCATGCCTGACTCCTTGGCCTCCTTAACAGTGGGTAACGAACTATATGGTCACTGTTACGGAAGCTCGAACTGGGATATTTTTGTTATGGTACAGTACTATAAGGACAACTAAGGTCGACCAGTGTCTAAGGGCAGTAGGTAATTGTATATTCTGGTTGACAGTCTGAACAGAATTAAAAGAATTAAGATTTTATTCTTTCCTGCAAACAGTACTTGGGTTTTTAAAAATGTTTGGGGCTCACTGCCACAAACCTAGTGTATATAAGTCAAGATGATGCTTTAGAGCGTAGTATTCTAATGTTTTAGAATGTAGTTCACATTCTAACTGGTAACCAGAGTTGCTTCAAAGCACTTTCCAAATATCTGCACTTCTGATGTCAGAATCAAACCAAATAATTCTGCAATTCTCCTGGAACCTAAAGGAGAGAGCTTCCTACTGGAAAGTAAATAAAACCATCCCTTCCAACCTCAAAGCCATGCTGGACCCTCTTTCAAAGCATTTCTTTGAAGCTGATTAGGTGTGGAGTTGAAGCTGCAGGTGGCCTGGCCTCAGGATATCACTAGGCACAGGTGTTAGGATAGAAAAATTTGTGGGCTGAAGTTTTCAAAGGAGGAATTCTGAGCTGGGGCATCTTCACAGTCTTATTGCCCACAAGGTCAGGAGGTGAAAAGTCAGACAGACCGAAGCCTTTTGCAGAGTCAGTGTCACCCCACACACCCAGAAAACATTCTGGCTGGCCGGGACACCTGACATCAAAGCCCAGCAGGAGGAGGAGACACAGGGCTGTGCAGATTTCTTCCAGCCGCCGGTGACCTTGTGTATTACACCAGGGGCCAGAACTCCCCATCTCTTATCACCAATTCTGAGCGACAGATGAATAATGATGAATGGTTTTGGTTGTAATTTATTTAATTTTAATCTAATTAGTCAAATTTAAAAAACTGTACTGTTATTTTACCTCTTATTAATTTATGTGTAATGTTTTAAACATTATAACCACCCCAAACAATATTGTGGTAGAATAATATCAGTTGCTCCTCTGTAGAAATTCACACATACTAGTTCCTCCTGGATACTGAAAACAAATCACGGGTGTGGACAGTATTTGCTATCAGAAAGCACAGAAGATGGAAATCTGGCAATGAGAACTAGGTATGCCTAGACAGAAATGCAAGGGGGTTTGCTAATGTATCAGTGTGACCAGGGCAGCTGAAAACCTCATATTTGGGGCTTAGGATAAAAACAAGGTCTGTGTGAGTCCTGGGCAGGGTCCTTCATCCTCCGGAGCCTCTGTTTCATTGTAAAAAATAAAGTATTATTATTTACCTCCCTAGATGTTTCTGTGTGAAATGCTCTGAAAATCATTCAATTCTTGGTAAATTGTAATTATACTTTTATAGTTTGCCCCTGCAGGGAACCAGAGTGACACTCTCCTCCCCATCTAATTGGGGCCACAGAAGCAGGCAGGGACATGGCATCGGTCACTTCCTCATGCTGGTCTGTGGGATCAGGGAGCAGGCACTGTAACAGCACCAAAAAATGTCCCTTAGTTACCCAGGAAAAAGAGCTCAAGAGCCTGCTCCCTCGGGACCCGCCCTAGAAGTGGCTCTGCGCCCAGGCAGCTTGAGCACACCTGCTGACGACTTCCATAACTGAAATACGGGGCAGTGTGATTGAAAATATGGTGAATATTGAAGTTTCTGTTGTTGTTGAATTCATTGCAATAAAAGATACATTGCCATCAATCCCCTCAAACTCTTCCCCTCACTTCAGACACAATTACCCCATCATTCTTGCCACTTTCTGCAGCAGCTCTGGAGTCCTCTTTCCTGAGTGTCTTTAGTTGCGCTGTCCTGGCTGCCTCAGTGTCCTGAATCCATTAAAAACATCTACCTTTTGTGGTCATTTTTTCTTTGGAGAGGAGCCGGAAGTTTCACGGTGCCAGATCTGGTGAATAAAGTGAATGAAGACACAGCATCATGTTTTTACAAAGCCCCCCTGTCCATCAGAGGGCACTTGGCAGCAACATTCACCATGTTTGATCACACCTCATAAAGACATTCACGAAAGAGGACTTCCCGAACTGCTTCAGAAAGTGGCAGGAACATGGGGTAAGTGTGTTCGAAGTGACAGGGAGTGTTTGAAGTAATGGGGTAATTAATGGACATGTGTTTAACTGAAATAATTTTTTAAAAATTTAAACATTCACTGTAATTTTTGATCACTCCTTGTACAAAGACAAAAGAGAAAATAGTAGTCTTGCCCTGTAGGGGCCTGTAAATGCGTGTGACCTTGAGCTATCCCACCTAGCTGTTCCCTGCAAGGCTGAAAATAAGGATGAAAGCAGTTTCACAGGCGATTTTGCAATCTGTTTGGATCAACTGCAGCAATGGAGCTAAGCTTTAATTTTAAGAAGTGTTCAGGCTACTTCTAGAAGGTGATTCTGTGTCTATGGTCTGGGGGTGTTTATGTCTTCTGCTTGTTTGCCAAAAAGTCACATCCACAGTTGGAATGATAAAGGCCTGAGCTAGACAGGACCTTCACAGGACATTCGAGAACCCTCTCACTTCAAGGTCCGGGACAGTGAGACCAGAGAAGACCCTCGGCCCAAGACAGCTGCTGGCCAGGCAGGAGCAGCACACTGTCCACCTCACTCGGCCACTGCCAGGGAACACTGGGCTTCCTGTCACTGGAAAGTAAAATACTTAACATCAAACATGTTTGTAAAAGGCACACCTCTTTATAAGGCTGGTATGCCTAACAGAGACTGGTCCCCAACAAAGATATTTTGTCACTGAGCAAAGCCAGTCAACACTTCCAGGGTAGATGGACCTGCTGGAATCCAGTCACTCTGAGGACACCACCTGGGACAGCCTTCCCTGCCGAGTGTAGACACTTCGCAGTAGCCACCGCTGGGTGTCACATCATGCCGTGGTGTCTTCCAGGCAGAGTGCCCCCGCCTGGGATCCTGAAATATATCTTCTCCCTACCCGGAGTTTAAATCTTCCACAAGTGCAGCAGACACTGTGACACGCTTGTGCTTGGATTCTGCTTCCAGAGCTGGGAGCTCTGTCCCCGCAGCCTTCGTCTGTAGAAGCTTCCAGACTGCACAGAGCCACATCCCTCACCCAGGGATGGGTCAACACATGGACAAGAAGACCTGGACACACCACCTCCCTAAGACCATTCTGGTGCCAGAGTCCCCATGGTTCAGCTAAGTGTGTCCCCAGGCCTGTGTCACAGACAGACCCCCTTCCCTCGCCTGCTACTCCTGGCCCTCCCTTTCAGGATGCTGGTCCCAAGGTGATCCGAGTGACTGCCTGCGGGCCAGCCTCCGCCTCCAGATTCGCTGGAGGGATCCCAACCACATAAACACAGCAGGCCAAGCAAATTTTAATTTCAGATCAACAGAACAGTTTAGTTAACACATGTCTCATAACTTTCATGGGCTATACTCACACTAAAAATTAATTCATTTGAAATTCCAATTTAACCAGGAGTCCTGTATTTCTATTTGCTAAATCTGACAACCCTGACCAGGTACAGACCCAGAAAGAAGCCACAGAGGTGGGGTGCAGAGTAGATGGGACACGAGCAGCCATAGGTCAGCGAGGAGGTCCAGCTGGTAAAATTTCGATGGTGATAAGCTCAAACAGCACTCAGGGGAGAGGACAGGACGCAGAAGCTCGGCCTCAGGTGTGTGAGATCTAGGGATAATGAGGATAAGGAGCCCGGGCCGCGTGGCACACACCTGCAGGCCTAGCATGCTGGGATTTCGACCCAGCCTAGGCAACTCTGTGACCTAGTAAGACCCTGTGTCAAAAAATAATAAAGTTAAATTAAAAGGACTGAGGATGTAGCTCAGTGCCTAAGGTCCTGGGTTCAATCCTCAGTACTCAGAAAAAGAAGAAAAAGAATGCGATCAGGTGGTCCTGCTAGGCTTGATTGGCACTCTGGAAATGAAAAGCTGAGCACGATTAATCCCCGAGTGCCTTCTTCTAAGCTCTTTTCACCCTAGCACTCCAGGAAGCTCCCGTCTCCTGCAGAAGGGCAGGGAAAGCTCAATGAGGACAGGGACTGGACTGCCAGAGTTGCCAGCCCCAAAGGTTAACGGTGCACTGGCCGAGGAAGCCTGCAGTGCCAAGGTGCCGAGCTTGGAAGCTGCCAGTAAGAGCGGGCTCTGCCTAGGGGGACACACCTGGCCTGGCCACTTGCAAGCTGCAGTTTGTGCAGAGTTCACAGGCATTTGGAAACAGGAGAGTCAAGAATGGGTTAAATCAAGTCAGTTGGCGAGCTTTTCTGTGACAGACCCGGTGATAGATATTTTGGGCTCTGTGGGCCACACAGTCTCTGTTGCCGCTACCAAGCTCTGAGGCTGTGGTTGAAAACAACCGCAGACAACACCTAAACAAATCAGGACAGCTCTATTCCAACAGAAGTTCACTTACTGACACTGAAATTTAAATTTCATGTAATTTCCACATGTCGTCAAATGTACTTTTCTTTTGATTTTGCTGTAACCACTTAAACATGTAAAAACCCAATGAACAAAAGTGTTGGGGGAGAATTGCCAGTTTACCAAGCCCTGGCTTAAGTCCTGCTGCCCTTGAGAGTGCTTGCAATGGAAAGCATTTTATCGGCCATGTCAAGAAGATGGGGTCACTGTGCCGACCTAAAGATTGTCACACACATGGGGTACAATACTTTTGTTTACTTTCCCCAAAGAGCCTAAAAAAGGAATAGCTTGGGGGTGACAACATCCATGTCACCATCAGAATGAACACTGGGTGGTTATGATGTGCCAGGCAGCACAGGAAATGCTTCACAGCTGTTAACTCCTTCGATCCTCGTGAGAAGTCTATCGGGTGTGTCCTTTTAGCCCCCTTTGCAGACTAAAAGGTTAAGAAACCCGATCAGCTTGGGAGTGCAGTGCCCCAACTGACCTTCCTGGGGTGGTGACGAGGGCGCATCCACAGGGGAGGAGGCTCAGCGGGCTCTCTTCTATCCTGTCTCTGCTGGTCCCTTATTCCTAGGAGTCTGGCAAGGTCAGCACCTTGACCCCCTTAGCAGAAGACATGGCTGTCTTGCTGGTTTTGCCCTTGGACATCTTTCTCCTCCCCTCCCCTCTGCCTAGTGCTGTAGGGTGAACCAATGGTGCGAGTACTGTGGCGGACACGCAGAGCCATCGACACACAAGCCAAGCTGCCCTCGCAGCCAGGCATCAGACAGCACTTGTTTCTAAACTAAAACCTCAGTATTCAGGTTTCATTGCAGCGTTGGCACTTTGCAATAAATAAGTGGGTTTTGGGTTGCAATGTGGGCATTTGGTCTCTAGAAGATTCTCTATCACTGCTCTACAGTATTCAAGGTGTGATCAAGAAATGCAGTGACTGTTTACTTTTTTTTTTGTGAGTACTGGGGGGTCGACCTCAGGACCTCGCACGCCAGCAGGCGCCCGTGCCGCTGAGTGATATCACCGGCCCTTTTTTCATATGTGGGTTCCGGGAGTCGAACTCGGGTCCTCGCGCTTGCCAGGCAGGCACTTACACGGCTGAGCCATCTCACCGGCCCTACATTTTAAAAAATTCATTACATTGCCATTTACCTCCCTCAAAATCCTCCCTCTTGCTTCAAACACACTCATCCCATTGCTCTTGTCACTTTCTGCAGCAGCTCTGGAGTCCTCTTTCCTGAGTATCTTCAGTTGTGCTGTCCTGGCTGCCTCTGTCCTGAATCCATTCAAAACGTTTCCCTTTCGTGGTCATGCTGACTTTGAAGAAGAGCGAGGAGTCACAGGGTGCCAGACGCAGTGAGTAAGGTGGGTGAGGACTCAGTGTCATGTTTTTACTTGATAGAAATTGCCATAAGTGTTTGAATAGCAAGGGGTGATCAAGTTAATGTTTAAAAATTGATTACAGTAAGGGACACAATGCCACTGATCCCCTCAAAATCCTCCCCTTCTCTTCAAATACTTATCCCATCGCTCTTGGCAATGCATCTTTACTTAAGTCCTTTTAATTTAAACATTCACCATATCTTTTGATCACCCCTTGTACTTGGGCTAATAGTAACATAGGCACTCCAGCCTTCTTTTGGTTCATACGTTTTCTATCTTATTTTTAACTGATGGGGTTTATATTAAGGTGGTTTTTGTATAGGCAGGACATAGTTGGCTTTTTTTTTTTTTTTTTTTTTTAACCTAATCTGACATGTTAGCCTTTTAATTGAGGTATTCAGACCGGGAAGTGGTAAACTGTGGCCTAGCTGGCTGCCTGTTTTTGTTCATTTTGTTGAAATGCAGCCACACCCAGTCGTTTTTGCATTGTCTGTCTGCTTTTGTGCTTATATCTATAGAATTATATATTCCAGTTGCTTCAGAGGCTTTATGACCTACAAGCTTAAAATATTTACTCTGGCCCTTTAAGAGGAGCAGCTTGTACCACTTTTCTTTTCTTTGCTTTATTTTTTTATTTTCTTGTTACTAATCAATAAAAAGCCCCCCAGTGGGACAGTCATGCATGTACTATCGGGGGCTCAAGCCACCCGGAGGCAAGACACATGAGTTACAGCCCCGAGGGGAATGTGTTAAATCTACTGTCATGACCTTGTTCCATCTATTCTTTTCCCCCTTTTCTTTCTTTTTTCGCTGTCTTTTGGATTAATTGGATATTTTTTATACTTTCATGATCTTTTCTTTCATGGCTTATTGATTACAATCGTGTTATTTTACTTTAGGTTTTACAGTGTGTGTCTTTTTGGAGCCTTTTAAGATACTAGTATTTCAACTGACAAAATTGTATTTGCTGTGTACAGCACGATGTCTTGAACGTGTGTACCCTGGGGAATGGCCAACTCAAGATAACTGGCACGTGTGTTACCTCACACACTTACATTTTTGTGGTGAGAATGATTAAAATCTCCTTTTACCGACTCTCAACTACACAGTCCATTGTTAGCCAGAGTCACGTGGCACGGTAGGTGTCTCGAGGTCCCCCCAGTGTCACCGACCCCTGCCACCCAGCCTTGCCCCATGCAGGGGCTAACCACCGCCCCACTCTGCTTGTGGGAGTCTAACTTCCTTACACTCCCGCCCGGCGAGACCCTGCCGCGTTGGTCTGTCTAGTCGCTCCCCGTGCGGGATGCCGGTCTCCGTGCGCGGGCGGGGGCCTCCGCACTGGCTGCCACTAGGCTGTTCCCATTCACGTCCCCGCCAGGGCTCCCTTCCCCGCGTGCTCACCAGGCTGCTGTGGCTCTGTGAGCCGGCCATTCTCGGAGGCGGAGGTGGAGCTCGCTGTGCTTCCCATGTGCATTTTGGTGACCAGTGATGATATTCAGCATTTTTTATAGACTTGTTGACCATTTGTATATCTTTTCAGAAAATATCCAAGTTTTTGCCCATTTTTAAACTTTGTTATTTTCTTTGTTTTGAGACAGGGTCTCTCTATGTACTTCAGGCTGGCCTTGTATCACTATGTAGCTCACACTAGCCTCAAACTCCCAGCAATCCTCCTGCCTCAGCCTCCCTAGTGCTGGGATTACAGGTGTATGCCACCATGTCTAGCTGTTTTCTCACTATTCAATGGTAAGCATTCTCTATATATTTGGGGCATTAACCCTTTACCAGATGTATGGTTGAAACGATGAAGTAGAGACAGAGACAATTTAGTAACACGTAAAGGGGGGCTGGGAGGTCAGTGCCTCGGGATGGGCAAAGACCAGCACTCTCCCGCAGGCCACTGGTTTATTAGCCAGTGCGTGGGAAGGGCAGTGAGTGATTCCAGAAACAGCAGTGGCGATGGCTGTGGGCTAGTAAGAAAAACAAAGCATTCTTGCAAGGATGAGACAAGGAGCAATAAGGAAACTGTAGTTTCCCCAGGTGAAACTTTTCACTACTGCTACAACATTGCTTTAGAGATCCTTGTCCTCAGCAGCTCTTATCTTGCCCTGTGAGCACCACAGCATCACCAGCCCTAGGGCTTCAGCTGAGACCAGAGGAAAGTGGGGAATTTCCTCCTTCCAGTATGGCTCAAAGGGCAGGACAAGCATGGCCTCAGACATCCTCTAGACTTAATTTATAATTTGTGGTCCTCAACAAGCTGTGCTGCACAATGTCAGGTGATGTGGTTAAATTTTTTAAAAATAGCGGTGATGTATAAAAGAAAAGCAACCAGGAAAACATGGTAATATTTGATAGATAGTGGTAAAAGACAGAGGAAAAGAAACCAGAATAACCCAGACTGGAGGTTGTGGGGAGAAACAGTTGTGCTCTATCAAAGAGCAACTTCCTTTCTAGGGAGGAGAGAAAGCTTGGCATCCTGTCACAGCTGAAGCTGATAGTGGCTGGTGATTTCCAGGGACTGGGATTGTAGAGCTGAGATGGAAGGGGAGAGCTTGGTCAGTGAGAATATTTTATAGGCAGGTATAATCTAGAAGCTCTGGGGTGCTTTTCTCAGTAGAGTGACTAGAGATGATGACAGTGTACTGCATATTTCAAAAGCCTGGAAGGAAGGCATTTGAATTTTTCACCATAGGGAAATAATGTTTGCAAAGATCAATATGTTTATCCTAATTGTTATGGTTTGTGTCTAGATGTCCCCCCAAAGCCTCATGCGGTCATAGGGTTTTTTCGGAGGTGGCTGAATCTAGAACGTGTGATTGATCCATAGTGCAATGCTGGGATTAAGGGTGGGTGATCGCTGGACCAGTCCACTGATTGGATTGGCACTGTCCTAATCCCGGTAGACTGGATACAACATAAGGGACAGAAAGAGGCTTGTCTCATCTCTCCTCTCTTGTTGCTTTGCTGTCTTCCACCGCCATGAACTGATGCCCCTCTGCCATGTGCCACCCTGCCTTGGAGCCAGCCGATTATGGACTGAAACCTCTACAACTGTGAGCTAAATAAATCTTTCCCCTTTTAACTTTGGGCATCAGGTATTTTGTATCAGCAAGGAGAAAAGAAACTATGACACTAATTTAAATATTATACAACATACCTGCGTATTGAATGGTAGCATGGGACCCCATAAATATGTACAATTTTATGTTCTTATGGACAGGTAAAATAAATGCGGTTTAAGATTTTTTAAACTGCTAAGAATTTGCAAAATTCTGAAGCATATTTCTGCTTTTTCATCAGACTGCTCAGTGTGCATGTACCCAGAGCTGTGGTCTTACATTCAGGAAAATTCCACAGGAAGGAAGACCTGTCTGAGGCCTTCCTGTGTGTATTGGCCAGAGAGACACGTTTCCAATCAGACAGGTGGAAATGTGGAACTGCCCAGCGCCAACTTCAACACCTATCAGCTGTACGAATGAATGGGATTCACTCTGCTATCTCCACACACGCCCACACAGTCCACTGATCACTCTGCTCATCCGCCTTCTGCCCTCACCCTCCTCTTCCTCACTGACCTGTGCACTGTCCGACTTTCAGGGTGGACTTTGAGTTTCCACGTGTGAGCGATAACATATAACACTTGTCTTTCTGTGTTCGGCTTATTTCACGTAACACAGTGTCCTCCGGTTCCGTGCTTTCTCCTTCAAATGACAGGGTTCCATTCTGTACTCCAGCGTGTATGCATACACCGTATTTTCTTCACCCATTCATCTGCAACAGATACCCAGGCTGATCCCACGTCTCAGCGATTGAGAGTAGTGCCGCAGTAATCACTGGCACACTGGTGTCACTGTCGCACACTGACTTCATTTCCTCAGATGTGTACCCAGGAGTGGGGCAGCTGGAGCAAACGGTTCTATTATTAGCTTAGTTTTGGTTTTTTGGTGTTTTTTTTTTTTGTTTTTTGGGAAACCTCCAAACTGTTTTGCCGTGAGGCTGTATACTAGCTTACATTAAAAGTAAAAGTGCCCCTTTTTTGTGTGGGTGGGGTTGCTTTCATCATTTCTTTCTTGGCAAGTTCATTATTGGTGTATAGAAAAACTACTGATTTTTAGTGCGTTGATTTTGTGTCCTGCTGCCTTGCTGAATTTATCAGTTCTGACAGCATTTTGGTGGAGTCTAGGTTTCTCTGTGTCAAATCATATTGTCAGCAAACAGGGACACTTCGGCTCTCTCCCTTGCTACCTGCACGCCTTTCACAGTGGCACTTTGGCTCACGAGTCCAATTCTTTCCACGATTCTGGTCATAAATTGAATTGGTCAAGAACTGAATCAAATTCAATGGTTAGGTTCAATGCTGACCTTAGGAGGAAATTTAACTTGATCCTCGTCCAGTTTGGTTTGCAACCAGAGAGGAAATGCTTTCAGTTTTCCGCTATTCAGTGTGATATTGGCTAAAGGTTTGCCATATGTGGTCGTTATTACATTGAGGGGTGACCCTTTTGAACCTAACTTCTTCCTCCAGGGCTTTTGTCATGATGAGGTACAGAATTTTATGAAATGCTTTCTCTGTATCTGCTGAGGTGAATATGTGATTTTCACCCTTCACTCTATTTGTATGATGTATTATTCTTATTGATCAGTATATGTTGAACCATCCTTGCGTCTCTGGAATGAAAGGAACTCAGTCATGGTGTATGACTGTTTTGATGTGCTGTTGATTGCCACTGCAGATATTTTGTTGAGGATTTTTTTGTACCTATGTTCATAAGTGATATTGTTCCATAGTGTGTGTATGTGTGTGTGTGTGTGTTCTTGTCAGGTTTTGGTAACATAGTAATGCCAGCTTCATAGTATAATTTTGATAGCGTTCCTTTCTTTCAATTCTGTGGAATAGTGTGAGAAACATTGGTCTTAGTTCTACTTTAAAAGTTGGATAAAATTCAGCAGTGAGTCCATTTGGTCCTGAGCTTTTCTTCGTTGGGAGACTTTTTATTACTGATTCAATCTCATTACTTATTACCAGTCTGTTCAAGTTTTTTACATCCTCTTGATTCAATTTTGGTAGGTCATGTGTTCCGGAATTTGTCCATTCCTTCCAGATTTTCCAATTTGTTGGCATATAGTTGTTTTTTAAAGGTCCCTAATGATCCTTTGAATCTCTGTATCAGTAGTAATGTTTCCTTTCTCTCTCCCTCCATCCCAGCCACCTTTTGTTAGTATGGCTAAACGTTTATCAATTTATATTTTATTTTTATTTATTTATTTATTTATTTATTTATTTATTGGTACCGGGAATTGAACTCACAACCTCGCGTTTGCCAGGTAGGCACTGTGCCACTGAGCTATATCCCCAGCCCCAATTTATCTTTTAAAGAACCAACTCTTTGTTTCACTGATCCTTTGTTTTGTTCTTTTAGATTGTTTCATTTATTTCTGCTCTGATATTTCTTTCCTTCTAATTCTTGCTTTTTCTAGGTCCTTGAGATGCATCATTAGGTTATTTGAAATCTGTTTTTATGTAGGCACTCATTGCTGTAAACTCCCTTTGTAATACTGCTTTTGCTGCATCTCGTGGGTTTTGGTCTGTTGTTTCCATTTTAATTTCTTTCTTTTTTTTTTTTTTTTTTAATATATACAGGTACTGGGAGTCAAACTTCGGACATCACGCTTGCCAGGCAGGCGCTTATGCCGCTGAGCTATATCACCGGCCCTCCATTTTAATTTCTTTCTTTTTTTTTTTTTTTTTTTGTGGGTACCGGGGGTCAACCTCAGGACCTCATGCGCCAGCAGGCGCCTGTGCCGCTGAGCGATATCACCTGCCCTTTCTTTGTATGTGGGTTCCGGGAGTCGAACTCAGGCCCTTGCGCTTGCCAGGCAGGCGCTTATGCCGCTGAGCTATCTCACCGGCCCCTCCATTTTAATTTCTTCCAAGGAATTTTTAAATTTCTCTTTTGACTTCCTCAGTGACCCACTGTTCATTTAAAAGCGTGTTACTCAGTCTCCAACCATTTATATAACTTCTTTGTGGGGGGTATTTTGGAGACAGGGTCTCGCTATGTAGTGCAGGATCCTCCTGCCTCAGCCTCCCAAGTGCTGGGTTTAGAGGTGTGTACCAGCATGCCCAGTTTCATTTGTATAGTTTCTGAAGTTTCTCTTGCTACTGATTTATAGTTTTATTCCATCATGATCAGAAAAGATACAGGATGTAATTTCAATTTTTTTCTGAAACTGTTAAGCTTTGTCTTGTGGCCTCATAGATGCTCATTCTAAAGAAAGTTCCAGAAGTTCCATGCACTGATGTGTATTCTGCAGTGGTTAGATGGAATGCTCTATAACTATCTGTTAATTCCATTTGATCAATACTGTAGTTTAACTTTGCTATTTCTTTGTCGTTTTTCTTTTTTTAGTTTTTTCTGCACCCCACAATTTTAGTCTGGATAATCTAACCATTAGTGAGAGTAGGATATTGAAATCCCAACTATCATTGGATTGGAGCCCACTTATCCCTTTAGGTCTAACTGTTTATTTTATAAAATTGGGCGTTCTGACATTAGGTGCATAAATTATAGTCATCATTTTTATAAATTGATCCCTTTATAATCATAATGACCTTGTCTCTTCTGTTTTTGTCCTAAATTCTGTTTTGTAAGATACAAGTTGGCTACTCCTACTTATTTTTGGATTCCATTTGCTTAGAATATAATTTTCCATCCTTTTGCTTTTAGTCTCTGTGTGTCCTTGCTGGTGGTGTGAGTTTCTTGTAGGCAGCACATTGTTGTGTCTTGTTTTTTAATCCATTCAGCTAATCTGTACCTTTTAACTGGAAAATTAAGACCATTTACATTAAGAGTTATTGATGGATTTGTCCAGATTACGGGCTTGTCCCTGTAATTCAGCTGATTTTCTTCTAGTTGTTTTGAATATTCCTTGTTTGATTCTTCCTCTCTCATTCATCTTTGTGGTTTGATAGTTTACTGTCTTGCTGTTTCTTATTTGTGTATCTATTCTTCTAGCGGAGTTTATACTTTCACACACTACACTGATGGTAGATGCTTATCCTCCAAAAGGGTGTTAAGACTCCCTTAAAAAGCTTTGTCTGGTGGTCATCAATTCTCTTAGTTTTTGCTTATCTTGGAAAGTCTTTACTTTTCCTTTGATTCTGAAGGGTGAATTTGCTGGGTATAGCAATCTTGGGTTGGCAGTAATTTTCTTCTAGGACTTGAATACATCATTCCATGTCCTCCTAACCTGTAGGGTTTCTACTGAAAAATCTGCTGTCATTCTGATGGGATTCCCCTTAAACGTGACTTGGTGCTATTCTACTGCATATTTCAAAGTTTTTTGTTATGTACTTTTGACAATTTGACTATAATATGACATAGTGAGGATCTTTTCTGGTCTTTATTTGTTCTATAAGTCTGCTATGCATAGATTTCATCCTTTTCTCAAGATTAGAGAAATGTTCTGCTGTCTCATCAGGTAAGTTTTCTATAGCTTTAGCTTTTATTTTTTCCCCTCTGAGTATGCTGATAACCTGGATGTTTGATCATTTAATGGTGTCCTATCTTGTATGCTTTATTCATTCATATTTTTAGAATTTCTGTCTAAATGTGATATTTCAAAGGACCTGTCTTCAAAGTCTGATATTCTTCTACTTGGTCTAGTCTATTGTTCAGGCTTTCACCTGAATTTTTATCTTACTTTTAGAGTTCTTCATTTCCAAGATTTCTGATTGCTTTTTTCTTTTTCAAAATCTTTCCTTTCTAAATTTCTCATTTATATCCAGTTAACTTCATTTAACTGTTCATCTGTATTGTCTTAAATCACACTGAACTTTCTTAAAATCATTCTCTTGAATTATTTATTGGGTCTTGCATTCACTTCAGTATCTGTTACTAGAGAGTTATGAACATGAGGAGGTGTCACATTATTTTGTCTTCTGAGCTATCTTGTGTTCCTATATTGAGGTTTGTGCATCTGGTGAAATGGGTGTCTCTGCAACCTTTACAGATGGCCTCCTCAGTAGGCAGCTTCCTCCTAAAGATGTGTCTTGGGGTATAGGTTGCTATACAACGTTATTTCCAGCTGGTTACAATTGTGTAATCCCTCTCTCTTTGTCTGTGATTGGTGAGATGTCTCTGATTCATACTGTATCAGAGTTGGAGAGAATATGTGGACTGTACAACAGTGGAGTTAGTAGGCAGATGTGGCACAAGTAGCAGAGTACATGGGTGCGGCCTAGGTAACAGGGGGAGGGATGGCCTGTGTTTTCCCAGACCCTGTTCTATGGCTGATACTCGAATGGGTCTCTGGTACTGGCTGATCCAGTAGTAGTGCTGGGCCTGAAGTAGACACTCGTGCAGGTCCAGGGGCTTCACAGGGAGAGACAGGTAAGAATCACAACACCCTTGCTGTGGAACTCTCACCCAGGCTTGTCAACGGTGTGTGATCAGACAGGGTGTGAGGGCAACAAATGCAGGGAACCAGCAAGGCACAGATGCAGGAGAAGCTGCGCTACGCCTCTCTCCTGCTACTGTGGGCAAGCCTACCTAGGAGACCTCAGGCCCCCCAACCGTGCACAGCCATGGAGGCCTGGGGCGCTCTCTGCTCCATTCTTTCAGGCGTAGTGCCACCAGGGATTGAGTGGGTCACGACTGGGGCCATGTAAAAGTCCTCTCTGTTGAAGTGCTCTCAGTCATGAAGGCTGGGCAGCATTTCTCTCCGGACCTTCTTTGGCCGTGCACTTGAGCACAGGGCTGTAGCTGGGCCCAGTGGCACTGCCCGTCTGCTCAGCGTGCCTCTGCGGGTGGGGACACAGTGGACACCCATAGTTCTTTCTCCGATGTGTCAGCCACGCACACAAAAGCACATGTGACAGTCATGCTCCTGGTCTTGGGGAGCAGGCTCTCCAGTCCCATTTCCTGTGGATGACACCCTCTGCTCCCCACCGGGGAGGTACAGGTAGCAGTCAGAGCCCTTCCACCCAGCCACCCACAGAGCCAGAGCAGGGGAATTCTGTGTAGTCTTCGGGGCTTCTGACTCCTGAAGGAGTCCAGTTTCAGATGACAGGACCGTAATACCCTGGACGTTCGCTGGAAGATAAAATGGATTCCTTCTGCGAAGTCACACTACGCAGATTTCCGGCTTCTCGTCTACTTAGGCTGTAGGCCTGCAGCACCACGAAACTGGCGGCCGGGGATTACACCGGCTCCTGCTGGTGCTGAGCATGCGCTGTACCCGAGCGCCCCGCCCCGCCCCTGGGAGGCGGCTTTTGATCCCCGGTTCTAGCCCCTTCCTCATTGGTCAGTTCATTTTCTATTTCTTCATGATTAATTCTGGGCATATTGTGTATTTCTGGGAACTTACACATTTCTTCTAGATTGTCTGATTTGTTGGCATATATTTTTTCGTAGGAGTCTATAGCCTTTGTATTTCTCTGGTATCAATTGTAATGTAGTTACTTACATTTAATGTATAAAATTATATTTCATCTTTAATTTTTTATTTATTTACTTAAGTCTTCTTTTTCCTCAGTCCAGCCACAAATTTGTCAATTTTGTTTACATTATTTTTAGAAAAGCAACTCTTGGTTCTATTGACCTTTTCTATTATTCTAGTCTCTTTATATCTGCTCCGATCTTTATTATTACTTTCCCTTTTACTAACTTTGGCTTTAGTTTGTTGTTTTTATAGTTCCTGAAGGTATAACATTAAATTGATAATTTGGGATATTTCTACTTTTTCATAAGCATTTACTACTATAAACTTTTCTCTTAAAACTGCTTTTGCTGCAGCATATAAGTTTGGGTAAATTATGTTTCCATTTTCATTTACCTCAAGCAATTTTTATATTTGTCTTTTAATTTTTTCTTTGGCCCACTAACTGTTTAGGAACATGTCTGATTTCCAATTATTTGTTAACTGTCAAAAAATTCGCCATTATTTTCTAGTTTCACACCATTGTGGTCAGAAAAGGTACTATATATGATTCCAGTTTCCTTAAATTATTAAGAATTTTTGTGGCCTCACATGCAATCTATGCTGGGGAATGTTTTTTGTGTATTTGAGAAGATGTGTATCTTGCTGATATTTGATGGGCTATGTGGTGGATGTCTGTTGGGTTCACTTGGTCTCTGTGTAGTTTAAATCTGATGTTTCCTTATTGATTTTTCTGGTGACTGAAGTCCTTTAACTTCCGATCTATGTATGTTTTAATTTAGAAACTCTAACGTTGAGTGCCTACATATTTACAATGGTTATATCCTCTCGATGAACCAGATTCTTTATCATCATATATTGACCTCTGTCTCTTTACACAGTGTTTGACTTAGTCTATCTTACCCAATAGAACTACTCTGTATTTTGGTTCTATTTGTACAAACTATTTTCCCATCTCTTCCCTTTTAGTTAGTGGTTCTCTATAGAGAAAAGTGAGTCTCTTATGGACAGTATATGACTGAGTCTTGTATGGGCTTTTTTAGATCCACTCAGGTACTCTGGGAAGAATTTAATCCATTTACATTCAGTACAATTGTTGATAGATAAGAATTTCCTGTCACCATGTTGTAAATTGTTCTCTGGTTGTTCCATAGATACTTCATCTTCTCCTCCCCTGCCATCTTCCTTTGCAGTTGGATGATTTTTCTGTTGTGTATCTGCTATGTTTTTGCTTTGTGGTTATAATGAGGCATATATAAACATGGTTATAATAGGCTTTTGAGTTGATAATTTGGATTATATATACAAACTGTACTTCCGCTCCTTTTCTTCACATTTGGTTTTTGATGTCACACTTCACACCTTTTTATATTGTGTATCCCTTAACAAATTAGTTATGGCTATTATTAATAGTTTGGTCTTTAAAAAAAAAAAACTGACATGTAAATTGTACATATTAGTCAGACGCCGATGTTTAAATCAGGCCGAACATATGAATCCTCAGACATTAATCACTGACGGTGAAAACTTTCAAAATCCTTTCTTTTAGCTTTTCGAGACGTACACTGCAACACTGTTATCTACAGGCGTCCTCCTAGGCAATGAGTTAGGTCATTTCTCACTCCCGTATCTGAAACTCACTACCCATTTGGCAGCACTGCCCCACCCCAGCCCCCAGGCTTTGGTAAATACCATTCCGGTCTCAGCTTCTACAAGATCAGCTTTTACGTTTTCACACATAGCTGAGGTCGTGTAGTACTTCTGTGCCCGCCTTATTTCTCTTCACATAATGATCTCCAGCTCCATCTGTGTCGTCAAAGGTGACAGAACTGCGTTCTTTCTCTGGCTGGCTGGTGTTCCGCCGTGAGGTCGCCGGTCTCTTCCTCCTTCCCTCGGGCGGTGGACACGGTGCTTGGCGTTTCTCGCCGGTTGTGAGCGGTGCCGGTGAACTGGGGCGCTAGGTGCCCTCAGCACACGGGCTTCCTTTCCTTCGAGCGGGCCGCCCAGTGGCGGGCTTGCGGCGTCACCAGACGCTTCTCCTTCGAACTTTTCGAGGAAACGCTATCCTGTTTCCCATAACGCTGTCCTAATTCAAACTCCTGCCCTTTTCCATATCCTCACCTGTACTTTTTGTCATTGGTCCTTTTTTTTTTTTCCCCTGGGACTTGAACCTAGGACACTATATACTGAGCGACATTCTCAGCCCTTTTTATTTTTTATTTTGAGACAGGGAGGCTCTCGCTAAGTTGCCTGGGCTGGCCTCAAATGTGTTACCCTGCTTCAGCCTCCCAAGTACTAGGAGTTCAGATGTGCATCACCACATCTAACTTTAGCCTTTTTTATCATAGCCACTTTAAAAAAAAAAGTTATTATTTTATGTTAGTACATGTTTGCAATACACGGTGATTCTATTCAGCTTGAGGGTTCGATACATGTACACATTACATCCTGATCATTTTCTACTCTACCTACTCTTCTCCAGATCCCCTTCCCATCTCTCTCTACCAAGTCAATCTCCCTGTTTCTTAACATGGCTCTTTCTTATTTTGCTCTTTAAATTGTTTATATCTCGAGTCCCTCATATTGGAGACCCTATATGATATTTAACCTTTTGTGACTGACTTATTTTACTTAGCATTATGGTCTCGAGAGCCATCTTCCTGCAGATGACTCCCACTTACCCTTCTTTAGGGCAAAGTAGTACTCCACTTGTGTATATATACCACACTTTCTTTTTTTTTTTTTAATGCAGGTACCAGGAGTCAAACTCAGGACCTTGGATAACATATTTTTCCCATTCAGCACTGTGACAATCTCATGTCTCTCTGTCCCGGCTTACAAGGCTTCCGCTCAGAAGTCTGCTGTCGGGCAAACTGGGACAGCTCTGTGTGGTATTTGCTTCTTTGCTCTTGCAGTCTTAAGAATTTTCTTTCTACCTTTCACCTTTGAGCGCCTGAATAAGATATCTTGTGGTAGACATGGTTGACTTAAATTTGCCTAATGACCTTTGATCTTCCTGTACCTGGATAATACTGGTATCCTTCTCTAGGTTTGAGGAGTTTTCTATTATTATTTCTTTGAATAAAAGTTCTACCCCTTTGACATTCTCAAGTCATCCTTGAGCCCTAAACACCTGAATATCTGTTCTTTTAATACCCTTCTGGAGTTCCCATAAGCTTTATTCTTCATTCATTTTTTACCTACAACTGTTTTCAAACAGCCTATCTTCAAGCTAATTCTTTTGTTTAATCTAGTCTATCAGTGCCTTCTATCACATTCTTAATTCTACTGTATTTTTCAGCTCAAAAAATTTTTTTTATTGTTTGCTGTTTTTCTGTTAAGATATTGAAACATGTCTGTTTTTTCTCCAAGCTCATTGGGTTTCCTTAAAGCAGTGCTTTTACACTCTCTGTCGGTAGGTTCGGTTCTCCCACACCGATCGCTACCTGGCCTGTTTCTGGCACCTTATTAGGTGAGGTAATGACTTCCTGAAAGCTCTTGATCCTTTTTGGTGTGCAATGTGACGTGGCACTGAAGGATGAGGTGTTCCAGCCTTCCTTAATCTGGTTTTGTTTGTGCTCGTCTTTCCTGAAATTCTAAGCAGGCTGCTTATTATCTTTGAGCCTAGAGTCACTGCCGCTGTTTCCGCACTGGATGGTGCCTAGGTAAGATTTTCTGGGAGTCCGTTGGTGTGTTCTCACTGTTTTTGTACGAGAGAGCAACTCAAGGCCAGGTTTGCCCCAGATACACTGTTGGTATATTGGTTCAGAAAGAATCAGGAGAGAGCCTCAAAAGAGCAATCTGCCCCACAGTCTGCCCCTAAGGCCCCTCCCTAGGTGAGGCAGGCTGGGATACCTCATCCATAGTTACCAGTCTGTGGTCAGGGGTTCTGCCCAGATCCAAGAAGTCACTGTGGATGGACCAGCCCCAGGCTCCTCTGTGACACCTGGAGCCATCAATGGTGAGCTAACACAGTGTCACATGCTGAGCTCGTGGCCTGACGATACTAGCACAATAATGAGGCAGGACCAGTGCTCCAATACTTCGGCTGCTGAGACAGGCTTGTGGTATGAGATCACTGCAGTTGGCCACAGTGATGCGTTCTAGAAGTCCGCTGCCTAGGCCCACATGCCTTCCCCTGGCACTGGGTCCATGGAGAGGCTCTGTCCACAGGCAGGCCTTGGGATGTAGGATATTAGGACCTGCCCAGTGTTGTGTCACCAGCCTAGTACTGTGTTCCAGGGCAAACTACCTGTCCCACCTGCAGCAAGTGGGGGCTGCCCAAGGTTGGGGTAGTGCTGATGAAGGCAGCCCTTGGCCACCTAGGCTGATGCTAAGCTGGCCTGCACCTGAGTCTTGGAGCTGCAGGGACTTGCAGGGTCTCAGGAGGAAGGTGGCTGTGCCCAGTGCCTACTACGAGGCTGGAAATAACACAGGCCAAAGCGTGAGTCTTCCCACTCAAATGCCAGTTTTTGCTTGACATGGAGGCAGGTCCAGAGGCTCAGTCCATGAGCTCTAGCCTGCATATGAGGCCTTCCGTTCCTACCTGGTATGGGGTCTCCCCTCGTCCCTGCGCTGGTTTCCGTGCTCTGCTTCCCAGGGGAGAGAGTCTTGCTCCCCATTCTGCCACCCAAAGTTGAAGGAGGGGTGGTAGAGGCAGCCCTGCCTGGCCTAACGTGATTCCAGTAGCTCAGCCTGCAGTGCTGGCCTGTCAGTGGAGGGCCTGGGATTTACTGTAGTGGGCCTGACACTGGGAACCTAGTGTAAGGTATGGACTTCTCTCTCCCTCCCCCAAGCAGGAGGATCAGGCTCCGAGCTTCTGGTGGGGGGAGGGTTGATGCAGGCCCCTCCCCCTCCAGCCTTTTCTCGCCGTTACACTAAGAGCAGGCAGTGTGGCCCCTGAACCGCCTTGGCTCTTGGCAAGCCAGTTTGGTGTGTGAACAGCTAGCTGCTCTCCGTCGTGCGCCCCCGGGGAGCCAGTCACTGAGGATTACACTCAGCTGCCTTCATCTATGGTTATCTCAAGTGACGAAATTCGCTTGAGGCTGGACAGTACCCCCGTACTTTTCTTCATCCGTTCGTCTGCTGATGGGTAGTTTGAGCCCATAACTTGACTATTAGGAATAGCGCTGCAATGAATGTGGGAGTGCAGGTATCTCTTTGATAAACCGATTTCGTATCTTTTGAATAAACACCCTGAAGTGGCATCTTCATTTCTGGGATCACTTATTGGTGCTTGGTGTTACCATGTTTCCCTGACTGCCCCCCAATGGCCATGCACAGGAGTCTAAACATCGGAAGAAACCGGACGTATTTCTTCTTCGCAGACTTGTTTTAGCTGGGCAAGTTCTGCACCAGTTGGTCCATTCAGAGATTCTGGGCTGGCCATCTTTCAGGGTCCACGGGCCGCTTGCTGCTGGTGTCATCAGGCAGGTTGGTCTGGGGCCTTGGTCAGCAGGCAGTTGGACCTGGCACCCTGGTCCACAAGATCGGACCCAGAGCCTAAGTCTGTGGAGGCAGCTTGGTACTGCTGTCAGCTGGGAAAGACCCAGCCCCCGGGTTGCTGAGGTATGAGGCCCTGGGGACTGTCCTGGTGGGAAGCAGGCGACACAGGGACCAGCCTGGCACTGGGAAGGCCTAAAGCCAGTGTCTACGGAGGATAGCCCAGTGATACGGGCCCACTCCAGTGCCAGGCCAGCCCCTGGGAACTCAGTCGTCAGGCTGGCACCCACAGAACCAGCCCCAGGCCCACCCAGCACCAGTCCAGCCCTGCGGATTCAAGTGCCAGAGGCTCTGCCTTCCCTCTTTCCAGGATGGTCCCCAGGGTCTGGACTTCCAGGACCCTGGCACTGAGCTGGCCCCACAGACCCCAGCTGTAGGCCAGCATTTGTAAAGGCCGGGTCCCTGCCTGTCCAGCACTCAGTGCAGTAGAACTCAGCACTTAGCATGCATTAGGCCCTGGGTTCAATTTCCTCACACAAATAAAAGGAAGTATAACTGACAGGGTGAGAGAGGAGAGAGAACATGGAGTCAAAAAATGTTCAATTAAAACCAGAGAAGGAAGGAAAATAGGGAATATTGAAAAAGTAGTAGCAAGCTGGTTCCAGCGGCACACGCCCGTTATCCCAGCACTCTCGGGGGCTGAGGCAGAAGGATCTCAAGTTCAAACCCAGCCTGGGCAATTCAGTGACTTCATGAGACTCTGTCTCAAAAAGGGGGGTAGGGCTGGGGATTTAGCTTAGTGAGAATGCCCTGAGTTCAATCCCCAGTACAATGGGGGGAAAAATGTAAGAAATAGAAAGCAATTACAAATATGGTAGATATCTGTACAGCTGTATCAAGCATTTTCAGTTAATCACTTTAAATGGTCTAAATACACCAGCAAAAGACAATCATCTAGGATTTAAAAACAAAAATTTCTAAAACAAGACCTAACTGTATCAATTCAAAAGAAATTCACTTTAAATATAAAGATGCAGGGTAAAACTAAAAGAAAAATAAATCATAAATGGATCAAAAGAAATCTGGAACAGCTATGTTAATGTCAGACAAAGCAGTCTTTACAGCAAGTAACGTTATCGGGTATAAGAGAAGCATTATATGGTAAAGTGGTAAATTCTCCAAGAAGAGACACCCTAATGTGTGTTTCTAACGCAGCAAAAAACACAGGCGAAAACAAAGAAGTGCCAGAGGGAACTGACGAATTCATGGTTCCGGCTGGAGAGTGCACCACTGTACGTGTAATTAACATAAAATCATAAGGACACAGATGAAGTGCACAGTAGCGTGAATTCACCCAAAAACCAATGTAAATATCAATAGGCTAAAGACAAATCATATGATCAGAGTGACTGATGCATTAAAAGCATCTGATAAGGGGATGAATATGATCAAAATACATTATGCACATTGAGCCTCTCTTAAAATGTGAAACGGGGGAAGGATGGGGAATGGAAATGACTAAAGTATGTTACATGTAGGTACAGATCTGCCAAAATGAAACCCATTCATCTGTGTATAAATATGTACTAATAAAAAAGTAGAAAATAAAAAATTTGAAAATTCGACATTCATTCATGACAAAAACTCTTCAGCAAAATAGGAAAAGAGGTGAATTTGCTCAACTCGATAAAGTACATTTACAAAAAGTCTATAGCTAATATCATAACTAATGGCGAGAAGAGGCTACATCTCCCACTGACCAGGGAATCCAAACTACTGCCTGTGCATTTCAGCTGTCCATTTTTTGATTGAGTCTTTTATTTTGGGTGGTCTAATTTTTTTGAGTTCTTTATACATCTTAGATATTCTCTGACTGAGATAGCTGGCAATTTTTTTTCCACTCTGCAGGTTGTCTCTTCACTCTGCTGGTTGATTGTTTTGCTGTATGTGCAGAAACTTTTTAATTTGATTTGGCTCATTTGTTGATTCTGGGTACTATTTCCTATGCATCCAGGGTTCTGTGCAGAAAAGTCCTCGCCTACACTGTGACTTCAAGAGTTTTACCTATTTTATCTTCCAGCAGATTAAGTATTTTTTTTTAACATTTAGTTCTTTGATCCATTTTGATTTTAGTTTAATACATGGTGAGACATACTGGTCTAGATACAAACATCTGCATTTGCCAGTTTTCCCAACACTATTTATTAAAGACACTATTTTTCCACCAGTGTATAATAATAATTTCACATTTTCATCTCCTATACATACCCCTTTTTTTCTTGCTATGTTTCAAGGACTATGTTGAACAGGCGTGATGATAGTGGACATCCTTGTCATCCTCTTGATTTTAGAGGGAAAGCTTTTTTGTGGGTGTGGGTACCAGGGGTCGAACTCAGGACCTTGCGCGCCAGCAGGTGCCCGTGCTGCTGAGTGATATCACTGGCCCTTTTTTTCGTATGTGGGTACCGGCAGTCTAACTCAGGACCTCACGCTTCCCAGGCAGGCGCTTACGCCGCTGAGCTATCTCACCGGCCCCTGAAAGCTTTGTTTTTCCCCATTTAATATGACGCTGGCAGTAGATTTGTCATAAATGGCTTTTCTCAGATTGAGATAAAAGTCCTTCTATACCTATTTTCTTCAGTGTTCTTAACATGAAGGACATTTGATTTTTCAAAGGCCTTTTCTGCATCTATTGAGATGAACCTGTGATTTTTGTCCCTCCTTCTGCTTATGTGATGAATTACATTTATTGATTTGCATATATTGAACCATCCTTGCATGCCTGGGATGAAGCCTATTTGTCATGATCTTGTTTGTTTTGGTACTGGAAATCGAACTCACGACCTCACGCTTGCCAGGCAGGTCATGATTTTTTTTTGATGATTCATTGCATTTGTTTGCCAGAATGTAATTATGTTTACATTCATAAATGAGATTGGTTTATAGTTTTTTGGTTGGATTCTTGTCTGGTTTTGGACTCAGGGTAATAGCAGCTTCCAGGAATGACTTTGGATGTATGCCTTCCCTTTCAATTTCATTAATGCACTTGAGAAGTATTGGTGTTAGATATTCCCTGAAGCTTTTGTAGAATTCAGCAATGAATCCATCTGGAGCTGGGCTTTTCTTAGTTGGCAGGCTCTTTATTACTGCTTCTATTTTATTGTCTGTTGTTGGATTATTTAAGGTTTTTAAATCTCGGTTCAGCTTGGTAATTCATATGTATCTATGATCTAACCATTCCTTCTAAATTCTCCAATTTATTGGCATACAGATTGGAGAAGTGTTTAATAATCTTTTTTATTTTGGAAGTATCTATTGTAATTTCACTTTTTTCATTTCTAATTGCACTGATTTGGGACCTTTTGTTGTTGTTGTTAGATTGGCTAAGAGTTTGTCTATTTTTATTCTTTCAAAGAACCAAATCTGATTCATCCTTTGTATTTAGTCTTAATTTCATTAATTTCTGCTCTCATCTTTGTAATTTCCTTTCTATACTAGCTTTGGGTTTGGAATGTTCTTGTTTTTCTAGGACCTTGCAGTGCATCATTAGTTATTAGGCCTCACTTTTATTTGTGATGTGGACATTTGAACCTATAGACTTCCTCTTAGGACTGCTTTCATTGTGCCACAGAAGTGGTGGTATGTCATACTGGCATTATCATTTAGTTCTAGAAACTGTCTTATTTCTTGATTTCTCTGTAACACATTAAGAGGATATTTAGTTTCCATGCATTTGCATAACTTCTGTATTCTTTTGTCACTGACTTCTAATTTCATTGCACTTTGATCTGAAAATCATGGTATAATTTCGATTATTTTATATTTACTTAAGCTTGCTTCATTAGCTAGTATATGGTCTATTTTGGAGAAAATTCCAGGTGCTACCAAGAAGAATGTGTATTCTGTAGCTGAGTGGGACATTCTCTAGATATCTATTAAGTCCATTTGTTTGAAAGTTTTATTCAACTCAGATATTTTATTTTATTTTATTTTATTTTTGTCTAGTTGATCTATTTGTAGTAGTGGAATATTGATGTCCCCCACTATAATTGTTATCTGGCCTTTTGTTTCCAGAAGTACTTGTTTTATGAAGTTGGGTGCACCACTGTTTGGTGCAAATACATTAATAATTATTTGTCTCTTCCAGTTGGATTATTCCCTTAACCAGTATTTGTGACTTTGTCTCTTTTGGTCAGTTTTGGTTTGAAGTCCACATTGTCTGAATATAGGATAGCTACACCTTTTTCAGGTTCCGTTGCATGGTATATTGTTTTCCATCCTTTGGTTTTTAGTCCCTGGGTTTCTTTTTGAGTTAAACTTGTTTCTTGTATGCAGCATACTCTTGGATTTTGCTTCTTCATCCTTTCTGCCAATCTGTGTCTTTCAATTGGAGATTGAGACCATTCACATTAGTACATTACTAATAGGTACTGACTTATTCCTGTCATTGCCTTCTTTTCTCTTGCTGATTCCATATCGTTCCCTTCTACTTAACTGCTTGCGCTACCTAGAGTATTCATTGTCTCTTTCTACAATATCCTTCAGATTTTTGGGGAGTGCTGGTTTGGTGGTCATTAATTTCTTTAGCTGCTCTTTATCTGGAAATATCTTATTTTTCCATCAATTTTGAAATATGGTTTTGTAGGATATATCAGCTTGGGTTGGAAATTGTTTTCTTTTAGGGCTTGAAACACTTCATTGGCCTTTACAGTTTGTGTTGAGAAGTCTGCTGTAAATTCAAATATGTTTATAAGTGATTCATTGCTTTTTTTCTGCTTTTAAGATTCTGTTCTTGTGTTGGACCTCTGGGATTTTGACTAGGATGTGTCTTGCAGAGGTTCTTTTCTGGTTGTGGCTATTTGGGATTTTATATACCTCACTTACTTGTATGTTAAATCTGTATGGGTTTTTTTTTTTTTTTTTTTTTTTTGTGGGTACCGGGGTCAACCTCAGGACCTCGCGCGCCAACAGGCGCCCGTGCTGCTGAGCGATATCACCGGCCCTTTTTTCGTATGTGGGTTCCGGGAGTCGAACTCAGGACCTCACGCTTGCCAGGCAGGCGCTTATGCTGCTGCGCTATCTCACTGGCCCTGTTCTTTTCCTTTATTTGAAGATTTTTGCTATTATTTCAGTAAACAGGTTGTATGGCATTTGTGCTGTCTTCTGATTTTTCACTAACTTCAATTAATCTTAGTCTTCTTTGCACCATCTAGGAGCTGCTGGATCCATTTTCCATGTTCTCTTAATGTTTCTAAGGTCTCGCTCATTAAATGTTTACCAACAGCAGCCCTGTCTCCTAGTTCCGACATTGTCTCCTCACACTGGTCACTTCTGGCCATATTTTCTATAGAATTTTTAATCTTCTGAATTTCTATTCAGAGCCTTTTAATGGACTCATTCTTTTCCATGCTGGTCACTTATGTTCTGCATCATTTGGTTTAGCTCTGCTGGCTTTTTGTTAGTGTCTTCTGTAGACTGTTTTATTTGTCCCAGTATCTGTTTGTTTATATCTTTCGCAAGCTTGCCAAATGCCTTATTGATCTGTTTTATCTCCCAATATAATTTTGTGTGTGTGTGTGGAGACAGGGTCTCAGTATGTAGTTCAGGCTGGCCTTGAACTTGCGGCAATCCTCCTGCCTCAGCCTCCCAAATGCTGGGTTTACAAGTGTGCACCACCATACCCAGTTTCCCAATATAATTTTGAATAATCTGGGTGTGTGGCTTTTGGTTTCCTCCCCTTTGATGCCCCATGGATCAGCTTTGGGGCAGTTGAGAGATTTTGGAAGCATTTTGTTGGTCTTCTCATGCTTTTATTTGGTTTTGTGTTGAGGCTTGCGGGTTGATTTTAGTGGAAAATTTTGTTTTTGGTATGGAGACCTCTTTAGTTAATGTGTACATTTTAGCGGTGTCCTCTGGGTGTGGGAACTGTTGGCTTTTGCCTTCAGGATCCAACTACCTCCATTTACCTGAGCTGGAGTTTGCAGCGTGTTCGGCCCAGCACCATCATCCAGGAATGGGCCACGGTATTGTTAATGACCCCAAGGCAATCTAGGTGTTTGCATCCCAAGAAAACCAATTAATACCAACAGCTGTGTCATGTTTGCTATAGTAATAAAATCAGCATCAATTATAGCATCAAATACAAACTGAGTATGGCCAAATCCTGAAAACCAATAAAGTACCACTCTTCATCACAGAAAATAGATCTATAATTATAGTCTGAACACTAAGACAAACCAAATATTGACTTACTATTGACCCAAAGTAAATGACTACTAAATGGAACCACTTTACCTCTAACAGTAGAGCAGTATTCAACAACATAGCTTGAAGTTAAAAGTAGCTATCTAGAGGTTCATAAAGCTTGGTAGCTATACTAGTATAAGTGGAAATGAGAATAAAAAAAGCAAAGTTTGAGAAATCAATGGGACAGGAAGAGAAGAGAAAAGATGAGGGTCCTACTGAGTTAAAGGAAGTTTATAGTGTTAGAGAACAGTCACAGGAAAAAATGAACAAGAAAAAGATAAATAGCAAAATATAGGAAATAAAAGGAAGAGGAAAAAGTTCAAAGGGGAAAAAAGGAGAGAAAAGAAACTAAAATAGGGGAAAAAATGGGAGGAAAAAAACCCAACCCCCAAAAAACCCAATGAAGAAAAGATTAAAAACTAGAAACATTAAAGATTGTGTCAAAGAGAAAATTCCTGTTTCTGAATGAGTGATTTTCTTTCCATGCGCTTCAGACTCGGGATCCAGCCAGTCATGATGTTGCCTGCCTGGCTTTAGGGCCGATGGTTTTTCGAGGTGCCCGCCCTGCAGGAGGCCCCTCTGTCCGCCTACCCCAGACTCTGGTTCCCGTCCGGGTCACGGTGGCTTTGCTCCCGCTGGTAGCTGGGAAGGCAAGCAGCCCTTGGTCTCTGCCAGGTGAGGCTTCAGGCAGGGACTCACGTGGACCACCGTGCTTAACGTCTGCAGTCACAGGGTACAGACCCTGTGCCTCTTCCTGGGCACGGTCCCATTTGGTCATAAGCAGAATCGTGGAAAAAATTAAGTTCGTGAACTGAATTACCGCTATATCTGAATTTCAGTTGCAAACCTGGATAACCTTTGAGCTTCTTACCGAATCAGTATTACATTAGTGTAGTATACAGAGTGACACGGAGAACGGAACACACGGCCACACACGGCCACCAGGTTCTGACTGTGCTGAGCACTTGGTGTTCCATTTTGTCAAATTCGTGATCCTGCGTATTCACACACCCTGTCCGCCTCGCCACCCGCAGCGGCCCTGCGCCCAGCTCCTCTACAGCTTCAGCACGAAGCCGGCCCTCCTCCCGCCCTTCCCCAGAAGGCGCAGTGCAGGAGCTGTCGCCCTGCGTGCTCTCGGGCCGCACCTTGTCCGCCTGGCCCACGCGGTCCGCTGCATTGCCAGGATGGCCTCTGTGTGTCACGGACTCAGTGCACACTGGTGAATGAATCAACTGCCTAAGAGCCTGCAATTCTCTAACAGTTAAACATTTTATTAAATTAAAAATTATCTCAACTATTAAAAATATTATCAAAGAATGCCAGACCAGACTATTTAAATAGGCCAAACTAAGATAAAACTCGAACGAACAACATTTATTCTTCTTTCACATATGTATTTCACAGCATGGACATCACGTCGCCTTCAGCGAAAGGTGCTTTATACCATTATATTTTACTATTTACCACACAAGCACTAAACATTCTCATGAACATGATGAGACAACTTGCTGGTAAACATGGAGACACACACAGACACTGCTTTCAGTATCTCAAGAACATAGTTTCGGTCATAACCTAGGAAATACATCAAAATATGACAACACTGGCTAATATTTTATAAGCAAATGACGTGTAACTCTGCATAGTTTATACAATAGGCTGTGGCTACAAATAATACCACCGAGCTCATCCACTGTTACCTGGCCACACAAAGCCCAACATTCACTTGAACTGATATGAAATGCTCCATTGGTGTAGTGTCAACATGGTCTTAAATGTCCTAATCTTGAACACAATAAAAAGTAATAAACTGTACTAAGAATGTGTGTTTTGGTTAACTACAAATACGTCCTGTTCACATTACATTCCTAACATGAAGGCAGATATTTAAATAGAAAAACTAGCAGTCCAAAAAATGCGAATGTGCAAATCATGAGAAAAACATTGCATTTAAATTTGCACTCATTTGCAAGTTACAGTACTAGCTCAGGATAAACACTAACGGGAAAGCTACTCAGCAGGAAAGAATGAAATGACCTCTCCGGCAGAGACCAGGTCCCTGCACACGGGCCCGCGGCTGGTGTCGCACACCCAGCACCACGGGGCACCCTCGTTCAGAGGAGGACACTGCAGGCATGCGTTGACCGGAGTAAGACAGGGCGAAAACCTGAGTCAGCAGCAGCGCTCCCGCAGTGCGGTCCACACATCTTTCCTGCTGCTCTCACTCACGCACTGGTGAGCCTCCGATGTGCTCTGAATCAGGTCTGCCGAGAGAACAGCTACCCTTCGGACGGTACAAGGCGGGATTCTCAAGGATGCCAGCAGCACAGGACATGCACATTCATCCGACCAGTGCGGACAGGCAACGCTTGGCAGAGCACGCCTGGATCGGACCGAGCGCTGCAGAGATTCTCTGTATGGTTTTCAAGGTGCTAACTGCCTGATAATCACTGGACTACATTTTAATTGAAATGTATATAAAAATAAAGCCCCACTCTTGCAGTCTACAGAATGTCAAGAATCCGACTGGGGATGTTAAAAGCACTGGGCAAGACCCTGGTTTTCAGGGTGCCATCAGCGCCACAGGAGAAGAGCCGGCTGCCTGGGACCAGCTCGATCTGCATGACGCCGGCCCCGAGGTTCCGGAATATGGACTGCTTGGCGTGCTCATGCTTAAAGGAGTGGATAAGGCCGTGGCTGGTCAACCTCCAGACCTGGTTTAAGACAAAACCAGAAACGCTTCTAAATCATTAGACCAAGCACAAAACCCTCGCCTCCCTGCTGTTCTTAGCCAGCTAAAGTCACCAGAGCCCCACTCCCACCACCGCTTCCTCTAACCGCTGACCCAAGGAGAAATGATGACACCACACACAGGCTTCCTTCACTGTCTGTCCTGCTGTCGCACATCAGCCATCTGTCAGCGGCTCCGGCTCAGGCGCTACTTCAGGGTGCTGTACAGCACTCTCCCTCAAACCAGGCCCTGGTGCAACATGAAGGAGCGGAGAGGCTGCCCCTCGATGCAAACCTGGCCTTGCCACCCGAGAGGCAAGTGCTTCAGGCAGGGTGGGGGTGGCAGAAGGGTCTCAGCAGCCAAACTAAGCTACCCCAAAACCCATAATTAATTAAACTCACACACTTCGGCCTGAGGTGTAGCTCCACCCCCAGTACCAAAAAACTAGGGGGTTTTTGTTTCTTGGGTTTTTTTTTTTGCAGTAAGTGTGTGTATCAAACCTAGGCCCCGTGCACATAAGGAAGGTGCTCTACCACTGAGTTATGTCCCTGGCCTTCTCAGTATGTTGAGACAGGGCCTCAGTAAGTTGCCAGACCTAGGCTTGAACTTGCAATCCTCCTGCCTCAGCCTCCCAAGTAGCTGGGATTAGAGGCATGTGCCACTGCATGCAGCTCTAAATGGTACTTTAAAGCTTTTTGTTTTTGCAGTGCTGGGACCAAGTCTGGGGCATTACTCAGGCTTGGCAAGCGCTCTCCCAAAGAGCTGCACCCCCAGCCCATCTCTAAAGCCATCAGTACTGAGTCTAGAGGTTTCCACAGCAGTCTAGGAAGGCCCAGCAGAAGCGGAGCGCTGAGAGACTCATTTTCTCCACAAACCCTCCCCTCGCGCGCTCAACTCACAGGCACAGGGGGCTGGCTGTGTTCTGACAGAGATACAGACAGACTTAGCAGCACTTCTGTCTGCACCGCCTCACCTTGATGTTCCCTTCCGCAGAGCCTGTGGTGAAGTACTCCTCACAGGGGTCCAGCGCCAGTGCCTTGATGGCCGAGTCGTGGGCCTGGAACGTGTGCAGCAGCTGCCGCTGCCTGATGTCAAAGATGCAAATGCAGCCTTTCCTGCCCCCTGAGATGAGGAGCTGCTGGCGGGGCGCGTACTGCAGCACAGTGGCCCCGTGGTCATGGCACGTGAAACCTGTGAGAAAGACGCCCGCGGTTCACGCAGTGGCTCTGTCTCGGCAGTGCCGTTAATGCTTAAGCCACGTTGGAAAGTACAAAAGTTACTCGGGCTTTTTGTCATTGAATTTCTGAAATTCTGACTAAATTATAAAGAATGCTAAACAGTGCTAGAAAAAAACGGTTTACCCATAATCTCCGCACACACAGAAAGTTCCTTCCACCTTAGCCCACAGTCAGGCTGGCGGCTTGGAGCGGCGCAGAGACGCTCATCGTGTGCGGAGCTACCACGCTGGATCCTGCTAAGAGGCACAATTCACGAGGTAAACACTGTCTTAAAGGCTTCATCTAAGACAGCATGGACACCGCGGAGACCGTGGGGCCTGCACTCCTCAGGGATAGCAGCAGTCACCTCCTTATGCCCACCTGGCCCAGCATGGCCAGCAGGTCCTTGGTGAGCAACCAGCTCGGCCGCATGCGTGTGGATGTGTTCGGCGACAGCGCAGTCGCCCACCGCTGTGGTCTGGGCAGGTGCGCACCAAGCTGCGGGCCTGTAGCACTGCTGGGGCCCTTCTCTCGGCTCCCACTCACCCCACAAAAGGCACCCCAAGCAGGACTAGATCTAGAGGCGAGGTAGCCCTTCCCTTTCTCAGCTGATCGTTGCAGTGACAGAGCTAACACACCTTCCCAGGACTCGCTCCATCTATCTTCTTTTTCGCAGTGCTAGCGCTCAAACCACGGTCTTGCACATGCTAAGCTACCCCGGCCCTTGGAATTTTAGTATGATTGACGACTTAACGTGTGGCAAGTCTGCACAGTGCCAACTGTTTACAGAGAAAAAATTGTGCATCCAAATAAACTCAACTATACCTTTCAAAATATATCTCAACATATTAAAAGCATTGTTAAAAAATCTACTTCACTCTGTTTAACCCAAACCTTTTTGAGCATGAAATCCTTTTTGGGCAGCATTATGTGGAAGAGAGATCTTGAGGCCACTAATTGGGCAAATGCTGTCATATTTAAAGGGTATGATGCATTGCTAGCTCTTATAAGGCTAACCTTTGTTTTCTGTTAGTTTTAATTCCCTGAAATATGATTTCATTTCTACTGAGCTTGATGGATACTTTGCAAATAATTTCTCAGACACCTTGCTCGCAAGACCAACCCCACAGCCCCTGCTGAGCCACTGAGCATCTTGGCCCCAGCTGTCCGGCCCCATGACACAGCCAGACCTTCCCCTTCGCTTCCCCGGGCTGCAGGCATCTGCTCCAGATCCGTCTCCATTTTCATCCAGTGAATAAACACTGGACCTGCTTATTGAAACTAAAAAAGCAGCCCTTTGTAACACGTGATAATCACACACCGTAACTCACCATGAATGAGGCTGTTCCCAGGCGATATCAATGTGTCCCACAGGCATACATTTCTTTTAAAGAAACAAGAAAAAAATATCAAATTCTTGTTCAAAGCACCAGTATGGACAGATTTTGTCTTCAAGTCAAATGCTTTTATTTACTGATTCTTCTTGTTTTTGTCACATTGACAGAGCAGAAATTCCCAACCAGGGCAAGGCCCGGGGCTCTGCCTGTCCCCGAGGCAGAGCCTGTCCTGCCATAGTCCCCTCCAAGGAACCCGTCACCCATGCCCTGTCCCCAGCACAAGGCCTTCTCTGTGAGGTGCCATGCACAGCAGGGCCATCAGTGTGCGGCTGCTTTTCAAAGAGCCGACAGTGCTGCCAGCAGTTAAGACAGAACAGTGCTAACTTAAAAATTACACACCCTTGCCGAGACACCACAGCAGAAGGAAGTTTTGTTCTGCTTTTCCATGAGGAATAAGAATTACGCAACAACTTTTTTTATTCCTAGGATGGAAAAACTCTACTACATACTATATTTTCTAGCAAAAATAGCTTCTTCCTAAAATTTCCTTGTTTCCTGCTTTGCTTCTGTCAGCCTACCTGTTGTCACTGGACTGTCCAGATGTGGCAACTAGACTTGAAGAGGTAATAAACGCGAAGTCACTTGTGGCTTTACTGTGGCACTGCCAGCTCTATGAAAAACAAAGTGCAACGGTGTCACCTAAATGCCCAGTGACACTTGGCGTGGAGCAGACACATAACATACTATCTGCATGAGTAAGAACAGTGTTTAAACGATGAGCCTAGGATGAAGAGTAAGTGACAGCAACCGATCTTTTAAAACTGGAAAGAACTGGTAAAAAAAAAAAAAAATGGAATTCAAGGCTCTAGTTTCTGGATTATGTAAGTAAAGAAGACAACATTAAAGTGCAGGAACTAGCTGGACACGGTAGCCTGCACCTGCACCCAGCTACTTGGGAGGCTGAGGCGGGAACAGCACTGGAGCCCGGCTTTAGGTGACACAGAGCAAGAGCTAAGAGCTAACTCAGCCGTCTGATTAGAGTAGAAGCCAGTCAACAGTTCTGGTGTTAACGACCTCGAGTACCCGTAACAAACCCAGGAACCAAAGGGGGAGCTCTTCCACACTCCAGAGGCCTATGCCGCAACGCGAGGACTCGCTCAGGTTAACTCTGTGAGCAGAGCACAAACGCCTGCTGTTCGCGCTGCGCTGCTGTGCTCCGCAGGCGAGACCTTGTAAGAGGGGTCCTGCAGGCAGCCCGTGGGCTCACAGTGACTCCAAAAGGCTCCTAAGGAGGCTCTGACAACGCGGGAAGCTAGCTACTAACCCGGGCAGGACTTTCTCACTGCATCACGTGAAGAACAGAAAGTTTGAGGTGCAGGCTCAAAAGAAGCGTGTCAGGAATAAAATGGATATTTTTTTCTGCCTGGAATGATCAGATCTGACTAAAGGCAAAGCATAAATTCAAGATTACTTCCATTTCTGCAAGGATATTACAATACAGTCTATAGAGTGTACTAATTTAAGAGAAATATCTTGTCCTACATGTAATTAAGAACATAGGGCTACTCTAGAAACTTTAAAAGAATCTGGATGATCGCTCTGGACCCAGATGACGCGAGGCTGGCCAAGGCTCCACCTGTCTGTGCCAGGGTGCCCTGCAGGAGCGTGCCACTCAGCCGCTGCGGGAAGACACGCCGGCTCCTCACCAAGCACGTTAACGTGGTTTGGATTAATGGGGAGTCCATTGGGATTATTTTATAAGCTGGTAACCAAAATTGTGGAGGAAATTAGATGTTCAACCTGTGTTTGAATCTTAATATATACATTATAAAATTCTGTCACTAAAAAGTTGTTTTTTTTTTTTTTTTTTTTGGGTACCAGGGGGTCGACCTCAGGACCTCGCGCGCCAGCAGGCGCCCGTGCCGCTGAGCGATATCACCGGCCCTTTTTTCGTATGTGGGTTCCGGGAGTCGAACTCGGGCCCTCGCGCTTGCCAGGCAGGTGCTTACGCCGCTGAGCCATCTCACCGGCCCTAAAAAGTTGTTTTTAAAATGGATAAACATATAGTGGAAATAAATCCTAAACTGATCAGACACAGTGAAAGCTCCAGCATTTCTCCAACATGGCTGCCCATCAACGTAAAAAGCCAGGATTTTTGCTTTTAGGGCATTTCAGTTTAAAACCAGAGTACAGCTGGGTGGCTGGTGTTTGCTGTGATGCTGGGTGGAACTGTCCCTTTCCGCACAGAACCACCGAGTCCCCGTCGCAGCAGACACTCGTTGGCACTCGGAGGGTGAGAGGGACTTACCATGTAAGGTTTAGGGTTTGATGCTGTTTGGTTCACTTGCCAGATACTCAGGAAACCCTCTCCGTCTGCAACACCACACTGTAAGGAGAAGGGAAATATTAAGCCCCGCTTCCCAGAATTCCTGCCAAAGACAAAATCATTTATGGAAAGGAGATTTCACTCAGACCCCACTTCACACACATCACACTTACAGCCATCTCTGCTGCAGATCCCAGGAAAGCCGTGTGCACCACGCTCAAAACATTCTGTCACCTGCTAGCTCCTTCCTGTCTCCCTCTGAAACCCTACTGCAGCCCCACACCTCGGAGAGCAACCTCTCCGCTCTGGGAGGTGTCCCCACATGGACCCTGATCATCACGCTGAACCGTGTCACCTCTGCTGCTACTGCAGGAAGACAGGACGTGGACGCGAAACCCAATACGCTGCCTGCTCAGCCTAAACCCCAGCTCCCTGGGTTTTAGAAGTGGTTTCACCCATCGTTTACACCTCACTGTCCACAGTCACTTGGGGATGAGTGCAAACCTTGTTGCCTTGTGAGTTGAAATACAACCTAGTGACCCTCGCGTTGCCAGCTTGACGGAAGCAGACGAGCTGCTGCGGCCGTGTCCACTCGAACATGCGGACGCTGCCATCCTGGGCACCCGTCAGGTCTGAAAGGGAGGCAGGCAACGTGGAAGGCAAGGGCCAGGGTTTCAGTAGTTCCCATAAACAGCCTCCGGAGGACAAAGGATGCTGGAAGGTCAGATCATGAATGAAGTACTCACAGTACTGGTGGACAGGGTGTGAGGTCATTCTCTTCACGTTGTGTAGGTTCCTCTTCATAAGCTTTAAAAGAAGGCAAAATGAATTATTCTGTGTATTCGGAAGAGATGAGGAAGGAGAAGTTCTAGAGTAACTAATTCTGGTACCATTCTTTGACAGCCTATTACTGAGATGAACTCTGGGACAGATTTTCTGAGCTCCCTGACAGGCCACCAGTCTGAAGCGGTTACGAAGCTTACCACACAGCCCTGCCAGTGTAGACGGAGCTTACAAGCGGTTTCCCCTAGTGATGGAGGGACTCTCTTCAGGGGCCTTCCCTGAGGCCAACGAGAGAGGAGCTCTTCAACTCCGGCAACCACCAAGAGCTCACAAACACCCCTCACTGACCTGTGCTGCTTCTCACTCCGGGCTGTGGTAAGAAAAGCTTGCACCCAACACCATATGCGGCCGCCCTGCTGTTACCATAGTGCAACAGTCCCTGCTCTGACACCATGCTCCCTCCTATGCCAACACGATCCCACTCTGGTTTCAGGGAGCCTGCATCTGGAGCCCACACCCAGGAGTAAGGAACGCACCACGCTGGCACCCGTGCTGGTCTGCCCGCTGCCCAGCCATGGCATGGACGAAGGTGGATGTGCCTGGCTCGCCGGGTGGGCCACTGCGCTGGGCTGGTACAGGGTGGTGGTGGAGCCTCGGTAATCAACGTCGTCTGAACTGTGGGAAGTCCCATACACAGTCTTTATTTACCACCAGAGTCCACGCCCACAAGGAAAATTTAGGCACCAGGCTTAAGCACAGTCCATTTTGGTACTGGTAACCTTTTTCCCTTTAAGCAAAATATAAATTTAGTCTAAATGTATTACGTCTGGGGGCAACTTTATTGCTGCACATACTGGAACAATCTTTGTTTTAAAGTATTAACACAGATTTGCCTTTAGTTATATACACAGAAAGAGTAAACATTCTACTCAAATACAGACATGCCATGTGGCAAATTAACTTTTTTTATTATGATGGTGGGGTTTGTACCCAGGCCCTTGCTTATGGTAGGCAAGTGCCCTACCACTGCACCATATCCCCAGCCCCAAATTAGTAATGTTAAAGAAATTCAACTTTAGATTTCTTAAAGTATGGAGTTTCTGTTATGGTTACATCTACTCTGAAATATGACCAAAGACTGGTTATATCACATGAACAAGACAATTCAACAAAACAACAGCAGTGCTGTGGTGCCAGCCCCAGGACACGAAACTTCTAAGTCTGAAGAAAAGCAAGAGCGAGGGAAGCCCAGAGGAAAAAGGCCAGAGCGCCGCAGTGTCCACAGCTTTAAAGAAAAGTAATACTGCCTACATTTTTTTCTGTAAAGAAGATGTGTTTATCAGGTGACAAGAAGAAATACTTCAAAGTCACTTAGTGAACGCAAATTGTCCATGAGTCCAATTAATATACCGTGCGTGCGATGTTCTGCTGTGGTCCCGCAGCTCAGCTGCAGTTACCGAGTACCGTGTGATCCTGATGTTTCTTCGGGTTAAAGTCACAGCAGCAGTCGTAAGCATTAGACTTTGATGTCAGATTATTCTGATTCAGAACTATGAACAGTTTAATGGGAAGAGCAATTTATTCATTAATGTAGGCAAAGACTTTTACTGGTAGCTAAACTGTATTTATCTTTTACTCGGGTAGAGATGTACAGCTATGTCCCAGTCTGTGATGTCGTGGGTACCTAAGGAAAATTTCCAAGCAGCTCCAGGACACACCTTTTGGACTCTCTGTCATATTCCTCTCCAATCCATATGTACGGCTGACAGGCCAGCAGAGAAGTCACATCAAGTTCTTGAACATCATGTGTTGAAGCCAGAACAATTTCATTACAGTTTGCCTGCAAAGCAAAGGCAGAGTCAACGATTTAAGCCATTTCACTAAATACAGTACACTTTCCCTAGCAACTACTGCCTTTACCTTGTTAACGGAAAACGCCATGATCATGTCAGACTCCTTATGAATGACCTTGGCCTTGCCTCCGGGGTAGCCCAGATCCGCTTCGACCTACGAAACAAGCTGAGTCTTAGCTGCTGCCACACAGCACCACACAGAAACATGCACACGCCACAGAATTTAAAAGCTGGATAAGATGAAAATGTAGCAGCAAAAGAAAAAACGTAATAGTTTAGTGTGTTCAGAATTAGTTTTGAACATCCTAAAGCCCTGTAACTAACTCCAATTATAATGATTTCTGCTGAGGGTGTAAGACTCGGATGAAGTGTCACAAAAGATGACTCAGATATCTGCATTAGCAATGTGTAACCGTAACACGTCTTTGTGCAACTCTGAAAGTGCACAGATGTTATGTAATAAGTACGTATACGCCAGGAGGCGCAGAGTGGAGGAAAAGTCACAGAAAGACAAAGGAGCAGTTTAGAAGCTGACGGAACAGAATGAGGAGAAGGTGAAAAGAAGGCAGAAAGGATCGAAGGTGCTCGGGAGAGGAGGAAGTAAGAGCTTCAGGGCAGTGGAGACAGCCAGCTGGATGGGGCGGGAAGCACTGAGGCAGCTCCTCGAGGGCTCCGGGTGAGTCACCAGCTCAGCTGGGCGGCTCGGTTAGTGCGGACAGGGGGCGGGCGTGGCGCCGGAAGGCTTGGGTAGGTGGGAGGGCGGTACTACCTTGGCGTGGCCATCCTCTGCCATGCAGTGAGGTCTGCCCTGCTCCACACGTTCTTCTACAGACTAACAACACCACACCGCCACAACCACAAACACATGCATAAAATGAAATTACAGAGAATGAAACATTTCAAGCTGAAACGGTCACTAATCACTTAAAAATGACAAAAATGAACTTGAAAAATCAAGAAAAAATTTAAAGCAAAATGTCATCAGATAAACACAAAGCAAAAAGAGCAAATTAATGTGACTACTGCATATATGCAAAAACAGCTACTTCAAAATAAAAATTAGCTGTACACTAGTTACATTAAAGTTCTTAAAACCTCTAGAACTGAAACCCACCTTTAAGAGCAGTTGCATTCTATATTTCATAGATTCCTGTCCTATAGGGCTTGACTTAAAATATAAATAAAAACTATTTCTAAACACAAAGCACTGGTAATTCTCTCAATGTCCCTCATAAGCTGAGTAATACTCACTACGCCTCTTGATCACAGGCTCATTCATCCTCTGCATAAGGAAATGCCTAACAGGAGGCATGGAGGAGACCACACAGCTCACCTGCCCTGGCTGGTGAGGCTGCCGTAAGGGACAGGGAGTCAGGCGCAGATCCCTGCTGTCACAGGGGCGTCAGAAGGCAGGCCCGGAGCCCTGAGCTCTTCCCACTGGGGAAGGGCCGTGGCCTGGACCATGCGTCAGGGCTCCTGGTGGGCGCACCTGACCAGGACATGCGCAGAGTGCAGGGAGAGGTCAGGACCACTACCTGGGTGAAAGCCGAAGTGCTCCAGAATCTACTTGCCTTATACTGACTGGCAGAGTTAGCCACATTTATCAATTTCATAAAACCTTGTTTGGTGAAATATTTTTTACATACTTGAGCAAAAATATGAATATACCTAAAACTTCAGCATCTCCTCAGAGGAATCTTCATAAGTAATTTTTAAAAATGAATCAATAGTTCAGTGTTTTTAGGATTAGTTTGGCAATTTTACTAGTTATATAAATTTACCAAATTTATCAGTATCCTGACGACAAAGACAAAGCACATTTTTTGATAAGTAGCTTTAATAAATTTGCATAGTTTGAACCTGCTGATTTTCTTAAGTTTTAAATTTTTCATGTTTTCTTAATGAAAACAATTGTTAGCAGACACACACTACTCAATACCCACGTGCTTCCTTTCCCTGCCTGTGCTCACACAGCACTGGAAGCGACGTCCCATTCACCTCTGCCCTGCTTCCCTGTGCGCAAGGACCCTCTGTGGCAAGGGAAGCTGCTCTGCTGACACACAGAGCTGGGGGACACGGAGGAGGAGAGAGAAGGGGCAGACAGGGACCTCGCTTGGAGACACAAGGCAGCCAGACACAGCAGCTCCCGCGGCAGTCAGCCGAGGCTACATCAAGCCAGCCAAATCCAGTTACTCCCAGCCTTATCAATAGCTATAACGTATTTTTGGTAAATCATTAGTTTAATCATCTGAAGAATTGGGGCTGCTGAGATGGCTCAGCGGCTTAAGCGCCTGCCCGGCAAGCGCGAGGGCCCGAGTTCGACTCCCGGAACCCACGGACGAAAAAAGGGCCGGTGATATCGCTCAGCGGCACGGGCGCCTGCTGGCGCGCGAGGTCCAGAGGTCGACCCCCCGGTACCCACAAAAAAAAAAAAAAAATCATCTGAAGAATTAAACACTCAGAAAACTGATCCTTCAATGAACTGGCTTTCTGTGAATAATAGTCCTAAGGACCAAATATCTTTTACTTTAAATCCATTTATTGGGTTACTACATGTCATTATGGAAATTCAGCATCGCTGCAGGAGATGCTTTATTCAGGGGCTTAACTGAAAGAGGCAAACAGTACAGCTCTGTGATTTTCCCTAACAAGCCCTACATTAGTCATTTCAAACCATCAGGGTCTTTTTTATCAAAAAGTTTAGAATACATACAGGAATCAAAAAGTCTATAGTTGACTCACATTTAAGTGCCTGCCTAATTGTCAAATCCACAGGAAAGACACATTCCTGTTACCAAAGGCTGACCACAGTTACCTTTCCAGGAAGCAGTGCACGGTGGCAAGGAGAACCTGGGAAATAGCTCTGCACCTGGTGCCGGGAAACTGGCCACAGGGACTGTCCCTCTTCTACGTGAAGCAGAACTCACTTTCTCTTCTCCTCCACTGCATCTGAGATGGTGCCCGGAGCACCGACCACACTGCCCGTTACCTCAGCCCCTGGCCGGGACACTGAAGTGTGCACGGAAAAGACCTTTCCAAAGGAAGAGAGGTGGGCCAGCTGCCGAGGTCCGGACTCTTCTTGAATCGCGTGTGGATTAAATTACCACTCGCTAGCTTTAAAATCACTGCACAACACTGAACTTCTGCCTAGCTTTGTAATGACAATCAAGTCGAAGTAAATCAAATACTAACTTAAAAGTGTTAAACAAAAAGTATTGTTTTCAAAGTACCTCACTCTGTTTTCTCTTCTTGGTGAAGATGTATCTGATGAACGTCTCCTGGAGGACTTCCTGTTTAACAAGGAAATGCCACAGCCGTTTGACGGGAAGCGCAGAAGAATCCCGGGACCTACTCGAAACAATGAGACACACCACTCCAGTCTACAGGAACCATGCTTCCTGCTCACAGACACTTGCTTTAAACCCTGCACCATCTATTGCAAAGAAGACAGCATTGAGCTCAAGAAAATTTTATGAATTATTTCATTGTTTTTGGTTCTCTTGAGAATCACTCCATCTAGTAATTAATTCCCTACACTGAATGCACTGGTTGTACTAAGTATCAGATGAAGCTCTTCCTCTTCTGTTTTAAAATGACCCTTCAGGGAGGCCGTTGGTGAAAGCACGTCAGGAAACAGTCATGCTGCTTCTGTGACAGCTTGGCACAGAGGGCTTGGCAGCTCCCCTCCTTCAGGCTTCAGCGCTGCTCGTGCCTGGCTGCTTCAAAACCCATGCACTGCTCACTGCTTGTTATGCTGTGTCTAGATGTCCCCCCAAAAGCCTCATGCAGTCATGTGGGGCTTTCCGGAGGGTACTGGGATCAAAGACGCGATGCTGGGATGAAGAGTGGAAGGGCTATGTGCCCTCAGGGCGGGTGCCCTGGGTAAGGGACAGAAAGCGCTGTGGTCGTGGCTGGATACTTGTAGCTCACTGTCTTCTGCCCGCCATGGACTGTTCTCCTCTGCCATGCAACCCTGCCTTGGATCCAGCCGACTATGAACCGAACCTCTACAAACTGTGAGTCAAATAAACCTTTCCTCCCTTAACTTGTGGGTATCGGGTATTTTGTCTCAGCAATGAGAAAGTAACTAAGTACACATGTACTGAAATGTCACATTAGCTCACGAAGCTGCACAATTTTTATATTTTCACATATAGTTAAAAATAATTTTTTTAAAAAACATGCTTCTTATCCAAAAGGACCAAGACAGGCAGGTAGAAGATCAAAACAATGCTAAGAATCCTTAATGTGTCCACCAGTATTAAGTTACCCATAAAAAGTCAGGGCACCTTGTTTGTACATGTAGATTATTAACCAAAAAATTTCTCTAAGAGTTCTGAAAGTAATACACAAATACAAATAAGAAAGGTCTTTTCCTGATTATAAAAGTAGCATGTCTATTAAATTACAGATAATTCTAGAAAACATAAATTTTATCTAGATTTCTGTGTTTTGCTTAGAGAGTGCTGCTAAAAATGGATTGCAGCTTCAAAGTTATATTTTGAAAGCTGCTGGCGCATTTCTTCCAGAAAATTAAATCAGGCTATATGCTCACTGGCATTCTGAGAGCTTTCTTACTTGAATGGCGTGTTCTCAGGTTCCAGCATTGCTTTATTTCGAAGAATAGCGGGGCCAGCTCCTACTGAAAGGTCAGTTGGGTATGTGTTGATGTAGTTGGGGGGTGGGCCTTCAAACTGATCCATTTTCTCTTGCAGAATTTGTTCCCAATTCTCCAAGTTTTTAATCACAGCAATACCTAATGGTGATGTTACAGGCAGCTCTAAAACGTAAGAGAGTATGTCATTTCATTTTGACAAAAAATATTGATCATCTACATATTTATAAAATCTGAATTTTTACAGCTAAGAATTTTGAAAATACAAATAAATCTGAGAATGTTAACCTAATATTATTTAGATTCTTAATACTTTCAACAAAACAGGAGGCCAGCTCTAAGATGAGCTGGGAAACGTGCGGTATCCCCAGTCTGGGTTCCTGCTCTTCCAATCTTCCACATGGACAGGGGCACTGCTATTATTAAAACCCCAGATTGGAGCCTACAATAAAAAAGAATTAAAAGTACTACACTGGATATTTTATTAAGTACCAAGTGGCCTTTATACAGACTCTGTAAAAACAGAAACTTGATGGTAACTTATATTGACTAACATTAATTTTCAAATTTCAAACTCACCAGAGAATTCCAGTCCAGCGATGGGAAAGAAATTCTTGACATTATGAAGCACTAGCTTCACCATTGTCAGATGCAGAAGAGCCCAGCTGTTCATAAGAGCCAAAAAAAAATTCTCATTAACTGAAAAAATGAAGTTGAGAGAGAAGCATAGTGATATTCCCTACCAGCTGTTTAACTCCATCTCCAACCCAGAAGAAAGGCTGCCTGACGCCCACAGCACACGATGGCATCTGTCAGGGGTCTACCTAGGTCAAAGCCTCACACGCTTGTAGATGGGACATAGGAGGTAACTGCATCACAAGTGCGTGACACTGCAGAGTCCACTGAGGGGTTTACAGCTGGGTGTGATGTTGGGAGACGAAACCCATAGGATGACGTGGGTCACTGGGCCAAGCCTGGAAGGGTCTGTGTCCCACCTCCTCCCTTGATTGCCGCTGCTTCCTGCCTGCTGTGCCACGAGCAATTCTCCTCCGCAGGCCCCTCTGCCTTGCAGTCAGCCAACTTTCGACTGAAACCGCTACAAACTTCAAGCCAAAATAAATCTCTCCTTTAATTTGTGGGTGTTGGGTATTTTGTGCCAACAATGAGAAAGTGACTAAGACAGTAACTCTATAGTCTTTGAAAAATAAAAGACGTGCAACAATACATCAAACTTACAATACTATATGGAACTTGCAACCTAGTGAAAAAGCATTTTTCACAGTCACACGAAATCTAATAACATCAATAAATTACAAGGTTTTTCTCACTAAAAATATTAGCAAGAATTAATTAGAATATAATCTGTATGAAATTCTTTGAAACTGGATGTGAAGGGAATATTCTTTTTAGAAATTTTACCTGAACAGTCCAGAATCCTAACCTGAAAATAATGTCAGTTTTTATATAAATCCATGAGAAAATGTTAGCTAAAATTAATTAACATCAGGATGTTCTACAAAAGTAAATAAACAGGGCTGGTGAGATAGCTCAGCGGCATAAGCGCCTGCCTGGCAAGTGCAAGGTCCTGAGTTCAACTCCTGGAACCCACATAAAGGAAAAAAGGGCCGGTGATACCACTCAGCGGCACAAGCGCCTGCTCGCAAGCGCGAGGTCCTGAGTTCGACCCCTGGTACCCACATAAAAAAAAAAAAAGTAAATAAACAAATGCCTTATTTACCTATAGGAATTTGGGTCTTGGTGCTCCTGTATCTGCGTGTCTGAGAAAAAGGCATCGTCGTCTTCATCATCACTGTGAATGCTTTCATCAGAGTCGTAGATGACACCACTATCAGACAAAGGAAGGAATGGCTGCAATAAAAGGCAAAGTTAAACTTTATAAACATATAAAATACATTTTACATATAATTAACTATGTTCTTTATTTTAAATTATATATTTTGAATTTTCTTAAAATATTCTTACTTCTTTAAAGTACTTTAAAATACATTTCTATTCTGACTTTAAATGGAACATGTCAAATGGGATCACTCTAACCATTCTCTGCAGATGTCACCAGCCTTACAACCATCAAGATAACCAGGTAAAATGCTCTTCAACAAAATAACTTAGTAGCTAGACACATTAATTTTTTAAAATCAATAGTTTTCTTATTTATCAAGCAATAAAACATTAGAAAAGTCTAAAACAAAAAGATACACTGAAAAATATAAGACACCAAAAGAAAAACTAAGAAAATTATAACAGAGCTATAGAAAAGATTTTACAGCTATACTGGTTAGGTAAACCGATGTCCATCCCCCTACTGACCGGCTGTGTTGTGGCTGTAAATGGTGCTCACCTAGAAACGGGGACCACCCCAGCACCACCAGCACCCACGCTCCTGTTTCTCAGCGTTTCACACACGAAGGTTCTCTAGAGACGCAGCAGCTCCCAGCCTGGGAAGGACGCACCCGGTGGGACGAGTACCTTACACCAGGAAGCAAGGCAGCACCCAGCTGGGAGCCTCCTAGCCCCGGGGGGCCTGCGCACAGAGGCCCACTGCAACGGGCGATAGGGCACGCATGCGAGTGACGCTGCTGTGGACTAAAGCGCCACGTGCACAGTGTGAGAGCAAAGCAGCGCTCCAAGCAAAACAAATGTCACTAATCTCCCCGGAAGGACGCTAGAGTGTCAGCTTAGTGTGAAAACTAGAATCACTGCTCTTGCCTTTCCCATCCACATGTGCTGGGGGGAACCAAACAGTGACGAAGGGACATATCCCAGCGAACTAACAGCAGGGAGTGACGGGACCATGCAGCAAGATCAAAAGCCCCCATGGGAGACAAGGACTGAGGCGGCACAGCCCCAAGACAACGCTTCCAGAGGGGAGGGATAACCCCAATTTAACCTGCACCTCTCAGAAGCACAAGGCTTGGAGGAGGTATTTGGAGCCACAGAGATGCCACTGGCGTCCACTGAGAAATGCAACAGGATAAATTCTTATGGGGCAAAAATAAGAAAAAGTAAATTTAAGAATGAAAAAGATGGTGGTGGAAAAGATCGAGAGACTTAAGTCATAGTAGCCAATTTGTATGAATTTTATTTTGGATCCCGATTTAGACAAACCAACTGTACAAAACCATTTAAGATACAAGGAGAAAATGTGAACACTGTCTGGATACATGGTATAGTGGAAGTGTGTGTGTGTGAGAGAGAGAGAGAGAGAGAAAGAGATAACACTAGTGTAATTTTGTTAAAATTCTTTCTAAAAAAAACTAGGTGTGGTGGTGCACACCTATAATCTCAGCATGGGAGGCTGTGGCAGGAGGATCGCAAGTTCAAATCCAGCCTGGCAACTGTCTCAAAACAGTAAGATCCTGTCTCAAAATAACAGGGCTAAGAATGTAGCTCGGTGTGAGGCCCTAGGATCAATCCTCAGTAGCAAATACATACACACACATCCAGAAATATTCATGAATGAAATCTCATGCTGTCCTTCACTGCCACCTAGGGTGAGCAGAAGTATAGTGAAATGCTGACTGTCCATGAGATGACGACTTCTAAAACTGGATGATGGACAAGGGGTAGGTGCTGTTATTCTAGCTTCTGTACTCCATGTATATTTGAGGTTTTCCATAACACTGGGCTCTTGAGGTTTTTTGGTGGTGGTACTAGGGATTGAACCCAGGGCCTTCACAATGAACTATATCCCCAGCCTTTCTTAATTTTTTTATTTTTTGACACAGGGTCTCTCTAAGTTGTCTGGGCTGGGCTTGAACTTGAGATCCTCCTGTTTAAGCCTCCCAGAATTCTGAAATTGCAGGATGCACCACGCTCAGCCTATGATTTTTGTTTTTTAGTGATAGCTATACAGGTGTTTGTTTTGGTACTGAGGCTTTAACCCAGGGCCTTTGCACTGGCTACACATTTTTATTTTAAAACAGAGTCTCACTAAGTTGCCCAGCTGGTCTCAAATTTGTGATCCTCCTGCCTCATCCTCCCAGAGCACTAGGATTATACAGGTGCAAGCCACAATATCTGGCCAGGTTTTTAATAGCATGTGAAATTTCTTACCTTGTAATGTTAATTGAAAAAAGCAAACATAAAACTATATATACAGATCCAATTATGTATCTTTTTTTTTTTTTTGGTACTAGAAATCGAACTCAGTACCTTGCACTTGCCAGGCAGGTGCTTGTGCTGCTGAGCTAGGAAAAAAGACTAAAAGCCAATTTGCCAAAGTGTTAACAATTAGCTCTGGATAGATTATATTTTCCTTCTTTATACTTTTTGGCATTTTCCAATTTTTCAAAAACCTTTGTTAATCAGGAGGAAATGTTTTTGGAAAATGAAGTATAAATTGGCATGTCACCATTTATAAACCCTTTTCTTCCCCAGTAGGGGGAGTGAACTCAGAGCCTTCGCACTGACCCACACCCCAGCCCATTTTTATTTAGAGACAAAGTCTAAGTTGCCCAGGCTGGGCTCCAACTTGTGATCCTCCTTCCTCAGCCTCCCACAGTGCTGGGCCTCCGCATATGCACCATACCCCTGACACCATTTACAAATTTTAATGTCATTATCATTCACACTAAAGATGCAAGGGGCTTTCAGGAAGGCAAAGAAAAACGTTAAATTCGAGTAGCAGGGGCAGGGGGAGAACTACATCTAGACAGCCTCATGCTGCTCAGGACCAGTGCACTGTCGGGCAGTTCTGTCACAGCTGGTTCTGTGCTGCGACACTGACTTTGGGTCTCTGTGCTTGGTGGAAGCGTCTGATTTTAACAAGTCTCGTGTGTCATCAATGCCTGGCAGGCCCTGTCTCAGCCCCGAGTGCACCAGGACTATGCAGTTAGACTCGACGTCTGGACAGCAGCGACTCTGCCCCACCGTTGCCAGCACCCTTCTGTGACCCACGTAACGGGGAGCTCGCACTCTGTTGCATACCTTGGCGACAAAGTAATCCCACATGCTGAGCTCAGGAGGGATGAACTTCTCCCTGTAGGACGGCCTTTCTGAGGGCACCGGCGGTGGGGTGGCGTCCTTCACTGGGCGCCCAGGGACCAGCATCCGCATGTTGAACCTCCTGCGGTGCTTGTCCACATCTTCTGAGGGCAAGGGAGGTGCTGCAGAAAGGTGTTTCAGAGTCAGTTCCTGTTCTGTGCTGTTAACCCAGATGTCTTCTCATCTTTCTCCTGCCATTTTAGTCTAAATTCCTCTCACCAGTGCTTTAAACTAGTTACAGCACCTGCTTTCCAGTGGTCGCAGCAAAGATAAAGGTGCATGCCCAGCCTATCTGCAATATCACAATTCTACATAAAACACAGGGAATGAATGGTATAAGCAGGAAGTGTCAGACACCACAAGTTGACGTCAGGCTATGTGGCTCAACAAAGAGTCAACGGACTACAGGGTATAGACATGTCTTCCAAGAAGGGCAGAAGCACAACGGGAAACGAGGAAAAGACAGCAGCAAGTGGCTAGAGGAGGGTGGGGAGTGTGAGGAGCCCAGCTCCCATGCGGCCCAGGACTTGGGCGACAACAGTGACAAGGTCTGGAGCCATGGCAGGACAGCTTTCAGGAACTATACTGCACAGGCTAGGCCCACCTGATCAACCCTGGAGGAAGCCAGGGAGACAAGAAGGCCCGACGGGGACAGTGGGCAGTCAGGTAAGGGGGGCTCAAAAGGATGGAGGTGCTAACTGCACTGGGGGCCAGCAAGCAGAAAAACCTATCAGCCACTGCCTCCTACTCCGTCCACAACAGGACCATGTCCCACTGCCTCTGACTGCTCATCTTAAAATATTTTGAACTGAGGTGAAACTCACACACAGACCCAGCCATTTCCATGTGCACTCAGGGGCACCTGGTGCATCTGCAGTGGCGCAGCCGCCTCTATCCAGCACCGAAGCACCACTGTTGTCCCGAACAGGAGCCCAAGCTACTGTGCAACTGCTCAACCTTTGATCTGCTGTCTCCTATTTACCTATTCTAGCTACTTCATATAAACAGAGTCTGACAGTGTGTGGCCTGCTGGGACTTGTTTCTCTCCCAGGTCCGTGCACTTGGTAGCACGAGCCAGAGTTCATTCATCTGTAGGCCGAGGGACTCCCCCTCATTCAGCCACTGGGCACCCACACTCACCTCTTAGTGGTCGGTTAGAAGAAGCCCCAGCCAGGATCTCTACTTTATTCTTTTTGCAGTTTTTTCTCCCAAAGTGACGCAAATGGTTCTTTTGAAAACACAAACTGGGTTGTGCCACTCCTCTCTTTAAGCCCTTGTCTCTTTAAGTTTCTTGTCTCTCTTTAGAGCAACAACTGAAGTCTTTACCATGATCCACAGAACCCCAAGTGACCCTGCTCCCTGCTGCATCTCCAGCCCCATCTCCTGCACTGCTCCCCATTCACAAGAGCCTTGGGGCCTCCCTGAGGGTCCTGGAAAGGCCAACTGAAGCCCGACCCCAGGACCTCTGTGTCCATGGTTCCACGTGCCAGGGAGGCTCTGTCCCCGATGCCAATGCCGCGTGGTCCTCCCTCCCTGGGGCTCTGCTCAGCAAGCGCCCTCATCAGATGTGTCGCTGCGCACCCAACTGCACTGGCCTGGCCCCCACCTCGCTCTTCCCCGACCCTGCTCTACTTTCCCCACAGTTCTCATCATGACTAAAGCACTCTATGTCTGTTAACTGTCTCCTGAGTGTCTTCCTCCGACAGGCATAGCTTCCTGAGGGTGCAGGCACTGTCTTGCTTCCTGCTTCCCCACCTCCAGAGCCTGCCATGTGGCCTGGCGTCCAGCAGGTGTAAAGCAAATGAGAATGCAAACACAAATGCATCTCAGAGGTTTACAGCATGGTGACCCGGTGGGTAGAATCACCACCAACAAAACCCCACAACATTCAGACAGAGAAGTGATTTGGGGGAAACCTTGCAGTTTACAACCAGCAGGAAGGGGAAGACCACACACAGGACCTGCTTGTTCAACTCGACCTTGGGCCACAGCAGGGACAGAGGTTGGAACCTGCATCACCCAAACTACTGTGGAGGAGTTAAGATGTTTTCTGTGTGTCAGCACCAAGGAGAGAAGCAGGATGCAAAGTGTATTTCCATCCAGGAGGGAAGAAAACACACATTCACTTCCGTGCGTGCACACACGCTGTAATACAGGAAAGCACGTCCATGGTTGGAGCAGTTATCCCATGAACCCGCCTCACCTGAGGGCAGCTGCTGGGAAACGCCAGAAAGACTCTGAAATCTATTCAAATCCCCTCTAATGAAGAAATACCCTGTTCCATGACCTCACGCCTTAACAACATCTCCTCACCTTCACCTTTCCGCTCTTTTCTTACCCTCCTCAAACATGTCCTGCTTTGTCAACCTAAAAAAGTTACTTCTATAAAACTCAAAGTAAGGGGCCGGTGAGATGGCTCAGTGGCTTAAGCGCCTGCCCGGCAAGCGCGAGGGCCCGAGTTCGACTCCCGGAACCCACATACGAAAAAGGGGCCGGTGATATCGCTCAGCGGCACGGGTGCCTGCTGGTGCGCGAGGTCCTGAGGTCGACCCCCCGGTACCCACAAAAAAAAAAAAAAAAAAAAAAAACTCAAAGTAGCAAACTACATTTTTATTCTAACAGGGGTGTAGTAATTTACTGTCTTAAGAAAAAGTGATTGATTATACCTTTACCATCCCTGATTTAAGGTAAAATTCCTAAAACATTAAAAACATCTTAAGATTGGAAATTATTTGCATTTATGGACAGCACTGGTATCGAACTTGTCTTACCTGAGATATTTTCTGACTGTCTTCGAGGCTTCACAACGAGTTTCGCACCCCCGCCGAAGACGGCAGCCCACATCCGGTTGTTCAACGGGTGGGCTGCAAGCCGGAAGAGCTCATTGGAGGAGTTGGTGGCAAGAGCGTGGATCAGTAAACTCAAGTAAACAGCAACCACAGCTTCGCACAGCAGCACGTTCAGCCTCGGCTGGTCTTCGTCCTGGGCTGAACTCAGCAGGCTGAGGAGGGAGCTCACACCTGTGAGGAGAGCAGGCCATAAGCAGCGCCTCACTTTCACGAGCACCACAGGGAACGATGCGAACGGCAACGTAACTAGCAGTGCCTATTTCTACCCTGCAAAATAAGTACTTCCATAATTTGAGCAGCAAAGTAAATAGTGGTGGAAGGAATTATAACCTACAGAGTAAAGTAAGAATCTATTAATGAGTACTGATACCATAAATACATGAATCAACAGGGAAGAAGGGCAAGTTTCATAGTAGACTTTCAGTAAAAGGACAGAAAATCACCAGTGGTCACCCTACAGTGGTATTTGATTTGGACAGGAATCCTCACTGGGTGTGCAAATTTAATATTTTACAGAGTCTCTGACGATCTCTTCAAAGATACCAATTAATTGTAAAGGCAAGCATGGTAACTTTACAAAGGAGACCCTGACAGAAACATCTGCAAGTGATCAGACCTAACAGCACAAGTAATGGGGACAAGACCCCACGTGCCCACTGATACTGCCCACTGAGAAGGGCACATCTTTCTGTGGTTTCCCTGGCAAAAATACGTAACCTGACACTAACAGTAAGAAAAAAATAATCAGAAAGGCTGAGAGATATCCTAAAAAAAAGCGAAACTGGCCAGCCAGTATTCTTTGAAAGTGTAGAATTCATGAAAGACAAAGAAAAGGAAACTTTACTTATCATCCGAGGAGACTCAGGAGACCCTAGAGCTAAACTCTACACGAAGCAGAAAAAGGCTATTAGTGGGACAGCGGGAGAAAGTTGAAGAAGACTAGAAGACAGTAATATACCAGTGCTAGAGCATTAGATTTGGTAATCATGCTGTGGTTATATATGAGAATGTCTGTTTTTAGGAAAAACACACCAAAACATCTGGATGGAAAAGGATATCCTGTCTGCAACTTAATCCCATTTGGGGACTATGGATGAAAGTTACACAGAAATTATATTATTTCTACAACATTTTTGTAAGCCTGAAATTATTTCAAAATAAGGAGTTAAATCAATATGTTTCTAGAAAGCTATGCTTAAAATAACTTCAAATTACAAGAAAGAGTAGAGAAGGTCTGAAATAACTGATGTAGAGAGTGAGAAAGAGGGCTAACCAGAGAAAGGCAGACGGTCATTCGCACCCTACTAGAGAAGTTTATGTTCTGAAAGTGATTGGATTTCCTCTGCTCCATATGGGAAATTATGTGACACTGCTAAGACTCTAGTCCAGATTTCTAAAGATAAAGACGATGCGTTCACCCTGTTAAGAATGTCAAGCTTTTATGTGGTTGACAATTGTTTTTTTTTTCGTTTTTTTTTTTTTTTTGTGGGTACCGGGGGGTCAACCTCAGGACCTCGCGTGCCAGCAGGCGCCCGTGCCACTGAGCGATATCACCGGCCCCTTTTTCGTGTGTGGGTTCCGGGAGTCGAACTCGGGCCCTCGCGCTTGCCGGGCAGGCGCTTAAGCCGCTGAGCCATCTCACCAGCCCGACAATTGGTTTTTGAAGCCTTTAGAATCATCAGTCAATACCATACTAAAAATTTCTAATCCACAGAGGAAACGAGATTTAAAAAGAAAACCAAAAAACCATTCACCAAATCTACAAAGAGCAACCATCAGGAAACTGGTGAGTAGCTTCTGAAAAAGGGATTTCCAAGCCGGGCATGCTGGGGCACACCCGTAATCCTAGGTATGTGGGACAGAAACAGAATCACAAGTTTGAGCCCAACCTAGACAATTCAGCAAAACCGCATCTCAAAAAGCAAAGCTGGGTATGGTGGCACATGCCTGTAACCTCACCGCTCAGGAGGCTGAGGCAGGAGGATCACCTTGAATTCAAAACCAGCCTGGGCTACATAGTGAGACCCTGTCTCAAAACACTAAAAAACACTAAAAAACAAAACAAACAAGTAAGTAAAAAAGGGATGGGGATATAGCTCAGTGGTAAAGTGCTCTTGGGTTCAATCCCCAGCAGGATTCCCCCCATCCCCAACAAAATTACAGGGGGGAATTATTAAATAGAAGATTTAGGGGAGGAAGGAACAACAAGAAAGCAAATTCTCACCGGGCCACTGAGCAGGAGATGAGTTTGGTGTTGCGTGTTCTTCAATACTTTCTGTCCTTAGTCTCCGGCGATCACTTAGAAGCAGCCCCTGGTAAGCCATTCCTGTGAACTGATTCCCTTCTGGCTGGCTACGAGATCAAACAGGCTCACAGTTACTTACCATCCTACCAGAGGTCCTGAGCAGCTGCACTTCACCAATCTCACTTACTTTACATGATTATTTGGAAAACTCAAAAGTCTACACACTGAATTTAATTTTCTAATGAGAATTTATTTTAGAAAGTTCTTGAAATTAGTTACAAATGTTTATTGATAGTTGTTGTAAAATATCAAATTTTACTATGTTGGGCAGATGATTGTCATTTATTTTCCAGAAGCTACCTAAAACCTTAAAATCTTTTCTATTTGCACCTTTTAAAAAATCTTTTTTTTTTTTTTTAATATGCGGGTACCGGGAGTCGAACTCAGGACCGCGCGCTTGCCAGGCAGGAGCTTATGCTGGTCAGCTATATCACTGGCCCTAAAAAATCTTAAGTAAGGAGACTACTGTTGGATTAGGACAGAGTAGGCAGAAAGTTTCAGGGTACTAGTTTGTTGCATTTCTTAGGTCTGCAAAGTTTGTGAGCTTAACCCTGAGCTAAAATCTAGAGAATGATATTGTGGAAATATCTAAACCTAAAGCCAAACACCCCCAAGTACTTAATTCCCTAGCCAAAGTGACTGTCTGTGTAGAACTGGAGGAAATACAAAGTGGAAAGTAAAGCTGAGCTACCGCAAATTAATCAGCCAAATGACTGGAACATACGTATCTGAAAACAAGGTATCTGAATTCTCACTTAGTACCTTAATTTTAACCAGTGACTAATACCAAACAAGTTATCTGTGATCATTTAGGTAACTGTGCCAACCAAATTAACGTTTTTTCCCCTCACATTTCCAAATCTTTGGACTTATTTACACATGGCCTACACAGGGTAAAAATCAGAGTACAGACCATTTTGAAAGAGCAACTCCTTATTCGATATCAAATGCTCCCACAAAAGGATGCTAAATTTATATGAAAAAAATCTAGATGTATTTTAATATAAATTTCATATTAATACACACGTACTTCATTTAAATCTGGTTCATCTTTCCAAGTCAGTAGTTTTCTTACAAATTACACTGCCCTAGTCATTAAAATGCAAAGCTACAATGATGAGGTGATTTAACATCTAGAAAAATCCAAACCATTACTTTTTTTTTTTTTTTTGTGGGTACCGGGGGGTCGACCTCAGGACCTCGCGCGCCAACAGGCACCCGTGCCACTGAGCGATATCACTGGCCCCTTTTTCGTATGTGGGATCCGGGAGTCGAACTCGGGCCCTCGCGCTTGCAAGGCAGGCGCTTACGCCGCTGAGCCATCTCACCGGCCCCAAACCATTACTTTTAATTGATATCACTTCCAAAGACTTCTACATCACACATAAATGGGCAAGTAAAATTTCTTTTAGTAATTCAATTTTAGGAATGTACTTTTTCATTTTTCGAAAGTTTTTTGTTTTATCTGAAGACCAGTTAAACAATCCAATAAACACAGAAATGATTCCTAAGGAGAAAAATTAGAAAATTTCTTGGTATAAATTGTTTTGAACAGTAAACTTTTCTGGTAGTAAACCAAAGAATATATGGTAATAAAATTTACTATTTGTTATTTTCTATGCTTTTCAATTGTTACTAGGTGACAAGTAAACTAAACAAATATTGTAATTATTTTCTTTGTAGTTCTAACTAATCTATTAAAGTATACAAATCAGTCATATTTGGGGATTTTTCAGTGCATAGGAGCTAGAACCCTAGTAAAACTCTGGAATGGCCTGATGTTTTCATTATATAAATGCTATATACTATTTGGCATTTTTTTTTTTTTTACCTGTAGCTATGACTGTCACATAAAGCTTGGTAAATTGATGCAGAAAGCGATGCTGCTAATGAATGAAGTGTGTGCACCTAAAACCAAAACAGCCACAATTACATTTTATACTAACATTTTTATACATGATATCTTAAAAATTAGAAAATGCTCAGGAAACCAGCAACATCACAAATAAGATTGGATCCTATATGAGACTACTAGCTGCTTTAAACCTTCTAAGATAACCCACACCTGTCTTTATACAAATGCCCACAGCAAATCTGACTGATGCAAACCCACTGGTATCCAGCATTAGCTTACTGTGAGCTGCTGTTCACCAGGCCCTGAGCAAAGCAGCCACGCTGAGACGACTGGGACTCGTCTAGGCTACTAACTAGGTAAAATAGTAATATGCAAAAACAAATAAACAAAAAACAGGAAAGCAACTAAGTACAAAATTTTTGGAGCTTTTATTTAGGTTAGCCTTAAGAAACTCCCCTTGCTGAAAATACTTATCTATAAAAATCAATTAAATTTGCTTAGTAAGTATAATCACAATCACTGGGTGAAATGGCTGATTTTCTAGAAGGCAAGTAATTTACTTAGTATTCATATGCAAGAGATAGCCTTAAATTTTTGCATTTAGAAAGTTTAAAAATTCTCTATATTAAAAAACCACATCTGAAATGTCATACTGAATCAATATTTTTGGGCTCATAAAATCTTAAAATTTGAAGGGATTTCAGAAATAGTTTCATAAGCTGAAAGGTTTATCCAAACTTCTGTGAGCTGGAAACACAGAACCTACACATTTTATGCCTCTTCTACATGTTCGTCTCTGTCCAAGAAACAATTTAAGTAATCTCTGCTGAAAGACTGCCAGATTAATTCATGCAATGCGTTAGAGAGAAGTCTCTAATAGTTGATGTGACCAGTAAACCTTGGTCCTCAGAGGAATACATAGAGATCACACATACCTGTCAAACAAAAGAAATTAAAAAAAACAAGTGGGGACCTAGGATGTGCTGGAGAAAGCACAGCACAAACACGTGGGCACGCACCGTGAACACGTCTCATCAGCCCTCTACATCCTGCCCAGCTCTCGAGCTTCTCGAATCTATCAGTTTGTAAGTTCTGGGCGCAGGTTCTCACTACGGAAACAGTAGTAAGGACACTTTCTCTGGAACCATTTCTGATCAGCCATGGTTCTCCCTCCTCACCTTCTATTTTCACAGCATCTTCTCATAGAAACAGAGTCATAAGGATTTCCAATTTAGTGGCTCACTTAAGGGAACAGAAGATCTAAAGGAATATAAGTGGCAAGAATACTGTCCACAACGTTAGTTTTATTACCAAATAATCCATTTGTCTTGAAGACATAACTTTTCCAGAAATAAGACCACACACTTCTAAATGACATTCACTGGCCAGTCCTGAACTGATGAGAAGTAAAAAGGGAGCATATAAGCGCGCTGGGAGATACTTCCTCTAAGTTCAAACCGGAGGCTGCACAAGCGTAATTCATGTACCTCCTCACACAGCAAGCACAGTGTCAGGTGATCACACACGTTACCTTCACGTCCTCAACACTGGGATGAGGCGGTGTCTTCATCTGCACGATGCTGTACAGGATGTCGTGGACATGGTTATTCAGGTACAGCACTGGGTTCGCTATGACTGTCTTTGTGGATGCAATGCTTGCTGACAGCAGCGGCAGGGTGGTAGGCAACGGCAGTGGAGACTGGAGCTGCTTCACTGTGGTTTCCTGCAGGTGATAATTAGTTGTTCAAAATAGTGAAAACGCTGGGTGTGGTGGCGCGCTCCTGTTATCCCAGCACTCGGGCAGCTGAGGCAGGAGGATCGCCGTGAGTTCAAGGCCAGCCTGGCCTACATAGTAAGACCCTGTCTCAAAAAAAAAAAAAAAACCAAAATAGTGAAAACAGTTCACTGATAAAATACTGGTAATAAACTCTGGAGTAGAAGCAACAGGCTCTACACAAGCTTCCTGAGCAGCCAGTGCACACCAGCCACTGCCAGATGCAGAGGACAGAGGGGTGAGCTGGGCTCCTTGCTCTTAACCACATGACCAAATTTGCTCATGACCAAATCTTGCATATACAAAAAACTACATGGAATACAAATACTTGCCTCCTATGAATAGAACAACACATAAAGCATTTTACAGCTCTAACTGGAAGACCTACTGAAATTACTAAAATAACCAAAACTGAACACAAAAAGATGTCCATACCTGCTGTGATTCCTGTAGCAAAAATTTGAGTTCCATTCTTACTGAGGCCAGGCCACCTCCTTGGGCCCCATGAAGGCTGCAGTAACTAAGAAACACCCTGAGGAGATCCTGGTTTTTCTGCAACCACAGCTTCCGTCTTTCAGCGTGCTCTCGTTTAGCCTGCAATCTCCGTCTTTCTATTTGGTGACGCTCATAGGATCCAATATCTGGTCTGTCCACCATTTCCTCCTGGTTCAGAAGATCACTATCTACCTTGGAATACATTTTGCTGGAATATTCTTTAACAACTGCTTCATGATTACATATCTCATGCAAGGCAGCAATTTCCTTTTCAAGCCAGTTGTAGAGCTGGAACCTGAGCTTCCCTCCATCTACTTCATAACCTGTAGCCAAAGTTCTTAGTTCAGTCATAAGGATCTTTAAACAAGCTCTGAATTTTAGTTGTTCGGCAATCACATCCACTTCAGTGTCACCGTCAGGCCCATCCTCCTCCTGAGGAGTCAGTGACGTGGCAGCTGTGGCCCTCTCACCTTCCCATGCATCCTCCCTGGCACCTGTGCTCTTCATCACTAAGCCAGCAGCGTCTTCATCCTCCTCTAAGGCACTGTCATGATCTTCGCCCCAATCAAGAGTAAGCGGTTCCTCATCAACCTCAGCGACAGGTTGGCTCCAGTCAAACTGGGACGAGGTCATGTTTGACCAGTCGGGGCCAGCACTCGCACGACCGTTACTCAGAGCCCCGGGTTCTGAAGGTCCACCACCCGTCGTGCTAGAAACAAAGCCAGCCTGGTCTTTTTTTGCAGATAAGGCAGATACTTTAGTTACTTTGGGAATTTTAGAAAGTACCTCCAGAGCTAAAACTGGACATCCAACTTTAAAATGAGCATTTGCAGTGGTAAAGAATAATTTTCTTTCAATGAGGTTGATTTTATCAGCAAAGTTTTTCTCAGTTTTTAGACCTAAGGTTGCCAAAGTTCCTTCGGGGGAGGCCAGGTTTCTTCGAATAAGCAAAGGATGTGTTCGAAGGTAGTTGTAAAAACTAAATACCACTGGGTTGCACGATTTGATAATAACTACAGAAATCAAATAGATATAACCATGAGTTACCAGGTTAATGTGTACTTACACTTCAAAAGGATAAAATATGTCAGCATTTCCAAAAAATAAAGTATGCATAAATACTAACCTAGGATAGGTTAAACTATACATTCATATAATCATTAAAAATATGCAGCTGAGATAAAAATAATTCCCCTGCATGCTATGGAGCAATGGCAAGAATACACTGAGGGGGCTGGTGAGATGGCTCAGTGGCGTAAGCGCCTGCCTGGCAAGCGTGAGGTCCTGAGTTCGACTCCCGGTACCCACATAAAGGAAAAAAAAAATACACTGAGTAAAAGGTACAGAAAATATAGTAACTGTAGAGAAAGGATACAAATACATGCATTTTTGCTTATATTTTTTAAATGGAAGGGAAACCCACAAAAACAATTCTAACTGGTACTCTAAAAGAGAGGAAAAGACACTAGCTTTCTCAGAGAATACTGTGGCTTTATATATTTTATTTCATGCCAAAAGTTTACTTAATTTTTAAAAATTTAAATGTAAAAGAGTAATTCACAAAAAGCAAGGTTAAGCAAATGAGTCTGTGTGTGAAGCTAGCAGTGCAACCAGACGAAGGTGAGCTATGAAAAGTCAAACAAGAGATGTGACTGCACATCCATACCAGGACATAATATAAAAACAGAAATACCTCCAAAAAATTAAAGAAAAAAGTGTAGCCTGTTCTCAGTCAGCATGTTGTTAGGAAACACACACATCCGTATTCTTATTCTGTGTATATAAAATAGCAAATAATTGTGTGAATGACATGCAAATTCAAGTTATTCATTATAAGACACAAATGTGAAGTGTAACAAGAATGTTACAATGTATATTTGCATTAGAATTTTCAGGGTGAGCTCCTAAATCCTCAGGGGAAAAAAAGTCCCAGCCCTGTTCACTGAAGTAGCCTAGAAATGACAACCACGTCAGTAGAGGTGAGGGGCCCTGTGTCCAGGCCAGGGTCCAGGCGTCACTCCTCAGTGGGAAGCAGGCTTCTCTGGAGGAATGGGCATTTCCAGTCTGTGAGCCTGAAACATTTTGCCCTCCAGAAAGCAATGGAACTGGAAGGAATCTCACCAAAAAGGTCTCGGAACTTGAAGAGTTCACAATGGTTAAAGACTCCCAGGACGGGCCGGTGAGATGGCTCAGCGGCTTAAGCGCCTGCCCGGCAAGCACGAGGGCCCGAGTTCGACTCCCGGAACCCACATACGAAAAAAAGGGGCCGGTGATATCGCTCAGCGGCACGGGCGCCTGCTGGCGCGCCAGGTCCTGAGGTCAACCCCCGGTACCCACCAAAAAAAAAAAAAAAATTGAAAGAATAAACTCAAAGAAAGGAAAGAGAGGGCCAATGAGATGGCTCAGCGGCGTAAGCGCCTGCCTGGCAAGCGCGAGGGTCCGAGTTCGACTCCCAGAACCCACATACGAAAAAAGGGGCCGGTGATATCGCTCAGCGGCACGGGCGCCTGCTGGCGCGCCAGGTCCTGAGGTCGACCCCCCGGTACCCACAAAAAAAAAAAAAAAAAAAAAAAGACTCCCAGGATAACCTGAGTATCTATAAAACTAAACTGTAAATGACTGAAATATAAATCTTATCTAAATCTGTGAATACAAAATAACCTTATTAAGAAAAGATAATTGGTCAACTTTGTAGGACGCTAGGGGTTCAACACACTACCCTGACAGTACTTTAGTTATGAGTTGGTAACTACTGACGCTGGTTGATAGATTCACAGACTTTTACATTCTCTCTTATGTATTTTTAAATTTTTCTATAATAACAAGTTTTAAAAAATAAATCTGGAAAACATTAGAAAATAAATAGAATCTTCCTTTTATAAAAATACACACACATTATTAAAATTACCTGGGTAACTCAGATACTGATTTTTCTTCTAAAAGTTTTATTTCCTTTCCTTTAAAATTTACATTTCTTCTTTGTAAGAAAGTAAAAATTGCAGCCCTAATCTCTTTACTCCTGAAAACACTTAAAACATTTACCCTCTTAACACTTAACAGTAGGAAGTAATAAAACGTAACAAAAGTTTGTACCTTCCCCAGACAGCCAGTGACCAGTATTTAGTTTCTTGTGATTTCTTCCAGAAAATACCCCCATGGGAGGGTCAAAGGCAGGCAGACACAACATGTGTGCACCATACGGATGTAAAATACAACAAGATCACAGCGTTCTCTGTCTTAATGCCTGTCGTACAACAGTGTAGCACACATTAACACACAGCACACTGGTCTATCTCACTTAATAGCACACTGCTTCTGCAGCATGGACAGTTTAGCATTTATTTAGCTACTCTATTAGAATCCTCCCTTTTAAAAAGTCTACTGCAAACAATCTGACAAATACCCCTCAGGTGCTTAAAAAACCTAAATTATATGGGATAATCAAGATTAAAGAAAATTTACCACATAAGAACAAAGTGTTTCCAGTGCCATGCATCAAGACAATATGTGTAAAATCAAATTTTCCACATTTAAGAAAAGGGCTACATGATTACTAAGAAACCACTGAGAAATGCAGAAACATTCTGAATGCTTTTTAAATGTATGTGAAATTAGAGCAGTATGGTAATACTATCTTACATTCCTTAAAATGTAAGTGTGAGAAAAAAAATATGTGTAAAATAATCTTAGTATTGTACTACTCAAATTATGGTAAAATGCTAGATTTTATGATAAACACTAGGTAACTAATCTTAGAAATTTTAGTAATAATTTCTCAAAGTTGCAAAGTAAATCTGGTAATGACTTTTTAAAAACCCAAGTGACCATAAATTCAGAAAGTATCTTCCTTTAAAAAGAAAAAAGGAGCCAGTGAGATAGCTCATCGGCATAAGCACCTGCCTGGTAAGCGCGAGGTCCTGAGTTCAACTCCCGGTACCCACAAAAAAAAAAAAAAAAAAGGGCCGGGCGTAGTAGCACATGCTTATAGTTCCAGCACTCGGGAGGCTGAGGCAGGAGGACTGCCACAAGTTTGAGGCCAGTCGGGGCTACTTAGTGAGTTCAAGGCCAGCCTGAACTACATAGCAAGATGTCTCAGAGAAAAATAAAAAAAAAGAAAGAAAGAAAAAGATAAAAGGGAAAGCCACAGACTAGCCTACCTTGCTGTTCATCCTCTTCCTTTGGTGTTTGTTCCAGCAATGTGTCCAAGGCCCGGGTGTAATCTTTCATCACCCAATAGGCAAGACTACGCAGAAAAGGGTCAGGGTGCAATCTTCCGCAGTCAAATCCCGAGCCATCCTTTTGGCAACCCAAAATCTTCTGATTCAAGATGGATATATAAGTGGATGAGGTCTCAAATTCAGATTCATATAAACGAGCAATAACCATGGCTAGCTGAATGTCTTCCATTTTTTCAAGACATACCTGCAGATTTAAATATTAAATACTTAGTGATAATTACTGTCATTACAGTTATGAATTATCCCACTGATACCCTGGAACTGTCTTCTACTTATCTCCTCATGACGAGGGGAGAGGTTCTAGAGGTTGAGTCTGGGAAAGGAAGTTAAATGGTTGTTTGGTAGAAGAATACAGAATAAGACTAGAACACAGTAACATTCAGCCAAGAAAGATCACTTATAAAATAAGCATAAAACGAAGTATATCAGTATCACCTTAGACTTAGGTCAATTTAAATTAGTAACATTCACTTTCAAATTAAATACTACTTATGACATTTGAATTTACATATCAGTTATATATCAGTTCCTCTTGATTTCCAAATACATTTCCATGTAAACAATTACACTACTCTAAAAGAACCTTCTATTTACATAGTGAGTAATTTGTAAAATAAAGCCACACGCAGTATTCTATTCGTATTCTCTAGAAACCTGTATCCAAATATAACTGCTGAACTTGAGAATCCGAGGTCATGCACACCCCGTGAGCACCTCTCGTGAGGCTGGGCGTGTAGCTCGGTGGCAGTGAGATGCGTGAGACTGGGTCCAGTCCCCAGCCCAAGGGAAAAGATGCCTTCTTCACTTGAGTATCTTCTAAGCTAAATTTCCAATTTCAGTATTTTAAGCATTTCTACTTTTAAAATATGAGATACTGGACATAACTATGAAAATCTGACTGATTTTAAATTTACAGAATTTCTACTTTGTTAGATATTTTCTATTGTATCATTATCCAATTCTGTTTTTCCTACACCTTATTTGAACTGTGCATAATGATGGTAACCAACCTAAAAGGAAGATAACCATAACTAAACAAAAACACTAACAATTACTCTCATAATCACCTGCCAGGACTATATACCAAAAAACACAAAGTTTTACCTCTTACATTTAATCTGCAGTATCTAAAACTGTGATTTCCAGTATCTAAAATTTGCAGAACAGTGCAAATTGCTACTTTGTTCCTTATCTTTGAATTTCATTTATAAAAAAATAAATTGGGCCGGTGAGATGGCTCAGCAGTGTAAGCGCCTGCCCGGCAAGCGCAAGGGCCTGAGTTTGACTCCCGGAACCCACATACGAAAAAAGGGGCCGGTGATATCGCTCAGCGGCACGGGCGCCTGCTGGCGCGCGAGGTCCTGAGGTCGACCCCCCGGTACCCACAAAAAAAATAAAATAAAAAAAATAAAAAAAATAAATTAAAATATCTGCCTTTCTGCACAGGATAAGGAGGTTATGGTCTAAGTACTTTAAATGGTTCAAAATCACAAGATGGCCCAGAGGAAGACATTCATAAACCATTTTTTCATAAATTTTACACATGATATCTTGAAATGCAATATGCCCTATATGCAACTGATTTATAATTTTGTTTCTCACAATTCCAGTACACATTGAGCAACCTCTGCAGTTGTTCTCTGTCCTTACAAACACGACAAAAAAAAATTACAATGTCCCCGAAGACTGTTCAGGTTTTCAACCTCTTACCAGCGTTTCGTAACAAGTTTTACGTATACCTCTATGGCATCTTTCAATGAACCAGCTAACAAGAAAAAAGCAGCGGATTGTTCAAAGCGTTGTTTTCCAAGTAAAGAGAACGCATTCTTCAAAGCAGCTTTGCGCCACCTATCTTCACTGAAGTTGTGGCTGAAAAATGCTGTCATTTTTTCATCATGTTGTGACCTGGGAAGCAGAGCACAAACACCCATGGTTGGATGAAATGTCGAATACTATGTTAATCCTCTCCAGAGCATGTGAAAGTAAGGAAATTAAAAACTCAAACATTCATCTAAAACAAGAGCCATTAAAGGTGATTGCCATTAAAGGTATCATTGTCAATACCTCTTCCCTTCTAATAAGGAACGCTTGTAGTGCTGCATGTGCACATACAGGAAGCAAGAAAGTTTTTACTTTCCAAAGTGCTTTTAGCAACACTTTTTCTACAACATCCCGCCGCTTAAATTAAGCTGAAAAGGTATTTCTCCAATTTGGTGCAGATAAAGGAACCAAGGCATAATGAAGTGAGTTGATTTGACCTGATCATTTTCAGAAGTATTTGTTTTCTGACCCAAAGCACAATTTCACTCCATGAGATCATGACTTACCTAAACAGACCCCACACCACCGCTTTCTTCTTCATGGAAAGGTAGAACAATGCAGCATCCAAGGCATCATTATTCCTTTGAAAAGAAGCTTTGGCAACCTAAATAGTAAATAAAGTGTTATTGCAACTATTTGACAAAACAATTACAATCAATTTATCGATAATTAATTCTTTCCCGCTACCAACATGGCTGACAGGAACTATGGAAACGGGAAAACCCGGCTCAACTCCAGCCGCTGGTACTCTACCATACACACACCTACAGACCAATGCATGGCGGCAGGTCACGTAGCAAGGAGTGGGAAAGGATCAGAGTTCAGGTGGTAATAAAACTAACATGGGAAACAACAACAAACCAGTATGTAACAGATGTGATCACTTCTTGAAAATTCAACATACTGCATTTCATTTAAGTTTTGTGAAAGTTAAAATGTTAGTATCTATGGTAAATGTTATTGCACCACTGAAGGCTCTCTCAACTAGTACTGACACAGACATCTGTGATAATTATACACACTAAGCAAAGAAACTCATTTAAAAACAAATGCTCAAGCTTTTAAACATACTTCAAAAAAACCTTTCAATCAAATTTTGACAGTTCTAAAGGATACATTCTTTCTGGCATGTAATTAAAATACAAAAGGTCCAAGTTCCTTTATTTTGAAGGGCTGAAAAATCCGTGCTCTGCCCCTGAACTACATCCAGAGTCCCTGGCTTACAAATCTGTAATAACTCCATGAGAAAAAGATTAAAGGAATATATAATTCTCCATGTGTTGTTACTGGTAACACCCTCGAACCATACAGCCGAAGTTGCTGAGTTTATACAGAACAAGTCATGCCTACAAGTTAAAAATGACTAACGTGTGTGTGACTACACTGCTTTGAACACAAGAGCCTAGGCCCTGTCCTAGTTCTCTAAGATGCTGACGTCTCCTCTGCAAATCACGGAGCTGAGAGGCGTCAGGAAGACCCAAGCATGGTTTCTTAGCTCTCACGGACTGTTTCACAGTTGTTTCATTTGCTGCCACAGATATTCAAGTGCACAAAAATCAAAACTGTTTTTACTAAATATTTTAGGTGCATGAAGGAACTCTGTTACTTACTAGACTAGCTGTGCATAATAATCCTTTACATAAAAGGAATTTTTTTTCTGAGTAATACAAAGGACAAGAGTTTATGCTTTCTAATTTTAATTTTTATATTTTCTTAAAATAAGGCCCACCTCAACCAATAACAGAAAATACTGCTATTCCTTAGGTATATTATAAATTCAGTGTATATAACGAAAGACAACTGATATCATGTTACATGGACATTTTACAAAGGTCGAGTTTTTGGAATCTCTAAAAAATTTCAATTAAACAATACTCAAGATCTTTAGAAGTACAGTCTAGTTGCCCTTGACAGGTTTCCTGGGAGACAGCTTTTTCCTTGAAGACTATTTTTAAACTTCAAAGTGCAAAGCAGCAGTTACCTTCTCAATGCATCTTCGAAGTGTGCTGATGTTCCTCACCCACCACCCTATGCCCATGGCTCTCAGCTCTGACCACTGCGGGTCCCCTCTCTGGATCGCTGGGATCATGTTGATCAGCTCCTCCTCAGCCTCAGAATGAAAAGCCCAGGCGAAGTGGCAGGTGGACACACCTACGTGGGAAAAGGCAGGAACAACCTTCAGAGCTCTAAAAAGAAGAAAAACGATCTTTTGCACATTCGTCCATCTGAAAAGCACTGTCCAAGAGATGAAGGGAGGTCTGTCATGATTCAGGATGTCAGACTATAAGCTTCTGAATCCAAGACCAGTGACAATCTCTAACTTTTTCCTGAACATACCTGCTTTTTTTCCCATAGAAAAATAGAGACACCAGCACTCAATTGTTGGAAAGAATGCTCTCTGGCTATCAAGCTATCCACAGGTACGCACACAGGGCCCACGCCCCACATGTCGCTCACACTCTGCTTGGCTGCGGACCACGTCCTGCACATGGGAGCTTGCTCCACTCTTCCCCCGGCCAGGAGCGGAGGATCACGTCACAGCACCTCTGAACTCCATCAGAGTTTCGGTCCACGCCAGGCGTAAGTCATGTCCTGGGCAACAGCCCTCTGCCTTCATGCTTGGTGAACTATGGCTGCCTAATGCCGGTGCTACACAGCTGTCATCCGAATGAAGAGATGACAACATGAACTCAGTGACGTTACTCACACTTGCAAGCATACGTGGGTGCTCACTGACAGTGTGCTGGCAACGTCTACTCCAGCCAGAGGTGACCAGGAAGCAGCGGGAGCACAGCGCACAGCACGACGGCGGACACAGAGGGCGCCACCGCTCAGAGGGACCGCGCTGCCCCTGGGCCTGAGCCCAGCACGGGAGGAGGAGAAGGCGACACAGACTGGCCCGAGCAGCCATCCCTTTACCCATTTTGAAAACAAGTAAATGTGTGAGGTCAATGACTGTCACATTACAACACCAGTCCTTCAAAGGAAGAAGACCATTAATGCTACACAATTTTCTCATTATCAACTACTATACAGTTCACACGACCATTTTAAATAAGAATCTTAAGTCTTTTAAATTTCCCACTGTTAGTAATTTTTTTTTAATATGCGAGTACCAGGAGTCGAACTCAGGACCTCACACTTGCCAGGCAGGCACTTATGCCGCTGAGGTATATCACCGGCCCTGTTAGTAATATTTATATACAATCATACCACAAAATCAATGCATCGAGTCATGCCCCTGCAAATGTAAGGAAAACATGGACAAAATTTATGATTAATTTTTTCAATATTTAAATCTTTGTGTGGTTTAAGAACGAATTACTATACCAACTAATGTACTGCTTTAGAACCTACTATTATATAGTAGTATATAGTATTATATAGTAAAATGTATCCTTTTGCTGTCATAAAATCAATATTATTATTATTTTTGTGTGTGTGTGGGTACCGGGGGTCAACCTCAGGACCTCACGTGCCAGCAGACGCCCGTGCCGCTGAGCGATATCACCAGCCCTTTTTTCTGTATGTGCGTTCCGGGAGTCGAACTCGGGCCCTCGCGCTTGCCAGGCAGATGCGTACGCCACTGAGCCATCTCACCGGCCCATAAAATCAATATTATAAACGAACAATATAAGATATCTCCTATATCTTTCTTAAATTATAAAATTTTTATTATAATTAAGAAGAAACAATTTGTACAGGCATATCAAAAGAAGTTCAAAAAGCAAGATTAAGAGAGCAGTGAAAGATCTACCTGCCCACTTCCTATTATCTATCTTTTATTTTCTCTTTCTCTATACTGTACTTTTGTTTCTCATATAAGAGAAACCATGTGGTCTTTAAGCTTGTGTGTCTCATTTATTTCACGTCACATTATGTTGTCAAGGTGTTCTTTCTCAAAGGGGAAAGGGATCAAGAGATGGAGAACCGAGGGGTTGGGGGGAGGGAAAGGAGATGAAAAAAGGAATTAAGATTTGTTCTGTACACGAGCCAACTCCACACAAGGAATGTGATCACTATGTACTGTAAATGTGTACTATTAAAAAGTAATTTTAAAATGTTTTAAAAAAGAGCAGTTAATAGATATGAAACCCCACTGGTGTGAAGTTATTATGGAAGAAAAAGATCTGGGGCACCCACAGGCACGCACTTTATGGATCTACCAAAGCAGGCTGTTCTTTGCAGTTATGTCCACTCTGCTAAGCTTTCTTTTTTTTTCTTTTTCTTTGTTTTTTTGAGACAGTGTCTCACTATGTCGTTCAGGCTGGTCTCAAACTCACTATGTGCCCAGGCTGGTCTCAAACTTGTGGTGATCCTCCTACCCAGCCTTCCGAGTGCTAGGATTACAGGCGTGTGCCACCATGCCAGGCTGAACTTTCTTATCTAAACTGATTATTTAACTTTTTCTCTGAAAATTGTGCCCCAAACTATAACCTACAACACCAGTCACTTCTCATCTCCAGTGTTTTAATGATAGTCAAAGGGAAATGGAATTTGAGAAAGACTTGGGAATTAGAGGTGTTCAGCTCTCCCTAAACAAGGTACACAACTGCCATTAACTGAGCCAGCACCAGTGACTATCATTTCAAGCCTTTTTAAGCATATCTCAGTGGTGGAGATCGATGAAAATCATAACACCAAGTCTTGCTGCCAGGCTGAGTTTGGGGATCAAACACTTTTCTGGGAGTGGAAAGCAGCACAGCCTTTCTGAAGGACGTTGTACCAAAACTTATCAAAAGTTTGGAGTTTTCATGCCCTTTACTCGATAATTCAACTGCTAAGAAACTAACATGAAGAAACCATTGGAAATGGACTTACATATTTATATGCAAGGTTATATAAGGTGATTCATTACGATGGCAACTCAAATTTTAAAAACCTACATGAGCTAAATATTTCAAAACTAAAGAGTTGGGCAGATAGTTCAAACACATGACAGATCATTAGGCAGCTGTTTAAAAGTGTTTTCAACAATCAGAAGGTACCGGGTAAGTGCCATGGTTAAGAACAAGTTATCAACCTTGTCACTTTAGGTCACTACAACCTCAGTCATTCAACATTTACTTTCTAAGCTACTGCAACTTCAGCAAGTAAAGTCTCAGAAACCGAGCTATTTGAGCAAAGGTCAAAGGACAGCGCTTAAGCACATAGGAAAATGGCAAGTGGGTACGACGAGACCAGGGATGGCCACGCACATGACTCACCTGCTCCAAGTACACAAGCAAGACACCCCCACCACTCTCACACTAAACCAAAGCTGTGCAAAGGTTCAAACCCAAGAGGAGTACCTTGGTGAAGCAGCTGCACTCGGTAGAGAGGTGGCAGTGACGTTAAGAGGCACGTGTGCAAGCGCATAGCCAGCAAGTACCGCAAGCCACACTCATCCAATGTGTCTCTTCCTGCAATTCAAGTAGAAAACACATTTGAGGAAAAAGGAGTTCAGTAGGGCAAACCGATAAAAAAAAAGTTACAAAATAAACATTAAACTCTGTAACTAATTTATACGAACTACAAGATTTTTTTTTTTTTTTTTTTTTTTTTGTGGGTACCGGGGGGACGACCTCAGGACCTCGCGCGCCAGCAGGCGCCCGTGCCACTGAGCGATATCACCGGCCCCTTTTTCGTATGTGGGTTCCGGGAGTCGAACTCGGGCCTTCGCGCTTGCAAGGCAGGCGCTTAAGCCGCTGAGCCGTCTCACCGGCCCCCAAGATTTTTAAATGTACTCCTTTGTGAATACTATCTGTAAGAGGAACATACCTTTACACAAAACGTGAATACTAAAACTCCTAAATGAAAAATTATTTGGGAAAATCCAGTTACCTATTATTACAAATAACAACAGCATTTATATTTACTCGTAATAAATGAAAGACATCTTGAAATCAAATAAAATATATATTAACTGTAGTAAGGTAGGCATAAGTTTTTAAAATATTTCCTCCATGAATTCTGATGAGATTTAAGGACAGGTTTACATAACTGAAGTAACATCATTTGTTACACAATTAAACAGGTAACATTTTCTAGGCCATTTAGCCTGACTAAAAAAAAAAAAACAATAATACCAGTAAGTGTTCCACAATTAAGTTAAATCTAAACCTTGATTCCACAAATTTCCTTATTCAAATGTAATTCCACTTAGTCCAAAGCTGAACAAATGTCACGTTTAATCCAAACTAAAGCCACTTCTGGAAAAGAGCAACGCAAAAGCACTGATAGCACTAGCCCAGGAACTGACACGAAGGAAGTACTCAAAGAGTGTGGAATAAGCAGTATTTCCCAGAAGAAACCAGATGTTTCAAATGCAAAATTTAAGCTCCAGCTGCTTCCCATGATCTGTATTCACTCATCCATTTATTTGTTCAACAAATTTACCATCCACTGCCCATGAGGCACAGTTCAGGCACCAGGGCTTCAGCAATGAACAGGCAGTTATATTCTCATGGGTTTACATTTTAGGAGGGAGAGACAATAAGCAAATTGTATGTGGCAATGAATGCCATGGAGCAGAAGCAGAATTGAGAGACAGACAATGCTGCAGTGAGAGGGTTCTATTTTCTACAGTGCAGTCAGGGAAGAATTTTCTAGGAAGACAAAATTTCAGCAGGAATCTGAGATTTCTGGACATCAGGAACACAGCATTCTGTGTGGAGGAAAGAGGACGTGCAAAGACCCTGAGAAAGGAAAGGAGTGTGCTCATGTTTGTGGGATGGCAAGGAGGCCAACGCAGGGAGTGGAAGTAAGCACAGGTTGTGGGGGCCCTGAGGACCACTGCAAGGGTCTTGGCTTCTACTCTGAAGTGACACAGGAAGCCACCGATGTGCGCAAAGTGGATGAACCACTGGGGGCTGTGTGGAGGACAGGCTGAGCTGACATAAAGGAAGCAGCCCAGAGCCTCTGTCAGTAACCAGGCAGGAGGCAGTGACCTGAGCCACAGCAGAGCTGCAGGCCGACAAGAAGTGATGGATCTGGACGTACGGAATGGTGGCGTCCGCCAGTGCACTGTGCGTGGGGTATGAAAGAAGCCAGTGGTCTCGCCTGAGCAAACGGAACCCTTTCCTGGAGGTGTGCAACTCATTTATCTGAGCTTCAGTTCCCACCTGTGAAACGGAGACATTTGTTCCCGCCTCGTCTACCACGTGGATATCCACTGTGACCAGGTCAGCTCTTTCCATATTGCTGCCTGGAGACAGTTTTGTACCAGAAACCTTCAACTATTTTTCACAGGTTATGCCATGCCTTCTTTCCTAACGTCCCATAGCAAAAACTCTAATATACAATAAGTATGCAACAGCAGCCTATGATTACTCTGGGGAGAACCTTACTCTACTGCATACAGCCTTCTAACAGTGAGTAGTTGTTTCTTCCTTCTTAATTCACATAGTTAGAAAATAGGGGGCCAGTGAGATAGCTCAGCAGCATAAGTGCCTGCCTGGCAAGCATGAGGTCCTGAGTTCGACTCCCGGTACCCACATAAAGGACAAAAATGGCGAGTGATATCGCTCAGCGGCATGGGCGCCTACTGGCAAGCACGAGGTCCTGGGGTTGACTCACGGTACCAACGTTAAAAAAAAAAAGAGAGAGAGAGAGAAAATAGGTCATAAGCAAAACCCTTAAGTCTCTTATAATTTTAATCCACAGAAGGGAAAGAAACTGGGGATATACTGCAAAGGTGTAAACCTACAGTGGTGTTTTCTAACTGGCTCCGAGGAATACTCTATTTTACCCAAATTTGGAAATCTTACGAAATAGTTAAAAAGAATACAGACTTAGGAGAAACAATTTTTCTACATATGAACCCCAATTCTTCCACTTAATGCCTATGTGGTATCAGATGAGTCACTTAATTTCTTAGAATTAGTGTCTTCACCTATAAAATTTAATATAATAGCTACATACCTACTAAAAGAGCATGATAATTAAGTGGGATAAAGTACAAAATGTGCCTGGCACACAGTAATAATTCACCCCTGCACAATATTTATTGAATGAATGAATGAATGATCAATCAGTTTTGGTTTCCTTTACTAATGCCATTGTTTACAATCAACACCATTACCTTCAACTACCTGCATGGAAAAGAATGCAATCCAGTTTCAGGGGCAGCCAAAAATTTTCTAGTTATAGAATGAATCAGGCAATGTACATATTACATCAAATGTCTGAAAACCTTTGTCTCATCTCAAGAGACCTTTTAACTATAAAATACTACTTATGCCTAGAACTGGAAAGATAAATAAATTGAGCCCCTGAAGCCTCATGATTCCATAGAAAAATTAACAAATGAGTCATTAATATCAAAGAAAAAAAAGTAGGATTCAATCTGATTGAAAAAAAAGAGTAGCCCAGGAGGCATCACGGGGGGTGGGAACATTTCTACTGATGAATTATTAATTTTAATTTTATGAGTTTTATTAAACAATGTGTACTTAACAGAAAAAATATCAATAAAATAAAATATTAAAAAAAAAAGAAAGATACTATAGATCCAAAATCACACAAAGGTTTCAGGGTAAGAATGCATGTGAAGGGGGCCAGTGAGATGGCTCAGCGGTTTAAGCGCCTGCCCGGCAAGCGCGAGGGCCCGAGTTCGACTCCCGGAACCCACATACAAAAAAAGGGGCTGGTGATATCGCTCAGTGGCACGGGCGCCTGCTGGCGCACGAGGTCCTGAGGTCAACCCCCCGGTACCCAAAAAAAAAAAAAAAGAATGCATGTGAAAATGCACACAGATATCACAAGTCCATGATGTTGTATGTGCAAGTGAGTGCCTGCCTCAACTATCTTTCCTTTTACAACAAAGCACCTCACAGAGCAATAACTGTCTGTAAGGGTGGCCTTTTCCCTACAAAGTAAGAGAAAGACTACAATTCAGTATGAATAACTGTACTGAAAATCCCAACACTTCTCTATGTACTTTATACATTCACAGTAAGACCATTTACCTGAGGAATGCTTATCTCTGTTTTCATCAAGCTCGGTGCTGGTGGTGGCCACAGTATCAGCCAAGGCCACGAGGAACATCTGCTCCAGCCGTGTGAGTCCTGGCAGACTGGAATGCATGAGATGACTGGACAGCACCCTGGCATGTTCCTGGCCAAAGTAAGCTGGCCCATACTGGGAAAGGTTTATGACTTTCGATTTGTTTTCTCTCTTTTCTGGCTCTAAGTCAATATCATCCGTTGTTATATCCTGGATTTGGAACAGCTCTGAATACTGATCTTCTGCTTGACTCTCAGGATGATCTTCATAGCCCTGCGGCATGTTCACACTTTCTTCTGAAATTCTGTAGGTTGAATCCTGATCTGCAGCAAGCAGTGCATACAGCGGTAGCGGGGGGATGGAGTCGATCTCAGTATAATCGCGAGTGCCATCTTTGCCTATGGTGACTGTATCCTTCGCTGTGCTGCCACTTACACTAATAGTTCGAGAAAGATGTCGCTTACTTCCTTCTCCGGCATCAGGGTCTCTAACTATTGCAACTTCGCCGGCAATACATTTCACTAAATGAGACAGAATGGCCTTAGCCCTTCGAACCTTCCCTAAATCCATCAATTCTAAAAGCTGAGTTGGATGATACTGCGGAAGAGTAGGGGACAGCACGTGTGCAGCCTCAAATAAGCCACCATCCTGAACAACAGCTGGGGAACAGAAAACATCATCAGCAACAGCTGTTCCTTCCACCAGACTTTTTCTTGCCAGCATACTCGATTTAAAGGAAGAATGATCTTGTATGACTGTCTCTTCCACACTGCAACTATCAACTTCGGTGTCTCCAAACTTGACAGCATGTTTCCACTGGGCGTACACATGCATCTCACAGTCCATGCCCACAACCAGTATCCCGTCCCTCACCCAAGAGAGAGAAACAGGCAGAGAAGGGGTACCATCGACAGAGGACACCAAGTCTATGGACCGGAGAAGGACCCATCTCGACCGAACTCCTTGCTTGATGCTACCACCGAGTGGTAAAGTGATGACAGCAACCCCATCCTTACTGTTGGTCTGCTCGGTCACAATTCCTGAGAGCCTGCCGTACATGAAGATGTTAGCACCGACCCCCACCGTGAGAATGTGGGAGCCATCTTCTTTGGACACCCAGTCCAAATGCACCAAATGCTTGATATTTGGAATAAGGTACCTATCCTTGCTTAAAAGTGCATCTGATTTGCTATACACAAAAAGATTACTATCCACGCTGACCCTTGAGTCAAGTACACTCCCAACCTTAACCAAATCATCAAGATGAATTGTTTGCTCTAAAACCCATTCTGACCCTCCCGTTGATTCACATTCAAATATGCAAACGTGCATGGAGAACTCTTTAGAAACAAAGCCATTGTGGTGGACAGGCTGCTTGTAAGCCACGGCCAGGCGGCCTGTGTATGAGCAGCTAACAGCAACGGGCCTTCCCACGATGCTCACTGTGCTGCTGTTGGCTTCTCCCTCATCGTTCATCAGGGGCCACCTCCTCCAGTGATAGGTCTCTTTCTCGTCCCCTGTAGTGCTTGGCGGGCTGGGTTCCATACAGCACTTCCAGAAGCGTACTTTATTGTCAGAGCAAGTTGTAACCACTAAGTAAGGTGCAAGGCACACTGGATAAATGGAAGAGGAACTCAGATGACCTTAAAAAAGAAAAAGCAGGTAGTCATAATGATAGAATCACAAAGTAATACGCCAGTGATCAAATTCTAGAATAGGATGAATTAAAAGCCACTGTGAGCTTCTTTGACTAACTCCGCAGTTGCCCTCCCCCACCTGGTGTCCTACCCTAAATATCCACCAGCCAAGATTTCTACAGAAGTCTTCAACAGCCCATCAGCAGAATAAGAACATGTGAGAATAATCACTTCACTAGTTTTTAGGTAATTAAATTTAAATAGGATGAACAGGGCCGGTGAGATGGCTCAGTGGCGTAAGCGCCTGCCTTGCAAGCCCGAGGGCCCGAGTTCGACTCCCAGATCCCACATATGAAAAAGGGGCTGGTGATATCGCTCAGCGGCACGGGTGCCTGTTGGCGCGCGAGGTCCTGAGGTCGACACCCCAGTACCCACAAAAAAAAAAAAAAAAAATAGGATGAACATTTAATTAAAATAAAACGCAAGGGCTGGGGATGTAGCTCTGTGACCAGCACTTGCACAAGGCCCTGGTTTGACCCCCAGAAACAAAAAATAAATAGAAGTAAAACTCAAAAGCAAAGCAGGGGGCCGGTGAGATGGCTCAGCGGCTTAAGCGCCTGCCTTGCAAGCGCGAGGGCCCGAGTTCGACTTCCGGAACCCACATACGAAAAAGGGGCCGGTGATATCGCTCAGTGGCACGGGTGCCTGCTGGTGCGCGAGGTCCTGAGGTCGACCCCCCGGTACCCACAAAAAAAAAAAAAAAAAAAGCAAAGCAGCAATTCAACCCTTAATCAATAAATGTTTTGGGCCGGTGAGAAGGCTCAGCGGTATAAGCGCCTGCCTGGCAAGCGTGAGGTCCTGAGTTCGACTCCCGGAACCCACATAAAGGAAAAAAGGGGCCGGTGATATTGCTCAGCGGCACAAGCACCTGCTGGCAAGCGCGAGGTCCTGAGGTTGACTCCCGGTACCCACATAAAATAAATAAATACATAAATAAAATAAAAATAAATGTTTTACACGCTACCATTTATATGTGCCTTCGCCACAACATGTCTCCTGGTCCCTCACCCTAGACTGCATCACTTTCTTCATCGATGTTTGCCCTTCAGATGCCCCAGCCTCACCCTCACATAACCCAGCCCCCACAGGTATCCCACCATCAATTTCTTCAGACAGCCCAGCAGATCAATTAACTTACTCTTGCTATTGTTTAATTTATCCTTTCATAACACTGAAGCAGAACTCGCCTATTTTTTTCCGACTGCCGAAGACTAATATGCCTGTCTATTATCAGCTACAGTATAAGAGGTCATAACAGTTAAGATTTGGGTTCAGAAGACCTGGATTCAGGGCCGGTGAGATGGCTCAGCGGCGTAAGCGCCTGCCTTGCAAGCGCGAGGGCCCGAGTTCGACTCCCGGAACCCACATACGAAAAAGGGGCCGGTGATATCGCTCAGTGGCACGGGTGCCTGTTGGCGCGCGAGGTCCTGAGGTCGTCCCCCTGGTACCCACAAAAAAAAAAAAAAAAAAAAAAAAAAGAAGACCTGGATTCAAGTCCCAGTCCGTCAATACTTTCGAAAGAGTAGGAAAGCCATTTAAACATCTGAGCCTGGTCCATCTAAATAACAGGGGACAGCTTGTGACTTCCCTTGGAATGTTACTGTCAATAAGACATTCGAAAACAGTTTATAAAGCCCCTACAAAACGATTTATTTTCACATGCTCCAATAAACTTACATGAGTATATTCCAAACCTTCCAAATATGAAGAAATAAAAATCTTGCCTAGATCTGTACCTGCCACAAAATGAACTCTCCTTGGGGTTATCTTTCAACTGTGAAACACACCTGTCCTAGAGATGAATTAAGAAAACCCCTATACTCACTATCACCTGCCAGTAACCAGAACAGCATTGAGCCCCCAGTTTTGCTTCCTTAAAAGCACTAGGAGCTCCTAGATTAGAACTGCGCACTTAGCAGAGCATTTTAAATCTAGCTTTCTGTCCTACCCTCCAAATTCTCTCACCAACCATGCTCAAGTCAGTATCATTCTACCCAGATAGCCTTATCCTCAAACTTCCCCCAAATATGTGCCAACACTTGTTCAAACATACATAATAGAAGTGAGGCACAAATGAAAGAGACATGATGGAATGGCAAATCTTAAAAATAATGCTTCAGTGATTTACACCTCAACATATTTGTTCTTTGAAATTTTACTGCCATGGTATTCCCAAGTGTAGAACAGACACCTTGCATCAAAATATGTCCATTTTCTGTCCAACTAATCATTTTTACCACAAAAACTTATTTCAAACAAAAACATTTCTAAACTAATGCACCATTACTAGAAAATAAATATTTCCATGTCAATGCAGTACCTACTTCAGAAGATTTCATCTATTTTACCACTGAGAGTTCATGATTTTACCTCCCTGAGCTGCAAGTGCTCACCCTTAGAAGCAGCTTACCCGCCGAAGGTGTAGCTCTTATGACTTCCACTCCTTCCGGGAGGTCAAGAGGCTGGCTGTACACCAGCCTAGAACTCAGGATCAGCTTACTAGCAGTCTGGAGGTTGGCAATGGACGACGAGTGCGGCATGGGGCTCCCACTGGGGGAGGTTTCTGGAGAAGAGTCCACACTCCTCTGTCCGGGAACTGACAGCAGACCCTCAGATGAAACACCTTCGGAAGCTTTAGCTTTGAAAATGAATTAGGGAATTCATCATGATCGTCACTATACACACGATCTACGGCAGCGGCAGCGACTACGGCACATGTGCCACAGCGAGCAGGCAAGCCCTCTCTGTTGGCACACGAGCCAAGTCAGCCCAGATGAGGTTTGACAAATTGCCAGCACGCATACAACAGCAAAGATTACATTAACTGTGCAAAAGCACACCAAATGCAAACTTTTACCTTTTAATACAAAGCTGTATCACTGAAAGCTCTATTATTGTGTTTTTCTTTTAAGACAAAAGATGTTAATGTATGAGTTGTTTTTTCTTTTTTTTTCTTTTAATGAGTTGTTTTTTCTAAACTAAAACCTCAGGGTTCAGGTTTAATTGCAGCATTGGCACTGTGCAATAAGTAAATGAGTTTGGGTTGCAGTTTGGGCACTTGCCTCTGAAAGGTTCACCATCACTGATCTAGAGCAATATTAAGTGCAGTGGTGACACCTGTAATGCCAGCTACTTGGGAGGCTGAGGCAGGGGAACTGAAAGCTCAAGGCCAGGCGGTAAAATACAGTGAGAACTTGTCTCAAAATTTAAACAGGGGCAGGGATGTAGCTCAGTGGTAGAGCCCTTGCCCAGCCTGTGCAAGGTCCCTTGTTCAATCCCTAGTGCTATACCAAATGCCTCTTTGAAGTACTTCTTGGGAAGCAAGTCAATTTTCAGATTTTTGGTTGGTTATCTCAATAATTTTTTTTTTTTTTTTTTTTTTTTTTTTTTTTTGGTGGGTACCGGGAGTCAACCTCAGGACTTCGTCACCAGCAGGCGCCTGTGCCACTGAGCGATATCACCGGCCCTTTTTTCGTATGTGGGTACCAGGAGTCAAACTCAGGACCTCGTGCTTGTCAGGCAGGCGCTTATGCCGCTGAGCTATCTCACCGGCCCTCAATAATATTTTTAAATTATTTTACTCCTTAGCATCACCAACTCCTTCTTAGGGATACTGCTGGGAGAACCTCGAAGTGTAATAGCTATAAAGAACCCTTAAGTTACTTATCCAATGCCCTTAAACTTTACATATATTATAAGCTTGAGGAATTTGTTAACATACAAATTCTTACAAGTAACCCCAGAGAACTGATTCTGTTGATTTAGCACAGATCCCATAATCTGCACTTCAGTAAGCAGCCTAGGTGTTTCTGAAACATGTGAGTCATGAATCCGCCTTTGAGAAATAATAGTGCACTTCCTCAAACGAAGACGTTTAACCTTGGAGAGCGCAAAGATTTTCCTAAGGTCATATAATTAGCTAGTAGCAAAGAAAACAACTATCAAGTGCTCACATAAGGTAATAATTTCAAGAACAAATAAAAAATAAGAGTTCAAAGCCAGGTGTGGTGGTGCACGCCTGTAATCCTAGCAAATGGGAGGCTCAGGCAAAAGGATCGCCATGCGTTCAAGGCCAGCCTGGGCTACACAGCAAGACCCTGTCTCAAAAAAAAGAAAGGAAGAAAAGAAAAGGAAAGAAAAGAAAAATAATAAAAGTTCCTGACACTGAAGGCAGTATTAGTTGCCTGGCTTTGTGAGGCAAGTCAAGCTGGGATTAGAGTGGAGTGTAAATCTCTAAGCAGACATAGGTATCTGTGCTTCGGTTGTAGTGAGAGCTGCTCCAAATCATGCCTCTGCCCCATTGGGCCATGCACTCATCCAGGGCAGGGATAATCTTCCAAAGCTTTCTTCATCTCAAGGAGGAGTGGCGCACCAAAGAGAAAACAATCAGTTAATCCCTTTTGCTTCCAGTGCATGGTAAACATGTCAATCCATTTTATAACAGCAGGCCACTCAATGAGAACAGGAAAACATCCTTAATTAAAGAGTAAGACACACGCGGCATCGGTCATCAGAAGACAGGAGTCCTAATCCTGGCTCTAGCACTAATTAGATTTATTTCCTTAAGCAGGGCATTTTGCCATCTCTATTTTCTTACATGCAAAGTAAAGCTGAACTATTTCATTTCTCTTCCTATAAACCAAGCAATTGTCTAATATATATCTCATGCTAAGAAAATATGAACAGGAGAAAAAGCAAAACCTTAAGAGCAAACAAGGCTTGATTTTGAAACCTGGTCCTCCAAAAATTATAATTTAACAATTGTAATAAATTATACATAACAAATGAAATGTGGTTAAGTTATTTCACCTTACTCCATTAGTAAACTGGGTAAACATCTACCTTACATGTACAAAGCACACATCTCAACGCCAGGCATCCAGAAAGTCCTCAATGCATTTCCCTCTCCATCTAAACTCAGGCCAGCCCTTTCGTCCTCTGACAGGATACGACACTCAAGTGAACATAATGGCATCGTACACTGTGGTCAACTGCAGCCAACATAAGAACCACCGAACAGAGGCCTCCAGTCACAGCTGCCCACACCTGCCCCCTCCACTATCACTCACTACACCTCTGTGCCCGCCGCTGCTGTCACAGACAGGAGAGCAGCAACTCTGCCCTGGCCCTAGGGGCTGCATCGGGACCGAGGTATCACGTGGTCCTTGTCCTATCACAAAGACCCCTCACAACCTCTATACACCCCAGTGCCACCCTCAGCTCTGGGCCCGATTTTAGAACACACCACACCCTCTGGTGGGCTGAGACTCCCTTCCAAATGGGCTAGTTTCACACCACTACTCTTGCACTTCTATGGAACAACACGTATGCCAAAAATTAACTCAGAAGGCTTTGAAAGATCTTTCTGAATTCCTGGTGCCTCCAGATTAGGTTCAACCAGGTGTAGGGAAGACTGTACCGAAGAATTGTTTGCCTTTTCTAGTGCCAGGCTGTGGCCCAGTCAGACCTGCCACCTATAATAAATGTCTAATGACCAAGTATCAAAAGCAAAAATACTTTTTTTTTTTTTTTTTTTTCTTGTGGGTACCGGGAGGTCGACCTCAGGACCTCATGCGCCAGCTGGCGCCCGTGCTGCTGAGCGATATCACCGGCCCCTTTTTCGTATGTGGGTTCCGCGAGTCGAACTCGGGCCCTCGCACTTGCCGGGCAGGCACTTAAGCCCTGAGCCATCTCACCGGCCCTACTTTTTTTTTTTTTGAGACAGGTCTCACCATATAGTTCAGGTTGGCCTCGAACTCACAAGGATCCTCCTGCCTCAGCCTCCCAAATGCTGGGATTACAGACATGTGCCATCATGCCCAGCACAAAAATACATTTTAAAATTAATAATAAATAGTACGCAAAAGCAGATTCCAGTTGACATGGCTATTATGCAGTTCTTCACACTAACAGCTGCCTCTCACAAAGTCGAGTCTAGGTTTTTGCTTTTGTTTTTTAAAGATCTGGGTTGGGAGTGTACCTCAGGGGTGGAGCGCATGTCTAGCATGCACAAGGCCCTGAGTTCAATCCCCAGCACCACGAAGAAAAGTCTATGGTGTATGATCAGTACCTTTGCTCCACGCTACGTATTTCCTAATTTATTAAAACACTGATCTGAATGTGTACAGCGAAGCACGGCTGAGATAACTATTCACTGTGCGCCTCTTGATGTACCCTGTGTCAGGTGGCCATGTGCATTCATCAGCAAGAAGCACGATACTGATCTGTGGACAAAGAATCTAGAAACAGAGTCATGACAGGCATTCCACACAAAGTAACCAAAAAATCAATCAAGTTTTAGTTTTTCGATGTCTAATGACTGGTTTGTTTTCAGGATTAACTTGTCTCATGAACCACTTAGGACCCTGTAGTTGAAGTTGGGCGGAGACATGTTTCGGTTCAGCCTAACTTCATTTTAAAGCAGCAGCCCCAGTGTACTCTGTGAGCGGACTCTGTCCACATCCTCTGTCTGAGGCGGTCACAGCATCCTCACCTAAGCATGCCTGCACAGACTTCAGGTGGAGATGCCACATGTGGAGGATGGAGTAACTGCTGCTGTCCTTCTCGATGACTACAAGAAAGAACTTCTCTGAAAACGGTGGTGGACGATATCCTATTGTTCAAAGGGAAAGGATAATTAATAAATAATATTTGTTTATTTTAATGAAGCCACATTATCTACTAATGCATACTCATGAATGTAAGGAATTACATCGCAAGTTAGGTAAAAATAATATACATTATGTTTGCAAAGAACACCTGGGCTGTCAGAATCAGGGATGTTGCATTTCGCCCGCTCATTTTCACTTCTGCCATTTTAATCTGCCTGTGAAATGTCCATGTAGCTTTCTGACATGTTACATTAGAACCTTTAAACATCATTTTATGCCATTTATCCTATTTTTAATGCAAATGACTTTAGTGGAGGAACGAACAAGGGGCCATTTTATTTTTGAACTTATTAGTTGGGAAAGGATAGTCTGGCTCTATAGGGTTAAAAGAACATTTTTAAAAGCTAAGAACACTTCTTGCCAGGTGTGGTGGCACACATCTGTAATCCCAGCATTTGGTAAGCTAAAGCAGGAGGACTGCTATGAGTTTGAGGCCAGCCTGAACTGCACGGCAAAACCCTGTCTCTCTCTCTCTCTCTCACACACACACACACACACGCATGCACATATGCACCCCTCCTGATGTGTATAAAATTTGGGAGGAATAAAGAGTGCTGTGGTCTGAATATGGTTTGTCCCCTCCAGAGCTCATGCTGAAATTTCACTCCCACTCGACAGCTGGAAGGCAGACACAATTTGAGTACAGTGTTTGGAGGTGGGCCCTCTAGGAAGTGGTTAGGGTTAGACACGGTCATTGGGGTGATGCCTCCATGACTGAATGCCGGGGACTTCCCATCAAGAGGGAAACAGCGGACAACCACACCAGCTCGCTCTCCCAGGTGGTGGCGGGTGACACCTGGGAGTCTGCCACAGGGAAACCGTCGTCATTTTCAGCCTCTCAGTCCTGGACTAGAACTGTGAGCCAAAGCGACCCTCTTTCCTCTGGAAATTACCCACTTGGTGGTACTGTGTGACTGGCAACAGAAAACAGACCACCGCAGGGAAGAGCAGATTCTCGGAGGACTTCTACGCCATTTTGTACTAGAAGTCAGGCAGCTATCAAAGACTAATGGGGCTTGGCCAGAAGTGCACAAAGGCCAGCAAGAAGGGAGACCAGGTGGGACAACACAGCACCAAAGAATAAAACACCGTGCAGCGTAAGACGTGACACGGCACGCAAAGACAGGGAAGGAAGGGGAAGAAGGGACAGAGAGAGCGAAGGCGGGCGGCCTGAGCAAGAGCTAGCCTCACCCGGTGCCCCAAACTAACAAGCACAAATTCATCTTGAAAACGGGCAATTAAAAGGAAAATGAGGGACGGTGATATGGTTCAGTGGCATAAGCGCCTGTGCCTGGCCAGCGCGAGGTCCTGAGTTCGATTCCTGGTACCCACAAAAAGGAAAAAAAGGGCCGGTGATACCGCTCAGCAGCATAAGTGCCTGCTGGCAAGCGCGAGGTCCTGAGTTTGACTCCCGATACCCACATTAAAAAAAAAAAAAGGGGGGGGGATGAAACAAACATTTACCCTGCTTTTTTCTGTATGAAAATAGCATCTAAACAAATCACCAGGGGAAGGGTAGTGGTAAGGGTATAGAAAGACTTCCTAGATATTTCATGTATTTCCTTATGAAAACACAGTTGTGGGCATAATTTTTTCTGTTGACAATTATATTCTTCATACATAAAAATCAGATCTACACAAAACAATAAAAATTTTCTTTAAAAATAAAATCTCCTGGTCAGATGCAATGATACATACCTATAATCCCAGAATTCTGGGAGGCTGAGGCAGGAGAATCACAAATTTAAGCCCATCCTAGACAAGGTCTTGTTAAGGCAAAACCCTGCCCCAAAATTAAAGAAAATAAAAAAGGTCTGTGGACATAGCTGAGTGTCCAAGTTCTGGTTTGATCTCTAGTACCACAAAAAGAAAAGAAAGAAAACTCCAAGTGGTAACTCATTGGCAATGAATCCTACAGAACTTAAAGTATGGTCTCTTAGTAGCATTCCTGTTAAAATTAACAATTGGAAGGATGACACCATGCTTACAAAAGATACTTAAGATAAGCCTGAGATAACTTGGGCCTGAAAGACTGAAACTATCAGAATAAGGAGGTGGTGTCAAAAGGACACCACGAGAAACTTTTTTGAGTCCTTACCAGCCTAGTATAGGACAATCTGAACATTAAAAAGAATAATGATTGCAAAATGATTTAAATATTCTGAGAATGTAAAAATCCCTAAGTTATACAATTACTTGTCTGCATATATATTATCGTCCAATACAGAATTTTTAAAAATGGGTTTGTATTGATATTCAAAACACAAAGCCATGCCTGGCAAGCACAAGGTCATGAATTTGATTCCCAGTACCCCCAAAAAAACAAAAAACAAACCAACCAAAAAAAAAAAAAAAAAACAAAACCACAAAGCCAAACAATAGTAATGACTGGAGATGACTACAGCACAAACTCCTTACTCTGGCACCCTGCCTCTTCCAAAGTAGCACTGGTTTTCAGAGTAAGTAAATAGCTCTCATTGATAATGGGTGGTCTTTCTTTACAAATGCTTTCCTGCCAATAAATAAATAAATAAATAAAGAGATAAAATTAGAAAAACATAACTTTGTAAGCCCTGGTAATATACATGATTTAAAATAAATTGTCAGTGGAAGAAATCATGCGATGAAGATTGCTGGAAAACTACATTGAAGCTCAAATCCTTTCATGAAACAGCTACGAAACTGGGAAGAAAAACAAGGTTCATGCAAAAACTAAAACGAAGTCAGGTACAGTGTACGTACCTAGTGGAGGCTGAGGCAGAAGGATGGCAAGTTCAAGGCTAGTTTAAGCAACACAGCATGACCCAGTCTCAAAACCACAACAACAACAAACAAAAAGAAAGCTAGCTAGTTAAAGGAAAACCCTTGAGCCTGATTTGGCAAAGCTTAAGAAGTATAAAAAGAAATTAAAAAAAACAAAACTCCTAATGTAAGTCTGCTACTTAAAAATATAAAGAAAAACACTAACTTTACATAAGCATTGTTTTCTAGTAGGTTAGTATATAGTTCTTATTGGAAACAATGTAATAAATGGTAACTAGGTTTGTTAGCAAGCATGTAAAAACATTTAACCCAGAGAAAGTAAAATATACACAAAAGCAAACTTGCAAATCTACAAAGCAACACTGTTATGCTATAGGGATAGTGCAACAAAATTAAAAATGGCAACTAAATAACAGTTACATAAGGAAAGTTCTGATGTATGAAGAAACAGGAAAGAAAACACTACATGTCTAAGGGATGAAAATAAATGCTGGAGTTAAGTTTCACAAAAGACAGAAACTCACTCTAATTTCCCATTAAAGCAAATTCCCTGTACAAATTCAGTAGAAAGTTTTCTTCAATGTCTATATGTAATTCTGAGACTAAAACCAAACTAAGTAAAGTGTATCCATCTATATATGGTGTGATCAGAAAGCACAGTGCATGTTTAAAATTTTTAAAGCCTTATCACAGTAAAAGACACATTGGAGTCTTCTCTCCTGAGAGCCTAGTTGTACTGTCCTGGCTGCTTCAGTGTCCTGAATTGATTCAAACATTTCCCTTCACGGTCACTATGACTGTAGGGAAGAACCAGAATCCACACAGCGTCAGGTGATGGCATTGTGTTTTGGGAGCCTGCCTTTCTGCTGGGTGGCACTCAGCAGCAGCACTCACTGTATTTTTGATCATGCCTCATAAAGTGCAAAAGAGGACTCCAGAACTGCTTTGGAAAGTGGCAACAGTGAAGGGACTAGTAAATTTGGAGCAAGGGGGAGGAGAAGTGTCTTGTCCTGTAATAATCTTTAGATATTCACCACATATTTTGATCACCCCCTGTAATCAGTCTATAACCAAATAAACTGTCTGGAAAACGTCTGTAAACTAAAGAAGTATTCTTCACAGAAAACTAATTCTACAAGCAGAATACATCTTTTCACTAAGATGGAACATGACAGTTTTATAACTGCGAAGTTAGTAACTTCTAAAAGAAACATTTTAAGCTAAATTATAAAGTTGAAACTGAACATCATAGCTGCTTGTTTATGAAAGGTCTTAAGGAAAAACTACTTTCTTTCAAAAAAAAAAACACAAATTCTATACTTCAGAGGGGAAAACTGAGACAGTGCCTTTGACTCAATGCCCATGACATCTCCAGAGTAACAACCCAATATCTGACTTCCAGTATTTATCGTTAGTCTGCGGCAATGTATTGGGAATTTTTTTAAACCTCTACTAAGATGAACTGTTTGTCTTAAGCTATCACAAGGAACTTACTACCAAAGAAAAAATTATAGGTGGAATTAAAGTTACTTTTAAAAACAAACTAGGTTTCGTAAATAGTTGGTGAAAGTCTCTGTTGCCAGTGCTGTCCCCCCACACGCCTGCTCCGTCTGCAGACCAGCCCCATAACAGGATTCACTGACAGGCCTGCTGGGGCCAGGAGGGGCACGGCCTGGAGGCCCGCACTCCTGGAAAGCCTGGCAAGCTCTGTGCTAGATTAAGGGAAGCAAACTCAAACTCGTTTCAAGAGTACCTTGTGATGGCTGAAAAAATATCTCTGTTTCCTTTTTCTCCACATCTTCCTTATGCGGTTTATATCCTATAATGAAGTCTTCTTGAAACACGTGAAGCAACTGTGTATTTGAGCCACACTACAAATACAAAAAAATAATGACATTTCAGCTTTGAAATGCTGTCTCCCATCCACCACCTCCCTAACAGGTAGAAGAAATAAATGTAACAATTTTTATTCATAATATACTAATTAGGGAGGGGGAAGAAAACAACAGGAAAAAAATCATTAAACTATCCTGGTCAGAGAAAACTGCTTTCCAAAATGTCATAGTCAATAGCAGGACAGAAAAGCTCTAGCATAGGTCAATAGGTTTGCTTCTCCCAACATAAAAACAAACTCAACAGAAAACATACTTAAGTGACTTGCCCAGAAGGAACAGGTCTCATGACTGGCTGGGAGGGATACGTTAACTACAGAAGGCTCCCTAGACGTACAGAACTAGTAGCTTTTCCAATTCCAAGGGAGAACCACCACCAAAGTTAAAACTCCATTCCCCTATGGGCCTACGTAGTGGAAATGATGAGAGATGCTACTAATAGCCCGTGGGATGACACAGTTCTGGGGAAATGTACCCACGGGTAAGCGACGGAGATCTCTAGAAGGATGGGGGAGACATCACAGCCAGCTGCCAGGCTGATGGACAATCTCCAATGGCCACTTAGAATCACAACGGTAAACAGATTCGCAGAAAAGGCTGGACCCAAACAAATGTGTTTACAGAACTGCGTCAGGAGGACTACATGGCCACCCCACAGATTTTAAGACGGAAGCAGCGATGCTTCCCTGGGCACAGGAAGAACAGGCTACAATCTCAGAAAATTAAGAAAAACCAGCCTCTTTACACAGAAGGGGAAAAGGGTTGTAATATTAGGATGAAAGTCATAGGGGATTTTTGTCTCTCCAGGTAAAAATATTTTTTAAAAATCCCTTTGTATCGGTACTACAGAAGGTCACTTCCTCAGGGAAAACGAACAAATGAAAGAAAAAGGAACAGTAATGTCTTATGGGTACAAAAATAACAAGGCACTGGGAATAAAGCAGATGGGTCTTAAACTCTACCACTGATAAGGCCATGTCCATTACCAGTGCTACAGGTTGGCAGGGGAGGGATGCCGGGTAAGCAGGAAGCAGGAAGAACACTAAGGACGGTGCGGTACACTAGTACACCACGGTGCAGAACGCAGCCGGGGCTGACTTAACATCCAGGCCATCAGCAATTAAGGTGTCTGGGAAAGAGGCCAACCACACTTCTTCCAGGTCCCCACGGAGCAGAACAACAAACGCACCCACTAAGCTCAAGATGATGGAGCCTGGGGATGAAAGGGTTAAGGGTTACCTAGCCAGCATTAGTAACTGTTTACCAAGAACTGATGGTAACTACTCTACATTGGTGGAAACGATTATATTTTCCCCAACACAATGTGCAAGGAATCATGGAAAGATTATGACTTAACACTATACTGGGTTTGAAATACAGCTGCCTCTTTCTTCATTTCTTTAACAAATTTAGTAACTTCCATGCCAATGTAATCTTTTTTAATATTTAAATGATTATGTTACTTCTAGTCCTTAGTCCAGACAGGATCCTGAAGAAAGAAATACCCTGAGGGCTAAAGGGTTTTACAAAATCCCTGCAAGGAGAAAGGTTCCCATCCTTGCTAGGTAGAAGGTAGGGCGGAGCACTAACTACACAGAAGACTGTGATGGGGCATAAATGTATAATTGGGGACGACTTTCATCTGCATTTTAATGGATTGCATCAGAGTACCCAACCCAGGCAGAAGGAGCCCACCTGCGGGGCCAGAGCCACGCTGAGCTGTAGTAACACACCCCAGCCTGTGTGCAGCTGCACTGTACTCCCCACAGCAGGGCAGGGCAGGGCAGGGCAGGGGCAGTCTCCCTGACCCAACCAGGTTCCTTTATAAGGATGGATGGACACAGATGCATTTCCAACTCATGAGAAGATTTTAACAGTAGGAATCAATAAAAGCTGGCTGTGTTCAGCATCAAATGAAGAATTATTCTGGGACTGAAACGTATCATATGCATATAAACCACTCTGAGATAGAGTGTACTAATATTATCAATACACAAGCATGCTTTTACTTGGTCAGTTATCGCATCAAGTTCAATAATGCAGCCAGGTCGGGCAGTAGACTGTTGACTCACAATATTAAACACTTCTCCAATAAGTTTCTGTAAATAAAAAACACAAAATGTTAGTGTGCAACAAATTTATGTCAAATCAAGTTTACAGGTGCTATGATAATCACATCATATTGCATCTCAGTCATTCAAGTTCCTCCTAAATATTCACTGATTGACAATGCCAATTAATACATTCCAAAAACGATTTCAACTTTCTATACTCGATTTCACTTTTAAAGTTAATTAAGAAGTTAGAAAGTCTGACAGTGCTTACATAAATATACTTGAAGACATCTAGTTCTTCCTCTCTGCAAGGCTGAGCACCCAGGGGGCCTGAATGAGGGTCCCACCCAACGCCTGAGTGTGGGGTGCAATGTGCAGCCCCACCAGGCGAAGGCAGGGCATGGTGGAGAAGTGGGGCTCTGCTCCTCGGGATGAGGGTGTGTGCACAGAAAGCCCAACTTTCAGTCCCCAAAGTGACTGCTGAAAGGAAGCAGTCTTCCATCTCCCACCTTCCACACAGCCTTCTCCTGTATGAAAACCAAACCAGAAGCCGCTACCTCAGAAAGAGACGCCCTTCTTGGCACCATGTCCACCACCTTCCCCACCTCTAGACCACGGCAGCGCTGAGATCCAAGTAGCCAAAGGCAGCTCTGAGAGGAAACAGCACCTCCACTGGAGCGCAGGATCCCTCCAGATTTTACCAGGAGCATTACAGAGGACATGTAATACATTCCAGGGTTATTGATCAAGAAAGAAAAAAACTAAAAGCCTAGTGGTTGGGAGGGGCTGAATTAATTGATACAGGTACTTTCACCTGCAACCTGGGCTTTAAAGGGTTAGCACAAACATCTGGAAGCCGTGTTGACAGAGTACACTGGGCTTGTAAACAGAAACTGGGACTCAACTGTGGCCTCCACTTTGTAAGGTGAAAATGCCAGAATTTCTCTAACATAAAAGAAGTTTTGCTCCTCAAAGTATGGTTAACAGACTGACGGTAGCAGGAAGCTTTTTATAAATGCACTCTCAAGCATCAAAGCAACACATCTAAATTTCCACAAACTCTCCAGAGCCGTGTGCCTACAAAACTTCAAGAGCTATTGCTATAATCAGTGGTGGCGAACCTATGGCACATGTGCTATAGCCCGTTGTTTATCATTGAAAGCTGTAAAAGGTTTGCTGTCACCCCTACAGACCAATGGCTCTCAATCTCAGCCATGCAATGACCGCCTGGAGAGCTCCAACCATCACAACACTTGCCTCTGGCTCAGAGATGGACCTACTGGTCTGGGGTGCAGTCAGATCATTAGGAGTTTTCCAAACTCCTTGGGGTCTCCAACATCCACACTGCAGGAACAAAAGACATGATATCCCAGCTGAAGGCCTGCTCTCCCTGCCCAGAGGTCTCTGCCAGCTCCCCACACAATGCCAGAAATTCTACTTCTAGGGCCAAACACTTCATTCACCCCACAGAATCCCACTTCACCTCCAACCAAGGGACTTTGACAGTAGAATAGAACACCAGAATTATGGCAAAGTGCGTGAAATATTCACCTTAGGCACAAAAACCTAAGGGGCACCAAAAAACTCAGTAGTCAAGATGATATTTTAATGCAGTATTTCTTTAAATCAAGGTTAATGCCAAAAATCTATAATGAATAAAATACCAAAATTTTAAATACAAGATCCAATAGTGTATCAGTAAGCCTGTACATATATGTTTTTACTTATTTTTATGGTCTTTTCCAGAACAAACCTATCAATAATATTTACAAAATCCACTTGTGTGCTTGTTTTCAGTAAAGAGAACTGCCTTGTTTGAAAATGCCTCTTGACCAAATGGTACTCTCAAGTAATTATTATTATATTTTTTTTTGTGGGTACCAGGGGTCGAACTCAGGACCTCGCGCACCAGGAGGCACCTGTGCCACTGAGCGATATCACCAGCCCTTTTTTCGTATGTGGGTACTGGGAGTCAAACTCAGGACCTCGCGCTTGCCAGGCAGGTGCTTATGCCACTGAGCTATCTCACCGGCCCCTCTCAAATAATTTTTAATTAGTGATTTGTTGAAATTTCTTTTGTAATATGACATTGTGACTGTGTAAAAAAAATTTTCAAGTCCACTTCAAAATATGGATAAGTCTGCACTAGGCAAAATTTACGAATCAGTTTTAGAAGGTCCAAACACAGTGCTGATTTTACATTACAATTTTTTTTTTTTTTTTTTTTGTGGGTACCGGGGGTCAAACTCAGGACCTCGCGCGCCAGCAGGCGCCCGTGCTGCTGAGCGATATCACCGGCCCTTTTTTTCATATGTGGGTTCCAGGAGTCAAACTCGGGCCCTTGCGCTTTGCCAGGCAGGCACTTACGCCACTGAGCCATCTCACCGGCCCTACATTACAAATTACTGACCTGCATGCCACACAGAACTACTTCAGATGAAACTGCTACAGGGCTTTAATTGCCAATATTTAAGAGCCAGGCCACTGTGTTCCCTCTTGCACAGATGGCTGCCTTTGCGTTATAGGGTATATTTCTTGTCCTACTTTTGCTTGGCCGCACTCCCCCTGCAGAGGCTGCTTCTTTTCCTGCTTCTGTCATGTGGGCAAATTCAGCCAGCAACACCATTCCTCTGACCACTCACGTCATTCCCCTCAGACCCAGCCGGGCCATTCTCTACTTATAGGAACTTGCACCATGTAAGCCGGGATGACCTCCGTGGCTCAGGTTCCGTCCTGTGTTCATGTCAGCAAGGCCTCTCCTGCCGTGTGAATGCTCTCGGGACTGGCCTGGGGACACACTCAGCGACCCACCATTCTGACGGCTCCACCCTCTGCCAGACCCGAGTGCTCTGCTCTCCTTCTGGGCCCCGGAGGGCCATCTCTGTAAGGGTCCTTGCACAAACCCTCCTTGGCTAACCCTTCCTGTGTGTGACAACTTTTTCTCACCCAGGCTCTGGCCAACCCAGAGGCTGATGACTGCCCCTCCCACAGAAAAGGCCTCCTTAGCAAGGTGTTAGTTAATTCCTCACCAAATGAAGAAGGTCCTTGTGCTGCCTCCCCTCCTATTATAGACCAAGCCCAGTGCTGCCGTGCAGTTTAAATACTCCATTCCACAAGAACGACATGCATGACTAAGCCTCTCAAGAAGGAATCGAGGCTGGGGCTGCAGCTCACTACAGCACTTGCCTAGCATGTGTGAGGCCCTGGGTTCCGGCCCCATGACCGTTGGGGGAAATGCAATATGATTAGCCAAAAGAAATATGAAAAGCCAGAAACTCTGCAGTAATTAAAAATATACACACCAGGGGCCGGTGAGATGGCTCAGCGGCTTAAGCGCTTGCCTGGCAAGCGCGAGGGCCCGAGTTCAACTCCCGGAACCCACATACGAAAAAGGGGCCGGTGATATCGCTCAGCGGCACGGGCGCCTCCTGGCGCACGAGGTCCTGAGGTCGACCCCCCGGTACCCACAAAAAAAAAATAAAAAAAATAAAAAATATACACACCAAAATAATTAGATACCAGTTCAAAAGAGTGAAGATTTCACAGAAGAAAGGAAAAAGCGTGGGGAAAAGCCATACTCAAAGACTTTACCTCACCGACTTAATGATCTGTATATCATTGTAATAGCTTCCCACTGCTGTCAGTAGGTAATAAAACTCTTAAGCATGATATTCACTAATGCATTCATATTTACTGAGAGCTTATCAGGCATCACTGAGGACACCATGTTATCTCCTTTATCTCACACTCGAACAAATGAAAAACAAATGGCACACAGATAAATTATTTGTAGGGCAGATGGTCACTAGGAAGTGGCTGGGGAGCTGGCTGGGGTCGCGCAGGCTTCCCAACCACAGAGGTGGACGCAGTCCTGGGCTGTAAGACAGAAGCACACAGAGCAGCACTGAGGACAAAGACCAGACAGCAGAGTGTGGGACTCGGCCCAGTACCAGCCAGGGGGCTACATGGCCAGAGCCAGCAAAAGCAAGGGGGGGCCGGTGAGATGGCTCAGTGGCATAAGCGCCTGCCTGGCAAGCACAAGGTCCTGAGTTTGACTCCTGGTACCCACATAAAAGAAAAAAAAGGGTCGGTGATATTGTTCAGTGGCACAAGCACCTGCTGGCAAGCGCGAGGTCCTGAGTTCGATTCCTGGTACCCACATAAAAGAAAAAAAAAAAAAAAGCAAGGGGGAAAACAGCAAAAATACAGCATCAAGAGATAGGGCAAGGAACGTGGGGGCGGGGGTAAGGGTCCTTCAGGCCACAGTATGGGCTGCACTCAGAAGAGTGGAATGACTTGGATGACATTTTAGAAGCATCGTTCCGACCCTATGCTGGGAACAGAACATAAGAAAGCATAGCAGAACCATAAAGAAATACACATTCTTTTCACAATCTGGCCTCGACCTTCCCATCCAGGGTCGGTTACTTCCAACAGCCATTTATATCCTGTGCTATGGTGGAACAAACTGCAATTGCGCGTCATTTAAGAAATGAGACCCTTCCTGAGGACCGTGTCACCAGTGGATTCTGGCGTTGTCCAAACACCTCTCTGTGTGCTTCCTGGAACCTACGCAGTACCAGGCGATCGATCACCTGACACAGCCTCTCAGGAGACACGTGCGGCTGCTGCCCACACAGTGCGGCTCACTGGGGCACCACAACCTGGCATCTTATGTGTGGAAGTGGCACACTCTCAAATCACCACGGAACACACCACCCAGTAAACACACGAACAGCAGCAGTCACTCACTGTCCTCACCAAGCCCCACGTGCTGTGAGTAACGGTGCAAGACTGGCGGCACAGCTGCGGGTCCACACCAGTGTCCCCACAGACACGCTGTGAGCTGCGCTGGGCGTCACACAGCTGCAACACTCACTAGGGGACGTAAAGCGCCATCAGCATCTCAGGGGCCTCGTGGTCCCGCTCCATTGCTGACCACAGCCCCACCAGGACTGCCCAAGTGCATGCATTCTGACACCTCTGTGTGTTTTTCTGTTAGCACAGAAATGGCATTTTTAATGTCATTCTGCCTCAAAAACCACGTTTTCAGTGATCATAGCACACAAAATTAATTTGTATAGCCTCTTGTGATTGGGTTGAAAATTATTTCTTTTTGTGCTTTAAACACTGTTCTGGGGCCAGGGATGTAGCTCAGTGGCACTAGCACTTGCCTGGCAAGTGCAAGGTCCTGAGTTTGATTCCCAGTACCTAAAAAAAAAAAAAAAAAAAAACACTGTTCATGGCAAATTTTAATAACGAAGCAACTAAAAATACAGCACCATTTATTAAAGAGGTTATCTTTCCTCCAGAGTATGTTTTTTGGACCCTTTGTCAAAGAGCAGATGGCTCAATGTGCCTAGGGTTGTTTCTGCATCCTCTCTCCTGTTCCTCTGATCCTTATGTCTGTTTTTGTGCCAGTATCATGCTGTTTTTATCACTGTAGCTCTGTAGTATAACTTGAAGTCCAGGACTGTGACGCCTCCTGCTTTGCTCCTATTGCCCAGGATTGCTTTTGCACTACTGATCAACTTATACAGTTTAAACAAATTATAGAAATATAATAAAATGTGTTTAACTTGACAAATACAAGTGTAAAAGCAAATGCAACTAGCTTTTGAGGTGGCTGACAGGGCTGATAAAAGCTCAGTCACCAGAGCGAGGTGGCCAGGCTACAGTCCTGGCTCTGCCGTGGTCAAGCAGTCTTGTCTCTTTGTACTCCAGATTCTTTAGCTGAAGTGTGAATGATAATATTACTTAAGTTACTGTGTGTTCAGCAATTAGAAAGGTGTCTGACACACAACAATCACTAGGTAAAAGCTTGCTGTTTTTATTATTAAGGCTACAACTCAACTTGTGGATTCCACAGGGCCTAGTAATCACTTTTTAGGAGCATCAGTCTTCCGGGATACAGTGTCAGTAAATCCAGAGAGCTGGAGGAGAGGCACATAACTTGGTGGCCTCCCCCCACCCAATACAGCAGCTATCACATACTACACATACGTATTTACTACATCCCCGACAGATGGACACCTTGAGGGAAGGGCTATTTCTACTTATTTTAACACTCTTAGCACCTGGTACAATGTGCACATTTATTCTTTCATGTACCATAGTTTATGCATTGTGGGTTCTCAATTAAAATTGCAGATTGAATAAATTGATAAATTAACAAGTGGAAACAAGTGACAGGCTAGATTGCTCCTACTCTAAAAGCTTAATTTTAGATGGTGCCACATACTGCGTCACCATAACTCATGAGTCCAGACTGCAGTTCTCCCTTATACAGCCACAGACAACCTCGGTGATCACTACCTAAGTACTTGTTGAATGAATGGTTCTTGCCAATCTAGCATCACTGGGCGGAAATATTCAAAAGTTTGTTATAGGCACCAAATCAACTATGTCTTCAGTATTTTGGATGGAATTTTTAAAATATCTTAATATTACAATAGGAATACTTAAATATACCTGTCTTCATAAATAGGTTGCTAAACATAAATTTCTTCCTGATGACTGAGGGATTATTTTTAATGCCTGTTCAGGTCTAATGACTGACAGTACTCCGTTTGTTCTAATAAATCCCAAACTTGTACTGGTACCTCTCGTGGAACCATAGCAATTTATTTCCAGTTGCCTGTAAAACAGGTATCAAGGCCGGGCATGGTGGTACACACCTGCAATCCCAGAACTCGGGAGGCTAAGACAGTAGAGGACAACTGTGAGTTTCAGGCCAGCCTGAGCTACATAGGGAGACCCTGTCTCCAAAAAGACCAAAAAAAAAAAAAAAGAGAAAGAAAGAAAAAAAAAAGAAAAAGAAAAGAAAAGAAAAGAAAAAACCAGTTATCAAAGCCACACTCAGGGATCTAGGATCACAGTCAACTTAAATTTAAGTCATTGTGAATTCCTTACAGTGCCTTTCATGCCAGTATAGCCACCATCACACACTGGAACCCCAGCCTCACCTCTCTGCGCCCACGCTCTATGCACACTCATGCAGCTACCAAGACCTGCTCTTCTCCTGTCTCAGCACCTACCAAAGCTCCCCTTGGCTAGCTGACTTGAGCAGATTCCTTTCCATCTCCACGCCTCCAGTACATACCAACTATACTCCAGCCTGCAATTTAATCACTTTATTTCCTTACCCCAAAACCTGCAGGGAGCCCTACATCTACCTCCCTACCTATAGAATAAAATCCAAATCTCTTCCATTTCTGCTACGGGAAAAAAAGAAAAGCTGGCCCTTTCTCAGGATTACCAAAAATCTAATTTTTTTAATGGGCCTCGTGCATGCCAGGCAAGTACTCTACCACCAGGTCACAAGCCCAGCCCACTACAAATCTAATTTGAGAAATGAGAAAGCATGTGACAGCTTCTTGCTATACTGACTCACAATTAGCAGAGGAAGTAACTAGGAGAACTGCTGTAACTTACAAGACAAGGAAAGAATGAGCAGAAATAATGGGAACTTGATAGAAAGCAATCATGACATCTTAGCTAAGACTGAAAATAAGCGTGTGGCTCTCTCTGTACTTTGCATTTTAAGACAGGGAGCTCTGAACGTCAAAGCGGCTCAAGAGATCCTGGAGGCTCAAGAGACTTTAGAGGTTCCTGGCTGCAACAACACGTATAACTGGTAAGGAAAGTTTGGTGACTGCAGTGGGTCCATGCTGCCCGCAAAAGAGTGTATCTATCCAGAAGCTCAGCATGCAACCTTATTTGGAAATTAGGTGGTCGTGGATACAATTAAAGATAATATCACACCAGATTACAGCAAGTACCAAATCTAATGAGTGGTGTCCTCCAAAGAGGAGAGGAGGTCGCATGGAGATGCTCAAAGGGAAAAGGCCACATAAGACAGAGGCCACAGCTAGTGACACAGCCTCCTCTAGCGCTTCAGAGACAGCAACCTCAAGGACACCTTGATTACAAACTACCTATGTGTGCATAGAACAGCTGCAAAATGTTAGGCAAAACCTTCAGAACTGAAAGGAAAAAATACAGAAATTTGCAATTATAGCTGGAGACTTCAATACCACTCTAGATATTTGATAGAATAATTAGGAAACTGGCAAAGATACATGTCTCAGTTACTTTTCTCTCGTTGCTGGGACAAAATACCCGACACCCAAAATAAAGGAAGGAAAGTTTTATTTGGCTCACAGTTTGTGGAGGTTTCAGTCCATAATCAGCTGGCTCCAAGGCAGAGTGGCACATGCAGAGGGCAGCAGTTCATGGCGGCGGAAGGCAGCAAAAACAGCAAGAGCAAAAGGGAGGAGCGTGCACAAGCAAGAGCACGAGAGAGCGCAACCTCTTTCCCTCCCTTATACTACATGCAGGCTGCCCGCCCCAGGGTGGGCATAGCACTCACGCCCATAATCCCAGCATTAGACCATGAATCAGTCATAAACTCCAGAAGCCGCCTCCACAACTGCATGAGGCTTTGCGGGGACATCTAGACACAAACCGTAACAATACACAAGAACTCAACACCATCAATCAAAACAGGATCTAACTCACATTTACAGGACCCTGGACTCAAGAACAACAAAACACACATTCTTTCCAAGTGCTTGTGGAACTTACACTGAGACAGTCTATGCACAGGTGCAAAATAAACCTCAGTCAGTGTAAAAGAATGAATCACACAGCGTCTCCATCACAAGGACGCAAACCAGAAATCAGGATACAGAAAAATGTCCAAACACTTGGAATCTAAGTAACATACTTCTAAACAGTCTAGGAGTCAAATACCAATTCCTAATGGAAATTAAAATACATCTTGAACTGAATGAAAATTGAAATTCTGCATATAAATGTTAAAGAAGTGTTGAGAGAGAAATTTACATAGCATTGATTGCATACATTAGAAAATAAGAAAAGTTTTAAAAAGGGAAACCCCAAAGCAAGTAGAATGAAGGAAATAATAAGGGCAAAAATCAACAAAAATGGAAACAAGAGACAAAAGCTTTTGCTTTAAAAATGAAAACAAAGCAAGGACATCCAGTTTCACCACTCTAATTCAACGCAATTCTACCCAGTAGAATAAAATAAGAAAAGCACAGCTAGGGGCACAGGTCAGTGGCAGAGTGCTTGCCCAGCATGCGTGTAGCCCGGGGTTCAAGCTCCAGCACCACACACACACATACACACATACACACACACGCGCGCGCATACAGATTAGAAAAACTTTTCATTTTTGATGATAAAATGTACATAGAAAATCCTAGAGAACCTATTAAAAAATCTCCACCAATTAATATGTGATTTAAGCATGGTTATAGGATACAAGGTAAACACAAAAATCTACTGTATTCCTGTATTCTAGCAATGAATACAACACTATTTACAATGACCAGAATAAATCAAACATTTAGGTATAAACCTGACAAAACATGGCACAGGACTTATGTGCTGCAAACCACACAAGGAGGAGAGGGGTGCAACAAGCGTAGTGCTGTAAGTTGTTTATACTACAGTTGAAGTGGCGTGTTATTATTTGAAGGTAAACCATGAAAAGTTAACAACGCATAAGAAACCATTAAACACAAAGAGTAGAGTTAATAAACCCTAACCGAAAATCAGGTAGGACCATAAAAGAAAAGACCAGACCCTCTAAATCATGAGGGAGGACAAAGGTTCCAATTTCCAAAAAGGAAAACAACATACTTCTATAGGCTTCCAAGAGCTTAGTGTCTACCCAGTGCAACATGTCAGGCACCAGGAGACAGCAAGACATTAAACGCTTTCTTCCTACCATGCTGGCACAGAACCCAGGGCCATGCTTGTGCCAGCCAAATACTCTGCCACTGAGCTCACCACATCCTCCAGTAAAGCTACTGCCCATTAAATAAATCATCACATACATTTCCTTCTTTAACGAAGGAGGTTTGATAGGGTGCCTTTTATTTCAGCAAAAAGTGTGTAACAAATTGCCTCATGGAAACTGTTGAAACAAGCTAGATTTTTAAAAGTATGTTTAAAGTTTTGAACAGTTTAAGGAAGAAGAAGAGGTATCAAGGGGTGGTGTATAATTAAGTGCCAAGAGGATGATACTAGAAGTATTTATAATTTAGAAGCGAATAATCTGATTAAGGTAGGCATATGCAGGTTTTGGGGGGTTGTTTTGTTTTGTTTTGTGGTAGTGGGGATTGAACCCAAGGTTGTTGCACACGGCCACATCCCCAGTTCTTTTTGAATTTTTTTTTGGTAGGGGGAGACAAGGGGTCTTCTTAAGTCACTAAGTTGCCCATTCTGGGCTGGAACTTGCAATCCTCCTGCCTCAGCCTCCCAAAGTGCTGGGATCACTGGTGTGTATCACCATATCTGGCTTGGGTAGGTTTGTTTGTTTTTCTCCTGTTAATATTTTTATTTTCTTTAAGGTAACAGGAGTTGTATACAAATGACAACAGACACTTGCCTCTATTTTTTAATCTAAATAAAGGATGGCCTCTCAAGAAAAAAAAAGTTATGTACATAAGGGACTATATCTTGCTTCATTGTCTACTTGGAACCAGCAGTTGTGTCACAGGAAATAGGCTGTGGTAAACTGGAAGAGGTACACACACTGCTGTTACTTTACCAGCAAACCACCTGCCATGCAAAGCACTGACAGCAGCAGTAGCTGCCGCAACCGATGGGCACTTTGCACGCACACTGCCCTGAGCAGCATTCTTGCCAACATAAACATGAGTAACTCCTCTGTGTTTATTACATTCTTCAATCACATCATCCTTAATCTCTGCATCCATCCAGCTTCTTCTGTTTGAGGATTAAACATGTTAGAAAGTTGGAAACATGGTGTTGCAAGGGGATGCACAGAGGCAGCTGCAGCTAACGCTGCAAATCTGCCACAGCACCAAATGCCAAAGAGCCTCTCGTTTGTAAAGATTGCTATGCAGCTGGTGGACCTGCAAACCAGTACCTTCTGCAAGTCTAGACATTAATAGGAGAAAAGCAGTTGTTCCCAAGTCAATTCTAGTCCTTTCCAGTTTGTCACTGTCCAAAAATGAACTAGCACTGAAGCATCTGTACATTCAGTAACATAACCAACTTTCATTGGCCTTCCTGCTAGTTCAAATTCATTAAGTTGTTCCAAAGCCTTCTTGGCACCTTCTGAGTCAGAAAACCCATCATGAGCTGGATACTTCTGATCCTTCCAAAAGGCTCAAATATCCCCTGATGCCTATCTTCAGTTATGTTAAAGTGTAATGAGCCCACGTAAAGTCCCATCAGTGCAGCACTTCCCTTTTGTAAACTGTTTCCCACTGCTGCAGCTCTGTTTTTTTCTGCCTGTGGTGCTTGTACTATGACTGGCACTCCTAAAACCCATTGGCCAGTTAATCCTACTGCTAGAGGCACTGAACTAACAGCAACAAACTCCACATAAGCAATTCCTTTAGAAAGTCTTGAATTTCTATCAGAAGTCATCCTCACATCTCAAACCTTTCCTATTATAGAGAAAAATCTCTCTGGTCTAATTCTTCTGCCAGCTACATGCAAAAAAACTGTACTTGCATCTCTTTCCTCTGGAGTTAGCGTATCAATAGGTTCCCACAGGGCTCCTGTCTTTTCTAAGTGGCCTTTTGCTTCAAGAATGTCATAGTCTGCTTAATTTGATGCTATGAGGCAACACAATCTTTCCTCGAATGGCACTGTTAAATTTTGGTCTGGAGTAGGGACTTCTGTACCGGCCCCAGAATCGGCGATCTTGACTTCTTGAGCAGCTCTGTGTCCTTTTTTTGCTTCGACTTCGCTTCCATTCACAGCTTTTGGTTTTCTATTCTTGCTTTTTTTCCTCTTTTTGCTACATTCTTCATGACCATTAGCATTGCTCAACTTGTTCTCATCCATGGCTGGGATTACAGGCATGCACCAAAATTTCTTTCCTTGTGCCATAGAACATGTACAGTATTTTTGTTAAATGTATATCATACAGAGCCAAGAACATATGTTCACTCCCTAAACACCAACTAACAGATAAAGTTCGTAGAGCAGTGATGGCAAACCTTTTAGACACAAGTGCCCAAAATGCAACTCAAAACCCACTTACTTATCACAAAGTGCCAACACTGCAATGAAACCTGAACGCTGAGATTTTAGTTTAGAAAAAACAACTTATACATTAACGTCTTTTGTCTTGAAAGAAAAACAACATGCATGCCATAAGTTTGACACCACTGTCCTAGACAAAACAAAGAGAATCCCTACCGGCTTCAATGTCTTAATAAAGATCAGCAACACTTACTGAGGATTCTGGGTCTGACAGTTCATCCAGTAACTTTCTTGCATCTACTACAGCTTGATAGAGTCGCAGATTTTTGCCATCAGAAGCAACAAAACAAGCACTTGCAGAATTGCAGTATGTGCCTGAGAAAGGAAAACAGGCTTTGGATTATAACATAGTTTATTTTTATCATAGGCTGACATGAGAAACAAATATTTATAGTTTTTAGGCGTAACTATGGTTTAAAATCATAATTAAACAATCAACTGACTTAAAATTATTAAGCAAAAATTCAGTAGAAAAATAGATTCTGAGAAAGAAAAGATTACAAGCAACTTAAAATTTCTTAAAATAAGTCTGGCACCTGCATTTTGAATACTATTATCTTAATAATGACAAGTGTAAACCATCTTGCAACTAACAGTTTAAAAGTGTTTATTAATTTCACAATTTAAATGAATACTTACCAAGACAGTAACTGGGAATAAGGGTTGGAAGCCAAGCCACGTTGGAGAAGGCCGAGGTGTGGAGAGAGTTGATCCGAGCCAGTTCTGACACCCCGCCGGTGTAGGACAAAGGTCCTATTGGGTCCACACGCCACAGAATCAGCTCACTGTAGATTGCGTTTGGGTCGTGGAACGTGCGAGTGGCTGCGTTCCTGAGAGGCTGTTTCGACAAACCTTTTGTATGTCTTACGGGATCCACCAGTCTACTCAGTTTACTATCTGAGTCCCGCTGGCAGTCGGAATCAGGAGTCAGCAGGGCATTATGATGGGAGGATGTCAGTAACAGCGGCAAAACGGAATGGCATGCCAGGTCGTTGAGGTGAAAGCGGTGACCGCAGTATCGGAACTTGTGGGATACGGTTAGAACCGTGGTGAAGGCAGACTTGTCAGCGAAAGTGACCGCCCACTGGTTGAGAGAGCCGTCGATGTGCTTAGAGACCATCATCACTGTGGGGTCTAGGATGTTCATACTCGAGCTGCGCGCCCTGGAGGGCGGCTGCGATCTGCAGGGACTGCCCGCCGACAACAGCTCCTGGGGTGGCAGGCTGTGGCGCAAGTCTTTTGCAGAGCTTGTACAAGCATACATCATGATATTTTTACTCAGGGAGCTCGCATCACCCGAGGGAAATGCAACAGGAATTCGAGAAGAAAAAGAAACCTGAAAAACACAAGCATACGATTCAGTGTGAGGAGTTCGCCCTCTCTCAAAAGTCATCTTCCCAAGACACCTTCATTTCCAAAGTGCCTGATCTCGGCTTCCTAGCAAGAAATACCACATCCAACCTCTTCATGGCTGAAACTGAGTTCTTTGATTTAGGAAGTATTTCGATATTTACGGCCTAAGATGAAATACAAAAAGTTTCAAATGCCTTGCTTTACATAAAAAAGACCACAATCACAGATTTAAATTGGAATAAAGTTGAGAATGATAACAGATTAACGCAGCTTAATATAGCTAATAAAACTGAGGGGAGGGGTGGAGAGGCTCATCCTGAGTCATCTTTTGAGGATACTTTCTTAATTTTATTAAAAATATTAATTCCTATAAAAATTAGTATACATTTTTTTTTCAAATATTACCAAAAAATCCAAAATTCACTTTCTTTGAACTAGGTTTGCAGAAGGTATGGTCACTGATCCTTTTGGGAAGCAAGAATAAATTTTCTTTTCTCAGCTGTTTATCAAAAAAAATTTTTTTTTAGTAATTTTGAGAACTTCCTAAATCTACATGGCAACTATTTTCTTAAAGAAATGTAGTAATTGCTTCATCTGGAAATATACCTGGACTTGTCTAAATATCCCAGGGTTATATTCATCCAAATACTTTACATGCCACACTAGAAAGGTACCATCTACAGGGTGTATTGTAAAGAGCATGTCAGGATTCTTATTCCACTCTGTCAGCAGCATCTCGATCTTGCGGTCCAGCAGGACCGTGGGCAGGGGCACTGGGATGCTGGGCTGGGAGCAGGCCCTCGGGCTGCCCTCTCGCTCTCCGTCTTCATGCTCCGATGAGCCTGTACCTCCCTCTGATTCTCTATCCAGGGATAATTCTGAATCAGAAAGACATTTATCAGAATATATCTTAAATAATACTATACAAATTAATTTACATATTGGACTATAAATAGCATACTATCTTCAGATACTGTAAATCCCTTTTCCAATTTATGATCAGTAAAACTATTTTCTTATTTGAATTGAAAATTACCTCATTTATTACTCTTAGATAAATCAAGACTTCACTCATATTATTAATGTTATAATTAGCAAATCCTGTTACCCCAAAAATGATACGGCTTCCACAGTAATGTATTACGTAAGGCCTGGGTTCAATCCCCAGAACCACAACACACACGCACGCACGCACGCACGCACGCACAGTGCCTGGCCCATGGTAGACGCTTAGTAAGTGGCTATGGGATGAAGGGAAAGGTGAAGAAGAGGAGGAGCAGGGAGGGAGGGCGCCAAACTACAATAAACACTACAGAAACTTGTTGGCTTCAGAGAAAGAAAATTCTGAACACGGGTTACTAACCATGGTCTAGTTTCATGCGCAAGCCCCTCTCTCTTTCCTCCTGTGAACGCTCCTCATCTTCTCTATCTGCATCATTGCTTTCATGATCTAAATGTTTCTCAGAAAGTTTTCGCAATTGATGCATGAATATTTCAGCTGAAGATGTAAAATGAAATTCCTTGTTGTTCAACCAATGAACTACAAACCCCCCATTTCCATCATCAACGTTAAATGCAGTGCCAACCAGGGCATTTGGGATATCTGTGGAAACAAAGAAGAATAGATTCCAATATGATTCTTTAATTTCTTTAAAAATATGACAAATGCTAATAATGACTAGTTCCATACATACACAGAAAACGTGCCAACCAAGTCAACATGATTGTAGGAAGATTTGTCGAATCTTTAACTGAGTTTCATGGCAAATATAAATTTGAAGAACTAATGGCACAGACTCCACGAAACTGCAGTACTAATTTAAAAACTAAATATACCAATATATAAGTCTTTACTGAACCCTGTTTTGGGGACAGAAGGATGGAAAAGATAAGGCAGAAAAGCAGTAATTAAAGAGATAACCAGAGAAGCTTAAATATGAATTGATGTTAGATATTATAGAAGTATTTATAATTTTCTTAGATAAAACAATGACATTCACATTATGTGAGCACATGTCCTCCCATGTAGAAGACACTTGCTGAGTGTGTGAGGGTGACATGCTGTGCTAAGTGCATCTTAGTCTGAAAATTCAGAGAAAAGCTTCCACTCCCACATCAGGAACACACATGTGCACGAGCGTGCATGGGAGTAAAGCAACTGCATACATTGTTCACAACTGTGGCATCTAAGTGAAGGCCCTGGAAGTGCTCCCTGTGCTACCATCTGAATGTTCTGAATGTCTGAAAGGAAAAAACGCAAGAAGGAAGGCAAACTTGGAAGCATAGCAGTATTCCTCCATTTGGAGTACATGGAAGTCACGATACAGAATAATTCATGTAAAATTGCGTAAGTCAAAGCTTAATTCCCTTGGGCCGGTGAGGTGGCTCAGCGGCATAAGCGCCTGCCTGGCAAGCGCAAGGTCCTGAGTTCGACTCCCGGTACCCACATACAAAAAAAGGGCCAGTGATATCGCTCAGCGGCACGGGTGCCTCCTGGCGCACGAGGTCCTGCGGTCGATCCCCGGTACTCACAAAAAAAAAAAAAAAAAAAACCCCTTAATTTTAATCCATATAATGAATGACCCACTCAATGGAAAAAAATTGTCCTTTGCAAAAATAAGTTATAATCTAAAATATCCTAGTAGTATTCTATAATGAATATCAGTATTAATGCTCTAAATGTTTCTTTTCAATTCCTGGATGGCAATACTGGTTTTATGATAAAAATGAAATAAATCATATAAAATAAGACTTGGAAATTAACAATCCTATAAAATACTACATCACCTTTGTATCCGTGTACTATTCCCACTAGAAATGTTGAACCTAAGTCTTAAGATGGACAAATACTCAGAGTGCAAAACATTCTAAAAGAAAAAATTCTAGAAGACAACTGAGACAGTATTTTGAGACTCAGACTTTTTTTGACAACTAAGGGACTGTTCTAGATTACAGTTTAAAGAAAAATGATAATAAAATGCAGTTTTAGAAGAATCTATATTTGAATATGAATGAATATTACACGATATTATTTACCCATGTTCTGTGCATCCCATAACAGTATTGTGGTTATGGAGACAGTCTCCTTTTTATTAGAAAACACATTATGGCTGGGCATGGTAATGCACACTTGTAACCCCAGCTAAGGCAGGAGGATTCCAAGTTCACAGCCAGCCTGAGCAAATTTAGCAAAACCTTGTATCAAAATTTTAAAAATTTAAAAAGGCTGGTGATATAACTCAGTGCTCCCTGGGTCCAATCCCGAGTAGGGAAGGAGGGAGGGAAGAAGGAAGAGAGGATTCATTTTGAAATATTTAGGTAACACTGTAAAAATATTTAGGAAGTGAAGAGTAATAACAACTATACTTGCAAATGGTCAGCTAGAAAACATGGGAAGAGAAAGCAAAGAAATATATATAATAATTTTATGTAGTTTAATAATATATTTTATTATGTAAATGATATATGCAAAATATTGTTTCAACAAGTAATCAATATGAAATAAGAATTTTTGGATTGTTACATAATTCTTTAGTAATATGTACGACTGCCACGTAATTAAGTGGAATTAAAAAATACTTTCATATTGGAACTGGCTGTTTTCCTTCTCGCCTCCTGGGGCTGGGTCTCTTTCGGCATCACAGGGGCACTGTCCCACAGTTTCTAGGGAACCGCCCTGTTACTCTTGACACTCCTCCTATAAAGGAAGCATCAAGGGTTTTGCCGCCACACGACTGTCTCGTGCCCCGTGGCTGTATGCAGGCTTCTCAGAGCAGGCTTGTGAGGGAGGTCTGGACGCCTCCATGCAAAGGGCAGTGGGTACACTGTGCTCTTCTGTCACTGAAAGCAGACCCTTCTCTCATCGTGTCTTGTTTCTACTGTTCTATCATGAAGCTATCCTGGTAACAGCCTTCTCTCACTGGCCAGTCCACACCATCTCCTCTGGGGACTCTGACCACACAAAAACACCTGTTTAAAAATTCTTCCACCTACTTCCCACATGGTAAGGAAAAACAGAAACTTCACCTAGTTGCTAATACTGAATTTCATTGTTGGCATTCTCTTCAATCCACGATTTAACAGAACTTTTGCTTCTGAGACTTCTTTTCATTTGGATAAAACACAACATCCCAACAGCTCTAGCTGTTGCTAAAGCTGATCTCAAGGCAAGCAAGGTGGCGTTAGGCACTGCTAGCTCACAGGAACAGGAACAGGACCTCTCTGCTCCTCTCTGGGCCACACTATGTTCCACTCAGGGACAGGGGACTGTGAAGCTGTGTGCGCAGTCACAGCAGCACTGAGCAGCACGGGGAAGACCAGGGCGTAGGGGCAGAGCGAGCGTGTTCGAAGCACTGGGGACCCGAGGACGTGACGGTCCATCTCCACCCCATTTGCGCACTCTCTGCAGTGATGTCACCCTGGCGCCTCGCATGCCTGGCAGACTTCACGACCCTGGAGGTGCACACTGCCCCAAGAATGTTCTGCTTCCACCCCAGAGGACACAGGCAGCACCGTCCAACATGGCACGAAGAGGTTACAAAGAGCTGCGCTGATCCAGCCATCAACACAATGAGGTTCACGCTTCTCCACCGCCTGGCAGGGCCAGCAGCACACACAGCCACTGTAGAGCACTTCGCTGCCGCCCAAGGGCTAGGGTGGGAGCCCAGTGACAGAATCTCTGCAACTCTTAGAGGTTTTTCCGACTTGGTAACTGTGCAGAATGGGCCATTTTGGTGAGGAACAGCGCCTTCCTCCTCCTAAAGAACCACAGGTTTCCTTTTTCTCTGCGTAGCTTTCCACGCGTCCACGTCCCAGTGCGCGCCCTAACCTCACACCTGCAAGCACTGGCTGCTCATGAGATTACGCCTCTCACCGTCAAGCACCCATCGCACGTCATCTTCACCAGGTGAACCAGAATCTTGGTCTGAAAGCCAACCTCAGTCCCCAGCCATCGCTCACCCAGACCAACTCTCACCTCCTTGGGTCACCGCATCTGGGCACCTCAGGCCGGAGCAAGCAGAGAGCAAGTCCTGGCTGCAAAGAGCTGCAGAGTAGGACCTGCTCCACCCCTCCTGTTTCTCCACCAGCAAGAAATAAAATTACTAGTGAGATAGTTTACATTCTTTTTACACAAAGTCTTAAGTATCCCACGTGTATCTTACAGCACGTCTCCACCGGGATCGACCACACTGCAAGTGCTCCAACAGCTTCAGATAGGGGAAGGCCGCTGTGCTGGACAGCACACACCTGGAGTCACCACTGAGATCCGCCTCTGCACCTGCACTTACTCAACATCGTCTTTTTGGTTTTTTTCAACGTCGTCTTTGTACAAGCAAACATCAAAAAAATCCTCTACATCCTGCAGCAACAGACCTCCATGTCAATGAAATGTGACTAAGTTTATAGACATAAAGGTCGACCAGGAGTGCAATATGAATTTTACAGCCTCTCACTTATGTTTTCATGGAAAAGAAAACACACTACCTTAAATAGAAACTCAGATATGCTTTTGTCAACATGGAATCTGCTTTGTAATACTTCTTAGTACATAAGAGGAAAGGGTGAAAGAAAATACCAAGGTTAGAAGAAAAAATATCTTTTCCTTAGCATAGGCCAACAGTCTACAGGGGCATAAAACAAGATATGCTGACATATAAGGAAAACTTTGTAAAAATACATTTAGAGAAGGTCATAAATAAAAGCTGAGAAAAAAGAATGGGTAAAATCGTAAGGGAAAGCCCAGTGTGGTGGCACACGCCTGGAATTCCAGAACTTGGGAGGCTGACGCAGGAGGGTTGCCTCAAGTTTAAGGCCAGCCTGGGCTACACAGTGAGTTAAGGCCAGCCTGAACTACATAGTGAGATCCTGTCTCAAAACCCCAAAATAAATAAATAATAAAATAAATAAAATTGTAAGGGAGGGAAATCATACCAAGAAGCCAGGCTACCACCTTTTGTGTTCCCAGAGACAACTAGAGCTTTAATATCCTTGAAACCATTGTCATATTCTAGACAAGAGTGTTCAAAAATACTTATGAAATACAACCTGAGTGCAACCACTGTGGAAATCAGTGTGGAGACTCCTCAAAAAACTAGGACTGGAGGTCCCATTTGACCCAGCTACTCCCCTCCTTGGTATCTTCCCAAAAGAATTAAAAGCATCATACCACAGTGATATATGCACACCTATGTTTATAGCAGCACTGTTTGTAATAGCCAAATCTTGGAAACAACTCAAATGCCCATCAACTGGTGAATGGATAAAGAAGATGTGGATTTTTTATACAATGGAGTACTACTCTGCCATAAAGAAGGGTAACTTAAGACACTTTAGGTAAATGGTTGCACCTTGAGACCATACTCCTAAGTGAAATAAATCAGACATACATGTGTAAATGCCGCATCGTTGGTGTGTAAATAAGGACCAAAATGTATATTAGGTATTGTGAAATGGGAAGAAAATGTTCAAATGGGGAGGGGAACAAGAGGGGAGGAAAGAAGGGAAAAGTAAAAAAAAATGAGAAAAGGAAAAAAATGGAAACAAAGCTTTTGTAAATGGGGAGGGAAGGAGGGGTTGAAGGGAGGGCAGGGGAATGGGAAAAAAGATACAAATTATATCATGTACAGATACAAATTCTCTATGATGAATGTGATCACATTATACATATCTAAAATATATCAATAAAATCTGATTAAAAAAATAAAATATAGTAAAGTAAAATCTCATGAAATCACCTTAAAAAAAAAAAAGAAATTATACCCTGAGAATCAGAGTTCCAATTTAAGTGATGGTACCTTATATTATCTCCCCATTCCAATTAAGAAGGACTTCAGAAGGCAACATAAAATAATGTAAACTTTTTTTTTTTTTTTTTTGTGGGTACCGGGGGTCGACTTCAGGACCTCACGTGCCATCAGGCGCCCGTGCCGCTGAGCGATATCACCGCCCTTTTTCCGTATGTGGGATGCGGGAGTCGAACTCGGGCCCTCGCACTTGCCAGGCAGGCGCTTACGCCGCTGAGCCATCTCACCGGCCCAATAATGTAAACTTAAGAGACAGGTTACAGAAACAGCCCCACTCTCCAATGCATTTATTCCCACATATTTACAAGAAAGAGAACGTGCCGTCCCTGACCTGTGGCCGGGTTGATGCTCGCGGCGATGTGGAAGTGACACAGGGCGTTGGCATGGTGGGAAATGTGTCTCTGGACTTCGTGTGTGGCCGTCTGGTCGGGCGTCAGTTCAGTGTGAGTGATGAGGACAGAAGACCTCCGCTGTCCTTTCCTTAAGTTCTTCAAATGGTGTATTGTCTGAAACAAAGACAATTGCTGAGCCCGACTCTGCAAAGCTGTTAAACACCAAGGGAAGAACTCTTTTTCTTTCTGTGGTGCTAGATATGGAAGCTGTTGCCTCGTGCATGCCAGACAAGCACTCACCCCTGGTGAGCTCACCCCTGCCTGCCGAACAGCTCTTAATTATCAAGGATAAGGTTTTCCTCCCTGCAGAACCTGACCATTTTAAGAACCTACTTAGATAAGAGTACAGGAGCAGGGAAGTCCTCCTCGAAGTGTTGCCCCCTGGGATGCACACTGAGACCTTGGCTAGCGCACCTTTGTGTAGGGGTATGTGGACACGGGCCATGTCCCACCTGGATGTCCATCCCTTCACAGCATAACCCCCGCCCGCAGTACCACCCCCTTAGTTTGTCACCCCCAATGCCATCCTCTACAATAATCTCCCTTTCTTCTACTTTGTTCCCCACATTCAATTAAAGAAATTATAACACATTATCAATTCTTTCTCCATTAAAGTAACCCTCTGGCCCTCTTCAATTTCTTCAACCTTTATGCCTTTTCCTATAGAAAACAGTGTCAGTTCAAAGATGTGGTCTCCTATGGAGTTGCTTATTTTTTAGACCTCCTTGGTCCAAACTGCTCATTGAATTATTTTCAATAGATTTATTTTTGGGTTTTTTTTTTTTTCTTTCTTCCTTTTTTGTTTTTTTGAGACAGGGTCTCGCTATGTAGTTCAGGCTGGCCTTGAACTTGCGGAGATCCTCCTGCCTCAGCTTCCTGAGTGCTAGGATTACATGCACTACCATGCCCAACTTCAATAGATTTTTGAAATGTATCATGATTTTAAATTAGACTGGCAAGGCTAACCTAACAACGGCTGATTATTTTGTCCTAGAAACAAAAAGTGTAATTTGAGAATATACCATTACACAGACCTAGCAGTTAGGAGTTTTGTAGGAGAGGATATCAGAAAGTAAAACAGTTTCTAAGTCAGACAAGTAAGCTTTTTTCTTTTAAAACTCATTTGAATATTATTAAAAAACACTATTACAAGACACTAAAAAACTTGTTAAATCACTGATTACATGTTAATTTATATTTTTGTTTTATTTTATATACCAACTGGTAATACAACAAACATTTGAGAAGCAATTTATTGGAGGACGAAAATTGTCTAAAAGCTCACAGTCTCCTAAGTCTTACATGTAATTTAGAAATTAAATTTACAGAAGTATATATAACTGATCTTAAAAATCTAGTTAATCCTTTGTCCCACTATTTTTCAATATCGAAAGACAATTTGAGGTGTTCTGACCTCTACTTTTAACTTTCTGTATGCTTTCATATTGAAAAAATGTACAAATAGTACAAATAGTACAATCACACAGAGCCTGCCTACTTTACAGAAAACCTGAAAGAACCACATCCTCAAACTACCAAACTTGCAAAGTATTTCTGCTTGGCAGCAAAATAACAAAGTGTCTGTGGCCATGTGACCATTAAACTATTAATGTAAACAGACAATGTACACATGTAATTAGTAATACAGATTTTATAACCTATGCAGTGTACAAAACAAGTTATAGTACATTTCTATGTGATAGAATCTCAATCTTATAGAGAAAAATATACATACACACATGACTTTCGGAATGGTTAGATTATAAATTCCATACCATTTTTCCTTTCTTTAATCTAATCTTACAATAAGCATATATTCCTCATATAATAGAAATAATCACAAGGAAAAAAATAACCTATGATAACTATCAAAAATTTCTGGTAATTCTGAAGGATGTGTATATTTTGTTTTATTCCTTCATGATACTAGAGACAGTACTTTATGCAATATTATAAATAATCTAATTCCTTATATAGTACTTCCATTTTATACTATATTTTAAAAATGGAGGGCCGGGGATATAGCTCAGCAGCACAGCGCCTGCCTGGCAAGTGCAAGGTCATGAGTTCGATTCCCGGAACCAAAAAATAAATAAGGGCCGGTGAGATGGCTCAGCGGCATAAGCGCCTGCCGGGCAAGCGCGAGGTCCCGAGTTCGACTCCTGGTACCCACGTACGAAAAAAGGGCCGGTGATATCGCTCAGCGGCACGGGCGCCTGCTGGTCCTGAGGTCGACCCCTGGTACCCACAAAAAATAAATAAATAAACAAAAAATAAATAAATAAATAAAAATGGAAGTTATTTCACTTTCAAAATATTTAACCACGAATAATATACACCAATATTTCACTTGTCTCTTTTTTTTTTTTTTTTTTGTGGGTACCAGGGGTTGACCTCAGGACCTCGCATGCCAGCAGGCGCCCATGCCACTCAGCAATATCACCGGCCCTTTTTTCGTATGTGGGTTCCGGGAGTCGAACTCAGGACCTCACGCTTGCCAGGCAGGCGCTTACGCCGCTGAGCCATCTCACCAGCCCCACTGTTTCTATTTCAATAATTATTCTTAAGAACAATAATCATTTTAATTAAAATAAAAGTAAAATTTAGCCAGGCGTGGTGGTGCACATCTGTCATCCCAGCACTCAGGTGGCTGAGGCAGGAGGACTGCTGTGAGTTTGAGATCAGCCTGGGCTACACAGTGAGTCAAGGCCAGTCCAAACTACACAAGGACACCCTGTCTCAAAAACAAAACAACTCTCCCCAAGAAAGTAAAATGTAATCGTCATGAAACCAGAAACACTTTTGATTACAAGTTATTATGAGGACCTTTAGATTTTTCCTAATCACAGCCCCTTACTCCTACAGGTCTTGGCACCTGACATGCAAAACGAGAGAATGACTATCACGCTGCCCCCTTACACTGCCCGTCTGAAGTGACTACTCTCTATACTGGCTTCACCGCGACCCGAGCACCCTCGCAAGCATCCGCACGTGAGAAGTAGCTCTGCCAATGCCGTGACGCACACCACCTGCAGCACCTACTCCGAGACTGTGACCTTCCACACGGCATTAAGCAACGATACCTCCAGAGCATGCTGGATCCTGTCCTTGTGTCTTCCGGCGTGAGAGAGGGGGCTGGCGATGCCCGCAGTGGTGGTCTCACAGATCTGCTCGCCCATAAGACAGTCTTCTGGCAGTAAGGTTTCTGCCCAGAGCCGGCACACACCATCATGGCATGAAGTTAGTAACACGTTACAGACAGAGCCCCTGACAACAAAAAGAAATAAGCAGCAATTGACAGCAATGACACCAATTAATTAAAGGCTATTAATAGTGGTTCTTCACATGTAAGGAGGACATTAGTGTAAAACAGTAACCAATCAAAGAGCTCGAAATCACACAGAGTACAATGTCACTGCACACATCATGAAGACCAGGAAATGGTCTGGACAAAGGCAACAGAAAGGAATGCCTGACTGCGCATGTGCTGCTTGAAAACTAGGTTCCGGCGCAGTATCAACACCTTCTAAACAAAACCAAGCAACACAAGAAAACATAACCACTGAAAGTTACAGAGTGGTCCTAATAAAAGATCCTTAAATATAACAAAACTGTCTGGCTTACAGCATCTATGACAAACCAACAGCCAATATCATACTAAATGGACAAAAACTGAAAGCCTTCTCTCTATAATCAGGAACAAGACAAGGATGTCCACTGTCCCCACTCTTATTCAACATAGTCCTGGAAACTTTAGCCAGAGCAATTAGACAAGAGAAAGAAATAAAAGGAATAATGATTGGGAAGGAAGAAGTTAAATTATCATTATTTGCAGACGACATGATACACTACATACAGGACCCCAAAAGCTCCACTAAAAAATTGCTAGATTTAATAAGCAAATTCAGTAGTGTAGCTGGATACAAAGTCAACACTCAAAAATCAATAGCCTTCCTGTACATGAATAACAAACTCACTGAGAGAGAAATTAGGGAAACAACACCTTTCACAATAACATCCAAAAAAATGAAATACCTAGGAATCAATCTCACAAAGGAAGTAAAAGACCTCTATACTGAAAACTACAGTACTCTGAAAAAGGAGATTGAAGGGGATATCAGAAAATGGAAAAATATCCCTTGCTCATGGATAGGAAGAACCAATATAGTGAAAATGGCCATACTTCCAAAATTGTTATACAGATTTAATGCAATTCTGATCAAAATTCCAACAACATATCTCACAGAATTAGAGAAAACAATCCTAAAATTCATCTGGAACCAGAAGAGACCTAGAATAGCAAAGGCAATTCTGGGCAACAAAAGCAAGGCAAGGAGCAGCACAATCCCTGATTTGAAAGTATACTATAAAGCTACTGTGATAAAAACAGTGTGGTATTGACAAAAAAACAGACCCAAAGATCAATGGAACAGATTAGAAGGTGCAGAAACAACTCCAGACATACTAAGCCACCTTATCTTTGACAAAGATAAACAAACACATTCACTGGAAGAAAGATAGCCTCTTTAATAAATGGTGCTGGAAAAACTGGCTGTACACATGCCGAAGATTAAAATTAGACCCATATCTTTCACTGTGCACTAAACTAAATTCAAAAGGGATCAAAGAACTAAATATTAAAACAGAAACATTAAATCTCCTGGAAAATAAAATAGGTAAAACTCTTGAAGACATTGGTGTAGGCAAAGACTTTAGGAATAAAACCCCAATGGCACAGGAACTATCACAAAGAATCAACAACTGGGATCTCATCTTATTAAAAAGCTTTTGCACAGCAAGAGAAACCACCAACAGAGTAAAGAGACAGCCCACAACGTGGGAAAAAATGTTTGCCAGCTGTTCCTCAGACAAAGGATTACTATCGAGAACATACAAAGAACTCAAAAAAATCAGACCTCCCAAATTTAAAGACCCACTCCAAAAATGGGCATCTGAGATGAATAAACACTTCTCAGATGAAGAAATACAAATGGCAAATAAATATATGAAAAAATGTTCAACATCAGTGGTCATTCGAGAGATGCAAATTAAAACAACACTGAGATTCCATCTCACCCCAGAAAGAATGGCTATTATCAAGAAGTCAACTAATAACAAATGCTGGAGGGGCTGTGGGGAAAAAGGAACCCTTCTCCACTGTTGGTGGGAGTGTCGACTGGTACAGCCACTGTGGAAATCCGTGTGGAGACTCCTCAAAAAACTAGGATTGGAGGTCCCATTTGACCCAGCTATTCCCCTTCCGGGTATCTTCCCAGAAGAATTAAAAACATCATACCACAGCGATATATGTGCACCCATGCTTATAGCAACACAATTTGTAATAGCTAGATCGTGGAAACAACCCAAATGCCCATTAACCGAGGAATGGATAAAAAAGATGTGGTATTTTTATACAATGGAGTACTACTCAGCCATAAAGAAAGATAAACTGGAAACTTTTATAGGTAAATGGATGCAACTCGAGAAAATACTCACAAGCGAAATAAACCGGACACACATTTGTAAACATTGTATTGTCTCCCTAGTATGAAAATGCAATTTCACCGTGACTATTCCATTCCTTAGTCTTCTATTTTTACCTAGCTTTTACATGGCTTAATCTTATAGTGAGTAATGTTTTTCTCCAAAAGGTATTTGTACATTCTCTAATGCTTGAGTTTGTTAATACATGAGAATATTTACTTGTTGTCTTTAAAAAAAAAAAAATCCTTTTAAAAGGTCTTGTTGTTAGGTCTGAGATCAGAAAAGCACAAGCTAGCCACGTCTTCCACTACCGTATGCCGTGACAGTTCACAGCCATTTCATTGTGCTCAATGTGTGCTTTCCTGTCACCTTGAAGATGCTCTTCCAGTCCTGCAGCTACCACTCATAGCTACCAGCCAGCGCAGCCTGGGCACACACTGCATGGAGCACGTCACACCCACAAAGGCATCTGAGTCTCACCACAACTCTGAGGCAGTGCTTGCTACTCCTACTCACCCTACAGAGGGAAAAGCTGAGACACAGAGCACTTAAAAAAGAGACACGATCTCACAAAGCTAGTGACAACAGCAGGGCTTCAATTCAGACAGCTGGACCCCAGAGCCTGCTCTGTTAATCACCATGTCAACACAGTCAAAGGGTTTTGCTTGCAGTATTTTTATAACATATAAGCATACAATTAAAATCACATGATACATGCGTCTCACCTGGGCATATACTTGCTAGTTTTACGCCAGGAAAAACCTGTCACCGCTCGGGGATGCGCCAAGTAAACGAAGGAGAACTGGGTCGAGGCCTGCCTCTGTTTCACTTCCTGATGGTCCTGAGGTATGATTGAAGACTTCCAACCAGTCATGGGGTACCACACTTTCAAAAGACAGTCATCCTGCAAAATAGTTACACCAACATTCAATTATTTTGTACACACACAATTCAAAATGTAAGTGGTGTGAAGTTTTTCAAAGTTAAGATACAATGTGTCTAAAAACTAATGTGTGACCCATACACAGGACAAAATCACACCTAAAGTGACATTTGTTGCTCTCAAGCACACTATTCTTGAAGACAGATGGACAGTGTGTTCATCAGCAATCCTCTCTGCACACTCTCTAGTGGAGACGGGACACCAAATCCCCGTGCAGACCCATGGATCTTTGAGGAGGAAAGAGTCTGACGCTGGCACTGTGGGTAAGCCAACAGAGGAGAAGGTGACGCATGGCCTCTGCTAAGACACTGTCAGCGTGCGGTCCTCTGTGAAGAGGTTCACGAGGGTGAAACTCTGCCTACAGATGAACGGTTCCTGCTCTAAATCAGGACTTGGCAGGCTTTTTCTACAAAGGGCCAAACAGGTCTGTGACACGGGCTCTTGTTTCTTTTCACAACCCCTCAAAATGTAAAAGCATCCTTAGGGCATGGGCTAATGGTTTCCTGATTCCCACCCTAAGTGATGAGAAAGCATTTAGGCAGCTCTCAGGAATCATTTCTATGTCCCCGTAAGATACTCAGGTATAAAGAGAAAGTGACTTCATCAGTCTACTTAGTTCTGACCATTTTGTTAAAGGCCTAACTATCTCTTTTTAACAGAAACTATCTACTTTAAGGTACTTCATCCTTAATAGTGAAAAGTACATGGAGCATTTATGCAAAACAATCAATCTCTAAGAAATACTGAAATGATGTATTCTTGAAAAGTATGTGTAGATCCAATATTTTCATCTGGGCTAGGCAAACACTTCCGTGTCTTTTAATCCTGGCGCTCACTCTCCACTTATACCCACAATGAAATGCAGCCTCCAGTAATGTCTCACTTGCTTGGCTATTTGAATCACACAGTAAATTCTTTTAAGCGCTTACTCGGAAACAACCACCCAGCAATATCCTAGCCACTTTCCTCTGGGAGCCTTCTGCATCTCAGCGTCGTTCTCATATAGTCATAGTGACAGAATGGTCCGTGGCAAAAGATTCAGATGATCTGTGTGCCACAAAAAACCTAGCAGCACCTCCAAGTCCCTCGGTAGTCACAAGAATGGCGAGAGTCCCACGAGCAGTGGTATGCTATCCCTTCTCTCCTTCCTTCCAGTCCCTCCTCATCTATCCAGTCACTCTCGTCTGTCACTGCCTGAAATTCTCATTAGGAATCAATAGCAGAACGAGACCTAGAATACTCCCAACTATCTAGAAACTAAACAATTCTAGCTTAGAAGGAAATTTTTAAAAAACATGGACCATAAAAATGAAAGCACAATGTATCAATATACAAGGGTTACAGTCACATGGTGATCAGAAGGAAAGGGATAGCTTTAAATGCTGACCTGAATGAAGAGGGGAGGTCTTCCATGGCCTAAGGTGTTACCTTAGGCAGCTAGTGAAAAAGCGAGCTTTTAGTAGGACCCATTATAGACAGATGTAAAGAGCCCACTGTGAGTGAAGCCGCTGCAAATATATGTGAGGAAGAATGAAAAGCAACTAAATGAAAAAACAAAAAGTAAAGAGAAACCAGTGAGTCCAAAGCTAAATGAAAAAAAAAAATCAATGAAATTGATCATTTTCAACCTAGAATGATCAAAAATAGTTCTAGAGAAACACAAATTACCTGTATTAAGAATGAAAGAGGAGGGGCTGGTGAGATGGCTCAGTGGTGTTAAGCACCTGCCTGGCAAGCGCAAGGGCCCAAGTTTGACTCCCAGAACCCACATACAAGAAAAGGGCCGGTGATATCGCTCAGTGGCACAGGCGCCTGCTGGTGCACGAGGTCCTGAGGTCAACCCCGGTACCCACAAAAAAAAAAAAAAAAAGAATGAAAGAGGAGACATGACTACAGATCCTACAAACATTACAAGACAAGTGATGGAGGCTGGGGATGCAGCTCAGTGGTACAGCACTTGCCTAGCATGAAAGGCCCTGGGTGCAAGGACCACTATAGAAGAAGGAAAGGAGGCAGGGAGGAAGAAGAAAGAAAACGTATTATGAGCAATTTTATACTATAAAATTTAATTATTTAGGTAAAACAGACAAATTCTTTCTGAATTTCCAAAACAGGCAACGGAAAAAATAGAAAACCTCAATAGTCTTACATCTATTAAGAATGTTTGTTGTAGTCAAACTCTGAAATCTACTTGCAGCTTTGGAAAAAGAAAATTTGAAAACCTGAAATTAAAACCCTAGACCCAAAAGACCTCACTGATGAACTTTACCATATACTTAAGGAAAATTCTTCCAGAAAACCAAAGACAAAGGCTCACTGAATAAAAGCAACATTATTACTCAATACCGAAACCAAAGACATTAAAAAAGTACAAATGATCAAAACTCCATGGTTATAGATTCAAAAATCTTTAATAAACAAGCAAGCCTAATCCAACAATATTTTAAAACAATAAATCCTGACCAAGTTGAGTTTCTCCAAGCAAGACAAGGCAGCAAACATTTGAAAATTCAATCACTAAAATTCATCATTTTAACACAATTTTTAAAAAAACTCTTATCACTTCAATCTATGCAGAAAAAGCATTTGATGAAAATAGGGACTCAGGAAAGCAAACAAACTCTCAGGAAATAAAAAAGGAAATGTCCTCAACCTGACCCAAGACAGCTACAGTAAACTACAGCTATGTTATCCATAAGGGTGAAAGGCTCAACATCTTTCCCATGGAATGGGAAGCCATACAAGGATGTCTGCTCGCACCAATTCTATCCAATATTTAGAGGTCCTACTCCTTGCAATAAATTGGGGAAGGAGAAAAACGAAAGGCAAAGAGATTCAAAAAGAAGAAGTAAAATTGTCTTTAAGATGTGACTGTGTGCACAGAAAATCCTGAAGAATCTACCATCAAAAAGCTGCTAAAATCGATAAGATCATGAGACTAAAGATCAAAATTTAAAAATCATTGCATTTTTGGTAGCAACAATCAGAAATGTAATTTTTTTGTGTGTCTTGAAAAAAAAAAAGAAATGTAATTTTTTTCAAAATTATCTTTACATTACGAAGGTAAACCTAATAAAATTATGTGTAATACATGTACACTGAAAACTACAAAACATTGCTAAATGAAATTAAAGACCTAAATATATAAATATATCACCATGTTCATGGCTCCTAGGGCCAAATATGAAAAGGTGTCAGTTCCTCACGACTGATGTATGCAATGCAAGGTGACATGATCAAACCTCAGCGCCTTCTTACAGAAGCTGACACCACCACAGGCTGACAGTACTGAGGTTCAAAAGGCTGACGCCACCAAGTGCTGGCAAGAACACAGGCAACAGACATGGTGCAGCTGCTGTGATGTGCGTGTAAACGCACAAGACTGTAAGGGGTCTGTCTTGTTTTGTGAAGCACATGATACCATTTCCACTCCTAGTTGTCTGTTACCAGTGAGGAATGTTAAGTGCCTACAAAGGCTGCAATCAGTCACTGTAGCTTTACTCATTTTACCCTTAGACTCAAAGAAACTCAAATGTCCCTCAAAAGATAATGGACCAACAAATTATGAGTGTCCACAAAATGAACCAAACTATTCATACAGACTTGAAATGCATCTCAAAAACATTATTCTAAGTCCAAGAAGCCCAACACAGAGAGTACACACTGCACAGCTGCACTGTGATAGAAGCCTAGGAAAGCACTTCTAACCAACAGGGACAGAACACAGAGCAGCTGCTACCAGGACCAGCAGGGCAGCGAGAAGAGAGGCCAAAGGAAGTCTTCCAAGATGCAAGAAATGTCCTACAGCCTGATGGCAATGGCTGGATGGGTCTTCAAATTTGTCAAAAAGCATTGAACCATACACTCAAAATATATTTAATTTTATGTAAATTACACTACAAAGATTCATCTACAAGGGATTTTTTAAATAGAAAATGAGACGCATTTAGAGTTCATTAGGAGTTGTCTAAGTTATTGTATTATTGTTATTTGCATTAAGCTGTATTATTGTATTATTGTATTTGTTATTTTATTTGTATTATTGTATTGTATTATTTGTATTATTGTATTAAGTTCTTTGTATTATATTACTCACATAATACAAAATCATGTCACCTTTAAAAAAGAACACAGATGGGCCGGTGAGATGGCTCAGCGGCGTAAGCGCCTGCCCGGCAAGCGCGAGGGCCCGAGTTCGACTCCCGGATCCCACATACAAAAAAGGGGCCGGTGATATCGCTCAGCGGCACGGGTGCCTGTTGGCACGCGAGGTCCTGAGGTCGACCCCCCGGTACCCACAAAAAAAAAAAAAAAAAAGAACACAGATGTTTATGAACTGATATGAAACCTACCTACAATATGTTAGGAAAATCAGGCCAAGAACCTGATTTCATTTGAGTATGCGTATGCACACACACTTCTACATGGTTCACAAGTCATCAGAGAGACTGAAAGGACATACAGTATATGAAAGGGGAAACAATGGCCACTTTTCATTGAGAGTTGGACTGTCTGGCAGGGGAAATTAATTCTCTCTGTACATTTTTAATACTAAATTCATATTATGTTTTAAAAGACACTGAAGATATTTCCACCTTGAAGGAATAAAAAAGACTGGTAAATCAGGCTTTTTTATTTTGTTTTTGGTACAGTATTTTGCTGGGATTCCAGGTATGCACTACCACAGCAGGCAGTCAATTCTTAAAATCAAAACACTAAATCTGGGAACAGAGCAGGACTCTCAGAGGCATGAAGTTTCCGTAACACTCTGCGGTCCTACCCTCTTTTCCATGCCCAAAGAAGTCTGTCTTCCACGTCACCTTCCCTCAAGAAGTCTGGTCCCGGGCTGGGGATGGAGCTCAGTGACACAGTACCTGCCCGGCAAGCACGAGGTCCTAAGGTCGATTTCCATTACCAAAAACAGAATGTCTCATTCCAGTCCTTGGAAAGCCCATTTTGTTTTGGGTTGTTGTTGTTGTTGTTGTTTTCTCAAAGAGGTAAACCTCTGCTAAACTTTTTTTTAAAGAAATCAAAACATTTTAAAACATATGTAAATTTTATAAAATAACCATTACTTTCAAAAAGTATTCAAGGGCCGGTGAGATGGCTCAGCGGCATAGGTGCCTGCCTGGCAAGTGTGAGGTCCTGAGTTCGACTCCCGGTACCCACATACGAAAAAAGGGCCGGTGATATCGCTCAGCGGCACGGGCGCCTGAGGTAGACCCCCGGTACCCAAAAAAAAAAAAAAAGTATTCAAATAGGGGCTGGTGAGACAGCTCAATAGCATAAGTGCCTGCCTGGCAAGCACAAGGTCCTGAGTTCGACTCCCGGTACCCACATTAAAAAAAAAAAAAAGTATTCAAATATAACGTTATGAAAAAAACAGAATTTTAGGGGCTGGGGATATAGCTCAGCAGCACAGCGCCTGCCTGGCAAGCATGAGATCCCGAGTTCAATTCCCGGTATAAAAAAAAAATTTTTTTTTTAATGAAATTTCTTAGCAAGCAAATTTCTTTTTTTTTTTTTTTTTTTTTTTTGTGGGTACCGGGGCTCGACCTCAGGACCTCACGCGCCAGCAGGCGCCCGTGCCGCTGAGCGATATCACCGACCCTTTCTTCATATGTGGGTTCTGGGAGTCGAACTCGGGCCCTTGCGCTTGCCAGGCAGGCTGTTATGCCGCTGAGCCATCTCACCAGCCCCAGCAAGCAAATTTCTTAGCAAACGAATTTTTTAAAAGATTCTTGGGGTCGGTGAGATGGCTCAGCAGTGTAAGTACCTGCCTGGCAAGTGCAAGGGCCTGAGTTCGACTCCCAGAACCCACATACGAAAAAAGGGCCGGTGATATCGCTCAGCAGCACAGGCGCCTGCTGGCGTGCAAGGTCCTGAGGTCAACCCCCGGTACCCACAAAAAAAAAAAAAGATTCTTGAGCTATGGATTTGAAGGGGGGGTACCAGGAATTGGGTGCCACTGAGCCATATCCCCAGCCTGAGCTAAGGATTTAATTAGGTAGGTCTTAAGGGGAGAAATGGCTCTTTAATTAGTAAGGTTTTACTTTAAACTCAGATAAAAATTCCAAATACCCTTAAGCCCAAGAAAAATTTAATTTACTACATTTTTTTTTTAAACTGATCAAGTGCTCAACAAACTCTTAATATTAAAAACCCTGAAAGTCATTGGATTTGAGTCGCATGACGCCGGAGCTGAAGCCCTGCTGCATGGGACAGAGACAGTGGAGATGCACGCTGTGTCACCCTCTGTGTCCTGAACTCCAGGAACTGGGCTCTATCGACAGATGCGGAACAGGCGTGCAGGGCACAAACTGCCCGAAGATCTGAAGTCCCTTTCTGTCCTTTTTATCAACAGAATCTGAATTAGATATGGTATCCCTCAAACCATGTAAGGAAACAAGCTTTGTAAAGCCAAAACACATTCACTTCACCCTCCAAAGAGTCTTACCAATGAAGCTTGGTTGTCTTTCCACAAAAGTCAGGAAACACTTGGCTCTCAGAGAACTGAGTACAAAAAGCTTAAGGAGGGCCTGGGGAGATGGCTCAGCGGCATAAGCACCTGCCTGGCAAGCGTGAGGTCCTGAGTTCGACTCCCAGAACCCACATACAAAAAAAAGGGCCGGTGATATCGCTCAGCGGCACGGGCGCCTGCTGGTGCGCAAGGTCCTGAGGTCGACCCCCGGTACCCAAAAAAAAGCTTAAGGAGACAGGACAAAGCATCCACCTACTGCTAACACTGTGCAGTGAAAATGCGGAGGACAAAGGCTGAGCATCCTGGAGGAGGCAAAGGGATGTCCTTGAGGCGCTGACAGTGAACGCGCTGTCGGTGTCAGGACTGGTTGGGACTGGTTTCCGTCTCCAGTACACGGGCATGGGGGGGTGCATCAGGGACGCAGGTTTGGGGGCAGTGGTTTGGACAATGAATACTGATTACCAACATGGGTCTTCAATACAGTAGTTTTTGAGTGCCAAATGACCCCAGCAAGAGACTAGACACCCCAAAACAAGCCCAAAATGCGAGCAGCTGAGGCAGAGAAGAGGCAAATATCACACAGGCAGTAAGCACAGGGGTCATCAAAAACAAGGAATGTGGGAAGGACCCAGCCAGGAAAGGGAAGACACAGGAAGAGAAGCAGTACCTACCACGCTGGGTAAACACGGTCACAGCTCTTCAGGGTGGGAAAGGGCCTTCAGTTTGGATCAACTCACCAAGACCCCAGGCCTCAAGCAGGCCAGGCATGTGCGCTACCACTGAGACACACGCCAGCCCAAATGTACACTACGATTCTTTTTTTTTTTTTTTTTTTGGTGGGTACTGGGGCTCGACCTCAGGACCTTGTGCGCCAGCAGGTGCCCGTGCCGCTGAGCAATATCACCGGCCCCTTTTTCGTATGTGGGTTCTGGGAGTCGAACTCAGGACCTCGCGCTTGCCAGGCAGGTGCTTATGCCGCTGAGCCATCTCACCAGCCCCTACAGTACGATTCTTAATCCAACCCAGTCACACACCGTCATATATTTCCTAAGAAACCACTTCTTATTCAATAGTTTTCAAAACATGTCAGACTTAAAAACAAACTCAATCTGCAATATACAAATGGTCAGGAACAATGAGCTATTAACTCCCTATGCAACTACAGAACACTAATAAGATTCAGTCAAACAGCAAGTTTTTTTTCTTTGTTTTTTTGTTTTTTGTGGGTACCGGGGGTCGACCTCAGGACCTCGCGTGCCAGGAGGCGCCCGTACCACTGGGCGATATCACCGGCCCTTTTTTCGTATGTGGGTTCTGGAGTCAAACTCAGGACCTCACACTTGCCAGGCAGGCGCTTATGCCGCTGAGCTATCTCACCAGCCCCAACAAGTATTTATTAAATGCAGGCACTGTGTGAACTGATGGTGATATAATTGGGGCAGGCTGCAAGACAAGATGATAAATCTTCATTCTAAATCACCAGTCCTTTTTATATTTTTTATTTTGAGACAGTCTTGCTAAGTTACTAAGTTGCCCAGGCCAGGCTTGAACTTGTGATGTTCCTGCTTCAGCCTCTCAGAGGGCAAGGATGAGAGGCATGCACCACTGTGCCCAGCTGACAATACATTTTCTAATCATACAGGGCTTATTCTCTGAAAGGGAAGACTACATTAAGTAAGCATACAAATTACTGTTTTAATTATAAGTTGGTAAGCACTCCAAGTAAGAGGCAGGGGACGCCAGGAAAGCATTGAACAGGGGCTTGTCTGGGAGCCCCGAGGTTTCCTTGAGAAGTGATTTTTACATTTATCTATGTGGAGAGACTCACAGAAGATGGCCCGGCAAAGAACAGGGAAGGATGAGCACTCCTGGGACAGGGAGAAGGGCACGCGGAAAGCCCTGAAAGCAGCCAAGTGCACACTGGTAGGTACTGGGTAGGGCAGGGCAGGGCTGAGCCTGCAGTGAAGGGAGAGAGCAGCAGGGCCATGCGCTACAACTCCACACAATGCCCGATGCCCGGCATGCGCAGTGCCCGGCCGGGTGCAGAGCAGCTCCACCGCGCTGTGTGAACAGGGAGCGCCTCGGAGTGCACTGGACCAGTTCTGTGTGAGTCATCCAGGCTCCACCTGCTGCAGACTCAGTAAGTTAAAGTACAACTTCTGGCACTAACCATTCACAAGTCCAGGCAATGCTAAGAAATACGAGTTCCAGGGGGTTTTCTCCACGGTCAACGTGCTGAGCCAGCTCGAGAACAGCAAGTGCTGCTGGCCGAAGTCCAGTGTGCAAGGGAAAGAATGAGAGATGTGGCCAGGAGCAATGGGGACCTGGTCACGCATGGGCCCAGGAGGCCATCCCAAAAAACTCGGGCTCCTGAACAAAATGGGAAGCCTCTGCCAGTTCTGAACAGAAAAGTGACATGATTTGATTAATGTTTCAAAATAATCACTCCAGCTGCTGCCTTAAAAAGTAGAGAAGAACAGTGAAAACTGGGGGAATTGCTGTATGAACATTTTAATATAGTAACACAAGTGATAAACAGTGGTGGTTTCAAGCAGGTCATCACATGGAGGTAAGGGAGTGAGCAGACCGTGGCTGCATTCTGAAGGTGGAACCACTTGAGGGATTGAGGGGCAGGGAAGTGGAGCTCCAGAGAACACTAACAAGCAAAGGAAACATGAAAGTCACCAGCATGGAAAAGTGGCATTTAAGCCAAGCATGCAGGCTCACATCTGAAATCCTGGCACTTGGGAAGCCTGAGACAGGAAGAGGACAAGTTCCAGCTCAGTCTGGGCAACTCGGTGACTTCAGGAGACCCTGTCACAAAGTGGTGTGGGGATGTAGCTCAGTGCGAAGGCCCTGGGTTCAATCCCTAGTGTATGTGTGTGTTGGGGGGACGGGTGTTTTAAGTGGTATTTGAACCATGAGATAAGAGAACCAAGGGAATGAGTAGTCAGAGCAAAGGTCCAAGCAATGAGTCCTAGGCTCCAACAGTGAAAAGCAGCAAAGATGAGGTGATGCCAAAAAGCTAAGAGAGGAGGCAGCGCACAGACAATTGTTAGGGCCACGAAAATACCCTGCAGGCCACTAAGGATGGAGACCTGTCATCATAAATTATCCCAAACCCACAGAACAGCAAGCCAAGAGGGACCACGATGTAAGTACTGACTCCAGGTATAACCATCAGCAATGTCCATGTCACCACCCAGCACAACGCATGTTCCGGAGCTGACAGGGCAGAGCTGTGTATGTCTGCAGCAGGAGCTCCACCCTCCCTATCTTCCTGCCAAGACTGCTCTTGCAAAACTGAAGGCTCAAAGGAAAAAGTAGAAGTAGCCAGCTGTGTTGCTGAGAGGTTAGGTAAGAAGGTACCACAGGCTTCAGTAACAGGAAGTTCCCGGTGACCCTTTCAACGAGGAGGAAAGCAGCAGCCAGCACCCAAGCCTTCTCAGGTCCCACGAGGAGGGCAAGGCAGCATGGCGGGGCTGGGAGGGACAGCAGAGCGTGCATGGTCGGGGGCTGTATGACAGTGGGCACCATTGTAACTATGCTGTGTGCTATGCTGAGTCTGTGCAGGCTGCTGTGACAAACATCACCCACACGGGCGCAGACCACAGAAGCTTACTTCCCCTGGCCCCATCCCCTCACTCTCCTCACACCAGGACAGAGCAGGCTCTCAGGTCTCAGGGCAGCATTGACCCCATCATGCAGGCCCACCTTCATGACCCTGTCCAACCCTAAACCCTCCCAGTCGCTGACCAAATACCATCACCTTGCTATCTGTTCAGGACTTCCACACAGGAAGTGGAGAGGACAAACACATTCAGTTTATGAGCCCACGTGAGCTCTGGTGAGAAGGGAAACCCGAAGACAGACAGGAGACGCCACAGGGACATCCTTGAGCAAGGAGAGCAGACAGGACCAGGTAGGCACAGATGTGAAAGAGGAGCCTCTTGGGCATCACTCCTGCTGCATCCACTTTCTCAAGCAAGAACACACAGGGCACAAATGCTGAAGCAGGGGACCAGGCTGCTGCAGGGAAGCCACCAATAACAAGGGCACAGAATGTGTTTTAAATACCTGCCAGGACCAAAAGCACAGCCCTGCAAGGGGCAAAGTCACTTCAGACCCACACACTTACAGCCAAGAGAACTCCTAAGATCTGCACCCAAATGCAAGGTAAGACTGGCTATAAAAAACAACCCTTCCTGCACAGGAAGAGGGCAAGGCTAAATGCCAGGCTATAGCTGGCTGAGGAGGAAACGCTCCCCTGGTATCGCTAAGCACAAAACTGGCCTCAGGAGACCCAAAGGCACCTTCGTGTGGCCCAGCAACCTGCAGTGGAGGGTGTACTGCCAGCTCTGGTCCTCAGGGAAGCCTGGGCTGTGGCCGCCTGCTCCACCGTCCTGCAGACAGGGAGGCCACGGTCCTGGCACCTCACTCCCAATCACTGGCAGCTGCTGTAATGGTACTGCTAGTTATTGTAAGTTTTTCTTAATAACACAAAATTCACTTTGAGTTGAGAGCATCCCCGGGTGCTTGGAAGAAGTTACATAAACCTCTCCTGGACTAACCAATATTGAAAATTAGTAAGAAATCATTACACATGTATTACAGGTATTAAGGACAAAGTATTCTGCACAACATTTTGCAAACAAATGTATACATTTAGATAAAACTGACATTCTAGATAAATACAACTTTCCAAAACTGACATAAAAAGAAACAGAAAATCTAAATAGCCCTAAAACTATTTAAAAAAACTGAATTCCACAAAGAAAACTTTTGGTCCAGATAGCTTCGTTAGCAACTATTTAAGAATAAACTGGGGGGGGCCGGTGAGATGGCTCAGCGGCTTAAGCGCCTGCCCGGCAAGCGCGAGGGCCCGAGTTCGACTCCTGGAACCCACATACAGGGGCCGGTGATATCGCTCAGTGGCATGGGCGCCTGCTGGTGCGCGAGGTCCTGAGGTCGACCCCCCGGTACCCACAAAAAAAAAAAAAAAAAGAATAAACTGGGGGGCTGGGGATACAGCTCAGTGGCACAAGCACCTGCCTGGCAAGCGCAGCACAAGGACCTGAATTCGATTCCCGGTACCACAGAAAGGGAATAAACTGGGGCCAGGGACACAGCTCAGCGGCATGGCGCCTACCTGGCAAGTGCGAGGTCCTGAGTTCAATTCTTGGTCCCCCCCACACACAAAAAAAAGAATAAAATACACCAATCTTAAAACAAGCTTGGGTCTGGTGAGATGGCTCAGCGGCATAAGAGCCTGCCTGGCAAGCGTGAGGTCCTGAGTTCGACCCCCGGTACCCACCAAAAAATAACAAAAAAAAAAAAAAAAAGCTTTCACGCAATAAATGAAAGGGGGCTTTCAGCCCAGCAAGAAAGCCAGTGTACACCTGTAATGCCAGGTACTCTGGGGTCTGAGGCAAGTTCAAGACCAGCCTGGACAGCTTAGCAAGATTCTGTCTCAAAATAAAATTTATTATTTTTTTTTTTTTTTGTGGGTACTGGGGGTCAACCTCAGGACCTCGCACGCCAGCAGTTGCCCGTGCCGCTGAGCAATATCACCGGCCCTTTTTTTGTATGTGGGTTCTGGGAGTCGAACTCGGGCCCTCGCGCTTGCCAGGCAGGCACTTATGCCACTGAGCCATCTCACCGGCCCCTCAAAATAAAATTTAAAAAGGGCTGTTGATGTAGCTTGTGGTACAGAACTTGCCTAGCATGAACAAGACCCTGAGTTCAACCCCCAGAAACACACACAAGCATGCACACATACACACACACACACACACACACACACACACACACACAGAGGAACTTTCAAACCCATTGTATTAAAGCTGGCATAACATCAATACGAAAATCTGGTGCTCACTTCAGCAGCACATATACTAAAACTAGAAAATCCATTACATTGCAGAGACAGAAAAAAACACAAATTCAAGGTCAGCCTGGGTAACATATTAAGATCCCATCTCCCTTGGGCCGGTGAGATGGCTCAGTGGTGTAAGCGCCTGCCTGGCAAGCGCGAGGGCCCGAGTTTGACTCCCGAAACCCACATACGAAAAAAGGGCCGGTGATATCACTCAGCAGCACGGGCGCCTGCTGGCGGTCGAGGTCCTGAGGTCGACCCCCGGTACCCACAGGAAAAAAAAAAAAAAAAGAGAGATCCCATCTCTAAAAACCAAACCAAAACAAAGCAAAAAGCCAGGAGTGGTGCTGCACCCCTGTGATCCCAGCACTCTGGGAGGCAGAGGCAGGAGGATCAGGCCAAGGCCAGCTCGGGCAACCCAGATCCAAAGCCCTGAGTTCAACCCCCAGTACAACAACAACAAAAAAAAAAAAAAAGAAAAGAAAAATTTACTGGCCAAATCTTACTCTAACACATAGCTCTCGCTCATAAATCTTAAAGGATTAGCAAACCACACCCAGGAAAAATACAAGATTATTTATTAACATTTGAAAATTGGTGTATGTCTTTCATATTAAAAGATTAAGAAGAAAAATAAGGATAATCTCATTATATGCAGAAACAGTATTTACTAAAACTCAACATCGTGTTTTTTTTAATATGAAACAACGTTCACGCATTTTAAGTTTATAATTTTAACTGGCAAATACACACACATCACCACCACCTCATCCGAAACACAAAACGTCCCCAATCCCGTCAGCCACAAGCTCCCTCAAGCATTTCTGCATTTCATCACCATCTCCAGCTCCAGGCAACCACTGCTTTCTTCAACATCATTTGTGATTTTAAAATAATTCAAACAGGCCGGTGAGATGGCTCGGCGGTTTAGGCGCCTGCCTTGCGGGCGCGGGGGCCCGAGTTCGGCTCCCGGAACCCACATACAAAAAAGGGGCCGGTGATATCGCTCAGCGGCACGGGCGCCTGCTGGCGCGCGAGGTCCTGAGGTCGACCCCCCGGTACCCACAAAAAAAAAATAAATAAAATAAAATAATTCAAACAAACTACAAATAAAAGGAAACTCCTTTTATCTGACAAAAAGCACTTACAACAAACATCTACAGTAAACATCGTTTTTATTGGTGACATAGGGAAAGGTATCCCTTTGAAACTGGAAGAAAAAGATATCTTCTATTACCACTTTTTGTTCAATACTAACGGAAGGTCCTTCTAGATAATACAGTAAAGAACACAACAGGCACCATGCAAGAGTTAGAAAAGATCAACTAGGTCAGAAGTGGTGGTGCACTCCTGTAATCCAGTACTGGGGAGGCTGAGGCAGGAGGATCACTGGGAGTTTGAAGCCAGGCTGGGCTACAAAGTGAGTTCAAGGCCAGCCTGAACTACACAATGAAACCCTGTCTCAAAAAGATGGGGAAAAAAAGAAAAGAAAGGATCAACTAGACCTTATTATGTATAGAAAAATCGGGGAAAAAAAGAAAAGAAAGGATCAACTAGACCTTTATTATTATGTATAGAAAAATCCAAAAGGATCTATGGATGAATTATTAGAATTAAAAGGTATAGTATGATTGCTGAAAATAAAGCCAACAGATAAAAATTTTAATATACAAAATTAAAATTAATTATACTTCTACATATCAATCACTGAATAAAATTTACATAATGATGTCATTTATAACAGCATTAAAATATCAAGTACCTAGGAACAAATCTAACAAATGTTTAGGATCTCTACACAGGAAATTATAAAACATTACTGAGAAAAATAAGAGCTATAAATTAATGGCAATGTCATGTTCACAGATGGGAAGACTAAATGTTGTAATGATACCAATTCTCCCCAAATTGATAGGGGCAATGTGGTACCAATCAAAATCAAGAGGTTTTCTACTTGTCCTATGAAATTTATCAAGCTTATTCTAAATTTATATGGCGGGCCGGTGAGATGGCTCAGCGGCATAAGCGCCCGCCTGGCAAGCGAGGGCCCGCGTTCGACTCCTGAAACCCACATATGAAAAAGGGGCTGGTGATATCGCTCAGTGGTACGGGTGCCTGCTGGTACACGAGGTCCTGAGGTCGACCCCCAGTACCCACAAAAAAATAAATAAATAAAAATAAAAAAATAAATTTATATGGCAGTGCAAAGGGCCAAGAACAGATAAACTGGGGGAGGGAGGGAAGGAGAAATAAAAAGAACTGAGATGTGTTTTGCACATGTATGAACTCCCCATGAGGAATGTGACCATTATATACTTCAAATACAGACTAATAAAATACAAAGTATAAAAAAAAGAATAGATAAGCTAATCTTAGAAAAATAAGGTAGGGGGCCGGTGAGATGGCTCAGCGGCATAAGCGCCTGCCTTGCAAGCGCGAGGGCCCGAGTTCGACTCCCGGATCCCACATATGAAAAAGGGGCCGGTGATATCGCTCAGCGGCACGGGTGCCTGTTGGCGCATGAGGCCCTGAGGTCGACCCCCCGGTACCCACCAAAAAAAAAAAAAAAAAAAAAAAAATAAGGTAGGAAGACTTGCTTTACCAGCTCTCAAAACTTACTTTAAAAGCCACAGCATTAAGATAGGTGGCCCTGCTACAAGGAAAGACAGTGGACTAGAGAAAAGAGCCCAGGAGCAGACCCACAGAACAGGGCCATCTTACTTATGACAAAGTGGTGACACTGAGCACAGAGGAAAGGAGAGGCTCTTCAATAAATTATGCAGGACAACTGGGCAGCCATACAGAAAAGTTATACTTGGCCTCTTCCTAGCCATAAATAAAAACTGTTCCACACAGGTGCATGGATAAAAATTAAGACATAAGGGGCCAGTGAGATGGCTCAGCGGCATAAGCGCCTGCCTGGCAAGTGCGAGGTCCTGAGTTCGACTCCCGGAACCCACATATGAGAAAAGGTCCAGTGATATCGCTCAGCGGCACGCGTGCCTGCTGGACCACAAGGTCCTGAGGTCGACTCCTGGTGCACACACACAAAAAAAGACATAAAAGACACCTTTGGTGCTTCACCTGTACCATCATGGCTCGCTACTGTGGCATGCTAGCTTCAACTGGAAGCATCTACACCTCTTTGCCTTTGACTTTCTAGGAGGTGGCTGAGTGCTGAGGATTGATGTCCCATCCTCACCACCCGTGCCAATCACTGATGTACATGAAAAACGTGTCAGGACCCCCAGGCCTGAGCGTTGAAATACTCAGGAAAGGGTATACTACCACACTCAGGAAGTAGATGCCTCAACCCAGTATATTCCTTGTGATCATTCCCTGTATTAATTACCTATACTCAAATCCTTATCTCAAGTTCTGCTTCGGGAGAAACCAAGAACACGAAGTCCAGGAGGTATCATGAGTGTGGATGGAGAGGAGCAAGTGCTAACCACTATTAGTTCTGCTTTTGTAACTGCTAGTTGAAGAAAATGCTCTAACCAACAAAGTGGTACCATACACACAACTCTGTCCTGGAAATCACCAATGTTCCACATCATGCGAGAGGTGCTGCATATCTCAAAATATGCTTTACACTCTACTTGTAAATTGTTAGTCCCTGGAAACACTAATCAACTGCACATGACTGCAATGTTCTTGCTATGTTGTGCAGTTCTCCTATCTATGATGTTCATGCAACTTCTGGGCAAGGTAATCATCCAACCACAAAGCAGTTAAGTTGAATGTTTTTATAACCAGGGGTGAAATGAAAAAGCTGTGGGTGAACTGTCTCGTCTTGGAAAGCCTCACTTCACCTGGTAAAGTGAGATGTGTACATTTTAATTCTATATACAACAAGCAAACACAATTAAACAATTTAGCCATATTTTAAATGTAATTTTGTTACTGAACACATTTAAAGTATGTAATGTCTATTATCACAAATTTATTTTTTAACCTCTTTTTCTTTTTTTTTTTGTGGGTACCAGGGGTCGACCTCAGGACCTCGTGCGCCAGCAGGCGCCCGTGCTGCTGAGTGATATCACCGGCCCTTTTTTCGTATGTGGGTTCCGGGAGTCAAACTCGGGCCCTCGCGCTTGCCGGGCAGGTGCTTATGCCGCTGAGCCATCTCACCGGCCCTTTTTTAACCTCATGAAAGTTTAGTTTAATAATTTACTTCCTTTGGCATTCTATGAATTTGATTTTATGGTTTTAAAAATCATCATACTGTGAAGTTATAGGCTTCACTAGGTTTCCAAAGGGATTCACAGAGTAAAGCAAATCAGAAAAAAAAAAATTAAGAATTTTTTTCTAGAAGACTATATGAAATAGGAAAAATCTTCAGAACCTGAAGGTAGGAAAAGCTAATTAAATAGAGCTCAGAAACCAAAGCCCTAAAGGAAATAAGTTGATAATTTTGAAACACTAAAATTAAATATCTCTTATCAAAAGATACCATTAACAAAGTGAATAAGCAAGTAACAGTGTGGGAGAAAATCTTTGCAAAACATATGAACAAAGAGCTCATATCCTGAATAAAGACCTCTTACAAATCAATTAGGAAAAAAGATAACAGCCATTTAAAAATAGGCAAGGGACTGACCATTTTCTTTTAAATCATGCATCTAAATACCAAATAAACATAAGAAAAAGTATTTCACCTCATTAATAATCAGAGAAGGCACTTTAAAAGCACAGTGCTAACCATGAACATTCACCAAAATAACCGAAGCCTGTGAGTCCCACCTTATGGGGGCTGGCAAGGAGTGGCAGGAGCCATGGGACATGTTTGTGAGAGTGCTGACTCACATGTCGCTTTGGACTGCTGAGTGGCACCATCCACTAAGGTTGGTGACCACGTAGCCTAGGACACACCCACAAGGAAGCCACGCCTTGCTAACAGATGCACACAAGATGCTCATGCAGCATTATTTAATACACATGAGAAATGGCGTGGCAGATCAATGCAAAAAGAATGAGGTACCCAATAAACAGTACTACGACCGCATCCATTTAGTCACAGGCTTAATTATGAGAGATTACATTTTTTTAATTTGAGAAGAAAATAATGGAGAATGCTTTCATAACATTCTCAGAATTAAGTTTCCTAAATAAGATTCAAACTATATTTACTCTACCACATATTATGAATATTTTTAAAGTCTTTATCTTAAAAAAAAAAAAAAAGCTCTGAAATATTTACCAATGAATGACATCAGGGATATTAACCCAAATAATACAACTGAGAGGGGCAGTATCACTGAAACAAAACCAGATGGGCAGTAACTGCTGAAGCCAGGGGATGCAGACAAGGAGTCTACCACACTTCTCTACTTGTGTTCCTGCCTTCATTTAAGGCACCGCAAAAAGTGGAAAACACAAGCCAAGTTAAGAAACTGCATTTGTGACACGTAAAACTGACAAAGGATGATGATCAGAGTATAAGAAGAACTCCCTCAAATAAAAGACCTTTCACAGCTGGGCGTGGGGAAGCATGTCTGTAATCTCAGCACTCTGCAAGGCTGAGGCAGAATCCCACATTCAAGCCAGTCTGGACAACTCAGTGAGAGCCTGTCTCAAAATAAAAAATGAAAAAGGGCTGGGGATGTAGCTCAGTGTAAAGGCTCTGGGTTCAATCCCCAGTACTGGGGGGTGGGGTATACGGAGGCTGAGGCAGGAGAGTAACTTGAGTCCAGTAGTTCCAGACCAATCTCGGCAACATAATGACATCCCATCTCCAAGGAAAGAAGGAATAAAAGAAGGGGAGGGGAGGAGAGGGAGGAAGAAAGGAAGGAAATAGCAAGGGTCCATAAATAAAGGAAAAGATATTCACATCGAAAAGGAACAAAGAAAATGTGAATGTGCATACATGTGAAGCTACTGTTTTCAAAAAAAGCAATGGGATAGTAATTATATGATTCAAGACTCTTGCTGCACAGGGCTAGAGGAAAATGAGACACCAGGAGGAAGACAAGGGACCCTACAGTTTTAGTCCTCTGTCCCCATGGGTAGTGGGTACATGTGCATTTATTTATCATATCACTTACCAACGTCTCTATATACTCTCTGAACTTATGAAATGTTTTATAATTTATAATGGCTCACTCCAAGAATAAGAAAAAAACTCTTGGAAGTTAAAAATGTCATAGCATAAAAATATCATTTCAAAGTTCAAGAAGAAAAGTCCCCCAGAAGTTAAATTTTAAAATGATGAGATGGAAAACAGAGGAGGAGGAAAAAAATAAGTTTGAGGATTGGTGTAAAAGACCCACATGTGAATATGAAGAGATCCAGAGAGAGAGAGAGAAGGAAGTGAGGGCAGGAAAGGACGTGAGATGGTCTCCGGCAAATGAACTCGGAGTAAGCACCCCTCGGACAGAACGCTGAAGTTCTCTCATCTGAGGCACAGCCACTGTGATGAGATTCCAGACTCTAGGATCAAGGAGAAGACCTCCAACCTCAGGGCTGGAGATGGGCTGCATCTCACGGGCTCCGTGCATCCCAACAGCAACACCGAAAGCCAGGAGGCAAGAGAACCATGACTTCAAAGATCTGAAGGACAATGATTTCCAGTCCAATGCTATGCCCAGATGAAGCAAACACAAGAGCAAAAGCAAAATTTCTCAGACATACAAGGCCTCAAAGATGTTTATTCACGTTCCTATTCACCTTCTCTCAGGAGGCTACCGAGGCACGTCCATCGGAGCAGGGAAGGTGGAAGGGAAACGGCACTTGGAGCAGGGAATTTAGCAAAGGACAAGGCAAGGAGAATTCCAAGGCTGCTGAAAGAAAATCCCAAAATGTTAACTGTACTATTTTTTTTTTTTTTTTGTGGGTACCAGGGGGTCGACCTCAGGACCTCGCGCGCCAGCAGGCGCCCATGCTGCTGAGCGACATCACCGGCCCCTTTCTCGTATGTGGGTTCCAGGAGTCGAATTCGGGCCCTCGCGCTTGCCGGGCAGGCGCTTAAGCCGCTGAGCCATCTCACCGGCCCCCAACTGTACTATTTTAAATTCAGAGAGAAACTAAGCCAGATTTGAGCAAAGAGAGAACATGTTTCAGGATATCACCTATGTGAGATTATACTGAAAGAAGATTCAATCTATCAGCAATTCTGGGGATGAATTAGGTACACAGAAAACTAAGGGCCGGTGAGATGGTTCAGCAGCATAAGCGCCTGCCTGGCAAGTGCGAGGTCCTGAGTTCAACTCCTGGTACCCACGTACAAAAAAAGGGCCAGTGATATTGCTCAGCGGCACAGGCGCCTACTGGCGCACGAGGTCCTGAGGTTGACCCCAGTACCCACAAAAAAAAAAAAGAAAAGAAAACTAAACAAACAGTAAAACAAAGTACTGCTGCTTCTGAAATAATTATTAATTATGAAGAATAGTTTATACAATCTTAATAATGTGAACAATACCAATTTGCCCAAAAATTATGAGATAAGAAAGACTTGAGGAAGGGAAATAAGCATGGAGATGGGGCTAGGCACATCAGCTAGAAAGCTAACACCTCAGCTCCCACAGCAAGAAGGCAAACACAGGACCTCACACTGGAAGGAAAACTCAAGAAACAGGAGCACCAGCAGGTCACTTTGGGACATGAAAGGAAATATAAAAAATTCAGCTCAACAATAACTGCCTTCAGGACACTGGAAATAGAAGTAGGAGAATGAGGCAGAGAATGCTGCTTTTCATTCTGAATCCAGTGGAACAATCCCACTTCCTAAACGGAACTACATGTGCCATCTATAAAACATAAAAATTCATTTCTAAAAAGGTAAGGGAGCTAAGGTCAGAGAAGAAGACGACTAGCCACTATTCTCCAAGCACCTACGGTGTCAGGAACATCAGGCACGCCTCTACCCCTGCGCCATCTCTCCAGCACACAATATAACTATTCCTCCTGAGGTCAGCTTTCAGAGCAGGGTTATCTCAGTTTTATAGAGGCAAGAACTGAATATGAGGATACATGAGGAACATTTTTTAGTTTTTGTGTTTCTTTTTTACTTGTATGGTCTTTTACCTTTCCAGCAGTAGCAAAATATTCACCATCTGGAGACCATTCCATCAACTGTACAGATACTGAGGTTCTAAGAAAAACAAACTTAAACAGTTAGCATTTTTAAAATTGGGCACACTGTATATATAAATGATCATGATTTTCTTAACATCAAAGCCACACTTATAAGAACGTAAGTGTTTCTGCCTCCCTAAAAATTTCACCTTCCTAAACCTGTAACTTAATTAGAACTAATCTAAAGTTTGCTTTCGAGAAAGCAGAATGAAAGCAAATGCATACAGGACACCCAAATACACAACCCATCAGCACCTAACATAACAGGTTAGACACTGAACACAGCATCTTCCTTGGCTAGCTGGCCTCCGCACATACCCTGTCACTCTAGCGATGCAGCCACCCTTCCAGGGGAAAGAGTGACCAGCAACTCCCTCCCCACCCACATCTCATCCAGTGTGAGTAGTTCCCACGTGCCAACCCTGTTAACTCAAGTCCCAGAGCTGTGAGTAGGAAAATACTGCTGTCCTTTTGTAAGCAATGAGCTATAACACAGACTGAAGAATGACATAATGGGTTTTGATTGGAAAGGTCTACTTTCTAGGCTTCTAACTGCAATCATACCATCAAAAAAATAAAGATTTTTGTAAAAGAGAATATAATTTAGGAAGCATTTTTAAATTAATGAACATAACAATAGAGTTAGACACTAACTTGCACTGCCAGACGCACTTCCAATCATTTAAAAAGGGAGGAATTTTATTGTCAATTTCTTCCTCCTCTTCCAGAATATCACCTCCTGGAGGAGCCCACAACTGAACAGCATCAGTTGCTGTCAACAATCTGTTATCTGAAAATTAAAGAATGTTCTGATGAATAAGCAAGGATTATCTAGGGAAAGAAATGCACATATGGGTTGCTGTTTAGGCTTATAACTATTTTGTGAAAAATAAGCAATACCGCCTATGAAAAATACTTGGGAGTCAAGTCTCCTAGAAGAAGTAGGGGAAAAAAAAAAAATCCCTAGACAAAAAGAATAGTTCTTACAAAAGACTTGAGAACAAAAAACAAAGCTTGCTAGAAAAGAGCTATAGTGTATCAAGCAAGTCTTAAAAACAATAATAAAAGCAAAAATAGAATGGCAAATCTCCAAAACTCTGATATATACAATATAAAATGTTCTCAGGATAGCCAGGCTTGGTGGTGCACGCCTGTAATCCCAGCACTTGGGAGAATGGTGCAGGAGGATCACCCAAAGTTTGAGGCCAGCCTGGACTACATAGCGAGACCCTGTCTCAAAAAACAAACAAAATAAAAAGGGTTCTCAGGATGTAAGAAAAACTGCAAATTAGTGGAATATTTTCTACATGTCATATAAAAGCGTCAATAATTTTGTGTGTAAAAGGGGACAACAGCTATTATCATTAAGGTTTCTAATCTTTCAAAATTAAAGGTAGTAATTTCCTGAAATACAAATGATACCAAAAAAAGGTGAAATATTTTTGGTCCCTGTTTTATTTATGATTTTGTTTCTTATTAAATACAGTAAGAATAAGGTATAGCAGCACATGGTAACCAAAGAAACAAGTCACTGCTTCTTGAAATAAAACATTAAAAGGCAGGAGCAAAAAAGCATAGAATTGCATAGAACAGTAAATTGAGCACTGTACAAAGCAATGAATTCAACAAAAAGAAAATACAACATGGATCATTTTCTTATTATGAAAGACCATATTACATTGTAATCATACACTTAAACAAATATTTAATTTTTCTAATTTCTAAGTATAACTGCTACATACCTTGAGGATCCCATGCCAAGTTGTATGTCACAGAACTCAAAAAAAACTGCCCAGTTTTAAGCCACTGACACTTGAGTTGCTGGAACACATATAAAGAAAAAAGAAAAACAGATGTCTTTAAAATATCCAAAAACTCTACGATTTTATCATTTTCTTCAGTGTAAGACCTTATGATCTAAAATAAAGACACGAATACTATTTTTACATGACTTTTTTTAGAACAACTTTCAATGGTCCCACTTCTTTATTCCACCGTGTTGACCGATGCCACCCCAACGAGCACGGTCTCCCAGGCTTCCCTCCAGTCAAGAAACACTCCTTCATCCTGAGGAGGCCCTCTCCCTCCCTCACTGCGCACGCGAAGCTTCCACGTCTGCGTGAAGGTCGGGCTGACCCTCATCTCCACTCTGGCATCTCCTCTGACTTCTACCATCCACTCAATGCTTTGTTTACAGCTCACTAATTTATCTTTAGATGCTCAGAAATGTTTACTAAAACAAAACAGCCTCACAGTAAATATAATCATTATGTATTGCAAACATGTACTAATAAAATTTTTTAAATTAAAATTAAAATAGATGCACAGTAGAAAGAAATCTTAATTATGAGGATCATATGGACTCACTGTATAAAAAAAACTATATACACCTAAGAAGTCAACAGATTTGAACTATATGAAACATAATTTACAAACTTGATCTATATTTTAATAATTTCTATTCATTTTTTTAATATTTTCATTCTAGAAGTAATCTAAAGTTTAAAAGTCAAAAACCTTTCACATGAAATACTATATTCTAAATAAAAGTCCACTTCATATCTTTATATCTTTATAAATGTACAATGTCCCCTTGTGAAAATACAGTGCAAGGTACAGTCATGTCAGTGTAGGCAAGTTAGTAACTGCCTTGCAAACACAACAATTTCTAAAATGGCACTACTTTTTATAGTTATTTTAATACTTAAGTAATTTATACAAGGTTTATGACTACTTAGAAGTGGATTTCTAAGATATGCCTACAAAATCTGCATTTCATTATCTAAAAATAATTTTATACTTTATAATCAGGAAGTTATCTTTCAAATCTTACGACTGCTTACCAAACATCAGTCAGAATAGTTTTTGTTTTTTTTTTTTTTAATATGTGGGTACCAGGAGTCAAACTCAGGACCTCATGCTTGCCAGGCAGGCGCTTATGCCGCTGATATATCACCGGCCCTCAGAACAGTATTTTTAATAATTAAGTCATTCCTAAGTTTATAGATGACCCTAATACTTTTTCCTTAAGTGTTTAATCCATGAGGCAACTATAGTACATCACAGAAATTTTCCATGTGCAGCCTAGAAATCTAAAAATTGAACTTTTTTTTTTTTTTTTTTAGTAGTACTAAGGACTGAACCCAAGGGCTTTGCACTGAGCTACATTCCCAGCCCTTTCTATACATTTTATTTTAAGACAAGGTCTAAATCACTAAATTGGCCAGGCTGGGCCTGAATTTGCAATCCTCCTGCCTCACTGGGATTACAGTCGTGCACACCCGGCTCTGGAATTTTAATTATGCTCTCTAGGTGACTTGTTTTGTGTTTGTGGTGCTAGGGATTGAACCCAAGACCTTGCTGCAGCTAGGAAGGCACTCTACCAATAAGCTTCATCCCCCAAGGCAATTCGTAAGTACTCCAAAGTTGACATCCATTTCCTATTACTATTATAGAAAAAGGCTACTATTTTAATTTACACTGTTTTTCAGAAATGTAAAAAGAAATATCCAAATATACATATTTAATGAAAAATACTGAAACTAGTTAAAATACATTTCATTTTACAAAACAATATTTAGGCTGGGCATGGTAGTACAGAAAACTGGAGGCTGAGACAGAAGGATCATGAGTTCAAGGCCAACCTGGACTACACAGCATATCCTGTTTTTAAAAAATGAAATGAAAAGAAAAGAAAAAGAAAATGAAATGAATAAATTAAAAAATAAAAGTAAACTTTTTTTAGAGCTGGGCATGGCGGCACACATCTGCAGTCCCAGCTACTTGGGACTCTGAGACAGGAGAATGACAAGTCCAGGAGTCTGAATCCAGCCCGGGGAACATAGTGAGACCCCGTCTCAAAACACAAAGAAAAAGAATTTCTTTCAAAAATGACTTATAAATATATACTGCTAGCATTTGGATTTAACATTTGCAGTTTGGATTTTTTGAGTGGCAGTGAAGTTCTAAAGCATATAATCATTTTTAATAGAGTTGATAATTTCTGAATACCAAGTAATAAAAAGTAAAACCCACACTCAGTAACACATGTGAACGGCTGTCAATGCGGTATGCTACACCTCTTAGCTACAGAGGTTATCTAAGTGCCCACCTGCAGTCCACAAGCACTCAGGAGCACCGTACCTGGTGAGTTCCAGATTCTATTCTAAGTACTTGGGATGCATTTGTGAACAAAAGAAAAATTTCCCTACTGTATGGCACTTACATTCTGAACAGTGAGCAATATACAAATAAACAAGATAAGTCCTTGGAAAAGAAGTTAAAAATAGATAAAGGGGTAGAAGTTGCATTTTTAAGTGTGGTGAGGGTGGGCCTCACTGAGATCCTGCTACTGAGTAAAGACTAAAGAATCTGGGAAAGCTAGCCTTGGGGCTGCATGGAAGACATTCCAAGAGAACAGCTGACTGAGGCTAAGGGAGAGAGACTAGGGACAACATCCCAGTGTGGCTGGAAAGAAAGCCAGGGTAGGAGAATAGCAGGAGATGAGCTCTGAGAGGTGCCAGGTTGTCTTCTGCTTGACAGCTCTCTGGCTCTTGTCTGCTCTGGAGCAGAGCGAGAGACCAGGTAGTGAGCAGAGACCAGTAACCTGGGCCGGAACAAGCTGGTCCAGACTGGGGAAATGGCAGCTAGCAATGTTCTAGGGACCCAGGCTCCTGAAAGGCCCCGACCAACTGCACACTGATATTCCAGCCCACTGGTGCCTCTTATCACTGTCAACTAGATTCTAAAGTTTACCAGAATCAATTAGAAACCTGAAAAAGTTGATTCTAAAAATGTTCTACTGTCATTACTACTTACACAATTCCTCTTATGAGAATTTATGCCCAGGGGCTCAAATATACACACAGCATTTCCATACGAGGCAGCAATCTAAAAAGAAAAAAACACAGCACAGATATTTATAAAAAAGTAAACACAACCTCATATTCACAATAACACATAAACTAATGACATTTAATACAACCCCAATCATGTGGCCCTGATGATCTATTTCCTGACATGAATATACCTGTAAGTGTATTAGAGTCAAGAATCTAAAAAAATTCAGTAGGCTTTATTTTCCAAGTACAACACTGACCTATTCAAAGAAATCATCTTTCCTAAGAATTTTTTACACAGACATAAATTTATTCATAAAAATACACTCTAGGGCCGGTGAGATAGCTCAGCAGCATAAGCACCTGCCTGGCAAGCGCGAGGTCCTGAGTTCAACTCCCGGTACCCACATTAAAAAAAAAAAAAAAAAACACTCTAATGGCACATCTCTTTATCAGAAACTATAATCCAGTGAATATAATATAAAAACCACGGGAAGTAGAGGAAGACATCAAATAATAACAGGTTTTAAAAACACATCATATAAAATGGCACTGATTATACAACCAAACAGAAACACCATAGAAAGCCAACTAGGAGAACAGAAAACATGGAGCTGAGCAGTCACAGAGCCACCCACTGGCCTGTAGACAAGAGGTGACACAGCTGCCACCAGGGCTCTTCAGTTGGGGCTTGGGGACCAGGAGGACTGTGTTCCAGGTCACCCACCTGGTCACAGGGACATAAACCCCTCTGTTGCTAGAAGCTACCAGAACCTATCTGCCAATAATTCCTTAAAGGTCAGTTCTTGGTTCATCCTGCTGATAAGGAGAGGATCAGCTATGGGGTACAGACCAAAAGCCATCCCTTCTGACCCCTCTGAAACCCGGGTAACATAAAACTCCACTAGGACCAGGTGTGGTAGTGCACACCTGTAACCCCAGCTACCCAGGAAGCTAAGGCAGGAGGATCACAAATTTGCGGCCAGCTTAGGCAACTTAGTGAGACCCAGTCTCCAAATAAAACATTTTAAAAAGGGGCGGGAATACAGCTCAGCACCCTCTGAGTTGAATCTCCAGTACCAGAAAACAAAACAAACAAACAGAAACTCAATTACTTACATCTTTTAAGGCCTGCCAAAAAAGACTACTGTTATTTTAAAGTACTCTCCTCATGCCAAAAGGTGACTTTAAGTGCTCCCTAACCCTAACACCCTTTCCAGGACAAGGCTTTGAATGTAGCGGTTGGAAGCTACTTCAGGCACCTGCTGAAGATGTCCCGCACCAGTCTGACAGTCACAAATGTGAAAGTCATCGCCACAAGGACTAGGGCTACCTGACAGTAAGGAACAGTAGAAACATGGGCTGCTCTGCTTCTCATAGCTATGAACATTGTCTTTTATATTTTAAACCTCTTGGAGGCTGATGCAGGAGGATCGCCTCAAATTCCAGGCCAGCCTGGGCTACATAGTGAGTTCAAGGCCAGCCTGAACTACACAGCAAAACCCTGTCTCAAAATCCCAAAAAATAAAACTCTTCTCCCAGAAAATGTGTTGATTGTGATTATCAATTATCAAAGGCAGGCTTAAAGCTACCCTATTTGGCCTATAAGAAGAGTAATGAAAAATGGAAGAAATCTGACACTCTCAGCATGTTGGAGGGGGGTTGTTTCTGTGTGTGTGTGTGTGTGTGTGTGTGTGTGTGTGTGTGTGTGTGTGTGTGTGTTTTACTGGGGGGGTGAACCCAGGGTCTTCACACTGAGCTACATCCCCAGAATTTAATTTTTTATTTTGAGGCAGGGTCTCACTAAGTATCTAAGTTGAGATGGAACTTGCAATACTCTTGCCTCAGCCTCGCAGAGTGCTGGGATTACAGGCATGCATTACCATGCCTAGCCACTCTGTTTTCTAAAATAAGCATAAGCAATGTTTTGGGGGGAAAAAAACTAAAGAAAATCAGAGGAAGAAACTAAAGAAAAGCAAGCGAAAATTCAGTGTTGCAGTAACCGGGGAAACGCATCACTGGAGCGTCAAGGAGTAGCACAGTTACATACACTGAAGGCTGGGTCCCAGCAGTAGGGTGGGGCAGGGGAAATAGAATAATCAAGTCACCATGACTTATTCCGCATAAATTTGCATGATTACTATTTATTTAATCAGGTAATATCCTGATTTAGCATATTCTTGATAAAATTTGTTATTCAGTAAAGATAAAAATCTTACTTTTGTATTCTTGTCGAGACATACAACGCTGGCCAGGGGTAGTGGCACACACCGTAAGCTCCGCACTCGGGAGGCTGGGGCATACAGCAAATATGCTATATTTACTTCACATATAAATTTGATGCATATTTTGTTTGAAATTTTGAGTACTGATGAAATTTTAACTATTTCAAAGTAAATCCTCTGTTTTAAAGTATGAATGAACTATAAAACTCTTCTCTCAAAAATAAACTTTCATTAAATTAACAGACTTTACAAAGCACCTACTATATGACAAATATACATTAGACACTAACAACTCATTAAATATCTTGATAGAATTGTGATGTTATAAGCCAGGCATGACAGTGCATGCCTGTAACCCCAGCACTCCGGGAGACTAGGGCAGGAGGATCACCAGCCTGGGCAATTTAGTAACTTAGTGAGACCCTGTCTCAACACAAAGAAAAACAGTGCTCAGTGTGAAGGCCCTGAGTTCAATCCCCAGCACAAGAAAAAAAATGATGTTATTTCCAGACTCAGTGACATGGTCCTGTAGTACCAGCATTTGGGAGGCTAAGGAAGGAGAATCAGTTGAGGCCAGGAGTTTGAGGCCAGTCTAAAAATGTTTCACAAAACAAATTGAAAGTTTTGATATTATAAGGAATGTTAGGTAGAGAAGACAGAAGTTTATTTCCCTCTACTGGCTTAATGGATGCCGGGATTACCAGCTGGCAGAATACCAGGATGTACAAGGTAGTGATGCCTACAGAGCTTTCGGGACAGATTTACCCATGGAACAACTAATCATCGCATCATTTGCTTAAGAGCACCTTACACTTATATACAAGTCATTCTTTTACAACTCCCATCAACAGCCCCCTGCACAACACATATTAACAAGAAAGTATAGACAAGATAAGGAAACTGTGGTATTACTAAAAATAGTAAAGACAGTGTTGCATGAAGTGAAGAAGTCCTTACTCTTCCTTGTCGGTTGGAACACTCCACGCAGCTGACTTGGATGTTCCCATGCTTAGCACCAGGAATGATCTGCACACATTCAAAGTCGTTTGCCAAAATAACAATGTCACATCCGGATCCATAGGCCTAGGAAGAAAGAGCTTAATGGTAAGTAAGATATGCAGCTTTTGAATTATTATGTAATATTTTATCTTAGATTCTGTTGCCATTGTAAAGTATACCTTACCACATTTTGTAAGACAGTATGAGCATCAATTTCCAAATAAAAAACACTGAAAGTCACATCAGAAAGTAAACTGATTCTATCCTGTGCATTATCATTCAACAACTGCTATTTACAAGAAATGGGTTCTTCCAGTTTTTAAACACCGCAGCCAGAACTTTTCCTATTGTTATTTGTTGCTCGTATGATACATAAAGGTGTAATTAAGACAGATTTCTGTTTATGTAATCAAGTCTGCAGTTAGTGGTACATTAGCAGTACAAAAGCTAATATATACTACATGCTCTTGCAACAGTTTTAAAGCCTCTGCAAAATTGATAATAAAAGTGTATGAGAATTTTGCTTTTAATAGGCTTTTTTTTAATAGACTTTTAAAAGTATAATTTTAGGTTTAACATGTTATCTTTGTGCAACTGACTTTTTGACATAACAAGGCCAAAAATAACTTTCTGAATATTTTTTCTTCTGTATAAGTAGAAAGGTTATTTTCAAAAGAACTTTATCATTAAGCAACTAACAATAATTAGCCCTTAGTTAGGGTGTAAGATTACTCTAGCATTTCCCCACATGTACCCCATCATCCAGATAATAATCCAGTTCTATTAACAGTGAAGTTGATCAAGTATTATTGATTTAAAAATTAAGATTATGGGCTGGTGAGACAGCTCAGCAGCATAAGCACCTGCCTGGTAAGTGCAAGGTCCTGAGTTTGACTCCCGGTACCCACATACAAAAAAAGGGCCGGTGATATCGCTCAGTGGCACGGGCGCCTACTGGTGCACAAGGTCCTGAGGTCGACCCCCGGTACCCACACAGGCACACAAAAAAAATTAAGATTATCTAAAAAATTATTTGGTATGGCCATCTTACATGCTTCTGTTTCCTACAAAAAGCTAAACATTTTAGCAGTAGTGTAATGAGAAATTACATCTTGTTGATGCTCTGGTACCCAGAGGTCATTTTGTTGTCACAACACCACAGTGAAGAACAGAAATAAAGACTGCAATTCATAAAAAGTGAGTAAAACGAACAGTGCAGCCCCTGACCCTGCAGGTCATAATTCATTCTGTTAGAGCTTCTCTCCAAAGCTCATCTCTCCATCTGAAAATAAGGAGGCACTGAACACTTCCACTGGTGTATTCCCCCTGTTCAAACCAAGCTTGAGAAAGGTCACGACAGAAATCAGACACAGCTTTCCCCCACAACTCCACACGTGGTAAAAAGTCAAACCGATGCAGCATCTGCGGCAGGATGGCAAGTACAAGGACAGCAACTAACCTAAGGCCATCAACCACCCAGGCGAGTCTGTGAGTCCACACTGAGCCTGCCTGCACGCCAGGCGCCAGGGAGGAAGGAAGCCAACCCAGCATGCTTTAAAGAATAAATTCTAAAACAACCTGATTTGTAAAAACATTGTGCAAAGAAAGCTCTGTGCCCCCAAAATAAACTATAACGGAATTGTCGGGAAAATTCCCTCATTCAACATACAGCGAGTAGAAACACACTTCTGGTGTGTGCTCCTCTTGTTTAGTGACTTTGTGAATTTTATGACTAAGGGGCAGACAGTGAGTGGGGGAGTTTCTTCCAAACTCTACTCATGCTGAAATACTCAAAACAACCCAACAACCTAATCCCCAAATGCAGAACTTCATTTAAAAGTAACATAAATATGGAATTTATGAGGTGGTATTTTTCCCACTATTTCCACACACTTAAGCAATGTAATCTCCACAATGTAAGCTCCACTAACAGGGTTGACATGTGATGACAGCTAATCACTGACCTATGCCCTACACTGGCCCTCGCAGCCCATGGCTACTAAGGAAAGAGGGACAAGGATAAGGACCACACAGGAGCACAAACATTACTTCCAGTGGTTACTAACAATTCCAAAGCTACCAAAATCCTGCTGTAATTACTATAAACTGGTCTCAACTTTTGTTTCACAAGTATCAAACAGTTCAAAAAAAAAAAAAAAGCTAACAATTTTAAGCAATAGAGAAAGGAAAAACACAAAAGGGAGTGACTACTTGCATTCTTACAGAAGAGGCAGATTTACTGTATCATGTGTTCAGGAAGCTAACTGAAAGGGAACATTAAGTACAGGCAAGAGAAATGTCTGTGTCACTATGCTGCTAATCTTTTAAATTACAGAACTAAAATAATCTCACCCTCGAACAACATTTCCCAATTTCCTACGTGTCCTGCACCATTATCTTAGCAGAGTGGACTGATGGAAAAGCACAAGCTGGATCCAATTTGAAATCAGGGGTTTTTGATTGCTGCTCTGTCACACTATGGGATCTGGAGCAAGTTACTTTCGCACTCTGAGCACTACCCACAGTAAAATATAAGAAATAATATTTATCTGTTACAATAATTATGAAAATTAAAATAGAAAATCTATTTGCAGGGTGATAAACATACTCTACTAATTTAAGAAGCAGAAAAGTGCACCATGTCCCAGCCTGGGCTGGACCTGGGAATCCAGAGCCACAGAAGTGGTCACCACCAGTCTAAAGGGGAAGGACTGGTGAGGCACTGGTCACACTGACAGACTGTGTGACAGACATCTCCACAAAATACCAAAGACAGAAGAGGGACTCAGTGAGGTTCCATCACTCCCTCTTTAATCTTTGCAACAAACCTGGAAGGTTGGTAGTATCACTGCATAAAGAAAGATTCAACTCCATTAATTTGCCTGAAAGCACATGTTAGTAAGCAAAGTATCCAAACTTACACCCTTGTAATTCTTACACTTATTTCCCTACACTCCATGTCTAAAGGAACAAGAGCAAGGGCCCTGAAGAATGGCTCCTCTGTGACACACTCGATAGGAACCTGAGGTCACAGTGAGAAGGGGCACAAAAGGTGTGACCTTTCTATGAACAAATCCCTACATCTGGGGAACAAACAGGAAAAATCATTCCAGATAAACATTAGTGCCCTTGCTATTCTAAAGCTGGCCATTGCTAGTGACTGCGACTACAGGCTCTTACTCTTTCCTAGGTCTCCATCGCTGACCCACCTCTGTCACAGGATATTATATTCCTTAGCTGCAGGGAATCTCAAAATTTTTCCCATCCTGCAATACTTATCAGAGCTGGCTCCATTAAAATTACCTTAGAAAGGTTAAAAATACAGATTGTTTGGTCCTACCTCACACTTACTAAATCAGAATCTTCATGGATAAAAGAATTTGGCAATATCTATCAACATTTTAAATACAATATACCCTTTGATCAAACAATAAGCATACTTACAAAGTTTGCCAAAATACAAGGATATTCACTGCCCTATTATTCATAAAAACTGAAAATAATCATACCATCAACTAGTAATGGGAGTTGTTAAATTACAGAAAACCCACACTGGGATACTACGCAGCTACTAAAACTTTAGTCTAAAATGCTCTCAAATCCCCTCTCAAATTAGTAACTCCCACGAAAACAGAACAACTACGTCTTTGCCTACCACTCTATATAGTATCTGTGGTCACTGCCAGAACAGAACCCATAAACTACTGCATGTTAGCAGCTAAAAAACTATAGAAGAAAAATATTACCATTCTATACCATTTTCAAAGAAATTAGTCTGATGCACAAATAACCCCAGTGTGAAGAACAGGGGACTCGTATAATCCATCAGTATGAATCATGCATTCATTCTACAGTTGAGGGCCCAGGAGCCTGTGCTTTATCATTTGTCTGGTTCCCACTATACCAAAGGTTCCCCAGGAAAGGACTATCTTTGTCCTTTTTTTTACTGTGGTAATCCCCACCCAGTCCATAAGCACCCTTCAGTAACTATCAGTGTAATAAAGTTATCCTAACAATCTCTGGATCCAGAAGTCTAAGTACATGGAGAATTAGTCAAAGAACACAGAGTTCAGAGGTGACACATCCTTGCTGCTAGTGAGCCGGCCAAGCTAGTCTCAAAGCTTGAGAAAAGAGATTTTGACCGATCCTCCCAGATAACAACATCAGGGATGTGGAAAACCTCCCAGAAAGGACTCTACGCCTTCCCTATGACTTAGGGTTTTCACAAACACTGTGGCTATTCTCACAGGTCCACTTGTAAAGACAGAGAAACTGAGGCCAGGAGAGTAAGTCACTTGTCCAAGTTCAGAGAGTGAGGATTTTCTGCTTCACAGTGCATCTCCTGCTCTTTCCACTGTATCGTCCTGCCTCTATTCCAATAAGATCTCTTATTACTGCTGCAAGGGCCAGGTTCATCTGTATAAATCCAACTAACTTACTACACCACAGAGCACAGACAAGCACTCAATAAAGACCAACCATTGACATGGTTTTAACAAAATCTGTGATTACTGACAAGAACCCCATTCTCTCAATTTCAGAGATCAAAAGTGGGCTGCAAGCAAATACTAACATGACCCAGAGAGTACAGTGTGGGCCCCTCGGTACTAGGTAAATGAAGTATCTCTGATTCAAGAGGGAATGCAGTATCTCCCCCGGGGCTGGAGACAGAGAGGCATGGCCAGGGCAGCAGGCTCTTCTGGAAAAGATTCAGCCCCTCTCCCCAGTTCCTCCTCCCTTGGGGTCTTGCAGAACCACCCCGCTGCCAAAGCACTGTCCTTCAGAGTCTTGTCCTCTTCACCGTAATGAGCTATAAATGTCATATCACAGTCAAAACTGTGCTTTGGCCTCAATACTCACAGAAGGCCCAAGAAAAGAGGAACAGCCTTAGAACACCCCCCATTCCTTCCATTCACGTGGGAGGGTTTCTGTTACGGAAAGGATAAATTGTTCCTATGACTGTGATAATAACTAGCTGACAGTAATCCATAACTAAGACAATTCTGTAGTGTAAACCCTTTTAAGATAAAGAGACACTTTTCTCAAAACTACTGCCCCCCCCCTTATTCTAATCTTATTTTTGGAGACCAAATCCATCCTATGAGGAAAGAGAAAAGTACTCTGTTGTAAGCACTGAAACTAACAGAGCATTCAATCCACAGCTAAGGGCCAAAGTCACAGATGCTCTCAGAATTGGAAATGAGTTCAAAGCCATGTGAACGTGCTTGTTTCTGCCAAGTCCACAGTAATTTATTAGTTTCTTTAAGAGACCTTCCTCCTTAGACAAAGTGCAGTGTATGTCATATTATCCCGCAATGATAAGAGCTAAAACCCTGAGTATTTGTCATCAAATTTCCTTGTGATGTTTCAGTTGTGATATCCAACATGTCATTAGAAAAGCCTTGTCAACTAGTTGTTAAAGAATGAAGCGCCCCTCTTCTTTGCCTTAAGAAAACACTTTAAACACTTGATGAAAAGTGATAAAATCTTATTAAGTCATAAAGTATTCCGAACTGACATCCTAATGACCATCATAAAGATCCTGCTGCGTTCTCTAAGAGGCGAACGTCACAGTGAACAGCGACGAAGGGCACCTGCCTCACTCAGTCCTGGCTGACTTCATTTTTATATACTCCTGCCTTGACCATGTCATTTTCAGAAAAGAAACTAATACTCTGATCCTGCATGGTTCTCACTTCCCAGATCCCCTTTATGTCTCAGATAAACTAAAGTGTCAAGTAAAGAAATACACAAATTTTAAATCTTATACCAACATGACCTTCCCTAGGAAAATACGGAGCACACACAGTCACATGTCCTGTAACAGTGGGGACGCCCTGGGAAATGCACCACTAGGTGACTTCATCACTGCGTGAGCACCACGGTGTTCTCCTCATATAAACAAAAACTAGAGAGGGGACAAGGCAGGCTGTCTGGCTTCACCACTGGGTTACAGACTTTTACATTCTGAAAACAGTTATCTTAAGAGGCAATGCTGACCTATGGGGGAAAAATCTTACAATCAAGAAAACAAAGCACAGGGTAACAAAAATTTCCCAAGAAGCAGGATAAACAACATTACCAGTAGCCTCAGCTACTTAAGAGACCGAGGCAAAAGGGTCACTTGAGCCCAAGACTTTGAAGCCAGCCTGGGCAATGTAAGTCAGACCCTATCTCCATAAAAAATAAAAGTAAGGGCCAGGTGTAGTAGCACATGCCTGAAATCCCAGCACTCAGGAGGCTGAGACAGGATTGCTGCGAATTCAAGGCCAGGCTTGGCTACATAAGCAAGTTCAAGGCCAGCCTGCGCTACATACCAAAACCCTGTCTCAAAATTAAATTAAATTAAATTAAGTGGACAAATGGGTTTCCTTATGGAATACATTCCTAAATAAGCTAAAAATGTCTTATATCACTTGTCCATTAAAACCATTTACAAACTAAGTCATTTAAAATATTTACTTCGTGTTATCAGTAATAAGATTTTTATAGAGAAAATAACACATTATCAAATATTTTACTCTCCAAGCCAACAAAACCTAGTCCCTGTTGTTTTCTTTTGTATTTTATTAGAAAGTTAAGGATCTTTTCATATATTTATCAACTGTTTCTATTTCTTTCCCTATAAACTGACTATTAATGTTATTGGTCCACTCGCCTTTCTACAAGTTTCTGCACGTAAAGGCCAACTCTCACCATTGTCAACTAATGCTCCACCACCACCTGTAAAATAAATGTACCCCGTCATACCACTGTGCTCACACTACAGTCAGACAAATGGTGAGGGTGGCATGTGAATAAGCCTCTCCACACGACTGGCAACACACTTTACTGGTATGACCCAGTCATCCTGACAGCCAAGAGTCCACTCAAGAGCACTGAATGAGCAAAGTGAACAAATGAGGACGAAATAACAAGCACAGGTCTTGGACGAAAAAATTAACCTAAATCCACAATGAGTGAAGCAATGTTGGAAACTCTAATAATGACTGTGTTGTAACCAAAAGGAACAGTTCCTTTTAGAACAACTGACATCAGGAAACACAAAATTGGGCCGGTGAGATGGCTCAGTGGCTTAAGCGCCTGCCCGGCAAGCGCGAGGGCCCAAGTTCGACTCCCGGAGCCCACATACGAAAAAGGGGCCGGTGATATCGCTCAGCGCCATGGGTGCCTGCTGGCACACGAGGTCCTGAGGTCGACCCCCGGTACCCACAAAAAAAAAAAAAAAAGGAAACACAAAATTAACACAATACTTATAAGGAGCAGTACAACAAAGCAAAGCCGGCAGTGGTATGTTAAGGTAGAAGTACAAATCCTATGTAAAAACAAAATCTATGGCCAGAGGAAAAAACCAGTGTGGAAATATGAATTAAAAGACTATGAAGAGGGCCGGTGAGATAGCTCAGCGGCATAAGCGCCTGCCTGGCAAGCGCGAGGTCCTGAGTTTGACTCCCGGTACCCACATACGAAAAAAGAGCCAGTGATATTGCTCAGCAGCACAGGCGCCTGCTGGCGCGCGAGGTCCTAAGGTTGACCCCCGGTACCCACACAAAAAAAAAAAAAAGACTATGAACAGATTTGATTCAATACTTTGATTCAGTAAGTTTATTTCTATCCTAAGAAAACACTGGGCATCCAAACAAAGATGTCTACTGTAGCATCAGGTAAAGTAGTAAGAAACGGGAATGACCTGAACAGCCCCAACAGAAAGTTACGCTTCACCATGTCAAGTAAACTGTCCACCCACGAGCCCCTCCCAGTCCTGCACGGGGATCCCTGGCCAGTATAACTAAAATCTGGGCACACTACCGACAGGACCACAACCAAAAAGTGCGTCCACAGGCCACGGACTTAACACCAATGGCTGCAGGCTGGGCCCGACAACCGATGACACATGTTCCTGACTCAAAACTGTGAGCTGGGCCAGAATTCTTTCCCCAGACATTCAACTAGGATATAGCAAGAAATGTGGCCAGCAGTAAGCAACAGGAATTAACCTAAAAGGGTCCATATAGACAGAGGCCAGGGCAGCAATGAGTTATCACACAAATCACTTCAGGGAACCCAACACAGAGGCAGAGACCCTGTGAGACCCTATGCACCCCACTAGAGACAGATCAGTCCATGAGCTAACCAAGCTCCTGATAACCAATGCCCGGCCATACAGTAACTGGTATTACAAGATTACTACAAGATTTGTCTTGCCAGGTGTGGTGGTGCATGCCTGTAATCTCAGCATTTGGGAGGCTGAGGCAGGAGGGTTGCCATGACTACATCGTGAGTTTAAGGCCAGCCTACACTATAGTATGAGACCCTGTCTCAAAAAAAAAAAAAAAAGATAGCTCAAAAGATTTGTCTTCCCCCTTCTGTATCCTTTCAATAAATCCCATTAATAAGGTAATCTGCTGTGATGAATTCCATTTTAACTCTCCATTCAATAAATGTTATAGCACAGTTGTTGTGGATTCAAGCCAACAAATGTCCACCGAGAGCTACTCTCAACTGGTCACACGGAGCATCACGTGGCAGAAACAGTGTCCCTGTCATCTGAGGTTAGGGACTCTCCAGAGTAGCAAGAAAGAAAAGATGGAGAATAGGTTTTTGTTTCAAGTAAATTTTCATTAAAAATAGTAGACCAAAAAAATTAAGCCATCAGCGGCTTAAGCGCCTGCCCGGCAAGTGCGAGGGCCCGAGTTCGACTCCCGGAACCCACATACGAAAAAGGGGCCGGTGATATCGCTCAGTGGCACGGGCGCCTGCTGGCGTGCGAGGTCCTGAGGTCGACCCCCCGGTACCCACAAAAAAAAAAAAAAAAAAAATTAAGCCAAATGCATCTACAGTATATGCACTCCTCCTCCATAAAACACCACAAGACCGGGCTGGTGAGATGGCTCAGCGGCTTAAGCGCCTGCCCGGCAAGCGCGAGGGCCCGAGTTCGACTCCCGGAACCCACATACGAAAAAGGGGCCGGTGATATCGCTCAGCGGCACAGGCGCCTGCTGGCGTGCGAGGTCCTGAGGTCGACCCCCCGGTACCCACAAAAAAAAAAAAAAAAAAAAAAAAAAAACACCACAAGACCCCACTGGGCCAATTTAGAAAAATTGATAAGTGTACATAATATGTATGTGTGTATATATACACATATATGTAAGTGTACATATGTATGTGTATATGTGCACATATACATATATATATCACAAAGAATAAATTAAAGTGATACACATATAACCACTATCCAAGAAAGGAACAGATTTCCAGCAACCCAAAAGATCATATGTCCCCTCCAAATTACACTTCTCTCAAAGCAAATTAGCCACTACCCTAACTCTTAGAGTATCCCTTCCTTGCTTCTCTCTAGTATTCTGCCTCTGCAGCATGCCTGAATAATATAATCTAGTTCTGCCTGCCCTCTGAGTTCTGTAACTACAATGGTACTGTATGTATTCTTTTGTTTTGCTCCTTGGCCACAGGTTTATCCAGTGGTGCATGCGACAGTGACTTAACCACTTTCACTATTAACGATTCCTTCTAGGTACCACAATTCACCCACTCTAATGTCAATGGATACTTGGCCCATTATAAACAATGCTGCTCTGAACATTCTGGTAGACACCCTGCATACAATCACACATTTCTCTAGAAGATACATACAGAAGAGGAACTGATCGGTCATAGGGTATGTATGTCTTAAATTTTGCAATTTAATAGTACAAAATTATTTTCTAAAGTAATTGTACTAATTTATATTCTCACTAGCACTATATAAGAATTCCCATAACCAGACATCTTTGCCATCATCAGACGTGTGAGAATTATTAATTTTGTACAAATCTCTTGGGTATGCAATGGTATGTCCTGACTTTAATCTGTATTTCTGTGGCTATCAATGAAGTGGACCCCCCTGCCGTATTTTATTGGTCATTTAGATTTTTTGTATACAGTAGCTGTTCAAGTCTTTAGACATTTTGTATTCTGGATACTAGACTTCTGTCAAACATACATGTTGCAATTACCATCTTTAATTCTATGGCTTGCATTCTCACTCTTGATACGTGTGTGTGCATGTGTGTGTGATGTGCTGGGGGTTGAACCCAGAGCCTCACACATGGTAGGCAAGTGTTCAACCACTGAGCTGCACCCCCAGCCCTCTTAACACTATTTTTAAGGAAGTATCTAATATTAAAATAGTCCAATTTATCACTAATGTCTTCTCTTATGGTACAGTAACTTTAATTTTTAATTCTGAAATAATTTCAAGTTCAAAATAGTTGTAAGAATACTTATAATGAATTTTCATTTACCCTTTAACCAGATTTCCCAAATGTTAATATTTTACCCCATTTGCTTTATACTTTTCTCTGTATATACATATGTATTTTTTCTGAACCATTTGAAAGTTGGAGGCATGATTTAATTTTTTGTTAGCATTTCCTTTAAAACAGTCACACATAACCACAATACAATTATCAAAACCAGGAAATGTTAATAAAATACTCTTATCTAATCTATAGAGCTTAAGATTTCTCAAAAAAAAAAAAAGATTTCTCCAACTGTTAGACCAGCATCCTTTATAGAAAAAGAAAATTCCAAATTATATGTTTAGTTATATCTCTTTAGACTTATTTAATCTGGAATAATTCTTCATTCTTTGCCTTTCAAGATCTGGTTCTTCAAAAAAGAGCAATAGAACATAAAAACCTCCAGCATACAGATGGCAGGAAATAATAAAGATCAGACCAGAAATATGAATGAATGAAATCAAAATCTGGTTCTCCGAAAATCATCAGTAAAACATATAACTCTAGCAGGAGAAAGAAAAGGAAAAACCACAAATTACCAATACCAAGAACAAAAGAGGTTCCCAGTACAAAAAAAAAAAAAAAAAGGAAGTATCAGTACTAGTCCTGCAGGTTCTAAAAGAGTAATGAAATGCCACAACTCAATGCACATAAATCTATAAACCAGGAGCTATGAAAACACATCTAAGATGGACAATATCAGTACAACAGTCCTTTGCCTACTAAAGAAATCAGTAGAATAGCAATAACCCTTCTGAAAAGAAAACTCCAGATCCAGATGGTTTCACTGGCAAATTCTAACATTTAAAGAAAAAATGGGGGCTGGTGAGATGGCTCAGCGGCGTAAGCGCCTGCCTGGCAAGCGTGAGGGCCCGAGTTCGACTCCTGGAACCCACATACGAAAAAAGGGCTGGTGATATCGCTCAGCGGCACGGGCGCCTGCTGGTGCGCGAGGTCCTGACGTCGACCCCCGGTACCCACAAAAAATAAAAAAATAAAAAATAAAGAAAAAATGACGCCAATTCTGTATGATCCTGACAGAAAAGGACAAAATACTTCCAAACTAATTTCACAAAATGAGCATTACAACGATACCAAAATAAACAAAAATAGTACAAGGAAAAAATATATCCATTAACACCTTTAGTGAGCACACGTGCAAAAACAACAAAATATTAGCATATCAAATCTAGTCATAACAGTAAATACTATGAATAGTAAAATACAATAAACACATGGGGCTTGTACCAATCATACAAGCCTGATTCAATTTCCAAAACTCAATCACCATTATCCATCATACTAATAATATAAATTAGAATCTAAAGAGGAAAAAGCATCTGACCATATGGATGGATACAGGAAAAGCATTTGACAATATTCGAGATCCCTTTATAATAAAAACTTACCACAAACAAAAAATACAGGGGAGATTTCTCAACCTTATAAAGAGCATCCATAAAGGAAGTAAACAAAAAAAAAAAAAAAAAACAAACCCTAGGTATTAGAAGTCCTAGCTAATGAATAGGTAGGTAGGTAGGCAGGCAGGTAAGAAGGGAGGGAGGGAAGGAAAGAAAGCTAGCTAGTTTGGCTGGGCCTGGTGCCACATGCTGTAATCCCAGCACTTGGAAGGTTGAGGCCAGAGGATCACTGCGAGGTCAAGGCCAGCCTGGACTACACAGTAAACCTCTGTCTCAAAAAAAAAAAAAAAAAAGAAAAGCTAGCTAGCTTGCTTGCTCCTAGAACTAATAAGGCCATACAAAATCAACATACAAAATCAGTGCTATTTCTATACACTAGCCATGAACAACTGGAAAATGAAACTTTTAAAAGTACACCATTTAGTATAGCTTCAAAGAATACTTAAAGTCATAAAACATATATGGGATCTGTATTTAAAAAACACTGATAAAAAATGAAAGATCTAAAAAGATAGACAAGTCACACTCATATTTAGAAGGGTCAATATTGTGAAGATATCAATCACACTTGAATTGGTTTACACATTTAATGGAAAAGCAATCGAATTTCTAGCAGGATTTTCTTTTTTGGTAGATCTAGAGAGACTTATCTAAAACTTAAAATGGAAAGGTAAGGGAACCAGAATAGCTAAAAGAACTGTGAAAAAAAAAATAAAGTTGAGGGAATCGCACTACACCATTACAACACTTACTAAAAAGTAATCGAGACTGTGGTATTGAGGCAAAGCAACAGATACATGGATCACTGGAATGCAATTCCAACTCCAGAAACAGACCCCACAAATACAGCCCAATGGTTTTTTAATTTTTAATTGACACATAAGAAGGGTGCATGTTCCTGGGGTACAATGTGACATCTTAACACATGTACATAATGTGGAAGGGTCAAATCAGGGAAGCCGGCACACCTCACAGGTACCACCTCTGCGCAAGGAACACTGCAAACCCTCTATTCTAGCTATTCTGATACAGCCAACTGACTTCTGAGGAAGGAACAAAGGCAATTCAATGGGGGAAGAATAGCCTTCCAACAAACAGTGTTAGAACAGCTGGACACTCCCATACAAAAATGAATCCCTTATATCTCTTACAAAAAGTAACTCAAAATGAATCACAGGATATAAATTTAAAACACACAAAACTCATGAAATACATAAAAACATCTACAAGAGGAAGAAAAAAAAAAAAAAAAAAAACAACTCTGAGGAATTAGTGTGGCGAATACAGGAGGAAAAGGAGAAACTAGAGTTGTGCTTACCGCTGAGGTCACTGTCCTGAAAGCGTCTGCTGATGGACAGGACAGGGGAAACTGAACCGCATTTCTATGCTCTTCTGGGGGGCTCAGGGAACAAAGATGGAAGCAGAACCATCCCAATTTAAGCTGAGACTGTGAAGGCAGATTCACCAAAAATGAAAGCTCTAGAATTAAAGCAAATCCTGTGTAGACTTGTCCTTGGCTTTGCATCATCTGACTGATTTAGAAAACCTCAAGCCTAGCACTTGGATTAACATTGTCCCAAACCAGTGAAATCCCTGGGGCAGGTGACTTGAATAAATCAAAATCCCCTTCTAGAGCAAACACCACCATTTTGGACCTTGAATTATCCCTAAAAGTCATTTTTCAAGTACCTGGGAATAATAATATTTAGTCACACAAGAAGTAAGAGTTCATGAGAATCAACATAGTGACCAAATGTAAGAATTTAATGATGGGTTTAAGAGCAAATTAGACACAACTGAGAACAAGTTAGCAAATGGATTCCAAAAACCATCCAGAATGCTGCACTTCACAAATAAAAAGGTAAGAAAGACAGAAGAGAAAGGGAATTAGACGCAAAGTTCTAGCATTCTCTAGCATAGTAGGGTGACTATGGTTTACAACATTTATTATAGAGTGCATCTCAAATTCACAAAGGAGGGCCGGGGAAAACCGCTTCTCTAGCATGTGAGAGACTTTGGTTTTAATCCCCAACACTGGAGGAAAAACAGCATGTGAAGGTCCCCAACATAAATGATGACTGTATGAGACAAGAAAAATGCTAACTACGCTTGATCATCACACACTGTATACATGTATCAAATTATCACACTGTACCGTTAATATGTACAATTATTATGTCAATTAAAAAGTCAGAAACCCTAATATATACCTAATAAGGTCAATGCAGAAGAGCTAATATTTGAAGAGAAACAATTTAAATTTTTCCAGAATGATGAGAAATCAATTCACAGATTCAGAAATTACAAAAATTCCAAACAAGATTGTTTAATTCAATGCACAGATAGACCCAAAACAGCAAAACTTCAGAAAAACATATTTTTAGTGAAACTCTAATTGCTGGTTCTTGAAAGTTATCATTTCTTCTCTAGCTGCTTTTTAAATTCTCAGGTGACTTCTCAACAAAAACAAGAGTGCCCTGAAGACAAAGAGTACTGACACGTCAAGATGCTGATGGGAGACCCTGCCCCTCTGCCTGGCAAACTCTCCGGGGTGCAGCCGAACACTCCACGCACTGTGTAGGGTGAGGCACGGAGTCCCCCTCCTAGATGGTGACAGAACGGATAACAGAGACACAGCACAACCTTACTTGGCCACGCAGAAGAATGAAATTCTGTCATTTGTGGCCACAGAGATGACCCTGGAAGACACTGTGTTAAGGGAAAGGCATAAGGCACAGGAAGGCGAGAGCATGTGTGCGTAGCTAAAGCTGGTCTCACCGTGGGGAGCAGAAGAGTGACCCCCAGGGCAGAAGAGCGGGGAGGGGACAGGGACCAACAGCTTTGGCATGGGGACAAACCACTGGGTGAGAAGTACCAAAGCCTGCAAGAGACAGTCATGCATATGGTTCACAAGAGCTAACAGAGAAGATTCTGAATGCTCTCAATACAATCAACAATAATTTTTATTCTTTTGTATTCTTTCATTGTTTTGTTTTGGTTTTGGTTTTGTGGCACTGGAAATTGCACCCAGGGTCTTCGCACAGAGCTACATCTCCAGCCCATTTCGATCTTTTATTTTGAGACACGGTCTTGCTAAATTATTAAGTTTCCCACACTGGACCTGAATTTGTCATCCTCCTGCCTCAGCCTCCCAGAGTGCCGAGATTACAGGCTGACACCATCAGGCCTGGCTAGAAATGATAAATGTCTGAGGCAACAGCATGCCAATTACTTGGATCTGATGATTACATACTGTATATGTGTGAATTGTCATACTGTACCCCATAAATACAGTTACTACATGCCAACTAAAAGTACAGTCATGGGCCACATAAACATACTTCAGCCAATGACAGACTACATGTATAAGATGTGATCAAAAGGTACTGTGAATGTTTAAATTTTAGAAATGTATTACAATAAAATCACATTGCTATTAATCCCCCTCAAAACCCTCCCCCTCACTTATCCCATCGTCCTTGCCACTTTCTGAAGCGGTCCTGGAATCCTCTTTCCTGAGTGTCTTGAGTTGCACTGTCCTGGCTGCTTTGCTGTCTTGAATCGATTCAAAATGTTTACACCTTTCACGGTCACTTTGACTTTGGGGGAGAGCCAGAAGTTGTTCTGTGACAGATGTGGTGAATAAGGTGGATGAGGACACACGGTGATGATTTTACAAGCCTGCTTCTCCACTGGAAGCAACTCAGCAGCAGCATTTGCCATATTTTTTATCATACCTTTTAAAGACACTCAGGAAAGAGGACTCCAGAACTGCTTTAGAAAGTGGCAAGACCCACAGGATAAGTGTGTTTAAAAGGGAGAGAGAGTACTTTGAGAGGGATTATTGGAACATGTCTTACAGTAATAAATGTTTTAAACATTCACCATATATTTTCATCACCCTTAGTATGACAGTGGTCACATACAATTATATTATCTATTGACACTGTAGCTGTCTTAGTTTGTATTAATACACTCTATGATATTCATACAATGATGAAATTGCATAACAATACATTTTTCAGATTGTATCCTCATTACATGATGCATGATTTTACTGAAACTATGTAGTTCAAGCCGGCCTTGAACTCACTATGGAGCCCAGATAGACTTGAACTCACAGCGATCCTCCTGCCTCAGCCTCCTGAGTGCTGGGATTACAGGCTTGTGCCACCACGCCTGACAGAAAGTTTACATTCTTAAATGCCTGTTAGACTAAAATGAGACAGGCACAAATCTTAATAAATTAGGGTGAAAACAGCAAAATTAATCCAAATAATGCAAAGAAAGGAAATAACAAAGTTGATGAAGTAGAAAATAAACATACAATAAAGAGAACTAGTAGAGTTTAGAAGTGGATTCTTTAAAAAAAAAAAAAAAATCAATGAAGTTGGTAACCTCAGCAGCAGAAAAAGAGAAAAGGCACAAATATCCCTTGGCAGTAATCAGAACAGAACCAACCCTACAGATGTGCATGTCTTCAAAAGATAAGAGGCTGCTGTGAAAAATTTCATATTTATAAATTTGAAAACCTACACAAAAGGAGAAGAAATTCTTAGGAAAGTAACGACCCAAAATTCATGCCTCCTTCAGTGGTTTCACTCAGGTATTTGGTCACAGCAAAGGAAAGTTTGTTTTTTTTCTCCTTCCCTTTTTTTGAGACAAGATCTCACTATACAGCCCAGGCTGACCTGGAACTCACTGCAATCCTCCTGCCTCAGCCTCCCAAATGCTAGGATCACAGGCATATGCCACCACGCCTGGCTGGAAAGTTTCTTGTAATGCAGATATTACTTTCATTTTTTAAAAACAAAACATCTGCCGTTTTTTATGGTTTATTTTTAGTGGCCAAATGAGGCTTTCAATTATACCTATCTAAAATCTGTCCAGCATAAAACTGTCACAGAAAAAAAAAAAAACTGTCACAGACATGTCTGAGTGTTCCATTTGACTACATATTAGCACATTCTTAAAATTAAGAGACACTGCTTCAAGTCAAGGCTCCTCTCTGCCTGAACTCAGGTCACCGAGCAGGGCAGCCATGTCAATCCTGTGTCGTTGTCAGGGTCCTGACTTTCCGTTTCGGGACCAGCTCAGCTAGGTTCTGAACCTGCTGTGAACAAACCTGTGTCTCCTCAAAACTCTGAAGGTGAAACTCCAGCTACCGACTTTTGAGGAAATAATGAAGATTAAATAAGGTGATAAAGCAGAGAGGGAGAGATGGGAGAGGCCGAGTACTAAGTCACAGTCGGACAGGAGCAGGAAGTCGGGGACAGTGCTACACAGCAGGATGAACACAGACAACGACAATGCACTGGCGTGTCCGGAGCTAGAGGAAAGGCATCTGAATGTCCTCACAAACGAGCGATGAGTGTCTGAGGACCCAGACATGGAACTTAAACATTATACAGTCTTATTTGTATCAAAATATCACAGGGCACCCCAGAAATATGATTTTAATGTTTTTATGTATCAGTTAAAAATAAACTTAAATTATAAAATAAACTTACGGCAAAAAGAAGAGTGAGGCCCTGACCTAACAGTACAAGTACCCTATGAGAAGGACGCCAAGAGGACACCCACAGAAGAAAGGTCACACAGGACACGGCTTGCTGGCTGCGTGCCAGCCCAGGGGAAAGTCCCCAGGCGAAACGACACCTGCCGCTCCGGAGGTCTCCGGCCTCGGCCTCTGCCTCCAGGACAGTGAGGAGGCGCGCCTCTGCTGGCTGAGCCACGCCGGCTGTGGCGGCCCCAGCAAACCACGCGGAGCCCTGAAACACGGATTCCCGCGCTCCAGATGTCGTCGGGCTCACCCCATCCGTCACCACTGATATCTTCAGGCCGAATGGAGGACTCAGAACAGTCTAGTGGGCACAGTCTGTCACACCTCCTGCTACAGCAGCACACACCCTTGGGCCAAAGCAGACCGGCAGGGCATCACGGGTCTCTCTGAATCCTATCAGCGCTCCCTGTTCCACCCAAGAAAACTTTTCGGGCTTTTTTGTTTTATTTTGTTTGTTTTTTAAGACAGGGTCTCGCTATGTAGAGCAGGCTGGCCTAAACTCGCTAGGTAGCCCAGGCTGGCCTCGAATTCGCACCGATCCTCCTGCCTCAGCCTCCTGAGTATTGGGACTACATGCGTGCATCACCATGCCTGGCCAATAAAACTGACTTTATGACTGAAAATAGCTGCGCTACACCAAGAAGTACTGTTTACAAACACCCTGAAAGGGCTGAGGATGTTCCTCAATGGTACAGTGTTGGCCCAGCAGGCACAAGGCTCTAGGTTTGATCCCAGCACCACACACACGGTCTTCCTGAAAGCAGCCACTGTGTTCACGTGAGAATATTGTGTATTACAGCAAGTGCCCTTCCCATTTATTAACTTAATGAACACTTTTTCCTATCAGATTCTGTTCTAGGTGCTAAAGGTTAGCAAGCAGTAAAGGATATTCAAGCTGCCTATGGTGGCATACACTTATAAATCCCAGAACTCTGGGAGACTGAGGCAGGAGGGTCTCCAATTCGAGCCCAGCCTGGGCAACTAGCAACTTAGCAAGACCCTGTCTCAAAACATAAACAAAGGAATGAGAATGTAACTCAGTGTGAAGGCCTTGGGTTAAGTCCCTGGTACTGCAAAAGGAAAAAAAGGACATCAAAGTCCTTGGCATTTTACCTGGAGTACTTAAAACATCATTTTAAAGTTTTATACAAAGGACTAATAGGATTTGGTTTGTATTTTAACCAGATATATCTAAGCAGCGAGACCATGTAAGACCCTTTTGCCACAACCCAGGAAGGAAATGATGATGTCTCACACAGGGTGGCAGTGGCAGCAGGGAAGGAAGGAGCATCAGACGCTGGGTGTGCTGGAAGGTGCAGCCGACACGCTGGCTAACCTGAGGGACAGGCTACAGCAGAGGAGAAAACACCGATTCCAAGGGCAGAGGAAACACTGGAGCTCCCGTTCACTGATTCCGAGAAGGCTGGGTACTCAGTAATAGCTATGAGACATCCAAGACAGGGATGAAAGAGAATGGCCGGTCAGGCTGAGGAGGAGCAGTTAGGAGGGAGAGGAAAACTGAAAGAGCCAAGTGAAGAATGCGCTCCACTAGGAGAGGAGCAAGGCCCTTGGACAGGCGCGAGGGCCGGTGCTCCAGCATGTCCAGCCTCACTGCCATTTGGGCGCGACCGCTCTGCCGTGGAGGGCCGGCACAGGCGCAGCACTGCGGCGTGTTCACCACAGTCGCCTCCAGGTCAGAACCGGCAGTGCTCGGAGGAAGGGGGCTTGCTGGAACACCGGCCGTCGGTCCACATCAAAGGAACCACAGAAGGGGTACCAGCAGGACACACAGACATCTGCATGCTCCTGCTAACCAGATCCTCGTCGAGGCCAGAGAGGATGCGCTGGAACTGCCAGCACATCAAGAAACCAGAGTCGCCACTCCTAGTGAAATGTAGGGCATTTTGTTCTTGAACTACAGCTACCATACAAGCCACGTGCACCCGTGAACTGAGTCCAGGCCAAACCTTTCACGTGTTTTTTATGTTTGTCTATGCCCACTTGCAAAAAACCCATGCCCTCCAGTTTCCTGTGTTTCTCCTACAGTCATAGGAGGAAAACATCACTAATGACTTAGTATATTTCAATGTTATTACTCCTGACAAGGAATCTATTTAGAAGAAATGGAAAACTGGACTGTGTAAGAGGGTATGATTTATGCCCTCCAATCACCCCACCAAATTACCATGTACAATGTTTAAAGGTGGCAGGCTGTATTCAACAAATCCCTTTACACCTACTAACCTCTCTATTAGAAAGGTTATTAAGATAATCATCACATTTTTTAAGTGTTTAGAATTGGGGAACACTACAGAGGCCCTCAGCACTCATAAAATGAGAAAGTTTGAGAGTGACAAGTTCAGGCAATGGGTTTCCCATACACACAAAAGTCCCAGGGTCCCACAGACTCTGACAGGAAGAACTGTGGAAGGTATGCCCCTCCCTTACTAGCAGGTCCTATCATCATCATGAAGTAGGATCCCAGAACGAAAACATAATGTGAAAGAATTCTATAAACTCATAGGTTGAAGATCCTAAAATTTCTAAATTTTTGGTTTCCAAACTTGTTTTAAAAATAACTGGCAAGCTGGGAGTGGTAGCACACGCCTGTAATCCCAGCAGTTGGGAGGCTGAGGCAGGAAGATCGCAGTGAGTTCAAGGCCAGCCTGCACTACATATTGAATTCCTGCCTCAACATAAATAAATAAATAATTGGCAAGCTAGAAAAGCTTTACTAAATCTGAACTGCAGATATTCTCCAGTGTTACCCCCTTTTAAATAATGCTTTGCTTTCTATCTTAGGAGGAAATTAAATTGGTCAGGCATAACTTGTTTTTCCACTAAGCCACCATGGTTGTTAACCAACATCCTGTACTCTTTTTGATGGTTAAATACTGAGACTCTGATTTGTTCTAAAAATCTCCCAAGATCAAAGTTAAGACAATCTGACTATCATTTCTCAAGAATCTTTTAAATATCCCAAGCCCTAAGAAGAGAAATTGAAGAAGTGAAGACACAGCTGAGCACACCACAGCGGCCCTGTCTTCCGCCCACGCTGCTGTAACTGTCCCAGGCAGCCAGGTGCACAGGGCACACAAGCTGTGAGCCCCAAGAAGACCACTCCTAGAACCACAGTCTCAAAAATGCTCTAACCACTCTAATGTTTCTGCTCCATTTTCTCTTTTAGCCCCACAAAATCTCTGAAGTCCATATAAGGCTCATTCAAGGTCTAAACTTAGCACCTAACTTAAGAACTTCATTTTACAGATGAAAACCCTACAAATGTTTAAGTGATGTAGCCGAGATCATACGACACTTGGTCTCTGCCCTTCCCTTTTCTGGGAAGATGTTACTCAGAACTGTACCACCGCTTTGGGGTGGCTGCTAGGTCTTCCCACCAAAAGCAAGAGGGATAACTAACAATCTACACTGGGCCCTAAGAACTTCCGCAGCCTTATAGTCACACGACGGGTGACACAAGGGCAAGCCTATGTTCAAAATCATGTGCATCACTTAAATAACAAAGAAGCTACACTCCACGAACAAACAGGCCAATTTCTCTTGGAAAACAAACCCCTCCTGAATTCTTGACATCTTTTCCTTTACTCTCAGCACAAGTAGTCAACAGATGGGTGAGTTGTTACACATATTAATAACCAGCCGTGAAGAAGTATTTTTCTTTAGAGAAGACCTAATACCACTACTTCTCAAACTCTTTAAGAAATTGAAAGAGAAGCAATACTCCCACATTCATTCCTAGAAGCAAGCATTACTCTATATGAAAAATGGAGAAGGACCTAACCAAGAAAGAGAACTACAAGCCAATCTCCCTAATGAACATAGATACAAAAATCCTCAATAAAATACTGGCAAACAGAATGCAGCAAATCATCAAGAAGATTATATACGGGCCGGTGAGATGGCTCAGTGGCGTAAGCGCCTGCCTTGCAAGCGCGAGGGCCCGAGTTCGACTCCCGGAACCCACATACGAAAAAGGGGCCGGTGATATCACTCAGTGGCACGGGTGCCTGTTGGCGCACGAGGTCCTGAGGTCGTCCCCCTGGTACCCACAAAAAAAAAAAAAAAAAAAGATTATATACCATGATCAAGTAGGATTCATCCCAGGGATGCAGGGATGGTTCAACATACGTAAATCAATAAATGTAACACACCATATTAACAGAGCCAAAGACAAAAATCACATGATCATCTCAACGGATGCAGAAAAAGCTTTTGACAAAGTCCAGCACCCATTCATGATAAAAAACCTGCAGAAAATTGGAATAGATGGTCTTTATCTCAATCTGATAAAAGCCATCTATGACAAACCAACAGCCAACATCATACTAAATGGACAAAAACTGAAAATTTTCACTCTAAAATCAGGAACAAGACAAGCATGTCCACTGTCTCCACTCTTATTCGACATAGTCCTGGAAACTAGCCAGAGCAATTAGACAAAAGAAAGAAAGAAAAGATATAATGAAAAGAAGAAGTTAAATTATCATTATTTGCGGATAACATGATAATCTACATAGAAGACCCCAAAAACTCCACTAAAAAACTGTTAGATTTAATAAGCAAATTCAGTAGTGTAGCTGGATATAAAGTCAACACTCAAAAGTCAATAGCCTTCCTGTACACGAATAACAAACTCACTGAGATAGAAATTAGGGAAACAATACCTTTCATAATAGCATCCAAAAAAATGAAATACCTAGGAATCAATATAACGAAGGATGCAAAATACCTCTACATTGAAAACTACCGTACACTGAAAAAAAAGAAGATTGAAGAAGATATCAGAAAATGGAAAGATATCCCTTGCTCTTGGGTCGGAAGAACCAATATAGTGAAAATGGCCACACTTGCAAAACTGTTACAAAGGTTTAATGCAATTCCAATCAAAATTCCAATAGCACATCTCACAGAACTAAGAAAACAATCCTAAAATTCATCTGGAATCAGCAATATATGCACACTTATGTTTATAGCAGCACGGTTTGCAATAGCTAAATCTTGGAAACAGTCCAAATGCCCAAAAACTGATGAATGGATAATGAAGATGTGGGTTTTTTATACAATGGAGTATTACTCTGCCATAAAGAAGGATAAACTTGAGACATTTCTAGGTAAATGGATGCACCTTGAGACCATACTCTTAAGTGAAATAAATCAGACACACATGTTTAAATATTGCATTGTTTCTCTGGTGTGAGAAGCTGAAAGAGTAAATAGGATCCAAAATGTACAACAGATATTGTGAAATGGGAAGAAACTGTTCAGAAGGAAAGAGAAACTGGGATGGGGGAAAGGAGAAAAGAAGGAAGGGAAAAGCAAAACTATACATATATATATATATATATACACAAGATAGTTACAATAGTTATACTACTAATTTCTCTTAGTTCATTGAAAAGGAAGGTTTGTGCTAATATTGTTTGGACAATTAAATGCCTACATCTTGTACTCTGAGTAACTAATTTAAAGATAACAATATGCAATGTATTATTAACCATTGTTATCCTCCCATTATCTTGTCTTGAAATTTTGGTTTTTTCTTCTTAAAATTAAAAAAAAAGTATTTTTCTGTCCAACTCCCTGATATACCTCACCCAAAGTAACCTCTCATTCCACCTGAATTCTCACAGGAGCTTGAGCACCTAGTAATAAATATCACACGGCTGGCCTGTTGCGATTAAGTACATTTTAACTGTCCTATAGATTCCCAGCTTCCTACACTTTCTTAATAAACTCCCTGAAATCAGGATTATCTCTTTTTGATTTTTTAAAATCCCCACAGAGCCTAGTACATCTGTGTGTCAACAAACATTTGCTAAATTTATAAGGAGGATGACTATTTACAAACTGTGGTACTGCCATAATTCTAGGACTAAAATGTTCCACTCCAGTAGAGTTCAAACATACCTAAATGCCAGAAAAGAGGTCATGTAGCTGGGCCTATAATCCCAGAACTCAGGAGGCTGAAGCAGGAGGATTACGGCAAGTTTGAGGCCAGCTGGGCTACATAGTGAGTTTGAGGCCAGCCTGAACTACATAATGAGACCCTATCTCAAAAAATTAAAACAAAAAACAAACAAGACAGGTTGTGTAACATTATCTTCTCATTTTTTTTTAAAGAGGAAAATTTATTGGAGAAAAGGAATGGGGAATAGGAATAGCTCCTGAGAGACAGAAGGGGTCATGAATGGGTTGCCCTATCTTCTAATTTTTAAATGAATGGGTTTTCAGCCGGGCATGGCAGCATAAATCTGTAATCCCAACACTTAGGAGGCTGAGCCAGAAGGATCACTGAGAGTTCAAAGCCAGCCTGGTCTACACAGTGAGACCCTGTCTTGAAAAACCAAAAAAAAAAAGAACAGAACTTTAAATGAATGGTTTTTCATTCACACTACCCTCCTGATTGTACTTAATAAAAACAACAAAAGTCAAGAAATGTTAGAATGCCAGGCATGGTGGCACATGCCTATCATTCAAGCACTTGCACTAGGGAGGCTGAGGCAGGAGGACTACAGCAAGTTCAAGGCCAGCATGAGCTACATAGTGAGTTCAAGGCCAGCCTCTTTAGCATTCTAAGGGTATCTACCATTTAATGAAGTCTAGGAGTTAAAAAAAAAAAAAAAAAAAAAAAAACCATTGTGGCTGGGTGTGGTAGAACATGCCTCTAATTCCAGCACTGGGAGGCTGAGGCGGAAGGATCACTGCAAATTCGAGGCCATCCTGAGCCACAGTGAATTCAAGGCCAGCCTGAACTGCACAGCAAGATGCTGTCTCAAAGAAACAAACAAAACAAAACCTAAAAATCCCATTGCGAAGAGAAGAGTCACCCCACAATTTATCCTTTATACCATCCCTCAGCTTTGTTGCAATCAGAAAGCCCTAATACCTCTCTCTCTACGTCTTTTCTTTTTTCTTTCTTTCTTTTTTTTTTTTTTTTTTTTGGGGTACTGGGGGTTGAACTCAGGACCTCGCGCGCCAGCAGCACTGAGCGATATCACCGGCCCTTTTCTCGTATGTGGGATCCGGGAGTCGAACTCAGTACCTCACGCTTGCCAGGCAGGAGCTTATGCCGCTGAGCTATCTCACCAGCCCTCTATGTCTTTTCAAATGTCAATCTTTCATGAAATTGTTTATCTTCCCACTAAATATGCTCTCTTCCATCTGCCTAATATTATAATTATGTGCATTATTTTTAATCTCTGCCAGTATATCATGAATACCGTAAGAGGAGAAATACTTACTTTTTTGCATTTACTGGGCATTGAACCCAAAGTCTTCTCATTGAGCTACACCCCCAACCCTTTTTACTCTTTATATTGAGATAGGGTCTTGTCAAGTTGCTAAATTGCCCAGGCAGAGCTCAAACTCATAATCCTCCTGCCTAAGCTCCCCAAGTGCTAGGATTACAGGTGTGCACCACCACTCCCATCGAACACTTACTAATTTTTGCAAACTCTGATCAAGGTGTTGAACTCATGACAGAATTGGAGTAACATCAACTGCCCCTGTAAATGTGAAAATACAGCTGGCACCCCATATGGCCAAATGGGGACATTTTTGAATTATATTAAATATCATCATGTACCATCATTATTTTAATTAATATTTTACTATTTATTTTAAAAGTTTTTTTAAAAGCTAAGGAATACTTTTTTTTTTTTGAGACAGGGTCACGCTATATAGTTGGCCTTGAACTCCCTCTATGGCCCAGGATGGCCCTGAACTCACCACAATTCTCCTGCCTCAGCCTCCCAAGTGCTAGAATTACAGGCATGCGCCACCATTCCTGGCACCAGAATACTGTTCAAGAAAGTAATAAACAACACAAATAATGAGAAACTTACCATATCAGCTGCATAAAGCCTCAAATCATCCACTTATCTGAAGGGTAGTTAGAAACATCTTAAAGGCAAAATAAAGTATAACAAAGCTCAGAGGGGGCAGGTCACCTCTTTGGACGCCCCAGGATCTGACCTGTTGCACAATGACAGTATTTCCAAAACTCAGATCTTACACTGAAAAGAGCAGAATGACCAGAAGGTGATGTTTTAAAACACGGTATGCAGCTATATTTACAGTTGAATGTTTTTAAAACTGCTGTTAACTGCCAAGACACAGGTGACGACAGCTTGTATCATCACTACACCACATGCATCACTGGGACGGTCCCTTGCCAGCTGCACAACTTGTCCACAAAGCCCCAGCTGGGACAGAGGCAGCCCCAAGCAGTCAGTCCCAGCTCAGCAAAGCAAGCCACCCTGGGGGCACAGCAAAGTACAGGGTGCTCTGCTGCGATTACCACAATGCACCAGCACCTCCAAGTCTTTTTAGAGCAATTCCACTCTTCAAACTTTTCAAGTTCAAAAAGACTCCAAGATAAATTACACTATTTTGAAAAGGAGTTCAGAAAACCCGTTATCACCTGTGACCCACTGGCTTCTGCTGAGCAGGCTGTCCTCATACCACAGGTGTCCTGGGCTCCATATAAAACACAGTTAATATAGCTAAGTAACGAGACTTTATATGTTTTAACATGTAAAAAGGTGGGCACACAAACATAGAACTAGAGGAGTACCTGACTTTGTTTTGGGGAAACCAACACATCAGCGTCTGGTTCAACGGAAGTAGCTGCCCAAGTTTAGTAATTAAGAAAACGTACGCATCCACTTAGGACAAAGGCTGCCTTCGCCGTGCTCACAGGCAGCTGAGATAGCATCACGATAACCAGTGCGTCCCACTCGCCAAGTCGCGCCGGGGCCTGTGATGCGCGATTCCCACGGCTTGGCACTGGGGTGTGGGCAGCAAGTGCAGAAGGCGGAGTCAGCGCTGCCCTGCACTGCCCCATGCGGCCTCCCTGGCCCCCTTGCAGGCTGCCACCCTCAAGAGCCGCACAGGAAGACCAACGAGTCACACAACGTTACAAGTTTACAATCACGTGGGGCCACACGTAGCCCAAGGCCAACCCTGCACACACCTGTTTTATACCAACCACGTCTAGAAGGCCGTACACACACACACACACACACACACACACACACGGAAGAGGTTCACGAGGCCGTCTGTCAAGAAGGAAACCGACTTCTGAGAAGAGCCTCCCGAGGAGCAGCCACAAGACCCTCATTCCAGACCAGTCTGGTCTCTTCAGTCATCTGACTCAGGCCCAAGTATTTTCGTCTGATTGCTATAAAAATCAAATGGCATTCTCTCTTAGAGGAATTTCACTTTTTTTAACTACACAAATACAGGTGTCCAAGGTATTTGTTAGTTGAGTCTACAGTGCTAGAAAACAGATTATCACTTTTTAAAGCAAATCTGTTTTCATAGAGCCCCAAAGGTCCTTTCTAGTTCACAGCAAAATTATAGCTGGATGAGTGCACTCATAACTAAGGTATTAAAATGAGATGATGTGCAAAATGGGTTTGTATTTGCATTTACCAAAGGAACAAAGTAACGGTGTTACAGGCAGGCATCCTAAACCAGGTAAATTCTGAATTGCATTTGGGAAGCTAAAAAGCAAGGGCTCTCTTTTTGCCACATATAAATGTAGACTAGAATAAGATCAGTTTGTACAGAGGAACCAAGGTAAAGAGTACATATAATCAAACACAAAGTCAAAGACAGCGGAATATTTGACAAGTATAAATTTCCTTAACACAACTATTAGGAACAACTAACTACTACGTATCCTTAAACCAGGAGTAATATGATGAAATGGTACTTGAAACAAATTATCTAGTAGTTGTGTGGAGGATGAGCTGATGAGAGATGAGTGTCAGGAAGCTCATTTGGAAGCTTTCACATTAAGTAACACAAAGAAGGCTTCCCAATAAGGTGGTGATTACAGTCAGGACAAGAGTAGGTCTGATAGCCACTGCAGAGTCAGCCGGACTTTGTGACAGGCTGGGTTAGGGAAGTGGAAAAAGATTTTAAACGATTCCCAGGAGCTGGCCACAGATGGCCTACAGCATAACCACACCTGCAAAGCACCAACACGGTGCACCCTACACGGGCTTCCCCAGCCGCATAAGATGCTGTTTAACTCAGAATCCCTGCAGGGAGGCAACACTCTACTTCAGAAGGCAGCAGTAAACCCCACCAAGTTGACAGTGGGAAAATACCCCATAACCAAAGGTTCCAGATTTGTCTCTTGTGGAAGAAACCTGCTCTTCTCACTCCGGGGAATTTCCTCTCTCTCCACATAGTTGGGGAACAGAAAATTTTCTTTCCTCTATTCTCCAAAGATTGTCCAAGCTCAATTCTATACTGGATCTTTTCAGTTACATGTACACAAAATACAGATGCCACCACTGATTGTGAAAGGTGTAACAATGTCAGGCGCATTTTATTTTAAAAGGATTCATTCTAAACCGGAACAAAGCCATACTGATCACATTAAAAAACAAATATGGCCCACAAGCAAACTCGTGGGGTTATTTTCAATGAATCACAAAACATTAAAATACGGATAAAATCTGTTCCAGAATGCACTGCTACATAATGATTCTGCAGTTTTGCTGGACATTTTTTTTTCCCTGCAGTTTTAAAAACATGCTCCTGGAAAGCAGACATCAGATCAAAGGGTTGCCCCTTGTCCAAAAACCATTTTACCATGCTATTTCCAATTTTATCGAGCAGAATACTTCTCATTAACAACAGGCATTTAACCAAGATCTCGGTACCTGCAATTCCTTCTAAAGAGGACCATATAAAAATTTAATTTTTTTAATTCATGTTCATCCACGGAAGTCTGATAAAAAGCTCTAAAGGACTGGATGGCACATCCTATTCTCCAAAAAGACTGATGAGTCCCCTTCCTTGAGGAACCTAGTTCATCCAGCCATGAAAGAGGGTCTAAAATGTCATGTTTACATTTTTCTCACACATGCAACAAAAACACTGCCATAAAATACTCACACTGCCCTCGCTGAAAAACAGAAAAGAGCCTACCTTGCACACAGATTAAAATGTAACCTAGCAGGGTTGCCCAAGTGCGCCCTCGTGATAAATAAGAGCTCTCCAGGCCACTGTCCCTGCAACCCTGGCAGCCTGTCTCTCGGGAGCGGAGATGCTCGGCCGATGTCTCCCGAGACACCGAGCTGGGGACCCACCGGGCCGAGTCCCCAGGGCGCCCCGGAGGACAGGTGCGGACCCAGGTCGCCCGGCGCCTCCCGCTGACACCGGTCCCTCATCCTCCGGCGCTTCCCCCGCGGGCACACGGCCGCCGCAGGGGCCCCGGGTCGGAAACCCCGCAGCCCTACTCCCCGGAGGCCCCGCCCGCGGCCCCCGCCGCTCACCGTGAAGGGGACGTCCCCGACGCTGCCCACTGAGTAGCAGTTGTCGCCGGGGTTGACAGCCCCGGTGAGGACCTGGTGCAGATGCATCTCCGGGTGCGCCGCGCTCCGGGACCCGCCCGCGCTCCCTCAGCGCCGCGCCCGCCCGCCGCCGCCCCCGCGCGCGGCCATGGAGGTCCTCGCGCCGCCGGTCGCGCTCGCCTCGCCGCGGAAGTGCCCGGATGCTCCCACGCCGCCGCGCCGCCACCTCTGAGGAGGAGAGCAGGGCGAGGACGAGGAGAATGAGGAGGATGGGGAGGACGAGCGGAGGAGGGGCGGAGGACGAGCGGAACGGCGCCCGACGCGCGCACGCCCACCGCCGCCGCCCGCCGCGGGCAGGGAGGTTCGCGCGCGCCCCCGAGCCCGGCCGCCCCCGCCCCGCCTGCGCCTGCGCGCGCCGCGGTTTCCAAGGCAACCGCGCGCCAACCCTCGCGCAGGGGCTGCGCGCGCAGCGGTGCGGAGTTCTTGGGCGCCCGGGGCTGGAGAACGGAGACGGAGACCCGGACGGGGACGCCCCTGCGTGTCTAATCCTCGCCCCGCGCCGTGCATGGCGCCGGCCCGGGTGACCTCGGAGAAGGACGCTGCCGTCACTCGGAAATCCCACTTCGCGGAATCTGAGAGCCCTTCGGTCTCTTTTAAAGTGCGGTGCCTGCGATGTTTTATGTGACATCTTGCAGCTACTTAGGGAAGCCGAATTCTCCTGACAGCAAATTATTTTCGCTCCCACCTCTTGTCACAACTAGACAGCTCGAGGGCGCCCTAGACACAGGTGGTCCCTCTAGACACTTTTTCCCCCATGGGTGATGTCGTGGAGTGGCAGAATCGCCTGATCTCTCAGACCCTGTGCTGAACCTCAGTTAATACAGGGATCAGACTCGCTCCAGGCCCGCCCATTGCAAAATGTTGAGCTCGTGCTGTGTGAAAGTCCCAGGAGCGAGGAAGTGGCAGGGATACCAAGGCTGCCTGAAAGGCAGGCAGCACGCCAGGCCTGTGTCATTATTGAAACACAAAAGTCCATGCACCACAGAAGAGGAAGAATAATGTTGACTAAGGATGGCTGTGTATGGAGGCATAAAATGACCTCAACGCCGGGTGGAGTTGTGACAGGCTCGGGAGGACAAGACCTGCTCCATTCAAGTAGAGGAAATAGACGGCGCTGAGCTTAGAGAAGTGACAGGGTGGGTCAGAGGCACGAAGATGAGATTAGATTCATGTTTGAGGCAGATGCTGCCGGATACCGGGTGGGGAAAAGCACTAAGAGTTAAGAGAGAGCCACGAGGTCTTTGCCTCTTGTCTGCCACACACTCCCGCTTCGAAGTCCAGATTTCCTTCTGTATCATTGGGGGTCTACTAGATGTTTCTGGGCAAAATTTTAGACAACCAGATCTGCTTTAGGAAATAACTTCGAAGCATTTAAGAGAAGGGTAGTAAAGATCAGAGGCAAAGATCCGGTGTACTTGGTAATCTGCTCAGTGGAAAGGGGAGTTGGGGTCAAAGATAATTCCCAATGACCGATGGCATTTTCCTTTTCATCTAGTGACATGCCAGCCCCCCAGTCGCCCAGAGTAAAATCCTCAGAGCCTGCTGTGGCCTCCCTTGCCCCTTCCCCTGCATCCAGGGACTCCTCTGAAGGTCCCCAACTCATGCCCCTCAACGTCTCCACAGCCCTCAGAACTTAACTACCGTACAGCTCCGACTGGTTGGACCGCCCTAGCTCTCCAATCTACTCAGAAAAACCTTTTGTTTATTTGTTGTTTGTTTGTTTTCAATGCTGAGAATGGAACTGAGGGCCTGGCACATACTAAGCGCTCTGCCCACCTCACCCCGCCCCTGACAAATATCTTTCAAGGAAAAATTCCTCTGCTTAAAATTCCTTAGTAGCTGCCACACCTTATCAGGTAAAGTCTAAATTCCTCAGTTCAGCTGACAAGCCCGTTCAATCAGCCTCTGCCTAGTCATTCTGATCTAATGTCTCAGGCTGTTCCCTCGCACCCAACACTCTCCCACCCCACTGCTACACCGTTTCCAGAACGTTCTGTGTTCTTCTGTGCATCCTTGACGTCCCTCGTGCTCTTTGCTCTGGAATCCCTTCCTTCCCTTGTTGACAAGACATTTTTACCTCAGAAGTCACCTATTCAGTAAAATCTTTCTTGACCACTCCCAAGCGCCTTGAGGCTTCCTCCTCTGTAAAAGCACACACCACAGCGTCCCAAGGCAATGTAACTACTCGCTCACACTCTGTCGCTTTCCCTACTGGAGTCACAGATATTTCAAGTCAGCGTCAATAACTGATTTTCAGTTTCCCCAGCACGTGAATCATAGAACTTCATCTGCTAATGTGTAAGAGTTGAGTGTAATAACATCCAATATTGCAAGAAACATTTATGGAGTAAAAAAACATATAAACCTTTCTCCAGGTGCAGTGGCACATACCTATAACCGTAGCTACTCAGCAAGCTGAGGAAGGTGGGTCACAAGTTCCAGACCAGCTTGGGAAATTTAGTGAGACTCTGTCTCGAGATAAGAAAAATAAAAAGCTCCGGGGGTGTAGCTCAGTAGTACAGCACTTAGTATGCACAAGGCCCTGGGTTCAATGTCAGCTGCTGCAAAAATAAAAAAGTCCCTCAAAAAACCACTTTTGTTGTACATGTACTTATTTGTATTTGTAAAAGTGTTTCAATGATGTTATAGTAATTTCACGGAAATAAGTGCTACACAATCATATAAGTAAGTATTCTGCTGAGTGAGTGCTTATGCTTGGCCCCAAGAGACCAGAGCAAATCAAAATGAAGTTATTCGTGGTAAAGTTCCACATCACCAAGACAAAACTAAGTTGTTTGTCTGTCCTTTTGGGAAATCAGGAGAGTGAAAGATACCAGCTGGATAATAGCTAACCAGTTTTAGCAGTCATGATAAGGAACTCCCCCTGCTTGAACCCGGGAAGGAAGTTTGAAGGAAGAATATCTGTTTTTTGTTCACTTGCACCTTTTCTCCACCCTTTTCTGTCTGGAAAGCCAAACTCCTCTGCTCAGCTCATCACAACGTCCAATCGATTTCACAGGATAAAGGGTTGCTTGATTCTAGAATCACAAAAAGCAAATGAAGATCTTTAAATTCACTGTAACTTTTGTCTTTTGACACTATGTACAGCGTAGTGAGTGATAAGAAATCATTGATTCCATACATTTAATTATATACTTCTGATCTAATTGAAGTACTAAATTACATGGCTAAAAAGAGATATATTGAAAATTCAGTGGACAACAAAACAAAACTTATCAGTAATCAATGACCCTGTGCTATGCTAAGAAAACTATGACAGCAAATACTAGTGCTGTACCTTGGTACTAGCAACTAAATCAAATGTCCCAGTGCACGCAAACTTGAGAGAATTCCTATATTATACATACAGGCACAGCATGTGTCATTGAAAATTTGTATAAAGCAAGCTGTCAAATAAAATAAATTCCTTTATAAGAAGGTTGTAGATAAACACCAGTAAAAACTAAAACAAAACATTAAAGAAATAAATATGAAGAAATTCCAACATTGTATTAACACAGAAAGGCAAATACGTTACCAAATATCAATACACATAAAATACCAAGATAAAAAGGGAATGTGCACTACAGAAGCTAGTGTTTAGAAACAGTAGCTACGTAGCAAGAAGTAAATAGTTTCTGCCATAAAAATTTTAATCTTCACTCTCAAACCCTAAAGAAGCATCCTTTCAAAGCCTCAAAGGCATTGATAACAGCGGGTCGTGGATGAATCTCTTACTCCTCGACATTCAGTGCATTAGAAATTGAGTCAAACCATCATTAAATAGCACATGCCTGTGATCCCAGCACTAGGGAGGCTGAGGCAGGAAGGATCACCATGAGTTCAAGGCCAGCCTGGACTACATAGCAAGACCCTGTCTCAAAAAAAAAAAAAAAAAAGAAAGAAAAAAAAAGAAAAATCATCAAACAACAAATCATACTAAGGTTGCCAAAATCATTACTAGTTCCACGTTATTAAACCCATTTCACACTTGGTGCTTGTTTTTAGAACCTTCCACAAAGTTTTGACTCATTGGCACAGCTGTGAGACTGAGCCTCTTCCTTCTTCCCCTCAGCCTCAACTCAAAATGTGAAGGCTGTTCCTTTCCGCCCTCATGAGTCCTGTAAATGACGTCTTGAAAACTATATCTCAAAGTTGCAACTAGCTAGTGAGGTCACCTGGAATTGTAGCTGACTCTTTTATTGTCCAATCTGATCAACCAAAAGAAGTTTCCTTGTCTACCAGGACAGCTGGACCACATTCTGACAGTCCACCATTTCACTTCTTCCTTGTCCACGTTACCTTTTGCATGGACCTAAAACTAAATCGGAGTTACTTTATTCTGATTCAGAAATGGCTTTCTTGTTAAAATAAAAAAGCAATGGACTGGGTGTGGGGGCACACCCCTGTAATCCCAGCACTCAGGAGGCTGAGGCAGGAGGATTGCTGCAAGTTCAAGGCCAGCCTGGGCTACAAAGTGAGTTCAAGGCCAGCCTGAACTGCATAGTGAAACCCTATTTAAAAAAAAAAAAGCAACAGTTTTGTGTCATTAACAAAACATGCTAATATGATTGTAATATATAATTTCTCCTGTCCACAAGTTTTAATAGTAACAAATGTTGTACCCTTGGGGTTGGATATAATGGCACATTGAATGTTAGAAGGACTTAGCTTCCCAGCAGTAATCATATAACTTGTGTACTCCAGTTTTTTATTACTGAATTTAAAAATGACCCCAAAATTTAGTGGCTGAGAAAAATAATAATCACCCATTATCTCACAGTTTCCGTGGGTTAAAAATTCAATAGAAAGTTAGCTTTCTAGAATAGAAATTCTAGTTCAGAATTTCTCATAAGGTTTTAGTCAAAATGTCAGCTAAATACTAAATGAGAGGCTAGACACAAAAGACCACATATTGTATAATTCTCTTTCTATGAAATTTCTGCAAAAGGAAATCTACAGTCACAGTATAGATTAGTGGTTGCCTAGGGCTGAGCGTGGAACAGAAACTGCTAATGGGGCTCCTTCTGGGCAGAAATGACCTAAAATTAGATGGTGGTCATAGTTGACTGGCTCTGTAAATTTACTAGAAATCATTGAATTGTACAGTTGAAATTAGTAAATCTTTTTTTTTTTTTTGTACCAAGAATTGAACTCAGGACCTCATGCTTGCCATGAAATTAGTAAATCTTATGGTAAATAAATTATAGACTGAATAAAGCTATCTAAAAAAGGAAGAAGGATAAGGAGGAGGAGAAGAAGAAGAAAAAAAAAAGAAAAGAAAAAAGAAATGTTAGCCAGACCTGGAGTCACCTAAAAGCTTGACTGAGCCTCAGAGATGTGCTTCCAAATTGCTCCCTGTCATGGCTGGCAAGGTGATCCTGGCAGTTGGCTGGAGGACACAGTTCCTCACTATGTGGTCCTCTTCACAAGGATGTGTGTCCTCAAGGCATGGCACCTGGCATCTCCTAGATCAAATGATGCAAGAGAGAGACCAAGGTAGAGATTGCAGTGTCTTTTGTAACCTAGCCTCAGAAGTCACACACCATTACTTCCACCATATTTTATTGGATATACAAGCCAGCCATAATATAGTATGGGACAGTATTTCCCAGAAGACTGTAGGCTAGGATGTGAGAATCATGGGGAGCCATTTTAGAAGCCATCTTGGAAGTTTGACACTGATATGTACCACACCACAGAACTCAAGGATCTCATCTTTAGGAGTGAAGGGGGATCATTTGTATCATTCTTACTCTTACTATGGAAGTAAATGGAATTTCTACTTATAAATCTAGAGCATCATAATGCTGATCTTTAATATATGCTATCGGTCATTCATCATTGAATTATCTATATGATTTAAACATTGAATGTAAATTTAGACAATGACTGACTCAAGTAACTGATTGTTTGAAAGTCTAATACCCATGTTTAAGCTACTACTTTCTTAGTAGCTTAAAGTGTATAGCAATAGAAACACTGACTCCCTGTTAGCAACTCATTGTGTGTACCTGTTTTTTGTTTGTTTTGTTTTGTTTTTTGAGTTGAGACAGGGTCTCACTTTGCAGTTCATACTGGCCTTGAACTCTCTATGTAGCCCAGGCTGGCCTTGAACTCACAACCATCCTCCCACCTCAGCCTCCCAAGTGCTAGGATTACAGGTATGCGCCACCATGTCCAGCTCATTTTGCAGTCTACTGAGCTAAGGCTGACACTGATGTAGTAACAGGGCCTTCATTGCTTTTGAATCATAAGCAATAGCAGTTATTTGTTTTGATCTAAAAAATCATGGGGATGAACCTATTTCAGTTATCCATTACTGTGTAACGAACCATTCCAAGCCTTAGTGACTTAAACCAATTATTGTTATTCCTGATGCTCTGTGAAGTGGTTAGGAAGTTGCTCTGCTGGTCTCACTGGGCTCAGTCAGGCAGCTGTGCACAGCTGGAGGGGGTCCCCTGGGGTGGAAAGTCTAAGCCCATGTCGCCATGGCTGCTGATGCTGGTGGCTGTCTAGGATTCGTGGTTCCTGTCCATGTGGCCTCTTGTCCCCCATCTGGTCACACAGAGTCACATCTACAACATTCCTTGGTGAAAACAGGTCACAGAGCCAGCACAGATTCAAGGACTAGGGAAATAAACCCCACCTTTTAATGGGAGGAACAGAAAAGTCACATTATACAGGGGTACATCTGGGCTTACTAGCCATCTTTCAAAGATCTTTATCAGAGACACAAACTCTTACTCTGTTTATCTCTATGGCCTGTGATTTGTTATATTTTTCTTTTAGTTAAGAGTGCTTCTTGGCCAGGGATTTAGCTCAGTGGTGCAGCGCCTGCCTGGCAAGCATGAGATCCTGAGTTCGATTCCTACTACTCCCCCAAAAAAGAATGCCTCTTACAAGATGGAAACATTTATATATTTGCTATGTCTTTCTCTGTTAGAGGGAATATTAAATTACTGTCTCTTGTTTCTCTTTAACTTAAACCATAAACCTTTGAATTTTTATCTTTAGTATGAGTCCACTGGGCAAGTCTTAAAATATCTTTTTTTCAGGGACAGGGATAAATCTATGAATCTTATAAGCAGGAGAGTAAGGTAAAGTTTCATATTAGGTCCTTTTGTTGCTACTCTCAGAGAGTTCTGTTCATTTTGGATTGTGGAGAAGACATACGTTGGCAGGCACCTGTTCATGATTACACTGTGAAAAGTAAGATGCTTTACAAATACAACTCATTCCTTAAAACCACTGCTTAGTGCTTTAGGTGAGAGTTTAACTGGGAGCAAAGTTACTAAAATAGTTCATCTTTTGAATAATTATGTAGAGTAGACCAGAAATAAGAACAGAGCCCTGCTTATACTTTCAATTTCCTGTGTCAACATTCCTGACCCTAAATGTTATGGCTTATATCTAGATGTCCCCCCTAAACCTTTGGGAGGTACTAGATCAGGGATGTGTGATATTGCTTAGTCCACTGATGGGTTTATAGCTGGGTGAGATGTTGGAAGGCGAAGCCTGGTGGGAAGAGGTGGGTCACTGCGGGCGTGGCCTCCCTCTTCCTCCCTTGATCCCTGCTTCCTGCCTGCCCTGCGATGAACTGTTTCTCTTCTATTTGCCCCCCTGTCGGCCAACATGCCTTGGAACCAGATAACTATGGACTGAAACCTCTACAAACTGTGAGCCAAAATAAACCTTTCCTCCCTTAACTTGTGGATGTCAGGTATTTGTCCCGACAATGAGAAAGTAACTAAGACACTAACTTTATGGTCCAACCATACTGAGGTACTAGGAATTCCTTTGATGTTTTTTCAGGACTCCAAACACTGGCTACTCTCACCATGTAGAAATTCCTTCTCCACTATCCCTCTCCACCATCACCACCACCATACTCTTTGCCTGACTTCTACTTTTGCTTAAAAATTAGAAGTTCAGGGCCGGTGAGATGGCTCAGCGGCGTAAGTGCCTGCCTTGCAAGCGCGAGGGCCCGAGTTCGACTCCCGGATCCCACATACGAAAAAGGGGCCGGTGATATCGCTCAGCGGCACGGGTGCCTGTTGGCGCGCGAGGTCCTGAGGTCGACCCCCCGGTACCCACAAAAAAAAAAAAAAAAAAAGAAAAAAAAAAAAAATTAGAAGTTCAGAGCCAGGCATGGTGGTGTGGTGCCATGGTGTTACACACCTGTAATCCCAGCACTCGGCTAGCTGAGGCCAGAGGATGACTGTGAGTTCAAGGCCAGCCTGAACTACATAGGGAGACCTTGTCTCAAAATTAATTAATTAATTAAAATAAAGTTTTGAATTCCTTTCAGAGGCCCCCATCTCTGCAAGACTTGGCACGGTGTGAATTAGTTTCCCTTTCGGCAGTCCTGTTGTGTTCTCTCTTTCCTTCTCTGTCTGGAGGGCAGAGAGTGTGTCTTGTTGACAACTGTGGACTGCGTTCCCTGTGTCTGCTTGCTCCTCACTAGGACCCCCAGTCTCTAGCTGGGAAATAGATGCTTGGAATCAAGACTGCATTCCCCATCCCACCTTGCTGCTGTTCGGTCATGTGGCCAAATTCTGATAAAGGAGATGTTGGTTGAAGCTGGAGGAGGGCTGTTTCCGGCGCCCTCCTTAGAAGGCAGCCGTCGGGTCTCTCCTTCTTCCTTCCTCTCCCTGAACATAGCTGCGATGGCTGCGGCTCCATCTTGGAACACAGCGCGGGCACAGGGCCCTGGAGTGGAAAGTTGAAAGTTTCCACTCAGTGGAGTGAGTCCTGGAAAACTAGAGTCCCCTGTGAGCCCTGGGCTACTACATCTGGGTTTTTGACGTGAGCGACAAATAAACTTGTCTTATTCAAGCCACTATTTTTTGTCTCTGTTGGAGGTGCTCCTAAGCATGACGGACGCTCCCAGCCATTCTGGTTGTTGTTGTGGTTGTTGTTTTAATGCCTAACGCCTGGCAAAGTGCCTGGCACACTGTAGGAACCGAGAAACGCTTATTAAGCCAAGTACTTGTTTACTACATTGGGGGTACGTTATGCAAATTGAGTTAGTGGAAATGTCACAAATAGTTTAAGATGTCTGTACCTTCCCAAAGCCTCAGAAAACAAAACACTGTGTCCTCGGGGAGGGACAGCATAGAGTATGCAGTGAAGACTGAAGAAAAGTTGAAATTCGTTACTAAGTTAGCTTCGGCCCACTGAGGCTCAGCAGACCGTTCGGTGCCTCTGGAACAATGAACTCATTCTCCTGGCGGCACTCAGCGAAATGTAACGTAAGAGGGGAGCACGTGCATCCGGGCCTAGGCTCACAGAGTGGACAAACTTGCAATGATCTTCTTTCCTGAGAGAAAACTGTGACAGGACAGACAGGCCTGTGGCTTTGACGTTGCCAAGAGAAGCAGAAGCCTGGCCACTTCCCCAAACCCCAAATCCCCAGGGAGGTGGGAGGGGGAACAGTGTGTGCCAGGCTTGCGCTAGGTATTGATGCCAGCAACAAAAGCCGGTATTCCTGGACCACAACACATCGGCCTTTGAGGCAAGATCATTTAAAAGGCAGATTGTAGAAAGAAATGGCTGCCCACCACTGGATGAATGGATAAGTAAACGGTGCTATAAACATAAAATAGGATATTTCTCAGACATAACGAGGAATGAAGTAGTCACAGTGCTCTAATGCTAAAGGGTCGTGCTCCGTGAAAGAGCCAGGCCCAAAATGTCACATTGCTGTACTATTCCATGTATGTGAAATTTCCAAAATAGGAAAATCCATAGAGATAGAGAGTAGATTGGTGGTTGCCAAGGGTTGCAGGAAGTGGAAACGGGGAGGACCTGCCTCACGGGGCAGGGGCTCCTCACACAGTGCTGAGAATGCCTGGGGTCTACGTAAGGACTGCATAGTCCTTGAACTGTTCACTTGCAAATGATGGGGGCGTTGTTGAGACAGGGCCTCTCTGTGTAGTCCAGGCTGGCCTTGAAGTCACTGTGCAGTCCAGGCTGGCCTCAAACTCACAGTAATTCTTCTGCCTCAGCCTCCTGAGTGCTGGGATTACAGACCTGCTCTACCACACCCAGCCAGTGATTAATTTTACGTGATGTGAAGTTCACACCAATGAAAGGAGAGGGGAGAAGAGAAGGAGGGAGGGAGAAAAGCCATACTCTGAATTTAAAAAATTGTGTGTGAGCCAGATGTGGTGGTGCATGCCTGTAATCCCAGCACTCAGGAGGCTGAGACAGGAGGATTGCTGTGAGTCTGAGGCCAGCCTGGGCTACATAGTGAGGTCAAGGCCAGCCTGAACTACACAGCAAGACCTTGTCTCAAAAAAAAAAAAAAAAAATTGTGTGTACGTGTGCATGTGTGTGCACAAGAACATGTTTACAAAGAAAAATAACTGGAAGTTAACTTTTCTCATAGAATCATGAATAAGTTTAATTTGAATACTTTTGTCCATTTGTTTCTAATTTTTCTAGAATGAATATATATGTACTGCTTTATATTGAGAAAACATGCTGACTTTACATTTTTTTTTTTTTTTTTGTGGGTACCGGGGGGTCGACCTCAGGACCTCGCGCGCCAGCAGGCGCCCATGCCGCTGAGCGATATCACCAGCCCCTTTTTCGTATGTGGGTTCCGGGAGTCAAACTCGGGCCCTCGCGCTAGCCGGGCAGGCGCTTAAGCCCCTGAGCCATCTCACCGGCCCTGACTTTACATTTTTAAGCAAAGAATCTTTCTTCAGGTCCATGTCTAAGTCCAATTAAGAAGTTAGGGGCCAGGTGTGGTGGCTCATACCTGTAATCCTGACACTTTGGGAGGCTGAGGCAGGAGGATGGCAAGTCTTAGTGCAGCCTGGATAATTTAGCAACTTAGCAAGACCCTGTCTCAAAATAAAAAATAAAAGAGGGGTGGGGATGTAGCTCAGTATGACAAAGGCCTTGGGTTTAACCCAGTGCATACTACACTGCAAAACAAACAAAAACAAGTAAACAAACAACAAAAGCCACTAAGAAAGCCTCAGACTAACGCCATACATGCTATGTCAGTTTCCCTATTGCAGAATTAAATTTTAAATGAGAATGTCTATAAGAGTTCAGGTACAATGCAAAGGCGTGTAAGCTGTAGAAGGCGAGCTTTCCCTGAGTTTCTGACGAGATATGTGGAGTACTGTTCAGACTCCGGGGGAGGGGTGGCCTCTGATGGTGGAGCAGACGACGGTGTCCACAGCCCACATCCCCGAGGTCGCACCGCTTTGAGAAGCGACCATTCTCAGGCTTACACTGAGGAGCTGGGCCCTGATCCTCCCAGGTCTGCAGTGTTGCTTCTGCCTGGAGGCCTGTCTCCCTTCCCTCCTCCTCTTCACCCACAGCTCCACACAGTTCACTTTTTTCTTCAAATCCCAGTTTGAAAATCACCCTCTTTCTTGCCAGGTATGGTGGTGCATGCTTGTAATCCCAGCACTCGGGAGGCTGAGGCGGGAGGATCGCCACTAGTTTGAGGCCAGCCTGGGCTACATAGTGAGACCCTCTCTCAAAAACAAATAACAAAAAACAAAAAACAAAACACCACAGCTCACTCAGCATGGACCAAATGCTCAACAATGACAACTTCTACCTTACATATTTGGAGAATTCAGTGGAAATTTATAATAAAGATATAATCCTGTTCCTTTTCTCTCTCTCTCTCTTTTTTTTTTTTTTTTTTTGTGTGTGTGGTACTAGTTATTGAACACAAGGCCTTTGCACTGAGCTACATTCCCAGCCCTTTTTAAATTTTTTATTTTAAGGCAGGATTTCATTAAGTCACTAAATTGCCCAGGCTGGGCTCCAACTTGCCATTCTCCTACCTTAGCCTCCTAGAGAGCTGGGATTCTTACTCCCAGTTCCTGTTCCTATCTTTTCTGCTTTGTTTGTTTTTGTTTTTTGGGACAGGGTCTCACTGTGTAGTTTAGATTGGCCTTGAGCTCACTGAGTAGCCCAGGCTGGCCTTGAACACACAGGGATGCTCTTGCCTCAGCCTCCCGAGTGCTGGGATTATAGGCTTGTGCCACCATGCCTGGCCTTTGTTCCTATCTTTTAATGAGGTCAATAGACCCAGTGCCCACACGTGAGTCAAATGGCAGATACCCTTCTCATGATGACACACCTTCGCGGAATAAGTGTAGGATTTGAACGCCCAATCCCAGCCTTCTAAATACCACCAAACCCCAATACACAGTGCTTTGTTTCTGGCTTTGGGTTGAGATTTTGCTTTTATTTTACTTTCATTACTTTACTTACTTTTATTTACTTTTATCTTAATTTTCATTTTATCTTGTATTTCCTTTATTTCTCCTGAATCCACTCATCAGTGTCAAGGACTGTTCCTGGGTTGTAGTTTGCCCTGGTTTGGTAAACAAGCCTCGTTCATTGGTCTTCACTGTGACTTTTACAAGTGCCTCTTATTTATTCTCTCATTCATTCAACAAACTCTACTCCAGCTCTTGGCTTGGTGGCGACCCCTGCTAAACCAGAGCAGCAGTGCCTATGACGCTAGTCAGCATTCCGTGAACATTTTCGGCTGAGGCAGTGAAATTTCCTTATTCTCTTCTCTTCTGTCAGGATTTGTTGCCGGGCATGGTGGCGCACACCTACGATCCCAGCACTTGGGAGGCTGAGGCAGGAAGATCACTGAGGGTTCCAGGCCAGCCTGGGCCACATAGTGAGACCCTGTCTCGAGAAAAAAAAAAAAGGATTTGTAAATTGAGAATTCCTGTTAGTTCTAGGATTACCCCTGGCTTAGGCTAGTGTCTAGATACTAACAAAAGGGGTGTGGAGACTCAAAGATCAGTTACTGCCTTAAACAAATGCTGAACGGATTATAGCTCTGTGAGTCACACTACAATTTTAATAAATACCAGAAATGGAAATGTTGCTCAGCAATGGGAGGAGGGAGTACTGGGAATTGAATCCACGACCTTCACACAGCGCTACCTCCCCAGCCCTTTTTTTGTATTTTATTTTGAAACAGGGTCTTGCTAAATCACTTAATTACCCAGGCTTCACTTGAATTTGCAATCCTCCTGCCTCAGCCTCCCAGAGTCCTCCTGCCTCAGCCTCTTAGACCACAAGTGAGTGTTGCCACACCCAGCTCCCTCAGCAATTTTTTAAAATTAAAATCAAAGGCTATATGCAAAATAAGAGCAATTAGCCTCATAGATTGCCTTTAAATATACTGTCCCATTTTCCTGATACAGTTGTACCAGATTACTCCTGGGAACTGTGTAGCCCTAGTTGAGTGGTTTACCCAGTACTAGAGCCACTGAGAGGCAGTCTCCCCACCTGAGGTAAGTATGAGAAAAATAGCGGCAGGGTGGGCTACGGCTAAGAGTAATCCACCAATGGCTCTTGCTCTGGAAGGGTGACCCCATGTCCTTGGATCACAGCCTTCCCTTTCTGGGGAGGGAAGTGTTACAATCCTTTATGGAAACAAAGTCTACAGCGAGGACGAGATGTTCTTAACATCCTGGTTAGGCAAAATAAAGCTGGCAACTGTATTTTTTTTTTTCACTTTTCCCCATTCTTTTTATTATATTCCTGAAATCTAAAAGTCTGGCACCTACTACATAGACAGTGAAATCCACAGGGATTCATTTAAGACCCCCGTCAGTCTAAGCCACGCGCTGACTTTTCTCAGCACGCCCATCGCAAGATCACACCTTACCGTGCCTCATGATCTTCTCCAAGCATTGCTTTCTCTTATTAAATTATCTCTCTTATCTGATGCTCTATTTTTTTGTAATTTAAGACTTAGAGGTGGCACACACCTATAATCCTCTGGGAGGCTGAGGCAGGGGAGTCTCAAGTTCAAGTCCAGCCTGGGCAATTAGTGGCTTAGCAAGATCCTGTCTCAAAATAAAAACTAAAAATGACGGAGGAGGCGGCTCAGTGCAGAGGCCCGGGGAACATAACATGGAGGAAAGAACAAAGGCTACGGAATCAGAAGGGTGTTCAGATGAACCCAGGAAGTCCCCTTCTCTGGTCTTCAGTGTTGTCCTCTGAATAATGAGAATAAAATGACATTTCTAAAAATGTGATTGCACAAACTGGAAGTTATATGTCTAAGACCTACCCCATAACAGCGGTTCAGTATAAGTATTTCTTATTCCCTATTTATTAACATCACCTCTCTAAAGGAGTTGGAACTTTTTTGTTAGGACTTTTTCAAGTCTGTTTTTTTTCCATAATATAAACACAGAGAGACATTTTTAACAGAAAAAGAGGACGGTTACACCCTTCGGCCTCACACTTCACGTCCCACCACCTTCTTTGATCCTCCTGCCTCAGCCTCCTGGGTGCTGGGATTACAGGCGTGTGCTACGACACCCGGCTCCCACCACTTTCTTAACCAAGCACAAAGAATGGTATTTCCGAGATAGCTTTAAAGAAACTGCTAAAGTCACTCAAAGTACATGTTAAAAAGTAAAAACAACGATGTACTACCAAAGCCCGAAGATAAACACTACCTCTGAAAACCAAGTCACCCAGGTGAGCTGCAGCCGGAAGCGCGATCTCCGTGGGGACTCACACCCAGGGCGGCTCCAACCCGGCTTGGTGTTGCGGCTTCCTGAGGGCGAGCCCTGCCGGCACCAGAGCTCCTGCCGGGGGTGCTGTAAAGGAAAGGGGGTTTCCACGCGGGGCGCGAGAGCCTGAGCTTATCACTCACTTCTGCAGGTAATTTTTTTTTTTAGACAGAGTCTCGCTATGGAGCCCAGGCTGGCTTTGAACTTGCAGCGATCCTCCTGCCTCAGCCTCCCCAGTGCTGGGATGACAGGCATGTGACTTCTGTGGGTAACTTGGTTTTCCAATTATAGTGGGAGGAAAAAACATATTGTTGCAGCTACTCTGCATCATTTTAAATGAATGAATGGTTTCTTATGAATTCAGTGTATGAATTTTTCCTTCTCAATAAGGCAACCAGCAGGAAGAAATCAAGATCTTGCCCTGTGCAAGCTCTTCAGTGGAGGAAAAGTCTCCCTGGGGAAATCAGTTTGTGAGGGGCGAGCCAGGGTTCCCCAGGAGGACGAGGATGACAGCTGTTATGTGCCAGGTACGCAATAAACTAGGCCTGTCCTACTCAGAAGCAAATCTACCCATCGCGAGTACCTCAGAAAAGAGATCTTCAGATCGTGAAAGGGCTTCTCTGGGATACTTCTCTCTAATTCTGTAAAAAAGTGAATACAAAACAGGCGTGCTGGCCTGTAATCCCTGCATTGTGGGAGGCTGAGGCAGGAGGATAGGGAGTTCAAGCCCAGCCTGGGCAATTTAGCAAGACCTTGTCTCAAAACAAAAAACAAAAAGACTTCGGGATGCAGCTCCATGTGAAGGCCCTGGGTTCCATCTTTAGTAGAGAATAAAACACAGTTTGTGGCAATTTTTTTAAAAACATACATCAGGAGCCAGGTGTGTTGGCACACACCAGTAATTCTAGCACTGGGGAGGCTGAAGCAGGAGGATTACCATGAGTTTGAGGCTGGCCTGGGCTATGCAAGTGAGTTCAAGGCCAACCTGAACTGCATAGCGAGACCCTCTGTCAAAAAAAAAAAAAAAAAAAAAATCAGGAATCAATTAGTTCGCTAAAAACAAACTATGTTAAATTTAATATCTTTTTTCAATAGCATAAACTGATGCTATAAGTAATTTTTATTTTGTTTCATCAAGAAATTTGACAAAAGTCTCCATTGCATTATTTTAACAAAACATATGCACTATCAAGGCCACTACAAATGTCAGGTCCCTGGGTAAATTCACCGTTGTTGACACCCTCGGCTTAGTCTGGCCAACGCAGAGCTGTCACCTCTTCATGTTTATGATGCTCACAAGGAACTGAAGATAAAATAGATACGTTCTTATATCTTGAAGCCTGGCATGGTGGCACAGCCCTGTAATCCCGGTACTCTGGGAGGCTGAGGCAGGAGGATTGCAAGTCTAGGACCAGCCTGGGCACTGCAGTGATTTGGTGAGACCCTGTCTCAAAATAAAACATACAAAAGGGCTGGGGATATAGCTCAGTGCAAATGCCCTAGGTTCAATGCCCAGCGGGGGGGGGCTATCAAAATTCAGAGTAATTTAAACAGATTTAAGTACAAAATCAAACCAACAATATAAACATGACTTAATAAGTTAAAAAAAATCACAAGTATAATTTTGGAGTAATCTGGTTTGCCAGAGTTTCCGTGTGCATCCACAAATTTATAAAAGTCACGGTAGTAATAGAAACATCCCTATTACTTTACTCTGCCTTGACTCACATCTCACCATGTGAGGAGGAAGTCTGGTCACCATCTTTTAAGAGGAACTCTAAGAAGTAGATCCATAGAGAAAAGGCTAGCACTCATTTCTTCATTTCACAAATATTTGTGGGTTTTGGTGTTGTTTTGTTCTTTGAGACAAGGTCTTGAAGACAAAGTTCCAGGCTGGCCTGGAACTCCTGGTGGTTCTCCTGCCTCAGCCTCCCAAGGGCTGGGATTACAGGTGTGTGCCACCAGGTCCTGTCTCACTCCTGGGATATTTGAATATTTACTTTGTGCGGGGCACTTTCATCCCCTGGAGGGAACAGCAGGGAACCCCTCAGGGTCCTTCCTCACAGTAAGGACTGGGACTGAAACGAACTCCTGCCGTCCACCGGGGGGCAGGGTTTCCTAACGTTTCCTGAGGGCCCGAGGAAATTCGACCCATGTTATTTTGAGAGTTCTTTCCATGTAAATCCAACCCTATAAAGTGACATCCAATGTCACATGAACGGAAAGGAGGAGGATTGTTCCGGCAAATACTAGGTCGGCCCAATTGTTGAGTAATTCTAGAAGTTTTCTTTGAGGGTTGCTACCATAAATAGCTTTTTTTAAAAAAAACTTGTAATGTTTTTTCTCATTGAAAATATGAGATTGCAGACATTTTAGGCATTTTACTTCTTACATAACCCCTCAGCATACTTTTATATTCCTTTCTGATCCCTTCTTCTCTAAGCATAGTTATAATCGAACCGCACATAAAACTGACTTATACTTTCCTCCTAGCATTAGAGAAATTAGTATATAGAAATAAAATATGCTACAATGTGCTTATAAAATATACTTACATATTTGTATATTTTAAATATATTAAAATGTACTTATTCAGGCCAGGTGTGGTAGCACACGCCTGTTATCCCAGCGTTTGGGAGGCTGAGGCAAGAGGATCGCTGCAAGTTTGGTCTGCCTAGGCTCCATAGTTCAAGGCCAGCCTAAACTACATAGTGAGACCCTGTCTCCAAAAAAAAAAAAAAAGATGAAAAAATATTTATTCCTAGGAGAAGCAGCTAGAGGTGGTTGTTATTTACTTCTTCAAATTTTCTGTAGTTTCTACTTTTAAAATCAGAAGATATTTCAATCCTAAAAATTCAACTTGGTCCTATTTTTACCCTGTGTAACCCAACATTACCACCCTCAGTGCATCTCCCCCAGAAAGGCATAAAAAAGTGCTTTAGAAAGCATGTATGGCCGGGCACGGTGGCACATACCTGTAATTCCAGAACTCTGGAGGCTGAGGCAGGAGGATTGCTGCAAGTTTGAAGCCAGTCTGAACTGCATAGCAACACTGCGTCTCAAAACAAACAAACACAAAAGGTCTATACTAAACCGTCGGCAGGAACATTATTTCCATCCCCTGGTGGTGACTGCTTCCTACTCCCTGAGAATGTGTAAGCGATCCCAAGAGGCCTTGCGGGAGCCTCTAGCACATCCCGTCTGCCGCGCTGGAGACTCCCGCTGCTCCCCAAATCCCTGCCCTTCCGCCCCAGCGATTCTTTCCTCTGGGCCCTGCCTCAGCAGCGTTCAAGCAACCTGCAGATAAACATGCTGCGCGCCTCCTACTTACAAAACAAAACCTTAAGCCGGCGCCGTGGTGCACACCTGTGGACCCAGCACTCTGAAGGCTGAGGCAGGAGGATCGCTGTGAGTTCCAGGCTAGCCTGAGCTACAAAGTGAGACCCTGCCTCCAAAAAAATGAAAATAAATAAATAAATAAACCAACGTAGCAGGTGCCACACCCTGGGCTCCTCCCCAGCACTGCAGAAACAAAAAACAAGCGAACCCCACGGAGTGTGTGTGCGGTCCGTTCCCGCAGCTGCCAGCTGGCGCTCGCGCTGACGCTGTCCTCGCCCCCAGGCCGCCGCTGCCTGGCGAGCCTCCCGGCCCTGCGCGACCTGTGCCCGCGCCCACGCCGGAGCGCGCGCTCTTCCGGGGGTGCACTTGACGGCCTTCTCTGGGGTCCGGGCTTTCTTCCTAGCGTCCTGGCTGCGCCTCCGTACCTTTTTCTGGGTCCTCCTCTCACATCTGGGCGCCGAGGGCGACCCAAAGGGGAGCTCAGCCCCGAGAGCCCGGTGCTCCCTTCAGTTCCTGCCTCAGCGCATCGGGCTCCCTCCCAGCTGTCACCTGCGCCTCCCGGCCCGCACCCGGGTCGGCGGCCAGCGGTTCCCTTAAGGGCAGCGCAAGCTTACTAGGCCTGAAACTGACCTCCCAACCCGTGCCACGCGCACACACGCGCACCCACACACGCACACAGGCACACACATGCATGCACGCACACAGGCAGGCACACACGCACGCGCACACAGGCACGCATACACACATGCACGCAAGCACACACATGCACACATACACATGCGCGTGCTCACACACACGCACGCACCTGTTTCTTGAGCTGTTTCCCATCTCAGCTAAGGGCCACCCCGTCCTCTAGTTGCCCAAGCAGCTCGGCTTCCCCAGCGCTCTCCAGTGGAAACTCCGTCCAGCTCTGACCACTGCCTGCCCCCTCCACAGACCGCCCTGCTCACAGATGACCACGGTCGCCTCCTCTCGCCTCCCTTTCCTCTTTCCACTTCAGTCTGCCCTTCAAACGGCAGCTGGAGCGGGGCTGTGATCTTAGAACAGGAAGTCCTGTCCTGTCCCTCTGCTGCCCAGGGCATTCCAGTAGCTCCCGTGTCACTTGGCATCGAGCCCTCAGCACTCCCTGTGCCCACAGAGAGTCGTCCATCTGGGTTCCCCGGCCCCGGTTCCGGTTCCTCGCATCCCTTCCACTCCTCCTTACCTGGCTGGGCTGCTCTGGTCCCGGGCTCTCTGTTTTCAGGGCCTGTGGACCATTTGTGTGTCCTCTGGGAAAAGTGACTCTTTACTAGGATAAGAGAAGAAATCACAACAAAACACCAAAACATCAGAAAAAGCTGGAAAAAAAATTCTAATTAACTGCCAGCATACTGTCACGGCACCTTTCTTCTTCATAATTTCATACACAATCTCACACCCAGACATAGTGCTGCAGATTTATGCTCCAAAACACAAGAATTCTGGAAAATCTATTATGTGAGATGCCTATCGAAGAAGAAAAAAAGGCTGGGCATTGGTGGCCCATGCCCATAATGCCAGCACTCTGGGAGGCCGAGGCAGGAGTATCCCAAGTTTCAAGCCCAGCCTGAGCAATTTAGCAAGAGCCTCTCTCAAAATAAAAAAGGGCTGGGGATGTAGCTCAGTGCCAAGGCCCTGGGTTCAATCCCCAGTGCCTCAAATGAAAGGCAAGGGGGAAGGAGGAAGAGAAAAGAAGAGAGGAAAGAGAAAGAGGCATTATTTCAAACTACGCAGCATTACCAAGTATACTCCTGAAAAGAGAGATGCCCTGCTTGGCCGAAGACCTGAATCTTGTATTCACAGTTTCACACTTCTGATGATTAGGAGAACCATTCCCACCACAGCTGGGCCTCAGTGTGATTCTTTCTCTTCCACCTTTTCCATGTCCTTACATTCAAAGCCTCTATCTTGCAGGCCTTAGGAGCTCTCCGCCTGTCTGTTTGTCTGTCCAGCCAGCCTGGCCACCTTGGTCTTCGATGTCCATTCATGTCTCCAGCCTGCCCTCCCCAGCAGCAGTTTCTGGCTCGCTTTCTCCTCTGCTCCCGACTTCAACAGTGCCGGAAGCTGTAGGCCTTGTCCATGCCAGGCCGGGCCCTCTCCCTGCGCCTTGGTGCCAGGCTGGCACAGGTGGCGGTGGGTGGTCCTGGCGCACACACACGTCCCAGGCGGATTGGCAGGAACTGAACTCCACGTGTTTGACTGTGGGGCTCAGGTCAGCCCCCCAGACCCAGTGAACCCCAGCTGTTTCTCTTCCTGACTCCCAGAGGCACCCGCGGCCACTCACCCAGCGCCCAGGGTGAGGAGCAGCTCGGTGGGCAGTGGGGGCAGGCGGACAAGACCTGCGCCAGCTGGGGTTAGAGGTCAGTGCATTGCCTGGCCGTGAGGACGGCTGCGGGGTCCCCGGGTAGGAGCCGAAGGCGTGGCCGGAAGCAGGGGAAGCGGCCCCTCCACCCCGACCTCTGCTGTGCACGTGGAGGGCTCCGCGTGCCTCTGCTTCCCCTGGGCACTGGAAGGGTAAAAAATACCAGAAATAAGATGGAGGCCTCTGTGTGCCCCAGGCAGCGGCACTGGACCAGGCCCCACAAGCGAGGATGTCGGAAAACTCAGATGCTCTTTTTCCCTACTGTTATCTGCTGGCTTCTGCTGGGATGGCAAGAATATACGCACTCTGCGCTGGTGTGGTGGCGCACGTCTGTCATCCCAGCACTTGAGAGGCTGAGGCAGGAGGATCACCAGGGTTTGAGGCCAGCTTGGGCTGCATAGTAAGTTCAAGGCCAGGTGGAACTACATAGCAAGACCCTGTCACAAAACAAAACAAAAACAACTCTAATCTCTGCCATATTTTGTGATCCCATTGTAGGATCACGTGTTGTATGTTTATCATAATCTACGAAAAGATTTTTCCTGATTTGTGAACTTATTTGCATGGAAAGTTTTGCATGGGTATAGAAATTAAATTTTTAATTATATATATTTTAAATTCACTTCATTTCAAAAGAATCATATTCTATGAAATGTAATGTAAAATTCAACCGTACTTGGGCTGGGATGTTTGTCATCCACACATCTACTGTAGAAATTGATAAGCACTGATCCTTTTATATGAATCAGAATTGCTAAAAATATTTTATACTTCTTAATTTACTCAAACATCTCTTAGAAAAATCTTCAGATAATTCTTTGGAAATATCATTACAGAGTTTACAATTCCCTTGTCTATTTTTTAAATTAAAATTTTTATATGAAAAAAGAAAAAAAAGACAAATGACCCAGGCATGGTAGCTCCAGCCCATAATCCCAACATTAAGGGAGGCTGAGGCAGGAGGATGACAAGTTTGTGCCCAGCACGGACAACTTAGCAACTTCACTAGAACTTGTTTCAAACAAACAAAAAATTGGCTGGGGGCAGTGGCACACACCTGTAATCCCAGCACTTGGGAGGCTGAGGCAGGCAGATCGCTGCATGTTCGAGGCCAGCCTGGGCTAAATAGTGAACTCAATGCGAGCCTGAACTACACAGTGAGATCTGTCTCAAAAAAAAAAAAAAAAAAAAAACACAAAAAACAAAACAAAAAACCAAAAAATTTTAGAAAGGGCTGGGGATGCACTCTTCCCATCTAATTGCACCCATGCACTCTCCAGCAGGAAATGCTGGCCTGGTCACCTGTGGTCACCATGGCAGCCACGGCCTACGAGGACAGCTGGAGGAGCACTGATTTCCTGCTTCACAGAGGAAGATGTTTAATTGTCTTTTGGGGATACCTCTAGGACCAGGAAGGGGAAGAGCAATCTCTCTCCCCACTCTCTATCAGCAAGCAGTAAGTTTAAAAGAAATCTTTTAATAAAGTTTTTATTCTGAGCAATTTGGACATATATGAGAGAACCTCTTCTTGAACCTCTGTGTACTCACTAAACAATTATCAACCAATGTCTGATCTTATTTTCCTATATTTATCTATGTGTTTACTTCTGGGATATATTGAAGCTAATTTGTGGTGACACACACTTGTAATCCCAGCACTTGGAAGGTTGAGGCAGGAGGATCACTATGAGTTTGAGGCCAGCCTGAATCACATAGCAAGACCCTGTCCAAAAAAAAAAGGCTAATTTGAGACATCGGTATTTGTTGAATATTTACTATATGTCAGATAGTATTCTAGATGCTGGGAATATATTTTATTTATTTATTTAGGTTATTTATTTATTTAAAGACAAGGTCTCACTATGTAGCCAAAGCTGGCCTTGAACTTGAAGCGATCCTCCTGCCTCAGCCTCCTGAGTGCACCACACTGAGACTGCTTTGCCACTCTATTTCTCCCCTACCAATTCCCACTTCTCCCACTCCTCCCCTCCCACAGGTGCTGACTCAGGAGAGCTTAGGAAATGCCCTGCATGCTGATCTCCACTTGGGTTTGGTCCTCCGCAAGCCTGAGACTGCAGAGCGCTGGGAGAACTTGTTTTCAGCAAAGAAATCCTGTGCGTAAAGGACTGAGTGCTGGGAACAGCTAAAGGAAGAACATCCCAGGGAAAGCATTCACCAAGTGCAAAGGCCCTGAGGCAGGAGCGGGTGTGCTGGGTTTGCAGAAAATTGGGGACCCTCACAGGGCCTGGTTAGAGAGGAAGGGGCACCAATGACAGATGAGATTGGAGAGTTGGGCCAAAAAGCATGGAGACAGAGGCCATGGAAGGGCTTGATTTTCCTCCTGGGGGAGCAGAGCTGAAAGATTTCCCCAAAGCTCTCGGTGCCCCTTTGTTCTCCCCGCTGCCTGCACTGCGCTCCAGGAAAGATCAGGACGCCTCTTTCCTCCTGGACCCCCAGCCGGCAGGGCCACAGCCATACATCGAGGAAGCCGCGCTGGACCCACAAGGGCACCAGGCCACCGTCTCCAGGTCCGGGCTTGGGGAGAAGAATACAAACAGGTAGATGGGGACAAGGAAATCAGAACTGAAAATTGTACTTTTAAAAAGACTGCAATTACTGAGACCCAACTGAAGTCACCCAAGGCATCCACATCTACCTTCCCTTGGTTAATTTTAGGCTCCCCCCTTCGTGACCGGCAGACCCCAAGCTCCCCAGCAATACTGAAATCCCAAACATTGGCTTCATGGACAAAGTAAAGAGCAGGAACCCGATCCTAAGATAAAGAGACAGGTTGAGAGAATCCAAAGAATGTTTAAATCGCCTATCTTAATAAATAAACAGAACTGGCCCATCCCTGCAGCAGGCCAATACCCATCTGGGGCTGGGCCACTTTTTCCTGGGGTTTCCATCCCTCAAGAGAAGCAGGAATGATCTCAGTTCCAAAAAGTAAGCACCTCCCTCTCTTGAGGGCCTGCTCTCTATTTCTTTGAGTGCAAACCTTTTAATTTCTGCCCTGTAAACCCTTCCCATGCCTCTTACTGACGCATCCTGGAAATTCTTTTTCCACAAGAGCCAGCAAACCTGTGTTGGGTGGGTTAGATTCCTTATCGCACCTTCGGGGACTCCTAGGACCCTGTCCGGTGACAGTTTTTCTGGACCAGAGCCTCACTGATCTCTCCATAATCACTTTTTTTGGGGGAAAACTTCAGAAGCCCTCTGCAGGGCAGCCTAACATGAAGCCAGCTACGTCTTTCCCCTAGATAAGTTCACCATTTATTCGTGTAGACTGCCAGATAGGTAAGCGTACAGATGCAGGGAGAGATACCATTTTAGAAATATGGATCAAAGATTTTCTTTAAAAACATGCACCAAAACAACCTTCACCAAAAATAATAATGGTTATCTCTATCAGATGACTTTTCTCACTTTTATTTATCTGTATTTTCAGAAATCTTCCTTCAATGTATATTTATTATTTTTGAAATAAGGACAAAAGCATTTACAAAAAGCAGCACAGTGGGATTCAAGGAAGCAATGAACTTTTCTGGAGGAATCAAAGAAAACCTTGAGACTTCGGCCTCTCGTGTCTTACACTCAACCAAACGCCACGCAGGGCTTTGTTTGGATCCTGGTCCTGCAAACCAGCTGTAAAAATATTTATAAGCTGAGAAACTGAACCTCTTTCTGGATACTGATGATAGTAAGGCAGTATTATTTTTATGAGATATGCTAATAGTATTTACAATAATGTCAGGAAAAAAATTCTTATCTTTTAAATAAACAGACTGACATTTTTATGGCTGACATGACATGAAACCTGGGAATTTTATGGGTAAATAATTCACCAGGAGGGCCGGTGAGATGGCTCAGCGGCTTAAGCGCCTGCCCGGCAAGCGCAAGGGCCCGAGTTTGACTCCCGGATCCCACATACGAAAAAGGGGCCGGTGATATCGCTCAGCGGCACGGGCGCCTGCTGGCGCGCGAGGTCCTGAGGTCGACCCCCCGGTACCCACAAAAAAAAAAAAAATAATAATAATAATAATAATAATTCACCAGGAGTATGAGGTGGCTGGGGACATAAAATCAAGAGAATGATCATGGGTTAATGCTTATTGAAGTTGGGGATTCGTGCATGGTCATTTCAATATTTTCTCTTTTTTGTTTGAAATTTTCTATAATAAAATATGCAATCATAATTGATGTAATAATGGATTTCCTATAACAAGCAAAAAACCTCCTTTCCATGTCTCTAGGGTTAAGACTCCACTCAGCGGCATCCTGCCTGCAGTCGTGAGCGTGTGGCAGGTGACAGTGCTGACAAACTCCCCCTGCACTGGGGGTCAATGCCACCAGTTCTGTAGTTTCAACGTAATTTTCCAAAATACTATTCAATGTTTATAGTGTACTTACACATAAAGTATTTTAACCTCTTTAATGTTAATAAAAGGGCTATTTTCGCTTTGAAACCTTTCCTGACCATCAATGCCGTTACTTGGATGCCACTTGAACTATCCATTTACATAAAGGACCCATAACACATCCTGGCCATAATTTGGTCACTGTCTTAGTCACTTTCCTTGTCACTGAGACACTATACCAACACCACAGCCTAAAAGAGCAGAGGTTGACTTTGGCTCAGGTTTCAGCCCACAGTCAGCTAGCTCCAAGGCAGGATGGCCCAGTGGAGGGCCGGGCGGAGGAGAGCTGCTCACATCATGGAGTCCAGGAAGCAGAGAGAGACCCAGAGAGAAGCTGGAGAGAGAGGTAAACCCTCCCTGGCCACAGCCCCAGTGACCCCAGGCCAGGCCCTACCTCCTAACAGCAAGTCAGCCATAGCTCCCGCAATCCAGCCACCTTCCAAAAGCCCTGCCTATGAGCACAGGAGGCTTTAGAGGGACATCTGGATCTAAACTGTAACAGTCACTTATATTTAAATGAGAACAGGGTGCTGCACATGAAACCTATTAACTAAGTAGTTGTCGCTGTGTTAATCAGTCTTTTCTCTCTGATAGATTATAAGACCAGCAGTGGCCACAGTCTTACCCGTCTTTGTAAACCCAGCAACTATCTAAACGCCCGGCACATTTCAAGTACTCAAAGACTATCTGCTAAATGAATGAATGGATAAATGAAATTTAGGATTCCTCCAACCGGAGACCTAGGTAAGTTCAGTGGGGTCATCTACAAGCCACAAGGACGTGGGTTAATTTATAGTTACGGCTTGCGCAGTGCTCCACAATTCACTGACCAGAAACACACAGTAAAGTTTCCAGACTGAGCGCGCATTTAACACATGCCTTTGAGTCCAAATAGCAGAGAACTGTAAGCTTCTCCTTTCATTTGAGCAAGCGGTCAATGCCCGCATCTTCCCTGACCTCCACCCCCTCGCGTCTCACGCAATGGTAAACACAGACAGAAAGGGCAGTGAGACAGCAAGGGGACAAAGGACGCAGCGAGCGCAGGGATCAGGTCAGCGACCACGTGACTCTGCGTCAGCGAAGGGCTACTGCACATAATAATGGATGATAGTTCTTTCACTCCCCAGCACCACAAAACGAAAGGGGAAAAAAGCCCCCCAAAATCTCAAGACCTTTTTTAAGGCTGCATTACAATATTCTGTCTTCAAAATGACTTGTTCAAAACAAGTTCCCACTTGATTCCCACAATAACGATGTGAGGTAAACAGATGCTGCCACCTGGGGTAAAGAGGAAGAAAGTAAGGAGATTTATTCTTCACTCGAAGGGATTTTAATGTCCTTCTATTTTATTTTTTATGATACATGTTTGCAGTATAATGATTGCACTCATCAAGGGGAGCTGGCACATGGACACAGCACAGCTTCGAAGGTTCCTTTTTTGTCCCCTTCCCATTTGCGAAAGATCTAGCTTCCTAACAGGATTTTAAAATATGACCTAATTTTTAAGAATGCAATATACTAGAATAATACTACCATGTTATCAGTCCCGAAAAAGACCTATTGGTAACGGGTAGATTTAGAAGTATTCCGTAAACCCCACAAGTAAGTATAATTTTTACGGAGCAATTTTTTACAATTCGCTTGGAAATAATCACACAGCAGACAATGCATTTCAGATTCGTAAGGGAAGTGTCTGAGTGACCTCCAAACTGAAAAGCCCCTGAACGAAGGAGAGGTGTTTGTCAGGTTGGTTGGTTGTTTGTTTTTAGGTACTTGAATACTAACTTGCTCCTTGAAAAGCAGGGTGCAGAAATCAAAGGCCTGATTGTGCAGCGCCCTTCTCTTGGGTCCTTATTCAGCCTGGTTCCCAGCAAGCCGCAGTTCAGAGGAAAAGGTCCAAGTTTTGTTTAAAAAACCAGCGGCTAAAGAGCTCACTCAGCACGCTGCTCACACTGGGTTGCCGTGGTCACCGTTTGACAGTCTTTGGCGAGCTGCTGTACGCAGCGACTCAGACCCTGACAATAGCCCCGGGACACAGGGAGCCCCTTCCTGCCTCAGCCACGGGAAGTGCTCTGCAGGGTCCTTCTCTGGAAGGACGTCCTTCTCCCTGCAGGACCGCTGGGACTGCCGGGTCCTTAGGTAACTGACACCTAGGGAAGAACTGTACGGAAGCGTGGCTCCCCCCCCGCCCCCACTGGAACGAAGGACAATGAAACTGCCCACGCTACTCGTCTGCTGGGGTTCTCACCCCTGGGGACCAGGCAGTGAGCTTTCGTCCTGTTTTCAGACCTAGGAGCGCGAAGGGGCTTTGCAGCAGTGTCTGAAAGGCTGCTCCTCGCATTTCGGAGTCCGAAGGAGCCCACGGGGCGGAGACACAGCAGCCCAGCAGGGCGGGCGTCCTCGCGCCCCGGCAGGCCGGGCTTCTCCGAGGGCGGCGCAGGGCAGCCGCCGCGTGGGCGCCGGGTGGAAAGGGGAGACGCGGGTCTGGGACAGTTACGCGCGGAGGCCCCGCAGCCGAACCCTCTGGCCGGGGCGATCCACCCGCCCCTCCTCGAGGCGAAAGGCGGGGACCGCAGCGCCGAGCCCGGCCCGGCGCGCGCAGGGCACCCCCACGACCGCGGCGGGCAGCGGCGCCAGGCGGCCGTCGCCTCCCGTGCGTCCCGGCGTCGAGTGACGCACAGCGCCCGCCCCCGGCGCGCACGGAGCCTGCGCCCGCGCCGCCTCCCGCCGGCACCAGGACCGCTGCGCCCGGCGACGCGCCCGGCCCGGCCGCCCGTTCAGCACCGCGGCGCGGACAGCGCCCCGCACGCGCGCCCGGCTCCGCCGCTCCCGCGCCGCCCTCGCCGCCCGCGCAGCCAGCGTGCGCGATGGGGATCCTGTGCGCCGGCGCCTGGGTCCTGGTGCTGGTGCTGCCCCGCGGCCCGGTCCGCGCGTTCCCCACGCCCGGGGGCGGCGAAGGTAGGTGGGCGCCGCTGCTCTCCCCACCCGCCCTGACTCCGCCGCGAGTGGAGCCGGCTCGGTCCCTGAGCTGCAGGTCACCCGCCTCGCTCCGCTGACCACGTCCTCTCCGTGCACCTTGGCAGAGATCAGTTTGCATTTGGAGGCAGAAGACAGGACCCACCCCCCCCCATAGAGCAATAACAACGGGTCGTTTTTAAATAATTATAACACGGGTTGTTTATTTCGAAGACGGGAGGGAGTGGCTGTTGTCCAAAGTGGCTTGGATTTTTTTTTTTCTAGTTTTACAACCTTCTCATAGTCTATTCATAACGTGTGCAGTAATGAGGAAAGAGCTTCCAGTGTGCCAGTAATGCCAATCCAAATTATGCTGGCTCTAGCTGAGAAGAGCTGGTGAGCCAAGTGTTAGAACTATGTTAAATTTCTGGTCAGGGAAAAAGATGGGATTCTATTAACACGGGAAATGCACCAACATAATAGCAAGGCCACACTGACAGTCGCTGTCACTGCGTGCAGTTGGTGGTCATGTTAATATATATTGTGTTTAATAGGCATCCAAAAATATTTCTTCTAATACGTGTTTTTTCTTTCCTTTTTTAAAAAAATATTTCAATGAGAGACATACTGTACCTTTCCAGTGCATAATTAAATTTGTGTGTGCTTATTCTAGACAAATCTCTACATAATAGAGAATTAAGTGCAGAAAGACCTTTGAATGAACAGGTAGGTCAGAAAAAATATTGTGAATGCCATTTTGTTTTGCTTTAGTTGTTATCATCGTTATTGTGCTGTGACATTTTTGCCATTTTAAATTTACAAACTGCAGGAGTTTAAAAGTAAATTAACAGAAATTAGGATGGGAAATCTAGTTCTAGGACTTTCTATGCCTTAACAGTTATGTATGCTGAGCTTTGTATAATACACAGGACAAAGTGTGTAATAACCCAGCAAGCACAACATCACAACCACTCTATTATAAGATTGCTTAATTTACCAGAGATTTTTCTTTTACCACTATTCTAGGAGGAGGGAATTAACACTTACAGAACATCTGCTCTTTATTTCGTCTCATTTAACCCTTATGACAATGCTTTGAGATAGCAGTCATTACACACGTTTTACAGAAAAAGGAAAAAGAAAACTAAATCCATAGAGATTAAATCATTTGACTCTTATACTTGGTAGTGAAGCAATGGTTTAAAACCAGGTCTATCTCTTGTTTGCGCCACAGATTGCTGAAGCAGAAGCAGACAAGATTAAAAACATAAACCCTCCAGGTAAAGAGAAAGCATATCAACATTAATTTAAATAATATAGGTTATGAGAATCTCTACTAAAATGGATATATTGTGCTTGGGACATTTTTTCCAGAAAACAAGCCAGGTGAAAGCAATTATTCTTTTGTTGATAACTTGAACCTGCTAAAGGCAATAACAGAAAAGGAAAAAATTGAGAAAGAAAAGCAATCCATAAGAAGTTCCCCATCTGATAATAAATTGAATGTGGAAGATGTTGATTCAACCAAGAATCGAAAACTGACCGATGATTATGATTCTACCAAGAGTGGATTGGAACATAAATTTCAAGGTAAATGATATAAAAGAACTTTTTGCTTCCTAGTTTTTCTAATTTGGAGTTTCTCATTATAGGTTAAAAGAAAGTTCCATATTTTAAAAATATCCTTTATACATTCATAAATTTTATTAGTCAAATTGAGATAAAGCCCAAATTTACTGATAATGTGCAAAAATTCTGCTCTATAAAATCCTGAACTTTATTTTCTCCTCAAGGATTCTTTACTGATGCTTTGAAAAAAAATTTAAAATCTACTGTCTATATTTTACATTATTAGATTCATTTAATATTTCAGTTTATTTTAGCAATTAGCACAAAATATCAGTAATTCTCAAATAATTAGATAGATAAAACTTCCCCCAAAGTAGAATATCACTATTTTCTTTTCAATATTTTCCTCCTACCTATACCCTTTCATCCTCACTTTTCTATGGCTTTGTTTGTCATCTGTACCCTGACATCCCCAGTCGCTCACCCCGATTTTTCTGAGCTGGAGACCTGTTTGTCTATCTAACCTGACATCTTCCTTTGGAAGTCTCAGATGCCCCTCAGACTTAACGTGTCCAAGATTAAACTCATGATCTCTATCCACTTCACTAGCCCTCTCAGCATGTTTGTTTATTTGTTTGTTTGTTTGCGACAGGGTCTCACTTTGTAGTGCAGCCTGGTCTTGAACTCACTGTGGAGCCCAGGCTGGCCTCGAACTCACAGCGATCCTCCTGCTGAGTGTTGGGATTGCAACTGTGCGCCCCCATGTCTGGCTCAGCATAATCTTTATGTAGGAAATATGCTGCTGTCCATCCAATTTCTCAAGACAGAAATCTAGAATTCAACTGTTTCTTTTTTCCTTTGCCTCTCAAATTCTAATCTGCCAAATTTTATTAATTTCACCTCTAATCTATCAATTTGTTTTACGTACAATCAAGGGAACTAAACTATCCCACTCACCACCATCCTTGTCCAATCTCCAGTCCTGTCTCACTTGATCAATAGCAAAATCTATCGGTGACCACCAGAGTGGCCTTTACAACATGCGATGTGAGCGTGTCATTCTTTTGCTTAAAACCTATCAGTAGATTTTCATTCTTCGTGGGATAAAACCCAAAACCCTCAAGTGGCATCCACAGTCCATTGCATGTACTGGTTCCTGTCTACATTTCTAGGTTCATCCAGCACAGGTGATTGGATACCAGTCTTGCTGCTTTCCTTCATGACATTGAACATAGGCTGCAACTTTACATTCATAAGTGTAACTTCCTGTGATTAACGTCTTTCTCCAAAACTAAACCCTGAACTTCCGAAGAACAGAAACATCACAGCCCAGTGCCTGCATGCTCGTGAACTCACTGAGCAACTTTGTGAATGAATAAATGAATGAATGAGAAAAAGAATGAGGACCTCATTCTAAGTGAATTGCTGTACCTATGCACTGAGGAAGAGAGCGCAGTCTCCATCCTGCAGGCCAGTGCTTAGGAGTGAATGCAGGGTTTCTTCTATGTCTTGATTTTGTTCCATAGCAGCAAGAGAATCATGCTGATTATTTCTGATTGCCAGAAAACAACCACCAATCAATCCGACTTTCCTAGGGCATCGTAGCCTGAGGAGCATTCAGAAATGTTTGGTGCATCTGTGGGGTGGGGTGAGGCAATGGTTTGTATTTTGCCATATATCCTAATCTATGCTACTCAGGGACTTTTTGTTGCTATTGTTGTTTTGAGATGAAGTCTCACCATGCAGGTCAGGCTGGCCTTGAACTTACTATGTAGCCCAGGCTGGCCTCAAACTCGTGGTGATCCTCCCACCTCAGCCTCCCCAGTTCTGGCATTACAGGTGTGTACCACCATGTCCAGCTTAGGGACATTTTAAAGAATAATGGGGGCTGGTGAGATAGCTCAGCGGCATAAGCACCTGCCTGGCAAGTGTGAGGTCCTGAGTTCGACTCCCGGTACCCACATACAAAAGAAAAGGGCCAGTGATATCACTCAGTGGCACGGGCACCTGCTGGCACACGAGGTCCTGAGCTCAACCCCTGGTACCCACAAAAAATAAATAAATAAATAAATTCTACTTTTTAACCTAAAATATTTGGGCTAGAAATAGACGATGGGCATAACTGCATGCAAAACAGATTTAAGCACTTTGAGCGAACTGACCGTTTGGTTTAGTAAAGCGAACAGTCTGTGTTTGACTGGACCAATCACAGCGGTTGTGCACCCAAGCAGAGACATGGGTCTGTTTGTGATTTGACCACTAACCATTTTTTTTAGATATATAATTTTAATATTTAATTTAAAATAAAACCAAGGCTGAATTGCATTGGGAGAGAATCTCTGATTTGTAGGATATAGGACTTTTTAAAAAATCATAAAATTACAAGTCATTGATGATTGACCACTAACTTGAATGACTGCTTTTTAAATTGTCCAACATTTCATTACCATCTCAAGTAGGGTTAGGACCGCCAAGTGCTACTCCGCGTAGCTTTAAGTTTATGGGTGAGCTTCTACTCTCCCCTCATGCCTTGCGAGTCTAGAACAAGAGGGGTTGGAGCCCTGAACGTGAATGGACCTCTGAGTTGGGCAGACTTCATCAGAAGGCTGGGTGATCTTCCCAGACCTAAAAACACCTTCAGGAATCCTCCCAATAAGCTTGTACTATGGGCCTATCCACTCTTTTCAGTGTTTTCTGCAGTATGCATGACTCAGGACTTTTCCAAGTTTCTTTTATGTGGTGGTGCCTTGGGGCTCCTGTGTGTGTCTGTATTAGTTAGCGTTCTCCAAAGGAACAGAATCAAAATACAATATATGTATGGTTAAACAGAAGCACCCCAGTGGCCGTCTGCTGGATCAGAGAGGGAAGAATACAAAATGGCCCTCCGCGCGCTAGAGAACCGGAGCTCTGGGCCCAGTAGCAGCTCAAGGATGCCTAGAAGCTCACTGCGGGCACAGTCCCTGTTGGGAAGCTGAAGAGTCTGCACTGGAAGGCTGAGGGAACTGAACGTCAGCATCCAAACGCAAAGGCGAAGACTAGCGCTCCTCTGAAGAGAAAACAAACTACTACTTCTTTCCTTTTTTATTCTGTCCAGGCCATGAGCCTACTGGTTGGTGTCACCCACATCCACAGAGGGTCTCCCCGCTCAGTTTGCAGCCTACATATCAATCATCCACAGACACCTGAAATTTACTTATCTGCCAGGCGGTTCTTAAGTCAAGTTGACATCTCACAATTGATGATCCCAACATCTGTCTAACCCACATTTATTGTGTAATTACTGCTTCAGATTATGAATGAGAGAGTAAGGTCCATGCAGTCCAGAGCCATCCCTGACCTGTTCATCACTATTTCCAATACGTGTCCGGCACATATTAAAACTTTAATAAAAGAATTACTGAGCAAAGGAATGCTTAGTATTTATATTAGCTGCTAGGGATTCAAGACCTAAGTGAGTTGGGGCATCCCAAGTGACCTTGACATCTCCTCGGGATGTTGCGGCCTCTTCACAACAGGAATGGCTTCTTTCTGAGGGCAGACAAGGAGGGCAAAAAAGCCCTTTATGGGGTCGTTATGAGTTATTCTGTAGTAGCAGAATAGAGGAAGTCGTGGGGGTTACTCCACCCATTTTAGAAGTGCCAAGGGAAGTTGGAGGAAGGCGAGGCACGATGGCCACGAACTCCCTCCCTACCCCGTGCAGAAAGTAGCGTGTTTCCTCAGCGAGTTCCTGACGCGCTCCCTGTTGGGAGGTAAATGAACTGAGAAGCTCATTACAGTTATTTTCCAGCTCCCGCAGGCAACCGAGACTCTGCCTTCTCCGGATCCTGAGGGATCGGTGGGCACGGGGACAGTTTCTTCCGCCTCTGCATGCACCGAGGCCGACTGGGTTCCCGAGAGCCTGGCTCGCAGCCCACACGTGGAAAAAGTCAGACCCGAAGCCAGGGAGTCTCTGCTCCTGAGAAGCACGAAGAGCCCCGTTCTCATCGAGCCAGGAGGGGACCTGGTTTTACAGTTTTTTCACCCTTTGGGGCTTCTCTGCTTCTTTGTCACTCTGGTTCTCGGGGCTCACAGGGCTCGAAGCTCCGCAATTACACCGCACAGAGAACTTCCCGTCCTCTGTGTGCTGACCCGTTCACCTCCCTCAGCTTCTTTCCAAACTCCAGGAAGGCACTTTCCTTGGGGCTACGAATGCCACCATCTCCATGGAGTCTGAAGAAGGGCCGCAGGAGAAATTTGTCCAAATCCCCAAAAGGCTTGAAGAAAAGGTGCAGTCAATCAGAATGTAACACAAGGCTGTTTCTTTCTGAGTAAATATGATGAGGATTATCTGGGTAAAATCTGGCTAGGGAATTCAATTTTTACTTTCTCTAGAAATAACTAGTTTATTTCAAAATCCAAATCCACTGTACAGAATTACAATAGTACATTTGCTTTCATATAGAACTGAATGGTTCAGAGGTAATTTTCCATCGTATTTCAACCAATCCTTACTGTATCCCAAGAAATTGCTGCCATTATTATTATTTCCAGTGGACCAAGGATATTACTGGGCTTAAATTTTGGTCTTTTTGATCTTCCTAAAGGTGGCAGGGAGAGTTAGGGGCCTTGTGCATTGGTTCTGCTCAAGGTGAGAAGACTGAAGAGTCCCGGAAGCTCCCCCTGGGTATGGGCCCTGCCTTTAGTCTGCAGTGCTGCTGCCAAGCGCACCCTGTTAAAGCTCTGGAGGCACATTCGCATGCTCCTCTGCAAAGATTTACATATTGCTTTGTGCAGATCTATTGCTGTATTCAAAAGTTTCAATCCCAGGCTCATATAATCAATTCCCCATTCTCTTAAGAATGGGACTTGTGGGGCCAGTGAGATCGCTCAGCGGCATAAGCACCTGCCTGGCAAGCGTGAGGTCCTGAGTTCGACTCCCGGTACCCACATATGAAAAAAGGGCCGGTGATATCGCTCAGCGGCACGGGCACCTGCTGGCGCGCCAGGTCCTGAGGTCGACCCCTGGTACCCACCAAAAAAAAAAAAAAAAAAAGAATGGGACTTGTCATGTTAAGCTGCCTTCCATGAAGATACTCAGACACATAGAAGTAAATATTCATTCCAGGTAAGTCATAAAAATCCTCAGTTCACACTCTGGTTCTAGGTGTGAGCCTGTTTCCCCCACCCCTAGCCCAGGAGTTTGGTCTGCAGAGGGAGCACGGGAAGAGATTTCCCCCCACCCCCGGTTCAGAAGTAGAATGTCAAATTGTATAATATAATAAATTGAATAATATAACATGTTACATTTGAATAATATGGTGTACTATATAAATACAGGATACTATGAAAATAAAAAATATTGCTTGCATTATTAGTGATGATAATAAATAGGTATTTTGTGTCTTTAGCTCTTATAGCCACATAAGCTTCCAGAATTTCCATTGTCATGTAGGTTCTTAGCTTGAAGCCCAATTTTATTTCAAACCAAGGGTTTATGTGGACTGAGCATCACCATAAACACACCTCAAACATATGTGAGGGTAGAAAAGCAAGGCATAGATGATAAGTATAATACGCTATGTGAAACCATGACCACCATGTTTGTGACATTGTGGTTGCTCTGTCTAGATGACCCAGATGGCCTTCATCAACTGGACGGGACTCCTTTAACTGCTGACGACATTGTCCATAAAATCGCTACCAGGATTTATGAGGAGAATGACAGAGGAGTGTTCGACAAGATTGTTTCTAAACTGCTGAATCTTGGCCTGGTAAGTCGTATGCATGAGAGTAGGGAGCCAGGCCACTTCACCTAACTCAAGTACCCCGATGTTCGTAACCGATCTACTTCGTACTAGCGAGGGTAGGCTGCCCTTGAGGAGTTTATATTTTATCAGAAGAACTAGATGAGCACACAAGCCCAGCCATCCCACAGTCCAGAGAGTCCAGCTGGGGTAAAGAGGGACTTCCCCTGAAGAGGTGTTTGAAGGGATCTCAGAAGGACAGTTGGGATGTCACCAGTGTAGGTAGAAGAAGTGGCAATAAAGGGACTAACAGGAGCAATGGCAGGTGATGTGCGTAAGAAACTCTCAGCAACCTAATGTCACCCAGCCTCAGCCTGGCCGCCTGCCCTGACCATCCTGGCAGGTTTAGCAAGATGTTAGCCTTCCAGAGTCCCAAGCTGGTCTGACCCGGGGCCACAGAGGAGACATTCTCAAGCTGTCTCTCAAAGTAAGGATTCCTGGGTTTTACAGGCAGGCTGACAGTCACGTGGTTGGTGGACCCAAGCTGGCAATGACACAGGCATAGAAGGAGTCCAGAAAGAGCCCTAAGAGTCCTCTTCTAAATACGTATGTTCAGTACAGAGCTTAGTCTAGATTTTTTTAATCACAAGCATGAGAATAGCAGTTATATGTGTTTTGCCCCTTTATAACAGATCACAGAAAGCCAGGCGCACACGCTGGAAGATGAAGTAGCAGAAGCTTTACAAAAATTAATTTCAAAGGAAGCCAACAACTATGAGGAGGAGCTCAATAAATCCATAAGCAGGACTGAGAACCAGGCTGTCAAAATCCCAGAGAAAGTGGTATGTGTGTGTGTATGTTAGGCTGTGTGTAAATGCATGTGTGTGCATGCATGTGTGCGTGAGTATATCTGTGTATAATTAGTACCTTCCTTGATGCCAAAGAAGGTTTGGAGCATGCGGCGTTTTTAGCCCACTTGAAATGAGTATAAGGTAAAAGATATAAATGTACTATACTGCAAAAATAATTTAGAGTTTACATATCATAGTCTGTTATATAGCAAAAGTTACCTATTATGTCACACTGTAAGATAACACTTAATATGCAAAATAACAATATCACATAATGATGACTGTGTATAGTTTAGTGTCCTGGAACCAAATACCTCATAGCTCTTTCGGTGTTCTGTTTCCATTCACAGTAGGTGTTATCCATTTTTTCCTTGGCATTAACCAACCTATGAGATCTTTCCCTGCTCCGTGAATTCACTTGAAAACCCTAGATGAAGCTGGCCCTAGGAAGATACCCAACTCCTCGCCTCTCCTCTGGTTTTCCTGACCCCTGGTCCTCCTGTCCTCCAACAGCAGATCTCAAATACAAAGAAAGCGCATACAGACTTGGGGTTCTGTTTTAGAGGGACCGTAAAATAGAAATCAGGTCTGTTTTTCTTTTTTACCAGAGAGCCTAAAAATGCTCTCTACTTTCAATCCCTGCCTGCTGCCATCTATTTAAACAGCTTCTAACAATCCACCCTCTCTTAAAAAACAAGACAGCAACGCTTTGTAGATTTATCAAAGAACTCATGACTCAAGCTTATGGGTCTGAACTGAACCCAACGCAGCTATTTTCGTGATCTTGCTCTCATTACCTAGCTACCGAGTACCAGCTGTGTACCAAGCACTGAAAACACTGTGCTCATTTTCAGAGATGCCAGGCCTGCCCTCGAGAAGGTTCTGGTCTGGGGGAAGAGGTGTGCAGTCCTCAGATGGCCCTCATTTTCATCACAACAGCATGATCCTGCGAGGCCTCAGAAAGAGGACTCTGTCCTGCACCGGGCAGGCGACCGGCGCTGAGAGCTGAAAATCAGCTTGGATCTTGACCATGAGAGGCAGAGGTGGAGCGGGAAGCGTGGGGATCCAAGCAATGGACAGGACAGTGCTGGTGACACAGGCAGAGACAGCAGGGAGGGACGAGACTGGGCGTGGACCCCGGCCGGACCGTGCAGAGCCCCGTCAGCCTGGTAGAGAGTGAGCTCCACTACCAGAGCCGTGGGAAACACCAGAGGATTCCGTTGTGATTTATAAAGAGGTTTATTTAGCTTACAGTTCTGAAGTCTGGAAAACCCCAGATCAGGCCGCCATATCTGGCATGGGCCTTGTGCTTCTCCCCACGCACGGCGGAAACGCAGAGGAACGAGCAGGCGTGGGGGCAGGACAGCGAGGGGCTGCCAGCTCACTGAGGATGACCTGCTCGGCCAGCTACGGCCGTTCCCGCAAGAGCACTAACCCGCCTCGCAGGACAGGTGCCAGCCACTGCCTGCTGACCACTTTCCCCACCGTACAGTCCGACATCAGCGGGAGTTCAGACAGAGGCAAACCCCACCCCAGCGGGGTTTAAGCCACACGGCAGAGCTTAAGCTGAGGCACTTTGGGTTATGTTAAAGTTATGTTAACATAACTAAATTATGTTAAAAACATAACTCTAGCTGCCATGTGGAAAGCGAGTGTTGAGAAGAAATTTGAGAGGGGTAGGGTGCCAGTTAGAGAGAGAGAGCTGGGAGCAGAGTAGGGTAGGACAGAGAGAGGGAGAGAGAGAGCAACAGAGAGACAGAGAGATGGACAGAGAGACAGAGAGAAGGAGAGAGACACATAGAGACAGAGAGACAGATGAGAGAGAGAGATTTGCTATGCAGTTGGGAAGCAGGACCAGCGAAGCCACTGGTGGAGTGGATGGAGGGAGGGAAGAGCGGGAGGCTCTCAGATTCCTGCTGGTCCATGGAATGGCGAGTAGACCACTCCTAAGATGGGGAACAATGAACAAAATCAGATCTTATACACCCACCCAGACGGCCGTAAAAATGTCACCCGCAAATACTCAGGTGTGGCCACCTGCTGCTGCTGGACCTGCTGAAAGAGTTCGTACGGAGGAGTGGGCCTGTCGTGCTTGGGAGAGGTGTGACCGCAGCTAGCCTCAGAGACAGCAGTCGGCCAGGAGCGACGGCGAGGACCCCGAGGCCCGGACCTCACCCGTCCACTCCCCCGAGTGGGAGCCGCGACTCCGGCGCCCTCTGGTCAGGGCGCCCGCCTCTGAGCCCCGGGGACTTTTCTGGAGACCGTGCTGCCCAGGAGAAGGTCGCAGCCGCGGGAGGAGGGTTCCTGCCCTCGCACTCAAGCCACCACAGAGAGAGGGGTGAGCTGATGTTTCATGAGTTCTAACCAAATGCTTGCTTTTTATTCATTTTCCCCCCTCACTGGAGACCCTGAAGGCAGCGATTCAAAATGGTTTTACACACGGAGAAAGTGATGAAACTGTGTCCAACGCGCTGACGATGGCGAATGGCTTGGAAAGGAGAACCAAGACCTACAGTGAGGACGACTTCGAGGAGCTCCAGTACTTCCCGAATTTCTACGCACTGCTGAAAAGCATCGATTCAGGTAACAGTTGGGTTTTCCGACCATGTGGAACAGAAATGGTAATTCTAGGGTATGTGTTGGCTGGGTTTTTCTTCCTGTTTTCATTCTCCAAATACAATCACCGGTGCTGCACACCACGGCCGTGGGGAAAATCGTTCACAACTGTTTTTCAAAAAAAGTGCACTGGTCATGGGACTGTTTAGGAAAGGGCAATCAGGAAAGGTGGAGTTTCTGGATGATGTAATCTTCTTGCTCACAGAGGGTCCGTTTTATTTGTTCAGCAAACAGTGAACATCTGCTGTGTACAAGGTACAGGAAAGGGTGTCCTGCAGATAGGAGGTGAGCCAGACAGTGTCCTGCCCCGACCTATTCAGCCGCAACGCCCACTGCAGCTCCTTTTTGTTCTCAGCTTTATTGGGATATCATGGGCAAAAATTATAAATAAAGGTGTACAACCTGATATTTTAATATATGGATATTCACTGTGAAATGATTATGATAATCAGGCTAATTAGCATGCCCATGACCTTGCATAAGTACCTCCTCCTCCTCCTCCTCCTTCGCCTCCACCTCCTTTTTCGCTTTTGTTGTTGTGAGAACATTTAAGATCTACCATCTCAACGAGCTGCAAGTACACGGTCCAGTACTGCTAATACAGTTACCACGCTGTCTGCTCCCCACACGTATTCCCCACACGTAATTGAAACTTTAACCCTCTGACCAACATCTCCCCACCTTCCCCTCCCCAGCCCTGGGCAGCCACCCTACTCCCTGCTTCTGTGAGTTCGACTCTTAGATTCCACATACATTTGGCTCTCAGCGTCCAGAGGCCTGGTTCCAGCCTCCCTCGGGCACCCAAATTCCACACATGCTCAAGTTCTTTATATAAAACCATGTAGTGTTTTCACATAACCCACTCACATCCTCCCGTGTGCTTAAATCATCTCTAGGTGTCTTATAAACCCAATACAGGTAAATTTACCTAAATGCTTGTTATGCTGTATTGTTTAGGGAACAAAGACAAGAAAACATCATGTTTGTAATGACTCATTTTTCCTTGAATATTTTCAGCCCCTGGTTATTTAATCCCTGCATATGGAGCCCACAGATGCCAGGGCTGACTTGAAGTGAGATCATGGAGGCTCTCTCTGCGTCTGGCTTATTTCACTTAGCATCACGTTTTCTAGATTCATCTGCACAGTGGGGGAAAATAAGAAAATCGTGCCATCTGTCAGTGCATCTTTTAAAGTTTTCCACTCTTCGTGGGAATGGGGTATGGAATCTGGCTTATCCGTCTCTACAGGAGTCAAGACCTTGCTTTATAGACATTTCCAGTTTCAGCCTTCAAATGAGCCAAAAGAGACATTGGATAAAAGGAAGCCAGGAGCCCAAAACACATTTGGGATATTATTTGTTGTTGTTTTAAACAAATTCCTCAATGTGTTCCATCTCTTCTCTCATACGTGCACTGAGTTAACTGGAGGATTTCGGTCCATGTTTATTTTTGGTTAATCTGCAAAGAGGATAACAATGGCAGATGCTTCTGTTACTGTTCAGACAGAGGCTCTTGCATGCCCTTCCCGGCCTTTCTTCTCCCTTTCAAAAATGCAGACCAGCCGTGGTGGCACACACCTGTAATCCTAGCACTGGGGAGGCTGAGGCAGGAGGATGTGAGTTCAAGGCCAACCTAAACTACATAGGGAGACCCTGTCTCAAAAACACAAAGATGCAGCCCCAGACTGAACCTCTACATCGAGACACTAACTGGAATCTCCCTCCCCCAAGACGCGACCTTGGCGTAAGCTTTCATTCCCGAGAATACTGCCGTCCTTTAGCTGTGGACACCAGCCGATGCACTGGCCCTCTGCGGGCATCTGCAGGGCTGGTCTGTCTCGAGGGTCCCTTCTGAGCCACCTTGCCCTGCTGGTTGGCAGGTGCCCAGCTCAGGATCTCAGACATCCTGGTGAGTCTCACGTCACCAGGGCAGAGCCAGACGTGGCACCACGCAGACAGAGGACGTACGCGGATATCTCATCACTGTGGTGCCTGGGGGATTGCGTAGTTCTCTCTCAGGGTGTCTTCCCCACCTCTTCTGTTTCTCTTCCAAACTGTGGGTTTTATGCGTTTTAAAAATCCCACTGTGTAGAATGTTATGTTGTTTTTATCTTCCTGTTTCCCTCCTCGCATTCCTTATTGCCTTTATTTTTCTAGAATTTTAATTTAATTTTTTTAATTGAGGTCTTTGTTGATTTTGTCTTTCTTACCCTCAGTCTGAGCCAACTGAGAAATAAAAAGCAGGTAGAAACCCAAAATATCACCTCTGTTCTGAGAAACACTGGGGTCATTTTACACCCTTTGACCAACCCCTCTCTTGCTCACACCTAGCCAGCTCACTCTCGAGGCTGTGAGGACAGTGGAGAGTAAGTGTTCTCGCCTCCACGGCCATCCTGAGCGAGGCAATGCACAGGTTAGTTAGCCAGGTCTAACCAGGCAGGGTGCGTGTGGACTTCCAGGCATCAAGGTAAATACATCCATTTTTACCTATCAATTTCTTAAAAATAAATTTGAAAAAGTATGTAAAGCACCGGGTTATAGGATGTAGCATGGTGCGAGAACCATCTTGCTCTCTCCCTCCCTGAGCAGCCAGTCCCGGTGATGGTTTTGGTCTGCAGAGCAGGCCTGTATCTGGCTCCTTCCTTCCAGTGTCCCAGCTGGTGGAGGAAGAAAGATTCCAAATCCCTGTCAGTCAGTAAAAGTAGACCGGTGGCTGCTGTGTAACAAGCATGTCTGTGGGGAAGATAGGGTGGGGGAGGAGTATTTGGAGAGCAACTTCCATGACAGCTAAAAGAATAGGAAAAGTAAGCTCCCCTCTAGCATCTGAATTTGTTTTTCTTCTCTTCAAAAGTAGAGCCAGGGCCAGTGAGATGGCTCAGTGGCGTAAGCGCCTGCCTTGCAAGCGCGAGGGCCCGAGTTCGACTCCCAGATCCCACATACGAAAAAGGGGCCGGTGATATCGCTCAGCGGCACGGGTGCCTATTGGCGCGCGAGGTCCTGAGGTCGACCCCCCAGTACCCACAAAAAAAAAAAAAAAAGTAGAGCCAGATTTTTTTCTGGTTCCAGAAGTAATACATTTATATTCAAGTAATACATGAGCTACGAGGGCACCACTAGGCATCTCACCCCACTAAAATGCAGAACAGAATGCCAAATACAAAGGGTTCCCAAGAAAGAGCCTGTTACCTGGGCTAAGTTGGAAGGGAAGAGAGTGACTTATTTACTGTTTGATCACTGGAACATTTTTACCATTTGCATATTCTCTTTCAAAGGAAATAAAGTTTAAAAAGCAATATATACAATTGTTAGAAAAATCCAACTTGGATTTAAAGAATAAGCATGAGGTATGATTGATAAATACTGTAAATGTTCACATTTTTAAAATATATTACAGTAAAAGACACATTGTCATTAACTTCCCTCGAAATCCTTCCCCTCATTTCAAATATACTCACCCCATGGTTCTTGGCACTTTCTGCAGCAGCTCTGGAGTGCTTTTTCCTGAGTGTCTCCAGTAGCACTGTCATGGCTGCCTCAGTGTCCTGAATCGATTCAAAATATCTATACTTTTCATGGTCACTTTGACTTTGGGGAAGAGCCAGAAGTCATACAGTGCCAGATCTGGTGAATAAAGTGGATGAGGACACAGCGTCACGTTTTTACGAGCTGCCTTTCCACTGGATGGCACACAGCAGCAACATTCACCGTATTTCTGATCACACATTGTAAACACAAGGACTTCCGGAACGGCTTCCCAAAGTGGCAAGAATGATGATGGGATGAATGTCCTTGAAGCAAGGGGGAATATTGGGAGGGGAATCAATGGCAGTATGTCTTTTACTGTAATAAATTTTTAAAATTTAAATATTCACGACATATTTTGATCACCGGTGTATATGTGTTCTTATTTCTGATGATGGGAATTAAGCTTAATTAATGAATACAGATGTTCTTATCCGCAAAGATTTGCCACCTGAGAAAGATTGTTAGGCAGCAAACTTCTTCCCTCCTTTCGGTGTGTGTGATCTTAGGGGGAAAGCTGTCTCTTCATATGTAGTCTTTAGATGAAATTAAACCTTAACGGAAAGTAATAACTGCCCATTTCTTCAGAAGTTTGGTATAGCTGTACAGTGCCCTGTATTCCCAGTTAAGTCTTAGATTTTCTTTTTTGTAAATTCAATGTATGTGGTTTTAGCTATAAATGTAGGGAGAAATAGTTCAATAAGATGTTGTACTTAATAAATTGGTATGAAAGACGAAGCTATTCTCCACTGATTTTCTTTAAATTATTTTGTCCTCTTCTATAGAAAAAGAGGCAAAAGAGAAGGAAACACTGATCACCATCATGAAAACACTTATCGACTTTGTGAAGATGATGGTCAAGTATGGCACCATCTCTCCAGAGGAAGGGGTTGCCTACCTTGGTGAGAAGCCTAGCTGTTCTCTTCTTACTGTGATGGTTTTTGTTGTCCGAAGCAAATTAGGGAATTGGTAATAATTTCCTCACTTAATTGATAATTTATGCTCAAACAGCCCAAATCACCTGGGTAATCAGAATTCCCCGGTGTGATGATGAATGCAAATGAAATTAACCAGAAGTCAGCTCTCTTTCCAGATCTAACTTGAGTATAATCATTTCTCATTTATTGTATTTAATGTTATTACCATTTTCTAATAATTCCCAGAGTGGCAATCTGATTAAAATTTAACTCAATTTTTTTTCCATTGTGTTTGGAGGGTTGGGACTAAGAGTCCTCATTGGACCTCAGGGTCCTGGCTCCTGGTCCCCATGCTGTCGTGCGGGGAGGTACTGAGCCTTGGGGCCTCACCTTCTGCATCCATCAAGTGAAGGACTCTGTTGTCTCTAACCAGGATGCAAAAGACCCAGGGACCAAAGCTGGCTCAACACCTGTAAGAGAGCATCTCTTCCCAGAGGCCCTAGCCTGCCTCTCACTGGCCTGGTTTGAGTCATGTGCTCCTTCCTGAACCAATCGCTGTAGCCTAAAATTGGGCCATCCTGATCGGTCAGCCCAGGACCACTCAGCCACTCTGGAGCTGAATGTTGAGAGTGACAGAGGGCTGGGTGTCCTGACCACAGGTATTGCATAGATCAAAGCACAGGTGTCCACTCTAGGTCTCAAGCCTGGAAGTGTCCCAGGAGTGGCCAGCGAGAGGTAGAAGGGACTTTTGCAGTTAACCAGATGATCTTGGATTATGTGCCTATCCATCCCAGAGTCTAGGATTCCTAGAGATTAAATCTAGGCCAGAGTACATTGCTAGCAGCATTAATATATTTTGAATTGCAGTGTGGTATTTCTGGTAAGCTTTAAACATTTTTAGGACAAAGTTTGATAACATCTCTTAGAAAATGATATTCCTTCCCTTTCTTCCTCCAGAAAACTTGGATGAAACAATTGCTCTTCAGACAAAGAACAAGTTAGAAAAAAATGCTATGAACAATAAAAGCAAGCTTTTCCCAGGTAGGATTTACTTAACTATTTTTGCAGCTTTTAGAAGAATAACCCTTTTGAGTGATAAATAATGACTGTCAATAAACATTAATAAAGAATTATAAATTTCACAGTTAAGTATCTCAGATCTAACCATAGGATTAAGTAGATATAACCTTACTAACTGTGTGCTCCATTTTGGCATAGAAATCTGACACCCACAACCTTGAGCAGGAGAGGTTTATTTTGGCTCATGGTTTCAGAGGGTTCAGTCCATAGTTTGCTGCTTCAAGGCAGAAACATCATGGTGCAAGGGTGTAGTAGAAGAAGCTCCTCAACCCATGGCATCCAGGAAACAGGGAGCAAGGGAAAGGTACTAGAGAGGAAGGGGCCAGGGCCCAGTATGGTCCCCAAGGCCATGCCCCCACGGCCCACCCAGATACACCCAGATGTGTGCATTACTAATCCTATTACCTAGACTTTTCTCAAACTGATCAAGTTGACAATCAAGATTAACCATCCCAGAAGGGAAAAGGCTGTATCACAGAGCCAGCAGCCCTTCCCTAGTCCTCTGTGCATTCTCCACAGTCCCTACTTCTTTTCTCCCCTCTGGGGTGGTCTGTGACACCACATAGTATGATGTGCCTCCTTCTCTTGGTTTCTTTAGTTCTGCATCTCCAGCCATAACCCTACTCAGCACTGCTCAACTGTGGAAAGCCTCCTTTCAAGGGGGTGGTGGAGTGAAAGAGAAAAGATTGAGAATTGTTCCTCTGTAATTTTTGGCCCTATCAGGGAAATTATGTACATATCCTTGATAATGTTTTAGAGCCCTTTAAAATAATGGTTTTAGGGCCAGTGAGATAGCTCAGCGGCATAAGCACCTGCCTAGCAAGCACGAGGTCCTGAGTTCGGTTCCCGATACCCACATACAGAAAAAATAAATGAATAAAAAATAAATAAATAAAATAAAATAATGCTTTCATGCCTTCCATAATGACAAAGGCAAGAAACAAAATTGTACATCTATGAAAAACATATATACACAGTTTCTATATAATATATGTTATACGCCATAGTGCACTAGCGGATGTGTGACACAAGAACTGATTTCTTTTTTTCTTCTTTGTTATTTTTTCAATAATACAATAAAATAATTTTTATTTTAAAAGATGTATTGTTCTGCTGCTTGAGGCTGCTATCGTATTGGCTCCAGGCATGCATAACCTTTGTTTTAAGGGGTTACCTATTTTGGGGTTGTGATGTTTTAATCTCAGCATGAGGTTTCTAGAAGCAAATATATTTATTTCTAAGTGAGGAGTGCACAAGGGTTTTCCTTTTTTCACAGCAAGAGTCCAAGTCTCTTCCTCACGCTGGGGCGATGGTGTGTGAATGTCGAAGGGGAGGGGCCCTGCACAGCCCGAGTTCATGCGCTGTTCTGGGTACCGGCTGCTCTATGGGGAGGGACTGGCCAGCTAAATAATTATTCTCATTTGGAACCAAGACCCACCATATTTTCTTTGGGACCTGACCTATCTCATAGAGTCGTTCACCTATAACAGTGATGGAGAACCTTTTAGAGACTGAGTGCCTGAACTATGACCCAGAACCCACTTATTTATTGCAAAGTGCCAATGCTGCAATGAAATCTGAATACTGAGGTTTTAGTTTAGAAAAAAAACTAAGACATTAACATCTTTTGTCGTGAAAGAAAAATAACACGTGTGACATAGGTTCGCCACCACTGGTCTCTACCGATTAAAGTAAGACAAGTAGCTGGGCTCGGTGCACGTCTGCAGTCTCGGCTACTTGGGAGGCTGAGGCAGAAGGGTCTTTTGACCCTTGAACTCCCTCAGGAGTTCAAGACCATCTTGGGCAACATAGCAAGACCTCATCTCTAAAAAATAACAATAACAAGAGTAATAATAATGTAAGACAAATAATCTACCCTCTAATGGTATAGTGCAGCAAAAGGGAAAAAAGGCTAAACCAAAATTTGGAAAGCTGAGGTTTAGCTTTATGTTAACTCAGGGGGTAACTTATGGGTGTGTCTCCCCCCTCTGGGACTCAGTTTCCTTTTCTGGGAAGTGAGGGTAGAGAGTTGTACCAGAGAATCACAAAGATTCCTTTCAGCTAAAAAAATGATCAGACCTCAGACTGTACCTTTGCCACAGAGGTTGTTGCTACATTAAGAAAGAACGCGGCCGGTGATATAGCTCATGGCATAAGCACCTGACAAGTGCGAGGTCCTGAGTTTGACTCCCAGTATCCACATATAAAAAAAAAAAGAAAGAAAGAAAGAATGAAGGGTCAGGAACGCGTTATGAAAACAGGCACCTTCTGATCGCAGTGCCCTCGGAGAAGAGTCCCGAGGAGACCGACAGCACAAAGGAGGAGGCCGCCAAGATGGAGGAGCAACACGGCGCCCTGAAGGACTCCACAAAGGATGGCAGCTCCAGGCCGGGAGGGAAGATAGACGCCCTGAAAGGTACGGTCACTTCCCTGGGTTGGTGATGGCATTGGGGAGGCCAAGGCTTTCCCCGCACAAACTGCAGCAATCCAAGAATCTAGCCCCCCAAATCCCCTCAGAGGAGACTTAGCGGTGGTGTCTCCGTGCGACTGGCAGCGTCTTCTCACGGGCTGTGCTTACCGGTGCCGCCGTGGTCCCCGCATCCCATCCGGCAGCCTTCAGCACCCAGGCCTGGGCTCCAAAGCAGGGGAAGAGTATCGATGCCAGTTTAGGCCCCGCTGGTGTCCAGTTCATCCTCTGACGAGTGAGGGCTCTCACTGAAAAGTCCCCTAAGAGCTAAATACTGTTCATCCCACAGGGTCGTCAACTTCACGATTCGGCAAAGCAAATTTCCTTAATTATTTAGCTAGTGGTTGCAACATGAAAAATACCTTATAAGGACTTGATAAAAAATTACAAATTTAATACATATATTTTCTACAATAGCTTAAATATCTATCTATCTATGTCATTTACATCCTCCTAGGATTTTGCCAACTGCCAGACACTCAAAGAAAAAGACTTAAAGGCCAAAGTTCTAAGTTGTTAATCTTTTTTCAGGTCAGAATGTAGATCTGGCTTTATAGTTCTGTGTGTGTGTATGTGTGTGTGTTACTGGGATTTGAACCCAGGGCCTTCATAAAGAACTACATCCTGGGCCGGTGAGACGGCTCAGCGGCTTAAGCGCCTGCCTTGCAAGCGCGAAGGCCTGAGTTCGACTCCCGGATCCCACATACGAAAAAGGGGCCGGTGATATCGCTCAGCGGCACGGGTGCCTGTTGGCGCGCGAGGTCCTGAGGTCGTCCCCCCGGTACCCACAAAAAAAAAAAAAAAAAAAAAAAAAAAAAAAGAACTACATCCCCAGTCTTTTTTATGCTTGTTTTGAGACAAGATCTTGCTAAGTCACTAAATTGCCTAGGCTGAGCTCTAACTTGCAGTCCTCCCGCCTCAGCCTTCCAGAGTGCTGAGACTGTGGACATGTACCGCCCCCCTACAAACACCTATTGTTACAAAGTTATGTAGCTATATTATAGAAAATTCACATCCCTGTTTCTCTGATAGATATTCTTTTTCTGACACTTGGTGTCTATGAGGAGTCGTGAAGAAGCGTGACCCTACCTTACTGTGCTGTCTCGGTAGAGTGACCTCTTCGGTATAACCGGAGCCCGTCCAGGAGTCCTCCCTGTCTCATTAGTGAGTTCACAGGGGTCTTGTTCCTTGCCGGCCATGTGAGTGGGCAAGCTCTCTTGACCAAGGTGGGTTGGCACCCAGCTAATTTGTCATCTGAAAACAACCCTGGGCTCTCTCCATCAGTGGTTACGTGTGACATCAGTAGCCGTGAGTGTGTGGATTTGGCTGTTCCTCGGGGTGAAAGGGCCGGTCATGCTCATGGTACAGCTCTTAATTTGAGGGGACCCCTTGGTCCCCTTAGAGGTTCCCCACCCCACTTCTGCTCACATGGGTAGGAACAGGTCCTTGCTCACCCTCAATGACAGACCCTTGCTTAACAATATCTATGCAGGAAGTAGAAAAAGACACCAACTAGCTAGGTGCATGTGCCTCATAATTCAGTAATAACAACACAAGAACACCCTGTCTCCTTTTTATATTACTGCCGTCTTTATTAACATCTTACGTGAAAGTTTTCCGTTCACGCGAGCGGTTCCTCTTGATGAGATGATGATGATGATGATGATGATGATGATGATGATTTTGTGCTCAGCTTGGCACGGCTTGAGCAGCGGCAGCCCGCGTCTCTCTTCTGTGCTTTTAGCACATTATCTTTGCTTTCTGGCAACCACAGAAATGAAACTGGAGTTGAAAGCAATTCCCCTTCAGGGAGTTCCGATTCCTTCTTTAGAAAACGTCATGAGAGACACAGTCCCGGGCTGCAGAGGTAACGGCAAAGGTGCCGCTTCCATTTCAGCTATTGGAGCTCTTTGAGACAAGGCCAGAAAAGAAGTCTCTTCTTACTTTGCCAAGTTCACGGTGCTTTTCCCTATCTTCTGAAGTCCTGTATTACTGGAGCTTCCTTTCTGTCATGGGTTTCACACACCGTCACACTGTCTTCTCTATGGACACAGCTGCCTGCTAGCTCCCAGGGACGCGCGTTGCATCCCACCACTTTACACGGCAGGGCTACCTGCATCTTACTGCAGGCTTATTCTACAAAAATGAATCAGCTAAATGCCCGTGACAGAGGTGACAGATTCCGCTCCTAAGACGACATAGGGCTACTTAAACTCTTGCTTTCTATAGAGACTCACGCTAAGGAAAGTTCTGGGGTGTTTTTGGTTTTTTTTTAAGAGAAAAAAATAGAACAAAATTTCAAAACAACATAATAGGAGGGTAACATTCCATATTGTTATCTTTAAATTAGTTACTCAGGGTACAAGTTATCAGCATTCAATTGTCTAAACAATATTTTTCCTTTTGAACACTTTCTTCCTGTTTTACCATGTCTATTGTAGATTTTGGATCTTATTTACTCTTTCAGTTTCTCACACTAGGGAGACAATACGATGTTTGCACATGTGCGTCTAGTTTATTTCACTTATGAGTATTTTCTCGAGTTGCATCCATTTACCTATAAAAGTCTCCAGTTTATCCTTCTTTATGGCTGAATAGTACTCCATTGTATAAAAATACCACATCTTTCTTATCCATTCCTCAGTTGATGGGCATTTGGGTTGTTTCCAAGATCTGGCTATTACAAATTGTGCTGCTATAAACATGGGTACACATATATCGCTGTGGTACGATGTTTTTAATTCTTCTGGGAAGATGCCCAGAAGGGGAATAGCTGTATCAAATGGGACCTCAAAGGAAAGTTTTAAATGTTGACTTCTAACATGTATTTGAATCATTCAATAACTATTTCTAAATTTAGGGATACACCAATAAAACCACATTTATTCCAGTTCCAGTCAGATTTAAAATTTGCCTAATTTTGCAAGTAAGTTTCTCCCCGGAGACCAAGTAAAAGTACTTTAAATCTTTATTCCATGATCTAAGCCTGGTTCCCTTTGCCAGTTGGATGTTTACTTATGCGCTTCCGGTGTATGAGTCACTGAAAATCTCTTTTAAAGTGATCAGAGGGGCAAGATAGGCATCAAAACACCCACAAACTCCTCACAGGGCCATTGGTGGTCGGATTTATGACCAGACTGTAGCTGAGGTGAAAAGCGGTCATCGCCAGTGTCGCTTTCACCTAAACATGAGGTCTTCAGAGAGGCAGAGCATCACCTATTTGATGAAGAAATCTGCTTGCTTATTTGCTGGGCAACACAAGAAGGGTCTGTCCATGCGCCCAGTCCAGTCCGGCCATTCCGATAGAAAAGCCCCAAGCGGTGATTCCCCGCTTCTCCCCCAAGTCACCGGGGGGACGGGAGCACAGTGTGGGTGACCTTTCCGTCACCGCAGGCTTGTCAAGGACCCCAAAGGACAACGTCCCATGTGGAGCATCTGTGAGTTGCTGCTTTATTTTTTTTTTTTTGTGGTTACCGGGGGGTCGACCTCAGGACCTCGCGCGCCAGCAGGCGCCCGTGCCGCTGAGCGATATCACCGGCCCCTTTTTCGTATGTGGGTTCCGGGAGTCGAACTCGGGCCCTCGCGCTTGCCCGGCAGGCGCTTAAGCCGCTGAGCCATCTCACCGGCCCGAGTTGCTGCTTTAGAATCCGCTCCTTCATTAACAACCAGGGACGTGAGGCCCAGAAGATGAAGCAACTTCTTGAGACGTCCCAGCCAGAGCAGGTGGAGCCAGGCCCTAAACTAGTCCCCTGACTCCTAATCCAGTGCTGTCCAGGCTCCGGCTGCTTCCCACACACATGCAAAATGCCACCACTATGGGGCCATTCCTGAGCTGAAGAGCTCTGTGGCCCTGGTGACATCCACGACACCAATGTTAGCCACCTTGCTTCATGCGATTCCAAACTGGTTCCTTGGAACAATCTTGACATAATTTTTTTCATGTGGGTACTGGGAGTCAAACTCAGGACCTTGCACCTACCAGCGGCACTTCTGCCGCTGAGCGATATCACCGGCCCCTTTTTTCCTTTTTATGTGGGTACCGGGAGTCGAACTCAGGACCTCGCACTTGCCAGGCATGCGCTTATGCCGCTGAGCCATCTCACCGGCCCATAATTTTAAACATTGTATCAAACTTAATTTTATAAGCACTCCTCTAGAAGATCTGATGTCTTTGGTGTAAGCTGTGTGCACTAGGTTAACCTGACTGATTCTGCACTTCATTTTTCACAGGTAGGAGGTCATACAAAGTCACATGTAGAAAGGCACATTTCTCTTTCAGTGGCAAAAGCCAGTGGAGCTGGCAGAGCAGGGCTGCATTTGGACCATGGCCCCTTTCCATACGCCTCAGCATATGTTTCCAGGCTTGTACTGTATTACCTCAGCCATGAGTTATTTTTTCCAAAGGAAGCTGAAATAGATTGGAAAAAAAAAAATAGTCCAGCTTTCCAATGTGGCCTCTCCGGGGCTTTGCGTGTGCACTGCATAAATCAACCATTTGCTTTGCAGCTCGGAGAAGGGGGAGTGTAAATAGGAACCAGCTGCTCTCTCCGAGCACAGCAGAACACCTAATCTCATTCCTGCTGGTAGCGAAGCTCCAGCTAATCTGTGATGTACCCATATTGGTGGCAGTGGGTGGCTCCCAAACTTTGCCACACAGCAAAATCCTCTCAGGATTGTTAAAAATAAACAAAAAAACCAAAAACAAAACAAAAAAAACCACCTGCTGCCTGGTCCCTGCCCCAGCCGTTCTGACTTAACCTGGACGCTGGGATTCTTTCATGTGAGTTTGCTGTGCAGCTCAGTTGGGGACCCCGCCTTGCTGGTTGGTAACAAACAGCCACTAAATCCCTGGGTCCAAAGGGGAGCTGGACCCCACTCCACTCACTGGACACCCCATCGTTTCTGACTCTCACCCTGGCTTAGTGTGTCCTTCTGGCACCCTGCGTAGCTCCTCTGAGCCCGAGTGTCCATGAGTGAAACAGAAATGACCACACTTACTTCACAGAGCACCATGGTGATCAAAGGACACAGCGCACTGGCGTTTTCAGTTGTTTCTGATGAATGCGGTGTGATCGAAAAATATGGCAAATGGCTTTTCAAAATTATTATGGTAACAGACACATGGCCATTGTGACTCTGGGAAGAGCCAGAAGTCGCACAGTGCCAGAGCTGCTGAATAAGGTGGGCGAGGACACGACATCACGTTTTTACAAGCCTGCCTTTCTGTTGTATGGTGCTCGGCAGCATCATTCACTGTATTTCTGATCAGACCTCATAAACACACTCACAAAAGAGGAATTATTTGGTAAATATTTGTCAAGAGCTTACTGTGTGTCAGGCTTCGTTTTAGGCATGAGGACACATCAGAAAATGAGCTATTTCTAAGGAAGGAAGACAGCAAACGGACAGGCTCTGCAATCCGGAGAAACACAAAGCAAATCCAGCCGATCCGCTTGGTCAAGGGTGGCACCTACATTCTGGAGTTGATTGCACCACGCGTCACAACATCAGCTGGGGACACTGCCCTTCACGTGCCCGGATGTTCTTGAAAACAAAGCACGGGGGGGCCGGTGAGATGGCTCAGCGGTGTAAGCGCCTGCCTGGCAAGCGCGAGGGCCCGAGTTCGACTCCCGGAACCCACATACGAGAAAAGGGCCGGTGATATCGCTCAGTGGCACGGGCGCCTGCTGGCACGTGAGGTCCTGAGGTCGACCCCCGGTACCCACAAAAAACAAAACAAAACAAAACAAAACACGGGGACGAGAGCTGCCTCCACAGAGGTGATCAATGCGAATGGGGGCTGAAGACTGCGGGTTGACCTTGTTGTCCAGTTGCCCTTTTTCGGAGGAAGCTTCCATGGGCTCCGGAGGACACAGACCCAGCGGTGAGGCCAGGAAGAAAGATGTGCAGGAAGTCAGGCAGGTGGGCGCAGCGGTGGGAAGTGAACACCAGTGAACCGCAAGGCAGTGTCACCACTCACGGGCCGGAGTCAGGTCCAAGTGCAAGCCTGGCTCTGCCACCTGCTGTCCTCTTTCTGTGCCTCAGTTTTGCCCTCTGTGAGATGGGGGTGGCAATGGGACTGCCCCAGAGGGTTGCTGTGAAGAATAAATGAGAGAACACACTTTGAGCTCAAGTCCTTGGTGCAACATGAGCACGCAGGCCAGGAAGGAAAAGGCATCCACGCGTGGCTGGAGACAGCAGGGCTCGAGCGACCCCAGAGTAGGGAGCTCAGTGTACCACGCTCAGGGAGCCAGAGCTCAGAAGGCCTTTTCATTGCTGTTGCTGGAAAAGAGAGAGACTACCTGGTCTCTTTTTTAATTTTAACCTTACTTTATTTTGGTTTTTTGAGACAGAGTCTCTCTATGTAGCTCAGGCTGGCTACCCATCCTCCTGCCTCAGCCTCCCAAATGCTGGGATTCCAGGCATGCTCTATCACCCATGACTTCCCCATTTATTTTTTGTTTTTGTGAGTCAGGGTTTCACTGGGTAGCCCAGGCTGGCCTTGAACTCCGTACCTGGTTTCTTGATGCACGAACTTTGCCCAACTGGTTGAGAGGATGACTGGTTTCTCAGCAGAGGATGAGACAAGCGCAGAGCCCCTGTCTGCAGACAGCTCTTTTATCTCCGAGCACCGGGTATCAGAGACTCAGATCAGCTCCGTCCGTTCCTCTCCACGCTGCACCCGGAAGCTGATGAGAACCACTCACGGCCTCTGCCACACAGAGGTGCCCAGGTCCTCAGAGAGCAGGTTCTCCCAGGCAGCTGGATCAGAACCAGCGCAGAGCACACCCTTCAGGCCTGGAGTGAGGCCCTGGTGTCGCCTCCTCTGCGGGTGTCACACTGCCCGCCGGAAGCAGGCAAAGGCTTGGGGAGACAAAGCCACGCGTGTGAGCGTTGAAGAGTGTGGCATCTTGGATCCGACTCCATCCTTGATTTGAGGCTGCTCCTTGGTTTGGAAGAACTATCCCTAACCGGAAATGACCCAATCCCACAACGGCTGGGCCCGCCCAGGAAGCCAAGTGAACCAAACTCTTCGCTGCTGGACATCACACTGTGTTCAGTGGCGCGTGGGCAGGGTGCCTATTGGCACCAACCTTGCTCACGCTGACACCCCCAGCACACACACACGTGCACATGCACACTCCCCCGCTGAACACCACCCTGCAAGGTCCACGTGGCCAGAACTTATGGTTTTGAGTTGGCGGGGCTTTAAAAAGAGATGCTGGCCTGTTCTGTGAGCGTTTGTATGACTCTCTTGTCTTTTTCAGGGAAGACAGAAGCCTACTTGGAAGCCATTAGGAAAAATATTGAATGGTTGAAGAAACATGACAAAAAGGGAAACAAAGACGGTAAGGATGCAGGGTGGTGGCACATGGCAGTCTCCCCATGTGTCCCGCCCTCGTTCCCCAGGGTCCCGCAGGGAAAATGACGGGGCTGAAGGCCCCTCGTAGGGCTCAGGGGAACTCTGCTGCCTTTTAGATGTGGAGGCAGAAAGACTCTCATCTCCCTTGTTACCCGAAGCAGCCTTCCGAGGCATTCGCCTTTTCATTACATTCATTATGAAGAACACCAAGTAAAAGCAGAGCGGATGGTGGATGGCGTCTCCACGTGTCCGTCCCTCATCAGCAGCAATTGGCATCTCACCAGTCGGGTTTCATCTGCGCCCTCCCAACTTCCTAGAGTCTTTTAAGCACAGGCATCTTCTGGGCACCTGCCAGGTGCCCCCAGCCTCAGGAAAGCAGTCCCTCTGTCACACTGGACAGAACACAGTGCCACAGCCAGCTCCGAGCGCCAGAGGAGCAGATGGCTGGAAGATGCAGCCTGCCTGTGTCCAGGTGACAGTGGTTGCGCTGGCCCGGGGCAATCGTGGGTGGGTGTGGAGGCACCAGGGAGGCCAGGAGACAGGGTGGGGCTTCTACTAGGACAGAGACAGGCAGGAGAAAGGGCTGCAAGACACCAAAGAGCCTGCCGAGTGAGGAGAATTGGGGAGAATTGGGCAGGAGTGGCAGCCAGGCCTGGGAGTGGGCAGCACGTGGCCAGGAAGGGCGGCGTGGCCAGCAGAGCCAGAATCGGAGCCTCACGAGGCTAAGGAAGGGATCCATCTGGCAGCAGTGTAGTTGAAGACTAAAAAAACAAGACCTGGAAAGCAGGAGGGAGGTGAGGAGGCCGGGATCTGAAGCAGACGCAGTGCAGCCTCTCCGCACCTGCGCCGGGGACACTGCCTGTGGCCCGCTTCAGACCCGATGTGGCAGAGGTCCTTCCAGCTTCATTGTCCTCTCCCCCCGGAGGCTCACAGACACACAGGGACCGGGTTCTGGTGACACTCAGCTGACTAGAAGTGGCCGAGGACCTCTGTGCTTTCCTCTCTCCCTCCTTTGTCCCCTGTACAGACTGGCAGGTGGCAGGATTCTGGTGACTCGTGATAATAATCTAATCCTTAAAGAATCAAGGCACAGTGCAGGGACTTTTAGGTCTTTAGAAAGATGCCACGTGCAATCGTCTTACTTGGGGAACCTATTTTTGGTTGGAAGTTTGATGGTTTCCTTCACATAGACTTGAAGTAGGACAGAGGAGTCATAATGAAGTTATGGATTGGCTATGTTATTTTATGTTTTTGAGACAGGTTCTTACCAGGTAGTAAAGTCTGGCCTCAAACGCCCCGTGTAGCCCAGGCTGGCCTTGAACTTGTGATCCTCTCGCCTTAGCCTCCCAAGTGCTGAAGTTACAGGCATGTGCTGCCACTCCCAGCTGATGGTTTAGCTTTTTGTTCCATGCATACAATTCAAACAGCGTGAAATAATTAAGGTGATTCTTGATTTGGGGGGAAAAGGTATATCATTATATCGGTGGAGACTTACAGCAGGGGACGTCATTTTGCCTCAGGGTCCTGCCCAAATGGCCAGAATTCAAACGTCTTCCAGTGTGAAAGACAGGGCCAGTGACCTTGTTACACAAAACGCTTTCCAGTGGTAATCACTGTGATGGGCTTGGTCTTCCCCGATCTCTGCTCATGATGCTCTATTAACAATATCTTCCAGATTACGACCTTTCAAAGATGAGAGATTTCATCACCCAGCAGGCCGACGCATACGTGGCCAAAGGCATCCTGGACAAGGAGGAAGCCAGCGCCATCAAGCGTATCTACAGCAGCCTGTGATGCCGTGGGGACCAGGGAGACCTTAGCGGAGCGCTAATCCTGCAGTAAACATTCTGTGACCCAAGGATATTAGAAAATGCTGAATTCACAGTAGTTAGCCTTTTAGAAGTGGTAAAACATAGCTTTCTTGCCATTAAAAGCTACCTGAAAAGTGAAGTTGTCTGTAGGCTGAGACTGTACCTGGAGTCCTCCTTTCCGCCGAGATGCTCTGGGAAACCCGCTACTGGACCGAGCCTAACACTAACCCTTCCCTCTTGGCATTCAGGCCGTGCCAGCTACCAACGCACTGTGTAGACCAGACTTGTTACACAAGGCCTTGTTTCTGCCCACAGTTCCGTGTCGGGAGTTGAATCAAATTCTATTTCCTCAAAGCCCGTATAGCTTGAACGGCATCTCCTTTATAGCTTCTTCCGCTGCTGTTTTTAGCTGGCTCTTTCTTGGCCGAGTGGCACCAAAAGGAACTTGAAAACTGTCATAAGGTTTTCTGGCTTTATTAACAATTTACCCCACCCGTAACACTTCCTGTTGGCGAGTTTGCAGACGTCGGGCTTGTGGATAAAGAGGGATATTTATGTTCACTCCAAGACGTCAAGCGCAGTCATAAATAGTGCAAAAGCAAGGGAAAACTTCATCCACATCTCACTTATCTCAGATGGACCTGATCCAAGCCAGGAACCCCACAGAGAGCCAGGCAGGGACCAGGCTGCGGGGCAGAAATAGTTAAGACTCCTGCCCCTGCCTGTGAACCGAGCTGGGGGCGCTGCCCTGGAGCGTAGGTTAGTGACCCTCAGTCCCTGGGGCTCTTCCTCAGCCACTGCTGCAAACCCCAGGAAGCAACTGGACAGAGGCCAGAGGTCTTCCTGAGATGTCAAAGGCCATTGTCCCCAAGCCAAAGAAGGCTTTGACAATGTCTAATTCCGCATAGATTAATTGCATATTTCTCTATACATCTGCCTAAAATCATAAAAATAACATAATGCTTTTTGTATCCATCTTTTTGTATCTCCTTCAAATGGCCTGCAATGCTATCCCGGAGGCCCAAAGCCAACAGACACACGAAGAATCCTCTGTGTGACCTAGAGAAGCCAGGCCCCAGTAGGGAGGGGAAGAAGGGACTGGAAGCACCTTGTGCACACTGCAGGGGCCCTAGGACGGTGTCTGGATGCATCAGAGTTCCCTGTGTAGGATGGCGGACTTGGCTTCTGCATCAGGCAACAGACCGGCTCCAAATAAAACATTTCATTCCATACTTTCTAGGATGTAAGCATCTGTGCAGGATTTTCTAAAATAAGGAATGCTTTCAAGGGGTTCATTGTAGTTTTCAGAGCACACGGACCTCCATTAGTTCCTATTGAGGGCCAAGACACAAGGGAGGTTGTCAGTCCTGGTTTGGAAATCAGGAAACCAGCTTGCAAGGAGACAAGGGCACAGGTTATGCCTGGGCTGAGGTGGCCACCAGGCAAAGAGCTGGGCCCAAAGCCAGGCCTGCAGGCTCTGCCCCTCCCCATAGTAACGACCACAGGGCGGAGCCCACAGATTCCTGGTCCAGCGAGGTCTCCTCAGCCACAGAGGGCTGGAACTCAGTGAAACAGGTTTGGCTAGAAAATGCTGAGAGAGAGGAGCAAGAATACAATACTCAGAAAATGTTTTTGAGATTGTAATCTGAATTTCAAATTTGAGCTCACGTTACATCTTTTGGGCAGTGGTGTCTTTGGATAATTCTCAAAGTTCATGCCACTTTATTTGAACAACTTAATTTCGGGAGTTTTTGGGTTTGTTTTAAGTTTTTTGGTGTTTTTTTGTTTTTGTTTTTGTTTTTGTTTTTTAAATAGGAGCTTATCATGTAGTTCAGGCTGGCTTTGAACTCATAATTCTCCTGCCTCAGCCTCCTGAGTGCTGGGTTTACAGGCATGTCTCCACACCCGGCTATGTTGAACAGCATGATAACTTTACATTTTTAAAAAGTCTCTAGGCTTTTATAGACGCTTGCTGGGGTCTTTTCTTACATGCAAAAGTTTACCTTCCTTTCTTATTTTCATTTTCTGCTCATTCAGCGAACTCAGATCAGGTAGTAGTGGTTATGGCAAAGCATGCTTAAAGTGCTGGGATAACAGGAGAGGAAACAAGGCACGTTAGGAACAAACAAGAAGACAAGGTGAGGGCAGGTTCCAGTGCAGCCCCGATGTACCTACTGCCCACTCCCTGGGGCAATGTGTGCAGTTCTGGCTCAGCCACTCTGCTGCTTTATCACTGAGGGCCCTGCTTCCTGTTTAATGGAAGATTCAGGAGCAAGACAGTGAGGGAAAAACGACAGGGATGAGGGAAAAGGGACAACAAACATCAGAAGCAGAGGTCTCATCTGCCCCCAGAATAGCAGGCTGTTTGGGGATGTTGTGGAGGGATAAATAAGAAACTGCCACAGAAGCCTAAAGATCTATCTAGCCTCACGGAAATCAATACTAGAAATACACTTGTCAGTGGTTAACTGCGTACAGCTCACTGCGTAACTGTTTTCTTACATGGGCCAATGTTTTCTGCCATCCCAAGCCTCCCTCTTACCTCCAGGCACACACAGCTGTCACGCTCGGCCGTGCTCTCATCCGCCTGCTCTTCCCACGGATCCACGTTCCTGCGTCACATTAGGTCCGTGAAAAGGCAAAAGTTTCTAGAAACTATAATCAATTTGCTTTCAGATTATTGAAGTTTTTTTTCTCAAAACTGCATTTACAATAACAAAACCACGGAAGCCTAGGAGAACCTGTCACCGATTCAAAAACACAATTAAAAAAATCAGTTTTATTTCCCCCCGTGTTGAAAAGAAGACTCAAATATGAAAACATAGTTTATTTTCTCATTCAGACTTTTGTAGTGAAGTTTTACAAAATAGCAGACAAAATTTGGTTCTTTCCATTTACACAAATGTGTAATACATATTGAAATATAATATCTATATAGCATTTGTTATAAATACACAGCACTTCAGCATTCCTTAATCAGCCACCAGGGTTTTCACAAAATTTGGGTTTTATGAGGAGATAAACATTGTCTTCGGTGTAAATATAGAACCTCTCAGGACAGACATCAACCGGCAATTATAAAAGCGAGACTGAAAACTGCCACCACCTACAGAGCGATGAGCTTTAGGGTACACTGTTGCTACCATGCCATAATAAGACTTAAAATCATAGGAAGCCGGGAGGGACAGCGGCATCAGTGCCGCAGAGGCGGTGTGCGTCGTCACGACTCCAGGACGCGTGCTGCGGGAATCCCGGAGTTGTCCTGAGCCTTCAGTTTCGGGTTTGGTAGGGTCTGACCGTCTCCCAGTGCAGGTCGGCGTCAAGCTCAGCCGCCTAACTGTGATAGAGGGAAGTCGTGTAGGGACTTTCTTCATCCCTGTAAAATGGAAATTCAGCACAAATCAGTGTTCAAAACTGTATTCAGAAAAGCATATAGGGCCGGTGAGATGGCTCAGTGGCATAAGCGCCTGCCCGGCAAGCGCGAGGTCCTGAGTTCTACTCCTGGTACCCGCATATTAAAAAAAAAAAGAAAGGAGAGAAAAACATATATACATTATTCAACTTAATATTTACTTGCCAGAGAATGGGAGGAGTACATCAAGGCACATGGTGCGTACCTTGAAAGTCGTTAGAAGACAAATACTTATTAAGGTGCACTTTACTGTCTCCATCCTATTGGTGTCTCAGTCATTAAAATAAATAATGGTAATTGTTTATATACTATTTAAATATATATTAAATTTATACTAAATTATATTCATGTTTGTTTATGTTTTCTATATTCTACCTCTGTCTCAAGGAGATTTAAGGTATCTATAACAAAGGGCATACAAATAATAGGGTGACTAAAACAGAAATAAAAAATCAGAACTAAGGAAAGGAAAAGGAAATCAACATGCTAACTGTAAAAAATATAAATAGTTAAACCTGAGGATCCACTTTAGTTACAAGGCTCCCAGTAGCCAGGGAGAAAAGGAAAATACAGCAGGATGTGCCCTCCTGAAATCATAAAGGAAGAAGGTAACCTAGTCTATAAGAAAAAGAAAGATTTGCCCTAGCACTAAATTAAAAAAAAAAAGTTCACAAGAAATTTCATGTAGAAAACGGTGGTGACAAATAGCGGAACATATCTTCAACAGGTTTTACCAAGGGTGGTGGCTCGCAAGTCTCCTCTAGGGCAGGTCGTCCGCGGACGACACCAGTGAGATGTGTCCGCTAGGCCGCCGCCCAGAACTGCTGGCTGGGCAGGGCTGCTATGGAAGCAGAGAAGCCGACTTTTTATAGCAAATATCAGACAATAGCGCTGTGGTAGCATGCAGCCTTAGATTTCCCAAGTTAAAAATTTCATCAGGAAAAAGGCGTGGTGGCACGCGCCTGTCATACCAGCACTCAGGAGGCTGAGGCAGGAGGACCACCACGAGTTGGAGGCCAGCCTGGGCTACACAGTGAGACCCTGTCTCCAAAAAAATTTTTTTCATCAGAGCCATCTGAGGTGGTGGCCCCAGCCCCTGGCGTTGGTTCCGGGGCACTTTTACCTGCTCTCCCCATTCAGCCTCTGGGCTGCCTGCGTGGACAGTTTGATCTGCAGGTCCAGCCTGTCCAGGAAGTCTCTGGCCGACACCTCTTCGGGCTGCACGGGCCGCGGGGCCGGTTCCTGGGGACTGGGAGGAGGGAGCTCATCCCCTGCCACCGCCAGCTGCTCCCCAGGAGGAAAACCGCTGTCTGCAGCTTCATTTTCTGGAGAATCCGGTGAGTTCAGTCCATTGAACAACCAAGGCTTCTCTGTTATAACCGGGATGCTCAATGTTTTCTTCAGAAATATGCAATCATTGGTAAACAGTTTATTGACCCTTTTAATTTGTTCCATCTGAAATGTCAAAAAGGAAACAGAGTTACTATGACCAAATCCACAGGTGGGGTCTATTGTATAGCACAGAACTACACACCAACGAGCAAGAGCCGGGCGATGCTTTCTCTGGAGCCAGGACCCTCGTTCAGATTTGGTCACCTTGAAAATGTGTCAAGAGATGTCAGGAAGTTCTGTTTCCCTGAGGAAAAAAGGAAAGGACCCACCCCCCACACACATACATGGTAATTTTTCCCCATTAGATGGCTTTTAACAGTGAGGTTAAAAGGTACAGGAGTTTTAGCACTTATTTAATAAATCCCACCAGCTGAGTCTGTTCACATTGTCCCTACTGTCACTGTTTTGCACGAGGAGGGTTTCCGTGTCTGCAGGACTGGGCCTGCTGGGTGCAGAGAGCAGGAGGCAGCAGAGCGGAAGTACAAGCGGAAATCAGAGTGGTGCAGGCCACCAAGGAGGTGAGGTTCCGAGTTCGATTCTGCTGATGTGGATGAGCCCTGAAGGACAGGTAGCAGGGACAGGTACAGAAAGGAGGCAAGACCTCTCCCCAGGAGTCTCTCTCTGGCCCCACAGCAGGGTGTGAGATCCACTTTACAAATGAATGCCACGACACTCATGTTGACCTCCGTCCCTACCACGAGGTCATCGCGGAACACAGGGTTTCTAACGGCCAACCTTTCGTGGCCCGCGATGCTCAGGGATGGGAAGGGGTGGTGATGAGGGGGTGGAATTTAGCTACGTTATCTCACCTGACCTTCACGGCAATTCCGCAATTGAGTTATTATCATCTCCTTCCACTGCCTGAGTCCCCTCTGTGGGCCCCACTTGGTTGGCTGTGAGCCCATTGCAGGACTGTCTACACTGGCATCTGTCACCCTGTGTTCTACCGTGTTTGCAGATGTCACCAGCGAGCCTGGGAACTCCTGCTCCACCCATACCACTTCTCCCGTGAGGTGTGCGGAGAGATGGCTAAAAACATGGGATCTGGAACCAGCAGTCTGGTGCAGGCCCCAGCTCCAACACGAGCTGTGTGAACACGAGTGTGACAGTCATCTCGAGGAGCGTATTTCTTCATATGTAAAACAGGTCTCATCTTCCCTTCCCAGGGCTGTCACAAGGGTCAGATGAGTTCATGTGCATGTATGAAGGCAGTACATGTGTATGTACACAGAGAGCACAGAAAACACCATCCGCTGTTAGGCATTCTACTATCCACCTATCCATCCATCCGTCTATTCATCAGTGCCTCCGCCCATCAACCTATCCATTTATAATTCTATCCACCCATCCACCCATCCATCTATTCATCAGTGCCTCCACCCATCAACCTATCCATTTATAATTCTATCCATCCGTCCATCCATCCATCCATCCAATCATTCATTAATCCACTCATCTATTCATCCATCTATACATCTATCTATCCATCCAATCATTAATTCATCCATCCACCCATCAGTTATCCATCCATCTATCCATCCATCCATCTACCAATCTAATTCTGTGTTTCCCCAAGAATAAGACCTAACTGGAAAATAAACTTGCTCCGTGGCTACTCTGTAAAGGCAGGTAGGTCACGGATAGGCTGATTGGGACTGGCATTTTTTATCTCCAGTTACATCTTATTTGGGAGGAAACATGGGGTTCATGGCACTTACTTTTCTCCATTTTGCAATGAAGAAATTCAGGCACACATGAGAAGACTGACTTGAATGTGTGCACACAGCTCTGCATTTGCACTGGGAGTTCTGCCTGACTCCAAAGTCCCACGGCGTCCAGATTAAAGTGCGTGATTAATGGAATCAAATTATGGGAGCCTCTAATGCCAAAATGATTCTGATAAAAAAAATTATATTTCTACTTCAAAGAGCCTGAAGAAACAACTGTCCAATGAATGGTCTCTTCCTTCTGCTTCCTGTCTTACTGAATCCGTGCAAATAGTACCTTTTTTCTTTGAGAGATACGACGTTCAGGAGAAGGGCTGGTCCCTTTGAGTTTAGGTTCTAGTTCAGGAGAAGCAGCAGGTGAGAAAGAGAGACCATGGGCCCATGGGCATGGGTGGGTGCACTTTAGAGACAAAACGAAAATCTGAAAGTCCCGAGCGCGCCTGCTCTCGCTGGGCTCGTGGTGCGCAGCAGACTGAGGCGTGGTCCACCCTGCCTTTGGCAGCTGAGTCTCTGCCGCCCGCATCCCGCTTAGTGCGTGGCTCCCAGTGGCGCCGAGCCGCAGGGCTCCAGCGCGGCTCCTCCTGCGTTTGAAGCAGCCGGCGCCCCCTGCTCTCTTTCACACCTGTCACGGCTCTACCTCACTGGGCACAGTCCCTGTCACTCTCTCTCTCCATCTTGCTTTCACACCTCTCCCGCTGGAAGGAGACAGGCTGGAGCTGCTGCCCGTCATCCTGCCTGGTGGAGCCGGGTACTGAGTCATGGGGACAGCACTTGGACCTCGAGCCACGGCCAGAAGCCAGAACTTCCTCACACCTTTCCTCTCCTTTTCTGGCTGGCTTTCTTATCTTTTTGTTCTTTGGCTTTTGCTGAAGCCAATTTGAGTTAGATTTCCAGTCGCTTGTCACTGAAGGAGCCCTCATTGATACAGCACTCTTGGAAATGCTTGTGGGAAGGGGCCTAAAACCACTAGCAGTCATCGCTTTCTAGGAACAATGACGGGGGACAGAAATCAGCGGAAACTGGGATCTGAAGGGCTGAAAAGCGTAGGGAAGAGGCAGAACCCACTGTGAATCCCATCAGGGCAAGAACTATTCCCTCCACACCCTCCCTGGGGTGGCAAAGGTCTTTACACACTGAGTTTTTAAAATGGCCAGATAGGGCGTGGTAGTGCATGCCTGTAATCCCAGCACTCAGGAAGCTGAGGCAGGAGGATCACCACAAATTCGAGGCCAGCCTGGGTTATGTAGTGACTTCAAGGCCAGTCTAGAGTACATAGTAGACCCTGTCTCAAAAAACTGAAAGAGGGGGCCGGTGAGACGGCTCAGCGGCTTAAGCGCCTGCCTTGCAAGCGCGAAGGCCCGAGTTCGACTCCCGGAACCCACATACAAAAAAGGGGCCGGTGATATCGCTCAGCGGCACGGGTGCCTGTTGGTGCGCGAGGTCTTGAGGTCGTCCCCCCGGTACCCACAAAAAAAAAAAAAAAAAAAAAAAACCTGAAAGAGGGCTGGTGAGATAGCTCAGCAGCATAAGCGCCTGCCTGGCAAGTGCAGGTCCTGAGTTCAACTCCCGGAACCCACATACAAAAAAAGGGCTGGTGATATTGCTCAGCGGCACGGGCGCCTGCTGGCGTGCAAGGTCCTGAGTTTGACCCCCCGGTACCCACAAAAAAAAACACCTGAAAGAAAAAAAATGATGGACAGATGGATGGACAGATGAATAGATGGATGGATGGATGAATGGACAGATGAGTGAATGGATGGATGGATGGATGGATTAGTACAGATCAGAGGAGCAGGCATACAAGATGAACCCAGGGAAGTGCCCAGAATTGGGTAGCAAGTTACCTGTTAAGCTTTGCTCTCTTTCTAACCTGCTCTCCACTTCTCCTTCCTGTTCTGAAAGCCCAGGGAGGCTGCTGCTTAAGAGCTGCATTTCCTGAGCCCCAGCTGGTGTCCGGAGGAAGGCACCACGACTCTGGGGACCATGTCTGCCGTCAGGGAGCTTTGTCCACCTCTCACAGCTCCCCTCAGCCTGCCACCACTGGCCTCAGATATGTCGCCACCCCTTGACGGCTCCCTTCACCCCACCCACACTGCACTGTCCCTTCTTTCGACTCTGCAGCCACAGCCACGGATGTGCTGTGTGTGTCCTGCCTGCACCCGACCCACCACACCTGCAGTGCAGAGTGAGGAGGCCACCAAGGGGTAACGACCCCAAGCGCAGACAGGGTGAGGGGGCAGAGGCTGCCTGCACACGGGGAGGCCCCAGGCAGGAAGCCAGGGCCCAAGGCCCTACGCACGCTGCCGCACAGCGCCCAGCCACACGAGGCCTCTCCGACCTCCTAACCCGGCGACCACGCTGCCCCCAGCCCTGGTAAGGCCCTTGCAGTCCTGACCCTAGGACAACGCACGGGAGGCCAGGGTTGAGGACTCAGGGTCACCAGGCATAGCAAGCATGGAGGCAGGACCATGTAAGGACAGGAGCTTTTGGGTTGGAAGTTGAGTGGCTCATTGGAGGCGACACACGGGCCACGTTTCCTGAGTCCACGCTCTGGCTTCATTGCTTCCTGACCACTTTCTACGTTCGTTTTCTGACCTGTAAAGTAAGGATAGGCATGGTCCTTTCCACACAACACAGCTGTGGTGAGGATTAAATCAATTAATTCATGTAGAATAGGAAAACAACACAAGGCACACAAGCAGTCAAAAATCTAGCCGGGTGCTGTGGTGCATGCCTGTAATCCCTCCTGTGGGAGGCTGAAGCAGGAGGATTGCAAATTTGAGCAGCGTCTGGGCAATTCAGTGAGAACTTGTCCCAAAATGAAGAGAAAAAAAAAGGCTGGGGATGTAGCTCAGTGTGAAGACCCTGTGTTCAATTACCAGTACCCCAAAAGAAGAAAAACTTAGCAACTATTATCGTTATATTAGGTTAAAATTAAGAAAGCAAGTGATAAAAGCAATTCTTAATATATTAGGCAAACGATGAGGCATGAATTTTTCTCCCATTATTTTAATCTTCCCCAGAATTAGACTATATAAGGAAATTTTCATACAAACAAGCCCAGATGAATAACATACATGTAGTCACCAACAAAAGCTTTTTTAAAACAATGAATTTGATCTTAATTTGCTCTTTGCAAGCAGAAGGCCTGGAGCAAGTGCACAGGCTGCAAACTCCGTCACCCAGGTGTGGCGCAGGTGCACAGCAGCTGTGCACCAAGCCGGGGAAAACACAAAAGCTGGCGGGGCAGGGGGGGCACCTGCATTTGGCACAGGTTTCCTGCTAGCCCGATCCCAAGAACAGAGGCCGTGACCCTCGCAGTGACACAGAACTCCTTCCTGTGTCTGAGGAGGGAGGGACAGAAACCAAATGCTCTCGTGTCTCCCATCCCTAACCGCATGACTCAGTGAAACGTAAACTTCCTGCCTGGGCACTGAGAAACGGGTCATAGCACGAGGGAGGTCAGGTGGACGGAGGGCCCCAGGTCAGCTGTGCAGAAGCAAGGGACAACAAGTGCCACCAACAACTTACAGATGACTTTCAGAACACGGCTTTCCTATGGACACACTTTGTAAGGTGGATTTGTTTCAGAGGAAATTCACAAAACATCTCTGCAAAGAGTGGCGTCCACAGCAGAGGGACAAGAGCATGTCCCAAGGACACCTGGTCCCCAGCCATCGTCCCCTGCCCAGCAGTGATGGAAACACTCAAAGCTTCTCTGACATTCTCCATCCTTCGAGAGAGACGGGCTCTCCCAGGAGACACGAGAGCTGACGGCCACACGGCACTATGTGGCTTGTGGAGGATTTTATATTCACGTACAACTATTGCTGGGTCTTTTACAGAACACAGACTTAAATATTAGATGTCTCCGTCGGCTTCACCCCTGTACCTGTCTCCTCTTACACTTGAGGCGCCAGGGCCAGCAAAGCTCTCTGCTGCCACTGCTGCATGTTCGTTCACATGGCCAAAAGGCCACTTTTGTCTCCACGCTGTCCGGAGCAGAGGAAATGACCAGGAAGGTGAATCTATGAGTCTCCTGGGGCTGGGGAACGGAGAGGGCACAATGGGCCCCAGCATCTCTGCAGGGTGAGGATCTTTCTAGAACTGAATTTTGGTCATGGTTATGCAACGCTGTAAATTTACTAAAAATCACTGCATCGTATACTTTTTTGATTTTGGTTTTTTTTTTTTTTTTTCGGTGGGTACCGGGGGTTGAACTCAGGACCTTGCACGCCAGCAGGCACCCATGCCACTGAGCGATATCACCAGCCCTTTTTTTAGTATATGGGTACCGGGAGTCGAACTCAGGACCTTGCGCTTGCCCGGCAGGCGCTTATGCTGCTGAGCCATCTCACCGGCCCTGATTTTGGTTTTGTTTAGGTGTTTTTGTTTTTGTTTTTGTTTTTTGGGTTTTTTTGAGACAAGATCTTGCTACATAGTTCAGGCTGGCCTTGAACTCACCATATAACCCAGGTTGGCCTCAAACTCACAGTACTCCTCCTGCCTGAGCCTCTCGAATGCTGGGATTGAATTACACACTTAAGACAGGGGATTCCATTTGACCCAGCTATTGTTCCCCTTATAGGTATCACCACAAAAGAGTCAATCATCATATCACAGTGATACATGCATATCCATGTTTATAGCAGCACAGTGTGATTCATAATAACTACATCTTGGAAGCAGCCTATATGTCTATCAACAAATGAGGGATAGAGAAAATGTGGTAGTCATACACAAGGGAGCACTACTATGCCATAAAGAAGAATAAAGGAGTTATTTGTAGGAAAATGGATGCAATTTGAGACCATAATGGTAAGTGAAATAAATCAGTCACACCTTAAATATCGCCTGGTTTCTCTCATGGGAGAAACCCAAGGTATAAATAATTTAAAAAGCAAAATTAAAGATAAATAATAGAAAACTGGGAGATAGATCTTTTGCAAAAGGGAAGGAGACTAAGAGATGGAGGGAGGGGGAGGAGGGGAGCAGGGGGGAAGAACTGAGATGCGACAGGTAGGGGTAGCAACTCCACCCTGAAGGTGATCATTATGTACTGCAAACATACGCTAATAAAGATTGATTTTAAAGACAGGGAATTTTGTGGTGTGTAATTAAACCTCAGTAAATCTGTTTTTTATAAAAAGGAGATGTGAGGATCTATTAGAGGCCCAAACGACAGGTCTTCGGGTCCCTCTGCCCACAGGTGGCTGTATTAGCAGGGCTGACGTCCTGAACTACGGATTCACTGTCCTTAAGCCTCCGCCGCCGGGGCCGATTCCCCCCAAACTCAGGCATCTGCTTCTCCTCAGCGGTGACTTCTGTGTGGGGCACACCTGAGGCGGCAACTCGGCTTAGCGGCTACATGGAAGAGGAAGAGAGCCTCGGAACAGAACCGGGCAGGAGGGTCCCGGGGTCCCGGGGGCAGGGCCTGGGGGCAGAGAAAGGCCAGGCAAGCTGTCGGTCACAAAAAGACGAACAGGAAGGTCACGCAAACACCAGGTTCCCTTTGCTGCCTCCTGCCAGATTTCAGTTTCTGTTCTGGTCTCTGTGGGTTCTTCCAGGATTTCCAAACCGCGAGGCCAGGGAGCCGACCAGATCCCCCGTTTCCTCCCAAGGGAGAAGCCAGGGCCTCAGAAAAGCCACCGCTAGATCCAGACCCCGGTCACAGAGGGGGCCTCAGGGCCTCAGGGGAGACCAGCACAACCCGGGAGGCTCCGCCCGAGCAAGTTCCTGTCTGAGGTCGGCCGATTAACGCTTTCTCTGCCCAGCTGAGACAGTTTCGGTTTCCCAGAGCCACCTCCCGGCTGAAGCTGGCTGTCAGGAAGGGAGACCTGCGGTGAGTGGAGGGGTGGGCGCGCCACCAGCCCAGCCGCATCGCCTCCCAGGGTCCGAGGAAAACACAGGCCCTGCTGACAAATTATGAAAAGTGCCCTAGGATGTCACAGCAGAGCATCGAGCAAGGGCCCATCCCTTCTGAGCCAGGACACCGGGCTCAGCCATACAGCTGGGCTGTGCCAAGCACCGGGATAGGCGTCCAGAGGCCTCAGGGCAGGAAAGCACGTCAGGAGCAGGCAAAGAGGCGGTGCGCTTCGGGACTCTGAGCCCAGAGCTCCCAGCTCAGCGGGGGTCCCGGCTGGCCCGGCACACGGCCCTCCTGCCCGAGCAGCTGGAGAGACAGCCATCGAGTCCACAGCCCGGGACGACCCTGCTGCCAGCTCGAGCATCCCACTGGATGCCTAGCCCCTGACCCATCACCCTGGCCACCAGGTCTCCTTGGTGACCTCACCAGTCTCCATTCCCAGAAGCTCCTTTACCAACAGGACGGCCCTGGCACCAGGGTCTCTACTGAGGGTCAAGGTCCTGCCTGGGCATCCCGCCGCCCCCCCCAGCCAGGCTGCAGAGCTGCTCTACTCGTCTGCGGCACTCACGGGCCGTGGGGTCAGTCACCTGTGGGCCTGGACCCTAGTGGTCGCTGAGCCTCCCAACACCTCATCCCCAACACCTTCTGAACAGAGCTGAGGGCTGCTGTAGAGGACCCTGACGGTGAATCCTGGAAACTTAAACTCTTTCACCTTCTTTCTGTTCAGTGCGGAGAAGAAAAAACCCATTTCTACCTTTCTAGCCTCCACCTGCAATGTCATTTACCACGACTAGATCCAATTAATACCTGCAGATATTAATTAACATCACCTCACTGCTGTGCTGTTATCATCGTCCCCTTCACTGGTCCAAAATAACTGGCGGAAAAGGCTCCAAAAATGTCATCAACTATCGTTCAGGGCCCAAAGAAATATAAGTAACACAAAGATATCATCATATATCATTTTTTAGTATAAAAATAGGGCCGGGGATATAGCTCAGCGACACAATCGCCTGCCTGGCAAGCGCAAGATCCTAAGTTCAATTCCTGATACCAAAAAATAAATAAATAAAGCAGTAGTTCTCAACTGGGGGTGAGTTTTCTTGCAAGGACACTTGTGGCAACGTCTGGACCGGGCAGGAAGAGGCCAAAGAGCCTGACACATCCTACAACGCTCTGCTCAGCCTCCTCCACCAAGGGATGAGCCCAACCCCGATATCAATAGCGCTGAGGTCGAGAAGCTGTGGAATGGTCCATTTGCTATCATAAACTGGAGCTTCCAGTTCATGAAGCTGGAAAGCAAATATCTTAAAATGAAGATATTATTTGTTTATTTTGAGACAGGGGTCTCACTCTGAGGTCCAGACAGGCCTTGAACTCACCATCCTCCTGCCTCAGCCTCCTGAGTGCTGGGATTACAGATAGGCATCTGTCACCATACCCAGCTAAAAGTCTTAATAAAAGCAATGAAAAATGTGATTTACACTTGAATGGAAAAAGTATAACGTGATAAGTAATAACGGTAGTATTAGACAAAATCTGAAGCGGAAAGCATTTGATCAGAGGTGCAGAACTATGGCCAGCAGATATTTAGGAGGACACTGGGTCACAGAGTGACCACCATGACAGCAGGCAAAGGAGATGGCCCCCTGGGGTAGCACAGACTCCTGGGTGTGGCACCCAGCCCGGCAGGTAAAACTCAGAGGGAAAGTCGCTGCGCCCCGGGGACGGGACCAGCAGGGCTCCCCTGGGTGCTGTCAGGACGTGGTCCAGAGCGAAGCCGGTTACCCTGCGCCGGCTCGCGGGGCTCCACATAGGGAGCAAAAATACCCTTCGCCCTTCTCCATGCGGCTGGTGGTCCGCAGAAGGGATCACACCTCGCTCCTCGGCCTACGGTGAAGGTCAAACGGCACGAGCCCCTCGTGCAGAGGCCCCGCGGCTCGGCGCCGTCACGCGTGGTTTCCACAAGACCCTGTGCGCCCCCGGGGCGTCCCCAGCACCCCAGACGCCTCACAAATGGCCAATGACCTGGCCTGCCGGACCGTCTTGGGGCGCTGAGGGGCGACAGGTGTCACGTTCGCGGTTGCCAGGAGCCCAGGGTGTCGCCGGCTTGGAGTCCAGAGGCCCCGAGGACAGAGCCCGGCCGCGCGGGCGCCGCCACCCCGCCTGCCCCGCCGCGGCCCGGCGACGCCGGCCTAGCCTGAGGGGCGGCATGGGTCGGGCTGGGGCGCCGCCTGGGGTCCCGCGGGCGACCCCGCTGCCCCGGCCCCGCGCCCCTCCGCACTCACCGTGACCCCGTACTTGAGCGCCAGCCCGGCCAGCGTGTCCCCGGCGCGGACGCGGTGCTGCACGAGGCGCGCGGGGTCCCCGTGGCCCAGGGCGCGCGCGCGGCCGGTGCTGCCGTAGCTGCGGGCCTTGGTGCGCGCCAGGCCCAGCGACAGCGGGGCGTCCTCGGACGCGGGCCCGGGGCGCGGCGCGGCCGGCGGGGCGGCCATGGTCCCGGGGGAGGCGGCCGAGAGGGCGCCGCCTCGTCCTCCTGCTCCGCGCTCAGCGGGGCCGCGAGCCGGGCATGGGGAGGAGGAGGAGCAGCGGGGCCCGCGACGCGCACCCGCCGCAGCCCGGACGCCGGCTCCTCCCTGCCGGCCGGGGCGGGAGCGGGGCGGGGGCGCCAGGCCGGGAGCGCCCGACCGTGCCCTTGACCGCGCTGGCCGGCGCGCGGGGAGGCCGAGGCAGGAGGATCGCAAAGGCAAGCCCCGCGTGGGCAACCTGGCGTGACCCTGCCTCAAAATAAAAGAACTAAAAAAAGCTGGGGATCTACGTAGCTCACCGCGAGGGCCCTTAATCCACAGTGCCACCACCTACGTAGATAATTTATTGATTCCTTAGGCCAGGGTACTTCCCTCCCCCCACAGACTACCCGGTTGCCCTCCGGTCCAGGCCGGAAACACAGCTTTCCCGTCCCCGTCATCGGCCTGTACTCCCCCCCACAATAGCGCCCCAGGCCGGGGGTGCCCCACCCGCCCCTGCCGCGCCCCCTTCGCAGCTGGCTTTCTCCTGACCCATCTTTCTTCTTATCGGGTCTTCTTTGATTTTGTGACACCCTAACCGCCCAGCATCATCACGAAACCCACCCAGGCTTACTCCCAACCTCCCGGGCCAGCCGAGGCCAGTGGACCGGTGGAACCCAGAGCCCAGCGCCCGCTTCTGTGCTGGGCCACTCCCCAGGGACAGAGCTCACAGGTGGGTCACACATAGCTCAAAGGTAGGTTGGAGACTGGAAGTTGGAGACTCTGGCTGGATTTTACTGTGTTGCTCTGCTGGACAGAGCTCGGGGACACAAAAGCAAGGGTCAGGGAGAAGCAAGGGGTCCTACTGTCACCCCACAGGGGCCTAGGACCTTCCTAAACCACCTGCCCGTGGAACGAAGTTGCAGGTTAGTGACTCCAGGTGAGAGGCATAAAGGGATTTATTAGGCAAGAATTTAAAGCACAAAGTCAAAGAAACAGAGGACAGCCCCGAGGAGAGGAGAGACCTTATGAGCTGGGTCATTTATGGGCGTGGGGCGTCTCCAGGACGGGGACCCGGGTGCGTGCTGCTGTCCTTGGGGCACCATCTGGGGCTGTGTCAGGCTGCAAACCATTTCCGTGTCTGAGGCTGAGACCCGGTGTCCCCGCACACTGCTGCTGGCTGAGGGTGGAGGCGGGGGGGGGGTGGGAAGTGAGATTTACGGTAAAAGCACAAGCTTAATGTCTTTAAGACACTTAAGATTTATTTTGAGTGAGTTTCCAGGAAGGGAAAAAAAGGCTTTAAGTAACTTTCGTTACTGAAATGTTTCTTGAAAGTACAGTTTTAAAGTTCCAGTCGTCCTTGGCTCCTTCTACCTACTTCACTTCTGCATCACCACCACCTTCTACTCAAAACTCCTCCCAGGCGCTTGGAGGACAGCAGCATCGGTATAAAGCCACAGTGGCATCCCAGCAGTGCTGAGCTCTGTGGAATAAAAATATGTGTGATCATGAGGTGTTGTGAGGTAGGATAGAAGAAATAAAACACAGATAGAAAGGAGTCAAGGTAACCATAACTAAAAATTATACTTGTAAGAAGACTACAAGCTGGGCGTGGTGGTGCTCACCTGTAATCCCAGCACTCAGGAGGCTGAGGCAGGAAGATTGCCACAAGTTCAAGGCCAGCCTGAGTTACATAGGGAGTTCAAGGCCAGCCTGCACTACAGAGTGAGACCCTGTCTCAAAAAACGAACAAACAAATGAAGACTGCAGCTTCCAGGATCCAGCCGAAGTTACCCAAAACGATGAAAATTGGTATTCCTTTGGTCAAATTTAGACTCTTTTCTACCTGACCCATCACACCCAGAACTCCATCGGAAACTCGAAGTCCAGAAATTGGCTTAATTGAGAAGGTGAAGAACGGGAGTGTGATCCCAAGATAAAGCAACAGTTTGAGCGAACTCAAAGAAGGTTCAAATTACCTATTTTTAGAAAAATGCTATAGCTGTAGAATGGGCTAATACCCTTGGGGTTGGCACCTTTCTCTGGGCTTTCACGTCCCTTTGAGAGGTGTAAATGTCCCCAGTTCCTAACTGTAGCGCATCTCCTTTCTCTGAGCGTCCGCATCCCACTCTTGAGTACGTCCTAAATTTCTAATAAACCCTTACTGATGAGTCCTGAAAATTCTTCTTCCTCCACAGGAGTTGGAGAACCTACTGCAAGAGGGTGGGTTACATTCCTTATTTCAGCCTCAGGGACCCTCAGACCCAGCTCGGTGACAGTTGGATTAGGTAGAGTGAAGGTATCCAGTGTTCTCAGTCCAGGACGCAAGAGACGGGCAGAACATCGAGGTCTAACATATACCAGAGGTCTGGTAAAGGTTCAGAAAAGAAGCCTCTTCCTTCAAAGACGTGACAGTCTAGCAAAGACAGCACATGACATGTTTTCCACTCAGACAGTTTATTAAAGCAATGATGTGCACCTGGAATCCCAGCACTCTGGGAGGCTGAGGCAGGAGGATCACAACTTCAAGCCCAGCCTGGACAACTCAGCAACTTAGTGAGACCCTGTCTCAAAATAAAAAGTAAAAAAGGGCTGAGGATGTGCCTCGGTGTGAAGGCGCTGGTTGAGTTCCCAGTACTGAAGAAAAGCTACTGAGGCGCTGGATGCTTCTGATTAAAGAACTAGGTCACACGAGGCGTTATTACATGTTGAGAAGGAAGGGATCCATAACCAATTAACTGGGGATATTATTGCAAGCTGCATTTCCTGTTTTGAAGATTCACTGTGCACACTGGAATCCCGAAAAGTGCCTGATACTGCGTTTCTCAAACTCGTGAAACTATGGAAACTCCTTCAGAATTCCCACAGTTTGGGAATGTTGGGTTAAAGGAGAGAAAAGCCTAAAAGAGGAATCAGGAAGAGAACTTCGAAGAGTCAGAGATTATGAAAAGACAGGACAGTAGGTCCCTAAAATGAGAGGCAGAAAACGAGGCTTTGGGAGACCAGGAGCGGACGAACTGCTTTACAGAATGACCAAGGTATCTGTAAAAATGGCCCCCAAAAACATACAGAGAATCAAAAGCCAGCCCACTTCCTAGTGCTAATTTCTAAATTGTCTGTAGTTATTTGCAGTTTCTCCAGCTGAAAAATATCTTGTGCTATGAAACACCTCCATTATAAAATATGCTAGAATCCAAGTCTCAGGATTTTCTCCATGATTCTTTTTGGCGATCATCATTAGTGTTTTGTTTCGTTCTTGGAAATTAATCAACTTGACTTACTGCTCAGTAATTACTTAGTAATTTTATAGTTGGAGTTCTTTATGATTGCTTTTCCCTAGATACTAAGCTATTTACAGATATCCCAGCTTTCTGTGAATTTTATGTCTATTTCTCCTTAATTCAAAGAATAGAAGTTAGTATCTATAATTCTTTTTTTTTTTCCTCTTTTTGAACCAGGACTTCAACATTACCTTTATTATTTATTTATTTATTCATTTTGGGTTTTGTTTTGTTTTTTTAGACGCGTGTACTGGGAGTCAAACTCAGGACCTCACGCTTGCAGGCAGGGGCTTATGCCGCTGAGCTATCTCACCAGCCCTCATTTTGGTTTTTTGACACAGGGTCTCACTATGTAGTTCAGGCTGACCTTGTAGCCCAGGCTGGCCTCGGACTCTCCAAGATCCTCTTGCCTCAGCCTCCCAAGTGCTGAGGTTAGAGGCGAGCACCACCACGCCGGCTACCTTGGTTTTTGAATATATCTGCATACAACAGAGAGGAAACTTGGCAATGCCTGGTGAAACACTAGCAGCATTTCCTGCAGGAGAAGAGGAAGCCTTCTACTGCTGCTGCTGTTTGACACTGCGTGGGGCTCCTCACCGATGCAGTAAGAGGAGGAGGAGAGGGAAAGGAAGTCCAAAGTGAAACAAACTGCTGTTCACAGAGAGCAGGTACGGCGCTTCGGATTCCGTCCCCCTACCGCCCATACATAAAGACCGTGTAGCTCATGGCGCAGTTGGGAGGTGCTACACCTTTAAAAAGTGGAGCCAAGCTGGAAGTCTTGCAGCCAGGTGGGGACAGGCTCTTGTCGGGCAACGGGGGGTCCTGCTCCTCCTTCCCAGCCACTGTGAGGTTAAGCAGCTTGCTCAGGCCCTGCCACAACATCCTGCTCCCCCCCCCACCGCCCAAGAGACAATGGGACGAAGTGACCATGGAGTGGAACCCCTGAAGCTGTAAGCCAAGTCAGCCTTTTCTCATTAGAAATTAATGATCTCAGGTATTTTATCACAGTGGCAGGATGCTAACACGGTCAGCAATAATAGCTGTTGACAGGCACCATAAACAGTGTCCCAGCTAGAACTGTACACACCATGAAGAGTTCATCAGAGTTACAAGATCCAAGATCAGGATGCAGACATCAACTGTGTCAGTCAGAAAATGTAAATGTGAAAAAGATGACATTCTACACACCAACAAAAAAAAAGGTATAAAAATTGTAGCCAAAGAGATGCATGCCTCATACAATAAATATAAAATATAAATATGGATAAATATAAAATGTTATTGAATGACATAAACTGTAAATTAAAAAGAGATATAACCTGTTTATGAATGGGAAGTACAAAGTAATGAAAATATAATTCCCTTCCCAAACTAATATATAAACTCATTAAAATTCCAACCAAAATTGCTACGGGATTCTCCATAGGACGTAACAAGATTATCCTAAAACCTCTATGAAAGATGAGAGCTTAGAAGAGACACCATTCCTGACGAATAAGAAAGGAGGACTCGCACTCATAGCCCTCGAGACTTCTACTAAAACTCTGAGAACTAAGCCAGTGCCGGTACCAACGCTGAGCCCAGCGCACGGAGCAGGAACCCGAGGGAGGGGCCAGAGCAGAGCTGTGCGCGCCGGGAGCCTCATCTGGAACAACTGGCGGTCCACGTCCACAGCTGTCCTGGGGATTAGTGACCCACACGGCGCTGAAGGTGGGGCCCTGCCCTGCCAGACACAAGTCAGTCTCAGGTTGTGACAAAATCGGGAAAACCAAGCCTTAACGCTTTTACACCAGCGTCTTTTTAACCTTGGGATAGCAAAGGATGTCTTAAGATAGCAAACTACAAACCACAAAGCAAAAAAAACAAACTGATGGATTCTGTGTTTCAGCATTCAACACTGTGCATTAGAAGTCATCTTTGAAGTTGAATAAAGAGAGAAGGGGAACAGGCCACTATCACCCCTAGCACGATGGGTGTGGGATTGGGGTGAGGGGTTTACGCGGAGGCACTAGCAGAGGCCGGGCCACTGCAGAACGGGCTGTGTGGGGCAGGAGTGGGGCAGAGCAGACACAGCACTGCCAGGGACACGTTCTGAAAAGATGGCAGTTCTGCACCTTCCTCCTGTGCACGAGGCTCCGCTGGATGGAGCAGTAAGACGTAGGCCTGGCTGTGCGTCGCAGAGAGCACGGTGGCCGGGCATGGGGCTGAGGGAGACACAGGACCCAAACTCTTCCCGTGCCACGCTCTTCCTGGAGAGATTACAAGAACAGCCTCACTGTGTGAAACCTAACACAAGCCTTCAGGGGGTAATTTTTTGGAGATAATGGAGGAATAAGAGGAGAAGGAGGAGGAGGAGGAGAATTATTTCAGTAGTAGTTACATCAAAAGGGAAAAGTGGCCTTACTTAAAAATAAATAGCATGCACTCTCATTCAGCCTTGTATTCCACAAATATTACTGAATATCTGAGGGACACAGGCAAAGTCCCAATACCCTTGCCCTCCAGGAAGTCGGTAAAGGAGCTGGGCGTGGTGGCACATCCTGTAATCCCAGTACTCTGGGAGGCTGAAGCAGGAGAATCACAAGTTTAAACCCAGCCTGGGCAATTTAGCAACTTGGTGAGACCCTGTCTCAAAATAAAATATAAAAAAGGGCCCTGAGTTAAATTCCCAGCACCACATACACACACACACACACACACACACACACACACACACACACACACACACAAAGTCAGTAAAGAACTCTTAGTCTGTAGAAGAGAAAAAAATCACCCAACCCTGGATACCATAAATTTAAAAATTCAGCAATCAAGCTGGGCGTGGTAGCACATGCCTGTAATCCCAGCACTTGGGAGGCTGAAGCAAGAAGATTGCTGTGAATTTGAGGCCAGCCTGGACTACATAGTGAGTTCAAGGCCAGCCTGGACTACATAATGAGACCCTGTCTGAAAAACAAAAACAAAAACAAAATTCAGTAACCACAGCAGAATGGGAAATTTAGTGAGTAAATGTGAATAGCACCTCCCAACCAAATACCTCAAAGAGCTTAGAACTCAAGTGCACCGTGGAGAAGAGCCGAAGACCCCCAGCGCCCGCGAGCTGTGGTCTGTCTCAGGGTCATGACCTCAGGTGCTGCCAGGGCTGTTAAGCCGGGTCCCACACACCTGTCCCCGCCTGGAGGCCGATGTTCACCCGGGCGCACTGCAGGCAAAACTGCCCTGAACACGGGAGACTCTGAGCCTTAAATTTCCCAGTGAAAATGGCTGGGGGGAAACAGTGAAATTTAGACTAAGTTCCTCTAAACCCGACAGGACATTTGAAATCCTCAAGCAGATTTGGTTCCAGACAAATCCTGATACTCGGTTGTTAACTGCACCCCGGACCGATGTTGGGAGAGAATGGAATGGACCCTTACAGAGCTCGGTGAGGTCCCCACCACCGTAGGAAAGTCTCTGCTCTAGGGGGTGCCACGCATTGAAGAAACCCTAAAACAGAAGTATTAGATACCTTTCTTTAAAAGGGGACCCTGGGGCTGAGCATATAGCTCAGCAGCACAAGCGCCTGCCTGGCAAGCACAAGGTCCTGGGTTTGATTCCCGGTACTAAAAAAAAAAAAAAAAGGGACTCTTTTTCTTCATATGAGTAAGTAAATCACAAAATCAATTTTTTTCTTTTGTTTAAGGCTAAAACAATGTTAAATAAAATAAAGCAAAACATTAAAAAATTGTATAGAAAAGATAGAAAATAGGAGATTTTCATTATAAATATGACTGGAAAAAAGTCTTACTATGTAGAATATATGAAAATGTCTACAAATTATTAAAAGAAAAATACTAGAAAAATGATCAAAAAGTATGAACAGGCTCCACACAGAAAAGAAAACTCAGGGCCGGTGAGATGGCTCAGCGGCGTAAGCGCCTGCCTTGCAAGCGTGAGGGCCCTAGTTTGACTCCCAGAACCCACATACGAAAAAGGGGCCGGTGATATCGCTCAGCGGCACGGGTGCCTGTTGGTGCGCGAGGTCCTGAGGTCGACCCCCGGTACCCACAAAAAAAAAAAAAAAGAAAACTCAGATGGCCAATGAGCCTGTGAAGAGCTTTTCGACTGTACCAGTAAGCAAAGAAATTCAACTTAAAACCACAATCACAAAGTTACTAGAATAACAAACATTAATAAATTGAATAATTCTAAGAACCAATGAGGCTGTCCAGCAGCTTTCAAACAGTGTTGTTAGCAGTGTAAATCGGTGCAGTCACTGAAGAACCACACAACAGGAGCTAATAAAGTTGGAAAGATAAAAAAAAAAAAAAAAAAAAAAAGGTGTGGTGGAGCACTCCTGTAATCCCAGCACTTGGGAGGCTCAGGCAGGAAGATCACTGGGAGTTTGAGGCCAGCCTAGGCTACAGAGCGAGACCCTGTCTCAAAAAAAAAAAAAAAAAATTTAGGATTCTGCTTCTGGCACTATGACAGTCCAAACTTAAATGTCCACCTAATACAGATATTTATAATTTAGATTAAGTATTTTAAGTGAAATTCATAATTGAACAGGCAGTAAAAAAGCCTTTCGTAGCAAAACAAGAGAGCCCTAGAGAGGGCTGAATAATAAACAACTTGCTGAAACTAATACAGACTTATAACCTTTGAATAAACACCGTTACAGAGATAAGCACTTAAGAAATCAAGTCAGTACCAGTTTGAAATCTTGCTACCGAATGAAAAAATCAGCAGTGGAAGATTTTGTGGGAAAATTCTATCAAACTTTCAAGGAGCAGATGGATCCAAATTTATGCACACTTTTCCACTGAAGAGAGGTCTCAGGATCAGTCCTGACCCAGTCCTCGGTGCAGGAGAACCTCACACAAAGGTCTGTGTGTGTCATGGTCGGACCACATCAGGAGAGCCAGCTGAGGAAGGCTGGGCTGGACGCTGTGGCCCGCCCTCCAATTCTAACCTCCAAGGCCAAGAATAAGGAGGCGGGGCCTTTCAGGAGCCATTAGGTGGCAGGGCCCATCCCCCACGTGAGGACACCAGGCGAAGATGCCATCTCCGCACAAGGACGTGGCTCTCACCAGACACTGGGCACCTTGGCCCAGCACCTTGATCCTGGACTTCTCAGCTTCTAGAATTCTGAGAAAATAAATCCTGCTCTCTGTAAGCTGCCAGCCTGTGGTACACTGTGGTACTTTGTCAGAGCAGCCTAGTGGACTGAGATGAACATGTGTGCGAGAATCTTAAAATGCCGTGAAGCTAAATCTAGTAGTGCACAGAAAAGACTCCGTCAGGAACGAGATGTCTTTATCCCAGAAATCTAAGGGTGTTTTAATAGTAAAACATTGATAGAGCAATGGCAGAAAAGATAAAACCAAGGAATGAGTCCAATCAAGGAAGAGCAAGACCTTACTCCTGCCTCAGCCTCCCCAGGGTGCACCACCACACCCAATTTTCTTATGCCAAACAGCCCACATTTCTGGGATAAATCTGACTTGGTAATGTTGTATAATCCTTTTACTGTACTATTGGAGTCAGATTTCCCATATTTTTTGAGATTTTTTTTTTTTTTGGTTGAGGACTTTAAAATCTACATTCCTAAGAGATATTGATCTACAATTTTCTTTTGATGTCTTTTATTTTGGTATCAGGATAATACAATACAATAAATTAGGCCTCATACAATAAATTAGGCAATCTTCTCTCTTTTTTTTTTTTCTTTTGGAAGAGTTAAGAATTGGTGTTAATTTTTTAAATGCTCTGTAGAATTCACCAGTGAGGCCATTTGTCCTGGACTCTTCTTTGTTGGAGGATTTTGATTCAATCTGTTGTAAGTCACTAAGATTTCTCTGTTTCTTCTTTATTAAGTTTAGATAATTTGTTTAGAAATTTTTTCACTTCATATAGGTTGTCAAATTCAATGGCATGTTTATTAGTCACTATCTTGTCACTGTGACAAAATGCTAACTCCCACACTTAGAGAAGGAGAAGTTTATTTAGCTCATGATTTCAGTGGGTTCAGTCCATGGTCAACCGGCTCCAAGGCAGACTGGGGTTTCACTGATTCTATTGTTTTTCTAGCCTCTATTTTGTTTATTTTTTGCTTCCATCTTCTTTTATTTCCTTCTGTTAGCTTTGGGTTTGCATTGCTTTTTTTTTTCCAGTTTATTGAGTTACAAAAGTAGGTCATTTATCTGATTTCTCTTTTTTCTTACTATAGCCATTTACAGCTCTCCATTTCACTCTGGGCATTGCCTTCACCACATCCTCTATGCTTTTACCTGTAGTATTCATAACTGCATGTTATGCAGAGAAATGAGAACAAATGTTCTAGAGCTATCCATGCTAATACACATGAGTCACAGAAGCAGAGTTAAGTAAAACAGGAAGTTCATGATGATGAGACACGTATCTTTTGTTCCCTTTTTTATTAACAGACTTGGGGGGTTGGGAGTCTTAGGGATTCAGAAAGTACAGGGCTCCCAAATACCTCTCATCTCTATCTTCCCCCTGGTTTATTGCATTAATATCCTGTTAATATGATACCAGGTGTGGTGGCACATGCCTGTAATCCCAGCACTCAGGAGGCAGAGGCAGGAGGATCACCACAAGTTCAAGGCCGGCCTGGGCTACATAGTGAGCTCAAGAGCAGTCTGAGCTACATAGTGAGACCCTGTCTCAAAAAAAAAAAAAAAAAAAATCCTGTGTTAGTGTACATTTGTTACAATTGGTGAGTAGCTGTCGACATGTAACTAAGATGCCTAGTTTATGCTATGGCTCGCCCTTTGTGTTTTATAGTTCCACGGAGTTTGACAAACATAGAATGTGATGTGCCAACCACTGCAGGGTCATAGAGTTCATCCACCACCTTAAAAATCTGTGCACACCACCTATTCTTCCTCTTTCTTCCTTTCCTTGAACACTTGGTCACCACTGATATTTTTTTAACCATGTCCATAGTGTTACCTTTCCCAGAATGTTGTGTAATTGGAATCGTACAGTACAGAAGACTTCGGACTGGCTTCAGACGCCTCGCAATATGCATTCAAGATCCTTCCATGTCTGTTTGTGGCTCGAGAGCTCATTTCTTGTTGTCACTTAATAATGCTTCTTTGTATGGCTTTGCTAAAACTGTTTAGCTGTTCGCTTACTGAAAGATTTCCGCTTACAGCTGCTCCCAATGTTTGGCAGCCATGAACACCCGTGTGTAGGTTCACATGTGGACGTAAGTTTCAACCCACTTGGAACACAAGTTTCAACAGCTGGGTCATAAGGTGAGCTGGTGTTCAGCCTGGGGGGACCTGACACCCTGACTTGGGAAGTACCTGAGCCATTGCACCCCCCAGGTGCGAGTGTCCCTGGTCTGCGTCGCCGTCAGCACTGGGGGTGGTCGAGGTTTTGAATTTTAGCCCTTTTGATAGCTATGGAGTGATATCGCATCGCTGTTTCTGTTTGCGATTCTCCAACAACAGGTGACACAGAGCGTGTTTTCTGACATTTACGTATCATCGACTGTCTTCTTGGTGAGGTGTCTGTTCTGGTCTTTTGCCCACTTTTAAAATTGTGGTCTTTGTTCCCTTTTATTCATTTTTTTTTTCATTTTCCTTTTATTGAGCTTTTAAGAGTTTTTGTGTGTGTGTGATTTTGTAAATAAGGAGGGGAAGAGGGGTTGAAGGGAGGGGAGGGGAGGGGAGTGGGAAAAAAGAAGAAGCAAGATGCATCACGTGCAGGTACAAAGCCCTATGATGAATGTGATCATTATGTATATCTAAAATGTACCAATAAAATAAAATGAAAAAATTTTAAAGCGTTTTTGAGTACTTTGTATACACATCCTTTATCAGGTATGTCTTTAAAATTTTGTCCTGACCTATAGCTTGCTTTTTCATTCTTTAACTGTGGTTTCTGTGTGTGTCTTCTATCAACTTAGTTGTTTCTTTCATAGATAATGCATTTAGTGTCACATTTAAAAGTCATCACCCAAAAACTTATCTACATTTCCTCCTCTGTTATCTTGCAGAAGTTTTATGGTTTTATGCTTCACATTTAGGTCTATGATCCATCTTGAGTTAATTTTTTGTGAACAATGTAAACTCTGTGTTTATTATTGTTTGTTTGTTTGTTTTGAGACAAGGTCTCACTCTGTAATTCAGGCTGCCCTTGAACTCACAGTGAGCCTCCTGCCTCAGGCTCCTCAGTGCTGGGATTACAGGTGTGCACCACCACAGCTGGCAAAGTCTGTGTTTAGATTGATTGTTTTGCATGTGGATGTCTTGTTCCAACACAGTTTGAAAAAGTCTCTTTTGTGCTTTGTCAAGGGTCAGTTTAATACACTTGTGTGGGTCTATTTGTGAGCTACAATTCTATTTCATTGGTTTGTGTATTCTTTCACCAATATCACACCATCTTGATTACTGTAGCTTTATAATAAACCTTGAATTCGGGGAGTGTAAATCCCCTGACTCTATTTTTCTTCAGTATTATATTGGGTATTCTGAGTCTTTTGTCTTTCTATATGTCTCAGTTATTTTCTCTGAGTCTGAGTAATTTTTGAGACAAAATACCCAACACCCAAAGTAAAGGAGGAAAGGTTTATTTGGCTCACAGTTTGTAGAGGTTTCAGCCCATAATTGGCTGGCTCCAAGGCAGGGTGGCTTGGCAGAAGGGCATCGCAGAGGAGAAACAGTCCATGTGAGCAGAAGACAGAAAAAGCAGCAAGCTACAAATGACAGTTCTTTCTGTCCCTTTATATCGTACCCCTAAGTGCAGGAAGCACTCACCCCCAGAATGGGACACCCTTAATCTGACCTAGAACTGTGCCAGACCAATCAGTGGACTGATTTAGTAATCACACACCCTTAATCCCAGCATCACCCACTCTAGATTTTGCCACCTCCAAAAAGCCCCACCTATGACCATGTTAGGCTTTGGTGGGACATCTAGACTGAAACCATAACTCCATATAAACTTTGTAATCAGTTCGTCAATCACCATAAAATATCTTACTTGGAATTTGATTGGGTTTATATTGAATCTATAGATCAAGTTGGAAAGAACATCCTAATATTATTGGATCTTTCTATTCATCACCATTTATTTAGATCTTTGATTTCTTTCACCAGTTTCTGTTATTTTCCTCATCTAGATATTGCATATGTGCTTATCATTTCTTTCTTCCTTGATTGATGTTAATGTAAATGGTATATATTGTGTTCTTAATCTCAAATTCCAATTACAGGAAAGCAGCTGGCTTTTCCTTGCATCCTACCAATGTTGACAAAGGCATATGTTAGTGTCAGGAGGGTATTTTAATGATTCTTTGGAATTTTCATATAAGCACTCATATCGTGTATGAATGAAGACAATTTTATTTCCTCCTTCCCAACCTAAATACTTTTTTCCAGTCATATTGCATTAGCTATGACTTTTAGTATGATTTTTTAATAGCAGTGTTGACACAGGACATGTTTGCCCTGTCTCCACTGTTAGGGGAAAACAGCTACTTTCTCTTTATTAGGTATGATGTTAGCAGTATTTTTTTAAAAAAAATATATGTTCTTTATCAAATTGAAGAAGCCTCCCCCTATGCCCAGTTTGCTGAGAGCTTTTTATAATGAGTCCATGTTAGATTTTTGTGAACTGCTTTTACTGCATCTATTAATGGGATCTTATTTGTTTTCTTCTTTAGCTTTTTGATGTGATATATTAACACATTTTAAAATGTTGAACTAGCCTTATATACTTAGAATTAATCCCACTTGATCGTGGTGTATAATTATTTTTATACATTGCCAAATTCAATTCGCTAATATTTTGTTGAGGACTTGTGTATCTAAATTCATGAGCGATACTGACTTGTTACCTTCCTTTCCTATAATACCTTTGTCTGGTTTTGGTATTACGGTAATGCTAGCCTCATAGGATGAATTAAGAAACATTCCCTCTGCTTCAGTTTTCTAGAAGAGATCGTAAGTAATTGGTATCACTTCTTCCTTAAATGCTTAGTAGAATTCACCCTGAAATGATTGGGGTCATTCATGATGAATCTTATAAATATTGAAGCAGAAATAAAGTAGAATAGAAAAACAATTGAGAAAATCAACAACACTAGAAGTTAACTCTTTGAAAAGATGAGCAAAATTGACAAACTTCCACCTGAATTGGTCCAGGTTGGAGGGCTCAAGTTACTAAAATTGGGAATAAAGGACAGAACATCACCACTAGTATCACAGAAATGAGAGGATAACAGATCTATTATAAACTACTATATGCCAAAAAATTAGATAACTGAGGTAAAGTGAAAAAAAATTCCTAGAAGCACACAAAGTAATGAAACTGGCTCAAGAAGAAATATATACTCTGAAAATATGTAGAACTAGGAAAGAGACTGAAGTAGTCATTTTAAAACATTCAGTAAAGAGAAGCTGAGGCCTGGATGGCCTCACACATGAACTCTACCAAATATTCAAAGAAGAATTAGTTCTGATCCTTTCTAAACACTTCCAGAAAATATAAGAGAAGGACAGACTTCCTAAGAGTTTGGCCACTCTATAAGGCTAGCACCATCCTGATGCCAAAACCAGTCAAATGCATCAAAAGAAAACTGAAGACCAATGTGTCTTAAGAATGTAGATGCAAGCATTCTCAACAAAATACGAGCAAGCCTAATCTTCTAATGTATAAAAAGAACTATATACCATGATAAACTAGCACTTGTCCCAGGAATTAATGAAATATACTATATTAATAAAAGACTATCTAAAGGATATCAAGGACTATCTCAAGTCTAATAAAGGACTACATTAATGTGACTATTTCAATAGACACATAAAAATACTTTGATGAAAACCAGCACAGTTTGTGATTAAAATGTTCAATAAAATACGAATAGAAAGGAATTCCCAAATCAATAAAGGGATTTACCCAAGGATATCATGAAGAAAGTGAAAAAAAGTAACTCACTGGAGGGAAGAAAGTAGTTGCAAATCACATATGTAATAAGGAACTTGTATCTGGAACATAAAGAACTTCCACTAATAACCCAATTAAAAAGTTAAAGAACTTCAACAAATAACCCAGTTTAAAAAAATAGGCAAAAGAGTTGAATAGACATTTCTCCAAAGAAGATATAAAAATGGCGAGAAAACATCTTTTTAAAAGTTCAACATCATCAATCATTAGGGAAATGCATATCAAAATCACAATGGGATACCACTTCATACCCACTAGGTTAGTTGCAATAAAAAGATGTGCATTAATGAGTGTTGGTGAAGATGTGGAGAGATTGGCACTCCCACCCATTGCTGGTCAGAGTGTAAAATGGTGCAGATACTTTAGAAGAGTTTGGTGGGTCATCAAAATGTTAAACATAAAGTTACAATATGATCCATTAATTTCAATCCTAGGCATATACCTAAGAGAAATGAAAACATGTGTCTATCCAAAAACATGTACACAAATGTGCATTTCCGCATTATTCATAAAGGCCAAAATGTAGAAAGTAGGTAAGTGTTCATCAACTGATGAATAGATAAACAAAATGTGGTTTATCCAGACAGTGAAATGCTATTTGGTCATTAAAAAAAAAAAAATCGGGGCCGGTGAGATGGCTCAGTGGCATAAGTGCCTGCCTGGCAAGCGCGAGGGCCCGAGTTCGACTCCCGGATCCCACATACGAAAAAGGGGCCAGTGATATCGCTCAGCGGCACGGGCGCCTGCGGGCGCGCGAGGTCCTGAGGTCGACCCCCCCGGTACCCACAAAAAAAAAAAAAAAAAATTACTGGGGGCTGGAAAAAGATGGCGGATGTGTAAGAAGCAGGCAGCGAAACTCTCTAAAAGTTGCCATTGGACCACTGGAATACAGTGACCGGGAGAGTGTGGGAGGGAGGGAGCTGCCTCCCCTGGACCCAGGAAAGTTCTGAGGCACAGTTTTGGATGCAGGGTGCCAGTGAAGGGCACTTTCAACGAAGGAGGAGGAGGAGACCGTGGCGCCTTCTCCCTGTCCCAGGAACCGCGGCGAGACAGAAGCTCAAATCTGCAACACACGGTGACAGCCGGCGCCCCCCGGGAGCCCCTGCGGAGGACCTTGAGACAGCGGCGGGGCAGGGGAGCAGCAGAGGACTGCGCTGGCCGGCGGTGAGTGTCTCTCAGCCACAGCTGTCCCGCGCCAGAGAGCGATTGGCCCGGCGCCATTGTGGGGGGTGCAGCGAAACTCAGCAGGGCGCGAAAACACAGCGCTCAGGACTCACGCTCAGGACTCATGCTCGGGACTCAGTGTGGCGCAGCGGCTCTCAGGCCCAAGGAAAGTGGGCTGACGGCGGCAGGCGGACGAGACTGGTCTCCGCCTGAGAGTGCAGGCCACTGCTCACTGATCCGCCAAAGGGCCTCCTGGCTTACTGGGACGGACCTGCGTGGAACAGGACTCTCACCACACGGTGCCTGCCTACAGCAGAGTCAACACCTGGAACTGATTTTTTCTTTTTTTCTTTTTTATTTATTTTATTTTTTATTTTTATTATTTTTTTCTCTCTCATTTGTTTTTTGTTCTGGTGAAGGGTTTCTTTGTGTGTGGGGTTTTATTTTTGTTTTGTTTGTTTGTTTTGTTGTTTTCGTCTTCATTTTTGTTTCTGTTTGTCTATTTGCTCTTCATTATTCTCCCTGGTTTTTATATGAGTGTAAACAGAGCCTCTAACCTCTTTGTGATTGTGGTTGTAATCTGTTCTTCTTTTTATCCTTTCCTTCTCTTTTTCCCACCAGTCCTCTGCACCAGTTTCCCAATATTAGTGGGATCCCTCTTGTTCCTCCAACCTTACATCTAATTCCTTCCTCTTCTCCCAATTCTCTATTTCCTCCTTAACTCATTTTAAATTTAAACTCCTGAGGGCAAAATTGACATATTAAGGACTTGTATAGTGCATATAATTTTTCTGGTGTGTTTTAGATTTTGTTATATAACCGCAACTCTATACGGTTAAAAGTGGCAAATAACTGGTTAGCTCAGTCTGTCGTTTTCTAGGCTCTGTTTGATGCTTTAGGTACCATTATAGCCAAAAGTGAAATAATTGTTCTAAACAGCTTTCCTTCCTGATATTTCATGATTGAGATTGACTAAGGGTCACAGAAAATACAGTGGCACAGTACCAAAGAACCAAGGACTGGGCCAAACAGGTAGCAACTTCTCATATGCAACAAATTGAAGAGGTAGGATCTGGCAGCAATCTCAAAACCCAAAAACAAGCTTCACTCGGAAGATACTGCAGAGAAGTAGTCATCTCCTAAGGATCTTGAACACTAGCAATAAAGTAACCTACCATAGGTAATTTACAAACATCATCCCAGGAATTAAACTAAAGAAAGAAAAGAAAATGAGATGACACTTAAATAAGATGCAACCCCACACATCCAATTCACCAAAGGCAAACCTAGGGGGCAATGAGGTGGGACAATCCGAAAGCCACCCACCTGGCCTATCTGAAGTGGTAACAACAAAGCAACTGAATGAGGCTCTGGAAAAAATTAAAACAGAAATAATTTCACAGCTAACTGCAGAGATAATGTCCACAATGAAGACCATGCTTAAGGACACTATAGCTGATACAGACAAAAAAATAGATGAGCTTAAGAAAATTATAGAAACCATGAATGTTCAGCATAGGAAAGAAACGGAATCCATAAAGCAGATTCAAGCAGATATCCAGGAGAACAAAAATTCCATTGAAAGTATTTGTAGCAGATTAAACCAATGTGAGGACAGGATCTCAGATATAGAAGATAGGCTTGCAATTAGTGATCATGAAAACAAAGAACTCTTAAAAATAGCAAGGGACCATGAAAAATCAATTCAGCAGCTGCTAGATGACTCAAAGATAAGTAACTTAAATATAATTGGAATAAATGAAGAAGCAGAAGATAGCATAAATGACATTAGGACCTTGTTCACAGACATTATCACGGAGAACTTCCCTGGAAGAGAAAAAGAATTTGATCTTCATATAAATGAGGCTTATAGAACTCCAACTAGCCACGATTAAAAAAAAAAACTTCAACCAGACATATCATAGTCAAGATTCAAGAAATTCAACAGAAGGGCAGAATCTTAAAAGCTGTTAGGGAGAAGAGACAAATCACCTATAAAGGAAAACCCATCAGAATCACAGCTGACTTTTCAGCACAAACCCTCAAGTCAAGAAGAGCTTGGAATGACGTATTTCAAGCTCTAAAGGAAAATAACTTTCAACCCAGATTGATGTACCCCACAAAACTATCTTTCAAAATTGATGGAGAAATAAAATACTTTCATGACAAAGAACATCTGAGAAAATTTATGACCACCAAACCAGCACTCCAAAATGTTCTGAAGTACATTCTAGAAAGAGATAACAAGGACTACAACTCCAGGAACCTCAACAGAAGAAATCCACCAGGCAGGGCAGATAATTAAATAGAGGGAGAGGGGAAAAACAAACAAAGAGTGGGAACCAACAACAGGAAAATATCATGACAAGTATAAGTCAATACATATCAGTTTTAACCATCAATGTTAATGGTCTCAATTCACCAATCAAAAGGCACAGACTGGCAAAATGGATCAAGAAGCAAGATCCAACAATATGCTATATACAAGAAACACATTTAATTCAAAAAGAAATTCATAGACTGAAAGTCAAAGGATGGAAAACAATACTCCATGGGACAGGAACCCAGAAAAAAGCAGGGGTAGCTATTCTTTTTGCAGACAAAGTGAATTTCAAGCCAAGAATGATTCAGAGAGATAAAGACGGTCATTACATCCCTGTAAAGGGAACAATCAAAGAGGAAGAGATAACGATCATAAATATATATGCATCAAATACCAGTGCAGCCAGCTATATAAAACAAGTATTAATGGACATGAAAAATCAAATAAGCACTAATACAATTATATTGGGGGATCTCAATACTCCACTGTCACAAAAAGACAGATCAACTAGACAAAAAAATCAATAATGAAACAGTAGAACTGAACCAAACTTTTGAACAAGTGGACTTAGTAGATGTCTACAGAGTGTTCCACCCCACAACATCAGAATACACATTCTTCTCAGCTGCACACGGGACATGCTCCAAAATAGACCACATACTAGCTCATAAAACCTGCTTAAGTAAATGCAAAGGAATTGAAATTATCCCATGCATATTATCAGACCATAGTGCAATGAAATTGGAAATCAATGGCAAAAGAAATCACAAAAACTCCCTAAACACATGGAATTTAAACAGCACCCTCCTGAACAACCAATGGGTCACAGATGAAATTAAAGAAGAAATTAGACACTTTCTACAACTGAATGATAATGACAGTACAACATACCGGAACTTATGGGATACAATGAAAGCAGTCCTAAGAGGGAAATTTATAGCATTAAATACCTATATCAGAAAAATAGAGCAAGCGCAAATAAACAACTTAATGGCGAACCTCAAACTTCTAGAAAAAGAAGAGCAGGCTAAGCCAAAAGCTTGTACAAGGGAGGAAATTATAAAGATCAGAGCAGAAATTAACGTATTGGAGACTAAAAAAAAATACAAAGAATCAATGAAGCAAAGAGTTGGTTCTTTGAAAGAATAAGATTGACAAACCCTTATCCAACCTTATTAAAAAAAGAAAAGAAAAGACTCAAATCCATGCAATTGAAAATGAAAAGGGTGATATCACGACGGACCCTGCAGAAATCCAGAAGATTATCTATACCTATTTCGAAAATTTATATTCTACTAAGATGGAAAATGCAGAAGAAATGGACAGATTCCTAGATACGTATGAATTACCAAAGCTGAATCAAGAAGATTGAAAAATCCTAAATAAACCAATATCAACCAATGAAATCGAAGATGTAATTAAAAACCTCCCAACAAAGAAAAGCCCAGGCCCTGATGGATTAACTGCTGAATTCTACAAGAAATTTAGAGAAGACCTAACACCAATACTTCTAAAAATTTTTAATGAAATTCAAAGTGAAGCAATACTCCCAAATTCATTCCTGGAAGCAAGCATTACCCTGATACCAAAACCAGAGAAGGACCCAACTAAGAAAGAGAACTACAGGCCAATCTCCCTAATGAACATAGACACAAAAATCCTCAATAAGATACTGGCAAACAGAATGCAGCAAATCATCAAGAAGATTATACACCATGACCAAGTTGGATTCATCCCAGGGATGCAGGGATGGTTCAACATACGTAAATCAATAAATGTAATACACCATATTAACAGAACCAAGGACAAAAATCACATGATCATCTCAACAGATGCAGAAAAAGCTTTTGAAGAAATCTAGCACCTTTTCATGATAAAAACCCTACAGAAAATTGGAATAGATGGTCTTTATCTCAATCTGGTAAAAGCTATCTATGACAAACCAACAGCCAATATTATACTAAATGGACAAAAACTGAAAGCCTTCCCTCTAAAATCAGGAACAAGACAAGGATGTCCACTGTCCCCACTCTTATTCAACATAGTTCTGGAAACTTTAGACAGCGCAATTAGACAAGAGAAAGAAATAAAAGGAATAATGATTGGAAAGGAAGAAGTTAAATTATCATTATTTGCAGATGACATGATACTCTACACAGAAGATCCCAAAAACTCCACTAAAAAACTGCTAGATTTAATAAGCAAATTCAGTAGTGTAGTTGGATACAAAGTCAATACTCAAAAATCAGTAGCCTTTCTGTACACAAATAACAAACTTACCGAAAGAGAAATTAGGGAAACAATACCTTTCACAATAACATCCAAAAAAATGAAATACCTAGGAATCAACCTCACAAAGGATGTAAAAGACCTATACACTGAAAACTACAGTACTCTGAAAAAGGAGATTAAAGAGGATATCAGAAAATGGAAAGATATCCCTTGCTCCTGGATAGGAAGAACCAATATAGTGAAAATGGCCATACTTCCAAAATTGTTATACAGATTTAATGCAATTCCAATCAAAATTCCAACAGCATATCTCACAGAATTAGAGAAAACAATCCTAAAATTCATTTGGAATCAGAAGAGACCTAGAATAGCAAAGGCAATTCTGGGCAACAAAGGCAAGGCAGGGGGCATCACAATCCCCGACTTGAAATTATACTATAAAGCTACTGTGATAAAAACAGTGTGGTACTGGCAAAAAAAAAAAACAGACCTGAAGATCAATGGAACAGATTATAAGATGCTGAAACAACCCCAGACATACTAAGCCACCTTATCTTTGACAAAGGTGCCAAACACATTCAGTGGAAGAAAGATAGCCTCTTTAATAAATGGTGCTGGAAAAACTGGCTCTACACATGCTGAAGATTAAAACTAGACCCATATCTTTCACCATGCACTAAACTAAATTCAAAATGGATCAGGGATCTAAATATTAAAACAGAAACATTAAATCTGCTGGAAGGTAGGATAGGTAAAATTCTTGAAGACATTGGTGTAGGCAAAGACTTTATGAATAAAACCTCAACTGCACAGGAACTATCACAAAGAATCAACAACTGGGATCTCATCTTATTAAAAAGCTTTTGCACAGCAAGAGAAGCCACCAACAGAATGAGGAGACAACCCACAACGTGGGAAAAAATGTTTGCCAGCTGTTCCTCAGACAAAGGATTACTATCGAGAACATATAAAGAACTCAAAAAAATCAGACCTGTCAAATTTAAAGACCCACTCCAAAAATGGGCATCTTAGATGAATACACATTTCTCAGATGAAGAAATACAAATGGCAAATAAATATACAAAAAAAAGTGCAACATCACTAGTCATTCGAGAGATGCAAATTAAAACAACACTGAGATACCATCTCACCCCAGAAAGAATGGCTACTATAAAGAAATCAACTAATAACAAATGCTGGAGGGGCTGTGGGGAAAAAGGAACCCTTCTTCATTGTTGGTGGGAGTGTCGACTGGTACAGCCACTGTGGAAATCAGTGTGGAGATTCCTCAAAAAACTAGGGTTGGAGGTCCCATTTGACCCAGCTATTCCCCTTCTGGGTATTTTCCCAGAAGAATTGAAAACATCATACCACAGTGATATATGTGCACCCATGTTTATAGCAGCACAATTTGTAATAGCCAGATCTTGGAAACAACCCAAATGCCCATCAACTGAGGAATGGATAAGAAAGATGTGGTATTTTTATGCAATGGAGTACTATTCAGCCATAAAGAAGGATAAACTGGAGACTTTTATAGGTAAATGGATGCAACTCGAGAAAATACTCATAAGTGAAATAAACTGGACGCACATGTGTAAGCATCGTATTGTCTCTCTAGTATGAGAAACTGAAAGAGTAAATAAGATCCAAAATGTACAATAGACATGGTGAATCAAAAAGGAACTGGTCAAAAGGAAAGAGACTGGGATGGGGGAATAGGGAAAAGAAAGAAGGGAAAGGAAAAATTTGTATTTATATATAAGATGGTTAAGATAGATACACTACTAATTTTACTTAGTTCATTAAAGAGTAAGGTTTGTGCCAATAATGTTTGGACAATTGGATGCTAATATCTGGTATCCTGAATAACTAACTTAAAGATAACAATACGTAATGCATTAACCATTGTTACCCTCCTAAAAAAAAAATTACTACAGTAAACTAGGCCTGTTTTAGTCCTAGCTACTTGGATGGCTGAGGCAGGAGGATCACTTGAGTCCAGAGGTTTAAGGCCAGCCTGGGCTACATAGTAAGAGACAGGCTCAAGGAAAAAGAAGAAAAAAAAAAAAATAAAGTACTAATACATGCCACAATATGAATGAACCCCAAAAACACGCTAGATGAAAGAATCCAATCACAAAAGACTACATAATTCACTAGTGTGAAGTGTCTAGAACAAGCAAATCTACAGAAGACCAGAGAAAAACAAAAAATATTAGCAGGAGTAGGCGTGCCTGGGGTCTGCGGACATGTGCGTGGTGGTGCACTCCTGTAATCCCAGCACTGAGGGAGGCTGAGGCAGGAGGATCAAAAGTTCTAGCCCAGTCTGGGCATCTTTAGTGAGAACCTGTCTCAAAATTAAAAAATAAAAAAGGGCTGGGGATGTGGCTCAGTGCAAAGACGCTAGGTTCAATTTTCAGTGCGGGAAGAAAAACAAAAAACGCAGAGAGGAGGATTTAGTGAAGCGCTACACTCAGCTTGTCTATTGTCAACCTACGGCCCGTCCTGTCTCACCCATCCCTCCATCCTGCCACTCTGCCCACCCCCACACTGGATTATTTTCCAAAGCAAGTCCCAGATACCATTTCTTTTACAAATATGTAGTACATCACTCCAAAAGACAAGGACTCTAAAAACATGCTCCAATTACCACATCCAAAACCGTGTTACATAGGACGTTAATATAATCAAACACTCTGCTCTTATCTCCCCCAAGTGTCTCATTAATGTGATTTTTACAACAGTTGCTTTGTTCAAACCAAGATCCACACGTGCCACATGGTTGTCTACTGCACTTCCAAGTGTCTCAAAGCTTTCTCTCGCTCTTATTTTGCTTGCGGTTTATTTATGGAAGACACTGGTTTGTTTGTTGTGTAGTTTCCCACACTCTGGGTTTCGCTGGTGGCATTACCTTGGTGTCCTTAGTGTGACCACTATGACGCAGTGATTCCCTCGTAAATGCTCGTTGCCAGTTGCACTGTAACTGCAACTCAAGTCACACATCGGCACAGTTGCTGCTCTCAGGGTCCTTGGCAGCGCGCTCAGCACAGGTTATCTCATGTGGCCTCACGAGCAGCCCACGTGCTGTTCTTATGCTCAGTCTGGAGCTGCAGGAAATAAGGCTTAGAGAGGCTGAAGAGGCTGGGCCACAGCCCGTCCGCCCATGCATAGCTGGGTGCAGGCTCAGGTGCGTCCGATGTTAAAAGTCCTTATCATCATCCATGATGCGGTCTCTGGTGATGGTTGCTTTTAGCAGCTCCAGGAAGTAGCCTTTCAGTTCATGCAAGAACTTACTTCCACATTTCACCTGCTTTTGCCGCAGGTAATGGAATACACCGTCTCAAATCGACTCAGCAATGAGGATTGCTATTATCTCACATAACGAGAGATTTGGAAGTAGGGCAGCCAGCACCAGGCCAGTTGATCTGGTGACTCAACGCCAGTAGCACAGACCCCAGCTCATTCTCTCTCTGCACTCTGCGCTCTGCAATCTGCACCATAAGTGCGTGCTGGATCCTCTGATGGCTGCAGGGTCACTTCTAGCCACTCCAGGCCATGCAGCAGATACAACAGCACCCAGTGGACATGGTGGCCTGTTTCCCTCTGTGTCCCTGTTCAAGAGCAAGAACACCTTTCCCAGAGTTCCTTGGGCAGACCTCTCCTCGGGTTTCCCAGGCCGGAACAGGGTCAGATGACCGCTCACCTTACCAGGGCCAGTGAGGAGGCTCCTGGGCCCTTTGCCCATGGCGGGATTGACAGGGTGCCTCCGAGACATTAGATTTAAAGATCCAAACAGATTGGAATGGGTGCTATGATCCCCTTAAGTTTAAAATAAAAAATGCAAAGGTTAAGTGTTCTTCCTTCTTCATCCATTCATTCATGAACATCTACTAGCTTTCTAGCCCTCACGGCGCGGACGTTAACCGGATGTTCCATTTCATATCTCACTTTCTTGGGTTTGGAGTCAGTTCCCTCCTGCAGCTGACACCTGGCTCTGGGAGTGCAGGACGGCTCTTGTGTCTCTTCTTTGGCTGCCAACCATGACCGACTTCAGCAACGATTCCTGTCTTCTTCCTCTCCTGAACCGCTGTGGAGGTAACACTCCGTTCATCTCATCACACGTGGGCACGTTCCTTGGGGGGAATCACAAGAAAACCAGAGAAAAGGGTACCACAAAACCAGGTATCTTCTCTTCGTTACAATCTGAATGAAACCGCTTTGCTAGTATTTTCAGCTTAGCCCACCATCAGCTTTCTCCGGAGAAACCACTGGCTCTCTTCTTATTTAACAAAACACCATGCCTTACAGCAAACGTACAACATAAAAGCCAGACGTCCTGCCTGTCATACCAGGACATTGGAACAACAGAGGTACAGGAAGATCTGAGAGTGAGATTTGAACAGGCTTGCTCCCACCTCCAGCTCATTTCATTCTTTTTAGATCTGTCCATGGTCAAGCCGCTGCTGCCATGGGCGGTGGAGACTCCGGCAGACACTGTGCGCTATTGTTTGTCACACTGGCGCCAAGAGTCTTGAAGAATTCACTTCATTTTCTGATTCACGCCCTAATTTGAAATGCACCGGGAAAGTGTATGGGTGCCCAACGCGGAAGGGGAGAGGATGGCCCCAGTGACCAACTGGACCAAGTCATGCCCCTCTGTCTATGCCTGGTGCTCTGCTCGCTGGAGAAAAACTCCACCCATCTCCTCCGGTGGTTGCAGAACTCAAGTGAGAACATGAACAGGAAGGCTTCTCACAAATGCAAAGCAACGTTATTGTTTTTAAATATGGAATGTCCTCTGCAGCACTTTTCTTGGCAACATGATCGCTGCCACCTGCACTAGACAGAGGTGACAGTAGCTAAGCGGCCCTTCCATTCACTGTTGCCCACCACAGGGCTCAGGGCAAACCCCACCGCCGCTGAACTACTGGAGCACAGCCTGGTGACAAAGCTGCGGGCAGGAAACCGGCGAGGTGGGAGCCACAGCAAGGCTGTACTGAAGGGACCAAAGGGCAGGGAGCGCCGGCCTAAGCGGTGGAGCTCCCGGTGGGCTCGCACGCCGATGCCTCACCGTGAGCGAGTTATTATGTATTGAAACGTACACGAATGAAAAATAGCAAAAAAGAGAAAATTAGATCACAGTACCTAATCAAACGTAGTAGATTATCACAATGACCATTTACCTTAAAAAGAAACCAGCTTCTGAAAGGAAACCCTACTATCCCGTGTCGATTCATAATTTAGTTCTGGTACTATGTCACCGCCCCCTGTGTGCTTCAGAGCAGGACAGTATTTTCTCCCTTGCGGGCAGAGAGGGAGGGACATCTCCATGCACAGTAGAGACCAGGGGGCCGGACCAGGCGACTGGCAATGACAAACCCAGCGGATCGGAACTCTTGCCCAGTGCAAGCCGGGCTCACTCTGCAACTGCGCACTGCCGAGGGCTCTGCCCAGGCGGGGGACCTGCACCAGAGTGTGCCAAGCGCGGTCAGGGCCTATGCCACGGGTCCCCTCGCCCTCAGGCTTCGTCCCTGCGTCCACGACGCGTCCTTTTTTTATTTTTCTTTTTGGCACTGGGGATTGAACCCAGCGCCTCCGCCCTGGACGCGTACCTTCTTTAAGCTTCAAATCTATTTCACAGATGAGAACACGAAGACTCAGAGAGGCTACATTGTCCCATCGGAGGCCACTAAGTGTGTCACAACTTCGGCTCCATCTCGGAACCCCGCATTGCTGAGCCCCCAGACCCAAAGCCCCGGCCTCACCGCGTACACGCGTCCTGACTCAGCCCGGCCCGGCCCCGTCCCCGTCCTGTCCCCGTCCTGATCTCTGTCCCTGTCCTGTCCCTGTTCTGTCCTTGGCCTGTCCCTGTCTTCGTTCCCCGTCTTCATCCCTGTCCTCGTTCTCATCCCCATCCCCGGCCTGTCCCCGTCCTCATCCCCATCCCTGTCCCGCCCCGTCCTTTCCCTGTCCCCGTCCCCGTCCCCGTCCCGGTCCTCGCTGAGCCGCGCATCTCCCAAAGCGCGCAGCCTCCGCCCCTCTGCTGTCCGGGTCCCCAGGTTCGGGGAGCGGGGGACCCCTGCCGGGCCGGGCCGGGACTACGCTTCCCAGGCTGCTCCGCTGCCGCCCCCCCACCGCGGGCCGCCGCGCCCGCCCCGCCCCGCCCCTGCCGGCGGCCGCTACTCGCGAGGGGCGCGAGGACCGTGGGGCCGAGGAACGAGGGACAAGGGACGAGGGACGGACGGACACGCGCCCGGGGCCGGGCATGGGCGTGCGGGGCGCGGGTGAGCGGGGCACGGGTGAGCGGGGCGCGGGGCGCTGCGGGCGGAGACGATCCCGCGTCCGCACTGCGGCTCCGCAGCCTCGCTCAGGGCGCGGTCGGGTCCCCGGCCGCGGGCGGGTCTCCACGCCGGCTTCGTCCCCACGGCCCCTGCTGGGAGAGCCGGGTGGGACGCAGCGGGACGCCTGGGCGCGGGGAGGCCGCCCGCAGGGCCAGGCGGGCGCGGGCGCCGTCGCGTCCTCAGCGCTGGCGCTCGGTGGCGCGCGCCCCTGCGGCCTCCCCGGACCCGGGCCCGGAGGAACGCGGATTCCTCAGAACCGGAGCGAAGGGGCCGGGGTCTTCGCTGCGGAGCTGGGGCGGAGGGGCGCGGAGGCCTCGTTCTGGGTCCCGGCGCTGTCACAGCGGGGCCGGGCCGGGGGAGGCGCCGGGCGGGCGCGGCCTGCACCTCCGCGTCAGGTGGGCCTCGGCCGGGCGGTTCCCAGCCCGCTGCCCCCCGGCGCCTCTGTGCACGCAGCGCGGAAGCGCCCGCCGCCGAGCCTGGGCCCTGCCCCACGGCGGGGAGATTTTTCAGCGCTTGAACAACACTAAAGAAGAAAAACGATGCCCTCGCCTCCTCTCCGCGGTCCGGCCCCGCGTTGGTGCTGAGGTCACCGTGCTCGGCGGCCGCCGCGCTCTCCGCTCCGTGCGCTGGAGGAGGCTGGAGCGAGGGGCTGCGGCTCCCGCCTGGGCCTGAGCTGTCAAGGGGGCGAGGGGAGCCCCGAAAAGCCAGAGAGAATACACCGTGGGGGAAGCGGGGGCGCAGGGTCAGCCCTTCCCGGGCGGCTCGGCGGGACCCTGTCTCGGAAGAGACCGGGGTCGCGGCACAGGCCCTGGGTTCGATCCCCGGCACTGCCAAGATGGAAGTTGGGAGCAGGATTTTCCATTGTTTCAAAGTATTTTTGCCACACATCCCTGCGGGAGAAAGAGTCCTCTATGAAGGGCCTGAGGTCACCGCCGTAACCAATAACCAACCATTGTAGAGTGAAATGCTTGCGCCCTAGCAGTGCGCCGGGCGTGTGCACGTCAGAGCCCAGACGAGAAAACAGTGGCTGTAAAAAACAGCTGGAGACGGCCGGGCTGCAACGCGGGCTGTGCGGGGGGTACGCGAGTCGCCGTTCGTCCTCTTAGGTGCAGGTTGTGGAGGACTCTGCCCTTTCCGAAGAAGTGGGTGTCGGGCAACGCTCACTGGCGTCCACAGCTGTGGGGTGGCTCAGAGCAAGTGGGAGGTGGCAGGAAGGTGACAGTGGTGGAGCTGGAAGGACAGTGTGCAGGTACTTCTTGTGCCAGCCTTTACAAGTTTCTATTGATCTACAAGATTTGTAGATCAATAAAATAAGTAAACAAAGTGCCGGCGTCGTGGAGGACTGTGTGGTCAGTGAATCCTCGGAGAACCCTCGGCTTCAAGCTCCCAGGGTGAAATCCTGTTGGAAGAGTGTGAGTCGGGGGAGGTTCTCTCTTCTGGGCCATCTCGGCCACCATCGATCATTTATGCTTCAGAGACCCCATCCCCTCGCCCAGTCTCGAAGTATAGTCCTGTCCTCCGTACCCAGGGGGCGTTGGTTCTAGGACACCCACACCACCAGCGACCCCCAGATCTGCAGGTTATCAAGTCCCTCGTGTAACAGGGGGTAGAGCTTGTGTATCACCTACCACACATCTTCCCATATACCTTGAGTTACTTCTAGGTTATTTATACCGAGTACAATGTAATGCTGTGTAAATAGTTGTCATACTACATTTTTAAGGGAAATGACAAGAAAAAGAATCTGAAAATGTTCAGTATAGATACATTTTAGAAAATATTCTTGCCTTGTGCTTGGCTGAATCTTCAGGAACCCGTGGATATGTAGGGCTGACTGTTTTAGTAATCCCAGACACTTCAGAATTCTAGCCCTCTCCACGAGCTAGCGGGCAGTGCCGTCCCTTCCTTTCCACGTCCCGGATCCCTGCCAGTGCATACACACATTTGAGAGCGCGGGCAGCAGTTCATTTTATGAACTTGGGGTTATGGATTTTGGGGAAAGAACTGACCTAGCTTTTTGACAGAAGTTGTAGGTTTCTTCTCATTTCCTGTGTGTGCAAATCACAAAACCAGGGATTTTCCTCATAGACGATAAGTGGCTCAAATAGATTCCTAGGGGTGTGTACCAAAGAGGTTCTTATTACCAGACCAAGAAAACAGAATCGACTCTTCTTAGACAGCATGCGATCTCTCACACAGAATCCTGCCTTGCCAGGATAGTTTTGCTATATCCGGACTTTGTGTTTGTGTGTGTATATATGAAAAGAATGCTTTAAGGTGTACACATTTAATTATTGACTGTCTAAAGTATCGTGTGTGTGTGTGTGTGTGTGTGTGTGTGTGTGTGTGTGTCTCTCAATCTGTATTCCTCCACATAGATTGAATGTTATCAGGGGTTACAAAAAAAAGAAAGTGCCTGGCTGGATCTGGGAACCCCTCGTGTACACAGATGTGGGCAGTTAAGTTTCCACTAGACTGTCCAGAGCCCTTTGTGGGTTACTGATTGTGGCGCGTGAAGATGCATCTAGGTGGGAGGGTCTGTTCAAAAGGATATGGAATGATTTTTTTGTGCAAAAAGTAAAGACAGAAATCTTGAGAGACTAGCACTGCAGGAACCAACTTTGGGAAACACTGCCTTCAAATGCATTTGGAGGTGGGGGGGTCAAGACATCTAAATAAATGTGCAGATCATAAATGTTTGTCACGCATGCTCCTCATCACCCATGGTTAGAGTTCAAGTTTCAGTGTCTGGTTTTAATGGATCGTAACTATTTGACCCCAACCTACTTTTCCAACCTTAATCTCTCGTATTTCTTCTTAAAACTCTCCTGCTTAGTACTTTGCATGTAAACCATGCACCATTTTTACTTTCAGCACACCAGAAAGTCTACTTACCTAACTGGGAAGGCTTTGTGGTTGTTAAAATGAGCTACATCTTCTGCGGTGGCCCCGAGGCGGCTGGGATGGCCACCTCTCTTTTTTGAGCTCCCTGGACTTGCTCTTGCATTTCAGCAAAGCTGTGGTTTGGTGTTGTTTCTGCTTTTGTGTTTTGCTCTCTTGCTTTGGCCTTAAGGCTGCCCTGTTAAGTATCTTTCATGTGTATCATGAGTATTACTGGGTCCCTTGGCGACAGCTGGGTGGGGTGACAGGAGGGGCTCGGCCTGGACGTGAGGAGAAAGGAGCAAAGTTTGGCAGCAAAGGCCCAGACCCGAGTGGAGAAAGAGCCAGAGAGTAGGGCGCTGGACGCGTGGAGTGGGCGTCGCATTCCAACTGGGCAGTGTCCCTTCCGCACCAGTTCTACAGGCTTGGCCTGCCATCTTGGTGAGGGGTCGGGAGGCGCAGTGCACGCATCATCCATGGGCCACAGCAAAGCACAGGTCATGGTCACAACCTAGCATGGAGATGGATACCAGAGAAGGAGACAAGTCAGTGCCAGGTGCCCCACGAGCAGGCAGAAGCCAGAGGGCACGCGAAAGACAAAAGCAGGAGGCAGAGTGCAGGTCAGGAGGTTCCCAGAGGCTGGGCGAGGGGAGCCGGCTGCAATAAAAGCAGTTAAACCCAGAAAGGGCAGACGCCGACGGGGAGGGTGAGGAGGTACACAGGGTTAGAAGTGGAGACTCCTTGGGAAACACCCAGATGGGACCAGACAAGCAGGAGAGGACACCCCTGAGATCTGGCACACAGTGAAAGCTCTGCCCCAGCCGGAAGCTCAGGCCACTGCCTGCCCAGGCGAAATCTGTGTCAAGGAGTGGCCAGCCACGCCACGCCACTGACGCACGCCTTCACTGTGCTGCCTCTCGTACTCAACAGATCTGACAGGGAAGCCCCAGAGAACATTCATTGCCCTCAAAAAGGCTTAGCCACCTTACTGTAAAGCGACTGTCACTTGGAGAGCTTACAGGTGCGAAGCAGTGTGCCACGTACAAACAGCATCCCCTTCAGCCTCCGCCCCGCCTTCTGATATAAACACATCCTGTGCCTGGCCCGACGTCCCTGTCACCACGGACCACCCATGACAGGTCCCCTAAGGGTGCATTGCCTGGTGGTGGTATAGTTGTCTCGATTGTGTCAGGACTCTGTGATGTTGCCTAAAGATGCGTTTCTTGGGACGTAGCCTTGGAAAAGCAGCCGTGCCCACACTGTCCTCTGCCTGCTCTACAGAGGAGGGGACAGCGGCTGGAGGAGGAGGAGGTCACTTCTCTGCAGGTATTTCTCAGAGTGTAGCAGGAACCATTTGGTTGCTTAAAACAAAGAAAAAAACTTGACAGACCCATCTTCACACAGCTTCATTCCAAAATGCCATTGTTTTGTTTTGGTTTTTTGAGACAGTCTCACTCCATAATTCAGGCTGGCCTTGAACTCACTTTGTAGCCCAGGGTGGCCTCAGACCTGCAGCAATTCTCCTGCCTCAGCCTCTGGAGTGCTGGGATTACAGGCGTTCGCCACCATGCCCGGTTCATTGTTGTTAATCTTTGTATTTATCTGCCCAGCAGTGAGAAATGAATTAAGTATATAGGATCCATCTGTGTTTTGTGGGTGGCTACACTGATGGCTGATTTTGTTCTAGTTTACTAGTTTTAGAAAATGTGGATTTGGCTCTTATGCAAATTGTATTAATTGTTTTAAAATGTGGAATATTGATGATATATAAAAAGAATAAGTGGACTGTCTGTGGATCCACTCACCCGGTAATGAATCACCACCAGCTGGTTGAAGTCCCAAGTCCCCTCCCCAACCCGTCGTTTGTCCCTGCCAGAATCAGCCTTTCTTGGGTTTACTAGATATGAACGGGCTCCCAGGCAATTTCTGCACTGTTCTGTCCATTAGAAGGCCATTCACTAGGTTTTTAAGAGTGTTTTGTGGGAAAGTCTTTGATTGGGCTTGGGTTTAGTAAATAGGGCCACTTGCTTAGGCTCTGGACCTGTCTCTGTGTGTAGGCAGGGCTGAAGGCTGGGCACTTCGTGTTGTATCTGATTTTCCTCTTCCATAGCATAGTTATACAAATAAAGTAGTGGCAAGAGAAGCCAAGAAAGCCACACTGTTTATTTTCTTTTCCAGGGCTTGTATTTCTGGATAACAGGAAGAGTTATTTAAGGGTCCAAACTATCCTACCTTTTACTTTGTCTTTTTTTTTTTTTTTTTTTTTTTTTAATTTTGTGACAGGATCTCGCTAAGTTGCCCAGGCAAACTTGTGATCCTCCTGCCTCAGCCTCACTCAGTGCTGGGAGCACAGGTATGCACCACCACCCCCTGTCTAGCTCAGGTCTGCAGTTGTAGTTTCCATTTTCCTAACTGGTGCACCTACTTGCCCACCTAGGCTCCTAGGAGCCTTGTCCAGCAGGTGCCTGGTTCCAGGTGCACCTTAGGATCTTGTTGCATGTCCAGCACTTGCCGTGGGTAGGACTCCCTGCAGACTTCCCCTGCAGTGTTGGGAAGAGGAGGGAAGATGGAGGTGGCCGCTATCGGTGAGCCAGAAGACCTAGGAGTTGGCTGGAAAGGGCTGCATTTTTCTCTGCAGTAGAGCTAGGTTTTTAGAGAATAATAACTAGCTCCTCCCTCATTCTTCAAGTCAAAGCTGTGCCCCAGGAGGATACACCTGTGTTTGTTTGTGTGTTTGTTTGTTTTTCTCCTCTGCCTTGAGACCTGCCTGTACATTAGCAGGACATAGGCTCTTTTCTCCAATAGGCACTGTTACATCGGATAAGGCATTACTGTAACTAGTTGTGATTATCATAATGAGTTGCTGTGTCTCTCCTGGCTGAACTCTAGGCTCAGAGCACAGGCTCTCCCTGGTTTTGCTCACTGCTGCTGTCTTAGCAGTGTCTGGAAAGGGAGGATGTCCACAAGGGTTTGTTGAGTGAATATGCAGATCTGAGGGCAAGAAGCCTAGAGATAAGAGAAATTACAGCTCGGTCCCACTTTGGCGTTGCTAGAGAAAGAGCCTTGTCTGTGACATACGTGGAAGGTAGCAGAGAGCGTATGTAAACATCAGGTTGGTGACAGAAGCCGCACTAAGGGAGAAAAGCAACTCCTGTGGGCTTCAGGGATCTTGAAAGCCCCATGGTGGGTGTGGAGGTGGCAGGGACAGTAGGGACAGTGGGGATGGGAAAGGGCTCTGGACCTGTGGGTCATATCACCTCTGGGAGCTCAGTTCCTCCATCTGACCCATGCTGCACCATATTTATTGGCTGCTCCTCAGTCCCTACCCTTGCAGAGGCCAGAGGGGAAACGTGGCATCCTAATGGGGCCAGGGACAGCCTCGGTCCCAGGTGCCCCCAGAGACAGTGTGGCCTCTGTGTGTCAGTGACAGCTGTGTGTGACCCTGACAGCTGTGTGTCAGTGGTGCCTCAGCAAACATCCAGAGTGGTCTTCTTACCCAACTCTGCTCCAGTACTTAACCCCCCAGGGGCTTCCTTGAGGACAAGGTTCAAAGTCACCCAGTGGCCTCTGCCGTCTGGTCAGCCTCCCCCTCCACCACACTCCCGCCCCCTCCTGCATCAGCCTCTGGGCCACTTCCTCCCCTGGCTGGACCCTGGGTTCCTCCTGCCCCTCTGGTGACTCCCTGCACTGTCTCCGCTTCCCTCCCTTCCCTTCCTCAGGGGGAGGAAGGGCTCACATCTTACTTATTTTCCCATTTGGCAAGAGCGTGTCTACAGCACATATTTATTGCCTTGAAAGACCTGATTGCCAGGTGAATGAAGTTTATCCTTCTAGGAAATACCTGCAAAATTCGCCACAAGGCACTGAGTACAATTTTCATTTTAGGAGACAGTTCAGGAGCAAAGCGGCACAAAAAGAGTGAGTGGTTGCCAGGAGACTGGCCGAGGGGTCTAAAGAAAGAAGCGATAGAGAGGGAGGGCAGAAGAAACCCAGGAAGCCGAGACTGGAGGGCAGAGGAGGGGGGAACAGCGAGAGTGGTGACCAGCAGGGACTTCAGTGTTGCCTGTCTGATGGCAGCGGCATCCTGACAACTTCCGGATGCCCCTCCTGAATGAGTCCGAGTCACCCCTCCCTGGAAGGCCTCACAGTCACTGCCTTGCCCTGCATGGACTCTGTGGGCAGCTGACAGAAGAGCTCGCTCCACCCCAGGCACGGGCAGGCCGGGCACACGCATCCCAGCTCTGTGGCCCAGGGGGACACACACCCTTCCCCTCAGAGTCGTGCTGTCTCTGTAAGGGGGGAGTGACCGTACCGTGCAGGCTTAGCCCTCTCTCTCAGAGCTGCTGTAAAAATGAGGAAGCAGGATAATAAATGGACTGCGCAGCTGCGTGCGAAGCTGCCAGGCTGCCTGAACGTGAAGGTCTCGGTATCTTTCTGTGAATTGTGTGTTCAGTAGACTCCGCGGTTCCCCCATGCCATTTTCGGAAGGAGGATGACTGTTTCCCTCTTTACAGGGGCGCTCTGAAGCTCAGGAAGCTGGCCCTCGGTGGGGGACACAGTCCCCGAGAAAGGCACAAGGCAGCCATGGCCCTCCCCTTCCAGAAAGAGCTGGAGAAATACAAGAACATTGACGAGGACGAGCTCCTTGGCAAGCTGTCCGCAGAGGAGCTGAAGCAGTTGGAAAATGTTCTCGATGACCTAGATCCCGAGGTTGGTGTGCGGTGCACACACGGGCAGCCGGCAGTGGCGCGGGACGGGTGGGTGGCGTGGTCGCTTCACCAGAGCCGGCTAACCGTGGGCTCCCTGCGGACGCAGGCCGGGGGCTCCCGGACGGCTCGGGTCGCTGACTTTCACAAGGTCACAGAGAACCTCACGGGCACTGAGGCCTCGCGGCCAGTGTGTTTCTCCAAAATTAGCTTGATGAAAGTGAGCAAAAATATCTCCCCCTGGCTGAGGCGGGAAGAACCAGATGCAGGGAGGAAAGAAGGAAAGAGATGCAACCTTACTGAAGTCTTCAGTGTGTCCCACACTGCTGGCCACAGAAGCCCTCAAGGGAAATTGTATTATTTCCATGTTTTAGATGAGGAGACAGCCTTGGAGAGGAATCCACATAAAATCCCGGGCCTCCAAGCATCTGCGGTGGCATTTTAAGCGGCCTGGAGCCCCAAATGCAGATTTTTTAAAAAATATCTCATTTCTTACAAATGCATAAGTAACTTGAAGTCTTTGACAGCCCTGCAGTGGCTGGATTACCATGACTATAAGCATGATAGCCAGGAACGGTGAGCAGGGCTGGCAATATTCTTGCAAAGCTAAGCGGTATGTTCTGATGTTTAACAAGTGCTTTTCTCATTCCTGATGGTGTTGTCTTCAACTCAGAAGCACCTAGAATCGTGCTTCGACTGTAAAGGTGTAACTGAAATGAAATTTTTACATGGCATGCTGCTATGCCAGGTACTTTGGGTATTATATTTACGTTTAAAAGTACAAGTATTCTGTTTTCTCTTTTTTAATCAAAGATGGACTCTCAAAGCTTAATGGAGCGGAGGTCCACATCTCCCACGGGACTCACCTGCCTATTTCTGCAGGAGGCGGTTAGAGTAGGGGGCTCATTGCTGGGGTCCCCCCATGTCTGCCAGGAGCACTTTGGGCCCCCACCCAGCCAAACCTAAGTGCGATTACAAAGAGGGAGGCCTTTGGCCACCGCGTCGCAGTTCTGCGAGCTGAGGAGCTTGCTGGGAGCCTCCTTTCGGCACAGGATAAAGAGCAAGCAGGGTGATAGAGCTGCCCCCTGGCCTGCACAGAGGTCCCTCTCCCTGTTCCCCGCTTCAGCCAGACTGTGGATGGGGACACCTTCCTTCCTGCTCACACCTCTGTCCCCACAGAGCGCCACACTGCCCGCTGGGCTCCGGCAGAAAGACCAGACGCAGAAGGCGGCCACCGGCCCGTTTGACCGCGAGCACCTCCTCACGTACCTGGAGAAGGAGGCTCTGGAGCAGAAGGACAGGGAGGACTTCGTGCCCTTCACTGGAGAAAAGAAAGGTGAGGACCTTAGGTGATACCTTGGGGACAAAGGTCCCCTTGCTGGGTTGTCACGGAGGCTCTGGTGAGGGACTGCTCCTGGAAGTGGGTTTCCAAGCATCACGGGCTGGGGGCGCACATCTTCGGCAGTGGTGGTGAACCTGGGATACACGTGCTGCAGCTGCTCTTTGTTATCATTGAAAGCCCAGAAAGGTTCGCCATCACTGGTCAGGGCACGTCCAGCAGCAAGCGTGGCCCGAGGTAAACCACGGCCTGGCCTCCGGTTCCTCCGTGGGTCATGAGGGCGTCGTGAGTGGGATTTAGGGGAGGACAGGTGAGAGATGAGAATTCTCTGTGCTCTGCCCTTCATTTGCAACCTAAAACTGCTGTAAACAGCAAAGCCTGCTCATTCAGAAGAGCAAGAAGCGTGGCAGAATGCACGGGCCGCGAGCGAGTCCTCAGGGCATGGCGGTCCTGGAGTTAGCTCTGATCTCAGACCCCCAGGAGGAAGTTTTGAACGTGCGAGGCAGAGTCTGCCTGAGCGGTACCACCCTGAGCGGAGCTTCCTGGACAGGCGCTTTGCCCCAGCCCGAGGCCCATGCCGCACTGGCTGGGCCCTGCTGCCACGCCAGCCTCAGGCGCTGCGATGAGCGGCCAGTGCGCTCAACCAGTCACTCATGCAGCGTCTGCCCCACCTGCTCCGAGCAGAGCAGAGTGCTGAGGCCATGACCGTGGCCGGGAGACCTGCCCTGCCCTCCAGGAGCTTGAGGCCCAGGGCGAGGAGCATGTGATAGGGCTGGGAAGGCAGTGAGGGCCAAGGATGTCCCTCCATGCCAGGCCGAGCTCTGAGCCGGGACACAGAAACCATCCTCTCTAATGCCCAACTCTCAGCTTCCCTTTAGAGGGAGAGTAGATATCAGTTGCCGTCCACACTGGGTGTGCTGGCAGTCACCTGTTATCCCAGCTACTCAGGAGGCTGAGGCAGGAGGATGGCAAGTTCAAGCCCAACAAAGGCAACTTAGCCAGATGCTGTCTCAAAATAGAAAAGGGCTGGGGATGTAGCTCAGGAGAAGGCCCTGGGTTCAAACCCAGTACTGGAAAAAAAAAAAAAATCCACCTGTCACACTTCCAGTGCTACAGACAGCAACCTGGGCCCATAGATGCTAAAAGGATCTTTAATGACCCCTCACCAACTAGAGTCTACTTAAAGTACAAAGCAGATCATGTCACCTCTTACAGTCCCAGCCCCATGGTCCAATGCCCCTCCGAGAACTGCCCGGCCTCCTCCATCTCTCACTGGCCTCCTGGACGTGGCAGCCCTGGACCCCATCCCCATGTTTCCTGTCCTAAGACTCTGGGTGTAGACATCAGCCCCTGGCCTCCTGGCCTCCTGAACAGAGCCCCCTTTCTCCCGAGTGCCCGGGGTGACTGCCACGGTGCGACAGCACTGCTCGTCACTTTCTCTGTTCGGTCCCGGTGGGGGTTCCCAGCCAGGCACACGTGGTGGACCCTGCACTGTTGACAACGCTGCTGAGAAAGTGAAGTTCAGCAGTGGCAAGTTGGGTACATGACCAGGATTATTTTGGAAATACAGAGCTGTTTCTATGGCAGCACAGTTGAAATGTGCAGAGAAGAAATGATAATGTAAAATCTTCAATCACCATCAAGTACTAGGTAGTGACAGTGAGCAGGAGAAAGCCGTGGTCGTGTGCTTGGAGTCGAGGTTGAGGCGTGTCATGGTGATTCTCTTGCTCCAAATTAACCTGCAGGTGGCTCGTGGGGATTAGGTGCACGGTGGGGGGGCCACGCTAGCATCCAGGGCAGCACAACGCAGTCCCTACAGTGGCATGGCAGCCGCCGCAGGGTCCAGGCTAGACAGTCTTCAGGGCAGCGTTGGTGGTGGCTGGACCCCATCAGCCACTGTCCCTAACATTGACCACTGTCGGGCCACCTGGGCCCTGTGTTTTGGGTCCTCAGAAACAGTATGGGAAGGAGGAATTTAGGCACCTTGTCATGACTGCAGACCAAAGATGACCTGAGCCAGAAGTGGATGTTCCCAGCTGTAGATCCTCTGAAAATGGTGTTCAAGATGCCTGGTATTAAGGGCTGGTCCATCTCCCGGCCGACTTCTCCATCTTCCTCCTGTGCCCCTCCGTGTACCCCTCCAGCATGGGAGTGTGGCAGCGTAGGTGGTGCTGGGACAGAAGACAGGGCGTCTGTCAGCCATGAGGCCCCTCTGCCAGGGTGCCCGGAGCAGTGCCCTTCCCACCAGGGGGTGCCCCACTCTGCAGGCTCCTGCTCCGTGGTGGAGCCATTAGGTGACATGGTTACTGTCAGGCGACACGGGCTGGCCCAGGCTTCGGGGCTGGAGCATGGGGAGAAGTACGGGCCGAGGAGGACTGGGGTGGGGCCTCTGAGGCGGGCTCAGGCAGGGCCCCTCTCCAAGGCCCTGGTGGGGACCGTTTCCTGTTTTAAGGACCATGGTCTCAGATTTCTGGGTGGTGGGACACAGGACTCCTCAAGTGCTGCAGCCTCTGGCAGTGGATTCCTGGCGTCGGCCTCATCTCAAGATTCAGGAACCGTGACGGACGTGAGCCGGTTTCCCGGTCCAGGTCTCCACGGCCAGAGCTTCATTTCCGGCGCCAGTGCTCACTGCCCCCGTAAAACACAGCACCCTGTGTTTTTTCTTCTGATTTAAGGGAGAGTCTTTATCCCCAAGGAAAAGCCTGTGGAAACTCGGCAAGAAGAAAAAGTGACCCTGGACCCGGAGCTGGAGGAAGCTTTGGCCAGCGCCTCGGACACAGAGCTGTATGACTTGGCAGGTGAGTCCCAGGGTGCACGGAGAGAGAAAGACAGAGAGAGAGGGAGCGGGACTTTCTCCCTAGACAATGCCAGAGACATAGTGACAAGTTCTTAGTTATTTAACAACATGTAAAGCCCATACAAGAGCACCTGACACACAGGAGGAACTCATCTACTCTATGAATAAGTAAAGCGGAATTAACATCCCTCTTTTATAAGTGAGGACTGAAGCCGGGTGTGGTGGCTCATGCCTGTAATCCCAGCACTCGGGAGGCTGAGGCAGGAGGATCCTTGCAAGTTGGAGACCAGCCTGGGCTACAAAATGAGCTCAAGGCCAGCCTGAACTGCATAGCGAGACCCTGTCTCAAAAAGACAAAAAAAAAGTGAGGACCGAGGTTCCACAAGTGCGTGGTGACTTCCCAGGTGACATGGTGGCTCTTCAGGGTTCGGACTGCCTCTCTGGCCTGGCTGGTCCCATTCAGCCACTGCCCCTCCCGCTGGCCCGGAGCTTGCAGCCTGGGTGGAGCCAATGGTCTCAGGGCTTCTCTGGTTCACAGTGGAGATGTCCCCAGCTAAGGGCCACCTGGTCCCTGCCCTGCCCGCATTGCACCATGCTGCCCCCTGGTGCAAGCTTCTGGTATCGCGAGACACTGACATCCCCGAGGGTCAGCGGCCACTGCTCTATTCCCACCCTGGGATGCTGAAGGCGGGGAAAGGACAAAGCCTTTTAGTACTGAGAGACACATAGGGAGGCTTACGTGAGAAAGGACCACGGTTTTTCTGGTTTTGCCTCTGAAAAAATTATGTGCAATCATGTATATAATGTTAGGCCTTAAAACCTTTTGACTCATTTGTAGGAAGAGGGATGCACCCTGAGACCATAACGCTAAGGGAAATGAATCAGATGCACGAGCTTAAACATCGCATGGTTTCTCTTAGATGAGCAACCCGAACTGTAAATAAATGAAAGAGCAAAATAAAAGATAGACAGTAGGAAGCAGGGAGATGGAATTTTCGCAGGCAGGAAGGGGGCCAGGAGATGAGGGGCGGGGGGGACAGGCACGGAAACAGATGACAGTGTGTCGTGTTCATGGCCCAACTCCCTGCGAGGCGTGTGATCATCACGTACTGCAGACATGGACGGATAAAAATAAAAAAAGTTTGAGGAAAAAAACCACTTCGGCTTGTTCTACAGATAAGAAAACTGAATGGCGGAGTCTCCCTAACTAGGGTCTGGGTAGTTTTAAGTCATGGGGGACATAACTAGACCACTGTTTCTCAGGCCCCAAGGGAGTCCACGCGTTTCCATACAGACAGGCGCGTGGGTTCCCGGTAGTCCAGGAAGATGTTAACCCTCCACGCGCCCCGCACCGTGCAAGAAGGGGCCCCAGAGCCCGGTCCCCCACACAGAGCTGTCCTTCGGTGGGAGGGAACAGCCCGAACGTCTGCACGCGCAGCTCCCAGCTTAACACTTCCGTCCACTGCCTCTGTCCCCAGCCGTCCTGGGAGTGCACAATTTGCTCAACAATCCCCAGTTCGATGAAGAGACAGCCGACGGCAGAGGCGGCAAGGGGCCTGTGCGCAGTAAGTCGCTGTGGGCCTGGGCTCCGTCCTCCTGCAGGGTTCCGGCGGCTCTGCGCGGAAGGCCGAGCCAGGAGAGGCTGGCCGCTCCAGCTCTGTCCCTCTGGTACGGTGACAAGCGCCAGTGTGTTTTGCCCAGAACACACTTTCTTGGCTGGTCTGTTCAGCCAGAAGAGAAAACTGCCGATTAAGAGGTTGCCTGGTCAGCACCAAATGCAAACAAAGCCACCTGTTCCTAAGATGGAACTTAGGTGTGGCAGCTGACTATGCCCCCTTCCCTGGATGGACGAGTGTCTCCTCGTCTCACTGGTGTGCTTGTCCCTGCCCCAAGCCAGGGAGCGTGAAGGACCCTGGCCCAGACTTCCTGGCACACAAAGTACGGGTCCGCTGTCTTGGATTTTGGTGTGTCTTGGAGAAGCGCCAGTTAATTAGACGCTTGTTCATTCCTCAGTTACCTCCTGAGTCCCTGCTGTGTGTCAGGAATGTTCTAGGCTTAGGCACAGAGGTGAATCCTGCCCAGGGGAACTCACCTGTCCAGGTAGGCATGGACCTTTCATCAGGAGTCTTAGCACACGCTGACCCAGGGCTGGGAAAACTCACAGAAGACCGTCATAGCTCCTCTCACAAGGTGTGATCAAAGAGTAGGACGAATGTTTACAGTTTCAAAAATTTATTACAGTAAAAAACACATTGCCATGAGTCCCTCTCCAAATCCTCCCCCTCGCTTTGAACACATTTATCCCATGGCTCTCGCCACTTTCTGCAGCAGCTCTGGAGTCCTCTTTCCTGAGGGTCTTCAGTTGCGCTGTCCTGGCAGCCTTGATGTCCTGAGTGAATTCAAAACATTTCCCTTTCACGGTCATTGTGACTTCAGGGAAGAGCCAGAAGTCTCATGGTGCCAGACCCAGGGAATAAGGTGGGCGAGGACACGCCATCCTGTGTTTACGAGCTGCCTTCCTCTTGAACAGCATGGCGGCAGCATTCACTGTATATTTGATCCACCTCGTGAAGACACTCAGGAAAAACTCCAGAGCTGCTTCAGAAGTGGCAAGAACCATGGGATATGTGTGTTCAGAGCAAGGGGGAGGATTTGGAGGAGGATTCGTGGCAATGTGTCTTTCACTATAATAAATTTTAAATTTAAATGCATGTTTTGATCAGCCCTCAAAGATTAATTATATTTTATGCTCTCTGAGAGAGACTTGGAGGTGCTTTTTCATCTCAGTATGTATTTGTGATTGTATCATTGGCCTCTTTTCAAGCTGTGACCTCTTTCAGTATCTGTTTACTTCATTCTTCTAATGACTAGGTAGCATCTTGTTCCATGATTATGCTAGAATTTAACCGTTTTCACGTTGCTGAACATTTGTGTATTGTATTTGCTGTCACAAGTAACACATGAGGAAATATCCTGAATACATCTTTTTATGTAGTCAGCCTGTTTCTTCTGCAGGTTACACTTCTAGATATAGAACTGGTAGGTCATATAGCACATTTTAAATGTTGATAGATAATACCAAGTTACTGCTGGGTGTGGCGGCCAATGCCTGTAATCCCAGCACTCAGGAGGCTGAGGCAGGAAGGTTACAGGGAGTTCGGGGCCAGCCTGCACTACACGGGGAGACCCTGTCTCAAAAAAAAAAAAAAAAAGAAAAAGAAAAAGAAAAAAAGAATTGCTCTCCCAAAAAGTTTTCATCAGTTTACCGTCCAACCAATAATACACGAAGATGCCTCTCCTGACATTATTACTAACTCTTTCATCTCTTTTACATTTTCTTGCTAATGAAATAGTATCTCATTTTCCATTTTGGAGCTTAATTCCTTATTATAGTTTTTAGTTAAGCACCAGAGTCTTCTTGAATGCATTGTCTATGTTGAGTTGTGTTACTGGGTTGCAGTGTGGATCAGGTTATCCCCTTGTGTGTTTTATACATTCCACACATTTTCTGTCAGATTCCTTTTGAGACATCTTCCCTCCTTTTCCATCACTTCCTCGAAACTGGAAATCAGAAGAGGTCAGGGTATGATGAAGAGACTGGAGCTGTATTAACACTTGGGAAATTGGAGCTACATGTGGTGGCACACACCTGTCATCCCAGCATTCAGGAGGCTGAAGCAGGAGGATCACTGCTAGTTTGAGGCCAGCATGGGCTCCATAGTGAGTTCAAGGCCAACCTGAACTATGTAGTGAGATCCTGTCTCAAAAGAAAACAAACTGTGACTCAGTACTCTCCCATGCCCATGCCTGCTTAACCGAGGATAAGCTTAGTGTTATTAGAGCGTATCCGGATGAGAGCCCAGGAAATGACTCTCGTTTTGGGGGGTACGTGCGATCTCTGTCATGAGCCCTTGCATTTCATTTTTAAAGGTAAAATTTGTGTTGCAGATGTGGTGAAAGGTGAGAAGGTCAAGCCAGTGTTTGAGGAACCTCCCAATCCCACCAATGTGGAAGTCAGTCTGCAGCAGATGAAGGCCAATGACCCCGGCCTGCAGGAAGTGAACCTCAACAACATCAAGGTATCCCCCTGGTGACCGCGCGCCGCCTGCCCAGCCCCTCCAGCGCCTGCCATCGAGCCTCTCGCAGCCCTTTCTAGTCATGGATTTTGAGGCACCATGTCCTAGTCACAGAAGTAGACTTTTAAAAGAGCAGTTTCTAGAATCTTCTGAAAAGAAACAACTCTTAACACTCAGAGGCAGCGTTATTTCATGCAGCTTTGGCCGTCTGGAAAGTGAGTGGCTTGAGTCACTCACAAGGAGAGAGGCTGTCAGGGTTGATGTCCCCACAGGCCTGGCCGAGGCCGGAGGACTCCCCAACACGATGGCGCTCAAGTGGCTGTCAGCAGTGTCCCTGAGTGTCCCCCACAGCAGCCTCTCCATGGGCTGCCCAGTGTCCTCATGCTGCGACTGCTGTCTTCCCCTCAGGAAGTGAGCCAGGCGTGGCAGAGAGGCCACACAGGGCGCCTGAGGCCCCTTGCATCCTGGTCGCTGAAATCTGAGGTTGTTACTCATTTCTGCGAGTGAACACAGTCACATCGCTCTCAGAGGAAGGGAACGTGTGTGCACACTCACGTGTGTGTGGATGCAAACATCTCCAAGGTTTGCTCTGTTCATTCTCCTGGGGCGAATTCCTAGCATCCAATAACACTTTTACTGGGTATTCGGTATGCGCCTTAGCCTTCACTACACACTTCAAATCTGTTATCTCATTTAAGCCTCAGTAAAGGACGTAAAGACGTTAAGTTGCTAGGGTCATATGGCAAGGCCGTGGTGTGGCCAGGACTCCTGTGCCCCCAGCTGTGTCCCTGTCGCCTTCCTCCCAGGGCCAGCACTGTGCTGTGTTCCGTAAGAGAGAACCAAGTAAGGTCCACTCAGCCTTTAAACATTTATATTAGGAGAAAAACGCTCAACACGATTGCACCATGATGTGGTGGGGCCTGAATGCTGTAGAATTGAGGGGAGGAAGTTTGAGTGCTGCCTAGGGCAGCCAACAAGCAGCGGAGGGAAATTTCTGCTGGGCCTTGAATGATGAGGAGGACTGAGTTTGAGAAAGGGCCGGAGGGATTTTCAGGCAGAAGGAAAAGCCTCTCTAAGGGTGCGGAGGAGATGGACCATGGCGCGGTAAAGGAATGACAGGTAGGCAGTCTGGCTAGAATCTAGAGAAGGGAGGAGAAAAGAGACTAAAGTAGCGTGCACACATGCGTGCATGTGTGTGCACGCATGCGTGCATGTGTGTGTGTGTTTCCAGGTTAAGGAAACCAGGCTGTGCCACTGTGTTCAGTTCCCCTGTTGGACACTAAGTGGCGCTGTTGCCCCAGGATAGCCCGGCTGCAGGGCTGAGTACTGAACTCTCCAAGGGCTGTGTGTCCTTAGCCATGGAAACACAGCCAAGCTTCAAAAATTTTTGCGGGGCTTGGGCTCGGGACATGGCTCAGTGGTAGAGTGTGTGCTCAGCAAGCGTGAGGCAGGCACACGCACACACGTGGTCCTAGGTCCTTGGCCTGGGTGCAAGTGCTGCAGAAAGGTCACTCTGGATAACCGGGTGTCCTCTGTGCCACAGAACATCCCGATCCCAACCCTGAAGGACTTCGCGAAGGCACTGGAGACCAACACACACGTGAAGAAGTTTAGCCTGGCCGCCACCCGCAGCAACGACCCCGTGGCCATCGTGAGTAGAGCCCTGGGACAGCAGGGTCACGGGGTCCCCAGCACAGGTCGAGCTGCACTCACACTGCTCCTCTGCGGAGACAGTTGTCACAGGCAGGGACCCCTACTAACCCTGCGCTGCTCTTTCTCTAGGAAGAAACAAGATATATTTGGCTAAATAAATATTTAGGGCTTGTTCTGTGCTTAGCCACACTTTCTGAAACATTTTCTTCCATAGTAGCATTCTGTTACCAATATTGGATAATCTGACCCCAAAATCCTACAGAAGCTTGGTACATATAAATATGTTAAAGCATATTTTATTTTAACATATGAAATGGATTAATATGTCTCAAAGGTATTTTAAACAACCAAATATCGAAGCAGGATTTTTGTTAACAGGAAAGTGGAGGCAAACCCAAGCCCTGTCCCTTCCATGCAGGTTAAGTCATGCAGCTAAGGGAGCCCCTCGGCCCGAGCGAGCACTGTGACCACAGTCGTCTTGGCAGGTCCTTCTGTTATTCTTCCTTTTAATCACAGCTTTCTTGAGGAGTTAGTAAATGCTGCCCCTGACTTCTGTTCTTGACACCTCGCCGCACTGGCACCGTGATACTATCCAGGACGTGCTAAGATTTGTCCCCACTGTAAGAAATGAGAGCCAAGCATGGTGGCGCACACCTGTCATCTCAGCACCAGGGAGGCTGAAGCAGGAGGATTGCAGTGATTCTGAGGGCAGCCTGGGCTACATAGCAAGACCCTATCTCAAAAAGAAAAAAGAAAAGAAAAGCGAGGAGGTGGGAGGGGAAGGGAGGAGCAAACTGAAGCCCAGACAGTAAGTAAATTGTCCGCGTCTCACAGCCAGTGAAGACAGAGTCGGGGCTCACCTATGGGTCGCTGCGGCTCCACAGCCTGACCCTTGACATCCAGCTCTGCCGTATCCATGCACAAAACCTCGCTGTCACCCGCTTCCTAAGTCCTGGTGTCGACCAGGAACCTGGGGGTCAGCCTGTGCTTCTCCGGCTTCTGCCACTCAGCCCCCGAGTCAAGCTCGGAAGACGGGCTATCTGGCCAGATGGCTCGATGGAAAGCAGCACGTCTTTGGTAGTTCAAAATATTTAAGACAGAGGGCGGGAAAGCGTGACTGCTGTCACAGCGCCGGCACAGAATCCAAGTTGAAAAACGTTCGGTAGATGAACGCATTGCTGCAACCTCCAGCCCCTCAGCAACAGAGAATATTCCCATGGTCACCACGGCAAACTTGACATGAGCACACGTGTAGGAGGACTAAGCTATAAAAGCGATATTTTCACCAGCAATGATTACATACCCAGATGTATGGGTTGAAAGCAATTTTGAACTTGAAACCTCTCATTAAAATAAAAAATAAGATCTGAGCATGGTAGTGCACTCCTGTAATCCCAGCACTCCTATAATCCCAGAGGCCAAAGCAGGAGGATCACCACGAGTTCAAGGCCAGCCTGGGCTACATAGTGAGTTCAAAGCCAGCCTGCACTACATAGGATAGCAATGATGATGATGATGATGATGATGATGATAATAATAATGATATAAAAATAACAGAACAACATCATTGGTAAGCTAAAGTGAACAGTTAAAAGATTCTTTTTTTTTTCTTTTTTTTTTTTTTAATGTGGGTACCAGGAGTTGACCTCAGGACCTCGTGTTTGCTAGGCAGGCGTGTATGCCACTGAGCCATCTCACCAGCCCCCAAAGATTCTTATCTATGTATGATTTGTATCATCTCTGCCATTAAGCAGATTTGTTTAAAAAACAAAAATGTTCACAATACACTTCAAGTATAAATGAATAAAAAGACGAACAAAGGAAGGACTTGTTGCTTCTATGTCATGCTCCTTACTGTGAAGCTGCAGAGGTGCGGACAGTTTGAGATCTGCTCTCAACGCTGCCAGTCAGTGTGCTAACTCCTGTCCCAGTTCCGTAGATAACGTGCTGGGTGACTGAATGAGTCCCAGATATAATCTCCTTGCTACTATTTTTAATGCACCATTCCATGTTGAAGGCCCACCATGTGGCAAGTGCCAGGATAGAAATTAGTATCTGTTTTCAGGCACAGTTGACCTCTTTTGTAACTTGCTTTTTAAAAAGTAACTGGCTTAAACCAGGCATGGTGGTACACACCTGTAATCCCAGCACTTGTGAGGCTGAGGCAGGAGGATTGCTGTGAGTTCGAGGCCAGCCTGGGCTACAAAGTGAGTTCAAGGCCAGCCTGAACTGCATAGTGAGACCCTGTCTCAAAAAGACAAAACCAAAACAAAACAAAACTGGCTTGGTCCAATTGCATAAGTCTGTAAAACAGAAGGACCACAGAATGAATGAATCCATCCATCCATCCATGTGGATGATTTACTACTATTTTCTGAAAATCATCACTTTCCCTTCCATTCTGATGGAGGCATCAAACCAGCCTGTCCTCCCTCACTGCCCCTTCCCAGATGAGGGTAAGCAGAGAACAGAAGCAGAACCAAGGGAAAGAAGCGAGGGTTTAGGAAACATTTTTCTTTTTGTTTTGTTTTGTTGTGTCGTGTTGCATTTTTTGAGACAGGGTCTCACTGTGTAGTTCAGGCTGGTCTTGAACTTACAGAGATCCTCCTGCCTCAGCCTCCCTAGTGCTGGGATGACAGGCATGCGCCACCACACCTGGCTAGGAAACATTTTCTTGGTGGTCACCAGCCCTGAGTTTTGTCAGAAGCCCTGTGAGAAAGTCCTCGTTTCCGCCTCCAGATGTGTGGGGTGTAGGTGTCTAGTGGATGCTGTCCATACCCCTGAATCTTACCCTGCTTTTAATGATAATCCGTTATTGTCCTGCTAGCCTGCCAGGGTCATGGAAAACTGCATCATTGGCATCGGTCTCCATATGTCCCCATCAAGAGCTGTTTGCTTTCAGTATGAAAACCTTTGATTTCAGGGTTCATGGCAACCATAATTACATTAACTCAATGCAGTATTTTAAAATGATGTGCGGCTGGGTATGTAGCTCACTGGCAGAGCGCTTGCCTAGCATGCGTGAGGCCTTTAGTTCAATCCCAGTAGTGCCCCAAATTTTTAAAAATTATACTTAAAATCACTTTTCAAGAGCCTTATGATTATGGCTGTTGCTCACGATTACCCACTGTTAAAAAATCACCACTAAGCTGGCCATGGTGGTGCACACCTGTCATCCCAGCATTTGGGAGGCTGAGGCAGGAGGATCGCCATGAGCTCAAGACCAGCCTGAGCTACATAGTGAGTTCAAGGTCAGCCTGAACTACACAATGAGACCCTGTTTCAAAACAAAACAAACCATCAGCACTAAAGCTAAGAACTCCAGGAGGCTTTTCTATTAAAATCAAGAACAAGGCTCTACAAGGCACTTCTGGGATTATCAGGAAACAGGTGAGAAGTGACATTACCCCCACCTTACAGAGGAGGCCGCTTCACTCAGGAGGCAGGGTCACAGCGAGTGGCCAAGCCTGGACACAAATGTGAGTTACCTATAATCTGGAGCAGCTCTCCTGGCCCCAGGCCAGGCGCTGCCTGGGGACATCGGTATCAGGGTGCAGAACAGAACTCACCCTGACTAAAGGCCCAGATGTGTAGACACTGCTATTATTTTTTTTTTTTTTTTTTTTTTTTTTGTGGGTACCGGGGGGTCGACCTCAGGACCTCGCGCGCCAACAGGCGCCCGTGCCGCTGAGCGATATCACCGGCCCCTTTTCCGTATGTGGGATCCGGGAGTCGAACTCGGGCCCTCGCGCTTGCAAGGCAGGCGCTTATGCCACTGAGCCATCTCACCGGCCCGACACTGCTATTATTAACCACGATGCCGCGCAGAAACCAGAAGTTTAGGACAGCACTACCCAGTAGAAAGAAAATGGGATGTACGTGTCATTTTAAACTATGGCCACATTAGAAAAAATACAAAGAAAATCTATATTCCCAGCACTCAGGAGGCTGAGGCAGGAGAATGGTGAGATCGAGGCCATCCTGGACTACATAGAGAGACCCTGTCTTGAAGAAGAGGGAGAAGAGGAGGAGAAGGAGAAGAAGGGGAAGGGAAAGGGGAAGGAGAAGAAGAAATAGGAAAAACAAAATCAGTAAGTGAAGTTAACTTTAATACTTCATTTAAACTAATATATTCAAAATACCGTCTCAAAGTGGAGCTTGAAAACACAGTGTAGTGTTCCCCATCCTCCCTCTAACATCTTTGCCATCCTGCGCACTTTCCACGCCAGCATGTCCCACACAGGCTGGGCCGAGGGACAGCACAAAAGAGTCACGTTTTCATACAATCCTGGAAAGTACCAAGAGCAAAACCTGCTTTTTCAGAATGCTTTTCTACTTTCATCTTTATGTAACATTTACAAAATCTCGCCCTCGTTTTCCTGACAGCATCATCCCCAGCACGCATAACTGACGCCCCAGTGTCTGTGGGACTAAAGCGACAGCCCGGGCTTGGGCGTGTGTGGCTGGGGCCTCCCCGGCTTGGTTTGTAAAAGAAATCAGCAGGATCCCTGCCGCGGGTGGGGTGTCCTGCAGCCTTTGGTGAAGGACTAGTTGCGCTGACATCTTGTTATTCTGAAGCTGAAAGGAGACCCCAAGCTCACGCCCGTAAGGAAAGGCTCTGTACATTCCTACCTGGGGCTCAACTTCCAATGTGCGTGTTTAATTTGAATTAAGAAGTGCACTTTCATATGCGTGGCACACCGTATCTTCCATCCAAACCCTTGAACTTTCTTTGCAGCTCAAACCACTGCCTGGTGACACACTGGATTCTTCTTTGAGCCCCGCAGCTGTCACCCCAAGGGCGCTGTGGCATCCCAGGGACATTCGGAGGGGACGTTTGTCTGGAGGTGGTTCAGGTTACTGTGACCAGGAGGAGGGCTGCGGGCATTCAGTGCGTCCAGGAGGCCAGCACAGCTGCTATCATCCTCTGGCGCCCAGGACAACCCCTCATGACAAAGAACCCCACTCCGGCACGAAATGTCGCTCACATGGGTGGGGAGGCTCCGGTCCCGTCTCCTGCTGAAATCCTCCTCTTCCTCCTCATAAACACGATGAAAATAGCTCAGAACTTCCTCCTTCTACCTCCAGGAGCAAGCTTGATTAGCAGCTTGTCTTCATTCTCCTCGTCTTTCTAGTTTAATTTAGGTGGTTGTCCCCAACCACATCTGGAGATTGTGTCACAGCTGGGGTGGACCGAGTGGAGGGAGTTTTGAACTAATGCTCCTCAGTTCATCCCAGCGGGCTGTCTCCGCTATCATTTCCTGCCCTTCCTCCTCTTCTGCCTCCGAACTGCGGCCCTGCCACCTGTGAGAGTCACACATCCGAGCCTGGTGCGTTTAACTGTTTAAAGTTTAAACTGTTTAAGTGGCGAACAGGTTTCCTAGGTTTCCTAGGTAGCTCAATTCCGGGAATCCGAAACCTGTCAGCAGCACTTCAGTTACAAGGCTGTGAATTTAAATCCCCCTTCCTTCCCGCGGGCTGTACAATCTGGGTGGTGACCAGCGCTGGGCGGGTTCTTGCTCCCTTGCGGGTGACTTAGTCTTGTAGGAACGTTTAGGTCCCTCGGGCTCTTAGACTTTGACATTTCACTGTGTGTTCTGACAAGTCTTTTTGAGCTCAGGACCTTGTGCTTGCCAGGCAGGCGCTGTGCTGCTGAGCTCCACCCCCGGCCCAAGAGACTTTCTTATTCTGCCCGGCAGTTAGTGATTTCTCCAGTGCTGGGAAAGTTTTCCCATTGACTACTTGAGAGTTTCTCTTTTTCTTGTCTTTTTTAATATATTATTTGGTCCTCCCAAAACTCCTCTTGGGTTTGTGTTGGATAATTATTACATCTTTCCTCTGTATCTCTTGACACTGTCCTGACATTTTTCTGTTGACATCCTCGGAAATATCCTCAGCTTTGTCTTCCAGCTTACCATGCTCATTTTATATTTCCAATGCTTATTACTGTCTTCTATCTCAATATAATATTTTTTATTTTCAAAATGTTTCTTATTCCTCTTTTAAAAATGTACAATACGGTGGGTGTGATTGTACACATCTGCAATCCCAGCATTTGGGAGGCTGAGGCAAAAGGATCGCCATGAGTTTGAGACCATCTGAAAAAGACCAAAATAATAATAATAATAAATATAATAGTATTTATCCTATGTATACAGTGCCTTTCCTTTCTTGTTCTTGGGATGGGGAGAACAAAGTGGCTGTAGTTAGACTCGTAGTTAGAGTTTCCGCCGTGGCTTTTGTTCCTTCTCTGGTACGTCGCCCTGTTCAGTCCCCCTGGCTTTGTGCTCTCATGAGGCTGGTTTTTCTAACATGCCCAGCAGTTGTTGATTGCTCACTGGATTTGTGAATGGAGGTCAGGTTGGGCTGTATAAATTAGAATCATTTCTTCTGCAGTCGTGAAAATCTGTTCACTACTGGCTTTTCTCTTACAAAGGAGCCTCTTTGTTGTTCTGCAGTTGTCACATCTGACAAGCTGGCTAATTTAATTATCATCCATGGGCTCTGCCCTCCTCAAATATAAGCTCCCAAAGGCGGGGATTTCTGTCTGTACTCTGGAGCACCATGGAAGCTGACGGTTTTTTTTCTGGATGGATGGATGGATGGGTCGGTTGTGAAAGAAGGGAGGAAGGGAGGAGTGCTCTTTCCAGCAAGTAGGTGAGCTGCCCAGCTGCCTTCTCTGTAGTGCTCCGAGGAGCCGGCAGCAACGTGGGCCCCTGCATCCGCCGTCATCATTGCTACAGTCGGGAGGGCTGAGCTCTGTGTCCTGGTATTACAGACAGCGAAGTTAGGTAGAAATGGGCAGTCAGACAGGGCTGGGCCCTCAAGGGATCAGTGCAGAAGATGAGAACATGTCACAGCTGTGGCCGGAGGCATATCTGAAAAGGCCCAGGCCTCAAGATAAAGACAGAATGACCAGGCCTACATTCCTCCCCAAGGGATAAGCAATACTAGAGCTTGAGATTATACTATAATTGGTATCACCTGGTCCAATAACGTCTAGATAGGCATCAGCCACCCAGGCGGGTGACCAGAGCATCTGAACCCAGCCCTTCCTAAGAAGGTCTTTGTTCGTTCCGTGCATCCTTGGTGTGTGACCTGATTCCCTACTGGAGCAATATTAGCTAGGCAGCTGCACTTGTAATTTTATTGGTTGATTATAGTTTGACCCATATTGTGCCTACCTCATGATTTTGCTCTATAAAACATTCTTCACAAAATTATCTCGGTGGCAACCCATTTTTGGGAGCCCTCCTGTCTCTCAGGAGCTATGTCTCGATAAATCTTTCCTAGTCTTAACCTCCGTTGTTCCTTGGAGTTAATTCTTCAATTTCGGGGACATGAACTCGGCATATCTGACATCCAGCAGGTTGGGAGTTGTATTTCTCCTGGATCCCTGGGAGGGCACATGTCACTGCCCCTCGTTCCCAGCGCACCCCTCTCCTCTTCTCCTACGAAGGCCCGGAGGTGCCTGAGTCTCTCACTGCTCTGTGTCCAGTGCATCTGTCACTGGCTGCCCTTTTCCAGGGAAGTTTTGGGCAGGGGTGGTGGTGTCCCTGGCTGCTCCAGCCGTCCCATCTCCCCTCTCTGTCCCCAAGGCAGTTCTTTGATGAACTGCCTCAGATGGGACTCACCTCTGGCATCTCAGGCAACCACTGTTTTGGTGCTGTTTTCCCCGCCAGTTTTCCCATTTTCTGTGTTTCAGCAGTTCCTCAAGGTGAAGCCTTCCTAAAATATTTAACGTGTGGAATAATTGTGCTTATTTCTGAGGCACAGTGTGATATTTTGATTCTTTGATGTACACAATGTGTAATGATGAGATCAGGGTAATCACAGTCACCACCTCAAGCTTTTGTCATCTGTTGTGTGGGCAGCGCTCACCCTCTCCTCTGATTTGAAATACACAGTAAGTTTTTCACTGTAGTTGCAGAGCACAGGAACTCCTTTCTCCTAACTCTACTTTCGTGCGTGTTAACAGACCCTCCACCTCCCACCCCTGCCCCGCTCTGGTGACCGCACGCTGCGGTCGCATCTCTAAGATCAGCTTCTTCAGCTTCCAGTACGGGTGAGGACTCATGCCCTTTGCCTGGCCACACCCAGTTGCTTCATGCAGCCTGCCATCCTGCAGGCTCCTGTGCCGCCTCAAACCACAGGGATCTGTTCTTATTTATGGATGAATAAAGTTGGGATAAACCACCCAACCCCTGAGGGACACTTGGGTCACAAACCATTCATCTGACAGGGATTGACATCCAGAATATATTAAAAAACAAAACAAAACAAAACAAAAAAACCTCAAGGGCAAAAAAAAAAAAGAGCAAATGGCCTGAATGGACGTTTCTCAAAAGAAGACATAAAAATAACCAGCAAGTGTATGAAAAGGAAAACAGTAAATCAAAGCCTCCGGAGACACCGCTCACCTGTTAGAAGAGCTACAGTCAGAGACAGGCAGGCTGGGGGTACGCGCTTGCCCGGCGCAGTGACCCTGGGTTGTCAAAAAAAAAAGACAGTGCTGGCGAGGGTGTGGGGAAAGAGCACTTGTGTGCTGTAGGTGGGAATGAAAATCGGCACAACCATTGCAGAAAATAGCACGGAGATTCCCAAAACAACAGATAGTGGCGTTTTGTTTTGTCGCACTGTAAGAGTTTCAGTTTCTGAAAAAGTATTTCTGTGTATGTGTGTGTGTGTGTGTGTGTGTGTGTGTGTGTGTGTGTGTTACTGGAGATGAACCCCACTGACCTATAACCCCAGCCCCTTCTTATTTTTTAAGACAGGGTCTTGCTATGTTGCCAAGGTGGGACTTGAATTTGCACTCCTCCCGCCCCAGTCTCCCTAAGTGCTGGGATCATGTGGCGGGAGACGAACAGGCAGTGTATGTCATCAGTCTGTCGTCACAAACTGGAGTCTCCGGTGACTTCCTCATTCTGATCAGTGTCTTCATTCCAGAAGTTACCCTTAAGGATTTTTTTTTTTTTTTTTTTGGTGGGTACTGGGGGTCGACCTCAGACCCTCGTGTGCCAGCAGGCGCCCGTGCCGCTGAGCGATATCACCGGCCCTTTTTTCATATGTGGGTTCCGGGAGTCGAACTCGGGCCCTTGCGCTTGCCAGGCAGGCGTGTGCACCACTGAGCCGTCTCACTGGCCCACCCTTAAGGATTTCTGACTTACAGCCTGTCTTAGTTACTTTTCTCTTGTTGCTGAGACAAAAATACCCAACACCCAAAGTTAAAGGGGGAAAGATTTATTTAGCTCACAGTTTGTGGAGGTTTCAGTACATAATCAGCTGGCTCCAAGGCAGGGTGGCACATGGCAGAGGGGCAACCATTCATGGCAGTGGAAGACAGCAAAAGCAACAAGGGCAAAAGGGAGAGATAAGCCTCTTTCCTTCTCTTATATTGTATCTGGTCTACCGGGATTAGGGCGGTGCCAATCCAATCAGCGGACTAATCCAGCAATCACCCACCCTTAATCCCAGCATTACATACTCTAGATTCAGCCACCTCTGAAAAAGTCCCATGCCTGCATGAGGTTTGGTGGGGACGTCTAGACACAAACCATAACTCAGCTGATCAGAATATACTAAGCCAGTAGTGCCCAAAGGCTAGGCACTGGGAAGGGTTGTTTTTTAAAAATCCATTCATAGTAAAAGGAAAAAAAATAATTCTGATACTATATCCTTTCTACTTTTTTCCTGATATTAAAATGTCTTATCAAAAAACAATGATAATATATGGTAGCAGGTTTTTAATATGTTCACTTTTTTTTTTTTTTGTGGGTACCGGGGGGTCGACCTCAGGACCTCGCGCGCCAGCAGGCGCCTGTGCTGCTGAGCGATATCACCGGCCCCTTTTTCGTATGTGGGTTCCGGGAGTCGAACTCGGGCCCTTGCACTTGCCAGGCAGGCGCTTACACCGCTGAGCCATCTCACCAGCCCTGTCAGTATCTTTTTAAATTTGCAGGTATACAACATGGACTGAACTCTTTTCATTGCAGGGTTTGTTTTTGTTCTTGAGACAGGGTCTCACTATGTAGCCCAGGCTCACCTTGAACTCAACAGAGATCCTCCTGTCTCAGCCTCCTGAGTTCTGGGATTAAAGGTGTACACCACCACACCCAGCCTTTTATTGCAGCTTTTTAAAGCTCCTTTTTCACTTGGAGGTGAAAATGTGACTTAACAAAAGTATCCTTTAAGTGCTGTAAAATAAAATCTACATTTTGGGGGTGAGAAATTCACTAAGCCAGTCTTTAGAAGCCCTAATGTCTGTCTGTGTTTGCATCGTCAGGCTTTTGCAGATATGCTGAAAGTGAACAAGACCTTGAAAAGCCTGAACATAGAATCCAACTTCATCACAGGTTCGGGGATCCTGGCCCTGGTGGAGGCGCTGAGGGAAAACGACAGCTTGACGGAGATCAAGATCGACAACCAGGTAAGGGCAGGCACTCAATGCCAGGCTGCCCGGGTGCGAGGGCGGGAGTGGCTGGCCCTGCCTGGGAACTCAGGAGAAAGCAGGGCGGCCCTGCCCAGGTCTCAGGAGAGAGCAGGGTGGCCCTGCTCAGCATCTCAGGAGAAAGTGGCATGGCCTTGCCTGGGGTCTCAGGGAAAGCGGGGTGGCTCTGCCTGGGCCTCAGGCCTCCTGTCCTCAGTGCCCCTGAGCCCTGCACCCCAGTGCTCAAGCCTACAGAAAGGCATCAGGGCTCTGAAAGACTCCTGGCTCCAAGCTGCAGGCCACACCCTCAGCGTGGTCACAGACTCACTCGGCCACCACCTCCGCCAAGGCAAGCTGCTCCTCCTGGCACCACCACGTCCTGTACCTGGGGCCACCTGGGGACAAGGCACACCTTTTATAATGGTCCTAACAAGGCCCTGGGGCCAGTCCTCCAAATCAGTACACAGAGTCCCGCCCCTGCCACCCCTGGCCCCGTGCCGTCCTCTGTGGTTCACACGTCTGCACCTCGTGGTTGCTCTTGCTCATCACGTAATTGGTTATGGTGTGTACGTTCTGGAAATGTGGTTATTTCCCTTAACATTAAACTTCCCACGTTGGTAGTAAGTTTGCCTCACAAACTGCTGCACAGCTCCTGACACAGTGAGGGCCGCACCCGTTCAGCCGGGCAGCCAGCACTGCCGCGTGGCTCCGGCTCTCGATTCTGAGCCCTGCGGACCGAGGGCCCGGCGCCCAGTGTCTCCAGGGAATTTCTACACCTAGGCCTGCGGGCAAGTCCTACTGGGGCCCCGGGGAGCCTGCCTCATGTTTGGAGAAATGAGTGACTCGCCCTCAAAGGCTAAGTCAGTTTTTACTTCTGGGAACCGTGCACGAGAGTCACCGCTTCCCTACCCATGCCCAACGGGGTTTCACCAATCTTTTAAACCTCTTATCAACCCACGTGGTGATTGATTATTTTAAGATAGTTTCACCATTTAAAAGAAAAAGTTTTTTAAAAGCCCAATGTTTAAAACCAATACCAGATAGCTTGGAAATACCATATAAATTAGTTTTACTTTAACTTGACCTATGGAATTGCCTTTTTTTAAATTTTTAACTAGAGCTTGAACTCAGGGGTGCTCACCACTGAGCCACACCTGCAGCCCTTTTCATTTTTTTAATTTTGAGGCAGTGTCTTGCTGAATTGCCCAGGCTGGCCTCAAACTTTCAATCCCCCTGCCTCGGCCTTCCTCTGTGCTCAAATTCCAGGCATGTGCCAGCTTTTTCCTTTCGGATGCCGGCAGATTCAGCTGTCTGTCCGGTCAAGGTGCAGGACTCTGATGACCGTGTCAGAGAAAGCATCTCGAACGACCCTTTCATTTCCGTCCACATCGCCGCGTACATTTCCTGTGCCGGTAACGGTTTCCTCTTCCTTCCCGGTTGCCCGTGCGCATGCACTCACCAGCGGCAGCAGCTGGGAACAGCTGTGGAGATGGAGATTGCGCAGATGCTGGAGGAGAACTCGAGGATCCTCAAGTTTGGATACCAGTTTACTAAGCAGGGGCCACGCACCAGGGTGGCAGCTGCCATCACCAAGAACAACGACCTGGGTAACGTCACTATCTTTGTTGTTTTCCTGTCTCTGGGGCACAATACCCAACACCCACGACTCAAAGCAGGAAGATTTATTTTGGCTCAGAGTGTGGAGTTTCGGTCCATAGTCGGCCGGCTTCAAGGCAGGGCGACGTGGCGGAGGGGGTTGCTCTTGGCATGTTAGACGGGAAGCAGAGAGAGCTCGAGGAGGAGGGAGAGGCAGACCCCACCAGCAGCAACCACCTCCTCCCACCAGGCCACCTCCCAACATCGCACCCAGCTCTAAACCCACCGAGGGACTAATCCAGTACCACACACCCAGGACCATGTCACGCACCCACGACCCAGCGTCACACACCCACAACCGTGTCACACACCCACGACCCAGCGTCACACACCCACGACCGTGTCACACACACACACACACAACCGTGTCACATACCCACGACCGTGTCACACACCCACGACCCAGCGTCACACACCCACGACCGCGTCACACACCCACGACCCAGCGTCACACACCCACGACCCAGTCACCTCTCCAAAGCCCCACCTATGAGCGCTTGAGGCTTGGGGGACATCTGGATACGAACCTTGACGGTCACCATCCCGTGTGCCAGTGACGGCAGGAAGAGCGCACTGAGCGGCTCTCGGTCCTGTCCGCGTCCAGCAGCCCCCGCACCATCCACAGGCCTTGGCGTCACGTGGTCTGTGAGCAGAGGCGGGTGGTTAGGTGGTGACCGGGGCCTCGAGCGCGCGTGGGGTTGGAGTCTCAGCGCTGTGTGCTGTTCCTCCGAGGCCTCCTGTGCTTGCTCGCTTGTGCCTTTGCACCTCCTCTCCTTGCTTCTGACACATAGATCGTGCTCTGCTGTCTGCACCGGGGAAGACACAGCCGTGCAGGTCCCCTCCACCATGGCTGACCCTGCCTGTGCTTTTTACTGCTTAGGTTTAAATATGGGGATGTTGGGCCGGTGAGATGGCTCAGCGGCATAAGCACCTGCCTGACAAGCGAGAGGCCCTGACTTTGAACCCCAGTACCCACAAAAAAAAAAAATAAATAAATATGGGGATGTCTGATGCTTCGGTGCTTTAGGTGAGGTAAACTCATGGTGCTACGTGAGGTAAACGAAGGTGAAATTCAGAATAGCCTTTCCTCAGCCCCTCTTAAATCTGTTATGCTGCCACATCTGGTTGAGGAGCTGGGCCGTTTCTCCCATTAGGATGAGGTGGGGCACATCCTTGTTGACCGCAGCACACAAGATTGGGACAGACTGGGAGGGCTGCATCTAGGGACATCGCAGCCACTTGGGGCAGCAAAGCAAAAGGACATGGAGGAGCAGACAGCCGCTTGGCAAGCAGCCAGCCAGCCAGGAGCCACGTCAGTCCCCAGCCTGGGTTCAGGGACAGCACACCCAACCTCGGGCAGGGAACGGGCAGGTGATCCTCCTCCCTGCGCGGTACCAGCCACACGGGGTGGAAACGGAAGGGGAGGGGCACGTAAAGGTCAGTGCCCAGTGTCCTGCCCAGATGTGCCTGGCCAGTGCAGGGCTTTGAGCTGTGTGGCATTGGGAGGCTGGCAGGGAACAGCTGGGCTTACTGCGGGCACCAGGGTGAGGCCACCCGGAAGGCTGGAGGCAGCTCTCAGAGGGTGCATAGGCGAAGCTCAGTTCCCATCTGAACAGCACAGAAAACAAAGGAAAACAGGCAAAACAAGAGGCTTGCAGGAACTAGTAAGGCAGTCCTGGGCCCAACAACAGTAACTGTGGGCAGCAGCTTTATCTAGCTTCCTGCAGCTGGGCTGTGTAGAGCAGGAGCTGGGGCAGGACCTCCACTGAACCCCAGAAGAGCAGCTAGAAGAGCTCACAGGCAGGCGGGGAGGCAGGCAATCGAGACGAGGAGGTGGCAGATAGAGGCCAGGCAGCCTGGCACCCTCTTTGATCCCAGGAGCCAGCTGAAGGGAGCCTGGTGCTCTGAGTCAGCTTGCCGTTTGAGTCACGTCTTGTGTGGAGGCTGACACTTAGGGGATTCTATTTAGACGAGGTTTAGACTCTCGGGCCTGTCTGCAGAAGCCTGGTGTCCAGCCACTACCAGAATTAAGGGTTGCAGCTGTGCTCACCACATAGTTCGTGAAAGCCGGGGTGACTGTGCTGCACAGGGGCCAGGAGGAAGATGTGCTAAGGACGAATGACTTCCTGTTCCACAGAGATGGGAAAGTTCTCGCCCTCAGGGTCCCAGCTATCACACATCACTTTACGTAAACGCTGGGCTTATTTTGTCATTTCTATTTATTGCCGTGATTTGTTGAATAACGAAGTTTAAGATAATTTGTATCCCCAGATGTGTGGGATTGCTGTTTTGTAGGATTAATGTTGTTTGGAATTTAAAGACTATTTAAAGGCTATTTAAAGCCTTCAATTTGTCTTTCTAAACCTTTCTCTCTCGCACACATAGTTCGTAAGAAGAGGGTTGAAGGAGATCGAAGATAGACATCCGCTGGAAGAGGTGAAATTTCTCCACAGAGCCATTTGAAAACAGATACAAACTCCTCTCCTTCTCCAAGGGACCATTTTATCAGAGGCTGTTCATTTCCGTTAACCACACAACTAATGATTTAATTGCTATTTTTTAGCACTACTTACGTATCTGGGATTCTTCAACATGTACAGTTGTTCTCCTTGCTCCTGGGCTCCGCTGGGAACTTGCCCAAATGGACTGAGGCAGATGTTAGAGTGACAGCCATGACCGTGATTTTAACCACTTTCATATTGGGTCGCTCTCGCTTTCTTACATGAACGTTTTTTTTAATCACTGAAAGACATTTAGTTTATAATGCGTGTTTTAACTGATTACGGTAGAGGCCTACCTCTGTTTACATGCATAGCTTCGAGTTAGGCTAACTATACCCAAAGTGTTCTGCTTATCATGTGAGAAGTTAGCATTGCCAATCTTTCACTGGGTGAGAAAATGTGACCCATTTAGCACAAATCCTCTAGTTGTAGGAAAATCCCTAAATGCCCACGCCCAACTGATGAAAGATCAGCGGTGTCATCTTCAGAAAGCAAGACCACCTCGTGATGCGTTAACAGCGTGTTAACATGTCCGCAGAAGCTGCCTCTTAGCCCCAGCACTCCCCAAGCCAGATCACAGGCAGCGAAATGAATTGGCACACCTGCCTGTGCTGATTATTCGACATTCATTCAACCTGTAAAGTGATTCTATTGAAAAACCACTTACAAAGCTGTTGTAAAGTTTTCCAGACGTGGTAGAAAATGTTTGAATTTTAGTGAGAGAGGATTTTAAAACAGTATGTTCCTACATAAAATAAGAACTGTACCTCCCCAGGTGTGGTGGCACACACCTGTAGTCCTAGCATTTGGAAGGCTGAGGCAGAAGGATCACTGCAAGTTTGAGGCCACCCTAGGCTACATAGTGAGTTCCAGGCCAACCTGCCTGGCAAGCACAAGGCCCTGGGTTCGATTCCCAGTACCAAAAAACAAACAAAAAAAAGGCCAACCTGAACTACGTAGTAAGACCCTGTCTCAAAAAATAATAATAATAATAATAACTGTACCTTTAACAAGATTGTCTAACACACACAATTGCATTAGCTTGACAAACTTTAAAATCGTATATTGCTTTATCTTTAGTGTAACAAGATTACAGGATAAAAAGCGAGCCTTTGGGTTCACTGTGCAGATTTTTGTCCACATGATCCATCCAGACATTTACAAACATCAGGGGAAATATGAATTGTCACTTATCCAGATGTTTGTCATCTCAAAGATGAGCCCTGTGGAAGTGGGACTGAGACGATTACGCCATGGCGTGCATGGGCCTTTGAATGGAGCAGTGCAGCCGCGCAGGGAGAAGTGAGGAAGCGCAGCACAGCATGGGCTCCAAACAGTCGGTGACATGGGAACTGCGGAGGCCAGCCGCTGACCCTGGTAGTGCTCTGACTGCCTGGGGCGCCCCACCCTCTGCTCCTCCCTTCCCTCCTGCCCTCTTCATTCTAACTCTTCTCTGTCCCCTCCCCTCCCCAACCCTTCCCTCCCCTCTCCTGTCCTCTCCTCTCCAATTCCAAGCCTCATGAAGATGACGTCCCTTGTGCCAGGGATACCTAGAGCTAAGGAGGTCGCTGGCCCTGGCAGAGGGGGCACAATCCAGAAGAGGTGTAGTGACCAGGGGTCCCTGAGTGACTCAGCAGCAGTGAAGGGGAAGAGGAAACGCAGCTCACTGAGCCTGTGAAGCGCAAGGAGCCCTGGCAGATCCCTTTCAAAAGCAGGCATTTACTTGTACTGTAAGCAGTACCCAGCTGTGCGCCTGGAGGGCGGGTCCTCTCAGTAGCTCATTTCCTTGAGAATTTTTTACATTTTTGAGGGTGAAATAAAGAGAACACTCTGACATTTTGAAACCCCAAATTGTTTAGTTTAGTACTACATTTTCTCATCAGTCTTTACAAAACGTAAATACTGTTTGATGATTTTTTTTAGTCTGATTTTTTTCTTCCCTCAGACCCAATTACCAATTGCTTAGTTTTCAGAAGTTTGCACACAAGTTGCTTAACACAACTTTTCTTTCTTTTTTTTTTTTTTTTTTTTTTTTTTTTGGTGGCATGGTGGGTCCAACCCAGGGCCTCACACATGCGAGACAACCACCTTACCACCAGGCTGCATCCCCAGCCCAACACGGCCATTATTAAAAATTAAATTAAATGATATGCACTTGAAATTAAAAACTGATAGTGAAGACAATAGTAATAAATACTCAAGAATACTCCCTTTTACTGCTTCCTGTGTTTTGAGATATCCACATCTGTTGTGTCTACAGGTGGAAATACCACCTACTAGTCAGGCCTCTCTAGTAACTTCTTCCTGGCAGTGGGAGTATTTGTACTTTGGAAATTACCATGTGTTACAAGTTGGGTGTTTTCCCTCCCCAACTTGCTGGCTTATCAGCAGTCATCTGGGCCCTGGGTGAAATGGATACAATTTTTAAGTACATCCCTTTGGGTTACCTTGTTGCCAATGGGACATCATTTCCCCTACATCTCTCCTTCCCTGTTCTCCTGCGTTTGTTACCAAGCTCCTTAAGTGCTGAGTTCCTGCTGCGGCTCCTGGCAGCCTTTCCCTTCCCGCTCCGCTGTTCCTTGCCTGCAGCTCCAGAACCTCAGGCATCAGTGTTCCCACAGCCTCGGGCTAAAGCGGTGGGTGACAAGGCTTGGCAAAAAGCGAGGAAAAAGCTTCAGAATTGGATCATGGCTATTTCATCCACACAAGCAGCTGTTGATAGTGTTAAAGCAAGCGAGCAGGACACTACACTGTAAACATACAGCACTGTTTTTAGCTTATAAAATAAGTTGGGTCACATATAATAGAGTTTATGAGATCAAATATTTATTACTAATCACTTTGTCTTGTTATTATCTGTGTTTGTAAAGTAGCCTGACAGGTGACTTTCCATGCTTGTTTGCATATCGAAGATGACTATTAGAAGATAAACATACATTTTGGAGAATCTATCAAATCATTTAATTATATCTTCATCTCCCACCTGCCCAAAGCAAGTGAGAGGAAGTTCGTTGCTGATAATTAGCATGGGGCAGAATGTAAATATCTTTATATGTGTATGTTTTGCTCAGTACTTTGTTGGGATATTTGGCAATACCTGGATAACCAATGGCAGGAAGAGAGTGTGTCCCCATATCCATCCCTCCCCACTTCAGAGTTGTGCGGTAAAATCACTCCCCTGGACTTGTTACCGACACCTGCCATAGCATACAGTGTGTGGAAGATAAATCTCTGAAATCTAGGAATCATAGGATGAGTGCGGCCCTGCCTCTCCCCATCTGCCTGATGTGTGCGGTGGAAGCGCTTTCATCCTTATTAGCATGAGTCAGTCCCTGGCGTCGTCTTTGGCTGGCGTGATGTAAATACGTGTACCCATGTGTCTGTGTGTGCGCGTGTACTGTCAGATATCCAAGTAGGTATCTGGCTACATCTGGACACCTGATTGAAGGGAGATGCTCTCTCCCCAGGTCCTCCTTCCCTGCCCTCTGTCGGGTCGCTGCAGGCTCAGCAGCGACTCCCTGGAGTCTGTAGTTTGTCCCCAGCCCCCGCATCTCACAGCTGCATGGAGAACAACTCTTAGGAAATAAATGTAGAAGCTAGACGTCATCTCAGCATGAAATCTTCCCATCTGCCTAAAGCGTGTAGCGTTTCATCCTCATCAGCACGACTCAGCCCCCTCCTTCCTCCTCAGGCACGCTGTATATAAATATTTTGTACACAAAGATCAGCAAATACTGCCTTGAGGCAGCTGGCTCCCACTTGGCCCCACCAAGTGAAGGGAGACCTGTCTCCCAGCCTTGTTCCTTGCCCCTCTTGGGGCCTAGAGGAGCACATGCAGCTCACCTACCTTTTGGCTCATCTTCCAATAACAGCCCATCTCCACTTAAATCCCAGAGACCGGCCCAGTGTCTGTATTCCTCAGACCGATTCCCCAAGGGAAGCCCGCATGACAACTCAAAGAACAACTTCCACACTGGAAGGGGGTGCTGGGGAGGAATCAGTCATGGTCCCCCGTTCCCCCAGGGAAGCCACTCTCCCCCAATCACTGCCTTGAGAACAGTTTGATGCTCGAAATCTCAAACTGGTGTGAAGCATCCACATGCTCTCAAATTAAGATAGTCCCGAGGAAGTTAGGAAAGCGTCAGCAGATGCTTCCTCTTGTGTGGATGAGGTGTGCTCAGCCCTCTCCTAGATACTGCGAAGGACACAGAAGAAACAGAATTCTGGCTTGATGGAATTTTCTATGTGTTTTTGGGCTTAGGGGTGAACAGAGTGGCTTTTTGCGAAGTAGATGGCCTCTGTGGTTTGGTTCAGTGGCCTTGGCATTCGTGGGCAGAAGATAGGAAGCTGTGAGTGCAGGCTTCTGCGGTGTGTGGCCTGTCCGGGTAGAAGTGTTTCTGGAGTCAGGTTGTAAGTCACAATCCTAAGCTTCCTTCCCCACTTTCTCTGATGACGAAGTAAGCACTGTCCCCTTTAATGGACTGAGAACCAAGAGGGAATGTCCTGTGCTGCCGTCCCTAGGAGTCCCCCCCCCATTGATCCTCACCTTTGTCCTGCTCAAGGCTAAAGGACTGAGACACAGAGAAAAGGCGTGGCAGCACTGGCTGGGCCCACTGGACGGACAGCTCACAGCCAGCCTTCTGGACCCACCTGGCCTGAGGAAAGTGCCCAAAGCCCCAAGGATACATGCATTGTGTTCTTGGTCCCCAACTTAAGATCTGATAGGTTTTGCTTTGTGGTTCTGGAGTTCAGTGAAGTGGAAGGGCTGGCTGACAGGAGGAAGGAGGATGTGATTAAAGATTTACATATGTTTCATGGCAGAACTGAGCTCCACTCCACTCGCCTCTTTCCCAAATGCTTGTAATGGCAGTGATTAAAGTCAGGAGATGGGCTGGTGAGATGGCTCAGCGGCATAAGTGCCTGCCTGGCAATCGTGAGGTCCTGCGTTCGACTCCCGGAACCCACATACGAAAAAAGGGCCAGTGATATCGCTCAGCGGCATGGGCACCTGCTGGCACGCGAGGTCCTGAGTTCGACCCCTGGTACCCACAAAATAAATAAATAAATAAATAAATAATAATAAAGTCAGGAGATGGATTTGCAAGTTTTAAATTTGTAACCTGATCCTGGGTACTGTTCTAATAGCAGTACGTGTGGCAAGACTTAGGTCGGTTCAGGACTTGGAAGAAGGGGAAGGAGAGGGCTGAAGATGGAGGTAGGAGAGAGTGGCCAGCTAAGCAGACTTCCTGTAGTGTCTGAGGACATTAGCCCAGCTAGTTGGGGTGGCAAAGGGCACCATACTGACGGGTTGAGACATTGAACCCTAGTCCCATCCCCAACACTTAGCAGGGATACGATCATGGGCAGTTCATTCAGTTGCCTCCAAGTGCTCCAGGGGGCTGAGCACTGGACTTGGAGTCAGAAAACCTGGACACTTGGCTCCCCACTGTCCTGGCTTGGTGGCTTTGGTAAGCCACATGATCTCACCGGCCCGAGTTCCTCAGCTATAAAGTGGGAATAGTATCTTCACTAACTACCTCACAGAGTTATGGCGAGACTGTAGTCAGGTTATTGGGTGAAAGCACTATACAGAAGCGGGAGATGCTTATTGTCATCAAGTCATTAATGTGTTCCACTGCCTCTTGAATCTGCTGTATTCTGAGCAGCAGTGACATCTGCCACGTCTTTTGGAGTGGGAGAATTGAAGCATGGTACGATGGAGGGACTAGAATTATTTCACTTGTACCCCAGAGGAGAGAGAGGCACTGATGGTGGGTGTTACGTGCCAGGGGCGTACAGGATGGGGTGTTTTCCTACGCTGTGTTGACAGTACCTTGACCAGAATCCTTGCAGAGAGCTTAGGGCTGCACACAGGAGGAAGCAAGCAGAAGCTAAGAGTTGAGAGGAGGGTCCGGGGCACTGCTGCCTTCCTGTCACCGCTGCAGTGGGGGAGGCTAAGTCCTAAGGTATCACTGGGGGCCTAGGAGAGATGACCGTCCCAGTGCGCCAAGAATTGTCATGCCTACATAGCAGCGGTGTGACAGGTGCTAGCTGAGAGAGAGGGGAGAGGGTGGCACCTGCCGTGACCAGCAGGCCAGGGCAGCAGTGACCCTCACCAGCAACCCCAGCCCTGGCCAGCATTATTTCTGCTAAGGAAGAAGGGATGGAAGCATGGCCTCGCAGCCTTTCATCAGCACTTGCAGGCAGGGACTGCGTCTCAGCAATCTTTGTATCTTTAGTACCATCCAGCAAGGTGCCTTGTACATAGTTGGTGCTTAATAAATATTGCTTGAACTTCATTGGCCTCCAATCCCAAAGAATTATGCTCCATTGGCCGCCAGGTGATACTTTCAGAAAACAGCACTGATTAGGATGCCAGCTGTATGCAGCTTGGGCAGGCTCTCATCCGTCTGGTCTTCCTTTCGTCTGGGAGTGGAGTAGATGGTCTCTCAGTCCCTTCCACCTCCCAAACTTGCAACCCTGTGATTCTGAATCACTCTCACTGCTCTGACACAGGCAGGCAGTGCTCCCAGCAGCTTTTGTTGTCTTTGGTTCTGGATTTCTCAGAAAGGTTGAGTTAGGGCTAGGATGTCGCTCAGGATGGAGCTGGCCTCACAGGTGCAGACTGGGACCTTGGCGCCGCAAAACGAAACAAATGTTGAAGGTGGGGGGGTGGGAAACCAGAGGGATATTTTAAAACATATTCTATTTTTCTTCCCAGAATCAGTGGGGAAAGAGAGGTGGAAATGCAGAGAAGATGCTGAGATAGCACAGCAGGTTCTGTAGGCTTTTCTGTAAATCCGTGCGCATGCGCGTTTCTGAGCACAGCCCGGCCGAGTGGCCGAGAGCAGCTGAAGCACACTGCGCTCTGGGTGCTGCGGCCCGGGACAGAGACCTTAACTGTGGGTAGGGAGCAGCTGCCATAGGGTGAAATGAGATGCACAGAGAGTAAGCTTCTAAAGGGAATTTTATTTTAGTACCAAATGCTGCCAGTGACAATCTTTAGTTAAGAAAGAAATGATTCTGACCTAAAATTCTAATCTTCACCACTTTGTTTTTAAGGGGGGAAAAACTATACACATGGAAAATAATATTTATATTTTAATTAAGCCTTTATCTTAATTCTGTTTCATTTTTTTCCAGGAAAATGAATAGCAGCATTTTTTCTTTGCATTTGAAAATGTAAAATACTTGCATGCCACGGACCTGTAATATCTTACCAGTTCAGATGCCTGTTATGCGTGATCTCCTGTGTATTGTTCTTTGTATTGTTTTGAAGAGAACAAAAGAAGTAATACTTTTTTAAACTGTAAATGGTTTAAACTTGTATTGGCAACATCCATTTGGCTAAGCAGTTATTGAAAAAAAAAAAACCTACATGGTTTTATTTTTCATTTGAAACTTTTCCATCAAAGCTAGCCAACTGGTTAGGAATTAAAGACTAATTTGCTGGGGCTTGTGGTACAGCTCAGGGGGAGAGTGCTTGCCGATTCCCTGGGTGAAGTCTCCAGTCCTGAAAAAGAAAAAAAAAAAGACTAATTTGCCTTTTAAATGTGAAGTTGAATATCTGTGGTAAATAAATGTGTAAAAAAGCAGACTATATGAAGGGTAAAATATTATTATCCTGATAACCTGATAATAAAGACTCTGGTTGGCCCAAAAAGGTGCAATTTTTGGCCCTTTGGAATTACCCCAGACCTAATGCTAAGTCAGTGTAAATTGTTTTAATTAACCAAGATCTTTCTCCTTTCAAAGATGTAACATATTCATTTGTGTCTGGAATGAGGTTTCTAAATGAAAATGTAAAAAATATTGAGAATGAATAAACTCAACTTCAAAAGTGAACGTAAAGACTGTTTTATCTGGCTGATTCTCAGTGTCTCTTCAGAATAACTGGGTGATGTCAGCCTCTTCTGTTAGATGAGCACTTTTGCAAATAGAACTATAAAATGCCTTAATTTAATAGAAAGAAGAAGTAGACAATCATAAGTAGCCACAGGGAGAAGTGAGAACTTGTTATCAAAACAAAAACATACACATTTGGTGACAGTTAAAACTTGTCAGAATAAACGGGAACAGGAATACAGGTAACTAAATATATATAGTTTTAAAAATACATATATATATATATATATATATATATATATATATATATAGTTATCTATAAAATATAGACACATATTTTTTAAAACCTACACTGGGAACTTGTAACACTAAACACTAAAAATAATAAAGTTACATAATAAAGGTATGACCTGATAAAACTATATTTCCTGACCTCCTGTTGAACTCCGTCCCAACTTTTTGATCCCTGAATTTTATCATTTAGGCCAATGACGAGGTCCAAAAAGCATACAGGGCTTACGTCTAGTTTCTTTTCTTGTTGTTTCATGCTTTCTTTCGAACACAGAAACACATTGCTATCTTGCCTTGCTTGAAGGATTCTCCTGTTTGGTCCAGACCTTGTAATGGACAGGGATTGCATTTTGAATAATCCAGGATTGGTGTCTTCGTCTGTAGAGCAGAGACAATGACAGGAATACTTCACAGTGGTGCCACTTTGAGGGCTAACGTGCACATGTAGTGCAGTGCCTGGCATGTTGAAGGCATGCATGTGAGTATCCTAAATTCTAAATAAATGTCCATCGATATTAATGCCAACACAGGTCTCCATTTTATGGTGACAACATTGAGAGTTTAAGCAGGACCAAGTAACTCATTATTACATTTCCACGGCCCAGTCCTTCTGGCAGCAGGAACCTCTCCCACACCCCAGGAGCCAAACACAGGGGAGAGAGCGCTGACTCAGCGGCAGCTCCCACCTGCCCCTCTGGTCCACTCCTTTGTGCTCCCTGAGGGCTGCACTCCTCCTGGGCTTGCTGTGCTTTCTGGCTGCCTTCTTGGATTTGACAGTCTGGCTTCTGGGCAAGCCGTTGACTTTCAGAACTGATTTGTCTTAGACTGGGCTCTGCTCTGACCTGCCCTCTCTCAGCTGGAGAGGTCAGACTCTCTGCATGGCTGTAAGAAGCAGTGCTGCAATCCCCCCGTGCCGGGCTACAACCCACTGCCCAGGCCTACCAGGAGAGAACACAATGGATGAGATACCCACAGCCTCCAGCAACTGTCGCACCTGTCCCAGGACCTCAGGAGGGAGCAGATGTATGTGTGACTGAATGAGACTGGAATGAGGTAGGAAAGTTGTGCAGATGCATGACTCAAAAGGTGTGGAGGGCTGGGTGCACACCTGTCCTAATCCTAGCTACTCAGGAGGCTGAGGCAGGAGGATCACAACTTCAGGGCCAGCCTGGGCAACTTAGCGAGACCCTGTCTCAAAATAAAAACTTAAAAAGGCTGGGGATGTACCTTGCTGGTTAAGTGATTGCCAAGAATGTGAAGCCCAGCGTTCAATTCCCAGTGCTGGGGAAAAAAAAAAAAAAAAAAAGTGTGGAGGTAAGGAGGTAATTCTACGAATTGCACACTACTGAATTTTTCCATCTTGAACAAAATTTTAGAAAAGCGTATCATCCGTTTTGGTGGTTTTAAAGCAGTGATCTCTAAAAGCTAGCAGGGATTCACTTCACATAAACACACAATGTAGAGAGTACATTCAGAGGAACACACTGTTCCGTTCATAGCAAGACAGCCACCATTTACTGGTTTCCAAATATGTTGTGATTATCTGTGTGTATCTGGAGCTCTGAGGATGCCACGCCCCATCTGAACTCACTACGTAAACGAGCAATAGGATATCAGTTTGTAACAAGTGCTAAGAAGGCGACAGAATCAGGAGAGGCCAGGATAATGGCGCGGTGACCAGAGAAGGCCTTGCGGAGGCGACACTTGAGCAAAGCTCCATGAAAATGAGGCTGCAGCCTTACCTGGGAGGAAGCGCATCCTTGAGGGGACAGGAAAAAAAACGCTGAGTAAGGACTCCGGGAAGGAATTGCCGGTTCCACTCTAAATGTGATGGAAGCCAGCAGACTCTGGAGCAGGAAGTTAACCTGATCTGATTTGGCTTTATTTACTTGTTTGTTTATTTATTTATTTATTTATTTATTTATTTATTTATTTATTTTTTGAGACAGGATCTCGCTGTGTAGTTCAGGCTGGCCTTGAATTCACTGTGTTGCCCAGGCTGGCCTCAAACTTGCAGCGATTCTCCTGCCTCAGCCTCCCAAGTGGTGAGATTACAGGCGTGAGCCACTGCACCCAGCTGTGATTTGGTTTTAAAATGTCATCCTGGCTGCTGATACAGAGAATAGATTGTAGTGAGAGAATTCTTTTTCTTTTCTCTCTTTTTTTTTTTTTTTTTTGTCCACAGCTTTATTCGGTGTTATTCTTAATACTTTTGGCCCATGTGTGGTGTTATCTGAAGAAAACCCATCACCACATGGTTTTTAGAAACAGGAACTAAAATAAGATGCAATGATATTTGTTAGGAAACACTTAAAGCTAACAGAGAGAATATATGTTATGTACTCCCCACACTTCATATTGGGAGGAAAAGTATCATAGGTTTAGTCAGACACTGAATTAAAAGCCCTCTCTGACCAAAGAGTGAAGCAAAAAGAGCCAGATGGAATAAGGAGGTCCTTAAAATAAACCATATCAGGATGGCTATGGTCCTCTGCTTTTCTTTCTTTCTCTTTTCTTCCTTCCATTTCTTTTTTGTGGCAGTGTGGAGTGAATCCAGGCTTCTGTCCATGCTAGACAAATGCTCTACCACAGAGCTACACCCCCTAGACCTCTTAATTTTTCTTTTTTTTTCAATTTGAGACAGACTTGCTAAGTTACCCAGGCTGGCCTTGAACTTGTGATCCTCCTGCTCCAGCCTCTGGAGCAGCTGGGGTGACAAGGCATGCACCACCAAACCTGACGTGCTTTGTGTGTTGGGGTAAGTGGGGCTGTTCTGGGGATTGAACCCAGGGCCTTTGCACTGAGCTACTCCCCCCTTTTTTTAATTTTTATTTTGAGACAGGGTCTTGCCGGATCACTCAGTTGCCCAGGCTGGGCTCAGACTTTCAATCCTCCTGTCTCAGCCTGCAAGTGCTGGGATGACCGGCAAGTATCACCATGCCCAGCTTACGCTTTGCTTCTTAAGGAACTCCATTTCTCCACTTTCCCCAGGAGTAATGTCCCAGACAGGTGGCAGGAATTCATAACCGACTTGCTGAAAACCAAATTGTTTGGATGCTTAGGGTGAAATATAGAACTACTGTAGAAATCGAAATAGAAATATTCATCTCCTCCAGATGCGTCGGAGTTTCCCCTTGTTGGACACGCTCACAGGTGACATCAGAGGACATGGAGGAGATTTAGGAGACACATCAGCCTGATCTAGCGATCGTGCTAGACCTTCAGTCAGGACACTGCTTCCCTTCTAGGTCTGCAAGTAAATACTGGCTGTGTGACTGTGCGAGAGATTTAAATCTTCTGAGCCTTAGTGTTTTCATCCAGAAATTGAGGACAGAAATTTGAGGTAGAAATTGAGGATACTGGGCCAGGGATATAGCTCAGCGGCACAGTGCCTGCCTGGCAATCACAAGGTCCTGAGTTCAATTCCTGGTACCAAAAAACAAAACAAAACAAAACAAAACAAAACTTGAGGATACTAATTTACTCTCTGTATGGTTGTTTTGAGGATTCGATATTATGAATGTGGCGTAGTGCTTGGTATGTGTTAAGTGTTCAGTAAATATTAGTTGTGCTTGTATTCTATAGGAAATTGCTCTCAGAAAGCTGTTGTCTCCAAGGACCTTTGGGAAGTTGATTCATAAGCAGATGCTATGGAAAATAAGATGCAATGGCCACAAGGTTGTATATTGACTGTCTTCTTTGCAATTCATAAGAGCTTTTCCTCCCAAATTAGCCAGGCATGGTGGTGCACGCCTGTCATCCCAACACTTGTGAGGCTAGGGCAGGAGAATTGCAAGTCTGAGGCCAGCCTGGGTTTTCCTAGAGAGTTCAAGCCCAGCCTGGACTACACAGTGACAGCCTGTCTCAGAAAAACAAAAACCAAACCAACCAAACAAACCCAAATGATCAGTGATCCTCCTGCTGGAATTAGTGGGTGCCACTTGCATGAAATTCCAGGGTGTTTACTTAACCTGGGTGCTGCCTCTTCTGAGGGGCAGAAGTAGATGCCAGCAAAGGTTTAACCAATATGTGGCTCCCGCATCCCAGGTGTAGATGGAATGCACCTATAGCAGGCTCTTCAGCCCTCTTCCTTGGCTGCGTTTCTGAAAGGTATATCAGAGCCAAGCCTTGCTCCTAGGGCTGGCCTGGTCCTGGAGAGCAGCCAGAACAATCCTTAGTGGGTGATTCAGTGAAGGAGTGGAAAGACACCCCTTCCTCTTCTCAGAGCCCTGCAGGGAGGCCACCATCAAACTGTCCTCTGAGCTACTTCTGCTTTTTCCACAGACACTGGCATGATATCAGTTCTCCCACTCACCAGATACTTGGCTGTGGACAAGTAACTTTGAACTAAAGGATGTTTTCAGTTTTGGCTTTTATTTGCAGTGCTGGGGACTAACACAGGGCCCCAGGCACGCTGGGGAAGTGCTCTACCACATACCCAGTCTTGAGCATAGGCTTTGATATCTTTCCTTTCCTACCACTATCTCCCCTGGCCCCTTCTGTCCCCACTCACTTGGTCCATAAATTTACTTCTTGTATTCGTTAACATTACAGAGTTCTCACATTGTGGAATCATGCCTGAGAACCCAAAGAAATGACCTCCCTCATGCGCCCATGATACAGTATATTAAAACTCGATTCATGTGCATTTTCTGTTATTTCACAACCTTTTAAGTAATTATAACAAGAGTTGGAATTTAAATCTGCTGCAGGTCCCCTCCTGTGTTTTATGCCCGCCAACACCAACCCCCACCCCTGCGGGTGTAGACCCTGGAGGGGCTTGCAGGCCCAGGGAGGGCCCGGAGCTGACTCAGGCATCGCGTGTGCCCGGTTCGGGCCTTGGCTGCTCTTTGTTTTGCTTGCTTTCGCCTCGGTCCTTCACAAGTTTACAGGGCTGATGTCATGTCCTCGCAGTTGTAACCGAAGGTACAAAGCCGGCCCTATCGTGTGTGCTTCTTGACGGTCAAAGTCAAAAGGCATTCCGTTACCAAGAGCCTGGCGCAGGGCTCCCGGAGGCTCGAGGGCCGGTGCTCCCCAGCACAAAGCATCTTCCCGCGCCCGGCAGCCGGCTGCGAGGACCGGGAGTGGGCGGGGCCGCCTCCCGCGCGGACTACAGGTCCCAGCGTGCTCCGCGGCAATCGTGCGCGTGCGCGGGGCGAGGCCGCTGCGTCGAGCGCGCGGGGAGGCGGACGCGCGCGGACGGGTGGGTCCGGCTTCTTGCTCTGGGGCGGAGGCGGTGGCCGGCGCTGGGAACCGGGCGGCAGCGAGTGGCAGCGAGCGGCGGGCGGTTCCCGCGGGTGCTGAGGGAGGCCAGCGGCGCCAGCCAGGTGAGGGAGGCCCGGCGCTCTCCAGGAAGTCGGCGTGGGCGCGGCGGGGAGGCGCCGGCCTCGGGGGCAGGAGACCGAGGGAGGGAGCGAGGCTGCGCCGTCCGACGCCGGCTGGGTCCCTGTCCCGGGCCTCTAGCGGCGGGGGTCGCGGGGCCGTGGGGGGCCGAGGGGCACTCTGGGGACCGGGACCTGGCGCAGCACCGCGGCCCCGCTCGCGCGGCGCCCTCCCTGCCCCGCAGCCGAGCGCTGTCACCCTGGCTCCGCGGACGCTTCTGCCGTGAGATTGGAGGAGACCCAGAAGCAGAGCAGGACCTCGGGGCGCGCCCTTTGGGTGGCGTCGCGGTCTGCAGGTCCCGCGGTGACTTCCTGCCCGGGCGTGCAGCTGGGTCCCGCTGCGGGGCTGGGCTGGGCCGGGCGGCTGGAGGACGTGACGGGCTCGGTGCGTCCCGAGCACACACCGACGGAGGGAACGGCCGCAGTTTCTTTCTTCTTTTTAAACGTTCAGTTAAGAATTGCATTTCCAGCTTGCCCTTGGCTCCTCTTAACACCAAAAGTCATCTGGCAGCGAGCACTGCAGGAAAGCCGATCCCAGGAGGTCGCGCTGCACAGGAAATGGGCTGTGGAGATCGGTGTTAGCTGTGGGTAGTCTCCCTCCTTGTAGCATTTTCTGGCAGCTCATGTTTCTTTTTCTGAGACCCCTTCAGATTAACTTTTTGGTAGATTAAATTGATTAATGAATTGGCTGTCAAAAATATTAGGGTTACAAAATAGCTTTGTCCAGGCTCTCTTACTCCTGTTTCTTCCTGGTAGTGCTGAGCACCTTTAAAAAGCCTATCTCTTTAAGAGCCCGTGGTCATTGAAACAGAATCCCCTCTCTAATGCATTCCTTCTAAAGGAGCAGAAGTGAATTAAAATGAGTTCCCTTGTATTCTGGCTCTTGTAACTTTCTTGCTTTTGCAGTTTGTTCATCTTCAAAATGAGGTTAATGGGCTACATGACCTCACAATTATCCTAGCATTCTTTGATTTTTAAAAATTCATTTATTCTATTCAGGAAACATTGGCCACACACATAATTCTAACCTCTCTCCTGGGCACTAAGGAACAAAAATAGTTCTTGAGGATGCCACTGACCTACTGCTCAATTTCTTTTAATTTCTGTGCACACCCTTTGGGCCACATTACTCTGTAATTAATAACTTCGCCTGAAGTTAAGTACATATAGGTCAAATCCAGTTACAGTGATTGGTTTTACCCTAATCAAAGATTTTTTTCCAGCTGGGGGTCTAGTTCAGCGGTAGAGCAGCTGCCTAGGGTGCATGATGAGGCCTGGGTTTGATCGCCAGCTCCACCACCAAAAGCAGAGTTTTTTCAACTTTCAGCTGTTGGCTCGGTTAAAACAGGCTCAGTACAGCAGAAAGGACGTGCATGATGTAGGGTGGTGCTTTTCAAACTTTAACATGCATGAATCACCCAGATCTCTCTGTTTTGAAGTAGGGTCCTAAATCTGTGTGTCCGAAAGGTTATGCTGTTGGAGGCCACACTTTGAATATCAAGAGTGAGGATATAATTTTAGGGCCTCACTGGCCCTAAAGATACTTTAAAGTATTTATAATGGTAATTTAAAATTGGTGCCAGGGGCCGGTGAGATGGCTCAGCGGCGTAAGCGCCTGCCTGGCAAGCGCGAGGGCTCGAGTTCAACTCCCGGAACCCACATACGAAAAAAGGGCCAGTGATATCGCTCAGTGGCACGGGCGCGAGGTCCTGAGGTCGACCCCCGGTACCCACAAAAAAATAAAATAAAATAAAATTGGTGCCAGTAACTGTCGTATTGTGTATATATCCATGACTTTTCCAACTCCCATTTTTTTTTTTAATATGCGGGTACTGGAAGTCGAACTCAGGACCTCGCGCTTAGCCAGGCAGGTGCTTATGCCGCTGAGCTATGTCACCGGCCCTCCAACTCCATTTTTAAAAATAATCTATTCTTAACAAAAAACAATCTCCTTTACAGCTTTATCTACATTCTCGTTCTCCTTCCCTTCTTCCTGTATCCTCTCCACTTCTTTTTCTCCCCCCACCCCATTGTCTTCATTCACATTAGTTCAGTAATACACTTACTCAACAAGTATTTGTTTTACCCCGTCCTGAGCAAGACAGCGTCTTAGGTTCCTGATGAATTTGTAGAAAATGGGAGCTCGCTTCCTTTGGGATTAGGCATGTGTATTTGTCAATGGTTCAGAGCTCTTGTAGGAAACATTTGTCAGGAGTAAAAACATGAGAAAGGTGTTCATTCACAAGGAGGGATCTTTACATTTGTGTGGACAGGGAATGTCTTTTTTCCATTTCCCAGTCGTTTCTGTTCCCCAGGCCACTTCTCTGTACTGTTAGAGGGTGTGACATATCTACAGAGAGTACGTAGTATGAATTAGTACATGTTTAAAATTTAGAACCTGAGGTGAGCTGGATACATAAAAATCAGTTAGATCTGAGCATTCTTATAGGAAGGCTGAGAGGCGGTGGGATGAAACACCCCTGGATAGAGACCAATAGAGGGGAAAAGGTGCAGGGAAGAGAAGACAGGAAGATCCAGTGAAATAGTAGGAGAAAGGGGCCTTTAGTAAGTTTCCAAGTCAATCTGATTCCACTGTTACTGTTGTTTAGGCTGTTATTATCTTTTAAAAACAAAATTGGCTGGCAAACTATTCTTCATGCTTTAATTGCCCTTAAATTCAAATACAAATGGCCTTTCTTAGAACAGTTGGGGGAGCATTATTCTCTAGGCTGACATAGTAGATAAGCACTGTCGCCGGTCTCCTTGCTGACATTCGATTTACATGTCCCCTTAGTTTTTTGTCATATCCTTTAAAAATCACAAGTTTAAAGTCCTATTGAAAGGAAAATAGTACAGGAAACAAAATTATCCCAAACTTACAACAATGCATTAGGCGTAGATTAAAATTATGAAGAGTAAAATTCAATTTGCTGTTTGTGACCAGTTAAATACGTAAACATACAGTGTGTGTAGTCCATTAGTTGGTTTTGTTTTCTGGGTTTTTTTTGTGCTAGGGATTGAACCCAGGGGCTTCACACTGAACTATATCCCTAGCTCCTTTTTATATTTTATTTCAAACAGGGTCTTGCTAAGTTGCCTAGACTAGGCTCATATTTGCAGTCCTCCTGCCACAGCTTCCCAGAGTACTGGGATTAGAGGCATGTGCTACCGTGCCAAGCTTTCATTAGGTTCTTTTACAGTAATGAAGGAATAGAGTTGTAAGTCCAAAATGGCAAATACTTGAAAGTGCATGTGTGGTTTTCTAGACTTCATTTGAAACAAAGTCATGAATCTGCCTCTTGGAGTGCTGCTCTGCATGTTTCCTAGTGCTGAGGGTCACACTGAGGCCTCACGCGTGCTAGTTCTCTACCACTGAGCTGTAACCCCAGACTGTACTTTGTAATTTTTATTGAGGTATAATTAAGATTGAGTAAATGCATAGAACTTGAGTATCCAGTTCTTGGAGTTCTGGTGATTTTATACACTGTAATTTCTACCAAAACAAGATAAAGATCTGTTTTTTACCACCCTAGAAAATTCCCTTCTGCCCCTTTCCAGCCATTTCCCTCACCCTCCCTTCTCCAGAGAACCGCTTTATCACACTGTGATTTCTGACACAGATTTGTTTTGTCCAGTCATGAACTTCACATAAAAAGAATCACATAAGATGTGCTTTTTTGTACTGTTTAACAGTATTTTGGAGATTCATCGGTGTTGCGTATCAGCGATTTGTCTTTTTAAATTGCTGACAGTATTCCGTGGTGTGAATGTGTCAGATTTGCTAACACATTTTCCTCCCGATGGATATTTGGGCTGTTTCCAGGTCTGGGCTCTTTAAAGAGTTGTTAATGAAGCCGGGTGTGGTGATGCATGCCTGTAGTCCCAGTGCTCAAGAGGCTGAGGCAGAAGGATTGCCATGAGTTTGAGGCCAGCCTGTGCTCCATAGTGAGTTCAAGGTAAGCCTGGATTACATGGCAAGACCCTGTCAAAAAAAAAAAACAAAAACAAAAAAGTTGTAATGAATATTCCTACAAGTTTCTTGTGGACATATATTTTCATTTCTCTTTATGAATGATGAGGAATAAAATTACTGAATTATTGAGTATATGTATGTTTAAATTTGAAACTGCCAGGGGCTGGAAATATAGCTTAGTGGGAGAGTACTTGCTTAGCATGCTCAAGGCCCTGATATGAGTTCATATTTTTAGTGTTGCCAACCTTTTTTTTTTTTTTTTTTTGTGGGTACTGGGGGTCGACCTCAAGACCTCGCGTGCCAGCAGATGCCCGTACCGCTGAGCGATATCACCGGCCCTTTTTTCGTATGTAGGTTCCGGGAGTCAAACTCGGGCCCTCGCGCTTGCCAGGCAGGCGCTTACGCTGCTGAGCCATCTCACCGGCCCCATTTTGTTTTCTTTTTAATGTAAACATTTTACCCTTCCTCCCTCTCTCTCTCCTTCCCTCTCCCCACCCCCCTCTGTCTGTTGTTTCTGTCTGTCTGTCTGTCTGTCTCTCTCCCTCAACAGGGTCTCTATGTTGCCCAGGTGGCCCTTGAACTCCTGGGCTCAAGGGATCCTCCTGCTTCAGCCTTCCAAGTAACTGGGACTACAGGTTGCATGCCAGCAAGCCAGCCTTTTTATTTAGTCACCCTAGAGGATATACGATGGTACCTCGTTGTGATTTTAATTTTCATCTTGTGATACTTGAGGATGTTGAGTGTTTTATCATGTGCTAGTTGGTTATACACCACCTTTTTGGGAGGGAGGTGGTACTGAGGGTCAAACCCAGGGTGTGCTAAGCAGGAGTTCTGTCACTGATGTACATCCTTAGCCCGCAGTATTGTCTTCCGTAAATACTTGTTCATTTTTGTATTTTGGCTCTTTTTTCATTGAGTCATTCTTTCTTATTGTTTGTAGAAGTTCTTTATGTATTCTTAGTACAAGTCACCCCACCCTCATTACTCTTTTCCTGTTTATTCCCTTTCCGGCCTTATTCTCCCACATACTTTTTTTTGTGTGTGTGTGTGTATGTGTGTGTACTGGGGGTCGACCTCAGGACCTCGCGCGCCAGCAGGCGCCCGTGCCGCTGAGCGATATCACTGGCCCCTTTTCTGCCACATATTTTGATGTGATTGTAATCGTCATATACGTTGTTTTTTGTTCAGAGATTGAGTTGTAACTCATGGATACTCTTTTTCTGTGGATCCCTGTGGACCCTTGTTAGTAAAGATAGAAAAGACTGAAGATGCAGAATAAGTAACTAGGGAACTTACTTTCAGAAATCTTGAGTCCCGAGGTTAACTAAAATAGAAGCCGAAAAAAGCTAAGGTTGTCTAAGACAGGGTTACCCATCAAGGAAGTGCAGGACAACTTTGGTTTCCTTAGTTATCTCATTCTCTCTCGAGCATGTAACAACTTTATTGAAATGTAATTTTATGCCATACAACTCACCCATGTAAAGTATAGGATTCAGTGGATTTTAGTGTATTCACAGAGTTGTGAAACTGTCACCACAGCCCATTTTGGAAGATTTCATCACATTATAGAGAAACCCTTCGCCCTGTTTGCAGTCATGGGCACTTCCGCCCGGCCCAAGGCCGCCTGGGCCCCACCCACCCGCTGTCTGCGTGGATTTGCCTCTTCTAGCCGTGTGATAAAAATGGACTCACGTGATGTGTGGTCTTTGGAGACTGGCTTCTTCCACCTGTGCTCTACACTGACACCTGAGGTTCCTCCACAGCCGTGCACCCGCTGTGACCTGTAAGGATAAACACGCCCTCAGGTATTCGTGCTCAGGTGTTTACATCCACTTGGGAAGGGAGGGGACACAGACACACCGGGCGGACGCACGGAGGCAGCCGATGGAGGCACTGACCCTTCCCAGTAAACTGTTGGGCTCCCGCGTTGCAGCAGACACATTCCGAGGAGTGCAGGTCCGACGTGTGCGTGAGAGGTGAAGTACGATACACGGGGAGAGGACTTGAGCTGAACGGACAGGAGTGGTAAGAGTGCGTTGGCAAGTCGAATTTATTTAAAGTATATTCTCCCAATCTTAAGACGGTTCCCGGAGCTTTTAATTTTTTTTTGACCGGTAGCAGCTGTCTGATCAGCATACATACAGTATTTTGTGTGTATATAGACTTGTAGGTAAGATGGTCACAATTCCTTAATGTGTTGTGGAGCGGTTCCTTTGAGCAGGACGTTATTACTAATAGTCTCACACTGGGGAGTTCCGTGTGGAATACTGTAACGGATGAAATGTTTGGCTCCCCCGGCTGTGGTGTTGAACTGTTGATGCTGTACCGAGGCTTGGACGGAGCCTCCCACAGGCCAGGCGAGTGCTGCGCACAGCCCGAGGAGCTCCAGTGCGGGTCACCAGGACGTTCCCTCAGCGCGCACCTGCGGGGAGAGCAGGCCTCAGACGTGCGTCACCAGGCTTCTGTGCAGGCTTCTGTGCAGGCGCGTGGCGAGGTCTTTTTCATTCTTGGTGGGCCCTTGTCAACCCAAGTTAGTGTTCTTAAAGAACTGTTTCCCCTCCTTCGCTCCCCACCTGAAAGGCTGTGGAACAAGCCCTTGTCAAAGGGTCTTACTTCCCCCAAGTGACTTTCTGGGCGTAGTTTCTCTCCTCCAGGGAGTGGCTCTTGCATGTCGCTATATTCAGCCCCTTAGCCTTCCCTCTCGCCCCAGAGGAAACCACATTCTTCTCTATGTCTGCCTGTCTCTCCTTGCTGCTAAAACCTTAGTTCTAGCCTGTATCTCCTTTGAGTAGGACACCAGAGAGGCCTCTTCACACTGGTCCCTGAAGAATATCAACAGATTTGGACAGGAGAAGAGGAGGGCTGTTTCAGGTGCGATGGGCAGTGTGGCCTGAGGACCGGAGGCAGGAAAGCACGGCAGTGTACAGATGCTTAGGCGGAACGCAGGGTTCGTGAGACCCTCTTTCCCCTGGCGCCCCTCCAGCCTTTTAGCCTGTGCTTTGATCTCCTTGCTGACTATGTGCCTTTCCCCTCCTATCTAGCAAGATCTATCCTCTGACCACCCACAGTAATCCCCAAACTGCTGTAGCTCTAACTGCCTGTCCCGTTCTTTTCGCGGCTGATTATGTATTGCCTTGATTTTGAAAAACAGCTTTATGTGCATGTTTTGTTTTTTCAGATGGAGCATGTTAGTCACAGTTTTAGGTCTGGGGAACACAGCCCCCTTAAGTAGCCTGCATGGCGTCGGGGTTGTAAGGCCACCATGCTCCTAAAGGAGCTACAGCTGGAACCAGCACAGGCACTTGGGAACCCCTGTCCTCCCTCTGTGGCTTGTGTGGGTTCTCTTGGTGCCGTTCTGTGCCTCTGCTCCATTCCAGAATTTTATTTTCGATTTTTAAAAAAGAGTTGCATCACAATATAATTATCTTGATTATGGAGCTTTTAGGAGCCCTCTAAGCCTCATGGCTGCCTCCATCCTGCCTGCCCTGCCTCGTCTTCTCTCCCCTGCAGACCTGGGTTCCCTTTGTGATCTCTCACCTTAGAGTTTGTCCTCCAGCTTTCCCGACTCCCGGGGGAGAATTAGATTTTTCCATCCTGCCCGGCTTGGGATGGCTTCAGTACCAAACAGCTAGGAGAGAGGGTGTGGCTGAGTGTTTCCTTCCCGGGGCTGGAGTAAGGGTGGTCCCCGACAAGAGGCTGGGGCTTGGTTATCCCAGCACCTGCTGGGTATGGCCCCAGAGGGCAGGAGGAAGCGGCCGTGTACCTTCTCTCTTCTGTGCCTGTTCTACATCTAACAGATTGGCAGCTAAGACGCGTGTGTCTCATTTGGTATCTGTACTGCTACAACTGATTGACCGTTTGACCATTAGGAATAATGTTTATACACAGCAGTATTTAAGACAAATTACTAAAATTTATTATATGTGTTGTTATTTGGAAATACTCAAAGTTTATAGCAAATCAGCTGTTTTTTAAACATTGCTTTTTTTTTTTTTGTGGGTACCAGGGGTCGACCTCAGGACCTCGTGCGCCAGCAGGCGCCCGTGCCGCTGAGCGATATCACCGGCCCCTTTTTTGTATGTGGGTTCCGGGAGTCGAACTCGGGCCCTCGCGCTTGCCAGGCAGGCGCGTACGCCGCTGAGCTATCTCACCGGCCCCTTAAACATTGCTTTTTGAAATTGATTTCCCAATTCTGATAGAATAGAGGGGTGGTAGGTTGATAATCAAGTAAGTGCTAAGACATCAGTACTGACTCAGCCCAAGCACAGTGAGGTTCTGGTAAAACCAGGAGCCATATCCAGATCACTGACCCTCCCCTTACTATTTTATCATATATTTGGTGTTTATCACGTTATGGGCACTGTTTTAGGGACTGGTAATGCAAAAACATTTCCCCACCCTCAAAAGTGCTCATAGTCCCTAAGGCAAAGGTATTTGCAGAAATGGTTGTGACGTGGTAAGTGTTGGTAGAAAATAGGTGATGACGAACACCTCTCTTCTATAATTTTCTTTGGGTCTGTCCATCCCTTTCATATTCTTCTCTTACCCAGTCTCTGCAATTAACTGCTTATATTTTGTGGGTCAAAGAAATTTGCCTAATGTGAACTAAGGAAATGTTCCTTAAAAATGAACTTTGAGGGCTGGTGATATGGCTCAGCGGCATAAATGTCTGCCTGGCAAGTGCGAGGTCCTGAGTTCAACTCCTGGTACCCACATAAAGGAAAAAAAAGGGCCGGTGATATTGCTCAGTGGCACAAGTGCCTGCTGGCAAGCGTGAGGTCCTGAGTTTGACTCCCGGTACCCACATTAAAAAAAAAAAAAAAGAACTTTGAAGATAATACTGACTTTATTAACTAACAGTTATTTTTTTTTTTTTTTGAGCACTGGTCTGTACCAGGCACTGTTCTAAGTGATTTATATATTAATTCATTTAATGAATTTAATACTTAATGAATTAATATATGAAATCCCATGAGATATGGGTACTTCTATTATTCCCATTTAACAGATGAGAAATACAGGGACAGAAAACTTCAGGCACCAAGCTTGGTGGCACATGCCTGTAATCCCTGCACTTGGGAAGCTGAGGCAGGAGTATCACAAATTTGAGTCCTGCTAGGGCAAATTAGTGAAATACTGTGTCAAAGTAAAAGAGGCTGGGATATAGCTTAGAGCAAAGGCTCTGGGTTCAGTATCTGCTCAAGTTTATAAAGATAGCAAACAATTGATTTTTTTGGAATCAGGATTTTGCCGCATTACCCAGGCTGGCCTGCAACTCCTGGGCTCAGATGACCCCCCTCCCCCTTGAGCTGCTGAAACTATACTGCCATGACTAGCATGATCTGTCTTAAAGCTGTTTTAAATGTTACTTTTTTACAAGATGTCTTATATGAAAGCTTCTCTTGGTCACCTTAAATGGAGTCCTCTATACTGAGTTGAGATGATTGGAGCAGAGAGAATTCAGAATTTATTTTGTATCACTTGTTGTACTGTGCTGTGGGATTGCCTTCTGAGTTGGTTGCATTTTATAGGCTCTTGGTGACTGTAACATTGTTCCACACTTTTTTTTTTTCCTATGATGGTACTGAGGGTTGAACCTAGGGCTTCCTGCATGCTAGGCAAGCATGTACCACAGAGCTGCATCTCCAGCTCCTCTTAAATTTTTTTTTTTTTTTTTTTAATGTGGGTACCAGGAGTCAACCTCAGGACCTTGCGTTTGTCAACAAGTGCTTATGCCGCTGAGCGATATCACCACCGGCCCTTTTTTTTCCTTTATGTGGGTTCCAGGAGTCTAACTCAGGACCTTGCGCTTGCCAGGCAGGCGCTTATGCCACTGAGCTATCTCACCGGCCCTAAAATTTTTAAGAGACAAGAACTTGCTAAGTTGCCCAGGCAGGCCCTGAACTTTCAATCCTCCTGCCTCAGCCTCCCAAAGAACTGGGCCACTTTCATGTTCTAGTTACTTTGTTGTTTTTCTTTCTCTTTTGCTTCCAGTTGTGGCTTTTTGCCGTCAGTTTCTCTTAATTTGCTTCTGTTAATGTGTAGTATGTAGTAACATAAAATTAAAAACATGGTGGAAATTAAATACTTTTTTAGGAGCAGTATGATACCGTTTTAAAAATAGGTAAATAGGTATTTTAAGTTCATATTCAGATCTCATCCACTGTTGAATATTCTTAGCAGGCTCTTTATCCTCCTTGAGCCTCTGTTTCTGTATCCGTAACATGAGGACAGTAGTATTTTACAGGATTAGTATTATTAAATAACATATAATTATATATGTTATTAATATAGTTATTGCCATGCATAGTACCCAGCACATAACAATTATGCAAATAAAAATTATTTCCTTTTCTCTTTATTCTATTGGTATCATTGTTAGTATGAGAGACTTGGGTAAATGAAAGAAATCTTTTCCTATGATGAATTAGGATATAGCCAGTTCTAAGTCTGTCATTTAAAAATAATAATTTACAGTTGTTGTCGTGTTACTCTTAGAATTATCCTGAATTCCCGTTTTAGGTGCTTATGCTAAGCTCTCAGCAACCTTCCCTCCTTCTGTGAATTAAATTAAGTTGCCGTTTGCTCCTGTGCAGTGCTCTTGATTTTCCTCAATTGCTTTTAAAGGAAAAAATGTCCTGTGGCCTCTGTAAAGAACTTATGCCAGAACAGCCCTTACACCCTGGGGAGAGTGGGTGGGGCTTCTTGGCCAATAGCAGCGATTTCGAAGACTTCCTTCTTTCATCAGTTCTGCTTTCTTCAACTATCACCAGTCTTAAATATCAATTTGTTTTTCTTTCCACTTCCACTCCCTCTCACTTTCGTAGAAACTGTCTCCACCAGCTGTGTAGCTGTCATTATCTGTCATTTTATATGGTTCTGTTTTTTACTTACATGTGTATATGGATTATTTTTTTTCTAATCCTTACATTTTTAATTCAGAGTACATTTCATTTAAGTTTAATTGCATATTAGGTATATTCTGAGTTATATATATATATATATATATCCAACAATGATTTTTTACAACATTCCTTACAGACGTTTGTTGTGCTGCAGGCGCACCGTGACTACTGGCGACCCCAGAGGCCTTCACGGAGTGACGCACCAGTGGAATAGAGCAGTGGACGCAGTGGACTGCAGTGGCTGGTGAGTTATTTGGGTTCAGAGGTCCCCCAGGAGAGGGCAGTTGTCCAGTAACCATCTTGGAGAGGGGCCAACTGAGCTCAGGATTTTTTTTTTTTTTTTTTTTTTTTTTTGTGGGTACCGGGGGTCGACCTCAGGACCTCGCGCGCCAACAGGCACCCGTGCTGCTGAGCGATATCACCGGCCCCTTTTTCGTATGTGGGATCCGGGAGTCGAACTCGGGCCCTCGCGCTTGCAAGGCAGGCGCTTATGCCGCTGAGCCATCTCACCGGCCCAAGGATTTTTAATTTTTGATCTGTGATTTTGTTTTTATTTATCTTAAGTCTTATGGTCGTGTAATTTACAAATTTGTACTGATATGTACCTTCTCCACTTTAATCCTTCTAATGAGTTGACAAAAAGCACCACTCCCAGTCACACATACAATAGTAATTTTACAGTTTTGTGTTTTTATTTTATTATTTTTTGTGTATGTGGGTACCGGGAGTTGACCTCAGGACCCCGCCCCTGCAAGCAGGGGCTTGTGCCGCTGAGCGATATCACTGGCCCCTTTTTTCCTTTGTGTGGGTTCTGGGAGTCGAACTCAGGGCCTCACGCTTGCCAGGCAGGTGCTTGTGCCGCTGAGCCATCTCACCGGCCTAGTTTTGTGTTTTTAAATAGCTGTTTAACAACTATCCTGAATTATAACTTAGGCTGACTTAGTAAAGAATTCAGAAGTGAAGTCTAATTTGCTATTGTATCATGCCTTTAAAAGCATCTGAACTTACAGATCAACTATAAAATATAACAAATGTTAAATATTCTATATTTGATATTATACAAGTGCCACGGTAAAATGCCTTTTAGTAAGTACAATAAAAGGCAGCATTTTAGATACAGGAATTCTAATTAAAGAGGCACAGTCAAGCCCAAAAATATAAAGTAGACATTGTTTATCTTCAGCCGTGCCTTTCAGCAGGCTGATGAGCACAGTTTGAAACACAGGTAAGTCTTGCTTGCTTCTGAGGTAATGAAGGATTTCCCCAGTATTTAACTAGACTCATAACAAGTTACATAAACCAATCTTCGGTAGGTTCTGATGTGGTTTTCCCATATCCAGATACTCCAGCTCAAGCCACCAAATTGCTTTTTTTAAAAAAAATAATCTTATCAAGGCATTGACTCACATACCATTATATCTGGCCATCTTACGAATATCATTTAATAATCCTAAATCGCCTTTCCTAGCAGAAACTCCTCCGCGCTGTCCTCAGCGTGATGATAGTGTCGGGCTCCTTTCCCTTTTGGTGTCCCGATTGCTTGTGCTGGGTGGTGTGGCGTTGCTCCTGGCTCCGTGAGGTCACTCACAGGTACCTCCTCCACTGCTGTGTATGGTTTCAGGTACGTGTTCCAGGTGTCCTGGTTCCTCATCAGGCACTCAGGTCTCTGCAGCAGGAACCCAGGGTCACTGCAGGGTGGGCAGTGCCTTCTTCTTGAATAATTGGCTTTTACCCTGTTCCTGACAGGGAGCTCCGCTATTCTCTCTTAGGTAATGGCTCTGTTTTTATCCCACCTGGTGAAAATTACACATTAATTCCAGGGCTCTCCAAACCTCTTGGAACGCTCCTAAATTCTTGCCTCCTCCACGAAATACCACTTACGCACATTGTAGGCTTGTGCCTCGTCCAGTGCATGTCCTGACTATTCCATTAGTCTAAAAATTAATCATAACAGAGCTGATGGGCCTCAGACCTCTGTGATTGATTAGAATTTCCCTAAGTGTCACAGCACACTGTCCCTGTACGCAGTGCCCTTAACACGTAGAAGTGAGGCATCGTCCATCCTGGAGCACACGTTAGTACCAGCGGGGTGCCAGTTGTGGGGTCAGTGGCAGAGCAGGGCTGAAGAGTGTGCCCTGTGTGCGGACCTTCAGAGAAGAGAGGTGGGGTGGCCAGGAAGGCTCTGGAGGGGAAAGCCTGGAGCGGTCTGTACACCGTGTAGTCCGGATGCAGGGAGAAGTGCCGTGTGAGGTGTCAAGATGTGCGCTCCACTCAGGGAAGCAGAGGGGCAGCCAGGCGACTTGAATTTGGGGTGCCTGCGAGGCCCCCCAGGAGGCTGCCTCATGAGAGCAGCAGATGCTTGTTCTTAGTACAAGTGGGAAAAACCTGGAAACCCTAACAAAAGAACATCTTCTAAGGAGAGGAAATAGTAAAAGCAGCACCTAGGCGACTGCAGCAGGGAAAGCAGGCAGGGACCTGGGAGAGAGGACTTGGGAAAGCAGTGTTTTCACTTCCTGTCATCCGAAGGCTACAGAGGTTTCCTTGCGTCCTTGGGATCCTTCCTGTTCAGGGACAGGCTCCAGAGACAGGGCTTTGAAGGCTTGTTTCCCCTGGTATTTCCTTAGGGAAAGTCTTGAGTTCCAAAGAAACTGGCCTCAATCCGAGTTTCAGAGTTTCTGCTAAATAGGATCTTTGGTCAGAAACTGTGGGATTTGGGAGAATATATGATTATATATCTCTTCCCAGGCACGGTGGCACACACCTCTAATCCCAGCTGCCCAGAAGGCTGAGGCAGGCAAGTTCTAGGCCAGCCTGGGCAAATAAGTAAATATATAATTATATCTTTAAAGGATTTTTTCTTTTGATTTCATAGATTGTTTTATAATTAATGTGTAGGCCTTTTTTTTTGGTCCTGTTGGGAGTTGAACCGGGGGTCTTGAATATGCTAGACTGATGCTCTACCACTGAGCTACATCCTCAGCTCCTGAAATTCTTTTAATAGACTCTTCTGTAGTTCTTGTTTTGTTCTTTCCACCAAAGCACATTTTGCTATGACCTGGGTGTGGTGTGCATAGTTCAAAAGTCAAAGGCAGTATTTCTGGTTTTTCATATGCAGCATTAAAATGCAGCAAATGATTGAATTGTTCTTTAAATTAAAAATTAAAAAATGAACATGGTACAAAACTCAAAAGGTGGGCCGGTGAGATGGCTCAGCGGCATAAGCGCCTGCCTTGCAAGCGCGAGGGCCCGAGTTCGACTCCCGGATCCCACATACGAAAAAGGGGCCGGTGATATCGCTCAGCGGCACGGGCGCCTGCTGGCGCGCGAGGTCCTGAGGTCGACCCCCCGGTACCCACAAAAAAAAAAAAAACTCAAAAGGTACTGCCAGTTAGATAGCAAACAATGAGTGCACACTGTGCCTCTGTTGTCAGCGGTCCAGGTCCTCTGGTTCTTTTGATCCTTCCAGAGTTATTCTCAAGTCAGTATTTTGAAAGTTGAGTGTTTAGATTTGGAAAGACCTAAGGTGTCTTTTGTTAACCATTGGTCTCTCGTACCAAAGAATAGTAGGCCAATTTGAGGAATGAACATGAGTGAATAATAGGAGGGGGACCCCTCTAAAAGTCCTTACAATGTTTCCTGAAATTAAAGCCTTTATGGAACCTGTTTCCCAAAGGCCCCTTTCCTAAATAGCAAATCCATTTTCTTAATCCAGTGATGGTGACTCTTCAGAGCTTTCAGTGATACAAACAGCCTGCTGCGGCATGCGTGCCATTGGTTCACCCCATGGGACCTGATCTGTTGTAAAGTCTTTCTGGCTTCCAGTACTGTCCTTCTCTTGAGATACATGGTTATAAAATTTAATTAAAATAGAAACAGTAGTTAGATTTATCTAGACTTAAATTTATCTTAATAAGAGAATTGAGGCAGAAATGATTGTGCCACTTTTGGTATTTTTACTGTATTAATAACATTTAATTTTGTGATTGAGACTCTTTTGCATTATTCTTATGACTTATAATGGAGAACTCATGTTTTCATAAAAACACTTCTAATTTAATTATGGAATCAATGGGAAAACAGGAAACAAGTTGTAGAAATTTGCTTTGTGTGTTTTCTGAAAAGCATTTATTAATGTGATCATGTCACTTCATTTTTCCTCTAGTACTTAGCAACACTGGTCCATGTTTATCTTCATTATTTACTTTTTTCAATTTTTAAATCTTATCTGGTTCTGGTTTTTCAAGTCACTTTCCTGAGAGGAAGAAAAGGTGGCTTTTTGTTTGTTTGGTTTTTGTGCGTAGCTAGCGTGATTCAGCTTTCATATTTTTCCTTTTTACTTACACATTGTTCATCTTGGCAGTGATGAGAGCCAGTCAGTATCTTTTATTCCAAGATGAGTTCATGGTGTTTCCCTAACATCGAGGCCTGTGAGAGCCGGGCGAGACCTGAGTCCATGGACCTCAGGGACAGAGTGAACAGGGCCAGCTCTCTCGCTGTTCTCCTACGTCAGTAGCATCTGGATTAAGGATGGAGACAGAGTCTCTGCTGGGTAGGGAAGAGGCTGCTCGGTTTCGAGTGTGTGGCATGGGCAAGGAGGGCTCCATTATCAGAAGGAACCGGTGCCACGTTGAGCTGTTCTTCATCTAGCCCCAGAAGCTGAGAAGTCATGGACTTGCTCACAGTCACAGAGCCCAGTAAGTGCACACATCTGCTGACCCCGGTCAGTGCTGAAGGTTAAGCAGCAGGCTTTTCCTCCTGAGGAATTCTGGTTTCTGTGGAGTTTGTTGTTGTTTTCCCTCTCTTGGTGATAATTAAATTCCACTAGATGTTTATGTTTGCTGCAGTTTGTTATAGAGCTAAGAGAAGAGCTCTGGAGTATTCATCAAAGAGCAGTCTCATTATTCTAGCAAAGAAAAGGGGCTTGAGTTACGTAGTCTAGCTAAAACTGAAAGCTTTAAAAATATTCAAAGACTGAAGTTCGACATTTTGGCCAAGTTCATCCATTATTTTGCAGTTAACACAAATAATAGCTATATACTGGTTGTCCATTGTATTTATTTTATATTCACTGATTTGAGAAATCTTCATATAAAAATAATCTCTGACATTTTCCATACCTTTTGAGCTCATTTCAGTGATTCAGATTAGTTCTGGCAAGCCCTTAAAGCACTTTCTACTGTATTGTACCAAAAACTTTACCTTATTAAAATGTCTACAATAGTAACAAAGTTTTGTAAAGGGAAAAGGGAAGAAGGATAGAAGGGAAGGAAGGGGAATGGAAAAGAAAAGAAGATACATTATGTACAGGTTGAAATTCCCTATGATGAGTGTGATCATTATGTATGTCAAAAGTGTACCAATAAAATTAATTTTTAAAAGTGTCTAGAATACTGGGACAGCTTTCAGTCAGAATATTCTGACGGCTTATTGACCGTTAATCAGCGAGTCTAGAAGTATCACTAATAGCAATCATGTACGTGTTCGTGTAGACACATTTTTGAGATGTTTTTTCCCAGCAGTTTTTTCTTTTTTTTTTTTTTTTTTTTTTTTTTTTTTTTGTGGGTACCGGGGGGGTCGACCTCAGGACCTCGCGCGCCAACAGGCACCCGTGCCGCTGAGCGATATCACCGGCCCCTTTTTCGTATGTGGGTTCCGGGAGTCGAACTCGGGCCCTCGCGCTTGCAAGGCAGGCGCTTATGCCGCTGAGCCATCTCACCGGCCCTCAGCAGCTTTTTCATTTGGGAGAATGAAATACATTTTGGTTTGAACAGTGTCACGCTTTTTAATCTTTACTGTGGCACAGTTATTGATACATGGTGTTGCTGGAAGCCAGCGCTCTACATACCTGGGACACTAAAGGGAAGTGGAGAGGAGAAGAGACGCCCTAGTAATAGATTCTTTTCAGCGCACACTGGACGGTGCTCATAGTGTGCAGGGTGCCATCGCGGACAGGGCAGGGGAGAATCAGGTGTATTTCTGCTGTTTGCCCAGCATTGCTGATCATCACTCATGTAAACTCAGACAGCAGCATCGTGTCCAAAGAAAAGTACTAAGTTCGTACTTACATTTAACTTTAACTCTACAGCCATTAGTCTCTGTGCCCTATTTGTGCCATATCTTTAAGCCTTATGATCTCTTAAATTCTAGTTTGAAAAACATTTACAATGTAAGGAGAGAAAACAATCTGTTCCGTGTAGTTTTCTCAAATTCTTTTCCTCTTATTCCCATGGCCCCTTTCTTCTCCCTGGTCCATGTCCTGGTCTACACACTACCAGTACAGCCCCCTTCTTTGATGGTATATTAAATGTGAAAGGCACTTAAGTGATACAAATATATTATTGATTTCAAGGTGGGGCAGTCAGTAAAGCTGAAACATGAGAGTGTTTCAGAATTCAGAGAATCCACCCCAAAATGAAGCAAAAAAAAAGTTCTGGTTTGAAGCCCACATATTTCAGAAGAAATGAAACAGAGGAAAGATAGCACCTTTTGCCCACTGCATAAAGTTCCCCTTGCTCTCAGAGTGCTATCTCTTCATCCTCGCCTAGTTTGTCTTAGGATTTTGTATATAGTTCAATGGTTACTGACTTAGTAGCTTAAGAAAATTCTTGGAAGAGGAAGAATGAGTTACAGCAATACTTCCTCTGGGAGAGAAAGCCCTCAGATTAATCTTTCCATTATGCACTTGGAATGCATTCAGCATTTTGACTGATGGCTGAGCACTGATAAGCTTTCCCAACAAGCTGTCACCCCGTATCACATTTGGTTTTGTCCACAGCATGATGGTAGAAGCTCTTTAGGTTAACCAGTAGAATTAAAGAGCTCTGTAACTTTATTACCCTAAGAGACTATTAAGCTTCAGCATTTCCTGGTTTACCAGATCTATTACACAAACAAACCAAAAAAAAAAAAAAAATGTTGAGAACATTTGGTACGGAGGAACCGTACACTGAGGGTGTGGCTGTTCTGGCCTTCAGCTGTGGTGTGCAGAGTGGCTTCCTCTGACCTGGCCTTGGATTTCTGCTGCTGTAGCTTCAACAAGAAGAAGACAAGCAGGTAGGATCGGAGTGGGGGCTCTGTGCTTCGCTGAACAGAAAAAGGAGGTACGGTACTCACTTGGGAGGCACAGAGTCTTGGTAGGGTCTTACTGAGAGGTGGTTTTTGCAGCGGTGTAAGTAACCTGTTAAGTACTTTCTGGTAATGGTCACAAATGATTTGGCTGCTTCCTACTTAAAGGTTGCCCTCCATAACCTTTAATTAAATGGATTCTTTGTTCTGGCCCTACTTTTTTTTTGGTTTTTTTTGGCACCAGGAATTGAACTCACGTCCTCGCTCTTGCTAGGCAGGCGCTGTGCTGCTGAGCTGCACCCCTGGCCCAGCCCTACCAGTTTTTCTGGGCTGCCTTCGGACTTCAGGCTTTTTCTTTCCTTGTGCTTTTGGGATCTATGGATCACATTTTTAAAAATTCAAGATGGCAGGACAGGGCTGCCAACAAAGACAGGAAGGACAGGACTATGTTAGCTTGTTTCATACCCTGGGTTGATTAGTTTCCGTGAAACTTTTACACAGAATCATCAACCACCATTTTTTCAAACTTCTGTGTACATAGCAGCTGTCTCAGGTGTGCCCACATCAGGGTCAACCATTGCATCTCAAGAACATCACAAATTCATTATTTAAAGTCCTACGTTAGCTGGATGAGGTAACATACGCTTGTAATTCTAGCACTTGGAGGCTGAGGAACGAGGACCCCAAGTATGAGCCTACCTTGGGCAATTTAGCAAGACCCTGTTTCAAAACAAAATGAGATGCAACTCAGTGTGAAGGCCCTCCCTGGGTTCAATCTCCAGTCCGTAGTACCACAGTGAGGGGGGGAGTGCTGTCTTAGCTGGATGAAGTGGTACACTCCTGTAATCCTAGCTACTTGGGAAGCTGATACAGGAAGATTGCAAGTTGGAGTCCAGCTTGCCAACTTGGTGAGAACCTGTCTCCAAATAATATTTTAAAAGGGGCTAGGAGTATAGCTCAGTGGTAGAGCACTTGTGTAGCATGCACAAGGCCCTGATTTTCATTCCAAGGGAAGGAAGGAAGGAAGGGTCAGTGAACTGAAGGATAGCATCCAGCATATTTACCTATTTGTGTAAAAAGGAAGTCTTGTTTACTGCAAAAGCAGTACATGTCATGTACAACTGAAATAAAGTGGGTCTGCATTGTAGATGGTAAATATTAGTGCGTGTGTGCAGTGCTTTGGATGTAGTGGTGTCTGCTGTGGTCTGCCCGTTTCTCCCCCACCCCCAATTTTGAATCTCAGTCACCAGTGTGGATTTAGATGGGCTTGGGAAGTACCCTGAGGACGGAGCCCTCATGAGTGGGGTTAGTTCCCATCTATGACTCAGAACAGACTCACCAGACCCTGAGGCTGCTGGCCTCTCCATCACCGCTGAGGAATAATGTTTATAAACTGCCCTAATGAGCTAGGATACTGAATACAGTTTTTACAACCAGTTTTTGGTTGTAATTAGTGTGGATTAGAAGAAACATAAGCTTGTAAAAAGGAAAAAACTATTAGATTCTTCCTCCCCTCCCCCACTGTGCATCCTGCTTCTGTGCCATGGACCCAGAGGCTGTGGCTTGGGGTCACAGCATGCTCTGTCACGGGACACTCTGAGAAGCCCAGAGGCTCTTCTGAGACTTAAAACGCCCTTGTAACTGAGGAGCCCACTACACTAAGTAGAGGCCTCTCTGCCTCAGCCTTCTCCATCCTCAGGAGGGCGACTCAGCCCAGCAAGAAGGGAGCTCAATGCTCACTTTAAATAAGGGGGCGTCTGGGTGCTTTACCTCCTGCAGTCTCCAGGAGGAGATCATTTATTTAACATTGCTTCCGGTTAATTCTGAAGCTAGATCCAAACAAAAGGAAAAAGAAATGTTGATTTGAATTTTCTTAACCAAAGTAAATTGAAGCAGACACTTAGGAAACTATTGGATAGCGAACCATATCCAGTTCAAAAGATTACATGGAAATTTATCTAGAAGGAATATTTTGATCTAGTATGTGTCAACATTAAAATATTTTGAAAACAAAACTGAAAACAAATGTGATCATGAAAATTTTTTCAGCATGAAGAGATGATGAGACTCCCAGTAAAACAAAAAAGCAGAGGTAAATTTAATACTTACTCTCATAAGGGAGAACTATGCAGGCCAGACACAGGTTTTCTGGGCAGGGAGACCACAGTGTTTTATATAGGATTTGGAGAAAGTATGGAATTTCAGGATTGGCCACGGTGGGTTGGCATTGGCTGAGAAAACTGAATTCTGATTGGTTGGCTATCAAGAGTGATTGGAGTCTGTCTCTTCCTGATTGGCTGATTTTGAGTTGAGTGGCTGTCAGTGACAGGCTTGCAAAGGCAACTTGTTGATCAGTTTTTGGTGGCTGCTTATTACCATGACTACAGAAAAAGCAGTCTTTTCCAAGTTTGTGGACACTTTTTTTTTTTTAACGTGGGTACCAGGAGTCGAACTCAGGACCTCGCGCTTGCCAGGCAGGCGCTTATGCCCCTGAGCTATCTCACCGGCCCTGTGGACACCTTAATTCTTAGTATTAAATACGTGTAATTACTTATACAAAAGCAAGCACGTATTTTAAATATTTTTGAGATGTAACAAGAGTAAAGGGAGAAAGTCTTAAATGTACAGTGCAGTGAATTTTCTGCATCTGTATATAGTAGAATACTTGCCACCCTCATCAGGAGGAGAGCACATTTGGTGCCCCAGAATGTCCCCTGACTACACTGCCTCATCAGTACACCCAGCAGCCATGTTGATTTCTGTCTCCATGGATCAGTTTTGCCTGTTCTCAAATTCCATATAAATCAAATATGTAATGTATTATTTTTTGCTTCTGAGATTATTTCATGTTTTGGACATATCAGTAGTTGTCTTTATTCCTCTGTAGTATTCCCTCCGGTGTCATTGTGGTATGTGGATGTCCAGTTTTAGTAGATACTGCCCAAGTAGCTTTCCAAGGAGGTTAAGTCAGTTTGCACTCTACCAGCAATTTTTTTTTTTTTTTTTTTTTTTTTTTTTGTGGGTACCGGGGGGACGACCTCAGGACCTCGCGCACCAACAGGCACCCGTGCCGCTGAGCGATATCACCGGCCCCTTTTTCGTATGTGGGTTCCGGGAGTCGAACTCGGGCCTTCGCGCTTGCAAGGCAGGCGCTTAAGCCGCTGAGCCATCTCACCGGCCCTCTACCAGCAATTTTTGAGAGCTCTATTTGCTCTGTCTTTGCAGTTGTCATTCTTTCGGGGTTTGATGGAGTATTTCTGGTTTTTAATTAGCAGTTGATGTATTTGTTTTTTTAAAGACAAATTTTGGAAGAAAAAAGTTCTAAGCTATTTCAGCAATTTAGCCTTAGAAACTGAAAAATATGGTTGATATTGTTAAATGTAGTCAGGGAAGTATAGTACTCTCATGAAGCAGACACCATGCGGAAGAGGGGGCAGGCGACTTAGCTGTCTGAGGAAGAGTGTGGCAGGCGGAGGACCTCAGGAAGGAGCACGTCTGGTTTGTTGGAAGAAGAGCAAAAAGATCAGGGTTATGGAGCACTGTGTGCAAAGGTGGGAATGGTTGGAGATGAGTCAGGGCTTGGAGTGACCTGGACCTGATAGACCATTATAGGAGCATTTAGCTTTTATTTAGAGATGAGATGCTATTAGAAGATTTTGAGCAGGGCATGGTGGTGCACACTTGTAATCCCAGCACTTGAGAGGCTGAGGCAGGAGGATTGCTGAGAGATTGAGGTCAGCCTGCACTATATACCAAGACCCTATCTCAAAAAACCAAAGATTTTGAGCAACAGATTAATGCTACTAGTTATGTTTTGCACAAAAGCCTTACATGAGTTCACAGCTACTTTATTTGTAATAGTCGATCGTCATCCCAGATGCCCTTCAGCATTCGAATGTGAGACTGTAGCACATGGTACCTGTTAGGAGGCCTTGTTGTAGTCCAGGTGAGGGGCGATGGAGCCGGTAAAGACATACATGATTTGCATGATGGTCAGATGCGGAGTGTGAGAGAAACGAAAGTGAATGCAGAGATGTTTGTTTTGATCCAAGCAGCCGAAAGAACAGAGTCGCTGCTGACGCTGGGGTAGGTGGCAGCAGCAGCAGAGATGGGGAGCAGCCGAGGCATGCGTCTTGTGTCTTGTGTTTAAGTAGAGTTCAGGAGCCAGGTCCAGATGAAGGTTGTAGAGTTGTCAGTATGTGTAGCAGAGAACTGAGGAACGAGGCCCTGGAGCTGTCCAGCATTTAAAGGTGAGGAGGGTGGGCAGCAGCCAGTAGAAGAGGAGATGGGGCAGCCGGAGAGCGGAGGGGCCAAGAAAAACCAGGGCCCCAAAGCCGCACGGGGAAGTATCATCAGGTGCTGCTTCTGATAGGACTTATGACAAGAGCTGAGAGCCGGCTGACGTTTGGCTCCACATGGTGCAGGTGGTTGCTGACAGCATTGCCTGCAACGGAGGGAGGGATGAAGATGAAAGCCAGGTGAAGAAAAATGGAGAGAATAGGCACTGACTCTAGACAGCGTTTTAGGAGTTTTGCTGTAAAGGGAGCTAAGAAGTAGTGTGTGGCCAGGACTGTGAGGTGAGGGAGAGCCTGTTTTGCGTGTGGACGTGCAGCAGTCTGTTCGCAGGTGAGCGGGATGTGGTGGAGCGAGCGCAGTGCACTGCTCGGGTGCTCTTGCACGAATGGGTAGGCATCATTTCACAGTCGTGGTCCCAGGGAGCAGGACTGGCCCAGCCGAGAGTCTGGTCAGGAGTCTGCAGGCAGGAGGGCAGGTGGAGAGAATCTCACAGCTGCAGGTATGCAGGTCGCTGTAGCTGGGTGTAGACCTCAGGCTAGAGTTCGCAGAGTGAGGGGTAGACAGTGTTAAAGGATTGAGAGAAATCTGGTCAGCTAAGAAAGTGGGAGTGACTAGGGCGTAGCCCTGGCTGGACCCTCTGTGATATTAGTGGTGATAAATTTCAAACTATGACCAATTCCTTTGTGTGTTTTTCTTCACCTTCATCTGCCGTTCTGGTGCTGGTGAGAAGCAGAAATGTTGGCTTTAACCAGAGTTGTTCTTGCCCGAGGAGTTAAGAAAGGGTCACAGGTGTTGAGTTAATGGAGGTATACATGGATTGGTGTTGACAAGGACTGCGTGTGTGTTTACGTAAAAGTTTATTACAGTGAAAGACACATTGCCATTAATCGTCCTCAAAATACACTTCTAACTCACTTAATTCCATTATTCTTGCCACTTTCTGAAGTAATTCTGGGAATCTTCTTTCCTGAGTGTCCCTGAGATGTGATAAAAAATATGGTGAATGCTGCTGCCATCCAACAGAAAGGCAGGCTTGTAAAAATATTGTAGGGTGTCTTCATCTACCTTATTCTCAGATCTTGCACAATGAGACTGCTGGCTCTTCCCCAAAGTCAAAATGACCATGATTGATAAACATTTTGAGTTGATTCAAGACATCGAGGCAGCTGTAGCAGCACAACTAAAGACGCTCTTAAAAGAGGACTTCCAGAAGTGCTTCAGAAAGTGTCAAAAATGATGGGATAAGTGTGTTTGAAGCAAGGGGGAGGATTTTCAGGGGGATTAATGGCAATGTGTCTTTTACTGTAATATTTTAAAAATTTATTCACCGTATTTTTTGAGCACATTATACATAGTGAGACCCAATCTCATAAAACAGACAAAAAACAAGTGAGAAACACATGGAAAAGTTTTCCCCCAGGATATATCAAATGAACTAGTGTGAGTTGAAAGGAAATGGAAGAAGAAATTTGTTAACTATAACGATAGGGGTTAGTGCCCACAATACATGAAGGGCATCTTCAAACAAGCTACTTAGAATGAAATTGGGCAACAGATTGTTCTCAGAACAAGGAACATCACTGGTCAGTAAACATAGGGAAAGTTGCTCAACTGCATTGTAATTCAATAAAATGTAAATTGAAACGCCAGTGAAATGCCACTGCACCTCCACCAGAATGGCCACCAGTAGAACTTCAGTAATCCCCGCAGTTAGTGAGGAGGAGCAGCAGCCTGAGTTGTCACACACCGAATCATCTGCAGATGCAGATGGCTGTGTCGCTTTCAAGATAGATAGGCGTTACCTGATAGGGTTGAGAGTAAGTGTACCCTTTCCCCAGCAGCTTCGTTCCTAGCTTTGGGCCTTGTAGAAACTTGTGCACATGTGTACCAGGAAATAGGTAACAAGATTATTTGTAGCAGAGAAATAGAGGGGAAAAGATTGCTAGTATCTTAAACGCTCGTTATATGATGGAATGCTGCATAGAAATGCAGGGGAAGGAAGTGTAGTGCTAAGCGTCAGCTCAACTCACCGTTAAACAAGCGAGCCCCAAGACATGCATACTGTGTGGGTCCCCTTATACAAGGGATGGAAAGGGAGTGTATTGCTGTTCCCCAGTGTTAGTCTTGAGTCACGCTGTTTGCCTAGACAGAGTGAAACATGTGCCGCAGCAAGTCGTGCTGAAGCACAGTCCTCTGCTGGAATAAAGGCACCAAGGGGAGAATTTCATTTGGCTCATACTGTATTATAATTTCTTTGCCCCTAAATTCAGTTACAAGAATTCTAAATCCTAAGTACTATCAACCATCTATTTTAATGGATTTGAATTTCATTCCCTCCTCTTTTTTCCCCAGTTGATGATTTTGTTAACAAAAGACAGAAAGGTAAAGGCTGGAGTGATCTCTAGGAAGAGTGTGTGATAGGTGAGCAGAGAACACAGGGCAGGTGGAAAAAGCAGTTCACTTACTCCGAATGTACCAGGTGCAGGGAGGTGAGGAGGCGCAGAATTTTAAATGTCGTCTTTCTTTTATGGTAGCTTGAGACAAAGCAGGAATCACTTCTGACTGCACAGGAAAAAAACGGGTGACGCCCCACACCACGAAGCATGGCTCTGCCGTTCCGGAGGGACCTGGAGAAGTACAAGGACTTGGATGAGGATGAGCTGCTTGGGAAGCTATCCGAGCTGGAGCTGAAGCAGCTGGAGACCGTTCTAGACGATCTTGACCCTGAGGTACGTGCTCGCCGATGAAGATGAACAATGGTGCTGCACCCTGGGATCAGAGCTGCCGCTGCTCAGTGGGCTTCCTCAGCCTTCTCAGCCACCTCTCCCACGCCCTCCCCAGAGGAGGTGGCTCTATGTGTCCTCCTGGCCCCACTCCTGCCTGCATGCCTCGTGATGGGGCTGAGCAAAGCTGCCTGCCCTGGCATCCTTCTCAGACATTGTCCTGCATGTTCATCTCCTCTAAGGGTGTTCTAGTCATGGGTAGCAGACTGCCTGCTCTTCCGTGCACACTGTCTGTATCTCCAGCTGTGCCAGCGCAGCTCGGCGCCCCAGTCTCCATGGCCTTCAGCCTCGTGTGCCCTGCTGAGAGATGTTGAGCCCCTGGCATCACTTCTGCCGTGCAGCAGGCAGCCATGGAGCAGACAGTACACATTGCTCTTATGTCCCCGTCCCTAACAGACCTGGCTGAGGCAGAGACTCCCGCATTTGGCACTGAGCACAGTGGTGTGGCCCAGCCGACCTTCAGAACACTTTCGCAAGCCTGCAGCTGGGCAGTCACCTCCCACCAAGCCGGCTGCGTAAGGGTGGAGGACCCGCACGTGGCCTCTCCAGCACAGTGCGGAGGTGAAAAGCAGTGCTGTGTGGGTGTGCGTTGGCACCGTCTGGAAGCCGAGCCATGTGAGTCAGGGACGTCTGTGTATGCGCTCTGTTGTTTTTTTTTTTTTTTTTTGTGGGTACCGGGGGTCGAACTCAGGACCTCGCACGCCAGCAGGTGCCCGTGCCACTGAGCGATATCACCAGCCCTTTTCTCGTATGTGGGTGCCGCGGGTCAAACTCAGGACCTCACGCTTGCCAGGCAGGCGCTTATGCCGCTGAGCCATCTCACCAGCCCCTGTGCTCTGCGTTTGAACGTGGCTGCTATTTGTTGTATAAATTACACAGGCTGCGGTGAGACTTTAGTCCTTGTGCCGTCACCGAGTGTTGAGGAGGGGCTGGCAGTGGGACAGCCTGAAGGCGCCGTTAGGTGTCGCTGGTTCCCCACACATCCTCCTTTCAGGACAGAGGGAGAGTTGTGTTCGTGTTTTGTTTCCTTTGGGTGCTGGAGATTAAACTCAGGGCGAAAGCTATTTGATTCATTTCCGTGACTGCGGGTATATTATTACGACTAAGTTCCACTACAAGGGAGAGACATCATTTATAGTGGCAATTTTTTTCTTCTCCTCTTGGTTTGGTTTGGTTTGGTCTGTGGTACTGGAGGTTGATGGAACCCAGGGCTTTTGCACTGAACTATATCCTCAGCCCTTGTTAAAGTTTTTTTTGTTGTTGGTTTTGTTTTGTTTTATTTTTTAAATAAGACAGAGTCTTGCTGATTTACTTGGGCTGGGCTCCAACTTGGGATCCTCCTGTCTCAGCCTCTCAGTGCTGGGAATGCAAGCATGTTCCACTATGCCCAGCTTTGTGTGTGTGTATTTGTGTGTGTGTGTGTGTGTGTGTGTGTGTGGTTTTTTGAGTCTCTCTTTATGCAATCCAAGCAGGCCTTGAACTTGGTATGTAGCCCAGACTGGCTTCTCTAAAGGGCTGGGATGGCAGGCATGTGCCACCATGCCCCATTAGAATGTACTTCTTTTTTTTTTTTTTTTTTTTTTTTTTTGAGACAGGGTCGCACTATGTAGCCCACGCTGGCCTCAAACTCATGGTGATCCTCCTGCCTCAGCCTCCCCAGTGCTGGAATTACAGGCATGTGCCACCACTCCTGGCACTAGAGTATACTTTCTAAAACCAATGAGCTGGCATTTATTTTATGGTAAAACTGTATTGAAGGGCCCAGGATTTCGGCTTTTTTTGTGTGTGTTGTAGGGGCAGCACTGGGCATTGAACCCAGGGCCTTCACACTGAACTACAGCCCTGTCTCTTTTCATTTTTCATTTTTTCTTGTTATTTTGAGACAAGGTCTTCCTAAGTTGCCTAGGCTGGGCTGGAACTTGGCATCCTCTTGCTTCAGTATCCCAGAGTGCTGGGATCACAAGCATGTGCCACCACGCCGTGCTCATGTAGCGTTTTTGGTTTTGTTGTTGTTTTGTTGGGATTTTTTTGTTTTTGAGATAGGGTCTCACTAATGCAGGCTGGTCTTGGACTCACTATGTCACTATGTAGCCCAGGCTGGCCTCAACTCACAGCGATCCTTCTGCCTCAGCTTCCCGAGTGCTGGGATTACAGGCGTATAGCACCACTTCCGGCCTCATGTAACATATTTTAAAACTGTATTATTTCACATGGGCTTGAGCAGGCAAGTGGAATAGTGCAACTCCACGCCCACCACCGTGAAGTAGCAGTACATATGTACGTGTTTTACGGATGGAGAAGGAAAATGACTTTTCATTAGTTTGTCTCAGTGAACATTTTTATCCAGTAATATCCTGGAATCTTTATTCAGTGAGTGTTCGAGGGCCACCGCTAGGCCCCAGATACTGTGCCAGGCGTAGGATACAAATGTGAGCCAACTAGATGTGCCCCTCCCTCCTGATGCAGGTGCAGACATTGATCAGAGTCACACCAGCTCTGAAAGATGATGAGAGGTCAGGAGAGTTATCATGAGAGGTCCACTGCCTGGGAGCGGAGCTGCAGTTTTTAAAGTAAGGAGCACAGAGGGCAGGGAGAGCCTGCAAGGGCAGGGGCTGCGTCCCTGAGGCCTGTGGTGCAGGGAACTGACTGGACGGCCAGCCCCGGGTCTGAGGGAGGCTGAGGCTAGGGTGTGGGGCGGAGAGGTGGGGAGGCGAGGCCCACAGATGAGAACGAGTGAGTGAGGGGTGCGGAGGGCAGAGCTGACCTGGGGAGCCAGTGGGACACCTGGGAAGCTTGGAGCACGGTGATGGGGCCGGAGATGGCACAGCGCGGCCTGAGTTCCATAGGAAGTAACAGTGGAATGGACCTAAGGCTGAGTGGGAGTGGATGCGGTTCTTACCTTGATTTCACAGTCTGGGGGCAGAAATCTTGTGTTTCTTTCTTATGGTCCATAGATAGCTGGGTTTGGATTATGAATTCATACTTGGTGCAGGATTAGGGAGAGACCTCCTGTGGTCCATCTTTAGAGGTCAGCTTGCTGTGTAATGAGTGCCATTATATGTAAGAGAACACAAAGGTAAATTTTATGAAAACTATTATGGATATTCACAAATGGCCAAAGTTGAAGTGCTGTGGTTTCTGCTTATAAAATGAACATTTCCAGTTACCATTCACCACGTGCAGTCACTCTTTGTAGTGAAAAATCATCCTGTTCCACCTCGGGGTTCAGCATTACTGCTAGTATGGGGGAGTACAAAAGAGCCTCAGCCCTTCGGTGACGTCTCTGGTGCCTCTCATCTGTCGAACACGGCAGTGCCCACTAGGATGAGGCCAGGCAGTGGCCTCTGGCTTCTGATGAGAACAGGTGCTCGCTTTGTACTGTGGCCCCAAGTTGCTCCCAGCGCAGGGAAGGTTGATAGGGCTCCAGGAGACAGTCTAGCCAGTCGCCCTCCTCCCTGACCCCGCTCTGTCAGCTGTGCCCTCCAGAGGCTGTGCCCACCTGGAACCCAGGATGTGGCTCTTGCTATGGCTCGGTGCTGCAGGGTGTGTGTAGCACTGACAGGAATTGTTGCATGCACGTGCTACGGCTCACGAGTGTGCACAGACAGACGTGCAGCACACGGCAGGAGCTTCTGTACGGTGGTGAACAAGTCAGTGTTAATCTCCTGGTATTCTCGACGCTGTACATGTCTATCACGAGAGCCTGTGTGATTAAATGGCGATCATTATGAAGGAGTACATATAGTTGCTTAAAATTCTTTGGTGCTGGAATTATTCTATGTATGTAAGTATATGCTGAGCAGTCACTAAGCATTAAGAAAAGTTTCATAGTCCTTGGATATTTAAAAACTAAAGGGTTTTTTCCTGTTAGTAGCATATTTTCTGAAGAAAATATATAGGTACCCATTTTAATAATAATGTAAATGAATTCTACCAAATTTTTAAGAAGAACTGTGTTTGGAGCCCTTTTACACCACTGCTGTCGAATCCCGTGCTGCGGTGTCTAATGGCCTGTCGCACTGCAGTCTAGAACTCTGCGTGGGAGCTCTGCGGAAGCGCAGGGTGTCGGCCTTCTCGGTGGTCTCGGTGGTAATGACTGATTCATTCTCTGGCAGAACGCCCTTCTGCCTGCAGGCTTCCGGCAGAAGAACCAGACCTCCAAGGCTGCCACCGGCCCGTTTGACAGAGACCATCTCCTCTCGTACCTGGAGAAGGAAGCATTGGAGCACAAAGACAGGGAAGACTACGTGCCCTACACTGGGGAGAAGAAAGGTAAGCCCAGGACTTTGAGGTTAGGCGATTGCAGCGGATTCTCCTTTGTATAGACAGGCATGGAGAAAATCCTGTTTTGAGAGGTCTATCATTGGCAGCCTTTGGCGAGATGATACTGTTTACTTAAAAATATATTAGTGTGGTTTTATTACCCAGTGATTTTGTGTAACACTCACTAGTTCTCTGTTGTTGGAAAAGTGCTGAAGTAAATTTTTAAGTTCACTGGTGTATTACAGAGGACAAATGATGCTAAGGTGGTGCTCAGTTCAAACTCTTTCTCTTTCTCTTTTTTTTTGGTCTTTTTGAGACAGGGTTTCACCATGCAGTTCGGGCGGACCTTGAACTCACAGCAGCTCTCCTGCATCAGCCTCTCAAGTGCTGGGATTCCAGGCATGCGCCACCACAACTGGCCTCTAACTCCTTTCTTTAAGTTGAGTGCCATAGAATGATTGATGTCTGGCGCGGTAGTGCACAGCTGTAATCCCAATACTCAGGACGCTGAGACAGGAGGATTGCATAAGTTGGAGGCCAGCCTGGACTACATAGTGAGTTCAAGGTCAGCCTGAACTACGTAGTGAGACCCTCTCTCAAAAAAACAACAAAAAAAGAAATAAATAAAATGATTCATGTCATATTTTCAAGGCATCTTCTAAAAGATACCCTTTGTACGCTTCCTTCGTAATTCATGGTTGTAATTGCTGATGTCCTAATTGTTACTTTCAGAACACTTTTCAAGTCCAGGTCCTTCTCGTTGCAATGTCTAATCTTAGGTACCCTCGCTGGAGACTGAGTGCAGCTGTGTTTTTTTTTTTTTTTTTTGTGGGTACCGGGGGGACGACCTCAGGACCTCACGCGCCAGCAGGCGCCCGTGCCGCTGAGCGATATCACCGGCCCCTTTTTCGTATGTGGGTTCCGGGAGTCGAACTCGGGCCTTCGCGCTTGCAAGGCAGGCGCTTAAGCCGCTGAGCCGTCTCACCGGCGCAGCTGTGTTTTTGAAAGTTCTCTGTACAGTGTTGCTTAAAGGAAATGGCAGAAGTTTCTCAGCTGCCACAATGGTTCAGAATACAGCTGGGCTAAAGAGCAAGTTATTTTGCACCCTTCTGTGGAATGGTGTGCAGGACATGGGAAGAGGGCGGCCCCTGGCAGAGCCATGGTTCGGCTTCTGCACATGCTGTTTACGTCTCATCTGCCGTGCCCAGGCAGGAGGAAAGGGTTGGAGCATAGTACTTTATCCTAGGAGATGGGGGCTTTCTATTTGAGGATGCCCTGCCCAGGAATTTTGGCCAGAACTGTCTCCTGGCTGCCCTGTGATTTCGGGAGCAGCTAGCAAATTCATTTTAGAATCCAGTCTCCATAGCAGAGGAAGGTTAGTGAATGACTTGTGAGTAGGTTACGCACAACTTCTGCATCAGGCTTTTTCAGAATCTATCACTCCTAGCCCCTCCTCCCTGGTCTTTCTTTAGAGAGAGACGTGGGTGCTCCAAGGCAGTCTGCGAGCAGAAGACACCTGAGAAAGCTCAGGTGGAAGAGGTCACTCTTTGCTGAGGCCCCCCATGGGCCAGATGAAGCCACGCCCATCCTATAGAGTGACCTGTTTTATTCAAAGTCTGCTGGTTTAAAGTTAGTCTCAGCCAGCAAACACCTCTGCAGAAGCATCCAGAGTGCTATTTGGCTTCTCCTGGAGAAGCTTGTCGCACTGGCTTTCCTGATATGGACTCGGCTGTTCTCATCGTTGGAGGAGCTCGGAACCTCACTGACACTGAGATTGATTGCGGTTCTCTTTGGGGGAGCTCTAGTCCTTACCTTGAGTGTCACTTCCTGGCTCCACGCAGATCCCTCACCTGCTGGCACAGATCCTTCATCCCGCTGGCGCAGACTTTCTAGCTTCCGCCACTGCCCTTTGGGCCTTCCCAGCATAGACCCGTGAAACAGACTTGCATGAGACATTGCTGTGCGCTCTGGGCCTCCAGTTGGATTCGTGGGGGGCATTGCCATGGGCTCTAGGTCTTCAGCTGGACCCATGCAGGACATTGCCATGGGATCCAGGCCCTCAGCTGGATTCTTTGGGTCTTTAATGTGTGGACAGATTTCCTGCACTCTTTTGTATTTGACTCTTATAAAATAATCCTCTAAATTATGTGTCCTATATTAAATTGTTTCCCTTGCAAACTCTTACTGCAACAGGAGAGATGAGAGAAGAATACAGTGTATTAACTTTCCTTTGCTGTGGTGAATCCCTGTGATGCACAAGTTACAGGAGGAAAGGGTTATTTGGGCTCTAATTTCTAATGTGTGTGTCTGCCATCTTCATGTAGCATGATGTTTCAGAGTTTCATCTGTGTCGTAGTGAGTATCAGCAGTCACTTCAGTGTTTTCCTCCTTCCGTTAGTGCTGGGGGTTGAACCTAGGCCTTGTGCATGCCGGCGTTCGCTGTACCACGCAGCTGCACCACATGTTGTGTAAGTGTTCATCAGCTGATGGACAGTTTAGTTGTCTCCACTTTTTCATTGTTATAGATATACTGCTATGAATGTTTATGTACAAATTGTTATGGTAGACATGTTTTCCTCCCTCTTGGGTATATATGTGGGAATGGAATTCCTGGGTCATAGAATATGTTAGCTTTTCCTTGCTGGGACCAAAATACCCGACAGCGCACGGCTTAAAGGGCTCATGGTTCAGAGGCTTCGGTTCGCGTCAGCCAACTCTATCGCTGTCAGGCCTGTGGTGAGACAGACAGATTGCAGCCGAGGGAAGCTGCTCACCTCAGGGTGGCCAGGAAGCAGAGATGAAAGGAGCTGGAGAAGGGGCCGGGAGGGCAGGAGGGCCCTCCAAAGGTGTGCCTACCCCTCTCCCCCAGCTGGCCAGCTCCGCACTCAGCCCAGGCTAATCCACCCTTGCCAGCCCCTTGCTGGGCCCCGCCTCTGAGCACGGCTGCACGGGGCTCGGGAGCACCTCGGATTTAAACCGTTCCACATGGGTGCTGTGCTGAGCAGCTTGAACTGCCACACTGCCTTCCAAATATGACCACGCTGTTTTACATTGTCACCAGTGATACACGAAGTCCCGGTGTTTACATATCCTTGCCAACACTGGTTGCCTGTCTTTTTGATTGTAGGCCTCCTAGTGAGTGTGAAGTGATGTTACATCGTAGGTTTTTATTCAGTTTTTGTTTGCCATGCTGGGGATCAAATCCAAGACCTTACACATGCTTGGGCAAGCACTCCACCACTGAACCACACCCCTCGCCCCTCACCCCTTACTGTAGCTTTGATTTGCGTTTCACTAGTGACTGATGCTTTCGAAGGGTTTAAGTGCTATTGTTGGGCATCTTTATATCTGATTGTGTTGTCTTTTTATTATTGATTGATAAGCATTCCATATATATTTATTTTTTATTTTTTGGAGACAGGGTCTTGATATGTAGCCCAGGCCTCAGCCTCCTGAGTGCTGGGATTACAGGTGTGTACCACCACACACAGCTAATTCATTTTCTTTTTTTTTTTTTTTTTTTTTTTTGTGGGTACCGGGGGTCGACCTCAGGACCTCGCGCGCCAGCAGGCGCCCATGCCGCTGAGCGATATCACCGGCCCCTTTTTCGTATGTGGGTTCCGGGAGTCGAACTCAGGCCCTGGCGCTTGCAAGGCAGGCGCTTATGCCGCTGAGCCATCTCACCGGCCCCTAATTCATTTTCTTGATGGTATCATTTGCTTCGCAGAGTTTTTAATTTTGAGGTAGTACAGTTTATTTTTTCTTTGTCACTTTGAGATCCTATCTAAAAATCACTGACAACTTAGAAGGTCATGGAGATACACTCTTACTTTTTTTTTTTGCTAAGAATTTTGCAAGTTTAACTCTTACATTTAGGTCCATAATCCATTTTTTAATTAATATTTGGGGTTTCTTGTTTTTAAATTTTTTATTAGTACATGTTTGCAGTGCATAATGATTGCATTCATTGTGGGGATTGGTACATGTACATAACTTATCTCAGTTCTTTTTTTTTCCCCCTTCTCCTCCACCCTCTTCAATTAATATTCATATATGGTGTGAGGTAGAAATCCAGTTTCATTTTGAGGGGAGAGCTGTCCAGTTGTCTCACTACAGTTTATTGAAACACTGCCCTTTCTCCATTGAATTGTCTTCGTATTCTTGTGGGAAAATCAGTTGGTCACAATTATATAAGAGTTTCTCAGTTCTCTACTGGCTTAAATATCTTTCCTTATGCACTATAATACTTAGTTGATTACAATAGACTTATATTAAATTTGAAGGTGGCAAGTATAAGTTCTTCCAGTTTTTCTTTTTTCCAAAATTGTTTGACTTCCTTGGGTCTGTTGGATTTCCATATGAATTTTTAGATCAGCTTTGTTACTTTCTGCAAAACAGTCCACTGGAATTTGAGAGAGACTTTATGAGTCAATTTGAAGAGAGCCCTTGTATTTTATATTCCTAATACTGAGTGTAGATCCTGCCAAATTTATCCTTTCTTACACAATTAATTTCTTTATTTTTAGTTTTCTACAACTAGGTTTCATGTGTACATTAAAAAATAATTTCTTACAATTAGTGTCAAACTAACCATGAAGAAAACATGAAGTAATTACTGTGTATATTGTTAAAAACACAATATTATATAGGCTAAATAACCCTACAGCAAAAATTCCTGCACACAGAATTATGAAGAGCCCCAGAGAGGTAACGATCCACGTAGAATGCAGAGCTTTGTAGACGGGAATGGAGTTCTTCACTGAAGAGCTGCTCCAGCCCCTTGACAGTTTTCTTTTGCCTTGTTTCTTCTAACAAGACACTTTGTAAGCATTGGCAAAGTTTGTGTGTGGAGGAAATCAGACGCAAATAATTTCTTTAAAAATGTGGATGAGGATTATAAAAATAAACCTCTTAGGTTTTTATGATGCTTTGGATTCCATCAGTGCCTCAGGTAAGACAGGAGCAGCTACGATAGCATGTGTAGTTTTCTTTGTTAACTGACCAGTAAAAACTATATATCTGTGGTGTATGTGATGTTAGTAGAATGGTACATTGAGCTATCTCACATACATTTTATCTTACATGCTTTTTTGCGGTAAATTGTTTAGTCAGTGAATACGGGTTCACAGCCTTGGCTGCAGTGCTTCAGAATTGCTGGAGATTTAAGATCTCAGGTGCCCCAGACAGCTCAGCAGACCGATTAAGCCAGAATCTCTGGAAGCAGAGCTCAGACACCAGAAGTTCTTAAAGTTCCTTGGTGGACCCACGTTTAGAACCACTGCCGCAGACACTTGAAAATGCAGGTGGGATTGAGCTGAAGAAAACGCGATTATCCTGAAATAGCAGTTCAGCCATGCTCCCTGAATGGCATCTGCCATTTTAGTTATTGATCGGTGAGGAGACTGTGATCAGGGCTTGTACGTGTGAACATGCGCTCTGCCACGGCCCATTCTGGGCCCTGTATGCCAGTTGCACTGGAATAGCATCACTGTGAGGAGTACCGTGGAACTGCCGGGACACAGTGATTTGTGCATGCCTCTACCTATGCACCCGTGAGAAAAGATGCTCTAATCACCAGAATGCCACAGTTTGGTGTTAAGACCAGGGATGTGCACCACCATCAAGGATGGCATTTGCTGGGGAGGGGGTCTACTGCTAAAACCAAGTTTATAAGCCACCATGTATTAGAAGAAGCGCTGGCTTCAGAGTGGGGGAGCTTGTGTTCTAGTGAGTTCTGCTGTGTAACTTCAGACCAGCATATTTGAATCATACTTTATAAATTGAAGCCATTGGACTGGAGGTGATCACCAAATTTATTCAGCGAGCTAGATCGCCTGATGTGTCTAGGCGAGGATACAGAGATGAACAGACGTAGACCATGCCCTTGAAATGCTCACAGACAGCACATACACGTGCAGGCTGTGTGAGGGTAGCCTTGGGATGTGTTGGGGGTTACGGGGACATTGAAGTGTGTCGTCTGGCCTTAGTATTGGGATAGATGCTGTCGTTGCCTGTTCAGCAGCCCTTCGCCCCGGCTTGCTTTCCCAGCCACCTTTGCAGCTGAGGCGTGGCCCGGTGCCCTTCCTTCCTCCCAGCATCTCCTTCCCTTAGTTTGTGAGGATGTGTTCTTGGTGCTCCGAGGGTCACCCTTAAGCCTGTGCAGGCCTAAAGGACTCCGTGCTGAGTGGGGTCAGAAAATGGAAAGAGCCTGGATCCTTGACCTTCCTGTGGACTTACTGAGATGATGAAAGTTCCCATTGCTGAGCCTTGCTGCTCAGAGTGCTCTGTGGGGAGAGTGTCAGCCTGAGCCAAGAGGCTGCTGGAGCACAGGCTTGCAGGCCCACAGGCTTGCAGGCCCTGCCCCATTTCCCTGGCATCCAAATCTGTAATGCACACCGGTGCCTGGAAAGCACCAGCTTAGCACTTTTATTTGGGGGCTTTGTAATAGGCAGCTAAAATGTCCTCACTGGCGTAGACACCGTGTGGATTGACCAAGGAACACTTGGTAAAAAGAAAATAACTGACCAGAACTGATTCAGATGCAAACACCTGCAGTTCTCACTGTAACAACCGAATAAGCATGTCTGCGGTAACCGCCATACTGGGTAGCGCAGGTTGAGCCGGTGTGTCTGTGAGCATGGGAAGTGTGGCCGATGTGACTAGGGAGCTGCATTTTTAGGTGATGTAAGTAGGCGCATGTGGCTGGCTGCACTGTGCTGGACAGTACAGGTCTGGGGACAGTGAGACCTCAGGAAGCCCTGGCTCTTTCCGCACACGTCTTCACTTAGTGCCAGGGATGGTTCACCAAGAACAGAAGCAAAGGAGGGGAGCCAAGGGAAAACCTCGGAGCCCAGGGCTCTGGTAGGGGTGGGGGAGCCAAGGTGAGGGCAGCAGAGCTGGCGAAATCCTTCTAGCCATCGCCTGTACGGAGAAGGGCAGTGGCACACTCTCCAGGCACAGGAAGGAGAACGGAAGGCAGAGATGTCTCTCCAGCTACCTAGACAGCTGGTGGGCAGGGCTGTACGTGAGAAGAGTCTCTCAGTTCACAAAGCAGCAGTTCAGCGACTGCAGGATCTCACCAGGGTCCTAGTCCTGGGCCTTGTTAACAAGACCCTTCTGATCATGTCCTTGGGGTGATTGAGGCTGGTGAGGAACCCAGCCCCACTGAAGTTGGCCCAGCTCACCTTGGAGCACTCTGATTCAGCTCTGGCCTGACGAACACACTCCTTTGTGGGCATAGATATTTCTTTCAGTGTGTCTGTTACACTTTTCTATGAAACACTCAGCCTGCAGTCAAAAATGTTAGGACAAATGAAGGAAAAGGGGCTGGGGATTTTGCTCAGTGCAGAGCATTAGCCTAACATGCACAGGACCCTAGGTTCAAATCCCAGGACTCATCTGGTGTGGCGGCACACCCCTGTAATCCCAGCACTCAGGAGGCTGAGACTGGAGGATCGCTGCAAGTTTGAGGCCAGCCTGGGCTACATAGCTCAAGACCAGCCTGAACGACATCGTGAGAACCTGTCCCAAAAACCAAAATAACCAAACAAAAACCCCAGAACTCCGGCAAAAAATGGGGGAAGGACATGTGATCCATAGTCAGAAACATAAATAGTACAGGACTCAGAGGGGACTCAGGTACTGCAGGTCTTCTTGTCATGTGTCAGAGACTTAGAAGTAACTATGACTTAGAAGTGGAAGAGAATAGAGGAAGCAGAAACAACCCCAGGCACATTCAAGTCTTTGATCTTCGGCAGGGGGCCAAAAGCAAACACTGGAGGAAAGACGGCCTCTTTCATAAATGACGTAGGGAAAACTGGCTGTCCACATGCAGAAGGTTGAGTCTAGACCCATGTCTCTCCCATGTGCTCAACTCAAATCAGAACGCTCAAGGAACTAACTCTTCAAACAGAATCTGCTGGAAGATAAAAATGGGTAAAACTAGAAGTCATAGGCTTCGGGAGGACTTTCTGAACAGAACCCCAGTTGCACAGGAATTAGTACAAAGACTCAACAGTGGGATCATATCAAATTAAAAGGCTTCTGCACAGCAAAAGAACCAACAGAGTGAAAAGAGAACCTATAAAATGGGGGGAAATTTTTGCCAGCTATTCCTCTGACAGGATTAATAGCTAGAATATACAAAGAGTCAAAAAATTAGCCCCCCCCGAAGTAAAAGACCCAATCAAAAGAAAATGGGCAAGTGAAATAAATACACACTTCCAGAAGTACAGATGGACAATACATACGTGGAGAAATGCTCAGCATCTCTGGTTACTAAACAAATGCAAATTCAGGCAACACTGAGATCCCATCTTACCCATCTTAGAAGCTATTCCCCTTCTAAGGTATTTTCCCAAAACAGTTGCATCGTATTACGCCGATACATGCATAGCCATGTTTGTAGCAGCAGCCTGTAGCTTACACAGCATGTGTTTTCTCTTACAGAAGAAACCCAAAGTATAAATAGAGCAAAATAATAGATAATAGGGAGTAGGGAGATAGCTCTTTCTCAGAGGGGAAGGGGATCAATAGATGAGGGGATGGAAAAAAGACGGTGTGTTGTGTGCACATGCCAGCTTCGCACAAGGAGTGTAAATGTTATGCACTGCAGACATGGGCTGATGAAGAAAGTAATCGGGGAGAAAAATTCCCACGAAGGAGCGCACCATCTCCAGCTGAGATGACCAGAGAGGGCTGACAGCGACCCTTGAGCTGAGTCTGAGGAGCTCGAGGACTGTGGGACATAACTGGCTGTGTCAGAGCTCGCCGGGGCCTGAGGCAGAGCACACTGGAGACTGGAAGTCGGAGGAGACGGCAGCTGGCGGACAGATCCAGGAGGAGGGAGAGCAAGATGGGGCCCTGAGCGAGCAGGACTCACTTGCAAGTCCTTTGTTGGCCACTTGGAAGACTTTTGACTTTCTGAAAGGGTTAGGCAGGGCCGAGGGGAGCAAATTAGCATGTGGAAAAGCTCTCTGTGGGTACATTTCGGAGGACTGGATTGGATGGGGCCAGAGGAAACTCAGAAAGGCCAGCTAGCAACATTTGCAGTACTCTGCGCGAGGGAATTAGCATGGTGGTAATGAAGGTAGAAAGAAGTGATTTTGGCTTTGGTTTTTTCTGGCAGCATTGAACCCAGGGCCTCTGCACTGAGTTACATCCCTGGCCCTTTTTATTTGTTTTTATTTTGAGACAGGATCTTGCTCAATTGCCCATGCTGGCCCAAATTTGGAATCCTCCTGCCTCAGCCTCCCAGAGTGTTGGGACTATGGACACGTGTCACCTACATGGGTTCAGCTGTTAGGTCATTCAGTGGTGCCGTTACACTGATACCATTCCTTCAGATTTTCAATCTTGTGTATGTGGTGATAAACGTACTGACTTTCACATAGTAAAAAATTCAGTTTCCAGGGTGACTAATCTTGTTACAGGTTAACCTTGTAAGCTTAGAGGAGCAATGATCAGCAGTTCAGAATTCCACTCAGAACATACTCACGTTTCAATTGCAAAGAAATTTTAGTGTCTGGAATCAGAATTGCCTCTGCCATCCCTTAAGTGAAAATAAGAAATTGGACTCTGTTTTTTAAAATAACTTTAAAGGCTTGTAGATTTACTATTTCTTGAGTTATCAGTTCGGTGTGTATAACGCAACTCAAAATTACTTCCAAAAGAGCCCATTTTTATTTCTGCAGGTGGGAAAGTTTCTGTTACTTGTCTTTCTTCGCTAACTTGTACAGCGAGTGTTGCCCTGGACGTTTACTGAACCCTTACCGACGACGAGAGGACGGCTGTGGCCGCTGACCTTGGCCTCGGCCTGTGCTGCATGTGCTTCTGTAATGCTGGCTACAGGGTAGGATGACAGAGTGAGCGTCTGTGGAAGTGAAATTCACAGAGTATTTTATTTTACAGGGAAAATATTTGTCCCCAAACAGAAACCTGTACAGACCTTTACAGAAGAAAATATCTCTCTTGACCCAGAGTTAGAAGAAGCTCTGACAAGCGCTTCTGATACAGAGCTGTGTGACCTCGCAGGTGAGTGTCCTGGGCGGCAGGGGGCGCCAGCACACACCTCTGTACAGCGCAGCAGGGCGCCCTGGGTCAGCAGCCACATATGACCCTGACGTCAGGGTTCTGGGAGCGCCTTCACGGTGACGTTCTTATACTAACCAAGCTGACTGACCTTTCCCTCACCGGAAAGTCTTTCGTGCTCAGCTGGAGGCTGTCCCGCTGGAGGGTGGGGAGGGTCACGGGGTCCCCCGCTCTGTTTCCGGAGACCCAGGACTGGGTCACGAGGCGGAGAGGACAGTCAGCCCTGACTGCCTGCCATGCTCTGCTGCCCTGGCCGCGCTGTGCTCATCTCTGCCGAGTGCTCCTCTAGGCCGGCGTCTCCCGCCCGTTCCCCTCAGTACATGGGGAGCCCCTCGCACTGCGTAACCCCAGCGTGAATGTGATGGAGGCAGCAGCCTGAGCCTGCGGGATGGCCCTAGGAGGGGACAGCTGAGGTGTGGCGTCCCAACTGGCGTGGTGGCTCATCCTTGCGGGACTGCACTGGTGGATGTGTAAATGGTCCTGTCATCAGAGAGGAGCGACCAGGGGTACACTAGTTTCCGCCTTTTTTGTACAAAAGGCCATCAAAAAGAAAAGTCGTTTCCCTCTTACGTGTCATTTTTAAGGGATGCTACCTTATTCTTTTTTTTTTTTTTTTTTTTTTTTTTTTTTGTGGGTACCGGGAGTCAACTTGGGACCTCGTGCCTGGCAGCAGGCGCTTGTACTGCTGAGTGATTATCACTGGGCCCTTTTTTTCCTTTATGTGGGTACCAGGAGTCGAACTCAGGACCTCGTGCTTGCCAGGCAGGCGCTTACACCGCTGAGCCATCTCACCAGCCCCTTACCTTATTCTTAAGTAGAAGAATTAATCATACTTCGAGTATGCTAGGGTTAGGCCGGCTCCAGCTGTGGGCCTGAATTAAAAAATATGGGGAAATCTTAAGTTCAGAAGTGTGGGAGAAAATAACAGGGGTATTGAAGAAAATGAGCTATTTGAGATTTTTAATCATTTTATCTCTCTTTTTTCTTTTTTTGTTTCTCTTATGGTTGAAAAAAATCTGTATTTAATTTAGTCATAAGCCAGACAGAGTGACACATACCTGTGGTACCCGCTGCCCAAGAGATTGAGGCAAGGGGATCTCTTGAGTCTAGGAGTTCAAGTTCTGCCTGGGCAGCGTATCAAGACTCTGCCTCCAAAACAGAACAAAAAAGTTTTAAACAAGAGGAAATAAAAATTAACTTTCATCTTTTATCTCTCTATAGCTATCCTTGGGATGCACAACTTGATAACAAATACTCAGTTCTGTAACATTGTGGGAAGTAGTAATGGTGTCGACCAAGATCACTTTTCAAGTGAGTACTAAAAGTCCTTCGTGGCTTCCAGTCTTCTATTAAATACATTTTACTTTCTCCCTGTAAAGTCTTTGTTGTTCACATACCCAGCGTCGTACGTGTGTACTTGAGACTTGAAATTCCAGCTTGATAGCACTGACAGAGAATACCCCCGAAAATAGAATATTAAATAGTTCATGCTTAATGTGTCAGCAGCTGTTTATAGGAACTACACTCACCTTAGTAAATAGTATTAATATAAAAAACTAGTCCTACTTATTTTTATTTTTTATTATTAGTGCTACTGATTTTTAAGAAATGTATAGCAATTCTGACAAATCATAAAATCATCTTCAGGAGAAACCACCAAAAACATTCAGCCTCCAAACTTTTCAGTCTGATGCAGAGTGTTAAATTGCTTAAAACAAAGCTTCTTAAAAAATTTATTTGTAGAGCCATGTGTGGTGGTGCATGCCAGTAATTCCAGTTGGCTTGGGAGGCTGAGACAGGAGGATGGTAAATTCAAGGCCAGCCTGGGCAACTTAGCAAGATATTGTCTCAAAATAAAAAATAATGAAAGAGCTGGAATTATAGCTCAGTGGTAGAACACTTGCCTACTGTGAGGCCCTGGCTTGGATTCCAAGCACTACAAAAACAAACCTGATTCACTCACATCATCTGAAACCCAGCTCATGTCCAGACTTCCCTTATTCTCTCAAAAATGTTGTTTCACGCTTGGTCAAATCTGTATCTAAATAAAAGTTACGCATTGCATATGGTGGTTTCTTCAGTCTCTGTTTCCAAACAGATCTCTCCACCTTTCACCCCTTTTTTCATGCCATTTATTTGTTGAAGAAACTGCATTATTTGTGAAGTAAAAATCTCCACATTTAGATTTGGCTGTTTGCAGCCTTATGATGTTACATGTTTTTCTACCTCCTGGGTTCCAGTAAACTGTTAAAGGTCTAGCACCTCGATCAGATTGGAGTGTAGGGTTTGTTTTATTTTGTAAGAATGCTTCACAGAGACTGAAACTAAGTCCCTGTCTTTTACCCTGCACTAAAATCAAATGAAAATGGATCAAAGACCTGGAAATAAGACCAGAAACTTTGCAACTGCTGGAAGAGAGCATAGGGAAACACGAAGCCCAGGCACGGACAGAGAGCTCCTGAACAGTGACGCGGGAGGTGATGTTGGGGCCACCAGATGGTGATGGTTAAAAGCTTCTGTACAGCGAAGAGACAGCCTGCAGCATGGGGAGAAAACCTTGCGAGCTCCTCTTCTGATAAGATTCATATCTGGGGCCGGTGAGATGGCTCAGCAGCTTAAGCGCCTGCCCGGCAAGCGCGAGGGCCCGAGTTCGACTCCCGGAACCCACATACGAAAAAGGGGCCGGTGATATCGCTCAGCGGCACGGGTGCCTGCTGGCGCGCGAGGTCCTGAGGTCGACCCCCGGTACCCACAAAAAAAAAAAAAAAAAAAAAAAAAGATTCATATCTGGAGTGTGTAAAGAACTCAAAAATTCTTCCATTTCCCCAGAATAAATGGCCCAGTCAACAACTGAGCAAATGAGTTGGCACTTCTCAAAAGAAGTAGAGTGCAAATGGCCAATAAGTATGTGAAAAAGATGTCCACCATCTTTAGCCATTAGGGAAATACAAATCAAAACTGCACTGAGAGTTCATCTCAGAGTGGCTATCATCAAGAATATAAAAAAAGTTTTGATTTTGGGGGAACATATCCAGGAGAGGTGTAGCTGGGACAAAGGGGATTTTTGTGTTTAGTGTTTTGAGGAATCACCGTACTGATTAAAGACATCACACTGCAGTGATACGTGCATGCCCATCTTTATAGCAGCAAAATTCACAATAGCTATGCTTTGGGAAGTAGGAGAGTGGGTGAAGGAATTGTATATACACACTGGAATATTACTCAGACACAAAGAATGAAATCATGTCATTTGCAGGAAAATGGATAGAACTAGAGACCATCATGTTACGTGACATAAGCCTGTCTCTTAAATCATGGCGGTGTGAGGGTATGTGCCTATAACCCCAGCACTGGGGAGGCTGAAGCAGGAGAATCATAAAGTTGAGGCTAACCTGGGCTACATAGTTGAGACCCTGTCTCAAAAAAAAAAGTTGAATATTGCTTGTTTACTCTCATATGAACAATCTAACAATGAATGAGGGAAATGAATAAATGAGAGATGGCAGAAAACTAAAAGGCAGATTTTAAGTGATGGTGGAGGGAGGAGAAAAGAAGGGGTAATGGAGGTAAAAGCAATCAAAATGTTAGATACATGTACCAACATACCAGAATGCATCTCATCATCTGTATTGCAGATGTGCATTAATGAAAAACTAGTGCTTCATTGATGATGACTGAATCGTATTAGGAAGCTTATCTCATCTGCTCCTCGTCTCCAGGGAGCAAGATTGGGGTGGAGGTCGCGTGGTCCCTGTGAGCCTGTCACCTAAGGATTTCAGCATCCCGTCGATGGGACCCGTTATTTCATTAAGGGGCAGGGTGCTTTACACATTGCCTGTGGAGTGGGGAAAGAAAGCTTTCAGTTCCGTGCAATTTAGGACTCTCCTTCAGTGAGGGGGAAATGTTGCCATCGCCTCGATCTGTCTAGAAGACAGCTGGCCGAGCGGACAGGAGCACAGGCCTGCTCTCGTGTTCAGGGAGAGCTGGCGGATGAGGGTCTTTGGAGAATTGCGGAGAAGGAGCCTTTCAGTCAGTTCTGCGTGCAAGGGAGAGGGGGAGAGGTGTGTCACCTCGTCAGTGTCTGTACCCTTTGTCCTAGTGTCGCCCAACTCAGTCCACTCTGCTCCTTGTGTTTGTCATCACAGATGTGGTGAAAGGCGAGAAGATTGTCCCAGTATTTGATGAGCCACCAAATCCAACCAACGTTGAGGAGAGCTTGAAGAGAATTAGGGAGAACGACGCCTACCTCGTCGAGGTCAATCTGAACAATATGAAGGTAGGCGTGTTAGGCAGACAGTAAAGTGGTCTGGTGTCGCTGTGAGTCAGCTGAACCCCGGTGGCGGCTGGGCACTTTGCTCATTATAGGCTGGTTCTTTCACTTTTAAGGGAAAGCTCTTACTCCTGATGATACACTGCCACAGGCTCCTTCAGATTTTAGAGATTATAGCATTAGAGCACAGTACTTTTTCTGACTTGCTTTTTAAAAACTTTATCATAAAAATCAAAGCCCTACAGGCTGTCAGTAAATCTCTCCAACTTTTAACAACTTTTTTTTTTTTAATGAGTTTTCCTAAGGTATTATTTATATGTCGTAAAATTCCACCTTTGAGTGTGCAGCTCTGGGAGTTGTGACAAGTGCGTGCCGTTGTGCAGCCAGCGCCAGAGTCAGATGTGAAGTGTGTCTGTCACCCAGACACCCCTCGCCCAGCTCCTGCCCTCTCACAGCTGTGGGTGGATTTCCCTCGCTGTCCCTGTGCCTTCTCGAGACACCGTGGAAGTGGGGTTGCACGGAGCGTAGCCTTGGAGTTTGGATTCTCACTTGGCATAAGGCATTTGAGATTGCTCCCCGGTGTTGGGCATCCATAGCTGGTTTCTTTTCATTGCTGAGTAGCATTCCATCGTATGGACAAGTTTATCCACTGTCAGGTGGTAGACGTGGATTGCTTCCAGTTTAGGGTGGTTAACCACTGTTAACCACTTAACGGTTTACCCCAAGCATCACTGAGGCAGCACGTTTGTGTACACACGGACTATCCTGAGTGTCGCTCAGGCAGGTGTCATTTCAACCAGTCAATTCTTGTGTTGAATAAATTTGATAAAACTGTTGTTTTTGTATTTCCTTTTATCTTATAAAAATTAACAAAAAATATGCAATTTTTGGTCATCCCTTATTTAAATAATTGGACTGGTAAGTGGTTAATATGTATGAAGCCACTGTATACATTTACATGCAGGTTCTTGTGTGAACGTATGTTTTTATTTCTTTTGAGTAAATACTTAGAAATGGGCTTTCTGAGACCTTACTGGCTTGAAACTGCAGCTCTTCCTTGGGTCGTGTATGTCTTGTTCATTGTGCAGAACTTTCATTTCAAAGTCCTCATTTTAAATCTTGATCTTGCCAAGCCCTGGGGTGCGGGGAGGAAGCACCTGGAGATTAGATGAAGCCAGGGAAGAGACTCTACCCTTCGGTGGGTGGGGAAAGCTGACGTCCTTGCGTGAGCCCCAGATGGGCGGTGGAAAGCTGCCAGGCTGTATAGAGACTAGAAGTCTTGTTCCAGGGAGTTGGGGAGTTGGGGCCTTCTCTAGCTGCGTCCTCCTTCCAGGAGTGGCGGGCCGAGCTCTAAATACCTTGTGAACTATGTGACTGAGAACAGGAGGTCCCTGCCCCAGGGCGCCTTCTCTGCAGAAACGTGGACCCACTGTGCATAACCAGGGTCTGCTTCAGTGCAAACAATAATTACAAGCAGAGAAGTAAGAGTTTCTTAGGCCTGAGTGCTAGAGACAGCATGGCCTGCGCTGTGCTCTGCCCCAGCAGCTTGTGCGCATGCTCCCAAACGGAGAAGTCAGGCAGCTACAGAGGAGACTGTTCCCACTTGCTGACCGGTGTCTGTTTATGTAATTTCTGAGGGCATTTTAAAGGCAAAGTGCAAGTACAGATATATTTGGTTAATGGACTGAATTTCCTGAGGACTAAAATATAATGACATTTCACATTATTCTTTTTCAAGAACATCCCAATTCCAACCCTGAAGGACTTTGCAAAGGCTTTGGAAAGCAACACGCACGTGAAGCACTTCAGCCTTGCAGCCACCCGGAGCAACGACCCTGTGGCTGTGGTGAGTGCCCTGCTGTTGATGGGAGTTGAAACCATGCTTCCTGCCTGGGCATGGTGCAGTGGCTTAAACTGTGACTTTATACACTAGGTCTGCCTTTTGCAACTACCCTGCTACGTTTGTTTCCTGAATTTCTTTCCTATGAATTTTTAAAAACATAAATGGGGCCAGATGTGGTGCGTGCCTGTAATGCCAGCACTTGGGAGGCTGAGGCAGGAGGATTACTAAGGGCTCTGTAATGAGTTCTAGGACAGCCTGAACTATAGTGAGACCCTGTCTCAGACAAAACAAACCCAAACCATGTATGGGGCTGGGGGTGTGGCTCAGTGGTACTAGGTGGGAGGCCCTGGGTTCAGTCCCCCAAACTACAAAATAGAGACAAAATCATAAATGGAATCATGCAGTAGGTATATATATGCTGTTCTGTGGCTTAACTTCGTGTATCCTGAAGATCTTTCCGTACCTACTGTATTCCTTTGCCATTCGCAGAGGATTTCACTTTGGATCTGTCTTTCTGGGTTTTTGTGCAGTGTTTTTTCTGTGTCCGTGGCAGTGATCACTGTGTGTCCCAGGCTGGCCTTGAACTCACTATGTAGCCCAGCCTAGCTTTGAACTCCGTAGTCCTCCTGCTTCAGCCTCCTGAGTGAAAATTCTGCATTTAAAGACCCAGTGCAGCCCACCCCCACCCCGCACTCCCTGTCTACCCTGTTTTGTCTTCTTGCTCTCACCGCCGTTACGTTTTGCTAGTCATCTTGTTGTCTGTGCCCCCGCCGGAATGCAGATCCACTCGACAGGGACTTTAGGTTTCCTGTTAGATCTGCAGCACAGGACTGGCAAGGATAGGCCGTCAGCGACCCTTGAACAGGCATGTGCGCAGGTGGGCGAGGAGTTTGCCACCTGGGCAGGACCTTTCGCCCCTCATGGAAGGGACAGTGTGGTGTCTGCCCCCAGCTCTCTCTGGGCCCCGCCCTGCTGCGTCGCCTTTTCTCACTTGACGTTCAGCTTGTGTTTTCTGGCAGTGAACTTCACTTTTGACACCTCTGCAGAAGCTCAGCCTTGGTGTCCCCGCTCCTGCCTCTCCCAGCCTCCCACTCTCCCCCTCCCTGCTTCTCCTCCTGGGCTTCTGCCAGCAGTTGGAGCGGTGAGCAGAACCCGGGCGCTGACCCATAGGCTTTTCCGCGGTGGCTGCCTGCAGTCTGTCTCCTGCCCTTCGCTCCCCGCCTTGGAGTTTGATTTCCCCTCGCTGTGGCTGCACAGTGACCCCTCAGCAAGGCCTCTCAAGAGATGCTGCCGAGCCCAGCGCCGCGGGAAGCTGAGGGCCTGGGACGCAGGAGGCGGCTGCAGGCAAGGCGGGGCGGGTGAGCCTGAGAACGTGTAGATGCAAACTGAGGATAGGGCGGCTCGGGGGACAGCCAGCCGCGTGTCAGGCTAGGCAGTGTGAAGAGCAGCGTGCAGGCGGATATGTAAGTAGTGTCTTTTCCCAGGGCCCGTCAGCGTGTGACACTGATTCTCGTGTCCCGCGTTTCTTCACTTCTAGGCTTTCGCCGACATGCTGAAGGTGAACAGAACTTTGAAGAGCTTAAATGTGGAGTCCAACTTCATCACGGGGGTGGGGATCCTGGCACTGATCGACGCCCTGAGAGATAACGAGACCCTGGCAGAGCTCAAGGTGGACAATCAGGTCAGCGGTCTGCAGTGGCCTGCTGCAGGGGCACGTGTCACATGTGACATGGGACAGTGGCGGCTCAGGCTGTGCTGGGGTGCACCCTCTGGTGCTTCAAGCTCTGCAGTGCAGTTCACATTGTGGCCCATCAGAGCTCCCAGTGCCGGGGTCAGCCACAGCGGGGGGACAGTGCTGGTGCCCATCACGGGGGGCTCTTGTTCCTTTGCTTGGGAAATAACTTCAGTTGTGTAAAAAACTGGTAAATGTGGTGAATATCTCCTTCAGACCTTCAGAGCAAGTTTTGTGAACTCTGAAGGTAGAAAAGAGGATTATATCTGACAATTCAGCCAGAATGCTGCTTCATCCATTTTTAACTTGAGGTATAATTCATACACACAGAAGTGCACTTCGAAGTAATGTTGAAGTGTGTTATACTCTGAATTCTGCAGCCACCACCACTCTTTTTTTTTTTTTTGTGGATCCCGGGGGTCGACCTCAGGACCTCGCGCGCCAGCAGGCGCCCATGCTGCTGAGTGATATCACCGGCTCTTTTTTCGTATGTGGGTTCCGGGAGTCGAACTCGGGCCCTTGCGCTTGCCAGGCAAGCGCTTACGCTGCTGAGCCATCTCACCGGCCCCCACCACCACTCTTGCAGAGCACTTTCATCATCCAGAAGGGAAGCCCGTGCGCAGAGGAGCCGCCGCACGGGCCCTGCTCCTCCAGCCCCTGGCCATGCTCGCCTGCGCCCCCTCTGTGGATTTGCCTGTCCGGGCTCCGCATCAGGATCATGTGATGTGTGTGCTCTGTGTCAGCTGCTTTGCCCTAGTGCAATGGTGGCAAACCTGTGGTACACAAGCCACGGTGGGCACACAGCCTTGTTGGCACATGAGCCAAGCTGCCCCCAAGCCAAGCATCAGATAACAGTTATCCGTTCTAAACTAAAACCTCGGTGTTCGGGTTTCATTGCAGTGTGGGACTTCGCAATAAATATGTGGGTTTTGGGTTGCAGTTCGGGCACTCGTATCTGAAAGGTTCGCCGTTACTGCCCTAGTGTATCTATGTGGGTGCTATAGCTATATTTAGTTCCTGTGTGTAGCTACCTAGTATTCTGTTACATTTGGAGTGTTTCCAACTTTCAGCTATTAAAAATGATACAAGCCAGGCATGGTGGTGCACACTTGTAATCCCAGCACTCGGGAGGCTGAGGCAGGAGGACCACCATGAGTTTGAGGCCAGGCTAAACTACATAGCAAGACCTTGTCTCAAAAAAAAGTCAGTCAATAAAAATAATAATGATACAGACATTCACATGCCAGTTTTTGTATGAACATACACTTTCATTTCATAGGGGTATGTAAAATTGCTGGCCAGTGTGGTGATTCTTACATTTAACTTTTTCTACAATTCCCAAATGGTTTTCCATAGCAGCTGCACTATTTTGTATTCGTACCAGAAATCCCAACAGCCACACACTTTTGGCAGCATATGTTACTGTTCATCTTTTTTCATTCTCTTTCTTTCTGTCTTTCTGTGGCTGTCTTTCCAAGTCTGTCCATCTTTCTTTCCCTTTCTTTCTGTCTGTCTTTCTGTCTTTCTTCGAGACAGGGTCTCACTGTGGTGCCCAGGATGGTCTTTAGCTCTTAGGCTCAAGCAGTCTTCCTGCTTCAGCCTCCTGAGTCATCGTGACTTTGGGGTTCACACCAGCATGCCCTGGTGCTTATCCGTCCTTGTCATTGTGCTCATCCTCAGGGGTATGAGGTGGTGTTTCATAGAATCAACACTTTTTTGATGTCTCTATGATATGTATTGAAATTTTAAAAAAATTTGTTTCTTATATTGTATGTTGTAGGAACTGAGAAAATTTTAAGACCAGCAGAATTAGCCTATGTCTTAACGTCTCAGTCTTGATTTATCTGAGGAGTATTTTGGCACACTTTATTTATACTGTTTTTCATTTGTGATTCTTCCAGAGGCAGCAGTTGGGAACGGCTGTAGAATTAGAAATGGCTAAGATGCTTGAGGAAAACACAAATATCCTGAAATTTGGCTATCAGTTTACACAGCAGGGACCCCGAACCAGGGCGGCCGATGCTATCACCAAAAACAATGACTTAGGTAAGGCATTCAAATTGAGTTTCTGGATCATGCTATTAAGCTAATGTATGGAGGTTTTACTTTTTTTTTTTTTTTTTTTTTGTGGGCACCGGGGGGGTCGACCTCAGGACCTCGCGGGCCAGCAGGCGCCCGTGCCGCTGAGCGATATCACCGGCCCCTTTTTCGTATGTGGGTTCCGGGAGTCGAACTCGAGCCCTCGCGCTTGCCGGGCAGGCGCTTACGCCGCTGAGCCATCTCACCGGCCCTGAGGTTTTACTTTTGAAAATAAGTTTTAACACAGAAATTCCTTGTCCTTCGTTCCTGTGATCTGCGGAGTCCATTTTATCTGTGGCGCTCAGGCTGAGCCAGGTGGTTGTGACTGTCGGGTGGGTCGTGAACCAGCTTCCTGCGACAAGCATGTTTCGAGCTTTAAGTGAAGTTTTGACAATAAAGGTTTTGTTCTCAGTTACAAATCAGGCCTTGTAGCTATTAAAACAAAGATTTCCACATTACAGGAAAGTGTTTTACTGTTTTCCTCAAACAGACTGAGATACGAATTCAAGTTTGTGCGAGGGGATACAGAACAGTTAGAGTTGTAACCCAGGCTGGAGCCCACTGCCCGTCTTCCTGACGCAGAGCTGCTCATCTTCCGTGGCAGCCGGCTGGGTTTGTGCTGCGCCGCCGAGCCCGCGGCCTGTGTGTGGGCTGAGCTCTCTGGCCAGGGCTCCTTTAGAGGAGTGCTCGCACCTGGCAGCGGCGTGCAGCTGCAGGCCCAGCGGTCGGGTCGGGGTACAAGATCCCTGAGCCCGTGAATATGGAGTTGAGACCCACGTGGGCCACATAGTGAGAACTGTCTCCAAGTTACAAAGTGAGAAAAGGAACGCAGTGCTTAATTTTGTTTCTGCATGTTTCTAAGTTATGCTTAAAATTGCTGTTAAAATATTCCAAAAGATGCAATTTAGAGAATTAAAGTAAGATGTCCCAAAATTAGTAACATTTTAAAGCTCTTGTTCTTTTAAGCTTCAGCCGTATTTGATTTTATATTCCTTTTTTTTTTGTGGGTACCGGGGGGTCGACCTCAGGACCTCGCGCGCCAGCAGGCGCTCGTGCCACTGAGCGATATCACCGGCCCCTTTTTCGTATGTGGGTTCCGGGAGTCGAACTCAGGCCCTCACGCTTGCCAGGCAGGCGCTTAAGCCACTGAGCCATCTCACCGGCCCAGATTTTATATTCTTTTAATGTTTCTGGAGCAAAAAAAAAAACACAGCTTCAGTCTTTAACCAAGGTCATTGTGAAAAGTATTAGTTCAAACCCTTTCTCTTCTTTCTATGACTGTAGTTATACATAGGAAATTTTAGCCACTTACTGTTTAAACAGGATGGCTGTGTTTTATTGTATTGTTGATTCTAGATGTAGTTTGCAAAGTCATGCTAACTGTTTTACTTTTAGTTCACTAGTTAGCTTCCATTTTTTTCCCTCTAGGTCCCCCCCACCATGGTACTGGGAATCAGACCTGGGGCCTGCACACTTAGCTACATTCCTACCCCTATTTAAAGTTTTTATTTTGACAGGTTCTTGCTAAGGCAGAGTTACCCATGCTGAGCTCAAACTTACAGTCCTGCTTCAGCCTCCCAGTGCGAGGATTACAGATGAGTGCCACCACACCTGGCCTGCTCTAAATATTTAATTTTGCTTTTTATAGCCGTGTTTCTCAAGTCTGACCAAACTTTGTGAATAACTGGAGAGCTTTAAAAGCATAGATTCTTGGCTTCCCTTCCCTTCGAGGTTCCTGTTTAGTCAGCCTGGGGCAGGCCTTGGGCATCGGGCCCTCCCAGTGACCCGGTTGCAGGCAGTGCAGCTTGGTGAGGCCCTGGCCTGCTTCTCCAGGTGGAAGTGGGCATTTGGGTTTGAGTCTTCTGTCAGTTGACACCTTGCACAGGGGTGTCCCCATGCCCTGCTTGTCACAGCATTGGTTATACTTCCTAACTGCCTTTCGTGTGGTAGTTACTTCTTACCAAGAGAGTATCTTCAAGTACCGTTGGCATTTCGAGGACAGGCACCATGGTGTTGGCCAGGCCATGGCCAGCTGTTGGGTCCGAATGTCTCCTAAGCCTGCCTGCCTGGGTGCTGAGTGAAAACACACGGGGTAAACGCATGCGGTGGGGGAGTTACCTCTGCTTCGAGCCCCAGGTTCCTGTGACCAAAGAGCAGGAAAGTGAGACTCAGGCATCCTTCATGCCTCTCTGAAACTGTCCCGGGAGAGGCCAAGGGTGCCACAAGTAGGTTTGCGGCCCCAGCCATCTCTGTCCCCGTGCCCTTGGGAGCAGTCGGTGACTCCAGCCTTCGTCCCGGCAGGGCGGCCAGCCTTCGCCAGGCCCCAGTGTCGTGTGCCTGGCAGGCTGCGGCCCTGTTTCTGTCAGGAAAGACATGTCTGGACTGCGAGTCGAGAAGGTTTGGGCAGCCAGGAGTGAGGTGTGCCTGGCTGCCTGCTTGGCCCGAGTGATAAGACGCTGTGCCCAGCAGCCTCCTAGAGGAAAGGAAGGTGAGCTCAGGGTGTGCAGGACCAAGGCAGTGCAGACAGGCTCCACGCACGCTGCCATTCAGACCAACCAGGAGACACAGAGCAGGGGCTCGGTGTGCAGAGGCACAGGACGTCCTGCGTGGGCCTCGCAGGCCAGAGGCTCAGGTCTGGGAGTGAGCAAGCTGCATGTGTGCGAGGATGAACAGCCTAGGGGCTCTGAGAACTCAGCCTGATGCTGGGTCCAGACAGACTTCCCAAGAACTTGTCTGAGTGACAGAGGCTAGAAGCGTGATACTGGCCAAGCGAGGGAAAGTTGGCAGAAGACGCTGAATCTACTGGAAAGAACTTAGACATCTTTGGGTTTTGGGTCAGGCATTTCAGAACCATTAGAAGCCTCTGAATGCGTGAGTGAGATATTTTAAAAGTATTCAGCTGGGCGTGGTACCTCAGGCCTGTAATCCCAGCACTCAGGAGGCTGAGGCAGGAGGATTGCTGTGAGATTGACGCCAGCCCGGGCTGTAAAATGAGTTCAAGGCCAGCCTGAACTGTAGTGAGACTGTCTCAAAAAGACAAAAAACAAGAAAAACCTAATTACTCTCCTAGGAACTGAGGGTGGTTAGGTCTTCTCCATAGCAGCATGGGGTTTGGAAAGAAATTGAATCTGTTCCAAGAAATTAACAGGGCAGAATTTACAAGCCTGCCATCTAGTGGTGAGCTGAGGAATTGCTGGAAGGTGACGGGAGCCCCGTGAGAAAGAGGCAGACGCAGCTCTTCGCCTCTCAGCGGCGCTGTGCTGTGCCCGCGGGAGCAGCAGCCATCCGTCCATCCGCTGTCAGCTCAGTGTGGTTCTTTCCCAGCTCTCTACTGCCATTTCAGCAGTGGATCAGGTGAGAAGCCTCAGACCACGTTCTTGGACAGGCAGGGCTTCTGGCCTGATGAGTAGTGGCTCAGAAGAGCCATCAGAGACCAGGGCTCGGAATTTAGTCTCCAGCTTGCGAAGGAGCCACTGTCAGTTCTTTGGTGTTCTGGTTTTGATACGGTCTTCCCGCATCGTTTCTTAGACTCCGCTCTTCCTGACGTAATTCTGCCGCCTCGCGCCTGCCCAGCTAAGAGGCGTCGCAGCTGTGAGAGCACAGAAGTTACGCGGTGTACGTCACTGTGCGGCACAAACAGCTCTCTGCACATGTTTTGTTTTCCATACTCTCCCGTAGGTCTTGTTCACAACGTGCATTCTAATATCTGAAGTGATCGCCCGTACCAGCCAAACCCTGCTCTCAAGAATTATGTGACGTTTGCCTTTCAGATACTTGTGTATTTTTCAGAAATGTGTATGTGTTAGCTAAGTTTGTACTTGGGCGCTGTGGTCTCCTTTGGGTTTTTTCCCCACTTTTATATTTTTGGTCTTGCTTTGTAGTCTAGGCTGGCCTTCAAGTCCCTGAATGGCCCAAGCTCGCCTTAAACTTGCCTGCCTCAGCCTCCTGAGTGCTGGGAAGACACCCTTAATATATCAGTAAGCATAAAACTTTATTCTTTTTTTTTTTTTTTAATGTGGGTACCAGGAGTTGAACTCAGGACTCGTGCTTGCCAGGAGGCGCTTGCTCCACTGAGCGATATCACCGGCCCTTTTTTTTTCCTTTATGTGGGTACTGGGAGTCGAACTCAGGACCTCGTGCTTGCCAGGCAGGTGCTTATGCTGCTGAGCTATCTCACTGGCCCCTAAAACTTTATTCTTCATCAGCATTTCAGGGGCAAGTTTGAATAGGTAGCTGTAAAAGCAGTCATAGGAATCTGAGACTTTCTATAGCTGTCCCCAGCCAGCGCTGGACAAGCACTCCTGTGCGCTCCTTCATATCCAGAGGCCGCAGCAGCAGTCAGATGGGAGCAGTGGCCCAGAAGTGCCTCTGGGCTCCTGTTCCAATTTAAGCTGCAGAGGGGCAGGTGCTACCCTGTTTGTCTGGACAGGAGAGAGTAGGAAATCCCAGACCCGTCTGATGTCCGTCACAGTCTGGAACCTGTGCTACGTGTCTTCTCAGTGGGCGTTGCCTGAAAGGCTGAGGCATGCTGCTCTGGTGACGCCCGCCAACACTCCTGGTGGCTGAGGGGTGGGAGCAGAGGCGCAGGACCCTGAGGTGGCCGCCCGCCCTGCCTGGCGACCCCGCCCACAAGAGCCAAGCTTGCTGTGGGCCGCTTGGCAGCCAGAGGTGATGGTGTCATGAAGGACCTTGCCACCTTACAGGGTCAGGGATTTCCATTACTTTGCATTCACTGTTTCATCCAAACCCAGAACTGGTTTGTTTTGTAGGAGGAAAGAGAAAGAGAATTTGGAAAGTCACTTACCTGTGGAAACGATGGAAGTGTTTCCGGTATATTCTCTGACACTACGGAAATACACTGTGGTGTCTAACCAGGAGAGTGTGCAGATAACCCCTTTTACTACTCCTCACCTCGGCTTCCTGAGTGTGTTGCAGAATTTAACACAGTAACTTATTAGTGAGTTTTCTAAACACCAGTGTACATTTCTCAACACATAACTCAGAAATCAAACGGTCCCGCTCTGCCATGTCTGCCCGGCTGCCGCTGTGTGAGCGTGGTGTCCGCGGCCCAGGGCACGAGGCTCTGGTCAGAAGCAGCCCGGGACTCTCAGCAGGCAAATGACAGTGGGGGACATTGGGGGCATTTTTGTTAACGGTCATGCGAACTGGAAATGCATGTGTCACTCTGTAAAACTTTAACCGGATTATACTTTGACTTGCTTGTTTGACTTGCTTGTTTGTCGTGAGCAGTTAACACCAAAAGCGCAGAGGGATTTTAACATCCTTTGTCTTCTCACAGTGCGCAAGAGGCGAGTTGGAGGGGACGAGCAGTAAGTCTGCGCAGCGTGGCCTGTGGAAGACTCCGGAAGGCCACCAAGGGCGTGCGGTGACCGCAGATACAGGTCTCTCCTGGGTAGAAGGGAAAAGACTGGAAATCTCTTTTTTAAACTATATACATTGTTTTCTAGTTTAAGTTGTTATCAGTTTCAAATTGTAAATCAGTAGTAGGTGATATTTTATATTTTGAAGCATTTCTACTTTCTATTAGAATATTTTTTAAGTTAGCATAATTGAATGATTTATAATGAGTCTTGGGCAAAAAATACAATTATAACAATGTTTCAGAAGCCATTTATGCAGAAAAATTTGAACATTTTAAGGATCAGTATTTTTAAAATCCAAAAGGGAGGGCCGGTGAGATGGCTCAGCGGTGTATGCGCCTGCCTTGCAAGCGCGAGGGCCCGAGTTCGACTCCCGGAACCCACATACGAAAAAGGGGCCGGTGATATCGCTCAGCGGCACGGGCGCCTGCTGGCGCGCGAGGTCCTGAGGTCGACCCCCCCCCGGTACCCACAAAAAAAAAAAAAAAAAAAATCCAAAAGGGACACTGCTGATACCAAAATTACCGTTGCTGCTTCTAGGTATAAGGCTCTTAAAAGAATGCTTTTTATTTCATAACCTGGAGACCTTTCCGCATTTTAAAAATACATGAATTTGGCAAGAGTATGTTTTTTCTTTCTTCAGGAAACAAAATACCAGAATTTTAAATCTGATGGCTCAAAATCTGGTGTTTAGGAGCCAGGCTGCCCTCCCCGGGGGACATAGCTCTCGGGTTGCTGTGCTCGCCCGCGGCATTGCCGCAGCACCTGGGGGTGGGGTGAACAAGGCATCGGCTCTGCCAGGCTGCATGCTTTGTTTGAAAGTATGACTACGTCTATTACAAAGTTGTCATTTTAATGTGGGCATTATTAAATTTTGTAAGAGCATCTGATAGAAAAGCTGTTTTCTTCCTCAATAAAAAGGCAGAGCCAAATACAGTTACTGATGGCAGAAAGCAAGCCACTGCTACCCCGGGAAAGTGAAGGGAGCAGGCAGCCAGCTGCTTGCACTGCAGCTCACGTACGTGCGCAAGTTAGATCCCGGCGCTCGAGTATGGTCCAGAATTGCCTCTGTGTTCATCCAGCCAGAGGGAAGATTGCTGTTTTTCAGAAATCTGATTTTAGTGTATGCCTTCTTTCATCTGTGCTTCTTAAAATCCATATTGTGAAAAGAGTCATTACTATAGCACAAGTGGCTTTTGTCACTCGGAGTAGGAAGGTGGGGCCCAAATGGTGTGCTGTGGGCCTGTGCTCCCGCCCCACCTTGGGGCAGCCGGGCAGGAGCCGGCAGAGGCCCACCCAGCTGCAGAGCGAGGGAGGAGAGGGAGAGCAGCCACCGCGACCCCAGGGTTCACGCCTTGCCGGATGCGTCCAGAACGATGTTTAGGAGGAGGGGAGACATGCTCACACACTCTCTTTGTTGTTGTTGTGGCACTGGGGATTGAACCCAGGGCACTCTGCCACTGAGCTACACCCCTGCCCTGTTTTTGTTTTGAGATGGGCTCACTGAGTCGCCTGGTGGGACCTAAATCTGGATCCCTACCTCTGCCTCCCTCCGTACTGGGATCACAGGCTTGCGCCACCACACCCATCCTGTTAGTGATTTTTTTTAAGAGCCTTTGGAATTGAATTATTGAGTGTCTGCTGCTCTGGCTTTGGCCATTCCGTTATCTCCCGAGCCCAGCAGCTTCCTGCGGAGCGTGGCGATAGCCTCTCAGCAGCCTAGGGCTGCCCTTGAGAGAACGTGATGGGTTGGGGTGTGAAGTCAGTGGCCAGTGTTTCACAGGGGCCAAAGACTGACTTGCACTGTTCCTTCCAGTGCAAGGCTGCTGACTTGTTTTCAAGTTCGCACAGCTTCCCAAGGCTTGGTGTCTCCACCCTCTTCTCCCGTTTTCTCACGCACGGCTTTGGAATTGTACGTGGTTTCCTAGCGCCTGCGCAGTCCGGCCAGGTGTGGAGTCGGCCCAGGGCGCACATCTAAGGCTGTCTCGGGAGGACACTGGCCACTCCCTCGGGCCGGGCCTCCTCGTGCACCCCAGCCTGGAGTGCAGCTGAGAAGTGTGACCCCTCCCGTGAGGGTTTTCGTGTTTTTAAACATGACGAAGGTGGAGCCTACCAAGAATTTCCTATCACACCGTGCGAACGTCCTCTTCACCACAGTTTATCGAAGGATGAGTCCATGGAGTATTCCACGTACACCCTCCCACCCTGTGCTACTGCGCACGGTGTAATTGAAGAAAAGATTCCTTGATAAGTAATTCTAAGTATCAACACTGAATCAGTCAAACAGAAAAATCTTTCAAGAATTGTAATTATGAGGGAGAACGATGGTGTTTACTTTGATCTATAAAAATCTGGCACCTCTTAACCTTTTAATAACTTTCAGTATTTCCTAATTGCTCTAAAATTTTTATAATAGGACAAATAAGAGTTTTGATATAATCTTGATTTTTAAGCCAGAGATTTTCTAAGGTCTTAGGTTTTATAGTGTAACCAATTTAAAGGTATCAGATTATCTAAGAGAATATTCTTTGCAGTTTTAAATTGCTGATTTTAAAAAGCTTTTAATTACTCATTTTTATAAAATTTTATATTCATATTTATCTGGGGTTCTAATTTTTCTAGTATGTCTACATGAAATTGTATGTATTAAAAAATATTAGTGGGTAATATGAATATGATGGAAATGGATTTTGGTGCTATATCCTTATAGCTAAAGCCTAGTAAAAGTCTAAGAATAAGTTAAATACACTCCGGGGCACCTGCCTGAAGAGCAGTTAAACATTCGTGTTGCAACACCGGCAGCTGTCGCAGGAGCACCTCGGCCGTGGAACTGCACGTCCCTGCTTCTGCGTGAAGAACCCACACACCCGTCTGTACGAGAGGGGCACTCCGGGAAGGTCCACGTAAACAGAACTTACAAAATTGTTCCAGCCGCTCCCTTAGCTGATGTGTTTTCCTTCAAAATGGGGTTCTGTGATACAATAAAAATTACGAAAGGAAACTTTGTTATGGTAAAGTACTAGTTGTGTTCTGTTGTACATTATATTTAGCCCTGTTGCATTAAAATAAGATGAGGGAGTCCATGCCATCTCATTGTCCCCAGGCCGCCGTGCTGCTTTCATCATAAACCTAGGACCTGTTGCCTCCTGGCAGTGGAGGCGTGGGCTCCTTGAGATGCTGCTGCAGGCGTCACCAGCAGTCGCGCTCGGGCCTGCTTCCCAGGCAGAGCCACCAGCTCTCCACTGGGGACTTCTACTGAGAAAGTATGTCCAGAGGCAAGTGTTTCATGTCATATTTTAGTCAGGTCTTAGTCGTTTTTCTCCACTATAATTCAATATTATAAGTCCTTCCCCATGAAAACTGAACAACTTGGGACTTGTTTTTGAGGACAGGTGTCGCTGTGTAGCCCAGGCTGGCCTGAAATTCACGATCCTCCTGCCTCGGTCTCCTGAGTGCTGGGATTACAGGCTGAGTCACCTCACCCAGCAGAATTTTATAATATTCTATTAATTTTAAATTCCACTTTGCAGAAGTTTGGTCATTTCAGAGGGGCCAACCCTCAGGGTTTCTTACATAGGGAAAAAAGACATTACTGGGTGAGTTATGCCAGCCATTGCCACATCTTTTAGAAAGGCTTCATTAGTACGTAAAGAATTAGATTAAAGACACTGGCTTTAGAAGTCAGATTAAAAATAGATTGCCATACTAAGAAACACCAGAAGCTGTGTTCGCCTAACTATACCAGGTTCACACACTTAGGATTATTCCCCCCCCCCAGTGTAGAAGTTTTACAGACTGTGTGTTTTAATTAATGCAGCACAACTAATTTGGCATAAGACCTTCCAGGTACTATAGTTTATACATTCAGACGGTAAAGTTTAAGCACAAGTTCTCAGTGCTTCTTGGTATATACAGCAATTTTTAAGAGTATAAACTTCATCTCTGCTCAAAAGGATTTTTTGTTTTGTTTTTTGAGATAGGGTCTTGCTAAGTTGCTGGGGCTGGCTTGGACCTTCTGGGCTCAAGCAGTCCTGCCTCAGCCTCAGAAATAGCTGAGACAGGCATGTGCCACTGCACCTGGTTGAAGGGTTTTTTATTCTGTTCGAGATGTTTAGATTTGTCTTAGACTGTTTTTTAAAAGTATGTACAAGAAGGGCTGGTGATACCGCTCAGCGGCATGGGCGTCTACTGGTGTGCAAGGTCCTGAGTTCAAACCCTGGTACCCACCAAAAAAAAATGTACACAGCATAAAACCTTTGTAGGACCTGGGGATGTAGCTCAGCGGCACAGCGCCTGCCTGGCAAGCACAAGGTTCTGAGTTTGATTCCAGGTACCAAAAAAAAAAAATGGTACCCCCCATTTTTGGTGTCCCCCAAATGCATGTGTTGAAGCCCCAGAGGGATGGGGCCTGTGGAAGGTGACCAGTGTGGGGTCGTGGTCCACAGCGGGCCTGGTGATGAATCAGTGCCCCTGTGCGGAGACACACGAGACTCTGGCGGGCCTCAAGGATGCAAACCCTGCACTTGCAGCTCCGAGGCGTGGAAACCAGGCCAGCCTGTGTGTGGTGTGAGGATACGGCTACGTTATGCTCTTGACCCACCCGGTCGTGGTGCTGATTTCCTGCAGGTCCACTACTACAGTCCATCCCGGGTTCCACCTGTCCACAGAGGTGGCAGACAGGAAGCAGGATGGCCCCCACACAGGCCGTCAACCCTCCGGGAACCATGGAACCACCTGCTGGAGACGGCTCACTGGTTACCCACACCCAGCAACCAAGCCCATGGGGGACGTTGCTGAGTTTTCCTACAGGAATAGAGCCATGCCCCGGCCTCTGTCCCACAGTGTCCCCAGCATGCTGTAGGGGAACAAAACCACCAGAATGGCTTGGGGCTTTCTGACCACATACCAGGCCATCCGTGCAGCGTTTCCTTTAGTGCTGGGGACAGGCCGAACCCAGGCCTTGCACACGCTTGAGCTCCCACTTTACTGCCAAGCCCCACCCCTGCTCCTGCAAGGAAGTGTTTTTAAAAGATGAAAACTAAAGCCAAAATTAATTGAACAAAAGGAGCCAACCCTGGCCTTGAATGACTAACTCGCCTCCCTCTATGCCCAGCTGCCATCTTTCTAGGCAACTCGGGACACTTTGTTCATCGTGCAGTCTGCATTTTGATTTTAAAAACACTGCATTGTGGTATTACTTACGGTGATGACTACAGCGCGGTGTACGGTAGCCCCCAAATCCCAGTCTACCCAGACCCTCAGGTGACTTTGCTTGGCAGTCGGGTTTCTGCAGCTATTAGGAAGGGGCCACAGGGGGTATGAGCTGGCCCTCACCCTGATGACTGCATTCTCATAAATGGACGGAGGGGCGCGGAGGGACTCGGGAAGACAGCCGCAGGTCCTGTGGCAGTGGCCACGATGCCAGGTGCCCCCAGAGGCGGAAAGGGTCGTTCCTGGGGCCGGCAGGCTCCGTGGCCTCGGGACCTGCAGCAGGGACAGTGCAGTGGATTCACGCCAGTCCTCTCCCTGTGAGGTGGGGTGGTAACAAAAACAGCTTGTTCAGACACAGGGACTTGCTTTTAAGGTTTTTTATTACAATTAAAATTACACAAATGCAAATGAATTCATTTCAAACAAAATAGCTCATGTTTACATATTTATAAAACGAACTGTACAATCGATATAAAAGTCTCCACGTTTCACGCCTCAGTCGTCTTCCTCCTCCTCCTCGTCGCTGATCACATACTTCTTATGCTTCTTACTGGCCTTGTCGTCGTCTTCCGCCTTTCTCTTCCCAGATGGCTCGCCTTCCTGAACAGACATTAAAAAAAACCTAAAAGTCAACCCATGATGTAGTCATTATGTCCTGCAAACATGTACTAATATAAATTTTTAAAAATCTAAGTCACAAGAACATTTCTAGGATGTGAGCGGTGAGCTGAGCGCCTTAGAAACTCCATCACTGTTTTAGTGACGTTCGCTGGAGGAACAAACACCCCCCCCGCAGGTCAAGGCCAGTTTTCAAATCCACAGGTGCCAGAGGCTCTCCAGAGCAGCTCCTCTGCACAGCGCGTCTCTCCACAGCGCCCCCTCTGCACGGCACTCCCCTCCACAGCGCCCCCTCTGCACGGCGCCCCCTCTGCACGGCGCCCCCTCTGCACAGCGCCCCCCTCCACAGCGCCCCCTCTGCACGGCACTCCCCTCCACAGCGCCCCCTCTGCACGGCGCCCCCTCTGCACAGCGCCCCCTCTGCACGGCACCCCCCTCCACAGCGCCCCCTCTGCACGGCACCCCCTCTGCACAGCGCCCCCTCTGCACAGCGCCCCCCTCCACAGCGACCCTCCGCACGGCACCCCCCTCCACAGCGCCCCCTCTGCACGGCGCCCCCTCTGCACAGCGCCCCCTCTGCACAGCGCCCCCCTCCACAGCGACCCTCCGCACGGCGCCCGCTCTGCACGGCGCCCCCTCTGCACAGCGCGTCTCTCCACAGCGCCCCCTCTCCACGGCGCCCCCTCTCCACGGCACCCCCTCTCCACGGCACCCCCTCTCCACGGCACCCCCTCTGCACAGCGCCCCCCTCCACAGCGACCCTCCGCACGGCGCCCGCTCTGCACGGCGCCCCCTCTGCACAGCGCGTCTCTCCACAGCGCCCCCTCTGCACGGCACCCCCTCTCCACGGCACCCCCTCTCCACGGCACCCCCTCTGCACAGCGCCCCCCTCCACAGCGCCCCCTCTGCACAGCGCCCCCCTCCACAGCGCCCCCTCTGCACAGCGCCCCCCTCCACAGCGCCCCCTCTGCACAGCGCCCCCCTCCACAGCGCCCCCTCTGCACAGCGCCCCCCACCACGGCGCCCCCTCTGCACGGCGCCCCCTCTGCAGAGCGCGTCTCGCCACAGCGCCCCCTCTGCACAGCGCCCCCCTCCACAGCGACCCTCCGCACGGCACCCGCTCTGCACGGCGCCCCCTCTGCACAGCGCGTCTCTCCACAGCGCCCCCTCTCCACGGCGCCCCCTCTGCACGGCGCCCCCTCTCCACGGCACCCCCTCTGCACAGCGTGTCTCTCCACAGCGCCCCCTCTCCACGGCACCCCCCTCCACAGCGACCCTCCGCACGGCGCCCGCTCTGCACGGCGCCCCCTCTGCACAGTGCGTCTCTCCACAGCGCCCCCTCTCCACGGCGCCCCCTCTGCACGGCGCCCCCTCTGCACGGCGCCCCCTCTGCACGGCGCCCCCTCTGCACGGCACCCCCTCTGCACGGCGCGTCTCTCCACAGCGCCCCCTCTGCACGGCGGCCCCTCTCCACGGCGCCCCCCTCTGCACGGCGCCCCCTCTCCACGGCGCCCCCTCTGCACAGCGCGTCTCTCCACAGCGCCCCCTCTGCACGGCGCCCCCCTCCAAGGCGCCCCCTCTGCACGGCGCCCCTCTCCACGGCGCCCCCTCTGCGCAGCGCGTCTCTCCGCGCGCCTTCTTTGCGGAGCTCAGCACTAACCAACTCCCGAGCCCAGGCCGAGGAAGAGGCGGACCCTGTGACCTCACTTGGTCTGGCCCCGCACAAGGGACGCTCCCTGGGGAAGTGGCCGGAACCCGCGCCCGAGCCGGTGAGCGGGCACAGGAGGACTGGCGCACAGCTCGCCCGCCCTCAGCGTGGTCCCCGGGCACAGAGGCAGGCGGCGTCCGGCCGCAGAGGGCGGGGGTCAGGGAGGAGCCGGCTCCTGCCCGTCCCGCCGCCCCCGCGGGCGCCCTCCCTCGCGGCCTGGGGACGGCACGCCCGGCCCCCACGCTCCGCGCCCCAGCCGCGGGGCCAGCGCCAGCGGGGCTTTCTCCCCTGGGCGAGCTCCGGTCCCGCCGGAGGCAGAGCGCGTTTCCTGATCGCACCACCTGGCACGGTGTCGCCGCCCTCCGGTGGTCACTAAGCCAGCGGCTACACCAGGCCTCGGCCGGGGAGGACAGCGCGCGCCGGCGCGCCCAGGGCCTCGCGCGGGGAGCGGGCGGCAGCAGGACGCCGCGCCCAAGCCCGCCGCGGGGCGCTGCGCCGCTCCGCGCGGGAACTCGGGCCCCAAAGCCCCCACAGCTCCGGGCCGCTGGTTCGCGAGGAATTCCCGAGAGGCGCGGAGGGCCGGAGGCGGGCAGGGCGCCCCTGCTCCGCGGGCACCCAGGCCGGGCCTCGAACCGGGCTGGCCAGGCGGGGCACGGCCCCTGCCGGCGGAAGGGGAGCGCAGGGAGACCGAGGGCCGGGCGCCCCACGCCTGCCGCAGGTCCCAAGCACAGGGCAGAAAGCGAAGTCCCCGAGGAGGACCCGAGGACAGCCCCGTGCACGACTCTCACCCGCGGCTTCCGCCTGCCAAGGGACAAACGTCCCGAACGAGGACCGTCCCGACGGCTTCCCACGTCCCGAACGTGTCACCAAGCTGTCCCCTCACGGGAGCCCCTGCCCGGCACTGGCCCTGTCGCCCGTCTGCCCCGGGCCGGCTCCGGCTCCGCGCCCTCCTGCCGAGCCCGCGCTCACCTCGTCGCTGTTGAGCTTCTTGGCCTTGAGCAGCCGCTGCGCCTTGTCCTCCTCCGAGCCCTCGTCGCTGTCGGAGGAGTAGATCCTGGCGCGCTCCTCTGAAAGCACAGGAAGCGCGCTCCAGCTCCCCTCGCCAGGACTTCCGGCCCCCGCCCCTCCCGGAGAGCCAGCGAAGTCCGATTCCGCGGGAGCCGCAGCCCGGCGCGGACGGGACTCAGCTCCAGGCCTGGCACCGGGTCGCTCGACCCATCACCTCAACCTTCACGCTGTTATTTTTGTGTGGCAAAATCATACAACTGTCTTTCTCTGTGGGAAATTAGTGCTGACCAAAAAATAAAACACTGTACTACGGTCCCCGAATAAAGAACGGGTGTGCAAGGTACACAGGGCAGCAGGCCGGATACAATCACTGCAAGAGAAGGAGCGACACATCTCGTGGGATGCTCAGAGAGAGGAAAACGGGTTTTTAAAACTTGTCGCTCGACAGGGCCAACACCAGATGCGTGGTCCACAGGCACAGCTGGGGCCAGGCTGTGACTCCCGGAGCTGCCAGTGAAGCAGGCGAGCCTAGGCCCTCACGGACGGCGCTGTGTCCAGCCGGAAAGACACTCGGCGAGGTCGGTAAGAGGGACAGTGATTCACGGCAGCTGTGGTAGCAGCTGCTTTCTGTGCCGGCCCGGGCTCAGTACTGCGGAAGCCCCGTCCTTCAGGCACTAGCTGCCCGCGGCCGCGGTACTCTGACCCACAGACGCGCAGCAGAGGTCAGCAGAGGTCACGGAACCTGGCAGTCGCGCAGCCGAAAGGGGCAGGGCTGAGGGCGGGGCGCGCCAGGACTCACCGAGCCCAGCTGGTCCCCTTCCCACATACCGTGTCACTGCCAGCTGCAGAGACCACCCCCCCGGGACAGACGGAAGACTCGGGGCCTCAGGAGCCTGCCGACCCGATGCCAGAGCTGGCCACCCGCCACCTACACGTCCTCGGGCGAGTTACTGAGCCTCCCGCAGCCTCGCGTTTCCTCAGCGAGAACAGAGCCGGCCGCACGGTGGCGCACACCCGCCAGCCCAGCGCTCTGGCGGGAGGGCAGCAAGTCTGAGCCCAGCCCGGGGCAGCGAGATCTAGTAAGATCCTGTCTCAAAAATCCGAAAAAGGCCTAGGGGTGTAGCTCAGTGCCCTGGGTGCTATACCCAGTACTGAAGAAAAAGCGCGAAGTCACTAACAGCAGGCAGATGATAGCACTGTGCGGAGGCCAGGCAGGACGTCCTGTGTGCAAAACAAATGGCACCACCACAAACGTCACCACCGAGAAGGGAGACACTGCGGGGACAGCTTAGGTGAAGGACAGGAGGGGCAATGACAGGAAATGTGTTCTCAAAATAATTCAGCCTCTTGGCTTCCAGTTAGTACCAGAGCAAAGGTGAGAAAGTTCGAACCTGACTGGCAAACCTCCAACCCGAAAGCAGAAGCCAAGGGAGGGAGCTAGCGGGGGGCAGCGGCCCTTCCCCGCTCAGCAGCCCTGCGAGACTGCAGCAGAGAAGTACCGCGGGCACCGGGCCCGGGCCCCGAGAGGTGCAGGGTCCGGATGCAGGGTAGGGGCAGCGTGTGCTCAGCAGGAGCAGGCCCCAGCTTCCGTCCCTGGCACCGAAACAAAACCAAAGGCCAGAGAGCAAGGCCAGAGCCGGGCGTGAGACTCACCGCGGATGCCGCCTTTGTAGCGGTTCTTGATGGCGGCCAGGCTGATGGACTCCTCGCCCTCCTCCTCCTCATCGTAGCGGTCTGGCTCCAGGTAGCTGGCGCTCAGCCCGCGCTGGTGCTGCTTCTCCCGCATGCGGCGCTGCTGCGACTCGCGACGGATGGAGGCGCGCAGGCGCTCCTCTTCCTTCTGCAAAGCAGGCGCGAGTCGCCATGGCTTGGAGGTGTCCCCAGATGTCACATGTTGGAAGCCAAGTCCCAGGGTACTCGACAGCTGGGCCCCCGGGCCTCAGGGACTGAGGGAAGGGTGACCCACAAGCACAGCGCAACTCATTACTGGACAAACGCCGAGGAAATCGCTCCAGCTCGCGCACGTCAGCTGGAACAGAAACAAGGGCAGCCAGGCTGCTCCGGGCAACGCTGCTCCCGGGCCACCAGGCCCCGGACAGAGCTCGGCTACGCACCTTGATCATCTCCGTGCGCTGGCACTCAGGGTCACGGCCAGCCATCGGCAAGATCCTAATCTTCTGTGTCTTCGAGCATCTATCTGCAAGTGACAACGTCATCTTCCTGTGCGTGGCGCTGTCTGTAGAGTGAGGTCTGCAGAAACGAGCGAAGCACGTCTCAATGCTGAGCCTTCAGACCCAGGTCACAAAATGAGAAGCCAACGGCCACTTCCACGTCACCAGGGCAGACGGGGACAGCGAGCAAGCGCCATGCTGCGGCCCCAGACACAGTTACTTCACAAGGTACAGCGAAAATGGGCCACGGTGTTTATTTCCTTCTGCCTTTTTTTGTTTTTAAAGTATGGCAGATTTAAGAGAATATTTTCTTTTTTAAAAAATCAGGAGACCAGTTGTTATTATGGCTTATGTACAAACCAAAGAGTGTTTTTACAACACTGTATAAAAGTAAATCCATGTAAAAGGGAAACAATGAGAAACAGAAGCGACGCTGCAGGTGGCTCAGCAGGAGAGTGCGCCTTCCGGAAGCAGCACGGACGCTGTGTGCCAGGCCGTGCTTCCGCTTCCGCGGGACACCGTGCTCCCGCCCGGGGCGCCTACAGGAGCACTGTCGGGCTCACACACGAGGAAAGCGCAAGGCCTCCCACACAAGGGGAGAGAACTCCACACAGGCCCCGGTGACCCGCTCACCACGCTGACTGTGACACTCTCCAAAGCCAAGTCACAGCCAGCACTGTGTCTTGCTAAGAGCAGTGCTACCCAGAGGATGGGCTCCAGGTGACCTGGAGAAGCCACACAAACACCTCGGTGCAGGCAGCGCCTTCCCCACCAGCCTGGGGACAGCCCCGCAGGGGCGCAGGATGCCTCAGGCCTCACCCCCGCCGCACACCAACAACCTCGTGGTGTCACTCAGTCTCCCGGATCCATTCTATTAAGAAGGGACGTGCTGACTGCGCAGTGTCCACACGTGGCAGCTGCAGTGACCACAGGAATCCACAGACCGACATGCTGCTTTACAAGGTGACCTCTCGTCACCCTGGCTAACAGCCTGGTCCCTGGAGACAGCCACTGAGATGCCTGACGGAGTGGCCACAGGGCCCTGCCCGGTGAACCAGCCACAGGGAGCAGCAGGCCTCAACGGACACTGACGGGCGCTGGCAGCACGGCCGGCGCAGTTACCTGAAGGTCAGCTTTGTCTTGAAGACCGCCTGTCCCTGCAGGCCTGTACCCTGCCTGATGAAGAGGTGGTTGTGGTCGCCCTGCAGCGGGGCCTTATACACATCGAAGACCTCGTTGCCCAAATGCAGGGACATGCTGGGGAAAGAAGTGCACATTAGTCCTGAGGTCACTTCACCTCCAGCCTCCCAGACCTTGTGACCCGAGGCTGCTTCCTCTCCTCAGACTCAGAAGGGAGGGGACGATGGAGACGAGAAGCTGGCTGACAGCACGCACTGCCTCTGCCCCATCGCTGGGAGGACGCGTCCCAAGTGCCCAACTGTGGGGCGTGGGCAACGGGGTCTGGGCAGCCTAACTTCCCGAGCCACGGGCTCCACCCAGAGGGTGGCCACACTTCAGCTCACTTTTAATGTCTCCCCAGTCTGTGCGACCCCATCGAACCTACTTATTTGTCAGGTTTTCTACATAAGTGCAAGGAGTAACTATGGAAATTCTTTTATTTTTCCCCCCAGTACTCAGGATTACACCCAGTCCCAGCTACTCGGGTGGCTGAGGCAGGAAGACTGCTTGAACCCAGGAATTCAGGGCCAGGCTGGGCAACATAGAAAGACCCTGTCTGTGGGGGGGAGATAGCCCCCAAATAAGCTCTTATTCTATAACTTGCTCCTTCCTGGGGCTCACCTGCCATCTGACCACTTCACAATCCGAGCATTGCTTTCCTTAATTTCATTTCCTTCTTCATCCCGGCGTGTCCGCCATCGAATAGTATTTTCTACCTGTGTTAAAACACCAATACCTTAGAAAACTGCAGTTTAACTGCCTTGATGTTTTCTTTTCTCAAGAGACATAATCAGGATGACCATATGTACAGAGTGACAGAAAAATAAACACTGAAACCATCTCACTTTAATCACCTAGAAATGCTAAAAACAGTAATTAAAAACAGGAAAAAATATGCTTTGGTGACTTTCTGAGCTCCTATTATCCGAAACCCAGAGCAAGCTCAGCCTAACCTTCCATCTGCTTCCAAGCTGGGATGTTCAGACACAGCAAAAGCCACAAGTCACAAGGGACCGGGACCGAGCCCACAGGGCCACTTCAGAGCCGAGAGCCTGTGTATGGCAAGTTCTCTCTCAGACCTCAATAACCCCAAAACCTTGGGACAGAAAACCCTGCCCAGGGCCAGCAAGTCAAGGACTCCCCGCACCGGTAATGCTCAAGAATCGTCCCACAGACATCAGACCCCAGGCTTGGAAAGGAGAAGCCCGACTATCTGAGCGGCACAGCGAGCAGATACCACGCAGGTGCAGAACTGAAAGCTCAGCGGGCTCCCGGGAAACTCGGCTCGGGAGCCACACGCAGGTTATCAGCAGCGTCCTGGAAACCCACCGCATGACAGCACTTAATTGAGAGTGAGACAGACAGACACAGAGGCTGACTGCCAGGCTGCCTTTCCTAGCACAGTAACCATGTGCAGTATGGGCTGGAAAATAGAGCATTTACAGGAATCCCTTGGGATGTGTGGATTTAAAGCACACGGCCCCGGTCTCATAGGTGTTCAATGCCTCTCATTTCCTGGCACTGCTCAGCTCTGAGACCCCTTGAGCTCACGCCCCCTCCCGTGGGAGACCCGCGGACCCACAGGGTGGAGCGGCACCTGCTCGGCAGAGCGCTGGCTACCAAAGAGACACATTGGGGGACTCGGTGAGCCACAACCCTGTCCCACGGTCCACGGGGACAACCGAAAGAACACAGGGTGAGCAGGCCATGAAGCAAAGTGTTAGGTACTAGTAGTAAATTCTCCTTTTGTATATGATTTGTCTGCAAATTAAAGGCCCTGAATTTCCTCTTTAGGAAGGCACGAATGCTTTAGCAACGGCACAGGTGAAGGTAGCTCTAAAAACCTAGTACCTAAGTACAGTACTACTTTTTTTCTTTGAGACAGGGTCTCACTATGTAGTTCAGGCTGGCCTCGAACTCACAGCAATCCTCTTGCCTCAGCCTCCCAAGTGCTGGGATTATAGGCGTGTGCCACCACACCTGGCTGTACTTCTTACTCTGAAGAAAGTGACCACCGATTTTTAAAAAGCATCAAAAAATGTTAACAGCAAAAAAAAATTACAGAACTGACTTTTTTTATGGAGAAAATATCAGATAAGTGACATTTTATATAGAAAAGTGACATTTTTATAGGTTCCCATTTTCTAATCTGTCTGGTGCTACCCCACCATGCTGTGCAGGTAAAGTTAGGCTCTCAACTATTGCGTTTTCTCAAAAATATTCTGAAAGGTAGACAATTCATTTTCTTAATTGAGCAGGAAACATAAAAAAATTATTCCCAAACACTCAAGTTTCAAGGTGGCACCCCAGGTTCTACTTTTATAGAGAAGGAGCACAGCGTGGAATGGTACCTTTAATTTTAACCTGGTTCTACCTTCTTCATCCAGCATTTCCTCATCTTCAAATTCATCTTCATAGTACTGGGGATCAAAAGGTCTACAAATTGTTTTTAAAGTAAATGATTATCATACACTTATGCAATAATGTATCTTATGAATACACACCAGTATATCAAAAAGTTAAAAAATCATGATGGCCAGTATCTTCACACTCAGCTTCAAGAAGTATTCAAGTTACCATATAGACTGCTTGAAATAAAGTAGCAGCAAGGCTAAAAATTCAAAATACTCTTAATTCTGGTTATGCAGTCTTCCCAATAGGCCACCTATGTTCTAGCTGCCCAAATCAACATTTAAATCACACACAAGCTGCGTGTCAACTTAGTAAACACCTGTCAGCCCTGCTTAGTTATGCAAAACCCGGGCCTGTGTCAGCAGCGGCAGATACGGTGGACATCTGCAGTTTCTCTAGCGAATTTCATTCCTTTCAATTTCAGGGTTTTGTTTTTCTTTACGGTACTGGGGATGGAACCCAGGGCCTTCACAATGAGCTGCATCCCCAGCTATGTTTTTGACTGTTTTTGAGACAGGGTTTCACTAATTCCCTAAGTTGCTCAGGCTGGGCTTGAACTTGCATTCCTCTTGCCTCAGCTTCCCACAGTGCTGGGATTACAGGTGTGTGCCACCATGCCTGGCTAATTTCAGCTTTTTTTTTTTTTTTTTTGTGGGTACCGGGGGGTCGACCTCAGGACCTCGCGCGCCAGGAGGCGCCCGTGCCACTGAGCGATATCACCAGCCCCTTTTTCGTATGTGGGTTCCGGGAGTCAAACTCGGGCCCTCGCGCTTGCCGGGCAGGCGCTTAAGCCGCTGAGCCATCTCACCGGCCCCTAATTTCAGCTTTTTAAGGGCTACACTAGTTAAAAAGTCTCTTGAAGAGCCAGGTGTGGTGTCACATACCTGTAATTCCAGTTACTTGGGCTGAGGCAGGAAGATCACAAGTTTGAGGTCCACCCAGACAACTTAGTGAGACTATCCTAAAATAAAATTTAAAAAAGGCTGGGGATGTAGCTCAGTAGTAGAGCACTTGCCTGGCATGTGTAAGGCTCTGCACCAGATCCCAGTATCTTAAACAAAAGTCTCAAAGACAGACTTGTGATTTCTGTTAATTTCTAAGAAAGTATCATGCCACTGAAAGAGCATCGCAGGTGTGAAACGCCTCCTTTACAAATACCCACTCTTTTTCTATCTCAGAATATGTTTATTTTTTCAGAGATACACAATGAATTTTCCATTTTGGTCATTAGTCAACTCTACTCTCTATAAAGTAAAGAAAATATCTACGTTTCTACTTGAGATCCAGAAGAACACTGGTTTCCCTTACCTGGGCTCCACACTGAGGAAGTTCGGCAATTTGACGAAGTACAGGTCATTGCCGAGGTCGGTGTTTACTTTGGGTATCTCCACTTCTATTCTGGTCTCGGGAATGGGCTCCTCCTCCTGCTGGTCCTGAGCCAATCCGTTTTCATCCTAGGGAAAGAGCCGATGAGTTTCAGCACCTTGGGGCTCAGTGACAGCCCAGCCGCTCCTCGGTCCATCCACTATTTTCACCCGGTCCGACCCGGGAGGGAGCACAGGGGTCAGGAATCACCTTGCTGACACCCAAGACAGACATGGCCGCCCACCCCAGAGGCTGCCCCTTGGGAAGTCACTTCTCCCCCAGAGCCTAGCGCTTCCCACAGAACCAAGAAACTCATCTGTTCGCAACCCTCCTGCTGCAGTTCATTTGTCAGAGTCCTCTGCTCGGGGAAGACACCCTTCACTGCTGCCCCTGGTGGATTTTCTTGGTGGCACAGGGACAGAGCCCAGGCCCTTGAGAGCCAGGCGGGCACTTGTGAGGAGGCGCACTCACCATGGGCTGTCCTGGGGTAGGCGGCTTGTCCTCCCCGTCACTGCCTGAAGAGATGTCATCTGCGCCTCCAAACAGGTCCATGGCGCCACTGCCGTCTTCAGCGTGCGAGGGAAACGCCCAGCGTTAGCACCGAGAACCTTCAGCATAGCCCCCGGGTTCCTGACCAGCACCAGGACCCCAAAGCATGGCTGGGCCAGCTCTCAGGGCGCGTGTGGAGCAGGGGCGGCACAGGGGCAGGCAGACTGCACCGGGCACTGGGGCCCCTGCATGCCTGGGCCCGGGCTCCCTCCAGCGGGGCTCAGTGCTGGGCCCACTCCACACCTGCGTGGCCCATCTGCATAGGCAACGTCCTGAAGGATCGGCCCAATGCAGCCACGGTAACCTAAATAAACCGGCAAAGCATGGGGGGCTGCTAGGTGGGTCATGGGAGACAGGAGGGGTTAGGAAACAGAGTGCTTGAAATGAGAGTAAAAAGGCACGATTGTGGGTGATGGCACGGTACGGGCTGAGATGGAGAGTGAGCTGCTGAGACGAGAATGTCAGACAGAGGCAGTGGGAGGAAGGCTGGGGCATTCAGAACTCCGAAGTGACAGTCAGCAAAGCCACCACCCTCTGCGCTCAGGCACCGTTCCGGCTCATGACCCCTTCTTCCCAACACCGGCTGGCGGAGCCTACGCACCGTTACCACACCAACACCTTCGCCACGGCCCTCTGCGCCCACGAGCACGGTGTGCATGGCGGTCGGGGACTTTCCTGGCACTGGGACAAACTCTTCAGCTAACCCACAGTGTCCACAATCCATTTTATTATTACTATTTTTTTTTTTGGAGACGGTCTCGCTGTGTAGTTCAGGCTGGCCCTGAACTATGTAGCCCAGGGTGGCCTCGAATGAACTCACAACAATCCTCCTGCCTCAGCCTCCCAAGAGCTGGGATTACAGGCATGTGCCACCACGCCCGGCTGGAATCCATTTCTTTTTTTTTCTTTTTCTTTTCTCTTTTTTTTTTGTGGGTACCGGGGGGTCGACCTCAGGACCTTGCGCGCCAGCAGGCGCCCGTGCCGCTGAGTGATATCACCGGCCCCTTTTTCATATGTGGGTTATGGGAGTCGAACTCGGGCCCTCGCGCTTGCCGGGCAGGCGCGTAAGCCGCTGAGCCATCTCACCGGCCCTGGAATCCATTTCTTAATCTGACATTTAATTGTTAAGAAGGAGGCGCTCTGGGACCGTCATGATTCAAACCGCAGAACAGACTTCCATCCCCACCCAAGGCTTAGCCCCCCGCAGGGCTGCGCTCTAGCTAAACAAGGAAGCTTCGCCTCGTCCGCCTCTCCGGCCTTGCAGCCGGGGAAGCGCGTGGGGCAGGGAATGCACCTCAGCTCGGGCAGAAGGAGGTGGCATGGAAGATGACAGGTACCTTTGGGCAGCTCGGAGTCACTATCTGCTTCTGAATCCGATGCAATCGCGTTCTTGCGTTTCATCCGTAAGACTTCATCTTCACTATCGCTGCCTCTTGCAGATTCTAGAGAGCAGAGTTACAAGTTGTACGTGATCACAGCTGCATCACAAACAAACAAACAAACAAACTATACACACAGACCAAAAAATAAAGGGCTGGGGTACAGGCACTGGCTTAGCATGAGCAAGACCCTCAGTCTATAGGGCAGGGCCTGACCCAGCCCCTGTCCTCCCAGGGGGGCGCAGTGTGGCCGTCACAGGTCAACAACCACCCAGTATGCTCGTGTCTCCCAATGTCACACACCCTGGGCAGCCTCCTGACTGTTTGGTCCCCACTGTAGACTGGGCCCCAGGAAAGCACAGTGATTATCAAGAAAGAGACAAGAGGATTGTGCAATTCAACTATATGCATTCATTTCCTGTGAATGTGATCAGTTTTCCTGGGCACCTGATCACCTCTGGATGCAGACACCAAGTTGGACACAGCACCCACATCTCAGGCACCCCAGGGACACCCGGGAGGCTGTGTCTCCCTCCAGGAAGGGCTGTTCTCACGAGCTGCAAGCTGTGCTTCCTAGGTAGCTGTGGAAATGGAACCAACTCAAGTCTTTATCCAGCACCCCTAGCACCATACAGCTCTCTAAAACTGCTGTCTTTCGTTGTTTCCCTCTGATCTATCATCAGTTGACAAATGGAAAGGGAAGTGAGTAATAGGAGTGTTGTGGTTTAGATCTAGATGTTCCCAAGAGCTTCATGCGCTCACAGACAGAGCTTTTGGGAGGTGGCTAGATACAAGGCTGACAGCCAACTTACTATTAGAAGACAGGGCCTGGTGGGAAGAGGGGGTCCCTGCGAGTGTGGCCAGGAAGGATCTGTCTCCCTCTCCAGCTCCTCCCTTTACCTCTGTGTGCTTCCTGTCCTCCAGGCAACAAGCAGTTCTCCTTGGCCACACTCTTCTACCATGCTGTCCTGCTCTGGAGCCAGCTGACCATGGACTGAACCCTCTGAACTATGAGCCAAAGTAAACCTCCCCTCTTCAGGTGCGGGTGTCGGGAATTTCTCAGTGAGAAGAAAGTGATTAAGACAAGTTGGATTGAAAAGCAGCCAAATGAGTAGTTAGAAAAGGTACAAATGGAGAGATGGGAGAGAAAATAAAGAGAAGGAAAGGGCCCAGGCCAGGACTGGGTCCTGATGCCCGTCTCGAGCCACCCAGCTCCCGGAGCCTACCTGACTTGCGTTCCTGCTCCTCCTCCTCGTCTGACGGCCTGTGGTCCTCATCGGAGGCCAGTGGCCGCTCATCGTCAGAGTTCTGAGCTTTGTCCTCATCGGACCCCTGCGGCCGCTCGTCATCGTCAGAGTTCTGCTTCTCATCCTCGTTGTCAGACGCTGCTGGCTGCTCCTCGTCCGAGTTGGCCTTCTCCTCCTCGGAGAGCGGCGGCCGCTCGTCGTCAGACGGTGCAGGCCGATCTTCACCATCCGAGTTCTGCATCTTCTCGTCATCGTCTGAGTTGGGCAGCTTGTCCTCGTCAGATGCCTGGGCCTGCTCCTCCTCGTCCGAGTTCTGCATCTTCTCGTCGTCGGACTGGTCGCTCTTGTCCTCTCCGCCCCACTTGTCGTCATCTGACTGTGCCTTCTCCGAGCCGTCTGCCTCCGAGTGGTGACTCCCACCTTCAGACCTGTGGCCGTCATCCTCGTCCTCATGCTGGGCGTCTGAGCCGCTGTGCTGCTCCAGGTCGGAGCCGTCATTGTCCTCACAGTCGGAGCGCTCGGAGGCTTCCGATCTGTTGTCGGATCGCTCGGAAGGATTCTCGCTGCCACTGTGGCGCGACGCCCCTTCGTCCTCGCTGTCATCACCAAAGAGCTCCTTGTTACTTGGCTGCCCCGAGTCACCCGCATCATCCTGGTCACTTTCGCTTCCAGAGGCGTTACTGCCAGATGCTGCATTCTCCTGATCGGAGTCCGACTCGGATCCAGAATCGTAATCTGCGGATCACACAACACGAGGCAAGGTTGGCGCAGAGGAGGCGGGCAGCAGAAACCACCAGGGGCTGGAGACTAAACCTGCAGAACCTGAAAACGCACTGCATCTCGGGGAAAAAAAAAGAACCCCTAGTGTCTCAGGTCCCCCGGCCACTCCCCAAAGTGGCCTGGAAGATGGCACCCATGTTTCTGCCACAGGGCCACCACGGAGGCACCCGGGCAGGCCTCATTCACAAAGAATCGCAGTTGCTAGCTTTTCGCTTTTTTGTACTGGGAATCAAAGCTGGGCCTTCCCCTGAGTCCCGGCCCTCTTTTACTTTGTTTTGAGAGTCTCACTAAATCGCTGAGCCATGGAGCCACCCAGACCGAGAAGGCCCTGAGCGTGCCCTCTGTGAGCTCCAGCCTCTGCACAGTGCGGTGAGGGAAGGGCAGGGCTGTCGAGGCCTGGCTGCTGCTGAAAGTGTCCCCAGCACACACACAGAGTCCATCTGTCCTGACCGTGGCAGGCTCTGAGGAAATCTCAGTCTCATCACTATGTCACAGGAAAGGGACTTCAGTGGCCACACACCAGATTACAGACTTCAAAAATTCGTTCAAAAGTCATTAAACACACAACTACTGCCACAAACAGCAACCACAACTCCAGGGGAGGAGGGAGAATGTGGTTTCATGACTTGTTACATTATAATGTTCAAAATACTCAGTTGCCACTCAAAACTATAAAGGATGCAGCCAGGCAAGGTCATATATGCCTATAACCCCAGCACTAGGAAGGCTGAGGCAGGAGGATCGTGAGTTCAAGGGTGGCCTAAGCTATGGAGAGAGACCCTGTCTCAAAACAAACAACCAAACAAAAATCAAGAAGCATGTAAATCAGAGCGCCACAGTGAGTCCAAGGCCAGTCTGTACTACATAGTGAGGCCCTATCTCGAAGAACAATAAGAAGCAAATAAAGAAACAAGCAGCTGGATGTGGTGGCGCACGCTGTAATCCCGGCACTTGGGAGGCTAAGGCAGGAGGATCTCGGTGAGTTTGAGGCCAGCCTGAACTATATAGCAAGACCTTGTCTCAAAATATATTAAAAAAAAAAAAAAAAAGGCCGGTGAGATAGCTCAGCAGCATAAGCGCCTGCCTGGCAAGCGTGAGGTCCTGAGTTCAACTCCTGGTACCCACATACGAAAAAATGGCTGGTGATACTGCTCAGCGGCATGGGCACCTGCGGGCACGCGAGGTCCTGAGGTCGACCGCTGGTACCCACAAAAAATAAAAATAAAAATAAAAAATTTAAAAATTAAAAATAAAAGAAAAAGAAAGAAAGAAAAGAAAAAAGAAAAAAACTGAGAATTGGTGACTGGGTCTGTCCTACCAGAAACACTAAAGGGAATCCTTCAGGCTAAAATGAAAAGACAATAGCCAATTACTTGAATCCCATGAAGAAATAACCACTAGTAACAATAAGTGGACAGTAAGTATAAAGGACAGTATTAATGTATCTCAGGTTAGTAACTCTTTTTCTTTTTCATTTGGATACACAGGACAACTATACAAAACAATACTATAAATCTATGTTCTCAGGCGGACAACATACAAGCTGTAACGTGTGACAGTAAGGACATAAAGGCAAGAGAGGATGGAACTATACCAGAACAGAGTTTCGGTGCACTATTTAAATTAAATTGGTATTGAACTCAGCATGGTGGTGCACACCTGTGATCGCAGCACTCGGGACGCAGAAGGATTGCCGAGAGTTTAAGGCCAGCCTGGGCTACACAGTGAGTTCAGAGCCAGCCTGAACTACACAGTGAGACCCTGTCTCAAAAAACAAAACAAAACAAAACAAAAATAGTAATAATAATAATAATAATAATAATAATTAATAAAATCGGTATTGATCCAAACTAGCTATAAATTAAGACGTTAACTATAATCTGTACGGTAATCACTAAGGAAAAAGAGCTAAAAAGTACACAGAAAAAGAAGGAAATCAAAACAGTTACACCAGGGAAGAAAAAATACAGTCAATCATAAAAGCAGGCAGTAATGTAGGAACTGAGGAACAAAAAATTCCAGACAGAAACCAGCAGAGCAGAGGCAGGCCCGGGGGCCCACGCCTGTAATCCCAGCCACTCGGAGAGGGTCTACTGTGTCCGCAAGGCACTCCCTTTAGGACCAAACCCTCAGATACTTATAAGTGAACCATGGAGAAAGAGATCCTATACAAATAGTAACCCAGAGAGCTGGGATGGCTGCACGAACATTACACAAAACAGACTAAAAACAAAAACTGTTGAAAGAGGCCAAGGATGCTACAAAATAACAGTGTCGGTCACGAAGATGTAGCAAGCATCCCTGCCTCTAAGAACTTTCTAGAGTGAGGGGGGAAGCAGTCCAGCATCAGAGCTGGAGCCTCCATGCCCCTTCCAATAAGGGACTGAACAACCAGACAAAAGACCAGCAACGGGAGAAGCCCTGAGCCACGCTGGGAGCCAGACAGACAGAATGCAGAGCGTGTGGCCCCCGGGAGCACAGTGTGCACTCTGCCCGGCTGCCCATCCACTCTCTGGGGGACCGTGGTGGGACACAAAAGCCTCAGTAAGTTTAAAAGACTGAAGTCACACAAAGTATGGCCTCTGACTACCGTGGAATGAGATTAGTAATCAGGAAAAGAGAGAAAGCTGAAAAATTCAAAATGTGGACATGAAACAACATACTTTCAAACAACCTTGGGATTAACGAAGGGGTCACAAAGGAAATAAGAAAATATCTTGAGGTGAATGAAAATAAAACACAATACAGCACACCAATACTTAAGAGACACAAAGAAAGCAGTACTCCAGGGCAATGTACAGCTATAAACACCTATATTAAAGAAGAAAAATCTCTCCCAAGGCTGAGGCAGGAGGATCACAAATTCAAGCCCAGCCTGGGCAACTTGGGGACACCCTGTCCCAAAATAAAAACCGGACTGAGAGGGCCGGTGAGATGGCTCAGCGGCTTAAGCACCTGCCCGGCAAGCGCGAGGGCCCGAGTTCGACTCCCGGAACCCACATACGAAAAAGGGGCCGGTGATATCGCTCAGCGGCACGGGTGCCTGCTGGCGCGCGAGGTCCTGAGGTCGACCCCCCGGGTACCCACACACACACAAAAAAAAAAAACAGGACTGAGATTGCAGCTCAGTGCAAAGGTCCTGGATTCAGGGCCGGTGAGATGGCTCAGGGGCGTAAGCGCCTGCCTTGCAAGCGCGAGGGCCCGAGTTCGACTCCCAGATCCCACATACGAAAAAAGGGGCCGGTGATATCGCTCAGTGGCACGGGTGCCTGTTGGCACGCGAGATCCTGAGGTCGACCCCCCAGTACCCACAAAAAAAAAAAAAAAAAAAAGGTCCTGGATTCAATCCCCAGTACAAAGAAAGGAAAGAAAAGGAAAGGAAAGGAAAAGAGAGAAAACATGCTCAAATCAACAACCTAATCTTTTACCGTAAAGACTCAAGGAAAAAAAACTAAACCCAAAATAAGCAGAAAAAAGAACATGATAAAAATTAGAGCAGAGATCAATGAAATAAAGAATTCAAAAACAATAGAGAGAATCAATGAAACCACAAATGTGTCTTTGGAAACAAAACTGACAAGTCTTTAGCCAGACTGATGAGAGAAAAAAGGCAGAAAACTCAAAGGACTGAAGTCAGGAATGAGGACGGGGACGTCAACTGGCCTTACAGAAACAGCGAGGTCCACGAGAACACTATCAGCAACAGCGCACTGCACATCAGGGACTCACGGGGACTAGCAACTACGAACTGGTGAAACCGATTTGCGATGAAATAAAAATTCTGAATAGAACTAAAACAAAGAGTTTGAATCCATTCAGTACTGAGAAAGTTTCCAACACAGAAAAGCCCAGGATTAGATGGTTTCCCTGCCAAACCCTATCAAAAGCTTAAAGAAAAATTAACACCTACTGACTCGAACTCTGCCCTAAAACCTGAAGTGGGAGGAACATTTACTTCCTAACTCACTCTTATGAGGCCAGCATGATTCTCACAGCAAGGCCAGACCAAAGCATCCTAAAAAAACTACAGACCAATATCTATCATGAATACAGATGCAAAACTCACTTTAAAAAATGAGCAGCCAGGTGTTGTGCACCCCTGTAATCTCAATACTCGTGAGGCTGAGGCAGGAGGATCTCTAAGTATTCTAGGCCAGTCTGAACTACACAACAGGACCCTGTCTCAAAAAATAATAATAGCTGGGTGTGGTGGAACACACCTGTAATCCCAGCACTTGGGAGGCTAAGACAGGAGAATTGGCACAAGTTCGAGGCCAACCTGGGCAATATAGTGAGTTCAAGGCCAGCCTGCACTACACAGTGAGACCCTGTCTCAAAAAGCCAAAATAATAATAATAATAATGATAACAACAATAATGATAAATAGCAAAACACATCCAACAGCATATTCAAAGGATATATACCATGACCAGGTGGGATTTATCCTAGGAACACAGGGTAGCTCAAGATCTAGACACCAAACTAAAATACTGTATCAAGCATAAAGAAAAAAACCATGTGATCATTTTAAATGATTCAGAAAAACACCTGACAAAATCCAACTCTTTTATGATAAAGCCACTCAACAAACTAGGACTAGAAGGCAACTTCCTCAACGAGGTAAGAGCGTGTATGAGCCAGGCGTGGTGGCTCCCAGGTGAGGCAAGAGGATCTCACATTTGAGGCCAGCCTAGGCAACTTAGCAGATGCTGTCTCAAAACAAAAGGGCCGTGGATGTAGGCCCGTGGCAGAGCATTTGCCCGGCATTTGTGAAGACCTGAGTTCAATCCCCAGCACCAAGGAGAAAAAAGGGCATCTACAAAAACCCACAGTTAACATCATAATAATGGTGAAACATAGACGCTTTCTTTGTAAATCAGGACCAAAACAATCATGGCGAGGAAAGTACTAACCAGGGCAATTATACAAATGAGAGAAACAGGCATCAAAACTGGAAAAAGTAAAGCTGTCCTGTATTCACAGACCACATGATCTTACATGGAGAAAACCCTGAAGTGTCTACACTACCGCTAATACATCGAGCATGGTTGCAAGATAAAAGATCAGCATACAAAAATCAGTTGTATTCTTACACACTAGCAATACACAATCCAAAGTGAACTTAAGAAAACAATTCCACCTGCAATAGTACTGAAAAGAAAAAAACAGCAATAAATGTAACTTAAGAAGTGCAGCATTTATACCATAAAAACTACCAAACAATGTTGAAAGAAATTAAAAATCTGGCACATTTATAAAAGCAGCACACTGGGTCTAGGTTGGGACTCTACCCACTGTTTGAAGAAGCTTGTCATCTATTTTCCACAACTCTCATAGCCCAGGGAGAGAATGAAATATGCCAGGCATAACAAGAATTACCCTGTCACACCCACGCCACCTTCAGGAACAACAGCAGCCTTCAAAAGCAGCAGGACGACTTGGGAGCAAAGCCTAGAGCCTACTGACTTAATGGTGAGATGGAAGAAAGCTGCAATAGGTTATAAGGAGGTTTTAAAAAACAAAAACGAGGCCCAGAAAACCAAGCATTTCCATGCATCACTTCCCCATACTTTAGGCTTGCAATGGGGATGCACTAAATCCTTTTACCCAACCAAGTATTTACCAGCATGCGCTATGCATCAGTGTAGGCTGGGGGTGGATCGGCTCGTCGTTATATCCCCAACACCTAACAAGGGGGCTGGAACATGTTTATCCTGGTCACCTCTCTCCTGGCCACCCACCCAGCAGGAGCTCACACCCCAGAATGCAGTTCTCTGTACCTCCTCTGCCTCCTACTCCTTTCACCATGATCCGTTAATCATGAGTAAAGTGGAGTTGTGGGAAATGCAGGAGAGAAAGAAGAAAGAACCACAACAACGCACTTAGCTAAGGGAAAGATGGATACAGACACACTACTTTGAGCCTGGAGGGTTATAAGAGTTCTGAGCTTGGTGCAGAGCTCTTTCTCACTTCAAAGAACTCCTCTTGGCATTTTAAACTTGGATATCCACAGTGCCAGTGCTGGATACTTCCATACACCATAAACATCCATCACTCCATCCATGATCCACCATGAACACCCATTCATCCCTCCACCCATGCATTTATCTATCCACCATGAATATCCATCCATCCCTCCATCCACCATGAACACCCATCCATCCCTCCACCCATGCATTTATCTATCCACCATGAATATCCATCCATCCCTCCATCCACCATGAACACCCATCCATCCCTCCACCCATGCATTTATCTATCCACCATGAATATCCATCCATCCCTCCATCCACCATGAACACCCATCCATCCCTCCACCCATGCATTTATCTATCCACCATGAATATCCATCCATCCCTCCACCCGCCATGAACACCCATCCATCCCACCCATCCCTCCATCCGTGCATCTATCCATCCACCATGAATATCCATCCATTCCTCCATCCATGCATCTATCCATCCACCGTGAATTTCCATCCTTCCCTCCGCCCATGCATCTGTCTATCCACCATGAATATCCATCCATCGCTCCATCCACCATGAACATCCAGCCAGCCTTCCATCTACCACGAACATCCATGCACCCTTCATCTCTCCACCCACAATGAACGTCCATCCATCCACTATCCATTCATCCACTCACCCTGAACATCCGTCCATCCCTCCATACCTGCACCCACCATGAACACACATTCATCCATCCCTCCTCCACCATGAACATCTATCCATCCGTCCATCCCATCGGCAACCCTCCATGGCTCCTCCCTAAGCCGAGACCCATATGCTCCCTGTGTACCCGCACACTCAAGGCTTCCTCGGAGCGTCCCGTGCAGAGTGCTCCTTTCCCGCTCCCCCGTCCTCCAGCTGACGGCGCCCGCGGCCACCGTGCGCTCCCAGGCACCGCGAACCCCGCACCCGGCCCGCGGTAGAGGGAGCGCGGCGGGGTCCGCACACCCCCCGGGCGTCCCTCGGCCGGAGCCTGGGGCCCCACCTTTGCGCTCCGCGTCGCTGTCCGCGTCGCTGCCGAAGAGGTCCTCCATGTCCGCCATCGCACCGCACCGCGGCCACCAGCCCCGCGGGGGCCACCGCGCCGCTCTTTTCGGTTCAGAGCTGACGGGACGCGACAGTGTCGCAAAGCCTCACGGGCGGAACTACTTTCCGGCCGTGACCGACTTCCGGTTCCGCGCGCCAGGGAGCCCCGCCCCTCGCCGGCGTCTCTCCTTCCGCCGAGCGCTGTCAGCCGCTGGCTCCCGGCTTGCGCTCTGGACTGCTTCTCCCTCGTAGGAGCTGTCGGGGAGTCCAGACCTCTCCGTTTACGCGGGTGACCGCTATTGATAATTTACCGTATTCGTAATCGAGTCAGATTTCCTTGGTTTTGGTTTTGTTTTGTTTTGTTTTTGCGTCGAGAGTGTCATGTGGTCCAGGCTGGCTTTGAACTCACTAAGTTGCCCAGGATGGCCTGGAATTCGCGATCCTCCTGCCTCAGCGTCCCTACGACAGGTGTTCGCCACTACACCAAGCAGACTTTATTTTTTATTATTAAAAATACTGTTTTCATTTTGCAACTAGTTTATACGGACTGTGTGGTTGGAGCATCTTGACGGCGAAGCAGACAATAAGGATGATACGATGTGATCTGATGCGGGTTGAGCAGAGACAGACCCAAGAGCTGAGCAGAAGGGGAGGCTGGGATGGACACTGCTTTCACTAGTTGTTCTTCTGTTTTGTTTTGTTTGTTGTTTGTTTTTTATGCTATCCATGTATTTTGGTTCTCTAGAGTACTGGAAAAGAAATTCTAAGAGCATACAATCTCCTTTTTTTTTTTTTTTTTTTTTTTTCATTTTAAAACCATTAGCGTCTTTAGTCCATGTGTGCAGCACACGGTAATCACACTCATTGTGCATACAGCAGACCTCAATTCCCTTTTCATGCCCTCCCCCTCCCTCAAATGTTAATTTACTTTTTAAAAAAATATGTTAACAAATAGCTTTCTTTAGTTTAATTTTTTTAGTTTTTTGAGACAAGGGTCTTGCTATGTAGTTCAGCCTGGCCTTGAACTCATGATGTGGCACAGACACCTCAAACCCTCAGCAATCCTCCTGCCTCAGCCTCCGGAGTGCTGGGATTACAGTATGCACCACCACCCCTGGCTAGCTTTCTTTAGTTTTAAATGACTATATTTTTAAACAAAAAACTAGAAGGTTAGGGTTAAGGCAGAGTAGTGCCCAGGCTGCCACCCTGTGCAGAAGCCAACTGGGACTCTGGGACTCTGCCATTCCATGGCAGATGGAATGACGCAGGGAGCTTGGGTGAGAATATACAGAGAGGCTCTAGACCTGTCCTCCAAGGCCTGACAGGAACTTGCATGTTTTCTGGGTGGGCAGCGGAAGCCAGGGTTGGGGTTTGCATAGCCACCGTCACCTGGGGTATGGCAGTCCTGGTGGAATGACTGCCGTGCTGGGGCAGCCCAGCTCCCCACCTGGGGTGACTGGAGGTGACCTGGAGGGTGGCCCACTGAAGGCCAGTCCTACCCTGTGGTCTCTTCCTTAGGCCCAGCCCCTCAGTTCTGAGAGGGGAGTTCAGTCCTGAGTCCCAAACAGACTTGTCTCTGCACCTGTCATTCCTGGAACCTGAGGCAGCTTCGGAAACGAGGGCTGGAAAGGAAAGAATCACAGAGGACTTGAGGTCAGAACTCGACCAGACGGAGAGAGCTGGGCCGGTGGCGGGTCCTCGTCAAGGAACTGTCACAGAGACAGCAGAGGACGGGGCAGACCATGTGCACTGTGGTAAAGGACGGGGCACAACTGCGGGATGGATCAGCATGGTTATAAATGTGCACGCTTTCAGTTCCCACCTTTACGTCCAGCGTGTGGGCATTTTAAAAGGACGTTTTTCAATAAGTGGTACATAAAAAGTTTGTAATTGACACACTAAAAGCTAAGCAAACAGAAACCAAGGCATTATTAACTCCACAAACAACTAAATGAACGTCTATCTGCTACCTTTTGTGGCTCAGCTGCTAATAACACATGACACCTATAATAGCTTGTTCAAGGCTTTTTTTTTTTTTTTTTTTTTTTTTTCTCCGGTACTGGGAATCAAACTCAGAACCTTGTGCTTGCCTGGCAGGCGCTATGCTGCTGAGCTATATCCCCGGCCCTAAGACAGGTTTTGTTTTGTTTTGTTTTTTGAGACGGTCTCACTATGTAGCCCAGGCTGGCCTTGAATTCATAGCGATCCTTCTGCCTCAGCCTCCGAAGTGCTGAGACTACAGGCGTGCGCCACCACCTCCAACTCAAGGCAGTTTTAAGGGCTTTTTATGAGCAGGACTCCAGCCTTTGCCCACAACCCTTCAGCCGTATGTGTTTCATAGTTTAGATTTCCTGGATATCAGGAAGGGATACAAAGCCTGGACTCTGTTGCTTACTCTGCCCAGTGGGGGCTGAGCAATCGCCTGTAATTAGAGTAAAATTTCTATGGTAAAATGTATGGAAATTCCAACCAAGAGGGATAAGGAAAACTTTAAACAGCTTTAGGGCAGTTCAGGTCAGCATCAGCCCCCAAATGGGTTCAAGTTTCTGAGCTTTCGGACTTGAGCTTGTGGATGGGGATTGTGGAGCACAGTGAACGTGGACCCTGGGAGCTGAGTCCTGCTGCACGCCAGGGTCACAGAGGCCCCGCCTGTCACACCGACACACCGCTGGCCACACCCGCTTGTTGCGGCCATGCAGACACTTTGCATTCTAACCGGGGGAGGGCCGCTTGGCTTTGCCGACACTGCAAACACACACCCACGGCTTTAGTAAGGTGCAGCCGCTGCCCAACCTGTTGCCCGGAGCCAGGTCCTTTGTGCCAGGGAATAAAGATTCAATGCAGACACAGGCAGCAGCCGGGAGCCCAGGTGGAGTCTATTGCAGAGCAGACACGGAGAGACTCACGGGAGTTCTCCTGAGGTCCGGGCAGCTGGGTGATTATCATGCTTATCCATGATTTTTAGAGGTTCTTTCAGAATTGCCCACTTGTCTCTAAAGGAAAAATTTCTAGGTTGATTCTTTGGGAGTTTTTAAAATTGTTATTATTTTAGTTTGTGTGTGTGTGTGCGCGAGACAGGGTCTCACTCTGTAGTCCAGGCTGGCCTGGAGCTCATGGCGATCCTCCTGCCTCAGCCACCCCAGTGGTGGGATTACAGGTGTGCCACGGCCAGCCATTCTAGATTTAAATTTCCATTTTGCCAGGCCCATTACAAAGCTGTCGTTAAAATCTAAATATGCCGGGCATGGTGGTGCATGCCTGGAATCCCAGAAGACTTAAGCAGGAGGATGGGAAATTTGAGGCCAGCCTAGGCTACACAGAGTTCAAGGCCAGGCCATCCTGGACTGTGTAACAATACCCTGACTCAAAGCCAAAGCCACAAACAAAAAACAGCGTGTGTGTGGACAAACTGTTTTCCCAGCTGAAGTTATGAAAGCTATTTGAACGTAACGCTGACGACCTCTGAAGAGTTTTCAGGGAGCCCAGGAAAAAAAAGACAGTACGCCTCCCATAATTAAATTTAAGCTGTTTTCCAAAACAGTAGCAAACCCTTTCCCGCCCTAACCCAACTCGCTTTGTGAGGCTCAGCGTGGCCGCAAGCACCAGGGAAGCGCGAGCGAGGGGACCCTGACGGCCGGGAAGGGCTCCGGGCGCTTCCTACGGAAGCCGCGTCGGCAAACGCGCTCGCCGCTTCCGGACGGGGTGGGATGGGCTCCGGGCGGCGGCCGCAGTTACCCGGCCTGTCCTCGGACGACCTCGCGGCGGCGCCGCGGTCAGGAGGCGGAGGGGTGGGGCGGGAGGCGCGGGCGGGGCCTCTGGTGGGCGGGGCCTCGACGAAGGCGAGGGGAGGAGGCCGCGGGCACCCAGCGCTGGCCACGGCGGGGTGAGGAAGGAGGGCGAGAAGAGGGCGGTGGTCAGAGACGGGGCGAGGAGGGGACGGAGGCGACTGTCTAAACGCTCAGCGCGGAAACAGCAGCGAGGCGGGGACACCGGAGCGAGGGAGGGCACCCCGTGGCTCGGCCCGAGGCGGGGCGCGACCACGCGGAGCCACGGCGCCTGCGCGGAGCTGCGGGTCTCCCGGGTCCCGGGGGCGCGGGGCGAGCGGCTGCGGAGGCCGCCGGAGGCCGCCAGGGGGACCGCTTCCTGCGCGGGAGCAGCTCGCGCGCACCTCGCCGTTCTCTGTAGCAAGAACTGTGTGTGTGTGCGCGCGTGCGTGTGGAGGGGCCGCGTATACAGAGGACAGCGGACCTGAACAACGCTGCCATCGAGTCCTTGTCCTTTAATATCAAAAGAAGGCCGTGTTTGTCCACGGTTCCTCTTTTTCCCCAGTTAGCGCCAACAAGCTGCTGGGAGTGCCACTTGTGTTAGATGCTTGCCGTATGTGTGAGGCCCTGGGTTCTGTCCCCAGCATTGGAAAAATTTTCAACTAAGTTTTTACCACAGAGTCTCACTATGTGGTCTAGATAGGCCTTGAACTTCAGATCCACCTGCCTCAGCCTCCCAAGTCCTGAGATTACAGGCATGCACTACCATGCCTGGCAAATAAAACAGTATTTCTAAGACTAGCAAACACAAGGGAAGTATTTTTCAGCTGTAGGCACTCTAACTTGCATGTGTCTGTAAGTTATATTTTATTAAGAGTCAGGGTCTCACGATTTTCCCCAGGCTAGCCCTGAACTCCTGGGCTCAAGTGAGCCTCCTGCCTCAGCCTACCAAGTAGCTGGAACTAGAAGAGTGCAGTCCTGTGCCTGGCTAACGGGTATATTTAAATAGAGTAACTGCTACCTTTTTTTTGGGAAATAATTTTTATTTTTCTTGGGCTCCATAAATGGGAAATTTCTATAAAGTGTCCACTGGCCAGGTGCGGTGGCACACACCTATAATCTCAGCTACTTAGGAGGCTGAGGCAGCAGGATCTCAAGTTTGAAGCCAGCCTGGACAATTTACAGTAGCAAGACCCTGTCTCAAATTTTTTTTTAAAAAGGTCAAAAGGGCTGAGGATGTAACTCAATAGTAGAGCCCCCAATTCAATCCAAAAGATAAACTTACTGAAGAGTCCACTAAAGATTTTATTTCCTTTGCTGCAGTTTATCTCCTTGCTCATCAAGGAAGTGAAGGCAGGCTAACTCCTTCACTTGGGTGGTTGTCATTTTTAGGTAAATGACACATGACATATGAATAAATTCTACTCTGAGACATGCCAACATTCATGTGCACACTTTTTATTTCCTGCTTAATACAGAATCAAGATTGGGATGGGGGCAGGGTAGAATCTTGGACCTAAAATGCCAACAAAAAGGACCTAAAGGGACAGCAGCCTATGGGTGACTTGGGCTTAAGTCTGGCCTGGCTAACATATTAGGCACTAGAAATAGTTTTCTCTAGTTAGCATCAAGTACAATTCCAAAACAATCATGAATCCTAAATGTTGACCTGAACCTGACAATAAAAATCAAAACATCCTAAAACTATCCTTACTTTTGACTCTGTAATTGCATATCAGAGAATTTATCTTAGGAAAATAAGAGAGTCACATGAAGATTACAAGGGTGTATACTATTATTATTTATATTAATGAAAAATATTAGAAATGCTAAAGTAGGGAATTAAGTAAAATGTGTCAGCAGACATTCATAAACTGAAACAGTATCCGATTATTTTATTATTTTATTTTTTTAACTTTATTTTGAGACAGAGTCTCACTATGTAGTCCAGGCTGGCCTTGAACTTGTGGCGATCCTCTTGCCTCAGACTCCTGAGTGCTGGGATAACAGGTGTGCAACACCATGCCCATCTAGTATCCAGTCATTTAAATCAGATTTTTAAAGGCATTTTCATGTACTAGTGATGAGAATACAAAAAGGATTTTTTTTTTTTTCAGTACTAGGGATTGAACCCAGGGCCTTTGCACTAAACTATATCCTCAGCCCTTTTTAATTGTTTTTTTTTTTTTTTTTTAATTTTGAGACAGTCACACTAAGTTGATAAGTTGCCCAGGCTGGGCTTGAATTTGGGATTCTCCATAATCCTCAGAGTGCTAGGATTACAGGCCTGTGCCACCAGGCCTGGCTTGAAAGTACAAACTATAAATGCATGTAGTCTGCAATTCAGTACTTCTATGTCTAGAAATTTATCTTGAGAAAATCATTAGGCAGATATGCAAATCTGCAGACGAAATGTTCACTGGAAACTTTGTCCTTAATAGCCAGAAATTAGACCCAAGCCAAACTCCCATCAGTGGAGAATTGTTCCAGTGTACGCTCTTGCAGCCAGCGGCAGGGCACCAAGCAACAATCAGAGGGGATCAGGCAGGGCTGGGAATGCAGCTCTACGCCGGGCCCTGGGCAGGGCGCTGGCTCCTGTCCCCGCGCAGGCGGAGGTCAGGTGGGTGAATGTATGTTGCAGAGCGAGTGTTTTGTGTGGTTCAGCCTCCATGACCAGTTATGAAAGTGGAGACTGTTTATGTAAGCAAATATTTAACCATGTAGAAAGTGTCTAGCAGGATATGGATGGTGATGTGCTCAGCAAGTTCAAGGTCAGCTCTCCAGAAAAAACCTGGCCCCGCCATGAGGTGTTTGCCAATCCCACCGTGTGAACTCCTGCCGGGCTATTTCAGGCTCTCCCGATAGGAAACCCAGAGTCTTCGCCAAGCGAGGCCGCACGCGAGGACTCAGATCCAGAACGGAGAGACTTTCGTGGCTTCTGCACACGTTCTTGCGAGAGGGAGGGTATTTGGTTTTGTTTTTGTCTTTTTGTGATGAAATTGTACCACTGTTTTAATCCACAAAAAGAATAAAAATGCCAATTAGAAAAATAAACTTCTAAAAATGTTTAAAGACATGAGGAGATGCTTATGACACATTGTCAATAAAAATAATGTGTCACGGGCTGGGGGTGCAACTCAGTGGTAGAGCACTTGCTAGTTAGTGCTAGGACCTTGGTTCGACCTCCAGTGCTGGGGCAACAGAAGCATTTTGTATGATCCCTTTTTTTCTTTTTTTTTTTTTTTTTTTTAGACAGGGTCTCACCATGCCGTTCAGGCTGGCCTCGAACTCACAGTGATTCTCTGCCTCAGCCTCCCAGGAGCTGGGATTATAGGTAAACGCCACCATGCCTGGCCTAATTTCATTTTTTAAAAGGAAATACACACTATTTACAGAGGAAAATGTCCGAAAGGAAGTAGATGAAAATGTGTATGGTAGTTACAGCTGAATGACAGACTTCTGGATGGTTTTTGGTTTTTGTTTCACCTGTCAATATTTCCCATACTTTCTACAAATGTTTTTATAATTATATAACGCCTTCATAATCAGAAGAAATCATGACACAGAAAATACTGCCTTGTCTCGGCTCTGACCTCTTAGGTAGCAATTTTGTCCCTTTTGGGCTGTCGTTACAGTAGTCAGAGCATACAAATATCTTAAAATGTGGACAAGGGGAATTTTTTAAAATTTTTCTATCTTTAAAAGGTAACGAGAATTCATTTTCGTTTTTACTTATGTGGCCCAATAGCTTGAAATGTTAGAAGTTAGCCCTTGCCAGATGGGGTGACACACGCCTATAATCTCAGCTCTCTGTGAGGCTGAGTCAGGAGGATTGCAAGTTTAAGGCCAGCCTGGGCAACTTAGTGACTTGTCTCAAAAAAACAAAAAAGAAAGAAAACCCTGACTTGATCAGCTACTACCACAGTCCCTGCCCTAAGTTTTTATTTTTATTTTTTCTGGAGTGGGCATCAAACCCAGGGCCTCACGCATGCCAGGCAGGGACCCCACCACTAAGCGACACCCATTAGCACCCTCCTCTACTTCTGGCCCAGGTTACCGCGGCCAGCTTTAACCTCTGTTCTTGCGTCTGCCATCGGTACGATCCGCACTGTAGTTAGAAAGCATTTGGGAGGGGTGCGTGCGTGGTGCCAAGAGACTGACCACCCTAAATGTGCCTTCCCTTTTCATTTTGCTGAGAGGCCTCTAATGGCAACTTGCCCAGGAGCGCCTCCGGCGAGCTGGCGCTTCTGACGATCGCAGGACACGCTGCCATCCAGACAGAAACCGCCGCAGGGCGTACCTCAGATTGTTAGCGAAGCTTTTCTCCGCAGTTGGCAGGATTGGGAGGATTTTGTGCTGCAAGCTTTGTGTTTCTGAAATGTTTCAACAAAACCCTAGGTTACTTTTGCAGTGCAGAAAGTAATAAAAGCAAGGAGGGAATTTTTTTGTCAAGTCGCCACTGATTGGAGGGTGAATTCACAGCTCCTTTCATTTTGTCCAAAATCTACCCACCTCGTAAAACCTGTCCAGGCCGCATCAGCCCCGAACAGATAACCCATTTCTCTGAATTTCCATTGCCTCCTGACTCTGACACTTAGCTTTGAATTTTATCACACACACTTAGCATTACTAAGCAGTTTCACAGTTAATTTATGGACACTTAAGGATGGGGTTTATATTTATTCTTTGTTCTCAGTGCTGGGATTGAACCCAGGGCCTCATACATGCTAAGCAAGTGCCCTACCACCGAGCCATACTCCCTGTCCCTGTGTTTATGATCCCACAAGTGCCTCAACAATTCCCGAGCTGTAGTGGATGGTCACAAAGTGTTTATTAAATTAGTTTGCTCCGTGTGGTGGCACATGCCTGTAATCCTGGCACTCAGGAGGCTGAGGCAGAGAATCATGGCAAATGCAAGGCCAGCCTGGGCTACACAACTACACAGTGAGACCCTCAAGTGAATCTCAAAAAAAAAAAAAAAAAAAAAAATTAGTTTGTAACCTGACATCTAAGGAAACTAACAATAATATGAAAGATTCTTTTTTTTTTTTTTTTTTTTTCTTTTTGGTACCGGGAATCAAACTCAGGACCTTGCACTTGCCAGGCAGGCACTTGTGCCACTGAGCTATATCTCTGGCCCCGAAAGGTTATTTTCTTAGAGATAACCCCACAGTAAATTGATTAGAAAGAATCAGAGTTTATAGGCTAAAAAAGAAAATATTTATAGGATAAAAAATAAAAGAAACATGTGAAAGAGAAAATACTATATTTGTTTCTTGTGGCTGCAACAGTTACCACAATTTGGTGATATAATGCAACAAATCCATTCTTTCCCAGTTTGGAGGCCAGAAGCACATTGGGCACTGCAGGGCGTTGCCCCTGCCTGGGCACCAGGAGACCATTCCTCACCTCTTGCCTCACCCTGGCGCCTGCGCCTGTCAACGCGTTGCCACCATGCCCAGCTTTCCTTCCCTGTCCTTTCCATGAGAAAAGTAAACACCTTTCTCTTCTATAAGGTAGACAATTCACATATTCTGCCAGAAAGGGCTACAAGAAGTTGAACTGTTTCGAAGAGTATACCCCATAAAGAAAAATCAACAGACATGCTCAGACTCGCATGGTGTTTGGATTCAACAAGCTCGTACAGAGCCTCATCTACACGTACGGCCTCTGGGAGTAAAGAGATGAACAGGGGATGGTGTCTGTCTCCAGGGAACTCGGCTCTGGTCCATAGGAGTGCTAGCTACAGTACCAGACGGAGGGGCACAGGACTGTGGGGCTCCCGAGCCCCTGTGAGGGGCTGGGAAAGGGTCTTGTCCAGGCAGCGCTTTCTCATGGGCCTGCAGGGGCCGGGGGCCTGGCTGGCAGTGGTGGCGTAGGCGGCTCGGCTCTCCGGGCAAATATAATTTAACAGACACAGTGGAGACAGAGCCGGCCCGCAGCCAAAAGGGAGTGAATCTCAGGTAACACGTCTACTAAACATGAACTTGAAGAAGAGGGAGCTGGGCTCTGTCGGTTCTCCCCCGCCCATCCTGTGTGAATTGGTTCACAGCCACTGTGTGGGGTCCTGAGGTCTGCAGGGGTCTCAGTGTGACCCCCAGTGCTGGGGTCAGTGCTCAGGTGGCTGTGTGTTGCAACCCTTAAGAGCCGGAATTTAGGGCAAGATGACTGGGTCCCCGGGCGCAGTCCCTGGAAGGGATCAGCAGCAGGTTAGTCATGCTCAAGACAATGATCATTAGAGACTAGACCAGCCCTTTCCTGCCACCAGGCTCCCTGTCTCAGCATGTTGCGTTGAGGCCATCTCTAAGGTGTGGGGTAGGGAAGGGGTCTTCACCAGAGTCCAAACTGATGGCCTCTGGCCGACCTCCAGCTCCAACATTGTGAGCGACATGAATCTCCTAAAGCACTTGGTCCCAGGCGTTTTGATACAGCAGCGGAAGAGAGACCCATACAGAGCCAGTGAAGGTGGCCATCAGTGGTTAAGGATATGGGGCTGGGGGTCCAGAGAGGCAGGTCGTGCTGGGCCAGGGGACGAAGTCCAGGAGGGAGGAGGGGGTCCTGTGTGGTGTCAGGTGCTGGAGCCCATACAGGGGACATGGCTGTCCATATGGGGCAGAGAGAGAGCGAGGGGAGCCTGGCGTGGGTGTCCAGTCCAGCTTGGGTGAGGGCACACAGCTCAGGGCAAGGCGCCCGTTCAGGAGGAGGAGGCGCAGGGCAGAGCAGCAGCTCACGCAGGTGAGCAGGGCGGTCACTGTGGGAGGAGAAGAGAGAGGGGAAAAATCCGTGTTCTTTCTGCTCCTGACTCTCTTCTCCCCGTCAGTGCCTGACGTCTGACACCAGATTCTGCCTGACACGGCTGGGATCCCTAACTCAACACGACGCTGTCTTCCTGGACAAAGGGTCAGGTCCCACAGCTGAGGGCCCAGATGCCAACCACAAGTCCTCACTGTGACCTGTGCCCCTGGCCCACTGGCTAGAAACCTGGGTTCGCGTGACCCTCCCCTCTGGTCTGGTTACTTTGCTGGTGCAGCCTGTAGACTCTGGGGAGCACTTCACATATGTCGCCCACCAAGTATGAAGGCTGTTGCCAAGGAGATGGGACAGAGGGAACAAGGGACCTCTCTCAGGGGCCCCCACCTCCAGGTGCAGCTATCTGGAAGCTCTCCAAACCTGTCCTTGGGAATGTTTTGTGGCTTTATAATGTAGGCACAATTGATTACATCGCTTACAGTCAACCCTCAGCTCCTCTCCCTCCCCTCCAATCACAGGCTGGTTCCCATGGCAACCAGCCCATTCTGAGGCTACTGGGGAGCAGCCAAGGGTCAGCTCATCCGTGTGAAAGATGCTCCTCTCACCGGAAATTCCAAGGGATTTCGGAGCTTAGGGCCAGGTGCTCTTTCAACTCAGGAAATTACAAAGGTTCTAGGAGATCGGAGGCAGGAACCAGGATCAGTGACCTCACTTTAGAACAAAGATTGTCCTGGCATCCCTATTGCTCAGGTAATCACAAAGGTTTTTGGAGTTCACGCTAGGAAGCCAGGGTAAAGCCAAATATATATTTTACAATATCACAGGCAGTCATGGGAAGTTTTTACATACAGAACAATTGATTAATTAAGTCATCATATTAAGGACAATGGGAATCAGGTTTGCACCGGTAGAGATGGGAATTACCTACATGGAAAATGAAGAAACTAGAAGAACTAGTTGGGGTTGGGTCGGAGTTCGGAGGGACAGTGTGAACCCATGATTTTGAACATACACAGATGGGTATGAGAATGCAGATGTAAATGCACGTGTGTGTGAACGTGCACATACGTGTGTGTACAAATGCATACTTCCATATACACATGTAGGTATGTCTCATACATGGCCCAGCTCTTTCCACACACAGGGCCTGTGGACAGTGGCGCTGTGTCAGCACAGCGAACATGAAATGCCCGATCTCACTTTCTAGGTACCAAACTCCAGCAAAAGGACCTGAGGCTCCTGGCAAAATGGTTGATTCCAGGGCTGGGGCATGCGAAATACCAAGTAAGCTTGGAATGTCTTGTGTAGTAACAAGAGGTACAAAAAGAACAAGGGAGACATGTCCAAAGGATAAAGAGCCAAACTGGAGGGGCCCCTGCGGGCCAAGTGTGGAGCCACTGAGCAGCACAACGATGCCAACAGTAATGGGTGGCAGCCCGCCAAATACTAGGGGGATCTCTTCACTCTTTATATCAGTGCAGATATAAACAAATCCACACACAGGGCATTTTCTCCATCAAAGACTTCATTACAGAGGGAAAAAGAGGAACTTCACAGTGACAAAGTTGGGCAGATGCTGCCTTAATCAAGTGATCAAAGTCACAGCCATTGGGGGTGGGACAGAGGGGACCGCATCGTGGCCACGGGTAGGTAGGGACAGAGTCACTCCTCTGATCCACCTCAGGTGAGCCCCCACTGAAGTAGAGTGTTCTGTGACAGTGGCCTGTCATTTTGGAAAGTGCCAAGTTGTGATGAAAGCAAAAAAAACTAAGGCTCTGTTTCAGATGGAGACGACCGAGGAGCCACGCATTTTCACTGTAGAAGGGGCAATCTTGGGACCACCGGCGCTGTCGGAGTGGAGCCTGAGGACCACGAGATGCAGCCCGGTGTCGAGTTCCCAATGTTGAGACTGCCCTGGGGTGCTCCAGGTGAACGTGGGGTGACGGGGCATGTCCACAGTGTGGGTTCTGCAAAAGTAGCCTGAGTCAGAGTTGGGTGTCCAGGGTGTGTACCGGGGAAAGCAGGAAGCGAGCTTCGCCAGGACAGCGTGCGGAGGCCCCGCCTTAGCTGACCCAGGAGGGGCTCAGAGCAGAAAGGGGTCCCCCGGGCCATCCCTTGGCCAGCCTGGCCTGGTGAGCTCTCTAGGCCATGGGCACAGAAGTCTGCCTCTCTAGGTTCAGCCCCAGGCTGCTCTTGCCCTGACTTCTTCATTTGTCGTTTGTTCTGCTGGTTTGTTTTTCAGTCCTAGGTACTGAACCCAGCGCCTTTGCACTGAGCTCCGTCCCCAGCCTGGAGTCAGACAACTAACTGGCAGAACTGGGGTCAGGATGAGGTTTGCCAGCTGCTGGCAGTGCCAGGATGCCACCAGATTTTTCTGGTTTCAGAGGATGGTGGGAGGCCTTGTCTCCTTCAAAACTTTCAGGGGTCATCTGCATGTGAGCTCATGTAGGAAAAATCACAGGCTGAGATGTCCCCCAAAATAGTAAACATCAAGCAGAGGGATCTAAAGTGGAAAAAAGCTGGGTGTGGTGGCACATGCCTGTCACCCCAGCACTGGGGAGGCTGAGGCAGGAGGATCATCAAGAGTTTGAGGCCTGCCTGGGCTACATAGTGAGTTCAAGGCCAGCCTGAACTACATAGCGAGACCCTGCGGAAAAAAGTGAAGAAAGGAGAAGCACAAAGCTACATGAGAGGACAGGAGGGTGGCATATGAGTTTCATTCTGGACGGATCCGGGCTGATGTGTCTAAGGTTGTAGGTCTGAAGGACCTGGAAAAGAACATGAGCTTAGGACTGTGTTCTGTTCTAAGGAAGACAACCTTGATTTACTATTGGCTTTTTCCTAAAGCCATGTAACAATACCATGCTGGGCCTCATTGCGAAGAATTTGGCAAAAGGAACTGAAAGCATTATTTGTCCTATATTCAACAACACAGCAATGAAGCATGACCCAGAATGTACATTTAATTCTTCTCAGAAACCTTAAAAAAGGATCTGAGAGATATACCAGTTCATAGAAAGTAGGAACTAAAAAAAAAAGAACCAAATAGATTCCCTAAGAAAAATGTTCCTTTAAAAATAGGGTTAAAGCTGGGCATGGTGGTGCACGCTTGTAATCCCAGCACTTGGGAGGCTGAGGCAGGAGGATTGCTGTGAGTTCAAACCAGCCTGAACTGCATAGTGAAACCCTGTCTCAAAAAGGACCAAAAAAAGAAAAAAAAAAAAAAAAAAAAAAGGGTTAAATAAGCCAGGTGTGGTAGCACCGGGAGGATCTCTGCAAATTCAAGGTCAGCCTGGGTCTAGCTAAGTTGTTAAATTACCCAGGCTGAGCTTGGACTTGTGATTCTCCCGCCTCAGCTTCCAGTATGCTGGGATTACAGGTATGCAACACCAGGCCTGGCTCCTGTGTTCTTAGTGGGGTGGCATCCACTGGGGAACCGTCTCTTGGGCTCAGTTGGCATGTTGGTTGCGGAGCCCGATCACCCCTGGTGAAGCTACAATCCAGCTGTTCAAACTGCAAGTTGGAAAGGTTGGGCCCTTCCCAGGGACAGGGTGACATTACGACCGTCAATGACCTTTTCCTCTACGGGTCTCCCAGGCACTAGCACTTGGTGGTGGTGTTTCTGAGCATGAAGATACAGACAGTACATGTGTACAGCTAAGTTATGTTCCCCAAAGTTCATTTCTAACCTGGTTCTTTCAAACTGGAAATGCATGTTCCTGAGCCCCTGTGTTATAACCCTGGTTGGGTTCCCAGGCCAACTCTTGGTCCCCATTTAGCCACATGCAGCTCCCCTGTGAGACTGCAGAGCTGTGACCTAGGACACCATTGCTCTGGAAAAGTGTGCCCAGCAGGGAACAAGTTTTCCTTTCCTACCCCTGAGCTGGGATCCTCCTGCCTCAGCCTCCCAAGTGGGCTAAAGGAGCCATGGCAGGAGCAGCCCTGGCCTCCACACTGGTCAGAGCTGTGCTACCTGGGGGTGGGGTGTTGGGAAGACTTTCCCCGACCTGCTTTCCACTGGGCTTCCAAAGGTGCTTTGGGGGCATGGTTCTAGCAAGACTGGCTACAAAAAAGTGGAAAATAAAAATGCTGTTAAAAGTAGTAAAATTCCAAGGTGTGTGTGTGTGTGTGTGTGTGTTTGTGACATGCTGGGGATGGAACTCAGGGCCTCGAATGTGCTAGGCAAGGGCTATACACTGAGCTACACCCCAGCCTTTTCAATTTTATTGTGTGACAGGGTCTCACTATATTGGCCAGCCTGAATTTGAACTTGTGACTCTTCCTGCCTCAGCCTCCCATGTAGCTGGGATTACTGGTGTGCGCCAAACCTGATTATATCTAGAGCTTTTCCCCTTTCTTCTGTGGTCCCCTTTTGGACTTGTTATGGTGCTTTAAATGTGTGACTTAATGTCCTTTGACATAAGGAAAATTTTAAATACAATTCATTAACATGAATTTAATAATTTTTATAATGTGCAAAGCCACTTTTAAATACAAATTACATGCCAGGGACTCAGGAGGCTAAGGCAGGAGGATTGCCGTGAATTCAAGGCTAGCCTGAACTACATAGCGAGACTCTGTCTCAAAAAACAAACAAAAAAACAAAAGTGAGGGGTGTGAAGCAGGGCACGGAACCAAGTGTGGGTCTCTCTATGCTTGGGCCTGGGGCAGTGGGGTGGGGGACCTCAGAGCCTGGGTCAGGGCCCACAGGGACAGGGCTGGTGGCCACCTGGGCAAGAGGTAGCATCACAGGCTGAGCAGCAGAGCAAAGTCCTTCTAGAGACGCAGTAACCTCCTGCCCAGGGAGCCGGGTGGTGTCCTCAGAGCGCGGAGGGCAGGGAGGGCGGGATGTAGAGGGCGGCTCCGCCCGGTGCCTGGCTGCAGGACGCCCTGTCTGTCCCCACATGTGGCGGGCCTGCGGCCAGACTGGGCCAGTTGTTCTCCAACCTGAGCCAACTTAACAGTCTGACTGGTCCCTGAGGTTGGAGTTTCTAATGTGACAGTCTCTAAAAGCAGGGGCGCCCATCCGTGCTCGAGCTGGGGTGGGGGCGTGCAAGATAGGAGCAGGACGGGGGCAGAGTCCAGGGAGGACACCTGGGGGCTGAATTTCCCTCAGCAGAGCGGCACCATCCGAGCTTCTCTTCCATGGTGCGCATGCGTGCGTGTGTGTGCACGCGTGTGTGTGTGTGCGAGGACTTTTGTATTGCTAGTTCCATCCTACCCTTTCTACAAATGTGTCTCACTTCCAGAAAACACTGACTTCCAAGGCAGATTCATTAGAGGGAGGGGATACTTGTATTATGTAATTATTGGTTTTATGAAATTATCCCAAATGTATTTCCCAATATACTAAAGTATTTACTTATGTAACCATGATTCAACAAGTGTACAGATTTTTGTTTCAGGAACTGATTACAAGGAAAGTCAGGTTTGGTCAAAAAATTTAAGTAATTAAAAACATTTTTTATTTGTCCATGTCTGCAGTTCATAACGAGCACATCCTCGTGGGGAGCTGGTGCACATACAAACGCACTCCATTCTTTCTATGCCCCTCCTCCTCCCTCCATGTCTTGGTCCCCTTCCCATTTGCAAAACATCTCTCTCCGTTTCCTATTATCTATCTTTTATTTTGTTCTTTAATTTATTTTTAAACGTTGGATTTCTCAGGTAAGAGAAACCATGCGATATTTAAGCCGTGTGTCTGATTTATTTCACTTAACATTACGGTCTCAGAGTGCATCCTTTTTCCTACAGAGGACTCAGATAATTTTGGTAATTTTGGGGTCTTCTCTATGAAAACCCCTGTACCGTAGCCTGGGCCAACCTTGGGCCTTCTCCACGACACCCCAAGCCCCCACAGTCTTTGAGCACAGTCAGTCCTCAGCGTCCTGCCTCTGTGTTTGCACGTTCACCTATTGCTGACATTCACTTGGGCCACCAAATCAGTACCGCACTTTTGCAGTCATTGTTGAACACACAGAGACAAAATGTACGCGTCACCTTACATGGCAATTCCCAGCTGAGGTGGCACAAGGTGACACGGCCTCCCAGCTGGAGTCTCACTCAGACAGTGGCCCTCTGGTGGCCTCCTTACTGCCCCGTTTCCCCAGTTTGCTTTGTATTGATTTTGCTGTTTGCAGTGGCCCTGGCCCAGCGCTGTCCAGCCTTCTTGGTGCCAGGGGCTGGCAGTTGCCCTGGGGACAAAGGGCGAGGGTCAGAGAAGTGTCATGCGTCAGGAGCCACACTAGTGCGGGCTGGGAGTTCAAAGTCATCGTGGCCACAGTGAATACTGTATCAGGTGTCTAAGCGGAGGTCTGTTTCCCCAGCAGCCACAGCTCTGCGTTCACTGATTCCGTGTTCATGGTGACTGTAGTGCACTCAGCTGCAAGGAACAATGCGAAGCCACCATCTTTGGCAATGAATTTCCTTTGCAGATCAAGTTACAATGTGGCCTTCTAGAAACCACATCTGCTGGGTGTGGTGGCACACACCTATAATCCCAGCACTTGGAAGGCTGAGGCAGGAGGATTGCCTGAACTACATAATGAGACCCTGCCTCAAAAAATCCAAAAAAACCACATCTGGGAGAGCAGCCACTTGAAATTAAGAGTGTAAACAGAGATGCACAGGCGCTGCAAGTTGGAGACCCTGGGCTGTCACCCGCCTGCCCTGCTGGCCCCTCCTCTCTGCGGTTCCTCTCATGGCACTGCCAGGCACCACTGGTCCCTGATTGGATGCTTCCGGCCACGCGGAGCTCACCCCAGGAGTCCTGCCATGTGGCTCAGGTCTAGAGCAGAGCTTTCTTAGCCAGAATCCTCCTTGGCCTTGGAACTAGACTCCAAGCAGGGGCAACAAACCTCTCTCCTCTGCAAAGACTCTCACTGAAGGTCACCTGAGCACGCTGAGCAGGTCCCATCCCTACATCACATCTCTTTTAGGGAATGTGGTTTCCACCCCTTCCTTAACATTTGTTAGGAGTGGCAGCTCTTTTTATGTGGTATCTATGTCTGGACACACACATCTGGAAGTCCCGAGCAGAACCTTGTGGGGCTGGTATCCTGTGACCGGGACACTTCTCTATCAACACACTGTGCTACATTTTGCCAGCTTTCCTCACACTCCATGGACATCCGCACTTCTTCACATCATCAGGTCAGGCAAGTCTCCCAAATCTGGGCCCTTTTATTTTTATTTATTTATTTATTTATTTATTTATTTATTTATTTATTTTTGGCTTAAACAACAGACATTTGTTTTTTCACAGTTTTGGAGGCTGGGAAGTCTGACGTCTAGGTGGGGCCTTTTAAAATGATTCTTCTGCACAAAGATACTGTATTTATGTGCTACAGTCAAATGCCAGCTTTTAAAAAAGTCCTTACAGGGCCGGTGAGATGGCTCAGTGGCCTAAGCGCCTGCCTGGCAAGCGCGAGGGCCCGAGTTCGACTCCCGGAACCCACATACGAAAAAGGGGCCGGTGATATCACTCAGCAGCACGGGCGCCTGCTGGTGCTCAAGGTCCTGAGGTCGACCCCCGGTACCCACAAAAAAAAAAAAAAAAAAAAGTCCTTACAACCCATTTTGAGTAATTATTCTGCCTATTACCACACACTGATCCTTCTGAGTTTAAATGGAATAAGTACTTTAACTCAAAACACTGATTAAGAGATTACTCAGGACTGGACAAGCCTGGCATGGTGGCGCAGGCCTCTGGCCCTGGGTTCAATCCCCAGTACCGCCAAAAGTGGGAGTGGGGGAGGTACTGCTTTCCTTGAGAGGTGTCTTGGGCCGTAGTATCATGCCACCAGTCAGCTCTTCACAGCAACCCTTCTCTGCCATCACCAGAACCCACAACTCTCCCTTAGATCCACACGGTGTCTGCTTTCCTAGGTGACCAACAGACCAGCTCAGAATGTAGTAACCCTACAGGAGAGGAAGTGGCATTTCTGGGTACCGTCTTACTGGAAGCTGTGAAGACCTGTTACACATTCCCCGACATGCTGTGCTTAACCATTTATATGTTCAACAGATGTCGTGCTTGGTGTTCTATGTTGCTGAAACTATTTTCCTCCCTTTTGAAAATCTCCAGATTTGGCAGTTTCTCCTCAGTGGGTAATCTCATTGCAGAAAGATTAACCAAGAAGCCTAAAAAGAGAGTGGAGGAGCAACTGGGGGACTCAAAACACCCTTTGTCCCTCCAGGCGTTCACCAAGTCTGCTCCTGCTTCAGCCTCCCGAGTGCTAGGATTGCAGGCGTGAGCCACCATGCCCATCTTCCCTACTGTCTTTGGCATAAAATCTGAAAGCTTTGGCACTGCAGTGGAAGCCTGTCACCTTGGGCCAGCATGTCCCCTTCCTGGGCAGCCCAATGTCTCCAGCCCTCTGCTCCTCCATCTGCAGAGTCCTCCTGCTACAGCCTGGTGGGATGGAGCCCAGGTCACTCGCTCTCTCTGTCTCAGAGCAGCCTTTCCTGGTTCTCAGTCTGCAGCAAGTATCCCTCCACTGGCACCCAACAGGAGCCGGGCACTGGCATCCCGGCAGCCTGCGCTGCCTGAGCCTTTCCTCTCCCGTGTTCCCGCTTCACACGGTGATGCACTCTTTCAGCAACAGCAGAACTCATGGCAACAGTGAAGAGCAAACAGCATACTCCTATCATGATCTATAAATCGCCTAGAAGGGCAAGGAGTCCCAGCACTTGGGAGGCTGAGGCAGGAGGATCACATGAGTTTGAGGCCAGCCTGGGCTACACAGTGAGTTCAAGACCAGCTTAGACTACATAGTGAGACCCTGTCTCAAAAACAAAACAAAAAGTATAGCCCCACATCAATCTCTTTGAAATAAATATGTGACAATGAGATATATTTTAATAAGGTTTTTGCTTTCCTAATGGTACATAAATGAAAGGCACATCTCAAAATTAATGGCATTTTAGGTTTATTGAAATGTGGTACCCAGCCAAAAGTTTCAAAGAACACTCGCCTTTGGATGATGGGTGATGTTCTCTGCGTCAGTCTTCTGCTCTACTGCACTAAGGAAAAATGCGAGCCATGGCCCACTAAGATAATTTCCCCACTCACCAATGGGTCACAATCTGCAGTTTAAAAACTGCTGAGAACGGATCCTTTCACACCCAAAGGTGGGATTAAGAACTAAGGCCAAACGCATTACCGGGACTTTACAACCCAATTCTCTGCATAAACATGATTTGGCTTCCAAGAAATTCTTGCCCAAGAAAAAGTTGCAAATACTTTACTGCGGTTCAGGGACTTCCTCATGATCTATTTATGGGGGGCGGGGGCGTGCTGCTGCTGCATACCCCTAACCCCAGCACTCTGGGAGGCTGAGGCAGGAGGATCACAAATTCAAGCCCAGGCTGAGTAATTCAGCGACTCAGCAGGGCCCGTCTCAAAATAAAAAATTTAAAAAGAGCTGGGGATGGAGCTCAGCGCGAAGGCCCTGGGATCAATTCGCAGTACTGCCAAAGTTTAAAAAGAAAACCCATTTATAAGACACATACATTACCGACCGCTCCCGAAGGCAGAGGCCCTCAACAGCACCCCGCGGCTCACCCCGCCGCTGCCTGTCCGAGCCTGCGTCAGCTCTACTCTCCTACACCTACTGCGACCCCAAGTCACCTCTCCGGGCGGCTGCGAGCCGCCGCCCGCGTGCCCTGCGCGCGTCCCCGAGCCCGGTGGGCCGGGCAGAGTCCGGCGTGGCCGAGCGCGCGGGCCGGAGGCGGGGCCGGGGAGGGGCCCGTGGGGTGAGCTTGGGACGTCGGGACGTGGCCCTGTGAGGCCCCGCCCCTCGCCGCGTCCGAGTGGTGGAAACTCCCGAGGGGCGGGGCCCCTGGCGTCGGGGCGTGGCCCAGCGAGCCCCGCCCTCTCCCTTTAGTCCAGGCGGTGGAAATTCCAGCTTGCGCGGGCCCGGGGAGGGGGCGGGGCCCGTGGGGTGAGCCTGTGACGTAGGGGGCGTGGCCCTCGCGGCCCCCGCCCTTCCTCGCCCTCTCGCGCGCGCCGGTTTACATGGCGGCGACTGCGGCAGAGCGGGAGCCTCGGAGACGCCGCCGCCGCCAGCCGCGCCGCGGAACCGAGCCGACGCCGGGGGTCGCCCGCGGGCCCGCCCGCCCCCGATGAGCCGGAGGCGCCGGGTGAGCGCGGCGGGGCGGACGGGCCCGCGGGCGGGGGCGAGGCGACCTCCGGCCGCACAAAGCGCTTTTGTTTCGTGGCCGCGCCCGGCCGGGCCGCGCGTCCCCGCGGGCCGTGGGGCTGGGGGCCGGGACCCCGCGCGGCCGGCGCCGGCTGCCCTCCCGGAGGCGCCACTCCCACCGGCGGGTCCCCGGTCCGGGCCGCGCGGGTTCCAGTCCCGGCCTCGGGCCCCGCGGACGCCCGGAGACTCGCCTGCGCGGGTTCCCCGCCGGGCCGCGGACGCCCGTGGGCCTAAGGGGCGCTGGGCCCGGGGGCCGGGATCCTCTCCTCTCCTCTTCCCCGTGCTCGGGCCCGGGGCGGAGCTGGCGGCCCGTCGGTCCCGCGCAGCTTACCGGGCACCGCGGGTCCGTGGGTCCCGGCGCAGGTGGGTCCGCACGCCTTGGACGTGGTCTTCCCGGGACACCCAGGCCGGGACTTGTGACCCCACGCCCCCGCGTGCCCGGAAGCCCGCACCCGGAGCTCTCCGCGGGAGGCTGTGCGACACTCGTGGAGGAGATTAGAGGTGTACGGTCACTGTCCGTGGTGAGCGTCGGGGCGGGCCGTGTGAAATGCAGCCCACCGTGCTGGGCAGAGCTCAGTTCCCGCGTGGGAACGCGGACCCGAGGCCGGGCGCTGACTCAAAGCGGCCGCGAGTTCGAAGTTGTGGTGACTCATCCAGCCCACGGCAGCTACGTGGCTCTTTTTTTTTTTTTTTTTTAACTGTTTTTAAAGTTTTTAAATAATAGGCAGAAATGTTTCTATCTGCATTATAATTCTTTTACAAGAGGACAGCAGTTTCTTTTAAAAAGTAATGGTTTCTTAAATTGCCTTTTAAAAGGATATTGCATACCCTACAGGTGGAATTATGTGGCATTTCTGGGAAGCAGAGTTAAAAGAGACTGTTGGTCAGTTGAAATTAAACGTTTGATACTAGCAGTTCTTGGCTACTGTGAAGAGAGATTTGTGACAGGTTATTTATAAATGAGAGATAGTTCTTGATGGTGTTGGTGGAAGTCGACCTTATGATTACATTGATTATGTAAGTTATCTTCATAATAGCTAGGAAATTGATTTAAATGAGTGTTATTGTTGGTTTTAAAAAGTCCAACTGAGTCTGTTGTTTAATCAGAGATAGTTCTGAGCGTGAACATTTAACTGTTCTGGAATTACTAAAACCTGACCGTACAGACTGCTTTTTTTTTAGGATCTCCACGAGCTTCCTGCTGAAATAAGGACAACTTGAAATAGGCACTTGTTACAGGCACAACTTTTCATCTGTTTTAAAGATGACCTACCGTACAGTTCCACATTAGGTTTTGAATTGAAACTTGGCATTTAAATTGAAACTCTGCCTGTTTTTTTGGAGGAGGGTACTGGGGATTGAACCCAGGGAGCACTGAGCTGTCTGTCCAGCATTCATTCATTCATTAAGACAAGGTCTTGCTATGGAATCTAGGCTGGCCTTGAACTTGCTGTGTAGCCCAGGTTAGCCTGGAACTGGAGAGTCTTCTGCCTTGGCCTCCAGAGTAGCTAGCTGGGATTACAGGTGTGGGCCTCCAAGCCCAGTTGACTGATTTTAGAATAGTAAATTGGGTTAAAATCAGGTTGAGAGGGTAAAAAGAAAGGCTAGAGCAAGTATGGCAGTTTTTTGTTGGCTTTTTGGGTAGTACTGGGTATTGAACCCAGGGCCTTCACACTGAGCTACATCCCCAGCACTTTTTTTAATTTGAGACAGAATCTTGCTAAGCTGCCCAGGCTAGGCTCAAACTTGAGATCTTCCTGCCTCAGTCTCCCAGTGTGATAGGATTATAGGCCTGTGCCACCATGCCTTGCTTTGTCAGTTTGTGTTAAAAGTGAGAAGAAAAATCCCTGCTTCCATCCCCTATGTATACCATTTATTTTTTCATAGTGATTTGAGAAGTTTTGTGGACATTACAGTGTATTGCTCATGTGAATTAAGTCTTTGGAGACATTTGAAATGACTTGTTTTATATAGAAGAGTTTTTTTTATATAGAGAGGAATGTCAATAAAACCTAATTCAGACTTAATGTCACCTAAAAGAAAAAGAAGTTCAACTATAGAAGTATCGAGGATTTGCAGAACATCACATGTAGAAGTTGGACCCGTATTTCCAGTGGGTTTGTTAGCTGCTGTGCAGAAGTCAGAATTCAGAGAGAGCCCGGCTGGCTACCTTGCCCATCTTCTGAGTGTTGCGTTATGAAATGCCATGCCTGTTGGCCACAGCCACTCCTCCTGCCTGCAGGGCCTGCCTCGATCTTGTGATTCGGGCACTGTGAAAGCAGAAGGAAGATGTGTGTGGGCTTTGGGTCCACTTTACTGCTCTGTGCTCTAAGGCTTCATAAAAGCAGCAGCAATGTTACTGTAGCGCTAGCTCTTCCCCCTAGTTGTTTCATGTGGGGTCTAAAACATCAGCTCTTAAGGTAACAGAGGTGTGAGGTTACTGTTTCTCCATCTGTGAATAGTGCATGCTCCTCCCATAGGGCTTTCTTCCTGGGGGAGGTTAGTTTTGAGATAGGGTCTCCCTTGAGCTCATGACCTCAGTCCTCAGACTCCGAGAGCTGGGATGACAGGATTGGTGTTTGGTTGGTTAAGGGACAGGTCTCACTGTGGTGCCCAGCCGGGCTTCCGACTCTAGGGCTCAAGCCAGCCTCCTGCCTCAGCCTCCCTGAGTAGTGATAGAGGTTTTATTTTCTTGTTTTTTTTCAAATGTTGTAAACATTGAGGTTTATTTTATATCGTTGTTGTGGGGTTTTGGTTTGGTTTTTTTGTTTGTTTGTTTATTTGTTGACACAGGGCCTCGCTATGTAGTTCAGGCTGGTCCCAAACTCACTGTGTAGCCCAGGGTGGCCTCAAACTTGTAATTCTCCTGCCTCAGCCTCTCAAGTAGCTGGAATTACAAGTGTACTTCATGATGCCTGGACGTATTTTTGGGGTTTTTTTGTTGTTGTTTTAGCAAAAAACAATGATCTTACCAAAATTGTTAGAGTCCTGGTGTTTATTTCATGGGTCTGCCTCCACAGAGTGAGAATCCGTGTGCATCTAATTCTGTGGGCCATAAAGCTATAAAAGAGCAGTTTTGGGGCGGGTTCGTGGGCATTGTGTTGCTCCAGCTTCATCCTTGACAGCAAAGGAAACAGCCCTGGAGCAGGAGGGCACCCTTCGGGGACCAGCAGACTCAACATAGGACCCCATTAGGGGTCCTGGCTCCATCAGACCCCCGGGTCCCCTACGAGGCGACACGGTTCCCTGTCCAGTGCCCATCCCGTGCTGCTCAGAGGGTTGGTGACGCAGTTGGAAAAACCAGGCCCTTGATTGGTGCTTTCTGCTGGTCCTTCTGTGTGGCCATGTGGCAGGACTGTGACCATGGATGTTCTGTCCTGTGGCATCCAGTGAGGTGGCCGCGAGCCCCATGGGACTGTCGCATACCTGACAAGTAGCTGGCGCACCTGAGGAAGTGCATTTTTGAACTTTGTCTTCTCCGTAGAGTGTGTGTGCAGTGCCTGGTTGCCCTTGTGTGGTGCTGGCGTGTGCACGGGGCACAGCACCCTCCCCAGTGTTTAATTCGATTGATACCAGTTTATTGCAGTAGCTGCTTGTGGCCGCATCTGTCATATTGGACAGCACAGACTGGGAAGAGCTTTGCCCACACTATGTTTGAAATTATGTAATTTAACTAATTAGACTCAGTTTAGTAATTTTCCCTTGTTCATGTACAAATTGGAGAGATAGCTTTTTTTTTCTTTTGTGGGTACCGGGGGTCGACCTCAGGACCTCGTGCGCCAGCAGGCGCCCGTGCCGCTGAGCGATATCACCGACCCCTTTTTCGTATGTGGGTACCGGGAGTTGAACTTGGGCCCTCGTGCTTGCCAGGCAGGTGCGTACGCCGCTGAGCCATCTCACCGGCCCCGGAGAGATAGCTTTTAACTTTTTTTCTAATACAAGTATTTTTATAGCTATCATGAGGCAGCACCCATTTCCTACTTTATGCTGGGATTACAGGGCTGTGCTACCGTTCCTGGCCCAAAATTAACTTTAAAAGATCTCACTCTTGGGCATATTTCAGGTGTTCAGCAGGCCACCAAGTGGGGCGTGCAGGGCGGACACCTGTGTTGTCACAGGAAGTGCTGTCTGGACCAGGAAGCTCAGAAGGGTCCTTGCCTGTAAACTCTCTCCCACTTATGTCTTCCTCTGGTTGCAGCCTTGTTTCTCTGCTTTTCCCCCAAGCAAAATTGCAAGAATTACCCTGCGCGCTCTTTCTATGGCCTCTGCTCGGCCTTCTGCACTGGCTGAGCATCAGAACTGACCTGAGCAGGGTCACCTGGGGCTTCTGTCTACCAAATCCATCACACAGGACCCCCTGCCCCCAGCACGGGGGATTGGACCCAGACCTTCAGCCCAGCCTTTTTTAAATAGTATTTTTTATTTTGATACAGGGTCTTACTAAGTGTCTTAATTGCCTAAGCTAGGCTGGAACTTGAACCCTCCTGCATCAGCCTCCCCAGTGCAGGGACTACAGGCGTGTGCCACCAGGCCTGGCTATATAAAATGTTTGATTCTTTAAACTTCTAAAGGGAAAAGCTAAACACTGCCCCATACTCATTGTAACGTGTCTCTGGAGTGGGGCCCTTACATCTCCGTGACTGGCCAGCTGTGGGACTTTGCTGGAGTTTGTGTCTTGTGTGGTGGTGGGGCTCTGTAGGTGTTGCTGTCTTGGTTTTGATGCGTGCACCTTGGTTGTACAGCAGATCCTGTGTGTAGGAACTAAGCTGCCCTCTGGGGGCAGAGGGAGATGTGTACTGCACAGGTGGATAAAAAAGCTCCATTGCCTCTCAAGAGACCGTGGACTTGTCCTTTGCAAACCTAGTCCAAGTCTTGGCCCTCTTGGTATCACGGAATCTTGGATGTGTGATTTAAATTCTCTATGATCCTAAGACCTGTGTTGTAGCATTGAGAGGATGCAGTGTAATACTGTGCTTAGCACAGCGCTTCACACGGTTCTTCTCAGTAAAAGGTTGCTTAGATTCTTTAAAATTCAGACATCAAAGAATGCTCTACTCATGTTCGGTGCTGACTTCCTTTATAATATAAACTGTTGTTGTTGTTGTTTTTGAGATTGGGTCTCACCATGTAGCCCAGACTGGTCTTAAATTCCAAATCCTCCTGCTTCAGCCTCCCAAGCAGCTGGGGCTACAGGTGTGTGCCACTATGGCTTGATACCACTTTTTTCATTAGTGGCTTTTGTAATAGTTGATAATATGGGACAAATATGTACCTAATGTGTTACTTAAATCATCAAATTGGAGCTCTTTGGTCATTTCTGTAATTCTTTTTTTTTTTTTTTTTTTTTTGTGGGTACCGGGGGGTCGACCTCAGGACCTCACGTGCCAACAGGCACCCGTGCCGCTGAGCGATATCACCGGCCCCTTTTTTTTTTTTTTTTTTTTTTGGTGGGTACCAGGGGGTCGACCTCAGGACCTCGCACGCCAGCAGGCGCCCGTGCCTCTGAGCGATATCACCGGTCCCTTTTTCGTATGTGGGATCCGGGAGTTGAACTCGGGCCCTCGCGCTTGCCGGGCAGGCGCTTAAGCCGCTGAGCCATCTCACCGGCCCAGGCCCCTTTTTTTGTATGTGGGATCTGGGAGTCGAACTCGGGCCCTCGCGCTTGCAAGGCAGGCGCTTACGCCGCTGAGCCATCTCACCGGCCCTTTTTTTTTTTTTTTTTTTGAGATAGGGTCTTGCTGTGTAGCCCAGGCTGGCCTTGAACTTTCGATGCTACTGCCTTGGCCTCCTGAACGGCTGGGATTTCAGGTGTGCACTACCATACCTGGCTACAATTCAGTTCTTTGTATCTTAAGATTATTACTTGTAAGATATACAGTAGAGCTCCTCAAAGTTACTTTATTAAAATATGTATGCTTGTCTCAGTTAAGGTATGCCATGTGAGCCGTGCATGGTGGCACATATCTATAGTCTCAGCTGATTGGGAGGCTGAGGCAGGAGGATTACTTGAGCCTGTGAATTGGAGACCAGTCTGGGTAAAATAGCGAGACCTTTCCTTCGTTTCTTTCTTTCTGTTTTTTTGAGACAGGGTCTTGCTGTGTAGTTCAGGTTGGCCTTGAACTCACTATGCAGTCCAGCCTGGCCTTGAACTCATGGTGTTCCTCCTGCCTGAACCTCCTGAGTTCTGGGACTACAGGTATGCACCCATGCCTGGCATGTGAGACTATATCTCTTAAAAATAATAGAAAGGCCATGTGATTAATTTCTAGTTCCTTGGGAATTAATAAATCTAGAAATTAAACATTAACACTCATAAAGTAAATCCATATTTAACATTTATTTAGATTTCTTTTTTATACTATTATTATGGGCATGTTATTAAAGATAACAATCATAGCCGGGTGTGGTGGGCACACACTTGTCATCCCAGCCACTCTGGAGGCTGAGACAGGGAGGCTGTAAATTCAAGCCCAGCCTGGACAACTTGGAAGACCCAAGCTCAGAATGAAAAAGTCCAAGAATGTAGTTCAGGGGTAAGGACTGGTTAGGTACAGTCCCTGGTACCAAAAACAAAACAGAAAAAAAACCCACCCAAAGGGACCGGTTCGCCTCACATTGGCCTCTGTCCGTTGGGGTGTGAGCCTCGCTCGAGTGGCGGCCCTGAGCGGTCTTGGATTCCCACCTTCTCCATAAACCTCATGAAGTATTATTTTTGTATTAAACAGTCTGTGTCCCTTAAAGACATTTCAGCATGTGGGCAGGTTGTTCTGTAAGACTGTTTATACTTTCCAGATATTACCCTTTCTGGGATTTTTGTTCCTTTTCACAGACCTGGGTTATATTTGGCATCCTTTTAGGATCTCCTACTCGAGAGCCCACTGGCGGCGCTTTCTCCCTAGGTGTCTTGCAGAGGTCCACGTCCCTCTCCAGGGAAGGGTCCTGCACGTAGCATAGTGGGTGTCGGTTTGCTCTGCACACGTCCTGGTGTCTTCTGGCTCTTATTTGCAGGGTAAATCAGCCGCCATCCTTCCTGTGCTTCCCCAGTGTATCCATCGTCTCTTTTCTCTGCTTGCTGTGTTTTGTTCTACAGGAGGAAAGCGTCTGCAGGTTGTGGTTGTGTTTAGCTTGGGCTCGTGGTTCCGAGTCTCATCTCCTCTGGCTGCTCTGAGTGCGGCTCCTGTTTTCCTGGGGTGGCCCTGGAGGGCACAGTGCAGGTTTCATTGTGTTTATTCTGCCCATTCGCTGAGTTTCTGGCCCATTTCTGGGTGTCCCTCTGCCCCGTTTCCTGTGTCTTGCTGCTGTCTCCTTTCCAGCCCTGCCGCTGCTCCTTAGGCCATTGGGAAATTTTCTTTGCTGTGCATTGGGGCCCCAGGTTTTCCCCATCCTGAGTTTTCATCCTCTTCTGTGGCCCAGCCTAAGAGGGACATAGTTGCCGTCCTGCGGACTCAAGGCTGGAGCAGTTTGTCCCCGGCTTCCCGCCGCCTCCTTCGGAGGGCAGCCGCTGTGCCTGGCCCTTGGGCCTTTGCCTTCCCTGGGAAGGACGTGGGTGGGCTGCAGGCTGGGCTCCCCGGAATTCTAATCTGAGGCCTCACGCAGCCACCCAGAGCTTCTGCAAACAAGTCTGGTTGCTTTCTCCTTAACCCTGTCAGTGAAAACAGAATAGCCGTGGTCTCTTCTGAAGGTCTTGACATCTTCTGGAACTGAGTTTATTTAGACGTTTTTGCATCCTTAGCTCCCCCCTCCCCTCCCGCTATGTTGCACACGCTGGTCTCAAGCTTCCCAACTCAAGTGATCCTCCTGCCTCAGCCTCCTAAGTACCAGAATTATAAGAACATTCCACCAAGCCTGGCTTTCTAATTTTTTTTTTTTAACTATGATTCTTGTAGCTTATCTTTCTTGATTTTACTAACTCCATGTTAACAGAAATAAACCATAAGCTAAGAGATCTGGGGTCTACTCCAGACTCTGGCTAAACTGGCTGGACAGTCAAAGAATCCAGCATTTCTAGGTCTCAGTTCCTCCTCAGGAATGTGAGCTGCTCAGCCAAACGCTTTCCATGGTCTCTTCTACCTCTGAAATTTTTAAATTTTGATAAAAGGCTCAGGATTTTTAATTCTGATTAGAATGCAGAAAGTTACAAGTTAACCAATGCTCTTACCCTATAAATTTGTTTTTTAACCTTGCAAGCATTCTTGATAGCTGAGGAAAATGAGAAACAAAGGGTTGGGATATTCTATGAAAGTTGTGTCATTCTGAATCATTGTCTGAAAATCAGGGAATTTCTACCTGGGTGTGGTGGTGTGCACCTGTGATCCCAGCACTGCATAGGCTGAGGCAGGAGCGCACGTTTGAGAGCAGCCTGAGAGGCACAGCAACACCCTGCCCCCCAGGCTCCCATCAACCACTGACGGAGTCGGGAAAGGCTCTGTGGGGCCCGCAGTGTGCTCCTCTGCACTCCCTCCCCGCCCGGCCTGGGGCAGCAGCCAGACTCGCTGTGCTTTCGGGGTCCACTTGTGTTCCGTGGGCTGGCTGCCCGTTCAAATCCGGCTGTCTGATGGTGGAGACACCCTGTGAGTGACATGACTGTGGAAGAGCGGGCGATGGGCTGGCGCACGCGTGTGTGTGTGTGTGTGTGTTTCCCCACAGTGAGTGGGTGGACACAGCTGCTCTGTGCCGGCAGGGCTGGGTGTGTTATGCAGGGGAGCCCCGTGGGTGTCTGGAAAGCTGGGAAGAGCCGTGTCTAGGAACCGTTTTTTTTCCCTGTACTGGGTATTGAATACAGGCCTTTGCCCTAAGCTATATCCCCAGCCCTTTATTTTATTTATTTTGAAACAGTTTTGATAAGTCAAATCACTAATTTGCCCAGGCTGGGCTTGAACTTTGGATCCACCCGCCTCAGCCTTTGAGAGTGCTGGGAAGCCAGGCATGGCTGCTCCAGTTTCTTGTCCGGGACCCCAGCGATGCTGCGGCTGGCGGGGAGAGTGGGACGCAGCAGGGCAACCGGAGGACGCTCTGGCTCCGCGTGGGTGATTCACGCACTTCCGCGTGCGTGTGCAGTGCTGGCTGAAGAGCCGGAGCCACCGGCCCCAGACCTTTTAACTGAGAACAACAGAAACATGGGGCTGGGAGAGAAGGTTTAAAGAGTGAGGTTAGAGGCAAGGATGGCAAAGGATGAGGGGCAGGAGTGGTGCCAGAGGAGAGGGGAAAGACAAGCGAGATGCGGAGGGGCAGGAGAATCCACCCTACCTCAGGGATGGAAAAGAAACAGCGCCTTGCACATAGCAAGAAGTCATATGTTGTCGAATGAAAATGGTGCATGGAGGGATTGAATCTCTTTTAGACAAATCTGTTGTAGCTGGGCGAAGCACACACTGGTAATCCCAGCACACAGGAGGCTGGGGCAGGAGGATCTCTGTGAGTTTGAGTTCAAGGCCAGCATGAACTACATAGTGAGACCCTGCCTCAAAAAACCAAACCAAAACAAAAAGCTATGATACACGTCTTGGTCTTACCACCCTGTGTGTGTTGGGGCTGCATCGCTCTACTCCCTGGAGTTCGGGTATAGCTGAGTGACCTTGCTGATCCGGATGCTGTGAGGAGATGTCTTAGGCGGGGCCTAGGCGCAGTGAGATGCCCCTGCGTTGCTCCGGTGTACGCAGCGCCTGCAGCCGCTCAGTTGCGGCTCTGTCGGACGGTATGAGCGGGACCTGACGGTGAAGTCCATGCTGCGGGCTGGTTGGGGCGGGCTAAACCATGCTGACTGCTGAGGAACCTCCATCTCCCTGCGGTGGGCCGTCTCTTCCAAAGGCCCTCGAAGACAGCGCCACCCACACGCTCTGCACCCCGTCAGGAGATGGGGGCCTCTGGGAACGGAGGCTCAGCAGCAGGAGGAGGAGCGGGGTTGAGGTGGAGGAGGGGCCGGTCACCGTGATGGGCGTCGTGGTTGGAGCCGGTGCCCAAGCCAGCAGGAGTCACACCCTAGGCCGTCTGTGAGACTCGAGCCTGCTGGACAGGGAGGTGCCGACTCCATGCATGACGGCGTCTTGTCTTCAGGAGGAGCTGGGAACAGCGTGGGGCCTTTGGGGGGGTGGACCTCAGGGACGTGGCCCTGGCCCTCCCCTGGGCTCCGGGCTCCCACGCTGGCCTTCCCGAGGCACTGCAGCAGCGGCCCAGCCAGCATAGCCGCCCTCCCATCTCTCTGTGCCTCCTTGACCCATCCCGGCAGACACTTGTGCGCTGGAGGGCTGGGTCTGTCCAGTCCTGTCGCATTGCCCTGGTCCGGTCCGGCAACAAAACCTGTGAACCTGGAGACCGGGACTCTCAGATCAGAGGCGGGGAATTGGGGGTCTCTTCTGCTGTGCCTCCAGGTCACAGGCAGTTTGCCAGTGAACTTGAGCTTCTCTCCTTTGCGCAGCTCTGGTGCTGGAGACGCTGTCCAGGGTTCAGCCAGCCTTGCTGCTGTCTGGGCCTGGAGCAGGGCCTCCCCCGGCTGCGCTCCCACCCTCCCTGCTGTGTGCTGCAGCCCTGAGAGGAGACTCAGGAGCGCACGGGTCCCCTCAGTCCTTTCCGGTGTGCTGCGCCATGGGGGAGGCCGTCTGGAGATGGCCCGAGGAGCGCTCTCCCGGGGACCCTTTAGCGGCCAGGCTGCAGTTCCCGCGAAGAGCAGTTCTTTGAGACAGCAGTGGTGTGGCGTTTGGCGAAGTGCTGTTGCTGTTAGCAGACTAGACACTCGAGCGAAGCTGTAGTCTTAAGTGTGGGGAACTAAACTTGAACGTGTACGTGTGCCAGAAGCTGTAAACTTGACAGCTTTTATGAATTGTGCGTGTTAAGGCACGAAGGTGGTGCAAACACATTTTATTTCCGATAGACTAGAAATATAAAAGTTTGGAAATCCTGGAGCCTTTGAAAAACACTGGTTTTCCAAGGATATTTGGTAGGGAACAGGAAAAATCAAGATGTGTACCAACAGAAAAAAATTGTATACATTAAAACCCTTTAAGGTGGGCCAGTGAGATAACTCAGCGGCATAAGCTCCTGCCTGGCAAGCGTGAGGTCCCGAGTTAGACTCCCGGTACCCACATACGGAAAAAGGGCCGGTGATATCGCTCAGCGGCACGGGCGCCTGCTGGCGCGCGAGGTCCTGAGGTCGACCCCCGGTACCCACAAAAAAAAAAAAAACCTTTAAGGTCTCATATTTGTTTATTTGGATGCTTCAGTTTCTTAAATGACACTCTCATTTTTCTTTTTTCTTTTTTTTTTTTTTTTTTTTGTGGGTTCCGGGGGGGTCGACCTCAGGACCTCGCGCGCCAGCAGGCGCCCGTGCCGCTGAGCGATATCACTGGCCCTATTTTCGTATGTGGGTTCCAGGAGTCGAACTCGGGCCCTCGCGCTTGCCAGGCAGGTGCTTACGCTACTGAGCCATCTCGCCGGCCCCATCATTTTTCTTTTCTTCTTTTTTAGGTAGAGTCTCACTGTGTAGTCCAGGACAGCCTTGAACGTGCTAGGTATCTTAGGCTGGCCTTGACCTCATGATCCTCTTGCCTTAGCCTCCCAAGTGCTGGGATTATAGACATACACCCGGAACCTGGCTCCAAATAACTCTTTTAAGGTGTATTAAGCTTACTGTAGAGTCCCACCCACCCCATCTTGGTCATTTCCCTTATTCCTCAAGGTAATTGTTATCATGAGTTTGCTGTTTGTCTCATTTTAAAAAATATTTTTGCTACATATGTATGCAGCCATAAAATAGCATTGTTTTGCAGGTTTTGGAACCTAATTTAATTAGTGTTAGCATCCATATTTCTGGTTGCAGTTGATTTTAGCTTAATGTATTTTTGGAGACTTCAGTGATTTCTATTCATTTTTACTATCATATAGTATTCTACCATATAGTTTATTTTACTTTGAAAGTTTAGGTGGTTTTCTGAGTTTTTGCAGTTACAAAAGAGAGGAGCCAGGCGGTGTGGCACATCCTTGTAATCTCAACACTCAGGAGGCTGAGGAAGGAAGTTCACCACAAGTTTGAGGCCAGCCTGGGCTACAAAGTGAGTTCAAGGCCAGCCTGGACTACGTAGCAATACTCTTGTCTCCCTCTCCCCTTGCCCAAAACGAAAGAGGAAAGAAGAGAGGAGGGAGGGAAGGAAGGAAGGAAGGAAGGAAGGAAGTGGTATTTGCCTGGATTTGTTGGTGTTTATGCAGTGCATGGCTCAGTTCCTGGGGTACGAGCACACTGTGCTGGCTGAGGGTCACCTGTCCTCAGCCACACGTGCACTCAGTGCCCACAGGGCATCTGTGAAGCGGAGCTCACGCAAGCCCGTCTCCTGCAGTGCTGACCTTCCCTTCTCTCCCCACAGGGTGTAGCAGAGTAAGATGGACGGTAGCTTCGATTGTGATTGTGGTGAGCTGGAGCCGCCTGATCACTGACAAAGGCCACCTGCTGCCACCAACAGCCAGGGCTTCCTGTCGAAACAGACAGTGACCCAGGAAGGACGAAGCTGCTGGACAGCGCTTCCTCGAACGATGCTGCTCAGGGCCAGTCCAACACTGAATGTACCTGCACTGTGAGGAGATGCCCCGACGCCGGTCGCGTGCATATTTATTCACACTTCTGTTAAATGTTCAGTCGTTTAGCATGGTAGATCTGAGTGCATAGTATGTCATTTCATTACGTTTGAGTTGCCTGAGTGTTTTCTTTAAATGTCTGCAGAGTTGCTGCCCCTTTCTTGAACTATGATTACTGCAATCTCTTTGAATCCTCAACATGAGTAGGGCTTTGTAAGTGTTCAACCCACGGGGACTCTCGGGCCTGGCAGGCACGGGCAATGAATGTCAGGAAGCCATCGTGTTGGAAAGCGTGATCCTTTCTCTCCTCCTTGTGAGAGCTCTTTCCTTTGGTTGCCAGTTTCTCCTGTGTTTACACAAGTTCACTAGTTGGAAAGGAACAGGCAGTAGTAAGGGTTTCACGATGGCAGAGAAATTTGAAAGTCTCATGAACATTCATGGTTTTGATCTGGGCTCTCGGTACATGGATTTAAAACCATTGGGCTGTGGAGGCAACGGCTTGGTTTTTTCTGCTGTAGACAATGACTGTGACAAAAGAGTGGCCATCAAGAAGATTGTCCTCACCGATCCCCAGAGCGTCAAACACGCTCTCCGGGAAATCAAAATCATCCGACGGCTCGACCACGACAACATCGTGAAGGTGTTTGAGATCCTGGGCCCCAGCGGCAGCCGGCTGGCCGACGACGTGGGCTCGCTCACGGAGTTGAGCAGCGTGTACATCGTGCAGGAGTACGTGGAGACGGACCTGGCCAACGTGCTGGAGCAGGGGCCCCTGCTGGAGGAGCACGCCCGGCTGTTCATGTACCAGCTGCTGCGTGGCCTCAAGTACATCCACTCGGCCAACGTGCTGCACAGGGACCTCAAGCCGGCCAACCTCTTCATCAACCCCGAGGACCTGGTGCTGAAGATCGGGGACTTCGGGCTTGCCCGGATCCTGGACCCTCACTACTCCCACAAGGTGGGTGCGGGCAGACGAGACGCCCAGACCCTTTCCCAGGGTCTGCCCTCGTTCCACGCTCCCTGGGCTTAGGGTGAAGGGGGCGGGAGCCGGCTTCCCTCCACATCCTGAAGTGCAGGGTGGTGTTAGGGCACAGTTAGTTACTGCCACTCAGGTTCTTGTCACTTCCAAGTGGAATATATTTTTATCCATTTGGGCAGAAGTGTGGTCCTACTGAAGCTAAGAGAGTGCCGTTTCAACTCGTAGGTCTCCCTGTGTCCTTCTGAAAAGGTTATTCTGTACTGTGCCTAGGCCTTGTTTAAACAAACCGGCTTGAGTTCGAGATGGAAATTCGCATAGCTCATTGGCGGTTAAGTACTGGATAGCCCGAAAGATTCCCAGCGCCTTCTCCTCAGATGGCAACTTGCTTTCATGTGAGAGTTGAAGTGTTTTCCAAGCAAAACCCTGGTCTTTGAGTTTTCAGCTGAAGATTTAGGTGGAGCTGGGAACCCTGCTTGCTTATCCTTCCACAGCACACATCAAAAACGAATCATCATAAGTATTCTCTCACAGTAGGGACGTCTTCGGTATTTTTTAAGAAAAACAGAATTGAGTACTGAACTGAGGTGGGTGCCTGCGGCCTCTTCATGGGCAACAGTGAAGTGCCATGGAGGGGACAGCAAGCTAGAGCCATGCTGTTACGCTGTCTGACATGACTCCATTCCCAGGCCAGCTGGCTGTGTCGCCTCCAGCCCTGCGACCTCCCGCAGATCTGCGCTGCGCGCCAGCCTGCTCTCGGCTTTGTGCGGAGGGTGGCATGAGGGGCATGTGTGTGCTTGTCACATGCTCTGTAAATGCAGAGCTGTAAGAGGTTGAGCAGGAATGCCAGGTCCCCCGAAGTGGCATGGCTGTCGCTGTGGGTGCCTTGTACTGTGACCGGAAGCACACCTGCCGCTTTGTCTCGTCAGGACACGGAGCACAGGTCACTCCTCCCTGCACCGTCCCCACCTGGTGTGTGGCCTTCGGGAAGCACTGGATTCCTACACGTTTCCTGATCATTACATCGATCGTCTGTCCCAGGAGAATGTGCCTTTGCTCAAAAGTGTAGAAACCTTGAAAATGGGCATAGAAATCAACAGTGTTGTTTTATGATTCCATAATTACTGCTTTCTGGTTCTGGTTCTTTAGCTAAAGTAAACAAAAGAATGAAAGTCCATGTTTTGTTCCTCTTTTAGGGTCATCTTTCTGAAGGACTGGTCACTAAATGGTACAGATCTCCACGTCTCTTGCTGTCCCCTAATAACTACACTAAAGCCATTGACATGTGGGCTGCAGGCTGCATCTTTGCTGAAATGCTGACTGGTAAAACACTCTTTGCAGGTGTGTATCGTTTAGGAAGAAATTGTCCCAGAGAGAAATAACTGTTCACTTAGGAAAGAAGATTTATATAAGATTGAAAACAATTTATTGTCGTCTGGGATATTAACATGAAAAGAGAAAACAGTACTTTTCTTTTTAAAAATTCAGGAAACTTCGGTGTGTATTCACTAAACCAGCTGCTTCCTAAGTGTGGTCAGAACGCAGAGCCATCTCCCTCCGCAGCTCATTGCAGTTTTCACTGACCCGCTGTCCGCGTCAGGCATCTGTGTGTTGAGCAACACCTGTGCTGCAGTTGTCATTTCAAACTGCTGGGTTTTTTTTTTTTTTTTCTTTCTTTCTTTCTTTCTTTTTTTGAGGCAGGGTCTCACTATGTAGCCCAGGCTTGCCTTGAACTTGTGGCGATACTCCTGCCTCAGCCTCCTGTGTGCTGGGACTTTTCAGTTGTTGGAAATCCAGCAAATTTCTCTGGGTCCTTTGGTCACAAAGCTGCAGATTGAGAGGCCAGGTCAGTGGTAGCTGGAAGGGAGGTGGAGAATGTGTTTCCACTGTAGGAAGAGAGGAAGAAGTGTTGTCCACAGAGGTGAAGGCAGGAGCCCAGGACAGGTTGGATGAGAGCAAGGTGTCGAGTCATAATCAGGGTAGTTATGGCCTGTTAATTGGAGCCAGAATTGTGGAAAGTTTCTTAGAAAGTAGGCAGAGGGGTCCGTGTTGGGAAAAGCTGGGGTCTGAAGATGTGCGGTCAGGTGCAGAGTCGGGTTCGCTTTCTCTGCACATCCCGCTCTTGCTGTCACTCACCTTCGGGTGGCCAGCCCTCCTGCCACTCCCTGGGGTAAGCAGAAGGAAGGCAAATAAAGACTGGGGGCAGACTCAGGAGTAGTGGCATATGCCTGTAATCCCGGCACTCAGGAGGCTGAGGCAGGAGGATCACCTTGAGTTTGAGGCCAACTTGGGTGCATGGTGAGACCCTGTTGCAGAAAGAAGAGTGGGGCAGAGGCAGATCTGTGGGGGAAAGGCTGCACACACCGTGCCCTAAGCGGACCTTTGATGCTGCTGCTTGCTCAAATGGCACTGACTGCTGCTTTATAATTTCCCTGTGTATGTGACATTTTGTGGAGGGCCACCTGGATGGCTCTCCTTGAAGGATGAGCATTTGGCCCTTCCTCCGTGTACTGATATGTACAGAGCTGGCTGGGACATTTCCTTATCCTCTCAGTTGGCTTTAAGCAATGCAGATGGGTCCAGCGAGGTGCTGATGTGTCGTCTTTGAAGCAACAGGACAGGTCAGTGGTGCCCTGCCTGTAGCTCCCAAGTAGTATGTGCGAGCTAGGTTGAGTGATGCCTGAGATTGAGCTTTGAGAAAGAGGCTATGACATCTCAGGGTGTGACGATTACACATCCAAACTGAAGCACCGACCCCAAACACTAGATATGGCCCTAATCTGTGGTACGCAGATTACTCTTTCTACATCTCTCTTTCTCTCTGCATATTGCAGAGGCGCCATCAGGCTTCCTACCTAGCCCAGCTCGCAGCACTCACGTACTTCCCACCTTTCTCTCAGTCACTCATCCCTGAGCCAGTCCCCTCTTCACGAGTTAATAAAACCCGGGTTCGGCCCTGGGTCAAGGTCTTTGTTCTGGTTAGCCAAGGTTCTGACTGGACTCAGGACCCCTTGGCTCTCCACCATTTTAGATACGTGTTCGTGTCTGTATTCTTCCTGTGGGTTGCACTGGAAGTGGTAGATTGGAATTAACTCGCTGGAATTCCAATAACTTCCCCTGGGATTACAGAGACAGACTTCACCAGATCGTGACGAGGTCCGGCAGGGTTCTCGGTAGCATTTAGAGAAGATGCCAGTTAAGAATCTAAATGATAAGTGGATTGGATTTTTTTTTTTAGGAACCATACTGTGATTGGAGGTTACACTTCAGATACTCATGTACATTTCAGCACATATAAAATAACTACTGTACTTTTTGTGGCTGCGGCAAATTTCCCCAGATTTAGCGGCTTAAGCAGCAAATGTCTGTTATCTTACCACCTGTAGGTGGCAGCTTGGGTGTGGCTTTGTGGGTGCTCTTGGCCCCCACTTTCTCAGAAGTGTTGGTCCTGGCGCAGTGAGCCGAGGGCTCCCCGGCAGGACCTACTGCGTGGTGGCTCACTCAGGCGACTGCCACCAAGGGGCCCGGGTCTCTCAGTAGGCAGGGTTTTTTCCTGGTCCCTTTTGCTTTTAGTATCATGTCTGAGAAACCATTTTCTACTCCTTGGTCACAGATGTTTACTCCTGAAACTTTCAGTTTTTATCTTTCTACGCTTAAGTATCTGATCCCTCACGAGTGAAGTTTTGTGTGTGGTGAGGTACGGTCAAACCTCACTTTTTGTCGGATATCCAGTTGCCCCGCATTGTTCGTTCTCAGTTCTTTCTCCATTGAATTAGGTTGATGTCTTGGTTAAAGATCATTGACCATGAATGTAGAATATCTTCTTGCTACCTCATCTTTGAAGTGACACAGTCGGTCTTGTCCTCTGCACTGGAAGCGAGTCACTGAGCCCGCCTTGTGATCACAGGAGTGGGGGTGGGGTCCTCCCCTTGGTAGGTGTCAGAATTCGAGGGCCTGTTTGAAAGCTGTGACAGTAACGAGTCAGGAGCACAGAAGAGACAGATCCGCGTGCTGTGAGGCATCAGGTCCGCTCCAAGGCAGGGAACGGGGTCGGGAAAGACGCTGCCGCTCCACACGGCACCGAGTGTGTTCTCAGACATCCGTTGGACACTTCCGGCTCTGTTCGAGTCCAACAGTAAAAAGCCCTGGGCTGGCGTGAGAGGGGTTGCTGGCGATGTGCGGAAGCTCCTCGCTGCGCTCCTCCTCCCCCGTGGAGGAGGTTTGTTGTCAGTACCCGCCAGGGGTCAGAGCAGCCAAAAGCGGCCTCTGTGCCCTCGCTGAGGTCTGGAGCTTCCAGCCTCATTTTCCGTTGCCTTTCCGCCTTGCGTCCACAGCCTCTAGGGGGGCAGTCAGCATCTTCCCTCCTCCTGCTCCAGGCGTTTAATCCAGCGTGCTTTTCTCTTGGGCCTTCGTTTTTGTCCTTCTGGGTCATTTTTAGCACTGTGCAGACATTAGGGTGGTGGTCACTCTCCTCTGAGCCCGCGCCCCTCAGTGGCACCCTTCCCCACAGATGGCACCGTCTCCTGTGCCAATTCCTCCGTTCTCTTGAACGTCCACAGCGGCTTCTGTCTTCTGCCCAAGCTGCTCTGGGCCCAGTACCAGTGACCTCCGTGGTGCTGAGACCCATGCCTCTTGGAGCCGTCTGCAGCTTGTGTCGCAGTTCGTCTTTCTGCCCTTTATGGAGCGCTTCCTTGCGTGTGCTTCTGGGGACCCTCTCTCCAGTCTTCCTTCCCCATCAACCTTTCTTTTTCAGCCGTCTCTGCGAGTTCTGTATCTGTCCTTCTAGCTGGCTCCAGCCAGCTCGCATTCGCTGCCTCCAGGCTGCTTCCTACCCTGGCTCGGGGTGAAGGCCCAGCTGCCTGGCTCCTCCACCTCAGCCATGTTGCTCTGCTTGTTTCGGACGCACATGAAGCCACTCTCCTCCTCCTCCATGTGAATGGTGAACTTTGCATGATGTCCTGCTGGGGCATCAGCAGGCCTCGGCCCCACCCTCCTTTGCTGACTCTGCTTCTGCTGGTGGCCACCACCACTGCATACTACACATCTGTCCCCCAGCTTTGTCCACTAGGTGCCGAGCCCCAGGAGGAGGGCCTTGTCTGCTTTGTTTCACAGCTGGACTCCCAGGAACCCACTCAGCGTAAGAGCGTTGAATCCACTTCTAGAAATTAGCAGACAGGCGAATGAGAATTTTTAAATCACACGTGTAGCCGAAGGTTTCCGCTTTGTAGAGTGGTCCTGAGTTAGAAATGCTGGCTGAGCCTAACACACAATCATAAAAACACTTGGGCCAACTGGCCCAGCCCTCTGCGCATTGGGGAGGAGCTCCCGTCCTGGCGTTTGTGAGCAGAGTCCGGGTTCAGCCTCGCCTCATGCTTCTCTCCTGCTGCTTTTCTTGACCTTTGTACCAGGCGAGGCTTCAGGCACGGCTCCCTACAGGGCAGAGCGGGAACTGCAGCAGGGAGCAGAGCGAAGCCCATTTGCTCAGAGACCAGAGCCGTGTTCTCATGGAGAGCCCTGCTGACTGCGGTCACGGTGGAGCCGCAGCCTCGGTGCATCTGCTGCCCGCTGCGCGGACGCAGGAGCTCTGCTCACCCAGTCATGCCGTCTGCTTCCCCAGGTGCGCACGAGCTGGAACAGATGCAGCTGATCCTGGAGTCCATCCCTGTGGTGCACGAGGAGGACCGGCAGGAGCTGCTGAGCGTCATCCCCGTCTACATCCGGAGTGACATGACTGAGCCGCACCGTCCCTTGACGCAGCTGCTGCCAGGGATCGGCCGAGAAGGTACTGCCACTTCCGGGCACAGGCATGCGTGGATGCCTCTGCGTGCGCATGTGTGTGGGCGTGGATGCGTGTGTGTGCATGTCTGTGCTTTGTGCAGAGTCTGTCATTAGGTCACACTTCCTCCGCGGAAGTCCACATGCTCTGAGGTGGCCATGCCCTGTACTCTCCTTCCACCTGGCCCCTAGGCGGGGCTGCCTCACTGCCCCTCCAGGTCACCTCAGGCTCTAGGCAGAGCCCCTCCTGCTGCCCTCTCGCTCCCCACCCGGCTGCAGGTCACAGCTGCAGGTCATGGGCCCTGCTGAGCCCAGGCGGAGCCGTGGGGCTTGTGCTGTAGTGAGTGGGTGTGAGCGGGAGCAGCCGGAGAGTGAGCTGGGAGGGCGGGGGAGAGGAGCGAGTGGCGTGACCGTGAGTCAGCCACGGGGCAGCTTGGTGCTGGGTGTGTAAGAGTAGGAACGGGGGAGGGCCACGGAGCAGCTCATCACATCTCGGTGATCCAAGCAAGATGCAGGTTTTTAATTTTCCTAACGGTTACCTGTCCTAAAGAGGAACTACTAGAAAGCACGTGTCTTCTGCTAGTAGAAGGCGAGTTTAACAAGTACACGGTAAGGGCTGGGGCCTGGCTGGTGGTAGAGCATGTGCCCAGCATGCGTGGTCTGCATTTGCAAGCTGCCTTCAGCGTGGTGTCTCGCGCACTGTATGTGGGATGTGCTCATAGTGTGCGCGTCCGTCCGTCCATGCAGGTTGTAAGCTCTCGTAAACCTATGAAGTGCCAGTGTGGTATGCACGCCTGTCATCCCTGCACTCCGGAAGTTTGAGCCCAGCCTGGCCAACTTAGTGACTTAGCTAGAACCTTGTCTCAAAAAAATAGATAAGGGCTGGGAGTGCAGCTCAGTGTGAAGATCCTAGGTTCCATCCCAGTGCTATAGGGGAAAAAAAAACAGAAAAGGAAGTTTGGGTTAATACCCTAAACATCCTAAACTTGCTGTAGATTATACATCCATTATTCATATCACCCACTCATTATTATTATTATTATTTTTAGCCCAGGCTGGCCTTGAACTCACAGTAATCCTCCTGCCTCAGCCTCTGTGCTAGGATTACAGGTGTGCAGCACCACCACGCATGGCTCCCCACTCTGGTTATTCTATGTGGTTCAGGTTAATATTTACCAAAGCGTGTAAAGTAGCCAGGATTTTGAAAATAGGCAGTCTCTATTTTTTCCTCAAATGCACTTGGGACTTTGCCATTATCTGACCATTTTCGACTGACAAAACCAGTTTCATGTGGGTAACTTAACATATCCCTTTGCTTGGTCTTTATAACTGGCCATAGATGAGATTGGAGAACATTTCAGGTATTTGTGTTGATGGAAGAAATGCCTTTTTAGGGCCAATGAGATAGCTCAGCTGCATAAGCGCCTGCCTAGCAAGCGCGAGGTCCTGAGTTCAACTCCCAGTACCCACATACAAAAAAAGGGCCGGTGATAACACTCAGTGACACAGGCGCCTGCTGGCGCACGGTCCTGAGGTTGACCCCCCAGTACCCACAAAAAAAAAGCCTTTTTACTACATTGGGTAGGTAAGTTGGCTTTTTTTTTTTTTTTTTTGTGGGTGCCAGGGGGTCGACCTCAGGACCTCGCACACCAGCAGGCGCCCGTGCCACTGAGCGATATCACCGGCCCCTTTTTCGTATGTGGGATCCGGGAGTCGAACTCGGGCCCTCGCGCTTGCCGGGCAGGCGCTTAAACCGCTGAGCCATCTCATCGGCCCGGCTTTATTCTTTTGACAAAGACGAATTCCCTCTTGGTGAACTAGCCTGCTCGCCCTTCTGAGCTCCCGGCCTGCGGTGTAGGAAGCAGTGGTGAGCTCTGCGCCTGGCCAGTCATTTCGTTAGCGAGAGCCACGCTCACAGTTTTCTGCAGACAACCAGCTCTTCCCTCAAGGCCGCTCCCTCTTCTCTCGCAGCCCTGGACTTCCTGGAACAGATCCTGACGTTCAGCCCCATGGACCGGCTGACGGCAGAGGAGGCCCTGTCCCACCCGTACATGAGCATGTATGCCTTCCCCACGGACGAGCCCATCTCCAGCCACCCGTTCCACATTGAGGACGAAGTCGACGACATTCTGCTCATGGACGAAACTCACAGCCACATTTACAACTGGGAAAGGTAAGGGGAGCCTGGGGTAGAAACAGATCGATTATGGAGTTTTCAATGACCTGCACACGGCAAGCTTTGTGTTTAAGTCGTCTATGTGGAAGGACGGTGGGTTTCTGCTAGATGTGCTGGTGTCTTTATACGGCCTTTATGCAGCATAAATACTGAATTAAGTAGTTACGGGAAATAGATAACGGGAAAAGTTATATGCTACTTTTGAAATAGTCGTGAAGGTGTGTTAATAAAATTATAAAGTCTTTAAATGTGAGGGTTTGGAAATCTGAGGTGGGTGTGGGTGTGGGTATGTACTGGGGATTGAACCCAGAGAGGGCTGAACTTTGTCCCCAAGCTTTATTTTAATTAATTAAAACTACAAAAAAAAATTTTTATTTTTATTTTTAGACAGGATCTCAGTAAGTTGTCCAGGCTGGCCACAAACTTGTGATCCTCCTGCCTCGGCCTGGAAATCTGAACATTTTAAGCCGTTGCTTTTAAGAATGTCACACTTGAGGGTGTCGCCTCCCAGCAATTAGTCTTTTACTTCCGCACTGGGGACGGAGCCCGGGGCATTGCACCTGCTTGGCGTTTGATGCAGTCTGGCCCGGCACCGTCTCCATGGCAGCTCTGGTGTTTGCCACTCTGGTTAGATCAGAGCAGAAACGCTTTTTATTCCTGGCAGGTGACAGCTGAATGTTTCCCTGGTGGCACTGAAGTAATTTCAGGATACTTTGGGTTCAGCGAAGGAACTCCTCTGGTGTGAATGACGTGGAGTGGACAGCGTAAAGAGAAGGGCTCCCGTCCCTCAGCCTCCGCCCAGGGCTCTGGCTGGCTGGGGGAAGTTGAGGCGTAAAATTCTGCTGCAGGCAGGGATTCACCTGTAAGAATGAACCAGTGTTATTCAGAATCTTCAGGTAGCAAGGCTTGGTGGTTACTAATGAGTTTCTCAAATTTTGTTTATTTTTATGTTTAAAAAGAAAAGTTTGTCAATTTAAGAAGTAGTTCGTTTCCTCTCCTAGGCGGTGGGGGTGTTTGTGCTCACACCCCTCTTGGCTGCCTCTGCCCCGTGTGTCCCTCTGATCTCTGTATGTTCTGTAGCCCTGAGTTTTCCAGCCTCCCCACCCGCCCCCTGCCGCCCTGCAGTCTGTCCCCAAGTGGGCACTGCGGGTCAGATCACCTTGTCACCCACATCTGGAGAGGCTGCTTTTCTGTTGGCGGCAGTGGAGTCAGGAACCTCCCTCACTGCTCTGCCTGTTAGCAGCAGAGTGGAGATTTCCGAGGCCCCTGGGGAAGATGAGAGCCCTGCTGCGTGGCCGGGGCTTTTGGGGGGGCCCGCAGCTGTCTGCAGTGTGTGGGTACAGAGGAAAGGTAGACAGAGAAGTGTGCAGTGAGAGAGAAATGGCGTCGGTCGTGTTGGAGAGGGAAGGACTCGGGCTCCCCATGAGGTCAGCTCCTCCGCCTGCAGTGAGCCAGCACTGCCCCCGGTGTGCCGTGTGGCAACAGCTCTTGTCCACGAGGGGCCGAGTCCCGGCGGGGACGCCTGAGGCTTCCTCCTCCTGCCCCCCACGGAGTGGCACAGTGCTCTCACAGAAGGGCCCCCGGTGCACTGGAAAATGAAATCATGCCCAAGGAGTGATGCCGCTGTCCTATCTTTCCAGGTACCATGATTGTCAGTTTTCGGAGCACGATTGGCCCATACATAACAACTTTGATATCGATGAGGTTCAGCTGGACCCGAGAGCCCTGTCCGACGTCACCGATGAAGAAGAAGGACAAGTGGATCCTCGGAAGTACCTGGATGGAGACCGAGAGAAGTACCTGGAAGACCCTGCTTTTGATGCCAGTTACTCTGCTGAGCCTTGCTGGCAGTACCCGGATCACCACGAGAACAAGTACTGTGAATTGGAGTGCGGCCACACCTGTAACTACAAAGCGCGGTCGCCGTCGTACTTAGATAGCTTGGTCTGGAGGGAGAGCGAGGTGAACCATTACTATGAGCCCAAACTTATCATAGATCTTTCCAACTGGAAGGAGCAAAGCAAAGAGAAGCCCGATAAGAAGGGCAAGTCCAAGTGCGAGCGGAACGGGTTAGTGAAGGCCCAGATAGCTCTGGAGGAGGCTTCCCAGCAGCTGGCGGAGAAGGAGCGGGAAAAGGGTCAGGGCTTTGATTTTGATTCCTTTATCGCTGGAACTATTCAGCTCAGTTCACAGCACGAGCCCACCGATGTCGTGGACAAACTGAACGACCTGAATAGTTCCGTGTCCCAGCTAGAGCTGAAGGGCCTGCTCCCCAAGTCAGTGAGCCGGGAGAAGCAGGAGAAGGGCATGGCCAACCTGGCCCAGCTGGAGGCCCTGTACCAGTCGTCCAGGGACGGCCCGTTCGGGGGTGGCGGGGAGGAGCGGTTCCTCCTTGACCAGTTCTGCTGTGAGGTCAGGAAGGCCGAGCAGGTGGAGAAGGAGCACACTTACACCAGTTACTTGGACAGGTTTTTCAGCAGGAGGGAGGATGCCGACCTGCTGGACGCGGAGCCGGCCGAGGACGGGAACAGGGGGGAGCGGGGCGGCGGGGAGCTCCTGCTGAACAAGCAGCTGGAGTGCATGGGCCTCCCGCAGCTGCACAGCCCCTCGGGGTCCCCCCGGAAGTCCGTGCCGGCCGTGAAGGCGGCCCCCCACGTGCCCCCACGGACCTACAGCAGCATCCTGAGACATCTGAACTAAACACTCAGCACACGTCCTGTGTTCTTCGTGAGACGCGTCTTGTCTTTTTTATTCCTAGTGTATAAGTCATTTTTTTACTTGAATCAGATGGTGTCCTTCAGTAAGGATTTTATCAGTTCTCGGTTTTTAAAAATCCAGACTTTTTTTCTACATGTGAGATCATTTTCATTTTACCTGGCATGTCGTTTGCACACAAAAAAGAATTGAGCAAATAATGCAATGCAGGAAGAGACAAAAGAAATGCACTAAGACCAGTAAACACATTCTCTCCTAGAACAGTGGTCTGTTTTACAGGAAACAAAACTCTTGCCTTGAAATTTACACAGTGAGACTGTATAGAACTGCATGGAAATATCTATTTTTTTCCTAAAACATTTTTCATTCATTAGTATTTTCAAGTTTTTCATACTGTACACATTTCTTAAAACACATGATACCAGCAGCAACTGAAAATGAATGCCGAATTTGGTACACATGTGTTATCTACCTCAAGGTAACAGACGTATGTGGCGAAACCCTCGCGACCCATAGTGCTTCGCGGTGTGACTTGTGTGCAGCCAGCGCCCGTGGTAGGAGCCGTTTGTTCTCGAGACCATTCGTCGTCTGTGTGCGTCCTGGTGTTCATTCATAGAGTGAAGTGTTGATACATCACATCTTATTTATTTTAGCAAAGCAGTATATTTTCTGTATTTAATGATGAAAGTTAACTTAGTTTTTAAAAGTTTATTTGCAGCCACACTTTATGCATTCGCACTATGGTTTGTTGCCTCCATAGCTGAAGTCCCGTCAGCTTCGCCCAAGGCTGTCTCCACGTACCAGTGTTCGTTTGAAATAAAGTACTCACTGTGTATAGGAATTTGTATTTTGGAGGTGCTTGATCTATCTACAAAGAAAAATTAGGAATTACTTTATTATAAAATGCTCCTAGAAGTCTTGTGTTTATTTTTTAAAAAGGTGTAATGGTAGACTCGTGTGCATGGAAGTAATTAAGGTACATCATTATTGTAGTTTAACAGTTGTACATGGTAAGACACTTTCTGTTTTTACTGTATGTTTTTACCAAATGATCTACTCTTCGTCCCAAGGCAAGCATGAATAAAATTAGGTTCAGTGTAGCATGTGGCATTGCAGTCTCTTAGCATTTGTTTCATCTGTTTTATTTTCCTCAATACTGTCTGTATCCTTGGCTAAATAAAACCTGCCCAGCACACACGGCTCCTGTGTTGCTCTTTAGGCAACGGCACGACCAGCTGGAAGGAGAGTTACGCCTCAGCTCTTGGGGTGGTGGTGCGAACTGTTGGTCTGAAGGGCTCCAAACTCTGTGTTGACTTCACCCCTGAAAAGGACAAGGCTTACAAATTTCAGAACTGTTACACAAACTGTGGAGGCGGAGGCGGAACCTCTGCCGGCTCTGCCCTGCGCCCAGGCTCTGCACAGCCTTCTCCCTCTGCCCCTCCTGAAGCTTCACCTGGCCTGGGGCCCCCTTGCCCAGGCTGGGTCCCCTCCTCCCCCAGGCAGTGCAGATCCCATGGACACCCGCACCTTCCCAAGCTGTGACTTCGAGCACAAACTCGGATGACCCTAATGGGAAGGAGAGGTTTGGGAAAACTGGGTTGTGGTGTTGGAACCCGGTAGCACTTGGAGGGAGCCCTGAAGTCGGGACTGGACCGCAGGAGGCCAGCCCCACATGCTGGCGGCTCCGTGTGATCTTCCTGTCCGAGGGATGCCGGGTCCCTGAGGGTGCCGGAGCTGCACCCTCGCTGCTGTCCCTGGGCAGCTTCGGCCGCCTGCAGCAGTCTGCCTTGTTAACTGCTGCACTTCTTGACTTTCAAACCTGAGAGGAGGGAGACGGGTGGTAAGGACCAATGCCGTATGAACGTACACCCGCTTCGGGACCCCTCTAGGAATTAGATGGTGAAGTCAGTTTCCAACAAGAGCTGTAGTTTTTCCTTCGCCTTTTTTTTTTTTTAACAAGCAGCAGGGATCTGGGGTGACCAGTTGTTCTCAGTCAAAAGGCCACGAAGCAGCTATTTATCGTGAACCTTGGCATTTATTGATTGAAGAGGGGATTATCGGGTGACTTGGTGGTGGTGATCTTAAACTGATGAGGATCTTGCCCTGGAGTGCCTCTAGACTTAGTGGTCTTAGTAGGTGGGAGAGGGTGGCCCACCCCTAATGGGATAATGGGATGCCTTTGCTTTTTTAACCCCCTCCCTTTTTGCAATCCCAGTGTCTTGTTACAGGGTAAAAGATGGTACACTTTTAAAGAAACGTATTTACAATGCTAGAAAGGTCACCTGATACTAAAATATAAAAGTGGTGTGGGGGCGAGGGGCACAGCTCTCGTTACACCAACACCAAGGTGTGCATTTAATGTCTAATCTCTGAACAGCTCACTCCTGTCTCAGCCTCCTGAGTGCTGGGATGATAGGTGTGTGTCCCGTGCCCAGCCCATCGTTAGTTCTTAGGAATGAGTAAGAGTATCTTACGGTACACAGTCAGAAGCAGGGTGCTGAGTACATATCCTCAAGTCTGTGCAATGCCAGCTTGTCCAAACGAGTCTGATTCCGCCCCCGCCGGCCATGTGAGCTCGTTCCTCTGTCCTCTCGGCGCTCCCAGCCTGTGCCCAGGTTTGTGTGGCAAGAGTCTGAATTTCTAGTTAGGAACATCTGCTGACAAAGTCATGCCTGCCCCTCAGGGACGCTCCGTAGCCCCCTCCACTTGGGAGCAGGGCCGAGTTTTCGAGGCTGAGGTAGTCACAGCCGTGCCCCTCGCATGATGTTTCCCACGTGTGACAGTCCCGGGTGGGCGCGGCTCCGGGGCCGCGCTCTTGCCTGGTGTGGGTGAGGAGTGAGGTTTGAGTCCCGGCACTATGCACAAAGCAAGATTATAGCTGGACGCCTTGTCCCCTGGTGACCTCGAAGCCATGGTAACGCCAGCATAGCACATGACGTGCTTGTGAGGCTGGTGTGAACCTGCAGTGCCAGCCCACAGGAGAGCATGGATGGTTGTGTGCAGCGTGCAAAGCTTGAGAAAAACAGCTCTCATATATACATATATATATATATATATATATATATTTTTTTTTTTTTTTTTTTTTTTTTTTTCTGTAGTGGGCTTGAACCCAGGGCCTCTGCACTCAGCTACATCCCCAGCCCCTTTTCCCTTTGATTTTGAGACAGGGTCTCATTACATTGTTAAATTGGCTAGGCTGGCCTTGAACTTACAGTCCTCCTGCCTCAGCCTCTGAGAGTGCTGGGGTCACAGGTGTGCATCCCTATGGCCAGCATTTTTTTAATGATTATTTCAGCATGTTCTGCTTATAAATAAGGCTTACGGTGGAGCAGCATGCTGTGTTAGGCAGACAGCAGCGGCGCTGGACACCCTCTGTTCTCTGAGCCTCGCTGCACCAGGAGGCCTGGCTGAGCCGCCCTGCACCCCGCAGCCTTGTGTGCAGCTCGAGCAGGCCTGACCGCAGGTAAGGACCGCTTGGCCCCGGTGTAAGGAGAGAGCGGCAGGAATCAGTTTTCCACACAAGACTCAAATCCCCCCTGCTTTAGGTTGAAGACGTGTTGGATCCTGTCATTCCTTATGAGATCGCTTGATTTGAAAGTGCTCTTCCAGATCGAGGCTGAGGCGACTGGGCCCTCAGGGAGATGGGACGACCCTCACTCGCCCTGCGCAGGAAGCAGGTCTCTGTGCCCGAGACGCACTGTCTGACTGTGGCTTCACCCTGTGCCCCTTCAGGCTGGCACTGCCCACCTTCCCATCCAGCATCCTCCAAATGCCAAGAAAGGGCATGGGCTCTGGGCATGGGCTCGGAGCTCAGGGCCCAGCTGTCCCCTGTCCATCCTGTCTCTGGGAAGCCATTTAATCCGATGTGTTGTGCAGCCCCTAGGTGGCCTCACCCAATGGGCTGCACACACCCTGCTTCTGTGACGTCTGTGCCTTTTAAGCCTGCTGGCGATACAGTCGAGTGCGGTGTGCCCTTCCCGTCGGCTGGCAGAGAAAAGGAGCATTGGGCCCTGGGGCGTTGTCCTCTGAAAGAGCAGTGTGGGCCCAGCAAGCTCCTTCCTACTGGCCGGGGCAGCGCCACAGAGGCCTCTGGTCACCACCTCCTGGTCCGGGAGGGAGGGGCACTTCGTCACCTGTGTCAGTTGCCCTCTGGTTCACGAAATCCCACTGGCTTTGCTTCATTTGGGAACTTTAGGCGTCGTAAGCCTCGCTGAGCGGGGTGCTTCCTTGCATCCTGGTAGTCATCTAGAAGCTTCAGCCCCCACAGTGCCACGCAGGCCGTGAGTGCGGACATGGGGTCAGGTGGGAACCGCTGCTGCATTCTTCTACCCCATGATTGCTTCTGGCCAGGCTTGAGCCGCAAGGCTGGTTCCTGGCTGAGGCCATTGTGCTCAGCATGCAGGACCTGAGCTGAGCCCCCTGTGGCCTCATCTACACGCTGCCCTGGCCCCCTGCCGCCAGCTGTGCCCGCTCCTGGTCAGCGTCCAGCCCCTCCTCGCCACTCCACACCTCTGCTTGACGGGCTCAGTGCAGGTAACCTTCAGATGCCCATACACGGAGTTCATGTCCATTTTCTGGGTTTGCCAGGAGGCAACTGGGTGGTCCCGCACTTCACCCCAAACAAGCTTAAAACCTTGGGGTTGCTTTCTACTCACTTCTGTGCAAGTCTCTGTTCCAGTGTCACCTGTCACAGCTGGGCCTGCCAGGTGCCTGTGCAGCAATACCCCACCTTCACCCCGCTCCTGTGCCCTGCGTGGGACAACCCTGACCTGTCACAGCCTGCCGTACAGGGGACCTTTCTTCCTCTGTGAGTGCACGCTCCTTGGGTCTGTCCCCCCACCGCGTCCCCACGCCTGACTCCGAACTAGGTGGGTGGTGGCAGGATGAAGGCATGAAGGAGCTAATGCCATCCGTTCCTGCTGGTGGCACTCTAGCAGTAGCATGAGGTTTGCTTGCTCCAGGGATCCAGTAGGGTATTCCTAGCTCTCCACTTTCTAGAATTTGCAGGGGGCCTGTGACTTTGGGGGACTTTAGAGGAGACCCTCCAGAACCCTTACACTCTAAGTCGTAGTGCCAAGCAGCTAGCCGTTCTCGGGGAACCCCAAAACCGGTCTGGCCGGTTTCTGATCTTTGCATTTCGCATGTGGGTGTAGCTCAGGTTGGCAGTCGCTGTACTCCTGAGTCAGCGCTGCTGGCTCCTGTCCCCCGCCTGGGGTGACTGCACCTGCCAGGGCTCCACAAGGCAGCTGTGACCCAGTTAAGGCAGCACCATGTGGCTCGGTTCTTGTTCATCCTGTCCAATGAGCCGGGCCCGGGCTGCTTGTCCAGTCCAGGATCCTTGGTAAAAAACCCACCTGCGCTGCCCTTGAAGAAGAGGACTTTTCAGGGTCCCAGGGTGACTTAGGGGCTGAGAACTGGGTGTCAGCAAGAACCGGATCCAGGCTGGGGTGGGGATGGGCATCAGCGGCCCAAGGAGGACTCTACTTCTCTCCAGTGTAAACATCCCAGCCCCCAGATGTCTGTCTGTCTGTCCGTCCCTTGATCTAGCCCCCTCCCCCGTTCCAAGTTCCTCTGAGAGGAAGTGATCTCGGCCCACCCTCATGCATTGGCTGGGGCTGGCTGGGGCATCCCGGAGAAGCCAGCCTCTGTCTCTCTCTCTCTCACTCTCTCTGTCCCTGTCTCTGTCTCTCTCTGTTTCTGTCTCTGTCTCTCCTCTCTCTCGTGCCAGGGACTGACCCAGGGCTGTCACACTGACCCACATCCCCAGCCCTTCTTCACATGTTATTTTGCATGGCCCAGGCTGGCCTGGACTCGCAGTCTTCCGCCTCTCCTGTTGCTTTTCAGCCAGCTCTCATGCAGGCTCTGTGGGCACCGCTTCTCCACCTGAAGGCCGTGACACCCCAAGCTTATCTCCGCTGGGCTCACCAGGACAGTCAGTGGCCTTGTCAGGGACAGCTTTGACATGAGCATGGTGTTTGGTGATTGTAGGGCACATGTCCACGCTTCGTGTCACAAGAACCCGATAAAGGCAAATGGACCAGAAGTGTTCCCACCTGTGACACACAATAGAGACAAGGGCTGGGGTGCCTGGCATGTGCAAGCCCTGGGTTCTGTCCCCGGCACTGCAAAAAAAAAAAAAAAAAAAAGAGAGAAAGAAAAGAAAAGATAAATAACTTGCCCAAGTCTGAGTAGTGGTAAAATCTGGACTAGAATTCAGGCCACCTAATTCTTAGGTGTTTGTTTTGTTTCATTTTGTTTCAGATTTCTTGCGTGAATAAAAAAATGCAACTGTCTGGTAGGCGTCACATTATTCAATTTTTTTGAGTTGATTTTATTTATTTTTATTTTTTTATTTTTTTGTGGGTACCGGGGGGTCGACCTCAGGACCTCGCGCGCCAACAGGCACCCGTGCCGCTGAGCGATATCACCGGCCCTTTTTTTCGTGAGTTGATTTTAAACGGATTGAACAACTTTAATTTTCAAATATTTTTATTCTTTGTACATTTATTGCTTTATCATCAATTCTAATTCCTAAGATAATATTTAATTTTTATTTACTTAACTTCTTCATATGTCATAGATGTGTAATTTAGGGTTTACGTGCTGTATCACGCCTGCAGCTATCGCCTTCCAGGAAGCCAGTCCCACGAGGGTAGGGACGTTTGTCAGCATCTTTCATGCATGGACTTCAACCCCGAGAACAGGTCGGCCTACTGTAGCCCTCACATATTTGTTGACTCTACTTTTTTTTTTTTTTTTGTGAGTACCGGGGGGTCGACCTCAGGACCTTGCGCGCCAGCAGGCACCCGTGCCGCTGAGCGATATCACCGGCCCCTTTTTCGTATGTGGGTTCCAGGAGTCAAACTCGGGGCCTCGCGCTTGCCAGGCAGGCGCTTATGCCGCTGAGCTATCTTACTGGCCTCTACTTTTGATTTAACACAAATCAAGTCCTATGTGGTGCGTTTTCTAGGTTGGCGCCCCCTGGCGTCTGCTCCAGGGAATCCCACATCCACTCACACTGCTACTCACGTGTGTGCATATGTATACACGTGTGTAGATACAGGCACACACATGTGCACTTTTCCCATTTAAAAAAGGATTGTTCCTTTTTTAAAAAATCAGATAATCGGGCCGGTGAGATAGCTCAGTGGCATAAGCGCCTGCCTGGCAAGCTCGAGGTCCTGAGTTCGACTCCTGTAACCCACATACGAAGAAAGGGCCGGTGATATCGCTCAGCGGCACGGGTGCCTATTGGCGTGCGAGGTCCTGAGTTCGACCCCTGGTACCCACACACACAAAAAAATCAGATAATATTAGAATAAACTTTCTCGTATATAACAGTGTAAGACAAGACCCTATCTGGACCACTGATTTAGCTGGAGGAAAGACAAAATTCTAAGACTTCTAAGAAATTGTAGTGTTAATGTTTTATATTATCTGGATTCATGGGTGTCATCTGAGTTCTGTTGTCCACAATAATCAGTGTAAAAATGCTGCAGAGATTCTGTTGTCCACAATAATCGGTGTAAAAATGCTGCAGAGATTCAAATCCACGAGGCGCAAGTGGACGGCAAAAGCCCGAAGCTGCTGTGTCTCACAGGACATACCAGGACGCCTTCCCGGGGCTCCATCCCAGCACCAAGAGGCTTCGCCCTTCAGTGTCTGCCTCCCACACCCTGTGTCACTCGGCCTTTCCCTTTTTGTCCAGCTGTTTAGAACAGAGGACCAAGGATCTTCTTTTATTCCTAATTTTTTTTTTTTTGTGTGTGTGTGTGGGTACCGGGGGTCGACCTCAGGACCTCGCGCGCCAACAGGCACCAGTGCCGCTGAGCGATATCACCGGCCCCTTTTTCGTATGTGGGATCCGGGAGTCGAACTCGGGCCCTCGCGCTTGCGAGGCAGGCGCTTACGCTGCTGAGCCATCTCACCGGCCCTATTCCTAATATTTTTTAAAACAAATAATTAAAATTATTGAAAATTTAAATGCAGGTAAGAAAACGAGAACATTTTCTCTAGTCTGTTCACCTAGGTATGATTACTGTTAATCTCTCTTAATATCTTGGACCTTTCCTCCCCCACCCAAACTAATTGCTTTATTTTCCTATATCTATAAAAGTAAGAATAATTCAAAGGCATCTGAGATAATAATTTCCTCTTTCCTTCTCTCAGCACTCTCCACTCTCAATACCCCAATCTCCACAGGTAACCACTGTTAGTTTATTGTGCATTTACTGTGCATATAAACAGAATTTTCTGTGCATATAAACGCTTATTTTTCTCAAAAGTACAATATCATACATACGATTCTGCAACTTTTCTTCTCTCACAAGGCATCTCAAGTATCAGCTGAGCTGTTTCTGGTTTTGATGTCTGTGTTTAGTTATAAGGATCCATCATTGGTTGGAAAACCAATTTCCTCTGAATAGACACTGTTGTTCCCAGCTGAATGTGCTGTTGGAAGGAAGGCCCTGCTGGAGGAGGTGGGTCACCAGGTCTGTCTCTCACTGGTGCTTCCCCCCTCGGGCTCTGCTTCCCCACCACCATGAACTAAGCGTCTTTCCTCTGCCAGGCCCTTCCGCCATGATGTTTCTGCCCTGGGGCCTGCCAACCATGGACTGAACCCCCTGAAACCATGAGTCATATAAACCTCTTAAATTGCACATGATCAGGTATTTTGTCCCAGCAATGGGAGCACTGGTGTATATCACTGTGCCCAGCTTGATACATATTTCATTGTTTTTACTTGTTGGCTATGACAAATGATGCTGCCATATGCATAGGTGTACAGTTTTTATTTGGAAATTTCTTTTCAGTCGGTTGGGGCACACCTAGAAGTGGAATTGCTGGGCCATACAGTGCCTTTAGCCTCTATCCTTTCTGCATCAGTGGTGTACAAGGTCCCAATTCCTCACACCCCTGCCAGCACTTGTCATTGCCTGTCTTCTTAACTACAGCCATCCCAGTGGATGTGAAGTCATACTTTATTGTGGCTTTGATTTCTAATTCCCTAATGACTAATGACACTGAAATCGTTTGTTTTTACTGGCCATTTGTCTATCTTCTTTGGAGAAACAGCTCCCTGATTCTTGGTTTTTTGAGTGGATTGTTTTATTATTGAGTCGTAAGAATTCTTTGCACATCTAGACGCATGTCCCTTATCAGATGTCTCATTTGCTAGTATGTTATCCCATTGTATGAGTTGTCATTTCATGGAATGAGTTGGGAAATATTCCTTCTTCTTCTGCCTTTGGAAGTTTGTTTTTACCTCTCTGAATGCTTGTGGAAGTAACTCTCCAGTGAAGCCATGTGGGCCAGCTTTTTTTGTGGGAAGTTTTCAAATTCTTGTCATGAATGATCAGACTTCTCTCTCTTTGTGATGTTGAGGTGAGATTTTTATATTCTAAATAGAGAGCCAGTTGTTCTAATACCACTTATTGAATAACCCACCCATTCCCACCAACTTCAAACACCTGGACAACTGATGTAGACGCTGGGCATCCTGGCTGCCACCTTGCTCCTGCAGGGCGCAAGGCCAATCTGCTGCCGGCGGCTGGGAGATCCTTTGTGCTGTAAGATGCGGGTCAGAGAAGAGTGGGGCTGAGACACGGGTCCTGCCTTCCCTGCTGTCACTGCCAGTGTGTTGGCGTGGTCTGGACTCCCAGGGCTTTGTCCCTAGGCTGGAAGCATATTCGCTGGACACCAGCAGCCACGCTGCTCTGGTAGCCCCTCCAGGCCAGCGGTCACACTAGGGACACTGGGGTGGCTCTCTGGGACACTGGTGCTTCTGCCAGTGACTTTGGACCTTGGTGTCCACCTGTCCTGCTGCCCCTCCCCATGTTCGTGTTCTTTTTGGACCTTGGACTTGGCCATGGCTCCCATGCCCTGGGATAGCAAGTCCTGGACTGCGGATTGGACATCTGCTACCTCCACCCTGCAGTGCTCACCCTGTGTCACTCAGGCTACCTGTCCTGACCGCACCCGCCCTGGCCTGGGCCTATCCCTGGCTGTGATACCCGGTAATGGGACCTCAGCCTGACCCTGCAGCCTGGCCTCGCCCACCCCCACCGTGCATGACAGAGCCTGTGAAGTGGATAAGCGGAGCAGGAGGGGATGGTGAGAAGGGGCCGGGACAGAGCCCGGGACAGCAGCACTGAGATGCAGGAGAAACCAAGAGAGACAGGTCAGGAGGACAGTGCGGCTCAGGGGACAGAGGCGAGCACACCTGGAATCTTGGCTGAGGCAGGAGCATTGCAAGCTTGAGCTCAGCCTGCGCACCTTAGTGAGGCACTGACTCTAACAGAAAAATAAGAAAGAGCTGGGGTGCGGCTCAGTGCGAAGGCCCTGGGTTCAATCCCCAGTGTAGCAGCAGCGGCAGCAACAACAATGACAATGATGGACACACAGAAGCAGACTAAAGAGCTCACTGGTGACGTGGAGCCCACGCCCGAGTCAGCTGGCTCTGCAGCATTGCTAAGGTGTCTCCGTCTCTCCCACCTCCAGGTGCCGACCCTGAGCAGAGGTGCTTCCCCCGGACAGAGGCCGCAGTCCCTCTGGCCCGTGCTGTTCCCCTCCCGGGACCCCTCCCCCTTCAGGGGCCCCTCTGTCCCCCCCCTCAGGCCCCTTGCGTGCACAGGTGTGGCTGGTCCTTGGGCCTTCTGTGTGGCAAAGGTCGGTTGTGCTGGCCACCTCCACCGTCCCCCAGCCAGGGCTGCCAGCACCTCCCACAAATGCAGTGGAGCTGCCAGGGGTGAGCAGGCGTCTCCGTCCTCTGACTGGCCGAGCTGCCCCAGCCACCGGCCGTGCTCAGTGCACGGAGGTCAGGTGGTGAAAGGACCTGGGCCAGGAGGGCGGCTCCGGGTCACGGGGCTGTGAAGTCCCCAGGGCAACGGTCTGTGGCATTCCCAGCCCTCCTGTTCCCTGAGGCCTCGCTGCTCCAAGCCCGCTCAGTCACCGCGAGTGTGGCTTTGGGGACGCGATGGCTCCGCTGCCGCTGCTGAGCCCCAGCCTCGACGCGCTGTGTGCTGAGCGGCTTCAGGAACCGTTGTTCTCGTTCCCACCAACCGAGGCGCAGGCACCGCACGCCGCTGAGGTGGCCGTGGGGGTGGGGGTGGGGCTGTGCGGGGTCCCCCTCCCCAGGGTCCCCCTCCCCATCCTCCCCTGGGACCCAACCAGAGCCCCGGTACCCCTCTCCTGGCTCAGCGGCCTCACCAACCACGGCAGCGGACGCCTCACCGGTCAGAGAGCAGAACAGCTGCTGTAGGACGCGTGCCGGAGACGCTGCTTAGCTCTGCTGATAAACCGCCACTCGTGCAGCAGAGGTTAGCAAAGGCAGCGAACTCATAAAGGCCCAGCTCAGAAAATCCCCAAACCCCTTGCCGCGGCCCCTGGAGACATCTTTGTGGTTTTTTTCCCTAAACCATTTTCTATGGCAACAGGGGACAGGTCAGGGACGCACAGGCGGGCGTGTGGACCGCGGCACTGATGTGCAGACTGGGGGCGGAGGGACCGTCCAGGCCCAAGCCTGTGGCCTGACGCCCGGCACTGTCGGCTTCCCCAGCCTGCAACAACACCACTCACTCTCCAGTTTTCTTCTCAGGTTTCTTGTGTCCCCTCCCCATCGGAATCAGTACCGAGGGAGCGACATTGCCGCTGTTCTGTTCCTGATATGTCCCTCATTCCCAGTCCAGTCCCAGCACAGGGTAGATGCCAAGTAACCACTTGTGGAATGGCAATTTTAGATTATAGGAGGCTTCTATTTTTTATTAAAAATCTTTTGGCTTTTTTTTTTTTTTTTTGTGGGTACCGGGGGGTCGACCTCAGGACCTCGCGCGCCAGCAGGCGCCCGTGCCGCTGAGCGATATCACCGGCCCCTTTTTCGTATGTGGGATCCGGGAGTCGAACTCGGGCCCTCGCGCTTGCCAGGCAGGCGCTTAAGCCGCTGAGCCATCTCACCGGTCCCTTTTTTTTTTTTTTTTTTGAGACAGGGTCTCACTATGTAGCCCAGGCTGGCCTCCAACTCACAGTGATCCTCCTGCCTCAGCCTCCCAAGTGTGGGATTACAGGCGTGCACCATGACGCCCGGCTGATGTGATGAATTAGCACACCCTGCTAAACAGGTGGCAGCACCTGCAGGGCCTGTGTTCTTGTCTTTCAGGGCGAGGAGGCCGAGACTCTGGCTGCAGGGCGCCCCCTGGTGGCGCTGAGGTAGGGCGGCATGAAGGGCAGAATGCGGCTCCTGCGTCCCTGGGGCGGCCCTGGTGGCCAGTGGGCCGTGGGCCTGGACACACACTCGTGATTCAAATCCTCAGTTGCCAGTTCCTCAATTTCCTGTTTTGACAGAGGATCGGACGTAGCTGCCGACAAGTTTGCCAAATTAAAAAATGTTTGCCAAATTAAAAAGTTTCCCACAAAACTCCCGGTTTCCCACTTCCCTTGCCTAAGATAGGATGGAGCTTCACGAGGAGCGCTTGCTGGGCCACGCCAGAGACCCTGGGAGACCCTGGGGCCGGGGACACAGCTACAGCCCAGTGCCCACTCCCACGGTCCCGCGGGCCGGCGTCCCCCTCCGTCCCGGCAGCCGCCCTGGGCTCTGCTCTGCCGAGAACAGCACGGTTGGCCTCCGCTGGGGTCTGTGGGTCCAGTCCCCAGGACACCACTGATGTCCCCAGGCCTTGATTTCCAAGCCTCTACTCTTCTTCTCTGGGGACGGCTCGGCCCGGCAGTGCCCTCGACCTTCAGCTCGTGGGATCGACGGAGACCTCGGCTCTGAGCAGGAGGAGGAGCACCTTCCGTCTGCCATGCGACAAGTCGACACCCTTGGCCGGGACCCACGTGGCTACCTGTCGATCACAGCACTGACCCAGGCCCTGCACAGAGGGACACCAGGGCTGGAGCCAGGCTCATTCTGCCTGGCACTGCCGCTGTGAAGGTTGGAGCTGACCCCAGGTCCTCGGGAGGCCTCAGGGTCATCGCGGGCCAGGCGCAGACCCAGGGACGCAGGGAGCAGGAGGTTTGGGGTAATTCCGGGGTGCCACTTGGAGGCCAGGTGCGGGCTCCTTGCACAGCACAGTGACGATCACTGATACCACGCCCTGCACTTTTCCAAACAACCAAGAGGATTCTTTTTTGTTTCGAGACAGAGTCTCTCTGTGTAGCCCAGGCTGGCCTCGAACTCCCAGTGATCCTCCTGCCTCATCCTCCCAAGTGCTGGGATTACAGGCATGCGGCAACATGCCTGTGAGATAGAGGATTCTTGTGTTCTCAGCACCAAAGTCACCTTCCATGGTGACGAACATCCAAACCAACCCGAGTCCATCATTTGCAGTACATAGAAACATCACAGTGCACCCCACGTGAGCATGGGCAATCATTCTTTGTCAGGTTAAAATAAAACTTTAGAAGCCAAGAGTGGTGGCGCATGCCTATAATCCCAGCTGCTCAGGAGGCTGAGGCAGGAGGACTGCAAGTTCAAGATCAGCCTGGGGAACTTTGCAAGATTAAAAAAAAAAAAAAAATGAAGAAAGAAAACCATGGCAAGTCTACACTAGTATGTTCTTACAATGATACCATTGATGTAATACCATAGAGTGATCTACGTACATTATTGAATGGGGAAAGGCGAGATAAAATGGATAACTGAAATGTGGTATACCTACATAAAGGGATATTATTTGGTAAGTAAAAGAAAGTCCTGACGAACCATGAAAGTGTGCTGAATGAAAGAAAGGGCCAAAGGGCCACTACGTATTTCATGATTCCATTTATTACAGGAAATATACTGAGGTGTGGTGGCGCACACCTGTAATCCCAGTGCTCTGGGAGGCTGAGACAGGAGTGTCATGCATCTGAGCCCAGTCCGGGCATCATTAAGTGACTTAATGACACCTGTCACAAAATAAAAAATAAAGAGGGCAGGTGATACAGCTCCATGTGAAGACCCTGGGCTCAATCCTGGCACAGAAAAAGGAAAGGAAAGGAAGGGAAGGCAAGGGAGGGGGGGGAGGGGAAGGAAAGGAAAGGAAAAGAGATAAAGGGAAGAAAAGTCTGTAATCGACAACCACACGGGAACTGAAGTAGACTGGCAGTGTCAGGGTTGGGAGACGGTGGTAACTGCTAATGGGCATGCGGTTTCTTTTTGGAATAAAAATATTCTGAAGTTGATCGAGTTAATGGGCATACACCTCTGAGTAAACTAAAATCGAGTCACGTACTTGAATTGTACAGTATGTGAATTAGAGCTTGATAAAGCTATATTAAAATGCTGAATGTGAAAGAAAGCAAGGCAGGGAAGTATGTGATATGCTCCTGTTTTCCAAAGAAGAGGAACTGAACTATAGGGAAACATTATACCAGAAGGACAAACCATAAAATAAATGTAAGTTTTTCCCTATGGGGAGGGGGAAGGAACAGGGCTGAGGGTGGGGGAGAAGAGCTAGGATTCTTGGAATAGGCTCTAGATCTGGCTTTAAACCAGGCAAATATTTGTATAACTAAACAAAATTTAAAAAATGAATCGCTAACCAAGTGCAAAGTTTGGGGTGTTATTCTGCAAGGGTATCTCCTGGTGCTCTGAGAACAGTTCTCTGAGTCCATTCCTGGCTGGTGACCCTAAGGACAAAGCAGCACTGTAGAAACCTTCCAGCTCGCCTCTGGGAACCCTGTAGTTGCAGAGTGGGAGGTGCTAGGGGATTGAACCCAGGGCCTTGGCACCAGCTACATCCCCAGCCCCTTCACTTTTTGAGACAAAATGCATTAAGTTGCTAAATTACCCAGGCTGGACTCAAACTTGCAATTCTCCCGCCTCAGCCTCCCAGAGTGCTTGGATTACAGGCGTGCACTCCCATCCTGGCCCAAGAGGAAGAGCTACAGTATTGTTATGGCTAGACAGCCCCCCAAAGACTCATGCACTCACAGGAGGGGCTGTTCAAAGCTGGCTGGATCTAGGATGGGATGCTGGGATTAAGGGTGCCCCCCGAAGGCAGGCTTGCTGCTGTTGCCGGCTCTTCACTGCTGGCTGCCTTCTGCCTGCCCAGCTTCGCCATGAGCTGTTTCTCCTCTGCGATGCCCCTGTGCCACGCCACCCTCGCTTGGAGCCAGCTGACTAGGGACTGAAACCTCTACAAACTGGGAGCCAAATAAACCTCTCCTTTAACTTTGGATGTTGGGTATTTTGTCTCAGCAATGAGACACGTAAGACAGTTATCTATGGGCTTGCACAGCTAAATGTTTAAAGCATTGTTACATGTGTATATTTAAGGAGACCATAACAAAGGAAGCAGTCCTCAATTTATTAAAACAACAAACACTTATGGAATCGGAGGGAAACAAAGCTTTTAAAAAACATATACATTTATTAAAACTTTAAAGTTACTTTAAAATGTATTAAGGTCAGAGGAAAAACTAATCTATTAACTCTATAAACCTACAAGTTCCAGGAATTAAATATCAAAGGATTTAGGTTTCAAACAAGCAGATGTCAGAGAATTCCTTGTCAAAGGGTTTCTGTTCCATTCCTGGGCACACTGGGACTTGGGCCACCCCAGGGTCCCTCCGCCTGGGCCATGCCTGTGGGAAGTGAGCGGTGGCACAGGGAGACGGTCAGCTCAGGCCTCTGCTACAGGTGTGGCGGTGGCACTGTGTCCTCGGTGACAGAACCGTTTCTTCTGCAGGTCTTCAGAGCACTGAGCCTGAGACTTCTCATCTCCCGACTCCAAGAAGGGCCACTCATCCCGGTCCTCACTGGCACATCCCCCCACAGGACACCCCAGGGCCAGCAGGTCACGGTCTCAGGAGAGAAGTTTTTCCTCAGTTCTTGGTCCCGCAGCTAAAATCACTTAGCTGGTCAGTTGCGCGGGCTAAAACGGGTTAAAATTTTACATGAAGCGGTAGACCCGTGTCCACAGGTAGATGAGGACCGTTGCTAAAATGCACGACAGAAAAGTCTGGACCAGCCGTGCTTTCCAGTAGGATATCGGCAAAGGGCCCCTGAGGGAGAGGCAGAAGCCATCCTGCGGGAGAGAGACAGAGAAGGGTTAGCGGCTTCAGGCTGCCCGGACCCCGGGGCCAGGAGCTCAGCTCTGGATGCACAAGAGCCTGGCTCCGTCCCCAGCACAAAACCAGGAACACAAAACAAAACCCCCGAATACACAGCGGGCTCCAGACGGAACAGTAAAATAACTCTTGGATTTAAAAAGGAAGGCAATCTTTTGCATAAGGGAAGGGGACCAAGAGATGGAGGGGCACGAGGTGGAAAAAAAGAACTATGATGTGCTCTGCACCTGCACTGAGGGAGGAGAGGAGGAGAAACAGAATGGAGACCAGAAAGTTGGGATTTTAAGATGGTACTTTTCAGAAAAACTGCAGCTTCAGGACACAAAAGTTACTCAAGCCTTTTTTTTTTCCCTTCCAGGAAAACCCTTCAAAAAATTCCTTGAAGGCCTTAGAGACACAGTGAGCCTGTCACCTGCACCCTGGCCTGCGCTTTTCACCGCTAAATTGTGCTTCCTCCACCTGCAAGGAGACAGCGGTGTCGGGGGCAGCGGATTTCAACTTCAAACACATGGAAATGGTTTGCGTTCTGATGCGCGCGTGACCTGACAGTGGGCATGCGCCCCAGAGGACCATCCTAGGGACACCCCAAGACCTCACAAATACACCCAGCTCCGGATCACAGGCTCTCTGGCTCCACTCTGAGTGCGCCTCTTTTAATTTCTGCCTAATACAACCTTGCCACGCCCCTCACTGACAAGTCCTGAGAATTCCTTTTCTGTAAAGGGCGCCCGCGAAACTCCAAGCACTCTGTCTTGGGCGGGTTGTTAAGCTCCTCATCCCAGCTTCGGGGAACATCCTCAAACCACGATGAGTGCAATCACTGCACTGCACACCTGGGCTAATAAACCAAAAAGGCGAATCTGACCCATTCGCAATCTGTCCCTAGGACCCCTGAAGAGCCCAACACCTCGGGGAGAAGCAACCATCTTCCTGTCACACACAGCAGGGGCGCTGTTAACTCAGCACCCACGCAGGTGGACTATGCTCGGTCACGATGCTATTTTCTAGACCGAGGACAGGTGTCATTTGGAGAGCGTCAAATCGCTGGCCAAGACAGGTGGACCCTACGTACCCAGCATGAGCACCTCAGCTTCTGCCCCATCGACCCTTGCGCAGTCGGCACTGATTAGGCCAGAAAGTGAGAGGGCCAGGGCTCGTCTCATCTCCTCCCCAGGTGCGAGGAGCCCGCGAAGACCGCGGCGGGGTCAGGGGACGCAGCTGAGGACGCTTAAGGACAGGCTAATGAGCAGAGAATGCCAGGGCCCCGTCCACCCCTCCCTCCTCAGCTGGAACCCGATCATCACCACAAGAGGCTACATTTTCGATTTTTAAAACAAGAACCCTCCAGTTTTAACAGTTTATGTTCATCGTCTCACGGGAGTCACTTCAGTCTTGCTTCAGCACCAGTTAAGGAGAGGGGGCGGGTGCAGCTGAGAATCCACGCTGCGGTCTCCCAGGGGGCCGCTTTCCTGGCCTCAGCTGGGCACAGGGGCCGCAGGCTGGGCTGGCTTCTAGCCCAGATCACAGCTGAGGGCCCCCAGCTGAGAGCGAGTGTCCCCAGGTGCCAGGTGGGGCAGATCAGTTAAGGGGTCTGCAGCCCACGCTTCCCAGCTCTCCGCCCAATAGGCCTCAGCCTCTCCAAAGGTGCAGTGGATGAAAATGGGCAGAGGATGAAAAACTCCACCTGGCCCTGGCCAGGCAATTGCTGACCTTCCTAACTTTGAATCTGTTTCTAGCGAGCAAAGCTGCAGGAAGAAGGGGGAGAAGGCTGGGGCGAGGCCCCGGGGTACAGACCCGAGCTTGCACCCCGCTCCCGGACGCGTTTCCAGGACAGACCTCCTACAAGACGGTGTCTGCCTGTCGGACGGAGCGAAGCCCCCGCCCCGGGACACCCGGCTCCCCCAACCCCTGGCCCTTCCGCACGGTGCTCACCCAGCCGCCCTGCGCCTCCAGCCAGGCGCGGTGCCGCCCCGCGAAACGCACGCACAGCCGGGCCACCAGGCGCACGCAGTCCCGGGCCACCTCCTCCCGCCGGCATCTCCCGGGGTGCTGCAGCAGCGTGCCCGCGAGGGCCGCGCACGTCACCACGCGGAGCCACGTGGGGTTGAAGCCGTCGGGGAGCAGCGCGTCCATCAGCGTATCCAGCAGCGCGGCGCGGTTCCCGTTGTAATCATGGTAGCGCTCAAAGTAGCGGGGATACCGGCGCCGCAGCTCCTCGGCCGCGGTGCGCAGCGCGGCCGCCTCCCGGGTGCGCGGCCGGAGGCCGGGGGTGCCGGGCTCGCGCGCGCAGAACTCCAGGTAGTCCGCGAAGAGCAGCTCCGTGCGCGTCCACAGCGCGTCCCCCATCCTGCCGCGGCGCTCAGGGCCCCGCGCGCTTTTAGACCTGTGCGCCCCGCCCGCGCGCGGGTCCTGGCACCTGGGCGCCCCGGCACCGGTGCGTCTGGGCGGCGTGATCGATCAGCCCCGGCCGAGGACTGAGAACAGGTGGAGACAGTCTGCCGGGTGGGAATGGGCCGTTGCCCTTCCGTAAGGCGGGGTGGAGCAAGGCCGCACTGGCTGCACCTCCAGGCTGGACGCGGGCACCCCGGCCCGAGGACCTCTCCCCGGCTCGGGCACCGTGGCGGAGGTGGCGCGTTCTCCCCCCGCAGGTGAGAGCGCCGAAGCCGGCTGCGTTCACTCGTGTGCTCAGCCGCTTGTAGCAGGGCCTCGCTGAGCACTGTAGACCTAGCGGAGAGCCAGACCTGTGGCCTTGACCGCAGGGTCCCCAGGCCTGGAGAAGCTGGACGCGGAGGACTGGCCGCACCTCTCATTAGAGTTTAATCCCCGCTGTAACAGGGGCGGCGGCTGCCTACGCGCCCATCCCTGCGTTCCTGAGAGCTCTCTCCTTTGCGCAGGCCAATCCCTCACGACCCCCATCCCCTGGTCTCTAAACTTGTCTTAAACTTCCTCGGTTCACGCTATTTACCCTAGGGCAGTGATGGCAAACCTTTTAGAGACGAGTGCCCAAACTGCAACCCAAAACTCACTTATTGGAAAGTGCCAACACTGTAATGAAACCTGAATGCTCGGCTGCCGGGGTGATGCTGGGGCGACTTGGCTCGCGGGCTGACGGAGAGGGCTCTGCGTGTGCCCTCTGCGGCACGCGTGCCACAGGTTCGCCACCACGGCCCTAGGGCTTCTTGCTCCTGATTGGACGCTGAATGACGCAGGATCTGTTCTAGCAGTGAGGTTTCCGGGGTTCAGCGTGTGCAGCAGACGGAGATTTCCCCTCATCTTGCATCCTACAAGAAGAGGCCCAGGTGCTTAGTTGCTCCAGGCTGAGCTGTAACAGAAGGCTACAGCTTGGGTGTCCCATAAACAGCGGGGCCTTCATTGCTCACGGTTCCCTCGGCTGAGGAGTCCAAGGTCCCAGATTCTGCGTCTGGGAGGGGCCACTTCCTGGCGCACAACCGCCTTCTGCTGCACCCTCATGATGCAGACGCACCGGGCTCTCTGGGGTCCTTTATAGGAGGCCTCAGCCTGTTCTCCAGGGCTCTGTCCTCATGATCCAATCTTTCCAAAGTCCCCATCTCCTAAGACCATCACACTGGAGCTCCTGGCCTAGGGAGCTCTCGCCAGAGGCGCTGGAAAAGAGGCTCACTGGATTCTCAAGGTGCCATCGAGGGCTGCTGAGACCCCTTCAGGGGCCCTTGATGTTCAGAACAGTTTCCATTCTGCCTCTGGCTCCTTGGCATGAGTGGCTCATTTCTCTGGTTCTCTCCGGAGGCTGCGGGGGTGCTGGGGTGGGCAGCGTCCCCTGGTGGCTAATGGGGTCCTCTATTCTTGTACCTCACAAATTTTCTCAGTCTGAGGTAGTTAATACGATAAATATAGATGGAAGTAATCTACATTAAAAAGCTAAAGGTAGGGGCCGGTGAGATGGCTCAGTGGCACAAGCGCCTGCCCAGCAAGCACGAGGTCCTGAGTTTGACTCCCGGAACCCACGTAAAGGAAAAAAAGGGCCGGTGATATCGCTCAGCGTCACTAGCACTTGCTGGCAAGTGCGAGGTCCTGAGATCGACTCCCGGTACCCACATAAAAACAACAACAACAACAACCACAACTAAAGGTATGGTCAAAATACAGTGAATGTTCAGATTTTTAAAAATTTATTACAGTAATGCACGTTGCTGTGACTGGGTGGGGCCACTCATGCTTGTAATCCCAGCACTCAGGAGGCTGAGGGAGGAGGATTGGTGCAAGTGCGAGGCCAGCCTGGGCTACAAAGTGAATTCAAGACCAGCCTGAATGTCATAGTGAGACCCTGTCTCAAAAAAGACCAAAAAAAAAATAAAAAACCACGTTGCCATGAATCCTCCTCTGAACCCTCCCTTCACTTTGGACACACTCATGCCATTATTCCTGCCACCTGAAGCCTCTCAGGGAGTCCTTTCCTAAGCACGGTTGTGCTGCTGTGGCTGCCTCGATGACCCAAATCAATTTCAATTTCACAGTCGTCTGGACTTTGGGGAGGAGCCCGAAGTCACACGGGATCAGATCTGGTAAATAAAGTGGATGAGGACACAGCATCATGTTTTTACGAGCTGCCTTCCTGCTGGATGGCACTTGGCGGTGGCATTCACCGAATTTTTGATCATACCTCATAGAGACACTCGGGAAAGTGGACTCCAGCTGTTTCAGAAAGTGGCCAGAATGCTGGGACAAGCGTGTTTGAAGTGGGAGGGAGGGTTTGGAGGGGCATTCACGGCAACGTGTCTTTTTTTTTTTTTGTGGGTTCCGGGGGGTCGACCTCAGGACCTTGCACGCCAGCAGGCGCCCGTGCCACTGAGCGACATCACCGGCCCTTTTTTCATATGTGGGTTCCGGGAGTCGAACTCGGGGCCTCGCGCTTGCCAGGCAGGCGCTTACGCCGCTGAGCCATCTCACCGGCCCGGCAACGTGTCTTTTGTTGTAGTAAAATTTTTCATTTAGCCATTCATCATATATTTCAATTACACCTTGTATTTGGAGTCCTCAGTAACTTTTAGGAATGTAGAAGGGGCCCTGACACCGAAGTCTGAGATCCACTGGCCTAGATGACCGCTTACTTGGTGACCATTACTAACCGGATACCTGAAGGGGGAGGGGTAGGGGTGGGCGGAGGCTGGGGAGGGGAAGAGGTGAGGACAGACGGTGGGGATGGGCTGTGGAGTGACCCCGAAGGGGCAGGGAGCAGCCAGCTGCGGGGTGCCCATGGCTGCGGCTGCCATTTTACAGATGGTGAGTTGAGGCCGGGATTTAGACCCTGGTGAACATTCTGGGCACAGGGCCCAGCTGGGAGCTCAATTCTGACCCCGCCTAGAGCTCCACCCTGTCCCCCCGCCACCCTCCTAACTCACAGATGAGTCCCAGGGCCAGTGGGGCCACCTTCCCGCCAGCAGGCTGGTCGGCTCTGAGAGCCTGCATGCAAAAGCCTTTACCACTTTGTGCTGCTTTTTGGTTGAGACAAGGTCTTCCTAAGTCATTAAGTTACCCAGGAGTGGCTTCAACTTGCAGTCCTCCTGCCTCAGCCTCCCAGAGTGCTGGGATGACAGGCAGTCCTCCTGCCTCAGCCTCCCAGAGTGCTGGGATGACAGGCAGTCCTCCTGCCTCAGCCTCCCAGAGTGCTGGGATGACAGGCATGTAACAACTGCAGTCCCTGCCTCCTGCTCGATCCACCTTCTCAGAGGCACCCCACTTCCCCCAAATCCTTCTGCCAGCTTGGCCTCTCTGGCGGGCGAGGGGCTGCCCGAGACCGTGCATCCCAGGCGCCCGCCCCCCTTCACAACAGGCTTGGTCCCAAGTCCTCTAGAAAGAAAGAATTGGTACAAAAACCACATGGCGTTATTTTCAGTACACAAAATACAATTTATTATGGACTTTCCCCTGCAGGCCCCGCAGGGCGTAACCCAGACCCGCTGTTCCACCAGCAAACCCGGCCCCACCCCAGAGAGCAGGGACCTAGGGTGGGGTGGGGACAACAGAACCAGGTGTGACTCGGAGTGCCAGGGACAGTCAGGGCCACAGCCCGGGACACCCCAACACCCCGGGCCCCGGGAAACCCACATAACCCTCTAAGCCCCCAAAAAGGGAAAGAGAGGACATGAAGAGTCCAATCATAAATAGCTCCTGACATTGCCTAGAAGGAATTACTGAATTTTAAATAAAGACAGGGTGCTCTTTTGATATTATTTTCTTTTGAGGTGGGAGGACCAAGGACATTACTCTTTGAGACCTACCCATCCAGCTGTCTATCTAGTCACAGTGGCAGCTCAATCGTACAAATATAACTGACACAGACAAGAGCCGCTTTGATTTGTTTGTACTAGTATTACTCATCAGCATTTATTTCTTTTAATTATTATTATTGTGTTGTGTTTTTGAGACAGGATCTACTGTGTAGCCCAGGCTGGTGTCAAACTTACAGCAATCTGCCTGCCTCAGCCTCCTGAGTGCTGGGATCACAGCCATGCACCACCACGCCTGCTCTAATGGGCTGATGTCCAGTTTGCTCTCAGCAGCACATGTTGCAGAGGGCTGCCGGCTGCGCCCCTGAAGGAAGTGGCCGTCCACGTGACACATGGCTACTTCACACCTGCCCACTGCCCAGGGGCCAAACGCCCTGTGCATTTTATGCCTGTTTCTGCTTCATCTTTAACAGTGCACGCAGACAAAAATGATTCATCAAGCAAAGACAAAGGAATAGCTAGCCGAAGAGGCACGCTTTCACGATAAAACACGTTTTTCAAAGCAAGGCTGACTGGTTACATTTGGAACTGGAATCTGCTCCTCCAGGGACCCCACGCCGGGTCCAGGCGCACCCCATGGACCAGGAGGCTGCGCAGAGCACCCGGAGAGCTGGATTCGGGGTCACGGTGCCTCTACTCATGAAGCCGGAACGACCTTAGCAACAGACAAAGTGTCCGAAGGGAGCGATGCTTCAGTTAAAGGTGAGGGCGCGGTGCTGGAGCTTCGCACGCGCGTGATCGGGGCGGGGGCTCTGACGGTGACGCTGGACGCTGCGAGGGACCTGAGCTCCTCCTGAGCCGCGCGTCCTGGCGCGGAGCCGTCACCTTCTGTCACGTCTGCTGTGTCCCGAGGGGAGGACTAAGCCCAGACCTTGAAGACACAAGCAGGCACTGTTCAGCCCTGGTCCTCACCGTAAGGCCTGCGCGCGGAGGTCGAACCGCAGCTCTCCCGCGGCTGCTTTGCTACGCGAGCACGAGCATGCGCACAAGCGCGGACTCGCAGGGACTCGGCTGCAGCAACTTCGTAAGAATCCTTGCACCTCTTTATCCTGGAACTGCACATCAAGTCACCCCTCAGCGAAGACACCCACGTCAGTGTCACACAGAGTGCCGGCGCCGGTTCCACTGCCCAGGATGCTCTCTGCCCCCCACCCCGGCCCTGTCCAGGACCGCGAGACTCTCCTGTTACAAAGAGGCTGACCCCAAGTCCTTCCAGCCCCAGGCTGGCGGCAGCCCCCCAACCCCTCTGCATCCTGGGCTGGATCCTGATTGTTCACACTGAGGTGGGCAGCGCCCTGGGGGGTGAGCGCTCAGGAGCTTGGGCACCTCATGGAAGCCACGAGGCCACGCCAGTTTGGCAGAACATCTAAGGACAGCCTGGAGTCTCCCAGGGGCCCGTGACCCCTGACACCACAAGGGCAGGAAGAGCGGTGGGAGACAGGATGGGAGTCTGCTATCAGCCTTGGTGTCCTGGCCAGGAGGGACATTTAGGGTCCTCCCGCCCACTGCTTATGCAACCCGTGCTAAGGACTCCCTCTGCCCAGGGCACAGCCCCTCCGCTGCCCCCATCACCTGCAGGGAAACAGGCATGGCTCCTTACCCGGAGGGTGTGGTCCCAGGATCCTGAGCAGAAGGCCGTGCCATCGGGCGACACGCGCAGGGTGCTGACGCGGTTCTCGTGTCCAAACAGGATGGAGACGCGCGCGCCTTTAAGCACGTCCCACACGTTGATGGTGTAGTCGTTGTAGCCGGCGAACAGCAGGCGGCCTTGAGGTGTGGCGATAGCACGTTACGGGTCCATTCCTGCCCTGTGTCGCTTCCCTTTCACAACTTACTCATTCATTCATTCGTTCACTCACTCGTGCAGTCGACAGGCGCTGCGCTTGCTCTTGGGACTCAGAGGGTGCTCGGGTGTCGCAGCCCTGGGAGGAATCACTAGCATCCTGTGGCAGAGCCACGCGTTAGGGCCTGCATGCACACATGTGTGCACGGGTGTATGTGCACACGCGAAGTGTTAAGGAGACAAAAACAGACCATTCCTCGTCCCTCACTTGTCAGCAGCCTGGAAAGGCTGAGTGCAGCGCTCGGGGCGGGGACCTGCCTGGGCACACTTGGCTGGAGCTGTCACACACCCTGGCCTTGCAGGACGGGGTCTGGTGGGGCGCAGGGCCTGGCCGATGGAGAGGCAGACAGCTCAGCCGAGGGAGGCCTTACCGCTGAGAGAGAAGTCCACGCTGGACGCTCCGAAGATAATGCTCTCCTTAGAGTAGATGGCCACCTCCCTGTCCGCCCGAAGGTCATAGAGGCGACACTGGGCACAAAGAGACAGACAAGGTGGCCGTCACCTCAGGCTCCGCACGGGTGACACAGTGACTAAGATAAGGTGGGACAGTGGCTTGTGTGGCTTGAGGGTTGAGGGAAAGACTCTTCATTTCTCGCGTATTTCATCCCTCAGCCCTCGTTCCTATGCATCTCCACAGATCGCTATAGAAAAGAAACAGCAAATGCAAAACCAAAAACGAAACCCCACTTTTCCCCTGATAAAGGGCACGGGGTCACTGCAGGAAATCTGAAGTGTTCAGAAACGCACAGGAAGGGAAGGAAAGTCACTTCCCGTCCTACAGGTGTCTACTGTGCCCGCGCTGCTCCCCAGGGTCTTTGCTCTTTCACGCGCGCATACAGTGCGGTGAGCGTCTCATCGAGGTTTCTGTCATCGCCACGCTGCAGGCGTCTCCCCACGCACTGAATAACCTTCAGAAAAAGATGCCTGGCATGGCCTGTGAACCCCTCACGCGGATGTCAAAATCCATCCAGCCAACCCCGCCAAGTGTTCTGCTGCTAACCATCTCCTTTCTGCACACCGCCACGAGGGCATTCTCGCGTGAAAACCTTACACATCTCCAAGTCTTCCTCTAGGGTAGCTAAGGAGAACATTCCCGAGGGTGGCACTGTTTCCAGGGAATGGCATGACCAGGACAGGCCGCGCAGTGTCAGGGCTCGGGGTGCCCCTGGCTGAACTCCCCGAAAGGGAGTGGTCCCCAGGCCCCACCCCGCCCTCCCAACTCCACCCGGGGCAGCGCCTGTGGGACCCACAGGGCAAAACGATCAGAGGTCACTTTGCAAACATTTCCAGGGGATTAGTGGCAATGTGGATTTGCTGCTTTGTAGATGATCTGCATTTCCGCTGTGTGTCTGTGTCGTGGCATTCATCTTACTGAGATGCCGCCCCTTCACATCAAAGGGTTTTTACTTGGTCCATCACATATACAGCAAGAATTTTTCCAAAAATATGTGTCCTTATATTTTATTATTTTTTGACATATAAAAGTTTAATGTTGGGCCAGTGAGATGGCTCAGCGGCGTAAGTGCCTGCCTTGCAAGCGCGAGGGCCCGAGTTCGACTCCCGGATCCCACATACGAAAAAGGGGCCGGTGATATCACTCAGCGGCACGGGTGCCTGTTGGCGCGCGAGGTCCTGAGGTCGACCCCCCGGTACCCACACACAAAAAAAAAAAAAAAAAAAAAGGTTAATGTTTTCATTATCAAAACTCAGTCTATTCCCTTGTAATTTCTTCCAGAGCAGTGAATCAGAATAAAATCTATTATTTAATGATATTATTTTATTTTTACGATATTGGGGATTGAACCCAGGACCTTCACTGAGTCACATTCCTATCCCTTTTTCATTTCGAGACAGGGTCTTGCCATGTTACTGAGTCAGTGGCCTGAGTGGCCTCCAACTTCCGGGGCCAAGGGATCTTCCTGCCTCAGCCTCCTGAGTGGCTGGGACTATAGAAGCATGTCCCACACCCAGGTGATATTTGACATTTTTGAGGAAAATGAAAAATATTTTTCCTTAAAAAACCCAACAATTTGCAATTAGTATTGAAAGGCTTAAAACTAGGTCTACTTTTGGCTTAGCAAATTCTAATCTTTGAGAGAAAATAATAATAGAGGTAAAAAATATTTATGATAGCAATGTTTTATTTATTTATTTATTTTTTATTTTTTGTGGGTACCGGGGGGTTGACCTCAGGACCTTGCGCGCCAGCAGGCGCCCGTGCCGCTGAGCGATATCACCGGCCCCTTTTTCGTATGTGGGTTCCGGGAGTCGAACTCAGGCCCTCCACGCTTGCCGGGCAGGCGCTTAAGCTGCTGAGCCATCTCACCGGCCCATGCAATGTTTTTTTTATTTTTATTTTTTTTGTGGGTACCGGGGGGACGACCTCAGGACCTCGCGCGCCAACAGGCACCCGTGCCGCTGAGCGATATCACCGGCCCCTTTTTCGTATGTGGGATCCGGGAGTCGAACTCGGGCCCTCGCGCTTGCAAGGCAGGCGCTTATGCCGCTGAGCCATCTCACCGGCCCTCATGCAATGTTTTAAACATTAAAAAAAAAAAAAAAAAAACAACTCTGAGGAAAGCTGTCCAAAAATTGAAGACTGGCTAATTGTTGGCCTGTCTAAAACTTGTAATACTACTGAATCATTAAGAAAATAAATGGAGGAAAATATCTATCAACATAAGAAAACATTCACAAACTTTTCTATGTGAAAAAAGGCACATTCTAAAGCATTTTGTTTAAAAAAAAAAAGGGAATTCATCCATATAGGATTTTTCGCGGGCAGGGAGATTACGGTCATTTCATTTTCCCCTAAGCTTTCTTCACTGAATACACACTACTGCTGTAACCAGAGAAAGGTTATTTTCTAAAAAATAAAATGAAGGCAGCGCATCGCTTTTGCGCAGGACAAGTTCCCGGTGGGGAACTCAGAAACTCACCGTGGCGTCATCAGAGCCCGAGGCGAAGGCGTCCCCGCTGGGGTAGTACCTGCGGAGGCGAAGGGGCGTCACCGGGGCTCCCGGCCCCTGCGTGCGGGGCGCGGAACCTGCCCATCTCCCAGGAACCCTGGGCAGGGCTCGCCGCAGGCAGGGCTCTAACCCTCCTCTCGGTCACAGGTGACAGTGACACCGGGGTGATCGGTGTGGTCCCGCCTTGCTCTGGGCCTGGCTCCGAGCCCAGGGATAAGGAAGTGGGATGGACACGGGCAGTGGAACCGACCTGCAGAACCCGCTCCGCTGTCCATACCGGCGCTCACCCCACGAGCTAGTGAAGTGCAAGAGCCGGGTCTCCCCAGCCTGGGCTCTTCTGTCACAGTGCCACCTTGTAGTGATGCACGTGAAAATGCATTTGTTCCCTGTATTTTATGTCATGTGTCTCCTTAGGAGGGTGGAGCCCTCGTCTCTTTTGTTCGTCTCTGTGTCCCCAGTCCTGAGAACAATGTCCAGCACAGAAACTCCGCACAGGTTTTGTTGGATGGACGAGAAGGACTGATTTGACTTTGGGGTGGGATCAACAGTCCCTAAAGCCGCTCAGCTAAAACTCCCCGGGACGGCTCGATCACCCCCAGCCCTTGCTGCCAAGGAGCCCCTCCCAGCAGGGAAACCGAGTCTGAGGGTGGGCCCCGCGCTCAGCGTGCACCCAGCAGCTCCGCGGGACAGAGGAGGACCACGCCCGCCCTGCTCACTGACCGGACGCTGTTGATGTCCGACTCGTGGGTCTCGAAGGCCTGCACACACTGGCCGGAGCGCATGTCCCACACCATGGCCTTCTTGTCACAGCCCTGCAAACGTGAGATCACCGGGTCACGGCCACCACGGGGGCGGCCTATGCACAGGGCCCGGATCCAGCACTTCCCGAGAACCCCGCTCTCCTGACCCCACGGCCTGGGAAGCCACTTGGGAGCAGGTTCTCCTCTGTCCCAGGTTTGGTGCCCCCTCCTCACCCCTCCTCTTCGGCTCTGGCTGTGAGCACCAAGTTGGCAACGCGACCCAGAGTCCCCAGCACGGGAAGCGCTCTCAGCGCGCTGGCGAGACTCTGGGAGCGGTGTGATGACTCCTGTACAGCCATCTGTCGGCGAGCTCGCTAGGCAAGTGCAGACCAACAGTGAACGGGACAGGCGACTGCGCAAACCGGGGTCTGAGCGCACAGCTTCAGCTTGCGCGGGACAACACTGTGAGGGACACAGCGCTCCGCGCCTTTACTGAGCGTGGGGACGTGGACATGGCAGGGCCTTCGAATCTTCGTGGACGCTGCGTCAGTGGGCTCCCTATTTCCCTCAGTCGTGGTTCACACAACACAGGGGAGCTGGGCAGGGCCTGGGGGTCACACGGGGGCACGGGACGACAAAGTTCCTGGAGACGGCCAAGCACCCCTGAAGGTGTCGGGGCCACACGGCTCTGGCCTGACTCTCAGGACTGGGGAGTCGGCAGCTGGAGCAGAGGGCCCCGTGTCCCCACTTTCTGCAGCAGCTCTAGAGTCCTTTTTCCTGAGGGTTTTTATGATATGGGATCAAAAATATGGTGACTGTCTCCCGAGTGGGCCAGCTCAGCTCTGTGTCCCTATTCCCGGCTGTCCACCGACTCGCCACCACCTGCACACCGTCAACCCTTCCACCCACTGAGGCAATGTCCCAGGGACGGCTGAGCACTGCTGTGCACGGTGTCAAATTTACAGACATGAAACTCAGAGCTGGGCAGCAGAAGTTGGGGCCAGGTATCCCGACTCCTCGTCGACCCAGCCTGAGCCTGTGCATACTCTGTCCTGGGCCCTGAGGTGGCAGCAGCCAGTGGCCAGCACGTGTGGGGTGGGACATCGGTCCACACCCGAGCCCTGTGCACATCTCAGCGCCACCTTGCCTCAGCAGCCGCGGCACCTGCCCTTGCGCCACATCTCCTGCTCTCAGATGCGGGCTCTGTCTGCAGGGCGTCAGGTACAGGGTGTGATAGAAAACCATGGTGAACACTACATTAAAAAAATTATTACAGTAAAGGACACATAGCCACGAATCCTCCCCCTTGCTATGAACACACTCATCCCATCATTCTTGTCACTTTCTGCAGTAGCTCTGGAGCCCTCTTTCCTGAGTGTCTTTAGCTTTGCTGTCGTGGCTGCCTCGATGTCCTGCATCCATCCTAAACGTTTTCCTTTCATGGCCGTTTTGATTTTGAGGAAAAGCGACAAGTCGCACAGTGCCAGCCCAGGTGCACAAGGTGGGTGAGGAGAGTGTAGCGTTTATAAGCTGCCTTTCCACTGATGGCACTTGGCAGCAGCAGTCACCATATTTTTGATCCCATATCATAAAAACCCTCAGGAAAGAGGACTCTAGAGCTGCTGCAGAAAGTGACAAGAATGTGGGATCAGGGTTAGAAGTGATGGGGAGGATTTCTGGGGGACTCGGGGCAGCGTGTCTCTTGCTGTAATAATTTTTAAACATTTAAGTACTCACTGTGTATTTAGGTCACACCCTGCAGAAGTGGCCACAGCTTTTGGACAGAACATTGCAGGTCCCTCTGTAGACTGGTGAGTGTCACGGGTGGAGTGAAAGGGGCCTGAAGCCTGGGTGGTGGTGGGGGGCTGAGGACACTTGGGGCACCTTCCCTGGCAGGCTCGGCTCACCCCAGCCATGTCACCCATGCTTCCCCAGGGCCCGAGGACCCCAGACACCCGGACATTACCCCGGACACAAAGGTGTTCCCGGTCTCCGAGGGTGCCAGGTCCAGGCACAGCACGTCGGCCCCGTGCCCATGGAAGCTCTGCAGCAGCTGCCCACTCTCCACATCCCACAGCGCGCACGTCCCGTCACCGCTGGCTGTCAGGATCTGCCACGGGGAAGGACAGGGACACGTTGGGATGCCCAGGTACCAGCAGGTCCCCAGGTGCTGTGTGTTCGTGCACCTGGCTCCCCCCCAGGGCTGGCACCCAGCTGGGCCCTGTGCAGGAGGCACCAGGGGACATCTGTGAACAGCCTCCCTCTGCTTCACTGCTTGCTTGTCTTTTTGTTTCATTTTCTTTCTGGGGAGGGGATACTGGGATTTGAACCCAGGACCTTGTGTAAACTAAGCAAGTACTTTACCACTGAGCTGTATCTCCAGCTCTTTTGAAAAATATTTTGAGACAAGGTTTTGCTAAGTTGCTAAGGCTCTAACTTGCTATCCTCCTGCCTCAGCCTCCTGAGTAACTGGGATGACAGGCGTGCACCACGACCTCCAGCTACTGCATGCTTGTCAGATGGCCGAGGGGACGCTGACATCATTAGCAGATGACACAATGTCTGACAGTGACGGGGTGGGGGGTGCTGAGATCCAGGTGAGTGGCCCCAACCTGCTGGGAAGCATCTGAGCTGACAGGACCAGCACAGCACCCCAGGGCTGGGTGCCAGGGAGGGGCTGCGGGACCGGGGTGGAGAGTGCCACAGGACATGGAGCCCAACGTTAGAGCCAGGTCACTGTCCCTCTGCTCAGTGCAGGGTACACACCTCCTGCCTGAACACTGCACTGCTGCGCTAGTTAGAAAGGAACTCAGTAAACCGGGGACAGTGAGGCAGGACGCGTGGGAGGTGTAGCTCTGGGCTCTGCTCCTAACCGGTGACAGCCACTCCCCACCTAGGGGACCCTGCCAAGCCAGCCGAGGGCCAGGGCGGCATGGGGCTACCTCAACTGTCCACACCCCACGGCCTCCATGACCTCCTCTCGGCTGGGCCCCGCACCTGCATGTCGGAGTTGGTGAAGCTGCAGGCCGACAGGTAGTTGGTGTGCATGGCCACCGACTTCTTCTTGGCCGCCATGTTCTCGTTCTTGTCGAAGGTCAGCGGGTACACGGAGCACTTGTTATCGAGGCCCCTGGGGACAGGGTCACCAAGGTCAAGGCAGGTGTGCGGCCCGGGGCACCTCCCGCCCCGCACACTGCACACCAGCCTCTGTGGCATCCCATGGGCCGTGAACTTTCCCGACTTTCACCTTGAAGATTTCCAAACCTACACTGTGACGGAAAAATAAAATAAAAACCCGAATATCCAAATCCTTTCACCTAGATTCAAGGACAATTTGTCGGACAATTTGTAGAAGGGAATCTTGAACCCTCATCTCTACCACATCTGAGGAAATTCAGAGCCCTGCCACGTCCTCAAATAAGCCACCTATCCAGTGTCCCTGTTGTCCTCGGGACCCAGCACCCAAGGGCAGCCACACCTTGGTTCAGCAGCTACTTTAAGACCTTTCCACCCACGACACACACTCTGCCTATTTTTGTGTCCATGGTAGGCGATCTCAGGCCCCTGGTTCACAGGCTGTCCCTGGATTTGTCACCTTTCATAATGGCTGTCAAGGACAGACCGCGTGTCCCGTATCTGAAACCCGACATCAGATTGGGACATCTGCACAGACACCGAAAGCCTGGGGACCTGGCGGAGCACACCTATTCCACCCGCCCAAGGTCATGTGACACAACGTCCCCCGGGCACCTGTGCTCTGACTGCGTGGGACGGAGTCGGGGTCATGGAGCGGCACTGTCGCGTCACACTCCCCACCCGGAAGCCACAGAGCTGCTCTCAGTACTAGTGAAGGTCTGGGAGGGGCGGATGTTTTTACCCGAGAGAGTTAGGATTTCTCAGTTTAGCTTCTTTGCTTTCACCATCCTCCCTAGTATTTTATTTTTGGTTTTTCAAGACAAGGTCTTGCTATGTAGTTCAGGCAGACCGCGAACTCACGGTGTAGCCCAGACTGGCCTCGAACTCTCGGCGATCCTCCTGTCTCAGCCTCCCCAGTGCTGGGATCACAGGCATGCGCCACCACAATGGGCCTTTCACTTGTATTTTAAAAAATGCTTTCACAAATATGCATACTGCGCACTTCCTCTGCTTTGGTTCTTGTCACACCTGGCGAGGCGGCCAGCACAGGGACTGACCACCTCCATGTGCGAGGTCAGGAACACAGATTGGCCTCAGGGAGAGAAGCGGCCCCCACACTGGCAGCCACCAGGAGGCACTGAGCCCCCTCGCGGGGTCCTCTCTTCCCTGCGGCCCCTGCCCTGTGGACTCCGCTGGTTCAACCTAGCGAGGGTCAGCGTGGGAATATAACCACAGCACCACTTCTGGGCCTGCTCGAGGCCGCCCACTCTTAGATCCGCACAGAGCGATCTGCCCAGCACGCCCTCCTATAATTCAGAGCCCAGGACCTGGCGTTTCACTTTTCTTACTTCTCTGTTTTCTGAGACAGGATCTCGCTCTGCCCTGTCATCCAGACCACTGCTGCCCTGGCCACATTCCACCTTCATACTATCTTTGTCTTCACTATACTGAATAGCTGAAACACTGGAGAAATACTTTACATGGTCCCGGAATTGTTTAACTCAGGTCAGGGAATTCTGTATGTTTCAGTCCTTGTTGCCAATCCTATAAAACCAAGCTCCAGGAGAAGAGACCAGGCACCCTTCCTACTAACCTCGATGTTCTTTCCACTTAATGTAATTAAGAATTACCCTTTTCATGTCTGTATAATATTCCATTTGATTCATATACCACACTTCACCAACAATTTCTTTTTGATGAATATATTGCTTCTTTTTCTTTTTAAAAAAAGCTACAGTAAGTGTTATTGTTTGCATGGCTTTTGTACATTTTGGGTCATCCCTTTCACACCAGTTCCTACACGTGGAGTTATTAGATCAAAGGTCAGAAAATGTTCGCAGCTTCTCAGACATTCCGCAGCCTGCTTTCCTGTGTGTGTGCTGATCTGTGTCCCTGACAGGTCTGCTGGTGCAGGGGACAGGTCTGCTTACAGCCTGCCAGTCTGCAAGGAGAACACTCGTGAAAGAGCTCTGGGCTTCTGCCTGAAGCCGTGCAGAGCAAGGTTTAACACACCGCGGAACAAGCAAATGACAAATCAGGAGTTCCGTCTGTGTGAGAACGGGACGGCGCGATGCTCACCCACAGGCGATGGCGCATCCCGAAGGGGCGTAGGCGCAGGCCATCACCCAGGTGCAGGGCATGGTCACCGCGTGCTCCTGCAACAGCGCATAATGAGTGACGGGAAGTGGCGGGTGCCCTCCGAACCTCGAGACGGCCCCCTGTCAGGAAAGCCCTGGGGCCACTGCTCTGCAGAACGGCTCTGTGGGTCAGGTAACAGGACAGCCACCAGCCAGGCTCCTTGTTTTGAATCCTGGGAGAAAGAAGACTTTCTTCCCAAATAAACACTGGCACCTACGTTTGATGCACAACATCCTCCCTGTCCAGGGCGGCCCGTGGTGGCCCTGCGGACCTGGGGAGAGCTGGGCTCGAGCCCAGCTCCAGCTCTGCCTCGAGGAGCCCCGGGGCCTCCTCTCCCCCAGCCCTGCTCAGCAGTGCAGCGGGGCCTGGCCAAGGCCGCGGGGGTGGGGGTGCCCCGAGTCTGGGTCCCCTCATCTCCCACCCCCGCTCAGAGGAAGCCAGTGTGGCCGCGAATGTGAACAGGCCCGGCTCTCCTGGCCACCCCGCCCGCACTGGCTGCTCGGCTGCCAGCAGGGCACTCGTGCGGGGATGCAGGCCGGGTGGGTCGGGAGCGTGGGTGCCGCTCACCTTGTTGGTGGTGAAGGAATCCCACACGATCACCTTCCCGTCCTGTGGGGAGAAGAACAGCGCAGGGCTCAGACCCCAACCTGCCTACGGTGGAGGGGCAAGCACCCCAGCCTGGTTCCCTGGAAGCAGGGTGCAGATGTGGTTTCTACGCCCCGACTAAACCAGGGTGTGGCCACTGCCCGCTCACCGCGGGAAGAGGGACCGGCATACCTGGGTGCCCTGGGAGCCCCTCCTACACCACCCAGGCCCTCCTGTGACGCCCTCCCCACCGCGCCCCCTCAGGACCCATGGATGAGTGGCCCCGGGACCCTCTGCACAGGGCCCGGCCGGGCGCCCACCCATGACCCCAGGCTGGGGCGGCTCTTTCCCTGCCACCGTGATACCACACTGGGTGTTGGAGCGAGACCACTGTCACCCCCAGCAGGGGGTCCCTAAGGGCAGGGCTGGACATGCCAGTTTCCTCGGGTGGGGGTACCGCACACTGAGGGGCTCCCTGGACCCGTGCTGGGTGTGGCTGGGACGTGAAGCGGGGCGAAGCTGGCATCAGGGTCCTCCAGGACTCCCAGGTCCTGGCTGCTTGGCTCACTCCTGTCTCGATGGCCAGAACAGCGTTGTGTGGCATGGTGAGGTCCTGGCCTGCAGCCCCGGCTCCTGGGCACGGCACTGACGTGTGCTGCCCACGTCACGGCTTCCTGTGCCCCTGTCCCTGCTGCCAGCTGCTGTGTCCCCTCACACAGGACAAGCACAGGTCTGCACACGAGGGGCCCCACACACTGGCTCTGTGACTTGGTTCCACCTTCTAAGGGGAGGGTGGCAGGTTGAGTCAAGGTCGTCTCCCGCAACCCCCACACCTTTATTCCCCCTCCAGAGCAGAGCAGGGTGAGGGTGCGCTCAGTACAGTGATGCGGCCTGCCTTTCTCGCCCCAGAGTTGTTCTTCAGCATAGAAAATCCAGTCAGGAGAGCTAGGCAGCTACCTGGACAGCTTGCGGACCACTTTGTAAAAATAAGCTTTTGAAAAAGACAGACTAGAAAGAAATGTTCCAAATAGTGATGGTTGGAATAGTGGAAGTAAAAAACTTTTTGTTCTACTTTCCAGTGTTTCTTTAACACATGTGAGTGATAAAGTTATGATGGTTGAACTGGGTGGGGTGGGCACACGTGTAATCCCAGCACCTGGTAGGCTGAGGTAGGAGGATCGTAAATTCAAGCCCAGCCTGGGCTACATAGTGACAGTGAGGCACATATCTCAAAATGAAAACGGCTGGAATGTACCTCAGTGTGAAGGCCCTGGGTTCAATCCCCAGTACCACACACACACACACACACACACACAAAGACAAAAAGCAAGTGCCACGTGTCACCTTAGGTTTGTAGGTAACGAAGGAGGCTGAGAACCGTCCTGTCCAACCTGACATGGACGGAGACAGACCACTGGTGGATTATCTAGAACATGCACAGCTTTATACAGGTTGTTAAGAAAAGATAAACCCTCTTCTGAAAACCTGGGTGGAAAACAAGAACAACAAGAAACCTGCACTGATGGTAAAAATCTGGTTTATGGAGTCTTCTGTGAGTCCGGTCTGCAATTTTATGCACCACACACGCAGCACAAAAATAGGTATGGACACTAAGCTGCGGGGCTGCTAGGTTTGGGGCAGTTCGCTCCGCAGCAGTGGACGAGCAGCACACAAGGCGAGAGCCGTGTGAACCGCAGGGTGAGCCGGCAATGATACTTCCTGCACATGCATCTCAAACGTGTTCTGTAGGCTGTAAGACTTGATAAGCTGAAAGAGCCGCGGGTGGAACCTTCATCACGCGTGCCCTCAAGTCGGGGGAGACTTGCAGTACGTGTGCTGCGGAAGCGAGCACGCGGAGAAACTTCCGGACGGGCTCCCTCCCAAAGCAGGCCTTGCCGCTCACGCAGAAGACGTGGTCCGGCACGGTTCAAAAAGTCCAGTTCCGCCGACACTGTTCCAGCCTCTCCCGATCCCAAACCTCCCAAACCGGTGAGGTGCAAGACACTCCCTCGAGCTGAGTCATGTCCTTCGGGGGACGGGCAAAGTCAGCCAGCTGGGCCAGCCCCTCTGACACAGCCTCCGTCCCTCCGGTGCAGCCGCCTGGTCACACGCGCCACGTACCTGGGAGGAGCTCACGATCCGCCTCTTGTCCCGGCACCAGTCCATGCACAGCACCTTGTTCCCGTGGCCTTTGAGGGTCCGCCTGGTCTTCATGACGAACTGGCCCAGGGCCTCCACCCGCTCCGCCACCTGGCGCACTAGGGGACAAGGTCAGTCAGCCCGGTGCCAGGGGCCAGGCTCAGGCACGCAGGCGCAGGAGGGACAGCGGCCCTTCAGAGGGCCCAGGGTATTCTTCTGCCTGTTGTGCCCTCTCCACGCACTCTGCTAAGATATTGTCCCCTTCGGGTTTAAGACACGATGTTTTCCAAAGCACTTCCTTATGTACACAGTGTGTGATCGGAAATACGGTGCATATTTAGATTTTTCTTTTTTAAACCTACTACAGTAAAAAATGCATTGCCACAAAAAGTCCTAAAAGCCCCCCACCCCAGTTTGAATACACTCACCCCATCATTCTTGCCACTTTCTGAAGCATCTCTGGAGTCCTCTTTTGTGAGTGTCTTTATGAGGCATGATAAAAAATACAGTGAATGCTGCTGCTGAGCGCCGTCTAACGGAAAGGCAGCTCATAAAAACATGGCGCTGAGTCCTCATCCACCTTATTCGCCGGATATGGCGCTGTGTGACTTCTGGCTCTTCCCAGTCACAATGAGCATGAAAGGGAGACGTTTTGAATCCATTCAGGACATTGAGGCAGCCACAACAGTGCAACTAAAGACACAAAAGAAAACTTCTGGAACTGCTTCAGCAAGTGGCAAGAATGATGGAATAAGTGTGTTCGAAGCAAGGGAGAACGGTCTGAGGGGGATTCGTGGAAATGTGTCTTCTACTGCATAAAACAAAACAAAACCAACAAAATATTCACCATACTTTTTGATCACACCAGAAATACTGAGGGACGAACAGACCACATGCCCGATTTGCCCTGGCACCGCCTGGGCCAGGGTCTGCAAGGCTCGGCCTGGCCTTTCCCCGAGAGCTTCCCTGGGCCTCGGCAGGCGGTGACCAAGGACCTGGAGAGAAAGACCACAGGAAGCGATGCCCCGCCGGGACCACAGGAGATGGGGCAGACCCACAGGGACGCACCCTGCCCGTGGTCAGTACTGAGGGTGACCCCGTGCTGCTGCGGCACTTGCCTCCCTCCTTGGAACCCTCAGCCTGGCTGGAAGGGCATGTGGACCAGGGGCCAGTGCTGACCTGTGCCTGTGGGGCTGTGACGGCTGGGACATCCATCGCCTCCTCCGAGAGCTACACTGGGGTCTGAACTATGACCACAGCGCCCCTCTGGAGAGATTTTTCCCACCCCAATCTTCACTGCTCTGTGCTTTCTTAAATGACCATAGAACAGTGACTGAAGTTGGCACTGAAGCAGCACCTCTGCCTCATCTATGGGCCCCAGGGACACGCTGCTGGCCCACGGCGACCTTCACGGTGAAGCCAAGCCCAGCCCTGTGCTGCACTGGGCTGCGCTCTGCAGCCCCCCCGAATCTGGTCCTGTCCAGTGTGTGCTGCAGCTGAGGTCTGGCTCATGCACTGTGGCAGGGACAGAGAGACACTGCATCCCAGGTGCACGTGCTGCCCGTCCCCCATGAGGTCCACGCTGCGCCTGGCACCTGCCAGCACTGGCCCCTAGGCAGCACCCAGGAACCTCAGACCGGATGTTCTCAGACCGGATGTCACAGTGGGCACTTTTAACACCTGCACTGCGACATCCATCAGTGGCTCCTGCTGGACCAGTCAGTGACTAGTGGGTGCTGCTCCAAGCCATTACCTTGCTTTCTAATCCAAGGAGGGGCTTCTCCTCCCCACGTATTTATTCCTTTCTTTCTACAGCAAGGATGCAGGGTGCTTACTGTGCTCAGTAGCTAATGGTGACAACTGTCACAGGGATGCTGCTGCCCACAGAGCCCATCGCGCTCTCCTTGTGACCTCCTAACCATCCTTCATTCTTAGCTCTTCCTGTTCCAAGCCCTGCTGCTCCTTCCCTGGCCTGCCCTGCAATCAGGACTTCTCCGGGAAGTCTTGGTTCCTTTAGGCACCTACTTCATTCTGATGAAAGAACAAAGGTGTGCAAAAGACTGAAACCCCAAGCTGTAAAAATGTGTTAGGCACAGTGGTGCACACCCATCATCTCAGCTACTCAGGGGGCTGAGGCAGGAGGATCACAAGTGAGGGCCAGTCTGGGCAACTTAGCAAGACCCTGTCTCAAAAATAAAATTAAAGGGCCGGTGAGATGGCTCAGTGGCTTAAGCGCCTGCCTGGCAAGCGCGAGGGCCTGAGTTCGACTCCCGGAATCCACATACGAAAAAGGGGCCGGTGATATTGCTCAGCGGCACGGGCACCTGCTGGTGTGCGAGGTCCTGAGGTCGACCCCCCGGTACCCACAAAAAAAAAAAAAAATTAAATTAAAAAAAAAAAAACGAGGGGCCGAGGTTGCAGCTCAGTGGTAGAGCCCCTGTGTAGCTAGCATGCGGGCGGCCCTGTGTTCCTTCCCCAGCACTGCAGAAAGAAAAACAAAGCAAAAAACACACTGGCGATCCTACAGACTGCTACCTCGAGATTCAGTCATCAGGCCATGGCTTCCAGGGAAGCGTAACGAGGCTTATTTATCACCACGCATGGCACACGAGCATTTTATAGACGTCACAACAGCCCAGTGAGTGAAGTTTAAAACCAGAAGGAACTTGCTGCCTTTACAGGCCTCGTACACATGCAGCACAGGGGCAGAGCACATGCTGCGTAACACAGCACCCGGAAACCTTACGTGGGTATTATTGCTTCTCCACGGCGGCACCCAGTTAACCATAGCTTTTCACTGTCCTCTTTAAAAAGAAGACGCCTCACCAACGAAATCAGGGCTCCCCTTACACAACCCGAACCCGAACATATCCAGTGATTAATTCCTCTCTCCCACTGCATGTTCCTTCCCACGCAGATTCACTCCCAACCCGCTCCATGCTGTTTCTATCTGCCAAATCCTGCAACCATTCAATGAAAGAATTAAAAAAATTTAAATAACAGGAAGTGAAAGAAAATCTAGAAACCAGCTAAATGTGTTCTGTACGTTATTTGTGGGAGCAGGGTTTGGGGCAGATGGGCTTCCCTTTTGCCTTCTGATGCCCATCCTTCCTGGGTGTGGTTTTTCTTAGAGACACGGCAAGCACCTCGCTGCTTCCGGCCAGGAACCCCCACTGCAGGGAGCTCTGGCGCTGTGTGGAGCAGGGCAGGCGGGCTCTGGGCTCCGGCTCCGGCCAAAGCCCAGCCCTGCCAAGCACCAGCTGCCTCGCCTTCTTGTGCCCTTGGGGGGCTGCCGGATGCTGTCTCCAGCCCAGCACGAAGTGACAAGTATCAGTGTGACATTCTGCACAGGGGACCTAGCTGTATTCACTGAAGCATCGACAGGAATAAATCAAGTGGCCAGGGTGTATTCTGAACCAGTCAACCCAGCCGGCCCAGGCTGCCGCTCCTGGTGCCCCAACAGAGCTCTGCGCCCTTTCTCTTCCTGTCTGTTCCTCTTCCTTCCTCCCCAGCCTCTCCTCTCTTCCTCAGATGCCAAGCAACACATCCCCAATCAGGTGAAGTCACTGGGGCCGGGGGCACACAGGGACATGCAGGTGGCGGGGCTCAGAGGAGGCTCCTGCTCTGCTACCCGACTCCACACTGGCCTTGCAAGCTCCCTTCCCTTGTGTGGGCCCTGCTCCGACCCTAGGGCGATGAGGACGTGTCCTCCACTGTACACGAACCCCAGCACTGCTCTGAGGCCAGGGGAACATTCTGAGAGAGATGAATGACAATGTGTCTTTTACTGTAGTATATATTTAAGAAAACATTTAAATAGTCATTGCATTTTATCATATCTCGAATTGCGTGCAGGTCCATATACAAGAGTTTAAACCATGGACATTTACAAACTGAAAATACGCAACAAGGTATTTCCCCTCTTTCCGCAATGTGATTAAAAAAAAAAAAAAAAAAGGACCGGAGCACGTACAAACTCTAAATGTCCCTGTTTTTTCAGACAGCATCTTGCTATATAGTTCAGGCTGGCCTTGAATTCACTATGTAACCTAGGATGGCCTCAAACTCACGGAAATCCTCCTGCCTCAGCCTCCTGAGTGCTGGGATTACAGGCATGTGCCACCTGTAATGGCTCTTAGTCTTTTGATAGCCACTATGTGGTAGACCAAGGAATGAAGGAGGAAAAATTACCCAAAGCTAATTTTAAAAAACTCATTCAGTGTGGTTGGGCATGGTGACACACAGCTACTTGGGAGGCTGAGCCAGGTGGGTCGAAAGTTCGAAGCCAGCCGGGACAACTCAGCAAGACCCTGTCTCAAAATAACATTAAATAAAAAAGGGCTAGGGGTCTGGCTCAGCGGTAGAATGACTGTCACAGGGGCAGGGCCCTGGGCCCAATCCCTCTGCAAAGAGAAGAATGTACTTTTCACTTTTAAAAACTCTTTCCTTGGTGGAAGAGCATGGCATGAACATTTCCCAAATTAAAGAGGTAGTCATTTGGAGCAGAGCGTTTGGCGCTGATGTCCCCCCTAGCAAGTGCGAGGCCAGGGACGAGGCAGGGCACACGCTATGGGTGTGAGCAGGAGTGAACACGGGGATCACAGCATGTTGTAAAAACGCTGCAAACACTGCTTATAGCTGCAGTCTCGCTCCTGTCTCTGGATTTAGGTTTTGTTTCTTTGGTGCTGGGGACTGAACCCAGGGCGTCATGCCTACCAGCCAGGCGCTTACCACAGAGCCGCACGCCTGGCCCTGCGAACTGCCTTAAACCATCCATCAGCCGCGCGAGTCCTACCCCGAGCTGTGGGGGACCAGGCTGTGCAGGGCTACGTGCTGACCACAGTGCTCTCTGGCTGCATTGGGAAAGCTCAGATTCACAGCCTCTGAAGGCAACATAAGGCTGCAGCTGGGGACATCCAGCTCTCTCTCCCATTCCAGGGCGATAACCACCAACCTAAGAGGTAATATGGTTCTCCCAATTAGCAAGATTTACTGCTCGAAATGTCTTTGTTCTAACTTCTCAAGCCCTGCTCACTTTTGTGGGCTTTTGCCTCAGATGTGTCCTCCACCTCCTGTACCCCCCGAATTGTTAAGGACCCAATAAATATGGACAGTCCAGAGAAGCCTTTGTCTTAGCTCCAAGAGATTCTGACCTTCTAGACTCCCCTCAAACCATATTGCATTTTGCCTTTTACTCGATCCTGTTCTGCATGCTCATCTGTAAGACTGGGTGCGTGGCCAGCTCCCGATGCTGGTTCCCACTTAGAAGATGAAGAGCTGAGGGACGCGGCAGTGCGCTGCAGCTTCCTACAGTAACATTAAACAGTGTCCTCAGAGGTTCGCTGACGACACTCGCGTGTCACTGGGGTCAGGGCAGGGGCACAGTGGGGAAGCGAGGCAGCTGGGCCATCTGCTCTCTGACCACTGTGGCGGCAGGGGGCCAGAGGCAGCACCGCAGGGACACAGGAGCAATCTCCTCTAACACGGGGAGTCAACGAACACAAGGCCCCGGGCTGGTCTAGAAGGATGCTTTTTCCTGTATTTTTCCCTCAGCATAAAATTAGAATGGGCCAAGGCCTGGGCAATAACGCACTTGAGATAAGCCTTTCAGGATACATTTAGACCAGGCAGAGAAGTGCGCCAGCTCTCAGGGTGCAGCCTGACGGCGCCTCCTTTAGTCTGCACCCCTCCTGGGAGACACATTGTTCTGCCCGGGGCTGCTTTGCTCCGCAGCAGAGCTAGAAGCTGCCGAGGGGCTGGGACTCTGGATGCGGCTCCAATGTGGCCCGGGGGCTGCACCTGTGCTAACCCAGTCCCCCAGGCTCTGTCTTCCGCACCCTCCCTCCTCTGGCAAGTGCCAAGTCAAACATCTTTATTTATTTATTTATTTATTTTTATTTTTTTGTGGGTACCGGGGGGTCGACCTCAGGACCTCGCGCGCCAACAGGCACCCGTGCCGCTGAGCGATATCACCGGCCCCTTTTTCGTATGTGGGATCCGGGAGTCGAACTCGGGCCCTCGCGCTTGCAAGGCAGGCGCTTACGCCGCTGAGCCATCTCACCGGCCCAAACATCTTTAAAGTTGAACGGGCTGCCTCCCTCTCCTTTTCCTCTTGGTGTTAACGCCCATCCCAGGACCACTGCTTGTTGCAAAATAGTCACAGCACAGAGGAGCGGCTGTACAAACTCTAAATGTACCTGGGTTTCTTGCCTGGCTTTAGATGCATCTGTTGCACATGCACGTGCATCTCCTGCTGAAGCCGATGGGATCCCGGCATGTATACACCACTTGGCACTTGGCTGTTTTTGTTTTTTTAACCTAATGAAAATCTGACACCTTCCACACATGCCTACATGGACTTCCTTTTCATTCTTTGAAATGCAAATGGCAGCTTTTCGGTAGGCACTCAGGCAGGAAAGGGGGAGAGCAGCAGATCTGAGCCATGTGCCGGGCTCAGTCACAGCCCCACGGATGCCCACATCCCGGTCCCAGACTCCTGAGAACGCCCATGCTGCACAGGGAACGCGACTGGTCAGGCACGGGATCACGGATGTGATTAACAGGGCTCACAAGATGGGAGTGCGTCCTGGGTCGTCCCGTGAGCCCAAGAGAACCAAAGGCTCCCATTCAGAGGGAGGCGCAGGGTCAGGGAAGATGTGACTTTGAGGCAGTGGTCACCGGAATGTGGGCCCTGGGCCCAGGACCGCAGATGCCTACGGACACCAGGCAGTGGGGAGCGGGTTCTCCCCCACTGCACCCAGGAGGCCCTGCTGGCACACGTGGATGTCCGACCTCCAGGACCGGGAGGAGTCAATGTGCAGGACTCCAAGGCGGCACAGCAGCACAGGAAACCAATACAGGCTGGCGGCACAGGATTGCAGATGCTGCAGGACTGGGGCGGGGGCACAGGTGACAAGGACACACGGGAGGAGCAGGAGAGCAGGGGTAGAGATGACCCCTATGAGCCACTTCCTACTCAGCTGGCCCAGGGGTTACGCTGGGGTGAGGGCCACAGAGGGGACACTGGTCTCAGGGTGACAGGGCCGAGCGGATGATGGGACGGGATCCCACAGTCAGGAAACATTTGCTTTCTCCTCTGAGTTTAGGGACCCTGATTTTGTTGTACTGCGTTTTTAAAGGCAAGACTTTGGGCAAAACGGTGGAGATGGCCTGGGACTCAAGAACATTTTAAATCTGAAAGTCCCCGGCAAACCGGGATGAGCCGGGCACCTCCACCTGTGGCTGAAGGGGTGTCTGATGAGCAGGGGCCACAGGGCCATCTGCGCAGCCACAATGCAAGAATGTACAGCAGCCAGGCGCGGTGCTGCACGGATGTCATCCCAGCTCACTGGGAGGCTGAGGCAGGAGGATCGAAGGCTTCAGCCTGGCCTGGGCTACTCCACTCAGTGACTTAATGAAATCCTGCCTCAAAATAAAAAATAAAAGAAGGCTGGGGACGTGGCTCAGTGTGAAGGCCCTTCGATCCCCAGTACTGTGAAAACCCAAAAACAGAACAAACAACAAACAAACAAAAAACCCAGACAAAGGTAGAGGCCTCTTGCACATTCTGATAAGGAATAAGCCACAACCTCTGGCATCCAGCCAACGCCCTGACCAGGTTCTAGAAACCTCACTGTGGCCTGCGTCGGGAAGGAACGGTCCACAGACGCCACGGGGAAAGGTCTGTCTGGGCCTCCATGCAGCTGGCCGGACTGTGGATGTGGGACGTGGACCTATCAACCGCGAGGCCACTGCTATAGGCTGGCTGTAGGGGAGACGCAGGCGCCAAAGCGACTCTGTTGTCCCTGCTCCTCCCTGCCCGATAGTCCCTCTCCTCCCGTCCCAGCTCTGGGTCACCTGCTCCTGGGCCGCTGGCTGGCAGAGACAGCCTAATTCCCAAGCTGAATCCTGGCCACCCTCGAGCCAGCTGCAAGATCCCAAGCCCACTGTGTTCCCGTGCCAAGCCCGTCTGCTCTTTCTCAAGGGGACATGACCCCATCCTCTCACTCGGGGACAGGTGAGAGCGCAGGTGTGGTCTGGCTGCACCTGTGTGGGACTTCACAGGGGAACAGGCAGCTCCCTGTCCCCATCTGGCTTGGAGCTGAGGGTGTGCTGCTCAGGGCAGGAAGGAGCTGGGGCCAGAGGCAGAGCAGCTTTGAGACCCACCCCACCAGCATCACCTCTGGCAAAAGCAGGCTGCAGTGTGTGGCAGGCTGCCCAGGTTGTCCCTGGGAAGTAGAGGTCCCTGCACCCGGGTCAACCTCAAACTCCCAGTGGCCCCAGCTCATCAGGGTCAAAGCCCAAAGCCGCTACGCACCCCAGGTCACTTCCTTCCCTGTCTCCCGCCACACCTGCCTCACATGGGAGGCCCTCCAATCCCTGCACATTCTCCCCATGCCTGTGACAGGCACCTGCTCCTCCTTCCCTGGGCTCCAGCTAAGGGCTTTGTCCTGAGGGCCACTCTGGTGGGGCTTGGGGTCAAAGGAAGCCCCACGCCCCCATCCTTCGATCTGCCCCGCCTAGGAAACGGGAAAGGCTCACTTTCCCAACCAAAGCTGGCACAGGCGCAGGCACAGCGCCTCCCATTGTGCACTCCGGGGCATCCCGGGATCCCCTGAGGGGCAGCTGCAGGCCCCCATCCCTCAGGGCAGGGCCCACATTCCAGAGCAGGCTGCACTGCTGCGCGAGGGACTTCTGGGGACACCCCCACTGTGAACCCCAGAGGCCGGGGCAGGGAAGGCTGGGGAGTTGTGGCCTCAGCGTCACTAGCAGGGCTCCTTCAGCAAGCCCGTTAGCCTGCCTGCCTCCCTTTCCTCCTCTGTCGAGTGGTGAACTCGGAGAACCCGCTTCCAGGCACCCACCTGGTGCCCACGGTTCTCCCACACCTGCAGGCCGCGCGCCAGCCTCCCCACATCCATCCCGCTTTGTCCCTGACGCCAGAAACACAGCTTTGTTGGGAGGTGACGTGGCCCGCTTAGCCCACCCTCAGTTTCCCCTGCAGGGGTCCCCGGGCCTCGTTCTGCCAAAGGAGACTGAACGGACACCCTGAGGCGCAGTGCAGGGAAGAGTTTCCGGGGCGACTCCTGCTTCTCCGATAAGAAGCCGCAGAGACTGGAGGCCACATCCCCCTCTTCCTGCTTCGGACACGGCCTGAGCCTGGAGCGCGCCGCTGTGGGGGACCGGGTCCCTGAGGAGCCCAGGCCGGCGACCACCGCCCCGGCTCGCGTCGGGAACAAGCAGAGCCCGGCGTGGCCAGCGCTCGGGTCCCCAGCGCCGCGGCGGCGGGGGCACCGCAGGCTCCGGGCCCGGCAGAGGCCGCGCTCCTCCCCGGAGGGAGCCGGCGGGGGTCGCGGGCTGAGATGGGGACCCCGGCCCGGAAGGACCACGACCCGCGACCCCGCACCCCACGCGGCCGCGGCCGCCTCCCGCCGAGGTCCACGCAGTCGGCGCCCGAGACGCCGCGGTGCGAGGCCGCCGCGCCCGCGCCCCTCCGCACTCACGCTCCACGTCGTGCAGCTTGGCGCGCTCCTCCTCCAGCTTGCCCTTCAGGTTCTCCGCCTCGCTGCGCAGCGCCGCCAGCGTCTCGCTCTCGTGCAGCCCGTCCGTGGCCATCTTCGGGGACAGCGGGGACAGGGCGTGAGCCGAGGGGACCCCAGCGCAGGCCCCTCCCCTCCCCCCGTGCCCACGTGCCGCGCCTGCGCACACCGTGCGGGGAGACCGGAGGGCCATGAGTCCTCCGGGGAAACTGAGGCTCGGAGACGCTGTGTGGCTCGGTGGGCACGCGAGGTGCAGGCCGAACCGGGCCCCACCCGGGTCTCCCTGCTCCCGGGGAAGCAGCGACACCCTCCCTCACCCCGGCGGATGCGCGGACCAGAGGCAGAGCACGACCTGGCCTGCGCCCCCAGAACCGTGGGGACCCAGATGCGCAGACAGCGGCCCGGCTCCGCCCGCCGTGCGCATGCGCACCCCTCCGCTGGGTCCCCAGGGCTCGGGGCGGGGCTGGGCGCCGAGCCCTCCCCGCGTCCCCAAGGTCCCCGCACTAGTTCAGGGTGGGTGGCCGCGTCACCGTCAGGCTCTCCGTTGCCAGGGAGCCACCGAGCAGGCACCGGGATTGCCGTGCACAGAGGGGAAACTGAGGCCCAGGGAGCCGCGGCCGTGCCCGGGTCACTCGTGGAGGGGTAGGGCCAGGGTAACCACTAGAGTGCCCAGGGCGCTGGGTGGCACAGGGAAGGCACTCGGAGGTGTCCCTGAGGCTGCGGACGCCCTGCTGCCGTCCACAGGAGGGCGTTCGGGTGCCACACAGGGTCCCGGGCACAGGCCTCCCGGGCCGCCCCTGTGCCTCCCAGCCTGGGCTCCTGGGCCGCCGTGCGGTGTGCGGGTCTGTGGGCTCCGCGGCAGTGGCGCTCCACGCTGGCATGCCCCTTGCCCCGGGTCCTGGGAGAGTCGGCCCCAGCGCTTGCGTGGGTAACAGCCACGCGAGGTTGCAGAGCGCTGCTCGCGCCGTGGGGTCTCGCTCGGAAGTGAGGCGGCTGGCAGTCAGCAGCCTGGGCTGTGCGTGTCGGAGACAGTCGCGTTCTGGGGTCACCGTGCTCGGGATACGGCCCATCAAGCGGCTGTGTCTGTGCGACCCCAAACACCGGGGTGAAAGGCGCTGTCAGTCGCCGCCTTCCCCTCCGCCAGAGGACAGTGAACACGGGGACCCCAAGTGCTTGTGGTGGAGGTGGCGGGCCACTGTCCCCTGACGCCCCCCCGGGCGGGGCTCTGAGCGTGGGGGATCCGCGATGGGGATCCTGGGCCGCTCCTGCCACAGGGGCAGCCGTTTATGAAACGGAAGAGCAGGATTAGCAAAAGTCAGCGGGGCGGGCCCAGGTCCTGAAGGTCCCCACTTTCAGTCTGCAGAGCCAGGTGTACAACAAAACGTGCTGCTCTCTGCTGATCCTGAAGAGGCAGCAGAACCATAACGCTGCACCAAGCCCAGCTCCTTTACACACACACGCACGCACACACACTCGCGCGCACGCACACACACACACACACACACACGCACACACACACACACACACACGCACTTTTTAAAAAAAACTGCACAATATCCTGAGGATTTCCGTTTGGCCTGGCCGGCAGGACTCTTTACCACTTCCCAACAGGTGGGGACGCTCGCTGCTCGCCGCACTGCTTAGCCCGGCTTTGCAAATCCTCAGCACGGGACCCATCCTAGGGCTGAAGCCTGCGCGTAGCCACGTCTGGAGAGGACTCGATCGCCCGAGTTCTGCGTTCTGTTCTTGGCCCTCCAGAGGCGTGGGGCCGAGGAGTGCTGCGGGAGCCCAGTTTTGCTCTAGTTGCAGTCGGGGAAGGCTCCAGGGCAGCCTGGACCTGCGGAGGAGCCCCCTGTATTTATCCGTGGGTCTCTTAGCTCGGTTGCTTGCTGAGCAGACAGGTCGGAGACAGTGGAGAATGAGTTGGGCCCGGAAACAATGAAGGCTCTGAGGTTCCCCGGGCCCTGTCTGTGCCGGGACTCCTGTGAGCCTCCCACAGCACGTGGTGCAGATGCTTGTCCCCACCCTGGGGTGTTCTGTCCTCCAGCCCAGCAGGGCTCTGCTGGTTGCTTCCAGGGCAGCTCATCTGTCCTGGGACCCTCGCGCCCCTGTGTTCCACTACTATTTGTAAGAGTGGCACTTACAATTTCTGCACATAGTGAGCAGTAGCTTAGTTGTTGGGATTTCTTGAAAACCGGTCTCAGAGCTCTCTGTTTGAAGCATTTGTCACAGGAGCCAAACACGTTCACTAAAAAGGTCTGGTCACACATCTTCCCTCGCGACGAAGCTGGAAGGAAATGAGAGGGCGTGAGCAGGGCTTCTGCCCTAGTGGGTTCCAAGACCTCTGCCCAAGGGAGGGAGCGGATGCGGCTCATCCTGACCTTGCCCTTACCATCACGCCAGGGGTCCGGAAGCTGCTCAGTCGCTGGTCCTTAGCCGCTCTTTTGGCGGCGGGTGGCCCTCACGACAGCACCCCAGCCAGCTCCAGGGGTTCCTGATAGAACTCACCGGGTAATGGATACCATGATGTAAAGCTTTAAAAAAATTCCACCCAGTACAAAAGGCCAATAAATATGCGAAGAAATGCTCAACACAGCTGGTCTGTTTGAGAAATGAAAATTGGAAACACTGAGCTTTCATCTTCCTTAGAAAAAATTGCTGTCATCGAGAAATCATATGAAAACAATTGCTAACGAGGCGGGTGTGTGTGTGTGTTTAAGGAACACTTCTACATCCTTGGGGGGAATGTAAACTAGTACAACTGAAATAGGAGGCAGGGCGTGGCAAAGCTGGCTGGGGAGATACTCGGACGTATCAATTACAAGATCCCAGGACAGCGCCACACAATTCTCGGGACCCCGTATGCGGCCTTCCCCCGGGCTCCCACGCGGTGTGGACAGTGTAGAAGAGGAGCGGCCATGGAGCCCACTCTCCCGACTCCTCACGGCATCCCGTGCTGCTCAGGGCGCGCTTCTAGCTTTGCTTTTATCCTTTCCTCTCTTGTTCAGCCTAGATTCGCTCTACAGCGCTAGTTCTTTCCTTACCCCTTCCTCCCTCACCTTTCAAATAAACTTTTGGCATTGTTTTCGGCTGGTCTCATCCAGTTCTGTGTTCGAGGCAAGAAGGACCTGGAATACTTTTAACTGGCGAGCCATTTCTGAAGGAACTACCCGACGACATTTTGGCGTAATCAGCCAGGAGATAACACGACCACTATGGAAATCAGCGTGGAGATTCCTCTAAAAGCCAAATCTAGAACTCCCACTTGACCCAGCTGTGCCCCTTCAGGTATCGTCCTGAAAGAATTAAAGACATCACATTACAGTGATACACGCATACTCATGTTAAATGGATGAAAAATGTGGTGTTTATACACGGTGGAGCGCTGCTCTGCCATCAGATAAGCTTGAGTCATTTGTAGGAAAATGGATTCACCTAGAGACCATAATGTTAAATGAAACAAATCAGACGCACAAGCTTAAGTATTGCATGGTTTCTCTTATATGAGAAACCAAAAATATAAATAAAGAACAAAATAAAATAGGAAGCAGGTAGATCTTTTGCAAATGGGAAGGTGATCAATTGATGGTAGGGAGGAGGAGGAGTGGAGAGACAGAGGTTGAATAAAGAAATTAAGGGGCTGGTGAGATAGCTCAGCGGCATAAGTGCCTGCCTGGCAAGCGCAAGGTCCTGAGTTCAACTCCCGGTACCCACATACGAAAAAAGGGCCGGTGATATCGCTCAGCGGCACAAGCGCTTGCTGGTGCTCGAGGTCCTAAGGTCGACTCCGGGTACACACATTAAAAAAAAAAAAAAAAGAAATTCAGATGTGTTGGGTACATGCACCAACTCCCCACGATGAGTGTAAACATTACATACTGCAAACATGGACTAACAAAAACTAAATTTTAAAAATGCTTGCCCTTTGCATATGGTCTCCCGATGAGTATGCCATTGACACTAACTCTTGCATCGATTCTATGGGAGGTGGGGCTCTGTTATTGTTTACACATCGCACGGTTTTTCTCTAAGATTTGCTCTGTTGACATCCTTTGCGTATATTATATCGCAGGACGTGCTCTTTTCATGCGTATCATTTGCGAAGACTCTGGGAAGCGGTTGGTCCGCTATTGCACACACAGTCCACAGATTCCCCTGCAGATTGTGCGGTGTTAATGTTTACTCTGCGCTGACTCTACAAGCGGTGCCGGTAACGCTCACTCACTGCACTGAATCCAATGAAGACTGCAGTTTGTTAATGCTTAACCTTTGCGCATATTTTACCAACAGCTGTGCTCTGTCATTGTTACACTTTACAATGTTTTTTAATTTTTAAAAACACCATTATTTATAGGACAGTTTTGAGTTCACGATACAATGGAGAAGGGGGCACACGGATTCCCCGCACACCTCCTGCCCCACACATGGGTCAGTGTGCTCGAGTATCGACACACCACCAGGGTGGTGCATTTGTCCCGTTGGTGACCCACGTTGACACACAATCATAGCTCCTTCATGTGGTACAGGTGTGGGGTTTGGACACATTTATAATCCTCTGTACCCATCATAGCAGTATACAAAGTGTTTTCATACTGCTAAAAATCCTCTGTGTTCTGCATATTTATACCTTGTCCCCTTCCCCTACCCCTGGTGGTCTGATCTTGGTATAAATGCATAGTTTACCTTTTCCAGAATATCATGTCATTGGAATCATACAGTAGGAGCCTCTTCAAATTGGGTTTTTTCACTTAATACGGCTTAGCCAGTGGCTTTTCTCTTTTCTCATTTCCTTTTAGCTCTGATGTTCCATCCTCTGTGTGCATAACAGGTTATCTGTGCATCTACAGAGGAGCAATTGGTTGCTTCTGAGTTTTAGCACTATGAATAAAGCTGCAATAAATATCCAAATACAGGGTTTTGTGTGGATATAAGTTTCACTTTCTTTGGGTAAATACTAAATAGCATAAATGCTCGGTTGTGTGGTAAGCATTTGCTTCCTTTTGTAAGAAAGTGTCAAACCCACTTGCACAGTGGTAGTTGCATTTGGCAGTGCTGCCAGCTCTGATGGTGTTACAGCTAAGTGAGGTAGAGATAAATATTCGAGGCAGTCAGACAGGGCTGGGCCCCCAAGGGATCAGTGCAGAGGATGAGAACACGTCACAGCTGTGGGTGGGGACGCATCTGTTGCAGGCCAGGCCTCAAGATAAAGACGGAATGACCAGGCCTACATACTTCCCCAAGAAATAAGCAATAAATTGAAGATTATACTATTGTTGGTATCGCCTGGTCCAATAAAATCTAGATAGACATCAGCACCCAGATGGGTGACCAGGACCTCCTGATCCATCCCTGCCTAAAAATGTCCTTGTTCTTTCCACATACACTTGGTAAGTGACCTGCTGCCCTATTGGATCAATACTAGCTAAGCCACTATATTTGTAATCTTATTGGTTAATCATAGTTTTGGCCCACCTTGTATCGTAGACAGCTAAATTAGGTATAAACATTACCGGCAGTCAGACAGGGCTGGGACCTCAGCACAGATGACAATTGTGGCCAGAGGTGAATTCACTGAACGCTGGGCTTCAAGAAAAGAGGAACAACTACACCCACAGACTTCCCCTAGGGATGAGCAGCAGTGATCCATGTTCTAAACAGGCATCAGTACCTTGCATGAGGGACCAAAACCTCCCTAGCCCATTCTTTCCTGGAAAATCCTTGTTCCTTCAGTGTACGCTTGCTACATGACTTGCTTCCCCATTTGATCCCCATTTAATCAACATTACCTAAGTGACTATACTTGTTGTAATCTTATTGGTTCACCATAGTTTTGTCGCACCTCACACCCATCTTGTGATTTGCCATTGGATCAATATTACCTAGGTGACTATACTTGTAATCTTATTAGTTGACTATAGTTTTGTCCCACCTTGAGCCTGCCTCACCTCGTGGCTTTACTCAATAAAACACCCTTGAGAAATGGGGTCAGTGGGCAACCTATTTTCTGGGCCCCCTTCTACCTTTGTTAGATAGAAGCTATATTTCTCTTAATAAATTCTTCTTACGCTTAACCTCCGTTGTTCCTAGAATTCGTTCCTTGGCGTTGCAGATATCTAGCAGATTGGGAGTTATATTTCCCTCGCATTATTTGGAGGTCCATATATCATCCCTATACCATACATCCTACATCAGTTGTACCCACCTCGTGATTTTGTACCCACCTTGTGATTTTGCTTTATGAAACTTCCCTTGAGAAGTGGGCTCCTTGGCAACCCGCTTTCAGGGCCCCTCCCATCTCTCAGGAGCTGTCTCTCTCAATAAAGTTTTCTTATTCCTAACTTCCATTGCTCCTTAGAATTCATTCTTCGATTTTGGGGAACACGAACGTGGCGTATCTGACATCTAGTTATTTCTATGTTATTTATGGGTTATTTCTGTGTTATTTCCCCCATATCAATGGGCGCTCCTGTCTCCATATCCTCGCCGGTAGTTGGCAAGTGGGGTTAATCCTCATTAATAATGACATACATCTTCCAAGAAGGTGTGTAGTTAGTGTGACAAAGACATTTAGGAGAAAGACTGTGATTCATATACTTTTAGAGTTAGAAGCAAATTTTATGTTGTTAAACTTTATAGTAAGAATTATGAAATAAATTAGGTGGCAGAATATGTGCATATTTATACTTTGGGTTTCTCATATTAGAGAACCCAGGTAATATTTAAATGTGTGTCTGATTTATTTCACTTAACCTTATGGTCCGAAGTTGCTGTTGTTACACTTTGCATAGTGTTTTTCCGAAGATTGTGATGTGTCAATGCGTACCCTTTGTAAATATTCTACCAAACACAAGGACAGAGGATCACAGGCAAGAAAAAAGATAAGATAGGCTCTCATTAAGCTTTATTAAAGAAATTAATGGGAAATCTTACTAAAGGCAGCTTTGCCTCTGCAGTTAGACTCCAGCAATTAGAAAGATAAAGGTAAAGAAAGAGAAGCCAGAGGTAAGAAGGTGTCAGGTAACACAATTAACATAAGAATTTACCAGGAAGAGTCCACAGGCAAAACAGGGGTATACCCAGGAATATGAAAGGCCAGGATGCTGGGCATGGTGGCACACACCTGTCATCCCAGCACTTGAGAGGCTGAGGCAGGAAGATTGCTGCGAGTTCAAGGCCAGCCTGGGCTACAAAGTAAGTTCAAGGCCAGCCTGGACTGCACTGTGAAAACCTTGTCTCAAAAAGACAAAAAAAAAAAAAAAAAAGTAAAACACGCCTGCACATATACACGTGTATGTATATTCTCACTTTGGCATCACCATACCACTGCAGCAGATACACACGTCTCCTTTACTTAATTTCTAACTAAACTGCCCTTCTACCAGCCCCCCACCTCCAATCAATCATGAAAGGGCAGGAAGGAATCAAACGGCCAGAAAGAATGTAGAGAGAGGTGCTCAGCTTAGGGTCAAAGACAGCCAGAGAGCCAACCACAGGGTGACAACTTCCGGGTGCCCACGTGGGGGACGCGAGAAATCACTAGGCCTAAATACAAAGGAGCTGGGGAAAAACACCCACGGATATTCACTTTCTGATGCCCCCTCTCTTCCAGAGTAGCTATCTTCTTTTTCCCACCCTTTTTGAATAAACCGTGTTCTTTTATTTTAAAGTCTGCCTCTTTAACTCATTACTGTTGCCGAGTTTACCCTCCTGGTAGGATCCTGGCAGCCATGAGTTCCGGCACAGTGGTGGGGTGGCGTGGTTTGGGGTACACCCTCCCCCAGCTGTGACACAATGATAAGCTCTGTGAAGGCAAACATTTTGCATAGTATTCTGAAAGTTTGTGACTATTAAACGCTTCAACACTGCGCATATTTTAGCGACGAGTGAGCTCTGTTAAAGGTAACAGTGTGTATAGTTTTCCCCTGGCTTGTAAAGACTGTAATTTACCCATGAGTCTGCTCAAATTATTTTATAGTCTGGACAAGTAAAATGATTTCCTACACTATGCTTTTCTGATGTTGGCTCTGTTAAAACTAACAAATTGTATTACAGACAGCTAAGTTAGGTAGGAATATTCTAGGCAGTCAGACAGGGCTGGGTCCTCGGGGGAGCCAGGGCAGAGGATGAGAATGCATCACGCCTGAGGCCAGGGCCGCCTCTGTCAGAGGCCAGGCCTCGACATAAAGTCGTAGAGCTCACTTTGTCGTGGGTGTGGAGGTCACTCTAGTGGCAGACGTACCATTGTGCCTCGGGAGGCTGTGTGTGACATCTAAACACAAGCCACGACAATTCTCAAAGGGGAGGTTTTTGTGTCCACAGGACTCATTTTGTGGCGGGGCGTAAACAGAAACAACCAATAAGCTTGGGGCTGGACCGAATATAAGGAGGAAGGAGGCCTGGTGGCTTCAGTTGCTTCCGAGGAGCCCCAGCCTTGCTCGGTGCCTTCGGACCTCCAGCTCCCGGCTTCCAGCGAAGACTTCTCAGCTGCCTTCTAGGATTCCTAAGGCTCGCCGCAGTGAGCTCCAGGGCTTGGGCTTGCGACTGGCTCCTCCCCCTTCCAGCACACGGACACCCCGGAATGAGGAGAATTTGCTTGTATTCTAGCCAGAAGGCCGTCTGTTCTTATTCTTTGCGTTGACTGTGCTGAAGTTCGTGCTCTGGGAACGCTCACACTTTGGATATATCCCATCACGGGATCTCGGTGGCAGAATTTGTACGCTCACAAATGAAATCCTATCAAATTAAAAAGCTTCTGCGCAGCAAAAGAAACAAGCCTCAGAGGGAAAAGCCCACCTACAGAATGGGAAATGCTTTTGCCAGCCATTCCTCAGATCAAGGACTGATATCCCCGTTATGTGAAGAACTCGAGAAAATGAGACCCGCCAGCGAAAAGGCCCATCCAAGCCTTGGGCTCTGGAAGGAACAGACACATCGCAGAAGAAATACATGTTGGCCATCGTCAAGAAATCATATCCCTGGGCCGGTGAGATGGCTCAGCGGTGTAAGTGCCTGTCTGGCAAGCGCGAGGGCCCGAGTTCGACTCCCGGATCCCACATATGAAAAAGGGGCCGGTGATATCGCTCAGTGGCACGGGTGCCTGCTGGCGCGCGAGGTCCTGAGGTCGACCCCCCGGTACCCACAAAAAAAAAAAAAAGAAAGAAATCATATCCCGATCAAGGCGGGCGGGCCGACATTGTTGGTGGGAGTGTATACCAGCGCGACCTCTGTGGAAATCGGTGTGGAGAGCCTCAAAAAGCTACAGCTAGAAGCTGTAGGCAAGACAGCTCTTTTCCGGCTACAGTGGTATCTTTCCAGAGATTTAAAGACATGATAGCACGTTCAGCGAGACGTGCACACACGTTTTATGCCAGAGCTTGCAATGTTTTGAATTTCGGCATGAAATTCTTACACAATACTTGCAAAAATCTAAGGAACAAGAGTTTGAAAAGAAAACGTTTCAGTATGTTCCACTGCAGTGTTGCAAGAGGGGAACGCTAGGCACAAAGGTATTGAAGCAGCGTGGGTTAGAACAGCTGCATCTTGGAAGCAGCCTATATGTTCATCCACAGATGATGGGTAAAGAAAATACGGTATTTACACACAACGGGTACTAACCTGCCGTAATCAAAGATAGGCTCGAGTCATTTGTAGGAAGATGAATGCGCCTCGAGACCACAGTGTGAACCAAAATAAATCAGATGCACAAGTTCAACATGGCATGGTTTGTTTTCTAGGCCAAACCCAAAACATAAGTGAGTGAAACATAAACGCTCCATGATAGTAAGTAGGGAGATACGGGTTCTGCAGTTGGGAAGGGACCGAGAGATGGTTGGAGGCGGGAGTTGGGAGGGGGAGGGGATGAAGGAAAATGTGAAAGCTGTGTGGAGATTTCACGAAACACTAGAACTCGAGGTTGCACTTGACCCAGCTATTGGCTTCTAGGAATCTTCCCCAAAGAGAGAGTCATTCTCCCACAGTGATCCATCCCTGCATCCTCCGAATGAGCAGAATTTACTTATATTTTAGCACAGAAGGTGATCTATTAATTCTTGCCCTTTGCAGTTATTGCACCGAAGTGTATGCTTTAGTGTATATATGCTATCACAGTATCTGTGTGTTACGGTTTTCCTGCCGATTTGGGCTTACACCTAAAATCATAGCAGGAGCCACAGAGGACTATTCAGGGAGCTCCGGGGCAGCTGTCACCTGGGTGTCACCAGGGTCCTGCAGAGCTTTCCTCTAGGTCCTAGGAACCTAGAGAATAGGAACGGCGAGAATATGCAGAATGCGCTGCTTCCCTCTTGTCCTCTACCTTAATCATTAAACGTATTATTTACACATTGCGACTCACAGGTCCATATTTATACATTTGGGAGCAGTGATCAAAATATGCAGTGGATGTTTCAATTTAAAAACATTATCATAGGGCCGGTGAGATGGCTCAGTGGCGTAAGCGCCTGCCTTGCAAGCGCGAGGGCCCGAGTTCGACTCCTGGATCCCACATACGAAAAAGGGGCCGGTGATATCGCTCAGCGGCACGGGTGCCTGTTGGCTTGCGAGGTCCTGAGGTCGACCCCCCGGTACCCACAAAAAACAAAAAAAAAACATTATCATAGTAAAAGATACAGTGTATTGCCTTGAATCTCCCTCAACATCCTCCCCTTGCTTCAAACACACTCATCCTTGTCCTTGCCACTTTCTGAAGCAGTTCTGGAATCCCCTTTTGCAAGTGCCTTTATGACGTGAGATGAAAAGTACAATGAGTGCTGCTGCCGTGTGCGTACAACAGAAAGGCAGCTTGTAAACATGTCGCTGTGTCCTCATCCACCTTAGTCACTGGGTCTGGTCCAACTCTTCCCCGAAGTTACAATGACCATGAAAGAGAAACGTTTTGAATCAATTCAGGACTTCAAGGCAGTGACAACAGTGTAACGAAAGACCCTCAGGAAAGAGGACTCCAGAGCTGCTGCAGAAAGTGGCAAGAAGCACGGGAGAAGCAGTTTGAATTGATGGGGAAGAGCTTGAGGGGAATTCATGGCAATGTGTCTTTCACTCAACACATTTTTAAAAAAATGTAAGTATTCACTGTATTTTATGATCACACTTTGTACATTGATAAAGTTCATAGTTAAAATTAGAATTAAAGGGGGCTGGTGAGATGGCTCAGCGGCGTGAGATGGCTCAGGTGCCTGCTGGCGCGTGAGGTCCTGAGGTCGACCCCCAGTACCCACCCCCCCCACAAAATTAGAATTAAAATAGAGCATAGGTCAGGGCCGGCCACTGGAGCCTGGGCCTCCGTCAGCGCTGTCCCCACGCCCACACCCTGCCAGTGCAGCAGGTTTCAAGGTCAGGCCAAGGACACCCAGTATAGGATTAGGAGGGCTCGCTGCCGAGGATTGCCAGCGCGTGCTCGCAGAAGTAGGTTAGGGAGAGCGTTGCCGAGGGAACAACAAGGACCACCACGAGCCTGTTCTGGGGAGCGGAAACAGCTCAGGACTGGCAGCTGGGAAAGGGAGAGGCAGCAGCCCAGGGACCAAGCAGGGAGGAAAGGGGTCAGTTGGGAGCGACAGGAGAAAGAAAAAGAAGTGGGGAAATGGCTGAAGTTCCAAATGTGCACAGAGAAATGCTCTCCTTCCCAGTCTGAATTTTAAGTCTTTTCCAACCCTAAACGCTACTCGTGCTGTCGCTCTGAATCTGGAAATTGAAGGCATCGGGAGGGGAGTGGCCGCCCCAGCTCCACCTGGTGTCTCACCCGCATGAGCACCGTTTGATGACTGAAATTGTGTGCCATGGACTACTTCGACCCTTGTTTTTTTTCAGTATGTGTTTTTGTCTTCACTGCTGTTCCATGTTCTTGGGACCGCCTCTTTTTTCAGTGCTGGGATCAAACCCAGGGCCTTGAGTAGGTCCCACCTGTTCCCCAGTGGAGACCCCAACCCTGCAGGTGGATCTGCCCGCATGACGTCGCCAGCCAGGGTTGTAGACCGCCAGTGGCCACAGGCACGCACAAGGTGATCTAAAGGGTTTTAAACTATGAGTGTCCTACATGTTTGCTATAGAAAAGGAGGAAGATAATCAAGGTGCAAGGAATAAAATTATCACCAGATCTCCATCCCTACAAGAGCTCCTTTCCCATTTCTGGATGTCTCAACCTTGCCATCAGTGGGTTACACTGATCGTGCACACTGCTTGTTTCTACGCCCTGCTGCTGTCACTCAGTGTTTCTGTCACCAGCGTGCTTAATGTTAGCCCATTTACTATTCTTACTGTCAATAATACTCTTACCAGGAGAGAAATTTTCACTGCCAGAGCAGATGCTTTAGTGAGCACTTTGAGAAGACGAATATCCCTCCACATGACAAGTGTAGCCTCCCCCCACTTTTATAATACGATTTTGTTAGACTTTAACGAGTTTGAAGTTTCTCTGCAGCGGGAGTTCATAGAACCTGAGATAACCGTATGCCGAGTGCCAGCTGCCTTTGACGCCTGGTTCATCTCGATAGGTGGCTTAGATATTACTAAAAACTGATTTCTCTTTAAAAGAATCAATACCAAGAGTGGAAAGCCCCGCTACCTGCCCCACATGCCCACTCCCATGTTTAGCTTGGTGTTTATTCTTCCAGATTTTTTGGAAGACAGCTTTAATTATATAAATGAGGCCATTTAGCTGCTTTCCTTTTCCACCTAACTTATTCTGTCAGCGCTTACAGATCTGCCTTTCTGAGGTAAGCGCATCAGTATTATTCTACACTATGGAACGCCACAAACTATTAAATTAAGCTCCTCTTGTTAGATATATAGGGGAAAAGAATTGAATGGGCAATTTCTTCAAAAGAGGATATTCTCATAGTCAAAAAACCATAAAATGGTCTCAGTGGCATTAGTCATCGCAGACTGCAAATTAATGTCACTGTGGATTCTACTACCTACCCATGGGACACCTAGAATTAGAGACCGGGTGCGGCTCTGGGTACAGCGCTGGCCTAGCTTGTGCGAGGCCCTGGGTCTCATCCCCAGGACTGGGGAAGATTTAATGAGGCTGCAAGGAAAGTGTGCGCAGGCTGTGGGGACCCGAACGGCCTGGCCCGCAGGCGGCTGGAAAGAGGGGAGCAAGTGCTCTGGGTGGGGGTGGCCTCCGCTGAGGCCCGGCAGCGCGTGTCCTACAGCCCAGCACGTCTACTCCTGGGCACGAGCTCGACACAGAAACATCAGACAGCTTCATTCACAATGGCCCACGCTGGAGGGGGCCAAGCACTCACAGCGCGCACCTGAGGAGCAGGTTCAGACAGCGCAACCAGAGCCTCGCGAGTGTGGCTGTGCCCTAGTTACGGATGCAAGATGCTGCTGGCCATGGTTCTTCCTGGTCCACCAGCTGCACCTGAGGCCTTGGGCCTCATATGAGGAGCCAGCTGCATCCATTTCCACAACTGATTCATAAATCTGGTGTGGTGGCACACACTTGTGATTCCAGGTGGAGGCTGAGGCAGGAGTATCACATGCTGGAGCCCAATCTGGCAAATTAGCAACTTAATAAGACCTTGTCTCCAAATAAAAAATGAAAAAAAAGGCTGAGAATGTAGCTCAGTGCAAAGGCCCTGGGTTCAATCCCCAGTGCTGAAACCAAACCAAACCAAACCAAACCAAAACAAAACAGGACTAAATGATTTTAAAGGTGTTTAACTTATTTCCTGATGCCAAAACTGATATAATTCAAAACAACACCTTCTTATTTCAGAACAGATTTGTGTGACAGTGATGAATGAGAAGATAAAGTTAGCAATGCAGAACCCACCCGGGACACAGGAAGGCCTGGGGGCAGGGGACACTCAGGCCCGAGCTCCGGGTGGGCAGCACGTACCTGGCCGGGGTCAGCCCTGGGGAGCGGGCGCCAAGTTGGCCGCGAAGGTGGAGCTGCAGCTTGCAGGTGCCGGAGCAGCGGTGTCTAATCTCCTTAACCCAGCGTCTGGCTCAGCTCCTTGCCCCCCTCACGGCGGCGTTGCTGCCCTCACGTCTCTGCTCGCCCTGGGTGCTTCTGCCCATGCGCAGGCCAACAGCGCTCCATCCTGTGGGCCTCAAACCCACGTCCACTTGGCGAGTGAACCTTCCATCCCTGCGACTTCGTGGGGCCAGTGTCCCTCCGTGTGGCCACCGTCCCCCAGGAGCTGCACAGACCTGAGCGACCCCAAGGGTGGTGCCGCCCCTGTCCCTGGCCCACCTGTAAGCTCACCGCTGGCTCCCCAGGACTCCCTGTCCCCCAACTCTCCCCACCCCAATCCCGCCACCCACAGTGGGATGTTTCCCTCCTGCTCGGTCCCCTCTCACAGCCGAGGGTCAGGGCAGGTGGGGACCATGGGCTGGGCCCTCTGGGGCCCCGCAGGCCAGGACCGGTCAGCTTCCCCAGCGCCCGGCCCAGGGTGACTGCCGGGACAGGCGTGAGTCTGAGCTGTGGCAGCACTGGTCCCATAGTCTGGACGGAGCTCGAGCCCCACACGTGGGGGTGGGGACCCAGCCAGCCCTGCCTGGTGACGCAGCGTGGGAGCCCACAGGGACACGGCAAGGGCACCAGCAGCTGGCTTCCCGTCACGACATTTCCATACGACATTTCCACTGAGCGGTGACAGATCAGCTGGGAGTCCAGCGTCCCCAGGACGGCCCTAAGCCCGGCACTGAAGGGACCGTCCTCTCCCGCGGTGGAAGCCTGGTCCGACCCCGTGCCCGTGTATTTCACTGACTGAAGGACTGTAGAGTTCCAGTTCCATTCTGTCATACGCAGTGTGTTGGGCTGAACTACAGTAGGTCATTCACAGAGTGAAAAGCACTGTTCCGTGTTGGCAGGGCGAGGTTCGTCCTGGTCACATACCACCCCCACTCCTTTGACGTGTGTCTGTGTCGCAGTCACAGCCGTCACCTGGGACCCCTGGAGAGCCAGGGGCCAGGATTCCTGTGGCCATCGAAGTAGAAAGGGATGGAGTCCCGGGCACAGGCCAGGGGGGCTCATCAAATGACTTTCGTGACCTGAAGAGAAGGTCTGGGGTACAAGCAACAGCCAGACCCCATAAAACTTGGGAACATGGATTTCTTAAAAGGAGGCACTGATATAAGCCTTCAGTTACTTTTATGAGAAAATTAAAAATATATTAGATGCTGACAGAAAAAAATCACTTAGATTGACTTTATGTTATTTTATTTTTTCTTTGTTTTGTTTTGTTTTTTTGAGACAAAAATTCATGCTGGTCTTGAACTCACTATGTAGCCCAGGGTGGCCTTGAACTTTTGGTGATCCTCCTGCCTCAGCCTCCTTAGTGCTGGGATGATAGGCCTGGCTTAGGCTGCCTTTATAAACTTGGTTTTTAAAGAAATTTTTGTGTGAAAAATAACAATTATGGTGACTCTATTGGCAGACAGAATAGCCCGGGCACCTGGGAGAAGGTGGAGTCCTCCAAGAGTCCCACAGAAGCCACTTGGGACTCCTGGGAGACAGGGACCACGCAGCCACAGTGGCCGCCCTGTGAGTGCAAGGAGGTGTGGCCCAGGGGAGCCGTGCTCTTTCCTGAGTGACACCCCAGAGCCCCTGTCCCCATGAAGGCCTCGTCCTCCCTCCCTAGAGGCGGCGCAGGAAGCCGAGCTTGAAGCTGCTGGGGATCTGCAGCAGCTCCAGGGCGTGTGGCGAGGCGCTGAAGGGGAAGGTGACTGGGAACAGGTACTTGGTGTCCAGCATCAGTGGTGCAGAGTCGTCCCGACCACTCAGCAGGGCCTGGAACAACAGTGGGGATGGGTGAGGACAAGCCCATCGCTTGTTACACCGCTACTGTGGCCAGGAGCAGGAGACGCGGTGGCTCCCACTCCAGCTGGAGAGCCCCTGTCCCCGGGGACAGAGGACACTCTTGGGGTGCCTGGTTGCATGGTGCTGTCGGGGCGGGCCTGGCCAGGGTCCTGCCCAGCTCTCAGCAGGATGTCCTTGTCCCATATCACTGAACTTCCTCACCACAGGCAGAGGGACTGTCATCCGCTCTCTGTCCTGGTGCATTCCTGGGATCAATTCTAATGCAAACGGCACTGTCTCAAGTGCTGCTTTTACACAGAGCCCTTTTCCTCTTCCCTTGAGAGCTGCACACTCTCTGGCCTCAGGACCCCTTTCTATTCTTAAAATTATGTGGACTCCAAAGAGCACCTGTGTATGCGGGAGGAGCTATTGATAGTTATCCTATTAGTAACTAAAACCAGAATCTACTTGAATTATTAAGTCACTAAAATAATAAGCCCTATACATGTTAAGCGTAGCATTTTCCAACAAGCCTAGTGAGAAGCGACATTGTCTCACACTTCTGTAAACCTTGTGTCTAATGGAAGTCAGAGCTGCTTCGCATTCACCCTGCTATGATGCAGTTTGTCTTTATTTTAGTTTTTTTTTGACACAGATGTGTCTTTGGACAAAGCAGGGAATTTGCAGATGCCCTGAAAGGGCCTCAAAGACCCCCAGGGATCCTTGAACCAACTTGGGGGAGAAACTTGGGATTAGAGAATGAAACAGCCCTGAAGCACTATGCTCCTGACTGGCACTGCCCAGGTACACTGTGCTCCAGATGGGCCGGAACCAGGCTGCCGACAACTCCCATCCTGGTTTAGGCCTCCCAATCTCTCCCACTGGGATGGAAATAGATCTGAAACGGGCACATTTCTGCTGCTTTTGCACTGGGTGCGTTTCATTTGCATGTTTAGCGAATGGACTTCGATGGCGGGTTTCGTCGCATGAATTCTGATCAGTCTCACACCACGCTTAGCCAGAAAGATGACAAGACGCAGCCTCGGGGCCTCACCTGCACTTTGCGCACGAAGGACGGGGTCACTCTCTTCTCGAAGTCATCTATAGGTGTGTAGGAGTTGAGGATCTTTATGACCTGAGAACACGACATAGCATGGAGTTAGACCCGCTCCGGCTATGCCGTGATGCTCGTGGAGGTCCAGGGGAGAGAGCAACAGAAGGCAGCAAAGACAAGTCGCCCTGGGAGAGAATGGGCGTCCTGCGCCCACTTGCTCCCCTCACACACGCGCATCTGTGACTGTCCTGGCAGGGTAGCGGCCCACGCGTGCTTGCGTGTGAAGGCCTGCGGCCAGTGTCTGCTAAGTGCTGATGAGGTGAAAGGGACGATGGGACACGTGAGCTCTGCAGGGAATGCACAGTCAGGTGCACCCTAGCTGGCTTGGCCCAGAAAGGCACGACCATTGCAGCAATCTGTCCTCGAGGACCCAGGTGGACGCCAGCTGTCCTGGTCACCTGCACAGCGGACAGCGAGGTGCACCGCTCGGCGATCTCCTGGGCATCACTGTCCGTGGTCTTCTTGACCTGGAGCAGCCAGGCCACCTGAGAAAGTGGCTCCAAGGTGTCCTTGGCTGTGCTGGCCTGCAGGTTCTTGTCTTTTAGCCACTCCTCCAGGTAGCTGATGTTGCACCTGTGTGGAAGCCAAGGGGCAGCAGACACTCAGGGCAGGGCCAGGCCCCTGTGTACTGCAGGACAGCAGGGTCACGGAGCTTAGGAGCGAGCCCAGTGGCGCTTGCTCAGGGGTCAGCGCTCATCATCCACGGTCTTAGCTCTGTGTTGTCTGTGGTGAGCAGCCACCACTGCTGCGTGGGGACTTGGGGGACTTGGGGGAATCTAGGCAGGGAATATGGTTGCAGAAACTTTCAAAGTGGAGTTTTGAAATCTGTTACAAAATGAAACACTGATATTTGAAGAGAAGACTTATATGGGTATAAAAAAATTATTTTCCTGAATTGGCAGAAAAATCGAAACTGGAGGGAGACTTTCTTTCAGCTGCCTGGGGTTCGTATTTCTATTTTTGTCACTAATTATCACAGGTTATGAGTTAAGAGGCACAGATTTCAGCCCCACCCATCTTCCGGAACTGTGAGCTGAAACAGGACCTTTCTTCTGTGTAAGTTCATTGTCTCAGGTATTTTGTTATGGTAGCAGAAAGCTGAGTAACATACCCAGCAATTTACCCCTAGATATACATTCAGGAGAACAGAAAACAGGTCATCACAAAAACTTATATATACAAATGTTGGTAGCAGCATTATTCCATGTGACCCCAAATGTGAAAACAACCAAATGTCCATCAACTAATGAATGGGCCAACAAATTATGGTAGATGTGTACAATGGGATATTTTCAGCCAAAAAAAAAAATTAGGTACTGTTATCTGTACATTTATGAACTTCTTTCTAAGTAACAGAAGCTGTCTACAAAATAGAACATATTTTATAATCCATTGATGCAAATATCCAGGATAGGCCAATCCATAGAGAACTACAAGATATCAGTGGTTGCCTAAGCTACTGGGTAGGGCATTTGAGGTAGAGGTGGAAAATAAGAGAGGCTCCTAATCTGTATAAGATTTCTTTTGGGAGTGATGAAAATGTTCTAAAATTACATTATGAGGGTGGTTTCACCACTCTGTGAATGGACCAAAACCCACAGAACTATGTACACTTCAGCTGGCACACACTATGGTGTGCACATTATACATTGGGGAGCTGTTAGGTGTCTGAGTGTTGGACATCAATCAGGCGCCCTCTTAGGCTGATCGATTGCTCAGGGATCTCTGAGGTCAGGGGCACTCTTCCATATTAGCCTCTCTCTGGCTGGACGTTGGGATGCAATGCTGAGTTAATGTGTTCCACGGGCGTGATGCGTGTGAGGGAAACATCTCCTGTATGGCTCCTTTCTTTTCTTTGTCACTTTAGTCCTAAAGGACTCATTTGCAGCCTTCTTACTTGTTTTTACTGCAACAGGCCCCTCGTAGGCTTCTCACTCCACCCCTTCTAATCCACCCTACCACAATCCTGGCTAAGCCTGAACTTCAACTGTGCTAATCCTCCCGCCCGGATGTGGGTCAGAGGGCTCAGGTGCTGGTGGAGGGGGGTAAGCGCTGTCTACCTTCTGTCTCCCCCGGGAGCGCAGGGCAGCTGTCTGAAAGGTGAGCAGCAGCAGGTGTGTTAGGGACTTCCACGTTGACAGTGAGGTCACCAGAGCTTCCCCTCTGTTCTTCACTGGCCCGAACTCCCTGCAGCCTGAAACTCAGCAGCGGGCATCGATGCCAGCAAGGAGCCCTGGGAGGAGCCCCCTGGTTCCAGCTGGAGATTTGAAAAGGGCTTCTAGTGCCCAGAGAGAGGGCAGAGATACCCTGTTTCATTTTTCCCTTTTGTTTTACTCTATTCTCTCATGCTCCAGTCCCAAGCAACTGCATGGTGGCGGTGGTGGTGGCAATGGGGGTAGCAGGAGCCTGAAGCGTGTAGAGAAGTGGCCTTGCCCTCAAATGGATGAGATGGGGTTCCAGAGGATGGGTGCTCGCCATCTGTGCCCCACATGTGGTTCCTGCACAAAGCACACTGGAAGAGGGGATCCCCAGGGAACCAGAAAGCACCAGGATGTGGTCGAGAAGGAGGGGTGTGGAAAGAGTTATTAACCCCAGTGCTTAACTGCAGTTATGCGCGGACTGAGCCGCAGCAGCATACGCAGCCTTTGAGAACTGAGTCATGGAGCAACCCCCCTCAAGTTCCACACTGGTCACTGAGTGTCACACAGGAGACAGCAAACAGCACCACAAAGGCTTTGAAATGGGCCCAGTACGGGACACACAAGGTACAGAGGAACTCAGCCTGGACTGGGGGGGCTGCTGACCCAATAAAAACAGCAGCATTCCCCACAGAACTCAGACCTGGAGTCTCACAATATAATGTAGGAAATGGCTGGGATACAATTCAAAATTGTCCTTGGCATTTGAGGAGCCAGGCGAACACCCTCGGATTACGACAACCAGCAGATGTCCATGCAGAGGAGACACAGGTGCTGGGATTCTCTGACAAAGCCTGGCGAGAAGCTGTTATGGCAATGTTACAGAAGAAGACAAACTATCCTGAACCTAGTGGAGAGAAAGAACGTCTCAGAAAGGAAACAGATGAGACAAACAGAGATCAGATGGGAATTTTAGAGCTAAAAACCACAAGAGAAAGACGAACTAGCAGCATGGGCTCCAGGGTAGAGGAGAAAGCAGAGGGGCCGGGACTTGAGGGGGCTGACAGAAATTACCCACTCTGAAGAGCAGAGGAGAAAATGGAAAAAAATTAACAGAACTTTAGGGATCTGGGGGACAAAGATGGAAGGCCTAATGTGTCATTGAAGTTCCAGGGGAGAAGAGAAAGAGAATGAAGTAGACAAAGTATTTGAAGAAAAAATGACTGGAAATGTCCGAAATTTGGTAAAAGGCACAGATGGATGTGCAGTCTAGAACCTCAGGATTTCTTTGGGTTTCCTTCAAACAGGCTAAACCCAAAGATGTCCGTCCACACACAGACACAACAGCATCAAACTAGGAAACTGAAGCCAGAAACAAGATGGCTGCCATCAGACAAACCGCACTGCTTGTGAGAAACAACACCTCAGATGCCTGTGGATTTCTCACCAGGAGCCACAGAAGAAAAGAAAAGTGTGAAACAGTAGCTTTGAAGTGATGAAAAAGAACTGTTAACCCAAAAGTATACAACCTGCAACAAGAGCTTTCAGTGTGAAGGCAAAAGGAAGACATTTTTAGATGAAAGGAAATTAGGAAAATTTATTGCCAGAAAATCTGCTCTAAAAGGATCACTGAAAGAATTTCTTTAGGCAGAGGGGAAATTATATCAAAATGAGACTCGGAATAAAGGAGATTTGGAATATGGGGAATGAAGAAGGAGCAGCAGGAATGGTAAATACACAGGTGAGTAAAAAATAATCTTCTGTGGAGTCCTGTGAAACACTTGTGATGGTTAAAGCCAAAGTACAGCATGGGTAGAGTTTCCCACATCCAGATGGCCTCGTCGCCTGCGGGCTGTGTCTGGATGAGCCCACCGTGTGTTGAACACGCCCTCTGTGACAGTGCGTGGAGACCTGTCACCTCCCTGACACCTCGGCTCAGCAGTTCCCAACATCATGGGTGTGGTTTGTGGCCTTCAGTTACGCTGACTGGCAGCTTTGACTCACTCCCGCCACCCAGTGGGAGAGAGGACTTCAGAACCGCTTCAGAAAGTAGCTCGAACAACCGGTTGTGTGTCTGAAGTGAGGGGGATTAATGGCAAGGTGTCTTTTACTGTAATAAAAATTTTTAAATGTAATAATTCACTGTAAATTTGACAAAAGCTCCTATTTTAATCCCTAGAACAACCACTAAAGAAAATGAAAAGAATTATGGTAAAATGCAATAGATAGGAAGGAATACTAAAAAATGTTCAAACACTAAAGAAGGCAGAAAAAGAAAATCAGAGAAACAAAAACCAAAAGGGACAAATACAAAATAATAAAATGGTAGACCTAAATCTAAATATACTAACAACTTCATTAAGTTAAAGTGGTCCAAATACATCAATAAAAAACAGATTGTGGGCCAGAGAGATGGCTCAGCGGCATAAGCGCCTGCCTGGCAAGCACGAGGTCCTGAGTTCGACTCCCAGTACCCACATAAAGGAAAAAAAAGGGCCGGTGATATCGCTCAGTGGCACGGGCGCCTGCTGGCAAGTGCGAGGTCCTGAGGCTGACTCCCGGTACCCACATAAAAAAACAATACAAAACAAAACGATTGTAAGACTTTTAAAGATTGTAAGAATTAAAAAAAAAACAAAAAAAAAAACACACACACACACAATACCCTATTTCATGCTGCCTAAAAGAAACTCACTTCAAATATGATAAGCTAAAGTAAAAGACTGGAAAAGATGCACTATGAAAACAAAAGAATCCGGAGAGGTGATAGTCCGACCGAGAAGACTCCGGGGAAGAGAAAATTCCCGGGGAAGGAGAAAGAGGGACTCACACAGGAATAAGAGGGTCGGCTCACCGAGGACGTCCTGACTTTCAACATGAAAATACCCAGCAACAGAGCTTCAAATACAGCAACAGCTTGAAAGAAGAGAGAGGTCCATACGCGTAGCTGGAGATGCCAACACTGGCTTTTAGCAAGCAGCAGCACCAGTAGAGAATCGGCGGAAGTACAGAGCCGAGCGTACCCGTCAGCCTGCGGGGTCTGCCGGACGCTTGTAAAGCACTCAGCCCAACAACACAATACCCATTTTCCAGTTGAATATGGAACACTTACAAAAGTATAACATACTTTTTTTTATAACTTGGGTTATAACAGCAAATCTTAATAAATTTAAAAATTAAAACCACATACATTATGTTTTTTGGGTTTTCTTAAATGCAAAAATATTTCAAGGGCCGGTGAGATGGCTCAGCGGCGTAAGCGCCTGCCTTGCAAGCGCGAAGGCCCGAGTTCGACTCCCGGATCCCACATACGAAAAAGGGGCCGGTGATATCGCTCAGCGGCACGGGTGCCTGTTGGCGCGCGAGGTCCTGAGGTCGTCCCCCCGGTACCCACAAAAAAAAAAAAAAAAAAAAATATTTCAAAACCTTACAAGGAGAGTTCTGGCCAAAGTGGGAAGACTGGTCACCCCCCTACCATAATCCCGCCCCTGAGTCATGGGAACCAACACTCCTCTTTCGAAAAGTTTGGCTGGCAAAATGTGTTCTCTGTCCAAAACAGAATCAAACGAAATGGCCAGTAACAGAGAGATAGCAAGAAAGTCTCCAAGCACATGGAATTTAACCACACGCTTCTCAGTAATCCACGGGACAAACAAGAGGCCTCACAGGAAATTGGAAAATATTTTTTTTTGGTACTGGGAATCGAACTCAGGACCTTGCGCTTGCCAGGCAGGCGCTTGTGCCACTGAGCTATATCCCTGGCCCTGGAAAATTTTTTTTTTTTTTTTTTTTTTTGTGGGTACCGGGGGGTCGACCTCAGGACCTCGCGCGCCAGCAGGCGCCCGTGCCGCTGAGCGATATCACCGGCCCCTTTTTCGTATGTGGGTTCCGGGAGTTGAACTCGGGCCCTCGCGCTTGCCGGGCAGGCGCTTACGCCGCTGAGCCATCTCACCGGCCCAGGAAAAGATTTTTAAATGAATAAAGTTGACAATACAATATACAATATTTGTGAGATAAACCCAACTTGGTGCTTAGAGGAAATTTATAGCACTAAATACTTATGTTAAAATGAAAATCATTATCAGTCAGTCACCTAAGCTTCTACTTTGACACACTACAAGAAGGAAGGCAAGATAAATCCAAAGTAAGTGGAATGCATGAAGTTATAAGGACAATAGCAGAAATCAAGTAAATTAAAAATAAAAAATTATGAGAAACCAGTAAAGCCCAAAACTGGTATTTTGGAAAGGTCAGTAATATTGCTAAACCTCCAGCAAGACTGACAAGGAAAATAGAGAAGACGCAGCTTTCCTACATCAGGTCTGGAAAAGGGGCTATGGCTACAAACCCTGCAGAAAACAAAGGGTGATGGGAGTTATTGTATTATATTAAGAACAGCTCTGTGTACATATGCACAACAAACTAGGTGAAATGGACCAATTCCTCAAAAACCATAAACACCAAACTCACTCAAGGTGAAATCTATAACCTGAGACAAAAAAAAAAAAAAAAATGGAATTCATACAATAAAGCCTCATGAAAATGAAAACAACTCGGTGCTGGCTCCCAGGGGTTCAAGCAGGCTAGCGTCACCGGGCCGTCTACCTCTCTCTGTCACCCTTCTGTGAGGGCTGAAGGGGGCTGTGCACCCCCTGCCTGTTGTCTCCCCTCCTTTCCGCCTGAGCTCACTCAGCTAACTCTGGGTGTGCTGGGTCCTCCCTGTCCTTCCAGACCCGAACCCACGCCTTTCCCACTCTCCCCAGGTCCTGCAGGCTGGAAAGCGACGTGCTCACTTGGGCCACCCAGACTCCCTGACAGAATGTCCCCAGGTGCCCACTGGACTGGTCAGAGCTAGAGGCGAAGTCCCCAGGATGGAATTTCCCCGAGAAAATCCCTCAGGGCCTGTGTGAGCTAAGCTGTACAGAGCATTATTTTCATAGTTCATGGCCAGGGACAAATAAAGAGGAGGAGGCCGGTGAGATGGCTCAGCGGCATAAGCGCCTGCCTGGCAAGCGCGAGGTCCTGAGTTCGACTCCCGGTACCCGCATATAAAACAAAACAAAACAAAACAGGAGGAAAAGCTCTCTGTCATCCCAGCTCGGCCTACTGCCCAGTGCAACCAAAAAGCTGGTGCCACACGCCCTTTGTACTGGTGGCTGCAAAGCCCCAAGCTCATTTTTGTGCTACTCCTAGGCTTGTCCTTTCCTTGGATCTGATTTCCCACTGTGTTCATGCTTTTGCATCTGGTTCTCGCATTTGCACTGCAAGCCACCTCCCGTCTCCTGCAGGCCTTGCCCCGGATATGCTGAGATGTCTGAGTGAGCAGACACCTAGAGCCATGCATCTTGCCTCTGTCACTTCTCTGGGTCCCGCCGGGTCTTTAGGTGTGGGTTGGTTCGTGTCTGTGGCTTTACTGTGACCGGGCCGCTGTCCCCTGCCTCAGAGGGCTCCCAGGCATCGGCAGCAGCCTGAGAAGGAAGGCTGCTCCCATCTGAAAACTGCAACCTGGCTCCGGGGACTGCACCCAAGTCCACATCTCCCCAGTGTCAAAAGCACAAGGTGCGCCTCACTGTCTTTCTTGGCTTCAGACTTTCTTTGTCACCTCCCTGCCATCACCTCCCAGGCCCTCGCTTCACACACAGGCATTAATTCCTGCCCGCATTGTGTGGGTCTTCAGGATCCACCCGTGGTTCTGTTCCCTAATCCCCTGTCAGGGTTAACTCAAACACTAGCTCAGAGTCCCTGCCTCCTTCATTAGGGTTCAGGTGCCTCGAAACCAGATTTTAGCTGGGTGTGATGGTGCACGCCTGTAATCCCAGCCCTCTGGGAGGCTGAGGTAGGGTGCTCACAAGTTTAAGCCCAGCCTGGGCAACCCAGGGACTTAGCGAGACCCCATCTCAAAATCAAAACAGAGCTGAGGATGTTGCTCAGTGTGAAGGCCTGGGTTCAATCCCCAGTGCTCCAAAAACTGAAACACCATGTGGATTTTGGAGATGTCTTTGGGCAAGAGGTACTCCAAGTGCCTTCGCTGGGCATTCTGGACCCTCTCATACCGATGTGAACTTCCTCCCACCTGGGTCCTGCTCCCTGAAAGGACCTCTGCCTAATCAGATGCAGCCTCTTGGGGTCCCCTCTCAGCAATGTCCTACACCTTTGCTGCTGTCCCGTCTGGAAGGCTCCACTTTCTTTCTCCAGCACGGCTCTCTGGCGTCCCCACAGTCGCCATCCACAAGGACCTCTCTTCCCGAAGCACCTCCTTGTGACCTAAGCATAGCTCCCTCCATCCTCATTCAGCTGTTTGAGCTTCTTGCCGGCCAGGGCAGTGTCCCTGGGCTTTCCTGCTGCTTCTGGTGTCCCCCCACCCCCACCCCCACCCCAGCAGTGCTCCCCACAGAGAAAGGGATGGGGGACAGAATTAACTAGGAGGGGTCTCACAGAGCACACTCGGCCGCCTCTCCTGGCTCCAAGCATGACCCTGTACATCCAGCTGTGTGCCCTGCATAGGGTCCCGGCACTTCCTCCCCGTGGTGAGCGGGCTCCGGGGCTCACCCCGTGACCCTTGCCCCTCAGCCGGGTCCCACCCTCACCTGATCTGCATCCCCTTCCTGCAGGAGCACATGTCCTTGCGCAGGAAGAGGCTGTTCAAGGTCACGGCCCCGATGAGGTAGAAGAGCTGCTTCACAACCTGCCGCACCAGCTCGGCGTCCAGCCCACTCTGGCACATGGTGCTGTAGAAGTAGCTCAGCTGCTGCAGGACCGAGGTCATGGTGTAGGCGTCCGTGTCGTCGATGCTGGACGAGCGCTTCCGGAAGCCGGTGGGCTTGAGGCCCGAGAGGCCCTGCAGACTCTCATACTCTAGCATGCCTGGCACTGCAGGGACAGAGGGGCGGGATGGGGGCTCTGCAGGATGCTGTCCCACGAGGACAGGGTGTGTGTCAGGGTAGAGAAGGGGCGTTTGTGTGTTTAGAAAGTCAATGTTGCTGTAAGTACTTTTGGTCATCAACTGTCTTCTTACCTATTATGGGCTGGATGTTATTCTCCATGACGATAATGAACTGATGATATATTCGTATGGCCACGTCGCTAAGAATCTGTCTGTGCTCTGAAAGGTCAAAGTTGCTCAAGCAGTTCTTATTCTGACGGGGACTATTATGCTTCATGAATTCCTGAAAGCAGTTGGGAGCACATGAATATTAGAATACTGCAGACACGTGGGACACAAAAACGCTACCTATACTGATGCTACAGTCAGAATCTAGTATAACTCTCGCACCTTAAAACTGTCTGACTTGTTTCAAATGAGCTCTTGAAGTTTATGGTAGTATTTATTTCCTATAAGAAAAAATACTGATTTCCTGCATGACCTCAGACCCTTGCATCTGTCCCTTCCCCAGAGCCTAGGGCTAAGTGGACGACATACCCAGAAGGGCACAGAAAAAGCTGAAAAGCATTCTGGAAACCAACTACTGCAAGAGGCCAGTAAATGCAATTGCCTTGAACTGCAAGATCCAGACCAACCTGAGATAGTGTGTGTGATGGACCAAGAGTTGTGCCCTCCCCCTAAATTCGTATGTCGGAGCCCTGGTCCCCCTCAATACAGCGTGGCTGTCCCTGTAGAAGGAACTGCTAGGAAGGAATTAGGGTGAAATGACATCATGTAGCAGGGCCCTATCCCGACAGGATTAGTGCCCTCACAAAGAGAGATCCCAGAGACGTGCAGCACGGTGGTCCCTTCCTGTAATCCCGGCACTCTGGGAGACCGAGGTAGGAGGACTGAAGTTCAAGGCCAGCCTAGGCAACTTAGTGACTTAGCACAAAGGCCCTGGGTTCAGTCATCAGTAACACAGAGCGCTTTCTCCCTCTCTCCTTCCTCTGTCTCTCTCAGCCCTGTGTGTGCCCAGAAAAGCCTCAGGGAGAAGGTGGCCGTTCTAAGCCAAGAAGAGTCCCACCAGGCATTAACCACGCTCGCACCCAGATCTCAGAATTCCAGGCTGTGGGACTGGGAGAAAATAAATGGCTATTGGTGAAGCCACCAGTCTGGGGTACTGCTGACAGCAGTCCCTAAAAGACAAAGACAACGTGTGCAACATTCAAAGAGATAAAAGAAAAAACTATAAAGAATAGGACATTATTGCAGGGTGTGGTGGCATGCACCTGGAATCCCAGCACTCGGGAGGCTGAGGCAGGAGGATTGCCATGAGTTCAAGGCCAGCCTGGGCTACAAAGTCAGTTCAAGGCCAGCCTGAACTGCATAGCGAGACCTTGTCTCAAAAAGAGAAAAAGAATAGGGCATTATGGACGGGGGGTGTGGCTCAGCACTAGAGCGCTTGCCCGGCATGCACAAGGCCCTGGGTTCAATCCTCAGTACTCAAGAAAAAAAATTATGATAGGTAGAGGTTGAAAAGGACAGCAGAGAGCTTAGAAATAAAAATAGTCAATGGCCAATGACTCAGCTGTGGAAAGGGGCATTCTCCCCCTGTGGCTGCGGGGCGCACAGGCAGGGTCATGGAATGATGGGGTGGAGAAAGTTGCTCGTTGCCCCTGACCGGGCCGATCTGTGGCAACTGCCCACCCTCCTCTTGCCCACCGCTGTCCTTGTGGCTCGAGGTTGGATATCCTTGGCTCATTTCTCCCTTTGTTTTACCCAAGGGTGGTAGGATCAGCTCTGTGCTTTACTTTCCCCCACTGGGAGGACTCGTTATCCACACGGAAGAAGCAGTGAGATCCTTATCTCACACATCAGTTCGAAGTCCTCACACGACCTCGCTGATTTTAATGGATAAAAACATAATTGTGAACTCTAAGTCTGAACTGTAAAAGTTTAGAAGGGAACGTGCTCGTTGTCTTAGGGAAGAATTTCTTCAAGACAAAAATCATGAAAGAACAGGATTGGTGGATTTAAGTATATCAAGCTTCAGAAACTGTTTATGACAAAGGACTCCATAAAGAAAATTAGAAGAGAAACCACGGTCTATCCATTCTATATAAAGACCTCCTACAAACCAACGAGAAAAAACTCAGCCCTAAGAAGAACAGAGAGAGGGCGTGGCCAGCAAATTAAAGGGAAACCCAAGTGGCCAGTAAGCACCTGGCCTTGCTAGTAATCAAGTAAGAGCAATGTAAGCGAAAAGATATCACTTTATACTCATCAGATAAGTAAAGAATAAAGCGCCTATCGATGCCAAGTGCTGGTCCAAGTCTGAGACCTTGGGAACGTGACACAGTACTGGTGGGAACACAAAGTGACACAGCCACAGGAGAGAGCCAGGAGATCCTGAAAGCCACTTGGTCATCTGAGGCCACAAATTCTGGAAGATGAAGAACCCTTTGCCACGTCCACTCCTGGAAGCAGAGTTGGATGCAAAGATGCCTGTCGACAGGTTACAGAAGTCTGAATTCCCCACAGAAGTCGCAGAAAGTGAGCCTGCTTCGCCAGAGGCTGCATTTGACAGTCACAGTGCTACCAACTCCCGGCTGTCCCAGCCTGAAGGGAAGTCAAGGTCATCGAATTCCCTGCTGCTTTCAGAGTGGAGGAACCTGGCCTGGCCCTGCGCCAAGGCCTGAGTTCCTGAAGTCTCTGCCTGTGGTTGATGCCCGGAGGCTGCGGGTGACCTGTGCTCAGTGCCCAGGCACAAGGAAGCCACACGTCAGAACAGAGGCTGTCCCTGAGCTGGGTGTCCCAGTCCTGAGCCCTGTGTCCCATCCCTACCTCTTCTCCACTGTATTGCTTCAGGCAGTTGAGGAAATGACAGGTATTGGAGAGCCAAAAGGACAGCATCTCAAAGTCTTCTAGATGTTCCTTAAAACATAAGAAGGGATGACGGCGTTTGATCACCGATGTGGGAAGAGACACCACTTCTCTGTTCAGTGCATTGGTGGTGCCTGACCCCAAGTAATTCCTCTCTCTTGCACTAAAGCCCCAGTCATGTGCTGCTGTGACAGGAGCACTGCAGGGAAGTGGAGGAATGTGGCCCTTCCCCCATCGGCTCCTGCACTGCGGAGGAGGGCAGGTGTCCCAGCTGGAGGAGTGGGGGACAGTGGCCATGGGCCCCGGTGACCTGAGCTCAGGGGATGGAGAGGCAGTAGGGGACAGATCACGTGTGAAGACCTTGCGAGGGGGTGGAGAGAGGGAGGCTGCCCAGGAAAGCAGCCCACGGGGGCAGTAGGAGGAGGGCGAGCAAGGAGGCAGGTTGCAGCGAGCCAGACTCAAGAGGCAAACCGGGACTGGAAGACAGGAGGAGCCTTCCTAGGGGCCAGTGCTAAGGGTCCCGTCGGTTTCAGCAGAACAAAACCCAAAGCGATGCTGTTGGACCAGCAAGAGGAGCTCCTGGTGATCTCTCCAAGGGTGGAATGGCGGGAAGGCAGATGGCACTCGGCTCCCAGCCCCAGTGTAAGCTTGGGTGGGGTGGGAGGGGACAGCGGGGACGCGGCTCTTGTGCCAGGCATCTGCTGGTGGACAGATGCTTAGCCAATGCGCCAGAGCGGCGAGATGGGCAGACACTGCTTGTGGCCAGGGCACAGCGCAAGTCTGCCTGTCTTCGGAAAACCGGGTTCGTGAAAATACACACAGGGAAGAAGCAACTGATGGCAGCCCCATCCATAAATGCTCCTCGCCACCCATGCCAGCTACGTGGATGGCACACTTCCCTCATGGCCATTGGAGGGGACGGAAGCGGGAGTGGTGGCCCTGGCTGAGCCTCCCAGGGAGGCTCTGAAGTCTGTGGCCAATCCTGATCCTCAGCCACGTGGCCTCAGGCCAGCTCCGGAAGGCTGTGGCTCACGAGGGCTGGAGGTCTCGGTACCCAGGGGAGTGTCCTTGCTGCTGCCCCAGGCCCAGGTGTGAGGCCCCGCCTACCTTCACCACCTGCTTGATGCCGCTGATGGCGCTGTCCAGGAGCGAGCGCATCATGGCTGCGTCGTCCTGGGCGTCAGCGTAGCGCACGCACATGAACAGGATGTGCGCTGGCAGCCCGGGCATCATATTCACAACCACGCCGCGGGGCTTCAGGTCTGCAGGAGAGAAGGCACAAGGGTCACTGCAGGGCACTGTTATTGAGAGCTGCCGCAGGCCAGGGCTCTGACCCATGCAGGGCCCTGCTTTCCCTTTGAGGAGTTTGGTCCAGGTCCTTGCATGGCAGAGATACTTGGGGGATCCCACTCATCTGCAAAGTGCTTTCTCTGAGAAAGAGTTCCCCTCTCTGATGAGGATGAGACAGGAGTGGTTTCATCACCCCACGAAACTGCCCTGGACAGGAGGCCAGGCAGCAGATGGGCCAGGCTGGCCTGGGACGGGGCCAGAGCGGGACGTAGGGCAGACACATCTCGTAAGGAAGGCTCAGAGAGGCCAGCGAGGCCCTCCGCACTGCACTAATGATGGGGACAAGAGATGGGGGCTGTGCTGCTGGCCTCTGGAAGAATGCCGAGAGAGTGCAGGGGGCCCATGGTGGAGGGGTCGGTCCCCAGGGGGCATGGTAAGGTCACACCCTAGCTCTCTACCTAAAGCTCTTGGGGCCAGAAAACAGGATGGAAGGTGGGGTGCGGACAGCGGAGTAAGGTTGGTCCCAGACCCTCACCCTGAGCGTGAGCCGTGGGATATTCGCCCGACGGGTGCAGTGGGGACGCCCTACCGCAGTGCCTGCAAGTGGACACCCACTGATGTCAGGGGCACAGAGCCACAAGACGAGGAGCTGTGTCTTCTACCCTGACCCTAGGGGAAGGCTCAGGAAAGAGGGTGGGGGTTTTGCTGAGGACAATTTTGGATGCCCCTCCCCTGAGAACATTTGGCAATGGCTGGACTAATGGCTGCTAGTGGCTCGGAGCAGGCAGAAGTCGAGGATCTGCTCTGTGCCCCAGGGTACAGCCCCTTGTCTCCCCTCAAGGTCAAAGGGGCACCTGGCCCATAGTGCTGGGGTGAGAAGCCCAGGCTGGGGCGGAGAAGGGCCTGCCCCGGGGCACCGGGGCACTGACTCTAGTTCAGTCCTCAGAGAGAAAGCAGACATCTGGCGGGGGGCGCCTACCAAGGATGAGGTTCTGGATGAGCTTGGCCTCATCTTCCCTCTGGTACTGCAGCATGCCCAGGTACTCCTTGGGTCCCGAGGACGGGTGCGTGTCCTGGGCTGCAGACAGAGGCCAAAGTCAACTCACCCCCAACACCAGCACCCCAGCTTCTTGAGCACTCAGCTCTGTCTCTTGCTGGTTCTGGGCTCCTGATGTGTGCCAACTCTATTCTGCAACCAAGGCTGCTCTGTGTGGAAGGGTCCCCAGTGCCCATCCCATCTCCAGCACAGCAGAGTGGGACAGGAAAGACACTGCCCTTCCCCAAGGTGCTGTTGCCATGATGCAGGAAGTGAGATGCAGGACGCAGGGCGTGCAAAGAAACAAGCCCCAGTTCTGACCACACCTGGCTCATTTCCTGTGGCTGCATGAGAAGTCTTCACCAACGTAGCGGCTTGAAATAGCACAATTATTTTCTCTTTTGTGTTCGAGACTGAACTCGGGGCCTCCCAAATGCTAAGCACGTGCTCTGCCGCTGAGCGGCACCCCAGAGGAACCAACACAGCTTTCAGTCTTACAGTGCTGGAGATCAGAGGTCAGGAAGGGTCTGGAGGCCGGAAGTGGGAAAATGAGCCACCTAGCTCAACGGGTACTGGGTATTGCTAAGCATCAACTGTTCTAGGTCACTAGGTTTTGAAGCGATTTGTTATGCAATCATGGATAACAGATCCAGGCAGGGAAGCAGGGAGCTCTGATTCAGACAAACCAAGCTGGAGGTGATGATAGAAAAGCAAAGGAAGTAGCGTAAAGACAAAAAGGGTCTGCGATCTGGAAGACAGCAAGGATGGGGTGGATTTTCAGTCCGTATGCCCAGAGGGCGATCATTCATTCCAACAGTGGGGACAGAGGGGGACTAGGAAGGACAGGCCTGGCCCTGCTCCCCTGGGGCAGAGCACTCACGTCAATTATTAGCGAAGTGGAAAGAGTTCAGTTTGGTTTGGGCATTTCAGACTTGAGGTAAGAGGTGAAAGTATAAGAATAAAGGAGCTCTTCAAAGAAATAAACAGAAAAAGGAACAGACAGTCGCAGACACGCCTGAGCAAGGACCGCTGGGAGGGAGAGGAGAAAGGGACACAGAACAAAGGAAAGAAGGCAAGAAGAGAGCAGAAGCCAGGCGAAGCTCGGGGACTCAAGCAGAGCGGAGCAAAGTGTTCACAGTTGCACTTTAAAAAAGGGGGCGCTAACCTATGGGACACAGTGAAAGCAGTCCTACGAGGGAAGTTACAGCTGCGAATGCCCACACTGGAAAAACACAAGGCGCCCAAGTAAGTAACCTAATGATGCATCTCAAGGGCCTGGAAAAACAAAAAAACAAGAACGATCCAAATCCAAAGCTAGTACAAAGAAGGCAATTATAAAGATCCGGGTAGAAATCAATGAAATTGAGACTTCAAAAAACAATACAAAGAATCAATGAATCAAAGAGCTGCTTCTTGAAAAGAATAAACAAAATAGACAAACTCTTAGCCAGTCCTACCAAAAAGAGGTAAGAAAAGACTCCAGTCAATGAAGTTAGAAATTAAAAAGGCAAAATCACAATGACACCACTGAAATTGAGAAGATTATGAGTAATTACTTTGAAAACTTGTACGCCAATAAATTGGAGAATCTAGAAGAAATGGATAGATTCCTAAATATACATGAATTACCAAAACTGAAGCAAGAAAGTATAAAAATCTTGAATAGTCTACTAACAGGTAATGAAATTGAAGCAGTAATAAAAAACCTACCAACTAAGAAAAGCCCAGGACCCAGTGAATTTACCACTGAATTCTACAAAGACTTCAGGAAAGATCTAACAGCAATATGCCTCAAACTCTTCAAATGAAATGGAAAGGGAAACAGTACTCCCAAAGTCATTCCTGGAGCAAGCATTGCCACAATTCCAAAACCAGACAAAGAGCCAACCAAAAAAGAGAACTACAGGCCAATCTCTTGAATGAACATACATGAAAAATCCTCAACAAGATACTGGCAAACAATGCAACAAGCCATCGAAAAGATCTTACATCAGACCAAGTAGGCTTTATTCCAGGGATGCAAGGATGGTTCAACATAGGCAAATCAATAAATGTAATTCATCACATAAACAGAAGCAAGGACAAAAATCACATTATCATCTCAGTAGGTGCAGAAAAAACCTTTGACAAAATCCAAAATCTATTCATGATAAAAGCCCTAAGAAAATAGGTATAGAAGGACTTTATCTCAATCTGATTAAAGCAATATATGACGAAAGTTATGCCAACATTATATTAAATGCAAAAAGCTGAAAGATTTCCCTCTAAAATCAGAAGCAAGACAAGGATGCCCACTATCACCAATCCTATTCGACATAGTACTCAAAACATTAGCCAGGTCAATCAGGTCAGACAGAGGATTAACATCTAGAACATATAAAGAACTCAAAAAATTAGACCCCTCCAAAATAAAAGATCCAATCAAAATAGGCAACTGAAATGAATAGACGCTTCTCAGAAGAAGTGCAAATGGCCAATAAATACATGAAAAGATGTTCAATATCTCTGGCCATTAGAGAAATGCAAATTAAAACAACACTGATATTTCCATCATCAAGAAATCAAATACTAACAAGTGCTGGTGAGATTGAGGGGGAAAGGGGAACTTTTCCACATCCTTGGTGGGTATGTAAACTAGTACAGCCACTATGGAAATCAATATGGACAGTCCTCAGAAAACTAACCCTGGAAATTCTATTTGAACCTGCTATTACGCTTCTAGGAATCTTTCTGAAAGAGTTAAAAACACCACATTACAGTGACACATGTGTACCCATGTTTATAGGAACACAATTCATAATAGCTAACTCTTGGAAATGGCCTATATGTCCATCAAAAGATGAATGGATGAGGAAATATTTATACACAATGGAGTTCTACTCTGACATAAAGATAAACTTGAGTCATTTGTAGGTAAATGGATGCACTCTGAGGCCATAGTGTTAAGTGAAATAAATCAGACATACAGCTTAAATATCACATGGTTCCTCTTATATGAGAAACTCAAAGTATAAATAAATTAAAGAGCAAAATAGAAGATAAATGATAGGAAATGGAGATAGTTTTTCTTTTCTTTTTTTTTTTTTTTTTTTTTGTCTTTTTGGAGACAGGGTTTCACTATGCAGTTTAGGCTGGCCTTGAACTCACTTTGTAGCCCAGGCTGATCTCAAACTCACAGCAATCCTCCTGCCTCAGCCTCCCAAGTGTTGGGATTACAGGTGTGCACCACCACACCTGGCTCAGAGATAGATTTTTTTGCAAATGGGAAGGGGACCAAAAGATGGAGGGAGGAGAGGGGAAGGAAAGGGGATGAAAAACAGAATTATGATGTGTTATGTAGCTATACCCACTCTCCATGGTAAATGTGATCATTATATACTGCAAACATGTATTAATAAAACTTAAAAAGTAAAAAATGTTTTAAAAGGGGGCTCTCACAAAGGAAAAGCATTCGTTGAGGATGCCCCTGCAGAGGCCGGAGCCTGCCTGGGCTGATCTGTCCGAGGGCAGCGAGCTCTCTCCCGGCCTCGGTGGGTTTTCTCTCCAGCCCATCCAAGCCCAAGCCCTGAGAATCATCCCTTTGGGTCTCCACGCTTTGGACCAGAGAGGAGATGTACACTTCCGTGCACGTCAACCTTGGCCAAAAGCTCAAAAGACTAAAGAAATGAATCTCGTTTTCCCACCTTTCTCAATGGTCTTGGTTAAGGTCTTCACTTGGTCTTGCAGCTTTTTAATCACTCTGTCCTTCATGTCTAACTCTTCTTCGAGGTCCTTCAGACGTCAGAATAAGGACATCAGCGCAGAAGTGTCTTCACCTGCTTTCTCCTAACAGCTTTACTGAGCCATGACCCACTCCGCACACAATCCACGCGTGCAGCACACATCTCAGTGGGTTCAGTGGAGCCAGAGCAATGCCACCACCATTATCCACCCCAGAAACTTTTACCATCACCTTTAGCTGTCACCATGGTCCCCCAATCCCTTCCAACCCCCTGTAGTCACTAACTCACTTCCTGTCTCTACGTATTGCCTGTTCCAGGCATTTCACACACACGGAATCACACGAGGTGTGGCGTTTTGTGTCTGGCCTCTTGGCCACAGCATGACGCTCTCAGTGCTCCTCCTGTGCCAGTACCTTGTGCCTCGGTGACAGAGGAGCGCCTGCCACGGGCCTGTGCTACACAGACCGAGACCTGGTTCCCTCTGGCTTCCCAGTAATGTCTGTCATGGAGAATCTAGAACTGTGAGCAGGGGAGATAGGCATCCCGGCAGACAGAAGCCGGAGAACCTGCTCAGAGATACCCTGGATTTGCTCTCCTTTCCGATAAGGAGAGCAGTGTCCTCACCGGGCTGGATTTGGCTTCAGACCAGGCAGAGTCCTAGATACCTGGAAATAGTTCCTATAAAGGTCACAGAGTGTTTCAGTTCTTCCTGAATTCTGAGGATGTCTGTTTTTTGAAACAGAGTCTCACTATGTAGCCTAGGCTGACCTTGAACTCACTATATAGCCCAGGCTGACCTCGAATGATTCTCCTGCCTCAGCTTTCCAAGTGCTAGAATTACAGGCATGAACCACCATGCCTTCCTGATTCACCAGTCTTTTTGAGACAAGGAAAAGGCCATGCTGTTGGAAGGACTTTTGCTCTACAGCTGCAATTGTGCACCCTGGGTGGTGTGTCCCCCTATTGGCAACACTGGCACTCGGACAGCTGCCCAGGGACATGCTTGCAAATTCCCACCCTGTTTTCCAAAGGGAGCTGGGACGCCTCTCCTTCAGTTTCTGATGGTTGCTTCAGCGGCTCCCCGGCCTCCTGCTGTCCTCTTAGCCTCTCTTCCACTTTGGCATCTCTTTCACTCTGGGCGTCGCGGGCCCTGAGGAAGGCGGGAGTGATGTCCCCATCAGTGTGACCGTCTTGCAAGTGCTGCCATCCCGAAGGTGGGCGCCCCTGGGCAACCCACATGGTCACGCTTACCTTCTCTGCGTCCCCTCCTCCTCCTCCTCCCGGCTGAGCAGGTCCCACAGCTCTTCTGGATTCCCTGAGGCGAGAAGTAGCATTGGGACACGTGGCAGGCAGGATGTCGCCACCCTCCACAGCTGTCCCTACACCAACCCTCCAGCCTCACTTCCCACCTGCCTGTCACCTGCTGGGCCCCAGGACAGCCAGCCCAGACTGTACAGGCAGTGGCTTTTTTCTAAGTCATTTCCTAGGGACCAAGCCTGAGGGCTCTTTACCTTTCGTCTTCTCTGTTTGCTCCTGTAGGCGGATTTCGAGATCTTGCTTCTGTTTCTCCAGCTCTGAAATTTGCTGTTTAAAGTCTGGGATCATCTTTAGAGAAGAACGATGGGTGTTAGAACATTAAATACTTTCCTCTGTGTGCGTTACGAAGCAAACCATTCTGTCCCCGTGTCCCACCCGCAGGACGGAGAGCCGTGTCGGGATTCGCTGAGGCTCGAGAGCGACGGGTGTCATAGTTTCTTCTTTCCTTTTCTTTGCATTTCTAACCTCACATTCTATGCAGCTGTCTCGAGAAATCGCAGCGTGCTCCTCAGGAGCAGTGCCCACAGCCACTCGGGGAGAGAAAGACCCACACTGTGTCCTGTGCTGTGTCCAGGCCCAGAGATGCATGTCCTCCTCTGGGAACAGGAAGGGTTACCTCAGGCCGTCCCTGGCTACCTCTGATCCTGGCCAGGCACTGCCCTGTGGGCTGGGTCAGGAACGGTCCCGGTGCGTTCCACCATGCATCTCCCTCTTTGATCTGTGTATTTCCTCAACGCCCGTCACCTGCACCCACTCGGGTAAAAACCACTGTCCGCTGTCCCAGAGGAGCGCGTCCTCACATGGGGAGGTTCAGAGCGCGAGCAGGACAGGTCTGAACACCCTCTTCTCCAGAGCCACGCTGTGCCTTAACATTTGGCAAGTTTGAGCCCAGCCTGGACAACCTAGTGACTCACACCCTATCTGAAAGGTAACAGAAAAAATGGCTGGGGATGAAAGAAAGAAGGTGCCGGGTTCTGATCCCCAGTACCACTAAAAAAGTGATTTAAATCCAATCTTTCACCAGCAAGGAACCCAGCTGACTCCACCCAGATCCCTGAGGGCTCAGGCCCTCGCCCAGCACCGCACCATGTTCTCCGACGTCAGCCTGGTGACCTCGTGCCGGATGCTCTCGTGCACGTCGCTCTCCTCTCTGAACAGCCTCTGCAGGCGGTTGATTTCTTGACTGAGGTGCACCACTTTGAAGTTCAGAGCCTCGATCTCCTTTTCATAGCTGTCCTTCTGGGACTGGAAGTGGCTCTCCAGGACTCTGTGCAGGGAGGCCAAGAAATAAGCCATGCGGTCCCCGTTCCCTGGGTGAGGGAGCCAGGGTGTGGCACAGTCACCGGCCACGGGACCAGGCACAGTTACGGGACCCCTCCAGCTGGTTACAGAGCGTTTTGTGGAGCTAATCTGCACTTAGTGATAAACATGTGTTACGGCTCATTCAGTTGGTTGCTTCTCTCCTAACAGTTTGAGATATGTGCTGCGTGTGACTGGAGACACATGGTATCCACTTGTCCAAGCCCCCGGAAGTGCAGCCCCGATAGCCAACCCTAATGTGAACCATGGGCACCGGGTGGCAGTGACAAGTCAATGTCCGGCCCTGGGCAGGATGGGCACGTGGAGGAGGCGAGGGATACGTGGGAACTCTCAGTCTTGCTAGGAACCAAACACTGCTGTAAACGATAAAGTGTATTAATTTAAAGAAATGCTGCAAACTCTTTAAATGTATCTACAGCAAGTGGTGGCTAACTTATTTGATGGAATTGGTTTTTACTCTGCAGGTTATGAGTGGGTTTTATTATTAGGCAGTTCAGCCTGTAAAGAAATGGCTTCTGCTGGGCATGTTGGCATACCTCGTCATCCCAGCACTGGGGCTGAGGTAGGAGAAGCACAAGCTCAAGCCCCGCCTGGGCAACATAGTGACTTAAGGAGACCCTGTCTCAAAAATTGTTTAAAGGATGGGGATATAGCTTAGTGCAAAGACTCTGGGTTCAAGCACCACCAGAAAAAAACCCTAATTACTTAGAAGTACTATCAGCAGTTATTAGTCATCCTACTGTAAGAATTTAATTGCTGTGTCAAATCTAGGTCAGTTGAACTTTTCACTTTCCAGTTGTCCATTATCTCTGAAAAATGAAACCGTGCCTGAGGGGGGATTTCTTACCGTGTGGCCTTCTTGAGCCCTTCGTAAGCAAACCAGAGCTCCCCGTCCTCATTCAGGTGCTCCAGGTCCTCCGCAGACAGCCTGGAAGACAAGTGCGGGAAGAAGGACTCCGTCTCTCTGCTGTTTCAACAAGCTTTTCAGTGTCTGATTACACAAAAGATCACCTGCTCCTCACGTCTTCAATGTCATAGCTCTCAAGAAGCTGTCTGGTGACCTTGGACATCTTTTCTGGAAGGAACGGCAGGGCTGTCTCGATATCTGTGCGTGACTCCTCTTCCCGTGACCTCTCCAGGGCCCGGGGTACCCGGTTTCACAGTCTCCAGCCAGGAACTTGGGAGCTGTCTCACGCGTTGCCTACCCATTCTCCCGGCTCCCACCAACGGGTTGTCCAAACTACCAACCAACCAGCCCGACGCCCACCGGCCAGGGACAGGTCTCCTCCAGTGACACACTGTGATGCGTCCAGTCGGCCCCCAGGCCAGCGCCACCCTGTCCTGTCACCTCTCATTTCCCGTTTCTGTGACTGCACCAGCTTTTCCACGTCTATCTTTTGCGTCTGCAGCAGCTCGATCTCCTTCTCGAACTCAGAGATGGTCTGCCAGGACCGAGCCAGGGGAGGAGAGAGCAGAGGTCACGTTTGGCATTGGACAAATGGACAGTGTCCCCATGGGGCATCCCAGGCAGTGCATCCTCCCTCACCCCTGAGCGGGAGGTTAAGTGGCACGTTCAGGGCCACACGCCAAGTTTCTGGAGGACCCCGATTGTCCTGTCTGAAAGTCCTGCTCCCCTTTGTAACGCTTCAGTAAGTGTCCCGAGTCCTACTTGTATTTACTCTTTTTAGGACTGATCATAACCTAAACAACTCGATTAACAACTGGTTATTTTCTTTGAAAACCAGATGCCTTTATGTGTCACGTTAGAGTTTGAGTCTCAGATGCAGCCACTCAAGTGCAGCGAGTGACATCTGCTGGTGCCCCACGCCAAGGGCCGCTCACGACCTGGCAGCTTTAAGACAGACCTGCCAGATGGCACCAGACTCCCCCGGCTGGCCCTCCCCCGGCTGGCCCTCCCACACCTGGCCCTCCCACACCTGGCCTTTCCACACCTGGATGTCCCACACCTGGCCCTCCCACACCTGGCCCTCTAGCTGCTGTGACTGCCTCAATGGAGGCGGCACGGGTACCTGTGCTGACTGGACCTTCCTGGTGCAATCCCCTGCTTTTAACCAACAGGGACCAGGGCTGAGAAAAGACAGGCAGCTCTGCTAAAGAATTCAGAGGCCACCCAGACCTGACTCCAAAAAGCCACAACAGGCTCAGAGCATCCACACAATATTACAGGCCGTCTACCAATATGCATGTTTCACATACGTGAGGCTTTCCCATTTGACAACGAAGTGCTTTGCATGCAAGAATTGAGGGACGTGTGGGTTTCAGATATTTGGTAGGGAAGAAAATTAATGAACTCTTGACTATCCAAGCATAGATCACTGCTTTATTTACTTTCTAAATTTTATTTTTCTTAAGAGATTTTATATGTACTAATAAAAACAAATTTTTTTTTCTTTTTTTTTGTGGGTACTGAGGGTCGAACTCAGGACCTTGTGCTTGCCAGGCAGGTGCTTATGCCACTGAGCTATCTCACCGGCCCTAAAAACAAAATATTTTAAGAAGAGATTTTATTAAATTTTCTTGGAACATTTATCTATTTTTATGACAAATGTAGATGACAACTAGTATTTTTGCATATGATTAAGCAATTAAAAATTCTCCCATATGTTTTTCCCTCTTAGCTTTTGAATTTTTCTTATAAACTGACAAAGCATAGTTGTATATACTTGTGGGGTAGGAAGTAATGTTATGATTTATGAATACAATGTGGAATAATTAAATCAGGCTAATTAACATATCCATCCCCACAGATACAATATTCACTTTTTTTTTTTTTTTGTGGGTACCGGGGGTCGACCTCAGGACCTCGCGCGCCAGCAGGCGCCCGTGCCGCTGAGCGATATCACCGGCCCCTTTTTCGTATGTGGGCTCCGGGAGTCGAACTCGGGCCCTCGCGCTTGCCGGGCAGGCGCTTAAGCCGCTGAGCCATCTCACCGGCCCAATATTCACTTGTGTGTGTGTGTGTGTGTGTGTGTGTGTGTAGTGAGAACATGTGAAATTTGCTCTCTTGGAGGTTTTGAAATGTACAATATTCCATTTTTGACCTCACTTGCCAAGCTGTGCAGTAGATGATTGCTTTTGTGGAATCCCTAAGAACAGTTTAAGTGGAAGATTCTGACAATAAAGTAATTTAATTTTAATACAGGGGTTTATAGATCTGTAATATGATGATACAGCAAGGGTTCACCTTGATTTATAATTCGATTTGGACGCATTCTCCAAGGCACACATTTACGTACCTACGTAAAAGTAATGCCGCAGAAGTCGGAAAGCCGACGGTAGCACATGAAACATGGTTGCTGCTGAGCCAGAGGAGTCGGGGGCTCCGATGTGGACACCCGGAAAGACCCAGGCTCCGTCGGCCTCAGCCTTTCCACAGATGTCCCCAGCTGCCCACCCTGTCCTGTGGAACTGGAGTGCTGTCCCCCTGCGGGTCACCAAGCGGTACCTTTGCCTGCTGGCTCAGCCGAGCCACTTCCGCCTTCAGGCTGTCCCCAGCCACACGCTCCTCCTCCAGCTCCTGCCTCAGCTGCGCCTTCATCTCCTGCAGAGCCCGAATTTCTTCTCTTAGAGACTGCAGCTGCTTCTCATAGTCCTGTGCTTTCAGCTCAAAACTTTTCTCAAGAAGTCTAGGCAGCAAAGGAGAAAAGAATTAATTTAGAATTGACTCTAGAGTCTTTGAATTGGAACAATGCACATTTGGAAATAACAAGGGAGACCCTTGGGCCCCATGGGGGAGGCAGGCTCATCAGGAGCTACTGTGACAGCGCCTGCTCTCCAAGGGCAGAGGCAGCTTCTGACCCTCAACCCCAGAAGTGCTGCTCTGTGGGGATCGTGCACACGCAGCACGGAAGGACAGGGAGGCTCTCGGAAGGCACTGTGTCCCCGGAGTCCCCTGGGTGCCACAAGGCACATGCTGCTGGGTCTTGGCCCCACCCAGTTCCAAGGATGTTGCAGGGGCTCGGTTTGATCCTGAACAAATTAGTACAGGTTGAGCATCCCTAGACTGGAAAAATCTGACACTGAACTGCTCTGAAATCCAAAACTTTTTGATCACCAACATGCTGCTCAAAAGGTTTCAGCCTGGGAACATTTTTGGATTTTGGATTTTTGGATTAGGGCTGCTCAACTGGTCAGGTCTAAGCAATGATTCCAGAATATAATACAAATCTTCAAACTCTGAAACGCTTCCAGCCCCAAGCATTTTAGGTAAGAGATACCCAAACTCCAAGCCTCTGGTAGGGCTCAGTCTGGCCTTTCAGAATGTCTGTTTTCTTTCTGTGTTTTGGTACCGGGAATCAAACTCAGGACCTCGCGCTTGCCAGGCAGGCGCTGTGCCGCTGAGCCATCTCCCCGGGCCTCTTTCAGAGACCGTAGAATGCTGCAGCAAGTCTAGGTGCCGGAAGTACAGTTCCTCGTGAAAAGGTGTGTGAGTGGGGCTGCGAGCCTCGGCCTCGCCCTTCCACGCACGGTGCTGTGTACCCGCAAGCCAAGAAGAGAGACAGAGAACAGCAGAGAGAGCAGGAAGCGGCACCAGGAAGGCAAACCAGGTCCCATACGCTCTCTGTCGCTCCTCTCTCTGCACGTCATCAAAGAGCTGCTTGGTGAGGTTGTCCATTTTTTCTGTGCAAAGAGAAATATGAATATTTCTTTGAAATACGGCTGCCAAGCCAGTGCCTGAAGGTCTCATGTCATGTTTAGGAAAGCGCAGCTGTAAGAACCATCATGCGGCATTTATTGCTACTCAGGCTTCGGATGAGAGCGACGCTTTTCATAAACTAGAAATGTAGATGGGGCTTCAGAAAAATACAGACGCGTCACGTTGGAGTCGATGAATAAACTGTTTCATTTCTGGTGCATTCACTGCTCTGACTCCTGCCTGTTTATCAAAGCGGACACTGGTGCTCACACTGGCGTCGAGAGGAGCCGTCTTGTGTGCGGCTGGATTCTGAGCAGCAGCCCTGGCTTCTACCCCACGCCCCAAAGCCAGTGGCCCCTCTTCCCGACCTGTGACAACAAAAATCTCTCCAGACCTTGCCTAGTGTCGCCCAGAGGGAGGAGTGACAAAAGCACCACAGCTGAGAGCCACTCATCCACGATAACCGGGAGGACAGCAGTGTCTGTCTGCCTTGATGTGGAAGCGCAAGAGCCAGTAACTCTCACACGCGGAGCCTGTGGCTGAGTCACCAGCCTGGGGACTGGAGGTCCAAGGCCATGGCGACACTGCGTCCCTGAGCCCACATGGCCCATTAGGGTGACGTCCCCACTCACAGTCAGCTAACACCCCAGAGGGAAGCCGAGGTAGGGGAGGGCCCAGTGACAAGTCTCCAAATAACTCAGTTTAAAGAAGGAAAAAGTAAAAAAAGAATCAGTTCAATTCCCGGTACCCACCTCCCCCCCACCTGCAAAAAAGGAAAAAAGCCAGCGGATTGCTAGTTTGTCTAATACAGTGTCAAATGTCCCTGAATCAAGTGTCGTGAGTCAGACAGAAGATACTGGGGGAAGCTGCAGCTTTGACTTCGAAGCCAACTTCCAGTTCACAGGAGAACTGGCTCCAGGCCTGGGGTTCGCCACCTCAGCCATGCGCTCATGGCTGGGGGAGCTGCTCGGGTGTGGCTTCCTGCCCCTGGACACGGCAAAGATCACAAGAAGGGGACGGTGCTCGACACCACCCACGCCTGCTCACAGGGCAGGCTGTAGGTGCTGGTCGGCCTGGAGCCCCACAGGACCAGCGGGTCAAGACGCGGCGTGACAGTGCTCGGTGCTTCCTAGGAGGGCACACAATTACCCACCCAAACACGTCAGTTTGGGGAATTTTCCTGAAAATAAATGCTCGCCTCTCCTGGAGCTCGCTGTAATCGCAACGCCTGAGCTGCACGCACTCTCAGCTCCGCGCTAGCCCTGGGTGGATCCCTCTACCGCTGCGTCACCGGCCCTCCCTATGCACAGTGGAGCCACGGCCACCTGATGGTTACCTTCCAGCTCCTGTGTCTTCTCTTGAAGCTTCAGCTGTATTTGCTCTTTCTGGATTTCCAGTTCTGAATTATGCTTCTGCAGCATGGCCAATTTCTAGCAAGGGAAAGGAAAAAGCGGAATAACTTCCTTTGAAACCTTCCTTCAATCTGTCAAGTTTCTAGGCGAAAAGCTGTGTGCTCCTGAGTTAGCTCTTTTCCCCTCAGTTCCACGTATGGGGGCTCAAGGTGACTTTGAAGCAGACACTTATCCCTCGCCAGCCCCAGAAGAAGGAGCCAAGTTGCCAAAGAAACACCCCATCGTCCCCCTGGGCAGCCCCTCCATCCTTAACGCGACGCGGTTACTGACTGTGGGACCTCAGCGACTGACACGTGGACACTGCCCTTCCCAGGGCGGTGTGAACATGGCAGGCCCTCTGCTGTTCTGCTTCTGCTCACGTGTCTGCTGGGGACCCCTTGGCACTGGCGGCTGGGGACCAGCAGCAGGGTGGGTGCACCTGGCACCAGGTCACAGGGGCAGGAGGGACCCCTCAGGCACTCCCACCTCCCAGCTGTGACCCTGCAGACCCTGGAGGGTGCAGGAGAGGGAGGTGACTAAGGCCACCTCTGGACAGCATGTGGCCTCCACTTGGCCTCTCACGGGCACCTGGCCAGGTGGTTTCGTCTGACCAGCGTGCCCTCAGGACAGTGATGTCCATCTCTATGTGTTGTTCCCGTTTCACACTCAAGGGAACCAAAACTCAGAGAGGGGAGGGAACTGGCCAAGGCTGCCTAGCAGGACAGCAGCTAGGCCCGGGTTTGAATCCAGGACTCTGGCTTTCTAGGTCTGTTGCTCTTCCCTACGCCACAAAGGTGGGACTCTCCCCAGCCTCAGGCCGCTGTGGGGAAGGCGCTTCCCAGGTACAGGTCTGACTGAGTCAGGACAGAGGCTGGGAGCCACGACGAGGGACACAGCCAGTGAGGGTGACTTCTGGGGTTCGCAGTCGCTTTGCAAACATTTGCACGGCAAAGACAGCTGCCCTTCACCTCTCTGCACACGAGCCCCTCCCCCAAGTCCCTGAATGTGGCCACCAGCTCTGCCCTTAGGGACGCGTCCCCTGTAGGAAGGAACCCGCGTGTCCCCGCCCACGCCTGCACCTGCTCCACAGCATCCCTGTATCGCCTGTCCTTCTCTTCAGAGCTGCACCGCTGGGCGGCTGCCCTCTCCAGCTCCAGCTCCAGCTTCTGAACCTTTTCTGTGTCGCTGGCCCGAAGGGCGGCCAGGCTGGTCAGCTTCTCCACCAGGCCGTGGTTCTCCCTGTTCTGCAGGAGAGAGGGCCAGGGTCAGAGGTCCTCGCAAGAAGGACGCTGTTCACTGTCACATCTGTCACCCCATGGACACGCAGCAGAGCTTCTCTGTGACGGGGCTCGCAGCACATCTCAGGCTGGTAGTGTGGGGTCTGCCCAGTCCTGGCCCAGGACAACGTCAGTGCCACGGGCTGCCCAGTGTCCCCTCCGAGCTATATGCAGAGGCCTCATCCTGGGCCTCGGACACCTCAGCATGTGAGGCAGGGCCTTGGGTGACAGAGGCCACAAGGGGGCAATCAGGGACAGAAAGGGACAGCCAGTGTGTAGGATGGAGAGGGAACAGCTGCGAGCTGGAGGGGCTCAGAAGAGCCAGGAGCGCCCACTCCTGGATCTGGGCCCTAGGGCTGCAGCGGGACATCACCACCTGCAAACCTCGCCTGTGTGCTGTGCCACACACAGACCTGCCACATGACATTGCCATAGAACCTCAGGCCTCATTTGTTCCTGGCTCCCCACTCAAAGGCCCTAGCTTCGGGTGGGCTCAGAGTCGGTTACAGGGGACCTGGGCGCTGCAGGGCCAGGCCCGGGTGGCGGGAAACTTTCCAGACCCGCATGCTCCACCAGGCAGCAGACGGGCTTTCCTCACTGGTGGGCACATCCCAAACCCCCCATGGGTGAGTCTGAGTGTGGCAGGCAGACAGCATCTCTGAAAATTAGGGAGAGGTGCTCTGCCTCTAGGAGCACAGCTTCGCACGGGCACAGGTCCTGGCAAATGGCGCCAGGCTGGATTTCAGCCCCATTTCCTCCCTTGTGCAGTGAGCAACCTATACAACCATATGTGTCAGCCCTTTACAGTGTGCTTGTATTTTCTAGCTCGGGTTGCCCGTGTAAGCTGTTTGAAGCTCCCAACATGCGCACGAATCTGCAGAGCAGAGCTGAGGATCTGGTCCAGAGCGAAAGAGACCTGTTAGAAGAAGGGGACATGAACAACATGCTAGGGCCACCCACCTGGTCCTCCAGCTTTTTCTGCAGCCGCTGGACCCTGTAGGCCAGCTGGATGTTGAGTACAAGTCGGCGGATGCTCTGGAACCTGCGCCTGGCCAGCCAGGCCCGCGCGTGTTTCTGAAGGATCACGGCCTTGTGTTCCTCCAGCATCTGTGAAACCACGCACACTGGATCTCGCCGCTGGAAGACGTGGGCACCACAGCGGGGATTCCCGTCTCCGGCCAGAGCCGGGTGCCGTCGGCCAGAACCCCCAGCGGGCCCTCCCCACGCAGCCCTGGTGCACTGACTGCCCACTCCCACTCCCGTCCCTGGCCCGGCCCCTGGCCATACCTTCCGGTACCTCCTCCTGGCCAGGAAGCCACGGGCATGGGCCTGGATGGTGATGGTGGCCACGCGGATCAGCTGGTACAGGCTGCGGACCAGGTAACCTCGGCAGTGCCGCTGGAGGACGATGGCTGCCCAGGCCTCCTTCAAGGCCTGTGCGGTGACAGCTTTCCTGGGAGACGAGAGCACAGAGTGAACCTGGGCCACACCCCTGTGTCACCTCCTGGTGCTCCCCACCCTCTGCAGTGTCCTGGGCAGCTCAAGGCCCAGGCCTGGGCCCAGCTCATTCTGGCCACTGAGGAACCCAGGCGACATCACACATACTGCCTGTTTAGGACAATTGTTGTCTTCCACGTGTGTGCCGCCACGGACCATGTCAAGGAGGCTGTGTGCTGGGACTGCACCTACTCATTCACTCACTCATTCATTCATTCATTTATTCATTCAAGAGGCAGCGCCGGAAGCTACTGGTCAGGCAAGCTTAGGTCGAGGGCCAGGGCTGTGGGCCTAGTTAGGGTCAAGTCCCCTGAGACACAGCACCGCCTGCTGTTCACAGGCCACCTACGGAGCTGCCACAGGTCTTGTAGGCTTAGAAGGTTTCCGAGGCTTGGGTGCCGGCCCCCAGGGTGGCATTGCTGAGGGGCAGGAACCTTTGAGCAGTGGCCCAGGGACAGCACTTGGGTCCTGGGAACACTGGGGGTGGGAGGAGGGAGCTCTCTGAGAGGCTTCATCAGCAAGGCCACCCGTCGCACACACGGCTGTCCTGCTCCTCTGCCACACTGACCATCAGGAGCCCTCACCAGCAGCCAGACCGACGGGGCTGCCCGATCTTGAACTCTCAGCCTCCAAATCGGTGAGTCGAATAAACATCTTTTCAATAACAATGTGTCCAGCCTTGGGTCTTTGGCCAGAGCGACAGAAAGCAGGCAGATGCAGCTGTGTCCATGCTGGACGCAGAGCTCCAGAGCCACAAGCCCCCAGGTCTCATGTGATCACCTCCTGGCCCTTTGCAGACAGTTTGTGAATCTCTAACTAAAGGACTAGAAGGGAGGACAAAGTCCTTTCCTGCAGAATTTATAATATCACGGAGCAGACAGATGGCCCAAGAAAGAGGGAGACCAACTACAACTGGGTCTGCGTGCGAGCAGAGGAAAGGTGGGCAGCTCTGCCGGGGAAGAGGATGAAGGGTTGCTGCGCCAGCTGGGAAGCGGGGAGCAGAGGCCCCAGCCTGCGCTGTTCAGAGAAGGAATTGTTCTGATCACCAGGACACAGGCTACATGGAGAAAACTGACTCACTGGTCATTGAGGCCAGAGAAACAGATGGACTGAGAAGTGCTTTCCTGACCTGTCCTCGGGGCACACCCCGAGTGCAGCCGCTGCGCCAGGCTGGGTCTGGACCCTGCTCATGGCTCTTGTCCCCATGAGAGCACTGGCCTCTGTGCGGGCTCCTGTGGGTCCCTGAGGTCCATGTAGCAGTTGGCACCCATGCGGGGTACTGTCGGGAAGTCTCTAGGGTCTGGGTGTGCCTTCACAGAGAACACAGGATCCAGGCTTGTCCTCTATAGGCTTCCTAGCCCTCTGCTGTGATAAGCTGTCTCACTTGGGCCCGAGTGACAGTGCCAGCCCATCACGGAGCCAACCTCCAGAACTGTGGGCCACAATGAGCTCCCCTTTATGAGGCACCCACGCTGGGACTTGTAGTAGTAATGGAAAGCTGCCTGCCTCAGCCTCCAGCTCAGGAAGAGGCCTGGCCATTGCCTTCTCTGTCCCTGGAGCACTTGGCCATCAGGAAGGAGCCCCAGGCTGGCCAGCTCCAGGGCCTTGGGGAGCAGCAGGTGACTCATTCTCCAACAGGCACAGGGAAGCCATGAACATCCTGATGACTGTGGCCCTGCAGGGGTTCACAGGGTCTTTGGACTCCTAGGACCCCCAAGGTGAGGTGACCTCGTGCCAGGCTGCAGTCTCCCATCCTGGGGGCCTGGCATAGTTTGCTTCCTGCCATGGGGCCCCCATTGCAGACAGACAGGTAGGCCTGCTCTTGGCACCTTTGCCCAGGCCCCCCAATGCCCTTCCAGCCCTGGGTGTTTTCAGTCCCTCGGCGCAGGGTCCCTGGGTCAGGAGCTCTATCCTGTCAGCACTGCCGGTCCTCGAGGGGACCGGACACGCCGCACGTCCTCCCAGCACACACCTCACGGTCTGCTGGCCCCGGAAGTAGCGCTGGATGACGACAGCAGCGTGTCGCGTGCGGAGGAACTTCCTCCTCTGCAACCAGCCGCGCACCCACTTCTGGACGACCACACAGGCCTGCCTCAGCTTGTCCAGCCGCAGCTTCTCCAAGTAAGCCACCTGTCCCGCCCGGAAGAAGATCTTGGTCTTGCCAAGCTGGTACTGATTGGAATCCTGGAAGAGCAGAGGAGGTCGCAGAGGTGAACCTCAGAGACACGGTGACCTAGGATGGGGCGAAGACATTTAGACCGAAGCTCCCCAAAGCCCGGGGCCTGGATGCGTCTTTTCCTGACACACAGCAGAAAACCCTGACCAGGACCCAGGCCCGCGTCCCTCAGGCGTGGGTTAGAGCCGCCCTGGGGGAAGAAGGTAAGTGGCAACGCGTCTGGCGGGGGGTGATGGGGCGCCCCTTTCTCTGGCCCAGCCAGGCTGCTGGGAACCTTGGCCCTCTGCACAGGATGAAGAGCCAGAGGCCTGACTTACAGTCTTGGTCCGGGCTTCTCTGCACCGTCCCCTCCTGGCCACCAACATCCCCCATCTCTTTTCCACCCTAACTCGTGGCTTTAATGACAACCTGACCCACCCTGGTCCGTGCCTCAGTGGCCTCCCTGGGGCCATGGGAGGATGAGGCAGGGCGGTCTGCTGTCAGGCGGGTGAGCTGGTTTCAGGCTCCCCAGCGCACGTGCCCAGGGCCACTTCCCTGCTGTGATGGCTCAGGCCTGGCTTTTGGAGGCTGCGTGGAGAGGCAGCTCGGGGACACCCTGGGGGACAGGGCCAGGGCCCCACCTGGATGAGCCTGTGCAGCACCGCCATGCACACCCTCTTCTTGTCGCCGGCCGCCAGCTCCTGCCGAGTCATGAGGATGCCGTAGCGGCTGTAGAACTCGATGTATGTCCACCTGGACACCGAGGGGTCTCAGTTATGCACGCCACTGGGCAGCTCCCCCATGTCAGGCTCCACTACGTGGTCACAGTGGGGTGGGGTCACTGACCTGTGGCCCTTCCCGGACACCCCAAGACCCCCATCACACTCGTCTGCCCTCGAGCTCTCCCCACGCACACTGCTCCCCAGCCATTGTCCCTCGGTTCCCAGCACTCTGGTGACGTGGGGACCGTCACCAGGCACGGGGTGGGCACTGGGGAGTGGGGGTGGCGTCTTCCCCACACAGCCTATCTGTCACCCTCTCCGGCCTCCTACAGGACCTCACAGAAGCCAAGAGTCTGTGGCAGCACAGGGCAGCGACACCCAAAGCTGGACACTCGTCCCGAAAGCTCAGCAGCCATACCTGGATGGGTAACTCTGTGCGCTGATGCGAATGGTTTCCAGGACGCCGCAGGCGCGCAGCTGCTGCACAATTCTTGTGGAGTCAAACCTTAGAGAAGCCAAGTTAACAGTGTGTCAGGGACTGTACCCGAGAGACTCGCCCGTGACAGGGACCGTGGGGACGCTGAGAGGAGGCTCCCAGGCTGCAGGGTCCAGCCTGGTCACCTGGAGCGGGCACATGGGTCTGCCACATCCAGCGGACAGCACCTCTGTGACACCATCCAGAGAGCTGCGGGACAGCGGGAGGGAGGAACACAGAGAGAAGAGCTTTGGGGGCGCACGCCTGTCATCCCAGCACTCTGGGAGGCTGAGGCAGAAGGATGGCATAATGAGACACACCGAATATCTCAGGCCCTGGGGAAGGTCACATCTTCTGGCCCCTCAGCCCTCCTGCCCCAAACCCTCACTCATTCTTCATACATCAAGCCAGAGGAGCGGCCTCCTGGTGGCCAGTGCAGTGAGACTCGCTGCAACCTTGCCCGGCCCGGCCCGGGAGGGGGTCAGCCTGGGCTGCGCCCACAGGTAAAGGGCAGTGTCGCTGAGAATCAGGGAAAGCCAGTAGTGGGCAGCAGCCCCAGTGGTTACAGCAAAGTCCCACATGGGACAGGAATGGCTCTCCTGGGCTTCCGTCCCCCATGGCACCAGACACTCACTCAAAGGGCAACTTCTGGTCATTGGGCTTGATGCAGCGGACGTAGTGGGGTGTGGTGGCATTGAGGGTCTCCATGAGCAGGGCCAGTGAGCTGCGGAACTGGGAGATGGGCAGAAGTCAGGCGACATTCGGGCCACCGCGAAGGGCAGGTGTCTGGGTGTGGCCCTGTGAGCAGCGCTGGTGACGCAGATGTCTAAATGGCCCCCAGCCGGTGTCTCCTGAGCTCTGAGACTGGCCAGTCCTGCCAGTGCGTCTGCCGGGTGCCAAGCGGTGGGCGGTTGGCATCTGTGCCCGCTGACCTGGGGGTCTGCCATTCTCCACCCCCAGCCCCCTCAGTACCTTGCTCCCCACTGAGGTCCGCAAGTGCTTGCTGTTGGGCTTGACCACCTGCTTTGCAGGCTTAATGGTGATGGCTGAACTGAAAGGGGAGGAAGGAGCTGGGTCTTCTTGGAAAAAGTTGGTGCAGAGATGAAACTGGAAGGAAGAGAGGGGGCTGCGATGTCCTCAGGCCACGACAGCCTCTGCATAGGTGGGTGGGGAGCCCTACACCCCACCTCTGCTGACGGGGACAGCAGGGGACAGTGAGGAGACCGTGGGACTGTCTACATCTGAGTGTCACCCCATGTGCCCGGAAAATGGGGGCTTTGCGGTTCCCATGCATCGCTGGCTCCCCCAACTCTGTCCTCTTCCTCGCTGTCTCAGGGATCTGTCTTGGGTCGGGTGCTGTGACGATGTCACACCCTCTTCACTGCATGCCCTCCCCACACAGCGCCCATCGAGCCCCCTCCTCATCTTCACTTGTTCCTACTTTCTGCTTTGTACCAGTTTTCTTTTCTTCCTCCCCCTCCCTTTTTTTTTCTGGTAGTGGGGATTGAATCCAGGACCTTTGCAATGAGCTCCATCCCCAGCCCCTTGTGTTTATTTATTTTGGGGACATGGTCTTGCTAGGTTGCCCAGACTGGGCTCAAACCTGTGATCATCCTGCCTCAGCCTCACTACTGCTGAGATTACAGGTGCACAGCACCACTATGCCCAGCAGTTCTTCCTTTGAGTGCCTGTTACCTCTCAGAGTGAGCCTCATATTTTGTTCCTTAAACAAGACAGTAAGTCCCCCAAGACAGCATCCTCCAAGGGAAGGATCTGAATCCCCGTGAGTGCTCTGAGACCGTCGTCCTCCAGACTGGACCGGGCTTGGGGCCGAGTGAATAACGGGTGAATAAAATCGACTGATTCTGCACACCCGCTGCAGTGCATTTTGACACCGGGAGCTCCAGGGCAGTGAGGTTAAACTGCAGCTGTCATGGCCCAGCTGTCCCTCCGGTCACTAGCGAGGTGCCTGGCTCACTTGGGAAACTGTCCACAACCTGAACATCAATCATTGACTGCGATCTTTTAACAGAGGTAAAATAAATTTAACATCCGAGTCATCACAGAAGCAGAGGCTTACATACGAATAACCCTTGTTCTTAAGATTTAAAGCAACGTTTAAAGAGGAAGAGGAAAAGCCGTGAGCCCTCCTGGTGATGCAACCCTTGGCACAGGCCCTGGCGGGGAACTGAGCCCCGCAGCAGTGCTCCTGCCCAACACCGGCTCCCGACTGACCTCCTTGGACACCGCGCTGCCCAGCGCTGCCTGGGTGTGAGGAAAAGGACATGGCTCGCCCCTGCTGTGTCCCCATAGGTGGGGACAGAACCTGACACACGGTGAGTGCTGCGTGCACTGTGTGAATGAACTACGGGGTGTGCGCTGTGATCCCTTAACCGTGAGGTCGCCGTCCCTCCTCCCTGTCTCGCCACACTCGAGGCTGATGCTGCGCAGTGGCCGCCGATCCTCTGAGGTGCTGGAAGTACTTCTCACTCGTCCCACTCCAAGATGCCTGCGAGCCACAGCGTGCTGCCACCCAGGCAGTGCACACACACGCATGGCCACACACACACGTGCGGTCACACGCATGCACGGCCACACCCTCATCCTTCCTGACGCCTACACCCCCAGCCAGCGCACGGTGAGCGACCTCAGCAGCGCCTCCAACTGCACGCACCGTGCTCGCCCTCATGGTCTCCACCAGCGTCTCGTACACGGTGTCCCTGTTCTTCGCCAGGAAGCCCTCGCACTGGTACTCCACCTGCCAGAGGGTGCGGGGTTTGCAGAGGCAGACGTACAAGTTCCCTCCTCCCTCCTCTCCCCTCCTCCGCTCCTCCTTCCTTCCCTCTTTCCCTTCTTCCTTCCTTTCTTGTGGTGCTGGAACTCAAGCTGCCCTCCCAGCCCCTCTCTATGGAAAGCTTAGGACTGAGCGTGCAAAGGTAACCTTGCAGAAAGCTCGGCCCCTGCTCGGGGCAGTAACCCTGTCTGCATGAGCTTAGGAAGCCAGCATGGGTCTCCAATGCAAAGCAGGAGCCCCCGCCCCAATTTCCCCAGCTCACTGCCCACCCTGCCACCCCCTGCGGCACACGTGAAGACCCGGCTCAGGGTCTCTTGGCCGGGGGGAGGCTCAGTGGTGTCACCTGGGTGCCTACGTCAGCACTGCAGGGCAGAGAGGACCGAACACCAGCCAGTGCCACCCAGCCCGGTCAGGCCACCAGGGTACAGTAGGAGGGCGACAAGCTGAGAGTGTGCTCTTAGGGGGAGTTTCCCTTCTTGTTTTTTAAGCTTTCTATGATGTGATTTTTACAACAATTTTCCTTTCCTTTCCTTTCCCTTTTCCTTTTCTTGATATAGGGTTTTGCTATGCATCCCAAACTGGCCTCAAACTCTTGGCAATCCTCCTGCCTCAGCCTCCCAGGTGCTGAGATTACAGGTGGGATCCTGGCAAATGTCTGATGCTCTACTGACACAGCTACCTAGGCCCACTCTTTTTAAGGAAGAAACATTGTTTAGCAAAACATAAAGTAGGACATATGTACAGAAGAAAACAAAGATCGCCTAGAAGACAGTAATCAACTTGAATTATCCTGTGTGGCTTCTTTTTTTTTTTTTTTTTTTTTTTTTTTTTTTTGTGGGTACCGGGGGGACGACCTCAGGACCTCACGCGCCAGCAGGCGCCCGTGCCACTGAGCGATATCACCGGCCCCTTTTTCGTATGTGGGTTCCAGGAGTCGAACTCGGGCCTTCGCGCTTGCAAGGCAGGCGCTTAAGCCGCTGAGCCGTCTCACCGGCCTGTGTGGCTTCTGTAATAAAGATACTCTGGTTTAATAAAAAAGAAAAACTGCAAAAAAAAAAAAAAAAAATGAAAGTTTCAGCACAGGGAACAATTGAGCTGTCTCGATTACTACAATGTCGTTGGGAAAATAGATTGAAGAGGATCATGGACTTACAATAAATCCCGAGTTCAAAAATGAAGTCCTTAACGTAATAGCACATTAAAGCAGTACAGTTGAGATTCCTACATTTTGTCTTAAAAAAATTAAGAATTGTTAAACAAACGGGGCATAGTGCTGCAGGCCTGTAACCCCAGCACCCTGGGAGGCTGAGGCAGGAGGATGGCAAGTTCAAGCCCAGCCTGGGCAACATAATGAGACCCTGTCTCAAAAAATAAAAAGGGCTGGGGATATAGCTCAGTGCACAGGCCCTGCGTTCAATCCTGAGTACCATGCACACACTTCATCAATGCTACGGGACGCTAAGCAGGACTGGGATCTGCCCTGGAAACTCGCGGTCTGGCTGCTCCTGCGGAAGCGCGCTCGGGGCATCACGCACCTTGTCAGCAAAGTGCTGGATGATAAAGGATGTGTTCGACATCCTGGGTTTTTCAAATAGAGAGTTCTTGTTGACGAAATTATTATACAGCTTTTGAAGCCAGTTCTCATCAGTTCCGTGTGGTAACTGGAAGAGAAAAGCAAACCAGAGAGCAGGTAAGACATGTGGCCGGCAAAGGAGGGGAGGCCGCAGGCTGACCCCGGCCCAGGTGCTGACCTCGCGGGGACCCCCAGTGTGGCCAGTGCCCCCACAGCAGCACAGTGCTTTCCTCTGCCCTGGGGGATTTTCTCCTATTACTGACAAGTAAAACTTGTATATGTTTATGGGGTATTAGAGTGATTTCTAAAGGGACACACTAAATTTAGAAACAAGACGTAAGCTAAAGGAAATGCCCATACGCTGCTGCACCAGTGAAGGTTTCCACATCTGCACAATGGGCAGCATTTCATGATTCTTCCCCAGAAGTCTCGAAGATCTGGAAAACTAGCAGGGGCTCCTGGGGAGCAGGCTTCTATTCCCAGGGAGCAAGGGGCAGCCCCTGCATGTCCTCCCTGCACCCAGGAACGTGGCTGTCTGCCTCCCACCTAGTCGGCCACCTCTGTGGATGAAGCTCTCAGCCCTCGACCTTAGCACACTGCAAAGCTTGCTCTTCACACTGGTGATTTTGAACATCCACAAAATTCAGCCCAGATCTGGTCAATTCAACCCCCACCGTATCTAAATGACTTCTGAATTATTGTGACACTGGACTCTGGGAAACACCTGTGGAGAGCAGGTGCACACACTTCCTAGAAGCCAGGCCTGGTGGTACACACCAGTCATGCCAGCACTCTGGGAGGCTGAGGCAGGAGGATGGCAAGCTTGAGCCTAGCCTGGGCAACTCAGTGACTTAGCAAGACCTTGTCTCAAAATGTAAACTAGAAAGCATTGGGGATGTATCTCAGTGCAAAGGCCCTGCGTTCAATCCCTAGTACCAAAAACAAAACAAAACCACCACCACCAAACAAAACCTCTTCTTAGAGGCTTCCCTGCCCTGTGTGGCCTGGCCCAGGTGACCATGCCAGAGAGCTGGCCCTGCTGCCTATCGTCTTGCTCCCCTACCAGGGCTCAGGCACTGAAAGGGCGACTTGTGGAAGAGTCGCAGCGTGAGAAGTCTTCCACATCACAGTCATTAATCACGTGCAAAGACAGGAGGGCCGTGTGTAAACATCAGAACACATCCTTTAAACCCAAACCGCAAGTGCTCTCCTGGGGCAGGTCTGCCCATATGGAAATGGTGCTGCCTGTGCCAAACTGCTCCTGTCGTGCTCTGTCACAAGTGGTGATGTCTCTGACTGTCCCCAAGGCTCTTGGGATCCAGGAAGCCAGTGAGGTAATGAGAGGCAACCTGGTGCAGTCACTTGCTGGTCCCGGCCTGCTCCACACAGCCTGGATGCTGGGCATCACCTGGGGTGGTGTGTGCCCCTCCGGGAGGGAGGGCCCTGGGTGCCTGATCATGCCTCAGAGCTAGTGTCCCACAGTGGGGGAAACACCAGGACTCTGCAAGGACAGTTCCAAAAAACCACTCAGAAATACACTCATCTGTTACCACTCAGAAAGTCACTGTGCGGTTCAGGCTGGCCTTGAACTCACTATGAATCTTAGGCTAGCCTTGAACTCACAGCGATCCTCCTGCCTCAGCCTCCCAAGTGCTGGAATGACAGGCATGCGCCACCATGTCTGGCTATTCAAAAAATTATTCTTAACAGTTACCAAGCATTCTTCATCCAGCAACTCCAAAATGCCCATTTTTGCTTCGATCAGGTCGATGACAGGCTGATTATCGTAGAAGTCGATCAGCGTCCAGGGGATGTCCTCCTTCATGTACTCCTCCTGCTCCAGCTTGAAGACATGCTGGGTGCCCAGGTGAGCATGGAAAGAAGAGCAGTCATCACACGGGCCCCGAACAGCGCAGCAGAGGGCTTTGCTGTGCTCCTGTTTAGGCCGGAAGACCCTGGGGTGCAGGTGGCCCCTCCCAAGGTCAAGGCTGAGACCCCAATGTGAGTCTGCATGGGTCCCCACCTCCCAGGCTGGCCCAAGTCACCAGCAGCACAGCCTGGGGCCCAGAGTGGCCCCGGGTCCCTCCCTGCTCGTACCACATCTGCTGCTGCCCTGGGGTAGGGATACAGCCTCCCTGGGGAGGGGACAGTGGTCCCAGGGTGCTGGCCATGTGGCCAGCATGAGATGCCCCCTGCTCAGGGAATTTGTTTCCCATGGTTGGGGCATGAGGGCATCAGGAGGGTCACCCTGGAGGACGGAGGACTGGCCACTTGCAGCGGGGGCAGTGAGCTAGAAGGGCTGCCAGGGACATGCCTGGGGCGGGACACAGGCAGCACACACGAGGCCTTCACATCCTCCCTGGCTTGGCAGCAGCAGCTAGGCCCGAGGTCCTCACTGCAGTGTCACCCATTCCCAGGGTCCACACTGATGGCAACGCACACAGAGGAGGGGGAGGAGGGGAGAGAAGAGTAAGAAGGAAGGTTCCTGCAGATCTGGCGTGTGATCCAGGGCACACATGTCACTCAGGTTGGGGACACGTGTGCACAGGAGGACGGGGCAGGAAGGGCCATGCTGGCCATCCCCGGAGAAAGCTCAGCTGCAAATACTCAGTGTCACGCAAAGGGGAATTTGCCACAGGCTGGAGTTGAACGTGCACACTCAAAGAAAGGGAGGGAAGAAACGTCCACTGAGCAGACTCAGGTGGGGTCCCCACCCGAGGACACAGGCGGGCACCCCGACCTGCGTTAAAGCCAGGGTCTGGGGGGGTGCTGGGGAGCAGACGCAGTCAGGGGGCAGAGCCTGCTGCCTCCGTTCCCCTCTCGATTCGTCTCTCCTGGGCTCAAGTGGAGAACTAAACCCCAGATGCCGATGCTGGCAGAGGCAGAGCCTTGCCCGGAGCCACCGTCAGGATCAGGACGTGGGTTCCTATTAGCACCAGAACCGAACCCTGTCCAGGCAGACGCAGCCAAGCTGAGCACAGAAGCCAAGGACGAGGGACGTTCGCAAAGCGTCTGAGCTTCCCCGAGGCTTTCAGAAACAGCCAGACTGGGTGGCGAGGACGCGGTCACAAAACCGAGAGCAGCTGCAGGGTGGCGCGGCACAGGACAGTGTCCGGGAGACTCTCGTGTCCCTGAGCTCTGGGCACGGGCACGGGCACGGGAGGGGCAGAAGTGAGCCCCACAAGTCCCTGCAGTCGGGGAACCCTTTAAGAGGTTAAAGCTGTATTTACTGCACGCGCACACACGCACACACAGCAACACCAAAAAGCCACAGGCTCCATCGTGGCACACAGTCCACGCGTCCCAGCGGCTTAGCTGCCTCTGCATCCCAGACCTCAACTCCGTGGCTGCCGTACACACTTGGGACTCAATGACAGCTTTGGAATACATGAATTTTCTCACTGGGGAAAACAACCGTGACTTGTCTGTTGCCATGGGAGGGAGGACATATTTGATCTTGTAGTTAGGAAGGTATCATCAATGACGCAAAGAAACTCCTGGCTGTAATTCCAGCACTCCAGGAGGCTGAGGCAGAAGGATCACAAATTCAAGCCCAACTTGGGCAATTTAGTGGCTTAGTGGGACCATGTGTCTAAAAAAACACTGGGGATGGAGCTCAGTGTAAAAGCAAAAAGAAAAAAGAATGAGAGAAAGGGAGAGAGGGAGGAAGAAAGAGAGGAAGAGAAAGAGAAGAGGGAGAAGGAAGGAGGGAAGGAGGGAGGGAGGGAGGGAAGAGAGAGGCTGGTGAGGATCGGAGCTCCTCCCCCACGGGCCTCACACAGGCCCAGACCCAGGTCCCGTTCCAGTTCCGGTTCCGGTTCTGGTTTTGAGAGGCAGGAAAGCCACCTACCAGGTTAAACTGTTGCTGCAGTTTTTCATTGGCGTAATTGATGCAGAATTGTTCAAAGCTGTTCACATCAAAGGTTTCAAAACTGAAACATGGATGAAACAAAATTAAAATAGGAAAAAAAAAACTGGAATACGACATATGCATTTACGTATAGGTGAGGATTTTCAACGAAATTCTTAGAAGTTGGCTAGGTTTGTGTAAGTCTTAAACACACCCCCGAGCTTCCCGCGTACCATGCCGGTGGTTGGTTTGTTCATCCCACGATTCCAGGCCGGACAGGCGCATCACACCACGGTTCCTCACTAATATGCAGACGCTGGCGTGGCGTCACTGTCCTCCCCACACGGAAGGACAGGCCCTGAGAGGCCAGGAGCTGCCAGGTTACAGCCCCGGCTTAGCTGGCTGTGAGCCCCAGGTGGCCAGGCCTGGGCTGCAGGGACTGACTTTGCCTCCCCTGGGGGCGTCTGTAGATCCTGAGAGAGAGGGGCAAGGCCACTCCTGCCCACAGCCTGTGACCCCCAGGTCCTCTGCTTAGGCCAGGAACAGGACTATCCTGAGGGCAGTGTGACCCAGCCCTGCCACTGCAGCCCTGGACCTCAGGGGAAGGCGAGGCCTCCCTCTGTCACACGCTGGCTTTGCCTGTCAATGCCCAGGGCCCTGCAGGGAGTGCACTGGGGCTTTGAGGGGCAGAGTCAACACATCAGCGCCTGCACCCAGCTCTGCAGTGTAACCAAAAAATACGGTGAGGGCTGGTGAGATAGCTCAGCGGCATAAGCGCCTGACTGGCAAGTGCAAGGTCCTGAGTTCGACTCCTGGTACCCACATACAAAGGAAAAAAGGGCCGGTGATATCGCTCAGCGGGACAAGCACCTGCTCACAAGCGCGAGGTCCTGAGTTCGACCCCTGGTACCCACACACACACACAAAAAAAATTACGGTGAATGTGGAGAACTTCTTTTCAAGTTACTGCAGTAAAAGAGCCATTGCCATGAATCCCCCTCAAAACACTGCCCCTCGCTTCAAACACACTCATCCTATGGCTCTTGCCACTTTCCGCTTCAGTTCTGGAGTCCTCTTTCCTGAGGGTTTTTAGTTGCACTGTCCTGGCTGCCTCGATGTCCTGAATCGATTCAAAACCTTTCTCTTCCATGGTCATTTTCACTTTGGGAAAGAGCCCGAAGTCACACAGTGCCAGATCCAGTCAATAAAGTGGATGGAAAAAAAAAAAAAAAGGTGGATGGGACACAGCGTCATATTTTTATGAATCTGCCTTTCCATAGGATGGCATGCAGCAGCAGAATTCGATCACAGGAGGTGTATTTTCGATCACACCTCCTAACGACACTCAGGAAAGAGGACGCCAGAACTGCTTCAGAAAGTGGAGAGAACATGAGATAAATGTGTTCAAGGTGAGGGGAAGGGTTTGGGAGGAAATCCACGGCAACATGGCTTTTACTGTAATAAACATTTTAAATTTCAACATTTACTGTATATCTTGAACACCCCAGTATATGCATAAAACAGAGAACGCTGTCTTCTTAACCATGCAAAACATAATAGAAGCAGCAGAAGGAATGGCCCGACAGGCAGCTGGCCGAGGGCCTCTTACCCATAAATGTCCAGAACACCGATGAAGGAGTGCCGCCTGCCCGAGAAGCCCAGCGCCCCGTTAATCCTGTCCACGATGAAGTCAAACAGGTGCGCGTAGATCTTCTTGGCCAGCGCGTCCCTGGCGTTGATGGCCTGCGGCCTGGTCATGGGTTTCACAACTGTCTCCGAGGTGGTGACAATCTTTCGGTGGCACAGCCACTGGGCCACCTGGCCACACTCCAGGCCCAGGAGCTGGCAGAACACCTTCAGGTGACCATCATCCTCCTTCAAAGCAAGCAGAGGCCCTGTCAGGGTCACACCAGGCCTGTGCAAGGCACAAGCAGGAGCTGGTGGGTGGATGATAGGCCTCAGGCGGTAAAGCCCAGGCCTGGAGCCAAGCAGGTAGGGACGTGGGGACACCAGCTGACACCCAGCCCTGAGGGGGCCCTGTCGAAGTGATGCCAGCCAACCTGGGCCATTCCCCACCTGGGCACCCCCTGTCACCACCCCTGCCCTGTGCATGTGGGGGTGACTCGGCTCTCTCCCTGCCTATGGCATAGTGCCAGGCCACTGTGAGGCTGTACCTCAGGGGTCAGGGTGGCCTGGGTGGTCCAACACGAGAGGGACCAGATAGAACCAGGTGGGACTCCCTCCCTTGGGGGCTTCTCAGCCTACACAGGGCTGTTGTCATGGTTTAGATCTAAAATGTCCCCCAAAGGCTCCTGTGTGTGGAAGACGAGTGGATCATGGATAAGCTCAAGGCTGAATGTGATGCCAGGAGGCAGGGCCTGGTTGGAGTGGTCCCTGGGGTGTGACCTGGATTTTTGTCCCTGGCTCCTCCCTGCTGTCTGCTTCCTGGCCACTATGAGGAAAGCAGCTGGCCTTTACCAGGCCCTTCTACCATGTCGTTCTGCCTTGGAGCCTGTCAACCATGGACTGAACCCACTGGAAACCATGAGCATAATAAACCTTTCTTCCTGTAAGCTGCGGGTGTTGGTTACTTTGTCCCAGTGACTACAGTGACTATGACAGCTTCTTGGGGACTTCATGGGGACTTCTCCATGTGGATACACAAAGTATGCCTCACTTCTCTCTTGAGCCCAGGCAGGTGAGGACGGGGGAGGTGCTCCCCTTTGTCTACAGCCAGTGTGGACTGGGGCTCTTGTCTTTTGGCTGGGGAGATGGTGGTGTGTGACTGAACACCACCATTCCTCTGGAGCAGGGGACTTCCAAGGTGGGTGCTGTCTCAGCCCGCCAGGACAACCAGGTGGCATATTAAAGGCATTCAGATGTGGCAAAGGAAGGGTGTAAGAAATCCTGCTGCCTGACACCCCCATACAGCCCCCTGACCAACGCCATGGTCACTCTGGGCTCATTCTCGGCCTCTTTGCTGGGGCGGCACCGGCACAGCCATTGGTGTCCTCCCTTCTACGAAGGAACCAAACCTTCTCAGTGAGAACTTCTGCTGTCGCTGCTGCTGTGAAGGAAATGCAAAGACGTAGGTAGGGGCCTGGGATCTTTTGGAAGATGGTTTCACCCACATTTCATCTGCCCAACAGTCTAAGTTCCACACCTCAGTGAGTCCCGTGGACCCACGCCAGGGCCAGTCACTATATAACTGGCAGTTTTCCAAAGGATTTCTGGTTTGTCAGTTTTAATTTCTCCTCCAAATGAGTGCTTCTTAGCAAAGTTCATGAGATCAAGCTTCATGGGATAACATTTTGGAGGGGTAAAAATCACTCTCCTAGTCGTTAGGAGTTTGAGAAGGAGAAGGCAGACACTGCCTCTCTGGGGTGAATGAGCAAGGAAACTGCCCCGTGTTTGGGAGTTGATGGGCTGTAAGGCCTGGGTACTGGGGACAGGGGCAGGGAGCAGAGGACAATGTGAGAGGGAGGGAGAACTTCCCCATGGTTTGAGGCCTGAGAGCACACGCTCCCCTCTGCCCACCTCTGTTTCCCTGGACCACTCGTACCACAGAACTGAGAGAGTACTGGTGCAAACTAGCAATGGGTCCCACCGGTGACTTTGGGGACACCATACAGATGCTGTGAGGGATGGAATGTGTGCGTCCCTCAAGATACACGTGCTGTACCCTCTCCTTACGGGATGGCGTTTGGGGAAAGGGCCACTGGGAGGTGGCTAGGGTTACATGGAGTGGTGAGGGTGGTCCATGATGGGGTCAGCATCCTTGTTCAAAATGACTCCAGGGACGTGCTGTCCCCACCATGTGAGGACACGGGGAGGACACGAGGGCTGCATCTACCTGCCCGTGTGGTGCCTGAGCAGGACTTCTGGCCCCCTGAGCAGGAAGACTGTGGTTTCTGCGGTGTAAACTGCCCAGTATATGGCTGTAGCCACCTGGTCAGCCAGGATGACATGGGGTGGGCATCAGGGTGGGGTCCCCTCTGCTCAGACCGGCGCCCTTCAGCCCTGCATGGTCAGCACCCCACATGCACCTCTGGATGCCAGCTTTCCTGTGGTTTCCCCTGCCCAAGGGCTCTGTGCTTTCTGGGTCCCTATGGGGCCCCCTCCTCAGGATCGGGGTGTCCTGGCCTCCTGGCCTCCGCCTCCCCTTGCCTCCTGGGGAAGTTCTGGCCACCCTCCATGGAAGCCTGCTGCGCCCCAGCTGGGCTGATTTTCCTCTGTAACGGCCACTGCCACCCTGAGCCTGTGTCCCGGGCCACAAGCGCCACACAGGCTTCTGGCCTGGCTCAGCGCCATCTCCCCAGAGCCCGTGTTGAGTGAAAGAGAAACACAGACAGCTCTGCCGCATCATGGGGGCAGGTGTGCTCCTCTCGGGCGTGCCCAGGACCCCCACTTCCTCTGTTCAGCCGCTGCACTGCGGTGGGTCAGCCACGAGCAGGGGGAGCCGCGCCTGCACCAGGAGGGAAGGGCAGGGCCCTTACGCTGACGGAGGATCTCTCTGTGCCCGCTGCAGTGACCTGCACGTTGCCCAGGTGGAGGATGGCAGCCAGGACCGTGAACACATCCAGCTGGAAATCCTCCCGGAAGCCTGAAAGCAAGCATCCCTGTCAGTCAGCACGCGGCTCTCAACGCCCAGCACCGGGGCAGGGGTGAAGCGGCCTGGGACAGCGCACAAAGCCAACACTGCTGCCCACCCGCCACCTCCCCTCTGCAGGGCTGCAGGCAGCTGCCACCAACCTAACGTTTGCATGGCCATTCTGTGTCAGCTTCCCGGAGAAGCGGCCGCATTTACTCAGTGTACTTTCTTCACGTGGAACATGCCTGCCCGCCCCAGTACTGGGGACTGAACCCATGGCCTTCACACTGAGCTGCATCCCCAGCCCCTTTTTACATTTTGAGACAGGTCACTAAATTGTCCAGGCTGGAATGCGAGACCCTCCTGCCTCAGCTGTCCAGAGTGCTGGGATTACAGCTGTGTGCACCTCGCCCGGATATGTTCAAAGCTTTTCTTTCTCTTTTGCTCATGAACCCCCCGAAATTCTGGAGTCCCATTTGCCCCTCTGACCCTCTGCTCCCAGCCCCCAGAGACCAACCAGTGGAGCTTTCAGCCCCTGTGGGGTTTGATGAGGGAGGAGACCAGAAAAGAGAGGGGCTGGGCACACCGCCCCTGCGAGTGGCTGTGTACCTGACAGAGGCTTCTGTGACCTGGCCTGGCACCAACGCGACCTCTCTTCAGGATCTGATACACTTGGGGACCCGGGGCCTTGTCCACCTTGTGGCCTACACTGCAGCGGGAGCAGGGATCGAGACAGTGCCTCAACCTCCCCTGGCCCCGAATAGCATGCTGTCGACCGCAGAAGCCAGGACTTCCTCCGTAGAAGTCATGATCTGCTCACCTACTTCCCAAGCCTGTGAGTGCTCCCTGCTCCAAAGACTACAGAGAAGCAGTCTCGAAAGATCACAAACCAGCCAGGCACAGCCCCAGGAGGGCATGGCACTTAGGAGGCTGAGGCAGGAGGATCGCAAGTTTGAGCCCAGCCTGGGCAACTTAGTGAGCCCCTGTCTCAAAACAAAAACCAAAAAAGGGCTGGGGATGTAGCTCAGTGTGTGGCCTTGGGTTCAATCCCCAGAACCACAAAAAATAAAAGGTGTGAACCAAAAATACACAGAAGCCTCCAGCTCAAATGGTCCTCCTCAAGGGACAGGGTGCCGTGTCAGGATGGAGGGCACTGGCGGGGGCTCTGCCTTTGGGGAAGAGGGACCATCCATACCTGTGTTGTACAACACAGAGCTGTTAGCCCCCATGGCCAGGGCGCCAGGGACATGTCACACACAGTGGGGACCCGAGCGTCAGGCTGCCCCACCATAAGTAGTTAGGCTAAGCTGTCCTTGCTGTGGCCGCAGCTTTGCTGGGCGGCACAGGTCCAGAGGCCATGGGGCCATATGCTGCAGTTATGGCAACTGTGGGTGCTGAGAGATGGCTCCCTGGAGGTGACAGCAAGGTCACCTGGCCCTGAGCACAAATCCATTTTACAATAATAGATGGTTGGGCGTGGTGGTGCACACCTGTGATCCCAGCACTTGGGAGGCTGAGGCAGGATAGCGAGTTCAAGACCAGCTTGAACTACATAGCGAGACCTTGTTCCAAAAAACCAAACAAATAAAAAAATAGTAGACAGATCTTGGACCCTTGGACCTTTCCCTCCAGCATGGAGTCCACAGGGGCCCCCACACTTGGACACGTGGGGGAGAAGCTGAACACACAGCTGCTTTCCTGAACAGCAGAGACCTCTCGAGAACCCGTCGGCTGTGTTGACTGCACCGCCTGGGACGGGGCAGCAACAGGCTCCCACCACCCAACTCCGCCCCAGCATCAGACAGCCCAATGCCACCAGAACCCTCAGAATGGCCGGGTTCCGGAGAAACCACAGGGTCCCAACAGGTCGTGGCCAGCCCAAGGCTGGCAGTGACCATGTCCACTAGACGTGTGCCGGCTCACGCTGGCCCTGCACACACAGTGTCTAAGCGGTTTCAGACACCAACTCTACCCTTGAGACATCCCTAACAGCCTGGGGTGGCGCCTGTCCAATCACGACTCCGGCACGCAGCTCCCCTGGGTCCCCACGCTGCGTGGCTCCCTCCCCGAGAGTCCGGAGTCTGAGCTGGCACTGGATCGCTGTGGAAGTCCACACAGAACACAGCACTGGTGCTGCTGTGCGAGCTTCTGAGGTCGCTTCGTAGAAAGCCCTGTCGCTCACTCTGGGAGGCTGAGGCAGGAGGATTGCAAGGTGCAGTCCAGCCTGGGCAGTTAGCAACTTAGTGAGAGCGGCTCTCAAAAGGGGGGTGGTGCTGGGGATACGGCTCATTGCGAAGGCCTTGAGTTCAAACCCTGGTACTGAAAAAAAAAATCTCTGCAGATTCCATCTGGGTCTCCCACATATGTCTGAGGAAGAAGCCAGCCACGGCATGAGGCGTCCTCCACCTGAGATGGCATCATGGGGACCCAAGCGACAGACCCAATGTAGCGTCCTGAACCCTCACACAGCATCGAAGGGAAGATGAGCCCTGCCTGGCCGGCGGGCCCCGGTCATCAGGTAGAACAGGGATGGTCCTGTAGGCCACCACATCGTGGGGACAGCAGAGGTCATGCACAGCCAGAATCCCCACCCTCTCCCGTGGACAGAAGCAGGGGTCTGGAGGAGGGGTCTCCCTGACGTGGCCCAGCCCACCATCCCAAGAGGAGAGTGGTTCTAATTCAGATCCCCTTGACCCAAAACCCACACCATGTCTCAGCCATCTTGCTGTGCGGAGGATGATGTGGGGCTGGGAGAGAGCCGGAAGTGTCCCGGGCATGGGGGATGGGCAGGCAGGTGCGAGGCAGATGGCCCCTGCTCCTCCTCACACTTTAAAGAGCTCAGTGCCCAAAGCGCTCATCTCGGGCCGAGCCAGGCGGTTCTGGGAAAGAAGTGGGAGGTGATTTCACACAGGAAACCCTCCACTCTCCCTTAGTCGCCAACGATGCCCATCTTGTCTGCCACCTGGACGTGCTCTAACCTCGATTCTCTGCCTGTGACATTCAGTACAGCACACAAGCCCGCCACGGGGAAACGCAGCAGCCGAGATCTCCGCAAGACGTGAGCAGCCCGCGTCTCACGCTGGCTGGGAGCTGAGCTGGCAGTTACAGCGAGGACATGAATGACGATCCTCGTGCGGTCCACAGCCCTTCCGAGCGTCAGCTCCGGGCACTAAGGTGGCCCGAGACGCTAAGGACACCTGGTTGCCCCGGGGCCGACACCCAACTGCGAGACTTGGCTTCTGCATAAAAATGAGGTATTTTAAGATACCCAGAATGCAAAGTTGGTCTGCACTACCCTGACACGTGGTCTTGGGCAAATCACTATCACCTCTGTGCCTCAGTTTCCCTGTTGTAAAACGGGAGAAAGCAGCCTCTCCTCCACAGGGTGCTGCAAGGCTCACACGAGTGATTTATGGGTAGCAAAGCCCTTCGGACAGGCCCCATGCAGTGTCTGCTGTCTTATTCTCCTCTTCCTCAGGCCCCTGCAGGCCAGGCAGGGCCACCAGCACATGTCCTGGCACCATGGGACATGCGTTTCCGGTCTCCACCGCAGCCAGCTAGGATCAGCCGCAGGCTCATACCCGGCCCCAGCTGCGCCGGGGGACTGAGCTCGGTGCAGGCTCTGCGGAGGGAGAGCCCAGCCCTGACCACTTAGATCCAACTATGTTCTGCATGGCCCGTCCTACACGGGGACCTACGGGCGCCTCAGGTCACAGGCTGCCAGGACCTGGCCCTTTCCCTCCTGTCGCGCTTCCTCCCCTTCACACCCTGGCACAGGCTCCTCGCGCTCACTCACCCAGCAGCGTGAAGGTCTTCCGAGTTTCCACCATGTCCGCCCCGTCATCCACGCCCTCAATGACAGCACTGCCACCCATCCTCGTGTAATGGAACTCTTCCGCAGGACCTGGGACCAAAAGGACAGTGAGCATTTCCCATGCATGCCTGAGACCTCCGTGTCACAGTGGAGGGGCTGGGGGCGGACAGCAGTGAACCGTGGGCCTGGCTCAAAAGCTCGAGGTTTTGCTCCTAAGTCTGACGTGTTCATGTGGCTCGCAGTAAGCAGCACACACTTACGCTGTGCCATGTGATGAGTGTGACGCCCGCGTGTCCCAGCCCGGGTGACAGTCACAGCACAGGTATGGCTAGCACAGCAGAGATCCCGGCAAAGCCCTCTCCATGCCCAACTCCGTTGCTGGGGCAGGCAGGGCGAGGATAGCATCTTCACGCGAAAATGCAGAAACTGGGGCTCCAAGAGCACAGGCCACGCCTGCAAACCGGGAGGGCAACACTGCCCCAGCCAGTTCTCACCAGCGGCACAGCACGGAGGCCCAGACAGGGAGGGCCAGGCCGCACGGCGCCAGGCCACGGCGCTTAGGACAAGTCGCTGAGGTGTGACCGTGATGCGGATGGCACGTCACCACGCAGGGCTGGAGCCCAAGGGAGGAAATTTCAGAAGACAGGGCAGTGTCACCGTGCAGGCAACGGCCACCAAAGGGCGTCCCAGGGCAGTGACGGTGGCTGCAGCTGCGAGCCCCAGGACAGGGTGCTTTCAGGTCACGCTAGCTGCACTACTGGTCAGGGGTAAGCGGCGAAGCATCCCCGTCTGGGCTTCCCTCCCGCCTGGCCCAAATCTCTTTCCCAGGGTACCTATGTCGATTCCACCCCAAAGCAGGAGGATCTTGTGGCTTTAGACAAAATACGTTTATAAAAGGTGCACTGTAATACTTCGGGGAAATGAATAAGAACTCGAACCCTACCAAGAAGAGGCCCCTTTGCCCAGCGTTCGTCACATACCCAGCTTCAGATGTCTAAACTCTGACCGCTGCGCAGATGCACAGAGCTGGTAGAAAATGTGGTAATTCCGTTCATTTTCTGACTGCAAAATAGAGAAAGGGCCCCCAAATTAGACCAGCCCTTCACGGGCGCAAATAGCAGGCTTTTATCAAGGGTCCCAGATGGCTAATTAGGATGGACACCCCCCCACAGATATGTCCCCTCAAGCCGGTGACATCTGGGTGGCCCTGGCAGAGCAGTGAATGGAAGTGGGGTAAGGAAGGGAATGGCAGGCCATGCAGGAGCGAGCGACCTCTGTCCCAGCCCAGCTCTGTGTCCTCCTGGGTGGAGCCACCCACAGCCCTGCACTGTTCTCAAAGATAGGCTGGGGTTCCAAATTCTTTCAAATTTGAAATCAGAATCCTTTCCCCCAACCACACAACTCCACTGATGTGCACGCAGCCACCAATTTCTTTTCTTTTCTTTCTTTCTTTTTTTTTTTTTTTTTTTTTTTTGATACCAGGAATCTAACCCAGGACCTTGTGCTTGCCAGGCAGGCACTGTGCCACTGAGTTATATCCCTGGCCCTCAGCCAACAATTTCTTTCCTGCTTATTAAAAGCAAGAATCCAGACTCAAATGAAAGACAGAAAAACTCGATTCTTTAAGTCATAGAACAACATAGGTTATCTATGGAGTAAACACGGGTAATATTTAAAAGTTGGGGAAAAGGAAATTCAGTGAATACTTTTATTCTTTTTTTTTTTTTTGTGGGTACTGGGGGTCGACCTCAGGACCTCGCGCACCAGCAGGTGCCCGTGCCGCTGAGCGATATCACCGGCCCCTTTTTCGTATGTGGGTTCTGGGAGTCGAACTCGGGCCCTCGCGCTTGCCAGGCAGGCGCTTACACCGCTGAGCCATCTCACTGGCCCCCAATACTTTTATTCTTACTTGAAAGACAACTCTGGATTTCTCCAGCAGGTACGTCCTCATGTTGGCTCCTATAATCTGATTTCTGTCATCAAAGCTGATTTCCGTGTATTTCCCAAACCGACTGCTGTTGTCATTGCGGGTGGTCTTGGCATTCCCGACAGCCTAGAAAACACAGGGCTTTCTTGACACAACATTAGAAGATCTTTGCATCAAGATCATTAGAGCGGCTTTTAGTAAACTCCAGTCCTGTGCGCTGGGGAGGGTCTGACCGGGGAGGGTCTGACGGGGGAGGGGCCAGTGAGGGAGAAGAGCAGCTGGGGGCAGATGGGTGTGTGGCACACAATCCAAGGCTCTCCTCATACTCCAGGAGACACTGGGGAGGAACAGGAAGAGCATCCACTCTATGTTTCATGGCCCCGGGTCCATATTTGACACCTGTGTGATGGTGCAAAGGTTATGTCTCTTTTCCAAGTGTTATGGCTTACATCTAAAGTGCCCCCCAAGTGGCCTGTGTGTGGGAGGTGATGGGATCAGGGGATGCTGTACTCGTCAGTGGATTCATCCATGGAGGACTTCATGGTTGAATGTGCTGGGGGTTGGAGGTGGTCACTGAGGGTGACCTGGAAGGGTGCATGCTTGTCCCCAGCTCCTCTCTTTCTGCTTCCTGGCCGCCATGAGGTAAGCAGCTTTTCTTCCACTGGCTCCTTCCACCACGACATTCCTGCCTTGAGCCAGCTGACCATGGACTGAATCTTCTGTAGTCATGAGCCAAGATAAACTTCCCGTCCTCTAAATTGTGGGGGCTAGGCATTTTGTCTCAGTAACAGGAAAATGACTAAGACACCAAGTCTCCATTCCTGTCTCCATAATATGGAAATTAGATGCTTCTTGCTGTTATGGACCCAGTGCTTGTGTCCTTGTCAGGTCCCCTTGTGGAAATCCTAACCTGTGTGGGCAGCAGGCACGGGGCCTGCAGATGGAGCCCAGAGAACAGGATTTGATGCCCACATACAGGGGACCCCTCCAAGCTCTCTTCAGCCCAGAGGGGCCTCGGAGAGCCCTGGCCTCAGCCTCAGCCACAGCCTCAGCCTCAGCCTCAGCCTTAGCCTCAGGAGAAACATATTCTGCTGCCTCCAGGCTGCCTGTCCAGGGTGCTCTGTTATGGGGGCCTACACTGCCTAACTCGTGGGGCTGGGAAGATAACTCACTGTGCCCAGATGTTACAGACGGTCAGTTAGGTGTTCACACCTGCATCCAAGCTTTGCCTCTGACCTCATCCCTCACTACTTTCTTAACTGCATCCCCCCATTCTGTGGGCCTGAATTTTGCTTTTTCTTCTGGGTTGAATCTGTTTTCCCTCTGTGCGCTTGTGCTGCACTTTCTGTCCCAGTCACCCTGGGTCCTCATCCCTGTATATTTGCTGTCACCTACAGTACTATGTGCCACATGCTTGGTAAGCAAAAGTGGACAAAACAAACACGATCCTGTCTTCACAGAGCTTACAGTCTGCGGGGAGACAAACCCTAAATAAACAGCCACACGCAATTATCCACTGGCAGATGGGCATGGTGGTGCCCACTTGCAATCCCAGCATTCTGGGAGGAGGATCGAAAGTTCTAGCCCAGCCTGGGTAACTTAAATGATTTGGAGAGTCAAAATAAAAATTAAAAAAGGGGTGGGAATGTAGCTCAGTGGGAAGCCCTGGTTCACTCCCCTCCCCAACTGTCCCCTGGCATGTGGCGTGACACTGCTCTGTGGTGAGTGTCCTGTTGCTCTCTGGGATGGGCACCTTTGTTTCTAGTTAGTGAGCTGATGTCCCTGAACTGTGACCCTGAGTGCAGCTGGACATTGCCCCTTTAGTTCTCTGCGTTCAGTGTGTCTGTGTCAGCTTCAAGGAGCCTCAGCTGGGGACGGGGTCTTACTCTTTGCCGCTATGTCCCACACTACCTGGCGTGGTGGCTTAACAAAGTGGGTGGGCTGGTAAACAATCACTGCGGATTCGGATTTGGATTCGGACTCAGCAGGGAGGAGAGGCCTCCAAGTCTAAAGACCTTCATTATCAGCTGCTCCGGGAAATGGGTCCAGATCAGTCCTCTTCTCACTGTGTGGGTGGCCAGGTGGGAGCTGGCCTCAGGTGCCCCTGTCCTGTGGGCACTGCCCTCACCCTGGGCTAGACGCTGGTCCTGCGGGGCAGGACTGACTCATACCACAATGAGCACTCAGGTCAAGCAAGAGCTCCCGGCCTGCGACACAGGTCACGAAGGGGGAGCTTTCCCAGTACCGATGTCCGGCACTCTGCAAACCCGAGGATAGCTTCCACCCCCAGCAGTGAGGAGCCCCGGGGCTGCTGTCTCTGCCCCCCCACCCCACAGAGACTGGGAGCTGCGTCCGCAAGGCCCCAGTCCCCACACCCACCTCCGTGATGGGGTTGGATGCCAGGACCCTGTCTTCCACCTCGGCGTTGCTGCTGGACCTGCTGACCGTGGCGAAGTACCGCATGGCATAGCGGGCGGACACGGTCTTGCCGGCCCCCGACTCACCGCTGACGATTACCGACTGGTTTCTGTTGTTTCTGGAGCAGAGGGGAGAGGGTGCTGCTGTGTCCGCTCTTCCCGTTACAGGGGTGGTGTGGCTCGTGGCAGTTTGGGCAACAGCCCAGTGGCTGCAGCAAAACGCCACCGTGCGGAGGACACCTGGATGACTCTCTTTGAAAGAAGAGCAGTTATCTCCATTTTGGCTAAACCTGGCCCTATTCCCATGTATTGATATGTACAGAGCTGGCTAGGACGTCTCATCCCTTCAATTGGCTTTAAGCAATGTAAATCGGTCCAGCTGAGGTGCTGATGTGTAGTCTTTGAAGCAAGGCGACAGGTCAGTGTTTCCCTGCCCCTGTAGCTCCCAAAACACATGGGTGAGCCGGGGGGGATGGAGAGCCGTGCTGCACGCTATCGGCTGGGATTGAGCCTCGAGATAAGAGGCTATGACTTCCCAGGGCACAGAAGATTACACATCAGGGCTGAAGCACCGACCCCAAAACATTAGACACTACCTTGAATTGTGATATGCAGATTACTCCTTCTGCATATCTTTCCCTCTGCATATTGCAGAGGTGATTTCAGGCCACCTACCTAGCCCAGCTCACAGCACTCATGTACTTCCCACCACTCTCACAATCACTCATCCCCGAGCCACTCCCCCTGTCAAGAACTAATAAAACCTGGGTTTGGCTCTGGGTCGAAGCCTTTGTTCCAGTGGCCATCATCCTAGGTGGACTTAGGGCCCTCTTGGCTCCCCACAACTATAAATATGCCTTAGTGTCTTTATTCTCGCCGTGAGTTGCAGTGGAAGTGGCAGATTGGAATTAACTCTCTAGAATTCCAATAACTTTTCCATGGCATTACAAATATAAACTTCCGGACTGTGAGGAGGACTGAGAAGGGCTCTCAATACTGCCAGCTGAGAGAAGGGGACCCTGTGTCATGGCCCTAAGCCTTTAGAGAGTTTCCTCCTGGGTGATGGAGCCATGTCCTACCGCGTCCCCGGTGAGGCCCTGGACGCACTGGGAGGCCCAGCGTTGGCTGCCGTCGTGGCTGAGATTTCTCACATAGAGGCATTGGGCAAAGCACAGGAAGCCGGGGGAGTGCGGGGCCACTGTGTTCAGCCACACTGGTCACAGAGTCACCCGACACACTGAGTGCCCGACAGCGAATCGGATGGCACGTGTGGAACTCGTCTGCAGCACCTGTCCCTAAATCCAGATCCAGGAGGAAAGCAAGTGTCCGGCAGCGGCTGCACTGCTCACACAACAGTCATTCCTTAGGCGACGGGGAGTCACCATCAACCGGCGAGGTGGCTGGAGGACAGTGCCCAGCCCTTCATCACCCCGGTACACCCCACTGATATCAGACACACGTCAAAGGCGTCATCCAGGGGGTGCTGCGTCAGAACACACTCAGGGACACACACAATCTGTAGCCCACGTGCTTCTTTATGTAATTCAGAAGTTTTAAAAATGTGTCAAACTTTTCACAATATGACGTTACGATGGCACGATAATGTTCTGTGTATACAGCACTACTCACATGCCAGACACCAGGGAGTACTTCATATGCGTTCTCAATCAAATTCACAAAAATCCCATGACACGTGTGTCTGTGTTACGGAGGCGACATGGGCAGGGAACCCCAGACCCGGGCTCCTGGTCCCATCACCTGACCCGGTCCCTTGGGTAGAGAGACAGGCTGGGGCATTAAAGCCAGAAGTCCTGATGCCAGCCTAGCAGCAAGCGCGCCCACCGCCACAGGGACACGAAGGGACACCAGGGGAAGATCAGAGCTGCCCTGTGGTCCCAGTGAGCTCTCACTGCTGGGGACCGGGCTGTGGGCACCAAGATGACCAGACCAGTAGCTGGCAAGGAGCCCGAAGCAGGGGTGGTTGGGGCTGGGAGATCCTGGTGCTGCTGCCCACCACTACCCAATGTCCTCCCGGCTCCCTTCCTAGGGACCCAATGACAGCTGTGTGTCCCCCCCACTGGCCACGTAAGTGCATCCTGGCCACCTTGTGGGGTGCTAGAGGGACAATGGTCCCTGGGCACACTGTGACATGGAGCAAGGGGACGTGGCTGGGTGCTGGCCCTGAGGACGAGGGTCTCACCTGGGAGCTGGGTGTCACTGAGCTGGGTGTCATGACTCAGAGAGGCCTAGTCTAGTCCCTGATCTGAGCAATGGGAGGAGGACAGGTGCCCTGAACGTCCAGCTCGTTGATGGCCCGTGCCTCAGTGTCCCCTCAGTGACATGGGTCAGGAGCAGTACCAGAGCCTGGCCAGGCCCAGAGGAAACGAGGCTGGGTGTGATCTGATGTGTGCGAGCCCCGGCCTACTCCCCAGTGCTGCCGAAAGGAAAATGAGAACCAAGAAGGAGCCGGCCACCCATGACATTTCCGGCAAATCACAAAGAGTCTGTGAGGCTGAGGCGGCACGGACACCGGACCAAAGAGGAGCGCTAGGGAAAAGTGAGTCCGCGTTGGGCTCTGTGCCGCCCCGGACTTGTGCCCGTGGACAGGCTCGGTATCCCACGTGGAGGATCAGCTGCCTCCCCCAGCCAGATGCGCTGCAAGGGAGCCACTGTGGCTCTCAGACCAGAAGGACAGACTTGGGAACCATGGGAAGGGACAGCGGGGAGCTGCGGCTAGATGGCTCAGGCACAGTGTAACAGTCATTTGTCTTTGGGGTTTTTTTTCTCCCAACAGTACTGGGGATTGAACCCAGGGCCTTTGCACTGAGCTACATCCCCAGTCTTTTTTTTATTTTACATTTTGAGATGAGGTCTTCACTAAATTGCTAGGCTGGGCTCAAACTTTCCAATCCTCCTGCCTCAGCCTCCCAAGGTGCTGGGATTTTAGGCATGCACCACCACATCCAGCTCTTTGGCTATCATGACAGTGGCCAACTCTACAAACTGCCCCGTCAGGCCTGATGGCCTCTCTTACTGGGCCCCAACGAGACCTCTTCCCTTTGTGAACACCCAGCAGGTGCGGGCGCAGGGCCTGGCGGGCGACACTACCTGGCCATCTGCTTGTAGGCCTCCTCCGCCACGGCGAAGATGTGCGGGTCCATGTCGCCCATGTTCTGCCCGCTGTAGGCGTGGATGATGGCATCCCCGTAGATCGGCAGCTGCTTGTACGGATTCATGGCCACCAGGATGATGCCTGCAGAGAGAGGGCGGGCACTGCTGGGGGGACACTGTCCCCAGCATTTGCACCTTAGGGCCTCATCCGCGGTCACAGGGCAGTGACATCAGGAGGTGGCACCTTCAGGGGTCACTGGGGTCAGATGGGGCCCCAGGTTGGCAGCAGAAGAGAGGCCCCAGGTAGGGCATCGCTGCCTCACAAGCAGTGCCCTGTGCCACCTCCACAAGCCAAGCAGACGCGGGCGCTGTGCTCTGGGACTCCAGCTTCCAGCACCATGAGCCGCGGAAACCTCTGCTCTCAGCTGGGAATGGAGGCACACACCTGGAATCCTAGCATTCTGGGAAGCTGAGGCAGGAGGAGCTGCACGTTAATGACAGCAAGATTGTGTCTCAAAATGAAAAATAAGAAAGGGCTGGCATGGGGTGGAGGAGTAAAAAGAATTGAGGTGTGTTATGTCCATTAACCAAGTTCACACACGGGCAATCATTGTGCACGGCAAATGTGGACTAATAAAAATGCAAAAAAAAACCTAATGAAGTAGTTTTTTTAATTTAAAAAGGGCTGAGGACGTAGCTCAGTGCAAGGCCCTGGGGTCAATGCCCAGTACTGCCAAACAAAACAAAACACGCCTCTACTCGTTCTGCGTCCCTTGGCCTCAGGTGTCCCGTACAGCAGGGAGTGGACTGAGCGTCTCTCCTGGTCTTTGAGAGACTGGAATCAAGCACAGCCACCCTTCTGCTTCCCTCCGTGCTCTGGGGCTCCTCCCCAGGTGGACACTGCTGATTACCACCAACTGCAGCCTCAGCTGCCACCACTGAGGCCGCGCCACCGCCCTCACCGCTGTAGGTATAGATGAGCCGGGCCTCGGCGAAGCGCACCCGCAGGTTGTGCAGCACGGCTGGCTCATGCAGGTAGCTGAGGGCCGTGAGGTCGTTCTCGCCCACCAGGATGTCGGGGTTCCGGAGTGGCGGCAGTGGGCCTGGCTCGGATGGGTACTCCAGCTCCTGGGGACAGATGACAGTCACCTCGAAAAGTAAGGTTTGGTGCTGCTCTGAGCCACTGTCCCCCTCCTCTGTACTCTCTGTGGAGCTGTCCCAGACACTGAAACACAGACAGCACAGACAGAGAAGGGAGTAGGGCCCACGCTACGCAGGCTCTGCCCAACCCTCAAAAGGCAGGAAAAGATGCACTAATGGGTGGTGCACTCTGGGAGGCTGAGGCAGGAGGGTGGCAAGTTCAAGGCCAGCCTGGGCAACTTAGTGAGACCCTGTCTCAAAATAAATACAAAAAGTGCTGGGGATGTAGCTCAGGGCAAACATCCTGGGTTCAGTCCCCAGTACTGCAAAAAGAAAATAAAAAGTTTGTCAATCGTAATTTTTACTTTCTCGGTTTCCATTTTTCTGTTTTAAATCAACAACCTGCATTTCCAGTTCAGCCACTGTGTGAGGAGAGAGGAGAGAGCATCCCTCTTTGGGGCAGTACCAGAGCAGGCGGGGCAAAGGTGACATTTTCCCACACAGTGTAGGCTTTGTTTTCGCAGCCTGGAGAGCTGTGGTGACGAGACCCTGCCACTGCCACCCCACCTCTTCCCGGGCCACAGAAGGGCCCCACTGATGCCACTGCAGCTGCTGTCCTGAGAGTGTCCTCCCCGACAAAGCCACCCAGCCCCACCTGGCACCCAGTGTGCTAGGTGACTTCCTGGGTACAATAGTCAGGAAGGGAGGCTGGTGTCTTCCCGTGTGGACAAGGACAATCTGTGTGGCCTGCACGACCCAGGGAGGGCACTACCATTAACTCCTGTCACGCCAAGGGGCAAGTGGCTGTTAACTCCTGTCACATGTAAGGGGAAGTGGTCTTTAACTCCTGTCACACGTGGGGGGAGGTGACCTTTAACTCCTGTCACACCTCAGGGGAATGGCCTTTAATTCCTGTCACACCTGAGGGGAGTGGCCGTTAACTTCTGTCACACCTGTGGGGAACTGGCCTTTAGCTCCTGGCACACCTGAAAAGTGTTCTTTAACTTCTGTCACACCTGTGGAGAACTGGCCTTTAACTCCTGTTACACCTCAGGGGAATGGCCTTTAACTCCTGTCACACCTGAGGAGAAGTGTTCTTTAACTTCTGTCACACCTGTGGGGAACTGGCCTTTAACTCCTGTCACACCTGAGGAGAAGTGTTCTTTAACTTCTGTCACACCTGCGGAGAACTGGCCTTTAGCTCCTGTCACACCTGAGGAGAAGTGTTCTTTAACTTCTGTCACACCTGGGGGGAGTGGCGGTTAATTCCTGTCACAGCTGGGGGAATGGATGTTAACTCCTGTCACACCTGAGGGGAAGTAGCCGGGACTCACATGCAGACAGCCTGACTCCAGAGAACATGCCTTTCACCATGGGTCAGTTCCAGCACCTGGTACACACAAGGGACCCCAGGCCCCAGTACCCCAATTTCTCTTTCCAGCTCTGCATCCAGATACTTGATTCTAAAGCATCAGCTCACCTGCTCAGGGCCCAGGGACACCACCCTCCTGGTGGGAAGGACAGCCCACCATGGTCCCTAACACTGGAGCATGACTGTCAGAAGCTGCACCAAGGCATGACAGCCTCTGAAAACCTCCTCAGCATCCACCGTGGGGACCCTGTTGGAGGTCACAGCAGCATGGATTTGGGAGGATTTCTTCCCCCCCCCGGCTCCTCCCTTCTCTCTTCGCTTTCTGGCCATCATGACATGAGCAGTTTTCCTCTGTCCAGGCCCTTCCAACACCTTCCTGTCTTGGAACCTGCCAACTAGGAACTGTCACCATGAGCCAAAGTAAACCTCGCCCCCTTTGATGTGTGGTGTTGGGTACTGTGTCCCGGTGACAAGAAAGTAACAACAGATTTTGGCCCCAGGAGTGGGGTCATTGCTGTGATTGTTTCTGATCATGTGTTTCAAAAGCCTTTGGAACTGGCTTCTGGGAGGAGTCTGAGAAGGTTTGAAGATGCTAGGCTGGAGAAGCAGCCCCAGAATGCTGTGAGCTGAGCTTGGTGGGAGATTCTGGTCAGAACTCAGAAGACCAGAATGCTGATAGAAACAGAGAAGATAAAGACCAGGCTCAGGAGGTTTCAGTTGAGAGCAAGGACTCCATTGGCAGTTGGACTCCAGCCCATGTGTTTTATGCTCTGGTAGAAAATTTGACTATATTTTGCTTCTGTCCTGAGACTTTGCAGGAGACTGAAATTAAAAGTGGTGGACTAATCTGGCAGAGGAAATTTCAAGGCAGCCCAACATTCAGGCTGTAGGATGGGTAGTTTTTGCTGTGCTTAGCCAGGTTTATACCGAAAATCAAGAGAAAATGGCATAGCCGAATGATTTTAAAAGTTTTCAATTTGGCCAGTGCTATGGTTAGTATCTAGATGTCTCCCCAAAGCCTCATGCAGTCACAGGGCTTTTTCAGAGGTGGCTGAGTGTGTAATGCTGGGATTTAGGGTGTGTGATTAGTAAATCTGCCCACTGATTGGTTTGGCATAGTTCTGGCTAGGATTAAGGGCGTGAGTGCTACACCCGCCCTAGGGCAGGTAGCCTGCATACAATATAGGGACATAAAGAGTTTTGTCTCCTCCCTTCTTGTTTTTGCTGTCTTCACCATCATGAAATGTTGCCCCTCTGCCATGTGCCACCCTGCCTTGGAGCCAGCTGATTATGGACTGAAACCTCTACAAACTGTGAGCTAAATAAACCTTCCCCTTTTAACTTTGGGTGTCAGGTATTTTGTCTCAGCAATGAGAGAACAGTAACTAAGACAGCCAGAAAGGATGCACTGGTAGAGATGAGGCCTGTAAAGTTTTGAGGAGAGCTTGTTTGCTGAAAAGATTAGCATTAAAAAGAAGCCAAGTATTTTGTATCAGGGCAATAGGAAAGATGCCTTGAGGGCACATGAGAAATCAGCAATACCCTGCCCTTCTCCAGCTGGAGGGTCCAAAAGTGAAAGATTTTGCTTTGAGCATCCCAGGGCACTGGTTCTTCAGGATTCAGTTCACAGTGCTCAGCTACCCAAGCAATCAGAGGCCTCTGCAGCCAAAATCCAAGGGAACCCAGCTGCTGCTTGAGCTGGTGGGAGACTTTGGTGCCATCCATGTGGTGCTGGTTTTATAGGCATGCAGAATGCAAGAGTTGTGGGGTCCATCCAGATTTCAGAAGGCCTCCCAGGCAGTGTGCCCCCCTAGGGGGCAGGGCATGAAGCTATGAGATTGAAGCTGAAAGTGCAGTGGTGACTCCCGGACGTTGGAGAAGCCAGGAACATGGATTGTCTGAGGAAAGCAGCAGGCAGCAAGTGGACCCTGTCCAAGAGGCCACTGGGGCAGGGTAACTCAAACCTTTGGGAATTTGCATCTTGCCACAACTTGCCCTGTGTGCTGGACATGGAGCTACAGAATTTAATGTTTGTCCTGCTGGGTTTTGGTCTTGCTTTTGTCCCATTCCTTTCTTCCCCCCTGCTCCTTGCTTTTGGAATGGGAATATTTACCCCACGCCATTGTACGCTGGCAGTGTTTAACTTTCTTTTTGATTTTTATAGGGGCTCATAGCTAAGAGTTTGCCTTGAGTCTCAGAGGACCTGGACTTTTCAGCAATGCTGAAAATGTTAAAGCTTCAGCAACTCTGAGAGATGGACTAAATATATTTTGCATACAGACGCATTTAGTTGATCTACATCACCTGGTGGGAAGAGGCAGGTCCCTAGGGGCATGACTGGAAGGGTGCAGCTCCCTCCTGGCTCCTTTCTCTGCTTCTCGGCCACCACAACATGAGTAGCCTTCCTCTGCACAGGCCCTTCCACCATGTCCTCAACCCATGCAAAGCTGGGGCCAAAATAACCCTCTCCTCCTAAGCTGTGGATGTTGGACATTGTGTCCCAGCAATGAGGAAAGTGACGAAGATACCACAGAGTGCCTGGAAATGCAGCAGAGGGTGCGGACCTAGAGACTACACCTGGACCCCAGACAGAGAGCCCAGTAGACAGGGCCGGCATGGGGTTTTGGGACAGGGCTGGTGCCCTTTGTGTGCCCTCCCCTGGGTGGCTCCTGCAGGACTACCCCCTGCCCTCGCCCCACCCTAATCAGTGGGGCTCTCACCGTGCCGTCCTCCAGCCGCAGGCGCAGGACCTTGTCACCCACTTTGTAGTCCTGCACTATCTCGGCCGACTTCCAGACTTCCTCAGGATCGGGAATCCAGACCCTGTTGTACTGATGATAGAACAAAGGCTCAGACAACTACACAGGATGCCCCTCCTGTCCCCTGCAGGCCCCACACCCTTCCCCTAACCCACAGAGAACCCGAAGGCTGGGTGGGAGGAGCCGAGTCCCGGCACTGGCCGACATGTGTGGCTGACATGTGTGCCTCGGGAGCTGGAGCCCAGGGACTTGGCTACCTGTGTGGCCTGGGGCTCTGAGCCAACTTAACTTTGCCTCAGTTTTTAAACTCACAAAATGGGGACATGGCCTGCTCTTCAAGGTGCCAGGAGGTTAGGGGAGACTGTGGCCGGCAGCACGGTGTGAAATGCTACCGCCACGTTAGCACTGTCCTGAGGGCACATGGGGGTCCCAGGGTCCCGGGCCCCCAGACAACTGTGTTGCCATGGACTGAACTGTGTCCCCTGAGCCCCACAGTGACCATACTCGGAGACCAGGTCTCTAGGAGCCAGGTAAGGCTGAATGTGGTCACAGGGCATAGCCTGAGCTGATAAGTTCTAGGTTTGTGTCCTCATGAGAACAAACAGGAGCCTGCTCTCCCACCCCGAGGCCCCAGTGTGCCAGGCATCGCCAGGCTGTGGGGAACAGGGAGCCCCATGGGAGACAGTGCTCCGTGGCTGGGACCCTGGGTCCAAAGGTCCTGAGGGAGCCCTGGGTGTCACCCTCAGTTCCAGAGAGGCAGCACCCCCCTGTCTGCTCCCTGTCCTGCAGGGTCACCTCCCTCCTACCTGCCACACCCCTCCCAGGAAAAGTGTCCCTCGCTCCCTGAGACAGATTTCCTAGGGGTGGCTTTTGGGAGTGTAAAGGGTTATAACAGGGAGCCAGTGCTCTTAGCAGGCAGAACCCCACTTGGCAAAAGCAGCCCTGTCCTTCCTAAAAAGCACCAGACACATCCTAGACAGGGACAGACGTGGACAGGATGCTGCCCTTGGCCTCTGCTTCTTCATGGCCAAGAGGGCAGATGGCCTGGAACGTCTACACGCTTCACTCACAATGAACCCCTCTGAACACAGAGGCCGCGCGTGATGATGGGGTGGGAAAATAAAACTGCACCGCTGCGCAGCAGACGGAGCAGGGCGGACACAGTGGGACGGAGGGTCCCAGACCAAGCGAGGCATGCAGTGTGCCCACTAGGGTGGGCTCCTCAAATGGAGCAGCAGAGCAGGTCACACAGGGGACACTCAGGAAGGTGCTGCCTGGGGTGGAGAGTGGTGATGTGGGACATTCCGGGGGTGACGGCAGCGTTCTGTACCCTGATGGGTGTGGTAAACACCGTAGGAACCTCAGACAACCTAGGCTTCAGAAGTGCACACCTCACTGTGAATTTCACAGCAGGAACCAAACAACTACGGAACTCAAGGAAGTAAAATGCACAGTGGAATCTTTAGCAGGTGTGTGACTTCTAGGCCAGCCCAAGCTACAGAGCGAAAGCCTATCTCAAAAAGACAAAAAACAAATACAAAAAAGAACGTAAAATACTTTCAGTAGTGAGGCGGACTGCAGGCTGGGAAGGGGATGGAAAGACAGGCAGACTCGAAAGACTGGAGGACTCGGGACACACACCCGGGGCGCATTCATGCTGGAGTTTAGGTGTGTTGACAAATGCTCACCGTGAAATTTGGTGAAACTTTCCTTTATGCCTCAAATTTTCATGACGATGTTGTAGGAAATAAAGAATAAGAAGAAAACAAAGTTGCGGACACCAGTGCTAGACTAGAACAAAGCTGGATGCAGAATACATCTACTACTTAGCATAAATTGCCTCTATTAACTAAATAAAAAAGGTCATTGGTTGGCTGCGGATGCTACTGGGTTGCTTCAGTCCTTGGCGGCCAGCAGAGGTGTCATGGGACAGACAGCAAGAGAAAGCTGGCATGGCAGGCGGTGACAGGCAGCCCGGCAGTGAGGACAGTAGCCTTGTAAACACGGACAGTCTGGCAGACACACCACACCCGTGCCAGCCTGCACACATCCTTGCTGCCATGGGCTACACATTTCTACCTCAGGTCTGCTATGAAAAATATTTTTGATAACATCATGAAGCTCAAACCATTAAAAAGACATACCCCAGTTTACCAGGAATTGGTCACGATAAATGTGTGTGTGTGTTTGCGTGTGTGTGACTGCGGACTGAACCCAGGGCCTTTGCACTAAGCTCCATCCCAAGCCCTTTTGCTACTTCTGATTTTGAGACAGGGTCTTGCAAAATCGCCCACATTGGACTCAAGTTTGTGATCCTCCTGCCTCAGCCTCCCTCATAGCTGGGATTATAGGCGTGTGCCACCATGCTCAGCTGTCATCACAGATTCTTCAGAGCTGATCCTTGGAGATTACTTCAAGTTGTTTGTCAAACTTGAAAACTGCAGAGCTTGCTTCACATGAAATGGGGGTGGCCCGAGATTTGAGGCTGGAAGCCAGGCCCCCTGGCCCCTCCATGACGCTGGGGCTCTGACAGTAACATCGGTCGCTACGCCCATCAGTCCTTGGTTTTACTAACAGCCCAGCTCAAGCCCAGGGAGGACAAGGACTCCCCAGACACCCCACAGAGAGCCCTGGAGCCCCAGCATGCGGCAGGCTGGCTCTGCACTCCTGGTGAGCCGGGGACTAGGGTCTGGCCGTGGGTGACCCTGCCCTGCCTGCTCAGGCCCGCAGTCTTCCGCCCTACTTGGGATTTGATTTGGCTAAAAGCAGTGTGAAAGGCGGACAGGTCCGGGACGCAGGGAGCCACCATCTGCATCGCTTCTGTGACAAACCTCTCAGTGACCCACGTCTCTTCGCCCTGATGGCCCAGGTGGCCCACATCCTCAGCCCACAGGTGGCCAGGTATCGGGAAGCCCAGCCTGGTAAGTAAACACCGAGTTGACTCAGGGCCATGCTGTGGCGCCGCCATCCCTGCCCTTCCACCCGCAGGGGCCGGGGGTGACTCTGGTGTCTGGACAAACAGTGACCAGCGCTCACGGGACAGGGTGGCCACCCAGGGTGTGGGCCCCAGCGAAGGAGCCATCTCCCCCTTCCTGCCTGTCTCCCATCCCCCGTCCCCAGTGCTGGAATCAGGGTGCAGGCTTCCAGTGTGTGCGGGACGCAGGTTCCCTTCCAGGGCCACCTTCTGGGCCACGGGGCAGCTCCACTCCGGGCCAGCCAGGCAGGTGGGTGACACCATGCCCTCTTCCCCCTCTGCCCTGACCCCATCTCTCCACCCATAGTCCCTGCTGGCCTCCTAGGTGACAGGCTTCTCTGGAAGCTTCCACAACGCCCAGGCACCGCATCTTGGGGACCCCAGTCTGGGTCCCATGGTGGAACTCAGGACACCTCTCTAGGTGCATCTGTACAGTGTGGGCAAACATCCCTGTCATCCCTTGTGGACCGGCAGGAGAAAGATGGAAAACCGCATGTGACACGAGGCCCGCATTTAGATGTACAAAGTTAACTCATGGTCACAGCACAGGGTAAGAAAACCCCGACCTTTGGGAAGCATCACAGCCCGGGGTGCTGAGGCCCCACGGATCCGCGGTCTTCAGAACGACCACCTACGCCGGGAAGTATGGTCATGCCCAGGTCGCAGTGTGGGTAAACAACTTGGCCCTGCCATCCCAGTGGGTGAAGGGCAGGACCAGCGCTAGCCCGAGATGAAACACCAACACGATGGACCCACAGTGGTCACAGCCGAGCACACGGAGTCAGCAGGGAAGGGGAGGAGGCGCTGGCAGAGGACAGGCCGATGGTTCCGTGGCTCTGGCTCTGTCCTCCCCGCCCTCCATCTTGGGGCCACCAAGCCCTCAGCTCCCTCACCCCTCTCCAACCGACTTTGTGTTTTCACCTGCTGCCACCGGGGCCAGGCCATGCCCCTGTGTCCTCTGAGGTCCCCTCTCTCCAGCCCTGACCCGGGACCTGATGGTCTCCCTCGGGGCAGCATGGGTTTCCACCCTCACTGAGTCCACTGTCGCTATCACAGATGGGGCCTTCTTGGTTCACACGCTCTGTTGGTGATCACTGTGTCTGGTGTCTGTGCCTCGTGCTTCACATGACACGAGCGCTGTCTTCGCATGCTGCATTGTGATGGTTCCATGTTCTACCTCCAAGGTCTCCAACCACTCACTTGATGCCGCCTCACTAGCTGCCATGGGGCAGGTCCGCTGTGGTTCTGAGAAGGCCACTGTGACAGTGTGCAGGTGCAGGGGAGGTGACCAGGAAGCAGACAGCTGCCCCTGCATCCTCTGTGTGTGTGTGGGGTCAGACCCCTTGGAGAGGAGACCCCTTGGAGAGGAGGAAGACGGGAGTGGAACTAGGTGGGGTGCAGGGGTGTCAGGGCACAGGCTTTTAATCCCAGCCCGTGGGCAACTTGCTGATGAGTGCCATTTGCCACATGGGGATGACAGTGTCTAACTCACACCACTGTTTACTCAGATGAAGTCAGAGAAGCAATAAAGCTCTGAGGCTGGCACCTGGCATGTATGGAGCACTTAATCTTATCAAGATGCAAGATAAAAATTAGTACCGCGATGCCCTCATGCCCACAGCTTGCTCTGTGTACTCACGGCGCACAGGTGGAGCCCTCGGCTAGCGCCCGCAGGAGCTCAGCTAAGGCTGTGTGGACGGCGCCCTGCGGGGGGCCACTCTGCTTGGTGGCAGTGGAAAGGCTGGGACCTTGCAGACAGAGGGAGCCATGTGCCCAGAGTCGGACTGACTGTGCAGCAGGTGCTGGCTGAAGTGACAGAGTGTGGAGTGGCCAGACCGGTTTCCCTCGGACTCCCAGAAGCACCTGCTCTGGGGCCAGTTCTCAGGCCGCCTGCGCTGCTCCCCAGTGCGGTCACTGTGCACCCCCCACCCGCCCTCAAGCAGCCTCTGCTCCCAGGTTCCCTGGCCAGCTCCCAGGCTTCCGTCCTCGGCCCTTGGTGTCCTCCAGCTCTCTGAGCAGAGCATTCCTGGAGTTCCCTGGCCAGGCCCTCACTGCCTGGGCTTCAGTGACCCCGCCTGGGTAGAAGCCCCGGCCACTGCCAGCCACGTCAGCGTCCCGTCCGGCTGGCGGGAAACCTGCCAGGACATGCCTGAAACACTTCCTCCTCCCGGCCACACCAACCCCAGCCTGGTGTCCCGCCTTCCTGTGCACACTGTGGCCCCAGTCCTGTCCTGCACGGGGGACAAACTGACCCTCCGGCCCCCGGCCCAGCACAGCCCGGGTGCCTGGCTCCCTGACTCCCTGACACTGTCTCGACCCCCTGATCCCACAGTGGGTGGCAGCCTGGGGCCGCCAGAGCTGCGTGGGGGACCTGCAGGAATCCTGCCTCGCAGGAACCCAACAAGCCAGCTCCCTGTGCCCACCACAGGGTCACAGCCCGCCTCAGGCCCAGGGTCCCCATCCCAACCTGAGGCTCAGGGTCACCCTGGGTGCTGGCACCCAGGACAGTCAGCTGGCTTGCGGGGAGGGGATAGGGCGGTGACCAGGTGCGTCTCCTTCAGTTTAGAAGGCTGCAGCACAGAAAGACCTCCCAGTGCAGGCAGCTGGGCCCACGGGAGCCCCCAGACCTGCAGCGGGGGCTGGGGAGCCTGGAGGGAAGTAGGGGACACAGGTCGGCAGGCGCCACCGGGCCTCCTCCTGTGGGGTCTCTGTGCGTCCCGGACCCCAAGCTGGCCTCTGCAGCGCCCCAAGCAGCCTCCGTGGGCCACATCCCACGTCCACTTAAACCCTGGGAGGTCGCGCTGGGCCCGCCGTCACCCATGCGGTCCTGCCCACAGGCGCCCCTGCACACTCTGCTCAGGGGTTTCCTCACCGCAGGGCGGGGGCAGCGCCCTTCACAGCCCCCGAGACCCGCGCGCCGGGAAGTTTGGGGACAGCGCGGCCCTGCCCGAAAGAGGCTGCTCCGCAGAGAGCGCGCTGACTCTGCGGCCGAACGGCCCGCGCCTGTCCGGGCAGAGGGGACGCTTCTCGTTTCTCGGCCGCAGCGGGGGCTGCAGCCCGGCCCGGCAGCCCCGCCCGCCCAGGCCTCACTGGGGGTCGCCAGCGCCCCGCCTCCTACCTGTGCGTACAGCTCGGCCACCGCCATGGGGCGCAGGGACCCGGGACCCCGAGCGCCACCGCCCGGCCCGCGTCCCCACCGCAGTTCGGCGCCGGCCGGGAGGGAGGGGCGGCCCCACGGGGCGGGACACGGGCGCAGGTGCGCGAGGCAAGGCGGCGACTTCCCGGAGCCAGGACGAACCAGAGCCTCTAAATCCAGGAAGATGGCAGCACTCACAGCGGCGCTGGGCGATACTGGGAGGCTGAGGCAGGAGGATCGAGTTCCAGCCCAGCCCGAGCAACTTAGCAAAATCCTGTCTCAAAATAAATGTAAGAAAGGGCCAAGGCTGGGGCTCTATGCAAAGGCGCTAGGTTCAATTCCTATTAACACACGCGCGCACACATGCACACGCACACCCTTAAACCAGTGACATCTTTTAAATGTTGGGTTACAGTAATTTTGTCTCATTTTTGAGGTGCTTCGAATGGAACTCAGGGCCTCTGCTAACACTCTCCACCACTGACCAGTACCCCCAGGATCTTGTCGTTTCTGTATGTTAAAAACTATTGTAAATGGGTTAAAGAAAAGATAAAATATCTAATTTTTTAAATGACAAAAAGAAAGTCACATGTAGGGGCACTCAGGTGACTGGTCAGCAGATGAGCAGACCACTTTAGTAGTCAGAGAAACGCAAACGAAAACAGCAGTGAGGTACTACTTTATAGCCATCAGTTCCTCAAAGCACTCGGGTTGGACTTTTCCATGTAGGATGTGAGAAAATAAAAACTTCTGCGCACACAGGTGGGAATTACACCGACACTGCCATTCCTGGAACAGTGAAGGTAAGTGTAGGCAGGGAATCTCATCTGGCCACAGGGAGAAAGGGAGGGAGATGCTTTTCACCCCATGGTACGTGTGAAAGAGTTGGAATCCTAAGTCTCCATGGGCAGCAGAGTACCTGTGGCCAGGCTTCACGCATCTGTCAACCTGCGGCGGACGGTAGGAGTGGCATGGTCTACTCGGGCGGACAGAGAGAGATCGACAACAGCATGGCATCGATGTCTACGCAAGTCTTCCTGTCTGCGCAGACGCTCACAAAGACAGCGACACTGATAGTGTTCATGGCTACAAATGTCTGCAAATAAAGGCGTGGGTGGTAGATTAGAGTCACACCTTAAATACTCAGGGGCGCATGCCTATGGGGGAGGGAAAGGGGATGGCCCCAAAGAAACACAGGGGCCACAGATGTGAAGGCCAGCCTCGGTGGACCAGTGCTGACCCTGTGCAAAGTCAGCTCTGCGCAGCAGCTGTCCAAATAAGACAGGAAGAAAAGCCATGGTGGGTTGGGACGGTGGCCAGGCTGCTTCGAGTTCAGAGGGCAATCCTGATGTTTTCTTATTTAAATACAAGTTTTACTGAGGAATAACTGGTTACTTAGGGAGACTGTGTGTCAAAAAAAAAAAAAAAAAAATAGAAAGGGCAGGGGATGTAGCTCAGTGTGAAGGCCTTGGGTTCAATCTCTAGAACCCTGGAGGAGGAGGAGGAAGAGGAGGAAGAGGAGAAGAAGAAGAAGGAAGGAAAAGGAGAGGAAGGAGGAGAAAGACAAGGAGAAAGTGAAAGCACAGGAAAGCACAAACAAGTGTCCAACTCAAGGTATCCTTCTTCGTGGGACACATCACACTCAAGGACCAGACATCTACCAGGTCCAGATGCAGAACACTTCCTGTCTGGTATCTATTGAGATGATGGTTTTTGCTCTCCATTCTATTGATATAATGATTATATATTAATTGATTTTTGAATGGATTTTTAAAAGATGGGGGTCTTGGTATGTTGCCCAGGTCAGGCTCAAACTTGGGATCTTCCTGCCACAGCCTCCCAAGTAGCTGGGAGTACAGGTGCATGTGCCACCTGGCTGGCAATTGATTTTTGAATATTAAACCAACTTTGCATTCCTGGGATAAATTTGCATTCCTGGGATAAATCCTGATTGGTTGTGGTGTGTAATCCTCATTATATGCTGCTGGGTTCCGTTTGTGATGCTTTGTTAAGGATCCATCCCGTGACTGTCTTCATGAAGGATATTCTGTGGTTTTCTCGTGGTGTATTGTGTGTGGCCGTGGCATCAAGGTAATGCTGGCCTTGTAGAATGACTGAGGCAGTGTGTGTTCCTGCAGGATTCGTGTTAGTTCTTCTGTAAGTATTTGACAGAATTTGCCAATGAGGCTGAGGCTAGACTTCTGAGAAGATTTTCAGTTGTTCATTTAATTTCTCTACTTATGAATCTGTTTGGGCTTCCTGTTCAATTCCTTCTTGTTGAGCTAGTTTTCATATTTGTGTCTTTCTAGGAATTTGTCCACTTCATCTATTTGTGGGTACGAATTTGTTCACAGCACTCTAATTATGTAGGGTCTCTGACTTTTTAAATTTAGTTTACCATTTCCAAAGTCCACCCACACGTAGCACGCCGTGGCTCTGCAGGCTGAGTAATCGATTGTACGGATATCCCACATTCTGTTTCCATTCATCACTTCACGGGGCGGGGGCGCTCATCTTTTGCTAATGCCAAAGCTGCTCGAATGGTTCATGTGTAGGTTTTTACACGGATACAACCTGCACTTCTCCTGGTCAGAGCTAGGAGTGGGTGGCCAGATCACAGGTAACTCGGTGATTATCTGCAGAACAGCCAGAGTGCTTTTTCCAAGATGGCTGCAGAACTTTACACTCCCACCAGCAGTGTGTGACAGTTCCATTTTTCATTGTCCTTGCCGATGTTATCTTTTTGATTTGAGACATTTTAGTGGGCGTCATTTTGATACGTATTTCCCTAATGAGCATGATGTCAAGTGTCTTTCATGTATTACTGGTCCTGTATTTTCTTTGGGAAATGTCTATTTAGATCTTTTGCCCGTTTTTCAATTATTTATTATTGATTCACAATTGTTCTTTTTAAAACAATTTTTTATTAGTACATACTTGCCATACATAGTGCTCACATTCATCCTAAGGAATTTGTACCTGTATATAATATATCTTCATTCTTTTTTTCCCGTTTCCCTCCCTTCCCTTTAACCCTTCTTCCCCTCCACATTTATAGATGCTGTGTTTCCATCTTTCCCTTCTATTTTTTTCACAATTATTCTTTATATATTGTAGACACAACTTCGCTATCACACATGTGATTTGCTAATATCTTCTCCGATTCTGTGAGGTGACCTTTCACTTTCTTCACTGTGTTCAACGAAGCACAAGCACTTTGGACTGTGACAAGGCCCGATTTACCTTATCTGTGCTTTCTTTTGTCTCCATCCCTAAAATCCAAGGTCACGAAGGTTTAGCCCTATGCTTTCCTCTGTGTTCTATGGATTAAGCTCTTACCTTTACCTTGTCACCTGCTCTGAGTTATTCTCTGTATCCGGCATGCATTGAGGGATCAACTTCATTCCTGTGCATGTAGCGGTTCACTTTCCCACAACCATTTGTTGGAAAGACTACTCTTTCCCTTCGTACGGCTGCAGCACTCTTGCTGGAAATCAGCTGATCATGAATGCATGGGTTTATTTCTGCACTCTCTATTGATTTCACTTATGTACACACTTATCCTTACTTTAGGACCACACTGTCTGGGCTGCTGATGCTTTGTAGTAAGTTTTGAAACCTGGAAGTGTGAGGCCTCCGACTTTCTTTTTCCAGAGTTTTGGCTATTTGTTGTCCCTTGAATTATAGAACCATATTGCAGATGACACATAGTTGGGTCTTGGTTTTTGACCCAGTCTGACAATCTCTTTTAGTTGGTGTAGACCACTGCTGTTGAAGGTGAGTACTGGGATGACTGGTGCAATATCCACTGTATTTATTACAGTTCTGCATGCTGTGATGAGGCTTTGTTCCTGTTTTTGTCTTCCACTCTTTTTCTGACACTTGTGGTTCTAACCGAACATTTTCTGATGCCATTTTTCTCCTTCTTAGCATATCAATTATGCTCCTGTTTTAAACTTTTCTTTTAGTGGTTGTCCTAGAGTTTGTGATACACTTATAATTAATCCCAGTTCATCTTGACATACACCTTACCCACTTCACATGCAATTCAAGTACCTCACTGCAACAAAATATTCTTAATTTCTCCCTCCTTTCCCTTGTATTAGTGCTGTACTGACCAAATGTATGCTCTGTCATTGTTTCCTTCAGTTCTTTGAATGTATTTGTAATGGCTACTTTCAATTCTTCCTCTGTTAATAAAGCATCTGGTTGCTCTTACATGCAGTTTCTGTTGCCTGACTCCCCCTGCGCTAGGTCAGGCTCTCCCCTCTCTGTGTGTCTGACAATTTTGTTGGAACCTGAACATTTCTGTTAATACACTGTATTAACTCTGGGAACTAGTCCTTCTTATTGTGAAGGAAGTGGGCTTGACTTCTGCTGTTTAAAAAGACCGGATCATGTGTTACGTACATCTACTTCCTCCCCATGATGAATGCAATCATTATCAACACGCACTAATAAAAATTTTTAAAATTAAAAAAAGAATAAAAATACGCAAATTTTCCTTATTAAAAAAAAAAAGCCCAGATAGAATGACATCTTGCCCCACCCATACACAAACCCGACCGTGCCCAGCCGGCTCTGTCGCCTCTCCCCTGAAAGTCCTGAGTTGCCGAGGCCCACTTATTGCCTGTTTGCTCTGCTGTTTCCAGTAGTGCCACGGGACACAAGTTGTCACACAGACTGATGTAAATCCAGTCCATTTGGGCTCCTCTGGAAGGACAGCTCTTGAGGTCACTGTCTGAGACCTGTTCTCACCCCACAGGTACCCCTCTTGGCCGTGCTTCCTCTGAACTCTTGCAGAAAACCTGTCAGCCTATAGCGGTCTGGTGTATACCTCCAGGGAGCCTGCCAGTGTCCCCCAACTCCCATTCCCTACACGCCTGCTGTTCTGAGGTGACCTCAGGCAGGAGCTGGTGGCGGGGACAATGCCACTTCTTTGGGTGATGCCCTGCTGGGTGCTGGGGTTAGTATACCTGTCTTTTGGCCTGGCCTCTCCCAGCAATGAACCCACCACCCAACGAGCCTGGGTAGGGGTGCCTGGGGTCCCAGTGTTCTCAGCAATGTTGACCCAAGGCAGGGCCTGTGAGCCATAGGCAGGGCCGGGCAGTCTCAGCAGCAGGTGGCCAGGGGCTGGGTAGTGTGGCACACTGCCTTGGTGAGCAAGGAGGCTGGTGGAAGGGAGCAAGTCTGGGTTCAGGTAGCACAAGCTCAAGGGTTAGTATATTTCCTTGGGTAAATGTTTCTCTGTCTGCTGTACACCCTCAGCCTCATTTCTAGAGACTTTATTAGCATGTTTGCAGTATATAATGATGACATTTGTCATGAGGAATTGGTACACGTACATAACACATCATCTAGGGACTTTAAATGGTGGGTGCAGAGGGTGTTTAAAATAATTTTTACTAAGGAATGGGTCACCAGAGCTCCTGTTGCCGCCATGCCAGAAGCAGAACCCCTATAGTCCATTTTAAAAATGTGAGAAATAAACCAGGAGTAGTGGCGCACGCCTGTAATCACAGCACTCTGGAGGCAGAGGCAGGAGGATTGCTGTGAGTTCGAGGCCAGCCTGGGCTACATAGTGAGGTCAAGGCCAGCCTGAACTACATAGCAAGAACCATTCTCAAAAACCCAAACCTTACCTCCATTTTCCTGTCACCTATGTCCATAAGACTACATATAAAAGCTCCTTGTCTCCCACCACATCCACACCCACACGGGAGCCCTGTCCTTCCACACCAGGCCTGTCATCCTGGGGTCACCCTACATGCAGGCCTCTCGCCTGGGGTCCTGTTCTTACAGACCGAGTGTCTGCCACGCGAGGGGCCTGTGTCCTCCTGCGTTGTACCTGAAGGTCTGAGATTACCCAGCTGCCTTCTTTTTCCTTGTCATGAGTAGCACTGACCCAATTATCTTTAAATTCTTTTAAGTTTCTTGATGAATAAGCTCTCAGGAACCGATTATATTTTGTTTGGTTTCCAGTAACTACTGAAGTTTCAAACTCTGTCTGCTCCCACCGCATCCGGGTTTCGCTGAACAAGTCCTGTCCTCCTTGTCTGCGTGCTGCATCATCCTGCAGGGCTCTCCCACATCCTCACCTTCTGCTCCGCCTTCTCCAGGTGCCATGGTCTCAGGGATCTGCAGCTGTTCCTTGGGTCATGGCCTGTTTCTTCAACACCTTCCATCCTCTTCTGAACCTTTCGCACTCCCGTGCTGGCTTGGAATCTGGTGACAGGCCCGCTGCGAGCCATGTGGAGCTAAGGTCTGTTCATTGGGTTTTCTCCTCCCCCTGTTGAGGACCCATTGCACCCTGGTGTGGATTAACTAGTGGTCAACTTGGAACACCCAGCTGAACTGAATCAGCATGATGCTGGGTGTGGAAGGCCCACCTGAGGATTGTTGCTAACAGCATAAAAGCAGAACCGGAGGGGACGATAGTGTGTTGTTGATTCTCCTGGAGAAGCTTGTCACGCTGGCTTTCCTGATATGAACTCAGCTGTTCTCATCGTCAGCGAGACCTGGTTGTCGCTGAGGATGGCTGCGGTTCTCTCTGGGGGAGCTCTGGTCCTTACTTTGAGTGTGGCTTCTGGCTCCAGTGCAGATCCCTCAGCTGCTGGCACAGATCCTTCATCCCGCTGGTGCAGACTTTCTAGCTTCCACCGCTGACCTTTGGGCCTTCCCAGCGCAGATCCGTGGAAGACTTTCATGAGACATTGTCGTGGGCTCCAGGCCTCCAGCTGGACTCACAGAGGACATTGCCATGGGCTCTAGGTCTTCAGCTGGACTCGTGCAGGACACTGCCATGGGATCCAGGCCCTCAGCTGGATTCTTTGGGTCTCCAGTGTGTGGACAGATCTCCTGCACTCTTCTGTTTTTGACTCTTTGGATGACTATTATAAAAGAATCCTATAAATTGTCTGTTCTGTATTAAATCTTTTCCCTTGCAAACCCTGACTACAACACCTGGTTCCAGCAGCGCAGTACCAGAGCCTCCTGGATGGAATCCATGTACCCCACCTCTCCCCTTCAGAGTCCTTCAATTGGGTGACACCTCGCACACCCACTTCTCTGTATGCTCCCCACCCTGTTGCAATCACCCTGGAGCCCAGCAGCCCCGTGCTCTTGAGGCCATGGCACCCTCCCAGGGACATGGAGCACCTGTCCCTGTCCCAACAGAAGGCGTGACAGCAGATGTGTGTCACTCTCTGTACCCTGCTCCCCAGAATGACAGAGTGGTCACTGAGCTTCACCACAGAATGTCTCCCTGGCAGTGCTGGGAAAGAAGCTAGCACGCAGAGGCACAGAATGGAGCCACCCATTCCTGAGTGCCATCCTTGCCACCACTGCCTGGAGAAGATGTGGCCAAGAATGAGGGCAAAGCAGATACTGTGCACTTTGGTTATGCAGGGGACACCTCTCCTTGCTCGGGCTAGTTCGAGCTGGATTTTTTTTTGTGTGTGTGGGTACGAGGGGGTCGACCTCAGGACCTCGCGTGCCAGCAGGCGCCCGTGCCGCTGAGCGATATCACCGGCCCCTTTTTCGTATGTGGGTTCCGGGAGTCGAACTCGGGCCCTCGCACTTGCCGGGCAGGCGCCTAAGCCGCTGAGCCATCTCACCGGCCCTCGAGCTGTATTTTTATCTGGTGCTCCAGAGAGAGTCTCAGCCATCACAGAAAAAGCATCTCTTAGAGTGCCTTTAATATGGAGAGGTTGCCTTGGCTCAGTTCAATGTATTCAGAATGAGAAACTCCGCAAATCCTGAAATTTCATTACTTGTGATGCCCTGATGTCCCACCAGGCACTGGTCCAAGGGGCCAGTGACCAAATTTAGTTGTGATGCTGCTCTATTTCTAGGGCCCGTCGTGGTGCCCAGGAAAGTCCTTAAAACACAAGCTGAACGAATGAATGCGTCGGGCACACGGAAGGGGAGCACGTGTAGTGACCGCGCACTCACCGGCTGGGTTGTAAATAGAGCCTGAACCCGTCACAGACCTGCTTCTCCGCGCAGAGGAGCGCAAGTGCACACTCGCTCTGCCCTGTGTTAGTGTGATGTCTACTCCCCCACCGTATTTAAGCAGAAGTTTTGATACAAACCAAATGCTCAATCTTTAGTCCAGATTATACCACCAAACCCCTGCTGGCGGAGTTGACGTCTCTGTAAAGAATTCGGGATATTTAGCACAGCTTCCGCTTAAAGAGAAGAGGCTGCCTTTTCTCAGCTGTGTTTGTCTGCTTGTCTAAGAAGTTGGCGGTTCTCTGCTTTATCAAGTATATCTCACTATGTTTTCCAGCAGATATGGGGAACTTTTTTTGGCAAACTTTTAAATCTACAAGAACACTGTGATGAGTAAAGGTTATATTTACATTCACAGATCTTCAAAAAACAATCTGTGTGGTTGTTTTAAACTGGGCAGTAGGTTTATCTAAAAGACACGAACGTGACGCCTTTATATCCATACCTTTATTTGAACAATTCTCTACAACAGCAGGGAGAATACAGCATTAGTGACACACGTACTAAGCACCACATTTGACAACTACAGATTTAGAGCCTAAGTGTCATTTGGATGTTGTTTTGGTTATTTAGCACAAGTGGCATCTAGTGGAAACCCGTGTCTCGCAGGCTTCCGTTGAGATGAGGTGAATTATTAACGTATGCTAACAAAGGTCAGGAGCTCCACTGGGCCAGTCCGTTAGACCGTTAGACCGTGGTGAGGCAGCCCCGCCCTCACCTCTGTGCCCTCCTTTTTAATGCTTGGCTGTTTCACCTGAGAACTTCACGGATCTCTAGGCAGACCACAAAGTTCTTTCTCCACATCCAACGAGGAAAAATATTGGAAAAACTGCAATGTTTGGTTTCATTATAGTTAAAAGGTATGTCCATTTCATAGTAAATTAATAAATAAGGTTAATAATTAAATACAATATGTTACATGTCATGAGCTAATTTTTGTGCAACACTGTTAGAGCAATTTAAATTTTCCATGAATGCAAAAATGGTCCGTTACTCCAGGACTTCATAAAAATACATAACCAGAAATCATAAATTATAGCATACATATCCACATTTAAAGGAAAACTCACCAGTTTTTGGAAAAAATAATGGTTTAAGTGATATAGAGAGGCTACAATTTTCTAACACAGTAACAGTAAGATGTCTGAAAGTACTGACTCTGAAAAACCATGAAATGTACTGACCTACCAAGCACTGAAGACCAGCCCATTCCAGTTTCAACTTTAAAACACCTTCTTTCAAACATCTTAAGCAATATTACAAAACCAAAAAACTTAGTCATTTTCAGACATTTTGTGAATTTAATAACACCCATTTAGTTAAACTAACATTTGTAGCTAGACCAAATTACAAAATAAAAAATGTATAAAATGCATTTTGGAAGATATTTTACATTGTACTTTTCAGTTTTTGATCTATTGACAAATCTACTGAATTCCAGGGTAATTTGTTCAATTTAGGGTAACACAATGGATTACAACTTACAGCACTACTTTCCTGTTTGTTCTCTTTTACAGTATAACATCCTTTGAAAATGTTTTAAAAGAATATCCACAAGAAGTGTTAGGGTTGTACCTTTTAGCTTTATTAAGAAAGGGTTAGTGGGAACCAAGGCAGTCCAAGATGACCGAGACTAACTCACACTTCCTCTGCACATCCATTCACTCACTCGCAATACAGCCTCACTAACTCAGGGCTCTCTAACCAGCACTTCACTGGCTCTGAGACAAGGGCTGCTCCATAATTCTGGCCCATGTTTGGAAATGACGAAAAAGAACAGATGGAGAAAGCAGCAGGAAGAGGAGGTAGTGTAGGAAGGGGAAAGGGACAGCGGCTGATGCTGCTCACAATACCTTGAGGAATAGGCACCATGGCCGACATGGGACAGTTCCGGTGGGGGACGTAAGGCAGCTCTGAAAGGGAAAGGAGCCAAGGGAAGGTGGCTTGACAGCATGGCCTGAGAACCACCAGTGGTGCACTTGTCCTAAACAGAGGCCACAGCGACACATGAGCCCCCTGACATGTCATGCACGCCTTGACTCCTGGCACCATGTTTGCTACCACTCATGTGCACACACATGTCCACACCACACTGGCCCATCCATGCCTGGGGCCACATTTGCTAACACTTGGGGTGTACACATGTGTGTCCCCCATGCACGCTGGCATGCCCATGCCTGAGGCCACGTTCACTAACACACACTGTGCACACCCGTGTCCACATGCATGTGGCCTGTCCATGCCTGCCCTGAGGTCTCTGACCAGGAAGGGTGGCCTGCAGCTTACCTGTGGCTCTGCAGGGCGTGAGTGTGAGGACAGTGACCTGTGGCTTTGGTCATCCTGCCTAGCTACTGCTAACTCACAGTGAGCCTGTGCACGGAGCTCGGGCTCCTGGGCCAGCCCGTCACAACTGCAATGCTGACAAAGACGAAGGGCACTCCTGCTGGCCCAGGCTCCCACGGCTCCCAGAGGTAAGCACGCATGGGCCAGGATCCCCGGCAGCCCTGACTTACCCTCTCAGGTGGTGGTGGTGGGGGAGGCTGACTAGGGAAGTAAGCCAAGCATGCCTGACACAGCTGTGACATCTGTGCTACTCTCGAGGCCACCAGATGGTGCTGGGCGCTGTTTTCTGTTTTACTCTAAGCAGTTACTCTACCCAGAAACTGACTGTACCTCAGGAGGACCTCTGTGGGTGCACGCATGCGTGGGGGGGCACACACACTGTGTGAGGATCTCTCAGGAGTGTTACAGGTCCAGTTTTCCTAGGGTCACAGGAAGTGGTTTCTTACTACTCTTCACGGCACTGAGACTCCAGCGAGTGTCTCCCAGCTGCCTCTGCTGTGGTGTGGGGTGGCCTCTCCTTGATCTGTACTCACAGCATTACTGCCTCATAAAGGGCTAATTCTCAATTACCCTCTGAGATGAAGGCATAACAAAGCCAATCACCCAAAGTGACACAGATCTCCAAGATGCATCTGAAGAAGGCAGTGTCAGGCACTCAGGGAATTTCAACACTTGAGGTTCCACTTTGGGGGCCATTTCCCCCATGCATCTTTCCCCAGCTGGGTCACCCTTGGCAGCGTGGATGGTGCTGCCTTCTCCCTGCTGTGCTGAGGGTGTAAGAGAAATTTTCCCTTCTGGGAATGCACGGTCCATGCTGTCCCCCTCCTCCCAATGTTCCGGGAATTGAGCTGTTACAAAGCTACCTAAAGTAGATAAAAACAAAACAAAGCTGACCACAGACCAGGGAACTGGGCTGCAAGATAACGACTGACCCTGGGCTAAGAAATTTGCAAGGATTGCAGATTGTGCTGTTCCGGACCACCTGCTGCCCATATTAGAAAACATCCTCCCCGCTCGGTCGGCCAGCCTAAAAACTCCCGTATGAGTGTCTTCTCCCAATGAATGTAAAAAGCTGTTTAAACTAACCAATGCTATCTGCTTCTGTAACCGCGCTTGCAAAGACCCCTCCTCCCTTTGTTCTATAGACATATAAGCCCTGCACAGACAAACCTCGGGGCCCACTGTTCCTGCGTGTTCAGTGAGCCCCACGCATGCTTGGATAATAAAACCCCTTGCCCTTTGCATGAGAGAACGCTTCTTGGAGTCTTCCTTCACGCGGCGGGCGTCCTGACCCTAACAAGGGCAGTGGGCAGGCAGGGATGTCGGTAGGGTTGGGAGGCAAAGAGCTGTGGCTTGGCGTGAAGGGCCTGGGTTCAATCCCTAGCATCACAGGAGAAAGTTTTCCTTTGGATTCCCCCGTGTGTCAGAGAAGACTAAGCACTCACATCAAAGAAGGTGTTGCTGAGAAGAGGGAGGCACAAGTGTGTGTGCAAGGGCGGTGGAAAGGGCGGCCACCATGAGAGACCCTGCCGCCTTCTGCCAAGTGGGCAGTGTGGCGAGGAGGAAGGGGAAGCGTGGAGGGCAGGGCCAAGGCTGGGGTGCAGCTGGGTGAGAGTGGGCAATGAAGAAAAAGGGGAGCAGGCCTCAGCCTGGCCAGAGGACCCCCCCAGTGCCCAGGCTCGAGCACATCCTAGTAAGTGGAACGGTCACTGGCCAGGTCCCGAGGTTCCGGAGGGGAAGGTATCTTGCATCACCAGACATTTTCAGGCAACTCAGAGAAGCTAATTTTGATCCCTAACTGGGTTTCTGGGGAGGCCTTAGGGAGGCTGCAGCCCTGGGACAGCAGAAAGGTCGGGCCACCTCCCTGGAACGGGAGAAAGGGCACAGGGCAGCCAGGCGAGGGACAGTGGCCCCAGAACTGGACAGCAGGAGGCCTGAAGACAGAGAGAGGAGGTTCTACAGCACAGGTGCCGCGGGACACGGATCACAGGGAATGAGGAACGGGGCTGTGATGGCACCAGGAGCTACAGTGCGACCTTGACAAGGGGAAAGACTCAGGACACCACCAGCCACAGCACACAGGACGAACTGCGGCATTGTGGAGGGTGGCAGGCCCACGTGGACAGTCTCCGCCACACTTCCGCCCGTACTCTGACACCTGACACACTCAGCCCCCACCACGGCTACGAGAGCTCACTGCCCTCAGAAGCCACAGTGTCAACGAGGGAAAGCGAGGGAGTCCAACCGAATTAGTGTCTTGTGTGGACACTGCAAATCAATACAAGTACGAAAACAGAAGAGAGCAGCACGTGATGCGATAGAGATTAAATTAATGAATGTCCACATAACACAGGTACAGTAGGCCTTTCAAAAAGCATGCGCCTGACTCATGAACATTTCAGAGAGGTTACGGTTACACAAACTTGTGATTTCGTTTCAGGAATCTCTAGGGAGTGGCAAGTGCTGCACACGGGCCTCCCACAGAGAGGAGACTGACTGACAGCTGTAGCTCTGTTCTCCAGGACCCGAGTGCCGGAGAAGAGAATTCTAGACACAGAAGGGACCTTCAGAATCAGGTGTCCAATCTTCTCATCTTTTTAAAGGAGACTGAGGCTCAAATAAGTTAACAGACAGCATTTATCTTTTAATAACAATCTTTATCACTGACTTGAAATTGTTTGACTTCCATAATATTGCACATATTTTAATAAGATATGTCATTTTTATAGGCTATCTAACAGTTAAATTATATAAATCTATGACTGTAATTTAGAGCTAGAATTTCCAATGAAAGATAATGGCTTGATTTTGCACAACCTGAAGGAGTTATTGTAAAGATTTCTGGGTAAAATGGAGAATACTTTTGTTTAGAATTTCAGAATGAAAATATAGAATCTGGGTTGAAGGGAGGGGTGGGTACTGGGGAAAAAAAGAATCAAGATATATTATGTACAGGTACAAATTCCCTATGATGAATGTGATCATTATGTATATCTGAAATGTACCGATAAAATTAATTAAAAAAAAAAGAATGTGGATCTTACTGAAACAAATCCTCTGTAGAATTCAACAATCTTCTTACAGCTCTTATATAAGTTTCAAGAGATTTCTAACATGATGCTTCTTAAAGTACCTAGTGGTATCTGAAAACATTTATAGACATTTCTGAACCTTAAAAAACTGAATTATAACAATTTATTATACACCTTCTTTGCATAATTTATAGTATAATAAAAGTTTCAAGACCTGAATCACAAATATTCTCATAATCCTTTCTAGATAATGACTGAGATTAATTCTTAATAAATTAAGAAGAAAGAAAACCTTCTTTGTCAAGATTGAAAATATGCACTGCAGGAATCAGATCTAGGAACTAAAATAAGTTACTTCACAGAACACTGCCCCCAAAGCAATATCCAGCCAGGGAAAATGAACACACTCATCAATGTAACACAGCCTGAATAAATAATGACATCAGCAATAGCCATCTTGTCTAATCTTACCCCAGATGTCAAGCATTCTGTCATATCTACATGACTTCCCAGTGTCTGCTACTTCTGCAGGTGAATGTGTAGATATTTGCATATAATCCAGTTAAAACTGTGATCTGATTGAATTGTAAACAGATAAAAGAGAAGCTTATTGTTGTAGAACTTACTAAGAATATCATTTACATTTAAGGAGAAGGTATGTAGCAGCAATTTAAGATGCTCAGTAGGCTACAGTACAAGTGGACACCTATGCTATATAGCAAGCCAACATTCTTTCAGTATCTCTATGTCATAGGGACACAAATGAGGACGTTTCTTGACAAATTACTTTACATACTGCCAGTTTATTTCTTTGATCCAGTTTGACAGTACCAACATAACTGATTCCTAAACTGGTATGTATTCAGTTGCCATTTTTAATTCTTCTGTTTCATGCAGAGGCTCTTTGTTGGTGCCTTCCTAATAAGAGCTTATATATATATATATATATATATATATATATATATATATATATATATGGAGTTTATGTTTTCATACTACTTAAATGCAGTGCTAAGGATTTAAAATAAATGCTGGCAGCTAAAAATGCATTTTGCTCCCTCTTTTTCTTTCCTTTCCTTCCTCCCTTCCTCCTGTCATTCAGCTGCATGTAAACTCAGAACACCTGACTGACCAAGGATGCGTGTTGCTCTCGACGTAACACAGCACAAAGGAATCCATCTTTCTATTTTTTTTTTTTTTTGTGGGTACTGGGGGGTCGACCTCAGGACCTTGCGCGCCAGCAGGCGCCCGTGCCGCTGAGCGATATCACCGGCCCCTTTTTCGTATGTGGGTTCTGGGAGTCGAACTCGGGCCCTCGCGCTTGCCAGGCAGGCGCTTAAGCCGCTGAGCCATCTCACCGGCCCCAGGAATCCATCTTTCTATTCAAGATGATGAACAATGCTAGGGGGATTTCCAGTTACCTTCTTGTTTGAGAGCTAATCAGTACTTTTGCTTTAAGAAGGTATTTTCAGTAGCTCTCTGGAAGTAATGCTTCTTATCTAGGCAATAAACACACTGTCTGTCCACACCTGCCCGGTCACCGCTCTCAGACCCGTGAGATGAACCCCAGTCCCAGGCTGGCAGGGATCTGGATGGTCTCCAGGGCGAGGGAGGATGGGTTGAAAGGAAAGGTGACAGGAAAGATGTGCTTAGCATCCATGAGCAGCTGAGGAGAGTCTTTCCTGTCTCGTAAACGCATCTGAGAAGATGAGAAAAAAAGATAAATGGCATCAGTTCTTCAAATCTATAAGACTATTTCTGCCAGAATTTCTACCAAAATATCCTCAACTAATGAGGGATATTTATCTTTGTTTTAAAATCACTTCATTGACTCAATTAACTATTACTAAAGAAATTAATGTACTGTGACTAGGATAATATAACACACGATAAAAACATATCATCCTTTGCTAACATCATAAAATTTCCATTCAGAAGACTGTGTTGAGCAAGGCGTGATGGTCCCCATCTACAATCCTACTCAGGGGCTGAGGCAGGAGGATCACAAATTCGAAGCCAGCCTGGGCAACTTAGCAAGACCCTGTCTCAGAATCAAGTAAATTTAAAAAGGGTGTAGGGCTGGGCTGTAGTTCAGTGGTAAACTGTTTGCCAAGCACGTGCAAGGACCTGGGTTTGATCCCCAGCACCGCCCAAAAAGCAAGACTGTAGTGTCGGTGAGTCAAAGAGAGAGCGAGCTGGGAGTGCTTACCTGTACAGTACACTCACCTGTATGGTACGGATAAACGATACGGAGACTCTCTCTTCAAACTCGTTAACTGGGGTATACAGATTCAACACTTTGACGATCTATGAGGAAGAGATGATCAGAGTTTTCCTTGTGTTGTCAGAAACACACCAGGGACTTAGATTCTGGGAAGTTAACGGGTGTGCGCAGTTTCCAGTCCTGCTTGGGAGGGTGGGGCTCAGGGCAGAGGAAGGGATGGGTACATATGCCTCTGTTATTGCATCTTTATAAGACACCTATTAGCAGAATATGTATATAATACTTTAAGAAGCAATATAAGTTTAGAAAAACATTCAAGCAGTACAAAGGAATATAGTAAGTCTTCGACTTATGAATGAGTTTGATGCTGGGAGAATTGTTCATAAATCACATGTATTCCTGAGCCAACAAAATGAATCTTACATAGTACACCTGTGAAAGTTTGCAACTCGAATGTTCCTAAGTCAGGGACTTACTGTATGACATGAAAAGCAGAAGTGCCTGCTCCATCCTGCCAGGCTCCCAGAGTAGCACCTGTTAATTGTGTCCTCTGAATCCATTTGGGGCTGTATTTTGGCTTAGGCTATTTTCATATAAGTAGGGTTCTCTTTATTAATACTGTTCAGGGGAAAGCAATGTTAAAAAATGCTATTCTGCAATTTGCTCTGTTCACATAAAATATATCTGGTCATATTAAAAATAACAGAATTATATATTTCTTTTGAATGGTCTTTTTAAAATCATACTTTTATGAAAGCTAAATTATTATAAATGACACGAATAACAAAAAAGGCCCTCAAAAATTAACCAATTAATTAGAGGGTAAGAAGATCTTTTAAGAAATGTCAAATTAATTTCTTTTGTGTAATTGCCATGTGTCTTTTCTGGGGAAAACCAACCATTTTCTGTATAAGGTAGAGAGAGACTTCATTTTCAAGACACTATCTAAAGCCGTGCCATCCAATACACTAGAGGTCACGAGCCAATTTTAATTTAAGTATGTGACTACTTAAATTAACTATACTAAAAATAAAACACTGAATGACAGCAGGACAATGCTGATGTACAGGCATGAAATCAGCAAGCATCAGAGAGATGGAATGAAAAAGCAGGCCAGCATATCAGGCCTGTAAATGAAAAACGGACAGGGACCAGCCCCTCAGAGGCCACTTGCTAAATAACTGAATTACAGGCCTACCTTACTCTATGAAATACAAGGTGTGCTCAAAAAGTTCAGTGAATGTGTGAATTAAAAAAAAATTATAGCAAAAGACACATTGTCACTAATACCTCAAAATCATCCCCCTCACCTTGAACACACTGATTTCATCATTCTTTTCCACTTTCTGAAGCCATTCTTGAAGTCCTGTTTCCTGAGAAGCTTTAGTTGTGCTGTGGTAGCTGCTTTGATGTCCTGAATCGATTCAAAATGTTGACCCTTTGTGCTCACTTTGACTTTGGGGAGAGCCAGAAGTTGCTCTGTGCCAGATCCGGAGAATAAGGTGGATGAGGACACAGCGTCACATTTTTTACGAGCTGCCTTTCCACTGGATGGTGCTCAGCAGCATCATTCACTGTATTTTTGATCGCATCTTGTAAAGACTCAGGGAAGAGAACTTCAGAGCTGCTTCAGAATGTGGCAAGAATGATAGGCCAGGTGTGTTCAAAGCAAAGGGGAGGATTTTGAGGGGAATAAATGGAAATGTATCTTTTACTGTAATCAATTTTTAGAATTCAAACCTTCACTGTATATTTTGATCACCCCTTTTATGTGCTTAAAGTAGCTTAAAGTACTGGAGTATGTTCTTTAAAAGTTGGATGTTCTATAGGGTCAGGTTTTCCCCAGTGTGCTCCTGTTCTCCACAGTTGGCAGAAATGGGGTAACTCTCAAGACCATTCTTTAGTAGTGTCATTCTTCCTTATACTTTTTTTTTTTTTTTTTTTAATGTGGGTACTAGGAGTGGACCTCAGGACCTCACACTTGCCAGCAGGCGCTTGTGCCACTGAGCGATATCACTGGCCCTTTTTTTCCTTTATGTGGGTTCCAGGAGTCGAACTCAGGACCTCGCGCTTGCTGTGCAGGCGCTTACGCCGCTGAGCCATCTCACCGGCCCGATTCTTCCTTATTCTTACGTAAATAAGATTCTGACTATTTACTGACTGAGTTTAATTATAATGGTCACAACTTGAGATTCTGGTTATAAGTGATGAAATTAAGCAAGTTGAAGAGTCAACACAGAAAATAACTAAGCCAAGAGAAACGGGCGTGTCTGTGCTGATGCCTGGTCTCAGCACTGTTGGGCTGCCCTCTTCCTATTTCCTGAATTCCATGCTCAGCTTCATGTCAGCTGCCCCCTCAGCACGTCTATTAGTCTTCTGGCTATAGAATGTTCCGGAACCTCTACTGTAGAGTCTGCCAGATGCATCTCTGTCTCCCCTACTCAACTGGAAGCTCCTTGAAGGCAGAGATTTTTCATTATTTACTGAATATTGCCCCCAGCAACAAGCATGGTGCCTGGAGATGGACTCCCAGTGAGTCATTTCCTGAACTGCAGGAACACGAATTACCTCAGGAAGTCTTAAAGAATCATTCCGTTATCAAATAATATGGAAAAGGAGATTAGGGAATAAGCACCATGGAATGTTTAGCCCAGGAAAACAGGGACCCTGCTGTATCTATGGTCTTCCCTGGCCTGGAGAATCATGCACAACATCATAGGCACAATTTTTTTTTTTTTTTTTTTTGTGGGTACCGGTGGTCGAACTCAGGACCTCGCGCGCCAGCAGGCGCCCGTGCCGCTGAGCGATATCACCAGCCCTTTTTTCATATGTGGGTACCAGGAATCGAACTCAGGACCTCGCACTTGCCATGCAGGCGCTTATGCTGCTGAGCTATCTCACTGGCCCCCATAGGCACAATATTGCCTGCACACTAACTATAGATCTCCGTGACTCGCACTGACTTGTATCCATTTCTGGTAAAATCTCCTTTACTCAAGACCTGTGTAGACATGCCTTCTCTGTCACAGAGGAAGTCAGGCCACCATAGACCTCCTGACCCCTGTGGAGCACCATGCTGGTGGTGACACACTTCCTAATGAGCAGGTGCCTCACCTGGGCAGTGGTGAGAGCGTTGCACATGGAGCAAATGGCTTCTGCATCATCATCTGTCTTCTTTTTCACCTGCAGAAGCTGAGCAGCCTGGATGAGCGGCTCTAGGGTTTCTTTGGCCCCGCTGTTCATCAAATTCTTGTCACGGAGCCATTCTTCCAGTTGACTGACATTGTATCTATGACGGAGACAGCCACATACGGGGTGGGGGCAGAGAGAATGCAAATTTGGTGAGCACTGTCATAAACGTCTTCATTTCATGTGAGTGGCCTTGTCAGTTAAAATGACAGGCAGTATTTTTCTTCAATTTTCTTAAGTCTGATCAGCTGTGCTTAGAAATTTGTCATTATAAATAGTCATGAGGTTTATAATCACAATTATGTAAGATTAACTGACAAGAAAATTTAATAGGAGATGAAAATGAATTCCTCTTTAGCAGAAGTTCTAAGACTTGCTATAAACAAAACAGATTATATACTATGACTCTGTCCTTACTGGGCAGCTGACAGACACTTGCTAGCTTCTCTTACAATTTCAGGGTGCGGCTCAATAACCCTTTAGTACTCTCCTTAAGACAAACCCAGACTGAGTAACTGTCACAGTTCACTTTAACCGTCAGCTTGTTGGATTAAGAGACCTGGAAAGCTGGCTGAATCATGGGTGCTATACCTGTCACTGGATAACCTGCTGGGGTTTACAGCTGAACGTGCGGCTAGGAGACGGGGCCGCCCCTGGGGGTCCACCTCGAGAGTGGGCACTCTAGCCCTGCTCTGCTTCCCAGCTGCCGTGGGTGGACAGCTCTGTCCCACCAGGCCCTTCTGCCACCACGCTCCTGCCTTGGAGCCGCTGACCATGGACAGAAGCCCCTGAAACCCTGAGCCAAATGAACCTCTCCTCCTTTAAGCTGTGGGTAGTTGGGTATAAAATTGAGTATAGTTTTCTTAAAATACAGCATATTTAAGTGGGCATATTTAAGTGTTTGTAAAACACCTATTGGGTCTGTTCCTTTCTCCTTAGGTACGAAAAGGTATTTTGCTAAAGTATATTTCCAAGAGCAAACCCACACTGCAAGTCTTCATTACCCTGTGCTATCTTCCTACTGCAGAGCTGCACACGCAGGAAGGAAGCAGCCGTCTCATCTCTGTGTGAACTGGCACCCTTCAAGGCCGAGGACTCCGCCAAGCCTTCGCTACAGTCCTGGGGGCCGCTCACCTGATCTGCATGCCTTTGCTCCAGGAGCACATGTCCTTCCGCAGGAGGAGGTTGTTGAGCGTGACGGCCCCGACGATGTAGAACATCTGCTTGACCACCTGCTTGATGAGCTCGGGGTCCATGCCGTGCTGGCACATGACCGAGTGGAAGGAGTTGAGCTGCCGCAGGATGGAGTCCAGCGTGTAGGTGCCCTCGTCGGCAATGCTGGAGGTGCGCTTCCGCAGCCCCGTGGGCTTCACGCCGGACACGCCCTGGATCGTCTCGTGCTCCAGCATGCCTGAGACTATGGGAAGCAAACCGTTACGAGACCGCAAGGAAGCCTGTCTACGAGCATACACGCAGCTAGGAAAGACCCAAGTGTCAAGAGAGGGGAAGGGCTTCACCTAAAGGAGCTCTGGATTTAAACTTTAATGAATTAATTCTTAAATATGGAATTTATATAACATTACATACTCTTGCACCATATTTTCTAACATAAGAACCAGTGGCTTTGTGACAGCACAAACACATGATGTCTTGGGTGGGTTTTTGAGAGGTATCAGAGTTAAGGTAAGCATTCTCCATACTTGACTCCCAGAACAGACAGACAAGAAAGAAAGAAAGGGAAGGCATGGCACCTGGAGGAAGAAGACCGGGGTGAGGGAGCTGGTGTGGGGCTGAAGACAGCCCCTCCTTGCCCTGGGCTCCCCACTCCACACCACCCCAACACACACACTGTGCCTCCTAACACTGGGCTGAGGAGCACCTGAAATCCCAGCCCAGCCTGGTGCGTTTTTACATCTGCTGTGCTAACCTCAGCTTCCCCCGACCTAGAAGGGACGCAGACGCTGCTGTTGTCAGATGGCCGATGGCGGGGAATCAAGGGATGCCCTAGAGCCACACTGCTGTTTCACCCAGGGAGATCCAGGAAGATGGGGTAAAAGCAGCGGAAGGACTGACCCAAGCTGACTTTCCTGGCCTCTATGTTAGTTCCTGCACTTCGGTTGACCAGGTAGCTCTAAATTCCTGGCCTTTAGGGGCAAGAGAAGAAAACACCGCCGTCTTGCATGGATTCCTCGCCTACTGTGTCTCTCACTGCTTAACTGGGCCCATGAAAGAATGGAACGCTGTGTGCTCTGAGGTGGAATAATGAAGCAGTTTGGGGAAAGAAAGGCTAGCTAGCGGTAGCCTTAAGAGCCTGCTCATAATTTGCCTAAAGATACCAGTGTTAGTAACTTGAAAAACAGTTTTAAAAAAATTCAATGCATTCAAATTAGCAGCCTGCAATGTGCACATGGCTCCTAATTCCTAGTCATACCTGCTACACATGCCAAAGGAATAGTCAGCGGACACACAAGAAAAGCCCCAGGATGAGTGCAAATACAAAGAGAGCTGCCTGGGCTCGCACATTCAGTTGAGTGTACATAAAGAGGGACACATGTATACATACACGCATGCCACACAGCCAAGGGGAGACCACTGCTTTAACCCAAACCACCTTGCAAATTTCCAGGAGCTGCACAACTCATCCCCCGGGGACCATCCGCTGCCACAGTGCCCACCCAGGCAGAGTGAAGCTTCCCAGCCTTCTTGGCTTCCCATGGCCTCTCGGAAGCCCTGTGCAGCACACCCCAATCCAAAGTTCAGAGTGGTTTTAGAAACTGGGCAAGATATAAGCTAAACCCGATCTCAAGAGGTGGAATCTCTGGGATGGGAGCCAGGTATGTGGTCTCTATCATGTGGAAGCAGTGATTTTTGGCATGCCAGTAAGTGTGGCTGGAGCTCCCGGACCCCTGGCTCATCTCGAGCCTGTATCTCCCTCCTACTTTATGTTCTCCATGTGAACACAGGCCTGAGGCAGGGCCCCAGGTCAGCACACCGGGGCCTTACCGATCATGGGCTGCAGGATGTTCTCCAGCACCCGCACAAGCTGCTGGTAGATCTGGATGGCCAGGTCACTCAGCACCTGCCGGTACTCCGCCAGGTCAAAGTTGGTGAGGCAGTGCTCATTCTGGCGGGATGTGTTGTGCTTCATGAAGCCCTGGAACAACACAGGGACTGTTGACACTGAGAAAGAACCTGCTACACTAAAAGATACACTGCCATGAATTCTCTGCAAAATGCTCCCCCTGGCTTTCAATACACTCATCCCATTATTCTTGCCACCCTCTACAGCAGCTCTGGAGTCCTCTTTTGAGTGTCTTTAGTTGTGCCATCCTTGCTGCCTCGAGGTCCTGAATCAACTCAAAACGTTTCCTTTCACTTTGACTTTGGGAAGAGCCAGAAGTCGCAGGGTGTCAGATCCAATGAATAAGGTGGAGGAAGACACACCACGATGTTTTTGACAGAACTGCCATAAAATGGTTGATCAACCAGATGTTATCAAAACTATAGTGAATGTTTAAAGAAAATTTATCACAGTAAAAGGCACATTGCCATTTAACCCCCCTCAACATCCTCTCCTTTCCTTCAAATATACTTAGCTCACTGCTCTTGGCGATGTGTCTTTTACTATAACAAGTTGTGAATATTTAAACATGCACTACATTTTTCGATCACCCCTTGTAGAGCAGTCAGAGTCTCCTGTCTGTCCCACTGTCTCCCGTGGTCAAGCTCTCCCAGGAGCTCCCATCCATCCCAAGAGGCAGGACAGTACTCCAATGCTGCCATGCTCCTGTCTGCATCTGTCATTCCCCTTCCCTAGCTTTAAATCACAGACAAACTTAGCCAACTAGCGCTTAAGCCTTTCCAATAGTAATGTAATGAAACAAGTTGGGGGAATTTAAGAAAAAAAAAAAAAAAAAAAAAAAAAAAAAAAAAGGAATGTTTCATTTATGAAGCAGCAGATCTATGGCAAACACTACAGTACTGAAAGGAGTAACCTGTTAACTTCAGCTCATTAAACAGTCCTATTCATGAACACTGCACCCAAGGGCATATACGATCTCCTTGAAAGAGACCAATTGAGGGCCGGTGAGATGGCTCAGCGGCTTAAGCGCCTGCCCGGCAAGCGCGAGGGCCCGAGTTCGACTCCCGGATCCCACATACGAAAAAGGGGCCGGTGATATCGCTCAGCGGCACGGGCGCCTGTTGGCGCGCGAGGTCCTGAGGTCGACCCCCCGGTACCCACAAAAAAAAAAAAAAAAAAAGAAAGAGACCAATTGCTATAGAGACTGCTAAATAAACAAGAAGTTTCCTTTTATCGTACTGCACAACTACACTGATGTCCAGTCCTCCAGTCCGAGGTGAGCATGGGCCCTCCGGGTGGTGGCGTCCAGGCAGATGCTTCCTCCAGTCCTCTGTGTCAGAAACACTGCTACTCGTCCCTGGCCGATGGACGCAACCGCTTACTCTCCAGACTCTGCCTTCAGTAAAGTATCTGCCTCCCTACATGCTCCTCAGTGACACGTTCTCCAGCAGGGACTAAGAGGACAGAGCTACTGTCCACGTTAATGCCGGGCCTTTCTGGGGATTCTGCTCTGCTCAGGTGTCAGGCTCATCCCTGTGCTCCCTGTCATCTGCAGGACAGTCCTCTTCCCTCCAGTGTCAGAAGGTGCCCACAGGGTGGGCAGGCATGGAGGGGAGTGGGTTGGGGCCACAGGCCGAATCCCAGCCCCCTGCTACAGCTATGAGCACGCAGGCAAGTTGATGAGCCTCACTGAGCTTCAGCCTCCTCCTCAGTAAAACTGGGTTTTAATTGCTACTGCACAGGGCCTTTGTAAAATTAAATAACATAAATAACCTAATATATAGCAAGTTAGATACAGTCCTTAACAAACAGTAACTATTAGTATTCTCTAAAATTTTAAAATACATTGATGTGTCCCAAACAACTAATGAGCACATCATTACACACAAAAGCAATAGAGATTTTAGGACACATCAAAAGACACATGATCTTTACATTTATGTATCATCTTTGATCACTTTAATGTACTATGGCAAGCTAAAACTGATTTTCTTTAAATAGTTAGATATTCCAATATTACTTTTTTTTAATGTGGGTACCGGGAGTTGAACTCAGGACCTCATGCTTGCCAGGCAGGCACTTATGCTGCTGAGCTATCTCGCCGGCCCCCAGTATTACTTCTTGACAGCCCACTTCAATGTATTTACAAAAGTCCCATTTGTGGTAACTATTCATTGATAGATGCTGCCTATTTTATTTTTGCTGTGCTTTCTTATAAACTCTAAGAGGGAGGGAAACCACCATTCCATTTGATAGGTAAGGAACATCAAACACAACACTGAACTTCCAAGCCACTTCTTTTTTTTTTTTTTTTTTTTTTGTGGGTACCGGGGGTCGACCTCAGGACCTCGCGTGCCAGCAGGCACCCATGCTGCTGAGCGATATCACAGGCCCTTTTTTCGTATGTAGGTTCTGGGGGTCGAACTCGGGGCCTCGCGCTTGCCAGGCAGGCGCGTACGCCAGTGAGCCATCGCACCGGCCCCCAAGCCACTTCTGAATTTGGGTGTTGACATTAACACATGGGTAACCCCCCCACCCCAGTTCTGGGGATTGAACCCAAGGGCCTCCCATATATTGGATCTTCCTGTCTCAGCCTCGTAAGTAAATGAGATTATAGGCATGCACCACTGTACCAATCAACACATGGTCAAAAACATTTGGTGCTTTTAAATTTTTCCTTAAAAAGGTCAGGGAAAGAGCAGCATCCTGGTTTTATAATCAAGGTTTTCTCACCTCTTCTCCACTATACTGCTTCAAACAGTGCAAAAATCGGCATGTGTTAGAGAGCCAGAAGGAGACAGTTTCAAAATCATCGCCTCTTTTCTGAAAGAGAGAATAAGTCTAAATTTGTCTTTTCCGCAGGGAAATAACAACCTGAAAAAAACCTGCACAGATGCCTGAAGGCCCACTTCCACCAGTTACTGTCATACCATGTTACAGGGATAAAACCGAGTCTTACTGTAGGCTTCTATCACCACTGCAGCCCTGCAGCCCCAACTCGCTGGCTGTGCATCACTCCTGCAGTACGGAGCACTGCCACCCAGCCGGCACTGACCCCGTGTCCCTTGGCGCAGAACAGAACTCGGTCCACGGCAGGCCCAGACTCAGCTCCCTGGGGTTGGTTAATGATGGGAGTCAGAACAAAAAGCACAAAAGAAGTAATGCCTTCTGCAACAGGAGAACATGAAAGCGAGTCTGAAGCACTCAGGCCCAACTGAGACCACGTCTCCTGGCCCCAGTGAGATGAAGGCGCTGAGTGGGAAGTGAGAGGGGCCTGGGTGGCCTCCCTGACCAGCACCCACGGGAAGCTGGCTCCTCACCAGGCTGGGCCATGGGGCAAGGAGGAGGACTGACTGTGCCCAAAGACATGCAGCTGGGAATGACACTCAAGAGTTCATTCATTTGTGAATGAAACACAGATCTGTTAGGATACAGGAAGTCATGGAAGGAGAAGCTACAACACATATTTTAATAACACAGGTGCCTCACATTACCTAGTTGTGCTTTGACCTTATGAGCCACCCCCCATGGAGTTGCACACTCCAAGGACTCTACTACTCCATCACAGCAGAACCTGGGCTCTTAGAAGCTGCTTGAGAACCCTGCCACGGACTCCTCGTGGTGGCTCTGTGCAGTAAAGTGTCCAGGAGCAAGACGTACATGGGAAGAGACTGCTGCAGAGGATCATTTGTCTAGATCAGTAAAATTTCCCGTGTTAAGCAAGCACAAAACAAACTAAAACCTTTAAACTTGGGAGAATATTTTTCTATAAAGACTTTAAGAAAGAAACCCCAGAGGATAATAAATCTAATTTAGTCTTTTTAGCTGAGACAAGACAGCTGAGTTGAGGACCTCATTTTACCACAAGGTAAATCATCCTATGGCCCGAGAGCAGATCTGACTAAAAATAATCTCGCTCCTTGCAAAGACCTGTATTGTAACTGTCCCCAGGAGAGACTGGGCCATGCTGACAAAGACCAACAGGGCAGATTCAAAGGCAATGCTGGCCACAGGCTGGCCTGGGGGAGAGTCACTGAAACACTTGCTAGAGAAGTCAAACTGCAGAGACCCTTGGGACAGCCTTAACAGAAAGCGTGTAACTGCACCCATGCTGAAGTAGTACCAGGAGGCTCAGCACTGAAAAGAATTAGCAAGTAAAGCTGATTCAAACCCAACAAGACTTCATGTCAGAATAATTCAGTATCTGTTCCCATTAGCAGGCTCCGGCCTTTGCTAAGCCACTTTTACACAAATTAATTCTACAATTTCCTTCCACATGAACACCAAGGCTGCCTGCCCCATACTCATTAAACCAAGATGCCCTATATTACTTCAAAATAAAAGACCATTTACTTCTTTGGAAACTTAAAAAAATTTAAAACTGAATGCCAACTCTAGTCAGGAAGTTATTGGATTGAGTTCGCCAAAATAATACTTTTACAATGAATGAACTGTATTTGGCCAAAATTAAATAATAAATCAGTTCTGACTGCCTCACAGAGAAAACAAGATGAGCTCAAAGCTATTTGCAGTCTTTGCTTTATTAGGTAAAAAAGTTCTATGAGCTAAAACTACATGGATTTTCCTAAGGCTCGGCTTGTTATGCTGTTTCAGGACCCAGGTGAAAAAACAGTGGGGAAAAGCAAAACAGAGATGCAAAACAAACACACTTCAATTTGAAATGGGGATATGGAAAAAAAACACATGAATTTTAAAAGGGATCAAGAGTACTGTGTTTAATACCTACTCCTTTTTAATCTTTAAACAATGTGGTAAGATAACTAGTCAAACTAGATAAACGTCTTTTCAAAAAAATTTTATTTTGCAGTACTGGGGACTGATCCCAGGGCCTTCATACTAAGATATATCCCAGCCAGCCCTTTTTAAGTTTTTATTATGAGACAGAGTCTTGCTAAATCACTTCAGATTGTGCTGGAACTTGTGATCCTGCTTTATCGGCCTCCCAGAGTGCTGGGTTTAAAGGCATGTACCACCATGCCCACCTGACAAGTGCCTTCCTGCAATTAAGATTAAAGAAAAAAAACTTTATTTTTTTTTTTCCTATGTGGTTTTGACTTAAATAGCAAAACTTACAGTCTAAGTGCTATGTAGCATTGATATGTCAAAAATGAAGTTATGTTCCGAAGACATTCACCAATTTTTGAATGTTAATCCTTCAGAAGCTCCATGCTTTGGTAAGCACTGCAGAATGTAGCCACAGACAGTAACTGCACAGAAGAGGGAAGGACGAGGAGTTAGGGCTTAAGGGTGCAGAGTGTCGGGTGGAGAAGGCGAGACGGCTCCACGGACCGGTGGTGCTGAGGGCTTAGCACCATGAATACGCTTAGTGTCCTGCACTGTACACTTAAGCTGATGAAAATGGTAAGTTGTATGTTATGTATATCTTACCACTTTTTAAAAAGTTCATGAAAGACACTGTGGATCTGAGAGCACAGTGGGTATGTTCACTCTCTGCTCTTCATCCTGAAGGCCTCCACCGAGTAATCAGGAGGCCCGAGTCCTTGTGGCTCACCACCCTGGCTACACGCACACTAAGTGGGCTGCACCTCTCCGTAGTCACGAGGTGCCTCTGCAGATGACGCAGGGGCAGCACAGCTGCGTGGGCTTTCTGCTCGGTTACACAGTGCTGCTGCCCTTCCCAAGCCTCACCCTGACGAGGATCTACGCTTCTCACATGGAAGCAGGCATTTAGGAAACAGAAAGACTAGGGGTGAGTCGGAGAACACTGTTTCAGTGCTTTACCAGGCGGCTTTTATATGGGTGAGTCCTGTATTACTGAGCGTGGCAGCCATTTAAACACCAGCACCCTGTCCCGTATACACAGCCTCCACTAAGCACTTTTAATTTAGTTCCATGTAAAACCTTTAAGCAGATTATTTTTGTCCAGGAAGAAATTTAACTTACTCCACAATTAAATGCAATAATGTCAAATTAATTTTGACCTCTGTCCAACCTGAGCCTTGCTTTGAAAGAAGGTATACAGACAGGCGGCAAAGGGTGCTTCCTCAGCGGAAGTCCTCAGTGAAGGCCGGAAAGTGCTGGTAGCGGGTGAGGAGCATGGGTCTGAGGAAGACAGCGCCTCTGTGCTGCCATCCTCACCAGTGCTCTGTGAGACGCCTGCTGCCTGGAAACTGACCTTCAACACCTTTTTGATGCTGTTGATGGTGGATGTGAGCAGCGACCTCACTTTCTGATCATCATTCAGGTAGTCGGCGTGCCGAACACACATGAACAGGATGTAGGCCGGCAATCCTGGAATCAAGTTGACTGCCACACCACGTGGCTTCAGTTCTGGAAAAGGAAAAGCAAATGGGTGTAACCCTGAAAGTCTTCATGGGGTTGGCCTTTGAGATGAATCATGGAGTGGTCATGCTCAGGCACAAGGGCAAGTCACACACAGAGTTTTACAGCCGACTCAGGGAGAAATCCTGACCACGGGAACCCTACAGAATGCAGGATTGCTGCCTCCTGCCGTGACTTTCCCTTGAACTCCCTTCAACCACCTTCTCGATGTTCCCGCTGAGGCATGTCTCAGAGCCTCTCCAAACCACACTCCGGATTCCTCATACAAACTCTTCTTCCTTGGTCCTCACTACGTTAGACAACAGCGGCTCTGGCCTCCCGGTTTCTCAGGTTATAAATCTCATCATCTCTTTGGCCCATTTTTGTTTGTTCATTTGTTCTCTGAAACAAGGTCTCACTATGTAAACCAGGTTTGAACCTGTGATCCTCCTGCCTCAGTCTCCTCAGTTCTGGGATCACAGGCATGCAGCATTATGTCCACCTTCTTTGATCCCTTTCTTTGCTAATACCACACATCTAATCCATCAATGGCCCCTGCTGGCTTTACCTGCAGAGTACACCCTGAGTCTAGCCACTTCTCCCTGTATTTTCTAGATACCAGCCCAGCCAAGGCCACCCAGTCTCCCTGGCCTACCCTAACTGCCGGGTGATGTACTTCCCACACTATAACGGGGCAGAGCACTCCTTTACGAAAATGGAGTCAGATTATGTCACTCTTGTTCGGCAAATCCTCCAAGCAGCTTCTCATCCCACTCACCCACAAAATCCAAAATCCCCAGTGTGTCCTGTGCCCTGGCCTGGCTCCTGTCCCCGCCCAGCCCCCTCTGCTCTAGCCATGTGGCAGTCCCTGGGGGTGGCTCAAAGTGCCAGGCATGCTCCCCTCGGGGCCGATGGACACCTTGTTTTTCTGCCTCAGATTCTCTTTCCTAAGATAGCACCGTGGCTTGCTCCCTTACTTCCTTTGGTCTCTGTCCAAAGATCATCTATCACACAGTGTTTCCTGACAATTTTATATAAAACAATATACCTGCCTTTACTCTTTACTTTTCTTACCCTAAAACCGAACCAGTGGCTCCCTAACATTTTTGCCAAGTGGAGATCACGTTGCAAGTGAAGCTCGTCTGCACCCATCCTCAGTGCTAAGTTTAACACCACGAACCTGGAGATGTTAAAGCGGGCGTAACTGCCAGCCACGCTGCTGCCACCTGGCACCGGGGGAGGCTGCGGGAGAGGCGTTACGTATTTCAGTTCACCGCTCTCGGGGAGTGTACTCTCCCCTCAGCTGCCACCACTCCCTAACAGCCCCCTTACGGAGCCAGTGAGGCCACCCACGGCCTGATGCCCCTTTAACCTGCTGCAATCACCCCTTCTCATCTGCCCCATCCTTCCCCTCCTCTGCTGGGGTCCTTTCTGAAAAAGTACTAGACATGGCCACCTCCACTCCCTGGAGATCTGGGCTGACAGGGACATGTATGAATGCTTTGCAAAGCTTCCTGGCCGATTCCGACACACAGCCAGGCTAAGAAGGCCTGGCTTCTGGGATCCTCACAGGTTGGGCCCAAACACGTGTCCTTCCCTTCCACCTGAGCGACAGCACAGTGGGGTCCAGTTCACAACGCCGACTGCAGACCCTCATTTTAAATACTTTAAACATCAGTGAGAGTATTTCTCCCCACACCAGGAAGGCCTTTAGTCTCACGCAGAGTGCTTGCCTAGAATCAGGTTCTTAACAAGTTTTTGCTCATCCTCCTTCTTGTATTCCAGCATTCCTTGGAAGTCCTTTTCTTTCCTGGGAATGTTGACTGGACGGATAGGTTCATCAATGATCTGTCCTGGAGATATGTTCTCCATCTGGCCCACTTCATAAGAAACAAAAAGGAAGAGGAAAATGGTTTTTTTCAGATGGGAAAGATGAGAGGGTTCCACATTCCTATATTTTCAAATGAACTCAAACAGGCCATGACTTGCCATGTATACCACTTAATTGTCCTCTCTTAAAATATTTTTCTGCTAAAATTGGGTGGACAGATAGCAAATGTCATTCGGACAGCCATTAGAGTGTGATATTATTAATATCAAATAACCTTACCTGATTGAAAACTGTTTTTCTTTTTGTAACAAGGTTTACTTCATTAGAGTAAATGTCCCAGAAGTATGTAGTTAACATATTTGTTAACTAACTTCTACTAATCAGAAATTGTTAAATACATATGGACTTCAACTCACAGAAGGAAAAATAAAAACAACATTCTAGAAAGGGACAGTGAGAGTACCATTAGCTGAAGAACCTAATCATTACAAGCAAAAGAACATTTATTTTACAGTTTCTTCACACCAGCTGATCTGAATATCAATAATTTCCCAGAAAGGTCTCAAAAGGCAAACACCTTTCTTCCACCACCTCTAATTCCCAAAGAAATGGGCAAATAAAAACCGCTATTTAATATGAATGACTATTATTGTTGTGAGAGCTGGATGCCCTGCTATTGAGTTGTAATCATCCAAGTACAGCCCTGTCAGGTACTAAAGCTGGTCACTACTGTCTATGGTAGCAGCTGGAGAAGAGTTAGGCTAAGGATAAGAAGTCTTTGGTTTGGTCTCCTAATTGAGAGCTGAGCAGGAAACACAGGAGAGGTGAGGGAGCACGAGGTATCACTGAGACTGGACATGCACTAGCAAGAGGGTTTTTATCTGCAGGAAGGGGGAGCAGTTAGGAGATTAATTTAAGCACAGACTGAGTTCCAAGCCTGCTGGCAAACAAAAGGCAGATCAGAGCCACAGACATCCGAAGTTTAATGTGCTGACTCCACAGGGGATCAGCTGTGCTGTGCCACGAGCGCCACTTCTGGGGTTAGTGCAAGAGAGGTCACCACAGGGAACACCAGCACCTGCGGTGCTCTCACTTAGGAGCCTGGACTCAGTGACCCCCATCCACCGTGTGATGCAGCGTCACACACTGAGGCTCTCAGCACTGAAAACCTGGGGCAGGTGAAGTCACCACATCCACCACTGTGACACCTACAGAGGGATCAGACTGCGACTAGACAGATCGGGACCGTGCACCTGGGCACGATGCAGCCGGAGAGCCCCATGACTGGTCATAAAATGCACTACTTTACACAAGAGAAGAGGAGACTCGACTGTTCAATTTTACACTAATTATCTCCAGGGTCAGTTTAAACACAACACTGAGTATTAATGAAGCTGTGGCCTCCGCAACTCAGACAGGTGCGTGTAAAAAGTGATAAAATCCCGGACTAGTAAATATGCTACCAGTCACCAAGGCTACAGAGATGATTCCAAAAGGGCGAACTGGGAGGAAACAAATTAGGTTTACTGACAAATGCACATTATTTGGACTCCATGTAACCCAAAGATGATGTTTCAATGTACTGATTTTACAAAATCTAAGATGCCACTTATTAGAGATACGCCATTTTATTTATGTACACCAAAAGAGGAAAACCACTGCCAATTAAGCTATAATAGATCATATACCAGTAATTGTTCTTTTTTTCTTTTTGGTGGTTTGGGGATTCAACCCACCATTTTCGTACTGAGCTATATCCCCAGACCCTTAAAAAACAACTTTTTTGGGCCGGTGAGATGGCTCAGCGGCATAAGCGCCTGCCTGGCAAGCGCAAGGTCCTGAGTTCGACTCCCGGAACCCACATAAAGGAAAAAAAAGGGCCAGTGATATCGCTCAGCGGCACAAACACCTGCTTGCAAGCGCGAGCTCCTGAGTTCGACCGCCGGTACCCACAAAAACAAAAAATAAACAAAAAAACTTCTTTTTTAAATTTTGAGACAGGGTCTTGCTAATTTGCCCCAGTTAGGCTGGAATTTGAAATCCACCCACCTCAGCCTCCCAGAGTTCTGGGATTATAGGCTTGCACCACTACACCTGGCGTACATCAATAACGTTAGAGATGGTAAAATGTTAAACATGGGCACATCAGAATTTATGAAATATGGTAAATATTTTCACTAAGAGAGCTCATATTTTAAAAAGAAAGTTTCACTTTCCTTTTGCAAAATCTCAAATCAGAATATTTTTGGCTCTGTAGAAAAATGTCAGACAAAATGTGCTGTCATCTTTAAAATTTTTCTGCCTGACTTCTCCCTAGAGAATTAAGTCTTTATAAAAATTCACAGACAATCAGTTCAATATAAAATGGCAACTTTTATGTAGCATCAGGAAAATAAAAGCCTGGGATGGAAAAGCCTGGGCACCGTGCCAGTTTCCAAGCCCTTCAGAGACCTCAGGTTGCTGTGTGGGTGTTTCATGTGACAGTACCAAGATGCGGGCCTTGAGGAGCACTCTCCAGGCCCAAGAGCCTCGCTCCACAGTGGGGTCAGGGTCCCACAAAGGGCCTCTGGGCACCAGTGAGGCCACGTGCTCTTCCCCAGAGCAGTCCCCTATGGAGGTGAGGGACAATGTCGCATGTGGACAGCAGAGGCCAGGCCCGCCCCAGACAGTGGGCCTGCGGGCAACTGGACCTGAACGTCATCCTCAGAACTGTGAGAATGGGCTTCTCCTGCCACCGAGTCTGAGGTGTTTAGCTAGAGCAGCACAAACGGACCATCTATACTGACACCCTCCCAGAAAGGTGGGAAGCGATTCCTGCTGCCCTTCTCTAGATTCTTACTCATCAACTCAGTGGGAAAGTGAGGCTGAATTTCACTGTTCTGGAAAGGGACATTGGAATGACTTTTTATGAAAAATTTATTTTTCCTCACTCTGGCACCAGGAAGGTCTTGACCTCAGGTTAACTCAACAGTCAGGTAAGGGCCTCTAGGCAAGGGCCTCCGAAGGCCTGGCTCCTCCTCCTGCCACCCCATGGGCAAGGCCCTGGCATGTCTCCTGTAGGGCTTCTGGACCTTCGTGCTGTCCTCATCTTCAAAAGTAACTGACGTTCGGGTGCTATGAGGTCTGAATCTCTAGACTATAAAAACTGAGATGCAACACCTACTCCTGGATTAAAATATAGCATGAGGCAGATCAAAATACTCCCCATTTGCTATATAATTTCTGCTAAAAATTATGTATGTTAGCACTTTTTTAAAAAGTCTGTTGGCTTTTTTAAAAGTCTTTAATTAAATGCAGCCCACAGGAGGAAGGAGAGCCATGCTATTCTAAACCAGATGGATGTACGCGTGTTAGAGCACACTTACAGAAACAAGCACAGATTTTCCTTTCTGGAAAGGGCTTCACTGCACAATGCGGCCGTCACTTCCTGTACACCGGGAGCTCAGACAAGGAAGAGAGATGTGCAAGAGAAGCCTGTGGCTTCCACGCCCATCTAAGAGCGGGCAAGGACACCCCTTGCCAGCACCCAGCCAGAGTCCATTTTGTTACCTCTCGGTTTGTAACACTCACTCAAAACATAATGTTTATTAAGAACTGTTTAAAAAAAAAAAAAAAAAAAAAAAAGAACTGTTATGTTTTTTCTTTCTTTTGTTTTAATCTAACAATTGCATTCTCAAATGCTACTTTTAGCTCTGTAGCTACCAGGATAGTTTAACTGATAAGGTTGTTCTCTGAAAGGCTTAAAATTAGTAATATCTTGAAGTATAATGTATCGCTTCAATTAAAAATATAATCAAAGAAAAATAATATTGAATAAATTATTTAAAACTTCAAATAAATGGCTTTCCTATTCATCCAGATTACTTATGTATGTCAAAGGAGCCATTAGGAACTGAACAAATAACTAATCTCACAAGTTTATATTGTTTAAATCAGTTTTTTTTTTTTTTTTTGTGGGTACCGGGGGTCGACCTCAGGACCTCGCGTGCCAGCAGGCGCCCGTGCCGCTGAGCGATATCACCAGCCCTTTTTTCATATGTGGGTTCCAGGAGTCGAACTCGGGCCCTCGCGCTTGCCAGGCAGGCGCGTAAGCCGCTGAGCCATCTCACAGGCCCTTAAATCAGTTTTTAAGTAAATACTCTGTTGTGTGATTATCATAAGGAGTGCACAGTTAACTGTAGGAAGTTTTCTGGGTTTTGAGTTCTGCCAATAATCAAGGCTTGTGCATATATGTGATCTGGAATTTCAGAAGGTTTAACATGATGTATGAATCATACAGTGCTATAGGGTTACATAAAAAATGTGGCTGCAAAGTGATTTTCTGATTTGTAAACAAATACTTCAGAATTTGCACATCTAAGGGAGCAATATCCTCTCCACGGTAACCATCCACATTGCCACATTCTAAATATTTCTGAAATTTGTTTAGTCACTTGACATTTATGGAAGGGTTATGATAGCCAGACATGATGCTAAAAGCTGTAAAAATAAAGAGAAATGAGGGCCGGTGAGATGGCTCAGCGGCTTAAGCGCCTGCCCGGCAAGCGCGAGGGCCCGAGTTAGACTGCCAGATCCCACATACGAAAAAGGGACCGGTGATATCGCTCAGCGGCACGGGCGCCTGCTGGCGCGCGAGGTCCTGAGGTCGACCTCCCGGTACCCACAAAAAATAAAAAATAAAAATAAAAAATAAAGAGAAATGAGAAGTATTTCCGTGCCCAGAAGCTCACACTCCATTATGGAAACCAGCAATTCAAGTGAGAAAACTGCTAAAATATGACATGACGAAGGCCACAGAAGTAAGCCAGACGGTGATGCCCAGAGAGCCATCTGGGTGATAGGGAGAGGCTACTCCCGAGGACACGACATGTGACTCTGGCCTCAAAGGAAGCACAGCATTTTGGCAGGCCAAAGAGAAAGGGGAGTCACAACAGGGCTGGCGTGCTGGAGCAGCAAGCCTCGCTCTCTCTAGGCCTGAGTCACGGGAGTGCTCTGAAGCATCCCCGGGGATGGGGAGTCCTCATCCTGGAGCCAAGTAAGAACTAAACAGAGTGACATCAGAAAGTAAGGCAAGTGGCCAGCTGAGCAGTATCATTTTTGGCCCATGTAAGAGCCTGCATAGATTTGAAGGCAATTCCAGCTTTGGACTGAGCTCTACAATGTCCCGAGCAATGAGAAGGTTGCTGGAAAAGCCTAGGGTCTAGCTGGAGCCTGTCGCTGCCAAGCATCGACAGGAGCTCAGTAAAAAGTACCAGAAGACGTACCGACTTGCTTGTTCAAGACAACTACAACAGCTGATCTTTGATGATTTCTCAAGGAGTCTTCCTATCATCATACAGAAATTATGAGATATTTAAAAAATCTTATTCTTTTACAATTGTAATTCATTTTTTTATTTATTTCATTTTTTCTCCATTAGGCTGTGAGTTCTCTGAGGACTCTATTGTATCCCTCTTCATATCTTTAATAAGGACAGCTAATACTAACAACTAAGTTGTACTTAGCATTTACTATTATGAGGAACGATTCTAAGTGTATTACCTGTATTAACTCAGTCCTTGTGACCCATGTCAGATAGACACCAATCCTTCCCATTTGACAGGTGGAAAAACTGAGGCAGAGAGAGGTTCAGCAACTTGCCCAGCATCATAGTATTGATAAGGGAAGAGTTAGGATTTGACCCTAAGAAGCATGCCTCCAGAATCCATGCCCTAATTGCCATGCCATAGTACAGTATAGAGCACAGAGAAATACACCTTAGGTGTTAGCAGAATGAATGTTCTCCCTTTGGAACTTACTATTACCAGGAAAGAACATTTTTCTTCACCTAGAAATGAAAATTTCTGCTCTACAGAGGCTGGGTTTGCCAAAAGCCATTTTTGTTATTATCCCTAACATTCCCATGCAAACCTCTATTAGGCCACTAGCACAGCAACACAAAACCAAGATTTAGCAACTGTCAGAAAAACATGTTTAAATACCTTCTAGTTCGCCAATTTTTTTGGCAAATACTTTGAGTTGTTTTTTCAGTTTCCGGACAGTCTTATCCTGTTTTTCCAGTTGTTCCATCAAATCCTACAGATCAAAATGAGAAATATACAGAAAGTTCAAAACAGGCCTTCTGAAATGCACCAAGGGAAAAGAGACAAGAGTCACAGAAACATCACTGTTAGTTTTAAACCAAAGCTCCAGGAAAGCTTGCCGGTGGAGCCACCACCCGGCTAAAACTGGCAGGCAGGGGAAGGACAGCCACGAAGAAAGCCAAAGGTTACAACACACAAAGCAGTCAAAACGTCCTTCACAGTGTGATGGGCTGAGGCTGACCAGAGTCCTTTCAGGCAAGCTACACGCGGGCAAAACCACTGAATATGTGCAAGCCATTGTTCCTCCAGCGGAATGGTTTCTTTTATAAAGGGGGGCTGGGCAAAAATGAATTTTGATGAAAGCACCAAAGGCTTTGTGGGAAGCTTTGAGGATGCTTGGATGCTTGGACTTAGGTAGCACTGACACCCATGCATGAAGCACGGTCTCTATGAGATGCACTCACCGGAGATGCTAACCTTAGCTTTGAAGCGTAAGAAAAGAAGTTTTAGGAATTAAAAGGTAAGTTGAGAAAATAACCAGAGAACAGGATAAAGAGTGGTCTGTTCTTGTGCAGAAAAATAAAGTAGCAGCTGTATAAATCACCCATGAAACTTTGCTCTGACACAGAGAAAAAAGGGGTAATTATGAATGCCCAGTGCAAAAACCAAAAATGGGAATCTGTGATTACTGAATCTGACAAAGGACTGTCGCAGACCACAAGGCACACTTAACGCCATCATTAAGAGGGAAGGGGACAGGTGCAGATCAGGAGCTCAGAAGGAGGTGAATCAGGATGTTTGTGGCTGTCACTCAGGGTGTGGAGAAAAAATGCTTCCAAACACAAGCACTCATCATCCTCTGGCTCAGACAGGAGTAGATTTAGACACCAGACCCGTGATTTGACAGGAACAGTTTTTAATGAAGTGTTAAGTTGTGCCTCTTGGATTTTAGTTCACCTCTCAAACACATTTGCTTCCATCACACTGTAAGCCTGGTGTTAATGACAAACCAAGTGTGACAATGGAGGAGGACACTGACAGAGGTGACACTGCTGGCTATGAGACAGCTGTGAGGAGAAACAGGTTTTGTGAACTTTTGGAAGAGACTCCTGGGGAGGGCAGGCAGTAGTGTGCTCTTCAGTTACAGAGGGCGAGGAAGAGCAGGAAGACAAAGAAGCACTGGTTTTACATACAATCATCCGTCTGTAAAGTGAAATCCGGTATGACTGATACTTCTTAGGGTCATCTGCATATAATTCCTCAAAATACTGAAAAAACAGGCACAATGGATATTTGTTTTCTTGTGTCTTTGAGGGAAAGCAACCTCTCAGCAAACTCAATTAAAAAATGTTTTGAAACATAAACAATGAAATTATCTACTCAAAGACTCAGATTTGTCACCTATCATTACCTTATTTTTCTAGTATAGATGGTCTTAACTCTATAGTTACAAACATTTTTTACACCCTCAAAGGAAACAGGTGCCACCCAGGACATTGTCACTCAGCCGATACACAGCATGGGTGTCCACACTCTGGATGGGCTGTCGCTTGGGTCTCAGCCTCCTGCCCTTCGACTCCAGGCCCTGCCTGCTCTGATGCACTCAAGCTGCTGCACCTTCCAGGGTGCCAGCGGCATGGAGAGAGTGGGCAAAGCTAGTGCTGCTGTGCCTGCCCTCGCTGAAGAGGCGGCCCGGGGGAGGCCTGCTTGAGAGGAGGGAGAAAACCTTCTGTGTCTGTGCTGGGGGTGGGTGGGTGGTGGATGTTATGCAAGGCAAAATTTCCAGGAGCACTAAGATCTGGGCTGCTTTAACATTCTGCCCAAGTGCCTCCTAAGGAAATGCACAATGCAAACTGAGGATCCATAAGAAGCTTGAAAAAGTCCATCATTTCCTGTACTGAAGTCTGAATCCATGCTGTTGAATTAGTAGTCAGTATAACGGCAGGAGTAATAGTTGATCTGTAAAGGATTCCCCAAACTCAAACTCATAAATTAGACTCTTCCAACTTAGAATGTGGGGACTTGACTTATTTCCACGTTAGCTATGAAAAACTGACAAGAAAAGTAAAACTGCAGACACGTTGCAGGGGAAAGGCTCATCAGTTCAGTCCTGGGACCTGCCACCCAGAGGCATTTACAGTCCACGGATCCACCAAGCGCCTAGTGTTTTCGGACAACCATTTATGAGCACAGAATCTGTACACTGACTAGTTAACATTATATGATTCAGGCCAGCCATTTATCAATTCTTAGTCATCAAAGCATTGTTAGTTTAATTGAAGCAGTGATACATACAAACGTAATGAAACACCATTCCAAAAATATTTTATGATTCAGAAGATTCCCCCAATTGGAAAGAGTTCAAATACCCACCTCATCCTCTCCCCACACCCTCACCGTGGAGCCTGGCACAGAAAGACGCCTGTGAACAGAACACCCATGGGCTTTGCTTCCAATCCACAGCACGCATGGGCCGAATGAATGACCCAAGCGAACTACTTGTGTATCAGTGATCACTAACAGTAATGGAGGGGTGATTCTGATTGTTAAATCTTCAGAAAAACTCTAACTATCTTATTATAGATCATTAAGAACCTTAATATAAAAAAAGACATAAATCACCAACAGTACCAAACAACTTTTCTCAAAATCAGCCTGTCTTTACATTATAGATGTTATGTAGACATGTCGAATTATAATTGTTCAATGATTTTTACTGCAGTAAATGTTATCTGTCAAACTTAAAAGATTCTTAAAACTACAAATTTATAATAAAAGCTATTATGTGACTGACAAAGAAAGAGCTTAGAAAAATTTTCGGTTAAAAAAAATAAAAGAAACAAAGAAAAGGAAAAGAAAAAAGACTCCATGTCAGTGTTCAGAATCTGGCAAAGGAAAAAATCCACATTTATGGTCTAAGTTCTGCCTGGGTGAGTAAAAATGTGCACCCCTTGTCCTACCAGTGTCAACCAAAGCCCCTCTCGGTGTGCCAACCTCAATGGCAACCCTACTGTCTACAAGGGGCAGAGGCTTCTCTGGCCTCAGTGGCTGCTTAGGGACCAAATGGAAACACAGTCGTCCCTGGTCTCTGTTGTGACAATCATGTAAGAAACCTACTGAGAAGGGAGAGCCTGTGTAGCTGATGAAGGGAACAGGTAGCCTGGGTCTGGAGCCAACAGAAGCCCAGCATGGGGTCAGGGATCTCTGCAGCCCCCTGGAGAGCACTCAGACCACACATTCCTATTCTCCTTCCTGCCTCAGCGAGAGTAGGGGGTGCAAAGTTTGGAGCAGGGCACCAACCACCAAGAAACCAGGAGCCCAGGCGGGGCCTCACCCTCCTCACCAGGTTTTCATTGGTCAGCCGGGTGATCTCGTGCTGCAGGCTAGCCTCGATGCGGGCCTCTGGGGGCAGCTGCAGGTTCTGGGCCAGCAGCTGCTGCTGCCGGTTATTCTCCTCCTTCAGGCTCTGGATCTCCCCACGGAGGGCCTCGGTCTCATTCTCGTGGCTCCTCTTCTGCGACTGCAGCTGGGACTCCAGAAGCCTGTGGGGGAGCCACACCGGTAAGAAGGGGAGGGGATACTGCAAGTCCCTGCCTAGTGGGTACGAGGCCTCATGCTCCCTTGCTAGAGTAAGAAAAGTAGTACTCATGCATCTTCTGACTTGATGAAAGTCAAGTAACTCAAATTGGGGCCAGAGATACAAACAAATACTCTTGCATTGGCATCTGTCTAAAGGGTATGAAGTTCTGAGGTCCCCAAGAAACATAAGGGTTTCAGTTCTTTTGAAAAGTTCATAGGAAATGACTTTAAAAATTCAAAGACATAACTTTAGTCTGGCCTGCTATATTTACACCTAGCATTTAAGTTGGCAAAGACAGTATCACTGCCACAAAATAACTGCACTTTAAAGAGCAAGATCATCAACTCCCCATTTAATGAAATCTGCCTTCAAGGAGGACAGTTACTAATTCCAGTGAGAGGGTGAGAACATGGTCCCATTTTTATATTCTACTCTTATCTCTGAAGGACAGAAAAGCTGAAGTGTTACAATGGAACGTACACAAATTTACCCAAATCCAGACAGTTCTGTTATACATAATACATATATTTGTATATATATATATATGTATATATGTATGTATGTCACATTCTCTTTCCCTATAAATTGACACTTCAGTAATGGAACCCTAATAAGACATGGCTTTAGGACAGAGTAACAGGACAACAGTGGCCCTTGCTCCTTGGAGCAAGCAGGTGGCCAGCTGTGCCCACAGTAGACCCGGGCAAAAGCAGCGAGGCCCCAGGCTCGGTGTGGCTCCCCTTTGCCACGACACCCACTCTTACCCTCACTCCTTTTCCTTTTCTAGACACAAAACAAGCCATGGCTGGGAATTAACCAACATGAAGAAAGAAAATCATTCTTTTATTCTAATTGCTTTGGTTGCCAGCTGCTGGGTAAAACTTACCGATGCAAGCAAACTGTTAAGAGCAGATTAGAAATATTCTAATGATTACACAATTTTAAAAGAGTTTGAACCAATGACACTGTAAAGTTAATGACAGTAGTTTATGGCTAAAACAAACAAAGCAGAATAAGCAGAAGACCCTTGAACAAACAGTACATTAAGTATTTTTGCGTTTTAATCACTAAAATGGAGTTTTTAAGACACAAGTATCACAAGCAGATGAGTATCTATTAGAAAGAGGTTGCTGTTTCAGTTTTGCTTTCTTCCCTTAAACATATGAAATGTGTGTGGAGTTTGGTAGTTTTCCTACACTGTAAACATACAACAAACCCTGATTTGCGGCTTCTCGTATCTGAATTTCATGATAACCACACAGAATGCCACGTCATGCATGCGACACTGCTCTTAGGCAGCATCACAATGTGCAAGAAAGTGGCCACACTGCCATCGGCACATGTACCCCACAGAGGGATCTTTAGTACAAACATGCAGCTGCTATCTAAGGAATGAGCCTTAGTACCCCCATCTCAGTAATTTGAGCTCTAGTTAAAAGAGTGTTTTCCTATCAACTTCTAGAGAGAGATACTCACAATTTTTAGATATTCAAAAACTCTAGATAGCACCATTTCTTAGTGAAATAATTCTTGTATTCACCATTAATCAGTTTTGGCCTTAATGGTATCTATTAGTGGAGAAGGTTTTAAGGAGGTGTTTGGCTGAGTATTCTAAGTTTTACTGGAAGTAAGTTACCTAGGAAAGTAATTAATGCACACGAATCAGGAGTTAAAGTCACGAGGCCACTGTTAGTAAGGAGAGCAGCACATGAATAACATTCCATTTGAGGAGACAAATATAACCTGTTGGCTTGTTTTAACCCTTCATAAACCAGCCACAGCTCTCCGTCCTCATTCAACTCATGGCAATCCAGAGCAGGTGGTCTCCATGTAAAAGGAAAAACAACACAAACACAAGGGGTACAGGGTGGTGGTGAGATGATGACGGTCAGGAGCAGCACATGGTATTCAGTATCTTACAAAGTGAACAAGATTGCATCTATTAATTACACACAACGAAGACATTACCATGGAAATAATTTCTGGTTACTTGTTTAAAATGGGTATGTAACATCACATGTAAATAAGTAGAAATTAGAGCAATATACTTTTCCAGAAAAAATGAGAAGTGACTGAGAAGCGTGAGAGAGACTGTCTTTAACCCTGCACATCAGAGTTAGGCCCCGACTAACTGTGATGACTCGGAGAGAGCGAAGGCTCTGGCTGCTGTCTTCCTCTGCCAATCCTCACCACTGATTTCAAAGTGGAGTTTAGATCTTCTGAGGAGGAACTCTTTTAGCTTAATAAGATCTGACTTCTCATTTAAAAAGTTCTTACAGAAGTAACATAAATAAGAACACATCCAAAGTTCCCAGCTTTTATGACATGATTTAAAAAATTCTGTCAAAAATTTAAAAAATTTAAGATTTGGAGTAACTGCTTTTAGTATTGGAGATGTGTCACATTTTACTAAAAGTAGTGTAACTAACAGACAGCAATGGGAGAGCTGACAACAGTTTTCATAAACACAGTATTTTCTGAGTATTTGCTAAGCTCTTTGCCCAGTCCCCCAGGGTCTGCCATGCCCACGCTGAGGAAGATGGAGGCTGAAGACAGAGGCTGAGGAGGAGGTTGAGGAGGAGGCGCCCACCCGGGACAAGGAGCCCAGCACCGTACTCTCGCTCCATTTCCAGAACGTAAGTTTGAGGGAACCTTCTTCTGTTTTCCACCTATTGTCTCTCCTGAGAGAGTTTGTCTGTTTCGAGGTTTCAACAGTTTTATTATACACTGATAAATTTTCAAATGTCTACCTCAGCCCATACTCCTCTCCTGGCTACAGGTCTAGCATTCAACTGCCAATGGATTCTCTCCTTGGATGTCTTCCTGGCTCCCTGCGTTCAGGGTGCGTAAATCTACTGACACCGTTCTGCACTTGCTCATGTTCTAGAAATGGCTTCCCCATCCCTCGCCCACACAGGCAAGCCACCACAAGGCTTGTGCCCTCATCTTTCTATGTATCTCTCAGAGTGCCCCATTTCTCTCAGCCCCACCTGCCACGAGCCAGTCGCTGGATTACAGAAAAAGCCTCTTAACTGGTCTTTTTTATGTTTTTAATCTGGTTCTGTCACAACCTATTCTTTAATGTAGCAGCCAGGGCTAGCATTCTAAAATTCAAATCTCATCACATCCGCCACCTACTAAAAACCTCCCAATGGCTGCCACTATCTTTGGAAAAAGATGCAAGCCCTCCTGGCTGTCTGCCTGGAGCTCGTCACCTCTGAGAGGGCAGAGACTGCATCTACCCTGCTTTCCGCTGTGCTCCCAGTGAACGGCACAGGGCCTGGCTGGAAGTGGGCACCCCATGCCTACCTCGTAATTGAATGGTCAAGTGGATGGATGAGGACTGCAATACAGCTCTTTCATAATAACACGTTCTTACATATAAAGAGATGCTGTTAATTTACATTCATAAGTTAAAATTTTAGTTTGACCAAATACTTCCATGAGCATTCTCCACCCTTGCCCAGAAAAGTAGATAAGAAGTGTCATCCTTTTTGCACGGCAAACATCTTCACTTAGTGAAGTATTTATGTACACCAATCCTGACACTGTCCCCACACTGACAATACACAGCTCCAGAACTGTGTTTCTGTGGTCCTCACTGCTGTGTGCTCTCAGAATGGTGCAGCATGCAGTCCTGTGTTCAGAGTTTGCAGCACTCCCACCTCTGTTAGGAAGTGGGCGGCAGTAAGGCAGACAACATGAGCCTTTATTCTCCCACTGTAGAAGCCATGGCACCCCTTAGAATAGTGAGGCCACCACTGAAGTAATTCCATACACCCTATCACTTCTCCTCACTTAAGCATCAACTGCTGAAAGCTGCAGATACCCCTATAAATCTTCAAATAACCATCCTGAAGAACTACCCATAATATGGAAAGGACTATCCAAGCAGTCCAAACTAAGCAATGGGTTTTCCTATCAAGGTAGCACCTCAAAGTTAAGCCCCTAAATATACAAAAATACCTTCCCTTAACATAAGTAACATTACCTCTGACACTTCTAATCCATGAAAGTCCCTAATTCTATAAAAGGGATTTTACTGGGATTAAATTGGAAACTTTGATTCTCTCTGAAGATCGGCTGATGTCTAATACAGCAATGAATAAACAAGCTGACTTACTGTGTAAGAGGCTGGCTTAAAGAATAAAGGGCAATACAATTAAACCAAAATGAATAAAAGAATAAACTTACCTATTTGTTTCTTTCAAACCAATGTATGCTTGTGCAATTTCACCTTTGTCTTTCATTTTTTGTACATCTTCCAAAAGTATTGTGGAATCTGTCATTGTATTCTGAAAGGGGAAAGGACACATTTCCATATTAGAACTCAACTCAAAGGCCTTGGATCACAGGCAACACATGCCTTTCCTCCAGCGGGGGTGGAGTGTCTGTGCTCTCCACACCTGCACCGCATCAGAGCCTCACTCCCAGCACACATGACGCCCCTCTCCTGAGGATGCCCTGATTCTACCACAAAGGTGCAGAAAGTCCAAGGACCTTGCCCTGTGAGGACAACTGCTGATGGGATCTTTGTCATCTACATCATGTGAAAAATGCATATGCACACATGGATACATAGCATAGGAAAATAACCAGGCAACAATTTAAAGAAAAGAACAACACTGCTCTTAGTACTACTTTCTGATCAGTTAGAATGAAACAAACACCCAATTAAATACAGAAAGTTTGACATAAAACTCGTTTTTTCCATTAAAAACAGTAAAAGGAAATAGTTTTCAAATGATATGCTTGTCTCTGAAAGGAAAAAATTCCTTTCTATTCCACAAAGGGCGATTCTCAAATTTTTAAGACCCATCAATCATCTTTCAAAGACCCAAGTTTCGATATCAAATAATGCTACCCGCCTGCTCTAATATCTGAGGGCACACGGAGTGGTTTTGAGCTTTGGAAAACTAGGAAACTAGATCTAATTAGCTAGTCCAAGGGAAACTAGGCTTCTTCACATGCTGTTCTCCTAGGGAATAACAGCCCGTTTTTGCCTACTTTAGATAAGATGTGGCAATGGGGATGCAACTGGATTTGGACCACAGTGTTAGGAAATTCCTGTCTCACTGCTCAGAGTTCGGGAGTTTGTTTCTCCCAAGTAAGAGACCAGAAGTTCTGAAATATTACACCTTACAGCATGTATGGAAATCCCAGCAGTATCTTTCACCCAGTAGCTGAAAAAAAGATGTAATACAGCCAGGCTTCATGGTGCATGCTTGTTATACCAGCTACTTGGTAGGATGAGGCAGAAAGGTTGTAAATTTGAGGCCAGCCTCAGCAACTTAGCAAGACCTTGTCTTAAATGTAAAAGGGCTAGGGATGTAGCTCAGTGGCACAGTGCTTGCCTAACATGCACAAGGCCCTGGCTTCTGTCTCCCGTACTGCCCAAATAAAAAACAAAAATGATTTGGTAGAGAAATTTGACTTTGCAACCTCATCAGGATCCATTTTCATCCCAGCCACAGAGCCTGCGCACAGGGAGACGCAAAGGCGGTAAAGAAGGGTACTTAGCTTCCCAGCTCCTTCTCACCCTTGCTTGACTAACAAACCTCAGCTGGCAGAGGGGAGTCAGGAATGCCTGTGCCCTGGCAGGTGCTCTCAGGGAAGGGCTCCCTCCCACCTTGCATGTGGCCTCCATAACTATTATGGTGAGTCACAGCGCTATGATGAGCTAGAAGCCATGGCGAACTCTCAGTGATACAGACTGGCACCCACGGCAAACACTGTTTTTCCCACTGACTTTGAAAGAGGATGGGAGTCAAATAGAAAATTAACTTGTATATAACAAATTAGACTTGGTGGTCAGAAAGTATCAATTGCATATACTAGGGGGGTCTGTGAACCAAAGGATTAAATAGAAGTACTTAATAAAAGTTGAAAAACTTTATAATTACCTTGTCATCCTGAAAATCACAAGTTAGCAAGCACAAATGGAGAAAACAACAAATCTTTAGTTCCATGAATAAATTTCATCAATGAACCCTATTATAATAAGATAAAAGCTAATTTAAAAAAACAACCATGAGTTGTTTCTCCTAAAACTAAGCCTATAAATAAATTAACATTCATGAAACTGGAATATAATGGATATTAACCTATATTTACGTGATGGTGCCTTTCATTTCTTAGGGACAAACACTTGCAATTTTTTCTTGAGTTGATCTGGTGCTTTGGTTTTACAACAGTTCTGAGTACATCATAGAACGGTCCCCCTGGTAGTGAGCCTGGGTGAACTTGTATTCTAGGCCAGTGCGAGTTCCAGTCACACCCACTGGGAGGACCCTGGTCCAGGTGAAACCTCCCCCATGCTCTGGAGGTGGAGCGGACAAACTTGATCCAGCTGCTTTCTGGGCACCGTTTAGCACTGCCCTGCAAACTGCAAATTATCCCTGAGGTGTCTGAAGTCTCATTAGTGTGGTGGGCACTGTTTGAGGAGAGGACAAGGTTGACACCATGTGTAGCCTAGGAGCTGGCTAAGCAGGGACCTTGGTTAGACAGGGCCAGGCCATTAGGGGCAGGAGGGCACATGGGGGTGAGCATGTGTGACACCAAAACTGCGTGCCCTACTGGCTTGTTAAGCCACTTGCTTCAGTTTACTGTTCCTGAAGTTTCTTCTCAATTATACACAATTATTATTATTATTATTATTATTATTATTTATTTTTTTTTTTTTGGTGGGTACCGGGGGGTCGACCTCAGGACCTCGCGCGCCAACAGGCACCCGTGCCACTGAGCGATATCACCGGCCCCTTTTTCGTATGTGGGATCCGGGAGTTGAACTCGGGCCCTCGTGCTTGCAAAGCAGGCGCTTATGCCGCTGAGCCATCTCACCGGCCCCACAATTATTATTTGCAAATAAAAAAGAAACACTATCAGTTTGTCACCTAGGGACCAGAGGTAGGAATCCTTTATTCTTTTTTTTTTGTAATCTTTAACTATATATCATACTGTATATATGTTAAATTTTACAGAATATTGGGTTTCACTGTGGTATATTCGTACATGCATGCATCATACTTTGACCATAACCCTATCACCTTCTCTGATATCCTCCTCCCCTCCCCTTGACCCCCTCTTCTCATCTAACAGTCTGCAGAGGAAATAAGCACAGCCTTGCTTCTCCAGGTCTAGCTGAAGTGGCAGTCTTGGGGACCACCAGAGAGCGCTCTGGGGCAGGTGACACCTACATGGCCCAGCCAAAATGGAGAGTGTTCTTCTGAACCATCTCCACTTAAGACAACATTGCAATATTTAAAAAAAAAAAAAAAAAGCTGAGGCCTCAACGAGAGTGAAAATGTTCCTATGTGTTGGCTCCCTCAGGTCGGAGGGAAAGGGTGAGAAGCAGAGGCCTGGCCCCAAGCCCTTGCAGCCACACACTGTGCTCACCTTGGGCTGCACAGCTTCCTTCTGGCTCACCAGCTGGGACCTCAGGATGAGGACCTCCTCCTTGCGGACATCCAGCTCCTCGCTCACAGAGGTCAGCTGCTCCATGAGGACACGGTAGGCTGGTGCACCTGGAGCAGTCACTTCTGGGGCGCTCTTCTCACTGAGGGCCTTGCGTAACTCATTTAGCTCATTTTTCAGTTTTTTGTTTTCTGACTCCAGTTCTTGACGCTGAATGAGGAGATAAAGAAAAGTCCACTGCTGTCACCTCCACTTCTCCTTGGGAAGCTCAACTTCCCCACATGCAGGAGTTCTGCTGGAAGAAGACACCAGAACTCTGCCGTGAGTGGCTTCCTCGGTCTGCTGGGAACTGCTCTGCACACAAAGGGCATCTGACACCAAGTGGAACTGAGCAAGGTTAATGGTGGTTTGCATCATCAACCCGAATTCCAGAGTCAGGATGTATTCCAGGCCCAGAGAGACTGCTGACTCCCATGGGTGGGTTTAGCCAGTCCTAAGGAACCCAGGTTTGTGTGCAGGTAAACACCTGGGCAAGGCCAAGTGTCCAGGGTCAGGATGTGTCCAGAAATGAGACAGATGGTTGAAACTCTGAAATCTTTAGTGGCCTCTTATTTCTTTTATAACACAGAATGAAAAGACCACTGACATTTTAGGCTTTTAACTTGTAATTTTTTAAAAATTTACTATGTCATTTAAACTGATAAAGTTCCCTCTAGTGTTTCAATGACAACACATAATGCGTTTTCCTAACTTCTTTCCTGTGTGACATACTTGGGAAGCTGGTGGCACAGCCTTGGGAATGGGGAGATAGACTGAGTGCCACCTCCTCCAGCTACTCCAAGGGACACAGGGACCCTCACCACTCAGCACAGTCACACACCACACCCCCCTGGTGCCTCCAGCCAGCCCTCTACACACACTGTTCAAAACATGGTGGCAGGAGCCCGGAACAGAAAGGCAGCGGCACCAAAACACAGTGTCACAAGGCACCAGCTGGGAAACATCCAAGTAGACAGGCATGTGAGTCTGCCTTAGAAAAGCATCATGGTGCCTCAGGTAGCACAATGCAGGCGATGGCAGTGGAAGTGAGATACTCTTGTATTTATTGTTTCTTCCAAGAGAACAATCTTGGGTTTGCAGCACCATATTAGGTCTTTTGAGATACATCAAAAAATTCCTTTTTTTCTAGTCTAAGAAAATGTAACCATTTCTGTCCTGAACTGATCAATTATTTCGTGAAGATGAGAGCTCCCTCCTACCCCCCATCTTGTATCACCACAATCAGGTTTGTACTGCCCGTTTCTGTAGTAGAAAACACATAAAGGTCTTTACTATGTGGCCTAAGCTCTGACACAGGTTTCCAATCTTTAATGTGCAGCAGAATCACCTTGAGTTCTTGTTAACACTCAGACTGCTGGGCCCTACTGCCAGAAGTTCTGATTTAATAGGCCTAGTAGTGTGGGGCCTGAAAATGTGCATTTCTAACAGATTACCAGGTAAAACTGATTCCTCGGGCCGGGGGACAAAGTTTTGAGAGCCAGTGATCTAATATTTTGTGACTCTGGGCTTCAACCATAGTACAGAGAGGTCTTTATTTGTCCCTGCGCACATGAGTGGGAGAAGGTCTGCAGACCAGACTGCTCCCCTCGGCTTCTGTCCCCCCATATCCAATCAGATTTTGACGGCAGCAGATGGGGCATTTGAGCCCAGGTTATTGTACCCTCAAATGGCAGCTACTACTTCTGTTCCAGAAGTCTAGACTTCGGTCTGACTGAAACAGAATTTATGAAAGGAAGCCACTCAGGCTACAAGTAATGCTGAAGAATGCTTTAGATGGGGTTTCTGGGGAAACCCCACCTTAAGGGCTTCTCTGAGAAAGACAGGGTCTGCACAGGTCTCTTGCAAAACTAGATAGCCAAAGTCCTGGCCAGAAACTTCCCATTACCTTGAGGGACTCATACTCCAGTTCTGCACCTCTGATTTGTGGTCCTTCTTCTTCCTGGGGAAAAAATAAAGTAAAAACTTGATATTTTGTCACATTTTTACTCTTAGAACAGTTACTTTTTCTACAAACACAGTGAAGAAGGTTTAGCCCTCACTGCTTTAACCGAACTACTAGATAAAAGCACAGATGTGACAGCATGGGGTACAAAAAGCTCCTCCTGGGATGCTTCCCCACACATGGGGGCGAGACGGGGCACACCTTTGCCTTGCTGCGTAGCACCTGCTCCTCCTTGCGGTCTAGCTCGTCCTGCATCACCTGCTTCTCCTGCTCCAGCTCTGTGACCCGCTTCTGCAGCTTGAGGAACAGTGACATGTCCAGAGGCACCTTCTTCTCACTGAGCTCCTAAATCCCAGAAATCACAAGAGTCAAGGCAAGCCAGGAGACCTCACCATTGAAGAAAGGATGGACAGGAAAATCCATAGAGGAAATGTCAATACCCAAAGAGAATATATACAGACACAAGCTCCTCCTTGCTAACAATTGGAGAAATGCACATTAAACACGGAGGTACTGCTTCTCCCTTAGGAGGCTGGCAAAGACTAAAAAGATTAATGTCCTGTGCTATCAACAGTGACTCTATGATACTGGTAGACACAGAAATAAACTTCTGAAAAGGGCAATTTAGCTGTTTTATTAAAATTTAAATGCATACCCGTTAAGCTAGAAAAATCAATGTTTAAGAGTGAATCCCACAGTAATACTCATACAAGTAAACAAAAATAGATGGAAAAAGATATCCACTGGAGCATTTCTGTAATTGCAAAAAAACTGGCACAAACCTGAATGTCAGTCAACAGAATTACTTACTTTTAAAAGAATTAACCTCAGTCTGAAATAAATTCCTGATAGCCCATATTGTCTGTGCACATGTTAAGGTGTAAAAGGGAATTCTGAAAGAAATTATCTCCATCAAAATTATATTAAAAACTAAAATGTGGGGCCGGTGAGATGGCTCGGCGGCGTAAGTGCCTGCCTGGCAAGCACGAGGGCCCGAGTTTGACTCCCGGAACCCACATACGAAAAAAGGGCCTGTGATATCGCTCAGCGGCACGGGCGCCTGCTGGCGCTCGAGGTCCTGAGGTCGACCCCCGGTACCCACACACACAAAAAAAACTAAAATGTGGGGCTGGGGCTATTGCCCAGTGGTAAAGCATGTAGTAGATGTGCAATTCCCAGCACCCGAACCCCACTACTCTGCGTACTGGCCAAAATTACATGCAGTAAGTATGTATGTACACAGCCGACCAATCACACACAGGTCACTTTGGAAATGTTCACTGTGAACAACATCACGGTCACATCCTACCGTTAGGGACAGATGTCTAACATGTACCTCTGTCCTCGACGGAACATCCTCAGTTTCTGCAATCTCGGAGCTAAAGATGTATTCAGATTCATTGCTGCTGTGAGTGGAGTCTGTTCTCTTGTGTCCAGGCTTAGGCACAGTCTGCAAGGCAAGCAACCCAGGTATAGAAAATACAATACAATTCAACCAGGGACAATTCAAAGTGCCCTCCTCGTCTCGGTTGTAACCCCCACAGACTTGTGCTGATGCCTAAGTGACCTGTTCCACGTTGTCCTGACAAAGTCCGTACAGAGGGCAGGACCAGCAGAAAGGTATACACACGGCATGACAAGAATACATACGAAACCAACCACCTGGAGGAAAATTATCTGTGATTATTAGAAAGTTCCCTTTGAGGAAGTTATTAGAAAGTTCTTTACAGTTTTGAGTGGCCTGTCACACTGGGGCAGCATCCTTTGTCCATGCAATGACTTTTGTATTGTGATCAAACAAAGCTTAACAGAAAGTTCAGAAAATTACTGAACAATATGCACGATCACTATACTGCGTGGTAAATGGGCATAAATGGTAAAGGGGGTGTTCACATTCTGCCACATTTATGCATGAAGGTTATGCTCACTGTCTCTGGAGGAAGCAGTGAGAAGAATGGGCAGTAGGCAGGAGGCAAGGAGGCTGTTCTAAGAAAACCCCTCAGACCCCTGGGTTATTTCGGAGCCCAGGTGAGACTTTTACACCATGTGATAACTACAAAATCCACACTCAGAAAGCTCATGTGGAACAGTAAAGTCAAACAGTTAGAGCCCCAGGCTGGCCCAACTTGTATCTAATGCATAAGGAAGCCCCAAAGAAAATCCCCAAACCTCCAAAACTCCAGAAGCAGAAGTGTGCAAGAAAAAGGAGAATCACCAGACAGAACGGCAAAGACAGATTTACTATTTTAAGAATGCTTGTTGGGCCGGTGAGATGGCTCAGCGGCGTAAGCGCCTGCCTGGCAAGCGCGAGGGCCCGAATTCGACTCCCGGAACCCACATACGAAAAAAAGGGCCGGTGATATCGCTCAGTGGCACAGGCGCCTGCTGGCGCGTGAGGTCTTGAGGTCGACCCCCTGGTACCCACAAAAAAAAAAAAAAAAAAAAAAAAAAGAGTGCTTGTTACTTACACTTTCCAGCAAAAGCCTACTGTTGTATGGGATGATATTTAACAAACTTACTGCATCATCAAGAATAACAGGTAGGTACATATAAACACTAGGACAGTGATTTTTAATAAATTTATTTAAAATGGATAAGGGCTGGGGATATAGCTAGAGTAGAGAGCTTGCCTAGCATGTGTAAGTAAGGTCATCGGTTCCATGCCCAGCACCAGAAAAAAAAAAAAAAAGAGAGTAAGTTCCTCATTTATTCCCAGGTGGATTTATCATTAAACAAGAAATAAAGTCTGAAGGGAAGAACACTGTTTTCTGATTCTGGTTCCCTGGACTGAGACCAGGGTGTTGAACATGTGAGGCAAATGCTCTACTGACTGCAGTAGCCCTGCAGAGTGGCCCTGCTACTTGTTATTTAAAGTAACTTCTGGTCCCAGGGCAGTGCTTAAGTGCTGTGGGTCTGAAACTGAGAGCTGGGTAAGACTCCCAGCTCAGCCACTTGTCCCTCCCCTGATTTCACCGGGCCTCATTTCATCATTACAAAGAAATAATACATCTGTCTTGTGGGCCTTATGTGTGATGAAATGAAGAGTGTGCAGGTAGAGTGTAGCAGAGTGCCTAGCATATAACAAGCATTCAATTACTTTTTTTGTGTGTGTGTGGGTACCGGGGGGTCGACCTCAGGACCTCGTGCACCAGCAGGTGCCCATGCCGCTGAGCAATATCACCAGCCCCTTTTTTCATATGTGGGATCCGGGAGTCGAACTCGGGCCCTCGCGCTTGCCGGGCAGGCGCTTACGCCGCTTAGCCATCTCACCGGCCCAAGCATTCAATTACTGTTAGCCAGTACTGCTGTAACTGTTAAGAATCTGCAGTAATTCAACAACTTCCTTGACAGTGATCTTTTAGTTCTCCAAGTTTTTAGGGCTCTGTTTCCCTGTTCATGTGTTATTCAATTATAAGGACATATACTTGATCATCATGTTCCTCAAGATCTGTACCTTGCTCTTCTTCTGCTCCTTACCTCTCATTTTCCCAGAATTCTTCCTCCTCCAGAACCTGTATATTCCCTTTGCCAATACTATAATTCCACTGTGGACACGCTGGGTTCCTTCTTTAGTCTGGAATTATCTTTAGACACTTCTCAAATCCAAATTCCCTTGCCTCACTCTACTTTCACTGTTAGCTCTCTAGCCCTGGATCAATCTTTTCATCACTGCCTCTTGTGCCTATAAACTCTGGACAACTGAATGTTTTTGGAGCAAAAGTCTACGCCCCTTCTTATACTAAGGCTGACAACCCTACGCCCTGGTAATCAGTGACACTGTTAACTCATTAGTGTCCTCTGGCCTACGTATCACACAGATTATGGGAAGTCCTTCACTCTATCAAATCCCCTCCACAGTCTCCTCTGTTCTTCTGAAAAGTCTGTTCACTGCAAAATGCAACACTAGCTCTAGACTGCAGCACTGAGTGCTCCACCGCAGAACAGATGAAGTATTAGCCAAGTGCCCATCTGTTAGCTGCAAAGTTCTACCTGAACATTAAAATACGGAAGTGCTGTTAACATGTTAGTTGCTCTATATTATAAAGTCAGATTTTTTTTTTTTATTCTCTGCAATTGTTGGCAAAGGTTCTCTGAAAAGACTACAATCTTAATTACATCTGGAGATGGGAAAGGTGATCTAACAAGAGCTGAGCTGGAAGCAAGCAACCTCTAATCTTCCTTTCTCTGCTTTTTCCTTTCTCTGACCATTTTGGGACCCAGGAGGTCTGAGAGTGAGTCACAGGCATACAGTGGTGAGGAAGAAGGGCTGAGAAATTAGAAACCAAGCATCTAAACTACCCTTGGAGCACTGCTGGGACCAAACACATGGCAGGAGGGGGTGACAATTTCTAAAGAGCCCCACAACCTCGCAGGTACCCCTAGAATATGCTCAGAGAATGATACACATGGCACATGCTTCTCTTGCTTCATTTCTGTAATTCACAAGGTACATGCTATTAAAAAATCTAAGAAATTCTGTAGGAAAAAAATCTGTTTAGATTGGTTAATTAACACATTTATCTGATCCCAGAATCATTTTTCTTTTCCAGTGCTACTTATTCCAAGGAACGATGGCCTCAAAAATACCCAGTGGGATGCAAAGCTCAGCTGTAACCCTAACTGAAACTGGTTCACTGTAAGGGCAGGCACGGTTACTAGTAAAAAGAGTAAGTAAAGATACCCTAGAATGCAAGTCTGGGAAATGTGAACATTAAATGAGAGGCAATGGACTCTAGACAAGCTACCAATGACAGAGTGTGGAGGAAGGAAGGTTCCACCGGGCAACCGCTACACAGAGAACAAGGAAGACGAGGCCTAGCAAGGGTTCTTCAGCTTGCCAGCTGTGAGGACTACGCTGACCCGCTCCTGCTTCTAATTTCTCTGTCACATAGAAGTCAGGGTAGATCAGTGCAGTTTGAAATAGCAGTCCAACGTGGGATTTACCTTAGCTTTTTAACCTCTTTCAGACTAGATTTTCTCATCCGCACAGGGATGAGAACAGTCTTCTATGTTACACAACCTCTTTTGTTTTGACTTTTTAAGCATCACATTTTAAAGAACTTTGTCAAGAAGGCCCACGTGGAAACCAAATCTGAAGCAAATACTGTACCCCACAGATACTGAACTACTTTGCTTTCTGTGAGAGGTGTTTTAGCACATTTCTGGCCATTTGTGCCATTATGTTACTTTAAGAGCAATACTTCTAGGGCAGTGATGGCGAATCTTTTAGAGCTTTCAATGATACCGACAGCTGCTGAGGCACACTGTAGGGAATAGGAGAGCTAGGGGATCTGTTTCCTGAGAAGTAGAGCTGTTCCAAGTGCAAAAAGCACATGGGCGTAGGTAGCAGAGTCCTTGAAACAGATACTTTATTACAAATAGAGGCTGACTTTTTTTTTGTAGGAATTTATCTTGGAAATTATAATAAAACCCAGTGGGGGAAATAATTACATAAATATTTGCTTTATATGCAAACTTTATATTGAAACATTCAATATATAAAACAAAGTCCTACTATCCTGATGTTTCTATACTACCTTAGGTTCAATCTTTACAGCAGGTATTTGCTCTTCCTGAAGTACTTACGAATGAAGTTCCATGGTTTCTGGGAATTGATATGGTCCACTAGATGGGGCAGGGGGGGGACAGATGCAGAAAACCACTCTGGGGTTGGGTGATGGGGACATGGAGTATACAGAGGCTCCTTTTCCGATTCTGTTTGCTTTTGTGTATGTTTAAAATTTCTCTTTTCAAACAAGGAAAAGTGCTGGACTCACCACCATCAGGGCCATCTCTTCCCTGAGGTCATCATACCGCTCTTCCAGGCGACTGAACTCATTCAGGAGGTTCTGGTATCTCAGCCTCTCATCATTCAGATCGAGCTCCAGTTGCTTTGTTTCTTCTACCAGCTTCTTCTCCATTGTTTCTGAAGAGAGAAGGGACATGCACAACAAGGGCAGTTCCACAGACAGCAAGGCTGACTTCCAGTGTCTCTGTGTGGGATTTAACTTTTAGAACCCCTGTGGTCTGTGAAGAGTATCAAGTAAATGTAGGCTCAGAAAAACATGTTCAAGATAGAAGTAATCAGTTACTAGAGAATATCTAGAGTAAGTTTATCTAGAATGTTCTATAGCCAGTATAATAAACTAGTGTGACTAAGGCTGCAGTACATGAAAGAACTGAGTAGATGACTGTTGATATTGTTAATAAACTAATGTCTAATACATATGTTAATTCTTTATAAATTATAACCATTCTCATCTACCCCCAAAAACAGCAAATAGAATAAATGTCCACATCTACGGAGTTCCTCTATTTGAAAAATTAATTTTTTATTTTAGATTGGTAGCAAAGACTAGATGACCTGAGGATAATAACATTCATTTTTTTCAGCAAGAAATAAATGAATACGAACCAAGGCTCAGAAAAACAAATACTTTATGTTCTCACTTATTTGTGGAAAATAAAAAAAATTGATCTGATACAAGAAGAGTGTGAAACAGTGGTCACTAGAGACTGGGGAAGGTGGTGGGGAGGGATGAGACAACGGACACCAGATTATAGTTTAGTAGGAGGAATTAGTTCTGATGTTCACGGCACAGTGGGTTTGTAAGAATTTATGACATCTTTAAAACTAGAAGAGCCTGGTGGTTCTCCACACACGGAAATGATCAATGAGAAGATGGAAATGCTACCCTGATTTGATCATTGCACATTGCACAACTGTAACAAATTATTGTACCTTACTCCATAAATATGTACAATTACATCAATTTAAAAATAAACAAATATTACACATCTATACAAGAGTTTTTAGCATAATTATGTTTACTAAATCAATAGGAATTCTATAAGCCACACTAATAAATCATATGTTCAGAACAAGTTAACTTCATAAAAGTTACTTGTGACACTGACTGAAGAGTTCACACTGGTGCACAGCCAGGCTTACAATTCACTGACTAATTCAACCAAAATATTTAAAACTCCTGGCCAGGGATGTAGCTTGGTGGCACAGCGCCTGCCTGGCAAGTGCGAGGCCCTGAGTTCGATTCCTGGTACCCCCCCCCAAAAAAAAATTGACACTCTTGCCACTTGTAACTTTGCTTGTTTATGGTAGTGAAGATTGAATGGAGGGCCTTCACACTGAGCTACACCCCCAGCCCTTCTAAAAACTTTTCCTTTGAGACAGGGTCTTGCTAAGTGTCTTAAATTATTCAGGCTGGGCTCAAGCTTGTGATCCTCCTGTCTCAGCCTCCCAGAGTGCTAGGATTATAGGCATGTGCCACTATGTTTGGTTGTAACTTTGTAAATTTACTGACCATAGCCTTGACATTTTAAAATATCCAAGCTCCAAGCAATGTTGTAACTGTAAGAATATCAGTGTGATTGTAAAACTTTGGGTGGAGTGTAATTTGTTGGGCCCACCTGAGTCTTACCTGTCATCTCCTTAGCCTGCTCCACAATAAGGTGATTGAGGGACTCTTTCTCCTGCTTCAGCAAAGTGTTTTCTTCCTTCAGATTTGATACCAGCTATAAAATGGAAGCACAGACTGAGAAGGCTGCAGTAGACAGAGGAAGCCTGAACGCTAAGTGTAACTACCATGCTCCAGAGAGCCTCCTGGAAGCCCTCTGTTCTCTCACATCCTGTCTCTGGCTGCTACCAGCTGCTGTACCAGCCTCTTTACAGCCCTCAGAAATGATTTTCTGCCCTCCCGAATGGACCAGAAATTCCTGGGGGACAAGCATGGTGACGGTGGTAGTTCTACTTTTTACCCTGAACACTGAGCAACTGCCTGGCACCTAGTAAAACTGCTGTCAAGCAATGCAATCGCCTTCTTCCCTCCATAACGTGAAGTCCACATCACCCATGATTCAAGTGAAGAGGTCAGGAGCTTAAGAAGGACAGGAGGGCTTTTAGTTTTGGAAGCTTACTGAAGACCTGCTGATGCTCCCTGGTATTTGGTGTCAGAAAGAGAATTTCCTTTTCATCTGCCTGTAAGAGTCTTGCAAGTGTGAGTTCTTTTATTTCGTGTTTAAGTAAGTATTGTCCTTACTGCAAAATCAATGTACTTACTGCCACAGAACTACACACTTAATTATGGTGAAAATGGTAAATTTTATATCATATATATTTCACCACAATTAAAATAAAAAGCATTGACCCTTAACTTTCTTACTTCTGATTGGATAAGGATTCCCAGGAAGCAAAAACAGAAACCAAAGGTAACTTCCAAAGTACATAATTTACTTAGTTCATCTTTGGAATAAAATGTGTGCTTTTGATGAGTGAACTGTGAATTCCTTTCTCTCAGCCGAAGTTTCACGAACTCTCTAAATGCGAGCTGCTAATGAAGAGAAAGGTGGTGGCGAAGCTCTCATCGTGAGGGACTCGCAGACGTGAAGAGGACTGTCACTGTGGGAATGGGTAAGAGCAATGTATCACAGTAGTCAGTCCACCACGTGCTCCTGGGGCTGGACTGGTCCACTGCCTGGCACTGGTGCAGCCTTCACATTGCTCTCAAGACAAAGCCCACATCCCCTGGGGGCGCTCTCGAGAACAGATGCTCTGGTCAAGGCTGTGCAGCATTCACCGGGGTGCTTTTTAAAAAATGGGGTGTTCAGCCAGAGCTTGGGTAAGTCGGCTTGTAAAATTTCTCCAGCAGATTCTGCTATGCATCCTGGGCTCTGAACCAGCTCTGTGTAACTTCTGGGCTTCCTGTCATTTTCCCAGCCAGAAAGCCGGCCATCGTAGTGAAATGTCTGCACCCTGCCACATCACAACACCCCATCAACAGAACTAATGGTAGTGCCTGACAGCTAACTGTCTCAAGAGCAGAGATGCAGGGCCGGTGAGATGGCTCAGTGGCATAAGCGCCTGCTTTGCAAGCGCGAGGGCCCGAGTTCGACTCCCGGATCCCACATACGGAAAAGGGGCCGGTGATATCGCTCAGCGGCACGGGCGCCTGTTGGTGTGCGAGGTCCTGAGGTCGACCCCCCCGGTACCCACAAAAAAAAGAGCAGAGATGCATAAAAAGAAAGGAGGATTCTGAGTCTGCTCATAGGTACTACTCTACCAAACTAGAAGGGCAGGAAGTTGGTTCTGAAGAGGAAGGCTCCAACCACCAGGCTCCAGCACTGCGCAGAGCAGAGGGTTCTGAACGCTCCCAGGGACTGAGGAGACTCAGAAAAGCAAAAGAGACCCTAAACACCCCATCGTGTCCTTTCGAGTGCACACTGGAATTGCAAGACAAGCTTGCCGTGTCAGAACACCACCACAGAGCAGCACAGTGTTTCCATACCTGGAGTCCGGGCCTCCTTGAGACCTGAAGGAGCACTTCACACTATCCCTGAGCACATGGAGGGTGGCAGCTGTGCTGCGTTCCTGATGCAGCGCTTACCGCTTGCACCACAGAAGAACATCTGATGCCTTCCAGCAGCAATGGCTGACACGGGCAACTTTGTTCATCCCCACAGACTCAAAAGTCAATCGATACTTTCCAGTAAGTCTTATGACAAGGCACTTTTAGGGATGTTTATATCTCATCACTACTTCAGAAGCTTTTTCTCTGTGCTTCATAAAGCTTTGACAGGAGGGAAAATAAGTTTGTTGCCAGGAAGCACTCATCAGTTGGTGAGTTTTTGGGGCATTGTATCTGCATAGCAGCTCTTGGCTGCCACCACTACACAGATTTCTCCCACTTGGGCTTAATGTAGGTCTCCAGAACTGTGGGCTAACACACTCTTTGTTCATAAGTTACCCATCTCAGGAATCTAGTTAAAGCAACAGAAAAAGATGAACAGAAAAGGTATTTGGCTATTACTGTGTGTATGTGGGGGGTACTGGAGACTGAACCCATGGCCTTCACACTGAGCTATATCTCTAGCTCCTTTTTAAACTTGTTTGACCCTGGGTTTTACTAAGTTGATAAGTTACCAGGCTAGGCTCAAACTTGCGATCCTCCTGCCTCCATCTCTTAGAGCACTGTAATTCCAAGCATGCAACATCATGCCTGGCTACTTTTATATTTAAAATAGTCCTTTGCCTCTGTTCTAACCACAGTTAAAAGATTCTACTATAAGATGTATAGCTTACTTACTTATCACGTGGGAGAAGTGGTTGGGAAATGCCAATATGAATCGTAAACCTACCTCAATTCGGGCCAATGTTGAGTCACATGGACAGGTCAAGACAACAGCACGAGACTCTGTGTAAGTAGAGGGGTACAGACATCAGTTCCTACCTGCTCAGTTTCTTGTTTGTATCTATCTGCCCGCTCTTCGATGGACTTTTTCTCTGACTGAGTTTGCTCCAGGTCTTTCTGGAGCTTGGCAAGCTCTTCCTGCAAACTAAGGACCCGGCCAGTGGCGACCTTGGCTTCCTCCTCGCTTAGCTGGAGACGTTCTAAGTCACTTCGTAGTTTCTCTGTCTCAGAGTTGTATGTTCCTTCCAGACTGGTCAGTTTCTCCATGAGGCATTTGTAGTCTTTATTCTTTAAACACACACACATGAGCAATGATAAGCAAATACGCAGATATGAATAATCAGTGTTTTTGGTGAGAAAAACCAAGCTTATAAACCAGATTTGTGCTATGTCATCATAGCATTGACACAGCATCTCAACCAAATTTGTAATATTGAAACATTTACACTAAACCAGGTATTAAAACCAACTCTGAGCTGCACAGACCAGACCAAGATGAGGACACATTTCCCTGTGCAGGGAGTAGATGGGGATGAGGGCAATCATCACTACCTGCACTACATCACAGTAACGCAACCAGTGCCTCCTTAGTGACACAAATACAGAGCAACACAGCACAACTGTGTTTGATGTGATATGCAACACAGATGTGATTTTCTCATAACTACAAGTTCAGTTACATAGGAAAGTCTTGATTCCTGCTTGCCAATCCAGAAATAGAGGGATATATATTTGCTTTTGAATATTGACTGGCGTGTTACTAAAATACATGTACTAGCTAAATGATGCATAAGAATGACAAAATGGGGCCGGTGAGATGGCTCAGCGGCTTAAGCGCCTGCCCGGCAAGTGCAAGGACCCGAGTTCGACTCCCGGAACCCACATACGAAAAAGGGGCCGGTGATATCACTCAGTGGCACGGGCGCCTGCTGGCACGCGAGGTCCTGAGGTCGACCCCCCGGTACCCACAAAAAAAAAAAAAAAAAAAGAATGACAAAACGGACAAAAATCATAAGTTTCTTACAAATCTCTATGTTCACTAAGTCAAAATTCCTTTCATCCATTCAGAAAACCTGATAAATCCTATTTCATTCTGCTCCATTTTGTTTGCTATAGTTATCATTTATATAATTAGTTTTATACCACTTACATGTGCTAAAATATTACTAAGTACTGTTAAACAGCCAAATTTTTTATCTCTGTAAATAAACTACATTCCTCAGAAGCATGGGCATCATCCTGCTTCTTTTGCTACTTCAGAGCTAAACAACTCATCTGAAAGAAGAATATTACACTGCATGCAAATAATATTGGTGAAAGAACTCTGTAAAGTACAAAGTATAATACAACTCTTGGCTATAAAGGTCTGGAGTGGTTTAGGTCAGGGTTAGAGTGTTTTAAAAGATAAACTCCTAAAAAAAAAAAAAAAAAAAAAAAGATAAACTCCTGCCTTAGTCCTTGCAGTTGCAATCCAACCTCTGTGTGCATCACCATTTCTGTGCTCATGTCTGTCACTATTTTATTTTTTCCTAAGACTGAAGGGGAAAGCCAGGGGCAGCAATATTCGAAATACCAGTGGGATTCTGCAGGCATGCTCCACTTCTAGACTTCTTTTCCCAATATACCTGCTCATCAACTTTGCGCTGCAGCTGCATAATCTTGTTCTCCATGCCAATGTGCAGCTTCTTATATCGTTCCACAGAGCGTGCCTCAATTTTGAGCTTCTTCAGCTCACGCTTGGCCATCATCCGCCGGAAGCAGCACTGAAGGTAGATGATGGCATGCAGGCAACGCCTGTAGTGGGTACGAGCCAGCCAGCCCCGGACCCACTTCTGAATGATGACAGCCTTGTGCTCCCGAAGCATCTGCAGAAAAGGGCAAGGGCAGAATAGTGTCAGACCGAGGAATAACAAGGCTCACCCCTGTCAACCTACGTCAGTGAGAAAACGGAGGTTACCCAAAGGGAAGACATAAAAGTTGAATCAATAGCTTACTAGTGGGATTATACACACCACAGAAATACGCAGGCATAACATTATTTATAAGTGATTTGTAAAGTAGATTTTAGAAGGTGATTGAGAAACATAAAAATGTGTCACAGTCACGTTGCATATATGATTACAAGCAGAGCACACACTTGGAAGTCTATAAATGAAAGCACCAGATTACCAAAGGAAAAGAATTCTAAAAATAAAGAAAAATAAATGAGGTTTCTTATTGGTGTATGATTTTTGAAGAAAACAGACAGAACCAGACATATTGGGAACAACTCTGCGCTATTCTAATAAGAGAGCACTGCAGCACCCTCAATGTGGGCACCACCTCACCTGTGCCTCAGGACACAGGATGCAGCAGGGCAGGCCAACACTTGGGCACTAAAGTTTGTTACTTATTCATCAAGGTTCCCCTCAGAAACATGATGACACTCTTGTCTGATATTTGAGAAATACCATTCTAGTGCAATTCCCCATTTCCTCCCCCCCACCCCCCCACCCCCGTAGTACTGGGGATTGAACCCAGGCCTTCGCACGGATCTACATCCCAGACTTTTCCCTTTTGGCACAGGGTCCTGCAAAGTCACTAAGTTGCCCAGGCTGGGCTTGAACTTGTAATTCTCCTGCCTCAGCCTCGCAGAGTACTGAGATTAAAGGTGTGTGGCACCACATTCAACTTCACTATTGTTTCCAATGTCACAAGAATCCACTTATGGGACTCAAGAGAGATAGGCTTTAAAAGAAATTCTAAAAGGAGATATGAAATGAACTAATATTTGTTATTGTATATTTTCTAAAAAGTCATGATATTTTCTTAAATTTACATACAACTTAGTACAAAAAGGATTGCCTTATAAGATAAACTTCTTGTCACTAAAGACCATTAAGCAGAAACGAAATATTTTCTAGCAAAGATGAAGAAATTCTTGAATTTTCAGAATGATTAAACTAGAGATACCATAAGATCCTTTTAAGTCTATAATATTATGAGTAACTCCTATATGAGATAAGTAACACTTAAAGGTTATACAATTAAGTACTTGTTAGTGATTATTACAGACACATGTATGTCTTTTCAAACTTCTAAAATGAAAACTCTCTGAACCTATCTATTCAAGCTATAGCAGTTTAATAAGCTCATTAAAAGAGCAGTTCCTGCTTTTAGGTTATATACCTGAGAAAAACAATGAGAAGAGCTGTCATCCTAGAAGGTCCACTTAAGAAATACATGGTTATTATTGGGCTGGTGAGATGGCTCAGCGGCTTAAGCGCCTGCCCGGCAAGCGCAAGGGCCCGAGTTCAACTCCCGGAACCCACATACGAAAAAAGGGGCCGGTGATATTGCTCAGCGGCACGGGCGCCTGCTGGCACGCGAGGTCCTGAGGTCGACCCCCCGGTACCCACAAAAAAAAAAAAAAAAAGAAAGAAATACATGGTTATGTATTAAAGCATCCAATACTGAAGCAAGCACAGTGCAGCAGCCCTGCAGAGCCCTGGCCAGCCTGAGCCCGTCCCTGCAGCCTCAGGCTCTCACCAGGTGCACCCTGCCTGGGGCCTCTGGCCTCTTGAGCTCCCTACAATTCCCACCCTTCCCAGGGAGGCCCCACCCCCACCCAGGACTGAGGAGCCATTGGACAGGGCTCAGAGCTGGCAGACTAAAGGCCTTCAGTGTGGAAAGCTAAAGCCACACAGGGTGAAGTGATGGGTGCCAGCTTTCCTATTCCCTCTCCTTGTCCCTTGGTAACCTCAGACGCTGGTCCGTTTCCCTAATGGTCCAAGGGAAACAGGACAGACTCAGAGCTCCACCTCCAGTCCACTTCCACCAGCAAGTCAGAGGAATCACAGAGTCTCTTACTTCCTGGAGGGGAACCGGGGCCCAAGCACAGCTGGGAGGGGGCTGCTGCCTGTCTGTGAGCAGCTCTTGCCCCAGCCTCACAGCCCAGTTCAGCTTAGCTGTTCCCAAGCACACTGAGGGAGACAGGAAGGAAAACAGTTCGGGGTCTGAGAAACCAAGTGCAAAGCTTTCCAGGCCCTGGACACCTTGTGCTCATGTAGAAAGAGAGGTGCCTAGGAAGCAGGCCTGACCATGGAAGCACGCGGAGCAGCTGTCTTCAAATTCCCTTCGAACTACAGCTACTAAATACGGTCACTCAGGCCTCAGAGACACACATTTTTACTGTCCTAAAACCACTTTAAAATAGAAGATGAATGAATGAACGAATTTAATGTCACACCCACACATCACCTGTGATTAGAAACCCACAAAACCACCTGTTTATGTGCCTTCTAGCGGAGATGTCCGATGAGTCGAACATCCAGATTGTGTGCCTCCAGCTTATTAGGAACAGATCTCCAGAATGGGCTCAAAGCCTTGTCAAAATGAAAGAGATTAGCACCTTTTATCAACTGTCACAGGTGATGATCAGGGAGTCCTGTTGATTATAGCTAGATAGGAAGATTATTTGTTAAAACTTCTGAAGCATCATACTCTAGTCAATTTCTGTTCTTTTAAGACAAGGTCTCGCTCTATAGTCCATGCTGCCTGGAACTCCCTAGATACTCCAGTTGACTTCAAAGTTGCCAGCCCCCTGCCTTAGCTTCTTGAGTGCTGGGATTACATGTGTGCACCACTGCGCCTCACTCAATACAACTTTAGCCACATTAATGCTATAACTCATTTCCTCTTCACCAGGGTAAACTCCTCCAAGGTTGACCTATGCTTGGGTTAATCTATCCAACTCTCACATATTTTACATCTCTGTAGTTATCTGAATTATGGGCCCCATAGATATCAGGCCCTAATTCCTGGAGCCTGTGAGTGTAAAATGATTTGGAGAAGGGGCTGTGCAGATGCAGCCAGGTGCAAGGCCCTGAGATGGGGAGATGGCCCCGGGCCTGTTCTCATAGGACACATATACAAGGCAGAGGAAAGACCGCAGTGCCATGGCCACAGGACAGGAAACGCTGGCAGCCACCACTACCAAGGAGGCACAGAACAGGTCCTCCAGAGTGTCTGTAGGAAGTGCGCTCCTGCTGATACCTCTATGCAGGCCTGGGACAATGATCTCAAACTTCTGGCCTCCAGAAAGGTGGGAGAATGTTTCTGTGGTTTTAAACAATTAAATGGAGGTTTTCATTACACATTCGCTTACTTTTTTCTTTCTTTTTTTTTTTTTTGTTTTTTGAGACAGGGTCTCACTACGTAGTTTAGGGTGACCTTGAACTCACTATGCAGCCCAGGCTGGCCTTGAACTTGCAACAATCCTCCTGCCTCAGCCTCTCGAGTGCTGAGATTACAGGTATGTGCCACCAAGCCCGGCTACCACTTATATTTTTCAAATGACACTGATAAGCGGGGAAAAAGAAGGTAAATTCTCTTTTTCTATTGTCTTGTTAAAAAATATAATTACTAAGTATTTTAAAATCCACTTCAATTGTTGGTTTTCTTTATCCAACTCTTACATCCACAGCAGCTCCTGTGGCCCTCTGTACAGACATGGAACTTGATTAATTTAATGAAACAAACAAACAAACATAGTTGAGACTAATGCCTCACCTTGTGATACCTATTTCTGGCCAGGTAGCCTCGCAAATATGCCTGGAGAACAACCGTGGCAGCTCGTCTCATCTTGTACCTCCTGCGGACCACATACATACGCCAGTACTTCTGAATAACAGTGGCTGCCTTGGTCCTGCGCAGGAACTTCGCGTAGCTGGCCAGGGAGAACAGGAGCACAGGTCAGTGATCAGAAGACTGGGAAAGGTTGCTGTCAGTGGTTTGGGCATAATGAGAAGCACCTCCAGCTCATTATTCTAATAATGTACTCCATAAACTAAAATTTCTATTTACTTATATTGTAGCAATTTGTAGTTTCCTAAAGTATCTTGGCATCGTTTCATTTAATCTTTCCCTAGCCCTGAAAAGTGAGATGTCCCAGATTGCAGATTTTACGATAAAGTGAGTAAAGCTCATGAAAGCCCCTTCTTTCCAGGACAGGGCTCGTGACCCCAGGACGTGTGCCCCTTTCCACAGCAGAATGGTGTACAGAGCAGTCCTGTACTTACTCATCCCCGGCTTTCTTAGAGCTATCATTAATGTGCCATCTTTTCCCTGAACTTGTTTGAGTATGTGTTCCTCATCATTAATTTATACTTGCATTTTAAATTAAAACTGTTCTAATATGTAATCACGTGGAAGTGCAATTTTTTTCAAGGCCTTCTTAGTCAACTGCCCCTGAAAGCACTCATTGTTAGCTAGCTCACACTGATGACAATTTTAATTTACACATGACTTCTTTAAGCTCCTTTCAAAAGTATAATGTAAAAATGTTGAGGACCTGAGCTGGCAGCAATTTATAAGTTTCTGAGGATGAACCTAAATCATTCACAAGGCTAACTAAAATTTTATTTTATTTAACTGTCTTATGAGTTCATTTTGTCACCCTCTGAAACTAAGAAGGAGCGAGACGCTGTCTCCTCAGGTAGGTGGCCACCCCGCCTCAGGTCCCGGAGACCTACCATCGGGCCTGGTAGCCGCGCACGTATCTCTGCACAGTGACGGCCGCCCTCTGCATGCGCAGGTACTTCTTCCTCAGCAGCCACCCTCGGATCGTCTTCTGGATCCGGATACAGGCGGCCCGCAGTTTGTCTGCCCTCAGTTTTTCTAGATAGGCCACTTGACCGGCACGGAAAAAGATCTTCGTCTTACCAAATTGGTATTTGTCCTTGTCCTATGTTAAGAAAAATTTGTATCTCAGAAAAAGACCATACAAAGGAAAGGTAGAAGAGAAAAAAAATGTATCTAAAAGCAGAATCAGTAAAGGGATGAATCTATTTGCTAAAACTTGGGCTACATCACAATTAACTAATGGAGCCAGATCTTTGATCAAATGCAAGTTGAGTATATAGAAGTGATTTTAAGGAAAACCATAGTTTAAGAGTTATTTTCCAGAATTATTCTACCTGGAATTATTATCTGAGGCCAACACTTGGTTGTGGGTTAAGGCAGCTACTATTGGCTTGTTTGTATTTTAAACATCTCAAGGAAATGGAGATGCTGACTCTCCCTCTGACTGACCCAGGCTGTAAACTCCATGAGCAAGCTGAAGGGACAAAAACACCAGTGTGAAGAAGGAGAGAGGGACACATGCACAGGAAACAAAAGTTAAAAACAAACAAAAAACCAGAAACCACTGGGTGTTCATGTTAAGAGTTAAGTTTGTAAATAGTCATCTCCTGGCTTCCACAGTATCTAAAAACAAATGAAGATTTATAAATATGTTTAAAATCCTATAAATTTCAAACTTCTTTCACAAAATATAATCATTTATATCATTCACTGACGTAAGTTGAAGCAAAGCTAAATAGTAAATACAGTTAAGCATGTTATTTTGGGTGATATGCCTTATCTAGAAGCATGCAAATTATTAACCATTTTCATATCAAAAGAAAAGCAGAATTTATGTACAACGATCACTGCTGTGATCTAAAATTCTGAGCAAAAAGAGAAAATTACTTTTTACTGTACGTAGATACCTCCCATCTTGAATGTGAAACCAGATAATCAGAAACTTCCACGTGTATCTAAAAAAATCTAAACGTATTCAATGCAGTTAACAAAGGAACCCTGTGTAGGAAGTGGCCCTCCCCACCGCCCAGCCCCCCCCTCAGCTATCAACCTGTCTCATCCCGCAGGTCCTCCACCAGCACCTGCACCTGCACCGCAGCCAGGCCCGGGGGTGGGGGAAAGCTAGGAGGAGGACTGTCTCAGCACTAGATTTTGTAAAGCACTACTATGAAAGAGACTGTACATCTCTCCAAGATAAAAAGATTATCACCATAGAAGAGAAATTATACAAGTTAATAACTGGTAATTCTGACAACTACCTCAAATTGAAATAATCCATGTGGACTGCTGTCCAACAAATAAAAGTATCTTTTTGAAAACTCTAAATCTTAAATTCTCCCTAGATCAGTGACTGTCTTATTATAAATGCAGATTGCTGGGCCTGTCTCAGACCCTCTGAATCAGAAATTCAGCAGTCTGTGCTTGGCCAGCCCCCCAGGTAATGCTGCTACATGACAGTGTGAGAACTCCTTAGCCTGGCATGTACAGGTATAGCACCAACCTGTATTTCCTAACTGCTTCTCTACTGCCATGAGCATATCTTATACTGCAAAAAGCTACTTTACTGTGTTTTTGTTTTTGTTTTTAGCAAATCCTGTGCTTCCCTACTTCTCACACCCTGGTATTCTTAGAATATTTTTTTTCCACTTTTCTACACTCTCACCCTTCATCAAGGCCTGACTCAAAACATCTCTCATGAAGTTTTTCCTCCTCCCATAGGCGGATGTGGCTTTGACTTGCTCTGGTTTCCTATTTTGCTCACTCACCATTCAACATGAACACTAAGGTGTTTCTCTTTCACACTTTCCTTGGCAAGGTACACTTCATCTACTTATTTCTTCTTGATTCCACGTCTTCCACACATAGTAAGTGACACTGAGTCTCAAGTCTGGTTGCAGCCTGACTATTCTGCTCCCTCACTGGCCCCAGCACCCTGGACACAGTGAGCCTCTTCCTCCAGCCACCCTCGAATCATCTGGGTGAGGGATATGTTATATGCAAGATTTGGGGCTTTCGCAGTCAGAACTACATCTGTTCATATAAAGGAAGTAAAAATCTTTCTCACCAATATCAGTTTCTCTAACACCTTCTTGCATGTCTGCTTCCGGTCACCCAGCACATCTTTTTGCTTCATTAGGACACGATAGCGGCTGAAAAATTCTTGGTAAGTCCACCTATAGAAAAAAAAAATTGTATCACCTTAAAGAACTGGGGTCTGTCTCTTAGGATGCCGCCTTACGCTGGAAGAACACCAGGCTCACCGTGAGGGGAACCCTGCCGCGCTGATTCGGATGGTTTCCAGGACCCCGCATGCTCTCAGCTGCTGCACTGCCCTCTTCTCGTCAAACCTACAGGTGAAAACAAGCCTCAGTCCAGGACAGACAAGTGTAGCCCCTGTCCTCAGGCAAGGTTTACATTCTTTTGTGAAGAACCAAGTAGACAACTTAGAGAAGAAAGCACTCAAAAGCTAGAGCTCGATCAAAATGGCAAACTCCAGGAAAGAGCAGGACGAGACAATTAACAGGAACAACAGAGCAGTAAACATCCCTGTGGCTCACACGCCACGGTCCGTAGGAAAGTCCACGAAGCAGTATCAAACAGACAGCCGTGAGAGTCCTCCGCACTTCGCTCAGACTTACAGCATGGTGTGGTCTGGCTCGTGGTTCTCTGAGCTCATTAGCTCATACAATCAGGCCCCCTGGAATAAAGACTGGCCAGCTGGAGACTTCTCTAACAGGAGGGGCAAATTAAATAAGCGCGTTCAGTAACTTTTGAAAAATAATAGGAGTTCTAAAAGTGACTTACTATGCACACACTGAACATTTAGTGTATCCACATCAATGAAAATATTTTCATGTTGTCTTATACATATTTATTTCACTCTAAGCAAATGGCATCTTAAAGTTAAATAACACTAAAAGAGGAACTAGGAAGTTCTCCCTCCAGTCAGATGATCACTGGGCTACCTCCACAGTCAAGCTCTGAGCAACGCGTCCACACCTTCTGCGCCGTCTTCCCACAGGCCAGGCTTCTGGGGGTGGTAACCTCCTGTTTCCTCCAGAGCAGGCTTCTCGGGGACGGGGCACAGATCTGCTGTCTACCGGAACTGCCTTCCAGTCCAAGGTAGACTCTCCAGGGAGGAGGACAGGCAAGGGCAGAAGACACTTGGACATGTGCAGTGGGAGCCATTACGACCTTGAGTATACCCATGCGGTCTCTAACTTCTAAATTGGAACTTAACACTTGTCTATATTTGTGGGGTGCAGCAGAGTATTTCAGCACATGTATACAATGTGAAAGGATCCAATCACATGCCTAGTCTCTGAAGCACAAACTCCACTTCGAGAATACGTTATCTAGGGAAATAGTACAAAAATATTTGGCAAAAGATACTTATTTTAGTACCGCTAGAACAACCTAAATAATCACCAACAGGGAATAATTTAAATAAATGATAGTATATCTATAGCACAGGATACTCTGCAGCTATTAAAATGAGGATATGGATTTTTATGTGCTAATATAGGAAGTGAACACAATCTCTTAAGTTAAAAGCAGAGAGAAAACAGCAATTACAGCATGAGATCCTTTTGATAGGTTTTCGCCCCTCTCTGTCAACCTCTCTCTAACACACACACACACACACACACACACACACGAGGAGACCATTGGAAGGAAGAGATGTTGGTTAGTCAAGAAGGTTCTATGCTAGTTAATACTGGTTATCTATCTTTCTGGTATGTCAGACACTTTTTATTTTTATAATAGTCTATATTTCCTCAAGACTATTTTCAAAAAGTAACGTACTAATTTTTTGTTTTGTTTTGTTTTGTGGGTACCAGGGGTCGAACTCAGGACCTCACGTGCCAGCAGGCGCCCGTGCTGCTGAGCAATATCACCGGCCCTTTTTTCATATGTGGGTTCCGGGAGTCAAACTCGGGCCCTCGCGCTTGCCAGGCAGGAGCTCATGCTGCTGAGCCATCTCACTGGCCCGTTTTGTTTTTTGAGACAGGGTCTCACTACGTAATGCAGGCCGGCCCTGAACTCACTATGTAGCCCAGGCTGGCCTCAAACTCATGGGATCCTCCTGCCTCAGCTTCCCAAGTGGTGGGATTACAGGTGTGCACCACCACACCCAGCTTGTAATGTGTTAATTTTTAAATTAGAGAAATATTTTTGCTTTGGGGGGGGAACCTCCAAAAAGATTCATCCTCACACATGGTATTTGAAGGAGACATTGGTAAAGCAGTCATTCTCTGGTGGTTTGAACAAGTGAAAAGTATCAGACAAACCTCTGCCAAGGCAGCTCTATCCCAGTCAGCTCTGGTTTTAACTATGCCCAAATTAAAAGACCTTGAACTGAGGTAGTCTTGAAACAGAAGAAAGAACCAAATGTGCTTGGTTAAAGCCCCAACTTTTCAAGTCTCAGAATGTGAATCCCATTCTCAAGAGGGAACCAAAACTTTAAAAAGGCTATTATTAGTATTTTCCTCAATAAGACATGAAGATTTACCCAAATATCTTCCCCTTACATGGATTTGGCAATCCTACGAATATGAGCACGTTTTCCTTCAGCAGAGCACTTACGTGAATGGAAACTTGAAGTCGTTTGGCTTGATACAGCGCACATAATGAGGAGTAGTGGCATTGAGGGTCTCCATGAGCAGGTGGAGGGAGTTTCGGAACTGCGTGGAAAAGGACAGAAAGGGACATGGAAGTTTTGTTAAAAAAAAAAAAAGTAATACATGAGGGAGGGAGAAACAGAGAAAATAGTTAATGGGTACAACTGGTAAGAGACATAATTTCTAATGTTCTATAGCACTGTAGGATGACTACAGTTGACAAATATTGTAAATTAGCTAGAAAAAAATGTCAAAAATGGGGCAAAATCATTTAAAACTCTCTTCCTGTGACAGGAGTGGATATGACTGCTGTCTGTGGACCTGACCCATCTACAGAAAGAGAGGTGCCACTAAACGAGAATGCTAGGGCTTTCATTAAACTGACTGAGTGCTACCATGTGCACACTTGCTCTGCTGAATGTACAGCTGCCCTACATCATTCTTCTCCCACTCCCTCCCCCTGGCCTTGAACTCACTCTGTGTCCCGGGCTGGTCTCTAACTCAGGATGCTTAGGGTTTCTGCAGCTTCCTGGTGTGAGCTCAGTCATATGTGACTCACAGTATAACTCCTCTGAGAAGAGTAAGGCCATTTAATCAGGTCAAGTGGGAATTTTGCTGTTAGACCTGCAGAAGGTAGCAGATGTCTTAAAAGAGTATAAAGAATGACTGGAGAATGGGCAAGGACAGCCAGAAAGAGGTTACTAGGAGGGACAGGGACTCAGGCCTGCTCCTGTCTACACTGTGCACAAGGTCTCCCTTCCACACCCCCCTTCACATTCAAGCACTAAGCACGTGTGTAACAGTTCCCACTCCCATAGGCAGAAGACATGGAAGGGAGACAGGCTGCGTTCTTGCACTGAAGGAGCTGACTGGTGCTCTGTAGAAACAGAGACATAGCTAGAGAACAAAACAAGAAAACAGAGGGATGAGAGCGAGGAGATGAGGGAAGAACCAGGCCGTGGAAAAAAGGCCCGCACCTCACCAGGAGAGCCTGCGGAGGAGGCCTCCAGCATGCGATGGGCAGGGCTCACAGCAGCCCCCACTCACCTGGTGCCCCACTGTCTTCTTGTGTTCTTTGGCTATCTGGCCTGGCCTGCCCTTGGTGGGCTTCACAAGAGCACGGCTGAGGGGTGTGCGCCCCAAGGACACAGCTGAGGTCGGGCTGATGGCCTTCTCCTCATCTTGAAAGAGTTCTGGTAGCATCTTAAACTGCATCAGAGACAGCAAAAGGAAATAACATTAAACTCACATTCAAAAGTAAACCTTCGGGCCGGTGAGATGGGTCAGCGGCTTAAGCGCCTGCCCGGCAAGCGCGAGGGCCCGAGTCCGACTCCCGGAACCCACATACGAAAAAGGGGCCGGTGATATCGCTCAGCGGCACGGGCGCCTGCTGGCACTCGAGGTCCTGAGGTCGACCCCCCCGGTACCCACAAAAAAAAAAAAAAAAAAGTAAACCTTCATTGAAAAGAAAATATGGGGATTTTCAGCAGCGACTCCTTTCCTATAGGTACCCTGGCAGAGCCCATCCCAGTATCTGACTTAGGAGGACAAAAATGCAAGAGAAAAAGTAGACAGATGTCACAAAAATACAGCAGGAAAATGCAGCAATTCTACAACCATGTTTGGAGAAAAACAAAGATACCATACCCAGACTTGAAAGCCTAATCCACAGGAAAAGGCCACTCTAAACATATTACTGGTTTTGAACTATGATTACTTTATGAGAAAAATATTAAATGAATGTCCTATCTTATTACCTCACTTCCACAAAAGGATTCATCATCAGGTGAAGAGAAAAGTAGTCCAGGTTTGCAAGCTATTTATCAAGTGTTCACTCACCTACCTCCTATTTCCACCCACTAACTCAAGTGCTGAGCACTAACTCAAAAATGTCACTGAAAAATCTCAGCAACAGGCTGTCAGGAACAAGTCCTCAATGTTATGAGATTAAAAACAACAACAAATTAATAATTTTTAAGAAAATAGCCAAGTGGGCCGGTGAGACGGCTCAGCGGCTTAAGCGCCTGCCTTGCAAGCGCGAAGGCCCGAGTTCGACTCCCGGAACCCACATACGAAAAAGGGGCCGGTGATATCGCTCAGTGGCACGGGCGCCTGCTGGCGCGCGAGATCCTGAGGTCGTCCCCCCGGTACCCACAAAAAAAAAAAAATAAAAAAATAAAAAAAAAAAAGAAAATAGCCAAGTGTGGTGGTGCATGCCCATAATCCTAGTACTCAAGGAGGCTGAGACAGGAGGATCACTGTGATTTTGAGGCCAGCCTGGGCTACATAGTAGGACCCTTTCTCAAACAAAACAAAACAGAACAAAAATTTGCATTGTGGAAAAAAGTGAAAATAAAAACAAAAATGGTTATCTTATCCTGTAAGTTTCTGTTTTGTTTTCAAGGGATTTAGAACTTTAACATAATACCTGTAATCAATTTTTGGTTCTATCATGTTATAAAAGACGGTATCTAGGTAGGTGGACAGTATTAGCCAATACTGTTGAGAGAAATTTTATGGGATAAAAGAGACTTCAAACTAATCCACAGGAATATCTTGATATATGTACACAGCTTTGTAACAATGCCAAATTCTATATAAATAAAATCAATCATGTACAGCCAGGGAAACTTAGTAAGACACCAGCTCAAAATTAAAAATAAAAAGGCTGGGGATTTAACTCGGTACAAAGGCTTTGGGTTCAATACCCAGTACTGTGAAAGAAAAAGTAAATCAATCCTTTGTATAAACGAAATTATATTTGCAACTCCCCGTTATTTATCTAATAATCTCAGAATATCTCCAGAAAAAAAATTTTTTCTTACAGGAGTTCTTTCACTGAGGGCGGAGGATGTGGCTCAGTGGCAGAGTGCTTGCATAAGGCTCTGGGTTTTGGCCCCAGCACCACAAAAGGGGGTGAGGTGTCTTTCACTGAGATTTCATTTCACTGTGATTTCATTGGTTATGAATGTGTATAGCAATCATAATGTACTTTAGGAAATAATTCATGATACATGTAACATATCAGTGGTTGCTCACTGAACAAATCAATGTATTCTTTGCTTTAAGAAATTAACAATATGCCAGGCATGGTGGTGCACACCTGTAATTCCAGTGCTTGGCAGGCTGAGGCAGGAGGATTGCTGCAAGCTGGGGGCCAGCCTGGGCTATATAGTGAGTTCAAGGCCAGCCTAAACTGCCCAGCAAGATCCTGTCTCGAAGGAGGAAGAAGAAGAAGAAGAGGAAGGAGGAGGAGAAGGAAGGAGGAAGAAGGAGGGGGAGGAGGAGGAGAAGGAAGGAAGAGGAGGAAGGAGGAGGAAGGGGGAAGAAGGAGGAAGAGGGAGGAGGATGGGGAGGAGGAAGGAGGAGGAGGGGAAGAGGAGGAGGGAGGAGGGGGGAGGAGGGGGGAGAAGGAGAAGGAGGAAGGAGGAGGAGGAAGGGGAGAAGGAGGGGGAGAAGGGAGAGGAGGAGGGGGAGAAGGGAGAGGAGGAGGGGGAGAAGGGAGAGGAGGAAGGAGGGGGAGGAGGAAGGAGGAAAAGGAGGAGGAAGGAGGAGGGGGAGGAAGAGGAAGAAGGGGAGGAGGAGGGGGAGAAGGGAGAGGAGGAAGGAGGGGAGGAGGAAGGAGGAAAAGGAGGAGGAAGGAGGAGGGGGAGGAAGAGGAAGAAGGGGGAGGAGGAGGGAGGAGGAGGGAGGAGGAGGGAGGAAGGAGAAGAAAGGAGGAGGAGGGGGAGGAGGAGAAGAAATTAACAGTATATGTCCAAACACACTTTCTTTTCAAACTACGAAGAATTAATTTTCACCTCCAAGGGAAAATGATGATTTTTTTTACTTACTAGAGTTTGACTTTTTCTAAACTTTATGATGGTATGAAAGTGATAAATATTCAGTAGAAACCAGACTGTGAACCAAGTCTGGTGTTTTCCCGAGCTAGTGATGCCTAGTACCATGCTCTCTTTCCCCGATGGGCAGCAGCAGGGAGTCCATGCAATCACTGGGTGAGCAACTGATATACACCGTGCTTCCCATGGCTTGGGAACATTTATGTTGCATGTTTTCGTATTTCATCACATGTGCAAAATGCCATCTGTGACTCCTGTACCCACACACCCACTCTGCTTTTCACCTTCAATACAGGATTCAATAAATTACAGTCCATATTCAAAACAAAGAAAAAGAAAAGTCAGTAATATATTCTGGCTTTGTTGATTAAAAAGAAGAAATGTTTTAACACTATTCTGTGTTACAACATTAAAGTCATGTTCCAGAGAGGAAAGTCCTAGTGGATCTGATTTAGAAACTCTGCACAGGACTATGATGTCAGGCTATCCAAGGACAGGCTGTACTGAGAATCTTTTCTACGATACCATTCCCAAATAAATAGCAGGCTGTATGTTAGCACTTGCCTAAACTTTGTTTTTCTCTCTTCTGTGTGAAAAAGTTTTAAGTGCTGGGCTGCCATAACACATTTGCCAGTAGGTATTACAATTTAATTTAATAACTAAATTATCTACCAGAAAATAGCTTAGTTTCCAGAGTTCAGTGTACTTATGTATGGGGGGCACTTCTTTATAGAGATTACAAATTTAAAATTCTCTGCATATTTTTCTTTAAAAAACAAATAACTGGGCCGGTGAGATGGCTCAGCGGCTTAAGCACCTGCCTGGCAAGCACAAGGGCCCGAGTTCGACTCCCGGAACCCACATATGAAAAAGGGGCCGGTGATATCGCTCAGCGGCACGGGCGCCTGCTGGCGCGCGAGGTCCTGAGGTCAACCCCCCGGTACCCACCAAAAAAAAAAAAAAAAAAAAAAAAAAAATCAAATAACTGAGCCAGGCATGGGAGCATATGCTGTAATCTCAATGCGGAGGGAGGCTGAGGCAGGAGGACTGTAAGTCTGAGCCCAGCCAGGGCAACTTAGTGAGACCCTCTCTCAAAAAATAAAAAGGGTTAGGAATATGGCTCAGTGAGAAGGCCCTGGGTTCAATCCCCAGTACTGCAAAAGCAAAAACAAAACATACATTTTAAATTCCTGAATCAGAAACTGCTATGTGATTTTTTTCTTGAGGCAGCCTGCTTCCTGATAGGCTGTTTTCCTCAGAGCTCATTCCTGGCCCCTCTGCCAGGCTCTGAACACTACGGCAGGGTGTCTGGGGCCTCTGGCCTCGGCTCTACTCCTGCTCTACCAAGATGTTCCCTTGAGGGGACCTTGTCTAGGCTCAGGCGTAAACACCGTCGAGTTCTAGCAGCTACCAAGTTTCTATCACACGCTCTGACCCTCCCTCCAGCCTGCTCCCTTTCACTTCCAACTCCCCAGATGATGTGTCCACTTGGCTATCCAACGCTGCTTCAAACGGAACGTGTCTAAAACAGACTCACACACTGACTCCACACTGTACTATGAGAACTGTACTCAAAGCACGTAACACAGACATTAATCAACTGGTACTTCCAAGAGAACAAATTAACACTGTGCTACCCGTGCTTCCAACTGGAGGAAGAACAATTATAAAGCCCATACCCCTGGGTTGCGTTTCTGCAAAGCCTGGGAGCAAGAGAAGCCTTGAAGCTGTGACTGGTAAATCACACACCATACCTATGTCAAGGGGCAGAGACCTCGAACCAGCCCAAAAGAAAACAAAGTCACAACAAAGAGGCCACTGGTTCTGGGTGCCGCAGGGATGAGAGAACCTCTGTTCTGTAGAAGCCTGGTTATTCTCGCAAATATTAATAAGAAACTATCATATTTTATGCCACTGTCCATAAATCAAAGTAATTAAGATCTTCAATTGAGTAATACTTAAAGACAGGCACTGAGAACATCAATCCTGAAAGCTATAAAGCATCAATGCTCAGTGCCTGTTAGCTTAAAGAAAATACTCACTTTTTCTACAGACACCATGATGCATCACTTTCTGACAGTTAAAGGTGGGATTTGGTCTTTATTTGGCCTTTATGTTATCAAAATAATTGAAAGTAAAAGTTTTTCTTCCAAAAACAAGAGTCAGAATGTTCATATTCTATCCCACTAAAATTAAAAGGGTTCTCTTAGAATAAACTAGAAAATGTCAGTCAGTCATCTACAAGAATTTACATGAAGATTTTTGCTTTTCTAATGAATTTTTGCATATTTACCAAACTAACTGGCCTCCTGGTTTGCTCCCCGTAGGATGAATCTGAGCCCCTTCCATCCTTTCCAGACGAAGGTTGGAGGCGGAGGTGGGGATCAACCCAGTGACGTGATGTGGTCACCGTAATTCCTTGCCATCTGGAATATCCTTTCCTACCAGAAGGCAGTACTCCTACTACCACACCCGACCGACATGCAATGACGGTTCAGAGACCAGCTACACCTGGACTGGAGTAAATGAGGCCGCACTCCTAGTACTCCCTTCAACACAGGCAGCAGAGAACCTCTCCTTGTGTTGCATCACACAAGGGCAAGAAAGCGTGGAAATGCCATGGAGGCAGTGCCTGCACACACAGCTGAAAGGACACACTGCATGGAGGCTAAGAGCAGACTAAGCACGACCGCCTGGGCTTTTGCTTGGCCTGGAAACTCTAGCCACGAAGCCTCTGGCTTCAGTTGCCTCAGCTGTAAAACGAGAGTAGCAGTACCCCCCTCACTATAAGGATTAGATGTGTTAGCATTTGCAAAACATTGAGAACAGAACCTGACACACAATATTATATATTTGACAAATTACGAGCTGTAACTAAAATTGATTTTGTTAGAAAAAATCATTTTGTTAAAAAGCTAATGCTGAAGTAATTAACATTTTATGGAATACATCCTGATTAGAGTAAGCCTATCCACGGTTACCTTGCTTGACTTAAGAACTTGAATTTGTTCTTCAAAAACGGTGTCTTTATTCTTTTCAAGAAAGCCTTCACACTGATATTCCACCTGAAAACACAAGGAGAAATACTTACCTGATAAAACTTTTAAATAGATCTTACCATCATCACCAACAAAAATATTTATTAGCTCAGCCATACAACTAGCTCTTAGCAAAGTGCTATCATCAGTTGTTTCTCAGAAATCAGTAACAATTACTGGGAAGAGGTATGTTAACTCTACAATAAAACTCTCCAAATATCATTTTCCTAGGGAAGAGAGGTAGTGTCACTGGTTAACAGTGGTCTAATGAGCCTCTCAATCATGGTTAAGTAGATTCCTAGGAAGGTGATCCTCACCCCCTGCTGCCAAAGACAGCTCCTTCTATGCTAGTCCACCACCCAGCGGCAGAAGACAGCAACGTGGGAGAGAGGGTCAGCCGGAACAAATATCTGACTGACAGGCGAACAGGTGAAAGCTAATAATGGGCAGAGGAAGAAGCTGGGGAAACATGATTTGGTATAGTGGGACTCTTTAAGAAGGGACTATTTTTCTTCCAAAACCCCAGCAACTTCAGCCATCTGCCACTCAAGGAGCCCTGCACTGTATATTACAAACACGTAGGTGGCCTTATGTTCATTCTACGATTTCCAGCCGGGATGAAGGCAGACTCAGAATGTTCTCAATCCCTGAAGGGCACCCCATGAAGCTTACCTCAAAGCCTACCCTACAACAAAGCAGACCACAGAACGCGTGACGCAGTGTGTCATCATGGCTTGCTAGTACAGTCGATACAGAAGGTGACACACATCCACAATCACTATTCTAAAACTGTAAGTGTACGCTATGCTTTAGAACTCAGAAATTCTCATGAATTTAGAGATGTAGCGCACCATTTTAATACTCCAGCAGAATCTAAGGCAGCCATCTCTAATCAAACATAGTAATATTTTTACACTGAACTATGGAAATATCTTAACTGTGATAAAGACCATAATTTTCATATTAATTCGAATCAGAGATCAAGTTTAGCTGCTAATGAGTTATGAAAAGACTTGGTTTTCAGCACTTCCTGGATTTCAGAGTTATAGACAGAAGATTACAGGCCTATATTTATTTCATATACATTATAATGAAATTAAGGTAAAGAAAGATAACCAAGAAGCCAAACACTGAAGACTGGTTTTCTATACGGCCTTGAATGATGCAAGCATCAGTGGTGGTGATGACGATGATGACGACGATGATTAATGGGGGGAGTGATGGTGGTCCTGATAATGATACTTTCTGACTATTGATTTTTTTCCCCTCAATAATAAAAGTATTCAAAAAGAAAAAAGATATAAAGCCTCCTTACTTTGTCAGCAAAATGCTGGATGATGAAAGCTTTGTTTGATAGACGGGGCTTTTCAAAGAGTGCACATTTGTTCAAATGTGTGTTGTACAATTTTTGTGCCCAAGTGTCATCTGTCCCTTTAGGCATCTACATAGAGATAAGAAAGAAAGAAAGAAAGAAAACAAGCAGAATAATGAAACTCTTCCAATGTATCAGCTGCCAAGAGACCATGTTTTGGCTTTGTCTAACAACTCACACATTTGGTTTAGAAATTCCTTTCTTCTGCATTCCTCTCTTACAGGCCAAACCCAGCTACTGATGAAGAGCATGCCAGCCCTTCTCATGGGTGACCCAGCCCAATCTTCAGGTGATGCAATCTGCCTCTACCAGGAGTCATCAAATAAATATTTGATCTTTTTTTATTTATTTATTTATTTTTTTTTTTGTGGGTACCGGGGGGACGACCTCAGGACCTCGCGCGCCAACAGGCACCCGTGCCGCTGAGCGATATCACAGGCCCCTTTTTCGTATGTGGGATCCGGGAGTCGAACTCGGGCCCTCGCGCTTGCAAGGCAGGCGCTTATGCCGCTGAGCCATCTCACCGGCCCTTGATCTTTTTTTAAACCAACAAAGGCCTCACAAGTTAAAAATATCATGGCTATCACATATTTTAAAATTTTTATTAAATAAAGGGAACATTACACACAGTGAAAGAGATCTATAATTCAGAAAAGTAGGGAATGGAGGGTAGTCTCCTTGCCATTTCCTTCAATTTCATTATGTCTTCCTGTCTTTCGAGGCATGTACACGATGCGCTCATTCTGTATAACCCTTGCAATTTTTCTTAACAATAATATTCTCTTATTTATGGCCACTAAGTTGTCACTGATTTTTTTCTCTTTTTTTGTGGGTACCGGGGGTCGACCTCAGGACCTCGCGCGCCAGCGGGCGCCCATGCTGCTGAGCGATATCACTGGCCCTTTTTTTGTATATGGGTACCGGAAGTCAAACTTGGGCCCTCGCACTTGCCAGGCAGGTGCTTACGCTGCTGAGCCATCTCACCGGCCCTGATTTTTTGTTATTATGTTTAATTGCCACAGTTTTCTTCTTCTACATATATATCCTGCATACTTTTGCAAGTATATTCATAATTTAAATTATAGCAGTTCCATTCTTGGGTAAAAACAGATATGCATTTAAGGTTCTGACAAATGTCAAATTTTCTCCTAAATATGTTACATAAATTCTTACCTTTAATCAAGAGTATATGTGCAATATTCATTATTATCAAATGAAAGGTATCAAGTTAAAACTTGCCCATTTGATAAATAATGGGATACCACTTTTACTTTGCTTTGCATTTTTAAAAAACCTCAAATGAGGTGAGCGCCATTTCCTTACATGCATTCTTTTTTTTTTTTTTTTTTGTGGGTGCCGGGGGTCGACCTCAGGACCTCGTGCACCAGCAGGCGCCTGAGCCGCTGAGCGATATCACCGGCCCCTTTTTCGTATGTGGGTTCCAGGAGTCAAACTTGGGCCCTCGCGCTTGCCAGGCAGGCGCTTACGCCGCTGAGCCATCTTACCGGCCCATTACATGCATTCTTAATGTTGGAGATGTCTGGATGCCTAGAAGGATCGACCTGTGATAAGTTATAATTTACTGTACATAAACTAAAGAAAGATTAAGGCAATGGATGGGTTATCTGCCTAAAATTACTCAGTTAGTAAAAAGCTGGGGATCCAATATTGTTCCCAACATATTGCACCTTCAAATATGAAAGCTAAAACTGCATCCCCATCATATGTCAGTAATAAAGAACAACTGGTGAAGTTAAAAATTATAGCCATTTAGAACAACTTCTTGTATTCTTTTCTCTTTTGTTTTTTCTTTTCTTTGTGTAGTACTGGGGATTAAACTCAGGGAGCACCAAGGATGGCCCTGAGCTTAAGTCTCTTGCCTCAATCTTCCAAGTAGCCAGGATTATAAATGTGTGCTGCCATACCTGGCTTTCTTATACTTCTTCAAATATACTGTATCACTGAACAAAAAGTACTAAACGTAAGCAATCTGATAACAAAAGTGGTAAAAGCTGGTAACAATTTAATGTCAATGTCTCACATAATTTATAATTAGCTAAAAAGAAAAGGGACATTCTCCTAGCTAAGGAGAGTGTCCTTGAGGTTTAGGGTCCCCTCAGAATGACAGTCAGAGTAACCACCAGCTGTTGTCACAATGGCCTCCTGAGGTGTACTAGTGAATCTGTGGTACGTTCTACTCACCTCTGACCTTAATACTTCTATTCTGGTCCACTAAGCACCCCAGAAAATCATACCTTACATTCCTCATCCAGCAAATCTAGAATGCCCAGTTTAGACTCTATAAGATTAATACAAGGCTGATTATCATAAAAATCTATGAGTGTCCATGGAATCTGTTCCTTCATGTATTCCTCTTGTTCCAATTTGAAGACATGCTGGAAAAAAAAACAAACAGCAGTCATTATTTGATTATCATAAAGAATTTGGTCAACAAACAGTATTTCTATCAGAGAATACCAACGTAATTAGAGATAACCCCTGGCTTCTAGCAACAAAGATCTCAAGGGAGAAGCATGATTTACACACAGGAAAGGCAAATATAAACCACACGGTGAAGCCTTGCTACACAGGATTCCTGGTGAACAAGAAAATCTAGGTGTGTAAGTGCTTTAAACAGCTGATACATGCATCAGTCGTTGTGATCATGTTTATTCTAAACTGCACTGTGTGCTATGGCTTCTTAAATTACTGTGTGGGACCTGCTAAAAGCAGGTGACCCAGGTGCACCTGAGGGGCCCTGAGCAGCTGCACAGAAGCCCCCCAGACCTCCTGACTGTGCAGGCAACATCCGCAGCACAAGAAAGTCCTGCTCCTAGGGGCTGGTGGTGCCAAAGTACACATGCCTAGAATGAAAGGATGGCTGGTCTCCTGTATCACTCTTCATTAGTCTCCTCAGTCACAGAATCTACACTTTTCACTTTTCTGAATTCTGCATCTAACACTGCAAGCAGCTCAAGCCCTACCGCTGCTATTTCTGCCAACAGCCTCAGTCACCATGTACACCATTGTCTCTTGTCAGTATGTGTAGACTGTGTGCCACGTGTCGGCCACTGCCCATGGCTGACAACACAGGAAAACAAGGTGATCTCTGAGAGAAGAGCTCATCTCGCTGGGACACAGCATGGCCAGGATGGCTTCCCAAGGGAGAGCTGTATGATTCCAGCTCTAGGAATAGGTGGAGGCGCATGGTGCAAATGGAAAGCAGTCCAGCCACCGCCACAGCTCAGGCTTCAGGCCGCAGGCCAGGCCCACACAGTAGATACCGAACTTCTCAGCGCTGCCATGATTATGGCCACTCCATGCTCCCCGGGGGTTTCTCTCTCTCTCTCTCGTGTCTCTTTTGGTTCTTTCAGTTGCCCTGTTTCCAGGAAGACGTGTCTTTGGTTTTTAAGACCCAAGCCCTGTGAAACTCAGGTGACAGATTTCTTTTTTTTTGTGGGTACCAGGGGTTGACCTCAGGACTCGCGTGCCAGCAGGCACCCGTGCCGCTGAGCGATATCACCAGCCCCTTTTTCGTATGTGGGTTCCGGGAGTCGAACTCGGGCCCTCATGCTTGCCGGGCAGGCGGTTACGCCGCTGAGCCATCTCACCAGCCCAGGTGACAGATTTCTGATGCATCTTCTCCTCCTGCACCTGGAAGCTCCCCACTTGATTCTGTACTTATTGTAATGTCACCTCCACTCATTCGCAGCATGTGCAGTCTAACCAGCTGTAACAAGCCTTAGTCAGAAAACCAGTCATCCAAATGAATATTTATATCAGGCTAATAAGCAAATTGCTTCTGTTCTTTTGATTAATGAGAAGGCAAATAGGGCCCCATATGTTAGCATGATGCCCTAACTGAAGGTACCAACATTTTCCAAACTAATGAGCTGTCTTTTCAAAAATTTCACTAATTTATATGCAGTCTGCACACTGGCACCAGAAGCCCTGCTCTAGACTTTAAATAGAGCTTTTACTCATATACAGCTTTATATCTCATTTGGGAAAATCCAGGGGAGTCTCAGTTGTCAAAGAATGTGGGCACGAGGTTCAGTGTGGCAAGAGACCCTTGGCCCACACAGCAATGCCTCCAAACAGTGGCACGCCAGTCACAGTGCCCCACCTACAGTGTCAGACCAAGGAGCAGCCCTTGCAGCCAGGTTCTCCACCACGAGCCCCTGCGTTATCAGCTCACTAGGCCAGCTGTGGGATGGGGCACTCCTCTGCTGGCAGCTCTGACAAAAACATGAGCAGGGTTAATCAGGCTTGTTTTCTCCCCCAATGAGTCAGAAAACAAGGAAATAATTAGGCAACTAGCAGTGGGAGCTAAAGCTGAAAGAAACCAAGAGGAGAGCAGGAGCTGCACAAGAGGATAGGAAGAGCGTTCCAAGCACTGCTCTGCTGGCTTCACAGAATGTCTGAAGTGACCGAGGAAGCAGACAGGGTAGAAAAAAACACATACAGACAGGAAGGAAAAAATTCACCATCTGACAGGGAGAGGGAGTGGAGCTGTTGTGCAGAGAGAAGCTGAGATGTAGTACAGGGAGGTGTGTGAAGAGAGAGGAGGAGAAACAGGGATGAAGACAGAAAGCAGGAAAGAGAAGAGTGAGAGAAACACACAGGCAGAGACACGAGGGTCCTGAGAAAGTGACAGACTGGCGAGGCTCTAATGCGGCTAGCACTGGCTCCTTAGGTTTCCAGTCATCTTAGGATGCCACTGACTGAAATACTACCAAATTCAGAAAAACCTTGAGAAATGAGGGTGATCAGTTTGGTTTCTGTTAGGTTTTTATTAATATTTTTTATGCAGAGATAAAAAATACACCAATTGTATTACTATGGAAACAGTCATAGCCTAAGGTTTTTAAGATCATCTCTACATTACTTCATCTGCTAAGCAGTTAGACTTTCTAAAGATGATTCAAATTTTTATCAAAATATATTCAATTTTTTAAAAATATCGAATGCTTTAAAAAGCTTTTATAACTTTTGTCCCTTTTCTCCCCAGTCCCATCTCACTCCCTAGAGGCAAAAACTGTTAATTATCTTAGGTATTTCTCCTGATAGTTACCAATGTATTTCTAAAGAATACGCTTATCAGCTACTTTCTGGTTTATCAGTTTGAAACTGTTGATTTTCTGATAAGCTAGATGAGGCTAAATTTGCATAGACCACCTCTCCATTGCTCCTTTGCTATTTTCCCAATATTACTATTTTTAGATTGCCTTTTGGTTTTTATTATTTTTTTTACCTACAGTGACATCTTTAACTGTGGCTTGTACCACCTGACCTCTCATACGGTGAAGGTAAGAGTACTTTTCAGGCCCTTTAGCTCTCTTCTCTTCTATCTTCCAATTCCTACGGGCCACTCATTTTTAGTGTCCTCTCTCCTTACTAATAACCACTCCCAATGCTGCACTCAGAACTTTGCCTGGCATGTGATGAGCACTGTACTTATCCATAAACGCACATGTGGTAGGTACCATTAGTATCTCCATTTTAGAGATGAGGAAGTTAAGTTCTGGCAAAATCAGTTAACTTGCCCTAGGTTCCCTGGATAACCACTACAGAGTGGGATTCCAGTCCAAGCAATTCCCCTCTGGGGCCCATGCCCTTTACTATTACAGCCTGCTGCCCCTCATTTTTAAACACCTTCAAGTCTCTCACAGTGACAATAGTCCTCTAGGGTATCTGATATTGCCACCTCGTAAGAGCCACTCTCAAAATAACTCCCATTGGCACTGACACAGTAAATGGTAGACTACTGGAAGAAAGAATACCTAAGGTTGTGATGTTTAGCTCTGACATCTTGCTTGTACAGCAAGTAAGAGTTCAGGTAGTCGTAACTCCACAGCCAGTCTGTTTCAGACTGACACAAAGAAGGAAACCCCTGTGCTCAGTTTCCTTCTCCCTATGCTACTACATAACATAGTTCAGCGTCCTCTCAACTTATTTGCCCCAAATTCTTATTATTCTTAGACAAGGGATGGCTTTGAATTCCACCTGCACCATCAAACATTTTTCTAATGTTGCATCATTTATTAATCATCAGTTCCTTAGCAGTTTAGCTATTCTAAACCCCATATAATTGTATTTCAGCGCTTCATTTCAGGGACAGGCTTTAAAAAAAGACTAGGAATTCAAGAGAATAATTTATAGCAGAATATTATTCAAGGAAGAAAATTCTTACCATGTTGAATTGTTGCTGTAGCTTTTCATTTGCATAATTTATGCAAAACTGTTCAAAACTATTTATTTCAAATGTTTCAAATCTGTAAAACCAAAAATAAAATGGGGAGGGGAGAAGAGAAACAAATATCTTTTTTAAAAAAATTCAAAATGCAGAAAGGGGATAAAGGTTTGTAAGTCAAAAACATGGAATTTGTATCTACTGATGACAATCAGCCAAGAAGCAGAGTTTTTTAAAATGGCCCCAGCATGCAGAGATGTTGGACACTGTGAAGTTTTTTGTTGTTGTTGTTCAGGATTTTATTATTATTATTATTTGACACTAAGAGTTTTGGAGTTTATTTCATCCTGAAGTGGGGAATAGAAATACTTAAATAAAGCTATTGCTCTTCTCAATTGACAGACTTACAGGGTTAAATACACATAGAAGGAAAATAGAAATAGAGCTATTACAGGTTCTTTAGAAAACTAAAGCAAGGAATGAAAAATGAGGGTCAAACACAATATACAGGGAGGCTTTACAAGTAAAAAAGGACATCCAGAGAAGGCAAACTAGCAAGCAAAATTAGATTTCTAGAAATTCAGTGATAATTTGCCAAATAAGAGTTTGAAAACCAATTAATTCTATTCATTAGTTTAGTAAATTAGCCCTGGACTTGAGGTTTTAATTTTATTTGGTTTTAATTTTTTTTTTGTGTGTGTGGGTACCGGGGGGTCAACCTCAGGACCTTGCGCGCTAGCAGGCGCCCGTGCCACTGAGCGATATCACCGGCCCCTTTTTCATATGTGGGTTCCGGGAGTCGAACTCGGACCCTCGCACTTGCCGGGCAGGCGCTTAAGCTGCTGAGCCATCTCACCGGCCCTGGTTTTAATTTTAAGCAACAAGCAATTCTACCACCATCATCAAGGTACTCCTGAACTGTTCTCCTCCTCCCCAGTAGGAGACAAAATTAAATGCCAACACAGCGTTACTGAATACTCTGTATGAGGAAATGCTCGCTGCTAACCCAGGAAGACAAATATACTTACCCATAGATATCTAGCACACCAATAAAAGAGTGCTGCTTGACAGCAGAATGGAGAGCCTGATTGACATGATCCACAATCCAGTTAAAGAGCTTGGCATAGATATGCTTGGCCAACGCATCTCGGGCATTTGTGGCCTGCAGCTTGGAGATGGGTTTGATGTACGTCTCCGTGGCAGTGGCCAGCTTTCGATGGCAGAGCCAGTGGCACATCTCCTCATACTCCACACTCATGAGGTCACAGAAGGTACTGAGAGGTTCGTGCTTGGGCTGTCAAAAGAGAATAGGTTATTTCCTATGGCCAGGTCGATCAAAGAATTTCATGGAAATGTTAACCAAGAGGTAACAAATAAAACTCAACAATTTCTTTGTTGAAATACCAAGATCACTCAAACCTGATCAATAATGATAATCACAACATCCATCTAAACCTAGTCTAGGTAGCACTTTGCCATCTTTTTTAGGGTTTATCTTTGATTCTTGAAAGATGTATTTGTATATCTCTTAGATGTATCTGTGTATCTCTCATTCATTCAGAAAGTCAGTCAACTAATCAAAAACTATTCACTGAATGTCCATTACATGCCAACAAACAAAAAAAAGATCTGGTCCTTCCCCACCTAGAGTTCACAGTCCACTGGGGAAATAATTCCTCCTTAAAATGTAAGGTATCACAAAGGACACTGGGCTATGAGTCCATGAGAGTGGTGTACACTCTACCCAGGGGCAGGAGACGGCTGCCTTGAGAAACAGAGCAGATCTGAAGGGTTGGAAGGTCCCACTAGGCGAAAGGAGTGGGAAAGAGCTCTCCAAGCAGAGGGAGGGAGAAGTTGAAAAAAGTCTGTAGCAGGAAAGGAACTGTCAATAGGAGGGGTCAAGGCTGAGGTAGAAAAAGTGTCAGATGAAGCCACAGAGACAGGTAGAGGCACCTGGCCAGTCTTTATCCTCAGAGCAGTGGGGAGCTGCTGAAGGTATTCAGCAGGAAACTTGACAGGTGAACGATCAGTCAGGTCCACCCTGCAGAGCATGGGCCACATGAACTCCCACAAGGTCACAAACTTTTAACATGATTATGGGACTCTAACATTATTTTTCATGATTCGATTGCAAGGTGCACAATCATGAACTACACAGGTGACAACAACAAAAAAAATCAGACGTTGCATGTGCTTTGCAACTTGATGAGTAAATAACAGCAACTATCAATAGTGGTATCTCAACCTACCCACATATGTATGCTGTGAAGATAGGCATTTATTATTATTAATAAAAAGTAAGTTTTCTTATTTATTAAACAGGTGTTTTCATTTAAAAATTTAGTAAATTAGTTTTTAGCAGTTTGGTATAAGTTAAATATGTATCGAATAGTTTTTGCTCATTATATTTGTTATAATTACATATAAAACATTACTAATACTAAAAAAAAAAAAAGATAGTCAAAAGAAAACAGAACCCAAAAACTGAAAAAAATTATGGGAAAAGAAAAAGTGTTCAACAAAAAATGGACATATGAGTACTTTTTGTCAAGACAAATAAGGCACTTATGCTTAATTTGTAGGACAAGCCTGCCAGTTTTCAAAGATTATAACGTGAAAAGAATGTTATAAGCAAAAACATACTGCCAAGCAATGCATGTCGAGGCATGTTTCATAAAGACAAAATAGCATACCTAAAAAAGTCTGTCATCTCAATGAAAAATTTTAATTGCATCTCAGAAGGACTCTAATAAAAGCTAGTTATGTGGTAGCAAATCGGACTGCAAAAGAAATCAAAACCATTACTGATGGTGAGTCTGTTAAGCAATGTATGGAAAATGTGGCAGATATAATTTGTCCTGATAGAAACCTGGATTTTTCTAAAATCAGTTTGTCTCACCAGACAATAAGCAGGTGAAATGAAGAAACGGGAACATCTACTAAAAGAGATTTGGGGAGTAAGGGTGCTAATTTCAAATTTTATGCTTTGGTGATCAATGAAAGATGAAAGTGTTCAATGCTGCAAACGTGGCTCCACTTACCATTTTTATTAGAGTGACTGATAACGAACACAATGTCATTGAAGAAATGACTTCTTTGGTGCCATTAAAAGACACACCTAAATCTCCTGATTTGTATGAAGCAGTAAAAATTACATGAAAGCAATTTTCTGTGGCCTTGGTCAATGTGTCGGGTATAGATACTGGTGGCATGTTGGCAATGGCTGATAAAAATTGGAACTTAAAAAAGTCACAGAAGATGACTGTAAGGGTGTAAATATGAAATTATTTCTTTCTCTTGCCTGATTGCTCTGGCTAATATTTTGAGTACCATATCAAACAGGGGTGGTGATAGTGAACATCCTTGTCTTGTCCCAAGACTTTAGAGGGAAATCAGCTTTCCCCCATTTAATATGATGTTGACAGTAGGCTGGTCATAAATGGCTTTTATCAGATTGAGATAAGGTCCTTCTACCACTATTTTTTTCAGGCTTTTTATCATGAATACGTGTTGCATTTTGTCAAAGGCTTTTTCTGTGTTTATGGAGATGGTCATGTGATTTTTGTCCTTGCTTCTGTTTATGTGATGTATTACATTTACTGATTTGCATAAGTTGAGCCATCCTTGCCTACTTGGTCATGATGTATGCTCTTTTTGATGATTTGCTGCATTCTGTTTGCCAGTATCCCATTGAACACTATTGTGTCTATGTTCATTAAATAGATTGGCCTGTGGTTCTCTTTTTTAGATGGGTCCTTGTCTGATTTTGGAATCAGGGTAATGCTAGCTTCCAGGAATAACTTTGGGAGTACTCCTTCCCTTCCAATTTCATTAAAGAGTTTGCAGAGTATTGGCATTAGATCTTTCTTGAAGTTCTTGAAGATCAGCAGTGAACATCAGTTCCTGGGCTTTCTTAGTTGGTGGTTTTTTGTTACTGTTTCAGTTTCACTAGAGGATTCTTGTATCTTCTGGGTTCAGTTTTGAGAATTCATATGTATCAAGGAAACCTTCCACTTCTCCTGGATTCTCCAATTTATTCAGGTGTAGGTTTATGAAGCAGTTACTAATAATCTGGATTTTGGCAGTGTCTGTTGTGATTTTACCTTTTTCATTTCTAACTGCATTGATGTGGGTCTTTTCTTTCTTTTTTTTTGGTAAGACTGTCTAAGAGTTTGTCTATTTTATTTATTCTTTCAAAGCTCTTCAATTCATTGCTTTTTGTATTTTTTTCAGTATCAATTTCATTAATTTTTGCTCTGATCTTTATTATTTCCTTCCTTCTACTAGCTTTAGATTTCGATTGTTCTTATTTTTTCTTGGACACTGAGAGGTACACTATTAAGTTATTTAGTTGGGCTCACACTGTTTTTCTGAGATGGGCTTCACAGCTATAAACTTCCCTCATAGGACTGCTTTGGTCATGTCCCATAGGTTCTGGTGTACTGGACAGACATTATTGTTTGACTCTAGTAACTAATTTCTTCCTTGATTCCTTCTGTGACCCATTGATTATTCGAGAGTGTATTGTTTAATTTCCATGTGTTTCCATAATTTTTGTGGCTTCTTTTGCCACTGATTTTTAGTCTCATTGCACTATGATAATATGCGTGGGACAATATCAATTCTTTTGCATTTACTTAAGCATATTTTATGGGCTACTGTGGTCTACTTTGGAGAAAGTCCCCATGCACTGCTGAGAACAACGTGTATTCTGTTATTGTTGGGTGGAACACTCTGTAGATATCTATTAAGACCATTTGTTCGAAGGTGTGGCCCAGCTCTCATATTTCTTTGTTGATATTTTGTCTAGTTGATCTATTTGTGACAGTGTCGTACTGAAGTCCCCTACTATAATTGTGTTGATGTTTATCTGATCTTTCATAAACTCATGTGCATCAGCTTTCGCAGCACATATGATTATAATTGTTGTCTCTTCCTGTTGAATTGTTCCCTTAACCAATATATAGTGACTTTCATTGCCTCTTCTGATCAGTTTTGGCTTGAAGTCCACTTTGCCTGAAATTAGGAGAGCTACTCCTGCCTGTTGGAGTACTCCTACCTCCTACTCAGGTTCCTGTTGGCAGACGCCATGCTGATCTTCTCTGTATTGCTCGAACTTTAGCATATGTGCTGCTGTAGTGAGCATGGCAACAAGTACATTTGTGAACAACTATTTTCAAGGATGAAGCACATGAAGAGTAAAATAAGATAAAAAATTTGTGACAAGCACCTTGAAAACTCACCTGCACTATAACTGCTTCCATTACACCAGACAATGATACATTCCTTTCACACAAACAAGGCCCATATCTTACTAGTTTTATGTTTATGTTGCCCTCTATTTTGTTATAATAAAAATATAAAAACAAAGGAAGTTTTCTATACATTGACTGTATTATTTATGTTAGATATGGCCCAAGACAATTCATCTTCACTGAATGCAGCTAAGGTAAGCCAAAAGGCTGGACACCCATGGATTGAAATGTCTTTGGGGCTGGTGAGATAGCTCAGTGGCATAAGTGTCTGCCTGGCAAGCATAAGGTCCTGAGTTCGACTCCCAGAACCCACATAAAGGAAAAAAGGGGCCGGTGATATCGCTCAGCAGCACAAGCGCTTGCTGGCAAGCGCGAGGTCCTGAGGTTGACTCCTGGTACCCACATAAAAAAATAAAAATAAAAAATAAAATGTCTTTGATGACTTAAATATTCCCTACACCCCTACAATGTCTCTCATGAGCTTTGCATCAGCAGGTATTTAACAATACTCATTTAACCCATAGTAGTGTATTATATTTTTTGACATCTCCCACATGAATCAGTTGAATCTGATAACATCTTGGGGAACAGACAGGGTGAACATCATGGTCTCCAAGTGACAAATGAGGAAATGAGATCCAAAACAACACACAGCTTGTCAAAAATCACATGGCCAATTGATGTCAGAGCTGGCATGAGAACCTCCATCTCTGACACCCTTATCCCTGGACCTATCTCATTCAGGCAGCCTTCCTCCTTTCCATGCCCTCCTATAAAGTCATCATTCCAGATACACATCAGCACCTTCACAAACACAAACAGCCTGCCCAACCCCTTTAACTAAAATAAGCAGTCTAGAACACCTACACACCAACACACGTGCGTGCACACGCGCGCGCGCGCGCACACACACACACACACACACACACACACACACACACACAGGACTATTATTCAGCCATAAAAAAGAGAAGGAAGTGCTGATACATGGATGGGCTTTGAAAGACCACACACTGTATGATTCAACTTACATGAAATGTCCAGAATAGGCAAATCTATAGAGGCAGATATTAGATTCATTTTTTTTGCTACATATATTCTCTTTAATTGAAGAACTACTCGATAAATTTTAAGTACCTGAAATCACTAATTTTGAATGTTTTAAAATATATGTATCTATATCAGTTTATAATAGCAAAACTACCATTCACATCAAGATATTGAAAAAACATTGCATGAGTGCCATATAATCTCTTAAACGTGAAATTTTTTGCAACATCCTTATTTCTGCCTAATAAAAATGTTACTCTCCACTTCTACGACCTAAAGAGTTTCTATTACCTTTAAACCCTTTAACCTTTGTTTTACACAAATGTGGGTAAATCAGAGATTGATTTTTTTTTTAACTCAATTTGGATCTTGTTAATTTCAAACATATCCACCCCTCTTCAACCAGTGCTTTGGAAATTTTCTCCTTACATTACTAGTGTTAATATTATGAACTTGTTATTTTTTTTAAAGGCATTAAAACTGTACTATTTTTCAACTTTGTCAAATGAACATTTAGAATGTCTTTTCTGTACTTGTCCTGGCCAGTGACAAAGCATTTCTATTTAACATACATTTGGCCTAACAACATCCATGTTTATACTACACGGCAAGAATAAAATGGTATTGGGGCCGGTGAGATGGCTCAGCGGCATAAGCGCCTGCCTTGCAAGCGCAAGGGCCCGAGTTCGACTCCCGGATCCCACATACGAAAAAAGGGGCCGGTGATATCGCTCAGCGGCACGGGTGCCTGTTGGTGCATGAGGTCCTGAGGTCGACCCCCCGGTACCCACAAAAAAAAAAAAAAAAAAAAAGAATAAAATGGTATTTACTTACACTGACTATCTGACATGCATTTTGACAGTTCAAAACTACATAAACTGAAAATTTTAGATCCAGCTTACAAATCTATTTTGCATTTAAGTTTACTTTCCCGTATGTAACAATTTTCAACTTCATGTTCTTCACTAGTTTTAACCATCATATCTTCCATACAACTAGCTCCCTATTCTCTTCTGTTGGCTGCAGTAAATCATTCAGCAAAATTTTCAGAGAAGGTTCTTGGTTGATACACTTTCTTAACCCCTTGGTATCTGAGAATGTCTTCTAGTGGCCTTCATATACAAATACTAACTTGGCAGAGTGTATAATTCTTGATTCAAAATTATTTTCCCTTAAAATCCTATAAATGTTGTTCCATTGTCTTCTGGCATTTAGAATTGTAAGAGAAAAATCTGAGGTCAGTCTGACTTTTGCCCCTTTATAAGTAACCTGCTTTCTCTGTCTGGATACTTGCAAAAGTTTTTCTTTATCCTTGAAATTTAAAAAAGGTCATGAGGATATGCCTAGGTGTTACCTTCTTCTCATTAAATTTTAAAGGTATCCTGTAAGCCTTCTTCATTTGCAAGTCTACTTCATTCTTCAACTGTGGTAAATTTTCTTCAGTTAGTTCTGTAATTATTTTTTCGGCTTCATTTGCTTTGTCCTCTGTTTCAGGTGTTCCTTATTACACATAGATTGTACTTCCTGGACAGGCCCTCTACATCTCTCTTTTTCTCTCCTTTCCTCATCTCAATTTCTTTGGCCTCTTCCTCTGCATTCTGTGAGCATTTCTCTTGTTTTTCATTTACTTCAGGAATTTTATTTTGTAACCAAGCCTTCTTCTGCACTCCCTTTGAACAGGCCTTGATCTCTTCCATGTGGTAACACAACACCTGCTTTACAACTATGGCCAAGTGGGTAAGGAACTCTCTACTAATACGGTCCATAATTTCTGCAAGTCTGCTGTACGTCGGTAGACTGTAATAGTCCAGTACATCACTATCAAGAGGAGGCATTTTCTCAATTAATTAGTTCTATTCTTTTCCTCTGAGCTGCGGTCTTACAACCTTTTCAACAGCCCTTCGCAGTGGTCCAAGTGGTCTTCCGAAGCACTGAAGTTGAACAACCAAAATCAGATTCGTGGTTGTTCAGTGGTAAGTGAACAGGGGAAAGAGGTGCAATAGCTAAAGGGCATACAGTTTCTTTCTGAGATAATGAAAATATTTTAAATTGACTATGTTACCATATGGTTGCACATATCTGTGAAAACAATAAAAACCATTTAATTGCATACTTAAAACCATTTATATGGGTATGATATGTGACCATATCTCAAAAAAGCTGCTTTTAAGGCATAACGTTCCATTAGAAGTAGGAGTTTAAATTACAATCATCATTCTATCTTCTAAAAAATTAGGGGCCGGTGATATAGCTCAGTGGCATAAGCGCCTGCCTGGCAAGCATGAGGTCCTGAGTTCGACTCCCAGTACCCGCATATAAAAAAATAAATAAATAAAAATAAAAAATTGTCAGTAGGAAGGAGGGTCAAATATTGCATTTAAAATTAGGATTCATGGCTTAGGAAAAACATAAATTATCCATAAAGGAATCACGAGGATCAAGTTCTCTGTCCATCTAGCTCTTGGCCCTTTGAGTAATCATTTATAGTATACGGCTTCTCTTCAAATCATAAAGCCATTAATTTTATATTATATTAAGTCTTGTGCATCTAGCATATTACAAGAGCACTAACAGCCAGAAAAGGCAGGGAACACATTCTTTTCTTAAAGGATGAGGAAATCTGCTTTTACGCTAGGGGCTATAGATCCAGAGAAAAAGGCAACCAAGAATGAGCTGAATTAAAACTACCTAAATTAAGGACTTTAAAACACTAACATAAATATTATGGTCCCACTACAATGACCCCAAATCCTAGGAGGTAAAGGCAAGCAAGAGAGACTTTTCCAGGGCAATGAGATTTGAGCTGTAATAAAGGAAAACATGGGGGAAGGTATGTCTAAGAAAGATGCTACTCCCCTGCAAGTTACGAGGAAGAGCTGGCCAGGGAAGAGAAGCAACTGAGCGAAAGCAGGGACAGAGGTCCCTTGCCATGTAACTGGCTGGAGTGTGCAGAGTGAGAAGTGGGGAGAGAGCGGCTGAACAGGAAGTTGGAGTTGATCACGAAGGGTCTTCCATGTCTTGCCAATCCAGCAATGGCCTCTTATCACGGGGTATACATCCCAGCACCACCAGGGGATGCCAGATACTGTGGGCTACATAGTATGTCTCTTTCCTTATACGCATATATGGTAAAGTTTAATTTATAAATTGGGTGCAGTACAATTAACAACAACTGATAATAAAATAGGACAGCTATAACAATATACTGTAATACTTAAAATACACTAAAATAATCAATGTACTCAAAATGTCTTATTGTACCATATTCACCCTCCTTGTGACAAGAGGGTAAAACGGCTACATGACGAGACAGAGGTAAGTGATGCAGCCACTGTGACATATATATCGTTAAGTCTACTACATAAGGGTTGCCTGACCACAAGCACTGTGATACCTCAATAACTGATCTGACAACTGAGATGGCTACCAAATGGCTAAAAGGTGGCAGTCTATACAGCATGTGTAAGCTGGGCAAAGGGGCGATTCACGTTCCAGGTAGGAGAGAGAAGGGCAGCGTAAGATTTCATCAAGCTTCTCAGAGTGGCATGCAACTTAAAACTTATTATTTTTCCTCCCTCCCTCCCTCCCTCCCTTCCGTCCATCCATCCATACATCCTTTTTTGAACTTGATTCTTCACTCTTTTAAATTAATGCATGTTAGTAATACACAATGGTGAGGTTCATCTGGGAAAACTGATCCATAGATTTATCATATTTTGATCATTTTCAATCCCATTAACCCCCCTCCCTCCCCCCACCCCATCCTGCTCCCCATCTCCAAAAGTCTACCTTCTAGTTTCCTGTCATCTCTCCTTTAGTTCATTCACTCATTTGTTCATTGAGGTTACTCACATGGCTATCATCAAGAATAAAAAAACAAAGAATGCTGGCGAGGATGCAGGGGGAAAAGAGCCCTCCTTGCATTTTTTTCATTTTTAATTAAGTTTATCGGTATAATTTAAGTATACACAATGATCACATTCACCCTAGGGCATCTGTACTGTATGAGATATATCTACTCCTCTTTTTTCTCCCGTTCCCCTCCCCTCCCTTCAATCCCTACTCTCCTCATTTACAAAGCTTTGTTTCCATTTTATCCTTTTTTTTTTCTCATTTTTTTCTTTTCCCTTCCTTCCCCCACAAGTTCCCCTTTCCTTTTGAACAATTTATTTCTATTTCACAATATCTACTGCACATTTTGGTTCTTACTTACACTTCCAGTTTCTCACACCAGAGAGAAAATGCAACGTTTACACGTGTGTATAATTTATTTCACTTAAGATTATAGTCTTGGGGGCCGGTGAGATGGCTCAGCGGCGTAAGCGCCTGCCTTGCAAGCGCGAAGGCCCGAGTTCGACTCCCGGAACCCACATACGAAAAAGGGGCTGGTGATATCGCTCAGTGGCACGGGTGCCTGTTGGCGCGTGAGGTCCTGAGGTCGTCCCCCCGGTACCCACAAAAAAAAAAAAAAAAAAAAAAAAAAAAAAAAAAAAAAAAAAAAAAAAGATTATAGTCTTGGGCCGGTGATATAGTGCAGTGGCACAAGCGCCTGCCTGGCAAGTGCAAGGTCCTGAGTTCAGTTCCCGGTACCCACATTAAAAAAAAAAAAGAGTATAGTCTCAAGGTCCATCCATTTAGCTAGAAATGTCTCAAGCTTATCCTTCTTTATGGCTGAGTAGTACTCCATTGTTTGAAAAAAAACACATCTTTTTTATACATTCATCAGTTGATGGGCATTTGGGCTCCCTGCATTGTTGATGAGAATGTAAACTAGTACAACCACTATGGAAATCAGTATGGAGATTCCACAAAAAAGTAAAAATAGAAATTCCATTCAACCCAGCTATAACACTCCTGGGGATATTCCTGAATGAATTATTTCTAGAATTTTCCATTTATATTTTCAGACCAAGGTTGACCACAGGTAACTGAGGCCACCAAAAGTGAAATCATAGATAGGGTACTGCTGTGGGGTATCTGGGGTACCTAGGGTCCTTTATAACTCTAACTCCTATGAGTCTCTGATCTTGTGGGGCCATTTACATTATGGTCACTAAATTCATCCATCCATATAGCCATCCATCCAAATATGGAGAAGAGAGAAAGAACTTATACATTTTAATAGATAATAGGTGTGCACGTACCACCGTCAGTAAGATAAAAAGGGTAAGTCAGTTTCTGACACACACACCCCAGCCATTTAGTTCCTCTTCCTAGGAGCAAGTGGTGTTACTAGTTTCTTCAATAACTTTTAACCACATTACATTTCCACAGCAGAACATATAAACTTATCAATTCTTGATACACCTGTGTCATAGGCTAAATGAACCTTTCTCTCTCGACTTATCAATCTAACTATTACATGCAACTCCCACTGCTGTTACAGAAATAAGACATGTATCCAAATTCCCTCTCCTGTCTCTCACACTCACACGATCACTGTGCAGTAGGAACTGGAATCCATGTTTCATATGCAGTTCAAGCATTATCATTGGCTGATATATCTCTCTTTGACAATTCTCTCTCTGACAGCATTAGAAACATGAAATGTATAGGTTCTAGGAAGAATCAACAAAATGAAAACACAACTCAGCTTCCACTGCATTTAGCTTGTTCTGAACTTACAGGTATTGTGCAGCTGTCTGAATCTCGGGATGTAAATCCAACATTGCCCAAATGAAGGATGCCAGCAAGTATTCGAAAAATTCCCATTTGATAAGATTCACTAATTCCTGAAACAAAAAGAGTAAATGAACAATTAATTTCAGAACAGCAACTAAACAATGATAGCAGCTAATTTTAAGCCTATTATTAATTCTTCAATCTCCCCAGATGTATGCTGCACACACGATAATGTATTGTGGTAATCATATGCTTCTCCATGTTGACATGAATACAGGGCAGTTGATCATCACAGGCGATGGCAGGGCTGCATACGTGAGCCATCTGGGCTCAACCTGGCTCTGCTACAAATGTGCTCTTACCTGCAAAGCAATGTCACTGTCTAGGCTTCTGTTTTCTCGCTTGAAATACAGGATGAGAGTAAAAGCCTCACCGGGTACTTATGAAGATTAAATGAGATAATGCACATAGCATACCTAACACACAGTGTGACACATGATAAGTACTAAACAAATGATTGTCCTCAGTGTCACTTGCTGAATTTAAGTATTTTATTAATGTTACTGACATTTCTATTTATTTCTACTCCAAATGCAAGCTGAAGCTGTTTCAATCAGATTTTAAAGTCTTCTAGCTACAGACTACAAATGAAAGAGGCCCCAAATTCAGACAGCTATGTGCCCCAGCTTGAGAAGGAAGTGTCCCCCTCAGCAGCAGAGCAGGGTCTAAGGGTTCAGGCAGGACGCAACACTGGGCAGCCCTTGGCTCTTACTGGTTTGGCTTCATTTTTCAGTGAGGTCAGACTTTTTAGAATATTAGATGTAATTATATCCAAGTAGCAATAGTAAAACTATTTCCAAATACATCATTGTATACAGTGTAATTCAGAGTTGACCTTATAATGAGTGTTTTCCTCCTACATAATGACTTTTTCAAATTTATAATCTATCCCTAGAAGTAAAGTAGTGTTTAATATGTGTATGACTCACCAATAGATCTTGTTAAAATGCAGATTCTGATTCAGTAGGTCTGAGACAGGGTATGATATTCTGCATTTCTAGCAAGTTGCACTGTGATTCTGGACCACACTGTGATTAGCAGTGCTTTTAAGTTAACTTACCTGAGGGTACTCCTCAAAATACCAATATACAATTTTTGAGTTAACAATCTGCAGTTTTAATGAAAAATAATTCACCTCTAAAATTTGTAGACTCCAGCTCTAAAGATTAATTTATTCACATGTAGACCTGAGATTTTTTAAATCCAAGAATGAAGATAGTAACATCTGAGCTGTATCCCCAGTGCAGTGAACTATGTGTAATACAACGTTTGTTACCATGCCAGCTCAGTCACATTTCCTAGCCACAAAAGAGCCCCAAAACAAAAAAAAAGGCCCCCCACAAAATGTGAGCTTATAGAGGAAACCATTTCATTTAGCTTTAGGTTCTAGATTTTTGTAAAAATTTGAGCAAAGAATTTCTGTCTCTCTCCAGAATTTTTTGCCTTGACACCTTAAATATGTTTTTAAAAATAGCTTTATTAAGGCATAATTTGTGTAAAATTCATCCATTTTAAGTGTGTAATTAAATTATTTTCATAAATTTATAAAGTTGTGCGAACAATATCACAGTCTAATTTTAGAACCATCCATTGTCCATGTGCTGCTGTCTAACTGTGTTCTACAAGGTACATTCATCTCCTGGCAACACCAGCCAAACAGACAAACCAGTGCTGCACGCAAGGCTGCTTGAGTCGCAAGGCTACTGCTCACAGAGCTCAGAAGTAGTCACCTACCCAGCAGTGTGCAGGCCTGCCTGGTGTGTGCCATCTCCTTGGCGTCATCCACCCCTTCGATCACTGGGCTGCCCCCCTGCTTGGTGTAATGGAAGCTATCCGCGGTTCCTGAAACGAAGCAAGATGAAAGGTTTGCAGTCCGTGAAGCAGCTCTGACTTCTACCCTTACAGTCACTCAGAATTAGAGGCAATGACAGCACATTTCAGCATACAGCATTTCAAGTTTAACTGCCTATGTTTTCAATTATATTTTAACACAAAACTCAACCAAATAATGAGTAAAATATTTACATTTATCAAAACTGGTGAAATGAGTAAGTTTAATTCCAAACTACATGGCAGGACAATTTCCTCCCACGTCACTCTCCTCATCAGAAACCCTACAGGTCTCCATCCAGTAACTCCTTTAAAATGTTTTTTTTTTTTTTTTTTTTTTTTTAACCAGGGCAAATTTTTTTTGATTGGTACCGGGGGTCAACCTCAGGACCTCGCGCGCCAGCAGGTGCCCATGCCGCTGAGCGATATCACCGGCCTTTTTTGCGTATGTGGGTTCCGGGAGTCGAACTCAGGACCTCGCGCTTGCCAGGCAGGTTCTTACGCCGCTGAGCTATCTCACTGGCCCAACCAGGGCAAATTTTAAACATACACAAAAGTAGAAAGTAGTATGATGAATCCCTATCTACTCATCAGCCACCTGAAACAAGCATCAGCCCAGGGCAATCCTGTTCCAGTGACACAGCCACTCCCTCTTTCCCCACCTTGAGCTGCCTGGAAGCCAACTGCAGACTTTAGAACCATTTTATCCTTAAGTATTTTAGTATAAGACAAGCTCCTTTTAACAAGTAAATTTAGAAACTAAAAAGCTAAGAGAAAACAATATAGCACAATGAATCTAATGACATATTCATACCTAATCGTAGCATTTTAAATTCAGGTAACTTTGCTGAGGCACAAAGCTGATAGAAGATATGATAGTTTCTCTCCTCTTCTGCCTTCGAAATAAGAAGAGTTTTCAATTATTGCATGTTACTCTAAACCTCAGAAGATTCTATCATAAAACACAATTTTAATGTTTAATTATCTCAGTTGGTGAAATAAACCAATCTTTCCCAAATTCCCTAAGACTTATGTATGACTATTAAACCTTAGAACTTAAGTCTCTCTGGAAGCCAGGCGCAGTGACACACTCCTGTAGGTCAGCTATTCCGGAGGGTTATGACAGCAGGGTTGCTTGGGCCCTGGAGTTAGCAGCCAGCCTGGACAACACAGTAAGACCTTACCTCTCTTTACTAACCCTCAGCTGCTGCACAGCTGTAATCCCAATACTCTGGGAGGCTGAGGCAAGAGGATCACAAGTTTGAGCCCACCCTGGGCTCCCCAACAACTTAGCTAGACCCTGTCTCAAAATAAAAAATAAAAAGGACATGGTGTGAAGGCCCAGGGTTCAAGTCCCAGCACCAAAATAATAATGATAATTTAGAAATAAAATGCATGCTGTACCAGAAAGCATGTGCTCTGCCATTATATGATAATCTAACGCAAATATAAATACACATGTACATGCCCAGCTTACCTGGAACACCACTCTGGATTTCTCTAAAAGGTAAGTCCTCATGTTGGCACCAATGATTCGGTATCTCTTATCAAAACCAATCTCAATATACTTCCCAAAACGGCTGCTATTATCATTCCTGGTTGTTTTAGCATTTCCAATTGACTAAGAAGCAAGGGAGAAAGTAAGATTTTAGAAGTGTAGTTCACGACATGACACTAAGTTTGCTCGGAAATAGAAAGGACAGAGCAGAACATAACTCTTCATAGCTGATTCTATTAGGAACAGAGCCAATGTTGCCCCTGCAGGCAAAGGTGCAAGCTTTGTCCACCACAGAGCAACACAGACGCACACAAATGGTTCTTATTCGTCTTGTTATTCTCACAGAACATCCTCCTGTTCTTCTTGTTACTTCAGAAACAGCAAGCCTCATCCTAGTAGTTGGGAAGTTCTTATACACCATTTGGGATGCACAAACACACTCTTCCAGGCCAGCAAAGAAAGAATGGATGGAGGGGCCGGTGAGATGGCTCAGCGGCTTAAGCGCCTGCCCGGCAAGCGCGAGGGCCCGAGTTCGACTCCCGGAACCCACATACGAAAAAGGGGCCGGTGATATCGCTCAGCGGCACGGGCGCCTGCTGGCGCGCGAGGTCCTGAGGTCGACCCCCGGTACCCACCAAAAAAAAAAGAATGGATGGAGTCGGGAACTGCCAAAGCACAAGCCTTGCTAGTCGCACATCAAGATTTTTATTTCCTGGAAAACTATTTGATGTAAATGAGATGGTTAAGACACATTAGCATTTTCCTGACAACACTGCTGCAGCATTCATGGTCTTTTTAGAAACCAGTTTCTAACATCTTATCCTACACCAACAAAGGTCCAGCTGGATGGCTTATTAGCAGAGTATTAGTACTATCCACCCAATTTAAATGCCATTTCAGAAGCCAGAGTAAGTAAAATCTGGCTTTAGTGTTTGATGATTGTATCTAACCTGCAAAATATCTGCTAAAGAATGTAACCTAAAAACTAAAATGGCACGTCTTCTTTTTGATTTAGATGATATCTTCTAAGTTTTTTTTTTTTTTTTTTAATGTGGGTACCAGGGGTCGACCTCAGGACCTCGCACTTGCCAACAAGCGCTTGTGTCACTGAGCGGTATCACCAGCCCCTTTTTTTCCTTTTATGTGGGTACCGGGAGTCAAACTCAGGACCTTGCGCTTGCCAGGCAGGCACTTATGCTGCTGAGCTATCTCACCAGCCCAAGTTTTTTCTTTTAAGGCAAAGCAAAAAAAAAAAAAAAAAAAAAAAAAAAAATTGTAGTTAGAAAAACAATTACACAGGGCTGATGAGATGGCTCAGCGGTGTAAGCACCTGCCTGGCAAGCGCGAGGGCCCGAATTCGACTCCTGGAACCCACATACGAAAAAAGGGCCGGTGATATCACTCAGCAGCACGGGCGCCTGCTGGCGCACGAGGTCCTGAGGTCGACCCCCCGGTACCCACAAAAAAAAAAAAAAAAAAAAAAAGAAATAGGGCAGGTATAACCGTACTGTGTTTTGGCAAAGAGGACACGGCTACAATTTAGATGAACATTTTAAACACTTTTCTAGAATTAATAGAATGACTAGAAGTATTTACAGCAGACTCTCTAATGTTATTTTCACTTCAATCAACAAGAAATTGCTAAGGGAAAAATGTGATCTGGATTATAGTGACTGATTTTAGTGAAATGTTTCAGAAGTTACTCTTCTTTATAAAAGGGAGATGAAAATGTTCAGTTGTGGTTGCTGAAGATAAAAAAGAACTATTAGGGCCGGTGAGATGGCTCAGCACCATAAGCGCCTGCCTGGCAAGCAGAAGGTCCCGAGTTCGACTCCTGGGACCCACATACGAAAAAAGGGCCGGTGATATTGCTCAGCAGCACGGGTGCCTGCTGGCACACGAGGTCCTGAGTTTGACCCCCGGTACCCACACAAAAAAAAAAAAAAGAACTATTAAGATCCAATGTACTGAGGCCAGTGATATGGCTCAGCGGCATAAGCGCCTGCCTGCCTGGCAAGAGCGAGGTCCTGAGTTCGACTCCCGGTACCCACATAAAGGAAAAAAAGGGCCGGTGATACCGCTCAGCGGCACAAGCACCTGCTGGCAAGCGTGAGGTCTTGAGTTCAACCCCTGGTACCCACATAAAAAAAAATACAATGTACCCAAGAATCTTCCCTGCCCCCATCTTAAATAAATATTTGCAGGAGATAAAGAAAATATGTGATAAAATAGAGAAAAAAAAGCATCATGCATGTTTTGCCAAGGAGCCTATGCTGAGAATGAGGAGCTTGCTCCCAAAAGGACAATGTGCAGACCCCTTCAGCCTCGGGGCCATGACATCAACCATGCAATGTGCATTACCCAGCGAGGAGTTTCCACAGATCACCAGGGACCTGGACATTCCTTTCTTTTTATTTATTTTGTGGTATTACAGAATTGAACCCAGGGCCGCCTTGGCACTGATCTATGTCCCCAGCCCTTTTTTATTTTGAGACAGGGTCTTGTTAAGTCACTAAGTTGCACAGGCTGAGCTCAAACTTGTGATCCTCCTGCCTCAGCCTCCCGGAGCACTGGGACGAAAGTCTGCCCCTCATGAGGTTGACAGCCTTTTCTCAGTATCACAGTGAAAAGCTCCAATACAGAGACACAGTCATAAAGATCATTTAAACCTCCAAATTTCCTGACTATAGCCTCAATATTTTATTGATGTTTCCTTCTAGTAACTGTACATCCTTTGATACCATTCTTTAGCCCAATATTCCATTTCTGTCTCTCAAGCCCTTTTGAAAATTATCTCTCTAACTCTAGCAAAATTTTCTTAATCCAAATTCCACAGACTAAACAAGAATATAGGGATTAAATAATCATTACGGATCCCTTTATCTTTTCTGTTTGCCCAGGCAAACATGACAAATTCCTTACAACTGCATATTAAAAAGTAGTGGCTGAATCAGGTGCAGTGGCCCAAACCTGTAATCCTAGCTATGGAGGCTGACACAGGAGGATCGCAAGTTTTGAGTTCAGCCTGGACAACTTAGACTCTATCTCAAAATAAAATAAAAAGGGCTGGGGAGGGAGCTCAGTGGCGGAGTTTGCCTAGAATGTGTAAGGGTTCATCCCCAGTAACACAAGAAAAAAAAGCAGTGTCTGTGTCCACTCCAAATTTTTCATCTTGTTCCCACTAACAAACTCTGACCTGTACTGCAGGAAACCAACGCAACTGTTCATTTGTTTTGCAGTACTGAGAACTAAACCAGAAAGCACGGAGCTACATCTTAGTATTTCTGTGCCAGGCTGGCCTCCAGCTTGCAATTGCTCCCAAGTAGCTGGGATTATAAGCGTGCACCACTAAGCCCAGCAAATTGTCATAAAATGGTTCACTCATCTTTTGGCATATTCTAGAAAGTTCATTCTCTACTTAAGTTATCCTCAAGACAACTTCAAATCCTAGTTTTTTAAGGTGCAGCCTAGAAGACATGGATTCCCTAATGCTATCACAGTCCAGACTTTAGGATAGTCTAACATTAAGAGTAGACTGGGGCCAGATGTGGTGGTACGAGCACATAATCTCAGCGTAACCTGAGGGACTGAGGCAAGAAGACTCCAAATTCAAGCCCACTCTGGGCCACTTAGTAACTTAGCAAGACTTCGTCTCAAAATAAAAATTAAAAGAAAGGGCTGGGGATATAGCTCAGTGGGAAGGCCCTGGGAACAATCCTCAGTATTGCCCAAAAGGAAGATGACTAAAATAGCCCAAATTCTTGCCAAATTCTAGGAATTTATTGTCCAATAAAACAGTTGTAGGAAGTAACTAGTAAAAACAATGGTGGGAAGCAGAGCCCTGTTGTTTTCTAACCCAAAATCAAAAACTGGCAACGAATTGCATCTTCTGTCTTAGCACCAGTGGTATCCACCACTCTATCCAGAACTAAATTCTTTCAAAATCTTAATTTGCTTCAAATTCCCTCTCCTGTCTTTTGGTACCCATGGCAGTTTCTTCTTGCCCACCTCTGTCAGAACACATCCCTAGTCTTCTGCCCGAGTGCATCCCCAGTGTGTCTGTCCTTCCATCCCAGCAGGGAAGCCTGTGGCTCTGGAGGGCACTCCTGAGGATAGCAGGTCACAGCACGCTGCTCTGAGCATCACACACAACACTGCAAGCCACGCACGATTACCTCTGTGAACAGATTACTGCACAACCACGGCACCACAGGTGCGCTGGGCCAGCTCAACTCCTCCTGTGCTTAGGTGATAAATACGCTCGACAGAGGAAAAAGACAGGAATAAAGAAATGCCCACTGAGGTGTTTAAGCATTTTATTAGTGCATATTAGTAATACAGAACATGGTCTGAATTTTTAATAAGAATGTAGAGAATGTAACTTTCTACTAAATTTTTTATGTAACCTTAAACTAAAATGGCATGTCTTCTTTCTGATATAGGTGACATACTTCCAAATTTTTTTCTTTTAGAGTAAAGCAAAAAAAATAGTGTAGTTAGAAAAGCAAGGGTCACATAATACATATACTAAATGTTTAATAAGCTAATTTCATATAACTAGGTATAACAAGAAAGTGTTGTTTCTGTATGTCCAAACTAATTTCCCTCCACTTAATGAAACTTATTTTCTCATAAAACTTCAATGTTTCAAAAATCATATTAAGGGCCGGTGAGATGGCTCAGCGGCGTAAGCGCCTGCCTTGCAAGCGCGAAGGCCCGAGTTCGACTCCCGGAACCCACATACGAAAAGGGGCCGGTGATATCGCTCAGCGACACGGGCGCCTGTTGGCGCGCGAGGTCCTGAGGTCGTCCCCCCGGTACCCACAAAAAAAAAAAAAAAAAATCATATTAAATAGTCTTCTAGCTTCAGATTTTTAAAATACTCAAATTTACATATAACCAATTCCAGTATCTTTGGCATAGACATTTCTACTTTGTAAATGTACTTGGCTTTTGAAAAATATCATCCTTTTCACAGTTCTTCCTGCTTCAGGAACTTACAAGTATTGAATTTCTTTTACTATCCTGTCCCTGTGTGATGAACTTAAAAACTAAAAGAAAAATGCTCATGAGATCATAGATTAAGTGTAGAATTCCAAATTTGGGAAGCATTTAAATCTACAGCTAAACAGGTAGGACTAAGCACAGAAAATGAACGTGGGCAAAAGCGCACTGGAACCATCTGAGCCTTGGCATGGAGAAGCCTATGTCTTGGAGGAACATAAGTAAGAACTCAGGACGGGTGAAGTGAATGAGTTACACTTCCAGGGGAAGAAACAATAGGCCTAAGTCAACTAAGGGAAAGAAACTGAAAATGAAGTGTGCTGCCTGTGCCTACAGGCACACAGCTCAACTGGAAGGTTGGAAATGCAGGATGGCGGATGAAAGCAGATTCCTCCACAGCTGGGCTTCACTCACAATGTCTACGTAGGGAATTTCCAGTATTCCTAGCCATCTTCCTAACGTGTAATAAAGTGTTTTCCTAATTTTTGTGGCTGGGAGATCACAGGCCTCCTGACACGCACTCAGTCAGTCAATGATCTGGGCACATTTCTCAACAAACAGCAGAGTGAGAAGCTGGGGATGCTGCCGTCTTACCTCCATGATAGGGTTGGAGGCCAGGACCTTTTCCTCAACGTTGGCCTCACTGGCAGAGCCACTCACAGTTGCAAAGTAGCGCATGGCATACTTGGCTGAGACTGTTTTTCCTGCCCCAGATTCTCCACTGACGATGATGGACTGATTCCGTTCATCCCTGCAAAACAAAGATGAGTCACTGTCATATTGCCCACTTCTGACTCCACTCAGCAGTGTCTCCTCTCCATGCTCACTGAAAGGCACAGGCAGTTCCTGCTGGCTTACATATGCAACAGTGTGGACAGAAGCATAAGATTTCCTAATAAGAATAATCACTTATAAACTAGACATGGTGCTGCACTCCTGCAATCCCAGCTCCTTGGGAGGCTGAGACAGGATCACAAGTTTGAGCCCAGCCTAGGAAACTCAGTGACTCAGCGAGATCCTGTTTCAAAATAATAAATAATAAAAGGGCCAGGGATGTAGCTGAATGACAGACAGCTTGCTTAGCATGTACCAGGCTCTAGGTTTGACCCCAACACAAAGGGAGAAGGAAAAAGGGAGGGGAAAGAGCGGGAGGAGGAGAAAGAACGGCTCATTCTAAAGGGCCAAGCTTGTATATGTGACCCTCAGCTTCACAGGATGCCCTTGACCCTCACTCTTACATTTTTCTCCTTGTAGCTCCTTCTTTATTGGTTTTGACTATCTTTTTATTTGGGGACCCCCTAGAGGAAGAGTATTGTCTATCTCGTGATAGCCGTTCAAGCCCACCTGAGTATGTGTGGGCCTGTCCTGTCCCTTGTGCATTTAAACATGTGAAAGTCAACCCCAGTCAGTTTGACTTTTAGATCACAGTACTTTAGGGTTTGAGGAACCCAAAAAACCTGTAACCCTGAGAGGCCACATGTTAGTCATCTTTCCATTGCAGAGACAGAAAGGCCTGAGACAATCAATTCCAGAAGAGCCGAGGTCTGTTTTGGCCCCAGCGTGGAGGTTTTAGTCCATTGGTCGCCTGTTGTTTTAGGCTGTGACAGGGCAGCAGGTGCCGGCAGAAGCACGGAGCAGGAGAAGCTGCTCTCCTGTGACAGCCAGTGCATGGGGAGAGGAGGCGCACACCGGGACCCACTTCTTCCCACGCCTTGCATCTTGAGGGTTCCTCTGCCACCCAGCAGCACCCTGTGCTGGAGACCATGCCCGGAACACAGGCCTCTGGGAACCCTCATGCACCACAGGAGGCTGCAGTCTGGACTCCACGGCTTCGAGAGTGAAGGACACTGCTTACCTGTGGTTGGAATGCACTCCTAAGACTGGGAGCCGGAAACACCAGGGAAACATAAGAAACAGTAATGTCCCTTAAAATCTCCTGGTTGTGTGGATTCTGGAAAAGCAGAGGTGTCTCTGCCATGTGCTCCACGTTGGGCAGTGCATGTGTGTGTTTGTGCGAATCACTGTGATCCCTTTGAACAAGCCTTAACTTCGCTGCCTTTCATATTCTTCCCCATGTCACAGGAGAAGGGAGTTTATGTATGAATTGTTAGACCTTTTTTTTTTGGATATATTTTATCATGACGACTTGAAATAGGTTTTTGAAAGCCATACAGATGAGGATAGCAGTTTCCATTGAGGTTTGGTTTTCTCCAGCCTCTTGTTTGTTGTGGGAAGGGGCGTTGGGAGAAGTCTGTCACTTTCGCTGTCACATGGGGTGCACTGACAGAACTGATCCTGTAGGAAATACCATCTCCACGAATGTCCTCAACTAATTACTACTTCCTGCTTGGATCACTTCATAACCTCCTCACCAGTCTCCTGTCTTCTCCTCTGACTCAGTCTGTTACCATTTTGATTTCTGGAAATTTACTTTTTTTTTTTTTTTTTTTTTGTGGGTACCGGGGGGTCGACCTCAGGACCTCGCGCGCCAGCAGGCGCCCGTGCCACTGAGCGATATCACCGGCCCCTTTTTCGTATGTGGGTTCCGGGAGTCGAACTCGGGCCCTCGCGCTTGCCAAGCAGGCGCTTAAGCCGCTGAGCCATCTCACCGGCCCTGGAAATTTACTTTTGATATGATTTCAAAGTTACAGAAAATTACAACAATAGCAAAATGAATTCCTGTACATGTTTAACTCAGATTTATTAACTGTCCATTTGCTTTATTAAATTCTGATTCCAGTATTTTCTGAAACGTTTGAGTGTAGGCTGCAAACCTAACTCCTGCATTTTTTCAACTGTATTTGCTACAAATACTGATATCCTCTTATATATCCATAATGATTAAAATCAGGAAATGTAATATTGATACCATACTGTTACTTATTCATAATCTGTAGTTCTTTTTTTTTTTTTTTCTCCTATACTAGGGATTGAAGCCAAGACTTTACACATGCTAAGCAAAAGCAAGTGCTCTATCACTGAGCTATTACATACCAGCTAACTTGCTAGCTAGCTATGGGGAGCAGCACTGGGGATTAAATCTATACCTCGAACTGAGCTACATCCCTGGATTTTTTTTTTTTTTTTTTTTTTTTTTTTGAGACAGGGCTTCGCTAAATTGTCCATATTGGGCTCAAACTTGCAATCTTTCTGCCTCAACTCCCAGAGTACTAGGATATTTTATTTTGAGAAATGGGCGGGCCGGTGAGATGGCTCAGCGGCATAAGCACCTGCCTTGCAAGCGCAAGGGCCCGAGTTCGACTCCTGGATCCCACATATGAAAAACGGGCCGGTGATATCGCTCAGTGGCAAGGGTGCCTGTTGGCGCACGAGGTCCTGAGGTCGACCCCCCGGTACCCACAAAAAAAAAAAAAAAAAAAGAAATGGTCATGCTGGGGGCCGGTGATATATGGGGGCCGGTGACATAGCTCAGCGGCATAAGTGCCTGCCTGGCAAGTGCAAGGTCCTGAGTTTGACTCCCGGTACCCGCATATGTTAAAAAAAAAAAAAAAAAAAGAGAGAGAGAAATGGTCATACTAAATTGCCCAGGGTAGTCTTGAACTTGCAATCTTCCTGTCTCAGCCTCCAACATCACTGTGATTACAATTATACACCTCCACACCCTGTTTCCAATCATAATTCCAATTGTATCAATCATCCAGCATTGTTCACTACAGCGTGCACTCATAGATAGGTGACAAACTGTGTTGTATTTATTTTTACTCTTTACCATGTTTTCCTTTGTGGGATAGGAATTTTTGCCTATTTTGTCTAATGTGTTTCTGCTGCCCCGTGTCCGGGACTGTGCCTCCCATTTGTGTCTGCTGAAGAAACTGCTACTGGACACATTATGACTTGCACCTCCCTGAAGATGCGAGTGGCTCTAGGACAGGGCTAACACGGGACACCAGGACTTACATCTGGAAAAGACAACACACTTGCTTGGCAAGAAAGTAGTGAGAAATGATTCTGCAGCCAGCATTGATTTCTGACTATGAGCCTAAGCTGACACAGTCTACAGAGGTGTCGTAGCAGATTCTATGGGGACAGATTTACTCATATAAATGGCAAATATAATGCCATAACTGAGTGACACATATTTTAAAACTGCCTGGAAAAGAAAACTGCACAAAGGTAAAAGATAAACTTCAGTTAAGAAATCACATTAGGGCCGGTGATATGGCTCAGCGGCAAAAGCGCCTGCCTGGCAAGAGCGAGGTCCTGAGTTCAACTCCCAGTACCCACATTAAAAAAAAAAAAAAAAAAGAAACCATATTAAAGCCAGGCGTGGTGGCACACACCTATAATCTCAGCAGTCAGGAGGCTGAGGCAGGAAGACTGTTGAGAGTTCAAGGCCAACCAGGGCCACATTGTAAGTTCAAGGCCATCCTGTATTACATAGCAAGATCCTGCCTCAAAGAAAAGAAATCATATTGAGTAACTAAGCCACAAGAGATAACTGGCTGGGAATGAAAGGGTGAGAATAACAGGAAACCAAGGTAAATCTGAGGGTAAATCTGACACCACCAATGCACCACAAACCATGCCTTCCTTCATGTGTAAGAACTGCATTTGAGCCCAGCCTAGGCAACTTGACAAGACCCTGTCCCAGAATAAGAGATAAAAAAGGTCTGGGGATGTAGCTGAATGTGAAGGCCCTGGGTTCAATCCCCACTACACACCCCCCCCACACACACAGAAAGGGCATAATTCCACAGAGATACCCATTATTCTAAGTAATCAGTATGCATTAATATTTAAAAGGGCATAATGACTTCTATGGGCTCTTTCATTGAAATAATTCTAAAATTCTCTCATACGCTGGTCATATATACTCTCCCTGGCTACAGGAGAGAGGTAAAAATCTCCACAATATTAGTTTTCTCTCCACTTCATAAGTTGCTGGAGGGTTTCCCATATCACATTTATAATATGCCAGGTTCTGCTTTGTATGCTGGAGAAATGAGTCAAATATATGCCATTCTTCTATGCACTCGCCGTTTTGAATTATACTATATGATACTGTCAAGAGGACAATCTGGTCGTGGGAATGCCTACTTCCCCCAATTCTCCACCCTCTAACGTTAGGGTCCCATGGTTAATGCCAATCTGTCTCAGGGCTGCCCAGCATCTCTGACGCCCTCATGTAACATTACCACCAGAATTCACTTCCCCTTAACCTTCATCCTCTAGCTCTAAGTTCCTTTAGTTCTGCTACATCACCCTGCCATCTGCAAAACATAACATCTGGCCTCGTCTAGTCAGAGGGAGGATTAGATTCCAAAGGCAGATTTAAAAACCATGCGTCCTTTTATAAATGCGAGAGTCTCTTAATAATCTGGGCCATCTGAGACCAATCCTTCAAGGCTGCTTATTTAGTAAAGCTTAGAAATTACCCTACACTCTACAATATCCACGACTCAGCAAAGAAGAAACTGTCACCTCTCACAGGAGACGAAGCAACAAAGCACGCTTCTACCAACCTGGCCATCTGCTTGTAAGCCTCTTCCGCTACTGCAAAGATGTGTGGGTCCATGTCACCCATGTTCTGCCCGCTGTACGCATTGATGATATCTTCTCCATAAATAGGCAGCTGCTCATAGGGATTGATAGCTACCAGGACTATACCTGGAGGAAGAGCACAGAAATAAAAAGGAAGTCAAGGAGATCCTATGGGCATATCAAACTTGGTAAACCAAGGCTCACAGTTAACACAAAATTTCATTTCAATTCAGCTGACATTAAACTAATAAACTGTCATACATCAATATATACCACAGCTTTGTCTCTGAACTCATTATACATAGTCCTAACTAAAACACCATTTGAAAACTGGAGAAGGCCCGCAATGGTGACGCACACCTGTAATCCCCACACTCAGGAGGATGAGCAGGAGGATGACCACAAGTTCAGGGCCAGCCTGAGCTACACAGTAAGGTCAAGGCCACCCTGAACTACATAGTGAGACCCTGTCTCAAAACAAACCAACCAAACAAACAAAAAAAAAATGGACAAGGCTTAAAATATGACAATGTCGAAAGAATTTTAAATATTTTCATAATATTTAATCTAATAATCCTAATTCTAGAAATGAAATAATCACAATTCATGCAAAGGATAATTTTTACAAAGATGTTTATCATAATGGTATTCATTAAGAGTAAAAATGGAAACAAAATATGTAATAAAAGGAGACCAGTTGAATACATTTTTGTTACATCCACATGACAGACTAATGTGCTGCCAAAACACATTTCCAAAGATATTAAATGTCACAGGAAAATGTGATACAGCACTACATATAAGCCAGGTATGGTGGCACACACCTGTAATTCCAGGTACTCAAGAGCAGGAGGATCACAATTTTGAGGCAGCCTTGGCAACTCAGCAAGACCTCATCTCAAAAAAATTTTAAAAACCATATATAAACTGATTCTATTCTTATATTTGCTTATAGTGTCTAATACGTACAAAAAGAAAGGATATATGTAACATAATACTGGTTATTTTTGGTAGCAAATTACAGGTAGTTATTTTTCTTTTTAATCCTTTTCTACATTTCCTTAAAATTTTATAGTAGGCAGACATATTACTTTAATAAAATTGACAAATATTTTTCAGCTCCAACTATGTTTCAAGTCTTTTTTAAGTGCTGGCTTTATAACAGAAAACAAAAACAACAGGTCTTGAGGCCAATGAGATGGCTCAGCGGCCTACGCGCCTGCCTGGCAAGCGCGAGGGCCCAAGTTCAACTCCCGGATCCCACATACAAAAAAAGGGGCTGGTGATATCGCTCAGCGGCACAGGTGCCTACTGGCGCATGAGGTCCTGAGGTCGACCCCCCGGTACCCAGAAAAAAAAAAAAAAAAAAAACAGGTCTTTACTTTCATGGAGCTTATATCCTAGTGGCAAATTCAAGCAACAAGATAAGAAATATACAAGGTGTGATTAAAAGCTATAAACATTTAAAGAAATTATTATAGTAAAAGACATATTGCCATTAATCCCCATCAAAATCCTCCCCCTCACTTTGAACACACTTATCCCAGGGGTCTTGCCACTTTCTGAAGCAGCTCTGGAGTCCTCTTTCCTGAGTGTCTTTAGTTATGCCATTGTAGCTACCTTGATATCCTGAATCTTTACCTTTTATTGTCATTTTGACTTTGGGGAAGAGCCAGAAGTCACACAGTGCCAGATCTGGTGAATAAGATAGATGAGGACACCCCCACGTTTTTAGGAGCCTGCCTTTCTGTTGGATGGCATCTGGCAGCAGCATTCATTATACTTTTGATCATAATGTGTAAAGACACTCAGGGAAGAAGACTTCTAGAACTGCTGCAGAAAGTGGCAAGAACCATGGGATAAATGTGTTTGAAGCAAGGGAAATATTCTGAAGGGATTCATGGCAATGTGTCTTTTACTGTAAAATTATTAAAAATTTAAACATTCACTGTACATTTTGATCACCCCTTGTATATACACACTCACACATATATCTTATAGGTTAGACAACAGTATGGAAACAGAAAAATAAAGCAGAAAAGGATGTTAGTTGCAAGGAGAAGGAGGCTTATGATTTAGATAGGATGTCAAGGGAAGGCTTCGCTGAGACGTAACATGCAAAAAATTTGGGGCTAAGAGAACAGCTCAGTGGCAGAGTACTTGCTTAGCATGCATAGGGTCCTAGGTACTGTCTTAAGCACAGAAAAAAAATTGCCTAAAAATTTTTTTTTTCCTTCAAGCGGTACTGGGTTTTGAACCAAGGACCTCTGCATGGAGCCACATCCCCAGCCCTTTTTATTTTGAGATAGGGTCTAACTAAATCACTAAGATGCCCAGGCCGTGCTCCAATTTGTGATCCTCCTGCCTCAGCCTTCCAGAATTCTAGGATTACAGGAGCGCATGACATGCCCAGCTGAAGAAAAATGAAATTGAGAAAAAGAAATATTCATTTAATAATGAAAAAGAAAAGTTAACATAAAGGATGTACATTCTTTCAGGAAGAAAAGGAGGCTGCTCCCACTCAAAATAGGACAGTAATGAAGGAATGAGGAGCACTGATGGGTATAGCAAGCAAATAAATGCAGATGGAGATGAACAGAAAGGTAAATCTAAGCTGCAGAGGAGAGAGAGACTAGTAAAAGAAAGATAAAATGTCAGAGAAGGAAAAGAGCCAGAGATAAGGAGGACATAAAGAATAAGAACAAAGCATGAGGTCCTGAGTTCGATTCCCGGTACCACAAAAAAAAAAAAAAAAAAGGAAAGAAAAGAATAAGAATAAAACAGAGAAAGAGAAAAGCAGAGACAGGAAAACGAGCCCCAACATATGCACCGGCACAGGTTCAGTCTCATAAAGGCTGCGGCCCGCAGGGGCCTGGCAGCAGGGGCAAGGAGATGCACCAAGCACCCATCGGCCCTGCGTTCTAAGGCGCTAAGGAAAAAGGAGACCCTAAGCACCGAAGCTTGTGCAGAAAGTCAGTCCTTGGGCACCTACTCTTTATGCAGTGTTTTTAAGATAAAAGTAACTGGTGAGTCTGCCCTCCAATCTGACATATGTTTCTATGGGGGGATGTCCAAAGACAGGCCCAGTTCTTTTTGTTTTGTGAAAGATTATGTAAATTCACAGAGTTTTTTGATGACTCTGAGGTGATTTTCGTGTGTAAAGAAAACCCAACCACAGCCTGCTTTCCCCAGGTCCCATGTCTCCAGGGCTCCATCTGCCATGCCAGAATTCCCAGCTACTGCGAAGGCCATGCACACTCACCACAGTACGTGTAGATAAGTTTGGAATCAATAAAGCGGACTCTGAGGTTGTGGAGCACAGCGGGCTCATGCAGATAGCTGAGGGCTGTGAGGTCATTTTCTCCGACCAGGATGTCAGGGTTACGCAGGTGAGGCAGCTCCTTGGTCTTTGGATCTAGATGGTACTCCAGGTCCTGAAAACACAAGACAGCATCTGCAGCAGTTACAACACCAAATGGGAAAGACACACTTGCACTGTGCTTTACTTACTACTCCTGATCTGCTTCTCAGCTATCAGCTACATTAACCTCCTGCCATCATCCAGCATCACAGGCACTGGTGGAAATGGAGAGCCTTCTTTTTCACTGTATTTATTAACTCACATTAATATAGTGGAGAATTCAGAGCCTAAGCCTTTTTTTATCCCAGATGTTTTTAACTGTTTAAATGGGCATTCTTTCCCCGTTCTTATGCAGTATAAGACAGGTCAAGAGCTTGACTCCAATTGGGTGAGGTGGTGCATCCTGTAATCCAGTACTCTGGGAGGCTGAGGCAGGAGGATCACAAGTTTGAGCCCAGCCTGAACAACTTAGTGACTCAGCAAGACCCTCTCTCAAAATACAAAATAGAAAGGGCTGGGATGTACTTCAGACTGAAGGCCCTGGATTCAATACCCAATACCAACAAAAAGAAAAGAGACAGACTCCAGGGTCAGATGGACCTGAGTCCAAACCCTAATACTGGTTTTTACTCTTTACGTGGCCTCCTCCATGTTATTTAAACTAAATACTTTATTTGTAAATGGCATAAAAGAAACAGCCCACAAGGTTGTGGTAAAAGTTGAAAGAGGCAATGCTTGGCATGTGGTTAAGTCCTTAGAAACTCTTGAACCCAGAGAGGCTCAACAATCCCCCGAAACTTTATGCAACACTTTGTATGAGTGTGTGCATGTGTGTGCAAATACATGTGGGTACCCTTACATGCATGAGTGTGAACTATTTTGGAAATATGTTTCATACCTTTCATTAGGTTCTAATGAGGTGCCTGGCCCCAAACATTAAGATGTACTATGCATTTAAAATCATAGGAACATGGCTTTATAACAGAGTCAATCACAGAAAATTGTCACTTAACTACGTATTAAGGCAAATAGCATATGGCAAATTAAAAAAATAAAATATTTGTTTATTTACTTATATTGTTTTGATTTTGGGGGGAAGGGTTTTGCTATATAGTCTAGGACCATCTTGAAATCACTCGCTATATAGCCAAGGCTGGCCTCAAACTTGAAATTCTCCTGCAGCCTCCTGAATGCTGGGATTACAGGCATGTGCCCCCTTAAAATGCAATGTGATGGTACAGAAGGGCACGTTAGTTTGTGAAAAGCTAGTTCTGTTAATACTGAAGATATATACCACAATGGTGAACCTTTTAGAGCTTTCACTGATAACAAATAGCTGGCTGGGGCACGTGTGCTATAGGTTCGCCACCATTCATATATACCAAGATCAATATTCAGATCGGGTGTGAATGGATTATGCTAAAGGAGAGGAGGATGTATGCTCTGCCCCTGGCCCCTCCTGTGCCTGTTCACCAGCTGTGAGGCCCTCCTTGCGGGATTCCTGGCCCTGTACTGGTCCATAATGCGTCAGTACACCACTGCCTGCTGCCACTCTGTCTCCAGATGAGCGTTTCCGATCCCCTCGCTACGCTCGCCTTTGTGCTCACCTACCATGTTTATCCCCGATAACACGGAAATAGAGTCAAAGCTGAACGACAGAAACGTCCTGGCTTCACTGGTACTAACCAGATGGGTGTCAGCCAGGTGACTCCAGGGTGGCAGAAGCAACCCAGAACTCTGTCTTCACTAGAGGATGGGGTTCTTACAGGGTCTGAGTGGGAAGGAGTTGGAACTGGGGTAGAGAAAACACTAATGGTGGGATCTTCTATAAGATCTTTAGATCCCAGTGATATCTCAACTGAGTATCCAATCTGTCTCAAAACCTTAGCTGGGTGTGGTGGCACATGTCTGTAACCCCAGCACTTAGAAGGCTGAGGCAGAAGGACCACTGTGAGTTCAAAGCCAGCTTGAACTACATAGTGAGACCCTGTCTCAAAACAAAACAAAACAAAACAAAACAAAATCGGGGATATAGCTCAGTGGCGTAACACCTGCCTGGCAAGTGCAAGGTTGTGAGTTCGATTCCCGGTACCAAAAACAAAACAAAACAAACAAAACAAAATCTTTAGGAAAATTTCCTTTTTGGAATTAGGCTTCAAATGGATAGAACCTGTTTCTCTGTTATCACTGGACATTATCAAATAAATGTACTCTTCTAATAGTGCAAAGACCATGTTTTTCTCTATTTTATTCCAGGACCCTATAAGCAGTGAGTGATTTTAAATGGTACAACTATTCTCATCATGGCGGACCCTAGAGGGGAGGTGCTTCAAGACTACTGCAAGAAGCTGCTGGAACACAAGGAGATCGACGGCCATCTGAAGGAGTTAAGAGAACAATTAAATGAACTTACCAAGCAGTATGAAAGTCTGAAAATGATTTGAAGGCCCTACAAAATGTTGGACAGATTGTAGGTGAAGTGTTTAAACAATTAACTGAAAAAAAATTCATTGTTAAAGGTACAAATGGACCAAGATATGTTGTGGTTTGATTGACAGCTTGACATAAGTAAGCTCGAGCCAGGAACAAGAGTTGCTTGGTTATGACTACGCTATCACGAGATATTTGCTGAGAGAGATGGACACACTGGTTTACAACACGTCTCACGAGGACCCTGGGAATGCCTCCTATTCTGAGATTGGAGGGCTGTCAGAATAGATTCAGAAAGTAAGACAGGTAGTAGAATTACCTCTCACAAACCCAGAATTATTCCAGCGTGTAGGAATAATACCTCCAAAAGGTTGTTTGTTATATGGACCACCAGGCACAGGAAAAACATTCTTGGCACAAGTTTTTGCTAGACAGCTGGACTGCAATTTCTTCAAGGTTGTACCTAGCTCTATTGTAGTCAAGTACATTGGTGAAAGTGCTCATTTGATTAGAGAAATGTTTAATTATGTAAGGGACCATCAGCCACGCATGATTTTTATGGATGAAACAGGTGCTATTGGTGGTCGTTGGTTTTCTGAGAGTACTTCAGCTGACAGAGATTGAGAGCTTTAATGGAGTTGCTGAATCGGATGGATTTGATACTCTGCAGAGCTAAAATGATCATGGCTACAAACAGATGAGATACACTGGATCCTGCATTGCTGCATCCAGAAAGATCAGATAGAAAACTACATACTGATTTACCAAATGAACAAGCAAGACTAGATATACTGAAAATCCATGCAGGTCCTATTACAAAGGATGGTGAACTAGATTATGAAGCAATTGTGAAGCTTTCAGATGGCTTTCATGCAGCGACCTGAGAAATGTTTGTACTGAAGCAGGTATGTTTGCAATGTGTGCTGATCATGATTTTGTAGTTCAGGAAGACTTCATGAAAGCAGTCAGAAAAGTGGCTGATTCCAAGAAGCTAGAGTCAAAACTGGACTGTAAACCTGTGTGATCTACTGTAAGGTTTTTGCAGCTGCATGACAGACACTGACTTAATGTAAAAATAAAGTTAAGGAAAATAATGTGTGTATTGACAATGATCTCATTAAAAGTATATAAATAAAATGTATGTGAATGACATCAAAAAAGTTAGTATGTAATTCAGTAATAGAACTTTTAAAATTGGTACAGAAAAATTTGTATGTTAATGTTTTATATTGCAGCAGAAGTTATAAAAGTATTAAAGCTTTTCATACTGCAGTATGAGCATTTTGTAAAACAATGAAAATGGTTTGAGGTGGTAGTACAAGAGCATTTCTTATGACTTATTTTATATCATTTGTTTTCCCCATTCTAAAAAGACTGAATAAAACCTGTTTCATTTAGTTCTTAAAAAAAAAAGGTACAACTAACACAAGTTCACTCACAGAGGGAATGTAGGGAGTGTAGACACTCAACCGGCTCTAAGCCCCTCTGCTGGCTGGGAAGTGCTTCACAAATAAAAGCTTCATAGAAAATATTTCTCAAATAATTAGTTGCAGTAAATATCAAATCTTAATTAGACTGGTACCTTAGACATTTTCTTAGTTAAGATAAAATAATTTTAATGATAACCTAAATATAAAATATAGTTAAACAGGTATATCTTTGGAAGGATTAGATGTGATTATAAGCCTTATCGATAATCATAATAAATCCATAGGCCTAAACAATGGATTTACATATATATATATATATATATATATATATATATATATATATGCAGGTACTGAGAGTCGAACTCAGGACCTCACACTTGCCAGGCAGGCGCTTATGCCGCTGAGCTATAGCACTGGCCCCAGCCCTGGATTCTTAAAAAATATTTATTTTACTTATTTTTGGTTTTCCTGGAGACAGGGATTTGCTATATAGTTCAGGCTAGCCTTGAACTTACTATTTAGCCCAGGCTGGCCTCGGACTTATAGCAACATCCTGCCTCAGCCTACTGAGTACTGGGAGTACAGGAATGTGCCACATAATGATTTTTGAAGTATCTGCTATTTTCACTAATCTATGTCACTGATTAACTCTATTGGGAAAGAAAATTGAGTTCGTCATTTTTATCAACTTAGTAAACAAAAAGATTGGTTCGAAATTTAACTTCCTGTTGGGATTAAGTAAGTCAGTAAACTTGTACCTTTGAACTTGGCAACAACAATGAAAGTGCAACTCTTACCTTCCCCTCCTCCAGGTGCAGCAGGAGGGTTTTATCTCCAGGTTTGTAATCTCTCAGCAGCTCTGCTGACCGCCAGACTTCTTCTGGGTCAGGAATCCAAACCCTGGCAAACTAGAAGAAAAAAATTAAACAAGGAAATCAATTATTTTGCAGCGATACATAAAACATATCATGCCTTTAATTATAATTAAGCAATTTATGAAAAAAGGAATCTTAGCCAACATGAAATTCACTTTTTAAATTAGTTATCAAAAAATGTGTTAGTACCAGCAGCACCACCACCATTCCCAAGTTTTATAGAATGCGTGTTCCAAAAAAAAGAGCTAACATCAAAGCTTGGCTGTTTCCTATGGTAAATGTCACCTGAGACATCCTCTGAAGTGGAATTTGCGCATGCCACCTACTTTTGCAGGGCTCACATGGGGCCTGCCAGCTGCAGCTGCTTTGCCTGCTCCATGGCAGGGTTTCTACCGGCTGTGTGGCTCTCACCCAGTGCTCTGCAAGACCCTGGCCATCCCCAGCTGTCCCTCAGGAGCACTGGGTGCAGATAAGAGGAAGCTTGTGGCTTGCAGCCATGTATGTTTTAATACTGGGCATCTGCCATTTTCTTTGAGGAGTTCTGTTGCTAACTTTAAATGAGAAAAATAAAAGCATTCTTGTCTAGATTCTGCTCTCATATTTTATAAAGATGGAGGAAAAGAGTAAGAAGGATACGTTTGGCCAGCAACACATTTGGCTTGCATCGCCTCGATACCATGAAAAGGATGTCTAGATTTCCTATACTGGCAAATCTTTAGCCTCAACTGGATAGATGCTGTCTAGATTTTAGGAAGATGATTACATGATGAATTCTGAGAAAAAAACAACTATATTAACATGATGAGTCTTTTAAACACCACACTGAAGCATTTTATATAACCTCCTGTACTCTCCAGTAAGGAATCTCCCTTTAAAACCCTCATGCCCAGTTTCATGAACAGATCACATATGAAAACAGGACATGTGAGATTCAATTGGCAACAGGAAGACAATCATGGTCGATATGGGCCAGACTGAACCTGGACACCAGCCTATATTGTGGCCTTTACATTTTATGTAAATTCACCTCTAGATTTCACTTTTAATAGTGGTCAGGGTGCTAATTTACCTGTAATTTCAAGCTCAAGGGACATTTTGGTTTAAGTGTGTTACATACAGGGCTACTTCCTGATGAATTACGATATAAATAGATATTCTAAGTGCCGGGAACAAAGAAGTTCTGAAAGCCTGTAACAAGCCATTCCCAAACAAAAGAAATTTACATGATTTAGTGACAGACTTAGGAATGGGAGAAAGTGAGGGAAGACAGAGTGAATGAAAGTAGGAGCATGTGAGTCTCAAGACAATTTAAATTATTTAAATGTCTCCTCTAAGAAAAACATTTCAGCAGGCCATTGTGTAGCACATTATTTTAACCTCTATCCAAAGCCCTCTCATTGGGAAGAGGCTGTGGTATACTGCACTAGCTTCCAGGCTACCAGATTTCATGGCTGATATATTTTCTTGTTTAAATAATTGGGGACTTGCATAGGGTTATCAACCTTTAGGTTGGCCACATAAGAGTACCAACCCAGGAACTGTTAAGAACACTTACAAATAAGTAAAAGCAAGCTAAAGCCCTATTACTCTCCAGAGACAAGACATGTAAGTAGCATCGACAGTCTAATCTCACACCATTAATAAAGGACATTTTAACACGAAATTAGCAGGAAAAACAGCCATTCCTGGAACCCAGGACTATGGTCTAGAAGGGCCCTCATAAACTGTCCTTTCCTCCCTGCCTACAGCTGAGCTGCAGCTGCCCAGGCTTGTTTGAGCTCCCTAAGGGGCACAGGTTCATTAAGTCTGCAATGCCTTTCTCTGTGGCTCCCTCTGCCCTCAGTGAATCCCCCACAGCTGCAGAGGCCTGTCTCCTTCTGACTTCTGAGACGTGGGCTCAAATGCAAACTTGAGAGAGGCTTGCTCAGATCTTCCTAACTCGAGTCACTCCCAACTACCAACACAATCACTATTTTATTTTCTTCAGAGCTCTTACTGTTACACTACTGTTTGCTGACTTAATTATCACTTCTCTTCCCTTCACAGAACACAAGCTCTGTGTCTGTGTCGCTCAATTCTACATCCAGGACTTAGAACAGTACCTGGCACACAGCTGGTCAGCACTCACTGAAAGAGGCTCAGATAAAAGGCAGCTCCTTAGATTGTATGTGAGTATAGTGAAAAACTCCATCATCCTATAGTTCTCACTCAAGCACTTTAAATTTCTCTATTACAGAATCACAAAACTTTTGATCTGAACAGTTTGCAGAGGAAACAGCGCTGAAGTATGCAGGCTCTGGGTTCTAATTTGAATCTAGCATATTGGCCTCAGCCTTTACTTCCTGCAACTCTGAACAAGGATGATAGTAACACCCTTCTAGTAGTCAGTCGCAGGGTTTATACACACAGAGACTTGGTGAAAAGCATAAAATACATAGGCATAGGGTAGGATTGTCAGTGTTTTTTTCCACAGTGTTTTTTTTCCCCATCTCATTCATCAAATGTTATCAAAATTTGTTTTATAACTTTTTTGCTAGGTATATAGTCCATAAACTGAGTATTATTTGTACATATTAAAATCTTACTATTTCTTTTTTTGTGTGTGGGTACTGGGGGTTGACCTCAGGACCTCACACGCCAGCAAGCGCCCGTGCCGCTGAGCGATATCACCGGCCCTTTTTTTTGTATGTGGGTTCCGGGAGTTGAACTCGGGCCCTCGTGCTTGCCAGGCAGGCGCTTACGCCACTGAGCCATCTCACCGGCCCAAAATCTTACTATTTCAATAAACATTTCTATCAACTGCTCCCACTCTACAAAGCCAATATTTTTGTAATTTAGAAAAGACACATAAATATGTAACATTCAGAATCACAAGATGGCTGGGAATGGGCACGCCTGTAATCCCAGCTCTCAGGAAGCTGAGGCAGGAGGTCTACTGTACGCTTGAGGCCAGCCTGGGCTACACAGTGAGTTCAAGGCCAGCCTGAACTACAGAATGAGATCCTGTCTCAAAAAAACAGAATCATAAATGACCTACTACCTTGACCAATGAAAACACAATAAAGAAAAACATGACTGTGTGAGCTTACATAAGAATGAGTAGTCTGCACCCAAATCAGAAGAGACTTTCACCCCTGTAAGAAGTGACTTTTCTTTGTTTACTGGCAGGGAGCTCCAGCCACCCTTGAATCTTTCACAGTGAGTAGTGCTTTGCCAAAGGCTAGATTTCTAAGAGCAAGGTGTTAACACCATTAGGGTAAGCACAGGGAGATTAAGGCCCTTACTTGCCTAAACACCAAACTACCCAGAAAACCAATTTTCCCTTTATCATAACTCTATCTTTTGAGAACATATCCAAGGAGAAATACATCAAAAACCTATGTATTGTGGCTCTTTTTTACTGTAAACCATGAGATGAGTGACAGCTCCTCCAGAATTGGGTCAGTGTGGGGATAAAAATTTTCACTGCCCCTTCCCACTGTTCTGTGACTTCCCCAGGACCAATATGCATGGTTGCCCTGAGGGGAGACTGCACCTGTCCAGGCACACTTGGTGCAGGGACAGGAAGAAGCAGGAAGACTGGGCCTTTGGAGCACATGGGAAACCAGAAGGGGGTCACTGTGTGTGAGCGAGCAGACAGGGGTCAGAGGCAGGCTGGACCCCATCCCAAGTCTGCGGAAGTCATGCTGCAGAACCACACACTAGGAAAACACAGCCCGGCCACACCAATCAGACTGGCAGAGCCCCGGCAAGATGAGGGAAGGTCCCTGTCCAGAGCTGAGCTCTGTAGTGACTGTCCTGACCAGCTAGTAAAGGGCCGGGCTTGCTTTCCTTCTCTTTCCCTTTTTTCTTTTCTTTTCTTTTCTTTTTTGCAGTACTGGACATTGAACCCAGGGCTTCATGTATGCTAGCCAAAGCTCTAGTGCTGAGCTACACTTCCAGTCTTTTTTATTTATTCTGATACAGAGTCTTGCTAAATTGCCCACCAGGACTCAAACTTGTGATCCTCCTGCCTCAGCCTCTGAGAGTGCAGGATCACAGGTGTGTGCCACTGCCTGGGAAGGCTCAGACTTTCTTTCAGTGCTCCTCTTTCCACTTACACTACTGTATTTTTATTCTCTCATAATTTTGTAAAAGTTCCTCAAATATCTCACTCATGATCCCATCGCCCTTCTTTTAGTTATTTCTGGGTTGATGTACTCTCCTCCAAAGCCATCTTCAGAGTCCTCTAAGGTCGGCCAAGTCCCTTACCACAGCTGATGGGTGGGTAGCACCTATATTTTGATTTATTTATTTAACACCAAGACAGGACTGGGGAAGGGAAAAAGATGAGAAAATTGAGATGAGAGACAACAAAGGCAAACTCTACAGACAGGATTTTCCCTGGGGCCACACCCGGAATTGAGGCCCCAAAGCCACTGGAGAGGCCATCAGTCGGAGATTCAGAGATCAAGTTGTGGAAGCAGCAGGCAAAGACAGAGTAAACAGTGATGCAGAAACCGGTGGGAGAGGAAAAACAGCAGCTTGGGGTCTGAAGTTCATACTATGATTAAGGGCCAAAAAATGGAGGAGATGGAGGAAATGAGAGAAAACTTAAAATAGATAAAGTGTAAACAGATGAAAGACTGGTGACAATTCAAACGAACCACTGATCGAAAATGCGAGCAAGGACAAAATGGAGATGGGCTAAATTCTGTAATAGTCAAAATCCGAGAAAACAATGCTAAAGCAGATATAAGTTGCATAATAGCTTGCAAGGAAATAAAGCCATCAGTCCTCCACAGACAGTTAATGCCACCTGCCTGGCCACGACGAAATGCCTCCGAGAGTCTAGGGCCGTGTGAGGCAGGGCAAGCGGAGGACCTCTTCTCAGGCCCGCACCAGATAGGAGGGCAGCTCCAGCTCACCTGCCCAGCGCAGCTGAACCTTCCCTGTGGGCCATGCCCTCTCTGCACGCTGAGGGAGGAACCAGTCACCCTTCTTTTTGTATTCAATCACAGCAACAACCCTGAAGAGGCCCTGGGCTTCAGCAATTGCTCTACTAACTTGCATTTTGTCAGTCAAGGAGCCTGAGGTGTGGGCACAACTGAAGGCACTAAGGGACAGCACAACTGAAGGGACTGAGCAGCCCTCAAGCCCAACCTGCCCCATGCAGCTTCCTCTCCACCCCCGGCTTCCTACACCCACCATCTGCCTTCCATTCAGCGCGTGTGCATATCTTCCAAGCTTCTGTACTAAATCATGACCGGCTTAGAGACTCAACTCTGCCTTGGTTCATGTTTCATAACCCACTGTGAGCATCTGCAAAAGTGAGTGCTCCGTGGGCCAATTCAAGCAAACCTACTATAAAACCACAGTGTCCCTTTGGCCTAGGGACTGAAGCAAGAGAGAAAGCCTGAACCATGATCAGTTCCCCTCCCTGAAGCTTGACATGACCAGCAACACTTCAGATGGTTGTAAATAAGTCATGTGTAACCCTTGTGGCGTGTTTTTGGTATAAAGTGTTCTGGAACTAATACTCTAAAAGCACATAGTGGGCTTTTTGGAGTGAAGGAAACCCCAAAAAATATTAAACTAGGAAATTCAGAAATTTGTGACTAATTGTATGCTTCATTTTTAAATTTTATTATGAATTATAACTTATATACATAAATTTGTTGAATGAAAGAATGCTACAATGAACTCCCATATCCCCACCACTTAGGTTCAGAAATAGAACACAACCAATACTACTGAAACCCCAAGACAGAATGTTTTCTTTTCTTTTTTTTTTTTTTTTTTTGTGGGTACCGGGGGTCGACCTCAGGACCTCGCGCACCAACAGGCGCCCGTGCCGCTGAGCGATATCACCGGCCCCTTTTTCGTATGTGGGATCCGGGAGTCGAACTCGGGCCCTCGCGCTTGCCGGGCAGGCACTTAAGCCGCTGAGCCATCTCACCAGCCCAGAATGTTTTCTTAAACATTTCATTGCCCCAGGTTCTCCTCACCACTGTTGAGTCCCAGTTACCCTTTGTCTCTGTGCTTAAGTGCCAGCTCCTCCAAGCACCACCCCTTCCTTCTCATTATGGGGCACCCCATCTTCCAGGCCTCCATTGCCTCAGACCATCTTCTGCTAGTGCCCTCCCCCGCTGCATGACTTGGTGCCTATCTCGAAACAGCTCCTTGAGGAGGTCTATATTTTTTTTATCTTAATCTCGTCATCACTTAACACTGCCCATAATAATCTGTCAGTAAATTTTTATCATGCAAACGCTCTTGATCACACTGTGCTCCAAAAGGGTAGACTAAAAGAATTATTAGTCTTAGCTGGGCGAAGTGGTGCACACCTGTAATCCCAGCACTCTGGGAGGCTGACACAGGAGGATCACAGGTTCAAGCCCAGGCGGGGCAACTTAAGAGACTTAGCAAGACCCTGTCTCAAAATAAAAACAATATTTAAAAGAGTGGAGGAGCTGGAGATGTAGTTCAGTACAAAGGCCCTGGGTTCAATCCCCAGGACCACACACACGAAAAGTATTAGTCTTGTGAACCCCCAAAAAATCTTCTGTAAGGCTCTGTAATTTCCAGAAATAGAGAAAGAGGCATGAAGCACTGGACTGTTGAATTACACAGGAAATGTTGGTGTGACGGAAGAAGAGCCAGGCCTGCAGGATACAGGGAAGCAATGGAATATCCCTTTCTCTGCCCACATACAAACCCACACTTCCGCCACTTTCTAATTCGAGTGGTTAGAGTGGAAACTCTCCCTCACCTCCAGAAGGACTCAGCCCTACGCTAACCCGACTGCCAAGTGCTCACCCAGGAGGCAGAGAAATGTCTCCTCCACCACCACATCCGCCACCTCCTGGGGCAGCAAAGGGAAATGCATAGAAGAAAGGAAAGCCAGGGGGTACAAAGCAGGTCGGAGGTCCCACTAAAATGGGGGGGCGCGTGTCACACTAACATGGGAACACACAGTGGACTCTGAGTAAGGTAAGAAGCCAGAGTAGAAATGCCTGTGCCCCTGCCACACCTTTACAGAAATGCTGATGAGCTAAACAACTACAGCCAATTCTGATAGGATTTATCACAGGTTGTAGGGACAGAGAACTAACAGTTCTTGAGTATCTGCTATATGCAGAGGAAGGTTAGGGAATGATGGCAAGAAACCATCTAAGATACTAAGGACTAAATTTCAATAAATGAATGGTTGCAGATTCATATACTTCTCTAACTTCTCTAACAAAATGATCAGCTGATTTGAGATTTTTTTGGTAAACCTTGAAATTACCTTGCATGTACTGTGAAATGTGCATGGCTAAAAGTGAATCAAGTGGGCCGGTGAGATAGCTCAGCGGCATAAGCACCTGCCTGGCAAGCATGAGGTCCTGAGTTTGACTCCCAGTACCCACACATGAAAAAAGGGTTGTGATATTGCTCAGCGGCATGGGCGCCTACTGGCGCGCGAGGTCCTGAGTTCGACCCCTGGTACCCACAGAAAGAAAAAAAAAAAGTGAATCAAATTCAATTCACCTTCTACCAGATATTAAAATTATTTTAAACTTATGAAGAAAACAAGAACTTGCAAATTATTGGACATTTTATCACATTAAGGGAGCAAAAATTAAATAATTTTATTTCTCTAGAATCTTAATGTGAGATGACGGAGCTTTGCAATGAATATTTTTAGACACTGAAGTTCTATAAAGGTTATTTTTGGAACTAGGTCTCGCTGTATAAGAACAGCTTCAATGTGCACCTCATGAAAAATGACTATTTCCATCTAGCTACTGGTATTTGAGGATAAATTAAAAATTCTAAATAAGGAGAATAATCAAAGGTAAAATAATGACCAACAAAGAAAGGAACCATATTGATCAGCTTCATCACAAGGTAAGTCCAAACTTATTTCTTACAATATGATTTTTAATTGTTATTACTAAAGAAATCGCTTGTTCAACAAGAAGTCTGAGAGATGTTAAAGGTTAAGTAAATTGCTTCAAGTCACTCAGCTAACAAAGGACAGAAACGAGATTCAAACCCAAGATGATCTCTGATTTCAAAATGCTTAGAGCTGAGTGTGGTAGTGCATGCCTATAATCCTGGCCCTCTGGAAGGCTGAGGGAGGACTGAAAATTCCAGCCCCAAATGGGCAATTTAGCAAGACCCTGTCTCAAAATAAAAGTAAAAAAATAAAAATTTTTAAAATAAAAAATTTTTTTTAAAAAGGGCTGAGGATGTAACTCAGTGTGAAGGACCTGGGCTCAATCTCAAGTACCAAATAACCAAAAAACAAAAACCAAAAAAACAACTGCTTAAAATGTATAAGGAAGAGGGCCGGTGAGATGGCTCAGCGGCGTATGCGCCTGCCTTGCAAGCGCGAGGGCCCGAGTTCGACTCCCGGATCCCACATACGAAAAAAAAAGGGGCCGGTGATATCGCTCAGCGGCATGGGTGCCTGTTGGCGCACGAGGTCCTGAGGTCGACCCCCCGGTACCCACAAAAAAAAAAAAAAAAATGTATAAGGAAGAATAAAACAAATGCAACCTCAATGATTAACTTTCTCCTGATTGAAACCAAGGTTCCCCAGTTACACAAAACAACTTACACTTTACTGTAAGTTTTAACACTTGGCCCCAATTTAGAAAAAGGGATAAAATGGAGGTTGTGTTAAATATGTACAAGCCTCGATGCAGATGTCTTCTTCTCACACAGAATATTTATCACCTGATAAATGACTTAGAGATGAAAGAAGCATGGTTAAATTTTTAAATAAAATGTCATGTGTTGTTTCAAGGAATCACAGAATTAAACCTTAACACATGCATTATATGAGACAAGATAGATAAGGGCTGATAGATAGGCAGGCTCCAGTGAGTAGTTCCCTTCAGTTCATAACAGGCCCCTCCCTCTGTGTGATTCCCCAGCTTTGGGGACAGACACCGGGCTGAGACGACATTCTGCAGCTAACCTGGAGAATACTGCAGGTCTTTCCTGACCACCCTGCCAACTTTTCCATACTGTCTCTCTGATTCTCCTAGCCTTCCCCTCAACCCTCCCACCCCGTCTGTCCTCACACCATCCCCAAACCTGGCCAACCCTCTGTCTCTGGGCCTTTAAGGGCCCACTTTCGGCACCATGTGACCACAGCCCCTGGTCCTGCAGGGACACTGCTGGGCTGCCCATCCCGGTGCTCCTTTCCAGTTCCCGAGCCTGTGCACCTGCGGAATGCTGTCTCTTCTCTTCTCAGGTGGGGCCATGAATTCAGGCTTCAGATCCAGGCAGGCTTTGTCTGTTGCTAATCCCGTAGCTTTCCTATGCCTCCTCTACAGTGAGGGTAGTGCTTATGCTACCAGAGTTATCATGAGGATTAACTCGGTTAATGCAAGTAATGAACTCAGAACAGCACTTAGTCATGGAAGGCAGTTAAGTATAGCTGTTCTCACCAATATAAATACCGTTACGATTAGATAGCATTATTGCTATTTTTACATTTATAGTGTATCTCACCCTCTCGTTAAAGTTTCCTCATATTTCTATCACTAGCCCAAAACTTTCTCCAGACTCAACTCCAGACCCCCAGACCCACACAACCACCTAAGATCTCTACTTAGGTATCTCATAGACAACTTAAACTTAACAGGAACAAAACAGAACTCTTCTCCCATCTCCTTTAAATATGTCCTCGTGCAGGATTCCTGTATTAGTAACCGACAGGCTGCTCTCCCCGGCTAGGCAGCTGCTCTTGGGAGAAAATGAGTCCTTGGCACTACCCTCTCCTCTACCCATGTTATCAAGTCAACCTTAAAGTCCACCAGCAATCCTGAGCCAGATTTGCTGCTCCCCTCTCCATAGCTACCACCAAGTCCTGGCCACTGCTCACTCTGATGCTGGAAAAGCTCTGTCAGGCTTTCCCTCCCCATTCTCCCCTCAGCAGCCACAGTGATCTTTCTCCAGTGGAAAAACCTGATGACGTCTCACCCTGGCCCACAACCTTGCTAGACAGCACCCACATGGTGCCCTAGACTGCAGCCTGCCTTCAGCAGGGCTTGGAGAGAGGAGCCAAGGCTCATGACAGTCCCCACTGCCCACTGCCGAGCCCCTCACCACCCCATCCAGGGCCATCTGCACTGACTTCCTCCAGCTGCTCAAACACCTGGGCCACCTCAGGCCGCAAGACTTCCAGACCTTCTCTTGCCCTGGAACCCCTGAGTCCCCTTTAGTTCTATTTTCTGCTCAACCTTCACATCTCAAGCTTGATGTCTGTTACTTGTAAAGACCTTCCTTGACCTCCATCTAAACTAAGCCCTCTGTTTTGTCTTCTCACGTTATAGCCCTGTACTTTTTCCTTACTATAAAAACCATGAAGTATGTGTTTTGCTCACAACTCCTGCACAGGGCTCAACATAGTATCTGACCTGTAAGAGCTGCCCAGTAATTACCTATTGAATAAGGCATATCCTATTCATCAAGTCGGCAACATCACTAAGGACAGGGTATTCCTGATGTGACAACTAACCTGTGTGTGAGAACTAAGTAAATACAGGAGCTCACTAGTACACACTATTCTTAGCCTCATCTCTATTTTATGTCTCCTAGGATTTGTTCTGTTCTTTAAACTCTTGCTTAAAAGTAACTCCTGGACTTTTTTTTTTCTTTTTTTAATGTGGGTACCAGGAGTTGACCTCAGGGCCTCACACTTGCCAGCAAGCACTTGTGCCACTGAGCAATATCACCGGCCCCTTTTTTTCCTTTATGTGGGTTCCGGGAGTCGAATCAGGACCTCGTGCTTGCCAGGCAGGTGCTTATGCCGCTGAGCTATCTCGCCGGCCCTGGACTTCTTAAGTAAAGCAGAATTTTAAAAGTACAAAGTACAAACCCATTTAAAAAACTCAGCTTAAGTGTTATTTCCTCTGGAGAGCCTTCCTTGGCCAAGTGAAGGCAGGATCTGCTGCTCAGAGCTTCCAAACCATCTGCTTTTTATCTCCACTTATACACCTGCCACATGCTACTGTTACTATCTTTTCACAGTCCATCTCTCTATTTTAGTTATTAATCATTTATCAGAAGAGCAGCTAGTAAAGCTTTTCTCCCATTCTGTAGTCCTGTTTGTTGATTCTTGATATTATTTCCTACACTACTGGGGTCCTATTCAGGAAGTTTTTGCCTGTGCCTATGGCTTCAAGTAAAACTAAGATTTTTAAATACTATGGAGTTATCACATCTAAAATTGCTTTTAACCATTATAAAACTTTATGAAGTTATTTTCCCTGTATTCATTTTCCCCTAATTTTCTTAGTTACTTAAACTTCTGTTACAGATGACGGCACAGGTATTTCAGTGTTCAAACAAAGTGGTTTTGCTGACTTGTTCAACAGTCTTCATACTAACTGCCCTGAATTTATGTTCTCTTCAGTCTGGATCTGAGATAACTGCTACCCACTGTGTAAAAAGCACTTCCTTTTAGTTCTTTAATCACTTCTTCGAAGCTTCAGAAGATGCCCTTGAGTCCTTATTTACATAGCAACAGTGTAGCCCTCTTCAGGTACAGCACTTCCTATCTTTCTAAGCTTCCACCAAATGAAGAAGAGCCTAAATGTTTTGAAAGTGCATCACATCCTCTTGTTCACTCTAGGTTACTTTTAACCTCTCTGAATCTCAGTTTCCTTACAAAACAAAAAATGATTGACAGCACAGAACACACAAAGTTAGGAATGTGGGCTCTGCGGTCAGACAGATTCAGTGGTTCCAATATTTTCCCATTGTATGACCTTGAACAAATCACCCAACTTCCTTTCTCACCGTCTATCTGTGAAGCCAGTTAGGAACGCCTGCCTCAGAGCTGCTCCACAGACGAACAAGATAAAGACGCTGGCATCAGGTCATCGTGCTACTCTAGTGCTACCCTCGCTGTGCTTAGTCTGGGTCTGCCATGTCCCTTGTGATGGCCCCTTCCCACGGGTTTACTACCACCTCACTGGGTCTTCTCCCCTGCTGAGGTCCAGCTGTGCCAGCCTCTGTCATTCCTAGAAAACCGCCACTCTGCAATTCAAAGCCAGGCTATGCCCTCTCCTAGAACATGCACCCCCTCTGCCCCAATGCTTCACTCTTTTTTTGGTTCAGGCTGGCCTTGAACACACTATGCAACCCAGGGTGGCCTAAAACTTGCAGTAATCCTCCTGCCTCAGCCTCCTGAATGCTGGAAGTACAGGCATGTGCCAGCATGCCCAGTCCCAGCTCTTCTTACGGTAGTTCTTTCAAACTCTTCAGGTCCCAGTTTAGGTGTGTCCCCAAAAAAGTCCTCCCTGGCTACCCTAGAGACCGTTTACTTCTTGGGATTATCTCTGTCTCCCTAGTCTGAAAGTCCGAGAGGGGAGAGAACACCCCAACTCCAGAACCTAGAACAATGTCTGGTGAGGAGTAGATACTCAATACATATGTGTAAAATCAAAGTGCTTAGCAAGTCTGTAGCTGACAAAGTAGATTAGGTCCAGGATGTGCCCTATGCTATGGTGGGCAGTTTGGCCTTTTTCCTGCAGAAGGCAGGGCAGAGTAATGAATGACCAGATATTTCCCATGACTTAGTTCTAGCAGCAGACCTATAATCATAATCAAAAGTACATCTTGCACAACTCCTACTTGAGATTAGTTGTTCCCTCCCCAGTTACTTGTATGTTACTGTTGCTCACATTTTGCCTATAAATAGGGTTTATCTCACATATGCACAAATGCTTCCAAAATGACATTCATATTGGACAAGTGGCACTACACTGCAGGCACGGGAAAGCAGCTTTACCTGCAGGCAGTGCCCACAAGGGAAGCTAAGCTCATACTGCCTCACTCACGATGGGACCTGGAAGGGAGATTTGCCCTGGGAGTCCACCAGGGCAGGAGAATCATGCTGCCTCATGTCTGCTCCCAAATGGAAGTACACTATTAACTCTGGGCTCCGTGCTGCTTTCTTATTAAATGGTCCCCCTCACCCCTTTTTAAAGCATTCTTTAAGCTGTATTTTAGCTGCAAAAAGCAGCTATGAAGTTATCCTAAGTCATATATTTGTAAGAAAACTTGGCTCAAAAGAATTTTAAGAAAAGTTCTAAAATGTTTAAGACAAATTTCTGGGTGGCAAAATATAAACAAAGTTAAAGTATAAATTGACCAAATATATATTTATAAAAAATTTAATTCCTACTGTATTAAAAACTCTTACAAATTAATAAGAAAAAAACAAGCAACTAGTAGCAAATAGGCAAAAAATAAATAAATTAGCAACTAACAAAAGTACCACTGAAAAATATTAAAGAAAAGATGTCTCATCTCATTAATTAGACAAATGCAAATTTTAAAAGGGTGGCTAAATCTGACTAATGCATATTGCATGCATGTATGGAAATAGTACAATAAATCCTCTTAATACGTACAATTAATATATGTTGATTTAAAAATTTTTTATATTGTATTTGAGAAGATTTATAGAATTATTAATAACTTGTGTTGAAAAGAAAGTGGAAAATCAGACGTAAACACTTATTGATCAAAGAATCAGTGAGCATTCATCAAGAATAAGGTGTAAGCATGTGATTATGTGTATTAGGCATATTCCTCGTGTTCACTTGGTTACCAGCAGCGGAACACAAATAGTGCTATTCTGCATCAGTAGAATTATAAGAACACGACTCAGTCAGCAAAAATACAGCTCATTCAGTGTGATACTTGGGAGATTCAGGCATAATGCAGAAGTGGCCAGCCGGTTCTGACATTCTTGCAAACACAAGAGAGAGAGGAGCACGGCTGGGTCCCTGCAGGGACAGAGGCTGAGCGTACGTGGAGACAGATGAAAGGAAGGTGATAGAGTGTGCGCTGCAGAACATCTTCTCATTTTTTCTCCTGGGGCCAAGAACAACCAACACAAAGAAAGCACGCATCTGACTCCCATGGGAGGAACCCTGCACTGGGGCTGTTTTCTGTGAGGAGTTACGGTTCTTTGCTGCTGCTGAAGAAGGAACAGGACACCCAGAGCTGGAGGAGGAGCCAGCACAAGCTATACTCTAGTGACTCCACAGTGAACACCAGAAACACGGGAGGAGAAGCAGAGAAAGAGCCTCTCTGAGAGTCGCTGTCCAGACACTGGAATGTAAGAACTTATGAAAAGGAGGGAAGTGGGTCCCCTGGGCCCAGGAAGGATCCAAAGCACGATTTGAAGCCCATGGAGAGAGTGAAGAGAGAAACTTCAATGAAGAAAAAGGAGGTAGCTGCTGGTGCCTTCTCCCTGAGTCAGGACTCACTGCGTGACAGGAGCGGTTCAAACCTGTGGACACACTGTGACTACCAGTGACCCTGGGTGCCTCCATGGAGAGACACGGTGGTGCAGGGGAGCAGCAGACGTGAAGGACCGCACTGGTTGGCAGTGAGTGCTGAGGGTTCAGTCATCCAGAGAGAGTGATTGGCCGGGAGCCATCTTGGCAGGGGGCGGCTGAGCCTGGAACCCAGGCGGCTGTGGCTCCATCTAAGGCTCCCAGCCGGGGTCAGGCCCGCAGAAGGTGCGCTGACGGCTGCAGGCCCAAGGAGTCTGGTCTCGGCCAGAAAGTGCAGGCTTGCTGAGATTATCCACTACCCCGCCAAAAAGCTACTGCTGGCTTGCTGGGACAGATCGGCACGGAATGGGACTCTGTCTCCACACAGTGTCTACCAGCAACAGCAGAGACAAACCTGGAAGTGGACTTTTTTTTCTTTCTTTCTTTTCTCTTGTTTGTTTTTGTTGTGGTTGTGGTTTTTTTTTTTTTTTTTTTTTTTTCCTTCACTGTTTGATCTTGTTTTTATGAGTGTAAATGGGGTTTCTAGCCTCTTTGTGGTTGTGGTTCTGTTCTGTTCTTCCTTTTATTCCTTCCTTCTCTTTCCCTCCAGTCTTCTACACCAGTTTCCTAAAGTTAGCATGATCCCTCTTTGTCCTCCAGCCTTACTTCTAATTCCTTCCTCTTCTTCCACTTCTCTATTTTCTCCTTAACTCATTTTCAATTTTAACCACTGAGGGCAAAATTGACATATTAAGGACTTGTATACCATATATAATTTTCTGGTTTGTTTCAGATTTTGTCATATAACCACAAATCTAGTTTATACGGTTCAAAGTGGCAAATAACTGGTTAGCTCAGTCTGTCATTTTCTAGACTGTGTTTGATGCTTTTGGTACCACTATAGACAAAAGTGACATAATTGTTCTAAACAGCTGTTCTTCCTGGTATTCCATGACTGAGATTGACTAAGGGTCACAGAAAATACAGTGGCACAGTACCAAAGAACCAAGGACTGGGCCAAACAGGCAGCAACTTCTCATCTCCAACAAATTGAAGAGGTAGGATCTTGCAATGGACTCAAAACCCAAAAACAGGCTACACCTGGAAGATACCTTGGAGAAGTAGTCATCTCCTAAGGATTTTAAATACTAGCAATAAAGCAAACTACCACAGGCAATTTACAAGCATCACCCCAGGAATTAAACTAAAGAAAGAAAAGAAAATGAGAAGACATTTAAACAAGTTACAACCCCACACATCCACTTCACCAAAGGCAAACCCAGAGAGTAATGGGGTGGGACAATCCGAAAGCCAGCCACCTGGCCTCTCCCAAGTGGTAACAACAAAGCAATTGAATGAGGCTCTGGAAAAAATCAAATCAGAAATAATTACTCAAGTAACTGCAGAGATGATGTCCACAATGAAGACCATGCTTAGGGACTCCAGAGCAAATACAGACAAAAAAATAGAAAAACTTAAGAAAATTATAGAAGCAATATGCTCAGCACAGGAAAGAAATGGAATCCACAAGGCAGATTCAGGCAGACATCCAGGAGAAAAAAAATTCCATTGAGAGTATTTGCAGCAGATTAAGCCAATGTGAGGACAGGATCTCAGATATAGAAGACAGGCTTGCGGTTAGTGATCATGAAAAGAAAGATTTCTTAAAAATAGCAAGAGGCCATGAGAAATCAATCCAGCAGCTGCTAGATGAGGCAAAGAAGAATAACTTAAGATTGACTGGAGTCAATGAAAAAGCAGGAGACAGCATAAATGATATAAAAAAACTGTTCACAGACATCATGGCAGAAAACTTCTCTGGTGGAGAAAAAGAATTGGACGTACAGATAAGTGAGGCATATAGAACTCCAATTAGCCACAATAATATCAGCCAGGCATATCATAGTCAAGATTCCAGAAATTCAGCACAAGAGTAGAATCTTAAAAGCTGTTAGGGAAAAGAAACAAATCACCTATGAAGGAAAGCCCATCGGAATCACAGCTGACTTCTCAGCTCAAACTCTCAAGTCCAGAAGAGCTTGCAGGGAAGTATTTCAAGTTCTAAAGGAAAATAACCTTCAACCCAGATTGATGTACCCCACAAAACTATCTTTCAATACTGATGGAGAAATAAAATACTTCCATGACAAAGAACATCTGAGGAAATTTATGACCACCAAACCAGCACTCCAAAATATTTTGAAGGACATTCTAGAAAGAGATAACAGGGACTACAACTCTATGAACCTCAAGAGAAGGAATCCACAAGGCAGGGCAAACAATTAAACAGAGGGAGGGGGAAAAAAAAGAGGGGGAGCCAACAACAGGAAAATAACATGACAAGTAAAAGTCAATACATGTCAGTTTTAACCATCAATGTTAATGGTCTCAATTCACCAATCAAAAGGCACAGACTGGCAGAATGGATCAAGAAGCAATATCCAACAATATGCTGCATACAAGAAACACATTTAATTCAAAAAGAAATTCATAGACTGAAAGTCAAAGGATGGAAAACAATACTCCATGCGACAGGAACCCAGAAAAGAGCAAGGGTAGCTACTGTTTTTGCAGACAAAGTCAATTTCCAGCCAAGACTGATTAAGAGAGATTAAAAAAGGTCACTACATCCTTGTAAAGGGAACAATACCAGAGGAAGAGATAACGATCATAAATATATATGCAACAAAAACCAGTGCACCCAACTATATAAAACAAATATTAACAGGCATGAAAAATCAAATAAGCACTAATACAATTGTATTGGGAGATCTCAATACACCACTGTCACAAAAAGACAGATCAACTAGACAAAAAAATCAACAATGAAATATTAGAACTGAACCAATCTTTTGAATAAATGGACTTAGTAGATGTCTACAGTGTTCCAACCCACACCATCAGAATACCCATTTTTCTCAGCTGCACAAGGGACATTCTCCAAAATAGACCACATACTAGCTCACAGAAACTGCTTAAGTAAATGCAAAGGAATTTAAATTATCCTTTGATAATGCATAATATAATGATAATATGATAATATGCATTTGCTAATGCATATTATCAGACCACAGTGCAATGAAATTGGAAATCAATAGCAAAAGAAACCACAAGAACTTCCTAAACACATGGAAATTAAATAGAACTCTCCTGAACAACCAATGGGCCACAGATGAAATGAAAGAAGAAATCAGACAGTTTCTATAATTGAATGATTACAACAATACAACATACTGGAACTTATGGGGCACAATGAAAGCGGTCCTAAGAGGGAAATTTATAGCAGTAAATACCCATATCAGGAAAACAGAGCAAGTGCAAATAAACAACTTAATGGTGAACCTGAAACTTCTAGAAAAAGAAGAGCAGGCTAAGCCAAAAGCTGGTACAAGGGAAGAAATTATTAAGATCAGAGCAGAAATTAAGGCATTGGAGACTAAAAAAACAATACAAAGAATCAATGAATCAGAGTTGGTTCTTTGAAAGATTAAATAAAATCAACAAACCCTTATCCAACCTTATCAAAAAAAGGAAAGAAAAGACTCAAATTCTCGCAATTAGGAATGAAGAGGGTGAAATCACAATGGACCCTGCAGAAATCCAGAAGATCTACGCCTACTTTGAAAACATGTATTCTAATAAGATGGAAAATGCAGAAGAAATGGACAGATTCTTAGATATATATGAATTAACAAAGCTGAATCAAGAAGATATAAAAATCCTGAATAAACCAATATCAATCAATGAAATCGAACATGTAATTACAAACCTCCCAACAAAGAAAAGCCCAGGCCCTGATGGATTCACTGCCGAATTCTACAAGAAATTTAGAGAAGACGTAACACCACTACTTCTCAAACTCTTTAATGAAATTGAAAGAGAAGCAATACTCCCAAATTCATTCCTGGAAGCAAGCATTACCCTGATACCAAAACCAGAGAAGGACTCAACTAAGAAAGAGAACTACAGGCCAATCTCCCTCATGAACATAGATGCAAAAATCCTCAATAAGATACTGGCAAACAGAATCCAGCAAATCATCAAGAAGATTATACACCATGACCATGTTGGATTCATCCCAGGGATGCAGGGATGGTTCAACATACGTAAATCAATAAATGTAATACACCATATTAATAGAGCCAAGGACAAAAATCATATGATCGTCTCAATAGATGCAGAAAAAGCTTTTGACAAAGTCCAGCACCTTTTCATGATAAAAACCCTACAGAAAATTGGAATAGATTGTCTTTATCTCAATCTGATAAAAGCTATCTATGACAAACCAACAGCCAACATCACACTAAATGGACAAAAACTGAAAGCTTTCTCTCTAAAATTAGGAACAAGACAAGGATGTCCACTGTCTCCACTCTTATTTAACATAATCCTGGAAACTTTAGCCAGAGCAATTAGACAAGAGAGAGAAAGAAAAGGAATAACAATAGGAAAGGAAAAAGTTAAATTATCATTATTTGCAGATGACATGATACTCTACATAGAAGACCCCAAAAACTCCACTAAAAACTGCTAGATTTAATAAGCAAATTCAGTATTGTAGCTGGATACAAAGTCAACACCCAAAAATCAATAGCCTTTCCGTACACGAATAACAAACTCACTAAAAGAGAAATTAGGGTAACAACACCTTTCACAATAGCATCCAAAAAAATGAAATACCTAGGAATGAATCTAACAAAGGATATAAAGGCCTCTACATTGAAAACTACAGTACTCTGAAAAAGAAGACTGAAGAAGATGTCAGAAAATGGAAAGATATCCCTTGCTCTTGGGTAGGAAGAACCAATATAGTGAAAATGGCCATACTTCCAAAATTGTTATACAGGTTTAATGCAATTCCGATCAAAATTCCAACAACATATTCACAGAATTAGAGAAAATAATCCTAAAATTCATTTGGAACCAGAAGAGACCTAGAATAGCAAAGGCAATTCTGGGCAACAAAGGCAAGGCAGGGGGCATCACAATCCCTGACTTGAAATTATACTATAAGGCTACTGTAATAAAAACAGCATGATACTGGCAAAAAAACAGACCCGAAGATCAATAGAACAGATTAGAAGATGCAGAAACAACTCCAGACATACTAAGCCACCTTATCTTTGACAAAGGTGCCAAACACATTCACTGGAAGAAAGATAGCCTCTTTAATAAATGGTGCCGGAAAAACTGGCTCTGCACATGCCAAAGATTAAAATTAGACCCATAACTTTTACCATGCACTAAATTCGAAATGGATCAAATATCTAAATATTAAAACAGAAACATTAAATCTGCTGGAAGATAGAATAGGAAAAACTCTTGAAAACACTGGTGTAGGCAAAGACTTTATTAATAAAACCCCAATCACACAGGAACTATCACAAAGAATCAACAACTGGGATCTCATGTTATTAAAAAGCTTTTGCACATCGAGCGAAACCACCAACAGAGTGGAGAGACGACCCACAATGTGGGAAAAAATGTTTGCCAGCTGTTCCTCAGACAAAGGATTACTATCGAGAACATATAAAGTACTCAAAATAATCAGACCTCCCAAATGTAAAGACCCAATCTGAAAATGGGCATCTGAGATGAATACACACTTCTCAGATGAAGAAATACAAACAGCAAATAAATAAATGAAAAAATGTTCAAGATCACTGGTCCCTGGAGAGATGCAAATTAAAACAACACTAAGATTCCATCTCACCCTGGAAAGAATGGCTATTATCAAGAAATCAACCACTAAGAAATGCTGGAGGGGCTGTGGGGAAAAAGGAACGCTTCTTCACTCTTGGTGGGAATATAGACTGGTGCAACCAATTTGCAAAGTGGAGATTTCTACAGGAAAATCTCAGTGTGGAGTTTCCTCAAAACACTAGGACTGGAGGTCCCATTTTACCCAGCTATTCTCCTTCAGGGTATCTTCCCAGAAGAATTAAAAACATTGAGGGCCGGTGAGATGGCTCAGTGGCGTAAGCGCCTGCCCGTCAAGCGCGAGGGCCCGAGTTCAACTCCCGGAACCCACATACAAAAAAAGGGCCGGTGATATTGCTCAGCGGCCCGGGCGCCTGCTGGCGTGCAAGGTCCTGAGGTCGACCCCCAGTACCCACCAAAAAAAAAAAAAAATTCTTACTGCCCACGTTAATAGCAGCATAATTTGTAATAGCTAGATCTTGGAAACAACACAAATGCCCATCAACTGAGGAATGGATAAAAAAGATGTGGTATTTTTATACAGTGTAGTACTACTCAGCCATAAAGAAAGATAAACTGGAGACTTTTATAGGTAAATGGATGCAACTCGAGACCATGCTCATAAGTGAAATAAACCAGATGCACGTGTGTAAACATCATATTGTCTCCCTAGGGTGAGAAGCTGAAAGAGTAAATAAGAGCCAAAATGTACAATAGATACTGTAAAACGGGAAGAAATTGTTCAAAAGGAAAGAGAAACTGGGATGGGGGAATGGAGAAAAGAAGGAAGGGAAAAGCAAAAAGAAAAACAAACAAAAAACCAGAACATATATATATATATATATATATATACACATATATATACACACACACACATATAAGATAGTTAAGACAGATATACTACTAATTTCTCCTAGTTCATTGAAAAGAAAGGTTTGTGCTAATATTTGGACAATTGAATGCTGATATCTAGTACTCTGAGCAATTAATTTAAAGATAACAATATGCAATGTATTAACCATTGTTACCCTCCTATGTTTTTTTTTTTTTTTTTTTTTTGTGGGTACCAGGGGGTCGACCTCAGGACCTCGCACGCCAACAGGCACCCGAGCCGCTGAGCGATATCACCGGCCCCTTTTTCGTATGTGGGATCCGGGAGTCGAACTCGGGCCCTCGCGCTTGCAAGGCAGGCGCTTATGCCGCTGAGCCATCTCACCGGCCCTCCTATGTTGTTTTGAAATTGTTTTATTTTTTTTCTCTTTAAAATAAAAAAAAAAAAAAAAAAAAAAAAAAAAAAAAAAACCCACAGGAGAATTCCAGGACACCATCGGTTTCCACAAATGTCAGAAAATAGAAACTATGAAGTTAATAAGGGAAGCAGACACCATGACCACTGGCTATAAATTCTAAGTGTTTTTCATAACACATCAAAAACGAGTATGAAATACATCCATGAGCACTGATTTTCTGTTCATGATGTATCTCCCCCTCCCTTTTTTTTTTTTTTTTTTGGTGGGTACCGGGGGAACGACCTCAGGACCTCGCGCGCCAGCAGGCGCCCGTGCCGTTGAGCGATATCACCGGCCCCTTTTTCGTATGTGGGTTCCGGGAGTCTAACTCAGGCCCTCGCGCTTGCCGGGCAGGCGCTTAAGCCGCTGAGCCATCTCACCGGCCCTCCCTTTTTTTTTTTTTTTTAATCAAGAGCCACATGTGGTTCTAGCTACTCAGGAGGCTGAAGCAAGAGGGTCACTTGAGTCCAGAAGTTTGAGGCCAGCGTGGCAACACAGTGAGACCCTATCACTTGAAAGAATGGAAGAGAGGGAGGGTGAGAGGGAAAAGTAGAACGGGAAGAGAGGAGGGAGGGAAGGAAGAAATGAGACTGTGGGAGATGGCAGAGGTATTTAGGAATTATCAGTAACTTCTGCTCAATTTTGCTGTGAATCTAAAAGCTAAAGTCTATGTTTAAAAGTGAAACTGGTCCACTAGTACAGATGTTGTACAGCTCAGTGGAGGCCTGGGACCCAAGTTCCCAATCCCTCAGCCCTGAATTGTGACTCTGGAACCTCATGCCCTAGGACATCTCCTGATCTGCTTCTTCCATATCTAAGGGCGCTTATGTCTGGGCATCTATGACTGCAAGGAGCTCACTTGGGTGAAAGACGAGGAAGGCACAGATTAAGACAATAGGGAAAACAAAGGCTAAAGAGCCAGAGAAGGCAAAACCTGCAGCATAGCACTATCTCCAAGACAGGCCCCAAGGCTCAGCCCTCCTGACACTCTGTGGCCATGGGGCCTTTCTGCCTGGCAGTGTCTGCATCTCTCTTCTCTGGTTTATCTTTTCCACAGTCCTCAGGTGCAACTCCAAAGCAGAATATCTGAATGCTCAGCCAAGTACTCAGCGAGAGTACCACCTCTGGGCTGGGTGGCCCAGTGTGCACAAGGTCTGAGCTTCAATCCCAGCACCAAAAAAATGTGCAAACAGGAAGCACACTGCTACCTCTGCTGGGCTGCCGGCTGAGCCAGGCACGTCACAGGCGCTGCCAGCCTGTGAGCAAGCGCCCTCCACCTGGGTCAGTAGGCCGGCCTCCCTGGTGCCGCCTGTTTGGCCTTAGCCCAGCCAGTGCGGATGAGCATCTGGTTTCCCAGCAGGAGTCCAGGCTTGAGGAAGCAGTCATCCCTAGAAGGGACCACGGTATAACAAGTGCCTCAAATTTGAGCATTATGCACTGATGGTGGCAATGCCTTAGCAGATGTTGCAAAAGGAGAGAACGAAAAGAATGACATCTGAGTAGGAATAGAGACTCAACAATAAAAAGTATGTGTGCATCCCAGACGCCTAGACATTCCTGAGAGGCCCATTCTCTGTGGTCAGTATTCTTTCTCCATCCATCCCAATCCATCTTTGGGGTGGGGAGTAGAGAGAGGGTCTCGCTATACAGTTCAGGTTGTCCTGCAACTTGCAGTGATTCTCCTGCCTCAGCCTCCCAAGTGCTGGGATTATAGGCATGCACCACCACGTCCAGCAATCCCATCATTTGAAAAGCATCTGTCCCACTTCCCAATATTCTAGGGATGGAGGAATTTTACTCAATCAAAGATCTGTTTTTTTGAGATCCGAAATGACACTATGGCAAGGATTTTCAGGTCTATTCCCAAACTAGGGGAACTTTTTCCATAGCTATGGCTATATCCACATTCTTACATTAGCTCTAGTTATAGTTTGTGAACTTCTACTGTTATAATGCTGATTTAGAAAAACAGCCTGGTCTATACAGCTGATACCACACTACAGAAATGACTGGTTCTGACCAAAAGTCTTGCTTCTGGGGCTGCGGGTGTAGCTCAGGGGTAGAGTCTCTGCATCAAACATGTGCCAGAGGCCCTGGGTTCAGTTCCCTGCAGAGCCAAAGACAAAGCCTTGTTTCCTGCAGTGTTAAGCCCTTCTCAGGCAGCTCCTTCAGCAGGGGTTTGGGGTCTGACCTCAGCAAGGACCAGGGAGGCCATTTTCTTCACCTCTTTTCAAAGGTTCCTTAGCAGACACTGAACTGCGGAGCGTTGACACATGAGCAAGAGGACCAGGGAAAAGGTTACTAATCTTGCAAGCCTCCTTTTAAGAAAGATTAAAGTCAGTAGATCCACTTATTAAATTACTATACAAACAACCAAAAGTAGTCTATGAGAATTGTTGTGAACTGAACATTTTACAGATGTGCTTTGTTTTTACACATTACATTTTCCTGAAAAACATATTTAAATTAGAATTCAAAGAACTAGAACATGAGATCCTGGCTAAGTGGGTATCTAAGGTGGAAAACACACACACAAGCACACACACACTTTATTCTCCTCTAAAAAATAAAAATATGAATCTGTTCTAGTAGTCAGGGAGGGTAGGATAGACATTCAGCAGAGAAAAGGTTTGATCTCGTAGTTCTTTTTATTACCAGAAGAAGAACAGGAGGTGAAGTCGACACTAACTTTAACCCTGACTTCATCTTCACAGGCTATTGCAGATCTAAATATTGCAAAATGATCATTATATGAGATACCAAGGAATATGGAAGTACATTTTTATGTTCCTAAACTAACAAAATAACGTGATGGACAGAACAAAACATTGCAGGTATTTCCTTATGCCCCTAAATATTTTCTGATTTCTTTTTAAATTGAACATACTGTTTTTTTGTTTTTGTACCAGGAATTGAACTCAGTATACTGCTCTTTTGAGTCACCCAAAAATAAATAAGTAAATAAACAGAGGCAGAGTTGAATAATTAAATAACTTTCACTACAAATTTTCATTTCTAACCAATCTTCATTGATACTGAAGCTTCTAATAGTTTAACACACAGCACAGGGGCCAAGCGTGTAGCTCAAGGCCCCAGGATAGATACTCAGCACTGGGGGATAAAAAACAAAGCAGGGAGGGGAGAGCACATTTACAAAAACCACTGGAATTAAGGGGACAATCAAGCTCCTAGAGGGCTCAAGTGTTCTATCACATGAGTGCAGGCGCCTGTTTAAAACAAGTCAGTTGATCTCCACATGAGAACTCTGATTAAATCATGAGATATAGAATTCAAGAATAACAAGGTCTCTTTTTTAAAAATGTTACCCTAGTAGTACTAAGCAATGTTAGTAAAATGAAATAAAAACATAAAACCACCAAAATCTTCACACATTCTATTACACTTATTAAGTAACCTCCTGTATGGGTATTAACTATACATGTTTCTTCTATACAGATGTAATTTTACACATCACAGCCAGGAAGAATGAGTTTAAGGTGTATTATTAAAAAAAAAAAAAAAAGGCACGCACATACACTTTGGGTAGGAAAACTCCCAAAACTTTAGCAGAAAAGATAAGAAAATAAAAAAGGTTATAGTTCTGAATTTTAGCATTGTGGTAGTACTAAATAATTAAATGTTTCACATTTTTCCTTTAACAACAAGCAAACGTACTCATCCACTAAGAATGCTTGCTGCTCCTCTGAAAACAGGATGGTGAATCCTTTAGGCTGAACTTTAGAAATGATTTCAGGAGCCTGACACGAAGCAGCTTCATAAAATTATGTTGTTGTTAATTATCACCATAAACAAGTAGTCCTGAAGACACAGCTCTACCCAAATCACCATGCTTCAATAAAAATTGCTTCACATTTTTATGAGCTCTTTAAATTCCATTTGTCTTCTGTATATTCCTTCTGGTTGTCAAATCAGAGTCTAGTTCAAGATGGATTTCCCAAGCCCCTCTTCAACCCAACTTCACCGCTAGACCAGGGTGGCAGGTGGGCAGAAAAGGAAGAGGACAACGTAATCTGTTCTCTGCGTGTCAGGTCCAGGCCTCTTTCTTCCTGGCAGCATCAGAAAAAGGTCAAAGAACCGTGTCCACTTTAACCCTCACGGCCCTGTCCCTGGTGTGGCCAACACCACACAGTGCCCCATGGCCAGAATGACACAGTCCACAGGTAGCAGAGCCAGAAACAGACCCAGGAGTGTCAAGCCCAGTAGTGGCAAACCTATGGCACTGGTGCCACAGCAGGCACACAGGGCCTGCTCTGTCAGCATACAAGCCAAGTCGCCCCAGCAGCTGAGCATCGGATATTCAGGTTTCACTGCAGTGTTGGCACTTGGGGATAAATAAGTGAGTTCTGGGTTGGAGTTTGGGTGCTCATCTCTAAAAAGCTCGCTATCACTGGTCTAGCCCAACTTTCACTCTCTCCACTGCACCTTGCCTTCCTTATTCAGAACTCAGCTCCACTGCTGCCTTCTCAGAGGTCCTCTTCTAAGATGAGCAGCTTTATAATCTTTACACTGTAAGACACTAGCCCTATTAATAAATTCTTTTTTTTTTTTTTTTTTTTTGTGGGTACCGGGGGGTCGACCTCAGGACCTCGCGCACCAACAGGCGCCCGTGCCGCTGAGCAATATCACCGGCCCCTTTTTCGTATGTGGGATCCGGGAGTCGAACTCGGGCCCTTGCGCTTGCAAGGCAGGCGCTTACGCCGCTGAGCCATCTCACCGGCCCATTAAATTCTGAGACTCAGTCTTTTCCAGTTAAAAGCAAACAAAAGACTTCTACATTTTTTTTTCCCCCAAATAGTCACTTAGGTAAAATTTTCCAGAAAGAGAGGTAACAAAGAAAGGTGATGACACCTGGGCAAGGAAAGTAACTATGATGTTACAAAGCACCTGCACTGGCCTCGCCCCTTTGTGCCCCACTGCAGGCTGCCAGGACAAGGGCGCTGGGGTCCTCACTGCTACCTGCCACAGGCACATGGTCCAGGGGACACCCAGATGGGGTGTGAACATGGGGAATGCGGGCTTTCTTAAGAAAGTAGTCACACAGTACTGTAGCAGAAAATGCCCTCACAGCCAGTATACTTCAGTTGCCCAGGTAATAGTTCCTCTTGCAGTTCCGGTTGCTTCTGTCTCCTAGAAATGGCTGGTCACTGTGATGCACAGCTGGTCACTATGATGCATATTGGAAGAACCAATCAAAGACAGCCAAGTACTCTGCCTTTGTACTTCCCCTTGCAGACCCCATAAAAACCTCCCTCCCTGAGCCTTCAGGGCCTGACATTTTGAGGAACAACTGATTCCTAGTCAGTGCCCATCCAACATTAAATACATCTGCCTCCAAGTACTTGGTGTTGTTTTGGTGTTGCTGTTTGCCATTGCATCTGGTGTGTCGGCCAGGAAGACAAACCATGCTGACCTCTTTGGTCACTGGTTGTGGCCCTTTCGGACGCAGCAAGGACTTCTCCAGGTCCTAAAGGGAGGACATGTCCTTGAAATTTCTTGAGTCCCCTCAGAGGTCTGGGGGAGGATTCTTAGCTCCCCACTCAAGTGGCTCACGTCGGACCCCACAGTCAGTCTGTCTGTCTGCCCGCCTGCCTGATTCCAGTAAGACCCCTGAAGGAACCCCAGTTAGTCAGTCAGTATTGCTCAGCTTGAGCGGAAGGGGAGTCTGATCAACTCCTGTTAGTCAGGACCACCCTCAAGGGAAGGGGGCTGGAATGATTAAACTCTGAGTGCCTGTTGAATGAATGTGTGAGTAAGTGGAATGGGCAGCATAAGCAATAGGCTGCTCCATCTGTGCACCAAGACTGGGAAGCACTGGTCTCGGTGGCTGATTGGGCCCTCACCTGCTGTTCTGTGGCTATCGACACATGGCATAATGGAGGCCTCGCACCCTCCTTAGCTAAGCTGCACCTGCGGGCATCTGAATGGTCTCTGAGGGGCACCCACCCTTTGTCTGTTGTGCCATGATGGTTCAAGGGTACACAACACATAGGTACAAAGTCAGAGATGGGAATTAATTAGTCAAAACCCACAGTCCCTGACTGCAGGAAAATGGGCTTTTATGGAGTTAAAAATGAAACCAAACCACTCCCTGTGTCTCAAGGGAAAAAAAAGGAAAAAAGAGGCCCAGTCTTTCTGAAAATTCTGCCTTGGCACTCTCGTCAGCTGCCACAGTTGCTGCCAATGGTTTCACCCCCTGTAGCTCCCGACTCATCTACTTCCAGCCAATTGAACTGGTTCCAGCTAGCCATTGCCTGCATTCAGCCACAGAGGCCCTCCTCCCGAATGTTCTGCTTCATGGCTACACTATCCTGGTCAGATGGTGTCACCTAATGCCCACCTGAGATGACTGTCAGCAGTTCCTTCCGAGTTCCACATTTTGACTGAGGAAAAAGTGGACTCTCAGCCCTGATGAATGAGTTGCCATGGCCTTTCCCAGAGGTCGCCCCACCTAGAAATCTAAGATCAGTCAAGCGTTTCTCAAAGACATCAAAGAGGGAGAACAAAAAGCCCATTGATATGTCAAAAGTTACTACTGTTACTCAGAAGCCTGATGTAAGGACTATGGACATAAAAAATAAATGCCCCCTCCGTCTGCAAGACACAAAAATACCTGACTATCCAGGCCCACTTCAACCTGAATCTCTCCTCACCCTGTCAGGCCTGGACAGACTGAGGACAGACTGAGCTCTATCAAATTGGGCCCCTGAGAGCCCATGTTCATTGCAAAAGTTGGGGGCAAACCTGTGACTTTCCTGGTAGACAATAAAACAGAATTCTCTGCTTTCAAAAGTTCCCTCTATCAAAAATTTTGTTACCATCACTGGGGCAGCTGGGACTCTTGCCCCTTGCCCCTTCTGCCAGGCACGAACTTGCAGCCTGGGAGGACATCTCACCAAACACAAATTCCTGTCACCAAGCCAGTCAGCCTCTCTCTTGTTTAACCTTGCACTTTCCCCAAAAGGAAGATGATGCCTGCATCAGCCTGAGGCAGATAACCGCAATCCTGAAATTCTGAAAACTCTCCTCCCAGAGGTATAAGCCAAGGACTCGCCTCCAGACCTGGCCATCAACCGGGCCTGGCCATCAACCATGACCCCCATTGCTGTCAAATGTCACAGAAAGCACAAACAGGCATCCAGCCACACAGAAGTTCGAGATCCTGATGGACTGTTAATCACCTTGCATTCTTCAGTTCCTGACCCATACTCCCTTTTTTGGACTGTTACCTCCAGATGCTGCCTGGTTTACATGTCTAGATGCCTTCCTCTGCTTGCGAGTTGCTCCCATAAGCCCCCTCAACTGGGAAAATCCTGAGAAAAGATGCAACTCACTTGGACTCAACTGCCCCAAGGGGTTAAAAACTCTCCCACTATTTTTGGGGAGGCTCTAACAACAGATCTGGCCAAGCCACCAGCACCTTTTCTCCGAGGCAGCCTGTTTCTCTAACTCCTCCCGCTTGCCATCATGGTCCCCGAGAAAAAATAACAGACTGTCAAACTGCTAAAATATACCTCTCCTGCCTGTAAAGCCAGTTCAAGATCTCCAAGCTGCCAACGCTACCATGATTGCCCTCTGTATACACTGCCTCAGTCTTCTGCCACCCACAGCCTGCTGGTACACCTGCCTGGACCTAAAGAATGCCTTCTTCGGCCTTCGATTGGCTCCTGTCAGCCAGTCCCTCTTCACCTTTAAATGGAAAGACCTCAGTTCTGGACTCAAGAGTCAGCTGACCTGGACTCAACATCCTAGAGGTTCGAAAACTTGTTTACCTCTTTGGAAAAGCCCTCACAGCTGACCTCACTAGTTTCCCAGCACAAAATATCACTGCACTTCTGAGTAATGACATTTCCAAGCTGCCTGCTAGAAAGACACAAAAGCTCTGCTACAATACCTGGCACAAACTGGTTACAAGAAAGAAACTGCAAATTTCTTGGAGCTGCTGGCTTCTATAGAATCTGCATCCTTGAGTAAACAATGATGCTTACTCAGACCGTCAGCCTCTGGGAGCACCCAGTGGCCTACCTGTACAAATACTTGAATCTAGTTGCTAAGGGCTGCCTCCCCGCTTTGCTGAAGCCAAAGCTGTAATAGCCACTGTCTTTCTGATCAAGAAAGCTGACAAGCTCGCCTTAGGCCCAGACCTAACTGTCCATGTGCCACATGCTGTACTGGACCTCCTGCTAGATATGCTGTGGTCACCTTGGACAAGGTTATTTTGGCCAAAGCTCTCCTGCTACTGCTTCCTGTTGCTATTTGGAAACCTGCCACCAATGACACCAAATCTGTGCTCCTAAGCCCCCTCTGGGGATTAAACTGACTAAAACATCAACCCCAGCCAGAAAAACTTTACCCAGTACTCCTGGAAGATCAGAGCCAGACCTGCCCCCACCATTTGTTCTGCAAGCTCAAGATGCAGCACTGGCACCTGTACCCCAGCAGCCAGCTCAGGCTTGAGCGTCTGTGTCACCAACCCCAACCTCCACCTGCAGATATCTGTTGGAGCTTATATGCACCTACTCAGGCTGGCCCAAGGCATTCCCTACTCAAGCTGAGACAGCAACAAAAGTTTGTAGGGTCCTGCTGTAAAATATCATCCCTAGATATGGCCTACCCTTAACTACTGGCAGCAGCAATGGGCCTGCATTTGTAACAGAGATAACTCAAAATTGGCAGAACTATACAACATATAGGCCACAAAGCTCTAAAAAAGTTAAAGGAATAAAACATAACTCTACAGAAACAGCTTGTAAACAGTTAAAAGACCAGCTACACCTGTAGATATTTCTGCACACACATGTAACCCAGGTACATATTAACTATCTCTAAAAGTTTCAGAAATCCAGCCTTAGATCCACTGGAGAATTTACCTGGGTCAGACAGCTCACTCTAAAGAGACAACACACTCAAAGCCCTGCTCTGGTCACTCCGGACGCTAACCAGTCCACGTACAGCTGAAGCCTGAGGACACTATTCACAGGATTGCTCCATACCTATTCCTCTTGATTTTTGTGCTGCTTACCCCAGTCCTTGCTTTCCTGCCCCCCTGCTAGCTGTGGTTTTTGCCTTAAACTCTATAGACAGTTGTCCCAAGAAAATAGAACAATCAAACATTTGACCAAGATTTGATGATTATACTCTCCTATATCAGAGTAACTCCTTCACTCCCTTGCCAGAGTAATGTTACAAGACAGATAGGCCTAAATTATGTCTCTTCCTAAAAGCAACTTAGGGAAAAACTCTGTAACAAGGCAATCTTGGGGACCTTGGCTAGGGCCCATCCTAGGACCACTGACAGCCCTATGTTACTGCTTCTAGTTGGGCCTTGTTTCAAAAGATCACATGTAACATGCCCAGCAAAGATTTGCCAGGGAAATTAAAAGAGGGGGACAATGTAGCAGAAAATGCTCCCCCAGCCAGTATACTTCAGTTGCCCAGGTAATAGTTCCTCTTGCAGTTTCGGTCGCTTCTGTCTCCTAGAAATGGCTGGTCACTGTGATGCATAGCTGGCCACTATGATGCACATTGTAAGAACCAAAGACAGCCAAGTACTCTGCCTTTGTACTTCCCCTTGCAGACCCCATAAAAACCTCCCTCCCCTGAGCCTTCAGGGCCTGACATTTTGAGGAACAATTGATTCCTTCAGTGCCCATCTGACTTTAAATAAATCTGCCTCCAAGTTCTGGGTGTCAGGAGACAGAAGCAACCTGCCTCCAAGTCCTTTGGTGTTTCTGTTTGCCGTTGCAGTACTTGTATGACACATGTATGGCTCTTACGTGTCTTTTCAGATAGGGGCTTTATCTCATTATTACTAATCTAGGTGATCTCAAAGGAAAAGTGGGGGTCCGGGGATATAGCTCAGTGGCATAGCACCTGCCTGGCAAGCATGAGGTCCTGAGTTCGATTCCTGGTTCCAAAAAAAAAAAAGGAAAAGTGGGTCACATGGCATAAAACTACTTCCCTAAGGAGTGCACAGGCCAGTGTGCTAACATGGGTTTACACCAGGACTTTTCCTGGTTTAACCTCTGAGTCACCCTTGGTCATCATTTTTGGTCAACTGAAGAAACCAGCTCACTTGTATGTCAACAGCTCCTGACTTCCCTTGCTGCTCACCGCTCCACATTACCAAGCAGCTTTCCTTCAAACAGCTTCTGAGGTAACCTGTCTGTTAAGGGCCTATCCTTGGGTTCTAACCATACTGGATAATCAGGCAATAAATGCTAAGAAGAAAAGTTTATAATCAGGATGAGGGCTCTAATTATCTTTCACTTTAACCATCATGTATTTGTAACGTGTGTGTGTGTGTGTGTGTGTGTTGCTCAGGGCCTCACACATACTAGGTAAGTGTTTTACCACTGAGCTACATCCACACTCCTTAAATTTTACTTTACACAAAGTCTCACTAAGTTTCCCAGGCTGGCCTTGAACTTGCCATCCTCCTGCCTCAGCCTCCTGAGTAGCTGAGATTATAGGCATACACCAGTACCCATGCATGTATTTGTGAATTTTTAACTTCCATGTAAATATTTCAATAGCCCAAAGTTCCCCCATTCTGTTGCACTGGCACCTGCTGGCACGCGAGGTCCTGAGGTTGACCCCCGGTACCCACAAAAAAAAAAAAAAAAAAGAATTATAGATCAAGTGGGATACTCTTACCACACCATACCACCAGGATTCAAAAGACAGTAAAAAAAAAGATTTTTTTTTTAACCTTTCATGTGAGTTTTCATTCTAAGCACTTTATAAATACATGCAGCTGATGTCTGTAAATAATGAAAACACATTCTAACATGGAGGGCTATAAAGCAGTTCATGTTTTCCCAAAAGAGTAATGTTATAAATAGGGTTTAGAGTCCTGGTATAGGTAGCACATTAGTTGCAGATATGATCAAAGAAATGCCACAGAGCAAATACACAAAATTATAAAACTTTAAGCAATTTCAAATATCGAAATTATGTTGCTGGTCCTAGTCTTAGGGTTAAAAACAATACGAATTGATTATATGAGTACTCTACTACAAAGTACACGGAAAAGTATACCCTGACACAATACATACTCGATCAGAAATCTTTATGTTTACATTAAACATATCAGTGAAATAATTACTGGGGTCCACCTGAAAACACTTCTGAAAAAAACTGGGAGGGAAAACAGATGAAGCAAGGTATAAGGGCTGTTATTTGTTGAAGCAATGCACTTGGGGTTCGTTTTGCTATTCTTTTTACTTGGTGTATGCTTGAAAACTTTTTGTAACAAAAAATTTTAAGAATCTAAAGTAAAAAACTATTAACTATTAAGAAATATTTAACAATTTCTCTTCTTAAAACTTAGACTCCTTGGAGAGCCAAGCAAGGTAAGGACTGCCCACAAAAAGGAGCTACCGTAGTTAGCAGGCTGCTGCCAACAGTGTCGCTGACCCACGTGGGCTCGCCCCTCTGCGTGGTGAGCTGACGCAGAACTGCAGAGAATGAAGAAGACTCCCACCTCACAGCCTATTGGGAAAGTAACTCAAAATGGATCAAAGACCTAGATGTAGGAGCTAACACCATAATACTCTTAGAAGAAACCTTAGAGGAAATGCTTCAAGGCATTGGATTTGTCCATAACTTCTTAGACACAACACCAAGCCTACAGGCAACAAAAGAAAAAAATGATAGACTGTATCAGAATTAAAAACTTGTGTGCATCAAAGGATACAACCAACAGAGTAAAAAGGCAAACCACAGAATGGAAGGAAATATTCGTAAATCATAAATTTGACAAGGGGTTACTATTCAGAATAAAGAATTCCTACAACTCAACAAGGATGAAAAATAAACAGCCTGATTCAAAAATTGGCAAAAGACCTGAAGAGACATTTCTCTGAAGAAGTTAAACAGATGGCCAATAAAAACATGACAAGAGGCTCAACATGGGCCGGTGAGATGGCTCAGCGGCACAAACGCCTGCCCGGCAAGCACGAGGTCCTGAGTTCAACTCCCGGAACCCACATAAAGGAAAAAAAGGGCTGGTGATATCGTTCAGCGGCACAAGTGCTTGCTGGCAAGTGCGAGGTCCTGAGGTCAACTCCCGGTACCCACATTTAAAAAAAAAAAAAAAAAAAAAGAGGCTCAACATCATTAATCATTAAAGAGGTGCAAGTAAAAACTTCTGTGAGATACTGTTTCAGATCTAACAGGATACCAACTACTGAGGGGGACCCAGAAAACAACGAACACTGGAGAGGATACTGGAACTCTTGTCAGTGTTGGTGGAAATGGTGTGGCCACTATGGATAACAAACAGGCAGCTCCTCCAAAACAAATACAAAATTACCATAAGATCCAACAACCCCACTTCTGGGTATAGACTCAAGAGATTTGGAAGCAGGGCCTCAAAAAGACAGCTGTACACTCATGTTTATAGAAGTGTTATTCACAGTAGCTAAAGGATGAAAGCAACCCACGGGCCTGTGGGTGGATTGATGGATAAACAAAAGAGGGCATGTTCATATTGTGGAATAGTGCTCAGCATTGAAAAGGAAGAAAATGCTGAAACATGCTACAAAAGGGATGAACCTGAGGACATTATTCTAAGTGACATAAGCCAGTGACAAAAAGACAAATACTGTATGATTTGACCATATGAGGTACTTGGCACAGTCAGGTTCTGAGAGGTGAAGAGCACGCAGGGCCTGGTCAGCACACATCTGCAAGCCCAGCACTTTGCGGGAGCCAGGCAGGAAGACTGAAGGCTCAAGGCAGCCTGGACAACTTGTTGACTTAGCAAGACCCTGTCTCAAAAGAGCTGGAGATGCAACCCAGCAGTAGAGCACCCCTGCCACTGAGTACCAAAGGAGGGAAGGGAGGGAGGGAGGAAGTTGGTTGCCAGGGTGCAGAGAGGAATATAGGAAATTATTGCTTAATGGGTATAGTTTTAGTTTTTCAAGATGAAAGGAGTTCTGGAGATTGGTTGTACCACAATATCAATGTACTTAACACTGTGAAATTGTACATTTAAAAGTAATTAGGATAGTAAACTTTATGTTACTTGTGTTTTACAATTTTTAAAGCCCAGCATGGTAATACCTCCCTGTAATCCCAGCACTCTTGGAGGCTGAGGCAGGAGTACTGCAAGTTTGACCCCAGTCTGGGCAACTTAGTGACTTACCAGGACCCTGTCTCAAGATAATAAATAAGGGTTAGGGCTGTACCTCAGTACGAAGGCCTTAGGTTCAACCCCACTACCACAAAAATAAGTAAATAAATAAAAATTTAAAGTGTATATTTATATTCTAAATGTTTATTAAATGCTCAACCATCAGCCATTTCAAAGGCACATCACTAAAAATGCCCATGACAACCACCTTGGACTGTGTTGTTGGGTTACTCTATAAAGTTGAGTTTAGGGGAACTTGGTAACTCATTAATTAGAACTTAGTAACTGAGGAACTGAAGGATTTTGCTGCACAGCAAATTAACACATGTTGGGTTCTACAGTGTTTAGTATGGTTCTGATTTTTTCTATTTCAAATTTTTAGAACCTTACAAAAAATAAGATAGACTTAAAAAAAATAACAAAACCCTCCATATTTCCTAATACCTGGTTAACCATGGCATGGTACCAACCCCAGATAATTAAAGCTACCTTTTGCTCAGGGAATTCTGCCAGGATTTGTATCTGAAAAGCAAGTTCTGAACACTAAGCCAAGGCCTTTTTACTGGGCTCTCTGAAGAAGGAAGTCATGCTCCAAGTATCAGAAAATCTAGTCTCATACTAATGAAGCAAAGACAGACCATTAGGGCCCTCTCTACAGTACCTCAATGCGCTTGGCCAACAGTAACCGAAGGAGACAGGAAGGGCTACAGGAAGCCTCTAGATCCAACCACCAATTTAAAAAGCAACACGATCACCTACTCCATGGGAATGCAGTCCATAAAAATCAGACTCTGGTGCAAACCCTACAGGAAAAATGACTCCATTTCTTCAGCAAAATAAATTTTAAGGAAAAAGAAAAAGAAAAAGAAAAAGAGATAAGGAACCTATAGGGATACCTTAAAAGAAATATCAGCCGGTTGCAATGTAAACCTTGGTTCAAGCCAGGAGCAGCAGTCCACACCTATGTGTAATTCCTGCACTGGGGGAGACTGAGACAGGACGACTGCAAGTTCAAGTCCTGCCTGGGCAACTTAGCATGAACCCCGTCTCAAAATTTAAAAAAATAAAGGGCCAGGGACCTAGCTCAGTGGTAGAGCAGCCCTGTGTTTAATCTCCAGTACACACCCCCAAAACGTGAGTCAAAGCATAAAAAAAGATTATGACATTTATGAAGCAATTAGAAATGAAGGGCCGAGAGACGGAAAAGATGGCGCATTTGTAAGAAGCAGGCAGAGAAACTCTAAAAGTTGCCGTTCGGCCACCGCAATATAGTGGCTGGGGGAGCACAGGAGGGAGGGAGGTGGCGCCCCTGGATCCGGGAAAGTTCTGAGGCGCAGTTCGAGACTCACGGAGCGAGTGAAGAGTGGTTTCCACGAAGAGGAAGGAGGAGACCGCGGGCGAGTTCTCCCTGTGCCAGGAACCAGGGCGCGACAGAAGCTCAAACCTACGGACACGCGGTGACAACCGGCGCCCCGGGGAACGCGAGACAGCGGCGGTGCACGGGAGCAGTGAAGGATGCGCTGGCGGGCGGTCAGTGCCTCTGAGGCGCAGCCCTCCCGCGCGAGAGCGCGATTGGCCGGGCGCCATCGTGGGGGGGCGCAGCGAAATTCAGCGCGGCGCCAGAACACAGCGCTCGGGACTCGCGCGGCGCCGTGGCTCTCAGGCCCGCGGGAAGTGCACTGATGGCAGCAGGCGAACGAGACCGGTCTCCGCCTGAGAGTACAGGCTTCTGCTCACCGCCTCGCCAAAGGGCTGCTGCTGGCTTGCAGGGACGGACCTGCGCGGAACAGGACTCTGTCACCACACGGTGCCTGCCCACAGCAGAGTCAACACCTGGAACTAATTCTTTTTTTTTTTTTTTTTTTTTTTTTTTTCCTCTCATTTGTTTTTTGTTCTGGTGAAGGTGGTTTGGGGAGGTTGTTTGCTTGTTTTGTTGTTTTTGTCTTCATTTTTGTTTGTCTGTTTGCTCTTTCCTTCATTATTCTCTCTGATTTTTATATGAGTGTAAACAGAGCCTCTAACCTCTTTGTGATTGTGGTTCTGATCTGTTCTTCCTTTTATTCCTTCCTTCTCTTTTTCCCACCAGTCCTCTGCACCAGTTTCCCAATGTTAGCGGGATCCCTCTTGGTCCTCCAGCCTTACATCTAATTCCTTCCTCTTCTCCCAATACGCTATTTCCTCCTTAACTCATTTTAAATTTAAACTCCTGAGGGCAAAATTGACATATTAAGGACTTGTATACTGCATATAATTTTTCTGGTGTGTTTTAGATTTTGTTATATAACCGCAACTCTACTTTATATGGTTAAAAGTGGCAAATAACTAGTTAGCTCAGTCTCATTTTCCAGGCTATGTTCGCTGCTTTAGGTACCATTATAGCCAAAAGTGACATAATTGTTCTAAACAGCTTTTCTTCCTGGTATTCCATGACTGAGATTGACTAAGGGTCACAGAAAATACAGTGGCACAGTACCAAAGAACCAAGGACTGGGCCAAACAGGCAGCAACTTCTCATGCCCAACAAATTGAAGAGCTAGGATCTAGCAGCAGGCTCAACACCCAAAAATAAGCTACACTTGGAAGACACCATAGAGAAATAGTCATCTCCTAAAGATTTTAAACACTAGCAATAAAACAACCTACCATAGGTAATTTACAAACATCACCCCAGGAATTAAACTAAAGAAAGAAAAGAAAATGAGATGACACTTAAACAAGATGCAACCCCACACATCCAGTTCACCAAAGGTAAACCCAGGGGGCAATGAGGTGGGACAAACTGAAAGCCACCCACCTGGCATCTCTGAAGTGGTAACAACAAAGCAGTTGAATGAGGATCTGGAAAAATTTAAATCAGAAATAATTTCTCAGGTAACTGCAGAGATAATGTCCACAATGAAGACCATACTTAAGGACGCTAGAGCAGACACAGACAAAAAAATAGACGAGCTTAAGAAAATGATGGAAGCCATGAATACTCAGCATAGGAAAGAAATGGAATACATAAAGCAGATTCAAGCAGATATCCAGGAGAACAAAAATTCCCTTGAAAGTATTTGTAGATTAAGCCAATGTGACGACAGGATCTCAGAAATAGAAGACAGCCTTGCAATTAGTGATCATGAAAAGAAAGAATTCTTAAACATAGCAAGGGACCATGAAAAATCAATCCACCAGCTGCTAGATGACACAAAGAAAAATCACATAAGACTGATTGGAATCAATGAAAAAGCAAGATAGCATAAATGACATCAGGACCCTGTTCACAGACATTATCACAGAGAATTTCCCTGGTAGAGAAAAAGAATTTGATGTTAAGATAAATGAGGCTTATAGAACTCCAACTAGCCACGATCAAAAAAAAATCTTCAGCCAGACATATCATAGTCAAGATCCCAGAAATTCAACAGAAGAGCAGAATCTTAAAAACTGTTAGGGAAAAGAGACAAATCACCTATAAAGGAAAGCCCATCAGAATCACAGCTGACTTCTCAGCACAAACCCTGAAGTCAAGAAGAGCTTGGAATGACGTATTTCAAGCTCTAAAGGAAAATAACTTTCAACCCAGATTAATGTACTCTGCAAAACTATTTTTCAAAATTGATGGAGAAATAAAATACTTCCATGACAAGGAACATCTGAGAAAATTTATGATCACCAAACCAGCACTCCAAAATGTTTTGAAGGACATTCTAGAACAAGATAACAGGGACTACAACTCTATGAACCTCAAGAGAAGGAATCCACAAGGCAAGGCAAACAATTAAACAGAGGGAGGGGGAAGAAAAAGAGGGGGAGCCAACAACAGGAAAATAACATGACAAGTATAAGTCAATACATATCAGTTTTAATCATCAATGTCAATGGTCTCAATTCACCAATCAAAAGGCACAGACTGGCAAAATGGATCAAGAAGCAATATCCAACAATATGCTGTATACAAGAAACACATTTAATTCAGAAAGAAATTCACAGATCGAAAGTCAAAGGATGGAAAACAATACTCCATGCGACAGGAACCCAGAAAAAAGCAGGGGTAGCTATTCTTATTGCAGACAAAGTGAATTTCAAGCCAAGAATGATTCAGAGAGATAAAGACGGTCATTACATCCCTGTAAAGGGAACAATCAAAGAGGAAGAGATAACGATCATAAATATATATGCATCAAATACCAGTGCAGCCAGCTATATAAAACAAGTATTAATGGACATGAAAAATCAAATAAGCACTAATACAATTATATTGGGGGATCTCAATACTCCACTGTCACAAAAAGACAGATCAACTAGACAAAAAAATCAATAATGAAATATTAGAACTGAACCAAACTTTTAAACAAATGGACTTAGTAGATGTCTACAGAGTGTTCCACCCCACAACATGAGAATACACATTCTTCTCAGCTGCACACGGGACTGTTCTCCAAAACAGACTACATACTAGCTCATAAAACCTGCTTAAGTAAATGCAAAGGAACTGAAATTATCCCATGCATATTATCAGACCATAGTGCAATGAAATTGGAAATCAATGGCAAAAGAAACCACAAAAACTTCCTAAACACATAGAAATTAAATAGAACCCTCCTGAACAACCAATGGGTCACAGATGAACTTAAAGAAGAAATTAGACACTTTCTACAACAGAATGATAATGACAGTACAACATACTGGAACTTATGGGATACAATGAAAGTAGTCCTAAGAGGGAAATTTATAGCATCAAATACCTGTATCAGGAAAATAGAGCAAGTGCAAATAAACAACTTAATGGTGAACCTCAAACTTCTAGAAAAAGAGCAGGCGAAGCTAAAAGCTCATACAAGGGAGGAAATTATAAAGATCAGAGCAGAAATTAATGTATTGGAGACTAAAAAAACAATACAAAGAATCAAAGAGTTGGTTCTTTGAAAGAATAAATAAGATTGACAAACCCTTATCCAACCTTATTTTAAAAAGAGAAGAAAAGACTCAAATCCATGCAATTGAAAATGAAAAGGGCAATATCACGACGGACCCTGAAGAAATCCAGAAGATCATCTATACCTATTTTGAAAATTTATATTCTAATAAGATGGAAAATGCAGAAGAAATGGACAGATTCCTAGATACGTATGAACTACCAAAACTGAGTCAAGAAGGTATAAAAATCCTAAATAAACCAATATGAACCAATGAAATCGAAGATGTAATTAAAAACCTCCCAACAAAGAAAAGCCCAGGCCCTGATGGAGTCACTGCTGAATTCTACAAGAAATTTAGAGAAGACCTAACACCACTACTTCTCAAACTTTTTAATGAAATTGAAAGGGAAGCAATACTCCCAAATTCATTCCTGGAAGCAAGCACTACCCTGATACCAAAACCAGAGAAGGACCCAACTAAGAAAGAGAACTACAGGCCAATCTCCCTCATGAACATAGATGCAAAAATCCTCAATAAGATACTGGCAAACAGAATCCAGCAAATCATCAAGAAGATTATACACCATGACCAAGTTGGATTCATCCCAGGGATGCAGGGATGGTTCAATATATGTAAATCAATAAATGTAATACACCATATTAACAGAACCAAAGACAAAAATCATATGATCATCTCAATAGATGCAGAAAAAGCTTTTGACAAAGTCCATCACCTTTTCATGGTAAAAACCCTACAGAAAATTGGAATAGATCATCTTTATCTCAATCTGATAAAAGCTATCTATGACAAACCAACAGCCAATATCATACTAAATGGACAAAAACTGAAAGCCTTCTCTCTAAAATCAGGAACCAGACAAGGATGTCCACTGTCCCCACTCTTATTCAACATAGTCCTGGAAACTTTAGCTAGAGCAATTAGACAAAAGAAAGAAATAAAAGGAATAATGATTGGAAAGGAAGGAGTTAAATTATCATTATTTGCAGATGACATGATACTCTACATAGAAGACCCCAAAAATTCCACGAAAAAATTGCTCGATTTAATAAGCAAATTCAGTAGTGTAGCTGGATACAAAGTCAATTCTCAAAAATCAATAGCTTTTCTGTACACAAATAACAAACTTACTGAAAGAGAAATTAGGGAAACAATACCTTTCACAATAACATCCAAAAAAATGAAATACCTAGGAATCAACCTCACAAAGGATGTAAAAGACCTCTATACTAAAAACTACAGTACTCTGAAAAAGGAGATTGAAGAGGATATCAGAAAATGGAAAGATATCCCTTGCTCCTGGATAGGAAGAACCAGTATAGTGAAAATGGCCATACTTCCAAAATTGTTATACAGATTTAATGCAGTTCCGATCAAAATTCCAACAGCATATCTCACAGAATTAGAGAAAATAATCCTAAAATTCATTTGGAATCAGAAGAGACCTAGAATAGCAAGGGCAATTCTGGGCAACAAAGGCAAGGCAGGGGGCATCACAATCCCTGACTTGAAATTATACTATAAAGTTACTGTGATAAAAACAGTGTGGTATTGGCAAAAAAACAGACCCGAAGACCAATGGAACAGATTAGAAGATGCTGAAACAACCCCAGACATACTAAGCCACCTTATCTTTGACAAAGGTGCCAAACACATTCACTGGAAGAAAGATAGCCTCTTTCATAAATGGTGCTGGAGAAACTAGCTCTACACATGCCAAAGATTAAAACTAGACCCATATCTTTCACCATGCACTAAATTCAAAATGGATCAGAGATCTAAGTATTAAAACAGAAACATTAAATCTGCTGGAAGGTAGGATAGGTAAAACCCTTGAAGACATAGATAGGTGTAGGCAAAAACTTTATGAATAAAACCTCAACCGCACGGGAACTATCACAAAGAAGCAACAACCGGGATCTCATCTTATTAAAAAGTTTTTGCACAGCAAGAGAAACCACCAACAGAGGGAAAAGACAACCCACAACGTCGGAAAAAATGTTTGCCAGCTGTTCCTCACACAAAGGATTACTATCGAGAACATACAAAGAACTCAAAAAAATCAGACCTCCCAAATTTAAAGACCTAATCCAAAAATGGGCATCTGAGATGAATACACATTTCTCAGATGAAGAAATACAAATGTCAAATAAATATACAAAAAAATGTGCAACATCACTAGTCATTCAAGAGATGCAAATTAAAACAACGCTCAGATACCACCTCACCCCAGAAAGAATGGCTATTATCAAGAAATCAACTAATAACAAATGCTGGAGGGGCTGTGGGGAAAAAGAAACCCTTCTCCACTGTTGGTGGGAGTGTTGACTGGTACAGCCACTGTGGAAATCAGTGTGGAGATTCCTCAAAAAACTAGGATTGGAGGTCCCATTTGACCCAGCTATTCCCCTTCTTGATATCTTCCCAGAAGAATTAAAAACATCGTACCACAGCGATATATGTGCACCCATGTTTATAGCAGCACAATTTGTAATAGCCAGATCTTGAAAACAACCCAAATGCCCATCAACCGAGGAATGGATTAAAATGATGTGGTATTTTTATACAATGGAGTACTATTAAGCCATAAAGAAGGATAAACTGGAGACTTTTATAGGTAAATGGCTACACCTCCAGAAAATACTCGTAAGTGAAATTAACCGGACGCACATGTGTAAACATCATATTGTCTCCCTAATGCGAGAAACTGAAAGACTAAATAAGATCCAAAATGTACAATAGATATGATGAATCAGTAAGAAACTGGTCAAAAGGAAAGAGAGTCTGGGATGGGGGAATTGGGAAAAGAAAGAAGAGAAAAGAAAAACATTGTATTTATATATAAGATGGTTAAGATAGATACACTACAAATTTTGCTTAGTTCATTGAAGAGAAAGGTTTATGCCAGTAATGTTTGGACAACTGAATGCTGATATCTTGTACCCTGAGTAACTAATTTAAAGATAACAGTACGTAATGTATTAACCATTGTTACCCTCCTATTATGTTGTTTTGAAATTTTGTTCTGTTTTGTTTTGTTTTCTTCTCTCTAAAATTAAAAAAAAAAAAAAAAAAGGAAATCAAGGGCCAGGGATATAGCTCAGTGGCACAGTGCTTGCCTGGCAAGTGCGAGGTCCTGAGTTTGATTCCCGGTACCAAAAAAAAAAAAAAAAAAAAAAGATATGAAGCACTGACTTACTATTTAGTGGTATTAGGAATATATATAAATACTTTTAGGTATGACAATGGCATTGGGGAAAGATACATTATTTTTCTTTTTTTAAGTGCTTATGTTAGAGATACTTTGCCAGCCATGCCTAAGGCCACTCCCAGGTTGGGTGATTTGGTAACGGAGCTCCCAGGACTCAGCGCACAGCTGTACTTATGGCTAAGAACAACAAAAGGATTAACAGCAAAATCAGCAAAGGGAAAAGCAGCCTGGGGTAAAGGAGAGACAAAACCAGGTGCCAGCTTCTAAGAGTCTTCTCTCAATGGAGCCACACAGGCTGTGCCTCGTTCCCCAGTAATGATGCCGATGCCGTCACCAGCGCCGCTCCCTAGAGACAGTGCACACTTCTGAGGGAAGCTGGTCTCACAGGCACTCTATCCAGCAGGCACCAAGGTTCTAGCCTCCTGGACGGCAAGCAGGTGCTCCGTGTAAACCACGCAGTTCGTCCCCAACATGTAGGCACAATGAGCCACTCCACTCAGGGTGGTGAGAAGCCTCCCCAGACCTCATTCCCAGAGCCCACCAGAAGCCAGCCTTGTAAACAGGCCTTTCAAAGGAAAGCATCAGCCCCTCCGTTAATCCGCTCCTGCACAGACACATACTGAATAACTGCAGTGAAATGACAGCATGTCAGGAATGTGCGGCAAAGTCATGTGGGAAGGCAGAGGGTGTGAGGGTACAAATGACGTAAGATTGGCCATGGTGATAACGTTAAAGCTGGGACATGGGTAATGGGAATTTGTTGTACTGCTCCTTCTATTTCAGTATATATTTCAGATTTTTCCCATAATAAAACCTTCCTTCTGACCCCCAGAGAAAACTCAGCACCAGCACTTAGGCTGTGAGTCAGCGGGGTCCACGTGTGGGCAGGGATGAGAAGGAGCTCGCAGTAACCCTTGCTTGAGCTGCTATCTAGGTCTGAGGGAGGAAAGATCATCCCCGGCCATATGGAGAAAAGGTTTTAAATTCTGACACTCACAAGTCAGTGAACACGTTCTGGGAGGCAGAGACAGAAATGATAGTCTTTTGTCCAAGGCAAACCATATCTCAAAGCCAGAAGTTTGAGAGTAATTTAATTATAGCCACAGATAAAGTGGCTGGCAAATGATCCTAAACAATTTATAGAGCATTGCAAATCAAATTTTTTATACTTTGAGTCATTAATTGTTGCGCTTTAAGATAAATATGTAGACACTCTTTCCCACAGCACATTAACAACGCATGAGAATGTTTCTTTTCTTTCATTTCAAAAATGGGCCCCTTGGCATGGGTACATGCTCAAAGAATAACCTTACACTTGAAGACGCCCACCTCCACAGGAATAAAACCAAATGCCAGAGATCTAAGCACTGGGATTCACCACTACACAGCCTCCACAGACACCAGGAAATTTTGGTTTACTTGGGTGGGTACGTAAGAGAACTGAAGGACGTAAGGGTAATGTAGGCAAAGGTACATCCTTTCCTCAGAGGCTACAAATAATCTGTATTTAACAATAAACTATTTGAGATACAAATATAATGAAACCAGCTTGCGTGGTACAGGGATGGAAAACAACTAAAGCCCAAGGGTAAATCACCAACCTAATGAGCTTCCCTGCCTGGCTTCCGCTCCAGTGCCCCACAAAATGACAGTTCAACCTGTAACCATCAAAAAGAATAAACTGGATGTGGTGGTGCATGCCTGTAATCCCAGCACTGGGAGGTTGAGGCAGGAGGATCACTGCAAGTTCAAGGCCAGCCAGGGCTACACAATGAGTTCAAGGCCAGCCTGTCCCAAAAAAAAAAAAAAAAAAAAAAAAAAAGAAACAGGGAGGACCAGCCCCACTAGCAATACTGACTCCGACTCACTCCTCTGCCCTCAATCATGTGACTGAAAACATGCCTACCACTGAATGTGCCATCCTTGGTCTCCAAGGGTGACTCAGCATCAGCACAGCACTTCCTACTAATGCATGGCTTTTCACGATCTGTCCACACACACTCGGCCTGTATGACCATAGACATAAAATGAAATCTTGGCTAGGGTCTAACAAAGCCAAGGGACATAAGAAGGTCCAAGGATCTTTTTGGTTCTGTCTAAAACCCACAGACCCTTCCTGCCAGTGGAAATCATCAACCGTAGCAGTGGGTTACAAATACACTCCAGCCATCGGTTCCTTCAAGACAACACCCTGATTTAGAAGGTGGGAGGACACTTCCTGTTACCTGTTACCTAGGTGCTTGTGCTAACAATATAGTTCTCAACAATATCCAACTGGCCGGCCGGTGATATAGTTCAGCAGCATAAGCGCCTGCCTGGCAAGCGTGAGGTCCTGAGTTCTGTTCCTGGTACCCACATAAAGAAAAAAAAAAAAAAAATCCAACTGGCAACCTAGTTTTCCTTATGCTATTTACAAGTTCCAACGTTAGCCAGTAATCAATCAGGCTTGAGTTATATTCAACCCTAAAGTACTAAAAAGTTAAATTGACTTAACATTCACCCTACCTAGGAGCTGGAAATGTAGTTCAGAGGTAGAGCATTTGTCGGGCCTGTGTGAGGCCCTGGATTCAATCCCCAACACAGCAAAAAATTAAATTAAATTCCACTAGAATATGATTAAGAACAAAAATCAGGGGCAGGGGATGTAGCACACTGGAAGAACACTTGCCTGGCATGCATGAGGCCCTGGCTTCAATCCACACACAGTTTTTAAAAAGCAAACCTGTGTCCATCAATGGATGAACAGATAAGGAAAATGTGGCACAAATACACAATGAAATATTTTCTGGTCCCCAAAAAGAAGGAAATCCTGTTACTTGTGATATTGCAGATGAGGTCAGTGGACATTATGGTAAGTGAAATAAACCAGGCACAGACAGACAAATACCACATAATCTCACTTATATGTAGAGTGGAAAACCATGAAACTCAGAGAGGCTTAAGTAAGGCTTACCAGAGACTGGAAGATAGGGAGACTGGGGAGATGCTGGTCAAAGGACATACAATTTCAGTTAGACAGGAGGAGTAAGTTCAAGAAATCTAATATATGCTATGGGGACTACAGTTAATAACAACATATTGTATATTTGAAAACTGGTAGGAAAGATTTGAAGTATTCTTACCACAAAAAATAAGTATGTGAGGTAATGTTTGTGTTAAATAGCTTATTTTAGCCATTCTACAATGTATACATGTATCAAAACATTGTTATATATCCTAAGTACAGTAACTGTGCATTGCTTAATGCTGGAGATACATTCCAAGAAATGTGTGGTTGTGAGGCAATTTCATTATTGTGTGAACATCACAGAGTGCAGAGTATTCACAAAAACCTAGGTGGTCCAGCCCACTACTGCTCCTGCCATACAACCTTGTACAGAATGCTGCTGTACTGAATTCTACAGGCAACTGTAACACAGTCTAAGCATCTCTGTGTGCAACCTACCTACACACAGAAAAGGCGCAGTGAAAACATTTGGCAACAGGAAATTTTCAGCTCTACTATAATCTTACAAGACTGTTGTCATATATGTGGTCTGTCATTGAGCAAAACATCATTATGTAGTGCATGACTGTATGTATATAATTTTTACTTGTCAGTTAAAATATAATTCTACTTGTTATTTATTATTTAATAAAAGAATAAGAAGCAAAAACAGCCTCAGTGGTCAGAATGCATAATGCTCTTATATGCACTAAAGCTTTACTTGGGAGAGAATTCCTTGTTTTCATTCAAAAACTTCATCTCTTGTCTTATTTTACAACTTTATCTATTATACAGTTTCAAAGTTCATCTCAATTTAAAGACAGAAAATTTAAGTCAGGTGTGGTGGTGCATGCCTGTGATACCAGCATTTGGAAGGCTGAGGCAGAAGGTTCACTTCAAGTTCGAGGCCAGCCTAGGCTACACAGTGAGTTCAAGGGCAGCATTACCTATATAGTAAGACCCTGTCTCAAAAACAAAACAAAACAAAAAAAGGACATAAAATTAATGCTGTCCTGGGTAGCATAAGTTAACTTTAGTTAAGCAGTGAAGAAAGAGTTAAAGACATCCTATTACACTGAAACACACATCCCCATTTTTACAGCAGCACGAGTCATTAACAGCTAAATCTTGGAAGTGGCCTATGCGATCATCAACAGATGAATGGAGCGTTACTCTGCCATAAAGAAGGATAAACTAGGAAAATGGATGCACCTTGAGAACATAATGTGAAGTGAAATACATCAGACACGCAAGCTTAAATATCACTTGGTTTCTCTTACGTGAGAAATGCAAATTATAAATAAAGAGCAAAATAAAAAATAAGTAGTAGGAAGTGGGGGATACATCTTTCTCAAATGGGAAGAGGACCAAGAGATGGAGGCAGAAGGGAGGAAAAGGGGATGAAAAAAGGAATTAAGATGTACTACGCACATGCAACAACCCTACACAAGGAATGTACACAGTATACACTGCAAACATGGACTAAAAAATCATAAAACGTTTAAATTTTCTTATAGATAATTTTTTTTTTTAATGTGGGTACCAGGAGTTGACCTCAGGATCTCGCGCTTGCCAGCAGGCGCTTGTGCCACTGAGCGATATCACCAGCCCTTTTTTTCCTTTATGTGGGTACTGGGAGTCGAACTCAGGACCTCACGCTTGCAAGCAGGCACTTGTGCCACTGAGCTATCTCACCGGCCCATATAGATAATTTTTAACTCAAAAACTATCTTTTTGAAATATCTTTGTTAGTTTTTAAAAAGAAAATATTTGTTTTGTCTGATTACAAAAATTATGCTGATTATAAAAATCCAAATATTATCAAAATGGATAAATTAGTGAAATTTTTCCATGTCATGTTCTAGGGGAAAAAAACCTTGTTTTTCTGTTTTGTTTTGTTTGTTTGCTTGCTTTTCTTTGACACAGGGTCTCACTCTGGTTCAGGCTGGCCTCAAACTCACAGCAATCCTGCCTCAGCCTCCCAAGTGTTGCAATCAGTGGGTACCACCACACCTGGCAGAAAAAAACTGAAACAATTTTACCAGCCCAATATAAACTCTTCCATATCGTAGGCATACATACATTTGTAGGCACACTCACATATATACACATATCATACATATATACTGCATGTCCTGCATATCTATTCATGTCAATATGAAATATTGCTAATTATCTTTTTACTAGCAGTCAAGACAGTATTTATACTGTATGTGTAAACTAAAATTAAGTTTTTAAAAACTGAGCAAAACATAAAATGGATTCTAATAAGATTAAAAACTCTTCAGGGTCTAACCCTGAACACAGTGTGAATTCATGGTGCATCTCTGTCGTTCCAAAGCAGAGTCAATACAGCCAGACTGTGCTGCACTTACAGAAACTTCTGATCAGCAAGGCTGGCCTGTCCAGAACTGCCTAGAAAACAGGACTGCTACTGACCCAGACGACAAGCATAAAAGCAGATGCACGTGTACAGGGGCTGCATGTATCAGCCTCCATTTAAAGTATAATTCTTTCGTTGTGCCACTGGTAAGCAATATTGTGGTTTAGTTCCTCAGTTACACAAAGAACTAGTATCTTCTCTTATGATTAACTCTGCAGAGATGTAAAAGAGGCACTGTCTCGTAAGTCTCAGCAAATGACAAAATTTAAGTAAAAGCAATTTCTAAGTGACAAATGTTATCATGACATTTGTCTTCTGATGTAGTCAAATCTCCTTACTACTTGTTCTCACAGGGATGCTCTGTAGTTTCTCATGTCTATTTTCTTCCTTGTCCACCTCTGCTTTAAATTATCACACCAAATGACAAATTTACCGAACATCTCAACATCACTAGGTAATCTAAAATGTAACAGGACTGGATTAAGAATGTAGTTGGCATGGCTTTATCATCAACTTCCCATAAGAGTTGAAAGACCAAGTAAACATGAACCTTAAAGTTTTAATATTTGCAGGGAACTTTTTAGACTTTTAAGAGCTGCTGCTTCTCCTTTTATTTTTAAAATTTTCTTAAGATGGGGTGTTGTGGGCCGGTGAGATGGCTCAGCGGCTTAAGCGCCTGCCCAGCAAGTGCGAGGGCCCGAGTTCGACTCCCGGATCCCACATACGAAAAAGGGGCCGGTGATATCGCTCAGCGGCACGGGCGCCTGCTGGCGCGTGAGGTCCTGAGGTCGACCCCCCGGTACCCACAAAAAAAAAAAAAAGATGGGGTGTTGTTATGTTGCCCAGGCTGCACTCAAACTTGCAATTCCCCTGCTATAGCCTCCAGAGAAGCTGGAATTACAGGTGTGCACCACTGCATGCAGCTCCTCTGTCTTGTTCTCTCCTTTTCCCACTGAAATTCAAGAATGTGCAGCTACCACAAACTCAGGATATCCTAGGAACAGCCCTGCCCAGAAGACTGGCATGGCCTCTACACGCTCAGCCTTCAATTGCTGTTTTCCACCCACTCTCTCTTACTCATACCTAGCTTCTCCCAGATTACTGAAATTTCAGTTCCTGACTCTGATGCTCAGGTTTCTAGGCCTGAGGAAAGCAAGACTTTAATAAGAACACAGTGGAAAAAGACTGAATGCAGACAGTGCCTAGCAACTGTGACGAGCACTGAGTTACTCAATATTAATGCTGACACTGCAATGACTAAAGCACAACTAGAATTCAACTAATCTCCTGAATTTGGCTTTATTCCCATGTCACCTGCATTTGTCTTGTGCACAAGTAACACTGTAGAAACTGAACAAATCCTTCTACTTTACATCAACTTTATTCACATCAAAGCTGATGCTTTTTTTTTTTTTTTTTTTTTTTTTTTTTTTTTTTTTCCCTGTGCTGGAGATTAAACAAACCCAGAGCCTTAGACATGCCAGGCAAGTGCTCTACCATTGAACTATAGCTATCCCAGCCAAAGCTGCTGCATCTTGGTTAAGTTAGGAATGTTTTCAACTACAAGGAACAGAAATCCTAGTAGCTCAAACTTTTTTTTTTTTTTTTTTGTGGTACTGGGGATTAAACTCAGGGCCTTGTGCATGCTAGGCAAGCACTCTACCACTCAGCTACATCCCCAGCCCTAGTAGCTCAAACTATTAGGAATTTATATGGATACTTAGAAGAAATCCAGACAAGGTTATCTCAGGGTTATTCTAGTAGCTTGACAGATCATTAAGAACCTAGAATCAACACAGGCATGGTGGTGCCAGCCTGTCATCCCAGCACTCTGGGAGGCTGAGGCAGGAGGATATCAAGTTCAAACCCAGCCTGGACAACTTAGCCAGACTGTCTCAAAAATTTAGGGGGGGCGGCTGGGGATGTAGCTCAGTGCAAAGTCCCTATGTTCAATTCCCAATACTAAAAAAAAGAAAAAAAACTTGGAATCTTTTCGCTCTCCCACCTTTGCTTGTTAGTTTTTCATTTCCAGGCTTGTTGACTCTGGATTCCAGATGAATGAATGAATGAATGAATGAATGAATGAATGAATAAAATCACTCAGCTTCCCAATCAGTTTATCCACTAATGCTTATGGTCACACAGAAAGGAGTGTAAGCTAACTCTAGAGATCATATTCTTGACCATATCAGAGTACTACTTGTTATTTTATTTGTTCTTTTTGGTATTTTCTATTCATTTTATGTATTTGAATCATCCAGATTTATAAAGTTTAAGTCTTTTTTTTTTTTTTCTTTGGTGCTGGGGATTGAACTCAGAGCCTAGTAGATGCTAGGCAAGCACCCTATATCTGGTCTATAACCCCAGCCCAAGTTTAACTCTTTTATGCATTGCTTTCTCTATTTTCTTTCCAGAGTATATTAGGTTCACACAAAACCTTAGTGGAAAAGCTGCTGCAATCACATCTTTCAAAAACCTACAGTCAAAACCAGAAGCACATGTGTAAGCATCGTATTGTCTCTCTAGTATGAGAAACTGAAAGAGTAAATAAGATCCAAAATGTACAATAGACATGGTGAATCAAAAAGAAACTGGTCAAAAGGAAAGAGAGACTGGAATAGGGAAAAGAAAGAAGGGAAAGGGAAAAAAAATTGTATATATATATATAAGATGGTTAAGATAGATACACTACCAATTTTACTTAGTTCATTGAAGAGTAAGGTTTATGCCAATAATGTTTGGACAATTGAATGCTAATGTCTGGTATCCTGAATAACTAACTTAAAGATAGTAATACGTAATGTATTAACCATTGTTACCCTCCTATTATGTTGCTTTGAAAATTTGTTCTTCTTTTGATTTGTTTTGTTTTTTCTTCTCTTAAAAAAAAAAAAAAAAAAAAAAAACCTACAGTCAGGTTTAGGCTAGAAATGCCTACTAATGCTTAAATCCAAATAGATTTTGTAACTATTTTTAGAAAAATTTACAACATGCCAAGTGTGGTGGCACACATCTATAACCCCAGCACTTGGGAGGCCGAGGCAGGAGGATCACAGCAAGTTTGAGGTCAGGCTGGGCTATGTCACGAGTTCAAGGCCAGCCCGAACTACATAGCGAGACTCTGTCTCAAAAAAACAAAAAACAAAAAAAGAGAAAAAGAGAAAAACTTAAGATAAGAATTAGAATTAAACTGGCAAAATAAACCACCAAAAGAAGATACAACACAAAAACAATGCACAAACAAAAAAATATTTAGTCTTACATGTTCTGGTCCCTTCTCTATTGCATCTGCTCTGTCTTCCACTTCAGCAGCACCCTGGCCAATATCACCTGTGGGTGGTCTCCAATGCCAAGACACTGGCTGGTTCCATCCAAGGATACTTGCCCTGTCTGTCTCTCACAGCTGGCTAACTGCTATAATGTGGCTCTAAATGTCTCCCAAAGATCCCTGTGTTATAGGCTTGGTCTTAGGAAGGTACTGGAGCCTTTAAGAGGCAGGGCCTCGTGGAAGGCTTTAGACACTGGGGTGGCCCTTCAGAAGGACAGTGGGACCTATGTCCATCTTTCGCTCTCTCTTGCTTCTGGACACAGCCGCCATGAGGTGAGCAGCTCCTTTTCCACATGTTCCTGCCATGACATTCTGCCAGCCACAGGTCCACAAGCAATGGGGCCAACCAAGCATAGGCTGAAATCTCTAAAACTGTGAGACCTAATAAACTTTTCTCTTTTTAAGTTGGATACCTCAGGCATTTTGTTACAGTAATAGAGAACAGATTGACACAGGTAATTATATTCAAATCTCTAGTCTCAAATCCCTCTTTCTTTAGTTTTTTTAGTTTTTAATGTTTCCTTTTTTAAATTTATTTTTCTTTAGATCTCATTATATTGCTCCCAGAAATTTATGTGCTAAACACACATAAGACTCTGAGCATATTTTCAATACCATAGTGAAACCTATATCATTTAATCTGCCAAAAACTGCACATAATATGTCATACATTAATTTGTTTCTCCTTTCTTCTCATAGATTATTAAAATTACAAGTGAATTAAACTCCTTTCTGGTTTTCTCAAAGGCAGTGTCTTCATGTTGGGCTGGAAAATCAAGATGATCACCTACAGGAAAAGACCTTCCTTCTTGTCTCTGCCCCTGATTGTGCCTGACTCTGGCTATCTCTGTTCAATAATGCATCTTTCTTTATTTCAAAGAAGATAAACTCCACACCAGCAAGATCAGCTGACAAACAGCATGATTAACTGAACAAACAGCCATGAGAAAATACAAATGTTCCTCTCTCCACAACCCAGTAGGAACCCTACCTGGCATTTCCCACCTTACTTGCACATACAAACATTTACTTGTCAGGTTAACCGTATTTAAAACTAAATATGACAGCTGTAAATAAAACAATAAAATAGAGGCCATTTTTAAATTATGACAAGCTGAAGTTCATGCACTACTCTCTTGAAAACTGTCACCAACAGCAATCAGAGACAGCCTCAAGAGGAAATGTGAAAATTCCTACCTCAGCTGAATGATTCATGCTGAAATCAGAATCATCGGATGAGGACTGTAAGACAGATCAATAGCTGAAATGGTGTCACATGAACAATCTGTGCCATTTTTTTCCCTACTCTCTTGAAAAAATAAAAAACTCCATGGTCTCTTAATAAGGCTGTTAATCCATTAATTATTTGAGGCTGTTTTTGTTTCTCCAGAATTAATTAACATGACCTGTCTGTGATGAAGGCCAGCTGCATCTGATGCCGCCACTGTGGCAGGGAAGCATGAGAACTAAAGGACGACTGGCTCTAAATGACTTACGCTGGCTGAAGTGACCCATTCACAGAATCAGCTCCAGGCTCTGGCTGAGACTCTATTCATCAACACAGAGACCACATACTGAATAAACTCAATCCTAGCACACTGAGCCTTAAGAAAACAATAGAAAAGTCAAATAACACAGGTGGTTTGTTTGAGACACAGTGTATGTTACACTGACTGGCCTTGAACTCCTGGGCTTCGAGACATCCTCCTGCCTCAGCCTCCCAAGTAGCTGGGAGTTCAGATGTGCACCACTGCACCTGTCTAGGATATAGGAGATGTCTAACATTAAGAACAGAATTATTTTAATCTAGGTGTAATGTACACAATGACACAGATGACAACTGAGTCTTAGATTAAGCAGGCACTAACTTTCTTCATCTCCATCACTTAGATGTTTTATGAACTCAGACAAGATACCCCAGTTTTCATCTAGCCAGCTAGGTCACACCACATACTTCATTCAGATGCATCTTAACACACCCTACTAGAAGCTCCAGCTCCAAAGGACAAACCAGACCCCAAGACTCCTGCAGACAGTGACAGCAGAGACACTCCCACTGGGTCCACAGGTTAGCCTCACTTTCCTGTGACTAACGTGTGCTCCTGACAGATTCAGAAAACTCACACCCCAGAAGAGGCCACCTCTGCCAAAGGAAATGGAGAACTGAAGAATCAGGGCCTTAAGACTTCCACCTAGTTTCCCACATGCATTTCAGTTACGAACTCGTTAATAAGAACATTTAATTACAGTATGTGTGAACCAGGAGGACTCGTGTTAAGTACATTAACTGAAAGACTCCTTTTCAGAGCTTAAAAGATCAGTCTTATAACTCAGAGGTTATTTCCCACATCACTTCTCTTGATCCATTATATGTGCTTTTTCCTGAAAAATTTGTTACTGCCACATTACACTCCCTTTAACCTTAGTCAACTTTGTCTTTGCTGCTATTGTTGTGCTGGGGATTCAGTCCAGGGCCTTCACACTATGTTACATCCCAGCCCTTTTCCTTATTTTTTATTTTGAGACAGTGTCTCACTAAGTCACTAAATTGCCCAGACTGGGCTTGAACTATGATCCTCCTGCCTCAGTCTCCCAGAGCGCTGGGATTATAGGCGGGCACCACTGTGCCTGTCCCAGCCTTTGCCTTTTAAAAACCAACAGCTTCTGAGGAGCCAGGCTATCCTGCCATTCAGTACGGATGCAGGGGCTTGACAAACCCTGGCTTTTGTAAATCAGGACTGGTCTCCTGAGCTAGCATGAGAAATGATACATCAGAATGCACTTCATCCTGCCACATGGCTTCTGAAACACTGGAGGAGAGAAGGATCTCCTGCCCTCTCGCACTGAGCTTGATTCACTGGCCCTCTGATTAATAATACTGACCCACCTTCCTTTGTAGTCTGGGGCATTTCCTTCTGGTAAGTGTTATGACTGGCACACTGTGAAATCCCAAACATGTTATTACTTTCAGGATTTGTTCCTGAGCACTTTGATACTCTTGTATTCTTCTAGAGTTCTAAGCTCTAACTAGATTAATATCCTTAATATTGATATCCTAACATTGTTTTTGTGCCAATATTATTATTGCAGAAAAGCATGATGTTTTGCAATTAGTCAAATTCATTAACTGCATTTGATTTCTTTTTAAAAGAAAACAGAAAGTTTTTTGCTTTGCTTCAGTTTAAATGTAACTTCAAAAAATTAGAAGTACTTATCATAGGTAACTTGTTGAGTAACATATGACTAATTGATGCAATATAATTCTCTGAAGCCACTGAAAACATTATAAGCCATTTGTGATTGTGCACACCTGTGATCAGGACTCAGAAGGCTAAGGCAGGAGGACTGCTGAGAGTTCAAGACTAGCCAGCGCTATGGACAGTGGCAAGTTCAAGGCCAGCCTGGACTACGTAGTGAGATCTGTCTCAACAATAATAGCAAACAAACAAACAAACAAAAAGCATATTATAGAAAAATATGTATAGGTATAGAAAGATCTTCAGGATTAACTACTTAGAGAAAATAATCTTGCTACCAAATAGTTTGTACAAAATAAAAACCATTTTGTTAAAGAAAATATGACAGAAAAAAAGAGACTAGGAGGACATACATCAAAATCTTATCAAGAGTGTCTGAAGATAGTGAGGTTATATTCTTTTTTCTTTTTTTTTCTTTTTACACTTCAGAATCTTTCAAGATTTGGCACTGGACATTATAGTTATCATGATTTTCCTAAGGAAAATACCTCCCAGTGTAATTCTGCAAGTCATTTCCTGTACTATTTCACACCTATTATTAGTAAAGTGATGAAACATCTTTCACCACAGAAGACTCTCAGTTGTGTTTTAATATAAGGAGGCATTTTTTTCCAGTTGCCTTTAAAAATAGCAAAAAGATTTTACTGGGTCACTACCATGTGCCAGGACTTCTGCATAGTCTATTAAAAGTGAAACATTAGGAGACTGAAGGGGTGTGGGGAGAGACCTGCAGTTGACAATGTGTCCACAATGCATCACCTTACAATTTTAAAGACTTGCCACCACCACTAGACAGATAATTCAGGCCAGCTAACTTATACCGATGGCTGATGGGGGGGAGGGTCATCCTGGAAGAGGAAAGGGTGGTAAACGTAGTCTCACAAAGCTCCAAAACGGCAGAATCAAGAGGCTAGGCTGGTGTCCCAGGCAGGATCCTACCGCCCACCTGCATCAGAATCCTTTAAGGCACTGCTTCAAAATGCAGATCCTTGGAGGTTCTGAACCTACTGAATTGATATACTAAAGCAAGATCCAAAATTTACATTTTAAAGAACATTCTAGACAAGTGCTATTTCTAGTAAAGTTTGAGAAACTCCAGCACTGCAAAAGATCAAAGAAAGTAGTTAGAAAAAGATGGTGAAGGCCAGGGATACAGCTCAGCCGCATAAGCGCCTGCCTGGCAAGCGCAAGGTCCTGAGCTTGATTTCCGGTACCAAAAAAAAAAAAAAAAAAAAAGAAAAGAAAAGAAAAGAAAAAGATGGTGAGTCTTGAATGCCAAGCTAAAGAATTAATTCTGTGGTGGATAATTGAGATGGGGGAGGAGGAGCTGGGTACCTGTTGGAGGTGTTTTTCTTCATTTTGTTACAGTACTGTGGATGGAACCCATGCATGCTTACTACTCAGTGGCATCGCCAGCCCTTCTTTTGATTCTGAGATAGGGCCTTGCTACGTTGCCCAGGTGGGACTTGAACTCCTGACCCTGCCTTACAGCCTCCCTAAGTGCTGGGATGACAGCCTGCACCACCATGCCTGACTCTTGCTGGAGGTTTTGAAGTGAAGAGTGACATACTGATGTCTGTGCTTTCAGTCAGCACTGCTCTTCACAACACGGGTTGCAAAAGAGGAGCTGGAAGCACTGGGGAACTGAGGTGAAACTGGTCAAGAGAAAAATAAAGTCATTCCCTTCCTCAGTGCCAGAAAGAGGGGTGGCCAGAAAGAGGGGTGAGAGGGAGGAAGCTCATGAAAAGTAATCTATAAAAAAATAAGATGAAGCTGGGCGTGGCGGCACATGCTTGTAATTCCAGCACTCATGAGGCTGAGGCAGGAAGACTGCCGAGTTCAAGGCCAGCCTGAACTATATAGAAAGACCCTGTCTCAAAAAGCCTAACAATAGGGCCGGTGAGATGGCTCAGCGGCGTACGCACCTGCCTGGCAAGCGTGAGGGCCCGAGTTCAACTCCCGGATCCCACATACGAAAAAGGGGCCGGTGATATCGCTCAGCGGCACGGGCACCTGCTGGCGCGCGAGGTCCTGAGGTCGACCCCCCGGTACCCACAAAAAAAAAAAAAAAAAAAAAGCCTAACAATAAAAAATAAAAAAGATGATTTGAAAGCTAAAATGTTAAACCTCAAAGAAACAGACACAGGGCCAGTGATACAGCTCAGCGGCATAAGCACCTGCCTGGCAAGCATGAGGTCCTGAGTTCGACTCCTGGTACCCACATTAAAAAAAAAAAAAAAAACAGACACAAAGAGGAAAACTTGGAAAATACTGCCCAATGATGCCTGATGTCATTCAATTCAGTCACTGACTGGGCCCTTCACACCCAACACAAGTCTAAATACTGAGTCAGAAAATAAGAGAACCATTGACCTACATGCTTTATATAATGAATTGTATTATACGTGAACTGCTGATAGAGGTTATCATCAGAAAAAATGAGATGCTTTCCCGGCTGTCTGAGGGCTCAGAGAACCCCTGGGCAGATGGACAATTGCAAAGCCGTGCACTAAGTGTGAGGACAGAGTCACGAGAGCCAGCTCCATGAACACGGAAGGAAAATCCTAGCCACCTGGGGCCCAGAAGAACCAGCTCATGGAGAAAGAGTGAGGCAGCGGGGTGAGGGCCTGTGGGCAACGGGACAAAGGCTCCCTGGTGAGCTCCTGGTGAGACTTGGGTGAAGCCCAACGCCAGGAGGGAACTCTGACGGGGAGGGGCCCCCAGATCACAAAGAGCCCTGTGCTGTGCGACAGCCTCCAGGCCTGGTACCCAAAGCAGCAGCACAGCATCACCTGGGGGTTTTTGGAAACTCAGTCCTGGCAACCACTGACCCACTGAGTCACACTCTACTATCAGATTATCTATTATCAGTCACACTCTATTACCTAGATTCCTAGGTGGCTTCCACAGACAAGGCTTGAGAGACACTACACAAACAGATTCATTCTCTGGACAAAATCCTGTCCGGAGGATCACCGAGGAATCAGAAGCAGGGACTGGCATGATTTGTTTTGTGCGTTATAAAGATCACTCCAGTCACATATGAAAACACAATATGGGAGGAAACACCAAAGACATCTTAGGAAGCTGTGTCAGGATCCAGGAAAGAAAACATACATGTCCACAACAGAGCAGGGATGGTTTTAGGAAATGTAACTGATTAGCTGGGATACAAAGGGAGCAGGAGGGGGCCGGTGAGATGGCTCAGCGGCATAAGTGCCTGCCTGGCAAGCGCAAGGTCCTGAGTTCGACTCCCAAAACCCACATAAAGGAGAAAAAAAAAAAAGGGAGCAGGAGGTAAGCCAAGATGATTTCTAAGTATTTGGTCTGGGTTAATGATAGGATACTGATGCTATTTTCCAGACAAAGAAAATAACTAATGACAATTCTAGTAGGTACCACAAATGGCAGGCATTATTCTAATGCTCTGCATGAACCTTCTCACTTAATCCTCAAAACAGCCCTAAGAAGTAGGTACATCACCCCACCCTACATAAGAGGAAACAGGGACACAGAGCGGGAAGTAGGGAGGGTGGTATGAAGACGGAGAGAGCTCAATGTCCACTATGCCACATCTGGGGTGCTTGTGAAGGTGTCCACAGGCAGCTGTCTAGGTTTGCAGGGACAGTAAGGAGGCTGGGGACAGAGATCTGGGTGGCACCTGGCCTTTCAGTAGTGAATCAAGCCACAGTGAGAAGACTATAGGTCACTGACAGAGCCCAGGGGCACCAATACCTGAGAGGCAAGAGGCAGGCGATATAAAGATAAAGCCGCCAGAGATAAAGAAGAATGACAGCTATAACAGCAACAACAAGAATAGCTAATGCTTCTCAGTATTTACTATATACTGCTCACTATTCCAAGCATTTTTACATATTAAATAACAGTCATCATTAAAACCACATGGAATAGTTATTATTACAACCATGATAAAAATAAGAAAAATTGAGGCACAGACAGGTGAAGACACCTCCTCAAAGTCACACAGAAAGTGAACAGCAAAACCAAAATTCAAACCAGGATGCTGCTCTAGGCACAGTGTTCATGACCCTGACTACCATGCTACACTGCCTCTCCTTCAGGGCAAGAGGGAAACAGCTGTCACAAAGCCCTCAGGAGAGTGGTCTACAGGAAGGCCTCAGTAAATAGTCACCTTTTTTACTTGATAATTATATGACAGGAGTCATATAATTGTCCAAGCTGCAGTTTTGAGAAGAAAAACATGAAAGTAGCTAAGGAAAAGACAAGGTGATGCCAAAGTTTCACTCAAGTCTTCAGTATCCAGGCTCCAATCCATGCGTGTCTAGGTTTGTGGCTCCCTCTGTGATCCATACCCTTAGACAGGTACCAGGGTTTGGATATGAAATATTCCAAAGGCTCCTGTGTTGGGTCTTGGTCTCCAGTGCAGCAGTACCACAGATGGATCATGAGGGCTCTAACTTCATCAGTGGATTAATCCACAGATGGTTTTGTAATCTGATGGTGTCACTGGGAAGTAATGGAAAGTCAGCAAGTGGGCCCTGTGTGTAGACAGAGGGCCATGGGGTATGACCCTGGGGGCTGCATATCCTCCCCATCTCTTCCTCCTTGACTCTCTCCATCCTGGCTGCCAGAAGGTATCCTTCCACCATGGTGCTTCTGCCTCTCCTCAGGTTTAAACGCCATGAAGCCAGTGACCATGGACTGAAACCTCTGAAACTGTGAGCCAAAATACAACCTTTCCTGTTAACTGATTTTCTAAGGCAGTGGGGGTGAACCTATGGCAAGCATCCCACAGCAGGCTATTTGTTATCACTGAAAGCTCTAAAAGGTTCACCATCACTGTTCTAAGGTACTGTGTCACAGCAACACCAATCTGACTACACAGCAGGGCTACTATACTCAGCAAGGATGGGAAGGCCTCACAAACCCCAAAACTCCTTCTAAGTATTAGAAAGTCTCTATTTCCAGGTGCTGCTTTTATCCTTCGGTAAATTTCACCTAATTCTGTCTTACTGCTGATGCTGGAAGATCCTCAGGTTGCTGGAGGATTCTTAGGTTCCCACCAGCCCTGAGAGCAAACATATCATTGACTACTTCGGATAAATGTCAGTGTGTTGTAATTAGCAGCACAGGTTATCTACATGTAACGATAACACAGTACCAGGTGACTTTTGGAGAGAAGCTTCATGGGTTATCTTTATAAAATTCTAATTCAATTATTCCCTCTGTCCCAGATTCCTCAAAGATTAAGGACAAACAGTAAGAGCAAAAATGATAAAAATGGTGAGAAAAAGAAAATAGTTTAAATTTCCAAAAGATTAAATTTTTGAAATAAATTTATACACTTTTATCCCAAAAAGACTTCTCAAATCAAGTAAGTGTTGAATGCCAGAAAGTGCCTCCCAGAAGTGGACATCTGGTCGCTCAGGCCTGGAGGCAATGTACATAAAAAGTGCTATTTTTAACATGAAATGCATGTGAATGTCTTCCCCTGTATATAAACGCCAGTTCTTCCCAGAAGACTTGGATGCTAAAACTGACTAATTCAAGCAAAGATTATATACAAAGATGCCCATCATAGCACATAACTTCTAATAGTGAAAAATTCCTTACAGCATATAAACTATAGCACATCCAAATGTTGGGATATTATGCCACTATTAAAATATTTTCTTTTTTTTTTTTTTTTTTTTTTTTTTTTTGTGGGTACCGGGGGGTCGACCCCAGGACCTCGCGCGCCAACAGGCACCCGTGCCTCTGAGTGATATCACCGGCCCCTTTTTCGTATGTGGGATCCGGGAGTCGAACTCGGGCCCTCGCGCTTGCAAGGCAGGCGCTTAAGCCGCTGAGCCGTCTCACCGGCCCCTATTAAAATATTTTCAATGAATATTTAATGATATTAAAATTCTCACAATACATATTGCTTTAAAATCATTAGCATTATTTATATAGATAAAAGATTTAAAGAAGTAAATGAGGAAGTTGGGTGTGGTGGTACCTGCCATAATCCCAATATTCTGGAAGGCTGATGCAGGAGGATCACAAATTCAAGCCCAGCCTGGGTAGCTTAGCAACTCATTGAGACTCTGTCTCAATAAAAAAAAGGACTGGAAAAATTCTTTTTTTTTTTTTTTTTTTTTTGTGGGTACCGGGGGTCGACCTCAGGACCTCGCGTGCCAGCAGGCGCCCGTGCCGCTGAGCGATATCACCGCCCTTTTTTCGTATGTGGGTTCCGGGAGTCGAACTCGGGCCCTCACACTTGCCAGGCAGGCGCTTACGCCACTGAGCCATCTCACTGGCCCCCATGTTTCTTTTAAAAAGACTTGTGCTTTTGCCCAGGCTCAAGGATATTAAAATCTAGCACATAAAACCCATTATTAAGGTAGAAATACAGGCAATATGCTACTATGTCAGTAACCATCCATTATAGTTAAGAATTTTGGGGGGGCCAAAAAAATAAATAAATAAAAATGATAATAAAAGAAACATGGTTTACTTGCACAAAACTGAACAGTTTTGAGACACTGCTAATGCTCCTGACTTTGTTTTTGTGGTTGTGAAACAAAGAGTGAGAATGTGAACTGGTCCCTCTTACTATAGTACTATATTGAAATTAAGTCATGAAATTTGCCAAGTCACATCCATGCCCTGATTTTATATACTTGTATCTATCAATACACACTGCAATACTTGAAAAAATTGAAATTAAAAGATTAAAAAGGGCTGTTGATATAACTCAGTGCAGAGGCTCTGGGTTCAATTCTCAGTACCAAATAACAAACAAATGAAAAAAAAAGAAAAAAGAAGTAAATCAGGAGGTGTAGCTCATGGGTAAAGCACATGCCCACCACCATGCAGAGGCCCTGGGTTCAATTCCCAGCACTGCAAAAAATAAAAAGTAATTCTGATGATGACAATTATCTCTGCATGATAAAATTACTTATGCTAACTTTCTTTACTTACATGTCTCTATATTTTCCACCGAGCTCACAGTGTATCATTTCTATAAGAAAAAAAAAACTGCTTATAAGTCAACTGTATTTTCTGAAGCTTTTCCAACTTACCTTCAAGTCTGTTCCTAGCTCTTCCCCATGTTTTTTTTACCCCAATCTAAGTGTGAAGGTCTAGGGTGCTGTGTGCCAGTGGCTCCAGCCACTCAGGACTCTAAGGCAGGAGGATCACTGGAGCCCACAAGCTTGAGATCCTTTCTCAAAAAAACAAGAAAAAAAAAGAAAAGTCTAGTGCAGTTGCTTGGGGGAGGTGAGTGGATTGGGTACCCCGGGAGACATTTCGCAATGTCTGGGATAGCACAGTAACTGGAGGTGGAGGGTACCACTGGAGCTAGTGGATAAAGGCTAAAAAACAATTATCCAGCCTGCTATCAATAGAGCAAAGGTTGAGAAATCCTGGTCTAGGATGAAAATAATGGCCAGGGATATAACTCAGCAGCACAGTGCCTGCCTGGTAAGTGCAAGGTCATGAGTTCAATTTCCGGTATCAAAAAAAAAGAAAAGAAAATGATGATGAGTAATGAACAATAAGAGTGGGTTAAAATGCAGTATTAACTCTGGTGGTTTTAACTTTTTCATTTGAAAAACAAGAACTATCCATTCTGAATTGAGGAAAATTTAATCCAGGTTTTGACCAAAATTCCTGATTATTAAAATACACATACCCCAATTTTATAGAAAACATCCCCAGGAATTCTCCTAACCTGAGCAGGTAGCTTGCCTAACTAAATTTTCACAGCTATATAGAGACCAGTCCTGTATAAAAGTTGCTTAAGTACTAATACAAAATGTTTTAAAGGGAGAGCATATCTTTTAAAGAAAACCTAGTCATCTTATTAAAAGTACTCCAGTAAGATAAGCTGCAAAACTGAGGCCTAATTAGTCTACTCCTACTAGACTGAAAACTTGTCTATCGGAAAACTGTGTGACACACAGGCTCACATACAGAGAAACTGACTCATGCAAACTCATAAAAACTACTTCCTGTTGTCAGATTCCGGGAGTGCTAACAAAGCATAAGCACATGGGTTTGGGGAAATAAAGTACCCTCCTCAAAATGAGTTTCCAAGCAACAATTTACCCAAAAATAATTCGTGGGTACAAATCACAAGGAAGCATCAGGGACTGGGAGGTAAAATAAGAGTACAGAGTTAAAGAAGATGCAGGGTGGGAGACGGAACACCATCAGAGACAAAGGGAAATTGTGCAGCCAGGCGTGCTGGGCACCGGGGAGGCTCAGGCAGGAAGACTGTGACACTGGCTACACAGCAGGTTCAAGGCTGGCTTGGACTACACAGTAAGACAATGTCAAGGGACAGAGAGACAGACAGAGACAGAGAGATGGCAGGGAGGGGCTGTAATGTATCACTGCACTGAAAATGAGGAAAAAGAATGTAAGTAATCCAATCCAGGGGAAATGAAATGCTGAGGAAATGGAGAGAAAGTAACCAGCAGGAAAGGAGACATATGGCCAACGCCCAACTCAGTAAAACTCAAAAATACTTTTCAAATCTTCATTCTCTGACACACAATTGGTAATCTGTACTTATATAGATTTTCTTCAGATTTTTTTGAAATTTGAACTGATTCTCTTGGAGAAAAAGACCGAATGTCCTGGTCATGCAAAACTACCATTCTTCTGCTCAAGGTCACAAAGAAGGGGTTGAAGTCAATCACTGTCACTTACGGTGGGTCACGCACAGAGGCACCTGTTCCATTGTGTCTACGCAGCACTGTCTATTCCAGCTCTGACGGAACTGGCTCTCAGCCAGGCCACCGATCGCGGTGCCATCCTCCCCAGATATTGGGGTGAGCGCAGAGCTGACCAGCGCGGCCCTCCTGCCCACAGCAGGGCATCGTGAAAGGAAAGGGCACCAGACAGAGACATGCAACAAGAATCTCTCACCAGCCTCCTCAAGGCCCAGAGCTGTGCAATCGCAGGACGTGCAGAGGCAGCTGACCATCTTGTCACCTGGAAAGAACTGTCCTGAGGATGAAGCCAGGGCCAGCACAAGAGTCAGCAACAGTCTGAACACCACGTCTGAGCCTTGGTTCCAGCCCTGCCTAGACTCTCAATTTCTAGAAGCAAAAAAACCCCTTGGTGGCTTTGAGTTGGTTTTCTCTTCTTTCTGACTAAAGCAGTCCTAGCTGACAAATTATTTAAGCCTGTCAAAAAGAGATCTGGTAAACTGGTTCCTCAGAATTACCCACGCCCTTATTATTATGTACTACAACTAGGCTGATTTTCATAACTGAAGGCAATAGGTTTTGGGGGTGTGGCTCGGTGGTAGAGCACTTGCCTAGCATGTGCAAGGTCCTGGGTTCAATCTCGGCACCACCAAAAAGAATTTTTAAAAGTAAAAGAAAAATCACTTTCAGTATGCTTTTAGACAGATATGGTGACATACACCTCTAATTCTGGCACTGAGGAAGCTAAGGCACAAAGATTGTGAGTGCTAGGCTACATAGCAAGATCTGTCTAAAAAGAAGCTCCATAAATGTAAAACCTGGCTTTTTTGAGGCAGGGTCTCACTATGTAGTCCATGCTGGCCTCAAACTTTCCATCTTCCAGCCTCAGCCCCACCCCCACTCCCAGGCCTGGGATGGCAGAAGACATGGCCACACCCAGCTCATAAACATAAAAGGTAATGTTTACAGTAGAAATTGATTGAAAATGACACACACTTATTTGTTTCAAGATCTAACAAGCCTCTCTACTAAACTGAGATTTATAAAGTACTACTCTTAATGCTATATACGCCAGTGTGTCTCCAGCTCACCCTCATCTTTCTAGAGAGTGCTACCCTTTCATCTGGCTAGCCTTTCCTGCCCTGATCAGTTTATTTCTCCAATTTTGAAATGTCTCTAGTTTCAGAGTACATTTGTCAAGAAGTAGAAACTCCAACCACAGATGCAGAATTCCAGGCCATGATGCTTTTTTTTTTTTTTTTTTTTTTTTTTTTTTGTGGGTACCGGAGGGTCGACCTCAGGACCTCACGCGCCAGCAGGCGCCCGTGCCGCTGAGCGATATCACCGGCCCCTTTTTCGTATGTGGGCTTTGGGAGTCGAACTCGGGCCCTCGCGCTTGCCGGGCAGGCGCTTAAGCCGCTGAGCCATCTCACCGGCCCTATGATGCATATTTTTGTACAAGTGGTCAAGGACGGACAGAATTTATCTTGTGTCAGGTGTGCCATTGTAATCCCAGCGCTCAGGAGGTTGAGGCAGGACTGCCATTGAGTTTGAGGCAAACTTGGGTTACATAATGAGTTCAAGGCCAGCCTGAACCACCTAGCAAGACCCTGCCTCAAAAGAAAAAAGAAAAACCTTATCTTTTGTGTGTCCAGTCTCTTGCCAGCCCAGCATTTTGCTCCTGCTTTTGGCCACAGCAGCATGTCAAGCCAAAAAAGGTAAGGTAGATGGATGGTCCTGAACACTCAGGGAAGTTTATCCCATTTCTTGAGTTCAATCGAGTTTGGGCCATTATTTTGAAATCAAAACATAATTACATCATCTCTAAGCCCTACAACTGGCAAAAAGCCTCTGTTTTCCCAGGAGATGTTTAATGCTAATGTCTGCTGGCTAAGGAGAATTCCAAGTGAGGAGCACTTAGAAGGGAGAGGCAGCACGGCAGAGGCATGAAGAAACAGGGAGCGGTTTCTACAAGTTTAAGCTGTATCAGCAAAAACTCAGGCTGACATTACAGCTGAGGTAGATGGGAAGGGAGATGTTAAGGGGCAAAACTGACCAAAAGGGCATTACACACTGGAGACCTAAGGAAACAAGGCACCAAAGGCCAACACTGTGGATAAAGGCAACCTTCGTCCAGTGAATCCCACCTCTCACCGGAAATGAAACTCCACAGGAGCAACACCCCAGGCCAGGCCTTGTATTCAATATCTCTCCTGGTTGGGCTACGATGAAGCCACAATGTTCATTTTACGAAAAAAAACCCTGTTTCTTCTAAGTTAAATATCACGTGTCTTCAGTCATATGTGGAATCTAAAGAGAGAGAAAGAAATGACAGAAGTAGAAGGGAAAGCGCTAGAGAAGAGGAAGAGGATCAAGGCATACAGGGAAGAAAGAGGAAGTGGAGTAATACAGGGTGAAAATAAAGTATGGTACATGCATGTACGAGTATGCCAAAGGAAACCTATTATTCTGTTTAATTGATATGCACTAAAAACAAACTAACAAAACTGTTTCTTCTGCCCCAAAGGGCAAGTACAACTCCAGTCAATTCTGAACGTGTTGGAGAAGAGAAACAGCTAAGCGGGAATATTCCACATCTTATTTCCGGTGGTTACGTGACGGAGTACTATTGTTGTCAAAGCTCATCAAACTACACTCTTAAAATAAGCGAATTTTACAACATTTGAATTATACATTAATAAAGCCAATGAGACAAGGGGTCGGGGGACAAATGCCCAGGCTGACAAGTGAGGAAAAGAAGTCCAAGAAGACACTGTGGAGGGAGGACTTGACCACGGGGAAGGACAGAGAAGTAAACTTACCCACACAGTATTTAGACCAAGGCAAGACCTTACCCCATAAATTAGCCAGAAATTTAGACTTCGATAACAATTTGCTGCTTGAAATGGGCACAAACAAGTCCAAGTCTCCCCTGCCAATGAGACAAGTGGCCCTAAATTCTCCCAGGGGAAGCAAAACCTCTCACAAAAATGGGTAAAAGAAAAATTAAATGAACTTGTGCTGTAAGAAGAGAAATAGAGGAGGGTCATGGCTCCTCTCCACATGCTGCTATACCCTGGGAGTGGTTTCCATGTCCTCCCACTGTAGTTAAACCCCTTGGTCCCCATTTCGGACCTTCCTCCAGTTTGTTCTTACTTTAAAAAACTAACAGGACCAAGGAGATTTAAAACTATCCCACAGTAACAATTGTCACTGGATTTAGAACGTCTTTGTAATCTTTAACAACTGGGCAATACGCAGATCTTTCACACTTAAGAGATGGTAATGAATTTCAAGAGCAAATAACAGGCATTCTGCTTTGCTCAAGTAGTTCACAGAAGTAGTTCTGGGTGGCTGTCAAGTTGCAGAGTCAATAAAAATACATAAGGAGAGAGGAATCAGCTTCCTGGCACTGTCTTGTCTTATCCTCTCTCCTTCTCATCCCATATCTAACCCACGTAGAAACCTAGCGCAGTGTGGTCCCCTTCCTCCACACGCCCCCTGCACACTTCCTAGATTACCAGAACTTCATCAGTTCACCCTCTGTGAAGCAGTCTCCTTGGCATCCTGGCTCCCAGTTCTCCTGTGTATTACTCATCCTGTTCAACACGCCCTGTCTGTGTTTACTTGTTTAACCACTTCTTCAAACCCTGCTTCATTCCTATAAGCAGATTAATCATGCCACGCCATGAATTTCAATCTGTACCTCCTCTGTTTAAGTATTAATTCACTGGGCCAGTGAGATGGCTCAGCGGCGTAAGCGCCTGCCTGGCAAGCGCGAGGGCCCTTGTTCGACTCCCGGAACCCACATACGAAAAAAGGGCTGGTGATATCGCTCAGCGGCACGGGTGCCTGCTGGCGCGCGAGGTCCTGAGGTCGACCCCCGGTACCCACACAAAAAAAAAAAAGTATTAATTCACTCATTCAGCAGATATTCAATGACCACTGGCAGTAGCATGAGAGGTAAACAGATACACAGTAACTATGACAGGACAGAGATGGGGACGGGACATCTCAACACAGGGGCAGTGCCAGTACTCAGAATCCGAAAAGCCCACTGGATGTCAAGTGAAGTCAGAACTGGTACAGAAGTAGAATATGAGAGGATACGGAGGTTCCCAGCCTGAGGAACCAGCAGAACAGCAGGGTGTTATCAAGCCTGGGGACATCAGGAGGACATACAAATAAGGACAATGAATGTGCATGCCAAACTCCAAATCACAGTTCATGATCAGAGATAATGAAGTTTCAACACAAGACTATTAGAACTTCTAGGAATGATAGTTTAAAGGGACAACAGCATAAAATATAAAACTGGAACTATGCTAGGAAAAAATCTAGGCCATGGCTTCAGTAGGTTTAAGAAAATATAGTGGGAAAGGAAGGTTACAAATACCCAATGTACTAGCCTAAATAGCTGTTTTTAATCTAGCAAAGTTAACATGGATTTGGGGCTTTAGATTATTTTTGCACATCTTTAGCATAAGGGCTGGTAGTTAAGCAACTGCAGGTAATCCTGGCCATTCAGTGGCCTCTGTGGTGCTATCCATGGTGTCCAAGGGCCTCGTGCGAGCAGGACTAGCACCATCCGCCACGCTGCTGTGGGGCCCACCCAGGGCTACCGACAACTTGGCCCACAAATGCCCAGTCTCCTGCAGCTGCTGAAAGCACCTCTGGGTGACCTCATGATACAGATAGCCACTGGCAAGTCAAGACTCACAAATATTTTCAAAATTAGAAGCAAAAAGATATCACAGCTGCCTTCCATTCTATAGGCAGGTGGACCTAAAAACAAATACATGCAACTTTTGTTAATATACTGAAACTACTGAATCATATACAGTAGTTTAAACTGGTGAATTTACAGTATATGACTATCTTAATAATGCTATAATTTTAAAAATTTAACAGATCTCCAGCACTGCTGAAAAAATCAACAAAAATATTTTAACCAAAATGTTAGTTTCCAGAAATGTTGTGTCCCAGGAACCTAGCTATTGCTCTTAAAATATTTACGCTGTTGGAAAAAATTATAAAATGGAAATCCCACTAAATTGCTAGGATAAAGCCATTATTTTAATGTGCACTAAAGACAGTGAGAGAGAATTAGAAGAAATTGAGCAGTCTCTTGCCCTTCACTGTAATAGGAGTTGACATGTATCACACATCAAAATCTGCCTTTACGCTCTGAATGACATTTCTCAAAAGGGCACTTTTCAGATTTAACCACAATGTTGAATGCAGTAACTGTGGCATGTCACTAATACATCTTTTCTTGTAATCTACCCCAGAATTTCCTTCCCTATAACCCTCTGCAAGGGAAAGATCCTAATGACTTCCTTCTTCCTTGAGAATGACTACCCCGGTTTCTGTCTCTAGAACCACGCAGCCTTCCAAATCCTGACACCTTCCCTGACTTCTGCTAATGAACACCATACCGGCTGGCTGCCTGTTGCTGAGGTAAGAGCAGGTTATGTGTGCCCCTGCGGATTCAGTGGGTCAAGAATATAAGCAGTTTTGGTTTTTTGAGACAGGGCCTTGCTATGTAGTCCAGGCTGGCCTTGAACTCGCTATGTAACCCAGGTTGACCTCGAACTCACAGCAATCCTCCTGCCTCAGCCTTGAGAGTACTGGGATTACAGGTATGTGCCACCACACCCAGCCATCACCACTAGTTTGAGTCCAGCCTGGGATACACAGTGAGTTCAAAGCTAGCCTGAACTACATGGCAAGGTCCTCTCTCCAAAAAAAAAAAAAAAAAAAAAAAATATATATATATATATATATATAGATAGATAGATAGATATAGATATAGATATAGATATATAGATATATATATGAAACAGACTATATGGGAAAAGCCCCTCAAGGAAAAGACTGTGACTTGTCCATTGTTAGATAATGCTGCAGCAATGCTGTAATTTTAAAAATGCAACAGATCCCCAGCAATGGGTTATCTGGCACACAGCATGCCTGAGAAATATTCCTACCTGTCATTAAGTAGAGGCCCATTCATAAAATTAGCCAACAAATAACCAAGCAGCCAGACTATACTTAGATAAATGTGTATTTAGAAGAAGGCAACCTAAGCCCAAACTTTAGTCTTGATTACTAGACCAGTCTGTCTTTACAATGACTAAAAGATAAATTTTAAAACAAGTTTATGCTAAAGCTGTGCCAGAAGCTCAAAACCTTACAATTAAAAAAAAAAAAAAAAAGTCACAACGTCTCTTCGATTTTTTTTTTTTTTTTTTTTTTGAGACAGGGTCTTACTATGTAGTCCAGGCTGGGCTTTAACTCACTATGTAGGCCAGGCTAGCCTTGAACTCTGAGCAATCCTCCTGTTTCAGCCTCCTGAGTGCTGGAATTACAGGCATGTGCCACTATGCCCAGCCTCTTGGATTTTTTGTTTTTCTCACAAACTATCTGGGGAGTAGGGAACAGATCTAAAATCCAACAATTTACTATCTAAGCAAACACCCACGAACAGCCTACTACTAGCAACTCTAATATGGACTATGAAGGGCACACTACACAAAGTAACTACTAAATGTTTACAGACTGACATCTGTTCACTTGGAAATACTGTAACTGATACGTCCTGGTATGTACCTCATACATTCATTAGGAGGGTTAGATGAGTTCAGATTTGTACAACACTTAGAATAAAGTAACTTTTAATCAGCTTCCAATTACACTTACACGTATGTTAGAAAGCTACAGTACCTAAAAAGAAATTACCAAGTTTAGGGAGAAATTCCTACCGTGCAATTCTCAAATTTAGGGCTAGAAAGAAAGGGGTCCCTGAGAATTTGTCATGCAAGTTCCTCATTTCACGGTTGAAGAAACTAATCATATGCCTCCTATTTATAGAGAAATACAAGGGTCACGAAAAGCTTTCACAACTATTATTAAGTCTGACCGTAACAATGGCTTGTAAGGGGATGCAGTGCAGATATAATTAACTGTATTTACAGGTGAGGAAACTGAACCAGAGAGCTTAAGTGACTTGCTCAAGGTCACACAGTGAGGTCATACAGTCAGGTCTCTGGATGCCCGGTCAAGACTTCTTTCCTCTATGCAGCGACTTGGGGCCTGGGCTGACTTGGGTCCCATTTGGAAGCAATGATTTCATGTACCTACTTCAATGGTGATGCTGCCGCTGCAAATATGCACTTGCAAAGTTAAAGCAATTCTGCTCCAGGAATTAAAGGTAATCGATAGCTGGCTGGACACCCACGCGCGCAGAGGCTGCGGGAGAAAACGCCACGACTGCACACATTCACGAGGGCAGGCGGGTGCCCAGGATGGGCTCTCAGAACGGGCGCGTGAGGGACAGTTCTGCAAATGCGCCATTCCGACGGCGAGGCGGCGCTTCCGCGCTCCTGGCCGGGAGCTCCCCGACGCGGCTCGGGACCGCGCCCGCCCGTCCCCCCGCGGCTGCACCGGCTACGCCGACCCGAGCCGGTCCCGAGCCTTCTGTTGGGATGCCGCAGCCGCCAGGCCCCGCTGGGCGACGGGCAGCGCGAGGCCTCTCCCCGCCGCCCTCCCGCCTCGGCCTCCTCCGGGCGCGGATCTGCGTTACCTTTGTGTAGAGCTCGGACGCCGCCATGGCGCCGTGACACCCCGCCACGCGTGGGCCGCAGCTCGCCCCTCAGAGCCCGCGCGACCGGGGCGGGACCGGGGCGGAGCCGGGCGGGGCCTCTCCTCACCGCCCCGCACGCCGCGCCCGCGTCCTCCCGGCCGCCGTCGCCCCGCAGTCCCCTCCCCGGGCCGCCCGCCCGGTGCATTGTGGGAGCGGAGGGGGGTGGGTAGCGGGCTCGCGCGGGCTCGGCGAGCTCTCTCAGGCTCGCGCGCCGCCGCCCCACTTCACCTCACCTTTCATCCCACCTCACCCCTCATCCCACCCCAGCCCCCCTCATCCCACCCCACCCCCCCTCATCCCACCCCCCCTCATCCCACCCCACCCCTTGCCCCTCACCCCACCTCTCACCCCACCCCACCCCACCTCTCACCCCACCCCACCCCACCCCACCCCACCCCTCATTCCACCCCACCCCTTGCCCCTCTCCCCACCTCACCCCACCTCACCCCTCACCCCACCCCACCTCTCACCCCACCCCACCCCACCTCACCCCTCAACCCACCCCTCACCCTTCACCCCACCTCACTCCATCTCACCCCTCACCCCACCCCATCTCACCGCACCCTACCTCACCCCTCACCCACCCCACCTCACCCACCCCCACCTCACACCTCACCCCTCCCCTCACCCCACCCCATCTCACCGCACCCCACCTCACCCCTCACCCCTCATCCCACCCTAACTCACCCCTCACCCACCCCACCCCTCACCCCACCCCACCTCACACCTCACCCCTCCCCTCACCCCACCCCATCTCACCGCACCCCACCTCACCCCTCACCCCTCATCCCACCCTACCTCACCCCTCACCCCACCCCACCTCACCCCACCCCACCTCACACTTCACCCCTCCCCTCACCCCACCCCATCTCACCGCACCCCACCTCACCCCTCACCCACCCACCCCTCACCCACCCCACCTCACCCCTCACGCGCCTCCATGCGAGCGCCCCTTCCCCCCGGGCTGCAGGTGGAGCTGGGCTTCGTGACAGCCGCGGGGCCAGGAGCGCTGGAGGCAGGGAGGGAGCAAGGGGCGCCATCACCCCACTGCTACAGGCTCTGACAGCGCTGGGGCCTCGGGTGAGACCCCGCTTCTCCCCGCGAGATCCCGGGTTCCAGGGCCCTGAGCCCGACCCCGTCCGGTTCTGACCCGCTCCCTGCCGTCTGCGAGGCCTCGGGCACAGCCCGCCTCCCACCGCCCAGCCCCGCTCAGCGCCCGCGCTGCCGTGTGGCTCCTCGGTCCCCCGTCTGCCCTGCGAACCCCAACCCGGGACGTCTCCCCGAGCCCCGCGTCTGCTCCACCAAGGCGGTCAGCGAGGCCACGGGGCCAGTCTTCCCTCTGGGACACACAGGTCACATCAGAAATGCCAGGCCGAGGGACAGGTCCCAAGCCCGGCGGAATTGTGTCTGCTCTGCCCAGCTGTTTTCGTCCCTTTGCGGGGTACAGCGCTGGGGATGGAACCCAAGGCCCTGCACAACTGAGCCAGCACAGCCCTTCCTATTTTATACTGAGACAGGGTCTCCCTAAGTTGCCCAGGCTGGCCTGAAATTTCTAATCCTCCTGCCTCAGCCTCCTGATTAGCTGGGATTCCTGGCATGCACCACCACATATGACATCCATTCCATCTGATTCTGAAACCAAATCTCTGATGTTTCGGGTCCAACCCTTTCTTTGACCAAGATTAGGAGGCCTGGCTTCTGCCCAAATCATCACATGACTTTCTACCAGGGTGTGCGGTGTCCCCGTGCCCAAAGGTCCCCGGTTCCTGAGGACACCGTCATATTGGGTGAGGGCCTGCCCCAATGGTCTTGATTATCTGCGAAGAGATTATATCTCCAAATAAGGCCGCATTTCTAGGTTCTGGGGGTTAGGACTTCAGTATCTTTTGGGAAACAGAATTCAACCCATATTAGTGTACACTGGAGAAACTTGGCAGAGTGTGAGGACCTGCAGAGACAGCCTTTGACACAGGGTGATCACTGTTGTGTTCATGTTGAAACTCTTTTATTGAGGGCCAAGTGTATTGCTAGCATTTACCATAATAAAGATATAGTGCTGACTGAAATACAGTCCCTGGCCTGGGGTGGCTCTCCCCAGGCCAGGGTGGGCAGGGGTAGGGGAAGGGGAGCCCCTGCTGCACGGCTTTAGGAGGTCACGATGGTAATTCTGTAGGATGGGCCAAGATGAGGGCCAGAGGCAAAATACTGGGTTCCTGGTGATTGTCCCGATGTCAATAGGGAGGACCAGGTATTGGACATTGGTGAGTTTGGCTGGCTGAGGAAGAAGTCTAGATAGTTCAGTGGGAAATGTGTATAGAGGTGTGGGTGGGAGGTCATTTATGACCAAGGAACAGGCAGGACAGCAGCATGAAGAACTAAGCTCCAAGGCAGAAAAAGAAAGTCAAGAATCGAGTATGGGGGCCCATGATATAGCTCAGCGGCGTACACACCTGCCTGGCAAGCGCGAGGTCCTGAGTTTGACTCCTGGTACCCACATACGAAAAAAGGGCCAGTGATATCACTCAGCGGCATGGGCGCCTGCTGGCGCGCGAGGTCCTGAGTCCAGTTCCCGGTACCCACGTAAAGGAAAAAAATATATATAGAGAGAGAGAGTATGGTTCCAGGGTGACCAGAGTTTACAGTATCTTATTCTATCAAAAACTAGAAGAGAGGCTTTCTAAGGGTCCAAACACAAAGAAAAGATAAATGTTAAGGAGCTAGAAATGCTAATTACCCCTATTTGATCATGACACATTACAGACAATATTATAATATCATGCTGTACCCTCTAAATAGGCAAAATTTAAAACAGAAAAAAAAAAAAGTAAGGTAACTAAAAAACTTTTGGGCCAGTGTGGCTGCACAGGCTGTGATTCCAACCCTGTGGGAGGCTGATGCCATGAGGCAGGAGGGAGCAAGGAGAAGGCTGGAGAAAGCAGGGAGGTCTTTCCAGCTCCAGCTGAGGCCTCGGGTAACCAAGGAAACAGCCAGGGACAAGGGAGGCTGCCTTGGGCTGCTTTCTGGGACCAGAGCCACCTCCTGGACTAAATTAGCACAGGACCAGGATGCCCAGGGCTGAACAAAGGAGAAAAGGTAAGCAGGTGACTTTGCTTACACACGGCAAATCCCCGGCCTGTGCAGGGGACTTCTGCAACCCTGGGCCACCCACCTTCACTGCCATGTCATTGACTGCGCAGGTTTGACTACTGTGGCCTTGGATACCACGACGGTTCCGCCAAGGCCATAAAAGGTCACAACTCTGCCGCTGGAGGGGCTGAGTCCAGCGTTGGCAGCAGTCACAGCTCAGCCCAGACCCTCAATCCCACCCAGACCCCGAGGCGTGGACCCCTCAGACTGAGTCCCCATGATGCCCTGAGCGCTTCTCCCTGGCTGCCCATCCTGTGGAGTGGTCTTGTCTTTTCCCTGTCATAATCCTTGGCCCCATTGCTGCTCTGGGGTGTCCTGCTCAGTTCTTGGCTTAGGCATCAGGAACCAACAAGACCCCAGCCCAGTGACAGCAGCAGGGCTGCAAGTTCAAGCCCAGCCTGGGTACCTTAGAGACTTAGCAAGACTCCCTCTCAAAATTAAAAAGATAAAAGGATGGGGGATGTAGCTCAAGCAAAGGCCCTGGGTTCAACCCCCAGGCCCCCAGTACTGCCCAAAACAGAAGAAAACAAAGAAACAGCGCTGGGCAAGGGGAGCAAAACAGTCTTCACTTAAGAGGTACAATACTTAGTAGTAAATAATGCATGTGTGTTGGAGACCAGGCTGTACAGGATTAAGCTGCTAAACACAGGGACCTCTGGCTGTGTTGGAAAAGAGCACATGCATGTTGCTCTGAAGTCAAGATAACCAAAGCTGAGGCAGCCAAGGACGCGGGCTGCTGACACCCCCTATTCCAGAGCAATAAACCTGCCAATTTTAGAGATAAGACAGTTCTCTTAATTGGCAAAATTTACTACTTGGAGAAGTCTTTGAACTGTTCTTGCTCAGTTCCCACCTTGCCTCAGTATCCCCTTCCTTTGTTTGAAAACCAAATAAATACGGGCTGCCCAGAGAAGTTCTTTGTCCCAGCCCCCAGGGAATCTTGAATTCTGTTAGAGGGTTTTGATTGTCCTGGAGCCCTAAAATCATACCACTTGTCTCTTTTATTTAAGCTGTTTGCCATCCACTCATTTAGGAGATTGGGGCTAGGCCAAGACCCCAATATATATGAACTTTTCATAAATAAACTGTGTTATAAATGTAAACTGCTATCATTACTGTTGTTTTTATTCCTAGTACCTATTATTCTAATTCTAAATTCTAATCCTGTGTATCCTAATTCTCTGCTGCTGTTTGGTCTTTCAGTCTCTAGCCCTCCAGCCAATCTCCTGACACCTGATAGTTTATGCTTCTGGTCTGTGTGCCTAGCTCTATGCCACCTGATCCTTCCATCAGCTGATGTTTCTGGATCTTGAAATACCTTCTGCCCAAATTCATAGCTCTCACTTGCCTTCTGTCACCTTGATGCTCCTGGATTATTGATTCCATGGTACATAGTGAGAATCAGCCTCATCCGTGTTGCCAGCACCCATAGATGGTGAAAAAGACTTAGGATTCAATGACCCCACTAGCTTCAGTTCTCATCCTGGGTAAGCCGCCTAGTCCATGCAAACCTTTAAAAAATAAATACATGAACTTTTTTAATTTTAGAACAACTTTAGATTTACAAAAAATAGCATAGATAATGGAGTTCCCACATATTATGCAACCAGGTTCCCTGTTATTAACACCTTACCTTAGTATGCTATTCTTGTTACACAACCAAGAGTGACTCCTATTTTAATTAGGTTTCCTTACCATTCGCTGTGGTTCTCCTCCTGTTCCAGGTCCTGTCCTGAAGCCCACAGCATGGGTGGTGGGCGTGGCTCTTGAGGGTTCTCCAGGTGGACGATTCTCAGACTTTCCTTGTTTTGGAACAATTCTGAGGTGCACAGGTCAGTGTGTTGTTGGCTGTTTTTCCATTGGAATTTGTCTTGAGTGCCATTTTTGTGATATCAGGACACCATGCCATGACTTGTCGCTGTTCCTGTTGACCTTGATCACTGGCCCAGGGAGTGCTTAGCAGGCGCCTGCACTGTAAAGTCGCTGTTTTCCCTCTGTGGGTTACGCTGCATCCCTTCCCAGGTTCATACATTAAAGTCCAACTCCTAGGCCTTTGGGGAACAGAGCTGTGGTTGGAGATGGGTCATTAAGTTAAACGAGGTCAACTGGGCCTTCAGTCCCTCTTAGTGGTGTCCTCATGACAAGAGATGAGTGCAGAGAGGGACAGGGAAGACATAGGAAGAAACTGACCACATGTAAGCCGAGTGGAGAGGCCTCCAAAGCCACTCCTCTCACACCTGCATGTTAGACTTCATTTCTACTCTTTAAGCCACCCAGTCTGTGGTGCTTGGGTATGGCAGCCCTGGCAAACTGATACTGCATTCCCCATTTCCATACTCACCTTTTTATGTTTTTTGAGACAGGGTCTTTCTATGTTGTTCAGGCCGACCTTGAATGCACTGTGTAGCCCAGGCTGGCCTCAAACTCAAAGTCCTCCTGCCTCAGCCTCCCAAGTGCTGAGATTATAGGCGTGCCCCACCAGACCTCGCTCAAGTCTTGTATTTTTCATACCATGCTCCAGGGAACAGCGCATGGTATGAAATGGGTGATCCTGGAACTGGTGGAAGAAGCACAGGAAGGCCTGCAGGACCTCAGTGCTAACAAGCCACACATGAAACACAGCAGTGGGAGCACATCAGAGATACCAGGCCCAATGGGAAGGGCTGAAAATAAAGTAGTGCTGAGTTATACCATAACCCAAGGGTAAAAGTGTCCACGAGTCCATAATGGACCTAAATAAGTCATTGAATGAATGTGCGAGGGAGAGGAAACAAACCTCCCATGCAGAAGAATGTTACATAATTTATGTTGGATATTTGTGGAGGTGGAGCCGAACTTCCCCCTCCCCCACCAGCATTGGGGATTGAACCCAGAGCCTCTGTGCTAAGCTACATCTCCAGCCTTTTTTTTTGGAGACACGCTCTAAGTCACTAAATTGCCAGGGCTAGGCTCAACCTTGCAATCCTCCTGCCTCAGCCTCCCGGGTGGGTAAGGTGGTATAGCAAGTGTGAATGCAAAGGGTTACAGTCTCCAGAGTGCAATTTCTTTCAGAAAATATTTTTTGGGCACTTACTATGGCTAGGCAAGGGGCTAAATGCTAGAGCAAAATAATAAGACATCTGTCCAGAAAAGAGGTTAACCAAGTGAGGGTAGTTCCCATGCATTGTGATTAACACTCCAGTAGTGTGTGTGCAAGGGTCACTGTGTCTCATGACAGACAGTTAACATGATGCGGGGAGAGGACATTCATTCCCCAACAGTGATGTGAGCTAAGTTCTAAAATGTAAGCAGCAGTGTATGAACAGGGGTCACCAACTGAGAGAAGCTCCACACTGCAGAAAGACAGGATATGTGTAACTACCAAAGACTTTTTTTTATTTTTAATTTATTTTTAATTTTTATTTTAAAGATAAAAAATAGGACAAAATTTCAAAACAACATAATGGGGTAACAACAGTTAATACATGGCATATTGTTATCTTTAAATTACTCAGGACATTTTTTAAAATAAGGAACTTCCACTTCTGGAAAACTTGACCTAAAACACACACAGAGAGGAACAACTTCCATACAGGGAACCCAGAAAATAATGGGTTCTATTCAGCAGGGCAGCCAAGCCCCAAGATGGTAGCCATGCACCAGGTAAGAGAGAACCAGTTTAGACTGAAGTGAGAGGGAACCAGCCTCCAGAGTGGTTTCCTGGAGAGCTCATAATCACAAAGCAGAAAGTAAAGGTTATTGACCTGGATAACGTCATTGTAAAAACATAGATGACAAAAACTAAGAGAAAAAAGAATGTGGTGGCATACGCCTGTAATCCCAGCACTCGGGAGGCTGAGGTAGGAGGATCTCTGTGAATTCAAGGCCAGTCTGGGCTACAAAGTGAGTTCAAGTCCAGCCTGAACTACACAGCAAGAATCTGTCTCAAAAAAGACCAAAAAAAAAAAAAAAAAAAAAAAAAGAAGAAGAATCCAAGGACAGTGTGTTACTATTGCTGTTGTACAAAGTAGAAAGCCAAGAAATACTCTTTGGGGCTAATGGAAAAGAAACAAAAGTGAAACTCTATTTTTTTTTTTTTTTTTTGTGGGTACTGGGGGTTGAACTCAGGACCTCACGCGCCAGCAAGCACTTGTGCCACTGAGCGATATCACCGGCCCTTTTTTCGTATGTGGGTACCAGGAGTTGAACTCAGGACCTCGCGCGCCAGCAAGCGCTTGTGCCGCTGAGCGATATCACTGGCACTTTTCTCGTATGTGGGTACCAGGAGTTGAACTCAGGACCTCGCACTTGCCAGGCAGGCGCTTATGCTGCTGAGCTATCCCACCGGCCCTGTTGTTGTTTTTTGAGACAAGGTCTCACTTTGTAGTCCAGGCTGGCCTCGAACTCAGAGATCCTCCTGCCTCGGCCTCTCGAGTGCTGGGATTACAGGAGTGCACCAGCACACCAGGCAAAGTGAAATTCTATTTTTAAACACCAAGAAAGACGCCTATAAAGGGAGGAGAAGTGGGGGTGATGTGATACTTGGAGGGTGGGAGTGTGAGCTAAATCCTCCTGTATCAGTCTGCAAAGCACTTGTTTATGTGTGATAATGAAAAGAACAAGAAACAGCATGTATTATTGAGAGCTATGGGGGCAGCTACCAGAAAAACACCAACTAAGTAGTTCTCCCTCTAGCAAGCTCAACTCGGTAGCAGAGGTGGATTTTGTGACTCTTGGGCTTTCCATTGTATCCTTGAATACTGTTTGACTCCGGGGTCACAGGAAAGTTTAATTTTGATTGAAAAAACTGAAGAGGAGGAAAAGAAGTCTAAGAATTTAATTTAGAACCACATTTTGGTCCTATTATTCTTTCTCCTTTTCTCCTTTTGCATTTATCTCACAGTTGTCCTGCCTGCTTGATGGCATTTGATCCACTTAGTTCTCTTTTTGAGAAGTTACAAATTTAAGCAATAATCCCTAAAACTTACTTTAAAATTTTAAGATTCTTTCTCTATCTTTGCTAGTGTACATACTTGTAGAGGGTTGTGAAGACCTTTATTAGCACAGTTCTCATTCTAGTTTAGATCATGTTGTCCCCAAAAGGCTCAGGTCAGGTGGGGTGTTGGAAGGTACTTGGACCACAGGACCCTATCCTCATCAAGATTCTCCTGCCCTAGAGCCAGCTGACCCTGGACTGAACTCTCTGAAGCCATGAGCCCAAATAAACCTTAGTCACATATGTGAGATATTTTGTCCTAGCAACAGAAAGGTGACAGATACACTTCTCAGACCTCCATCCTTTTCCCAGCAAGCTCTCCTGGAAAATGACCTCCCAGGTAAGGATGGGACCCAGGCCATTTGGCATGCCCTGTCCTGCATGGGTCCCTTTCCCTGCCTGACTGGCCACTGGCCTGGTGACTCTTGAGATATGCCCAGGCTGGTCTCCACCCCAGCTCCTGCCCTCCTACCTCTCTGCATCTTGGGTTTCTTTCATCCCCTTCTGCCTGCAAGTGTGGCACTTCAGATCCAGATGGATCCCTAGGTTTGGTTCTCAGCTGGGCCTGGCTATGGGGAGGTGGCGGAAGGTGTAAGCGGTATAGCTGAGGGGAGATTTCAGTCACTGGCTGCTCTGGGAGAAGGCCGCAGGCCCCACGCCCCTTGCTCTTCTGTGTCCCAGACCTGCAATGTGGGGTTCCACTTGGCCCTAAGCTCCTGCCACACCACCCTACAGGGCCAAGTGATGGGGCTGGCTGACCATGGGCTGAGCGCTCCAAAACTGAGCCCAAAGAAAACCCTTCTCTGTGTAAATCATCTCAGGTATTTGTTAAAGCAATGGAAGCTCATTAACACAATGATTATATTCAAAAGTTCTAAAGAGCAAAACCCAAAACTTCTTCCCAATCAAAATCTTATATATATATATATATATATATCTCCCAAAAGAACCGAGGCCTTACTGTGAATTTATGAGTCCACTGCTATTCCTCCTGCATTTCTCTCCCTTGCACTCGTATGTTCTTTCTCTACTGAAATGACCAGCATGACACCATTTCCACACCTACAGCCTTCCTTTGGTGCCATACCCCACAGGCTAGGCCACACGGGCCTCTACAGGAGGGACTTTGTCCTCTTGCTGGACACGCTCAAAACAGAACTTCCCTGGGAATATGCAAAAACTACAATCATTGGTGATACTCCTGGCCCTACACAATAGCCCCATGAGCAACAAAACGTGAAGCATATAGTTCTTTAGTTTGCATGTAAACAGACCAGAGTATGAACTTGGTAGGGATAATACCACATAGGACTGTTTTAAATTATCATGGCTGGCCACGCAGGCCAAAGCCCTGACTGACGCACAGGTGTACGAGAGTCAGATGTCACAGCATTGGTAGCAGAGCTCTTAAAGAGCCAGTGGCTAATGGAGAAGAAACTGTTGAGTAGGGCTAGGAGAGATGTGATTTACACTTGAAAATGTCACTGTGGCTACCACAAGACTAGTGGAAATTGAGGTGGGCAGGACAGGAGGTGGAAAGTGACATTAGAAGGCACCATTCTCCCAAGGTGAAGACCACAGGAACAAACGGGTTGAAGAAAGGAAAACTAGAATTCTTTTATGTGCCATGTTCTCCAACCAAACCTCCTTGTATAGGTGCATTTTCCCAAGTCCTTGCCTTTCTGAAACCAACACTCCGTCCGTAAAATGCTCTTCTTCCTCTTTCCCATCTACCCTACAGCAACCTGGCTCTCAAATCCACCTCCAAAACCCCTCTGCCCTACCTCCCACTCAGCCTACTCATGCTCTAAATGGGAGAACTCGCTCCTTCAGGCTTCTGGATTTTCTTTCTACCTCTGATGAAATCTTTCCTACCTTGCATTTAGTTCTACACAGGCGTTTCATTTCTCAAAGTGGACTGAACTGTTTGTCTCATCATCTTTCTATACCCAGTACTGTTGCACCGGAGTGTTTTATACATAGGATGGAAAGGGCTCACAAGCTGCAAACACTTTTCCTTACCTGATTTCAAAGCCTTTACAACTAAAAAAGATAAGGTTACTAGTGTTTCATTAACACACATTTTAAAAATTAAAATCTAACACGACAGTTGAATTCTTTCTGCATATAGTGGCAACTGAACTTCAGAAAACATACTGAAAACAGTATTAACATTAAATAAGATGAAACTGCAACTTAAATTAATAGAAATTAGGCAGATCAATTTATTTTTGGATATTTTACAAGTATAATTTTAGAAGGGCTACATGACAATTTTCAGCATCAACTGCCAACTCTACACACATTTAACAGAAAAAACATCTACTCTTGGCCCTTGGAATACAGGCAAAGTGTCCTACTGCATAACAAATGCTAGAGATGCAGTCACAGATTTGAGGGCATAATACTAAAGGAGTAGGATGTTCCTCTCAACGGCTAGTAATCCATAAATACAAACATACATTCATGGCTACTAGAATCACAAGTAATTTGTAGAATAAATCCTACAGGCCTACCTACTTCAAAGGCTAAAACTAGTAGAAGTGTTCAAATGGGTGTTTTTTCCATAGAGTAACAATCACAAATTCCTCTGATCCAACTTTATGAGGTATGGGGAACTGAGGACAAGGGACACAGGAAAGACTGGCAGTGCATGCTGAGTTAGAGTTGGGACAGTGGATCATGTTGGTGGTGGTTACCCAGAGCAGGATGATGCTTTAGAGAATTTACAATATCCTAAATTGTGACTCATTGAAAGGAGTGTCAAGGATGGGTGATTCATCAGTCCTGAACACCATTTAGTAAATGCCAATGGTAGGCTTCAAGAACATGCCAGGAGAAGGGAAGCGAGGAAAATGACAGAGAATAAAGGACATGAGAAGTGGAGGAAATGTCTGAATGCCGGGGACATGCTTTGGTAACCGCCTGAAAATGTTTTTGCCATGGGTGACCTGCTCCTGATCACCAAACACCGAATTTGGAGCAGTGTGAGAAAAGACTACACTTTGACTTGGATAAAACACCACTGTATTTGGATCAAGTACAAGTCTGATTTAGTAAAAAGCATCAGTAAATATTTAGAGGTATACTTTTGTTAAATCAAGTAAAAAGAACTAATTCTAACTGTAGACACAGTAACAAGTAGAGGCCTTCGTGGGCCTGCCTTGATCAATGGTTTAAGACATATTTTTTAGGTCAGCAGCACAAGATTATTGAACAACTTGTAGACCACAAACATGCTCCTTTGAATTCATCAAAACAATCCTATTCCAACTTGCCAAGGACTGCAATTGTTTTAGCTAGGTGTAGCAGTCAAGAATGAAATGCTTTTCAAAACTGCACTATCCAAAGTTGGAGCCACTGGTCAGGAGACAGCCATTTCAGACTTTGACAGCCAGTTTTCACGAAGTATTTATCTCCAACTTCAGTTTACTCTAACATTAACTTATGGTAAACAGGACGAAAATTTCTCAAACCACAACTTTGAAATAACAGAAATGGACAATTAATCTCATCTCATCAAATTCTCCACTCAAGCACTGATCAAAGAGCTTGCAAAAATGTCTTCAATAAACTGAGCTTTGAGGCAGAACAAAAAATAGAAAAATTTTAAACCTCTCTATCCCAAGCACCAATAATGGAGGCTAAGGGATTATACCTCCAACTCCTTCCTGACAGGGCTTTCCCAATGGAAAAGCCTGAGATTTGAAGCACTGTGACTACTGAAGGCAGGTTGGTTTAATGAGGAAATCTACTTTTAATAAAAAGACAGTCAAGACCTTACTTATGGGCACTTACGCAGTGTCTCACAGATCCTCAACAAGTTTTGAGGTAGGTTAAATATTAGCACTGTATTCTACAAACTAAAACCCAAACAGATGCCACGTCACTTGCCATGAGCCACAAGAGTCCTCTCATGGTCAGGAGTAACATGGTCTCTCTGCCCACCCTGTCTGATGTTTGGATTTAATGGTGATAGCTTGCAAATGTTCAGTAAAAACAAAGACTAGATACGATAAATCTGACCTTGGGATATTTTAAAGTTCTTAAATCAATGGCATAGGTATACATACTGGGGAATAATCTACTTGTTCTCATTGCGAATACATGTGTCTATGTATCATTGATCCTTAGAATCAGAAAGGAGCACAGTACTGATTTTGTTGCTTTTCTGCTTCTGGGGTGGGCAGGGATTGCCAGCTGCGAGTGCAGGTGCTAGGTAGGTCCCAGGCGCCAGCCAATATGATCTGGGAGCACAGGAAAGTGGGTATACAAAGGGGCCAAACCCAGATAGGATGCCTGGACCCAAAAAGAGGGGAAGGGAGGTCCTGGGCAAGTCAAGAGTAAAGAGCAATATGGCACCATCTCTGGCTACCGACCCCCATCATGCCACAGCCTTACAGCTTCGAAGGGGAGCTCTAAATGTATCCCAGTAATGTCTTAAGGCTCTGACTAAACCAAAAGTAATATGAAATTGGTACTTATTAAAGTGGCATCTGTAGACACTAACATCTAGATATTTTTAATACAAGTTTTACCTATCACGTGAATCGCTCTAATTGTCACAATCCTCTAACCTCATCATAGTCCTTCAAATCATTTACCAGAATTCAGTTCATCCTGATGAAGATCCCTGGGCCAGTCTTTTCAACTATTTGTTTCATTATAAAGTTCCATTTATTTAAACAATTGTCAAATGTTAGTAAGTAATACAGGATTGAGGGATCAATTAACAACTGAGAAATTAGAAGGAAAAGATCATTTTTGTGTTACAAAACACAGTGTTTAGCACAGCAAGTTTACAGAGTAAGGATACAGACACTGGTGCTTTCAGATGCACTGAACAGCCAATACCGTGAGTCAGAGAGGCAGAGAAAAAGAAAAAGCCAGGCTGGGGCAGGGATAGAAGGCAGAATATGAAAGCCTTTTATGCTATGTCCCCAAAGGTGGTATGGAAGTAAAAAGTATCTACATTTTAAAAATTTATGTAAATCATATGAATTGCAACTTTCATAAAAGTCAAAAGGAAATGTTCTGCATAGGACAAAGATATGCCTAAGCCACGTATGATATCTGCACAAGGCCACTGAATGTCACGGATGTGAGGAGCAAATGAAGCTTAATTCTACGGCAGACTGAGAAAAAGTTCCTTTTAGTATTCTATAAGCCCAAGACCGCAAACTGCTCTTACTATACAAAAGATGTAATGACAGAGTTTTGTGTAGGAACTTTTGTGCTTCAGGTTGGCACATTACATACTTTCTAATATGTGAAATTAATGCAGACATTTGTGAAAGGTTGTGCAAAACTATTGTATTTACAAAAATGGCACGAAAGTGAATTCAACAGTCGATGCACATGCATACTTCATTTACATCTTACAAGGACAGTGTTCTTACACCACAGAACTGAGTAAGAATGCGGGCTTCAACGGCAGCTGGTAAGCACTGAAGTCACAGAAGTTACACCAGAAGGGCAAATATTGCCCAAGTAAAATGCTATTGTTAAAGCTGAAACAGGTTTAAGGCCATTCAAGTTCATGCAAATCTTTCAGAGTTCCCGTCTCTTTGTGTTTAAGTGAACTTTCTTCTAACTTGTGGTCTTAAACTTCTGTTTTACAAAATCCAAAAGGAAAATATAGAAGAAATCATACAACAGAGGTTATGTTAAATAGGAGTAACATACAAAGCTATCACTAAGATGAAGGAAGGAGAGCCAAAAGTCTACAAGACTTGTGGAACTTGCTTGTTACTTGTTGGAATGAGCTCTACACTAGGGGTTAGGTGATATATACAGTTATTTTCAAGGAGATGACATGTATTGTTCAATGTGTCCTTCTTGTCAGTGCACTGGTAAACTATTCAGAACCTCTACGGTTGTCTATGCCCTTACACTGGCAGCACTTACTACCGCTACCTCTAAAGCTGTCAGTCTCAAATGACTTAGTGAATGAAAGGAAGTAAAAAGTGGATAAGTAACAGATTAAGGAGGAATAAAGGGAATTAGAAGATCCATGCAGTTTAGCTCTTCTAATCAGCCAGCCAGCTTGCTCGTGACAAGGGATGGTTTCCGTTGGGGAAGGTCCTGTGGAGTGGGAATGTGGTCGCCAGTGACCTCCGTCTTATCCGGGGCCGCGGTAGGCAGTTGCTTGTTCTTCATCTTTGCCTTAGCCATGTTGTAATCCCCAGAATCAAAATATTTTTGCTACAAAAACAAAAACAAAAACCCCAGATTAGTTTGAAAGCTTTCGTATACATTAGACTGATTTTAGATGTAGATGTGACCCTACACAGCTAGTATCAATGAGTTGTCCTAAACAAATCTGAACAACAGCATAATCAATTAAAACAGCACGTCTTTGTATTGAGTCCCAACATAAGTTAACAACCGAGGAGTCAAGGAAGAGACCCTTTTTAGGTTCTAATCCAAGACCCTCAAGATGGACATCAATCGTTATCTTGGAATAAAAAGTTGTGCACTCAGTAGGACATGAATCTTTCTCCTAACAGAACTACCAGGGTGGAAAGTCTTGCTGAAGTGATTCTGAAAATAAAAACATGTAATTCACCAATCTGCATTAAGGATGTGCCAATCACCCCCAATTATTTTAGTTGTTGGTATTCTATCATCTAGGATGAGCTTTTCTGCAAGAATTTAAATCATATTTATTCAAAGCAAGGCAGTTCAAATACAAATAAAAAATACAAATGCTAGAACAATGGAAAGAAGTAAACCCACTACAAATTAATCTGCTTAAAAATGCACAGCTCTATCCTATTTACTTCCATTTTTCACAAAAGACACCGAGTAAGTACAACTATTACACATTTTAGTTGGAGAAAGAAATGTCACCAAAATATGAACTAAAGATTAACCTTAACATAGTTAATCTAATTGAGTTCCCAAATAAAAAGCAGATGAGCTTGCCTGAGTGCCTGCTACACTGAGGCACTGTGTAAGAGCAAGGAGAGACGAGCAGTGGTCATGTAAAGGAATGATTATGTCCACCTTAAGAATACAAGACTAACAAAAATGGAAAAGAGAAAACTAAAAATGGAGCTACCATTTGACCCAATTATACCACTCCCTAGTATTATACCACCAGAAGGAACTGAAGTCAGCATACTATAGGGAGAACTGTATACTTGTTTACTGCAGCACAATTCACAAGATATGGAGCCAACCTAGGTGCCCATCAACAGATGAACGGCTGAAGAAAATGTGGAATAGACACAAGGGAGCATTATCCAGCAGTAAAGAAAAATGGAATTATAGCACCTACAGGAAAACAGATGGAACTGGTGATCCTCATGATAAGTGAAATAAGCAGTATGCAGACAAATATCGCATGTTTTCCCTTATATGTGGGATCCACAGAAGATGCCATGAAAGTAGAAGGGAGACTAGCATGAGACAAATGGAAGGAAGAGGGGCAGTAAGGGAGGGTCATGGGGGATGGAAAAGAGTTATTAATTATAGAGTTAAGAGAGCATGGTGTTGATATGAATTTATTGAGACGAAAAGATATCCTCTACCCTCTGTTAAGTGAAACAGCAGGTCACAAAATGGTACATACATTACCAATTTTTTATTTTAAAAAGTGTATTAATGTATAGAGATACCAAGAAATTGTCTAGAATGGTGTTCACTTAATTGTTTTACTTCGTCTCTGGGACTGAGATGATGAACACATTTTTCTTTTTGTAAATAGTTTTTTACATTTGTGCTATTATAAAATGTTTCTAAGTGGAACAAATTAAGACTTACTCTAAGCACGTGTGTGAGGTGATGGATATGTTTATTAGCTTGATTGCAGCAACCACTTCACAATGCGTATCTCAGAATGTGATGCTGTATGCCTTAAATATATATGATTTTGTCAATTATACAATACAAAGTGAGTTAAAATTAAAAAAAGAAACAAATACAAGGTGCTAGGGTGCTCTGCAGAGGGGACTGTACCCCCGTCCCGGCCTGGCAGAAGGCAACAGCACAGGAAGGAGTGACAGCCGGGAGAAAGTCTCTCTTTATGGCTGCCTCAAGTAACAGCAGATGAAGGAGGCAAGAACTCGCAGCCTGGGGAAGACTGTCTGGTGGTCCAGGCAGGGGCCTCGTTGGCCGCTCCTTCTCGAGACTATTTTCTGATAGGCCACATGTGGTCTCCAGCCAAAGGATCTAAAGTTAGAAAGAGCTTTCTATGAGTCACCCCACGGACCCTACAGAGCAGTCACAAGGAAACCCTGACCGGGCCTGTCTGGGCTCGCTCCAGCTTCGTTTCTGCTCAGCATTTTTAAATGAATATAGGAAAAAACTCTCACAACTCTGATGCACTGTACACTAAAGAGCTGCTTCTGAGTCCAGCAGCCTCTGGAGTAAAAACAGCCTGGGGAACTTCTCACCAAAGTCCAAGGAGAAAGTTAAGTGCAATTTTAGGCAGGTTCCCCCACTGTAACAAACTTGGGTTCTAATGACAACTATTTTATAGTAAGTAGAAGTTCCTCAGAAGAGGATCTCACTTAACTTCAGATTAGGCCATTCTGCTTGGAGGAAAGAAATTATATTTACTGAGTGTGGCTAGAGATAAAACTAAAATCAGTGCTTGACAGTGCTAATCTGTAAGACCACTACTAGAAAGGACAGTGAATCCTCACAGAGATCAGCAAAGACTGTCAGGACGAGGATGTCAGAGAAAGGAGTTACGCTTTCTTGTTAAAAACAAAAACCAAAACAAAACAAAACAAAAATCTAGGCAGTTAAATATTACTTTGTTTAAAAAAAAAAAAAGGAAGACACTTTAGGTTGAGGTGAACTAGCTATTTTCTCATACCAGGGTCCACACACAGAGTCTAAGCATGGGACTTCACAAACTCCAAAAATACAGAAAAACACGGCCAGGCTGCTTCTGCACATGCTTCCTACTCTGAATCTCTACGGTAACAGTGTGCAGGGACTTGCTGTGAGAGTCTAATGATGTTGTATGACATCAACCCCATCACATCACTGAGGGCAGTGACACCAAGGGACCTAAAAGAATCCTATCTAGTCCTCGGCATGCTGAAGAAACTACTGAAAGATGTTAATTTACCAAGCTTGCTTATTACTGTGACAGAGGAAAACCAAAACCCAGAGCCCTGTGACTCAGACTTAAAATCCAACCAACCAACCAACCACCAAAGCTTCATTTTCCTAGTATATACATATACAGAAAGTATTCGGTGACGTTCTGGAACAACACAGAATCAAATCGCTCAAGAGCTCCTTCTCCAATTCTTTGTAATTATTTGATCCAACTGCCTTTTCTTCATCTCCAATGATTTGTGCCTAGAGCACCAACCCCGGGACACAGTGCACGCAGACTCTCATGTGAAGACACAAAGGCACGGGTAGTTGGAGCTGGAAGAAAACAACAAGGGCGACAGCCCTGACCCTGGAAGGAACCCGCCTGCCTCAGCCAGGCTGAAGATGGATGACCCTCAACACTCATGGTGACAGTCAGGTCCAAACAGCAGTTTATGAGTCAGGAAGACCATGTCTGATGTAGCTCACAACTAAAACATGCCCACGGGAGGATTTCTGACTGACTCGGCTGTGCATCGTCAACACAGCGAGACTCCAGATGAACAGGTCTCACTCTGCTTCTTCCACTTAACCCTGTATTATGATCTTCACAATCATGGCTTTAAATGACCATATGGTATTCCACTTTTGTGGGCTTATTGCAACTTATTTAACCATTTCTCTGCTATTGAGTACTTCAGAGATTTCTAATTATAGTTGAAGCTACAAGGAAAAAGCTTTGAACTCAAGGATATATTGAATTATATCCTTACATTAATCTGTAAGATTATTCATTCAAGGACATGAACATTTTAATAAATTTTGATCAATACCACTTTCTAAAATAAGACTGATTCTGAATGTTTACATAAAATAAAAAGCGTATCGGTTTCACTCAGGAAATACAACAGGAGATACTATTTAAATATTTAATAATTTAATTGTATGTATACTATGATATGATATAATTTACATTTCACTGATTTCTATCAAGGACAAACACTTTTCTTCTTTCGCCTTTTTCTTTGTTTACTGATTATAGCTCCTGTGTTAAAATCTTTTAAGGTTTTTTTTTTTTAATATATTTAAAAGTTCCTTGTTTTTTTCAGTAATAATTTTCTCCCAGGATATTTCATGGTGCAGAGGTTTTACATTTTATATATTCACTGTGTTCCCTTAACTTAATATTTCAAAGTTGTGAATGTTCTTATTTCATGCAAGAGTAAAAAATACTATTCTATTTTTTGACTCTTAAATATAATTTGTTAAAATATTATCTGGAACTTAATTTGGGAAAACAATCCATATATGGCTATGGCACCCCCCTCCCATGTTCTTTGTATGCAAGCAGTGGATGCTTGCATATTTAGGTATTTATTTAAGGAGAAACCTGATTTGGCGTCTCATTCTCCCAAATATAATTATTTCACCTTTGTCTGATCCCTATCTATTAATTAAAACGTACTTAAGCCGATGAGGGAAACTTCTCATTTTTTAAAAATAACAGAATAAAGGAAACAGAAGAGAAAAGTAGCATCATCACATTTCACTGATAAATAATGGTTTCTACCTGACCAAAATGAAAGAGTTTGGAAAAAAAAGTTTTCAGTAATTTATACTACTAAATTATAATATATAAGTTGTATTGGAATGAATTTGTAAAACATATTAGCTAAAGAAAATAAGCTGAGTTTTTATACATGATTTCTTTTTTTCTATTTTAAAAAAATTTAATTTTATTGATACATTTCAGAAATACATAATGATAACATTCATCACAGGGAATTTATACATGATTATTTCATCCAAATAAAAAATACTTTCAGTCTTTGGATGTTTTGGTAATCATCTTTAAAACAGGAAAAAGTATAAAGCTATGGGCAGCAAGCTAAACACCAGCTTCTCAATAGCAGCTGCTTTTGGAGAGGAGGAAGGGGGCTGTAAATCAAACACTGGGTAAGTTTCATTACATCTACATTTGTTTTCTTACAAAGATAAAATTGAAGTAAACACGTCAAAAATATTAACATATTAAACATAGGTGGTGGGAACATGGGTTCTGTGATTGTCCATACTATGGTACATGCTTGAAATAATTTGTAATTTAAAACATTAGAGTTCTAGATTCTTTCCATACTTGTTTATGGTATGAACGGTGTAAAATATTAAAGAAAATATCCCACCCACACAGTAAACAGAGAACTAAACAAGCAGACACCCTTTCACCACCTCTGCTGACACACTGGGTCACAAGCAGCAGCTTACCCCTTTCTGCAATCGCTTCCTTAAAAAATCAGAACCTCCGGGCTTCTGTCCCAGGTGAGGATACCTTGCTTTTAGTTTTGCTTCTTCAGCTTTCTCTGGACTGGTCACTTTATCTTCCATTTCCTGAAATAATTTTAAAGAAATTACTTCTCTATTACAACTCAGGTTTTTAAAATAATTCACCTTTTAATATCTCGATTCTGACTTGAGCTGTGCACGCCAGGTGACACAGCCTCTGACTAAGAATCAGGCACAGGAGCCTTAAGATGCCTCGGTCTTGCTTTTCAACTGTTCCATGTGAGAGCTCGATTATGGCTGTGATGCATGTGTAACACCCCACACACTGGATAAAAATACCAAGACAGCTCAGCTCCTAAGCCTTGCCGTTACTTTCCAGTCATGTAGAATACATTTATAGTTAGTCACCTTCTATGGAACTCTTCAGCTCTTTGTCTATATTTAGAGAATTATCTGCTCAAATCTAAAAGATCTTTCGATTTTCTATTTATCCAAAATTACATATGATTTGAAGTTCCTTAGTTTTTTTTACTGCAAATTAACAGCAGCCTACCTACCAGCATATTTTTCCTGGCTAAATTAATACAGAAGATCTTCATATTTGTAAAGGAGGCAAACATATTCATCAATCATCACACATCTAGGTATTTTACTGCATGACTTTCTTCCATGTTTAAGATGACAAACTGTTCATGGCAAAGGCGCCTTTCTTTAATGTATCAAAATCTGTTTTCTGACAAGACTGCCAGTGTCTTCAGCCTATTTATCTCCAACCTGAGTCTTGATTTAGTGTACATTCTTCAAAAGGCTGCACTTCCAGAGAAGCAGCATTTCCACTGCATGGCAAGCGCCGTGGGGGAGGAGGGGTGGAGAAACAGCACTGTCTGTGCCGCCCGCAGCACGGCTGCCAGCAAGGCTTCCGGGCTGAGGAGTGGACCCCTTCCCGCACACCTGCCTCCTGCCGGTTACTTAGGAATCATCAAAAGCAGGAATGTTAAACCCTCAGATGTCAAACCAACTGCTCTTAGAAAATGTTTATCTAGGAACTGATAAAATAACTTCATACAATTTTTGCACAAATTTTCCTCAAAATTATATCCATTAAATATATTTAATATTTATTCACTTTATGTATCGTCGAACCTTTCCTCATCTTCAACAGCTCCCTTGTGTTTTGTTCCACCCCATCTGTCTCGGAGGATTTCGAGAAAAAGGGTACAGCTGTCGAGCTCTGTTTTCCGTGGGCACATCCTCCCTTTCCGCCCAGGCGTCTAACTTCCCCCTTGTACTCTGCAGTTTCCTGCATCTGTGGAGTTTTCACAGGGGCCACAACTCCCACTCACAGGAACCTTCCAACGCTGAACTATGTGCTCGGCCGGAGACAGAGACTTTAGATCAGGGGACTCTGCCAGTTACTTGACTTAAATTATGGTCTAGACCAGTGGGGGCGAGCCACAGCCGGCTGTTATTGAAATGTGTCTTGGAAGGGTGTGTTCTTGTCCCCTGCTCCCCCACCCTACTTCCTGGGGCCACACAGTGAGCAGCTGTTCTTGTCACACCCTGGCTCACCATGGACGGAACCCATGGAAACTGGGAGCCAAAATAAACCTCTCCACCTTTAGGTTGTGACTGTTGGGTATTTGTCATGGCAACAAGAAAGTGACTATTATAAATGTTGTGTCCCACAGAGGTCACAGTGAGGTATGTGACATGAACCACTGTTCCTACTTTCGCCTCTGTCTTGGGGCATCATGAGTGCACCCTAAGAGCCTCAGCATGTCAACTGCTGCCTCAGTCGCCACAGTCTAACAGGGCCCACTCCCCTGCTGGCATGCAGCCTCCTGAGTGGGCAGTCTGCAGCGTGGCCAGGCCTCCTTCTGGAACTCTTCAAGGGTGCTTTAGCCATGGATGACTCTGCTTACAGCTTTAGAACCCAACCACCTCCACACAAGGTCAACTATAAGCTGAAGACATAACAGACATTTAAGGCAGCAGTTCGGGGCAGGAAGGTGGCCAGGGCAAGGCACAGCTGCTTTGTGTGCCTCCCTGAAGACCGAGGGAGTTCCCAGGCCGCTGTTCCCAGTCAGCATGTCTCGTTACACTCCAGCGGTTTACCATTAAAATATGAGCAGCACAGACAGTGGAAAAGGCCATTTAAATTTAGGGTGGATTTATTTTTCCTAGAAAAAAGAAACGACTCAAGTGGGCACAGTGGTGACCTGTGGTTCCAGCTACTCAGGAGGCCGAGGGTAGAGATTACTGTGGCCCAAGAGTTCGAGGCCTGCCTGCACGACAGTGAGCCCTGAGTCCCTGCGAGTGCAGCTTCCCAGCTGGATTCCAAATTTCAGTTGGGCCGGTGAGATGGCTCAGCGGCTTAAGCGCCTGCCCGGCAAGCGCAAGGGCCCGAGTTCGACTCCCGTATCCCACATACGAAAAAGGGGCCGGTGATATCGCTCAGCGGCATGGGCGCCTACTGGCACGCGAGGTCCTGAGGTCGACCCCCCGGTACCCACAAAAAAAAAAAAAAAAAAAAAAATTTCAGTTGTATTTATCACCAAATGTGGGGAAAAGGTAATACGACCTAAGCTTCATGGTGAAGTGTGAATACTGTGAAGACTCACACGGCTTTCCCTGAATCATGCGGCAATATCCCCACACCTCTGAAAATGTAGTCTGGGTGAGCGATGGCAAACCTTTTAAAGCTTTCGATGATAACAGCCCGCTGTGGTCTGCCACTGCCCTAGGTCATATTCCTCTCTCTGAGATACGCAATGTGCTTTACGGCACACCCATAAAATCAGGAAAATGAGCAACTTATCTTCGTGATCATGTTCAAAAGCGGAAAACAGGACACAGAATACGGTGTGACTGCATGTTTCTGGGCATCAAAAAAATTCCTAAACATTTACTTCAGGTAGAACAAAAACAAATCCCAAAATACGTTTGAGGTACAGCAGCAAACAGCAAAGAAATCAGTATGTATGTATGCCCCACTGACTCTTCACAAGGGGTTCAGAAAAGGACAAAGGGCTCAGTGGCAGGGTGCTGTGGGAAGCCTACCATTCACCCTGGCATGGCCCCCCTAAGAAAGGAAGGGAGATCGGCGCCCACCTGTAGAAGATTCTTAGAGCTGCTGCATCTGCCACCCTGCATCTCTTAGAAGATGTAACGCAATCTGCAAGGGGCACAAATGAAACGACAGAAATAAAGTATACAACTTCTAAACTAGTGGTGACGAAATGAAATGGAAAAAGAAAATCAATTCAAAAAGAGAGAGAGAGAGAGAGGGAGAGGGAGAGAGAGAGAGAGAGTGTGAGCGCAACAGAGAGGAGGAAAAATATAATACGGATCAGGGAAGTGAGGCCTGGGGTGCACACCTGCAACCCCAGCGGAGGGTGGCTGGGACAGGAGGGTCACATGCCCCAGCACAGCCAGCCCAGGCAACCTAAAGAAGCTGCCTGGAAACAAAAGACACAAAGGGCCTAGGATGTGGTTCAGCGGTACCGTGCAGCAGAGCAGAGGGGTGGGGTGGGAGACACAAAATGCTCCCTTGCCCGTCAGTATCAGAAGTACAGAAGATCTGAATATTCATGCCCAATAAGATAGCCCCAAGTCATTCTATAGTTCTACAGAACTGCAGGGAGTAACTGCCAAGTCCGCCACCATGAAACTCAACACACCTTTCTTAATTATTGATAGCAAAAATAATGTACAGAAAAGGTAAAGCAAAAAGAGCGATGATAAATGACTTTAATTCTGCATCTAACAACTAGAGAATCCATCCCTTCCCAGGTGCCAGGGGACCGGCTAACTCAACACCGGGCTGTGAAACGTGTCTCCACACTGTCCCCACACCGCCATCTACGACAGCGACTCAACGGGTTCAAGTCAGCAACACGAGACAAACAGGAACTTCTAACGACTGGAAACCACACACTACTAACTCTGCTGCAAAGAAATCATGGGAACTTCCTAATAAGAATTATCAAAACTTGCAGGCTGGAGAACAAAAATACTGTATACCACCATAGCATTTTTAGAGTTAAGTGTTCTGTGGCCTAGTATCATTTAAAAGTCTATAGTATTTATTTCACATTTTGTCTAAAGACGTATGATAAAGCTTTAAGGGGAACCAACTAAGCAGAAAGGTTTGAGTATCAGCTCCACCAAAAAATAAAGAGACAAAAGAACCCAAAGAAAATGGAGGAAATAAGAACAGAAATTAGTGAAGCAGAAAACGAAACTACAATGAGGGTCAACAAAAGAGAGAAAGAAGAACAAACCTAAGAAATTATTTTTTAAAATTCAAATCTGAGCCGGGGATATAGCTCAGTGGCACAACTGCCCGCCTGGCAAGCCCAAGGTCCTGAGTTCGATTTCCAGTACTACAACAACAACAAAATTCAAATTCGTATTGCCAGGCATGGTGGTGCACACCTATAATCCCAGCACTCAGGAAGCTGAGGCAGGAGGATCTCTGGGTGTTCAAGGCCAGCCTGGACTACATAGCCAGACCCTGTCTCAAAAAAAAAAAAAAAAAAAAAAAAAAAGGGCCGGTGAGATGGCTCAGTGGCGTAAGCGCCTGCCTTGCAAGCGCAAGGGCCCGAGTTCGACTCCCGGATCCCACATACGAAAAAGGGGCCGGTGATATTGCTCAGCAGCACGGGTGCCTGTTGGCGCACAAGGTCCTGAGGTCGACCCCCCCGGTACCCACAAAAAAAAAAAAAAAAAAAAATCAAGTCTGGTTTTGAATTTTACTCTATAAGCAAACTGTGCTGTACACTGCTACATTTCAGAAACAGACGCCGGGCTCTGGCGGTTTACTTAGCTGAGTGGTTCCTAAGCCAGTAACTCCCAGGGTGTCATGGAGAAGCACTGTTAGAACTCTGAACTTTCTGCTCTGGGGACAAAAGTCCAGGGAAGCAAAATCCAGAAACTTCAGAATAGTACTGTAAATAAGGTACCCGTTTCCCAGGAAGAACTTTCTCTATTCTGTATCCAGCATGGGGCCTAACACTGATCAGTGTTAACGTAAGCACGTGCATTTTTGTGAATTATGCTACCAAATTACAGGAGACGTTCTGCTAGTGGGCTGTCAGTTATGAACACATACGTGCAAGAGCACGCAAATAATTAGGACTTTGTATCTCCCAGGGGCCAAGAGGGATGCTGTCTGGGTGCTGCCCTTTTCCAGCACCAGCAGTGAAAGCCTGCGGCCAGGCTGGGTCTCCTCCGGTGGCTCAGCAGGGAGGTTGAGGTGGCCTGCAGATCTGACACTGCCCAGAAGGCCCGGGCTGGGGGCGGTGTGCTACTGACCCTTACTGCCTGCCCATCAAAGTCCACTGAAGGAGCAGAGCCATGTGCTTCCCCACGTTTCCGCAAAGGTAAGCAATATCCTCCCGCACACTTCGCAGGTTGTTACAGCAGGACCTGCAGGCTCTGATATGAACGCAAGTCTCGCACTCGGGTCTCGCAGACAGCAGGACGACGCTGAACGGCTGGTGGGGCACACTGCTGAGTGAGATAAGCTGCAGCGGTCTCCCGCTCCCCAGGCTCGCTCCCTCCAGACCACCAAGAAGCTTGGCGCAGGTAGGCCAGCCGCACACTTGCTCATTCTCAGCAGAGCCAGAAAGCTTGGTTGCGTCTTCTTGGGACCAATGGCGGCATCGAAACTGCCCCAGGAACTGCCTGTATTAACTGCAAGTTTTCCAAATCTGGCGACGTGCTGGGAACAGAAGAAGCCTGGTCCCTGACCCCTGGGGCCACCTCCCAGCCCTGGGCTAGGAGCCTTTAGGATACTTCAGCATGAAAGAGAGTAACTCCTATCTCGTTTGAACTACTACTATTTGTATTTTCCAGTCCCATGTAACCAAACTTAATCCTAACTGACTGACACCCAGCTGCTTTATCCAAGACCCTGTGCTAGCGGTTGCAGGGAATGCAAAGGTTCCAGGCTTTCGACACACGAGGGCTTGTACAGAAGGTTCTGTCGACAGACAAGGAGAGCACCGAGAAGAGTCTGGATTGGGAATCACATGGGCACAAGGAGGAGGAGCTCGGGAGACCAGGAGGGAGACAGTGAAAGGACTTGAGTGCCAGGCCGAGAAGGTTGGACTCCATCCTGTGACCAACGTCCAGCAGACAAAGCTGCCCCATTGTGCAAAGGAAACCCAGGACTTGTCCAAGGTCACCAGCCACGTGGTGCCAGAGCCGACCTCAGTCTCCTGACACCTGGCCAGCACCATCCCAGTCCTGGGCCACCTCTGAGAGACTGTGGGGCAGGAGCAGGATTCAGTTCTGTACTAAACCACTGCTATACAGCACATGACTATAATTCAAGTAATACAGTAGCTCTCTTCTTCTTCCACCAGGCACAAAAGCCCATGTGTATTTTTCACTGATAGAAATATTTTAATCGACAGTTGTCACCCCTACCCTTTCCAACTTTTAGTTTGATGAATAGTATAACCTCTAGAAAACCTGCTATTGAAATCCTTTCAAAAATTACAGGGCTGGTGAGATGGCTCAGCAGCGTACGTGCCTGCCTGGTAAGCGCGAGGGCCCGAGTTCGACTCCCGGAACCCACATATGAAAAAAGGGCCGGTGATATCGCTCAGCGGCACGGGCGCCTGCTGGCGCACGAGGTCCTGAGGTTGACCCCCCGGTACCCACAAAAAAAAAAAAAAAAAAAAAAAAATTACAAGCTGCAACATCACTCTCTCTCTCTCTCTCTCTCTCTCACACACACACACACACCCTTTGGTTTTGCGAGCTGTGCCTAAGTTGAGGTTCTAGACCACGCTGCCAGGCTGCACGTCTTTTCTCACTGCCATTTGTCCAGGAAGACCACTCAGGCAAGGCTTCATGAGAAAGGCTTGGAGGACCCTCGGCCTGCAGCTCCTGAGCACTGCTAAGCCCTGTGCTGGGCGCTCTGGAGGTGGAGACCCGGAGCGGGGACCCTGCACTCAGGCTGCCCTAAGTGAGCCACTCGGGTCACTTTGCAATTCCGCTTCCCACCCCTGGAACCAGTATGCTGCCCGCTCTGAGTTCAGGCTTTGTGAACTCGAATTCACAGCTGACAGACCCACGAGGTCTCCTCTGAAACTTCTCGGCATTTTGTTTCCGCTCAGTGGTCATCGAGAAGAACAGCACACACAAACCCAGCAGCTCTGAACCGCCTTTCCTCTCTGAACAGCGTCATAGGCTTGCGGCTGCAGCGTCCATCTGACACAGGCTCAGGGCGACTCTAACCGTCCAGGGCAGCGAAAGAACAGGGCCAGTTTATTTAGGTTTTTTTTTTGGTACCAGGAATTGAACTCAGGACCATGCAGTTGCCAGGCAGCGCTGTGCTGCTGAGCTATATCCCCAGCCCATGGAGTCAGTTTAAAACGAAACTTTATCTGTGACTCTGGGGAGTCAAGTGACCTCAGAGCTCGCTCTTAAGGAAACCGAGTCACTGTGTGGCCTAGGGAGTCAACTTGCCACACTCCCAAAAGGCTTGCTTTTCAGCCGTTGCTTCCATACGCTCAGTACCTTGGAGACTCAGTTTAGCAAAACACCAGCCACATGAAATGGTCTCATCTGTATTTTACTTTTAGAGTGGTATAAAAGTTAAGGGATGAAAACTTATAAAATTTTTTGTTTGTGCATACTTACTATCTCAACAAAAAACAGAGGCCTGACTCCCCTCTTAACGTGGGTGCACACACTGCCCAGGCACAGAGACAGCGACCTGGCTCTGACTCCCTGATGGCTCCAGCTTGTCACCTCAATTTTTCTGAGGCAACAGCCTAACCCACTATAAGCCATGGAAGTATTTTTAGCTGAGTACTTTGGCTTTGATTGAAAGGTCAATTGGGTACACAGACAATAACCCTATTTTTCAGGTCATCTAACTGGTCTTCCAAATAGAAGAAACAGGTGATCTGGCCCACAGGACATGGACATGACTGTGCACATTTCCTCCTGTCTGGGTGGCATCCGGGCCACCAGCCCTGGACATCTGCGGCTAATCTTCAATTCAAGGAAAGGACACTGTATTCCCAATACGCTTGATATTAATAACAGCAGCTAAAATCGAGGACCCAGGATAAATGTTTAATATAAACAATCAAGACAAAACACTAAAGCTATCCTTAATATTAAGAAATACTTTAGGCTGTTCCAATAAACGCCTTTACACTCTCAAAACTGACACTCCATACTCTGACAATATACTAACAAATCCTAAAGAAAATTACTTAGCGCCCTATTGTGTGCCCTTGATTTCAGTGTTTAAGACACTATAACTGTGGATTTGTTATTTCCTGAGTTCTAAATCTAAAGCAATAATGAACACTGCAATAAATATTTTACAATGAATAAGTGATTTAAAATTACAGTTAAAGTTGCAATCCTTAAGCTACATATACACAACTTTTTTTTGGCATCAAAAGCCCATCTTCCTTTTCGCAAAGTGTTAAAAATGTCCAATAACTTTCACTGGAATATTCCGGAATATTCCTGGCCTATTATTTATTCTATTGTTTCATTTACTTAGCAAGTAATACGGCAGCACCATCTGACTCAGGAAAAGTTAGCACAAATGCATTGGGTTCCTCCGGATGAGGGCCCGGAGTCCAAGCACCAGCGATGCTTGCGGTGTTCGTGTTTGTGATGCTGTCCGGTCTGCAAGAGAAGCTTCCCCTGCCCATCACGGTTCCGGAGGCGGACGCCGCGGACCTTCCTGTCTCCTCGCCCACCCCGCGTCCCCGGAGGGGAGGGCGGCGGAAGGAAAAGATAGGACGGGCAGCACCGACTCCGAGCAGTATCGGCGCTCGGTCCCCACACCGGAGAGCGGCCGCCGTGACCGCAGCACATCCCACGCTCCCCCGAGACTTGTCCTCAGAGCCCCAGACTCCCGCGCGCGCCCACGGCGGGCTGTCCTCCGCGAGCCCGCGGGTGGAGACAGATGCGGCTCCGGGCCCGAAGCCCGATCGGGTGCGGTGGCCCGATTGGCGGAAACGCGAACTTCTCGAGCGAAGTGAGGTTCGGAGCCGCTCAGGCTCCGGCCCAGACTCGGGACGCCCCGCATGGCACCTCAGGGACGGGCTGGGGACCCCGCGCGCCCGCCCGGGCCCGTTCCCGCCACGCTCACCTTCTGCTCCTCGGCCGACGCCGCCTCGGGGACCTCGGCGGACATCGTGCTCCCTCCGCGGGTGAGCCGCCAGGGGAGTCGCGATGACGGGGGCCGCCGCCGCCCCCTCCCCACCCCTGGCCGCCGCCTCGGAAGTGGCCGCTGCTTGTGACGCCGCGCCCTGCGACCCCGCGGCACCCCGCCGCGCCCCGACCTCCCCAACCAGTCCTCCCGCCGCGAGACGCCCGAGCACTTCCTCTTCCCTTCAAAGGTCGCGGCGCGCGCTCGCCTCATTTCCGCTCGGAACAGCCTCATTTCCGCCTGGAGGCCGCTTCACGTCCGCCCCAGACTGCCTCACATCCGCCCGGGGCCGCCTCACATCCGCCCGAGGCCGCCTCACATCCGCCCGGGCCGCCTCACATCCGCCCGGGGCCGCCTCACGTACTCCCAGGCTTCCTGGGAACTGTAGTTCGAGAGCCGCGCCGTTTCCCTCCCGCTCTTTGCTTTCTGTCGCGGGAACCTTTATTTCCACGTCCTCAGCCTCGCCGCGTCCCTCTCTCTCTTCCGCCCCACGCCGGCTTCCTGTTGGACGCGCCGGGGCTGCGCGTCTCCTCACCTCCCAGTCCTCTGTCGCAGCCTAGGAGAAGCCGCCTGCCTGCGCCTCTGCGAGTCTGAGCCCGCTCTGCGTGGGTCCACAGTGGAGCGTCCTTGGACAGCAGTTGTCATTACCCCCTTAATGTCACCTTTCCTGCTCAGGCCACCCAGGGAGGGGACGGCGACTGTGTCCTATGGTACTTTACCAAAGCGCTTAGAAGGAAGTAAGATTGGCCCGTAAAAGTTAAACTAGCAAAAAGCTGAAGATAACCCAATTCCGGGGCGGAGGAGCTGTCAAAAGACCTGCGTGACTGGCAAGGGGTGGGAAAACATCAAGGCTCAGCCAGGTGTGAGTCTCCGGGAGAACTGTATTGGGATTGCGGCTCGAAAGACAGGAGTAGGATTGCATCCTTTTGGAGAAGGAAGGAAGGGTTTGTCGGACAGGGGAGTACAGTATTTAAATTAAAGTGTGCGAGAAGCCAGCTCCTGACGGAGCTGTTCTTTGAGAATGTCTCAAACTGGGCCAGCTGAGAAACTTCGTGATCCATACCCACAAGGCGACCTACTGAAGAACCGCCTTCCCTTAACTAGGACTACAGAGAGGACGGGAGGATGCGCTACTTAGGCTAAGTGCAGCATCGAGGAGCAGTGTTCTTAATAATGAACCGTTATTCTGGTGTATATATCTCTCTCCTATACTTGTGAACTTAAGCGTGTTTGTGACCCTAGGTTAAAATCCGATAGACGCACACACAGAAAAAATAGAATATGTGACCTCAGATAAAGAAAACCTGCTCCTGAAAGGCAGTAAAACTCACATGAGAGCAAATTTGAATTTCTGAGCTACAGGTTTTAGTCTGATGGAGAATTCACTGCCGGGTGTGGTGCTGCACGCCTGTAATCCCAGCACTCTGGGAGGCTGAGGCAGGAGGATGGCAAATCTGAGCCCAGCCTGAGCAAATTAACAGGACACAGTCTCAAAATAAAAAATGAGAAACGGTTGGGGGATGTAGCTCAGTTTGAAGGCCCCGGGTTCAATCGCAGTGCCGCAATACATACATACACACGTACGTGCATCAGGGGCGGCGCCCACGGTGAGGGCCTGCCTGGCACCCATCCCATCCGACACACATCTACTGTGTGTCACCTCTCTGCGCCATCACGAACCACGGACGTCACTGTTCACAGCTGCACGCGACCCCAGTGCTGAAAGCGGTTCCCCCGCACGCTTGACTCCAGGATACGAACCTCTTGTGGTCTCTCTCCTCCGGCCATTCCTTCTCGGTCTCCTGGGTTGAGTCTTCCCCTGCCACCCAATGGGAGGATTCTGGCCGTTCTGCCGAGACCCACCTAGTTCCTGCCTGCACAGCCTGGCCTGGGGCTGTCTGGCAGCTCCCGGTGCTGGAAGACCCCACGCCTCGGGGGTCCAGCACAGCAACCACTGGCCTTGTGCTGCTGTGGAACATTTGGCGTGTGCTTGTGCAGCGGAGGAACTGGACGCTGGATTTAACTGAATAATTAGCCACAGTGATGGAATCCCTAGGAAACCCTCTTGGCCTACTCCTTATTTCTGTGGCAAAGTCCTAGACTTGCTGCTTTACCAGAGCGCCCCCTGGTGGGTGCAATGCGTGATGCACAAGATATATCTGGCAGTTACATAAAAATTTGAAAAAGACAAGAGATAGGGATTTTTTGCAGGTTTAGTTGCTCTAGCTTAAGAGTTTATAGGACTTAAAGAGATTATGTCTCACCCCGTTAATTCCTCAATCAGCCAAAGGAGGAAGTCTAGCTGTGCTTTGAGGGTGCAGCAAACGCTGAGAACAGAACATGAAGTGTAATGGAAACATACAGCGAGTGTTCAAGTTTTTTAAAAAATGTTCTGCAGTGAAAGACATTGCCATGAATTCCCCTTGCTTTGAACACACTCACCCCATCGTTCTTTCCAGTTTCTGAAGCAGTTCTGGATGTCCTAGTTCCTGAGAGTCTTTACAAGGTATGATCAAAAACACGGTGAATGCTGCTGCTGAGGGCCATTCAACCAAAAGGCAGCTCCTAAAAACCTGACGCTGTGTCCTCATTCCTCCATTCGCTGGATCTGACACTGCTACCTCTGGCTCCTCCCCAAAGTCAAAATGACCATGTAAGGGAAGCATTTTGAATCAATTCAGGACATCGAGGCAGACAGGACAGTGCAACTAAAGACCCTCAGGAAAGAGGACTGCCGAGCTGCTGCAGAAAGTGGCAAGAGCCACGGGATGAGTGTGTTCAAAGTGAGGGGGAGGATTTTGAAGGAGATTAATGGCAATGTGTCTTTTACTGTAATAATTTTTATGAGATTAAACATTCAGCATGTTTTTCTATCACATTGTGTATCTTTCAATTAAAGGATATTATATTAAGAGACAGAAAAAATGAACTCAGAGAAACCAAGTGAGATACTGTGCACCCCAAATCCTGGAGTAAATAGTGATTTCTATGAGCGAAGCTCAGGACCATTTTTTTTTTTTTTTTTTTTTTTTTTGGTCTTTTTGAGACAGGGTCTTGCTATGCAGTTCAGGCTGGACTTGAACTCACTCTGTAGCCCAGGCTGGTCTTGAACTCATAGCAATCCTCCTGCCTCAGCCTCCCAAATGCTGGGATTACAGGCATGCACCACCACACCTGGCTGGACCACTCCTTGAGTAAGGAAGCCAGGCAGCTTTCACGGCAAGTGGTTGCAAGTGGAACTTAGAGAAAGGAGGATGTCACTTCTGCAGGGACTTAGTTGGAATGGGAAATTTTAGAATGAATTAAAAAGAAAAAACAATGAATAATGGAATGGGAGTTGTCTGGAGAAGACTTTAAAAACATCCAATCTTTACAAGCTCATAAAATAGTCAAGAAAACGTGTTCTCAGAACTTCCCTCGGCAGTATTTGCATGCCTGCTGACAGTACGCTAAGGAGAGCAGCCTGTGAGCTGCCGGTTTTTCTTCTCAAAGGTTATTTCAGTTTGGTTTTTAAAATCAAAGTCATTTTCTGTTTCCCCCCAAGGATTTGTAGGCACTGTCTTACTGTTTTTATTGCTTACCAGATGGATAATTAGAAACTGCATTTGTAAGAGCGTTGATGAAAAGTATATTTTTGGTGGAAAATAATGGGACAAAGTCAAAATGCTGGTGTAGCGAAGTGGAAAAGGCATAGGTTTAACCTGGATTTGAACTCGGATCTTCTACGTACCGTCAGTAGCACCTTGGGCACGCTGGTGCACTCTGCATGGTCTTAAGGACTCTTGGCCTGTCAGAGCTTCTATACTGCAGTGCCCACATTCCAGGGCTCTGGGCTGATGCTGACGCCATCCAGACCTGCCGGTGTTCCTACTGCTCTGAAATGCCTATTGCCATCTGGACTGATCCCAGGGCTCAGGTCTGGGCCATACAATGCACCATATACCATTTTTCTTTTCTTCTAGTACTGGGAATTGAAACTGGGAGCTTACAGAGCTGCACTCCCAGCCCTTATTTTATTCTGAGACAGGGTCTCGCTATGTCTCCCAGGCTGGCCTTGGACTCCTCCAGCACAACTGGGATTACAGGTGTGTGCTACCAGGCCCTGCTCTGCCAGGTATCCAATTTGTAAGTTACCACGCCTGGAACATGGTGGATGCAAGAGCAGAGGTGAGGGAAGGACGTTAGCTTTTACTTTATAAACTTGCATAGTGAGAAGTTTTAAAAGAAATATCTACTATGTAATTTTAAAATATTAACAAGAATCACTGCTGCTTTCACAAAATTAAACGGGAGCGAGGGGCAATCACAAGGGTAAAGCATTTGAAGGAGGACCTTTCCCCTTTTTTAGCTGCTGGGGAACAGCTGGAAAGGAGCACGTCAGGACAGGGCCTCCCAGCTGTTTCCCTTTTCAACACTTTCTAGTATCTCCATCCTCACGACAGAGCTTAGCATCTCACCTTAGAAAGTCTGCAAAGACCTGCAGCTGATGGACGACCTGTAGCTCTTTCCGGAGCGAGTTGCTGGTCATGATCCGTTAGCCTGCAGAGCCACGGACCACGCAGAACGCAGACCTGTCCTGCCCACCCCAGGCTGCACCTGCGTCTCACTGCGACATAGCGACGGCAACTTTGAACACACAGATGCATAGTGCAGGCTGACTACAGAAGAGCAGGAGGACCAGTGTGACAGAGAGAGTGTCCGGGCAAGAGCAGACAGGTGCTGGGCAAGCAGACTTGGCCCAGGATAATAGGCAGCAGAGACCTTCAAAAGGGAGGGACGACATGACAGCAACGCTTCCTTGTGCCACCCTGCCAGGGACAGCCTTAGGTGCCCAGGGCTTCACGCAGTGCTATGCTTTGGGCATGGACTGAGTGCACCCAGCTTCCTGGGCTGGCAGGTGTTCCAAGGAGGAAACTTAGTCTGAGCATAGCGTTGAGAGATGGAGCCTTTGGGAGGTAATTTGGATCATCCTGGAGGGAGCCTTAGTAACTCTTGATTGGATCCTAGTGGCTTTAGAACATAAGCCTGGGTTCAGCGGGCCCATCCTTTATTTTTCTACTGTAAATTTGTCCTTTAGTGTAATAGTAGCCGGCTGTGTGTCTCAGTACCTTCCCCTGAAGGATACAGAGAGCAATCTGTGTGTTTACCCACTTGGTATGACAAAGAGCAAGAAGTGTGCAGGTGTGCAAAAGTTTGGACCCATCTCTATCTTCCATCTAACTGGTTTTGCATGTTTACCTGAGCATCACAGAGGGTCCAAAAGACCCACACCACTCCAGGATTTGTTAAAAGAAGTTTTTTTCTGGTTAAGTAGCCTAATTCAGTACAATGGCTCATGAAAAACCTGATTTGCAAGTTTTGGAGGAGGTCAAAAGTGAATCATCAGATTACTCGTGCATGGAGGATAAAGATGATCCATTATAGTAAAACACATGCCTTCATAACAGAAGGGTGGTGTGGGTGGGTGATGATGATGATGACGACTTTGACACTGGCCATGTGAGCCAAAGTTCCTGTGACAGTGAAATGGAGCAAGAATCAACTGGTGCAAACACAGGGCATGCAGACCTCCTTGATTCAGATGACAAAGAAAACAGCAATATGAGTACATATATGACTAGTCAAAATGCTGTGAAATGGTCACGCAAACAAATAGAATGATCCAATGTTAGAATTAGGTCCAAAAACAGAGTGAGGGTCTTGGAGGGGTGAAACTTATTAGACAGAATGCCAGCACTGCCATTCAATGTTGAAATTTGTTAACAGATGAAATGCTACAAGATGCTGTGAAATACACAAAGGCTGAAATGCAAGTAAAACACTCTGTGTGCACCAACAGCCATACTCAAAACTGTATTTATTATGACACCTCACTAGCCGAACTGAAAGCATTCATAGGTCTTGGCACAGATTTCTCATGGTGATCACAGGAATGTAAGAGATGTAAGAGATGGAAAAGCAATGGGTCAAAATATGGCATAAAAATTGATGCCCTTGTAGATGCAAAGGCTTATTATGCTTTCAGTTTAGACATTTATCCTGAAGCTCAGCCATCAGGTCCATATTCATATAGTAATAAACCCAATGATGTGAACAGACTTGTTGCTCCCATCTCCCAAACTAATCAGAATGTGACATTCGACAATTCGTTTACTGGGCTGGTGATATGGCTCAGCAGCATAAGTGCCTGCCGGGCAAGCACGAGGTCCTGAGTTCGACTCCCGCCTGGTACCTGCATATTAAAAAAAATAAATAAATAAAAAACAGTTGGTTTACCTATTTCCAATTGATGTTACATTTGCTAACAGAGCACAAGTTGACCAGCACAGGAACTGTACACAGGAACAAAACAGAAATTCCAAATGAAATGTTGCAATTTTTTTTTTTTTTGTCTTTTTTAGACAGGGTCTCACTATGCAGTTCAGGCTGGCCTTAAACTCACTTTGTAGCCTAGGCTGGTCTTGAACTCACAGAGATCCTCCTGCCTCAGCCTCCCAAGTGCTGGTATTACAGGCATGTGCCATTATGCCTGTATATGGCAAAGAAAAAGCAAACTCGTACTGCTGATGTCAACATTTCACCATGATGGAAATATTGATAGGGAAACCTCGACAAAACAGAAGCCTGAGGTGGAAATTTTCTACAAGAAAACCAAATAGGGCCAGTGAGATGGCTCAGTGGCGTAAGCGCCTGCCTGGCAAGCGTGAGGTCCTGAGTTCGACTCCTGGAACCCACATATGAAAAAAGGGCCAGTGATATCGCTCAGTGGCACGGGTGCCTGCTGGCACACAAGGTCCTGAGTTTGACCCCCAGTACCCACCAAAAAAAAAAAAACGCAAACCAATTATGAAGTAGATGTTGATGAGTTATGCAGCAACTATGATGTCACTTGAAACACACAGCATTGGCCAATGGCTGTGTTTTACTTGATCCTAAACATGTGGCATAGTTTGATAGTTTACGAAGAAAATAGTAAGTGCAAAATATCATGGAGAAATTTTCTTAGCAGGTTGGGACTGGAACTCATAAGAGATCATTTACAGCAAAGGAAAAACCAAAGTGTTTCTGCTCAGAGAACTACGCAAAAAAATTGTGGAGCACACTGGTGAGCTGGCAGTGAACAGGCAGGCACAGCATCATGAAGAACCACTATGACAACAGGAAAACAAAAAAGATGTCAACTGTGCCCTATGAGAAAGGACAGGAAAACAAAATATATGTGCTATCAATGTAAGTGATACTTGTGTATGGAACATACAGTTGTCATGTGTGAAGTCTGCCTTGGGTGTGACAGTTGAAGCAAAGCTTATTTCTGTGGTAGACTTTTATATTTATTATTTTTTTTTTTTGTGGGTACCAGGGGTCAACCTCAGGACCTCACGCGCCAGCAGGTGCCCGTGCCGCTGAGAGATATCACCAGCCCTTTTCTTCGTATGTGGGTTCCGGAAGTCGAACTCGGGATCTTGTGCTTGCCAGGCAGGTGCTTATGCCGCTGAGCCATCTCACCGGCCCCTAGACTTTTGTATTTACACTGTAGTTCACATAGGTTTTTATTTTTGATGTTATCTTTTAGGTTTTGTAAGCAAGTAAACAGCAACAGAAAATGTTGATGTCTATTCTAAACACACAATACATATTAAGAATTTATTTTATTGATATTTTATGTTCCTGTTAACTACACTGTATGATAAAAACCTCCTGACAAAACAGCAAGACAACTGACATATCAAGTACGTCCTACAAAAAGCCAGGAAAGCAAAAGCCTTGTGCTGTCAGTGTGAGCGACACGTGCGTAAGGAACGTGCTATTGCTGTCACGTGCAGAGTGCCGTGGGTGTGATAACTGAAGACTATTTTTTTGTTGAGTGCTATTGGTATTTTCATTGTAGTTCATATAGGAATTTGTTTCTGATGTTCTTTTTTAGAGCAGTTGATGTTGAAAAATTAGACATTTTATGAACACTCTACAAATATCAAAAACTCGATACTTTATTTTTGTGTTTTTCTGTTACTCATTGTTTAATATAAAACTCCTAAAATTAAAATTAATAATTCATCAATAGAAATATTGGAAAGAATAAAAGCGGGTCCCTGAGGACAAAAAAATCAGTCTTACGCCCCGAGGAGTACAGAGTACGAGAAACCAGAAGAGTGGTAGACAGAGACGCACGCGCACACGCTCACTCTGCCGCCCTGTCACGCGCCCTGAGCTGCCCGGTGCACCTGGGACTCTCCCAGCAATAGGCCCTCTCTGGACGCAGCAACCTGGCCATGTATCTCTAGAGCCACGAGCAAAAGTAAACTTTTCCTGCATAATTTGTGCAGTCTGTGATAGTTATCAGCAACAGAAAACCAACTAATAGAGTCAACGTCTTCGATTTTCTAAAGCATGCCTAGAAAGGTCAGAAGACACAGTGGACAGAGTCCCGGGAGGACTGCCCTCTGGTGTCCACAGAGACCCTGCGCGAACATACTAGTTTTGGGGTAAACCTCACTGGAGAAGTCAAACAATAACAAAAACAATCAATATTGACTTTTCTCCAATGTTTAGTAAGTCTAGGTACATCTAATGAAATACTTATTTAAAAAATTAGGGCTGGGTATGTGGGTCAGTGGTAAACCATGTGCCCAGCATGCTCAAGTTGGAAGAATGAGGCAGGAGGATCTCGAGTTCGAGGCCAGCAAGACTGTCAAACCAACCAGCCCAAAAAGCGACAAAAACACCCTTGGACTTAAGACCCACCTACATACCGCCTCTGTCTGTCTGTCTCTATACACACTGTACACACACAGGCGTAAAAGGTAATTAGAACCATAACTTAAAAAGAGCAGGAGCACTAAGGCCACTGTCGCCCGTCTTTTCCAGCATGGAGTCCCCGTCCCAAGTTCTTCCTACACCACCTGGAGATGAACAACAAACCTTCATAAATTTGTATGAATGAAAAATGTTGAAAGTTTTAAGGAACACAAATAGCCTTTTTTCCTTTTAACCAGCATTTTAAAAGAGTTTTACAAGAGGCTCTGGTCTGCCACCCCACAGCCCATGGCCACACCCGCACTCGAGGGGCCTTTGTGGGCCCAGCCGCAGGCGGGGTCAGCCGCCCGAACCCCGCTACTCCCCTCTCTCTGCTGCTCCCACAGCCCCAGTGCACGGGCTGGAAGCGCGTTCTTCTCCAAGGCCCCCCAGCCCTCCATCGGGCTCCCTGGCTGGGGGCACTGCCAGCGGCCTCTGCGGCGACCCTGAACCGGGAAGCCACGCACTGGGAGCACCTGGACACCAGCCCACCGTGGGAGCTGCCGGATGTGCTAAGTCGCCCAATCACGTAAGTGTCTCAACTAAAAATAAAACCCAAATACACTTTTTTAGTTTTCTGGCATATATTTACAATATAAATACTAATTTGTTTTCAAAGTACATATTTTAACAATTTCAGAAAATTATCTAGCAAGGGACAGTTTAATGTAAAGCCTCTCGAGTAGTGATTAAGGAAAAATAGAACCGTCTGAGGACAGGGAGCCTACTGGAACAGGAGCGCGACGCTGAACTTGCAGGGGACCGGGGACGCCCAGCCCGCACCCGCGGTCAAAACTCAGTGTGGGAGATAGAAAAAGCACGCATGCTTGCATAGTGCATTAATCGTAGAGAAGCTCAACAGTTCATTCTCATTTTCAATAGTTTAAATGAATAGCACTTAAAACACATCACACAAAATTAAAGACTTGTGCATATATTTCAGATTCCAACATTAATGTCAAAAATACATAGTATGATTTTACGTAAGATTTGTGCTACATTAGAACACTATGGACAAACATCACTTGAGTATTAAGGAAAACATTAAATATTAAATAACAGAAATGAAACGTGTAAACACTAACTAACAGGGCCTTTGCTACTGCAACGTGTCCAGCGAAGTGGTTTCCCCAGGAAGAGGGGCGGGCGCCTCCTTCAGGGCCCTCCCTAAACCGTCTGGGCTCCGAGAGGGTCCGCTCCCCACGCTGTCAGTTCGCTACACCGCACTCTGCGCGCTTCTTCACCTCAGAGCCAGGGACTGAGTGACACTTCCACTTGTCACTCCTGGTCAACATCGTGGTGAAAACTGGGGGTTGGTTGGCGACTCAGTGTAGGATTTGAGTTCGTATGCAGCACCGCTATCGACCTCCATGGACTTTCTAGAGAACAGGAGCCGCACGTCCCTGTGGAGGTAGATCTTTCCAGATTTAGAACTCTGGAACCTGAGCAGAGAGACAGAGAGAGAGACATTTTAGGGAAAGGTTCTTTAAAACAAATCAGCTTGAATAATTACAATTTCAAAGGACAATCTATACTAATACAAGAGCAGCAAGGACCGATCTTGCTGCAATACTAGACACACTCTTGCGTGACACAATTGTAAGCCGTCCAGGCACCTGCTTCTAATTCAGATGCCCCCTTGCTCTTCCCTAGAAACCCTCCTTCCCCCGCGACCACGGGCGGCTCTCCTCTACAGCGTCCTCTCAGCCCCGGCAGCCGGCCACTGCCTGTGCTCGGCGCCCCTGCCTCTTCTAGACTCACGGACTGACCCGTTTTAGCACGTCAGCCTCCTACGATTTGGGTTAGATTAAAATGGTTCCCACACTTGAGAGTCACTACAGAAAATTTAGCTTTGAGACAGTCACAGGTAAGAGAAGGGCGATCGTCAGCAGTGACCAGCTCAGTCACACCTAACCAGCACCGAGTGGAGAGGAAAGCTGGCAGTGAGATGACAGCGGCCGTCAGAGATGCTTCTGTCCCGCTGCTGTCTGTCGCGCAGTGCCAGGGGCTGGAGTCTGATCACAGCCGTGCCTGAGGGCCGACGACAGCGCTGTGTCCCGTCCGCCGTGCGCCCTGCGTTGAGGACCTCACTCCAGACGCAGGGCAGAGCTCTGCCGAGGCCGCCCTCCCGCGCTGAAGGGGAGGGCGCCGCTCTTCCGCCCAGTGCCTCACCCAGGGAAAGCACCGTCTCTCTTCCAGGACTGAATTTCACTCTAGTGAATGCTGGTTCCCCACAGCTACAGCTGCTAAACTTCAAGGGCGCTTGGGTGACTGCCTGCCTGGCCGCGGGAGCCACGCGGTAAACAAACGCGTGGAGAGGAACCGGGTTACACGAAGTGTAATCAGCTAGCGCCCAGGTCGGGCTGGGAGGCGGCGGCATCTTCAGTCGTTTCCAGTCTGTTTCGGGCAGATTTTCCCTCGCCCTGTGCGCCTCTCCTGCGAGGCTCACGCAGGCAGCGTCCAGCTGGCCTCAGGCGCTGTCGGTGCCAAAGACCGCCCAGCAGAGAGGGCGGCCCGCGGGCGTGGGGCTTGGGGAAGCAAGGAACCGGTGGACTTCCACTTCCCCAGGGTCGCCGCTGTGGGCAGGTCTGCAGTGAGACGGGGTACAGGGGCTCCCCACTGGCCCTGGTGGAAGATGCTGGTGACCAGCACGGCTCCTCGTGGTACGAGCCGGTCTCAGATGCGCGGGCCTGAGGTAACGGAAACTTTCAGTGGCAGGAACCAGAGCATGGCTGGCGACAGGGCAGGGAAAGGCTCTGCGCCCTCAGCCACTGCTCTGCTCCCTGACCGACAGCTGCGCCAAGACCCGGCCCGAGGCCTGGCCTCAGAGGCGAGCGACCCGGGCCAGCGCAGGCACGCGCTGCCCCCCGACCGAGAGCCGGGGGGGGGGGGTGGCAGGGAAGGTATTTCTGACGGAACACCGGGGTGTCCGCTCGGACGCGGCGCAGATGTCCCGGGATCCGCTTCTGACCCGACACCCGGAGCAGCTGGGCCTGCCACGCCCGCCAGCAGAGGACGTGCTCAGCAGGCCCCGGGCGCTGCTCCAGGTACTGTCACCAGGGTTCTTTTAATAAAACCTCTGGGTCTGTCCTACGGCAGCACATGTTCGCATCCCCGCATCATCACCTCAGGTGGATGAGGTAGCGTAACAAGCGCTCTTCCGCGTGCCGGGCGCGCTCCTGGCTGACGCTTCTCCTGGCCTCCGGCTTCACAGGCACGGAGAAGGTCCTCTGGCGCAGGAAGGTCTGGTGGCTGGCCGGCATGCCGCGCAAGTCATACATCACAACAAACATCTTCACCACGGTCTTATTGGGGTTGAATAAGGTCTGAAGAGACAACAGAGAGACTATTCTTCAAGAGCAGTGACCTGCTGGCGTGACTCAGATGGCTGCGCCAAAATTAAACAGGCTCTTAATAGTAACTCATCCCACCGGATGCCCCTGGCAGTTACGGACTAAAGTTAACATTCAATACTGCTGCCAAGGTTTGACCTTTTATTTCACAATATTATAAAGTCCTGTAATAAATCAAATCTTTAGTTATAAATTTCATATTAATAAAAAATAATACGTAACTTTTTTCCTGGTTTAGATCTTCAGAAATAGTTCTCCAGCAAAATACACCCTTTTAGGGTTAAAATATTTTAGTTCCGTAATTTCAAACTTTAGCTTTGCTGATGACTATCAAATGAAAAATTCTCAAAGCAGAATATTAAGTTTTCTCACATTTTAATGGTGAATAAGCAGAATTTAAAAAAAATATGAGTTCGGTAAAACTAGAATTTTTAGTGTTTTATGTACATATAGTAGTAAAACTAAAAGTGCTCGGAGAAACTTCTATTTGAAATTCTTTTCAGGTTTGTAAAATATATCTCATGATTAGATCCAAAGTAGGCTAATAACATTTCATGTTCTCACACTTGAAATCATTTCAAAATTTGTAGCAACATTAGATTTTTAAAAAAATCAGTATGATTATAGACCCAAATGTGTATCCTTAGTGAAGACTGAATTGAGTTCAAAGGGTTCCTGGCTGTGAATAATCGAAAGAAAAACTTTTAGCAGTGCTGACTTTTAGGTGAACCCCCGAGCTGCTGATCTAACTGACCAAATTACCAACACCTCAACGGCTAAGTTAGTGCCCGGGCTTTCAGAAGCGCGTCCATGGCGCTGGACGTCACTCGCTGCATCAAAATGAAGACTACACCAACGTTACGGTCCAGTCCCACAGCGCAGTGAGCCCTCAGATACACTACTACGTTCCGCACCACGACCAGCAAGCAGGAGTTCAGACACGACTACACGGAACGGAACCACGGGAGGGGCGAAACCGAGTTTCCAGTGAGAATGAACTCCTTTGGCTGGTGTTCCACAGGCGAGAGGCCAACGCACCGTGTCGGGTCAGCGTGTCACTGTTAGGACAGCTGCCAGCTGGCTGGCAGGGACCCGACGCGGACAGAGGTGTCACTCCTGTAGTTCAGGGAATTCATGGGACAGAAGTCACACTTCATTCCGCAGTGTTGCCTGCTCAGTACACACAGGTCCTGCACGGCACTGCGTTTCCCTCTGTGCAGTGTGAAGCATGCACGTGTGGCCTCCCTGCAGTGCTGGCAACAGTGAGAGGCCCAGGGTGACACAATGCCTGCTGGGCCTGGCCAGACCTGAGCACCTGGGCTCTGGGCGACTTTCCAGTCTCCCAGCTCCACACAAGACCTGAGCAGACCTGGAGATGAGCGCGAGCACCCTGGGTCAGACTCCACCGCACTTGGCTTTCGGGTCAGACGCTGCCTCTGGGATCACCGATCAGGTGACCAAGAGCTGCTCTGGGCAGAAGGGCAGCTCCAGACTAAAGGGCAGAGGCCTCCTCTGCCTGGTCAGACTAATGTTTCCACTTAGTGTCCTCATCTTGCTAGATCAAATCATTCCACCATGGACACTATCATTTTGTGCTCCAAGTTTTCCTGCCAAAGCAATACCGATATTTGGGGTCTCCTTTTAAACAGATCAATCTCAATATGGCTTCTCATAGTAAACAGAAGGCACTGATAATGCTAGGTTCTAATTATATTGAAAATAGCTTTAAGTTGTGCTGATGGTCATAGACTATTTTTCTAAAGCATTCACCTTCATTATTCTATTAATGCTTTCCTTTATGGAGCCCCCAAGGGCCATTCCTGGGCAGAGCATGGAAACTCCAAACCAAGCTGCAGCCCCACTGTTACTTACCAAAGTCGTTGCGCAGCAGTAGCAGGAGAAAGGGCTAAGTTCTATATGTGTGTGAGAGAATGATTATTGCAATTGTAGGCTAGAAAACACATACCACTTGTATTGTTCCTGAAGGAGGTACTCGATAACCCCTTTTACCAAGGGACTCTAAAGTAATCACACCCTTGAAATAAAAGAAGACAAATTGAGTACAAACTGATGCATATATACACAAAGGACTAAAACAACACATCATGTAGTTACTAAAACTGCAGAATTCTATTTCTACAGAAAACATGCAAATTGAATTAATACAAATACATTCTATGAACATCAAATAGCAAGGCTCCCACCCTGAAGAAACACTTCACTGTTCTTCCTGGAGATGCCGCAGTAAGTGATATGTAACACCAACAGCCACACTACCGGAAATCTCCACTGTGATGTGAGACAAAAAGACGAGTTTCTTAACCAAATGGAAATAAAGCAAAGTCACAGGATCATTCCCGTGGATCTTAGGGGAGAGAGGGAATGAAGAAACAAAACAGTTTATTGTTCTTTGGGCATGTAAAGAGTAAAGAGAGTAGGAGGGTATAAGTCTCGGCCAAAAATGAAGTAATTCTTTAGTCAAGGAGTTAAGTAACATCTGAATTCTGACTACGAAAGGAGAGAGAGAAATAAAGAACAAAAAAAGAGAAAAGAAAGGAAGGGAAGAAGGGAGAAAGAGAGAGAAAAGGAAAGTAAGGCAGGAAGGGAGGGAGAAAGAGAGAGATGGAGAAGGAAAGAGGATATTCAGGGGTTTGTGGTTCTTGCCTGATAATTCATAGAAGAGATGTTCAAGGCAAAAAATAGGAAAAGGTTTAATCAGCAACTTTCAAGACTGTGGTCTGTTCTACATAAAAGCTATAGAAACCTATTTTCCAAGGATTAACTGTTTCTTCAAAAATAACCTCATGCCATGTTGTGTCAGTCGGGACCTTCGTAAACTATTGCTTTTCAGCCATTTACTTACTAAGAGATCTAAGAAACCGAATTGATTTTAAATCAGAACACAGTGGATTAAAGGCCAACAAGCTAAAATGTGAGTCAAGGTTGAGGCTAAACCCAGGTTATTGCACGAGAGAGACTCCCACAGGGGTGAGCGGGAGTCCCCGGGGCCTGGCCCCCAAACAGCAGCAGCCCGGGTGCGTGCGTGTCCTCCCCGCCAGCGCGTCCTCCCCGCCAGCGCGGGCAGCCCCGCCTGCGGGCCGCGAAGCTCCCTGTGAGACGCTGCAGGGGCTCTCACTTGAGGAGCACAGCTGTAGTACAAGCAGCTGTTTTTCTGAGAACTCCAAACAGTGCCCAAAAAGTGTAAGTTTAAACAAGAGAAATTAAAATGAAAGTGTGAAACTTCTAATAGTCAGGGGACCAGATGACTGCAGGGGGTCACTGTGATCATTCACTCTGCTAACTTTATGTTATTTTTTTTTTTGGTACCAGGAATTGAACTCAGGACCTTGCGCTTGCCAGGCAGGCGCTTGTGCCGCTGAGCTCCATCCCTGGCCCTGTGCTTACTTTAAAGAACAGTGCCCCTCCCCTTATGTGAACTTGGCGACACTTCCCCTGGAGTTAGGTGCTGAAGTAGAGGAACCACACGCCCAAACACGCCAGCCTTCTGTCAGAGGGACGGAGAAGCAGGCTGCCTGTGAGCCACCTCTTTTGGGTTTGGAAGGTAGCCAGGGCTGGGAGGTAGAAGGAGGGGACATACAGGAAGGGAGGGCAAGGTTCAGACCTCAGAATCCCTCCGCTCCAAGTGCACAGCCCTGAGATTCAACTGTGAAGTTAACGCGTTAATACGGGGAATCTTCTGGGGAATGGGTGTTGAAAAGACACAGGCAGCTCTCCAATCCAACCGTCAGATGGTCGTTTAAAGGTGACGAGAGTGTCAACAAACCAAAGCTTTAACTGCTCTTCCTTCTCATCATCTGCTCCACGTGGCTAATGAGGGATGGCACGTGCCACTCTCCACGTAGGAGCCCTGTGGGGACCTGCTGTGCATGACACACACAGTACCTTTCCTTCTCCTAGTGCCAGGGAGAATAAAACACACACACACCTGCACCTGCAAGAGCAGTGCTGAGGGTCTCACCACCACGGGCAGCCCGACGCCCTCGCCACAAATACATCCAGGAGAACCCGCAGGCAAAACTACCTCCCTGCCCGCACGCACCCGTCAGCACGTGCAGTTCTGATGGTTTTACAATACCGTAACAGCAACCAAGTAAACTCACAAATGACTGTAAGTTTTCTTAAAAAGACATTTAAGTTTAGGGCAACATGTAAAACAACAATTTCCCAATAATGTAAGACCAGTAGTAGCTCTGGCAAATTAGAAATTTCAGAAAGGGGGCCGGTGAGATAGCTCAGCAGCATAAGCACCTGCCTGGCAAGTGCGAGGTCCTGAGTTCAATCCCCGGTACCCACAAAAAAAAAAAAAAAAAAAGAAATTTCAGAAAGTTACTGGGAAATCATTTGGAATTTTATTAATATTATTAAATTTATTAATTTTTATTTTAACAATTTCATCATTTTAGTTTGTCAGCCTATTATTTATTCCTAGAGAAAATTACCATATTTAAAAATAGAAACCTATTTCCTTCTGGGATTTTAAGACAGGATAATGAAGTTAAATTTAACTAAATTTGGTCAAAATCTTACACAAAAACTCCTCAAATGATCGTGGAATATAAAACAGACAAAATCAAGTGGGAAACTAAAAGAATACCTCAATTTGGTTAACCACAAACAGAAGGGAATTGGGCCTGTGCCTGTGGGTGTTGACAGTGCCTCCGCTCCGTCCCCCGCTTTAGGGACAGTATTTCTGCCTAGTCTCGCCACGACACCGCCTGAACAGCTGAGTGCCGCCAGACAGCATGTGCACGTTCTCCACTGGCTCCCAACTGGAGGCCGCTACGGAGAGCTCTGAAGCCAACCTGAAGGGACCACTTAATGAGATGCCGCTACCATCTCCAGCCACAGAGAGCCCCTCTCGCGCGAGCCATCTGTAAGATCTGCCGCGAGAGCCCCAAGTTACCAGCGAAACACACAGGCTTCTGTGGTCTGTGATGTGTGCTGTCTTCAAATACAATCGATCCTTTGAAAGCAGACTAAACTACCAAGATACAAGTAACATTCCTTGAAGAAAAAATTACTTTTATTCATTTACACTACAAAAGATTTTTGGTCTAAAATTTGGGCTCAGTTACTTGCAAAAGGAACCCTTTGCACTTAGTAAAATGAAAAGGAAGCCAGGGCTTCTCACAAGAGTTAATTAATGCAGTAACCTGAAGAACACTCCTTCTACTCTCTACCCAGACTCGGAGACCCTTCGCACGCGCTTCCGTGCTTTCTGGGGATACCGTGACAGAAAGGTTTTACCTCCTAATCTTTCATTTTTTAAGATATCAGACAAAGTCAAAGAATAATGCTATTTTTTTAAATAAAAAAGTATAGTTCAAATTTCCTCTTGCTCTTGAATTTCACTCAAAAATATGTATTTGAGCTGATTTCTAGCCGAACCGCCCTCTTCCTCTAAGCCGCCCTCCTGGCCAGCGGGGACTCTGCACCGCGGTCCTGACCCCCTCCCTTCCTCTCACTGTGGGCCAGCAGCTCACTGGGGGCCGACACGGCGTCCCTGCAGCTGTCCTGTACCAGAAGCCTTCCAGTAGGACAGGTGCGCATGTTGGCACGGGACTCATCTCAGTGGCACTTGCCATCTCATTTATCTGCGACAGCGGACACTTCTCTGCAGCATGTGTGGCAACAGGGCAAGCTTGGCAAGGTGCCCCTGCCTTTGACGTTGCCCACGAATGCAGTACTACTGGAGGAAGAAAACTTCCAATTGTGTCTAAGTCCCTCTTCACAGCTCTTATTAATAATGAAAGACACTGTCACTGATGTTCTTGGGAACCTTGAAGGTAGGGGACAGGAAGTCACTGGCCCAGGCAGTGAGTTAGGAAATCCAAGCAAGAAACCAGGGCTGTGCAGTCCCATGCCTGTGGTGATTTATATGTCTTCAGACTTATCCATAAATGCAGACTCGACTCTATAGCTGATACCATGCACTTGGGAAAGGGTGGCTGTGCGCTCTGGGACGCAGCCACACTTTCTGCAGCTGAAGGCTTATGTAACCTGTGGTCCACTGGGATAAGCAATGGAAAAGGAGATATCACAGGACGGGAGCCCGTGCCTGCACTCTCACGCCTTTTCCCTCTCCTCCCTCAGGCGGGAGGCGGGATCGCAGAGGCTGAGAGCAGGAGAGAACAGGGACGCAAGCCCACAGGAGCAGGGGAGAGAGGACTGCAGAGCAGCCTCACGCAGCCAGCCTTCCCTAACTGGACGCCGTGGAACTGAGGTGCATTCTGTGTGAACTCAGCAAGATGGAACCAGAATGTCACTAAGCTGGAGGTCACATGGAAGCAACACACTCCTGGCACCCTTCTCCGACACAGAGGGACCCGTGTCTGAGCTCGCTCGGCTTGGCCCCTCGCCTGCTCTCTGCCTCTTCTAGGAAACGCTTTACACTCTCAAGCTTTGCACCGAGCATTTAAAGCCTCTTGTCATTCAATTCCCTGATTCTAGCAAAGAATTTAAAAAATACTTGCCATATAAGGAGAGGGAGCGTTGTCGTCAGAAACACTGTAGAACGACACCTCCACTGGGAGGGTCAAGTGCGTGGGGCAGAACACGCCACTGGCCCCCACCTCGGCAGTAAAGCCGTCAACCACCCCGAGGGGGTCTAAACGGTAGTTCAGAACAGACTCCTGCAAGACAGAATAATTCGCGAAAAAGTGAGAGAAGCTCATTTTCCACCTAAGGGAAGGCGTTAACATGCTTTCCAGTGCTAGGACAGCGCTCCTTACCAGTGCCACACGCCTCCCCCAACGATCTGCCTTCCCCAATGATCCGCCTCCCCACAGTTCCTGCCGCTCCATGAGTCTGTCCTCCTCTCGCCATTCCAGCCAACACAGAGCTCTCCTGGAACCTCACCACTTATTCTAATTGTTTAATGTTATTTTTATATCTCTAAGTAAAAAATATGCTCTAAACTGGGAGTGGTGGTGCGTGCCTATAACTGCAGCTACTGAGGAGGCTGGGGCCAAGTCAGCCCGTGCAACTTAGGCAGACTCGACTCCCCATAATGGGCAAAGTAACCCATATCCAATGGCTGCTGGTGTCAGGCTGGACTGAACCGGTGGAAGAAGACAATCACAGGACATGAGCTGAGGGCACGGGACGAGGTTTAGCAATAGAAAAGGTAAGTCACGAAATCGGATGGATGGCCTGCTCGGAGGTTCCTCTGGGTCAGTGTGTTTACAGGCCCCCACAGCCAGGGACCGCGTCAAAACAGCCAATTCCTCTCTGCACACTACAGTGATGAGACTTGGTTCTGTTTCATGAAACACCACCAGTGTGAGTTTAAAACTCAAGTCTCCCAGACCACCACACCCTTCTTATTGCCACAGGTCACCAAACTCAGTAAGAAATATCTTGTGTAATTTACTGAAGAAAGCACCAAACTCCTTATGAAGAGAAGTTATGAATTGGACAGCCGCAAAACTTCTCTATACATTTTCCCTATGTCACTTGAAAAATGTGTGCATAGCTACACAAATAGAATCTCTAAAAACAGTACTACAAAGGTCTCGAAAGCATCTTCGCTCCTCTCGCGTTTTGTGTGTGTACTAGGATGCCCCTGCCCACTGGTTTCTTTGTAGTATAAAGGCCGCAGAGCGCTTGACTCTCACAGCACGGTCTGTGTGATTCTTTTCCTGCGCTGGGCACTGAACCCAGAACTTTTGCACATGCTGCAAGCACTCTACTACTGCCAAGCTACATCCCTAGCTCTTTTCATTTTATTTTGTCTTATTTTTGAGACAGGGTCTTGCTAAGTCACCCAGCCTGGCCTTGAACTCTGGATCCTTCTGCCTCAGCCTCCTGAGTAGCTGGGACTATAAGTGTGTTCCACTGGGACCTGGCTTGCAATTGTAATTCTAAGACAAAGAGGAATGGAGAGTTCAGCATCTCTGAATGTGACGTGTAAAACAATCAACTTAACAAAAGTATCTTTGCTTTTTATTTCCACCAAAACTGTGAAAGAGAGCTTCAAAATTAAAAAAATTATAAAGAATACTGGCAACTCTGGTAAAGGTGTTTACTTCAGTTAAAAATATAAAATTTATTTCCTCTAAAAACACACCAATGAAAACGTCATTAATAGGTTTTGTGTTTGAGGTTGATTTCTAATTGAAGAGAGTGAGCTCTGGATACATCTGATGACAAGCAGCAGGTCCACATAAATAGAGGACGGGGCTCCCGTGACCCAGTGCTCCGGGGCAGCACGGCTGCAGGCCTGGGCAACTTGGCTACTTAAGGAGACCCTGTCTCAAAATAAAAAAAAATAAAAAAATAAAAAAGGGCTGGGGATGTAGCTCAGTGCAAAGGTCCTGGGTTCAATACCCAGTATCCTTCTTCCACGACAAGTATATGTATCAGAGATCTTTAAGCATTTGATTTCTAAAAATTAAAAAAATCTTAGAATAGATCCAGAATTTACAAAGAAGTTACAAATAGAGTACAGAGAACCATTTGACCTTGTAAATCAATCTCCTGGATCATAAAGCGGCTGCTGTCAGCCCACCAGCGTTTTTCCTGGCTCTCAGAGCCAGCCGTTTCTGCTGTGTGTTTTGAGATGGGGCTCTCTGTTCCCCAGGCTGGTCTCGGACTCCTGGGTCAAATGATCCTCTGCCTCACTCAGCCGGCGGAGCAGCCAGGACCACGGGAACATGGTGCCGCACCTAGTGACCAGAGGAGCTGTGCCAGCTAAGCAGTTATGGCCAAGTCTCTCCTCCGGGCTAACCCTGAGTCACCAAGGAATTCCACCAGCTCCCCAATTCTAAGACATCACCGTGACGATCCTTCCAACTTCCCTTCTCGTGAAAATAAAACAAAATAAAAAAGTAAACCCAAGGCCTTGGAAAAAAACCCTTGATTTATTTCCTTTTAACAAAGAAAGTTTTAAAAAGACATAAATGATACCCTTAACTTGGTTAAGAAACTTCAACTCTTAAAATAGCTTTAAATCACATTACCTCAAAATTTCCTAGGAGACTAAGACTTGTTATGGGTGGAGCACTAGAACTCAAAAAAGGTTTCTCATGAATATCTGGATCATCTTCAATGTTTAAACAGTGTCGAGGACTATTAAAACAAGCAAAAAAAAATTAATCACAAGAGTTTCTTATTTACATTTGTATAAAATTAATTTAGGAGAATCTGAACAATTTTACTCTAACTGCCATAATAGAATATCAAACTTTAAAATATAAAACGTCTAGTTTAAAATTTGTATTTATCTATCCTTGTCTACCTACCTACCTACCTATCACATAGGGCAGCTATTGGAAATATACGATAGTGCAGACTCATACCAATCTTCATTTTCAAGGTGTAAATATGAATACAAAGGTAAAATATAACTAAAGAGTATAATCTGAGGGCTGAGGATGTAGCTCAGGGATTGAGCACTTGCCTAGCTTTTTTTTTTTTTTGCAAAGGAATAAAAGGTAAGATTAATGACCAAAATCCAGGCATGGTGTCACATGCCTGTAATCCCAGCACTGGGGAGGCTGAGGCAGGAGGACTGCCGTGAGTTCGAGAGGCCAGCCTGGGCTACATAAGCAAGTTCAAGGCCAGCCTGCACTACATAGTGAGACCCTGCCTCAAAAAAAAAAAAAAAAAGATTAATGACCAAAAATATATAAATGTACTTAAATGTTAAAGCAAGTTGCTCATTATAATAACCAACATACAGCTGTGACCGCCTATTTCTTCCTTATCCTCAGTAACTCCGAGTGCATAGTATCATACTGAAAATAAAAGTCCTGTGATTTTTCTCTTTATGTTAACATCACTTACTGTGAAAGACTAAAATTTTGTGAAACTGTTTCATATTCACAAATTTTAGGATAAATACCTTCTAGATGATAAGCTTTTCAGATGTAGTAATGACGAATCCAGATCAAAGCAACCTGATTGTGTTTTTCTTTGAGGAACCTAAGGTCAAAATAACCATTTGTGGTATTAAAAAAGACTGCAGTTTCTTCTTGAATTGATAAAACACTTTTCAAACAAAAGTTAAGCATATCTTTAATACAACTTCTCCTAACAGCATACTTCAAATAATGCTATTTATTACATAGTTTCCTTACATTCTCATTTTATTAGCTTGTATGAAAAACATAATTAATAAAGGTACTTTAGGTTTCAAGTGTTTAAGAATTGGAACCGTTTTTTTCCCACAACTAAATCTCATGTGGAATTATTACTTTTTAAATTTTATAGACTTCTGCATGGAGGTAGTTGGAACGGAGACAGCTCTGAAGTAAAAGGGGGACAAAGATCAGTGCAAGAAGGCCGGGCCCTGCCTCCTCTGCTCGCCCTGCCCACTGGCCCCGGCCCAGGAAGCCAGCGGTGGAAGAGGACAGCGTGCTGGACTCCCACACCAGTGCAAACCGTGCGTGTCACATCCAGGACGACTACTGCCTCCCTCAAAACACCCTAACATGGAAGAGCCAAACGCAAGTTAAAGAGAAAATCATGTTCAACATGGCAGTTAGAAAGATCTGTTTTTAGAATATTAAGTATGTATAAAATATCTGACTCACAGATGACACTGGAAACCCTGAACATCACAGTTCTGAGCGTCGTCTAAGTTCACCATGCTTATGTACTGTGGTCAGAACTTAGCTGTGAAATTTTCAACTTAAACTCTGAGGCCTTCAATTCTGGACAGTCCTCTAATTTCTTCTAACACAGATTCCTTATTCCATCTAGTCTTTCTTTCAGAATGTCTGCATTTGTCATTCTATCCTCCACGGCTCTTTCGGATCTCACCTGTTCTTCATTTTTGTACCACATTCTAGGTGCTTTCTACACGTCTGTCTACTTCCTCACCAAGTTCCCACTCGGCTGGTTCTAGGCTACTACTATCTTACCCTTCAGAGCGTGTGTGTACACACACTTCATATGTTCTTCATGTCTAGAGTTTCTGTTTCTTTTCCAAATCAACATGTTCCTTCATCTTAATTCCCTGGCTTTGCCTTCTCTTAGCTCTACAGTGCTAGAGGAAGAAGTATTTGTAACTCCCCTGCGGGTTGCTCTAACAGGGTTAAACTTGAATCTCACGTTTCTTCTTCCTGCTGATTCTGTGCCGGTGCGGTGAGGCCATCTGTAATAAGAGGTGACTGACTTTTAAGCAACTAAGTCCGAGGCAGTGTGGGCTGTGGATAGGGGCTGCCCGCTTCCTCTGCCGGCCACAACAGGTTCCACAGGATCGAATTTAACACCACTTAAATATTCTTCAATTAAAATTCAAATAAAGTGACTTGCAAACATTTCCAATGTTTGCAGGTATTCAGCATGAAATAAGAGAAAAAACATTTACAGGACTTGAGAGAAGAGGCAATCCGGTTCGGGGGTGAAAGGCCCGGGTTGAAGTTCCATCCAAGGAATGAAAGTTAGGCTTTTGCCAGACACTCGAGTATTTCAGTGCGGTCCTCTGTGAGGAAAAGAATTGCTTTTCAATGGTGACATTTAAAGACAGCTTACATGCCATTTACAGACCTTGTGTGGCTTTTAGTTTCAGGCTCATCTCTGACACATTCTGAGGTGCCGCATCCCTGGTTCTGAAGCACCTCTACCCTATGCCTACAGTCAAGCAGGAAACCATACCTGTGTTCTTATTTTTCTGTGATATGCTGAAGAAGTGTTCTAAAGCATGCCCAGATAGCTGCCTCATCAACACCTTTACTCAGAATCTAGCATCCAATAGGCTAATAATTTGTGAAAAACAACTACTTAGGAAGAAAAAAATCAGCAGGACATTTTAAAATATAAAATTATGTCAACATCAATAGCCATTTTCAGAGGATTTAATTTGGTGCTGCATGATATGGAAACATCAGAAATATTACAAATTTCAAAAGACATAATACAGTCAAAAGCACCATGTTTTTGATGTGATTCAAGAAACAGGCAAAGCAGGCACGGTAGCAGGTGCTTATAATCTCAGCTCTTTGGAAGCAGAAAGTGAGGCAGGAGTATCACTTGAGCGTAGGAGTCTGAAGCCAGCCTGCGCCACATGGAAACCTTGTCTAGGCCGGGCGTGGTGGCGCACGCCTGTAATCCCAGCACTCAGAAGGCTGAGGCAGCAGAACCACCGTGAGTTCGAGGTCAGACTGGGCTACACAATGAGGCCAGGCCAGACTGAACTGCAGAGCAAGACCCTGTCTCAAAAAGACTCTTGTCTAAAAATTAATTAAGAAGAGAGAGAGAGAGAGAAAACAAAATAAAAAAGGAAGGAGGGGCTAATTCTTAAAAATTGGGCAAACATCGAAAAATCAGAAATTCATAAAACACATGAACAAAAAATAAAAATTGGAAAAAACTAATTTGGAGTGCAGCTTTCCCACATACCGGCGCAGTGATAGTGGGCAAGTGAGCCGCCTGCGCTGGCCCATGGTCCTTCTGTACTGACCGGTGTCAGGAAAGACGACCACCCGCACTGGGCAGGCGAGGGCCAAGAAGTGATGCGTGGGATGCGCACGAGAGCACACATGCACACAGCAAGTGCTCTACAGTCGAGCCTGAAACATGCCCATGAAAACCTAATAATCATAGTGGTCTGAAAAACACCATGGTCAGATTAAGCCTCCCTGCCAGGTACCAGAAAGGATTATAAAAGTATCAATATTTTTTTTTTTCTTTCAAGATGGGGATCTTACCATGCTGCCCAGGCTGGGCTTGAACTCTTAATCCTCCCACCTCAGCCTCCCAAGTAGCTGGGATTATAGGCACGCACCATTGCACCTGGCAAACTAATATTCTTAAAGCCAGGGTAGGTTTTGTGGTAACTGCAGTTTTAGGGAATCTCTTCATTCAGATAGTACACTAAAGGTTTACAAAATAATTATTGGATCGTCACCACACTGAGGCAGGTGAAGGAGAGGCAGGTGAAGGAGAGTCCAACATTCATACTGTCCACTGAGACAGAGGCCTCCGAGCTCAGGGGCACCACAGGTCAGCAAGGGCAGCGCCCAGCGGGCAGCTGGGACGCCGACGAAGCCACAGGAAGCTGGGGAACTTCCTCCTGACCCCACTTACCCTGTCCACGTCCCTAAGGAAGGGAATCAACACAAAGGGCGATGGGAGGCCTCGAAGGCACCAAGCACCTGCACAGGCACATGCTCGTCCCCGACGCTGGAGAGGCACGAGGATGGACCCTGGGCTCCAGGTCAGGAGATGGGGGTGTGCTGAGGGCCAGGTCGGCCTTGAAGGACCTGCACAGACCGCTCCTGGCATGCGAGTCACTCTGAGCCTCAGTTTCCTCATGTCCATCTTATCTGTCCCTTGGCTAAATACCAGAAAAATCAAGTGTTCTCTGATCATGTGATGGAACTGAGGGCAAGCTACAAAGACCGCACTGTGTCAAAGTATCTTTATCCATATTAAATAGCATTCATGGGCAGGTGAGATGGCTCAGTGGCACAAGCGCCTGCTGGCAAGCGCGAGGTCCTGAGGTCGACTCCTGGGACCCACATTAAAAAAAAAAAAATAGCATTCATTCATTCTCCTGAGTCCACAGTGCAAGTACTAAAACTCAGGGCTTCCGAGCAGATGACGAAGTCACAGTCCTTTTAGCCTGAGGGGAAGGGGAAGACCTAAATAACGGACCTGGTGGAATTAAAAAAATTACTGCCATAATAGCTGTTTTTTTAAAAAAAAAAGCACCACTCATTTCTTTTTTTTTTTTTTTTTTTTTTTGTGGGTACCGGGGGGTCGACCTCAGGACCTCGTGCACCAACAGGCACCCGTGCCGCTGAGCGATATCACCGGCCCCTTTTTTGTATGTGGGATCCGGGAGTCGAACTCGGGCCATTGCGCTTGCAAGGCAGGCGCTTATGCCGCTGAGCCATCTCACCGGCCCCACCACTCATTTCTTGACTGATTGTGGTATTGGGATTGAACCCAGGACCTTCACACTGAGCTACACTGTGAGCCCTTTTCTTATTATTTTGAGACAGGGTCTCACTAAGTCGCTAAGTCGCCCAGGCTGGGTTCAAACAGGATCCTCCTGCCTCAGCCTCGAAGGTGCTGGGATCAAAGGCAAATGCTACCACACCCAGCTAGTCACTCCTTATTTTTTCAAACACAAGACCTTCATGTCTTCTGTTTATCTAGCATCTGTTAGAGGAGGATGGCTTTTGGCCAGGGTGCTAACTGCTCAGCAGGTTTAGGGTAGCGGACCGTGGGTTCTGTGAGCAATGGGCACCACGGCCATTACAGCTACATCTTCTATGAACAAAATTCAAGCCTAATAAACAGCTGAGATTCATATTTGAAATGTTAGATGTTACCTACCAATATCTTTGTATTTTTCAGTTGTTCACAAGTAGACAAACAGCCTTTTATACTCTTTCTTTGAGAACAGTTTCGAGTTTTTTCAGCCACTGAATCTTCTTTCTTATCCTCATTTTTTATTTGGTCTGATTTTTTGCATTTGAAACCCTCATTATTTTCACTGAGATAATTTTCTATGCTATTAAGCTGAGTATTTTGCTCGTATGTCTTGGGCTTTGCTGAGTCATTTGAGCAATTATTTTCATACATGTTCAAATATTCAGACATCTCCAACATAGTAACTTTCATATTTGAGTCAATTGTTTTTGAGTTATCAAACTGGAGATTGTCAAAAGGTTCCGGATTATAACTGTCATTGTTTATTATTTTTCCTTTATACTTATTCGTGCAGATCCTTTTGTCAGTACTGTTGTAATCTGAACACTGTTTGTCAGTTCCAGTGCTACCTTCTTGCTCCTTAAACTGTGACTCTGCAAGAGTATTTTCCAATCTGCTGATCAAACCTAAGTTGCTGTCATTGTACTGGGACACATCTGAGGAAGTCCACAGAGCAGCAGCTTTGTCCCGTGCCTCCAGACATGCCCTCGGGACGCCGTCAGGACGACTGTGTTGGTAGTAAGTCCGTACTTGGGGTTTCACAGAGGACTTTTCTTTACTGTTGCATTTAAAAGCACTACAAGACTTATCAGGTAGTGAGCTTTTCCTGTCAGTGCTGTCTCCCAACAAGGACAATTTTGAAGGAGGAAGGGAAGCAGAGGCATCATCCTCGTTCTTCTTCCACAAGTGCCTGTCGTCGCAGGAGCTCCGGAACACTTTGGAGGGAAGGCTGCTGGGGTCGCACAGGTGGAAGCCTGGCCGGGGAGCACGGGACGCTGCGGGGTCAATGTGCTCCAGGTGATGGGCGATCCTGGCGATCACATCCTGCCGCTCCTGCAGCAAGGAGCCTATCAGAGGGTTTGCCTCTCCAGCGCCCTGGCGAGAGGACAGAGCACCAGAGATGAGAGTCTCGCTTTTCGAAGGGTCTGGTTTCCCTCGAATTTTCCCCTCGCTGATGTCTTCTGTGGAGGGGAACTCTGGACCACCAAAAGAAACGGAGAACATGTCTTTACATTTTCTTACATCGGCCCTCTCTCGTGAAGCCTGGTACAGTTTCGGATGCAGGGGACTGGACTCTGGAGTGGCGAATGGGTGTGCGGAAACACGGGAAGCGCTTGAGTCACAATGAATCAGGTGCTGAGCGATTCTCGCAATGACTTCCTGTCGATCCTGAATTAAGGAGTCTATCAGAGGGTTTGTCTTCCCAACTGGCTGCCAGGAGCTCTGGTGGCTGGAGATGCTGGAATCTGCCACCGAAAGTGATTTCCAAGTTCTCATGGATGTTTCATGTGGCTTCATGTCTCCTAGGCCACTCAAGCCCAGCAGACTGGCCTGAGACGTCCCATAGGGGAACTTCTTGCCCACGGCTGGATGCGGCCCAGCATTCCTGGTGGCTGCAGTGTGCTCTGGAGCTGGGCCATCCCTCACGTGCAGCACACTCTCAGGTGCCAAGGTCCAAGTCTGTCTGCCGCACAGACGCTGCGAGCTGTTCGGACTACACTGCTCTGCTTCAGTAGAACTGCGGTGCTGATGGGCTTTATGCTCGTGTTCCTGAATTCTCTCCTCGTAAAGGCCAAGATTACTGTGAATACTGCAGCTCAAGACCGGGTAATTAGACTGTCGGGGTAGGGACTGAACGCTGACTTTCAAGGCCACATTGTGAGAAACGCTGGGGACAGGAAACACGTGTTCAACTGGAGTCTGGGGGAAACGCCACTGTAGGTCTGCGTCAGCAGCCCTGATCCTAGAGTCCAACAGAGAAGTACAGAATCAACAGACTATCACAGCAGGCCTTCACCACCGTGTGCTGTTTTTACCACGTGAACCAATCACGTGATCATCTTTGTAGGGGTTCACTCTTAGCCACTTTACCATCCATGTAATTCTGGTAAAACCACTGCAAGAGAGTGGTACGCAAAGCTCAATATTAGAATTTTAAAATATTTGTCAAAATAGAAGAAAAAAAAAAAAAAAAGGACTTCCTCTTTACTAATGAGTGAATAGGCTAAATGGGCTCAGCTGATTTTACTGTGCAAGGTGATTAAGGGAAACGACCTCGTGTCCACCTGTGCGTGCTCTCACTTTGTTGCCCAGGCTGGCCTTGAGCTCCTCGTCAGAAGCTCTCCTTGTGCCTCAGGCTGAGCACCTGGGCCTACAGCACGGGTCACAGTGCCGGATCTGTTTATTACAACTGTCATGACAGAAATTCAGAAGCCCAGAAAATGTCTCCACTTTATAATGGCAGCATTAAATCCATTCTTGGATCTCTAAAGTAAGCTTAAAAGTTCTCTGAATATTATTCTGTAAGAAATGCTGATATCTTGTACTCTGAGTAACTAATTTAAAGACAGTAATACGCAATGTATTAACTATTGTTACCCTCCTATTAACTTGTTTTGAAATTTTGTTCTTTTTCTCTTTAAAATATTCTGTAAGGAATTTAACCCAACCAGTAAAATTCATACTGAGTCAGTCTAAACTTTTCTAACTTGTTTGAAGAAAAACTTAATGTTATCCACTCATATTTAGAAGTGAAGGGATAAACAATACCAGCAAAATGTGGCATGCGCTGCCCTTTCTTGCCCAAGACGCACCTGTACAGGATGTTCCGCGGGACAGCACCGTGAGAGACACTCAGCCAAGCACTGAGCTGGGAAAAGAACACAAACGAGCGGACAGCCAGCAGGAGAGTCTTCTCTTCAACGAAGCGACCGCCATTCCTAAGGGAAGCAGCAACGTGTAGTCCGAAGTCAGAAGTACAAAACAGTGAGTTTTAGGAAGAGAGAAGACGAAATAAACCTTCTGTCAGGATGCATATTTTTGAGAGCACAGAAATGCTCTTACCAGTACCACGTGAAGTCACCATGACCTGACAGAAGTGCTAAACATCTCAATTTTACTCTACTAAGTACAGGGATTTACAGACATGCCACATCATTGGAATGATTTGTGGGAGCAACGGGAAACTTGCTTTACCAGGACCACTTACTGTCGAGGGACTGGCTCCAGGACCCATCTCTCCAGCAGCAGGGCGTCCTGCTCAGTGGCAGGGTCGTTCAGATCGGCGCCCTCGGCGCTGGGCCCGTCGTCGCTGTAGCAGCAGTCCGGGAGCAGCAGCACCTCCACCATGACCGGAAGGTTGTTCTTCCACAGCAGAGTGACCTCAGACCTGGTTCGTCTGGCCTGGCGACACTTAGGGGAAAACACACACGGGCAAGATGTCTCCACAACCCACCTAGTTTTATGTTCAAACGAAGATCCTAACGGCAAGGCGGTGATCAGTGTAGACGAGTTATCTAATGTGGGGTTTGCTCAGGCTTGGCAAGTCAGGTTTTCTCATTAAAGAATGCACTCATGGTAGTGAGCTCTGGAGCACAGAAATTAGCATTAGTTATGTATTTACTTATTATTTTTTTAATCACTCTTGTCTTTATTTATGCATGAATGACAGGGTCTCACTAAGTCACTAAATTGCCTAGGCTGGGCAGGAATTTGTGATCCTCCTGCCCCAGCCTCCCAGAGTGCTGGGATTACAGACCATGCCACCAGGCCCAGCATGAGTATATGATGCACATTTTCTCAGGGAGGGCATCTTTGCTCTACTCTGTGGAGAAAAAGCTGGCACATACCATGTCTGGCAGGTCTCAGGGTTGGCCCCATCTTGCCTAGTTTTTCATTTCATGGGAAAGATTAATTCTTAAATCTGAATATTAAATTATCAAAGAAAAATTTTCATTAGATCCTCAAAACAGGCAAGATGGGCCGGTGAGATGGCTCAGCGGCTTAAGCGCCTGCCTGACAAGCGCGAGGGCCGGAGTTCGACTCCCGGAACCCACATACGAAAAAGGGGCCGGTGATATCGCTCAGCGGCACGGGCGCCTGCTGGCGCGCGAGGTCCTGAGGTCGACCCCCCGGTACCCACAAAAAAAAAAAAAAAAAAAAAAAAAAAAAAAAAAACAGGCAAGATGTTTAAAAATTTGGACTACATTTGAGAAACTAATAACGGGGAGAAAAATTCTTAAGGCAAATTATATGCCAACTACCAAAATATTTTAGCAGTATTTTAAAAAAGTGTTAGTAACAGAAGTATACTGCAATATTTTTAAAAAAAAAAGTAAGAGGGAAATTCATTAATGTGGGGAAAATAATCATAACATCAATTTACTAAATCAATACCATCACAAAGTGGAAGAGCTAAGGCTGAGACTCTAAAATAAGGAAAATTAAATCACAACTGAAAAGCCAGGCAGGCTGAGAGCAGGGAGGCAGGTGTGGCACCTGATTCCCACTGAGCAGCAAGGCCTCCAGCTGTGCCCTGCAAAGAGAACAGCCAATTTTCTATTTAAATATGAAAACTGGCACTGTAATTTCCTAAAGGCTATGACAGAATTTAAACTAGTCTACAGGAAAGGCGGTGTTAGAAAGCACAGCCCGCTGCTCACCTGGGCCAGCTTGTCGCTGCATTCATGTCGGGTGGCAACCGGGTGATGGGACTGTGCTGGGGGGCAGTGGAAACTCTCTGTTCGACCTTTCACAGAACATTCTGGGGTCCGTCCTTCTGTTATTAACAAGGCCAGAGAGACCAGGAACTCCTCTGCGTCATATTCAAAATATTCATCTAGAGTATCTGGTATAGAAAGAAAAGGATGTGTGCATCAGGTTCAAAGCAATCATCACTGTAATGTGCCCAGGGCCTTGTGTGCGTCCGACCAGCAGGCGCTCTGCCACGCGCCACACTCCTGGCATCGAGTGCTCTGCGAGGAACTCGTCTGCTGCGCCTGGAACAAGTCACATCATGTTCTACAGCCACACATAGTCACTGATAGAAGGAGAAGAGAAGAAAAACATTATCAAAGTACAGTAAGCCCTGATTCACAAAGCATACAGAATTATAAGAAACGATGTATAATTCCAAATTCTACTTGAACAGAACTAGTTAAAATTATGCCATAAAATTGTTTTTTAATCTAAACTGCAGTTAGACTACTTGAGATTTAGGAATACATTTATTATCCTTACAGGTAACTGTATCTTAAAAAATCAGGTACACAAGTTTTTTTTTTTTAGTACAAAATATCACTCACAGCTGGAAAGCTAAACTGTATTATTATGTCATGGTTTTAGCCAAGGCGTTTTATTGCTATTATTACAGATGAGAGAAAAACACAGCTCTCCAGTGCTTCTCCTCGTTCCCTTCCTGGACTAGGGGCACTCGCGGCACGGGGTCCCTCTGCCTCTGTTACTCAGGGACTCGAGTCTCAGAGGAGAGGGACACGCGGGGAGCCCGAGTGAGGAGGAGGCCTAGCCTGTGACACGGGAGCGTGATGTTATGGTTATGACACAGTTCTGAACAATGTAACCTAGCCTGCTGTCATTTAATTGTGGTCATTTAAGAATTCCTCCTAAATGCTCTAATTTCTAAAGTTAATTTTTAAAATTGTTAACCTGGCACACGAGTTGAACGCTCATGCACAAACACGCACACAGAATTTAATTTGCTGGGCACTTTGGGAAAAGGTCTCGTCTCTGCCACGTGAATGACACTCCCAGCGCCCACTCTGTGTGTTCAGTAACAGGACACAGACCTGGAGCACACAAGGCCCCTGGTCCCTGGGCTCTCGGGCGCCCAGATGACTGAGATGACCGTAGGGACAGACAGGCACAGGCTGGAAGGGCAGAGAGGACGCACAACGTGAACGGAGAATTCGCGTGGAGAAAGCGTGAGCACAGAGAGTGCGCAAGCTCCCGAGCAGCGCCTGCTCTCAGCCTCGGAAAGCTCCACGCCCCGGAAGGAGCAAGTTTTACTCAACATGCAGTTAAGACGTTTCAGGAAAACTTCTCTAAAATGACCATCTGTGGCACACACAGCAGCAGCCAGCACGCGACAGCAATGTACAGCGTGGAGCCCAAGTTCCCAGTTCCCACCCCAGAAAGGACCAAGCTCGACTGTGGACACACACAGCGGATGGGGGCCAGGCTCTGGCTGCCCGCCACCAGCCTGACTGAGCTGCAGGGAAATCAGGCAGGTGCAAGCTTTCACTGTCCCCACTGTCCAGAGCACACACTCCAGCTTCTCTCCAACAGTGTGGTCCTGCTCAGCAATCTCAACAGAGCCAAGGATCCCCAGCAGGCACCTGACCTGAGGGCCTGAGGCAGGGCCACCCAGGACTGAGCAGTGGCCATGGGCTGCCCTGAGTACAGGACAGCAAACTCAAGAAGGAAACGAATGAGCGAGACGACTTGTGGGAGATAACCCCGTGGCCATTGAGAGCCAGAAAGGGAAAGTTGCCCTATTTTCTGACATCATTCCTGTCCGCTGTGAGGCCTACTGACAAAGAACTCTGCTCCTACTAGCGGATTCCTTTCAGCTTTGCAAGGGGTTAGCTGCAACTGCAAGAACCTGGACTAAGAACTGCAATGTATTCTCAAGGAATTACAGAACACACTTGTCAAAAACAATGAAGATTTAAGCCGGGCATGGTGGTGTGCATCTGTAATCCCAGCTACTGCTACTCGCAAGGCGGATCTCTAAAATAAATAAGTTAGTGTGTGCATTCTGGATGCAACTGTGTCCCTGCAAAATTCAAATGCTGACGTGCTAATGCTAAACATGACTGCACCTGAAGACAGGACTGTAGGAGGCCAGGAGAGCCAAGCGAGCATGTGAGCATGGAGTGAGAAGGGCCCCGGCCTTCAGCACTGGGAGAAAACACTTCCATCTAAAACACTCAAACCTACAGTAATTTATGATGGCCCAAGTAGACCAATTGAAGAAAATAACACTTTTAAAAAATGTGACTTCAAAAATTTAAGAAAGTTTTGTCCAGTTAAAAAGTAACACATTTACTAAGCAATTTATAAAATTCAGAGAATAAAGACAAAAGTGAAAATAGCTCCCAGTGTCATTACACAGATCGCAAGTGTCGACCTGGCAGCTGCTGTGTGCTTGCTTGGTGTGGGCTGACTCAGGCCAAGCTCAGGGTTGGTCCACTAACCCTCTGTGCGGAGTCTAGTTTTCAGTATCATAAGCAGTCTTTAAAAATGTGAAATTCACTTTGTAAGTGAGGCCACCTGCTCTTGGATCTGAATCCAGACCCCTTCGGCTGCCACAGGTGGCCGACAGCCCCCGAATCCTCACTGGGGACCGGCCTGGGGCAGTGGCCAGAGTGTGGCTTCCCAAAGCGCGAGTCAGTGCCTGGGGCATCGTCCTCACACTGTCCTCACCCTGGACACATATGGCTCTCTGCCCACGCCCTTTACTGGCACTGGTGACCACATCACAAGCACATGCTCCACCAGTAAGCCACACTCCCAGCCCCAGACACCATCCCTGCCACTGTCCACTTCCCAAGCAAGCACCGTGTGTGCGTGGTGCCACGGACTGAACCCACAGCCTTCACACTGAGCTGCATTCCCAGCCTTTTTTTTTTTTTTTTTTTTTTTGAGACAGGGTCTTGCTAACTTGCCCAGGCTGGGCCTGCACTTGTGATCCTTCTGTCTCAGCCTCCTACAGTGTTGGGATTACAGGCGGTCCCGGCTGCACTTGAGTATTTCTGCTGCTGACAGAGTTATACAAAAGTACCAGGTCCAATTAGGAAAGGAAATATAAAGAGGGGATGGGGCTGGAGGAGAAGAAGGAGTGGAGAGGCAGGCAGGCAGGCGGGCGGGCGGGCAGGCAGGCAGACAACCAGCACTCTGTGACTTCTTATGCCTCCAAAAGTGTAATACACCTCCAAAGCCTCTAGCAAGGAGTGACTTATGCACTAGAAATTATCATGCTTAAAAGTGATAAAAAGCTAAACTTTATGAAAAAGTACTTTTAACTGTATAATATTTGACTATAATTTGATCATTATGTCCTTAGAAGAGAGGAAACTAAACAAACTCCCAAACCATAAGTAGGGTTTGCCATCCTTTGGATGACCTGTTTACAGATTTACCCAGGGTGTTAAATGTTTAAAGATACTGAAATACAAATTAGAGATGGTAGTAGTTACCTATTAATTACCTACGTAACTATTGCATAAATCTTATAATAGTATGATGCTATGAAACACAGACCACTATCTATGTCGAAGTACTCTATGACGACAACTGTCAGGAATTTGTCAGGAAAAATAGCTGAGTTACTAATAACAAATGCTAGAGCGGCTGTGGGGAAAAAGGAACCCTTCTCCACTGTTGGTGGGAGTATCGACTGGTGCAGCCATTGTGGAAATCAGTGTGGAGATTCCTCAAAAAACTAGGGTTGGAGGTCCCATTTGACCCAGCTATTCCTCTTCTGGGTATCTTCCCAGAAGAATTAAAAACCTTGAACCACAGTGATATATGCGCACCCATGTTTATAGCAGTACAATTTGTAATAGCTATATCGTGGAAACAACCCAAATGCCCATCAACCAAGGAATGGATAAAAATGATGTGGTCTTTTTATACAATGGAGTACTACTCAGCCATAAAGAAAGATAAATTGGAGATTTTTTTTTTTTTTTTTTTTGTGGGTACCGGGGGGTCGACCTCAGGACCTCGAGCGCCAGCAGGCGCCCGTGCCACTGAGCGATATCACCGGCCCCTTTTTCGTATGTGGGATCCGGGAGTCGAACTCGGGCCCTCGCGCTTGCAAGGCAGGTGCTTACGCCGCTGAGCCATAAATTGGAGATTTTTATAGGTAAATGGATGCAACTCAAAAAAATACTCATAAGTGAAATAAACCAGATGTACACGTGTAAACATCATATTGTCTCCCTAGTGTGAGAAACTGAAAGAGTAAATAAGATCCAAAATGTACCATAGATATGGTAAAACAGGAAGAAACTGTTAAAAGGAAAGAGAAACTGGGATGGGGGAATGGAGAAAAGAAAGAAGGGAAAAGAAAAAAATTATATATATATATGAGAGTTAAGATAGATACACTATTAATTTCACTTAGTTCATTGAAAAGAAAGGTTTGTGCTAATATTGTTTGGACAATTGAATGCTGATATCTTGTACCCTGAGTAACTAATTGAAAGATAACAATACATAATGTATTAACCATTGTTACCCTCCTATTATGTTGTTTTGAAATTTTTTCTCTTTAAAATAAAAAAAAAGAAAAATAGCTGAGTTTTAATAAATGAGAATGCAGTTCATTAGAAAAATTGTGCCAGGCATGGTGGCACATGCCTGTAATCCCAGCATTCAGGAGGTTGAGGCAGGAGGATCACTGTGAGTTCGAGGCCAGCCTGGGCTACAAAGTGAGTTCAAGGGCAGCCTGGACTGCATAGTGAAACCCTGTCTCAAAAAAAAAAAAAAAAAAAAAAAAGGAAGCAAAGTTGCCTGAAGTTTTTATAACGTCACCCTCTAGAACACCAGAAAGCAGAGTTTACGGAAGAATACAACTAGTAACTGGGAAATATGAAGAATTCAACAGATATATCTTGATATTTTGGGGACTTAATTTATTCTAGAAATAAGTTTGATTTGGGGGCATCTGAAAAGAGTTTACTTTTATACAAAAAAAGTTTTACATCTACATGAATATGGACTACTAGACTTACCTACTAGTTACACATTTTAGAAAAAATAAATATTTGATGTAAAATACAGAATTGAAGAAAACAAAGGATGTTGTGAATTTCCACAGGCTATGAAGGACAGATAATGATAACAACCTCCTGAAGAGTATACCTACTTTGATTATTTCTCTCCCATTCTTTGATCAGCATAGCAGCCATGGTGATTATTTTCAGATGTAAATCTGATGATGCCATTTTTCTGCTTAAAACCCTTCACTAGTTTCCCAATGTATTTAGGATAAAATCTAACTTCTTACCCCAGCTTCAAACTCCTACTGACCTCGTCCCGGCTACTGTTCTAACCGGCATCTCCTGTCACTCTCAGCTTAAATGTGATCTGCTTGGGAGTCTTCCCTGCCCACCTCCTACGATGCACACACAGAACCCTCCTCACAGCATCTTGTGTGCAATCACAGCACTCAGCTCTAACATTTTCATACTCACTTGCTTTTGTTCTTCCCAGCACCACTTTAATGTAAGTTGCCAGGCACAGTGTGTAGGACAAGTGCCGGGCCCATGGCAGTTTTATAATAAACATTTGTTGAATAAATGAAGTCTTAGCACCTGCTTGCTGGTTTATGTTAACTGAGAGCCCTTTGTTTTGTTGTTGTTTTTGGCATACTCTCTTCTAATTTTTAACAGGAGCTGAAGCTTTCTACCACCTCGCCAGGCCACAGAAGCGAGACGAGCATGTGGGTAGCAAGCCGGCACTAGGCGTGGTCAGGTGTGTGCAGGGTGGGATGGACACAGACTAATATGGCACTAGGAACGACACTCTTCTCCCGTCCCCTGTAGACAGAGCTCTCAAGAACCCCCAAACTGCATCGGGCTCCTGTTCTGAGTCAGGTCCAAAGACACCAGCAATATGTATATGGTGGGTACAGCTCGGAGGAGCTCCCCGTGAGGGGCTCTCAAGGAGGAGGGTGAGGCTGTGGTCTCCTGTGGTTTTCCTGTGCTGCTTCTAAAGAGCAGAGTGTCACAGACTGCCAGGGTTAAAAGGAGCCTGGTTCAACCACCCACTGGATCTTCCCGCTGTGCTGCTGGGAATGATTGCCTGCCCATCCCTGACCTCTTCCATTGATGAAGAATTTACTTCCCAAGTGTACCTGTCTCATCCAGTGATGGCGAACCTTTTAGAGATGAGCGCCCGAACTGCAACCCGACACCCACTTATGTATCAGAGTGCCAACACTGCAATGAAACCTGAACGCTGAGGTTTTAGTTTAGAAAAAAGACAACTCATATGTTAACATGTTTTGACTTAAAAGAAAAATAACACACGTGGAATAGGTTCACTGCCACTGGTCATCTATGGATCACCAGCTGCTAAGAAGTTCGCTTTTCTTGGACAGAACAGAAACTGAGCTGCGGAGCAGAAGCTCGTGTCTCTACAGAGCAGCTCGCGAGTCTTGGCTCCCGTGACCCTGTGCGCTCACCCTCTGCCCTTAGCCGCCCTGCACCCTATGGCGGAGTCGTCTTCCTGGAAGTCCATTCTATCCCATTGCTCTCAGTCAACGCTTGCTCTTTTATTTACTGGCTCACTGCCTAACTGTAAAGCCTCACATCAGAGCCAGAACCACGAGAACCAACTACTCGAGCTGCGCAATGGCAAACGCTGACATGGAGGCTGCCCTGTGCTATACACCATGGGACCCTGCTCCAGACGCCCTTATTTATTGGCTCATCTCGTAATGCTCCCCACGGTCTCCGCTCCAGCAATGCGTGCCTCCCACGCGTGCCTCTTCTCTCTGTTTTCCCAAGCTGCAGCTGTCTGAAGAGCCACCTGACTCCCTATCTTTTCCTAACACTTTCTATGCCCATCTCTCGCTGACTCTGCACTCTTCCCCAAGCTTTCTGGCAGGTGCTGCCATGCAAGCCTGAGGTCATGAATTTATCTCCGTGAGGTGACATTTTACTCTGTCCCGTGGACGGGCTGTATGCTAACTGCAGCCAACCTCCACACCGGGTCCCTGCTTGCTCCTGTGACCATGAACAAGGAAAGGACAGATCGCCGCAATCCAGCGTCAGTGCAGGCAGGGGAAGTTCAGCACTGTCTGGTCAGCTTGAGTGGCATCCACCCACCCATTCTTTACAGTAATACGCTTAACATCTCGTGGATGTCTCTCTGATGGGCCGAATTCCACAATCGCTGAAATAGTTCTGATTTCTTATTTATATGTCCCAATCTCAAAAATGTGTGTTACATGTTTAAGCGAGAATTATAAAGGAATCTATTTTGCTTCCAGATGAGGAAAATAAGGTACAAATACATCAACTTTTTGCTCAAAGTAGTATACTGAAAATAGAATCTAGATTTCTTGATTCTTATTGCAACTTGTTTTAAATACTATGTTTTAAAATAAAGAGCAAGAGGCAGAGTTAACTTTAGTAATAAGAGTAAAAATCAGTAGCTGTGGCTATAAATGGAAGAACAATTATGTATGTGCACTATTAGTTTAACATTAATCACAATATTGTCACTTATAGAACAGTATCTTCAAATGCTGTAAGAGTATTCTTTATTTTTGATGTTAACCCACAACAAAATTTAAACTCGATTCCTTAAAATCCTTAACACACTGTTATAAAACACAAGTGATATGTGAACATACTTATCATGAAATTAATTTTAAAAGCAACTTTTTGAGGTGTGTGGTAGCAGAGACCTATAATTCAGCACTCGGGAAGCTGAGGCAGGAAGACTGCAAATTCAGGCCCAGGCTGGGCAAATGAAGAGTCTTAGGGGGACCTGCCTCAAAGTTAAAAAAAAAAAAAAAAAAAAAAATTTAGAAGGTTGGGGATATAGCTCAGTGTGAAGGCGCAGTACCATGAAAAAATAAAAAATTAAAAGGCAACTCTCTGGACTTGAGTGTGATCTGTTTAAATTCAACTAAATATTTCCACTCTCTAAATATATGACACACTAACCATCAAAATTCAAAATTATAGCCAAAGCGGTGAGATAGCTCAGCGGCATAAGCACCTGCCTGGCAAGCGCAAGGTCCTGAGTTTGACTCCTGGTAACCACATATGAAAAAAGGGCCGGTGATATCACTCAGTGGCATGGCCACCTGCTGGCACGCGAGGTCCTGAGGTCAACCCCCGGTACCCACAAAAAAAAAAAAAAAAAAAAATTATAGCCAAAGCACTGCAGTATTATAAGGTACAATCTGAGAATTTTAAGTCATGTTTTTATATAATATACAGTATTTTTAAATTGGCTATAAATTTTATTGTCACATAAACCAAACACTCACATAAAGGTGAACCCGCCACCTCCACTGTGATGCGCTCTGTGCAGTGCTTCCTGTGGTCATTCAGGCTCCGGCTTGGCTTCTCACCAGTGCGGGGCCCCGTGCAAGTCACAACGCCTCTCTGCCTCAGCTTGTCACTCAGTGAAGTGGGGAGAATAACAACGGCAACTTTCAGATGGTAGTTATAAGAGCTGCACTCTCGGTAACACTTTCAGAACACTGCCCGGCACTCAAGGAACACCATGTAAACCTAGTATCACAGCACAGGTCTTCCCTCATTTCACAGATGAAATACATTTGCAAAATCACTTGCCCAAGGCCATACACACCATCGCTAAGTAGAGAACTACCTCGAAGCCCACATTCCAGTAACAGTTAACAAAGTTGGAGGGCAGAGGCACACAGTTATTCTTATTTCAGACAAGAATGATCCCAAGACCACCTCCCAACTTAGGACACATACTACAGACAGCTCATCAGACAGATGTATTTTCAAAGTTTCCTAGTATTAAACTAATTTAGAAGTTACTCCTTTCTTTTTAAAAAGTTCTCTCAATTTAGGTATTGTGGAAAAAGTCCAGATCGTGTGGTTCTGGAAAGAACAGTATCCCACCTAGAAACATTATTCTTATAATGCTTAGTCTTAAACTGCAATTTCATCTGCACATGAAGTGCTTCAATGTTTTGTGCATTCAAAGCACTTACAGTTAATTAAAACCAAGCTTGGGGCCGGTGAGATGGCTCAGCGGCGTAAGCGCCTGCCTTGCAAGCGCGAGGGCCCGAGTTCGACTCCCGGAACCCACATACGAAAAAGGGGCCGGTGATATCGCTCAGTGGCACGGGTGCCTGTTGGCGCACGAGGTCCTGAGGTCGTCCCCCTGGTACCCACAAAAAAACAAAAAAAAAAAAAAAAAAAAAAAAAAAACCAAGCTTGGTCCTTTTATGATCAAGGATAAGTAAGCAATTTCTCTGGGCAAAAGCACAGGGAAAGTTAAAGCTGGGTGTGGTGGTACATGCCTGTAATCTCAGCTACTCAGGGGGCAGAGGTAGGAAGATTACAAGTTCGAGGCCAGCCTGGGCAACTTAGATCCTATTTTGAAAAATAAAAAGGGCTGGGGATATAGCTCAGTGGTAAATCTTTGCCCTGAGGCCCTGGGTTCAAATCCCTAGTACTAAAAAAAGGAGAGACCAAGTGTTGGCTTTCATGTAGAATTCAGGAATTAAAGAGCTCAAAGGAGTCCTCGAGAGCATGTATCTTCATTAATTTACAGATGAGGAAATTAAATTTCAGAGAGGTAAAATGCCTTGCTCAGAAACTCACAGCAACACAGTGATAAAGGAAGCCCTAGCAGTCCCGAATATAAAATGTCAGGAATGTGGGGCCTTATTTCCCAGTCTCCTCTAATGTGTCCACCCAGACTCTACCCAGCTCCAATCCCAGCTCCAGCTCAGAGCGCCATGGACAGACCCCGGCGCCTGAGGTGCTTGCGTTTAGCACCAAAATCATTCTTTTTTTATTTTTATTTTTATTTTTTATTTTAAAGAGAAGAAAAAACAAAAACAAATCAAAAGAAGAACAAATTTTCAAAACAACATAATAGGAGGGTAACAATGGTTAAAACATTACGTATTACTATCTTTAAGTTAGTTATTCAGGACACCAGACATTAGCATTCAATTGTCCAAACATTATTGGCACAAACCTTACTCTTCAATGAACTAAGTAAAAATGGTAGTGTATCTATCTTAACCATCTTATATATATATATATACAATTTTTTTTCCCTTTCCCTTCTTTCTTTTCCCTATTCCAGTCTCTCTTTCCTTTTGACCAGTTTCTTTTTGATTCACCATATCTATTGTACATTTTGGATCTTATTTACTCTTTCAGTTTCTCATACTAGTGAGATAATACGATGCTTACACATGTGCTTCTGGTTTATTTCACTTATGAGTATTTTCTCGAGTTGCATCCATTTACCTATAAAAGTCTCCAGTTTATCCTTCTTTATGGCTGAATAGTACTCCATTGTATAAAAATACCACATCTTTCTTATCCATTCCTCAGTTGATGGGCATTTGGGTTGTTTCCAAGATCTGGCTATTACAAATTGTGCTGCTATAAACATGGGTGCACATATATCGCTGTGGTACGATGTTTTTAATTCTTCTGGGAAGATGCCCAGAAGGGGAATAGCTGGGTCAAATGGGACCTCCAACCCTAGTTTTCTGAGGAATCTCCACACTGACTTCCACAGTGGCTGTACCAGTCGACACTCCCACCAACAGTGAAGAAGGGTTCCTTTTTCCCCACAGCCCCTCCAGCATTTGTTATTAGTTGATTTCTTAATAGTAGCCATTCTTTCTGGGGTGAGATGGTATCTCAGTGTTGTTTTAATTTGCATCTCTCGAATGACTAGTGATGTTGCACATTTTTTTGTATATTTATTTGCCATTAGTATTTCTTCATCTGAGAAATGTGTATTCATCTCAGATGCCCATTTTTGGAGTGGGTCTTTAAATTTGGGAGGTCTGATTTTTTTGAGTTCTTTATATGTTCTCGATAGTAATCCTTTGTCTGAGGAACAGCTGGCAAACATTTTTTCCCACATTGTGGGTTGTCTCCTCACTCTGTTGGTGGTTTCTCTTGCTGTGCAAAAGCTTTTTAATAAGATGAGATCCCAGTTATTGATTCTTTGGGATAGTTCCCGTGCGGTTGAGTTTTTATTCATAAAGTCTTTGCCTACACCAATGTCTCCAAGGGTTTTACCTATCCTACCTTCCAGCAGATTTAATGTTTCTGTTTTAATATTTAGATCTCTGATCCATTTTGAATTTAGTTTAGTGCATGGTGAAAGATATGGATCTAGTTTTAATCTTCGGCATGTGTAGAGCCAGTTTTTCCAGCACCATTTATTAAAGAGGCTATCTTTCTTCCAGCGAATGTGTTTGGCACCTTTGTCAAAGATAAGGTGGCTTAGTATGTCTGGGGTTGTTTCAGCATCTTCTAATCTGTTCCATTGATCTTCAGGTCTGTTTTTTTGCCAGTACCACACTGTTTTTATCACAGTAGCTTTATAGTATAATTTCAAGTCGGGGATTGTGATGCCCCCTGCCTTGCCTTTGTTGCCCAGAATTGCCTTTGCTATTCTAGGTCTCTTCTGATTCCAAATGAATTTTAGGATTGTTTTCTCTAATTCTGTGAGATATGCTGTTGGAATTTTGATTGGAATTGCATTAAATCTGTATAACAATTTTGGAAGTATGGCCATTTTCACTATATTGGTTCTTCCTATCCAGGAGCAAGGGATATCTTTCCATTTTCTGATATCCTCTTCAATCTCCTTTTTCAGAGTACTGTAGTTTTCAGTATAGAGGTCTTTTACATCCTTCGTGAGGTTGATTCCTAGGTATTTCATTTTTTTGGATGTTATTGTGAAAGGTATTGTTTCCCTAATTTCTCTTTCAGTAAGTTTGTTATTTGTGTACAGGAAGGCTATTGACTTTTGAGTATTGACTTTGTATCCAGCTACACTACTGAATTTGCTTATTAAATCTAGCAGTTTTTTAGTGGAGTTTTTGGGGTCTTCTGTGTAGAGTATCATGTCATCTGCAAATAATGATAATTTAACTTCTTCCTTTCCAATCATTATTCCTTTTATTTCTTTCTCTTGTCTAATCGCTCTGGCTAAAGTTTCCAGAACTATGTTGAGTAAGAGTGGGGACAGTGGACATCCTTGTCTTGTTCCTGATTTTAGAGGGAAGGCTTTCAGTTTTTGGCCATTTAGTATAATATTGGCTGTTGGTTTGTCATAGATAGCTTTTATCAGATTGAGATAAAGACCCTCTATTCCAATTTTCTGTAGGGTTTTTATCATGAAAAGGTGCTGGACTTTGTCAAAAGCTTTTTCTGCATCTATTGAGATGATCATGTGATTTTTGTCTTTGGTTCTGTTAATATGCTGTATTACATTTATTGATTTACGTATGTTGAACCATCCCTGCATCCCTGGGATGAATCCAACTTGGTCATGGTGTATAATCTTCTTGATGATTTGTTGGATTCTGTTTGCCAGTATCTTATTAAGGATTTTTGCATCTATGTTCATTAGGGAGATTGGCCTGTAGTTCTCTTTCTTAGTTGGGTCCTTCTCTGGTTTTGGTATCAGGGTAATGCTTGCTTCCAGGAATGAATTTGGGAGTATTGCTTCCCTTTCAATTTCATTGAAAAGTTTGAGAAGTAGGGGTGTTAGGTCTTCTCTAAATTTCTTGTAGAATTCAGCAGTGAATCCATCAGGGCCTGGACTTTTCTTTGTTGGGAGGTTTTTAATTACATCTTCAATTTCATTGGTTGATATTGGTTTATTTAGGATTTTTAAATCTTCTTGATTTAGCTTTGGTAATTCATACGAATCTAGGAATCTGTCCATTTCTTCTGCATTTTCCATCTTAGTAGAATATAAATTTTCAAAATAGGTATAGTTGATCTTCTGGATTTCTGCAGGGTCCGTCGTGATATCACCCTTTTCATTTTCAATTGCATGGATTTGAGTCTTTTCTTTTCTTTTTTTAATAAGGTTGGATAAGGGTTTGTCAATCTTATTTATTCTTTCAAAGAACCAACTTTTTGCTTCATTGATTCTTTGTATTGTTTTTTTATTCTCCAATACGTTAATTTCTGCTCTGATCTTTATAATTTCCTCCCTTGTACGGGCTTTTGGCTTAACCTGCTCTTCTTTTTCTAGAAGCTCGAGGTTCACCCTTAAGTTGTTTATTTGCGTTTGCTCTATTTTCCTGATATAAGTATTTAATGCTATAAATTTCCCTCTTAGGACTGCTTTCATTGTATCCCATAGGTTCCGGTATGTTGTACTGTCATTATCATTCAGTTGTAGAAAGTGACTAATTTCTTCTTTAATTTCATCTGTGACCCATTGGTTGTTCAGGAGGATGCTGTTTAATTTCCATGTGTTTAGGGAGTTTTTGTGGGATCTTTTGCCATTGATTTGCAATTTCATTGCACTATGGTCTGATAATATGCATGGGATAATTTCAATTCCTTTCCATTTACTTAAGCAGGTTTTATGAGCTAGTATGTGGTCTATTTTGGAGAACGTCCCATGTGCAGCTGAGAAAAAATGTGTATTCTGATGTTGTGGGATGGAACACTCGGTAGACATCTACTAAGTCCATTTTGTTCAAAAGTTTGGTTCAGTTCTACTATTTCATTATTGATTTTCTGTCCAGTTGATCTATCTTTTGTGACAGTGGAGTATGAGATCTCCCAATATAATTGTATTAGTGCTTATTTGATTTTTCATGTCCTTTAGTAATTGTTTTATATAGCTGGGTGCATTGGTATTTGACGCATATATATTTATGATCGTTATCTCTTCCTCTTGGATTGTTCCCCTTTACAAGGATGTAATGACCGTCTTTATCTCTCTGAATCCTTCTTGGCTTGAAGTTCACGTTGTCTGCAAAAAGAATAGCTACCCCTGCTTTTTTCTGGGTTCCTGTGGCATGGAGTATTGTTTTCCATCCTTTGACTTTCAGTCTATGAATTTCTTTCTGAATTAAATGTGTTTCTTGTATACAGCATATTGTTGGATCTTGCTTCTTGATCCATTTCGCCAGTCTGTGCCTTTTGATTGGTGAATTGAGACCGTTAACATTGATGGTTAAAACTGATATGTATTGACTTGTCATGATATTTTTCCTGTTGTTGGTTCCCACTCTTTGTTTTTCTGCTTTCCGGCTATTTAATTATTTGCCCTGCCTGGTGGATTCCTTCTGTTGGGGTTCCTATCTCTTTCTAGAATGTCCTTCAGAACGTTTTGGAGTGCTGGTTTGGTGGTCATAAATTTTCTCAGATGTTCTTTGTCATGAAAGTATTTTATTTCTCCATCAATTTTGAAAGATAGTTTTGCAGGGTACATCAATCTGGGTTGAAAATTATTTTCCTTTAGAGCTTGAAATACATCATTCCAAGCTCTTCTTGAATTGAGGGTTTGTGCTGAAAAGTCAGCTGTGATTCTGATGGGTTTTCCTTCATAGGTGATTTGTCTCTTCTCCCTAACAGCTTTTAAGATTCTGCCCTTCTGTTGAATTTCGGGATCTTGACTATAATATGTCTGGCTGAAGTTTTTTTTGTGATCATGTCTAGTTGGTGTTCTAAAAGCTTCACTTATAGGGGTGTCAAATTCCTTTTCTCTTCCAGGAAAGTTCTCCCTGATTATGTCTTTCAACAAGGTTTTAATGTCGTTGATGCTATCTCCTGCTTTTTCATTTATTCCAATTATTCTTAAGTTGTTTATCTTTGAGTCATCTAGCAGCTGCTGAATTGATTTTTCATGGTCCCTTGCTATTTTTAAGAATTTTTCCATTCATGATCACTAATTGCAAGCCTGTCTTCTATATCTGAGATCCTGTCCTCGCATTGGCTTATTCTGCTACAAATACTTTCAATGGAATTTTTTTATCTCTTGGATATCTGCTTGAATCTGCCTTATGGATTCCATTTCTTTCCTATGCTGAGCATTCATGGTTTCTATAGTTTTCTTAAGGTCATCTATTTTTTTGTCTGTATCAGCTATAGTGTCCTTAAGCATGGTCTTCATTGTAGACATTATCTCTGCAGTTATCTGTGAGATTATTTCTGTTTTAATTTTTTCCAGAACCTCATTCAGTTGCTTTGTTGTTACCACTTCAGATAGGCCAGGTGGGTGGCTTTCGGATTGTCCCACCTCGTTGCTCCCTATGTTTGCCTTTGGTGAATTGGATGTGTGGGGTTGCATCTTGTTTAAGTGTCGTCTCATTTTTTCTTTCTTTAATTCCTGGGGTGATGTTTGCAAATTACCTATAGTAGGTTACTTTATTGCTAGTGTTTAAGATCTTTAGAAGATGACTACTTCTCTGCAGTATCTTCCCAGTGGAGCTTGCTTTTAGGTTTTGAGCTTTCTGCCAGATCCTACCTCTTCAATTCGTTTGGTATGCGAAGTTGCTACCTGTTTGGCCCAGTCCTTGATTCTTTGGTACTGTGCCACTGTATTTTCTGTGTCCCTTAGTCAATCTCAATCATGAAAGATCAGGAAGGAAAGATGTTTAGAACAATTATTACACATTTGGCTATAATGTTAACTAAAGCATCAAACACAGCCTAGAAAAATGACAGACTGAGCTAACCAGTTATTTACCACTTTTAGCTGTATAGAGTTGCGGTTATATAACAAAATCTAAAACACACCAGAAAAATTATATGCAGTATACAAGTCCTGTGTATGTCAATTTTTACCCTGAGGAGTTTAAATTTAAAATGAGTTAAGAGGAAATAGAGTATTGGGAGAAGAGGAAAGAATTAGATGTAAGGTTAGAGGACCAAGAGGGATCCCACTAAAATTGGGACACTAGTGCAGAGGACAGGTGGTAAAAAGAGAAGGAAGGGATAAAAGGAAGAGCAGATCACAACCACAATCACAAAGAAGTTAGAGGCGCTGTTAACACTCATATAAAAAACCAGAGAGAATAATGAAGGAAAGAGCAAATACACATACAGAAACAAAAACGAAGATAAAAACAATAAAACAGACAGATCAAAAATAAAACCCCACCAAAAAACAAAACAAAACAAAACAAAACAAAAACAAAAAAACCCTTCGCCAGAACAAAAAACAAATCAGTGAGAAAAAAAAAAAAATAAAAATAAAAATAAAAAAATAAAAAGAATCAGTTCCAGGTGTTGACTCTGCTGTAGGCAGTTACCCTGTGGTGAGAGAGTCCTGTTCTGTGCAGGTCCGTCCCAGTAAGCCAGGAGCGCCCTCTGGCGGGCGGTGAGCAGATGCGCGTACTTTCAGGCAGAGACCAGTCTAGCTCGCCTCCGCTCTCGGCGCCCTTTCACGATCCCTGGGCCTGAGAGGCTCAGCGCGCTGTCTGGAGCGCGGGTTCCCTGCACTGGTTCCCGCCGCTCTGGTTTTTCGCCACGCCCCCCACAATGGCGCCGGGCCAGTCGCTCTCTGGCGCGGGACAGGTGTGGCTGAGAGTCCAGTCTCGTTCGCCTGCTGACCTCAGCACACTTTCGTGGGCCTGAGAGGCCCCGTGCTGCCCTGTCCGGAGCACAAGTTCCCAGAGCAGTTTCCGAGCCGCTCTGAGTTTCGCCACACCCCCCACAATGGCGCCCGGCCGGTCGCTCTCTGGCGCGGGGCAGCTGTGGCTGAGAGACACTCACCGCCGGTCAGCGCCGTTCTCCGCCGCTCCCCTGCCCCGCCGCTGTCTCAGGATCCTCCATGGGGGCTCCCTGGGCGCCAGCTGCCACCGTGTGTCCGTAGAATTGAGCCTCCGCGGCGCTGCAACTCCCGGGATAGTAGAAGGTGCGCGCGCGCGGTCTGCTCCTTCTTTCTTTCTTCTTTGTTGGAAGTCACCCGTCACTGGTGCCGGGGGTCCCAGATTGCGCTTCAGAACTTCTCTGGGTTTCGGGGAGGCATCTCCCCCCCTCCTGCGCTTTCCGGGTCGCTATATTCCCGTGTTCCAATGGTAACTTTTAGAGAGAATTTCGCTGCCTGCTTCTTACTCATCCGCCATCTTGAGGTCCCCCCAAAATCATTCTTGACGCACGCTTTTTATTGTTAATTTTTTGTGAGTGTATGCTTGTGATATGTAATAATCGCATTCGTTTTTGGGATTTAGCACCTCTATATACGCATTGTATCTTGGTCACTGCTCGCCCCTGGGTCCCTGTATCAGTTGTCAGCCCCTGAACTTGGTCGCAGTCCTCACTGTGAAACATCTTGGTATCCAATTCCCGATTCTGGCTCCCCTCTGAGTTCCTCAGAGACTTCAGTTCACCATTCTGCTTCTCTGCTGTAGTGCTCTGTTTCTCTGCTGATGTGGCCCATTTGAACCCTATTTTTGCACCTCAGACATAAGGTGTTTACTTAAAACCTTACATGTGTTTTATCAGTGTCTACTGCATCTGACTACTAGGGACTTCTATCTGCCATGGCCACCCAAATTCTAACCCTAATGCTTTTTTTTTTGACTGTTCTGGGGATTGAATCCAGGGCCTTTGTATTGGGATAGATCCCCAGCCCTTTTTATTTTAAAATAAGGTCTCATTAAGCTGTCCAAGTGGTGACTGAACTTAAATCTTCCTGCCTCAGCCTCCCAAAGTGCTGGGATTATAGGTGTGTGCCACCATGCCCAGCCTAAACCTGCCACTTATGAAATTGCAAAGAATTGTGAATGAGTTAGAAAATACCCAAGAGGAAGGGAAAGCAAGGGGGTAGAGACAGCTTAGCAAGCATGTGCTGTGGGGCTGAGTGTGTAGCTCAGTGGTAGAGTGGCTGCCTAGAGAGCTCAGTTATAAACTAATACCCTGCAGGAAAGTTTCAAGTCAAGTGGGGGCAGATGTGGAGGGAAATCCTTTCACGAGCTCCAAGAGTCCTGGCTGCAATTATTATACCACCATAATGGCCTCTGCCATCACCTCTACTACACACAATGAACACAGGGCCAGCTGGAACACACTTCTCACTCCTCTACCGGTGCCTAGGACAGTGCCTGACTACAGGGGTGCGAAACATACACTTTAACTTTGACTGCACTATGACTTTTTAAAAACAGAATTTAACTTATTTACACTGATTATAACAAGAGTTGTACACACACACATATACACACCCTGAAATCATATTTACATGTCTTCCTGGGCCTCAGTCCTGGTGTTTTAAGAGAATTTATTTCTCAACAATGCCCCTTATAGCTAATTTGCCATCTGACAGTGTCTTCACCAAAATACAGAAGCCTAAAGTAATTCCGAAGGCCAGGCCTCACAGACTCCATCAAACTGAGTCTCGGAGAAGCTAGGGGAAAAGCACTGGCCAATTCCCCGTACGTTTGTCAACAGACAGGAGAGAAAGGCATGCCCACCAGCTGGAGGGAATAAGGGATTTTAATTACCCTCCAAAATGATTCCCAAATTTTTCTAGTATTATTTCTCTGTAGACATCCTGACAATCAGGCCTAGAACTAGTGCTTTTTTGCAATACACAAATGTACACATGGGCATACATACGTGTGTACATGTTTGCCCATACACAAACATCTAAGATGAATTAGTGTGACAAAGTCAATGTAAAATATTCACTTGCTAATTTTAGATATTTTAGGATCAAAAGTACAGGTTGAGGGGCCGGTGAGATGGCTCAGCGGTGTACGCGCCTGCCTGGCAAGTGTGAGGGCCCAAGTCCGACTCCCGGAACCCACATACGAAAAAAGGGCCGGTGATATCGCTCAGCGGCACGGGCGCCTGCTGGCACGCAAGGTCCTGAGGTTGACCCCCGGTACCCACAAAAACAAACAAACAAACAAACAAACAAACAAACAAAAAAACAACAGTACAGGTCGAGCACTTCTTAGCTGAAATACCAGAAGTGTTCTAGATTTCAAAGTTTGCTGGATTATGAAATATTTGCAGACTTTATCCCTGAGCATCCCTAATCCAAAATTCCAAACCTTCTAAGTGCTGACCTGATACAAGTGGGCAATTCCACACTTGACCTCATGAGACAAGGTGCAGTCAAAAGGCAGGCACACTAGACATACTGTTTAATAGTACCTTCGAACACTGGAATCCCAGCACTTGGGAGGCTGATGCAGGACCTCAGGCCAGCCTGAACCACACATAGGGAGATCCTGAGACAAAAAACCAAACCAAACCAAGTACCTTCACTAGAAAATGTATATAATATGTAAATAAATCTGCCTTTAGATCTTGGTCCCATCCCTAAGATATCTGCAAATACTCCAAATCCAAAAAGTTCCAAAATCTGACACACTTCTGGCTGCAAGCATTTTTGGATAAGGGATGATGAACCTGTACTCAATTTATAGTACTTTTTAACTTCCTGTATCATACAAAGCTGAAAAATCCAAGTACTAAGACAAAACCTGCCTACTTTGCCATACGTGTTATTTCTAGAATGAATTTTGCTCTTTTCCATGTGAGAATACGATTCTTAAGCAAAAAACATCTTGAACCCCAAACAGAAAACAACTGTTAATGTAAAGTTAGAGGATTTCTTTGTGGATTGGACAAATGACTAAGTCACTTTAGACTAAGTCTAAAACAACTTCTTACTGACCCAAGAAACTGCATGGCTAAAAATGTTCTCTTTTGAAATTCAATGGGCAGCCCTTTGCCCTCTCATTAGCACAATATTTACTTTTGAGGTGAGTAAATGTCACTAAATATGCAATAAGCCTAGTCTATGACTAAGTTGGACAATGACCACTGGCTTTCCCAGGATGCTGTTTGCATTTTGTAACAGAGTCCTCTGGATATCATGGACTCTTGTCTGTCTGTGGCAGAATTTAAGCCAATTCTGTGAGCGAGTTAAACCCTTCTTACAAACTATAAATGTTTTTACATGTCTGTCTCCTGTAAACACCAGAAGGGAAGGGGTTTGATGAGTTCTATTGATTGATGCAGCTTTCCTACCCAGAACTGTCCTGCTAGCATATATAACAGGCCAAGAATCTTTATGAAATTATATAATCTATGTAATTACATAAACTAATATTATACCCAGACAAGAACCATGAGAGACAACAGTTCTTAAATAACTTATCCTTTATTATAGGAAGCTAACTACATACCCATTGATTAAAAACACTTCAAAGCAGAAAAGACCAATTCCATGTGGGTTTTAGTTCAGAACAGTGTTCAAAAGTTTTAGCATCTCAATTTATTGAGCATAAAATATTGACTATAACTTAAACAAGTGGTTCTATTCTTATTTCTCTGGTGTCTAGTGTTTGATAATCATATTGTTTATAATAATTTCTTCTGTTGGTATTGGATAAATGATATTTTAAAGATTTAATTTTATTAAGGGTTAAATAAGACACCAAAATTATAATTAATTTTAAACCTGAAATATTAAAATGTGATACTTTTCTAGAGAATTGTGATTTTGAAACACTAGCATAGGTGAGAGAGAAAATTAGGCTCTATGATCAAACATGTAAATTCAAATACTGAAATACTCTTGAGAGAACTGAAATAATAACTTCCTACCCCAAGCTCCTGCTGGACCTCTAACCCTGGCCTCAGGCAGGGGAGGCAAGCGTCTGACCACTGAGCCTTGTTCCCAGCCCGTGAAATAACGCACACCTCTGAGATTTCTGAGAAAAAAATACGCTGCCCTTTGATTTTTAGCATACCTCATGCTACGGCAGGAATTATCAGAGTCACCTTCAGTTAATACTTAACCTTCAGGGCTGGTGATAGAGCTCAGCGGCATAAGCGCCTGCCTGGCAAGCACGAGGTCCTGAGTTCAAATCCTGGTACCCGCATATTAAAAAAATACTTAACCTTCAAATAGCAAACCCAGTAGTCAGTATTTAAAAACTCCCTAATGGTCTATTCCATACAGTCTGAAGACATTCTCAGTGAAGTTTTCATACAAATATCCCAGGACATAAATTAAGAAATTACTGATTTCACATGGTACTGGCAAAAAAACAGACCCGAAGATCAATGGAAAAGATTAGAAGATGGAGAAACAACTCCAGACATGCTAAGCCACCTTATCTTTGACAAAGGTGCCAAACACATTCACTGGAAGAAAGCCTCTTTAATAAATGGTGCCGGAAAAACTGGCTCTGCACATGCCGAAGATTAAAATTAGACCTGTATCTTTCACCATGCACTAAACTAAATTCGAAATGGGTCAAAGATCTAAATATTAAAACAGAAACTGTAAATCTGCTGGAAGACAGAATAGGTAAAATTTTTTTTTTTTTGGTAGGTACCGGGGGTCGACCTTAGGATCTCGCGTGCCAGCAGGCGCCCGTGACACTGAGCGATATCACTGGCCCTTTTATCGTATGTGGGTTCTGGGAGTTGAACTCGGGCCCTTGGGCTTGCCAGGCCAGCGCTTATGCCACTGAGCTATTTCACTGGGCCCTATAGGTAAAACTCTTGAAGACACTGGTGTAGGCAAAGACTTTATTAATAAAACCCCAGTTGGACAGGAACTATCACAAAGAATCAACACCTGGGATCTCATTTTATTAAAAAGCTTTTGCACAGCAAGAAAAACCACCAACAGAGTGAAGAGACAACTTTGAAAAAATGTGTGCCAGCTGTTCCTCAGACAAAGGATTACTATCGAGAACATATAAAGAACTCAAAAAAAATCAGACCCCCCAAATGTAAAGACCCAATCCAAAAACGGGCATCTGAGATGAATACACACTTCTCAGATGAAGAAATACAAATAAGTAAATATATGAAAAAATGTTCAACATCACTGGTCATTGGAGAGATGCAAATTAAAACAACACTGAGATTCCATCTGACCCCAGAAAGAATGGCTACCATCAAGAAATCAACCAATAACAAATGCTGCAGGGGCGGTGGGGAAAAAGGAACCCTTCTCCACTGTTGGTGGGAGTGTAGACTGGTGCAACCACTGTGGAAATCAGTGTGGAGACTCCTCAAAAACTAGGCTTGGAGGTCCCATTTGACCCAGCTATTCCCCTTCTTGGTATCTTCTTGCCAGAAGAATTAAAAACATTGTACCACAGCGACATACATGCACCCATGTTTACAGCAGCACAGTTTGTAATAGCCAGATCGTGGGAACAACCCAAATGCCCATCAACCGAGGAATGGATAAGAAAGATGTGGTGTTTTTATACAATAGAGTACTACTCAGCTGTAAAGAAGGATAAACTGGAGACTTTTATAGGAAATGGATGCAACTCGAGACCATACTCAGAAGTGAAATAAACCAGATGCACATGTGTAAATGTTGTACTGTCTCCCTAGTGTGAAAAGCTGAAAGAGTAAGATCAAAATGTACAATAGATATAAAATGGGAAGAAACTGTTCAAAAGGAAAGAGAAACTGGTACAGGGGAATGGAGAAAAGAAGGGAGGGAAAACCAAAAAAAAAAAAAAAAAAAATATATATATATATAAATATATATATATATAAAAGACAGTTAACATAGATATACTAATTTCTCTTAGTTCATTGAAAAGAAAGGTTTGTGTTAATATTGTTTGGATAACTGAATGCTGATATCTTGTACTCTGAATAACTAATTTAAAGATAACAATACGGAATGTATTAACCATTGTTACCTCCTATTATGTTGTTTTGAAATTTTGTTCTATATTTTTTCCTTTAAAATAAAAAATAAGGGCCGGTGAGATGGCTCAGCGGCTTAAGTGCCTGCCTGGCAAGCGTGAGGGCCCGAGTTTGACTCCCAGATCCCCCATACAAAAAAAGGGCTGGTGATATCGCTCAGCGGCACGGGCACCTGCTGGCGTGCGAGGTCCTGAGGTCGACCCCCGGTACCCACACACATACACAAAAATAAATTAATTAATTAATTAAAAAAAGAAATTACTGATTTCATGGTTTATTTCCTTTATAATGTATTTGAGTCAAAGAATGTCATAAAGCATAAAATCCTCCCAATTTAGGGAATGAAATGAGATTATGTAATATAGTTGATGGCCAAAAAAAATTTAAAGCTAAAATTCATGTAAAGAATTTTTTTTGAAAACAAATTAAACCTTTAGGGCCGGTGAGATGGCTCAGCGGCATAAGCGCCTGCCTGGCAAGCGCGAGGGCCCGAGTTCGACTCCCGGATCCCACATACGAAAAAGGGGCTGGTGATATCGCTCAGCGGCACAGGCGCCTGCAGGTGCGTGAGGTCCTGAGGTCGGCCCACGGTACCCACAAAAACAAACAAACAAACAAAAAAACAAACCTTTAAACACTGTTTCATAACTACAATAAGTAAAGTATGTGTGGAGAATTCAGTTTTACAGAGAAAGGCAGTAAGATCCAGTGTGTCCAATCTTGGGCAAGTTCAAGCATGGTACCAAGTCTCCTCATCTATGCAACGGGCCTGGCGTTGGAGGAGAAAGAAGCCATCTGTCTTTCGTGGGGTGCACTCCTTCACACACAAGGAGGACGCCATACAAGCCTTATCTTCCCACCAGAGGACGGCTGTAGGGGAGCCCCTGATTTCTGTATCTGCCCTTCATGAATTTCTGTACAAAGCAGGTGGGTAGCTAACACCGCGGCTTGGCTCTGTAGTCACTGGGATCTTTCCAAGTAGGATGGAGCAACAGGGATGTGATTTATCTCACAATCTGAACCATGAAAATAGACAAAAATGCCCCACAAAAAAACCTGTTTTCTGACACTGGACAAAAGACAGTTGAGGACCGTGATCTCCGAGAGGTAATAAACAAGGGAGCCCCACAGCTGCCCTGGAGCAAGCTTCCAGGCTGGGGCCCAGGCAGAGGCCAGGCAGGGCCCAGCAGACTCCCTGGAGCAGGGACAAAGGACAGGAAGGGAGGGTCACAGTGGGTAAGCACCAGGAAGAGTGCTCACGGGCCCTAAGACAAACACCCAAACAGAACGAAACCCTCTCAACCAAGAATTTGTCCTTTTTTTTGAGATGGGGTCTCACTATGTAGTTCAGGGTGGCCTTGAACTCGCTGAGTAGCCTAGGCTGGCCACAAACTCATGGTGATGCTCCTGCCTCAGCCTCCCAAGTGCTGGGATTACAGGTGTGTGCCACAACAGGCTTCAACTAAGAATTCTTTTAAAAATCGAAGCAGAATGCTTTTTTAGACATAGAAACGTAAAAAACAAAACAACAACAAAATTCATCACCAGAAAACCTACAGGACCAACAATGTTAAAGAAAGCCCTTTGGGAATCTGAGTCTACACAAAAAGCCACAGAAACTATAAAATATGTAGGTACATGTAAATATCCTCAGTTTTAAACTGGTTTTAAGTATAACTGATTTTTTGAAGAAAAATAACCACAATGTATTGGAGAATTTGTAGGAGTGTAGATGGAAAATGTGTAACGACAGCAAAAAGACCAGGAGACAGCGGAACAGAAGATTCGGGTGCTGTACTCAGAGCAGTGTAACACTGCCAGGAGGCAGGCCATGAGGACAAGCTAGAAACACACAAGACCCACCCGACTAACAGGAAGAAAGGAAAAGGCAAAGCAAACCCAGGAGATTTCACTAAAGAGCTAATGGACAAAATGGAATTTTAAAAAGACTCAGTCCAAAACAAGAAGAAAAAGAAAAAACAGCAGAAAAGAACAAAGACAGACAAGATGAAAAGAAAACAAATAATGAGACAGTAGATTCCAGCCCGGTCATGAATACCAACAGCTACTTTAAGCCTGGGTAGTCTAAGCAGCCCAGCTAAAAGCGGACACTATCAGACTGGGTAAGAAATCGTGACGCAGCTGCCTATGTCAAGTCCACGCAACTAGGCTACAAGCCAGAGGGTGGGAAAAGATGCGCTGCCATGGAGTAACCACATTAGCATCAGAGGAAACGGATACCAGATCAGACGACACTGCCGCTGCTGATGGGGCCCTTCATGACAATAAAGAAGCGATCTGTCAAGAGACCATAACGGGCACCAGAGAGAGAAGATGTCTGTAAAACCTCCAAAAGTTTGGCAACTAAACGACTGGAGTGATTTTAAGAGTCATCAGATGAGCCCTTACTCTGAAGGGGGGTCACCAAGCGCTATGGGCTGAACCCTGTCCCTTGTATGCTGAAGCCCTAACCTCCAATGTGACTGTGTTTGCAGACTGAGCTTTCAGGAGGTAACTAAGACTGAACGACAGCCAGGTGAGGTGGGGCACCCAGCCACACAGAAGGATGACGAGTCTAATGCCAGCTTGGGAAATTTAGGGAGACCCTCTCTGAAAAATAGACAGACAAGGGCTGCTAGGTACCTCAGTGGTGGAGCACTTTTTGAGCACGCATAAGGCCTGAGGTTCAAACCCCAGTATGGCCTAATCATCAAGCAAGCAAGCAAGCAAGCAAGCAAACTGGGATCTTAATCCCACAGAACTGGAGGAGGGAGAGGAAGGAGAGAGAAGAGGGACAGAAGAGGAGGGAGAAGGTAGAAGAGAGATCTCTCCCTCTCGCTCCAGGCTCACTCAGAATTGATACTGGCCAGCACCTTCATCTTGGGCTTCTGGCCTCCACGGTGTGAGAAAACAAACTTCTACACTACTTGTTATGGCAACCCAAGCTGATTGACACACCAAGGTGGGAAGCAAAGCCAGGAATTGGGCTCCGTATTTCCTGTCCCTTCCTGAAACTCAGACGGACTTGCACTTGGCTCCTCTCCCTCTTCCGAGACAGGGCTCCTCTACGTTGCCGATGTGCCCAGGCTGGCCCTGAACTTGCGGAGCGGCGAGGACTGTCGGCACATGCCCAGTCAGTCTGCTCGTCATAAATCACCCAGTCCCACGTACGGTGTTACAGCAGCACACAACGAAATCAGCTGGGCGCCTTGAGTCACTGGTAATTATAACCACCATGTAACCACCTCACGTAATTGTGACGATGACTGAAGTGAAGTGTGTCAAACACTGAATCATTAGTCTTACTCAAAAGAAAAAAATCAGTCCCATGGCATGGTTACTTAATGAAGTCAAGAGGAGGCAGGGGAGAAAATCAAGAGAAAGAATGAAGAATAAAAATAATGACAAATGCATGCAGAACTCAGTTGGGTGTGGTGGCTCACGGTTGTAATTCCACCTGCTTGGAGGCTGAGGCTGAAGGATCAAAAGTTTAGGGCCAGCCTAGGCAACTTAGCGCTACTCTGTTTCAGAATAAAAAGGGTACAGAGCTCAGTGTCAAAGTCCTGACTTCGACCCCTAGTACTGTCAGAACCCTCCCCCCGAAGAAGTCTCAGAGCCAGCATCTTCTACTCTCCTCTGCAACCCACTTTGCCCACCTTGAACTCACCCATCCATCCAAGTGCCCTAGGCGCCACCTCGATGGCCCTGGCCTATTTCCTTCCTGGTCTCAGCCCTGTCAAAACTACCAAGCATCATCTCCTCTCAGATCACGACAACAGCTCTACGCTCGGCTCCCTGAATCCCGCTTCCGCCACTCCCATCAAGCCCCAAGCCCCTGGCTAGAGTTTTATCTAAAATGTAAGTGTGACTACACTGCACTGCATCTCCACAACAGTTTCCAGTATTTGCTATTTAAAGCCTGAACTCTACTCTTTAAGAACCACCTTAAAAATCACTCACCAGACGCATCCAAAGCCTCTCATGCTCCTGCGGGGAACTTTCCACTACAGGGCTACGAGGAAAGCGGACGACCAATAAGGCAGAGGTTGTCTCACTCACTCCTGGATGTACCACATAGACAACCCGATCACGCAAATCGAGTTCCACTGCTTTTTCTGGCCTTATTATGGTAGAGAGGTACACAATGTGGTATACAAGTGGCTACAGTGAGCACCTTATTTCTGACTTCATCAAGAAAGTTTCCAATATTTTACCAAGAAGTATGATTATTAGTTGTAGATTTTTCAGATATGTTCTTTTTCAGGCCAAGAAGGTTTGTTTATAAGATCATTTTGGTTTGATAAACAAATCCTTCAAGGAAATGGCACCTATTGCTTTAGAATACTCCATGAGTGCCGAAGAAATTTTAAAACAAAAAACCTCTACCAAGAATTGCTGAAGAGGGCCAGTGAGATGGCTCAGCAGCGTAAGCGCCTGCCTGGCAAGCACGAGGTCCTGAATTCGACTCCTGGTACCCACACAAAGGAAAAAAGGGCTGGTGATGTTGCTCAGTGGCACCAGTGCCTGCTAGCAAGCGCAAGGTCCTGAGTTCAACTCCCGGTACCCACATTAAAAAAAGAATTGCTGAAGAATGCCACGCTTTCAACACATTGCCCTTATTTAAGAAATAACCATGTATTAAAAATATTCACCAGAAAAAAAAAAAACCTCTCTCTTTATTCATCAAGAATGAAGCCACTTCTTTTTGTTTGGTTTTGTCTTTTTGAGACAGGGTCTCATTATGCAGTGCAGGCTGGCTTGGAACTCACTATGCGGCCCAGGCTGGCTTCGAATTCATAGCAATCCTCCTGCCTCAGCCTCCCAAGTGCTGGGATTGCAGGTGTGCACCACCATGCCCGGGGCTGGCTGCTTCTTGAAGACAAGCTGCCGGTAGCTATGAACCTGGAACTCTAGAGTCTTCAGCCTTTGAATATTCACTTGCACCAGTGACTGCGGGAGCCAAAAGCCTTGAATTTGGGCTGCATCATTGGCGCCTCTTGTCTTGAGGCCTTCAGCTTCTTTGTCTGAGCAGCTACTTGTTTTTGGCTCTACAGCATGCAAACTGCCACCGTGGAATTCTTCAGCCTCTGACCATGCTGGTGAGAAGACTTCCGGGAAGATGGCAGAATGGTGAACAGCAGAGAAACAGCCTCTCCAAGGGGAATACAGCAACGCTGGAATATAACAATGTGAGGAGGAGACGAAGGAGGGAAGTGGGTCCCTGGGACCCAGGAAGGATTGGAAGCGAGAACTGAAGCCCATGAGGAGAGCAAAAAGAGAGACCTCAACACATAAAAAGGAGGCGGTGGAAGGCAGTGATTTCTCTGAGCCCAGACTCACTGCATGGAAGGGGCAGCTCAAACCCACAGACGCACAGTGACTACGAGCGACCCCAGAGGCCTCCACAGAGAAATGCACCAGTGGAACGGACCCGTGGATGGAGCAGCCTGCAGGAGCCAGGAGAGGGTGACTGGCCCATAGCCAGTTTGGAGAGGGGTCGAACTCAGAGCAGCTGGGGATGGCTCCATCTAGCAGTTCCCAGTGTCGGCATGAGGCTGAAGCAAGTTCAATTCGACAGGAGGTCAAGGAGCCGAGTTCAAGCTGGCAGGAGGCACACAGAGTGTTGCAGGCTGAACAAATCAGGTTCCAGCCTCACAGTCAGAAACCAGCCTGAACTTGAGTGGAACTGAAGGTGCAGGCTTGCTGGGTTTATCCACCATCCCGCCGTAAATCTACGGCTGGCTTGCTGGGATTAATCAACACAGCTCTGAGCTCTGTCTGCCCACTCTGTTGACCAGTAACAGCAGAGACACACCCTGAAGTGGACATTATTTTTCTTTTCTTTTTTCTTTGGTTTTTCCTTTTTTTTCTTGTTCATTCTTGTTTTTATATTAGTGTGAACATTATTTCTGGTTCTTTGTTGTTGTTGATCTGTTCTGTTCTTATTTTTATTTCTTTATTTTTCCCTCCTGTCTTCTTCACCAGTTTCCCAAAGTTTGCATGATCTTCCTTTGTCCTCCAGCCTTGGTTCTAATCTCTTTCTCTTCTTCTGTTTTTCTATTTTTCCCCCTAACGCCTTTTAAATTTTCTCCCTTAAGGGTAAAATTGCCATATTGAGGGCATATTTACTGCATACAATTTTCTGGTTTGTTTTAGATTTTGTTATATAATCATAAATATAGTTTATATGGTCTTTAAAGGAGGCAAATTAACAGCACAGTTTGTCATTTTCTAGGCTGTGTTTGATGCTATTGTTATTGCTGACTATGCTACTTTGGCTAAGGTAGACTAATTTTTCTAATTAGTTGTTCTTCCTGGTATACAAAGACTGAGATTGCCTAAGGGGTATAAACAATACCATAGGCCAGTGCCAAAGAATCAGGGGCTAGGCCAAATAGGCAGCAACTTCTCATCTCCAGTAAATTGAAGAGGTAGGATCTTGCAACAGACTCAAATTCCAAAAGCCAGCTACTCCTAGAAAACACCTCAGAGAAGTAGTCATTTCCCAAAGGTTCTAAATACTAGCAATAAAGCTACCTGCCACAAGCAATTTATAAGCATCAACCCAGAAATATAAAAAAAAAAACAGAAAATGAGCAGACACTTAAGCAAGATACAACCTCAGACATGCAGCTCTACAAAGGCAAACCCAGGGGGCAGTGAGGTGGAACAATCTGAAATCCACCAACTTGGACTCTCTGAAGTAACAGAAGAACAAAACATGAATGAGGCTCTACAAAAAAATCAAATCTGACATAATTTCTCAGGTAACTACAGAGATGCTGACCATAATGAAAGACATGCTTAGTGACTCTAGAGCAGATACAGATTAAAAAAAAATAGAGGAGCTTAGGAAAATGATGGAAACCATGAATGCCTAACACAGGAAAGAAATGGAATGCACGAAACAGATTCAAACAGATTAAAAATTCCTTTGAAAGTATACACGGCAGAATGAGCCAATGTGAGGACAGAATAACAGATACAGAAGACAGGATGGGGTTAGCAATTATGAAAAGAAAGACTTCTTAAAAATAGCAAGGGATCATGAAAAATCAATCCAACAGCTGGTAGATGATGCAAAGACTAATAACATAAGAGTGATCAGAGTCAATGAAAAAGCAGGAGATAGTGCAAATGACATTTAAAAAAAAAAACAAAAAACAAAAAAACAAAACAAAAAAACCCTCTTCACAGAAGTAATGGTAGAAAACTTCCCTGGCAGGTAAAAAGAACCTGACATACAGATAAGTGAGGTATATAGAACTCCAATTAGCCATGATTAAAAAAAAATAAACTACACTAAGGCATATAATAGTCAAGATTCCAGAAAGTCAACACAAGAACAGAATATTAAAAGCTGTTAGAGAAAAGAAATAAATCGCCTATAAAGGAAAGCCCATCAGAATTGTAGCAGGTTTCTGAACACAAACCTTTTGAGTTGGGGGACGGCGATATAGCTCAGTGGCATAGCACCTGCCTGGCAAGCACGAGGTTGTGAGTCCAATTCCCGTTACCAAAAAAGAAAAACAAAAACAAAAACAAAAAAAAAACCCCAAAACAAACCCTCAAGTCAAGTGAAGTATTTCAAGCCCTAAAAGAAAACAACACCTAACCCAGATTGATATACCCCACAAAACTATCTTTCAACATTGATGGAGAAATAAGATACTTCCATGACAAAGATACTTCCATGACAAAGAACACCTGAGGAAATTCATGACCTCCAAATCAACACTCCAAAATGTTTTGAAGGACATTCTAGAAAGAAATAACGAGGACTACAACTCCATAAATCCCAATGGAATGAATCCACCAGGCAAGGCAAGTAATTAAACAGAGAGGAGAGAAAAGGGAAGCAGCAAGAAAATAACATGACAAGGATAAGTCAATACATATCAGTTATAACCATCAATGTAAATGGTCTCAATTCACCAATCAAAAGAAACAGGCTGGCAGAATGGATCAAGAAACAAGATCCAGGGGGCCGGTGAGATGGCTCAGCGGCTTAAGCGCCTGCCCAGCAAGCGCGAGGGCCCGAGTTCGACTCCCAGGACCCACATACGAAAAAGGGGCCGGTGATATCGCTCAGCGGGCACAGGCGCCTGCTGGCGCGCGAGGTCCTGAGGTCGACCCCCCGGTACCCACAAAAAAAAAAAAGAAACAAGATCCAACAATATGCTGCATACAAGAAACACATTTAATTCAAAAAGAAATTCACAGACTGAAAGTCAAAGGATGGAAAACAATACTCCATGCAATAGGAACTCAGAAAAAAGCAGGGATAGCTATTCTATTTGCAGACAAAGTAGATTTCAAGCCAAGACTGATTAAGACAGACAAAGAAGGTCAGTTCATCCTTGTAAAGGGAACAATCCAAGAGGAAGAGATAATGATCATAAATATACATGCAACAAATACCAGTGCACCCAACTACATAAAACAAATATTAATGGGCATGAAAAATCAAATAAGCACTAATACAGTGGGGAACCTCAATACTCCACTGCACAAACACATCAACTAGACAAAAAAATCAGCAAAGAAATATTGGACTGAACCAAACTTTTGAACAAATGGACTTAGTAGATGTCTATGGTGTTCCACCCCACACCATCAGAATACACATCTTCTCAGCTGCACATGGGACGTTCTCCAAAGTAGAACATGTACGAGCTCATAGAACATGCTTGAGTAAATGCAAAGGCACTGAAATTATCCCATGCGTATTGTCAGACCATAGTGGAGTGAAATTGGAAATCAATGGCAAAAGAAACCACAAGAATTTGCTAAACACATGGAAATTAAGTAACACCCTCCCGAACAACCAATGGGTCACAGATAAAATTAAAGAAGAAATTAGACATTTTCTACCATTAAATAATAATGCCAACACAACATACCAGAACTTATGGGATGCAATGAAAGCAGTCATATGAGGGAAATTTATAGCGGTGAATTCTCGTACCAGAAAAACACAGCAAGCTCAAATAAACAACCTAATGTTGAAGCTCCAACTTCTAGAAAAAGAACAGCAAGTCAGGCCCAAAGCTCATATAAGGGAGGAAATTATAAAGATCAGAGCAGAAATTAATGCAGTGGAGACTAAGAAAACAATACAAAGAATCAATGAATTAAAGAGTTGGTTCTTTGAAAGATTAAATAAAACTGACAAACTCTTAGCCAGTCTTATCAAAAAAAAAAAAGGAAAGAGGGCCAGTGAGATAGCTCAGCGGCATAAGCACCTGCCTGGCAAGCACGAGGTCCTGAGTTCGACTACCGGTACCCGCATACAAAGGAAAAAAGGGCCGGTGATATCGCTCAGTAGCACAAGTGCCTGCTCGCAAGTGTGAGGTCCTGAGTTTGATCCCGGTACCCACCAAAAAAAAAAAAAAAAAAAAAAAAGAGAGAGAGAAAGAAAAGACTCAGATCCATGCAAGTAGGAATGAAAGGGTGAAATCACAACAGATCCTGCAGAATCCCAGAAGATCAGCAATATCTACTTCAAGAACCTGTATTCTAGTAAGATGAAAAACACAGAAGAAATGGACAGATTCCTAGATACATATGAATTACCAAAACTGAATCAAGAAGATACAAAAATTCTAAATAACCTAGTATCAGTCAATAAAATTGAAGATGCAATTAAAAACCTACAAACAAAGTAAAGCCCAGGCCCCAATGGATTCACTGCTGAATTCTACAAGAAATTTAGAGAAGACCTAATGCTGTTACTTCTCAAACTCTTTAATGAAACTGAAAGGGAAGCAATACTCCCAAATCCATTCCTGGAAGTAAGCATTACCCGAATACCAAATCCAGAGAAGGACCCAACCAAAAAAGAGAACTACAAGCCAATCTCCCTATTGAACATAAATAGAAAAATCCTCAATAAGATACTGGCAAAGAGAATGTAGCAAATCATCAATAAGATTATACACCATGACCAAGTAGGATTCACCCCAGGAATGCAGGGATGGTTCAACATATGCAAATCAACAAATGAATGCACCATATTAAAAGGACCAAGTACAAAAACCACACGATCACCTCAATAGATGCAGAAAAAGAGTTTCACAAAGTCTAACACTCATTCATGATAAAAACCCTACAGAAAATTGGAATACATGGTCTTTATCTCAATCTGATAAAAGCTATCTATGACAAACTAACAGTTGTCTCCCACCATCTTTAACATGAGATTTATTTTCAATGAAAATCTTTAAAAATTAGCACGACCTATTCTGGACTGTTCTTGGGTGGCCACAAATAACTACGGACTGCTTCATATTTTGGTGCCATATTCACATTTTCAGTGATTTACACTTACAACAAGGACTTGTGTTGGTAGCATATTTTGTTTTATTTTTGAGACAGGATCTCACTCTGTAGTCCAGGCTGGCCTTGTACTCACTATGTAGCCCGGGCTGGCTTTGAACTCAAGGCGATCCTCCTGCCTCAGCCTCCCTACGTGCCGGGATTACAGGTGTGTGCCACCATGCCCAGGTCATATTCATAGCACATTAAAGAGGTGGACAGACAGCATAATGAGAAAGCAGCAGACTTAAAACACAGATGGAACTTTAGTGCTGTGCACAAACCACCACTGCACTTGGCACCACCAAGGAGGCAGGGCGTTGAGCACACATCGAGACACAGGGATCATGCCCCTGCCTGACCGAACAGCCGTGTCTTCTAACACTGCCGACTTTTATGTGAGCACTGTCATCAGCAACCTGGTAACTAACATATCGCAATAATTCACAGTTCACTGGTTCTATAACTTACATTAACATTTTAAAACCTTTGGCTTTAGGGTTGTATGAGAGCTGTATGAATAAGGAAATCACAGAATTCATTTTTCTGTACTTGATTAAAAAATAACTGATATTTTTCTTTACACAGCTGTAAGAAGCCTGAAAAAGAGACTTAAGTGCTTTGAAATCTCACCTCTATTATTTGGAGGCTTTTAACTTTTTGTAAAATCTTTAAGGCCCTCTCTCCCTCTGATGTTAACTTGGAGTCAGCAAAGGGTCATATTTGTCCTTTCGCAATACATGACACAACTGACATGTCTGAATGTTTGTGTCCCTCCAAAATTCCTATGTTGAAACCCATCTGTAGAGGTGGGGCCTTTGAGAAGCAATCAGTACCCTTAAAACTGTGACAGGGCCGGACGTGATGACACGTGCCTGTAATCCCAGCACTTGGGCAGCTGAGGCAGGACTGCCATGAGTTCGAGGCCAGCCTGCATTACACAGTGAGACCCTATCTCAAAACCACCCCCCAAGAAAGAAAAGTCTGAGACAGAGTCGGTCTAGACCAGGAAGCCATGATATCTGAAGGATTAATTATAAATGCCTTCACTACATTTGATAACTTGAAACCACTTGAAATATTTTACTTATTATTTAAAAATAAGGAAACATCCACTTTCCTACAATTTTATTTTTCTATCAAAAATTTAACTGATTATACTGCTAAATGCAGTTCTTAGGCATTTTTTAATTTATTTTGTGGTGCTGGGGATTGAACCCAGGGCCTTGCTTATGCTAAGCAAGTACTCTACCTCTGATCTACATCCCCAACCCCTGGCTTTTTAATGCTGCCGACATGAACATGAAAATTCTGCTGAGATATATCATTGGGTGAAAAAAATAGGTTGTAGAACATTATGTAAGCCGCAATCTTTTATTTCAAAAACACATATAATACTTGTGCAGTTACAGAACTGTATTAATTATTTACAGAAAAAAATAGCCAAAACAACACATACCAAGCTACTTGCTATATTAACTCTAGGGCTATGGGACAGGACTATGAGGGAGTAATTTACTTATATACTTAGGGTTACCCCACGTATCGAATAAAAGTAAAGATTGGCCAGTTAAACTTGATTTCAGAACGGGGCATATCTGTTTCCTCAGAGAACTGGCTGATCAAGCCTGTGCCACCCGTGTCTGTGGTCTGAACTTGGACGCGCATGCGCGGCACGCAGGGCTGCTGTGTCACACACATCCACGCAGCAAGCCTCCGGCTGTGACACGGCACCTGAGTGATTCTTACATTCACTATTACAAAGGGGTGCAGTTCAGGAGCGGATCCCGCGCTCAGTATGCTTCCTCGACACCTCGGTTCATTCCTCAGCACTAAAAACACAACAAACAAGCAAGACCGCAAAAAGGAAGTCAAAACAATATATTTCTATAATAGAAAACTTGCTAAAGCTAAAGAATGAGGTAGACCTCTGTGTGTCTGTACAGAAGATACTTAACACTGCTGTGTGAGAAGATCAAATTACATGGCCAATACTATATATATATAGTATAGAAATATATCCTATTTTTCTTTAAAAATATTTTAAGATACTTCTGCATCCGTACATGCAGAGAGGGCAAAGACTGGAGATAAAGACACAGAAGTGCAGACAGTGATGGCCCTGAGAAATAAGGCATAAAGGAAGAAGAAGTCAGTAGTGTTTCCTATTTGGTTATATGCTTTTTGTTTGAATTTTGTTTCACTCTCTCCTTTCTGTAACTTTTAAATGAAATTTTAATAAACTGAGTGGTGGTGGGGAATTAAAGACACATTCAAGGTATATATTTTATTCTAATGCTTTTAAAATCAAAGATAACCAATTCTTACCAAAAAACTAGGAAGACTACCAACTCTTTATTTTCCTAAAGATATTTTAAAGAGATTATCAGAATAGATACAAAGCTCCCCAAATGACTAATTAGATATAAAGCTTATGAACTACCATGTATAAACTTCCCAAGACAGAACAGAATATATTTACTAACAGTTTGAGAACAGGTAGTAATGAGGGGAAAATTTCCCACACATCCAGTGTCTACAGTATACCACTGGTTCTCAGCTTTTACTGTGTGCAAGTACTGTGGCAGACGGAACAATGCTCTTCCCGGGAATGTCTACCTTCCAGGCCTGGGAACCTGTACATAGGTCACTTTACTTCGTGTTGTTGTTCTGAGACAGCATCTCACTATGTAGTTCAGGCTGGCCTTGAACTCACTATGTAGCCCAGGCTGGCCTTACACTCACAGGGATTATCATCCTGCCTCAGCCTCCAAAGTGCTGGGATTGTAAGTATGCACCACTGTACCCAGTTCTGTCACTTTACCTTCCTGGACTATCCAGGCAGGCCCAACATAATCACAGGGGTCCATATAAAAGTGAGGTAAGTGGTCAGAGAGCAGGGAAGAGCTACCTTGCTGGCTTTCCGATGGGGAAAGGGGCCGTAAGCCATGGCGGGGAGGAGACTCCAGCTCGAGAAAACTCGAGCAGATTTCCTCTTGAGCCTCTGGAAAAACATGGCCCTTTGGGCCCATTCACAACTTCTCACCCCCAAAACTATGAGCCAAATGTGTGCTGCTCTAAACCATGAAGCTGTGGTAAACTGTTACAGCAGCAGTAAGACCTGAGTTCAAGCACACTCCCAGGACTGTGCAGAAACGCATATTCCAGGACCAACCCCTAGAGATCCAGACTCAGCTGTCGGCAAGTTTAACAAGACAGCCCGATGACTCAGAAGCAGATGACCTGTGAACCGAACTTCAGGGAACAGTAGTGGATGTCACATACCAGAATATACATGCACTAGGCAAAGAATCAGATCCAAAACATAATTTAAAGAAAAAAATTGAGACAGGGTCTCACTACGTAGTCCAGGCTGGCCTTGAATTCACTAAGTATCCCAGGCTGGCCTCAAACTCATGGCAATCCTCCTGCCTCAGCCTCCGGAGTGTATTAAAGGTGTGTATCACACACCCAGCTCCAAATATAATTTCAAAGGGGAAGACAAGCAGATTGTGCACCATGTGTTTATTTGACCTGTGGAACATTAAGAAATTTCTTAGCTTTGAAATAAGCAAATGCAAAGGAAAATACTGGCAAAATAAAAGTGTATAAAATCTAAATACTTCTTAAAGATAAAAAATAAAAGGAGAGAGCTGAGGTATAGCTCAGTGGTAGAGTGCTTGCCGAGGATGTGCAAGGCCTTAGGTTCTACCCCTGGCACCACAAAAAATAAATATAAATAGGTCTGGGCCTGGTGGCAAATGCCTGTAACTCCAGCACTCGGGAGGCTGAGGCAGGAGGATTGCTATGAGTTCGAGGCCAGCCTGGGCTACACAGCAACACCCTGTCTCAAAAAAACAAACAAGTAATCAAACAAAAACCCAAATATATATATATATATATATATATATATATATATATATATATATATAAATAGTTCTATCATATGATCAACAAAATGTTCTTGTTTCTGTTACTCTATGTGCTATTTCAAACTATCACTCTCACAAATGATAAGAGAATTCACGTAAGGTGTTAAATAAAAAGTCACCTAAGTTGAAATAAAATGAGCAAACGTATACAGAGATGTTTGACCTATTAATGAAAAGAATGAAAATTGAGATATTAAAAACCCATGTTACCAGTATACTAGAAAAAATTTTTTAAAGTTTGAAAAAATTACCTAAAGGAAATGTGTAAGTAGTATCAAAATGATAAAATATACTAGGGCCATTAAATAGTCAAGGAAACAGGTTCCCTGAAGCAAAGTAACTATGGGTATTATTTAGAAAAATACATAACAAAGACCCTTAAATTAAATAGCCACACATATAATTTTATATGATCTTGCAATAATGTATAAAGTTAAAGATACGTATTAATGATAGTCAAAAAGTTAAATTTGCTGAAGTTGCAGGATTAAGAAACTGTACCAAAAATGTTAATATTTCATGTCCTGAATAAATATGAAATTAGAAGTATAATATATTTATCTTTTACTTTTGTTTTTGTCACTCTTTCGAGAGGAAAAGGCGTTCGGTAATGAGATGCTGAGGCCTGACTGTGGGTTGAAGAGCGCTCCTCGCCACCCTGCCCTGGACACCACCTCTCACTTAGAAGCTCAGCCCGGGAGCGCTGGCGAAACGTCCTGAGCTGAAGCCACAGCCAGAGCAGACAGCTCCGCTAGTGCTCTGCGGCCTCCCTGGCCCGCACCTCCGGCACCAGCTCAGAAGCTCAGAGCCGTCCTGTGAAGGCGGAGTATGATGGGGAGGGGCCAGCCCACACTCCACAGAGATGAAAATGTGCTCATTCTAAATCGGGGCAACCAGCCAGATGTTGGAGAATGAGATTTCCAAGAAGAAAAGGAGATGACTTAATAACCTCCCGCAAGAAGAGCCACAGCTGGACCAGGCGTGGTGTCATACACCTCTGATCCCAGCACTTGGGGGGCTGAGGCAGGAGGAGCGCCGTGAGTTCCAGGCCAGCCTGGGCTACACAGTGAGATCCTGTCTCAAAACACAGAAAACAAAAACAAATATGAACAGCCACAGCTCCCTCAGTGGTCCCAGCAATTAGAACAGACGAGGACACCCTGTCACCTATTTGTTCACGTGGATTCACCCTTAACCTGTGCAAAGCGAGGTCAGTCATTAGGAAGATTACTTTAATTGTGCTGGTCCTTGTGAAGACAGCCCCTTACTACTGCCTGCATAAGGGCACAGAGGACAGAAGCAATTCTTTTTTTTTTTTTTTTTTTACTACAAAGGCAGTTTCAAATTGTTCTTATTTCCCCCTTTAAAATGGTAATGCTGGGCCGGTGAGATTGCTCAGTGGCACAAGCACCTGCCCGGCAAGTGCGAGGTCCTGAGTTCGACTCCCAGAACCCACATAAAGGGAAAAAAAGGGCCGGTGATACTGTTCAGTGGCACTAGCTCTTGCTGGCAAGCACGAGGTCCTGAGTCAACTCCCAGTACCCACATTAAAAAAAAATAATAAAATAAAATAAAATGGTAATGCTGCCAAAGGTAGTATCCTCTGATAATGATCAAGCCGTGGATTCAACGCTGAAGTAATGCTTTTAATTAATGTTTTATTGGATAAATCTGTGGCCATTATCATCCGCATCAGGTGGCCAAGTGAAGAATACTTCCTACAACAAAAGTAAACTGGTTTTAGCTCAGCCAATTCACACACAATTAGAATTACAGTCAACTGAGATAGCTATTATGATCATGCCATTATATGTTGTTATATTATTCCAAAATCTTTTAAAAGATAAATTTGCCAATCTGCTTAAATTTCATATTTAACCTTGACCTTTTTCCCAAATTTTGACAGTTAAGTAACGGATAATTGGATTAGTATTTATAGTTGTAATAGATCTTGAAATTCACAGATTTCTCAAAACAAAAACCTAGGGCCGGTGAGATGGCTCAGCGGCTTAAACGCCTGCCCGGCAAGCGCGAGGGCCCGAGTTAGACTCCCGGATCCCACATACGAAAAAGGGGCCGGTGATATCGCTCAGCGGCACGGGCGCCTGCTGGTGCTCGAGGTCCTGAGGTCGACCCCCCGGTACCCACAAAAAAAAAAAACCTAATGAAAAAGTGTTAAGCAACTTGAAAAAGTATGAAAAATACTTTACTAGAGCCAGAAGACCTGGGTTCTAATTTCAGCTTTTCAATAAATGAGCCCCATGTACTTGGGAAAGGTCAAGTGAACTGTGACCTTCCCCCAAAAGAAGGGTCAGGGACACAGCTCAGTGGCACAGCGCCTGCCTAGCAAGCAAGAGGTCATGAGTTCGATTCCCAGTACCAAAAACAAACAAAAACAAAACAAAAAACCTGTGACCCTCAGCACATTCGCTTGTAAAATTAAGGGATGTGAAACTAGGTGGCCCCTTCCAATTACAGCATCTGATTCTAGTGAAGTGAATTTTTCTAACTATGAAATATTACCACCCCATTTGTTAATACCAGTTTGGCCACAAGCACAGACTGACTACATCTAGCCTACCACGAACTAAAAATAATGCTGGAGGTGTTGGTCAGAGTGCAAAACTGGTCCCAATCAAGCTGCTTTGCTCTGCGTGACCTGAAACACTAGAATCTCCGCGCTGCCTGCCACCTCATCCCCGGTAGGCCGCATGTGGGCACCTGTGAGGGCTGCTATTTTCAGCCTGTCCCACATCTGACCCTCCCCACTCCCAGACCGGCAGGAGTGCCTGGTGCCTTTCACCTCCTCTTCCTGCACCGCCCCCGGCAGCCTATCTCCAGCCACGCTCCTCCTCTCCGACAGGCCACCAAAGCGCCCCACTCCAGCCGGAAGCCTGGGAAGCACTGCAGCTCCTCCCTGCAGCCTCCCCTCCGCTGGGACACGCACCCTTCCTTGCCGGAGAGCACCCCAGCACCCCACTCTGCCAATTTCCTCATCATTAGGTACCTTGTGATGTGATCAGTGGTTCCTGAAACTACAGCCAGTGACAAAAACCACTTCAACTACCTTTTAAAAAACTGCTTTTACAGGTTTGGATCTCACCATTTATGCAAGCCTTTTAACACATTCTTTCATAGTTTTATAATCATCCAATTCCTGAATATCTCTACTAAGTTTATTCAAAACTACATTTATGTTTGTTGTCCTTGTGCAAGGACTCTTTCACTACATATTCTAATATGATTTGTATTCTTATGAAGGAAAATTTTTAACTATCACTTGATCATATTCTACAGGTTTTAAAAACTGGGTTTCAAACAGGTGGTCTCTATTTCAGTTTATAACATAACCCTTTATCAGACTTTATCCCATTTCATCTGAACCTATGACCCTCTTATTTTAAAGAGAAAAAAATTACAATAAAAACAGTACAAAATTTCAGGAGAGTAACAATGGTTAGTACATTGTGTATTGTTATCTTCAAAGTAGTTGCTCAGATTACAAGATATAGGCATGAAAAATTGATCAAACAATATAGGCACAAACCTTTTTCAATGAACTAAGGGAAATTACTAGCATAACTATCTTAACTATCTTGTGTGTGTATATACATGTATGTATTTATTTTTCCTTTTCCCTTCCTTTTCTCCTTTCTCCCATCCCAATTTCTCTTTCCTTTTGAACAGTTTCTTTCCATTTTACAATATCTATTGTACATTTTGGATCTTACTCTTTCAGCTTCTTACACAAGCGAGACAATATGATCTTTACACATGTGAGTGTCATTTATTTCACTTATGAGCATGGTCTCAAGTTGCATCCATTTGCCTATAAAAGCCTCGAGTTTATCCTTCTTTACAGCTGAGTAGTACTCCGTTGTATAAAAAGACCACATATTTTTTATCCATTCCTCGGTTGATGGGCATTTGGGTTGTTTCCAAGATTTAACTATCACAAATTGTGCTGCTATAAACATGGGTGCACATATATCGCTGTGATACGATGTTTTTAATTCTCCTGGGAAGATACCAAGAAGGGGAATAGCTGGGTCAAATGGGACCTCCAACCCTAGTTTTTGAGGAATCTCCACACTGATTTCCACAGTGGTTGCACCAGTCTACACTCCCACCAACAGTGGAGAAGGGTTCCTTTTTCCCCACCGCCCCTGCAGCATTTGTTATTGGTTGATTTCTTGATGGTAGCCATTCTTTCTGGGGTCAGATGGAATCTCAGTGTTGTTTTAATTTGCATCTCTCCAATGACCAGTGATGTTGAACATTTTTTCATATATTTACTTGTTGTTTGTATTTCTTCATCTGAGAAGTGTGTATTCATCTCAGATGCCCGTTTTTGGGTTGGGTTTTTGAATTTGGGGGGGTCTGATTTTTTTCAATTCTTTATATGTTCTAGATAGAAGTCCTTTGTCTGAGGGACAGTTGTCTAAAATTTTTTCCCACTCTGTGGGTTTTCTTTTCACTCTGCTGGTGATTTCTTTTCATTTGCAAAAGCTTTTTAATAAGATGAGATCCCAGTTGTTGACTCTCTGAAGTGTTTCCCATGCAGTTCGGGTTTTGTTCATAAAGTCTCTGCCTTCTCCTATGTCTTCAAGATTTCTACCTACTTTCTCTTCCAGTAGATTTAGTGTTTTGGTTTTAATATTTAGCTCTTTGATCCATTTTGACTTTAGTATAGTGCATTGTGATAGACATGGGTGTAGTTCTAGTCTTTGGCATGTAGAGAGCCAGTTTTTCCAACACCATTTATTAAAGAGGCTATCTTTCTTCCAGTGAACATGTTTGGCCCCTTTGTCAAAGATAAGGTGGCTGAGTGTGTTTGTAGTTGTGTCTGCATCTTTTAATCTGTTCCACTGGTCCTCAGGTCTGTTATTTTGCCAGTACCATGCTGATTTTATCACAGTAGCTTTGTAGTATAATTTCGAGTCAGGGATTGAGACGCCTCCTGCCTTGCCTTTGTTACCCAGGACTGCACATGTTCTGAGTTGTGCTTCCATCCTGATTACTGCCGTTTCTCGGCCTCGACAGTCTCTCCAGGGATTATAGATCGATACATGAGAGAACCTATGGAGCGCTTATGCCAGGAGGTGCGGCAAGTGCAGCTCTAAAAAGAGCTGAATTCTAAATCATGTGAGAGACTGGCTAGAAGATTACAGTAGTCATATTTACAAGTTGGAATGGTCAGTGGAACTCAGCTCTTCTCAGGGAAGCAGTGGGAGGATGAGCCGCTGGCACCGCTCCCCCAGAAGTCCTGCGGGGAGGGCACCAGTCTCCTCCACGGGGACTGCTGCACAGGGCAGGGTAAGGTGCGAGGGAACAGCTGGATAGGAGGGGCTGCCTCTTGGCCAACAGAGAAGTTCTCAAGGGACCCAGTGTTCAGAATCTAAGAAGCAGACCTAGTTATGCTCCTGGGAGATCACCTGGTATCCTCCTGTTTTGCCTCCTGAAAGTACAGGCTGCAGAAAGATGCTTTTAGTCATGCATCACAGACACACAGAGAGACAAACTTATTCACTGCTTTCTTACCTACAGGAACCCTATTTAATTTCATTTGTCTATGTTCAGTGTACAACGTCAGACCTAATTCATCACATTTTAGGGCCTAAGAACCTTCAAGTAGAAAATACTGTTCTTTTCACCGTTCTTTGTGGGACTATTCCTGATTATATGGTTTTACCATTCCATACCCCATGCAAGAAGGAATTCAGGGATAGTGACCACAAACACATGGTCATAGAGGGAAACAGAGTCTTGTCTGTCCACGCCTGAGTTCTGGGCCAGCTGTACATGTGGAAGAACACTCGCTGCTAGAAAGGCAGCCGTTCACTATTCCAGTGCGCTTGGTTCCAGTTTCACTAATCCCAGCTAACTGGCACATAACTTTCCAAAATTACCCTTAAGCTTGGCCTAATTTAGCCTTACGTTTTTACCTCGTGGGAATATGGTTCCAACACAGACTGGTCCTGAAAAAGTACATTCTGTCCTTTCACACTTCTTCCTGCAACCACATGCGTGGCCCCTCCCCTTCAAAGAGCTCTCAACATTCACAGTTTTCACAGAGTGTGTGTTCGTATGTGCGAAACCGAAAACTCTTGAGTAAATAAAAGGACAAAGGAAGAGAGATGTTTTTAATTAAGAGTTTAGAAACTTGAACACACGCAGTGAGATCAGTTCAGCTTACTCTCTTCAACAAGGACAGAATGAGGGGACATTCATAAGGTGACTGTCATTTCCAGTGTAGATCAATTTCTGGAAGAGGTCTCAGGTGGCACTCTACGGCCAACAAGGTGTCTTTTAGGTCTCCTCTGATCTCACTCTACAACCAGAGCTCTGAGCATCGCAGGACAGCCTGGTCTTTCTGTGCCAGATTCTTTGTTGGAAGTCTGTCCAGAGTACAGGAGTTGGTGGGGGCACACTGGCTCCCCTGAGGAGTAGAAAGTTATGGTGTGCATACTGGCACACTTCACTATCACCTTTGAAGCTAAAATACAGTGCCACATGTTCACCTTGTAACTCTGCAGGCATACATATCCTGAAATCCCTATCCGAGCCCTTTTAAGCCTCAATTTTTAAAAACTAATGCTTTTTGACCCTGGCTAAAACCAAATTACGTTTAACAGAATTTCTCAACCTGAGAGAATGTATGAACTACTCACTGAATACTGGTGTACATGTGCATAAAATTCTGTGCATACAGACGTGAGTACATTTTTTCCCTAGAAAAGGGTTGCCAGCTCTTACAGATTCTCCAAAGGTCAGGACAAGAGACTGAGACGGAGCACTCTTCTCCCCAGGCGGGTACTCTGGGGAGAAGTGAGGTAAGGTAAGTATGCGTTACCCAGAACGAACACACCACTGCAATGCAGACGGGCGAAGTCAGGATCCTTATTTCTAAAACAGTCCTCCTCACTCTTCTGTCAATGGCAAAATAATCTCTGGACTCAACACAGAAGCGACTGTGGCAGTACTTCTGGCCTCACCGACAGGGATAAAATGAAGGATACTTGGAAAAGTTTTTTTTTTTTTTTTTTTTTTTCTCTTTTTTTTCCCCTTTTGAGACAGGGTCTTGCTTTGTAGTTTAGCCTGGCCTTTGAACTCACTATGTAGCCCAGGCTGGCCTCCTGCTTCAGCCTCCTGAGTGCTGGGATTACAGATGTGCACCACCACGCCCGGCTTTTTCTTCTTTTTATATTTTCTTGTTCAATTGTCAATAATCTGAACTGTATTTTCAGCAAACCGGAAGGCTAAATGAAGTTTATGTAGCCCAGTTCCTGGATGGAACCCAGATTTACTCTTTCTCTCAAGATAATGTAAAATTATCACAGCTCAAAGCAGTGAAAATACCACAGTCAGCTGAAATTTTGTGCACTTGTTAAAATGATAAATGAAAGCACACCTTCCAAACATTTTGGCTTTGAAGTGTGAGTTTTCAAAATTCATACCTACACAATCTGATTTTTATGCCATAAGACAGTTCTACTCATGATACTTAATTTCTGGCTCTCAGGTGGCTGGCTTGTCCCTTCACTAACAGGGGTGGCAATTAGAAGGTTACCCTTAGTGCAATCCTATTCAAAAAGTCAAAGCAAGTTACTTTCCAGTAAACAAATCCTCAGGGGACTCAGCAACTGATGAATCATTTCAGCACTAGGGGAAAGGGCTACAAAGCAACACTAACCCAAGGACACAAGCGTTTCTTCTACTTTCTCTTCCCATTTCCCATGGTCATTATTTCCTTGCCACAACTTTCTTCTGTCTTCAGATAGTCCTGTACTTCTCCATCAGTTCTACCTTCTATTTCTACCTCAATCACATTTTAATGGCTTTCTATCATGACATATCATAGACAACTGAGAAACTTCAAAGTATATTTGTAAATGATTACATTGACATTCACATTGTAAATGTGAAGCTCAGGAGGAAAATCTAAAAAATTAAAACCTACAATTATAACACTGAGAAAAGAATTTTTAATGTAGAATAATTTTAAGGAAAAGGAAAGTTTATATAATAAAATCTCATGTTTTGAGTTTTAACACTGGGTCATTAATTTAAGTCATTTTTCCCATATTCTTTCACTTAAAGTAAAGCCCAAGCAGGTGAAAGCATGCCCTATATTCCACAGCTAAATAACTAGATAGGCAAGCCACTCAAATTTTGAAGCTCAATAAAACAAAACACCTTCAAAATATTAAGAAACAGAGACTAATTGAAATTTTAATGCCAATATTTAGCAGTTCAAATGACAGAACAGGACATGTATAGCTGACTGGTATGGTTTCTCTTGCATACACTGGATGACAGGAAGCTTCCACCAAAATCTGACCTACATACAAAGGGTGATCAGAAGATCTGGTGAATGTCTGAATTTTAAAAAATTTATAAGCTAGGCATGGTGGCACATGCCTATAATCCCAGTACTCAGGAAGCTCAGGCAGGAGGATCAGTGCAAGTTCAAGGCCAGCCAGGGCTACAATAGCAAGACCCTGTCTCAAAAAACCAAAAGTCAGAACAAAACAAAACAAAAAAACTTATTACAATAAAAGGTATATTGCCAAAAATGATGAAATAAGCGGTTGAAAGTGATGGAGAGGACCTGAAGGAGCATTAATGGCCAAGGTGTCTTTTATTGTAATACATTTCTAGATTTAAATAATTATCATTTTTTATGACCACCTCTCATTGATCAACTGTATAGGGGAATTTGTTAAAATCATCATAAAGGGGCCGGTGAGATGGCTCGGTGGCATAAGCGCCTGCCCGGCAAGCGCGAGGTCCTGAGGTCGACTCCCGGTACCCACATTAAAAAAAAAAAAAAAAATCATCATAAAATAAAAAAAATTGAGATGTGTTAGGTACATGTACCTACTCCCCACAAGGAATGTAATCCATATGTATTGCAAACATGTACTAATAAAAGTTTTAAAATTTAAAAACAAAACAAAACAAAAAATTACAATATGTCCTTATCTACCTTATTCACTGGATCTGGCACCGTGTGACTCTGGCTCTTCCCCAAAGTCATAAAGACCGTGAAAGGTAAATGTTTTACATTGATTCAGGACATTGAGGCAGCCAGTACAGCACAACTAACGACACTCAGGAGAGAGGACTTCCAGAGATGCTTCAGAAAGTGGCAAGAATGATGGGATAAGTGTGTTCAAAGTGGGGGGTAGGGTATTTTGAGGGGGATCTGTGGCAATGTGTCTTTTAATGTATAATAATATTTTTAAAAGGTTTAAGCAGTCACCATATTTTTGATTGAATTGCATATGGCTTAGGCTTGATTATTTTTATATCCTATCTTGACGACTTCCTGTAATTTATAATTTTACTATCCCCACGTTAATTGTAAAACTTCTCATTAAATTCCTTTGATGTTCAGGTCTCCGAATGAGTAAAATTGAGACCAGTGAATTAAGAAAAAGAAGATAAATTCCAGTTTCTCTTACACTGCCACTGAGGCCTCCTCACAAATGATTACATAATTAGATCAAATTGACATCACAGCTCTATTTTTTTGTGTGTGTGTGTGGGTACCAGGGGTCAACCTCAGGACCTCGTGCGCCAGCAGGCGCCCATGCGGCTGAGCAATATCACCGGCCCTTTTATTCGTTTGTGGGTTCTGGGAGTTGAACTCAGGACCTTGCGCTTGCCAGGCAGGTGCTTATGCCGCTGAGCCATCTCACTGGCCCCCTACAGCTCTATTTTTATCGCTCTCATCTTTGATTTTTAGTTATAGTGACATCTGACAATAAAAGTAAAGATACATTGCATTCTTGCAAAAGCGATGAAGCATATGCAAGAGCACCTCTGGTATCTGAAAAGGCAGGACAAGGCTGGACACCACCTCTAGTTTCTCTACCTACCACGGAGAGTGACAGGAGCATGTCTCCAGCTCAGGCCTCAGTGCCCAGCCTGCAACACAGCAAGACCAGTGTCAGACAATAATGAATGTGCCTCACAAAATGTGAAGACAAACTTCCCTTCCCAGCCGTGGACTGTGAAAAGCAAACCTTTCTCGGATTCAGGCCATGAAGAAGTAATAGAATTTCTATAAGGGAGTGGCAAAGAGACACCAGGCCATGCAGGACTTAAAGAGGTCAGGAAACAAACACTTGTGATAATTACTGAAGTAGTAATGATTTTTAAAAGATTTCACATAAGTATATAAAAAGAGAGACCCAGATTGTTACCGCTTCCCTTCTTCAGGTTTTAAGTTACAGAATTTCAGAATTGTAAATGAAGTAGTACTTACATATTATAGCCTAGCAATTTTAAAATAAAAACAGCTCAGTTTTAAAAAAATCAGTTATAGCAATCACTGCATGTGATAAATACTTGGACTTCTACTTTTCTTTATCAAGCAGCCTAAACAAAAAAACAAACAAAAATTCACTGTTTTTGAGTTCCAAAGTATTTTTCCACATGTATAAAAAAGTATGGCTAGGGCCGGTGATATAGCTCAGTGGCACAAGCACCTGCCTGGCAAGTGCGAGGTCCTGAGTTCGACTCCCAGTACCTGCATTAAAAAAAAAAAAAAAGTATGGCTAATTTACAGATCTGACAAAGAAAAAGACAATGAAAATTCTATTGTCAAATAATAAAGTCATAAAGTTGAAATATGTTAGCAATGTTACTATAAATAACCAGATGATGAACTTCAATTACCCTAAGGTTTTGATACCAACAGGAACTCTCAGATGCTCCAGTACACAGAACATCTTTAGGTGCTGAGCACAGGGAAAAGCCTGCAATTCTCCAAGAATATTCCTTCTGAATACAGCAGCAAAGGCTTTGTGTGACACAACAGTACACTCAACTTCCACCCTGATTTCACGTCCCTCCATCTCTTGCAGCATATGAATGAAAACAGCCTGCTCTTAGAGGTCTATTAATTCTAATGAAATAAACCAAAGGGAAAAGCGAAACAAACACATTTTAGTAAATCTTTGGCTTTTTTCATTCTATAATTAGAAAATAAAATTAGTAATTCATGCTGGTGTGGTGGGGCACAACTGTAATCCCAGCACTCGGGAGGCTGAGGCAGGAGGATCACTGCAAGTTCGAGGCTAGCCTGGGCCACGTAGTGAGTTCAAGGCCAGCCTGGACTACATGCTGAGACCCTGTCTCAACAAAACAACCCCCCCCATTAGTAATTCGAGAGAAGAATTAGTTTAAAAAAAAAACATGGCCAGACTGAGCTCATGGGGTTGGTTGTGTTCAGTGAACCTGGGTCCTCTTGCACACCAATACCTCCTTTTGCCTTGCACTCACATTTCCACCCCTTACACACAGCTGCTCTTCTGGAAATGACTGCTTTATGTTGTGAAGCTGACAAATCCAAATAATGTCACTTACTTTATTTTGCTATAAGTTTTATTATAACTTCTATCAAGTTCGACTTTTTTAGGTGCATCTAACAAATGGAAAAACTAAGAAATGTCAGTCTTTTAAAGTTCTGCAACACAAAGGCCCCACAAGAAACACTTTTAATGTTTAAGAACAACTTATTTTGTAAATTTGCTCTGCAATTTTAAGGCTTTTTAACTTAACACAAATATATGTATGTATGTTGTTGGAGCAAGGATATACTTTGAGTTGATTTCAAAGAAAAGAAACAGCTCTCCTTACTTACCAAAAGTGCTAACACTGATTGCTAAGACTTCCTAACAATGTCAGGTACTTTTTGACAAGAACAACAAAATCAATCTTCCTCCAAAATGTAACAGTTGTAAAGTTGATATAGTGCTCTGAACTTACACTAACTTTATTCACCAGGCCTAAGTCACTAAATGAATCAAAAAGTAATTGCTTAATCATATGAAACTAAATAGGTAAAAGAAAAATTTGTTATTAGCTCAATACTGATTGCTCATAAAATGGGCAGTATGTTAATCTGCTCTGCTTTAATCAGTTTTAAAAGAATCATTAAATCAATTATGTAAACTAATTTCACAGTATTTGAGAAAATGCACAAGAAATCCCTTGTTTTTCTAAAATATTTTAAAACTTTCATAGAATCTTTTAAGACAAACCAGTTTTTCCAGATCGCATAGAAGCAAACTGCAACCTATATGCCACTCAATTATGATAAATACTGAATTAGTGTGGTGTAAATTAATGAAATTCTACTGCTTGCAGTGTTCAGTCAGTCAGATGTGGAATCATTACATCTGGGAGGCCTGCTTTAATTTAAACACTGCCCTGACCATCGGTGGTGTGTTGCCTTCGCACCGGTACTGCCCTGTCTTCCAGATGGGCCTGCGTGTAGGGCGCCACACTGAATCGCGGCTGAACTGCGGGCCTGTCCTATCTGAACCGCGCAGAACCAGTCCGCAGACTGAATAACTAAGAGACTGCGTGATTTGCGGTGGCATCTCCACAAATGCTTCACAGACAGCATACTCTACCGATTCCCTTATGTCGAAAATCTCACGAAGCCAAATTCTGATAATGTGAGTCAAATCCAGATTAGTTCAATTAAAACTGCGTGACTTATTTTAAATGCATTCTTAACAATTGTTATTTAAAAACAACAACAACCTCTTTTGCCCCCATATTCAGTTAACACTTCTGGCTCACTCACTTTCCCTTCCCAGTATTCTCATTTCATTCACATTTTATCCCATTAAAGTGAGCACATTGTATTTGGTTTCTTTTCTTCCTACTCATTGTTCAGATTAGCATTTTAATAATCTTTTAAGCAATGCAGTTCAGAGACAGGCTCTGCGAAGCTGAAGAAAATTCCCTAAGACCAATGTTATTCAAAAAGCGATCATTTTCCTAGACTACTTATTAAAAACCCATGTGAAGCAAGCACCACCACTGGTAAACAGCTAGAGAATGGAACGCTTAAAAATAAAGCCGTCGAAAGCACTTCCTTACACACCTTCTCTGGGAAGCCCTTTGTTCCCCCTGAAAACCATGCTGGAATCTCGCAGGGCACAAGTTGCCTTCTGGCTGTCAAGGCTGCTGTCAGGAACTGGCAGCTCCAGTCCAGATGTCTGCAGCGGCGCGGAGGCTGGGACGGGCTCAGCCCGGCTGCTGCTCGCCCCTCGGCGCAGCCCGGCTTCCACAAAGGCAGAGAGCGGACCCACATAGCAACAGCGCTCGCCGCCGATTGGCCGGCCCGCCGTGCGCTCGTCCACACCGCTTCCTGTCGACTTGGCAGCGCGCTCCTGTTTTCTCTGCTCCCGAACCAACTCAGCTGTGTTTAGGCAACTTGAAAGCAAAGAACAGCAGACTGATAATGACAAAGGTCTCCAGCCCGGCCCTACAATGTGCACTTCTAGTTGTTTCTAAAAAAATACAGAGAAATGCGTAAGACAAAAATTTGTCTCAGCTACGGTTTCACGTAAAACTAGGGACAAAGAAGGGTTGGGAAGGGAATGGATTACGGAGCATTCCGTCCATCAGGTTCTTGGCAGGGGGGCCCTCTGAAAGCAGACGCACAGAGATCACGCCCATTAGGACGAACTGTGCGTCAACCTCCATTACCTACAACGCACTTCAAAACTTCCCACTAGCGCACAGTTGGTGTTTAAAATGGGACAGGGTCTGCAAAAGTCTCTCCTGAAAGGTACGCAGTGCCTTTTAAGGGGGCAAGAAGAAAGGATTAACAGACTGATGAGAACAAGACTTGAAAAGAAAAGGAGTCAAGGGCCGGTGAGATGGCTCAGCGGTGTAAGCGCCTGCCTTGCAAGCGCGAGGGCCCGAGTTCGACTCCCGGATCCCACATACGAAAAAGGGGCCAGTGATATCGCTCAGCGGCACGGGTGCCTGTTGGCGCGCGAGGTCCTGAGGTCGACCCCCCGGTACCCACCAAAAAAAAAAAAAGAGTCAAGCAGTCAGTTACTGAGTAAGCTCTGAGGATACAAGTCCTAGGTAGGTATTTGCAATACAAGGTCTCTTGTTATGTAAGACAGTGACATTTTGCCTAAATTCATTTATTTATCTTAAAATTACCTGGAGATATGAAGGTTTAGGTTTTCTTTTCAGGTTTCAAGTACTGGGCTCCAGTGTACCAGTCCACACTATCTCCACAAACTTTAACAACAAAATCCACCCCCTCCCCCCGCCTTTACAAAGTTGTTCAGGTCGAGAAGGATGACAGAAACCATCAGAAAAATTTCTCATTTCAGAAATATTTCCCCTACGGCCAAGCGTAGCGGCATATGCCTGTAATCCCAGCACTGAGGCAGGAGGATCGCTTCTAGTTCGAGGCCAGCCTGGGCTATATAGTGAGTTCAAGGCCAGTCTGAACTAAGTAGGGAGACCCTGCCACAAAAAGGGGGTGGGGGACTTCCCCTGCTCAGGATAGTGGACTCCAAACTCTGAAAGTAGTGGGAACTTTTTATTTGCAGTCTTTCAATAAAGAGCATGGCCAAGGTGGCTCTAGGAAAGGTCTGTGGAACAGGCAGAATAGACAGGGCTGCTGCAGCCGCGCTTCGTTTGTTACTCACAGCTTCATTTCTCTGGAGTGTGCTGGAGGAGAAGCGCCGGATGACAGAAAGGCTGGCGCTACTAATGCACCCCAGGAGCACCACGAGGCTATTTTTAAACTGGAGGCCACAAACTGCACTGTTTCCTACCAGCCCAGAACCCACAAGATGGCTGCCCCCGAGAAGCCTCCGGCGCAGGACACAGGAGACGTGACCTGAAGAGCGGAGTCTCCTGTCTTCTAAGGAAAGAATCTGATCCCCAGCTCCACTGCTAGCCAGAGGCAGAGCTCCCAAAGCCCTGAGGACGCACGGCGAGGGCAGGGCGCCGGGGAACAGTCAGCCTGAGAGGCAGGTGACTCTGAGAAGCACGGTGTGTGGCGTCAGGTCAAACTGGGTTCAAAACACGAGCCTGACAGCTACCCATCGTGAGGACACACGCAAAATACTAAGCCACTGTGCACTCCATCTCATCAGTAAAACCTCCCTCACCCCAGATGGCTGGGGTCCTGAGCTTCTCCCCGGGGCTCAGCCCAGAGATCCCTAAACCCGCCCTTACTAAACGACTGGTTTCACGCCAGCCTCCCCACCACACTGACGTGCTTCCCTGGGCAGCGCCGTCTGTCTACTTCCTGCGCACAAGTACCGCGTGGCCGACGCACACCCAGGCACTATTTGATTTTGATTCCAAAACCATGGGAGGTGAGTAGAACAAGTATCATTATCTTCACTGGTCAAACCAGGAAATCAGATCTAAAAGTTTACTTACTCAAGTCCTAGCTGGAAGCCAAAGAAAGTCACATTTTAAAAATATCTAAATTGATATACACTTCAAAGTGGACCATTTATCTTTCAAAAATGTTAATACACGATCCCTAGGTAGTTTTGTACTGTATCCTTTCGGTTATAATCCTTAAACTTATAACTAATGTCTAATGCTCTCAGATATCTGTTAACATAAAACTACTGATTGACATCATAAAGTTCTGAAAAATTTAGTCAAAATATGTAACTAGAAGTATATAAAGTATACTCCAAGAGATACGTCAAATTAAAAAATAAAATTCAACTGTGAGAACACTTCCTCTGAGCTGCTAGTTTTCCTATAAACTTCAGGATGGCATTTTATATATTTCTGAAGAAGGCTTGCTTTTCTCTGGTTTGTTAATCTTGGTAAAGAAAGCTATAACAGGTGATATAAGATGACGTATTATCTACTAGGTAAATCTCAAAGGCTAAAAGCTCAGAGTCTGAATGAATAAGAGGATCCCTACACAGTGAGTGCTAATCTCATGTTCTCAGTTCTCAAGCCCCAACCATGACAAACTCCCTTTTCCTCTGGAAGTCCCCACCTAGCATGGTCGCCTGGTCCCTATCAAGTATGCGCTCCAAACGGGCCAGCTCAAGAAATCACTTCATTATGCTAATGTAAGAAAACAGGTAGGAAAACTTATCTTCCCTGTGAGTTTTTAAAACTACATATTCCAAATAAAAGATGGAAAACCTTAGAAAATCAACTGTTCAGATGATCCATGGCTTCTGTTAGCAGTAGTTGGGAACTGTCTACTGGTAAGATACTTTAGATATAACCACACTACCATTATAACTTTATAAACAAAAGGACAGAGTCAGGAACCACAGATCTGAGTTCCAGTCCAAACTCTTTCTCCACCTAGCTTTGGGACCTTCAGTACTTCTTTGAAGTTTCTCACTCCTTTTTGCTTATGTTAGTTGTGTAAAGTCAAATAGGACAGGGCACAACTGTTGTGAAAGTAGCCGTGTGCTACACTGTACTAAGACAGTCATCGCTGGTGGTCGTCTGAGATGTCTGGGGGTCAGGATGCGGCAGTATAAACACGTTTCTACAAAATCAACCCTATTAATTGGAAGGATCCTCTAAAATAGCGAAGTGTAATAGAAAAGAGGCAGGCAGTCTAGAGCGTGAAGTTGTTTCTGCTCACAAGCTGTGCTATCAAGTTATTTTAGCTATCCGAGCTTCTTTCTTCATCTGTAAAGTGGGAAGAATGATTTCCCTAAGTGCTACAAACCACCTAGCCCAGTACTTGGCTCTCAGACAACGCAGGTTTCTTCTGGGTCGGAAATGCAGCTCAGCTCAGTGGTGGAGCTCTGGCCTAGCGTGCCCAAAGCCCTGGGTTCCATCCCCAGCAATGAAACTCAACATGCTCAACAGCTGTGGGAAACAGGGGGCTTACGATTTCATTAAGTCAAAGTTATTATTAAAAACAAAACATGTGCTGTTAAGCCCGTATAGGGCTAAGTCAGACCCTAAGTTGTACTAACTTCTCCTGGCATGGAGAGTCCTAGCAATCACAGCTGCTGAGGTGATGCCCAGTGATTTGTCTTCCTAATGACACGACACAAACAAGCCAAGTGGCCAAAGAGCAAGCCCCAAACTAGGCAGTTTTAGGAGGTAAACACATTTTTAAAATTAAAATATTAAAAGTACCCAAGAGACTTAATTTGGATCTCATCTTTCAAAAGATTTTGGGTTATGATGGCTAGATTAGTTCCAGGAGTAGCGCCTTCAGAGCCTTGTTTACAAACCTAAGATCTTGGAGAGAAGAAAATGTTCCAGCCTTTTTGGCATCATTTATACTACATTGTTTAAAATGAGTTAGAACAAGGTTATTTATAATCTAAACTACTGGACAAACACTTGGTCTAATAATATCTTGCATACACATTAGTCAGAGTTAAGCATCAAGATCAGGTGTAAGAATGAGTGCTTAATGCCCTATAATATTTAGTCTTTATAAGTCAGTATCATCACCATTACATAAAATGTATGTCAGGCTGTCCACAGATTCTCATTCACCCATACTTCCTTGAAGACATGTTCCTGGATACTGTCAATGTCCTGCTATTGTTATGTTATAAAGAATGCTTTGCTCAGGTCAATTTTTTTTTTTTTTTTTTTTTTTTTTTGAAACAGGGTCTTGCTTTGTGGTTCAGTCTGACCTTGAACTCACTATGTAGCCCAGGCTGACTTCAAACTCACAGCAACCTTCCTGCCTCAGCATCCCAAGTGCTGGGATTACAGGTGTGTACCACCATGCCCTGCTAATTCAATCTTAAAAGTCTAGAACAAATCATGATTTTTTTATTCTGATACTGATAAAAGTATTTGATGGAGATAATGGATCCCATATTCGCTTGTCCTTTTAACAACAGTAACCTTGTAAAACAGTATTTTGAAGACAAAAAACTGAATCACAGAAAGTAAAGCAGGTGTTGGGTTACCTAGTTTGAATCACTTACCCTCAGGTACAATTCCACATCCTACTTTTTTTCCCCCACAACTGCCTATCACAGATACATGTCATTAACTCTTTTAATAGAGGCAGATAATTATACAAAAAATAGAGCCTGCACTTTAAATACTGGAGAATGTTAGCAGAGATCTGGTAAGCATGGACAGTTGTATGGAATCTAGTCAAACTCATGTATCTTTAAGAACTCAATCATTAAGACCTCAAAGCTTTAATACTATTTACTTGCATTTTTAAAAATCCACTAATTTAAGACTCTTACACAGGCCTTCCAAGCAACATGACTAAAGTTTTGTGGCCATCCATAGTTCCTAACTCTTGCACTCAATAGGAATAAATTCCCCTTCTTCGTTCTCAAAAACAAAAACTTGATTATTTTTTCTCTGAAAAATATTCACCATTATTATCAGTGGTCTCCTTCCATCTCCTTAAACTAACAAACTTTAGAGAGAATAAAAATAGCCACTAGTTGATTGTGTGTTTAGTAGGTGCCTGGCACAACCACTTTCCTCAGATTATGTCATTCTGACAAAGCTGCTAAATGAATGCCCATATTATTCCAATTTTAACCAATGAGGGCTCAGAGCAGTCAGGTAACTCACTCAAGCTTACACAGAGCAGGTGACAACAGTCAGAACTCAAACCCAGGTCTTCCAAGTACTACTAAGTGCTAAAACAATCAGTAGGATTAATGTGCTGTGAAACCAATTAAGGGATCAGAACCATCATTTCTTTTTAAATAACACAGGGAAAGAAAAGATCAGTCACCACTGCATGTAGCAAGACTGGCGGTGACTTTTCCGGGGTGGGCAGAATGCTGTCATGATGCAGCACTGTCAAATGTCTTTTAGTGCAGTAAAGAATGATTTTAGTGCCATCAGTCCGCGTGACACTTATTCTCAATTACTACTGCTCCCTACATTGTCTTCAAATAGGTACCTGGCTCTGCCATTATTCATTCACCATCCCTGAAGAACTACTTGTTTCTACTCCATTTCATTCAACCCACATGGCTCAGTGAAATGCTGATACTAGGTTTCATTTTACTAAACAGTTTCAGAAACTAGTTGCTAGAGATTTACAGCCAAAACTCATACCCTTCGCTGGGCTTGGTGGTACACACCTAATCCCAATACTCTGGAAGCTGAGGCAGGAGGATCACTGTGAGTTCGAGGCCAGCCTGGGCTACAAAGTAAGTTCGAGGCCAGCCTGAACTGCATAGCAAAATCCTGTCTCAAAAAGACAAAACAAAACAAAACACAAACCAAACTTCATACCCTTCACAGGCTGCCAGGGTTCGGTTCCTGACTCTGCCTTACCACAGCTGACACGACCTCCGCAGATACAGATGTCTGCACAGCCCTTAGGGTCCAGAACCCACAGGCCCGGCAATCACTGCGTGCACCTCACAGCACGACTGCCATAATTAACCTTCTCACCAAAGCTCCCATTTCCAATGTGATTCTAAGTGACGAGGTACTTATCTGAGTACCTCAAGTGCATCTAACATTTTAGACCAGCCAGGTTCCAGCCGCGCCAACTTAAAGGAGAGTGAACACCATAAGCGCTCATACGTTGAGTGCCTCTACTGATGTCTGCCCATACACGGAATGCGTTTTCATCAAACATAAAACACACACCCACCCCGCTCCACTGTTGCAGCCAGAAAGGTCCGAGGCCGCCACAAGAGAGGGAGAGCTGAGCACAGGGACCCTGTGGGCCGTCTGATACCCTCCCCTTGGGGCCAGCCCCCCCCACCCCAGGACCTTTCCAAACGCAATGAGGACTGGCCCCCGAAGGGCCCGCCGGTTCGCAGCCATCAGGACTTCCCGAGGGCAGGAGCAGGGGACTTCGTGCTCACACTGTATTCTCCAGGCATCAGTGCCAAGCACACAGCGAGCGCTCCGGGGACCCTGGTTTCAGGGAAGACAGCGGGAAGGGGCCAATAAATTCTAAAGCTGCAAAGTCGTATTTAACCGATATAACCATGAAACGTTATTGCAGAAGGAGCTGTGCAAAAGAATTCAAATCACTTTGAGAACTTTTGTCAAAATATGCGCAGGTGGGGAAGACTTTAAGAAACTGAGTATTTCTGAAACAAAATGGCGATTTTTGTGCTTTGTATTAAATCACAACATGCATTCCATGTTGTCAATTTCTTGATTTCATTCAAGGATCCACATATGCTGTAACATAGCAGACGCAATATCCTATCCAACACACCCTTTAGGCAAAGTGATTTAAACTAAGTGCAGAATGAAACACAAGCTCATGGAAGACGAGATCTGAGGGCACTAGCAGCAACAAAATGACTAACAATAAAAGGGATCAGGCAATTTCTTGTCCAAAGATTGACATGCTTAGAGTGAAAGAAGACAATTATGAAATAGGACTGGCACAGGGGTAACAGGCACAAACCAGGACCGTCCCAGGCAGCATCTAACCCAAGCCGTCTCCCCAGCACAGTCTGAACTTAATAATACAGTTAAAGATATAAAAGTTAAACCAAACACTGTAATTCCTCATGAACTTTTTATATCGTAAAACTCATAAAACATTTAATATCCCAGAACTTATTATTTGAAATACTTGACAAATATGGAGCAATTTTTCAAATGTCTTGAAAAGCTACCATAAGTAGTGTCCTCCATCCCCGCTTATTCTTGCTTAAAGGAGGACAAAGGCCTTGCCCTCCAGCGCTGGCAGTTACTGAGAAAGCAACAGGCACCGAGATGCTTTTATAAGCATCTTATAAAGCCAATTCTGTGCCGCGCACTGTGACAAGTGTGAGGGACGCCGCAGGGAGCGCAGCCGCTGTAGTGAGGAGGAAAGGAGGGAAGCAGCCTCCCAGAGCCTGCTCAGGCCGCCTCGCAGCACCCCCAGCTCACACGCCTCCCAAGGCTCCCTCCCAGCACACTGCCCCCCCCCAGGTCTGGCCTGACTGTCCTGAGCAGACAGCTTCACCCTGTCCTGGCTCCTGTCTCTCACAGCCCCTGCAGGCTGCCTTCCCAGCGCCTGGAGTCTGTATCTTACCAGGAGATGGTAACCTATTAACAGCTGTAGCCAACACGTATTGGGTTTTATTCAGAATCGAATAGCGTTCCAAGCACTTTCTATGGCTTACCGCATTTGACCACTACAGCAGCTCTTCAAGGAGGTGCTGGAGGCAAAGCAGTGCAGAAGAGAGCAGACTAGTAGGAAACTGGAGTTCAGCTTTTGTAGCTAGGCAGGTTACTTCTCTTGGGGCCTTGTCTTCTCCGCTGTAAAAATGACTCATGGTCCCTAAGGACCTTTTCCACTCTGACTTCCAGCAACAGAATGATTCCAAAAGTAATTTCAGGATAACACAAACATTTTTCTGTCCTAAGCTCCTACTAGCTGCACTACTATGTAACCTGAGGATTTTTTCCATTGTTAGCCATTCGGAATAGCCGAGTTCAGACAGCTGAACTCTGCACAGGCCAGGGTTAGGTTACAGCCTCTGGGACCACAGGCACATGCCCCCAGTCACCAGCATCAATCGACAAGCACGAATAAGACAGGAATGCGATTCCTCAAGGCACAGGTATGTTGCTACCCCACCTCTGAGTAGCTCATCCACCAACACAGGAAGAACTCACAGGCCCAGAGAAACAATGTTTAAGAAAGGAGTTACAGCTGAGCGAGATGGCACCCGCCTGTAATCCCAGCCCTGGGGAGGCTGAAGGAGGAGGATCCTTGAGTTCGAGGCCAGCCTGGGCCACATAAACAAGTTCAAGGCCAGCCTGCATTCTATAGTGAGACCCTGCCTCAAAAAAAAACAAAAAAACAAAAAAAGAAAGGAGTTACGAATGATAGAAGGTTAGGCCTAGAAAGAATCTCTGAAATGTCTAATTATCACATGAGGCAGGCAGGCCTCTATGGTCATAGAGGCTGGTGATTAATCACTCAGTGGCAGAACTAAGTATAGGAATCTGAGACTTTCTGCTCCGCGCTCTTCCCACTCCGATACATTAAACAAACCTCTTCCACTCTGCACTCTCCGAGCGCCCAGAAAGGCTCAGGGGTACAGGGGCAGGGATGACAAACGACTCTGATCCCACGTAATTTAATATTTAATTTTTACTTTTATTAGTCCATGTTGGTAGTCCATGTTTGTAGATGATTACATTCATCGTAGGGTTACGGTACATCATGTGCATAAAACACCTTAGTTTTTTTTATGTCTCCCTCCTTTTATGTCTCCTTCAGCTGCTGCCAGCAACTGCCTAGAATGAGAAAAAGAATCTTCGGTTTCAGCCTGCATTTTTCTCCCTTCTACTTGTAATAACATACAACTACTTTAAAATATTACTATAGCTTACTACTCTGACAAGAGTATCTTAAAACAGTAGACAAGTTATTAGTATTGTATATAACATGTTAATAGTCCCTAAAACGTTGGCAAAAAGAAATATTAACCCCTATGTTATAAACAAAGAATAGTGGCAAAGGGAAAAATAAATGGAGAAGAAAAAGAATGGGCCAAGAGCAGAGTAGGCTCAGAGTCAGGCAATTTCTATAGCAGCAGGTCACAGTTTAATTCTGAGAGCTAAAAAACTGATTTTAAGACTGCCACACAGTTACTATATCTGTGATGGTTTATGATGAAGTTAAATGAAATAAACTCCAATTATTCTAAAAAGTTCTCCTTAATCATACCAAAGTACTGAACAGTGCTCCACTGTCCAATGTATGAAGCTCAAACTCTCAGCCTGACATTCGAAACCCTAATCTCTCCCACTCTGAAGCAAACCCTCTGGTTCACATTACTCTACCCGCCATCCCTTAAACACCTGAATTCCACCTCCACACCTGAGTCCTCGCCAAGTGTCTTTTCTTTCCGTCACCTCAACCCCTAATCTCTGCACATTTCATCTCTCCAAATCATATCTGTCGTTTAAGGCTCAATACAGCTTTTCTGTCTCTGCCAAGACAGTCCCTGCCCTGAAATTCATCATTTTGTAGAAGCCTGCCGGCAGGCATGACTCCTACTGTCCACTTAGTTATCAAATGCCTTGTGTCATGGTTATCTTCCTTCTCCAATAAGACTTCCAATAGTGCAGAACACAGTCTGCCTCAGAGGTCCTACCACAGGATAGCTATTCAGTAAATAGTACTAAATGAAGAAAATTTACAATGGTTTACACAAAACCAGCCATACTTTTTTTCAGAGTACATATTTGTTGCAAGATAAACTAAACATCAGAGTTGCATACAACATATACTATACCTATGCAACCATAAATTTTCTTAGGACGATCTCAAGGAATTGGAAATGTCTACTCATTTGGATGTTACAGTTGAAGTAAATAAATGTATCTACATAAAGCTAATATCACAAAAACCTAAATTTGTTACACAGCCTATCTGAATTCTACCCATTGAGGGAAGGCATAGGGTTTCTGTCTTTATCCTAAATTATAGTAAGCAGAAACACTAACGAACCAACAGAGGAAATCAAAGCCAGAGTTCGACTTCACAGGAAGCCGTGCTGTCCTGTGCTCAGTGCTGGTTACAGCAGTAAGCCAGGGTCTGGCAGAGCCCTGCACCTGAGCACATATGTCACGAGGCCAACGATGACAACACGAGTACAGAGGACGTCGGATGACCCCCATAGGATAAAGTGGACCCAGACGTAACTACGGCTGTCAGTAAACTTCACTGCAGTACTGGATCCCAGCTGGAAAACCCAGACTAAGGAGATACTGGCCCCATACCCTCAGCCTGGCAACTTGGTGTTTTCACAGAACATGGTACCTACCTTTTGCCTAGGCGTTGCACTAGATATAACATACACTGTTTCCTTCAGTTCTCATAGCAATCTCTGAGAAAAGAATCACCGAACCAGGTACAGTGGTGTACTCTTTTAAACTCTGGGAGGCTGAGGCAGGAGGATCACAAGTTCAAGCCTAGCTTGGACAATTTAGCAACTTAATGAGACCATGCCTCAAAATAAAAAATGAAAAGGGATAGGGATGTAGCTCAGCACCAAGGCCCTCAGGTTCAAAAAAAGAAAAGAAAAAACAAAACAAAACAGTAACCCCCTACCCAAACCACTGCCACCAAATGGAGACTCATTTGTACAGATTTTAGGGCAATTAAGGCTTGGAGCATTTGACTTTCCTAAATTCACCCAGCTATTAAGTATTGATACTGATATTTGATTATTGAGTTGTTTAACTCCAACGCCCATATATTTTTTTTTGTGGGTACCAGGGGTCGACCTCAGGACCTCGAGTGCCAGCAGGCGCCCATGCCGCTGAGTGATATCACCAGCCCTTTTTTCGTATGTGGGTTCCAAGAGTTGAACTCAGGACCTCGCGCTTGCCAGGCAGGCGCTTATGCCGCTGAGCTATCTCACCGGCCCCATATTCTTTTCACTGTGCTAGCTGCCACACACCTATTCCAGGCAGTTAATCAAGAATACCAGCTTGGGCTGGGGATATAGCTCAGCAGCATGGCACCTGCCTGGTAAGTGCAAGGTCCTGAGTTTGATTCCAGGTTCCAAGAAAAGAGTATGGGCTAGAGGAGCCAGGCACGGTGGTACACCCTTGTAATCTCAGCACTGGGAAGGCTCAGATTGGGATCACTAGAATCATGAGTTCAAGGGCAGCCTGGGCTACATAACAAGAGCGTCTCAACCCCTCCCCCCAAACCCCCCCCCAAACAGCTACAAAGTGATTAAAAGAAAAATATTGCAGAGTTGAGTCTAATGTGAAAAGTCAGGGGAAATAGATTACTGGAAGGACCATAAACTGGCAAAACTTTCTGAAAAGTGATTTTACAATAACCAAGAATCTATCTTTACCTAAAACTTTGATCAAGTAATTCTACTTTTAGAACTCTACTGGGAAAAAAAGGATATATACCAGGATTAGGTTACAAGAATATTCATTATAGTGCTATTTATAACAGCCAAAACTTTAAAACGACTTAAATGGCTAACAAAAAGATTGTACACTTAAGAATGGTTAAGCTGGGCCAGGTGTGGTGGCACACGCCTGTAATCCCAGCACTCGGAGGCTGAGGCAAGAGATCGCTGCTAGTTCCAGGCCAGCCTGGGCTCCATAGTGAGTTCAAGACCAACCTGAACTACATAGCGAGACCCTGTCCCAAACAAACAAACAAACAAATCACAGTAAGAATGGTTAAGACGGTAAATTTTACTTTACCATCTTATTTTTTTACAATTAAAAATTTTTTTTTTTTTTTGTGGGTACCGGGGGGTCGACCTCAGGACCTCGTGCGCCAACAGGCACCCCTGCCTCTGAGCGATATCACCGGCCCCTTTTTCGTATGTGGGTTCCGGGAGTCGAACTCGGGCCCTCGCGCTTGCAAGGCAGGCGCTTACGCCGCTGAGCCATCTCACCGGCCCACAATTAAAAATTTTTAAAGTTAAAAATTGGATATGCATATACAAAAGTCAGCTATATAACCATTAAAGATACTATTAAGTATACTTAGTAATATTAAATATATTCTGTAAGTGCTGGTGAGATAGCTCAGCGGCATAAGTGCTTGCCTGGCAAGCACGAGGTCCTGAGTTTGACTCCTGGTACCCACATATGAAAAAAGGGCCGGCGATATTGCTCAGCTGCACGGGCGCCTGCTGGAGCGTGAGGTCCTGAGTTTGACCCCCGGTACCCACACACACACACAAAAAAAAACCATATATATATATGTTCTGTAAAAATTAGATTGCTAAATGGTATGTTTGGTTTAAAAAATTTTTAAATATGATGCATATGTATACACATAGACTAGAAGGACAGGTCCCAAAATACGAACTGTCCAATCACAGTGTGGCAGAATTTCTATTGAGTATTTCCCCCTCTTTTTATCCGAGTTTTGTACTTCCTTGAGGACCCACATTCCTGGTGTAATTTTTAAGAGGAGTGGGTAACTCCCCACGTGGTCCCAGGAATTCGAGGAATGTTACTGTTGTTCAGGGAGTCAGCCACATCTGAGGCTGTGGTTTCCCAAATCACAGACACTGCGCTGGCAAGAAAGAGACGTTTGTAGCAGGGTCCAGAATCCTCATATCCTTCGAAACAGGATCCACCTGCCATGGCCTTCAGTGTTTTCTTAGGAATTCCAAGCAGCGGGTGCTCCCTCGCTTGTGCCCCACACACAGAGGTGCAGTGCTGGTGCCTGTGGCCCCAGTAGAGGCACCGTGCCTCGACTCACCATCTGTGTTCCTGGACCGTAGCTGATGCGTAAGTGTGAGTGCCTAAAGAAGGAACAGCAACATTCATTTATCCTTTATTTTTGGTGTACTCTGTCTTTTACACAGGGAGTTCATATACGTAATTTCACCTGACCCCCCAAACTTTGTGAAGTAGGAATAATCAGATCCATTTAGAAGCAAAAACCGTGATACTAGAGAGTTAGATTTTAGGGTTACAAAGCTAACAAACCATATACACACGCACATGTGCGCACACACACAAACAATGCGTAACATTTTCCAGTAGTAGCAAGTTTGGTGCCACACCACAAAGATCCTCAGATGCACGCAAGCATTCATCCATTCCACACTGTTCACTGAGCAGGGACCAGTAGTGCATGAGGACGCCCAGCAGTGGACAAATGCCACGGTGCCCCTCCCTTGTGAAGCCTGCATTTCCACTGGGGAGAAAGAGAAAACAAACAAACAACCTCAGGCCAAGCAGTGGGGGACTATGAAGAGGGTAATAAAGAGAATTAAAGAGCTGCGTTCATTTTGATAGGATGGATGGAGAAGGTTTCTTTGAGGTGACAACAGAGGAAGAAGCCAATGAAGTAAAGACACAGCCACGAGACTTGTGTTCCAAGTGGCATCAAATGGAAAGGCCCCCACAGGGCCAAATGCGCCTCCCATGACTGAAGAACAGCAAGACCTGCAGGGCCAGTATGCAGGAAGCCTGGGAAAGTGCTAGGAAATGAGGTCGCACAGGCAGCCTGAGATGTCCGGTTTAAAGATATCAGCTGATAGGCCGGTGAGATAGCTCAGCAGCACAAGCGCCTGCCTGGCAAGCGTGAGGTCCTGAGTTCGACTCCCAGTACTCACCAAAGAAAAAAAAAAAAAAAAGCTATCAGCTGAAAAATCTTCAAATTTCATTAATACTCACTTTTCTCTTAAAATCCATTTTGTCCAAGTAATGGTTTTTTAGATTCTAAGTAAGGAAAAATCTACTAAAATACTAACTGTCCCTTTTTACATAATCTATTTTTTCTTATCGTATTTTATGGTATATCCCAAAACCTTCATAAATGTGGTCTAATACCGTAACTTCCTTCTGTAATAAAAAGCAACTTACAACCTTAAAAGTCAGTGTGACTAAAGATGCTACTAGGACGACCAGAGAAAGATGAATATAAACTGTACAGTAGGTATTAGTATTACACTAGTGTGAGATCTCTTGAGTGTGATAATGAATTGTAGATATATAGGAGAATGTTCTTGTTTATAGAAGACATATGCAGTGGTGATGATTAATTGGCTCCTAGAAGAAAAAAGCCCTGGTTTGTAGCATTGCCAAGTTCCATGGTGTAAATGCTGACTTCAAGCAATCAACTTGGAAAGAAATATACACAATCTTCTTTTGCAACAAGGTGCCAGCAAACGCCAATATACCACTGGATGTTGACATATACAGGAGTTGAAGCATCATGTTTCCAACTTACCTCCAAATTACAAAACAAAAAATGAGAAACAAAATCCCTCTGTCTACCCATCCATTCATCTGTCAAATTCATCTACCCATCTATACCATCTTCCATCCCTCCATCCTCCAATGTACCTGTCTATCTGATCAGCCACCCTATCCATCCCATCTATCTATATCAAGATTAAATAAAAGTCTCGAAATGTTCACAATCTATGAAGAGGTATACAGGTGTTAATTGCATTCTTCCAACTTTTCTGTGGGACTGAGATTTTAAAACATTATTTATAACCTAAATTATAGAGAAGAAGGGAAGTTTAAAATCCTATGGCCAATTCTTTTGTAAAATGAATAAATCATAATTTTTTTGTGTATTGGTACTCTCTTGTCAGCTATACCAAATACGGTGTAGATCTTTCACCTGAAGTTATTTTAAGACCAAAACCTTAAGAAAAAAAGCAAATGGCTAACATTAAGAGCCAAAATTACATATTCTTACTATTCTAAATTAAGTAGAAATGACCCACTATATAATGAGATAAACCATAATCTCTCTTCACAAAAGAAATTCCTTATTAGATGAAAAGTGTAAAAGAACTTTCTAGATTAGTTAGGAAATGGCCTGGTTTTAGATATTAACATTCGATTAATTTCCCTTAAGCATATATGTTTGGTAAGTGGGAAAATAAAATATGGAAACTTCCTATTAATTTAAAATGCTAACCCCCAAATACAAATTGGTTGTGCTCCCAAAAAGTACACATTTTAAAATCCAAATGATGGTCAGATTTCGGATAAACATTACTTACTTTTGAGTGACATGAGTCATGGCCAGATTCCCAGGCGCCCTAGCAAAGGTCTCCTAATCTATAATGGCCATTACTGGCCGCATCAAGAAACAGGTCTCAACTGTGGGTGCAGAAGGGGCATGCTCCAAGCTCTGTATAAGTCCTAGATAATATTCTCAAAGAGAAAAAGCAATTCCGGACAATAACTCACTGCTGTACACTTCCCATCAACTTCCTTCTCATGTCCACCTCGTCCCAAACTCTTTGTCTTAACGCTACTCTACCCGCTTGTTACGGTGTGTTACCCAGAAATAGTTGGCCATGCCTCAAATTGCCTACTTTCCCTCTCCCGCTACACTGCGTTAAAGGCTGCAGCTCAATGCCAGGGTTGATGTTTTCTAGTCTGCCTACTGCAGACGACAAGGCTGACAGAGACATAATAAGGGTCTGTTGATCTCTCCCGCCTGTTACAACTAGTTTTCATAGCAGAGTATTCAAACACTCTTCCCTCAGAGCAGCTGTTCCAGATTTTCCTAGAAGTGAGGGAAAACTGAGCTACCCTGCACGAGGCCCAAACTGGGCGCCAAGGGGTAAGTTCTCAGGTCACCTTTCCCAAAAGGCTTCAGGCTGATGGTGTTCTAGCAAAAAGAGCAGTCATTCAGACATGCTATGCCATTTTCTCTAGTCATTTACCTGGTAAGTGCTGATGTTCAAGTTTCCATCCAGTTTGATTCTAAAGCCTTAGGTCTTAACTCTTACTATGCTACATCATGCTACTGAGAAGGAACCATCTGACCAAACCAAAGTATGGCCATCATTTCAATACTTCTTGAAAACGTATAGTTGAATACGCATTTATTAATCCAAATGAATCTCTAGTTGGCATAATTTCAGTCTGGCTGTACCTGAAATTATTCATGTTGTGTAAAGTGGGTATTCCTGGTGTGAGATGACCCAACTACAAAGCAGCTGACTGCCCTTGGGAGTGCCTGGCTCTGTGCTGGTCTACACGACTGAGCCTGCCTTTCCCGAGCGAGTCCGCATTGGTACAACACTGCACGGCTTACAGAGCTCTTCGACACACCTCCCCTGAACACTGAAGCAACACTCTGAACCAGGGACATTTCACAGATGAGAACAGTGCTTTGGGATTTGATCCGTGTCATCAAATCTATAAATGACAGAATGGGTCCCAGATCTAAACTATAAATCCTGTGAGTTCTTCTAGTGCTCTCCCCTTACTCCCTCCTACCTTCTTGAACTCATAAACCTGGGGTTATTACCTGAATCTCTCCCACCCTCTCTGCCTGGGACACAAACAGGAACAGGAACAAGCGCAGCAGGTTGGATGGATGTCAGCTTCCACAAATGTTTATGTGTGGGTCACTTGTCAAGCAGATCACTGGAGACCACCGACACCAGTTTTTACCCACTTCTTTTTTTAAATTGTTATATTTTAATTCAATGAGATTTACTCTATTTAAAAATGTAATCTTCCTTTAAATAACTTATGGCTGAGTTTTAAAATGTATTTGAAAAACTGGGATAAAATTGTGATTATAGTCTAACAGTCTTTAATCCAAACACATCCCTAAATTGGTAGACTTTTAGTTGCTGTCAATAAAACAATGGTTCATAACCATCTGCTCCCACCCTAGCTGCTCAGCGAGCTCTGAGACACACTTGTCACTCACTAAACAAAGCCTCCTGTGCACCCACACTGCCATGCACAGGATGCTGCTGGGGTCGCCGTGACCAGGAGCTAAGGCTGGTGGCCCCATGAAACTTAAAACCTAGTTGTAGAAAAACACAATAAACAAGGAAAAAGATAAAATTTGGCAAATGCCACCAAGGAAACACAGGTTCTGAGACAGAAAACAACAAAGGACATCTAATTTAATAAATACTATTACTTGCAGCAGCTGAGAGTAATCGAATGCTTAGACAGGGTAGTTGGAGAAAACCTCTATAAAAACAACATTTAAGCCAGATGGAAAGGTGACAAGAAGCCACCCAGTGATGACTGGGGAGGAAGGGAGAAGAACAGAATGTGAGGTGCTGAGCAGCACGCAAAGCCTAAAACACAGCCGGTGCCGCGCCCCATAGAACCTTCACCTGACGCCCACCTCTCCCGTGGAGAAGAAGGGAGGAGAGCACGGGCGTGCCACCCGCGCCACGGGCTGTCGGCCCAGGGTGTCACTGCTGCTGCCCTTCTATACCCCCTGTCCTGTTCCAGTTTAATACCCTAAGAAAACCTGACAGCATGAAGGAACGGCTCTGAGTCCTCACCCATCTGAGCAAAGACGAAATTAACTACTGGAAATCTGACTTCGGTTTATCATTTAGAAAGAAGTATTGCTTCTAGGTACAATAACTTTCATTTTCATGAATAAATAAATGTCAGTGTCAAGTTATTCTAAGTTTGATATTCCCAGTTTAAATATCCTTAGCCTCAAAAGGAGGAAAAACACTATCTTAACTAGATAAAAAGATGAGAAGGCCAAAAGAACAAAAATAAAAGTCAGAAAAGTTATAGCCTGACTTTTTTCTATACTTGTTTATGATGCAAATTTCTCAAGACCCCATGGGTTTCTTCACTTTTTAAAAATAAGCCAAATTTTAAGTCATTCTTCCCCTATACACATTAGCCTCTCAATTCTACCTTCCAATTTTATCTTTTTTTCTCATCCTCCAAAGAAACGACAGTACTCAGTCCACTAAGTCATTTCCTTCTTGCTGGATGACAGGCAGAAACGCAGACAGGGCACCTCTCTGTCAACCCCTCCAGTATCTGCACCCCAGAAGCTGTACCCAGCCGACAGTTACTTGACAGTTACTGAGGTGTCAAGACTCATCAACATAAACAGTGGCAGACCCAGGGCCCAGCTCTTCCCTTGCAATCACAGCGTCTATACAAAATGTGCCGCTGAATCAGCCCCTTTGTCTTGCCCCCCCCTCCACTTTCACTAAATGATTGGCTGCTTCTTTAGAAAATGTCCAAAAATAACAATAGCGCCTCACATTTGCATGCTTGGTGCCAGCCACTGTTCAAACATATTACATACATTAACTTAATTCTCAAAATCACCCTAAGCAAAGTACTGTACTCCCCCTCCCACCGTGGAGACAAAAGGGCCAAAGCAAAGAGGATCACAATATTCAGCAAGTCCTTGTTTTGAGATTTTCCTCAAGCTTATTTTTACTTTCGTCACAATTTCTTTCTTTCTTTCTTTCTTTCTTTTTGTGGGTACCGGGGGTCAAACTCAGGACCTTGCCTTGTGCGCCAGCAGGCGCCCGTGCCGCTGAGCAATATCACCAGCCCTTTTTTCGTATGTGGGTTCCGGGAGTAGAACTCAGGACCTCGCGCTTGCCAGACAGGTGCTTATGCTGCTGAGCTATCTCACCAGCCCGGTCACAATTTCTTAGAGTAGTTTAATATCAATTACTGCTACCCGTCAGGAAGCTGAGAGCATATACCTGAGCCTACTTCGGTTTGGGCCGCCCACTCATTGTCTGTGTGATCTTGGGTAAGAAACCAAGCTGGTGGGATGCAGTTTCACTTCTCTATAAAACGGAGATGACCCAGGCACGGTGGCACACACCTACAATCCCTGCACTTGGGAGGCTGAGGCAGGAGGATAAGTTTGAGGCCCCCTGAACTGCGTAAGGAAATGACAACAGCGTCTACTCCCCTGAGAAACTGTGAGGTGAAATGAGCTGTATATGCGTTACACTTGGAGCAGTATTTGGTGTGCAGTATGCACAAGCATTAGCTGTTGTTAATTCTGCTACTACCACCTCCACCTCAGAACATAGCAGAAGACGGCTCTATTTAATCTACTCAATATTTCTTTTCCTCCAACATCGGTCACTTTTGTCATTTGATTTACAACAGGCTAACAACGAACCATTCTGAAAACATAAGCAAGTCCCTTGCCACTGTTTTCTATCCTCAACACCTTTTTTTTTTTTTTTTTTGTCTTTTTGGGACAGGGTTTCACTGTGCAGTTCAGGCTGGCCTTAAACTCACTTTGTAGTCCAGGCTGGCCTTGAACTCGCAGTGATCCTCCTGCCTCAGCCTCCCAAGTGCTGGGATTACAGCCATGCACAACGCTTCTTTTTATTTATTTATATATATATTTTTAACACTTCTTTTTTTAATTTTTTTTTTTTTTTTACTTTTTGGTTTCTCTGAGATAGGGTCCACTAAGTAGCCCAAGCTGCCCTTGAACTTGCGGTGATCCTCCTGCCTCAGCCTCCTGTGTGCTGAGATTACAGGCCTGTGGCACCATGCCTGGTTGTCCTTGTCACTTCTTTCCTATTTCAGGCTCCCAGGAAGGAACCCTCTGGGGTTTACAGGACTATGCTGTGCCCTGGGTAATTCATAAGCCACTGCAGGGCTGTGGCTACGCCAACACCTGCAATATAACCCTCAGGGAGAAATCAAGCCCTCAGTTTTCACCTCAAAAAAACTGGTGCAGTATTTGTTTTTAGAACATGTTTTGCACTAATAATTTTTACTTAAGCATCCTAAATAGCCTGATTTGTGTTTAAATATGAAGCAAACGCAGTCTATTAAATTACTACTCTATTGATGATTAAATTTTGTCTTACTCTTCACAACAGTTTTGATAAGCACAAATGAACAAAATTAGAAATACCATACATTTATAATGCTGAAAATGTTTTAACTCCTTTTACACAAAGATCACATTTTGAACTTCTCTGGAAGTGCTCAGCATTCAGTACTTACTCATGCAGGGCCAGGTCCAACTGTGCAGCATGTAACACTGTGTTGCCGCCCCGTCTCCAGTCCTCAGTGAGACCACGAGCAACCTAATCACTCCCAGAGAGCTTACTCTACCGCAGCACCCCATCTGGAAACTAAGCTATACTCCTAACAGCAAATGACAATATAAAGAAACAGACATATGAGGCAGGAAGATCGCTGCGAGTTCGAGGCCAGCCTGGGCTATAAGTGAGACCCTGTCTCACTTCACCTTCCCCTCCAAAAAAAGACATACTTCCAAGTATCATTTTGTAGGTTTTATATTTTCTCAGACAACTATATATTAAAAGTCTATTAAATCTGCTTTAGCCTGGGATTGGACCGCTATGAATGTAAAACAAAACAAAACAGCGTTAGGTTATTGCACACTTAATTATTTTCTTATTTATACTGGGTAAAGAACTTTGTAACTGGCCAACTTATAAGCATCTGTAATGTTTTATTTAACATGGTAAGAGTTACTTATTTAATACCTACTCTGTAGCAGCCACTCTCACATGTCATTCTAGTAACTGTGAGCAGGTGGAATTATTCCCATTTTATAGACAAGGAAACAGATTAATGCACTGAAGATTACACAGCAGGCAAAAATAGAACAAGTATATGACACAGGTCTGATTCGAAAGCCTGTGCTAAGGACAATAGCACAGACTCATATTTGGCAGCATTAACCAAGCAATGTCATGTAACTGCCTAAAATGCTTCTACCTTAAAACATGGTAAAATACGATTGACTATTGCAGAATGTAGCCACTGGGCTGAAAAAAATATCTTAATTACCTCTCCTAACTGACCTATATTAATTAACTGGCGGGATAGACCATGGTACCCCCAGCATTAAAACAAATGGACGGACGTTGCTGATACTGCAACCAGAGGCTGATAGGGTGCTTCGAGTCGCCTGCGTGCTCCCAAGTCCCCTACTTGAGGCATGTGCTTAACGAGAATCTGGTCTCTGTTTCTGAACCTGTTATGCCACTCTATTTATAACTACTATAATAAACCAATAAAACATGAGTGCCAAAAATTGTTATTTCTGGGCTGGTGCGATGGCTCAGCGGCGTAAGCGCCTGCCTTGCAAGCGCGAGGGCCCGAGTTCGACTTCCGGATCCCACATACGAAAAAGGGGCCGGTGATATCGCTCAGTGGCACGGGTGCCTGTTGGCGCGCGAGGTCCTGAGGTCGACCCCCTGGTACCCACAAAAAAAAAAAAAAATTGTTATTTCTGTGAAAACTAAATTGAGTGCTTTGGAAAGAGCATATTTTGAAATACCTTATTTTTAGTACTGGGGATCAAATCCAGGGCCTTGCACGTGCTACCAGTAAGGATGCACTCTACCACTGAGCTATAACCCCAGCCCTGAGAAATACTAATTTTGATAAACATAAATTTCCATTCCCCGAAATAAACTCTTGCTGAATGATGTGCACATAAGACAGGAGAAAATTGTAAGTTTAAAAACTATTCAAAATTATTTAAAAATATAACATTCTACCTTCAGCCTGCTCTGAGAAGTCTTATTCCACTTTAAAGAACTCAAAACTTGAAATCTTGGATGTACATTATTTGTATGGTTTCTACAAGAAAGGCCATGTTGAACAAAAGAAACAGAGCCCTTTGAACCCTCAAAAAGGATCAGGAGCCCGTGTGGTAGCACACGCCTATAATCCCAGCACTCAGGAGGCTGAGGCAGGAGGATTGCTGTGAGTTTGAGGCCAGCCTGGACTGTATAGAGTTCAAGGCCAGTCTGAACTACATAGTGAGGCCCTGTCTCAAAAAAACAAAAAGGTAGTTAGGATTATAGCTCAGCAGCAGAGCACTTGCCTAGTATGTGCAAGGTCTCAGTACCACATGAAAAACAAAACAAAACAAAACTCAGCATTCTGAATATGCCTGTAATCCCAGTATTCAGGAGGCTGAGGCAGGAAGATCATCAAAAGTTCAAGGCCAGCCTGGGCTACAGTGAGCTCAAGGCCAGCCCAACTACTTAACAAAACCGTGTGTCAAAAATCCAGAAAGAAAGAGAGAGAAAGAGAGAGAGAGAGAGGGAGAAGGAAGGAAGGAAGGAAAGAAGAGATGAAGGAAGGGACGAAGGAAGGAAAGAAGGAAGGGAGGGAGAAAGGGAGGAATGGAGAAAAGAAAGAGGGAGGGAGGGAGAGACAGAGGAAGACAGGTGAAAAAAACAGGCTGTTATTCTGATCCCCCCCTTAAACTGTTTCTATTAGCCACCATCACACCCAATCATGTAGGATACGAAGCTCTGACGTGCTTATTTAGGCAGCAACACTCTGAAGCACAGCTGTAGCTCACTAAACAAATATTTGAGTCTCTACATTAATATCCACACTTTACTCGCTGAATGAACATCTGAGAGGTTCTCATATTCACTCTCCTTTTATCAAGAATTCAATGTTAAATATGCTTATCTCATTCTCTAGCCCACTAACTGAAAGCAGGAAATTAAAGGAGGCAAGAATAAGCATATTAACAACAAAAGCTTTTGATACCAAGGGAACAAATAAGGCACACAGATACAAATATGTACATGTATGATAAACTGCAGTGCTTTAAGCTAAAGGAAAAAAAAACCCAAAATCTCATAATCTCATTTTTAAGGCATTTGTAGATTATAACTGAGCACAAAGCTGAAACTTAGAGCAGTGTCCCTTTATCATCCACTAAAGGTTAAACTACATTGTTTGTGTATCTTTTCCTTTTTCTAAAAAAAAAAAAAAAAAAGAGAAGCATCAATATTTTAGAAATCTATATATCATGTTACAATTGAAAATATTTTTGGCATTGAAAGAGTTAAGTTTCAATTATCTAGAAAATTGGGCCGGTGAGACGGCTCAGCGGCTTAAGCGCCTGCCTTGCAAGCGCGAAGGCCCGAGTTCGACTCCCGGATCCCACATACGAAAAAGGGGCCGGTGATATCGCTCAGCGGCACGGGTGCCTGTTGGCGCGCGAGGTCCTGAGGTCGTCCCCCCGGTACCCACAAAAAAAAAAAAATTATCTAGAAAATTCACTCATATAAAATAGTTCCTTAGACACCAGAGTAGAAAAATGTTAAGTATCGGTGTTTCTAGCCAAGTGCTGCCCATAACTGCGCTCTTCAAACTGTAGGTCATCACAACCCATTAATTGGTCAGAAAATCGATTCAATAGGTTGTGACAGCAATTAAAAAGTGAACCAGAACAGGAAATACAATACTATATTGCACACGGTAGAGGCAGTACATTTTCGTGTTCCTCTGCTAAGTCAAAGATATTAATAACTCTGGATCCTAGTTCAAAAAAAGGTATAGGCCTAAAGGCTCACGTATTATGGAACATAATCACAATGCTAAACTTGTAATCTCATCATTTTTATCTGAGAATGCTAAAGAAAGCTGCAATTTTGGGCTGGTGAGATGGCTCAGCGGCATAAGCGCCTGCCTGGCAAGCACGAGGTCCTGAGTTCGACTCCCAGTACCTACATACGAACAAAGGGCCAGTGATATTGCTCAGCGGCACGGGCGCCTGCTGGCACTTGAGGTCCTGAGTTTGACCCCAGGTACCCACCAAAAAAAAAAAAAGAAAGCTACAATTTTGAAAGAGAAAAAGTTATTTTCTTATGGAATCTTGGTGAATAAATTTATTTTCCCCAGTAACCTAGAGCAGTATACATTTTATTGTGTTTAACATTAGTTTGCCTAAAATAGATAATGCTATTTTTTAAACTACTATTGCAGATAGTACCAGTTTTTAAACTGCCATGACTTTAAAACAACTTAACAACAATCCAAGACAAACATAACTTTTATTTTATTTGTATATCCTGAGATGCAATTACTGACCTTGGTGCCATTCTTTTCAAAGTCACTGAAAAATCTAAACTTAGCATGGTACACAAGCAACAGACTCAGTGCCAATACACTTGCTAATATTTTAGACACACAGTTGTTGCCTGATTTGAAGTTTCACTTAAAAGTAAATTAAACATGGCTTTCTCCATGTCTTTCTAATGCATCTAATAGAAGTATGATCAAAAACATACTCTAACTTAGACAATCTGTCTAATCACTTTGAAAAACCATCTGGAAACATAACCCGCTTAATACATTCTTTTTGTAAGTAAGCATTTAATTCATGGGGTAAATGACTATTTCTGACCTCAAGGCTCAGATCTGCAGTGAACTCTGTTGAGTCCCACTCCCTACCAAATACAATAATCCCTGCTTTGTTATGTTCCTTGAACCGAACTCACACCTCACTAAAGTCCTCACTGACCACCACTATATGAAAATCTTACAAAAATTGAGCCTTGTCATTAATCAGAAAGCTGGTTAAACAATTCCTCAAAAGTTTCTGAAAAGCACAGTGTATACATTACTCTAAAACCTGAAAATACGGGTTTCGGAAGGAAGTAGCATTTACCTTTTACGAGGGATTCCTATACATATAATATACTGAATGCTGACGTACTTTCCTAACTTTTGGAATTTGCTTAAAGAACAAAAACCAAGTAATGAAAGTAGGGACCACAATAAAATAGTAAGTTGCCAACTCACTCTTTTTATCAAGTTCAAAATGTCAAGTTTTAAGCGCCTGTGAACGTCTCTAAAGTTGAATTCAGATTGACTTTGCCTAAAATAAGAGCTTGGAGCCTAAACCGCCGCGGAGGTCGCTGACCACACACAGATGCTGTCGTTGACAACGTCTTTCCCCGCCAAGCTCTCCGCCGAAACCTGCTCCGGCCGGCTCGGGCCCGTGCTAGGCCTTCGTACCCTCCCCGCCGGCCGTCCCGGAGCCGAGTACCGGCAGGTGACACCGGGACGCCGCGCCGACAGCCAGGTGAGCCCGGCTACCGCAGGCCCGGAGACGGCGCCCCGGCCGCAGCCCGCAGCGCCGACACCTCACGTACCTCGCTCGGGCTTCATGTTCGCGTCCGAGCCGCCCCCGGGGGCCGTGATGCACGCGTGGGCTCCCTCCACGGCTCTCCACGGCTCGCCGCGACCCCGCGGCCCCGCTCCGGTTTCCGAGCGCTGAAAGAGAGCGAGTGGAGTCGGCGCGGCCCTGCGGGAGAAGCCCCGCGCGGCCAGTGTCCTCCACTGACTCCGCCGCGGAGTGCCGGGCCTATTTATAGCCTCAGGCGCGGCTGGAGCGAGCGACTAGCGACCCGGCCGACGAACCAGTCTTCTGGAGCGCCGGCGTCCGTCCTGGCCTCACCTGTGTGCCCGCCCCGCGGCCGCGCCCACTAAGGAGAGGATCCTGTGGATCCGAGCACTCGCCGGCCGCCGTCGAGGGCCGCCCCGCCAGAGGCCCCGCCCCCCACTCAAGGACCGCCCCCTCCCAGAGGTCCCGCCTCTCCCTGCGGCCTTGCCCAACCCGAGCCCGGGCCCCACGCTTTCGCCCCGCCTCGGCCTCGAAGCCCCGCCCATCCCGGGAGTCCGGGTCCCCTCAAGGCCCCGCCCCCGCGACTCCGCCCCCACCAGGCCTGGGTCCCCACCGCCTCCCTATCTCCTCGCGGCGCTCACCCCGCGCCCCCGGGTCTCCTCAGTCCCGCTGCGCGCGCCCGGGTGTCCGCTGCGGGGCCGCGTCCATGGCGCTCCCGGCCAGCTCGCTCCGCGGCGCCCCTCCTCTTCCTCGTCCCGGTCCTGCTCCGGGCCCTCCTCGGCGCCCCGCGCGGCCGCTCACATGCCGCGCCTGCCTCGGCACAAGGCTCCTCGGCGCCCCCGCGGCCATGCACCCGAGCCCTCCGCCCCGCTTCGCTCGCCGCGGGCCGCCCTGTCAAAACTCGGCCGGTCACGTGTCCCAACAACAGCGCCGCGCGCCCGTCACTTCCGCTCCGCCGCGCTTTGCGCCCGGCGCCATAGCAACGCGGCCGCCCCCCGGGCTCCGAGCGGGCTGCAGGTGGAGAAGGCGCCCGCGGGCGGAGAGGGCGGAGGGGGGGCCGGGCCCGCAGCGGGCCGTGGTCGCGGGGTGCGCCGGTCCTCAGCGCCCCGCCCCCGAGCTCCGGGTTGCGCGGTCTCCAAGGACTCGGTGCTAAAAATAACTCGCCACTTGCGAACACTGACTCACCCGCGGGAGGACACGCCTGACACTGTGTTATTGTTGGGAAGCTGTAATTTTGTTGTTATGCTGTAACAACGTGACATGATGACATTTCGCGTTGTGATGTTGTTTCATCACTTAAACACAAACAGATGTCGAGAATCTAATGCAGGCAAGCAGATCAGCTACTCGGTGTGTACACCGAGTGCACAGACTACTGGGAGGCCAACGGAGACCAGAAGTACGAAATTTGCAAGGCGCTTTGGTTTCATTAGGGAAAAAAAAATTTTTTTTTTTAGAAGTAGTTTTGCATACAAGAATCACAACAGGAAAGTACGAGGACAGGTGTTCTATTTTTTACTTCATTCTTTGTATTGTGTCTAAAGTTTTACAGAGAGTATGGATTACTTTTACATCAGAAGTTTTTGTAAAGCACAGAGATGGACAACTGCATTTTCTTTTGCTTCAGATCAAAACAAAACATCTTGTGAAAAAAGTAGTGTTTTCTAGATGTTTAGCTCTTGACGGTAAAATAACACGCACAAATGCAATCATTAACTTTAATTCCAAGATCGTACCCTATCAGAACAGGGCTGGACATTCAGGCAGACAGCGTTTCCTCTCTGCTGAGCTGTTCTGCCTTTAGGAAGGTGAAACTTCTTCACAAATGGCAACAGTTCTTTTATCTATATAGTGGCTACAAATGTTAACTCCTGGGAGATTTGATATTGTTATTACTGAATTGCTGTATTATGTAGTTTTTTAAAAATGGTCTGAAGTTCTACTTGTTCTGCAATCACTTTTCAGTTAACCTTGGTAATGGGAGATGGAAAGAACAGTCACAGATAATCCAAAATCCTAAATTTAGCTCAACCGCTGGGGTCAGATGACAGCGATTGTAAAAGGCAGATCTGTGTTTTAGCTCCTCTCCCTCCACAAGAGGTATAGAGACTAGAGAAATACAGAGAGCCCAGGCCAGGAATACTGGATGATCTGGACCCCGGACTCCTGGTTCTCTCTCTCTCTCTTTTTTTTTAATGCGGGTACTGGGAGTCGAACTCAGGACCTCGCGCTTGTCAGGCAGGCGCTTATGCTGCTGAGCCATATCAGCAGCCCTCCTGATTCTCTCTTTTTTAATTTTTCCTGTATTCTCTTTTAATTAGCTAAGCTTTAGTAGTGCGTGGGTAAATGCTGGTGCCTGAATGTTTGTCAGACTAACAAATTTTTTGCGGAGACTCCTAAATCTGTTTAGAAGTTTGATGTCACTGAGATGGTGGAAAATACTTCTAAGAAGTGTATTTCTGGCTCATTCACTATTTAAATTATTGTTTCATTCAGGCAACACACATTTCCTGAGCGCTCACTCTCTGCTAGGCACCTCCGTAGTCTCTAAGAATGGAAGGGTTGCCTGAACCAGGGAGGGTCAGTATTCTTATAGAACTTGTGGTCAAGTCACACTCCACAGCCATAGAGTGACCTACAAACACGGGGTGTTTAGCCTGTGATTAAAGCTCCGGGGCAGCTGAGGCAGGAGAACTGTTGCAAGTTCGAGGCCAGCCTGAATAACATAGTGTGACTCTGTCTCAAAAATCTTACAATGAAGTGTTTAGACTCTGAAGTAAATAATCTCTTTCCTTTCTAATCCTAAAACAATGCTGCAGTTGTAGAAAAATGTCCAGAGGGATTGAAAAGAAATCCCTAAAATGGCAACTCACTCTAAGTATTGGTGATAGCTGAAGCAGAACCAAACAAGTATCCCTGAGGAGTAAGGGTGGCTGACGCAGAGAGGGCCAGCTCGTCCCATGGAATTTGCTCCCAATTTGCTTTCTCTAATTTTCCAAAGCCACGTGAGGGATCCACTTAAAGTAAACTCATCTTCAGCAAAGGCACCCCTCAGCTTGTACAGGTTTTGTTCAAAGGACCAGTCTGAAGCAAAAACTTAATAAATATTGAGCCGAACCCAGTGGCGCCAGCCTTATAATCCTATCAGTAGCCACTCAGGAGGCTGAGGCAGGAGGATCAAAAATTGGAGCCTAGCCTGGGAAACATAGTGTCTCAAAATTTTTTAAAGGTTGGGAAGGTAGCTCAGGGCCAGGGCACTTGCCGAGTCTGGGTTCAATACTCAGTACACAATAAAATAAAATTTAAAAATAAATATCTTTTTTTTTACTAAGATGAGGATGATTGCTCTGCTTTACTTTTTAGTACAAGATGCACCCAATGTTATAAAACAGTCCCGGCTACCAGAGCCAGGACTGGCACTTTCTTCTTCTATCTCTAGGACCCTGTCCCAGTGCAAAAGGCCAATAGATATCAGTCTTTGTATTAATAAGCTTTTCTTGTACATGTCTATAAGCTGCGCTCCCTGTGCCAGCTGGTATGTTCTCCCTCCTGGGACGAATCTAGAGGGTTGGGAAACTGGCGATTGGTACAAACTTCACTTGTGAAAGTTGCATTTTCCTTCTCTTTTGGTATTGTCTCGTAGCAGCAGGAACCTGTTGTGGGTTGGCCGTGCTCCCTAAAAGCAATGGGCTAGGGGCTGAGGATATAGCTCAGCAGCCCAGTGCCTGCCTGGCAAGCACGAGGTTGTGAGTTCAATTCCTAGTACCAAAAAATAAAAAATAAAAATAAAAAAATAAAAGCGATGGGCTAGAATCCTCCCCCTTATTCGTGAATACTGCCTTATCCAGAAATGGGGTCTCTGCAGAGGTAACCAGGTAAGATGTGATCATTTTGGGTTTGTGTGAGTCCCAAGGCCAAGGGCGCTTGGTTCCACACTAACCCAGTTACTAAGGAGAGACTTGAAGACAAAGGAGACCCAGGAAACATGGCCATGTGATAAAGAAAGAGACTGGAGGCTTGCAGATTGGTCACTAAAACATAGAGATCTTTAATGCTGCATGTTCCAATAAGTCAGTTGAAAATGTTAAGAAAAAAATCTCTTAAATATTGCAAAATAAGTAGGACCCATAGCTAAAGGATGATCATAAGAAAGTGGTTGGAAATCATCAGATGAAAATATACTATTTTAAACCAGGAGCGGTGACACATACCTGTAATTCCAGCACTCGGGAGGCTGAGGGAGAAGGATTGTTGCAAATTTGAGGTCAGCCTGGGCTACATGGTAAGTTCCATTCCAGCCTGCGCTATACAGCAAGATCCTGTCTCAAAAAAAAACCAAAAAATAAAAAAAATACATGGAAATAAAAAGGTAGAAGTACATATAATATATATATATATATATATATATATATATATATATATATATATATATATATATATTCTTGCACAGTAAGTAAAAATAAAAACAAACCGAACTGGGTACTTTTCATTGTTGAAGCCAGGTGAAATAAAAGCCAGCTGTCTTTTCCACACCTGAATGATCTGTGGCTGGCCCCACGCACTCGCTGCAGAGCCTGTCTTTCCAAAAGGGAAGGACCGAGGAGTCTGCCGCGGCGCCAGCTTCTGCACACGGCCCTCCGCCTGTCTTACGCCGCTGGGCTGCTTGTGCTTTGCACGGCTCCTGTTTGTCTGCTCTCTGTAACCACAGGTATAATAAGGAAGTAAAGATGATCCTTTCCGCTTCCTGCCTGCAGAAGTAAGTGTGGTACCTGAAAATACAATGGTCTCAGCTTCCAGCTGTGGAGTCCCTGCATTGATCTCAAGGTTTACTGGGCTGCTGGGGGTCCCTGAGCCACCAAGACTTAAGGGCTTTTCAAAAATGTACCATGTGTGCTAGCTTCAGCAGCACACGCACTAAAAATGTACCATAATTGCCTTTTTGTTGTTGTGTTTTGAGACATTATCTCTCTCTGTAGTTCAGGCTGGACTTGAACTCACTCTGTAGCCCAGGCTGGCCTCAAACTCACAACAGTCCTCCTGCCTCAGCCTCCCGAGTGCTGGGATTATAGGCATGCACTACCACGCCTGGCTGCATTGTTTCGTTTTGGTCATGGCCCCAGGCTTCACCCCTTTCCCCATCCATGGCTTTGCCATGTAAATTGCAGGCCTTTTTTTTTTTTTTTAATGGTACCAGGCGTTGAACTCAGGACCTCGCGCTTGCCAGCAAGCGCTTTTGCCACTGAGCGATATCGCCGGCTCTTTTTTTTCCTTTATGTGGGTTCCAGGAGTCAAACTCAGGACCTCGCACTTGCCAGGCAGGCGCTTATGCCACTGAGCTATCTCATCAGCCCTTTGCAGGCCTTCTTACAGGTCACAATATACTTCCCAGCCCCGGGTCAGCCACTTGACTCACCTGAATGAATACAGCAAGGCTGGAATGACAGGTAGTGGTTTGAGCTAGGCCCATTTCCCCCTTTGAATCTCTGCCATTACCAGGAACATCAGATCCCTGGGGTCAACTGCCAGGCCCAGGAGGGTGAAAGCCAGATGGGAAGAATGGGAACTGACTCACAGAACAACCCAGCTTGGATTAGCAGAACAGCCATGCTGACCAACAGAACCATAAGAATAAATCATTGTTTTAAACCACTGAGGTGTGGGATTATTTGTTACTCAGCATACAGCAACGTGCAAACCTATACAACCACACTAGTGGATTTGGATTTTATCATGTACGTGACTGAAAATGATGAAAGACTTTCACACATAGGTACATTGTTTCAGAAATAAGATGGAGATGGGAAGAGGCTGGTGAGGAGGGGTTGAACCCAGGGCCTTGCACATGCTAGGCAGTGCTCTACCACTGAGCCATGTCCCCAGCTGAGTACTAAGGTGCATTGTAAGAATCTAAAGAGACACCATATAGGCAGAAGGAGATTGCTCTGGAGCTTATGGAGACGGCTCATCCATGCATGTGTATTACTGAGACCATCTGCATACAAACGGTGGCTGCTCCGTCCTGTGGGATACCAAGAAGGAAAGGGGCCAGGCCCCTGTATTTGGGAGGCTGATGTGGGACGATTGCACGCTTAGTCAATTGAATGTGACCTTGTCTTAAAAAAAAAAAAAAAAAGGAAGAAGGAAGGAGCAAGCAAGCTGCGGATGTAGCTCAGTGACAGCACTTGCCTACTATGTGCAAGGCTATGGGTTCAATCCCCAGTACCAATAAAAAATAAAAACAGTGGGCCGGTGAGATAGCTCAGTGGCATAAGCACCTGCCTGGCAAGCGTGAGGTCCTGAGTTCGACTCCCGGTACCCACATATGAAGAAAGGGCCGGTGATATAGCTCAGCGGCACGGGCGCCTGCTGGTGCATGAGGTCCTGAGTTCGACCCCCGGTACCCACAAAAAATAAATAAATAAATATAAATAAAAAAAGTATTAGCTGTTTTGCAGAAGTCAAATAAGGCAAAGACTAAGAACATCCTTTTGATTTGGTAATCATGTCACCCATGAAAGAATGAACAATTTTGAAACTGCTTTGTTTTTTACAGATGGAGAAAGGTAGCCTGGGCCCAATCACACTCACTGTGTATTCAGAAAATAGCCCACCATTGGGGAATTCACAGCGCTGCTGCTTCGGGTCACACCCTGGTCGGGTGGCAGATTCTGACGGTGCTCTGAAGATTCATCCTGAGCCACACTGGGGACGCAGAATACCATGCACCAGATCTCAGAAAGGCTGTTATTCCTGACCTATGAAAGGCACCAGCAAAACTAACACACAGAGATCTGGCAGATATTGTTGTCTGGAGAGTAATGGGCCTTAGAGAGGCTTTCAATTTACAGGAATGTCACATAGGAAAAACTACATTTCCCCAGTGCCCACACATATCAGATCTGTCTGCAGTGCACCATACACGTTTTCCTCCTTAGATTAGGGCTCATGTCATCTCTTCCTCAGAACACACCATGATGATTCCAGGAACCGTGACTGGGTATTGATGTCATATCTAGCAAGGGAAATGCACAAAGGAAAGGTATTTTGTGAAGATGCGCCACACGAATGTGAAATAAAATTAATAAGGCTATTTGGACCGTTAAATGTTGGCAAAAGACAGTTCCTGGTTATTTCCCCCTTTTCTTTTGAGACAGGGTCTCACTATGTAGTTCAAGCTGGCTCCAAACTTACTGTGTAGCCCAGGCTGACCTTAAACTCATGGTGATCCTCCTGCCTCAGCCTCCTAAGTGCTGAGTTTACAAGTGTGTTCCACACGCCTGGCTAAGCCTATTCTTTCTGATGTGGTGAGAGGGTTGCAATGTGCTGCTGACACACAGGGTTAGTAGCAGCTGGAGCCGATACAAGGCCTCTGCGATGAGCCAGACATGTACTAGTTAGGAATTTGGTAGTGAACAAGACCAACATGGGACCCACCTCTCTAGTGCGACAGCTTCCTCTGGAATTCTCAGACTGCTTGTGTCTTACTGAGTACCATATGGACAAACTGAAACGCCATCTCAGAGCTTGCAATCTACATTTGTCTGCTTTTGTTTTAAATATCCAGTTTCCAAATATATTACATTGATAAGGATATAGCATTAAAATGCAAGTGTTAACATTTTAATCTAAGGATACCTACATTGATCTCAGAATAATGCTCGGTCCTTTGTTTGTTTTGTTGTTGTTTTTGTTTGTTTGGTTTTTGAAACAGAGTCTCACTATGAAGTCCAGTTTGGCCTTGTACTCACTATATACGTAGCCCAGGCTGGCCTTGAGCTCACGGCAATCCTCCTGTCACAACCTCCCAAGAGTGCTGGAATTACAGGAATGTGCCACCATGCTTGGCCTAAATCTCAGTTCTAAAATTTAGCACACATTAAAAAAAAAAAAAAAAAACCAGCACACATGAAATAAAGCAAACAATTGAAAGTAGAGTAAGTAAAATAAACTATTACCTATGCATGGCTAGTATAGTAACCAGATAAAATTTGCTGAAATCTGGGAGAGGAAAACGACACTCTGACAGAGCGCTCTGTGACAGCTGCAAAGTGCCACCTAGAAACGAAAGGGAGCCCGGGGACCAAAAGGCCACCCATTTTTCCTCATCCTAAGTAAAAGATAACCTGAAAATTAATGGCATGGATTGCCCAAGATAACAGTCTGAAAATACAGAGCTAGGTGATTCATTAAACTGGATTGAAGAGAAAAGAGAGGACGGGATCCGGTGGTACGGAGAAATTGAAATGTCAAGCAGTTGACACTGATGCATTCTGGATGGTCCTGAGGGAACTACATAGTCAAGCAAAATATTTGAACGCTGTATTTCTTAGGCTGACTAAAATTAAGGCTGTCTTTCCCAGGGGGTGAGGTGGCCCGGGGAGGAGAGAGTCCGGAGAGTCCTGGTAAGCTCTTTGGAGTGTCTGAGACTTTAGCTGTTGTTTGGCTGGAGCCACAAGGGACTGGAGCGTTCTCAGTCACATGCCACCCTTTGCACCTGCACGAGCTTCCTGTCCAGGATGCCAGGTCTTCCGATTGCTGTGTGACGCTTCATCCATTCTCTCCAGTTAAATAAGTTGCAGTTCAAATACCTCTCTAAGAAGAGAACACAAACAACATTAGAAACTAGAGAGATGGTATAACCATAGTAACAGAAACTAACTTGGATTACTGATAATTTTATTTATATATGTTATACAAGCAAAATTTTAAAATTGAAATGAGTGGATAATCTTTTTTTTTTTTTTTTTTTTTTTTTGGTTTTTTGAGAGAGGGTCTCACTATGTAGTTCAGGCTGGACTTGAACTCACTTTGTAGCCCAGGCTGGCCTGGAACTCATGGTGATCCTCTTGCATCAGGCTCCTAAATGCTGGGATTATAGGAGTGTGCCACCACTCCTGGCTTGAATGGATAATCTTAAAGAAATTATAAACCATCAAATGGAATCAAGAATAAGTAGAGAACCTGAATAGACCAATTGTTATCTAAGAAATCAAAAAGTCTAAGACCTACTCCTAAAAGAGATACCGGCCCAGAAAGCTTTATCAGAAACTTCCTGTAAACCATCAAAAACAGACAATTACTTTGTTATATAAAGAATCCCAGCCAGGTGTGAATGTGTGCGCCTGTAATCCCAGCACTCAGGAGGCTGAGGCAAGGGGATCGTTGAGAGTTCAAGGCCAGCCTGGGCCACATAGTGAGTTCAAGTTTAGTCTGCAATACATAGTGAGATCCTATTTTGAAAACAAAACAAAACACCCCAAAACCTAGTTCAGTGTTCTTTAATATGTGACTGCTTAGAATTAAAACAGATAATTATTGCCATTTCTCCTTTAAGACCTAAGGATTCATGGAAATTTGACCTGGAAACTTTGTTAGAAAGTACAAAACACGAACAAGTTCAAAGTAAAATGTTTGGTACGCACACCAAATGTTACTATTTCACCACAGCGTTGTTGCTAAAATATTCAAGAAATCCATAACATGTACTTTTAAAATCTAATTTAGAAATTATATACCTTTTTTCCTTTGGTTTTTTGAGACCAAGGGAACAAGTCCCTGCCAAGGGTCCAGGCAGGCGTGTCCCCTTGCACGTCCCAGAAGAGCCATGGCCCTTAGGGTTCAATGAGTGGGAATGGGGCAGGGGACAGTGGGACATGAGGAAAGAGAGAGGAGGCAGTCGGAGGCACCTGGGGCCGTGGTGACCTTGGAAGGACCTTGACTGATGCCGGGCGTGGAGGAGAGACTTCACTCGATCATGCTGGCGATTGGACAGCTCGCCCTGGCTGCACTGCGAGATTAGTCTCAGGAGGGCCGAGGACAGACCTGGAGGCCCAGCGCAGTGCAGGGACCACCGAGGTCCTCCTCACCCAAGCTGGAAACCCAGCGAGCTCCTCGACTCTCCCCCTGACCCCTGCCTGGCCCGCATGAATGCTCTACCCCTAGGTCCCACCCACCACCTCTGCCCAGCTCACGTGGACACTGACAGGGCCTCACGGACCACCTGGCCCCTAGTTTGTCACCCAGCCTGCACAGGGTGTCTTCCACCCTGAGGAATCTCAGTCTGGGACGCACGCATACAATGCACGGTGTCTGTGACTCTGGTGAGAAAATTTCATTTTTATTTTCCTTTACGTTCAACTGAAAAGTCGCATTTCCTTTGGTTATGAATATAAGCAGCAAACCACATTGTTAGCGATCCCGGTGGCCAACAGAAATGATGGGCATTTTCGTATCATATCATAGTTGATGCATCTATCTCAAGACATTGCACAAGGTTATTACCGTTGTAAAATGAGGACACCACTGGGCCAACCATTAGATTTTTAAAATGTGCCACTAATGAACCCAATATCACAACTAAGAAATATTTTGTGTTTCAACATTATTTGACTCCTTTAGTCCCTATGTATTCCAATGTATACATTTAAAAATTGTATTCTGAGGAATTAATGGGGCAGAAAAGATTTAATTCATGAGAATTCTGAATTCAAGGGCAGAAAAGATTTAAAATCTCTGTTGCAATCATAACAAAATCAATTCAGGTCTAACTGAGCCACAAATTCTTCCCTCCTCGTCTCTTCTCTTCCCTTCTCCTTCCCTCCCCCCCTTCTCTTTTCCTTCTCTTCTCTTCCCCTTCTCTTCTCTTCCCCTCCCTTCCTTTCTTCCTTCCTTCCTTCCTTCCTTCCTTCCTTCCTTCCTTCCTTCCTTCCTTCCCTCCCTGTTGGGGACCAAACCTAGGGCCTTATGCAGGTTAGACAACTGGTCTATCACTAAGCTACAGACCACCACCCATGTAGTATTCCTCTGTATACCTATACCACTTTACAAATTTTTGCGTTTTGTTTTGTTTTGTTTGTTGAGACAGAGTCTCACCATGTAGTTTAGGCTGGCCTTGAACTCACTATGTAGCCCAGGCTGGCCTCAAACTCATGGCGATCCTCCTGCCTCAGCCCTCTAAAGGCTGGGATTACAGGTGCATGTGCCACCATGCCCCAAAAATCTTTTACAAGAGACTTAATCTCAGAATGCTGCCTGGGCTGGCCTTGAAATCCTGGGCTTGAGCAAGCTGCATGCGTCAGCCTCCAGAGTAACTGCAGCTACAAGTGCCTGCTACCACCCGGCAGGTCGCAGACTCTAACAGTGCCAGTGGGTTCTCCACGCCCTCCTTGCTACAAGTCATTCCAGTACAGATGAGCCCAGATGACACCTGAGGTGCAACCTATAGGACCCCAGACCAGAGCTTGTGCAAGCTGTCTCCCCTCAAGCAGGTGCCCAAGAGCCCGACTGACCCGCAGAGAGTGCGGGCCTTCTCTGTCATCCATTTGTCTGTTCGTGACCTTCGATACATGTAGCTGCTTTCCCCCACCCATGAGTGCTTTGCAATTCATTGCTGGCTGTACACAAGAACCTGGAATCTCTCCATTGGATCCACTACTCAGGAACAATTCCTTTTTTCCGTCATCTTCCATTGTGATCACCTTGCCCTGGCTGGTATTGGCCACTTCTTTCCTCTGGGCATTCCTTCCTCTGTCTCCATTTTCTGCAAAGCCCCCCATCCCTGGAGAAACCCCTGTCCATCTTCAGGGCCCACCCCTTCCAACCCCGCCTCCTCCTGCCCCAGCTTGGTCTCCATCCTCCTTTGTTGCCAGCCCGACAGATGGCCAGGATCCTGTGCACATCCTGGGTACCCACCTGCCCCTTCTGCTCAGCGCGGCACCTCGGGGAGAGCCTGCCCTGCACCCATGGGGCTCCTGCAGGATCCACAGACGTGTCCGTGCTGGGCCCAGCGGAACTAAACCACCACCTTCGCTGAGCGGTGAGCTGAGAATATGACTCACCTGTGTGACCCAGAAGACTCTGAGGGGCTCTGTGTCAGAATTCAACTTTTGGTTAGAAACATGCAACTTCATTTGCTTATGAGTAAGTTTGTTTGCAAGCCACAGACCAGAAGATATTTGCAATGCATACATCTGACAAAGGATTCAGAACTACCATTAAAAAATAATAATAAAGAATTCCTATAAATCATTAAAAAGAGGCAACCAGTCCAGAGAAAAATTGGGCCGGGGCTGGGGGCGTAGCTCAGTGGCAGCTTTGCACGTATAGGACCCTACATTCAATCTCCAGCACTCACACCAAATAAATAAATCAATAGAGAAACAGGGCAAAACCTTCCATAGCAACTTGGGAAAGGAAGCTATCCACGTGGGCAAAAGAAAAAAAAAAGAAAGAAAACTCAACAGGACTTTATATGACTCATCAGGAAAATGCAAATTAAAACCATAAGAAACCACAACTCCCAACCCAGAAGGCTACAATTTAAAAGCCTGTCAAGGAGGGGGAGGGGTAGGAGAGGGGAAGAGAACCGAGATGTGTTCTGCGCATGCGCCAAGTGCCCGTGATGCCTGTGGCCATTACGTACTGCAAATGTGTGCTGGTGAAATAAAAAATAAAAAGCTGGCAACAGCAACTGTTTGCGAAGATGTAGAACTTTTGCACGTTTCTAGCGGGGCGTGCAACATAGCACGATTTCTTTGGAAAACCACTTGGTTTCTAGCAGAGCAAATATGCATCTGCGTTGTGAGCCAGCGCTTGCTCTCTCCGCCCTCACCCCGAGGTAGAGAAGCCACAGCCTGAGGGGTGGGACAGCCGGACAGCTGCAGCCGCCCTGGCTGCCTCGAGGATGACCGGCAGCCGTGTCTTGCTGCCACTCGTGCGGGTGACTCAGTGGCCGCCCTCCAGTGCTCAGTCCGGCAGCCCTGAGGGGACCTGCGGCTGGGCGGAAAGCCAAGGCGTCCCTCCTTGGAAGGACAAAGGTCAGGGAGGCACAGGGTCCACTGCCGCTGTCCCCAAAACCCCAAGCCACAGTGGGCCGGGATCCTCACCGCCACCCCTCCTGAGACGCCCCCGAAGCCGTTGCAGTCACAGCTTCAACCACCATTCCCGGAGACGGTCTGCAGCTCGGCCCACTGTCACCACCACTGCCAGGCCGTCCTAGGAACACGGCCGCTCCAAGAGATGCTTGCCTCGGCTGCAGCGGCCTGCGGGCGCAGACCTCTCCCGGGAGACTCCACTCGAGTCTCCGGATGACCCCGACACTGCCGCTGCTTGGAAGTCCTCAAACGCTCTGTGAGCTGCGTCCTGGGGGCGCCCCTGAGCCTGCACCCCCCACTGCAGCACAGGCCCCGTAGGACCCCCGCGAGGGGCCTATCGCCCGCTCACGGGTCCTGCAGTAGGTATTGTGGCTGAGCAGTTGCTCTCTTCAAGAGCTGGTAACGCTGAGGGCTGTGGGCCCCGAACACTCCAGACGGCAGCGGAGGGGCAGAGGTGGAGACCCACGGATCCCGCGACCTGTGGAGAGCTGGGAGACCTTCGGACATTTGCAGAAACCTGAGGAGACCGCGGTGACCAGCAGCCCAGAGAGGCAGCAAAAGCTTCTGGAAGACCCTGGGAAACCACCCAGGAGACAGTGAGCCCCAGGCGGAGGAGGTGACGGGGAAGGTGGGGGCCCTCCGGAGCCGGCCGGGAGGGTTGCAGCACTAAGTGCCCAGAGCCACTGGCACTCAAAGCCCAGGGCCACTAATGTCAAGAGAGCTACACTTTACCAGCTCAACTTGGATTTCTATCCCAGTTAAGCAAAAGAACCCCCTGCCGATTGGTGACAATTTGTACAATATTGTGCAAGTGCGTGTGCGTGTGTGTGAGATAATGGGGATGGATGCCAGGGTCACTTGTACAATATTATGGTCACTGTGGCTTTTTTTATAATATCCAAAACATGAAACGAGTCAGACGCTCGCCAACAGACAAATAAGTTGTGGTACTTTTATACAATGGATGGCTACACCGCAATCAAAAAAGCCATAATTGACCCTAGCAAGTAGATGGAGAAATCTCACAAGCACTGTGTAGAGTGAAAACAGCCAGACACGAATGAATTCTAGTCTATGGTCCTATCTATTTTCTTTATCTATCTATCTATCTATCTATCTATCTATCATCTATCTATTTATTTATTGAGTCAGGGTCTCACTACGCAGTGCAGGCTGGCCTTGAACTTGCTTATGTAGCCCAGGCTGGCCTCCAACTCACAGTGATCCTCCTGCTTCAGCTTTCCAAGTGCTGAGATTACAGGCGTGCGAATGGTCCCATTTATAAAAGTTAAAAACAAACAAGGCTAACAGATGTTTGCGGAAGTCCGAACAGTGATGAACCTTTCAGGAAAAAGATTAAGAAGCACAGGTGGGTTCAGGAGATGTTTTAGAGTTTCATCTGGATGATGGTTATTCAGATGGTGGCACATGCAACGTTCAAACTGTACACTAAAGATTAATGTACTTTTGGTAGGGAGTTTGGAAACTCAAGCTATAGCAAACCTTTGGGGAAATGGTTTTATTTTATTTATTTATTTATTTTTTGTGGGTACTGGGGATTGAACTCAGGACCTCGCGCGCCAGCAGGTGCCCATGCCGTTGAGCGATATCACCGGCCCTTTTTTTTTTCGTATGTGGGTACCAGAAGTCGAACTCAGGACCTCGTGCTTGCCAGGCAGGTGCTTATGCCACTGAGCCAGCTCACCGGCCCCAGGGAAATGGTTTTAATATTGTCCAAAACAAATTGCCATTTGACCCAGTGGAAAGAATAAGAAAGTTATTCTTGGATAAGTACAAAGGAGAATTAAAGTAGAAGTATTCTGAAAATAAAAGCACTACGTACACACAGAGTGAGCATAAGCCGGCCTTGGCCTTGGTTAAAATGAGGCCCCGGGTTAAGCCGAGGCCTCTGAAATCACGGAGCAGCAGTGCAGGACAGTGCAGGCCTCCTGGCCATCAAGCACTTGTTTCTCACTGTCTCTGTCCTGCTTCCTCCTGCCGCCCACACCTTCACACTTGATGCTGGTTCTTGGGACTGGAGAGCAGTTTATTCCTGCTGCAGCCGGCCCAGGGGAAAACCTCTGTTTCTAGCTGGGAGGGAGGAACCTGGGGCCGGGTCTCCAAGGCCCTCGGCTCTCACACCCTTCCCGCATCCTGGGCCTCCCCCTAATCCAGACCCCAACTCTCTCTGGTCCCATCTTGTGCCTGCCTGTGTTTTCCGAGAGGCCTCCGGTTGCTCTAACGTGTTCTTCTGAGACGCGTGGCCTTTTGGCCTCATAGGGCCTCTCTTCCTGCCCACTGGACCTCCAACAGCCAGAGTGATTTCCGAGAAGTCAGATCTGATCACGCCACCCCGTCCGAAAGGTTCCCCGTGTCTCCAGATAAAACCCTGACTTGACGGGGTAGAGAAAGCCTTTGCTGACAGCTCACACGTCGTACCCTCTCCAGCCTCTTCCACTCTTGCCAGGGAGGTCTTCAGACTCCAGACTGAGTGCAGTGAGCCCAGGGCGCCCATGCTCGCTGCTGCCCAGGATTCTAGGGTTGTCTGATGGTCACCCGTGTGGTGGATTGTAACTGGTGGTCAATTTGTAACACCCGCTGAACTGAACCAGCGTGGTGCCGGGTGTAGAGGGCCCGCCTGAGGGCTGTTGCCAACAACATAAAAAGGAGAACTGGAGGGGAAGATGGTGCCGTTGGTTCGCTTGGAGAAGCTTGTTGCGCTGGCTTTCCTGATATGAACTCGGCTGTTCTCATTGGAGGAGCTCGGGACCTCACTGTTGCTGAGGATGGCTGCGGTTCTTTTTGGGGGAGCTCTGGTCCTTACTTTGAGCATCGCTTCCTGGCTCCAGTGCAGATCCCTCACCTGCTGGCACAGATCCTTCATCCCGCTGGCGCAGACTTTCTAGCTTCCGTCACTGCCCTTTGGGCCTTCCCAGCATAGACCCGTGAAACAGACTTGCATGAGACATTGCTGTGCGCTCTGGGCCTCCAGTTGGACTCGTGGAGGACATTGTCATGGGCTCTAGGCCTCCAGCTGGACTCATGGAGGACATTGCCATGGGCTCTAGGCCTCCAGCTGGACTCGTGGAGGACATTGTCATGGGCTCTAGGTCTTCAGCTGGACCCGTGCAGGACATCGCCATGGGATCCAGGCCCTTGGCTGGATTCTTTGGGTCTTTAGTGTGTGGACAGATTTCCTGCACTCTTTCATGTTGGACTCTTTGGGTGACTACTATAAAGTAATCCTATAAGTCACGTGTCCTATATTAAATTGTTTCCCTTACAAACCCTGACTACAACATCCCATAATGCTGCATCTGTGTTTAGTGTTTGTGAGAATCTGAAGGACACGTATGGCATCAGTAACACTTGGGTCTTTTGCCTTTAGAATTGTCAGTTCTTCAGGTTTTTTTTTTTTTTTTTTTTTTTTGAGACTAGTCCAGGCTGGCCTTGATCTTACTATGTAACCCAGGCTGGCCTTGAACTTGTGGCAATTCTCCTGCCTCAGCCTCCTGAGTGCTAGGACTACAAGTGTGTGCCACCATGCCCAGCTAGGATTGTCAGTTCTTGAGTGAGATGTCCTAACTGGAAGGAGTTGAAACTCTAGGACAATACTAATGCCCAGGTCCCCCTTCCTTAACACTTAGTTGAGGTATGGAGTATCATTGAGTACCTATTTCTCAACGTTGAAGTCTAAAGTTTAGACTCTTTTTTTTTTTTTTTTTCCCTTTTGTGGTGCTGGGGATTGAACCCAGTGATATAGGAGAAATATTGCAACAGCAAGCAGAAACATGGAAACGACACCCAGGATTTGGAGGCAGATTTATCAGTTGATGGGGACTGATCTGGATCATTCCCAGAATATCAGGCCCTGATCTCTGGTGGTCTAAGGCTTATGTGGGATAAGCAAGCAGGAAGTACGGAGGCAGAATGGCTCGTCAGTTGGGGATTGGTTTATACAATGTGCATCATAGAGACCAGCTATGCATCACAGTGACCAGCTTTTTCTAAGAAACAAAAGTATCAGGAACCGTAACTGGAACTATTACCCGGGCACCTAACAAACTGAAGTGTACTGGTGTGGGGGGGCATCTTCTGCTACGGTATAACTCCCAACCTGCTAGATATCAGATGTGCTGAGTTCTGTCCCCTGAAATTGAAGAATGAATTCCAAAGGACAAAGGAGGGTAAGATTTATTAGGGAGTAGGAACAGCTCCTGAGAGAGAGGAGGGGTCCCGAGGTTGGCTGAACGGACTCTCGGTTTGGAATTAGTTATGGCAGGTAGGGTACAGGAACTGCTTAATTGTTTAGTTGTCACCTATTATCAGGTGACTCTGTGGGTTTAAAAATGACCAACTGGGACTCAGGCTCTCTAGTCCAGTTCTTTCACAGCATTTACAGTAAACTGGGATCTGAGGAACTGGTTAATTTGCATTATAACTTCCTGGAAATTCAGGACCTTAGTAGGGAGAGGCTGTCCCCCCCTCAGGATCTTAGTGTAGAGTGGCTGAGGACACTCACTCTTTGTTCAAAGTCCCAGTCATTGTCTATGTTTTATTTTGGTCCGTGTGGCTGCTCACCGCCCTTCACTAGCTGCTGCCTCACTCATAAGCTGACCGCATAAACGATTTTCTCCACCGAGGGCCGTGCATTCTGGGCAGGCGCTCTACCACCGAGTTGCACATCCGGCCCATAAAGTTTAGGTCCTGATGTGGAATTAGTGGAACAGGCTGGCCACTAGAGGAGGAAGGTAGATACCTTATTTTCTTTTTTACCACTTTTACAAGGACTAGTTCATGATTTCTTGTGGGATTTTGCTTACCAAATAATGTTTTCCATACTAGGGATTGAAGCCAGGCCTTCACACTGAACTACATCCCTAGCCCAAAATAGTTTTGAATTTTGAGATAAGGCCTCAGTAAGCACTAAGTTGCCCAGGCAGGATTTGAACTTGTGATCTTCCTGCCCCTGCCTCCAGGAGTGTGTCACTATGCCCAGCTAAAATAAAATTTTCTCCAACCAAATTAAGTTTTTAAACTCTCTGAAGGAACGGGGAAGCATGAATAAATACGAGGCATTACTGTCTGTGTGTAAATTGCCTGGACTCGTTTATTGCCTACCTAGCTCCTGGTTTGTAGCCCTGTAACACATAACCCGTAGAGCAGGCCTTCAAAACTAGAATCTAAGGGTTGGCTTTAGGGGTCAATGCCTTCCCCTCTTCCCCTATGAAAAGTGTTTTAAGACTATGTATTTTGAGGGAAAAAGAGTCCATAGCTCTTAGATACTCAGTTGAATCCCTCCCAGATGCCTTCATAAAACTGAAACAAACCAAAGCCTTATTTGGACCAGTCTTATTATTTATATCTAGAAGCAACTGTCCTTCGTATTTATCTAGCGCTCACTCAAGGAAGTGACGTGACACATTTGAATGTTGCAGATTGAGATGTGTACGGTGCCTGAACACAATTAAAGACTATTAAACCACATAAGTTATTATCTTGGTGCTGGGGATTGAACCCAGGGCCCGACACATGCTGAACAGGTGTTGTATCACTGAGCTGCACCCCCAGCCCCTATGTTTTTAAAGCATTGTTTTTCTTTTTGGAAAGAAACCAAGACAAACTTCTTGGTTTTGCCTGTCTCATGGAAGTAATCTGTGGTTCAGTTTTTGAACCTATTTTCTCACACACATCTATTTGACAAAAGAAGACTTTAACAAATGGAAAGACATCCCTTGCTCCTGTTTAGAATATCTAATCACCAAAATGTCTGTTCTGCCTGACTTTGCTCACGAATTTAATGTGATCCTGATAAAAATAACAGCACCTTTATTTTTTTTCTGGAGAAGATTAATACTAATGTCGAGGCAGAGAAATAAACACACAAGAACAGCTAGAAAACCTGGTGAAGAAGATCAGTGGGGGAGGGGAGAGGGACTAGTCCTGGCAGATAACGAAAACACAACAAAGTGTGTGTACTTAAAACAAGCGGTACGAGTGGGGCATGGTAGTGCACACCTACAATTCTGGCACTCAGGAGGCTGAGGCAGGAGGATTGGGGTGAGGTCGAGACTACTGGAGCTACATAGTGAGTTCAAGGCCAGCCTGAACTATGTGGGAGACTGTCTTAAAAAACCAAAATAAACAAAAAACGTGCTGACACTATCACATACATGAATTAGAACGACCAATGGAATAGAATGGAAAAACAATAAAAGTGACCTCTCCAATCACTGGAGCAGTTATATACATAAACACATAAACAAACAAGAAAAAAGATTTACGTGATCTCCGTACAACTAGTCTTTTAGAAATAAAATAAATGAGGTCCTTTCTTTACAACACACCCAATAAATTTTACATATTTTTTTTGAGACAGGGTCTCTATAGTTCAGGCTGGCTTTGAACTCACTATGTGCCCAGGCTGGCCTCATGATCCTCCTGCCTCAGCCTCCCGAGTGCTGGGACTACAGGCATGTGCCACCATGACTAGCCCAATAAACTTTAAATGGACAAAAAAGTTTAAATGTAAAAAGTGAAACTATATTGATAATAGAATAAAACTGGGTTCATTTCTCTATAATATGTGTGAAGGGAAAGGATTTCTAACTATGATTCAAAATTCAGATGCATCCAAGAAAAGATGAATACACTATGTAAAATTTTTAAATTGTACATGAAAACACCTTAAGCAAAGTTAATATACAAATGACAAATTGGGAGAGTGTATAACATATTAAGACAAAGGCTTAATATTTCTAATACATAAAGTGTGAGAAACAAGGTCTTTTCTATCAAAAATATGAACAGGAGTGCATTTTAAACTCTAGTCTACCCTAGGCTGCCCCTCCTCACCCCTTACACCAGATTTCTGGAAAATGTCTGCTCAGCTCAGAGTTCCTGTTCTGGGAACACACTGACCACCAAAGACAACTTATCAACAGCCAAGAACCTTCCCCTCCCCTCCCCTCCCCTCTCCTTCCTCTTCCTCCCCCCTCCCCTCCCCTCCTCTCCCCTCTTCCTTCTCCCTCTTCCTCTCCCCTTCCCTCTCCTCCTTCCTCTCCCCCTTCCCTCTCCCCCTTCCTCTCCCCCTTCCCTCTCCCCCTGCCTCTCCCCTCCTTCCTTCTTCCCCTCCCTCTCCCCATCCCCTTCCTTCTTCCCCTTTCAGCAACCCCGCCCAGCAACTCTTCAGGCCCTCCCCTCGCACCGCTTAAATCAGCCAATCGGGATGGATTGTGAGCCTTGAAACTAGCCAATGGGGAGAAGGTCAGCTGCTTCTCATGGGCTAGGAAATGAGGAGCCTGCTGCTGCGTCTCTGCCCCTGCTCCCTCATGCTGGAGCGTGCTGGTGCCCTTCTGCAGAAGTAAAAAGCCTGGAGCGTGCTGGTGCCCTTCTGCAGAAGTAAAAAGCCTTGTTGAGATTTCTTGGTGTCTGAGTGCTTTATTATCTGTGACAAATTGAGTCTGGAGTGTATTCCCAACATAAAGAACTTCAGAAATAGAGGAGACTAAAATCTTACAGAGAAATAGACAAAACACGTGTGGACCAGCACAAAAGAAAAATTAATACCTTTCGAAAGATACTTGATTTCATTCATCATTTATTCTTCTTACAGGTTTATTTACCAAATGGACAAAAAATGGAAGTCCACACAAAGACATGCACACAAATGTTCAAAGTAATTTCATTTGCAGTATTCCCAAGCTAAAAAGAGCCATTGTCTGGTGAATAAACAGAGCGTGGTGTATCCACAAAACTGCATACTATCAGCAATAAAAAGGACCAGGTCACGCTACACACAGCACTGTGGGTGAATCTCAAAGCCACTCTGCTGAAGGAACCCAGACCACAGAGTACATGTGGTATGATTTTACTTTTATACAAGTCTAGAAAGTTAAAAGCACCCTTCTGGGTATCTTCCCAGAAGAATTAAAAACATCATACCACAGCGATATGTTTATAACAGCACAATTTGTAATAGCTAAATCTTGGAAACAACCCAAATGCCCATCAACCGAGGAATGGATAAAAAAGATGTAGTCTTTTTATACAATGGAGTACTACTCAGCCATGAAGAAGGACAAACGGGAGACTTTTTTTTTTTTTTAAGCTTGTGTGTCTTGTTTATTTTACTCAACATTATATCTTCCAGGTGCACCCATTTTCTTTTTCTTTTTTTTTTAATTTATTTTTTTAAAGACAAGTAAACATTCTCATGTATTAACAAACTCAAGCATTAAAGAATGTACAAATACCTTTTGGAAAAAAATATTACTCAGTATAAGATTAAGCCATGTAAAAGCTAGGTAAAAATAGAAGACTAAGGAATGGAATAGTCACGGTGAAATTGCATTTTCATACTAGGGAGACAATACGATGTTTACAAATGTGTGTCCGGTTTATTTCGCTTGTGAGTATTTTCTCGAGTTGCATCCATTTACCTATAAAAGTTTCCAGTTTATCCTTCTTTATGGCTGAGTAGTACTCCATTGTGTAGAAATACCACATCTTTCTTATCCATTCCTCGGTTGATGGGCATTTGGGTTGTTTCCACGATCTAAGTATTACAAATTGTGTTGCTATAAACATGGGCCAGGTGCACCCATTTTCTTACAAGTGTCTTTAATCTGTCATTCTTTATAAGCAGAGTACTATTCCATTATATATAGATACTACATTTTCTTTATCAAATCATCTGTTGGGTATACAGGCTGTTTCCAGAGTGTAGCTATTATGAATCGTGCTGGTATAAACATTGGTATGCATGTATCTCTGTAGTACGATGTTTTAAGCTTTTGGGGGAAGATACATAGCAGGGAGGTCACTGGGTAATATGGAATTTCTAATTTCAGTTCTTTAAGAAATCTACATACTGATTTCCATAATGGTTGTACTAGATTGCACTCCCACCAACAATGAAGGAGGGTTCCTTTTTCACCACAGCCTCACCAGATATGGCACTGTTTGATTTCTTGATTGTTGCCATTCTTTCTGGATCAAGATGGAATCTTAGCATTGTTTTAATTTGCATTTCTCTGCTGGCCAGAGATGTTGAGCATTTTTTTTTTTTTATTTTAAAGAGAAGAAAAAAACAAAACAAATCAAGAAAAGAACAAATTTTCAAAACAACATAATATGAGGGTAACTATGGTCAATGCATTACGTATTATTATCTTTAAGTTAGTTATTCAGGATACCAGACATTAGCATTCAATTGTCCAAACATTATTGGCTCAAACCTTACTCTTCAATGAACTAAGTAAAATTGGTAGTGTATCTATCTTAACCATCTTATATATATATATATATACAATTTTTTTTCCCTTTCCCTTCTTTCTTTTCCCTATTCCAGTCTCTCTTTCCTTTTGACCAGTTTCTTTTTGATTCACCATGTCTATTGTACATTTTGGATCTTATTTACTCTTTCAGTTTCTCATACTAGAGAGACAATACGATGCTTACACATGTGCTTCCGGTTTATTTCACTTATGAGTATTTTCTCGAGTTGCATCCATTTACCTATAAAAGCCTCCAGTTTATCCTTCTTTATGGCTGAATAGTACTCCATTGTATAAAAATACCACATCTTTCTTATCCATTCCTCAGTTGATGGGCATTTGGGTTGTTTCCAAGATCTGGCTATTACAAATTGTGCTGCTATAAACATGGGTGCACATGTATCACTGTGGTACGATGTTTTTAATTCTTCTGGGAAGATGCCCAGAAGGGGAATAGCTGGGTCAAATGGGACCTCCAACCCTAGTTTTCTGAGGAATCTCCACACTGACTTCCACAGTGGCTGTACCAGTCGACACTCCCACCAACAGTGAAGAAGGGTTCCTTTTTCCCCACAGCCCCTCCAGCATTTGTTATTAGTTGATTTCTTAATAGTAGCCATTCTTTCTGGGGTGAGATGGTATCTCAGTGTTGTTTTAATTTGCATCTCTCGAATGACTAGTGATGTTGCACATTTTTTTGTATATTTATTTGCCATTAGTATTTCTTCATCTGAGAAATGTGTATTCATCTCAGATGCCCATTTTTGGAGTGGGTCTTTAAATTTGGGAGGTCTGATTTTTTTGAGTTCTCTATATGTTCTCGATAGTAATCCTTTGTCTGAAGAACAGCTGGCAAACATTTTTTCCCACGTTGTGGGTTGTCTTTTCACTCTGTTGGTGGTTTCTCTTGCTGTGCAAAAGCTTTTTAATAAGATGAGATCCCAGTTATTGATTCTTTGGGATAGTTCCCGTGCGGTTGAGTTTTTATTCATAAAGTCTTTGCCTACACCAATGTCTTCAAGGGATTTACCTATCCTACCTTCCAGCAGATTTAATGTTTCTGTTTTAATATTTAGATCTCTGATCCATTTTGAATTTAGTTTAGTGCATGGTGAAAGATATGGGTCTAGTTTTAATCTTTGGCATAAACTGGAGACTTTTATAGGTAAATGGATGCAACTAGAGATCATACTCATAAGTGAAATAAACCAGACTCACATGTGCAAACATTGTTTTGTCTCCCTAGTGTGAGAAGCTGGGAAGAAACTGTTCAAAAGGAAAGAGAAATTGGGATGGGGAAAGGAGAAAAGAAGGAAGGGAAAAGAAAAATATGTATATATACACACACATAAGATAGTTATACTACTAATTTTTCTTAGTTCATTGAAAACAAAGGTTTGTGCTAATATTGTTTGGACAATTAAATGCTTATCTCTTGTACTCTGAGTAACTAATTTAAAGATAACAATATGCAATGTATTAACCATTGTTACCCTCCTATTATCTTGTTTGGAAATTTTTTTTTTCCTCTTTAAAATAAAAAAACATGTTAAAAGCAGATCAGGGGCCGGTGAGACGGCTCAGCGGCTTAAGCGCCTGCCTTGCAAGCGCGAAGGCCCGAGTTCGACTCCCGGAACCCACATACGAAAAAGGGGCTGGTGATATCGCTCAGCGGCACGGGCGCCTGCTGGCGCGCGAGGTCCTGAGGTCGTCCCCCCGGTACCCACAAAAAAAAAAAATAAAATAAAAAAATAAAAAAGCAGATCAGACTGGAAAAGACGAATAACTTCTGATGTTCTGTAGCAGTCAGGTAATTATGGTTGGTGATTACTTGCTAATTTCAAAATAGCTGGTAGAGCCAAGCATGGTGGCACATGCTGTAATCCCAGCACTTGGGAGGCGGAGGCAGGAGAATCACCACAAGTTCAAGGCCAGTCTGCACTACACAGGGAGACCCTGTCTAAAAAACAAAACAAACAAACAAACAAAAAATCTGGTAGAGAGGCTCTTGAATATTCCCAAAACTAAGCCATGCTAAGTGTCTGAGCTGATGAATACGCCCGTGACTCTGATCTGATCCTATTACACACAGTATATGTGTATCGAAATGTCACACTGTACTCCATATGCATATACAATTGCTGTGTGTTAATTAAAAAATACACTTTTTAAAAAATAGATCAGTGGTTGCCTGGGCATGGGAATGAAAGGCAGCAGGAGGGATTGATTTAAAAAGGGTCACAGGAAACTTTGGGAGGTCATAGTCACCTTTTTCTTTCTGGCAGAAATGGTACTGAAGAGAAAAGCTGTTCACCTCAGGGCAGCCAGGAAGCTCAGTGTGAGCCGGGGAGGCAGAGGAAGGTGCTGGGGAGAGGACATGGGCTCCGCAGGCCGCCCGGTGACTGGCTTCCCCCGGGGGCCACCTCTAGCTGTGAACTCAGCATGGATAACCCGCCCTCACGATCGGTCCCCTCTCTAGGTTCCGCCTCTGAACATGGCCACAGTGGGGGCCCAGCCCCCAAATCCCGAGTCCCTGGAGGACACTTCCTGTTTAAACTACAGCAGGAGGGGTGAAAATGGTTTATGTTGCATCCAACGGGGGGGTGCCCCAGCGAGGGGCTCGGAGTCCCCTGATGACCCTCCGCCCCTCTTCGGGTGCTGGCCCTCACTGCCATGAGGAATGGAGAAGTGGGGCTCTGAGTGGGAAATGGGGGCGTCAGGACCGGTACAGCGCAAGGCGAAAGTTCATCTGCAGTGTGGCAAATGCGGAGGAGGCAGACGAGAAGCTGCGCCGGCCTGCAGGGCGGCTGTCGTTGACGCTGCGTCTCTGGGACGGGGACGGGGTCAGCATACGGTGAATCTGAACAACACTTTCATAAGGACACAGCAGGGACACTTTCTCAAGCACGGGTACGCGACAAGCACGTGACGATCTTACAGTCCTCAGTCAGCCCTGTTTCGCCCTGGTTTTTTTTTATGTCCCTCTAACCTTCCCCTACAGTTCATATGATTGTGCCGATGGTTTACGTACTGTTCTAATTTTATGCTTTAAACGTACACAGTTCATAGGATTTGCATCATAGCAAAGTTCACCATCTGGTGCTTAAAAGGTGTCCAACTTCGTTCATAATAAGAAAAATGCAAATTAAACTACCCTGATACACTACTTCTCACCCATGGGACTGACGAAATGATGATACATTGTCGGAGCCGTCCGTGGAGAAACATAACCCGTACAAGGGGCTTTGCCGCCGAGGGTGGTGGTGCACGCCTGTAATCCTAGCACTCCGGAGGCTGAGGCAGGAGGACTGTTGAGTTTGAGTTCAAGACTAGCCTGGACTACGTAGTGAGACCCTGTCTCAAAAAAAAAAAAAAAAAAAAAAAGGGAATTTGCTACATCTGGCAAAACTATGTGTTTCACCATCAACCAGCAATTTTATTCTAGGAATCTACATAAAAGTAGATTGTCAAGCATATGAAAATACATGTGTGCAAGGTTACTTTTGCAGCATATGACATTAATTGACTAAGATATGGTTCTTATACATAGAGTACTATGCAGCTATGCAACAACAACAAAAAAGAAAATATTTTATAAACTGATTTGGTGTGACTTCCAGGATACATTATTAAAAGAAAAAAATGTAAAATTAAAAAGTGTATTTATAGTACCCTACCTTTTATGGGGAAAAAATGGAAGAAAACACATAGATTCATTATTTTTACAGAAAAGAAAAAAGGTAAGAAGTACATACAAGAAAACAAAGAAGTGGTCACTGAGAAGGAGTGCGAAGGGAACGGGTAAGGGAGGGTCAGCCAGGGAATGACATGACTACGCCTTTCCAAACACCTTTTTACTTTAAGAAGCATCTTAATATTCTATATATTCAAAAATAAAACTAAGGCAAGGTGGAATATAGAACTCCAACTTGGATGCAGACAGAAACCAATGAGCAGTGGATCCAGGGCTATTTCAAATGAGTCATAAAACCACAGTGAAGGGGAAAAAAGAGCTAATCTGAGCAATTCGCGAACACAGTGCTTTGGCCGCGACCCGGGTCGGTGGGAGGAAGAGCACAGCAGACCCTGGGCTCTCGCTCCGGGCTGGCTCCGTGGAGAGGCGCGGCGTTAGCCTTTCTCAGGGTGTTTTCTACGAACTGTAGAACCAAGCGAGTGCAGTGGTATTACCGAGAGCGTGGGCTTTCCCTGGGGAAGAAGGGGACACAAATGGAGCGAGGATGGAGCCAGCGGTGGGGACTCGGGGGGTCTGAAAGGCGAAAATAGCAGCCCCACAGCAGACGCTCCCAGCACCACATCCCGGCCTCTCGCTTCTGTCCTCCCTTCAAAAGGGCCCAGGCTCCTTGAAAAGGCTCGTTCCAGAGCCAGACTCAGGACGGTGCCAGGGAGCTGGGAAGTAAGAAAGTGTGCAGAGAAGCCACAGGGACGAGCCAAGAGGAGCCAGAAACCAGACTGCAAGGCCAAATCTGGGAAAGTCAAATGGCAGTATAAATAAGAGCAATAATGACTATGACCCACTGAACAAAAGTAGCAACTCAAAAATCCGTAGGGAGAATAAATGAGAAATAACAAAAGGAAGGAAGTACCGGTACATGCCACGGCACGGGTGAGCCTTGAAAACATTATGCCAAGTAAAAGAAGCCTGTCCCCAAAGCTCGCAGATCACTGTCATCAATGGGATGTCCAGGAAGGCAAATCTACAGGGACGTAAAATAAACTAGCAATTCCCTAGGTGGGGGAAACGACTCTACAGGGTACGCACTTTCTTTCGGGGTGACGGAATATTTTTAAATGGGCTGTGGTGCTGGCTACACACCTCTGTGACTATGAGGCACCATGGAATTGTGCACCGTGAGAGGGCAAGTTGTGCAGTTGCAAATCCTATCAACAAAGCTGTAAACAAACAACAAAGGGGAAAACTTCCTCACCGCAGAACGTCGTTTGATAAAGGCACAGGCAGTGGCGGCATAACTGAAAAACTACCATTTTACACCTTTCATGAAAAGATTGGTTTGAACAAGAACAGACGCCCAAGGTTAGGAGGATGTTTGACAAGGAACGGGATATTTACACTGTCTTTCCACAGTTGTTTATTGGCTGCGAGGGAACACATAGCAAATACTGTATTCAGTGAAAAAATAGACAGTGGTTGGGTGATTAAAATGAATCCCACAGAGACAGAGCGGCATTGTGTGTCTCCAGAAGTGGTATTCTAAAAAGGACACAAATTCCCCATGTAATAACCCAGCCAGGGGTTCAGAATCGGAGTTGTAATTACGAGGAAACACCAGACGAAGCAACTGAAGAACACATTACACAATTGGCCTACATTCTTCAAGATGTCAATGTCATCAAAGACGAAGACTAAGGAACTATTCCAGGTTGAAGGAGGTGAAGGGGATGTGATTTAATCATGGTGGGAAAAAGTTTTATCCTTGGGACAACTAACAAAATTGGACCATAGACAGGCAGATTAGATTAAAATAATAGATCAACATTAAACTTCTGGAATTTGTTAATTATATTGTGTCATGTAAAAGGCCATCTTTGCTCTCAGGAGTTAGACACTGAAGGATCATGGTATTTGCCATCTACTCTCAACTGGCTTCAAAAAATACAGTGCAGCTGGGCCTGGTGGCGTACACCTATAATCCCAGCAAGAGGCTGAGGCAGGAGGATCTCTGTCAGTTTGAGGCCAGCCTGGGCTACATAGTGAGTTCAAGGTCAGCCTGCACTATGTAGCGAGACCCTGTCTAAAAAAAACCCAAAAAACAAATAAACAAACAAAAAAACAGTACAACAGCGGTGGCAGGTAGGGAGGGGAGGAGAAAAGAGAAAGTGCAGGCAAGAGACAGAAGGTCCAGGCTGACACGACAGTTGCTGAAAAACTGGCAAATCTGGTGTACAAAGGCCTCTCTAAATAAGTATTGAAGACATGCATCTGTGCAAATGACACGTGCTCGGGAAAGACATGAAAGGACATTGTTAGATTCGCATTCCGTTTCCGGATAAGCCCTGAACGCAGTTGACTTGGATAGCCAGGAGATCCTGGTCCCAAACGCAAGCTGTCCCTGACACCTCGCACCAGACGCCTGAGCCACAGGAGGCTGAGTCTTCCAGAAAGGAGAACGGAGTTCGCCTGGGGAAATCTCAGAGAATGTGAAGCGGAGCAGTGGGAAATAGGCCAGAATGAAGACAGAAGACAAGCAGGGAAGGAGGCCAGGCAGGCTCGGGTCAAGCCTGGGGTCACGGGATGTGAGGAGCTTGTCTTTCTGTAAACGTCTCTCTCACATGAAGCACCCTACACCCTCAACTCCGAGGACTTTGCAGTGACAGGTGACAGCTCGGAAGCACTGGGGCAGAGGCCCCAGGCCCGGGTCCAGGAGAACGCAGAACTTTGACAGCATCTTGGCACTCGGGAGCTGAAAGGAGCGTGGGTGTCTTGAGACCCAGAGGGGCACTGTCGCCCTGCTTGCCGGGATGCACCTTACCTTTTCCTCTTCCCTCTCCTCGTCCTGTTTCAGAGCTTCTGCCTCCTTCGTCCCCCTAAGCTTATTCCTCCTCTGACACGGCCCTTCCCACCTTTACCCCACAGCCCTGTCCGCTCCCTGCTCAGCCGTACCGCCAAGGGCGCAACCTGTAAGCCTGGACCTGTCCTTCCCTGCAGGTACAGTGAGGACCTGGTGGCAGCCTGAGCTGTGACTGGAGCAGGGCAGGGGAGCCAGGGTGGAGTGGGCTGAGTTAGAGACCTGCCCGGGCAGAGCGCCTGTTCCAGCCTGGCTGGCCCAGTGCCTCGGTGTCGCTTTAGAGCCTTCTTCCCCCAGGCGCCGGCTTCTGTTGTTGCTGTGATTGTGATGCCCACTGTGTGGAGGACAGTGCTAGCTGCACACACACGCACACACGCACACACACACACACACACCCCAGCACTGAGAAGGGACTTGGTTCTCGAGGCGCTGCGTGCTGCCCGCTGGTCCGGAAGGAGGCCGCGACAAGGTCAGCATGCACACTGCCTGGCAGGTCGCAGCCGTGGCTTCAGGTGTCTGCGTCCATCCTGCGTGTATTTATATTACGCGGAGGACTGGCCTGGGCCTACAGCAGCACCATCTATAGCTCAGTCTTCTGGCTGCGAGGCCCTTCCTGCTGAGCCCTGTGCTGCCGGCCTCTCCTCCACTCCTGGCCCGACTGTCCGCTCTGCTGTCCTGCCGCAGGGCCCGGGCCTGGCTGATTCATCTGACGGCCTTGTGTCTGGCTCCTGTCATTCCTCAGACAGCTTCGAGGGTCACAGTCTTTTCAAGCTTCCCCTGACTCCCCTCTTTCACAATATGCTGTGATGGGGTCTGGCTAAGTCGCCTAATTGCCCAGGCTGGGCTCAAACTTGCCATCCTCCTGCCTCAGCCTTCTAAAGGGCTGGGATCACAGGCCCACGCCACCACACCCGGCTATCATAAGTGGTGAGCATGTGTGGTGACCAGATGGAGGGGCCATCATTCATCCATTGACTAAATGTGACTGTGTACACGGTGTGGCCAATGCCGAGCGCTGGAGACACGGTGGGGAGCAGGATGGACAAGGGTCCTCCAAGGGGCTTCCTGCCCAGAAGGGAAGAAACCCATTATACTAATGATTAATTGCTGAAATTATGTTTTTGTTCACAGGTTGCCCGAACGTAGGCAACGGAGTGAATTCTCAGTCCAGATCCCTGGGCCTTCCGGAACCCAGGCGGAGTTTATGAAGGATGAAGAGACTCCGTTCCCGGAGGGCGCTGGGATGCACCTCTGTGGCCAGTCCGGCTCTCCGCATGGCACCCGCACCTCTGACCAGCCAAGCTTCCCCCGGATGACGCCTTTGACTGCGCATCTTCCCGTGGGACGCGGTGATTCTGGGAGTGACAGGGCTTCCACGAGGCCTTGGGCTGAGGCAAGACAGCTGCCAGGAGCAAGGCTTGCAGTCGCTCCGGGAACTTCTTCTGAGGTTTCAGCGGAGGGCTGGCGCCACACACAAACCCTGCTGTCTCCGGAGCCCAGGTCCCTGCGTGACCCACCAAGTCCGAGCCCTTGGGGCCTTGATTTAGTGAGCTGTGCTTCCGGACGCTGGACGGGGCATCCTGAGAGCTGGGGATTCTGAGACCCCCGGGGATGTCGGTGAGGCGGATACAGTACCCGCACCCCACCTGCGGTGGAGGTCCAGGTGTGAGGTGCAGGTGACTGGGGTGCCAGTGCGAAAACCTCCACTACAGAGAGGCCGAAGACCTTGGGATCCTCCCCTCACATCCCGCGGTTTCCTAAAATGATACTTTGGGGCTTGGTCTTCGGAACTTTCTCCGCGGGAGCACGTTTTATCTTTCGGTGGCCGTGCAGTTATAACTGCCCCCTAACATGTCTCCTTTAAACTTGGGGTACCGTGCTCCCAGGAGCGGGGTTCAGACCTTGGGCAGGGCAGGGGCGGATGTCTTGCCTGGGGTCTGCCAGGGAGGTGGAGCGGTCGCCAGCTGAGGCTGGAAGCAGGTGGGGACGTCGACACACGCGTGGCTGGCTGGCGGGTGACGCACTGTCAGCCCAGCGCACCAGCTCGCGTTCTCCCCGCGGGGTCTGCGCAGAACACCTGGATCTCCTCCCTCATGGCCTCTGGGGTCCAAGCACGAGTGTGCCAGGGGCGCGAGGCTGGAGGGCACCACATATCTGTGATGAGGCTCAGGTTTCACGGTAAAAACCATGGGCTGAACGCGTCAAACTACTACAGCAGTAGATTTGATGTTCAAAATTAATTTAAAAGTCAGGCAGGGGCCGGTGAGATGGCTCAGCGGCTTAAGTGCCTGCCTTGCAAGCGCGACAGCCGGAGTTCGACTCCCGGAACCCACATACGAAAAAGGGGCTGGTGATATCGCTCAGCGGCACGGGTGCCTGTTGGCGCGCGAGGTCCTGAGGTCGACCCCCCCGGTACCCACAAAAAAAAAAAAAAAAAAAAAAAAAAAAAAAAGTCGGGCACAGTGGCACCTGGTAGTCATTCCAGCTACTTGGGAGGCTGAGGCAGGAGGATCACAAGTTCAAGGCCAGCCTAGGCTACATAGTGAGATCCTGTCTCAAAATAAAATAAAAAGGGCTGGGGATGTAGCTCAGTGGTATAGCACTTGCCTAGCACACACAAGGCCCTGGTTCCATCCACAGCACCACTATTTTTGTTTGTTTGTTTGTTTTTTCAGACAGGGTCCACTATGTAGTTCAGGCTGGCCTTGAACTCACTATGGACCCAGGCTGGCTTCGAATTCACAGTGATCCTCCTGCCTCAGCCCTCAATGTGCTGGGATTAGAGGCCTGCGCCACCACGCCCTGTTTCTTAGACATACGTATTTTTAGGCAATGTGCTAGCTCACCTTTCCAAGCCTCTGGCTTCTCCTCTATAAAAGGGAAGACACCGAACCCCAGCTGCCTCAGGAGCAGTCGTTAGCTCAAAGCAGGGAAGCCAGGGGGCCTCTGGGTGAAGTGGACAGAGCGTGAGGCAGACGTAGGTGGCCGATGGGCTCGCTCGCTCCCTGCTAATCCGCAGCCCTCAGCTCACCGCAACGTGACTCTGGATTCTGCAGTAATTGCTTGGCTGAGATGTTGATGGACTGCTGGGGCGCTTAGTCGTTTAACCTGGCTGCACTAAAATAAAAAACAATAACAGGAAACAGGGAGATAGAGCTTTTATAAACAGGAAGGGGACCAAGAGATGGAGTAAAAAGAACAAGAATGGATCAGAGATTTAAATATGACACCTGAGACACTGAAAGCACTAGAAGGAAATCTAGGGGAAATGCTTCAAGACATTGGTGTGGAGAAATATTTTTTGAATATGACCCTAAAAGGACAGGCAGCAAAAGCAAAAATTGACAAATTAGGATTATATCAAACTAAAAAACTTCTGCACAGCAGAGCAAACAATCAACAGAATGAAGAGACAGCCCACAGAATGGGAGAAAATATTTGCAAGGTATTTATCTGACAAGGGATCAATTTCCATAATACATAAAGAACTTGTCTCAGTAGCCAACAATGATAATAATAATCAGGTTTAAAATGAATGAGATAGGGCTGGGTGCAGCTCAAAGGTAGAGTGCACGCTCAGTATGCTTGAGGCCCTGGGTCTAATACTCAGCGCAAAACCAGCCAACAAACAAGAGCAGAGCATACAAGAGAGCAAACGACCTGAATAGACATTTCTCAAGAGGATGGGCAAACAGTGGACAAATCTGCAAAAAACACACTCGACATCACTCCTCAAAGGGGAAATGCAAATCAAACACCCTGAGATCTCGTCTCATCCCAGGCAGAATGTCTAGGATCAGAAAGACAGCAAATAACACACTGGTGCCGTCGTGTGTTCGGGGATTGGTCACCAGGCTGTGGTACCGTTGGGAGCTGTGGAGCCCCTGGGCCTCATGGAAGGAAGGTGAATCATCTGGGGTCATCTGGGGTGTGGCCTTGAAGGTGGCTTGGTACTCTGGTCCCTCTCCTCCCCACTTTCTCCCCCAGCTGTCATGAGGTAAACAGACCTCGCTGGCCACACACTAACTCCATGGTGTCCTGGGCCACCAAAGCAATGGGGCAAAGTAACCATGGACTGAAACCCTGGGAACTGTGAGCCCAAACAAACCTTTCTTCCTTTTAAATTGATCTTTGTCACTGTGGGGGAAAGCTGACCCACAGCTGGCCAGGATGCAGGGAAAGGGAAATCCCATGTGCTGACGATGGATGGTGAGGTGCGCATCTGCTATGGAAAATGCCACGGAGCTTCCCTCAAATAACTAGAAATAGCTGTGCCACGTTACCCAGCTTCCCATTACTGAAGGGGATAGAATTGGTGTGTCGAAGAGACATCTGCACTTGAATGCTTACTGTACTGCTATCTGCAACAGGAAAGAAACAGAATCAACCTACAGACCCACTGATGGATGAACAGATAACGAAAATGTGGCAAGCCAGGTGTGGTGACACATACTTCTAATCCCAGCACTTGGGAGGCTGAGACAGGAGGTTCTCTGTGAGTTTGAGGCCAGCCTGCACTAGAAAATGAATTCAAGTCTAGCTTGGACTACATAGTGAGATTCTATCTCAAACAAACAAACAAACAAAAAATGAAAAGAAACAAAGAAAGAAAGAGAAAGGAAGGAAGGATGGAAGGAAGGAAGGATAACAGATAGCCTGGAATATTATATTATTCAGCCATAAAAAGGCTGAAATTCTGTCATTTGCAGCTGTGGATGGAACCAGAGGGCATCATGCTAACTGAAGGAGCCAGGCACAGAGTGGCCACACAGCACGTCCTCCTTGATTTTGGGACTAGAGCTGACCTCACAGGGCAAGAACCAGACAGTGGTTGCCAAGCCTGGCATGGCAGTGGGGAGGGATGGGAAGAAGGTGGGCAGCATGTGCTGGACGGGAGGGACAGGGCCTAGAGCTCGGCAGCACCCCAGGACGACTGCGCCTGACCACAGCTGACTATTTCACAACACCTAGAGAGGACGCTGAGCGCACCCAGCATGAGGAAGGGATCCGTGCCTGAGCGAGCCGACCCTCACACGTCGCGTTCCCGTTCGGAAAGGCCACGCTGCACCCGCAAATGCGCCCAACTGCCACATCCCTCTAGACCGTATACCCACCACTCAGTCAGTCAAATGATCGTGGCCCCCGGAAGCCCGCCTGCGCTTTCTCCTAAGCCGAGTCGGGCGCGAGGTGGATAAACCACGGGGCCCACACTTGTGCTGGGCTGCAGGACCTTGGTATCCAGCCCTGAGCCCGCTAAGTCACTAGAGGGGACACCCAAGGCCCCAGGGGATGCAGGTCCCCCTCCCCAGTGCCACACACTGACCGGCCCAGTGTCACACGGGCAGCGGCAGCAGCCTTGCTCTTCTAGGAGTTCCTGCTGACAGAGCGGGGACGCCAGGCATCACACGCCGCCTCCACTGAGAAACGCGCACACGACTCAAACCAAGCGCCCCCCGCTGCTGCGCAACCCGGGCAGGGCGTCCGGGCCTCCGGGTCTCCCCGTCACACAGACGGTGTGGGACGGTGGCCTGCGGAGGTGGCCCCACACCTGCTGCCGGTCTGCCCGGCCGCAGATGAGTCAGGTGGGGCCTCCACCCTGTCTGCCAGTCACGGCGCTGCAGTGGTCACCTCCTCGGGAGAGCTGGGCAGCTCTCTCTGCCCTCTGAGGGGACATCGTGCGGCAGGGGTTCCCGCTGTCGGGCCAGCAAGGGGACACGAGGTGAGGAGGAGACGTGTCCCTTGGTGACAGGGGACCAGCCTCACCCCCACAACATTCCAGAACAGGCACTCCTGGGGGTAAGGCTTTGGCCGACTTGGGGGCAGAAGTCACCTACGACAGACACCCGGGACCCACCGGAGGGGCCGAGGACTCCCCCAGTGCCCGAGGCTCTGTTTGGGGAGGGAAGTAGGCGATGCTTATTTCTGTTCAAATAGTCCCGAGGAAGGGAAGGCGTCTTCCTCCTTTTTTGAAATTTTTATTTTTCTTAGCACACGTGCGCAGTGCACCACGTTCACGGTCACCGTGGGGCGCCGGGACGCTCACAGACGTGTCACTTCCCCTTCTCTCGCTCCCCACTTCCCAGCGCCGGTCTTTCCTTTGTAAATGATTTATACTCTGGCTCTGTCATCAAGGAGGGCGCAGAGCATGGGGCCGATGCGGGGCAGCTGAGGGACAGCGCGGCTGTGGGTCCCCTTGCCTCATGGTGACCCTGGCGTCCATGCCACCCGGCCCAGCGGGCCTTTGTCCCCAGCTCCAATGCAGGAGAAGTGGTGAGGACAAGACTGCCCGACGCAGTGTGAGCCTTAGGTCCTCAGCCACCGCGGAGAGCGGGGACTCCAGAAGCCAGCGTGCTTCCAGGCCTCACTACGCGCTGCTGTAGACCTCAGGCAGAATTCTCATTTCTTTTTGAGACAGGGTCTTGTTATGTAGTACAGGCTGGCCTTGAACTCCAGGTGATTCTCCTGCCTCAGCCTCCTGAGTGCTGGGATGCAGATAGTCTCCTTCTGCCCCTCCTGAGCCCTGCACATCCTCACAGCTGGCAAGTGGTCTGGGCAGGTGCCCTGGGTGTGCCCCAAAGTGACTTTAATAATCCCAAGGGATGACTTGCTATTAACAATCCTGCGACCCTAATAAGGGTGGCCCAGCGACGAGGATGATGCCCTCTCCGGGGTGTCCCTGAGGGTTTCCCAGAGTTCCCTGGTACTCGGTTACCTCTGAGATCCCAGCACCATTCAGAAGGAAATCAGGGATTAATACCTCCTGGCCTAACACTGGACAGGGCAAACACTTGAGGAGCTGAGGTCCAGAGAGAGTGCGAGCTCTTCCCTGCTGTCCCCTACCTCCCTCTGGGGATGGTGCCTGTCCTTTGGGTCTCTGACTTAGGCTGTGACTTCTGATCGAATGTTACCTGGCAGAAGCCGGGCGCCGTGGTGCACACCTGTAATCCCAGCTCCTTGGGAGGCTGAGGCAGGAGGGTGGCCTTCAACATAGTGAGACCTGGACTCAAAAACGAATCAACAAACAAATATTACCTGGCAGTGTATCTCTTCTTCCCTATTGCTCGTCTTGACTCTCTAATAAGATTTTGTTTTTCCACCCCCGCTTCTTTTTTTTTGTGGTGCTGGGGTTGGAACCCAGGCCCTTCCCCCTGAGCTACATCCCCAGCCTTTTTTATTTTGAATTTTGAATTAGAATCTTGCTAAGCTGCCCAGGCTAGGAACTTGTGATCCTCCTGCCTCAGCCTCCCAAGTGCTGAGGTCACAGCCGTGTGTCACATGGCTGGCTGAGACATTGTGTTGCAGGTGTCCCCTCACTAGCCCTTCACATTAGTTTTCACTGGGGGTGGGCACCCCAACCCTTCAGGCCAGCTGATGCGAATGCCTCCCATCCTCTTGCGTTTGATCTGCACCAGGTGCAGGGGGACACATGAAGCACCCAGCTCTTCAAGTGGTGCCGAGACAATGCGGGGAGGATGTGCAGGGGGACACTGTGCTGGTGGCTAGGGAGCCGCGACGCCCTCCTCCTGGGCTCAGGGACCTGGTCTGCAGGTCACAGCCCGCTCTGCAGCTGAGCCTGGGAGAGGGGACTGCACCCGGAAGGTGACACCCTGAGGGTCACTGCGGTGGCGGTGAGGGCGCCCGGGGCAGGGCACGGCGCCCTTGGTGGGCGTGCGCAGTGTCAAACAGTGACAGCGAGGAGATCTGCTCACGTTTGCACCTGTGAGCTCGGGGAGCCGGCCGGGTTCAGTCCTCGGCACAGATCCTGCCACAAGTCGATCGTGCATGAAGGATGAGTGGGCACCACGGCGGGATTCGAGCACCCTGCCAGCGACGCCGTGGGGCGGACACAGCCGCTCCGCTCCGCTCCAGACCACTCTGGATCACTTTCAGTAACCATGAAAGGGTGACTTCGTTTCTCAACAATGACATCAGACGTTCCAGAGAGCCCGACCTTATCCAGAGGGAAATCAGTCAGACTGCGACAGGGACGGGTGGCGCATGCCTGTACTCCCAGCATTTGGGAGGCTGAGGCAGGAGGATCCTGTGAGTTTGAGTCCAGCCTGGGCTACACAGCAAGACCCTGTCTTGAAAAATATTCTGAGTGCAAAAATATTTATTTTTATACATGTTCAAGTATAAAATATTATCGGAGAGTCAAGACTAGCAATAGGAAAGAATTTCAAGATCTGTAAGCCCACTTTTAATCAGAAAGTGTCTGTAGCCAAAATCAGACCAAAGGAACAGGGCTGGCGCATGGTCAGAGCCTAATTCATCCCTGCAGTAAAAGCCAGCTACTTGTCCAGTGTTAATCACCCACAGGCAGCAAGTGCCTAAGTGATTTAAATATAAGTGCGTGCGTGTGTGTGCGTGTGTGTGCATGTGTGTGTGCATGTGCGTGTGTGTGTGTGTGTGTGTTTGAGACAGGGTCTCACTATGCAGTCCAGGCTGGCCTCGAACTTGTGGCGATCCTCCTGCCTCAGCCTCCTGAGTGCTGGGATTACAGTTGTACACCACCATGCCCTGCTGTGTTTGTGTTTTGAGACAGGGTCTTGTTATGTAGTTCAAGTTGGACTTGAACTCACTAAAGCCCAAGCTAGCTTTGAACTCATGGAGATTCTCCTGCTTCAGCCTCCTGAGTCTGGGATTATAGGTGTGCAAAACTACACTTGGAGAGATAGGTCTTTTATACTCATTTTATTTATTTTGAGTTTTTATTTTTTGGTTTTTTTGAGACAAGGTCTCACTACATAGCACAGGCTGGCCTTGAACTGGCAGTGATCCTCCTGCCTCAGCCTCCTGAGTGCTGGGATGACAGGCATCCACCACCATGCCCAGTTTTACACTCATTTTATAAGTGAAGGAACTATGGCCCAGATCAGTTAAGTAATTTACCTATGCCCCACAGCCAGTAAATGTCAGTGCTGGAAACCCAACCCCAGGCAGTCCCGTTCCTAGGCGGCAATCTCAGTCGCATGGCACTGCGTGCTTCTGCTGCCCCTGGTGACAACAGCTGTCCTGCTGGCTTTCCTTTGTTGACAGCTGGAGTAAAGCACATGCACGCATGTCAGGCGTGCTGTCCACCCGCTGTGTCTGGAACGTCCACCCCACCTCTGGGACTGGGACAGATGTGCAGGGCCTGCGAGGCACTGGCCCAGCCCGGGAAGCTGCGCGCTGTCTGAAGTCCACTTGGAGTCTCGCCCTGTCCTAAGGCAGTCACGTGGGACGGGCCGGGGCCTTTGGGCGACACTGGAGTGGGCACCAGTCTGACTCAATCCCTGCTCCAAACCCTCAGAAGCGCATTCTCTAATTTGGGTAAAAATCATTCTGATGAAGAATTTCAGTGAGTTTTGGACTCATTTACTGAAAAATGTGAAATCTAGCCCTTTTGATTAGTATGCAGTTGCCACAGATTGAAATCACAGAATATGGAAATTTTCTGTCTGAATTTCAACAGAACAGCTTGCATAATGGGCATGAGGATTGGAAAAATGATTTACAAGCATGGTTATTCCTCGGAGTTTGCTTTCCGTCAGCGAGGCGTCTGTCATTCATTAGCCCACGGCCACCAACACTCAGTGACAAAAGAGACCGATTCTGCAAGTCACATTTTTTGAATAATGAATCAGTTCACATTTGCTTATACTTAAACTATGAATAACAGTTTAGTTTTTAGAAGAACAGGTATTAAAACGTTATTTGGAGCTGGATGGTAGCTCAGCGGAAGAGTGTGTGCTTAGCACATGTTAGGCCCTAGGTTTGATCTCCAGCACCACACACAAAAAAGCTTTTAAAAATTATTATTATTATTATTAATAATTTTTGGTTTTTTGAAACAAGGTCTGTGATATAATTCAGGCTGGCCTTGAACTCAGTATATATCCCAGGCTGACCTCGATGTCACAAAGATTCTCCTGCCTCAGCCTTCTAAGTGCTGGGATTATAGGCATGTACCACCACTCCTGGCTAAAAAAATTTTTTTTAAATGAATGTGTTATCTAATCTATTTCATTTAAGATTATTTTTAGTATGTTTTGTTGTCTTTCTTAATTTTCTTCTTTCCCTTTTTTTCGCTTCCTCTCTTTCTTTCTTCATTACTGGGGCTCAGACCCAGGGTGATATACCTCAGAACTATACCCCCACCACTTTCTATTTTGTACTTTGAGATAGGGCCTTGTGAAGTTGCCCAGGTTAGGCTCAAACTTGTGAGCCTCAGGCTCCCATGTGCTGGGATTAGTGGCATGCATCAGGCCTGGTGAGTATGTTTTATAATGTACCCAGCCAGGCATGGTGGCGCACACCTATAACCATAACACTTGGGAGGCTGAGGAGGGAGGATCGTGAGTTCGTAGGCCAGCCTGGACTATATAGTGAGTTCAAAGCCAGCCTGAACTACATAGTGAGACCCTAAATATATATAACGTTCCTAATAACGCACACTAATTAGTAAGACGGTACAAAGATTGTGCACAAGGGCACACACTCAAAACGTTTTAATGAACAGGGTGGTAAAACTGGGGGTTCCTGGCCCACAAGGTGATGTGTCAGGCCTTCTTGGGGTCTCCGCACTGGGGCCTCACATACTCCAGACAGGCTTGCCATTTCTGGAAGAGCAGCCCCAGCGAGCTCACCAAGTCTCCCCATCCATCCATCCATCCATCCGTCCACACGGCCAACTTTTCTTCTTCTTTTTTTTTTTTTTTATTATTTTTTTATTTTTTTTTGTGGGTACCAGGGGGTCGACCTCAGGACCTCGCGTGCCAGCAGGCGCCCGTGCCGCTGAGCGATATCACCGGCCCCTTTTTCGTATGTGGGTTCCGGGAGTCGAACTCGGGCCCTCGTGCTTGCAAGGCAGGCGCTTATGCTGCTGAGCCATCTCACCGGCCCTTTCTTCTTCTTTTAAAAACCTTGCAGTGCCTCATTCTTTATTTTTTCCCATAATAGTGACATCGACTCCAGTCTAAAACACCCCCTTGCCCGAGGTTTACTTCTTCCCTATTCCGTGCAGGACGACAGTGCGGATGCCATCGAATCCTCTTATGTACACGGCGTTCATCTAGACTCACTTGCGTGGCAGCCCACGGTGACTCAGAGTCCCCCAGCTCCTCCCCATCCACGGCATTTTCCATCTTCTGGTGCCCACGCTCGGTGGCCCCTCCACATCCTGCAGCCTTTGGGAGCTCAGCTGGCCCCCTTCCCCTGGGGCTCTGCCTGTGGGTCCCTGGGCAGGGATGGCACTGGACACCTGGCCATCTTGCCACGCTGGTGCCAGGCCTCCTCCATGGATGGAGCTGCAGGTACCCCTGGTGCCACCCGGCATGAAAGTCACCTGTGCTGGCTTCCTCTCCTTCCCCTTGCATCGCCCCATCATGAGTGTCCCGGGGACCCTCTCACAAAGAAACGCTGCACTCTGCCGCTTGCTCTGGTCATCAGCTGCTCACTCTCCAATGGTGAAGACCCCGCAGCAGCTGTGTCCCCCAGCCCGTCACTCTCCAGGCGATCGGGGTCCTCCATCTGAGGAGGGACCTTTCCTCCCTCCTCACCTCACGTTCTGCAGATTTCATCGCCATGGAATCAGGCTTAGATTTCTAAGAAATGTATTTTCCGTCTTACTGGATCTGTGGAGCCTTGTCTTTCATTGTTCTGGAAAATTCTCAGCAATGATCTCTTTATCTTTCACCTCCACTGCAGTCTCTCTGATCTTCCCTTCTGAGACAGACTCTAATGAGACCTATGCGAGACACGTCCCCTGCAGTCATTTTCTACTGCAATGGTTCTTCCTATTGGACGTGTTCAAATGGGAAGGGGACCAGAGGAGAGCGGGTCACAGCCAGGCCCTGCGGCTCCGGGGATCCACTCAGCACCCCATCCACCATGCTGCCAAGGCGGCCGCTCCCCGCCTTCCCCCTCTGCATCCCCGGCCTGGGCCTCGACAGGTGGACAGACGCGGTCGCCGCTGGGCTCCTGAGAGTTCGTACTGACCGCTTCCTGTAAGTCAGCGGTGAGTCTTCGACCTTCTTCTGACAGGTGTGGCTCGTGCAGCCAGGCAGGGCCACCGCCATCCTTGGGAGGAGCAGCAGGGCCAGCGCTCGGCCCTGGCGGGTCGCGCTCAGGACAGCCTGACTCACAGGGCGCAGCGTGCTTCACAAACGCCCCCGAAGGCCACTGCCATCGCAGCCGAGCCCTGGGTGATCCTGCCTGATTCAGCAAGGCCTGATTTTCCTGAGCAGCGACATGAGTCACAGAAACTAAGTTCATCCTGTGCCGCTTCAGGCCAGGTGGGAGCCAGCCACCTGCAGGTTGTGACTCATGTAGCCGGGGTGGCACTGGTTTCCTGACCGCCCACCATGGCATCAGGCACTTGACGTTCTGTGAGTCTTGTTTCTCAGGACCACGGGCACTCAGGGAGCCTGGCATCAGACCCGGGCGCACGGCACCCCCTGGTCCACAAGGGTATTTTGATATAGGAATGCTGAGTCCTCAGGGTTTTGCAAGCAACTGCGTCATTTCATGTTGCTAAAGAAGTAAAAAGGAAAGAAATGAAAGATCTACTGGTCTCCCAGCCACAGGGTCATCACAATCGTATTGTTTTAGAATTTCACTTTTAAAAGACTGACAGCTGGGCGGTATGGTGGTGCACTCCTGTAATCCCAGCACTCGGGAGGTTGAGGCAGGAGGATCGCCGTAAGTTTGAGGCCAGCATGAGTTACAAAGTGAGTTCAAGGCCAGCCTGCACTACATAGCAAAACCCTGTCTCAAAAAGACCAAAAAAAAAAAAAAAAAAAAAAAAAAATGACTGACAGATAAAAGCCATATGGGCAGAAGTGGTTGGGACTGAAAGAGTGGAGAGTGAGTCAGACCCCACACTGACAGCACTCAGCCACCCAGCCTCCGCAGGAGGTGACCAGGACATCCGGTGGCCACCCTCCTGCCTCCTTAAGGAGCTCCATGCGGTGTTGGGGACATGGCACAGACCTGACAGCAGTGACCTGTGCCACCCGGCTCTCAGTTTACCCTGCTCTAAGCTTGCGGGAGCTCGTGCCTCGTTCCCGGACCCGTGGGAGCCCCAGGTCCGGCTGACTGTGAGCGCGGGGGCCCGGGCTCCGTCCTGAAGGCCGCGAAGTTACAGTGCCACGGAGCCTTGGAGCTGGAATTTTGGTTTGCTATCGATTTACATTTCTTTTTTGAAGCAAGCTCATTACCTATGTCCAGCCTTTCCCTAAAGAGAAGGGACAGCTGTCCCTAAATGGGCACAAATGAAAATGCCGTGTGATCCCAGCACGTGCTCTCCCGGAGGCTCTGGGGATGTATATGTGCTTGGTGTTCCTGCATCCCTCTCTTTAAAAACAATCTGTACGTAAGCCGGGCACATAGCACACGCTTAGGCAGCTGAGGCAGGGAGAGGAATTGGACCTGCAGTTCCAGGCCAGCCCGGGTGACACAGCGTGGCTTTGGAGAGAGGAGGGAGGAAAGGGGACAGAGAGGGAGAGAAAGAGAGAGACAGAGACGCACAGCTACTAAAGAGGCTGAAGCAGGAGGATGGCAAGTTTGAGGCCTGCCTGGGTAACTCACAGTACCCTACTGACTTTGAAAACAATACTGTTGCTAAAGGCTGGGGTGGGGCTCCATGTAGAGCGCGCACCGAGCATGTGTGAGGTCCTGGGTTCATTCTCCAGGACTGCAAGAAGGAAAAACGACCTGCACACCAGTCTTCCTGCTCTCCTTTGGGTGAGGAAAGCGAAGTCCAACTCCCCAGCCTCGGGGTCCCTTCCCGGGAGCCCGCCGCCGCCGCAAAGAGGTCCCAGGGCTGCACCGGCCACAGCTGGCTTCTCTTCCCGTCCAGGCAAGTCACAGGAGGCTGGCCTCTGTCCTCTCCCCTGTGCCCAGCGCTTCTGGGTCAGAAGGCAAGGAAAATCCCGCTTCTCCTTCCCGTGGGTCTCTCGTGTGCGGCCAGGCCCTGGGTTAGCGCGGGCTGTGCTGGGAGAGTTTCCCGCGGGGCTTGGTCCCACACTGGGGTGACCGTGGTCTCATTGAGCAGGACCAGTTGGCAGACGCTGGCTGCTTTATGTAATTTATATTTGCCATTTATGGCATTTAGCTTTCTCCCCTTACAAAATATCCTTAGGATCCTGGCACCTCAGAAATATTTACCCTGCACCTCAAACTTCCAGACCTAAGGCCGGGTCACGAGGTTACATAGAGAAGCAAGTCGGAGGTCAGCGCCTGGAGGCCGGGCATGGGTGGGTGACCAGGCCATCTCTGCCGAGGCAGGGACGCCACCAAAGGGATGGTGTGGTTCAGGAGACTGCGGGTACATGGGACAGGAGTGAGCCATGGTCCCGTGTAGGACGCTAGCATAGACAAACCAACTGTAAAGGACATTTCTGGGAACATGGGAAATGTGAATGTTTCCTGGGAATTACACAGTATTAAGGAATATTATTATACCATATAATGTTATTTATTACTTTTTGCTTTGTTTTTTTGAAGCAGGGTCTCTCTTATGTAGCCCAAGCTGGTGCTGAACTCACAGAGATCCTCCTGCTTCAGCCTCCCAAGTACTGGGATGACAGGTGTGTGCCACTAAACTGGGATTATGTAATTTAACTTAGTTAAATGTAAAAAATGTTATTTTGACTCTAGAAAATTGTTTTCTTTTTAAAGATGTATACTGAAGTGTAAAAAACAACCTTTCTCACCCTTGTCCTGGAGCCCTAAGAACTTAGTGAGGGGGCCCAGCGCGGGACTGCGTTTTCACGTGGCTCCTGCCAACGGACCGTGTGTGGGGAACCAGCTGCAGTGATGGAAATGTTCGCAGTCATGCGGTGTCACGACGATCATCTTGCTGTGCTCGCCTCAGCAGCCTGGGCAGGGCCAGGGTTCTCACACCACGGTGGCTGAGCCCCTCTCACCCGCAGCCTCACCTGGCACGTGTGGCAAGAAGTGCAAGGCAGGGCCGTGGGGCTCAGCACTCGCTGGGCAAGGGGTGGTGACAACCCCAGCCCTGCTCCCTGCACACAAGGACCTCGGAGTCTGGCCCAGCCTCTGGTCCCACGTGGACCTCTCTTAGAGGAGCCAGTGCGAAGGACCGCCTGTCACCTGCGCCCTGTGGCTTCCAGGCTCCAGTGGTTTGCACAGAACCCCGGATTCCACGGAGACAGTGGCTGGTCCCCACACGCCTGGGCAGGGGTCGCAGCGCTTCCTCCCAGAGCTGGTTTGGAGCTCACCCGTCTTCAGGATAGATTTGGAGCCTGAGTCCCCCTCCCTCTGCTTTGCTGATGGGCTTGGGGGCTGCTCGGGCCTCCGTGGGTGCATCAGCAGCGGGCTGTGGGCCGGGAGGGGAAGGGCCGTCTCTGATCAGATTTCTTTGTGTGTGTGTTGGGTCCGAGGCCTGGTGGCCGGGGTCACCGGGCAGAAGCTGCAGGAGTTGCAGGAAGCTTGGCTGCCCAGGCTCTGGGTTTACGTTTCACAGGGTCACCTTCCACTTCTGCAGGCACCGAGGAGGACGAGGAGGATGAGTTCCGCAGTCTGGGACAGGCGGGCGGGAGACACAGGGAGAGCGCGTCCTGGCCCCAGCCGGCGTTGGGGCCTTTGCCTGGAGGGGCAGAGCTCTTGGTTCAAATCCGAGAGCAAAACCAAAACCCAAACCCAAACCGAAACACCTCCGCAAATTTCACATCCTCGTCCTTGCTGGGCGGGGTGGGCCAAGTTGGCCACCTGAACGCGATTGGAACCGCAGTGCCCACTGGTGACAGTGCCCGGGTCCTGTCACCACCTGGACACAGGGCAGGAGCTAGGACAGGGTCTCTGCTCGGAAGGAGGAGCAGAAGCAGCCGGAGCCACGGGCGCCGCTGGGCAGCGACTCCCAGGCGGGAAAGGCCGGCTCCTTCCAGGCGCACAAGCCTAGGACGAACCAGCAGCAGCAGCATTGTGTACAGGTGTGTGCAGTGTATATAAAGTTGTCTATGGTTTGAGTTTTTAAAATGAGTTGAGGATGAACCATCAAAATTGATGCATATGCCAATGCCCTAAAGCAAACATCACTATTCTGAATTAGTACAAACGTGCACTTAACAAAAATCTGACCCAGGCCTAGCGGCACACTCCTGTGATCCCAGCACTCGGGAGGCTGAGGCAGGCGGATTCCTGTGTGAGTTCAAGGCCAGCCCGGGCTACACAGTGAGACCTCGTCTCAAAACAAAGCCCTAAAAAAACCGTCCTACTCTTTAGTTCGCCGTTCACTTTGTGTTGCGTGTTTAGAGGCGCGCACGCTGCTGTCTTCCTCTTAAGCACCAGGGAGGCGCAGCTCCCACGTTCGCGATGCCTGAGGCTGGGGACCGCTGGGGACCTCTGGGGACCGCTGGGGGGGCTGCCTCCCGCCCTGCCTCCCGCCCGGCGTCGCCGCTCTCAGGCCTCCCCGCCCCCGCGCCTCGGCTCCCCTCAGCGGAGGCGGACGCGTGCTGCCCCCTGCTGGCCGCGCTGCAAACCGCAGGGAGGCCCGGGCGGCTCGCTCAGACAAAAATGAACCTGGAAATCGCTGCTTAGTCAAAAATTTAAAACTTTTGTAGTGAAATAATTCTGGAACTACAGAGAAGTTGCCCGTGACCTCAGTCTGGGGTCCCCTAAGGGTCTCCCCGAGTCGCTAAATTACATTGCCGGGCTCCGACTGCGATCCTCCTGCCTCAGCCTCCAAGGGCAAGGAGTCTTCCTTGACCTTCTTGCTCTTGAAGAGCTTTGGCCAGTTATTTTGCGCGGTGCTGCTCGGTTGGTCTGGTTTCTCCTGACTGGACAGAGGTGATGTTTTGGGGAAAGCCCCACGTGTCCTTGGTGTCTGGCAGCAGGGGCCGCCTGGGGTGACTGCATCTTCATTCATAGGGAAGATAGCGCCCACTCTTTGTGAAGTCTCGGGTTTCTCCACGTAAAGGTCCTGTTTTTCCTTTCATAATTAATGCGCTCTGAGGAGTACAGGAAGATGCTTTGGGATTGTGCCAATATTCTGGATTTTAGCAATCATGGGCATTTCTTTCTTCGTTTTGTTTTTTGAAACAGGGTCTCGCTATGCAGCCCAGGCTGACCTTGAACTCATGGAGATCCTCCTGCCTCAGCTTCCTAACTGCTGGGATTACAGGCATGTGCCACCATGCCGGGCTTGTGGGAGATTTTTGCCTGCAATAATTCTTATGCGGTGTCTGTCTAATGATTATTACCTATTTCCATCTCTCCTACCTTGTAAAATTGGAGCTCTACAGTAAGAAAGAGCTGTCCCTTGCCCTCATTTTACACCCTGGCTCAGCTGTGTAGTTATATTGGTGGATGGTGGGCACTCACTTTATTCTGCTGGTTATGACCCAGTACTTTCGTCATTTGCTTTGTAGTTCGGATCGTCCCAGCTCAAGCCTTGGCTCCTGCAGATTGGCTCCTGGGCTCTCTGACAGGCACCATCTTTTTTTTTGAGGCAGGGTCTCACTATGCAGTTCAGGCTGGGCTTGAATTCACTTTGTAGCCCGGGCTGGCCTCGAACTCACAGCAATCCTCCTGCCTCAGCCTCCCGAGTGCTGGAATTACAGGCATGCACCACCATGCCCAGCTAGTCTCTTTTCTGACTGCACCATCATTTTTAAAAACAGCCTTACTGAGGTATAATTGACAAACAAAAGTCGCATGTATTGCAGTGTACACTTTGACCACGCTGATGAGCATATCCATCATTTTGTTTCATCATTTTTATAACAGCTTAATTGAGATGTGATTCACACGGCACAGAATTCATCCTCCTGCAGCATACAGCGAGTGGTTCTCGGGACAGTCCCAAGTGCGGCAAACATCCCCACTCTCTAGTTCTAGGGCATCCACCCTCCCCGAGAGAAACCCGTCACCCCATCACCTGGCCCTCCGGCCCCGTGACCACAGCTCACCTCGGTTCCCACAGGCTGGCCAGTGCTGACACGGCATGAGCGAATCCCACACTATGTGGCCTTCGGAGTGTGGCTCCTTTCACATAGCGCCATAGTTCTGAGGTTTGTCCGTATTTTACGTGTATTAGTTTTTCATTCCTTTTCACAGCTGGATAATAGCCTATCATTTGGACAAGAGACCTTCTTTACTCATTAGTTAGTGAACATTTGTCTTAGTCCCTCTTTTTTACTATTATGACAAATACTGCCAGGGACATTTGTGTACACATTCTCGTGTGAACACGTTTTCAGTTCTTTTAATGATGCACCTATGCACGTAGTTGTGAACCCAATGGTAACTCTATGACTTACTCTTCCAGAAGCCATCAGATTGTTTTCTGAAGCAGCTGTACTTTTATACATTCCTGCTAGTGAAAGGGAATTTAAAATTTTAAATAAAGCCTGCCGAGGATGCCCGTCAAGACCAGGTGGGCATGCCCGTGTGTCCAGACAAGCCTGATAACAGAACATTCCTGTCTTTGTGTAAGCTTGTCTAACAGGTGGCCTTAAAATGTAACTTCAAATGTTCCTTTGTGTAACCCCCATCTTTACTGCCTTTGTATAACTGATAGCCTTGCAACGTAACTTAAAATGTAACAGGACATCTCTTCCTCTCTATAACCCATGCTTTGTATAACTGATGGCCTTACAATGTAACTTAGAATGTTTAAACTCCTTTAGCAACCCAAGATGTCATCCAACCTTCCAATCATAATGCACAAAATCTGCCTCTGTACCTCCCCCTTGCTTTCCCCATAAAAGCCCCGAAACCCTGCCATGTGCCATTTCTTCCCGTGTTTGGTCTGCTTTCCGTAACTAGTATTAGTACTCTTCTAGTACTAGAAGAGCACTTCAGTTCCTCCACCTTCTCTCCTCACTTGTTATGTCTTTTTTAAAAAATAGCTGTCTTAGTGGTTATGAAGTAATAATATTTCATTTTTATTTCCCTAATGACTTAATGATATGAAGCATATTTTCCTGTGTTTATTGGCCATTTGTTGATCTTATTTGGAGAAATGTTCTCTCAAATCCTTTGCCCATTTTTAAACTGAGGTATTTGTCTCTCTATTGCTGAGTTGTAAGTGATCTTTAAGCATTTTTATTAGTTATCTTTTCATCACTGCAGCCAAATACCTGACATATACAGTTTAAAGGAGAAAAGGTTTATTTGGCTCATGGTTTCAGAGGTTTCAGTCCATGGTCAGCTGGCTCCAAGGCAGAAACAGCATGGTGGAAGGGCCTGGCAGAAAGGCACGGCGGAGGAAAGCTGCTCAACTCATGGTATCCAGGAAGCAGAGAGCAGGGCAGGAGCACTAGAGTTGAAGGGGCCAGGGACCAGGCAGGTTCCCAAGGTCACACCTCCATGACCACCCATACATACTCACAAGTGTGCTTTGCTAATCTCCCAACTGGCTTGCAAGCCAATCAAGTTGACAATCAAGATGAACCATCATCATATTCGCTATACAAGTCCCTTGTCAGCTATGTGAGTTGCTAATGTTTTTTCCTCTTCTGTGGGTTCTTTCACTTTCCCAATGGCATCTTTAAAGCATCATTGAGTTTAAAGTTAAAGTTGAGTTTATATATTTCTCTTTTGTCACTGTGCTTTGAGTATTATAGCGAGTAAACCCCTGCCTGAGCCAATGTCATAAAAATTTACCCCTTTGTTTTCTCCTAGGAGTTTTATAGTTTTAGCTATTACATTCAGGTCAGTGATCCATTTGGAGTTATGTCTGGTATAAGAAACTGTACAACTTTGTTGTTTGCATGTAGATATCCAGTTGTTTTAGCATTATCGTGCAAGGTTAATGCCAACTTAAGTTCAACAGCATGTGAACACGCTGTTCTTGTGTCCCTCCTGCCTCTCCTGTGAAGGTCAGTCTTACAGTCAACTTGGCTGGACTCCAGTTATTCAGTTAAATACTAACCTAAGTGTGGCTGTGTTTGAGGGCATGATTACTGTCCATAGTTGTTGACTTTAAATAAAGCAGCGTGTCTTACACAGGTGTGCAGAGCTGCTTAGCTCCCTAGGTGTATGTTGGCCCCAGCTTCTCCTTTAAGTTTTCTGGTCAGCTTCTCTGTTTCCTTACTACCATCACCGCCCAAGGCAGCTGCAATACTAAACAGTTGTCCCTGATTGTTTTTGATAAATGACTCAGGAATGAGGATGTTAAAATTGGGTGCTCTCTGAGTCAGGTCAAATTAAAAAGTCCTGTGAACAGAGATTTGTAGGGAGCTTCTAGAGAGGTCTAATCATTACAATTATCTTCTCCAATGGTTAGAGTTATCTTCTAGGCTGTTGCTCCCCCCCCAACCCCAGTGCCAAGGATCAAACTCTGGGCCCTTGGAGATGTTTGGCAAGTGTGCTACTACCAAGCTGCGCCCCCCAGCCCAGGGCTGTTGGTTTTTTTTTTGTGGGTACTGGGGGGTCGACCTCAGGACCTCTCGTGCCAACAGGCACCCGTGCCGCTGAGCGATATCACTGGCCCCTTTTTTCGTATGTGGGTTCCGGGAGTCGAACTCGGGCCCTCACACTTGCAAGGCAGGCGCTTACACCGCTGAGCCATCTCACCAGCCTGGGCTGTTGGTTTTTAAGGCTAATGCAGAGCTGGGAGGAGAGAATGGGAAAAGTATGAGGTAAAATGTCACAAAGCTGGTTGTCCTTCCTGAGATTCAGCTGTTTTTCTTTTTATCATGGTTGCTTTTGAGAAAGGGCCTCAGTATGTAGTTCATGCTAGGCTTGAACTCACTATGTAGCCCAGATTGACCTCAAACTTGAGGTGATCCTCCTGCCTCAGCCTCCCAAGTGCTCGGATTATAGCCATGCACCACCGTGCCCAGCTTCAGCTGTTTTTTTAAACCCTCCTCAGTGTTGTGAGTGAGCTATGCCATTTATATACACTGACACATTTGTGTCTTCCCACAGCGTCAGAATTTGTTGAGTATCAGTAGATTTGCAAACTACATCAGCTTCATTGGCTTTGCTTAACGAGCATTGCAGATCCCACTTGGAGTTGTGACTGTGACCATCACAGGTTCCTTACTCCGCTCCAATCTAAGTCACTAACATCGATAGCATGCAAGCTGCACGGCACACTTCGGCAGCTGTGTGAGGCCACGGAAGTCGGGAAGGAGTGAAGGGCGAAGGGCGAGGAGCCGATGCCAGATGTCAGGGCGCAGGGCCCACAAGGTGGCTGTCATTAGGGCAGCCCCTGTGTGGGGAGACGGCTGAGCTGGCCTGGGGACACAGGCAGGAACTCTTTGCCTGGCCACCTCCTGGGCTTCAGGAGAGACGGGTACTTGGGGTGGCCACAGCACGGCGACAGGCTGGCGCACCCTGCTGCGGTCTGAAGTGTCCCTCCCTCTACGTGTCCTGGACGAGGGGGTGGCGTGGCCTCTGGGCCGCGCACACCAGGTATCTCTGAGGGCATCTCCTGGTCAGCTCCTTCTGGACAAGAGTAGCTAAGTGTACGGTCTCAGCGGCAGGCAGCTGACGGGGATGGAGGCCTTGCAAGGGTGACGGAGCTGGGCACCAGGGGCCCAGCCGAGCACAGGGCATGTGTTGAAATTAAAACAGATTATTATAGTAAAAAAGATTGCCACGAGCCTCCCTCAATCCCCACCCCCCCGAACACACTCATCCCACGGGTCTTCCCGAAGAAGCTCTGGAGTCCCCTTTCCTCAGTGGCCTTACACATGGTGACCAAAAATGCAGTGAGTGCTCCTGAAAGGCACCATCCAACAGAAAGGCGGGCCGTAAAAACAACACCATGCACCCTCGTTCACCTTTGTCCCCCACCAGAGCTGATACTGGGTGACCCCTGGCTCTTCCCCAAAGTCAACGTTTTGAATTAACTCATTTTGAATTAATGAGAGAGACAGAGAGAGAGAGAAGAAGCAGTTGTGATCATGTGACGCTGGGCATGAGGTACTACTTGTACTGCGAGACATCACTTGCTTATCAAGTCAAAATGACCACAAAAGGTCAACATTTCAAATTAATCCAGACAGCCAGAACAGCACAAAGACACTCACGACAGAGGACTCCAGAGCTGCTTCAGGAAGTGGCAAGCATGGAAGGAGAAGTGTGTTTGAGGGAAGGGAGAGTACTGTGAGGGGATCCAGGGCAATGTGTCTTTTATTATAATAATAAGTTCACCATATACTTTGATCACACCGTGTCTATCTGAGGATGGGGTGTTGGCCTGGCTGGAGGGAGTGTGTGTGTGTGCACATGTGAGTGTGTATGTGTGTGTATTAGAAGAGGGGCCCCCAAAAGCAGGCAAATAAATAAATACTGTAAAACCCTGGTTTGCAAGAGTAATTCATTCCACTTGCATATCAAAGCAGAGAGACAGAGAGAGAGAGAGAGGGAGGGAGAAGAACTAGCTGTTATCATGTGACGTTGGGCATGAGGTACTACTCGTATGGCGAGAGATCGCTCATTTATCGAGTTAGAATTTCTTAGAAATGTTTGCTCACCTTGCAGAGCACTCCCAGCCCAAGTTACTTGCAATCCAAGGTTGAACTGTGGCCACAAACTGAATGGTGTTGTGTCGCTGAGGGCAGAGTCACGAGGGCCTGTCTGTTTCAGACCTCGAGCGCCTGGGGAAACTCTTAGGAGGGGACTTGAGGGCCACGCAGTGGGCAGTGAGCAGCTCTGTAGGTGACTGTGGGCCAGCGTGGTGGGCAGAGAAATCACTGTCTCGGGCCAGGAGTTCAGGCTATGGAGGAGCTCAGGGGGGTGAGACAAGCCGGTCGTAAGGGTCTCGGGGACCCTGTCCCAGTTTGCCCAGGATGTGGTTCTGCTGATAAATAAGCTCCCTGCTCACTGCCACGGCCACAACATGCACACAAAGGGTGTGACCGTCGGGGATGAGGATGCAGCTTGGGCACAGAACCTGTCCCTGACACTGGGCCTCCACCAGCCTGGGACAGACAAAATCCCCAACTGGCGGGAGGGGAGACTGCACTACCACGCGACTGTCCCAGAGCTGCGGCCCCAGGTTCTGGACACCAGGCTGTCTCGGTGCGCATGCACGTGCCCACACCAGAGTCTGCACCAGGGCCGTGCTGCGGAGCCCCGCAGGCTGGGCTTCGGGCTCTGACCCTGGGCGTGGCTCCGCCTGGGCCCCTGCCAGCAACCGGGCTGCCCTTCGGAGGTTCAGCGTCTGGGGATTGCATCAGAGGCCGGGTTGTACTCAGGGGTCTTTGTGGGGCCAACACTTGCATTTCTAAAAAACCCCAGCCGCGCTGCTGCCACCACCACCGCCATCAGAGGAGACTTTCAGGAGCACGGTGGGACAATGGCTCAGTGGCCTACCCGTGCTGGGACACCCCGAGCTGCGCAGTAATTAGAACTGGCCGTTTGTTAAGTCTCTTTCTCCGTCGGGGCGCCACTCAGATCCTTGTGGCCCACAGGCGTCTTGTGTCCCAGGACAGCCGCTCTGCCCTCCTTACAGGAGGAAGCTGAGGCTGCGGACAGGTGACCCCCAGGCCAGAGCCACCTGCCCTGCTGTGCCACACCACACACCTGGCTTGCTGGTCCCAACACCCCAGCAATCCCAGGAGCCCCCACCCACAGGGTGCTTCCTCCTTGTCCCCCAGAGATTTGTCTCCATGTCACGGGTCTCCAGATGACACCTGGGAGGCGTGCGGAGCTTGCATGCCTCACACCCACAGGGCCAACCAAGGGGATGGGGACAAATCCCAAGCAAGACCAGGGGCCTTGGTGTTCGATGGTAGAAAGAGGAAATAAAGTTGATGCCTGCAGATGATGTGGATGTCTGTTTTCTGTTATTCTTTAAAAGTTCAGACGTCTGTTTTCTGCCAACTCATTACCCAGAGATCAAGGGTTTTGTGGTCATCAGTGTTCCTTTGTTTTGTTCTTGGGGTTCGGGGGACCGAATACCTGCCCTTGTGCAGGCTGGTCGCGCACTCTACCCATGCTCCACCCGGCCCCGGCTGTCGGACTTCGGTGGCCACTTCCTCAGCCTGTTCTGAAAAGATGCCCTGACCCACAGCTGGACATTGCGTGTTTTGAAGAGAGGACTTTCCAGACCCCCAAAGCAGAATCTTTAAAGATGCAGCCAAAGGCAAAAATGCTCCTGCCTCTTGCTTTCTAAAGAAAAGGCTACCCTAACTGTAACCCCCCAACCCTAACTGTAATCTCCTAACCCGAACCCTAACCCTAACCCCAACCCTAACCGGAGCCTGAACCCAGCCCTAACCCTAACCCTGGGGTCCTGACCACAAAAGCCAACTAAGCTTCCGGTGGGGTGGTGGGCCGGGGTGGCATTTGCAGCCCTCAGGATGTGCCACGCTCTTCAAGGCTGCTGTCCCTGGAGGCCAGGACCCTGGCCAGGGGAACAGAACGGGGAGAGCCGGGTGACAGGAAGCGAGCCAGTGATGCAGTCTCGGTGGCTCCAGGCCCCCTGCGCCGGGCGCCGCGTCCTTCAGAGCCGCAGAGAGACAGCAGTGCAGCAGCCCCTGGAGGAGCCGCATTCCTCTGGCTCCCCACGTGCCGGCTTCGTTTGCATCCCCTCCCGCGGCCCAGGGGCTTTCAAGCCTCCCCGAAGTAGCCGCACGCTGGGGACGGGCGTTGCGGTGCCTCCAGTGGCCTCTCCTCTGGTGCAAGGCTCAAGGTGGACTCAGCCTTCACAAACTGCTTCGGCCCAGACACCTGTGGTCCCATCCTGGCCCCTGTCCCTGGGGGCTCCCCTGTGCTGCTCAGGGGCCCTCACTCCTGCTGTCAGGGATATAATGTGATCACTGGAATCGCATCAAGAAAGCAGCTCTGTTTTTATATATGGGTATGAAGATGAAAAACCTCACGCAGGTGTTTTTGTTCCCTGCTGTGCACGGGAAACAAAGGAGGAAGAAACACCTCACACTGTACTGAACAGACAAGCTAAAGTTTATCAAGGATTCCTATGCCAGCTACCGTGCTACACTTTACCAACTTTTAATTTCTAATCCTTACAACCTTGTCAAGTAGATGTGCCCATTTTACAAAGGAGGAAACTGACGTTTAGGGAATTTAAGTCATTTGCCCAAGCCATAAAGTAGTAATCAGCACAGCAGGAAACCTGAGTCTAGTTTCGTTTCTGGAGCCAGGCCTCTTGTGGTGGGGGAGGCGTTGCTATGGTGCCCAGGCTGGCCTCCAACGCTGGGCTCAGGTGTCCTCCTCCCTCAGCCCCCAAATAGCCAGAACATAGATGTGCACAACCACACCTGGCCCAGGCTTTCTGATCAGTGCCCATTAAATAAGAGGGTTCTGCTCGCAGTCCATCCCTCGCTCCTGAGGCACACCAGGCACACGTGTGCCTGTCACAGGAGTTAAGGGCCACCTTCTCTCATAATAATTTTTATTTCTTTTGAGAGTCTGCCAGTTGTTACAAATGGCTAACCCCTAGAAACACAGTGCCCCACTTCTGTTCATTTAGTTTTTTGGTTTTTTGAGACAGAGTCTCGCTGTGTAGTTCAGGCTGGCCTTGAACTCACTATATTGCCCAGGCCAGTCTCAAACTCCAGCTCATGGTGATCCTCCTGCCTCAGCCTCCTGAGTGCTCAGATTACAGACATGTGCCACTACTGCTGGCTCTGTTTAAAGACACCCTCTCCCTCCACTAGAGAACACCTGGTTCTTCCTTCATGGGTCTTTCTGCAACCACGGCACTGGCTTGGGTCCGCTCAGCCTCACCCTTCAGAGAAAGCCCTGCGCACGCAGGACTACCAGCGGAATAAACACAAAAGGCGGCCAGAATCGTCTGAATTTAAAGTGCTGGAAAATCCAACATTTTATTGACTACATTTCGGTGACTACATAAATGCTGAAACATTTTAACACTGAAAAGCATGATGGGTCATCACTTGCTTTTTTTTTCTTTTTTTTTTCTTTTTTGCTTAGCAAACACAGCAGATGATATTGCACGGTGTAAAGCGAGGACAGTAGCGAAGCTTAAAAAAAAAAACTGAAAGAAACCTTGATGCAGTACAGGAGCTACCTGGAAACAAAGCTGGAGGGTGCCTAGCGCTGCACGCTCCGCCGCGACACACTAACGTACAGAAGCATCGGACAGAGAGGGGGACAAGGTATCAGCAAACAACCGTAACGGTACCATAATCATTTCGTCCGAAATGTAGATGCGACGTAGAAACTACCACTGTTTCCTAATCGACAAAGAAAATGACAGCAACATTTGTCTTTATCAAAAGTCTTCTAAGCCCCTTGTGGTTAGGTTTTTAATTCATTATTTAATTATTATTTTTTTCATTGCTAAGGAAGAACTCCCTTTGCGTATGGAAGGTTTTTCTACCCTACTGATCTTTTTTATTTTTTACCTGATGATTGTCTTAGGCACCCTCCTTATATCACAAACCATCAAGCTAACTTGAACAAGGAAACTGAACCACTCAAACAATAGCTAAGGTCAGGGGTGTGCTGGAAATGGCCGAGGGGAGAAGGGACGGGTCTGGGGGTGACGGCTGATTCAGACTGGACACGAAACACAGGGACATAGGAAGACAACTACCAAAGCAAGAGGAAGACATTGTTTTAAAGTTTATTTTTTTAAAAAATACTTGTCACTTGGTTCAGGTGGCAAATCTAAAATGAGCCTACAACGATTATGTAATAAATGCAGAACATACCACAAAAAAAAATCAAGACGAACACAGAAACAGAAAAAGTGACCTTGTGGGTACAACTGCTCCACGCTGGGTGCCGAAGGTGTGGGGGACAGGACCCCCCACGCCCGCGGTTGGGGTCGGGACACCCTGCACAGCACCCGTCAGAGACGAGGAGTTCACCAGTGTCACCAACATAGCAGATAGCGAAATGTTCCTAAGGAAATGTCACTTTGACCTGAAATCTAAGCCCTCCCTCTTCTTCCCCACCCCAAACACACCTGCAAAAGAAATGAAGGGAAAACTCTGCAAGGAGCCGGAAAGTATTCACACCACGCGCGCGGGATGCGCCGCTAAAGCAACTGATTTCAGCAAAGGAAACCGAGCAGCAGGCCGGCTCCCCCGAGGACGGCCTGGGGTTTGGACTCTGTGTGCTAAGAGGGCAGACGCGGGGGCTGCCTGCCTCGCCAGGGGCTGCCAGCGTCCTCTGCAGTGGGCAGGGCAGGGAGGGGGACAGACGGGCCACCGCTCCCCCGCCGGCCGACCCTGAGGTCACTCCTCCGGCATGGGGAGCCGGGGAAGCAGGGAGGGGGCAACTGTGGGCAGCGATGTGGAGAGGAACAGGCGACTCTGAAGTACCTGTCTTTCGTCAGAATGATAAACTGAGGCCAAGCAACTATGCTTTGCGGCTTGCTTGGCCTGGGAGGAACCCAGAGTCGCAGCCGCAGCCTCAACTTTCTCCCAGGGCCCCAGGTCAGTTGTTCTCCGCTTTACCAAAGAGGGGCTGAGTCCCGAGGCCCTGCCTGGAAGCAGTCAGAAACGTGGGGAAACGTAAGCAGATTTCCGAATTCAAGTTAGCTTGTCTCTTTACTTCTCATACCTGTGCGAATGGCTAAAAGGAAACAAAAATGTACCGAAGTATCTAGCTCCCAAATCCCGGGGCTTTGAAATAAGCAAACGTCTTCAATTCTTTGGAACTTCGGGTCTCACCTCCAAAGTCATTTTTTTCCCAAAAATTAATAACCTAAAGGAAAACACGAATAATGCCTCTCTTTCTGAGCGACAGAAAGACGAGCTTGGCCTGCTCGCGTGGCGCGGAGCAGCGAGGGACCCGGTGGCATTGGTGGCGCACTCGGTGCCCGCTGAGAGCTCGAGCCGCACCCGCAGGACAAGACCCTCGCCGCGGCTGTCCCAGCACTGAGAACCAAAAGGCTGCAACGTAAAGCTTTGGCCGTTCCGCCTCTACTATATACATTTTTAAAACTACACAGTCATAAATTAAAGCAGTGATTAAATAAGTTCATATAAAATGTAATTAAATTAAAAAATCACAGCACATCATAGAGAAAAATAGGAACCAGTTTCACAAAAAGATTATATATATTTATATATATATATATATTTTTTTTTTTTACCCTGTGGAAACAAATTTTCTACAAAACACAAAACCTCTGTAAGTAACCGTCCAAATGAAAATCTCTTATTCCATTCTTGTGTTTTTACACAACCCGAAACCCGCCTGGGGGACATTTCCAGAAATTGAGTCTTCCTCAAGCAACGGAGCAGTTCTGCCGAGAAAATAAACCCGAACCGAAGGGGGACGGGAGGGGACGTCTCAAACGTATAAACTACAAAATAAATAAGAATTATAAAGCTTTTCTTAAAAGTAACCTTAACAATTATCAAACTAGTAAGTTCTGCCTTATCACATAGACTTTCTATACAACGTAACCCTAGACTTTATTACTATGAGGTATTTGGAGGAATTGGTAAAGGTGACACACGGCTTGCCTGGCGAGGGACCCAGTGACGTGGGAGGACCGGGAGGGGACAAGGAGGAGGAGCTTTGGTTTATCAGCAAAACATTGGGTGAGGGAAGTCATCCTTTGGTATCAAAGAAAGTTTCATTGCATGGTTGCATGGAAAAAGCACCACGGTGAATAATTATTCCTTTTCTTTTTCATTAGTGGCCTTTCTAAGAGGCTGAGGTATTCAAAGAGTATAAGGAGAGAGAGGTTAACAGCGGTTTAACACTTTGGTTCAAGCAAGGCACTCATCCTAGGAGTTACAAAGTTTGCGACACATTTGCTAGAGATTTACAAGAACAACTAGCAGTTGTAAGAGCAGTGTTTCCTAACGGTGTTGTTGGTATTGTATCATTATTAAGAATGAAGACGAGTTTGTACACTGAGTGAAGAGGGGGACAGGGAGGTGTGGACGGGGCAGGACAGGAGGGGACGGGGCGGAGGTCCCTCTGCAGACAAGGCCGTGCACGAAAATATCTTTGGTATTCTTTGGTATCATCAATGTGATTAAAATCACCAATGGAAATCGAGTGAGGTAGCGTCTTTGGTTCACACTATAAATAGTAGATCTTTACATCCTTTTTTTTTTTTTTTACACGTGGAAGTAGCTATTTCTTACCTTCTGCTTCTTTGTCCTTTGACTATTTAGGAAATAGTTACTGAATGTACTGTAAAGCTAACCACACCACAGTAATATTCCAGAAGGCCCAATGCGTCTCAGAACAGCCTCTGGTGTTTGAATGCACCCTAAACAACTAGATAGAAAAGGGAGAAGTGCTTTCTCTTTGTTTGCTAAATGCATAGATTTCATCCTTTATGTACAAAGAAGGGAGGACAGTTTTTAGGGAAAATGCCCCTAGAGCACATGGGAAAATGTCCTAGGACTCTTTGGTATAGCAGTTTGATTTTAACCTGCGAAGACCTGTCTTCATGGGGTGGCCATGGGAGTGGGATGAGTCCAAACGTAGCACAGCGCTTTTATGTGTTCCTGGAAAAATAATGCTGCTTTCCTGGGGCGCCACGAGTGAGTGACATGCTCGGCCAGAGCATCCGTACTTCCCCACACATTTTCTTTGGTCTCTGGGGTTTATGCCAGGGACTGGGATACCCAATTCCTGATACCTGGATCTCCACTGAACTCCTCCTGAAGTCCGGACTTTTGGGGTGTCCAGATGTCACCCCTCCTGGCCCTCTTTCAGGAAAGCTTCCTGTTAGGAAAAGACCTGAATGGTTTATGGCAAAAACAGACTAACTTCCATTCAACCAAAAAAAGCGATATTTGAAGTTCTGTTTTGTAATTGACAAATGTGTAACTGAGTGAAGCGCCTTTCTACGGTGAATTTTGCTAAAGGCTTGAGCATGAGTGGACAGGCAGCCCGTGATCTGCCCTGCTGAATGTGGCAGATTTAAGAACAGGAGCCGTAATAAACGGTACACTCAGCCACTCCGCGGGGACAGACGCGTGTTTTCCACACGCCCGATTAGAAGCAAGGGACGAATCCGCTGCACAGGACGCGAGCAGTGTATTGCTTGTGTGAAGCGAGTCTATCCATTGTGATTTCTACACAGCAAAGCTTGCGAGTCTGCGTAGTCAAGTAAAAAAGCAGTTCCAGGCTCTGAGCTGTGCCTCTGTTTATGAGAAAATATATTTCTAGGCCCTGAAATTGTGTAAAGGGTGCAAATTCAATGCCGGTATGAAAATCATCTTTGGTGTTAGCAAGTAGAGTGACTGGTTATTTAAAAAACCATTATGGTAGGGTATTTAAAATGTAGTAATATTCTTTGCCTACACAGGACCAAAATCATTGGCTGAAAATGCAAAATGCAATTGGATTAATTTGGGGGAAAATCCAACAAAAACAAGTGGAGGTTATTTGAAATCAGTTTCTGCTTTTCCTGGGGTGGTAAAATCAGGTGAGTGTGTGTAGACACAGTGAATTTCCTTGGATTTGAAATTCTCATATTTTAAAAAAACAAGGCTTTCCTCCCTCCTAAATTATAAATACATTATATAGATGTACCCCCAGTTCCCTCCATTCCAAGAGAGAAAACTAATCATGTTTTTCTTCCTGTTACGTCGTTGGTAAGATTGTATTTTTAGGAAATCTTGAAGAGTGGCCTTTGAAACAGTCTCCTAATAGCTGAACTTTAATTGTGCCATATTTAGAAGGGAAAAATTTTAGCTGGAGTCTTGGATGAAATAAAAAAATATGAAGACCAACTCCTGCACATCGAGGCAAGCAAGAAGCAGGTGCTGGTTTCCTCTGGAAGCAGAGACAGGAGAGGCTCGCTGGGTCCGCGTCACCTCTCGGGTGCTGCCCTTACAGTCCTAGGTGGATGTGGAGATTTGACCTTCGGGAGCGAGGTTTTGTGTCAAGGTGATTTAATGTTTTGCGGTGGCATTTTCCCGAGTCTCAGTAAACGCCTCACTGAGTTACCGTAACTTTCAGTTTCTAGTTCCAGTTAGGTGTGAGGATTGACTAAGGGTGTCCTGCATGTGCATTCAGCTGACTTCAGAGCGAGCGTGTGTGGGAATCCAGTGACTTGCTGGACACCACCAGGGCCTCATTATTATTATTATTAGCCTTGATTTATAGACGCCCCAGTTGAGTGATGTGAAGAAACAGAAATTTAAAACTTCATATTTGGAAGCTCAAGTCTAGCTTTTTATCTGTCTGTGTTAGAGTGGAATCTATGTTATAAAATTGCCAGCTTCGTGCAGTAGCAAGAAAGAATGCAGTAGGCTTTGGGGGCTGTGCTGAGTGAAATAAACTGCTTCATGTCGACGGAACCGAAGGGCTTGCGTTCCCCTACGATCTGGCTTTTTCTATGCAGTTCCATGGGTCGACCAGTTCTCGTTAGCACCTGCGGTTTTACGGCTGCCCTAGTCATGGTGTCCGGGATTCGCAACAAATCAGTTTGACTACTTTTTAAGATGGTTACAAAATAAGGGACAACTGATTTAAATTTAATTCAATTCAATTCAATTTAATGTAATTTAATTTAATTTGAGATTGGGTCTCTTCTCTATGTTGCATGGGCACATTTTGAACTCCTGGGCCCAAATGGTCCTCCTGCCTCAGCCTCCTGAATAGCTGGGACTACAGATGCAGGCTGCTGTACCTGTCTCGGACAATTAATTTAATAATAACGTTAGTCTGGTCACTTGTGTTTGTGAAGTATTTTTAAAAGGCATCTGATGCCAAGTACATAAAGTAAATTTAAGTCAAATTAACCTGAGTTCTTATTGGTTGGTCTTTTGCTAAAAAACATCACTTTGAACAAATTTTCTAATTAAGTTACCTGCCTTGTTAAACAGATTTTTTGTGTACAAGTGGGGTCCTACTTTGGAAGCACCCCGGGTCTTCTCAGCCATGAGAAGAGGACTGCATCGTGTCTAAGCAGGTGACATCTGCAGGCCACCGGGTGCGTCGGCCTCGCCGCCATGGAGTCCCTGGTTCCCTGAAGCTACATTCTTTCTTGCCAGTTCTGAAAACTCCTATTGCAAATGCTTCAAGAGTCATAAATTACAGTTGTGAATCTATGTGGTACGTGTGTTAAGCTAGATCAGTTCATATGTATAACTTTACATAGTATCTTGTGTAAAAATAGCTTTGGTTATTAAAATCGTTGCAATAAAATACCTGCACTATAATATTATGTGTGTTCTTTGGTACCTAGGTGATTTTTTTTAATGGATGGACTCTTGTTTCATTTCTTAAAAAATATCTGAGCACTCCTTAACAAACAAAGAGAATGCACTGGTCTGGGTGCCGTTCAAGTCTCCTTCGGTGGGTCTGAGTCTGTGACTGGGCAGTGGCCCGGCAGGTCCCAACGCTCGGCTAGCCTGGCGGGCGATGCCACACTCCTGACCACCAGCCCTGCGAGTCCCCATCACGGCGGTGTGCATGCGTGTGAGCGAGTGTGGACACGCACGCACACCTGCACACGGTACCGTGACACCAGACACCTTCGCGGCGTGGGGGACCGGACGAGAAAGTCCGATCCCAACGACGTCCACTCGGTGGCCCGGAATCCCGATGCTCCGAGCCACTCCGCGGCCGTGTGCGTGTGGCAACAGCAGCCACGGGCTGCGGGTGTGAGAGGCAGTGATCCGCCCGCCCTTTCTCTTGCCACATTGTCGCCCGCCGAAGTGTGTGTCTCTGAACAGAGTCAGGTGAGTCTTTGGTTTCTTTGGACAATAAATATCACTTTCTTTTCTTCAAATATTTCTGAGTATAAACCTGCTATCTTGAGATCCTGGTGTTTAAAAATCTTCTCTTTTAAATTTAAAGCTTTTCCACCGAGGTTCGAGTCCGTGGCTGCCTTCAGGCTTTGGTGCAGGTGCCGGAAGAGGAGGAGCTCCCGGAGGTGGCGCTGGCCTCGTCCTGCCATTTGTCCAGACTCCGCCGCCGCGCGTTCATGAAGAAGTTGCTCACGGTGCTGAGCTCCAGCCCCAGCTGCTGGGAGATGGTGATCTGCAGCTCCTTGGACGGACGCTTGTTCTCCTTGAATATCGCGTGCAGAGTTCGGCGCTGGACGTCGGTGAAGACCAGCCTGGGCTTTTTGGGCGTGTTGCCTCGATCCTTCCCGTGCTCTTGCTCTTTCCTCTTGCACGCTGCAAAGGGACATGGGACAGCATTAGAAAACGTCCCTGGGGATGCGAGTGCGAGGCAGGGCCAGCCACACGACCAGCCTTTTCTAGCCTCGTAGGCTTCCTGTCTGCTGGCCTGGGGGCTGGGGCGCGGCTGGGGCGGCTTCCTCAGGAAGGTTGGGAGAGTCGGGTGCCCCATGGGACCCTCGTCTGTAAGCCTCCGACTAACTGAGCTGACCCCTTGGAACTTTTATTTCTCCATCTGCAGAATGGAAATAAGAATATGTGCCAGGTGTGGTGGCACCTGCTGGAGGCTGAGGGGAGGGGACTGTGAGTTTGGGGACAGCCTGGGCAACTTAAACAAACAAAGCAAGAAACCAAACAAAACTTAAGAATACTTACCTTGTTGGATTATGGGAGACGCAGCATGTGTAGAAGTTCATGCTGAGGCACTTTACAAATGCAAGGTATGAGGTATGATGGAAAAATACGGCGAATGTTTAAATATTTTAATTATTACAGTAAACGACACCTTGTCACGAACCCCCCTCAAAATCTCTACCCGAACACACTCATCCCGTCATTCTTGCCTCTTTCTGAAGCAGTTCCGGAAGTCGTCTCTCATCTTTTAGCTGTGCTGCCGCAGCTGCCTCGATGTCTTGAATGGATTTAGATGTTTCCCTTTCAGGGTCATTTTGACTTTGGGGAAAGGCGAGGAGCCGCATGGTGCCGGATCTGGTGATGAAGGTGGATGAGAACACAGCGTCACATTTTTACGAGCCGCTTTTCTTTGGATGGTGCTTGGCAGCTGCAATCACTGTATTTTTGGTCACTTTGCAAAGACTCAGGAAAGAGGACTCCAGAACTGCTCAGAGAGTGGCCAGAGCGATGGGCCAGGTATGTTTGAAGTGGGGGGCGCTGTGGGGAGACGAGTGGTGAGGAGTCTCTCCCTGTAGTGAGGGTTTCAGATGCAAACATTCTGACCGCGCACCTCGTTTATCAGCAGGAGGTGGCCGTGGCCCTCAGAGGGTTTACAGTCTGCTGCTACTAGAATAAAAGAGCCCAGCTGAAGGTTTAAAAGCCTGATAACAACTGCACTGTTTTCCGATTTCTCCTGTGTTCTGGGATAGCCTGCGGCCAGCTGGCCCACAGTCCTCCCTGCTTCCTGAGGCCAGAGGCCTCGGGCGGGGACCCTCTTCCCTGCATCCAGGCTGGGCTGGTCCCCCCTCACCCCGTGCTGTCTGTGTTCTCTTCTTGCTGCTGGGCACCCTCTCCTCTCCCTCACCCACTCTCCCACGGACAGACCAGTCCTGCCTATGCCCTCCTGCCCCTGGTTTTCCCGGGGTGCCCATCCTGAACCCCGTATGTGCCCTGGAGGCGGCTCAGCCTCTCTGCTCTCTCCGAGGCTGCGCTTTTCTTCCCTGCCAGCTGCCTCCCTCCTCTCCTCCATCCCCACCCCCAGGGCACAGGACCCAGGGTCAGGCATAGCATTAGACACGGCTGTGTCCCGACTCCCACGGGGCACCTCTCTTGGCCTGACATGGGCACAGGGGACAGCTCTGCCATCTCCTGTCCCACGGCGAGAGTGCCGCCACCTGCTAGAACATTCTCTGGGTCCCCACTCCTCGCCTGCTGCCTGGATTCCGGCCCAGGGTCCCCTCCAACCTCAGTGTCCACTCGCGCAAAGTAGCTCAGCCCTGGACATGTTCGAGAGCAGTGGTGGAAGCCGAAGACACCTTCGGTCTTTGGAGTCCAGGCAAAGGGTCTCCAGGATACTTCCGGAAACAACGCATGCTCCTTAGCTAAAGATGTGTCAGAAGCTGGTGGCACAGCTCAGCAACAGCAGGTGCTTAGCGTGTGGGAGGCTTGGGTTCCATCCCCAGCACCTGAAGCGGTTCTGAGTGGATGCGCCCTTCCATTATGTTTTTATAAGTGGCACATGAGACCTTATTATAAAGCACACAGGAAATGCAGAAATTTGAAAGGGCCAACACAACGGTGAACAGATGTGGGGATTCTCTTCTGCACCAGCTCATGCAGGTTCTGGGGTGTCTTCACCCCACTTCCAAGACCCAGAGTCCGGGCATTATTAACGTGAGCCTGAGCAGGTCACAGGGACCTGGGGACACGCATCAAGCATGAGGATATCCGGCAGGTTCGGCCTCCCGTCACGTTCCCTGGTGCACTCTGTGGGTGACGGGGGAGGCCCAGCCCACCCTGAGTGGTGGCACCTGTCCCAGGAGCTGAGTGTGGGCCTCCAGCCCCTGGGCATGAGCTGTGTGTCCTGACCCACGAGAGATTCCCTCGGGTACCCTCCCTGGGGACTGTGTCAAGTCCTCGAGCAAGCCGAGCAGTGCCCGTGCCCATGCTGCCTGGCCACTCGCTCACACCATGACAGGCCAAGTGTGGCAGCAGGATGTCACCTCCACAGGGGCTGTGAGGGAGGCCTCTCAGAGGTGACCTCAAGGCCAGCCCTAGAGGGTAATGGAAGTTTGCTGAACAAGAAGTGGGCATCTTGCCTACAAAGGGGCAGCATGTGTGCAGGACAGGGAGCACTGGCTGGCTGTGGTCGGTGGCCCAGACCTGGGCAAGGAGGATGGCTGTGGGTGCTGAGTGCTGGAGGGAAGCGGGTGACAGGCAGGTTTGGGGCAAGGCCACAGTGTGGCTCCATGTGGGCTCAGGGAAGCCCGGCTGGTGGCGGCAGGGTTGGGGCAAGGATGTCGAAGACGGTGTCGTTCCTCCCCCCTCGGGATGGGGCGCTCAGGCCTATGGCTGCTGGGAGAGTGGTGGCTGGCTGCTCTCATCGAGATCCATTCTGAAAAGTTTCATTGGCCCAAGGCTGTGCCACCCGGGGAGGGGTAAGGGCTGCTCACATCGGGGGACAAGAGGCCTGGGAGATGTGGGAGTGCAGGGGGCTGGTGATCCCAGCCCTGTACTGGGGGGACAGTCTAAAGGGGCACGCAGGCCAGAGCACCTGTGGGTGGCTGAGGTCTTCCTTCCAACTCCACAGCAGCTCAGTGGATGTCTCCCCTGCCCCCTACAGCAAGCTCCAGGGCCCCGGCTTGCCAATCTCAGAAAACCTGATGTAACAGCGAAGCCAGCCAGGAAACACGGTAATGGGCCCCCAAAGACTATGGCAGCTGCAGGTGGAGAAGCACTTTCAGGAGGTAGAATCAGAGGACTCAGGGATGCTGGGCTGGGAGGGCAGAGTTTGGGGTGCACCTGGCTTTGGGCTGGATGGCAGCACTGGGCTCTGCACACAGATGTAGACGTGGATTTCCGAGGGCAGTGGTGAAGTGTAGGGGTCCGCTTGCTAGACCTGTCCACCACGCAAGGGCAGAGCTGAGGGAAAGCCCAGAGAGGCCGTCTCCACCTGCTCAGGATGGGTGGGTGCCGCTGGCCTGGCCCTCGGGGGACCCATGGGCTGCAGCTACCCAAAGCAGTGTTTCCCAAATGACATCAAGGAGCGAGTGCCCCTCAGAGATTCTTTGGAAAGATGGTGGGTGTAGAACATCCAGAGAAACCCATTACAAATAGCCTCTTGCTCAAAATTCAGGTGCGCTAGCCGGTACTGCTGTCTCTCACCTTTGCTTAACCCTGCGCCCGTCTCCGGTCAGGCTGCCTGCTGGCATCTCCTGGGGTGCTGAGGTTGGGCAGCTGTGGTTTGGAAGCTGCTGCCCAGGTCTCCAGTGCTGAGCACGCGACATGACCTGGGTGGGTCCTCGTTGTGTCATGTGGTGGGGCTGAGAGGGGACCTTGGAACCCATGTAGGTGTTGGGGGTGGCGACTGAATAAACAGATGTGGTCACATCTGGATAGAACTCCCTGGATGGTGCAGCTGCCAACTAAGAGCAGAGAATGGGGTGAGGAGACAGATGACAGCCAGCTGCAGTCCTGGCCACCACAGAAGCAGAGGAGAGGCGAACCACAGGAAAAAGGGCACACTTCCAGAAGCTTCCGCAGGACCATCACTGGATGAGAATCGGCTATGCTGAGGCAGAAGTGCTGAGGAGAGGGCTGGGGTCCTCACAGCATGCAGGGAGAGAGGGAGGGGAAGCCGAGGGCACAAGCACTGCTGCTGGGGACACCAGGCAGAGGCTGTGCGCACAGCACTTCCTGTGAGGCCCGGTCGTGCGTGCCAAGGCCTGGGGACAGGGTTGCTGCTGTGGTGGGGGAGACTGAGGAACAGGGAGTCATTGCGAGGCCCCTCTGTGACACTGGCCAGTGAGAGATCTGGAGGGTCAGGGACCTGACCTCTGTGGGTGTGGGTGGCCATGGTGCAGGAGGCAAAGCGGCATGAACCCAGGGCTGTGCATGACAGGAACAGATGGAAGAAATGAGTGTGGGCACGCGGGCAGAGTACAGAGGCCTCCATTTCAGGCCTGGCTGGGGGCTTCCTTCACCCAATTTGGCCAGGGCAGAGCCAAGTGCGGTTCAAGAAATGAGAATCCAGCTGGGCATGATGGCGCATGCCCGTAATTCAGCGCTTTGGGAAGCTGAGTCAGGAGGGTCAAAAGTTTGAGCCCAGCCTAAGCCCGGGCAGTTTAGTGACTAGTGTGACCTTGTCTCAAGAAATTGAAGGCCCTGGGTTCAATCCTCAGTAAAAAAACCAAAAGGAAAGAAGGAAGATCTGCGGGACCTTAAAAGGTATTCTTTGAGCGGTGAGTTGTGAGATCAAGGCAGCGTGGGAAATGCTACGTTAATTGATGATCGAACGAGTTTCTTTTACACAGAACTTCTGCAGAGCCACTGGTACGGGCAAGTGCAACCACGGTTTCTAGCCGACGCGTCCCTCCAGCTTCTTCGGTCACAGCACTCTCTATTCAGGGACCTCCCTCCTGTTAGAGCAGCGTTTCCGGGTGTGCCTGCAGACCCGCACCAGGTGGCGAGCTGCTCCCCATGTGCAGCGAGATCAGAGCGAAGAAGTGAGAGGAGGGAGCGCGGCGCTGCTGTGACCTTCTGAGGCGCGGTTATTTCTCTACTAAGACACTTTTACTCTATTGTATTATCAGAAAGACTGGTCCGGGGCAGATGGAAATGAGAAACCAACTGCTATGGCTTATGTGAGGATGTCCCCATCGGCCTGCTGTGCTCACAGGTGGGGCTTTTGGAAGGTCATAGGATTACGGGGGCTCATAGCTTATGGGGGGTCTGTTAGGAAGAGGGGGATCGCTGGGGGCATGGCCTGGCAGGGCATCTCTTACGCTGGCTCCTCCCTCATCTCACCCCGCTTCCTGTGCACCATGCTATGAGCAGTTCTCCTCCGCCAGGCCCCTGTGCCAAGCCATCCTGCCTTGGGGCCAGCCAACATAAGCCTCTGCTCCCTTAAGTTGTGGGTGTCAGGTGCTTTGTTGAGTGATGAAGAAAGTAACCGAGACAGGTTTTGGTGCCAGAGAGGGGGCTGCTGCTGTGATGCTGCCCTCTGACCATGTGGTCCAAGAGCCTCTGGGACGGGTTCCCTGGAGGCATTTGGAAGGGTTTGAAGACACAGGCTGGAGAAGCCCTAGAATGCTGCGGGCGGAACTTGACCTGTGGTATTGCTGCGAGCTCCGGAGAGCAGAACATTGATGTAGCGCCGGGCTGGAGAACAGGCTCAGGGGGTTTCGTTTGGGAAGAGGACTCCAGTGGCAGCTGGACCCCGGGCCGTGTGTGCTGTACTCCGGCAGAAGATCTGTCTACATTTCGCTCACGTCTGGAGACTTCTCAGGAGACTGAGGTTAAGGGTGGAGGACTAATTATCCTGGTGAAGGAAGCTCAGCATCCAAGTTGTGGCTAATGGATATTTTGTCTCCGCAAAGAGGGAAGTAACTAACCAGCCCAGCAGTGGCAGCAGACCTTTCCAAATGAGTAGACCATATGCTAAGGCCCAGCGGGCTCTAAAGCTCTTGTGCACAGCTGCAGCCCGTGGTGGTTTCCAAAGTCTACTGAACAACTTCCAAGGTAACTCCTCTCTCTCTCTTGGAATCCACAGCCACCGCTGACTCTTCCACCGTATCGTCTCCATCCTCTCTGGATTTTGGAAAACAGCAAGTAAGGTCTCCACACCCAGCCCGTCGTGCACATAACCTAAATGGAAGAGACAAACCATGCGCTCCCCTGCAATCTTATGAGCTTCAGCAATGACAACCGTCATCAGCTCCACCACCACCAGGTGTCCCCATCCCTGGTGTCCCCATACCCAGGTGAAGGGGAAACCGGTCAGCTCTCAGAGACGGGGCTGTGCTTCTGGTCCTGTCATTTATGAGTCAGGTGACTGGGTTAAATCTGTCAGCCACGCTAGGTCTGGTTCCTTCTGGTAAAATGAAGGGATTTGACTAAATCACATCCAGTCCCTTCTACGTGCAACCCCTCTGGGGAAGCAGCAGGCTGTGTGGACCCTGCTGGGGCTGCTGGCTTCTGTGCAGAAGGTGAGGAGGTGAGGGCAGCCTGGCAACCCCACGGCCACACACTGATGGGGAAAGGGAGGCCAGCAGCAGAGAGGGAGGAGGAGAGGGAGCGCAAGCTGGACTCGTGAGCAGGATTCCAGGTCTACGTGATTAGCAAAGTGGCTTTGTGATGGAGTCTCGCCTGTACCTAGTTTGTCAAGGTCCTTTAGAAACTTCTAGCTGGTTTTCGATCCCCAGGAGGGTCTAGCATGGCCGCAGGGAGACCAAGGAAGAAAGGGAGACCAGGGAAGGAAAGGCGGGGGGGGGCAGCCCCAGCCTCTGTGTCTGCACAGATCACCCCAGGAACAGCAGGAGAACTGCGTCCCGGGAGGCCAGGCTGGGCTGAGTCAAAGGGACTCAGGGCTGGGGGCATCTGCAAACTGGCAATGTGCCTTCCCTCCATGCGACTGCCCCAGCCAGGGTAGGGGGGGCAGAGAGCAATCAAGGGGTCATGCTGAGTTTCTGGGAGCCCGAGCCTATCTTGCTATCTAAAGCGTCCAATCGCCAGCCCTAGAGGCCAAAGCCAAGGGTGAGGCTGAAAACAGGCCCAGGCAGCCCGGGGCAGATGAGCTGTGCGGTTGGCTCTACCTGGCCTGGACGGAGCAGGTCCAGCTGCTGGAGAGGCCCACGGTGGCTGCCCTCTGCCCGAGCCTGGGGACAGGTGCACCTGAGATTCCCACTAGGATGGCAGCAGACTTGGCCGCACCGTCCCCGACCCTGCACACCCGCTCGGAGCCTGGGGCTCAGAGCAATGGGGCAGACAGTCCCTAGAGCCAGGTCAGTGACGGCTAAAGGGTGTGGGCTTCCTGTAGTGATGGAGGTGGACATGTCCCAGACTGACCGTAACAACGGCTGCACAGCCTCGTGACTACACCAAAGCCCACTGACTTACGCTCTTCAAACGGGCACAGGGCATGGTACGCAAACCACATTTCCAAACGACAGTTTCCAAAAGCAGCAGCTGGGCTTGCACACGGCGAACCCTCTGCTCTCACCCTGCTGAGCCGGAGGAGGCCCCTGCCGGCGTCAAGGGTGAGAGGCAGCCGCTGCTCATGCCCACTGAGCTCTGAAGACCTCCTTATCGGCTGAAGCTGCCTGTCAGAGTCTCAGCTCCAGGAGACGACATGAACTCACACGCGTGCAGATAAACACACTTCCTGACAAGGGGAGGGAGAGAAACCCACGGGGCTGGGGGCGAAGGTGGCAGACCTGGCCGGCGCCTGTGGTCCAGCCAGTGGACTGAGCAGCACGGCTTCAGGGTTAGAGCTCAGCCTGCAGCCTCGGGGCCGGAACCTTAGCTGCCTCCCCTGAGCTATGCTGCAGCCTTGCCTGGAGTTATTTTTTTAAACCCAGCTCCTGATTGGGGAATGGGGCAGCTGTTCCTGAGTGGCAAACTCAGAGCCTGCAGCACCGTGTGCCACGAGCAAAGCCACCCAGTAAGTTCTGACTGATGTGGCCAAGGACACAGCTTTGCAAGGAGCGGACTCCCCCGCGCCCCAACAGATTGTTGGGTAGTGGTGACATTGTGGAGCAGGTGGGGCTGACACAAATCTGCAGAACCAAGCTGGTTAAGCTGGTTTTGCTGCCTGTCTGTGACTTTGGGCAGCCACAGTGACTGAGGGCATGAAACACGCCAAGTGTGGACTCCCCCACAGGGAACCGTCATGGGCTCACCCTGCTGAAACACCCCAGAAAGCCTTCCCGAGATGCCCGTGGAACTCAGGAGGTACGAATGGGCATCTGTCCCTTGTCTGGAGGTAGATGACCAGAGAGGGTCAGGTGACCTGCCCGTGGGCACATGGCTGTCCCCAGGATGGGGAGGCCAGACAGGGACTGAGCCTGGGAGCCCCGGCCAAGGTGACATGGGACCAGCAGGGCAGGGCTGGCTGTCAGCCAGGGCTGTCTCTGTGTGGCTGGGAGGATGCCGTCTGCCACCAGGAAGGAGGGCTGGATGGAAGGGAAGATGGAGAGTGTTTGGGCAGCACCGAGGACGGCCGTCCACGGTGCAGGGACAGGGAGCAGAGCGACTCCAGTGTCCCGGGAGCAGGGGCCAGCTGTCCTGTGTGGACGAGGGAGATGGGGCAGAGGGCTCTGGCGGAAGCCCAGAGAGGCTGTCCCTGACCTCTCCCCACTTGCTGGCCTCGTCTGCCACATGAACACACTGCCCAGGACAGACACCGAGTCCTCCCACAGCCAGGGTGCAAATCGCTGGGCTGCAGTAGGGTCTAAGACTGGGGGAGCATCCCAAGGAGTCGTCAGGCACAGAGAGGGACAGCGGAGAGTCACACTGGCCTCCTCCTCCCCAGCGCCCCAGCAGCCCTTTGTGCGGGACCCTCAGATATCTTAGTTCTTTCCGTACAAATGTGTTCCTCCCTTTCTCCTTGTATTCTCTGGCATGGGCTGTCCCATGGAAGAGGGACTGTCATGCCCCAGGGAGGCTGGCCTTGTCCCCTGGCTGCTCGCCTCCCCTCACACACATGCTTTCTGGGGCACAGGCTGGAGGTCCCCGGCAGGCACACGGGTGGGGACCCTGTCCAGCCTGAGCCTTTCCTCGAGCTATGACTTCAGAGGAGTCTGGGGGGCATGGCCAAGGGCAACCCCGCTCTCTGCTGGGAGGTCAGCTTGAGCATTCTGATTTCTAAATTAAAGAAGGAGAATACTGATTTCTAAATTCTTACACTTCTGCTAATGCCTCATCCACGAGGGTTTGCATATATCAGGATCCCTCATTTGAATAAGACCCTCAGAAGTTTGCACCCAGTAACTGGAACCACGCGCCGTGGACGCCCAGAGAGGACGATCACTCCACACAGCAGTCAGCACAGATGGCGCTCCCGACGAATTATGTGCTTATTACACGTTTTCACCTCACACGGGCCTATCGTGAATTGTAAAGTTTATTGATCCCATTTCTATAATTAATAGCTGCATATATTACTTCATAATATTCACAGCAACCGAAAGTTATGAAATAGAATTCCTTTAAAAATCACCTACAATTTCGACTTTCCACTAAGTCATCCGACAGTTTCTACAATTAATTTCAAATTAATGAAGTTTGCCCTTCTTTGCATTTCTGGAAAGTTGTCTGTGGAATCGAGCCGTGTGCGCTGTTCCGCTGATGACCTGCGGTCTCCAGTTGGCTTCTCCAGCGTCTCGCACAGGCGCGGGCCACGGTGAGACCGGGATGCTGTGCCGGGCCCCGCGCCCGCCCGCCCTGCTGCTGCTTTCACAGCCGCATGCCTGCCAGGGTGCCGCAGCTGCTTGTAAACCCGCAGTGCATGTTCACACCTTCAGTCCCTCACTTGTGCACCCCTGCACCCTGGCTGCTTTCCTCGCAGAGCTCACTCCGTCACCAAGGCCGAGTCCAGGATCTTCCTTTCTGCTGAGCTTCTCCACCTGGGGCGCCCCCTCCCGGGAGTGCAAAGTCACCGACCCATGCCCTCTCCCATCGCCCATCAGACCAGACCGCGGATTACTTCCCCAGCACACTTAGCATCCCTACTGGATAGATAAGTTGGATGCAGTTCCATAAAAAATACAGCTAGATCCTCAAGATGTGCTTTGATGCCAGGTTCCGCGAGATGCCCAGTCCCATTACTAGCGGACTGGCGCTCTGGGTGCGTTTCTGACTTGACACTGGGTACTCTTGGAATGTTGCTGAGCCCTTGGCAGAGGAGACTGTGCTGCCCGTTCCGTTCCCTGGACGGGCGGAGGGTGGCTGGGGGCCGGGCAGGGAGCAGGCTGGAGAAACCTTGCAGGAGGCGCGGGGGACATGGAAATGAACAGAGCGCCCAGCCCTCCCCGTCACAGGTCACAGTGCCCAGGTGGGGACACAGGCACAGACAGCGCTGTCCATGCCTTTCCAGCTGTGTCTGGCGGTGGCTGGTGGCCCGTGTGTGACTTGGCTGAATACTGAGGAGCAGGGACTGGATTTATGGGGAAGGACAGCACCTACCCAGTCCGCGTGGTGGAAATCATAACAATAAATTAATGAGAGTCCTGGAAGAGCCATGGAAAAATTAAAATTCAGGGGATGAAGGGCTTGGAGGAAGAATGGTTGGTAAATAAACGAAATGTGCCTCTTTGCTTCCTTTGCTCTGGCACCTGCCAAGTCACTGGGCTTTGGCTCTCGGGACCTCTGGCTCCTGGCGCCCAGGCCCCTGGCGAGAGGCCACTCTTCCTTCTGCTTGCAGGGCTGCTGGGCCCGGCCACAGGCCAGGCTGGGGGAGCTCAGGGCGGCATATTGCTCCAGGGAAACACTGGACACTGGTGCTTAGGATCCATCCCGAGATACTGACCATTCAGTCCACGAGACGCCTCAGCCCAGCATTTTGGACAGTCCCCAGGTAATTCTAACTGTGCTAAGTCAGTCCTGCTCCAGCTTTGCCCCGCCCCTGACATGCACTAGAGAGTGAACTGAGCCCCTCTCCAGCTGTTTTCATTTTAAATCAGGTTCTCGCTATGTTGCTAAATTGCCCAGGCAGGGTGGAACTTGCAATCCTCCTGCCTCAGCCTCCCATGGTGCTAGGGTTACAGACCGGCACCACTCAAACTTAATCTCGCCTGGACAGCTTGTTAAGGTGAAGATGCGGACTCAGCAGACAGGGTGGGGCCTGGGAGGCCAGCTGCTGGCCAGGGCACACCGAGGAGCGAGGGCCTGGACCCCAGAGGCTCCACCCAGGGTGCAGTCAAATAGGTCAAGGTCGCCCAGGAGCCCGAAAGGCAGCTTACTCAAAGTGGGCCCTCCGGAACCCCAGCCTAGACCCACTGAATTAGATGCTGAGCGTGGGACCCACACATTTGAAACAAGCTTCCCAGGTACCTGAGATCCCCAGGAAAGCTGGAGCCGTTTTACATTTTTCATATCTTAAAACTTTCCAAGAGTGAAAGAATCACCCCATACCCTTGTCAGAAATAGAGAAGGATGAAGTCAGCATTTGAGGCGGCGGGCCAGGGAAGAATGCCAGGGGACTCCTAGGAGCCTGGGCCCTGCACAGCATGGTTTGTGGGACCCTCTCCCCTCAAAAAGCCCAGAGGTTAAAACAGCGAAGCCCAATTATCCACCACGCAGGCCCGTCCACATGTAGCAAAAGCTTGTGGCAGATTTGTTTTCTTTCCTTTTTTGTTTTGTTTTTTGAGACAGGGTCTCACTATGTGGCCCAGGCTGGCCTCGAACCTACAGCAAACCTCCTGCCTCAGCCTGGGATTACAGGGGCCACCATGCCCAGCATGTTGCAGATTTTGAGCTGTGTGAACTTTACCATGCATCAGAATCTTTTCGAGGGCTTGTTAGATAGAGACTCCGGGCTCTGCCCAGAGTGTCTGATTCCCAGCAGGCTCCAGATGATGCTGTGGGAGGTGTGTGTGTGTGGGTGGGGGGAATGAAAATGAATTCTGTCTAAAAATGATTAAGTAGATTTATTTATTTTATGAATACGTGCAAAACAAAAAAAAACTTTCAGATATATTACCAGACTGCTCACGTAAGTGCGTGTGTGTGTGAGAGAGGAGAGACAGAGAAGGAGAGAGAGAGACTATAAGAGAGAGGGGCAAAGAACACACAAGTATGTTATCTGTGCGTGCTACGAGCGTACATAACCAGTGTGCACGTATTTCCTGCCTTTGAGAGGCTGGAAAGACAAAGACCCCTAACAGTGTGAGCACACGCAGCACCACATCTTCCTACTGAGACCTTACCTCATCAAAGTGGCAGATTCTAGGCTTGGGACATGGTAGGTACCAGCTGAGCTCCGGGCATCTTTTTATGCCAGAAAGTTAAAAAAAAAAGTGCGTGCACGTCACCAGGATGTAGGAGTCCGGCTACGGGGGCTCCCATAGGAGTCAGTGAAATCTGGGACAATTTGAGCACTAAAGTACGGAGATGCAATAGTGAATTGTAAGCCCTCGGGGGACAAAAGGAAGTCACGCGTCCACCGCAGAGTGACTGGTAAGAAAGCAAGGGAGGAGGCGGGACTGCTGCTCACTGCAGAAAGCCCAGGGCCGCCTGTCACCCATGGCGAGTGGGCTGGACAGGGGAAAGCACTGTGAAGCCACTGGGATAAGATGAGATCGAGCCTGGACCAACAGATCTATGGGGAGCGGCGAGGAGGAGCGGCATCTTCGCGGGTCTCAGGGGCTCCCACAGATTGCTTCTTAGCACAAGGGAGGGACAACACCCAGAGCCTGTGCCAGGGAGAAGTCAGGCAGCAGTGTCGGGGGGGTCGGAATTAACTCCGCAGCTGATCGAGGGACGGAGCGTTGGTGTGACCTTTCGAGGACACCCTGCCACCCGCACAGCTTCCTGGGCAAGAAGGCACCCGGAAACACAAAAGCAGGGCTTCCTAGCACAGAAGGGGCCAGGGCCCGAGGGCAGACAAGGCAGTGAGGAGCTAGGACAGCCACCTCGAGACTGGAGGGGATGGGGCTCAGAGGACGCTACTGGGTCAAATGACAGAGCTGAGCTGTGAGCTCGGGGGAGGGTACCCCAGGCCCGGGGAGGACACTCAAGCGCTTAGGGCTCCCCCTCACGCGGCTCAGGGCCAGCATCGGCGTTCTGCGCGCTGCTCCAGAAAGCAGGGTGTCGGCGCCGGTCAGCCGGTTGGCGCTAACAGCTGGGCACAGGGTATACTCATTTTCTTTGTTCTACTTCATTTTTGCAATCTTTTATCATTTGAAATAATTTTCAGGCAGTACTTAATGAGATGTGTTCACCTGTAAATTCTCTATCAGCTTAATTTTGTGAAAAAGAAAAAATTTAAATATATTTTATATATGCACTTTTAAAAAGCTAGAAAGGAACAACCCTCTGTATAAATAGGTATCACCTTTGTGCTATGGGATTGTGAGTGACTTGATTCTATTTTATTGGTATAATGTTTCCTATTTTCTAAGGTTTCTACATGGAACACTGAGAGAAAAATATTTTTGTAAGAGAAATCAAATCATGTATAGCGTTGCAAGCTGCTGTCATTAATGATAGCAAAAATAAAACAAAAATATTCAGTGATCCTGGAAAGGTTATGTGAATTATGATACTTCTAAAATATACAATCATCAAAATTTCTTTAGCCAGTTTATGGACCAATTGAAGTGCCAAAAAATAGAGGACTGGTTAAATAAATGCGGGCCTCACTGACAGGGGAGGGCCTGGGGCCGGCCTGCTCGCCAGCAGAGAGCGCTTGCAGCCAGCATGGTATCTGGCTCCTGCCTCCTGCGAGCTGCACACATCCTCCCTCTGTGTGTCCACTGAGCCCACTGCTGAACACAGTGTACTTGCGAGGGAGGGGTGGTGGCACTGTTAGGGATTTATTCTGTCTCCGTTATTCTTCTATGTGCTTTTAAATACTTCATCACAGGCTGAATAACATGATTTTGGTTTTTAAAAATTACAAAACAGAGCTAGCGCAGTGGTGCACAGCTGTAATCCCAGCACTTGGGAGGCTGAGGCAGGAGGATCACTGCAAGTTTGCGGCAAGCTCCAGGCCAGGCTGGGCTACATAGTGAGTTCAAGACCAGCTTGAACTACATAATGGGAAACCCTATTTCAAAATGTACATTACCCATGGGGAAGAGAAGAACATGGACACACAGAAAGGGTCAGCCCAGGAGGGGTGCCCTGTGTGAGTCTCGTACTTTTTCTTTGATTGGTAGAGCACACTTTCACCATAGAAAACAATCTGTATTCTTAAAAAAGTTGGAATTGAACTAAGTTATAAAAATAAGATGCAAGGTGCTTGAATTTGGTAAATACGCAACACATGGTGAGACAGTATCTACTCAGGCTGTGCTGTGACCAAAGCAGGAGCCAAAGTGACACATGCTCGGCACGACAATGAACCTGCTGGAAGAAATCTGCACCCTGTGTGGCAGCCAGTGCTCCGCAATGGCACCATCACCGACTACTGAACAGTAAAGGACGACAAGCCGGGGATGCACACGACACAGGCGAAGCTCTGGAGACTTCTGCGGGGGGAAAAAGGCAGACACAAAGGAGTGTATTCTTTTACTTAAATCCCAGAAAATCCAATTAATTTGTAACAACGAAAAGAAGATCTGTGGTTGCCTGAAGGAGACACAGGTCGGAGAATAAAGGGAGGGATTAGAAGGTGACAGGAGAAACTCTGGGGAGAAGGATACGGGGCATCCAGTAACTTGAGTGCAACAGGGTTTCACGGTGTGCGCATATATCAAAGCTCATCAAACTGTGCATTTTAAGTATGTGGTTTATTGCATTTCAATTATACCTCAAAAAAAATTTGCTAAAAGCCAAAAAATGATGCTGTAGTCATGTCTACATGCTGTATTACTGTAAAATAAGGAACCATACGGTAGATAGAAATAACTCATCAGCTTACATTTTGAGCAGCTTTCACGGGTTGAGCTGTCTTTCAGGAAAGAGCTGCAAGGGAATCACTGTCGAAGCCCTTGAGACGCTTCCAGCCTACCTAGAAGCACTGTCACCAGTCACTGGTCACCGGTGTGCTAACTTCCTCCCTCATGCCTGTAATCCCAGCACTAGGGAGGCTGAGGCAGGAGGATCACTGCAAGTTTGAGACCAGCTGGACTACTTAATAAGTTCAAGCCTGAGCTACATAGTGAGACCCTGTCTCAAAAAACAAACAAACAAAAAATAAAAATGTTCTTAAATTCTCAGTGCCAATATTCTAATTCTCAGCGTGAAGTTGTATTAGATTCACCTGGGAAGCTTTTTGCAAAATGACATGTCTAGATTCTCCCCTGCCTGTCCCACTAATCTGACCTGGTCCCCTGGAGGACTGTTGTGACACCCTGAATACTGAAAGCCACCACCCGCAGAGAATCTTTTGTCATCCACAGGAAGGAGCCTCACCATGGAGCTGCTCTGGGGAGAACCAGACTCACAGGCTCCTGGTCATTCAGAAACCCGCAAGGGAGTCTTGGCCGGCGCTGCACACAGCCTGTCGGCCCCTCCTCCTGGAAACGCCTTCATTTCTGCCCCGTCTGCCCCATCGTCCCAGTCTCCAAAACTGTCCCTGCGTAAGCCAGGTGGCGTGGTGCACGCCTGCCATCCCAGCTCTCTGGGAGGCTGAGGCAGGAGATTCACAAGTTTGAGCGCAGCCTGGGCAACTCAGTGACTCAGCAAAACCCTGTCTCAAAGTTTTTCAAGAAAAGGGCCGGGGGTGTAGCTCAGTACAAAGGCGCCGAGTTCAATTTCCAGTTCGACAAAACCAAACCAAACCAACAACCAAAAAAGAGCCCATCACACCTGGGCTTCTCCTTCCTGGAACACACACAGGAAACACACACAACACATACATAAAATCACACACTGAAATGAAACAATGTGAACAACTATTTGTCTTTTTTCCCACCAGAGAAAAGATGGAAGGAGGGAAAAGAAAGAAAGATGAGGGAAGAGAGACAGACAGAGAAAGAGAGTTGAGGACAAGTGTATCACGCATTCTGCCTCCAGTCCGGAGCACGCGACCTGTGGAACAGACGCTCCAAGAAATGAGAATTAGCTCTTGGGATGTGGCTCAGTGACAGAGTGCTTGCCTAGCATGCGTGAGGCCCTAGATTCTAACTTTCCTTTCCGTATCTGATAAAACTTCATTGTACGTCTTACCCTCTGTCCGCAACGGGCTGATGGACGTCCTAGGGGAGGGGCTTTTAGCTTGGGGCGGGACCTGTGTGAATGTCAACACGGATCAGATTGTGCTGCGGTTTACTTGGTCCAAACTGTTTGGTCCAATCTCTTCTTCCTGTGTTCCACTAAGTGGTATTTACTGCCTGCAAAGCAACACGTATCACGTAAGACATGAAGCAGAAAAAGGACCCAGGAAGCCACTGCCCAGCAAAGAACCAGGACTTCGCTGCCTGGAGAGCGGTCCAGTGGCGTCTCTCCTCTTCCCAGCTTGTGCGTCTTCTCCTTCTCTTCAGCAGTGCCGGGAATGGAATCCAGGGCCCTGTGCACACATGCACAAGTGCTCACAACTGCCTATACCCCCAGCCCCACTTGTTTTTTTAATACTTCTCATCACTTATATAGGCATCTATAAACAGTAAGTTGCTTAGCCTTGCTTTTGAGCTTTGTAAAAACAGCACTGTTCTGGCATGGTTAGCTACCACTGGTCTATTCTAAAAATTCAACATCATTCCTACAACGCACCCGCACTGTTGTGTGCAGCTCTGGCTCATCTGTTTCCATCCGAGCGTGTGCCTGTGTTACCTGAGCACATCGTTACTTATCTACGATCCCTCGTCAGCGAACACGGAGGCTGTGTCTGGCTTCTGCTCTTGGGAAGGAAGCTTCTGAAGTCTCTTCACGGCTCCAGGAAGACTCATGGGTTCATCTAGGCAGTGGTGGCGAACCTCCAGCATGCGTGTCGTGAGGCTCTGTCTGCTGTCACTGAAATCCTAAAAGTTTCGCCATCATGGGCTCGATGTACATGAACAAGTCGAGGTGCCAGACACATGTTGGCTCGAGGTTACGAGCTGATGCACTTTACACTCCCAGCAGAGCGTGTAAGAGTTCCTGGGGAGGCTCACCCTTGCCAACAGCTCATGGTGCCAGGAAACCGACTGAAGTCCCTGTGGCGAGGGCAGCGCTGCTGGCCGGCTGCTTCCTCCTGATCCTGAGGCACAGGCTGGGCGGAGATGGCACCCGGAGCTGGCTGAGTCCTAACACCGGGATGGAGCACTGCCCTGAGACAGGGCGAGGGTGCCACTGGTCTATGGCATGGGTACACGGTCACGGCAGAAGGCAGTCACAGAACGTGGGGCCCATAAGGGACCCTCAGGCCAGACCCCCATTTTGCATTTAAGGAGACGGAGGCCCAGGAAGGGCAAATGACTCTGAAGTGTGAGGGCGCATTACGCAGGAATCTGTCCCCAGCGCACCGACTCTTCATCTGGAGGGTATTCTTTTTTCCCCCAGTAATTTAAGATGACATTGCACAATCCCGAAAATTAGTAATGACTAAACATTCAAACGATTAACAGAGTTATTTGTAAGGCAGAGCTTTTTGATAGAAGGCTGATGAATTTGCTGGCATTAGCTTCTTTGCTTACGATGTGCATGGGGTAAGTCGAGGGGCTACATGGAGGAACACGAGACCTCATAACTATGGCTGCACATGCAGATTTAAAAGGCAGGGGTCTCCCAGGGAGAAGGACCCCGATCATCTCACTGATCATCACACCCCGGGAAAATGCTGGGTGTGTCCCTAAAAAAAACATTTTTGTGAGGAAAGCAAACCTCAAATTTATGAAGTTCAAGCTCACTCTCCCTTTATGTGTACTCATAATTAAACTGTCCTAAGAACTGGGAACTGTGGCAATTACGACAAAATGGTTTCAGTGACTAATGGGTCCAAATCAAAGGGCGTTTTGCACGTGAACTTGGAAAAACATCCGAAAGAGACCAGTTCGCTGCGTACTATGCTCTTCGAGCGGCTCATGGTCCAGTGTGGCACAGCCTGTGTGGGGGGGCGGGGGGACCCCGTTCCCATCCACCAAGGAGGGGAGGGGAAGGGGCGAGGCTTCCACAGCCTGTCCCTTGCAGTTTGGTAGTGAGCGCTTCCTGCGAGGCGCCCCTCTTTGAATGTCAGGATGAGACCCTGGCACTGTTGACTACTTCGGGGGTGGGGTCCTGGGGAAGACCCCTGAACAATGCTGCCCAGGAACGCCGAGGCAGGGTACTGACCACTTCTGGCTCGAGCGCTCCTCCAGCAGCCATCTGAACCAGCGCCTCCCCTATTCAATGAGTGTGCAGTGCCATTACATAATCACCCAGCTCACTGGATGAATGACTAAAAGAGGAACTGATTTTTCCAGTTGCATCATTTGAAGTAAATGTTAACTTTCTTTCTGAGTCCTTAGTTAACCGCATTAGTGTGACAAATATGTCTTTGTCTAGCATAAGTAATTAGAATTTAATCACTTTAACTGCATCTTAATTACCCCAAATGAATTGAAAGGACATTTAATAGCAAAGATTAAATTGCCTTAATGAACGATTTTTGTGACTCCATCAATACTGGAATCGCCTTGGCCACTCCTCTCTGGAGCCCCAGCCCAGCAGCCGCCGTGGCCAGTGCGGGGTCACTAGGTGGCGCTCTGCTCCCGTTTGTTTATTTAATTTCCCCATTGATCTGCTGCAGGAGACAACAGGAGAGAAAGCGAAAAGCACGTAGTTTATTGCGTTCTTCTGATAACCTCTCTTTGGGACCATGAGATCATCACCAGATGTGAAAACGAAAGTGACTTCCACGGCAAACGCAAAGCCTGGTGCCTGGAAATGACAACTGCCCCCCTGGACCAGCGCCAACATATATAGGGAGTTTTAATCAATTTATTATTTTTGGGTGTGTGCAGAGTCCTCAGATATGAGTAACAGGAATGCTTTGGAACAGCCAAGAGACCTAAGTGCTGCCCAAGCACGGATCAGAACAGCAAAGCTGGGAGGACAGTGGATCTGGGCCCTTGGGCCCTCCTCCAGGCACGGTCCCTGAGGACCAGCCCTACCCGCAGAGTGCAGCTAATGAGATGGGTCTTGCCCATCAATAATTGTTTAAGTGAACAAATGGATAGAGAGACTTGGGCTCCGCGTCCAGCTCTGTTACTGCCTGCCATTCCCTCTGGCTGCTGCTTCAAGGAGAGCAATAAAAAAAATCTCTCTCATAAGTCTTGAGTAAAAAAGAAATAAGTTTCCGTAAGTAACTCTCTCTGAGAGCCCCAGAGGGAAGACACACTGACTGTAATTTCAAGAACTTTATTATGCTCTGGGTACATAATAAATTGGGTGTTACGTGGAGCCAGACGTTTCTCACGTTGGGTCCATGGGCCAGGTGGACACGAACTGGGGACAGAAGCCTGAGGTAGAGGCTAAGACGGTTCCGACTCTGACCCAGGAAAGCTGAGTTTGGGAGATCCATGTTTTCCAGCTGTGATACACAAATAAATCATCTGACTTCACTGAGAGAGCAGCAGGGGAAGTCACGGTACAACCAACCTCTCCTGCACATCACAATCCGCCAGGGGCTCTTACGTCCCATACAAATGACGTCAGGGTATCTGGGGGTGCAGGCAGGCATTCTGTTTTCTTTCTCCTTTTAGGTCTGTAAGCGGTTCTGGTGGTACGTGGCATAGACGGGGCGTGTTGAGAAGCTCCACGTGCCCACCACGCACACCAAACAGAATGTGCACAGTGCACTAAGTTCCCTTCGACCTGCTGCTGTGACAAACACGGGGCATTGCATGTTAGGGTCGGGACTGTCCTCCTAGAGGAGAAGGACATTTCTACAAACTAATTTGTTCAATTTTATGATAATGTAAGATCTTCTGGGGGGAGGATACACAGATGACTTCATAGCAAGACTTCATGATAAATAATTTGTGTATTTCCATCGAAATTGTCAGACGCTCCTGTGATTGGCCTGGTCACCTACCCATTCCTATCTTAGAAGAAAATCGAGATTTAGTACAAGTACTATAGTAATAACACACTGACACTAAAATAAAAACCTACTGAAAACAAATTATGATTGTGCACTAATTTCATTCACATTAGAAATACTTTTTCCTTTTTACTGGATGAAGCTGGTAGTTTTCATGTGGAAACAATGTGCTTTCTTCTAAAGGTGCTTACTCGCCTCATTTACATAGAGACATACCGAGAACTGTACTTAATGAGTATTTGTTGCATGTTTTCCTGCAGAATAAGAAATGGACCCTCTGACAAGTGTGACTTCCACAAGCTCCTCCCTTGGCTGCCACCCTAGGTTGGGCTGTTCTAGTTGACCAAAGTGCAGAGACCCCGACGGGCAGGGAAGTGAAATCAGTCATCTCGTCCAAACATCCAGGCTGCTCGCCGAGCTACCATTCCAGTGTGCACTTAAATACTCCAGCGTGTGGCGTCCAGAGGAGCACAGGGCACCTGCACCTCAAGGACCGGCTTCTGCTGAAGCCAGGGACCGAGACTGTGAATCACAATCAGCCTTGAGGATTTTTTCTTTCTTTTAACGAGAAAATCAGGAATCCATTCTACCCACCTTTTTAAAGAAGTGTTCCTTCTGAGAACTTCGGGAGCGGCCTCTATCTGATGAGCTGAATTTGCCGAGGATGCAGAAATGATGACATCAAGCAGCTCGCATAACCACCTCCTTAAAGACCTCGCAGATTAGAGATGACTATGGATTTTCCCCAGCACAGATCAAAGGGACGAGATTGAACGTTTTAGCCTAATGATCCAGCCCCTGTCACACCCACAGGGACCGGACTCGGGCTGCAGAAGCAGTGTGCACGTGCACGCCCCGCGCACTCGCAGCTACAGCTGCGCGGCAGGAAAGACCCGCAGCCGGATTGTTGCGGGTGGGTTTGATTTATGCGATGACCTGGCCCAGCCCGTGTTTATCCTTGGCGGGGCCTTGAGTGCTCATGAAGTCCGGAATAGCAGCCGTGGATTTCCGCTTTCTCCCTACAAGTTTTCACAGGCATCCCGGGCTGTCAGGGCACAGGCGACATTCGGCGGGCCCTGTCCAGGGTCCTGATGGCGCGCCGCTCCACCCACCCAGGGCAGGAAACAAAGACTGCCCGGCTTGGGCTCAGGCCGCCTCCCTCCTGCCTCGGGTCATTTTGCTGGGAGAGGAAACAAGGAAACAAAGGAACTGCTGATCCGCTGCGTCCCTGGGCCCCCATCTCCGAACTGTGACTGCTAGGTCATCTTCTCCTCCCCACACTGCTCTTCTTAAAAACACACAGCAAAAGCATCAGATAAAAAAAAAAAAAAATCCCAGCGTGCACCTTGTCTGGAGAGGTTAGGGCTGCAGTGTACTGTGGGGTCACGAAAATGTCTCCATCAGTCGGGTGACCCCAGGCATTGTCAGGGACTCAGGAGGGGCACAGAACAGCCTTCTCCTCCTCCTCTTCCTCCTCCACACCCTCTCCCCATCAAAACAGTAAGCAGTCAGGAATCATAGGACAACAACGTCCTCAAAACAAAGACGCATCTGGTGTCCGCTTCCCCGGCCGCTGCAGGACCGAGGATGTGCTGGGTGCCCAGCCCCGCTGGCCCACGAGGGGCCTCACGGCCTCCACAGAGGGGAGCTCCTAAAGCAGGGGATGAGGGCACACCACTCGCAGAGGCCTCAAAGCTTGAGGACAGAGACGCAGGCCTTGGGTTTAAGGTGGCTTTGCTGCTGCACAACACAACTGAGCTACTGCTGACCATCCTAGGGGTCAGCTGGCAGGGCTGGGGTGACCAAGGCGCCCTGGGGGGTGGGGGTGGGCACGGAGAGCAGCTCTGGCTACCAGGCACTCTCTGCATACTTCCGAGGTGCTCCTGACCGGCCGCTGGGTTTGTCTCTGATGGGTGCCCTCACTGCGCGGACACCAAGGTCATTGCACAATGGCCACTAAGCCTCCTAAAGCCTCGAGCAGGTTTGTCCTGCTCAGAGCCCACTGCCTGTGCACGTCACACCCCGTGCTCACCTTCCGTGCCCGCCCCACTAGTCTGGGCTCCCTGGTGGGCACTGCACAGAGGGACAATGTTCCTCAGCCTCCAGACACGGGCGCAGACAGCTGGACAGGGCCGCTCAGGGATCCTGGCCACAGTCCCCACGAGTGGGCTGGGGTGTGTGCGTTCGTGAGGGTCCCCAGTCCACTGCCAGTGGACTGGCCAGATGTGGGAACTTAGCCACCCCCAGCCTCGCCACGATGGGCGGAGGCAGGTCCGGGCCTCGACAGGGGCTCCAGGCGACACGGTTGGTTGCGCCCCGCCGGTCCTTTGTTAGAGCAGCTGCGCAGCCCAGATGCGGCTCGGCCTCTCTTCCCACCCTGCTCCTGGAGCCCCTAACTCCTGGGCCTGGCTTCTCTCCAAGGGCCAAGCAAGTGCAGTTCCTGGGTCCTCCTACTGAGCCCTGGCCTGGCTCCCGCGGCCCAGCAAGGCCAGGGGACAGCTGAAATGTCCAGCCGGGGTAAATAATTAACAAAAAGCAAATGGACTTGTGCGGGGCCGTTATCAATCAATCTCACCACAAGGCCACTCATGGCAAACACTGCCCAGGTTAGTCACGCCAGACTTTCTCATGGATGCCTCTAGGGACCCCACCCCCAGGCCCGGGAGAGGTCCTCCTCCAGGGCACATGCTGGGGACAATGTCCGTGGTGCTGGGGGATTCTTTGCCTCCTCCCAGGCCTGCTGTGCTCGGCCCCTTCTCACGCCGGCTCCTGTGAGGGCAGCCCAAGCATCCTTCAAACAGTCTGCCCGCGTTCCCATCTGCACCGGTCTCCACCCCACTTAGGACGCGTGAGCCCGGTTGCGCTGTGCATTAATGTGGCGGCAGCAAGCATTACACAGAGTGATGTTCCAAAGGTGGTTGATTTGGTGAGAATTTCCTCCCCCGTTGCCCGTCTTCCACCTGCACTGTAATTTGGCGACAGGAAGGTGCTTCTCCAAACACCACCGCATGCAGAGGAGTCTGGATCCTCGGGACCCAGGAGCAAGGGACCTGCACGGAGGCCAGGCCTCACAGGGGTTGGGATGCACCAGTCTGTGCACGCGGTGTGCAGCCGGGCTCTGCTCATGAGAGCGGGGTGCCAGTGTCCCTCAGCGAGTTCTGCAGCCAGGCACATGGAGGGCCTGCTAGACACCGGCCCAGTGCTTAGAAAGCGAACTCACTTGATAGAAGGCGAGAGGGTGAAAAAGAGAAAACGTTCACAAGAGGGCTCCTTGTTATTCAGGCTGTGGCTTTCCTGGCAGCACCAGACTGTCCCTCGTCGCAGCAGAGTCTCCCTGACCTGCCCTGGCGTCGTCCTACCCCTCCTTGTCACCCCTCTAAGTTAACGAATGAGGTGACGCTAGCTCCAGGTTTTGACACCCAGTTCCCCTGGATTTTCCCTCGACATCCTACCCCTGAGTCTCTTATTTTCCACTTTTTCTAAGAAAAGGCCTGGTGCCCATGCCTGAGAGCAGTGCGCCTTGCCAGGCTGCCAGGTGTTCAGGCAGGCGCCCCTCCAGTGATCTCCTGGGTCCCATGAGCACCTCCCCTGCACCCAGCCCGCACCTCTGGGGGTGGGGATCCCGGCACCTGGGTGCCCCCACCCCCGACTCCACTCTGCTCTGCTCCCTGGAGGTCACCTCGAAAGGGAACCTGCCGTCTGTCCTCCCAGATGGCTGGAAGCAGTGCCGTGTGTGGGCGCTGAAGTCTGGAGTAAGTGTCTTTGCCGATGGCTGCGGGGCTGGACTTCCCCGAGGGAGGGGGTGCCATTCTCCTTCATCTCCCTTCTACCCTTCCCCACCCCCTCGCAGGCCCACCAGGTTCGGGGGCAAAGCACTGCCTACCTGCGGGCACTCAGAGGCGGAACTCACCCCACGCCAAAGCCCATTGCCCGCGGGTCTAAGTCAGTGCGCAGGAGACAACGCGGTGCAGGTACTGGTGAAGCGGGGAGAACTGGACAGTGACCCGCGGGTCTAGGGGGATCACCGCGTCTGCTAGTCAGTGGCTGTTCACGTGGACAGAACAGGGCTAGAACCCTGCAGGGTAGGGCTCTAGTGGCTAAGTGCTAGGGACCTCAGGGCTCCAGCACCCGGCAGGAGGCGGTTCCGGGTGCTGCGTGCTAAGTCCTGGGCACCCGCCTGTCCCACTGTCTCACACAGGCACATGGTGGGGGAGGGGGCAGTGGCCTCCCGCTTTGATTTTAGACTTCGAAATGGCTCAGTGCCCCTAGCCCTGAGCGGATTGACTGTCTCTCATCCTCCAGGGACAAATTAATGGAGAACGATCAGTTAATTAACACACCCTCATTCAGGCTTTTACCTTTCTCTCCACCAAGGCTGGGCCTGAGCCTGTGCCCAGATGGGGTTGGGGGCAAGGACTCAGAAGTCAAACCCAGTGCGCCCTCTGCACGCAGTTCGGGCCTCTACCTCCCCTCCTGTCTTCCTCTCTGGAGGTCTGGGCACCTCCTAGGTTCCCAGCGCCGTTCTGTGCTTCGCTGTCCCTTGGCCTATGGGCCTTTAGGGGAGCCAGCCACCGAGGCTCCCTCTGAAACAGCCGGCTCACTTGCCCGGCACGGGAGACCCCGTGGCAAACTGGGGGGTCATTGGCACACTCCCAACCTCCTGCACCAGCATTCAGAAGACAAGGAAGAGCGGTGAAGGCAGTCCCTGGGCTCCGCTGGGAGGTCCCGTGTCGCTCAGCCCCTCTCCCAGGGACCTCGGCACTGCGTCTACCCCCCATCTCCTGTCCACGGGGAGCTCCACACGTGCAACGCGTTCTGCAGAGGTCCCACCGCACACCTTGCCTCGCAGCTGGAACCTTTGGCCTGCACCCCTACAGCGCGGTTCCTTGCAGCGTGTCCCGAGCCCAGGGACTGAGCGCAGAAGCCGCCGAGCGGGTGCAGCCGAGCGCGGTGAGGCAGCTCCGCGAGCTCCAGCCCAGCGCGGGGTGCGCACCTGGGCGCATGGCGAGAGCCAGTGTGCAGCTTCAGGTAGGCGTGCGGTGCCCGCTCCTCCCAAATCCCGGGTGCTTGACCCAGAATCCCCCTGCACAGCCCGTATCCTGCCAGGTTCAAGGATCCTCTTGGCCTCTGGCTGGGCGAACCTCTTGCGCCGTCCCTGAGCAGAGATGCACCCCTCCGCGGAGGCCACGCCGCTCAGCTTGGAGGCTCTCTGTCACAGTCCAGCGCACCCCGCCCTAGGGGAGGCGTCTGCCCCAAAGCCACGCGCCAGCCCTCCCAAGGACCCTTCTCCAGGAACAGTGGGGTTCCTTCCTGAAGTCCCCTCTCGCCCACACACCCGGCTCAGCAGCCAGCTCACCTGCTAAACGGAGCGCCGACATGCGCTGGAACTCGGGCTCCTGCAGCCACTTCCACATCCTCCGGAAGGTCTCCCGGCCGGACTTGAGCTTGCTCCAGGGTTTGGGGTTGCGCAGCAGGTCCGAGAGGGTCCCCTGGGAGCGGCAGAGCACCCTCTGAGCAAAGATCGCCTGGGGAATGCTGTAGCGTTTGAGCTCGGTGGTGATGCGCTGCGCCACCTCTTTGGTATTGATCTCTTCCATCTGCCCTGAATTACTTCCACTGCTGACTTGCGCGCCGGTCACGGAGGGGTTGGGCTCCCGGGCCGTGCCCAGAAGCTGTCCGTGGCCCTGGGCGTTCAGGTGGGCGTGGGGGTGGTGCGGAGGGAGGCCGTTGATGGGCACCATGCCGGCCGAGGTGGGCGTGAGGTGCTGCTCCCCGTGGCGGCCGAGCATGGCCGGGTGGTGGGCTTCGAAGCCGTTGGGGGTGAGCATCTTGTCGGCGGGCATGGCGGCGCCCGGGTGAGCGTAGTGGGGGAGCCCTTGCTGGGAGTTGTGGATGCCGCCCAGGCCGGAGCTGGAGAGGGGCGAGAGGCTCTGGCCCATGCCGGGCACGTCCTTGTGGTAGGGGGTGTAGAGGTTGTTCATGGAGGCCAGCCCGCGCTCGTCCCGCATGAGGGTGAAGCTGCCGCTCACGTTGCCTGCCAGGCGCTGGTGATGGTGCGGGGGGTGGTGGTGGTGGTGATGGTGGTGGTGGTGATGGTGAGGGAACTTGTCCGACACGGTGGAGATGGGTGGCAGCGGCTGCAGCGGGGTGAGCGTGGTGTAGGTGGTGGGCATGCTCATACCTGGGGGAGTCTCGCAGGCCATGGTCATGGTGGGGTGCAGGGGCCCGGCCAGGCTGTGCTCGGGGCCGCGAGGGTGGTGATGGTAGTCGCCGCCGCCGCCGTCCAGCAGGGTGGCCATGCCCAGCGAGCGTGGGTGCGCGGGGGCCAGGTGGCCGCCGCGGTGCGCCACGGAGCCGCGCGCGTGGGGACTGCCGCCCAGCAGGTCAGCGGGGGCGGGCACCGGCTCGTGGCTCACCGCGTGCAGCTCGCCGATCGCCTCCATGGTCAGCTGCGCGTTCATGGTGATGCGGGCGAGAGCGCGGCGGACACCACATCGAGGTGGCGGGCGGAGTGGCGAGGGCGCGCGGGTCCGGGTCACATCCGCCGCCGGCGGCTGCGCTGCCGCCCGCTCGCGCTCCTGGTGGGCTCTGTCTTCTCCTGCGTGCGTGAGTGTGCGTCCTGCCTTGCCTCTGTTCCCACCTTGCCCCCTGCGTCCTCGGCTGTTTTTAAATATTAATTTCCAAAAAGGCTGCGGGCGCCGTGGGGAGAGCGCGGCGCCCCCAGCCCGTCGACCCCCTTTCGCCCCTCTTCTCCTTAGAAAGGCAAGGCCCCCCGCGACCCCGCCGCGGCCCGCGCGCCCGCCGCGGCTGCTGCCTGCCCGCGCCGCCCGCCCGCCCGAGCCATGGCTCGGTTACTGTCGCAGCTCTGGGGCCGCGGTCCGCTCTCCGCGCCGCCGCCCGCCCGCCCCACGCCTGGGGCGCAGCGCGCATGCGCGGGCGCGGCCCCGCCCCCGGCCGCGAGCCCGGCCCACGGGGCCGGGGTACAAATGCAGGCGGGGCCGTGCGCTTCGGCGGCGGCGCTCGGGGGCCAGGGCGAGGCGCGCACGTGCGCGGGGTGGCGCGGGCGCGACCTGGGGCCGCCGCGACCGCGATCCCGGGAGACTCGCTTCCAGCTCGCCCGCTTCGGCCGTGGGCTCCTCCTCCCCGCACGGACGCTCCCGCGGGCCCGGCCGCCGTGGGCGCGCTGTGCTCGGAGAGCCATCGCCCTTTGCGCTGCAATCGCGCCGGGAGCTGGGGCCGCGTCCTCCCCTCTCCTCCGCGCCCCGCCGAGCTTCCCTTCCCGAGGGGCTGCCGGAAGTTGGCGCTGTCCCCACCCTTAAGTGCTAGGCCCTGGCGCGGGGTATCCTAGAGGCCCAGTTTGGCGGCTGGCGACCCTCGTCCCCCGACCCCTCTCTGCGCACCCGTTCCCACCCGCGCCAGTGCCAAGGGTCCCGATCGGGCTGTACCTTGCGATCCCCAGCCGCCCGTTCTTCTCTCGCTCCGGTCCGGTAGGGCTGCGTGCCCGGGCTGGGGAGGGGTGCGCCCCGGTGGGCTTCCCGTTAGCTTCCGGGTGCGGCCCCGCGGTCGCCCCCGAGCTCTGCCTCCGGCGAGGCGCCCCGAGGCCGCTGCCCGAGAGAAGTCCCGGCGCAGGCAGGGTGGACGCGGGCGTGCAGGGCTCCGCCTGGCCCTGGGGACGCCCTCTTCCCGGCGTCCCCGAGAGAAGCCTCCAGATTTGAAAATCAATTCAGCGTCGGGCGTAATTGTGCCCTAGCACAGTCACGCTTCAATCCAGGGTGGACCCTGGTCCCGAGGTCTGGTGGGGACGCGTGGGGAGGCCCCCAGTGTGGGGCTACACCCGGCCGCCACATGCCGCGGCTTTCTTCATTGACAAAAGAAAGCAAAAATCCGTAACAAAAGGCAGAGCCCTGTCGCTTAGGTGCTTTCATCCCCTTGGAGAAAGGACAGATGTGTCCATTGTCCGGCCCTTGGCAGTTACGGCCGGGTCAGCGCTGAGCCTCAGCCATGAGCGAGGGTGTTCACAATGGGGACAGGAGCGGGGGATCTGGGCCCAGGCCTGGGATGAAGTGTGTGTGGCATGCGCTGCTGGCCAAACTCAGAGGTTTGGGTTGTTAGAACCGGGGCGGGGGCCCAGCAGCGGGTGTTTCCGCGAGGAATATTCCCAGACCCTTGGAGAGGTCAGGGCTGAGTTGGCAGCAGCAGTGGTGGTTGGACCACAGGACAAACGTTTGGCTGGAGACCCTTGGCCAGGTCCCCACCAGGTAAGGCAGAAGCAGGCCCATCCCTTTGTCCAGGTCCCTGCCACTGCCAGGCAAGGCCGTGAGCCAGGTCGGTCAAGGTCTGTGGGTACGGCCAGCCTGGCTTCCTGGAAAGGGCCAGTGTCCTGGGGCTGGCTCGAGTGGGAGAGACACTCTGGTCCTGTCTTCCTAATGTGTCTGGACACCCCTGAACTGGGGTCCACCCCAAGGGGCTCCATCCCTACTTGCTCAGTCCACATTTAGAAGCTTGGAGCCCCCCCAACCCCCCTAGGAAAGGCTTTGGGGAAAATACACTGCCAAATAAACCCAGGACACAAAACGACTCTATTTCAGTTTATATCTAAATCTGCCTCTTCATACACACATTTACATAAGCATAAAACATATTTTTGGTCTAGTGGATCACAATATGTTGGTAGGAAGTTGAATCATTTTAAAAAATAATTTCTGTTCTGTTTAAAAAATCATTTTTTGTATAGCATAGAGCATCTGGCCTTCGTAGGAGATGAGAGCAAACTGGGTTAAAGTTGCAGGCAGCCTTTGAGCTAAACTGCCCCTACTTATTTTAACCCCACCGAAATGATTGATTTGCCCTTATGACAGCTCTTCTCACAAGGCAGTGTGTCACAAGAAAGAAGTAAATGCCGCCACGTGCACAAATTGTCCATGGTTTTCTCTTTGTGTAGCTAATTAGGGACTTGATCCCGGAAAACCTCTTTCCTACAAGGCTCCCAGCTGAGCCCCTAGAGGCCACCAAAAGGGGGCTGGGACCCCTGAGCTCAACTCCCACCCTCCCCGCAACCCTCTTTGTGAAAAGGGGACCCTGTGTCAGGTGCTGGTCCCCAAAGCAGAGGGGAAGGGAAAGACCTGGGCAAGCATGTTGAGCTTGCCCTGTTCAGTGTTTGACTGTTTAAAAAATGTGTGTGCAGGACTAGCTTTGGCTTGCAAATCTCCCTCATCTTTCTGGGCTATTCACACCTTTTAGTTAACAGTGGTTTCCCTGTCTTTGATGAGTTGCAGTGATTTCTCAGCCAGAAACAAGTAGTCTTACTTGACCTCTGGGAACTGAGTTTCTGAGGAGGTGTGGGGGGGGAAGGATGCTCTCCTCTGGCCTGGTCCAGAGGCACGGGACAGATTGTCAGCTGCTGGAGGGCTGAGATGACTTTGTCCTTTGTCCTGTCCACCTGCCCAGCACAATGCCTGGCACCCACTGGGTGAGGGTATTAGAGCTCCTTGGAACTTGGTAGTTCAATGTGTGTGGGCTGGGGGTTAGAGTTAGCTGCTCAGATTTTGAGTAGCTTCAAGGAATTTAAAGAAAAAAAACTGTTAACATCAGAAAATTATATACATATATGTTTTAAAAAAAGACTATTGACTGGATGCTTGTCGCTGGTAATATTTTCAGTGTAGAAACAAGGATTTCAGGATGTTTATTTTGTAAATGTCAAGAGAAGAGCCCAGGAGCAGGGAAGGGGGTACAATTTGCCTTATGCTGCCAGGCAATCCCACCAGGCTTAGAAAAGAAACAGAATAGGGCAGTTCTTCCAAATGCTGGCCACACCAGTTTCTCTGGAACCTTTGGGTCAGAGGTAATGCTTTAGTTCTCCTTGCAAAGTACGAGCGATGTGGCATCTAGGCCAGCTGCTGTCCTGAGGAAATGCTGCAGCGCCGGGTGGGACTCAGCAACGCCTGAGAACTGGCGTGGGCAGGGCTGTCCTGTCTCCCTCCCCAGTCCTCCCACCTCTGGAAAAATTTTGTTCAGAAATTGCTGCTGACTTAGAATAGAGCATCAAGAGATCTAGAAGTCAGTGGCCCTGTGTTTTGCTATTAAAAACCATTTTTAAAAACCCCAACTGGTCACTGGGCTGGGGGACATCTCACTGGTAAAGTGCACACTAGGTGCTAGGCCCTGGGTTCAAGCCCCAGCACCACAAAGAAAGAAATTAGTGATGGTTTTTCATCTCTAGGGCCAAGAAAGTGGTAACAATTATTCTGGCTCCTTTGTTCAATCTTTGATCTTCTGTTTAGCTATAGTTTTTATTCTGTTCTTTTCCCCCTTTTCTTTCTTAAACTCTGTTTTTGGCCCATGGAAACAGGATTTTTAACTTGGCATGTTTGCACTTTCCTTTGTTCCATCTCTTACTCAGCCCTCCAAATCCCAGAGAGAAGATTCTGTGCGGAGGATGGGCAGCTCTGCCGACAAGGCCGGCTAACTCTGAGTTCCAGGGCCTGCTGAGACCACGGGGGGCTTTGGAGAGGCCAGCGCACTGGGCTGCACCCCTGGGTGCCTCTTTCTGGGCAGAGGAAGGACCCTCTGCTCTGCTAGTCCCTGGGTGACCTAGAGGCGGCCCACCTGGGTTGCCCACCTTGGCAAGTGCTGGTCGAGGCTTTGGTCCCAGAGCTCTGGAGGAAGAGGGGGTCCCCAGGCATCTTGGGGCAGAGGGAGGGCTTCCTTAGGGTGCCGCACTGGACAGAGCCAGGATCCCATTGCCAGTCGCCAGCCCTTCAGCAGGGTTTCTTTTGTGGTCATACCTGTTTATCATGGAAATATGTCACAAAGGCAACCGGCCCAGGTCACAGGGGGCAGTGAAGTGGCCAGATTCGGGGGAGTCCTGAATGCTTCGCTTTCAGGGCCTGGCATTTGGGGCTGCCGCTCTGGATTAGCCCTGGGTTGGGGCTGGAAAGGATTGGAGTGAGTGCTCTTGCTTCCTGCTGTTCAAGTAAGGAGAATTTGGAGGGGTGTGGGACAGCCTCACCGGTCACCCAGGTGGTCTCCAGGCGCAGCTCCCGCTCCAGAGGGCCATGGAAGGCTCGAGCTGCGTCTCTGGGCCTGGACCAGCCACCCCGCCCTGGGCCGGCTGAGCGCCGGGCACACAGTGACTCTGACAGGCCGAGAGCAGCTGTGCCTGCCTGGGAAGGAAACTCTTTAAACAAATCATTTTGGTGTCTAATCAATTAGTGTTTGCCCAGTCAAGTACCATAGTTTTAACAGAATAATCGTTACCGCCCTTGTCTTTATTTGACCCACAGACACCTAGACTATTTAAAAATAAAACCCCAGTGTTCTGGGCTCCTCGCCCCTGGCCCGTGCCTCTCTTCTGGCTCGCTCGCCTGGCCTGGCTCGACCTTCTGCTTCCCTCCCTCTTTGTCCTCCTCCGGAGCACTGCACAGTCCACTTTCTCTTACCAGGTGGGCAGGCCTTGCGCTGCACTTTTTGGCCTGAGCACCATCCAGACATGGAATTATGGAGTCACCAAGTGTCCAGTCTCTCCCGACCCCTGCCCTCTTGCTCCTTCCTGAACCCGTCCAGAACCCAGGAGTCCTATGGATGCACCTCTGGCTTCCATGGAGCTCAGAAAGACCTCCCCCTGCAGAAGGGGGCTACAAGGGGGAGCCTGGGTCCCTGTCCCATGGTGGAGCTGAGCAGGGAGGGCCCGCTGGGGTGCAGGGACTGTCACCTCCCAGCACTGTTCTCTGGGCCCAGCCAGCTGCAACGGGGGTGGGAGGAGCAGGGGTCCTGGCAAAAGGGTCTTCAGGGCTCCTAAGTAGCTGCGCCTGTGTCCCCCGACATGTGTGGATCCGTGTGCCATGTGTGGGCTGGCTTGTGGTGGGTCACATCTAGATCTCTGGTCACCAACGCTGGGCTGCAGGAGTCCCCGGCCCTGAAATGGGTCCCAGAGAGGTGGAGGGATGATCGCCAGGGCCAGGAGACCTAGTGGACGGGCTGTGGGGCTGTGGAGAACTTTTGGGTAACCAGGGGGCCAAGAGGACCTATATCTTCTGGATCCCCTAATCATTTAGGGGAGTAGGGAGGCAGTAAGTGGAGGCTGATGGTGGTGTGGTGGCGATATGTATAATGAGGCCCTCTAAAAGGGGGAGCAGGGGAGTGAGCTGGAAGCAACCACCTCCTCCTTCCCACACAGGGCCCAGGGCTCAGGCTGGCTTTGGGGACCTGCCCTGCAGTTCCCAGTCTCCAGCCTGAGAAACTTAGCCCTCAGCAAAAGATGATTATAATGTACTTGACTAATGCCTGTATTTTCCTGTTTAACATACATTAATCCAAGTAACAAAAAAAAATCAATATTGCTAACAACATTGCAAACAAATCCTAGTCTCTCTTATAGAAAAACCTTCTCGGATTTTCAGTCACTCCTACCCCCTTGAAGTTTGTTATTCCCCTCTGGTCCACTGGTAGCTACTGGAATTCGATCCTGCCTTTCATAGTCCTTCTCTTAAATCCCAGATTTTTATTTTTTCGCCATGGTAGGGGCATCGTGAGACCCCTCAAGTCCCAGCCTCCTCTCTCCCAGGGCCATTTGCTCACCTTGTTTCCTTGGAGAGTGCCCTAAGTTGATGGCCAGTGACCTCAGTTTTTATTGTTCCCCTGCCTAACAAAACCCCAGAGGTGCCAGCCCAGTGGGTCCCCAGGAGCAGAGGCCCCACCCCTGACTTCCTGCCATGTGCCCCCTGCTAATCTCAGGTGGTTGCTATGAGTGGGCGTTCATGATCCTTAGAGTGATTATTTTTTAAAAATTGGTGTTTTCCACCTGGAAGGAATAAACCAGAAGAGCTGGCTAATGAAGGAACTTAAGTTTGCAAAACACTGTGAATAATTTAGTATTGTATTTCAAGGGGGAAAAAAATAGCTTTCTTAAATCATCCCCGCAATATAAATTGCAGACTTATAGTATAGTCCTGGTAAGTCTAAATTTTTAAAGGAGCAATATTCAAAGAGACATAGATGTCTGTATTAATTATTTATTCGCCGGTGCCTTCCTTCGTTTCTAACTTATTATTAATTAGGCGCCTCTAGTCTTTCGCAGAGCGCTCCACTGAGCCGGTTGCAGCTTTAAATATGAATTAAAAGCAAATCCAAGCTACTGTAATGCGAAAATTATTCCGTGTCTTGCATGGCAGAGATGAATAGCTGCGTGGATCAATACCGTGAAACTCGGCTCCCAACGACAGGGTTATTGATAGCTTATATTAATGATGTTAATGATGGAAAAAGGAAAACAACGGTCCACCCGACTTAGAAACTTTTTAGCCGCTGAAACCCCGCAATAAAAACGGGAAGGGGGCAGGAATCGGGCTTAAGTGTAATAAGAAAATTATTTATGAAACCGGATAAATGACTTCAGAGCCCTGATGCATCTGAACCAAAGGCTCCTGGCTCCGGGTAGCCTCGGCTCCAGCTGGGGAGACCGCGAAAGCCCCAGGGCGCGGAGCTGGGCGCGGGGACCCTGCACCTCCGGGCGCGCGCCCTCCTGGTCCCCGCCGGGACTCGCTGGGGCGCCGCGTGGGAGCTTTGGGGAGCTGCTGGCCAGGGCTGGTCCCTGGGGAGCCGAGTCAGTGGGGCCCAGGTCCTAGGCTTTGGCCGACTTCCTCACTGGCTGTCTTGGCGCCCGGCCTGGGAGGGGAGTCCAGCGCCTAGGCCGCGTGGGAGCCGGGTTCGACTCTGCCCGCTTGGCCGGGGCTCGCGGAGTCCCCCAAATGCACACGGGGGGCCGGCGCCTGAGCGGGAGAGCAGAGCCCTCCCGCGCCTCAGTGACCCTGGCTTCACGGAGCCGGGCGCCTGGCTCCCGGCAGCTCCATCCGTGAGGCCCCTCTGGTGTGCGCCCCAGCCCCCTCCCGCCGGCCCCAATATCGACCCACTGCCCCTTTCCCCCTAGCCGAGGGCCACGGAGAGGGAGGAGGGCGCGGAGTGGGGAAGCGAAAGGTTAAATCCCGACCCCGGAGGACGGCAGCAAAGGTCAGAGCCCGAGGGTCAGCGCGGCCGAGGTCCCCTCCCCCTCCGCGGGGCGCAGTGCGGTCGCCGTCGGGTCCCCTCCCCCAGCCGGGTCTGCGCGCGGGGTGGGGGCGCAGCTGCGGGTCGGGTGCCCTGGATCACTTCTGGAGCTGGAAGCGGAGCTTAGAGGCCTTGGAGCCCAAAGGGAGCAGTGGCAGCAGGAAAGACCCAGGCGGCCAGCGTTGTGGCGATCACAGCTCCCGCCGGAAGCACCTGTAAGGTGCTTCACGGGTCTTTTCAAGTCCCCCTCCCTCCGTCCTGTCCCTCCCTCCCCTCCTCTCCCTCACCCTTTACACCTCGTCTCTCCCAGTTCTCCTCCAGTCCCTCCTCTCTCCTCCCTGCTCCCTTTCATTCCTCCCTCCTCCCCTCCCTCCCCTCTGCACTTCTTTCTTCGTTTCTTTCTTTCTCTTCCCCTTCTTTTCCTCAACCCTTTTCTCATCTTTGCTCCTGGCTCTGTCCTCCTCCCCTCCGCCTTCTCTAGGTGGAGCCTGCCGCGTCCCAGCACCTCTGGGCTCACCCGGCACCAACATAAACTAATCCTGCCCTTGAAAAAGGGGAGACAGGTGAGCCTCGGGGTGTGGGTCCGCCTCTCCCTGCCTACCTTCCAGGGAAAGTGCCTCTTGCTAATGTCCCCAGGGTGCCATCGCGGCCAGCGACATTAGCAAGATTTTTGGCTTGTTTATTTTTATTTTATTAAATATTTAAGCAAAGTGAGTCTCAGGAGCTCTAACCCTAAGAGCACCAGCTGAGCCTTCGCTGTACCAGGCTGTGTACCAGGGCTGAGCCTGCGCTGTATCGCGGGCCCCCTGCCAGCAGAGAACTCCGGCTCAGCTCGGCTGCCTGTTTCAGAGGAGTGGGCTGCACAGGCTTGGCCTCGCCGCCACCGGTCTGCAGGCCAGCAACCTTTCTTCCGAAAAGGAAACACAACAGACACTGCAAAAAATCACTTGATTCTGGAAAAAAATCAATATCGAAATTAGATTTATTGTCTGCTTATGTGATTAAAAATGACAAACTGTTGGCTTTTATTTTCATAAAAAGACAGAGGGCTGAACAAAGTAATTTACCATCGAGTTCTGTGTGTTTGATTGGCCTGGCAGGACAGGGAGGAGGCCGGCGGGTCGGCTGGGAAGCCCTGGTGTGTTCAGCACAGGCTGGGGCAGGGCAGTCCGCAGTCCTCTTGCAGGACCTGCTCTGAGGAGCGGCGAGAAGGGGAGAATTCCCTCATCTCCGATGGGCTGCAGTACCAGGCCAGCTGAGTAGCTCTCAGTTCTGCCTCCTTCCAGAGAAATGCCAGGTGATCTGGCCCCTGCCCCTAACATTTTAACTTAAGTGTCCCAGGTCTTGTTCCCCTAAATAACTCTGAGGTTATTGCTGCTTTATTCCTTTCTGGACCTGAGTAGCAACGAGGGTTTCTGGCTTGCTCAGCTGGCCTCCTGGATCCGCCACTGGCCTGGGAGCCAATGATGACTGCAGAGTCCAGGGCCAGCGTGGGTGTGTCATCTGGCAGTGTGTCCTGGGAGGCTCACAGGCTGTTGGTCTGGGCTGAGACCAGGAGAAAGCCTCTCTGTGGCTGATGCTCCAAGTGCGGTGGGCGGTGTGCACGTTGGAGGAACACCATTGCTTTGGGCGCATGCTGATGACACTCACGCCGGGGGTTATCTCTATGTTAAAAATGAAAAGCCGAAACTAACAAAATGGAGTCCACACTCCCCACCATCCTGGGGCCGAGGGAAAGGGTGGTTCTGCCAAGGCACACTGCAGGAGCTTCACAAGTGGTCTGGCCCTGCCATAGATGTTCGCAGTGCCATTGGAATATCACTCTCAATCTCAGAATGGCCTCCATTGGGGAGCTGATGCTGTTGGGGGCACATGTGCCCGGTGCTCTTTGTGGAACTGGCCCTTGGCCTTCCTCTCCGATCTGCACCCAACCTTGAGGGCTGTCACACACAACTGTGTCCTCTACGGAGGCTCCAGGGACACGGTTCCGCCAAGGACGTCCAGGTCTCCGGGCCCAGGGCTTCAGGAGCTGTGGGTATCGACTCCTTGCTCCTGGAAATGGTGATAGGCCCTTCAGATGCCCCATCCTCGGGGCCAGCACAACCTGGGCGGGTCGTCTTCCCCCCATGCTGCTGGAATGGAGGCCTCGAGGATGCCGGAGGACAGAGCAGGACAGAAAGTGGCCTGGGTTTTGTGGCACCGGCTCCTCCCAGCACGAAGGCAGAATCTGCGGCCAGCAGCTTCCCAGGAAACAAACCCTCTGGGTCCTCTCTGTAGCCCGGACAGCCCCAGCGTGGGAGCAGCTGGCCCGGGGTCAGAGGTCAGGCCATCTATGGACGCTGGGTGCCCACTGCATGCAGGGACAGCAGACGTGACAGTGCCCAGCTCCCCGCGCTCTGCCCTGCTGCAATGACCTGCGGTCTGGATGGGGTGGAGTGGGCTAGTGCGGTGAAATTTAGGAAATTATACCCAGACCATAAAGCCACTCCTCTAGATACTTTTTTTGAGGCAGGGAGGTGTTAATGATTTAGGGTTAATGATTTCTCCAAGTGTCCACGTTGGGGGTAGTGGTGACCGTAGGATTGAGGAGGAATCCACTGTTTGCCTTACTTCATTGCCTAACATGGCAAGAGCTGAAAAGAAGTTGCCAGGACGGTTATCAGAGGCAAACGAGTGTGCAGCTCTGTTCCAAAGAGGCTGGCCTTTTGCTGGCCAGCAGAATAAAAAGCAGGTTTCTACGAATGTCTGCGTGGGCCACTGTACTGAACGCGTCTCCGTGGGCTCCCGAGTGAAGGCTCCGTGCACTCCTTTCAGCTGCGTCGATGCTCTCAGCCGCAGCTCTGGTGATGACAGAGCAGCCAGTAGTTAGAATTCGCTCTCCAACGAAAGTGTGGTCAATAGAATTCTTGGTATCAAATGAGCAATAATTTGCTGTGGCTACAAGCTAGATAATGAAAGATGTTAGTGGGATCAATAAAAAATGAAAACACTTTTACTTACATCTTGAGTTACTGTTTTAAGAGAGCAAGAGAGGCAACAAACCCAAAGCTAAGTTCACAGCCTTCCTCTCCTGAACACAGTGGCAGAGGCAAGGGAGCCCCGTGGCCCACCGTCTGGTCCAGCAGAGGCTGTCTGGGCCGCTACCTTCTCCTGCCCGCAGAAAAGTGGATTTCAGCACGAAGTCAACCCCTAGAAACTAGGGACAATTTCAGTACCACAGCGCTATCCCCTGGGCGGGGAAGGCGGAAATAAACTGAATTGTTTTCCACCAGGACTAAAGGCCGCCTAGATGGCTGTAGTTTACTGAAAGACTATGCAAATGTCCCCAAGCAGAATTGTCACTTGAAAAGTCTCAAATAGCCATTTGACCAATCGGTCCACCAGGGCCTGTGCTCTTTGGTTGTACAAAGAGTGGCACAGGGAAACAGTTTCTTTGGATTTATTTTGTGCTGTCATTACAATTTGGAAAATTCAGAGCCTAAACTCTCTGTCTCTCTTTTTTCAGGCAAATTATTCTCCCCATCTTCTGGCACAGTCATTTCATCTGTCCAGCGTATTTCCAGTTGGTGTTGGATTTATTTGTCCTCCCCAGTCTGCTTTACAACTACTGAATCCCAAATTCTTCTGCTTATCTGATCGTTAAGAATCCTATTCTGAAACGATCAAAGAAAAACTCTTATTTTAAGAACATACCGAGATTTTTAAAATGAGAAAAACACCTCAAGTGCTCTGCATAAAACAGGCGCAACGAAAAGGCTCAGGGCCAGACAGCTTCAGAGCCAGTATCAGTCAAGAGCGCTCCAAGACGCGGGTCCGGAAGCCTCCTCGGGCTTAAGGAGAGCGCATTCTCCTCACCGCTTGAGAAACAAAGCAAAACAGGAATTTAGCCGCCGCCCGAATGCCCTCGACAGAGGGGCTGGCGGGACGCCTCCGAGTTAACCTGCAATTCTGCAGGGTCAGGGCCGTGCGTGAGCGGCTTCCCGGGGCTGGGCTGGGTTTGGAGAGGCCGCCGAGGTTCAGACGCCGTGCCGGGCCTGGGCAGCGCAGCCGCGGTCCAGTCTGGAGACGCCCAGCGCGGGCTCGGCCGGCTCGAGGTGCGGGTGTGTGGCCCGGCCCACGCGGGTCGCGCCCCGCACCCCCAGCACGCGGCCCGCGGCGCTCGCGCAGGCCCCGGACTCGCGGGAGACCTGTTGGGGCTGGCGGGCCGGGGCGCAGGGAGAGGCAGGGGACGCCGCCCCGCCCCGCCCGGTGGCCGCGCGCCCCGCAGCCCCGCGACGCTCTTCCCCGCCGCCCACGCCCGCGAGGCCGCTTACCCGCGAGGGCGCGTCGCGTCGGGGCCCGCGGTCGCGTTCGCGTCCAGGATGTGCCCCTGGAGGGAGAGAAGCGGGGGTCAGCGCGCACCGTTTCGCACAGGAATCGGGAACTGGGGCGCAGTTTGCAGCCGGGTCCTCGCCCCACCGTGCCCACCCCGCCCGCGGGGAGCGGACCGCGGCGCCGGCCGCGCAGGTGGTACCTGTCCTCCGCGCGGTCCGCGGCGGGGCCCCGGGCGCCCTCGGCTCAGCCCCGGTGCCGGCGGACATCGGCTCCCTCCGCTCCGCGCTCGCCGCGCGCCAGTCCGCGGCCGTGACGGTTCCACCCTCCCGGGACGGAGGGAGGACGGCAGCGCCGGGGAGCGCCCGGCCTCGCTGCGCGGTCGGCGGCGGAGTCGGGCGCGGGGCCGCTATGCAAATCGGCGCGATCGAAGGTTCGATCCGCGCGCGGAAGTCGATGTCAGCTCCCTGTGCATTAGGAGCCCGCGCCTGCGGGGGAGGCGGATTTTTTTTTTTTTTTTTTTTTTGCTTACGTGTATATTTTCCTGCACTAATTAAAAAAAGAAGAAGAAAGAAAGAAAAAAACAAACACTGAAGGTGGGGCCTCGCCGGCCGGGCCCGGAGCCCACGCGCGCGGGCGGGGTGTGGGTCCCCGCAGCGGGGGCGGACTTGCCCGAAACCCAGCCTCGGGAAACGGGTCGCGTGCTTCGCAGCCGGCGGCGGCGGCGGCGGGGGCTGGGCGGCCAGGCGCGAGTCCTAGACGCCGGCTGCGGATCAATACCCGCGCGCTGCAATCCCAGTAATTGTAGGGCTCCAAGCTTTGATTTTAAAGAAATAGGAGCCTGGCGCGGAGGCGTTGCGGCTGGGCCTCTGGGGCGCCCACCTCTGGGCCGCAGGCTCCGCGCAGCAGTGGGCGCAGGCCCGGAGCACTGGGCCACCAGGGGCTGGCGTCCTGGCCTTGGAAAAGGAGCGGTGTACGCCCCTTGCCGCCTCCTTTTAGGGCCAGGCCTAGCCACCTCCTGGCTCCGTGGAGCTCTGGACCCCGAGGCAGCCAAGGCACCAGGACCCCATTCCCCTGGGAGCGCACAGCCCCGACCCCACGCCCCTGACCCCAACTCCAGTATGGTGGGGACCTCTGGGCCGAGCCTGGCCTCCGTGCCGCCGGCCGCTGCAGCTTCTGGCTCCCCTGAAAATGACCATCTGTCATTCAATTAAAGTTTCAGGGCAGCTGATGGGGGAGCCAGGGTCAGCGACCCCAGGACAAAACGGCCTGCTGCCTGGGATAGAAGAAGTTCAAATGTTAAATGCGCAACATTGTGCCCTGTCCTGTCTCGGTCCCCACCGGGCCTCGGGTCCAACCGTGGACAGCAGCGGGGTGAAGGGCAGCGGTCATTAGCACTTAGATTTCAGCTCTGGGCCAGGCTCCTTCTGTTGGGCTATTTTGACCAGAGAACCTTTAACCCTTCACATGGAGCCACTCTCCAGGGAAGGACAGATTGTCCAAGGGAGGCGAGAGAGGGAGAGCAGAGGAGTTGGCGGAAAGGGGATGCAGACTGTTCCTGGTCGCTTCTCCGTGGGCCACGCAACTGACCCGCCTGCAGGACAGAAGCAAGTTCATTGTCGCCAAAACAAGCTGGACGGCCTTCAGAAAATTTGCATTTCAGTTTTGGAGAAGAGCTGCATGTATTAAAGGTGGTGGAGCTGCTGGGCCAGGTTGGGCAGAGCGGACCACACTTTCCTTCCACAACTAAGCCCCAGTGGGAGTGGTAAGCAGCTCCAGCTAGCTGCAGACTAAGGGGCTGGATGTGTGGGTGACAGAGTGTGCCCCTGACAGTCATTTACAGTTGCAAATAGCTGGGGCAGTTGGCCTTACCCTTTTGAGACTTTCCTCTAATAAAATGAAGGAAAGAACAATTGTGACTAATGCAATTTACAAAAGACACGAAGCCCGCATGGGCTGTGGGCACTGGTATTAATGTGCTTGGCTTCTCCACACCAGACTGGAGAAACAGCCACACCCTTAGTTTTCCGTGGAAGATTCAAGGGTGCCTCTTAATTACTAACTGAAGCCTGAAAGCAGCTCTATTAGCAAGATCCCACTGCAAGGCTTGGAGATCTAAGTCCTTGAGCAGGTTGGTTAGCCACAGAGGAAAGACCCAGGACTTCTAGCATCTTACCATGAAGCCTGGTCCCTACTTTTTGGAAGTAACTATCAGGCAATCAATGAATCAATCAGACATTCAGCACTGAACCACCTTAGCAAATTTTTCATTGGATAACAATGAATAATGCATGGCCCTCCAGTATATTGACTGTGGTAAATGGTCTTTAAGGTAAGGTGCGGCAACAAGTACCTTTAAATAAAATCAAAATAAAAAGTTTACCACGATCATAATAAATTGTTCAGTCATCTTCCTATTGACCCACATAGCATCTTTCTGCAGGAGCATTTGGAGTTATTTTTTTCCCCCTTACAAACAGACCAGAACAAATTGATGAATTGAGCTTTCACTATGCTAATTTAGACATTATAAATATTTAATTAACATCCCTAATAGCCAGTCATAGAGGGCCCCAGCTCTACTTTACACTCTTCTTAATCTAAAGTAAATGCTTTTCCCATTAATAGCCTGATGCCATTTTAGCAGCTTCCTTGGTAAGAGGGCCCTAGCTGGTCCAAAAGGAGGGGCAGGGCAGCCTGCAGTAGGCAGGGACTCCTTCCTGTTCTGGTTTGGAAAGGGCCCAGTCTCTGCAGGCTCCTGCTCTCCCAGCTCTTGCTGAAGTGAGGCTGTCCCAGGACTAGGAAGGAGCGCTCAACGCCGTGTTTTCAAGATAACGTAATCTTTTGAGGTCGAACTAGAATAAAAATGTATGTGTTTTATTATTTTTACATTTTAATGCTAATTAGTCCATGTTTGCAGTGCATAAGGATCACATTCCTCGGAGGGGAGGAGCTGGTCTATGTAAACGACCCATCTCAGTTCTTTTTACTTCCCTCCCTCTCGCTCCAGTTCTTGGTCCCCTTCCCATCTGCACCAGCTCCGTCTCCTGGTGTTCTATTATCAGTCTTTTATTTTGCTCTTTGATTTATTTATACCTTGGGTTTCTCATGTAAGAGAAACCGTCTGATATTTAAAAGTGTATGTGTGTTAGTAAGGTTTGCATTAAAAAGCGGATCATAGATAATGGATGGCATATTTCTGACCATGGAATAGGGTAGGTTTTCTAATGAAAAGTGTGGCCTGAGACGGGGTCGTTTTTGTCTGGGCCTCAGAGCTACAGACTGAATGAGAAAAGAAATTGCTTGGCATACAGAGACACTCAGGAAATATTGGGTGAATTTGTAAAAGATGCCTGAAATTAATTAACCTTTCTCTGTTCTTGGAGTCTCTACAGTTCTCTGTCATCGAAACACAACGTTGCAAAAGGACTTGGCGACGTCGTTTGTCTCGTCGTTCCTTGATCTAGCAGGGGAAGCTGGTGGTAGACCCGGTGATCCTGGAACTCAGCTGTCCCAGAGCCCTGAGTCATAAACTCTGATTCCTGCAGTGTCCTTGTGCGGTTTATAAGGGTTCCAGAAACAGCATCATATTTCCCCCGGGGCAGGAATCAGGTCAGAACTGAGAGTTCAAGAAATTAGAAACTCTGCGGGCTGCTCTGACGCTGGGGCCAGAATCTGCAGATGCAGGACGTTGCACAAATAGCCAGAGAAAGGAGATGACACCGCAGATGATGTACAGCTTCGGGAAGATGAGCCATCCTAGCCTGGGAGTATTTCTCAAGGAATTTCAGAAAACGGAATTGATGTGTTTTGCATGTTGCTGGTTATAGAGAAGATAGCAACCCTGAATTATTCTTTTTATTTGCCAGCACAGAATAAATATGTGCTACTTAATATAATATGCATATTAGTACTGACATGATAGATATTTGTCTAGATGGAGCAAACATTCCAGTAAAATCACATACTTTTTTGATTTTTGGTGCAAATCACAGTTTCCCTTTTGTTTCTGGTGCTCAGTGGCAAGGCCCAGCTAGAGAGGCTGCCTGGACAGCGTGGCTGGGCCTGTTCCTGGCAGCAGGGAGCAGACAGGAGTGGCCCTGGCAGCTCCTCAGCCCTTCCTTCCTCTGCTCTCTTCCTCCTCAGCCCTTTTCCTCTGACCCTGCCATCTTCTGTTTCTACTTTGTGATGACTCATTAAATAGAAAGGGTTGCAGTGGCCAACCCCCGATATTTTGTTTCGAGACCCTTCTTGGCTTTCAGGGATGTGTCCCTCAGGGTTCCTTCCTAAGGATGCAAGCTCCATGGGATGCGGGGTGCAGCTCCTGTGTGCCCCAGCGAGGGAGGAGCCTGTGCAGTGCCTAGGGAAGGCTGCGCTTGTCCTAGACACAGGGAGGAGAGTGGACAAGTGTCAAGCTTGCTTGGCCGTCACTGCCCAAGAAGCAATCTTTGTTGTCGATCTGAGGGAAGCAACACTTGGTGCATTTCAGAGGTCTGAAGCAGCTTGGAGGGAGGGTGGGTAGGTGCTCAGGGATAGGGAGGTTGTCCCTGAAGGCTTTACCCACGACCTCTTCTACGCGGGGAGACTGGGTGGGGCAGGTGATGTGAGGATGGGGAGGCGTGGGGGCCGAAAGCATTGGAGCCCTGTGTGAAGGCTGTGCATCCCGCGTGTCCCCTGGCAGCCATGTGGTTGCGGCCCAAGCAGAAAGCCCCGGGCTGTGAGGGGTCTGTGCCCAGCAGGGCTTGGCTTTATCACTAACAGCAGGGAACCCACAGACTTCTCAGCCCTGGAGTCAGAGGACTGATGCATTTGTTGCTTAGGAAAATAATGGGACAGGAAGGAAAACCTCAAAGTGACAACAACCAATGAACACAAAACTGGCATCCCTGTTTTCGATATAGAAAACCTCAATCCATGAATGAGTTTCCCACATCTCTGTTTTTCTGATTTCATCGCAGAAAAATCACAGTATTGAACTTGAGGAGTTTTCCTGTTTATGACATTTCTGTCACCTTTCCTCCCGTCACCACACACGCTCTGTGGCTTTGCCTTGGGTGCTGCTGTTGCTCTGTGGTGAGCTTGCTTGGGGTGGACAATCTTGTCCTGGAATGGAGACGCTGCCTTAGCCTGAAGTGTAGCTCCCACTGCCACCATATTCCACAGAGTGACTCAAAAACTCTTGAAGAGTAGTGCAATGTCTTCCGGAGAGTGTCCCCAGCCCTGGGGCAAGGGCAGTTGTCCTGCACTGCACCTCACACGAGGACTTCCTGTCTCTCAGAGGCCTCTCCTGGCCTCTCCGAGGGGTCTCCCCACCCCTACTCTTCTGCAGGGTCTCTCCCTCCCCTCCCTCGGGCTCACAGGCTACCCCTTTAGAAGCCCATTCCCGGGGCAGTCCCACGTGGGGCATGTAGCGTGGGCTCACGCTCTCTGGAAGGGCATCCCTGCTGGAATTTTGGGGGAAGCCTCTGTCTCCTTAGACCTGGGGAACAGAAGGTATCCCCAAACATCAGGCTTGGTAGACTCTGTGCTGGGAGAGGTGAGCCTTGGGCCTTGGTTCCCAGGACTTGGGGAAGTCCCCAGACATTTTGGACATGGCTATGAGCCCATGGTGTGGGCAGAAGGGCTGGACTAGGAACCAGGGATTTTCTCTGTGCCTTCCACTATACATGAAATTTGGAGTCAGCCAAGACTGCAGAGCAGGGAGAGAGGCCCTGAGGTCACTGGTCTGTCTGTCCTCGAGCTAGGGCAGGCAACCCTCCATCACTATTTTTAGTGCTGGTGGCCAGTTCAGTCCTCCCATGTTTAGGGGAATCTGATTCTAAGCAGTAATCCAATTCCCTGCCCACTCTGCGGCCACCGTCCCTTTCTTCTGCGGTAGCAAACCTGTGTTGTTGGACATAGCAATGAACCCAGGTAGCCCTAGTATCTTGTCCTAGGACCTCCAGGAAGTGCTTCAAAGGAGCTAGAATCAGCTGAGATGTGTGACCTTTGACTTTTGTCCCCCTCATGCCTGGATCATGGACTTGATGGCTGGAGTTATAGTGATCTTTTTGGAGTAGAGGGCAATTTTGAGGATGAAAGCTCTGTGCTAAAGATGGTGCAGTGGAAATATGGAAGGAGCCTGGCTCCCCATGACCACGGCCGTCTTTCAGCCCTTGGTGTACCTCTAGAATTCTTTTTCATGATGGAGAAATAGGCCTCTGTCATATGTCAGCCCAGGTTATATCAGATCTGTGAACAGAAGTCAAGAGTATTCCTAAGTGATTGCCCCTGACCTTAGTCCTGGTGGGGGTGGGAGGGGGTTTTAGGTCACTCCGTCAAAGGGACATTGTGTGTGCGTGCTTTCTTCCCCGTGATCGTCTACAGCTCACATGTGGGGCGGTTACTTCTCTTTTTGTCTCCTTGCACACAGGTACCTTTGGCTTCTCGTGACTAATCCTAACCCTGGTCTTTATTCTACATCTTCCCATTCATACATCCTCTTTTATTTTCCACTGTTTCTCGTTTGAAATGAGTTTGGATTTTCTATTTCTTAAACCAGTCATTCATTACTAACGCTCGTAAGCTTCCAGTCACTTCATTTGGTCTTTACATGCAGTCGTGCCTGAGCGTTTACAGTTTGAAGCATCTATTCTCAAATGATAAAATATTTTATCTTTATTTCTTCCTTGTAGTGATGTAAAGAAGAAATAAAAGTAAAGCAATTTATGTGTGGACTAGTAAGTTATAATATCAATGGATTTTATTTCAAGATAGCAAAGATGACATAACAAAATATCTACTACTAAAGAGGGTTTTGGGTTTGACTGGGTTGAGTGACGCTCTTTGGACTCCTGCCTTGCAACACACCTGGGTTGCCGGCTGTTGAGGCAGGCTGCGTCCACGCAGGGCTTAGAGCAATAGGAAGGCGTACACACACTCTGGGAGGACGGACCCAAGCTAGGAGCCGGGCTGCCCTGGGTGCTGGGTCCGCAAAGCCTGCAGCCCCTGTCTCCTCTGAAACAGTGTTAGCTTTTTCCGGTGTGATTCGTCCCCTTCCGTTTCAGATTTACTGATAAAACTGTCCCCAGATCTGCAGAGAACTCTGTGCAACTGCCCTTGGTGTTTCTTGTTGCTCTTATTTTCCTTCCGGAGCACGTGGCTCCAAGCCAGCGACTTGTGATAGAGTCGGACCCGGGCACACGTCACAACGTGCGTGGATGGTGGCTCACTTGACTAAGACAAAGTTGGGCTCCTGAAAAAATTGATTGAATACATGAAAACATAGATCCTCTCCCATCCTGTATGTGTTTTAGAAATTCAAGCCTCGTAGGCACTGCAATTGTACAGCGTGAGAGGAAAGTGAATCCTAGGAAGGAAAGTGAAATGGGACGAGACAGAACTAATACTTTAAGGAAAAAAACTCTTAAACATATGGTGCTTCTTAAATTTGTGTTATGGAATCCATTTTTTTTTTTGTGGGTACTGGGGGTCGAACTCAGGACCTCGTGCTTGCCAGGCAGGCTCTTAAGCTGCTGAGCTATCTCACCAGCCTCCATTATTTTTAAATAGACCAAAATAAATGACCAAAAATAAAGTTCCAGCAACTTGTCTGGATTTTAGAGCATGACTCAAAGTTAGGTTCTTAGGAGGAGAGGGTGGACTGGCAGGTGGAGCTCTGGAGCTTTACCTCCATTCAAACCAGAATCAATCCATTATATAAAATATTTTTAATACTATTTTAGATAATACTTTGTTTGGATAAAGAATTTGTCTCCAAGTGCAATAGGAAGTCACTGTCCAGTGCTTCATGTTGAATTCAAGCAGGCACAAAAAACTGGTGTCTTCAGTGCCTCTGGGTAGTCTTTTTTTTTTCCTTTTTGAGACAGGGTCTTAGATGCAGTTCAGGCCGGCCTCAAACTCAAACTTGTAGCAATCCTCCTGCCTCAGCCTCCTGAGTGCTGGGATTACAGGAGTGCACCACCACGCTCAGCCAGCCTCTGGGTAATCTTGTTTTTCTCATTCCTAGAAAAATCTGTGATTATTAACAAGGGAGTAAATACAATGAGACATTCTCTTTTACAAATTAACTTTAGCATTCAAACAAAAATAAATTTTGACCCATACTGGTAAGAATATTCTATTTGTCTTTTGAACTCTTAGTTTTGTTCTGAAATGTCAAAGATCCCTAACTAGATATTTGACATTAGAAAATTAATGATAGTCCCTTATTGACATGGGCGGTTTATGTATTTCGAGACCTTCTTACCATAATGACGATACAAATACAATTTTTCTCTGTAGAGATAATCCTGAATTGGGATAATGTCATAATTTTTAGAGATATTAGGAGATGGCAGAGACATTTAAAACATAGGTTTAAAAATGAATGCAAGAGACATAACATCCTAGTTCTTAAAACTTCCTGCAAAACAGGGCATGTATTTGATTGTGACTTAATATCACACTGTAGGACAAATTATAGCCTGTAGTTCTATTAACGATCAGTGTGGAACAGATATGGCCATTTCGTGTGTTATGACTTCTCTGTTTCAGTTTTCCAGTTGCCAAAGAAGAACAAGATATCTGCCTGCTTGCTCCCGATTTTAAGTATAAGGCTCAAACATGGAGATACAAATGTTAGATTTAAATCAAAAGACAGAGATGGGTGGTATTAGGATAATTCTTCCATTTGGCTGGATAATCCTTTCATTTATTCTGTTTTTGGGTGGTATGCCATCTCCCTTCTGCTAACTCCAGCAAAGTTTAAATATATTTGCTGACAATGAATAGATGTATCTATTAAGGTGGGCTAATTTGATAGTCAAGGCATAGTAATTGAGGGCTACAGGGACACAAAACAAGATGGGAAAATCGGGCAGGGGTCTGGCCATGCAAGGTACTGTGGGCAATGATGGAGACATTGTATTGTATTCCAGATTCAATGTGAAGTCATTGGAAACAAAGTCAAAAACAAAGAGGACGAAGGGGAAGGGGAAGACGAAGATGGAGGAAGAGAAGAAGGAGGAGATGGAGAAGAAGAAAGAAGAAAGAAGAAGAAAAAGAAGGAGAAGAAGAGGGGGAGGAAGATTGCGGAGCTGGGGATCGAACCCAGGGCCCGGCACATGCTGCCACATGCTAGGCAAATCTTCCAGCCCTAAGATTTTTAACACAGTGTGACATGTTATAATTTGAGTTTTACAAAGTTCCCTCTGGCTGCTCTCTGGGGAATGGAAGGTGAAGGATCAAGAGTGGAAGTGGAGTTTCAGTCGAGGGGGGAGGGTTTGGGCCGAGGTAGTGGCAATGGTGGGTAGAAAAATGGGAATTTTGGAATGGAAGTGGGGCTTCGAGAAGCTGCAGCAGAACTGGAAGGCAGCAGTGAGGGAAACAGTTTTCTAGACACCCATGAACATCTTCGGCTGCAGGGACCGGGTAGACGTTGGTGTCACTTACTGATCCGGGGAGATTGGGGGAGGAGCGCAGTTTTTTTGAGGGGGGAGAGGAGAAACACACAGGCCTCATTTCCTGTTTTATATTTGAGGAACCTTTCATACTTCTTCATCTCTTGCTATGACAGATGGCAAAATACAGGGCAGCCATCAGAGGTCGGTTTCATGCTATGGAACTGGCAGAGTGGGTAGATTGAGTCGTGCGCTCCTTGTACATCGCGCTGTGTGTTTTTCTGAAGACCTCGCGTTTAAAAGGCTTTGTTTATTGTTTAGGGATTTTGTCGAGGTGCTGTAATGTGTCAGCTCGATGGGATGGTTAGGGAAGAGTGCGTCTGTGCTCCGGAAACTGCAGGAATGTGCTCGTGGGGGGGAGATCACTGCTGCAACACAGCCATGGAATTCCTCTTCCTCCTATGACTGAAGGTGCAAGGTGGCAGAGCCGTGGTGGCCCGGAATCTTTAGCTATTGTTGGAGATCTTAGGTCAGCAGGTAGACTATCTGCTGGAACAAACTAACCTCAGAACTTTCAATGGCTCCCCCCAACAGCATCTAACGTGGATGGTCTTGGTTGGTGGCTGTCCCTCACTGCTGTCACTCAGGGAGGCTGGCCCTTCCAGCTTGGCATTCTGGGATGGAGCCTCCACACTGGCTTGGGAGGCAGGGGACAGAGTGAGGACCACTCACAGGAGGACGTATGCTCAGGTGCAGGAGTGCCACGTGCCGTTTCACCTCCGTTCCCTCGCTCAGCCCTGTCTAGCGGAGTTTAGCTTTGGTCCAGGAGGAACAGGGAATAACGAGAGTCCCGAATCCTTTGGTTCTGAAAGGCCCTACTCTCGAGGACTCAGTCCATCCTTTGTGGTTGCTAAGGCCACCTTGATTTGAGGGAAAAAGGTTGAGAACACTGCCTCCAACACTTGGCTCTCTCTTTATCTTACTTTTGAAAATTAATGCTTCAGTTCTTTTTTCTAATAAAAATCTCATCTTTACACCCAAACAGGTTCTTCCGCCTATGTATTGCGTCTTACCCAATAGATTTACTACTGGTCAAGTCTTCCATTTGGAACATTTTACGATGTTGAAATTCAACATCCTTTGACTTACAATAATGGCAAGTTTTGCTCAACCTAATAGAAGGTTCAATACAGTTTAAATATCTCCCTTTTCTCTTTCTTTTTTTGACTTTAATTGGTCTCCACATCTGGATGTTCTTCTAGACAAATGGGCAAAGAATTTGCACAGGTATTTCTTCAGAGAAGATGTAGAAATGGCCACTAAGCACATGAAGAGATACTGAACATCTTTCGTCCTTAGGGAAATGTAAACCCAGACCCCAGCGAGGTACCACCTTTCCCACTAGGATGGCTGCAATGAAAAGATGGAAAATACAATAAATACGAGTGTTGTTAGAGCCGGTGTGGAGGAACTGGAACCTTACGCATTGCTGATGAGCATGCAACATGGTGCAGCTGCTTTGGAGAAGTTTCACATTTCCTTAGCAACTGTAGTACATCCGTACAATAGGATATTATTCAGCAGTAAAAAGGAAGTAGGCGCTGGTGTTCACATTACAGTGTGAACATACGACGAAAACATGGCTTGAGTGAAAGAAGCCAGACTCAAAAGGCCATATAGTGTATGATTTCATTTCTGTGAAATATCCAAAATAGACAAATAAGTAAAGATAGAACATAGATTAGTGGTTGCCAGGGTCTGGTGTTGGAGGGGGATGGGAGGTGATTGCTGGGGTATGGAGTTTCTTTTCTGAGTGCTGCAAATGTTTGGAATAAGATAGTGATGATGATTTCATAACTTCTGAACATAGGAAAAGCCACTAGCTTTACCACTTTTAAGATGAGTTTTATGGTATAGGAAATATATTCCAGTAAAATAAGATAGATGCATAACATGTATTTTGCAGATAGTTAAATATGCAAAAGATAGAAATTAAAAAAAAATGAGTTAGGCTTGTTAGTTTGGGTCTCTTTCTGAGTTCTTTATTCTATTCCGTGGATCTGTGTGTATTCATAGCTAATATCATACTATTGTGGTTACCGTACCATACAGTTAGCCTTACTGTTGGGCAGAACAGTTTCTTCCTCTTTATTCTTTTGATCAAGATTGTTTCAGGTATTCTAGGGCCTGTTTCTTTCCATATAAAGTTTTAGAATAAGCTTATCTTTATCTAGAAAACTCTTGCTTGGATTTTTTGTTTTTGCGGTGCTGGGGATTAAACCCAGGACTTTGCACATACTAGGCAAGTGCTCTACCACTAAGCTATGTCCCCAGCCCACTTGCTTGGACTTTAATAGGAGTTAACACTAAACCTTCATGTCAGCTTGAGAACTGACTTCTTTGTTGAGTTTTCCAATTCATGAACACAGTATTTTGATTTCTATTTATTCAGGCTTCCTTTGATTTTTTAATTATAATCTTGTAATCTTCAGCATGTAGGACCTGTGAACATTTAAGTTAATATGTAAATATTTTATTTTCTTTAAGGTGATTATAAATGGTATCACATTTTAAATTTCAATTTCTGCATGTTCTTTGTGATTGTGTACATATGTGGCTGAGTTTTGTGTGTTCACCAATACTGTACATTCCCTGGAATTTTTTTCTGGTGGTACTGGAGAGTGAACTCAGGATCTTTGCACTGAGCTACATTTCCCACTCCTTTTAAGGATTTAAAAAAATTTTTTTTGAAACAGGTTCTTGCTAAGTCACTAAATTGCCCAGGCTGGGCTTGAATTTGACATCTTCCTGCCTCAGCCTCCCAGAGTCCTGGGATTACAAGAATGGGCCACCACTTCTGGCTTCCTTGGATTTCCTACCTGGACAATCATGTTATTTTCAAACAGGGGTAAGATTTATTTATCTTTCTAATCTCTATTTGAAAACTTTCTGTTTCCAACCTTGGTGCATGGCCAGTACTATGTTCAATATGGGTGGTGACTGTGGACATCTTACTTGTTCCTAATCTTAAAGGTAAAACATTAAGTTTTCACCATAATGTATCATAAGGGTTTTTTATAGATGCTCTTTATCAATTTGGGGTTAAATGCAGCTTTTTGGGTTTAATTGGAGATCTTGTTGATTTCCGCTGAAAAGAGCTTGCTGTGTTTACATCCTTCCCGTTAGCATCTGAAAATGTTGCCCACACATTTTTCCCAACACATTTCTTTCAATTTCATGGTCTTTATCAGTCTGCTATGTAAAAGAGTTTCTCATTATTAGTCTTTTAATGTTTTTATGTGAGCAAATTTATCTATCATTTTCTTTACAGTCTTTGAAATTTTTATCATTTCCTGCCAAATCTCCTTATTTCAATTTTGTAATTTCCTTACATGTTTGATCCTAAGATTTAATTTTTTTTTTTATGTGGGTACCGGGAGTCAAACTCAGGACCTCGTACTTGCCATCAGGTGCTTATGCCACTGAGCGATATCACTGGCCCTTTTTTTCCTTTATGTGGGTACCAGGAGTTGAACTCAGGACCTCACGCTTGCCAGGCAGGCGCTTACACCACTGAGCCATCTCACCGGCCCCTAAAATTTAATTTCTATTTAAACCTCTATCAGGGCTGTCTTGGTCTTCCCAGACATAGACAAGGCACTTCAAGATACCATGCTGTTTCTTTTCCTGTCTGCAACCAATGAAAATGCTGCCACCAACTTCTCCCACAATAATCACAGTCTGTTTAGTTCTTGTCATGAAGGAATGATTCTCATAATACAAATTTCTAAGGTCAGTGCAGGCAATCCAGTAGGAAAACACACTGAAGTGTGAGCTCCCGGAAGTGTGGTGATGAGGCGTAGATTTTGAGGCAGAAGACCTGGATTCAAGTATTATACTCACCTCAGGAGCTGTGTGATTCCAGAAAAGTTACTGAATTCCACAGGATCTAAATTTTTCCCTTATAAGATGAGAAGTTTACATCAAATGATCTCTAATTTCCCCTCTTTTCTGCACATCCGAGTCTCTGCAGGTGCGTATCGTTGAATCCTTCGGCTGCAACTAGGAACGATTTATAAATACTTTCTCCAGCACAGTGTTTAATATGCTGATGTGAGAAAGCTGTAGACAGTGTTTGTTTTCATTGCAGCACACATTTTCCTGATCTAAACACATTATATTGCTGTTTTTGTTGTCTATTGTTTTTGTAGCATGAAGATTCAGTACAAAAATCAGTACAGGGCTGGTGATATGGCTCAGTGGCACAAGCCATATCGGCAAGCATGAGGTCCTGAGTTTGACTCCCGGTACCCACATAAAAAAAAACAAAAAAATCAGTACAGCCCGTAGTTTTCCTTTTAGCTAAGCCAGGTCATCCTGAGCTTGCTTTCTTCACCATGGGCCCTGAGTGGAAATCCCTCTGCGATGCACCCTGTTCCCATGGCTCTGGAACACACGTGTCCACATGGCAGGAAGGCCACCTGGGCGCCACCTACCCCACTGCACGGCTCTCCTGTGCGGTGGAAGTAAAGCGGAAACCAGCGACGCTCACTTTCTTTGGTCACGTGTTTGTGCGTTTGCAACGTGGGACTAACATGGCCGGGGCACTTACGTGGCGGGGGAGGCACCAGGTGGGGAAAAGGTCACCTGCCGGAATGGCTCAACCGTAACTCGGGTTCTTGACTTCCCCAGGTGACCCTTACAGAGCAGCACTCGTGCACCTCACTCTTGGAGTTTGGCAAAACAAACACAGCCAAGTAACCGCCAGCTCAGGATAACTGAAATTCTTTACTTGTACTTCTCAGAAATGTGGAAGGGATCCACGTAGTCCATGGAAACACTTTTTCTATGAGTGTGTGTGTTTCTGATGCATGATAGGTAATATTTATTTTGGGGAAGTGAAATTCCTGTATATATATGTAATATATATGTATATATATGTATATATATGTGTATATATGTATATATATGTATATATGTATATATGTATATATATGTAATTTCTTGATCACTTTTTATCTCTTTACCACCTCTCTTCCTCTCCCCCTTCTCCCTCTGCCTGAAAAGTCTGCCTCCCTGTTTCCGGTCACCACTCCTCTATTTTACTCTTTAATTGTAAGAGAAACCATTTGATATTTAACTTTCTATGCTTGCCTTATTTCACTTAGCATTATGGTCTCATGATCCCTCCATTTTCCTGCAAATAACCTGATTTCATTCTTCTTTATGGCTGAATAGTATTCCGTTGTGTATACACACCACATTTTCTTTCTCCATCGGTCTGTTCACAGGCTTCCAGGCCGTTTCCAGGGCTTAGCTATTAACATGCGGCTGTATGTAGCACTATAGTGTGCTGTTTTTAACTCTTCCAGAAACATACTCAGGAGAGGGATAGCTGGGCCAAATGAAATTTCTGTTTTTAGTTCTTTGAGGCATCTCCACACTAATTTCCATAGTGGTCGTACTAGTTCACATTCCCGCCAACAGTGTGGAAGAGTCCTTTTCTGTCTTTCACCGGCATTGTTGTTTTTTGTGTTCTTGATAATTTGCATTCTGACCGGGTGTCTAACTTTTTTTTCTCTTGTTGCTGAGACAAAATACCTGACACCCAAAGTGAAAGGAGGAACGGCTTGCTTAGCTCAGAGTTTGTAGAGGTTTCAGTCCATCATCGGCTGGCTCTCAGGTAGGATGACACATGGCAGAGGGGCATCACACAAGAGAAACAGTTCATGGCTGGCAGAAGGTAGCAAAGCAACAAGGTACCTTAACAGCATCTTTCTGCCCCTTTTATACTCTATCTGGGCTACTGGAATTGGGTGATACTAAACCAATCAGTGGACTGATTTAGTAATCACCCACCCTTAATCCCAGCATTGCACCATGAATCAATCACACACTCTAGATCCAGCCACCCCTGAAAAAGCCCCGCCTGTGACCACACGAGGCACTGGGGGTCATCTAGACAAAGCCAAGGTGCTGGGGTAAGGCGGGCTCTCTTTGCCTTTGCATTTTGCTAGTGGCTAAAGATGATGAACACGTTTCATACAGTTATTGGCCATTTGTACTTCTTTTCAGAAGCATCTGTTCAGTCCATTTGCCCATTTTTTGATAGGATCATTTGTTTTCTGTGGATTAATTCTTTTGCATTCTTCGTATATTCTAGATGTTTGTCCTCTATCAGAAGAGTAGCTGGCAATTTGCCCCCATTCCATAGGTTGTCTCTTCTCTCTTTGGTTTCCTCTGCTGTGCAGAAGATTTTAGATTTGATGTAGTCCCATCTGCTGGTCCATGGTGTTATTTCTTGTGCTGCTGGCGTTCTGTTAGGAAGACCTTGCTTGTGCCTGTGGCTTCAAGTGTTTCCCCTATGTCGTCTGCAAACGAGTTTGAAACGCTCTCTCTGTTCCCACCGCTTCTCTAGAGACCCAGCAGTGTAGGGAATCTTGCCCCATGATTCTCTGCCGGCTCCTCGTCACGCCAGTTCCCAGAAGCTCCTGTCCCCTCCCACCTTGCTGTCCAGGCCTTGACTGTGCAGATCCCTCTTTCCCTTAGGAAGGGGGAGGAGGTGGAATTGAGGGGAACGTTCTAGCATTTTCTTTGGGCGGGTGGAGGTAGAGAGGAGGCTGTGAATATTCCCATATTAACAATTTCCATCATATTAACAGTGTCACACAGGCTAGAAGCTTGGCAAATTTTTGTTGAATAAGTGAATGAACTCAGATAATTTTCATATCAAAGAAATCAGCCCACGACTAATTAGTTAACAAGAAGATCTAAGAAAACTGTGAATTATCGACTCTATTCTGCTATCAAGTTGCACAGATGTAACTCTCAAGTCGGCTGCACTAAAATCGCCTTGGCTGGTGTGGCAGAGTTTTCCTGGGTGCGGAGTTTGCCGTTGCAGCAAAAAAATGCTGTTTCCATTCAAGGGCTGGAGTATGGAAGTGGCCTAATGATGGCTGTGCTGGACTTACGCTGCTTTTATTAAAAATAATAGCCATGGAATAATCTTCATTTTACTCTAGAATGCGCATCTACATGTTTCAGAGCTGTTGACAAGGCGCTGCATAGTCTCCCTCTGCCCCCCTGCCTCCCTGCCATCTCTGTGTTCAGGCGACCATCCTGTGCCACTTGGCTGGACACTGCCCGGTTTCAGCACCACACGAGGCACTGGGGGTCATCTAGACAAAGCCAAGGTGCTGGGGTAAGGTGCCCCGGGTGTCTCGTGCATCTCTGCGCCCACGAACACGCGATCGGGTTCCAAGAGGGTTTTAAGACACAGCGGCAGCCGCGTCCATGCTTTTGGTCTGCTTCTAACCCAGGTCTTTAGTACTCTTTGTGGTGTGGATTTATATTCTTATGATGTTGCAGAGGTGACTTTGCTTTGTATGTTTTCAGTATTTTATATCATCAAATAATTGCTATTCTTTTGATGACCTTGGCAGATCTCTCGGCGTTTCTCCCCACTGTGCAGTCTATTCAAAGCCTGTCCTATCTTAATGTCTTTTCCACCAAGGTGCAGCGACAGGGCAACTCCCCTTCCTTAGGACCCGCGTTTACTTCTCACTAATCTTCCGCGGACACAGCAACGCTCTTGTCTAGTTTTTCATTTTTGATTTTTCAGTTTTTTTTTTTTTTTTTTTTTTGGTGGGTACCGGGGGGTCGACCTCAGGACCTCGCGCGCCAGCAGGCGCCCGTGCCACTGAGCGATATCACCGGCCCCTTTTTCGTATGTGGGTTCCAGGAGTCGAACTCGGGCCCTCGCGCTTGCCGGGCAGGCGCTTAAGCCGCTGAGCCATCTCACCGGCCCGATTTTTCAGTTCTTGCCTGAACCTTCTCTCTCCCTCCTCGGACCACCCTTCCACTTAGCCATCAGTTGTTGTCTCGAATTCACGTGCTCTTTGAGGGCGGGCGGTCCGTGGAGAGCGGTGTTCTGCACAGCTGCCGAGGAGGCCCTCTGAGCTGCCGTTAACTTAGATTATTTATTTGAGGTTTGTGAGAGTTGGATTGGGCTTTCTATTATCGACTGAAAAGCTGTGCTAATTCTAGTGAAAAGTGCTGTCAAAATGCACAAGGATGGCAGGAAGGGAGATGGAAAGGGCATTTAAGAAGTAGAATTACATGTTTGAGTTTTTAAAGTAGGTATCATTTAATCTCCACATTAATACTGTTGTAATATTTGTATGTTTCTGTTAATGCAGATCCGATGACTTATTTTTTGCTGTTTTTACTGTCTTCGTCTATGCATATATACACATATTTACATACGTGTGTGCATATACCCGTATACACAATACATTACAGGTGCTTACTCTAAACAAATCGGAGAAATTTATATATAAAATGAAAGCAGTATAGCTAGCCAGGTATTGGTGTATGTCTGTAATCCAGCTATTCAAAAGGCTGAAACAGGAGGATCACAAATTCAAGACCAGCCTGGCCAATTTAGAGAGACGCTATCTCAAAATAGAAAATAAAAATGGGCTGGAGATACAGCTCCATGCAAAGGCCCTGGGTTCAGTCCCCAGCACAGCTCCTGCTCCAGCAATAAAGGTAAAGCTGATGAAAATAAACCGGGTACGAAACAAAGCAAGGCAAACTCTCTCCTCACGTAGCGCTTGGTCACAGGGATGCACTGGTGGTCGTGGCTCCGCACTCAGCTTTATGCGCCATCACGTTTAGGAGGCGCAGCTGTGCTCCGTGTCTAGTGCAGCACAGTTGTCAAGACGCAGAAACTGCCACGTGGCCCCAGAGAGTAAACGGATGCAGAAAACCGAGTCTGGGGGCAGCAGGGGCCGTGCCGCGGCCACCAGGAAGAAGGAGGTCCTGCCGCCGTGATGGCAGGACGGAGCTGGTGGGCACCGTGTTTAGTGACATAAGGTCAGCACAGGAAGACCCCACACACTCGTGGAATCTGATGATCCATGATTCCACGTTACGCTCAGGAGGAAGATGTTCCGGTGGGCGAGTGCCCAGCAGGGTGACTGCAGGTTGCAGTGACGTACTATGCATTGACAAAAGCTGGAAGCAGGATTTTGAGGCTTTTTCCATAAAGAATGACAAGTGTTGGAGGAATTGTGGTGGATTAACTAAAGGTCAACTTGGAACACCCAGCTGAACTGAGTCGGCGTGGTGCCGGGTGTGGAGGGCCCACCTGAGGACTGTTGCCAGCAGCATAAAAAGGAGAGCTGGAGGGGGAGGTGGTGCGCTGCTGATGCCCCTGAAGGAGCTTGTCGCGCTGGTTTTCCTAATATGAACTTGGCTGTTCTCATCATCAGAGGAGCCCGGGACCTCATTGAGGACGGCTGTGGTTCTTTTCCGGGGAGCTCTCGTGCTTACTTTGAGCATCGCTTCCTGGCTCCACGCAGATCCCTCAGCCTGCTGGCACAGATCCTTCATCCCGCTGGCGCAGACTTTCTAGCTTCCGCCACTGGCCTTTGGGCCTTCCCAGAGTAGATCCATGAAACAGACTTGCAGGAGACATTGTTGCGGGCTCAGGGCTTCCGGTTGGACTTGTTGGGGGCATTGCCATGGGCTCTAGGTCTTCAGCTGGACCCATGCAGGACACGGCTGTGGGATCCAGGCCCTCAGCTGGATTCTCTGGGTCTTTAGTGTGTGGACAGATTTCCTGCACTCTATTGCATTTGACTCTTTTGATGAATATTATAATTCTATAAATTATGTGTCCTGTATTAAATACTTTCTCTTGTAAACCCCGACTATAACAGAGGAGATAGAAGTTTGCTCCAGGTTGAATATTATACAGTGCATACAATGTATCACAACATCACGTGATGCCTGATGACCATGTACCCATTTTACATGTCAATTAAAAATTAAAAATCCTCCTATGTGCATGCATAAATGCTTTAAAAACATTTAAGCAGGTAGAGAACATTGTAACTACTGCCTCGAATCTTTTTTTGGGTTTCACTTAGTAGAGCATTTTAAAGCCATTTCCATCCCATTTCAACTAGATCTACCTAATTTTTTGCCAGGGTGTGAAACCTTCCATTGCATGGAAGTGCTGTGATTTATTAACTGGTCCTCTGATGATGGATATTTAGTTTTCTTCTGATGATTGCTTGCAGGCACTAACTCACAGCTCTGTGTGTGTGTTTGTAGTGTGAGTGTGTGCTTGTGTAGTCCCAGCAGTGGAATTACAGGACTAAGGACCTGTACACGGAGCAAGTTTAAACAGATTTACCAAAACGCCCCCACTCAAAAAGTACTGATTTATCCTTTTTAGCAGTCTGTGAGAATGCCCATTTCCTTACCCCTCATAAAGGTATGTGTTTTCAACCCTAAAATTCACCTGGAACCAGAAGAGACCTAGAATAGCAAAGGTAATTCTGGGCAACAAAGGCAAGGCAGGAGGCACCACAATCCCTGACTTGAAATTATACTACAAAGCTACTGTGATAAAATCAGCATGGTGCTGGCAAAAAAACAGACTTGAGAATCAATGGAACAAATTAGAAGATGCAGAAACAACTCCAGACATACTTAGCCACCTTATCTTTGACAAAGGTTCCAAATACATTCACTGGAAGAAGATAGCCTCTTGAATAAGTGGTGCTGGAAAAACTGGCTTTCCACAAGCCAAAGACTAAAACTAGACCCCTGTCTATCACCGTGCACTAAACTAAAATCAAAATGGATCAAAGATCTAAATATTAAACAGAAACATTAAATCTGTTGGAAGATAGAATAGGTAGAGCTGTTGAAGACATTGGTATAGGCAAAGACTTTATGAACAAAACCCCAAATGCACAGGAACTATCACAAAGAGTCAACAACTGGGATCTCATCTTATTAAAAAGCTTTTGCACAGCAAAAGAAACCACCAACAGAGTGAAGAGACAACCCACAGTGGGGGAAAAAATTTTGCCAGCTGTTCCTCAAAGGACTGCTACCTAGAATATAGGAAGAACTAAAAAAAAATCAGACCTCCCCAAATTTAAAGACCAATCCAAAAATGGGCATCTGAAATAGATACTTCTCAGATGAAGAAGTAGAAATGGCAAATCAATATATGAAAAAATGTTCAACATCATTGGCCGTTAGAGAAATGCAAATTAAAACAATGCTGAGATTCCATCTCACCCCAGAAAGAATGGCTGTCATCAAGAAATCAACCAATAACAAATGCTGGAGGGGGGGTGGGGAAAAAGGAACCCTTCTCCACTGTTGCTGGGAGTGTAGACTGGTGCAACCACTGTGGAAATCAGTGTGGAGATTCCTCAAAAAACTAGTACTAGAGGTTCCATTTGACCTAGCTATTCCCCTTCTTGGTATCTTCCCAAAAGAATTAAAAGTATCATACCACAGCGATATATGCACACCCATGTTTATAGCGACACAGTTTTTAATAGCTAAATCTTGGAAACAGCTCAAATGTCCATCAACTGATGAGTGGATAAAGATATTTTTTTTTATATGGTAGAGTACTACTCTGTCATAAAGAAGGATAAGCTTGAGATGTTTCTAGCTAAATGGATGCACCTTGAGACCATATTCTTAAGTGAAATAAATTGGGCACTCGTGTAAATATCGCATTCTCTGGTGTGAGAAACCCAACGTGTAAATAAGGACCAAAATATATAATAGATATTGTGAAATAGGAAGAAAATGTAGAAATGGGAAGGAGAACTGGGGGGGGGGAGGGGAAAGGAAGGAAGGGAAAAGAAAAATAACGAGAAAATAAGGAAAAAATGGAAACAAAGCTTTTGTAAATAAGGAGGGGAAGAGGAGTTGAAGGGCAGGTAGGGGACTGGGAAAAAAAAAGAATCAAGGAATGACAACAACAACAAAAAGTATGTGTTTTCAGTAATAAAACTGCCGCTATTCTGGCAAGAATTCAAGGACAGGTGTTGGGCTATTTCCAGCCCTGGCAGCTCTTTTCATTAAGAGTTCGCAGGTCCCACGAGTGTCACTTCCTCCTCCTTTGGCGAGGATTGCCTGTTCCCACACTGCCCTAGAGTGAGCTGCGTACCCCGGGTGGTGCCAGCTGGGGCTGGGGCTGGGTGCCAGGAGGGGTGCGTGGCCTCAGGTCAGGGCAGGTGCACAATCTTCCATGCGTCCACAGGGAGTGGACATGGCTCATAGTGCTGGGTTCAGGCCGGAATGCTGGGACTATGAGAAACTGCGAGTGTCCCACACAAAGTGCTGGGATCTGGAGACGGGCTAGGGTTCCGTACACTATTAGTTTATTTGCACAGAGAAGCAGCCCCACACAACAGTGAAAAACTTGGGCAGTGTGTGGGCATGACTTCTTGTTCTACCACCTGTTGCTAGGTGGTCACGGCCTCAGTTTCCCCATCTGTACATGGGATCTGAGCCATGCCTGCTTTGTGGGCTTGTGGCGAGGCCTGACCACATTAGAATTTGTGCAGCATGAAGTACGTCACCATGCGTGGTAGGCACCCCATGAAGGTCAGCAGTGAGCTGGTGGTGCACGAGCTGTCTTTTGCAGCCCACTGGGGAGGACGGACATCCATGTGTCCTGCGGTTCACAGGCCTTTTGGTGGCTTCTGGAACAACCTCTTTCTGAGCTCCTAAGTGACAGCAAGCAGCTGAGCAGATGTGATGAGGCCTATGTGTGGGTGCCCACGAAGAGCAAGGGTGCCTGGAGCCTGGAGCAGTGTGGAGCAGTGGAGCCCCAGCTGGCCAGTGGGCGGGGACGGAGGGCGCGGGGCCACAGGTCCTGGCAGGTGTCTCTGTGGAGCCAGGTGCGTTGTTGGCCTCACCATAGCGTGGGCCACCTGGACGGAGCTCACAGGAACCGCGGCGAGCTCCAGTGCTGTCCAGGCCCATCGGAGTCGGAGGAAAGAGGCTCCAGAGCAGGACAGAGGGAGGATGGCATCGTCCGTACCCTGGGCCCTTCTCGGTGCCTCGTCTCCAGCCCTGGCTTGGATGGGCCCGTCTCTGTAAACCACACCCTGAGGTTCAGGCCACCCATGCTCAGCAAATGGGGAACGGACAGAGGGAGCGTCTCGTCTTGAGAGGCGGCACTGTGTTGTTATTGAGTTAGTTCTCTTCCCTTTTGTGCCATGCACTTATTTACGATAGATCTTGAAACTGTCATGAAATATTGAAAAGACACCAAAAGGTGTAAGGAATAATATAGCCAGTGCTCAGGTAACAGACAATCCTGCTTAAGAGAGAAAATACTGGGCCGGTGAGATAGCTCAGCGGCATAAGCGCCTTGCCTGGCAAGTGTGAGGTCCTGAGTTCGACTCCCAGTACCCGCATATTAAAAAAATAAAGAAAATACTCACTTATGCTATTGAGACTCCTGAGTGACCTTCCTCTTTCTCTAAAAGATAATCTCAATACTGTATTTCCTACATTCCTATTGCACACGCATCTATAACTAAGGAGTGTACAAGATTGCTTTACATGTTTTAAAGGTTTACATAACTATTTTTTCTGTAGTTTATATTATGTTTGTGAGATGTAGTCACATTGATGTAGCTCTAGTTTATCCATCTTCATTCCTGTACAATATTCCTCTGTATGACTTGACTACCATTTCTTCAACTGTCTTTTTATTAATATAAATTAATAATTATCTTATAAGTTGTTTTTGTGGTTCACTCTTATAAGCAGTAAATACTTCTATGGTCATTTCTTTAGAAACTACAGAAAGCTTCTCTTGGGGACCCCCCAGGAGAGGATATCCTTCAACTTTATGAGATGCTGCCAAATTGAGGTACTAGGTTCCATTATTGTACATATTCACCAACACTTGGCATCATGATATTTGCTGGTGTGATATAGTAATTTTTTCATGTATGAAGGATTGAAGTAAAGACCTTCACCCTGAGCTATCTCTCCAGCCCTTTTAAAAATTTTTTATTTTGAGACGGGCTCTTATTAAGTCATTGTGCACGGGCTAGGCTTGAACTTGTGGTCCTCCCGTCTCAGTCTCCCAGAATGCTGGGATGACACACCCATGTGCCACCAGGCCTGGCTTCATTGTAATTGTTACTTGCATTTCTCACAGTTAAATTCAGCCTATTATTTCTATGCCTACTTTTGTGTGTGTGTAGGTAAAATCATCCTGCCTGCACATTTTAAACATTTCTCCCCACTTATAATTCAAAGTATTCTTCCTTGTTACCTGCTCTTGATAGACACTTTTTAACGGCTATACAGGTCCCAACCTGTGAGAGGAACAAAACATTCTGCTGTTCTTAGGAATGCGGCAGATTTTCGCTGATGGAGCTGAGGCTCTGCGTGAGTCTGATGAGAGAGATTTTTTGTACTTTGGATGACTTCCTTAGGCTGGCGTGAGGAGTGAGTTACACGCGATCCTCGTGTTCTTGCTCATCTCTCGTTAGACTGCTCTTCCAAACTCCTGCCCCGCATTCCTGCCAGACGGACGGCGGTGTGGAACGGGAGCCGGGGATCCGCGGCTCTGCGGGAGTCCTTTCCGGATTCTGGGGAGAGCGGTTCCAACGCGTCCCGGGCTGTGGGCACCGAGAAGAGACAGCCTGAGGAGAAGTGGGGAGCTGGGGTTCTGCGAGGGCCCCGGCGCCGAGGGCACAGCTGCCTGCCCTTCAGGCTGCACCTGCACCAGCTGAGCCCTGTGGCCACAATGCCTCCTTTGTCTCAGTTTCTTTTCTCTGCCGGTGCCATCTCTGACTTCACTATCAAGAAAATAATGATTTCTGCACACAAGAATCCACTTTGAGAGAAATTGAGTCAACTCCATTTTTCTTTGGCTATGAGATGGTGTATGTATCAGCTCAGGTGTGATTGAAATGCAGCGAATGTTTAAGTTTAAAAAATGTACGTCTGCAAAAGACACATTGCTTTGAGCCCTGTCCCCCAAATCCTCCCCTCATTCCAAACACACGTGTCCCATCATTCTTGCCGCTTTCTGCAGCAGGTCTGGAGTCCTCTTTCTTGAGTGTCTTCAGTTGTGCTGTCGTGGCTGCCTTGATGTCCTGAATGGATTCAAAACGTTTCTCTTTCATGGTCATTGTGACTTTGGGGAAAAGCCGGAAGTCGGACTAGGCTCTTCCCCAGGGTCTGAAGAGGGATCTTGTTCTCCCTGAACCCAGCCTGTCTTTACCTCCCTGCCCCCCTCTCTTCTTTCCCAGAGTCAAGCTTCGGACGTGTGATTGTCTCCTCTAAGAACAAACAGCATTATGAATGTCGCCTGCCAGCTGGAGCTATTCACTTCAGCGTGAAAGGGAAGAGGAAACACCTGCTTACCAAGGGCCTGGGATCCCTGAGTTGTTGAATCCAATGAGAGACGCTCCCTGCTTGCTGAAGACCAAGGACTGGTGGACATACCGATTCTGTTATGGGCACCACATCCAGCAGTACCACGTGGAAGATTCAGAGATCAAAGGTGATGTCCTCTATCTTGGCTCCTACCAATCAGCCTTCGATTGGGATGATGAAACAGCCAAGGCCTCCAAGCAGCATCGCCTGAAACGCTACCACAGCCAGACCTATGGCAGCAGGTCCAAGCGTGACCTCAGTGGGAGACCCCGGGAGGCTGAGGTTCGGTTCCTCTGTGACAAGGGCACAGGGGTTTCTGGAGACTACATTGACCGTGTGGATGAGCCCTTGTCCTGCTCCTATGTGCTGACCATTCGGACTCCTAGGCCGTGCTCCCACCCACTCCTCCGGCCCTCGCCCAGTGCTGCGCCGCAGGCCATTCTCTGTCACCCCTCCCTGCAGCCTGAGGAGTACAAGGCTTATCTTCAGCAGCAAGAGGACTCAAAACAACGTGAAGGTAAAATCACAGAGGAACTACAAGACCTGGACTCCCAAATGTGGAGTGAGACAAAGTCTGGGGTGTTGCCCCCAAAGAGAGAAGGTATGAGCCCAGCCAAGGATGACAGGAATCAGATTTCTGGAAGATGCTTCATGAGTCAGAGGACCAGGCCCCAGGAGGGAGGAGGCACCAGCAGAGGAACAGTACCTGAACCTTGAGGCTGCAGCGGATCCAGCTCCAGGCCCTCCAGATGATTTTCAGAACAATGTGCAAGTCAAAGTCATTCGAAGTCCTGCAGACTTGATTCGATTGATAGAGGAGCTGAAAGGTGGAACAAAAAAGGGGAAGCCAAACACAGGCCAGAAGCAGCCTGGAGATGAGGCAGCAGAGGCCCGGCACCGGGAGCCAGAGGTAAGGGAAAGGGTGATGCAGAACGTCAGAGTGCGGTGGAAGAAGAGGACAATGATGAGGATGAAGATGAAGATGCGGATGAACAGCAGTTACTGGGAGAATTTGAGAAGGAACTGGAAGGGATACTGCTTCCATCAGACCGTGAGCGGCTCCGCTCCGAGGTGAAGGCTGGCGTGGAGCAGGAGCTGGAGAACATCATGCAGGAGACAGAGAAGGAGCTGAACCTGGATGGGCTGAAGAAAGAGTCGGAGCGTGATCGGGCAGTGCTGGCTCTGACATCCACTCTCAACACACTTATCAAAAGACTGGAGGAAAAACAGAGTCCTGAGTTGATGAAGAAGTACAAGAAAAGGAAGGTTATCCCCAGAAAGCCTCTCCCATCACCCCACTCCACAGAGGAGGATCCTGAGCACAGAGTCCGGGTCCGGGTCACCACGCTCTGTCACGGAGGCCCCAGTCAGGATCTGCCTGTCCTCGAGATGAAACGGGAAAACCCACAGCTGAAACAAATCGAGGGGCTGGTGAAAGAACTGCTGGAGAGGGAGGGACTCACAGCCGAAGGGAAGATTGAGATCAAAATTGTTCGCCCTGGGGCTGAGGGAACTGAAGAGGATGGACAGTGGCTGACAGATGAGGACACAAAAAGCCTCAAGGAGATTTTCTTCAATATCTTGGTGCAGGGAGCTGAAGAGGCCCACAAAGAGCTCCAGCGGCAGAAAGAACTGGAGAGCAATTACCGCCGGGTGTGGGGCTCCAGAGATGGTGAGGGCTCGAGAGAACTGGACGAGTTTGACTTTTAAGGTACCACTGCAATGTGTTCCTGACCAACGCTGCCTCCTCCTCGCCTCACCTCCTGGTCCCTGAGGGCAAAACACCAGAGAACAGCAGAGCAACGGGCCTGTGCGGCCCCAGCTCTGGGGAGAAGGCGGCCCTGGGGTAAGCGCTGCTGCAGCTGGCAAGAGCCACCCGCAGACCTCCCTGGGCCGCGGGTCTGCTCTCCCCGTGTGCCCTTTGTTTCCTCCTCTGCTTTCCCTGTTAGTGTCCCCTAACTTGTTGGCTCTTTCTTCTTCCTACTTAGAGACTCAGTAAGATCCCGTGTGTGTGGGCAGGGCAGGGAGAGTGGGGTAGTTTAGTAGCCCCAAAGAAAGCAGACTGCCCGCCCTACCCTGTCGCTATGGAGTTGCTTTACCCTCTTCCTTGGGATCACCTTGGGATTTCCTTCTCCCTTCCCCTGTTCCACTGTCCCTACAGTCTGTGCTCCTGAGCTGAGGAAATGGGAGACTATTGCACATCACTTCCAACACAATCCCAGCTAAAAGGGTGGGGTGCAGAAGTATCCGCGGTGTTCTTCAACAATCAGGTTTCTAAATAAAGAACTGGACCACCCAAAAAAAAAAGAAAGAAAAAAAAAGAAAAAAGCCGTAAGTCACATGGTGCCAGATCCAGCGAATAAGGTGGGTGAGGACGCAGCACCATGTTTTCGAGCCTGACTTTCAGTTGGATGGCGCTGGGCAGCGCATTCACCATGTTTTTGATCATACTTTATAAAGCCCTTCAGGAAAGAGGACTCCAGAACTGCTTCAGAAAGTGGCCGAAACAAGGTGATAAGTGTGTTTGAAGCCAGGGGGTGGATTTTGAGGGGGATTCATGGCAATGTATCTTTTGGTGTAATAAGTTTTTTTTTTTTTTGTGGGTACTGGGGGTCAACCTCAGGACCTCGCGCACCAGCAGGCGCCCGTGCCGCTGAGCGATATCACCGGCCCCTTTTATCGTATGTGGGTTCCGGGAGTCAACTCAGGACGTTGTGCTTGCCAGGCAGGCGCTTATGCCGCTGAGCCATCTCACAGGCCCTGTAATAAGTTTTAAAACTTAAACATTCACCGCAAGTTTGATTGCACCTCGGACTGAATACTTTATCCCGTTTGCAGACGCTGGCCCACGCAAAGCATGCAGTGATGGGTCTACCTTTGACCTGGCTACTGCAGCAGCGTCTTTAGGGTGCGCTCTGTCATGTCTATCTTGGTTGCAGAGAGTGGTGACTGCCACCTCTACCGGTAGGGGTGACACTGAGGTCCCCCTGTGACTCGTGGAGTCTGAGACCCTGCTGCCGGGGACCGTGGGCCCTGCTGGGGCTCAAGCGCAGCAGGAGTGGCGGCCCCGATCTCTCCCTGGGTGTGTGGCTGAGTGCAGCTGGCGCCGTGCCCTGTGGGGCCGGCGTGTTAATGACAAGTGCAGCTCCTCCTGCTGCAGGCCCTGCTCCCCATTAGTGTCCCCCAGGATCTGCCACTGCCCCGATGTCCCATGCAGAGCCCCCGGGAGCACCGCCAGAGCCAGCATATATCATCGCGACTCTTTAAAAAGAGATCTTGGGTGTGGCGGGGTGACGGAGTGCCACGTGGAGCACGTTCGGCGCCAGAGGCCACGCTGCTGATGGAGCGGTGGCACCGTGGGTCCACATCGGGGCTTGGCACCGGGCAGGCTGAGCAGGCCTGGGAGCCCTCCATCTCCCCTCAGTGGAAGGGAGGATACGGAGCACCAGGGAGCCACCTGCTGCCTGGAGTTGCTGTGCCGGACAGCACGGTCCCCCCCACTCTGTGCACGGTGCACAGACCTGGGTGGGCGTCTCCCCAGGCCAGGGACCCAGCCCCACAGCCCAGAGGAGCCCGGAGTGCAGTGAACTCGGCCTTCGTGGCACTGTCCTGTCCTGAGTCGAAGGACAGTTTCCTTCCTGCTAACCGTGCCTGTCCGCAAGGAGTCACACCGAGACGGTTTGTGCCACTGCCAGACAGCAGGACGTACGTGTCACAGCGTGTCAACTCGGGGTATCTGGCAACGCTCCTCGTAATGACACAGGGCCCCCAAAATGCCCTCTGAGAGCCCATTTTGATAGTGAACTGGTTTTTTAAGCTGGCAGAGTTCAAACATTCTTGGATAAAATTTCTTGATAAAGAAAATTGTGTCTGATTTATTCATTTTATAAGAATATTCATTATTATTACTATTATTGAGCTAATGAATTCTGCTTGGCACTGGATGGCCATATAATTGGAGAAATAAAATTCTCTCTCTGAATGCTCAACTCGTTGGCAATTGGTAATTTGACTACTCCAGCCAGTTCTATTATTAATTTCAGGGTTGTTCAGTTCAGCTTCAATTAAAATCAAACATTTATTTTATTACTTTCAACTGAATTGAGTTGAATTGTTACCTCCGCATGGGCAATGCGGGTAATGTATGCACACAGTAATAGATTCCATGGTAATGAAATACAAGCAGGGAGGCTCTGTCCCAGCCCTGACCCTGTGTGTCTGCTCCTCCCGGCAGCAGCTATGCTCTCAGTTTTAGCTGTGGACCCTGGAGAGATCCACCCCAGATTTTTATACGCTTATAACTCTTTAGAGCTCTACCCATGCTTGATTTCATTTTGCATAAATGGGAGCACAGTACAGCCCCTTTGCCTGGCTTTGCTCTTTACTTGGTGTTGCATCCTTTTATTTGTGGACTCGGGGACCCATCCCAGGGCCTCACCCACGCTAGGCAGGTGCTGCAGCGCTGAGCCACACCCCAGGCCAGGGCTCTCATCCGCATTTCGTGTCTTTTCTGAACTGCACAGCATTTTACTGTAACCCCAGAATGCATGGAGTACCTCCCAGGCACTGGGTGCAGCCTCCACATCCCCGGGCTGCAGTGCGATGGGGAAGCATCTGGTGCAGACCACGATGGGCAGAGGCCGCGCTGTAGGCTGAGCTGCTAGCTGGGTCAGGGAGCGAATGCACATGGGAGATCGCTCTTTCCAGAAGATGTGAGCCTCCCCTGGCAGCAGAGGATTTGAGCTGGGCACCGAGCAGTTGGTAGGGCTCTGACAGGTGCTGGCTTGGGCTCAGGAAGCCCAAGCTGGGAGCGGGAGCCGGATACGTGCGGAGAAAGGGGTGTACATGGCATGGTAGCTGGCTGGGGGCACTGAGCCGGTGGTCATACTGGGGTAAAGCTGGGAAGTGGCTCTGTGCTTTAGTGTCAGAGTGAGGTGTGAAGTCATGTGTGTGCCCAAGTGCACACACACGTGTTCATGTATGTGAGTGCGCCTGGGTGCCTGTGTGTGCACGCGTGTGAGTGTGGGATGTGTGTAGCAGCCAGAGGCCGGCAGGGCAGCTGGAGGCACAGGAGGGAAGGCCTGGTGGGCACAGCTCAGGGATGGCCTGGGCCAGAGTGGGGGTTCTGGGGAGGGGCAGGGAGAGACCTTGTGGAGCTGAGGCGTGAGGTAAGGCTGGCAGCTCTGTCACTTCTGAGCCGTTCTGAAGCTGTTCCCTGATGAACTCGGGGTTCTGAATTCCTAACAAGAGTGGTGTGACTGACACCCTCGTTAGGCGAATACCCTTGAGTAGGACAGTCAAACTCACTTCAGCAGGGACACGGGATGCCTTTAACTGTCAGAAGAAAAATAGCAGAGGGGTGGCACTGCTTGCCGCGCAGCTTTCGCTGAGGTGGCTGAGTGGACGTCACCAAATCACCGTGCGTGGGACTCCGGGATGCGGCTCTGCGGAGTCAGGACAGTGTGCACGCGCCTACACTCAGCTGGGGACTCGCACGGCGGAAGTGCCAGACAACCTTTAGCGGGCAGAAGACAAGGAAAATAAAAACACTCCACACCCTCGCAGGCAGGGTATAGAGAGATGACCTTGCGAGGCAGTGCCCTTAGCCCATCTCTGGCACAAGCCCATGGTGACAAGGGGACTTGCTCTTCTTCATTATTTTGGGATCTCTCGCGGTTCCAAGTGGTTCCCCATTAGCAAACTGGTAGCTCACTAGTTAGCACATGATTTATTTGTCAAATTCAAGTTGACTCAGTTATTAAAACAGTACACTAGGGCCGGTGAGATGGCTCAGCGGCATAAGCGCCTGCCTGGCAAGCGCGAGGTCCTGAGTTCGACTCCCAGTACCCACATACGAAAAAAGGGCCGGTGATATTGCTCAGTGGCACGGGCACCTACTGGCGCGAGGTCCTGAGGTGGACCCCCGGTGCCCACAAAATAAACAGAAAACAAAACAAAACAAAAAAAAACAGTACACTGCATTTCTGTCAGCCCGCAAAACCTTTTTAAAAAACTAGACCTGCCTCATGGACCACAGCCATGGATTCCCCACCCAAGGGTAGGACAGGCAGTTTCTGAAGTCCCTTCATTCTGCAGTTTATCAAGGTTCAAATGCAGAAGATTCAGGCCCGTTGTGTTAGGCACTTTTTCACTGCTGTGCCCTGAGTAGGGCTCTTCCCCTCCTTTGCTGCCTCAGGGCTCTGCGATTCCTGCTGCTCAGCAAGGGGTCACCGTGCAAGCCAGGCCGCCTGTCTCTCACTCACGGATGACATTTAACAAATGTGGTGTCACCTGTCAGCAGAAATACCACATGGCAACCACGCTGAGAGCCACATGAATGGCTGACGCCAAGTGAAACTGCCAGGCTGGGCGTGATGTGTCTCTGTCACCATGTGACACTGGGTGGGGGTGCTGGGCTCCTGCAGGAAGTCCCTAAGCCTTGCTTCCCGATGCGCCATCTTTCCATATCTGCCTGTCTACATGGTCAGCAGTGGCTGGCCTCCAGTGGCTTCGTGATGGGTACAACGATGGCACAGCAAACGGGGTGCGGACCCTGGCGCCTTCAGCTCCGCCTTGCTGGCTGGCAAAGGATGCATGCTCCTGGCAGTGACCGATGGGCTGAGTAGGGAGGAGACCTTTCTCCTCTCGGGGGCTAACTGATATTGTACTTGTTTCCTTCCTTTCCAAGATAGCCGTTCTGTGGGTACACATCTCTCTGGGCTACATTCCTAGAAGGCCATCAGAAGTGTGTAGCACTCAGCAGTGCCGTAGCTTTACCGCTGCCCTGGTGGGGAGCAGTCGAAGTTTCACACAGGCTCCTCTTGCTCTTTGCTCTTTCTTGCTTCCGGCGGAGAATGTCTTTCCATGCTCACAGGCTGATCTTGTTACTGTGCTCACAGCTGCCCGGACAGGGGCTGCTGACTTTCAGAATATTTTCATTTTTATAGTTTCCCTCCTTAATTTCCTTTTGGGGTTGGTTTGTTGTTGTTTCTCAAGCATCTTCAGATTTCTCATAGAGTTTTTTATTTGGGCTTGCTCTGTTTTCCTAATATGAGCATTGACTGTGATGAGTTTTCCTCTTAGGACTGCTTTCATAGTGTCCCAGAGATTTTGCTGAATTGTACCATCATTGTCATTAACTTCCAGAAATTGTAAAATTTCTTCTGTGACCCATTGGATGTTTAGGAGTATGTTGTTAATTTTCTAGGAGATTTTGTCTTTTATAAAATTTCTTCTCTTGTCAGTTTCTGTTTTCACTGCACAGTGGTCTGATAGTATGCATGGCGTGATTTCAATTCTTTGATGTTTACTTAAGCAGGCTTTGTGGAGTGGAAATCAATGAAATTGAGACTAAAAAATGTTAAAAAATCAACTAATTGAAGATCTGGTTCTTCAAAAGAATAAATAAAATAGATAAGCCCTTAACAAGGCTCACCAAGGGAAAGAAAAGGCTCACATCAATGCAATTAGACATGAAAAAGGTGACATCACAACAGACACTGTGGAAATCCAGAATATAGTAACTACTTTACAAAATTATATTCCAACAAATTAGCAAATTTTGAAGAAATGGACAGATTCCTAGATACATACGAACTACCAAAAGTAACCCAGGAAGACATAAATATGCTTAGCAACCCATAATAAGCAATGAAATTGACTCTGTAACAAAGTATCTACCAACTAAAAAAAGCCTAAGAACCGATGGATTCACGGATAAATTCTACAAAAGCTTTATGTTATATTACCATATGCCTTAAGCTCTTCAAAGAAATTGAAAGGGGTGGAGTGCTCCTAAGTTCATTTATGGAAACCAGAATCACTCTGATCCCAAAACCAGATAAAGACCCAACCGAAAAAGAAAAGTACAGGCCAACCTTATTAATGAACATAGATGCAAAAATCCTCAAGATATTAGCAAATAAAATGTAGTACATTATCAAAAACATGATACATCAAGTAGGTTTCATCCCAGAGATGCAAGGATGGTTCAACATACATAAGTCAATAAATGTAATACAGCATATAAACAGCAGCAAGGTCAATACTACACGATCATATCAATAGATGCAGAAAAGGCTTTTGACAAAACCCAACACCCCTTAATGATAAAAATCTTGAAGAAAATAGATATAGAAGGACCATACCTGAATATGAAAAAGGCTACTTATGACAAACCAATAGCCTACATTATACCAAATGGGGAAAAACTAAAACATTCCCCTGAAATCAGGAACAAGACAAGGATGGTCCACTATCATCTCTTCTATTCAATGTAGTACTTGAAACATTAGCCGGAGGAATTTGGCAAGAGAAAGAAATAAAAGGGATACATATAGGAAAGGAATGACTCAAATTATCTTTATTTGCAGGTGATATGATAATCTATATAGAAGACCCCAGAAACTACCAAAAGACTCTTAGAAGTTAACAATCAACTTCAGCAAAGTAGCAGGATACAAGATCAACACACAAAAAATATTAGCATTTGTGTACACCAACAAGGAATGGGATGAGAGGGATAATATGAAAACAATACCATTCACAGTAGTTTCAAGAAAAATAAAATATCTAGGAATTAATCTAACCAAGGAAGTAAAAGACCTCTACAAAGAAAACTACAATACTCTGAAGAAGGAGATTGAAGAGGACGTCAGAAAATGGAAAGATGTCCCCTGCTCCTAAATAGGCAGAACCAATACTGTCAAAATGGCCACACTCCCAAAACTATTATACAAATTCAATGCAGTCCCAATCAGAATACCAACAGTGTCCTTTACAGAGCTAGAGAAAATAACCCTAAAATTAATGTGGAACCAGAAGAGACCCAAAATAGCAAAAGTAATTTTTAGCAATAGGAACAAAGCAGGAGGCAATATGTGACTTCAAGCTATATTACAAAGCAGTAGTGATAAAAATGCCATGGTACTAGGAAAAACAAAACAAAACAAAACAGACGTGTGACTCAACAGAACAGAATGCAGGATACAGAAATCTCCCCAGACACATTCAACTATCTAATCTTTGACAAAGGGACCAAAAGCATACATTGGAGGAAAGATAGCCTATACAGCATGTGGTGTTGGGAAAACTGGCTATCTGTTTGCAGAAGAACGAAGCAGGACCCTTATCTCTAAATTAATTTAATTTTATACTAAATTAAAATCAAAATGGGTCAAAGATCTAAACATTAAAACAGAAACATTAAACCTTCTGAAAGATAAAATAGATAAAATACTGGAAGACATAGGTGTGGGAAAGGATTTTCTAAACAGAACCTCAATTGCACAAGAAATAGCAGCAAGAGTCAACAAATGGGATTATATCAGACTAAAAAGCCTCTGTGCAGGGCCGGTGAGATGGTTCAGTGGCGTAAGCGCCTGCCTGGCAAGCGCGAGGGCCTGAGTTCGACTCCCGGAACCCACATACGAAAAAGGGGCCGGTGATATCGCTCAGCGGCACGGGCACCTCCTGGCGCGCGAGGTCCTGAGGTCGAAACCCCGGTACCCACAAAAAAAAAAAAAAAAAGCCTCCGTGCAGCAAAGGAATCAATCAGTAGAGTGAAGAGACGGCCTGCAGAGTGGGCTGCCAGCTATCCTCAGACAGAGGTCCAGTATCTAGAATACACAATGAACTAAAAACACTTAAACCACCTAAAATTAAAGACCCAGTGAAGAAACGGGCAAGAGAAGTAGCAGACACTTTGCAGAGGAGGAAACACAGATGGTCAACGATATATGAAAAAGGGTTCAACAACTCTGGCCACTACAGAAATGCAAATTAAAACAACATTAAGATTTCATCTTACACCAGAAAGAATGGCAATCATTAGGAGATCAAACAAAAATGCTGGGGTGGGGGTGTTAAAAAAGGAACCCCCCGTCACTGTTGGTGCGAATGTGAACTAGTACAGCCATTATGGAAATGAGTGTGGAGATTTCTTGAAGAACTGAAATTAGAATTTCCACATGACTCAGCTGTCCCCCTGCTAGGTATCTTCCCCAAAGAGCTTATGTCATCATACTACAGCGATACTTGCATACCAGTGTTTATAGCAGCACAATTCTTAATAGCTAAATCCTGGAAGCAGCCTGTATACCCATCGACAGACGATAGGACAAAGAAAATGTGGTATCTATATATAATGGAATACTACTCGGCTGTAAAGAAGGACAAACTGGAGACATCTGTAGGAAAATGGATGCACCTGGATATATGATGTTAAGGGAAATAAATCAGACACACAAGCTTAAACACCGTGTGGTGTCTCTCACCTGAGTGAGAGAAAGTACAAGGATGGAGAGAAAGGGACGAGGGGACGGATCTCTTGCAACAGGAAAGTGGACCAAGGGGACAAGGGTGAGGGATGAGGAGGAGGGGAAGGGGAAATAAGTGGAATAAAGATGTGGCATGTACAGGAGCCTGGTAACCCCAGGGAATGGAAACACTATATGCCATAACAAGAGCTAAAACAAATAATACCAACAAGAATGAAAAAGGGGACGGGGAACCGGTGGGGGAGGGGAGGGGGAGGACAGAGGAAAGGAAGTAAAAAAAGGAAACAAGCTGTAAAATGTACACGTCACCACTCCCAAGATGATCACAAACTGCACGAATTGCAAACATGTACTAATAAAAAAAAATAAATTAAAACAAATAAAAGAGAATGTTTGCAGACCTCTCGAGTATTCCCTGATCATTACTAACCTGGATGCGTCTTCAAGATATTCATCGACTCCCTCGATAACATATGCTCTCTGTGGGAGCTCTGGAAATTTCCAGGGTGTGCAAACATGTCTGTGTGCTGTTAACGTGGTTCCAGAAAGTATGGTCCAGATACGTGAACAGAGTGGAGGACATGGAGTCGCCAGCTTTTGGTACCATATTATAAGGACTACTCTCCCCTACCCTTTCTTGTAGAACTGGAGACTGAACCCAGGGCCTTTGCAATGAGCTACATCCTCAGCTTTTTTTTTTTTTTTTAAACATTTTGTATTTTGAGACATGGACTCACTATGTTGCTAAGTTGCCCAGGCTAGGCTCCAATTTGAGATCCTCCTGTCTCAGCCTCCCAGAGTGCTGGGATCACAGGTGTGAGCCACCATGCCCAGCTAGGAGTATTTTAATTTCTTAAGAGGTGTTCGTTGCAAAGATACCACACTCCGTATGCATTTCTGTAGAACAAAGGCTATCCTTGTTCACAGATGATGTGTGTTTACTTTTGTTTTTATTTTCAAGGAGACTGAGATTTTCTCTGTGAAGGACGAGCGTTTCTTGTTTCTAGTTCTTTGATAGCAGAGCTCTCCATGCTGTTGCCCTGGTGACCAGGGACGCCCCTGACCACAGGGGACACTGCCCCTCGGAGTGTGCGTCTCATGGCTGCTGTCCTGTCTTCGCTCTGCGCCTCCAGGGGAGGTGGTCGTGTGTTTGGAGCCAGCCGTGAGGACAGCTCTGGTGGCTGTGGTCATCTGGAGCCCATCTTGAGGAGGGCTGGGGAGGCGGGGGTAGCAGGGTGGCCCCAGTGCGCTCACCGGAAGCAGCAAGCGTCTTAAAACAGCCTGCATGTGGCTCTCGGGCAATCTGGGCCCACAGTGGGGCTGGTGGCGATGCCAAGACACTAAGGTTCCTGGGAGTTGAGAGTGAGTCACGGATACACGGACTTCATCAAACCATTCTCTCTGCTTTTATATAGGTTTGAATATGTCCATACTACAAAGCTAAAACAAGATTTTAACTTTCTTGAAATGTTCATTCTGTGAATCAAAATGATGGAATTTGACTATTGTTAACAATCTTACACTGTTTGATAGATAAATTTACATCAAGCATTTTAGTGTTAATTTATATGGATCTCAAAAAGGGTCCAATGTGAGCTCTGTTTTCTTAGTACTTTTCAGACTTTTCATTTTGCAAGACCAGTGGTCTTGGGGTCAGAATCAAGCTTTGGTCAGCTCCTCACTGCTGAAGGAAGGCCTGGCATTTGATACACTTATGTGGGTGATCAACACATGCAGGGAATGTTTAAATTAAAAAATGTATTACAGTAAAAGACACATTGACATGAATCCCCCTCAAAATCCTCCCCTCCACTTTTAGTGCACTTATGCTATGGTCCTTGCCACTTTCTGCAGCAGCTCTGGCATCTTCTTTCCTTAGTGTCTTGAGTTGTACTGTCCTGGCTTCCTCGATGTCCTCAATTGATTGAAAGTGTTTCCCTTTCATGGTCATTTTGACTTTGGGGAAGAGCTAGAAGTTGCATGATGCCAGATCTGATGAATAAGGTGGATGAGGACACAGTGTCATGTTTTTATGAGCTACCTTTCCATTGGATGGCATGCAGCAGCAGCATTCACCACATTTTTGACACTTTATAAAGACACTCATGAAAGAGGACTTCCAGAACTGCTTCAGAAAGTGGCAAGGACAAAGGGATAAGTGTGTTTTAAGTGAGGAGGAGGATTTTGAAATAAATTAATGATAATGTGCCTTTTAGTGTAACACATTTTAAAAATTTAATCTTCATACTATTTTTAATTACTCCTTTTACCTAAGACATTGTCCGGCTTATGAAGAAAAAATGACCCCCTCTGGCATTCTTTCAGTGGTTGTTGGACTTGGAAAAAGGGCCTGGTGAGAAGGGGCCACCCGCTGTCCCCATCCTGGCTGAGCGTTTTCCCCCGTGCGGGGAGTGAATCAGGCTCCTGCACACGCTGGGCACGCGTCATACCGCTGAGAGGCCTGCAGCCCCAGCCCACCGGGGTCTTATTCCTGTTCTCCCAAGTGCGCTCCTGACTCAGAATGCGGGGCCCCACTGCCCTACGAAGGCTGCTCCGCATAGCAAGGAGCTGGTTGTATGCAAAGGTTTGTGGCAGAACAGGGAGATTAAATATCTAACACTGTTCAGAGTCCTGAGGGATTTATGAATTAATGGACCTTACAGGAGCGTGCTTCTCAGTGGACGGATACCCCAGACTGCAGCCCAAGACCTCAACAAAGCGGGAACAAATTCCTGTTTACTTGAGTCACTATGGTGAGGGCAAGATGCACTGTGTGGAACCAAATTGATGGAAAACAGCAAGAGGGCAAAAGAAAATGCTTTGAGTGTGACTTATTTTTGTCAGAGAGGCGTTTGGAAAGAGATGCTCCGAGGAATGTTTTTGTAAAATGACAAACATCACAGGGATGGAAGAACCTTGGAGTCACCTTTACCATGGCTGTCTCTGCCAAAGGGCACGTGCCAGATGGATGTGGGCACAGACCTGGTTCCACTAAGCCACAGGCATAGGTAAATGGAGACCAGCATGCTGGGAGGCTGAGATAGGAGGATTGGAAGTTCAAGCCCTGTCTCAAAATAAAAAAAATTTATAAAGGGCTAGGGATGTGGCTCATCATGAAGGCCCTGGGTTCAATTCCCAGGACTGGGTTAAAAACAAAAAGGTTATTTTCAGAGGCTGTGTCTTGAGGTGGATGGAGACAAACGCTTAGCCCACTGAGCTATGGATCCTATGGGACGACACTGGCAGGGCTCCCTAACGAGGGCACGGCCGCTGACACAGCTGCGGAGCTGCTGTCTGCCCACGGTGCTGGGTTCGGGTCACAGGCACTCTGCGCCTGCTCCGGCAGTCATCCTGCTGCAGCTCTTCCTCGAGCACCCCAGGATCTCAATGCCCTTCTCCAGGGGACACGGAGGAGCAGCTCACTGCAGTCTCCTCTCCTGGGTAGGGCTGAAAGATGACACCCTCGGGGGCGCAGACTAATTATAACCCACTCAGTGCCTGTGGGCGAGCCTCTCCTCCACCCACCCCGTGCCCTTTCCACGTCTCATTCCTATCTGGCCGGGAGGGAAGGAGTATTTCTGGAAACCAGCCTCCCCTCGGCTCCTCCAGCCGCCACACACAGACCAGCATCCTGCGGTGTTTAACGGTCTCAACCAGAGGAGGACATTTTATGGCTTTCTCGGTCAGGTGAATCCCTGTTAGTGCAGTTAAGCTGGGTCGTAAGACAGGACGCTGCTGTCCCTATTAGCTCCTGGAGCTCGGCCAGTGGCCACACTGTTCCTGATGGTGGGCTCCTGGCTGCAGGAGGACCCAGGGGAGGACGTGCCCTAATGGTGGCCTCCCTCCTCCCAGCTGCATGCTCATGTTCTGGGGTGGCAGTGAAGGGTTATAGAGAGTTGATCATGGGAATGTTGGAGACCCATGGTCTCTGTCTGCTGTCACTCAGCCTTGCTGGGCTTTGCTGCCAGGTTCCCCTGGGATTCTCTAAGGCTGGAAGAGGATGGAAGGGCTTTCCAAGCATCTCTAAGAGGGTCTCACCTCCCCTGGTGTTGTGTTAGAGGTCTAAATGTCCCTGACTAGTCTCATGTGTTTGGAAGGTGTCTCAGTTATAGGGGTGCTGTACTCATCAGTGTATTAATCCATGGATGAGTTTATGGCTGAATGTGCTGTTAGGAAGTGGGGCCTGGTTGAAGGGGGTCACTGTGGGTGAGACCTGAAAGGATGTATTCTTATTCCCTGCTCCTCCCTCCTCTCTCTTCTTCCTGGCTGCCATGCCCCCATTATGCCCTTCCACCATGCCATTTCTGCTTTGGAACCAGCCAGCCATGGATTGACCCTCTGAAACAGTGAGCCAAAATAGCCCTGTCTTTTTTTAAGTTTCAGGTGCTAGGTATTTTGTCCCAGTGAGGGAAAGCAACTAAGACACTCGGATTTGCATGTTAGCTGGGTGAATAGGAGACTGGAGCTCCAGGCTTTCTGGGGAGGAAACATCCAGGTGCTCTTGCGCCGGTCATTTGAAAGCCTGGGCAAGTTGACCTTTGCAGTCCTTTCATCCTGAACATCCCTGATGCTGTGGAATTTTCTAGAAGTCAGTAGAGTTGTCTTGGGATGTAGCCGACTCTCTGGAGATGCCCATGAGATCTGTTAAAGGCATCATTATAAGTATACAATGAAGATTATTTTAAAACTGGCTGCTTTGGATGTTCTGAGCCCAGAGGGACCAAGAATGCAGCACAAAATAACACACTGTGCCCCTGATGTCGAGAGAGCACGACTTTAACAAGCTACACAAGTTTTTGCGGTGCTGCTTGCGGGTGTATTGTGGGGAGCGGGTGGGGAGCAGGTTATTGCTGGGAATTCTCTCTGTCCTTGGGCAGCTCATGATCTGAGGGGGCCCAGGAGGACTCAAAGATTCAAAGACTTCAAAGTTTGAGCTGACTGCAGGAGCATCCAGGGAAGCATTTGAAATCAGAATGAGAGCGCACAAAGCAACTTTGAAAAGCTTCATGGTGTTAGGTCCTTCCTGTACCTGTGGCGGGGGCGATCGGTGGCCCTGATATGGGCGCACAGGAGTCACCAGGGCTCCCCCAGGGCTGCTTCCTTGGGGTGTGACCTGGAAAGCAAGGAGTCCGAGAGTGGAATTTTAAGGCTCCCAGACTCTGTGACTTGGGGCTGGGAACGGGAGGGCGTGTGCAGGCAGGGGATTGAAACTGCTCCACGTGACTGCGGGTTTGAATTGGGTCCACAGGGTGACGAGGGCCAGCAACCTCCCCGTCCTCAGAGGAAACTGGGAGCCGTCACCAACACGAGAGTTAAATACAGTAGTGACCACAGCGCAGGTCACACCACAGACGACGGGGAAGTCTGGAGACAAGGGGTAAAGGGGAAATCTCATCTACGTGGGGATATCTGCAGTATTTGTTGGAAAATAATCATGCAAGGCTTCAAAGATTCCCACTTCAATTACAAATGACGGCAGCTACTGTTTACCGAGTTTTTACTGTACAGCAGGTGTGTTTGACTCACTTTCTGTATTACCTCTCTCGAATCTCACGGGAACCCCCTGGAGTAGGTATTATGACTGCACTTGGCAGACGAAGCAACTAAGTCTAAGGACATCAGTCACCTGCCTGAAGTTGACACCTACAGAGGACCAGGCTGGGGTCTGGGGGAGGCTTTCCTGGAAGTCTAGTTAGTCTGATTTCAAATGCAGTCAACCAGATTTTCCCATGAACTGTTATGTTTGCTATGTTACATTTAGTTTTAATAAAAAAATTAAAAAACCCCGTATCTTTATTATGACAAGCTGGACACGTATTATGTTATATTTATAACATTTGCCAGTGATTAGTAAGAAAAATAGGAATTTTGAAGTACTTCAAGGTTGATGAGTAACACATTAAAGTCAGATCAGTGCAGTTGTGCAGTACTGGTGACACCGAGCAGCCCTGTGTGCCCGAGTTCCCAAAAACCACTGGGGGATGTCGTCATGGCCATTGGGCTCAAAACCCGAGGACGGTCTTGGCAAGGGGAAGGGACCGTTATGGTCCCAGGAAGGGAGGTGCACAGGGGCCGTCAGTCTGTTCTCCACTGCTGTAACAATGCCCAAGGCCGGCCGGTTCCTGAACAGCAGCTGTGGTACATCGTGGGCAAGACACAGCAGGACAGAGGCCAGCCTCGCTGTGTCACAGCTCACTGTCGCGGGAACCCGATGGGCTCCACCAGAACCACCGGGTCTGTCTCTGCGAGGTTTCACCACCTCCCCAGGCAGCCACACTGAGGACTGGGCCTTCCACACTGAAACCTGGGAGACAGAAAGGACCAAACCGTAGAGGGGACGAAGGCTGGCCCACCTTGCCCAGGGCTGCCACGCTCGCTGTGAGTTCATTCTGGAGCACTGTCGAGAGATGGCGTTTAGCGCGGCGGAGAGGCTCACGCTGGCCCCAGCTTCCTTGGTGGCCCTGTCCCCTGGTGTCTGGTGGAGGGGCTGCTCGGGCAGGGTCGTGTCCTCAGTGCTGAGGCTCTGCATGCCAGCTGCCCAGCTCCCTTTGTGGTCCAAGGATGTTCTAGGACATGGCCCAGGATGCGGAAGTCACACCAGGACATCCTCTTGCTATACAGATAGCTGAAAGGCTCGGCTCTCTTCCCTTGAAGCCCCTGCCCAGGCACTGTCCCCAGGGCCTGCCCTGGGTCATGTGCTGCTGTCCCTGCTGCCGCTGTCCCTGCCCTCCGCCCTCCACCGTGCCAGCCTCTGAGCACGCTCGACCCACTGCCCTGCAAACGCTGTGACGAGCTGTGAGAGCCTCGGATGTGGAAGCAGGGTCGTGAGTTATTTGTGGCATGGAGAGGAGGAGCTGCCTCAGAGGACCATTCCTTAAGAAGGGACAGAAGGTCTCTCCTGCCGCTCAGTGCTCTAGAAGGGCAGAGGGGAGGGTGCTGAGGACAGAGTTGGCAGCAGGTGGGGGGTTGTTCCTTCCCCCGAGTCATCCTCGGGAGACAGGGCGGTATCTGAGAGCCAACTAAGCGCACAGATGATCAAAGTATACGGTGAACATTTAAATCAGACCAAGTCATTATAGAAAAAGACACATCGCCACAAAGCCCCCTCAGGATATCATCCCTCACTTCTGACATGCTCATCCCACGGCCTTGCCTCTTTCTGAAGCAGCTCTGGAGTCCTCTTTCCTAAGTGTCTTTACGAGGTGGGATCCAAACTAGGATGAATACTGCTGCTGAGCGCTTTTGTTGCCTGTGCTTTTGAGGTGTTATCCAGAAAAGCCTTGCCTAATCCACTGTCACAAAGCATTCACCCTGCGCTTTCTTCCAGGAGTTTGAGCATCACATTTAGGTCTTGCTTGTGTCTGGCAGGGAATTCAGACCCCATGCCTTCCTGGGTGCAGTGGCTTGGGGACAGGGGACGGAGATACAGCACTTAGGAGTTTAAGTCTCCGGTGGTCTTTGCTGTTCCTGGCAGGTCTTGAGAAGGAGTAACCTTGCTCTGCAGAGAGGTGGCTCTGGGATCTCAGCTAAGGAGCAATTAGAGAAGTTGAAGCTTGCTAAGTGAGGAGTCTCCCATTTAATTTGGCCACTACCCAGGGTCTTCCTTAGAATTTATTTTAAGAGCTATAAATATCGTAGCAATGCTTTTCTTTAGCTTTATTATCAAATGGTACGTACACCTTACAAAATCTTTGGAATATGCAGAAATGCATGAAGAAGCAGGGATAATAAAAACAATAATAGCCCATCCATCATTTCACTACTAAGAGGCATTTTTCCCACTCTGGTCTTTTTTCTATCTTGATGACACGGCTCAGTGCAACCATTTTCTATGAAAAGTTGGCAACCCATAGAGTGACACAGACTACAGCAAAAGCTGAGAAAGATCTGCCATCCCCTATTTATTCATTTTGTAAAATTTTTATTGGTCCGTGTTTGCAGCACGTAACGATTACGTTCACGGTGGGGAGCGGAGCATGCGCAGAACACAGCTTCGTTCTTCCTGCGTCCCCTTCCCTGCCCCCTCCCCTCCATCTCTTGGTCCCCTTCCCATTTGCCGCCCCCTGTTAGGTGCACTTTCTAACCTCAGGCGACTTCCCAGCGCTGGGGCGGAGCAGATGCCACCCTGCCAGCCACCTCCTTCTCTGGGACCCTCTCTGACCCAGGGTCCTCCGTAGTTTTCGTGGAAGGCGCCGTCGAGGCTCAGGGGCTGGGCCGGGACCTTCGTCCCGCGGTTTCCCTAGCTGCAGTGAGCTCCCCAGCTTTGCGGGCCTGCGGGATCCTTGCCCATCCCTCCTCTGGTGTTTTGGTCTCCTCTCCCGTCCCTTGTTCCCTTCATCATTTCTGGGCTGCAGGAGAGGTCCTTTGTGTCGGGAAATCACGAGGACATCGGTGTCCTCGCTGGGGAACAGTGCTGCGCCCTGCAGTGACACGCAAGGAAGCCTAGAGTAGGAATCTCGGTCCCATGGAACAAGGTGCAGCCAAGAGGACCCCCGGGAACAAATGCATCCCTCAGGCACTCCACGGACACCCGGGGAGGGAAGCCTGAACAGGCAGGGCCTTGCAGGACATGGCACCGGATGACGCAGGGAGCCCCTCCATGGTTCTCGGGGGGCCGCAGGACGGCTTGGCCAGGCGCTGGCTGAGGACCCCTGGGTTTGTACTGGCTGAGCGCCTGCTGGAGCCTGGCAGAGGGGTTGCAATGGCATTGAGGAGCGGTCCCTATACCGAGAACTCACCACAACCAGCGCCAGATTTCCTGGAGGTCACACGGAAATGCCATACGGGAGGTACAGGTCGTCCTTGGCTGTACACAGGGCACCCGGAGCGCGGAGGATAGGGTGTCTGAGCGCAGAGTGTGGCTTTTGGGGAAGGACGGTGCTTAGCAGAGAGGGAGGAGAGGCCCAGGTGGAGGGGACTTGGGGCAGGGGCAGAGGGCAGAGGTCGTGGATTGCCAAGGCCTTCGAGTTTCTTGTGCATGGCGAGGTGTTGATTTACCAAGTGTGTACGTCATTTATTGAAGGAGTGCTGTCAGGGAAAAAGTATTTTAAGAGAATGAAGGAAGTGGGACAGAGCAGGGAAAAAGCTGGGAAAGATGTGGCGTAAGGAAGAATCCACCCTCAGCCTGATCTCATGGGGCTCTTTGGAGTGCGATTTCTGTGACAGGGCTCGGCATCCAGTAGACTGGATCGTCAACGCGATTGGCTTGAAAACTGCCTCGAGGGTGAGTGAAGCACGCTTCTGTGTGTGTCTGGGTGGTCAGGGAGGGTGGCCTTGGGTACTGTCTGGTCCCTTCCCTTTCCTCTCTGGTGCTGTTCCCCTGCTCTGCTTCCCAAGTGCCATGAGCTAAGCAGCGTTGCCCCACCTTCCACCATATTGTTCCTGCCTTGGAGCCAGATAACCATGGACTGAATCCTCTCAAACCGTGAACCAAATGAACCTCTTCTCCTTTAAATTGAAGGTATCTGCTATTTTTTCCAGCAATGGGAAAGCTGAACAGTACATTTTTGTTGTCCCCAGGGTGTGGGTGACACCCCAGACCTCTCCAGGTAAGGATGCTCCCCCCATCAAGGACAGTCCTCCACAGAGGGAATGGGTGTGGGGCGTGGGCAGCTGAAACCTGCAGTGCCGGGGGGATGAATGCACCAGCTGGGCTCCAACAGCATCCCTGGTAGAGGAGGAGCAGGATCACTCCTGCTGGGAGTGGGGGAACCACTGGGAGTGGGCAGGAAGTGTGTAATGTGTGGCAGTGGAGAAAGGGGCAGATGGAAGAACTCTCTGCGAGTCAGAACTGATGGAACTGGGTGAGCAGTTGGATGGGCAGTGGTGGTGGAACAGAGAGGCCTCCAGGACAGCTGTGTTGGGGACTCGGGTGGCTTCCCGTTGTCAGGGTGCCTGTTGGCTGAGGGGTCCTCGGGAGGCATGGATTTGCCAGTGAAGCTGGGGGATTCTTGGCAAACATGAGCCGGCGGGTGGAAGGCACTTGCTGAGGGCGCAAGAGTTCTGGATGCTGTCAGGACCCCGGGGAACCGGGGGAGGGCCGAGGGATCTCCGGAGATGGGAAGACAGGGACAGCCCTTGTGGCACCACCATGGTGCCTTGTCCCCCATGGGAGCTCAGAAGGCGTTGAAATGAGCTGCATGTACTGAAGAGGTTCTCATTCAGGGCCAGTTCCCCATCGGATGTCACCAACAAAATATCCATGGGCTGAGAATGACAGTGGTCACCCTCCTTGAAACTGTGCCTTGGAAGCTATCAGGTGAGAGGCCTCCGCAGGCCTGGTTTCTTCCCGCCGCTTCCAGCCTGAGCTCTGCTGGGTCCGCGCCTGCTCGGCCCTCCTCCAGGGCGGCCTTTGTGGGGTCCTGTGCAGGCCCCACCTGCCCTTCTGTCCCAGGCCCTGTAGGCCATGTGCAAGGGAGGAGGCAACAGGCAGATCTCCGCACCTTACCGTGTGCTACTGTCAGATAAAATGTGGGCCTCAAAACGTTTTATGTTGCCAGGGTAAATGTGGACATGGGGCAAGGGAAAGGCTTCGACAGTGCTCGTGCGCCCTCCACAGAGCGCGTGAGGACTCAGCCCGCGCCTGGCTCCTCAGTGTGGCAGACTTCCCTCCGGAGCGCTGGCGCCTTTGCTTTTCCCCGAGGTGCGCGCTAGGGATGGTGGCAGTTAGATGGCTCTACCTGCCATGGCGATTTACTCTGGGAGCATGGACGCTGATGCAGACATGTGGGCAGACCCAGTACTCCCGGCCCCGAAGCAGGAATGTTAAGTCATGCGCAGGGTGGCGTGTTTTGTGCAGCTTTGCTGGGGCATGATCTGCATAGTGTACAATTTGTCAGTGCTGAGTGATGCATGTTGGATGAACCACCCCTCAGCCAGCCACGTCCCTAAAATGTTCCCTCCTTCCTTCTCCAGCGCAGTCCGCTTCCCTGACCCTCATCATGGTAACCTTTGCCCAGCTTCCTGTCCCTGCAGCCTCGCCTTCTCCAGAGTATAAAAGGGGAAATGGTGTTCAGTCTCATCCTCCTGCTTCCATGGGAGATGCTTAAGAAACAGGCAGAGGCATGGCAGGCCGGTGGGACAGGGTGTTCTTCCTGCCTCCTGATGTCAAAGGGACAGTTTAGGTCACCATCAGGGTGAGTAGGTCACGTACTTCTAGATCACTTTTGTTTTGGTGAGTTTTGGTGGATCCGGAGTTTCTGGCAGGTTGGACGTCTTTACATCGCAAAAGCTGGTGTAGTAGTTTTTCTTCTGGGCTCTCAGGGCCAAGGACAGTGACTTAACCAAGCCCAGCAGCTGGTGGTGGAAACAGGTCCAGCTTGGCTCTGCAGAGCTTGTGTTGGTGGCGTCCCCAGGGTGGTGATGGGAAGTGGCTCTGCTGTCACCTCCGCTGCCCGGGGCTCCCATCCTCCTGGAGTTTGACCCCGGGATGCGCCCTCCTGCCCCACAGGAGCCCCTGGCATGAGGACCCAGGACAGTGAGACTCGTCTGCCTCCTCGCCCTCTGAGGACTCAGAAACTTTACCTCTACCTTAGCTGGACCGGACAGGAGAGAGCAAGGAGGAGGGCGGGGAGGAGCGGGTGGGATGCTGTGTCACCCACGAGCCAGACCTGGGCTCGGGCTTCCACAGGAGAGCTCTCGTGTTAAACGCTCTCTGCGCACTGGTGGTGAAGTCTGAGGAAGGCAGCGAGTGCGTCCCAGGACCAAGTGTCGCCGGGTCATGCAGACTTCAGAGGAAGAAGCAGACGGGTCAGTGATAAGCGATGTCGCTTTCCTTCTCTTTCTCACAGGACCTGGCAGGGAGGAGACATTGCTTGGAAGCTGCAGGTGGGGACAGTGGAGTGGGTCACTCTGGAATTCAAGGAATTACAGAAAGTGGACAGAGGTGGTTTGCCTGGGAGGGTGTGGCTATAGCTGGTGGTGAGAGAGAGGCTTCTCCAGCCACTGCCCCTGCAGACTCCCCAGGGCCTTTGGTACTGGGGATTGAGCTACACAAGCCTGCCTCACCGTCTTCCAGCTTGGCTAGAAATGCATGTCACAGGAGTGAGCCCTGAGGAGGCCCACATTTCATTAAGACAGGAAGAAAGCCCACAGCATGTTCCCCGTTGACAAAGCCGGCCTGCTTTCATTGTCATCGGTGGGGAAAATAAACCGGAATCATCTGTCTCGGGTCCAATTTGGACATATTAGTTTCCCCGGGGGACGTGTCAGCAGGTACAGCCCACATGCCACGATCGGGAAGATAGCAGCGACGATGCTCGTTGAAAATACTTCTGTGGCACTTAGCAGGGTGTGATTTTAATTCATTCTTTGTCCCTTGATAATCATAAAGTGCTTTCAGGCTGTGAATATCCATTTGTGACCAGCACGCTCATACTTCATCTGGGGGCTGAATTTAATGCCGTGGCTATGACGGGGCTCACCGGGGAATCGGGTGCGGTACAGGCCCTTGCTTTGTGGCGAGAAACACACGGACACTACGCACGTGGCTACTCCGTCCTGTGCATTGCAGAGCTGAGCGCCCATTTATATGGAGGATTGTGCACCTGTGCACATGTCAGCTAAGATTTGCACAGCACCTGGGTTTATCTGAAGTTTTGTTAACATGGCTTCATTTAATTCTTGAAATAGTCTTGTGACATCTACTGACATTGTGTTGTGTGACAGAAGAGCATAAACCTTGCCCTGACTGTCTGAATTCTGCCTCTGCCCATGAACCAGCTGTGCCACCGCATGTAAATTACTTAATCTCTGAGCCTCAGTTTCCCCAGCTGTGAAATGGGATGGCCAGGCCTGCCGTGCAGGGCTGTTGGAGGATTCAAGGAACAAAACATCCTGATGCCCAGTGCAGCCCATGGCACTCAGCAGGAGCTCGACAGCTGCTGGTCTTTCCTCCTGGAGCCATGCTGGGCCAGGGGCACAGCACCAGCCATCACTGCCTCGAGGGCCCTGCAGACACAACGGCTTTGAGGCGGTGCTGGCGGGTGGAACCTGGGTGATGGGCCGGCAGGCCCCTCAGCTGGAAGTCTGTGTGCTTTGCAGGTGACCCAGGCTAAAGGCATCGCCTGAGGTTTTAGACTGCCGTTCAGGGGCCTTGAGGGGTGTTATGCTTGGACAGGAAATGGCCCCAAAGCCTCGCGTGTTTGGAAGGCGGTTGGGTTATGGGGTTTTATAGCTGACTTGCTGTTGAAAGGGGGCCTGACTGGAACAGGCAGTCCCCGGGCATGGCCTGGCCCAGCTCCTCCCCCTGCCTATCACCACCGGGACACAGCGCCCCCCCCCCCCCAGCAGCCACGCCTGGGTGAAACTTTAGCAGTGTGAGCCCCAGCCTCTCCTCTCCCCAGCTGCAGGTGCCAGGTGTGCCCCTGTGACGAGGACAGTGACCAAGACAAGGGCAGGTTGGGTGGCCCAGGTCTGGCTCAATCGTAGCCCTGGGCAGCCTCCTTCCTTCCGTCTGGCTGCTGCCTACGCCAGGCCCCGAGAGGACAGGCGAGGTGGGGTCATGCTGCCTCCTGCGTCCCATCCTGGTGGTTCCTGTCTCTCACCTCCCCCTTCTGTCTTCACCTGATGGTGGCTAGCGTCTCCTTCCCCAGCGTCCCCACCCAGAGCCACTGGGGACAGAGGTGGCCCCTGTCCTCTTGTCTCCTTGCCTCTCGGGGCTGGGGACAGCTGTCTGATTTACCAACAGAGCCCAAAGAAGGTGCCGGAGATTTGACCTGAAGGAGCTTCATGCTGTGGGAATCCTTGAGGGCCACCTCGGGGCGATGCCAGTTCCTCCTGCTTGGACAGAGGACCCGAGGGTCTGTCCTGGCTCTGCCATTTACCAGTGTGTGGTGCTCGGCAGCCATCTGGGCCTCAGTGCTCCTCATGTGTGACAGGGCAGGACAGTGCCAACGTTGTGGGATTTTTTTTTTATTCAGACAGGTCTTGCTGTGTGACAGTCCAGGCTGGCCTCGAACTTGCGGTGGTCCTCCTGCCTCAGCCTCCTGAATGCTTGGATTACAGGCGTGCACCACCATGCCTGGCACTATGTGGGGTTTGTCTTCTGGAAGAATAAAGCCAGTAGGGTGATGACAGGAAGATGTGGTTATTGTGGCCACCGTGAGCTGCTTCAGTTGTCCCCCTGCTTGGAGGTGACCTTTAGGCCACTTCTGTCGCCCTCTCTCCTCCCTCTGGGAATCTGGGGGGGGGACCAGGGGGTCATCCGTGTCCTGGGGGACATGAGTCTGATGCGGTACCCTGGGCTTTTCCCCCTGGCTGCTCTCAGCCGCTCTGTGCTGTGGGACCCCAGCTCCGGCTGGGTGGAAGAAGAGATGGCCTGCAGGGTGAGTCCGGGAGCCACTGAGGGGTGACAGTTCTGCCTAAGTCTGGATTTAGTCTCTGTTGTTGGAGAGCCCGCCAGCTACCGCTGATGAGATGCTTACAGGTTCTCACTGATGAAGTTCCCTGGAGACTGCGGAACCGCCAGTCCCAAATCCAAAGTGCCGAGTTCCGAGCTCTGGGCAGGCAGAGGCCCAGCGAGGCCTCTGCTGTCCCCACATCGCTGTCCTTCCTGCCTCCACACACGTGCCGTCTTCCTCCCACACCTCCTGTTGTCTCTAATGATTGCAGCTGCTGGTGACTCTCGGGGGACCACAGAGTGGCCTCCCTGGCTGCCATGTCCAACCTGGGGTTACCCAGAAGATACCTTGCTACGAAAGCTTCGCATTTCCCTGTTTCCTTAGGAACAAATTCCATCCTAGCCAAGGTTGACTGGCGCATGGTGAGTCGCAATGATGACTCGTGCGGCAGGGGTCTGCCCAGGCCGGCCGGGACTTCCTGGGGCTGCGACGCCACGGTCTCTGCCGCGTCCTTCTTTCCTTCCTCTCCGTCTTCCTTCTCATCACTCGCCCTCCCCGCTTTTGTCTCTCTCGCACCCTCCCTCCTTCCTTCTCTGTCTCTCTTCCTGGTAGCAGACATTTCTCTTAAGCGATGGAGACTGGACATTTTGGGAAAAACACAAATGAGGAGCAAGAGGGTTGTCCTTTCTACCCCCGTGAGCGCAAACCAATTTAAATGGAAGACAAAATGAGAAGAAAATGCAAGGCCACCCATTACATTAGATTTTAGAAGCACCCAGTTAAAACTGCCAGAATACGTGCAAGCAGCCACACTTTCCCTCTGTCCTGTTAAGTCCCCCTTCGGAACAGACAGCTGCTCCGAGCCCCCCCTGCAGTGTTAGTGAGCTCTGAGCAGGGCCAGGGCGGAGCAATCGCTCACTCCAGGGCGCTGTTTGCAGACCCCACCTTGACCTCTCAGGATCTCCCTGGTGCGCTGAGCCCTAATGACGTGGTCCAGGGTGGGTCAAACCAGTCTCCTGCCATCGTAGGGGTGAAAGGACAGGCTGGGAAGCCATTTGTATCATTTTACAGAGAAAAGGGTTAAGGGTGGCAAAGTACAAGGGCTTTTTAAAGACAGCTTTGGGAACATTAGGGCCTGTATCTATGCCGGCCGGTGACTAGCGTCCTCACTGGATGCACACTGTCCCTTCTCTGCGATGGATGCCTGTGCAGGATGCCCCGTTTAAAGTAGTTATCTGGGCCCTGGTATTGTACACCCCCTTGCTCTTTGCATCTGCCTCGTCCTGCATCTGTGCAGCGTCCGACTTGGCTTAGCTTTCTTCCCCATTGCTAGTGCCCTGGCTTTGACCTTTGACCCTGCTAGGCTGACCCTGTCCTCTGGGTCGGCCTCCTGCAGGTGGTTTTGGGCACAGTTGGGCCAAGACTCTCTGAGCATTGGTCCAGCCCAGCCTGTCTTCACTGACTGATTTGCTGTGTGGTGACCAGAGGCCACTGAGCGCTTCGCTGGGGCGGTGACTGTCCTCCCAGCTGCCTGCCTTTGCGAAGGTTTAAGCCACATTTATCACTGCTAGCTCTGCCAGCGTCGTCTTGCCCAACAATAGCTAAGGGGTGAGATCTAACTACTAAGACACCGGACTCGACCCAAATCACTGGACTCGACCCAAATCACCGTCTCCTCGAATTCTGTGCCTTTCTCCTGGGCTTGCAGGAGGCTCGAACTGACCAGAGAGGTGTTTGTGAAGCTGCGTTCTCTCACGGCGGACGTGACGAGCCGTAATTCCTAAGAACGCAGCTACCTTTCTCCGGTGTCTCAGCCCGAGCACAGGGGCTCCGGTGTGATTTATCACCTCACCGCGAAACCTTTGATAAGTGACCACTGGATGGCCCCTCATTGCTCAAAACTCCTGATTTGTAAACTAAATCCTCCCCAAACCTAACATGGAGCCATGTGTGCTCTGGGGAAAATGAATCGGGGCCTTCTCGCTAAACTATTTTGGCATAAAAAATATCATAAACGGGAGAGGAGAAAATCTTGGTTGTGGAAGGCTGCTGGGTGAACGGCTCTTGGCCTTTTGATAGTACCTTTGAAATGGAAATGGCCAGCTGCCTGACCTTCTACTCAGTGACCCCTCCACACAAAGTCAAATTGCGGCTGCCACGCAGCAACGACCCACCTAGGACACGAACGCCTCTTCCATTTTGTTCTAACCTGTCTTCCCCCTCCTGGTGCATTTGTTACTATTCACATAAAAGACATAATGCTTTTTTTTTTTTTAAAGAGAAGCCCTTTGCATCAAAAGAATTGTGACTCATAATGATTTCAAAATACCAGCGAAGGGTCTGCCTTCAGCTCTCCTCTCAATGCGAGCCTTGGTGTGTATTGTGAAGCTGGAAGGGCCCTGAGGAGATGACACCGTTGGGCAGAGCTTGGGGTTGTTCACGATCCTCGTCTCTCCTTGACTTGAGGGGAAAATGATCCCCACCGTCCTGTGAGCAAAAGAAGAAAAAGAAAGGAAACTTCTGTTTATGCGATGATGAATCTAAGGGAATCAATGAATGCTCTGAATTGGAATTGGGGTCCGTCTTAGGAAGGGACAGCAGCTTCCCTGTCCTTTGAGTGGTGCTGGAGAGGGACAGGAAGCCCCGCCCACTGTCCCCTCTCTCTGCCCCACCTCCAGCCCTTCCGGGCAGGGCCAGCCTAGAGTCTCCCATGTCTAGGGGGCCTTGCAGCCCACACATGGGTGTCTGTGCCTCATGGAGTCGGGCAGAGGCACCCGAGGTGGACAGGAAAACCACTCTCTCCCGGGCTGGCCAGGCCCCCGAGGCCCACAGAACGTTGACAGAACGAGGACGCTGATTCAACGCGTCTGACCAGGCCCGCTATGTGCGCCTCTTCCTTAGTCCCACGTAGCAGGGAGGAAACGAAGGAAATGGCCTGATCTCCAAGTCCATGGCCCCACAGCTTCTTGCTGTGTGCTTGGGGACCCAGGAGTTAGTTACAGCTTACAAAATCTTCATCAAGACTTCAGCTTCAGGGGCTGGGGTATAGCTCAGCGGAGCAGCACCTGCCTGGCAAGCATGAGGTCTTGAGTTCGATTCCTGGTACCAAAAAAAAAAAAAGACTTTAGCTTCAAATATGTGTTCTGCTTTGATGCTGGCCATAACCAGGCAGAAAGTGACCATAAATACAACAGACGACAGGACAGAGGGAGAGAATCCTGTCTATCACCTACCCCTACGCATATGATTTCTCTATCCCATTGGGTTCACCCCCTGTCCAAAAAAAAAAAAGAAAACCCTCAAACAAACCACACGAGGGAACATGAAACTGTCTCCTTCCCTCTGTCTTCAGGCCTCTCTCCTCACTACAACACGCGATTGCTCCCAAAGGCAATATTCTATTTACATATCTACTCTCACCAAATACAAATCTGTTTTCACAAATCACTCTCAAAGCCTATGCGACCATTTCCATTCTTTTATTGGTAACAGATTGTATGTGGTTTTTTCATGTTGCTGTCCAGGCCTCATAATTTTAATTTTATGAATGCAAAATGTCACATTCATTTCATATTACTCGACCTTCTTGTTTCTGCCCCAAATTGGTGTAGGAAATTCACATAGAAGGAAAAGGTTAACAGACACTCCCCCGTGTGCCTGCCGTGTCTTCCGTCGGAATGGGACGCTGGTGTGTGAGACACCCGGGGTCCCAGGCAGAAGCACAGAGCCTGGAACCTGTGCAGTACAGGCACAGGAAGAGCAAGCTGAAGGCTTAGAAAAGCCCTGTTAATCTCCTTCTTTGCACTTCTCTTTTATTCAGCTTTTTAAAAGCTGGCTTCGAGCAGAATAGCAACACAGCTTCCTGGCCTGCTGCGGTGTGGCGTCAGCAAGTCCTGCCCAAGCGCTGTTTTCCTCCTGATAACTGGTATCAAAGGCCACGAGCACACCGGGCTGTCCCCGATAGAGATCGCGGCTTCAGCGGCCTCTCTGAACGAATGCGGTGACCTTGGTGAGACAGGGCCATTGTTCCTCCAGGAGCACAGTCTTTGTGATCCCTCTTGATCCTGCCAAGGCCAGGCAGGTGGCAGACCTTCTGTGCGCCGCTGGCCTCTCTTGGAACCAAATCCTTATTGCAACTCGTGCTTTACAACACCAAGCCATTTGACAAAAAGGAATTCTTACACGGATCTTTAGAAACCTGGAAAATGTTTCCAAATTTCCGTGTGTATGATTGAGTTTTTCAAAACTTTGTATTTCACCTTTTGCCCAGGGCCTGGATTAACTGAGGCCTGGATTTATGTTGCCATTTCTCTGGCCTTGTGCCTGAGATGTGATAGATGCTCAGTGTGTGTTTGTTGAATGAATCAGTGAACCCAAAAGTCTGGAAAGAGGTTAAGTCAATGGACTTGCTAACAACTCTTCCAATTAATTATCAGCAATTGTGGATTTAAAAATTTAAAAAATGGAGATGTTGAAAAGTTTGGGGAGTATATATAGATTTAGGTCCCTTCCCATTGTGAATTTAGACAGGTTGTTTGGCGCTGTGGTTCAGCCTCCATAGCTGTAAAATGAGGCTGCCTGTGTTTTATCTGGCATGCAGCTGCCCAGCACGACTCTACCTGACCCTGTGGCAGTGGCCTTTCCCAGCCTCCCGAGGAGTCCGGGACCCGCTCACTTGGAGTCCACAGTGCAAGGGCAGTGGGAAGCCCTGAGCAGATGTCGGACTGGTGGAGGGACTGTGTGTCCGGGGTCCTCTCTTCTCTCAGTGGTCTTAGGGACCGGGCTTTGGGAGCACGTGGCCGTTCAGGCCTGGATGGTGCCAGTAAGATGGCTTTTGGTGATTTCCCCTTTCATTTGGATCCTTGCTATTGTAAATACTGCTGATTTAACATGTTTACCTGAAACCACAGCTCTTATGGAAATACAAAATAAAACCACCAAATATCCTTGATGCTGACTGCATTAGCAAATGCCAAAACCGTCCACCCGGAAAGCTACACCAGGACTCCAGGGCTCCTCCTTGACCCTCCCCCGAGCCCACACCCAGCGCCCCTCAGCAGAGCTCTCTCTCTCTCCAAATTTCCCTTGCTTCCCTCCATCTCCAAGGCCATGTCCCTGGTCTGTGTCCTCACAGCTTTCCCCTGGGCACCGTAGCAGCCTCCTCTCTGCTCTTTCTAGCTCTACCCTCGTCCCTCTCTGATGTTCTTGCCAAAGGATGTGTCTCCCACAGGTCAGCTGGAAGCTGACCTTTCTCCTGCTCTGCTTCCGCCTTTGACTGGGCAACCAGGCATTTCGGACCCTGACCTAGACCCTTTCCCTGGTCTACGAGCCTAAGTGCACCGGCCCCTGGTGGCAACCCCGATCTCTGTGCTGTCCTCTGGGTCTTCACTGAGGCGCCACACATCCTACCCTGTGGAGAGAGGGCTCCCGTCCTTCCCCACATCCCTGCCAAGTGCTCTCTCTCGGGGAGTCTCCCCGTCTCCACTTGACCTAAACGTGCCCCCTCCTCCTCCTGAGTTCTCATAGGCACTTGGCTTTTTCTTCTGAAAAAGTAGATGGAGAAACAGGCTCAGAGAAACTTAATGTGCCCTTAATGTGCCCGATTAGAATCGGCTAATAAATAGTGAAACTGGGATCCAGGACCCCAAGGCCTGTAAATATAGACCTGTGACTCAGAGCCATGTTTGATTCTAAACATTTTGCTGCTAACTATGAGTACTGTGCTGGAGATGGGAAATAAATTTCGCATCTCTTAGCAGTTTTGGTTAATAATGCCATCTGCAGCAAAGGATTCTGGGGCTGCTTCCTGGCTGAAGGGTGCCACAATCGATTAGTAATGCCTGCCATAGGAAAAGGGAAAGGAATGGACAAGATAGGTATTTGTCCCATGCTATAATGCACAATATTTTAATGCTCAGTTTTTCCTTACAAATGAAGAACAGGACTTCATCCAGATCAAAAGAGTCAAGGGCAGAACTCAGGTCTCCCTAAGAGAGACAAACCACTAAGCCATTGGGCCCTTGAATGATGCCGGACCAAGTAACTGCAAATTACTCCTGGCCTCTCTGTGGACTTGTGTACCCTGCTGCGGAGGGGGTGGCGACCAGACAGCTGTGACCTGCAAGCCATCATGTGCACTTGTAGCAGGAAGCCAGGACTGGCAGAAGCAGGTGTGGAGGTGGGGTCTCTCCAGAAGCTTCTCTGACATACACTTTCACAATCGGGCATGCGAGAACCCAAGGTGCTTTTCATAGCTGGGTTCCAGGAGGGCCAGGACGGAGGGCGAGGCTGGGTTCCCATGCTCCAGGGTCAAATGTCCACCCTGCCATGTCCTCCTCAGGCCCATTGGGTTGAAACTGATGTGAAGATCTGGGATTTATCCCATACATCTCTGCTACTTCTCTGTCCTATCCAGCACAGGGCTTGGCCCATGCCATTCACAATGGTTGGGACCATTTCACTTGAGGAAGGCCCTGACTTTCCCAAGGTGAAAGGCATGGCCGATTCTCCACCAATGAGTTCTTTTCCTTGCCTGTCGGCTGCCACTGTGTGGCACTGGGTGTTCACGCTGGAGTTTGGCAACCCTCTTAGTGCTGGGGTGCAGGCTTTGCTTTCATCTTGGGCTGGAGGCTGCCCTGGGCTGTTCGAGTTCACCCTCGAAGCTCAGAAAACAACGCATGTGGACCTGGGGCCCTGCCGACCCTCGCATCCTGAGACCCGGGAGAACAGGAAAAAGGCGGCAGCCTTTCAGGATTCTGGCTTATGTTTCAAGATTTTGGGTTCCTGGTCTGAGATTCTGGTTGGCGGTTACAGTATCTGGGTTCCCGTCTGTGTCACACTGGTGTGCTGACTTCTGGTCAATACCTCGTTCCTGGACTCCAGCCTTGGCCTGCTCCTGGGACCTGTGTTCTGTTCATTTCTTCTCGCTTCCTGGTGCGTGCCCCCTGGCCACCTCTTCTAGCCCCGTGGCTTTTGATGCTATGTATGTTGCATGCCATGTAAATTGGGGATCCCCAGCATCACATCTCCAGCCCCCAGAGCACCCTGACTCTTAGACATTTACATTCACTGCCGCTCAACAGTTCTGCCCGATGTACAAAGGAGCATTTCGGACTTAAAATGGCATCAGAGCCTCTGATATTACCTCAGTCTGTTTCTTCCTTAGTCTTCCGTCCTCAGCATCATTGGGTGAAAAATCTGTTTTTCTTCATACTTCCATCAACATGCAGTGCGCCACAAGCCTTTCAGTTCCATCCTCAAAATATCCTCTGATCCTGACCCTGTCTTACCACGTCTACCACAGCCATCTTTGTCCTGACTCCTCCAACTCTTAATTAGACGAGCAATAGCTTTCTTGCTTTTTTCCTGTATTTCTACCTTCATTGTCCTGTATTTTATTTTCCATAAGCTGCCAGTAGTGTGTTTGAAAATACAGATCTTAATTTTAGAGAAGTTTTAGGTTTACAGCAAAATTGAGTGAAATCTACCAAGAATCCCCATCATCCACCTTGTCCCCAATGCATAGCCTCTGCCATTAGCAACCTCCCCCATGCAGGGGGCGTTTGTCACAGTTCATGAACCCAAGGCCGTAGTTCACGTTAGGGTGGACGCCTGGTGATATACAGTCTGTTTGCTCTGACAAATGTATAACCCACCATCGCAGCATTGTATAGAACAGTTTCCCTGCTCCAGGCTTCCCCTGTGCTCTGCTTATTCATCCCACCCTCTCCCAATCTCTGGCAACTGCTAATTTTTTTTTTTTACTGTTTTCATTATTTTGCCATTTCCAGAATGTCATATAGTTGAAATCATATAAAACATAGCCTTTGAGGTCAGCTTCTTTCAATTAGTAAGTTTCCTCTTTGTCGTTTCATGGCTTGATAACTCATTTCTTTTTAGCACTGAATAATATTCCATTCCACTGTCTGGATGGACCATAGTATACTTATTGATCTTGGTTGCTTCCAAGTTTTTGAAACTACGCACACAGCTTCTATAAACATACATTTCCAGGTTTTCGTGTGGACACACGTTTTCAACTCCTTTGGGCAAACAGCAAAAATGTGATTGCTGGGTTTTAGTGTAAGAGAATGTTTAGTTTTGTAAGAAACTGTCAAACTGTCTTCTGAAGCTGTTGTACCATTTTTTATTCCCCCAGGAAATGAATGAAAATTCTTATTGTTCTCCACGGAATTATTTTTAGAAATGTAACATATAACCAGTGCCACAGAAATAAAAGGATTATGAGGACAGTTGTGAACAGCTGCACACCAATGGATTGGTTAACCTAGACAAATGAATAAACCGCTAGAAACACAACCTGTTTAAATGCAAGCAAGAAGAAACAGCCAAATAGACCAAGAGCAGAGAAGGAGACAACAGCAACAACACCATCCACAAGCCAGAGGACTTCACTGGTGAGTTCTACCGAACAAGTAGAGTTAATACCGCACTTTAAAAGACATCTCCAAAGAGTAGAGAAGGGAACACTTGCAAGTACCTTTATGAAGTTGATATCAAAGCCGGACAAAGATACCATAAAAAAAGAAAATTACAGGCTGACATGCCTGATGAAAAAATCCTCAACAAGACATTAGCAAAGTGAATTCAACAGTGCATTCCAGAATCCTACACAGTCATCAAGAGGGGTTTGCCCTGGGATGCAAGGATGTTTCAGTAGACACAAATCCATGTGTGCATTGACAACACATTAACAAAATAAAGAGAAAAAAAATCATATGATCTCTTAATAGAAGCAAAAAAGAGAATCTGAAAAAATTCAATATTTTTTCATGATAAAACCCTCAACAAATTGAGTATCGAAATAATGTACCTCAACATAAAAAATGCCATTTATGACAAGTCTAAGCTATATCACACTCAGTGTTGAAACCTGAAATCTTTTTATTCTACTAGGACATGGTGCTCGCTCTCATTACTTCTACCCAGCAAAGTACTGGAATTCCTAGACAGAACAACTAGGCAAGAAAAAGGACTCAGTTCAGAAAGGAAGAAGTAAGATTTTCTATTTGTGCAAATGGCGTGATGTTATATAGGACCTGAATGAAGACTTCACACATATAAAACTGTTAAAACTAATTAACCAATTCCATAAAGTTGCAGGATAAAAAATTAACAAAAAGTATCAGATGCATACTTTCATGGACTGGGACAATTAATATGGTCAAAATGTCCACAGTATCCAAAGCAGTCTATAGATTTAATGCAGTCTCTATTAAGATTCATTTTTCAGAAAAGTAGAAAAAAAATCCTAAAATTAATATGGAATCATTAAAGACCCAAATAGTAAAAACAATTTTAAGCAAGAATGAAGCCACAGACATCACACTTCCTGATTTCAAAATATATTACAAAGATATAGTAACCAAAACAGTATTATATGCACATAAATATAGACCTATAGACCATGGAACAGAAGAGAGGGACCAGAAATAAACCCATATATGCAGGTGTGACTGAGCTTTGACCTGCACGCTAAGAACACATGGTACAGAAAAGGCAGCCTCTTACACAAACAGTGTTGAGAAAGTTGGACATCCACATGTGAAAGAATGGAGTTGGGCTACTTCGTACACTAGAAATAAAAATCTACAAAGAAGGCATACAACTCACTTGCAAAAAACCTCCAAACCACCCCAACCTAAACTAACCCAAACCATCTCAAACCAAACCAAACCAAACCAAACCAAACCAAACCAAACCAAACCAAACCAAAGAACACAAAACAAATGACCTGATAAAAAACTGACAAAGGAACTACATAGCCATTTCTCCACAGAAGACATACAAATGGCTAACAGGTGTGTGTAAAGGTTTTAAACATCACTAGTCATGAGCATGTGTAAGTCAGAACCACAAGGGGATAGCACTTCGCCTCTGTTAAGGTCTTGGTAAGGATATGGAGGAAAGAGAATCCTGTACACTATTAGTGTGACTGCAAATTGGTGCACTCATGATGGAAAGCAGTGTGGAGGTTTCTCAAAAAATTAAAACATATAGTTGCTATACAGTAAGTGCAACAATCTTGATACAAAGGGATTAAAATCAGCATCTTGAAAAGATGTCTACACTCTTACATTCACTGTAGCATTATTCACAGTAGTCAAGGTGTGGAAACAGCATACACACCCATTGCCAGAAGAATGGATAAAGAAAATGTGGTGTATGTGTAGAATGAAATGTGAGTCAGCCTGCAAAAAGAAAGAAAGCCATTTGTGACATGGATGGACTTGGAAGACAGTACGCCAAATGAAATAAGTTGTGCACAGCATGACAAGTAATGTGCGATCTCACTTATATGATGTATCTAAAATAACCAAACCCATAGAAGCAGACCATAGGAGGGTGGAGGGAGATGTGTGGGGGTGTTGGTCAAGAGGTATAAAGTTTCATTTCTACAAGACGAGTAAGTCTAGAGATCTACCACAGAGCATAGTGCGTATAGTTAATCATACTATATCAGATCCTTAAAAATTTGCTAAGAAGTTAAATCTTATGTTAAGTGATCTTATAAAAATTATAATAAAGAAGGCAGGAGGAAGTGATTGGAAGTGATGGATAGATTTATGGCACACACACACACACACACACACACACACACAGACTTAAGGTAAAGGGATAAAAAATGATATTCCACACAAACGGAATCCAAAACCTAGCAGCAGTAGCTATATTTGTATCTGAACAAATAATAGACTTTAACACAAAAACTGTGAGGTTAATTCATCAGTAAGGTATAGTTAGTGAAAAATTGTATGCTAATGAATTGGAAAATCAAGAAGAATGGACAAGTTTCTGGATATATATGATCTACCAAAATTGAATCAAAGAACACAAAAAATCTGAATAGATTAATTTATAGGTAATTGAATTAAATCAGCAATGAAAAGTCTCCCAACATAGAAAAACCCAGGACTTTAATGCTGAATTTTACCAAACTTAAGTAACACCAATGCTTTCAGATTATTGCATAGAACTGAAAAAGAGGAGATCATTCAAAACTCGTACAATGAAGCCAGTATATTCCCCTGACACCAAAACCAAAAACTCAGAATAAAGTAGTTAGAGAAGGATGATGTCTCAGCATAATAAAGGCTACATATGACAAGCACAGCCAACATCATACTGAGTGGGAAACATGGAAACATTTCCTCTAAGATCGGGAACACGACCAGAGCGTTCTCTCTCACTGCTCTTCCATAATATGGTAGTAGAAATTTTAGCCAGAACAATTAGACAAGAGAAAGACATAAAAGATGTACAAACAGGAAAGGAGGAAGTCAAATTATTGATGTTTGCAGATGGTATCATTCTATACATAGGAAAAGTCAAGGCTCCATTAGAAGATGATTGGAATTGATAAATACGGCAAAGTAGCAGGACACAGCACCAACACACAGAAACCAGTAGCTTTTCTACTCACCAGTAATGAATTGCTGAGAAATAAAGCATGAAAGTAATCCAATTTGTAATAGCCACAAAAGGAAAAATCCTAGGAATAAACTTAACCAAGGAAATGAAAGGCTTCTACAGTGAAAATTACAACATTCTGAAGAAATAAATTGAAGGAGACACTAAAATATGGGAACGCTTCTCTCTGGATTAGGAGAATTAATAGTTAAAATGTCCATAGTACCCAAAGCAATCTACGGATTCAGTGCAATCCCCTTCAAAATACCAATGACATTCTTCACAGAACTAGAAAAAATTTCCCCGAAATTCATATTGAACCACAAAAGACCTCAAAAAGCCAGAGCAGTCTTGGAAAAACTACCAGACAAAAAGGTTGAGGGCCGGTGAGATGGCTCAGCGGCATAAACGCCTGCCTGGCAAGTGTGAGGTCCTGAGTTCGACTCCCGGTACCCACATTAAAAAAAAAAAAAGTTGAAGGCATAACAAAACCTGATTTCCAGACATACAACAGAGCCATGTCACCTAAACAGTGTGATATGAGCATCAAAACAGATGCATAGGTCACTGGCACAAGATAAACTCCCAAGGAATACATCCGCGCCTGCCGCCAACTGATTCTCGACAAAGGCACCAAAAATCCACATTGGAGAGAGTGGCCCTGGGAAACCCGGATGTCCACATGCAAAGGATTGAAACTTGATCCGTATCTCTTACCCTGTAGTATAGTCAACTCAAAATGCATCCAAGACCTTGTATAAAACCCAAAGCTCTGAAACTACTAGAGGAATACATAGGGGAAACACTTCAATGTACTGGGATCAGTAATGCTTTTCTGAATAGGACCCCAGTAATGCAGGAAACGAAAGCAAATGTTGACAAATGGGATTACATCAAACTAAAAATGTTCTGTACAGTAAACAAAATAACAGAGTGAACAAAATCAACAGAGTGAAGAGACTACTTAAACAGTGGGACAAAATAGTGAATTACTTGCCAGTTATTCACCCGAAGAGGGTTAATATCTAGTATATATAAAGAGCATAAAAACTTAACGATAATAACAACAGTGACAAAAATGCCAAGTAATCCAATTAACATGGGCAAATGATTTGAACAAGCATTTTTTCAAAAAAGAAATAAAAATGGACAATAAATATATAAAAATGTCCTATATCATTAGCCATCAGGGAATGCAAATCAAGCTATAGTGACAGTCCGTCTCACCGTAGTTAGGATGTCATTTATAACAACAACCACCACCACAACAACAGAATCACAAGTGCTGGCAAATCTGTGATTAGAAGTTTTTCTACTATTGGTGGGAATGTAAATGAGTATAAAACTATCAAAGAGTGCGGAGGGGCCTCAAAAAGGTAAAAATAGAACCACAGTATGGTCCAGTTATTCCATTCCTGGGTATGTATTCAAAGGAAATGAAGCCGGTACACGGAAGAGATGCCTTCATTTTCTACCTGCCCCCGTTTAGTGGCACTATTTACAATGGTGGAGATACAGATTCAGCCTAGTGGCCCATCAGCAGGTGAATGGATACAGAAAATATGGTATACACAGAAATGAAATATTAGTCAACCATAAAGAAGAATGAAACCCTGTTATTTGCAGCAAAATGGATGAAACTAGAAGGCATTATGTCAAGCGAAATCAGCCAGACACAGAACGACAGGTACTGCATGTCCTCTCCTACATATGGAAAGTAAAAAAAAAAAAAGATCAATTTGAAAGTACAGTCATGATTACTAGGGTCTGGGAAGGGTGCTGGGGAGTGGGGGTGGGTCTTGGGGCAAGAGTGGAAGAGGGGTGGCTGGTGTGAGCATGAATGTTGTGTGTGTGTGTGTGTGTCACAGTGAACTCTATTATAGTCAGTATGTTAATAAAAGCAAGAAAAATAGCAAGATTCTGCAAATGGTGCCCTATCACACTTAGAGTAAAATGCAGTCCGTCATACATACAAGGGATGGTCAAAATATATGGTATGTGTTTTATTTCATTTTTTATGAAAAAATAAAATTTAATAACCAAATAATAAGAGAATAGCAATAGTTATTACACTGTGTGTCATTATCTTTAACGTAGTTACTCAGTGTTTTAAATAAAAACATTTATTACAGAAGAGACACATTGCTCTTAACCTCTTTCAAAATGCTTCTCCTCACTTCAAACACACTTACCCCATGGCTCTTGTCACTTTCTGAAGCAGTTCTGTAAGTCCTCTTTCATGAGAGCGTTTGCAAGGTGTGATTGAAACTATCGTGACTGCTGCTGCCGAGCGCCATCCAATGGAAAGGCAGCTCGTAAAAACAGGACACTGTGTCCTCATCCACCTTATTCATCTCGTCTGGCACCGTGTGACTTCTGGCTCTTCCCCAAAGTCGAAATGACCCTGAAAGGGAAATGTTTTGAATCTATTCAGGAAGCCAGGACAGCGCAACTAAAGACACTCAGGAAAGAGGACTCCAGAGCTGCTTCAGAAGGTGGCGGGAATGATGGGATAACTGTGCTTGAATCGAGGGCGCATACTTTGAGGGGGATTCATGACAATGTGTCTTTTATTGTAATTTATAAAAATGTGAACGTCCACTGTATTTTTCAATCACACTCACGCACGCTCTGAGAAATATGGGTCTTTCTACTTCTTTCCCTTGCGTACCCCTCCGGCACCAGGCTCCAGGGACTGCAGTCTTCTCGAAGCCGCTTCAGCACACGGAGTCCATTCTGCTCCCTCTCCCTCACACAACACCCCCTCTTCACTCACTCCTATGTGTCCGCGTGGGACTCATCCCTGACGAAATTGCTGCGGATATTTACTTGCTCTTTTGCCGTCTCTCCCATTAGGATGTAAACTCCATGGGGCTGGGGCTTTTCGGTTTCTCCAGGGCCAGGAAAGTTTTGGCATCCAAGAAATACCCATCAGACAAATTAGTGGGTGAATTTGCAACCCAGAGGTCACTTTCCCTCTCTGAATGGTGATTTGCTCATCTGGAAAATGAGAGGTTGAACTCTATGACTTCAGAGGGTCTGTTTGGGTCTAAAAACTGCAGAAGCATATGAAAAACAGGCCATTAGATAGTAAGCAAGAGGAGGAGCCTAACTTCACTGTAAGAACAGGAAGAATGTTCTAGTAACCACTCTCCCTTTCTCCACTTATAATTGCTTTCTCCTTATTGTTTTGGTCAAAACTGTGATAAGGTACAATCTCGTGCCCAGTGTGGAATTGAAAGAAACACAGACCTAAAACAGATTTCCAGTCCTGGTGCTGAAGGGATTCAGAGTTCAGGAAAGACAGCTGGGGCCTGGGATTGATTCAGAGAGTCTTACAAAGGAGCCGCATCATGCTTTGGCCTTGAAGGCAGGGTAGGTTTTCATTTGCGCTGAGGATAGGTAGGCGGCCCTTACTGCTTCTTAAGAAGGGTACGGCACCCTAAAAATGCCATGTTTGGGGGTTGTCTGCAAACGCTGTCCCAGAACTGAGGCCTGACTAGACAGCGTAGAGTCTAGAGATGTGCTTTTCCTATGTGGTGCTGAAGCAGAGTTTCTGGTGCATTCCAGCTGGTAGAAGATTATTTACTGTTGGGAGGTAAAGCTCAGTAAGGGTTGCTTGGTGCACTGATGCCCACATTGCCACACTGTGCCATGCCATGGACAGCTCCAGTGTCCCCACGGCTGGGAGGAACCAAAGGTGGGGTGGGTTCATCTCTCAGGTCCCACTGCTCAGCTTAGACTTGAATCCAGAGCATCAGCCCTCCACAGGGCCTTATGAGCTTGCTCCTGATCTTACGGCCGGCAGGCAGGCTCTGCATGCAGACACTCTTCTCTGTGCCAGCCCCTTCCTGCGTTTATAATTACAACACGGTTCGACCCGAAGTTTTCTCCCATAAGGAATTAGTATTCTATTCGGTAGCCACCCAAATTCTAAACAGTCGAAGCTCACCATCAAGAGCTTGGCTGAATGATCTGCCTGGAATTGTTTATACTTAATGGTTTTCGTAACTCATGACCTTGATGGGTTACTGGCGTGAACTTTGCAAATCTCACAGTCGTGTTTGGTTTTTCCTTTGTTTCATCAGTTTCCTCTCATAGGCCGACAGCTTAGCAAATGTTTCTAGAGCTACCGGCTCCTGTGGTGACCACCTCTGTTGTGCGCAACTCTGGTGTGCGCAGAATGCGGGATGCATGAGGTCTTGGCTTCGCCACGGATTAGCTGTGTGAACTTGGCAGATCTATGCATCAGATGTGTTTTTAAAAAAAGATAATGTATGCAGTGGTGACCGCTTCACACGGATGTCTGAGGATGATGTGAGAACGTGCTGTGTAGGTAAAGAACCGGGCGCAGTATCTCACATTCAGTAAGTGAAAATGCAAGGCTAGTGATTATAGTTTTATAATAATAAGTCTCAAGGGCCGGTGAGATGGCTCAGTGGCATAAGCGCCTGCCTGGCAAGCGTGAGGTCCTGAGTTCAACTCCCGGAACCCACATACGAAAAAAGGGCCGGTGATATCGCTCAGCGGCACGGGCGTCTGCTGGCGCGCAAGGTCCTGAGGTTGACCCCCCGGTACCCACACAAAAAAAAAAAAAGTCTCAAGAAGACTGGAGCATCCAGAGGCTGGAAGGATCTCAAAGTATCGCCTCTAAATTGCAGGGGGACACCCACCTCCTTATGTCCTTCTGTAATGGGTGAGTTTGGGGGAAGAAAAGGAACTTTAATTGATCTGTGTCATTATTCTAATTCTTTTTCTCACTTGGTCAGGAAGCTGGCCCAAGACCGGGGCTCTGATGGAGGCGTGCAGAACTGTGGCGTTTTGTGTTGCTGGGCTACAGCCTTCGGAGGCCTCCTCTCTGTATTCTCAGGTCCTGGGACAGTCACTCAACAGAGCAGCAGGCTTTTATTAACTCTTTGTTGACTGGATTGAGCAATGAGGCTAAAAATAGAAGATATTTTTATTGTTTATATCATGATTTATTGTACATTATATATGTACTTTATGTATTTATCCGTACATTTATCTATATATGTATATATTTCCTGGCTATAAAATAGATGCTTATGTTTCTTATAAAAAAATTGAACCAAAATATCAAAAGATCAAAGAAAAAAATGTTTCCTGGAATTCCATCTCCAAGACATAACTCTTATTGAGAGTTTGATATCTATTTTCCCTGATTTAAAAAAGTGCATACATTAGCATATGTACATTTTACAAAAAATGGGCTCATCCTATTCCACCTGCTCTACACTCACTTTTACATTTCGCCACAGTTTAAGAACATTTTTCTGAATTAGTTCCTGTAGATCCACATTTCTTTTTAAGGGTCACACCATTTTTATCACATTATTTCATCATACATTGCTTCTGCACCCTCCCCTTGATAGAAATTTGGATTGGTTATTACCTTTTCACTGTAGTCACACGACATTTCAAGAAGTGCTGACGTAGACATCTTTGCTTTCCCTTGTCGTGGAAAGCAATTCTACTGGGAAAACCAGACAGTAGATTTGCTGCGTGGAGAGGTGAGGACGTTAAGCGTTTGGTGTCGCGCCCTCGTGCCTCACCTGGAGTGTGGGGACGTGATCGCACCGGCCAGGGCGCCGGGGAGGGTGAGCGGCTCACGCTGGTGCTCTGCCATTCGGACAGCAGAGAAGCTGCTGGAAGTGGGCACAGGACGCTTGTGGGGCTTCAGTGAGGCTGAAGAAGGTCATTTGCTTGGACAGCTCGTCTGCTCTGACCAAGCAGGCAGCTTTATGGGGTGGGTCCCACAGGGTACGAGGAAGGGGCGAGAAGCCCCTTGCAGCGTCAGAATAAATAAACACGAAAGATGAACGACAGAGCAGCCTTTCCCCTCAGGTAAGTCGTCCAGGTGTGGTGGCGCATTTCCACGATGTCGCATCAGGGCTGGGAGACGAGAAAAGCCCTTTCCTTTCTTGGGGTCAAGCAGCTCGGAACAGAGCCACGCGCCCTCAACATCCTTTCCCTACCCACCCCTGACCCCAGCCCGAGGTTAGACAGTTTTACATCTAGAACAATAAACACTTGTGCGCAATCATTGACAACAACGATGGAGCCCTTCTTACCATGGCAAGGACGGCCGGCGAGGAGGAAGGGCTGGGGTTGGCCCAGCTTTGTGGTGCTGGCAGGGATTTTCAGGGTGATTTAGTGTGGATTGATTTGCAGTTTGTTCTGCAGCCATTGTTTGTAATGTGCTCTGCCAGCTCATGTACCCGGAACCTTAATTGTTCTAAATTAAACTATAGGGACCAGACAGTGCACATTTCCATCACAATGACAATATAGTGCCCAGGTCCCGTGGGGATCCACCAGCCCGCTAGGATGGGCTTGTGCTGGAGGGAGGAGGGAGAAGGTGCGCTCCAGAGGGTGTTTTCATTTTTTGAACTCATTCACAAAGACAACGACTGTGCATAGTAACAAGGTGCCACGTCATGTCTCATGCATGGGTGCGTTGGGTCAGGAGGGCATGGGGTTGGAATGGAGCAGGCTCTGTTGACACACAAGGGAAAACCCAGTGGGTCACCCCTGCCTGAGTGCATGCCTAATTGAGTAAAGTAATATTTATCTAATATTAAAGAGATAAAAAATTCTGAATGAAATCACCTTGTATTTTACCCAGCAGCATTGAGTTTAAAACTCAGCCAGAGCTGGGGCTGTTTTGATTAGCCTGAAAAAGCCTCAAAGAATCACCAGGGCCATTCTCGCACTCAGAAGCGCAGTGTCTTCCAGCGATACTGCTCCCTAGTTCTTCCTCGGGACCCTCAGCTGGGGGCAGCGTGGAGCCCGGGGACAGCAGGACAAGCAGGCGAGGAGCTGGCACCCTTGTAGATGGGAAAGGGCTAATGTAACTTTTCATCTCATCTTTTCAAATGTGAAAACAATTAGAGCTGTCAAAATAGATTAAAAAATCACCTTCTCCCTCATGCATTTAAAAATGTAAAAATAAAGCAAATACATCACACGCATATACACTCAACACCAAAATATATAAATGCATAACTCTATTCCTTCCATACTCTCCAATAGCAAAGATAATTGCTGTTCATTTCCTAGAGTCTTCTGACAGCGTGTATGTATGTATTTTATACAGATAGAAAATTACACACTGTCTTGTTCTTTGCCTTTTGGATTTAACAGCATATGTCTCCAATTTAACACAGCTGTAAGCCCCTTTCTAGGAGTAACTCTAATTTATTCTTTTTAATAGCTATATAATATTCCACCCAGCAGATACCTGATAATTTATATAGTGGTCTAGCCATAATAATTTAGCTTATTTATGGCCTTTTCTATTGAAATCCTTGTACAGTTTTGTGCATATATTTATGCACAGGATAAATTCTAACAGCTGTGTCAATGGATCTAAAGATGTTCACAAGAGCAAGGAAGACTTCCATATTCATTTCATGAGGTCAGATTACCCTGACACCAAATCTAGATGAGGATTCTACAAGAAAACAACAGGCCACAGGTTAATAATCATCAAGAAAATACCAGCTTAACAAATGAAGCAGCCTTAAAATGCTTGTACACTGTGACCAAATGGAATTCATTTTGGAATGCAAGGATTATTTAATAGACACACACCAAAGTGAAGACAAAAACCACAAGATCATCTCAACAGATGCAGAAGAAGCACTTGACAAAACTCAACACACTTCTTGATAAAAATTAGGTATAGGAGGAAGGTATTTCAACATAAAAAGGTCACATACGAGAAGCCCATAGCTGATACCATACTCACTGGTGAAAAACTGAAACTTTCCCCCTTAAAATCAGGAACAGGCAAAGGTGCCCATTCGTGCCATTCCCGTTCAGCATGACATAGAAGTCCTATCTGAAGCAATTAGAAGGAACAAGGAAAAAAAGTATTCAAATTAGAAAGGAAGAAGTAAAATTGTCTCCATTTGCAGATAGCATGTAAAAAACCCCAATGACTTCCCTAAAACTGTTAGGACTGATAAATGAATTTTGTAGTTTCAGGACGCAGCAGCAATATACAAATATCAGTCATGGTCCTATACATTAACAATGAACTGTTGCCAAAAGAAACTAAGACTAATCTCATAAAAATAGCATCAAAAAGAATAAGATGCTTAGGATGAATTTAACCCAGGAGGTGAAATATCTGTACCCTGCAAACTTTAAAACATCGATGACATAAATTAAAGGAGATGCAAATAAGTGGAAGACATTGTGCATTCTAGGACTGGAAGAAGGAACTAGTCAGAATGTCCACATAATTCAAGGCGACCTGCAGGTTTGATTCAATTCCTATTAGAATTCCAAGGGCAGGGGCCGGTGATACCGCTCAGCGGCACGGGCGCCTGCTGGTGCGCGAGGTCCTGAGGTCGACCCGCAGTACCCACAAAAAAAAAAAAAAAAAAAAAGAATTCCAAGGGCACGTTCCGCAGAGGTAGGAAAAGTCATGAAAGCGGCCACTGCTGGGGGTGAGGACAGCCCGCTCGCAGCCACCAGCTCCTCGTTTCCTGTCCTCTGATGCCACCCGTGGTCCCGTCGGCCAGTTCTGCTGAGCTGAGGGAGAGTCCACAGGGCAGGTGGTGAAATGAGGCTCACGGCTCATGGGGTCCAAGCCCATGGCCCCGGTGCTGAGTGGTCCCCTGCTGCAGGAGCACCCGCAGAAGATCCCTGGCGGCTGGGCTTGTTTTTGCCTCGTCCTGGCCCATGCTGCTGGAGCCCCATGCAGCCCCTGCTGTGGACAAAGCCACATTCTCTCGTGAATTCTGTGCCCTGGCCCCTGCTGCCGGCCAACTCCAAGCCCGCTCTGCAGTTGTTTCCCCTCAGCACAGGGTAACAGAGGTGCTAAGCAACCCACCAACTGAAAGGCCTGGACTAGGCCAAGGCCTAGGAGAGAAGGTAAGGCCCGGAGAATCGGCAGCTCCAGGGAGAAACAACCAACTGGGCCAGCAGCACTAGTGCCAAGAGAAGCCCAGGCTATTGTAAACTGCAACTGAGTATGGGGTTTCATTCTGAAAGTGACTCCTTCCCATGATGCTAGGATTGGAGAGGAAATCCAGTGCAGAGGCCACCATATTTAATAAAAAGCCTGATACAAAAATGAACAAGGAACTGAACAGACATTTCTCCAAAAAGCTATACAGACGGCTAACAGATGTGTGAGGTGTTCACATCGCTAATCTCAGGACGGCGGGTCGGTCAGGAGGCATTTGGGAAAGGCTTAATTGTGTAAGTCTGAGCCACGGAACAGCTACGGAAGCCGCTCCCTTCAGGGCTTCAATGTCACCCCACACAGAGACAGTTGGGGAGACAGTGGCTGAGAGGGTGTGGGCTGGATGGAGACCCCCTAAGAAGTTCGAGCTCAGGCCAGGGAGGACACGGCCTGCCCTCCATGGTGATGAGCTAGTCCCGGCACAAAATCCAACACCCATTCATACTAAAAATCCTGAAGACAAAGGTACAGAAGGACCTCATCTCAACCCGATAAAGCCATTTATAATAAACCTACTGTCAACATCATATTAAATGGGGGAATAGCCAAAAACTTTCCCTCTAAAATCAGGAACAAGACAAGGATGTCCACTATCACCACCTTTGTTCAATATAGTACTTGAAACATTCTCCAGAGCAGTTAGGCAAGAGAAAGAAATAAAAGGGATATGTGTATACAGCTGTAATGGTATCAATCAAGATACCAATAACATTCCTCACAGAATTATAGAAAACAAGCCTAAAATTTCTAAGGAAGCAAAGGAGACCCAGAATAGCCAAAGCAATTTTGAGCAAGAAGAATGAAGCTAAAGGCATTATTCTACCTGATGGCAAATATACTACAAGGCTATGGTAACCAAAACAATGTGGCACTGGCATAGAAACAGACCATGCAGAGTAGTGGACCAGAACAGAGAGCCCAGAAATTAACCAGCTCGTGTAGATTTGACTGATGCTTGACACGATGTGTACGCAATGGGGAAAAGTAAGTCTCTTCCATGAATGGTGCTGAGAACGTTGGACATTCACATGAGAAGGAACGAAATTCCACCCTCACTGTACATCATACCCAAAAAAACAGCTCAAAATGGATTACAGACTCAAGCATAAGATCTGAAATAAAATTCCTAGAAGAAAACGTAGAGAAGAAGCTACTAGACATTGATTTTGGCAGAGATTTTTGGATACAATACAGAAAGTGGAAATGAACATGGGATGTCGGTTTGATGAACTACATCACAGAAAAAGAAAGGATCCAGAAAATTAAACAGCAACACATGGAGAGGGGGGAAATTTTTTCAAACCATATATTTGGTAGGAAGTTAATACCCAAAATACATACAGAACTTAACACAATTCAGTAGCAGCTAAAAAGCCTGGTGAAAAATGAGCAAGGACTTGAATAGTCATTTCTCCAAAGGAGCCATACAGATGGCTACGGATATGTGAGAAGCCGCTCACACCATTCAGACACGCAAGTAAAACCTAACGAGATGCCGCTCTGTACTGCGAGAATGGCTGTTACGTCAGAAACCTCGAAAGGCTGCAGACATCGTGAGGATGTGGAGAAGGGTGAGCCCCGCACCCATGGGTGAGAATGTGGATTGGTGCAGATGGCACGGAAGACAGGATTGAGCGCCTTCAAAAATGTAGCATAGGCCACCATGGAACGCAGCAATTCCACATCTGACTACTTATTGGAAGGAACCGAAATCAGAACCCCAAAGGGATATCTGTACTCTTCATTCACTGCAACTTTATTCACAACAGATGAGATACGCAAACAACCCAGATGTCCACGGCCATCGAGGGGAATTAACATCAGTACCCAGCAGAATGCTATCCAGCCTTCAAAAAGGAGGAAATCCTGTCGTTTGTGGCAAGATATCTGATTCTGGAGATACAATGCTGGATGAAATAAGCGGCACACAGGAAGACAAATACTGCATGATCTAACTGCCATGATCAATCTGATCAGTCCAGAAACAGGGAAACAGAGAGGGGTGCTAGGGAGAGGGAGAAAGGAGACGTTAATCAGGGGTACAAGGTGTCAGTTATACAAGACGAGTACCTTTGGGAGATCTAACCCACGGGCTGGTGACGTGGGTGACGAGATCGGACAGCGCCCAGCAGCTCTTAAGTGTCCTCTTCTCCCCCACCCTGCGGGCGACTGCGTGAGGTGATGGGCACGCTGAGTGGTGGTGGTTATTTCACAATGTACATATGTAGCAAATCATCAAGTTATATGTATTTAAAGTATACAAAATAAAAAATGAATAAAACACAAAAATAAAAAATGGGATATATATGATCAAAATATATGATTCACATTGGAACCCAATATTTTGCAACATTAATAGGCACTAATATAAATATATTTTAACAACAACAACAGAAAAAGCACCCCAGGCCAAGCCTGTAGTCTCAGCACTTGGGAGCCCGGGCTACACAGTGAGTTCAAGGCCAACCTGAACTCATAGCAAAACCCTGTTTCAAAAAAACCAAACCCAGGGGCCAGTGAGATGGCTCAGCAGCATAAGCACCTGCCTGGCAAGCGCAAGGTCCTGAGTTCAACTCTCGGAACCCACATAAAAGGAAAAAAAAGCACCGGTGATATCGCTCAGCAGCACAAGCGCTTGCCTGGCAAGCACAAGGTCCTGAGGTTGACTCCTGGTACCCACATAAAAAAAACAAAAACAAACAAAAAAACAAACAAAAAAAAAAACAAAAAAACCAAACCCAAAACCCAAAACAAAAAAAACCCAAAATAGAACACTCCAAACTAAACCAAAATAAACCCCTCAAACAAAAATAAAGTTTGTTTTAATACATAATACTAACGTACCCTTCCAATATGTCGCGGCACTTTCTACCCGCACTATTTATCTGTGACTTTCCTCTTCCTCGCCCCCCACCAACTCTGCTCCTGATCCCTGAAGACTTTTTGGGGGTCAGTATCTTTAGTTGGCCGGTAAGGATGCATTTTTTTCCATGTTTATTGGCCACTGGGAATTCCTCTGGTGATTGCGTACTCAGATTCTTTGAGCAATTTTCTATCAGATTGTCTTTTTCTAATTGATATACTGAGTTTTTCTTGTTTATCAACCCAATATCTGTCGAGTATTTTCCCAGTCCATCATCTTTGACTTAAGCAATGAGGTCTTTTCCCATACAAAAATTAAAAACCTTTATGTAATCAATTATGTTTATATTTTCCTTCATAGTTTTAGAATCCCTATTTTGCCTATTAAAATCTCTTGCATTTCATGCTTGCACCCTTATCCTGCTTTCCTTTTAATATATTCTTAAAATCGCTTGTGTTTGTGTTGTTAATCTACCTGGAGTGAAGTTCTACAGCGCGTGTGAACAGGTCTCGCTTTGTTCTTTTCCGGTTAATTTCACTTGCCCTAAAAAATCGAAGCACCCCAACTTCTCCACAGCGGTGAGAAAGTGCCCTCGATTCTCATCGTGTCTTACTCACAGTGCCGAGAATGTGACTAATGAATGCGTGTACGGCAGGGCTGAGAGTAAAAGGCCCAATTGCTTTAAAATCTTTCTTGATCAGCGCTGACCACTGTGCTGCTGCTCTCTTCCCTCCCACGTATGACCTGCGTCTTAAGGGCTTGCTTCAGGCCAATGTCTTTGTTACTTTAGGACTGTTTTCTCAGTTTACCAATAATGGCCCCCCCCGAAGTGTTGGACTCTGCTGGTTTTCCTGTGCAGTGTGACCCCTGCGTGGCTTGGGCTCACTATCATGCTTCCCCCGGACTTTACACCCTGTCCTAACTTTTGGCTTTGGGTCTCTTCTCAGCTCGCACACGGTTCCCTGTGTGGAACCTGGGCCATCTCCTGGAGGTTGGGGCCACCCCCGGAGCTGCCCACACAGCACGGCCTTCTGTTGTCAGTAACTTCCAGTTAATGGCCCTGGTCCGGAACCTGCTCCACCTGACACACAGGATCCTGGCCTTGGGGGTGGGGGTCCTGGCTGGTTTGGGGAGACACACACCCAACCCTCTCTGTGGTGAGGAAAAGACAGGTGCTTGCGCTTAACTCTGCTCAGTCACTCAATCGGCCCGGGGTCACCTCTCAAGAGAGGTGACAGCTGGACAGAGGCTGCAAGGACCAAAGTTTGTTTATACCTGGAGATTGTACCTTAGTTGCATCCTAAAGAAAGTACGGAACACACACCCGATAAGATAAGTGCAAGAACATCCCTTTCACTGTTAGTTATTTCTAACAGTGAAAAATTGTAAACAACCGAAATGCTCACGAAAAGAAAATGATGGAGTATAGTCAGATTATGCAGGAACGATTAGACCTTAAAACAAGTCAACCAAAGCTAGCAGGTAGCCATGCAAGCAAATCTCAAAAGCATCATGATGAGTGAGAACAGCACGCCGCAGAGGGATGAGTACGGGATGATATACGTCACTGTGAAGACTGGAAATAACACTTAGTGATATATGCAAGTAGAATAAACCAAGGACGTTCTCAGGATCTGGGGTGAAAAGGCAGAAGAATGGGATTTGGGAGGAGGAAAAGGGGGCTTTCAACTGTACCCACTTTATTTCTTTAAAAACAACATAATAAAATATGGGAAATAGTCATATCCATTAGACAGGAGTGGTGGAGGCATCGATGCACCTCAGTTGTACAGAGGATGATATATTTATGGAACTGTTTATTGTTCTCTGTCAGCTTGAAGAATTTAATTAAAGGAGAATGAACGGGCTCTTAGGTGGGTAAACACAGGTCCTGTGTGTTTGTTTCCAGGATATTTGCCATCGTGGATTAATTTGAGCAGCTCGGATTCGTTTTTGTGTTCTCTGCAGATTTCACACAATGTCTTTTCTCTTCTTTCCAAGCGCCCCTGGAGCCCTCTTAAGAGGGGAGAGAAGGAATAGCCCTTTGCGATGACTTCCAGTGGTTTTAAACTTTGCCTTTGGACCCCTTGAGACTCTACAGGATCCCTCTACCAGCCACTGGGAGGGAGGAAGGGACATCCGGGGTCAGTGTCCCTACATCGATCTCTTTGATGAGGGTGGATTGCATCGTGATAAATCCACTGTAACATGAAAATACCATAAGTGCATTTGATGCAACTAATCTGCCAAACATCATAACTCAGCAACACTGCACAGTTGTTCCTCTGAGTGGATGGCTCCGGGACGCCCTGTCATACCCAAGCCCTCGGATGCTCGTATCCTTTATCTAAAATGGCGTAGTATTGTCGTATGACCTATGCATATCCTCCTGTATCCTTAGCCCATCTCTAGGTTACTACAATACCTAAGACAACGTGGATGCTATGTAAATAATTGTAGTGTATCGCTTGGGGAATAATGACAGGGAATGTCTGTGTGTGCTCAGTACAGATGCTGTTTTTTCCCAAATATTTTCCATCCATGGTTAGTCGAGCCAGCTGTGAAAGGCCACTGTACACGGGGCGCGTCTGCTGCTTACTGTTGGGACCTGGGGGCTGCCTGGGAGCTGCAGCTCCTGAGGCCTTTCCTGCTGCTGCAGTACAGTGAGAGAGGATTGTACCACACGTTATTGGACCAGGAAAAGATCAAAATTGAAAAATTTCAGTCTGGCTTCTACTGAACACATATTGATTTTTTTTGTGTATTGTAAAGTTGAACCATGGTAGTCACACCATCATAAGTAGGGGACCGCCGTATTCGTTTGCATGCTCATGTTCAAAGACATCCTTCGAACTGAAGTCCTGAGACAAAAGGGAATTTGGAAACACCCGATTTAGGCAATCCTTTGTCTGCACTGGTTATTTCCATCGTTCATTGTTTGCTTTGCAGAGTGGACTCCACCGCAGCTGCCGCGTGAGCTCGCGGCACGGGGAGCTTTCCCTCTCTCTTTTGCAGCTCTTTCAGCTCCAGCAGCATCTGCCATCTCTGCCTATCTTTGGTCTCCGATGTCTCGTTTCAGAGATGTCTTCTGTGCCTGCGGTGCTGCAGGGGCAGGGCTTCTCTTCTCCATGCCTTAAATTCTCCTTGTTTTCCCCAGCAAGTCACATGGAATCGCCCTCCGCTTCTTGCCCTCTTTTGCCCTCTGGCCTGTTCTCCAGAGCTCTGCCTCCGTCTGTTCTCTCTAAGCTGCAGCCTCATCTCCACGCTTCGGGCGCTTGCGCTTCATTGTCTGTCAAATGCATGCTTGCAAAGTAGTTTCCTTTTGTACCAACTTGAGCACATGATCCTCTTATCCAAGAACTGCAAATAATTTCTCACCTTTGAAATAAAATTTCTTTTAAAACATCACCTCTACTAGTCCTGCCTATCTACATAATTTCTCCTTCTTTGCTTGACCTCTTATTTCATTCCCTCTCAGCACTTTTGCTCTATCCTTTAGCTAACACCCAACAATCTGGTCTACTTAACAGGCGGTTGGTGCAGAGTGTTGCTTAAGCCTTCCGTATCTACTGATGTGCTAAGCTGTGTCCCAATATTTGTCATGTAATGCCCCTCCATACAGAATATATTGAATTAGTAATTTAATTAACTTATTATTCACAGTAGGCCATTATACTGTTGTGTGCTGTTTGTCCATGTGAATGCCGTCTATCGAGATCGTAATCTCTTTAGTGTAGGAATAGTGGCAGGCTTGCTTCACAATGCCATTTGCTTGCGGATCCTTAATACACAGTGCCACCTCATGAGAGCAACTGCTCCATGGGAAATTTGTAGGCCAGCAAAGTCGCACTGCTTCTGGTGAACCCAGAGAATCAGTAAACTCTGGGATGAATCTCCTTTCAGAGGAAATGGTGAATATAAAGTCTCCTTGGTATCAGGGTTATTTGACTGTATTTCTCTAACTAATGGAGCAAATAATGTCACTTGACTACTTCTGAAATTTTCTAAGCTTTCAGGGGTCCCCATTTAAATCACTTGGGTTATGAGAAATGTGGTATATATGTTTTCATGTTTGACCATAAAATGTGGCTCCCTGCCTGCCCAGAATAAATACCTTGTTGACATAACCGATTAGTAAATTAGGTATCATCATACTGACATGGATATCATCAGGTACAGTATGGAACAAATTTATAATCACAGTCTTCCTACCCATATATGCTTCTTTTTTAGGACATGCTAAGGCCAGACAGCCTCTTATGATTACATGAAAAAGGGGGAGTAGAGTACCCAACTCTGTCTCTTCGCCTAATAGAAATAAAGGGACAACTAAATCCATTTTGCATAATGAGATGGACATGAACATTCTGGGGTCCAGAGGTGGAATCTTATTGTTTATGCCTAAAATGTCCCCCAAAAGTCTTATGTGTTCAGAGGTGGGGTTTTCGGAAGGTGCAGGGATCAGGGAGATGCTTTACTCGTTATTGGATTAATCCACTCATGAGTTTATAGCTGAATGTGCTGTTAGGAGGTGCGGCCTGGTTGGGAAAGATGGCTCACTTGGGTATATTCTTGTCTTGGCTCCTCTTCTCTGCTTCCTGGCTGCCATGGGTTGAGCAGCCAGGCTCCTCTGCCATACTTTTGCTGCCTTGGAGCTAGCCAACCATGGACTAAACCCACTGAAACTGTGAGCCAAATTAAACCTCTCCTTCTCTCAGTTTGGGGTGTTGGGCATTTTGTTCCAGCAACCAGCAAGTAACTAATACACTACACTCTCTCATAGACAGAGGGTTTTTTCCTTCCTTTTCTCCCCCTGCAGTGGGTCTTCCTTTATCATTTGGGGCAACTGGGTTTTGGGCCTTTTGCTAAAAGTCTCAAGCTTTTGTTCCGTGGGGAAATAGGAGAAAAGACTCTGGGCTGACTTCCGGGCTTTCCTGCTGGAAAACTACTGTGGGTTTCTCTGGCCTCCCATCTACATCTGTAGAGCACCCTGTGACATCTGTGGACAGCCTGTGGCTGGGTGTGGATTCCCCCGTGTCTGTGGCTCGCAGGAGTCCTTTTATTTCATGCACACTCACTTGCAGCCTTTAGAAACCGGGCACAATGTTGGGAGAACGCTTCCTCCCAGACTGTGTGGGCTCAGCGCTCGCCCCAGGAGGACTCACGGCCACATCCCTTCCGGGAGGCACCTGTCTGTCCCGAGATTCAGGCCACCGATTTGCACTGCAGCCTCAGCTCTCTGACGGGTTCAAGAAGAATGATGGCTCAAACTATGCGAAATGATATAATCTCATTATCATAATACGTAAAATTATGATTCCAATTATTGAATGTTATCGGCTTTACTTTCATTTTAATGGCGGTGAGAATGTTCTTTCTACATTGGAAGTGTAAGCTGGAATTCAGCACCTGTTATTGATGAAACTTCAAGTTCTCTTCTGTATAGCCCCTACTTAATGTGACTGACTTACACTTACTATAAAATGGTTTTAACAGTTTCATGGCCCTCTTGAGAAGAAGGCCCAAATCCAGCCAATCTACAAATACGGATTAAAGTGCAAAGCTGGATGCAGATCAGGCAGTGAATCGTGACCCGAGAGCTGTTTCCTTCGGATGGGAAGGGGTGGCCCGAAATGCTGCGTGGGAAGGGTTGAGAGACTTCTGAATCTCGGTGCCCGGTGGGCAGCACCATGGTGTGTGTCAGGGCTGGGGAGAGTCAGGGTGAGGAGGGGGGGATTAACTCTCTGGAGAAGCAACGGACAGTTCTCACCCAAGCAAAGCCGGCAGTCCACTGGGAGAGGGACCATGGGAGCTGGCGGGACAGCTGCAGACTTTTACAGTGAGAGGCGGAGCCAGGCGGGGGGCCTCAGGAGTGAAGGATGCCCTGCTCTGATCTTGGGAGGGGGATTCCTCTTGAAGTCAGCCCGGCCCGGAGGGCGAAGCAGGGTCCAGTGCCGAGCCTGCGTGATGGAGCACTCGTGGGTGGTCATGTGTGTGTGCCAGTGTATTCACAGGTGGACGCGAGCCACGCCAGGTAAGGGCTGCAGGAGGATGGCTGGGCTGCCTAGTCACAGACACCTGGTGATTAAAAGCAAGAAGAGATGAGCTGCCCGTGCAGCAAGTACAGGTGGAGAAGGGTGGAGAAGAGAGGCCAGGGGCTGGCAGATGGGGAGGGCTGCCCCGGGACAGCTTTTGGTTTGAAAGTGCAGCAACGAAAAGCACTAGTGAGCTTCAGATTTCCCTTTAAGAAAATGTTGTAGCCGGGCATGGTGGTGCACACAAGCAACCTCAGCACTCTGGGAGGCTGAGGCAGGAGAATCATGAGTTTGGGGTCTTCCCAAACTTATGTGGCCATGAGTCCTCCCGGGGCGAGCGCTGAGCCCACACAGTCTGGGAGGAAGCGTTCTCCCAACATTGTACCCGGTTTCTAAAGGCTGCAAGTGAGTGTGCACGAAATAAGCCTGGGCAACTTTGCAAGACTCTGTCTTAAAAAAAGAAATAAGTAAAAAAGAAACCCCAAAACAAAAAACAACCCAGGGATGTAGCTCAGCGCAAAGGCCCCGGGTTCAATCACCAGTATAAAAAAAAGTTAGAAATAAAGAATATAGATTTTTTGATTTTTTGTTGTGAGCAACATGGTAGAGACATTTGTAAATGAATACACTACTCGGTAGGGAAGAGGGAGATGTGCCTTGCTGCCTCGGGGCTGAGGGAGACTCAGCACAAGGATTGAAGTGCTTTCCACAGGGACATTGAACATATGTAGTCAGAGGAAACGGAGACGGACTTTCTGAAACGCCCCAGCTCCTCCTTCACACCTCACACTGGCGTCAGAGGAGCTTCCAGCTTCTCCAGCACCTCCGGTTTCCAGGTCCTCTCTCTCCCCTGTCCCCGCTCTGACACCCGCTCTGGTGACAGCTGCTCTTCTGGGCCTCACCCTCTCCAGCAAAGCGGGCTTTTTGCAGTCAGACTCAAATCTCGATTTCTCCCAACTTACTGCCTTGGGTCTTCTGCTCTCCGTCCTACCTCTGGGCCCCTTCCTAGTCCAGCTGCTCCACATTCAAAGTCTTCGCTTTCGGGGGTCGAGCGCAGGGCCTCAGGCGCGCCAAGCCGACAGGTTCAGTTTCTAAAGTGGAAAAGCCCAGGGGCAGAGACCGCGTCAGTCTGGGATGCCTACCTGGGCAGAGGCAGTTACGGGCTCAGGAACCTCTCGGGGGTGTTCGCGCTTCAGAGCTGAAGCGAGGCTAATGTACTCACAAAGCTCAAGGACATATTTCAGTGTGAGTGACTTTTTAAGAACAGACTCCCAGCTTGGTCACTGGGATTTTAAAATTTCTAAAACCCGAAACCTTCCTGCTGTCCTAATTTATAGTTAGAAGACTGCGCCTAAAGGAGGCACCTGGAAGAGAGGACACCCAACCCATTGCCCCGGAAATCATTTGCAATGAAGCAATGTGGTTTAACAGAGGCCTTGATGGTTTACGGCATTTGCAGTTACACGATTAAATGAAAGAACTTGAGAAGGAGAACACTTTTAAGTTAATTAATGGTGGTGGTGGGAGCACACACAAGGAAATATATAGAATTTGCATTTGCTAAATGGTGGAGTGAAGCTAGTGATTGATATGAAAGTGGTTTGCTTGGAGTCTTTCTAACAAAAAGAAGACTGTGCTTTGGAGGAGTGTTGTTCTGTGATTTTCAGGATGGAAAGTGCCACAGCTGGGACAGGGTCCCCACACAGGGCTCCCCAGCTGGAATATGAGTCCTTAGGGCGGATGTCACCACTGAGACCAGCAGGGCTCCTGGCTCCTGCTTTCCTCCAGACCACGGGGTTCTCTCCAGGGAGCAGGACATTGCTTTCACCTTCCCACGGGTACCAGAAGCCTCACTAAAAACAACCGCTGTCCTTCCTGAGCGGTGGATCAGAGCGAGCCCTTCTCACACAGCAGTTGACTCAATTTGCGAAAGTACTGGCTGGACTGCAAAAGCACAGTGATGGAGCAGCGCAGGGGACCGGAACGTCGCCGAGACAGGTGAGGACTCCTCGGTCTAAGGATGCAGACCACGACCACTCTGGGGTCCCCAGAGCTACACAAGGGGCGGCTCTGCCGTGAGCGGCTGTAACGCACAGTTGAGATTATGATGGCTGCCTGCAAGACGCTGATGGTCACAGCGCGCGGTCGTCAGGGGTCACCATCGGTGTGGTGTGGGTGTTCCTTGTTCCTTGTTCACTCGGGGGAGGTGGGCTGCAGCGGTGGCCCTCGCCGGGGCTGCCACCTGCTGTCCTTGGTCATTTCCATGGTGATCACATGAATGTGACTCTCAGATTCTCACAAAGGTGATGCCTACCCACTGGGCAACAAGCTTGACTGCTTCAGGGATTTGGAAAACCATACAGCAGAACCACCATAAGTGATAAGGCTTTTACTGAAGTGTAAAAATCAAAATTTAAAAAGCTCAATTTGCATGTAACATATAATATACATTATATATGACAACTTCTTTAAGGAATGTAATCTCTCCTTATCTTTTCAGCATGTGCTGAAAGTGGGCTTGGGTTCCTTTGGATGCAGGAGGGTGGCCCGTGTGACCTCGGGAAGTCCCTTTGGTGAAGCGTCGTGGTTGAATGATTCTCTGGCGCAGGATGAAGCTCACAACATGTTCAGAGCCTCAGCCTCCAAAGTTAGTTTTCAGTTTAGCCCAGGCTCACGGAGTTGTCGTTGTCCCTCCCTGGGGAGGGTCCGGGTCCGGGCAGACTTTCCGCCCGAGCTACACGCTGGAAGCCCATGCGGCCCAAGGGACGCAGGTTAGCGTTGAAAGTGTGACCGCCGGGTTACTGGGATGCAGTCAATCATTTATCACCGGGCATAAATCATCAGGATCACTGCATCCACCGGAAGCAGTTAAACTGAGTTTTCACAGCACTTGCTTTTTCCTTTGATAGTTCTCAGTCTAGGCTTCGAAGTTGGAGAAAACCGAGTGTGATTCGGGACTTCGCCACTCACTGGCTTAGGATAATAATAATGATGCTGATGATTATGGTAGTGATGAACATTTTAAGGAAGCTTACTGTGGGCCGGGCACTGGGATAAGTGTTTCCCGTTGTCATTTATTTCTGCTAATGACAGTGAGGTGGGCACTTTTACTACTTCCATTTTACAGATGAGGAAAAGAAGGCATAGGCCCCACACTTTACCCTGGGCTACAGAGAGCCCTCCTTAGATTCCTCTTGCTTTATTATTTCTGTTTTTAAAAACTTTTTCTTGTTCTTCCAGACCCATCACATTCAAACCCCTCCTTTCTTTTTTCAGTACTGGGGGTTGAACTGGGGATTGGTCTTTGCACTGAGCTACATCCCCAGCCCTTTTCATTTTTTATTTAGAGACAGGGTCTTGGTACGTTGCTAAGTTGCCTGGGCTGGGTTTGAACTTGTAATTCTCCTGCCTCAGCCTTCCAGAGTGCTGGGATCACAGGCGTGTGCCACACGCCTGGCTCACTGCTTCATTATTTCTGGATAAAGAATGGTGTAAAGCCGAGGAGCAGAGCAGTTAAGAGCGCAGACTTCGGAACCAGAGCGCCTGGTGTGATGTCCGGTCCTAGACACCTACGTGTCTGCTCCGTTTCCTGCCTCAGTTTCCTCATCTGTAAGCAGGGTAAGAGCAGGCGCTTTACCTCTAAGGCAATGGGGAAGTTTCCCTGGGAGGACAGTTACCCAGGGCCATGGGCCCAGTATGTGGGCCGCGCCGACAAATGTTATTTTTAGACGCTGACTGACAAGAAGCACCCCGAAAGTCTGAAGGACCCCGCTTCAGACTGGCTTTCAGCAGTTCCAGCTGGACTTGGACATTTATTTTTTTAAATTTTTATTTTTTCCCATGCTGGGCATTGAACTCCGTTACTCAAGGTGATTGAACTTATCTTGTGCATGCTAGGTAAGCACTTTACACTGAGCCACATGCCCACCCCTGGGCTTGGAAATGATTTATACTGAACTGTGAAGGGTTGGCCGAGGCTCTGAGTGATTGTGGACTGAGCAGGTGTGCAGACTCTCCCGGTGCGGGAGGTGGGAAGGCTGGGTGTCCTGCCTGTCTCTGCATGGTGCTGTCCTTCCTGCCTGTCCCTCCTGTCAGGGACACCAGCAGCCCACGTGCATGTGCTGGCCCTGGTCAGCACCCTGAAGTCCCAGCTCCCACAGGCCAAGCCTGCAGAAGGGCAGTCAGATGAGACCAAGCTGGAAGGTAGGGTGCAGGGGTCACCCTGTGCTGGGGCAGGCGGGACCTCGGTCACCCTGGCTCCTTTGTGTACCTTGACTTCGTCACACTGGACAGGGAGCCCAGGCAGGAGGCCTCTCCCTCTCCAGAGACCTGGCCACCACTCGTGCCCAGCACCCTTTTCTGGGCCTTACCTGTTCCTAGGCCAGCACCAGGCCTGCTACTTGGGCCCCGCTACTGTCTGGGGGGGGCACTGCTGGGTGCCACTGTTCCTGTCTGGAGTGGAGGCGAGGGCCAGCGCACAGCCTGGGGGACAAAGACAGTGAAGGCCAGCGGCAGCAGGTGCAGGCGCTTCCTGATGGCCCAGAGCCCCTGTGAGCTCGGAGTCCCTTTTCGGGGTGCTCCTTGCTGTGGGGAGGGCACTGCCCTGTGCCTCATGGGCTGTCACGATGCCCCGGCCTCTGTCCCCCAGATCCCTGTAGCACTGCTGATGGCTGTGACGAGCAGCGATGTCTCCAGGCAGGGTTGAGTGCTCCCTGCGGTCAAAGTTGCTCCTGCTATGGGACCCTGCGTGGAGGGAGTGGTGGCCTGGACAGTTTGCTCTGGACTTGGGGCTCGGTGTGAACCTACTGCCCACCTCGTCTGACCCCAGAAGGCCGTTGACAATTCTGATCCTGCAGGGGTGTTCATCTGGGGGTCCTGCTCTTTGCACATACATATTTGTCTCCACCTGAGAATGTGCGTGTACGTGCGTGTGTACATGGGTATACTGTGTGGCTCCCTCTGGGAAGTACCTCACACTGTCAGGGACCTCACAGCAGCTGTGGTGCCATCCCAGGGGCTGTGGATGCAAGGCAGGGACGTCCCCTGAGGACCCGGGAACACAAGAGCAAGCTATCCTGGGGCTGGCACCGCAGTAGGCACGTGTCCCGGGCACCCCCTTCATCCTGGGCCGAGTGTGACCGTTTCCACAGAGCATGCACTGTGGGCCAGTGGTGTCTGGGTTACAGTTTGTCCCCTCCGGAAATTCACGTTGAGCTTTAATCCCCTTCGTGAGGTACTGAGAGGGTGGAGGCTTCACCTACTTTGCTCAGAAGTGGATCTTAGGGAGGTGATCACAAGCGATAAAGTCGTCGAGGAGGAGCGGCCCTGGTTGTGTGAGAAGGAGAGAGACCAAGACATATCGTATACTTTTTGGGACTCCACCCGCAGAAAGGCCATTGTCAGAGGCAGCCGCTGCACCTTGGACTACAGCTGGTAGTCAAATAAACCTCTTTTCTTTACAATGAACGCAGCCTGTGGCATTGCGTATTAGCAATGAACAATGGACAAATACAGTGTCTCTGCATGGAAAAGAGGACCCTGGTCTTCCTGTAAGTTGTAGGCCCCTCCCTTTGCTTTCAAAGCCCCCAAGGGCGGCCTCCATCTTTGAGCATCTAGATAGCCTGGGACTAAGAGCTGGGAGTTGCCATCCTCTTGGCTGGTAGCTGAGAGGCCTGCGGTGGTCCAGGTTAGGTGCCGTGCCAGGAAAAGGGGCTGCCGGCAGGGCCGGGGCTGAGCTTGGGGTCTGGAGGGCGAGCTCTGGGCTGTGGAGGACCAGGTCAGGCACTGCCTGAATGTGTCTGTGGATGGGGTGGCAGCCGGGCGTGCAGGGAGCTGGAAGGTGAATGCAAACCCAAGCTCACACCTGTGCAGCCCAGGGCTGCAGAGTCCTGTGATCCCCTCTGCCTTGGGTCGGGGCTGCCTCCGGGTCTTGGCTATTCCAAGGCCAGAACCCGGAAAGCAGTGGTTAAAGAAGCCAGGCGAGACAGACGAACGGGACGCTCCTGGGTGGTTTCACTGAGCAGCGACGGAGCCCACAGGGCCTCTGGTGGATGCCGCCTGTGAGTGGGGTGCAGAGCTGTCTGCAGGCGGTCAGCTCCAGAATGGGAGCTGGGGGCTCCAGTGGTGATGTTCTGAGGGCGACGCTTCACACTTATTCGTCCCATTGGTTGTCGGAGAGGGACCTCAGAGAGCAGCACCGAGAGGCAAGGGTGCAGGTGGTCGCAGGAGGCTGTAGTAGAGGGTGCGGGGTGCACCCCAGTCTCGTGTCTGGGGGTTCGAAGGGGAAGAGATACAAGCAGATGGGGGGGTGGGAACAACTCCGTGGGCGAGGAGTCATCTGAGGCGCTCACTGCCGGGAGGGGCCCAGGGACCGGGCCACGTGCTCACCAAGGCTCCGCTCTTGGTCTCCAGTTGTACCTTAAAGCAGGTGGAGGCTCAGGGTTCATGGCCCATGGCTCACGGTCTTTGGGTGCTGGTTGTGGTCCTGTAGGAAGCTCTGGCTTCCCATCAGCAGCGGCCGCGCCTATCTCAAGGCTCCATTCTCCCCAGTGCTGCTTCCCCTACGGTCGCCCTGTTTTGGGGAGCCTGCAGCCAGGCTGGGGGGCCTCTGCCCAGAGAGCGGCCCTGCAGCTTGGGGACCATGCCAGCCCACGCCAGGGCCACACGTTTTCTACCAACTGCCCAAGAGCCAGATCGAACCCTTTCTCGTGGCCCTCATTCTTAATAGCATCTGCCCAGACCTCTCCTGCAATCTCGCCACAAAATAACAAAAATATTGACAAAAATAATGGAAAAGACGGCAATTACCCCGCATCTCACCCCTCCTGCCTTAGGCTGTCACTGCAGCAGATAAAACCTGTTTTATGGGACAGCAACCCACTACTACAATTCCTAAACTAAAGTTTATTTGCACAGAAGAATAAAGGCAACTTTTTATTTGTCACCCTGCTGGGAAGAAATATGGTCCCTGTCCTCTCCCTTCATATCGCCCTCGCGTCCCCTGCGTGGTCTCAGCCTGATCATTTCGCAGAGAGGAAGATTTCTGCGTGGCTGTCCCTCTTGTGCTCGTAACATCCCAATTTTCAAGCGGTCAGTCACCATTTGCCATTTTGGGGGTGGGGGTAGGAACACGTTCCAAGCTGAAGCCTACAAGGCCCTGGGCCATTTTTTAAAAGCAGTGGTTTCCGTGTGACAGTGGCTCCTCACAAGCCCGGGAAAGCTGTTCTTTCATGCAGCGCCAGCGCCAGCATTGATCAGCGGGAAAGTTCAAGGCGGCCACTCGTCACGCGCGGCTTCAATACCAGATTCCAGACAAGGTGTGCAATAAATAAGGGCAGCAACAAAGAGTCATATTTCCTTCTCGAGCAGAAAATCAGCGACGGTGTCGCTCTAAATTTCAGGGTCAAGGGACGGTGTCTTCTTGAACTGCATGTAGAAAAAGGCGGATTTTTGTCTCCAAGAAGCAAGCATTTCAGCCGGCCTTGCATTAGGAAGAGTCCAGTGCGCTTTGGAATATGCAGGCGGGCAGGGCATGTTTCACCTTCTGTACCGATTAGTGTTTTGGTTGCTCCAATACGGAACCGATGTTGTAAAAAACCTATGTTTAAACACGGTTTCTCACATTCGTTTTAATCAACACGTTCTCTTCTCCCCTCCAAACTCTCTCCCCCCACTCATAATGTTAGGATTTCCACGTGAATATACAAAAAGAACAATCTTTTGCTTTAAGCAGATAGGGGAATTTTTTTTTCTTCAAATGGCAGTGTGATTAAAAAAAACCCCGCACACCCCAGGAGTCTCTCATGGATTGTGGGTATTGATTTCCTTCCTTGGAACGTGGAAACGTTACCGGGCGGGGTGTTAGGGGAAGGCGTATGGGCGCCAGTGCAGTTTATTTCTTGTTGACTAAAAATCAGAACCTGCGCCCTGCGTGCACTTGTGTTGCGTGTAACGGTGAATTTTAATCCGAAACCGGCCCTGACAGAAAGCTTTGTGCCATGTAATAAGCGACATTTTTGGGGTAAATTTATATCTGAAAGAAATAAACTTAAGAGAACTCAAAACATAAAGATTTCAAGCACCCACACTCCCTGGCGCAGCGCTGGCGGTGTTTTAGGTTACGAATCCGTAGAATTTACTGATCGCAATCAGACGTCAACTGCTTTCCACGCCACACCCTCGGGGGCTCCTGTGGCTTCCCCGGGTGTCCCCGTCCTCCGGGAAGTGTTAATCAGATCGCTGCAGGGTTTAGGAAGCCAGGTGCCTGGGCCGCTGAGCCCGACCCCTTGGGGATGCAGCCATTAGGGGAAAAGAGGCCGGCCTTCCGCTCTCATCCTCCTCCTTTTATAGATTCTTCTCCGTCCTTCTGAGAAGCTCTCCCAGCCCTCTGACCCCTGTTAGGAGGGGGAGGCTTAAACAGCTCAAAGTGCCCTCCGCGGAGCTACGGCGAAGCTCCAGAGGCCGCCGGGAAACGCCCGAGACAGGCGCCTCCGGCCTCCGTGCCCTCGAAGGCCGATCCCAGCCCCACGCCGCTCCCTCCGCACGTGCGGGGCCCTGCGCCCCCTCCGCTTGCGGCCGCCGCTGGGATCCACTGACTTTCCGCGGTCCTGGGCTCTGAGAGCCCCCGCGGTGGCAGCGAGGGGCCCGCGCGGCTGCAGACCGAACAGCTCCCACGAGAAAAGCCACGGCCGGCGTCCCGGCGCCGCGCAGCACACACCGAGTCCTCGCGGGCGCGGCGTGGCCCGCGGCGCGGTGTCCGGAGGGCGCGCGCTCGCACCGTGCCCCGGGGCTCCCCAGGCGGCCGGCTCTGCGGAGCGCTTCCCCTTCCCGGGCCCGGCGTCTCCGCCCGTGAGATGGGGTCGGCCAGTTCCGCCCGGGTGCTGGGGAGGTGCGGGGCGCCGCAGCGTCTGCGGACCCCGCTCCGGGCAGTGTCTCCCGAGCGGAGCAGGCAAGGGCGGTTGCAGGAGAGGGCGGCTGACGTCCACCCCTCGATAGCCCTTGTCCCTGCCACAGACCCGAGCCACGCCCGGTTGCAGCCACCGACCGAATCTGGGTCTGAGCGGCTGGACAGCGGCGATCGCGAGCGCGGAGGCACCTGCTGTCTGCCGTCGCTTGCCCAGTGCCCCGCCGCGTCCTCTGGGTTTGTCCTCCGCGTGCACACACGCGCCTGCGTGTCCCCGCTCACGCGAGGCTCCTGGGTCTCCCATGGCCACCACACATCAGGAGCTTAGAAACATTTCTGACTCATCACAAGAGCGCCTGTTCACTGAATAGACTTTGGAAATAGAAAATACTGCGCAGGTCTTAAATTCCCCACCCAGCACACGGAGACGCCTGTGATGTGCACGCGTGGCCCTAAACTTCGGCCTGTGTGCACACACACTCCCGCCTGCGGCGCCCTCTCTCACCGAGTGTATATCCCGAGCACTCCCTTTGATCGTAAAGGTATCAGTTACTTACTGGTGTGCAATGAACCTCTCTGGGCCCTAAAGGCCTGCAGCAGCCGAATCACTTCACTTCCTCCTTTGCGCCTCTGAAAGTGAGGTCGGCTCCCCACGTAGTCCTGGCCCAGCGTCCTCCGCGGGCTGCAGCCAGGCGGGGCGCCCTGATCGGAAGGCTGCGCACTCCCGGGCAAGGCCGGTGTCACCGGGGCTGGAACTGCTGTGTGTCTTGAACACTCCTCTCCATTGCCAATGTGGTCTCTCCTGCAGGATGACTTCAGGGGCTCCAAGAGAGCGTGTCCGCAGAAAGGTGATGTAGCTTTGGAGTCACGTGGCGTTTCTCCGCTCCGGAAGTCCTGGAGGCCCCAGGCTCAGGGGACATATCCAGAATGGTGTGTTAGTTTCTGCAGCCAAGCTAACTCATCGCAAGTTCAGAGATTTATCTTACAGTTTTGGAGATCAGAAGTCTAAATTGGACGTCGGCAGGGCTGCGCCTCCTCTGGGAGCTCTCTTAGGGGATTGTTGTCTTCTCTCTTCCAGCTTCTGGAAGCTGCCTGTGCTCCTTGGCTAGTGGCCCCTTCTTCCATCTTTAAGTCTCTCCGACTGTGACTGTCTGCTCCTCCATCACATCTTCTCCTGACTTGGACCCACCTGCCTCCTCACCTGGGTAATTGAGGACGATCTCATCTCAGGGTACTCGGCTGGATCCCTTCTGCAAAGCCCCTGTTATTATGAACGACAACATATTCATGATTTCCAGGAATTGGGATATGGGCCTTGCACATGACAGGTAAGAGCTCTACCACTGAGCTCCATCCCAGCCCTTCTTTATTGTAAAGGTTTATTATTTTCCCACTGTTAATGTTTATTGTTAATATTTTTAATTGTAATATTATTAGTGTTTCCATTGTAGATAACACCATAGAAAACAAATGCCATTGTAAAAAATATTTGTGTAAATCTCTGTTTATTTTTAGGGTTAAATTAATAAGGAGAGAATTCTTATATAAAAGCACGAGCACTGTAAATTGCCAGATCCCACTCTGGAAAGGTGATACAAGTTTTCCATTATAAAAAACTATTCTTTATTCTGTGTCCTCATGGACATTGACCATAAGCATTAAAATTTTTGCAGATTTCATTTTTTATAGCTTTCTTGAGGTATAGTTGAAATCCGGAACAGCACATACTTAATGGACACAATTTGATGAGTTTGGATACACACTTGAGGTGCCGTCATCACAATCAAGGTACAAACATGTCTATCGTCTCCAAAAGCCCCCTTGAGTCCCACTGCTGTTTTGTTTTTTGTGATAAGAGTGCTTAACAGGAGATTTACCTTTGTAACAACATTTTTAAGTGCCCAACATCCATTGTTGACCCCAGACACTCTGCCATACTGCAGATGTGTGCACCTTACTCAGTTACATAACTATAGCACTATACTAATTGAACAGTGATTTCCCATTTCCTCCTCACCCTCCCCTCTACAATCACTTCAGCTTCTCCCAGTTTGGCCATTTTAGACGTCTCTAAGTGCTGTTTGTCCTTCCGTGACCGGTTCATCTCACTGCATAATGTCTTCCGAGTCTACCCACGTTGTTACAAGTGGTAGAATCTCCTTCTTTCTTAGGGCTAAGCAATATTTCACTGTATCTGTGTATCATATGTTTGTTATCCATTTATTTGTTAATGAACCTTGGTTGATGTTTCCAGATCTTGGCCATAATGAATAATGCTGCTATGAACATGGAATTGCCAATATTCTTTGAGATCCTGATTTCAATTGTTTTGGGAACATACCCAGAAGTAGGATTGCTGAATCATATGGTAATTTTATTTTTAAGTTTTTGAGGAAGCTCTATATAATTTTCCACAGTGATTGTGCCACCTTACATTCCTGCCAGCAGCACACAGACGCTCCGATTCCTCATGTGCTGGTGGCACTTACCTTTCCTCAAGGTCACCGTCCCACTCGAGTGAGATGACCCTGCTGCTGTGATGTGCTTTTTCCTGATCGATCATAATGTGGACAGCTTTTCATATAATAGTTGGGCATTTATGTATCTTCTTTGGAGAAATGTCTACCCAAGTCCTTTGCTTGTGTTTTAATTGGGTTACTTATTTATTAATCAGCTGAGATGTAGGGGTCCTTTGGGGGAGTGTGCCTTACCAGGTACAGGGTTTGCAAACATTTTCCTGTTCTGTAGGGAACGCTTCCACTCTGTTGACTGACTCATTTGCTGGGCGGAACAGTCTTTCGTTTGATGTAGTCTCCTTTGCCTATTTTTGCTTTTGTGGCTTGTGCTTTCTGTATCATATTCAATAAATCTTTGCCAAGACCAATGTCAGGATTTGTGCATTTATTTTCTAGGAAATTTACAGTTTCAGTTGACATTTAGGTCTTTAATGCCTTTAATCCATTTTGAGAAGTTTTTTTTTTTTTTTTGGTTAGTGTAGGATAGGGGTCTGGTTTCACCATTTTGGATGTGGACACAGTTGTTTTGTCACCATTTGTTGAAGAGACTGCCCTTTTTCCTTTGAGTTCAGTGCTGGAGATTGAACTCAAGGCCTTGTGCATATTAGGGTGCCCCCAAGCTACACCCTCAGCTCCATTGTTGAAGATCAGTTGGCAAAATATGTGGGCTCATTTCTGGTCCCCCTATTCTGTTCTGTTTGTATATCTGCCTTACAGTATGACAGTGCATACTGTTTTAATTACTGTAGCCTGGTAATATATTTTGAAATCAAGAAGTATGGCTCATCCAGCTTAGTTCTTTTTCAGGTTTCCTTTGGTAGTGTGGATCTTACATTTTTCCATATGAATTTTAGGATTGATTTTAGGATTGTTTTTTCTATTTCTCTAAGAAGTGCCACTGTGATTCTCATGGGAATAGGTCAAAATCTGTAGATCACTTTGGCTAGTATGGACATTTTAACACTATTAATTCTTCCAATCCTTCCTATCCATAAACCTGAGGCTTTTTTTGTTTTTGTTTTTTTTTCAGTACTGGCAATTGAACCCAAGCCCTTGCACTGGGCTACGTCCTCAGCCCATTTTTAATTTTTCTTTTGAGACAGAGTCTCTGAGTCAGTAAGTTACCTGGGCTGGCTAGATCTTATCAAACTCCTGCCTAAACCTTCCAGAGCACTGGGATTACAGGTGTGTCTGGCAAATTTATTTTTATATTTATTTGCACCTTTGAAAAAATTTTAAATATCATGTATTATAGTTTATGGCATACTAATCTTTTACTTCCTTGGCTAAGTTTATTTTTAAGTACAGTGGTACCTTAGTTCATGAGCTTAATTTGTTCAAGACTGTGGGGAAGGTGGTCATGGTTGTGTTCGGCACCCGATGTGGAGTTCGTGAGTGGAAGCAAAATTCTGGTGAATGCTTCTGTTTGGGAACTGAATTGTTCGTGAATAGAAGTGTTATGAACCAAGGTATTACTGTATTTTATTCTTTTTGATATTATTAAAAATCGTATTTGTCTTGGTTACTTTTCTTGTTGCTGAGACAAAATACCTGACACCCAAAGTTAAAGGAGGAAAGGTTTATTTGGCTCACAGTTTGTAGAGGTTTCAGTTCATAGTCAGCTGGCTCCAAGGCAAGGTGGCATGGCAGAGGAGAAACAGTCCATGGCAGGCAGAAGGCAGCAAGGCAGCAATCAGCGAAGTAGTGAGAGCAGCAATCAACAACAGCAGCCCTCTTTCTGCCCCTTATATTCTATCCAGGATACACGCCCTTAGTGCGGGCAGCACTCACACCTGGGGGGGGACCCTTAATCCTAGCCTTGCACCATGATTCAGTCCCAGCATCACACACGCCACATCCAGCCACCTCTGAAAAGCCCCGCTTATGACCCCGTGAGGCTTTGGAGGGACATCTAGACACAAGCTATAACAATATTGTTTTCTTAATTTCCTTTTCAGATAGTTTGTTGTTAATATATAGAAAGGAAATTGATTTTTTAATGTTGACTTTATATTCTGCAACTTTACTGAATTTGTTTATTAGTTCTAAGAAGGTTTTCGGTGGAGTTTTAAAGTTTGTCTCTATACAAGATCATGTCTTCACACAGGATAGTTTTACTTCTTCCTGTCCCATGCGGATGTGTTTCCTTTCTTTTTCTTGCCCAGCTGCTCGGTGTGGGACTTTCAGCCCTGTGTTGAGTACAGATGATGCGACTGGGCATTCTGGTCTTGCTCATGATCTCGGAGGACAGTCTTCCTGCTTCCCACCGCTGAGTGTGCTGTTAGCTGTGGGCTTGTCATTTATGGTCTTTGGTGTGTGAGCCACATCCCTGTGCCCAGCTTGTTGAATTGCATGTGTGCGATTGTGTGTTTAATCATGAAAAGGTGTTGGAATTTGCCGAATGCTGTTTTGAATCTGCTGCGATGACAATGTGGCTTTAACGTGCATTCTGTGACATGTGGCATGTCCCCTTGGTTGCTCTGTGTGTGTTGAAACGACTCTGCTACCTGGGGATAAATCCCAGTCGACCATGGTGCACAATCATTGAATGCATTGCTGAGTTTCATTGCTACCATTTCGCTGAGGGGCCATCCTGCTTTTGTGTACCCTTCTTTGATAATTGGTGAGCTTAAACACTTTTTATATATTTATTCATGATTCTCTTTCTTTGTTCATCAACTATTTTACTTATTCTTCCTCTATAGGGCATTATTATTTTTCTTACTGATTTGCAAGAACGTTTTATGTATAAAATATACTAAAGCTTTTTCCTTATTTGGTATAAATAATAGTTATAGCAGTTTTATTTTTATAAAAGCAAGCATCGTTTTAACGTGTATTGCATTCTTCTTATGATTAAATATTTCTTCTCTTACATAAATGAGGTAAATATTCACTCATTTTCTTCTTGTTTTATGATTTAATTTTATACTTCTGGCTACGGGAGTGATCTAAATGCTGTATGAGTGATACCCTACCTATGTGGTATATATGCCTTGTTTTATTTTACCTAACCATCAAGAGGAATGGGTGAAAAAGCAGAAGTATAAGCTGCTGGTGGCTTCCAGTAGGAATGCAGTCAGCCTGCTCACTGCTCATCTGACCCAGCGAATTCCCAGCTACTGACGGAAACAGGATGCAGGAGTAGCAGCGATAACCTGAGGCCCCCCCTGATCCCCCCAAGGGCACTGCATTCTGAGGGGCGAGCGCTTCGGCTCTCTTCGTGGTCAGGGCGCGGAGGTTAGCGGTCTTCCTGTCTCTTTGGTTGACCTTGTTTCCATGATAGATGTGACCTCCCACGCGGTAGGCACACACGCTGCTTAATTCCAGAGGACCCGTTTGACAGCGTCTCGGGCGTGTGTCTGCCGGGGAGGCCACAGTCTCTGACCGAGGTCTCCTCCGACGAGGAGGCCCTGGTCTTTACCGAAAAGTCACCTGGCCAGTGCCACACTGCACAGTGAGGTGTTGTGAGAAGAGGACCCAGGAGGGCACTCTGCAGCCTGCGCAGTGCAGCTTCACTGAACCCAGAGTCTCCTGATGGTGACAGGTGGCAGTCTCCTCCTTCCCCTGCCACAGTGCCGTGCTTCGTGAGCGTTCTCTCTCCCCCTCTATTTTTTTTTTTTTTGTGGGTACCAGGGGGACGACCTCAGGACCTCACGCGCCAACAGGCACCCGTGCCGCTGAGCGATATCACCGGCCCCTTTTTCGTATGTGGGTTCCGGGAGTCGAACTCGGGCCCTCGCGCTTGCAAGGCAGGCGCTTACGCCGCTGAGCCATCTCACCGGCCCTCCCCCTCTATTTTTAAATTTATTTTTTATTTTAAATTATTTATATTTATTGACCACAGTGTTATGCTTTGATATATTTCTATGTTGTAAAAAGATGAATTCGAACAAGTTAACCTCTTCGTTATTTCAGCTACTTTATGTTTCTGGTGAGAATGTTTAGAATCTACTCTTGCAGCAATTTTGAGATTTTCAGTAAGTAATTAACAGTGGTCACTAGGCTATAATTTTTGCGTGGAGGAAACGAATGACCACTGACTAGCTTTTATCTGTTGTTTTCATCTTTGGGGACCCCTTATTCCCAGGTCCTAGTTCTTAACCACGTGTCTCCAATCCAGTATTGCTATTGTCACCATGACAGTGTTCCCTGTAGTTTTCCTTCTGTTACCTGGCGAGCACTAGATAGGCTTAAAAGAATGTGAGCTTTGGGTGGGTGTGGTGGCACATTCCTGTAATCCCTGCACTTAGGAAGCTGAGGCAGGAGAATCACTATGTTGCCTGGACTACATAGTGAGTTTAAAGCCAGCCTGGGCTACAGAGTGAAATCCTGTCTCAAAAAACAAAAAAAAAACAACAAACACAATTTTGGACAAATATAGGCTTGGGTTCAAATCTTAGCTCTGAAGTTTGGGCAAGTTTGGGACCCGTTTCCTTGTCTGTGGCGTAGAGGATGTTCCTGTGGTGAGTTAGCTTTCAGTTAACGAAGCACTCACTCGCCCCGCTACCTTCCCTGGGGACTTCCTGCCCACTGATGAGGGGCTCGGCCCTATAAGGCTTTGTTTGGCGTATGCTCCTCCCCGACAGGCATCTTGGGTGGGCATGCAATTTGTGTTACCAAGGCTGAGAGCAAAGGCCTACGATGCCCTTCGAAGCTGAGCGTGCCCTGCGTGCACTGACTCTTGCTGGAAGAATGATGTATCTGGATAGCGCCTGGTCCAAAGAGGATGAAGACAGGTGGGCAAATCTGACCCCAACCTACAGCTGAGTCCAGCCTCAGGCAGCCACGCTGCAGCCAGCCCCCTGCTCCACAAGCAGGAGATAAGGCTTATTGTTGAGTGTCACTGAGTGCTAGGGCAGTGCGTGACATAGGATGACTGGATACAGCTGATGTGTGTGCTACTACTCCATTTCTGGAGGTTTTTCAGTGTCAGAATCTTGCAAGATGACAAGTTAACTCAGAAGGACTCTAGCTTCCTTCCTAGAACTACAGATCAACATTCCCTCCAATGTTCTTACAACTGAAGAAGGAAACATTGCTACATCGCTGTTTATGTGGCCAAAAGAACATAAAGTTCCATGAGATTTGGTTCGCCGAATCCTGACAGCATTGTCAAAATCTTTGCTTTCATTTAAAGCCCCCCGACCCCATGAATCGCTCATTGCCAGCAGTGACTTCACTGTCTTGGTTTCGAGATGAGGAGTTGTGTCTACTGACCGACAGCTGCAGGTCTTTCTGCTGGAAACCACACTAAGGCCGTCACCTGGGGTGGTGGCTTCGATATATGGATGTTTGCAGTCCAGTTCATTCCACAGCAAAATGCAAGCCCCGAAAACGCTAAGAGGAAAGGGAGCACAGAGTGGGGAGGGAGGGGGAGGCCATGTGGCTCTGGTGCCAAGGTGTGTGTGATGTAAAACCGTAAGGCAGGGGCGTCAGGCCCCCTGTACCGTGTCTGAGTTGCGTGGTCACAGCTCTTCCGAGAGGCTCCGAGTTGGACCAGGTCATCTTACAGCAGAATGGCAGCCGTGGGTGGCATTGAGAGCCCCGCAGGATGGGGCCCTGCAGATAGAGGCAGGGGTGGAAGAGTCCCTCGGTTCCCTCAAGGTTCCCATCCTGTTCCCTACTTGCTTGGGCTTCGAATGCCCATTTGCATGTCTCAGACTCCAAGTGAGTCCTCTTCCTCGACCCCTCGGGCCTGGCCCGATCCTCCTGTGGCACCCCACCCTCACCCCTGGGCTCCACTCTCATCAGCAGGAGTGCGGGGCTTGCTCGTGACGTTGGTCGTTGACCGTCCACCTCATCTGCACAAGGGTGGCCTCTGTGCATCTCCTTCGATGTAGAACCCAGTGCTCGCATGATGCGAGCCGAGAGGAGGTGCTCAGTAGCGCGCGCTGAGTGAGTGAGTGAACGGATAACCAGGAACCTTTGGGATCGGTTGAGTGAATGAAGTAAAGCAGCCGCTCCTGCTCCAACATGCACTTATTGCTCATTGGACAGAACAGACGTTGAGCCCCCCCGGAAAGTCCTTCCCCCTCGTTCCACTCCCCGCATCAGCCTTCCATCATGGCGAGGTCCTGGCGTTTTCATAGGCAGGGCCGATCTTTCCCTGAATATTGGAAAGCACCTGCTCCACATATCTTGAAGTTCTTATGAGAGCAGAGAGCGCGGCGTTGAACTGGACCACCTTCCCCCGGATCTTACTGTGAACTTGGGCGAGACGGGCAATCTGTTCCTCCTCCGAATGCGAGTTGCGTGTAGCGCCGTGGTGTAACGGACGCTGCAGCTGGTTGGCTGGAGAAGCTCCGAAAGTCTGTCCAAGGCGGGCACACACCCTGTGACATGGTTTCATTGTGCAGCGAAAGGACTGCTAATCTACAAATCTGATGAAACTATCTAATTTGGCCCTGTTTTGAAGACAACAGTGCAGCCTTCTGAGTAACGTGGAAAGGACGTCGGTGGGTGAGGAGTCTGGCGGCACAGGTGACCCATGAGCTCAGCTGCATCGCGTCTGGTCTGGGAATGTGCAGCCCCAGCGGCCGCGGGTGTATCAATGGCAAGATGAGCAGTTTCTGCCCTGAAGTCGAGTCCTATTTGTGGTTTTCCCGAATCTGTGGTTTGAACTGGGGCTGCATGGAAGAAATAGCGGGGTACTTACTTCAGGAGTTTTGTGCCATGGACTTACGAGACAGAGCTAAGTTTGAGTGCTGGTTTGGGACTAGCTGTGTAGTCTCCCTGAGCCTCGGTTTCCTCATCTGTTAAAGGCAGAGACTGATTATCTTTTGGGGCCATAGAGATGAGATGAGCTGGTCAAGGTGAGCCTGCCCCATCTGAGCTCAATGAATGCATAATTTCCCCAGTCCTCTCCTTCCCTTCCTTCTCCCTCAGAGTGCTAAATGAGTTGTAAAGTGATGTTTGAGGCCTCCCGAGTATGTTTTAGACTCAGTGTATTTAGGACTGGAGTGTGAATTTGTCCTAGCTCTATTCATTGCTCTGTTGTCAATGAACATTAAAAAATTTGCTTTCTGAGGAATGCTTGTTCGAGGTCTGGCCTTAGGTGATGAAATATTTCTGCTTGCTCAGTGAAGAGGAGAGTCAGAAGGCTAATATATGGAAATAAGTGCCCCTGAATGATTCTTATCATTTAGACCAATTAGGGATCTATGATTACCGTGGAACTGGCAGGAGACAGCACTCAGAAATCGCTATCCAGAGCACAGCAGCCCAGGCTTGGGTGGGACAGAAAGGGGTTAGTGAGAGTTCATGAACGAATAGCAAGTAGATGTGTTTAATGCATTTGCGTGCCAAAATCCAACGGTGCAAATACATTCTGCAAAAATTCTTCTGTCTGAAAGTGAAGCATTTAGTCAGTGGGGGGAGGGGAATGGCCCTGTTACCTTTCACAAGCTTCTGTTCCCAGACTTTCCTGTTAGCCTTGAGCCCACCTTAGGAGGCAGAAGTTTGGAGTTGCTATTGAGTTCCCTCTGTTGACGGGCGGAATTAGAATTCTGAGGGAACCACTGAAAACTACACGCAAACCTTATAGCCATTTGTTATCATTATAAAATGTGATAATGTCATTGCTGACTTACAAAGATGATGACCTGAAAGATCATGACATTATGACATTACATTTTATCAATAATGAAAAATCGCTGCCTTGCGTGGTGGCTGGTGGGTGAGCTCAGGCACCCAAGGAAAGGGCTGAGTCTTTGTTTATGCCAGACTGAAAATGGAAACAGATCTGCAGCGAGCGTGTCATCAGGCAGAGCGAAGGGTGGCATCTTTTCTTACCCACTGCCAGGGAAGCAGGGACCTCCCGACCCAGGAGGTGCAATATTCATTAGTGGGAGGTGGGCTGCTGCAGCGGCAGCTTGGAAGACCTGAGGGAGAATCATTCCCCCGAGACGCGGGGACGAGCTCTTTTTTGGGAAGGGTGCTGGGACCCAGCAGATGGGCTGTCACTCCAGGAGCAGGGCACAGCTGATGCCGGGATACCAATTAGCTGATTAGCTCGTCACGGTTAGATGAGAACAGGGCTGAAGTTTGTTGGCTGCAGGAACTGTCGGCACAGTGCCGTATGGTTTAGAGGATATTTGGGGGCAAAAGAGCGACCCCAGACCATGCAGACCCTCCCCGGGCAAGGCTGGGCTTTTCTGGCCATGAGGGGCAGCAAATCCCTTACCCGCGGGTGCGCTAAGAAGAACCTGGGCCCGCGTGCCAGGGCTGGAAGGGTGCAAGGGCTGTGGCCTCCAGAGCCTTCCTAGTGAATCATGCTGAGTTTGAGGCTTTGGGGGAGTCTTAGAAAAGATAATTTTCACAAAACATGGGGAAGGGGCAACGCGGGAGCACATCTATCCTGTCTTTTCTCCTCGCATTTATTCTAGCACAGAGCTATAAAGAGTGGGCTGATGTATAAAGTGCCCAGGCTGTGCCCTAATATAAAAACTTGAACAGAATGTAAAATCTTTAGATTTGAGGTGTAAAATGGATTTTCGTCTCTTTTCTCTTTTATGCAGGTGTTTCATGGCCGGCACATAAAAATACCTATTTCTTTGTTCCACCGCCCCCCCCTTTCACTCCACACACCTGCTTCCGTTTGGGGGTTTCTATCAGCAGCAATTTCTCTGGAAATAAACCGGCCACCTGACCCTGGTCTTACCCGAAGAGAACGCTACCACGTACTACCTCTGTTCTGTGTGCTTTCTGTGGGGCGTGCACGTGTGCGTGCGCGTGCATCCGTGTGCGTTCATGTGCGTGCTTGCGCGCGTGGGCGTGCGTGTGCGAGGCACTGCCCCGCCCGGCCTTGGGCTCCTCTTGCGGGCCCGTGCCCGTCCGCCTGACCCTTTGCTGGTGGGCAGCTCTCCCACGGCCTGCGGGCTGCAGGGCTCCCGTCCACTCGAGGACCTCAGCGTGGGCCTCTGCCGGAGCACGGCCTTCTCCCTCCACGCCCAGCACGGTGGCTGGCACTTTCGGGAGCTCAGCAGATGACCGACCAATGCTGAATTACCCTTGGAAGACTGCTAGAAATAAGTCGCGGGGAGACCCGGCCGACCTCTGCTCGGCCACTCCTTGACGGGCGACCCACGCCCTGGTGCGGGGCGGCCGAGCTGTGCCGTTCTGATGCGGGGTCAGTCGGGAGCCATCGGCCCACGGGCGCGTTTGAAGCTTTTTCTCCACGATCCTGCGATCCTGGGGAGACCTTGAGCAACGGCTGTGCTTTTGAGAGAAATATGTTTCCTTTCTCCCTGTCCACCTAGACTTGTTACCGGGTTTCCTTCTGAGAAAACCGGGAGCGTGGCGAGCAGCCAGGCCCCGGACACGGTGGAGAAACGGTGACCGTGCAGAGGCGTTTAAAGGCGCGTCGGTACGTCTCTCCCTTTTGGCAGGAAGGTGCCGCCTGGGTTCCATCTCTGGCCGCGAATCCTGCTGCTTGACGACAGTGCCGGGTGACAGTCCCCCCCCCACCCCCCCGGGGGTAACGCATCAGCCAGCCGGCGAGGTGCGTGCGGTGAGGAACGGATTCCAGGACTCACCATGCTAAGCGCCCACTATTCGCAAGCGACCTTGAAGGCTGGTGACATGCAGCAAGGGTGCAGTGTGCAGTGGGAGCCTGTTCTATCTCTGGTGGGTGAGTCTCGGAGACCACCTGGAATCTTTATCTTCAGGCACATTTGAAATAAAATAATCCCTGTCATCCTGCTGTTAAAAAAGGAGAGGGATAAAGTGACATAGGCCCAAGGTTGTTATGAAGACCGAATGAAGCAATATACGCAGTGCATTTGGAATGAGGACGATGGGTGCTACGTTATGTGAGACATTACCATGAGAATGGTCTCCCTGTGGTTTTAGGGTTCACTCTGGAGTAGCCCTGAAATGGCAGTGAAAAGGAGGGGAGCGAGGTAGTGTTCCCACCTGCTCGGGAAGAGCTCAAGGGGTCACTTTTCTTGTTCTCAGCAAATCCAGCTTGTGCAGAAGGAAGCGTGCAATGACAGGTGTGCCTGGACCCAAGCACAAGATCCAGAGCACAGGTTGACGATTTTGGCGTGGGGGCCCGAGAAGGAGACTTTTCTCCACGATGCCGTTGAAGATCAAAGTTGCAGAGGTGTCCTTTCCTGTTCACGGAGTTCTTTCAGTGATGCCCAGGACGGCCTATTTGCTGGGGGCAGTAGACTCTCAGGATGTCTGCCAAGATGTATTGCTTAATGTCCTCTGTTTCTCAAAGGTTCAGTAAGCAAAAGGGGTTATTCTCAGCAAGCCGCTGGGGCAGTGACAGGAACAAACACCTCAGTGTATAAATTTGAGACCTTTCACCTCTCAGCTGTCAAATTTCAATATTTCTGGTCACAATGTTAAATGCACTCTCGTATCCATTCCAGAGAGCTCTGATAGAAAAATCAAAGTTTGCTTTTATATTTATACACTGTTAGTAAGTTGTTAAAAGAAAAATAAAGCAAGGTGACTACTAGCCATATTTCGTATTCGTGGCTTTACGGCCTCGGCATAATAAACCAGAAGCTCTGTTTTCTCCGTAACTTAACAATGCACGCTCTGAATGACTTAGTGTTATTGCCAGCGCCGTAGCTCCTGCCTTTTAAGAATGATAAACGCAGCGTGTTGAAGGCAAAGTTCAAAACCAGAACAATGAAGGGACGAGGGAAGTATGGGCTAAAACGTGGCTTTAGGACCCTTTCATTTAAAATCAGATGTGTGGCGAAGCGTGTGTCTGTGCGGTTTTCTCCCTTCCGCCTTACGAGCCCAGTGTAATAACTGGGTGTGCTGGGCGCGGAGAGCAGCGACTCCCTCTCGGCTGCGGGGACCCACTCTGGCCTTTGGGCAGCAGGGCTGTGCTTTGTCCTGTCCTGTGGGATTCTGCAGACAGGTCTTCCATCGTAATGGCCTTTCTGACAGCAGCGGGTGTGGGAGACAGTGAGGGAGACCTTTCTCCTCCATGCAGTGAGTGGTAATTACCCAGAATGGGCAACAGCGATGGCGCAGACCCTTGCCCCCGACCCACGTTGGAAACCTTCTTCCATTTGCACTCTCCCTGTGCTCTTCGTCAGTGCGCCTGCGCCAAAGAGAAGGTTTAAGTTTTATCTTTTTAGAAAGCTGAGAGGCTGCAGAGCTGCTCAGCTTCACAGGTGTTTCCAGCTGTCTTACTGGGATTCTCTAAACTAGATTGACCCAAGCCCTGCCGGCTCTGCAGACATCCATTTGACCCATTTCTCTGCCTGGCTGGGCACGGCAGCCACCACACCATGGAAAGGGCCACCGTGGGCCACCACAGAGGGAGTGGACAGTGACAAAGGAAGCTGTGTGTGCTGTCAGGACATGCACCAGAGCATCAAGGGCCATGAGTAATGGCGGTGTGGCTCTTGGGCTGGGGCAGCTGACCGTTTGCCTCCACACACCTGGACACTTGCCCACTGGCAGAGGGGAGATCAGGGTCTCCTGAAGTCTGCCCCAGACTCCCAGGAGCTGAACTGGTAGAGCGTACATCAGTGCGGAAGCTGTGTCCAGATCGGCGACAGTGGAAATCATCTGTGGACATCGTGGCTGTCGTCGGAAGATGCGTCCTGGGGGGGACGGTGTCTGAGGAAGTGGCCATGTTCTCGTTGGAGGGGACCGTTGTCCTGGGAAGGATATCACAGAATCAGAGCCCTTTCCTTGCCTCTTGTCTTAGTCCATCCTGTGCTGCAGTGACCAGAAACTTGATTTAGGAAGAACAGAGGTCATCGGCCCCGACGTCTGGATGCTGGGGGTCTAAGGTCCAGGCGCTCAGGTGTCGTGGGACATACTCTGGAGTGTGTCTGGGATGCTCGCTTGCTGTAGCTTCTATGGGGAAGATGGGGACCCTGGACTGAGTGAGGAAAGGGCCCAGACTCGCCCTCTCCTAGCAACACTAGTCCCACCTGTGTGGGCACAGCCCTCATGGCCCGATCGCCTCTTACTACTGTTGCCACGGCAAACACATCTCAGCGTTCACTTTTCTTTGCAGGAGCTGCGCATCCAAAGCACAGCGTCTACGGAGCACCTTGCAGTCAGTGCTGCTACCGGCCAGGTCCCGTTCCTCTGGCATTGGCTACTGGCCGCTCATATCGGTGTGCTGCACCTTTCCATTGAATTTTTCTTTTTAAAAAAATGTGTTAGAATATGCTTGGGTTGCATATTGAGTACATCCGTGTGGGGAACTGGTACATATCCATACTGCATTTTGATCCTTTGTACCCCCCCATCTCCCTCAATCTCCAGGCCCCTTTCCCATCTCTACAAACTCGGCTTCCCTGTTTCCTATCATCTATGTTTTATTTTGCACTTTAAATTATTTATACTCTGGGTTTTTCCTATAGCAGAAACTATGCAATATTTAAACTTCTGTATCTGGTTTACTTCACTTAGCATTATGGTCTCCAGGTGCATCCCTTTTCCAACAAGTGACTCAAATTTATCCTTTGTTGTGACTGAGTAGTACTCCACTGTGTAATATGCCACATTTTCTTTGTCCATTTGTCTGTTGATGAGCATATAGGCCACATCCAAGATTCAGCTATAATAAATTGTGCTGCCGTGATACATGTGTCACTGTGATGTGATGTCTTCAGCTCTTTCGGGAAGGTACCCAGAAGAGAGATAGTTGGGTAAAATGGAATCTCTATTTTAAGGTTTTTAAAAAAATTTTTTTTTTGTCTTTTTGAAACAAGGTTTCACTATGCAGTTCAGGCTGGCCTTGAACTCACTTCATAGGCCAGGCTGGCCTCGAACTTGCAGTGATCCTCCTTCCTCAGCCTCCCTGGGATTACAGGCATGTGCCACCATGGCTGGCCTTTTAAAATTAATTTTACTGGTAAACTTTTGACATATATAATGATCACACTCATCATAGGGGATTTGTACGTATACATAATATACCTTAATTCTTTATCCCCCCCTTCAATCCTTCCCCTCTTCCTTTATGAAACTTTGTTTCTATTGTTTTCTGTCTGTTCCTCTTTTATGTTTATTGTCCCTATTCCCTCCCTTCCTATCCCCCCTCCCCTGTTCACCTTTCCATTAGAATATTTTCTTCCTACTTCCCAATATGTATTATCCATTTTGGTCCTTATTTACCCTTTGGGTTTCTCACACAAGAAAAACAATGTAATATTTAAACATGTGTGTCTGGTTTACTTCACTTAAAATTATGTTCTCAAGGTACATCCATTTAAGTAAAAATGTCTCAAGTTTACCCTTCTTTATGACAGAGTAGTACTCTGTTGTATAAAAAAAACACATCTTCTTTATCCATTCATCTGTTGATGGGCATTTGGGCTATTTCCAAGATTTAGCTATTGCAGATTGTGCTGTTATAAACATGGGTGTGCATACATCATGGTGGTATGAAGCTTTTAACTCTTTTGGGAAGATACCGAGAGGGGGAATAGCTGGGTCAAATGGAACCTCTAGTTTTAGTTTTTTGAGGAATCTCCATACTGATTCCTATAGTAGTTGTACTAGTTTATGTTCCCACCAACAATGTGGGTTTCCTTCTTCCCCTCAGCCTCACCAGTATTTGTTATTATTTGAATTCTTTTATTCATTTATTTATTTGGTACCGGGAATCAAACTAATGACCTCGTGCTTGCCAGGCAGGCACTGTGCCGGTGAGCTATCTCCCTGCCCATTATTTGAATTCTTGATGATAACCATTCTTTCTGGAGTAAGATGGAATCTCAATGTTACTTTTATTGCATTTCTTTTTTTTTTTTATGTGGGTACCGGGGGTCAAACTCAGGACCTCTCGCTTGCCAGCAGGCGCTTGTGCCACTGAGCGATATCACTGGCCCTTTTTTCCTTTTTATGTGGGTACCAGGAGTTGAACTCAGGACTTCGTGCCTGCCAGGCAGGTTCTTATGCCACTGAGCTATCTCACTGGCCCAGTTGCTTATTTTTTGATCGGGTCTTTTATTGTGGGGGTCTAATATTTTTGAGTTCTTTATATATTCTACATATTAGTCCTCTGAGGAGTAGCTGGTAGTTTTTCTGTTCTCTAAGTTGTCTCTTCACTCTGCTGTTGGTTTCCTTTGCTGTGCAAAAGTTTTAAAATTTGATACAATCCCATTTGTTGATTGTGGTGTTATTTTTGTGCACTTGGGGTTCTGTTCAGTCAGTCCTTGCCTATGCTTATGTCTTCAAGAGTTTTACTTATTTTATCTTTAAGCAGATTCAGTGTTTTTTTTTTTTTTTCTATATCTAGGTCTTTGATCCATTTTGATTTGATTTCAGTACAGGGTGAGAGATATGCATCTATATTCATTCCTATGGACTACCCATTTTCCCAGCATCATTTGTTGAGGAGGTTGTCTTTTCTTCAGCATGATTTTGGCCCCTTTGTCAAAGATTAGATGTCTGAATGTGCCTGGGGGTGTTTCTACATCCTCGGTTCTGTTCCATTGACCCACATATCTGTTTTTGTGTCCTTACCATGCTTTTTTTTTTTTTTTTAAATCACTGTAGCATTGTAATATAACTTGAAATCTGGGATTGTGATGCCTACCGCTTTACTCTTGTTGCTTTTGCTATTTTGGGTCTCTTCAGGTTCTGTATAAATTTAAGGATTGTTTTTTCTCATTCTGTTTCTTATAAACTTCTGGATTTCATTGATGTTGTAATTTCACTGTTTTCATTTTTAATTACAGTAGTTTTTTTTGTTAAGTTTGACTAAGGGTTTACCAGTCTTATTTATCCTTTCAAAGAACCAACTCTTTGATTCATTGACCCTTTGTATTTTATTTATTTATTTATTTTAGTCTCAATTTCATTAATTTCCAACCTGAGCTTTATAATTTATTTTTTCTACTAGTTTTTGGATTTAGATTGTTCTTGTTTTTCTAGGACCTTGCGATGCATCATTAGGCTGTTTACTTGGGATTGCTCTATTCTTTTACTATGTGCGTTTACAGCTATAAACTTCCCTCTTCCAACTGCTTTCACTATGTCCCATGGTTTCGGCATGTTGTGCTTCCATTGTCATTTGATTCTAGGAACTTTTGAATTTCGTCTCTGATTTCTTCTTTGATCCATTCAATAATGTATGGTTTAATGTCCACATGTTTCCATAGTTTCTTTCGCTGTTGATTTCTAGTTTCACTCCATTATGATCTGATCGTATGCAGGGGACTATTTCAATTCTTTTGTATTTAAGCATGCGTTATGGCCTAAGATACGGTCCTTTTTGGAGAAAGTTCTGTATGCTGCTGAGAAAAATGTGTACTTTTTGTTGTTGGGTGAAACACTCTGTAGATATGTATTAAATCCATTCGCTCAGTGATGCGGTTTAACTCGTAGTTCTTCACTTATTTTCTGTCTAATCGAGTGTCTGTTTGTGAGAGTGAAGTACTGAAGTTCCCCACTACTATTATTGAGTTTACCTGTGTTTTTATATCCAATAGTTTTTGTTTTATAAAGTTGGGCATGCCAGCATTTGGTGGATTTATATTATTACTATTTATGTTATTATTATTTCTATTATTAATAATTGTGATCTCTTCCTGTTGGATTGTTCCCTTTGCCAGTAGGTAGTGGCCGTCTTTGTCCCTTCCGATCAGTTTTGGCTTGAAGTCTGCTGTGTCTGAAGAATAAGGGAGCTGATCCTGCTTGCTTTGGGCTCGGTTACATGGAGTAGTGTTTTCTGTCCTTTCATTTCTCAGTCCGTGTGCTTCTGTTTGGATGAGATGTGTTTCTTGCAGACAACTCATGATTAAATTTTGATTTTTGATTCAATTTGCCAGTCTGTCTTTTGACTCTGGAGTTAAGACCATTGACATTGAGAGAGAGTATTGTAAAACATTTACTGAATCCTGTCATTGTGTTATTTTTCCAGTGCTGACTCCTTTATTTTTTTCTGATTGTTTAACTACTTTTCCAGTTACATATATATTGGTTTTGGACTCTTCGGTGACGTCCTGCCTCTGTTTAGGATTTGCTTAAGTATTTTTTGCAATTCTGGTTTAATGGTCATGTATTTCTTTAGCGTGTCTTTTTTTCTTTTGTGTGTGTGTGTGTGTGTGTGTGTGTGTGTGTACCGGGGGTCGACCTCAGGACCTCGCGTGCCAGCAGGCGCCCATGCCGCTGAGCGATATCACCGGCCCTTTTTTTGTATGTGGGTACCAGGAGTCGAACTCGGGCCCTCGCGCTTGCCAGGCAGGCGCTTACGCTGCTGAGCCATCTCACCGGCCCTCTTTAGCGTGTCTTTGTCATGGAAAGTCTTTAGTTCTCTATCAGTTTTGAAGGCTGATTTTGCAGGGTATAAAATCTGAGTTGACAAATTATTTTCTTTTAGGGCTTGGAAAACTTCACTAAGCTCTCCTGGCTTTTAAAGTTTATGCTGAAAAATCTGCTGGTATTCTGATATGCTTGCCTTTACAGGTTATTTACTGTTTTCCCTCTAACATCTGTTAGTATTCTCTCCTTTTGTTGTATTTCTGGAATTTTGTTTCTGAAGTGTCATGCAGAGGTTCTTTTCTGGTTGTGGCTATTTGGGGTTTTATATGCCTCTCGTACTAGATTACTGAATTCTTTTCCTAGATTTGGAAAATTTCTAGTATGATTTCAGTAAATACTCATATCTTTTGTCATCTAGCTTTTTCTTTGATCCTATTATTTTGAAGGTTTTTTTGGTTGAATCATCTAGCAACTGTGGGATCCTGCTTCCATGGTGTCTTGTTTTTTTTAGGGTGTCACAGAGTGAGTACACAATCTATTGTATCAACCTTGTCTTGAAATTCTAATATTCTGTCCTCACATTGGTGAAATTGGCTACCCATGTTTTTCATTGAAGTTTTCATATCCTTAATTTCTGCTTGGTTTCTTTTAATAATTTCTAGGTCTTTAATAAAACCTTGAAATATGAGATTCATACCTCATACTGTCTTACTTAACTCAACCAAGTTATTATGTTTTACCTTTAAGCTCACTGAATATTTCACTAATTAGATTATTTATGTGTTTATTTAAATCCTATTTAAACTTGATAAACATCTTATGAATTTGCTTATACGCTTCTTTGATCTTCTCAAACATTTTGACCATTTGATTTTTGATTTCTTTGCCTGTATCTTCCTCTGCTTCAGTGCTCAGGGGATCAGCCTTTGGGGAGTTTAGGGTTTTTGGAGGCCTCCTGCTGCCTTGCTTTTTCATGTTTGTATCGTTTTTGTGCTGCAGGTTGAAGATCAGTTAGGGTAGAAAACTCTGTTACTACTGTGGAGATTTATTTAGCTAGATTCTATATGCCTGTGATGTGTTCTTAGGTTTGGTTATGTTTTGGTGTTTGTACACTCTTCAACCTGCTCAACATTATATTTGAGGGTCTTTTTGGTGTGTAACCTTTTCTGGGGGCTTGATCCCCAGTGCCACCTAGAGAAGAGGAAAAAAAAAAAAGACTAGAGTAATGTTGACAATACAAAGACAAACCAGACACTGACATAGAGTAAAATCCCATTAACAGCAACAACTATGCCGCCATTAACAATAGAAATCAGTAATAACATAGACTCAAAGACAAATCAAATATTGACCTACAGTAAATATCTACTAATAGCAACAACTATATCCTCATTAACAACAATGAAAAGAAACCAGGAATGATAGTATAGAGTAAACTAAATAGCTAAAAGTTAATAAAGCTTAACAGCAATAATAATAAAATGGAGGAGATGGGGAAAGTGAAAAATCAAAGAAGCAAAATTTGAAAAAGAAAGAAAAGGGAGATGAGAAGGAGGAGAAAAAAATGAGATAAAATTCAATTAAAGCATAAAAAAGTAAATAGAATCAAACAAAAAAACCCAGAAATGAACTAAAAAGAATAAAATCAAGAGCAAAAGAATAAAATCAGGCAAAGAACTCAAAAAACAGATGGTCAAAATATTTGAAAAGATCAAAGAAGAAACATATGAGCAAATTCATAAGATGTTTATCAAGTTTAAAAAAAATAAAATCAAGAACCAAAGAAAGGGGAAAAGGGAAATCAAGAAAAATATAAATGAGTCCAAAAAATTGCACTGCATTGAAGTGCTTGGGTGTGTAGCTTCTTTCCAGGGCCCCTAGCTTTGGAATCCACCAGATATGGATAGAGGATAATGAATCACCACTAGAGGCTAGGTATTTTGTTTCCATACCCACCTTTTTCTATATGAATGCTGAGTCCTGCCCACCTTTTCCCCTGGGTGGGGTCAGTCAATGGCGTGGTATCTGCCTCAGGGTTGTATTTACTCCAGCTCTTTTTAGTGTTTGTGCCCTTCTGTGTGCCCCAAATCACTGCTATCTCCAACTAACTTTATGGCCTGTGCACTCCCTAGGCACCACCTTGCCACCTTGCTCCAGAGGCCCCTCTGTCCTTATACCTCAAGTCATGGCAACCATCCAAGCTGAGATGTAACCTTGATCTCATTGGCATGTGGGGAAAGCAGACTGACTACTGAGTTCTGTGCCGGAAGTAGTCAGCAAGGGGAGCCAAAGCAGTCTTTTGCACTTACTGCCAACATTTTTAGACATAACCCTCTGAGAAAATCAAGTGATTAGCCTGGGTTCTCACCACAGAGGGCAGGCCCACTGTGTTCTTCCTGACCTGAGCTCACTGCTGCTTAAATTTCTCAGGGTGTTTGTGACTAGCCAAGCTCCACTCTGCCACTTTCTCCTGTAGCTATCCCCCAACCAGTGACCCCAGAAACTCTGCAGTGTGGTTGTTCTGTGACTTCTGATTCCCAGAGTAGCTCAGTCTTAATAAATTCCTTCCCTAAATAGCTCCTGATTAATCATTCCCAAATATGGTGGGCGTTGCAATGGATTTCTTCTCCAGTTCTTGTCTACCATGTGGAAGGAGTCACTTTCAGAGTAAAACCTCACCCTATATTTGCAGCTCACAATAAAGCTTACTCAGGTTCTTCCTGGGGATAGTGCTACCAGTTGGTTGTTTACCACTGGGGCTGCTGACCCTCTCTGGGCTTACCTTGTGTTTGTAGAAAAAGGTCCCTTCCCTGGGAGCCAGAGTTAGTGTTGCAGCCTGCTTTATTCTTTTCTCTGTGTTGTCTTCAGTTTCTCCACTTTCTCAGTGATTTATAGCTTTCCTGTCATCCTTTTCTTGATTCCTCTTCTCTTTCTCTTTAAGTTATCTTCCAGGCATCTCAATTCCAGGCCCGTGAGAGGCTGTGATGTGCAGCTGCTGTCTTTCCCAACTCCACCTTCTCTTCTTATGTCGACATTCCATGCAGACAATACTGTTTCCTTCACAATACTGTAGACTTCTTGATGGTGTCCCCAACAGTGCCTCCCACTTCTATGGCTACCCTAAGTGACTTCTGTCCCCTCTTGCTTCAAATTCCTGCCTCTGCTTGGCTCTTGGTTCCACCCAGTGTCTGCATCCTGAGGTCTTCTGTCAGGTTCCCCTTGCCCTAAACAGGGTGCCCAGAATGATTAAGGGACATCCCCGCGCAGACAAGGACATCTGCTGACTACACCTGACCAACAGAGCTGATCGGGAGTTTTCCTTTCTTCTTTCTTACTTGGGACCTTTCCTTGGCCATCTCATTTTTCAGCTCCTGCCTGCTTCCAGATGAGTGTCCATTCCAGACCCCTTCTCTCTTCTCTCCTCTTTCCCCATGTCCAGGGCCCTTGATGCCCCCATCTCTTGAGAGGATCCAGGAAATGGGAAAAGAAAACCTCAGCTGCTTTATTATGCAGAGGATATTAATTCTCTTTTGTTTTACAATAAGGCTCAGTCAATCACTGAGGAAGTAGGTGGTCCTGGGTGCTATGTTGAGTCAGGAAGGCATCGTGGTAGCGACCCCCTTCTCCTGCGCTGAAAGCCAGCCATGCCCTTGCCCCTTCCGTGTCTAAGATGCTCTGCTGGTGTTTCCCACCTCATGGCTGTGTTTAGCAAAGACTCGGGAATTGCGCAAGACCTGGGCCATCCTGTGACCTTTTTCTCTGCACGTGTGGAGTTCAGCACAGAAGAGAGGGGGAGGATTTCTTTCTGTACTGAGGGGATGAGGGTGGCCACCCAAATGAGGAGTATTTTGACCTCTCATGTGTGTGTGTTGCACCTGAATAGGCCAGACCCTCTCATCCAACCTCCACCCAGCCCACTTTCCCATCTTTTCTGTAAAGCACCCCGACTGAGCCCTAGACACACGGGACACTGGTGGCCAGTGGGCTGCTCTCATCTCTTGGGGGCCTTGTCCCAATTCCACAATGTAGTGAGGTATTATGGAGATTACTGAAGTGAGAGTATAAAAGTGACAGAGGAAAGTTTCTGCTTAAACTAATTTGAATGCTGGGAGGACTGATAAAAATCAAGCCTCTGATTTTTCGCTATTTAATGAGATCAATGAGATGGGTACAAATGATGGGGAAAAATTATAAGATGTGTACAGATTAGATGCTTTGCAGATGTGTTTAGGTTATCATTATACTTGAGGGAAATGGACACGATTGTTTTTGGGGTACCCATGGGGATGAATACATAGCAAGAACCTTTAGAACCCATGTATAGAACTCACATTTGGACGTTGGCCCTAGCTCAGAGGATTATTAGAGAACGGAGACTTTGCTTTCAGATTACAGAGCAGGGTTGAAGGTAGGAGCCTACTAGTACTTTTATTTTCTTTTTGCCTGACTCGGTCCATCAGGAATCCACTGGGGGATTGTGTGAAGGTGAGAGGGCTTCTACTCCCTGTGCACACACAGAGCAGACTGCCAAATACAGGTGGGATGTCAGTGTCGTGGTCACGTTCTCATCGCTGAGAGACACCCACAACCTAAGGGCATAAAGGTTTATTTTAGCTCACAGTTTGTAGATATTTCAGTCCACGGTCGGCTTGCTCCCAGGAGGAATGGCATGGCAGAGGGACATGGCAGAAGAGAGCTTGCTCGCGGCCTGGTGGACAGGAAGCAGAGAGAGATGGAGGGAGGAGTCGAGGAGGAGATAAACCCTTCCCAGCCGTGCCCCAGTGGCCCACCTCTTCCAACCAGACCCCACCTCCTAAGTGCAAGTCAGCTATGAGCCCCATGATCCGGTCACCTTCAAAGCTCCCGCCTATGAGCACTTGAGGCTCTTGGGGACATCTAGATCTAAACTTTTATGGCCAGTGTGCATCTGGTCTTGCTCTTCTTCTTTTTATGTGTTTTACTGTCTCAGGCTGTCCTTGGCCTGTCCTGATGTGGACAACCCTGGTCTACATCAGACCGGCCACTTCCTGTATAGAGATACTGTGCGTGGCGGAGAACACTTGGTGTCTCTTTGGTAATTACTCCAAATTTAGTCTTCACAGGACAGACTTCTGGACTATGCTTCACAGGCTTATAAACGGTCTCCTTAGACTCCAAACTATTTATGTGCTTAATTGCTAACTGTCAAATCCATATCAATGTGTGAAGTATGACTTGCCTTCAATGTTAACGTACAGTTGTTTATGAATCTCCTCAAAAACTAGGGATAAGGGGCTGTATAGATTTTCTTGACTGTAAGAGGAAAAAGAAGTGCTGTCTGGCATGGTCTCTCTCAGTTGCTCAGGTATTGCTTGCTGGTGGATTCTTGTTTAGCTTTTGAATGTCTACACTGAAGTAGGCTTAGTCAATTTCCATTAAGACTTATTTCCTTTTTGTACTTAACACTCTCTGATATATTGTTAGGCATTTATCTGTCTTCCTTTAGTAAATGTGGAGTTCAAGGATTCGGAGACTGATAGCCTTTTTTGAAGTATCACGTAGCTACATCAAAGTGTGGTAGCACTACTGTGTGGGCGACACAGCGTATGCGTTAAGAGAATCACATCATGTTAAGTGACTTCAAATACGCTTTTGAGCGGTTGTCCCCCGTTTTTCGTTAACCTTTAAAAAGTTAAAGAATATGTTTACAGCTGTAGTTGCAAAGCAGAACACTCCTAAATATAAGTGGGAGAGTTCGGGTCACATTTCCAAAGACCATTTTTTTGGACTTGATTCTTCCTCAGAAAACCACCCACCTTCTGAAACAAAAAGTGCTTGGTCACATGAGCTGTTTCCATAAAGAACCACCTGAATCCAATTCCTAAACTTTTAAATAAAGATAAATCCATTTGGAAACTCTTGTCTCTCGTGGCACGGAATGCTTTCTGTATGTTCTTTCTGCACATTTGGAAATAAGCAAAGAGAGAAGCTTAGGGACTGGTGGGTTGGAGTTTTTGGAATGTAAATCAGTTGCTTCCCCTAGGGTCTTATTCAGGATATTGTGATTTAGATAATTGCACACTTTCTTACATTGCTCATTGTACTATAGCAATATTGTTAATTTTTCTTTTCAGAATATTCGTTAAAATCACATATACTTTAAGAAATAAGGCCTTTGTAAACAAACGAACAAAAAAACCCATGTATTTCCTTCTGGAGTTTCCAAATCCTGTCTGGGGGACACCTGAATGCTGTTTTGCAATTTCTTTATTTGTGTAATTCTTCATGCAACAAAATAAAACCACTTTATGAGGCAGACTTCTTCGAGGAGGGCCAAGGTCAGCTCAACCTCTGAGGGCTGGGGGATTCCGAAGATGCCCACTGCGGAGCTGAGCTGAGCTTGACTACCATAGCTTGTCTTCAGGAATGAGTATTTGGGGAATGGAGGGAGCTGTCCAGATCCCAAAGCACAGCCCGGTGTTGCTACATCTCTGATCCAAACCTGGCAATGGCTCCCTCAGAATAAGCAGGGGCTTGAACTGTGGTTCAGAAGGCCCTACGTGGCCCAGGGCACCCTCAGTCACGCCCACAGCTGTGCCTCTGCGAGCCCTTCTGCGGCTTGTTATGTCCACACAGTGGCGTCTCGCTCTTTCCCATCTTCCCTGGGCTCGTTGTGCTGCCTTTGGACCACAGTCTCCTCTCTGGGTGTGGTTCCCTCAGACAGCTGCATGGTGTATGCCCTCACTTCCTGGGGTGCTCTGCTCGAAATCTGCTAGAATATTTCCGGGTCTTCCTGGATCACCTTATTTAAAACAGCTGCTTCTCCTTGCCACCACATGCACTCTCTAGCTTACTCGAGTTTGCTTTTATTTTATTTTCCATCCATCCATCCATCCATCCATTCATCCATCCATCCATCCATGCATCCAGTAGTGTCTCCCACTAAAGTTTTATAAGAAGAGGTGTTTTGCTATCCTTGCCGTAGCTGTGGCACGTGGACCAGTGCCTGACACACAGTAGTAGTTAGTAAGTGTCGAATTAATAGAATGAGTTTGACTGTTGGTCCAAGGAATTCAAAATAATTGAATAGAGCCCAGGTTTAACATAGACAGCAGGGCATATCTGTGGCAGAGAGCTCGCCCTTAGAAAGCTCAAATTCAAATGATGTCGGAGTGCCCTCTGCCTGGCTCTTGGCCGGGCTGCCCCATGAGTATGGGTGAGCAGCACCGAGCAAACCGTCGCAGGATAACTGCAGGGCTAAGCCCTCGGTGCAGTTAATTTCAGGGGTGGAGGTCACCGAAAGCAAAACTGAATGTCAGATTAGCCTTCATCGTCATAGACCAGAGGCATCTGCAGAGATGGATGATTCGTCTTCTTTTTTTATTGTAAACATTCCCTTTTTTGTACTTCTTTTTTATCATTCTGGTGGAAAATGTCAAGTAGTAAATACCACACCTGACAATTTTCCTTTTGCACTGTACACCAAGTTGGTGGTTGACGGAGAAGAATGGAAGCCCCAGGGATAGCTGGGAGGGAGGGGAAACAAATAAAAGCTGGGAGCGGAAGCAGGTCTGTGAGGGAGAGAGACTTCCTCTGTGGGCCATTTTTCCCGGGCACAGCTGCGGATGGGACGGGATCGCACCAGTTCTGTTCGCCTTTCTCATTCTCTGCCTGGTTCTAGGAGACAGTCGGCCATCACCGGCTTGTGGCTCCCCAAGCTGTCAGATCACGTGGCTGATCAAGAGTCTCAGAGCCACTGAGGAAGCCCCGGAAGTGGGGTGGGAAGACCCTAGGGGCTGCAGAGTACCCCCTATTATGGGCCTACCAGGTGATCCAAGCTGGGGTTCAGGGCTTGGGCTTGGGGAGGCCCCTGGAATCCATGGTGGGGGCAGCTGACATTCTTACTCTCCTTCCAGCCCCAACCCCCAAGCCCGACGAGGATCTTTCTTGAGATTTAGCCAAGTCTAGTTTCCAGGACCTTGCTGGGCTCATTAGATTGTCACTAATCAGTTAAAGTTGGCCTTTGCACGAAAATGGGGGATTATCGTGTAAACAGTTTCACGTCTTTTTGACGAATGCGTAAATATTCAAAGGTTCTCTCGTTCAAATGTATTTAGTAAGCTGTGAGTCTCTAGTACTTTGAAATGATAGCATTGGGCTGATACATTGCATTGCTTAGGTAATCAGGGGAATCCATGGGTTTTGTTTTATTGACTTTCATATGTGTCCAATGCTGTGGCTGGAGCCTTCGTGTCCATAAAATTCCCACTTGGCATCGGAGCGTCGTGAAACTTGAGATATCCTCCTCTGCAATTTCCTGCTGGCACGCGGCTGGCCTGTGTCCCTTCTGTCCCCCTGGGACAGTGTCCCCTGACCCTTGTGACTTTGTTCTTGCCATTTCTCTCTGCCTCTCTCCTCTCCTCTGGCCTCCAACAGAGATACACAAACAGTTATTCAAATTGTGTTTAATTTTTCAAGAGCTAACTCAGAAGTCACCTCCTCTGGGGAGCCTTTCCCTGGTATTTCAAGTTTGCTTCTGTACCTGGAGATGTGAGGGCCCCCTTCGAGAGCCGGGCTGCCCTCAGTTGGATAAGGTGACAAGATCACCCAGTCGGTCATTGAATATCATTTTGTGCCCAATAACTATATATAATTATTCCTTTTAAGCTAAAATAAAATAAAAAAAACCGAAAAAGCCCTTCATGACTCCCTTGGGCAAAGACTCATGCAGATGGGACCTGCCGGCATGTCCAAGGTTAGTAGGGCCCAGGGCAGGCTGAGGCATGGGCAACAAGAGGGTCAGTAGATTGGCGAGAATGCAGGTTCTCAGGGCCCTTCCCACCGTTCCTATGCAGGACCTTGAGCTTTGTGCTCTTAGATGTTTTATGTCTCAATCATAATGCATTTTTACTTCAGCTTGAGAAAAGGGACAGCTTCTTGGGTTCTGTACAGTGTTTCACATGGGCCCTTGGTGTCGATTGGGCATAAAGAGAGACAGCCAGGATTCAAGGGTCTGGTGTGGCCCCGGCGCCCCTGCCAGAGGGCTAAGCTTGTGCCCGGGGCTGTGTGCTTGCTAAGAAAGCCAGGCGCGCTGGAGCTGTTGTGGAGCTGATCTTGGGAGTGGACTCAAAGGGAGATTAGAAAGAAAGGCGTCGGCTCCGTTCACGGAAACTCAGCTTTGGAGGTGGTTGCTTTGGGTTTGAGCCTGGGTCCTGAATAGGAACCAAGGCTCTGAAAAGAGTGAAAAGGAAAAAAAAGCTTGAATGGAGCCTTGGACAGAATACATAGGATCACGAGGTGAAGACGGGTTGCAAAGGAACCTCCGGGAGCTTTCAATGTGGCGTCTCTATCCCGTGGGCAGGTTGAAAGAGGCCTCATTTCTCAGTGACCCTGGATGTTGACACGGAAGCTCAGATCCTCCTCGGCCTTTCCTCTTCTCCAGTCAGAACTCGTCACTTCCTCTTCCGCTTGCCCTTACCACTTTGCAGCTCTGCTAGAGGCCTGAGGCTGATTCTGTGTCTTTTCCTTCTCTTCCACACTGCTTTTAACTCTTACAATTGTCCTGTGTTATGGTTCTTACCTAGATGTCCCTCTAAAGCCTCCTGAGATCATAGGGAGGACCTCTGGAAGGCACGGGATTATGGCAGCCTCACAGCTGACTTGCTGTTAAGAGTTGGGGCCTGGTTGCAAGGGGCCGGTGAGTGAGGGTGTGGCCTGGGAGGTGACCTCTCCCTTCCTGTCTCCTCCCGTTACTCTCGGCTTCCTGTCCACCATGCTGCGAGTCGTGCTCCTCCGCCAGGCCCCCCCCATTCTCTTCTGCCTTGGAGTCAGCCGGTTATGGACTGAAACATGAGCTGAAAGAAACCTTCCCTCCCGTAAGCTGGGGTGCTGTGTGGTGTGTCCCCCAGATGAGGAATGAGACTAAGACGTGCGCTGGCGCAGCGCTTCGGGACAGCCCTGCCCCCGCCCGGCGGATATTCCGGGAAGGAGAGCCGGTCAGGAGGCCCTGGAACAGGAGCTCCCGTGCCCTCGCCCGAGTGCGTTAGCCTTCTCCTTGCGTGCGCGTTTCGGGCGCTGTCACTGAGGGTGCAAGCTCTTACGAAGGACCGCTGCGTGGTAAGAATGAGTGGGGAAGGCTTTGCCTCACAGTTCTGATCAACTTCTGGGCTCACGCGTGGGAAGAGGAAGGACGTGGAGGAGCGGTGCCTCCTCCTCGTCAATGCTGAACACTTGGAGAATGGGGTAAATGGATAAGTCGAAATCCAACTTGGTAAAAGTGTTATTTACTTAAAAGTCAGCTATTGAATATGTTACAAACAAGAATCCACTTCATTAAAGGAACTTTCTGACTTTTCAGTGCAGTGAAAATTGTAACACTATCTTTGTTGTTTTATTAGCATGCTGCATAAAATATTTCTTTACACTTGAATAGGTTCTGCCCACAGATTTTCAGGAAGGCCAGCTGCTCTGAGGCGGGCTGTGTTGTGCTGGGGGCTCTGCCATATAGACGAACATCTTGTTTTTTTTTTTTTGGTGGGTACTGGGGGTCGATCTCAGGACCTCGCACTTGCCAGGTAGGCGCTTATGCCGCTGAGCTATCTCACCAGCCCAAACATCTTGTTTTTTTCTTTTTCTTTGTTTTTATTTGTGGGTACCGGGGGTCGACCTCAGGACCTCGCACACCAGCAGGCACCCTTGCCGCTGAGCGATATCACCGGCCCTTTTTTTGTATGTGGGTTCTGGGAGTCGAACTCGGGCCCTCGCACTTGCCAGGCAGGCGCCTACGCTGCTGAGCCATATCACCGGCCCAAACGTCTTGTTTTTTGAAGGTAACCCTGGAACAGAATTGCTTCCTGAGCACATGCATTTAGCTGGAAAGATAAATGTGTGGTCAGAAGCCCTTGCCCACCGCTGGTTAAGAATTTTTGTTAATGGCGTGCTAGATAAGAGTCTTGTCTGCTTCAGTAGCTCTTATCACTGCTTAAAAAATGAACAGGAGCGGGGCATTATCCATATGGAAAAGGAGGCCTTTCGCGATGAACACATTTGGAACTGAGATGCATCTTTATTGCCGTCTTTCTTCCCCTTCCTCCTTTAATGGCTCTTTGAGGTGTATTAGCCCAGCTCTTCAAGACCGTCGATAAAGTTATTTTGGACCTTCTCTCACTGTTGGCTGCTCTGAACCTTGATGCGCTTTTCTGTGGGCTCCTATAATTGGATCAAGCATACTGCTAAGACCTCTTGCTTTTTTTTTTTTTTTTCTAAAATGCAAGGTGTCCTAACACTTAGACGCACACCGACATGTGGTGATTGACTTAACAGCTAACTGGGAGTCCAGTGGCAGATGGTAGGGGTAGCGCTCGCTCCATCCAGTGAGCCAGACTGTCACAGAGTCCCCCCATGTCCTGAATATTCAGAACAGCTTCTTCTTCTTTTTCATTCTCCTTATAGAGGGGAAATTATACTCAGAGGTAAGATTACAAAGGGAAAGCCCTTAGGGATAGGCCCTTAAAACAATAATCCACAAGATCAAACTACAAGAAAGTAGTTCTGAATTCTAATTACCACGAAGATAAAACATTCATGAAGGCCGCCTCGCGCGTGTCAACGTGCTAAGTGCTGAAAGTCTCTTTGAAAGATGGCACAGAACCTTGAAATTTCAAATAGCCTGTTGTCTTCCCTTTCCCTCCCAGAGAACATGGTGTCCTGCACGATCACAGAGCGTGACACTGCCTTCATTTATACTCGTGGGTATCGAAACGCTTGGCTAAGGGTTGCTCGGTGGTTTGTGTATGGTCCAACTTGAAATACAAGTTCCTGCACGGGGAGTTTACACCAAGGCCTTGACTCTTTACCAGGACAATAGGATTGGCTTCCTTGGGTTGGCATTTTCTGTGCAAGTCTGATCAAGGAGCCATCAGAAAAGAGGGTTCTTTGGATCCGTTTATCGTAGCTTCCTTCCCTTCATACTTGTTCCAGTTCTCTATGTACACAGTGAACTGGAGGCCTGGATTTAGTAGCAAGTTTCAGATAGGTTACGGAGCCGAATTATAGAAACCAGGTGTATACACGTTTGCATAAGGACTTAGGGCCAAGCTCCCGTCTTCCTGGATGTTGCACAATAATTATTATGCTGCTATTAAATATTATGTGTTGAGCACTGTGCAATGTGCTGTCAATCTGCTAATATCACTCATTATTAGCCCTCTTCAGGAGAAAATAAGAAAAGATTGCCCAAGGTCACATGTCTCGAGAGCCTACCTGAGGGAGGGGACGCTCCATCCTCTGGGTACCCACGGTCTAGATTCTACCCCGGGCCACCAAGATGCCGACAGAGTGACGGCTTCCCTGGGCCCTGTCTCCTCGGGAGGGGGGACGTTGCTGCACCATGGGGACGGAGCCTGCACTTCTCTTCTTTCCCCCTCTGACCGCCGTGGAGGAGGCCCCTAGGCATAGGCTGTGCATCTGAGACCATCTCCTGTCCTGATGCCCCTACAGACGTGGTCATTTAAGCTGGGATTCCCAATTCGGCTCAGTCCAGCTTCGGAGGTGCGTTTTCCACGTAGCTGCTGCTCTTGGTGGTGCGGCTTCTCCTAGTAGAACCGGAGGGCAGGGAGATAATGGCAGGGCAGTCCGGTGCCCATGTCAGGCCTACGGTAGCACTGGACTAGGAGGAGCTATGTGTGGGTGGGGACAGGTGTACCAGGGTTTATGGGGCATGCACGAAATATTCCGAGTACCAGGCCTGGAATGACACAAGAACAGGCACGAAGAGACTGCAGACTCCAAATCCTTCACATCCCAGCGGCCCTCGGCAGCCTGGTTTGTGCCAAGCAGGGCACCCTGGAAGGCGCCGTCTGAGGAAGCTCACGGTGGGCACCGCTGGAGTCTACGGAAAGCGGGTTTCGCGGGAGTAACCTGAGTGCCTCGAATCATCCACGCTGTCATCCTCAGACTGAAGATGTCTGCTGCGACGGGCCAGGGACATGTGTGAGCAGTGTGGCCGGGAGGGGACCGTGCTGTCCCGGGGAGCTTGCTGATTGTCACTCTGGAAGAATGCTGAGACCAAGAGAACCCAGATTGCTGTATTTCTGTGCGTCGTCCTTGAGTTTTAGACGTCCCCAACTGGTTCTAAGTTAAAGCCCTAGACTTCTGTGACACCTGCTCAGTGAAAGGGTTTTCACCTTATGGGTTTCGAAAAGTTTTAGCAGCTTTTGGCCTCCTGTTCTTTTAACGGTGTGCGGAGAAGCCTTTTCACCTGTATGTATGCCGCGTAAAAACACTACAGGAGGTGAGGCTTCTATGTAACAGTTTTGGGCAGAAATGCACTCACCAACCCGTCCCACCCCACAGTTTGCAGTCGGAGAGGACCGTGCAGCGTCTGCAGGGACTGGGACGTTTCGCGTTGCCTGTGAAACCAGGGCCCCGGGACGCGGCGGCGGTGGTGGCGGTGGCGGTGGTGGCGGCGGCGACTCCCCTCCCGTAGCAGGTGCACGTGAGTACTATTTCCACATTCTGCAGTGCCCCGGTATTCAGCTTTTATTTTGCCCTCAGGGTGTTCTTCTGTGTTATAGCTTTATTTTCAAGTGCAGTTTGAGCACAAGATAACCATGAGTCCCCAAAAGGTTGAAAAATTGATGAAGAAAATGATGCAGAAAGAAGAAAAAACCCGAGTACAATAAACCTTTTTCACTTTACATTTTAGGTACAAACTATTTTTATTTACTTTCAAATCATTGTTCATCACCTGCGTCCTTGTTTTCCTTTTTTGGTTGGAATACCTTTTAAAAAATATCTAATTGGAGAAAATCTTTGGGTATCGTGGTTTGGGAATGAATGTGTAATAATTTCCCTGTCAGAGGGATGGAAGCCGGCAACCTGGACATTGACTGTCATTGCCTGGGGACTGTGTGGCCACAGGGAGAGGGGGACTAGGGGTCAGGCAGCCGTGGCTGGACGCTGGCTTTTCTGTGACTCTGAGGGGGGCTCATGGCTTCGCTGTGCTCGGCAAGTGCTTACCGTTACTGTTATCATCATCATTATTGTTATTATCATCGTTATCATATATTATTGTTATTTTCAGAGCCTTGGGTTAGGCTAGACAGTCTCTAAGTTCTTTTCTGGTTCTAACTTTCGATGGGTCTAGAAGCTCTCCTAAAACACCTGTGTGTCTCAGACAGGCAGCCCCTGAGGTCAGGCGGGCGCTCCTCCTGCCCACACTTTTCTCCCACTCACGGAGCGCCAGACACTGTCCGAGCGCTCTGAGTGAGTACTCAGCAGGACGCGTGGCGCAGTTAGCCAGGCTTGTGGGTCCTCGGGTCGTCTTTCCTCCTTGCTTCACACCTTTCACTGCCTGCGTGAAGACACTTGGAGACGTCACAGGGAGCCACGTGAGTGCCAGGATGGAAGGAATTCTCGGAGGCAGGAAGGAATTGCAAGTGTTTTTGAGTTCAGCGTGAGCTTGGGCTTGCAGGTGAGGTGGGTTGGGAGGTCTGAGATGCGGCTTTGTGAACCAATCCGCCCTTTGATTGCGCTGAGAGGACGCTGTGCTCACAGAGCCGCTTGCTGCAGGCTGGGCCCTTTGTTCACACCTAGCAGGTGGTGGCAGGCAGAGGAGTCCCATGGGCGACCGCACCTGTATGTGAAACTGGCCAGATGACGGAGAAGCCAGGAGTGATTCATGTTGGCTGATTCCACCTAAAGGAGGCCCTTTCTCTCTTTTTCAGGGAAGTTGGCAAAATACCTTTCCTTGGTGAAAGTAGCCCTTCTTCCTGTTACCTTAAACCTGCCCTGGTTTTCTGGAGAATTTCGTCTGTGAAATATTTGGGGAACATCTATCCCCTCATCCTTCTTGTCCACTTCCTCCTCCTCTCTACTTCGTTTCTTCCTTGCCCTCTTCTCTCTTCATTCTTTCTCTCTTGTTTCTCTTTCTGTCCTCCTCATGTCCTTCCCTGCACTCTCCTCCTCTTTGATTAAGTAGAAAACAACTACAAAGATCTGTGATGGACGAATGTCCTCACTGGCAGCTCAGAAGTAGCTTTCCTTTTTTATTGGTGTGTGTTTGCAGAACATGCAGTTTGCGGTCATCTCGGGGAGTGGGCACATATGCGCACTACAGCTTGGTTCCTTCTAAAATCCCCTCCCCTGCCCTCTCGCCCCTCTCCTCTCATTCCCCTTCCTCCCCTGCCCTCTCGCCCCCCTCCTCTCATTCCCTTCCCCCGTTTCCATTCTGGTTGATATTTTTAGTCTCCGCTCACATGATGACGTATAATGCTTATGTCCACCGAGGTTATTAGGGTCCTGGACACGGCGTGAAGTCTGTCAAGGAAACACAGCTGGGCCCAGCTCTCTGGGCCCTGGGCGTCGCCTCTGCGTTTCTAAATACCGAAAAGACCACAGGTGCTTTGAAAAAGAGGTGGGAAGACAAATGCTCCTGTATTGCTTTAAACAAGGGAGGTCTCTATTCGCAGCTATGAAAAGGAAATGCCCATCATGCCCTAGAAATGGAGCAGCCATGAAGGCAAAATGAGTCACAGTGCTGAGAGCTGTCATTGTGGCCTCGTCCAGTGCTCAGAGAACAGAAAGACCCACAACAAAACCACTCTGGCCATCAGGCATCTGGGCAGCAGCTGTAATCAAGACCTGGTGGCCACTTCGTTAAGGTCTCCGAGGACAGATACCATCCAGTGGCATCTTTACCTTCCTAACTGTTGACACACTGTTGCTTTGACGCATTTCCCTATGCTTATTCTGTATTTACTTCATTTTACCCTGGTTGAGTCAGCAGCTCATGCTGAACTCAAAAACTTTCAATTCCTTCCTGCCTCCGAGAATTCCTTCCACCCTGGCACTCACATGGCTCCCTGTGATGTCTCCGAGTGTCCTTATGCAGGCAACGAAAGGTGTGCAGCAAGGAGGAAAGATGACCCGAGGACCCGCAAGCCTTCCGTGTGTCCTGGAAGGGTCGTGCTGAGGATGTCATCGTGCCTCCCAGATGAGACTAAAGTGAAAATTTCCTGTCTTCTTGCTAAGTTCTTCTTTTAAAGAAATATTTTTACATACTTTATGGTTTTGTTCTGCTTGAACAATAAGAATGAGGCCTATTTTCTTGTATAATCTCTTTGTATTTAGGTATGATAGATCTATATTATATTCTGTATGTTAATTCTCTGTATTTTCTCTTCGGCTGCCAGGATGCTCAGAGCTGAACCTGAGATCTGCTCAGAGCAACCCTGCCAGTCCTTGTGGTGTGCACCATGGTGTCCCCTCTCAATCCTTGCTCTTATTTGTATTTTATTTCTGGTCTGGGGTCTTTTCAGCCTCCCACCCCTCACCCCATAACCTGTTCTGTGTTTTCCTGAGGCGCAGCCTCAGATCTTCTGTGAAAGTTTTGCCTTCTGTGTAGACTGGCGTCACCTGAGCTCAGGTTCCTATTCCCCTTGCTGGAGGGTGCTGCAGCCTCCTGCTAGAGCGCCTCCTCCTGCCTTTTCTCCCCCGTCCATGCTGCTAGAGTTTCCTACCTAGGGCTCAGACCCGAGCTTGATGCCCCCTGCTTCAAAGTCCAGCGGATGTCCTCTTGCTGGGGGGACCATGCCATCTGTGATGGGCCTTCACCGAAGCTCGCCTTTGCCGGGCCTCCCGCTCACACGTGTCATGCTTCCGTAAATTCCACTGGATGAGGGATATATTAATATTACCGTGATTTTCCTCAGAGCAGTAAATTTTATGCATGGTAGCATGGGTCAGAAAGTAGTAACAAAGATGAACATCACGTCCATGCACTTGAGATAAAAGGAAGCCAAGAAGGACTTGAAAATGGGAGTTGTCAGTCGGCCGAGGTGGAACGGTCCCTGTGTGGCCACGCCGTCACATCCAGAAGCTAATTCACCGCTCTTCCTGTGGGTCAAGCTCGTGTTTCCTGGCAAACTCTCTTCCTCTAAACGGAAGGGAACGGAGAGCACAAAAACTCTCTACCGACCTCACGTCTTGATTCCAGCTTCCTGCCTAAACTCCCCTGCCACCCTTTTGGGAAGAGTCAGGAGAGGTTTTCCAGTGGCTGTCAGGTGGAGTCGAGTTTTCTCATGGCGTCCAGGCTGAACTCTGCATGAGTGTGACTGCGCGATGGTGAAGAATGTGTGGATGTGTGGGTGTAGACTTTGGGGGGGAGGAGGCTGAGGATTGGTTCAGGCCGTGTCTCAACTAGTGGTGCTATCTTGAATCACTGGGGTCTTAGACTTCTAGATTTTAAATGAGAATGTTAGATTGGAGCCTCAACTGTCCTTCCGTCAGCTGTCTGATTCTAATAGAATTGTCCTGGTTCATAGACAGATGTTCCCCAGGAGCCTCCTGGCCTCATGGGTGGGCCCTCGGAGGCGACTGGATCACGGGGGCCCATAGCTGGCTTGCTCTTGGGAGGTGGGGCCTGGTTGGAAGAGGTCAGGACTTGGAGGGGTTTATCTCCCTTCTCAGCTCCTCCCTTCATGCTCTGCTTCCTGCCCCCCATGAGGTGAGCAGCTTTTCTTCCGCCAGCCCCCTTTGCCGTGCTGTTCTGCCTTGGAGCCCGCCAATTCTGCACTGAAACATGAGCCAAAATAAACCTCTCCTCCCTTAAATTCTGGGAGTCGATATTTTGTCCCAGCAATGAGGAAAGTGGCTAGGACAAGAACGTTCTTAGAATGGACAGTGATATCCTATGTCATTCATTTGTTCATTAGCAAATGATTATCTATTAAATGCCAACAGTTGTGCAGCTATGGGATACAGAGAAGACACAAAGACCAACAAACAGTTGTTTTGCCATTGGGTCATATAGCTTAATTAGGGAGTTACATAAATCCCATAGGACAAGGTAGAAATCCATCCAAGACACGCAGATCTGAGACTTGATGCCAGGGTGAGGAAACCCCAGACACCATCTAGTCTCTCTCGGCCCCTCAATTTGTGCCATGAACCCTGGGCCGCGGCTCCCCACAGGTGGAGCCTGAGTTCTTCTGCAGAACCCCTGGCTCAGCCGGTCCTCTGGTGGTTTGCATTTCTACAACACACGAGAGGGACAGATCTGCTCCAACTCATTTCTAGGTGAGGATACAGGCCAGAAAGGATGGGATGGCCTGGCTGGGTTAGTGGGAGAGCCCTTGATCTTTTTTTATTCTTTTTCTTTTTTTTTTTTATGTGGGTACTGGGAGTCAAACTCAGGACCTCACACTTGCCAGCAGGCACTTGTGCTGCTGAGCCATATCACCGGCCCAGAACCCATGATCTTGTGGGGTCACGCTGTGTTACCCCTTTATATGAGGTGCTACAGCAGTGATTAAAACTACACTTGGTTCACTTACAGCATGAACTTCAAGTTTGCAACTCAGGCCAGACTGGAAATGCGATTGGTTACAGACATGTCCCGTGGTCATACTGTTTTAACTGCTGTTTCTTGCTAATAAAATCAGTGCTGTTTCTCACCCCTACTTATGTTCTTTTTGAAATGCAGAAGGGTTGGCAATCACCGAAGAGGAGGGGACGCTTCCTACCTCTGTGCAAGCAATTCTCAGGCTAGGCTTAAGACCCCTCTCCAAATCCATCACCGCCAGTGCAGGAAAACAACCCAAGACCTCCGAGCTGGAGAGGGTCTGCCTGTGGAAAGAGTTCCCTGCAGCGGTCACGGTAGGCTGAATGGAGGCAGGAAAGTGGAAATGAGATTCCAGCTTCTCAATGAGCCTGTGTACTAACGGGTAGAAACAGTTACTCGGCTTTGGAAGAGAATTCACAGGGTTAATGACTAAAGAATGGAGTCTTGTAATCAATATAGTCCTCTGGCTTTATTGATTAGAATCACCTGCTTATTTTGCAGCTAAGATTTTTTTTTTTATCCCATTCAAAACAAAGACACCCTAGGGGACCATTAAGTAAATAGGCATTTAAGACTTTTTTCATTGCTAAGAAAGTAGTTAATTATTATTAGTGCCTAAAAGTCTCAATTTAGAATACCTGAATGAACACCGGCGAAATGGCGGTGACATGTTTCCCACTGACAGAGGCCAATTCGCAGTTTAGTGAAAAAAAGCCGCTTTCTCCTAGGGTTGCTGGGGAGGGCGTGACTCTGCTTTTAACTCCTGAGAAAATGAAGAGATTTGACAGAAGCGGAGGGATCTCCCCAAGTTTCACACTGTATTCACGCTGTCCATTCCAGTGCCCATCTAAAAAAATGGATCGCTGGTATGGGAACCCCTTAAAGACACCGGATCAATTTTATTTTATTTCAACATCCATTGTTCTGCTCCAGGAAAACAAATCAAATGCAGACTCATGGCATTCATTGAATAACTTGCTTCTGCTGTTGCAGATGACACTCTGGATTTAACATCCCTTAATGATCTGTCTTTTTTCTCCTTGTTTGATAATTGCAGAAATCAGTCAACACTTACCTTTATTGAGCACCTACTATGTGTAAAATGTTTGCTTAGTGTTTTCGAAGTATGATGATCACACCTAGAGCTTACTTGTGCTTTAGCATTTGCAGAGGACTTTGTATATTTGAGCCTCATCACCTCCTCCAGGAGTTCAGAAGGAAGGGGATTGCTCGACACATTTTATGGATGAATAAACTTAACAAAGTTCTGTGAAATACAGAGCTATCTTGTAACCAAGCACTTCCATTCCTAAGCATCTACTCAAGAGAGCTGAAAACACACTTTCACAAAACTGTCATGTGCACATTCATAGCAGTGATGTCCCTTATAGCCCCTGAGTAGGGACAGCCCAAGTGACCATCAACAGACGAATGCGTGAACAAGATCGGGGGAACCCTGTCATGGGATGGTATTCAGCAATGAATCACTTTCAATACGAGCTGCAGCGTGGAGGGACTTAGGACACATTACAGTAAGTGGAAGAATTCGGACACAAAGGGCACAATTACATGACCACACTTCCATGAATTCTTCAAAATAGGCAAAGCCACGAAGACAGAAGTAGATTAGTGTTGCAGGAGGGGACGTGGGGAATCTCTACTTACGTGAGTGAAGTTGTGATTCAGAATCATGACAGTGTTCTGGAATTCATAGTTGTGATTTGCACAGCCTTGTGAAGATACCAAAAGCCATCAAATTTTACACAGTAATTTGCGTGCTATGCAAATTATGTCTTAATTAAAAATGAGAACGTTTTTACCAACGGTTTACCTGGCGGCATAAATGAGGTAAGAACCCATGGTTCTGAATGACAGACCCATGTCTAGTTTCTGTGTTCAGGTTGGTGTTCAGTGTTGGGTCAAATTCAACGTCTGGTTCAGGTTCTGGGGTATATTCTAACAGACACTTCCTGAGTTAAACCGGAAGTGAACTGTTTACCCTCAGGGACCTTGCATATACAAACCTAAAAAGATAAAGATACTGGGCAATAAGAAGGAATGCGTGGGTAAGAGTCCTCGCAGCCAGATCTGTGTGTTTTGAGTGTCGATGTGATACAATGCGTTCCTGTAAGTTCCAGGATGCTCGGAGTAGAGGAGACTCACCCATCTCCTGTGCGTCTCCTTACTACTTGGGAGAATCACACCTTTCAAACCCCTTGTAGCTGGGTCTGCTGCACACCTAGTTCTGACAGTGGGTGAGAAAGTGGTCACACCACTTCCGGGGTGAAGCCCATAATCGCCAGGGTCAGACCCTGCAGCATTCTCCGCCAGCACCATGCCAGTCCAGGAGGTCCGAGCCAGTTTGGGTTCAGATGGTGCCATGGTCATTAGCCTGGGTCTTGAGTGCTGCATGGAAACCAGTGGCATTGGTCAGCTGCCGACCTACAGGGGCCCTTGCATCTTTGACAAAGAAACTTTGCTGTGTTAAACCACGGAGATGTCGGAGTGTTGGCTTCTGCGGAATGGCCCCACTGTCCTTAGCTGGGGGATTCTGATGGTCGGCTGGGTTTGGGGATTGGTGGTAGAGATAATCAATTCTGCAGACTTGTGGGATGAAAGGTCATCAGCACTGGGAGTTGTCATAAAATGTTTAATGGAAGAATTTGAGCTGCGCCTTGAGCGACAGTATGACTGGGATCGGCAGGGATCCATGGGACACTGGGCACGGGGGACCCTGAGAATCATACTAAGGAAACACACCCAGATGCTGAGCACACCAACGGTTGCTTTCTTTCTGAAAAATGATCTACATCTCCTTGAATGCGCCGGGACTCCGCTTTCTGGTTGGACAGCCTGGGATAGCAGTTCTCTTGCCAGGCCGTGCACTGGATCTTTGCACAAGTGTGGAATCATTTCAGTGCCTCATCTGTGCCTGGGGACAATCGGGTCCCCAACTCTCTGCAGAAGCAGCATCAGCACATGGTCGGGGGTCAGGGCTGGGGAGCTGAGCGAAGACGCGAAGTTATCTTTCCCCCACTTTCGGGGTGAGAATTCTCTGGTTGGTAGTGAGATCAGTGGGTCTCAGACTGAGGCCGCCCTCCCCTCATCGAGCCAGAAACACTGTAACTCGTTCATCTGTCTGTCTGCGGACCAAATGACCTAAACGTCTTCATTGGAAAGAAAGGGTTATGGATGCAAATCTTTCCACCTCTCATGATGTCCATGACATCTCGCTTCAACCAGTCTTAATCCATGCAGCCAGAAATTGCTAAAGGAAGGGAGATATGAGTGAAACTTGATTTTGATAAACCCTACACCCAATTTCCTGAGGCAGAAAGCATGCTGCCTGAGCTTGGAGGGTCTGACTTGGAAGAAGGGTCAGGACGAGGGCTGGGCTGGATTTATTTTTTGAGACAGGTCCTGCTATGTTGTCCAGGCTGATCTCGAACTCACCATGGAGCCCAGGCTGGCCTGGAACTCAAGGGCTCAGCCTCCCCAGTGCTGAGATCACAGGTGTGAGCCACCACGCCCCGCCTGGGTCTAGGTTTGAAGTTGGAGGAAGCAGTTCCTGCACCATCATGGTGGAAAGGAGCTCTCCCGTGGGGTCCCCAGGAAAGAGCAGGGCCTTGCAGAGCCCTGGACTTTAGCCCAGTGAGATGTGTGCCAGACTCCCTAGCACAGAACAGTGAGGTGAAATGTGGGGTGTCTGAAGCCACGAGATTGTGGTCACTGTTACAGCAACCGCAGGCAATGACCACAGACAATGACTGCGTCCTCCTGATGTATTTGGCAGGAGTAACAGGAGCTCTGAAGGAGTGACGCAGGAGGAGAGGTGGGCCACTGGTGAGGCATCCCGTCCCCTCCAGCATGCAGTCAGGGGTCACTCTGAGGAGGTGTCACTGTCAGGAGCCAGGGATGTGGAGCCAGCCCAGGCGAGGTCCAGGAGGAGGGGGCGTGGTACCGCAGATGACTGCACCCAGGTCTCCTCCCCGAGCTACACCCCAGCCTTTTGTTTATTCTTCATTTGGAGCCAGGGTCTCGCTAAGTTGTTCAGGCTGGGGATAAACTTGAGATCCCTCCACCTCAGCCTCCCCGAGTGCGGGGCAGAAGCTCTTCTCTCAATGCTCCTTTTCCTCCTAGGGAGAGAATCAAGCCTGTGAATACCACAGGGAGTTGCCCAAGAGCTGGGTGTGTTTGCCTTTCCAGATTCTGGGTAATATCTGGGCAATTTCACCTTCAAATTTCTGAAAGTAACTGCTACAAGAATAATAATACTGTGGAATTAAAAAAAAAATATAACCATCTTCCTCCAAAATACTAAAGTGTATTAATATCAGCAATAATCCCTCATTTATTTGCAACATGTCCCATTGGTTTTGGGCACCCGAAAGACCCGACACGACTCACTCTATAGATGACCCGAGGTTCCTATACAGTCAGGCAGTGCCGAGCCTGTGACCCCAGAGGGAACGTTTCGATCCACGTGATTCCACCCAAACATTTTCTTCTCGCCAAATCCCTGAAGTTTCTTTGTCGTTGTTGTTAAATTTGCTAATTTAGCCTGTGAGAAAGATAAGCAGGAATGTACCGGTGAAGTCACCTATCTCTTCAAACAGCTGATGTCCCCGCAAATCGGAATTGATTAGAATTAAGGGGCATGATAAACGGGCGCTGTCACGTGGCCTCCTGGGAGCCCTGCCTGGCTTTGCAGGGTGAATCCTCTTTGTCCTTCTGGCCTCAGGTTGACTCAGGCTCTGCCTTTCTGGCCATCCTACACCCCAAACCGACTTCACCTCCCTGTGCTCCTTTTCCCCATCCCACACCAGCCCTGGGGTCCCTGGGGGCTGAGCCCTACCTGGTCACCAGGGGCCCAGCAGCTGCTGTCCAGGCCCCAGGCATCTGCGGAGTGGGGCTGAATCTTAGGGAACCCTGGGATTTTGCCCCAGGCATACCAGCCTGAGGGGTCCTTCTCCCAGGTGACCATGTTGGGGGGACCCTCCTGAATCCCTGCCGCATGTCTCTGGGGACCCCCAGTGTATGGCTTCTCCTCTCCCTGCGGGTAGTTCCCCCAGTGATGCACTGGGCTTGGTTCTCCGATAGCTCAGGCAGCTGAGGGCCTGCATGCCAGAGGAAACCCATGAACTTGGGCATGCACTGGCTCAGCCCCTGGGCTCCCCACTCCTTGGCATGGGCTGCTTCCTTGGCTCCAACTCCCTTAGCCTCTTGGACCTGCTCTTCCCTCTAAACCCAGACCAGCACACCTGGGCAGCACCCTGGGAAGCCACTGCCAGCCCTGCTCCCCCACTGAGGGTGCAGCCCATTGTCCTGGGGCCTGCCTCCTTGGCTGTGCCCTCTGTTGTCACTAGAGGGTGTCCAGCGGCCGATATGGAGACCTGATGTGCGGTGGGTGTTCACAGAGTGGTCGTGGAACCCGTGGTCTTTAGCACCACAGTGGCTCCGGGCAGAGCATTTCCTGGCCAAAGTGATTAGAGTCTCTGCTTTCCATAAGTGACCAATAACAGTGGAGTCTGGGACCAAGAACCACGCCAATGGCACGTGAGCCAGTGTGAGTAACGGCTTTCACGAATCAACTCAGGCCTGTTCTGGAAACAGCAGGCATGCATTTTGTCCACATTAGCATTTTAGAAGTATTACCATTTAAGCTTATAATTCTGGCTCAGCCACTGGGAGTGAGTCATCTAGAGAAAGTCAAGCCGATCTCCAAAGGGGGCCTTGTCACCCACTGCCCAGAGCCAGGAAAATGGGAGGAGCTGGGCAAAACCAAGGCAGGCACCAGCAGACATTGAAAGGGGTGCTGTTTCGAGACTTGAACAATGAGCAAATGACGCCGTAGGGGGCCGTTCCTCCCTGAGGACAGTTTAGACAGGGGATGGTCAGAAGCCGATGCAGCCATCCTCTTCTCTGCCCCAGCTGGCACGGGGAGAGGAGGTGGCATTTCGGACTCGCAGAGTTTCCCATGCACTGAGAACCCGTGAGGTTTTCCCGGTTTCCAGGCAAGGCCTTGGAACCGTAAACTGCAGACACACTGAAGCATTAAACGAGAATGTGCCATTCCCAGAGGAGCCTGGATGGATCCTTTGGCAGTTTGCTTGAGGAAGGTCCCAGAGACCGGGTGATCCGTGTGCCTGGGACGCTGGTTGCCAGGTAGACAGCATTCATCAAGCACGTCGCCTGCCAGACACAGGGACCGAAGAAGTACTAGGTTTCCCCTCTAAGACTTAAATGTCCTGGAGAAGTGTCTTGTCCTGGTGATCACCAGACCAGTGGTATCCTTGTGGCTTTTGGTATCTCAGGTCAGTGCACTGGCTGGACTTGTGGCATTTTCAGGTTTGGGGACCTGGCCTTGATGTGCCAGATGGGAAACAATATGGGTTATTTTTTGTGCATTTTGGGGAATTCGAGATTGCATTAAACTTGTTTCTTTTTCTTTTTCCTTTTTTTTGGTGCTGGGGATCAAACCCAGGGCCTACACGTGCTTCAATTTACATTTAAAATGACACATGATTTCAAGAAATTTTCTAGAATCAGGAAAAATGGAAAACAAATTAATACACACATTTAGTTTTGAATGGTCCCAAACTTGGACATAGAGAATGAGCCCTTCGTCAGAAGATCCGCTTAAGTACAACCCATTTTGGCAAACTAATCACAGACATTTCTTCATTTCTTGTTTAATGACTGACTTCTGTTCCTGCGACTAGGTCATTAAACGCATTGGTCACTCAATGAGGAATTGCATAGAGTATGTTCATTACAATATTCGGAACAAAGAAATGGTCAAAGGAAACTCCAGCTTGGTGGCTTTGCTTTTATTTGCATAACTCTTCCGTGCAGGACTATAATATGTAACAGCACATAAAACTCCCATGCTGTACTGCACAGAACAATCAGCAAACGTTACAGCACTGTACTGTAGAAGAAGCCACCACATTGCCGCACTGCCACTCACGTTCCCGAGTCATAAGTTGGAGCGGTGGGTCGTAAGTCCAAATGGCTGTTCAACAGGTTGATCGTTAGATGAGGAATAGCTGTATACGCATGATCAGACACACGCACAAGCTCACAGTCACGCCGATGGTGGCTTCAAGGGGCTGGGAGCAGGAAAGGGCCTGAGTTCATGAAGCCCAACTCCTTCATCCCTAAAATGCACCACAACAGCTAGTATAATCGTCCTTGCACAGTGGCCATCCCGAGCACCTGCTGTGTGTGGTGGTCACCGGGCCGTCGTCTCCAGGGAGGCGGGCGCCAGCTCTCTTTGCTGGTGAGTGCTTTGGTTCCTACCTTGTGCCCATGCCCAATTAGCGCTTGGCCATGTTAGATGCACAAATGAACATTGTGCCCCGCCCCAGCTATGCACTCACATCATCCCCCCGGGCCACCAACAGCCCCCAGTCCCATCACTGGCTCCATTTTGCAGTTGAGGAAGCACAGGCTGGAAGGGTGTGATGATGCGTGCAGGCAGACTCTCCCTGGAGGAAGAGAAGGACGGCGATCCAAGGTCTCGACCTCCACCCCTTGTGTCTGGGCACAGGCACTCTCGTGTGTGTGGAGGGTCAGATGCGGAGAAACCTCTGTAAACAAGGCCTGCGTACTGCCAGATTAACTAGTGAAGGTCTAAATGACAGTAGGACAGTTCTGTGGGAGACTGTGGGTGCCGCTGAGTGAATAAATGACAAACCTTCGAAACAGAATTACACGCAAAACTCCCATTGATGAAGGCGGCAAAGGCTACCCTTTGTTTACGACCTCCTCTTTGCCCATGTCTGGTCACTGGCTGGACTGTCCGTGTCCCCAGTGATTTACAAATCCAAAGGAAAGTGGGGGAACATGAAATTAATTTTTCCACCATTTCAGGCAGGAGCTTCCCTAGCATTTCTGAGCCCTCCATTTCTGTGATGGGCTTTGATTCAGTCCAGCCTGAATGGAAGACATTTCATCACCTCAGAATGCATTTCTTTATTTGCCTTGGATCTATGATTCTGTCAGTATTGAGAGAAAAGAAAAATCAATGCTCGCTATAAACCTCGGGCCGCCTCTGGCCAGCGTGGTCAGCATGGTGTGAGCAAAGGAAATGGCAGGGGGAAAAATTGACCGCTCAGCAAGAGTGTGGCCAGTAACGGACACCGCTCAGGGCTAATAACAGCTTGCAATTACACATGGAAGGCCGAGGCGCGCAGGGCGTTCAGCGCGAGGGGGTGGGATACAATTTATTGAACCACTGGTTAGAGTTCTGCAGCTTCTCCATAGAAAATCGTGTCAGACTGTACCCTTAAAACTCGGGCCTCATGGTGTGGACAGGGAAGGGGATGGGAGACCTGCAGGCCACGTCAGGACGCTGTGGCCGGCATTTAAAATGCACCCGTCTGTCAGATGGGGAGCTCACCGCAAGTTCAGGGGTCTGTGTCCAAAGTAATGAGGGCGCGCCGAGCAAACGCACGTGTGGGACAGCGAGGCTGTGCTCCTGCCCGCTGGGTCTGGATGGGACTCATTTTTCGGTGCTGCCGAGGAGCTCCCAGGGCTGCCGCCGCCTCCCGTGGGCACTCCTGTCCTTGCTGTGCCCCAGGGCCCTTGCATGAGTGTCTGGAACCTCCACCTTCTCCTCTCCGGGCCTGGCCCACTGGGGCCCACAGGTGCCACCGCTCCTCGCCTCCAGATTTTCCTCCATGATCTTCTCTGTTGGTGGAAATTGTTGTGAGTCAGGGAAAGCAAAGTCAGACCTAGTTACTTGGAATTTTTACCTAAATAATTTTTGTGCTCTTGGAGACACCGGGAGAGATTTTAGGTAAAACGAGGGACCCTGGGCCTTCTGCCCAGCGTGGAGGGGGTGGGGCACACAGAGCACCCCGTGGACAGCCTCGCCCACAGGTCCAGGAGGGCAGAGCAGCACTCTAGGGGTCACACAGGGAGTGGGTCCTTGAGCCTGCCAGCGTAGCCCTTCTCTGGGCACATTCCTCAGGGTACAGCACTGGTGTGGACCCACAGCAGGACGCCTGCTCTGGACAGAGTGTGGCACTGTGGCCTGGCAGAGGGCCCGCTTTGAACTTGGATTTGCTCTGAGTGATGAAGGGCTGAATGGAATTAATGGACCCAAACTAGGTGACCTGGGAGCCCTCTCTTCCCTTCCAGCAAAGTCAAATGGAGCAGGGAGAGGGGACAGGGGACAGTGCAGGGGTGGGGGAGGGAGTGGAGCTGATCCCATTGTCCATGAGCTCCCCCACTCTGCCTGGCGACATCGTCCCACTGGCCACACTCGTGTTCCTCCTGGGCAGCACAGGCCTCGTGTGTCCTGTGCACACATGCGTGCACTGTGCACATATGTGTGTGCACACACCCTCACCGCAGCTGCTGACCCGGAGGTGTTAGCCGGTCGGCAGCTGCCGTTCTTCTCACATTAATCTATAGGAATCAATGGACATTTCATTAGAGTAATCAAGTGCGGCTGAATCCTGCATTTATATTCTGTCCCCACCCTGCTGCTCTCACGCACTAATTGGCCCTACAGCCGAGCGTACATGGGCATTTCTCCCTGTAGATGAATGTCAGGAACGGTTTTTACTGCTGGGTGAAATCCCCATCAATACGGCGTCTGTGTAAAAGCCCTCGCGTGCAGCTCAGAGCTGTCGATGATGCATTGCACTCCTGGTCCTGATGTGTCTCCTTCCTGTCCACGCCTCCCTGCACACCCGCGCGCCATTTATGTCCCTGTCCTTTGGAGCGTTAACCAGCCCTGGGCTGCTTTTGTTTCCAGGTTGAGGCCCAGAAATGATCTGTCCCTTTGTGATGTTGTCACCTGCTCATAGGAAGGACTGGGAAAGGGAAGCGTTTGTTCGGGCTCCATCTTGCAGTCCGGGGTCTTTCCATCTGGCCATTCAGCACACTTTCTTTTGCCGGACTAAGCGTCAGGCTAATGGTCCAAGGGACATCTTTGTTCCAAGCAGACTTTTGGGACTGTGGTTTGGTAAAGCAGATAGAAGAATTCCTGTTTCCCTCGCTGGAAACCTGTGGCCAGGTGTGGTAATTGTCAGCGGCTGGGGGAAGAAAGGTCAAAGGGACCAACGCCTCAGCTGGAAAACACGTGTGCCACTAGAGGTAGCGATGGCGCTATGAGGCTGGGACTGGAAGGGGGACCCAGGCTTCACTGCTCCCCAGGGAACAGGAGGAGAAGCACAGAACCAGGGCCGGGTCTAGCTGATGACTTCCTTCCGCTCCAACAATGTTCGTAAACCCGGTCTCTGTGCAGGACAGATTTGCGGAGCTGGGGCGGATGGTGACTACTCACCGCACCCCTCCATCCCTCATCCCTCCCTCCCTCCCTTCCTTCCTTTGACTGACATTGAAGCCAGGGCCTTTGCAAGGAACCACGTCTCCAGCCATTTTTATGTTTTTATTTTCAGACAGGCTCTTGCTAAGTTTCCCAGCTTGGGCTCCAACTTGTGATCCTCCTGATGCAGCCACCATGCTGGGGCCCATCCTCGCTTGGATCCTGTGCTGTTCCCAGCTGTTAGGGTGACCGAGGAGGAGTGCTGACGGCTCTCTGAGGTCCAGGCAGAGGCCCCTGGCTGGCCCCGCCACGGCTTCCCGTGTGGCAGGCCAGGAACCTTCGAGAACCTCAGCTCCCTCACTTGCATGATGGAGGCAAGACGAGTACCCTCCCCCAGCACCCTGAGGAGCATCAGAACTCTGACACTCAGAGCCGCTCTGGGAGACGAGGGGCGCTGTGCAAGCGTGAAGTGTGGTGCTTCTGGTGAGAAGAGCAGTGTTCAGCACCGACAGATGCATGTGTGCTGTGTGCCCAGTGCCCATGCTGGACACCTGTGGACCCGCTTCCTCCTTAGAGCTCCTGCCAGCCTGCAGGTGAGGCCTAACGCAACCCACATGTGGCAGAGGAGTGCTGAAGCTGCCCAGTTTTCGGCCCCCACATCTGAGGCACAGGGCAGGAGTTGGTGCTGGTGAATGCTCAGTCCAGTGCAGGGTCCCAGGGGCTCCTCCTCATGATGCCCAAGTCCCACCATTTCCCTCAGCTTCCCCTACCTAGCCCTGCCTGCCGCTGCTCAGGGTCTGCTCCGGGGGGGTGGTGTCGGCAGGGTCATGTTCTCTCATCCCCCATGGGAGCTCAAAGCCTCCTTTGCTACCGAGAATCTGGGCATGCAGCATGGTGGGTGAGGCAGCTCCCACGGGCCCTGGAGACCCGCATTCCCAACAGCGCCAGGACCCTGGGAAATGGACATCTGAATCACTTTTTGAGGCCAAATCGTAACTTGGAGTCCACGTGTGCTTTTCATTGTAAATACTGTAAACTGGAGAGTGGCTAAAGTGATAGGGCTGTGGGCTGGCCTAGACCATGAGACTAGAAGATGCACATGGCTTTGGTTGGGGTTTTCCTCTTGGTTCATTTTAAAATTTGTCACTGGTACACTCTGGCTGCAGGCATTTTGGGCTCCACCAGCCCGAGGGCTTTCCCCCGGGTCCTCCCCAGGGAGCTTGGCACCTGTCCCTCCCCAGACAGGCGAAGGCGTCTCTCCCAGTGCGATGTGCCGTTGGGTCTTCTCTCTCGGTCCCTGTGGCCTTGGGCCCAGTGCTGGGAGCAGGTGTGAAGCAGACTTTCCACCTCTCACTCTCAGTGGCCTTAGTGGGACGGCAAAGATGGCAGTGACACGAGACTACCTCGAGGGCGTACAATCTCCAAGCCGCAGCAGTCCTGGGGGCCACAGATTCATGAAGAAGTGAGCTTTTTGGGACCAGGTCTTGAACTTTTTGAGTCGGATGCTTGTGGAGGTCACTGTCTGCCCCTTGCCTCGTGGATCTTCCCACCGCAGAAGGATGATTTCTGGTGGAAGACGGCGGGGCCACACCTGTGACCCAGGGGTCAGGGTCGGGAGAAGTCAAATGACTTAGGGTTAGTGAGGCAGCTAGGCTGTGGGTCCCAGGTCCAGCAGTTCCAACTGAACCATGTGATTTTGGGTAGATTATAGCACATTTTAATGGCTTAATTTAAGTAGTTAGCACAGTGCCTGGAAGGCTGCCTCAATAATATTGCACTTTTTCTTCTTATTCATAGGTTTAGTAGGATTAAGTGAGCTCACATCTAAAGAGGCTGGTGTAGCTCCTTGGACACAGCACACATCTTAACTGAGGCGCATCGCCTCAAATGAGCAGAGGGTGTAAAAAATTCTTACAACCATTTCTGCATGACCTTTCCCTGCCTCAATCCTTACTGCCTACCCAAGAGGCAAAGTGAGGACGATTGCTCATTTCCACTGACATCTGAGACAGATCCCGTTCTTGTGCTTGATTTTGGGTCTGCGCTGCTGTGCGCTTGGCGACTTGCTGCTCTGGGTCTGTTTCCGAGATAGCCTGTTGGAGGGAAATTGGAGCCGGGGGAAAAGTCTGGGAATTGCACGGTGCTTGGACACGAGAATTCTGAGGGTTTTTTCTCTAGTTTTACCAGCAAACCTCATTGGAACACAGGTGGTTCTTGAGGGCTGTGGGGTCTGTCTGATGCTCTTGGGAAACTGTACTGAAGGGTGCTGTAAAATCCTCAGCCCAGCATCTGGCCTGTTGCCCGTGTGCACACCAACACTTGAGTTAGCAACAAGGTGATTTGTCTATTCAAATCTCCTGAGTGGCTAAGGTCTGCTGTTATTCAGAAACAAATTCCAATTTATCACCATGGGTCAGGAAGGAGATGGAAATATAGGAAGATATTTGGAGGATGGGACTTGGGGGAGAAACTCTAGTTCTGGGACTCAGAGAGCAAGACAGCAAGATGGAAGGGAGGCGTCCCATGGAAGGGCTGTCGCGGGAGAGGCCACAGAGTGGAGGGACAGAGGCAGAGGGGGTGCCGGCAGCTGCCGGGGATGCAGGCAAAGCCCTGTCCCGGATGCACAGCACTCACTTTCTGGGTTGACGCTCTCCTGACCGCTGGTCCCCACCACTCAGCAGCTTCTGAAAGTTAGATACGTCCTTAAGCAGATCTTGAACTCACTCACAGGAGTTCCCTGGGGTCTGGAGAAGCCCAGAGCCTCTTGCTGCAGGGACCTGCGGAGGAGGAGGTTGCTCGCTACCACATGGGAAGGCGGGGTGCTGGGCCCAGGGAGGGAAGGCGCGGTGCGTAGCTGTCCAGCGTGTTCTGTCCCGGAGGGAGTCTCTCGTCATCCTGCAGAAGCCCCAGTGAGAGGGGGCCTCAGATCAAAAACCTGCTCCCCAACTCCTCCGTGCCTGGCTCCCCCTCTACCCTGTCCTCTTAGCACCTCCTACATAAGTAACTCTCACTTCTGTCTTTGACTCAGGATGTTTGTGGAAATCCTGACAGAGAATAACTCCCATCTGCAAGCTCTCATTTATTCATTCATTTGTTCACTCGTTTTTATCGACACTTTGGGGTGTCAGGCTCTCTGCTGGGCACAGAGCTGGGTGAGCTTCCCTTTCTCTGTGGGTCCTCACCCCTGCCTCCAAGGCCACCCTGGGACCGGGCAGTGTGCCTGGCTCACACCGCTGACCCAGGAGCAGTGGCGTCTCAGGAAAGGGGCTCTGTGGTGCCAGTCCAGGGATTCAGCAGTGGCACTAGTAGCATGGCTGACCTTTACCAAGCCACTTCACCCTGTGCTGAGTTCTCTCACTGGGAACGAGGGGGGAATGTTTGAAATACACAGTCCATTCAGTTCCCCTAGGCAGGAATGCGCACGGTTGTGGACTGTGGGTGGCTGATGGCAAGCCTGTGCGGCCTTATCCTCTGGAATGGAAATCCCACCGTCGTGCTCGTGGCTCTGGCTGAACTGAAGTCCTTTCTGCTGGAATCTGTCATGTCACAGCAAGTAGAAAGTGTTATTTGATCATAAAGTAGCGGACGGATGTGCGTATGGCCTGGCTCTGGGTCACGAAGCCTGATTATCTGATTAGGATGGAGATTCAAGGGCTCTCAGTGCTGGGCACATCCTGGCTAGAGCCCCAGCCACAGGTACACACTTTCCTCCTTTGTCCCTAGCAAAGGCGACTGTGGCCCAACGAGTTGGATTGATGTCCCAGAAAGTGATGCAGGTGACGGCTGCTTCACACATGGCGCCTGGCACCTTCCACTCTGACCCCGAGGGTGCCACCTCGCTGCCGAGGTGACTCAGGCCCCGCATCCATTAGCTCCTTGACCTCTGTGACCGATAGCAAGGTGACGTGGGCCACTGTCCCCTCGGAACAGGACAGAGACCATCAGCTCATTGTGCTCGGGCCAGCCGCCGCCCGGAGATAACAGCCTTGTGTCAGCGGGGCCCGGGGCTGGATTCTAGTCAGTGGCTGGGATGGAAGGTGCTGGATTCTGTGACGAGGGCGCTGGATTCTGTGATGAAGGTCTCTGAGCTGCCTGTGAACCGAAAAATCATCGCTTCACCACGGTAGTGACACAGCTTGAGATGCTGTCCTTGTTCTTTTCTTTTCCAAACTTGACTACGATTTTGGACTGAGCTGGGGTTAATCTGCCAGTGGAGCTTGGTGGAGAGGACGTGTGTCAGCTCAGTGTATTAAGTGTGAGTTCACGTAACATACCTGGACGTCACCTGCCTTCCCCGCTGCTCTGCCCTGCCCTTCCCCTCTCTTCGCTCCCTCCCTCCCCTCCTCCCTTCCTTTTTTCTCTTAGTATTGAGTTTTCTGAACCAGATATAAGTATGATTTGTTGCTGGAATCAATTTCTTTTTCTTAAGGCCAAATTAATGATTCTCTGGTGAGAGGAACCTGTTTTAGGGCCTTATGATGGGATTCAACCAAGAGCAGTGAATTCTCAGGGTCAGGGACAGAAGAGATAGGATGTCCACAGTGGGGCCCCGAGGGTGCCCAGCCTCAGCTGGAGGAAGAGCTGGGCAGACCCCAGGCCTTGCTCTGGGGGCGAAGGTGGCGAGACCGTTCCCCACTGTTCCCCGCTGCTGTTTGCTCGCACCATTAGCGAGAAGGATCCGTTGCAAACAAAACACTGGCGAGAGGTCACAGGTCCACTTTCCTTCATGCCAGCTTGCATTGCCTTCTTCTCCCCTGGTCATTTGAATCTTAACCTTGTAACTAAAGACATGATTTTGGAAATAAATGAACAATTCAGCTAGGACTGCTTGCAAATGAAGATAAAATAACTAGAAAAGCTGTAGTTCTCTCTTAAAGACCAGAAACTAGGATGGTAATAATGTTCTAAACTGTACATTAGGGCTTCGTAGCCCTTTGTTCTTAAACTGTAGAATCCCTTTAATCCGAGGATTTCAGGGCTCTTCTGAGAGACTTCCGCTGCCTTCCGCACGGGGCTGGTGGTGAGGAGGTGGGAGCGGACGCCCCGGCTTTTCAGATGGCTGTGGAGGAGGTCGGAGGAAAGCTGGTCTCTCTCCAGCTCTTTAATCCTTATTTCTCCAGGGCTGTGTGTTCGCAGGATCAAATATGCTCAAGACAATCTCCCATTCCCCTCAGTGTCCGCCTGTAAGGGGCGTCCAAGAGAATTCTCTTCTTCAGATGTTATGGCAGGTCATTTCTGCTCCGGAAAAGCCTCTCCCTCAGGAAGATGCCCCAGAGCCAGCCCAGGGTGGCGAGCAGTGCCCCGAGCGGGGTGGGGCACTCGGGGATGTCTCCAGGCTCGCAGCACTCGCTTCCTTCCCAGACCCAGGCCTGAAAGTCCGCGTAGACCGTTATCGCTGTAATGTTGATTCCAAGAGACACGTTGTGTATTTGAACGTGACTAAGCGATCTTGGGTCCCAGCTGAGGGAGTGAGGGTGTGGATGGGGACGGGGAAGGAATAGATGAGGGACAAAGAACTCATCTGGACGTCAGTGGAGAGAGAAAGTAGCAGCCAAGGACTCCGGAAGCTTCTTTGGCCAGAGATGTGGTCTCCTTTGCCATTTTGTCCAAATGGACCTGAGGTCGGTTTGCCCTGCCTCCAGGGGCTGGCAGCATCCAGGGTCGTGTAGATCTCAGTCTGCAATGGGACTTCCATTGTCTGGGCCTCTCTGCTCAACGCTTCAACCGTGAGCAGAATGCTTGGCTACAGCTCAGCTCTTTGCGCATGTGAGTAAAGACATGCAAAGAAGAAGACCAACGAGAGCAGAGGAGAGCAGGGCTCAGCTGGCCCAAAGGACCCCGAGAGACACTGCTGTGGAAGGCGTTTGGGCGGGAAGCTCTGGAGATGGGGAGTCGGGAGACCACCTGTGTGGGCGATCCCATGGTGGGGGACATGCTGTACTTCATCCTCCCCGTTTATACAGAGGGCAGCGTTCATAAAGCGCCCACTTTCGTTATCTTATTTTGACCATGCACCCTCCCTGTAGGAATTCTGGAATTTTGTGAAACAAACATAAACGTCTCTCTCCTCCTTGCTTTCCTCCCCACAAAGAGCGCCCATCTCTCTGTGCAGGGCCAAATGGATGTAATTAGGTGAAGAATCGCTTTCTCTCTGTATCTGAGCAAATATGTTTTGCAGGGCACCAATTTCTCAAGGGCAGTGGGCTGGGACGGGCAGTGTCTGCCGGGGGACGGCGGCTGACCTTCAGGCCGGGCTGAGTTTAATTTGCAGAACGCTGCTGGTCCTGGGGGGCTCTTCAGGCGGGGCCACACAATCAGCCCAGCCAGCAGCCTGCTGCCGCCCCGGGATGAAGAGGTGCAGCTACGGAGCCACCGCTGCCGCCTGGCTCAGGAACTGTGAATCCTGAACGAAGCCCCATTGAACTCAGCCCTGGACGCGGGAGCTGAGGAGCTGTGTGTCTCGGCAGTGTCTCTTTCCAGCTGCATTATTTAGCAGGATTCCCTGACAAGGGGCATCTGCGTCCCAAGCATTCACCGAATGTTCTGTGCGCTCATTTCAAAAAGCGACGCTTCTGGGTAATTGGAAATTAGACCCAAATTCTGTGCACAAGCCGAGGTGACAACAGAAAGCTGGTTCAAGACAACAAGTTCATCTGAGGTTGCAGGGCACTTTGCTGTGGCAGATCTGGCCCTCTCTGGATGCAAAAAGAGCTGGGTGTCTTGCAGCTGATCTGATGGTGATCACAGCTGTCTTAACGACCAGTCGGTGGCCACGTGATCAGTGCAGCTGATGGCCGCACAATCGATTGAAATGGTGAAGAAAAGAGAAAGCGCATCGACCAGGCAGGGTGAGCTCTGTCCTGGTGCTCAGCACCTCCCCGTGTGTGTGCACGGCCCCGCGCGTGTCCGCTGGCGTGTGAGAGGGTGCTGGTGTTCTGGTGCTGAAATTTCGTTCTCACTCAGCAGAATGAAAGACAGGCTGCAGTTAAAGACAATTATAGCTTATGGCCGGTGGAGGCCGTAGAGTGTTCAGACAAAATAAATGTCAGACACAAATACTGCGGTCGTTGCTATTACATGTGGGCAATTAGAGTGAATGCACACCTTGAGAGGTGGGAATTTGAAGAGTTTTCTCGGATGCACATTACATGTAGAAAATGCCAGGAGTGTAAATACAAGGGCAGTGTATGAGTTTGGAGGAGATCTCTACCCTTGGCAGTTTGCACTTGACTTTGGGTACCATTTGTGATGCCAAACCCCTACCCTCCAAGACAAATCAAACAGCTGCCTGAAACTATCTCCCTCTTAGACACTGAAATTCTTGGGATTCAGAGCTATCTTTTTCTTTTTCGTTTTTGTTTTTTAGTGTTTTTGATTTTTTTGGAGACAGGGTCTCATTGTGTAGTTCAGGCTGGCCTGGAACTCACTATGTAGCCCAACCTGGCCTTAAAGTCAACAATCCTCCTGCCTCAGCCTCCTGAGTGCTGTCATTACAGGGGTGCACCACCACACCCCACATTTTTTGTTGTTCTTTATAGCTCACGGAGCACCTGCTATTGCTTTCCACTTTTCTCAGGTACTGATTCACTGGGCTCGCACAGAACCCCTTGAAATCGGTGCTATTACTAAGCCTGTTACACAGATGGGGAAGATGAAGCACAGAGAGGCTGAACAACTTGTAGAAGACCATAGAGCTTGTTAGCGGTGGCTCCAGAGTGTGCTCTGAAATACTCTGCCGCACACAGCATGTGCTCGGAAAATGTTACTGAACGACTGAGAGATGGAGTGGGGAAGGGAGGGGAGGATGGGATGGAAATAAACGAAGATGTGTACCTGCACCAGCTCCCCATGGTGAGTATAATCATCGTGTCTGCAACAGGTACTAATAAAAATAAAAAATTAGCAAGAAGAGTCTTCCAGGAAAGCGTGCCTTAAACCTGCACCACTGTGAACGTTAAGATGCAGGTTGAGCTGAGCTTCCGAGGGTCCGGCAGCTGTGGAGAGCCAGGCTGGCGAGTCTTCAGTTGGTGTAAACACGTAACGACGCCTGCACGCGAAGGTGCTTGATGAGAACTGGCTAATATTCCCTATCTTCTTGTCTCTCGTACATTTTTATTTTCAGATATTTGATGTGACTTATGAAATACATACAATAAAATTAACTTAAAATTTAGAATTAATCCAAATATGAATAAAATAGAAAATGAAGACTAAATGAAAGTGTACAAATGAAAGGGTTCTCCAGGGCTGGACGCAGAGTGGGGTGGCGTCGCGCACGGAGGCGGTGCCACGCTGAAGGAGAGGTGAGCCCAGCGCCTCAGGATCGGGTCCGTCCTGGAAGTTCAGTGGGCGGAAGGTCGCAGTTATGCGCCCTGGCAGCAGCCTGATGAGGAGCAGTTCATACCAGGTTCACTGACCGGATGATAGGTCTACCCTCTTCCGTGGGCAGCAACCTGACCCACTACTCTCAGGACCCTGCAGTCCTCTGATCCCTGTGGAGACGTCGTGGCGAAGACTGAGCCCTGCTGCTGACGGGAGAGCCGAGAGTCGCACTGCATATGGTGGCTCATTCTGCGTCAGCCTCCGTCCGTTCACCCTCCTTTTCAGCCAGCCTTCCTTTGGCTGGCGTCTTCGTTAACTGCTGCTTCAGGGAAAAATTCATTTTTCAAAATTAGAAGAGACAAGTGTGAGTGGCAAAGATTTAACTTAGGCCTCCTCCTTTCTAGGGCCCCGGATATGGCAAGGCGACCTCAAGAGGCAGGGACGGAGCATGGCGAGAGATGGTCTTTGCCTGCAGCTCGGCGCAAACCCGGTACGAGCTGCATTTGGACAGTCGCGAGTCTCTGCGAGGGACCTGGGTGATTGGGTCCACCTCCAATGGTTTTATACAGATCTGTTGCTTATTTCTAAGTTGGAACCAGGTACAACCTAGTTCCAAGGAAAAATAAAAGGTCGCATTAGTTTGGTTCTCCTGGTGGGAATCGTGAACTGTGTTTTCACTTATAAACCTGCTTGATTGTGCATAGTGGTTACAGGTCTCTTCAGAACGGACCTGGGTTTGTTCTATTTTCCTGTCTGCATTTGATTCTGAATCTCTGGCTGCATTCAATTCTGGGTCATGACCTGTCTTCCCTAGGACCCGGAGCACGCGAATGTTTTCTCGAGTCCCTTCAAACTCCCGTGTGAGATGGAGCAGAGCTTCAGATTGCTGACTCGGGGCTTCCTGGAACCCAGGCTTCGCGTCCGAGGGGCAGAACCCCAGAGATCTCCGCTGCAGGTGGCTTAAACACTCACCAGACGACATGGGTCCCTGTGTGACTGCATTTCCATGTGTTAATGTGTCTAGTTAATGTAGAGACGGGGAAAGTTGATTAATTAAAAATAATTAACTTTGAGGGCAATTATTCAAGCAAAAGCACCATTAGAGAATTGATAATTACTTTTTTCTTTTGCTGTGGTCCTTAGCTGGCTATATTCTAAAGGACTAGATCCCGGGAATTTTCATTATAAATGATATTCTTTTTCAGTATCAGATTTAAAGGGAAGAAACAGATAACACAGAATCCAGGAAGGAAACGGAATGATACATTTTATCAAGATTGTTGCAAGTGCAGGAGAAAGGGCTTGGGACTTGGAGTTAGCAAAGTGCCCTGGTAACCAGCTGTGTGTTCTGGAGGCACTGCGTCATCTCCCAGACCCTGCACCATCACCTGTAAAACTGGGAGAGAGGACTGAACGAAGTAATGTATGGAAGGTGCTCGACATAGCAAATAATGCAGAGGAGGGGCTCAACAGTTGGTTGTAAATGTTACTTCCTGTGACATATTTAAAAGGGGCAGTTACACCTGTCATTTGGTCAGTGCTGTAATGAAAGTCCTGCTCTGGGAGCACTGTCCATGTGGCTGCCCTAACCCGGAGGCTCTGCGGCTGGACTCTCTCATATTTCCTGGAGCCCTGGCTGACTGCATGTGTCCCTGTTCCCTGTCATTGCTGGAAATGCTTCCCTTTGGCTTCTTTTGTGCACTTTCAGTGGTCTACCTGGTGATTCCTTGGCTTTAGGCCTCTGCTCCTCCTCCTGCTGAGTGGTGTCCCTCCTGTCTGAGTCATTGGGACCAGCCCTGAAGGGCCACCACCCTGGGGCTCCGTACCTGAAGTCAGAGCGAGTCACCTTCCTGAGTGGGGCAGGGGGGCTCTGCTCTACTATTCTGCCTGGTAGGGGCTTGCAGAGATGGGTTTGGACTTGGTAAATGCTGTTCTCACTTGAAGGTGGGCAGTAGGAAGATCCTAAAAGGCTATTGCTGGAATTTTCCACCTGCCCTTCCAGATCATCTGTTCCTCTCTGCACTCTGGACTTTACTCAGAAAGTTGACTTCTGCTGCCACTTCCCTTGGGGTCTCTCATGCTTCAGTTGAGTTTGGTCCATGATAGATACTGGCATGAGCTGAGAGGGCAGGGGGACAGACAGAGATTGGGTGTTGTCATCCTGTGTCCTTGTGGCTGAGGGCACCGTGGACCAGCCTTGCTTTTCTCTACTGGGGGCTATAGCTCCACTCCAGGGGCACCCAGAGCTACAGCTGTCTCTTGCTTTCTGTAGACACTGCCCTGTTCTTCTCCAGGATTTGGGGTGTCCATGGTCTGTCCTCCCTGCATAAACTCCATCACTCTGCTGTGCCTGAAAGGAAAAATGGTGACTGTTCCCAAGGTTAGAACACATAGGTGCCCCAGCTCCATGGCAGGAGGGACTTGGGCTCCTCCAGCGCACCCCAGAGCAGAGAGCAGAGGGAGGGTGTGGGTGCTATCTGTGGCCAACCCTGGCCAGCAAAGGCGAGCTCAGGAAGCCCAGGTGTGCCCAGTCAATAATGGAAGCAAGGTGGTCTGGAAGTAAGCACGGTTTAGGTGGAGGCTGAGGTCTGGTGAGGAATCTGTTTCAATGTCCAGATGTTCAGTCTCAGCTCTCACCACAGGGAGCGGGTCTCAGTTCATGGTGTTTGGTTTGCGTAGAGCTTGTTGTAGTTCACATCTAGAGGCTCCTGCCCCGCACCCCCAAAGCCTCATGTGCTGATACTCACCAGTGGATTAAGTGCATTGACGAGTTTGTAGCACTGGGTGGGATGTTGGGAGGTGAAGCCTGGTGGGAGGAGGTGGTCGCTGGGGGCGTGGCCTGGCAGGATCTGTCTCCCTCCTCCTCCTTGATCTCGCTCTGCTTCCTGCTGCCCTGCCATGAGCTGTTTCTCCTCTGCCCTGCCCCTCTGCTATGCCACCCCGCCTTGGAGCCAGTGGACCATGGACTGAAATCTGTAGACCGTGAGCCAAAATAAACCTCTCATCCTTAGAGTCGTGGGTGTCTGATATTGTGTCTTGGCAATGAGAAGGTAACTAAGACACAGATGTAACCTAGTGAAATCTCGGTGATTGAATTTAGCGAATGACAGTTCTGTGTTTTGGAGGGACTGTGGATTCTCTTACAAAACAGGTTGTGTTTTAAGGAAAGAACTCATTGAGTCACATTCCTACTCTTCACCTAGGACACTAAAACTGTTTTTAAATGCATAAGACTCCTCAAGGCCTGGGTGGTCAACCTTTACTCAGACCTGGTGAAGCCTGGGTGTGGTCCTGCTGCCGCCTCTGCCAAATAGGCGGATTTTAAAATAGGAATGGAGAGCAAGAGATTAAGACGTCACTGTCACACCTCAAGTCTCTAGTAATTGAGTGTGGATAACGGAAGTCATTTTGGGGGTAATTTAAATACAATATGATTTTAAGGAATTATCTGGGACATTTAGTTAAACTATTTGACTTTATGCTGAAAATGTTTCACTCAGGTACTATCAGAGTGTCACAGACGTTTAGGTTCTCTGAAAATGGGTCACAGAAACGATGTTCACAGCTCTTTTCAGTCACACTGGCCCCAGAGACCGCGCAGGCGGCTCCCGCCCAGGTCCGAGGAGGAGTGTGTCGGGACTGCTGCTGTGAAGTGGCAGTGAGTGACACGCCTGTCCTGCACAGTGCCAACTTTTCATGCACAGTGTCTTAAGCCCAACTGTCCTGTGAAGCGGTTATCATTTCCAGTTTGCCAAAAAACCCCTGTAACTTAAATACTAAGTAATCTGCCTGTGAGCGACAGAGCCAGGGTGCAACGCATGGTTACGCATAACCCCTGATCCACACTTTCTGTAGCAAGAGGACAACGCTGAACGGTCGCATCCCGGGAGAGGCCTTCCTAGAGTCCATGTTTCATAGCCGTGTTTTCATGAAGAACCCCTGAGGCGTGGAGTACTTCAGGGAGGATGGCCTGGAGAGCGTTCCGAGGATTCTTGTCTTTGTGTTCAATGCACTTTCCTCTTTGCTCCACTTTAAAAACCACAAAGAGGCCACTGAGAGAGGGAAGGGGGAACCAGGGGAGGCTAAACGCTGTGTTCTGCACCTGGGCTCTGGGGCTCACTTGAATACCTTCCGGTGTGAGGCACAATTCCAGCCCTACTGGAGGCTCTTGTCCAGGGTGATGGGATCTGCATTTTGCAGGCTCTCGGTCTTGGGCCACAGTGTCATGTCTGTTTTAAAGAGTCAACTGAAGAAACATCTTAAACTGTCAAAGTGTGGGCTGAGGTGAGGTCTTTCTAAAATTTCCTGGGCTGCACCAGATGCAGAAATGAAACTTACACACTTCAGTGTCTTGTGTCACCAGTGTGCAAGGGAAAAGCTGGCCACCATTGTTTGTGGTTGTCATGGAAACCAGCAGTTGTTGTTCCCTCAAAGTTTTCCAAGTTGATGAAGTTTCTGTTAAAGTCCCCATCATTCTGCCATCTCCTAGTGATTCCGCCTCTGCGTTTCTAGTGATGGGACTGGGACCCACCTCTTTCTCTCTGGGTCTCTCAAAACAAGAGCATCAAGTTCTAGCCATGCGTGGTGGTGCATGCTTGTAATCCCGGCACTCAGGAGGCTGAGGCAAGAGGATTGCCGCAGGTTCGAGGCCAGCCTGGATTACATAGTGAGCTCAAGGCCAGTCTGAACTACGTAGCAAGACCCTGTCTCAAAAAACAAAAACAAAAACAAAACAAAAAAAATCAAGTTCTTTCCCTTGCTCACAACTTTTAATAGAAAGAAAGGTGCCTCAGAAATCGGTCTTGGGACACAGGTATATTTTAAAAGCACATTTGTGAATAAAGGGTACACATCTAAGGCCTGTCCTGTGGCTGGCAGATAAAACGCTTTGAAGGGAGGATTCGGAAGCGGCGCTGGATAGGAGACTCTGCGTCTCCACTTTATAGATGAGATGCGGCTTCTCCTTCAAAGAGGTCTTGGTGAATGGAAAAGAGGAGCACGTTTGTCACCTGGGATGCTCTCAGAGGCTCTTCGGGGGCCCGGTTAGGAGCAAATGGATGTGGTCCCTTTCATCTGCGCTGACTTCTCTTGTTGCGCTGTGAGTGTGAGGGCTGCAAAGGTACTAATGGCGAGAGGGCCCGGTTCTTGGAGACGCGAGCGATGAGCTGCATCTTAATGCAGATGCACTCAGGGCAGGAGCGACAGCTGCGAAGCTCCCTTCGATGATAAAAACCTTTCTGAGAAGGTTTCCCAGGAAAACAAACAATGGAGGAGGGAACACATTACTTGTTGTCTTTTAAAAATCCTCTGAAGAACCTGTGATCAAGCTCCATTATTTCACAAGTGGCCTTGTTTCGCAGGCAGAGGGGCGGGCGCCGTCTCCAGCTGCCCAGGCTGGCGCTGGCCTATGTCTTTCCTGAGGTCAGGTGGGGACAGAGCCCTGGTCTGGGAGGAGGTGCAGTGTGCATTCTGCAGCCTCGTTTGGGTTCCTGGTGATGGGGCTGGGACCCGCCGCTTCTCCTTCAAAGAGTGGAGGCCTCCGACGGCTATTTCCACATGGGTGTGGGGGTACATGTTTAATGTAGGCGCTTGGGTGACCTCTTCCCAACGGATCCCGTAGACTGATTGATCAGCTCTAGAAACGGCTCCTGGCTGAAGGGAGGGCTCCTGTCGGCTGTCTCCGGCTCAGGATGGTAGGAGGATGGGGAGGGCGAGTAGAGATCCTGAAGACAATGAGATGGGGACCTGGTCTTCATGTCTGTCTGCCTGCGCGGAGTCCACTGGCAATACACCACCATCCTGTCTTGCCTGAGTTACAGCTGTGACCTCCCAGGTCACCGTCTCCCAAGCCCACCCTTCTTTTCCACGCCGTTCTGTTAAACCCAACTGCAGGTTCATCAGCGCGCCCTCGCTGCGTCAGGAGACGGCGCAGAATCTCTGCCTGGCCCTCCGGGGTCTCACCTGCCCCTCTCCGGCCCTGACTCTGGGCCTCTGTGGCTTTGGTTTCTCAAGCCCTGCTCCCTTTAATCTCTGGCCCCCAGAGAGCTTTCTCCTTGTTAAGCTGCCTCTCTCCTTCTGGAGAACTGAGCTACTTCCGCTCATCTCTTGAGGATGCTTTTCAAAGCTAAGTCCTCTAGGACGACTCTCCCAGCCACGCTGCATCTGGGTGTTTATTTCTCCCGGGCTCCCCCATCACGGCGGAAGTGACTGGGTTAAGGCCCATCTTTCCTAGCACCTAGAAAGCCTCTGAGGACAGGCATTGCTGGGGGTGATGCAGGCGGGGAAAGGTTTCTGGGTACTTGTGTGCGACAAAAAATTGGACGTGGCGCATGGTGGTAAAGAAAAGCAGCTTCGCTTAATTAGGAAACAGTACACTCAGAGTGAGTGGGTGCTGGCCGGAGGAAAGGAAAACGGCAGGGGCGCAGAAGGAGGTGGGTTTAGGATTTAAAGTGTCACACCAGGTTTAGGCACCTCCTGCTGGGTCTTCCGGAGCTTGACTGGCAATGTGATTGAGTCATCATCACCTGAGTCATGCTGAATGCTGGGTCAGGTTGCACGTCCTGTAATTCACTCCATCGTGGCTGGGTGGTGAGACGCAGGCCCTGCGCGTGAACCTTCAGTGAACGCCAGGTGGAGAGAGGTTACTAGAGGTCATGCGTCTTGCCTCCACCTTCAGGCAGTCGGCCTCAGGACAAAGGTGGGGGTTGGCCTTGGGCGTTGCCCAGGTTCAGGTGAGTGGCGGGGAGTGGTACCACCGATGTTACAGGCACCGTGTCTGTGTGCTTCCCTGTGCCTGGCACCTGACCAGGTGCTCCAAACACATAGCATTTGCAGACTCTGTGACTGGCTGACCGTGGAGGCGACCTCCGGAGCCCCGTCGCTGTGTGTGATGAGCTACCAGCAGGCCTTCTGCTCTCAGCTCTTCCCTTCAATACCAGCATCTTGCCCTTGGCGCTTGTTTAGGGCATAATTGCATCTGAGGCCAGGCTCACTTGGTGAGCCATTGAAAATGGCTTCCCTATCTACCCTTTGCATTGTAGATTTCTGTGTCAGCAGAAAAGCTAGATAAAAAACAAAAGACAGTCACACTTGCTGTTGGGCATAGTATGGGCGGAAAAAGTCCACTCCATTTAATTTACTGAATTTGTGCCTTAAAAAAAAAAATCCCTGAATTCAGCCAATTCAGTCTGTGTAGACCCAGTGAGACAGGGATCAATATCTGGCCTCTGAGAGATGAGACCGTACACGCTGCAGATTCAAAAATGAAAATCCATACGGTCAGCTGCGACACAAGGCAGCCTCTGCAGGGCTGCAGGTCACAGAGAGAAAAAATCCTACCTGCACCAGCGTCCTGCTTCTGTGTTGGAAAAATGGAAGGGAAAGGAGCTTCTCCAGTGTTACCTCGTAACTGGTGAACTGAGAAAGGGAAGTTACCCTGAGGCAGATTTTATTAATCCTCCTCTGAATATGCTCATTGCAGAGATTCTGGAAAGTACTGAAAAATAAAAAGAAATAGAAAAAGGCTCATTGCCACAAAGCTTTTACCCAGGGACCATGATTGATAAATGTTGGTATTTCTTTCTCTAATATCTTGGACAGTGTTCTGCACAGTTGAATTTGTACTAGTCCATATCACCGTTTTCCATAACCATATAAAATAACCATTTCACCCCCAAACTTAGCCAACTTGAGTTCTAATGGTTGCAAGCATTTTATTATTTATGTGGACCATTTCTTTTCTCTGTCATTCATCTTTTATTGAAAGCTTAGGAAGTGTCCAGTTTTTCAATTATCGTAAATGAAACCCAAATGAGCATACATGTGAATCTTCAAAATGTACATATGTTTTAGTCTATAATTCTGTTTATTTCTATAAGATAAATTCCTAAACATGGCATAACTGAGTTAAGAGGATATGAAATACTTTTTAAGGTTCTTGATTTACATAAACAAAATGTAATCCAATTTAGATTCCATCATTTCTGGGAACTTTTTTTTTTTGATATTCAGTTTTCCTATCCAGAACTCATGCCCATTTATTAAAAAATTATGTCTGTCAGTAAGGGCTTTCTATGGGTAGAGTTTTACTAATTTTCTCCCTATATACTCAACATCTTCTTTGATTTGCGAGTGGGTTTTTTTTCCCTTTTGATTTTAACTTCTGTATATTTATTTTGCTTTCCACTGAAGATTACTTTTTAGGGAAGTTTGAAAGAGAAGAAAAGAAAATCTGTGGAAATATGCATTTATAAATGAGGCCTCCTCCAAAGTTAGGGTGAATCGCTCCTCCCTCAATGCCAAAGCTGGCTGAAGTCCTCGAGGGTGTGACAGAAGAGGGAAGGAGACGCGTCCAGGGACTGCCCCCTTAGGAGCCCATGAAGAGAGACTGCAAGCTGAATAAAGGCGGGGGTCAGCCGGGGCCCCAGGGAGGCTCTTTACAGACTGTAAGGAAGGACAGGTGCAAAGATGGGGTCAAGGAATGGCGAGGCAGTCGCTGCCTGAGAGGGTAGGGGAGACCCTGGGCTGGGATCCAGGGAAGAAAGGGGACGCACTGGGGCGCTGCCACGAGGACTCACCAAGATCGCTCAGTTCCGTTTCCGGAGCCCTGTGTCCTCGGGGGCCTGTCCAGTGTCCACCACAGTGGGATGATCTGATCCTAACGCCAACTCCAGCACAACGGATTACGATGAAAACTGGAAATGGAGGATCTGTGTTCAAATGCTACCGGACGCCGGAGGGGACTGACAAGCTCAGGCTCTGTGAGGACCCTTCCTCGCATACATCACCTGAATTTGTCTTTATATTTTTCTTCTGGGGCAAATGGTTGGAAAAAGATACTTCTTCAATTTTCCCCAGATGTGTGTGTGTGTGTGTGTGTTTTTTGAGTTTCACAAATTTTTTTTTTTTTTTTCTGGGTACCGGGTGTTGACCTCAGGACCTCATGTGCCAGCAGGTGCCCATGCCGCTGAGTGATATCACTGGCCCTTTTTTCGTATGTGGGATCTGGGAGTCGAACTCGGGCCCTCGCGCTTGCCAGGCAGGCGCTTACGCCACTGAGCCATCTCACCAGCCCGAAACTTTTGTGAAGGGGAGGAGATGGGGCAAAATATTTCCATCTAACCTCTGGCCCAAACCTTATTTGCAAATGCCCTGGGTCATCAAGGATAATTATTTTGGTTCATTCTAGAGGGGTGGGGGAGATAAGAGGTGAATGATTGAATTTTGGAAATAAAAGTGGGCCAAATTAAAGAGGAAGGGGAATCTTTAGAGAATTCCTTTTAGACAAGGAAGAATGTAGAGTTTGGTAAGTTCTGTGTGGGCGGAAACATTGCTCTTCTCCACTGGGAGCTCTGGTGGGTGAGGTGGGGGACGGAGGGGACAGACCTGGGGTCTGTACCTGGAGAGCCCCATTGCCCACGGTGGCGCATCCTCGGGGAACCACACAGGCTGCACCGTGGGCTCCTCGGTTGGAACAGGGAAGTCTGAAGACTGGGGGGTCCTTTCCTTGGGACTTTCCTAAATGCTTTGCATAACACAGGGTGCTTAAGGACTCTGGTTCGGTTATGGAGGGGTCTGGCTAGGGCCCCGCTGCTGAGCGTGGAGACTGCAAGATACAGCGGCTCAAGCAAGTTAGAAGCTTTGCTTTCCTCCCTGCCTCCTGACAGTCCGGAGGGAGTGGGCCCTCCTTTCTGGTAAGCAGCTCTGTACCACGAGAGTGTTCAGGAATCCGGGCTCCCTCATTCCCGGTGCCTCACCATCCGCTGGAACAAGCGTTTAAGATCTTTCACCACTACCCTCCGCCCAGCAGCGGAAGTGTGTGGACTCTGTATCGGAAAAGCGGTTTTCAATGGATAAAAAATACATAGGAGAAATAAAGTATTAGAATAAAATGCAATGATCACAAACATTATTAAAAGACAAACCTGTGACACATTAATAAAGGTGCTTTTAACTATGTTAATAGGAGTCACCGAGATCCAATGGCATGTTCAGTAAGTGCTTTAGTTTCAAAATTGCAATGAGCATAAATTCCTATTTTGTGACACCCGTATAACTGTGACATGATATGAAAACACCGGTGGTTTTGGATGGGGACAAGTTCCCAGACACTGTGACTATTACTGTGGCTTGCTGCCCACATTCACAATTCAGGAAAATACTGAATTTCAATGTGATGATTCTGAAAGGGAGACTGTAAGTTTTCCTACCCAAGTTTCTGGACACCCTGAAATCTGACCACGGACTCTGCAGAACTGTCAAACCTGGGTTAAGGGCCCTGTCCTGGAGTGTTGAAGCCGCTCACCTCCATGCCTGTGTGTCAGCCTCAGCAAAAGAAAGGCAGCAGTCCAGGGCAATCCATCCTCTATGGAGGCGAAGTCACGACCATCTTTTCTTCCATGGCTCCATGAGCCTAGTCCCATGGCCACACTTATCTTCAAGAGAAACTGGGCTGGGGTGGTGGTGGTATAATCCAGTAGCCATGAACTTAGCTAAAACTGAGGGTTTTAACCAAAGAGAGGAAGGGCGAGGCTGGAGAAGTACTCAGTCCCCATTACAGGAATATAGGACTCCCCGAAGTATGCCTGAAATTCAATTTCTGAGCCAGGTTCAGAAGAGATTGTGTGACTTAGAGAGTCTTACATGAGGATTAACCAGAGTGTGCTCAAGCAGCTGGGAAGGAGCGAGCGCTCAATATGTATTCCCTGGAGCTGACCTGCCTGTGACCAGAAGAATCATCAGTGGTAGAGAAAACACACGGAACTTCTTGGGATGAGAAGGGGCCAAGAGATTTAGGTTTAAATTCATTCATTCATCTGTTCATTCAGCAAGTATTTATTGAGATTGGATTCTGTGCCGGCCAGGCACTGGTCTAGTTGCTGGAGAAATAACAGTGAACAGTATGAAGTCCTGGTTCCCAGGAATCTTTCACCACGCATAGGAGAGCTAGAACAGTGAATAAATGCACAAACCTTATGTCCCGGGGAGCAAAGGCTATAAGCAGATGTGGGGTTGAGGTCAGGGTGGGAATGCTGCAGTAGGCAGAGTTCTGAGATGGCCCCAAGATCCCATCTCTGGTCACTCTCCCTGTGTCCACCCCATACAGTCTCCACCTTGCACATGAATGGACCTGGGTTATAATGAGAAGATGTTTCATGATTAGGGTATGGTATATGGCAAAGGGGATGGGATTTTGAAGATGTAATTAAAGCTCTGAAATCGGTTGGTTATGAGTTAATCTGATGGGAGGTTTTCCTGGACATCAGGTTAAAGCCCTTACTGAGGAACTAGGCCCTACTTGAGGTTAGAGTGAAGTTCTCCCACTGGCCTTGACAAAGCAGATAGCCACCTAGCACCTGTCTGCAGGAAGGACCACATGGCAGGCACTCAAGGGCAGCCGGTAGGAGCTGAAAGCAGCATTAGCTTTCAACTAATGAGAAAACAGGAATCTCTGCCATATAGCCACATGGAAATGAATTCCGGCAAAATCACGGGTGGGTTTGGAAGTAGACTCTTCCCCGGCCAAGCTCACTGGCGAGGATGCTGTCCAGTGGACACCTTGATTGCATCCTCCTGGAGAACCCAGCTGAGCTGCACTGAGCCCCAGAAACTGTGGAAAAGTAAATGCTTGTTGGTTTAAGTCACTAACCGCATGGGAACCGGCTACACAGCACACTTAGAGAGCCAGCACGAATGCTCCTAAATGGGCTGCTTAGGAAATGTCTCTCTGGTGAAGAGTTTGAGTGGAGACTTGAAGGAAGCAAAGAGCTGACCGAAAGGACCCGCAGCGGAGAAGCGAAGGACAGATGGTCTTGCTGGGTGCAGCGCAGCCCTGTGATAGGCAGGTGGGCAGGACCAGTTGCCAGGTAAACTTGGGCATAACGAATGCCTGCAGAAGGGCACGGCAGAGGAAGGCTTCAGACGTGGGCGCGTTTCAAGGTGGAAGCACCCCGGGTTCCTAAGGGGCTAGATGTGGAGTGTGAGAGGGAGAGGACCCAAGTGAGACTGTGCGATGCAGGTGCCACCTCTGTGGTAGGAAGACCGGGGTGGGGTGGGGGGAGGTGGAGAGCTTAGTTTTGCCTGAAGTTTGGAATCCCAGCCAAGTGAATTTGTCAAGAGGGACTTGAAAAATTGCTTATAAATATAAGTCTAGAGTTTCGGAGAGAGGCTGGGGTGGAGGAGAAAATAGAAAGTACTAACGTATAGGTACTATTTATATCACAAGACTGAGAGAAGTGACTCAAGCTAGAACAATAATAGCATATTGGGCCTGAAGGTCACCTTGAGAGATCATCGTTTTGTAGAGAGGAAAGTGACACTAGGCATGTAGCTAAGGGCACAGGTATTAGCAGAACTTGACTAAAGCTAAGGCTTCCTGATTCTGAGGCCAGCAGTTCTTCTTCCGAAGGGTCGCAGGCTCCTTTGCTTCCCTCGACTATTTCCCACACTTGGGAAAGAACTTTACCGGCAGCCAGGCATGGTACTTCCTGTGTGGGGTTATGAGTCCCAGGGCACAGAATTCCCCTTCCTTGGGTGTCACCCTACAAGCGAATGGCATCTGATGGCTATGGGAAGCCTGGGCTCATCAAACAGATGAACTGTCTGTAAACCTCATGCCGTCAAATTAATAATGGAAAGCCTCCCGTCAAAGTGCTCCTGGTGCTCAATCGCCTGTGGCACGTCGAGACTCATCGATAGATGTTCAACAATATTACAACTCCTTTAAATCTTGCTAAAGTAGTTATATGTACTATTGTTATTGACTTCCCTTTTCTAATTACCACCCAAAGGTGACGGATGGTACAGCTTCAATGACCACATTCTTGGAGAGAGACTAGCTTTGAGCTTTCACTTGTTGAAATTCAGACATCTTTTCCTTCCAAGCTAAGGCCATCCACTTGACAGACGCCCGGAATTCTACACGTTGGCCCACCAGTGCCCACAGTGTGCTCTGTGGAACACTAGTTCTGCAAAACGTTTGGGTCTCATGGTTCTGTAAAGACTTGTACACCATGCCTGCCTCTTACAGAGTTGCAACATACTTCAGGACAACAAAAACTTGTTAAACTGAATTTAATACCAGTATCTCCCAAACTTATTCAGGAATCACTTTTCTGAGACGTATTAACATCTCTTATAACATGTGTGTGTGCATATACACAGGTATGTGTACATATAAGTATACTTTGAGAAATCTTAGAATATCGATGAGTATTGATGTCTTACTCAAAAAAGTGAGCTGTTTTCAGAAAGGCCCCTCATTAACCCTCCTCCTTTCCCCCATACTATGAGAGAACATGCCAAAGAGTAGAGGTAATAGTTGAGTTTAAGCACCCAGGTGTCTCCTGTTTACTACTGCATTGTGTGAGCCACTGTGTGCATGGTCGAGGTGGGAGCCCCGAGCTCCGTTATTTTGAATTTGCTTAGGTCTGACTGCATTTGTGACCGAAGTTCAGTTTTTACTAGTTTCACTGTCTATGTTTGATTTTATAGGCTTATCCCTTGTGGTTTCAGAGGACGACTGTCCTGTTATTGTCCCTTTCCCAAGTTGCTGATTTTCTATGTTACTTGGAACTTGATTTAACATTTCTTCCACTCTTTATTTAAACAATTATCTCAGTCCTTAAGCCCATTGGATTTCTGCCCCACCCTTTAGAAGAGAAAGTGAAATTGCCCACTTTGTTCTGTCACCTGTCTCTCTGTCTGGAAGTTTGTCCTTTACCATTGTCTGTCAATATTCATGAGATTATGGGTGCTCAGTGTGGGGCAGGATGTCACAGGAGGCTGAGGTGACCACCAGCTGGTGTCTGCTTGGCTGTGTGGGGCTGCTGGGCAGAGTCACGCACAGGGCCTGCGGGGCTGCAGGAGCCCCTGCCGCAGGGACTATGACATTCGGTGCCCATGGAGTTGTGCCGTGCAGAGGCGCTGCCCTGGGCCTGCCTGTGAGTGTGCCGCTCTGGCCCTAACCTGTTGGGGCTTGGGTCTGACCCAGGACATGATTTGTGGTTGGCGTGAGGCTTGGAGAAAGTGTCCCTTCTAAACAGAATCCCGAACGTGATGGCGGATGTCATTTATTAAGGTAACTGAGCAAGGGAGACCAACTGGGTTCACGACTAGCTTTGAAAGGGACCAGAGTGGAACCTCCGCTGTGAGTTGGTCCCCCTGTGAGCCTGGAAATATAAAAACTCACCAAGCAAAGTAAGAAAAAAAGGGCCAGTAATATCGCTCGGCAGCATAAGCGCCTGCCTGGCAAGCGTGAGGTCCTGAGTTCGACTTCCAGTACCCGCATTAAAAAAAAAAAAAAAGGAAAAAAGAAATCACAGAAATCAGAAACAGAAATGAAGCTAGACACTTTCCCAATATTTGGAAAACTAAGACATATACTTCTAAATGATCATGGTCAAAGAAAAGATCATGACAAAAACATGAGGCTTTTTGAATCATATGATTTTGAAAATATTAAGCGTCAAAACTTGTGGGATGCAGTCAAAGCTCTGCTTGTTGGGAAATTTATAATTTTGAACACACGTGTTAGAAAAGATGGGAGGCTGAAATCAGAAGGCTAGGTGTCCATCCATCTTAAGTCCAGAAATAACAGCAAATTAGGGCACCGAAAGCAGGAGGAATGACATAATAAAAATGAGAGCAGGGCTGGTGAGATGGCTCAGCGGCATAAGTGCCTGCCTGGCAAGCGCGAGGGCCCGAGTTCGACTCCTGAAACCCACATAAAGGAGAAAAAGGGCCGGTGATATCGCTCAGTGGCACAAGCGCCTGCTGGCAATCGCGAGGTCCTGAGGTCGACCCCCGGTACCCACATTTAAAAAAAAAAAAAAAAAAAAAAAAAAAAAAGGGCCGGTGAGATGGCTCAGCGGCCTAAGCGCCTGCCCGGCAAGCGCGAGGGCCCAAGTTTGACTCCCGGAACCCACATACGATAAAAGGGCCGGTGATATCGCTCAGCGGCGTGGGTGCCTGCTGGCGCGCGAGGTCCTGAGGTCAATCCCCAGTGCCCCCACACATACACACACAAAAACAAAAATGAGAGCAAATATTATACTAAATCAGGGAAGGAAAACAGACAGTAGAGGGTGTCACACAGCCAGGAGGGGGTTTTGGAAGAGGCCAGCGAAACAGATCATCTCTGGGTGGGGTAGGGGTTGAGAACGTCAAGAGTGAAACAGTGACAACCTCTCATCCTACACATAATAAAATAAGCTATTACAATAACTTTTTGCAAAACATCTTAAAATTTTGGTAAAATAGACATAGTCTTTTTTTTTTTTTTTGTGGGTACCGGGGGTCGACCTCAGGACCTCGTGCGCCAGCAGGCGTCCGTGCCGCTGAGCGATATCACCGGCCCTTTTTTCGTATGTGGGTTCCGGGAGTCGAACTCGGGCCCTCGCGCTTGACGGGCAGGCGCTTATGATGCTGAGCCATCTCACCGGCCCCTGACATAGTCTTAAAGAAATATAATTTATCAAAAAATACAGTAAACAGAAAATCTGAATAGTTTTTTAACTATCAAGGAAATTGAATCCACCATTAGATCTTTTCCCCACAAAGAACAGTCCAGATCAGATCAAAGATTCTGTCAAATATTTAGGAACAAACAACTATAAACTTGCACAAAACAGAGGCCATTCCTGACACATTTTATATGTTGAGGATAAGGCCTGTTTCACTCATCCACAGACGTGAGAAAAAGAGCTATCAAAATGTTATGAATTAAATTCAACAGTACATAAAAAGGATTGGAAGATGGTGTTAGGATTTGGAATGAATGGCGGGGTTCTGTTTTGAGATCCCCCTGAGAGCCCAAGAGAACCCATCCTTGGGTGGACGCGTGTTAATTCGCTTGCTCTGCTGGTCATCACGGCAGAGCCCGGGCACCACGCGTGCTGTGAACATGGGCATTCGCCAGAGCTGGCACAGTCGTCTAACACCAGGACCACTTTCTGATAAAGTGTCCACCTTCTCCTGTAGTTCACCAAATACTGTGCTGAAAATTAAAAGCGGTGGTTTCACGGGCATGTTTCCCACCACTAGAAAGTCAAAGCATCGTTAAGGCAAAGCACCACTAGCGTGGAGGTTTGTCTGAAATGACTTCGCGCGGATGGGGAGAAGCCTTTGTGCGCTCTGCGCCGCTGTCATGGAATACGCGAGCGAGGCCAGGCGGGGTCCAAGGAACAGACACTCACTTGGCTCCCAGCTGTGGCAGCTGGGACATTCCCACTGCGGTCCGTTCTCTCTGGACCCGAACGCCACTCCCAGGCCCCCTTTCAACACTGCAGCCTGGGGATGTCACCAGCACAGGAGCTTTGGGGACAAGAGCAGATGGAAGCATGGGCTCAATGGGCTAAAAAACGCACCCGATACGATTTAACTCATTCATATAGAAGATTGCAGTGCATTATTTTTTGCATGACATTCATATATGTTGCCTAAAAAACCTCAAGGAATAAAAATTGGAAAAGAAAGATCGTATAATGTTCTGTTACAGGCGTCCCAAAAGTGGAACCTTGGCCATTGAAGGGTTAAAATGGGCTCCTAAGAACTGTTTAGTAAATTGGAAATAGAGGCAGGCTTTCCCAATGTGACAAAGGGTATCTACAGAAACCTGCTGTAAATATATGCCTTAGGGGTGGAAAGCCTCCCTCCGAGGTCAGGAATGCTGTAAAGGTGCTAACTCTCATGACTTCCTTTGAACACAGTATCGGAGGTGCCGTCTAGTACAAAAAGAGAAGAAAAACAGGAGGAAAAGGAATTCAGATGGGAAAGGAATGTTATTCAAAGATGATATAACTGTGTGTAGAAAAGCCAAGAGAATTACAGATAAGTTATTATAACCAATAAATGACTTTAGTAAGGCCACTGGCTATAAAGTCCACATTAAAAAATCAATTATATGTCTATATACCTACAATAAATAGCTAGAAAATGGATAAAATAATATCACTTAGAGAAGAATAAATGTATTATCTAGGAACAAATCTAAGAAATGATGTGTAACTCATCTATGCATTAAGCTATAAAGCATAATGTAGAATTAAAAGTAATATGCAAATGAATGGAAGAAAACCCATGATACATGAAGATTTGAATATTTAATATAATAAAAATGGTAATATTGCCCAAACTGATCTTTCCAATTCAATCTCAATAAATATTCCCATCCCTGTATAAAGTCTATTGTTTTGGTGGAAATAAGCTGATTCCGAAATTTATATGAAAATTTAAAGAGTCAAGAATAGTCGAAGAATCTTGAAGAAAAAGTCCAATGTGAATGTGGTTAAGCAACTAGAAGGGTGGATATAATAGAAAGTTTAGAAGTAGGCCACCTATTTGGACACTAAGTTCGTGATGAAAGTGTTACTCCAAAGTAGCTGGGAAATCTCAGTTTTATCAAAAAATTATATTGTGATCAATGCATTAAAAACATGGAATTAAGAAACTTGACCTGCTCATCACACCACACACAAAAGTCTCTGCCAGGTGGATATAAATGTGAGAGGTAAAATAGTAATGTTCTGGAAGACAACCTAGAAGACTGTCTTTACAACCCAGGGTAAGAAAGCGTTACCTATAAAAGGAAAGATCGACAAATATGACTTCATTCACATTAAACAGAACCAGGGGAAGTATTTTTAAAAAATATTAGGTATTTGCAATGTAGTTACAAAGTTTTTTTTTTTTTTTTTTTTTAATGTGCGTTCAGGAGTCAAACTCAGGAGCTCGCGCTTGCCAGCAGGCGCTTGTGCCGCTGAGCTATCTCACCGGCCCAAGGTTTTGTATTTAAAATGTAAAAAAGGAAAAAATGTAAAGATGACCTGGTAAATGTTTAAGCAAGAGACTTTGAATAGGCATTCCCTAGCATATAAAATTCAAATGGCCAAAACATAGGTGAAAATTTGCTCAACTTCTTTAGTAAGTGGGGAAATGAAAATCAGACCCGAAGAAGATGCAGCTTGTCATCTTGCCGGATGACTGAGGTTAACAGGACTGACAAACGCCTGGTGTTGTTGAGGATGCGGGCAGGAGCTGAACTTCACTGACGTGTGTACTGGTGCGACCGCTTTGGAAAACGGTTCGGTGTTATCTACTCGAGTGGAAGATACGTGTATTCTGTGCCTAGCAATCACTATCCTGCTATGCACCTCACATAAACGGAACCCCTGGTTCACCAGGAGATGCTTGTAGGGGTGGTCATAGCAGTGTTAGTCTCACATCTCCAAACCCAAGCAATCCAAATACCTTGTCCAGCATGAACATACAAATTGTTGTATATTCATACAATGAAACACTATGCAACCATGAGAAAGGATAAACTACGTGCAGCAACATCGGAACAGCACACAAGCGAATGAAGTTGGATTTGAGCGCACACCTCCGCTGTGGCTCCACACACACGGAGTCGAAGACGGGTGACGGTGGGTGGTGTCGGTGAGGCCGTCTTGGTGGCCAGGGCCCCGGGGGATATAAAGGTTGCTGGTGAGAAGGAGGCGGCTTCAGGGACTGTGCTCCTGTCCTCTTTCTTGCAGTGGGCGGTGGGTCTATGGATGTCCCTGTGATAGTTAACTGAGATGTGCGTTTTCTACTTCGTGCACTTTCCTGGAAATTATTTAAAAAGAAAAGATGCATGTGTCATTTGATACAATGTTTTCACGTCATTTATTTCATAAATGGAGCTGCATGTGAGTGAAATGACATGTGTACTAGCTCCTCGTGGGAACTTTGCTTGCAATAGCAAAAGATTCAAGTCCACTGAGATATCTTTAATAGAGATAAGTTAAATAATTGATGAAAGATCATGTACAGTGGTACTGTGGTTCACCAGCTCAATTCTCTCTATGATTCTGGATGCAAACCAAAATGGACGAGAACTGAATCAAATTTCTCCATATGGTCAGTGTTGAACCTAACCACTGAACTTGATTTGGTTCTCGTCTGACTTGGTTTACAATCAGAAATAGTGGAAAGAGTCAAGTTCATGAACTGAGGTGCCCCTGTAATAAAACACAAAGCCCCTGTTAAAAAAGAGTCACACACACATACATACACACATATATACACACATACACACACATCTATACACACATACACATACACACACATACAGAGAAAGCAGTTTATTAAGGGAGAAAAAATATTCAGAATCATATAGAGCATGTAACCTTTGTGTTTATGGAAAATGCTTCGTTTTTTAAAAAATCGACGGGCGATAATTATATATATTTATGGGCTACACTGTGATGTTTTGGTAAATTTATACATTATGTACTGATCAACTGAAAACATTAGATAATTCATTATTTCAAACATTTATCCTTTCTTTGTGATGAGAATGTTCAAAATTCTCCCAGCTTTCTTAATCACGTAGCACATGGTTCTTGAGCGTGACCACCTTCACTGGAACGCATCCCTCCCGTCTGGTGGGAATTTGTTCCCGTTAACCAATCTCCACCCTGCGCCCTGCTCCCTGTCCCCACCTATGGCAGCCACTCTCTCCCGGGTGAGGGTCTACGTCTCTTTTGTAGATTCTACAGATGAGTGAAGTCGTGCAGCGTTTGTCTTTTTGTGTGCGGCTTAACTCATTTGACACTGTGATCACTGTGTCTGTCCGTGTTGGTGCAAATGACAGAATTTAGCTGTAATGGCTGAATAGTGCTCCATCATGTCTGTGCCACATGGCTTCCATTTCATGGCAGCTGTAATGGTGCTGCAGTGACGGAGAGGGTTGACGCGACACGCTGAGTCTGGATATTTACCCACTAGTGAGATCGCTGGATCTCACAGCAGTTCTATTTTTAATTATTTGAGGAACACCCATACCCTTTCCATATTAGCTGTGCTGTATTAATTCACATTCCCACCAACAGTGTATGAGCTCCCCTTTCTCCACACTCTTGCCGTATTTGTCATGTTTTGCCTTTTTGATTGTAACCATGCTCGCTGGGGTTGCATATTTTATTGTTTTTTATTTACCCTGTGTATTTCTATAACTAATCATAGTTATTTCATTTGGAAATAGAACTCCGTGGCTAGAAGTCAGACAGGGAAATAGACACTGTCAATGTGCATTCCTTTATATATTTTTGAATTTTGTACCATATCTGTATTTCTTAATTCCAAATTGGTTATAGTAAAATGTGGGGAAAAAAAAAAAAACAAGCAAAAAAGTACCACTGCAGTAGTGAGATATTTTGCTAAGCATTTACCATACAAAATAGAGCCATTGGTAAATTTATAGCAATTTTATAGATGTATAAACTTGTCTGAGTTCATTCAGCTAACGAGGGCTGGAGCTGAGCCCACGCTAAGTCCGTGTGGGGGGAATTCAGCTGCGGAAGGGTGGGGGCACCCTCAGCTTGCTTAGCCCAGCATGGGCCCATCTTGAAAATCTGGAATGAGCCAATGGTGTCAGATGCCTCATGCTAAAATTGCATTAAAAGCCGTTCCGTGATTTTATAGTTCTTCTGATTCCATTAAAATTGCCTGGTGATAATTGCCAAGTGAAACAAAATGAAAATAGCGGTGGAAGCTTAGAAATTAAGGGTTCCTACAGAGAATTCTAATATATAATGCTAGTCACTGTCTTAGTTGGCTGGCTACCTGACAAATTGGGCCCATTTGTTAGAAAGTGCTTTGATTATATGTTGCTTTATGGGTACATAATTTCGTTAATGTTATAACAATTTTGTCTCTTTGATGAAACTGACCATGGTTCCTCCTATAACTGTTCACTTGCTTTCATTTATAGCACTTGGCACTGTCTGCCTCTTGCATCTTCCCTGTCCAACGGGCACCAAACAAGTCCTGGTCTTTCTGTTTAACGTGTTACTCAGATGGTCCCCAATTTCTGCCTCCTCATTTCTGTTTTCTAATCTGAGTTTTCTGGATCTTCAGCCTGAACTATTGCATTAACATTCTCACTGGGCTTCTTCATTCATTTTTCCCTGCCCTCCCCTTCCTTCCTTTCTCCCTCCCTCCCTTCCTTCCTTCCCTCCTTCCCTCCCGTTCTTGCTTTATCCTTTGTTGATTTCTTCACTCCATGTTTGTTGAACACTTACTGTGAACAAGATCTTGGGTAAACAATGACAAACAAAACACAGCAGTCCTCTTCTCAAATGCCTTGTGGTAAACTGAGGAAAACAAAAGAGGAGAACAGAAAATTGCAGTTTTAATATGAGAAGCACCTCAGTAGAGGCATGTACACCATGATGTTGGGGGATCCCAGGTGCTGAAAAGAGGAATTTTGGGTGGGAAGTCAGAGCCGGTTTCTCAGAGGAGGTGGCACCGGGCGTAACCGTGAGAGGAAAAGTGTTTCATGGGGCGGGGGCGAATGGAACGATTCAGGGAGAAGAAATAACTCGGGCAAACTCCAGGAGAGGTGGACGCGCCTCTTCTCCCTTCCCCTGATGTGATGCACAGCACACAGCCGCTCGAGCTGTTTTCTGAAAAAGAAATTGGAAATGCAACCTGCTGCTAAAGTCTTTAAGGACCGTCCAGTTTTTTCAGAGCGTAGAACCAGTCACTTGGTCCAGAGCACCCTTGCTAGCTTTCCACTGTACAGCCGCGCTTTGGGATTGGGCAGCACCACCCGATTACGCCAACACTGGCTGGGAGCTGTGCTTCTCAGAACCTCCTCCCGCTCTGGCTCCTGGTTCGAGTCGTGCAGAGGAAGAACTTGAACGAGAGTGGGGGGCGGGAGGGAAGCAGCAGGGACTGCTCTTGGGAGTTTGCCGTGAGTGGATACAGGAGCGTTTGGAGTCTCTGAGCTCATCTCTTCTGGCTCTTAAAATATGTAACAGGTTACTGTGGACAGTAGCCTTTTACTGCATGGTGGAGTGCTAGAACTTAGTCCTTCTAACTGTGCTTTGGTACCCGTTATCCAGCCTCTTTTACTCCCCACAAACCTCTAGAAATAAATTTGCATGTAAATCGACCTTTAAAGGTCTACGTAGGAGCGAGAATATTTGCTGCTTGTCTTTCTGCGTGTGGCTCCTTTCACTTACCGTAACCCTCCCTGTTCTATCTATTCTGCTGCGAATGACAGAACTGTATTCTTGTTTATGGTGGAGGAATATTTAACTGCGTACACATATGATACCACAGTTTTTCATCCGTTCACCTGCCTCGGCAACTGTGAACAGGACCTCAACAAACATGCGCATGGAGGTATCGCTTCTGTTTGCTGATTTCATTTCCTGGGGACCTCTGCCCGGGAGGGGATAGCTTTTCATGGCGACTCTGCTTTAATCTTCTGAGGAAACTACACTGCTCTCCACAGTGGCTGTAGCCACGTAGTTTTCCACCAGCGGCATACGAACGAGGGCTCCTCCTTTCCACACTCCCACTGCATTCGTTATTTTCCATCTTTTTGACAGTGGCCATTCTGATGGGGGGAGAAAGAGCTCACTGTGGTTTGGATTTGTATTTCCTTGATGGCCGACGATACTGAGCACTTCTTTCAAATATTTGTTGGTGAGTTGTATTTCTTCTTTTGAGAAATGTCTATTCGTATCATTTGCTCATTCAAACACTGGATATTTATTTTTGTCTGTTAAGGTTTTTGGAATTGCTTGGTTAGTGTGGGTATTCATTGCCTGTCAGTTGAATAGTTTGTAAATATTTTCCTCCATTCCATAGGTTGTCTCCTTACTGATTGTTTCCTTTGCTATGCAGAAGCGTCCTAGTTTGTTATAACCCTTTTATTTTTGCTTTTGTTGGCTGTGCTTTTGGGGTTTTACCCAAAAAGTCATTGACTATGCTGATAACTTGAAATGTTTCCCCTATGTTGTCTTCTAGTAGTTTTGTAGTTTCAGGCCTTAGATCCATTTTGAGTTGATGTTTGTATAGGGGAAGAGATAGAGGTGAAGCTTTTGTCTTCTGCATAGGGACGTCCAGTTTTCCCCGCACCGTGGATTAAAGAAATGATCTTTCTTCACTGTGTGTTTCTGGAGCTTTTGTCAAGAATCAGAATAGATTTTCTTTCTGGGATTTCTACTCTGTTCCCTTGGTCTGTGGGTCTGTTTTAATGTGAGTTCCACATGGTTTTGGTTGCTATTGCTGTTGTTTTGTCTTAAAATCAGACATTGTAATGCCTCCAGCCTGTTATTTGTGTTTAGTGTTGCTTTGGCTGTTCAGGACTTCTGTGCTTCAGCATGTATGTTAAGACTTTTTTCTAGTTCTGTGAAGAACTGGTATTTTGATGGGGAGCGTGTTGAATCTGCAGATCGCTTTGAGTACTTTGGGTATTTTAACAATGTTACCTTTTCAGTTCATTCACACGGGAGGACTTTATGTCTTTTCATTAATCAGTATTTTGTAATTTTCATTTTAGAGGTCTTTTAGAGGTCTTTCAGATGTCTTTCACTTCCTTGGTTAAATATTTTATTTATTTATTTTTTGGTACTGGGAATCGAACTCAGGACCTTGTGCTTGCCAGGCAAGTGCTTGTGCCACTGAACTCTATCCCCGGCCAAATATTTTATTTTTTAAAATTTATTTATTGTAGCTATTGTGAATTGAATTGCTTTCATTATTTCTCTCTCAGTAAGGTCATCATTGTTGTGTGAAAAAGCTACCGATGTCTGCACGTTGACTTTCCTGAACTCATCGACCAGTTCTTCGGTGTTTCTCTGAGTAGAGTCGTTTCCTCAGCACTCAGGGATACTTCAGCTTCTCCCTACCTAACTGCACGCCTTTCATTTCTCTCTCTGGCCTCATTGCTCCTGCGAATCCTTCCAGTCCTACTGTCCCAAAGAAGTGGACACCCTTGTCCTGGTCCTGATCGTAGAGGAAACGTGTTCGGTTTCCCCCCTTCAGTGTGATGCTGGCCGTGGGGCTGTGCACAGTCCTCATCACGGTGTGGGATGATCCTTCTCTCCCAGGTTGTTCAGGGTTTTTCTCATGAGGGATGCTGAATGTATCGAGGGCCTCAGGGAGATTTTTGGAGCAGGCTGTGGCCCTGACAGTGCTTTCTCCACTCTCCTGTGCGTTTGTCACATGTCTTCCATTGTGAAAACTCCAGAGCTTTCACAAACTATGGTCCCGAGATGTCGTGGATACCTTTTCCTTATTTCTCTCTGCCCTGGAGGTTGGCATTTGCTAGTCTGTCCCACCGCTATAACGTGACCTCTGTGGGGTCAGGGGCTTGCTTTGTCCTCTTTCCTGCCCTCCCTGTGTCTCCTTCTCCTGCCTTGCCTGCTGTGGCCCTGTGTGGTGCTTGGAGCAGTGGTTTGTGCATATTGGCATGGCCTTGCTTTGGGATGCGTACGGACTCAGCTTCCCCAGACTGGAGGAGTTACAGCTGAGAATCGCACCATCTTACTGGCAAAACGTTAGGGAACCGAGGAAGGAGATCGGCACAGAGAAACCATGTTAACTGTCTTATGAGAGGAAAGTAAAACAGTGCATTAGCACAGTAAATAAAGGAAACGCCACTGACATACTATTCCTCATTACTTGATCATAAAAGTAACCTCGCAGTTAACTTCTATTTGCCAATTCTTGATTGCTGAGAAATATTTTCGTATTTCCTGTATCACTGTTTTAACACTTAAAAAATGAATTCATTTCCTAACCCTTTCCCCAGACAACATGGATGTTCAAAGGGCTTCTCTTTTTGTCTGCTTCATTATTGCAGTATTTAGCATCTTTGTCACCGCCATGGCTTACTGTTGTCCCCTCTCCTCTCTCTGGTCCTACTTGGATTCTGAAATGCAGAGTGACTTGGGTGAGAAAGGAAGAACAAAGTGAGAGAAACTAAAACTAACAAGCAAACTCCAAGCCTTTGGAGCCATTTGATTTAACTCATTCCCCATCGTTGGGTAGGTATTTCTCTCTATCTCAACCACAGGGAGATTTAGAAACGCTGTGTTCAGCTAGTTTCGTGCCAGAGCAAGCCCAGGCCCACACTCGTATCTCCGCCTCTTGCTTCCAACAGGCACAGAAGTGCAGTGCTGCAGCCAGGGTCAGATTAGGTTCAGGGTCAGGTTCAGAGAGAGAGAAAGACAGATAGAGACAGAAACACAGAGACAGAGAGACTGAGAGACAAGAGACACAGAGAGAGACGGAGGTAGAGGAGAAAGAGAGAGAGAGCATTGCAAACATCCTGCCCGTGTTCCGCTGTCTATTTTGCTCCTTCTACTCCCTACATCACTTTCTCTTTTTCTAGTGATCTCCAGTTGGAGGGACTTGTAAATCTCACTCACTGCACCTGAGTGTGAAATTCTCCCAGTTACTGAAAAGCTGCCCAAAGCAAATCCATAGAGACAGGGGTTCTGCATAGAGGGGTCATGGCTGGAGAAGGATCCTCAGTGTTCAATTTTAATACTATTATCTTCATAGCTTTGCTTCCTTTTAGTATCTTAAAAACAGGAAATAGTGGCTCATAAAACTACTTGACTCCTGTTGGAAAGATGGCATGTATTTATCCTTTTTCATTTTAGGAAGCTTTTGGGCTGTTCTTGACGTGCAGCCTGAGCGGGAGGGAGGGGAGATTGCTAAGAGACTGGTGCAATCGCTTCCTATTTGGGAGCCTGACCTTTGAAGGCAGCTCACATGGGTTCGTGGTAATCGGATCCTGAATGGTCCAGCGTCAGGTTCTGAGTGTTTCAGCATGGGAACAGGATGGCCATTCATCGCTGTTCACTGTGACAGCCCAGAGCCGTGTGACTGTCCCTGCCTGCCTGACTCAGCGAACCTGGATGTCTGGGGCCCTGCGATCGCTCCCTGCACCCTAAGGGGAGCCAGAAGTGTCAAGGGCAATCACATGTCTGCTCTGTTTGCAGAACTGTCGTGGTCAGAAAAGAAAGTCCACAGTCCACCTTTGTTCTCTCACGTAGTGGGTGACACATGAACAAAAACGTGCAAACCAAACCAAATCAGACTAAACCAAACCAAACGACACCAGACCAAACCAGACCAGACCAGATCAAACCAAACCAAACCAGACCAGACCAAACCAAACCAAACCAACAAAGAACCCCAAACCCCATATTTTGGAAAGCTGGTTCCGTTAAAGAGATTCTTCCTCGTAGCTACCCTGATGCGCACAACACAGTAGAAAGAATTCCGGTGCTGTCGAACTAGCTGGGTTTATCTGATTTAGAGGTCAAGTGAAGGTGCTGTACACCAAGGTCCTCAAACTGGGGTCCCGGGGCCACAGTGGCAACCTCACAGGGAATCAGTCTCATTAGAAGTTCAGAGTCGTGGCCCCCAGCTGTGCCAGCTGAGGAGCCCCAGCCAGCCCTGCAGAACCTCTGCAAGATCCTGGCGCATGCTCCAGCTGAGGCCACTGCTCTGACTGTGGTGAGGATGGTGACACTGGGCTCCTGTCCCTGTCCCAAGAGTCCCCAGCCAGGGGTCCCTGCTTGTGTCCCTTAGCTGCACGAGGCCCCAGAAGCCTGGTGGAGAGCACCCTGCCCTCTTGTTAGAATCAGTAAGGAAACCAGAACCCCCACCTGTTTGTGGAGCAGCACCGGAACTTCTGGGCCGGCCTGGGAGTGGGCCGGGATGGGTGCCTTCTGTCCTCTCCTCCCTCAGAGAGGCTCCTATGGCCTGCACAACCCCAGCGCCCATGGGAAGGGAAGGGTCCAACCTACTCAGGGCGTTTTGAAAAGCAGTTGTGAGCCTTCTACTCTGGAAGAAAATTTCCATTAGTTTTCTCTATGAGTCCAGTGAGCTGGGCATGCACAACAAACCCAGAATTTTAAAAGACTCATTGCATTGGAGACAGCGTGGCCATTTTCTAGTCTGTCTGTGAGATCCGGAGCTTGCGAAGCGGTCTAGACATGGTGCTCGAAGCTTGCTAGGTGCCTTGGGATGGGGGTGGTGGGAGGTGCACGCTGAGGTCCCAGACAACAAAATTTACTGGAAGCAGATGTGTGTTATAAAAACACACTGGTGCTCCCCCGACAAGCACCGCACCTGGTAAAATGTGGGTGTCATTTGAAAAGGGCATCACTTCCAATGAATTCTGTAAGTGTCACGCGGGGTATTGATTGATCAGTCTTGCCATCAGCATGACTGGGGCCAGCGTGGCGCTGTCTCTGTGATCCAATTTTCAAAGCTCACAGACACCTTTACTCCCTGGCAAATAGCATCAGCAAGAGGCGAGACAGAGGGGGACAAGAGATAGGTACGGGGCCCTGGAGCAGCCTGCAGAAGGGTGGCCAGCTTGCCTCTCTAGTGTACACTGGACACTGCAAGGATCACGTGCCGGTGCCTGAGTGGTTAGGAATCTGATTTGCTTTCTTTAGCAAGCAACAAAAAGCCATGAAGAAGTCAAAGCAGCTTCGAATCAATGAGGAATACCAACGCCAACACTGGTGAAGTTGTTTAAGGCAGCGCCACTGGCTACATTTGTGTTTGCTTTTGTCTAGTTCCTATTCGTCATACAGGGATGGGAGAGAAGTGCCCCGCCCAGCTGTGTTTCCCTCCAAGTCCAAGCCGTAGTCGTATGGTTTGTCCCCACCCATGCAGGTGAGGGCGCTGGCGTGGATGCATGGGAGTGGACAGGTCTCTCTGGGCCAGGTCACAAGGAGCTTGGAGGTCGGCTGATTGGCCTCAGGCAAGGTATAATCTCTATACGGGCTTCCATTTTTCTGGTTTTGAAATGAAGGACGGGATGAGATACTCTCTAAGGTCCACTTGGCTCCGACACCATGTGGCTTTTCCCATAGCTTTTACTCAGCTCTGGGTTTGAATAGAAAGGAGTGGCGAAGGCTCCCTTCTTCCCAAGAAGTCATTTCCTGGTGTGTGAACTCTGGACCAGTTCATGAGAAAAATAAGCACCATGTTTTCTGCTCACTGGGTCAATTTAGGAATCCTTCTCTAGCTTCCTCCAACCAATGCAGCACCAGGATCGGAACCCTAAAGTCAGACAGGTTGGGCAAGAAGTACTCCTTGGAAGTACAGGCACCTCTCTTTCTAACTGAGTGTCCCCAGGGACTTGATGTCTCCTCAGGACGCTGTCCCGGGACCTTGTGGAATGGAAGGTGGAAATGTGTCTCTTCCCTCCCCGGCACAAGAGAACAGCCGAGTCTCACGCCGAGTCTCACGCACTCTTCAAACCTCATGGGCCAGCCACATGCTCAGCCCAGTTTCTGCTCTCTCGTGAGATATCAGGAAACTCCTCCGGTCATCATCGAACCCTTTCCTCGGTCTGAGCTCGAATGCCTGATCATGGGCTGCTGTGTCTCATGTAGTGGGACATGGGGCGGGGGCTGCCGGGAGGGTAGGTGCAGCCCAGGACTGAGATCCCCTTAGATGCTAAGTGTGCGATGTTGGCTCATTACTTAGTGGGCTGAAAAGTCCTCTGAGAGCAGGGTTGTGCCCTCTCTTCTTTGCATGCCCGTCGCTTAGCACATGGTGAAAGCTTGATCGATGTTGGTTAAATAATGAATCAGTTCGAGTCTGTCCTGAGGAAGTGACTTACAAACGACTTGATGATCTGGACCCAGGGCAGCTCAGGGTAAAGCAGTGATGTCTCTGATTGGTGAAGAGCATGGTCTTCTAGATTTCTGGCCATTTTCATGGACAGCACATTCATGGAATGCTTGGAACTTATGACTGAGACTCTATCACGAATCACCTCCAGGTCGCAAATGCTGTCCAGTGTTGACTTAACCTTGTTAAAAGTGCGCCTGTCTCTTACCTGTGTCCTCTTGCGGGGACATCTGGGCTTGATGTTTGTTCTCAAGGCCCCGCTCCCAGCGGCATGCAGGTCAAAGGACAGCTCAGCCTGACCTCCTGCCACACCCGGGGCCAGTGGCGCTGGTCAGCACGTCCTCAGGAGGAGTCGGGCTCACCAGCACCCGCGTGGTCGTCCCACCTCAGTGACGAGTGACGCCTACCCTGGCACCATTTTCGGTGACAAAGCTGAGGGGCTGCCCTCTAAACTGGCCAGTAAAACCAGAAGAGTGAGAAAGTGTCACATGATTCTTATTCTATGGAGAGGACTGAGAGCTAGCGCTGAGTGAGCTCAGGCATTTTGCCCATTTATCCAATGTTTCACTATTTCTTTTCATATTTTATGGATTTAAGGTGAATTTACATTTTTAACAGAAATAGGAAAAATTAATTAATTTCTCCAATCACACTCGAAAGGCCATAGAAGGAGGTGGGGAGAGGGCCATGAGCTGTCTCCGTATTTAATGCGAGTGTGCACGGAAAGCCTCGGTCAGGGGGTCAGCGGGGGCTGAGCCCTGCACACCCGGACATCCACAGTGTGGAGATTTCCTTGAACATCAGGCTCACACGAAGGAGAAGTGTCGTACTCTCTAACCTGCTCAGGCCACCGCTAGATTTATGTCACCGAGTCTGTTGTGGAAGCTGTCACTTCTCGCTCAGTGTCCATCAGTCACCTCTGGGATGTGGCGAGGTAGACCTCTGCTCTCCCATTCCCTGGGGGAATCACGAGTGGCCTGAGGCATTCATTTTGGTCGTTCTAACTGGCCAGCACATGGACCTAGCCCAGCTTTGACCAGGATAACCTGATTTGTCTGCTAAATGGCTTGCCAGGTTTTAATTCCTCCAGTGACAAATTATCAATCACCTGTGATCCTTGTGATGACTTTCTAGCTCACCAGTCACTGGGCTGTGAACTACCTGCCTTGGTCTGCTCTGATCTGTATGATAATAAAGACTTAATGTCTAAAAAAACAAAAAAAATAAAAAAAAAACCAAATTGAACAGGACAAATAAATGCTCACAGATGGTTCCCATGTTCATGGATTGGAAGAATTAATATTGTTAAAATGTCCTTATTCCCCAAAGAAATTTAGAATCAGTGCAATTCCTACCAAAATTTCAATTACATTTTTAATAGAAATAGGAAAATAATCCTTAAATTTGTTTGGAATCAGAAATGACCCAGTGTAACCAAAGCAGTTTTGAGCAAACAAAACGAAATGAAACAAAAAACTGGAGGCATCCTGACTTAAAAATATATGAGGAAACTATTATAAGCACATAGCATGGTTTCAGTATAAAAACAGGTACATCAACCAATGGAACAGGATAGAAAGCTTAGAAACAAACTCAATATTTATGGCTAATCAAGTTTTGACAAAAGTGCCCAAAACACACAATGAATAAATGCCAGTCTCTTGAACAAATAGTGTTGGGAAAACTGGCTAACTACAGGCACAAAAATAAAACTGGGTTCTTACATAACATTGTATATAAAAATCAATTCAAAGTGGGTAATCATAAGACCTGGAACTGTAAAACTGTTAGATGAAAACAGCAGAAATCTCCTTGAGATTGTTCTGGCAATAGTTTCTTGGATAGGATTCCCAAAGCACAAGCAACAAAAGTAAAAATGGACAAACGAGGTTGCATCAAATGAAAAAGCTTCTGCATTGCAAAAGAAACAACTAAGGGACTGAAGAGACAACCCAAAGATTGGAAGAAAAGCTATGCAAACTACGCCTCTGATAAAGGTATGTCCACACCTCTGATAAAGGTATGTCCAAATAACGTAAGGAACACAAACAACTCGCTACCATGAACACAGATAACTTGATTTAAAAAATGGACTAAAGATTTGAAAAGACATTTCTCAAAAAGAAGAGATATGAGTGGCCTATAGACACATGAAAAAAATCAGTAATCATTTACTGGTGTAAGTTAGAATTGCAATAAGGTGCACCCTTGTCCCTGTTAGACTGGCCGTGGCCAAAGCAGTGACTGTCACGCGTCAGTGACCGTGTGAAGGAAAGGAGAGAGTGTGCACTGTTGGTGGGAGAGGAAGATGGTACATTTTGGAAATGGAAAACAGTATGGCGGTTCCTGGAAAAATGAAAAGTAGAGTTACCATATGACCTAGCCTTCTTACCTCTGGGAAGACATCCGGAGGATCTGAAATGAGTGCATTGAAGAAATATTTACTCCAATTTATTGCGGCTTTATTGACAATAGCCAAATGATAGAAGCAACCTAGTATCCTTCAGTGGGTGAATGGATAAAGAAAATGCCATATATATATACGCAGTGGAATATTTACAGCTGTAAAGAAGGAAATTCTGTCATCTACAACAACATTTGGATGGAATTGGAGAATATTATGCTAAGGGGACTAAGCCAGGTACAGAAAGACAAGAATTGTATGATGACACTTACATGTGGAATCCGAAAGTGATTTCATTTGTTTAAGTGGAAAAAACACCAAAGTGTGAAGTTCAGTGATCCTTTTTCCCAGTTAGTCAATGGCAAGACTGTATAGGGCCGAGCATCCAGTGTTTACATAAAAGCCTTCTCTACTATGCCACACAATGACAGTGTATTGTGTATTCTTATTTTATTGTTGATTTGTTAACCGTCCGCTGCTGAAAGTGTTCCACTGTCTATGGGAAAAAATTCCACCTGCTTTCAAAACCATTTTACCAATGCAAATAGCTCAGTTCCCAACCTGCTCCATAGATGACTTCTCAGTAGGGAAAATAAAAATACTGACTTTTATTATATACTTGAAAGCCATTTCAAATGACTTTAGGGGCAAGTCTTTTTCCAAGTCCAAAAAAAAACATTATTAGAAACACTACGGATGCAAGTCAAAAAACACGTAGATATTAGAAAAAAATGCTGTTAATCTCGTATTTCCAGCCTTACATTATTACTGGCATTTAGAGAACCTTCTTCCACTATATTTTCTCTATGCTCATTTCTTTCCATCTAGTAATAATTATACAGTTGGTAATATTTGGTCATCCCCTCTACTTAATCTTGTACTAGAGAAATTTCTCCTTATTACATAGTCTTTACAGCCCCTCATCTTTCATAATGGCCCATTACACTGAATAAGTACACAACTTAATTGTTCCATATTTTTGAAAATTAGATTGTTTCCTCTCTTTTTGGTGCTATTTTCCTGTATTGCTGCTGCAAACATCTTTAAACATAAATTTTTTTCATTATTTAAAATTATTTCTTTAGATTAGATTAAAATGCTGATGTAAATAGTCTATAGTTTAGACTATTGGTCTATGATATTTGATTAGTTTCCAAAATGGTTTTACCAATTTATACTGATTACCAGGCATTCTTTTCAATAATTTTGTGAACCGCTGTTTTTTTCTTTTGCTAATTGATAGATAAAAATGGTAAGCATCTTAATTTGCATTTAAATATTTTCATTTTAATTACCTTTATTTTGGTCATTTGCTACTGGGTTGAAGTTAATTAAATTTTAAAAATTATTGGGCCGGTGATATGGCTCAGCAGCCTAAGTGCCTGCTGGCACTCGAGGTCCTGAGGTCAACCCCCGGTACCCACAAAAACAAAAAAAATTATTAAATACAGGTAATTAAAAACCACTTGAAAATCTGCAAGGTGTTCCTCTGATTAAGTCAGCAGATGAACACGAGAAGCCAGGTCTTGCTGGTCAAGTTGTTCTCTTGGAGTTGGTGGCTGCCCGTGGCACAGGAAGACTTTTGGGAAAGGAGGTGAACGCCGAGTTCCGGTGGAGCTGAGGCTACTCGCACCCTGAGAGCAGTTCCTGCAGCTCTGAGGCCACATGCAGGCATTGGAGCCCCAGTCTGTCCATTTGGGAAATTTTGCTCTTAGAATGATTTGTTTATTTCAGGCAAAACAAATGATTATTGTTTGAGAAAAGATATTTGAGAAGAAAATGTGAGCCAAGGATCTGTGTCCGGACCAACGGAATACCTTCCTCCCAGGATTCCACAGTCATCGTCATTCCCTTCACCGAAGAAACCAAAGGCAGTGGGCACCTCGGGGTCCAGGACATGGTTTGTGGACCCGTCTGGGACGGCTGACAGGTAGTGAGTGTGAAACATCGCTGCGCACGTCCTGCGGAGGATCTGCGCTGGCTGCAGCCTCTGTGGCTTCTCTCTTGCACCTGTACCCGGTGGACGTGTGGTTGTTGGCGAGGATCTTGCAGCTTCTGTGTCTCCCTTGAAAGAGAGGATTTGCTTTCTAGGCAGTTTTCTTAACCTTGCTCTGAAGATTAAAAAGCTTCAAGGGCCACACAGATCTCCTGGCTTTGGAAGGCTCATTCACGAAATTCCAGTAAGGATGAGCGTGCTGAGAAATATTTGCTTTTCAGAAGAGAAAGTGGAGCAATCAGATGGCACAGAATTGAATTATAAATGATTGCAAGCCATCAAACATTGCTTATTCAAAGGCAGAAGGTGAGGACGGGCTCTTCTGTTGTTGGAAATGAAGTGTTTTCTTGCATAATGGGACACAGGAGAAAGATCGCAGGGGAAAGGAGTGTGTTCCTTCTCCTAACGCCCTTCTCTCTGCTTGCTCTGTGCTGGACTAAAGTGAGATTTCAGTGAAGGGAAGGGTGGGGTGACCTGCCAGACAAAACCAGAGCGGGTCAGACTGGGTATTCAGAGTTTGGGACAAAAGGAAACGGAAAAGGCAGACGAATAGACCCAACCAGCCCACAGGAGCAGGCACGTTCAGGACCAGTAAACTGGGCTCTGCATGCTCTAATTCCTGCATCAGCCGCCGCAGCAGCCTGGGATGAAGAGGAGAGAGAGCAGGGGGGATCCATGCGGGACCACGAGGGCAGTCTCTTCCCAGCTCCCTCCCCGCAGACAGCAATCAATGAATCAATAAGGAATGTTCGCTGGCTGTAAAATGGGTAGAGAACCCAGTGTCACCCTGCTCCAGGATGGATGGGTTGTGGCCTTGTGTCTGTGGGGAGGCCAGAGGGGGCTGGCTGACCGGTGACCAGCAGCCTCCTGGCCCTGTGAACTCCGAGTCTATGATGGGGACCTGGACTTGGCTAACACAGTCCCAGCGCGCCCCGCGGCCACCCTCTGTGCTCCCTGTCACCCCCACTCATGCCTCCTGGCAGGGCTGATGCTCCCTGTGCCGGGTGGGGCCGCCGCTGTCCCCGGCCTGCTGTGCCCTGTCACTGAAGTGAAGGCTACAGGAGACTGCATCAGAAATTACTAGATGCCCTGGTGGTAGGGAGCATCGATTAGAAAGGGCAGGGATTTTCTGCACAACAGTTGGATTTTTCCTTTTATAGGAAGGGGATTTAATATCGCTTGGCAGTGTCGGCCACCGCACAGGGCTGTGTGTTAACCTTTGCTTTCATGGACTTACCCTGAGGTTGCCACAGGGATGGGACTGTCAGCCGCCCTGAAATGCAGTAAAGTGCTTCTGTTTGTAGGGCACTGGTTTGGGCCAGCTGCCCCGGGCGGGCGGGTGGGTGGGTGGCTTCCCTCTGGCTGGGGCTCAGCAGCCCTGGGAAGGTCAGCCTTGCTGAGTCCCCATTGCTGAGGCAGGCAGGGAGGTGTGTTACAGTCTGTTCTGTGACCCCCACTTAGTCTCCCTCTTGAGATTCCTGACCTCCAGTGACTGAGGCCAAGCCTCACTTTGGGGTCGGATTTGCCCTGGGGTCCCGCTTAGACCCCAGAGTGTGCCTCTGTCCAGAAGATGCAGGCACTCATCCTAGAGAAGTCGTGGATGAGAAATTGGGGCTGACATTTCAACAGCATGCAGGTAGTCTACCACTGTCTGACCACAAGTACAACACACAGCTCTTGTCCTTTTATCCAACAGCTGCTTTTTGATTTCCTGTTCTTTGCCATACCCTAGACAATGGGCAAAGGATCAAGAACATACGGCCCTGGCCCTTGAGGAATCTGAGGTCTTCGAAGTGATGATAAAACTCCTGTTTCTAGTATGTCTAGACGTGCTTATTTATTTCTTAAACATTGTATTTTTTATCTTTAAGGTTTATCATCCATTTATTTGGACGGACAGAAAAGATAATATTTTGGGATAGATGGGAAGTCAGAAGATATACAGATAGGTAACGAGAGGAAGGCTGTGTGATGTGCAGGGATGTGCCACGAAGGGGTTCCTTTATTCACCCACTCACTCCCTCGTCCACTTACTATGCCACACGTGCCCACAGCCCACGCTGTGCCCGGCCAGCTGCCGCTGCAGCCCAAGGAACGGGCATCCTCGCGGGTGCTGGTGACCACTGTGCTGGATGAGGAGGAGGGGGCCTGATTAGGTGGGTGTGGAGGTCAGCGAGGGCTTCAAATTGAGAGCCGAAGGAGGCGCTGGACTGAGGGTGGATAAAAGTGAGGCCGTGCTGGGTCTCTCATCCTGGCCTTGTTACCAGGCAGGCGTGCGACCACAGCCAGACCCGGGCTTCCTGGGGTGGGTCCCGTGTTCGTTAACCCCGGGGTTGGAGCAGGGAGCGCGGAAGAACCCTCTGGCTCTGACGTGTGGTGACGCTAACGATCTGCCTGCCTCAAGGCTGAGCCCACTGGAAATCGCGGTCTCAGGAGTGGGTGGGTCTGATCATTTCCAAAAGAGTTCAGCGTCTCGGTGGAGCCAGTCGCACGTCGAACACGCAGCCCCGTGCTATTTACCTCGGCTCTTTGCTGTCCCCCCTCCCCCACCCCAGTGGCGGCGCGGGTTCGGGTCTGAGCAGCCGCTAGGGCCGTGGAGGAAGGGGGCGGTAGATTGGCTTGTGTGTGGTTTCGACAGTACTTTGACTACCACGCTTTGATTTCGGGTTTCAAAAAAGGAAAAAGGCTATAAACTGCATTTATAAGCACTATCAGGTTTCCCATTTATTAAAAATGAACTCAGTACCTACTGGATATCAGGTAATGAGCTTGGTAGGTAAGGGAAGGACAGATTTGGATTCTGTCCTTGTGGAGCTATTTAACTGAATCAATACTTAAAAAGTTATATTTAAAAAATGTAAATAATCGTATGTGCTCGATCTGTGCACACTGGACACAGAGCTGGCCCACATGAAGTGCACGGAGATGCCCAGGTCCGGCGGTCTCGGGCCAGCCCACCGTGGCCAGCTGTCTTTGGCTACTTCCTGCGTAGGAGGAGACCGGCTGCTCGCGTTAGCAGTTGACCCGCGATAGCCTGAGCTGGCAACAGGTGTCAGCTTACGTCTCCCACCAAACTGTGCCCTTCTGTTGTGAAGAAGTGGCTTTGGGTTGGGACAGGGGAGAAAGAAGGTTCAGGGTTCGGACATTTGAGAAGATGCTGGGAAGATGTCGTCTTGCACTCCTGTCTGTCCTCCCAGCTTCCTTCCAATCCCAGATGATCCAAAGAACTTCCAGTTACAGGCAAAGATAAAGGTGGCGACCTAGAAACCCACATCCCTGGGACAAGACGACCTTCGGAGGACCACCCCACCGTCCCCCGAGAAGGGTGATAAACGCAGTCCCCTGCCGCAAGTCCTGCCTGGCCTGGCGGAGCGGTGGGGTGGCTCCTTCTAACCCGCTGGCTTTGATGCCGGCTGTGTGGCCACTGTCATTCTCCCAAACGCGGGCTCTTCGATCAATTTCTCTTTTTAGCTGTGGTGGTTTAGAAACTGTGTGTAGGTCTCTATCTGGGTGACCGGGTAGTGCAGAGGCCCCTGGCCTCTTGAATTATCACGTAATTATCTGGAAAGCCCTGGCTCCTTCTACAGTCACCCTGGGAAGGCCCCGTGCCCCGGAATTCAGCTCTGGTTCTACAGAGCCTGGGCTCACACCTGAGTCCTCACTCGGCTCTTTCTCAGGCTCAACTCTCTTACCACGACACGGATTTTGGTGAGAACTTAATAAGATGATGACTTTACAGACGCTGTCGAATGGACAGCTCCGAGATGTTCCCCCTTGGTATTGATAACAAAGATAACTGGGCTTTAACACAACACCATGTACACGACCTGGTCCCACATGTGGAAAACTCGAAATATGCCACAAAACAAATTAGCACCCATAAACAAATTCAGTAAACTTCCAGGATTCAAAAATCAAAATGTAAAACATACAGAAATTATTTGTGTTCTATACACTAATAAACCCCCTGGAAAGGAACTTTAATTAATAGTCCTATTTATAATAGCATCAAAAGAATAAAATACTCAGGAATAAACTTAACCAAGGAGGTGAAGGACTTGTACATCAGTGTACTACAGTACATTGATGAAGAAAATTAAAGGAGATGCAAGGAAATAAATTGATGGAAAAACATCTTGTGTTCATGACCAGAAGAATGAAAGTTGCTAAAATGTCCATAAGATGTAAAATGATCCATAGATCCAGGACTACCTCCAGAGCCAAAACCCTGAGGAGACTTTTTACATAAACAGAAAAATAATTCTAAAATTCACATGGAACCACTAATGCCCCTGAACAGCCAAAGCAATCTCGAGAAAAGAAGCATCACATGCCCTAATTTAAAAATAAGTTACAAAGCTATAATAATTAAAATAGTGTGGCACTGGCATGCAGACAGACGTGTAGAACAAAGAAGCCATGAGAGGGGACAGAATAAGCCTAGGGCAAACTAATCTTGAACAAGGTGCTGAGATTGCACAATGGGGAAAGAATACTCTTTTCAGAAAGTGGAGCTGAGAAACCTGGGTGTTTACAAGCAAAACATGAAACTGAATCCATATCTTAAACTACCCATAACAATCAACTCAAAATGGATTAAGGACTTAAATGCAAGACCTGAAATAGTAAAACTCCTGGAAGAAAACACAGAGGAAAATCTTGACATTTTGGTCTTGTCAGTGATTTCTTGGATATGACAACAGATGCATGGGCAATAAAGCCAAAATAAAGAGGGATGGTGTTACAGTCAGGGTTTGCAAGGGAACAGATTTAATACAGGACTCATAATTATTTTATAATAGCCACCCAAAGAATCAAATGCAGAATTAGATCTGTCCATGCACTAGAGGCCCAAAGAATCCAGCTGAGGGCCTGGATCCCACGGCCAATGTCCCGCACGAGTCCAGCTGAAGACCTAGAGCCCATGGCAATGTCCTCTGTGAGTCCAGCTGGATGCCTGGAGCCCACGACAATGTCTCATGAAAGTCTTCCACGGAAGTGGAAAGTCCATGAAAGTCTTGCACTGGGAAGGCCCAAAGGCCAGTGGTGGAAGCTAGAAAGTCTGCACCAGTGGGATGAAGGATCTGTGCCAGCAGCTGAGGGATCTGCACTGGAGCCAGAAGCGACGCTCAAGGTAAGGACCAGAGCTCCCCCGAAAAGAACCGCAGCCATCCTCAGCGATGGTGAGATCCCAAGCTCCCCTGACGATAGAACAGCTGAGATCATATGAGGAAAGACAGCTCAACAAGCTTCTCCAGGAGAATCAACAGCACACTATCGTCCCCTCCAGTTCTCTTTTTATGTTGTTGGCAACAGTCCTCAGGTGGGCCCTCCACGCCCAGCACCACGCTGACTCAGTTCAGCTGGGTGTTCCAAGTTGACCACTAGTTAATCTATCACAGATAGCATCAAACTAATGCTCTGAATGCGAAGAAAATAACCCACAAAAAGGCGTGCTGCAGAACGGGAAAAAGTATTTGCAGACCATGTATTTGGTAAATGATGAAAATCCAAAACATATAAGGAATACATACAACTCACTCAGCAGAAAACAAAATGAAAAACAACCCCCCGAAAACCTGAAGTTTGAAATACTTAAAGTGACTGTCACCCAAAAGAAAAAGGCTGGACTGGGGCTGGGAGCAGTCCCGACTTCCTGTTTCTCAACATCTCTGTCAACTGAGGCCTCAGCGGCCCTGGCTCAGGTCCTGCACCTACCACTGCTTCTCTCTGGTGGTGCCCACAAGGGACTCAGGCCCTTGGCATCAGAAGGACACGTTGCTGGTGCCCGTGACCTGCCCAAGAACCACCCCCAGCTGTCTGGCCCTCGTCGTCTTTGAGATCCCTCGCGCTGGGGTCTCAGGTACACGGCTCCTCATTGCCTCAGTCCTCATTGCCTCGCAGGCTGAGCAGCAGCGGGACGCCCGAGGGCCTCAGCCCACCGCCCGCTCTCCTCCCTGTCCGCGTGCATTGAGACTTCTTCCTTGCCTTCTGTCTCGTGTCTCCTCCTCTGTCTGCCTTGCTCTGCTGTCCCCTCCCTGCCTCCTGGGAGATACGGTTCAGCCACCTGCCTCTTTCATCTTTAAGCTCTCTCTCTGTTGTCCATTCTTCCCTCCCTTCGGGTCCTGCAATCCTGCCCCAACGGTGAGGAAACGAAAGTTACCCCAAACTTGAAGCCTTGGCTGACCATCTGGCCACACAGACTTCCTTTGGGAATTGCTTTCCCTCTGAAAGATGTTCCTGGTGTTTATTTTCACCCCATTTCCCCACTGGGCAGAAAAGTGAGGCTATGTGATGCTTTCCTTGGGCCTACGAGCTTCTGGCTGCCAAAGTCAGCCTCAGAGTCCAGCTGTGGCTCCCTCATGGCTTCCATCTCTCTGTGGCATCTATTTCTGCTCTGTACCCTCCCACTCTGTCACCTCCAACCTGTTGCCCAGCTTTCTGACCCATTCTGCGGATGAGTCATGTCACAGCTGGCTGATCTGCACAGCAGCCTTAACACGCCATCTCCACGAGCCAGATAAGGGCGACTCCCTGCTGCCCACTGGATGTCCTGACTTCAGCCCTCCACAGGGAGAGCCCGCCACCCCTCAGGCCCCCCTCTTTCCAGTCTCATTTCCTTTTAAGACCCGAGTCTACTCCAACACTGGGATGTCCCAGTGTTCCTGCACTATTGCTCTGTCTCTTTTTGGAAGTGACCTTGCCTCCCTGTTCATCTGCGGAAGGTGCAGGGATCCTGCCTGACGGTCTCCAGCCACACCTCTGGTTCTCCCCAACCTCACCACCTGGACCCCACCTCTCTTGCCATCCTATCCTGGGTCTGTCTGTCACAGCTTCTCTGCCAAGTAGCAAGGGGAGTTTCACTAACTTTTCAGGGAATTTAAGGAAGGATAACTTTGGACTCAGAATTCATCCTTTCGCTGTGTCCATCCAGACGGTGAACATTTCCTCTTCATCCCTTACCTCAGGAATTCTATTCATTTGAAAAAACTTCTGGAAATACAAGTAAAGACAAAAATTCTTGAAACAGAGGTGACTGTTGTTAATATTTTCATATATAACTTTCCAGTCCTTTTGCAGGGAGTTATTTGTGATTCATTCATCAAACATGTTGAATCATCTACATGTTGAGCATTAAGGATAAAATGACAAATCAGATATACAAGAATTCTGCCAGGTTGTGTTTATATTCTGTTGTATTTAATATATGATGATATATAAAGATACACATAAAGATAAAATATGTGAGTATAAACATATAAATGTAATACACACTTTCAGATGTTTAAAATGCATATATATGCATGTACGTGTTATGGTTTAGACCCAGAATGTCTCCCAAAAGATTCTGAGTTTAGAGGTGGAGTTTTGGAAGGTGGTTGGATCACTGGGGCAGCATAGCTGACTTGCTGTTAGGAAGTGGAGCCTGGTCAGCATAGGTAGGTCACGGGCGAGGCCTGGAAGTGTTTACCGCTGCCTGGTCCCTCTCTTCTGGCGCTGCTTCCTGGACTCCATGATGTGAGCAGCTTTCCTCCGCCTGACCCTTCCACCATGCCCTTCCCGGCTTGGAGCCCGCTAAGTATAGACTGACTCCTCTAAACACCATGAGCCAAAGTAAATCTCTTCTCCTTTAAGTTGTAGATGTGGAGGATTTTTTCCCAGCATTGGGAAAGTGACTGAGACAGTCTCCATATACATCTATTTGAAGAAGTGGGACTGTATTACACATCTTATTTTGCATCTCTCTGTAATGATACTGCCAGCTCCTCTTAGTGTGATCAGTAAGTATTCGCACACATCATTTTTTTACCTCCGGAAACATTTTTATTTATTTATTTATTTATTTATTTATTTATTTATTTATTTTTGTGGTATTATTTCCACCCAGTTCCACACATGCTGGGCCAGCGCTCTGCCCCTTAGCCACAGCCTCAATCCTTGAACCATTTCTAATGGAGAGTACAGTAGTGTTTGCCATATGCAGCTTGCTGTGTAGCAGATACCAAAACTTTTCTCATTTCGCAAGACTGAAATCCTAACCCCCTGAACATCTCCCCACCCCAGGCCCTGAGAACTACTGTTCTACTTCCTGTCTTGACCACTTTAGAGACTGTGGCAGAATCGTGCAGTGTTTGTCTTTTTGTGGCTTTCATTTCACTGAGAATAATGCACTTTAGGTTCATGCACATTGTGGCACCGGACAGAATTTTCCTTCTTTTTAAGGCCAAAAGCTTTTCCATTCATATATATTACATTTTCTTTATCCATTCTGTCGACGGATGCTTGAGTGTCACTGTATCTTGGCTGTTGTGCATAATCTTGGCTGTAGTGGGCACAGGTGTGCAAATGTGTTCTCTAGAAGCGGAACTGTTGGGTCATATGGCAATTCTGTTTTTAATTTTTTGAGGAAACTTCATACTGTTTTCTAGGAGTTGAATCTAGACCAAATTTTTTTGGCCCTTTTTTTTTTTAAGTTAGAGACGAGGTCTTGCTAAGTTGCTAAATTACTCAGGCTGGGCTCAAATTTGCAATCCTTCTGCCTCAGCCTCCCAGAGTGCCGGGGTTATGGATGTATGCCACCAGACTGGGCAATAAAATTTTTTTATTTAAAGGAGTGGCACAAGTTAAAGAGTTTAATTGGATGTTCAAATACAAGGTAGAGATAAGATGTAGGGAAGATTTTCTGGGTTTTGATAGTTGTCATCGCAGCAATTATGGGGCGATGTCTCCTGTGGTTCTGATTTGCATTTCCCAGACAATTAGTGACACTGGACGTCTTCTCACTTGCTTGGCAGCCCTGTGTGCACTCTCTAAAGAAATAACTGTTCATGCCCTTTGCCACTTATTCATCAAATTATTTGGGTTTTTATTCTTGTTGAATTGCAGGGGTTCTTGATACATTGTAGGCACTACTCTCTTCAGATATTTAATTTGTAAATATTTTCTTCCATTCCATAGACTTTCATCCTGTTGGTCTCATACTTTCTACGCAAGAGTTTTTTTTTAAAGAATAATGTGGTCCCTTTTGTGTTATACCTATGAAATCGTTGCTATTCCTGAAGTCATGACGCTTTCTTCTGTTTTCTTCTAGGAACTTTATAGATTACATGTTATACAGAAGGCTTTAATCTAATTTAAGTTAATTTTTGTGTACAGTATAAAGTGGGGGTCCAATTTCATTTTTTTTTTTTTTGTGGATACCGGGGCTCAACCTCAGGACCTCGCGCGCCAGCAGGCACCCGTGCCGCTGAGCGATATCACCAGCCCTTTTTCCATATGTGGGTTCCGGGAGTCGAACTCGGGCCCTCGTGCTTGCCAGGCAGGAGCTTACTCTGCTGAGCCATCTCACTGGCCCCCAATTTCATTTTTTGTACAGTTTTCCTAGCGCCAGTTATTGAAGAGACTATTCTTTCTTCACTGTGTGGAACATTGGCACTTTTGTAAGTATTACTAGATATATATATTATTAATGTTATATATAATATTATTTCTGGACTTTATTTATTTGTCTGTATTTGTAAGTACTATATACTACTATAGGTCTGTAATAAAATTTGAAATCAGAAAGTGTGAGGCCTTCTGCTTTAATTTTCTCTCTCAAGATAGCTTTTTTATTCAGATTCCTTTGTGAGTTCACATGATATCAGGGATTGTTTTTCTATTTCTGAAAAAAGTACCACTGAGGATTTGATGGAGGTTCCTTGACTGCGGACATGGCTTTAAGTGGCGTGGACATTTAACATTATTGTCTTCCAATCAGTTAACGCGGCATGTCTTCTCACTTATTTCCATCTTCTTTCATTTCTTTTGTAGATTTTGGTGGACAAGTCGTTTACCTCCTTGGACCAGTTTATTCCTAAATATCTTATTCTTTATAATTGTGCTGTAAATGAGATTATTTTCTGAATTTCTCTTTTCTATCATTCCTTGTTAGTGTATAGAAATAGCACTGACTTTTGTGTGTTGATGTTTGTATCCTGCAGCTTTGCTGAATTTATTTATTAGTTCTAACATATTTTTGTGTGTGATGAATCTTCAGGGTAGATCATATCATCGGTGGAGAGAGGTAATAGCTTCCTTCTGTTCCAGTTTGGATGCCTTTTATTTCCTCATCTTGTCTAACTGCAAGAATTTCCAGTTCTATGCTGGAAGGCGCGATGAGAGATGCAGGCCTCCCTCCAGATCTTACAAGGGAAGCTTTTAGTTGCTTACAATTATGATGCTACCTGTATGCTTTTGCTGCATGGCCTTTCTAGGTTGAGGTAATATCCTTTTATTTCTAGTTTGTCTAGTGATTGTTTTAATCACCAAAATGTGTTGTGCTTTGTCAAATACTTTTTTTGCCTCGATTGAGATGGTCATGTGGTTTTTGTCCTTCCTTCTACTAATGTGGTCTATTGTACTGGTTTATTTTTGTATTTCCGGCCATTGCTGCATTTCAGGACAGAATCCCGCTTGGTCGGGGCATTTGATCCTTTTAATGTTTGGTTGAATTTGATTTGATAGTATTTTGTGGAGGGTTTTGGAATCAATACTCATTGGAAATATTAATTTGTAGTTTCATTTTCTTGTAGCATCCTTGTTCATTTTGGTATCAGGGTAATTCTGGCTTTAAAAATGAATTTGAAAGTTCTCCTCCCCTTGTATTTTTTGGGGAAGAGTTTGTGAAGGATTGGTGTTAATTCTTTAAATATTTGGTAGAATTCACCTGCGAAGTGGTGTGATCTTGGGCCTTCTGTGTTGGGAGCTCTTTGATTAGTGATTCAGTATTTTTACTAGTTATGGATCTGCCCAGGTTTTGAGTTCATGGTTCAGTCATGGTAGGTTGTATGTTTCTAAAAAATTCATCCATTTCTTACGTGTTGTCCAATTTGTTGGTATATAATTATTCATAGTAGTCTTTCATGATCTCTTTTATTTCAGAGCATCAATTGTATAGTAGCCATTTTCATTTCTAATCTTTGTTATTTGAGTGTCCTTTCTTTCTTCCTATTTAGTTAAGCTAATAATTTTCCAATTTTGTTGGTCTTTCCGAAAAACCAGCTCTTGGTTTTGATTTTTTTCTATTGCTTTTCTATTCTTTCATTTATTTCTTCTCCAGACTTTGTGATACCCTTCTTTCTACTGACTTTGGGTATATTTGTTCTTCTTTTTCTAGTTCCTGGAGGTATAGAAAACATCATCTTTTTAATGACACTAGGGTATTGTGTGATAGGAACGTACTACAACTTACTTATTAATTCTCTATTGATCGGGAGCTTTTCTTTAAATGCTAAAAACATGGCAAACCAGGGCTTCGCAAATTTGTTCTGTTTTCTGAACAAACAGAACAAATGCGATTTTCCTAACATCCTGTCTGCCAATTAGAAGTCCGTGCCCCACTGAGCTTGGGAGCTGCATGCAGCCTGGATGGTATAATTAACCTCTGTCTGCTTACTGGCTTGGGAGCTGCCGAGCGGATTAATAAAACGCACTTCTGGGTGGGTCTGGGTGGATGGTGGCCTCGTGGCCTTGGGGTCTGTATCTGGTCCCCGGCCCCTTGCTCTCTGGCACTATCCCTGTGCTCTGTGCTTCCTGGCTGCCATGAGTTGTGCTTCCTCTGCCATGCATTCTACCATGATGTTTCTTCTGCTTGGAGCCAGCCTACCATGGACTGAAATCTCTGAAACCATGAGCCAAAATACACCTCTGCTCCTTTAAGTGACAGATGTCAGGTATTTTGTCCCAGCAGTGGGAGAGTGACTAATAAACTGGGTGACTGCATAGAGCCCAGCACTTATCTGCTGTACCCTCCTTTGACCTGCACCTATGTGGCTATCGCTTGAGCTCCTGCCTGGTTAATCAAGGTAAACTTTGGGGTTTGTGTGTCGTCGTGGCTGACCTACCTCATACATTGACTTCTAATCGGCAGACAGGAGGAGGTAGAGGTAGAGAAGATGCGTACTTGATTCATGTACAGGCCATGTGAAGAAGCAATGGGAGCAGGAGGTGTGGTTTGGAGGTGGCTCACCTTGGGTGTTCTAGATCAAGTTGCCCGCATTACTACAAGAATTAGGGTAGGGCCGGTGAGATGGGTCCGCGGCGTACGCGCCTGCCTGGCAAGCACAAGGGCCCGAGTTCGACTCCCGGAACCCATGTACGAGAAAAGGGCCGGTGATATCGCTCAGCGGCACGGGCGCCTGCTGGCGCGCAAGGTCCTGAGGTCGTCCCCCCGGTACCCACAAAAAAAAAAAAAAAAGAATTAGGGTGACTGTGGGAAGGGGCTCCCTGTTGAGCACGCGTGCTTTTAGGCAGAAATCTTCATGGATCACTCTGAACTGGTTTTACAGCCAGAGCTAAAAAGCAAAATTGAAGCTGGTTTTGGCTCTTTTCTTCTTTCCTTGGGAAGGAGGAAAGTGTTGATGCCAGACTTTTCAGTTCACACAACATTTCCATGCACGAGGCCTTCTTCCGCCTCTGCACAGCTCTGTGAGGTGACGGTTTGCTTCCTACTGACCGGCTCGGAGAGATTTAGTGAGTTGCCCAAGGCCGTGTAGCTCCAGGATCAAACCGAGTTTTCTGAGTCGTAGCTCTTGGCACCCTGTGCGCAAAATAAACTCTCTGTTATTCTGTGAGGAGAAAGACATCTGAAGAACCCTGTCCCATTCAATGTCTCCCTGCAAAGATTAAAGGGAAGGGGGAAGGCGTTTGCGGCTTGGCACACACTGATCGGCAAAGGGCTCCGCACAGGTCAGAGTCTCAGTCCATACTTTCAAGTATGAAAGAAAATGTCCCTTCTTAATTTTCTTTAACTCAAATAAAATCAGGCTCAGAAGCTCCGCCTTCAAGGGGTGCTGAGAAATCCAGCCTTTATTGTTGCTGGGGCCTCCTCGCTCTCCACGGAAGCTCGGAAGCCTGTGCGGCGCGTGAGGAATGGTGGCGGGCTGGGAAAAGCTGGGTAGTGCGTTCCAGGCAGTGGCTGCAGCTACCAGCCCCTCGGCCATGGAGAGCGATCTGGATTTCACTCGAGGATCATGAGAGGTATTGGAATGTTTAAGGAAAGTGGTCTACAGGCGAGACTTGGAGCCTCAGCACCCTGTTTCATGCTATAGACCTCTGAGAAACCTAGGATTCAACTGGAGAGGCAAAACTAGATGTAGTTAAGTCAATTTGCTAAGAGAACTCGGGCTTCCTCTGGAAATGGAGTGTTTTGGACCTTACAGTGGTCAGCAAATCGCTGAGTCCACAATGTCGTTCTATTCTGGAAACGCTGGGATTCGCCATACTTCCAATTTACTTGTGAACGATGGAGTCTCTGATTCTCTAGCCCGAGTTACAAAGGGCCACTGGGTTCCTCACACTGTTGGTAATTTCCCAGCTACACATAATAGAATCTTTGGCAGTGGTTTGACATGTTTTTGTTAGCTAATTCGAGCAGTCATCACACTTCTCCGGGCAGGTTGAAAGCTTTCAACGTCGTCATCACCTACTCATTTCAATCACTAGTGCGTCAACAGCCAGCCACCAAGGTAAGTAACTCCGGGGAATTTTTAAAAGAGGGAAGACATGTTCAAAGTTCTCCAGACACTTTGCGAATTGCCATGCACCCATGCATTTGGGTGCATGGCAATTTATTGACAAACATTTGGGGAAGTGGCTGAAATATGGCAAGCCAATATTGCAAAATTACCTTGGGAAATTCTAAGGAAACAGGTCTTTTTGGGTAACATTTTATTCTTGTGATTTTGACATTCTCCCTGCTTACGAAGCACACACAGGATATGTTTGTGTGCTTAACACGCACTGATCTTTCCCCGGGCAAGTATTCCTTGACAAGAAACCTGCTGGGGATTTATTAATGAGCCATATCCAATAAGTATCTCAAAACTAAAGATGCTTAATAAATTTATTATACCTAGTGACTTAATGAATTAAACATGATGCCCCTTGAATGTGGTAGAATGGTTTGTGAACTAAATATTCAATCAAGTGTCATTTTCTGGTCGTTCCAATTACTGCAGGTAGCGACTCTGATAGGGGCCATGCCTGCCAGGTGGCGACACCATCGGATGAGATAATGGTGTAGACATAAGCATCAGGACTTGGTTTATACTCTGTCTGTGCCGCTCAGCTCATGCAGAGTTGGGCAATTCCTTTGTCTCTCTGTACCGTTTTTGGTCTTCTGTAATGTGGGATTAATTCTTCCTATGATGTAGGTTTGTTCTGAGAACAAGTGGAATTAAGGTTGCGAACATGCAGAGACCTTGGTATGTGGTAAATGCGCCTTGTTCCTAACCACAAGAGCGGAAGTAGAACAAAGTATGCCGGGGAGTCTGCGAAGCAAGGGGGACAATATCCCATGCAGTTTCCCCCACGGGGGAAAATAGGACCCAAGGGTGCGGGCTGGCCCCAGGGAACTGGACTATCTACGTTTCTTTGGCCTGTCGGGATGGTTGCCCCTGTAGAGGCGCTGTTGATCTTAACAAAATGGTAACTTCCCGACAGTGTCCAGAGTTGGCCAGCTAGCTTCTGAACGGATGACTTGACTTCTAAAATGTATAATGTCCAAGTACTGGTTTGGCAGTGTTTCTTATTGAATTGATGGATTTTCGTGGTCTGATTTGGCCACCATCACATGGATGTAGCCATCTGCCTGAGTATGTGTTTTTAAACTGAGATGCGTATTTAAACTTCTGGTGAGAGGAGAATGAGGGATTGTTGTGGAATGATGGCCATTAAACTCACTCCAAAGGCTACCAAATAACAGATGGGGCATTGATATTAGGAGGAAAAAGGAAAACATTAATAAGTAAAATAGTTTGTTAGTATCCCAGCTATTAGTCTATTGGATTTACATAGATTTCTGAATCCCAAAGATCTATCCATTTACCAATTGTTGCTGAGATAAACAATTGACTGTGTTGATCAATTTTTAAGACAATTCTTCTATGTTCAAGATTTTCTTATACAAAAAAAACAGACAAAACTGCTATGTAATTTCTGCTTATTTTATTCAGGGTCTCATGTTTCTTTATCATTTTGATTCAATAGAGAAAAAAATGTGAAATAATTTTTGAGAATACAGCAGGCTCAGGCAACGTACAAAAATAAATTACTGCTTGCAGGGCTGGAAGACAAGGTGATATTATATGCTTAATTTGCTCAGTTATGAAAGGGCCTCGAGGGTATTGGCTTATGAAAAACAATGGATATTTGAAAAGAAAATGGAGCCAAATTGGGCAGATTCTAAACACTTTCCGACGTGCTTGGTATTGGATTGGTCTCCAGGTTGTGGGGTGGGGGCAGGACGCCATTGCTCCTTCCACTTCTCCCCACCGTGTCCTGAACGCGGGCATTTCTCTAGATTGCTTTCTTGGAAATGGCAACAGAAAACGGTAGCAATAATAGGTTTTAAGGTGCTTGGCGGTGAATCATGTCATTTTATGAATTCATCTCCTTATACTTTATTTCCTTGCTGTGAGATAATTTAAACGAATGCCAGGGAGAGAGAAAGAAAGTGATCGGTGATTCACCGTACCCAATAAAGCAAATTCCTAATTTTCTGTCTTTTATCTTTTGCCATTCTTTTGTGCTCCTCTTTGGCCTTGTCAAAACATATCGTTCAGTTAGAGACTAAAAATATTTTCCCATCGATTGGGGTTATTGATTTTTTTTAATCTGTACTTTGGCTTGAAGAGCGCGGGTGAAGGGTGAAAGTTCACCAGCTTAGTCGGCCGTTTTATCTGGACAGCAAGAGAACGTATTGGCAGCAGATTCGATTTACCTTGCTGGGCAGGCGTAGACACTTTAGCCACTGTAGGCAGCCTCCAGCGTGTCCTGCTGCAGTGGCTGTCTTTTATTTATTTATTTATTTATTTGTACCCAGGAACTCTGGAAACATCCACCTTCTTATTGATTTTATCTCTTGGTTTCCAAGGCTATGTTTTTTTCCCCTCTCCTTTCTTTTTTTTTTTTTTTTTGGATTCCAAATTAGGGTTCTAGGAGAGGTCGCAGTGCTTTCTGGCATCCTGGTACGTAGGACAGGAGTGCCTGTGTCTGCAGGGGTTTGGCCCTGCTGCCTCTTTGGGTTAGAGCTTGGGATCATGTCCATCCTGCTGTCACAGCAGAACCTAACGTGACTGGGTCGAACCCACTGAGATTTCCCTGCCTCCCATATCACGGTCGGTCAGACACAGGCGCCCAGGACGGCGCTTGAATCCTAATCTGATCCCAAGATGGCACCTGAAGCTTCCCCGCAGGTGACAGGAGCTGGAAGATGGCACTGAAGCTGAGGTCATGGGAAGCAGGGTGGCCCGGGGTGTCTGCCTGTGGTGACACACTTTCTAGACCAGAATCCCAGGTTTTGCCCTAGGCAGTATTGTGGCCCTGGCAGGTTGTCTAATCTCTTGGTGCTTTAGCTTTCTCACCTGTAAAATGGGCATGGGAAATTGTACTTACATCTCCGAAGAGCTGTAGGGTCACACAAAGACGTGCACGAGAAAGGCCTAAAATGGGGCCTGGCACTTGGGGAACCCTCAGTAAACATCGTGTGTGTCATGATCATGGGAAGCGGAGATAGGAGGAGGGGTAGATAAGAAACAAGGAGGGAGGAAGTCCTGGCTCTGGGACCTGGGATTCGGGGTCTCGTGCCACAGCTGGGTGCCTGATTGCTGCCCGAGCTCTGACCTTGCGGCCAGGCTGGCTCCTTCTTGACCTGGATGTGGAGGCTGCTGCCAGGGCTGCGGGGCTCGGCGTGCTCTGCGAGGAAGCAGCCTGGACTCGTCCTCAGCCTTGGGGAGCCAAAGCTCTTCACTCTCTTCCTTGGCTCAGTCTGGGGCCAAAGACTGCGTTGTTCCAATGCTGACAATATAGCAGATCTGCCAACTCGTTCCTGCCTGTGGTCCCTTCAGTTTCCATGCTGGACGTGGTCCCTGCTCCTAAGATGTGACTCTGTGAATCCTCTGGGCTCCTCTTTGGACTGGGCATCCTGGGAGGCAGGGGTGTCTGCCCTTCCTGGAGAATGGGCCTCCCTCACAGGAAGACGCGCAGGGGCTGTGGTTCCAGAACTTCTTCATGTGTGGCATCACCTGGCAGGTGAGAACCTGCCCCAGGGACGGGTTCTGAGCGGCTCACGGGCATCCCAGGCAGCTCGGGTGTGGGTGGTCTCAGTCCACGCTCCAGGCAATGCTGATGCAGCAGAAAGAGCAGGGGCTCTGACTGCAGGCAGATTTGGGTTTGGATCTGCATGTCAGCTAGGTGCGTGTGGGCAAAGCATTGAGCTTTCTGAGCCTCAGCTGCACAGCGGGCCAGTGAGGGAGGCAGTGATAATGTGTGGAGCACAGTGCCTGACATCTACCCCGAGCCCCGTGCATGCTGTCGTCCCCATGCCCTTTCCTGCTTGTATTTGCCTGTGTGGACTCCAGAGAATTTTGCGCTCTGTTGGGATTAACTTGTCTGGACTTCTCCTCCTCCGCCATGCAGACTGTTGACTTCCTGTCTCCATCACACCTACTCCTAATGCTCCGTAAACACCTTCCCATTTGCATAGAGTTGGCCTTACTCCTGCAGCCTCTGCCCGCGCCCTTCAGCTCTCTGCCCACGGTGACACGTTGGCGGCATTCTGCACGGGGGTCAGTTCTTGGTGCCGTGCTGCTGAACCCTCGCCTTCCCTTGCTGGTAGGATTTGGCATGTCATTGGCTCACCACCCTTGGTTAGCAACAGAGCAGCTCGTGGTGGGCAGCAGCATTTTCTTTTTACCTTGAAATCTAACCTGGTAGGTTGGTGAAGCATGTTTTATGTGGAACCGAGGCACTGGATTCGATCGGTGTCCAACCTTTGCACGGCGTGGTCTATCTACTGACAAAGGCCACATCAGCCGCGCAGCCGCATCAGTCCAGGTGGTAGATTCCCCACAAACACGGTCTTCAGCTCTAATAGACCTAGCGTCCTTCTGGCCGAGGGAAAGTAAGAAGAACGCTGTTCTCGCAGGAGACTCCCCCGCGGGAACGTCACGCACACGTTGGCTAGGGAGGAAAGGGAAGACTCGGGCCAAGCTCGTAAGAAGGTCAACACCATCAACACAGAAACAAACTGTCAACTTGTACAAAAACTGGTACAAAACTAGAAAAATATCCTGGAAATATGTTTTCTACGAGACATGGGTAGTGGGGTGTGCTGTTACTCTGTACAGCAAGACAGCTCATAGTCCCAACAGGTCATTGGATTTAGGAACCAGTATGAGTGTAGGATGACTTAATCCTGAGATTCTTAACAAATTACACCTGTGAAGACCCAGTTTCCAAACAAGGCCACTTCCTGAGGCTCTGCTTGGGCGTGGATCTTGGAGGACCCTGTTCATCCCTTTACGGCAAAATATGGCCAGTGGCCTTGACACAATGGCTCTTTCCGCTGTGGCATCTTAACCGCAGTGACTGACACAGTGACCTGCACAGGCAGCGCCCAGGAAGTATCTTCCAAAAGTGCAAATGAGGGGTGGCAGCTGGAACCAACAGAATGACCCTGAGGATGAAGCCAGTCTCAAAATTGCCCATGTCTGCCTCTCCCAAGACCATTCTAACGGGCTACAAATAGTCAAAAGTGCGAGTCCACTTTCATGGCTGGGATCCACTCACATCATAAATGTTTAATCCGCGACAAAAACAATTGCCTTCTTGTAGCAGATACAAAGATAACTTCGTATGTTGCGGTCCCTGAGAAGAGAGGAACCCATGTTATACCAGGGCAAAAGCTGCACTGACTCAGAATTGAGCATCACAGGGACGAGCAGGGTCACAGGGCAGGGACAGCCCTGGCCCAAGTGGGCAGACTCAGCAGTAGTTAGGAAGGAGGGTCAGATGAATAAATTAGCTTGCTGGTCTTTAACCTTTTAAAGACAGGACAGATCTACCCACTTTGAGTGTGGAAAGGCTGAGGTGACAAGCAGTTGCATAAAGACAGACGCATTCAGTCTATTTGGATATGGACCCTCTTCCTGGTCCCAGAAAATTGACTTATTTTATTGCATCCTTTTACAACCAATTCCAGGTGGCTGAATTGAGAGTATTTTTCACTCTGCCTTGCTGGCTTCTGGCCTATTACGGCGGCCAATCCAATTAGGGAGGGCTTTCTCTGCTTTGCCTTCTGACCAAGCTTCTGATTGGTTTGTGGCCCCTGCCAAGTGACAGAAGGGTTATCTTTCTGCAAGACATCTTACCTCCTACCCTCCTTTAAAATGCTTGTGCTCTTTTGTTATATTCAGGCTTAGATTTTAGGGTGTTTTTCTTTCAAGTCCTTGAGTTTGGGTGATGGGGAGTTGGCTGGATTGGCAGTCTGGTACAGTTCTTGGATTACCATCTATGGTAGGCTGCATACTGGTCCTCAAAGACAGACACCCCTAATCCTTGGAACCTGTGAATGTGATCTTACTTGGCAAAACACAACTTCGCAGTTATGCTTAACCCAGGGCTCTTGAGAAGGGAAGATTGTCCGGAAGTGCCCTAAATGCAATCGCATGTAGCCTTAGAAGAGGGAGATTTGACTCGGCACACAGAAGGGAAGCCCAGGGGAGAAGAGCTGGGACAAGAAGAGGCTGGACGCTGGCTCCGAAGGGAGAGGCAGGGGCTGTGGGCTGAGGGATGTGGCTGTAGCCACTGAAAAGGCAGGCATCTCCCCGGGAGCACTCCGCTGCAGACGCACGGATGGATAATTCGGCCGCATTATCTTGGTTTGTAGTGCTGGTTATAGCGTCCCAGGAAGGCGAGGGACCAGCACGGCCGCCCTCGCCAGGACTGAGCCTCCCGTTCTGAGAAACACCGTGTGCAGCAGAGTGACACCAGCGGGCTGTGCTTTGTGAATTTGTCCACACTTAGGTTTTCAAGAATAATTTTTGATGTGATTTTTAGTTTTCAGATTTTGTCTGAGATATTGTTTAAAACTACTTAGTGCAATTTTGCTACATTAAAATGAGAGACTTTATAAAGCCTCCATGCAGGCATCTAGTTTCCTCGATCTATTAAAACTTTTTGTATCAAGGCCCCTCATAGCCCCCACTTTCACCTCGTGCATCTCCTTTCCTGTTTTGTAACGTGGGTCACAGATGGCTCAGTTCCAGGGTGAAGGTCGGCAGGCTCACGACTCAGCAAGAGCCACTGCGTCAGCTCCAGCCCACGGGCAGGGGGCTAAGGTGCCCGTGCCGGTTGCGGCCCAGCAGAAAGCATTTCCTCTGGCTCGCAGAGGGCCAGTTATTCCAGTCATCTTCAGCTCTTTGGTTGAGACTCACTCCCGTGGGAGGGGATCTGCTTCAGTCTATGATTAAAATGTCAATCCCACCCAAAGACGCCCTCCCAGATACACCCAGAATATTTGACCAATTATCTGGACACTATTAAAAATGACTATCTCAAAATTGTGTCGAGTTTCCTATCCCTCACTGCCCATCATTCTAGCAGCGGTGTTGACTATTTTCTTTCCTTTTCATAGACAAACCCCAGCTGCTGCTGGCTCTTCTTTGAAAGTTTCTCTCGCAGTGCTCCCAGCCTCCCTGTCCCCTTCTGCAGGGCGAGCTCAGGCACAGTATCTGGCTGTCACTGCTGCTGCATTGAATTTCACTCAACAAGCAGGTGTCTGGGAGGTGCTTATACTGAGCACCTGACATGCATTACCTCTGCCCCCAGTCATTTAAAGCAGATGCTATTATCCTGCAGTGCTCTGATGAGAAGCTGGGGTTTAGGAGGGGTTGGTGGCCTTGCAAGTTTTCCTGGCAGGCTGGAGACCCCGAGCCTTCTGAGTCCTAGGAATGCAGTGTTAGAAACCTTTTCACCCTGGTTCTCTGAACTTCGGGAAATTTCTTCCCTCTCTTATTTCTACCTGGAGGCATTCCCAGTTTTCTACAATCACTGAGGGTAAAATCTGGAAAAGTGACATTTGTCCTTTTCTTTCCCTGTTCCCAGTTTTCTACAATCACTGAGGGTAAAATCTGGAAATGTGACACGTGTCCTTTTCTATCCCTGCTTAAAAACCTCGGGCAATGTCCAGTGCAGAGAAGTCCCTTCTGCTCGCAGCTCCTTCGAGACGCAGCTGCTCGCCCCCGTTCTGCTTCTCCGCATCCCCGCTGGGCTCGATCCTCACACCTGCTCCCTTCTTTGGTTTGCTCCTCTTTCCTTCCGGCGGGTACGTCCAGGCCCGCCGCAGCGGACAGGTGTCAGCGCGCCCTTCCACGTCCGGCTCACATGCATTCAACCCGGAAAAGCACCACCCGACCTTCCTGTACTCAGGTCTGAGCCGCAGTCCCTCGACTTCCGTGAGCTGTGTCGAAGTTGGTGAGTCAGCCGCCCCCTTCCCCATGCTGTTTTCCACTCTGACTGTGACGAAGGTGAGGGCGACAGCACATTGGAGGCCCCCTTCATGCCTCCTCTCCATCCAGGACTGCATCCGTCACCCACAATGCAGATGGCAGCCCGCCCCGTGCCTGGTCAGCACAGGCGAGCTCCGGCCTGGCCCCTGTCTCGGTGCGGACGGCGCCCTGCGTGGCCTCCTGCTCTTTCTGGCCTGGGCCCAGCCCCCTCCACGTCCGCGGCTCCTGGAGCATTTGCGGTGCACCAAGGCCCACCCTCAGGGCGCCCGGCCTGTGCAGGAGGTGGCCAGGGGAGAGGGCGATGCACCGGAGGCTGGGCTTTGCTGCTCGGGCTGAGACTTTCTGTGCCCCTCTGCTTTCACCATGGAGCTCTGCCCCACCTCTGGGTCACAGGCTGGGTTTTCTTTGGTTCATTTCCCTGTAAGAAGAAGCCCTCGGCTGGTGGGAGGAGGCTGGCTGCTTGGGAGCAAGCCGGGGCCCTGAACCCCTCTGATGGCGACTTGCTTCCTGCCTCTGCCTCAGTCTCTGCCTCTGCCTCAGTCTCTGCCTCAGTCTCTGCCTCAGTCTCTGCCTCAGGCTCTGCCTCTGCCTCGGCCTCAGTCTCTGCCTCTGCCTCTGCCTCAGTCTCTGCCTCTGCCTCAGTCTCTGCTCTGCCTCAGTCTCTGCCTCAGTCTCTGCCTCAGTCTCTGCCTCTGCCTCAGTCTCTGCCTCAGTCTCTGCCTCTGCCTCTGCCTCAGTCTCTGCCTCAGTCTCTGCCTCAGTCTCTGTCTCTGCCTCGGCCTCAGTCTCTGCCTCTGCCTCTGCCTCAGTCTCTGCCTCTGCCTCTGCCTCAGTCTCTGCCTCTGCCTCTGCCACTGCCTCTGCCTCGGCCTCAGTCTCTGCCTCATTCTCTGCCTCAGTCTCTGCCTCTGCCTCTGCCTCTGCCTCAGTCTCTGCCTCTGCCTCAGTCTCTGCCTCAGTCTCTGCCTCTGCCTCTGCCTCATTCTCTGCCTCTGCCTCATTCTCTGCCTCATTCGCTGCCTCAGTCTCTGCCTCTGCCTCTGCCTCATTCTCTGCCTCAGTCTCTGCCTCTGCCTCATTCTCTGCCTCAGTCTCTGCCTCTGCCTCAGTCTCAGTCTCTGTCTCTGCCTCAGTCTCAGTCTCAGTCTCAGTCTCAGTCTCAGTCTCTGTCTCTGCCTCTGCCTCTGCCTCTGCCTCTGCCTCAGTCTCTGCCTCTGCCTCATTCTCTGCCTCAGTCTCTGCCTCTGCCTCTGCCTCCGTCTCAGTGTCTGCCTCTGCCTCTGCCTCTGCCTCTGCCTCAGTCTCTGCCTCTGCCTCATTCTCTGCCTCAGTCTCTGCCTCTGCCTCTGCCTCCGTCTCAGTGTCTGCCTCTGCCTCTGCCTTAGTCTCAGTCTCAGTCTCAGTCTCTGTCTCTGCCTCAGTCTCAGTCTCAGTCTCAGTCTCAGTCTCTGTCTCTGCCTCTGCCTCTGCCTCTGCCTCTGCCTCAGTCTCTGCCTCTGCCTCAGTCTCTGCCTCAGTCTCTGCCTCTGCCTCTGCCTCAGTCTCTGCCTCAGTCTCTGCCTCTGCCTCGGCCTCAGTCTCTGCCTCTGCCTCAGTCTCAGTCTCTGCCTCTGCCTCTGACTCTGCCTCTGCCTCAGTCTCTGCCTCAGTCTCAGTCTCAGTCTCTGCCTCTGCTTCTGCCTTAGTCTCTGCCTCAATCTCAGTCTCTGTCTCTGCCTCAGTCTCAGTCTCTGTCTCTGTCTCTGCCTCTGCCTCTGCCTCAGTCTCTGCCTCTGCCTCAGTCTCTGCCTCTGCCTCTGACTCTGCCTCTGTCTCTGCCTCAGTCTCTGCCTCTGTCTCTGCCTCTGTCTCTGTCTCTGCCTCAGTCTCAGTCTCAGTCTCTGCCTCTGCCTCTGCCTCCGTCTCAGTCTCTGCCTCTGCCTTAGTCTCAGTCTCAGTCTCAGTCTCTGTCTCTGCCTCAGTCTGTCTCAGTCTCAGTCTCTGCCTCTGCTTCTGCCTCTGCCTCAATCTCTGCCTCAGTCTCTGCCTCTGCCTTAGTCTCTGCCTCAGTCTCAGTCTCTGCCTCTGCCTCAGTCTCTGTCTCTGTCTCAGTCTCAGTCTCTGTCTCAGTCTCAGTCTCTGCCTCAGTCTCTGCCTCTGCCTTAGTCTCTGCCTCAGTCTCAGTCTCAGTCTCAGTCTCAGTCTCTGTCTTTGTCTCAGTCTCAGTCTCTGCCTCAGTCTCTGCCTCTGTCTCTGCCTCTGTCTCTGTCTCTGTCTCAGTCTCAGTCTCTGCCTCAGTCTCTGCCTCTGCCTTGGCCTCAGTCTCTGCCTCTGCCTCAGTCTCTGCCTCTGTCTCTGCCTCTGCCTCAGTCTCTGCCTCAGTCTCTGCCTCTGCCTCTGCCTCAGTCTCTGCCTCAGTCTCTGCCTCAGTCTCTGCCTCTGCCTCTGCCTTAGTCTCTGCCTCTGCCTCAGTCTCTGCCTCTGCCTCTGCCTCTGCCTCAGTCTCTGCCTCTGCCTCATTCTCTGCCTCAGTCTCTGCCTCTGCCTCTGCCTCCGTCTCAGTGTCTGCCTCTGCCTCTGCCTTAGTCTCAGTCTCAGTCTCAGTCTCTGTCTCTGCCTCAGTCTCAGTCTCAGTCTCAGTCTCAGTCTCTGTCTCTGCCTCAGTCTCTGCCTCTGCCTCTGCCTCAGTCTCTGCCTCTGCCTCAGTCTCTGCCTCAGTCTCTGCCTCTGCCTCTGCCTCTGCCTCAGTCTCTGCCTCAGTCTCTGCCTCTGCCTCGGCCTCAGTCTCTGCCTCTGCCTCAGTCTCAGTCTCTGCCTCTGCCTCTGACTCTGCCTCTGCCTCAGTCTCTGCCTCAGTCTCAGTCTCAGTCTCTGCCTCTGCTTCTGCCTTAGTCTCTGCCTCAGTCTCAGTCTCTGTCTCTGCCTCAGTCTCAGTCTCAGTCTCTGTCTCTGTCTCTGCCTCTGCCTCTGCCTCAGTCTCTGCCTCTGCCTCAGTCTCTGCCTCTGCCTCTGACTCTGCCTCTGTCTCTGCCTCAGTCTCTGCCTCTGTCTCTGCCTCTGTCTCTGTCTCTGCCTCAGTCTCAGTCTCAGTCTCTGCCTCTGCCTCCGTCTCAGTCTCTGCCTCTGCCTTAGTCTCAGTCTCAGTCTCAGTCTCAGTCTCTGTCTCTGCCTCAGTCTGTCTCAGTCTCAGTCTCTGCCTCTGCTTCTGCCTCTGCCTCAATCTCTGCCTCAGTCTCTGCCTCTGCCTTAGTCTCTGCCTCAGTCTCAGTCTCTGCCTCTGCCTCAGTCTCTGTCTCTGTCTCAGTCTCAGTCTCTGTCTCAGTCTCAGTCTCTGCCTCAGTCTCTGCCTCTGCCTTAGTCTCTGCCTCAGTCTCAGTCTCAGTCTCAGTCTCTGTCTTTGTCTCAGTCTCAGTCTCTGCCTCAGTCTCTGCCTCTGTCTCTGCCTCTGTCTCTGTCTCTGTCTCAGTCTCAGTCTCTGCCTCAGTCTCTGCCTCTGCCTTGGCCTCAGTCTCTGCCTCAGTCTCTGCCTCTGTCTCTGCCTCTGTCTCTGTCTCTGTCTCAGTCTCAGTCTCTGCCTCAGTCTCTGCCTCTGCCTTGGCCTCAGTCTCTGCCTCAGTCTCTGCCTCAGTCTCTGCCTCAGTCTCTGCCTCTGCCTCTGCCTTAGTCTCTGCCTCAGTCTCAGTCTCAGTCTCTGCGTCTGCCTTAGTCTCAGTCTCAGTCTCAGTCTCAGTCTCTACCTGTGCCTCAGTCTCAGTCTCTGTCTCTGTCTCTGCCTCTGCCTCTGCCTCAGTCTCTGCCTCAGTCTCTGCCTCTGCCTCAGTCTCTGCCTCAGTCTCTGCCTCTGCCTCTGCCTCAGTCTCTGCCTCAGTCTCAGTCTCAGTCTCTGCCTCTGCCTTAGTCTCAGTCTCAGTCTCAGTCTCAGTCTCTGCCTCTGCCTCAGTCTCTGCCTCAGTCTCAGTCTCTGCCTCAGTCTCTGCCTCTGTCTCTGTCTCTGTCTCAGTCTCAGTCTCTGCCTCAGTCTCTGCCTCTGTCTCTGCCTCTGTCTCTGTCTCTGTCTCAGTCTCTGCCTCAGTCTCTGCCTCTGCCTTGGCCTCAGTCTCTGCATCTGCCTCTGCCTCTGCCTCAGTCTCTGCCTCTGCCTCTGCCTCTGCCTCAGTCTCTGCCTCTGCCTCTGCCTCTGCCTCAGTCTCTGCCTCTGCCTCAGTCTCTGCCTCAGTCTCTGCCTCAGTCTCTGCCTGTGCCTCAGTCTCAGTCTCTGCCTCTGCCTCTGCCTCAGTCTCTGCCTCAGTCTCTGCCTCTGCCTCTGTCTCTGCCTCAGTCTCTGCCTCTGCCTCAGTCTCTGCCTCAGTCTCTGCCTCTGCCTCAGTCTCTGCCTCAGTCTCTGCCTCAGTCTCAGTCTCTGCCTCAGTCTCTGCCTCAGTCTCTGCCTCTGCCTCAGTCTCTGCCTCAGTCTCTGCCTCAGTCTCAGTCTCTGCCTCTGCCTCTGCCTCAATCTCTGCCTCAGTCTCTGCCTCTGCCTCAGTCTCTGCCTCAGTCTCTGCCTCTGCCTCAGTCTCTGCCTCTGCCTCAGTCTCTGTCTCTGTCTCTGTCTCAGTCTCAGTCTCTGTCTCTGCCTCTGTCTCTGCCTCAGTCTCTGCCTCTGCCTCAGTCTCTGCCTCATTCTCTGCCTCAGTCTCAGTCTCTGCCTCTGCCTCAGTCTCTGTCTCTGTCTCTGTCTCAGTCTCAGTCCCTGTCTCTGTCTCAGTCTCTGTCTGTCTCTGCCTCTGCCTCTCTCTCTCTCTCTCTCTCTCTCTCTCTCGGTGCTGGGTCTCTGTGTCTCTCGTTCCTGAACCTTCCCAGCATGCTGTTGGGAACTGGCTTATTTTCTTGTTCTTTGTACATATTTAGATGTCGCATTTTTCACCTCTGTTAATTCCTCTACCTACTTTCTGACTTCCACAAACACGTTGCTGCCTCTGGCCTGCGGCTGCCGTCCCCTGGTCCTCTTCCCCGTGGAGGTCTGTGGTCCCCACGTTCTCGTCCCCCCTCTGCAGGGGCGAGTGGGCTGAGCATGCGGGGTCCGGGAGGCTGTGTCTCCCTGCCAGTCTTGGTGCATTCTGATCTTATTTTGAAAGTAAGGCAGCCATTTCATAAACATGTATGAAAATACCTCCTGTTTATTAACAGAAAATGTGGCTGCTCTGTGGGGCGCTGTGTGAAAGGGAGCGTATTTTAATTTGCGAGGAGAGGATAATGGGCACTGTCACCCTGGTCTCGCCCATCGCCCAGGTGCAGGTAGGATCGGGGCATGGAGGACAGCAAGCTTCCTTTCAGCGTGGCTGGGCAGCCAGAGGAGAAGGGAGCCCTGGCGCGTCACCCAGAGGTTGCGTGGGTGTCAGCCGCTGTTGGTGGCTCCTTGACCTGGATGCCTGGCGTTCTGCAGACAGCAGATCTGTGTGGATGCCCTGGCTTTGATGTGTGGCCTCATGGAGATGCAGCCCCAGGCTGACCGGCTGCAGCCCTGGACATGTCGATCACAGGGGATCCGAGGGCTGGAAACTCCAGACCATGCTTTTTCCCGGGTGGCGTCGGATGCCCAGGCCACGCTGAGGTGCATGTGTTGTCCAAGTCTGGAAACACAAGTGTTTTCTGCAAGCGAAGGGCTCATTTCTGGAGTGCTGGCCTGTGTACTAGAGGCGGCCCACAGTGCTGCAGCCTGCCAATCAAAAGCAGCCAGCAATGTCATTCAAGGTCAGAGATGCCAGGACTTGCCAATCAAAGCCGGCCGGCGTTCGTGTCCACTTGTCAGCGTGGGCAGAGGTCTCCCTCGGTGGTGAGGCTGGTGCGGAATGGGAGCAGAGGCCGCCCCTGGCCAGCATGTGCAGGAGCCCACCTGGGTCTCTCCGTCCCTGGGGACAGAGGCGGGAGAGGGGAAGGCAGCAACAATGCTCTTAAACATGTACTGACTGCGAATTCTAAAAGCAAGCACGGTGGCTGATTCATTACACATAGTTGTTGAATATCATTTGCTTAGAATCTGTCAATATAAAAGGATAACAAATAAAAATTAGAAATATAATTTTATATCTAAAAAGAGACATCACCTTTAAACATTTCGTATGTGGTATTCAGTCTGCTTTCCAGCCTTCGCTCGGTCATTCCTGTCTTCTTTAATTTTCACCAGCAAAGATTAGCTTCTCACTGATAGAAAGCAAGGCCAATTTTATGACATGCAAGCATTACAGAGTACCGCTGGGAAATTTTCGGTTTCTGCATCTGGAAGACAGAGATGATGGAAACATTAAGTTCTGTATTTCAGTAGAGTCTCGGTGGAGTTTCAAACCTGAGCCCTCTCTCGGGGTAAGGGGACAATTCATCATCATCACGAACATTTGCCATTCAAAGAGATCGCAGCTGCAGATCCTGGGTTGGGCAGATGTTCAAAGCTCAGTCAGTGTCTCCCTTGTGGCCAAACTTCAGGGAGTCACGTCTGGTTGTCCTGCTCATCCGTGGTAAGACTTCTGGATATTCCTGTGCACCCACGTGTGCAGCATTATAAATCCAGACAGTTTGACTAAAACTCCTGGAACTCATCTGGACATCACAATAATGTAAGTGTAAGAAGCTGCTTTAGTCATATTCTCATTTAGTCAGTAAGGTACATTAACCATAGAATTTTTAAAAGTTCATGGAAATCAAAGGCCAAAATGAGGTGAAAGCTATGTGTTCTGGGTGTGAACCCTAAATGGGGATTTTATATTTGTGGAACAGTGAGTGGGAAATGCACATTTAGTGTGGGGCGAACGGCCTGGGGCTTCAGGGTTGGGGAGGTCCCACTGAGCTCGTGTCTCGTTTTGCGGGTGGTGGCACTTGTGGCACAGATGGTGGCAGAGCCGTGTGCTAGGAGGTCCTGCCTTTCATCCTGGCCTCCTTCGCTACAGAGCTTGTGGGAGCCCAATCTCTGCAGTGCCCTCGGGAAGCGTTGTGGTAGAGATGCGGTTCCTGAGGATGCTTAGGGGATGGAAGGAAGAGGTTTAGGAACCCAAAGGAGATGGGCGAAGGTGAGAGGAAATGCTCGGCACAGCCGGGGCCACTCGGGGAGGGACACGTGGCAGCCCTGGGGTTGGAGAAAGGGTGAAAGACAGGAATCTGCGAATTACAGATGGAAGCAAAGTGCTCTCTTGAAAATGGGCTGTCCTTTCTCTCAAGCTTGGATTTAAGTAGCTACGAGTAGCAGCTTCTCCCGGCTAAGTACTGTTTTGGAGATGACAGAGCTGGGACCTGGAAAAAGCCAGTGCCGGTTTGGAGCTGTGGCCAACTTGCTGATAGTAGGGTACGGGATGAGGTGCAAGCCCGGGAAAGCCGATCATATTTTCCTTCCTTTCTCAGACACCCCGATAAACACCCCTTGGCTGGGAGGAAAGATAAGAATCCATGAAGACAAAGGGGAGGGAGCCACGTGTGAGTGGCACTTTCCCCGACGAGGAGGGACGGCCCAGACGCGTGGGCAGCTGGTTCCTCCCGTGGCGCCCGATCCCGAGGGCAGCGTGTCCTTCGGACTCAGAGGTCATCGCACCTCTAGAGTTAAACAGAGAGGGAGAAACCTGCCACACTGGCCTGCTCCTGAGCACACGGTCGCCTGGCCTGTGAGGCCTTAGGCTAAGGATGTCGCGTTCTCTCGTCTTCTCTGACCTACAAACTAGTAGTTGCTCCTAGATGCGACTATAAGGTGTGATGGAAATAATACAGTGTGAGCTTAAATTTTAAAAAATGTATTGCAGTAAAAGGCATGTTGCCCTCTCAAAGTTCTCCTCATTGCAAACACACTCATCCCAGGGGTCTTGCCCCTTTCTGCAGCAGTTCTGGAGTCCTCTTTCCTGAGCGCCTTTATTGTGCTGTCATGGCTTCTTTCATGTCCTGAATTGACTCAAAACATTTACTTTTATGGTCATTTTGACTTTGGGGAAGAGCCAGAAATCGCACAGTGCTAGATCTCAATAAGGTGGATGAGGACGCAGCGTCATGTTTTTATGAGCTGCCTTTCCACTGGATGGCACTGGGCAGCAGCAGTCACTGTATTAATATCACACCTCGTAAAAACACCCAGAAAGAGGACTCCAGAACTGCTGCAGAAAGAGGCAAGAATGATGGGATGAGTGTGTTTGAAGCGAGGGGGAGGATTTCGAGGGGGATTCAGGGCAATGTATCTTTCAGTGTGATACATTTTTATAATTTAAGCATTCAACATATATTTCGATCATCCCGTGTATCCTGTGTATATATACTGTGTATATGTTTGTGTCTGTGGATACAGGTATGTACATTTGGTTATTTACTAATACAGCCCTGAGGGGAATCACAGTTGAGGGTTTCTGGGAGGGGCAGCAGGACTTTCTGGGGAACCCTAATGCCCAGTCTCAAGAATGTTACACAGAGGTGGCAGGGAAATGTTGTCTGGGGACATGGCTGGGGCGGGCCCGAGGCTGAGGGACGGCGAGGCTGAGACACACAGGGAGCCATGCAGCCTGCTTTCAGAGGAGCTTCTGTTTCTGGGGTGCACTGCCCTGGCATTTGTGGGGCTTCGCTGCAGTGGCGCAGAGGGGAGAGATGCTCTTTCTGCCCCACACCTGTGTCACTGGGGAGCGCAGGGGTGGGGAGCAGGCCTGGGAGGTCCGTGCCCATGGAACAGGGAGGTCTGCTATGTGGACATGGCGTGCAGGACCTGCATCACACCAGCGATCACCTGAGCCAGTGAGCGAGCCCCAGTGAGCGGCATGGGAGATGGCAGGGGACAAAGCCAGGAGCCCTGAGATTGATGTGAAAGGGAATCTTCAAAATCCCTAACCCGCCGGCAGTGCTGTGGCGCAAGTGCTCGAGACACCTGCTCGGCGGAGCCTTCACTCCCCTCCTTTCCTTGTGAATCGTCCATGTGTAGCCAGCTTCCATGCGTGCATGGGGCGCACCCCGGGCTCACAGCTGGTGAGAGGCGAGCGTCACCGAACAACACAGGTCTGTCCCTCTGGCCTCTGCCTCGAAGCCCCTCAGCGCCGAGCTCCCCTCTTCGTCCCTTGGCCCGGTGCCTGGGAAGGCCGGAGGAAGGGAGCAGGCGCACTGAAGCCCGAGAAGTCAGGGCAGCACCAGGCCTGGAGAAAGCCATGTGGGAAGGACCTGGGGAGCAGCGGCTGCTGGTGCAGGAAGGGGCAGGGTGAAGCCAGAAGCCAGGCTCTTGGAGTGGCCGGTCACCCTGGCCCCGCAGGGAGCCCCTGATTGTGAATGCGGCTCTGGGCTTCACTTCCGGTCTACAGGAGGACTCATCTCCCACACAGAAGAGCGGGCCCAGGTCTCCTGACCCAAGAGGGAGCTCCCCGGCTGGTTTGCTCTTGCGTTTATCCACTCATCTGCTCAGCCAGATCGTCAAATCCTACTACGTATCAGGCCCTCTCCTGGTTGCAAAAGACACAACAGTGAGAGTGGCCAGGATTTTCCCCGGTGCTGACGGAGACAGACGCCGAGACACAGAAATAAAAGTCCATAGAAGAGGGCCGTGGTGGAGATGTCCCCGGAGGGGCACACAAGAGGGATGAGGCCTGAGCCGTGCATCTAAGAGAACGAGAGGGTTCTGGTGAGAGAAGAGAAGGAGAAGGAGAGAATGACAGGGCAGACGGACGGCAAGGGTACCGTCGATGGGGCCACCTCAGCTCGGACCTGCAGGGCGCCTGTGGGAAGCCGAGGCCCCTGGAGCTCCTCTGGGTGGCCGGGAGAACCTCGTCTCCCTTTCCACCATTAATGGAGCATCCACCTCCTTGCTCGATTATGTTTAGCCTGAGACTGAGACGCCAGCCTTTCATCAGGGACACACGAGTGCTTTCAAGTCCGGCTGTGGTGGGGGGGTAGGCAGAGCTGCACGGGTAGCCCTAACCTTGGCAGAAGCCACTCGTGGAAACTGGGGCCTCTGCTGGGTCTCCACTGGCTTCTCCGGTCACTGCTCTGCTTTTGGAGCAGTTCCAGCCGGACTCTGGAGGGAGGGGAGGCTTCAGGTGCTGGAGGAAAGACGGGCCCTTCAGGGGAAACTGGAACAAAACCAAAGGTGTGCAAATATTGCATAGAGATCGTGCAGTGTTTGCTGGGCTGGAGTGGAAGGAAAGCGAATCTGGTGCTTCAGGAGAGAGGTCAGCAAGGCGCAGTGGGGCCAGGCTGCATCCTGCCTGCCTGCCTGAGATAACGTCCAGGTCCCGGTCCTAACCTTACACCCAACGTTTGCCACGGACATCACCGTTACCTTAGGACTAGAGATAAGCTCTGTTCAGAAAGATCTCCAGGAATGGTCTTTATGTTTCATTTTCTCACTGAAAACAGCCGGATTTGCTCCATCTTCAAAGAGTGTGATTATGTGAAATTAAATGAAGCCCGCAGCGAGCTGCATTTGTTTTTCTAAATGGGCAACGTCGCCCAGGAGCCTGTGCCAGCGCGTGGATCTGGTGCCCACGAGGCCAGCCCTGCCTGAAGCCTTCTACCAAGGCCCCCGACGGTCAGCTCGGGAGCGGCATGGGCGTTTCTCCTCTTTCGGTAACTCCTGCTTCCACAGGAGGCGTTAGCCTGCTTTCTCCTTCGCCTCAGGGCAGTCAAGTGTGAGGCCCGGGCTGGGCAGCGCTGCAGGCCTCTGTCCACCCCGGCTTACTTTGCCTCAGCGACCCCCGTGCTCCTGCGCTGTCCGGGCCGCTGGGCAGCTTCGCTGAGGCTGAACCCGGGGCAGGGGCTCCGGCCCGGACCCTGTTTGCCCCCTCTGTGACCCTGGGCGCCACCTCCTGAGCAGCAGGCTCCTGCTCTGGCCTTCGGCGGTCGCTCGAGGCTTCGGTGGGGTGACGTTCAGGTGTGCCGAGTGCCTGGCTCGTTTCTCCAGCCCGTGGCCGTGCTCAGCCAACCGCGGTACTTCACGGTCATCGGAAACGGCCACAGGACATGTGGTCCCAGAGGAAGCGTGCGGTGACCGAAGAGGTGGCAGAGGAGGGGTCAGCAGCGGGATAGGACCTCCGCCCCCCGGCGGGTTGTCCCCCACCCGCCCCGCTGCCCTGCAGCCTCGCCTGGGGCGGGTTCCAGCCCTGCTCTCGGGCCGGGGAAGCCTCTTCCTACTTCGGCCTCTGTTCTGGAACAAACGTGCGCCGACACCACAAAGACGAGACGGGGCGAGGGCCCGGGGCTCGGAAGCAAGGGGACGCGCAGACGGAGCGCCGCGGGGAAGAGCCACGGGTGGCCCCCACAGCGGGTCCCCACCGGGAAGCTCCGGACGCCCCGCTGTGCACGGTGGGCGCCACAGCGGCCGGAAGAACGCAAGGACCACGGCTCTCAGGCGGGGAAGATCGGGACCTGCTCCCCAGTGCCTCCTCCTCGTTCCCTCCCCGTCCTTCGTCTGTGCGCATCTGTCTGTCGATCCGTCTGTCATCTGTCTGTCTGTCATCTATGTGTCTGTATCTGTCTATAGTCACGTATTCATCTACTGTCCATCTATCGTCTGTCCATTAATCTATCGTCCGTCTATAACCTGCCTACTGATCTATGTATCTATCAATCTTCTACCACGTATCTATCAATCCATCCATCATCTATTAATGATATCTATCAATCATGTATCCATCTACTGTCCATCTATCGTCTGTCTGTAATCATCTATGTTTCTATCTATTAATCTATGTATCTATCGATCATCTATCATGTACCCATCTATCGTTCGTCTACCTATCATCTATCCCTCCATCCCCCGTCTATCCCTCTCCCTATCCCCTACCATCTATCCCTCTATCCCCCGTCTATCCCTCTCCCTCTCCCTATCCCCTATCATCTATCCCTCTATCCCCCGTCTATCCCTCTCCCTCTCCCTATCCCCTATCATCTATCCCTCTATTCCCCCGTCTATCCCTCTCCCTCTCCCTATCCCCTACCATCTATCCCTCTATCCCCCCGTCTATCCCTCTCCCTCTCCCTATCCCCTATCATCTATCCCTCTATCCCCCCGTCTATCCCTCTCCCTCTCCCTATCCTCTATCATCTATCCCTCTATCCCCCCGTCTATCCCTCTCCCTATCCTCTATCATCTATCCCTCTATCCCCCGTCTATCCCTCTCCCTATCCCCTATCATCTATCCCTCTATCCCCCATCTATCCCTCTCCCTCTCCCTATCCTCTATCATCTATCCCTCTATTCCCCCGTCTATCCCTCTCCCTATCCTCTATCATCTATCCCTCTATCCCCCGTCTATCCCTCTCCCTATCCCCTATCATCTATCCCTCTATCCCCCGTCTATCCCTCTCCCTCTCCCTATCCCCTATCATCTATCCCTCTATCCCGTCTATCCCTCTCCCTCTCCCTATCCCCTATCATCTATCCCTCTATCCCTCGTCTATCCCTCTCCCTCTCCCTATCCCCTATCATCTATCCCTCTATTCCCCCGTCTATCCCTCTCCCTCTCCCTATCCTCTATCATCTATCCCTCTATTCCCCCGTCTATCCCTCTCCCTCTCCCTATCCTCTATCATCTATCCCTCTATCCCCCGTCTATCCCTCTCCCTATCCCCTATCATCTATCCCTCTATCCCCCGTCTATCCCTCTCCCTCTCCCTATCCCCTATCATCTATCCCTCTATCCCCCGTCTATCCCTCTCCCTCTCCCTATCCCCTATCATCTATCCCTCTATCCCCCGTCTATCCCTCTCCCTATCCCCTATCATCTATCCCTCTATCCCCCGTCTATCCCTCTCCCTCTCCCTATCCTCTATCATCTATCCCTCTATCCCCCCGTCTATCCCTCTCCCTCTCCCTATCCCCTATCATCTATCCCTCTATCCCCCGTCTATCCCTCTCCCTATCCCCTATCATCTATCCCTCTATCCCCCTGTCTATCCCTCTCCCTATCCCCTATCATCTATCCCTCTATCCCCCCGTCTATCCCTCTCCCTCTCCCTATCCCCTATCATCTCTCCTTCTATCCCCCGTCTATCCCTCTCCCTCTCCCTATCCCCTATCATCTATCCCTCTATCCCCCCGTCTATCCCTCTCCCTCTCCCTATCCTCTATCATCTATCCCTCTATCCCCCGTCTATCCCTCTCCCTATCCCCTATCATCTATCCCTCTATCCCCCGTCTATCCCTCTCCCTATCCCCTATCATCTATCCCTCTATTCCCCCGTCTATCCCTCTCCCTCTCCCTATCCCCTATCATCTATCCCTCTATTCCCCCATCTATCCCTCTCCCTCTCCCTATCCCCTATCATCTATCCCTCTATCCCCCGTCTATCCCTCTCCCTATCCCCTATCATCTATCCCTCTATCCCCCGTCGATCCCTCTCCCTATCCCCTATCATCTATCCCTCTATTCCCCCGTCTATCCCTCTCCCTCTCCCTATCCCCTATCATCTATCCCTCTATCCCCCGTCTATCCCTCTCCCTCTCCCTATCCCCTATCATCTATCCCTCTATCCCCCCATCTATCCCTCTCCCTCTCCCTATCCTCTATCATCTATCCCTCTATTCCCCCGTCTATCCCTCTCCCTCTCCCTATCCCCTATCATCTATCCCTCTATCCCCCCATCTATCCCTCTCCCTCTCCCTATCCTCTATCATCTATCCCTCTATTCCCCCGTCTATCCCTCTCCCTCTCCCTATCCCCTATCATCTATCCCTCTATCCCCCGTCTATCCCTCTCCCTCTCCCTATCCCCTATCATCTATCCCTCTATCCCCCCATCTATCCCTCTCCCTCTCCCTATCCTCTATCATCTATCCCTCTATTCCCCCGTCTATCCCTCTCCCTCTCCCTATCCCCTATCATCTATCCCTCTATCCCCCATCTATCCCTCTCCCTCTCCCTATCCCCTATCATCTATCCCTCTATCCCCCATCTATCCCTCTCCCTCTCCCTATCCCCTATCATCTATCCCTCTATCCCCCCGTCTATCCCTCTCCCTCTCCCTATCCCCTATCATCTATCCCTCTAGCCAGCCCCCTGTCTATGCCTCTCCCTATCCCCCATCTATCTATCCATCTATCCATCTATCTTTCTATCATCTACCCATCTACCCCTCTATCATGCATCTCCCTGCCCACCCACTCACCCTGCCGCCTCTGCTGACCGCGTGCCTGGCTCTGTGGCGCTGGAAGGAGCGAGTGCCCACCACGTGCTTGTTTTGTGAGGCTCACTGGCCTGGGAAACAGCTCTTAGGTTTGCCAGTTGTTCTCAGTCGAGGTCCCACATCCTGGAGCTGAGGCTGGGCCAGCTCCGAGAAGTGGGACCTTGTCCCCGTGGAGGTGACAGTCCCTTCTCTGGCCCTGGAACTTTGGTCCCCTAGGGCCTCACTTTACACAGGCACCTGGCCTGGTGCGATTCCCTCCAGACCTCCAGGTCCTGCCTTCCCAAGGTGACCGACCCCAGGCTCCTGCGATCTAATGACTCTACTGCAGATGTTACCTGCCTCACCTGGCACAGCGTCTTTCTGTGGTGCGGCTCGCTGTCCCAGGACCCTTGATCATGGTAGACACTGCATCTTTAGTCACCAGTCACCATATAGTGTCACTTCTTTCCAGTAAGGAATTTGTACTTACAACTCCCTATCTCTCCATCTTGCTTAAAACAACCAAGCTGGGCATGGTGGCATATACTTGTAATCCTAGCAATCTGGGAGGCTGAGGCAGAGGAACCTCAAGCTCTGGCCCTGCCTAGGTGACTCATCGACTTAAAATAAAAAGGGTGGGGCGAGGTATAGTTCAGTGTGAAGGCCCAAAGTTCAATCCCCAGTATCATAAAAAAGAAACAATCAGATATCTTCTTCTAACGATGTACAGTGATGGATAAAACTCGTTATGTGTCCTTTTCTCCTTCAGAAGTTCACATTTTAGTGGGCAAAAACGATTCTGTGAAGTTCTGGCAAAAGGAGTAGGTGATAATTTGATAATAATGGGAATTTGGGGCATCAGAGATGGTATGTGTATGTGTATGTGTGTGTGTGTACGTGTTTGTGTGTTGCTGTGGTATGTGTGTGTGTACACAGGGAGGCAGGCAGCCTTGCTGCAACTTCCGAACACTGAGTTCCTACCTGCAGGTGGCCACTTCCTCTGGACCAGGGTTTCATTTCCTTGCAGTGGAAACTTCTAGATCTTTCCTGCCCTGGCAAGGGTGGGAGGGCCGTGGGGTGGCATCTTGCTCAGCGCCTGTGATTACTGTTCCTCTGGGGACCTCAGCAAAGCCCCTCACTGCTCTCCCTCCGGTCCCATCCCTGGCCGCATCAGGACGCCCCTGGGCAGGGCGAGGACTCAGTTGGCCCAGGATGGCAGCTGGCCCTGCCCGCGAGCACAGCTTGCTCTAGAGTTTGAGTGACTCTGATGCCCACTCCGGGCCTGGCTCGTCCTGCAGGGAGCTCTCGCTGTCCTCGACCTTGCCTGCCCTCCTCCTTGCATCCCCAGCTCCTCTTCCGTCACCTGTCCCTCAGTCTCCGGAGTGACCACGAGTCTGGTTGAATTCTGGCCCCTGACGTGACGTCCTTTCTCTGACAGGCCAGTCGTCTGTCTCTGCAGGACCTCTGCCTGTCCTCGGAGAGAGCCCTCAGGCGCACGTGTCCCTCTCCCATCTCCTCCCCCTGAAGCTGCTCAGGGAGCCACACCCCATCCCGCTGAATCACTCAAGGTGCCCTGGAAATACCGGCCCTTTGCGCCTCCTCATGCCATCTGCTGGGGACCATTCTCCCCTTCTGCTTCCTCCCCAGCCCATGGCTAGCCTTGCCCATCCCTGTCTCTCCGTCCCTGCGTCCCTCATCCTTGTATCTCCTGTCCCTTGCTTCTCATGACCCCTTGAGTGCCTCCCAACCTGCGGGTCTTAGCTGCTGCCCCTCCTCTTCTCTGTCCCCCACCTTTGGTCTTGGTGGAAGAGTCATCCACCGGCCCTCGCCCCAGCGCGGTCTGATTGTGTGCACCTCTGCGGGCGCGGGGAGCAAGCACCTTGCTCTTGGACCTCTGCACCCGGAAACCTGGTCCTTTACTCGAGTCCCCGAGTGAAGGAAGGCAGTAGGGGACTCACAGCCAGCCTGCTGCCTGGACGGCTTCTCAGCGATGCAGTGAGAGTCGTGGGGGACACAGAAGCCATGAGTTCTGGCTTACCTTGCTTTTCTTCTCTAGGGTAAAAGGCAAAAGCCTCTGTGGTTCTCCAGAAGTGGACAATTTGGTTAAAAGAATGGGTTGATTTGAAACACATTTGACAGAGTCACACACTGGTTAACATGACCAGGCGGGCAAAATATAAACATTTCAGTTCATCAGGGTTTTACAAATGGATATGTTTTTGTGTCCCATGTAGCATTAGTATATAAACTTGAAATCATTGCACCCACATTCAAGATCTTCCAGGGCTTTGGGGTCTGCTTCCACACCCGGAAGAGTTTTCACAGCACGTTCCCATTTTAAGCGCTTCCTAGATGGGGAAGCGATCCACAGTCCTTCCGCGGGCGGAAGCATCCCGACTGTATGTTTTGCCCTACTTGTGTTGAAAAATTAAATTTGAGCCATAGATAAGAGTTAAATAATTTTTTTTTTTGTGGGTACCGGTGGTCGAACTCAGGACCTCACGGGCCAGCAGGTGCCTGTGCCGCTGAGCGGTATCACCGGCCCTTTTGTCGTATGTGGGTTCCGGGAGTCAAACTCGGGCCCTCGCGCTTGCCAGGCAGGAGCTTATGCCGCTGAGCTGTCTCACCGGCCCAAGAGTTAAATAATTAAAACATTTCCCAAATAATGGAGGCATTGTACTTAATGGAAAATAAGTTTTCATGTCCAAATATGAAGAATAAGTGAAATGGAGAGGTGGGGTCGCCTGGCCTGAGCCTCCTCCTGTCTCCCCTGGGTGAACCATGTGGCCCTGGGGACCCTGAGGGATCCTGGGGACTCCAAGGCATGCTGGGCACTTCAAAGCAGTCTTGGGGACCCCATGGCATCCTGGGGACCCTGAAGGATCATAGGGACCCTGTGGCATCCTGGGGACCCCGAGGCAGGGCTGGGGGCTCTATGCTGTCCTGGGGGGACCCAGGGGCTCAGCTTGAAAACCAGAAGCCACTGTGTCCCTCTAATCTTCTGGGGGTGCAAAGCAGGACCTCGTGAGGCAAACGAGCTGTAATTCCAACAAGTACCCTCACCTTCAGGCCAACGGGGGAAGGAGGACTCCTGACTCCTCCAGATGTGCTTTTCCTGGAGGGAGACGGTGCCATCTTCACTCCTCTGGATATGGTAGAGAAGAAGTAGACTTTGTGCCAGGGGTTGTTTGGCCGATTTAAAACTTGTGGAGTTGGTGGCCTCTCCATCTCGGATGCCTGCCGTCTTGGAGGTGGGGATGCCCGGCTGCTGGAGTCCACACTCACGACTGCTTTCCAGACCTCACAGCCCTGTGAAGCCATGTGAGCCATGCCACCCGGCTGGGTCCCGTGATCTTCGTTCCTAGAAGGTTGGGAGACGTCATCTCCAGTGTCCCCTCTGCTGTGGCTGTTGGAGGACAGGGGATGCTTCCTGCAGCAGAGCTCTGTCCTCATAAAGGCTCCACACCACTTCCCTAGCACAGAGGAGGCTGGCAACCACTTGTCTCAGCTCTAGACTCTCTCACGTGGACAGGCGAGACTCCATACTGTCACACCAACGATGGAGAAAATCTGATCGATGAAGGAAGTATGGGCTTCATCTTTTCATCCTAGGCTTGGCGTACAGTTCTCTGAAATGTAAGCGATGTTCTCATTCAACATATCTTGAGTAGCTAAATTGTGTTATGTTCTGAGCCAGGAATGTGGGGCTAAAGAAATCAATAAGACTTGGTCCTTGACCAAATGAGCCTGTATTCTTGAGGGAGTAAGAATATTGCCTAGAACCAGGGTAGAATACTCGTAAACCAGCGATAGAAATGACCAGGCACTTTACTTGCATTTTCTTCAGTTCTTTTCAACTATCACACCCACTTGATAGATGAGACAGATGAAGATGTAAGGACTTCTCCAAGGTCATTACCGCTATTGGGAATGGATTAGAGTTTGGGCACTGGGATCCTAGCAAGGAAATTATTGCAGAAACCCAGATAGTTGACAAAGTGGTTTGAACTCAGCGGGGACTGTGGGCACAATGGCTGGGCCTGGCTTCGATATGCTGCCTCGCTGACCCTTCCCCTCAAGGGCTCCAGGACCCTTCAAACGTCAGTGTAGAAACCTCCTCTATACAGCTTGTCACTGACTTGAGACTGGGGGCCTGATCCAGGAACAGCCCATCTCCAGACTGAACCAGTGGCCGATGGGATGGTCTGGCACGAAAGCTGTGGCCATTGGCATTGGCCAAAAAATTAGACATTGAACTTGGACAATAAAGAGCTAAACAGAAGTCAGAGTACACGGGGAGAGGAAAGCCAGGGTGAAGCAGAGTCGCTCTATGGGGTGGGGCTTGGACCGTGAGCAATGCGCTCCTGGTGGCAAGATGCTCTGGACCCTGACACACTGTGTCCCAAATGAGCACCAGGCTCCTCCAGTGAGTTCTGATTGTTCTGAGCCCTGGTGTGTGGCCAAGTCAGCATGGCCAAGATTCTGTCGTCTGTAAGTAAACAAAAGTGGAAACTGAACAGCTCATCTAAAGTTGGGGTTGGGAGTAGGAGCCAGATACGGGAAATTTTCTTGAGGAAAACAAGCTCGTAGGACTTGATGACCAATTTTATCATTATTGATTATTTTCAAGAACTAGAGTTATTCAAAGAGAGGCCCCTGCATTTTACAACAAACCTGACAAAAATAAATCTGACACCAAATCAAACCATCCAGAGCCTGAATTTCCAGCAAAATTAAGGAGGTAATAGACTAAAGAAATGATCCGAGGATATAATAACCAGAGGCCACATAAAATGGAAAATGCATCCTGAGAAATTAAGAGAATCAGTATGGTTTGGAGCAACCACGGCTGCACGCGGCCGGAGCTGACTTTGTTTCTCGGCTTCAGCGCGGATTTGTCGCTGCAGATTAACAGCCTCCATCGGGGAGGCGATGGCCCAGCTTAGCCACAGGTGGTGACGTTTACACTCTGCTTACAACCTCAGGGCGAGCGAAAAACGAACCCCGGCCAAGCCAACGGCAGCAAAAGACCAGAACGAACCCTGCCAGCGTGTCCTTCCCAGTCATTCCCGAACGATCGGTTCCATCATGGCTTGGCCGTGAGTGTTAAGTGCCAGCTCTCCCTGGACGCCACGTGTAAGGAAGAGTGAGGACACAAGTGTGTGCATATATGTGCATGTGAGAAGGAGCTGAAAAATATTAGTGGGAGGCATATCAAGCAACCTGCAGAATTCACCTCATGAAAGGGCCCGCTAGTTTGGAAGAAGAATGTAGATTAATAAGTCTCCTTGCTTAAAAAATGAGCTTCAATATTTGTGCGAATCATAGAGTCAAAAGAAAAAAATCGATGGGCTATCAGCGACTGGGGGTGATCACATTCATTTTGCCCTTTGTGGCTGGTGAGATCCATGCTGCAATTACAGAGACGGCTGGCAGCAAAGAGCCTCCGCTGGGCCTCCAGCCCCACATTAATCCAGAGCTCTGTCTTAATGCAGATATGGATCGCCGCGTTCAATAGCCGGCGGCTTGGATGGTGAGGCGGCGGCCCTGGCAGGCCTGGCTTCCAGGAGGTGGGAATATCAAAGCGCCGCTCTGCGAACTGCGGGACAGGGCTGGGGGAGGTGTGGTTGTGTGTTGCTGTTGCGATCTAAAAATCAGATTATAGCAAAGTCAAGGTGGGCGGGTTAGAGAATGTAGGATTGTAGAGCCAGAGAGGACCGCAGAGGTCACCTGGTCCGGCTCCTTCCTTAAAGAGGAGGAAACCGAGGTCCTTAGAGGCTGAAACGTGCGTGTGGCTACTTGGTGAGGCGGCAGAAGAAGCTGCGCTGGAGCGATGTTCCGGGCTTGCATGACTCTCTGTGCTGTTTCCTAGGTCACGCATTGTGCACGCGTGAACGCAGTAGTGAACCCAGGTCTTACCACATCCATGTTGACGTCAACGACCAACGACTCGGGGTTGAGAAGGGCTCCCTCGCGTCACCGGATGTAAGTATGCAGCAACACAGACACAAAGAACAGCTGCTAACATCTTGCCGCCGCGGGACAGGCGAGATCCTGTGTTGGGAGCTGCAGTGGGAGCTTTGTAAGCGGTACAGCGGTGTCCTCTGGTTAGGGTTAAATGTTATTTTGGGGCACACATTTTGGGCCAGACTTCTGTTTTATGCAGTTCTTTGTTACTTATATCAAACTAGACTGGGGACATGTGAGGATAAGTGTCAGTGAGAGTCGGTGCTTTTCATATCTATCTCGTCAGTAAAGACAGCGCCTGGCTCATGGCAGGCGCGCGGTAAGTACTTGTCCCGTGTTGAGTGCTGTATCCGAACCCGTTTACTAAGCCCTTGTCCTCAGAGCGTGGCCTGTGTCCAGTGGCGAGGACTTCCCCTGGGGTCTGTTAGAACTGTGGACAGCAGACCGGGCATTAGAACAGCATCTCCTGCTCTTAGCAAGCTCACTAAAGCTTGGGAAGCCACTCATCTCTCCAACCCTGTCGCAGAAAGTATGGGAGTAACCTGCATGTGGGGCGCTCAGAACGGTTGCTGAATGGCCCTGACATCGTCTATGAAAGTCTCAGGCTGTTTTGCCAGGAAAGAATGATCAGGGCCCTCTCCCCGCAGAACATTCCCTGGAGGGACTGCTCAGGCAGAAGCAGGCCTCCAAGGCCAAGTGTGGTCCCTGCAGCACCCGCCCTGCCTTCCCCCAGCTGTAGTCCTGCTCTGCCCTCTTGCTTCTGGGCCTTTTCTTTCCCTGGCTTGGTCCCTGTGAAGCCTCCTCCTGTCCTCCTTCCCACACCTGTGTCTCCTGATCTCTCTGAGAATGACGGGTTGGACGGAGCACACTTAGTGGCTGAGGCTTGTGCTGGTGAGGAGGCAGCCGCATGCATCTCTCCATGGTGTTCCTGCTATTTGCGACAGTGACCCACCAGCAGTGTTGCCTAGGACAGAAAGATCCATTGCACTGGCTGTGTCCAGGAATACGCTGTGGGCAGCCTGGTTCAGAAGCTGCTTCTGACTTGGTGCTGACCAGTTCATCTCGGCCACCTGCCTGGAGGCCCTGTGTGCACCACGAGAAAATGACAAAAACTGGGGCTGACCTACCCTGTGATGGCTTTAACCCATCATAGCTCTGTTTGTTTTAGGGAGACAGTTTTTCCTAAGCAGAATTTAGATGTTTTCCTTTTTTAAAATTTAATTTAATTTTTTATTTTTTTGGTCTTTTTGAGACAGGATTTCACTATGCAGTTCATGCTGGCCTTGAACTCACAGCAATCCTCCTATCTCAGCCTCTGGCTCTGGGGTTCACAGGAGTCCATGGACATCACAATGTTTTTGATACAATCCATTGAAGAAACACTTGAGTTGAATGAAAGAAAAACATCAAGAATGAGGAGATGCAATATACCAAAAAGTATCTTAACCTGTGAGTCCTCTAAAATTTAGCACTATTTCCATAGCCTTTATTTATAAAAAATGGGGAAAACACCAGCATTAATTCCATGATGAGCACGAGCCAGCAGAATGCTCTGAGATGAATGTTCTCCCAGCTGAAGTATGCTGGGTGTGATGTGGCCACTGGCTTTGTAATTGTACTAAGCTGTTGTTAGTATACATTACACACCCACTGATGGCTAGGGAATATGCCACTGGGAAGTGCAACTCTAGAGCAGGAATGGAAATGAAAACAGGGTGGCCAGTAGGAAGGGAGTAGGTAGATCTGCTCCTGCAGAGGCAAGAACAGATGCTTGGCAGTCCTTATTCTGTGGTTAGCTGTGCATATATTCTATCAGAGAGGTGTTCTATTAGTGCTTAGAGGATTCCTACATTCTACCAGAGATGGTGCTGTTGGTGCTTATGCTTTGCACATATAATACCAAGGTTTGTACTCCATTAATGCTCACCCTTGCATATATTTCACAAATGAGTGTGCTTTATTAGTGCTAACAGTTTGTGTAGAGTCCACAGAAGGATGTGTTCTGGTACTGCTTACACTTTGCATAGTTTCTTCCAAAGATTGTGCTCTGTTATTGCTTACCCTTTGCATATATTATACAAAAGTTTTTGCTGTGGTGAGGGACGCTCTTTGCATAGATTCTACCAAAGGTGGTGCTCTGTGTTTACACACTGCACAGATTCCAGTGAGGTTGTGAGCTGTTAGTGCTCATCTGTAGCATATATTCTACCAGTGAACATGCTCAGTTCACATTTACAGTGGACCCTCGAATTACGAATGGCCTCATATGTGAACAACTTGGGTTACGACCAGAATATTAGGTGTAACTTATAACTGAAGTCTTGAGTTACTACCTGAATGCCAGCTGCTTGTAGGATTATAAACAAAGACCTGTGATGCCAGAAAAGTAAGTGTACGTGTCAGTCTGAGCCCAGATGCGTCTGTTTATGAATGTGATTTTGGTCAGGGCTTTATATAGTCACTATGATTACTGCTATCAAAATGACCCCCAAAAAGCTAGAGAAGAAGCTAAGGAAGGAAGGGAAGGTAAAGAAAGCAATCACAATAAAAAAGAAAAAGGAAATTGTGAAGAAATATGAGACTGGCGTTCATGTGACCAATCTCACTAAAATGTACAGCATGTCAAAATCCACCATCTCAACAATCTTACAGAGAAAAGATTTGTATAAGGAAGCTAGTGTTGCTAGAGGTGTTACTCAAATTAGTAAGTTGCGATCAACAGTGTTAGATGAGGAAGAAAGGCTATTATTAGTGTGGATAAATGAAAGGCAGATAGCAGGTTATAGTCTGAGTCCATAATTTGTGAAAAAGCTAGAGCTATAAGTGCAGATCTTGTAAAGGATAACCCATCAACAAATGATAATGGTGAAACATTTCATGCCAGTAAGGGGTGGTTTCACAATTTTAAAGCGAGAACTGAGGTTCATAGCGTAACTAGGTATGTTGAAGCAGCCAGTGCTAATAAAAGGACTGCTGAGAATTACATACACCACTTCAAAACAAAGACACAGAGACATGGCTTTTGCTCTTATGAAGTTTTTCAACTGTGATGAAACTGGGCTTTTCTGGAAGAGAAGAAAATGCCAGGCCACAAGCCTATGAAGGATAGGCTAAACTTTTTGTTATGTGCCAATGCCAGTGGTGACCTCAAGATAAAGCCTCTCTTGGTTTATCACTCTGAGACCTCTAGAGTGTTCAGAAAACATAAAGTCATGATGACTAGGCTAGGGGTCATATAGAGATATAACACAACAGCCTGGGTAATGAGAGTATATTTTCTTGAGTGGATCAGGGAGGCTTTCTGTCCTACTGTTAAGAAATATCTAGAGAACAAGGGTTTACCACTCAAGGCTCCTCTCATCATGGACAGTGCTCCTGCTCACCCATGAGATTTGGAAGAAGAATTAGCTGAAGAATTCCCATGGCTCTCAGTTGAGTTCCTCTCACCTAATACAACTACTCCACTGCAGCCTATGGCTCAGCAGGTTATAGCTAACTTTAAGAAGCTATACACCAAGGAACTGTTCCTGAAGTGCTTCCAGATGGTCTTATATACAGATTTAACCCTTAAAGAGTTCTGGGAGGAGCATTACAACTTCCTTTCCTGTGTGGGGTTAATTAAGAAATCCTGGGCCAGTGTCTTTCCAAGGACACTGAGATCTGCCTGGAAGAAAGTGTGGCCTAAAATTATACAGGAGAGAGACTTTGAAGGCTGCGTAGAGGGGCTTGAGCCTTCAATTTACCCTGCTGTTGATGACACTGTCACTACAGAAGAATCCATAGGCTTGCAGGTAGACAGTGGTGATGCTGAGGAACTGGTGGAGGGACACTCAGAGGAATCGTTTACAGAGAAACTTCAGCAACTTCCGGCTGAGCAGCAGAGAATGGCAGCTGAGAAGCTTTCTAAAGAGGAGGAGAAATATCAACAATTAGTGCAAAAAGTTCTTCTGAAATAAAGGAAATCCTTATAAAAATGGACAGAGATACAAGCATTTATAGAGAAGGCCCACCAGATGAGAAAAAGCCAATCACTGCATTCCCTTGCTTAATGCCAATGTCATGTCATACTACAGGGCAGTGTTAAAGAAAAGACGAGAAACAGACAACCTTAGACCAGGTTTTAGCTCTGAAAATGTTGAGACCTAGTGAGCAGAAGCAGGTCCTAGTGGGCTACAGACTCCCCCAAGGAGAGAAAGGACCCCAGAGAGCCGGATTCCTGAAGTTCTTATGGAAGGGGCTCTCCTTCCACACAGTAACAACTGCCATCCTTCTTCCTTTCCTGCAAGCCAGGGATGTCAACTTGAATGGCGAGTACAGTGTGAAATTGTGTTTCTGGTAAACTAAGCACATTTTATAACTTTTTGGTAAGTACACTAGGAAAATTATTGGTGTTTCTGGTAAATTACACACTGAAGTGTGCACTCTGGCAATGCTTACACATTACATATTTTCTACCAGGGGTTTCTATTAATGCTTACACTTTGCATTTATTATACCAAAGCTTGTGCTTATGCTTACCACAGATTCTACTCAAGACTGGGCTCTGTTAATGCACAGCAAAAGAAAGAACCTTCGGAGTGAAGAGACAACCTACAGATTGGAAGAAATTTTTGGCAGCTATTTCTCAGACAGAGGGCTAATATCTGGCATATTTAAAGAACTTAAAACATTAGGCACCCTAAAGTAAAAGACCCAATCAAAAAATGGGCAAGTGAAATGAATAGACACTTCTCAGAAGAAGTATGAATGGCCAATAAATACATGAAGAAATTCTCAACATCTCTGGCCATTAGAAAAATGCACATTAAAACAACATAGATTCTTTCTTACTCCAGAAAGAATGGCCATCACCAAGAAATCAAGGCCCAATGCAAGCAAGTAGGCCCATGCCAGCCTCACACTGCCCCCCACCCCTCGCAAGCAAGCAGGCTTGTGCTGGCTCCCCCTGCCCAAGCAAGGCTGTGACCAGCCACCAACTCCAAGCTGGCTCTACGTTTTGCTTCCCCCTGACATGGGGCATGAGAGGTGAGGACTAATCAGTTGACCTGATCCCAGATAAGGAAAATGGGGGAGAGAAGGAAGCAGCCAGATTCTGACACTGTTGACTTTAAGGCCAGCGGTCCCCTTGAGCCCCCACACCATGGCTTGACCCCACGGAGACCAGAGGGCTGGCTGTGCTTCCCATCTACTAATGTGAGCAAGACACACGGTGGCTTGGACGGTAATCCCAGTCTGGGGTGAAGAGCGAGAGGGCACCTCAAAAACTCATAGGCCCTAAACCTAGGGGAAGAAAATCATGATTGGCTGGATTCCAAGATGCAGATCCTGGGAAGAAACCATTCATTCAAAAACACAGAGGAATTTTTTTCTTTGATTCAGTCTTTTTTGATTTTTCTATTTTTTGTTATTTTTCTCTTCCCTTCATCAGCTTTTTTGTCCCCCTCTCCCCTTGACCTTTGTTTCTCTTTTAGTTTCTTTTCTTTCCTTTTCTCTTTGCCTCTTTTGACTTTTTTCTCTTTATTCTTTTTTTTTTTTTTTTTTTGTGGGTACCGGGGGGTCGACCTCAGGACCTTGGGCGCCTGCGCGCCCGTGCCGCTGAGCGATATCACCGGCCCCTTTTTCGTATGTGGGTTCTGGGAGTCGAACTCGGGCCCTCGCGCTTGCCGGGCAGGCGCTTAAGCCGCTGAGCCATCTCACCGGCTCTTTATTCTTATCTTTCTTTTATTTCCCATACTTTGTTCTGTTTTTCTTTTTTCTTCTTTTTTTTTTGTTCAATCTTTCCTGTGACTGTTTTCTAACATGATTGATTTCCTCTTACTCCTCAATAGGATTGCTATATCACTTTTCTTCTTATGTCCCATTGAATAATTTTTCAAATTTTACTGTTTTTATTCTCTGGTCACCCCCCCCCCTTTACTAGTAGGTATAACCATTAAGCTTTATGACTTTCTAGAGAGCTAGTTAGTTGTACTTTATTACTATTAAATACTGTTTATTGTTAGTAGAGGTAAGGTTGTTCCATTCACAGATATTCACTGTAGGCCAATGTTTGGTTTCCCTTAGTATTCGTTCTTTAATTACAGATCTTTTTCCTGTGGTTAAGGGTGGTACATTATCAGCCCTTAGTTTTGGTTGATACTCAGTTTGTCTTTGTCGCTGTATTGTTGCTGATTTTATTACTATAGTCAAGGAGACATACTCATTGCTCTAACTTGGATTTCTTGGGATCCAATATCTGGATTGCTCTGGAGTCATTCACAATACTGTGGCCCGTTCCTGGAGAACTGCGCGCTGGGTGCGACACGCTGCCACTTCCCATCCCATACAAATGGAGGAGCTTGGATCCTGGGACAGAGGCAAAGGTCAATATTAGCCATGCCCAGAGAACATCACTGGAAAGTAGACATTACCTAAAGAGGTGTCTGTGCTAGAATCAAAGCTTCCCCCTCTACTCAACCTGCGAGCCTCAACATAAACAGACAAATGAAAGAACCAACAGGAACGTGAGAAGACAAGGCAACAAAATGCTGCCCCACACCCCAACTCCCCCAAAGATGATCCACAGGGCATCAAAGGGGAGGAAACCAAAAGCCTCACAGCTAAACTATTCAAAATGATATCAGAGGAGATAACAGAACAGACCAGTAGGGGGATTTGGCAAGCTCAAAGAAGATATAAGTAAACAGATAATGGGCCAAATAAACAAAATGATCAAAAGTCTATAGCAGACACAAACGAAAAGATAGCAGAGCTGAAGAAAACAATGCAACACATTAATGACCAGCATAGATGAAAATTAGAGTCCTTAAATGGCTCCAAATAGAAATTCAGGAGATTAGAATTTCTATCGAAAGTATGAGCAGCAGAACTGACCAACGTGAGGACAGTGTCAGAACTGGGAGACAGGGCTGTTGTCGGTGCCCAATTACAGTTAGTGCTTACTGTTTATATATTTTACCAGTGAGCATAAAGTGTACACGTTGCATAGATTCTATGGTGTTCTGTTGTTGCTTACACTTTGTATAGCTTCTCCCAAATGTTTTGCTCTGTTCATGCTTCCCCTTTGCATGTGTTTTGCGGGAGACTGTGGTCTATTTATTCTTAAAATTTGGTTGAATTTAGCGAGAAGTGTCCAGTTAATGCTTACACTTTACATAGATTCCCCAGGACGTGGTATTCTGTTATTGTACGTGTATTATGTAGATTCTCCCAAAGATGTGCACTGTTAATGCTTAACCTTTTCGTGATTCTACCAAAGGTGGGGCTCTGGCGATGCTCACATGTTGCGTAGATTCTTACGAATATTTTGCTCTCTGAAGGCTTATACTTTGCACAGGACTTTTCCAAGTCTGTGCTCTTATTTTGCCTCCAGTTTGCACACATTGTACTGAGGAATGTGTTCTGTTAATGCTTACCCTTTGAATATATTATGCCCAAGACTGTGCTTGTTAATAATGCTTACATTTTGCATATAGCCTAACAAGGTGCTCTATGAATGCTTACAGTTTGCATACTTTTAGGAAGAGGCCCCTTTGTTAATGCTACACTGTGCATAGATTGTAGAAGAGGGCGCTGGGTTTATGTTTACTCTATGTTTAGATTGTAGCGAAGATGGCTCAGAATCAATGCTTGCGTTTTGTGTATATTCTAGAGAAGACAGTGCTTGTTAGTGCTTATACGTTTGTGTGTGTGACCCTGTGCATTCTACTTTTTAGTCGAGGGATGTTTCTTAATTGTTTCAATGGGCCAGAACAGAAACTGCCTTTCAGTTATCATGCTTCTCCTGACAAGCCTTATATTGTAGTCTGTGAAGGGAAGTAACTACAGAACACAAATTAAAAACATATGCTCTTCCGAAGACGCCTTTAAGTAAAGGAAAGGAGAATCAGCTGGTTGGGACCAAAGTGGAAAAGCACACATCTGATAAAAAGGATTGTGCCCAGTATTTACTTAGCAATCTTAAAGTGCTATAATAAGAAGGCAAACAACTCAAATAGAAATGGGCAAAAAGTATGAGCAGACATTGTGCCACAGAAGTACCTGCAAAGACACTCAACACTCTTCACCCTTGGGGAAATGATTCCATAACGGAATTCCTACTGGAATGCCTGTATAATAAATAAACGAGAGAGTAACACATGCCTGTGACTGCAGAAATAGGGTGAGGAGGGGGTGAGGAGAAGGTGGCTATGGTAAAGGAAGGTAGTTGGTTAAGGAGAATAACATTTAATGTTTGTAGCACAGCGGGTTCGTGAGGGTTGGCAACAGTTAATTGTTTCAAAATAGCCAGTAGAGAGGACTTTTCAATGCCTCCAACACAAAAAATGAACAATGTCTGAATTGTGTGCGTCACAAATATGTCCCACATCACTGTGTGGCAATTAAACATACAAATGCATTCAAATAATAATGAAAGAAAAAAGAAGTGAATTTTGAATACACCTGCATTTAGAGCCAGTACTAAGCAGCAGTAGAATTGGAGCTCTGGACCAGTGTGTCGACGGATCCGCCTTGACTGTGGGAACTTAGAGTGACACAACGACAATGCTAGGGGTGGGAGGTGGAGGGAGGAGTTTCTCCCCACCCTTCCCAGCTCCGGCGGAGTTACTCAGTGCAGCTGGAGTGTGGTAACCCACGCGATGAAGACACAGGTGTTTAGGAAGCAGCAAAAAACCTCTCCTCGTGTCCTGCACCTGGTTTCCTGCTCTTCCTCTTTAGGTCAAGCACCACGGTGTCCGTCTGTCAGCAGTGGCTGGAATGATTTCCACTCGAGGTTGACAATAAACAGATATTCCTGAGCGGAAAAATTTTGGACGATTTGTATAGTCGGAAAAAATGGAAATATTTCTCAGTATAACTTATAACTTATGTAACTTTAAGGGCAGTTTTATGTTCACAGCAACATTTAGAGGAAGATAATCGATTGCTCTGTCCCCCCATGGCACCTCTGCTGGAGTGTGCCTTTGCCCCAGCGACACCCCAGGATCACCCCAAGCCCACAGCTTGCGTAGGGCCAACTTGTGGCACACTCTGCGGTCTGAACGCCCACATGGTGGCACCTGCCCATCACTGTGGTGTACGGAGCACGGGCCTGGTCCCAAAGGCCCTCTGTGCCCGGCCTAGTCCTGCCGCCCTGTGCCAGACCCTGGCAGCCACTGGTCATTTTCCTGTCCCCGTGGATTTGCCGTTTCCAGAAGGTTGTATGTTTGGGACCAGAGAGTATGCAGCCTTTCCGGATTAGCCTTTTTTCCCTCCCTAGTTAGTAATATGCATTTAAGTGTCCTCTAACCTTTTCCCGGCTTGGTACTCATTTTTTGTCGGTGGTAAATAACACCCCATGTTGTGGATGCACCCCAGTTTATCCATTTGCCTACTGAGGGACACCCTGGTTTCTACCGTGTTTTGGCAACTGTGACTAAGGTTACTGTGAATATCAGGGTGTAGGTTTTCAACAGTTTTCAAGTCCTTTGGGTAAATACAAGGGGTGCTTTGTGGTGCCTGTGGTAAGAGCGTGTTTAGTTTCTTGAGAGCTGCCAAACCGCACACCAAAGGGGGTGCCGCCTTGCCCCCCAGCAGTGGTTGAGAGTCCCTGTCCCTCCGTGTCCTTGCTGTGGCGGTTGGCGCACTTAGTAGAGTCTCAAGATCAGTCAGCAGCTGCTGTTTTCCTCGGAGGAAGAGGGTCTGGGGTGCGGTATGAACAGCGTCAGCCGGAGGACCGGGCTCTAGGGAAAGGGACGAGCATGGAGTAAGGACCCCAAGGGCCCTGCTAGGTGGTTCGCTCTGACTTTGTGATCAGGAGAGCTCATCTGGTTAGCTGGTTAAAAGCAATGCAGGTTGGAAATGGTTGCTTAAATGATCCCGCTTGTGTCTGCTACCCACAGTGCTGGTGTCCCAGGATAACTGATCTCCCCTATTTACTTGACGGCATGAACTTGACCTAAAATCATGGATTTTCCTTTCTTTTTTCTTTTTCCTTCCTTGGCCCCTGTCGGGTTTTCCTGTCCTGTTCAGGTCATGTTCTGATCTTCTCAATTTGGATGAAATTTTGTTACTCTGAAGCCATCTCTTTCCAATATGGTTTACAACAGAGCCCACCGCTTTTAACAATCCCCGATTGGAGTAAGAAGAGGCCAAGCCCGCCTTCTTAGAGTGTAGACACAGCACCCCATTCTGTAGATTTTCATTACGCCTTGTCGTGATTTTTTTTATTATTAGTTTTTAAAAAACAGGAGGAGGAAGAGAAAATTGTTATCATCCCCTCAGGCATTTCTTAGTTATGGGAGTGGAAGTTTAACTATTGGTGGAGACTCCATGGGAATTTCAAATGGTTTTACTATTTATCCAAACTACCTTCTATCGAAAAAGATAACCTTTGCCACTGATTTAATAACAGGTGTTCAACTCAATTATGTAAACACTTGGCACTGCTGATTCTTCTGGAGTATTATTGAATTTTAAAAATGCCCTTTAGCATACTAAGGATAAAATTTATCCTGTCTGCTGTTATAGAAGCATAATATAATATGAGGGTAATAAATGTTGAGAAAACCTTTTTTGAGATATGTAAACAAACTAATTTTCACCCTCTGTTATTGATTGCATGTAATTGTGTAAAATAATGAATTTAGCCAAAGTCAAGTTTCCTGGGCTGCTTTATACGTTGGATACGTACTTGGTATTTGTAAAATTCATTAAATTCATTAAATGTTTTTGGGGATGGGACTTCAGTGCATAGGACTGAACTGAACCCTTCTTGTGTGGCCTGTCGCTGGGCGAACTGTGGCACCTGAGTTCTTGGGCTAAAAGATGCTGATGTCTTTAAGGTCTAAGATACATGATTCATTCATCTATTGATCAATAATATTTTCTACAAAAATATTAAATTTTCAGCTGAAAAATATACTCTTACATATTCAGAATCACTGCATGAACAAGAGTCTGAGAAATGAAACTCCTTTGGGGAAATTCAATCCTAATCATTTTTCTCGATAAAGAGCAATGTGGTCTCTCATAGTTTCCTTCCATTTCTGAAGGAAGGCCATCCAGGAACCAGGGATCTCCTGAATTCCTCCCTTTGGTCTCAGGCTCAAAGTCTCTTAAAAATTCCTCCTCTAAGGGCCTTGCATCAGGCAGCCTGGAGAAAGAGGAACCTGGGGTAGTTCAGGTGTCTCTTCTCCAGGTGACTGAACGGCCTGTCTCCGCCTGGTGAGGTTTCCCTTTCTCGCCTGGGTCAGCATTTAGCCTATCTTTTCTCCTGGTGCCCAATTCCTTTATTTGATAATCTGTGTTCTTTTTTTTTTTAACTGACAAATAAAAATTGTATATGCTTGAGGTCGATGACATGATGTTTTGATACACATATACATTATAGAATGGTTAAATTAAGGTGTTTGACATATACATTACCTCATATAGTTACTTGTTGTGGTGAGAAGACTTGCATCTACTTTTAAAGACACAAAATACGTGGTAATAATGGTTGTCACCATGATGTACAATGGGTCTTATGAACGTATTCCTGGTATCTAACTGAAATGTTGTGTCCGTTGACCTCTCTCCAATTTTCCATCTGTCCTCCAGCTTCAGCTAATCACCATTTTACTGTTTCTATGAGTTTGACTTTTTTACACTCCATACATAAGTGAGGTCACACAGTATTTGTGTCTGGCTTATTTCACTAAACATAATGCCCTCCCTCCAGCCATGTTGTGCCAAATGACAGGATTTCCTTTTCGTGTAAGTGCTTCACTGTGTGTATATACACCATGTTGTCTTTGTCCATTCATCTGTTGATGGACATTAGGTTGATTCTGTATCTTAACTATTGTGAATAGTGCTGCAGTGAACATAGGAGAGCAGATGTCCTTTGACATATTGATTTCATTTCTTTTGAACGTGTTCTCAAATGTGTGAGCTGGATCATGTAGTAGTTCTGTTTTTATATTTCTGAGGAGCCTCCATACTATGTTCCATATGGCTGTCCTAATTTATATCCTCAGCAAGATTGTACAGGGATTTCTTTTTATCTCCATCCTCATCAATGCTTATTCTTAGACTTTTTGTTAATAGCCACTTTAAGGGCCGGTGAGATGGCTCAGCGGCGTAAGCGCCTGCCTTGCAAGCGCGAGGGCCCGAGTTCGACTCCCGGATCCCACATACGAAAAAGGGGCCGGTGATATCGCTCAGCGGCATGGGTGCCTGTTGGCGCGCGAGGTCCTGAGGTCGACCCCCCGGTACCCACAAAAAAAAAAAAAAAATAGCCACTTTAATAGCAGAAGGGGATATTTCATTGTGGTTTTGGTTTGCATCTCTTTGATGATTAGTGATGTCGAGTATTTTTCATATATTTATTTGTTTGTTTTATTTGGAGAAATGTCTATTCAGGTTCTTTGCTATTTCTTCAATTGAGAGATTTTCTTATATTGAGTTGTTTGAGTTCTTTATATATTTTGGATTCTAACTCCTTAATAGATATTTGATTTTAAAAAATACATCCTTCCGGATGTTTGGAGTTTATCTTTTCACTTTTGATTTTTTCATGAAGAAGTTTTTTTAAGCTTGATGTTACCTACTGGTCATTTTTGCTCGTTGCTTGAAGTCACCATTGAGTTCGGTGTCATGTAGTTTACCCCATGTTTCCTTCCACTAATTTTATAGTTTCAAGTCTTGTGTTTAAGTGTTTAGTCCATTTTGAATTGATTTTTTGTATGTAGTGTGATATGGGGGTATAATGTCAGGGTTTTTGCATATGGACACCCACTTTTCCAAGCATTATTTATTGAAGAGACTGTCTTTTCCCAGTGTGTGTTCTTGACTATGCATGGGTGGGTCCATTTCTGTGCTCTCTGTTCTGTTACATTTGTTGATGTGTCTGTTTTTATGTCAGTACCATGCTCTCTTGATTACTGCACAAGGGCTGATCAAAAAATATCATAGTCATTAAATAAAAAAAATTATTAAATTTGTCTTCCTTCCTGGAGGAAGATTGGCTCTGCTTTCTTCATAAGCCTCAGTGAAGGCTGGCTGGACTTTTACAGAAATGTGAGGCAGAAATAAAATTAGATTTAATTTAATTATTCAATGTTAAACCAAAGTTTGAGGTCATGGGGTTGATTGCAAGATCAACTGAGGCCTTCTCTCTCAGTGTCTGAGGACTCACATTGGGCTTTTAAAGTCAGGGCCAACAAAGGGGGCTTACTCAGAGTTCACATTCTCTACACTGTAAATATTCTTTCCAAAGAAGGTTTTAACAATACCTTACCTGGTTTTCCTCCTTGCCTGTGTATGCCTCTTCAAACAACTCCAAGTGTTTGGATCTTGGAATTGAACTACAAGGGATATTTAATGCTAATTATTTTCCCCAAAGTCAAGGAAATAGAAGTTTACAAACATTCAACAAATCACAGTACTTCTTTGGGGGAGCAGTGAATTCAGGTATCCAGTTGATGCCTTCTCATCTCTCCCCTTTCCTCCTTGGGGTTTGCACCTGACGTCTGAGCTGTGTGTTCCCAGGATGATGGAAGGACAGGGTAGGACCTTAGGGTTCTGGCAGGAAGGTGTCTGCGTAGGTTCTGCTCTGGCAGGACAGGCTGGGGATGTGGGGACAAAGGAGGGAGGGACATCCTGGGTCTCCTCATTTCTCTGTATTTAAGTTCTCCATTTCCCTTTATACTGGAAGTCTTTTCTACCCCAGATACACCCTAACTTGCTGACATTTCTCCTGGGGTGAGGCACCGTAAATTAGGACCAGCATTCTTGACGTTGCCTGGTAGAGAAACCAGAGGACCTGCTGGCAGCTCGGATATATTTCCTACAATTCTGTGTACCACGTATCTGTCAAAGCTTGCCATGCTGCAGTGTGCTCCTGGTGGCCTTGGCTCTTCTGGGCTGTCGACAGGGACTGCAAGTTGAGGGTCCTGGTGAGAGTCCCCAGTGTGCTCAAGGGACACTCCAGTTACCACACTCTGTTACACATTTGCTAAGTAGGTCTAAATGGATGTTTGTTGACTATGCCCAACATGTTTTCACATAAGTTACTGACAATACTGACTACAAGGGCCAAGGACGTAGTCTCAGGCCCCAAAAGGTATCCTTGAGGATCTTTTTCCTGGTTGGTTTTGATCCTCATTAACACTCTGAGAAAAGCTGTTTGGTCAGATATAATTTCCCTAACTATGCCATTATATTCTGTAACTCCTTTGTTATAGCTACAACTCATTTTATATATAAAGAATATATAAAAACTTGCCATATGTTGAAATCAGCAATAATACCCTATACCAGTGATGGCAAACCTTTTAGAGACAAATGCGCAAACTGCAACCCCAAACCCACTTATTTATCACAAAGTGCCAGCACTGCAATGAAACTCGAATACTGAGGTTTTGGTTTAGAAAAAAGAACACAAACTTTAACCTCCTGTCTTAAAAGAGAAACAAATAACACGTGTGCCACTTAGGCCCAGTGATCTCATGCCTAGGTGTTTACCCAAGAGAAATGAAAACATGTCTGCTAAAAGACAAGTCTTTTCCTAGACAACAAGAATTTTCAGAAACCTTACTCGTAACACAGCCAGTCCCTGACTTCCGACCAAGTTCTTTCCTGGAGAACGTTCGTAAATTGGGTTCATTTGTAAGCCCGACAAAGTGAGTCTTACGCACCTTCGACACAAATATACAATGTAAAGCATAAAAATACTTCACATGGTCCATGACCTTGTTCTTCAGAACTGTGCCAGGGGTCGAACGATTCCTGTTATAAGAACGAGCGACTTCTACCATCTTTTCGCCTTGGTCCATTCTCAGTTATTTTCACTTTCATTTCCATGGTCACTGCTTTGGGCTTCCTGGCGGTCCCCTCCCCGTCGCCACTGCTCTTCCTCTGCTCCCGGACGTCCGGGCTCTGACTGAGCCCTGTGCTCCTGTACACGATGGCACTGCAGTGTGAGCGCACAGCCGCACGACCGCGACGACGGCCGGCGGACAGGGAGCTACTTCCGCGATGGCTTCGCATCTGGGGCTGTCCCCGTGCCAGGCCCGTTTGTATCTGTGAGAGTTCGCAGCTCAGGTGTTCCTAAGTCGGGGACTACAGCTGCCCAAGCTGGAAACAACCCACGTGTCGGTTAACGAGACGATGGGCGCGCGGCGGAGGCCGACCTGGCCGTAGAAAGGAACTAACTACCGAGGGGTGCGACGTGAGAGCCACACACACTGAGGGAAAGAAGCCTCGCGCGAGAGCGTCCGTGCACCCGCGCAGATTCTAGCCGGTCGAGATGAGCGAACAGTCCAGAGAAGAAGAATCCGGGGCGGGGTTGCTTCCGGGGCGGGGTGGGCACGGGTGCTGCCCGAGAAGGGGCGAGGTCGGTTCTGGGAGATGCCATGCTCGCGTTCTCGGTTTAGTGCCCACTCCCGGCAGCCAGGGTTAAATGGGGTTGTCCGGCTGGACAGGTGACCTTTGAAGAAGAGGAGAACCTCCCTTGTCCCTTCTCTCCTGCCTCCCCTGGAAAGAGGCAATTTGCACTCGAGGGGAGCGCTCTCCCCAGAATCATGTGTGCACACTGACCTTGGGCCTCTGGGACTGCAAGAAAACACATTTTATTGCTTAAGCCGCCTGGTGCATGGCATCCTGTTCTGGCATCCCTGGAGATGAATACAATGTGCTTATCTGTAAACGCATGGGTGTCACCAGCACCTGACTCAGGAAACTGTCTCGGTGTACGTGTAGCATCCCCTACGCTTGCCTCCGGTTGTGCCCTCCCCGGGTGAGTGCAGTGATGACGGCTGTCACTGATGGTCAGACTTGCCCATCTCGCAGTCTCATAGACATGGAAGCCACCGAGATAACAGCACAATACTCAGTGCCATGCTCGGGAGCGAATGAGGCTGCGCATCTAAAAGTCCCTGGCAAGGACTGGATGTTGAAACACCAGATCTCTCCAACCTCCTTCTTTTTCCTAATTGCAGCAGCTGAAGAAATTACTGGAACACTTAATGTATCAAGTGGGGTACAGGGGCAAGTTCTGCCCAGACGGCCTCTGTGAAAACTGAGCGATCCAGCTCTGGCCAGCTGCTCCTCTACACACCTGGTCTCTGAGATGTCACTGACAGTGGTGTGCCACGGTGAAATGTCCCCTCTCTCTCAGACTTTGGTTAGACACCCACTAAATGAGGCATGCGCATGCAAAAGCATTCCGAACGGAGCAGACATGAAGAACTATCATCCTCTGGAACCCACTGGATCCCCTTTTTTAACCCAAGAAAACAAACACAACAATGGATCAATTTGACTGTAAATATTATCTAAGTATGTCCTTTAAAAGCCAAAGGAATGTCAGATACAATTTATTTTGCACAAGTGCAAGCTGAGACATTAAGTGGCAATTCTACTTCCATTAGCTAAATCTGGCAAATATGCAACTGTTTAAAGGCATTGTCGATAGCCATTGCACAATTAAGTATTTGTACTGATGCCTTATTAAATTACCCTTTTCAAGTCGGTGTAATAAACTAGGAGTTCACTGTACAGATTTTCATGGGGAAAGTCAGATTGGTATGTGATTTATTTAGAGAGAATTTAGTGTACTGCCTAATGAAGTAAATGTCAAATGTTTTGACCAAATAAATCTTAATTTCCTTAAAACCTTTCTTAGGGGAGGTCAAGAACAGCAAAACAAACAAAGAAAAACACTCTGTGAATATAATTGTTATGATTTGTAGCATTATTTACAGAATTTAAAAATTTTGATGGCTGTTTTAAAAATGCAAGCTATTACTTTTTTTAACTGAGAGCATTGTCCTGCACAGGGGCTTTCTGACTTTCCTCTGAAAAGCTGATATTTTGTCTAGATTTCAAGGTCCCTTAGAGGGGCTGGGTCACAAATATGTGAGTGAGGAGGGAGAGGAAGGAAAAGGAAAGAGGATTAGAACGGAGCTGTGGAGGGGACTCGTACGCACCAGCCAGGAGACTTCTGAGCCCTCCGGGGACATCTGATCCACCGAGCGCCTCTCTGCGTCGCCTCTGCAGAGCCGCGCTAACCGGGAAGCTCTGTCTTCCGTCTGCCTTTGTCTCTTTCTCATTAGTCACTGGCTGTTCTTAAGCAAGCTTATGTCCTTCTGAATCTGGAGCCACTTTAATTTCTGTGTAAAACCATCCCACCCCCTTTTCCTCCTGCACCGTCCAGAGCCCAAACCGAGACGCCTTTGGCTCCCAGGTGGCTTTAATCTCTGGGTCCGCCCAACGCCAAGCATTCTAGCACTCTGCCTCATGCCTGGGAAGCACTTTAGTTCTCGCCAACTTAATCACAAGGAACTAGGCACACTGGCAATTCTTTTCCAGGCCCATCTGCTGCTATGGTTTACACCAGCCGTTTGGATTCGTGGCCGCCCGAATGTTTGGGAGTTTGATGTAGCTGTTTGAGGTTACGTGAAGATGGCTTTTTGCTAAGAGCTGCCCACAGGAACACTTTTACTCTGGACTTTGCCATCACGGAAACATGATCTTGGGCGCAGTTGCTCTGAAAGAATATGTTTTGTAAAATAAATGATATTTGAGTTATTTCTGAGGGCTCCTTCAAGGAGTTCGGGTAGATCTTTAGTGATGGAACACATCACTTATATTTACTTCTTCTGAAAACTTTTGATTTTCATGTGATGAGTTCGTTGAAGATGAGAGCTGGTTTGTATTTTGAATTTTTGAAAGCTTTTCACAATCTTTGTTTTTACCTTGTTTATTAGACTGATGAAAGATAAGGAACTGAGGCACAGAAAGATTTTGGTGACTTCCTATACAAGGTGAGAAACTAGTATTAGAAACCAAGACACAGTTTTAAGCCACTAAATTGACATCTTCATTACCTGTGGGATATATTTCTAAAAACACTGTGATTCTTTGAATCTTGTAAAAAATTATCTAGTTTTTTGCAGAATTTTCCAAAGTTCGTGTCTTTATATATGCAAAGATACAAGTTTTACTATTCCCGCCATTTCCTGCCTTATTCAGCATGCCTCAGGGAAGGCCGGTGATGTGTGGGAGAGGGGCGACCAGGAGGTGGGAGATGTGGGCCCCAGGTGTGATTCGCTGAGCATCATTTGGAAAGCTGGGGTAAATCACTTTGGCCTTGTCTGGTAGACAATGTGTTAAGAACAAGAATGTAATAAAGAAAATGCGGCATCTTTGCACAGTGGAGTATTATTTAGCCACAAAGAAAGATAAATTTGAGTCATTCGTAGGAGAATGGATACACCCTGAGACCATTATGTTAGATGAAATCAGTCAGATGCAGAAGGTTAATTGTTGCATGGCTTTTCTTATATGAGAAACCCAAAATATAAATAAATTAAAGAGTAAATAAAAGAGATGGTAGAAGACAGGGAGACGGTTTTCTTGGACATGAGGAAGGCTGAGGAGGGGGAGGAAAAAGTATCGAAAATGATCAGAACATGACATACTTGTACCAACTTCCCAAAAGGAATGTAATTAGGATGTGTTGCAAACACACACCAATTCAATTAAAAAAGAACAAAAAGCTAGTTTTTGTTGTTTTGTTTTTCCTTTTCTTTGTTTTTTCTGGCCCATTCTGGGCTGGGGACAGAGACTCCTTCGCTGGGGACAAGGATTATTGTGACGCAGGAAGACTCCGCGTGGTTCTCCCGCCAGGACAGTTAGTGGCCACTGCCCCAGGGAGATCCAGGCCTCGTCCTCAGGAGGGGACCCGTGGGCTGAAGTGGCTGGGACACCAGCCACTTCCGTGTAGCCCTTGTGCACACAGAGCACCTGCATCTGTGGCCCTGCTGACCCTCCTGAAACGCCCCTTCCAAAATTTGTCTTTCTTATGGAGAACGGGGATGTGCAGGACACAGTGGCATGCACCTGTAACCCCAGCTACTCAGGAGGCTGAGGCAGGAGGATGGCAAGTGTGGCCCAGCCTGGGCAACTTAGCAAGACCCTGTCTCAGATATAAAATCATCAAAAGGCTGGGATGCAGCTCAGTGGCAGAGCAGCCCAGGTTCATCCCCAGTCCTGGGAAACAAAACAAAGCAAGGAACATGGGTGTCGTCCTAGCTGCTTTCAGACTGCCGACAGGGCGTGGTGTGGCTGGCGGCCAGGGTGACCAGGACACCCAGAACCCCTGCACCTTCTCAGGGGGGTGCTGCAGGATTCTGAGCAGGTCACCAGCAGGGTGGCGCTTGCCTGGTCACCAGGGCCTGGCTACGGGAGTGGGTCCCGGAGGCAGTGTGATCCCCGGCCCGCAGCACGCAGTAAGTGACGTCCCGCAGGAGGTGAGGTCAGTCATCTGTGGACGAGGCGACCCTCCAACAGCAGGAGGTCTCTGCGGGAAGGTCCAAGCCAGGGCACCTCGCCCCGGCACCCACGGCCCACGCGGAACCCCTCACCCTGTGCCCAGCCGTGGGCGGCAGCTGCGGGGCACATGTCAGGGTCTGGCCGGGAAGCCAGAGGCTTGAGGTTCACGTTTGTTTCTGCCTCGGCTTTATGAGCTGTTTTGCCCCTGGAAGCCAAAGCCGAAGATGGGGCCGCAGAGCCGCACATGGGCCCAGGAGCCACGTGTACTGTCGCCTGTGACGCAGGCTGGATGGTGCCCTGGGCGGGGGCAGGGACCCTTCCTATCGCGGTCTCAGTGGAGACTCATGGCCAGTCCTGACCCGGGGCACCCGGCCTCCTCCGTGAGCTGTTCTGGCCCGTGGGGAATTGCCCTTCGGGTGGCCAGGCTCAGGCCATCCTGGAGCACTACAGCAGGACGTCGGAGACAAGGACCTGCATGGGTAGGCGGCACTTGCACAGGACGAGCGGCCACCAGGGAGGGTTGTCCTTTGCTGGCCCCTTCTCCAGCCAGACTGGCCCGCGGGAGAAATCCAGAGAAGCCTCCAGGGCTCCAGCTTCCCCAGGCCCCAGCGGGTGTGCGCCTAGCGACCCCGTGCAGCTCTCCTGCCTCTGCTGATCCCCTCTTTACCTGAAGTCCTCCACTGATTCCGCGGCAGGGCACCTCTCTCCGTGCCTGGAGCTGGCGAGCACCCCGCTGCCCTGCTGGCGTCTCCGGAAGGGAAGGGCTCCCGTCCAGCCCCGCACCACGGTGTGAGGGAAGATGGTTCCTTGCCCTGAGGGAGGAGCAGGAGGGAGGGACAGCGCCACACTTCCAAGGGAGCAGGGACGCAGGCTTCACCAGAGCCCCCAGACCATGCCTGTCCACATGGTCTGCTGTCACGCTGGGAGGCTGGGCACTTCCGAATGCCAATGCAAGAAGGCTCTCGACTGTAATCAGAAAACCCACAGAGAGCCGGCCCATCGCCGCCGTGGCTGTGTTCTATTATTTTAGGCAGCGTATCCTTGCGGATGATGAGATCTGAATCCATAATCTGTATATTTATATATTTAGTAGTTGGTTTATGTTAAATGCGGTATTTAAAGTGGAATTCATTTCATTGACATCCTATAATGCCCCCCTAATATTCTTGGTATTGATTTTAGTATTTCAGAAGTATTATTCATGGTGACACCTACTGGGAAGCAAATTTCAGTGATATCAATAGATATTATTATAATATAGAAAACATTAATATTTGACGGTGATGTAAGCATGACACAAAGGCAATAAACTCATTAATAAACATGCACATATCATTAATAAGGCATTGCGAGATGGAAAATATGAATTCATAGCTCTTGTTCCTCAAGTTCCCTGTTCATTTACTGAGTGGATTCGTTCACTGCTCACAGAAATGTTTCCCAATTAATGAGGCTAATCCTCCTTTAAGGTAACAGGGAGCTTTAAAATAATTATGATGATAGTATCAGTAGTAAATCCATGAATTTTCGTAAAAAAGGAGATGTATCAAAACATAACAATGCTTCCCTTTCCCTTTTCTTTTCTCTCTTATTTTTTTGTGTGTGTGTTGCTTGGCAACCAACATTGATCTGTTCCAAAAAAAAAATATCACATGACTTAAGAATTGCTAGTGGCAATATTACTCTGTCATTTTTCTTTCTCATTCCAAGCTGATGAAGGTATTGCTAGCTGGAACAACTGTTATTGTTTCTTCCTTTTTTTGGAGTTTAATCTCCATGTATACCATGCATTAAGAATGGTTCTGCTAAAGACAGTGGTCTAGGAGACATGGCCTGAGAGAGCTGAGTGGGAAAGACCTCTTTTGGAGATAAAAAGGGAATGATCACATTTAATCTTTCATCCATGATTCAGCAGGCCCACTTCGCCATCCCGAGCACTCATCATGGCAACCCCCAGAGTGGTGTTTGGAAACTACAGCCCCAGCTCTGAGGACTCCCGTCCATGGGTGTTCCTGTGTTTGTGACCTACGTCCTGCTCCGCTCCACCACTCCCGGGCCGCCCGGGGTCTTGGGGGCCTGGTACACCCCACGCAGCGTCTCGAAGCCTAGCCACCTGCTCAGTGTGGCCCCCCTCGGAGGAGGCCTGGGTCTCAGGGGAAGCCGTTGATCTTCAGTGGGCCCCTCTTCCTCTTTTGCTAAATGCTGCTGCTTGCAAGCATCCAATATTTTGAGAATTGCTGTCAGAGTTTGTCACTGTTGTTAGAATGAAATAAAACTCAAGCCATGGACAATGGTGATTTCACTGAATTCCAGAATTGTTTTTATAAAGTGTTTTTCTGTACAAGAATCAGCCTTGAAGAAATTGTGCTTTGTCCTCAGGTAGGGGACAAGTGTCAACGCGGGCCTGAATCAAATGGTCAGAAGTGCGTCCCAAGTAAATACGCAGGTTTTTCTCTCCGAGCCCTTTGTCTGTTTCCTGCGGTCGCTCGCTACTTGGAGGGGCTTCGGAGCCTGCTCGCCGCCTGACGTCTTCCGTCCTGCCTGCCGCTTCTCTCTTTCCTCCTCCTGTGTTTGCCAGAGACCCTCTTCCTGGCGGGTACCTGGCCCTCTTCCCTTGTTACAGCTCGGAGTGACCGCTGAAGGCGAAAGATCACCCCCACCCCACCCCAGGGCCCAGCGTACATCACCCTTGCGACCTCCACCTCGGAGACACCACGGCAACCCCTCATTACGGATGGTCCGTATTTTAGGGTTAGTACGGGAGGTCACATTTAGGAAAGCAATTTCTCTTAAAGCTGGGTTCCATAATCCAGCCTCTTCTATTGGCTTACGGCTGAGTGGGCGGTAATGGGTTTATGGGAAATGCCTGCTGGTCTGCCTTTTCCAGGGAGGGGATTATTCCTGTCAATCTAAATTTTTAGAATCGGTGGTTCCCACTGCTTATTATTCAGCGAGCTTTTATTAGATTGTCTCCGAGCACAAGGCAGCCAGTGGAGCAGCCTTCCGCACAGGCTCGCGGGCTGGATCAATAGCGCCGGGCATTTAAAATCTCGGATAAAATAATGCTACATTTTCATCTTGGCTCCAGAGGGGGAGTCCTGCCCCTGGTGCTGTCTTGGGAAGAAGGTACAGAAAGACACGCGGGGACATTAGCATGGACAATGATTGTTTAATGATGATAGAATCCACGGTAAGGTGGGGCGTTTTTTTCAGGCACAGGTACATTAAAGGTAATATTTTACTCTTTTGTGACAGTTTAGCCTGAATCTATAAAAATAGGAGTACCAGTCTGCACAAATGTATTTATTGTTCTAACTTTGAATGAAATATCAAAACAAGATGGCATTAATTTAAAAATTAACAGTGTAAGTGAAAGTTTATCTACTGCTGCGTACAGGGGAGGAGTGAGACAGGGACTGAATTAACTCATTCATCTGTAGCAGATGAATCAAATTAAATGCAGTGACTTGGGACCCAGGGGAAGCTATGTGGCTCAAGGCCTCTGGTTTTTCGAGAAGACTGAAGTGTTTCAGGGAAAGGTGGGCAGGTGAGCTGGGCCATACCCTCTGGGCCTAGCTCGAGCATTCCCGGCCTTAACAAACTCTAGAAACAAATGGCATCTGGGCTTTTGGGTTCAGATGCAGACTTCCAAATCCCTCATCCTGGAAACCAGTTGACTGGGTTGGGAACTAGGCAGAGGGTGGGCCAGGCTCTGCGAAGGAAAATCCCCTGGGACATGAGTGATGTCGAAGTCACCGTGCCCTGCTCACCTGTTGTCCACCAGGCAGGACAGCTAGCGTCACCCACAGACACACGTGTTGCAGACCAAATGGAATCAGGCTGTCAGGTTGTGCCTCCAAGACATTTTTTATGAAAATAATACCAGTACCAGGCGGCAGTAGTCATTGCTGTTATGTCTTGGTCACTGTCAAATATTTCATATGTTTTAAGTATTCTCAGAGTATTTTCTCCTGAGACTCTCTGAGACAAAATATTATTACTGCCTAGTTACTTGGCAATCAAGCTGAGGTGGGAGGAAGTGAATAGCTGTTGAATATCTCCTGTGACAGAATGCGATTAGAATTTCCCATCGATTCCAGTGTGATTGGAATTTTCATAAATGTTATTGAATTTTATTTTTATTTATTTATTTATTTATTTATTTATTTATTTTTATGTGAGTACCGGAAACCAAACTCAGGACCTCGTGCTTGCCAGGCAGGCGCTTGTGCCACTGAGCGATCTCACCGGCCCTTGAATTTTATTTTTAACATTTTGTAAAGAAGGTACATGTGAATGGTAACTGCACAGGTACGGGATCTGAGGCTCTGAATGGCAAAACCATTTGCCTGAGGTCCCAAAGGTGAGACGGAGGTGCAGGTAACCAGGTCCGCTTTCTGCCCACGTGGATGCCATTTCTGCTCGCTGTGCTGCCCATCAGGAGGAACAAGCAACCCGCACTTGGGGCCTTTGTATTAGACCTCAGCCGGATGAACACTCAACGCTGAGAGATTTGGCCCCAGAGCACGCGGCAGTCCGAGATGCGAGGGCCGGCGAGTTGAAGGCCAGTGTCACACCTCTCTGGCTTCACAGGGCTGTGTGTCTGGAAGTCTCTGAGGCAGTGACAATCCCTGATTTCCCGTGAGACGTCCTGCTGCCCGCCAGCAGCGCCTGCATTTTGGAGGTCACTGCTGAGAAACTGTGAAAGGCAAACAGGCAGAAGAGGTGGCTGTGTGTCCGGGAGGGGATCTCAGGTTATCTTAATTCATCCTCTGTTATTTCCCGATGAATTTTATTGGAGTCTTGCTTCATTTTGTTTCTTAAGACCCTTCTTAAAATGCAAATACAGCTAGGAGAGAACAGTTTTCACTTTTTTAATCAAGTAAATGGGAAATATGTTTGAAAGAGAAACCCTTTAAGGAGATTTAGAAAACGAGATAGAAACAACAGAACAGGGCACGTGTTCCTGGAAAAAAAGGCCTGGGACCTGAAGAGGGCTGGGCGGGTGGGGCACGAAGTGGTTTAATTGCAGACACGGCGCTGACTCACTCTCTGAAGCCCAGGCTGCTCGCGCATATCTAAGGCTCTCGCCCAACACCACCCTGTTCTCACAGACCGCTTCGAAGAGTTCGTGCCCAAGGCCCGATGGGATCTTGCAAACTCCACGCAGGAGTCTGAAGAAGAGAGGTCCGCGTGAGGATCTCTTGTCACTGAACAGAGTGACAAGAGAGGCAGGTCTCATCCCGGCCCAGCAGCTGAGACGACACCACGATTCCTGTGGGTGTGTCTGCGCCTCACTTCCTTGTATACACAATACAACAGCGGCCTGGCCTGGCGGTGGCAGGACCTGGCCCTGGATGGCAGGTGTAACCTCAGCCGTGAGGAAATGCACGGGTGTCTGCCGAGGAGCACTGTCCTCTTGATTCAAAGGATTTTTAAAATGTTCAGGAATAGGGCCGGTGAGATAGCTCAGCAGCATAAGCGCCTGCCTGGCAAGCGTGAGGTCCTAAGGTCGACTCCCGGTACCCACATAAAAGAAATGTTCAGGAATAAACAAACAGGACGCAGCAAGAGCAGAGAAGACCACGCTACCTGGGCAGCTCTGTCGAGTGTAAAATGCAACAACTCCCTCATTACAGACACTAGTAAGATACTCTTAAAAAGAATTAAACTTCTGAGCACTATAAATATTTTCTACCAGCTTTTGCTCATTATGCTCAGCCCAGCCCTGCGCTAGATCCGCTGTCTCGCTGGTAGGGATGGAGCAAGGGACACCAGCTGGGAGCGTGCCCGGAGAATCCACCTAGGAGAATCGAAGCTGGGCGGTGCAGGTCCTGTCTCCGCACTCGCCCCTTCCTCTCCAGGGCACATGCAGGAGACAGTTAGGAAGCTTAACTGTGAATGTTGCCTTTTTTGAGAATCTGAGAGAAGCCGCTCTGATTCCATGCTGCTAGGAGGACATTTTCCGTGAGAAGAGCAAAAGCATTGCAGAGGAAGTGGAAAAGTAAGGACTGTCGCCATTAGCACCAACCCCCCTGACTAGCTCTAAACAGGTAGACGCAGAAGCCTGGAATCCAGCCTCTTGGAGGGCTCGGGCTGACGATGACTTCCAGATCACAGGGGCTCCGTGGACCTGGCCGGCAGCCTGGTGTGTGCCATTTACTGGCGAAGGATCTCAGTCTGGGTTCCTTGGTTCCCACGTTGGAGGATTTGAGGATTTAACAAATTTAGCACAGTTCATAGAAAATATTAAAAATGCCCTCCAGGATAGCTATAATAATTATTGCTGTTCACACTAAGAAAAGCTTTAGGGAGAAGGCTGGGCAGAGCATAATGAGCAAAAGCTGGTAGAAAATATTTATAGTGCTCAGGAGTTTAATTCTTTTTAAGAGTATCCTACTAGTGTCTGTAATGAGGGAGTTGTTGCATTTTACAGTATTTATAGCAAAGCATTACAGTGATGTCAGTATCCCTCTCCCTGGCTTTCTCCGTCAGTTGCATTTGGTAGTTTTATGGGAAAGATTGGGACAACTGTGAGGCAGTACTTCCCAAAATGTGTGTCCAGAGCGCGAGTGCCTGGTGGACCCTCGCAGACGCAGTGCATGCCTCGTGTCCAGGGTTCTGTGACGTCTCTGAGTGACTTCAGCACTGGCCTTGCTCAACTTCTCTCCCAACTCTTCCACCACAGGATGCGATTCCCGCACATTACCTGCTAACACCCAGTGCGCTTGGGACCCACTGACTGAAGGCAGCTCTTTCCTCCAGGGAGGAATCAGCTAGCCTCGCAAGCATGGAACCCAGGAGGGAAAACTAAGACCTTATACATCCAGAGCTAAAACTCAAACCTCTAAAAATTATTGCTTTTAATCTGAGGGAATCCCCTGCCGGTTTTCCATGCTGAGTGGAAATGAGCCACGTGGATTCAGAGAGGCAAATAGTGGATGTCTATGCATTTATTCAGTGTTGATGGTAATAAATATTTCAGGGTGCTGAGCCCAAATTTGACGGTGCCCTAGGACTAACCGAAATGTTGGTGGCTCGTTTTTCTGAGAGTTGATTATAATTCTGCAATGACACATTTATTGTTATTATTTTTTTTTATTTTTATTTTTTTTTGTGGGTACCGGGGGTCGAACTCAGGACCTCGTGCGCCAGCAGGCACCCATGCCGCTGAGCGATATCACTGGCCCTTTTTTCATATGTGGGTTCTGGGAGTTGAACTCGGGCCCTCGCGCTTGCCAGGCAGGCGCTTAAGCCGCTGAGCCATCTCACCGGCCCTGCAAGGACACATTTAAAAAGCCGAGGAGAATAGACTGCTGGGGCAGGGAAGGGAAATAGCTCCACCCAGCCTCCCGAATCTTCCCTCTGCCTGCACAGAAGTGCGGGGAGGGACGGGGCATCTGATTGTCTTGTCACTGAACAGAGGTGAGAAGCCTTTTCTTTTAGGGGCCCAGGATTTGAAGCTCAGGATGCTTTTACCCATGCCTCATATTCATATAAAGGTTGCCTTGTAAATCAGATTTTTCCTCCATGAAAATATGTTCTTAAAAGATAGTTCATTTCTAAGCTAGACCAGAAGAAATCAACCTCAGCTCTATTCTCCCTAAATTACCCGGACCCCTCCCTCCGAACCCTGGTGCTAGAGTGATAATTTTCCCCATTTATCCAGACACGTAGTTTGCCCAGCGGGAGCCCTGCAGTGTGGCATGGTTCGGCACCAGGCTCTGGAGCTGAATCCCGTGTGCCAGGCACGGCCGTCTCCCTCAGTGGGGTGGAGCAGCAAGCACGCAGTTAACAAATCTCTGTGGTCCAGAGAGAAATGGATATTTGCTGATTGCACTGTGCTGAACTAAAATTACAAGTGCGCATTAAAATCCTTTGTAAAGGAGGTCGAAAGCATTACAAAAATGTGTGGGCATCTCGGGCATTAATATTTGATTCAATCTCTTTTAGTTGCCGATGGCATATTTTGATGGAAGAGGCGTGTGCAGATATAAATACAACCTGGAGAACCACCAGGTTGCAGCAGGCTGTCCGGAAGACTCGGGGCTGGCTGGCGGGATCCACTCGGCCTCACTCTACACAGGCTCTGAGGTGGTGTCCTCAAGTAAGAAGGAGAGCAGTGTCCTGTACACCCCGTTGTTCACAGAAGGAAACTTCTGTCAGTCCTGCAGGGGCTGGGAACTTCTAGGCCGTCTAATAAGGATCAATTGGGGACCAAGCTCAGACGTAGGTATGGGTGCCCAAAAGATAGGCACAGTCTCCAGTCCTAAGGCGCTCAGAGCTCAGGGAGGGGCAGACACCTACGTAGCCAGTGAACTCGAAAACAGGGAAAGGAGTGCTGGGGGGAACGAGGGAGGTCCTGCAGGGGCCGGTGGTGTGGCAAATTCTGTGTGCATCATCGAAAATGCTGTTCTCCGTTCCACTCCTAAACCATATCCTCGGGGCTCTGCTGCCCGTCATGGTCACACTGTCCTCTGTGCGTCTCTGGTCTAGCCCGGCCCTGCTGCAGCAGTGCCCTTAGCTGGAGCTTTCCTCACTCCTTCCTGCCTGCCAGGGGTTGGCACAGTCCACAGAGCCCGCCCGGGGTGGGTGAGCAGAAAGGGATTTGTTACGGGGTGGTGGGCCACATCGGACTGCGGAGGACAGTCGGAGAACCCAGTGTGGATGCCGCACTGCGAGGGAGACAGGTGCTCAGGTACTCCACGGCCACTAGAAAGCCTGTCGCACCTCCCACCTGTCACTCAACCCTGGGGAAATCACCCCGGACCCCAGAACCTCTGCACAGCTGCTTCAGAACCCAGCATCTTCATGGCCATGCTTTCTGGGAGGGCTCACGGACCCATGGTGTCCTTGCGTCTTCCAAGACTCGGAGACCGGCGGCTGCTTGTCTGAAGGTGGTCACAGGTGAAGGATGGCTGAAATGGAAGTTTCTGGAAATTCTCTCCTTGGGAGAAGCATGATGAGTCATGTAGAAAGCCACCACAATGTGGTCAACAAGGTCATCGGCAGCCACAAATCACAAAGGTCTAAGATCATCACTCGGGCTTTTTGCCCTTAGAATGTTTGAGCGTGGGTTTTTTAAAAAATTATCATCATCGTCAACAACATTATTATTATTTTTGAGACAGGGCCTTGCTATGTAGTCCAGACTGGCTTTGAACTCACTATGTAGCCCAGGCTGGCGTTGAACTCATGGTGATCCTTCTGCCTCAGCCTCCTGAATGTTGGGATTACAGGTGTGCACCACCACACCCGGCAAAGAAATTATTTTGAACTGATACATAAAAACATAAAAGTTGTATACTCTAATGGGGTGCCATGTAATGGGTCAATACATGCACAAAATTTTTAATGTGGAAATCAGGTCCAGCATTTTTATGTCCAACATTATTATTGTTCATTCCACAGTGCAATGGCTTGCTTCTCTCTAATTATAATGTGGCACCCACTGATCACCCGAAACCCTTTGCCTCTCTGGCCCGCTCTCTGACTTCCGGTACCCACCATTCTACTCTCAACTTCCAGGAGACCCACGTTTTAACTTGCGCACGTGAATGCGGTCCCACAGTTCTGGTCACTCCAGGCCCGCTCACTTCACTTGACATAGGATGACTACTTCTGCTCATGTTGTTGCAAAGGACAGGATTTCATTTATCTTATGGCTGAATGATATCCCATCGCGTATATGTACCAGGTTTTCTTTGTCCGTTCCTCATTTGATGGACACTTAAGTTTCCATTTCTTGGTTATGGTGGATAGTGCTACAGTGAACATGGGAGTGCATGTGCCTTTTCGGCAGTACACACCCAGAAGGGGACTGCTGAGTCATAGGATAGTTCTAGATGAATCTCCACACCGTTTTCCATAATGGCTATACTAATTTATGTTCCTACCAGCCATGTGCAAGGGCTCCCCTTCTCCGCATCTTCACCAGCACTTGTTATCATTAGTCTTTTTGATAGCAGCCATTCTTACTGGAGTGAGGTGGTATTTGATTGTGATTTTGATTTGCATTTCCTGGATGATTAGTGACGCTGAACACTTTTTCATGTACCTGTTGGCCTTTGGTATGTCTTCTTTGGAGAACTATTTAAATCTATCTCCTCTTTCTTATTAGTACATGTTTGCAGTACAGATAGCGATGTTTGATTTGGGGAATTGGTACATGTATGTAACACATCCTGATCATTTCTAATCCCTTCCCCCCTACTTCTTTCCCCTCCTCCTGATCTCTTTCCCTGTCTCCAAGAGTCTTCCTTCTAGTTTCCAATCATCTCTCCTTTATTTTATTTATTCATTTATTTATCTATATTTTAGGCTTTTCATCTATGAGAAAATGTGACATTTAACCTTCTAAGTCTGGCTCATTTCACATAAGCTGGTCTCCACTTCCATCTATTTTTCTGCAAATGACACGATTTCATCCTTCCTTACGGCTAAATAATACTCCACTGTGTATAAGCACTATTTTTTCTTTACCCATTCATTTGTTGATGGACATCTAGGCTGCTTCCAGAGCTTAGCTATTACGCGTTGTGCTGATATGGACATGAGCACACACGTATCGCTGTAATATGCTGCCATTAACTCTTTCAGGAATACCCAGGAGTGGCATAGCTGAGTCCAATGGAATTTCTAGTTTTAGTTTTTTGAGGAATCCCCGCACTGATTTCCATAACAGTTGTACCAGCTTACATTCCCACCAACAATGTGGGGAGAGTTCCTCTCCCCACCCCCATCCTCGCCAGCACTCATTGTTTTCTGTAAGTCCAGACAGGGAACCTGGCTCAGCGAGGACCAGCACCTGGTAAAAACCCAGCTCTCCTGTCCGGACTTCCCTCCTCTTCCTCCCCCAGTTGGGAGGCGCCTCTGCCCCGTGGCTGCTTGGGGTGAGGGAGGGCTGATGCGACAGTCCTTTCCTTCCTGCTTCCTCACCCCGTTGCTTGGTTTAGTTGTAGGGAACCAGGCCCTGTGGCCGCACCTCACGCCCTTGGCGCTGTGAAGGTGGCTTGGGGCGTGAACACGATCCAGCTTGTGTGTCAGCCGTGGACACCGCCCCAGGAGCCGATGTGGCCACCATCTTGCTCCACCTCTAAGCTATTTACAGATGGGGCCGGTGGAGAAGAGCACTTCGGTGTCTCAACGGGTGCCCCCACGTCACGAATGGATAGTCAGTCCCCAGTGCTCAGTGTTGGCCGGTGGAGGCTGGAATCCATAGAGGCCACCACGAAAGGGTTTGCAGGCATGGGTGTGCTCTCTTCTGCCTTTTGAGGACACAGGCATGTCCTTCTCGTCCTCTGTCGTCTTCTTTGTGAGGACCGTCTTGGGAGCTCAGAAGAACCTCCCCCATGCTAGCCTGTGGGATCTTGCTCTTGACCCTCCCAGCCTCCAGAGCTGAGAGAAGGCCGGCTCCTGTTCTCTGTAAAGCACCCGGGCTGAGGTGTTTTGTCACAGCAGCGTGAATGGGTGAGACCCTGGGGAGCAGTGTGGACTGCACCTTCTTGGAGCAGGTCAGATGGGAGCTGACCCGCAGCGGACCTCCCCGTCTGTGCCTCTCCAGACTCAGTTCCTGGGCTCTCGGAGCCTGTGGCACACACTGCTCCTGTCCCCTGCCCCTGCATGCTCCTCCCTGAAGGCTTGCGATGGCACAGCCCACGATGTGCTAACAGCATGCTCCCCTTCTCCGGATGCACCAGGGAGGACTAGAGACTGAAATTAAACTTTCTAGATATCACAGTTTATCTGGTTTCAAGGAACACAGATTTTCTTCCTGGCTCAAGCTTGTGGAATTTTGGTGATGGTCACAGCAAGAGTCTCCTTCCCACACACTGACTCTGCAATGGTGGGAGGCTGAGGCAGTGGGAGCTCGTTGGTTTTCCACCAGCGATAGGACTGTCTTTCCATTCTGCCACCGCTCACTTCCAGGACAGGAGTCTGAGGGGCCCAGGTCGACCAAGCCACAGGCTGTACTAAACTGCAGGTCCCTCCCAGCTCCGGAGCCCCTGCTCCAGGTCAGGCATTCGCCTTCAACTCCACAGCTGTGTCGTGGCTTGGGGAGAGGGCTTCTGGCCTGCTGCCCGTGAATTAAAGGCCGTGGGTGATGTCAGGTTCCCTAGAAGAGGAACATGGCCAGGTAGGTCAATGACAGACCACATATGCCACGGGAGACCACACAACCAGATGGAGTGAGAAACTTGCTATTTCCTGCCGAAGAAGACGCAAAAGAAAAGGAGGGGCAGGGGAAGAGAAAGGGCCCCAGAAGAGTCATTAGGAAGCATTGAGCAGAAGGCTTTGAAGACCTCAAGAAGCTCTTTGAGAAGTTTGGGAACATGGACTCCAACCCTGAAAGGTTTTCACCGAGGAGAGGAACAGCGATGCAATGTTGTCTGCGTATCTATGACAGTGAGGAAAAGAAGCAGTCAACAAACCCGGGGGCACATTTCTGAAGAGGGCACCAGCTCACGAAGAGCCCAGCGGGTCCTTTAGGAGGGACACGGAGGAAGTCTGTGTCAAGGGAGATGACGGCTCCAGGCTACACCGCACTGTGGTGAGAGTGGAGGGGACCCTGACTTTGTGTCGGCCGGGCCATGGGTCTCACTTGTCAACAAAATGTTTTAGAAAATTAAAAGTAGAATAAAACTTACAGAATAAGGACATAAAGAAGGAAAATGCTTTTATATAGTTATAAAACATGTTTGTTTTAAGGTACGCGTTATTACAAAAGAGTCCCTCGACGGAGTGTTGTTCAGCGGCATCCGTTACTTACTTTGTCCTTGGTGAACCCATTCGAATCTGACCTGTATTTTCTTTTTCAAAATCCCATGTAGGGCCGGTGAGATGGCTCAGCGGCTTAAGCGCCTGCCCGGCAAGCGCGAGGGCCCGAGTTCGACTCCTGGAACCCACATACGAAAAAGGGGCCGGTGATATCGCTCAGCGGCACGGGTGCCTGCTGGCGCATGAGGTCCTGAGATCGACGCCCTGGTACCCACAAAAAAAAAAAAAAATTCCCATGTATATGTAAGCAGTGGAAGAATTTAAAGATTTTGCCATGACATTTTCCTATTTGAAATTAGGATTAAATCTAACAGAAAGTGAATTAATGCATTTCATTCTTGGAATCAAGTTCTAAATGCTTTATAGGCATTTCCTGCCTTGTTTTATTGTTCTGTTTTCATATCTTGTGCTCTTTCTCCTTCTCCCTTCCCTCTTCCCCTTCCTTCGCTCCTCAGCCCCCTCCTCCTCTTTTCTTCTTTCCTCACCCTTCTTCAGGGGGTGGGCATGGGGCAGCAGGATGGTTCTCAGTTGAGGCAATTTTGCCTCCTGGAGGCACCTGGCAAGGTCTGGAGACATCTTTGGCTGTCACAATTAGGGAAGGGTGTGCTGCTGCCAGACTCCAGTAGGGGACACTGGGCAGAGGCTGGCGGTGCACAGGACGGGCTCCACCACCAAGAGACCAGCCGCAGATTCCTGCAGCGTCAGGTGTGGAATCGGACAGTGCTCGGCTTCTCTGAGCTTCGCTCTCCAGTTTCAGTTATCTATGGTTAACTTGGTCTGAAAATATGATGTGGAAAATTCCAGAAAGAAAGACTCCATCAGCTTTTCTATCAGTGCATATTAGTTATATGGAGTAGTGGTGTATTTTCATTTCTACAACTCATAATTTTTGAGTAGCCTTTGTTATATTATATTGCTGTGATTATTCCATTGTTAGTTATTACTGTTACTGTCTTCTTGTGCCTACCAGAGAATTACACTTGATCACTGGGTGTGCATACAGGACAGTGATACGAACCTCTTAGAGCTTTCAGCAATAACAAACAGCCCACTGTGGCACGCGTGCCACCGGTTCGCCACCACTGATACAGGAACACGCGTGGTGTCTGTCGGGTTTGGTAATGTTGGAGGTTTCAGGTGTCCACCGGGGGTCTTGGGACTTATCCCTGCAGACAAAGGGCAAGGTCATATTTCCTGAGACACCAAGACATATTCCGTGTTTTGTCTAGGGTTAGCACATTCGGTCACTGCCCAGGAAAGGAAAGAAGAAGCGGAAACAAAGCAGATAGAGGGTCCTGGGGCCGGGGTGACCAGCGTCCCTGCATTTGCACCTAAGTAGGCAGCGAGGGGGTGGAGCTCAGGCCTGGAGAGGGGACCACGAGGGCCCTACTGAGCCTGGACTAGCTCGCTGGTGGCCCTTTAACCTAACCCTTCACTGACCGCAGTGAGCGTGAGCTTTCCACACACAGGCAGCTATGGTGATATTTTCCAACAGAGAAGAAAATCCATTAAAGCCGTGTTTACGGGAAATGTGAAACACGAACCTTTTTTTTTTTTTTTTAAGTAACTTTTTCCCAAACTGTGTACGTGGCAGACAATATGCTAGGGAAAACAAGTGTGGACAAATATAATTATGGTGGAAATGCTCATCCAGGCGCCTTACAGGGTGGGTGAGGTTGAATGCTCCCTGGGTTACTGTGACAGCTGTGACAGATAGGTTTAGAGGATTGAAGATCAAATTAATGAGAGCACAAGGAAGTCTATAAATATCTGGTCTTATTGTAATTGAGATGGTTAACCATAAAGCTATGAAAGAAAACCCATAGAAAACATTTAGTTTGCAAGTGGCAAAAAAAGTTAAAACTTACATTGGTATAGGCAGGGAAATTGAGATGATAAATACACATGGTGCCAGTTCTAATAACTCTATTTAATCGTGGACCAAAAATCTAGATGTCATTGCACACAGGATGTGAATATTAGTGACCAACTTATCTGGGTCGCCTGACCATCAGCCGACAGGGGAAGAGGGGAAATTGACATCTAAAATTTATTTCCTCCCCAGATTACAAAACAGAAGCACTACTAGCTGGGTTGTAACCTGACTAAATTGGTCAGTAAAACCAATCACAGTTTTATAGAGTCTACACTAAAGCTGGGAAAGATAAACTACAACTCAGCAGGAAATTTACCAACATGCCAGAGTTAAATGAGAAAAAGAAGTTGCATGATTCCTGCTGGTAACAGCTAACCTTAATAAAACTGGACACGGTGGTGGTGGAGATGTCCAGGGCATTGGCTGGGCTTTACCAGGGGTCCTGGGGCAGTTTCTGCACAGGGCTGGAGAGGACCCAGGGTAGACTGGGCCCCACGCCCTCTGGGTATGGACCCTCTGGTGTTACCCAGAAGCTGGAAACCTGAGCCATTACTTCAGCTGAGTCCCAGATGGTGGACACTGTAGCCTGCTGACTGTCGCCAGTTGTCCTCTATTGCTTGTCTCCATGAGTCTTTGGGGCTTCCCCTTCCTTGACGTCGCTTCTCACTGGGGTCTTCCTCTCCATCGTCCCACCATGTCCTTGGCATCTCAGCCTCTTCTTGAAGCACTTCTGGCTCCAGCCATGACCCATTTCTCACTTAGGGACATTGCTTACCTCTCTCCAACTATAGTCCTCTCCTGTGTGAATTTGTAGATGTCCCAGACCATGCACGTGGCATCCTATTTGCAACTTCTTGATGTCCTTAATGTGCTTGTCTCCAATCCACACCAACAGTTCTCATCCCAAGCAACGTGCTACCGCAGGGAGCCGTTCTGTCCCTGGAGTCGCAGAGTCGACTTACCCAGGACGCGGCTCCCTCCCTCGCCGCTGTCTCTCTGAAGCGCCTGCTCCTCAAGCTTCCCAGCTTGCCAGTCTGCTCCCGCTTCCTTCCAGCACAGTCTAAAGTTGCTCTTCCCTGTAACCCTTCTGTCCTCAGCACCCTGCCTCTTTCTCCTGCTCATGTTTTATTTTTGATGCTGCAGATGAGCCCAAGGCCTGGGGCACGCTGACTCGCATCCTACACAGAGCTGCACCCCAGCACCCTGCCTACGTTTCCACTCAAGTCTCCTGCACACGCCTCACTGCACAGCCTGCCTGCTGAGAACTGGTGGCGAAACTCACAGAACTGTGCGTGCTGGGGTCAGTACGAACTCAGGACTTCTAGCAGCCTTGAAGCCTTAAGATCCCCTACCACTCGCCGTTCTTTCTGGCCAGTGCTTCCTTTCCGACTGCTCTGTCCCTTCTCAGATGCAGCCCTCAGTGGTGGACCACACCCCAGCCACACCAAGCTGGGTGTGGCACATGATGGCGCCTACACGGGGGCAAAGAGCCTGGGCCTCTGCGCACGAGGAGGTGGAGGTTCTCCATCGGGAACGCCTCCATTCTGGCCTCCTCACACCTGTGTCACCCTCTAGACCGCAGGAGGTGTTCTCCACCCTCCCCTGTTCCTCCCGTCTCGCCTGGAACCTTGATCTGCACCGGTTTCCCTTTTCTACAGCGCCTTCAGCGTCCATCTCGCCACGGCTCCTTCCCTGTGTGGAACATGTGACCACATTCTCCAGTTCTAGCAAAGCCACAGCACGACTTCACTTTTATTTCATGATAAATTCAAGATTTTTTTCTTAACTCTCTCCCCCAGTGTAGCTCTTTCCTTTTTGCTTTAACAGCCTATGTGCGAAACCCACTCAACTGGGCCTTGGCCACTGACGTGGTTCTCAGTCCACTGTGGGGAGTAGTGGCCCTTGTCCTGTGTCACCTCTGAAGTCCTTGACATTTGGGAGCTGCTTCAGTGTGAAGGCCCCGCCTCCCTTTCTCTTCACATCAGGGTGTGATGGGATGACTGGAATACTCCCATGACGGCACCAGCCCGCCACATGCAGGCCCTTCCTCTCCTTGGAGAGCCTTTCTGTCCACTTCCCTCTCCCTCCTCTGCCTGGAGCCCCTCATTCGTCTTCCACATCCCAGGTGGGACCCCCTCCACCAGTCCGCCTTGGTGGGTGAACTTCTCAGTATGGCCCTCTTGTTACTATATTAACCTCAGCTCGAGATCGCTTTCTCTAACAGGGCTTCCAAAATAACCTTCCAGTCCATTAAAACCAGGAATGGAGGAATAGAGGGCATCCTGGGTCTTCGTCATTGCTGCCACCACCTCGCTGCACACACCTTTCTGTCTGCACATTGTGGCGGGAGCAGCGCTCTCCTAGGCATCCCTGTCTGTGCTGTCTCTCTTCTCCCTTATCTTTCCCTCCATTTAATGCATTTTTAATTAGCGCTGACTGGCTAATTAGCACCAATTCCCGGCATTGAAGCTGGCCTAGTATAGAACTGTTTGTAATGTTTGTTTTAAAACTCAAACTAAATTTTTATTTTTTTTCAACCTGAGTTATAAGAAGGACATTGGATCTTTCCTTTGCTAATAGAATTCCTTTGGAAGATGTGGTTTTTCTTATAGCAGCATACTTGCCTACGCTTTGTAGGAGAAGTAGAGAATGGGGATTTAGGTAAAAAGAAAGCAATGTCATTTTCAAGACCAACAATTACCTCTCGGCTATGGATTACTTTTCAGCATACCTAGCTGAATGCCATTTCATCAGGCATCTTATGTTAAGTTGATGATTTTTTCATAGTAAAGAAATAACTACAGAAATGGGCTCAGACGGCCCTGAAGTCCGGTCTGTTGGAAAGATCCCTCCGGCTTCGGCTCTGGGCTGGCTCCGGGTTTTCCTGTTACTTCTGCGTTAATGGCATCGGTGTCACTGATACTTCTGTGCCCCAGCACCAGGCAGATTGATGACAAAAATGGTTCTGGCCAATATGGCTTTTAGATGTCGCCTGTCTAGACACGGCCGGGATTACTGGAAACCTGTCTCTTTTCTTTATTTCATGGATACTTTACCCTTTTGCACTTAAACATCAGTCTCTAAGGGGAAAGACATATCTTTTCAGCTTTGATATTTCCCAGGGATGACGGCTTTTGTTGTATGTGTTTAGGGTTAGCTGCATTGTCCCTACCTCCTTGGGCAGCAGTGGGATAGGTTGGTCCCAAGTGGCTGTGAAGGACCCCTGAGAAGTTTGCTTGTCATCATGTGCAATAGGTAGAATACCTTGGAAACAGCTACCTTTTATGGGCTTTTGTCGGCGTCTTCCTGCACAGAGTCCTCCGCCATCATGGCTGGGCAGGAGGGGGCAGTACGTGTGCTACCTGTGGGAAGAGGAGTGCGGGACACGAGAGTGCTCAGTCCCAGCAAGAAGCGCGGGGAAGAAGCCGCCTGCGCTTGGATCCAAGACATCACGGGCAGCCCAGTGTGTGAGGTGGGTGGAGGGGCAGCAGGCTCTTGAGGGCCGCTTTGCAGCAAGGAGCACTCACTGTGGGCAGGCGGTGGGAGGGCGCTGTGCGTACCAGAAGCTTCTGTCTCCTCTCCGCAGTTAGGTTCCCTCCATCTCTAGGTGCCATTTTGAAGAAGAGTGGGAGGAATTGAAATACTGAGTCTTTAAACTAAATAAGAAGGCAGGGTGACCCAAAGCAACTGTTTAAACTATGAGCGTGCTTCTGAGTTTACTAGATTGGACCAAATTGAACCACTCTAAACTCTGCTGCCCTGGATTCTATGGGCTTGGGAATAAGATTAGTTCAGTGATGAAAACAAAGAAGTTTTAGTTTTCTTTTCACATTTAAATCTATTTTGAGTAGCTGTTGGAACCTGTTCTCCGTAGATAACAGTCAGAGTCACTAATGTAGGGTGGGTGGGGATAGGAGGGTCGTGCCTCATGGTGAACTTGATCAGTACACTCTGACAATGGAAAGTAGCCCTGTGCTAGGAAGGGTGGGTGTTACGGCTTGTGTCTAGATGTCCCCCAAAGCCTCATGCAGTCTTAGATGGGGCTTCTTCAGAGGTGGCTGAATCTAGAGTGTGTGATGCTGGGATCAAGGGTGTGATTAGTAAATCAGTCCACTGATTGGTTTGGCATAGTTCTGGCTAGGATTAAGGGTGTGAGTGCTACACCTGCCCTAGGGCAGGTAGCCTGCATATAATATAAGGACAGAAAAGTCTTGTCTCCTCCCTTGTTGCTTTTGCTATCTACCACCACCATGAACTGTTGCCTTCTGCCATGTGTCACCATGCCTTGGAGCCAGCTGATTATGGACTGAAACCTCTACAAACTGTGAGCTAAATAAATATTTCCCCCTGTTACTTTTGGTGTTGGGTATTTTGTCTCAGCAATGAGAAAAGTAACTAAGACTGTAGAAAAGGTGCCTCTTGCAGGCCAAGCCCCTGCGAGACCCCTCCGCAGGTGTGGCTGTGTCTAGGTAGGCCATAGGGGACTTTGGTGTGGACCCCCCATCTCCACCCCAGACCAGCGGCTCATTACTCTCACGGTCAGTGACTGGTGAGGGATGACTAAGCTGGAGTGAAAGGTGGGAAAAATCTTCCCCAGGACTTCTTAGGAAGAAGTTCTGTGCTTAAGAGAGAGAAGTGACAGATTTGCCTAATGGCCTGGATGGCAAAGGGGACCGGCGATGAGACTGGCCTCAGATGGCAGGTTCGACCCTCCATCAACTGCCCGGAAGCTGTGCTTTTTTATAGTTTGAGTCACTTGAGGGGGAGATTCAGTTATTTTTGGTGGCAAGTGTCCTCCCTTACACACAGGCCATTGGTATTTTCCCTATAGTGAAGGGTGGAATTATCCAGAGGAACAAACTCATTTGATGCCTGCTTTAAGGTGGAGGGTATATTTGCTGGCATTTTTTAGCATTCTACTTGCATTGCCTCTGAGTAAATGCCAAGTTCCTCACCATGGCTCTTTCTGGACCTCTAAGTCCATTCCTAATTCTTCTAGGAACCAGGTAGCAAATACTGATTTCTCCAGGGCCCCTTTCCTCAGGGGAATGAAGGTGTTGGATATGAATCCCATCGATTCCTAAAGCTTAGTGTCAATTTTAAGAATGTGTGGAAAGTGCTGAAAACACCGATTCTTGGGGCTGTCTTAATGACTGTGATGAATTTGTAACAAGAACTAAGGTAATTTTCGAAGTGGTTCAAGGATCAGCAGAGGAATTCTGGGTCTGAGACACAGTGAGACCAGGGAGACCCAAATCAGCCTGGAGCCGGATTGTCTCACCCACTATTTCCTGCATTACCTGTGCTGTTCCTGCACTTGATTCTTCCCAGTCATAAAGAAACCATGGGTTCCAACCATGAAGCTTTACTGGGATGGATGGGCAAGGTAGGGCTGATAGAGTCATGAGCAAGAAGGAGCCACAAGAGGCCAATGCTGTTTACCTGCTTGCTTCTGGGGCCAGACTTTATTAGAAAGGCCCAGATAAATTGGCCTCTGCTTCTATTTACAGAAATCTCAAGAAAGTTACGCCCTGTCTACCCTGGGTTGTTGCTTCATGTAAATGCTTTCTACAAAACAGGCCAGGAGATCAAATAGTCTCATTTGATAATCATGTTCTCATTTGAAATTTTTCATACTGGCCTGGTCTGGTGTCTGCGTATTAGTTAGGGTTCTCTGGAGGAACAGAATCAATATAATATATATATATATATTCGTATATATATAATTGTATATATAATATATATATAATTGTATATAAAATATATATAATCGTATATATATAATAATATATAATATATATAATCGTATATATATAATCGTATATATATATAATCGTATATATATATACGATTACACAAGGGATTTGTGAGGTTGGCTTACAACATCTGAAGTGGAAGAACCTCAGCGGCCCTCTGGATCAGAGAAGGAAGAATCCAAGATGGCCAGCTGCGTGAGTTACAGGATCCAGTAGCAGTCAAAGGCCCGGAGCTCACTGCAGAGTCACCATGGTGACTCCGTGTCAGACGTCCAAAGAGTCTGCATCGGAAGGCTGAGTCTGTGCTGGAAGACTGAAAGAACTGGAGCCCAATATCCAAAGGCAACAATGAAAGCTGGAGCTCCTCTGAAGGAAAGAGGAAACACTTCCTTCTTCCCCTTTTTATTCTGCCCAGGCTATGAGCCTATTGGTTAGTGCCACCCACATCCAGGGTGGGTCTTTCCCCTCTGTTCGTTGACCTACATGTCAGTCATCCACAAATTCAGACTAGCTCACTAGTCTGCTGGGCAGTCTTACTCAAGTCAAGTTGACATTTCACAATCAAGGTTCACAGTCTGGTTGTCAAAGAATCAGAAGTAAAACAAAACATTTGATGCCAATACTATCCTGAGCACCATTTCATCACTGGGGATTCAAAGGGAATCTATGGCCTCCTTAGGAATAACGCTTGAACTGGGAAAATGAGGCATGCTGGTTAAAATGAAATTCCTAACTGAGACAATGCTAATGAATGGAAGTTCTTCCTGATAGCAGTGCTAGTCTTGTTGGAATTTAAGCTGGTTTTCTTTTTTTTTTTTTTTATTTTAAAGAGAAGAAAAAACAAAACAAATCAAAAAAAGAACAAATTTTCAAAACAACATAATATGAGGGTAACAATGGTCAATGCATTACATATTATTATTTTTAAGTTAGTTATTCAGGATACCAGACATTAGCATTCAATTGTCCAAACATTATTGGCTCAAACCTTACTCTTCAATGAACTAAGTAAAACTGGTAGTGTATCTATCTTAACCATCTTATATACATATACAATTTTTTTTTCGCTTTCCCTTCTTTCTTTTCCCCATTCCAGTCTCTCTTTCTTATTGACCAGTTTCTTTTTGATTCACCATGTCTATTGTACATTTTGGATCTTATTTACTCTTTCAGTTTCTCGTACTAGAGAGACAATATGATGCTTACACATGTGCGTCTGGTTTATTTCACTTATGAGTATTTTCTCGAGTTGCATCCATTTACCTATAAAAGTCTCCAGTTTATCCTTCTTTATGGCTGAATAGTACTCCATTGTATAAAAATACCACATCTTTCTTATCCATTCCTCAGTTGATGGGCATTTGGGTTGTTTCCAAGATCTGGCTATTACAAATTGTGCTGCTATAAACATTGGGTGCACATATATCACTGTGGTACGATGTTTTTAATTCTTCTGGGAAGATGCCCAGAAGGGGAATAGCTGGTTCAAATGGGACCTCCAACCCTAGTTTTTTGAGGAATCTCCACACTGACTTCCACAGTGGGCTGTACCAGTCGACACTCCCACCAACAGTGAAGAAGGGTTCCTTTTTCCCCACAGCCCCTCCAGCATTTGTTATTAGTTGATTTCTTTATAGTAGCCATTCTTTCTGGAGTGAGATGGTATCTCAGTGTTGTTTTAATTTGCATCTCTCGAATGACTAGTGATGTTGCACATTTTTTTGTATATTTATTTGCCATTAGTATTTCTTTATCTGAGAAATGTGTATTCATCTCAGATGCCCATTTTTGGAGTGGGTCTTTAAATTTGGGAGGTCTGATTTTTTTGAGTTCTTTATATGTTCTCGATAGTAATCCTTTGTCTGAGGAACAGCAGGCAAACATTTTTTCCCACGTTGTGGGTTGTCTCTTCACTCTGTTGGTGGTTTCTCTTGCTGTGCAAAAGCTTTTTAATAAGATGAGATCCCAGTTATTGATTCTTTGGGATAGTTCCCGTGCGGTTGAGTTTTTATTCATAAAGTCTTTGCCTACACCAATGTCTTCAAGGGATTTACCTATCCTACCTACCAGCAGATTTAATGTTTCTGTTTTAATATTTAGATCTCTGATCCATTTTGAATTAGTTTAGTTAAGCTGGTTTTCTTTAACATTCTTCTCTGTGGAGTGGGATAAATTCTGATCACCACTTTCTCCATAATAATCTTTCATTTTTTAAAAAGAGTTATTAACTTCCCCTTTAAGGCTAAAATGTTTCCCTTCCTTTAACCTTTCCGTATGTGTTCTTGAACATTAAAAGTTTTTCTTATATACCCTGGCCTACTCCAAATTTCCCCCAGCTTAAACCGTGGCGTGTACATAGTACTAAGGTAATCACTGGCTTTTGTAGGTGTTGTAGAGACAGGGCTGCAGTGTTGTGGACTCTGGGTTCAAAGCCCAGGTCTGCCACTTTGGCAGGTGATTTAATCCCTGGGTCTCAGCCTTCTTGTCTGCGAAATGGGTGCAGTAATTGTTCTTGTCTTCTAGTGTCACCAGGAGGAGTAAGTGAGTCAAGATGCGTAAAGAACTTACGAAAACATCTGGTGCAGAGCTGTTACCATGGAAGGCGAGCCATGGAAAATGACGCGCAGAGAGAGTCTTACCTTTGCAGACACCTCGTATGCAGATGAACGCAGATCACCAGCTGCAGAGCAAGAGCTTTCCTTGTCTGGAGCGAAGACATCACACACTCTGCTGTGGGCTCTCAAGAATAGGGTGGCGACCTCCATCTTGGGTCTTTCCTGACCCACCAGGGATGTGATTTCATGGGGCTCCCTGAGATGTCCCGGGACTCTGTGGCCACTCCACAATCAAGAATGACCGCACATGGGGCTGGTGATATAGCTCAGCGGCATAAGCGCCTGCCTGGCAAATGCGAGGTTCTGAGTTCAACTCCTGGTACCAGCATATTAAAAAAAAAAGAATGACTGCATAGCCCCTGGAACCATGGGAGTTTGCATTTCTGCAGGTGCTGGCGCAATGTTTGGTTAGCAGGAAGGGGTGGGTGGGAATGACAGGGCTGCATGGTGCCAATCAGCACTGCCCTGGAAAAGCACCGAGTGAGCCTCCTCTCTAAGTACTGCATTGGATGGTACTTTGGACCTCGGTGGCTTTCAAAGCACATTTCTCGGCTCATTGGAGACTGTGGGGTGCAGGGGTTTGGAGGACACAGATACTGGGGTTGACCGAGATGTAGATTTTAACCTTTCTCTGCAATGCTGGGCAGAGATCGAGCTCCTCCTCCAGGTCCTCAGGGGCCTTATTTGTAAAACAAGGGGACACGGGGCTGCCCCGAGAGTCTTTTCAGGACTAAGCCTAGGTGACAAATGGGGGAGCCCTCGGTAAGGCGAGTGCACACATGGAAGTCGGAGGGAGGGTCTGTGTGTGCCACAGAGAGTCCCGGACAGTGGTTCCTCTTTGTCCTTTGACACGTGGCTTTCTGACCACTATGCCTGGAGCACACCTGGGTGCCTCGAATGACCAGGGGGCACGTGGTTCTGTCTCCCCAAACCCGAGCACACAGTGTCGACCTGGGGGGGCGGGCCCGGAGGAGGACGGGTGGGGCGGCGCAGGCAGCCACTTGTGATAATGCAAACCGCATTTCCTGGCTCCACCACTTAGTCCTTCCCTTGGGAAACTGTTACTGGTACGTTGTCTTTCTGTGAGTCTTTGCACTTCCTGTCATGAACTGGTTAAGAAGATAATTATAACATGGTTACGGGAAATGGTGATGAAATCCACCTCACGAAACAGTGAGGGAGAACAAGACCTCTGCCCCTTAGCAGAGACGTGTAAACAAGTTGTTATTATTACTTGTTAGTAACTTTTATTATCATTTCAATAGTAAGTTAATACTGTCTTATTTTATAATTTTTTGAAAAATACTGAAGTGTAAGGATTATAGAACTGGCATGTTCCCACCACTCAGTAATAATTATTGTTCCTATTTTTCTTTTTCTCAATTTCTCTCTGTATATATTTTTATGCATGTACTATATATGATATGAAGACATTGTATATCATATTGAAGTAAAATATGCATAAAGTATACATATATAAGCATACATACATGCACACATCCATATATAATCTTTCACCTGTCTCTTCCTAGTATTCTATAATAAACATTTCATATAATCATACATTCTAAAAAAGCCTATGCTATTTCATTTTGTGTTTATAACTTATGTGTCTAGACTGACATTTATGTGATTTCTAATGTTTTGAAGTTGTAAGTGAAGCTGCAATGAGGATTCATTCATTCCTTTTATTTTTATTTTTTTATTTTTTATTTTATTTTTTTTGTGGGTACCGGGGGGTCGACCTCAGGACTTCGCGCGCCAGGAGGCGCCCGTGCCGCTGAGCGATATCACCGGCCCCTTTTTCGTATGTGGGTTCCGGGAGTCGAACTCGGGCCCTCGCGCTTGCCGGGCAGGCGCTTAAGCCGCTGAGCCATCTCACCGGCCTCCATTCATTCCTTTTATATCAGTGGTTATTCTCTGAGGATAAATTTGTCCCCAAATATGTGAGGATGCCACACACATTGCTGAGTTAACATCTAGCATGCTACAGTATGAAAGATCTTAAGAATATGCAGTGTATGAGAGTCCTTATTTTACTCCATTGTCATCAAATTAATGCAGATTTTGCATCCTCGTGAGTTAGTTGCATAATCTCTAATCCTTTTGTGGTATGTCAGCCTGTGCATGTACTATTTTTTTTTTTTTTAATCAGGTGAATTTGAAACTATTTTTGGCCATTTGTATTTCTGTAATTTCTCTACTGTTGATGTCTTTTGACCATTAATGGGGTGTTTTTGATTTATTTTGTTGCAAGATTTCATATATGTGTGTGCGTGCGTATGTATGTGTATTTGCATGCATGTGTGGGTTAAGATGTTTACCTGCCATGAATGTTACAAACATTTCTCCTAGTTTGTCATGGGAATTTGCATTTTGTTTACGATATTATTTGATATGATTTCTTCAGATTTAGTGGGCTCAACTCTATCAATTCTTTTCTCATGGTTTTAATGCTTAGATATTCCAGAAACCAATGTGTTATGAACTAAGATGTGTTACGTGCACATACCAGCTCCCCATGATGAATGTGACCATTATACACTGCAAACATGCGCTAATAAAAAGAAAAAAAATCCATTTTTACGCTTTATTTTTACTTATGAAATAAAGCCCACTAATCCATCTAGAATATTTTGCTATCGTATGTGAGATGCTGTGCAAATCAGCAACCTGCTCTTTTTCCCTAAGCTTTTAGGTCTTCTTGTCCATCTTCTTGGTAGGAAACAGACACCCCTCAGCCTCGAGACTGTAGGAGCACAGGCCTCTGTCCTGGCTCTGTGGGCCGTAAGAGGGGACGGAAGGGTGAGGACTCTGGGGACTCTCACACCAGGGGCCAGCGTCACTGTGGCAGAGCCTGGGCTTCCGTCTTGGGAGAGAGGTGTGGGGCGCGTGTGATCTCAAGGCTCCTAGTGAAGTCGTACAGGCAACAATCTCCTGTTGATTGAATTCTAACTTAATTTAATTTAATTTCCTTGGCAATCACAGATGGTGTCATCAAGCAGCTAAAAGCTAAAAGAGGGGCATTCTGCAAGCCGAATGGAAACGTACTGAGTTACAGGCAGAGGCACGGGAAGGGAAGGCAAGAGCGGCTCTCAGCAGGCAGCGCAGTGTGGCCTGGGCGGCGGAGGCCAGAGTGTGAGCCCCAGAACCTCTCTGGAGGACGGCTCAGGTTAGGGTCCACCGGGAGCTCGAAGACCTGAGACACAAATGCACAGAGACAGGGGTCTTCTCAAAAGGGAGGGGACCGAGGTGATGGGGAGGGGGCCATGAAAGGAATTGAGTTGCATTATGTCCATGTGCCAGCTACCCACAATGAATGTGATCTTTACATACTGCAAACGTGTAATAATAAAAATAAAAATTAAACAAAAATTGGGCAGGAAAGTATTGGCAAGAATCAGCATGGTTTAAATTGTGTTTGATTAGGAAGACAGTTTTATCTATGAGTGGATTTTTTTCTTTTTCTTTTTTTTTCTTTTTTCTTTTTTTTTTTTTTGCAGTACTGGGGATCGAACCCTGGGCCTTCACACTGAGTTGCATCCCCAGCCCTTTATTTTTATTTTTATTTTTTTTTCATTTTGAGACAGGGACTTACTGGGTTGCCTAGGCTGGGCTGGAACTTGTGATCCTCCTGCCTCTGCCTCCTGGAGTGTCTTGATTACAGATCTGCCCCACTACACCCAGTTTAAGAGTGGAACTGGATCTCAGTCCAAAGCAGGAGGAGACAAACCACCTTGGTTTTGTTGCTTGAGGTTTGGTTTTTATCATAGTAAAATACTTACTGTGAAAACTGATCCTTTTTGGTGCTTGTTTTTTCACATTACCGGAAGTGACGAGACTGAGACAAGGGGTGGCTGAGTGAAGGAGACAGGGCCACCACCTCTCACCTGCAGAGGCTCGTCCTTCAGGGCACATGGGAGGGAAAAGGGCTTGGGCAAAGCCCTGAGAGGGTCGGTGACAGCTCTGCCCCATGACCAGACTGCCCCGGGAGTAAGCAGCCCACTGCATGAACAGGCAGTGCTCACTGAACTGCGTCTGCCCAAGGTATCCGGGTCGTTCAGGAGAAAGCTGCTCTCCGCCGCCCGAATTATTTAAGTAACTGACCACGTCCATCTGCTGCTGTCAGAGAACTCAAGGGCCCCAGGCCCTGTTGGTGCCTCCTCCACTGTCTTCCCCACCGACGCTGCTTGCTCCTGTTAGAATCGAGCTGCTGTGGGCATCGCCACCCGCTGTCACCACACCGCTGTCATCTGCCTGCAGAGCTGCGCTCACACCTGCTTGGGAAAGGCCCACCTGGGCAGTTCTTCGGCCAGTGACTGTTGAGTGCCTCCAACTCCAGAGACAGGGGAAAGGCCAGTGCTGCACCCTGACATTGTGTCCCCTCGCTGAGGCCACAGGGCCCAGAACAGACCTGTGAGCTCCTGGCCTGCACAAACGCACAGGCGGCCCGGGGTGCACTGCACGCAAACACAATAGCTTTAATGAAATGCGACATTTCGGCCGGAGCTATGGGTGCTGTGCTCTATGTGAACGAAAGTTTCCAAGCCTGCAGCCCACATTCTGGGCCCAGGTCTCCCCTCTGCAAAGAATGAGGCCCATGGCTGTGTGCAAACCACGCCAGTCCACGAGCCCCAGTGACCCCAGCAACCCCATGGACAGCTCAGGTACGGTGGCACGAGCCAGAGCACCCTGAGCTGTTGCGAGCTGGCGTGGGAACTGGAAAGCTGGGCGAGTGGTGGGCGAGCATGTGGCTGGCCGGGAACAGGGCAGCGTGTGGCGAGCACCTGCCACGAGACAGCCACCATTCCCACTTCTCCTCCTGTGAGTGCTCCATCCTCGCCTCACGACACGGGAGCGGGGCGGTTGTTCCACTCCTCAGGTGGAGAAACTCAGGCACAGAGAGGCTGGGCGGTGAGCCGTGGGTGACCCCGCAGAGAGCTGCCCAGCTGTGGAGTCCGGCTCCGTACTTCCGCTTCAGCCAGCAGGCCCGGGGCAGCGTGCACTGGGAAGTCGCAGGGTGTCTGGGAAGTGCAGGTCCAGAGCCTGGCCTGCTTGATTGGCTGAGCCACAGATCTGTCCGCCAGTGACCCCCACAGCTGTGGTCAGGCCCCCCGGTGTGGCAGCTGCAGCCATGATCAGTGCGGCCGTCTAAGGCCCCTGCCTTTCACCCGCTCTTTGGGTAACGATTGCAGCTGTGTGGTGGGCGAGGACACCAACGAGGAGCCCCGGGTCCTCCTCAAGCTGGTCCTGCGTGATTGTTGGGGCCCCGCCGTGGACACCACGTGGGCTTGCCGGCCTGTGTGATCTGAGGAGTTGTGGCGTCCTCCTGGTCACAGCCCTGCTGCCCGTTAGGGGCTCACAGGCCCAATCCAGGAGGCGCAGCGCCAGGCCCTCCTGGGTCGTCTTTGCCCGCAGGAAGAGACAAATCATCAGGAATTGCAAACGCGAGTCTCCTAAGCCCAGCTTCCTCTGCGGCCACGGCACAGGGTGAAATTTTACAAGACAAATCAGGGGTTCTGGCAGGATTCTGCTGTTTGCCAAGGAATTTTGACCTGGCTGAAGAGAAAGAAGAGGAAGTACAAATACAATTAGGGGTGAAAATTATTCAAGAGTCACTTTCCTGCTCCTGGGGAGACTGCTCTGCTCACTGGCAGGGCCCCTGCCCCTGGCAGGATTTCACCACGTCAGGGCAGCTTTTGATTAGAAAGGTGACGTCAGATCTTTTGGGCGAGACCATCTGTGAGCTGACATGAACTGTTGGACAGTTGTGGATATTTGCTTAATGTTATGGAGAACTGTGAAAGGGTACTGAGGTTTTAAATGTCATGCAATGTTACATCTGAAAACTTATTTTGGTTTTCTTTAGGAAAGCCTTTTACTTCATTAAAAATGATGATGAATAATAATGGGTATAATTAGTAGCTGCCTTCTCTATGCGAGGCACTTTATGGTGTATTTGCTGTTTTCTCCAGGAATTCTTGCAGAGCAGAGCTTGTAATTCTCATTCTACATAGGATAAAACTGTGTGTGTCCTCTCAGAGATTTGCGGAGTGTCCTGTGTCACCTGGTTTTCAGTTGGGCTGGAGTTCAGATCCCATCATGCTAACTCCACCCCATGGCATCTCAGACCTGCAGAGCTGGAGGAAGAAGGCCCGGAGCTCCGCGCTCACCGGTTCTCTGACATCGCCCCATTGGTCTGTACCCGGCCAGGAGAAGTTAGGAACAGCCGAGAATCTTGTGGGGCTCCCGGGAGAACTCCTGAAAGGGCTTCTCTCACTGCAGTTCAGTCAGTAAGCAGGCCAGAGGCCCGCAGGGGGCAGGGAGAGCAGAACAGAGTGGCAGAGAGCTCAGGTTTTGGACTTGCCAATCTGGACAAGTTTCTTAGCTTCTCTGAATTAAAGTTCTTCAGTTAGAAGATGAGCAGAGGTGTTGTATATAGCGTCTGGGAATTAGGGAAGAGATTGTAAGCAGAGCATTTGCTGACCCTGGCATGTGGCAGGTGGATGTTGTCCCCACACTTGTCATCATTGGAGGTACAGGTGTGAGTGGAGAAGAGTCCCTGCGAGAAAAGGCAGAGATCGTCTTCCTTGTTCGGATCTTTGCTCCCTCGCATCTTTCCCTGTTTCTCACAGGTGCCGAAGGCCCTTCGGTGGTTACCCTGGGAAGCCGTGGGTTTTGAACAGGGAGGTGGATGTCAGCTCACAGCTCTGTGGAATTCTCACCAAGTACATGCTAATGTAGCATGCCTGTGCCATTTCATGCCAGCTCACAGTGGCCTGGGGGCTTTGAAGCAAGTGTCCCCTTCCGGTCTCCGTAGATAAAATCGCCCTGGGAATCACCCTGGGAGTCCAGTCCTTCACTGGAGACCATGTTGCTGGTGAAGAGCAAGCAGAGAGGAGAACACAGGTCTTCCGACTCCGCTGCAGGTCTCGTGTGGCTCCTGGGCAGGGGCTTGGGAGCCCGTGCTGGGGTAACAGTCATTCCCCTGCCCCTGCCGGGCTGAGCGCTGTCCCTTGTTAGCCGACTCCATCCTCAGCACAGCCGAAGTAGATCCCTCGCTGGGACTGGGACAGGAACAGAAGCTTAGGGGTGTTGAGCACAGGTTGCAGGCACGTGGCTGACCTTGGCAGTGATTGCTGAGCCCTCCGAGGTGCTCTCACTGAGGCGCCAGGGCCTGTGGATTGTGGAAATGACAGTGCCTCGTGGAAAAGACTGTTCTTTCTGCAGTCTTTAACGTGAGAGCAAAGTGGTAATATTGTGGGATAAATTGCTAAAGTACGCGGACACTAAGGAATACACAGGAGGCGGCAACTGCATGTGGGGCTTGGTGAGTCTGTTCGCAAAGCCCCGGAACTGCAGCTCGCGGGGCGGTGAGGAAGCTCGGGAAGTCCTGACTCAGCCGCGCAGCAAGTCCGCTTCCTGCTCGGGGAACGCGGATGTAACGATCCCTGAGCGCCGACTGCTTGTTGCAGCAGGAAGCTGTTGGCCATTGATTAGCAATGGGCGCATTTTTCACCAAAGCGTTGCCCTCCCGTGCTCTGCTAATCCCTTTTGCAAGCGTTTCCCCGCAGAGCTCGCTGCTGCCTCATAATGAATGAGCTCGCGCTTGTGAGTTCAAACTGGCAAACTGCCACCAGACATTTATTAGCTCTGGATTAATGGATCAAGACTCAAACTTTCTAGTTAAAAGAACAAGACAAGCCCTCAGGATTCAAGACTCTTTAAAAAGTCCCCACGCAATCGGCGTTCGCACTTCTCGCAGTCCTGGGAGCTCTCCCTGTTTCCCATCCCTGCGGAGTGTGGCTTGTATGCGAAGCGCTGGGGTGGGGCACAACCTGTTTTTCTGTCATTTTGGAGCAGGGGAAGCTGTGAACCCTGAAAATGCTCATGATGTGGTCCTTTCTCATTATCTTACTTTTATGAATCCACGTTCGCAGCACATGATGCTTACATTCTTTGTGTGGAGTTGGTGAGAACACATCTCAATTCCTTTTCTCCACCTCTTTTCCCTCCCCTCCCTCCTCTCTTCCTTCATTTCTCAATCCGCTTCCCATTTGAGAAAGATCTGTCTCCCTGCTTCCTATTACCTAGCTTTTATTTTGCTCTTGATTTATAATTCGGGTTTCTCATAAAGAGAAACCATGTGATGTGTAAACTTGCGTGTCTGATTTAATTCACTTACCATTATGGTCTCAGGATGCATCTGTTTTCCTAGAGATGACTCAAGTTTTGTCTGTCTTTATGGCAGAGTAGTACTCCATTATGTACAAATTTTACATTTTCTTTATCTGTTCATCTGTTGATGGGCACATAACTCTCTTCCAAGATTTAGCAGTTATGAATTGAGCTGCTATACACATGGGCATGCATGGATCACTGTAATATGATGCCTTTAACTCTTTGGGGAAGATGCCTAGAAGGGAAATAGCTGGGTGGAATCAAATTTCTAGTGTTAGATTTTGAGGAATCTGCACACTGATTTCCATAGTGGTTGTACCAGTCTACCTTCCCACTGACAGCAGAGAAGGCCCCCCCACTCCGCCCTGCAGCCCTGCCAGCATTTATTATTATTTGATTTTTTAATGATGCCCATTCTTTTTGGGGTAAGAGGAAACTTCAGTGCTTTTTAACTTGTATTTCTCTAATGGCTAGAGATGTTGAATATTTTTTCAGGTATTTATTGGTCATTTGTATTTCTTCTTCTATGAAGCATCTATTCATTTCACTTGCCCATTATTTGACTGAGTCTTTTACTTTGGAGGGTCTAAATTTTTTGAATTCTTTATATATTCTAGATCAGTGTGGCGAACCTATGGCACACATGCTATTTGTTTTTCTTTTAAGACAAAAGATGTTAGTGTATGAGTTGTTTTTTCTAAACTAAAACTTCAGTATTCAGGTTTCATTGCAGCGTTGGCACTTGCGATAAATATGTGGGTTTTGGGTTGCAGTTTGGCCACTCATCTCCAAAAGTTTCGCCGTCACTGTTTTACATATTAGTCCTCTGGCTGAGCAATAGATAGCAAATTTTTATCCTTATTCTTTGGGTTGTCTTTTCACTCTGTTGGTTGGTTCTTTTGCTGTGCAGAACATTTTTAATTTTATATAATCCCATTTGTTGATTCTTGGTACTGTTTCCTGTGCAACTGGGGTTCTGTTCAGAAAGTCCTTGCCTACACTTACGGCTTTGAGAGATTTATCTATTTGATCTCCCAGCAGGTTAAGTGTTCCTATTTTAGAATTTAGTTCTTTGATCCATTTTGATTTTAGTTTAGTGCATGGTGAGATATATTGGTCTAGACTCAATCTTCTGCATGTGAACAGCCAGCATTCCCAGCACCCTTTATCAAAGAGGCTGTCTTTCCTCCAGTGTATGTTCTGGTCCCTTTTTCAAAGATCAAGTAGCTGAATGTGCCTGGGGTTGTTTCTGCACCCTTTATTCTGTTCCACTGAACCTTATGTTTATTTTTGTGTCAGTGCCATGCTATTTTTATCAGTGTAGCTTTGTGATATAATTTCAAGTCCAGCATTGTGATGTCTCCCACTTTGGTCTTATTGTCCAGTATTGCTTTTGCTATTCTGGGTCTCTTCTGGTTCCATGTAAATTTTGGGATTGTTTTCTCCATTTTTGCAAAGAATGCTGCTTGGTATTTTGATTGGGATTATGTTAAATCTGTATATAAATTTTGGAAGTATGCCATTTTGACTATATTGGTTTTTCCTATCCAGAAATGGGACATCTTTCCATTTTCTGATGTCCTCTTCAATTTCCTTTTTCAGAGTACTGTAGTTTTCACTGTAGAGCTCTTTTACTTCCTTACTTAGGTTAATTTCCAAGTATTTAAGTTTTCTTGGCGCTATTGTAACAATGGTATTGTTTTCCTAATTTCTTTCTCAGTGGGTTCATTATGAATGTATAGGAATACTACTGACTTTTTGTGTTGATTTTGTATCCTGCTACATTACTGAATTTGATTATTAATTCTAGGAGTCATGTGGTGGATTTTTTTTTTCTTGATCTTCTATGTAAAGGATCATGTCAGCTGCAGATAGATAATGATAATTTGACTTCTTTTCCTCCACATATCCACATATAAAAATTTCTGTGTCTTCTCTAATTGCTCTGGCTAATGTTTCGAGGACTGTGTTGAACAGGGGTGGTGATAGCGGGCATCCTGGTCTTTTTCCTGATCTTAGAGGGAAAGTTTCAGTTTTCCCCATTTATCATGATGATGGATGGCTTTTGGAAAGTTGCACAGGTCTGGGGTCCTGGCAGATGTGATTGCTATCAAGCGGGCACAGGAACATTGAGGTAGAGGAGACGAATCTGGCTATTGCCTCACAGGCTAGAAGGGGCAGGAGGAGCCCAGCTGGGCAAGTCAGGCTGGAGAAGGGGACCAGGGGCTTTGTGAGCCATCTGCAGGTTGCAGCAGATGCATCTGGAGGGAGAAGCTCCCCTGATGGTCCAGAGAAGCAGTGCAGGCACCAGTGGGTGGGAAGCTTTGGAGACAAAGTTCGGTTCAGAAAGAGATGGGTTCCTGCAATAGTGCAAGAGGCTCAAGGTCAGAGTGGCCCCTGCAGGAAGCTCTGGCTTCTCATTCTCAGTCTTAGAGGAAAGGGGAGGCTGAGGCAGGAAGCTTGCTTTAGTGAGTGCATGAGAGGACCTGGCCCTGGGCTGGGTATCTTTCTACATGGCTTCTTCTCACACATAGAGGGGAAGGACTCCACGGTAGAGGTGGAGGCTTGGGCTGCCTGGTGAGAAAGAGGCAGAGGCACCACTCAACAGGGAGGCAGCTGGATGTGGGGGAAGATCCGACAGCATTATGGATGCTCGGAAGGGTCAGGCTAGTTAGCCAGGCCGGGCAGACATGCCCATGGTATCTTAGGCGACACAGAATTGAAGGCTGTTTATTTTATTTTATTTTTTTATATGGGTACCAGGAGTCGACCTCAGGACCTTGCGCTTGCCAGCAGGTGCTTGTGCCGCTGAGTGATATCACCGGCCCCTTTTTTTCCCTTATATGGGTACCAGGAGTCAAACTCAGGACCTCGCGCTTGCCAGGCAGGTGCTTACACCACTGAGCCATCTCACCAGCCCAAAGGCTGTTTAAACTGGCGTGATCAAACATCGGCGAGCCAGGGTCATCCATTTGGATGGATGCTCAGGGACAGTCAGGGATGGTCGGAGACACTCAGCAGCTCTTTGGAGCAGAGGGTGCCGGGATCCCCAGGAGGGCCTGTGGCCCACTCAAATGATGTGCAGAAGCTGGGCTCGAACCCTGATCTTGGGCAACAGCTCTAAAGAAGTCATGAAAATGCATCTGGGCATGGTGGTGTACTCCTGTAACCCCAGAATGCCGGGAGACTGAGGCAGGAGAATCTCGAGTTCAAGCCCAGCTCGGGCATTTTAGTGACTTAGCAACACCATCTCAGCAAATTAAAAAAGGCCTAGGGGTGAAGCTCTGTGTGAGGCTGTGGGTTCCATACCCAGAACAGCAAAAGGAAACAAAGCAAAGAATTGTGATATCAGAGCTAGAATCACAAGGGAGAAGGAACGATCACTGTCTTCAAGCTTCTGGGGTGAGGGAGAGAGGTGGAGGCCGCCACTGGAGAGGGGATACTGTTGGTGTCCAGCAGAGAAACAAGGCGTGGACTCTGCATTGGGTGTTTCACGACAACTGTCCACTCCTGCCGCCATCCTAACCATCAATTTGCTGAGGGTGCCGGCGATGATGTTTAAAGTCAGAGGGACTAAAAAGGCAGCAGGAATACAGCTCTTTCCTCCAGGGCTGTCATTATGATGTGTGACCAGACACTCAGAGGCTGAGGGACAGTCGCGGCCACAGAGCTTTCTCTGCTCGTGAGTCGGGTCTTAAGAAAGCAGCCGAGGGACGCTCACCCTGAGGGCAGCCAAGGGTGCTCAGGGGCAGTCAGGGATGGTCAGGGACACTCAGCAGCTCTTCGGAGCAGAAGGTGTGAGCTGAGGGTGCCGGGATCCCCAGGAGGGCCTGGGGCCCACTCAAACGATGTGCAGAAGCTGGGCTCGAACCCTGATCATGGACAACAGCTCCAAAGGGGAAAAACTGATAAGCTCTTACCCAAAGGGTACTGTGCATTGGGCACAATTTAGCAGGAAATTCGCCTTCTCTCTGTTTCAGCTACTACTTCATGGTGGACAACTTTTGCGTCTGTTTCCCTCGCCATCGCTGGCAGCTGTTTCGGTGATATGGACCTGCCACATCAGATCCCACGGCATGGCCGTCCCTGCCCTCACCAGGGTCCTCCCAGGCACCAGACGCTCAGGGACTGATCATCTCAGTGACCCCAGATCCCTTCTTTCCTGCTTTGGACACTTAATGGTCGACCACTGCGTGTCACCCACGGTGTTGAGGAAGCAAAGCAGAATAAGTCTTGGGATCCATCGTAGAGGAGCTGGGGAGAGACAGGAGTGACATGGCTGCCACATGGTTAGGGGAAGACAGCCTGATAATCTCTCTCCATCCCACATAACATCTCCCGGAGCTGGAGCAGCTTGTCCCTGGGGTGTCCCAGAAACACACGCTGGAAAAGTATCTGTGCCTTTGCATATTCTGATCTTCAGTTGTCACCTGTCAGGTAACATCCCAAAGAGAGTGGAGTCTATTTTGAGCCACACGTGACTGCCCCCCCCACCATGGGAGAACCTCTCTGCACTGCGCCACCCGCCTGAGAGTGGCTTCCCTGGAGGATGCCGGCAGTGTCCATCCACACTGCACATCCTCTTCCTGGCTGTCACAGGGCGTCACGGCGCTCCCGCCTGGTGGCCCATCCCTCTCCTTCCTGACCTTCGCAGGCTGCCTTTCCTCTTCTGTGGGGAGCCCGTCGCTGCTCTGCGACCTTCCTACCCGAGACTGAGTGGCACTGCCCGGAAGAAGGCTTCTGTGTTTTTTCCTCATTATTCCATGTTTCTTACGTAACACTCACATAGAAAACTCCTCCAGGAAAGGCTCATCATGGAAATGTTTGTTTCTCTCAATCGTGTGATCTATTTTCTTTTATCAGACAAGGAGACTGTTCTTTACCTTTTAGTTTTCCTCCTGAAAGCTCAGATCTAGGTTTAAAATTTGTAACAACCATACTAGCCTAAGTTTTGAGTAAAAATATTCCCTCCCTTCTTCTATGCAAGACATTTAAAAATTTTAATATTTTACACTTTTTGTGGGAAAATGCCCCAGCTTACTTGGTTCATTGCATCATTCATTCAACAACTATTTATTCTGTCATTGCTAGGTCCAGATCCCACGGGAGGTGGGGGGCACACTTGATTTGTGCACAACAGAAATCATCAGAATCATAACCCTTAATTGTTTGGTTAACTTTTTGGGGTATTTTGGTTGTATTGGTGGCTCTGTGACAAACCTGATGCCAGGTAGTCGTGACATCAATGCTGTTTCACTAATGTAAATAAGCGAGTTCTAGCGTGGCAGCTAAGCTTCCTGTATCACCTTGATGGGCCTGGAAACTGCCCGGGGGGGTAAAACCCACTTCGGGTATGTCTGGGAGGTCACAGAGCTGTGGTCCAGCGGTCCATATCTGGTCGCTCAGCCCTTCCTTTCTGCCACCCTTCTTCCGCTTTGCATCCCAGCCACCATGAACAGAACAGCTTTGCTCTGCTATGCTTTCCTCGATGATGGCTTGGCCCTGGAGCCAGTGGACCATGGACTGAATCCTCCAAGCCCTGAGCCACATTAAACCTTGTCTCCTGTGAGTTCTGGTTGTCTGTATTGTGTCTCAGTGACAATACACCTACATATGGTGAGAAAATGGGCGGTGTGCTGTCATGAAGGGGGCTGGTCTACTTGGGGACAGGGAGCAGGCGATGCAGTGGTGTACAACTGCTGTTAAGGTGACAGGCCAGAGAGGACACTGAAGGGGATGTTTGGAGTTAGATGGCCATGTTAACTTGCAAGTCAAGCTAAAACCTTATGTAAAGAGTCATTTGAAATTTTTTAAAAAGAAGATTAATTTTATAGCCAGGCATGGTGGTGCATGCCTGTAATCCCAGCACTTGGGAGGCTGAGGCAGGAGGATCACCATGAGTTCTAGGCCAGCCTGGGCTACATAGTGAGTTCAAGGCCAGTCTGAACTACACAGTGAGACCCTGTCTCAAAAGAAAGAAAGAAGCAGACAAACAAAGAGAAGATTAATATTCAGGGACTTACTGTTCAGACAGCCATAAAGAGCAGAGGCTGGGAGTAGACAGCAGGTCCACTGAGGAGTCACGCGCCGGCCACAGCGAGGGAGAGAGAGAGTGGCTCAAGTGGACGATTGAGACAAAAGAGGCAGAACGAGGTGGTTTCGACACAGGAATGAGGAGGGGAAAGGTCGAGGACAACAAGGTTCCCATAGGCCTTGGAGGTGGTGGCTCACAACAGGAACTGGACAGATGCCGTGGAATGAGTAAACGCAACCGACGTCGTTCGCTGGGAAGACATGGTTTGGAACTGGCCATGCTCTTGACATCTGTGGAGAGATTTGTTTAGATGGGCGTCTAAATGGTGATTCCAAAAGTAGTTTGCTCTTAGTAATGGCTGTGCGCCAAAGCCAGTGTGGTGACAGAATAGAAACGCCTGTGTGAACAGCTCAGTAAGTGAGGCCACAGTGAGGGGCCCAGTAAGGTTAGGGGTCCCAACCCGGGCTGACCAGCAGACGGGGCGCTGCTTCTGAACCTCACGGCCCCAGGGAGGTGAGGCGGACACAAGCATCACATCAAAGCCACGACTGGGAGAGGAGTTACCCAGGAAGTTGCGTGGACTTAGGTGGAGACTTACCAGTCCCCAATGCTGAGAGGGCCAGGTGTAAATCAGTGCTCAGAGGTAACAGGAAGCTAGGTGTTCAGCTCAGTGTTGCTTCAAGAACTTTCTAACCATGCTGCTGTCCAGCAGGGAGGTGGGCTACCTAGGGAGTGCGCTTCCTGTCCTCAGAACTGTGCAGGCTGCATCGGAGCCCAGGTCCGAAAGCGATCACAGTGCACTTATACTCGAGACGGCACGGAGAGGTTGAGTGACTGCTAGAGCGAGCTGTGAGTGGCGGGGTTGGAATTGAAAACCATGCGGCAGGGCAGCATCATGAGCGGGACCAAAAGCCACCAAAGCAATTTAGGTGAGTGCTTGAGCACTTGCCAAAAATAGAGTCATCTTCTGGCTCAACAGTGGGGATGATCTGAGAATTCAGGGAATTTTGTTGCATGAACAGCATGGAGAGCAGTTACACAAGCCACCATGCATGAGGTTGCTAGGTGGGGTTCTCCCCTTAGGGCCACCCCTGAGTAGTGGCCGGCAGTGGATGCAAATGCTGCCAGGGAGGCCTGGCTATGCTGTGATTTCTACCTCCTGCTGCCAGTACCTGATCTCCCTAACTAACTACTAGTATACAAGACACCCCCTAAGGAGTATTTAGAGTTCTGGGTCAGAGCGAAGTGCTTGCTCTTACAGAAAAATGAAAGAAGGAGCTAGTGGTGTGCACCATAGTTACGGGTTCCATGGCAATCTGTTCTGAGTCAAAGCACATGAATCCATTTCCACTTTAATTCATCCACTTGCTCAGCAAATACGGAGGTAGGACAGTGTTGTAGGTGCCAGCAGTGCAGCTGAGAACAAATGCAACAGATATGCTTGTCCATATGGAGCTTTGATGCCAAGGGGATAGCAAAACAATTAAATATGACAAATAAAATATTGGGTGGAGTAGCAGGTGGTGGGTGACTGGAGTGCTGAGGTAGTCCCAGTGGCCTCACTGAGAGGGTGACTGTTGGTAAAGATTTGAGAAGGAGAGGAGAGAGTTGGTGCGTAGGCCATGGGTAAGGGGAGGAGGGGAGGAGGGAGCTGGTGTGTAGACCGTGGTGAGGGGAGGAGGGGAGGAGGGAGCTGGTGTATGGACCTTGGATAAGGGGGGGAGGGGAGGAGGGAGCTGGTGTGTGGACCGTGGTAAGGCGAGGAGGGGAGGAGGGAGTTTGTGTGTAGACTGTGGTGAGGGGAGGAGGGGAGGAGGGAGTTGGTGTGTGGACCTTGGGTAAGGGGAAGAGTTGAGGAGGGAGCTGGTGTGTGGACCTTGGGTTAGGGGCCTGCTGAGCAGAGCGCCCAGTAGGCGGAGTGCACGTAGCAGGTGAAGAGTCCGTGTGGACATCCATGGGGCTGTGTCACAGTTAACTGGTGGAAGGCAGGATGGAAAATGAGGTCAGGGGTCCACTGGGCCCTGATTGTTCAGGGTCTTGTGAGCCATCGTATGGGCAGGTTTTACTCGGAGTGAAATTTTGAGCCATTAAAGTGTTTTGAGCCTGAACCTGCCGTGATGTTATTGGCTGCCATGTTGGGGACACAGTGTGAGGAGTGAAGACGCAAGGAGTTACGAGTTTCTCACAGTAACTCAGGGCAGGGGACGGTGGCTGCCGCCTGAGGTATTGAGGCAGGCAGATGCTGGATAAATTGTGGACCCAGAGAACTTTCTGACCAAACCTGGGGCTTGAGGACAAAGGCTGTGGGAGAGGGAAATGCTGACGGGGGCAGGAGGACCATCGGGGCTGAGCTTCGAGACATTTTGAGTTGGAAACATCTATTAGGCCACGTGGGCAGTGTATCACGGACTCTGGAATTCGGAGAGGGCCTAGGAGTGGTTGCCGGTGGGTTGTATGTAAAGAGTGGGAGTGGGAGGCCATAATGGAGGCAGGGTGTGTGGCTGGAGAACCGAAGAGAAGAAAGTCACCTCAACATTAAAGAACTGAGAGGTGCCAAGAATGTTCTGGAGACTAAATGAATTCAGGGTGTCAAATACCATGGCAGGCTGAAGTGGCCACTGCTGTCAACATAAGCGTCCTTGCCACCCTGCACAAGAATGTTGGGGAAAATGGTGCCCACTGGTAATGGGGTCAGGCAAGATGGTTTCACCCTTCGTGCATAGTTGCTCTGGCGCTCAACCGCTGCCTACATCACATTTCTTTCAGAAACTGTGCTTGGCAATACAAGGAGAAGCATGTATCGGCCACCCACAGGGTGCTTGCCGTGCTGTAGTGTCCCGCTGTGGGGTTGGAGGTTGTGTCTCTCGTGCAGCAGAGATGGAGGATTGTGAGTCACTGGGAATGGGAGCCCACAAATGTGAACCGCCATCAGAGAAATAGAGAACCCAGCTCTTGCCGGCGTGAAGGACAACGGACCTGGGAAGACAAGGAAGCCTGAAGAGGGGCTCCCCAGTCTTGTTTGCACCTGTCCCTACAGGGAAATGATGAGATTCCTGAGACGTTCGCCCTTGCGGAAGTTTTCTAGGCTGTGCAAGTCACCACCAGGAGGATTCTGTTCCCTTGGCGCGGCCAAGACCACATGTCATGGCTGGTGGAAGGGCAGTGACACCACAAGAAGGAGACAGGACCGAGGAGCAGGGCTGACTCACGGTGGAAAGCAGGTGCCCACCCAGCTTCCCAGCAGAGGTGATTCCCAGGGGGTCCAGCAGGTGTCGGAGGCTGCGTCAGGGGGCTCTGGGATTAGGCAAAATCACATTTGGCACCGAATACATACTAGGCACTGTCGTGAATACCCTTAATTCCTTAGTACATTTAATACTCATGACATGAGTCCCTCTGTGTAGCTATTAATAGCCCAGTTTTCAGATGAGGAAACTAGCGGGTCAGATAACACAGGTCTATGGACAGTGGTCGCAGGACAGTGAAGTGGTGGAGTTGAAACTTGAGGTAGCCACCCTGAATTCCAGTGATCGGAAGTCTCCCGTCATTCACCACGTCTCCCAAGAAGGGGCCTATGTTTCGGCCAAAATACCAACAAACTGCTGTCATTGCATTATTGAAAATTTCAAGTGTATCTTACCTCTTTTCACAATGGAGGAAGCTGAGGCTGAGTGCCTTCTCAGAGGCACACAGTGGGTAAAGAGGCAGAGGGGACAGCAGCCAGCATTGCCGTGGTCCCAAAACTGTGCTGGCTGTCCGTGAGGCTTGCTGCAGAGGAGCTGATTTCAGAGTTGGGGCAGGGATGTGCTCACAGCTGACCATGTTGATGGCCATGAGTGGCCGGGAGTGAAGGACAGGGGTTTAAAATCAGACCAACCCGGGCAGGAGCCACTGAACTGTGTGTCCACCAGGCCTTGTCCTTGGGTGCCAGGAGCTTCTGTTTAAGACGGGCACGAATGCCACATCCCGAGCTTCCGATACAGATCGGATGAATTTTAGCCCCATGCACATAGTGCAAGTGCCCCTCAGCGGTGGGCTCCTCGTTCACCCCCTCATCATCGCACTCCCGTGGGGGCCGCCACACTGTCCAAGTTCCAGACAGCACCGGAGACTCAGAATAAAACCCAATGTTTTCTGCAGTGCCCTTCTTTGAACTTGGTGTGGTAATCGCAGCACTTCTTCATGTTCATCCCCATTTGCTTCAAGCGTCATAAGCCAAGAATGAAAATGAACATCACATTTTCTGATAGGCCTGTTATGCATTTGACGACATAGCAGATCATTCGCCAGGGGAGAGTCCGAAGTGAAATTGCAATGATTACTATCTCAGTGAGTTAAATATCAATTGATTGTTTGTTAAAACAGCCTCTAATTGATCAAAAATGTTAGGTTTAAATATCAGAAGGGAATGTGATCACCCTAGCACTACGCAGTGTTAACCTGGGCTGTGTGGGAGACTAGGGGATTGGAAATTACACCGCGAAAGAGTCCCGAAGTCGCGATGCCGCTGCTCGGAGTCAGGATGGACAGGCCAGGGGTCTGTGGGGGTTTGTGGGGGCAGATATCACCCTCCCTTAGAGTGTTCTAGGTCACAACATTGACTGGAGTTCTGTTGTATTGTGCCCAAAATAAAATGTTGCACCAAATCCACAGAATAAAGAATAGTGGGGGAAAGCTTGCATATTCTGACAGCTTCCTGAGCTTCAGGGTGTTGCATTGGTCCGTGAACCCCAATTTCTTTATGTAAAAATGCTTTTCTAGTATGCTAGTGAAATATTGCTTGCTTATTTCATACCAGGAACCAGGAAACAGGAACCAGGAACCAGGAACTGTGCTGGACACTGTCTACGCATTACTTGTTTAATCCCAGGGATCCAGATACAGTCTGTATCCCCATTTCAGTTATTTCAGTCCCCATTTGACACTCGTTTGCTTTTGCAGTGTAATTATCTTCCAGGGACTGTATGGAAAAGAGAATTGCTTAACCGAGAAAGGCGTGCAGGGTCCACACATGATGCTTCCCCAGTTTAGCGCTGATGCCTTCTGTTCCCTCCCTCGGGCCCAGTGGAGAAGCCTTAGAAGGTCCCTGCCTGCGGGCTTTCAGCTTTGCTATTTATGGTGAGACACTTTCTCTTTGATTCAGTGTGCATTTGAATAATGGCTGTGGCCATTTCTTTCCAATATCTGCCTTTTACATAATCAATAAATGAGCCGAATTTTAGAAATTGTAGCTGAAGTGTTTACATTTTAGCTCACAAATCGAGAACTTTCTACTCCCTAATTAATAGATAGACTTGGGGAAATGTATTCCATTTTCCACATTTCCACAGCGACTAGAAGACCAAAGGTGCTTGGCCCTCATAACTATTTCTCCAGCATCACCTTAGCCGCATGCGCTTGAGTGTATTTTGAGCATTCATGTTTAGCACCTATTTATTGCACCCCTCCTGACAGAAGGGCAGAAGTTGGAGTGCGTGAGAATTAGTGGTAGTAGTTGTATTTGTGTGAAGATGGTGGCTAGTGTGTGTTGGGTTCTCATGGTGTCCGGCACTGGGCTCGGCGTTCTGCACAATTATCCGGTGTAACTGGATTCTCTTCCCGGCCCTCCGAGGCTCCTTCCTTCCCTCCATCTTGTAGAGAGGGCGCAGCTCCGTGATGAGGCTGGGTTCACACACGCATGCATCCCGGCGTGCCTGGCCTGGGCGCCACGTCTTGTTCCTGGGTCTCAGCACCAAACCTGTCCCCGCCGTTATCCCGTCCTCTCTGGGCTCGGCTGAGAGCCCAGCCTGTGCTTCTAGCTGATGGCCTTCTCTTGCTGCCCCTCCCGGGAAAGCTGTTCCCTCCCTGTGACTGTCAGAATTGGATCTGTTTCTGGGACCTGCCTGAAATATCATCTTCTAAAGAATTCCTGGTTCTAACTGGGAATTTCTCTTCTTTGACTCCTTTTGGTACCTTACCCTCTGACATCTCACAGCAACACTAGTAATGATGGTGGGGAAGAGGAGGGAGGGGAGGGGAAAGAGAAAAGGAAGACAAAGAAAGAGATGGAGGAAGAGGAGGGGGCCTGTGACAGGCCATGCACTTCACCGTGCCACCTCATTTTCATCTTGATATCCAGCTTGGGGTTGCATCGTTTCATCACACTCTCCAGATGGTAAAAACTGAGGGTCCTGTGTGTGCTCACATAATAGACGATCTTCTCTAGCCTCAGGATCAGGTCATCTCTACCTCAGAGTCCCCAGTGTCCCTGAGTCCGCTCGGTTTTCAGCGAATTTAACTGAGTGGAACAAAGGTAATTAAGCAATTAACTAACAAGGCCGCCCCTCCGCTCCCCGAGCGCGGGCCACTTATCCGGGTTCTTTCTCCTGGCCTTTCCCCATGGACCGTCCTGGTGTGGCAGAGCCAGTGCCTCGTGTCCCTAGGCTGTCGCGTCTCTCGCTGAGAGTGAGGTCCTGTGACGCTCTTGTAACACAGAGTGTGACGGATACCGTTTCCGGGCTGGGCCTCCCGTCCTCTCTCTCCCTGAATGGCGAGCGCCTGGCTGAGAACCTTGAGGCCGGCAGGAAGGGCCTGGGTCCTGCACAGAGGCCATGAGCTGCAGCCCGGCCCGGCGAGAGAGGCACAGTGGGCCTCGAGTGAGGAACCGGGGCGTGGGGTCGTCACGGGCGCCGCGCTGCTGTCCCAGTCGCTGACGCTTGCTGAGGGGCCTGGCTGTGTGAGCGGACGAGCCTGCCCCACACAGACCGGAGGTGTGCACGAGGCCCCTGGGTCCCTGTGGCAGAGTGGCAGGGCCAGCTGCCACCTGCATGTGGCCCTGCGAGGGCATCTGTCTCGTTAGCCCAGACCGCGCTAGGGGAGGAGGTTCCAAACGCCTACCCAGCGCGTGAGGATTTTCAGAGAAAACAATGGCAACGGCCACGAAGAAACAAACCCCCAGGCTTCCCCTTGTTCACCGTTCCGCCCTTGTCTTCCCACGTGCGATCTTTTTTTTTCCAAACTGTTTATGATGCTGGAAAATTCTCCACGGCTTCCTGGGATGGCTCCAATATCTAAAGACGTCCCTCACCTCTGGATTTATTACGGGCTTCTCTGAGTGGGGTCAAAGGGCACCCCAAGCCCCATATTCTGAGCCTCCTCCTTCCCTTATGTGCTCCATAACTCTCCTTTGCCATTTATTGACATTCGAGACGTTTGATGTATGAGTGCCTTTCTCTCCCTCCCCCTGTATCCACGCCGTGGTTCCTGGGGACGGCAGGAATACATCATTTCAGGAGTGAAGACAGGGCCCACTCATTGAGGCCCCGTGAGTGAATTACTGGGTAGCATTTTGCATAGGCTGACATTATACTGCATTTAAGACTAACGGTTTAGCACAGCATCAAACACAGTTTTGACTCTAGACCCACTAGTGCAGGCCTGGAGGAGAGCCACGTCATGTTTCTCTTCCTCTCGGCCCATCTGCTTGTCTCCTGCTTGTCCTGGGAGGCAGGTGCCAGCCCTGTATTGTGAAGGAGCAGGGCCCAGAGACCGAGGGACCACGACACGGGTGGCACTGGAAGTGGAGCCACGCGTGCTGTTTCCTTGCCCCACGGCCGGCTGCCCCCTTTACAAAGGGCTACTCAGAAATCAGCATTCGTGTAGAGCACAGATTAAGAAATGCTTGGGAACAAGGCTGGGCCCGACGTCCCCCAGGTTCCTGGAAGTCCGACCCAGCCCATGGTTCGGTCCTCCTGCTGCACTGACTCTGTGAGGGAGGCCACGGCCCCGGTCAGTGACGAGCTGGACCAGAAGGGGCTGCTGTGGACCCGTGGGCCTGCGTGGCTTTGGCTTCTTTCTCCTGTTTCCAAATCAACCTTTAATTCTACCAAAAGACTTCGAATACTGACTTGAAAAACACATCGGCTCCTGGGCTTCGGGGACCTGCGGTGGTATTGGGAACAGGACAGTTTAGCTCTGTGGTGGGCAAACTTGGATCTGCAGAGGGTGCCTGTCTGAGATGGCTCTTCTGTTGGTGCAGGATAAATAGGGAGAAAAGAACAATAGTGAGCTCTCGCAGTAAAGCTGTGTTCTTCAACCTAAAGGCCTACCCTTTGTGCAAGATTGTATTTTTTCCATTTTTATGGTAAAATAATAGCATAGATTTTTTCTTTTAAAATTCTTAATTGGAAAAATAAAAAGTCCTGCATGTATTTTAGGAAGAATATATAGTGTGTGTATATATAAAACATGTTTATATAGTATATATAGAGAGCATGCGTTTGTGTGTATGAGTGTGTATGAGTGTGTGTGTGTGTGTGTATGAACACATGTAATACTGGCCCATGCAATCAAGAGTTTGGAAACTGCAAGTTTATCAGATTTTTCCAGACATAGTAACCTCCATCATTTGGGGAGGGCATTTCCTTTTGATATGTTATCAGTCTTGGGCCATCTGTATTTTATCCGAGTGAAATAAAAATTTTATCTTCAACTTCATACCAATCAGCTCATCTGTGGAAGAGTTTTGGTTTTGGCTTCCTTTGACTGTAGGGAGTTCAGTGCTCTTTCTCTCTCTCTCTCTCCTTCCTTCCCTCCTTCCCTCCCTCCCTCCTTTCTCCTTTGTGCATTTTAGGGGACCAGAGCTGGCCTTGAAAGGACAGGCATGAGAAGTAACACTGGGCAGTTTTGGTTTTCTGCACAAGGAATTAATAAATTTGCTTACTTTCAGCTAACATTGATATTGGATCACTTTTATTTTTATACTTAGCACAATATATTTCATGAACTAATTAGTAAATTATTGTGAGACAGAAAAGCAGGGCTTGCAATGCTACAGTCATAGATAACCTTTATTAGTAAATTAGATCAGATACATCAAGAATAAAGTTGTTATATTTATTTCCAAATTATAAATATTTTTATTTTAAGAGGAGACTTAAGGCTAGTTGGGAGTTGGTAGGGCTCCAGTCAGAAAGGCAGACATTGGGCCTGTTTGCTTCTCGCAATTCTGAGTAATAAAGTTGAGCTGGGTCTGGTTCCATCGCCACCCGCCGCTGTTACCATACAGCACCACAAACACGCTCTTCTTTGGGGCTCGCCACAGTCTTTCTCTGGCCAACAGACACAATTCAGAACATTTTGGTCTTTATTTATTGGGGCTGCATAATCTAATTATCTCTCATTAGTCCACACCTGATTATTTCATTTATCTTTGTAAATGTGACAACAAAAGGCTCACTTTAATTAAGCAGATCAGCAATTAGCTCTTGTTTTATAGGAGTTTTAAACATCCCGGTACTAATAGCAGGCAGTATGATTATAATCAGAAGCTCCGGGAAGAATGGTGGCAGGACAGTTTGATTTAGAGCCCCATTTATGTGAAAGCTATGTAGGCAAAGTGGCTCTCCAGTGACAAAGGTCCAAGTGGACTGGTCAAGCTGGAGCAGGACCTGCGGGCCCAGGCCAAGACCTTCTCACCCCCATTTCCATAGAGCCAGTGACTTCATCCCTGTTTTTATTCTTCTGTAAAAGAAATTATTATTTGTCAATCACCTATAATATGACAGGCTTTGCATCCATTACTTAAGCTGTATTAATCTTTAAACTTTGGGCAGTAGACCCTTGAGGTGGGTACACTAGCTTCTCCCTATTTCACAGATGAGCCAACTGAGGCTCACAGAGAAGTCGCGCGTCATCTACACAGCTAACAATCAGAATTCTCGCCTGATTCTGCTCCTTTGCAAATTGCTTTCTTCTCCTCCTTTGAAACAAATACAACAAGCAGCTCCTTCTCCTGTCTCCCTCCTTCTCCCTTCCTTCCTTTTCCCATGCGTCTTTCACTCACTTCCTTGTGCTGCGCCAGGCACTGTACACCGATGTGGAGATACTAAGTCGTCAGGACTCTTGAGGAATGAACAGTGGGATGGAGACAGACCCAGAAAGCCGCCACGGGAGGATTCGGGATGATCGGAGTGCTGAGCTAGAGGAAAGGGCCTGTCTAGCATGGCTGGCACATCTGGGTGCGACACCGATGTTTACAAGCCTGAACTGGCCTGGCCCCTTTCATTACTGCATGCTAGGCTTCTCCCCGCTTCCTAAAAAGACACCGCTCTGACTGCCCAGAGCGGTCACCCATTTGGTGACACTCCATTGTCCTGCGTCAACGCACTCACCCTCTTGTAGAAGGCTGCTTCAGTCTAGCGTCTGCCCACTGTACTCTCATCTAGGCTCTGAGGATTAGCTGGAGGAAGAAGGAGGTGAATATGGAGTTTTCAGGAAAAGAGAGAAGGAAATGGAAAGAGGCTTGGGTTGAAGGAGAGGGAGCTCCCTATGCTTGGAGAAAAGAATGGAGGAACGGGATGGAGATTGGAGGGGGTCTCTTGCCTTCCTCCAGGAGGGGCCGATGGCCAGCAGTACAGCTCTTTAGCAGGGTGTCCAGGCTGGTGTCCCCTGCAAGGTCCACATCTCCTTGAGGACCTGGCCAGCATTGCCACCTCCACCCCATACCTGTTGCCACCAAGCACCTGGCAGTGGACTCAGGACTTCTGGGAAGATTGTGAGTTAGGTATGCATTGCTGCGTACCAGGCCGTCTGTGAAACGCTACACAGATTATCTCACTTTTGCAATGACATCGTGAGGTTGCTGTCATGGTCTTCACTGTAAGGATGAACTAACTGAGGCACACAGAGGTGACCTGACTTACCTGGGTTCACAGAGCCCTGGAATCCAGACTCGAGTCTATCTTCACTGCTCTGTAACCACTATGCCACCCTTCTTCGGAGTTTCGGCACTCCGGGAACATCTGGCCTTCAGAAATCAAGAAAAATTGATCTAATTTACTGTTGATATTTAATAAGTCACCACTGGAGACTCTTACTCCAAGCAAATGAGAAAAACGAAAGGATCTGGAAAGGTGCTTGGTGCTCAAAGCCACATTTAAGGATGTGTGGAGGACACTTTGGAAAGAAAGCAACAACAGGAGGGATGTTGGCCAAGACAGTACTTCAACAATCCAGGCACAAGAGGATGCAAGCTGGTGACATGGGAATAGGGGAGAGGCACGCGGGTAAGAAAAGTGACAAAGAATGATGCGTGGCTTTCAGTGGCTCCTAGTTTCGGTGGGGAAAATGGAGACATGAAAGGGTCTGTGTTTTTCGTCTGTGTCTGGTCTGGGTCACCAGTAGAAATGCAGAAGGCACGTGCAGGAGAGTTGTGAAGGTGTCTGACATGGTCACAGGTCTTTGGTGATAAAGAAGGACCCAACGGGGTGGGAGCCAACCAAAAGAGGCTTCAGGAGAGGAAGGGCAGGAGCATGAGGGCCGGTGCTCAGGCCTGGGGACTCATGTCCACTCCAAGATCAGCCCCTCCAGAGGGAGGACCAGTGAAATGTCACCTCCTCCCGCTCGCCCCTGAGACTGCCACGCACTGCGGGAGGGAGGCTGGCGGCTCTTGCCCAACCAAGTCATGGGTGAAGGAGACGCGAAGCCAGGACTTCTGGCTCTACAGTGACCTTGGGTGGCAAAGGGATCAGGATGACCACATCAGGCCTCTGGGAATGGGAAAAACAGAGACCAAAGTGAGGTAAAGTGGAAAGGTTAAATTTTGTCAATAAGTCTGAGGGGTTGAGCAACCAAAGAGGAACGGGCAAGGATTAAAGTCTGTGATGTCAGCGGCACAGGAGCTTGGTCCCCAGAGCCATATTTGTTGAACGCCTGTGCTTTGGTGTGTGGATGGGGGGAAGCGAGAAGGATGAGAGGAGAGAGAGAGAGAGAGGATAAGAGAGAGAGGGGGAATCCAAGAAGCAGGAGCTCGTGTTAGGGCTGCTTCTCCTCACTGGGGACCATAATGATGGGGTGGGGACAGGTCTTGCCATGGGTGTGGGGGTCCGGCCAGTGTGAAGCAGAACTGGACCGTTGTCCTTACCACCCAAGTGGGATCTGGAGCCACACTGCATGGGCTTCTGAGCACCACACACCTGGCCTTTCTTGTCTAAGGGAGTCTGATGGCCAAAGCAGGAAAGTCTCGCTTTTAGGCGGCATCTGCCAGCCCGTCTCAAGCCCTGTGCCCTGACCAGTGCAGGGGTTTGGGGAATTTACAGGCGCAGACATGGTGGCACCAGAGAGAAAAGGGGGCAGTGAGGTAGAAGAGAGATCACCAGACGGTGAAGTCGCCCACTGCCTGAGCTGAAGGAGGCCGGCCGCCTGTTTCCTCACAGTGCCGGTGAAAACTTCCAGAAACATAGCTGCACAAGACCCCAGAAGGAATGGGGTCGGGGAGAGGGCCAGCGTCCACACCTCTGGGGAGGAGGATACTGTTTCCCTGAAAAAGAGTGGTGGGGAGAGTAGAGGACAGGGACGGAGACAGGAGTGATTTTGAAGCAGAGAGGAGGAATATTAGGGCTTTTGTAGCAAGAAGGGGATGTCGGACCTCTTCCCCCTCAGAGCTCACTCATCTCCTCCTTGTTGCTCGCACAGGGAGGTGGGTGCCATGGGCCACACAGACCCTAGCACTCCCAGCCCTGCGGATGAGTCAGGACTTACGCTGGGCTTGCAGGTGACAGCTAAGCTGAAGCGATTTCATTCTGCATGAAAACTGAGGAAAGGAAGCCTAGGAGGAAACAGTTCTCGAGCTCTTGAACAATAATCCTCTTTCAAAGCAGGGAAAATTGTTTACCTTTCCAAGAAAATCTTCCCAAGTGCAATTAATAGACAAAATTCCCTTGGTCGAAGTGACTTTGCCACTTACGTGCACACAAAGAAACAAAATTAATTAAATATATATGGTAATCCTGAATTGATTTAAAGTCTTCGTACCAAAACATAAAGGCTGCGATGGTATAAAGAATGGATTGTTCCAAAGAGAACACTGCATGGAACTCAGACAGCTGGGCTGTAAAGTCCATGAGCCAGGTGCCAGCAGATTTCTGTCCAGATGTGGTAAGGATGGAGGTCCCGGAGCAGACACCCGAGCCCAAGCGTGGCCACGGAGTGGCTGAGGAGCGCCCACAGGGGGCAGGTGTGCTGCTGGGCACAGGCGGGTCAGTGCCAGGAGCTGTACACTGTTCGGGCCTCAGCACAGTCACAGGGCGCCTCACAGAGCTTGGGGATGAGGGTCCTCAGGGTTCTGTAACTTGCTGGAGTCACAAGGCTTCGTCTCGGAGACCAAAGTGTGGTCTTCAGCCCCCAGAGCTCGGGTTCTTTCCCCTCTCAGAGTGGCTGGCTGGCTCCATCCGTGATGACCACCACCCCCAGGGACTTGGATGCTGGCACTTTAAAAATACCCACTGGCTTTGCCGCTGGCTTTGGCTCACCTGGTTACCTCTTCCCTGCAGACTAGCTCTTGAGCTTAATTGGTTTTGGGTTTGAGACTTTTTATAAAACCAATCATTCTCCCTCTCTTGCTTAAGCGACTGACTGTATTCCATTTGATATTTTCTGACCTCCTCTTGGGTGGAGGAATAATAGAGTATTTTACACAAGAATGAATTGTGATGTCGTAGGTGAATGTGTGGGATCTCATAAATCAGCAGCTATCCCCGGGGACCACGTGGGCCCTTCTGGCCCCACCGGCGCTCTTTAGACCTCTGTATGCTAATAAAACAGAGATTTCTCTCTGAAGGGCTCCACCTTGCTGGATGACACTCATAACAAGCAGGGAGCCGTATTGCAGGAAAGGCTGTTTACCTGCAGGTAATTGGTAATTTAGCCAGTGTAGAGGGGCTAATGGCCCATCTTTCCCACTTAGAGAATTAAGTAGAATTTTGTCCAAATAAATTGCATTTTTCTGTGGAAAGCCTCAGAGAGAGGCCAGGACGAGGAGGATGTTATTCAAGGGTATCCTTGCTGTAATACAGACGAGTGAGGATGTTGCACTGCCGAATTTCTACAGGAATTACTGAGTTTCTCTGAAGGGCTTTGTTATTTAATTATTTGGCCATCTTGGTAAGTTGGAAATGGGGCAATTTATCAAAATGGCAAAGAACAGATTGTCCTCTTTCTTTATTCTAGTAATTATGACATGGGGCAACGAATGCTAGAAGAATAGCGTGATTATTTAAAACTCCCTTACTTTAGTCTATCCAGGGTTAAAGTGAATATTCTATTGCAGAGCTTGAGAATGAAGAGGGGAAGAAAGGAAAACAATGCTGTTTTTCTGAGCTAAGTGATCACAAATAGGGATTTTTAAAAAAGTGCTAGTGATGTGTCAACCCAATACAATGGGAGATATTCAGATAACTATGAAACTATGTAGAATAAGGAAAATGTATTTAATATGTAAAGAGTAAAAAGAATCAGGACACAATATTGTATGTTTCCTGGTGAGATGCACGGAAAGGAAGCGTACGTGTGGATAGACATTGAGGGGGTCAGCACACAAACAAGAAAATACTGAGGGGTGTGTGGGTTTGCACATCTGTTGAAGGAATCATTTGTATTAGGCTCATTTGGGCCAAGGGGATTCAATGTATGGGTTAATTTGTTTTACTACAAGTAAGAATGACCATATTTTTCTAGTTAATCTTGGACCTACTTCATGCTAATGGTAGTGTGATCATTAATCATGAATATCTCCTTGGCTTGAGAGGTACCTGGGTTTGTCTGGTTGGTCATGGAGGTGTGACCTTGGGGACTATATAGTCCCTGGTGCCTTCCTCTCTGGCTCTGTTTCCCTGCTCTGTTTCCCAGTTGCCATGAGTGAAGCAGCTTTCTTTTGCCATCTTCTTCCGCCATGGTGTTCCTGCTTTGGAGCCAGCTCACCATGGACTGAGAACTCTACAACTGTGAGCCAAATAAGCTTCTCTCCCTGCAAGAGCAGTGAGTGGTAGGTATTTTCTCCTAGCAACAGGAAAGCTGGTTAATAGAAGCAGGATTCCTATAGGCCAATGTAATCACAGATTGACAGAGAAGTTCCTTCTTTTTCCCTCTGGATGAGCCTCATCTAATGTTGTTATGGAAGGAACAGAATTCAAACCTTCCTGATGCTCGATGGATTTTATTTGGGAGATAGAGCTGAGGATATTCCACATGCAGGAAAACTACAGAGGGGCTGTGCTAGGACAGTGCCATGCGGGAGAATGCAAGGAGATGACAAAGTCCTTTGTTGGGCAGAAGTCTGGGCATGAAAGGGAATGAAAAGGTTTTAAAGAGTCAAGGCTGCAGGTCATGGGCAGCCTTGAATGTCTCATGAAATATCATGCCATCCCCTGCTTCCTTCCCCTCTTTAAGAAAGATCTGGCCACGTCCCCAATGCTTGGCATGACGGACTCTTCCAGTGCAAACTCTCAGCACTGGCTTTGAGCGAAGCACTTTTGGGAGTAACGCTGTCTTCTAGTCACTTTCGTAGCGCGTGTGCAAGTGCCAACGGCTCCTGCGCTCTGTGGTGTGGGGTCTAGTGGTTAGGAGGGGTCCCCGAGCCAGTGTGCTTTTAGCTGGAGTCACTGGGATCCTTTAGGCAGGTCACTCGTCCTGGTGCCGATGCTGCTTTCTCACGGGGAGGGCAGCGGTGTCCCGCACCAGGAGGTCCAGCGAGCCCTTCCCTCCGCCTTGCTCTTGGGTTGTCTGCTGGGAGCGCCACCTCCCCAGGAGCCCCAGCACCACTCATCCTTTGGCGTCAAGTCCGACTCCTGCTGCCTCCCTGAGTCTTCTTTCTCTTCTCAGCTCTCCGTTGTCTTCTTTGCACCACGCAGCTGGCAACTAAACTCTGTCTCAGCATCTGCATCTCATGGAAAATAGATTTGGAGCTTTTTCTGTCTGCTTTGTTCTGTTTTTCCTGTGAGTCAGGCAAAACTGAAAATATTCTCAGTTTAAAATATACTGAGTCGAGGGCCGGTGAGATAGCTCAGCAGCATAAGCGCCTGCCTGGCAAGTGTGAGGTCCTGAGTTCGACTCCTGGTACCCACATAAAGGAAAAAAAGGGCCGGTGATGTTGCTCAGTGGCACAAGCGTCTGCTTACAAGCACGAGGTCCTGAGTTCGACTCCCAGTACCCACATTAAAAAAAAAAATATATATATATATATACTGAGTTGAAAATTTCATTTGCACATAGAATTTTTGTGCGTGTAACCTGGGCACTTGGTAGAGTATGCAATTTTACTTACTTAATGTTGGTGAATTCGATTAAGTGCAAATAGGCTATCAGTCTACAAATTCATTTAATGATATTTATAAGTTTAAGCTTTCTGTTCACAACTCCAGTGCTGGAATAGAGTTTATATATTGCATAGAGCTTATGGAGGGCTGTCTGTATTGGTCCACAGAAGGCTCTGTTATTTTTTATTTTATCTTTCATTTTATTTCTCCTTTACCAATTATCCCTAATCCTGATTCCACCCCATTATACAGACAACCACTTCTGAGTTTTTTTTTTTTTTTGTGGGTACCGGGGGGTCGACCTCAGGACCTCGCGCGCCAACAGGCACCCGTGCCGCTGAGCGATATCACCGGCCCCTTTTTCCGTATGTGGGTTCCGGGAGTCGAACTCGGGCCCTCGCGCTTGCAAGGCAGGCGCTTATGCCGCTGAGCCAGCTCACCGGCCCCACTTCTGAGTTTTTAGCATTAGCCATTTAACCTACCTTCCATACATTTATTTATACACAATTATATACATATATAGTTTTTGTTACAGATACCTGGGGTACGCATTGTTGTATCTGTAGTACTGTTTTGTGCATGACTTTTTAAATTTATTTAACAGCACAGGGCTGTTCATTCCATTCTAACTCCTGTGGGTTTTTCTGTTTATGCTCTGGAGAGCTGTAGTAGTTGTGTGCTGTAGCCAACTCATTTCTTCTGCAAAAAATGTGCGTTTTGTGTCTTTCCCCACCTTTCCCTGGCCTTACTGATGGCCACGGAGATGCCGCAGGCCCGACACGAGCTCCTTCTAAAGTGCACCGTCCAAGAGAAAGACACTGCAAGCCACAGATTTGACTTTAAATTGTCCAGTAGCCATGTGAAGAAAATAAAAGGAGTAAGGGGGCAGTAATTTAATAGTAGACTTGACTTTACCCCAAATCTCTGAAATATTATTGCAAAAAGTAACCAACATGAACACAAAGTTAATGAGATATTTGTACACTAATCTCGGAACAGGGTCTTCCACAAGCGTTTTACACTCACAGAGGGGCAGACTCAGCCTGGTCATGCGCTGATGCCCGTCATCTGCAGTGGCCTGGGCGCTGGGGTGGACAGCGCGGACCGCGAGAGGGCAGCTCCTCCTCCCGCCCGTGCTTCCGTCCAGCGCAGAGGGCGCGCTGCTTTCCAGCCGCTCTCGGCAGACACTGGGTCAGCGAAGGCCTCTCCCAGCTGTCCCCGTACCGGGCAGCACTCCCCGCAGAGGGCCACGTCTTCCGTTTCCTGTCTTCTCGTTTGGGTCTGTCTGATAGATATAAGGTGCTATTTTTGTCTTGATTTGTATTTCTCTAATTATTAGTGAGCCAGAGCATGTTTTCACATGGAAACATATACCTTACTCATTTTCTCTACCGCGTTCTCTATTGTTTTTGAGGTTACCTGTTCTGTGTGTTATCTGCTCCAGACAGTAAATCCGCACTGATTGCAGACCGCCTAAGTACCGGTATCACTCGTGTGCAAAAATCTCCCGCATCTCTGCAGTTTGCCGGTCCGGCAATTCTGCTCACGGCTGAGCACTTTGGTTTTGTTGGATGTTCTCCTTTATTCTCTGTTACTAACTTTATTATTTCTTCACCTGAGTCTTCACTGCATGTGAAGTTTATTTACTTATTTATTTATTTATTTGTGAAGTTTATTTTTGTGTGGCCTCTACAGCAGTGAGCCACCTTCACGTTTTTCTTTGAGGCCGTTATTCCCCATTTCCTAAGTAGTTCCTCTGTTCCTTACTGATTTGCATGCTTTTCTAACATATAGTTTCCATGTAGATACAACTCTATTTATGAGTTTTCAAGTCTTTTAAGACAACTCTTTGTCCTCCTGCAATCATACTAATTGAATATAATACGGATATTGTGTAGTTGGTCTAATACCCAATAGGATAACTCGCTCTCCTTATTTTCTTCTCCTTGTTCTCTTATTTCAAAAAATTCTTGGCTACTTGAAGATCTTTATTTGTCTATGTAAATTTCAGATACTTTTTTCTTTTCACTTTGTCCTTTCCTCTCTTTCCTTTTCTATAATCTCGATTGGTATTACACTAAATTTGTAAGTGGAAATAGGTTAAATTGAGATTTTATAATATGATGTTATCTCACTCATTGCTATGGTATATAATCTTTTATTCGGATTTTCTTTCATAGTAAATATTTGTGAATTCTTCCTTAAGTTGATTACTAGATTTATTGCTATAATGATTATTTTAATAGCTCATTTTCTTTTGTACTTTATAATTAGTGTCTTTTTTTTTGAGAAAGGGTCTTGCTATGAAGTTCAGGCTGTTCTTGAGCTCACTATGTAGTCCAGGGTGGCCTTGAACTCACAGCAATCCTCCTGCCTCAGCCTCCCAAGTGCTGGAATTATAGATGTGTACCACCACGCCTGGCTATGTACTTTATAATTAGTTACTGGTGATGTACAGGGAAGTGTTTTGTTTTTTTGTTTTTTTTTTAGTGGGTACCAGGAATTGAACTCAGGACCTTGTGCTTGCCAGGCAAGCGCTTATGCCGCTGAGCTGTATCACCTGCCCCAGGGAAGTTTTTGACTTTTATGTATTAATCTTATATCTAGCAACCTGGATGAACTTTGATTAGTTCTAATAGTTTGGTTTTTTAAAAATGGAAATGTCTATAAAAGCAAAAATTGTCTAATTGCTCACAAAGCTTGAAAGCATCACTTATTTTCTCTTCTTACTGAACTGGCCAGGAACTAACAGTGTTAGACTGAGCTGTAACAGCAGGCATTCACGTCTTCCGTCTGCGCTCAAGGAGGCATTTAACATTTCTCAGTTCGTACGGCTTACTATTGTCATTGCTCTAGGGTTTCAAATGCCCTTTAACAGACCGAGAATGGTCTCCTCTCTCCTTGGTTTAGATTTTATTTTATTTTTAAAATGTTTATCAGTGAATTTTGCAGTGCATAATGATTGCATTCCTCGTGGGGAGTTGGTGCATGTGCATAACACATCTCAGTTCTTCTTACTTCCCTGTCCCTTCCCTTCCTCTCCATCTCTTGGTCCCCTTCCCATGTGCAAAAGCTCCATTTCCCTGTTTCCTATCATCTATCTTTTGTTTTGCTCTTTAATTTCTTTGTACTTTGGGTTTCTCATGAAAAGGAAACCATGTGATATTTAAGCTTGTGCATCTGATTTATTTCACTTAACATTATGGTCTCAAGGTGTATCCATTTTCCTACAAATGATTCTTTCTTTATGGCAGAGTAGTACTCCATTGTGTGTAAATGCATTTTCTTTATCTATTCATCTGTTGCTGGACATATAGCCTGCTTCCAAGCATTAGCTGTTGTGAATTGTGCTGCTATAAACATGGGTATGAATGTGTCACTGCAATGTGATGTCTTTAACTCTTCTGGAAAGATACCTGGAAGGAGAATAGCTGGGTGAAATAGAATTTCTAGTTTTAGCTTTTTGAGGAATCTCCATACTGATTTCCATACTAGTGGTTGCACTAGTTTACATTCCCACCAACAATGCAGAAGGGCTCCTTTTGCCTGCAGCCTTGCCAGTATTTGTTAGTACTGTATTTGATTTCTTTTTTTTTTTTTTTTTTTTGTGGGTACCAGGGGGTTGACCTCAGGACCTCACGCGCCAGCAGGCGCCCGTGCCGCTGAGCGATATCACCGGCCCCTTTTTCGTATGTGGGTTCCGGGAGTCGAACTCGGGCCCTCGCGCTTGCCGGGCAGGCGCTTAAGCCGCTGAGCCATCTCACCGGCCCTGTATTTGATTTCTTTATTTATTTTTTTTGTGGGTACCGGGGGGTCGACCTCAGGACCTCGCGCGCCAGCAGGCGCCCGTGCCGCTGAGCGATATCACCGGCCCCTTTTTCGTATGTGGGTTCCAGGAGTCGAACTCGGGCCCTCGCGCTTGCCGGGCAGGCGCTTAAGCCGCTGAGCCATCTCACCGGCCCTGTATTTGATTTCTTTATTTATTTTTTTTGTGGGTACCGGGGGAACGACCTCAGGACCTCGCACGCCAACAGGCGCCCGTGCCACTGAGCGATATCACCGGCCCCTTTTTCGTATGTGGGTTCCGGGAGTCGAACTCGGGTCCTCGCGCTTGCCGGGCAGGTGCTTAAGCCGCTGAGCCATCTCACCGGCCCCTGTATTTGATTTCTTGATGCTAGCCATTCTTCCTGGGAATCTCAGTGTTGTTTTAATTTGCATTTCTCTAATGGCCAATGATAGTGAACACTTTTTTTTTTTCATGTATTTTTTGGCCATTTCTACTTCTTCTAGAAGTCGCTATTCAGTTCAGTTGCCCATTTTTTTTTATTGCGTCTTTTTATTTTGGAAGTCTAATTTTTGAGTTCTCTATGTATTGTAGATATTAACCCTCCATCAGAAGACTAAGTGGAATTTTTTTTCTTATTCTATAGGTTGTCTCTTCACTCTGGTGGTGGTTTCTTTTGCTGTGCAGAAGTTTTTAATTTGATATAATCCCTTTTGTTGATTCTTTGTGTTATTTCTTGTGGATTTGGGACTCTGTTCTTGTCTATGCCTATGTCTTCAAGAGTTTTACCTATTTTATCTTCTAATAGATTCAATGTTTCTGTTTTAATATTTAGATCTTTCATCCATTTTTATTTTATTTTAGTACGTGGTGAGAGATACAGATCTAGTATGTGTATAACCAGTTTTCCTGGCACTGTTTGTTAAAGAGGCTATCCTGCCTCCAGTATCTGTTTTTGGCTCTTTTGTCAAAAATCAGATAGCTGAATGTGCTGGGGGATTGTTTCTGTGTCTGCTATTCTATTCCACTGATCATGTGGTTCTTATTTTTTTGCCAGTACCGTGCTGTTTTTATCACTGTAGCTTTGCAGCATAACTTTGAAAGAAATTTGGAATTGCAATGCCTCTTGCTTTGCTCTTTTGTCCAGGATTGATTTTGCTATTCTGGGTCTCTTTTTATTTCATAAGAATTTCGGGGTTATTTTTTCTAGTTCTGTGAGGAGTGCTCTTAGTATTTTGATTTGGATTGCATTAAATCTGTATTTCAGTTTTAGATATATGGCCATTTTGACATGTTGGTTCTGCCTCTCCAGGGATGGGACATCTTTTCACTTTCTGGTGTCCTCTTGTATCTCCTTTTTCAGAGTACTGTAGTTCTTATGGTAGAGGTCTTTTGCTTCCTTGGTTAGGTTAATTCCTATATATTTAATTTTTTTGAAGCATTGTGAATGGTATTGTTTTCTGAATTTGTTTGTTGTTGGGTTCATTATTGGTGTATAGGAAGACTATTGATTTTTGTGTTTTGATTTTGTATCCTGCTATCTTGCTGAATTTGTTTATTAGTTTGAGGAGTCTTTTGGCAGAATATTTTGGTTCACTTATACAAAGAATCATGTAATCCACAAATAAAGATAGTTTGATTTCTTCCTTTCCTATATGTATCCCTCTATTTCTTTGTCTTTCCTGATTACTCTGGCTAGTATTTTGAGTACTATATTGAACAGGAGTGGTAATAGTGGACATCTGTATTTTGTTCTGATTTTAGAGGAAAGCTTTCAGTTTTCCCCATTTAATGTGATGTTGGCAGTAGGTTTGTCATAAATGGCTTTTATCAGATTGAGATAAAGTCCTTCTATACCTATTTTTTCCGTTTTTATCATGAATGGAGTTTGTCAAAGGCTTTTTTTTTTTGTGGGTACCGGGGGTCAACCTCAGGACCTCGCGCACCAGCAGGCGCCCGTGCCACTGAGCGATATCACCGGCCCCTTTTTTCGGATGTGGGTTCCGGGAGTCGAACTCGGGCCCTCACACTTGCCAGGCAGGCGCTTATGCCGCTGAGCCATCTCACCGGCCCTGTCAAAGGCTTTTTATGCATCTCTTGTGATGATCATGTGATCTTTGTCCTTGCTTCTGTTTATTTGATGTATTATATTCACTATTTGCTTATGTTGAACCATCCTTGCATCCTGGGATGAAGGCTGCTTAGAGAATTTGTTTTAAATTTTAAATAGTTGTTAACATTAGCAAATAATATTCTGCTTCTGTAAGATGTTCATGTGACTTTTCTCTTTGGCTCATTAATTAGTAATTTGATAGACTTTTGTACATTAAACTCAGAAGAAATAAATTACATTTCATCATGACATGGTGCAAGTAATATACTGTTAGTTTTATTTAACAAATGTATTATTTAAATTTCGGTGTCTATTTCTATAAGTAAAATGGGTCTATATTTTTTCTTTTTTAAATGTCTCTTTCTTGATTATAGAATAAAGGCATGATTAGCTTCATAAATGAATTAGATAAATTCCTTTTTATTATTTTCAGTAAAAACTTGTGTAACATAAAAATGATTTAATTTGCTATAAAATGCTTAAATATCTTCTTCCAGACCTTTATTGTGGGGAGAGGTGGAGGAATTCTGAGGCTGATTTCATGTTCTTCATTGGCGATTCCATGTGTTTTGTATTTGTATTCGAAATTTGATATTTTATAATTTTGTGCTGTTAAAATTTATCCATTCCATTTGAGTTTTCAAGTTTTCTAGCATGCATTTCCTAATAACATTCTTCTGTGTCTTTCTTTATTTCTTTCTTTTTTTTTGTGGGTACTGGGGGGTCGACCTCAGGACCTCGCGCGCCAGCAGGCGCCCGTGCCGCTGAGCGATATCACCAGCCCTTTTTTCGTATGTGGGATCCGGGAGTCGAACTCGGGCCCTCGCGCTTGCCAGGCAGGCGCTTATGCCGCTGAGCCATCGCACCGGCCCTCTTTCTTTATTTCTAAGTTTAAGGGGTTTACTTGCCTCCTCATCTCTCCTAAATTAACCTAGACAGCACTTTGTCTGTCTTACTAATCTTTTCTAATAAATCATATTTTGGGATTTATTAATCACCTTTACTCATTTGATACTGTTCTTTAGCTGATTTTAACCTTATCTTTACTATACCCATTTTTTCCTGAGTTTATCTTGTTGCTTTTTTCTAGATTTTAAGTTCAACAATTCTAATTTATTTCATTTCTTCTAATTTTCTATATGAATATAACCAGAACTCTCAGTTTCCCTCTTTGAACTCCTTTAGCTACAAGCAATACATTGGGTAGTTAATGCTTTCAGGCCTCTCAGCTTCTCTTCTAATCTCCTCTTTATCCTAGGGATTATTTAATAGTAAATATTAGGATTTCTAGACATATATAATCTATAAATTATCATTTTTGTTTTCAACGTTTATTTCATAGAGAATGAACACATTGTATATGACAACTATCTTCAAAATTCACTGAAATATTCTTTGTGAGTTACTATATTATTATTTTTTGTTAAATTTTGTATATGTAAGTTTTTTCTGTGCCTGTTACCTGCGGAGTTCATATGTTTGGATCAAGCTCCTTTGTCAGTTTGTTAACATTTCCATTGGTGTATGTTCGCAATGCCTGATATTCAATCGGTTGGGGGAGTTGGTACACGCATGTAACATGACTTGATCACTTTCGATTCTCTGCCCTGTTCCCTCCCCTCCCCAGCCTCCCTTTTCCCTCAATGCTCTTCCTTTTCTCCAAAAGATCTGCCTTTGTTTCACTCTTTACAGTGTTTCTATTTTGGGTTTCTCATGTAAGAGAAACCATGCAATCTTTAACTTGCTGTGTCTGACTTTTTTTCTTCACTTTACGATCTCGTGATCCATCCATTTTTCTGTAGATGGCGTCATTCTATTCCTCTTCATGGCTGAATGCGACCCAACTGTGTGTGCACCCCATTTTCTTCATCGGCTCCTCTGTTGAGGGGCATCTAGGGTGTTTCCAGAGCTTAGCAAGTGTGACTTGTGAGGCTACAGTTTGTTAACTTCGATGCTCCTCAGAGGAGCTATTTCTTTATTCCTTCCTGCAGTTTTGTCAGTTGTTCCTTTATCTGTGGTGATGCCGCATCGCTGAGTTGCTCTAGGTTGCATATCTGCGTACGTTTGAAACCTTAGTTCCCACGGTGAGGGCCCTAGGCGCTGGGGCCTTTAGCATAGCAGGCGGTGAGGCTTTGAGGGCAAATCTCTTGTGAGTGGGATTAGTGCCTTCACGGAAGAGGACAGAGAGGACCCGTGCCCCACCATGCAACCATAAAGCAAAGCGGAGTCCGTTTCTCAGCCAGGGTGAGGTCCTCCCTGGAAAAGGTCTGCACGTGGCGTGACCTTGGGCTCCCAGCCCCCAGGACTCTGGAAACAGGTTTCTGTGATGGTCACCCACCCAAGCCGTGTTAGTTGTTACAGTACAGATTACCCACCACTGTTACTCATTCTTTTTACACAGAGGCGCCTCGGTTCATGACCTTAATTTGTTCCACGCTTCTGGGGAAGACGCTGTGGTCTTGTCACCTGAGGCAAGTTCACGAATGAAAGCAGAATTTTGCGGGACGCTTCTGTTCGGGAACTGAATTGTCCTCAAACAGAAGCATTTGTGAACCTCGGCACCACTGTGTCATCCCTGTGCCATGATATACTGACGCTGTTCCTTAAGGTATTTCTTTCATTGACCATTTTGGCTTTTGTTTTGATTTCTAATCTATAATAACTGTATATTTACTATATGTAATTATGATATACATGAAACTTTATTTTCAACTTGGTGATGTATTTTCTAAATGCCTTTCAGAGACAATATATCTTTTTAAAAATTCAACCTAAGAGTCTTTTGATTGGTAAGTCTGAGTTATTTCTATTTATAATAATCATTGTTTTTTTTTTATTTTGGCCATGTGGTTTCATGTTTTCTGTTTGCTATGCTTTCTTTTGTTTTTGTTTTTGTTTTTTTTTAACTTCCCTTTGCACATCCATTTCTTAGCATCTGGTAGATAATGTAGATTTTATTTGCTGCTTTGAATGATGCTGCCAACCTACACACTGACTTAAATGCTTTATCTTAACAAGTGTATTTTATACCAAAATTCAAACTGATTCAGTGTTTTTCTTGCTTCGTTTCTGATCATCTTTCTAAACTCGAGATTTTTGTAATGTATATTTCAATGTATTCTGTTCCATTTTGCTTCTTCTGATGAGAGTTCATCCGTAGGTTGCTTCTTCATGTTTCTTATGCATCTCCCACGCTGCCTGTCCTCGTGCTTGCTCACTTGAACTCTCTTGGGCCCTCGGCTGCCGTGGTTGGTGACATCTCCCTGTGAGGAGAGGAGGAACCCAGGCCTTGGCCGAGGCCGCTTTGATGAAGTTGGAGGTCATGGATGTGCTTTAGGAGGGAGGCTTCAGGCACTCACTCTGGCCAATTCCCGTCTTCTCCACTCATAGCTCTTATCTCCTGGTGGAGCCCTGTACAGGAATGAGGTGGTGACATGCAGGGAGGGACCCCTGCCCCTCTGCCTGATGCATCCACCCATTGTCACAGTCGCTGAGAGTGAGCAGGGAACAGAGTGTCCCTGCCCACACGGACGTGGTTCTGGTGGTTTTGTCTGCTACAAAGTGCTTTCCCAGCCTCTGACTCTGAGCTCTTCCTTTCATGCCTTGGATTTGCCCAAAGTGAGATAATGGGCTAGAAGCTTGGTGGAGTCAGAAGAGCCAGCCTATAGCTTTGTGTCTAGAAACTATGTTTTTACTCCATCTTTCTGGAGAAGGATTTCTACAGCAGTTAGTCTTAGAAGAGGATACAGATGTGGGATCTGTGGTCCCTGTATGTTCTTTCCGTCCCAAGACTCACAATGCCTCTTCAGCCCTAAAGAACCCCACAGGAGAGAAGCCTGTTGAAATTTAATTGAGGACTTTGCAAATTTATTGGAGCTTGGAATCCTGTAACTAAGGAAAGCACATTAGATCCCGGGCAGTCATCTCCTTCTGTGGAAGGTGAACTACGTGGGCTCTGTGTGGTCCTCTTGGTGGCTCTTTTCCTTTCTTCAAGCCCACTCAGTGCTCTTTCTCCTCTCCTTCCACTGCTCCCAGCCCTTGGGTCAGTGGGACCCGCAGGTGGGCTAAGGTGTGAGCTCCAGCCTCTGCACAGCTGATGTTCTAATTGGGTGGGATTCTGAGTACCACAAACGGGACCCAACTAAAAAAAAGTGCTTTGGTAACGGTGGAGTTTCCAGCTCTATGCCAAGCCTTTGACAGATGTTTTCTGACCCACAGTCCTTTCTCAGTGTCCCTCCTGCAATGTCACCTGTTTCGCCCCTCTCCATTTAGACCAGCACTGTTTTGCTGTGAGTGAAGGGGCAGGGAGTCAGCAGCCTTCAGTTGCTGCTTCTTTCTTGGAGCCACTTAATGGATATAAAAGCTCAACTTTACAAGAGGAACAGTTGTTATTTCCTTACTAGATAATGATTTCTTTATCCAAAATGTTATGTCGTATCTTCATGACAATAAAATGGGGAAATAGATTTTTTAAAAAAGTAATTACACAATTGAGCATGTGATAAATCCACTTAATAGGCAAGAAGTATCTGCTTTTGGCTGCTGTCATGGCCCAAATTCACAACGTAATTCACAACTCATTCTTTGGGATTCAGATTTATTTCCTAACACAGGCTTTGAGAGGAGACAAATTAAATCAAGCCACGTGTCTTTTCTGTGCAAGACAGCCACATTGGCTTAGGAGAGACCAGGTCCTCTGATTATCTGACCTGCTGCCACAAAACAGGAGGTGAAAGCCACCCTCCCAGGCTGTGACATCGCTGACCCTGGGCAAGCAGGTGCAGCCATGGGCCGGACATCCAGAGCCCTGTCCTGGTGGCACAGTGGGGAGGGCTCGGAGACGGACCTTAGCCTCAGCCATCCAACAACCCTCACCACAGACCAGTGTCTTTAAAACACAGACCCTTTGCTCTGTCCTATCTTGGAAAAAGTAAATGTCATTGTTCTCACCATTTGATGGGGAGGGAATTTATTCCTGTTGATGGATTACAGGAAGCAGGGAGGCACTGGGATGACAGGAAGATGTTGAAGTCAGAGGGGATTTGCTGCTGATCAGCCATGTAATTTCAAGGCTGAAGCTGGACAGTGAATGTTACACTGACCACTGCTCCCTGATCCTTAATGACGCTGCCTTCGTGCATCGAGCACCGTTTATTCCCCACAGTCGCAGTGCACAGCACGGTGATTTAGAGGAGGGGCGGTGAAGAAAGGCAGATTCTCTGTCATCCTCATTCTGTCTGCTGCAGAAAACAAACTCTGGGGCTGAGCCTAGCGACCCAGGCATTTACGAAGGAGTCTTTTGAGCTTCACCTCCTAGGAGGAAGGGGAAGGCAGCGGGGCGGGCAGGTGGCCCTTCCCAGGGTTCTGGAGTAGTCCGGGCCAAGATGGCCAGCTTTGGCGCTGCCTCCCACATGGGTTGGCCACAGAGTCGCTGTCCGGGGCCATGTGACCTCAGGGCAGAGCCAGGCAGGGCTGTAGCTCCAGCCCCAGGGGGCCGATGGTGCGTCAAACCCAGCTACCTCACCACGCTTCTGCTGGGATAATATTTAAGCCACTAAACTTGTCAGAAACCTAGTGGGCTTTTAGGCAAAATGGGGATAACAAGACCTATTACTCTGGGGTATCGTGAGAGTGAACTCAGTTCTTCTTTGTTATGGGATTTAAGCCTCAGAGCCCGTCCCCCAGTAAGCCCTCAGGAAACGGTGATGAGGACTTCGCTCATATGAAGCTATTCCCTTTCTGTGGAGTGCTGGGTAACGGGAATCGTTCATTGGTTTCTCTTTTAGACTCTAATTGTTTTGTCGTTGCGTCTGTGGGTTTTAATGAAGCCCCCTTGAATCTGTGTGTTGGAAGCAGTGAGGGTGTAATCAGTCAGTGCGCAATCGTCTTAGTCACGCGGGGGTAGTAGAGTTATTCCTGATGTTGTGTTAGACTCAGGTCTTCTGTTCTCTGTAGCGCTGTTACTCTGTGACCCTCCTCTTCCCCAAGTGGCAGCAGAGCTTCCCGGGGTCCCTGCTACAGGGAAGGAGGATGGGTGGAATACAAGCCAGGCTCCTGTTTCTGAGTTCCACACACTGAGGTCTTGGCATAAATCATAGACTGAGGAGGCTGAGTGGTCGGGCAGAGCCATTTGCCCAGTCTAGAGGAAATGATGGTTCTGTGGGCGGGAGTGGACACAGAGAGGTGCTCGGATGCTTGGGGACCTCGGGGAGGGCATGGGCCCCACTGTTCCTCAGGATGAGGCTCAGCTGGGGCAGGCTGGGAGAGAAGGTCTTGAGTGGGTCTGCGCAGTGGCTTCCCTTCGTGGCCACATGGTATGGTGATGGCACATGCCATGTTCAGGGAGATGGCATGGCTTTCAGAGGCACTGTCCTCTCCAGTGTGGCTTGGGGCAGCCCAGGGTCTTCCCGTGTGACCACAAAATGAGCGCACAGCCCTTGTGGCTGGGACTGGGCATGAGTGTAGGACCTGTGTTGGGACCTAAACAAGACCAACAGTGTCTCAGAAGGTGACACTGGGGGCTGATGACAGCCAAGGGTCATCCTGCCAGTGCCCAGAAGTGTCCCTGGGAGCACAGCTTGCCTGGCACTGTGAGTGTATCCTGATCACTGCAGGGAAAGCACGGTGCTCCCACTGGTGGGCTCAGAGCCCGAGCACTGGTGTGGCCTGAGGTGGGCACCACTCTCAGATGGCCCGGCAATTGTGCTGGAAAACGCTCTTATCCCGGGGGGAGAGAGGTTTTTCTCTTTCCCTTTCATGTACCCATCGAAGCTCATGGCTGCCGGCAGCACCTTCAGGTCACAATGCGAGCTTCCCCAGGGCAGAAGCTGGAGCTGGTGCAATTCCCATCTTTCCTCTGCCCTCCCGTTATGCAGAGTGACACATTTTCTCCTTGTCTACACCAGCTCGACTTTCTACTACTTGTAGTTTACCTCCACTCGGCTGGTTGTTAACAGCTCTTATTAACAGAATCCATGAAAGGGAATAGTGTGGCAAAGAACCAATCTACCATCAAGATGTACAAAAACAAAAGGAATATTTAAAATTTTTAAGTTTGTGTCCGTATACACCGTTGGTATTGTCTTTATAACTGGTCCAGATCATAATCCAGAAAGACAATCCCAAATATCAAAATCCCAGATGTTCAAAGCCCAAAAGATCAAAATCTCCAAGGTCTAACACCACCAAATTCTAAACTCAAAGATTGAAATCCTGAATGTTGAAATCTAGAAAACCACCATCTGAGGTAGGAAGCAGAGCTCGATCAAGAGAGGGGAGGGACAGAGGCCCTGCCAGGCCACCCCCAGCCACGTCCCCCTCCCGCCAGTCTCCGCCTCCCACATCAGCCCCGCTCTGCGCTCTGCAGTGGACTCACCCACTGATGACCATGAAGCCCATGATCCAGTCACCTCCCCAAAGCTCTGCTATGAGCACACGAGGCTCTGGGGGGACATCCAGATACAAACCGTACGGTCACCATGCAGCCTCCGCTGTGCACATCTCCACACGCAGCTGGGTCACTCGTGCCTGTGGCCACCCCGAGGACCGCACACCCACCGCCTTTGGAAGGGATGGAATCAAAGCCAAGCTCAGGCAGCACAGAGAAAAGAGCACGGAATTTGTCCTTGTCGTTACACCAGACATTTGCTCTAGTACGTGCACTGCCACTTCCCAAAAGGGAAAACTTAGCTCCCGAAGCATCCCAAGCGTGAGAGGCCCTCGATGACGACAGTGCACGCTGGGTATGAGAGGCTCGCGGAGAAGCTGCAGCCTCTCAGCTGATTTCATGTGTGTGACCCAGTCCCTCCCAAGCCTCTCTTCAGTAGAAGGCGTTGCTTTGTGTCTGCCCTCTGGAAGTCCTGGAATGGACTAGGAGTATTTGCTAGGAAGACAAACTGTGTGTAAAATGCCAGCCCAGTTGAGTTTTCCTTTTAAGTAGTATGGATGTTTAATATCCTGAAACGTCACCTAGCCTCTGTCATTCGGACCACTTTGGCAAGAGACAGGGAGTCACGAATTATCCATCTGGCTAAACTGACTGCCTGTTCTCCCCAGGTAAGGGCCAGCCCCGGATTCGACGTTGGTCCCACACGGACCTGTCTCCAACCTAATAACTCCTGGGTTGCAGAGTGACTTAGCAGTAGATTAGGTTTGTTTTCATCCCTGCATGTGGCGTTTCACCTTGACCTAGTAAAAAACTGCCCTTTTCCAGGAGGAACTGGTAATGAAATCAGTGCCATCACTCAATTGCATATCCTTCAAAAGGCCAAGGGAATAAATAAATAGGAGAGTCTCTACGAGGGAAATTCCAGTCTCATATTTTAAGCCACAGCACGCTGAGGAATTAGACCTTTAAAAAAAATCACCATAAAAAAGGACTCAAGCATTTGTAGAACTTTTCTTACTCCAAATTTCAACAACAACAGTATAAATGATAGAAAATTCCATTTTGAGACTGTGAACATGATGTGTGGCGAGTCCCCGCCTCTTGGTTCTGGTCGTGGTCCTGGTCCTGGTCCTGGTCCTGGTCCTGGTCCTGTTTCTGGTCCTGGTCCTGGTCCTGGTCCTGGTCCTGTTTCTGGTCCTGGTCCTGGTCCTGGTCCTGGTCCTGGTCCTCTCTTTGGGCCATGGTGGCTGGCTGCCTAACACAGCTGGGCTAAGCTATTGCTCAGGAAAGCATTCGCAGGTGCTAAAAAACTTTTTAAAAGATGGTGTTTTTTCTCAATCCGTGATTTTCTGCCAGGAGAACCTTTCTTCCCTAGGGGATGTTTGGTGAGGACAGTGAACATTTTGCTGTCCCCGCTTGGTGAGGGAGTTTTGGGCACCTCAAGCCACTCTGCTCCTGGCCCCTCCAGTTCTCGGGTGTCTCCACAGCAGAGAACGCTCTGGCCGACCGCAGCAGTCCCAAGATTGAGAAGCTCTGCCCGGGCTCGTGTCTCTTAAAATGCATCCTAGACCAGAGAATGCATTTGCTAGTTACGATATCTGTGGTTTGTTTGAAATGCATGACGATAAGGGACCTGACGTTTATCAAGTTGCCCTGGAAGTGTGACCACGTAAGATGAGGATGAGCACCACAGCATGGCTCCCTGTCAGCACTGCAGACACAATCATCTTCAGAAGGATGTAAAGGAAGAGCCTAGTGTACCTTGTGCCTTGCTCCGTTCTGTTCTTCCCACTGCTGACTGAATATAACTAATACCACTAGTGCATGGACATTATGAGCTCCAGTCTTCATTTCCCACCGTGCAGTGCTGTCCAGTGTTACCTCCGAGAGAGCCACACATGAGCAGCTGAGTGTGCGCTAGGCTCACACAGGCGCACACACCATTGCACACGACAATGTGCAGCTCAGGCTGTGCCTAAATTGTTTGCAAAGTATGGAAGGCAATTACCCAACAGATTCCGGTTCTCAATCTGGCTCATAAAAGAGGTCTGAACCTGAGGCGCTTCTCCATTATTTATGCCTGGAGCAAACAGAATGTTTAACTATGCAGATAAACTCCTCATTCTTTTATAGGAGGCAGCAAAATAAACACCTTAACAGTTCATGGTTTCCAGAGTGCATTAGTTAATCGGCCCAATTCCATTCTAATTCTCCCCGTAGCTCATTGAGTTGAGCCTGTGAGCGGATAAAATGTGTCTTCAGCCCACACATACTTATTCCAGTGACTCTTTGGTTGATGGATGACCTTCTGATTTTTTGAAACAGTGCCTGCTCAGGGCCTCGTGGTGGCTGCACAGTGCCTGACTCTTGTGTTGCGCTTTGGGGTCCAGGCAGGAGGGGGAAAGTGGGAGGGAGGGAGTGAGAGAGGAAGGGGGGTGCAGTACGAGGTCTGGCTCAGTCATTTTTAAAATCAATACTTGCTCTCCAAGCCTTAGATAATTTAGAGAACATAATTCAGAATTCTCTCTTTCAGCATGCATCTTCCATCAAAGAGGTGTTTTCATCCAGAGTCAGCACAATGCTCGTGTGACCCAGGAACGCACAGATAAGGTTAAAAAAGAAAGAAAGGAAAAGTGCATTCATGCTCTCTCTCTCTTTCTCCAAGCGTCCTCCTGACCCAGTGTGTGCCACATTGGGAATACCTCTACTTAGAACAGGGACGTGGAATTACAGTGCCACATGGTGTTATTTCATATTTAAGGATTTGAGAGTTGTTTTCCATTATAAACCCTTAGCTTAAGGGATGTCAGCCTCAGATAATTTATTCCCAGCAGGTCAGATATTGGATACAAAAATTTCAGCCTAAGGGCTGTTAAATCCTGCTTTGCACCTCATTTCAGAGAGTGCCGTCCACAGCAGTGTCTTGCTGTGGTGGTAAATTTTTGTGTTCCGGTGCACGGAAATAACAGGCTTCATTTGCTTAAAAACTAGCATGACACCTATTATTTAATCCTTCAGAATCTATTCACTAGGTTGCTCTAAGAAAGCAGCCCCAGTGGAAAACATCTTGGTCATTTAGGTACAAAGAGCTTGAGATTTTACAGCAATTTTCCAATACTAATTACATTTCATGCTATCTATCATATGCATGGCTTGCAAAACCCTATTGATTTTAATGGAGACCAGTGCCTTGGGAATGGGTTATTTTAGACATGTTATGTTATAGGACTTCTATGCAATACCTGGACCTTAAAATGTGGGTGCAGATATACTCTCAGTTATCCACAAGTGGATTATCCACTTGGTCTATTACCCACAACATATTTTAAATTAAAGCTGCTGTCTTTAGGTGACTCAGGAGCCCTAGGCCAATTTCTGTTATCAGCGTTGTGTGTATGTGCAGCTGGAAGTGGAAACTCGTTTTAATGGATTTTGCTAACATGATTAGTAGGGAAATACAATTAGAATTGTTGCCAAAAATGTAAACACAGGAGACTAGAAGATAGTACTTATTTTGGATTATCTGTACTACAAATTCCTTCCTTTGGCAAGAAAAATTGAGATAGTAGTTATAAACATGGGCTCATCCACGTGTGATACATATAGGAAGTGCCCCAAGAAATAAGCATTGCCTAGCCCCATCTCTAAATGATTGGCAAGATATACAGGCTGCAGTGCTACCTGCTTTGTGAAGTCTTCCTGAAATTCTCTTTCAGAGCCATTCACTTGTTTTCCTGGGGCAGCTCTAAAATAAGTGCAGGGGCTTTGGAATCAGAAGGACTTGTGTCTGAGTCCTATTTCTACCACTTATTAGCTGAGTGATCTGGAAACTGCACTTCACCTTGCGGAGATTTCCTTTCCCTCTCTGTGGAAATGGCCTCACTAATGTCTATGAAGATACACATGGGAAGTTCATAGTGCAGTGTTTGGGACATTTCATGCGCTTGCTATAGCTGGTTTCTTTTTGTTTACCTTCTGAAATATATTTTGCATTACATTCATTAGAATTCCTTGATGCCAGGGCCATATTTATTCTGTGCTTGAGATGTCTAGTGTTTAATAAATTATCTTATACCTAGGATAATGTTTTCATTAAATTAAATGTTATACATTTAATAATGTTTTCTCAATGAAAGCTTGAGTAAAAACTTTGGTTTTATATATGAAGTAAATTATAAAATTTTTGAATTTCTACAAAGCTGTTAAAATCATTTTGCTATTCATTTCATAGAAAGAATAAAAACCAGGTCACTATTTTCATATATAAATATCAGCAATTAGATACAAGGTTTTTCTTAAGAAAACAAATTTAGTATTCAGAATATTAACACCTGCATATGGCTATATCACCTGTATACCGCATCTATATGAAAACTAAATATCAACTAAGTTAACATTTGGAAAGACTCTCTACCAAGTTTGTAAATCATTTCATTGCTTCTAGAGAGATGCTCAGGACTACAGGTTGCAAAAAGATTTTTGCCATGATTAAAATAAAATATATTTTAAATTTACATTAAAAATTTTTTTTTCAGTTAGGAATACAGTACAACGAGGCTCCCATCGGCTTGTAATTTTAATGGGAGCAGAAGTCCTTAGTGTAATAAGCAATTGATTAACCCTGGGAAGGCAGAGAGTTTTGTGGTTGTTTCTTAGCTGGAACTTCTGCTTTCCCCCGCGGGAGCCTTTGCAACAAAGCCCCGTCCTCCTCCTCGGGAAGGGGCCACCTCCTCTGTCCATGGTGCTGACCGGGGCGTGGGGCAGGAACCAGCTTCTGCACGAAGCCAAACCAGGGTAACTACACCTCTGTCCCAGTGTGACTTTACGTGACATTTTTTCAATGGCTCAGTTTAATGTTTTGTTTTATTTTGTTCTGTTTTGTTTTGTTTTGAGATAGGATCTCACTCTGTAATTCAGGCGGCCTTGAACTCACTATGTAGCCCAGGCTGGTCTCGAACTCAAAGCAATCCTCTTGCCTCAGCCTCCTCAATACTGGGATTACAAGTGTGTGACACCACACCCAGTGTGAGAGGTGATTTTATTTTATTTTATTTTATTTTATTTTATTTTATTTTATTTTATTTTATTTTGTTTATTTGTTTTTTGAGACAGGGTCCCATTATGTAGTATGGGCTGGTCTTTAACTTGCTTATGTAGCCCAGGCTGGCCTCAAACTCACAACCTGATCCTCCTGCCTCAGCCTCCTCAGTGCTAGGATTACAGGTACATGCCACCATGCCTGTCTGGCTTGGTTTGATTTTTGGGCTACATATTAATTTTATTTAAAAACTATAAGAGTAATATATCCTTGTATTATGGAAATGTGTAATCTGGGAAGTTTGACCTTTATCTAAGCAAGTGTACTTTGATTGAAGGCTCTTTGATGCTAAAATCAAATGGAACCAGAGAACTCTTGGGCCCAGGTTACTTCCAACCTGTAACTATATTTTGCAAACATCTGTAGACACATCTTTGAAAAGACACATCATGCTTACATCTTTTTCCAACATCTGTGGATTTAAATCAACAACAAAATCCCCAGGCATTTGGGCTCTCTCTGCTAGAATGTTTCTGATTTACCTTGACGGCTTGGATAATCTGATCAAAGACAGTGTTTCTCTTTATTTCAGTAATGAGCGAGACCACACTTATCCAAAGCCTGTGTTACATTCATTTCACCAACACACTACTAATGAAAAGAACAAATGACTAGGCCTCTCTTCGTTGCCTGGGTGCCACAGCTTCAGTACTTAAGTGCATAGCAACAGCGTGTGAATAATGTATCAAAATAAACGTGCTCCAGAGCAACAGGATGAGTGGGCCGCGTGGGGTCAGGGTGGTGAATGGGGTTAACTTCTGTTCAGTCAGGTGAGGTACAAATGCACCAACTTTGCTGGAAAATGGTTCCAATTGTGGCTGAATGGTCTAGTTTCCTGCAGGACAGAAGCAGCCTATTATTCCATGTCTTAAAAGGCTTGTTCGAGTTTGACCATTTGGATGAGAATCAATACAACAGAGGATGGGGACAAGCATTAGCAATCACACTGTGCACCTCAGAGGCTAGGTTCACGAGCCCATAATTTCTCCACAAACCTAGGGACAAAACCCCATTTGGCTTGGCAGCACCAGTGGCTAGATGGTCCCCCGCACTTCTGCAGGCCTTACTTCCTTACAGGGGAGGCCAGAGCGGGTAGACCTTGGCCAACTAACTTTTCTTGAGCCATGTGGAAGTCAGGCCATGAGTCAGGCAGAGAACCTGAGTGAATGGTTCAGATCCAGTCTTCTTGGGCTGTTGAGAGAGACCCTGGCCATTTACCCAAGCATGAGGCGGGGCAGGGACCTCGTCTGAGGACAGTGGCAGGTAGGGGCACACAGACCACTCCTCCACTTCTTTTCTGCAGACTCCTGAGGGATCTTTCTAGGGAAGTTGCTCAAAATTTACCATCAAAGGTTTTTAGAGAGAAAGAGTAAAATAGGAGCCTGTGAAGTGTTTCCTAGTGAGGGTCCTGAGGTAGACATGAGACTAGGAAAACGCAAGAACAAATCAGCTTAGTGAGAGCCCTGAGAGGCTGGGAAGTAATCTCTAAGAAGAGGCGCTTTGTTGGGTCTTGCCAAATTGTCTAACACATCTTTTAGACAGCAACTAGAAGGACAAATTGCGGAAGGCTGGTGTTAGAAAAGCAATCCAGAGTTGACAATTATTTTGGTCTATTGTAGTTTAATAAGCCTTTAAATTTCTGTGTTTATGGAAATTCATCTACAGTGATTACATAAGATTATAAACTATCTAAAGCACTGGGTCTTTTCACTTCCTTCCTTGGAGGTGACATTGCATAGTGGGTGTCTCCATCATTTTTCCGTAAGGGAGGTGGCAGTTCTTATGCTCAAGTGGGGACGCTTCTCAGCCTCTCTTGGCAGAGCTACCAGAAGACCCCAGCTGTTTTCCAGTGCCCACCCACCTGTCTCCATGCCCAAGGCCCTCCAGGGCCTCCTGCCTCTCAAGCCACCTGCTGATCATAACAATTGCTAATCTGGTGACTTGTGGTGACGCTGGCCATGCCAACGAGTCTGCAGTGGCCCTGTGCTCTGTCCCTACCCATCCGGGAGGTTGCTTACTGGTGGCTGCAGCTGGGTCTGCATTGTTCCACCTCTGCTGGCCCAAAGGACGCCCTCTCCCTGACCCAGGCCCTGCTCCTTCCCCGTGGTCAGAGCTGAGCTGCGTGTGAGCTGATGACCCCCAGGGGTGCTCACAGTACAAACCTGCCTTACAGCCCCCTGGGCACACACGCTGGGATCCCAGGGCCTCTCTGGTTCTGCTGCTTGTCTTGAGGACCTATATGTGAAGCTGCCAATGGAGACACCTGCAAGTCACTTAACAGCACCTTTCAACTCCAGTTGCTGGGCTTCTCCCAGCCTGTTCTTAGTGTGCGTTCTTCCTAAGTGTGTGATGTCTTGAGTCTCCACCTCCAACCTCAGCTCTCTGGAGCCTCACCTGCACTGCCCTGTGCTCCAGGACAGCACCTGCGAAAGGACGTGGTGCAGTGGGTGGGGGTCCCCACGTGGTGGGGACTGGTTGGGGACCCGCACTGTCCCTGCATCACCTCTGCCCGTGTTCCCAAACTGAACTGGGGCCCGTGTGTGGGCGAGCTGGTGTCAGACTGAACTCAGATCACAACCATTGGCCCTCTGGTGGGGAAGGTGACCTTTGGTGGTGGCCGGGACTCTGGCCTTGAATCTGGGGAGTTTTGAACACTCCTTGGCTCCACAGGGCAGGAGTCCATGCACAACTCCGTCCGCGCAGCCGGTGCTGGCTCCTCTCTATGCTCTGTCCACACAACCGGCGCCTCCCGCCCTCACAGGGCTCTCAGGTCACAGAGGCAGTGCTAGGTGCCTTCTCTGGGGCTCAGGACAAGGTCATCTCCATCCCCCCAGGAAGTCTGGGGCAGGAAAAGGATGTGGGCACCAGAGGCTTGGCTCCTCCTCCATCTCTGTGACCGAGAGGTGTGTGGCTTAGGGGACACCTTCGCCTCTCTGTATGAAGTAGAGTTGATTTGACGCTCTCAGCGGCTATGACCAGCTATGAAACATGTCTTTAACCTGCACACTGAAACTTTTTCCTTACAGTTTACCAACCACATCAGTGGAGCACTCCAATTTTGGAATGGTCCAAATTGGTCAAAAGAGTGGGTGCCTTAGGTTAGGGACTGTGTCCACAGGTGGCCTCCAGCACCATGCCAGCCACGTTACTCCCGTGGCCTCTCCATAACTGTCCTGCACGCCTTCAATGTTGGACCCCTCCATGGGTGAGTCACTGGTCCACAGTGCCTGCAGTCCCTGTGTGACCACTTCCTGTACACATGGATCAGCAGCCACATAGGTCCCCTTGGTGGCCTTGCAGCCCTCATCCCTCCAGCCATGGACACAGGTCGCTGATGGACACAAGTCTTCCACCCCAGGGCCACTTGTGGGAGCTCCTGCTCAGGAGCCTTTGGAGTCCTCTGTCCTGGAGGCCAGCCCAGTGCAGGCATCACTAGAGGGCCGTGTTCCTGCCTGAGCAGGGTGACGGAGTTCCTGGAGGTCTGGGTGGGCATGGAGGCAGCCCTAGGCCCCGGCACCAAGGTACATGGAGAGCACAGCTCCTCAGCAATGGGACAGAGTAGCCCCTTGGAAATGCCACTCCCCATCCAAGGGCGGTGACTTCTCTCTGGCAACAAGAGCCTGTTGATCTGTCCCTGTTCTCCGAAGCCACTTGTGTAGCTGGCAGAGCCAGGTCAAAGCTGCCGGACAGTGAGGCGCTCTGAGTGGCCTGTGCATTCTTGGACAGGGCAGGATGTCTTGCTGGGTGATGGGCATGGATTGTGAGCTGGGAGATGCGGGCCTGGGCCCCAGGTGCTCAGTGCGGAAGTGTTTCTGTTCTGGTCAGAAGACAGCAGGGCTGGGACCCTGGGGGCCACGGGGCTGATGGATGGGGTCCTCAGTCAGGGCTGGGACCCTGATGGCCATGGGGCTGATGGACGGGGAGCTCAGTCAGGGCTGGGACCCTGGTGGCCACAGGGCTGATGGACAGGGAGCTCAGTCAGGGGTGGGACCCTGGGGGCCACGGGGCTGATGGATGGAGAGCTCAGTCAGGGCTGGGACCCTGCTGGCCACGGGGCTGATAGACAGGGAGCTCAGTCAGGGCTGGGACCCTGGGGGCCATGGGGCTGATGGATGGGGAACTCAGTCAGGGCTGGGACCCTGGTGGTCACGGTGCTGATGGACGGGGTGCTCAGTCAGGGCTGGGGCTCAGGGTTCTGCTGGGCACCAAGCAGCCCTGTGAACTTAGCCATGCTCTGTTGCCAGTGTGTCCAGCTGTCCTCATTTGTGAGGTGGGGACAGCAGTGACGGCCTCACAGAGCTGTGGGAAGGTGTATGAGGTGCGGGGCAGGTGCTCAGTGATGGGGAACACTGTCGTGGGCAGGCTCAGGGTAGGCTCAAAACACTGGGATGGGCTGGGGACACCACCAGGGCATAATTACAGTGGTTGCAAGGAAGGGAAGAGAGGGTGAATGAACAAAAGAAAGAGAACAGCAGCAAGCTTTGCCCGGTCCTGTCTTCACCTTTGGTACCTGTGTCTATGTCTGTGTCTACGTCTACATCTACATCTATGTCTGTCTCTATATCCATGCCATCTGTATATTATCTACATCTATCTACATCTACTATTGCTATAGAGATATTGCTCTATCTCTATACCTTCACCTCTGTATCAAGTGCATCACCTGTATCGTCTATATCGGTGTCACTGTCTACCTATACATCTCTGGACCATCTATATGTATATCTGCGTCATCTATATCAACATCTATATCTGCGTCATCTATCTTTGCCTATCTCTATATCTCTACCTGACCCACTGTAGGTCTCTAGATCATCTGTATGTGCACCTCTGCCGTCTACACCCATATCCATCTCTCCTCTCCTCCATCCCCATCTCCACCTCTCTCTGTAACAGTGACTCGAAGCTGTCTTCCCTCACTGATTCTTCAAGCGTTTGTAACCGTCCTGGCGAGGATGCTGACGGAAGATGCCTGATGTGGATGTGAGTTTGGGTTCGCTGGGAGGACGCGTCTACGTTCGTTCCCACTGGGGCCGGACGAGACATACAAAGACATCGCCCAAAGCCGCTAGGCGTGATCTCTTGAATTTGCGAAGCCCCCTCACGGAGCTTCACGAAGAGGAGGAAACAGGAAGCCTTGCTGTCCCCGTGGTGCTTGCGAAGGTGGCTGCTCACAGAGCAGGAAGCACTGCCACACTGCCACACTGCCCAGCACTGCCGTGCCACCCGGCGCACCGGGATGCCGGTGTCATTGTCCTTCCACGGAGAAATGGGGCAGGATGAGCAGCTGAGTCCCTGGCTCCCGGCCTGAGCCCTGCCCATCCACTGCTGCCTTTCTCGATGCCTTAGCTCTGGGTTGGGACGACACTTGTTGTGTGGATGTCACTCGGGCAGTATCCCTTCCAGTGGTCTCAGGCTCGACTCTGCCCTGGCCCACATTGACTGGGCATGCAAGATCCCTGGTCTGGGTGACACAGGGTGTCTCCCTGGTGGCTTTATTGTGACACAGTGTCTTACTCATGCTTTTTGGGATTTTCCAAGGTGTCTGACTTGCAGAGATGCCTCAGCCAGTTGCCAGGTGGTCGGAAATGCCCTGAGCACCGTGGGGGGAGATCACCATGTGCGGTGAGTGCCAGTGGGCTGGGCGCTTGGGCCTGGCTGCGGATACGAGTTTTCGGCGTCTCCCAGGTAGATAAGGCTCTTATTTACCATCACTAATGACTTCCCCTCATCTCCCACTAACACTGGACAGGGATCATGGTCCTGCTGACATCAAGTTTTATCCGCAGAGGAGAAAAAGTCACGAACTAGTATAAGCTGTGGAAAGCTGTGTTTGTGTTGAGGTGCCGAGCTCTGGGCACTCCCCGCATCGGCAGCCTGTTGCCAGGAGAAAGAGTTCATGAGAACAGACCTGTGCGTGGGACTGGGCTTCAAAGTTCTCTTTGGCACAGTCAGATTCCTCCGCCGGACAAAGTGGCCCTTGGCGTCCTCACCGCCTGGTGTGCTCTCACGGTCACGTGACCGGTTCTGCTGTTGTTTTAGACACCAAGGTCCCACTCCATGGGCTCTGCCTGTCTCTTGAGTGCAGACACCATGCTTCCTCCATCAGCCGGGGCCTTTGTTTACTTTTCTCTTTGCAACACGGTGCTGTTGTGTCTTCAGTAGCTGCTGCGTGGACATTTGAATGCCCACGCATCATTTTTAGCAGGTCCTTTGAGCTGGGCTCTGAGGGTGCCAGGTTGACTCAGGCTTAACTGCTGCACACAGGGATGAGGTGTACTGCTCAGTGCCTGTGGGACTCGTGGTCCCTTGCTGCAGGAGGACCTGGGCTGGCACACCGCCCTCCCTCCCCGAGGCCCTGCCTCCTTGCTATGGCCAGCACCCCTCGCCCAAGCTCCTCCTCGTCCCTCCCCCAGCTGTTCCTCAGTCACTGTCACCTGCCACCTCCCTTGAAACAACTGTTACTTTTCTTTGCATGGCTTTCATGTCCACATTTATCATACAGTTATTTATATCAATGTCAATAACCCTAATCTATGACCAGGTTTTTGTGCAGTAGGTACTCAGTTAGTGTTTGGTGATGTTGGACAAATGCTTCCTCCTCCTATTTCTTTCCAGGCTGTTTTCAGCAGAAGTGAGGTTGAATGGCTGCCAGAAAAAGACATGTGAGGTGCCTTCAAGGTCAGCAAAACACAAATTTTGGGAGTGACAGCCACATATCCTCTGGGGCACTGCCAGGCCTGTGCACAAAAATACGAGTGTGTGTTGTATCCTGATGCCCGAGAAGGAGAAGGGGCAGAGAAGGCCTCTCTGTGCAATATGTAAATGGCTTGGCTGTCTCTGCTGGGGAAAAGTGTCCTGCAAGATAGAACCACTCCAATCAGGCAAGCAGAAAGATATGTTCTTCTGGTAAACAGTTAAGCACAAAAGAAACTTTTGTTTCATTTCCTGTTGGAAAGTTTGCCAAAATGTCCACTGCTGTGGTTCATGAAATGCGTAGGGAGGCAGTGAGCGTAGCTTAGGTCCCGCACGCAGGGCTCCTTCAGTCGTGAGCGTGTGTATCACAGCAGAGATTCAAAAGGCACAGGAGGTGGGGTTGCGTTTGTCTGCCTCCCAGGTTAGATCTTCTCAGGTTTTGTATTTGAATGAAAGCCTCTGATCCCATCTTACTTTGTGTGAGGGAGTTCACTAGAAGAGTGCTTGGTATTAGAGAGAACTGGGTTTGGCTCTCAGCTCTTCCCTTTGCAGGCAGCCTTGGGTGTGTCCAAGCTCAGTTTCTTCCTCTGTCTTTGGGAACTGGGATGAAACATTTCCTGTCCGGGTTACTGTGGATTAGATAAGATACTACACACAAAGCATAAAATACAGCATATTACTTATAATATTAATGGTGAAAATGAGAATATAGTAGGGATTAGTTTCCTTCAGCTGCTGTAACAAATTGCCACAGAATGGATGACTTGGCAGAAATGTATTCTTTCAAGGATGGGAGGGCGGAAGTCTGATTACAGAGTGGCAGCAGCATTAGTAGCTTTTGGAGACTGAGCAGTAGTCATCCCACACCACTCCCTGGCTCCTGGGAGTCGCTGGCCATCCTTGCCATCCTTGGCTTGTAGATACCTCCCTCCAATCTCTGCATCCCTCTTCACGTGTCAATCTGTGTTTCTTTCTGTGTCTTAGCATCTTCTGAAAAGTCTCCAGTCATTAGGTTAAGGACCTACTATAACCCAGTTTGACCTCATTGAATCATAATTACATCCTCAAAGATCCCATTTCCAAACAAGGTCACATCCTGAGGTTCTGAGTAGACAGGAATTTAGGGAGACATTGTTCAGCACACCACAGAGTCATAAAAACAAGGTGAGGATGCAATCCTAAAGCAAAGCCTGAGCATATTTGGCTCTCGAAAGCTCTAAATAGATTGGCCATGTCCAATACATGTTTTATTTGCAGTAGCTATGGGAAATTCCCAGGGGCTATATTTTATTGACAAAGACCAGATCTTATTTTTGTTGTTGTTTTTGAGTAGGTCTGTAGGGCCCTAGGAAAGTAGATGACTTATGATAAAAATGGTGTTTTCCTGTTTCATCCAAGTTATGGTTGAACCTTCTTCCTCATCTCAGGCAGCCTATGCCGTAGCTTTACTCTGCATCATTAGAGAAACGACTGAAGGGTGTCAGCTCATCAGAGTCTCTTATTAATGGGTTGTATCCATGCTCCTAGCCCTTGTGACCAATTCGGAAAGAATTTTAAGTACTGTAAAATTGATGAGATGTGGTGCATGACGACTGCGGTGTGGCCTTGCTTTAGTGATTCAGAAGTCAGGTTTCTGCACAGCAGGCTGGAAAGGCCCAGCTCTTCTTCTCTTCTCTTAAACCTTAACAGATCTAAGTGAATTGATGGCAGTTATGCTCACCTCCGCTTTATACTTCTGCATTTCTGTGCCCAAGGATGGAGGATGGTCCCTTGGTGGGGTTTGAGTCTGTCATACCAGAGACCAGGAGAGGATTTGAGGGGAGGCCTGACTTGGAGACACTCTGGGGGTTCTCTGTCCTTATGACTCCAAAGGTGATACACTCATTCCAGAGGATGAAACCTTACCCTTTTCTACAGAGCTATGAAAGTGTATGCAATGGATGAGATGCGTAGATGAAATGCAAAACAATGCTTACTGGAATTTCAAATCATCTCCCTCTTCCTTGTTTTCTTTTTTTTTTTAGTATAACTACTTTATGTTTAGTGGACAAGATGTGCTGGGACCATTAGAGTTAAGGTTGTATTCATGTTTTGTATTAGCCATCTTTCTCATTGTTGGGACAAAAATACCCCAAACCCACAATTTAAAGGAGAGGTTTAATTTAGCTCATGGTTTTGGGATTTCAGTCCATGGTTGCTGGCTTCAAGGCAGAAATGGCACACTCGAAAGGCATAGTGAAGGAAGAATGCTAACCTCATGGCTTCCAGGAAGCAGAGAGAGAATAGGGGATCCAGGGACAGGAACACACCCTTCCATGTCATGGCCCCAGTGACCCTCCAACCAGGCCCCTCCTCCTAACAGCGCATTCAGCTGTGAACTCATCGGAGGACCACACCAGTGTGTGCAGCATCCCCACCACCCAACCCCCTCTCATGGGCACACGAGACCTCTGGGGACATTTCCATCTCAACTGTAACATGTCTCCATTTTCAAATACCTGTGACATGTGTTTTTGTAAGCCAGAAGGGATTTTATCTTAAAATATGTGGTGGATTGATGACTGGTGGTCAACTTGGAACACCCAGCTGAACTGAATCAGCATGGTACTGGGTGTGGAGGGCCCACCTGAGGACTGTTGCCAACAACATAAAAAGGAGAGCTGGAGAGGAAGAGTTGTTGCTATTGGTTCTCCTGGAGGAGCTTGTTGCACTGGCTTTCCTGACAGGAACTTGGCTGTTCTCATCGTTGGAGGATCTTGGGACCTCATTGTCACTGAGGATGGCTATGGTACTTTTTGGGGGAGCTCTAGTCCTTACTTTGAGCATTGCTTCCTGACTCTGGTGCAGATCCCTCAGCCTGCTGGCACAGATCCTTCTCCCGCTGGTGCAGACTTTCTAGCTTCCACCACTGACCTTTGGGCCTTCCCAGCGCAGATCTGTGAAACAGACTTGCATGAGACATTGTCGTGGACTCTGGGCCTCCAGTTGGACTGGTGAGGGCACTGCCATGGGCTCTAGGTCTTCAGCTGGACTCACGCAGAACATTGCCGTGGGATCCAGGCCCTCAGCTGTGGGATTCTCTGGGTCTTTTTTGTGTGGACAGATTTCCTGCACTCTTTTTGTATTTGACTCTTGGGTGACTACTATAAAAAATCCTATAAATTATGTGCACTGTATTGAATTGTTTTACTTGCAAACCCTGACTACAACAAAATTGGAGGGAAAAAGTAGTTGTATGACTTTTATGTAAGGAAACCAAATTAAATAAAATAAGAGAAGTTAGTGCTTTCAGATAATATTTTGTGCCAGTATAACTGAAAAAAAAAGTTTTTTGGAAAAACCGGGAATTTGCTGATGTACACATTCGTATTAAGATTTGGGACCTGAAATCCAAGCAAGGATTAATTATTCAGCGGGACAGCAGAGCTCACAGCTGTCACGGCGCTGCCACGTTGCCGAGCTCTCGCCGTTCGCTCCTCTGCAGTGTGTTTAGTCATATGAACTCTTGCTGTCGCGCTTTCCTCACAGCCATACGCCCTCCTTCATCTCAGCCTCTCCTCGTGGGAAACACCATCCTACACACAGCATCCCGGGACAAAGCCAGCGGTCCGGGAAATTTCAGTTTGAGTGGAACCCATCCCAAAGGAAAGGCTGGCCATCCTCTCAGGATCTTCTCCACACTCTCGGGTTCACATTTCTTTCAAAGCTGCACAGCTAATACGAAGTGGGTCTCTAGAATCTGCAGCTAGGGCTTCATCTGGAAATGTCCCGGTTCTGCACAACGGTGCCTGTTAATTCAGACGCAAGGCTAGGGAGGCAGAGCTTCAGGCAGCGGGCTCACAAACCCTGCCGGGTCGTAGTTTGCCTGTTTCCAACACTTTCGGCCCTGCGCTGTCCCACAGAGCTAGACGTAAACAGCCTCCAGATACAGAAGCAACCAGCTTCTTAAAATGTAACCATCAGCTCGCTGCAGCCAATCACACTGCATCTTGTCTTAACTCATGACTGCTAAATAATAAATTCAGTTACTTTGCCTTTCCTTTCCATTTATACAAATGGGTTCCTAGGGAAGGCAGAGTTGCAATCTCCCATGAATGAGGGGCAGGAATCATCCTTAACTCCCAAATAATGAACTCGTCAGAACAGGTGTTCTGTGTGCATGCATGTGTGTGCGACAAGCCTGTCATCCTAAGGGGGAGAGAGGCACCCTTCATAACTGCACCCCATTCCCCCAAAAGACCCCAGGAAAGGGAACCATGCACGGATGTGCTTTTCCACCTCCCCGTTCTTTTGTTCTATCACCCGGTTGTTAATAACACCCTGCAGCAAAAAAATGTGCCGCCAGGAGCTGTCCAGATAAGAGAAAAGGTCAGCATCCTCCCCCCGTGTCCGCTAGCTGGGCTCGCCAACCAGGGGCCAGGCCACGGCTGTCGATACGGAGGGCGGCCGCATCAGCCAAGGCTCGCTCGCTGGTCCTGGGCTCCGGCCCTAACCAAAAATCAGTGAGCGACGCGCTCTTACAGCACGGGAGCCCGCGTCCCGGGGGCAGGCGCGGGGAGAGAGTGGTGTGGGGCTTTATAGATGCTAAAAATGAGGCATCGGGGAGGTTTCTTGCCAGCTTCAGGTTTCTGAGGTGAGTGTGTTAGAGATGCATGAGTGAATAAGATCGAGTCGGAGAGCCCGAGGCTGGACCTGTTTTATTAATGTACAGAGTGGAGGGCTTCTTAAATAAACTTCTAACCTCAATGACATGGAGAAAATGAAGCTGCTTGCTTGATTTCAGGCCTGAGTTTCAAGTCCAGTGAGGGGTGTTAATGGATGTAGATTTTATAATCATCGACTGGAGATATTGCACAAACAGTAGCTATGTCATAGGACAAATGACGGCCTCAGGATGGGGTGGTGAGAAGATCCACGCCACTTCACTTGTGAAGCATTGAGTGAAGAGTCACAGGTTTTTGGTTCCAGAATGCTATGAAAAAGGCCCTTTCTTTTGTCCCCGGAGCGCTGCTGTGGGACGTCACATAGGGGTGAGACAGCCCCCTCTTCCAGGAAGGCTCCCTCGATCCACGGAGTCAGGAGAAGGGACTTTCTCAGGTCAGACCTGAACATGATCCCACCTTGCAACAGGGATCATCTAACAGGAAAGGAGAGGAATATGCGCTCTAAAACTTCCTGGGAATATTATACAAACATTCCCTGCGTGGATTAGGTGTAGACCGCTTCCCACATCTGTTTCTCTCTGCCTTTATCCCCCTAAGTAACAGCTGTGGCAACAAAACTATAAAACATGCTAGTATACTTGGTAATAGTGGGAGCTTTTTTTTTTTAAAAAAAGAACTTTATTTTGAACTTTTCTTTAAAAAGATAAACTTGTGTTTTCCTTTTCTAGTAATCTGCTTGATTTAACTCTGCTGTTTGATTTGTCTGTCTTTCTATGTAGGTATGTTGTGTGTATTTATTTAACGTTCTACCTACTCCTTACCATCTGTCTGCCTATTTATCACCTATCTATCATCGATCACTGTATCATCTATTTTATCTATCATCTAATGTCTATCCATCTACCTATTATCCTGCCTATTATCCATCTACCTATTTTTTTTTTTTTTTGTGGGTACCGGGGGTCGACCTCAGGACCTCCTGCACCAGCAGGCGCCCGTGCCGCTGAGCAATATCACCGGCCCTTTCTTCGTATGTGGGTTCCGGGAGTCGAACTCAGGACCTCGTGCTTGACAAGCAGGCGCTTATGCTGCTGAGCCATCTCACCGGCCCTATCTATCTACCTATTCTCTAACTATCATCTATCTCTCTATATCATCTATTTATATCTTTTATATACCTATCATCTGCCTGTCTGCCTATCATCTACAGATGTATCTATCATCTACATATCATCTATTTACCTATCAATTATCATCCACCTATAATCATGTACATATCATCTATCAATTATCTATCATCTATCAATCTATCAGTCATCTACAGATCATCTATCTACTATCTATCATCTATTATCTATTTATCTATCATCTATCTATCTATCTACCTATCTATCTATCTATCTATCTATCATGTATCTATCTATCTATCTATCTGTCATCTCTCTGGCCCCCTTCCCCTGTCTCTAGTTCCCTCTCCTAGGGCTGTGAGCCACCTTTCTCTGTCCAGCACAGAGGACCACCCCCTGCCAGCTGTTCTATAGTGACCACCTCTGTTCTCCCAATGTCCAGACCCGAATCCAAGCCCGGGAACACAGGATCCAGTTAAATATTCACATTTCTGCTCAGCTGAGCCTGGAAGCAGACCTGAGAGTCGGTTCCAGTGCACAGGGCCATTCACAGAATTTAGCCAGCGGATGGCGAAGTCCCACCTGGAAACTGTCTTGCAAGCTGACGGGGGCTCCTGTCTTCACATCCTTTGGCAAAGGCCCACCCCTCGCTCCAGAACACAGCGCACATGAAGGGCGTCAAAATATCCCAAAGCACCTTTGTCAAAAACCCACAGAATAAATACAAATCAAAGCCTCCAGAATCTGCCTTGCGGAAATGACGGTCTCCCCATGGGGACGCCGGCAGAGGACCGAGCCTGTGGGTTCTTTGCTGATGCGGGTGCTGCGCTGGGTTCCTGGTCTCAGCCAGATGCCACGTTCATCCCTGCCTCCCGCTGCCTCCACACGAGAGACTACTGAGAAACGGAGGAGGAGAGCGAACCAGGATGCTTATGAGAGATTTTGCTATAGTTACCAGGGAGAAATAAAAATACAGTCTAAGAATATTGGGTGCAATTAAATATTCAAATGTCAGGGCTCATAAATCGAAGGTGAACCATGTAAGAACATAACAACTTCAGCTTTACTGCACGGTGCAAAGTTGTTCATTTGTTTGCTTTTAAATGTTGCAGGGCCTGGCTCCTGGGCTACACTCCGGGGTCGGGAGGTGCTGGGAACAGTGCTTTCTTTGTTGGTGAAGCAGCTATCCGGACGGCATTTGCAGAAAACCTCGGGCCAACCTAGACCAGGTCAACCCATGCCTTGAAGAATTCACAGCACCCCACTCAGCAGGTAACCCATTGCTCTTCGCACAGAAGTAAATCAGTAAATGCTGGTGACTGGGGGCTGCCTTTACTCGATGTCTCCCCTTCGCGAGCCTCAAGCTGCTTCCACTGTGAACCCACTGGTTTTGAGCAATCCAAGGCAAAGTGCAAAACATCGCCTCCTTCGCCATAATTACGCTACAGGGCTGGGGTGAGGAGGCTCCCCCGCCCCGCATCGGCCCGGTCACATCACCCGGGCAGGGCACAGTTTCTTTTGTGTGAATGGCAGTTGAACCAGGGCAGTTGGAAAGTACTGTTTCTCCCGATTCCAAATAAAGCCTTGAGAGCTGATGGCAGCTCTGCTATAACAAAGCAGCATCAGCCCTCTGCAGCGTTAGCATAGCACCAAAGTGGTCAGCACTGACCCCAACACTGGCTGTGCTGGGCACTTTGCACGTGTGTTTGTGTCTGAGCCTCGCACTCAGCACACGAGGTAGCTTCTGTTGTGTCCATTGTACCGACGGGGGCACAGGTGGAGAGAAGTGTGATGACAGCTGGGAGCGGGGGAGCCATTCATTATTTCCTGTTCAATTAGATTGCAAGCCCGTACAGTTATTTATTTTCTCCCCTTTCCGTATTCTCCTGCAGTCTCACCTTCCTTCATCAATACACGCACACACACGTGCACACATGTACACACATTCAGATACACACATGCACAAGTATGTACACACACGTATGTGCACACAAATGCACACAAGTACACATGTACACATATACAGACACGTGTGTGCGCATGAGCATACATGTACACACACGAACACATGCACACATATGTACACACAAGCACACACATACATCACTACACAACCTGGCCCATGGAAGACCCTCAGAACTTTTGACATACTTGAAACCATAAAGCTCTAAGACCAAAATCAAGCTCAAGGTATTAATTTATAGGAACAGTGATTTCAACCAGCCTCAATATTAATTCATCTTGAGATATAAGCTGTCATGAAAATTTTCTTTTTTTCCTCCAAAGTGTTCCAATTGATGTAAGTGACAGGTATCAAATTATATAAGTGACTGGAATTATATGAACGACAAGGTTGATTTTCATGTGTGACAAGTGGAATCAGTATCATTACTTTATAGTCACACCTCACGTTTTCCTAAATTACTAAGCCAGGAGAAGAGGAGAACATCAAATTATTCTCCGAAGGAGACTTCGTCTGAGTCAATACTTTATTTTGTTGGAGTCTCTGATAAGTATTGATTCATGGATTGATGGACTGACCTGAATCAGCCTATACCAGACTTGTGAGAAAATACTTCTTAATTAAACCTTTGGGAATCAGAGAGCTTCTTTTCCGATTAATATTAATAATCGATTGTCAGGAAAAAGACTTTGAGAAGCAAGGGGTTTAGTGTTTTTTATTCAAGTAAGAATTTACGTTACTTTCTCCCACACCACTGCTCTACTAAAGATATAAGTAAGTGGATCCCAGTAAATCTGCTCTTTATTACCAGTGCTAGAGACGGCATCCGTTGTCTTTTGACTCAGATTTACATGCGGGCTGGCTCTTCTGGCATGGCGTGTTCCGGTCAGTGCCCAGTGCGGGGTCAGCAGTGTGCATGGAACCGGCCACCCTGACCTCTGCTGTCTCGCACAATCTTGAAGAGTGAGCCCTGGAAGACCCGGGCTGTGCTCAGCCTTCCGGAACCATGCGAAGCGAAGGCCCTGCTCGCTCCCTGCTCTGGAAAAGTGGACTCAGCTTGCTGGGGGCCACGTTCTCATCAACTCCAATTTCTTAGGGAGGAAACCAAGAAAGTCAGGTCATCAGCATGCTGGAGCTCAACCTACTGGGTACACAAGGGCCACAGCCTGAAGTGGAGGAGGCCGCTCCCCAGAGGGACAGACGCCTCTCTAAGAGGGCAGGCAGGGCAGGCTCCAGGGGATGGACAGGCTGGCCAGGAGGAGCCCGAGACTGCGCACATCTTTCTGAGGGCACATCTGTCCTCACAGTCCTGCTTTTTGTTTTTATGCCCTTCTAGGTCGAATCCATCCTCTCATCCTGCAGGAGCTCACCTGGCACGGATGGGCTCTGAAAAACTGCACCATCAGCAGTGGGCGAGTTATTACCTTGTTAATTAGGGTCACTGATCACTAATAATTTAGCCAGCACCATGATATTTTTTTAACAAGGCATTTACTGCGTTTATTTCCTTTGGCAAGAGCTCTAATAAATACAGTGAAGTTTATTAATTTATGAAGCTTTTATCTAATACAAATGCATTTGCCACAGTCCTAAATTTTCGTCTTCCCATCCATACCCCACTGCTACTGTGTTTTCTGGCTCTAATGCGTGCGAAAGCCTGTGGCAACGCAGATCTCGTAATGCTTCAAAGATTAAAGGGGATAAATATGTAGGAAAGTGACCTGGTACAGGAAGTTAGCAGTGGAGAAAAAGAAATTATTCAGTGCATGGTGTTGAGATGATAAGATGAACCATCTGGAGAAAAAGTGAATTTCGTCCTTACTTCACTTTAAACTAATATAAATTTCAGATGGTATATATATATATATATATATATATATATATATATATGAGAGAGAACATAAGCATTAGCTTGGCCGTGGTAAGCATTATTGAAACATCATAACAAAAAGGAAGGAAAGGTTTTTTTCCTCCAGCTATAGCTTGAAATGCCCTGGGTTCAATCCCCAGTACCACCACCAAATTAACCAGAAGAAGAGAAAGAGGAAGAGGATGAGGAGGAAGAGGAGGTGGAGAAAGGGGAAAGTTTGATAATTAGGAATGCAGCCAGTTAAAGAAAAGTCTTTAGGGCAACAGATAGCCATAAAAAGTTAAAAGAAAACTGAGGAAATATCTTTAATTTATATAATAAAGGGCTCATTTTCTTATTATATGAAGAACTATCAACTACTAAGATCAAAACCAATAACCTAAGATAAAAATGAGCAAATAATATGAATGGATAGTTCATAGAAAAGAAAATAAATTGCCTCATAACATGTCTAACCTTGCTCTGAAGAGAAAATTGCAGATTGAATTAGTTTTTTCAAACATCACAACTGCTACGTTTACCAATTGTTATCATTGTGGGCTGTGTGCTTAATGAATACATGAATAAAGTCAGCTATTGTACGTGTTCGATGGATCAAGACATATAAATATGACCTCTCTCTATGTATACACTATATATGATGTAAGAGTCTTAAAAAGATCATATATTTAGTTTTCTAAGGCTAAATTTAACCTCGGAAAACTTCTTCAGACTTTTATCTTTCTTAACTTTTGAACAGTTGAAGCTAATATTCTTATAGACTATCCCACGAAAGCCAAACCTGTGTAAGAGATGTCAGGGTTCTCCTCTTCCTCCTCTCTATCCCTTACTACATTCCCACGCAGCCAGGTAGGTGCCCTTTCTATATTTCATGATGTATCTTCCTGTATTTCTTTTCTGCGCAAACAATGATATAGGTAGGTGATTGAGAGATACAAATCTTTCCTTTTTTCATATATAGAAGGCAGTACACCACACATATACTTCTCCATGCTTCACTTTTGTCTAACAGTGCCCCACATCATTCCTAGAGGCCACCCGCATCTTTCAGGTAGTTGCTTAGTATGCCATTGAATAGAAGCAGCAGTTTATTCAGCCAAAATCGACTGATAAGCTTACAGGGTATTTCCAATATTTCCCTGTTACAAAACGCTATGATGAGTAACTTTTTGCATGTGTCATCGTAGAAGCAGATCTCTGGGTACGCTAGTGACTTCTGAGGCAGATTAAAGATCTGCTTCCATCGCAGTCCCATTCGTGTGTCCTGTGATGTTTTTAACACGCTCCAGATTCCGCTGGCAGAAGAAATCATCAGTCACCGCGTGCCACGCGATGTGCTGAGATCTCTATACTGCTTCTGCTAAAATACAGGCATGCTATTTTGTGAGGCCATGCGCACACAAGTAGGGGTGCACCCTTGGCCTCTTTGGTCAGCATTTCTATTATTTGGTGTTTGTCAAAAGGTAGGGAGCACAGTGATACTCTTCTGTGTACAAACACGCAATGGTACTGCTGAGGAGTAATATGTAATCCAGGTCTACTCAAGCACTGGGAGCTATCAAAGAGAAGTCCAAGGCTCTGACTCTGTGCGGAAACGGAATACCAGACCCTCCGCTGAGGATTCCGCTGCACATCTGCGGGGAGGCTTTGCATTTTCTGCAGTTTCGTAGGAAGCCAGGAACACTTGAAAATCACCTTGCCTGCCCTGTAAAGGAATCTTACTTTTGTTTGTAAGTGCCTGATTCAGAAACACCAGAAGCGGTGAATGCAACGTGAATTCTATTTGTTTCTGGAAAACTGTACCGAGGGCTTGGTTTCGGGACTTACTGCAGGCCGATGGTAACAACTAGTGCAGGCCATCAAGCCCACTGCACCCTGGAGCCCACCTCCCATCCTGATTGTCTTCTGACTCAAGTTCCCCCTCATTGTTCACTCTGGAGGGTTCAGGCTGCCGTCACCCTAGGGGAGGAACTCGGGAGTGGAGAGCTCGGAGGCCCCTGCAGCAAATTGGGAGCCGGTGCTGCCCCAGTGCTGCCCCTGTGCCGGTCAACAGGCCCTGAACGTCTAGTCCACTCCTGTCTGCGTAGAGCCCCAGACTCCTCCAACTCGTCCTGTTCTCTCTCCTCAGCCCCTCAGCTTTGCTTCCAGCTTCTGTCTCCCGGAGTTCTTATCTATGTTCGCATGAATTATTGTTCCTTTTGAATCACAAACACCAAAGCCTATCTTCCTTGTGTTCTGTCACCCTTTCCTCCAGGTGATGCGTGCACTCTGGTGGGCGGATGATGGAGGAGGACCGCACTGGTGGTGACTGAGCATCGGGTGCCGGCCCCTCGTCCTGCTCTCCTTGCTGGCTTCCCCTCCAGACTGCCAAGAAAAGCATCACCTGCCCCAAGAGAACGATGAGGCGCTCGCTCTCAGTGCTGTGCTTTAGCAGGGACAGTGGAACGGCAGGAGCAGTGTTTGCTGCCTAAGCCTCTTCTGCCCACCATCTGTTTCTTCTCCTTGGTTGTTCCTCATCACGAAGCCTAAATCTTAGTCTTTGGAGGCAAAGAGAGCTAGAACTGAGTCCTGGCCCTGCAAGAAAAATGGTTTTCACGAGCATGTTCAATTTCTCTAAAACAGGGACAGCAGCACCCACCAGGTAGATTCCTGATCGGAATTCTGTGAACAGCATCTCGGTGCCTAGAGCAGTGCTGGTGGTCAGCGCCGTCTCATGAACACCAGGCTGTTATGTTTTGCTCCCTCTCCTTCTCCCTCTGAATATGTATCTATCGCTCAAATGTTATCATTAACGATAACAAAGGAAATCAGAATGGAAGCCAAGACAACACCCCAGCCCCTTAACCATCTTATTTTCCCTTGCTAAGTTTCATTTCTCGGTAGCCCCGAGGCTCCTGCAGTCGCCAGTGACAAGGTCTATGCATGGGCAATGCGGCATTTGTTCAGACTTGCTGTTCAGCTAAAGCTGGGCAGGGGAAGGGGAGGCATAAAGATGAGCCAGGGTGGCGGTCGTGGATGTGGAAGGGAGAGGGATGTAGGGTGAGGCTGGGCTGATGGCTTGTCTTCCAAGATGGAACCGATGAAGCATCCTCTCCAGACAATTTTCTCCTTTTCTTACCCTCTGCGCTAAGATAAATTTTCTTTTCAGATTGTGATTATGGATTAATTTATGACTTTCCTTAATTGTCTGAGCGATGCAGGTTAATGTCCTGGTAAGGACAAGTTCTCTTGTACTTTATGAGAGCAATCACTTAACGAAAATTAGGCTATTACTTTTTATCTCCCTCTCCTTGGCAATGCCTGATACCATGGGGTGTTCCTGCAAATTCCTTTCCTCTTGCCCTGGGGTAGGAAAGAAAGCTTTATTTAGCTTTGACACGAAGATTTCCTGATGCCTGATAGTAAGGTTGAACCCCGGACCTGGCACCCACTGGGCCAGGCTGGAGCACTGTGTCTTCCCAGGGCAGGAGGCTTGCTCTGCAGAACCGGTGTCGTGGCCAAGAGGGATTCGGAACCAACAGAGACCCAAGGGGTGGGGCTTCTCCTCTGCTTCCAGAGTGTTGTGCCAGAGCCTGGGGCAACATAGCATTGCCAAAAAAGGACAGTTTGGAGGTGTAGCTGGGCCTGGAGTTGGCTCCTGGCTCTCCCAAGTCCTGTACTAGCCATCTGCAAAACAAGGATAGCACTGCTTACACCTGCTGGGTCTCTCACCGCCAACAAGCTGGTTTAGATCTTTGCTCAGTTTTTCCACAAGGGCCTTGGGCTGGGCTGCACAAAGCAGACCCCAGACGAGGATGTGTGTGGGTTGGCTCACTAGGCAATGCTTCCTGAGAACCTGGACCCGCATGGCGGAGATGCTGGGGAGAAGCTGCACAAGGCCACACCGCCATCTCTGAGGGCCCAGCTGTGGCTCTCCATCTCTATGCTGCCTTTCACTCCCCAGCACCGGCCACCGGGCCTCGGCCGTCCTTCCCCTGAGCACTTCCCAGCCCTTCCAGCTCTGCCATGCAGGGCAGATGGCTCCATTTGCCCTGGTTCCATCCTCCAGGGGCGGACACACACAGACTGTTAGACAGGGAAACAGGCAGGAGGCGAGACGGGCCACTCACAGGCAGCAAAGGGGCTTCAGGAGACTCCACTGTTCCCTGCAGGAGATGCAGAGGGAGCAAAACAAACATGGTCTCTGACCACGCAGGTGTCCACCCATAATGGAGGATGCAGACAGTGAGTGGACGGTGCACTGCCACGGTGTCCTCCAGAGGAAGTCTCCGTGCTGTGCAGCTCAGGAAAGAACTTTGGGAAGTGCCTGGAGTCTCCTTAAGGAAGAGGCTGGTAATGCACAGGATTCACCCAGCACAGGCTGGCCAGGTGCCTCCAGGAACCTGGGGTCTGCACAGCCCAGCGCCCAAGCTCCAGGGGCTACAAGAAACCTCATGTTGGCTGCACGGAAGGCAGAAGATGGCAAGGCGATGCTGACAAGTTGGGCTGTAGTGGCCAGGAGTGCTCTGCTAGGACAGAGCTGGAGGGCTGGCTCAGAATCAGGTGTTAGTGTGGGGTTGTTATGGCTTAGATCTTAGTGTCTCCCCAAATCTTCATGTGCTCAGACGTGGGCTTTGGGAAGGTGGTGAGATCGTGGAATGTTGTACTCATCAGTGGACTCACCCCTGGATGAGTTCATGGCTGAATGTGCTGCGAGGAGGTGGGGCCTGGTCCGACAAGATAGGACTCTGGGTGTGACCTGGAAGGATGGATTCTTGTCTCTTGCTCCTCCCTTTTCTCTCTACTTCCTGGCTGCCATGGGGTGAGCAGCTTTTCTCCTCTGTGCCCTTTCATCATGCTGTTTCTATCTGGGAGCCAGCTGACTGTGGACTCAACCCTCTGAAACTGTGAGCCAAAGTAAACCTGTCCTCCTTTAAATTATGGGTGTCAGGTATTTCTCCTAGTGAGGGGAAAGTGACTAAGATGGGATTCTATATTGGGTTTTTGGGAAATATTCCATAAATAGTATCCCATGTTAGAAGTAGCTGTTTGTGGTAGAAGTAGTAACTATTATCAGTGTCGCTCTTCACCATTGTTACTCTCTTACAACCATGACTAGTAACTTGGGTCTGGCTGTGTTAGGCTATGAATTTGTTTATCCTCTGTCTCTCCTAACAGTCTGTAAGTTTCACAAGGGGAGTGACTGTATGTTTTATCCAACTAGTCATATCAGCAAAATATATTCATTAAGTGAATAAGTGAATGTTTTTGAGCTTTAGATTGTGGGGGGGGCAAAGAAGGAAAAAGCACAGTCCCCGTTCTTGGTGGCACATGGGTTTATCACCCAAAGGCTGTTCACTGAGCACATAAGGACTGTGCCCTACTCCTTGGCTAGGTGGTGAGGATAAAGTCAGGAATAAAAGGTAGGTACCCATGATCCCTGCCCTCAGGAAACTCAGCACACAGCTTCTTGGTTCTCTAAGGGCAGGCTTTTCCCATGAACTCTGTTTGGAAATTGGTGGGGATGTCTGGGGTGGTCACAGTGTTGGAGATGGGGCACTGTTGGCTGTGGGTTGGCGGGGTGACTGGAGGTGGCATGTGGTAAGAGGACAGGTCGGCCCAAGGCAACTTGGTCATTATCCACATGACCTTCAAACGTGTTGAAGGGGGCATGCATGTAGCTGAAAAGAGCTCTCTATAGTTAGCCTAGAACCTAGCTCTTTTATATATAAGCACAGTGTGTGTTTCTGGTATGACTTTAATGTGCTGGTTTTTATGGCAGTAAAATGGATATTATAGCATTTATCATCTAGAACTTCTTAACATATGCAGTTCAGAAGTGTTAAGTATACTCACAACATTATGCAACAGATTTCCAGGACATTTGCATTTTGCAAAAATAAAACTCTATACCCTTTAAGTCAGCAACTCCCGATTCCCATTTCTCCCTCCCCCCAGCCTGGGGCATTGGCCGTTCTACTTCCTGCCTCTGAGGATTTGACTTAACTACTTTGTATCCACGGAGTCATACAGCACTCGTCAGTGCCTTGCTTCTTAGCAGAGCGTCCTCAGAGCTGGCGGTCTAGCACGTGTCGGAATTTCCTTCTTTTTTAAGGCTAAATGTTTCTATTTATGTCTACATGGCATTTTGTTCTATCTACTCACCTGTCAGTGGAACTTGGGACCCTTTTACCTCTTTACTCTTGTGAAAAAATAACGCTGCTATGGACGTGATTTTGCAAATATCTCTTTGAGATCCTGCTTTCAATTCTTTTGGGTGTATATTCAGAACTGTAACTGCTGAATCTCACTTTTTTCTTAAATCCCATACTCATTTTTTTATTCAATAAATACATATAAATGAAGGAAAAATTGCGCTTCTATTTGTTTTCAGCTTTACCAAGAGACACTCACACTTTGGGAGAAATCCTGTCCCAGCGGGACTGTCCCTCATGGTGTCTGCATCGCCGGCTCCACCCTTCCGGGTTACTTCGTGTCTGTAGCTATCAGAGTCTCCGCAGCTCTATGCGTAACGCAAACTTGACACTGCTTTGTTCTGTCACTTAGCATCAGTGTGCCCATTTATGTAATAATGTGTATACTTCTGTTATAAGTTATTTTCCTTTCATTTCTCCTCTAATATTATTATAGAGTATTATATTGAGTTTTGGAAGTGTATGTGTGTTAGGTTATATAACTATAAATTTTATTTTCAGGATAGTAAAAGACAGCTACAAAATATTATTTTTAAAAAGAAACTTGCTTCTCCTTCATTTACATGTTCTAAGCTTTTTAGATTAACCATATTCTAATGAGGAAGAATTTAAAATATGATATTTATGACACGCATTAACAACAGAAGCCTCAAACCTGCCTGCTTTGTGGGTCAGGGACCGATGTTCCCCAGGGCACGGATTCGGAGCATCAGTAAACGTGTCCCTGTAGCTCGCGGAAGGGGTCGGGAATGACGGATCTCCCTTGGTTTCATACGTTCCACTTTCTGCCGGCCTTAATTTCTCTCAGCTCCTCTCTTGGCGGCCAGTTACACTGGACCTTCAGAAGATGTGTTCTCCATCTTGCAGTCACACCGTGGTGCTGCTCCTGCCGTGGGGACCTTTACTTGTCCCTATCAGTCTGCTGTGGGAGTGTCACCTTTCTGGTGACTTGGGGATGGGGCAAGCTTCCTACGACCTCCTTGTTAGGCTTCTCCAGCAGTCATCCCAGAGCGTTCATATATTGAAATATGTACTGTTTTATTATAACTTACTTTCCTTTTATTTCTTTTTTATATTACAGTTAGGATATTATATTGATTTTTCAAAAAAAATGTGTGTGTAGGCAGGTTATATTATCCATTAATTTCATTTGAGGGTAGTAAAAGAAGATACTAGAAAACATTTCTTGTAAAAGGGGGATTTGGACCTGGTAGTTTGGGGAACCACAGGTATCATAAATAAATAATTATACCGACAGCCGACCGATGACTTGCGTGACACACAGGAAAAGCACAGGGTGACAGGAGCTTACTGCCTACCCGGGACTTGTGACGCCTTCTGCAATGGTGACGTCCGGAAGTGCCGGCGGCAGCTCTGCCCCAGCCTGGCACTGCGGGGTGAGGCTCCTCTGTGGGGAGGACGTGGCCTTGGCCTGGAGGGCCATGTGGGGTCTGGCGGCACCGGGGCGACATGGTGTGGCACGGTGGGGTAGGTGGGACCAGGAAGCGGGCTCTGGTGTGGAGGAGACGACCCGGCTCCCTGGGGGAGACGCCGCCGATGGGTGCCCTGGCGGTATTTATTACGCGGCGTCTGGGTGCCCCGCGCTGTTGGAGACGCCGCAGGGAGGGAAACAGGCCGGAGCCCCTCTGCCCAGAGTCAGGCTCCTTGTCAGGTGGCGAGGTCGCAAAGGAAGGACAGTGAGCGTGGAGGACGTCGGTGGGTGAAGGCTGAGGCTGGGGCGGGCGGGGGCGAGCTCCTGTCGGTGCCCGGGAGGCGTCCCCACGCGAGGGCGAGAGCGGAGGAGTGGGTGCCCCCCACCCCCGGGGGAGCAGCCTGGGCCCCACCTGGCAGCCGCCGTCCTGGCTGCTTCCTGGCTGGGCCGGCTCGGCCCCGGGGAACCGCGCTGTCCTCGGCGCTCTGCCCTCCCGCTCGGCTCCTCCCTGCCGCCTTGCTTCCCGGGGTCTGCTCCAAACCTTTCCAGACCTTAATTTTTACAACCAAGTCCAGGCTGCTGAGCGTGCCACTCCACACGTCCCGGTGAGCCCCATTTACTTCCGGGCTTCGTCACTGTGACACTTTCCAGGCTGCAGTCTGCGGGGAAAGGCGACTCTGCGGACAGCGCGGACGCGGCTGCCCCCGTCTTCCTGGAGCCCCGTCTGTCCAGGCTCCTCCTTGCTCTCCCGCCTCCGCCACTGCAGAGGGCTTCTCCTGGAGCGTCTCTGCTCGTCTGCTTGGCATTTTCTATTCAGATTCCTTCCCCATTCCGTGTCACCAGGGGTCAGCACAGTGCACCGAGGGCGCGGCAGGGAGCGGCGGAGCCCTGCAGGGGCCGGTAGAGCAGGGTCCTGCGAGGCAGGGCCAGGGCCGGCTGGGGCCTGTGCGGAACCAGCACGCGGGCCCCGACCTGAGGTCGCTCGCTGAGCCTCGGCCGCGGGTTTGCACTTTCTGGGGTAAGATCCGTGGGCTTGGTTCGCGTGGACGGCAGCTCTGGCTGGGTTGCTCGGTAGACGCGCAGGCCTTCGTGGGTGAGGGCAGCTTGGTTCTCCAGCTCTTCCCTGCTCGCGGGGGGTGAATGTGCCTTTCAGAGATGGAGCGCCCGGCGCATGGCAGGTGTCCCCGAGGTTCTCGCTCCTCCTCCATCCTCCACTGTCCCAGGCACGGTGCCGGGCACACAGTGGCTCTCGACCACTCGTGGAGTTAGCCTGGTCCACGCAGAGAGGTGGAGGCGGAGCTGTGAGGGTGTCCTCGGCACAGCTGGACCGAGCATCAACAGGGCACTCCGCGTGGACTGGGACATCGGGTGGGGGAGGTCGCAAAGCGGGGCTCGCCGGTGTGCTGGGCTCTAAGCCTGGGTAGGTAGGATTTCCACAAAGAGCTGGGGAGGATAAGGACGGTGAACAGAAGTGCCGCGTGCATGGAAGGCACCGTCACGCTCCTCCGCGCGCTCCACGGCAGGCAGTATTGTAAAGCCGTCGCCATCACTGGTGTACAGGGCTGGATGGAGCCGTTGAACAGAGCGCCCCAAGGTGCTCTCCCCTGGGCCTCAGCCGTGGATGCCTGTGTGGACCGAGCATTGTCCTGCATGTGTGTGTGTGTGCGCGCGCGCGTGTGCGGTGCGTGTGTCTGTCGATGGTTGGGCGATTTCCTCTAAGCTGCATTTGATGAAGCTGGTCAGTCCCAGGCCTGCTGGTCTACGATGTCGCTGGCGGAGTAATGAGTCCTTACTATTGAATGGGCCCGTGTAGTTAATCCAGGAAAATCATACACCGAAGGACTGTATCACCGAGCGGAGTGAATAGTGAGAGGCGTGGGTCCCAGGGGAGTGCGACTTCTTTCAAGGCATTTTTAAAATGCAGATTTTTTTGCCGCACAGGTCTGGATTGCTGATTTTTCATCTGTCTGCCTGCGCCACTCAGCTGAGGACAATGTTCTTCCTTTCAGTTCAGCAAAGAAATAGACGTCTAGAGGCGGTAGACAAAGAAGGTCACTGCAAGCGTGCGGAAGTGCACGTGGGTGCGAATGTGCTGTCCGTGGTGTGTGTGTGTGTGTGTGTAAAGCCTACAACGTCTGTGATCTGATTTTATGGAAGACATTTGGATAAATGAGAACAGAACTAGACTTGTTCTCAATGCGAGGTGTGCACTGTGTTTTCCATGGAAATGAAGAGAATCAACTTCCCAGATAATTCAAGGTATGTAAACCCTCGCACGTATATAATACATATGTGCCTGGTGTCAGTATGTAAACACAGATGCAAGCGGGTGAGTTAGTCCAGCAGGATCCCCTCATAAATAGCAGAATGGATCCCCAGTAGATGTGTGGGTTTCACCACCTGCAAAAAGCGAAGCCAAGGGCTCAGGCAGCTTTGGTGGAGACTTCCTCATCAGATATATTTATTTTAAGTAACTTGAAAATGAAAGCAGAAGTTGATGAGTGAACGTAGAGAACATAGAGCACTTTTGAAGTTTTTTGTTTCTTAATTTCTGAGCCTACTTTTCAAATGTCTTATTAAAATTCCTCATAAGTTTTTTTAAAAAGCAACAATTTGAGGAAGGGAAAAACCCCATGATTATTACCTAAAAGCTGAGAAACAGCATAAAGGGAAAATAAGGCAGCCCGTAACAGAACACCTGGCACCTTGCTGGTATACAAGCAATTTACATGAAGTGGAAGAGAAAGAATCTAGGATGACTCACATTTCTTAGAAGCATAAAATGAACAATATATTCTAACAGCAACAACAGGCTACCCTATCTTTACACAAGTTTCCGATGAAATGTGAAATGCTTAGCTCCATAAATTGAGTAACTTCCTTTCATGATCCAGTTTTCTTGAGTCAGAACCAGTTGGCTATGATACCAGTTTGTCATTTGAAATCTTCACATCTACCTTTACATCTTCACATTCAAATCAAAGCAAGGCTTCTGTGTTTTACTGATATTTCCATGTATGTTGAAACCTCTTAAAATAGTTTATGTGAAATAATAGTGAAATGGTATTGTTTTGACTGATTTTTCAGGGAGGCTTTAAAAAAAGTCCTCCTTGTTTCCTGTGAAGTGAAATCCCTCCGTGAGGAATGAAATTTCAATTGTTAATCGCGATGTATTTCACCTTGCAAGCTTTCAGAATTAGCATAAGAACTTGCCCAGGATTTATGGTCCATCATACTTGTTGAAATGTGACATTATTCATAGCATATGTCACTCACAGACATCTGTGACTTGTCACGGAATCCTGGTGTGGAAAAGTAGACTTGAGAAGCAGTTTTGGAGTCTTCAGATTTCTGTATTATATTTCAAAGACCAGATGAAAGTGGACTGTAAAAATGTTCTCCACCTCAAGTGGGAATGAGCGCAGTTGCCAGAAAGTGGCTCTGCCACCAGGGTGTGGTCTAGGGGCTCATTGGAGATGGAACTGGAAAGCAAATACGGTGGTGACCGGCGGTCAGCGCCGGCGCAGCTCTTGCCTTGGGAACGGGTGTTGTGTAGTGTTGTAGACTTCCTTCCCTCCGACACTTCTCAGTCTTATCTAATCAAGCACAAAGCTCTGCCTTTTGGAAGTGGTGCCCTGCGCTGCTCCGCCCTAAGATTCTCAGGAACATTTTAGCCACAATTGCATGCAAAAATGCCTCCTGGGGCCAGTGAGATGGCTCAGCGGCTTGAGCGCCTGCCCGGCGAGCGCGAGGGCCCGAGTTCGACTCCCGGAACCCACATACGAAAAAGGGGCCGGTGATATCGCTCAGCGGCGCGGGCGCCTGCTGGCGCGCGAGGTCCTGAGGTCGACCCCCCGGTACCCACAAAAAAAAAAAAAAAAAAAAAAAAAAAAAAAAAAAATGCCTCCTGCCTGGTAAGTAGGTCCTGCTCACGACTGCAATTGTGTGCTGATCTGTTTTCCTCATGAACTAACCAGAGGTGACATCAAAAGGGGATTTGAGATCTGAATTCTGATTTTCCTTCCTGGTGGTGAGCTGGCTTTTAGCAGGGGATCCTTCCCGTCCTGTTCTCTTAAGCATTCATCAAAAACAAAAATAAAAACAAAATCCCTCATTAATCCACAGTAAAAAATTACTAGGAAGAGAACATCCTGTTGGAGTCAGGGAGGTCTCATCAGGTGAGATCTGTGGGGAGCAGGATGGCAGTGGCCGGCGGGGGTGGAGGTAACCTGGCCATGGCCTTGTCACCCCGGCTGGGCAGCGGGCTCCTCAGGCCTCCTTCCTAGGTGGGTCCAGGTTGTCAGCCTGAAGCTCCCACGGCGAGTGCTCGCCATCCATCCTCTTTAGATCAGAGGGTTGAAAGTTCCCACGGAGGATGCTGGGCTTGCATGCCACCTAAAGAAGTCCTGGCTTTGTTTTTCACCAGGCAGCTGGTCTGCCGCGGGCTTCACCTTCTTGGTCCTCCATCTCTGGTCGCACGTCACTTGTGCAACAAAGCGTCCCACCATGCTGCAGAAAGAAGGCTGTTCTCGAGGACTTCCTCTCACAGCTGAATCAACCGGTGCTGGAGCATGCAGGCTCCTCCGGGGCTGTGGGAACAAGGATGAATTAGGCACCAGCTGCGAGCCATGCTGAGTAGGGGCTCTAGAGTGGCCAGGACACACTGTGTCTTTCTCCAGAGAGGCTGGGACAGTGACGTGAGCAGTGAGGTCGATCCAGCATGAGAAGAGTGGGCCATAAGCTGTTGGGAGCCCTGACTCCATGTTGGGCCTGGGGAGGCTTTGGGAGGAATGGATACTTGGACTGGACCCGGAGGGTGAGTGGGATCCCGGGGCAGGGTGTGAGCAGAGCTGGGAGGCACATGAGGACAGGTGTTGGGTGGCTGCCATGGCCAGGGAGGTTACAGTCCTCTTGTGGTCATCAGTGGCCTGTGGCAAAGGTGGAGCTGTGGTGGTGGGGCTGCCCCAGGAAGCCTGCATTCGGGACAGCTCCAGCAAAAGGAGGAGGGTCAGACTAGGACCGACACCGGGCACATTCGCTGCAGGGAGGGGAGGAGAGCGTGTGTGCACACAGGACCCTGGTCCTCCTGGCTGCGGTGACAGCAGTGTCACGCCTTGCCCTTGCTGATCAGCTGCCAGTACTCTCAGGCTCTGAGGTTTTGCTCTGCACCAAAGCATCTCTCCCATTTTCTGACCATTAGGCCCTCCCTTGAATGACAGCAAAGGGGAGGACAACACCAGGATGGCTCCTCACCCCTGGGTCGCCCTGTGGGTCGAGGCCAGATGGGTCTCCAGGGCAGGCTGTGGACCCTTGGCACTGTATGTCTCTTTCTTGGGTCAAACTCTCCACAGTAACACGAGGGTGGATTTGCTGTTTCGCTCTCATCCCTCAAGGTGTTCAAACCCGGGGTGGCCTTGTTCTCTGACGGCTCCTGGGATGGGTGTTTATGTACTTTTATGTCATCTAGGATTTTCTAAAGAAGTAGGGTTAGGGTAAATTATGAGAACTTTTAGAGATGAACTCAGTTCATTTTCAATACTTCTACTGTGCCCTGAAAAGCAGCCTGTACTTGGTACAATCTCATAACCTTATTATTGTCTCCTAGGTCATTATTGTATCTTGAAGTTTTCTTTCTATCTATAAGAAAATACAAGAAGTATACTTTATGGCCTTGTTTTACAATATTTTAAAGATACATAAAATATTTGAAAGATACATACATATATTTAAAGGCTTTTAAGTTTTATCTAAAACTTATTTTATGATTTAATATTTATTCTAAAATAATAAATATTTGCAGTGTATTTTATCTTGTTGGACTAAAAATGGGAGATTAGAATGGACTGCTCAACCCACAAACTGCCCACATCTAAAGATGATGCAAAAGTGGAAACTACAGAGAGCTTTCTGACTCTTGAAATTCTAAATAGGAAAGAAAACTATGCCGAAAGTTCTCTTTCCCTTGACTCGGTGATACTAATAATTAACTGATTATATTATATACAACAGAAAAAATTCAAATAGTATCACAGCGCCACTTATGGCAGCATTTTGAGACCAATATTTCAGAATTTAAAGAAACTGGGTATTTTAATGTTGATATGCAAAGGCCTTTAACAACTAAATATGTTTGTTCCAACTTTTCAAGTGAAGCATCTTATGATAAATTACGTTACCATTCTGGCCGGAGCAGTGCTCCTCGTGGCTGAGATCTGATCAGCTGGGGATGCACGTGTCAGCCTGGCAGATGGGTGAATCTATGCTTGTGTCCACCCCGCACTGGCAATGAGGACCCATCAAAGATGATCTCAACCTTGGCAAAAAACACATGGTGCTGAAATATTCAAAAGTATTGAGTAACTCCTTTTGAAGCTGAGAGTTTATCTCCGAGCAGCCTTGCTGACTCGTGCACCGATGGGTGGTACAGAGCGGTGGTGGGCGTCGCGGGGGGCATCAAGGAGGCAGAGCAGCAAGAGGTCTCGGTCGCCACTGGATTTCTACATGCATTTGCAATCTGAAAGCCGGGTTTGCCTAAAAACATCCTTGCCTGAACTGTAAAGATTATTAGTTCTGGAAGTGTTAACCCGCGAGTACCTGGCTTCCTCATGTCTGGTAGGATCCACTTGGAAGTATGTAAAAAGCTGGCCTGCACGTGCCAAAGTACTGGCACATGTCGCTTCAAGGAAAAGAACTTGCAGGATCCCTTGAGGGAGGAGCACCGAGCTACCTTTTCTTTCCTTTTTACTGGAATGGCATTGTCACTTGAAAGACTCGCTCAGCAAACAATGGGTATTCGATTTTCAGTATTTTACAGATGTTTTTTTCCAAAATGATCAAAGTTCTTGTCAGATCATGGAAAAGTATCACAAATGCTGTCCTTCCTTTGACTTTCTTTACTGTGTTGTGTCCTTGCAACAGAACTTGTTTTAAGTACTGTTATACTGACGGGAAACACATGATTTTGAGACCAGTCGTTTAGAGTTTGAAGAAAAAGGGATTGAACTCTTTAAACGTAAACATGAACACTGACAGTGTTTATTGTCAATGAGATGAAATTCAAAGTCTTCAAGCAAAGATCTGGATTTAGGAAAGTTAGTATCTACCACTGTAAACTTAAGAGCTTCTCAGTATTTAGAAAAATAGAAATTTTTCTCACAGAGTAGGCAGTGATATTAAGGAAAGTGATTTATTTTAAAGTCTAGCTTATTGACATGTAGTTTATATATGGTAAAAATGATCCTTTTAGGTACACAGTTCAATAAGTTTAGCAAATATATAGTCATACATATAATCATATATATTGTATAGATCATATATATATATATATATATATATATTCATAAATATCTGTATCTTCTCACCACCACAAATAAGACATAGGATATTTCCATCAATCCCAAAGTTTCCAGGTGTTTCTTTATAGTCAAAATCTTCTCCTGCCTCTAAATCCTGGCAGCCACAGATTTTACTTCGGCCCCTATAATTTTGCATTTTTCCTGTGATATAATATGTGGAATTATACAGTCCATAGCTAGTGTGTCCGACCTCTCTCACTTAGCATAAAGTTTTTCACACAGATGTTTTTTCTGTTATATGTGGGTTCTGGGAGTCGAACTCAGAACCTCACGCTTGCCAGGCAGACGCTTACGCTGCTGAGCCATGTCACCGGCCCTTTTCTATTTTTTTTTTTTTAAGGTTTCAATTGTACTTTATTTCTTCAATACGCCATATTTTAATGAATACACAGTGCTTTTACTTGGCATTAGTTACGATTTGATTTTGAAATAATTTAGCTGTATTATATCAGCTGGCATGATTACTGATCGCTCCATTCCTTTGGGGTGACTCTGCCCACAGGGGAAAGGTACCATTCTATTCCAATTTGTGTTGCTGTATATGTCCATACAGCAATACAGAATGTGGCTCCACCAACTAATACAGCATTACCATATTGTCATGGAAATCAGGTGTTCATTTCTGGTGGCTCTGCCTTGCCACCATTTGTTGAATGCTTCAAACTGGAAGATGACCTAATGCATTTTTGGCCAAGGGAAACATCGTGGAGCTGAAGATGAAACTACGGTTACTGCAGCTGCTAGTTTGGTGCAAATTACTCCCAGATCCCTTTTCTATTATATAATAAAATGTGTCAGCATGCACTTTGCATAGAGTGGCAAACCAATATGTCTGAAGGTGCAATCCCACATGTTACACAATGGATAAAAGGTCCACTTAGGATGCAAGATAAACCAGTACGTCTTACTGTACTGAGTATGAAAAGCCCACCGGTAAGGCTTCTGATTCCACACTCAATACTACTGGTTCAAGGTGAGTGTAGCGTCAGAGAAGAATTACCTGAAAAGACTATTAAAATATTCCTCTCTTCAACCACACACTTGTCGATATGAGGTCAGATTCTCTTCATGTAACTCTACCAAGATAACGTATTACAGCAATCTGAGTGGGAAAGCGGCTAGGGGAATCCAGCAGGCGTATGAGGAGATTCGTAAAGGGGGCACCCATCTTTCTAAGTCTTTTGCTTCAGAAATGTATGTTTTTATAGACATATGTCATTTATATTCACGTATAATGGATTCATTATGTTATTTTACAAAAACTCATACATATATTTATTCAGTTGTAAGTATTCATAGGTACAAGCATCATAAAACTAAAACTCTTTGGGTTCTTAATAATTTTTTAAAGTGTACCAGTCCCTGAGACCAAAACGTCTGAGGTCCACATCCCGGGCTGGGTTGGCAGTCGCCACTGGAAGAGGGAGGACACCTGGGGGCATTAAGGACAACATTGAGAAGGAGATGACCTCTGACTCCGCGGTTCATAGTGCGATCTCACTGTGTGGTTGTGGGGTGAGTGGGAGTCAGGCCATCTGCCAAAACAGTCAGGCGGACCAGTCGGAGAGGACGGGGTCTCTGAAATGAATAGGTTACTTTATCCAGCGTCCAGCAGCCTGGCTTGGGGGAATCCAGCGTGGTCGAGCTGCTGACATAGTTGACCCACAAGAGACTGAGGGTGCACGGGGTTGGAAGTGGCAGTTGGGTTGAGCGCATAAGTAAGTCCTTCAGATTCCTGGAGAAATAGGAGGTAAAGGCAGAGGACAGAGCACAGGATCTATGGCCAAGGCAAGCAGGTGCAGGGAGAGGACGCAGGTGGCCTGCTCGTTTTGCCCCTGGGCCAGCAGTTTTGCATCTGAGTGTGGACTGCTGGGGGTTTCTTCAGGGTGACAGCAGCACCTGAGCAGGACCCCGCTGCGGGTAGGCGGGGGCAGAGGGAAGCAGGGCCGCGGGATGTGGAAGGGAGCTTTCTTCCTCCCACTGTACCGCAGCCCGGTCTGTAGGCTGAGTGCAGTTTCTGATCTTCACCTGAGGCTGGGGTCGCTCGCTGAGCCAGGGTTGGGTCTCAGCACAGCTCCACTGGACAGAGCCCCGGCCTCCACACTCTGAGTGGTTGGTATCCTGGGAGACCCTGGATTTATTTTGAAACTAAGGATTTTAAAAATTGTATGCCCAGTGCCACTGTCAGAATCACATTAACATCCTTTTGTTCTGAAAATGCAATACACTTTGCTACAGATCTGGCTAAGTCAAGCTTTTTAGTGTGCATTGTTACAATCAAAGGTTAGCGTTAAAAAGATTAAGCAAGGTTAACCTAGACTCTTTATTAATATTGTATTTGTGGTGACAGTACATTATACATAATTCTATAGGTATTCTATTCTAATTTAGTAATAATTCATGTCCATGTATTCAGCATGACAGCATCATTAATTATTTTGCAATGAGTATGGGAAACATATAAGCTGCTAATGCTAAGTATTCCTTGGAGTTGTGTCAAATACTGCATGCTACTGAGAATAAATTGTAGCATCAACACCTCCTCTTTAATAAACCAAGGAGCACCCGAACTTGACATGTTTTTCTTATGATGTGCACTGATAAACAGAAAACTTAATATTTATTATGGGAAGCGCAAAGTATATAATTTGTCGAGAAGAATCGCACCTCTCTAGCAGGAGGGTGATTATTTGGTCCCTGGTGCTGTCTGCTTCCTGTCTCAAGGTGTGGTCCCCCACCCCTCCTGCCTAATGTCCCGTGAAGATGCCAATTACCCTGCTGCTTATCAGTTGCAAACTATGCTTGGTGCAAAGGGAGCATCAATTATTTGTGAGCAGAGAGCTAAGACCCCTGGAATCCTAATAAAGGATGCTGGAACTTCCCGCTAATAGACGATGTCAAAAGGCGATGTGTAGAGCAGAGGCAGCGTGCCTCAGAAGTCTTTTCTGCAAAGATAAAATGAGGCAGATTTGCAGGCTTTAATGCTATGTAGGTTACACAAGAATTTGTTAATGTTAATGAAGAAAACTGTTGGACACTTTCCTTTTATCCACGCGGCCTTTAGCACACACTGAGGGTTCATTAATACAGTTGACTTTTCCTCGCTGAATCGGGGTACAGATGTGTGTATCTGCTTTACTTCTAAACAGCAGCAAATTCCTGGTGAAGGTCCCTCGGGTCCTTTGTCTCCACCAAGGAGCCTTTGAAGAGAAGTTTGCAAATGCGCTGTGATGGTTATGACCTTGGGCTCAGCTTGGACTGCTTCGCTTTCCTTTGCGGAGGGGGTAGGTGACGGAGCGAATGGTGGCCTTGGTCAGCTCGGTGTGGACAGTGCATTTCCAGCTTGGCAGACAGGGTTTCCCAGTGCTGAGAAGAGCCTCACTCCCCTCTCTCCATGCCCAACCAACCCACTTCAACTTTTTGATTAATGTTATAAACACACTCACACAAGAAATAAAAGGTTTAGAAAATACTTTTAAAAACGAAGCAGATTCCTTTATGGAAGAATGATAATCCCAAATCTACTACTAACCTGCTTCATATGGCCGGGGAGAGGGTAGGGTGCTGCTCCAGTATTAGGAATTGCTCCCTCATGCATGTATCACCGCATCATCTTTCCAAATCGACTGCGCTTTGCACGCAGGTTGCAGCTTCCTGGGGATTGCATGGCTCTGGATGGAGCTGGGCCCTTGGCATTGAGGGTCACTGTGTCCCTGCGTTTTCTCAGCTGCTGAGCTTGGGCCACGTGTAGGGATGAGGGCCAGAGGCACTGAGAGATGTTTCAGCCTCAGGACGAAGAGACTGGTAATCAGAAGAGGGACAGTAGAGCCACTCCACCGAATTCACGCATTTTACAGAGGGGAGACGGAGGTGCACTGAGGTGAGGTGACCCCCCAAGGTCACAGGGAGATGGTGGCAGGGTCTGGCCAGAAGTCCAGCCTCTTAACTCCTCTGTGCTTATTGCCTCTGATAGGATTTTCACAGTGACGCTTTTATTCTATTTATTATTTATACCCTGCCTATTTTAAAAGAGAATTGGAGCCAGCTGCCCTCTGATTTACTTTTCTTTGAACACCATAGAGATCACTGGATCCTGTGTGATTTAAATGGATTTTTAAAAAATGACGAATGCTCCCATCTATAATTATTTAATGAACAGTTCTTACCACCCGTGAGTCACACTGCTGACGCCTTGCACACAGTAGGCACTCGGTAAATCCAGGCTAACTTGGATTTAAAAGCAAGAGTTCACAGCACAAGCAGGGGACTGCGGCGTGGCGGGGTGAGTGGGAAGAACGCGATCGTCTAGTCCTGGCCCTGGCGAAGGTGTGGCTGCAGAGAAGGTGTGCCGTGAGGACGACGACGCTGCCTGTGACTCACTTTACGGAATTAGATCCGCTGCGCTGGGGCCATCCCTGGAAGGGTCCAAGGGCCCAGGTGTGACATTGGAAGGACACCTGCCTGCCTTCTTTGAGCCTCACCTGTGAGAGTGAGAATACCTGTCCCTTGCCACGGTTAAATGAGAGAAGGATAAGAAAGTGCACTGCGCACCCAAAGTCAGGCACAGGGCTCGCTTCCTGATCTCTAGGATTACGTAGAGCGAACTTAGCTCTTAGGTAAGTTCTACAGAGGTACCTGAGCCCTCTTCCCCATTTTCAAGCTACCTGTGTGCAGTCACAGTGGTAAAGAAATGAGTGTCGGGAATTAAGAGCAGAAACTGACCCAGGTCAAAAGGTGTTATTAGCATTTGTCTGGAGAAGGCCAAGTCAAAGTGGCAGGTGCTGGGACTTTGTGCATGCGGGAGGGGAGAAGGAGAAGCCAGGGAGAACAGCCTCGAGATAAAGTGACAATGCCAGATCCAGGCTGGTGTCAGGAAAGGGCTCGCCCAGGGCTTCCCGCTCTGTCCCTGGGATGGGTGGACACACCCTGGCCAGCAAGGAGGGTCTCCTCAGGTAGGCTGTGGTCAGAATCCTCGGAGCAACTTTGTGTTCCTAAGCTACGACTTTTGGGGGTCAAGACAAAGCCAAATGAGAACAAGCAGTTGTGCCAAGAATGCTGCCAACCTACGATAGCACAGCTCGCCCTGGCTGGGACCCTTTGCTGTATTTGCGGGGATCCGGTGCTGCTGAAGCCTGTGGCTCCTCCGTGCACCCCATCTCAACCCCCCGCCACCTACGGAGGCCTGACAGCCACCTCTGCTTTGTCTCCCTCTCCTGTTTTGGGGTGGCCTTCATTCTCTCAGCATCGCTCCATGCTCCAGAACCTTGAAAACAGGACGGTTGTCCATGTGGAAAGATGCTGTGGGCCACGGTCCTGGGTGAGGATTGATCTGGCAAAGGGCAAGATGCCGCCTGACAGCGTGGTGTCGGTGGGGTTTGCATCCACATCGCCCCTTGTCAGGTCCAGGCTGGTGTCAGGAAAGGGCTGGGCAGGATGCACATTTCAGCGCTTGATGAGATTAGACTGACTGTGTGACCCCCACTGGCCAAAGCAGTGGTGTTCAGCAAGTCCTGAGAACTTCGGCAGGGCGGATGTTCCTGCTTCTCTGTTTGGTCTCACACTCTGATTGATACGGCGCACTTAATTCTTAAACATTGATTTTTATTCAAAGACCTAAAAGAGCTTAAAATTACGAGTTTTAAAATATTTTTGACCTTCTCTTCTAAAGTGGCAGAGAAAAAAAAGTGGCAGAGAGAAAGAAAATTTTTCTTGCTCCATCATGGTCACGAATTCATTCACCCGTCCGTTCCACCAACACCAAATTTGTGTCTTTACTCTTCTGCCAGATGCTCTTGCAGGGACTCGAGAAAAAGCGACAATGCAAAGCAGATGAAGTCCCAGCTTCACGGAATCTACACTGACGGGGAGATGGTGGTCGTGGCAGAGGATGGGTGGCCGGGCTGTGCGGGCGACAGGGCCTGGTGGGGTTAGAGACTGGGGCTGGTAGGCCAGGCGGGGGCGCGGCCCCAGCATCCCCAGTGCTCTCGGCGGCCTCTCTTCGGGGGACGCGTAACCGATCCTGATGAAATTGGGGTTGGGGTTCGGCCCCGGGACGGGGACGACCCCGCTGCGCATCGGGAAGAGCGCGTGTCTCGAGGCTGTGGTCACCTGGGACGGTTACGGAATCAGCTATTCGGCCAAGCGGTCCCCTTCGCATAACTCACCCTTGCAATCCTGAAGTGAACTTGATAAAACCCTTGCAGCGAAATCCTCCCAGGCCCTGTTGCACATATGTAAGACTTCTAAAATCCTTTCTTAGGTATTTTTATTTATTTATGTTGGAAATTCTTTCTCTTGGAATTTTACCATAGAATAAAACACATCCATTTTACATATAAAAGTGTTTACATATACCAGACACAAAATAAAATATCAAAATATAAAATTCAGGACAAAAATAGTGCAAATCTAGCAAGTCCTGATTCAAGGAAAACAAGTAGAATGAAAGGATCCTCCGGCCCTTTGCAGTTTTGTGCTACATTTCCTGGTGGTCAAAGGGACAGGAAAAAATGTCAGAAAGGGAAAAATTAAACCACATCCTTAAGGAAAGCAAGACGTCTAGTAATTGCTCTACAAAAAAAGTGTCTCACAGGGCCATGTTGGACATAATTTAAGTCATACGCATGGAGTTTATTATTTTGAATGGCAATTATTGTGTTTTATAGTTTCCTCATACAACATTTTGAGGAACCATTGAATGTCGTCTATTATTGTTCCTGGATTGATAGGGTTTAGGATCGTGTCGTGAGTTCGTGTATTCTTTTCTCACTGTCTTCTTTCTTTTCTGCCACTTCTACTCTGCTGGCCATGGTCTCGTCCTCTGTCCCCACGTAGAATATTCTCCTGACAATCATGCTTGCTGAGTTGTACTTGGGGAAATAAACAGTGATCACAAACATCATGCAGAGATACTCCATAAATGACGGCAGTTTTAGACGCTTTCTATCAGCTCTTTAAGCTGTCTACCTCCTGATGAGAAAAGTTGCGAGTCCCCTTCTACAGACAAGGCCACCAAGGCCCAGAGGGTCGCTGCACTCGCCCGTCCACCTGTGGATGTGGACGGATGGCAGTTTGGAAGCTAGGAGGGCCCTAGGTCCCTGGTCTTGTTTCTCAGCCCCACCTGGCCCTTGCTTCCTGTGTTCTGTGGGGTTTTGATCTCTAATAAGCAGATCTGTGGGGTCAGCTGCTGCGGATTTTCTTGCACAAGACATGATGCTGCCTGCGAGGTACTAGATTTCCCAGGAAAGTCTGCAGTATCCGAGCCCTGATCTCCAATTTTCTACTGACTCGCTTCTTCAAGGTAAGTCTGTTTATCTCCAGACTGGGGTTCCTCCAGCTACAAAAATGTGAGATTGTAGAGTTCTGTGCAAAGTGGAAATGAGGAAAAAAAATGTAAAAATGCAATCCCAGCACTCGGGAGGCTGAGGCAGGAGGATTGCTGTGAGTTTGAGGCCAGCCTGGGCTACATAGTGAGTGCAAGGCCAGCCTGAACTACATAGTGAGACCCTGTCTCAAAAACCAAAACCAAACCACAGCAGCCAAAGAATATGTAAATCACCTCTAGACTCTGGATTAGGAATTACCATGCTGTTTACAGAGGCTTTTATAAATGAAACCTTACAGAGGCCCAACTTACTAAATGAAGCCATTTATCTTTGAAATATTATTCTTGCTACTTGCTGTATTTCCTATTACCTAAAATGCCTTTGAGTATTAATATTTTTACCACAGTTCTAGTGTCTTCTCTGATCTCTTGTTGCTTCTGGTAAACTACACATTTTATAACTTTTTGGTGAATACACTAGGAAAATTATTGGTGTTTCTGGTAAATCATGCACATTACACAACCCTCCTTATTATGAAAAGGTTAGTTAAGGGGAGCTTTGGGAGTTTTGGAGTGCGTTATGGGTATTTCCTTTATTTTGTATGGGAAAAATAGTCTCGACTTACAACCAACTTGAGTTACAGCCGGTGCTTGCTTGCGAATTATTTCGTTTTTATTAGTCCGTGTTTGCGGTACATAACAGCAACATCCCTTGTGGGGAGCTGGTTCAGGTACATGAGACATCTCAATTCTTTTTCATCCCCTTTCCCTTCACTTCCTCCCCTCCCTCCATCTCTCGATTTCCTTCCCATTTGAGAAGCCCGCTCTCCCTACTTCCTGTTATCTATCTTTGATTTTGCTCTTTTTTTATACTTTCGTTTTCTCATATAAGAGAAACCATGCGGTACTTAAGCTTATGTGTCTGATTTATTTCACATAACATTATGGTCTCCAGGTATATTCATTTTCACCTTAAAAGTGCTGATAAAATCTTCTACTCAATGATGTGCTTATTTTCATGTAAATGTATGTCTTTAGTTTATTTTTGAGTAAAATTGGAATCTCAGAAAAATATCTATTGAGCCACTTAGAGAAGCTCTTGGCGTATCCCATATAGCTCTGGTGACAGAGAGAGAGAGTACTTGTACATGTGTGTTACATGCGTGTGTAAATCTGTGTACACATATGCTGAAACACACCTCTCCTTTTTTAGTGCAAACATCTCAGAAGCAGTGCATGGGGTCGGCTGCTGAGAGCCCAGGAACATCACGGGTGGGGGAGGGTGTCCCTGGGACCCCAGCACAGGTCCTGGGTGGCCTGACAGTGGGGTGCTGCATCGATGGGTCTGCCCAGGCTCTGGGTGTCCCGCTGCCGGGCTGCCGGCTGTTCTGACGACTGCTTCCCCGCAGGGTGGAAGTGGATGCCCAGGAGCAGGGCAGACAGAGGAAGGTGGGGGAGAGAAAACAGCCCACCCGGGCCCCAGACTCAGCTGAGCAGGACACTCAGGGTCTCGTGCCTGACAGAGGATCTAGACGCTGCCCCCTGCACTGGATCTTAAAGGTGTTCCTTGGTTTTAGTGGAGGAGGAGGTGTCACCGTGATGCTGCGAGGGCTGGGGAGAGGGTGCATGAAAATGGAGACTTAACATTGAAAGCATTTCATGCATTGCTCCGGGAGCACTGAATCCAAGCTGTTAACCTCGAGTAAGCAGCTGGAGCCCCTGGGCCTGCGTTCTTGTCCTTAAGACTGGGATCAAGCCACCTGCCGGGCCGGGTGTGTGGATGGTGGGATGAGCCCCAAGTGTCCCAGCGGTTCTCAGCTCTGGCGGTGGAGCCACAAACAGACCCCGGGCTCCTGACGCTTTCTGAAGCAGCTCTGAAGCCCTCTTTCCTGAGCAGCTCAGGCTGCCTCGGTGTCCTGAATCAATTCAAAATGTTTCACTTCCACGGTCTTCGTGACCTTCAGAAGAGCCAGAAGTCACACAGTGCCAGATCTGGTGACTAAGGTGGATGAGCACACAGCCTCACATTTTCTTTTCTTTTTTTTCCATCAGCCTCACGTTTTTGAGCATCTGCCTTTTTAGGTTAGATGGCACTTGGCAACAGAGCGTGCTGTGGTTTTGGTCACGTGTTGTAAAGATACGCGTGTGGAGTAGCACTGGACAGGTCACTGAAGCTGAGGGTCCTCGCTGCACAGTGGTCAGCAGCAGCGGTATCGTGTGGCCTCCCTTTCCGAATTGTGCGTGAATCAGACAGGATGGAAGTGGTGGGGAAGGCTGCACTCGTGCAAAGGAGGAGCAAAGGAGCTTGAAGGGCCAAGGCGCTGCGCTCCGCAGAGGTGGCCCCGGCTCGGCCGGGAGAAAGCACCCTTGCGGGTGAGAGCGGAGGTGTGCTTGGCGGCAGGGCCTGCTGCGGGCTTTCTGCATCCACCGTGCAGAGCCCGGGGACCCTCCGCTCCCTCCTGCTATAGGAAGGGCTGAGTTAGAACCTGTGACCACTGGGTGGCTACAGCCTGCCAGCTGAGCTTAAACCACAGGGAGAGGCTTCTGTGTGCTGTCCCCTCGGCCAAAGCATAGGGCGGTCGCTCAGTGTCTCCCGTTCAAGGATCATGTGTTCTCTCCACCGGCGACTTCCTAACTCTATGTCTGGGCGTGATTTTTAGGCTCCCTTTCTTCCTTTTAACATGCTCTCTGCAATATACCTTTCTTCTTCGAATGAAAACGAGCTAACAATGCTTCACTTTTAAAGGCTTTTTGAGATGCTTCCTTGGGATAATTGAAGGTGCCCTGGGGTGACACCACAGGCCTGGATGTGGCCACATAAGGCAGTGTCAATGACAATCAGCATGTGTGCCAGATAGACAAGAGCCGTGGGGCAGAATATCTACGAAGACCGAAGTCTCATTCTGGCCAGGGCTTCCCGACCACTGGGTGACACCAGACCTCCCTCTGGGGGACAAATTCCAGGTCCAGCACCACTGCCTGTTAGTAAGAATTTGTCACTGTCACCTGGGTTTTAGGCACTGGCCAGGATGCCACAAAGGCGCGTGACTCCTCCCTGGTGCGTGACACCCTCCTCACCCGGCGCCGGGACGACTTAGCGGCTTGCCGTTCCAGCCCAGGCTGCTTTCCTCTCTGGTCGAGCAGCTCTAAGACTTGGACACTGTCACCTCTGTGTACAGCCCTGCCCCGACAGCCTGGGATTCCGGTCTGGCTGCCTCCTGAGCGACTTAGGCAAGCCCTGAAATTACTATGCGTTTCATTTTCCTATCCATAAAAATGATGTTCATGAGAATCTCCTTTCTGTTGTGACTTTCCAGGGAAGTAATCCACGTGATGAGTCTTTTGCAGGGCTTGGTGTCGAATGGCCACTTGACAAATGGGGGTGATTATTAGGGGAAGAGTAGGGCCTGGGAGACAGGAAGTGTGGGACCTGTGTTTAGCTCGGCCTCTAATGAGCTTGTGTGTTGAGGGAAGTCACTCAGATGTTCTGGGCTTCAACTCACCCATCCATCAAATTGTCACACGGTATTCAATGGTTTACCTGTGTGCCGGAGATGAGATTGCCTTGCAAATATTAGGAGCTTAATGCTTATTTGTCAAAGGGTCCAATAAGTGTAGAAAGTTAACATGGCTACACAAATACACGTTTAAGCACATTTAAAAATATGATTCATATGCTTGTTCTCTCAAATATGTAAAAGTCCTAACATAACTGACAGAACACGTACACTTTAAAGACATTTTTCTCTACTTGAAAAATGGTTTATGGTAGCATATTAAAAATAAGAGGATTATTAGGCAAAAACACAGGAAAACTTTACGGAGTTTGTTGACAGCCCCTAGCATGGTCCAGTAGGACACTAAGATGAATGCCAAGAAGTATTTTTTTTTAATCTTTCCTTCTTCCCCTTCCTCCACTCTGAAACAATCATCAATTACCCTTATCCACCGGCACCATCTCATCTGAGTTCATTTTCAAGATGAAGTTTCCGCGGTGGATGGTGGCTGTCCAATCCTCCTCCTGTCCATCACTGCCTGCCTCAGAGCTGTCCCCAGATTGACAGTTTGAGAGCGGATCAATAATAATTATCTGGCTGCAGCCATGGCGAGCTGTGTAATTCCACCAAGGAGCAGCACTGTGCAAACAGAGCTGCTTCTTGGCTCGGCTTTAAATATGCAGGCTGGCTGTCCACTTAGGTGTGCGGGTCACGTGGCTTCCAGGACGTAGGGCTGCCTCCCCGCTGCAGAAAGCCTGGCACACAGAGCCTCGCCTTTGGCCGACAACAGGAGGCAGTGATTTGAAGGGGTGGGGAGGAGACACACACAGGGCTTCAGTTCTCCCTGTAGACTTTGGGGAGAACACGTGATGGGCTGTAAACACACACATACACACACAAAAGAATGCGATCTCAAATATCTTTGGGTTTGTATTTATTTCATCTTGTCCTAGAAAGAAGAGAATTGATTTCTGAAATTATTTGTATTTCAGTTGAAAAATTGAAATGAGTTCAATATAACAATGCTGTTGATTTGGGAGGTACATGTTCAGCATTTTTCATCTGAACAAGAAAATGTTATCTTTATTGGGTTGTGTGCAAGTTTATTCTCTTTAAATCAACTTCAGCACACTTAGAAGATCTTAGAGCTACTAATAGTGCCTCTCATGACGAGGAGTTCCATTTTATTGGTCATATGCATGGCATTTTCATATTGAAGGCAGTGGGTATCCTTGGGTTTTTTTTTTTTTTTTTCCCTGAGAATTTACTTTTCTTAAGAAATTGAAGAGGGTAAGATCTTGGGAGGGAATAGCAATTTTTTAACGGAACTCAGTAAAAACTAAGTATGTAAACCAAACCTTCCTTCCTTCTTTTCTTCCTTGCTGCCTTCCTTCCTTCCTTCCCTTCTTTCTGTCAACCAACCAGGTGGTCCACTGAACTACCTGCCTGTCTTTATTAACAACCTTCTACTCATGGGGAACATGTATGCAACAAATCAGAATCTTGTCCTTATAGAACTTGTGGGCTAAGGAGATAAGACACAGGCTACTAATTAGAGCCCCTTGACCCAGCAGGAAGTATTAATTTCCAAGCAAAACTACAGACAAAGTGGCAAAGGGTTTCAAAGCCTGGGCAGAGCTTTCCATTGAGGGGCTCATATTAGTAGCTAAACCACCCTGTGATCAAAGTGCTCACCTGTGATTTTGCAATGAATTAATCAACTGTTCAGAAACTAGGGAGCCAATTAAAAGACTGAAGAAAAATAAAGTATTGGTGAGTTCAAAGATAGACACAAAAACATAAACATTGTGCACAGTAGGAAATCTTGCGAATGATCTTGGAACACACAGTACAGTCCAGGTTTTTGAAGGCAATGAAGAAAATTCTATCGTGCTATATAGAAAAATATTCTTTCAGATTTGTGAGCTCTCTGCTGTTGGGTTGAATGGCAGACATTATTCTATTTAATTTGTGAATCTAAGGCTTGTAATCTCTAGCTCCTCCAGAAAGACTTGAATTTCTTAAGTCCCCATTGCAGGCTCTCTCTGGACTCTCGTGGCCTTTCCTGATGGCATTGTTCATTTGTCCCCTGGCACTGGTGGCCTGAAGGACTAGAGGATACTTTCGGGTGGCCAAGATGCCTTGCTGGGCACCCCCTGGAGAGGTGTGAGGACAGAGATGCCACTGTAACTGCACCCCCTGGACAGGTCGGCTTCCCTCTGCTCCAGCTCGGTAACCCACTTCTAGAGAAGATCCAGAGAGCCTTGGGCCGAGGTGGACTGTTTTGTGGCATCCTTGGATTCTTGGCCAATTATCAGGGAACTGCGTGCAAAACAATTTATACTCTGGAGCAAAGGACGGGAAGCTGCGGCTCCTTTGGTCATGAGACCGGAACTCTGTGGCGCTCTCTGCCGGGCTCCTCACTGCACCTCTCTTAGTGGATGTGGGAGGGGCAAGCGGCTTGCAATGGGAAGAGGATCGGAGTTAGATTGCTCCAGCTCTGATGCCAGGCATACCAGGCTGCCTGTTCCACCCAGGGTGAAGGAGAGAAACGAATACACAAAATAGTTAATTGGAAAAGTTGGGATGGGTTCAGGAGTGTGGGGAGGAGCAGGTTTGGCCTGGGGGAGTGCTGGGGTAAGCAGCTGGCTTGGCAAGAAGAGTGACCAGGGTAGGCGTGGCAGCAGAACCAGGCTGGCACAGAGTGCGGAACAATGACCTGACCCTGCGCCGTCCCGACGCGCACTGCCCCTGAGCAATGAGCCGCTGCTCTGTCTTAGAATTCTTAATGATTTGTCAGCAAGGCGCCTGGCAGCCTCATCTCACACTGGACCCTGGAAGTTGACAGTGTGTCCTGCCCAGTCCGCTCTCACTTGGTGTCACACAGTGACGTTTCACAGGGCAGGGACTCAGGCTATTGGCGGTGGCTGGGGAAGCAACCCTGGCCACCCAGACCTGTGACCTTTAAAACCTGTGTCCTCAGGGCCAGTCTCTCCACAGAGCTGAGTTCTTTTAGGAATAAGGTCCGCTCCTGAATCATTCATGACTGCACAGTGCATGTCCTGATGCCTAATGCAGGGTTGAAGAAACGGTTGATTGATTGATCAAAGAACCAAGCAGAAGTTTGTTTATTAGTAGTTTTATTGCCACCATCATTGTAAAGCACTGTTATGCTTCATGTGGTTTGGGGGAAGCTCAGGGAACATGCGTGCTTTCAAGAGCTTGCATGGGAGAAAGAATGAATGCAAGAAAGATGCAAAGAAAACCACACGATACGGTGGCCATGTGACATTGAGCAGTGCTTGCTCTGAGTGCTGATGTGGCACGGAGGACGTGGCTGCCCCTGCAGCCTGACCAAGCCATGCTGGCCCCCAAGAGAAACATCACCCTCCTCAGGAGGCTGTAAATCCGTGGACCTTAATGGTGATCTGTGGATAAGGTGAAAGATTTCCAAGATGTTTTGGATATGACCACGAGTTTAGAGATGGAGCTGATTTGTAAAGAAACTTGTGACACACGGGTAGGATTTATGTCTTTAATTGTATCTTCAGGAGTTGGCATCATGAGTGTCAAGCTTGTCTCCCTGCCAGGTGGCTTTCAGGGAGATGGTCAGGGACAGATGGTTGACCCAGTGTCCCAAGGGGACGATAACCCTGCGTGGTGACTTTAAAGACATTCGTGTGTCTAACAAAATTCTAGTTTTCTTTGTGCTTTCTTCCAGAAATCTGAAATTGTGTATAGAAGGTTCAAATTCTAGTCTTCTGGGGAAATTAAGGTCAAAAGTCCTTATAGTTATATTGGAATATTTGAATGAAACTCATCAAAAATACAGTTGCAGAAAAACTGTAATATTTATATCAAGTAAAGTTTTGGGTCATTTTTTTTAAGTAGGAAAGTATGAGATAGACACATTGCTTCAGATTTAGTTGGAAAACAGATTATGCTTGTTTTATCCCATATAACATTTCCCTCCATACTTCATTGAAGTTAATGATCTCGTGGTTTAATCTGTCCAGTGTTTCCTCCATTTCCAGCCATTCACCTACATTACAATTTTAGAGAAGGTGCACATATTTTAGGTAGATGCGTATGTGTAACGGATTAACATCGAACTCAAAATGGAATCAGGAAACAGGGGTCTAATGGATGCCTGAGTGAAATCAAAGGCACTCTATGCTATTTCTTTCCCAGAATATGATTGGCAGCAAGACCTTTGGCTTAGTACACAAACAGAGGAGATGGAGAAGAGAAGTGCTGGCATTTCACAGTTTATCTCCATTATTGCATTTAATTTTTAAAAGGACATGGGAACCCTTTGGGAATTCTATCACAGCCTGCAATTCTGCTACCAATTCCACATTTTATTTCTAGTTGATGTAGTGATAAAATTTAAAATGCCTTAAAATAAAGTAATATTGAAAACTTGCAAAGACAAGTGTCCCTCGATAAATGGAAGAGATACATTCCTCGAAGACAGTGTCCATGTGTTTAACTCTTTCAAGCCATCAAAACTGTAGTAACCAGAATTTACTACCTATTCTAGGGGTTGCTTGTAACGTAATTCCAGAGGTCAGGAGGGGAGCTCTTAAGATGCATGGGTTTTCGTGGGGGTGCTCACTGGTTGGGGGGAGCTGGTAACTGGTGTAGACAGGAACTGGGGAGGAAGGAGGCTCAGTCTGAAGATCTCCAAACTCGGATCCACCCGAGTTGCCCAGGTTTCTGCCCAGCCAGCATCCTCCTGCCTTCCTGCAGCCCTCGCCCCGGGCTCCGTGCCGGCCCCCTCGGCTGGAGAGCAGCTGGGAAGGAAGCTTCCGCGGCCCTTCCCCTCCCGGCTCAGGCTGACCGCGCCTCGCACGCCAAATGATGCTTCTCAACTGCGAATGGAAACTTCATTCCAGAGCAGATCCCGCAGGACTTGGACACCATAATGTTACTGAAATACGTCAGACGCAGACAGAAAACTGTCGCCTATGTCGTGATTTGGCTCTAAAGTGTCCTCCCGCTCAGGTAATCAGAGGAGGGGATTTGGAAGGTGAGTCCATCCTGGGGTCAGTATAGCTGACTCGCGGTTAGGAGTGGGTCTGGTCTTCCGGTCAGAAGAGGCGGGCCACTGGCCGTGACCCGGGAAAGATTCTCTCCTTCCTGGCTCCTCCTTCTCTGTCAGCTTCTTGCCACCATAACTTGAGCAGCTGTCAGGCCCCTCTGCCGTGCCATCCTGCCTGTTGCCAGCCCTCTGTGGGCTGAGACCTGCGCCAAAATGAACCTCCTTTCCTGGAAGTTGCAGGAGTTAGGCATTGCGCCCTAGCAGTGAGGAAAGCGTAGGAGACGGCAGGTTCTCTTACACGGGAAGGCAGACTTTTTGGAGAAGGAGAAAGGGATCAGGAGAAGAGAGGAGGACAGGCAGGGGAGAAAAGGGGGTCAAAAATGACCTAGATATGTTAATGATTACCAAGTTCCCAAATCACGTGTAAACATCATGTATTACAAACACGTAGCAATACGTTTGAAAACCCACAGCAGGACTCATAGCCCCTCTTGCCCACCTCTTAGCAGCTGCCCCTCACAGGCCCACGTGCATTTCTTTTACCTTCTGTATGGTCAAGCTGAACAATTCCTGCACTCTTTTCAAATCCAGTCCCCTCTTTCTAAATAAAGCCAACGCTGCCTGTCACTTGGCAAGGCAGACAGGCACGGGCGCAAGTTGCAAGCTGCTGTTCTAATGCTTTGGTTTTTAGCTGGCTGGGCAAGTGCTCACCTGGGTCCCTCTCTGGGCCCTGGGAGGCGCGAATGCCTCTTGGGGGCTGTGTCTTCAGTCAGGCACCAGCATCCTGACTGGCTTCTGTCCTTTTAGCTTTTCAGGTTGATAAAATTCGTCATACAGAAGCTGTGCAAACAGGGTAAGTACACAGCGCAGAAGAGAAGCCGCAGAAGGTGCACTCAAGAGTTTATGTGCTTGGGGCCATCATGGCAGTTCTTCTGTCTCAGCTATGTGGCTGTGGGGTGTCCCAGATAGTTTCTCACCCAGAAGTGACCAGGGCATCACAGGCAGGGACGTGGCAGGGCTCTGCTGGCCACAGGAGCCCTCTTGCTTCCTCTCCCGGGCGCAGTCGTTCCACGTCTCAGAGACAGTGGTGCAAACCTGGGCTCCTCTGGCCTCCACTCCCTCCATCAGCCACTCCGAGTGGAAAGTACTTCAGGGAAAGGCAGCCGGGCAGAGGCTGGGGATCTCATAAAGGTTGCTGGGCTCCGAGCTTTCTGACCCACTCACGGTAACAAGTTCTCCAGAACCCGATAGCCTGAGTGACCGCAAAGCATGTTTTATCTGAACAAGGAACAAGTCTTCCACTCAGTACGCAGCAGGCATACGCACTTGCTGGACAGTCTACCGAAACGTCAGATGAGTTCTCCTTCCAGTAAATTAAACTCGCTGGCTATCTCTCTCCATCTGTGGACAAGCTGCCCTGGATTGTCCTTTTTGTGGACACAGACTGGACCCAACTGGAGAAACACCACCAGAGATGTCCCGCAGTCAAGGGTCATACAGAATTATACTTCGAAACCACGATCAGAAACAGGGCCAACACGAAAACGCTTCCGAAAAGCTGTTTGTGATATAAAGCATCGTGAGGCACAGCTGTATTAACTGCTATTTCAAAATTATATTTAATGGTGTTTCTTTCCTTAACAGAGTTCACAACTCCCATTAGCACATCGTGGCCCGTAACCGTCCTGTAGGAAGGGCGCCTATTAAACGCTCGCTTGTGCTGGTGCTGCCCGAGATTATTGGCAACAGAAGAGTTTCAGGGCCTGTGCTGGGTTTAGATTCCAAGGAAACAGGTGCTCCACAAAGCCCAGTGTGGTGAACAGTGGTCTAAAGTGATTTTTAAGAAGAAGTAGTTGCGCCCAGTGCCTTCCATCTGCAGATACCAGTTTAGCTCAAGTTAGTCTCGTGACGAGCGGCACAGAATAGCTGCAAGGCAGACTTGCCGCATAACTACCCAGCTCTGACATTTGCCTCCTAGGGAAAAACAAACAAAAATAGAAGAAATCACTTTTAGAAAAAAAAGTGCCTTTGTATTCTGGCTTATATCTTAGATAAATGGAATGTTTACACCATTGTACCACATTTATCTGACAAATACATAGTTATGTAGTAGGCGAATAGAACCACTGTATAAATACCAGTAACGTAATACTCGTAACAATGCCATGAACTAGCTAGGACCTCAGTCTCTTAGATGAGGTACTAAAACACAGGAGGTTTATAACTCATCCAAGTCCATGCAGTAAGGGGTGAAGTGTGGTTTAGTCCCTGGCAGCTGGAGAACAGGGCGTGTATCCTGTTCTCCCCTTCGAGCTCCCCCAGGCCTTCTCCCCAGACTGCCGCCACTGCACGCAGGTCTCCCTCCCCCCAACACGCCGTCCCTAGGGCTGGGACCGGGAGCGTGCACCAGCACGCTTCCCGCAGGGAGGAACCACACACCTGCATCTCTCACCTTGGCAGAGCTGAAGTCTAATACTGTCATGGTGGTTTTCCCAATCTTTCTTTCTTATTCCCTCTCCCTGGAGTCTAGATATGGATCACGTTCTGCCTTTGCAAATCCAGTCAGCCAGAGAGGGAGGCCGAGGGGCTGGCATAAAGCCTCACTGGGTCGGTTCTAATTCTTGAGGCGGAGGACCTAAGACCAGCCATGGACCCTCCCTGGGCCCTAGCCCTCTGCTGTAATGGACACAAATGGAACTAAGTGGCTGTAATAGCACACATGGCCTTTGCCATTGAGCCACCTTCTTTATTGCAGAGCAGGAAAACTAGAAGCTTGGAGACCCCCAGCAGTGTGGCTTGTCCTGAGTTTGTCCTGGTCCTCCTTGGAGTGTGGACAGGAAGGACCCCTTTCTTTTCAGTCACATACAGAACTTTGGGCCACCAGTTGTGTCAGTTTTTCCAGCACCCGCTGTTGTCCTGTGAATTAGCTTGATTCTGACACCAACTGCCCGGTGTTGTGCAGACCCCCAGGATGAAGGCTCGGTCCCCCAAGACTACGCCCACTTAGACATCAGCTGGAAATGATGGCTTCAAGCCCAAAGTACCCACAACTTCTCAGTCACCACCACGGCCCACAGCTGTGAGGGGAGATTTACACAGTGGATCGTGTGTGTAAATCATCACTGTGAGAAGGTACCAGGGCTGTGGGGAGGAGCACAGAGCATCTATGATGTCCCCAGGTGCCACCGCCAGCACCTCCACTGTCCAGCAGCCTGGACACCCTCTCCCCACACATGGGGGATTCTTATGGGCATGACCAATTACTAACTCAAACTCCAGCCCCTCTGCCCTTCTGGAAGATGCGGCAGAACAGGAAGTTTCAACCTGCTAGGCATGGCTTGGTCTTTCTGGTGACCAGCCCCTCCCAGAAGCCCAAGAGCCCCCTCACTAGGAGACAGAACGCAACAGTCACCCAAGGCATCCAAGGAATTGGGAACTCCATGTAAGGAACTGGGAGCAAAGGCTCTCAGGACCAAAGATGCACCATTAAGGAAATGTCCTCAATAAGGAGGCTGTGATCAGGGACTCTGAGGGTACTCGGTCCCTCCTTTCTCACAAACAAATTATCCAGCTTCGTAACTGTCACTCAAGACAATTACCCATCTAGGATGTCCCAACCCCTGAGCTTCTGAGTAAAGACAGTCAGCACATTGCCAATAGACAGCCAGGGTACTGCGCAGGGCCGTAACAATAATGGTGAATTCAACTCAGCTCAACTTGAGAGATTTGTTTGATGAAGCGTCTGGCTGGTGGTGTTACTGGGACTCCCACGGTGTGGGAGGCAGCAGGCAGCCTGAGAAGTGCCACAAGGAGAGCCCCTGACTGTTGCCGTCCTTAGAGTTCCATGGTGAATTAGTGATGGGGACATTCGTGGCTGATATGATGTTTACTGAACATGTGGCTTGCTCTCGTCTTTTCGCAAAAAAATCCACTAAGAAATCTAAATCTTGGTAAGTCTGTCAAAAGTTAAAGGAAAGATGAAACATATGAGCTCAGCACATCAGGGTGGAGTATTTCAAGGTGCCAAGATGCACCCTGCAGTGTGTGACGAGTGACAGGTTGGAGCCCTGGGCCATTCTTCCTGTCCTGGACAAACAGCCCTGAGCAGTGTCACCCCCCACCATTAGACATTGCTGGGATGGGAGGGGTCCTGACATAGGAACAGTCTGTCCTGGTGACCCAGGGACAAAACTCTGACACTATCCAGAGAGACAGCGAGCCTTCATGTCTTGGACCTATTCCAACAGAAGATTAGTCGAAACTTTGGAGAATAATAAATGAGACCAATAAATCGGAAAATGGTAGGAGTATTTCACTCAAATGAAAATGAATTGACCAAATCTACATTTTCTTGGTGAAAATTGGAGTTTATTAGTACAATTCATCAAATTAGGGAGTGAAGTTGATTAGAGTTGTTTGATGGAGACTGCACTGATTAAGGATGCAAAAACAACTATAAATCTAGCCAAAGGAAAAGATCCTTCCATGTGGGGAGAGTCCTGGGCTGACATTTAGAACACAGTAGCTTTTTATAGCAGCTGTCATCAAATAATCAGAATATGAAAATGTGCCAAACTTTGATTTAAACCCAATCCTCAGAAAATCTATCATAATAGAGTCTAAAGAAGAATGCCAGGAGTTTTCTAGGAAAATAAAACACGAATGAAACGAAAGTGCAACAGCGATCTGGGTGCTCGCTCGGGTTAGACCCTGAATTTGAGCATTGCGGGCGAGGAGCATCCCCTGCGATCTCGCGAACACTGCTGTCCTCCTTTCTTTGCCTCCCTGTGTGCGAGACAGCCGCATGGATGGTGGACGAGGAAGCATTTGTTTCTATAAACTGGAACACTCCCCTCTTGCTCGGAGCATTTCCCCCTGGAGATTTCCTATAGATCAAACATATTCCCTTTCACAACTGAGCCAATCCTTGCAGAAGCTGTGACCACAGTTTTTGATTTATTTTGCCTGTGATGAAAGGCAAGTGCTTTCAAGATGATTCCCCCACCAGCTCGCAACAGACAGAGCACCGGGTAGAAACGCGGGGAGCATTTTGAAGGATGGAAAGGTGCAACTATGTTCTCTGTTAAAAAGCACTTTCTGCGGGGAATCTACCATCTGAAAGCACTTGCCGTGTCTTGCTGGGTTTTAAAATATTTACAGCCATTGTGCGCCTAGCCATCCTATGCGGTCAACTACTTTCTGGACCTCTTCTAAATCTGCTTAGGGGCCTATCTTCCAGTTCAGGCTGGAAGTTATTCTTAGGGGGACAGAGACGCCTAACTCACATCCACATAGCAATGGTGGTACCTTGTGCTCATCATTGACCGGTTCCAGGAGGCACGATGAATATCAAAATGAGTAAGTGCCAAATATTGTTTTGTCTGGAAAGGGCAGTGGACCACCAGCAATTAACACCGACAAGTTCCAGCTTACTCACTGTGTACCGAACAAACCATGAGTACTGGCCCACAATTTTATCTGGTACAAAATTCAACAAATTTCAGAGAAGTTGAGTACCAAGGTATGACTTTATCTGTATTAGTCTTTTTTTCATCACTATAATGGAGTACCTGAGGCAGGTGACTTTATAAAGAAAAGAGGTTTATTCTGGCTCAAGGAGGTCCAGGGTCCAGGGTCTGCTGGCTATTCAAGATGTCACAAATCAAAAGACAGGGAGGACATGAATGTCAGCATCTCCTCTGTGCTCTCCCCTTCTTTTAAAGCCACTGGGATTCAATCATGGGGACACCGGCTGATGACCTTGCCTGACCCCTGCCATCACCCACAGGTCCCACCTCCAAGCCCATGGTCAGGGTTCCACTCTCCCAGAACCTCCCATGGAGATGGGGGACGTGCAAACCACGCCAAACCCCAGTGCTCTGTGCATGGCCCCGTGCAGTGCGTGCTTGGCATCGCTGCGCCCCAGCCCAAGGTGTTGCCTCTGCTTGATGGCCACGGGGCTGCACAGGGTCCCTGCATCTGCACAGCCCCTTCCCGGTTCCATCTTCCCACAGAGCCACATTTTCACACGCAGCTGATTCCTTGTCCCGCAAACAGCTTCCGGCTCCTCCTTGCCCTGCTTCTGGTCCCATCTCCGTGGCTCTGCTCTGCTCAACCCTTGGCCTCCTTGCCCTTGGTCAAGTCAGCTGAGTCGCCCTCCAGATCTTTGTGGCAGCCACACCAAGAATCCAGCACCCTGGCTTTCTGGGATCTCTCCCAATGGCACTGGCGGGGAGGCATTTCTTGTTTTCTTTTTTCCCCAGTACTGGGGATAGAGCCCAGGGTCTTCTCACTGAGCCACCCCCGACTTAAATTTAGAAACAGGGTATTACTAACCTGCTGAATTGCCCAGGCTGGGCTGTAATTTGCAATCCTCCTGCCTCAGCCTCCCAGGTGTGCTCTACCACATATAGCTCGGGAGCATTTCCTAACTCCCCTGCCTCATCCTAGTCCCTTAGTTCTCTTTTCCCCGAGCTTCTGTCCTGCACGGCACATAACTTATTCTACGTCATGTCCCCGAGTGAGGGGAGAAGCCCTGGGGAAGGACTTGCTCACTTCATGGTGGGCTCTGAAAATGTTCTCAGTAAAGGAACCAACGCGCTTCTGTGACTTGGGTGCTCACACTGGCGTCCCAGGGTGGGGGGCACACTGCAGACGTGGGCGCCCCCACAGTCCTGGAGGGGCGCTCCAGGGGCGATATGTCTGGCATAGCTTTCCACAGAGGCCTTTTGTATGTCCCTATTGGTGCCCCTTGCATTAGAAATGTCACCTGCCAACGTCCTCAGGGTCACCTGGCCATCTCCCGTGTGTGTGGAGCCTCTGTGTCCAGGTCCCCTTTTCAGGAGGACACTAGCCATAGAGGATGGGGGTCCCCCTCGAGGGTGACCCCTTCTCATTACATCCGCAATGACCCTGCTTCCTATTAAGATCCTAAGATGCTGGGCGCTGGGGGCCAGCAAACGAATATGGGGGTGTTCGTCTCTGTTCCCCTGAGCAGAGCCGAAAGCACAGGGATCTGTTTAAGAGCAGGTTGAAGACGGGATGGCCCATGTGATGTGGGGGCCACGTGTTCCCTGGTACCGTGGGTGATCCGGACACCATGGTACCCAAGAACAGGGCCGCTGGCAGTGTGCCTCTGCCTGAGGACCAGGGGTGGCGCAGGTGGCAGAGACCTGGGCTGGGGCTGGCCTCGTCCTGCCGTCCACAGGTGCAGAGCCAGGGCTCCGATGTTTGAGGGCAGGGAAGGGGCAGTAACAGCCTTTCGCCTGGCTCTCTGCCCTCTGCGGCCTCAGCGAATTGGCAGATGCCACTGCACGTGGGAGTGCACACCTTCTGCATCCAGCATCGACTCAGGGCTGACGCCTCCCAGAAGTGTGCTCACAGGCGCCCCGAGTGACGTCCTCACCGGCACCGAGCACCCCCGAGTCCAGTCCAGCTGCACAAACGGGCCCCTAGCAGTGCCCCGGCTCATGGCATGGTCCGCATGGAAACCCGGCCAATCCCTAACCCTCACTCAGTGGAGCTATGCGAAAAACCGGCGTGTGTTGGAGTAGTGCTTGGACTTCAGCTTTTCCAGCTCCCCACTTGTTGGAGGAGAGGACTGGTTTCTCCTCTGACCGTGTTGCTCTGTGCTTGTGGAGGTCGAGGCAAGGGCGCTTATGTGCATGGATTATACAACTCCGCCCTGGGTGTTCTACAAAGACAGCTTGGACGCAGGCCCTGGTGATGTGGTGACCGGCAGGGAGAGAGAGGGCGTGAGCTGTGGAGACGAGCTGGGACCTTCTGCCTCAACACGGGGCACCAAGGGTCTAGAGACTCTGATGAGAATTCCGCATATTTTCAGAGCCCTTCACTTTGCCAGTCTCCTCACACCACAGAGGGTTTCCGACCTCTTAACCAACTGCCAGGCTCTCCACCTGCGTGCGGAGAGCACTTAACCTCAACATAATTTTCAACATGGCTGAATTTAAATCTACTATTTTTTTCTTGTGCTTTCTTTTCATTATTCCTTTGTTATTTGTTTCCTGCTTGTTTTGAATTAATTGCATATATTTTTTTCTAGTTTGTCTATTTCTTTATTAGTTTTAATCCTTAAAATAGTGATCACCCTCAGGCACATAGTTGACATCTTTAATTTACCAAGCTCTACTTTTAAACAGTATTATATCAACTCCTGCGTAGTGTAGGAGGTTTACAGTAGGGTATGTCCAACCCCCATCTTTGGATCTGTTTTTGGCAATAGTCTTAGGTATGTTAGAAACCCTATGATGTGGCCGGTGAGATGGCTCAGTGGCATAAGCGCCTGCCTTGCAAGCGCGAGGGCCCGAGTTCGACTCCCGGAACCCACATACAAAAAAGGGGCCGGTGATATCGCTCAGCGGCACGGGTGCCTATTGGCGCGCGAGGTCCTGAGGTCGACCCCCCGGTACCCACAAAAAAAAAAAAAAAAAAAAAAAAAGAAACCCTATGATGTGCTGTCTCTATTTTTGCAATTATCTTTGGGAATAATTGATGTAAAGAGAAAGCATTTCTTTTCTACCTTCACTTTTACCACTTAGAGTTCTTTATATCTTTTTACGGATTCAAGGTTCTCTCTAGTATTGTTCTTTCTTTCTCAAGACTTCTCTTAATTTTTTTTTATAGTGCAAATCTGCCTAAAATGAATTCTCTCATACTCCATTAAAACAAAAGGGTCTTTATTTACAAAGCCCTCATTGTTGAAAGTTATTTTCCACTGGGCATGATGTTGTTGATTTTTTTTTTTTTTTGCTTTTATTTTTCTTTCGATACTTTGAGGTGGTTGTTCCATTGTCCTTTTGTTTAATAATTTTTGATGAGGAGTTTGCAGTAATTCTTATGTTTTTAAATAATAAACATACTCTTCATATAATGCTCTTTTCAGCAGTTGAATATGAATATGGTTTACTTACTTTTTTTTTTTTTTACCTTGCTTTGGATTCTCTGGGCGTACTGGAACTTTAATATATTTGTTTTTGAAAATTCTCAGTCAACATTTTCTTTAAATGTTGCTTTTGCCCTGTTCTCTTTCTCCTCTCCTCTGGGACTCCAATTATAGGTAAATGTTAGACTGTTTAATATTATTCACAGTTCTTGAATACTCAGTTCTTTTCCTGTTTTTATTTTCTTTGTGTTTCAGTTTGGCTGATTTCTACTGACCTGTCTTTAAATTCACGAATTTCCCTCAGCTACTTCCAATTGACTGTAAGCCTGTCAAAGTAATTCTCCATCTCTGATATTGCACTTTTGTTCTAATGTTTAATTTCACGCTTTTTATAGTTGCCTTCTTTTTGTTGACATTCTCCGTACATTTGTGTACATTGTCCACATATCCCACTAGATTCTTTAAAATATCTATCCCAGTATGTATGTGTGTGTTTATTTTTTCCAGTACCCATGCATATATTTATTTATTTCTGTAGTACTGGGGATTGAATCCAGGGCCTTCACACTGGGGTATGTCTCCAGCCTTTCTTATTTCCATTTTTTAATTTTGAGACAGGGTCTTCCTAAGTTGCTAAGTTGCCTGGGCTTAGGTTCAAACTCTTGACCTTCCTGCCTCAGCCTCCCAGAGTGGTGGGATTACTCCTTTGCTCTTTTACTGTCTGTGTAATCTCTGAATTTGGTTCTGTGGGTTTCTTTGTTTTTTGACAGTGGGTGGTTTTTCCTGTGTTTTCGTGTGTCTCACAGTTTCCAGTCAGTTGCTCTATGGCGCGTGCAGAGGAGTAGGGCCCGGGAAATATATTTCTGGCTGGGAATTTCTCGTAATTTCCTTGCCTTCCTCCCACCTCTGAATTTCCAAATCTGTCCTCTGTGCTGCTCTCCTTTCCTGTCCGCTTCCTCCCCTGGGTCCTTCGGTATCACAGCTGAAGATGCACCTTACAATCGTCCGCTTGGCTGCACCTGCCGATCCTTACAGTAAAGAAGTCCCGTTGCCTGCTGCTTTGCCTTCCCTTCCTTTCTGTCCACCTCGGGTCCAGCACCTCCTCCAGGCCCTCCCTGTCCCGTCCGGCTCCCGTCCTGCCTGCCCCTCCCTCCCTCCCTCCATTGCCGAGCACCCACAACACAGAAATCTCCCTGAAACCCAGCTTTTACCTCATCACTGCTCAGTGTAAGAATCCATAACCATTCAATGTCATTTTATGGATAAAAACCAAATACTTCGCATTTTAAATCTCAGGGCCTCCTATTAACTCAAAATCACTTCTATCCACCCAGAGGTGCGTTTCGCTGTGAATTTTGGAGTCGCTTTAAAGTCTCCTTTGCTGAGCTGCCACACCCCGAGACCTACGTCACACACATCCATTTAAGGGGCACCCAGATGTTTACAGAGTTATTACTAAGTTCCTCAGTTGCTCAAACAAGGCTTCCATTAGCCTATTTACCATGTTTGGAGATGCGCGAATAGCGAAGGAAGTTTTCTTGTATTGAACCAGCCCAAGGATAACAATGGGCCTCGTTGCTATGGAAATACCTAGAGGAGCTTACTTATCTTGGAAAAAGTGCTAAGAGATTCTTGCCTTTAATCGAGGGACAATAAGCTTTGTGATGACAGTTAGCTTTTGATTCCTACATTTATTTGATAGCCTTCTCTTAAGCATACCAATGTGCTACTTCAGTAAAAAATAAATAAGGAAATAATTCCTAAATGGAAGAGCCTCTTTAAAAAAATCTTTTAAAAAGTTTGGCTCTTTGAACGAAAATTGAGCACCAAGAAGGAGAATGTCAAAGATTTTTTGAAACCCGTCAAAAAATAGTTTGTGATTGTTTGGGACTTTTTGTTTTCTGTATGACTCAGGGAGGGTGCAGGGCCTGGTGGTGAATCTTGGCTCGTTTGATAAGTTGATTCTTTATATATTATCCTGGATGTCTCCTCCTGTGAGTTATTTTATATGGAGAGGGATGTTGAGAAAAAGCCGTGATGAAACTGGATGGAATTGTTTAGAGAGAAAGAATTCCATTTAAGTGTAATTCCCCCGATAGCATTAATTTGGTAAAAACCCTGGTACATGACCTGCTCCTAACCTTCTATTGAGCAGTCAAAGACAGCTTTTAAAAACAGCATTGTCAATTCCACGCTGCAATAGCCGTCGCTGCCACCAACAATGGCGCCTCGTGTCCTGTGTGCCCAGTAACTAATAAGGGCCTGACTGAAGTTTTGACTTCTGTTCCTCCGGCGGTGGCGGAGTCCCCCGAGGATGAGTGGGAAACGCTACCAGACCTCGCTGCTCTGGGCCTGATTTCCGAAGCCGGCGCTGCTCCTTCCCCCAGCCGCGGCTGCTCAGATTCTAATGATGTCCGTGTGTGTCAGCGCTCGTCCCCAGTAACGATCGGGCCCTACACAGAAACGGCACCTGGACGTTCACATTACTCGTCGCAGGCCGGCTGGCAGGCACCGGGAATTCAGTTTTTTATTCTCGCTACCCACCTTTTAATTTGTTTTCCTGACTCCCCCTTTTCCTCCCTGCCTTCTCTCTCTTTCCCCTCCTGCTTTCTGACCTTTGTTCACTCCTTCCCTCTTCCTTCCTTCCTCCTTCATTCCTTCTTCCTTCCTTCTCTTCCCTTTCTGTTCTTTTCCTCTTCCTCTCTTCCTTCCCTCTTCCTTCCATCCTTCCTTCCCTTTTCTTTCCTTCCTTCCCTCTGCCTTCCTCCCCCTTCCTTCCTTCTTCCTTCTTTCTTCTCTTCCCTTCCCCTTCCTTCTCCTTTCCTTTCTTCTTCCTTCCTTCCCTCTTCCTTCCTTCCCTTTTCCTTTCTTTCTTCTTCCTCTCTTCCTTCCTTCCCTCTTCTTTCCTTCCTTCCTTCCTTCCCTTTTCTTTCCTTCCCTCTTCCTTTCTTCCTTCCTCACCCCGCATTCCTTTCAAGAAGAGGCACACATGATGGTATATTTGGCCTGAAATCAGTGGCCTCACTCATGATAAAGCCAATTGTTTCCCCTCCCGTCGTGTCCATTCTTTCCTCTTTCCAAGCTTCCCCCGAGTAAGATGGTCAGATGCAGAGGGAAGAGAGAAGCCATGTGGAGGGAGGAGCCTGTGCGATAGAGATGGAGAACAAGGGTTAGCTGAGAGGAGCAACCGGCAGGAACGACCAGGAATAGGGAGCTGAAACGCAGAGAGAGGTAGGAATGGGAGTGAGTGACAGGGTTCATTCAGGGGTTTCCGGTGGGACCTGGACTTCAGCTCTGGTCTCTGTAAAAGGGGGGCTCCAGTCCTTAGTGAAATGTGCTGAGGTCTGTGTGTCATGGTGGACTTTACTAGCAAACCATTAAGCTTCCTTAAAAAAAGAAGATTTCTAGTGAATGCCAGTATTAGTCATTTTCTCTCTGTTTGAAAGCTGAAGCTATTGGAAAGTATTGATTATTCAAAAACCACCCTGGGCCTTTCTGGTCAATTCTAGATAATATATTTCCATTTTTTACCTCTCAGATTATAAATTTGAAAAGTAGACAGATCTCAACAATTGTGCCCTCGGCCATTTATCTTTAGGATGCATATGCGCCAAAATGTATGCAAAGCATTTTAGAATCATTGAACTCTTAGAAAATCATTAAAATATTGTCAAAAGTCAGTTATGTTATTTCCCATTATAAAGCAACCCGAAAGGAGAAGCTTGGACCCCACCCCCACCCCCTGCTGGTGGGTCAGCATTATGATCTTGCGAATTGTTTTCGATTTTTAATTTTTTCTTTCTAAATGTGGCCCCATCCTGTCTCACCACATTTGCTAGAAAGATAATTTTTTCAAGTTCTGTAGAGGACCTGGTTGGGGGCCAGCTCTAGAGCCGTGCTTCTCTCTGTCGCTGCAGGAGGAGCATTCTTCCTGCAGCGCTGCTTTTCTGTTAATATATTCCATATTCAACATCGCTGCGTTTCACATTACTTCATTAGTGTACATTTTGTTATTGATTTTGATTAAATCCATTTGGAAGTCAATATTCACAGTAGAACGAGGGGCTCTGTTAAGCTCCTGCACACAGAGCATTTATGCGCCCCCGTCCTGCCCTGAGTGTGCATTAGGCCCCCGAGGCTGCTGCCTCCTCTGCCAGTCTCCTCAGCGGCTCCCGAAGCAAGAGGTCACCCCCAGCTGTTAATTAGCAGGCGCCACTGGGGCTACTGGGGTCTGTGTGCCCGGTTCCAGGGTGCCAGCCCTGCCTGTCATGCCTGCAGGCCTCTCCTAGCCGGGCGAGTTTCTGACTGTTATTCCCGGTGGCTTGGAAGTCTCTGTTTTATGAGATCACTGGCCCGCCCGCCCGCCTGGTGCTGGCTGCTGTCCTCAGGCCTGAGGCGGCTTCTGCAGTCACAGGGAAGGTGACACCTTTGCTATTAACCCAGGGCAGGGGATGTGGGGCTCCCGCCCGCCGAGATCAGTCTGCCGCGACTGAGGCAGAGCCACTGATCAAGAGCAGAAACTGCGAGCAGCTGGAAGCTGGCTCCAAAGCCTGCCAGCTGGCGGCCACCGACACCTGCCAGCTGAGCAGCCACTCCGCCTGCCTGTGCTGTGCTGAGAGAGGGGGTCAAGGGCTCGTGAGTGTTCTTCAGAGCCCCCCCGGGGTCCCGCCACAGTACACAAGCCTGCGAGTAGTGGTCTTTCAGATGTGGACAAAAAGCCCCTCTAAAAATAAAACGCCGTGTTTGATATGCGGGTTGTCATGGACTTCGTGCACTAATTTTAATTTTGAGAACTGCTATTTGAAGCGTTACCGATCCGGACGGTGGCATTTTCGATGCCTCCTTGGGTTTTGCTCCTGGGGTCCGCGCTTCCTTCCCCTGCACAGCCTTGCCCGGTGCTAGGCACTGAGTGGCTCGGCCCAAGCACTGCACCGTAGTGTGCAGGCGGAGGCTGCTGAAGGCAACGGTCCCGTCCAAGGACAACCCGAAGGTCATGGCAGAGATGGGTCCAGAACTCTGCTTTTCTGAACCCTATTCTGGTCTTCTTTGGATTTTGGAAAACCCACCTGGCACAAAATGTAATTTGATCATCAGCACCAATAACAACCACAGGGGACTGCGCACATAAAGCTGCTGTTTGCACTTAACCCTTCAGACGATGCTGCACACGGACATCATAATGTCGGCTTTTGCAAAATCACGGTCAAGGGGCTATGGACATGAGGTAACTTGACTGGATCCGCACAGAAAACGAACGCAGAGCACAAGTACAGAACCAGGCTTTCTGAGTCTGAATTTAATGCCCTTTTAGATCTCAGGCAAGGAAAAATGTTTTAAACAAATACAATATATAATACAGAGTATTGTCAAATACCATATAGAATATTTATAAATTTCATCAGATCACAGTTAACATTTTAGTGAACCTTAACAAGACAAGTTACAAATGAGAGGAAACAATTCCAACATAGATAATTCATAAGAGACAGTAGGGGGAATATGTAAAAAAATTTACAAATGGATGAGTAAAATAAATAGACATAGGCGTGAATACATATATGAAGGGACTTCCAGCATAATAAGTTATCGGGGAAGGGAATTAATAGTGAGATACTGTTTTGTATTGGCTCAGTCTGCAAAATACTCAGTGTGGCCACTCGGCGCTGGAGAGGAAGTGGATCTACGGGAAAGCTGACACAGTGCGGTTGGGAGTTAAATGTGTGCAGGGATTTGGAAAGCAGTTCGATGTTATCTCCTGAAACTGATCTATGCACACTCTTACTCAGAATTTCGACTTTTATGTCTATTCTCAACATAAATTCTTGTACTTCCATGACAAGAGTCACATACATGAATTCCACATACGTACACACGCATGTAGGTATACACGTATATACACGCATATGGCTTTGAGAAATCATTCATTATTTATTCAACAATTATTTATCGAGCATCTATTATAACATCAGGTTTCTTAGCACTTTATAAATTATAAAATGAATAAAATACAGATTTTTGTCTTGAGGAATATACAACACAGTCAGCAAGAGACATACAGACAAACCTTACGGGCTAAGGTGGTATTTTTACAGAATTTTAAGTGAAGCGCTCTGGAATCCCAGGAGAGGGAGGAGTTTGTCCAGAAGAGAATACTTTGAGCAAGGATTCGAAACAAGAAGGAAACGAATAGCTGGCGCTCAGGACGTGGTCCAAGCTCGTTCTATAGGCTGTGTTTGAAGTTGGCCCGGGAGACTGGCGCGGACCAGGAGACCAGCAGGATGGTAGCGGGTGCAGAGGGCAGGAAGCACCTGGAGAAGAGTTGGGTGGTGGGGTCAGGGAGCCCTGCCTGGAGTTACCTTCGGAGACCACGGCCCTGAACGAGGATCCGCGACTTAATGTGATCGAGAAAGCGAGCGTTGTGGGTCCCCAGGCAGAGGCCGGAAGAGGCAGGTCTGTTCCAGGGCCTCGCAGGGAGTGGCTTTGGGGTTGGCTAAGTTGACTTGACCAGTAGGGCCATGTTGGGCTACCGGGGAGCTGGGATGTGGGGTGTCGTCAGTAAGAGCCAAGCCTGGCTTTTGCCCACAGTCTGTGCTGGGTTTGGAGAGAGGTTAGCCCAGAGGCAGAGCACAGTGGAAGAAAGAACACCGGAGTTTCAGGTTTCAGCCCCTCAAACAGGACAGAGCACAGAAATAGAGCAGATGAAGGAGGTGGAGGAGCGCCAAGGCCGCCGCTGTGGGCGGTGGCTGGGTAATAATAATCATAGAGCTCAGTTAATGCCTCAGACTCGCAGGACACTTCGGCCCTTTATCTTGAAAACATGATTTCACAGTGGAGGGTCGGTTTCATAGATTCCGAACCTGATATTGATCCAAGAGTGCAACTGAAAAGAGGGGAAAGAAGATTGGGTGGGCAGCGATGGAGGACTTTCTCTGAGAAGACCGAGACTTGATGATTCATCATGCAAGCATGAAAATTAGAAGATGCCCATGCTAGTAAGAACCAAACTGGGGCTATGTGCTTCACAGCTGTGCTATTTTATCTCCTCATGAAGAAGTCTAGGTGGTTTAGGGGTGCTGAACCTAGAACCAAGACATTTTAAATCAGGAAGAACATTTGATACGCTTTCTAAACCCCTTTCTGGCTCTGTAGCACGCTGTCTTTCTCTGCACTTATGTTTCAGTGCCTACTCACAGCAAATAGAGAGCAGTGCATTTGCCTTTTAATTCCTTGGAATACTTTATAAACCTGGGAAGTGCAGTTCTGCTTAAAATCGACAGTTATAGATGGTTTCATCTTTTGTCCGCGTCTTCCTTGACCTCAATTACCACATTAAAATATTGTTAGCAAATTAAGATTCAAATAGCATTTATTACACAAGATTGAGTTCACTTTACGAGTAATTTACATATTGTCACTGACTCTGTGCCATTTGCTTACGATTTTGACATTGTTTGTGGGAGAGCAGCCAGCACTAATGCACAGGCTTGAGACATAATTTATGGCGAGACTCTCTCTCTCTCTGCTGTGGGATATCTAGAAAAACAGAATGGAAGCGATGCGCATGGTCAGTGCTGTCCTTTGGGTCACCCTGGCTTAGGAAAGGGCAGTGCAGCCATCTTCCTACAGGCCCAGGCTCGGGGCAGAGTCCCTCGCCAATATGAACTCAGGGACACCAGTGCTAAGGGATGGAGATTTCTAGTTGATAACTGGAAGCATGCCAATAAATCATCTTTTACCTATGTTCGCTTTTCCTAACTTTACCCCTGTGCGAGGTTCCAGGCAGCACGGTGGTTCAGAGTGAATTCGTGGAACCAACCTGGGTCAAATTCTGGCTCTGCCACATTTCAGCCGAGTGACTGCGGCAGCTCATTTAACTTTCCTGCGCCTCAGTTTCCTCGTAAATGAAATAGGAATAGTTAAACTATTGCTTTACATTATCGGGGTGTTGTGAGGATCACTGGGTGAATAAGATAGTGCCATACCTACAAGACACACCGTAAAGCTTTGGGTATTTGTCTATTCTTGGTGTTTCTGTTAGGTGATTCTAAATCCCCTTTCACCTCTTTCTTTCTACTGTGGCACCGACGTTACATTACTTCTTTTCCCCTGAATGTGCTGGCCATCTGGGTGATGAGTGCGCATTTCCAAAATGGGTCACTTTTTTCCACTGGAGTCAAAGAGAGCTGTTGTGCTTTGTCAGCTCAGGTGCTTGGGGCCCCGGAGGGTCCTTCTGCTTTCTGCCTGACGCTGCCTCTCGGCCCGCCTGCTGGCGGCTCCAGGCTTCTCCTCAGAGAACCCCTGGCAAACCCCAGCTACTTTCAGTCTTTCTTTCCCTTTCTTCATTTCTCCAGTCCTCAGGGAGCCCTCGGAGACAGCCACACGCAAGGGCCCATGATGACGTTTTCCTGGCTGTCACTCTGATGACCGAGTGTCATCGTCCAACAGCAGTGGCTGCGTGTAGGGGACGTGTCCGCGAGGCCAGTTCTGGGCTCACCGAGGCCCAGCGGATCAGAAACCATGGTGACCGAGCCTCGAGACGTCTTCGCGGCCCTCCAGGGGACTCTTCTTGCTGCCGCTCAAGTTTGAGAAACCCAGTAGCAGCAACTGCTCCCAACCCGGAAGGAGGCTTAGATGGCCAGCGCGGCCAACCGAGAGCCGCCACGTCCAGCTACTGCGGAGAAGCTGGTCCGGGGGTCAGGTGCCTTCCGTGTGTTCCTTTCCTTAATTTTAACTTCAGTCTATTAAAAAGATGATAATAGCTCAGGGTTGCCAGCAAAGGAAACTGAGGCACAAAGCTTGATCTGAGGCCCCGAGCAGTTTGGATGTGGATGAGACGTCAGCACACCCCGGCCTGGCCGTGTCTCCGGCCCACGCCTCCTCCTTCCACGGTGCCACACGGCTGTCAAAACCTTGGCAATGCACTTTTCTTCTTTCTGCGTAGATTACGTAATTCCTGTTTCAGATCTGTGTATTTTCTGTTTTTCGGAATGCCGTATGTTGCAGTGTATCCGTAGGTAACTACTGCAGCTAAATTCTGCACTTCGATAATGTGGGTTCATTCTTTCACTGCTTGGTTTCAGCACTGGACACTGTACCCAGCACTGGACAGTGCCCACGCTGGCATCCTCGACCTTGAGGTGACTGCCAGAGTAACTGCCTGGGATCCAAATCTGCGTGGAGGAAAGTGGGTTAAAAGAGCCAGACAGGTGTTAAATGAATAAGGCTTAAGACCCCAAGATAATGAGAAATGTCTCCATAGTTAATCCTACTAGTTAATGTTAAGATTAATTAATGTTGCTGACTGATTTGTGTATTACCTACTTTAATTCATGGCCCACAACAAGGGAAAGTGAGCAGCTAGTTTAGAACACAGGGTTTCACCTATGTGTTTATAAAAGTGTTCATTTTTACTGCAAGCGTTTACTGAAGGTTTGACGTGCATCTGCATTGCACAAGGTGCTATATGTGATAAGAAAGACCCAGAAAATAAAGTCCCTCTTTGGATGGAGCAGATGCAAGGACTCTGTCCTTTGGCTTTGCCCTCTCGTTATCAAGATCAATCAGTTGTTTTAAAATGAAGTGTTCTACCCTGCTTAAGGCTGTTAGTGATAATCCTCATAGAAAGATGGTTTTGTTTCATGCCCGCTTCTCTGTGTTTCACTCACTCTCCAGAGGTCTCAGCCCAGCCAGCCTCCCTTTACTTTTGTTAAAGATCAAATCTGCAACGAAAGCATCAAGTATTCTCTAATGGAACAAATGCTTGACTTTGAACTCATTCTACCAACTGATGATACGAAAATGCAAAGGTGAGAAACAGTTCCTGCACTTGATGAGGTCACAGTCAGGCATGAAATTGTTACTACAATGAAGACGATGTACAGTGCCCCACGTGCGTGGAAATAATTCACGGTCCTCAGGAGCAAAGCTGTAGAGCCACGTAGAAAGTTGCTTCGTGCGTATAGTGATAACTGAGATGCGCCTGGAAGAATGCGTGGCTATTCTCCAGGTGAATAAGGAAAAGAGAACCCCGGGCATAGGAACAGCGTTTACAAAGGGAAGAGTAAACAAGCTTGGCTGTTTAAGGGGAAAGGAAGGAAATTTAGAGGGATGAAAAAATTTGAACTTGATGTTCAAGAACTTGAAGCTCATTGGTGGGCAGTGAGAACCTCTGCAGGGTGGAGAGCAAGGTAGAGAAGGCGCTGCCCCTGTGCGCTGAGCAGCTCTGTACGTCTGCGGCGTGGAGAATGACTTAGATTACTCTGGAGTTAGCGTAGATAATGAGGAAGAGACAGAGTTAGACCTGGGGTGCACTCGACAGGGCTCAGTAGTTGCACGTGTGAGGTAAGGAGTACACAAATCTGCTTCGTCGTGTGTGTGTGTTAATCTGTGCTTCGACCTCACCTGTTAGAAATTAATGCTGTGTGCACTAATTGCGAGTCTAAGTGTGACTGCGGAGACCGGTGCGGGGCTTGCTGCCCTTTTCAAAGGAAGGCATCGCAAGACTGCCCCTTTCTTTGGAGGTCCACGCTTCACGTGAGCTATCAATAATCTGTTTGCAGCCCGACTTGAGGGCTGAGTCTATAACATTGCAGTAGCCATTACTTTCACATTGATTATGAAGCAGTCAATCCAAACACCGAAGGATTAATCTCATCCTCCAGGCTGGCTGCTCCTACAGCCTAACTGTTCAGCTACTGCCTGGGTGGAACAAAAACAACCAGTGGTCAGATCCGTTTATGGCTGGATGGCCTCCCCGTGCACCTTGGGCTCGGCATCCTGACTCCCACTTCACTCCACTTTCATCGGGATCTTCTCCTCTCCCGAGATGCTCTGCTGCCCATCTCTTGCCCTCCTACCACAATCTCTCCAGACGCTCGGAATCTAAGCTCCAGGGAGCCAGACCTTTGCTGTGGTCGTCGTTCTGCTAAGCCCATTGTTTGATGCAGGCCGTGGAACACACTCATGATGGCTCACGCCTCCATTTCCACAGTTCTGTAATTTTTGTCATCATAAATTAGACACTTTCTCCCTAGCTCATGACCTCAGAGCCATGACTCCACTGGCCCCCTGACCAGCTCACGGATACGTCTATGAGGCCAGATATGAGCAGCAGAAATGAGAGGAAATGGCTGGCTTTTCTCTTCTGTCTTTCCCCCAAATCATTTATTGATTTTATTTATTTAAAATTGAAAATTAGTATACATTTGGTATGCATCACAAACACTCACCTCGGGGAATTGGCACGCACGCATATCACATCTTTCCTTTACTTCCCCCTCCCCCCTGCTGTCCCTATCCCCAGACCCCCTTCCCATCTCCACAAAGTGGCCTTTCTTGAGGTGGAAAAACTAGCAGAGGTAGTGAATTCTGGTATCTCTGAGCCATGTTTTTAGTAAATCCACTGTTTTTCTTCAAAATGTTAATAATGACCTAGTAAAGTCATTACACAAAGTGAGCTATTTTCAGTGCAGTAAAGGGGTGGGGTCATGCTGTACATGCCTACAGGGGACCTCCCACCTCTCAGGGCTGAATTAACACCTCACCTTGTCTTGAAAGGTACTGGGCTTTACATTCAGCATTTCTGTATAGAGATACACGTTGGATGCAGATTGCTCACATTATCAGTGCAAGAGCAATATTGATTTGTGTGGGAGTTCAGAAGTCTTTGTTAGGTCCCAGCCTCACAGTGTTCACAGGATGTCCTTGTGCAATCCGTGTGCTTCTGCTGGGCCTCAGTTTCCTCACTGAGTGACCCTGACATTTTCCAGCTCTCCCTCTGTAACTCTAGGCTGCCGTGGAAAATAGTCTCAGATTCCCTAACAGAGCCCTTGCCTGGATCATTTGTAAAAGCTCAAAATAACACACTGCAATAATTTCCTAGAATTTTCTTTTAATTTTAAATGAGTGTTAATTCTGTGAAGTTAATTAGCTAATATCATTAACTAAAGAAAGTAAAGAGAATAAAAGCTGACGGGAGAGGATGCCCACTGGCACTTGGAGCCGATCCTCTGGTCGGATCTATCTTCCTGTGCCCTGGTGGCTCTTTAGGAAGGCGGTGCGGTGGTGCGGAGGCCCCAGAGCCTGGCTGCAGATGGAAGCCAGGGTTTGCTGAGCTCAGGGAGGCGGAGGGAAAAGGCGGGAAGTCGGGTGCAGGGGTGCGGTGAGGCAGAGCCTCGGCTGCTGCGGCTGCTGCGTTCTTCCCAGTTCTGGGGACACACAAAGTCCAGCTCGGCTTGCAGCTCTTGATAGCAAGGCAGTGTTTCTCATGCATTTTTGTTTTATTGTAAGCAAACCCACTGAAAGCTGGATATTAGTAAATCATGTGGTAATAACAAAAACACATGGGCAAAAACATGGCTCAGGCCCTCAGATCACCATAGTCTAGTCAAGTTCAAATAGTCCAAGAAGTAATCAAGACCAGCAAACACAAATTACAAATACTTCAAGGTTTAATTTATATTTTAACTCAGATCATAAAGTAACACCATACTGTAAGGCAAGAAAAAGGACACAGCTCACAATAAAGTACCTGTTTTTTTCTTGTGAAAATGACTCAATTATGCTGCGAGTTCCATAGTCAAAAATTTCTGAATGGAAGAGTAAGCAGCGCAAATGAGAAATGAGTGAAGTAAAATGGGAAGAGCTGGAGGCCAGGAAACAAGAGGCCAGGGCACCGTGTGGCCCCACCGCTCACTGTGTGGCCTGGAGAAAGCCTCGCCCCTTCTTTGGGCTTTGGTTTTCCTCACCCATAAAGGGAAGAAATTAGACTTGGCCAGCATTCCTTCCTCTTGAGAATATTGGGCCTCTGTGGACATTTCCAGAGGTCAGGGCCCGTGGACCCTCATCTGAGGCCTGCTGCTTCCGAGACTGTCCTGAGCAGCACATACACATACAGTACCTGACACTCCATCCCAACACCGGGTGAAACCCTGGGGCCCTCTTGTTAGATGGTGGGCCTGCAGTGGATGCGGTCCTCTTCCTTCGTCCATTCAGCAGGTACCTCCGATGCGCTGGCGCTGATGCGGGGCTGGGACCCATCCCCAAAAGCTTTGTAGACGAGACCATGGCCTCCAGAAGCTTCTGTCCCAGCAGGGAAAGGCAAACTATGAGCAAGAGTAATGACAAATACATGAATTTAAACACTTTCATGGGGAGTTCAGGCTTCCTGCCAGTGTGTGTGTGGATGGCAGCGGAGACCCAGCCGGTGGAAGGGTCCTGGGGTGTCCGGGCAGTGAGGAGCCAGCTGAGAGGCCCCACCCAGCTGCCTCCTGAGCAGAAGCCGCTTTGATAGAAACCCGCCGTGCCCTCCGGTGGGAGGAGCCCCCTGGCTGAGGCGGCTGTGCCTCTCCTGGTTTTGAAGCAGTGTGGCACTCTTTCTAGGCACAGGGCCAGCACTTCGCTGAGGTTCCACGAGAGCGCAACACCGGGGAAAAATCATTAAATTAGGCAAAGATTCAATAGACTTAAATTTTCTGTTCTTGATTGCTTGCTGGGAGGAATACTGTGACATGATTTAAAACGATGATTTAATGTAGCAAGAGGAGAGGGACTCTGAAAACCGAAGGGTGCAGCCGTAGAGTTCTAATAAAATTAGTCTATTACGTGCAAATTGATTGCTGGTGCCTAGATTTACATGATGTTTATGATATCAGAATATCTGACAAGAATTGATGTCAATATTTACACCTCCATAAATTACTCGCACAGCACTATTATGATGGCTTCTAGTAAAGTGGAACCAAACTAATTGACCTTGAAATTCAAAGGGCTTTGGAACTCAGAACGCACCCACACTGGGAGGGCAGGCTGCAGTCACCTGGGCAGAAGGAAGACTTTGGGGACTCGTGACAAAAAACAGTCAAAGCCTCCGCAGGAACCGGATCTGACTCCACCGCCTCCGCTGTAGCTGCCTGAGGCATCTGCCTGAGGCGACCAGATCCCGGGCTGTGCACCGAGGGCGTTGGCGATCGATTGCTTTACTGTTTTTTCCAGGGAAGGAATGCTTGCTCTTTTGCTTTTGAAGTTCAAAAGACATCACTGATCCAATCAGAGGATCTATTTTTTCGTTTGTTTAATTTTAAATGTTTATTTTGTAGTAATTTTATATTTACCACAAAGTTACAGGCTAGACTTGGTGCTCCTTGATGGGGGAGCTTATATTTTGTTCATTTTTAATAATCTCCCTTAATGCTTGGCAGGTAGCAGCAGTGTGCTGGAATTAGATTCGGTTCTAAGGAGACAGGAAAGAGAGCAAAACTCCTCCTTCCTTGGTGCTCCCGGTGAGGCTCTTGCTTTGTCATCTGTTAACAGCTGGCCAACTGCGCTTTGAGGAGCGCAAGCAGGGTGGGGTAAATCCAAATGGGCTGCGTATTCCTTGGAACACAATGCAAATAATTAACGTGGGGATTTAAGTAAACACAGGCTGATTGGTAGCCAGTTTCCAGTACAAACTGCCGAGCCCAAGCTGGCTCAGCTGCTGCTCCGCCTTCTCCGCTGTAAGGTACGGACGGGAGCTCCTTTCTCCGAGGCCTTTCCCAGCTGTCATGCTCCTGCCAGAATCCTGGACGTGTGTGCGGCTCCTGGGGACCACATCGTCTTTTCTTCTTGCTGTCATCGTTGAACACTGCAATCACAAAAAGTCAAGGTGGTGAGACACAGTTACCACCTACACTGCCATATTTTTCAATTAATATATTTAACTAAAGATTTATTGCATATTTAGAGTTCATCAATCATGTGTGTGGTTTTGGCATTCAATTCCAAATCCTTCTTGTCTTGGTACTGAAAAGATTTCTGTCTGCATTTCGGAGAGGGCTGTTCAGTGTTGTTATAAAACCTCATTACTTTTTTATTACAGACTTAGTGGAGCCTTCTATGTTGGATTGAATCATACGGCTCACTATTAGCTGGACATTTAATACTATGTCGTCTGTACATGGTTCAGTATTCTCAGTTCTTTTATTTGCACTTTGGAAATGTCTCAGGAGAAGAAATTGAAAGACGATATTTCTTTCAAATAATTCTCCCCTGGCTCAGAAGACAATGTTTTAAAGATAATTAAACAAAACATACTACCATTTTCTCCTTCTTACTAATTTAGGGAGAGCACATGATTAGGGAGAACAAATAACTAACTGATCCAGAAAATAATGTATTTAAAAAAAATTCTTCAAGATCATAGGCATGGGGCTCATATTTTGTGCAGGTTTTCTGAAACCCCCAAAGTGCTCCCTCTTACTTCACTTAATAAGGTCACCCCCACTACTCCTTAAGAACAGGAAATGCTCTCAACTTCTAGTCACCATGTTCATTGAATGAAAACAAAGACCCTCAAACATTTGTACAATTATCTGACAAAACCACCCAGGAAGCAGTTGGGTTAAACATTATTTTCAGGCTGAATTCTCTTTTAGAAACATTATGCCTCATTATGTCTGTCAAAGTTCCTGTCTTAGTAACTACTTTATAATTTAGATGGCCTGGTTCCCCACTATTGGGTAACCTCCTACCCCTGACCCTAGTGGCTGAAAACAGCAGTCATTTTGTTTTGCTTACGATTTTCTGGGGGAGGAATTTGGGGGAAGCCTCATCTCTGATCAGGGCCTCAGCTTGGACAGCAGCTGGAAGATCTGCTTCCAAAATGGTTTCATCCTTCGCATAGGGTCGGGGGTCTCTCTCTCTCTCTCTCTCTCTGTCTCTCCCATGTCTCTTCCCTTGAGCCCTTTCCATGCACCTGGGACTTCTTACAGCCCAGGGGTTTCAAGGAAACAGGACTTGTTACAGGGCAGCTTGCTTCCCTTGAGGAGAAACTGCTAGAAACTTCTAACTGCACTTGTCTCAGGACACCACATTCGCCCCATTCTATTGGCCAAGCCAGTTACTTGGGGGACCCTACGGGGACCCTGGACTGGACTTTGCTCTCGGCAGAGAACAGCCTGGGTGGTGGGGGTGGGAAGGAATTGACGGGGCCCATCTTGGAGAGAACAGAAGGGAAAGACCCATAGAAGTAATAGGGTTCAGGCCCCCTGTTATGTTGTCTTCCAGTGATAAATTGTTGGCTGGGTCTGAGTCCCACAGTGACTGCATAGAGTGGGCTCCTCCTTCGGAAGAGCGCGCTGCCATCTTTCTTAGGAGCCTGCACACATTCACCAAGACCACCAGGAAGAGGTGCTGGAAGGTCTCTTCACTTTGAAGTCTTCCAGTAAAATCCACTAGGCAGAAGAGGAGGGGCGATGCAGATTCTAGGAGTCACTCAGCGTTTTTGTGATCTGAAGCACGAGAACATGGGATGCAGGAAGTCCTTCACCGAAGGCTTGGAAGTCTCATCCATCCTGCAGCCCAGGACCTCTGCTGGAGGTCTGGCCCTCTGTGAACGGTGCAAACACCTCTCCAGCTCTTCTCCACACCTTAGCTACTTGGGCTGACTGTAGTTTACTTACGTACACGTTGCTTTTCTCACTGTAAACAACTGATGCGAAGAACACACCACATGGATGACTGTGTCCGCTGTGCTTTCAGTGTCTGCTCGAACTTCTGCTCCATTCAGTTTCCATCTGTGGCCTTGGTTCTTCCACGATGAGGATTTCAGCAGTACCAGTTTCCCCACAGTTTGCTCACTCACGCTTCAGGGACTTGATTCCTATCGAATTTCACGTGGCTGGAGTCCCCACCACTGTGTCACTGTTGCCGTGCCAGCTTGTCCCAGCAGCCGTTCCTGTCCCATAGGGTTGGGATCCAGAAATGGCCCCAAAGACTCACAGTGTTGAAGGCTTGGTTGATAGCTAACAGGACTTGGGAAGCTGAAGGAATCATGGGAGGTCTAACTTCATCAAGTGGATTAATCCACTGTTGGGTCTATAGTTCAGTGAGCTGGTCTCTAGGTGTGTGCCTTGGAAGGGACTATTTTGTTCCTGGTCCCTCCTTTCTTTTTGCTTCCTGGCTGCCATGAGGTAAGCAGCTTCCTTCCACCATGAGCTTCCTGCCTTGGAGCCAGTACACTATGGACTGAAACCTCTGAAACCATGAGCCAAAATCCTTCCTTCTTTAAGTTTTTATGCTGAGTATTTTGTCCCAACAAAGGAAAGGTGAAGACTAATGCACCATCCCCTGAGCACACCATGGCTTCTTGTCTTCTGTCCTGTAATAGATGTGTCTCCCTCTTGGCTCTGATTTCTATTAGAAGCTACCCTGCACATTTGTTTGTTCATTAATCGTCTCTAACTTTCAGTGTTGTACATCCAGTACTGAGTATCTGGGTTAAGTGCATAGTATCTATTTGTTGAATAAGGTAAATGACCACACAGATAAATGAAAATATGTTTGCTATTATTTAACTGGCACCATAGTGAGAAGGTTCAGGTGTATCTGACATGTAGAAACAACACAAGTAATATTTAAGTAACACTGATTTCTTCTGCAGGGAACAGAATTTTCTACTGAAAAGTAAAATAAACTGCACTTTAAAAATTCACATTACATGGCACAATCGCTAGAGAACACTCACAAGCAATAACTGAAACATTTAGTAGCACTTAACGTGGTATTTCTTGTTGAAAAAGTATTCTCTTACACTTTCGTTATGAGTATAAATTAGTAAAATCACTCTGCCAATATGCACTGAGAACAGTAAAAAGAGTATTTTCTTTTACTCAATAATTCTTTTTAGAGACTTCATCATACAGAAAAATCTGAAACAGAAAAAAATAGTATGTATAATGATATTCATTGCAATATTGGACATAAAACTCTATATGCCTAACAATTTCAGAATGATTTAGTAAGATGTGACATGCCTACCTAGTGAGAAATTACTTTCTCTATAAAAACTATGTTTACAAGACAGAATTAACATTTGAAACTATTTATAATATAATTTCCAAGTGTAAAAAGGCAGAATACAAAATAGTGTCTATGATTTCATTTTGACTGTGCCCCAAAATAAGTGTAGAAAAGGTTTGAAATGAACTATGGCAGGAAGCTTGCGTTAGCTGTTACTGAATAGGGAACAGAAGTTATGAGTTATTTTTTCTGCTTATATTATGTATTTTTCAAATCTTTAAGAATGAGCATTTACTATTTTCATAAATAGACGAATGAAAGTGTTATAACAGATCTGTGTCATTAAGCAGGGCCCCGTCAGCAATTGTGATCATTGTTTAAAGGATGTAAAGTCCGATTTGCGCTGCAGGATGCTCCAGGCAATGAGCGGAAGATGTGAAATGGTATTTACTTTTTGTTTTACTTGTGCGTGTCTGCATACTCAAGGTGATGATTTTTTTTTGTTTTTGTGGGTACCGGGGGGTCGACCTCAGGACCTCGCGTGCCAACGGGCACCCGTGCCGCTGAGCGATATCACCGGCCCCTTTTTCGTATGTGGGATCCAGGAGTAGAACTCGGGCTCTCGCACTTGCAAAGCAGGCGCTTACGCCGCTGAGCCATCTCACCGGCCCCAAGGTGATGATTTTTATTTCAGGTACGTATGTCCTGCAGAACTGAAGTGTCTTTTTGGTTTAATTTCTATAGAGAATAGGTTAAACTATGTAAAAGCACCACATTTTTGCCTTTCCTGGTCCACAAAAATGGCATTTTCCTGTATTCAGCCGAAAACTTTCTGTAACAACTCTTGAGGTAACAGCAATGCCAGTGATTTTTTTTTTGTAATAGTATGTGCTGACATTTAAAATTTTTTCGTTGCAAGTAATGTTGATATTTGTCTTCAGATAAATGACTGTTCACATCTAGACTCATTTGGCAGAAACAGTCAGTTTCCATGACAATTCAGAGCGGGGAGAGAGGTTCAGGGAGAGAAAACGGGCGAGACAGAGCGTCTACAAGACAGCGTGTGTGAGTAACGATAGCTCAGTTTGTATTTTGAAAAGTGCTGGTGATACTCTGAATTACTCTGTACGGCTTGCAAAGCAGGGTCTCATTCACTATCTGATTTCATCCTCAAAACCTAAGAGGGAGATAATTTTACCCTCATTTTACTATTTCTGAGTGATTGTGATTTACAAGGTCGGGCAGCTAGAAAGTGAGGGGTTGGCACATGAGACGGTGTGAGCGATCCGTGTGTAAAAAACGTGTTTGTGCATTCGTGCATGAAAGGAAAAGTTAATTTTGTAAAATTGTATTATAGACAGGAGTTGGTGTTTGGAAATTGTTTCCAAAAATAATTGTTGTCAAAAGTTTGTCTTATGTATTTCTCTTAAATTATAGCAATATTCATCACAATTACCTAAATTTTTGTTTTTAAATGAATGTTTAAACATTCTGTGACTATACATTTGTCTTTGTATGTGCACACACACACACACCTTTGAATTAGAAAGAACACGGTCCATTTTAAGGACCAGCGTTTCTGGTCAATGTGAGGATTGATTTGAAATTGAAATGCAATTGAAAATCTATACAGTAGACTGTGGAGCATGGATTTTTAAAATGACTGTTTTACAAAATGTATATGAGTATTTGAGGGAAGAAGCCATCTTTTATTCTTAGAAGTCCTTGAAACACACCTCCTTGGAGGAGCATTTCCTCTCTTCGAGTCTAGCAAAGATGTCACTTAGAATAAAATCACAGCTCGGAGCCCAAGCGCACGTGCGGTGGAGCCCGCGGCGGGGGAGCCGCCTGTGCGGCGGGCTGAGGAGTGGCGTCCTTGCTGGAGGAAGAGGCCGCTGACTGCAGCATCTGAAGCCGGGGCTCCTCCGTCCTGTCCGTGGGGTCCTCTGGTCACACAGAAATCACTGCCTTCCCCGGAGTCGCAGCGTCAGGATAGGGGTTGAAGGAAACCCCCCAGGGCGCCCCCGTGCTGTTATGAGCGCCTGTTTGCTGTTTTCTATTTATTGGGGCCATGTAAACAGCACATAAATCACAGCGAGGCTTTCTTACAATGCAAGGAACTGCACCGCGGATAAGGATGAGTAAAACCACACTGGGTTTTTCTGTGTATAAGGATGATACACCCTTAAGGAAATAAAACTTTCATTTTCATCTCTTGGTCTCATAAATGTGTTTACTGAAGGGAAATTTTTTACTGGAAAATAATTTCCCCCTATCTCCCTAAAATAGCCTGTTTTTCCTCTGTAGAAGCAGACACCTGTTTCAGAATGAGCTGCCTGTGTCACTCGGAGCTTCTCTTGCACTGCTGGGGAAACGCCCTTTCCAGGTGGGCGTCTGGAGGAAATGCAGGAGCGCAGGAGAGCAGGGAGGGGAACCCAGGAGGAGCCACTGGGCGAGCTGCTTGACCTTGGGTGTCCCTAATTCGTTGTCCTGTGTATAGTCTTCACAATAAATATTCATTGTCATGTGGAAAACCTCTGTCAGTGGGATTTAAAAAGCAGTAGCCAGCGTCCTGCCCCCTGGGTTGCAGCGCGCTCAGTCTGAGCCGGAAGGCAGCGGGCACGGTGTGAGCGGGTCCGTAAGGTGATGGGGGGGTGGAGCCACGCCACAGCAGAGGACGCAGGTCTGCTGAGCGAGCTGGGAAGACAGATTAACACTGAAGTGTGGGATCCGGAATCGCACTGTCTTTCAGTGCACGGAAACTGGCTGAAGCAGGTCACCTGAGTGAGGCCCGTGCCCTCCAGGCAGTGGGGACGAGGTCGTAGGGGGACACACGGGGGCGGTGGTGGTAGCGTGGGGACTGCGCGTGCGGTTGGGAGAGGTGGGCCCGGCTCTGGCCCGCGGTGACACCTTGCAGTTAGGACTCGTGCGGGGACTGCGTGGCCAGACCCCTGCTGGATCCTTGGCAGCTCTTCCCTGGGGTTCAGGTCCCATGCTGCCACTCCCTGCTGAAATCATCTCTTTTATTATGCCCCAAATATTTTTACATATTTTTGTATTTTTACAAGATATTTTCCAAAATATTTAAGGTGAGGGGGAAACTATCCATCTCACATAATAGTTTATTAATGAGGAGAAAAAAACAGAGGATTATACAGAATTTTCAATATTGAGTCCAAACCTGCATGGCTCCTATGCCCACAGACCAAAAAAAATTTAAATCCTTTAGCCTAACATCTAAGATACATCACTAGTAGGCTTATGTTTTATGTCTTATGACGTCTTTTATAGACCATATTCTGGGAGAAAATTGCATCTCTATTTTCACTAACTTTTAATTGAAGTTTCCTTTGAGTACGAATGCAGAGGTCAAGCACAGTAGTATTTGTAGTACCGGTGACTGAGACTAACAGAAATTGCAGATATTTTCCTGTGACATAGCTGTCTCTTGAAATATATTCTTCATAGCTCATTGTGACTTTGAAGTTATGTTTGGGACTAAACCCGCTCATTCTTATTAGAACACAAGTTATATTTTTGAATACTTTGATAACTGTACTTGGGATCCTTTGTAATTCTGTTTTATTTAGTGGATTAAATATGAAAAAATGACCCTGGGCATCACCAGCCTACCAAAAAACTCTACGGTGCGGAAAGGCTTAATAACCCGTGCTGGAGGAGACTGAGCCGGCGACCACCCTGTGTCTTGGCCTGAGATGCTGTTGCCTTTCGAGTCCCTTCCCCTTGCCCTTCAGCATGAGACCCGCGTCTGTGGGGCTGCCCTGGATCCCGCTAGTTACAATCAATTGGTCTTTATCTTCTCTCTACATGCATTTTTCCATTCCCATTAGTAGTTATCTCATCCTGCCTTTTTATTCTAATTAGTAGCTTTCTTCTATGTCTCTACTCTTGAGGATAAACTTGTTGGTGACAGGAATATTGTCTTATTTCGTTCTTGTCTGATTGTTGCACCCAACTTAATCTCATTGTGATTGGACAGTGTGTCTCTCTGCGGACTCGGTTTTACTGAGCTTCGCCTCTCGGAGTAGACGTGACTGGTTTCATAAATGTTCTACCTGTGCGCGGCAGCGTGGTCCAGGTGGGAGCAGTGGGGTCCAGGCTATTAACTGTCTAGTTCGAATCTTGTTTCTTTCTTTTTTCTGCTCAATTTATCAGTTACAGAGATGTGTTAAGGTCTTTGTTATGATAGTAGATGTAACAATTTTTTTCTTTTGGTTTTGAAATTCACCTTTATGTATTTTGAATCTATATGATGAGGGACATGCAAATCTAGAGTGGGTTTACCTTCCTGATAAACTAGACCATCAGCGTGTGTCAATCACTCTGTCCCTACTAACGCTTTTCTCCCTCGTGATAACATTTCCTCTGATCTTAATATAACGGGGCCGAACCAATAGTTTCAAATTGTACCACTGCCTTTCTCTGTTTTCTTTCAACTTCTCCGTATCATGCTGTTTTAGATGTGTCTGTGTGAAGTAAAATTACAGAATTTTGTACTGTAAAATTTTTCTTTGAATATCTTTGTCTTTCATCTGACAGTCTAGCGAGGTGGCAATATTTGTGATAGCTGTTAGATTTTAATTAATTTCTCACATCTCCTTTTACACTGTGCCTTTCCCTTTGAAGACTTTTATTCCTCTCTCTCTCCTTTTAAGGAAAGATTTTTTGGCTCACATGAGATATTTTGTTCTCACTGCACTTTTTCCTGTATTAATCTGAAAGTTCTGGTTTTATTTTCATTCTTAGCCATTCCCACGAGGTTTGGGATTCAACAGTCTTTACCTTCCTCCCAATAATGCGAGGAGCATAAGAATTTAACCCAGTCCTTTCTTGCATATTTACTGGCCATTACTTTCTTTTTACCTACAAATTTCCACCTATTTACACATTTTTGCTCCTTTCTCCTTTGCTTAGACTTTCATGTTATCTTAATTTTGAGTTTAGAATTTCTTTTACTCACTTTTTTTGGTAAAAATTTTCTCTGCTTTTGTTCATATAATTAAAAATCATCCTTTCCTCCTTTTAAATAATTCTACTGCGTATAGAATTACCAACTGAAAGCAATTTTCTCTACACACTGGGACAGCGCGATACTACTGAGTGGGGCTTCTAGCCTAGTGAACCAGTTCTGCCCCTTTGTGTCTTCGGCCCCGAGCTGGCCTCCACCTTCCGTGCCGCGCTCTCACACTGTGTCCAGGTGCGGATTACTTCTGTTTATTCTGCTTTGGATGTGTGGTGCTCTCGACCCCGGGACTGGCTGTTTTCCATTCTCACACCCTTGGTCCCTCTCCTGCTCTGCCCTCTTCCTCGGGCCCCTGGCTGGACAGATGTCGGGCTGTCTCTGTTTCCTGCCTTGCCGGTTCTGCTCACATCGCTGCTCCATCCTACCTCGGCATTCCTTCCTATCTGTCCTCCAGTTCACTAGTTTGTCTTCATGTTTATCTACGTGACTTAGCACATATATTAACTTTCTAAATTCAGTCCTATGGTTTTCGCATATAGAAATTATATCTGGTTATTTTTCAGATCTGCCTGCTATATTTTATGGTTTTGTTCCTTTATTATATTATAATTCTCTCATTTATTTCTTCAAATGTATTAATCAATCTTACTTTATATTCTGCTTCCGTTAAACCCAATGTGTTGTATTTGCAGGCACAGTACCACAGTGCATTGTTTCTGTAGATTCTTTCTTATTTCCTAGAATAGTGATTTTTAAAAATATTATAAGCATATATACAGAATTGATGGTACTGGATTGAACCCAAGACTTTCTCACTGAGCTGCATCCCCAGTTTGTTTTTACTTTTTTGTTTGGAAACAGGGTCTTGATAAGTTGGTAAGTTGCCCGGGCTAGGCTCAAACTTTTGATCTTCCTGCCTCAGCCTCCTGGAGTGCTGAAATTGCAGGTGTGTACCCCCATGCCCATCTATGAGGTTATATTTTTTGGACTTCTTTCCCTTGGAGTTTCCTATTGCTGCTGTAACAAATTCCATAAACATGGTGGCTTAACACAACGCAAACTTATTCTTTTATGGTTCTGAGGTCAGAAGTCCAAAAGGGTTTTATTGCATGGAAGCCAAGCTGTGGTGGGACCACACTTCCTCCAGAAGCTCTCAAGGTGACTAGGTGCCCTGCCACTTCCTGTTCCACAGCAGCCGTCCTTGTGCTTCCTGGCCCACGGTCCCGTCTTCCGTCTCCAGGCCAGAGGTGGAGTCTTCAGAGCTCTCCCTGCAACATCTCGCACTGACTCTCTTCCACATCGCATCTCCTCTGCGGACAGCTGTGATCGTATCCGGGCCCAGCTGGGTACTCTAGGGCACTCTCCCTCTCCAGATCCTTAACTCTCTCACGTTCGCAGTCTCTTGCTGGCTACAGCCGTGTTCTGTGGTTCTAGAGGGAGGGACATGGCCATCCTGTGGGGCCGTTACTGGCCCACCAGAGTCCACAGAGAGTATCTGAGACCTGTCTCCAAGTCTTTCTCCGTGAAAGGCTGGTGCTCTTCCCTCAGTTTGCTGGAACTGCAAACCTGGCGTCAATTAAACTCAAATGTGTGTTTCTCTTGGGCCAGATAGTACACACCTCAGCCCCATTTGTTGAATGCAGCTCACGGGGATACCTCCTCTTCCCCTCCTCCTCTGGAGTCAGCACTGAGACCCCAGGCACCCTGGCCAGGCTCTTTCTATGGGTGGCTTTCTTGTATTCCCCTCACCCCATGGAGTTGCCCCTTGAAATCCCGGTGCGGCTCAGCCTCCCATCCATCTTCCTATCTTCTCAGGACTCAGGCTGCATCTGCTGTTTCCTGGAGAGCTCTCCCAACTAGAGACTTCCAGAGTGGACGCATGTCCCCAGGTCCAGTGCTGGTGTCAACCCTCATTCCCGGGCATAGCACTCTGTATTTTCTGTCTGATCTCCAAGAAATCCTTTTCCCTTTCTATCAGAACAGCCACTGCTTTACTGTTTGCCAAAGTATTTCTCCAGTATCCCTAACTGTGTGTAATAGCAGAGGATTTTCTGAGCATAGGTTGTGGTGCTGCCAGGGACAGAAGTCAGGTATTGAAAGAGTGGCTGCTGTATCCCTCTCCCCAGCACCTATAACACTGACTGCCAAGCGGTGACTGAGAAATTTTGAATTGCATAAAAACGTGGCAGCGTGGGGACATTACCGCTGACCAGCTGTGACAGGGGTTATGTGGCCCCCAAGGATGAATTAGATGTGATTTGGCTGCTGGGGAAAGAGTTCGCTGGCCCCGATGGAGAGTTGTTTCCGGCCCTTCTGACCAGAGTCCGGTGGTGCTAAGCTCATGCTGGGAGCCTTGGTGCGATCTCGGGGCCTGACCTTGCCCGGGTGTGGAGACCGGCGTGGTGCTGGGGAGCTGTGGCCCTTGTGAGCCAGTCTCTTTCCTCCGAGCCCTGCAGCCGCTCTGGTGCCCGGTGCCGCCTCTCCTCCCCTTCAGCTCAGCCCAGCTTCTGAGTTGCTGAGGGGTGACTTAGGGCTTGGTGTGGACACTGGAAGGCGAAGAAAGGGCATCTGCGGTGTCACCTAGTCACTGCTGCTCATCAGCTCCAGGGGTGTGGGAGCCTCCACGTGCCACTATAGTCCTCTGGTGAGGGACAGGTGAACGCAGGACCTGAGTCCCCTCCTACAGCAGTGTTCACTGATTGTGAAGGCGTCATCTCCTTCTCCTTCATGAGGTTAGGAGTCGGTGCATGGAGGGTCCTGCACGTAGGGCTTGGCACACAGTACACGGACGATGCACGCAAGCTGCCGCGTTGTTGCTCCTTTCATCCAGAGCCCGGACATGGGGTCCCCCTTTCCTGCCGCTGCAGCCCTTGTGTTCTGAGCCGCATAGGTCTCAGAGGGATGGACTGGAAGCTCCTCCCAGGTGCAGACTGTACGTGCCTGGCAGGTGAAACACAGCCACAGGCACTGAGCGAAACTGCAAAATGTGAATGAAAGAGGGGGATCAGAAATCTCAGCTACAGGGGCCAGTGAGATAGCTCAGTGGCATAAGCGCCTGCCTGGCAGGCGTGGGGTCCTGAGTTCGACCCCCGGTACCCACAAAAAAAAAAGAAAAAAAAAAAAAGAAATCTCAGCTCCACACCCACAGGCTGGGCCAGGTTTCCCTGGACAGAGATGCTGATGCGCTGCCTCAGAGGGAGGTAAAGTTATTGGGCTGGGACATTAGGAGCAGAGCACTGTTATCGCTGAGGTGAGGATGAATCTCGGCCTCTTTCCGCAGCCAGGAATCTGATGTTCCATGTGCATTCCATACCAGTCACGGCCCAAGGAGGAAACAATGCATCCCAGACAGCCCCAAGGAAGAAACACTAATGCAAGGAGGAAGCAAAGGCAAGGTGAGGTCGGGAGACCCAGGAAAGGATGCTGAGGCAGGCAGAGACGAGAAATGGTGGGTGGAACACATTATCATCACAAACACAGTGTGTGTGTGTGTGGGGGGAGTGTAGCTGGATCACGGAGAGAGTGGGGGCCAGTGTGGAAGGGGCAGCTGACCCTCCATCTCCCCACCCTCCTGTCCTGTGGTTCGGCAGGCGCCTCCCACTGGCTGAGCCTGGTTGGGAATCTGCCCAAGGGAGCCTGGGAAATGTCTCCTGCAGGAGCAAACTGTGCGGGGAGTGGACGGGCAGCTGGCGTTGCCTCCGGAGCTGGGCTCCCTCACCTGCTGCTGGACGCTTTCCTAGTGTCTTTGACGTGAGGTCTCCTGTTGGCGTTCTGTGGATGAGTACGTGTGAGCGGGTGGGGCTGCTGCTGGCTAGTTCATGTGGCATCACAAGAAAAGCACCCGGTTTGACACAGTGCACCCCAATTCTGTCTGTTAAAGAAAATACCTCATTAAAGTGCTAGACAGACTCTACTCAGGGCTATTGGCACAAGTATATGGAACACTGCTACCGAGTTTCGCTGGGGAGGAGGAAACTAGGGCTCAATGCTGAATACTAGGAAAAGCAAGAATTTATAGCCACTATGAGTGGGGATGGAGACAGTGGATGCAGAATTTTTAAGAAGAACGTAAATATGGGGAGATTCTGACTAAATGAGCCGAACAGGACTCTTGTGGAAGGCAGGCCAGGGTAATCCGACATCATCTGGAGCTTGGGTTAAGAACCTGGGTCAGATATCCAGGGACGGGGTTCTGACTAAAGGAATTCAGCAGGATTCTTGCTAAAATGGACTCTGAGATTGTGCCCAGGGACAGGGCCTTTCAGAGGAGCCTGTCTAAAGCATGGCTCAGGAGGGTCTTTGTCATGTGTTAGTTCTGCCAAAAATTTAAGCAACCCTAGTGTTATGATTTGTATCTAGATGTCTCCCAAGAGTCTTGTGCACTAATAAGCAGAGCTTTTGGAAGGTGATGGATCATGGGTCAATGTAGCTGACCTGCTGTAGGAGGTGGGGTCTGATGGGAAGAGGTGGGGGCTGGGGGCGTGGCCTGGAAGGGCTCATCTCATCTTCTAACTCTCCCATCACTCTGCTTCCTGTCCACCATGCTGTGAGCAGCTTGCCTCCGCCAGGCCCCTCTGCCATGTTGTACCACCTTGGAGCCAGCTGACTGTAGACTGAAGTGTGAGCCAAAATCAACCTCTCCTCCTTGAAGCTGTAGTACCGCGTATTGTGTCCCAGCAGTGAAGTAAGTGACTAAGACACCAAAGCCAGTCACTTAACTCCTCAGTCTTATTGTTTTTATTTATAAAATTAAGTCAGTAGCATCTGTTCAGTATGTCTCGTTGAAGTTCAAGGTCAAATGGAATTATGGTTAAGAACAAGATTCCAAGCAACATGGGGAGCTGGGCCCTGAGAAGCCGAGGGGTTGTTTCCCTGGGAAACTTGAGGCTCTCTGTGACACGTGGCATGGTATGGAGGCTTGGTGGCAGTGTGTAGAAGAATGTGGCAGAGCTTGCTGGATGTCCGCCCTCCCCTTCCTCCTGATCATGTGAATTCAAACCCGGTACGCAGCTGCCCAGGACCTCAGCTCGAGCCCCCAGCTGGTGTCGCCCCACGAGCTCATCCCAGCTGTGGGTGTAAGCAGAGGTGGTGTGGATCCATCTGCTCTTGTCCTTCCCACATTTGCTGCTCCGTGTCCTCCTCATGTTCTCCCTGGAAGGAGGCCCGCGGAGCACCCTGGAGCTCTGCACTGAAGATGGTGGAGCCACCCTTAGCTGGGGCCTTTGAAGACTGGGAAGAGATGATCCTTCTACCCCAAAATCTTCCCACTAGGCTAGACAACCACTTTGGGCTGGAGAAGACAAATGCAAGCCCACTGCTCTTAGCACAGGTGCACGTGGTATCCTCAACATAAACAGGAGAGATTTGGAGAGAACGGTCGGTTCCCGGCAGGCAGACAAAGCTTGCCGGTTACAGAATCTGCAGCCTTCGTCTTTATGAATGGCCCCTGATTTGGACTTTGGATCAGAACACCTTGTTCTGCAGGAAAGAGCCCAGATGCCATGTATGTTTATTATTTTACTCAGTAAGGAGCATCAAAGTGGAGCATGCTCGGGCAACATACAAGCAGGCCATCCTGTTTTGGCGAGGTCATCTCAGCTCTAGCTTTCCCCTGTGGGCGCTGCCTGCTCAGGTTCGATCCCTAATGTTCAAGGAATGGCGTGCAGCAGCGATTGCCCCAGTGTGCACAGGGAGCCTCTCCAACGGGGGAGCAGGAGAAAGGGAAGAAGGGGCAGAAGATGGGAGAGCACAAAGGACAGAGAACTGCCCTGCAGACTATGGGATAAAGTTGTCTCCGTTCTGAGCCGATCAGCTTAAATCAGGGCCTGGCCAGCACCTGTTGGAGGGAGATGCTATGCTTTGTTTAAGCCCTGTGCCTGACCTTCGTGGCCACAAGCAGGCTGTGTCCTGGTGCTCTAGACCAAGGGTCTGCAGATGGCGCCCACCACTGTATTCAAATCTCTGCCCATGAGCTGAGCTAAGGACTTTGGTTTTCAGTAACGGTTACACGTTAAATGGCCATACAGATATTTCCGCAATACTTTCCATGTTGCCTGCTGGCTGCTGTCTGGTCCTGTAGGAAAATATTTGCCCACCGCCTTTCTAGACTAGTCAGCATCTGTCACTGGCGTTGAGGATGATGGGTCCCCTGTATCGGGGAGAATCACCGAAAGGGTAGGGAGGCTTGCTTGAAACTGTGACGAGAGAGCCCCAGGTAGCAACGTCAAAAACTCACACACTTCGGTCATCTGTGCCAGTCTCCTCTGCAGTGCCTGGTGCCAGCAGTGCTGGTCCACGTTCATCGCTCCTCCTCTGTGCTGAAGTCTGTTCCAAACCCTGTCCCGTGCACCACAAGAACAGCCAGGACTTGCCCGAGATCAGTTCCTCATCCCTCACCTTACCCGAGCTCGTATTTGTTCCTCTAACCGCACCCCCTCTGTTAGATGCAGTGTGCGGACTTAAGTGCTACCTGTGTAAAGCGGGCTGCTGGCTCTCAGGGCCCATGTAACACGATGTCAAGCACTAAAAGTAATAACCCTGCTCAGTGCGGACTGGGGTCGCCCACCACCGCTGTTCACATGAGCCATCCAGGACGCGGAAACAATAATGCAAAACCCGGTTCTGGGTTTTGAATGTAGTTAGAGGAATGTGCAATTTACATTTAAAAAATCGATGCAAATTAGTGTTCATCTGCTTTCACTTCAGGAGGAAGACGAGAGTCCAGGAGATGGTATAATGAGGCAGAATCAATTTGTAATGGTTTTACTTTTTTAATGTCTCATGAGTTCAGCACCTGAAATCAGCTCTACAACAAGGTTAGAAAAAGGGAAAACTCCAGAAGATCACTGGCGTGATCCCACGTGGGTGGCCTGGCCGTTTCCCAGTCTCGTAAGAGGCGTTTAGATGACAGTTTCCTTTGGGATTTATCGGGCAAGGCTATGCAGGGAACAGAAACCCAGTGCTGCAGACTAATCTTGCCTGACTAGCAGTGGGAGCGAAGGATTGCTGAAGGAGCAGGAAAGCACATTCTAGAAACTACCCGTGGGCTACAAGGAGGGCTGCTGCAGGAACAGCTTGAGGTGCTGATTTAAACAGGACCAGGCCACTGTCATAGGAAGCGACTTGTAGACCTCAGAGCGGTGTGTGAATCATGACATGCAGCGCAGTCATGGTGCAACATGGCTGCTCTTCTGTGTTACCCTCAGTCAGGTCCCTCAGTGCTCTTAAAATCTTCACTGGGCTGATTTCTTCCAAAAGGAGCAATGCACACACCAAGAAGAGAATGTGCGTGCGCTGTGACATGTGTCCTGAGGGTTAGTCACGGATCAGATGGAATAATAGGAATCAAATACTAGTTATACTCTGTGGGGGTGTGCCACGAGGCAGGTGTCATCCACATTATTGCTCATTGTCACAGCTGCACCAGGAGGTCTTTGTGCTCCCAGCCTGTAGGTGGGGACACCAGGCAGCAGCCTGCTATGCTCACGTAGGTGATGTGTGGCACAGCTGGGACTCGAAGCTTGGGCACAGCAGACTCCACACCTTCTCCAGCGCACAGAGCCCCCGCAGTGGAACAGCGGAGGTCCTGACACAGTCTGTTCCACCTGGCAGGGACACGGGTGGAGACTTTGCACATCTCTGTGTGCCTTCTCTGGGGGTGGGAGATACTGAGGAACTGGAGGAAATCTGTTGTGAGATGTGCTCAGGGGACTTTGGCGCTTTGGAGCCTGAGTCTGGAGTCCTTGCTCATTGTGACTTGGCCTTCCCCAGCTTCTGAGAACAACCTCCACAGAAAGCAGGGGCTGCTGTGCAAAATGCCCAGCCCTCGCCCAATAGACAAGCCTTGAGCTGGGGTCCTGTCCCTGAAGGCCATAAGCTAATGGCTTGGGAGATGGCGCCCATGAGAGAAGGTGAGGTCACAGGGGATGTGCCCTAGAGGGGATACTGGGACCTTAGCCCCTCCTCTCTCTATCTAGCCACCCTGAGGTGAACAGCTTCGTCTGCCATGTATTCCTGCCATGATGCTTTGCTTTGCCGCAGGCCCCAAGGCAACAGGGCCAGGCAACCATGGACTGGACCCTCTGAAACTGGGAGCCAGAGATGATCTTTCCTCCTTTTCAGCTGTGTGTGCCAAGTGCTTTGTCACAGTGATACCCAGCTGGCTGACACAGCCCCTCAGATATCACCCCCTCTGCTCTGCTCTGCACCCTGGAAAGCTGGACCCTGGGGATCATATATTCCAGGCACCTTCTTGATTTTGTCACCGTCTAACTGTGAGGTTGGAATGAGCTGTCCTCTACTTCAGGATGCAGATGAAACTAATCTCTACCCAGTTTCAGGGGTTGCTTTGCTGTCCTGAATGGACCACCGTGATTTCTTTTCTTCAGATAGAGAGCTTTCCCATTCTGTTTATCTGCACCCACCCCACAAACCCACAGGCGTATGGGATCCCACCTTCTGATTCTTGTGGAACAGGCTTTCCTCAACGTTTGCAGAAGAGGAGGTGGTCACATCACAGGTGGGCAGACAACTTAGAGCTGGATACCACAGAGTCACGCTCTGATCACTGCCCCCTGGCTCTTTCCTTAGCCTTCACTCCTTCAGGAACCTGTTCACTCTTCTTTCTTTTCCTTTGCACCTCTTTGCAAACCCAAAGTTCTGGGCTGCCCTCTGTGCAGCCAAAGCAAGTTAAAGCTCTGGTGCTCCTTGAGGCAGGTTTTGGGCCCCAGCTCTTCCTCCTCCTGCACAGAGAAACCTCCACATTGCCCGGATCGCATCACGCACCCCACACTCTGCAACCACATGCAGCCTGCTTCAGCTCAGATCCCTCCGGATACAAAACCAAGCACAGCAGTTCCAGATTCAAATGTCTCCCCTCCTCCACCCACCCGCCCTCCACACTGCTGCCTTCCCTCTCTCCTTGTAAGTATGGAAAGGCCATGAAGGTGAGGATCCAAAAGGGGCTCAGGAGGCCTGGCTTCGGTGAGGACCTCAGTCCCAGGCCTGTGCACACCTGCTGACCACAAAGCCTGCCCACTGGGCTTGGGAGCCACTGCCAGCTCCATACAAACTGCTGCTGGGTGTCAGACTGAGTCCTGTGGAGGGCAACGCCCCAGGCTGTGGTGGCGAACCTAGGGCACGCGTGCCCAGTGCACTGTTTGTTATCACTGAAAGCTCTAAGAGTTCACCATCACTGTCCTACAGACTTAGCATGGATTCTCAGTGTTGGGGGTGCTGGATCCTGGCCTTCTCTTCATTTCTTTCTGCCACAAAATGCAAACTACCAAAACCAACCTGCCTCCCCTTCTTCATCCTTCCTGTGTTGTCACCTTTCAGGCCCTGTGTCGTGTCTGGACTGTGCTATGCCCTTGGGCTACAGGCCCTCTGCCTCCCTGATGCAACTGGACCAATTTTTCTTAGTATTTTAGTTAAAAAACTTTATCTTGGTAGATTCTAACATTACTAATTCAGGTAGTTCTTACTCATTAGAAAATACAGGCAATAAATGTTAGGGAGAATAAGTGAAATCCTCCCCTGACCGTACTCTGGTCACTCTCTGGAGATAGCCATAGTTAGTGGTTGGTTTCGCATCCTTCCATACGTTCTCCTGAGTACATGCAAACACATTCACAGGCATGAACGTGTGCACACAGGTACACGTACATCCACGCTTTGGTACACGCTTGATCTTCTCACTTAACAATATATGGGACAGACGTTTCATGCCGATGCAATCAACCCACCCTTTATTTTCAAAAGCTGTGCAGTGGTCCATCTATTTTATGGGTTTACTGATATTTATTTAACTAATCCCATTGATGAGCATTTAGGTTGTGAAGTTGTCACCATTACAGACGATGTGCGTCAGTAAATAGTATCATATATACATGTGGAGACACCTCTTTAAAATTTTTAAATGCTCTTTGACCAGTTTTCAGATCCTATGTAGAGAATCTGGAAATGATGCGTGTGACAATGTTCATGGGCTTCTTCATGGAAGAACACATACTTTTCAACAATGGTTGTAGAACAATTGGATCTCTTCATGTGAAACAAAAAGCCTTGTACCATACACAAACACTCACTTGCAATGAGTTATAGCCCTGAATATAAAGCTAGAAACAAAATCTTTTAGAGGAAAACCTAGTAAAACTCTTGCGACCTTGGGTCTTTCCTTACAAGGATTCCTTAGGACCCATACCAAGAGCACTGTCTGTAAAATAACAAATGGATACACAAGACTTCATGAAAATTTAAAACATCTGCTCTTTGAATGATACCGTTACAGAATAAAAATATTAGCCACAAACTAGGAGGGAGATTTACAAATCACATACTTTGTAAAATACTTTTATTCAGGAAACAAAAAATTCTTAAAAATTAACAACAAGAAAACAATGCAAATAAAAACAGGGCAAAAGATCTGAACAAAATCTTCCATGGAGAAAATGCACAGATGCCCCACTCCGTCTGTCATCAGGGAAGTGAAAGTTAACACCGAAATGACCCAGTACTGTGTATGTAGAAGGCTGACAGCCAGGGCTGGCAAGGACAGAGCAGCAGCGCCCGGCATGCATCGTGAGTACAAAATGGCGTAAGCGCTTGGGAGGATGGCTTGGTTGTTTCTTACCAACAGACTTGCCGTAGGACCTAGCAATGCATGCCAAAGGATTCATCAACTGATTTGGAAATTATGCTCACCCAAAACTTGCACGTGGATGTTTTCAGCATATTCACTGTAACTGCCAAAATCTGAGTGCAGCCCAGATGATCCTTCAGCAGGTGCATGCGTAGACAAGGGGAAGCAGGAAGCAATGACACAAAGAAGTGAGCTACACCCTCCCAGGGTGAGTCACAGAGCCTCTCCGCTAAGTTGCAAGAAGCCAGATTCAGTAGGTTTTACTGGAATTGCCAAAGTTCTCCAGAGAAACAGAACCAGAACTAGAACACACGAGAGACATACCCGTGTATATATGGGTAAAGGAAGACATCATGAGAACTGGCTTGTGCGAATTTGGGGGCCAAGGAGAGCCATGACCCGCCACCTCTGTGCTGGAGACCCTGGAAATCTGGTGCAATGAGTCCAGAGCCTGCGGGCCAGGTGGCTGTACCCTTGCTGCTGGAGGCTGATGGCGGCAGGGGCTGAGGAAGTCCCCAGGTTTGGAGCGATGCCTGAGGGTGGGGAAGATGGCTGTCCTGGATGTCACCCTTCCTGTGCCATTCTGCCTTGTTTGGGCCCCTGAGGACTGGATGTGTGACCCGCATTGGGAGGGCAGATTTTTCTTACCCATCTACTGGTTCCAGTGTTAATGTCTTCTGGAAACACCTGCCTGAACATTGTTTTACTGGTGAACCATCCAGTGCGGGGTAACACGAGAGCATTCATGTGACGCTGGAAAACCCAGCGGTACCGCTCACTAGGAAGTGAGGAAGTGCCGGAGCCGGGGTTCAGTTCAGACAGTCCACGCCCGTGTCCAGGCACGGGACACTCACTGTGCTGCCTCCACGAGACTGGAGGAGTTGAACGAAAGGAAAGGACAGTGGCAGACACCTGGAAAAGTGTCCCCTGCAAAACGCAGGGATGTGTGTGGTGCTGGGCACAGCAGGAAATGGTGGGAAGGGAGCCAGGGCAGCCCGGCTAGCCCGGCAGGAGGCTGAGGGACAGATGTGCTGACCTTTATCGCAGACGGCCTAGGACAGAGGGTGTCCTCGGACCCAAGGCACATGTGGCTGCAGGTGACAGAGATTGCAGCTGTCTGGAAGGAAGAGGGCAGTGAGTGAGCTCCAGGCTTCACACACGTGTGACAGCAGTACCACTGTGGTGATGCCAGGCACGGACTGGCACTGGCCTCCTTGTGCAAAACCCTGAGGCTTTGAAGTGGTCTCGGAGCCAGGCCCTCAGCTCCACACAGCGCCTGTGTGCTGCCCACCATGCAGAGTACGAGCTGCTCGCATGCAATCCCAGGCGCCTTTGCCGGAAGGTGTCGCCCTCACCAAGGGAGAGGAGCCAGCCATGCTTTGAGGAATCAAGAGCTATGCTGCAAGAGAGGCATGCAAATCAAAATTGCCCTTTTGCAGGAGTAGAATTTAAAAATGAAGAGCAGGGGATGATGAAAACATGTCTGTGTGTCCGCGTCCGCCTTATTCACTGGGTCTGGCACTGTGCTACCTTTGGCTCTTCCCAAAGTCAAAATGACCATGAGAGGTCAACGTTTTGAATGGAATCAGGACATCAAGGCAGCCACGACAGCACAACTAAAGACCCTCAGGAAAGAGGACTGCAGAGCTGCTGCAGAAAGGGGCAAGAACCATGGGATAAGTGAGAAGGAGGATTTTGAGGGGGATTCATGGCAACGTGTCTTTTCCTATAATACATTTAATTGTTTTAACATTCACTGTGTTTTCCAGGCACACCTTGTAACTATTACTCAGAACCCATTGTCCACCTCTCCCCATTCCCCCTTCCCTCCTCTCCAGCCTTGTCTGAGCGCCACTGTACCTTCTATAAGACCAGCTTTTCATACTCCACATCTGAGCAAGATCGCACAGTGCTTGTCCCACTGTGCCGGGCTCATTCCTCTGAAGATCGGGCTCTCCATTCCATGCACGCTGTGGGCAGTGAGAGGCTTCCACTCATTGGTGGTGAACTCGTATTTCATTGCAGCACATTTTCTTCTCTGCGCCTCAGCTGATGGGCCCTTAGATAGTTATCGTTTCTTGACCCTTGTGAACACTGCTGTCATGAGCGTGTGTGTGCACGTGGCTTTTCCACAGACTGATTCCATCCCTTTCGGACACACGTCCTGTGGTGGGATCTAAGGCAGCATATGAGAGTTCTGGTCTTGGTGTTTTGAGGACTCTCTGCATGGTTTTCCAATGAGATGCTAATCCCAGTGGTTGTGCTCACGCACCTTCCTGCCCGCAGTGCGCACACGCTCCCTTTCCACCTGTTCTCGCCAGTGCTGCTCTTTAGTCTTTCTGGGAATAGCCATTCTTCCTGGAGCGCAGTGACAGCCCATGGTGGCTTGGATCTGCATTTTCCTGATGATTGGTGACAATGAGCGTTTTTCATACAACTGTTGGCCATTTGCATGTTTTCCTCTGAGAACTGTTCATTTAGATCTAAGGCCCATCTTTAATTTTAAAATTTTTTATTAGCCCATGTTTGTAGCACCTAATGATTACATTCATCATGTGGCATTGGCGCATGCACATAACACACCTTCATTCTTTTTTTCCCTCCCCATCTGCCCCTCCTTCCATCCCTTGCTCCTTTTACCTTTTGCCAAAGTTCTGTCTCCCTGCTTCCTACTATCTTTTATTTTGCTGTTTGATTTACTTATACTTGGGTTTTTTGTATAAGAGGAGCCCTGAGCTATTTAACACTGTGCGTCTGATTTATTTCACTTAACATTATGGTTTGTCATTTGATTTTTGCTATCGAGTTTTGTGAGTTCCTTGTGTATTTGGGATATTAACCCCTTGCAGAGTACCGTGTGCGAGTGTTTTATCCCAGTCTGTACATTGTCTCTTCACTGTGCTGATTGTTTCCTTTGCTGAGCGGAAGCTTTTTAGTTTGACGCAATCCCATTTGTCTGTTTTTGCTTTTGCTTCCTGTGTTCTGGAGGTCTCGTCCTGAAGCAATGTCCTTATGCTTTCTTCTAGTAGTTTCGTATTTCAGGTCTTACATTTAAGTCTTTAACCCATTTTGAGTTCATGTTTGTAGTGGTGAGAGATGAGGTTCTGTTTTCATTCTTCCTCATGCAGATATCCAAATTCCCCTGCACCCTTTACTGAGGAACTGTCTTTTCCTCAATGCGTGTTCTTAGCATGTTTGTCAGAAAGCAGTTGGCTGCAGATTATGGTTTTACTTTTAGGGTCTCTCTTCTGTCTTATTAGCTTGTATGTCTGCTTTTTATGCCAATACTGTTGGATTGTGACAGTGCTGCAGTACTTTTTAAGGAGTATTATACCTCCTACTTTTGGATTCATCCCTGGGGTACAAGGATGGTTCACCATCTGCAAGTCAATAAGCAATAAGCATGGCCACACAGCTGCAGAAAGAAGGTCTATGGCACATACGGTCTCCTCGATGGACGCATACGGGACTTTGTTAAAACTCAGTATCCCTTCATGAGAAAAACTGTGAAGCCATTAGGGATGTAAGAAACATATTTCAACATAATACAGCCCGTATACAATGAGCCAAACCTAAGATAATACTGAATGGAGAAAAATTTAAGGCCTTTTCTATAAGATCCCGGACAAGTCGGGAAGGCCCACGTTCACCACTTTTATTCAACACAGAATGGAAGCCCTCGCCCCAGCAAATGGGCTGGAGAGAGAAATACACAAAGAGCATTTGGATTGGAAAAGAGGGGGCCAATTTGTCACTATTTACAGAAGACACGGTCTTATATATAGAAATCCCCAAAGGCTCTGCCAAAAAACCCATTAGAACCAATAAACAAATCCAGCAAAATTGCAGGAAACAGAATCCCACACAAAAGTCAGTTGCTTTTATACAGATCAATAGGAAATTATCTGAATTAGAAATCAAGAGCAGTCCCATTTATAACAGCTATAAAAAACAAACAGAAATAAAACAAAGCAGCAACAAAAAACTGGAAATAAATTTAACCAAAAAAAAACACAAAAAACAAAAAACAAAAAACAATCTCTCGAGAATGAAAGCCACCAGCTATTTCTTAGCACCATATTCTCCCTGGCTCTCTTTCTTCCCCGGGGCTGGGTTCACCTCTTACTGTTATGGTCACAGCTGCTTTGCCACCCCTGTGCCAGTTGTCTTCCTGTAACTGGTGCCACGCTCGGGGCTTGGCTGTCAACTGGACATAGAGCTCCGCTCAGCCACGCAGGAGGCCTTGGGCAGTTTCTGGGTGTCCGGCGGCTTGGAGAGCTGGCATACCAGCCACAGATGGGGGACAGGCGGGGTCGTTTTGGCGTCCAGCATAGTTTAATCTTTACCTGGAGGATCAGGCTTACTGAAGAACAGTCTTATCTTTGCTTGTTTTTCAAAAAAAGCAACTGCACACTCTGACAGTTCGATATTTCCATATTGTGGGTGAAATCACTGATTCATTTTGTTTGAAGAGCAGATCTGGCAGCCGAAGCTCTGTGATGCGCGTGTTTCTAAATATAAAGTTATCATAGCCAAACCTCTGGAGCACACAGGAGTCTGGATAGAGGCCCCGTGACTACTGACTAGAGTGACGGTGCCATGTGACATTGTACCGCAGGAGACGACACGGCCCGGGGTGGCTCTGAACCCACCTGAGAATGGCCGGACGTGCTGCGCCGCGTTTGGTGTAAGACACGCCAGGGTGCCTTTCACACCAGGTGAAAATGGTCAGCACCATTTTCTCCGCAGATGCTGTTAGTAGTAACTATGATGATCTCTCTCTTCTCTTCCGTGAGGCTCCCACAGTTGTGCCGAGAATGAAAGCAAATGAAATTTGCCTTAAGACTCAATAACCTTTTAATTCGCTGCATTAAGGATTTCCCAATTAGTGGCAAAAGGCAGATCTAGGGAAAGAAATGCATGAGTATTTACTTTCTGTTTAAAGACTTTTCGGATTAAAAGATATTGGAATGGATAACACCGCAAAATTAGTTTTCACTGTGATGGTGACGTTAAGGCTTCTGCTGTTGCTAGGATATAGGGCCCTATCACAGAGGATCTTGACGGTGAAAATTGGTGCCTTAATTTCCCAGCGGTCCATGCTACTTCTGACTTAGGCCTCATTCTGGTTAATCACACTGTCATTCTCGCTGCAGATTGCCTTTTGACATCTTCATCTGCAAAATGTCCTGCAGCAAGACTGTGCTGTGGAGTCGATTCAGCATCTCTCCTTGTGCTGAGACCCCGTGTGGGTCACTGGGACCTGGTGCGGATGGGGGAGGACAGGCACCGAGAGGACAGTGGGCCACAGCCGAAGCCAGGTGGCGGAAGTGGCATTTCTCTCTGCGCAGTGGGACTGCGGTCAGGACCCTGGGGCGCATGCAATTACGGAGAGAATCTTCAAGCGCAAAGTGAAGTCTGTACAAATCAGAGCCAGTGTTCTGGTGAGGTGAGAGGAAGGATCGAAAACTACCACTTATACTTTGGAATCCAAGGAACATGGGAAAGTTTGTTGCGCTGTGTTTGAAAATCTAACTTTTATCAACTCCCTACTTTATGCCTTTAACCAGTGACAGAGACTCTTTGCTTGAGCACATTTTACGCCAGCTCCTCAAGTCCTTGGCCCATCTTTGCATGTCCTGGGGACACCCAGTTTTAGTAAGAACACTCAGCATCTGACTGGGCTCCTCATCCTCACAGCCACCTGGCCTGTCTTTAGCGAGAACTCTGTTAGATTGGTTGAGCCCCACTCCCCATCGTGCCTGACATGTCCTCTTCGTGATTTCCATCCTCTGACCCCCCCACCCACTCATGACTGTAAATTCCCACTTTCCTGTGCTGTATTTGGAATTCAGCCCAACCTCTCTTCCCTCTGCACAATCCCACTGCAGGGTCCCTAAGTCCAGCACAGTGGCCCAGGGTAAGCTCTTCCTTAGGTGCGCTAACAAGTATCCTTTAGTAATTTCTTTCTTTACTACCAATCATTTCATCAATTAAGAAAACAACCGACCTGGTACATTGTTTCCTAAGTCTACGATGGCTCTTTCGAAGTATTTTCATTGTTGTCAGGTATTTGTGGTAATATTTTAAAATGCCCAGGACAGGTAGTTCTCATTATAGCATTATTGCAATAATAAATTACCACCAGCAGTTATTCCACACCCAATTTTAGGTCTAGTGTACAACAGGCACACCTCTAAACCTGCAAGCCCTACGAGGCAGGTGTGACACAGCTGCAGGAAGCGGGTTGGAGATGGTAAATCGCTCGCATGGGCATGCAGAGCTGAGCAGTAGCAGGACCAACTTGACCTCTTCCCTCTGACCCCAGAGCTCAGGGTTTTTTTTAATTAGAATACATGATCCTGCCTCCTTACGGCCTTAGAAGTTGTCATGTGTATTTCCAGAAGCAATGAGTTATACATTAGATCATAAATAGTAATTATGGTGAAAAGGGACTCGGCATATTTGTGACTTTGGTAAGTCGTTTTCCTCATGGTTATGTTATAGGTGAAACCCAAGGCCACGTCCTGAGGGTAAGAGGCCACAGGTAGGGTGCAAAAGCAAGTGGGAGGAGACTTTGCAGTTTCTTGTCCCCAGGACAGGGCTGCCGATGACACCCGCATGCAGCGCTTGTCGCCGTAGTCAAATCCCACGGCACCTGCACTGGTGTGAAGGCCACGAGGACCAGCGAGGGAAAACTCAGGGCACCCGGGACTGTGACTGACCACAGAGGAACTTCGCAGACTGGAATGAGGAACCCAAGCGTGTTTTGAGGAGAATCCCAGCGATTCTTGGCCATGTCTCCCCAACAAGGAACTGCAAATTTTATATTCTTTCTCCTAGCGTGTTTGCATATTTCTGTGATTGCTCGGAAGATCATTTAATTTCCTCTTAGTATTTATATGCTCTCTTAGAACGACCTCTGAGAAATTCCCTCAGTGGATGGGAATGAAATGTGCTTCAACCCCGTGACAACAAGGGACCCGGCCTGGCTCCACCACCTTGCAGACGAGGCTTGCATGCTGCCATCTGTCCCCATCAGGACGCCTGTGTTAGGTCACTGCAGGCAGGCGGTGGTGATGGTCGGGAAACCCCTGTGTTGGCACACGGTTCGTGTCCTTCTGACCAGGGCAGCCTTGCCTGAGGGATGGGCTCCTCCTCGTGGACGCCGTGGCCACATCGCTGGACAGGTCGGCCTCGCCTCCCTCCTGAGCTCTCAGCATCTCAGTGTTCACGTAACACTAACACGAGCTGGCGTGTCGGAGCAGCTGGAACCTGTGCTCTGCAGAATAGCTCAGCACCAGTGATCTCTGTCTTGTACCCTGAGGCGGACTCTGCTACCTGTCCCGTTACAGAAGTGGAAACCCACCCGCGGGAGACCACAGGGACTGCGTGAGCTGCCGGAGGAGCTGGAAAAGCCTGGATGTGAAGCCCACGCCTCCTGACTCCACTCCTGAGCTTTCCTCTCCTAACCCACAGCAAATGCACACCTGCCCCAGATGTTGGGCAGATATTACACTCACTCCACAGATGCCAAAACAGAAATATCCACTGTAAGCACCATAGGCTGTGTAAAGGAGAATTGAGAAAAGAGCCTCTGCTCTCTCCCAAGAGTGCTCGTGAGCTGCCCTTTGGGTCCCTCCCCTGCCCAGCCCCCTCCCTTATTGCCCTATCAATTGGCCTCTTGCCTCTACAAAGATGGTGCTTGAAGAGGAAGATAAATGGTGGTGCGTGGCAGCCCGATCCCTGTCCTTCCTTCCTGCTGCTGACAAAGAAACGGGTCGCCCAGGTGTGGGGACACTGGTAGATGAGAGCCTCCCTTCTGAGCAGCCTCCTCCCCCGCCTGAGCTTGAGAAGCCTCATTTAGAGTCTGTGGCACCGGGGCTGACTGCCGTCCCCTATCCGCTCTCCTCAGACACGGCCGGCCCAGCCCTCTCGTGCTGGCCCATGTCAGGGTGGCTCCCACTGGCTATGTGCATCCCCACCGTGGCCAATCAGGTGGACAGAATCCGTTTTTCCAGTGCAATCCGTCCCCCCCCACCCGGGTGCTCCAGCTTTTAATCTGCGATGCCCGCGGCACAGGCCCCTTCCACCGTCGGCAAGCTGAATAGATGTAAAGACCAGGATCGATTTTTATTTTGAGCTTGGAGAGGGGTCACTTGCCCTGTCTGCAGTGATTGCTGCCCACAGCTGTGCTTGGGACAGAGATGTGCCAAGCAGCTGGGCCAACAGAGGTGCCCGGGACAGCGGTGACAGCTGGAGTGGAAACTGAGTTCATCTCCGCTTGCTCTGCAGTGTAGACGTCCACATTTCCCACACCATGGGATTCCCACCTCCACGCTTACATAGGTGACAGGGCTTCCCTTGGCACCTGGACTTTTTAAGGTGTTTGGCTCTGGTACCAACAGTAATAATGACCTCTCTGATGGCGCTTTGGTTCAATACACAAAAGGACCAGAGGGGATTTTTAACAACCCTGTGTGTTAAAGAGTTAGCCCTTCCTCTCTCCCACAAAAGAGGAAACTGAGGCTCAGAGAGGCTGAGGACCTTACCCAAGGTCACACAGCTTGTGAAAGGCAGACTGGAGGCACCAGGTCAGCCCCTCTGATTTCAGAGTCAGGCAGGGCTCCCCGCACAGTTCTGACAATGCCATCAAGGGACCAACACTGGCCTCTAAACCCTGTGGTGGCCCTGAACATGCTGAAGACCGCGTCAGGACCCGGAACACAGGCCTGGGTCACAAAGCAGGCACAGCACGGGATATCATGGGGCACATGGTGGCCAGGATGTCGTGTGCAGGTGGCAGTGGGCAGAGGCAGGCGGGAGCTCTGGGCTTTATCCTGCACACCTGGAGCCAACTTCCCCTGGAAAATAGCAAGTCGTATGGCCCCTGTGGCTCCCCGCAGCCCTGGGCTTCCTCCCATCACAGTGTCCAGAAAACTTGGCGTGGCCCTGTCAGAGGGTCCTGCAGAGGTCTGGCTGGGGACTGGCCTCGTGCGGTGGCCCAGGCTTGCACTGCGGCCCTGCCTCCCATCCCCCACACCGGGAGCTGGCAATAAAGAACAATGCCCGGGGCCATAGGTTTATTATTAGTTATGTGGCATCATAAATGTACATGGGGTGTTCAGTAAATGAAACTGTGCCAAGCACCAAACAGGGCCACTGCCCCAAGACCTCATGGCCTCAAACGATGTCAGGACAATATGCGCAGAACAAAGAGCGAGGGGGGCCAGGCCAGGTTCCCACCTTGCTGCCCTCGGAGGGCAGGGGCGAGGAAGGGGCACGGTGCACTGCACCCTGCGAGGAGTGGGACAGGCGGGGAGCCAGGCCTCCTGCAGCCCCAGGGCAATGCACGGGCGCCTGCTGTTTGCTATGACTGAGCCCCGTGCTTGGGGGAGACATGCGGTGCTCGCCCTTCTCCGTCCCTTCGATTCCACCCCATATTAAATGGCACCGACTGCTCCGGCAGTGCAGTGTGTAAATATAGGACAATAACTGGAAATTATGAGGGTAAATGCTGCAGAATTGCTGAGTGGTGAAATGGGTGACATAAATTACAGGAAATGCCGTCCTTCCATGAATATATTATGCATAACAATGAAACTTTTAAAAGGCAACAGTAACCAAATATCACAGGAGGGCTGGAAGGAGGAAGCCGAGCACACAGCAGGACCTGGGCGGTCCGAAGTCAGGGCCGCTTCGTCCCTGGTCCCCGCACCACCCGTGCCCCGTCAGGAGGACACAGTGCAGTCTAAGAGGGGAGCCCTAGGGTAGTGAGGGGACACAGGGACGCCGTCTGAGAGGCAGTCATGCCTCACGGTCCTTGTCACTTAATCTCTCTTTGTCAGCTTCTCCGTCTGTGAAATAGTTTTAATAAAAGCCATTTCGTAGAAGTATGACCATTAGAAAGGACAGTGGCATAGACCACCCGTCCCTAGACACAGGAATGTTTAAAAAGTGAGTTCCCGCGAAGACCCGTACCAAACGATGCAGCTTACTTCCCAAGTACAGAGGAGGAAGGCGGGCTCGGGCCAGGGAGGTCGGGAGAGGTTTGGTGGGGAAGCATTTGGGATCTGGACTAGGTTTGGGTGGAGACTTGGGAGGACAGGAATCAAGGAGGGCAGAGGGAAAGGACCAGCGGTGCTCTGGGACTGGAAGGCAGGGGACACGGAGGCATAAGGTGGACACAGCCCACGTCCTGAAGGGTCTTGGCTGGTATCGGGCACTGCGCTGCAAGCACTGAGGCACGGGAACCAGGAACTGCACGGCCAGAAGATGGTTTTGTTGGTCGCCTCCCTGTAACTGGGACGAGACACTCAGCGCCTGCAACCTCAGGGAGGAGAGGTTTATTTGGACTCGAGGCTCAGGCCGTGTTCAGCTGGCTCCAAGAAAGAAACAGCACAGTGGAAGGGCCTGGCGAGGACAGCTGCTCGCCCCACGGCGGCTGGAAAGCACAGAGAAAGAGAGCGAGAAGCAGGAACTGGGGAGGGAGATGCACCTCCAAAGTCACCCCGGTGACCCGCCCCTGAGACCAGTCTGCACCTCCTGACAGTGCATTCGGCCACGAACTCATCCCTGATGAATCCCCTGGTGAGCACAGTGCCCACGATCCAGTCACCTTCCACGCGCCCAGCTCTGAGCCTGCTGGGGACGCTGCGATCTAAACTGTAACAATGACCCTGGAGCAGCGCAAGGAGACTGGAGTTGCTGAAGGCTAGAAGCAGGCAGCCACAAGGGGGTGGTTGGCAGGAGTCCTGGCAAGCATGGTGGGGACTGAGTCAAGACAGAGGCACAGGGAATACAAAGGAAGGGACAAAGAGACAGTGAGGAGGGTGAGCAAGCCCGCATGGCTATTGCTGAATCTGCCATGCAGGGAGACAGCAAGGAGGGCAAGGAGACCCTGGAGTTCTGAGTCCAATCGAATGAGACCTCAAATGAAACTGAAGGACACAGCAAGGAGGGGAGAGTGAGGAGGTGTCCTTGGGTTTGGTGGACTGCAGGACCAGTAGCATTGCAGGTGGCCGAAGGCTGACTCAGTGCCCAGGGATGGGAACCATTGACATCGCACCAAAGTGGAAGCAATCGCAGTGATGGGGTCAACCATGCAAAAGAGCGGATGAGGGATAAGAAACATGGAGCGGGGCGAAGGCTGGGAAAATATATGAGATTGCAAAGTCTTTCTTCCTCAAGGCATTGAGAAGACTTAGATTTCACAGTGCATGGCTGTCTCAGTTACTTTTCTCTCATTGCTGAGACAAAATACCAGACACCCAAAGTTAAAGGAGGAAAGGCTTATTTAGTTCACAATTTGTAGAGGTTTCAGTCCATAATCAGCTGGCTTCAAAGCAGAGTGGCACATGGCAGTGGAAGACACCAAAAGCAACAAGGGAGAAGACAAGACTCTTTCTGTCCCTTATATTGTATGCAGGCTACCTGCCCTAGGGCAGGTATAGCACTCAAACCCTTAACCCTAGCCAGAACTATGCCAAACCAATCAGTGGACAGATTTCCTAATCACACACCCTTAATCCCTGCATACTTAATCCCAGCATCAGACCACAAGTCAGTCACAAACTCTAGATTCAACCACCTCTGAAAAGCCTGCCCCCATGACTGCATGAGGCTTTGTGGGGACATCTAGACACAAACCATAATAATGGCATAAAAACACATGCTAAAAGGGTGCCTCAAAATACAGCAGGCAGGCAGCCCTGGTGGGAAAGGAGCCCAGTGCTGCAGGTGGGACTCAGTTCAGCACAGAGCCCCTGGGTCATGATGCCTCTTTGGGCCTACTGTCTTCAGAGGCCAAAAATGTGCACCATGAGAGGAAAAGAGACCCACTCCATCAAATACCCCTCACTCTGAATGCATTTGTTCCAGCATTCTTGCCACTTTCTGGAGCAGTTCTGGAAATCCTTTCCTGAGTGTCTTCAGTTGTGCTGTTGTGGCTGCCTTGATGTCTTGAATGGATTCAAAACATTTCCCTTTCATGATCATTTTGACTTTGGCGAAGAGCCAGAAGTCACAAGGTGCCAGATCCATTGAATAACATGGATGAGGACACAGCGTCATGTTTCTACAAGCCTGGCTTTCCACTGGGCAGCACTTGGCAGCAGCATTCACTGCATTTTTTAACACACCTCTTAAAACCACTCAGGAAAGAGGACACCAGAACTGCTTCAGAAAGTGGCAAGAATGATGGGATGAGTGTGTTCCAAGCAGGGGGAGGATTTGAGAAGGATTGGTGGCAACGTGCCTTTTTCTGTAATAAAATTTTTAATGTAAACATGCACTGTACAATTTTGATCACCTTGTACACCGTGCAGACACTCATGATAGATGAAAGCAGCCTCTTGTATACTCTCTGGGAGAAAATGCTCATTGAGAAGTGTAGAAAACCAGAAAGACCAGAGTGAGAAACCTCACACAGATGTGTGTCCCACTTCACTTAGACAAAGTGAGACAAAGTGAGTCTCACTTAGACAAAGTCCCGCCTCACTTAGACAAAGACGTGGAAAGAGTACACTCCCCCGGGAAAGAGGGGAGCTGCCAGAGCCAGGACCTGCGAGGGGGCCCGGGGGCGCCCCCCGTTCAGCAGAGTCTGATTCTCCAGTCCCTCTGGTGGTCTCCCAATCCTGTCCTCTCACAGTGGATTCACCTCTCTGCTCTCTGCGGTGAGGAACTCGGGGCCGGCGCTGTCCGAGGTCCTGAAGCACAGAAGCTGTAGCCCTCGCAGGAAGGATGTGAGGTGGCTTCCAGGACCAGGGAAAGAGCAATGCTGGGGCTCCCCAATCACATTGAGGGGTGCAGACACACCCACAGCCTCAGGCTTCTCTGCCCGGGGAGACCCAGGTGTGGGGGACAGAAGGTGGACATAAGGTCAACTTCCCCCTGCATGTCCAGCCCCTTTCCCACTCACCAAAGCCTTGGCTGGTGGCTTTCAACCTTCCGAGGACGTGGATTTCTTCTGACTCTGTATAACTCCCAGATGACGTGACCTAAAAGTGTTGTCACCGTTATCTGAATACAAACTTGAGTCATAAAATATAGGTAAAGTAACTCACATTTAATGAATGAACGATGACAGTGGACTGAAGTATCTGAAAACTCTTTGGTGTTATTTTATTGTTCATTTGTTTGATTTATATGTTTGATTCTCTTTGGAGAAATATTTTAGTATGGAAAACAGAATAGGGGCCAGGGATAGAGCTCAGCGGCACAGCGCCTGCCTGGCAAGCATGAGGTCCTGAGTTCGATTCCCAGTACCAAAAAAAAAAAAATAGGAAACCAGAATAGTGACTGTCACTGCTTTCTTTCATTAGAGTCCTGATCATTTTACTAAAGAAAAGGGGGATGGGAAGCTGCCCTAAGAAAGGACTAAGTACTAAGGACTAAGTACTAAAGTACTAAGAAAGGACAGTGTCAGAGTGTCTTCCATGAGCTTGAATATCTTCTATGGGCACTCAAATCTATTAATGTTATTCAGTATTCAAGTAGTCTCCTAAGGCAGGTGACTCAGTGCAGGAGCTGATCCGGAAGCCGATGCCCCAGAAGCTGTTTTCTCTCCGTGTGCCACACTGATTCCCACGGCAGAAGATGGGGGTGGCCTGAGAATGGGGCTTTTCTCCCCTAATGTCCCAGGTGGCTCCCACGGTGACTCTGACAGCCTGCATAATAGTGCATCCTCAGTGAGAACTTCCGTCACCCAGAGAGCCCTGCTATCATCTTAAGTCGACCTTGCACATGTGGATGGATTCGGCTCAACTAAGGGAGGAGCTCTCTGGCAGAGTCATCTTTGCGCATGAAGGTGTGAAGGGAAAATCACAGACGGGTTGTGGAGTGCATTCGGAAATGGGGTGACTCGTGGAAGGTGCCATCTTACCCCACTATGGAAGAGAGGAAATGGGGCTCCAGGCAGGCGATGTACCCGGGTGGGCAAGGACTCCCTCGGCATGGCTAGAAGCTGTGCCGTGGTGTCATTCTGTGTTCTCCATCCATGCCCGAGTTCCAGCAAACAGACATGGCACTAAGCGGGGACACAGGATGCACGGCCAAAGGCCAGCTCTCCATGCTTTTGCAGCTGTCCCTTCCCAGGGCCGCGCTGTGGACTGTGCACCGTGGTGCAGCTCACTGGCCTGCAGTGTCGGGGTGAGCGTGACTGGGTACAGGCCTCACACCCTCATTCTCGGTGTGCTGCTCAGCCCTGAGATGCAGCGAGGATAGAGACCCTCGAAGGCCCCCATGCCCACAAGAGGAAGCTGGACAAGACCACAAGTAGTCATCCCCAGTTGGGGTGAAGGCCGTGAGGCTGTGCAGCCACCTGGAACGTGTGAACCTTGAGCTCGGCTTGGAGGACTCAGGACCCCAGGGGCTGAGAGGGGGGTGGGCTGCCAAACAGCATGGAAGGATAGGCCGTGTGAGCTGCACCTGTCCCTGTGGGGGACTCACCTGAGCTCAGCAGCCGGCCAGACCCACCGAGCCTGCCTCTGCCTGCAGTTCTGCAGCTGGGAGAAACCGACTTCCTTTCCCCAGGCCTCAGCTTTTCCATCTGTAAAATGGGGAAATAACATCTGCTTGCGAGTTTGAAGGGAGGGCTTGATGAAGTGTTGTGTTTAAAGCCCCAGAAAGAGTAAGCACTCCGAGAATGACAGCAGAACCAAAATTAGAACCGGCTCTCAGAATTGAGTCCCATTGCCCACCTGCTTGTCCAGAAGACCTGTTCACTGCTCTGTGCCCGGGTTCTCTACAGTGTCCCCCAGGTCTGGTGTTCGCCAAAGAAAAACACCGCGCGACAGCAAAGTGTGCTTCCCTCGGCGTGGCAGGCGTGCGCACACTGGCGGGTGTCCCCTGGATGGCTCTCTTGTGGGCTCCCCCTGCACCCACACACAGCAGCAGCAGGCACGCAGCCTGAAAGAGCACAACCCCGACTTGGGACCCTGCCCACCCCAGGCAACCAGGCTCACGCAAAAGATGAAGAGAAACAAAGCCACTGCGAGGGCTGTGCATGACTTGGCCTTAACCATTCTGACCACAGTGCCTTCCAGAGACGGTGACACTGGGGGAGGCCCCGCCTCTTCCAGGTTTGGGGTGCACTAAGCGCGCAGCAGAGACTCTTACCTGCTCGTCCTCCACACGCCACGATTATGTGTTCAGTAAATTGCAGTGAGAGGTAAAGACTTTGTTGTGAAATCAGGCAACATTAACTCATTAAGTCAATAATTCATGGACTCTTTTATCTAAAGTGGCAACATCACACCATCAATTCACAAAACAGCCACTTCTCTGAAGTGTGTGTGATGATAATAATGGATTTTCTAACAATACCCTCTCAAAGCAAGGTCACTGCGCCTGGCTGCTGTGGACATGCCAATCTGACCTCGGTCAGCAAAACAAGCTTTATTATTGAACCTAATTATGAACTATCAAGATAATGGTCTAGACGGAACTGTTTCCTAGGGGATTACTTAGAAACAAGCAAGCCGCTTTGGCCCTAAATCCACTGTACTTGGCAGTACCTGTGATCACATAGGAAATGGTTTTGCTGGATGAAACAGGCTACTGGGAAAACAAAGATTTTGTCCTAGGAATGGCAGAGACACCACACAGTGTGGTGCTGCCCCAGGAAGTGACTTCAGGCCTCTATCTCGTGTCTAGTCTTCCTTACGCGCAGCTCCGTAGGCGCAGCTTGGGCGCGCAGAGATCACGGTAAAGCAGCCGCTGGTCACCAGTTCTTGGACGCACTTGGCTCACTGCAGCAGCCTCAGTGTCTGGACTTGGGAGCTGGTCGCAGAGATGTTTATTTCTGCTGTTAACTGAGAGGTTCTCTCCTGCTGTCAAACTGGTGGTTGACCTGTCTTTCCCGGTCAGACCTGCAGACCGCGCTTCCCGATTCCACAGTCCCAGGCCTGCTGGCTCGCCTCGCCTGACGGGGTTTTGGGAGGAGCAGCCCCAGGGTTCTTGGGTTCGAACTGTACCCCCAGGTTAGTTGTGGTTTGGGGGAAAACCCCAAATTAAAGTAGGCAGTGATTATAGGATAAATTACGCTGCCTGAAATGTGAAATTGAGGAAAAAAATACATGTGTGAATTGAGGAAATAAGATATGTTTTATTTGATTGGTGAAGTCTTGATAAGAGTATTCATCTCACATGAACGAAGAACCCCAGCATCAGGCGTCATCATCGTCAGCATCACCATAAAAGTGACCAACGAAACCAGTGCTTGGAGATTTCAGCCCAACATCTTTGCCTCATTAAAGTATTCTGAGATCAGGCTGAGCCGTCCTCAGTGACATGCATGTGAGTGTGGAGCACATGTCCTCTTTGGCTTTTTTTGGCATTTTAACTGCAAGCCTTAAAATTACCTGAGCAAGAGCGTTTGCACAGCACTGCTGCTAACAGCACTGCAACTGAAAGTTCCTCCTCCGTGGTTTTACGTGGAGCCGCGTAGCCAAGCGCAAGCCCTCCGAGTCTCTAAAGCAGTGGTGGTGAGCCTATGGCACATGCGTTACTTATTTTTCTTTACAGACAAAAGATGTTAATGTATGAGTTTTTTTTTTTTTCTAAACTAAAACCTCATCATCGCAGTGCTGGCACTTTGTGATTAGTAAGTGGGTTTGGGGTTACACTTTGGACTCTCATCTCTAAAAGATTCACCATCGCTGCCTCTAAACTAGATGGCAGCCAGTTTCTAGGAATGGGCAGCTCCTTTCCCTTCGGATAACCATCGGAACCCCCACCCTAAAATGGCAAGGAAACAGTGTCTTGCGTGATCCCCGGCTGGCAAGATGCAGTAAAGTGACATCCACGCCGTGCCTGGTCCACTGCACATGAACTGCTGCTCTCCAGTGTACATCATCAGCTGCAGCCACTTTGGAGTTTTTTCCTTGTGTTGTCTTAAAGCTTTTCTCTCCTCACTGGGATCAAAGACCAGGCTTCTTGCTATGGCTCTGTTTTCCTTTTGGTCTGCAGCTTAAGCCTTATGAAGCCAGACTTTGATTTTCCTGGCTTTTTCTTGCTTTTCTTTGTTTCTGGCATTTTTTTACAATACACTCACCATGGAAGCATGTGGGGGTGACCTGAGACAGCAGTGTTCTCTATTTCCGCATGTGTGCACGCACACACACACACACACACACACACACACACACACACACACAGAGGCCAGCCAACAGCAGGGATTCCTCGGAGTTTGCTCGGTAAATTTACTCAAACATAAAAATGGACTAGTGTTCACAGGTAGGAACAGACTTTGCTAAACTACTGCTGGCGGGACATTTTTTTTCTTGTCTTATCCTACCCGATTCCTCATTTCTTATGATTTTTAAATTTGATAGCAGTAAACTTGGTACAAGAAAAAAATGCTAATGGAACTCACACAGGAGCTCAGATACTGACCCCAACTGACGTCTTCACCCCTACTCAGCTCGTAATGGAAAGCCGCACATAATTAGTGCATTTAGTGTAGATTTACCCGCCACACAGATAGTTAATTATTATATTAAATGTGTTGAAAGAGGAAAGATATCAAATTTAAGTAAAATCATTTCATTTACATCCTATTCTAATTCAAAAGAATAAAATTGACTAATGCCTGAAATTAGATCAGTGGGAATGTGCTTGTCTTTCTGCTTATAATGTAAAATAATTTTTTCATATTCTTTTTATCCCTGTGTCTGCGTTTTCAGTAATAATAATAAAATCACAATTTCTAGGGAAAAATGTCACTTTGCTTAATGGTTTGAAATTCTTCAATTTGACTTCAAGTAATCTTCTTAAACAGTTTATATAAAAGACGTAGCATCTGAAGAGAATTCTTAATATATGGGCTTCCCACAAATAAATGGATGTTTCTATGGTAAGATCCCATCAACCCCCACGGAGTTAATCAACAAACTCCCAAATAGTTCCCGAGAGGTGATTGGCTACTGGTTGTTTGAGGAAGATCGGTGGGGCCAGGGTGCAAGCTTGAACAGCACTAATCCTTCTGCAGCAGTTTCCATCGCTCTTGCCCTGGGTGGTCGTGGGTGGCCCCGCGGAAGGACTGCAGGGGCAGGGATTATTAGGCACGCGGCCCACTGGAGCCTGGTCACAAGGTGGCTGCAGGTGGATGAGTGGCTGCTCTGGCAGTGAGGTTTGGACTTTTACAGTGGCAAAATCAAGATAGCATAGTGGGAGGGCACAAAGGGGTGTTTGCAAACTACCGTGGGCAACTGCAGGCCACCAGCACAGGGCCCTGCACGAGACCCTCGGCTAGTGCCTCTGCAGAGTTTTTCTTCTAGGATTTGTGGGTCACCTCAGGAGTTCACATTTCTCACCAGCCAAACTAGGACACTGGTTAATACAGTGACAGTCCCTTCTAACTGGTGCTTAAGACTCTAAGGAAGCCAGCATGGTGGTGCATGCCTGTCATCCCACCTACTCAGGAGGCTGAGGCAGGAGGATCACAAGTCTGAGTCTAGCCTGGGTAACTCAGAGAGACAGTCTCAAAATAAAAAGTAAAAAAGGCTGGGGATGAAGCTCAGTGCTCCCTGAGTTCAATCCCTAGTACCGCAAAACAGACAAAAAACATAAGGAAGAGTGAATGGGCAGAGGAACAAATGAAAGGATTAAATACAGAGAGGGCTTTGCAAATGACAGATGCTTGCATCTCAGCCAAGTCTTTGAGGGAGCGGGTTTGGTTCCAGTTGGTCCCCACTTGGCAGCTGGAGAAGCTGGGATTCCAAGTGGTGAAGCGTCGCACTCAGACACACGCTGACCAGATCTGGTAAAACCAGGGCAGGGCTCAGAAACCTCCATCCTAATCCGGAGTGCTTTCCACTCTACCACACCAAGGAGGCCAGGGAGAGAGGAGGTGAGCGCGAAGGAGATGAAGAGCATGGAAAGGAGAGTGGCAGACGAAAATGAGGTCAAAGAAAAGTGGGGGAAGGAGTCAGCCTTCACCCGCTTGGCTCTGTAATGTGCGCAGGGACAACATAACGAGACGGATTTTAAAACAAGCATGAGCACTTCCACCTGCAAAGGTGTGGGGTCCTTTTGGTGGTCAGCCCGGGAGGAACTGTAGTGGTTGGAGCTGTAATTCAGTGAAGGCAGAGGGCAGAATCAGGTACCCACGAACCCAGAGCGTAGTTCATACTGAGGCAAATTCCTCCCCAGCTGTGAAGTCCTCTCTGGTCTGTGCTTCCAAAGCGCAACAGGAAAAGGGGCAGCATAGACACTGTCACTTGGAGAGGGAGATGCAGGAAAGAAGGGACAGGTCCAAAGCCCAGCAAGGCAAATCCGGTCAGGTCTTGAGTCTCCAGGACAATCCCTGGGTCTGAGCTTCGCAGTCCAGGCCCACTGGGCCGTGGCGCCACTGGGCTGGCTCTGTGACACTGACGCCAGCCTGTACCCTGGGGTGGAAACTGAGAGGAGGAAGGGGCACTGGCAGGCCTGATGACCTCGGGTTCACCTTGGGCCACTCATCCTCTTTGCTTAAGGATGAGGAGTGTTCACAGCCCAGTGGCTTCGTGGTCCTGTCCGGCCTCGGAGGTCTGCGGGCCTCCATTCATTGGTCCCACCCCCCCCATGCCACCCAGCCTGGCTCTGCCATCGCCTCTTTATCTGGTGGCTGTCCAGCTGCTCTCCGAGTTCTCTTCCAAGCACGCGTCCTAACTTCCTGCAGGGTGGAGAGCGCGCCCAGCCTCTGCGCCCTGCCCTGGCTCCCTTTCGTGCAGTCATTCTGCCTGCCGTTCACCTCTCTCCATCCTCTCCATCCACTCTTGATCGTGAGCCACCTCCACAGCAGTGCTGGGGAACCTGCTCGGCTGAAGGTCATGCCAAGGTCACACCCGCCAGCTGCTCTCCCAGGAAGCACGGAATGCAGCTCAGAGGAGTGCTCTGCCGCTTCCTGGGAAGGCTTCCTCCCCAGTTCCCAGTAACCTTGCTCCCCCCTGGGGCCCTGCAGGCTCAGCCTTCAGCGCCTTGCTGGGCCCAGCACTCTGGGGCTATCACCTGGGCCCAGCAGGCCGCTGATGCTGCTCCAGCATCCGCCGTCGCCCCCACCCAAGCACCTGCACGGGGGGAGGGGCTCCTCACTGTAGCCCCTGCTTGCGGGCCCCGCAGACTGTGGCCTAGCGACATGCATGCACTTGCTCTCTGCTCCAGCAGCTGCAGTCTGAGCTCGGGCGCATCTAGGCGAGGAGCGTGCTGTGTACTTGGTCGCCTCCTCACCATGCCCACTTGGTGGGGCTCTCCTCTTCCTACGGAGCCCCATTCCATCAGGGTGGGCGCCAGCCTTACTCATGCAGCCCGTATCACCCCCTCCTGCACCGACTCCAGATTCAGGTGCATCGGAGGTTAGAGCCAAGGGAGGGCCCCGGGGGCACCAAGTTCATCACAGCGGTAAGCAGAGCCCAACGGAGCCCCACTGCGGCACTCAACATCCCCTCTGCGGGTCTGGGTGCCGCGGAGACCCCAGTGGGACGGGGCATTGCGAAGCATCGGCCGCTCTCATGACACAGCCGTGGCTGTCGCGTCTTCCTGACCAGGAGGAGCTTTGCCGAGAAGCGCTGCACCATCCGACGCACGCGGTGCGCACCACTTGATACATTGGAACATAGAAGCTCAGAGACATCGGTGCCTTGTCCAAGGTCACACAGCCGGCACGAGACCGGGTAACGACAGACTCAGCCCCGGGGTTACCATCTAACGCCGGGACGTGGAGCATCCATGACCAGCCAAGTCCTTGCTCCGTGGTGCAGACTCCAAGCCTCCGGCCGTAACCCTGGTGCTGTCCCCGTAATCATCGGATACCTGGCTTCCAGGACTTCATCCAGGCACGAGTCCCCCCGCCCCCTGAGGTGATCTTCCTCAGGTTGTGCTCCCTGTCCCCTTGGCCCTGTGGGACGGCGTCCTCTTCCACGTGCACTCGCGGTCACGGGACAGTTCCTCCCTGAAGGACTGGTCCTCACGGAGGACACGGGAACAGTGGACGCGGTCTCCCCACATCCAGACAAGCAGACCCAGGGTGCTTGGAGGACCTCCCCAGCTAGGAGGACACCGGGCCCCACACGGCACCCCCACCCTGTGCAAGCAGACCTCGCAGCCGGCCTGCCCGCCTCGGAGACAGGCTCTGCGGTTCCACTTGGTGTCGGCCTTCCCCAACGGGCAGGATGAAAAGGCGTCTCTAACTTCACAGTGGCCCAGGCTGTGGCCTGGAGCTGAGCTGCTGGGCCCTCGCCCACCCTGGCTGGCAGGGTCTCCTGCTCCCGTGGCCTCAGAGCCTGAGGGGGGATGCCACGCTCTGAAATTACTGCAGAGGGGAGCTTGACCAGTAGTTCTGTGACATCCGAGTTTCCTAAGCGCCTATTTATAAGACAATGTGTAACTTCTTCTCCTTGGGAATTCGAAGGAAACGCAGAACGCACAACGCCTGCTCAGCCGAGTGTGTGCTCCCTGCGCACCGCGAGCCTTCCTGACATGCAAGGACTGGGGTCCCTAGGAGCTTCACTTCTGTGGTGTGCGAGGAAGACCTGAGCGCAGGGTGGCAGAGGTCAAAGCAAGCTTGGGGGTTTCCAGGTAATGGTGCTCCTTGTTGGACAAGAACGACGAACGAGTCCCGGGGTGGGGACAGTGAAACCCTGCGGGGATGCAGGCACCAGAGCGTTGCGTTCTCCACTGTCTGTGACGATGTCTCTTTACTCCCTTCCAAAGAACGATGATTGCAGAGTAGAACAGTACAGTCATTGGGCATTTCTCCTTTGAATGAGCACTTGCTGCTCTTGTGAAACTCAGCTCTCCAAGGAATTTTGGGGGCTGCATACAGTGGGGACCGCTCCCTGGCCAAGGCGTGGTGTCCTTAGTCCTGTCGGGCTGAGGTTCATACACAGACGCACGACCAGAGTTGTATGACCAGCGCAGGTGTTTGCTGCTGGCCCGTCCAGGTGTGGACTCGTGTGCCAGCGGCCTGGACAAGTAGATTCATGTAAGTTAAGCGGACCATCCTAAGTGCGTGTCAGACCTAGGTCACTAGCACAGCTGTGCACCTGCTCTGCACATCGTCTTTTTTTTCTCGAAAGAAAAAAAAGGAAAACTCACAGTCAAATTTCAGAGCTTCTTTTATAGGCAAGGCAACTGTAACCATCTCCTGGCCGCAGACAATAGTGGAAGAGATGGTTTTCAGTTAAGAAAAATAACATTTCGACCGTCCCCACATTTCCTCCTCCTGTTTCAGCTACCTCCTCCAGGGGCTGAAATGATCAAGTTGATGAAGACGCAGGATGGAAGAACAGGGCTGGGAGGGCGGAGAGCACCCAAGAAAGCAGAAACCAAATCCGTGTCCAGAGGGCTTGGGGACAGGGTGACCTGCTCCGTGTGGCTGTGGCATCCGTGCCTGGGGTGCAGCGGACAAGCAAGGCCTGTGAGACTCTGCGCTGTCTTCTCATAGTCCATGCAGGGCCCCATCCCATGCAGAGCCCGGAGGCTGACTTGGATTTAGGTGTTTCTGTGACAACAGCCAAGCGGCACTTGGCAAACACTTCTTGGTTCAGTACTGCAGAGGCGTCGCACCTCAGTCCCAGAAGCCCTCCTGGGGGAGGAGGCTCTCGGTGATGCTCTTCCCATGGAGCCCTGAAAGCGCAGGAAGGCCCACTGTCACCAAAGGGAGGTCACTGGGCTGGGATCCGAACCCAAAATTCCTGAATGAAGTTTTGCATGCCACCTTAGAAGCAAAGCCGTTATTTGGAAGAGCTCTGAGGATAAATACTACGAAGGTTTGCTTAGATTCTGAAGGCGATGCTTTCGGCTGGCTGCATCTCTGCAGCTTCTTCCAGTGGCTCACGACGTCGGGGCGCTTGCTGCTCACTGGCCACTCTCGGGGGCTGTGTTCAGTTTTCTAGTCGCACAGGCAGCTGTTTCTGCTCCTTCTAATGTCAGGCTGAGCCAGCAGCTCTGGTGGGTCCTGTCGGGAGGAGTCGGTTCTTACCTCCCAAGGTTTCTTTTCCTGTCCTCGTCAGCCTGTTGGTTCATCAGCGATGGCACATCTGACACACAGAGGCTTGGGGGGCAGGATGCTTGTCCTGATGGCAGTGACTTCAGACATGTCAGCACAGGGATCCTTGTCACACACTCGGGACTTTTCTTCATGGGCACCATTTGTCAGCTGTAGCTCCAACCATCGTATCTACAGTCCAGGCAAGAAGACTTAGGCTGGGCAGCACCAGCTGTATCTATCCACTTTCACAGTGAAGCAAAGGCCAACTTCCACTTCGTTGTTTGCTGAACTGTGCTGTGAGGCAGCTCCTGACTGCAGCAGATGCTGGAAAACAAGCAGGAAGGCGGTGTGAGCTTCCCGGAACAGTAGGAGGAAACTGTGAGGCGCGAGCAGCCGTGGGAGATGGCAGATGTTTCCCGGGGCCTCAGAACAGAGCAGGACGCGCGGTGGCCTCGCTCCGAAGTCCACGGCCCTAGGGGTGCAGGCTGTGCGCTCCCCCGGTCCCTGCCTGGTCCCCGTGAACAGAGCTTGGGTTGCTGCTGCGGTCCTGGAGTTGAAACGGCAGAACAAGCAGAGTCTTCAGCCGCTGGACTGTTTCGTAGAGGGACAGGAAGCATTCCTGTGTGTGGCCCCCTGTGCTTCAGCCTGCACTGCTGCAGCTGGGCTCACGCCCTGACTGTGACGCTGCGCTGATGTCTACCACGCCACTCCGGCCAAGCCACGGTGCCCAGCCAGGAGAAACTCGACCTGGCCACTGGCTGCGGGGCAGGGACCCTCCGGTCAGGCTGCTCAGCACGGTGATGGTGGTGGTGGCCACGTGGCTCGCGTGCACAGGGGCTTCCTGCAGCTTCCTCGGTCCAGAAGGAAAAATCCACTCTCCTGCTTTGGGGGGAGAAAAAATGGTTGCTAGGGACCATTGTTTCCCCTACTCAACCCAAGCCAGGAAGCACAGAGCCAATGCTTCTAAGAATTTTCCTCTTTCCTGCTTTCAAAACCACCTCCTTCTGGGAACAAAGCAAAAGGGACTGAGTGAGAACGCTTCGAGAGCTTCCATTCAAGTCAGAGGCTGTCATCCGTGGAAAATCTTTTAGCACCTGTAACCTTTAAACTCTTTCTTACTGGTCATTTCAAGCTGTTTTTGTCTTTCCTAGTCCTAAGTTTTATTAGATTTTGTCTTTTGGGTTGATATTTGCTTTTTCTTTTTTCTTTTTCTTTTTTGAACTACACCTAGCAGCCTTTTAGGAGAAAATGATATGATTTGATATGTGAATGATAGAAATGTTTTAAATGTGATTTGCATCTATCTTTTCCATACATGCATTCTATAAAATTAGTTTATGGGCAGGGTTGATCTTATAAAACGAAAGAGTCGATAAACTGTCTCCTGTCTTTTTGCTTTCCTGAGTTTTTCTGCCCTTACAAACCTTCTTCGTCCCTTTTTATTCTACAACAGCTCCAGTTTCATGCTGCTCGCCTGATCCCTCTTGCTGTGTTCAAAAGCACTTTCCTCTTAACTATGGAGGTCACCAAAAACAAGCACTCCTGAGAAATGTCACGGGCCAGAGGTGGCCACAGACACCACCGTCCAGCGTGAGTGTCCTGGGCAGGAGACGAGAGATGTGGATGAAACGGGAACCACAGGAGAAACTGATCGTGGGACACAGGAGAAATCTGTGCTATCTCCGCCACATTGTTGTAAATAAAAAACTATTCTAAAATGAAAAGTTTATTTTGAAAAACTCCACATTTTTAAAGCTAAAAATGTGGAGGGAATGTACCAAGCAAATTCTTTCACCGTAAAAATCTAGGGGCCCAATCGGAAGCTAATATTTCACCACGGCACGTTTCCCAAAGTGTGTTCCTCGGTGGGTACTGAACGCACCAATGGGGAAATATTTGGGTAGCGCTATTCCGCCCTTAGAAATTCCTAATACAAAGCATGCAGCACACATTAACGTTGAGAAGTCCTGAAATCAAGCGACCTCTGTTTTCGAACACTGGGTTTCCAGCATTTGCTTGGTCAGCTGAATGCTTTTCCCCAAATGACACGCTGCTCCCTGCTGAAATCACGGTCTTCAGACTCACGGGGAGAAGCTTGGCCCGGGGAAGCTGTCCCAAGCAGACGCTTTTCAGGTGGTGTTGGGATGGCTCCAAACTTCCGGGCAGAGCCTTTGGGGCTGCTCTTGTCACCTGGCGTCCTTCAGGAAGATGGCCGAGGTGAGCACAGGTTGGAGGGTGCGCATTTTCCTCAGGAGCACAGGGCGCCCACCTCCCGACTCTGCTAATTGACTCGAGGTCTGATGGTGCGAGGCTCATCAACCCTGCTAGCCGTGCCGGACGTCAGCACCCGGAGCCTTTGAAACCATGCGCATACTGAGTAGCTGCAGTTTGATCATTTCAAGTAGCGCGGATCAATGGTCCGGGCAGCAGGTCCACGGGGCCAGCAAACCAGGCGGAAGGGGGTCTGACCTGACTTCCACGGCCTCCACGTCAATCGGCCGAGAGCCGCATCAATTAAAGCAGCTCGAAGGCACAGAGAGAAGTTGCCTCGTCCAGCTTCACTTCAGAAATGGAGGAGCAGCTGAGGGGAAAGGCTGCGGTGTGACTGTCAGCAGGTTGTAGCAAGCAGATCCGTCCTCTGCAATGCCCATCTTTGAGGAGGATTCTAACGAGCTGTTTTCTGGCCTTCAGAAAGGAGCAGGTTTGAGCGGCTCCACCACAAGCCCCACTTTCTTCCCCTTGGGCTGAGTTACAGTCAGGCTGGGGCTTTGGAGGGGAAGCCAGTATCTACACCTAATTATACCTCAACTCACCCTGAAGTAGTTAATTAACAATATTTGATTTGAATAATTATTGATTAAGTACTTACTCTAGGTCGGGCACCATGCTAGGATATATCATTGAACAAAATATGGTCTTTGCCCCTGGAAGAACTCCCAGTCTACTAGAAAAGATGGACAGGAAGAGGGGCGATCTCAGTATTGCAGGGCACCACAGGGAAGGCTGCACTCAAGACCTGCCCCGGGACGGAGGGCGGGCGTCTTGGGAAGGGTCAGGAAAGACCCACCGAGGGAGCGCTGTGAGCCCAGGAAATGAACACATTCTGTCCCATGAGCTCACTCATCGTCGGTACACGGAGCTACACTGTGTGCAGTAAGGACATCTGACCGTGGCCTTCCTAGATGGAACCTAAGTTAGAGATCGCGAGGGACTCTTGTGTTACTGGGCCAACATTCGCACATTGTCTAGATTGGGCATCTCACATGTGTACAATGACTGTGCCAAGCAAGCACAGCTGCTGCTGGCATCAAAATAGAATGTCACTGATTCCCTTTGCCACTGACCTATTTACTCTTTATTCCATGTGGCTGCCTTACTCACTTTCCTGTCACTGGGACAGAACACCCAACATCCACAACTTTGGGGAGGAGAGGTTAGTTTTGGGTCATGGCTTCTGCGGGTTCAGTCCACAGTTTACCAGCTCCAAGGCAGAAATGGCATGGAGGGAAGGCCTGGCAGAGGGCAGGTGCTCACCTCATGGGAGGCAGGAAAGAGAGAGGGAGAGAGAGTGAAATAGAGAGAGAGAAAGAGAGGGACAGAGACAGAGACAGAGACAGAGACAGAGAGACAGAGAGAGAGAGAAAGAGAGGGAATCAACCTCAATGTCTCCCTGGCCCGGCCTGTGAGAAGTTAGTTAGTGTGCACATCCAGCGTGCACACACGCCCAGCCACACCTGTCCCTGCTCCCCGTCTCGCACATGGGCAGGGAGTGAGCTGGCCTGGCTTGTGCTGAGAAGGAAGGGACCAGGATGGGGGCCCACACTCCCACCTCTATTTTGGGGCTAAGGTCAAAGTGGCATCAGTGGCATCTGTGACACCGTTGTCCTGCGGGCTGGACATTGTACTTCCTGATTGGAGAGGGTGTTTGGATTTAAAGTGGCTCTAGGACTCTCCGTGACTTTACAGCGAGATGCACAGTCAGGACCTGCCTGCGGAGTTTCTTTTGGGGACAGGGATGGGGTGGTCACGCTTACAGTTTAGATGTAAAATATCCCTCAAAGACTCGCGTGTGGAAAGTGCCTGAATCGTGGGGACACCATCCTCATGACTGGATTCAGCCTTGGATGAGTTCCCGGCTGAAAGTGATGTAGGAGGCGGGGCCTGCTTGGAGGTGGTCACTGAGGTGTGACCAGGAAGGGTGGATTCTTGTCCCCAGCTCCTCTCTTCTCTCTCTCTCCTCCCTGGCTATCATGGGTTGAGTGGCTTTCCTCCACCAAGCCCTTCCACCAAGCAGTTTCCACCTTGACGCCACCAACCATGGACTGAATTGTCTGAAACCATGAGGTCAGGCTTTGTTTTTCTGGCACCCCAAGGGCACTGATTTCATCTTCTCATCTTGTGACCTGTGTCACAGAGCTCACTTTACCCCTCACAGGACTCCATATGGCCAGTTATCAACACAGTGGCCCATGGTTGGTCTGCATAAAGCCTCCAGAGGGAAGGCAACAAACTAATGACAATTTTTTTTTGTTTTTGCAGATAGCACGAAGGTGTTTGGTTCACTTTTTAAGATGACATAACTTGTCCTCTTAGATTGAAGTTCTTTCACTAAGGAACGCAAACACCACCTCACCCGGATGGATGCCTTCCTCCATGTGACCAGGCAGTCAAGAGCCATGACCCATGTTGGTAATACACCCTTCATTCTGGGTCTTTCTCCCAAACACCCATGACCCAATCTAATTGTAAGAAAACATCTGAAAAGCCCCATGAGACATTCTGTAAAATCCTCCCCTAGTACACCTGAAAATGTCAAGATACTTAAAAGTGAGTCCTGTCTTAGAAACTGTTGGATCCAAGGGGCGCCTGGGGAGACAGGACAACCAACCATCTCGAGTCTCCCGATGGGGTCTTGGGCTAGAAAGAGAGCGTCAGGGAAAAGCTACAACCAGCTGAGTAGGTGTGGGCTTTGGTTCATGATAACGTATCAATATTAGTGTATTGGTTGGGACAAGTATGTCATAATGTAAGATGTTAATAAGGGAAGTAGGGTGCATATTATGGGAAGTCTGGTACTATCTTCACATTTTTTTCTGTAACTATAAAACTGTTCTGAAAAACAAAATTTATTTGGAGAAAAAGCTGGAGGAAATAGCAAGGCATCTTCCCTGAAGACCGAGGTGGTGTGCGGTTTGCGGAGGGTTGCATCCACTGTGACCTGTCTGTGACCAGCACAAGCGTCTTTTCCCTTCTGGGTTAAGCTGTCACCTCCTCAAGGCAGGGAAGCGAGCCCTACTTCCCTCGTTTCTCGGTTCTCAGGGGGCGGTGTGGTGACACTTTCCCAGGCCAGGCCAGGAAGCCAAAGCACACTGAGTGTTCGGCACCGCATCTACTGTGCGCAGCTCACGTGTCCCCACCACATAGTCACACGCCGGAGCCTGGTGTGTGTGTGTTACGGGACATCCTTTCTTCGACTCTTCAAAGTGCTCTCCTCGGTCGGCACCTGAGAGAGAAGAGCAAGCAAGCGAGTGTGCCGTGGGTCTCCATCCTAAACCTCTGTCTTATGTGCGTGTTCTGTGTGTGCTTGTGTGTGTTGTATATGTGTGTGCATGTTGTCTGTGTGTTGTGTATGCGTTTTGTATGTGTGTTTGTGTGTGTTGTGTATGTGTGTGTGTTGTATGTTTTGTGTTGTGTGTTTGTATGTGTGTGTTGTGTATGTGTTTGTGTGTGTTTGTGTGTACATGTTGTATCTGTGCATGTTCTGTGTGTGTGATGTGTGTTTGTGCATGTTGTGTATGTGTGTGTTTGTGTGTGTGCTGTGTGTGTGATGTGTGTTTGTGCATGTTGTGTATGTGTGTGTTTGTGTGTGTGCTGTGTGTATGTGATATGTATGTGTTTGTGTGTGTTGTGTATGCGTGTGTGCATATGTGTGTGTTGTGTGTGCATGTTGTGTGTTTGTGTGTGCATGTTGTGTGTGTGATGTGTTTGTGTGCGTGTTGTGTATGTGTGTGTGCATGTTGTGTGTATGTGTGCATGTTGTGTGTGTGTGATGTGTTTGTGTGCGTGTTGTGTATGTGTGTGTGCATGTTGTGTGTGCGTGTTGTGTATTGTGTATGTGTGTGCGTATTGTGTTTGCGTGTGTGTGTTGTGTATGTATGTTTGCATGTTGTGTATGCGTGTGGTGTGTGTGTGTCGTGTATGTGTTTCTGTGTGCATGTGCGCGTTGTGTGTGTATGTGTGTGCGTGCTGTTCCCCACTGAGCAACTTCGTGTCACCCTTTCGTCTGCCTTTTCATCTGCACCCGCTTCCCTCTTCCACCTTGACGAGTCAATCCAGGGAATCAAAGCGGCTCTAAGTAATCCATACGCCGACGTCCGAGGACTGCTTTCCCGAGCGAATGTGCTCCATTTCCAAGGCCTTTCGTGGGCCTCCCCATTCAGGGCCGTCCCCCGGGTCCCCTGTGCTGCTCACCTTCACCGCCATCTCTCAGGGCCTCTGGAGCTGACCAGACTGCCAGGCTGTTTGGGGTCCTTCAAATGCGAGCACTGACATTCATTCAAAAGTGTTGAATTTCAGGAAGAAAATATGAATAGCAGGACATTTTTCATTTTAGACAGCCAACAAACAAGAAATTGGTGTTAAGGCAGGTAGCTGGAAAGACATGTGATTCCTCTCTCCTGTAACTGAAGAGGCAGAAACCTCATGGTGAGGACATCATTTGAAAAAAATAAGCAGCTCATGTTACAGTAGGTGTGTGTCAGCTTTCATGTCTAGCAGAAATTCCAGATCATAATGATGTTCCCACAAGTATGCATGAATAAGAAACCTGCAAATGTCTCCAGAGGCTGACGTGATACACAGGATTTAGCATCACATGAGAAGTTGCATCCAGTAGTCTTCAAAGTCAATAATAGATTCTTCCCACAAGACAGGACCTGATCCTGAGATTCCGTACAACATATAGTAAGGATGTCGGGTGGTGTGTGTATTAGCAACGGCTCTCCAGATAAACACAGCCAATGGGAAATGGACGGACAGACAGACAGATGCATGGATGGATGGATGGATGGATAGAGATAGATAGATAGAAGATGGTGAATGGATGGAGGGATGGACAGATACAGATAGATGATAGATATAGATAGGTACATGATAGGTGCATAAGTGGATGGATGGATGGATGGATAGAAGATAGAAGATAGATGATAGATGATAGATGATAGGTACATGGCTGGGTGGATGGATGGAAGGATGGATAGATATAGATAGATGATAGATGATAGATAGATAGATAGATAGATAGATAGATAGATAGATAGGTAGATAAATGATAGATAGATGATAGATAGTGAGCTAGGGAAATTGCCTCATGGATTACGGAGGCCCAGCAGCCCAGGACATGACTGAGGGGTGGGGGTGGGGCAGTGGTGGCGGGGACCCTGGTGTCAGTCCAGGGGTTGAGAAGCCAGGGAATCCGAGCGCTGATATCCAAGGGAAGGGGAGTGTGGGTGCCCCTGCTCAAGCAGAGAGGGTCTCCCTTCCCCTCTCTATCCTGGGCCCCATGACTGCATGGTGCTGCCCAGATCGGGAGGGCAGACCTTCCTTACTTATCCACTGGTTCCGGTGCTGATCCCGCCTGCAAACCTCCTCACACACGCACCCGCCACCAAGCTTTTCCAGCATCAGAGAACCCCTCGCCCAGTGAAGCTGACACATAAGATTGACCATAATATCACATTTAACCAAAATTTGGGGCAAAGTCAGGAAAAGGTAATAGATTGAAACAAAAACTAGTGAAAATCTAGCGCATAGTTCCGAATGCTGGACATCAGCAGAGGTGATATTCAGTGAAAGATAGTTTCTAGAGAAGCCCCAGGTGGGACCAGAAACCAACATGAATCCTATTCTATTGACCCAAAGCCCCATAAGAACTGCGCGCAGAGATTGGGAATGCGTGTCCTCGGGCAGACTCCACCTGGATTAAAATACCGCCGCTCCAATCTGGTAGGCATTAGAGAGGCCCTGCAGGGATACGAGGATGTCTCAGCGACAATTCCATAGCACAGAAAAATACACTCATTAATTCGCCTGTTAGTACAACAGCCCGGTACACAGAGTAGGGGGCCGTGGGGAGCCGGCGTGCGGCTCCATCCCTGACCAGAGGGCCCGTGTTCTAAGCAGTTTCAGTGCATGAGTCAGCCACGGTGAATATGACCAGCAGGACACTGGGATGTGGCATTGCTCATGGGACAGATACACTTGTGAACCTGAGAAGCTGAGGTGAGACTCTCGACCCATGCTGACCTTGTGGGAGGCCTGGGGACACCTGAAGCCCAGCCTGGACGGCAGACGCGCCTCACCAGTGAGTTCCACAGCAGAATCCGCGCCCTCCTGGGTGTCACAGAGCCCCAAACGTTCTCTCTCCAGTGTGCCTTTACTTGACTGGGGGACATATTAACATTCTGGGGAGTAGGCTTCGCATCACGGTCTACATTTACAGTGAAATTATTTCTCCATAACGACCATTACTAATTGTTAATCAGGGGAGGATGAGGAAATGAGACTGGAAATGGTGAGACTGGGGGCCCTGGCTGGAAGTCAGAGCCCAGCTCTGAGAGTCCACCACATTGGCAGTGCTCTATCTGACCGTCTGTCTGTCCTTTGTGTGTGTCTGTATTTTGCTTGCACACATCTTTTTTTAGACTTTGTTGACTTCAGATTATAACTCGGAGGTTTTGCTAGATCAGTGACTAAAGCCGAAGACTCAAGGAGCAGACGCTGAATGGATGAAGGGGTGTGCGCTGGTGTCCAGCGCCGAGCCCTGGACTCTGAGCTGTAGCCTCGTGGCAGCATGTCGCATCCTGCGGAGGAGAGAGCCCCTCGTGCTGGGGGCCGCCCCGCCCTCGGACAGCCTCTCGCCTCTCTGCGCCTGTGTTGTTTGTCAGGAAGGGGTCCTCGGAGGCAGCTCCGTGAGGGGTTCTTGTGTGATGATCTGGACAGCGGTTCAGGAAAGAGAAGTAATTTCCTTGTTGCTTCAGCTGAGGCTGGAGGAGTCTCCTTGAAATATGTTCAGCTCCTCTGCCTCCTCGTTTTCTCCCAAGACCCTCACTGTCCATAAGAATTATAGCTTCTGAAAGGCTTTTTCCTAATGAAAAAGTGTCTTCATTTTGATAACGCAGCGTGTGACTACAAAGACTCTTTAACTGACTTACTTCCGGAGGCTTAGGATGGTTTTGAGTCTTTTCTTCTCAGACAGGAGAGTTCCATTCATCAGAACAACCGCAGGGTTGACCTCCTGGGCCACGTGGTCAGCTCGGCGAGCCCGTGATCCACTGCCCCGAGCGCTGCCTGCAAGGATGGCCACGCTGGGCACTGCAGGTCATCAGTACATCAGCCCCACCCCTGCACACCTAATGCGATCTGGGCACTGTAAGCACTTCCTGTGAATTCCTCGAAATCACCCCGCGAACACGATCCTCATTAAATGAGAGGAAATCAAGTCTTGGGAAGGGTCGACAATTTGTCCAAATTAATGATAAATCCAGGATGTGAATAGAAGTTAATTAGAATCCAAAGCAGGCACGTGTTCCCGTCCAACGCGCTGGACCAGCTTCCGGCATCCTGCAGTGTGCGGAGCAATTAGAGACCCAGAAAACGAGCCTTGCTCCTCAAGAATTCTCATTTCTCAGTGTCTGACCCACTTTCTCCCAGGAGCCAATCGAATCAGAGTTACGGTTTTGTTGTTTGTTTCTTTAAAGATTTGCACCCTTCCTAAAAAGAGAGTGCATCTTGGCAAAATCAGCACCTGACCAGCAAGGGCCTGAAAGTTACCATAGTTCATCAGATGAACATGCGTTGGCTGTGAGGTGCACTGTGAACTTACGCATGGGGGAAGCAGAGAGAGGTGCAGAGGAAATTGAGGGGGAAGAAGAGAGTGGTGCAGAGGAAATTGACACAATGTGTGCGCACCACTTAGAGTTCTTAACTTACTGTGAAAGTTTATGCAGAGTCCATGGAGCATCCAATTGTCAGTTTTTATGGAGGCTGAGGCAGGTGGAGTTCTCTTCCCTGACTGCTGAGTGGGGATGGTGGGAAGGTCACTGTCCTGCTGCCCACACTCTTGGTGGCATCAGGATCCCTGACCTCCTTCCCATCATCCTACCCGCTGTTCTGGCTTCCTGTCTGCAGCAGACAGCAGGTTACGGGTTGTCTCAGTCTCCATGGCCACAGGAGATCTGTGTGTGTGTACATGTGTGTGCATGCTTGTGCCTTTGTGTCTGTGTGCACATGTGTGTCTTCTATTGGCTCTGTTTCTCTGGAGAGCACTGACAAACTCACCCATTATGCACGTTTTGATTTTTAGCTGTGTTTTTACGTTCTGGTGTGTTTTAGGTTATATATATATAATTTACGTTTCATGTTTCTTTGCTCTTTCAAGCAGGCATGCAGGCTGGTAGCTCTGAATATGCCTCAGAACCGCTTGGCGGGCTTGTTGAATGAAAGCTTCCTCTTCAGGAAGTGTTGGGTGGACCCAGAAATTTGCATTTTTAAGCTTTCCAGGTGGGGCTGATGCTGCTGGTGGAACAGAGGAACCGGTTTTTGGAACCATTCATATAAACGATCTCAACCAGATCACTGCCATGATGCCAGCGATAACAAGACATCGCTGAGTTTAAGAGGTAGTCTCGTTTCAGCGATGTTAAAATTTGGAAATAACACACGATTGGAGCTGATGAGGTGTGATGAATCCTGTTTAATCTTCACATGAGCAATTTTATCATTTTCATTCCAATGGATTGCCAATCGAGTTATGTTCAGTCTGTCCACGCATCCACTCAGGATATTCTGTTGTTGCACAGATGAACTGAGGGCCTCCTGTGAGTTGAGCTGAAACTCTTCCTGTCTTTGCTTTAAGAGAGGGGGGGCTCTGCTCCAGGTGGACCGGGCTGCCTGAGGGCCCTGCTCGGGCTTCGGCCTCGCTGAGTCCTGGGAGGCTGCGGGTGCGCTCTGAAGGGGAACTGCCCCCAGTGCCGCAGGGGTTTCCTGAACACACTCGGGAGGGGAAGCTTCATGCCTCGCCCTGGGACTGGGAACTTCTGCCCCACATTGCACAGAGCTTCTCCCCAGCCTCTAGCGGCTCCGCGGACCGTGTGCCCCTGATGCTCCCGGCCCCGGCCACCACCACTCCGGCCTGCATTGTGCACCCCTTGCCCTGGGCCAGGTGGCGCCTCACCCACGTTTCTTCCCTGCGTGAGGTTGACGTCTTCCCTGGCACTTACTCCACCCATCGGATTGGGAAGAAGGTTCTCAGTGACCTCTGCAGGCCCCTTGACCGCTGGGGGCGGGGCTGGGTGCCCCCTTCCAGCGGGCTCCAGGCCCTGAGCTGCCCTCACTGTCCTCCATGTCCCTGGCTGCTGGCTGGCCCCGCACCCAGGTCCTCCAGCCACGTCTTCTCCAGCATGTCCTCATGTCTCCGCCACCCAGCCTGTCCTCATCTTTCCAGCCTGACCTCAGGAGCCTGCTCTCTGACCAGCAAGCTCCTCTGACCTCTCCACTGAATCTCTCTCTCATTCCTTTCCCATCAAAGCCCCGATCTCCCTAGGTTGTCTGCCCCACAGGGCCCCTCAGTGGAGGCAGCTTGTCCCCTCTCAAGCCTCCAAGTCAGGGGACAGGGCCTGCCTGGCCTCTGTTAAACCCCTTCTCGCAGGCCCAGCGCACCCCTCGCAGCCACTCTGCACTCCAGTCTGCTGCCTATGCGGCGCTCTCCAGGACATGCTCCAGCGATGCCGCGAACCTGGGGCTCACAGCCGGGGACTTCGCTCCCCAACACCCGCAGGCTGAATCTGCCACGGAGCCCCTGGCGAGTCCAGTGTTGGGCACGGGCCTTTTCTGGTTCCCAGGCATCTGTCTTCCTGTGCTCTCAGATGCTGGAAAGAGCAGCTGAGCTCTCTGGGTTCTGTTTTACAAGGACGTTGTTATGGTTTGTGTCTAGATGTCCCCCAAAACCTCAGGAGGTCGTAGGGTTTTCTCAAGGTGGCTGAGTCTAGAGTGTGTGATTCATGGTTCAGTGCTGGGGTTAAGGGTGCTGGGATTAAGGGTGGGTGATTCCTGGATCAGTCCACTGATTAGATGGGCACCAACCTACTCCCGGTAGACTGGATACAATATAAGTGACAGAAAGAGGATTGTCTCTTTTCCTCTGTCCATTGTTGCTTTTGCTGTCTTCCCCTGCCATGAACAGTTGTCCCTCTGCCATGCCACCCTGCCTTGGAGCCAGCTGATTATGGACTGAAACCTCTACAACTGTGAGCTAAATAAACCTTTCCTCCTTTAACTCTTGGTGTCAGGTATTTTGTCTTAGCAATGAGAAAAGTAACTAAGATAAGCATTAATCCCAGTCCCGAGGGCCCTGCTGTCTTCACCTAATTACCTCCCAAGGGTCCAACTCCTATCCTAACGCTGTCACACGAGGGTCAGGGTTTCAGCGCAGGAGTGGGGCAGGCGTCCTTCTATGACCCAGTGACAGGCCTACTCTCTTCTACTTCCTGCCCTCCACACCCTTCTACCCAGTCACCACACTTGCGTCTGCCCATGCCATTTTGCGTATTGCGTCCACTTCCCGTGGCTGTGCTCCTCAGATTAGACCTCACCCCTCCTCCGGGATCACCCTCCAGGCCTCCCCTGGTCTCTCCCCTCTGCTGCTTGGCTAATCCAGGCATTCAGGTGTGAAAACTCATTCTTGAGTTGCTTATCAACTCCACAAACCACTGGGTTTTGAAGCTTCATTCTTTCCTCTTCCACAGGTGGGAAACTAAAGCTCACCAAAAGCCTTGGGAACATCCATTGTGCCAGTAATAGTAAGCAGAGGTAAAAAAGCGACCTTCCTTCCTGCAGAGCTCAAGGCTTTGGAATGCTTCGCCCCGTAAGATGTCATCAAGCGAGGAGTGGAAGCTTCGCACACTTCAGTCCAATTCAAGGTCACTCACTGGGGACTTTTGTCCTGTGTCCAGCCCAGTGCTCTTCTGGCATTCCAGGTTGTTCTGGAACAGAGATTGTTTTACAGTAAAAAGCCAAGGACTTCATTCTGAAATGCAGAACATGAGTAGCAAGGAGAACCGTCCTGGGCAAGACTGACCTGTGTCCACTGAGATGGACACACCCAGCCTTCTCTGCTTGCTGGCCACATGGGTCCACACACCGCTGGTGCCAATGGCACCAACTCTGGGGTTTCACCCCAGGAGGCCAGGACATTGGCTCTGTCTATTGTGACAATATTTAGAAAGAAACCAGTAGCAGTATCTTTGCTTCCTAGCAATATTTCTACTTTTTTATTAAAGAAAAAAACACTCCACTGGCTTATCTCATTTGTCCATTTGTTTGAGATAGAAGTTGCTTTATTTTTAAAGTCGCAATCAATAACTGTGAAAATAGAAACAATGCTAGTAACTGACTGACATTTTTTATAGAGGTAAAGAAATCCAATGAAAGTTTGGGAGCAAGGAGTGATATTTATTTGTCCTTTTCGTTGGGAGACCTGGGCTCTCTTCCAGTACCCAGGGTGCACTGGGAAGCTGGACTGGGGGGGGGGGGCCAGTCTCCACTTAATTGAGGAAAAAATGGCAATGTATTGTCTGATCTGTTCCAGGTGACATCTGCCCTGCTCACTAGGGACAGCTTTTTAAAAGGTTTCGAGAAATAGCTGCCTGCAGCCTCCATTTCACAGCTGTGCTCAGCTGTCCAGCTATCGGATAGCAGCCAGATGCAGAGCCATCTGCAGAACAAGAAATCCAGCTGAGGAGGAGGCTAACGGACACCCTGTGGGTGAGCAGTCCGGGGCCAAGGACCCGGCGTATACATCGTCCCATCTTTACTATTACGGTCCGTCCCTAATTACTCCAGCACCAGCCTGAGACTTGTTCCCGGCTGAGTGGCACCTGCTACTGTCCTGCCTCTGTGCAAGGACAGCTGTTGTCCTGTGGACAACACGAGGGGCGGGCGAGTTTGTGATGTGAACTCACAGCACCTCTGGCAGCAACAGGGCGTGACCGTGGGGTAAGTGGTCTCCCCTTCCGCAGTGTGACCTTCGTCCCCCTGTCCCTCCTCGCCACATTCAGGTTCTTGTGTGACAGAACCTGGGAACCACTCTGGTCATGAAAGTAACTCTACTTCCTGAGTGCTATTTTCCATCTCTGAGGCACCCTCAACTCCACGGCAGCTAAGGATGATTAAAGGATGCTGTGATGATCTCCATGCGTGTTACTGCCTCACTACCACCGGAGAAGGGCTGAATTTTCCGATCAGAAAAAATGAATCTGAGCGGTTCCTAGGCTCGAAGGGAAGCCAGGGATTTCCGATGTGCTTTAGGCTTCACCTTCATTTTTCTGCAGCACCAGAGGGACTCAAGCTCTCAGTCCAGATTGGAAACAATTTTAGAGATATATTCTGACTTGCCTAACGGACTACACCACAAGAGGATGTCTCCACCCACACCACTTTCTGGAAACAAGTCATCAGGAGCAAAGCTGGACAGGGGAAGGAGAAATACAAGAGCAAAATAAATGTCACCCTGGTCGGCGGTGAGAATGTAGATGCCAGGGCCTGGAGAGTGGGTTCCAGCCCTCGCTGTGGCGCTGACTTCCGGCAGTTCTCTGGGCCTTGCTTTCTCTGTGTGCAAGATGAGGGCTTGGGCCAAGGAGCGGTCAGGTCCTCCACGTTCTGACATCCTGCGTTTCCGTGAGGCAGGAGCAATTCTGTAAACACAGGTGACGATCATGGCTTGAGCGTTTCCTCAAACGCCAGCCGTCCTCCCCGGTAAACCTGAGAAAGCACTTCAGTGACTGTAGCCAGGAGCTCTGGAAAGTGTCTGTCCAGGAGACAGAAAGGTCAGCTCCAGGGGCCATTGCCAACTCCACGCACACAGGGGCTCTGGGAAGCAGAGCCGTCAGGTCAGGGGCTCGAGAAGCGTGTGAGCAAGTCAGGGCCAAGACGGGACATGCAAGGGAAGCACACACACACATGCGTACACATACCTGCACACACATGCATACACACACCTGCACACACGTACACTCATGCACACACCTGCGCACACACTTGTACACACACCTGCGAACACACACACTTGCACGCACGCACCTGCACACACATACACTCGTGCACACACCTGCACACACACTTGTACACACACCTGCGAACACACACACTTGCACGCACGCACCTGCACACACATACACTCCTGCACACACCTGCACACACATATGCATGCACACACACCCACATCCACACGCAGATGCGGAGCAGGCGTTCAGGTGGCCTCCCGGCTTAGCGATCAAACCTGGTGCCCTCCCCGGACAGCTCCTGTGGCCTCCGTCAGTAATTAGCAGACGGTCGTTAGTGCTGTCCATTCCAGGGTCCACTCCGCATCCAGCCTGGGATAAACAAATGGCCGTTAGGCTGGTAACCACTGCATGCTGGGAGTTTCATATTGGCACAGACGAGCTCACTATTGGGCTGAGGGGGACATTCGGGAAAAGAGCCACGGCCTCGCTGCCCATCCTCCCACTGGCACTGCCCACTGCTGTGCCCTGTCCCCAGGGATTGCGTCTGTCCCAATCTCTCTTCTTCCTCCTCATTTTGACAGCGCACCCATCGCATATTTCCTCAAGATTTGTTCTTCACCTGTTCAGGTCTAGGAAAGTTTCTTTAGGCTTTCTTTTTCTTCTTGAAATTGCAGCAGTAGTTACAACATCTTCTACGGATGTTTGTACTAGGAACTGTGTGTACAAGTGATCGCATGTGCTTCTCCTTGCAGACGTCAAACTAAATAGTCAGATGCTTGCTTCCCCTGGGTGTTGGCAGGCACAGGCACCCAGGCTCCTTCCTGTCCCCCCATCTCTTCCTGAATCCCTCTCCTCCCCTCTTATGCTTTCTTGCCTTTTTCCCCTTCAGCTTAATCTTCTGTTTCTTAAATAAAAAGATTTCCAGATGGCCAATTTACAAATGAAAATGGATTCGTCTTGTTACTCACACGGGAAACACAAACTAAAACCACAATGAGACAGTCGTTCTACCCATTACTCAATGGCTAAAATAAAGGTCATCAGCAATAACAAGCTTTAGCAAGTTAGTGGAGAAAAACAGAACCCCTGAGCACTGCTGGGGGAGTGTAAAGTGGTGAAAGCTACTCTGAGAAGCTGTCTGGTGGTACATACATAGGGACAGTCCATAACTCCTGACCCAGAAAATTCCACCTCTGAATACAAACACGACGATGAACATGTTCACCAATGTACATGCACAAGAACATTCACGTCAGGTTCTTTGTCATAGCACAAATGGACGCTATTTCTCAATAGCAGAAGAGAGCAGCTGAAAGAGCAGGTCTTAAGTGATCTTAGCACATATGCAGAAGAAACTGTGTGGAATGATGGAAGTTAATTAGCTTCATAATTCTATATAATCATATATGATTATGTATGATAATCATATAATATATATCATACATAATCATAATCATATATATATATCAAAGTACCATATTATAGATTTTGAATGTATACAATTTTTACTTGTTAATTATATCTCAATAAACCTGAAAAAAATCAGTGAAACAAACAAAAAGATTGCATAAAATTTTGGGTCTTTGAATTCAAGGTTAAGAGCTTCTATCTTCTCTAATACATCTCTGATGAGGATGCAGATTGGTACAAAGGCCACGGAAGAAATTTGGCAATGTTCATGAAAATTACACACGCACACACATACACACACTCTTCACAGTGCCTCCCCTTCTGCGAAGTTGTCCTACAAATACATTAGTGAAATAATGTTTGCATAAAGATATAACTGTGACATTGTTTACTACTGAAAACTTGGGAAATCTAGATCTGCATCAATAGGAAATTGCTTAAATACATTTTAGTATTCTGATAAAATACAATAAGAGGTAAAAAATTAAGGTACATTTATTAACTACACAGTGGCAAGAAAGAATTGAATTCAGCTATACACAACACAAGCAAGTCTGCAGGTATAATTAAGGGTGAAAGAAACCAAGCACAAAAATACATGCATTGGTAATTCATCTATGTGAATTTTGAGGAAAGACAAAATGAACTTGGGGAAAAGAATTCAGGTAGGAGGTCAAGGTGTGGCAAAAGCTGGCTAGGGAAGTAGGCTGACGTATTAACTACCAGATCCCAGACACGTGCAGAACAGTTCTCAAGGCCCTGCATGTGGACTCCTCCTGAGAATTAGAGCAGGCTTCCCATAGGATGGCCTCAACCTGATGTCAGCCCGAGACCTGGGATCCCAGCACCACCTCTCAGGCCCCGGATGTAGAAGTTCTCTTGAGTTTTCCGAGATTTGGATAGCACAAAAGAAAGGCAGCCATGAGGAGCCAGTGCTGTTGTAACTTTCCACGACAGCCCACGCTGCTTCCCAGATGCAGTGTGTGCTTTTATCTTTGCTCTCCCTCTTTGTCTCTGCAGAGAAAACAGCCCAAGCTCGCTCTGCAGAGCCAGTTTCTCTCCCACTCTTCACTTTTACTTTCTTGAATAAACTGCCACCGCCTTTTTGCTCATTCATTTCCTTGTTCCAGATGAGAAGAACCTGGACTCCGACTGCAGAAGGAGAGGAGAGCAGCCCTAACCCAGTAACAGTAGTTGGCGAGCCACTTTTTAGAAGCAAGCTACGGGATAACAGAATCACACAGTGCCTATCTTGGGGGAAGGGCAGTATCGAGTGTGAAGGACACTGGGCCCTCAGTGATGTCGGAAAGGTCCTGGATCTTGATAAGGCCTTGGTTTCCAAGAGCGTAGGTCCCTAGTGGATCTTACTGTTTCCTGGGGTGTAATACACCATGGTGGAATAGAGCAAAGAGATGCCAGGCCCCAGGACACAAGCGAGCACACCTCATCACCCTCCCATCTTCTCTCCGTATCCCCGGGTGACTGGCTCCACCGCTGCCTCGTGGATCCCAAATCCAAGGGTGCTCCCGTCCCTACGAGAAGTGGTGTCTGACTTGCACGTGACCTGTAATGTCCTCTCGTGCTTCAAGTCAGCGCTAGATGATTTATAATGTCAAATATGATATAAAGCATTGCTACATTAATGCTGTATAAATACCTGCTATGCTATATGGCTTGGGAAATAATGATGAGGAAACAAAGCCTAGACCATTAGGTACAGGTGCATCATAGGTCTAACTGCATGGAGCACACACCTGCGACAATGTGGTTTTCACACATTTTCCACTTGCTGTGGGTTGAGTATCCGCTGTGAGCTCAGGGATGCAGAGGCCGGACTTCTCCAAATCCGACGGTGCACAGTCATCTCCAGTGTGCTAGGTGTGACCTGCTTAGAGCTCGGGTATTGCTCTGAACATCGGAGAGAATCTTTCCGAATAGATCCACAGCCATCCAGCTGGATCCATGCACAAATGAAGAACAATTCATAAAAGGAAGGGCACTGGAGAGTGAGGGTCTCTTGGGGGAACTGAGTATTAATGGTGACAGTGGCAAGTGTCCCATGAGCAGGACCCACACTGTCCTGCAGTCACGATGCTTGTTTTGGTGACAGAGGGCAGCAGGATGTGGCAGAGCAGAGTTCCCTTGAGTGGGAGCAGCCAGGAGCTGAGAGAGGCCTGACACAGGCCAGACATAGCTGAGAACAGGGGGAGCTTCCAGGCAGGCGTGCAGGATGGGAAGGGACCTCACGGATAGCGTGGGAGTTGGAGGCCCCATCAGAGAGAAGACAGAGCCACGCTCTCAGCTTGGAAGTCCCCATCTCGAGTGTCCCACCAGCAGCTGCTGCCCCTTCTGCTGCTGCCCCAGATATTGATGGTGAGAGGCCATGGTGCGGGCAGCGATGGGTGCCATGTGTGTCACTTCAGCCCCACGGCAGCACGGTGACAGGGAGGCCTTGGGCTTGGTGCTTGGCCCCTATGGCACCTAAGAGCCTGCCCTCTCTGGCTTGAAGATAATTTATTGCCAAACTCGTTTAAAAGTGAGAGTAAAAACAGACTTAGCACTTCTTTTTTCTGATTTACCATGAGGCTGAAGTCCATCTCTTGCAACAAGAAATCACTCTTTGGGACAACCGGGGTGAAGATCTCACCCTACGTCACATCTCAGGGACCAAAAGCATGAGATGAAAAGTAAGTCTTTCACCTCACCTTGTCTGGCCAAAAAGGCATTTGAGCTTTCATCAGTCTTATAGCAAAAATCCCCAGATTTCTTATTTTCCTTAAAAAATCATGAACTGCCTGTGAATACAGGGTCCGGTGAGATGTAGAGTGATCATTTAATTTATCTCCTGGGGAGTAGCACTGCTTATAAAGTATTGGGTGACCATCCTGGGCAAACCAGGACACAGAAGAACTCTAATTATTACAGAGAAAAATATGGGAAACAATTTTTTAACAGTGCCTTACAATAAATAGCAGCACCTTATTTGGAGATCTCTGCTCCTGCAGTGGCACTGTGGGGCAGTATCCTGCAGTTACGGAAGAGGAGGAAGTGGGTTTCATCCCAGGCCATATTTCACTGAGTTAGAATCTCATTTCCTATCCTTGGCATATTTTAGCATCCGCGTGACAGTGAGATACGTGCAAAGCTCTGAGACTGTGATTTCTGGCTCGTTCCCTTTGCTCCCCAAAGAGAACCCCTACCAATCAGTGAGTTCCTCTGACCTGGGGTCTGGTGGGCGGTGAGGCTTCGGGGCACCCACCTGGGTGTTCCTGATGCAAAGCCCATCTCCGGGAGCCTTGGGACGAGAAATGTTTGACCAAGATTAATGTCCCCCATGGCCATATGGGCTCTGTGTTAGCTGTGTGTCAGTCTGTACCCTTCTTAGTCTAAAAAATGTATTTTAAAAACAAATTGCGTGGTGCGCTCACCAGCTTGCAGCACACACATGAGCAGGTGCTGCTGGCTGTGATAAGCAGGTGGCCTCTCTGTCCACAGTGGTGGGAACCTGAGCCCAACTCTGCTTACATCTGTGTTAATTCAGAGCCAGCCTCAACCCGCATCCCTGGTTAGTGGCCACAGCCCTGGAAGAGGAGGAAGGGGATGACGGGCAGCACAGCTATGCTGAGGCAACAGGGGCCTTCCCCAGTGGGAGCCGGCAGCCTCTATCTAAGGGGATTTGGGCCCATGAACTGCGTCATCCTGGGCACTTGTGCCTCTCTACCATGCTCCTTCAAGTCAGACTTCCTGTCTGCCAGACCTTAGTTTCTCCACTCACACCCGCATAGGAGGGCCATGTCCACCTGTCGTTGTCAGTTTAGGGACTCAGGATCCGCCACCCAGCTCTGATCTCTGTGCTCTTCTGATTGCTTGTTAGCTCTGTGGCCCTGGAGAGTAACCAAGCTCATGTGGTCTCAGATAATTGACTAAGGGACATGCATCTTCCCGCCGCACTCAGGAACATCAGTTTGAGGGTGGCGCTTCCCACGCTCACTCCTGGGCCACGTAGCCCAGAAGTCTTCAGGAGCGGGGCTCCTTCCTAAGTGCGATCCTCGTAGACCTCACTGGGCACACGGGAGCTTCCCTGGGGTGCAGCAAGTGGGGAAGGAAGTTCTTGCATGGAGAACAGTCTCCAGCATTCCAACCCCAAAGACTCTGAGCACCCGCAAAAAGGAGTGGCCAAAGCGATACGCTAAGAACCTAAGTGAAGAACAGCAAAGTAAACCAAGGTAAAAGGAAATAAAAATAAATAATCAATATATAGTAAGATAATTTACAATCAATATTTAAATAATGAATGAATGAAATTGGAAATAGACAATTGAAAGAATTAACAAAGAAGTAATATACTGTTGTAAAATGAACGTAGATTATCGTTATATACTGTACTACCACAGAGTATTCTTCAGGAGATGTCGGCAGGTAAAGTAAGACAGAAAATGTGCATGCATCATGCTACCACTTATTTAAGAAACAGGAATTTATGAAAATGTACATATACCTTATTTTTTTAAGTAGTGGAAGGACAAACCATTGAAAACTGAGGAAAGGCAGAATGAAGTACAAAAAAAACACAAATAAAAGACAGACTTTTCTGAATATACTTGGCCTTGGAGATTTGACTTTGGAATCCAGTAAATAGTTTACATGATTATAAAACACAATTTATAGGAAATCGCTCTTTTGAAAGCTTTAACCTGTTAGTAATCATATTTTTATTGGTAGTGTATATAATATTCTTCATGGTAACCACTAAGGACAGATTTAAAAAAACATAACTAAAATGTGAACATATTTTGATAAAATACTATTATTCACTCTAAGAAAGGACTTGAATATTATTTATCATGTTTATTTCTGGGTACACTGCCATTTCATTGCCATTTCAAATTATATATTTTAAATGTATTACTGGTAACATAGTAATGCTAGCTTATGAACATCTAGTTTTTCTTATACACGAAATCACATCCACCCAACTAGTTAAACAATTTTACTAATAATAGCTTTTTTTGGTAAATTTGTTTTTTTGGTGATTCTATTTTGGCAATCATATTAGTCATGTTTTTTGGTCTTTTATTCTTTTGTCCTACTGTTTCTTTTATTTTATTATGCTTTCTAAGATGTGTGCTATAAACTTGAGGGGAAGCAGGGTCCCTGGACATCTGGTCTTATTTCTGATGTTTAAGGGAATCCTTACGCAGATTTTTGTTAATCAAGAAACTTAACAGACTAAAGAAAATTTCCTTCTATTTCTGATTTACTAAAAATATTCTTATCCTAGATCTTATAAAATAATTGTATGCATCTACCAAAGTCATTTTTTTTATTCGTTTTTTTTTTTTTTTTTTGTGGGTACCAGGGGGTCGACCTCAGGACCTCGCGCGCCAACAGGCACCCGTGCCACTGAGCGATATCACCGGCCCCTTTTTCGTATGTGGGATCCGGGAGTCGAACTCGGGCCCTCGCGCTTGCAAGGCAGGCGCTTACGCCACTGAGCCATCTCACTGGCCCCCAATTTTTTTTTTTTATTCTTATTTAGCTGGAAAGAGAGAATTACATTAACAGATTTTTATAAAGTTAAACCAGTCTTGACTTACTGGAATAAGTTCAATTTAACAATGATTGCTTTATATATTACTGAATTCTACTTGCCCATATTTTGCTCATTATTTTTGCACTTATTAACATATTATGTTAATAAGTGAAATTAGCCTGTAGATATTCTGTCCTTGTCTATTTTTGTTATCAAAACCTTATCATTTTTTTAAAATAAGATGGGGAATAGTCACTCTATTTTCTAATTTCTGGAATAATTTTCATATGACTAAAAAGAATCTTGAAAGTTTTTCAAGTTTATTTGCAATACCGTCTTGGAGTGTTTTCAATTGAAAGATTTTATATGTATATTTCTTCATGAGCACATTTTACTAAGTATTTATTTATAGAACTTTTTGTATTGCGTGAATTTGTTGATGTAAAGCTATTTATTTTAATCCCTTGTTTCCTTTGAAGATTTTTCTTTGAAATCTTCTGAAGTTATGAAGACGTTTCCTGTTGGCTCACACAGATTTTTACCTGGCCATCACCCTGAGTGCCCCCTGGCAGGTGCAGCCTTGGAGGAACTTTCAGGCCCTGCTCCTGCCCACACTGGTGCCATCCTCAGAGCTGTGGGTTCCGGTTAAGCACAGCCCTTCCGGGCAAGCCCATGGCTCTCCTCCCTAAACATGGGCTCGGGGTCCCTCCCAGGCTCCCCGCACTCTGCAAGACCCAGGGCCGCCGAGGTCTCTATGCTGCTGTCTGTGTATCAGAACATCCATGGGTCTGCACAGGTGGGTTTCCAACACCCCTCCTAACACACGTCTTGAAGCTGAGGCCGCTTCCTGAGTGTTTACATCAGTCTCACCCCATGCACCTCACCTCCTCCCTTTGAAATGGACATCTTTGTGCTTTCCTCCTAAGGATGGAAGGCTTAAGTGGAGTCACATGGTGAGCATTGAGTTTTCCCTATAGTAGAACTGTAAATAGTCACTCCTGATGGTTATGCACAAACGTGCCCAGGATACCTTATCTCTTCATCCTTAGGCACTGCTTTTGTATTTGCTCACACACTGGGTGAGATCCTGGCTGGATTTCTGCAGGAGGTCACAGGCTTCCTGACTGTCTAAGCTGGAGGTCTCTGTGCAGGTGTGTCAGCCACCAGGTCCTCTCCATTAGGGCCAGCATTCTTTCACGCAGCATGAAAGGAGCATTTATTTCAAAGCCTTCAAGCAGATGCTTTATTTAGGATGTTATGGCTTATGTCTAGATGTCCCCCCAAAGCCTCATGCACTCATGGGTGGGGCTTTTGGGAGCTGGCTGGATCTAGGGTGTAATACTGGGATTGACTAAGGGTGTGATGCTGGGATTAAGATTGTCCCACCTGGGTGAGGGTGGCACCTACCAAAGGGCTGGTAGCCCAGATGGAATATAAAGGGACAGAAAGAAGGCTGCTGCTGCTGCTTCTGGTGGTTGTTTCTTGTTGCCTCCTGCCTGTCGTGCTATGGACTGTTTCTCCTCTGTGATGCTCCTCTGCCATGTTGCTCTGCCTTGAAGCAAGCTGGTTATGGACTGAAACCTCTACAAACTGTGAGCTAAATAAACCTTTCCCCGTTTAACCTTGGGTGTCAGGTATTTTGTCTCAGCAATGAGAGAAAAATAACTAAGACAAGGTTTGAGAAGCATCACTTTATTCTGACCTTCACTCAATGATGGCAGCAGCATCTCTAGTTTAACTCAGGTGCTCCTCTTCCCTGCCAGGTCCAGCAGTATTCCCTGCTCTTTAGCTCTGCTAGGATGATGGGTTTGAGAAAATCGCATGTCTGGGGAGGGGAACAATTAGAACAGTAGACAGAGTATGTATATGCAAATCTCTAAGTGCACAAATTATGATGGATAGTTGCTCTAATATATGAATTAGTTATAAATGTATTTTTGTAATTTCACTAAGGTTGGGGGAGATCTACTTCGTGCAGCATTAACTTCACTGATATGTTTCCAAACCCCCACAAAACACAAGTACATGTCAAAAATGAGTCAGATTACGATATCTACTTTATGGGTGATAATTCTAATTTCATGATTGCCATCACAAACCCAAGCAAAATGAATCTCACCATTTCAGCAAAATCCCTAGGGAGCAAATGCATTCATTCCAGGCAAAGCTCACATTTTGGTGGATTTGTTCTTGGTTGCCCCAAAGGAGCCCAGCTGTGCACCTTCCCTTTCCCAGGCAGGAATGCTTTTGAGTCAGAGGCTGGGCATGGCCACTTGGGGTTAACTTGTAAATGAGGCAGGGAAATTCACCTTTAAGTTTCAAAGTGATTCTGTGCCTGTTTCCATAAGAGATTCATCAGCTCTGCTATTTCAAGGGTCAATTTAAACTTCTTTTATCACCTCATTTCTGGCCTCCTAGATTTCATTTCTCTCTCTCTCTCTCTCTCTCTCTCTCTCTCCCTCTCTCCTCTCTCTCTCTTTCTCTCTCTCTCTCTCCCTCTCTCTCCCTGCTTCTGACTCCATCCTCCTTTAAGACCCTGATTTTCTTAGTTACTTTTCTCATTGCTGAGACAAAATACCCAACACCCAAAGTTAAAAGAGGAAAGGTTTATTTTGGCTCACAGTTTGTAGGGTTTTCAGTTTATAGTCAGCTGGCTCCAAGGCAGGGTGGCATGGCAGAGGGGAATTGGAGAGGAGAAACAGTTCATGGGAAAGTAGGGCAGGCAGAAGATAGCAAAGTAGCAAAATAACAAACAGCAAAGTAGCCAAGCAGCTTTTTTATGCCCCTTTACATTCTATCCAGGCTACCTGTATTTGGGTGATGCCATTCACATCCTGGGAGGGGCAACCTTAATCCCAGCATCACACACCTTAATTCAAGCACCTTCAAAACTCTTCACCTATGACCACATGAGGCGTTGGGGGAAACATCTAGATATATGCCATAACATTCTGCCCCTGCCCCCGCAAAAGGCTCATGCATATCCCTGTATGAAAAAGGCATTTAGTTCATCTCTAAGAGTTGCCAAAGTCCTAGCAGTTTCAGCACTGCTGAAAAGTCCAAGTCCAAAGTCTCCTCTGAGATTTAAGGCAAACTCTTAGCTGTGAACCTCCTATACACATGGAAAGTTAAACACTTCCAACATACAATGGCACAAGATAAACATTCCCATTCCAAAAAGGGGGATAGAAAGGAATGGGATCAAAGCAAGTCCAAAATTCAACAGAGCAAACATTAAGTCCCAGAGTTCCTTGTCCAGCATCCAAGGCAGTCTGTGGCAAGATGTGAACTCCAAGGGGTTTTCGGTGGCTCCACTTCTATGGCACTGTTGATGGTTGTAGCTCCCATGGCTTCTTGCTTGGGCTGGCTCTGCTCACTCCTTGCATATTTCCTCAGATGATCCATGTTCCTGGCTTCTCCAATCTTCTGGGGTCTCTACTGCACATTCAGCTTCACACTCACAGCCTCACACACTGCCCTCTTAGAAGCACCCTCCCTGGCCTCCCAGGTTTTCTTCTGAAATTGGTGTGGAAGCCTTCCTGACCCCGCAACTCTTGCATTCTGTGTGCACCTAAAACCAGCACCATGTGGATGATGCCCAGGTCTGCCACCAGCTGGAGCAGTAGCCAGGCCTCCTTGTCTCTTGGCTGTAGGGGTCAAGTGTCTGGATCACTGAGAACTCTGATCCCAATCCCAAAAAACAAATTCTCTAAGCTGCTGCCATTCTGGAATATAGTGCTCTGGGGCTCTCTTCTTAAAGCAAGATCTTTCACCTTTGCAATTTTGAGGCTACAAAGGCTGGAGTTCTGCTGGCTCTTGTGATGTCCTCAAGCCATCTTTTCCATTGTCCTCTTACTTCTCTGCAACCAAATTCTCCTCTGCTCCATCTTTGCAATCCACAACTTTACTGGAGCTTCCTTTCTGGCCAAACTCAAAATGTTTTAATCACTTTTCCAGGCTCACTGCTCTTGGTTCTCAACATGGATAGCCCTCAACAGTAGCCATGCCACCACCTCAACATTAGGCTGCCTTGAAATTTCTTCCACCAGATTAATTAGTCTGTCACACTTAATGTCAGGCTCAGGCAAAATCTCTGGACAAGTGCAAATTGCAGACAACTTTTTTGCAAAAGCATAACACACATGATTTGGAGTCCAACAGCCAAAACAGTCCTTGTCCTAACTGAAACCTCTTGAGTCTGGACTTTACCAGTTACATTTCTATCAGCATTCTGGTCTTCTGAACTCTGACCAGAATCTCTCACTGAGTATAGCTTAAAGTATTCCAGGGCTGCCTCTTTAGCCAGCATCTCCAAACCTTTCCAAATTCTTTCCACAAACCAGTTCCAAAGGCTTCTGAGCCTCATGGTCAGATAACATCATGGCAACAACCTCACTTCTGTACCAAAATCTGTCTTAGTTATTTTTTCTCATTGCTAAGACAAAATACCCAACACCCACAGTTAAAGAAAGGAAGGTTTATTTTGGCTTACAATTTGTAGAGGTTTCAGTCAATACCTGGCTCCAAGGCAGGGTGGCATGGCAGAGGAGAAACAGTTTGTGGCAAATGGCAGAAAAGTAGTGAAGTAACCAAGCAGCTTCTCTCTGTCCCTTTGTATTCCATCCAGGCTACCCACATTTTGGGCAGTGCAACCCACACGCTGGGTGGGGCACCCTTAATCCCAGCACCACATCTTTAATCCCAGAATCACACACTCTAATCCAGTCACCTTTGAAACTCCCTACCTATGACCACACGAGGCTTTGGGGGAGACACCTAGTTACAAGCCGTAACACTGGTCCTAGCAGCTACCTCTGGAACCTCCACTGAAATCTGCATAAACCCCAAACTTCCCTGCCTGTTAGGGGAGGAAGGACGATAGCAGAATCCTTGTCTTCTCCTGGGCTTAGTTTAAACCAGCACTTTCTTCCTTCTTATACTGAGTAATGTTTGTCTCCAAAAGGTATTTGTACATTCTCTAATGCTTGAGTTTGTTAATACATGAGAATGTTTACTTGTTGTCTTAAAAAATAAATAAATAAATAAATAATTTAAAAAAAATTTAAAGCAGATTGCAAGACATAAGTGTACTATATATTTATATGTAATATGATCCCACTTGTATGCCTATATTTTATCTCTGCACACTGGAATTATAGACGTTTTTCTTTCTCTTTATCTATATTTTCTCCAATACCGAACACATATTAATTTCTAATCATTTGTTTCAATGTTGGCTGGGTGGGCACTGGCCCAGAGGTGGAGGCTCAGGAGAGAAGCTCTTCTCAGTTTGGCTCTGCTGACCAAACTGTCTCCAAGGATGCACCGAGGCAATGGCCCAAGGGAATGCAGCAGGGGTTCCTGTGGGCTGGAATAAGGAGAAGTGGTGATGGCCCTGACCGCAGCATGTCGCTGGGTATCTGCTCAGTGTGCACCCAGGCATGCATGAAAGAGTTTGCCAAATTGAATATAGCTCTTAAGAACCGACTTATGAGGTCCTACCAGGCACCGTCAAAGATTCCCTCCCCAGCACACTAGAAAGCATTCTCTGATGGCAGATTGATCCCTGACAAATTATTTATAGGGCATTGGTTCACATACTCTAAATGATATGAATACTTCTAATTATATCCAAACATGCCAAATGTCACTACAAACTGTGCTGAGGGTTCATGTTGCCAAATGTCTTGCCCTAACAAAGAGGAGGTGGCTGCAGCATCAGCACATTAGTTTCTATATGAACAGGACTGATCCTGGTGTCTCATCTCCACCAAGAGCCCAAAGGTAACTCCTGGGGGCCTTGGAACCCCGAGGACCCCAGAGGGCAGAAAGCACTAAGCATGTGGGTATCTCTGAGCGTGAAATTCTCCTCTCAACTTTTTGTTTTCATAGAGCCAAGCTTTAGGATAGGGAAATTTTAGTTCTGTAACTATATTCCCGGAATTACAAAGCATCACTAATAAGAAACTTCTTGTTTAAAAAAAATAAAAATAAAAAAATAAACCAGCACTTTCTTCCTTCCCCCTGCACAATGCTTCCCTCCAAACGGCCCTTCCCTCCCTGGGCCACATGCCACACCCCACAGGTTGCTTCTCCACCTTTCCAACCACCACAGATACTAACACTTTCCTCTCCGCAGATGCAGTTTTGAAACATGTGTGTCTACCAGGCTTTATCACTAATCCACTTTCAAATATCTTTGGCAAATACACGGTCAAATGCCAATCCTACATTCTCAGCGTAAGAATGCCTGATATCATCCTCCCAGTCAAAAGCAGAGGAACTTGAATTCTTGTCAGCCTCCGCAGCCTCTTCATTGAATTTCATTCAGATTTTTATATCAGACTCTTGTCTCATAATTTGCTACTACTGGTTATTGTTTCTCCTCTCAAGCTAGAGAGAGAAAACTGAAAAAGTAAAACCTGGCAGTTCATAAGGAAAAGTATCTAGGAACTTTGGAAAATCTTAGACATCTGAAATAATGCCTATTAAGCTAGATCTTTGATTACTCTGAAGTTTAAAAAAAAAGCATCTCAGAAAAGTGTAATAGAACAAATTTTAGGACAATCATTGGACACCATAGATGTTGCAGTGTAACCATGATGCAGTCACAGTTAAGACAATTGTAAAATGACAGCAGACAAAGCGGAGATTATGTGGGACAGAAAGCCTGTCTGGTTCCTGGGGTGGGGAGGGATGCACCAGGTGATTCTGAGATGCAGCCAGGTTGAAAACCGCCATGCGCACTGTAGGCTAGGAGTTCTCGTAGTTCTCCTCTACGTGTATCAGCATCGCTCCACGGAGTTGTTAAAATACCAAACACCAGGCCCTGGCTCCCGGGTTTCCTGCAGAACAGGACTGGGATAGGATCTTGCCTTGCCTCTACAAGGCTCCTGGGTTAGGTGGAGCCTCCTGGCCTGGGGTCCCCATGCTGGGCACCTATGGTGACCACGTCCCTGTCATCTCCACCAGACTGAAACCTCCGTGCAAGATGGCATCACTGTCTCCTTCAGTGGGAGCCCATGTCTTGTTCATAGCGGCCACTTAGACGATGCATGGTGTTGTAAACCAGGACAGAGGCTTCTTCTAGCTTAGGACGGGGTCGCAACACAGGGACCCATAAGCCAAAATGTGCTTTGTTCAGCTCACCCGCCCACGACAGCAACACAGTGCAGAGTGCATGCGGGCCGCTCCCCTCGCACCGGCAAGGTGGCTGTGCACCACGGCTCAGCTCATCCCCACGCAGCACCGGAGAGGAGCCTGCCGCACGCTGCTGGCCAAGCCAAAGACCAAAGTTCAAAATCTGCACTACGGTTTCTACTGCGTGCAGACTGCTTCTGGACCATCAGAAGTTGAAGCGCTGTAAGACAGGGCCCTCTGCATGTTTGTTTTCTTATACAAATCGGTGGTGGTTGAGTTTGATGATCACAAACACAAGTCCCAGAGCTCAGTTGTGTCCTTGGTGGCCCCAACCTGAAGTTTCTGAACTCTCCAGCCTGCTGTAGGACCTGACCCAGGGGTGCATTGGTCCCCCGAGTTCCCAGGCTGAGTCAAATGACTGGACCTGAAACCAGGGTGTGCATCTGTCCTCTCACCATACCTTCCCGTGTTAAGCCATGGAAATCCTCTTTCACCATTTTTTTTCTAATTATTTCAGGCAAATTATTCATGTCTTAGGTTTTTATTAGTTATTTGGGAAAGGAGGCTTTTAAAAAATTCTTTAATCTTTAGATTGAAAAGAAAACGGATCCTGACTTTAACAGTAAAGTTGTGCAGCCTAATGGGTGCCGTCGCTGTGCCTGCTTCCTCCCTGCGGGCCCAGGGAGCGCGTTTCAGGAGCTGACCAGAACCGTTCTCCATTCAGCCCAGGTGGCTGCAGGTCAGCGGTGCAGCAGCGGCAGGGGAGGCTGCAGTCCAGTCCAGGAGAGACGCGGGCCTCCCCGCAGGGAAAGGAGTGCTTTCCCTTCTCCTGAGGATGCTCTTAAGGAACAAAAACAGAAAGGAGACGCAAATGATGAGACGTCCCATTCAAGAGACGCTGGGAACAGAAAGGCTTCCTTTATAACATTCACTGGTTGTTCCAAGAGGGCAAATTTAGCCAGAAAGTGTCCCCGACATCTGCTGGCTGGCCAGTGCTTCCAGCTCCACAAACCACCCTGCCTCGATCTGGGAGCGCGAGGCCGGCAGGTCTCCTGGGCAGTGTCTCTCAAGTGGCTCTTCGCTTGCTCCGCTGTGTGCCCGTCCACCACTCTGACCCCTGCAGATGCCAGAGGTAAGAAGCAGTTGCGCTCCTGAAAAGGCACTTGGCGCATCTGTGCAGACCGTCCCCAGCAAGTGTCACCTCTGGCTGCTCTACCAATGGGGCATTGTGTGGGTGTGTTGTGTGCGTATGTGCCTGTGTGTGTGTGCCTGTGTGTGTGCCATTTGTGTGTTTAGCATCCTGTCTTGTCTTTGCCTTCTGTTGCAACATAAAGGATTATGATAATTGATCTATGAGTATGCAATATTACTTTTGAAAAAAGGTTTACCAGCTCCTCATTACAACTCCTTAGGTTTTCATAGCTTGCAAAGAATATGTTCTCTTGTAAAATAAGTTAAAAAAAAAAAAAACCTCATTGGGCAGGTGAGATAGCTCAGCGGCATAAGTGCCTGCCTGGCAAGCGCGAGATCCTGAGTTCAACTCCCGGTACCCACATACAAAAAAAAGGGCCGGTGATATCGCTCAGTGGCACAGGCACCTGCTGGTGTGCGAGGTCCTGAAGTCAACCCCCGGTACCCACACACACAAAAAAATACACCTCTTTGATTTTTAGATGGGCAGTGGTTAGTTAGGGTGCACAGACTGACTTCTATTCAGGAATACCTTGGGGTTCTCTTCAGATGGACCAGTGTTTGTCTTGTTAAGAGCTATGGTGAGATAAGTTTAATCTAAACAAGGTATTTTTACTTCACTATGTTTTAGATTATATTTTCTGAATCACTTCCATCTTAAATGAAAGAAAGATGTGCATTTCGCCAATTTATTTCTAAACTGAATATTTTGTTTCATACATCTTTCTTTCAGAAACTACATCCCTGGAAAAGCATATTTTTCCCTTCTTTCTCTCTCTGTGTGAAACTTTCCTATTCTTCTAAGTAATGTCTTTGTGGATGCCTGATTTGGGCTTGACTTTTATGCCCAAATAAACTCCATTTTCAAATAAGTATCCATTTACCCTCAGAGTACCATAGAATATGTGTAGCTAAAATGTTCGTTTAACGCGAGAGCGAGATGTAGGAAGAGACCAAGTTTGAGAGGGACAGAGGCATTATCTCGGTGCTGTCTGGAGCGGTTCGGGGTGGACGGATAATTGCATCTCTCTCTGCCCAAGGCATGTTGTGAAGATTAGATTAATTCATACGTATCAAGCAAGTGTAAGGGTGCCAGCCCCTGCACCCGCTCAATAATTGTTAGCCAGATTATTATTTAAAAAGAACATGGAATTTAAAATAGCATTGACAGCCAGTGTTTTGTGATGCAGGGATACGGCCAAGGATTATAACTGCTGATTTCGCATTTATTTTAAATACCCTACTCTTCCCTTGCCTCCCTACCCGCGTTATTCTAGAGAGAAGCCCATCTGTTGCGCACGCAGGGAGCCGGACAGCCGGTCCCTCTGACGGTTTACCCAGCCTAGGAGATGGTGGCCCTGAAGGCACGGGCACTGCAAATAAGAAGAAAAAGCAATTCTGGAGGCTGTGCTTCCTCGAGCTGGGTTTGCCGCTCACTGGCCAGCGGCCTCTTTGAGAGGGTCTTCTGTCCCCACTCTGGCTCTTCGCTAATTGGGATGAAAAGCTAATCTCTCTTGGGCTGAATGCAGCTGGGTTTGGGGAGCAGTGCTGTATTTGAAAGATCCCGGGCAGTCTGGGTGCGGGGCACTGACCAGGGTGTGGGGCACTAACCGGATTGAGCTCGTTAGCAAATCCGCAAGCCCTGCTGCTGCCGCAAGCAGGATAAAATACACCAGGCTGGCACACACCCCACGGGCCCCTCCAGCAAGCCTCCATAATAAAAAGGCATTAATAATCTCATTGGTCACACAACACAAAGGAAGGCTAGCGGAAGTCAAACGCTGTCATTTGTCGCGACTAGAAAGGCATAATTAAAATAAGTGCCATGTGATTAACCTTTGTGAAATTAATCTGGTATAAAAATAGTGGCACAAAACAAGGAAGACAGACTCTTAAAGCGAATTTAATACAATAGCCAGCTGTTGCGTGGACTTGGATCAAATTCCGTGTGCTTGTGAGATGTTAACTTCGCAATAGCAAAGAGCAATCGGCAAAGTTGGGGGGGGTGGCGGTGGCTAGGACAGCAGCAGGCCACAGAGAGCGGTGTGCTCAGCGCTGTTGCACAGGACTTTGGGGTCCCTCACGGGCTTTGAGACCTGGCTCTTCAGTTCAGCGCCCAGGCCTTGAGCAATTTTCTTTATCTTTCAGTAACCCAGTTTCTGCCTCTATAAAATGGGGCTATTCATATATGTCACGTGATTCTTGTGAAGATTAAATAAGGTTGTAGAGCCAGGCATGGTGACATATGCCTCTAACCTTAGCACGCCCGGAGGCTGAGGCAGGAGGATTGAAATTTGCAGCCCAGTTTGGGTAACTTAGCCACTTAGCAAGATCCTATCTCAAAATAAAAAATAAAAAAAAGGTGTGGGGATGTAGCTCAGTGTGAAGGCCCTGGGTTTAATCCCCTACACACACACACACACACACACACACACACACACACACACAAAACAGAAGAGAGGCGAGAGGGAAGGAAAAGGAGGAGGAGAGAGAGGAAGAGGAAGAAGCACTGTGTATGTGAAACTCCCGGCAGGCAGCAGGTGTGATGCTCAGGGCACCTCAGTGCTGCTGAGTGTGTGTCACACGAAGTCCTTGCCACGGAGCAATACAGTTCACTCTGCACCGTGACCTCGAAGGCGTCAGCACTGGACAGCGGTGTCCTTCCGGGCCAGCAGTGAGGGCCTTACTGTCCATTGAGAGGGACCACGACAGGCCAGGGCCAAACGCACTCCAAGAAGGTTGCATCGCACAGGTGCAGGATAGGCTCTGACACCTGCGGGTGACCTGGCCAGGCATCGGGGGCTGCAGAGGACAGGGCTGACCCACTGTGGAGGTGACATTCAGAGGCTGCTGCTTTTACTACTTGGGGATGTATGGATCCTGCGATCACCGTCAGGTTTTGCAGGAGAAATGTCCCCTGTTTGAGAGCTCTGCTGCCGCCTCAGCTGTCACACAGGGTGGGATAAGTGGACAAGGCTGTGGCAGGAGGGCGCTCGTCCTGGGGCTGTGATTTAAGGAGTGACCCAAAGGCCACCAATAGCACAAATACTATCTTCATATTTTACAAATCAAGATTGAAGCCACCACTTGCACTCTCGGCTAAAGATGGACTGGTGTTGGTCATTTTTACTTCCTTCAGTGTCCAGATGCAGCCTCTGGTCCTGGCTCCAAGGTGGCTCGGCCACCCCCGCCCAGGCTCAGTGTGGGGAGCAAGCAGGACACAGCTGAGAACAAAGCAGCTGGTGAACTATCACGCGGTGCTGAGGACACGCTAAGGACAGACTTGTGTCAAGACACACAGGTACAGTGCCCGTGTGGCTGGCAATGTGATGACAGGGACAGAAAGGCCAGCAGCAAGTGGGCACCGGGCTGGAGTTGGCTAGGCGAAAAACTCGTAAGGCCCAGGCAACATCTGGAGCGAGGGTCTGTAGTTCCGCTGTCATGGCTGCCTCAGTGTCCTGATTAGATTAAAAGCCTACACCTTTCACGGTCATTGTGACTTTGGGGAGGAGCCAGAGGTCACACAGTGCCAGATCCAGTGAATAAGGTGGACGAGGACACAGCGCCATGTTTTCACGAGCTGCCTTTCCTTCGGATGGTGGTTGGCAGCAGTATTCACTGTATTTTTGGTCATATCTCATAAAGACCTTCAGGAAAGAGGACTCCAGAGCTGCCGCAGAAAGTGGCAAGAATGATGGGATGAGTGTGTCCAAAGGGAGGGGGAGGACTCTGAGGGGGATTCTTGCAGTGTGTCTTTTACTGTAATACATTTTGCAATTTTAAGCATTAGCCTTATATTTCAATCACTCCTCACACTGCAACACAACATGAAAATGAGAACAGACTTTGGAGCCAGCCAGACCTGACTCTTTCCTGCCGGACACGTCACACGGCTGCTTTGCTGCCTTCCTTGCCGGTAGGATGGGACCATCTCAGTAGCTTAGAGACAGAGTTGGTGATGCGTTCTCGTCACCCCGATCCTTGGTCTGCATTGGACACGGCGCATGGAAGCTGCTATTATCATGTGGCATACTCAGTACAAACCATCCCCTACCAACTCCCTTAAAAAACACATGGTCGTATCTAAATAAGTTAAATGTGTCCCTTCCTTATGCTATTAAGGGCTCAAATTAGAAAACTTAACTACACTTGAAATAGAAAGATTTTTAAGTTTTCCCTTTAGGAAGAAATGTAACATAGCATTGAAATAATAAGCTGCAGAAATAGGTGCCTGCAGTGTTAGTGACCACCTGGGCAGCGAAGGACAGGTGACCAGTGAGCGAAGGCGGCCAGGGCCAGGGCCAGGGCCCCGGAGACGAGCAGGAGATCAGGCTTTGCTGCTGGACTTTCTGGTACTTTTAATAATGTTTCCTGTGTTTCTGCGTTATGGGGATATCCCCAAGGTGAGTGGCAACATCATAACTCAGAGGCTCTGGGTTCAAATCCCACTCCCAACGCAAATCTGCGTGTGACTCGAGGCGAGTTCAATTAACTCATCTGAGCCTTGGTCTCGCCCACTGTAAATCGTGTCACAGAGGGCTTCGCACTGCAGCCTGTCAGGGGCACTTAAGAAAGATGCGGGGCTTGCGTTGCTTTGCTACTCTCTGCAATACATCTTCATTTTATGTTCCTCTCCTTCCCAGCTGTGCTCCTAGGAAGCAGCTAGGATTTCTCTTTTAATCAGGCAGGCATGTTTTATCATCATTGAAAGTGTAAAAACTCTATCAGTTAGCATTGGATATTTATGGCAGGTTAATCTGATCGGAATATTATTTCATGAATACAGGGGAAAATCACCCTTTTAACTAATGAAATGTATCTGTAATAGAGCTGTATTTTTGAAGGTGCACCATCAGAAATAGCCACAGTGCCATTCGGGGGCACACAGGGCTCCCCAGCCGTGTCTCTCTCCTCAGTCCTCTGTATCTTTGACCCAAGTGAAAATTCCTCTTTACTGGAAGAAAGTTTGATATAAAGAAAAACAATCTCTGCTTGTTACGGTTTGGATCTAGATGTCCCCCAAAAGCCTCACGTGCTTGGAAGTAGGCTTTGGGGAAGTGACACGATCATGGGGTGCTATAGCTGACTTGCTGGTAGGAGGCGGGGCCTGTTTGGGGGTGGTCACAGGTGTGACCTGGAAGTGTGCTTTCTTGTTCCCAGATTCTCCCTTCTCTCTCTGCTTCCTGGCTGCCATGGACCAAGCAGGTGTCCTCCTCCAGGCCCTTCCACCATGCTGTTCTGCCTTGGAGCTGGCTAACTACAGACTGAACCCACTCAAGCCATAAGCCAAAGTAAACCTCTCCTCCTTTAAGTTGTTGGTGTTGGGTATTGTGTTCCAGCAATAGGAAAATGACTAAGAAACCACTACTTCTCCATCTAAGAAAAAAATTCCCAAACTAGCCTTTCACCTTGGTGTATCTTAAAGGTATCACAAAACCTTTAATTAAAAACCTTCATCCCAGAACTCTGGGAGGCTGAGGCAGGAGGTTTGAAAGTTTGAGTGCAGCCTGGGTGGCTCAATGACTTCTAGAGACTCTGTCTCAAATTTAATTTTTTTTTTAAAGGGTGGGGTATAGAGCTCAGTACAAAGGACCTGGGTTCAATTGCCACAAAAAATAAAAACAAAATGTTTAGTGCCTCGGACAACCATCCTGACCATCCCCTGGAGGGGGCAGAGGATGTGTGGTAATGTGTAACACCATTCAATCTGGCAATTTTCTCTCTGCCATGTCACTGGACTGCGACCTCCCAGGGCAAAGTCCACCCTTCTCCCCCATCAGCATCTCCAAGGACACTATGCAAATGCAAACCCTAGAGGCTCAAAGAAACTGCTGGACAGACCGGTGGGGTCCCTGGGGCTGCCCCATGTTGTCACAGCTCACTGCCACCCGGCCCAGGCACGGAGGTGAAACATGTGTGAGGGGTTGGTTTCTCCATTTTCCCTTCTCATCTGCCTCTCCCTCCTCCTCTCCTCTCTTCCTCTCTCCCCCTTCTTCCCCTTCCTTCCTGGCCTTTCTCTCTTTTCAGCTTTTGCCATAGGCCACCCAACTCTGCCACTGTTGTACCAAAGATAGCATGTAAATGGTGGCTGCGACAGTGTCCCGAGGAGACCTTGTTTACAAGAGCGAGCAGCTGGCTGGTTTGGCCCATGGGTTGTCTTTCACTAGTGCTGGTTCTCATCTGGCCAAGAGATTCTGTGGCTGGAGGCCCCGGGCCAGTGGTGGCAAACCTGTGGCACACGTGCTGCAGTGGGCTGTTCGTATCACTAAAAGCTCTAAAAGGTTTGCCATCACAGTGCCTAGGCCCTAAAGGAGGGAAGTCACTGAGTATCTTACCAGGTCAGACTTGTATTATAAAGGATTTCGTTTTCTTTGTTCTATGTGGCTGTGAGCTGAGACTATTTCTGGCTCTTGGGGCACTGGTTTTGTGCTTTGTTATTGAGTGGAATGGTCACACACCGTAACCACCCAGGATCGTGACAAGGCTGTACGAGAGGCCCACATGGAGGTCGGAAGACCTGGATTTCAAGGTCACCTACCTTCTCGTGTGGCTACACCTCCCAGAGCCATGGCTCCCTTTTTAATAAATTGAGAGTTTTAGACTAGATGACTTCAAACCCTGTCTGGCACTCATATCCTAATTCTACACTCTTTGTGTATTAGTTAGAACTTAGTGATGTTTGACAGATAAGAGCCTCAAAGAGAATACTCGGACATCAAGCAGCAGAGAAATGGTCTGGCTCCAGGTGAGGGGTTTGGCAGTGTGGACAGAGATGACTACACAGGTGACAGTTTCCGCAGCATGATGCTATGCACACGATTAAAACAAAATGAATGGGTGAAATCGGCAGGGTAAGCAGCAGTGGGATGGTCTGAGTACCACAAGACAGGGAAGAGTAGAAGATGATCTCGCAACCTCCAGGCTGAAGGACACGAGCAGCTTGGATGAAGAGGAGCACAGGAAGATACAGACCCCAACATGGTGGCTTGTAGTAAACCTTGAGGTCAGGGCTGCAGGCATCGGGCTGAACAGGCTTTACTTGCAGCTACATTCACTATCTCACTGTTTCCTTCCCAGTTCCTGTCATCAAGCTCCTCGCAGCAGTGTCGAGAGCACTGAGTATCTGACCCCTGTGCTTGCCTCAAGCACCTGTGGAGAAGGCCCGGGCATTGCTGAGCCTGGTCGGGGACACACTGATTCTCCCTGTATAGCCTGAGGCAGAAGTGCTCTTTGACAGGCCCCAGGACCAGCACTGCAGCCCCCTTACCACATCCTTGTATCCCTTGTCCCTTGTTCTTAGTGTCAGGGAAATGAGACGTTCTCTTGGACCTTCTTACCATTTTCAGTTAGAGTCAGTGTTTACCAAATCAACACTAGGATGGGTGGCCTGACTTCCGGTCCCAGGGATGTCAGGATGGCAAATGCTTCTCTTTGTGAGACAACTGAGGGTATTAAGGGGGGGAGTAGGTAGGCTTGGTGGTTTAGGGTGGAGCGTCAACTTGATTAGCTTTGGGATCCACCTGGGGGATTGGTGGAGGACATTTCTGGGCCTGTCTGGGTGGTCATGGAGGCCTGGTCTTGGGGTCTATGTCTGGTCCTTGCCCCTTCCTCTCTGGCATTGTTCCCTTTCTCTGCTTCCCAGCTGCCATGAACTGAGCAGCTTTGCCCAATTATACCCATCACCTTGATATTCCCCTTTAAAGCCACCTGATCCTGAACTGAATCTCCCAAAACCACCAACCAAATTAGACAATTCTTCCTTTAAATTGTGGTGTTGGGTGTTATGCCTCAGTGACAAGAAAGCTGACTAATAGACTGTACCTGACCATGTGGTTTAGAAGCCTTTGGAACTAGTTTACTGAAGGAGTTTGGAGAGGTCTGGAGAGGTAGGTTAGAGAAGCCCTAGACTGCTATAAACAGAGCTTGGTGGGTGATTCTGGCTGGAGCTCAGAAGACCAGAATGATTATAGGAATCCAGGGTGAGGAGGTTTCAGTTGGTGTTGTAGTCAGGGTTTTCAAGGGAAACAATGTAATACAGGATATGTAATTTATAGAATTTTTATAATAGTCACCCAAAGAGTCAAATGCAAAAAGAGCGCAGGAAATCTGTCCACACACTAAAGACCCCAAGAATCCAGCTGAGGGCCTGGATCCCACAGCAATGTCCTGCGTGAGTCCAGCTGAAGACCTAGAGCCCATGGCAAAGCCCCTCATGAGCCCATGACAATGTGTCATGCAAGTCTGTTTCACAGATTTACTCTGGGAAGGCCCAAAGGTCAGCGGTGGAAGCTAGAAAGTCTGCACCAGTGGGATGAAGGATCTGTGCCAGCAGGCTGAGGGATCTGCACTGAAGCCAAGAAGCAATGCTCAAGGTAAGGACCAGAGCTCCCCTGAAAAGTACCACAGCCATCCTCAGTGACAGCGAGGTCCTGAGCTCCTCCGACAATGAGAACAGCAAAGTTCCTATCAGGAAAGCCAGCACAACAAGCTTCTCCAAGAGAACCAACAGCAGCACCTCTTCCTCTCCAGTTTTCTTTTTATGTTGTTGGCAATAATCCTCAGGTGGGCCTTCCACACCCAGCACCATGCTGATTCAGTTCAGCTGGGTGTTCCAAGTTGAGCACCAGTTGTCAGTCTACCACAGTTAGGAACAAGGATTTTGTTGGCAGTTGAACTAGGGGCCATCCTGAGACTTCGTAGGTGACTGAGATTAAAGTCAGTGGACTTATTGACCTGGTGGAGGAAATTTCAAAGAAGCAGAACATTCAGGTTGTGGCAGAGGTACTGCTGGCTGCCTTAAGCCATAGTTATAGTGAGAATTGGGGGCAAATTGCAAAGTAGAAAACTGAAAAATTTACCGTGAGTTTTGGTCATGGTTCCAGAAGGAACCATGTGTAAATTTGGAGCCAAAGAAGGTGTGGTTGCTAAAGAGATTTGTGCCTTTACATAAAAACCAAGTACTTTGCACAGGGACAAGAAGAAAAATGCCTTGAGGGCATCTCAGGAATCAGCGAGAACCCACCTATAGCAGCCAGAGTGTACAAAAGTGTAAACCTTTCATTTGAGAAGAGAGTTCCTGGGTCCCTCCTGGAGAAGGGCTGCCTTAAAAATTGGTTCCCTGATATTCTTTTCACTATTTTCAGTCATCCAAGCACTCAGAGGCTGCCTTAGTCTGCCTTTTCTATCCCACTACCCCTTAGTCAGGGGCCTGATTACTGCCCACATTGGTAGCAGACCTTGGTGTCACCCATGTAGTGCTTGTTTTGCTGGCATGCAAAATGCAAGAGTTGTGGGGTCAGGGGGCCTTCCATCCAGATTTTAAAGGAAGGCCTGTGAGGCCAGGCAAGGATTCCCTGAGAGGACGGTGCAGGAAGCTGTGGGGATGAGGCTGAAAGTACAATAGAGACCCCTGGAAATCAGAGATGCCAGGAACATGGAACATCTGTTCAGGAAAGCTGTAAAAAGTGACCAGAGCTGGCCCAAGGCAGAGAGATACCTTGTGGGTTACAGCTGGAATGGGGGTGCCCAAACCATTTAGAGCTCATGTTTTACTATTGTGTGGCCTGGATGCCTGATATGGAGTTACAGGGCACAATGTCTGCCTTGCTGTGTTTTGGTCTTGCTTTGGTCTGATTCTTTTCTATCCCACTACCCCTCTCTGTTGGAATGGGAATGTTTACCTTGTGCAACTATACCTTGGGATTATGTAGCTTATTTTCTGTTTGTACAGAGGTTCACTGCTAAGTTTGCATTGAGCCTCAGAAAAGACTTGGACTCAGACTCTTGGAAAATTCTGGAACTGTTGAGATGGTGGGGGAAGGGATTGTTGTGCTTCTGGTTGTAGGTGAGAAGGCTGTACCATGCTTGTGGAATTATGAGCCTGCCATTGTATTTATTTAGAGATTGAGAATGGTTTAAGCAGGTGTGTTTGGGTATGAAGTTGACAGGAGTGGGATGTGGTGACTGGAGTGAAGTGCCAACTTGATCGGCTTTGGGATCCACCCAGAGGGTTGGTGGGACACACTTCTGGGTGTCAGAGAGCTGTGACTTTGGGTAAGAGAAGGGATGAAAAAATACAGTGAATGTTTAAATTTTATACACTTGTTACAGTAAAAAATACATTGCCAAGAATGATGGGGTAAGTGTCTTCAAAGTGAGGGAGCGTATTGTGAGGGGGATAATGGCAATGCATTTTTTTATCATAATAATTTTTTAATTTCATGGTTATTGAACATTCACCATATTTTTAGATCTCCTGTCATTCATCAAATGTTTGTGGTAATTTCTGTTGAATATGAACATGACACTGTGTCCTCATCCACTTTATTCACTGGATCTGCAACTTCTGGTTCCTCCTCCAAGTCAAAATGATCATAAAAAGTCAATAATTTGAATCATTTCAGCACACTGAGGCAACCAGGATAGCTCAACTAAAGACACTCATGAAAGAGAACTCCCAGAACGGATTCCAAAAGTAGCAAGAAGCATGGGATAAGTATGTTCAAAGTGAGGACAAGTGTCTTAAGGGGGGGTAATAGCAACATGTCTTTTCTGGCAATAAATTTAAAAAATTTTTACAATGTAAACATTCCCTGTATCTTGTAACCACACCATGTATAGCTGATTGCGGCCTTTTCTTTCTGCCATTCTTCCCCTGATCTGCTTCCCAGCCACCATGAACCAAGCGGCTCTGCTCCACTTGCCCTCCCATCGTGCTCCTGCCTTGGAGCCAGCTGACCATGGACTGAATCCCGTGAAATCACGAGTTGAGTTGAACCTCTCTTCCTTTAGGTTGTGGGTAACAAATATTGTGACCCAGTGATGGGAAAGATGGCTAATACAATAGGGGACATGAGACCAGGACTCTATAGCCACATGCTGGAGGCGCCAGGACCTCCAGTCTGTGTTCCCCAGTCTGATAAGTGGCCCCTTCCTGAACAGGATCCTGTGGAGCCCTGCGAGGCGCCACCCACACTCACCTCTTCCCTAGTGGCAGGGAACATTCCCCTCTGAGTCGCGTGGGAAGAGGATAAGCGAGTGTCCCGAAAACATTGACTCGCTGAGGAACACAGCATGAAGAACCTTTGTCAGTGCCTCCTCGGTTCACCGTGGGGCAAAGGCAATATGAGAGACCTGGTGATAGGAATAAGAGTTTGCTTAGATGTTATTGTTACTGGACACATAGAACTATTTTAATTAACAGTTTAAAGAGTTTCAAATATTAACAATGAAAACCTTTATCATTTTAAATAGCTCAGAAATTTCCACAATAATAGGCTTATCATTTTTGTTTTGTTATATTTTTGAGTTTTCATTAGCATAATCCTTTTTTTCTCCCGGTACTGGGGATTGAATCCAGAGCTTCCACACTAAGCTATATCCGCTCTTCTTTTTTAGATTTTATTTTGAGACAGGGTCTCATTAAATTGCTAAGTTGCCCAGGCTGCAATTGAACTTCCAATCCTCCTGCCTCAGCCTCCCAGAGTGCTGGAATTACAGGTATACATCATCACATCTGGAATATATTTTGCTTTCTTTATGCAGTTTTTTTATTGTAGTAAAATGTATCTAACATAAAATTTGCTATTTTAACCATTTTCGTGTGTACAGTTTAGTGACGTTAGACAGATGCTTTGAATAAGTATATCCAGAGATACTCAGATGTTTCAGTAGCATAAAGATCCCCCGCGTTCGCTGAGTTCTAACACGCACCGTCACTATGCTAAGGATGTCACAGGCCTTGTTGACCTACAACACCCAGCGAGGGCGCGCCACTTACTGACCCTACTGGATACACGGGACACTGAGAGCCCGAGTGCTTGCGTTGCGGGCAGGAGGAGGGGGGGAGGAGGTGTGCGTGCTGGGGCGGCCCAGCTATGCCTCGTCCAGACCCCGGGCGCCTCCTCCAGTGGAAGCCAGGGCAGCGCACATCCGCATCTGCTCTGTGCCTCGGCTGGGCCTACAGACACCCGAGGGAGGGGCCGGGGGAGGCTGCCTGGTTCACTCTGTATTCCGTCTCCCCAGCCTGCTAACTGTCACCCGAGAGGCCAGGGGTGGCGCACAGCCCTGCGTGTTAACGGACAAGTGGAATGCGCGTTTCCTACTTGTGCGGGTGGGAGCATTCCTCCCAGGTGTGTGATACTGGAGCCAGATCCAGGTCCAGCGATCCTCCTGCCTGAGGACTGGTCCTGGCTCACACCTGGCCTCTCTGACCTCGGTTTTCTCGTCCCTACCGTGGGGATGAGCCAGCGTGATTCATTCAACACACAGATCCTGGGCCGGTTCTTCTGCCAGCCACATGCACAGATGCTTACAGCGCAGCCCTGTTCCTTGGTGCTCTCAGAGGGTGGACATGGAGGAGCCCCACTCCATCACGGGGACACTGTGACGATCCCCATGAGACGGCACAGAGGAACGCAGGCGAGGAGGGGACAAGGCACCAGGAAGTAGTGGTTGTCCTCGAATAACACCTTGGGACCTTATGGGAAGAAACCACACAACTGTGCTGGATATTTTGTACAAAAAGACATCTTTGACTTAAAATATTCAAAATGTGTATCTTTTAAAATATTTTATTCTCCTCCACTAAATTGCAAACACGCAGCCGTTTCCTGCAGATGTGGAGTAACAGAGCTCCGAGGTCAAGGAGGTGAGAAGCGTGGGAGCTGTTCACCAACGTGCCTAGGAAGGGGAGCCACGGATCGGCCCAGGGAGCTGGAGCGATGGAGTCCGACCCAGAAGCCCTCCTTAGGTACTGTCCATGGGCCTGGCTTGCCCTGTGGCAAAGTGGGTGACAGCAGAGGCTCCAGGGCCCAGGAGAGGAGGAAGCCCTCACTGGTACGCACGGGCCACACTCCACACACCCGGCCAGTTCCAGCCTCACCCGTGTCCAGGGTCTGGCAGGGTCTGGCGGAGTCTGGCGCCTGCCCAGCCTCCCTCCTTTCCTTGGCTCTTCACACTTTGGTGGAAGTGGACAATGGGAGAAGGGAACAGGGTCAGGGGGTCGCACAGTGGAAACAACCATGCCCTGACCTGAGCCACGACAATGAAGTCTGAATAACCAAGTCCCCAGGACAAGGAGGGAGCCTCCTCCCCGCCCCAGCCTGCCCACCTCACGCGTTCCTTTTGCCTTGGCCTGGAGAATTGGACGCGGTGCCTGTTCCGCTCTGGTCCCCAGATGGCCTGTTTGAGCGAGCAGCAGGGAGGAAGGTCGGTAATACACAGCTCACAGAGTCTCAGAGGTTGGGGCTGCAGGAGACGGCGGGGATGAGCGGGGTGGGTTCAGCCTCCTCAGCAGTCACTGCCGTTCCCAGTCTTTGTTACTGGGCTTGCACAGTTAGGGTTTAGGGACACTTTTCTCTGCAAACCAAAATGCTCAGGGTCCAAGAGAGGCAGGTCTTCAGAGGATCTGGTCTGCCTTCCGTGTAAGTGCCTGTCATCTTGGGGACATTTCCCAAGTAACCAACTTATTATCCCCCAACAGGAGCATGATGGCTGCTGGGTCGTGCGTGTTGTTTTGGTCTCTGGATATGTTTGAGTGGGGTCTGAATGCTGAGCTAGGCAGGACCTCTGGGTTGCCAGCTTCAAGATTCATCTTCAGTAAGAGGCATTTCTCAATTGTATTTGGCGTGACTACAAAAAGAACAAGTACAGGTATGGAGATACAAGCATTCTGCTTTCTTTGGGGGCAAAAGGCAACAGCGTCCATTTAAAGTAAAGAAGCTCCTTTCAGTTTGGGAATTTATTCAAATCAGAGGTGAGTCCTGACACAGTATTCCTGCAGACTGATCTGGTTTGAAGTGTGTTGAGCATGGCTTTACTGTTCAACTTGCGAGTCATTTGTAAAGCCAGAGTCAGTCCTGACTATGAAACATTGTATCACTGTGATTGGAATCAATAGTTCTTGCACTGTCATTTGTCACATATTTACAAGCTTGAAAAATAGTTCATTTTGTCCTCATCCCATAACTCAAAAGATTGAATCAGAGCCCTGGAGGGATCTGCCAGCTGGACACATTCATTACTGATCACCTGTCTCCATGAGGCTACAATCACAGCCACACCGAAAATAGAATAGAAATAAAAATTAAGGCACAACTCACTTGGCACACCCCTAAATATTTTGGTCTCAAGTATTTAAAAATCTCCTGGGAGACGTTCATCACCTTGGTGACCTATCTTAATCACTGCAACAAAATAATCCATCACATTCTCAAAACATTCAAATGCATCAATTTTTTTAATGGAGAAAAATCAAAATTTAGAGTTAATGGTCCAAAAACTTCATAAAATATGCCGTGTCCCATCACCATCCACCTAGTACACAAATGAACTTCCAGTCCCACGAAAGATTTGTAGAACACATTTGAAGATAATGCCTTCAATTTTAAAAGATTTATGAATGATAGCACTTGTGTCTATGAAATTGGTAATCCCAGCTCTCTAATATTTCAGATAGAAGGTGCCATAAAGTGAAAAGTCCACTCATAAAGTTATACCACACCTGCTGCCGGAGAGGTTGGTAATGGAATTGCAGAGAGAACATCCAAAAGGGCGTGAGTCGCGCCTTTCGGGTTAGGGTAACATGTTTCTGGTCCTCCCTATTCTACTCTCAACAGGGTGTTCCATAGTTTCAGGGGTGAAAATGGGCTGCAGTTCAGTTTCTTTAAACAAATCCTCAGTAGTACCAGATGAACACGCTGTTCATCAGATTTAGTTGCTAAAATATCCCCACAGGCTAAGATAGTAGCTGGTCTCTTCTCATTTTCCCGACTGAATACAACTTACGGGCGCCCATCCCTTTCTGAAGTCTCAGGCCGAGCCAAGCTGAGAACCCCAAATCTCCCAGAGTTTGGCCGAGACCTTCTACGTGGATAAGGCCCGAAATTCCTCTGGTAGCTGAACCTGGGGCTATTGGCATTCTCTGCATATATCTCTCTCATTTGTTAGGTTCTATGACTTTGTCACTTATTTCACGGAGTGACCCCATTTCCTCCAGCCACATCCTCACGGGCAGGGGCTGATGTTCAGTCAGGATTCACGCTGGGGTCCAGGGTCTGATCTGTCCCTGTGCTTTGGGAAACAGGTAGGAAGGCAATGCCACTCACAGAGACCCGGGTGTGGACAACAGGACCCCTGGACTGGGGGGACCCAGGACTGGCACCTGCTCCCCACTGCAGCCAGCTGGACTTGCGGTAACCTCCACGCAGCAGTGTCCCCTCCCTGAACCAGTCACTGGGTGAGGGCTGGGTACCATGGTGTGCGAAGGCGCACGAGGAAGTCACACTGTGGCTCAGAACGTGAGGCGAGGGCGCAAGGGGAAGGTTGGCGATGGGCTGTGTGCAGAGGCAAAGCTTTCTAAGAACGTGGCCAGGGCGACCACGCACAGGCTGCCACAGGACACCGGAAGCAAGGGCGGGTGGCCAGCTGACAGGAGAGAGAGGGGGCGGAGAAGCAGCGGGTCTCAGGGTGGCCGAGAGGCACCTTGCTCAGCTGTGCCGCGGTCCCCGAGCCCTCTGGACAGGCACGGGTGCACTGCCCCGTCCCCTTCCCGGCAGCTCTGTTGAGAGAGCTTGTGTCCCTCCCAGCCTGGAGAAGCAGAAAAAGATGCAGGGAACGTGTCCCTGTCAAGGGTGACACCTCAAGATGAGGGACGTTAATGTCACTTATTCTGCGTGTTGCTGGCGTGATTCTCCGAGGATCGGTGAAAGCTGCAGTTTGGGGGCGCGTGGCTTCGTAGCTCTGACACTCAGGTAGAAGAGTCAGGACGTTCAGGAAGGAGCAGGGGAACACGCCCAGTAAACTGAGGAAAGGACAGGAGCTGAGGTAGGCTGGAGTTACATGATTCTCTCGAAAACCCACCGGAAGCCTCAGCACCCCGGGACCAGGAGGACCTCTTGTGCTCCGACAGGAGTCCGGAGAGAGGCCGCTGCCGAGGAGCAGCGCTCGGGGGCTCGGGGAGAGGCAAGCGGCCCGCGTGGGGAAAGTGTGGGGTGCAGTCAGCGAGGTCCAAGTTTGGATTCTGACTCGGCCGCCTAATGGCAAGGACCTTGAACGGATTCTCTTACGTCTCTGAGCCTGAACTGTATTTATAAAGCGGCAATAATTATAACTTTTCTTACAAGGCGTGAGGAGCAAATAAGATATTGTCTCCAAAAAGGGCAATGAGTGAAGAAATGCTTTTGCCTTTGCCTGGGACTAAGGAAGGGCTTAGTGTCATCTTCTCCAAAGCTTATTGCCTTGTCAGAAATCTTTTGAGCTTATTGCCTGTGCATTTTAAATACTTTTTATCTACGGTAATTCAAACCATTTAATTAAAAACCCTCTCTGGCTCATTTCTTTTTTTTTTTTTTTATTTTAAAGAAGAAAAAAACAAAACAAATCAAAAGAAGAACAAATTTTCAAAACAACATAATAGGAGGGTAACAATGGTTAATACATTACATATTACTATCTTTAAGTTAGTTATTCAGGACACCAGACATTAGCATTCAATTGACCAAACATTATTGGCACAAACCTTACTCTTCAATGAAATAAGTAAAAATGGTAGTGTATCTATCTTAACCATCTTATATATATATATATATATATATATATATATATATATATATACAATTTTTTTCCCTTTCCCTTCTTTCTTTTCCCTATTCCAGTCTCTCTTTCCTTTTGACCAGTTTCTTTTTGATTCACCATGTCTATTGTACATTTTGGATCTTATTTACTCTTTCAGTTTCTCATACTAGAGAGATAATACGATGCTTGCACATGTGCTTCTGGTTTATTTCACTTATGAGTATTTTCTCGAGTTGCATCCATTTACCTATAAAAGTCTCCAGTTTATCCTTCTTTATGGCTGAATAGTACTCCATTGTATAAAAATACCACATCTTTCTTATCCATTCCTCAGTTGATGGGCATTTGGGTTGTTTCCAAGATCTGGCTATTACAAATTGTGCTGCTATAAACATGGGTGCACATATATCACTGTGGTACGATGTTCTTAATTCTTCTGGGAAGATGCCCAGAAGGGGAATAGCTGGGTCAAATGGGACCTCCAACCCTAGTTTTCTGAGGAATCTCCACACTGACTTCCACAGTGGCTGTACCAGTCGACACTCCCACCAACAGTGAAGAAGGGTTCCTTTTTCCCCACAGCCCCTCCAGCATTTGTTATTAGTTGATTTCTTAATAGTAGCCATTCTTTCTGGGGTGAGATGGTATCTCAGTGTTGTTTTAATTTGCATCTCTCGAATGACTAGTGATGTTGCACATTTTTTTGTATATTTATTTGCCATTAGTATTTCTTCATCTGAGAAATGTGTATTCATCTCAGATGCCCATTTTTGGAGTGGGTCTTTAAATTTGGGAGGTCTGATTTTTTTGAGTTCTTTATATGTTCTCGATAGTAATCCTTTGTCTGAGGAACAGCTGGCAAACATTTTTTCCCACATTGTGGGTTGTCTCTTCACTCTGTTGGTGGTTTCTCTTGCTGTGCAAAAGCTTTTTAATAAGATGAGATCCCAGTTATTGATTCTTTGGGATAGTTCCCGTGCGGTTGAGTTTTTATTCATAAAGTCTTTGCCTACACCAATGTCTCCAAGGGTTTTACCTATCCTACCTTCCAGCAGATTTAATGTTTCTGTTTTAATATTTAGATCTCTGATCCATTTTGAATTTAGTTTAGTGCATGGTGAAAGATATGGATCTAGTTTTAATCTTCGGCATGTGTAGAGCCAGTTTTTCCAGCACCGTTTATTAAAGAGGCTATCTTTCTTCCAGCGAATGTGTTTGGCACCTTTGTCAAAGATAAGGTGGCTTAGTATGTCTGGGGTTGTTTCAGCATCTTCTAATCTGTTCCATTGATCTTCAGGTCTGTTTTTTTGCCAGTACCACACTGTTTTTATCACAGTAGCTTTATAGTATAATTTCAAGTCGGGGATTGTGATGCCCCCTGCCTTGCCTTTGTTGCCCAGAATTGCCTTTGCTATTCTAGGTCTCTTCTGATTCCAAATGAATTTTAGGATTGTTTTCTCTAATTCTGTGAGATATGCTGTTGGAATTTTGATTGGAATTGCATTAAATCTGTATAACAATTTTGGAAGTATGGCCATTTTCACTATATTGGTTCTTCCTATCCAGGAGCAAGGGATATCTTTCCATTTTCTGATATCCTCTTCAATCTCCTTTTTCAGAGTACTGTAGTTTTCAGTATAGAGGTCTTTTACATCCTTCGTGAGGTTGATTCCTAGGTATTTCATTTTTTTGGATGTTATTGTGAAAGGTATTGTTTCCCTAATTTCTCTTTCAGTAAGTTTGTTATTTGTGTACAGGAAGGCTATTGACTTTTGAGTATTGACTTTGTATCCAGCTACACTACTGAATTTGCTTATTAAATCTAGCAGTTTTTTAGTGGAGTTTTTGGGATCTTCTGTGTAGAGTATCATGTCATCCGCAAATAATGATAATTTAACTTCTTCCTTTCCAATCATTATTCCTTTTATTTCTTTCTCTTGTCTAATCGCTCTGGCTAAAGTTTCCAGAACTATGTTGAATAAGAGTGGGGACAGTGGACATCCTTGTCTTGTTCCTGATTTTAGAGGGAAGGCTTTCAGTTTTTGGCCATTTAGTATAATATTGGCTGTTGGTTTGTCATAGATAGCTTTTACCAGATTGAGATAAAGACCCTCTATTCCAATTTTCTGTAGGGTTTTTATCATGAAAAGGTGCTGGACTTTGTCAAAAGCTTTTTCTGCATCTATTGAGATGATCATGTGATTTTTGTCTTTGGTTCTGTTAATATGCTGTATTACATTTATTGATTTACGTATGTTGAACCATCCCTGCATCCCTGGGATGAATCCAACTTGGTCATGGTGTATAATCTTCTTGATGATTTGTTGGATTCTGTTTTCTCTGGCTCATTTCTAAGAGCTGGCTTGGTGGCAGATGTAAATACCTCCATTCCACTGATGAGGAAATAGTTTCTTAGGATGAATAAAGTTGAAAGCCAGATAGCAGTGGCACACTCAGAAAGAAAACTCTAGAAAATGTGGGGGAACATGCCATCCTTTCTTGAGTTCATCGGGGGACCTGTGAATGTTGCAAACAAAAACCTCTGTGATCTTTTTAATGGTGTGACTGTGGGATCCGACAAAGCATCATTGTTTTTGTTTAGGCAGTGAGCTCACATACTCAAGCAACAAACCTCCTTTGACGACAAACATAATGGTTGTCACAGTGCAGTTTCAAAACTATCTTTGTGCTGAGCCACTTAAAAAGGCATTGCTCTGTATGCTACAGTAATACTTTAAGCTCGACACAATCATTTTTGGTATTAATCTATGTGCTAATTCCTCGTCTGCCATTCTTAGCACTTGAATCCCCTGTTAGGTCCCTCATTTGGGGAGACAGGTGGGAGATAACTGCTAAATACACACTTCTTTGTCCTTTGTATCTTAAATTTCATTATCATGCTTACAGATCTCAATTACCTTTGACATTTGTCTCATTGCAAATGGGGACGATTTTATTAACAGCTGGAATAATGTATAGGAGGGGACACTCATTATTTATGGTTTCTTCTGCCTTTCTATCTCACTGCATCCTCTTCCTATAATCTGACTAATTTTCCCTGGGACAAAAGCCATGGAGTATTGACAAGAGAAACCAGGAAGTACAAACTAAAGATGGGACTAAAGGAGGGCACCCGGCAAGAACACGCTTGTTATCGCTGGACACATCTTGATTTTACCAATTATGCAGAAGGAACTTTGCAGGACCCCCCCAAAGTAGGCAGATGATGCGACACTGTGTTCCACATATTATGAAAAAGGCCGGCTATGCCAGGAGACATCTGCTTTTCAGCATAACTGGGGAACAGCGAAATGACGCAGGACCGAGCGCAGTCTGAACAGCATACACTGGCCTCAGGAAGGCTGAAGAACGTGAGAGGACGAGGAAAGGCAGAACTGGACGAGGTGGGTCTGGAGAAAGGGGTGTGTGGTGGAGGGAAGACAGGTCCCCTGCTTGTACCCAAGGAGAAGGCCCTGGGGATGAAGGCTCTACTCGGCCTCCAATGGGCTAGGCCCAGGGCAAGAGTGGGAGCAGATAAGATGCTGCCTCCTCCCTGTCCTTGCTCATGAGCAAAACCGCCTTCTCCCAGGTGCCTGCGCCTGAGAGTTTGGTTTACACAGACACTGCATTCTTGGTCTCTGCAGTGAAACGCAGGTGTGGTGAAGATAGGGATTTCCATCCAGGGCTGCACCCCAAGGCCTGGGACAGTATCTGGCACACATGGTACTAGGTACTCAGCAAATTGCTTGACTAGGTGAACCAGAAGTAAATAAACAAGCAAGAAAATAAATCGACGCAACAAAGAAAGCTATCAAGAAGAGAAAGAAAACCTTCATGCAACCCTCCCTCCGCCCACACGGATGCTCGGGACCATTCTGACTCCAGGCAAACCTTTCCGGCCACAGAGGTCTGCACAGGCGCCATCCTGCACTTTCTGTTTCACAAACCGCCTCTTCTTCTAAACTTAATAATGCACTGCATATCTAGTCCGTAATATTGCCTACCATCGTGCTGCATGGTGTCCCTTTATGCTGTGGTTACAAACTAGTTTTTGGCCTCTACCACACATTATTGAGCGGTCCTCCACCGGTAAATTCTTCCGCCCACTCTCTTGCGTCACGGACTCTGCCACTGAGCCTCTGTATGCAGCACCTTAGCAGAAGCCCCTGATTGTATTTCCAGGATGAATTTCTAGATATAAATTAACCAGATGAAAGAGTATGTGTATTTATATTTGATGCATATTATTCAAATCACCTCCAGGAATATAGAATTTGTTTTCCTAACACCCAAGAAAGTAAATTATCCATTTTCTCCCCCACCCACACACAAACTTTTCATATAATCATTTTTTTATGATTGCCATTATGAGAAAGATAATTTTGCACCTGTCTTGGTATACATTTCTTTGATTTTTACTAAGATAGACATCATTGTATGTACACATGTTAGCCATTTGTAAATTTTTGGTGTGTGTATTGCTTGTGTGTGTCTTTTTATTATTTTCTACTGTCCTGAAACAATATTTTAAAATATTAAGGATAAAATCTACAGTCTTTCCATATTGGCCTGTACCTAAGCTCCAATATAGAAGGCGTAAAAATGTATGGTATTTCTTTCTGGAAGATAAGAGAAGCTCGTGCGTATGCAGTCAACAGCACTGAATTCATTACTCGTTGGATAGTGGACTGTAGGAGTCCACCCCCCAGGAAAGACTGCTGACCTCAGATTTCCACTTTTATGTCTGGCATAGAGCAGTACCCATATTCTCAGACTCGACAGCCAGGTTGGAGGGACATGGGGATAATGGGGAGATGACACCAGTTTGTGTAGCTGGGCCTGCTAGGTGCCACCCCCCCCAAGGATGCTGTGCTAGGCTGATACGCGGAGGCAGCATGCTGGTGTCACACTGGTCTGGCATCCTGGATGTGCCTGGAGCTCGTGCTTATCGCCCATCTCCCAAGACACAGCTTCCCCAGTCAGGAGCAGGGGCAAGGATGCTCATTTCTGTGAGTCCTTGGGGCGTCTTCCTTTGCCACGTGTCTCGTGCATTTGAGGACTAACGGTGGATGCTGCGGGACACTCGCCCTTGCCGACGGCGAGCATCCCGGGTTTGGCAGCGCAGCTCTCTCGCCCCTGGGAAGGGGACTCACACTTTCCTCCACGATGCTCTTTCAGGACGATGAGGTTTGTGCGCAGTTTCCCAAGCAGACACTGACTCATACCCACTGAAAGTTCTAAAATGTTCCTGCCAGCCAATAACTAGTAAGATATTTTCCTTTCTTAATAAGCTGGATCTGAGACATTTTTTAAAATGTGGACCAGAGAGTCCTGTCACACACAATTTCCTCCCAGGATTTAGAGAGCGGAAGAACGCCTTGTTGATGATTTTTATATATGTAGTAAGAATTCAGACATATTTAGGGTAAATATTATCAGTGTGACCAGTGCTTCTTCCAAATGATAGAGCTATGCTATACACAGACTCACATGCACAATGTCTAAATATTGGAACAGAAAGTAGACATCCACGTGCTTATTTAATGTTTCATTTATTTGATGAATTAATGCAGCCACCACCAAAGCAGGCTTTCTGTCTCTGTCCTGTATATTTAGGATCCATCTTGCCCTGTTCTCTGAGACAGTGAAGGTCTCTAGGCCTTCATCTGTCATCGTTTCCAGACCGTGAGGACCTCTGCTCTGAAGCTATTATTACAATTGCTGAAGACGTCCTCTGACATCCTCGGCAGACTCGGAGCCGTTTCCCTCTCCGAAGACTCCCGCTCCTAATTTGGAAGCACTCAATACTAAACGGAGCAGGAAGCAGCAAGCCAGGCTCCTTCGAAATGGCCGAGCAGCCTTCCATCTGGTGGCAGAGAGAGAAATAAATAAGATTAAGCTGGCGAGGAGACGTCACTTGCGTACACACTTAGGAAGCAAAGGAAGCCATCCATCCCGGGGCCTCTGCAAGGCGCCTGTCGACATCTCCTTCTGTCTGCAGGGAGGGTTCACTCTGCAGCAGGAGGCCCGGCCAAGAGCCCCGTCCCCAGCTGCACACTGGCATAGGTGACCTCAGGGTCGCTGGGCAGCGGGGAGTCACCCATCCTCACAGCAGGGAGGCCCGAGGTCCTTGGTCTCCTTTGCCAGTGACTGTGGCTTCCTCTCCTCAGCTCCAGCTCCCCACTGGGTGCAAACTCCTCTCTCTAAAACATGTCCTCCGTGGGAGCAGAGGGAGGATGGGCAAGGCTGCAGTGGTGACATTGTGGGCTCGTCTTTACTTCCTGTGACTCTTGCAGGTGCCAGGAAACCTGGTCTGTGAGGTCCATGTGGGAAGGATTTCTGGCCTCCTCAGCTACTCAGCTCTCCCAACACCCGCCTGGCAGTGTGAGGGCGCCACAGACCATTCAGAAACCCCTGGCCTGGAACTTGCCGGGAAAGCTTGTTCACAAGCGCAGGTGTGTTACAGGATGGGGCATCCGAGGGGCTTCTTTCCTGGTCCCTGGTGTCCTGACAGACACACAGAAAAGGCAGCAAAGGTGTACATTTACTAAAGGCAGAAAGGAGGTAGGCTCCACAGGGTGAGAGCTGCTGGTGAAAAGACTCACAGCAGCCTGAGGATAAGGAAAGGGAGTCTTTCATATCCAAAATTCCCAGTTATCTTCCTCTTATGCAAATAAAGCACTGGGACAGCGTCCTATCAAACCTCACCTGGCGTCACGCCACGTACAAACTGTCCTATTGAACAGCTCAATGCAAATGAAGGATCAGATTGGGAGCAGTGTCTATTGATCGGTTGTAGCCAATTGCAAATGAAGGATTGAAAAGAACTTCTGATTGGTCCTGTGAAAAGCACCACCTACAAATGAAGAATTGATAATAACAAGTTTCTGATTGGTCCAAAAGAGCACATTTCTGATTGGTACAGTGATGATGACAAAATTGTATTGGGAGTGTCCCTCCCCTGTTCCCTGTCTCAGGTGGAGGCCAAGTATGACCTGGAGGTCATACTTTGCCAACCCTGGTTCTGATGTTTATATCCTAAAGTCTGCATGACTAAGAAATGTAAGCATTTATAGAAATGTTTAAAAATCAGGGGGCGTTGTAATCAGACTGAAGACCCAGGGGTTGGCTTTTGGGAGGTGTTAAAGAGGCTGATTCCAGCTGTCCCTGTCCTTACCCTGGCCAGCTCCTATGGAGCTGGCGTCCGCTTCTCCATGAGTGCTGCTCGCTGACCCCCGGATCCGAGTAGGCAATACCTGCTGAGGAGAGTTATACCTAGACTGAGGTGTGCCCACTCACAGAAACCAGCCCTCTCAGAGCCGCAGGGCATGGCCACGCCCTGCAAGAAAGCTCCCGATAAGCACAACATGTTGTCCCAGCCAAGAGGGGTGGGTCAAGGATGGGACAAGGTCAGAGAAGGTGGCTCTTCTCCTTATCCATCGAGACCTGGAGGGACGAGGGCATGTCCCACTCATGACTATCAGCTTACCTGTCACCCTGACGCTATAGCCGACCCCTTGGGAGGATGGGAGACTGAGACCCGGGACTGGGTCTGAGGGTGGAGAGGGCTTCGTCTCAGGGGATGGAGCCCAAAAGTTGAGGTTCACTGCGGCGCCTTTTCTGGGGGAGAGGAAGAGTTTCCATGATGACTGCACTGCCCACAAACCCTTTCCAGATCTACTTCTAGGGTGTGGGGGGCAGCTGGACTACATGTGTGACACTGAACCCCACTGGCCTGGGTTCAGCCACATGCCAGCTATGTGAGTTTCAAGAAAATACTTACTCAGTTCACCACGACTGTAATGAAATGCCAGATGCAGAATATTATGAAGAAGGGCTCATTGGGCTCTCAGTTTTAGAGGTTCAAGAGCATTGTGTCTGTGTTGACTCAGTTGCAGTGAGAGCACTCCTGGCTGGGTCAACTCATAGCAGAGGGTCAAGGGCAGTGTGCACAGGGCAGGCGACCACAAGCCATACCGGAAGTGAGGAGCCAGCTGGGGCCGGGCTTGGGCCTTCAAATAGCTCACGCCAGCAAGAGCTCACTCCAGGGGCCCATGGTCCCTCCTACAGCAGTGACCAATGACCTCACAGAGGTTCCAGCAGCTTCCAGTTCAGCTACCTGGTACCAAGCCTCTAGCACATCAACCTTGGGGGCTGACAACACTCAAACCAGAGCTGTGCTGGACTCTTCGTGCCTCAGTTTCTTACCTGTAAAGTGCAGCTGATCACCTGCTTCTGGGGTTGCCGTAAAGACTGAAAGTGTGGGCAACGTGGAGCTTCTGAACCTTGCTGGCTGGGTGCTCGGCACCGCACAGCCTCGGCTGCTCTGCAGTGCTGTCCAGTCTGGTCCACTGGCTCGCGGTGAGAGGTCAAGTGGACCACCACACTCCTCCTTCGGCTTTGCATGTCTCCCAAATCCATCTTCTGGGTCTGGTTCACTCTGGCTTAGCTCTGTCCCGAGGGGAGGAGGAACGGGGAGCAGCATCGTGCTAACTGGTGGCCCCACATCTGAGGGCTGGCTGGTTTCCTCTGCCTATGATCCTTTGGTTTCCATGGAATTTACTGCTCAAACCCAGCTACATTTGAGAGTCCAACAGTGCTAATGGCACAGGTCACCTTGTCAGCAGTGATAAACCAAGAGTGCCCTTGCCCAGGACACACACGCGTGTTCACCCTAATCACTGCCGATCCGATGCTTCCTGCAGCCTCAGTTGTAATTATGACATTTACTGCAGCACTTCACTGTGTATCAGGTGCTCTTCTACTGTCGACTCCTTTTAATAACCTTGCGAAATATATTGTAGTTTTCCTCCTGTTCTGAGGACGAAGCAATGGAGTTCTATTGACATGCTAAAATTACACGAATAGTCAGCTGCTGCTCTATTTCAATTATACCGTGTAATGATTGTGCCTTATTGCAAAATACCGCCATCTCTGCACAAAGTCGCAACGCCAGGCAGCCAGTTGGCTGAACATCCTGGTCCAGGTGCTTTTAAGATTCTCGTTGCTCACTTCTTTAGTCCCCAACTCAAAGCTGCTAAAACAGATGTTGTTATTTATCTTTTTTCTTGCTCACAGTACAGGGGGAAATGGCTCATGCGGGGGGAAAGTTCAGACGCTGGCTCTGCCACTCCCTAGCTGTGAGATTTCACTGGAAGCCCTCACTCGCTTTCAATTACAGTCCTCATGTTCTATACAGATCCTGCAGTTTTTGAGTCTGCATCAGTCAAACACTGCACCGCTATAAAAATTAAATGAGATACTTTGAGGAGAGAGTTTAGCAAATAGTAAGTGCTAAAAATAGCAATGAATATTATGATTATTTTCATTATTACTCATAGTCCCAGAAGAGTGGTCTTTGAGATGGATGAACACAAACAATTGGTAACCAGGAGTCCCTAACAGAAAATATTCTGCGCTTTCCTATTTAAGTGTACTTGCACAAAAATATGAAAAGAGGCACTCGCAGGGATTTTCATCATTGTAATGTGTGTGAATGCAGAAAACAAGGTGCTTTCGACTTTGGCTAATGAACCATGGTGTCCTTCACACTGCACTGGATGGTTAATCTACTTTGTGGAAATGGAAGCGCTCTAGGGCTGGTGACCAGAAGTCTCACTGTGTCATGTCAGTAAAGTTACAGCCCCACCAAGCCCAGGTCTGAGCCAGAGGCAGACCCAGAGCCCCAGAAGAGTCTCCCACATCTCCCAAGAAGCAGCTTGCTACACTGCCAAGCACACACACTGTAAATCTCCCAGCTAGACGTCTGTGTGACAAAAGTCAATGGAAAACTGTTACTGCATACAAGCAGGGATGCTAATGACCTGGCGCCAGCAATGAAGGTAGTGTCCATCCTACCAGCTAAGCAATACCACCAGCCAAGGCTCATGAGGAGAAGGGCAAAGGAATATGGACTGCGTAATAGAAGTTTAATCATGCAACAAGTTGCAGAAATGAGGACTATATAAACACTTTTTCATATTTTGACATAAATGTATTTGACTATATATTAGCCAGTTTTGTTTTTCCCTTCCCTGTTCTTCTAACAGAAGATGTTTTAACAATAGTTAACTTGAAGTTTAGTATTGAAATTACAGAAGCAGCAGAGAAAGAGCCTCTCTGAGAGTCGCTGTCCAGACGCTGGAATGTAAGAACTTAAGAAAAGAAGGAGGGAAGTGGGTCCCCTGGACCCAGGAAGGATCCGAAGCACGATTTGAAGCCCATGGAAAGAGTGAAGAGAGAAACTTCAATGAAGAAAAAGGAGGTAGCTGCTGGCACCTTCTCCCTGAGTTGGGACTCACTGCGTGACAGGAGCTGTTCAAACCTGTGGACACACTGTGACTACCAGTGACCCTGGGTGCCTCCATGGAGAGACACGGTGGTGCAGGGGAGCAGCAGACGTGAAGGACCGCACTGGTTGGCAGTGAGTGCTGAGGGTTCAGTCATCCAGAGAGAGTGATTGGCCGGGAGCCATCTTGGCAGGGGGCGGCTGAGCCTGGAACCCAGGCGGCTGTGGCTCCATCTAAGGCTCCCAGCCGGGGTCAGGCCCGCAGAAGGTGCGCTGACGGCTGCAGGCCCAATGAGTCTGGTCTCGGCCAGAAAGTGCAGGCTTGCTGAGATTATCCACTACCCCGCCAAAAAGCTACTGCTGGCTTGCTGGGACAGATTGGCATGGAATGGGACTCTGTCTCCACACAGTGTCTACCAGCAACAGCAGAGACAAACCTGGAAGTGGACCTTTTTCTTTCTTTTTTTTCCTCTCTCTTGTTTGTTTTTGTTGTTGTTGTTGTTGTGGTTTTATTTTGTTTGTTTTTCTCCTTCATTGTTTGATCTTGTTTTTATATGAGTGTAAATGGGGTTTCTAGCCTCTTTGTGGTTGTGGTTCTGTTCTTTTCTTCCTTTTATCCCTTCCTTCTCTTTCCCTCCAGTCTTCTGCACCAGTTTCCTAAAGTTAGCATGATCCCTCTTTGTCCTCCAGCCTTAATTCTAATTTCTTCTCTTCTTCCACTTCTCTATTTTCTCCTTAACCCATTTTAAATTTTAACCCCTGAGGGCAAAATTGACATATTAAGGACTTGTATACTGCATATATTTTTTTGGTTTGTTTTAGATTTTGTTATATAACCACAAATCTAGTTTATATGGTTAAAGTGGCAAATTACTGGTTAACTCAGTCTGTCATTTTCTAGGCTGCATTTGATGCTTTTGGTACCACTATAGCCAAAAGTGACATAATTGTTCTAAACAGCTGTTCTTCCTGGTATTCCATGACTGAGATTGACTAAGGGTCACAGAAAATACTGTGGCACAGTACCAAAGAACCAAGGACTGGGCCAAACAGGCAGCAACTTCTCATCTCCAACAAATTGAAGAGGTAGGATCTTGCAACGGATTCAAAACCCAAAAACAAGCTACGCCTGGAAGATACCTTGGAGAAGTAGTCATCTCCTAAGGGTTTTAAACATTAGCAATAAAGCAACCTACCATAGGCAATTTACAAGCATCACCCCAGGAATTAAACTAAAGAAAGAAAAGAGGGCCGGTGAGATGGCTCAGCGGCTTAAGCACCTGCCCGGCAAGCACGAGGGTCCGAGTTCGACTCCCGGAACCCACATATGAAAAAGGGGCCGGTGATATCGCTCAGTGGCACGGGCGCCTGCTGGCGCGCGAGGTCCTGAGGTTGACCCCCCAGTACCCACACACAAAAAAAAAAAAAAAGAAAGAAAGAAAAGAAAATGAGATGACACTTAAACAAGATGCAACCCCACACATCCAGTTCACCAAAGGCAAACCCAGGGGGCAATGAGGTGGGACAATCTGAAAGCCACCCACCTGGCCTCTCTGAAGTGGTAACAACAAAGCAATTGAATGAGGCTCTGGAAAAAACCAAATCAGAAATAATTTCTCAGATAACTGCAGAGATAATGTCCACAATGAAGACCATGTTAGGGACTATAGAGCAGACACAGACAAAAAAATAGGTGAGCTTAAGAAAATTATGGAAGCCATGAATGCTCAGCATAGGAAAGAAATGGAATACATAAAGTAGATTCAAGCAGCAATAAAAAAGGAAGTTTGACTCAGTAAAAAGAAACTGCCAAATATGGATGAAATGACTTTGTATTTTCTTTTGTGGAAATAAGTAACATGTTTTAATTTAATGAGATTGAAACAAGATTCGATTGTCTTTATTTGGAAGCTATGTCTGGTGAAAAGAAAAGCACACAGAAGCCATGCTGGCAAGGGGTGGACTGTGGTAGCTTCACATGTCAGTTCTGCTAAGCGGGAACTGTGCTTCCCGGAGGACACTTTCCTCCGTGACTCTGGATTAGAGTTGGTCACAAGACGTGTTTTCGCAAAATTTGAGAAGTGAAAGTTGGTAGCTGCCTTTCTGTGCTCTGACTGTGCTGTGAAGCGCCATGACTTCCGTGTCCATTCATGGGGCAGCACCCAGCCTGCTAGCTCCTCCCCTGCCACCGGCTCTTCTTCTTCATCTTATGGGGCCCAGTGTGAATGCAGTGTCAGCTTCTGCACTGCACCTACATCATCAAAGCAAGAGTAACTGAGAGACAGTCGTGGGTTCGTCTGCCTGTGGCTTTCTTGCTTTGTATCCAGTTGTCTTTCCCAAGTGCTAGCACAACTGTTCTCCAGTGGTTTTTGTTCAACAGCCTTGCAGGAGATTCCTCATCACCTCTTCCATTGTGCACTGTCTCATCTCTGTTAATAATCTATGATAATCCACCAATATTTCTACAGCATCGGAGTGCTTCTCAGATCAAACACTAACAGGCTGTTATTTTGCTTTCACTGAAGTTGTTCCAAGTGACACCATGATGGAGACCATGCTTTTCACAAGCTTCGGGGCTGGAAGAGGCACGAGACTGTGTCCAGTGGAATGGGTTTCAGACTTTGTCATGCAGGGTCCTTTGAGACTCTCCTGGGCTGAGAAGTGGGGCTTCTCTGTCTACACTAGGAAAACATCACGTTTGTCCATTCCATACTGGGATTCTGTTTTGCTTTCTTATCTACACTAGAGGGATCACACACCCCCTTATTTCACAGATAAGAGACTTTGGGAGACTTCCACCTTTAACAACTAGCTACCACATGAGGTGGAGTGAGATCTTCGAGGAGAGATCCTCGGACTCTAGGCTTCCATCCAGGGCTTTAGCCCATCTGCCCACTGTTAGGGGCCACTGCATTGCCTTGGCTCAGCCCATAGTACACCCCAAAATTGAGGGCTGTGGGTGGGCTGGCTATGAAGCCAGAAGGGGCCAAGTGCAGGGTACCACTAGACCTGGCCAGGTATTCAGAAGCCACTTCAAACACTAATTTTCAGTCCTTCTAGGCTGCTCTGCCAGGGCCTGAGTAAAAAAGAAAGACAGAAACATTCAGAAGTTATTTATTTCCCTACTTAACTGAGGTGGGCTTTTTTTCCGAAAGAAGAGGGATCTTGTCCCTTTAAATCCACTTAGACAAAAACTAGATGTTATTGACAGAAGGGCTGTGATATGCATCTCAGGTTTTATGTGGAGATTTTCATTTTGTCACATGCAGTTTAAGCCACCAGCCTAATTTAATTACAATTAATGAATCACCATTTGCCCTGAGGCAAAACCAGGTTTTCTAGCTGAAGAGGTGTTCAGTGCATAGCATTCAAATTCATGACCTAGACCTCAAATTAACGGGCTGTCCATTAGGAACGGGTGAGTGGCTTTGAAGACTGCATTTATCGGTTGTCGCCGGTGGTCTCTTGCAGTCCCCAGTGGTTCCTCTGGAAGAGACAATCTGGATGGGAAGATGCTGCAGAGGGAGAGTCAGGCTCCTGGTGCCCAGCAGGGCTTCACCCTTGGGGGCTTCCGAGAAGGGGTCTCCTTTCCCTGCCCTGGTTCAGGGAGGAGGAGGCGCGGTCTCAGTGGAGGCAGCGTTTCTGTACCCAGAAAAAACCACGCAGCTGAGGAAGCAGACCTTCCCCCCGGCAGGGCACACTTTCATGCTGTCTCTTACTGTGGGGGAAGAGAGGAGGGACAGAGAGACAGAGTGCACTGGATGACAAAGTCACCTTCTGTGATCAGTGGGACTTTGGATGACTGAACCTCTGGGGACAAAGACCCACTGACTTTTCCAACACAGGGAAAGGACGTGTCCCATTCCGGACAGAGCTGGTGCTAACAGGAGACAAGAATGGATCAGCAAGACTCAGGTTGACAATGACTTCTCTGTAGCCCGAGCCCAGGCAGTGCGCAGAGCTCAGGCCTAGTCATTCTGATTCTTTCTCTTGAAGAAGGCCCTTCAATCTGCATCGGCTGCAGGCCCCAAAATGTGCATCTTCCCCTGAAATGTACAGTTCCTTTGCTAAAAGCTTTTGTCATGGAAGCTGCACAGCAGCATCAGGAAATGCTGGCATATAACTTGAATTTCATCAGGAGTCCCAGAGAGGTTGGGGGACTCTGCAAGGTCGCAGAGAGTCACTGCAGACGCAACTTCTGTCGCTGGGTGTCAGCACGGAGAGGTTGTTCTGAGTGATGCAAGGCCGCACAGTGGAGACGTTCGTCTCCTCCCCCAGACAGTGACAAGGAGAACAGGGCTTGGGTGACACCCTGTCCCTGTCCCATTGCAGCCACCTTCTACATGTGCAGCAAGGAGCCTGGGGCTCAGGAGCAGAAGCTACGTGGGGTTCTGGGGTCCTTTCCTGGGGGCTTGAAGTCTAACACCTTCTCCACTTCCAGCTGCACTGCAAAGGGATCCAAACGGTGCTGGAAAACTGACTTCACCCGAAGATGGGCAGGTGGCCACCTGAGTTTGTAGCTGTCTCCATTGTGGCTAACCTCCCAGCGCCTCTCTGACATGATCATATGAACGACACATGAAATCTAATCCCTAGTGGTGAGAACAGGCAACACGAATGGCCACGTGCGGTTGCATGCTTCATTTCTTGACAACTCCACCATTTGGTTGAGAACTGCTCTTATCACCATTTTATGGATGAGAAAAGCTGGGTGATTTTTTTCAGTTTCACATTGTTTGCCCATCTGGAGTCGGCATTCAAAACCCCTGCGGTCTGATTCCGTACCTGAACCTCGATCGCTTTGCTGCTCCGGTTCACTACCTTCTGACAGAAGTGCCAACAACACTAGCAGTGATAGTGGCCCTGCTTCTGGGAGGCCGGCCTCTCACTGCTGGGCTGCCCGCTTACAAAACTCAGCTGGTTTCACCAAAACCCTGTGACATAGGATCTGTTGTCTCCATTGCACATACGGGGAAGCTAAGGCCGCTCCTGAGCTGTTTAGACAACGATGAACACAAACCGAGAAACAGCTGCACAGAAGCTGTGTCCCTCAGCTTTGCTTTGCAGGTTTAAGTGTGAAAGCGCTGAAGCGTGCAGGTCTTTCCAGCATCCACATCCCGACATCCAGAGAGGCGCTCCCGACAGCGTCTCCCGAGCTGGGGGCTCACGGACCCGAGTGCTGCTTCCGCGGGCTCCTGGCCCTCTCCAGCGGTGAGGCTCCCTCCCTGCTACGCAAGCCTGGAGCTGGTGACTTCCTGTCTGGTGCCTCCCCATGACAAATCGCGTCACTCTGAGCTCCTCGCTGCTTTCTGCTCCCTCCAAGCCCCCAGTGGAAAGCAGCAAAGGTGCCTTGTTTTTGATGGGAGGCGGGGCGCCGGGTCCCTGGCCGCCTGGTGATAAGGCCCGGTGGCCCTGAGCCTGCTGTGGAACTCAGGTCAGGCAGGGACCAGCTGGGAAGGTTTGGGGCTGTGTTCGTTTCCTGTGGCCATGGCACAAGTCCCCACCGTGTCTATGTGGAGAGCAACAGCGTGGATCAATGGTAAAGCCCAGAAACACACTTCCTCATCCTTCTGGGGGCCGGAAGTCCTAACTCAAGGTAGGGAAGGCTCTAAGGGACAAACTTCTCACCTCTTCCTGCTCCTGGCAGAGTCTCTGACTCTGTCTCCGATGCTCCTCTTCTGTCTTGTAGGACGCCTGGCCCAGGGCGGAGGGGCCGCCCCTCCGGTGCAGGGCGATCCACCTTGAGATCCTTAAGGACCACACAGGCTCTTTTTCCAGATCAGAGGGCGTTCCCAGGGACATATCTTCCGGGAACAGCCATTCAGCCCACCACGGGGCCCATGTGACTGGCACTGCTGGCACCAGAGTGGCGAGTGGCTGAGGGCATCATGACTGCAGCACGGATGCCACCGTGGTGTTCGTGTCCCCCGAGGTGATTAGGTTGAAATCTAATCACCAGGTGCTGGTGGCTAGGAGATGGGCGTTTGGGCAGGCAGAGTCCCTGGGCTGAGACGAGTGCCCTAGAAAGAGGCCCCGAGAGCTGGCCCGGGCCTCTCCCTCCCCTGATAGGCACCAGGGAGAGGCCCTTGCAACGCGGAGGCTGCCGCGCCCGGTCCTGGGCTGCCACTTCCATGACTGGGAAATCAACTGCTGTCCTCTAAAGGCCCGGCTCTCCAGATTTTGTTAGCAGCCTCAGCAGCTGAAGACAGACACCGAGCCTCAGACTGACTTGGCCACTATTTCCCCAGCTTCTGCTCTGGTATCTGCCACGCAAGGCCCTGGCACGAAGCTCACCTGATTGCCAACCTCGCTCTCTACTTCCTCAGATCCTCCCCAACGGCCTGGCAAGGGCACGGTGCCTGTGATCCATGGGGCACGTGGGCTGAAGGAGGGAGGACCAGGGTGGGGTGCAGGGTGGACATGTGGATGTGGCAGGGCGTGGGCAGAAGCCTGGGTTCTCTTGTGTCACAGCGGAACCTGAGGACCAGGCAGCGGAATGGTCTAAGACCCCACAGCTCGGACTGGGCCGAGCCAAGCCTTGAACCCAGCGTGCGGACCTTGCAGTGTGACCGTGAGCGTGGCCTGCGCCCTCCGGGCAGCAGCACATTGCCTGTGTCCTTCAATCCCCTTCGAGGCAGATTTGAGCATACCTGTCTTACAGATGAGGCAAACCAGGGATTATAGCAGTTCACTGTCCGAGAACACGCAAGTAATAAATTGCAGAGATGAATATTGAACACAGCCCTGTCTGATTCCAAAGCCCCAAAATGAGTTACTGAAACTGACTGTAACAGAATAATGAACACATACATATATAGTATATATATATATAGTATATACTATATACTAATATATAAATTACAATGAATATTAGAAAATGTAAACATGTATAAATGTAAAAGTGTAAATAGTGCAATGAAGTTGATAGAGCCTTTTGAATAAAAGGATCCTTTAAAATTATTAATAGTAACAAATGATAATGTTGCATTGATTCAGCAGAAAACCTGGGAGGTGATTTGAGGATAACACAAGTCCAGGAAGTGCTGAACTAAGCCAACTTCCTCCTGCTGTTCTTAAGATTCCTGCCCGCCCTGGAAGTCTGCAGATGCTTGCACGGTGCTCTCAGACACGGTGGGGAGCTTCCTTCAGGTGCACACACCCAGTTCCTCTCGCACGGAGGAAGGTGCCTTGGGCCACAGATGGGGTCCTGCAGTCCCTCTGACACTGTGGGGTGCTGGACACAACCTCAGGAGCTCTGCGTGTTCATTTTTATGCAGTGCTTAAAATATCTTCATGAAAAAAATCTGTCTTTCATGGTGATAACTAGCATTTGAAAGATATTTTAAAATGTCTTTTATTTCTTCAATTAAAATTTCACTTCAAGGGCTGGTGAGATAGCTCAGTGGCATAAGCGCCTGCCTGGCAAGTGCGAGGGCCCGAGTTCAACTCCCGGAACCCACATACGGAAAAAGGGCCGGTGATATTGCTCAGCGGCATGGGAGCCTGCTGACGTGCGAGGTCCTAAGGTCGACCCCTGGTACCCACAAAAAAAAAAAAAATTTACTTCAAATGTAATCGCCCTTTATTAACTTTTAAATGGTGATAACATAATGTACTATGTAAGTATAAGTTATGATTTATTTATTAAATTGTAAAGATGGCAATGTGTCCACTTTTTTTCCTCCAAGGATAAAAATACAGGAAAGAATAACTATAATACAAGTTCCATTTAGGTGATGAACCTCAAGAGGTACAAAATACCATGTAAATGTAGTAGAGGTAGGTCTGGTAAGAGCCAACCAAGAAAGCTCTGTTAGTAGACACACTCCACCCATCTCCTGTTTGTTTCCTAGGTGCAAGAAGGGAATCCCAAGTGTGACAGAGTCTAGTGCAGAGAAAGAGGAGTTCAGAGACGGTCAGCCTGGATCTCCAGGAGGTGAATCAGTCCACTGGGACATGGAACACATGGACCACGAGAGGCCATGGGGGGAAGGTGTTGGTGAGGTTTGGAGGAGGAGCTGGCCTAGGTGTGAGGAGGACCTCACCACTGACATCCAGATGTGATGTGAATTTGTCAGACTGACTCCCCTGTTTGGATATTTCATAGGCATCTGCATTATCCAGCTTTCCTATCACTGACAAAATATCCTACGCTTGTGACTTGAAGGAGGAGAGGGTTATGGCTCACGTCTTCAGAGGATTCAGTCTGTGGTTGGCTCATCTCAAGGCAGAAGCAGCATGGAGGAATGGAAGACAGCCACTCAACCCATGGCAACCAGAAAGCAGAGTGAGAAGGGAGGAGTGAGGATAAGAACACACTCTTCCAGGTCACACCCCAGTGACCATCTCCAGCCAGCACCATCTGCCAACGGCACATATAGACACAAAGTCAACCACGGGTGAACCTACTGATGAGCACAGCGCCCCATGATCCAGTCACCACCCAGTCACCCCACCTCTGAGCACAGGAGACCTTTGGGATGTTTGAGATCTAACCCATAACAGCACCATTGTAGGCAGAAAGCACCCGCACAGGGAGACACCGCCACTGGTCGGTCTACTTCTAGCCATGATAAGAGAAGAACACGTTGATCATTCCTGTGACAAGCTGTGTGGAAGCAGAAGCGACTCTGGATGACAGGACTGCAGGAGCCCAAGTGAACGTGCTCGCTGCCTGCACTCACAGCAGGGGGAAAGTCAGGTTCGGGTGGGCAGGAGGCAGCTATGAAAGGGTTCAAAGCTCGGCTCTTCTCCTTAACTCCGCCACTGCGCTCCCCTTCCTCCCTGGTCAGAGGACTGTGAGGACCACCATTGTCCTTCTCACAGGCTGCTGAGGAGCCAGGGGAGCCGAGGGGCTGCTCCTTTTCACCTCTCTTCGTAGTTAACAAGAAGTTAATAAAAAGATGCTGGAGTCCACTTGGCATTGCACGACTTCACCTGCAGACTCAGGCCGAAGTGCACTTGTGAACTCTGACACTTTCCCAAGGTGAAACCGCACTATTAAAAAAGTAACTGAAGCATGGGCAGCAGAACCTGTTTATAACACGTGGTTACAAACAATCACTTTTGTACTCTTTCCGTTGTTAACACTGACCTCCTACGAGAAATGATGGCAGCTTCTTCTGTAAAGTTTGGCCCCCGTGTCCTCCTCTTCCTCTTCTCTCCAGAGGTGGCTGCCTTTGCCGTGCTGGTCCAAAGGACACCTACAGGCCAGCACCCCCCATCTCTCCAGCCCTGGTGCTTTCCCTGAGCTCTGGACTTGTAGGTCTGGCAGCCTCACTGATCTCTCCACTCAGGTATCCAGCGAACATTTCAGTGTTTAAAACAGCCAAATACAATGCTTGACCCCTCTGCCCAGCCTGTGCTGTACTCTGCCTGAGATCTGTCCACCTCCTTAAATGACACCACCGCACCCCCACCAGCTCGGGTTCCAGGCACTGGTCCCGGCAGCTGGCTCCTGCTTCCCTCTGCTTCTTTCTCCACACAGCAGCCAGAGTGACTCCTGAAATCATAAACCAGACTGCATAGCACTTAAACCCTCCCACAGCAGCCAGTGTAAAAAGCTGTGCCCTACACTGTGTGTGATTCCTTCTATACGACATTCCACAAATGGTAGAACTACAGAGACAATGAAAAGACCAGTGGTCTTCCAGAGTCAGCGGGGAGGGAGAAGGAATAGGATCTTTGGGGTGGTCACACAGTTTGGTGCGATACTGTGGTGTGGATCCCTGCCACCTGTTTGTCAAAACCCATGGAATGTACAAGGCAGTGTCCACACTGACGTACACGATTGGCTTTCATGCACAGCGGAGTATTTGCGTTAGTCTATCGATTGTAAAGAATGGACCACACTCGTGCAAGATGTTGGTAGTGGGGAGAGGGTGTCGGGAACAGTGGGTGTATGGGAACCCTTTGGACCTTCTGCTCCACTTCTGCATAAACCTGAAACTGCTCTCAAAAGAAAGCTTTACCGACACCTGGCCCCTGCCTGACTCTGTGGAATTCTGTGCTTCGGCCCCTGGCTTCCTCTCTACCTCTGTCTCAGCCTGCTCCTGCTTGGTCACAGTGGCCTTGGCATCTCCTGAGCACCGTGCCTGGAAACCTCACCTGTCCCCTCAGGTGCTCAGGTCTCTGCTGCCCATCACCTCCATCAGCAAGGCCATTGCTGGTGACATGCCCGCTGGAGTGTCCACCTGCCTCTGCCCCGCCCCCCACCCAGGAGGTCTTGAGCCTTGGTTAAGGTTCAAAAGCACCTTGCTCGGCCATGTTCGAGTCATGCCTGGCACAGCTTTTGGCTGTTGGGGTCCCTGAATACGCATTAGTAGAACGTGGGGCATTGGAAATAGCATGGAATTTTGAGTAAGCTTTCCCCAGGTAATCGTTCAGAAATGGCACCGGACACGTTATGTCGATATCTCTGTCACACCAGAGGACTCACCGTGAGGACTTTGACTAAACTGGTCCCAATCATTCACAGTCCATCTCCGTGTCCTGGCTCAGTAATTATCTGATGAAAGAATGAAGGGTGAAAAGAATGAATGAAAACATATGACACAAGAATACCCGTTTTCACCCAGGATTTCACGAATGTCGGTTGTTTAATGTCAAATTTCAAAACCAGCGGTGCGCCTTTGGATGGCACTCGAGTCTGTGGAGGCTCAGAAGCTTTATTCTGAGGGGCACAGATCCTCTGCCCTCCCTGTCCCCTCTGTCCAGCTGGTTACCAAGTCTGAGACCTCACGAACCTCTGCACACGGCCCTTTGCCTCAGCTGTTCCACTCCCGGGCCACCACCCAGTGCCCAGCCACCCTTGCCCAGCCTCAGCTGCTCCTTTCCAGATCACAAACCCCGCATGCCCCTAGCCAATGAGGGTGGGGACAGCAGCGATGGCTCCCTTGGCTTCCTGGAGGGCCCAGCTCCTCCATCTCTCTGGCCCACTTCCTACACCTCCACTCACAGCTGTCCAGGCTCTTGCAACCTTCCTGCTGCGTCCCCTCCCCTCCCCCTCTCCTCCTCTTGCCCCTTCCCTCCCCTCCCCTCCCGTCTATCCTCTCAGTCTCCAACTCCCCGCTCACGCCTTCGGTCCTCCTGGAAGACCTCCCTGATGTCCCCAGGCCCCCAGTCCCCTGAGATCCTACTTCTTACACTCCAGCCTTGTACACGGCCACTCACCAAGTGACCTTGGGCAAGTAACTCTCGCGGGCTCAGTGTCCTGATGTGTCCAGCGCCGATGATAAAGGTTCATGTGAACTGCAAGTCGGTGTTCGGAAAAGCACCTGGAACGCACAGCATTTGTCGTACGTGATGACAGTTGACGTTATTCTGCTCTCCGGAGTCAACTTCTCTACTTTCTGCCTATGGGAACAATTGAGCACTGAGTGTCTCTGCTTTGGAGCTTGTTGTTGTCTTGAATAAAGGAGAATAAACACAGGTCTGCTTCAGAAAGCCTTAGGTTTTAGGAGAAATGAGTTGGATTTTTCAGGAGAAGCAGACTGCCCTTGTGACACTGGGAAGAAGACAGGACCACCGCGTTTTTCTCGAAAAGGGGCTGAGCCAGTCCTCCTTCCCACGGGAACCCAGAAGGCTGGGCGGGAATGACCCTGGGCTGGTTGCCGTGGTGAGAGAGCCTCACCCACCATTGCTGCAATAGCATTGAGCTTGGGCTGCTCCCTGGATTGGTGTCAGGGTCTCAGAAAGGGTCCCTGCTCCCCTGTCCCACGACAACACGGCTACCTCTGCCCCAGATCCTCGCGTAATCCTGGGGAGGTGACTGGGTCTCTCAAAACACGACCGAGGCCAACACCTCAGAATTCCAGGGGCAGAGGCTCGGAGGCACATGTGACCTCATTTAGAATTTAGCAATCTTAGTCGAAGTTCCTTTTTCCATGTGAGCTACTGGAACAGATGTTCACTTCTTACGTGTATGTGTTTGTGTATCAATGTGTGTGCATTTGTTAGTCTGTATGTGGGAGCATGTTTATATGGGAAGAAAGGACAGATATTAATTAGAGTTGCCAGGCTTAGTAAGTAAAACTACCGGATGCCCACTTCATTTAGATTTCAGATAAACCGTGAATAGTTTTGTAGGGTAAAAATGTTCTGGGCAGTGTCCTTGGGGATATCAGCCATGTATACAAAAAATTACTCACTATCTATCTGAATTCAAATGTAGTCGGGCTTCCGTATTTTATCTAGCAACCCTAGCGCGTGTGTATGTTTGCATACACGGAGGCTGGTATTACACGATGAGGACTTTTGCTTTTGCTTTTACTTAAGAGGCCAGAAATTCATAGTCCTGGAACACAGATAAAGAAATGTGCTCTAAAAGACAGTTGGATGAAAGGAGGCTTTCAAAATTCAGAGACTTCAGGCCAACAGCTCGAAGCGCAAAGGTGAAGAAGCGCCTCCTTTTGGTGGAAAGGACCATCTTCCAGGTGTGGCTCCAGGGCAAACGGAGTCCATCCCATTGAGCCTGTCCATCTGTCAGGTACTGCAGAGACCACGGGAGCCAGAACCAAGCTTTGGATTTGCTGTGAACCTCAACAAGTTGCTCACCCTCTCTGAGCTTTAATGTAACTATTGTTAAGAAGAAACTTAGAGAATCGTGTAGAAATATACACAGGGAAAAATGCCTGGCATATTATAATAGAAATTATAGATTTCAGATTCCTTGAAGTGTCTTAAAATGGGCTGGTCAGAGTCAAGTACAGAGAAGCATATTAGCATAGTTAGCAAACTGCAGGTTTCCATCTTCTTCCTGTATTTTCCCTGGGGGTCAGCTTTACTTTGATTCACGATTTTCAGAGAACAGTAGCACTTGGCTATGGTGTTTAGATTTCTGCTGTTTTCTATGACCAATACCATTGTGACAGTTAAGCTTAATTGTCAACGTGATTGGCTTGGGATTCACCTAGGGGATCAGTAAAGCACACTTCTGGGTCTGTATGGGTGGGTCATGGGTACATGTCTATCCCTCGCCTCTTCCTCTCTGGCACCATTCCTCTGCTCTACTTCCCAGTTGCCATCTTTGCTCCACCACACCTATCTGCCATGTTGTTTCTGCTTTGCAGCCAGCCAATTATGGACTGAATTCCCTGAAACCATGAACCAAATATACCTCTCCTGCTTTAAATTGTAGATGTGGGGTATTGGGTCTCAGCTATGGGAAAGCTGTCTAACACAGCCATGTAAAATAAAAGAGACTTCTGCTGGAAAAGTAGGCATCAGCCAAAACTACTCTATGCCCCAGACTCACTGGAACTTCAGTTTTAAGACCTTCCTTGAGTCTGCTTACATTTCTGAGCTTTTTGTGTCAAGTCTCCTAGTTCCTGACACAACCCACAAAGATGCAAGGTACATCATCAAGAAAATGGTAGCTGCCTCACAGGACAACACTGACATGCACGCCTGCTTAAAGAGAGAAGCCTGCTTCCAAGATCTAGGGCGAGTGTGTGGAAGACTTGCACCTGTCCACACACCTCCTCCTTCTGAGCACGCCAGCAGCATTCTGGGGGTGGCAGCTGTAGAGCATCGTACTTGTCCCTGTTTAGATATTCAGTTCCTATCTACAGCCCTATACTCTGGTTTCTCTTCAGATTGCATAAATCTTTTGCCTATCTACAGCCCTACCAGAAGTTTCTGCAGTAGGGACAAGACTGCAGCAGAGCCTGGGCATTTAGTGAAATGTCTTCCATTAAGTCTGGTTCTAATTGCTTAATGGTATACCTCATCCCTGCCACAAAATGAGAGGCCATCCTGTCTTTCGAGTCATCAGATGTGTATTAAAATGCTCATAGGTTTAATTAGTTCAAACCTAATAAGCCCATCACCGATTACTTTCAAGGGTGCATTTGCAAAAGCTAGAGCTCTCTTGGACTTGAATCTCTATGCCTGGGCCTCTTGTGTGGACGCACTCCTTCTAGACTTGTGCCAGGTGTTATTTCAAGAGGCCAATCATCAGGGATAGTTCCATACTAAAGACTTAAAGTTGTCTACCAGACCAGGCTGAAAGAGCTCTTTTCCAGCTGACTTGGTTTTATCAGCCACAGTAACAGCCAATCAATGAGCTGTCCATGGACGCATGCATGGTTGACCCAATTCAGTTGTTAAGGTGCCTGAAATAACATCAATCTCATTGATTGCTTTGCCATTTATAGCACTCAGACCTTATGATGACCAAAAAAATCTATTTGATTGGGAAATTATCAATAGAGTCATAATCATGCCTTGTAGGTATGGCCTGAGTGGATCTCAGGGGACCTTTCTGTTTCTTAATTCCAAAAGATGAGTCGTCCTGATTGGAATTATAATCAGGAAATGGAACATGTGCGCTATGGGGAAGGGATGGGGGAGGGAGCTGTGAATTTAGTAGAAACAATCCCTTCTCAGTGCACACACAAGGGTCTTCTTTTGATCCTAGCCACAGGGGGCAATCTTTGTTTTTAATCTTCATTGTAGCTGTGACACTTCTATAGTCACTTAATTCTCACATGAGCCTCCTTGTCTTCCAAGTCCAGATAAGTTGGTAATGGCATCTAGGCCACTCCATAGTTGTCACAAATATACTGAGAGGCCACACATGAGCTTTGAGAATGCAAGGGGGTCGTCGGGCTCTGCTTTCCCCCATTTGCTTCAGGTGGCAATTTTGACTCTACGTACCTATTAATCCATCCACTTATACATGCCTACACACATGCAAGCACGCACACGTACATACACATACGTATTTAAAATACATGTGCATGTGTGTCTTATTTATTCTTTGTATTTATCTAGTTGTGTCCTGTTTAAATAGATATAAATATTTCTGGTCATTATCTATTCATGGGGGGTCGATGTTTTACTTAAAAAAATTACAAAATACATTTCATATTATTTCTGGAAATAAGAACTAAAATATACATATAAAAGAATTTTTAAAAGTTTTAAAATCTGAAATTACACGGAAGCTTTAAATTTATAGAAAAACATTAAAAAGTAACCAGAAATCCATTTTACATGAAAAATAAAATTTTTATGGAGTGAGGGTACAGAAGAGGAACAGAAAGCGAAATGGAACTTGGAAAATAAAAGCATTTAGAGGAACTGCAGTGCAAATACGTAAGCCATTTTTCTACTCGGAAAACAGAAACTGACGTGTTATGTCAGTAATGGACAAAACGTCAGATAAAAATGTAGTTTTCCAGCTTGGGTTTTGGGTTGTAGAGAAGCTTAACCGGGTTACACCGGTGAGGAGCCAGCAGGAAAGGAGCCAAAGGCATCCGTGGTTGGTGCTGGGAGGCAGAGGACGCGCGCTGCTGCGTCCGCGCGTGGGACTCAGCGCGCCCTCCCCGTGGGCTCTGCGCGTTCTCCTGGCTTGCAGGGAGGAGACTTCCTTTCCAAACGAGCGCTTGATTTCCGCTCAGCAGCAGGGGTGTGGAACTTCACCCCGCGGAGCTGCTTAAGCGGGCATCGCTTTTTGGCCAGGTCTCGGAAACTTTCTTTCTAAACCCCGCCCAGTTGTTTTTCTAAGACTTGATTACATAGTATCCAGTAAATTCAAGAACAGAACAGCCCCTGTGAAGTCACACGCGTGATCCAGTGCAGCTATGGCCGGAACTGCATGGCCAAATCACCCTCCACTTCCAAATCCTCTGAGGGGCTGAGCGACCACGGAGGTCACATTCAGATACCTGCTGATGACGACATGCTAAACACCTCATATCACCACGGAGGGACAAACGCTGAGGCTGTCACCAGAGACTTTTTCTGGGGACAAAACAACTCTTGTTTTACCAGATCCCACATTTTCTTTTCAAAATTCAAGTTGCATTTAAGTGGCAACTGACAATCACAGTCTTCAAGGTATGGAATGCTCCTTATGAGAGAGAAGTGCTCACTGTGCCTGGAATGGCAGGTGTCAGTGGCCCTGGGACACTTCACACTGTGAGGGCAACAGTGGTGGCAAGGTGACCAGGCCGTGTGTGGAACACATCGAGGCTTGGATGCAGGACTCTGGAGCTCAGTGACTCCCCCATTCCTTGTGCCGGCACTCCCTCGAGATGCAAGCACTCCCTCTGCGTGCCCGGATATTGCAAGGCTCAGAGAACCCGACCCATTCCTCAAGGGCTCTAGGCGGGTGGGGGTGAGGGTCGTGTGGGGCCTGCCACTGCCAAGCTCAAGAATGAAGTTTCCGCAGTAGAACTTTGAATAATCTCTAAGTAAATCTTCCAAGTAATTAGTAACGCTCAGCTTTGGCACTCTGCTTTAACTAAAGAATGGATTCTTACATTCCTCATGACCCTTTAGAAGACACAGGGTTTCCTGGGTCCACAGTAAGGAACTGCAGGGTCTCCGAGGTGGGAGTTATGAAACTGCCGTACAAGTCACGGATTTCACATGCGTAACACTGCAAAGAAGAAACCAGACACAAAGGCAAACCTGGCACAGTTCCCTCTATGTGAAGTTGATAACAGGAAAATTTCCTTGCAGTCTAATTCACGTGACCAACAGTTGCACTGGGGTTCTGCTAAAGTTCTGTTTCTTATCCGGACCAAGGATAAGTGGTTGTGTTTACTTAGAAAATTTCTCATTCTGGACACTTACGATTTGAACACGCTCCTGTGTGGATGTGTTCGTGTGCCATGGATAGATAAAGATGCACGGGGAGTGGCTTTCCCAGGGAGGGGTGGCGTATGATGACAGGACAACACACTCTGCTGGTGTTTCCCAGGGCGTGGGCTCTGGTAAGGGCTGTGGATTTGTCGTCTCGCATCATGCTCATGACACAGCGAGGATGTCACTGTCACCCACACTTACTGAACAGAAGACTTCAAGGCAAGGAGATGAGTTAACTTGTCCAAGTCCTGGCAGGGAGTGAGCAACACAGCCCAGTCCCAAAGACAGACTCCTCAGCAGCGCGTGGCCCGAGCTACAGGAGGCCATGTGCCCTGGGTGCCCTTTGAGGTCCTACATCCTCAGTCCCTGGCTCGGCTCTGAGCACTCGTATTCCAGTTCAATCTGGATTTACCACCAGACTCACACATTTTGCACTTTCTTTGTTCTCGTCCTGTGGACAGCCCGGAGAGTTGTTAGGATATGAGAGAGCTTGCTCCTGCAGCACAGCCGCAGCTTCCTCCTCTTTCACAGGTGGCGGAGAGCAGCCTCGGGAGGACCGTTTATGAACGCTCTTGCGTGGCTGCTGCTGGAACTTAGTGAGTTCCGTCTACCTGTGCGCCCTCGCTGCTGCAGGCCACCACCATGCCATACAGGGCAGCTGTTCCTAAGCCAGGCACAGTTATCCTGTAGCCCTGTGCCTTCTGGATGTTTACCCGGAGAGGGCCTTGGAGGAATGTGTCCCAGAATCCTGCAGTGGCTCCCAGAAGAACGGCCGGCAGCTTGGGATGCTTCCTTCAGGTTAAACATTTATGTGGATCAATAAGTAAATGGCAGGTAAATGGCATGAGCCCCATGTCCAGTGTAAACCAGAAGAGCTGCAGAGACAGAAAAGGCCACTTCTGGCATCATCCAAAGTTGTGGCTGGGAAGTGTGGCCCTCTGCTCTGTTGTCTTGGGATGAAAAGCCAGATGGGCAGTGAACCTTTGGGGACATCAGGCTCCCACGTGTCCTGAACCTCAGCGAGGGGCTCTTGCTCTGAGCCCCTGCCACCCAGGAGAAAGGCCCGGGCTCTGCTAGATATCTGCCTTCCTCCAGCGTGATCCCACCCCAGCACTCGGAGTGACAACGCTGCCTGGGCTGAGCTGAGTATCGCTGGCTTTGAGAATTTGTCACACATGGGCCCATGCATGCTTTTCACAAGGAATTCCACACATTTCTTCCAATTCCTTCTTCTAATCTACTGCAGTTACACTTTTCAGTTGTGCAATGTCCCAGTTTTGCAGAAAACAGTCCAAAGAGCAGCCCAAAGAGCTGACCTCCTTGCAGCTCCTGAGTGCCACGGCCAGTGCGCCTGCCGAACGAGGCTCGGGCCTTCCGCCTGCCGGCGGGGGTCTCCAGCCAAGGATCCTCGGCCATCCCACCTGCCTGGCATCTCGGATCATGATGAATCGTCTCCAACTCTAGCCTCAGATTGTTTTTTAACGTTTAATTTAGTTTCTTCCTGTGCTTGGATGAACATGGCCATGTTATGGATTTCTGCTCTAATGTACACCAGCAGGCTGGAAGAACAAGCTTCAGCAAGCTGTGGAAATTAGAGAAACTAGATCAATAGACAAGGTCATGACCCCGGCTCCGATTCCACGCACTATCCTGAAATTCTCTCCCCAGAAAGCCACCCGCTGCTTCCAATGTGAATCCATGTGTATTCCTGGAGAGGAATCCAGGGAAACATGCCTGCCCCAGCCCTGCCATCTCAGAGAGGGACACCCGTAATCATACAGACTCACGCATGTGTGCAAACAACGGCATAGGACCATGAGCATCTAGGCGCCTGCGTTATGTGTGGTGTGTTAATTCCATCACTCAAAAGGCCCTTTCCAGGCGAGCAGAGAGAGATAGAGAGGCGCCCTGCGATTCTGGAGCGCACCTCCAAGAATGATCCTGGGTCTTATGTTCCCTCAAACAAAGGGTCAGAGTCCCCTGTGCCTGTGCTTTGGAAGTTTTAGGAGACAGAATTGTAGAAAATCAACCCACTTTGAACTCGAACAAATATCTCTGGGCTCAATGAGACAGGCTGAGGAGAAAACATTTTAAAATATTTTAAAAGACAACTGGCAGTCTTCAGATCTTCTCCATCCACATAAGGACCAACCCACCTTTCCAAACACAAAGCCATGTTCTTCACAAGCCAATTTTCCACCTGGAGGTTTAGAAGGTGATATTCTTTACAGCTATCATTTTCCCGGGTGGAAATAACTACTGCATCCAACCTGCAAGCCCGCGAAAGCGAACTCTCTATTGGTCATTTATCATATTCAGTAATCACTAGCTCCAAAGTGACCTGACATTGCTGTGATCAATTTAGGTGGAAAAAAAATTTAAAAGTCTGTCTTTGGGGGAAAATGTTAAGGTGTACAAAAATGGGAGAAAATAAAAGGAGGTTTGGGTCAAGAGGAAGCCCCTTTTCATATGGAATGTGGAGTGCCCCTTTCACTGTGGAAACCCAGAGAACTGGGATTTATTTTATTTGCAGAGTAAACTCAGTCCACGATAAGGCACGGCCTTATCTAACCCCCTTGTTTGGGAACAGCAGCAGGGGACTTTCCAGAGCCCGGTGTTTCTGCAATGCTTGAGAGCTCTGCTTTGTAATTTAGATAATTGGGTTATATTCACAGGGCAGGGGTGTTGCTGAACTTTTGCTTCATTTTTGACAAACCACATAGCCAATCTCCTGTCTTTCTATTATTTCAGGGATTTTTAAGTGAAATAACATTATACTTTAAATCTCTTGATGGAAAATTAGTTTGTTGAGAATATTGGTTTGTGCTTGGAAATGTAGGCCAAGGGAGGTGTTTGCAAGAACTCTGGAGAATTTTGATGTTTTTTTGTTGGCCCATGAGCTGGTTGCAAAGAATTATTTTGGTAGGAAGATACACACAGCCCCTATTTCTTTGGAGGCTCTGTAAGAGTTGCGTTTGCTCTTATCCTATGGAAGTGGCCTCAGCAGAAGGTCTGCCCGGGCGGGGATACAGATCATGATTGGGAGGAAGTGGTTTAGAGGAAATTAAAAGGCAAATGATGAGCTTTTGCTCATATTTTAGGGGTGGGGGTGTTCAAGCCTGGAAATAAACTCTATGTTTGACCACATCACGTGACAAATCACAGTGAGTATTTGGATAAATACGTGGTAATTTAGAATCAAAGTCTAGAGCAAGATCTGATCTTGGGCGTTTCCTTTCAGGTGAGTAAAATCATGATGTTGGTGAGTGTTTCAGGGGAGTCACCTGAGAGCCTGAGATTTAGGCATCTTGCCCGAGGTCTGCACTCAAGGGTTCACCGCCAGGCGGCGCTGTGCTGCTCTGGGTCCTGGCACAGGGCCATGTATTCCCGCCCGGAAGGCAGGGATGCAGGCTCCACACTCCGCACAGCTCTGCCTCCCCTGACTCTGCCCACGCAGGGCTCAGTCCTGACCAGAGGGATTTACTTCTACCTGGTAATTTAATGCTGCCCCCTAAAGCCAGTGGCTCAAAACAATGGCAGCGTGGATTTCTGTGAATCTACAATTTGGGCAAAGCTCCAGGCAGACAGCTCTGTTCAGTGAGCAACCCAGAAAGACAGGGCTTGGAAGTCACACAGGTCTCTCTGCCCAGCTCTAGTGGCCGAAGCGACCACGAACCCCTGCCCAGATGCAAGGGAAGACAACATACGCGGTGTGATAAAATACACAGTGAATGTTCAAAATTCTAAAAATGTATTACAATAAAAGGCGCATTGACATGAATCCCCCTCAAAACGTTCCCCTTGGTTCAAACACACGCACCCCATTCTTCTTGCCAGCTCTGGAGTCCTCTTTCCTGGGTGTCTCTGGTTGTGCTGTCCTGGCTGCCTCGCTGTCCTCAGTTGATTCAAAATGTTTCCCCCTCGTGGTCGTTTTGACCTTGGGGAAGAGCCACAAGTCGCACAGTGCCAGATCTCGTGAATAAGGCAGACGAGGACGCCGCGCCATGTTTTCGCAAGCTGCCTTTCTGCTGGGTGGCGCTCGGCAACAGCAGTCACTGTAGCTTTTTGATCACACCTCAGACACACAGGAACAAGGGTCCAGAGCTGCTCCAGAAACGGGAAGAGTGATGTGACGAGTGCGCTCAAAACGGGTAGGAGGATTTGAGGGGGTCTGTGGCAACGCGCCTTTGACCGTAACTTCGTTTTCATCGAAGCCTTCATCGTACATTGTGACCACACCTCGGACATCTCCCCTCGCAGCGGGAGCTCCCTCAAGGTCATGTGGTAAAGTGAGCTAATGGAACTGGAGATGTTGTTGCTAGGAAAATACAGTCTGCCACAAGCGCCTTCTGGCCACAGCGGTTGCACCCCCCTCGTGCTAACCTCGCTCATGCCTGGCCCCCAAAGCCCCAGGTCTCACCCACTGCAGCGCCAGCGTGAAGCCCAGACCGGGCGGAAGGCAGTCCTGTGGAGGAAGCAGCGTCCATACGTGTCTGCTGGGCTCCAGCTCCTGAAGCCTGCACTGAGGTGAAGCCACGTGGCCTGAACGCCAAGGGCAGCGTGGACAGCTTGCTCGGCTCCTTGGCTCGGGGACGGTGGCTCCAGCTGGGGGTGGAGCCCTCTGGGGTTGCTCACCCACGTGCCTGCGAGCCGCTGCCAGGCCTTGGCGGGGAGCCTCGGTTTCTCTCCAGGCGAGCCCTCCCCGGAGTCTCTGTGTGGTGGGCTGGCACTCCTAGAACCAGCATCCCACATTGCAAGCCACGGCCATGGTGGAAGCCACAGCCGCTGGGGAGTCGGCCTCGGAGGTGGGGAGCTGGCCTTGGAGGTGACGCTCAGGGAGCAGCCCCACTCTTGCTCTGCCTGCTGCCCTGGGGTGGCCAGCGCCCTCAGTCTCTGGCGTGTCTGCTAACAGAGCACAGGGCTCTGACAGGCCCGGCGCATCCTAGGCCAGAGCAGACCCGAAGGGCAGTAGCCCGGGATGCAGATACAACAAGCTGCGGACCTGAGGCCAGCAAGAAGCAAGTGTGATCGTGTGTGCGAGAGAGCTTTGTAAGCAAAGCATGCGTGGGTGCTGGCCACGCGCTGGACTGTGGCTCATCAAGGGAACGGGACCCTCTCCTCTCCCACTCTTGGTTTGCTTGCATCTGGCCAAACTGTCTTTCCACAGAGCCATTGTCCGAGCGCATTGCCTGTGAGACCCTTATGTTCTCAGCCCATCAATCGAGTTGGTTACTACATTGGCTCCTGACCACAGCAGGGTCATCAGCAGATGTGGCACCCGCGTGCTCTGTCCTGTCCTGCGTGGGCTTGGCTGGTGTCTTTCATGATGTCCTCTCTGCATCAGTTTTGGAAGCCAGGCACTTTTTCTGCTGCCCTTGCTGGGCTGGCTTCCCAGCCCGCCGTGCTCTACAGCGCACCTGTGCTGGCTGATGCATATTTCAGTGGTTTGTACTTTGCATCTATTAACCATGGCACCAAGCACAGGATGACACAGTAGCGAGGCTTTCGCTTAGACAGTGTTTTTCCTGAGTAAAGCGTAACATTCAAACCGATTTATAGTTCCTTTGCATAGTAGATAAGTATCATAATAGTCTTTTAATAGATGACTCGGCGGAAACACATACATTATGAGGTCAATGTCACTGCAAATTATACAAGAGGTACAAGTCAAGGTCCCAACTCCCCACAGCTAACGTTTACTACTCGATTATGCGTGGTGCATAGTAGGTATTTAAAAATATCCATTCAACTTTATTATATCATCAATAGGCACTTAAATAAAATGCAACTTAAGGTTTTTTTTTTTAAAAAATATCCAAGTCTGACTTAAGACTCAGCCATTCAGCTGACTTGAAGTGCTCTGTCAGAATAACCACCCTTTCCACCAGATGGGGAGGTGGCAGCTAACCGGTAGGATATTTTGCTTTTCCCTTATGCTAGTTGGAAATAGAAATAGAGGTATGAAGCTACATTTTTATTTCTTACATTTAAATATCTTTTATAAAATAAAAATATTCATAATTCTATATAACTAAAGAATAAGCCTAGGGTAATCTATTGGTATAGTATTGTTATTCCTATCTAAACAATAAGGGTCAAAAGATTAGAAGCGAATCGTTTGGGATCACAGACCAGGCCCATTCCTTGGTTCAGTATTTTAGCATTGTGATGTTAACTAATAAAATAATAACAGTAGTTATTATTTCTATTCACTGAACAATGATGGCATTCCAAGCCCAATGCTGACCATTTTACCCACATTACTTAATGCAGTATTCACACTTCTTTTAAAAGAGATGCCATTCGCATCATTTTACAGATGAATAAAGCCAGACTCGGAGAGCTTGAATAACCCATGACAGAGCTGTCAGTTAACAGTCAGTGGTGAGTTACAGATGCGGAGAAGTTGATTGCAACGCTACACTTCTCAGCCAGATGCCTCAGAGAGGACTAAAGATGTTGGGGAAGAGTGGGTGAAAGACATGAGCAAGTACATACCTCACCTTTCTAAGTATCATGAAGGTTCAGCTATTAATTCGAGAAGATTTAGCATTACTTGGATGAAACGCTTGCTCTTGTAAAGCTAAACCTCGCCCTTCCTGTTACCTTGCTAAGCCCAGCTCCTGCTCTGGGGGCGGGGGGGAAGGCACGCATGTGTCTGGAGTAGATTCATATTTTATGAGATGGAATAGGCCATTTTCATGCCCCGTTCGCTCAGCCCTTCCTCCGTCTGTGTCCTGGTAACGCCTAAGCATTTGCCCATCTGAGGGTGCCCTCTCACTCGAAGGCCGGCCCGTGTAACCACCCTTTCCAGTTGCCTGAGTACCGTGACTGTGTATTAGGATCCTTTGTGAGAACTTCTGTGCATGTTTCCACCCACAAGCCATGATTTTCTTACTCACCCTCTTGCCTGTCTAGGAACCAGAGCCTCTGATATGTACTTGGCACCCATCCTGCCCTCACCCCCTCTGCTCTCCCCAGTGCCTAAGGAAATGTAGGGGAAATTTGATTTGGAGAGTTTTCTAAGAGCTCTGGCATCGTCTTGAATTGTCCACACATTGGGGAAACATTTCAACGAGCCCAGGAACGTAACAGTCGGACCCTGAGCTGTCAAGGTCCGTCTTGAACCAAGTGTCCGACTGAGCGGGACACACTAGGTTTCTGGGTCCCCCATCAGGATGCCCGGCCCTCACATTCCTGTTGCGTCCTGAAGTCCCAGGATGAGGGAGCTCCTGAGCCAGAGGCTGACGTTGCTGCTGGTTTGTGCAAGGAGCCTGGGGCCAGACTGATCCTTCCCATCCTCTGGGAACGTAGTGCCGCAGCCTGCGTCCAGATGGCTCCGTTTCTTTCTTCTGTTATTTTATTAAGACGTGTCCCCTTCTAATGAAAACTGGTACAGTCGCTGTGGAAATCAGTGCGGAGTTTCCTCTGAGAACTAAAAACAGAAATTCCATTTGACCCAGCTTTACCTCTTCTGGGTGTCTTCCCAAGAGAGTTAAAGTCACTGTACTGCGGTGCTACACCCGTAGCCGTGTGCACAGCAGCACAGCTCACAATAGCTGAAGCACGGGGGGTGGTCTGTTCGCCTGGCAACAGATGAGTGAATAAAGAATGTGGTGTGTAAACACGAAGGAGTACTACTCAGCCTTAAAGAAGGATAGCTGAATAACTGTAGGGTAATAGATCTCAACATTATAAAGGGGGCCGGTGAGATGGCTCAGCGGCATAAGCGCCTGCCTGGCAAGTGCGAGGGCCCGAGTTCCACTCCCGGAACCCACATACGAAAAAAGGGCTGGTGATATCGCTCAGCGGTACGGGCGCCTGCTGGCGCGCGAGGTCCTAAGATCGACCCCTGGTACCCACAGAAGAAAAAAAAAAAAACTATAAGGTTGAGTGAAATAAATCAGACACAAAATGTGAAATATCATATGATTTCTCTGAGAACTGCAAAATATAAATAAAGAGCAAAATAAAGGAGAGTTGGTAAGGAACATTGAGGTAGACATTTTGGAGTTGGGAAGGGAATGTGGGGAAAGGGAGAGAGGAGAAAGAGGATTAAAATGTTCAAGGTGTGATATGCATATGTACCAATCCCCCAAAACAAATGTAATTACTGTGTACTGCAAACATAAACATACAAATTAAAAAAAAAATACTAAAATGTTATGTCTCCTTTTCAAGTCACTAGTCTTTCTGACTACTGGGAAGAGTGTTTTTTTTGTTTTTTGTTTTTTTTCCTGATTGTCAGGATCAAATTGTTCCCAGTTTTTTGTTTGTGTGGGTGCCGGGGGTCAAACTCAGGACCTCACGCGCCAGCAGGCGCCCGTGCCGCTGAGCAATATCACCGGCCCTTTTTTCGTATGTGGGTTCCGGGAGTCGAACTCGGGCCCTTGCGCTTGCCAGGCAGGCGCTTACACCGCTGAGCCATCTCACCGGCCCTGGGAAGAGTGTTTGAAAATTCCTTGTTTCCCTCATCATCCCCTTTACCCCCACCCCCAGTTTCATATTGTTTGGGGGATTTCAATGTGCATACGTATTTTAATTATATTCATGTCCCTACCACCTGTGAATCTTTCCCCACAAATGGTTCCCCTTGCTTCTTTATCCTTGGCACTCTCCCATTTCTCTGACTCCATTTCCCCAAAGGGGCACCTCAGCTCCTGACTGTCATCTCCTATTTCCCCAAAGTCTTCTTTTAAGTGTATTTACCTCGTCTCAAGTGTCAGTACCACCACTATGCAGGTGACTGTCAAATCTGCCTGTTCCGCCCTGTCCTTTATCCCTTGGGGTGCCACTTTGGAAAAAGATAAATATACACCAAACCTAACCCCGTATTTCCCTTCAGATATTTTTGTCCTGATTTTTAAGATGTTAAATTTAGGTGGAGGAGGACCAATGTGGTGGCAAGCAGAATAAAAAGAAAGGAACGTGTTTGCAAGAACTGTGCCCTGAGTGAGTCTAGGATTAAATGGCTGTTGCAATGTGAGGACGGATCCATGGAGTCCCCAGAGCCGGGCACCCCCTCAGTGCCCGATCAGGCTTCACGTCCTGTCCCTGCCACCTGCACTCCTCACTCAGGCCTTCCTCCTCCCCAGCTCGCCCGGCCTTTGTTAAACCACTCAGAGTTTTGTCCTCTACCGAGCCCACCTTAGCTACAGGCTGAACAAACCTTTGTGTAAAGAGTGATTGAATACACGCGGCGAATGGGTCCCATTTTTTAGCAGTTCCTGCACGGAGCGCTGTGACCTCCCGCGCAGGCCGGCAGCTTTGTCTTTGTTCTCCCAGGCCAGGCCTCTCCCGACGACTTCTGGCCGATGTGGATCCCGGTTTCTGGTGAGAATCTGAAGTCTGCCTTAGAGAGGAAAATGTGGCGGGCGGTGAGTGCGGGCAGCTCCGCTCGCCCGGGACCAGGTGTCCGGAGTCTGGGCAGTGGTTCAGGGCGTTTCCAAAGCGAGCGGACGTCCCCGGAGCCGGGAGGGGACTGAGGAGAGAGAGAGAAAAGGTGCAATTGACACAGAAGAAAGAGAGGAGAGTGGAGACACCTTACAAATGCCAGCGGGGAGACAAAGTGAACCCACAAACTCACTCCCAGCACCGACAGCGCCCTGGGACTAAGAGAATCAGCAGCAGTCGGACAGCAAGGAAAGCAGGAGCACCTCGCCCAGCGCGGACTTCCACGTCAACCGTGGGTGAGTGACCCTTCACCAAAGGACGGCAGCGGGGCGCCGCGGTAGGGCGGTCTCAGGGCTGGAAGCTGGGGCCCAGAGGAAAAGAGCCATGTCCAAATCAATGGGAAACTTTATTATTTTTAATTTTTATTGTATTAGTTTAAAATTATTATTATTTTTTTTCACTGTTTTTCTCCTCTTGTTCATCCCCCCTCTTATATTCCATCATTTCCCACTTTCTTTTATGAGCGTGTCTGTGCTTCTCTTCCTCTTGCCTTTTTCTCCCAGTATAGTTTGTAGAGGGTAAGGGCGTTCTCCTCTGTCCTTTCATATCCCCCCCTACTTTTATCCTTATCTCTTCACCTGATTTCTTTCTCCTGTGTCTTATTCTTTCTCAAAAATTTTTCTTTCTTCTCCTCCTTTTCATTTGCCTCCCTTTAACCTTTTCTCTAATATTTATATCAGTCATGGAATCTTTTCCCATCCCCATTTCTCACTACCAATTTTGTCCCATTTTCCTTGTTATCCCCTTCTAAATATACAGTATAAACTGACCATCATGAGGATCTCTTACCCTTCTGCTTTCCCCTCCCCATACCACAGAACACGGGACTCAGAAACAAACAAACAAAATTAAATAAATAAAACCTTTATTTTTCTTCTCTTTCCCCCATTCTGGCATTAGCTAGTCCCCAAGCGTCTGGGCTCCAGATAACTGATTCTATAAAATCGCTGTTGAAGGCTGTTTTTCACCATTAGAGGAGACCCTGCCATACATTTAGTGCACATTAAATGTGGATCAAGACTTGGGTTGCTACGATGCTCTCACTGTAACTGTGGATTTCTTCTCTAGGTTAAAGTGAGATCCCAAACAGGGTCTCGCGGTAAGTCATTTCTTAACTAGCCCTGATACCACTGTAATGGATTAGCCTGTTACTGATGCAGCTGACTTGGTTGCATAGGAATACTCCTGACTCAGTGGAAAATGTCATGCCAGTGAACTTGTCTGCCAGTTCCACCATCACACTCGTGGAGAGGGACAGCAAGTGTTCCTAACCAAAGACCTCGGACTGGACCAGACTCTACGAGAATGCCTGCAACCTGATGGAAAGAAGTCCTGAATCTGAGCCTCAGTATTGCAGTGGAGAGATCAGAGGAGCTGGGTGCGGACACTCAGACTGTTTGCCAAAGAAGCTACTTGGGAATCCACTATGCAATGTCTCATTGGAATATCTAATCTGTGTTCCCGTCGCACATCTTATAGTTTTAAATTTTTATATGTTTCTTGATCTATTTAGTAACATGGGGCTATGTTATGTTCCTTTATGGTTTGCTGTTTATTAGGTTGTTACTTTTGTGTATTTGTTCTTTTGTTGGCACTGATTTAATAGGTGTCTAGGCTCTCTCCCTCATCTCACCTTCCTGTCCAGGTTCTTCACCATCACATTAGGAAAAACAGCAAGCTCAAATAAATAATCTTATGAAAATTCTTAAGGCACTTGAGAAACAACAACAAACCAGCTCCAAACCAAAATTAAGGAGGGAAATTATAAAGATGAGAGCAGAAATTAGTAAGATTGAGACTATAAAATCAGTGAAGAAATTAATGAATGGAAGAGCTAGTTCTTTGAAAGAATAAAAAAAATAGATAAGCCCTTAGCCAGACTCACCAAAAGAAAGGGAGAAAAAGGTGAACTCACAACAGGCATTGTCAAAATCAAGAAGATATTAACTACTGGGATGAAAACTACTTGGCCATATGTACGATCTTTTTGATAATGTGGTGAATTCTGTTTGCTAATATCTTGTGGAGGATTTTTGCATCTGTGCTCATTAAAGAGATTGGCCTATAGTTTTCCTTTTTAGTTGGATCTTTAGCAGGATCGGGGTGATTCTGGTTTCCATGAATGAATTTGGGAGCACTCCATCCTTTCAATTTGTTTGGAGAGCTTGAGGAGTATTGGTGATATAACATCCTTAAAGGTTTTATAGAATTTGGCAGGTCCTGAGCTTTTTTAGGTGGTAGATTCTTTATTGCTGTGACAATTTCATTGCTTGTTATTGGGTTGTTAAGCATATTTATGTCTTCTTGGGTTAGTTTTGGTAGTTTGTATGTGTCTAGGAATCTGTCCATTTCTTCAAAATTTGCCAATTTGTTGGAATACAATTTTTCAAAGTAGTTACTATATGCAGGTCAATAAATGTAATATATCACATTAACAAAAGCAAGGTAAAAAAACCATATGATCATATCAATAGATGCAGAAAATTCTTTTGAGAAAATCCAATACCACTTCATGATAAAAACCCTGAAGAAAACAGGTATAGAAGGACCATACCTGAATATGATAAAGGCTATTTATGACAAACCAATAGCCAGTGTTATACTAAATGGGGAAAAACTAAAAGCATTCCCCCTAAAATCAGGAACCTCTTCTATTCAACATAGTACTTGAAACATTAGGCAGAACAATTACACAAGAGAAAGAAGTAAAAGGGATACATATAGGAAAGGAAGAACTCAAATTATCATTATATGAAGATGACATTATACTCTGCATAGAAGACATAAAGAACTCCACCAAAATACTCTTAGAATTATTATCCAAATTCAGCAATGTAGCAGGATACAAGACGAACACACAGAAATCATTAGCATTTGTGTACACCAATAATGAACTTCCTGAGAAGGAAATTATGAAAACAATACCATTCACAGTAGCTTCAAGAAGAATAAGATCCTGGCAAGCGCGAGGGCCCGAGTTCGACTCCCGGAACCCACATACGAAAAAAGGGCCGGTGATATCGCTCAGCGGCACTGGTGCCTGCTGGCGCGCGAGGTCCTGAGGTCGACCCCCGGTACCCACAAAAAAAAAAAAAAAAAAGAAGAATAAAATACCTAGGCAGACGTACGCAGCTACTTGATCTTTGACAAAGAGGACAAAGGCATTCATTGGAGGAAAGACAGCTATTCAGCAAGTGGTGCTGGAAAATCTGGTCATCTGTGTGCAGAAGATTGAAACTGGACCCTTGCCTCTCCCCATACACTAAATTAAAATAAAAATGGATCAAAGATCTAAATGTCAAAACAGAAACATTAAACCTACTGCTTCTGGAAGATAAAACAAGTAAAACACTTGAAGACATAGGTGTAGGAAAGGTTTTTCTAAACAACCTCGATTGCATAGGAAATAACAGCAAGAATCAGCAAATGGGATTATATCAGACTAATACCTTCTGTACAGCAATAGAATCAATCAATAGAGTGAAGAGACAACCTACAGAATGGGAAAAATTTTTGCCAGCTACTCCTCAGACAGAGGATTAATATCTAGACTATACCAAGATCTCAAACTATTAAACCACCTAAAATTAAAGACCCAGTCAAGAAATGGGCAAGAGAAGCAGCAGACACTTCACAGAGGAAGAAACACAAATGGTCAACGAATACATGAAAAAATGTTCAACATCTCTGGCCACTAGAGAAATGCAAATTAAATCAATGCTAAGATTCCTAAGATTTCCATTCTTACTCCGGAAAGAATGGAAATCATCAAGAAATCAAACAATAGCAACTGCTGGCAGGGCTGTGATGAAAAGGAACCCTCCTTCACTGTTGGTGGGAATGCGAACTGGTACCATTATGGAAATCAGTGTGGAGATTGCTCAAAGAACTGAAATTAGAAATTCCACATGACTCAGCTGTCCCCCTGCTAGGCATCTTCCCCAAAGAGCTTACATCATCATACTACAGCAATACTTGCATACCAGTGTTTATAGCAGCACAATTCTTAATAGCTAAATCCTGGAAGCAGCCTGTATACCCATCGACAGATGATTGGAATAGTGTTGGAGTAGTAAAGAAAATGTGGTATCTATATATAATGGAATACTACTCGGCTATAAAGAAGGACAAATTGGAGACATTTGTAGGAAAATGAATGCACCTGGAAAATATAATGTTGAGTGAAATAGACCACACACATAAGCTTAAACACTGTATGGTGTCTCTCACCTGAGTGAGAGAAAGTACAAAGAAAGAAAATGATATAGGATGGAGAGAAAGGGACGAGGGGACGGATCTCTTGCAATAGGAAAGTGGACCAAGGGGACAAGGGTGAGGGATGAGGAGGAGGGGCAGGAGAAATAAGTGGAATAAAGATGTGGCATGTACAGCATCCTGGTAACCCCAGAGAATGGAAACAGTATATGCCCTAACAAGAGCTAAAACAAATCATACCAACAAGAATGAAAAAGGGGACGGGGAACCAGTGTGGGGGGGGCAGAGGAAAGGGAGTGAAAAAAAAGGGAACAATCTGTAAAATGTACATGTCACCACTCCCAAGGTGACTGTAAACTGCACGAACTGCAAACATGTGCTAACAAATAAAAATAAAAATAAAAATAAAGAATCTAAAATCCACGGGACTCACCTTGCACCCCGGGGGAACGCCCTTGGAAGCACAGCCATTCCAGGGCTCCGTCACTGTACGGCTGTCCCTGACTCGACCTCTCCTGCCATTTCCAGCTCTATTCCAACCTTTTTCAGGGCATTTTGGGATCCTGGTGCTAGGCAGAGTGACGTCCCACAAAACCTCACAAAACCCGCACCCACATTGCTGTTCCTGTGGGCACGTTGGCTGCGTGGCGAGGAGCTTTGCAGATGTGAGTGCCTTAAAGGTCTCGAGGTGCGAGAGAGCCTTGGGCTTGCGGGCGACCCAGGGTGAGCACATAGACTAAGGCGGGAAGGGGGAGCCGGCGGGAGCACAGGCTGACCGACTCCCTCTCTGGGAGGGAAACCGGCCGAACATGCAAGAGCCGATGAACGGATTCTCCCTGGAGCTCACGGCAGAAGCGCGCCTGCCCCGCGCTGGTGCTGGTCTTGTGCGTCCCGCTTTTGGACTTCCGGCCTCAGAAACTGTAAGACGATGGATTTGTATTGCTTACGGCCTCCGAGTTTGCGGTGATTTGTTATGACAGTTGTAAGACTCTAATAATCTTCTAGGCCAACGTTCATTACTGTGTCATCCATGTCGCCTGAGGCTCACCTTCCTGCTTGTTTTCCTCCGCAGGCAGCGCCGTGTGTCCTCCAGCAACGCTTCTGCTGCATCGCACACAAACTTTGCCTTGTTCTTGGTCTCTGCACCAAACGCATTGCTGACCGCTGGCTTTACCTGAGAAACACACTTTCCCGAGGACACCGAGGCCCGGTTGTCCCTCAAGAAAATGGCTTGATGTTTCCTGCACACTGGGCTTGGCCTCCCAAACCCTCACACCTCCATGCTTGCGTGGAGATCCCTGCTTCCTGTGGGCTATTATGGCACTGGCCACACCTCTCTTGACCTCTCGTCCCTGTCCCCTTCTAGCCGCACGCTCACTCCCTCCAACTTTGAGGATTCAAAACCAGGGTCTCTTAATTGGGTCTCTGTCCCGGGCCTTGCTGTCACCTTGGGAGATTCAGGAATTGCTACCCACACTCTCCGCTGGCCTCCTGTCCACTTCTTGATCTCTCACACTCCGCAGCTCCACGGCACCTCAGCTGCTAATTCCCAAGTGTGCACCCCCAGTGTCCGCACCCCTCAGTCACTGTGTTCTGACCAGTTTACCTTCTGGTTATCTCTGAAATCTACCCATTTCTCTCCACCTCACCACTGTCGCTGCAGTAAATCATGTTTCCTTTTCATCACTGCCGATCTCTGATTCTTCTGTCTCATACACAACAAACCAAATTCTCATCAAGTTTAGGCTCACACCGTGAGATACATCATCCTGTTACTTCTCTGCTTAAAATCCTCAAGAGTGTCCCACTGCGCTTGTCATGAATTCACGGTGACAGATCCCTAACCACTGGCTGCTGCCACCAGGTAGTGTCTGCTGGTTTACTTATTGTTACATCCTCCCTTCTCTCCCAAACACGCATCCTAAGGTTGCCCTGAATTACTTTCTTTTTTCCCAAAGAATTGCCCATCAGTGTCACTCTCCTTAAGAGAGTGTTAAGCAGTAGTCTGGTGCCACCTTCCTTCCTTATCGAATCCTTCAGACATTAGAAGACCTGGTGCTTACTGAAAAGCCTTGCTCTGTCTGTCATCCTTCCCCCTCATCTCAGCATGCAGAAAGCAATCTGTACTTACATCTGTCCTAGAACTTGTCACACTTTATTCAACGTCTCTTTAGTTATCTCTTTCTCCAACTGTCCATCAACTCCTGGAGGAAAGACCATGTCTGTTTTACCTTGGAAGTTCCAATGTATGATGCAATCAGTAATTAACTACTTATTAGTTAATTAGCAACCAATTAACCAAATATAGATTTCTATTCCATAATGTACTCTTGCCCTTCTCATTATCTTCACAATCTGGGGCTCCTCACATTTATCCTAATGGAAACTGCACTTTAACATCCGGATTAAATAATGCCCTGGTCATGTTCACTAGGTGGTTCATTTGATTCATTCATATCAGCAACCAGTGTTTGGGCTGCGCCCGCTTACGCACAAAGCATTCTCATCGTCATCAGTCCCCCACCCAAGGATTCCTGTGCATTCCGTCCTGGCTCATGCTCAAATGACACCAAGGTCTGTGTGGTTTCCGAAGCCTCCCAGCCTCACCATCACTGCCAGCCCTACCTATGGCCGAGTAGAGACGCCAGGAGCCAGCGCACGGTGTGTTTCTTGGTCAGACTGAGCCTCTGCTGCTCTGAAAGACAATGATTCGGAGTCTCTTGTCCAGCCACAGAGAATGCAGATTACCGGGAAGCCCATTGTGACCCATTGACAGGGGGAATGATGTTGGTGTTTCCATGAGGAGACCCTGTCTGTGTCTGTCAGGGCAAGAGAAGTCCTCTTTCCCTGCAAAACTGTCCCGGCCTCTGTGTACTAGGTCCAAGCTGTCACTTGATGGATAACAAAAAGTTCTGTGAATTCATTAGTGTTTTAAAGCAAACTTATTAATTACTAGTCACAAAAGAAATGTGTGTGTGTATATATATATATATATATATATATGTATATATATATTTTTTTTTTGGTGGGTACCGGGGGTTGACCTCAGGACTTTGTACGCCAGCAGGCGCCCGTGCCGCTGAGCAATATCACCAGCCCTTTTTCCGTATGTGAGTCCCAGGAGCTGAACTCAGGACCTCGTGCTTGCCAGGCAGGCGCTTATGCCGCTGAGCCATCTCAGCGGCCAGAAATGTATATATTTTTAAAAATCATAGTACATACATAGAAAATGCAGACAAGCACATGAAACTGCCAAATTGCAATGTTGCCCAGGTTTGAGGACTGTCTACAGGTTGAAAACTTTTTAGTCAGAAAGCCATTAAGACCCATTGCATGTATAACAGCCAATTCTGCTAGTTTAGCTAAATCTTGGTCAATAGTTAGAAGAAAACATTTCACCTCATGATCACTTAAAGCCTTAATACAGCATTCTCTATATTTCATACGGTGGAATTGTTGGTATTTGGGGAAATACCCTTGATATTGTCCTCTATGTGCTTCATGCACATAACCATATTACTACAGACTGAGAAACAGCACAGAAGAGTGATTTGTTTAATATTATTTACGTAAAGATTTCCCAAACTTAGTCATCTGTGGATCACTTTCGCTGCATGGAAACCTATCAACCTCTGAGGTGATCTGAGAGGACCTGTGCCGAAGCTTCCTCGTGAGCAGGACAGAGTTCCCAGGCACCACCCACTATGGGTGATTACAAGCATTTTGGATTCATCCCCTAGTAGGAATTAGGGCCATGTGTGATGGTCTGAACAGCTTTGTTCTGGAGACGTGGCCATCCATGCAGATCTCACGCTCACCAGACCAAATTTAGGACATCGTAGCAAACTTGGAAGATCCGACTGGCCTCCAAATGGCGTCTCACTGCAGATCTTAAAGACATGACCATGTCTGCACTGTGTCATATGCTGACTGTCAGAGACACAACTCACACAGGAAGGTGGAGTTGACACCAGTCAAATCGTACAGCAGTCCACCCGTGTGAGGCGCTGCCGCCCGTGCAGTGTGCGGAGCTCTCCGGATGAACGCGCCATCTTCCCCCATGCCCAGCACATGCTTGTCTACACCATGCACCAGCAGAGATGCCACGTGACCCAGACCTGCTCTGAGTGCACCAACAACGTGCTTGGGACCTGAGGCAGGCCGGAGAAGACATGTGCAACTCCTCGGGGTGCAGCCTGAGGTCAACAAATTGGAAAAAGCCACAACTCACCCTTGGGAAGGATTAAATGTGCTGACATCCTCCAAATTGATTTACCTAGATCGGATCACATGTTAATGAGGCAGGCGAGCTACTCTCCTTCGTTGTTCCTATTCTAAATGCAGGGACTTTCTGACATTAAACAGACAGGGCCATGGGTCCAAATGAGCGACGCTTACCCTGGCTGGTCCAGATCCTCAGAGTCATTTGTAACTGCTGTCATCTGAATTAGACCAAGAACTGGACATTGAGAGAACCCACTCCAAGGAATAAAGTGCATTTTCTTGTTCCATTACCCACACCTCTGAACAGATGTGCACAAACACTCAGCCTGCAAAGTGTGTGCACTTAGATTTCTTCTGGGTGCAGACATTTCCAAGTGCACTAAGAATTTCTATTATCTGAAGGGTCTCCTTGAGAATGTCCTGTTTGCTTTTTAAGACTGACTCCTCGGTAAAACTGAAACACATTTTGCGTCACAGGTGGAAAAGCTACGCATCTCCATTTTGCCCACATTGTGAGTTGAGAAGGGAAGATTTCTTGACGGCTTCTCGCCGATCAGTGAGCTTTACCTATATCAGGAGAACAAGTTCATGCCGACATAAAACACAGTTATCGGCATGTACACATGATAACCCGTACACACCAAATGCTCGGAATGACCTCTCCGCACAGGTGAAAACGAACGTAAGTTAAGGACCAGGTAATAACCACCCTAGGCGTGGTGGGCTGCACGTCATGCTGCCGTTACTCAACTATGCCATCTTGGCATAGAAGCAACTGGAAAGGACAGTATGGAAATGTGTCATGTGTGACTGTGTTCCTATCAATTTCCATTTGTGGACAACACTGAAATTTGCATTCCATACAATCTTTATGCGTACCAAATTGTTACTCTTTTGATTTTTTCAACAATTAAGAAATGCAAAAGCCACTCTTCGCTGGCAGGCAATGCTGAAGCAGGGGGCTGCATTTGGTCCACAGCTGGTAGATGACTGACCCTGGCTGTAACCCGCAGGTTTGGAAATAAGACACACATTTCATTTACAAGTTCTTTATTGACATAAACTCATTCCACTTCGTTGGTTGAGAAGATCAGTAGACCCATGAAAATACACGTACAGAACAATTATTGCAGGGCGTAAATTCAGAGCTTTTGGAGAGTAAGAAGGGGAATATTCAGGAAGAAAAATACCAAGAGACATCTTTGCATTTTCCTTACAAAAATGTACTTTGAGAAAGATTGATCCGTTTTTTCCTTATACTTTTACCACTCTTTGAGTTCAATTTTTCTAAGACAGTAATCCCAATTTCCTAATGGATTATGAATTTTGTTTTCTAACAAATAAATATTCATTATTCAGATTCATTAAAAAGCCCATACTAAAAATTACTATTTCTGATTACAAAAGTATACTTGCTTATTTTAAGCATGTACCTGGCAAATGTATCAGCGCACAGACTACTTTCCACTCAGGACTGACTACCATTGCAAACCGGGAGATACTTCGTCTTCTTTCATGTGTCTGTAGCCATTATGAAAACAGCTGCTCTGTTGTTGAATCAAATGTTGAATAAAATGCTTGGCTATTTGGCTCGAAGTCTTGCAGTGTAGCCTTGCATGTAGATTGGGGTGAGGCAAAGGTCTCCAGTTCTAAATATTTATTGGTAAATGTTGCTCCATCTCTACTTGGAAATTGGCTTCCATCAGAGCGGCTAAAGTCTGCTAAGCAAACAACCCAGCTCTGAGGACTGCAGTCAGCAAGTGGCTGCGTCCCCAGATTCCTGTGCCTACGTCGAGGCCGTGTGAACTCAGCCTCCCTGCTTGGTAGAAGGTGCCTTTGGCCTGCACGGTGACCACGGATAGTTCATTAGGAAATTTTGTGACAGGCTCACTGGTGTTTGTTGTTCACAAGGCCTTCCTTGGGACTCTGGCTTCTTGGGATCCTCTTGGTCCTGGCAGAATCGCCGTAGCTTCCGTTCCACGGGAATATGAACAGTTAGAGGGAGGCTGAGGACCAGGCCTTTCTTAAAGCAAATTCAGCTTCTTAAAGAAAAATAACAATTCTTTGCCTTCAAATCCCCTTCCTCTGCCCCCAGTGCACACCCCCAAATCAGTAAGGCCAGATGTTTGTGAAAACTGCAGTTTCCGCAATCAAAAGTACAACATTTACCATAGCTTTTATCAAAGATTTCAATTCCCCTCATCTTAAGGAAAATGACCCTTTTATTTTGTTGTGGACGTAAAATTATGGCCCTGGGAAAATTGGAAGCATTTCTGTTGAGGGAAATCAATTTTCTCACTGCCATATATGATCAACATGTCACAGTCATCACCCACATAATAACAGTAAAGTAGAAGTGAAATGGCTGGTAATACTGGCTTTAAAGGTGGGAACAGATAGAGGCAAGATAACTCCCACCCTGCTCTTTAAAGCAAAAAAGGAGAAGGAAAAAGAAGAAGAAAAACCTCCAAGGGTTATTTTTGTTCTTTAATTCTTTTCCTTCCCGCCCCACTTTCTTCCCTGTGCCAGTGCTTGCTAGAGTATCTGTCTTTTATTTTGTGTGCTCATCGGCCAAAGCATTAATGAAACTGCAGAGATGCGTTCTTCCTGGAAAGGCGTAAGCACTTTATGTGTAAACCGCGCTGGCTCCTTTTCAATCACTCTGTTAATGGGTGGCTAATTGTCAAAAGATGTGACCGGAGTGAGATGACCCAAGAGTGTGTTTAGGTGGAGGCAACGGGAAGCCAGAAGCAGCTTCTTCACTTGGACCCTGCAAACAAAAGGAAACATCAGCGCTGACCTTGCTGGGTGCTAATGGCTTCTCCCCGCTCCCCTGCCACTCAGCCGGTCTTTGCGCTGCACCCCAGCTTCCCGGCAGAAGAGTGCATTAGCAGAACTCTACAGTTACAGACCGCTGCTTGCTTCAGATGAGGGGGAGAAGCCTTCATGATTAAACGTTCTTTGGACAAACACATCCAGAGCTATAAAAGTGCCATTTTCATTTCAGCAGGCTTTCAGAGACGTCCCGGCTGTGGCCACCAGCACAGAAGCGAGCCACCGGGATGGCACAGCAGCTCTTTAGAGGAGACCTAAAAACGGTCTCTGTATGGGAAGCTTGGCTCTCGCGTGTGAATGCGGAAACTGAAATTGCACTCACTTAGGTCAAGTCACACTGGAGGAAATGGCAGGCAAGATTCTTGCAAAACTTCAAATATTTTCAATAACTTGGCTATTTCCCAACAAAATAAAACTTCTTGTTTTTGGAATGACATGTGAGGGGATGTGGGAACCAGAGGAGGAACTGATCAAAGAAATCCGGCTGAAGGAAGCTCACAGGCATGACCGATGTGTCCTGTAGGAAGATGCCACGAGAGTCCCATGCAGGCCTGGGTACAACCTATGTGTCAGCAGTGAAGGATTAAAAAGATAGGCCAGGGCGTGTACACTAGGCAGCATGTTATGCAGCCATTAGAGATAATGGTCTTGGAATAAAGAAATAACATTAAGAAATTGAAAAATATACTGAGGGTTAAGTAAAGTAATAATAATGTATAGCTATGGGAAAATGAATGCTCAGAGAAAATATTCCCAAAAAGAAATACTCCAGAATGCTACAGATGTGTTAGAACAGTGGTGCTATGGCTTAAATGCATTTCCTCTTACACTGAAATTATGGTGATTTGGACTCTGTTGATTTTAAAAGAAACAAACAAGGAAATAAAAGGCAGAAATAAACCCCAAGAAGCCTTTTTTGATGAGCAAGAACATCACTAAAAAAAATGGCTTTCCCCCCAGACTTTTATTCGCCTTTGTTACAGAGCCACATTTCTCTGAGCTTTAGGTGCTAAGTTGGGAATTAACAGAGTCCACACAACACCACCCCAGCTCATCGCTTACCTGTCTCCCCAACACTGTGTGCCTCTGGGTCACGGCATCCACAGAGAAAGGGACACGGAATTTGGAATCCTAGAAGGTGGCTGATGCGCTATGACTTGGAAGCAGTAACTCCAAGCTGGGCATGGTGGCAGTGCTGGTAAATTTCCCCATTTCACGATAATCTTTTCCCCAAAACCTGCTTTTCCATATACACTGGGTGAGTACATAGTCATTGGTGAGCTTATTTCTAGCTAAATCTCTATTTAAAGACCAAGAGTTGTTCACGGAACTCATCCCAGCCCGTTTCTCCTTCACGCCTCCCCACATCGGAGGTGCTACGAGGCCAGCATATAGGTGCCACTGAGGGAAACGCTGCTGTGGAATGGGGACAGCCAGGGTGGCTGTCGGCGTCCCTCACAGACAGTGGCAGGGAACACGTGTTGGAAATTATCAAACTCAGTGGCTTATTGGAGTGGAATGGTTGGGAGAGAGGTGTTCAAAACACACTTCCTGTCAGTTAGTAAAAGCACATCAATAAAGATAAATCAATGACTGCCTGTTTTCTAGGAATCTGCTTCGTATTCAGCAAAGACCCATTATGCCGCACTTCTGAGAGGCTAACCTGGAAAGGACACGGTTTGAGCCGGAGTGAAATACCTTGAAAAAAAGTATTACTTGGGGATCTCCACTCTCCACCCTGGACCCACTGTAAGTCACAGATAAACTCAGACTTGAAACTTAAATTCAAAGTAAGAGATAACTATCAAGAGTAACTCTTGATAACTTAGATTCAAAGTAAGAGATGCTTGCAAAACAAATAAAGACAAATACACTGGTATGGGGAAATCAGGAATAAATGAAATAATTACAGCAGAAAAGCTTAAAAGCGCAGGTCTGAAGGAAGAGAAAGTTATTCCTCAGTAATTGCCATGCATAAGTGCTCTGCGGCATGTTGCGTGAGGGGCAGGGATTGTGAGCAGATCGCACTGGACTGGCGAGCTTGAGTTTGTTACCTTTTCACTGACGTTTGTGCGGCTCTGGTTTCCCCCTCGCAGCCCTGGCCTTGTTGGTCCTAAAGGAAGGCATTGCCCTAGACCTGGCCTCTCACAGTCCACACACTGCTCCCCTGTGCACCCTGGAGACACACACTGCCATCTCCTGGCCCCACCCTGCCCTGCCTGCCTCGGCCTCTGAATCCCTCCTTGGAGAGGGTTCCCAGCGTCCCTCGTTAGTTCTGTGTCAACGTAATGCGTAGAACATTCTCAGCACAAGTGCAGTGAGCTTCTGGGTTTCTGGCCTTCCATGGCCCTATAGAGCCCACAGATGCACAGAACTGAGTCCCAGGAGACAGTGGACGTGTGACTCCATTGGCCCTGTGTCGGCTCCAGATCTCTGTGCACGTCACTCTGTACTTTGCCTCCTGTGCTCCTGGTCCCAGCGTCACTACTTGCTGCTTTCCTCTTCAGCAGGAAGAGGAAGGGTTTGTACAGAGGGAGGTGACAGGGGTTCTTGGTCTGGTGCCAGTGACGGGGCAGGCTCCCCACGGCCGTCCTATACTGGGATGCCTCCTATGACAGGGCATGCACCGTCGGTCCTTCATGCATCTCATTAACTAGTAATTCATAATTTCGAGAGTTGACATGGGATTATATACATAACTTCGTTTTATTCCCCAATGCCCAGTACAGTAGAACAGCGTGGCCCTCCTCCGCGGTGCAGCGGGCGCGTGCTCCGGAATCCAACCGAGCTGCCGCGGGCGGAGCTCAAGGCCAGCAAATGCGCTGTGCTCTCGCCGGACCGGCGGCAGCTCGCTGGCTGCAGGGCTGTTGCGCTGTGCATTCCAGCCCACTTCCCTTTTTGCTTTTCAGCTCTTCAGAGCCCAATAATACAATAATCTTCTCCTCCAGCCTTCTGAGAGGCCATGCTTTTATTTTCCCCTTTCTACAGCATGAGAAAATCTGAGACGCCGAAAGATTGAAGTTGGGGAGTGTCAGAGTCAGCGCCGAGCAGGGGTCCTGTCCAGCACAGGGACGTCATCGTCCCTCTCCATGCGCGGTGACACACCACACCTTTCTCTGCCTTCATGACTCACATTCGAATGTAGCCTTGTCCTAAGCATTTCATTTATTCCAACATTTTCTCTGTCCCCATTTGTTTCACAAACGTTTATTATATGCTATTGTCCCTAACTTATTTTGGTCTTATTTTCTTAATAGATTGGATATTCCTTGAGGTGAGGTAAACAATAAACAACATTTTGTATTTTTCTAGAGCCTGAATGTGTGGGTGAGAGGCAGAGAGGTTTGGTGAGCCGAGCCTTACAGATGGAACAGCAAAAGGCAAGGAGTAGCAGTGGCACCCGCGTTTCCTGGGGATGTCAGGACTGCAAGGAGAGCGCTAAGCAACTGACCTGGGACATCTCTGTGAGTCTCCAACAGCCCAAAGACACAGTTGTCATCATTTGCACAATAAAAATGAGAAAATGGACGCTGTAGGAATTAGATCAAACAGCATGAAATCAGAATGTCAGGGCCAGGATTCAAACTCAGGTCTGGTTCTAAAACCCATGCCTATGTATGATTAGTCTGGAGCTGCAGAACCAACGATGGGTCAAGCTGGGCTCAACAGTCCTGACTCTGACCAGGTTCCTGTTCCAGTGTCCCAGTGTCTTCCCGTGCTCACAAAATACTGTAGGCACCAACAGTGTCTTCATTGTAAATGAACTGATTTGTATTAGCGATATTTTTAATTCACACTTGGTTCACCTGTTGAAATGCCTCCCGAGTTGAAATTAATTGCCAACCCCTGCACTTGCTACTTGGTGACAGAATGGACACAGTGTGGCTCGAGGTGTGGCAGGGTGTGGCCTTCTGTCTCTGCGTCGCAGGTGGGGATGCAGAACAAGGTGTGCAGTCATCGGTGCTGTGGGGCTTGGGCTACGAGGGAGAGGACCCTCGGGGAGACTCCGCACAGGGCTGGCCAATCCCCCGGGCCTCCTTTCCAGGGCTCTGCAGGAGGCTCACAAGGCATCAGCACAAAGCGCCGGGCACCCACTGTCCCCTGCCATCCTGCCCGTGACAAGTGCCTAGGTTGTGGGCCCAGGGTGCTCATAGCTGAGCAGCCCTGGACGAAGCATCTAGCTTGGCAGATCCTCGGTTCAGTCATGTCGTCATCCTCCAGGAAAAACGCAGAGGACTGCAACATCCCATCTCCTAGTTCTGAACTTAATCAGCACAGTTCTGAATTTTCACAGAATTATTTTTTAATTTTTTTCTTTAGAAAGGTACAATGCCATCCATTCATGGGGTTTGGGGTCAGCCAGGCAGACCTAGGCTTGAGTTGCAATACTGTTATTTACTTGGTGACCAAGCATGAATTGCTTAACTTCTTGAGTTGCAGTCTCCTTGTCAATAAGAATTATACAACCAGGGAGTTGCTTAGCACATAAAAAGTGGGAGCAGAGAACAAAGTACGTAAGCCCCCATTTACTTGCAAGTGTTCCCTGCAATCCTCTGCCAGGCAGGCATCTCGGGGACCCCACCTGTGCCCTGCCTGGCGGAGGGGCACAGCTGGCCCGATGCTGCCCTTTGAACCTATTCCGGGCAGTGCAGTCACTGTGCTGTCCTTGGTCACTCTCTGGCCTTGTGCAACATCTGATCTGAGGCTGGCTCTCCGCAGGTCACGTAACCAGGTCACAGCGGACGTGGTGATGTGGTGACTCCCTTTGCACTCAGTTTTACGTACTGTCGAGTGGAAAGAGATGGACGGGGCTGGGGTCAGAGCTGGGCACACTGGGATTCCCCACCACCTGAGCTTTTGCATGACTCAATTATTATTGATCAGCTGCAATAGAGGGCACCTAAGGCAGAACACAGTGTGACCTGTGCCTTGGGGAGCTCGAGGCCTAGTGCCACCCTGAAGACAAGTTCCCACTCTCAGAACATTACACAGAAACACAGCTGGAGGAGAAACGTAAGTGCACACACGCTGACTCCGCGGCAGACACAAGCATGTGTACTCAGAAGACCCGTTCGGGCTGGAGAGAAAGAAGATCCATCATTTATCCAAGAACAGTAGAATGCAAGCTTCGGAGGACATACAAAGACTTTTCTGATATGTGTGAATATCACCTTTATTAATTATACACACGAAAACGGAGAGGGAAAATATTTGTGATATATAGATAGGTAGATAGATAGATAGATATAGATATATATATTCCCACTGACATATATCACACCGTGAGCTCAGTGCACTCCACAAACCGGGCAGCTCACGTAACCAGCACAGACTCAGGAACGAGGTCTTGCATGGGTTCACAACCCCTGGTGTCTGCCTCCCCACATATCCAGTGCCTTGTAGCTAATGGAGTGAAGTAGATTTCTTTTTCTTTGTGTCTTATGCAAAGCAATCCTAGTCTTCAAATTATAAGGGGGCCAGGAGATGGAGGGTGGGAAGGGGAAGAAAAAAGAATCAAGATGTGTCAGGCACATGTGCCAGCTCCCCACAATGATGAATGTAGTATTGCAAACATGTACTAATAAAAATAAATTTTAAAGACAATAAATTAAAAAAAATGAAATAAAATACTAAAAAAAAGTCAAATAGAATCCAAGATTATAATGTGCAGATTTTAAAACATTTTCCTGTCAAACTGCAACTTACTAGTGGATGCACTGGTCATAAACCAGCAGAAGTTGTTCCCCTGGGGAGGGGACTCTGCTTGGCACGAACCACTCTCAAGCTTGTGCGGAAATCCCCGACTCTCTGCCAGGACGAGGCCTTGGTACCTGGGCGTCCTGAGTTCGGCGGTTTCACCACTGAACATGAACTCATTCATTGGAAAACTCTTCGTTTGACTGAGGCCCAGGTACTCGCCTCGCAGCCACACAGCTAAGTAAATGTCCGACTCAGACAGTCAACATCACTGTCTAAAAATCTCTCCCTCGGCCACGTTATCACACATCTGTCATCGGAGCACTGCAGACTCACATGTCCATCGATGTTTGGTCTTGGTAGACGCAGGTTGACCCGCTGGAGAAACAGCAGGGGAAAAAATATCTTATCTCTGTCCTTGGACAGCGTACAATTAAATGAAGGGAAAGTTTGAATGTGGGCTCTGTGCGACTTTGTTTCCCTGAGAACGGAATCATTTCACTCTGGTCAATCAGTAACTCCCCATGGTAAACGTGCATCCCAGGCTCGGGAAGAGGTTATCGGCCATAACATTTCTTAACACTTTCATAATGTTATCAGGAAATAAACCGTAACATTTATCAAATATTTGCAGGGTGCGTGGGACACAGCCCAGGGTAAACATGGGAATCTGATAATATCCAGGCTGCATTTTCAAACAGATGCAAAAAAATCTCAAAAATGTTTGCCTTTCAATGATACATTCTCCATCATGTAAAAATTTAACCACCGCGATGTTCTGGTGACACGTGGGGTGGGTCACACAAGAGGAATGCGTTGCAGGTGAAAGGTCAGGTCCAGTCCAATGACAGAGATGGCGTCAGGCAGGCAACCAGGAAGTGCACACATTTTCTAAGTGAATATGGGAAGATTCAGCTATTACAGAATGGAAAATGTGGAACGAATCTTATTTGCTTGCACCGATTACCTACCAAAGGCGTGTCCTAGAACACACACTAAAAATAATCCCGTCTTCCTGTGGTCAACGCTGCTCTCCTTTGTGTGGTCATTGGTGGCGTTTCTTCAGGTTCCGCAGGACGGGGACCTGTCTGTCCTTCCCCTGCCACGGTCTGGGCACCGAGACTTCTCATCTGGGCTCGTCCTGGCAAGAGCCACCTGTCTTATGGTGGAGGCTGTGTTCCGTTGAGGACAGGCGGTCGAGGAGGAGGGACAGGAGGGGAAGAAGGCAGGAGCTTCATGTGGGAGGCGAGATCTTCGAAAGGCGTCAGCTGGAGGACAGACACCAGCCATAGCACCCCAGCCCTACACGCCTCCGCAGGGGGAACTCCTCCTGTCGCCGACTCCCATCTCCTGTCCTCCCCGTGTGGCCGGGAGTGAGGGACGGGGCCGCTGGACCCGCAGGGGCTCTGACTGGGGAGGAAGGTGTGGGGAGAGGGGGTGTGCAGGTTCGAGACCAGAAACAGTGCTTCTGCAGCATAGAAAGGGTTTTAAAGTGCATGGTGGTGGAAGGGCGTTCATTTCTTTTGTTTCATTTGGAAGTAACACTAGGCTCATCTTATGGAAATAAAACACACAGTATTTCTTCTGAAAATAAAATCCGTGAAGATTATTATGTAGTGTGAGAAGAGGAACCGAGGGATAAGAGCCAGAACTTGAATATCACAATTTGAGTGTGCTGCTGTGTATGAAACGCTGCGGGTTATGAAATGCATTTTTATTTACGTGTACAACAGATTAATAAAATAAAAACCACCACAAATGTTAACATTTAGGCTGTAAAATCTAAGCCGCATCGGTGTGCTCATGGGTGTTCACCCTGTGTAGATGGACGAGAGGAGTAGAGTCTTAGAACTAATTGACTCCCTGCCCCGGGCCCCCACACATCTATCTGCAAGTCTGAGTTCGCCCCTCCAGGGCGCGGCTGCCAACATGATCAACACGGGCTCCCAAAATAACAATTTATTCTGCCCAGAGGACTCTCCGCCCGGAGTCTCCTGGCCAGACGAATTGACACAATTACATCCTCTCTGCCGCTCCCCTCGGGGCAGCCTAGGTGTCAGGGCTTTAAATGTTTTGATGATTCGAGCAAAAAAATGCCCAGAAAGAAGATGGTGCTACAAGCGGCATCTGAGATTCTTAGGTCCGGGCTGATGGAGCGAAACGCAAATCCTCCAATGGTTTGTTTCCCTCAAAATCCGCTGCCCCGCAGGCCACACACAGATCAATCAGGGGCTGAATCCTCACGTACATCCTTGGAAATGTATCCGCGTTCACCGGCGATGACCCCAAAAGGGCCGGGTCCCAGCCCCCTCTGCCACCTGCCCCTGCCGTCCTCCACCGGGAACAGTGACTTGGGAGCTCAGTGAGAATTCTGCATTTCTCCGCCCGGAGCAGTTGGAGACAGCAGGGAAGCCACACCGGCTATGACTTCTCCTTTGCTCTGCCTCTTTTGCCTTAATGCTCTCCCCTCCACACACTTGCTTTTAGGGTTCTTTTCCTTTCTTTTCTTGGCTGAGTCGGGCTCGGTGGGATGTGCCCGAGCAGGTGTGCGCCGGAGACTTCTCTCAGTGGGTGCGGCTGAGGGTGGGCTCCGGGCAGAGAGCCTGCACAGCGACAAAGGAGGCAGCCACCTCCTCAGAGGCCACACTGCCTGCCCCGGGGAGGGTGTCCAGGAGAGGGATGAGGGGCTCCAGCTGCACACCACACTGCTGGGTACCCAGCCAGTGCCACGCCCTCCAGCGCATTGTGCCAGGCAGCTGCTCGACACCAGCACATTCAGCTGCCATGGAGGAGGTGACGCTGTGACTTGTGAGGAGAGGACAGTAAAGAGCATTCCCAGTGGAAAACAGTTCCCAAAGAAAAAGAAGCACTTGTGTAAGAGCACATTAGTAATTTTTATGAGTCCATGTCTGCAGTCCTAGCGATCACATGCACGGCGTGGTGCTGGTGTGTCCCTCACGCGTGTCAGTGCTTTTCCATCCCTCCCCGCCCTCTCCTGCCATCTCTGTTCCTCTTTCCTCTCGCAGATGATCTACCACCCTGATCTCATTCACAGCGCTTTGCAGCACAATCCACATTAAAGCAAGTTTCTGAGAGGCTCCAATTCCCGGAGTTCTCTTGGTCCTGGTAGGCTCACCCCAACAGGGTCACACACACAGAGTAGCGCACGGAACTGAGCCCAACGCTGCTTGCTCTGACCTCCCTTGGGACAGGGAGGGGACAGCCGAAGCCCTAGCAGGCCAGCTGGCTGGAAGCCCGTGGGCCCCATCACCCAAGAGAGAGGAGCCGGCCGCGGAGCCTGGCACCAGGAGCCTGCCCCCTGCTCTCTCACAGAGGGGGCTGCTGTGGCCCGATGCCAGCCAGCCGGCTTCTCCAGTACCCATGTGCGGCATCACCCATGGAAGGCTGGCACAGTCCGTGGGCCGGATACTTGCAGCTCATGAAGGGCTGTAAAAGACAGATCTCTAAAGCTCATTTTGCTGAGGTTTTGTTCTTTGACACAAAAATGAGCCCTGCCTATTTCCTGCCCAGCTCAGCTTTGGGACTCTTCCTGGGCAGGACCAGCTTTCTGCTGAACTCAGTGTCAGTGAGAACAAGGTCTTTGGAGGAGTCACCTCCATTTTACATGTTCTCCTTCGTTCACTCCGTTACTGGGTCTGACTCTACACCAGGTGTGGTGATGAGCACTGGAGTACGGTGGGGGCCACACTGGCCTCCTCCAGCTCTGGGTGGCAGTGACAGACCCACTGGGCTACACGGCTGATCACACCCAGAAGCACGAACTTCAGAGCCTCCAAGGAATGGGTGGGGCTCTGCACTCAGTGCAGCGCATGGCCTTGCTGGAAGACAAGCATGGGTAGGGCAGGCACTGTGGATCTCAGATGCGACAGCCAGGGGCACCAAGCCTGGCTGGGAGAAGGACACCAGGAATGTGGGCCCTGCGCTACCCAGCAGGTGTCTGAGGCTGCAGCTGTGCTGGAGAGAAGGGGGTGACTGAGACACGAGACGGGGCAGGCACAGCTCACAGCTCACAGCTCACACCAGCCCCCAGAAATGGTCACGGGAGGCTTGGGCTCTGTCCTAGGGGGCCAAGTGTTGCATAGGAGGTGGAGAGGGGGGGAGATGTGACCAGGTTGGATGTCTCCAGCTGCAGTGGCCACAAGGGAGAGCAGGTGGCTGGTACGCGGCTGGAAGGACCCAGAAGGAGAGGTCATTTCACCCTCAAGCCACTGCACATTAATTAAATAAGCTTGGTATCCTTGGGGTAAACCAGACCCTGCTTTTACTGGGGTTTCTCTGTTTATGTTCTCTCAGTCCTTCCTGACTGCCCCTTCCCTTCACTTGGTCAACAGAGGATTTGCCTCAGTGACTTACATGCCAAAACCACTCAGCCAACCTGTCTGAGATCCTTATTTGTGAAAGACTAAGTGTGGTGCCCCAGCTTTTCTTGTGAGGATAGTTGCTATGAGTCTTGTCTGAAATAACGGGTGTGCAAGCACATGTGGGCTGGGATACCCGAGACCAGAGTAGGCTGGTGTGGCTGCAGTGCTGCTCAGTACAGGCGATGCCCACCTCCTCTGGAGTTAGGGTACTCATGCAGTCCTTGTGCAGGAAACCAATTCAGGTGTTGTCACTGGGATACTTGTCAGATTTCCAGCCAGGGCAACAATCATGCAGAGATGAAAGGGCCAAAGAGGGTTTACTATGCCCTCCTTCAGGCGTGTGCTCACACAGCCCCTCTGGCACTTTCTCTTCTTATAAGGCCACTAATCCTACTGGGTGAGGACCCCATCCTCATGGCCACCTTTTACTCTAATTTCCTTCTAAAAGTCCTATCTCTAAATATACATTGTGTGCAAGGCTGTTAAGGTTTATATCTAGATGTCCCCCGAAAGCCTCACGTGTTCATCGGTAGAGTTTTGGGGAGGTGACTGGATCACGGGTGTGTGATATTAGATTAGTCCACTGATGAGTTTATAGCTGGGTGTGATGTAGGGAGGTGCAGCCTAGTGGGAAGAGGTGGTGGCTTGGGCTGTGGCCTGGAAGGATCTATGTCCTCCTTTCTCCTTCCTTGATCTCGCTCTGCCTACCCTGCTGTGGACTGTTTCTCATCTGCTGTCCTCCTCTGCCTTGGAGCCAGTGGACTATGGACTGAACCTCTACAAAGTGTGAGCCCAAATAAACCTGTCCTCCTTTGCTTTGTGGGTGTGAGGTGTTGTGTCTCAGTGATGAGAAAGCAACTAAGAAGGAGGGCTTCAGCCTGTCAATTCAGAGGAGGCAGAACCCTGTCCACAGCATGAGGCAGTATTGAGAGTTTTCAATATCTCTAGCAACTGTTCTTGTTTGCTACCTACTTTTGTTTTCTTCTTTAATCCTCATCCATAGCCTTAGCAGGCAGGCAATATTCTCCCCATTTTACAATTATGGAAAATGAAGTCACAAGAATTTAATAGAGTTTTTAAACTTCCCTTAAATCTGTTGGTGACTCCTAATTAAAACCACGCCTCTGTCCCCACCTCAAAGCCCCTGCTATGGCAGCTTGGCCTCAGCACTTGTCCTGTGACACTGGAGGGAGGCTCAGCCTGAGGCGGGCTCGGCAGTGCTTCCTGGGTGCCCAGAAACCACTGCTGCCCAGGACGCCCAGTCTGGAGAGGCAGTGTGCAGAAGGGGCAGGGAGAGTATTTCTCTAAGTCAGTTTAGGGAAGATGATTGTCAGCTTTCAAGGAAAATGGTGGTAGAGCATTTCCCAGGGAAGAATTACCTAATTATTTGGGAGAAACTCCCCACGGGGTAATAGCAGCATGGCCTGCTCTGAGCAGATGCTGGATGGGCACCATAAGCAGGGGGGAAATGTACCCCAATGCACCCCAAAGGCAGGGATGAATGTCAGGAAAGAGGCATGAGAAAGAGAGCAGTGAAGACTGTGAAATGGGTGGTGGGATGGCTGGTGGGTTTAAGCACACTGCCGTGTCGCCACCCTGTCTGGTCCTGTGGACAGGACTGTTGTGAATTTGAGGGTCTAGAAGCCACCAGGCCCCTCAGTGACAGCAGGAGGACATCCTGTCACCTGGGCCCTGTGTGCCAACAGCGCGGCGGGTAAGGTAAACCAAAGCTGGAGCTCCTTCAGAGCCAACATTCGCAGAGCGGGCGTGCTTCTCTGTGCCCTCAGTGAGTGAGCAGAAGCGGGTCTGATCCACGGGAGAGCTTTGCTACCAGTGAGTCCCCGTGTCCCCTCGTTCTCCAACTCGTCTGAGTAGTTCCTCTGCACCTGGAGATCCACACTCATGCTAGAACGTAATCCCCAGGTGACCTCCTCAGGCCTGGTTATTTCCATGTCCAGGTGAGGAAACCGAGGCTCAGAGAAGTGGCTGAGGAATGAGTTCCATCCCTGGAAGTCGCGGAGGGCTGGGCCTGCACATCTCCATCCCATCTGCGGCACTCAGCCAATCACTCACTGCAAGACAGACGCGCAGCACTGTTTGTGCACTTGCCGGAAAGTAATCGAGTCTAAAACTCAAGTTTTGGCTCCTATGGTGCCACATATTTTCAGAGAATGATCAGATGACCTCTCAGTCAGTGGCAATAGAGAATTATTTTCCACTATTGGGTACTAGCCCTGAGGCATTAGATGCACTTTGCAATCTCCACTTGTATTTTTTACATTTTTAAGTAATGCGTGTTTACTGCATAAGAAATATAGAGTAAAACTGAACAAGGAAAACGAACATACTTAAGTCTTTAGAAATACCTGCTTCTGTTCTGCAGTATCCTTTGCTACAATAAAATCTCTATTTTGTTCCCCCCAAAAAAGGGTGCCCTTCCCACCTACCTTCCGAGGCTCACTGGCACCCACCCGGAATTGCAGCTAAGACGGGCTCCCTTGTGATCATCCAACAAAGCCCCAGCAGGGCCATGCCTGGCCCTGAGGATCAGAAACGGGTGACTCCCCATTTCAAATACTTTTATCCAACAGCTATTAGCTCAAAATAAGCACCAAGTTCAGTCTGCAAAGGTGACAACTTTGTCCTCGCCCTTTGGTCGTTCAGTGGAAAGAGCTAGCTAGGAGCCTGGCCAAGTGGAGGGGAGAGGAAATATGGAATATCACCTCCCATAGAAAAATGTGCTGCTGTGGCTGGCGCAGGCAGGGAAACACACAGGCATCGCGGCAAAGGAGGTGATGGAAGCTTCGGGGACTGATCCTGGGGCTCACTTTGTTTTCTTTTTAATGGGATGTCAGTTCTGAAGAATAAACAGTCTTCCCTGAATCTGGAGTTATAAGCACTTATTTGTCTAGATAAAAGTGCAGGAAAGAAATATCGTGCGCTGCCGCCCATCAGTCATCTTTGCGGCCCTCCAGATGGACTCCGGGGATTCCTACTGCTCGACTCAGCAGAACATGACCGGGAAACTGAGGGCAGCCCAATGCGGCCCCTGCAGCGGTCCAGGCCGACACCCAAACTCTTGTCTTCATCTTCAGTGCAGCACCAATTACCTGCAGCAGGGCCACACTGGGTGGGGCCCACAGGAAGGGCGGTGAGTGTCACAGGCTGTCAGAAAGCGAGCGTCAGGTCCAAGGCATTCAGAGTTTTCCTTTTTAAAAAATGATGCCTGCTAAGCAAATTGAAATGGGTGGCCAAGGTGATTTTAATGGGAAACCCCAGTTCAAATGGGAAACCCTGAGAATGGTGTCAGAACTACATATCCGCGTGGCCGTGCCTCTGCTTCTGAACTCGTTGATCGGCATCTTCACAAAAGCAGGGGCACGCTCGTTCCCGCGGACCTGCTCCCGCACCTGGGCTCCCGGTCACTGCTCCGTCCCCTCTGCCTCTCTCTGTCCTTGGCCCTCCGTGTCGCTCCTTCCCCTCTCCCAACTTCATTTCCATGGCCGATGCTTATCATGCCTGCTGGCTTCGCCTGGCCTCCTTCCTCCTGCACCACACTCCCCAGCTGCAGGAATAAAATTCAACGTTTTGGAAACACAAATACAGGCCACCTGATTTCATCTTGAGTTTGTCCCCAGGACCTCCACAAAGGCACTGAGTGGGGTCAGCCTCCCTTTTATGGGCCCTCGGACCTTCTCTTACTGACTGCTTCCTGCCTTCTCTCCTTCTTAAAGCTTTAAACCTCCATCTCTGCTCTCGATGAAGACGACCTGGTTCTCTGTTCTAACCCAGAGTGCAGGAGCCATGTGAGCAGGCCTCCAGGGTCTCCGCCCTGCATCTACACACTGCTGCGCTCAGGGCTGCCTGTCGCACTCTTGGAACTTTCTGCTCCTTGCTAAGTCAGTTCCGCCACTGTGCCCAGCTCTCCTCCTCTGCTGACCACTCGAAGACCTCCCTCCAACAACCAGGCTGACTCTTTCATATTATCACACTTTTCTAACCTGCTCCACCAGCACATAAACTTGCTGTTGTTTCATCTGGAGAAAGGAACGAAAAGAAAAGAAAAGAAAAGAAAAGAAAAGAAAAGAAAAGAAAAGAGAAAAGAAAAGAAAAGAAGCTCTTGGTCCTGCCCCGGCCTCCCCCAATCACACACTTTCTCTGCTACCTGTGGCTGCAGCTCAGAAATTCTCCTGGCTGCGTCCCCAGCCCAGTCTGTTCAAGTTTTCCACTGAAAATACTTGAGACAGGGTCACTTGTGACCTCCATGGGGCTGAAGCCAGTGATTGATTCTCTCCCAAGTTTCCCGGTCTCTGTGGTTTGCAGCGAGGGGACACTTCTCCCTGAACCATAAATGCTCTGAACTCTCCTGGCACTCTGTTGGGATCAGTCCCCTTCTGCATACTTAATTATTCTCATCCCCATGTAAGTTCTATTTACTTTTCAGGACCTTGTTTCATTCCTGAGGCTCCACAAATCCGTCCCCAGGGATTGCACCTCAGAGCCTTCTCCTTCTCCAAAGCCTCTCTCCATCCGGTTGATGCAACGTGGTGTGGGCCTTTGTTGGTCTCTGTATGTGCTATGTGTGTTTAGTCTTAAAACCCAGGACTGTACAGCTTTATGATGAGGTTGACACACTGTAGATGGAGCGTGGTGACAAGCACCCTATGTGCCTGCTGGCCCAGGAGACTGGGCCGAAGAGGAGGGTGCTGGCAGTGTCATGGTGCCAGGACTTGTGTTAAAGGGCTCTTCTAGTCTGAGGCCGCCCCTAAATGTCCCTGTGGTACCTAACCATGGTGTCAGCTTGAGTAAGAAATGCCCAGTGGACTGGTTTAGCACAGTTCAGGGAGAGTCTGGGTGATGGACTTACTGAAGAGGGGAGACCCCCTAACTGGGTATGGGCAGCACCGCCAATAGGCTTGGAGCCTGGATGGAATCAAAAGGGAAAGAGGGGAGGCTTGCTCTCCTTCAGAGGAACTCCAGCCTTCACCATCACCTTTGGACATCTGTCTCCAGGCTTCCAGCGGAGACTTTGCAGTCTTTCTTCAGCTCAGGCCCTCCAGCTTCTCTACACGGACTCGCACGGGACTTGGAAGTGAGCTCCAGACCTTTGACTCTGCGTGGATCCTCTGGCCCACTCTTGCCTTCTTCCACCCCTGATTCTGCAGGAGGCCACTGTAAGCCTACCTTGTAGATCTTTTTTCTATCATAAAGATTACATTATACTCTCTGTTCCTCTGGTGCTGCACTTGTGGTCCGCATTCTGTGCACTTGCTGCCCCATGGGGTGCTGGGGAGAGGAAACTTACTGCTCGTTGGCAGCGGACGCTGTCAGTCAGGGTTCACTAGGGGAACACGTTGGCACCGTCCTCCCCCGCAGCACCCGTGGGTGGCCTTTCACTCTCTGCTCACTTTGCAGCCTGCAGGGTGCCTTCTGGCAGAGTCTAGAACTGAATGAGACTTGCAACTGGCTCTAAAATAGGACTTAACTTAAAAGAAGCTCTACCTCCTGAATATGCAAACTAAAGTATTTACTGATGATAAATTTTTTGGTGGCAATCAAATATTCGAGTCCATTTAAGGAAGGGCTTCTATAATGGAAAGTTTTCAGATACTCCCGGTTCCAAAAAGGCCTTATCAGAATCAGATGGGCCCTACTCTCAGGGATGCCCCAGATTTCTGGCTGTTTCTTTCTCCTAGGCCCCTATAGTGCTGTCTTTGATCTGAAGTCTGTGATTCACTTTCTGTTTTTATTCTAAATGCCCCTATTTAGTACAGCATTGAATTATCATTTTGAGATAATCAAACTGTTCCACGTCCTTAAGATTAAGGGTAAGAACGCTACTCTCAGCGTGGCCTGTCTGGGCAGCCTGACTGCCGACAGCAGACGCACCCTGTTTATGGGGACTGAACCCTGTGATGTCAGGGATCAGAGAGGGAGACGGGCTAGGTGGCCGCCCCAGATTCTGTGCACATCTCCTCCTCCTCCTCGCCCATGGGGAATTATCAGAAAACCAATGAGTCTGGTATTTAAACATAAATTCTCCTGTAATTTGATGCTCTTCAGTGGAGGTTTTCAGAGCTCAATTTCAGTTTCATCTCAGAGTAGAATCTCAGAGTTACTTGACAATAACAGGTTTGCTCTTGAAACATGAAAGTGGAAAGTGAAGTCTGGATGCGTCTCCCCCTCCCCCGCTGCAGGCTTTCAGCCTCTGCTGGGGCAAAAAGGTGTGGTGTCGATGGAAACACACTGAGCCCCTGGAGCAACCGCTTCTGTTCAGTGTGGGGTTTACTGCGGCAGAAACGTCCAAATCTCCATGAGAGTCCTGGGACTGAAAGCGTAAGCCTTGCATAGTCTCGGGTGCCCTGTGAGACCCAGCGTGCATCTGGACTCAGGTAGAATAGAGAGAGCCTAGGCCCAGTTGGGTCGCTATTTTGATCCCGGATTTCTCCAGTTTTTCAGATGCAAGGTTTCCTTGGTCATTCTTCTGGTTAGAGGATCGGGATAAGATAATCAAGAACAAAGACCTGCCATGATGCTGCCAAAAATCCAGGTCCAGCGAGTCTCCTGAAAAGAAACCCCCCACGGGCTGCCACGGCCCTCTGCGCAGGGCTGGGTTGGATGAAGCTGGTAGAGTTGGGTCGTTGAGACTCTGATGGGAAGGGTGGAGGCGTGAGAAGCCTCAAAGATAGAAAAGCTGTGTATAACATAAAATACAACTAAAAACCAAATTTTTTGTTTCATACTTTGAAAATCAATTCTACATCAAGTTTCCACAAAATGAAAATGCTCGTAGAATTAGTAAAAATGGGGGTAAAATGTTGAAAGTAAAGAGTGTAGCTCATTGCCAGGAATTAGATATGAAGGTGGCAGAGTATTTCTTTTTCTTGTGGCCTGAGATTGAAGAAGCAGCGTTTCAGCCAATGCTTCTCCACTACTCTTTGCTAGTGACATTTCAAAGACACAAAGAGACTCCGTCCAGGTCATTAATACATGACTTTATTGTGATTTACTTTTTGATAAATATTGCCAGTGGAAAAGACCTTTCTGAGATTCAACATATCATTTTTCCCAGAAAATACTTGAGGCAGATGCCTTCTGTAAGTAAAGCTTAAACTTGAACAAATTTATCAAAAGGACATTTCCAGTTCAAATTATAAAAATCTGTCCATTGGTCAAACAATGAGGGGTTGGGCAGAGGGAAAATCCAGAATGTATTGTGTGCTATGCCAGCCCTTGCACAGATAAATCTTGGCCGACAGCCTGCTCTGTTCTCTTGCAATAGAGTCAGCGACATAAAACCTTCGTTATATCATGTGCATTTTGTACACTTCACCGTGTTTTGGTAGTAAAAATATGGAAAGGGGTTGTCAAAGTGTGGAAATGATAAATGGTTACATATAAATTGTTTTCTTATGTTTCAGGTGGGAATGGAAGGCATAGAATGGTGTACAAAGGTGGCACTTTCTCTTAAATTCTTGTCACCATTTAACCAATAAGATCAGAAATTGCCCTGTTTATTCCCTTTCCCCAAAGTTATCAGTCAGCAGGAAAAAAAATAAAAATGACAGCAATAGGCAAGGAGAAGGAAATGGCTTCTGAGTCTAGGCCAATGGTAAAACACACCATTCCTTTCAGGTTTCTATGAAGTCCACAGGGCAGGAGCTGGACACTCTTAGTCCATTTTCCAAGGTTGCAGTTCTCACTCGAATGACCTTGGACAAAACACAAAAATTCATTATATCTCAAGGTGCTTACTGCTTTAAAATCTCTCAGTGGTTCCCATGTTGTTTCAGGATGATGTTCTGAGGGCATACAAGTATATTCCCATTTCGCTCTTGCTATCGCTGCAGTGCCATGTGCTGATACCATCATCCACCCATGACCACAGGTGTATCCCGATTCACTACCGCAGCTCCTTGGTGGACTGTATCCCGCGCCCACAGGCCTTTCTTTGACTCAGTCAGTATGTATTTCCTGGGCATCTAGTAGGTGCCAGGCCGCAGTGAATAAGCCACTGTGACTCAGGTACCCATGCATTTATGGTCTAGTGGAGATAGTAGACAAAAATAATAACCCCTGCTGCACTGAGAAATAAACATAAATAAAATAATTACAAATTGTGATAGGTGCTGGAAATGAGTCTTGACAGAGACGATGGATGGGGTAAGGTGTCGATGTTAAAATGTGCCAGGTGAAGACCCAGGATAAAGACTTACAGACTGGGAAAATGACACATGCAAGTTCTGAAGGAAAAAGGCTTTCTTGAGTTTAAGTAGCCAGTATAGCTGGACCTTGGTAAGTGTATTTCTTTGTAAACAGAGTCATTATTATGATTATGAAGGGATATATGAGGTAAGTTGGTTGGATCAGAGGCAGAAGAACCAAGATGGCTGTCTGTGGAATCAGAGATGGAAGATTCCAAGATGGCTGTCTGCACACTGGAGAGCAGGGGCATCCAGTAGCAGTCAAAGGTTAAAGGACTAGAAGCTTACTGTAGAGTCTGCACTGTAAGGCCTAAAAGACTCCCCCGGAGACCAATGCCCAAAATCAATGGAAAAGACCAGAGCTCCTCCAAATAAAGCCCAGGTGTCCTTCTTTCCCTCTGTATTCTGTCCAGGCTACAAGACTATTGGTTGGTGCCACTCACATCTGGGTAAGGACTCTCCCATTTGCTGACCTACATGTCAATCATCTACAGACACACCTAGAACTTACTATCTACTTACTATCTAAGTGGTTCTTACCAAGTAAAGTTGACAAATCACAATTAATGGTCGTGTTAGATCTGGGGGATGAGCACCACTGCTCTGCTGTCCAAGCAGCCCACTGGGATCATAAACTCAGCTCCAATAAAAAAATTAGAGGGACAAAGTTTAATAAAAGGAAGACATTTTATTTGTAAAGAGGAAAAGGAAGGGGAGAAAAGGAGAAGATAGATAGCTACGCTGATAAGAAAGAATCAGGGTAGAGGCTCCAGAAAGATGGAGGACCCATGGGCCCTTTGTTCCCAGCTGCTTTTATAGGGAGGTGAATGACGCTTCACCCGGAACTTGCTGCAACCAGATTGACTTCCGGGAACCTCTGCCTAATATCGTTTCTTCCAGTGGTGTGTGTGCAGCTTCTCTGTCTGTTCATTTACTTGTCCTTGACCTACCTTTCAAGGCCTTATATTTGGAGTGGGTGGCTGATTGGCAAGGGGACGCCTTATTCATGTTTAGCTTAGAGTTGGGGGGCATGTGGATATCTATTGTGCTCTGTAATGACCCTAGAGTGACTAATAGAGTGACTCTAGAGTGAATACACGTGTACATAAGTGTACATGTTAGTGCGTAGTTGTGAGTACACACTGCCTTAAAGTGAGTCAGCCCCCACCTTGCTTCCCCTATATTCTATTGGAGCTGGGGGCAGCTTATCACTTGCGCCCCTGATTTCTGTGTCCTGCCTTTCAGCTCTGTTTCTGGTCTTTCAGTGCAAATCCCAAGGCCCTTTGGTGCCTTTATCTGGTTTTTCTCTCTTTTTTCACCCATGCCTTTCACCTGTTTCTCAGGGGGAATCTCTCCAGTAAAGTTTATTTTTAACTTCTTCTAGTCAGGATTAGCTGGAAACCTTAAGGAGGCCCCCATTTTGTTTTCTCCTCTATAGACCCCCTCAAGTCACAGCGCATGTGGAGGCAGCAGATGGGGGTACAGACGAAGGGGAACCATGTGTCAGATCATGCAGGACTCTGTGCCTCAGAGCAGGGACAACCCCACTGCACCAGTCCTGGGGACTGAACGCAGGGCCTATGCACTGAGCTACATCCCAGCCCCCTTTTTATTTTTTAGTTTGAGGCACTGTCTCACCTAGTCGACAAGCTGCCCAAGCTGGACTCCAGCTTGCAATCCTCCTGCCTCAGCTTCCCAGAGTTTGGGATTACATGTGCGTGCCACCATGCCTGGTTTATAGCTGAGCTTCACAGCAAATGCAATTAGATGAAGTTGGTTGGATTTAAACAAAGAGGTAACCTAATTCAGTGTGTGCCTTTCCAAGGTTGTGCTGGCAACTGTGAGGTTAATGAATCAGGAGGAACACAGGACGGAAAGCAGGTGGCTCCGTTATTTGGCAGCTGTTCTAGAAGATGAAAAAAATGATGAGAGCCGGTGAACTCAAGAGAGACTCGGAGGTAGAGTCCGCAGCACAGCTGAGGTTTTCTCTGCTCTTCCTGGTGTCTGGCAGCAGAGTCTGAACATCTCCTCCCCTCCAGGGGTTCCCCATCGCACAGCATTAAGACTCCCCCAGCGGCTCCTACAGCCTGTTCCATGCTTGCAGTGTGACACACATACACCACGGTGGCCTCCCTGTCTGCCTTCAAGGACACTCTGACCCTTCCTCGGGCAGCGGCAGTGTCTTCCCGTTTCTTTTCTTTTTTTTTTGTGGGTAGCGGGCGTCGACCTCAGGACCTCGTGCACCAGCAGGCGCCCGTGCTGCTGAGCAATATCACCGGCCCTTTTTTCGTATGTGGGTTCCGGGAGTCGAACTTGGGCCCTCGCCTTGCCAGGCAGGCGCTTACGCTGCTGAGCCATCTCACCGGCCCCTGTCTTCCCATTTCTCCACCATCTGCCCGAGCACAGAGCCCCAGCCGTGCCCACAGCGTGAGCGGCATCCTGGGCTGGTGGGGAGCTCTTCACAGGCCAGAGCCACTGAGGGGGCGGATCTAGGGCACGGGAGGACAGTGGAGGAGCCTGTGCACCCCGAGGACACACATCCGCTAGAAGGGCCAAGGCATCTTGATGGGAAGCCAAACTGGCTTTTCCAAGGTCATTTCTGAGGAAGGAGTTCTTGACTAAAGTTAACTTTCTCGAAAAATACTTCGAGTGCCATTTCCCAACCTGCTGGGACAATTACACGTCTGCAGGCGACATACAGCTTAGCAGCTCTGTTGCTTTTGACAAGGGCCTTGTGTGTAGCGGCGTGCATCTGGGCACTGTTGGACAGATCGTAACCAGGCTGTCACTGCAAGCGCCCATGACCGTTAAGTGGATTCGTTCCGATTCATCCCCACAAGGTTTAAGTGCCTAAAGTGCAATGGGGGGGTTGGGCCTGCCTGTTGGGATGGGACGGAGGTCAGGATTCTCACAGAGGTTTCTGTCCCTAAGGCCACATTTCTCTAGTAGAAGAAACAACTCCATGAGCAGCACATTGGAGGATGGGAATGCTGTGTGCGTACACATAGCGCCATGCTTTTGTAGCTCTGGGGACATGACAGCCTGACTTATTTGTTCTTCTAGGAGAAGGAAGAAGCATGCATTTAGGCAAGAAGAAGCACAGCGTGTTGGATCAGTCGAGTTTGGGATCGGTCTCTCTCTGGCAGTTTCCCAAAGACAGCGCAGCCCCAGGCTTCAGGGCAGCGGCTCCCGAGCTGGACTCTGAGTTCAGGTCAATGCCTTTAGGACCCGAGCAGCCTCTGCTGAGCTATTTCACAACTTGTCGGCTCCTTCTGCTCCCCTGGGCAGTGGGATAATTGCAGTACGGTCCCCATGGTGTCGCCGTGAGGACTGAGTGGGTCCGTGTGACCCCGGAAGTCAGCCCAGGCCTGGGAAGGGGAATGTGGAACGTGCAGCGCCGAAGCTGCCTGCGGACCCCCAAGGGGGAGACAGACACTGTCGGTGCCTGGCTTCTTGAGGTGTTTGTAAGCCAGGGTAAGAACTTTGGATTTCAAACAAGAGTGCAACCGGGTTCCAGGGTGACTCGGGGAGGCGAAACCTCACACAGGGGGTACGGCAGTAACTAGTGAGAAAGGATTTAAAATCTGGAATAGGAAGGCAGTGCCAGGGAAGGTGCCCCACCTACATTTACATGCAAAGTTTCCCAAGCATTTTGATCGTGGGAGTCTTCTTTCCTTCTATAACATTCCAAGCATTCTTCTCCAGGACTTGTTCTGGGAAATGCTTACTGAATTTTTCTGTCTCTTTATCTTTCTGCATTCTTTGATTATCTATTCCAACAGCCCAATAGGAAGTAGTGGTCAGGAGCAGAGGAGCCTGTAGATTATCCGATGGTGGCCAGGTCTCTAGGTCCATAAGCAAGCAAGTGCTTCACAGACGCCTGCCTTGCGCAGAGGTCTCAGGCTTTGTCCCCTGGGCGGCTGCATTGTCCCCTGCCCTCGGCTGTCCTGAGCCAGGTGGTAAAGCTGTACCTGAAGAATTTTAATCCATGCCTAGGACGCATTTTAAATGGAAAGGGGAAAGCGCTGTCCCCTGGAAGCTTAGTATTACCTTTCCTGGGAGTCTGCTGCAGTTGCCTCTTAGGATAAAAATAACAAATCCTTAGAAGCATTACACACACACACACACACAGCCTCGCAATCACCCTATGGAGCAGACAATGTTATCCCTAGTTTACAGATGAGGAGACTGCCTCACAAAGGCTATGTCATGCACAGAGCAAAGAGTAGAACCCGGAGGATCGGCAGCGATCGTTTTTGTTTAACGAATGTGCGAGGAAGGGCACAGAAGGAACTGGCGATGAGTTAGAAAGACAAGGAAAAATTCTGCATTCAGGAAAGCAGCAGAGCCAGAATGGGAAAGGGCTTCTCTTTAACTGTTAACCTGGGCAGTGTTTCAAAGAAATTACTCTCCATGTAAGAGACGCTGAAGTAGAGGCAGTCGAGAAAGAGTGAAATTTGCTCGTGATTACACAGACTGCAGCGCGCTGGGAGAGCGAGCGCAGCTCCATGCTGCAGAGATGAAGCCCTGCCATTATTACCCGCTCCTCCCAGTGGCATCTGAAACACACACCATTTCAGCGGCAAAGTACCTGCCGAGCGAGCCCCCGTCCTTGCTGGGTCCTGTGAGCCGACAGTACAACGGCGTCTGTGCCAGGAGGCGCAGGGCGCCCCACAGAATTGGGGGGCACTGCTCTAAGCCACATGCCAGCCCCTCTCGGCCTGCTAATGAGCTCTTTCCTCAGGGCCCTCGCCCTGTGTGTTAGGGTCGGAGCCGCTGCACCCCGGCCACTGGCCAGCCCTGGAGGGCAGACTGGAGCCAGCACGGGGAGCCCAGAGAGCTGAGATGGGATTCCCGACCCCGAAGGTCTCCTGGTCAGCTGGGAGGAAGGCGGTACACCCTCAGGTCTAAGGTTAGAAAGCAGGTTCATAAAAACTGTGGGTCTAATAAACTTTTACGAGCATGTGTGTGTGTTCCTGGTACATTTACACCCAGTAAGGTGTATGGAACACTGTTCAAATAATGAGAACGAACGCTCATGCGATGTGCAGCAGTGTAACCTAAACAGGAATAAGCATGGCTCGGTAGGGGTTCAGGATTTGAGGAGGCATTTGGGGTGGCTATAGATTAGTAGAAAGGGATGGATATGAGAGCAGCATTTGAAGAAAGAGAGGACTCAAAACACCAAATATCAATAAAATATTGGGAAAACTGTGAAAGGGGGGAGTTTTACTGACCTTGAATTATGAAATTAAATGCCCACAGAGTCCACGCTAACTACAAACTAATCTCCTCCGAAAGCAGAATCCACTCTTTGATCTTCGTGACTGAACTCTCCCAGTCTTTCCACTTGGGTTTGTGTCTGGTTTTGGTCTTTAGAGCCCTGGACACCTTCTTAAAGGCTCCACTTGGTCGTCACCAAGCGTCAGGGTTATTGTTGGAGCTCCCAGAAGCCCCGGCTCCTTCCCGGGCGGGAATCCTCCCCCGTGACCGCTCGACCCCCAGCAGGCGCAGCTGAGCGCCTTCCCAATTAGGGCGGTCTCTATGCCAAAGAGCAAGGCCCAGCCCGCGTCCTTCCGGGAGCGCAGCTTCGTGTGTCACAGTGGTGCCCTGGCGCTGACAGGCGCAGGACCTGATTGCCATCAGCCTGCTTGCGAGCTCTGGCCACCCATCACAGTTATCACAGTGGGGCTGACATCCTGGGCCGCATCCCAGCCACGAGCCGCATGTCACCCCGGGATGACAGTCTGATCAGAATGTGTGATGGATAAGGCCTCGCCGTCGCCCCATCACTCGTGAGCAAGGAGGCAAAAACTGTCGAGGTAGGAGTGAGGTGTGGAGAGGCGATTCCTGACAGGTGATTAAAGCAGGGGTCGGTAATCAGCCGGCACTGCCGGGAGAGGCCCAGCGCGTTTCTCTCCAGGACAGCGCCTCCTCCCCCCTCCCCCCGACCTCAGGTGACAGCGTGCTGCCAAAGCCGCAGGGACACTTCCTGTCCAGCTCTGGGTCTTTGTGCCCCTCGAAGTCTCTGCGCCGTGTTTTGGGCCTGCAGTGTCCCCAGGGCTGAGTTCAGTGCTGGTTTCCTCAGGTGACCCAGGAGGTGTGGGGGACCTGAGAGGTAGGCTGGGGAGGTCCCCATCACTGGGGTCCCCTCAGAGGCCGTGGGTCCTTCTCCTCTTTGCTGTTTGGCCACGTGGCGAGGCTTCCTCCTCCGGCACTGCTGCCACGCCAGGCTGCCTCACCACAGGCCCCAGAACCCGGCGGAGGGACACAGACAGAACCGCACACTGGGAGCCACAGAAACCTTCCCTCTTTTTAAGGTAACTAGCTCAGGCATGTTGTTACAGTAGCAAAAAGCCAGTTAATACATTGTATTATACACACGCTTGCACGCACACACACACACACACATACACACACAACTATAACTCCAACCGGACTCCACACTCCCCTCACTCTTCGAATATCCTGAAAAGCTCCCCATTCATATTTCCTTTGATGGCCCCCAGGAAGCAATGAGTCTGTCTGCCTGGGACCCATCTCATTTTTGTCCATGACCCTGGACAAACAGTGCACCACTTGGTCTCACTTTCCTCATCTATGGAATGAGGTTCCTCTAGGATTGGAGCAGGGTTTTTGTCCTTGTCATTGATGGCAAATTCTCAATAAGTGGTGATATTGTTACCATCCATGGCTCTGCTGTGCTTCTTACACACGCAGAAAAGTGTGAAAAGCTGCAAAGATTGTGTGGACCATTCGCACCTGGAGCAGGGAGACTGGGACACATGAGGTGGACGGGGTGGGGAGAGAGGAGCCAACTCCACACTGCTGCACCGTCCACAGCCTCCTCCGGGCCTCCTGGGCATCTCACCTGGACACGGAGCTGGACAGACAGTGGGGTCAGACAGCCAGCAGCTAGGGGTGATACAACCCTTGTTGTAGACTCCCTGGGGGCACCGGTGTAGACATGCCCGGGAGCAGCATGTCTTGGTTTCACACGAGGGCAGATGCCACACCGGTTATTCTGAGAGAGAGCTCAGTAGGAAGGTGTGGTAGCCAGGCTTGGTGGAGCTGAAGTGGTCGAGGGCATCCCGAGGGACTGAGGGGCAACCTCAGCCCCAGGTGGAGAGCAGGGTGAGACCTCTCGAGATGAGCGCTTGTACGCTGGAGGAGTCTTGCTGCTGAGGAGCGGTGGCCCTCAGCTGTGCAGGTGTCCTGGAGGGGCTGATACGGCTGGCTTCTTTCTTCCTTTTCTGGTACTGTGGATTAAACCCAGGGCCTTCTACAGCCCCAGCCCTTTTTTATTCTAAGACAGAGTCTTGCTAAGTCGATCAGTTGCCTAGGCCGGGCTTGAACTTGCGATCCTCCTGCCTCAGCCTCCCAGAGGCAGTTGGCTTTTAAATGTTGAAAAAACTGGTTGCAAACAGGAATCAGCAGTGGGACACTGACTGGGATGGAGAAACGAGGCCACGGTCCCACAGAGAAGAGGAGAAAAGCCCCAGGGAGGAGGGCGTATTAGCGCTCTCTAGGGAATAGAATCAATGTAAAGTGTAGCTATAATTATGCACAGGGGTTTACTAGGTGGTGTACAGGATCAGAATCAGCGGACTCCGAAAGCCAGAGGAAACCGTGGACGCTCACTGCAGATTCACACCGTGCGCCTGCAGGGAGAGCCAGGGGCACGCACAGGGGATGGGAGCAGCAGGCTGCCCCCAAAGTGGGGCGGGACTTCCTTCCCTTTCTGTCCTCAGGCTGGAAGCCTATTGGTTGGTGCCGCCCACATCCGGGGCGGGTCTTCCCTCCGCATGTGGGCATGCGTGTCGATCATCCACAGAGGCACAGGGCTCGCCACTCTGCGGGCGGCGCTGGCTCCCGTCGAGTTGACCGCTCACAGTTAAGGCGGCCGGAGGAGCAGGCAAGCCCGGCCCGGAGCCAGGAGCCGCCGCGGGAAGGAAAGCCGTTTGCCGCCTCTCGTCCGGCATCCCGGGGTGTGAGAGAGGCTCCTTTCTGCCTGGCACCATGTGTCCCCAGCGACCCGGGAGGGGAGGGCAAGGGACACGGAATGTGCGGTGTGGACGGTGACCGGGACCAGGAACGGGGCGGAGAGGAGCCGAATGTCCGCGACAGCCGGGCACCGCTAGGCGAGTGGGGAGGACGCGGAGGTCCACAGGCCCTCGGGAGGGCGCCACATCCACGGCCGACAGCGCTGCGGCAGCTTGCACCGGAATAAGCAGACTTGGTTTTGGTAAAACACAGCGCGGCCGTAGTTAGAACGGCACCAGAACGGCCATCTAGGACTTTGCATTTTAGTTGTGGGATGGATACATGTACAAAATAACACGGCCTGGAAAGGTGGACCGAGAGGACTCGCTCTCCCCTGCATCCATCGATGACCGCTTTGGATTTGTCATCCTCTCCCTGTGGAGAACACAAGGGACTCTGAACGGCTGTTTGTGTCTTCCACCCTCTCTTGCTCACTCTTTCCTCTGAAGCAAGGCCGCAGTGAAGAGCCGCAGAGGGGACGTCGTGCCCTGCGTGGATCAACGCTTCTGACCTGTGATAGGCTCGGTGCCACCGCCCCATCCTGGACGTCCTTCCAGCCGGGGCGCACACGGGCGCGACAGGCCACTGCCGCTTGGGTCAAGGCTGGCCACCGGACAGTGCAGACAGGAAATGTCCATGCAGGCTTCGATTGGGGTGTGGCGTCCTTATGCTTGGGATGGTTGAGGGCCGCTCATGTTTCCGATTCTATGGTGTCCCTATCTGGGTTTCTTGAGCATTTTTCTACTGGGTTGCTATTCATTTGTTGCAAATATTTTTCCCAGTGTCCTCTCTTTGGGACATTTCCTTTTGTTTGCCACAGGAATCACAGTTTCCTGCTCTCAGGTTATGACCGAATTCCCGGTGCTTCGTCCAGATACATTTCTGACCCAATTGTACAGTTCCAGTCGCACGGTGTCCCCTTTCCAGCTGGCTCCAGTGTCCCCCTCCGTCACACAGGTGGGCGGTGGCATTGCGTCGCACTTTCAGTGTCCCCGGATGCCTCAGTCCCCGTTCGGAAATTGGTCTAACCTATTGATTAGTTCATCAGTTCCCAAGTCAGTACCACATTCTGTAATTACAGGTGCTTTATACTATATTTCAGTTTGAGGTATTGCTTGAACTACTCAGTGTTTCTCCTTCCAGAATTTCAAGCATGACTGTTTTCAAAGAACTGGGCCTGTCCTTCTCTTACGTAGATCTCACCAGCTGGCCTAGCTTTGTCTAGGATGTAGCGCCTTCCCGCGGCACAGCGCACTTCCTCTTTTCTGAGTCCACAGTCTCTCAGTGAATTCAGGCAGCGCTCATGTCCTATGTACCCACTGGTTAAAACGCTTAGACTAAACTGTAACCAGAAGTAAATCCCAAGGGGGAATTTATTAACACTAAGGGCAGATAAAATTGGCTCTTATGCCTGACTTCCAGGAGAAGAGATACCTGTTTTTTCTTCCCGTGGCAATTAATTTTCTCATGCTACCAAAGTAAATTTATGAAATCTCCATGTAGAACAAGTATACTGTGGCATCTGGCACTAGTAGACCAGAATCCTGAAAGAAAATTCTCTTAAATGTTGGAATGTTAAGAGGAGCCAAGAGATACGCATGCGTTGTGTCTTCTCATGGTGGAAGTATTAGAGCATGAGTGACCTGAAGCCCTGGCGGGAAGAGTGGCTCCCACAACCTGTGCTCCCCCAGCAAGCACTGCTAGGTCCCTGGCACTGGCTGGGCTCCCCCAGGACACCAGGCTCCATGCTCTGTGGCCCTCCGTGAGTATGCTCGGCCCTCAGCAGGAGTCCAAGAACTCAACGACTGCAGGCTGCTGACCGCCCTCGAAGATACTGGATTTTCACTTCCTGAGCTTTGAGTCCAGATCAGGGCTCAGCCAAGTCCAGCTCAAGGGCCAAAGCCTGCCCACCCCTGGGGTTTGGGCATCTACAGTATTTACTCTAAGGCCCTGTGCAGGAAGAGGTTGCTGCATACCGTTCTAGATACCTTTAAATGGAAATGAGAGAGAGAGACAGAGAGACAGACAGAAAGAAAGATACGGAGAGACAGAGAAAGAGAGGTGTACAGAGAGAAACAACAGTGATGTCATGGCTAGGGAAGACCCAAGCGTGTCCAGGCGGTGCTGCAAATTCTCAGGCCCTGCTGAAGAGGGTTCCCTTTATGTCCCTGCCTTGCACCTCGCCAGGACGGCTCTGGACCAGGCTGTGGAGGGTGTCTCCGGCATCACTCAGAGTCTGCTGACCTAAATCTAGTCACAGCTAGCTGACGCCTTCGCAGTCACCCCCACCGGCGTCTGACCAACATCTGGTCCCACAGTGTGGCCAGCTGCTGTAAGTCATCCATCCCGGCTCCTGGACTCTTCTACTGTAGAGCGTATTTGCCTTCGGGAGATGAAGAGCTGAGTGTGTTGTTACGATTTTCAAGGATTTGGCTTGTGTGTTTTCTGTAGTTTCTTACACCTACCGCTTTCTTCTTCTTGTCAACAGCATATATTGTTGTAGAGGGGAGAGGGCAAGATACACCAAGAAAACACCTTTGAGTTTCAATAAGATGCTTTTGCTTTAGAGCCTATTCTATCTGGGACCACGTTTATTTCATGAACAGCAGATCTTAGGGAAGAGATGAGCGAGCGCTCTCATGACAGAGGGGTACAAAGCATCTTGCGGGGACAGAGAAGCAGCTGGAGAACTGGGGAACGGGATGTCCGGAAGGCTGAGCCCCTCTCCACGTGCTCCTCCAGGTGCAGGATGGGAAATGGGTGGTGACAGCTCTGTGGGCTCTGGGGAGCTCAAGAGGGTCTCACAGCCCACAACACAAACCCCTCTGCTCCAGCCCAACCCGGAAGTGGCTTGGCAAAGCTGCCTGAGTCAGCTGTGCACCTCGGGAAGTGCAGCGCATTCTGATCTTCCATGTGCACCCCAAGAGGCTGGGGGCCTGTTGCTGGAGGAGAGGGAGGAAGCAGCTGAGGTGTGGGTGGACATTGGCCAATGCCCAGAGGGGACTGAGGCCTGACACTGTCTCCCCTGGACACCGGCGGACTTTATGTGTTACGTATGCACAGAGCACAGGCCGACGGGGACAGACGCCTGCACCCCATGCATATGCACTGCACAACTTCGGTCTCCACTGTCCGGCACAGGACTGGAGCCCAGCCCTCTCCATCTAGAAAGTGTCCAGGCTGCTCTAAGGACTCTGCTCAGCTAAACAAGGCTGCAACCAAGACGCCAGCCTGGGGAAAAGGTGGGAAACAGGAATCACTTGGGGTGAAGGCTTTTCTACCAGGAAAAGATGAGGAGGGGCATCTTAACTAGAAGCTAAGTTCATTTATGAGGAGGGTGACACCCGAGTGCATGCTGAGACTTCGTCTCTCTCCAAGTTGACAAAGCACCTGGCCCTCGGCTCTTACCTCCAGGCCTTTTACGCTGTGCACGACCACTACTCGGATAGGATAGGATATAGGCAACTTTTTTTTATATATTTAATTTCTGCTTCAAATCCTTACTGTGCCTTTATTCTAGAAGCAAATATCATCGTTCTAACTTGTCTTTACATGGTGGCAGAAAGCAAGGGGTACCTTCTGAAGGGCCCATGTCCCAGGGGGGAACAACAGATTTGCATCCTGAAGACCGAGCATGGGCTGTAGGGTGTAGGGCTGGTGGAGGTGGTGGCAGGAGGCTCCTGGGTGGTCAGCGGGGTGCCTGAGAAGACAGACTTGAGCTCACAGTAGGCAATCAAGTGGAAGGCGCTTGGAGACCAGCGTCATGCTGGGGGTGAGGGAGGAAGCAGAGATTTGACAGAGACTGAGCTCAGTGTGGGACACGGGGCTGCTCGGAAGCGATGGGTTTACAGGTGGCTGTGTGAATTCGGAGCATGGCATGAAGGTGTGCATGGGGGGTGTGGCTTGGGAGGGTCACAATACAAGAATTAGAGAAAGGGGCAAACTGAAGAAAACAGGGCTTTAGTCTTTTGGCTCACGCAAGTAGAGCATGAGTGAATATTATGTGGATGGAAGTCAGGCTAAAGGTATAAGTCTTCATTACTTTCTTCATTGCTGGGACAAAATGCCTGACACCTACAAGCTGAAGGAGAGGTGCATTTTAGCTCTGTTTGTGGAGGTTTCAGTCCATAGTCGACTGACTCCAAGGCAGGATGGAATGGCAGAGAGGCATGGCGGAGGAGAAACAGTCCATGGCAGGGCAGGCAGGAAGCCCTAAGATTTCTTTTTTCTTTCCCTTTTTATTCCATCCAGGCTACAAGTCTATTGGTTGATACCAGTCACACCCAGGGTGGGTCTTCTCTCTTCAGTAAATTCATCATCCACATGAAGAACTGAGCTAAACCCATCAGCAGACTAATCCAGTATCACACACCCATGATCCAGTCACTTCCGAAAGCCCCTCCTATGAATGCATGAGGCTTTTGTGGGAGACATCTAGATATCAGCCACAGCAGTACCATTCCGAAGTGAATAAGGCTCAACAAAGCACTTCATGAATGTTTGCTTGGGAATTTCTTTTGGAAGAATTTTACCTTGGACCAGTGCTTTTCATTCTGTGCAATGCTAACTTCCAGGGGCCTTGGCAATGTCCAGAGACTTCTCAATTCTAAGTGGAGGCGGTCATGCGGCACGTGACCGGCATCTGGTGGTAGCGGCCAGGATGCTGCTAAGTACGGGGAACGCACAGCAAATCTCCCTACCAAGAATTACCTGGATGAAGGTGTTAATCATTTGGAGGCTGAGAAACCCCTGCCTTTGTCAATTGAGCTAACACTTTTGTTGAAAGCCGAAATCATCCTTAAATTGTTTTTCTGATCAAGAGAGACCACAGAAGGACTTTGATGTAAAACACTACAGGACTCAGTTGTTCTGGCTGGGAGTGCATTCGGGTTCACTTTTCTAACTGAAAAGCCACTCAGCTGGACCAGGGCCCTCGTGTACACAGAGCACTATGGGAGCACACCGCGTCCAGGGCCGAGGAAGGGTGTTTCTACCTGGAGAGCCCCGTGCCGCAGGACAGGGTTCAATGCTGAGGGAAAGGATGGGAAGGGTATCGGCAGGGTGGAGGCTCGGAAACGACGGTGTGGCTTGGTGACCGCGCAGGTCGCTGCATGCAGCCATCTGAGCACCCACGCGGGTGCTCGGGTCCTCTGCTCATCCTTGGCAACCAGCAGCAAATGACTTATCCTCCTGCGTGCTGAGCGTCTTCCACCTGCCTAGCAGGGGTGGACATGACGCCAGCCCCAAGCAGTGAATCAGAAACCGCACACAGAGCTGGCATAGCCTATCGAGCAGCATCGTCTGCACCTGCTCTGGGTCCTGCCTGGTGGACTGCGTTATCACGGAGACCGCAGCTTGCAGAGTGTCCTCTGCTAGGGGGTTCCAGCCAAGGGACGCAATGGCATTGACCGCGCCATGCTGGCCACACGGCGGTGCCTACTCTTTCTGTTTTGATCAAATCAATAATTTGCTGATCAATATTTGTAAAAAGCAGTGACATTCTTGCTGTTGATCCCACTAGCTACTACCACAACAAACAAAAGTAGATGAAGCACATTCGTGCTTTTCACGTGGTGGCTCTCATGTCCCTGACAGACACCGGGAAACCACAGACAAGACACACAGTTATGAGAGATTCTAACTGGTCCCAAAGGTTCTGGGAGCAGAGCCTGAAGGCTAACAAACTGCACCGTAATATTTAAATCCCTTTTCGTTTTCACTGCTGACTGTGTGGGCTTTGGCGCATCACTTTGCCTGTCTGTGTTTCTATTTCCTTAGTTATAAATGGCTGTGGAGAACACAATCAGCAAATGTTAGCTACTAGGATTTTTTAAATTTAATGAACACAGATGCATATGCAGCAGAATTTAAAGAATTTTTTAAAATTGCAAGACAGCAGAGAAATGTCACAATTGCAGTGCGCTACTTTGGGGCACCTTTTAGACACCAGCTGGGAGCATTGGTGTAAACTTTGGAGAAGTGCAAGGCGGGCCATCTGGACGCTGAGAGGGTCCTGCTATTTAAAGTGTCACCGTCTCACACATTCATCACAGGTGACTCACTCGTCATGGGGCGCCCAGGAGCATCAGCAACAGTGGGCAGAGGTTGAGGATGATCCCTGTGTGGAAGCCACGCGCTGGGTCCCTCACAGACAGGCTCCAGACAGTGACTCGCTGCGGACTTCCACGGAGCTGCAGGACCTAACGCTGCGCCCCTGAACTAGCAGAGGAAACGTAAAACCAGGACAGCCTGCGGGGCAGGCGCTAAAGCGCTCCACACGACTGCCAATTCAGTCCATCAGCATCTGCTAGAACAAAAGTTGTAAGGTGGGATTCGACTCACAGATTAATGTAAATTTTCAATTTTAATGATTTTAACCGATTCTTTTATTTTATTCCCATTTTTCCAAATAGCACATACATACTGAAATGGCTTGATATTTTACATGTTATTGACTAAGAGGATGATAATTTAGCTGTTCTTCTTGCATTTTCCACTTTCTTCATACAATTCCTTCATTTTCCTGATAGTTTTGTTTTTTTTTTTCCTGTTAGAGTAACTATTCATAGCAGTGATCACCTATGTTCTTGGCCACAGGGCCATGTTGGGCACCAGGATTACACATCTTCTCTCTTTTCGTTTGGTTCCTTTGCTGTCACACACACAATACCTGTCACCGAGACATCGGGAAGCCTGGCTGCACACTGTGACTGCTGAGCTTGCTCAGTGCAGCCAAACTTCTTGTCCTCTACCGGCCTCGTCATTCCAGTGACACCTGGCCAGAACCACCTGCTTCTGCTGCACTCAGGGCTGCCGCTCCGGGGCCCATGGCAGGTGCAGACGCCACATGTCTCCACTCCCTTTTGGAGCTGGTCTTCTCCAGCGGTTTCCTGAGCAAGAACACACGGAGGAAATAAAGACAGACTCTCGGGACCAAAGTGGTTCTCGTCAGGATATTTAGGTCATTGTCCCATTGTCTTCTATCCAAGCACCTCGTAGAACTGAAAACTGGATCTGTGGAGTTGCATAGATGAACGCCATCTCATTATTTTCAACTTTCAGGCTGAATGTTCTCTCATCCTGCAAACTGAAACTTTACGCTCATTGAGCAACAGGACACCGCTCCTCTTTCTCCTGGGCCCCAGCAAGACCATTCTACTTCCTGTCGCTTTGAATCTGACTACGATAGGTATGTCACTCGTGTGGACTCACAGAGTATTTGTCTGTAGTGACTGATTTAATTAACTTAGCAGAATGCCCTCAGATTTATTCCTTCCACCTAAAAAGCCAGCAATATTCCACTGATGTACGTACTCCGTTGTGATCATCCACCTATCCTTCACAATAATGCTCTGATGCTTTGTTTGGGAAACCAGCCTGCATTTCCACAGCAGCCACACTGTCACATCCTCACCCACTGGTGCAGAGGCTCTCGATCTTCCATGTCCTTGTCTTCTGTTGTTCTGATAGCAGCCACACTAGCTGTGTGAGGCAGTGTCTCATCGTGGTCTTTATCTGTGCTGCCCCGGTGATTAGCAACACTCAGCACCTTTCCATGCACTTGTTGACCTGGGGCTGGTTGTTTCATCAGGAATCACCTGTCTTTTCCCAGGGTTAATAAGAACAGTTGTTCACATTTTGGGAGGGAAGGAGAGAAAGTGGGGTGGACATGTGCACATCAGCGCACACCCACTGCTCCACACCCGTATGCCACATCCGGGGGTCCAGGGTGGCTCCTGTTTCTGAGCCCGCAGGGCTCCGCAGCACCAGCCAGGCTTTCCTCGGCATCGCCCACTGTGCACCTATTTGCTTTCCAGCTTTTAACATGTTGCTGTTATTCTTTCCCCAGTTTTCTTCTGGGTCTATGCCTCCTGTCCCATTATTTTGATGAGGCTTCAAGTTAGTGTGGAGGTAAATGTGTCTTCAGTTGGCCATTTTAATCAAAAATCCCCACAGTCATTTCATTATTATTCCTGTTTTTCTTGGCTGAAAGAGGAGAAAGAAGCCGAGGCAGTTCTGATGACATGTTTTACCAAGATTTATGAAAGTAAAAATAAGGATGGGCTTCCCTCTGTTGGTGTCTGATGCCCCTTCCTGGAGTCAGGCCTCCCCTTTCACCCTTCCTTGATGCAGATTTTCCACCAGTTTATGTATTTTAAGAGTTTTGTGCAATGAAAAACGTACTTTCTAACAAGCATCACCCTCAGCGGGAAGGCAGGGTTTGATGCACATTGTTTTGCTTTTTACAAAGTCTTTCACGAACTCACTTTCTCAGCTTCAGGACTCCTCTTTACAGGTGTTTATGTGTTTTGCTTTGGTCTTCTGTCACATCACATAAAGGTACAGAAACACACTTTTTAAGGTCACTTGATTACAAGAATGCTGATGGAAGTCAACAGGGAAACGACTCACTGTCTTATACAACCTTAGCTGAACTATGGCCTGTCCTATTCTGATGTAACATTCCTGGAAGATTATCTTTTGGGACCAGAAAGAATGGCTCTTTATTTATTAGCACCCTCTGTGCTGGGAACAGCCTTGAACTTTAAATCAGTTACTGAAACCTGTGAGTCTTGCCTTCATCCTGGGGGTCCCCGATTACATAAAACTTTTTTTTTTTTAATGTGGGTACCGGGAGTCGACCTCAGGACCTCGTGCTTGCCAGCAGGTGCTTGTGCCGCTGAGCGATATCACTGGCCCTTTTTTCCTTTATGTGGGTTCCGGGAGTCGAATTCAGGACCTTGCACTTGCCAGGCAGCCGCTTATGCTGCTGAGCCATCTCACCGGCCCAACATAAAACGTTTTAAAAGAAGCAGTTTTATTGAAATAATCAATTTAGCCCATTTATGCCAAAATGCTGTATCCAATCGGAGTGGAAGCCTGCCCACCTCTGGAGTGCCGTTATGATGGTCTGTAAATCAACACAACAAGCATCACAGACCCCTGAAAATGATGGTTCTATGAACAACAGAACCCTACACTCCCATGTCCCCTTCCGATGAGTCCGAGTGAGACTGCGGTCCCTGGCTGGGCATGGTCAGTTCCACCCAACTTCAGCCTGAAGCAGCTGAGAGAAGATGGACTTCAGCTCTCTGTGTTTAGTAAGAAAAATGACTCAAATTTGGGGGGTAGGAGTGAGGTAAGAGAAGAAACAAAGACAGGTAGGAGACAAGGAAAATCATACTTTTAAGCGTGCACTTTCAAGAAGACGGGAACTTCAAGAATGGTCCAGCTACCGAAGTTTGTCCATGGCTGCACCCCCAAGGCTTGGTTATGCTTCTCCCCCCGCCATGCCCCAAATCCGTTAGGGACACTGTAAGCCCAAAATTAGTTTTGTTGATAAAGCCAAAGAATGTGTGTAGGCAAACATCCCAGATCACTCATCTTAAAAATATATACATAATAGCCTGGGCCCTGCCTTTCTCCTGTAAAGTGAGACATCTTCCTACCATGGCTTCTCCCTAAGCAAGGCCCAAACTTTTTATAGATTCACAAATTTCACAGATTTCCATCCCACACGCATACATATCCCCAGCTCCAGACTGCAGCACGGCTCTCTCTTCAGGCCTCACTCTCTATTTTTTTTGAATGCTGCTAATAAACCTCTTTATGCTTCTAAAAAAAAAAGATTATAACAAAGTATTACTGATATGTAGCAATTTTAGTTGTCGTTGATGGTCTGTTCATTAGTGACAGCACATGCATATGGTGTGTGAGAAACTGAAATTATTATCCCCATGTATAGGTGAGGAAATTGAGGTTCAGAATTTTATATGAAACTATTTTTATACTATCAAATAACTGAAAAAAAGGGAAGCAGCAGGGACCCAAGGTCAGGGCTTCTCACACTGTGCTCCATGCCTGCTGCACTGCACAGGGCTTTGTCTAAAACAGTTGCATTGCCAGGCCTGGTGACACAGGACTGTGATCCCAGCAGCCTGAGAGGCTGAGGCAGGAAGATTGCAAGTTCGAGCCCAGCCTGGGCAATTTAGCATCATAGAGAGACTCTGTCTCCAAATAAAAAGTTAAAGAGGGGCTGGGATGCAGCTCAGTGAAAAGTACTGAGTTCAACCCAGATTAGAAAAACTCTTTACACTAAATGAATGTGGGAAAGGAGATCAGGGTGTGGAAGAACCAAAGAAGGTAGGAGAAGGAAAGTAGACTGAATGAGTAGATGTCGAGCCCTCGCCTCACCTCCCCACCACCGAAGTCTCTGTTCAGAGCCTTGGAATTTCATTGCTTTGCATCTCACCGTGCCTTGAATTGTGATTTCTTGTTGTGGCGGACACATTGGTTGACCCACGTAACAAGAGCATTTGGACGCCGCCTCCGCAGAGCCACCCACTTGTCACGACGTGGACGAGTTCTGGCGAATGCCAGGATGCTGCTCACGGTTTGCAGCGTTAAGGACAAGCAACCTCCTCACACAGCAGGGCTTTCACACCGCTCCGGCAAAGCAGGGATGTCCAGCCGCAGGGTGGCCCTTGCCCAGTGCGGCGCCGCGTGGACGTTGCCTTCCTGGGATTCACACCCAGAACTTCGCTGACTGCAGTGGTCTCCGGCGAGGACAATCAGAGAACGTGGGTTCGTCCACATTCACTGCGCGGACTGGATTCCCAAGTATACAGAGAAGAAAGCGCGGCCTCGTATTTATGGCTTCAAAAGCTTACTCATCAGTAGACTGGAGCAGTTTTCTTCCTTTTTCTTTTGAGAGAAGTAAAGAAGTGGGATCCTGGTAAATAAAGAAACAGAACCCCAACGTGCGTGTGCATGAAAGCAGAATCCGACCTCTGTGGTGGGGTGATGGACGCCTTCACATTAGAGAGCTGTTTTCAGCACAGCCTTAAGGTAGCACTTTGGAGATAGGTGAGGACGAGGAAAAATTCATCTCCACACTAACCCTCCGCTCTTCTGCAAGGATTTGTGTGTGTGTGTGTGTTCACGTGGGTGCGTGTGTCGGGCTAGGGCTGAGAGGATGGAGAAAATGTCTAGCCTTGCGTGTTGCTGCCACCTACATGGCAGGGAGACTCGGCACAGCCAGGGCTCGGTGAAGGGCGCAGCCACGGGGGCCTCCTGCAGCATCTGGGTAACCTCCTTCCTCCTCAGCCGGGCCGGAGGACAGAGTATTTACCTCCACCTCATTTTATAGCCAAAATTCTGGCAGCAGTGGACTTGTGTTAGATTGGTGGAAATACACTGAATATTTGAAATGGGCTGATCTAAGAAAATCTCCTTTTTATTTAAAAAACAAAACATCCAAGTACAACTTGATCACCGTGGCTCTGTCCCAGGGAAAGGCCCAGGGTTCTTAATCTTACTGCACCCCCCTCCCTGCAGACTCTAAAATACAACAGGGAAATGAAAGAAAATAATTTTCCTCAGTAGAATATAACTACAAATTGATGCGAATGCAGAAAAAATAAGGTAATCTTTTGGTAATATCCGAGAGGGTAATTTTTGATAGGAAATGTAGTTGGCGCTGCAGGTCTAACAGGGAAGCCTGCCCAAGGCTGGAGGACTCTTCTCTACATCGGGACACATCACAGACGGCCTTTGTCTCAGAGGTGTCATCAGGGTGTGACGCTGTGTCACAGAGCTGTATGAAGACACCTTCCTAGAAACGCACCAGTAAGATTGAAAAGCCGATGGATGACTTTACAGATAATTGCAATTAAAACGATTGCTAAGTGAGTAAATGATGGGCTCTGAGAGCCTGTGCCAACTAATTATTGCCATTCCATAATGTTATGAATATTGGCGTTTTGCTGGCATTTGGCACTCTGTAGATTTAGTCATTGTGTTGTACTAAACACACACTAATTATATTTGGTGTTAAGAACCTTGTATCCTTGAATAAAATTCATGCTATCTTTCCAGTTAGTAGGGTGTTGAACACAAAAGGATCCCCACAGTGGGTGACAGGAAAATATGTGCAATGGGAAAAAGGCATTTGGAGCAACAATGTCGACAGGAAGAATCCTACTGCTCAGTAGTCCCTGCTGCGTTACTAGAAGGAAGTCATTTCAAGCATCTGCAATGGTGCATGCCTTCAGTTTTTGCATGGTATTAAACTGACTATTTCTTACCATTTGTACCATTATCATTACGCTTATAATGAGGCAGCTGTCACAGCCCATTAGGTGCAGTGTGCTTTCTGGGGTAAAGGTGAATTCATCTTAGACCTAATGAGCAGGTTCCCAGACTAAGGAGTGGTAAAACACAGAATGATCAAGATAAACATATTTGAATACAACAGGTATAAAATCTAATTACTGCAAAAAATCCACCATATCCACTGTTTAAGGCTCAGGTCTGAGAAAGTCGGTAAAGGTGTTGTGGCAGCAGACCTCACCCTGGTCCCAGCTTTGCTAGAGATGGAGGGTGCCCACCCCTTCCCGGGGGCCCTGGGGGTGGGATGGGGTCTCAGGCACAAGGTCCCTCAGGACACCTGCTTGTTTCTGGTTTCTGCTTTTCTGTGACACCATCGGTCGGACCCCAGCTGAGCAAAGTATCCCAAAACCACTGTTCCTAAAGCCAGGTGACATCATCCGAAAGCATGCAGCTAAGAGAGGTGAAACCCTCCTGCACAGTTTGAAAGTTTTAAAAATGATGCAAACGTATGATGTGTTTTCAAAGCTGCAATTTTTCTTATGAAATTTAACACAACTTTGGGCAATTTATATATGCATTAGACAATATTTGTGGAAAATAAAAGTGTCTAACACTGTCTTTATTTTTTATTTTTATTTTTTTGTGGGTACCGGGGGTCGACCTCAGGACCTCGCGTGCCAGCAGGTGCCCGTGCCGCTGAGCAATATCACCAGCCCTTTTTTCGTATGTGGGTTCCGGGAGTCGAACTCGGGCCCTTGCACTTGCCAGGCAGGCGCTTACGCCGCTGAGCCATCTCACCGGCCCCTAACACTGTCTTTAAATAACTGAGCAACTGAAACATAAAGTTTAAAATATAGATTTAAAAAATTTAAAATAAAAAAAAATTGTGAGTCAATTCTGTGAATACTTTAGATTCACCTGCAATCAATGTATTCTGAGCCTTCATTTTAAACAAACTCGTTGCATAAATCTTTATGTGTCATATAAATACTGAAGAGAAGCAGTTTCATTTCCAAAATGTTGATCTGAATTATTACCAAAGGCTTTTAAAAATGCAGAATATGGGGAAAAAGATATACAAAAAAGGAAATAGAAGTCACCCAAATACCACCATCTACAGATTGAACATTAATATTTAGAGAATGTTTTCTGATCATGTTTCTAGTAGGGACGGGTTAACTTAGTCTCTAACAGGAAGAGAAAGTTGGAGGCCTGAGGCCACCTCTGTGTGTTTGTGACACCGCGCATCACCCTGTACCGAGAGCATTTTGGCGCTTGGATCGCTGTCCATGACCCAGCTGCGGAGCAACTGGGACACGGGCCCTGTGAGGCTGCTCTGCAACTCAGACAAGGACAGAAGATGCCCAAAGCCAGCGGCCTGGACATATTTCAGGGAGCTTTGCTCTGTGCTGGGTGACTGACTTCCTCCAGTTAGCCTCTGCAGCGCTGGGTGCAACCAATGTGCAACACAGCCAGTGCACAACACAACCAACATACAACACAGCCAATGCACAACACAACCACCATGCCGCACCGCCATGAACAGAAGGACTCAGGCTTGCAAACTTGAAAATATGCTATTCTTTCGGGTACTCTTTTGGGTGGTGTAGGTCTCTCTTTTTCCCAAAAAAGAAACACGAGAGAATTTTAGTGAAGTGTTTATTACAGTGACAGGAAGACTGACAACAAACATACTCGTGGACACAGTGACCTCACTGTCCACCTAGGACAAACAGGAGGACTCGGTCACACGAGAAGCAGGTCCGAGCTTGCAACTGTGGTGAAGGCGGCCAGGACCATGACGTGGCCAAGCTCACTCACTGGGCAGCAACTCGCCGCTTATGGTTTTCCCATAATAGAAAGGACCGAAGGATGCTGAACGTACGTCAGTATAAGTAAATCGGTCTAGACAGATTTTGTAATTTGTGTCACAAGTGTATTTACACGTGGATATTATGGAAGTGTTATTTAAATCTCTCTGAATGTCTCAGTTTTAGAAATTAAAGGTCTTGGTTGTTAATGATGTTGGCTTCCATCAACGAAGCATTAATAAAACTCCTGTTTAGTAAAGTCAGGGTTATGCCATTCTAATTTCCTATAGCTTGTGGCATCAGAAAACACTTTTTCAGGGATTCAATATTGGTTTTCTTAGACCCAAGAAAATGCTAAGTATGGCACCTGTTAAAACCTACTGTTTCTCACCTTTGAGAAGGGGAATGAGATGTAACTATGAAAATAATAAAGCACATTTTCAATAAACAGTCCAGAACTTGCGCACACAAGCAGGTTTTGGCCATGAAGCTGTCCCTTGGCGAGGGAGGACGCACACCTAGGCAACCTTTCCTGCACGTGAGGTGTTCCTGGAGCCTTCATGCGGTGGCTGTGAAAGCCGGCACACCGCGTGTGGGAAAATCCCCCACTGCTGAACTCGCCACCTCTCTTTATGTTGGAACTTGTTTCCAGTGGCTTTTGGCTACTGCTTCCCCAGGGAGGAAAAGTATACAGGTCAATCTCCAAAGGGTTTTAATTTCCTAGACCATTTGAATCCACAAGTTAGAGTTTTCAAAGTACAACTGAGACATAATTTCCAACAAGGGCACCATTTTTAGGAAACAAACACAACCTGAATCTACTTAGAGGGTCACACTTGATGTCTACATTCTGGCCAAGCGTTAGCTGAGTCCTTGAGAGTAGAGACCACATGCTCAGCTGTGAGGCTCTCTCCTCTGTCCCCATCCTAGCGTGGAAACCGACTCTGGTGCTCAAAAAGTGTTTGTTGGGCTGGTGAGATAGCTCAGCGGCACGGGCGCCTGCAGGCGCGCAAGGTCCTGAGTTCGACCCCCAGTACCCACAAAAAAAAAAAAAAATTGTTTGTTGATTTGAAGAGACTTGAAATTCTCTCTTAAATACGGAGAGCTATATATCATATATTTAATACTTCATTTTTCTACAGATTAGGTGGTATTTGTGTTCATAATATATGCACATTAATAAGCTTGGAAGATTTTCTATAAATCAAAGAATGGTGTAATATAAGTCACAGCAAGTAACTCAGATCGCTAACAGCCTTAACAGATGAGCACTTTATGTCAATTCCTATTTATATTGCTCCGCATATTTTAGTTTTAGAATTCCTGCTAGTCAAGCTTCTTTCTGGGAAAAGAACCGTAAGAGCTTCCACTTAATAGGAGCCCACTGTACGTGCTAGAAGGGGATCCCCCTGCCCCCGCCCACATCTCTGTGGCCAATGGGCTCAGCCTTTAGCTAAGGACATCAGCCTCAATGCCAGCAGTGCCAACTCACTGGATCGCACTGGTTTGGCGAGTGTGACACCGTGTGTCACTTGTTTCAGCTAATTGATGACTGCAGGGAATCGGTTATTTGTTGACAGCGTTTCATGCTCAGGGATGAGATTTACTGCAACCACTGGTTGGAATTAAGGCGTCCACTAACACGAAATGTTCGCACCTAACAAATCAAATCCTCTAAAGCTTTAGATTACATACGCCGAGGCAACGTTAAATCATGTGTTATGTTGGCTTTAATGTTTTTTATTATATAACTCAGGGACGAAAAAATGGAAACAAACCCAAAGCACTGTTAAATTTGTATCTGTGGGCTGGCATTTCTTGTTGAAAATATTAGCAGAGAACAAGAAGGAGGGACAGATAATGACTTAGGCCAGTGGTGGTGAATTTATGGCATGCGTGCCACAGCAGGCTGTATCACTGAAAGCTCTAAAAGGTTCGCCACTGCTGACTGAGATGCTCATCTTCTAGAAGAATGTGAGCATTTTCCATCAGTAATTGTACATTCAATGCACTCTGGCTAAAGAATTAGCAAATCCACTGTAGACCAACAGCAGCATTGCTTTACAAGGGAGGTGAACGGCAGGTTTGGAATCCCTTAATTGGTGACATCCGGGCTTCTGTAGTGTGGCTCCACTTAGCATACCTTGCAGGAGCACATCTTGGCTATCCAGGAATGCTGTCTTGGCTCACCTGGAGAGAAAACAGGTACCTGCGTTACACAGCGAGCCGGGGAAGAGGAAGGGAGGGGAAAGGGAGGGAGTGCACAGCAGGCAGGGGGAGGGAGAGGGAAGGGAAGGGAGGTGTGGCCGGTATTTCCATGTCTGTTTTCTATCCTGAAATAAAATGTGAACAGAACAAGCAATAGTCTTATCTTACAAACTGGGCAAACGTGCTGTGATTGCTCATCGTATTCAGTTTTTTTTAAACTGCCGAGGAAGATGAATGTTTCTAACAAGAGGAATTTGGTATGAAATTAGTAAATTTCCATAAATTTCAAGCAGCTTAATTGTTCTTAGAGAAACCCCAACCGCAGCATTAGGGTCAAGCCTTATAAATTAGTTAAAATAGGACTTGAGTTATAGAATCAAGCACATTCAGTCCTCAGACCACTTGGATGATTATCCTGGGGGCTAAAAACGTGTGATTTCAGTTCATTTGCCTATCAAGCTCTTCTGAGCCTGGTGCCTTCATGAATTCTTTTTATACTAATGATATAACCCTGACTACTAACTCCTACTCCTACTGGCAAAAAGTCAAAAAGTTGATTCCTTGGTTTAAAGTAATATTGCATACTAAACGTGTGCATGTGTGTGTGAATTAGTCCATAATTTTAATTCCTTTAAAATTCTTACATTGATGCTTCAATTTTCCCTTTGGGCAAATTAATCAAAATATTGATACTGTGAAATGCAGCCCGAAGAAAGCGCTTACACGTTGCTTCTGAGGCGGCTCTTGCTTCCGAAGGCTGCGCTGGCTGTGGCCGTCAGAGGCGCGCTCTCGACGGCCGGGACTGATGCGTGGCTCGCACTGCCCGTTTTTCTACCTCATGTGTCATCATCAGCCCTCGCCAGGGTTCCAGCCCTGAATCTGTCCTGCTTCAAGTTACCTGGTTTCTCTGTTGATTCATGAGCCAGAATAGTAAAAGAAAAAAAAGCCCATGTTGGCTTTTTACAAAGTCTTCTCCTCAGAAAGCTATGCAAAATCTAGTTTTATTCTTCAGATCCATGCAAATGTAGTATTGATTGACAATGATGTATATAGATCTGCACACCAAAGGCGCTACATAAAAACCACTGAAATGTTCTGTTATTGGCAGATGCATACTGATTACCAACTACTTCGGAGTGACAGGGAAACTCATGCAAATGCATTTCTTCTTCGGGCTTCAAGCTCTCTCTTGTCATTACGTTTTCGGCTGAGGTTACTTGGAAGTGCTCTGTCCCCAGTGCACTGGGAAGTCAAACTTTTAATTTTCCAAGAAACAAGGAGATAAAACTTAAGACCTCGCATCAACACTTCACGGAAATGATGGACACTGCACTCATCATCATGGATGTGGAGATGAAGGCCAGGGCCTTTTAAAACAAATCTTCTGGGGAATGAAGATTGACCATTATTTGCTTTGCAGAAAATGGTTAACTGGAGTTAACTAGCAAAGACTCGGCTGAACTATTTTTGCGAAAATATTTTTCAGGTTCAGAAGCAACCGGGCCTTAAGGAGTCCCAAGAAAGCAAGCCTGATAGCCCTAAAATCACGAAAAAGGGAGCTGCCAGTCCGTGATGTCTACACGCTTCTGTTACTAGACATCAAAGTTATCCCCATGGGTTCCAGGAACGTACAAACGCCAGGGAGCGAGCAGGCATCCTTCACAGAGTCTAAGATAGAAACTTCAATCTGGGACTCACCTGGGAGTCTGAACTCTGTTAATGAATTATTCCAAAGAAAAGACACACTGAGCGCTACCTTCCTGGACCAGCCGAGACCTCCAGGTTCACGGGCAGGGTCAGGGCAGCGGGAGCGCTCTGGGCGGAAGGCGCTCTGCCAGCCTTAATGGACTCCAGTGCGCACCTGGGTATAGAGCGCAAGCCTGGAAGGAGGTCACGACGGCTGCAGGGGTGAGGGCGAGTGCTCCGGGGAGCAGGTGAACGACTGCTTCACTGGCCTGCTGGACAGTGACCCACGGCAGAGAGCAGCCTGTCCACAAATGGGTGGCAGTGCATCTGGTGCTGGGGAGGGACGTGCAGACTGCGCTCAACACGCATGGTCTGCAGATAACTCACCAAGTCAATCCCATCGCTATGTACACACATACACACACGAACACATACACACACACATGAACACACACACACATGAACACACATACATACACATGAACACATACACACATGAATGCATACATACCCATGAACACAAGTGCGAACACATGCATACACACACGTGCGAACACACATGAACACATACACACATGAACACATGGACACATGCACACACATAAAGACATACATGCACGAACACACATGAACGCACATGCATGCACACACATATATACACATGAACACACATACATATGGGCACACACACACGAACACACACATGAACACACATCCATACACACACTAACACATGCATACACACGAACACACCTGTGAACACACGAACACACATGAACACATACATTCACATGAACACATACACAAACACACATGAACACATGCATGCACACACATACATATATGTATATTTGAAATTTTGATTTTATTAAAAACTATCAATCTTTTAAAAAATCAATTTTTTTCAAAAATTTAAATTTTAGTTTTTCTGTGCTTCGATGTCCTTGATTTTGGGTATGAAAATGAGTTGTTATTAGGAACTGAAGATCTAAGAGCTACATAAGATGATGGCTAGAGGATTTTCAAAGAAAAGCCTTTGTTTGCAAAGAGCAATATGCGAAGCAATGCTCTTGAACTGTGCTTGTATGGGAAAATGATCTTTCATTTTCTGTATGCTGTTCAAACAACTGGCCTATTCATTTGAAATGATGTAACAAATATATTAGTCATTTAGCACTGCATAGATAAAACTAAGTAAGGTCAATACCCATTAGAGCTAGAAGACTGACCACTTCAACTTTGTAAGTGGGGGATTTTCATGTACATGGAAATGCTAACAGGAATTTCAAATGAGTGCTAATATTCCATTGGAAAGGGTAAGAATGATGCATTCAGATTTAAATATGCCCCTTTCCATATAATGAATTATCAATGAACACAACTGCAAGTTTAGCTTCTGGAGCACCTAGTTCGAAGATGTCTCCCCAAATCTCACCCTTGAAAACCCCGAATTTGGTGTTTCTTTTAACTAAGGTAGTTACCGTGTCCCAGACAAGCAGCATGCACACGTGTTCAGCACAGCACCTGAACCGCCAGAGCAACACGTGTCATTTTGGATTCCTGACATTTGGAGGGACTCAATATTTCGAAGTTCATTTTTGGACATTGAAAAGTGAAGTCATATTTTCATAGCTCAGGAAAGTCCCTCTAGGCCACCAAATTCACGCCAGAAACACAAAGCTTACCTTCCTCTGGGTTCCATTCTGAGAAAGCTCCCTACCATACGCTCCTACTGGAAGGAAATACACTCTCTCATCAAAATCCTTCTTCCTAAACAAGCAACTCTTTCAGAAGTGTCTTAATTTCTTATCACAGAATTTTACCCACACGAGGAGCAATAAATAATTCATGTCACTGCCTCTTTGTTGTGTGTCCCTGAACTGCACTGAGCCAAAGGCTGACAGCTGTGTCAGGACAAGCACCAAAGACCTGACATGACAAGTGGCTAACAAGTTTCTTTCAGTTGCTCGTGCACGAAGACAATGGCCCGAAGTGCAGAAAGAACCCCTGAAACAAAATAAAATTGTTTCTTTCTTTTTACCTAAGTGTTTGCTATGAGCTGATTTCCAACCCACAGCCCTGGTCATTTTTGAGGACTGCCCAGCCCCCATTCCTCACACTCGCCTGGCCATTTACGCTTGGCCACGGATCAATATGAGCAATTCTTGGAGAAATACGATGTCTCCATGACAACCAAGCCACAAATTCTCAGTGGAAGGCAGTGAGACCAGTACTGAAGCCTCCAGAGGTTTGTAGGCCTATAAGGCAAGATGTCTTAAAATGCAGGGATGGACAGAGGAAGGAGCTGGCGTAATTCATCCTTTATTACTGGCATAATGATGGCTGAGGTATGGGCGAGTATGCACTCGCGAAGTCAGGATGCCTTATCAGCACCTGTATTTTCTAGTGATCTCTCTTTTTTGGGAATGTCCCTTTGTCTGCATCAGTCACACGGGCTGCACTTGTCTGAATCTCACTGCAGTCCCACGCCTGCGGAGGGCGGAGGGAGGTGTTGGTACAGAGCTGCTCTGTTCTTGTCAAAAGCAATGAACTCCTAGGCAAACACTTGACTCGCCGATGTCTCTGCCTGACAAAAGGGTTGATGGAAACGGTTTATGAAGACATTGTAGAAGGCTGTGCAGAATGAGACAATTTGAATCCAAACTAAAAGTAACTTAAATACAAATGTTAGCATAGACGTTGAACGTGACCACTATGCACCCTCTGTCAGTGAGACGAGTCCACATTTTTCTTTTGGCCGTTATGGCAGGGACGGGTGTATTCCCCTTGGTGCCAGCGATGCCGTTTCTCTGGGCCGTGGCTGCCGGGGCAGAGGTGTGGTGAGACTGGGCTGAGGCTCATGGCGCGCTCATCTCCAGAGGAATCTGGTGTGGTGGAGGGGCCGGCGTGCAAAGCCGTCGCCACTGGGCCTACGGGGCCCTGAGATGACTTCGGAGACCTGACACAGGCTGCAGGCTGCACCTCTCACTGAAAATTAAATCTCAGCTGCTCTCCTTGGGGAAGGATCAGGGGACTGTTTGCAGCTGGCCCCTGTCAGGGAAGGCTACAGGATTTGGAAATCTCTTAACCAAGCTGACAGGCCGCAGAGAGGGTGAATCAAACCCGGGAAACAGGGTGAGCACAGAAGCTGAGAGGCCAAGGGTGCCCAGGGGCCAGATAAAGCAGGAGGAGCAGCGGCCTCGCGCAACCTCACTCTCGGTAACAAGGGACCGCCGGGCACCTGGCAGCTCTGCTGCAACCCAGTCATTCATCATCTGCAAGACTGTTTCCTTTAGTTAATTAGTCATTAGGATTAGGCATGTTTTAAAACACAGCAGAAACAGAAACAAAAATCCATGCTCAAGCACATCTGGTGGGACCTTCCAGTACCTTCTGTCTGTTCTTTTCATAAATGACAGTGACATCACGCACGGCTGAGTGAAGGGGGAGAGCTGCCATCTTGCTCTGCTTGACAACACACCGCTGTCTTGCTAGAATCCCCCCTTCCCGGGGAGCCCTGCTTGTGTGTAGAAAGGCGGGGGAATCCCAGCGTGCGGGCTGCTTCTCTCTCTGCCGACCCCGTGTGTGCCGGACTCTTGTTGGATCTCATTGTTCGAAATATTTGGAATGTCAACTTCCTCTGGTGCCCAGTCTCCGCGTGTATTCACCAGTTCAGCCTAAAATGGATGATAATGAACTAATCGTGTCAGCTCCTCTCTCAGTCATCTGGCCTGTGTACCAACTCCAACTGAATTCCTGATGAAAGAGGAGAGATAACAGCCCCACACCGTGACCTCTGGAGGTGACCATTAATTTGACAGTGCAGCTGCTAAGGGAAAACAGTATTACAATGCCCCCGCTCCAGGGCCCCAAAGCAGTGTCAAATTTATCATTTTACACTTGACTATTTTTAAATGGCTTTCACCTGGATTCTCAGACCCTTCCAAGACGCATCTGCCAGGCATGTCCTCGGAGTCCTGGAAGTTGGCCATCTCTGAGTTGCTGTCATGCTCGCCCGGACTGACGGGGGCTATTAAAAGGAAAGGGAGAGAGAGGGAGAGGGAGAGGGAGAGAGAGAGAGAGAGAGAGATAGAGATAGAGAGATCAGAAAGCAGCAGCAAACATCATTAAACCATTTCTTTTCAGTTCCAGGGATACTTCCAGGGACACACTATGTAAACACAAATAATAAATTGAAATAAAATGTATTCTCTAAGTATTTATTGGCAGACACGTAATTAGTTGAAAAATCCATAGATGTGACTTTATCTTAGAAGAAAAATAAGTTCATGGCATCAACTTAAAAGCTACAAAGTAACAAAGTGATGTCTTGCAAGGAGAAATCGTATTTTTAATGCATAAATCTAAAACAATAAAGTCAATTAACGGCCACTGTGCATCGGGGACCCCGGGCTGCTCCGAGGGCTCAGCTCCACACCAGGGAGACCTCCTCTGGCCGAGCAAGCCATAGCTAATGAACGCTGTGGATGTGTTTCAGTCCTCCTTCATGGAATTAAAAATGATGCTACAAACACCACAAAAAAAAAAAAAGGCCTTTAAAAATAAATCCTAAAAAAGAGAATGAGTACACTGAAAATAAGGAGTGCTGGTCATTATTTCTTAATTAGGAATACTGACGAGAGATAGACGCTCACGGGAGTCTAAGCGCATTTCCTCTCCTCGCACGGCGCCCACAAACTCCGCGGGAAAACGCACGCGAGCGCCGCGTTCTCCGCAGGCCGCGCCCTCGGCTCGGCGCTCTGCGTACAGAACGTGTCCCCTGCTGTGCGGTAGCAGTCGTCTGTCAGAAGAGGCGGGCACCGCCTTCATAAAGTAACTCAGCGGAAAACGAAAATAAAGCAAGATTCTAACCTCAGACTACTTACCTGTTTGAAGCCAGCTGCTTGAATAGCACGCACACACACGCGTGTGTGTGCACGTGTGTGTGCACGTGAGTACGATGACATTCTGCCTGTCATCAGTTGCTGCATTAACACAGCCACTGTCTCCTCGGACCTCGCTGACACACACACCACGTCTGCCAGCCAGGAGTGTGAGACACGGCCTGCACCGCGGTATCTCCAGGGAGCAGCTGTTGGCACCGGACCACTGTCCGCCACCTCCACTAGGGGAGGAGAGCCCGGAGCCTGACACCGCGCACTCCGGACAAGTGACACAAGCGTCCACTCAGGTCCCCAGCCACCTCCTTTCGTGCCCTAAGGTAGCCCGCGGAGCTCGGCAGCCACAGCGCGAGGCCGCACGCGCGCGTCGGAGGAGACCGCGAGGCGCTGCTGCTCCGAGGCCCCTCCTCGCTCCCGGCCGCTCGGACGAAGCCGTCCTTCCTCGCTGTCCTGCTCAGGTGTGAGCGTGGCTTAAACCCGCTGCTTCTCTAAAACCTTGCGTTTGGAAACAAAATATGGGAGTTGTATGACATTCTTACTTTAAATAAATAAACCTGACATCTTCATTTTTCACATTTGAGTTTTTTGGAAAAACAGTACGGTAGATGACACGTGCTTCCTGTGACCGTGTGCCCTGCGTGTCGCAGCGCCTGTCACAGCAAAGCCGCTGTGGAGTGGGTACAGGAAGGGCGGAGAGGCACCACACTCGAGGTCCTCTGGACCCCGGGGACCGCCCTCTTTTTACCTCTGACCCACCCATGATGCGAATTTGCCAAGGCTGATGTGGGTTTGGAGAGGCACAGCCGGGCTCAGTCATCAGCCATGGGTCCGCCTTTAACTTTCCTCAGTTTCAATCACACTTGTAGAATACTTTTGAATCCATAGGTTTTTGGGGAACGTTTTAAATGCAATAAATACATCAGTGCTGCAGAAAGCTACTATATTGGGCAAAATTTCCCAGCTTGTTTTAATTACATTTATCTGTATATATCTTACATGTCAATTTTCTGAAGTATTTACACTGGTATTTACAATAGGAATCAATCCCACAGCTAAATCTTTTCCTAAAAGCCAGCGGAGTAGCATCTCTATATATTAGGGGAAATGTGTTACGCTTGTCACCCAATACATTGTCTTTCCATAGTTTAACGCATCGCTCCCTCCTTTCCTCAACACATCTCTCCAACAGAGATTTATTGAACATCAAATGTTTGTAGAATCTGCTCTGAGTCAGACACCTCAAAAGGGAAAAGGATATGGATAGAGGCACCGAGAACAATAAAATGCACGCCCGTGGTTCAGTGGCGATAAAGTGGACCCCGGGCAAAATGACACGCCAAATCCCGCAAGATCCCTGGGGAGTTAGACGTGGCTTTAGCGGCACGGTCTTCAGCAAACACATTCCCAGGCATCACGAAGCTGTTCTGCGTCCACCTCTTATCCGAAGACTGTGGTTTGTGTGAGCGGGTGGGGAAGCGGAGGGGATTATTCTTAGAAATTTTGCTTAATTACGCGTTAGCTTCCAAATTTGAAGTGGCGTAAGTTTTGCCAGTTTTACTGGGCAGTCTGTGGAGCAGCCAATTAGATTTACCGTGGAAGCAGTGCCTACCCTCTGTCGACTGCGGATGGCGGGCTTCCGAGAGGTTAATTACTGGCTTCTCCTTGGTGTTGTCTGTTGGGTAGGCGAATACTCGCAATTGTTCTTCTGGGTGCTTCCTGGGATGTTTCACCATTAAACCCTGACATGATGTGTGACCAGGGCTGCTCTAATGAATCATTTCAGAAATGGTGACATCAACGAATATTGATCTGGTGCTCATTATGAGTAGAGCTCTTTGCCAGACAGGGAGGAGTAAAGAAAGGAAGGCGCTTCAATGTGCCCTCATACCACTTGCCATCTAGTTGATGTACCACACACGGAACTTGAGGGAGCACGAAGACAACATCCGGAGAGCGCCATGCTTCTTAGGGGACAGAGGACAGCTCCTCTATAGGAAGAGAGGCGGAGGTGGAACTGGAATTAGTCTTGAGCAGGAAGTGGGAAACACCAGAGGAACGGTGTGAACGCACGCACGGCCCAGGCCCAGAAATACCTGAGCCTCGTGCCCCAGGCGTGTGTGTGTGGTGCTGCCTGCTTCGTATGTATTTTTAATGAATTCTCCTCACTTGTCTCTTTGAGCTTTTGCTGAATTGCTGTTGTTGGCTAATTCTTCTCACTGTACAAGTTAGCTATAGACAGGTTTTCCTTGCCCTGGATAGTCAATACTTTGATCTTTACGGATGGTGGGCCCATTTGTCACAGTAAGTTGTCCTTTCACGATACACATTGACTTTTGTTTATCAATACTAAAGTCCATTTGTAGCTCATCACTAAAGTTCCTGGATATTTTCAGGAGTTTTAGAAGGTGCATTTCAGATCTTGGCAGAGAGACATTTCTGACATCAATGAAGTACAGATGGTTGCTAAGCTCATCTTCAGCTTAACATCAACTGTTTGTTTCCTCTGTAATGGATTCTGAAACAGTCCATGCTGGGACGTAGGGGCCAACACGATGAACACTTGTGGACAGTCATACCACAGACCAACGTGAGGCTGCTCCGTTTTCCCGTCACCAACCACAAAATACCGACAACCGAGAGGCCAGGGTTCGAAGTATCTCCGCAGTACCTCGGGAGGGAGAGGCAGAGGGGCTCAGTGTGCTTCGCAGGCCTGTATCTGCTGAGGGCACCTTTGACCAAGAGTGTAATTCTCCTAGATCCCACAGAAAGGAAGGGTCCAGCCAGTGACAGTAGGGAATCACAATTCGTGAGCCATGTTTAGGAATGCTTTAAGAGCAGCCCCGCAGGCTATACGAGGAAGATTCTGTAGAAGAATTTATTGTTTTAAAAAACGTGGTGTCAGGCTCAGAAGTGATCTCCTCCTCCTCCCCCCTTCCTCTGTTCTTTGCTCTGGCTTCAGTCATCCTGAAAAAAGCCCTCCTTCCTTTGGTCATTATTTCCAGAGGTGATGTTTGCTGCTAAAGGCAGCAAGAACAAGCCGGTGAGCAACTGCAGGAAACAGTTCCTACCTCCAGCAAGAGAACCGCCCTCAGGAAAAAGCCCCACCCTCCCCACCACCAGCAGACGACCTGCTGCGCTAGACCACTGCGGTCCAAATAGACTTTGCCGAACATCTGCAGTGTCTGCAGCGTGAATAAAATCTGCAGCTGCGGATGATGTGTTCTATACAATGACATGAACGAGGTAAACGAGAGATCCCACTGCTCACATGGACAGGCTTTTGGGAAGTAATGAGGATATTTGTGGGAAAATTATTAATAACAAGAAAGGACAATTTGAAATGTTGGTCAAATGAATGATCAGCCAGTGTGGCAGCAGACAAAGGCCACACAAAAACCTTGATTACTGATTAACCAAGGACATAAAGCTAATGCGCAGGTGACAGTGGCCAGGCCCATGGAGTGGAGACCTGGGTTCAGATTCACCCCCTCAAGAAGGTTGCAAGAGCTGATCACTTCCTGCTTGATAACGTGGGTCACCTCCCAGTCTGAAGGAGGCATCAAGAAATAAACTAAGAAATATCTCCCCAGAGGCTTGAAAGAAAGAAAAAATGGCGTCAAATGTAGGTGGAAGTAAATACTAACGTGATAATGGCAGATCACAAAAAACCTGAGATGTATTTTAAACAAGAGGGAGGCAGAATCCATGAAAGACGTCAAGTGATTACCCCGAGTTTGTAAACAAAGAGGATCTCACTGAACAGACCCCGAATTCGGTTTACGAAGCGGCCCCTCTCTGGACAGATGTGTTACCAGGAAAGCATATCTGGCTAAAAGCTGCGTACATATTACCTCGACTTTAAAGAGGATCTGCCGAGATAATCAAGCAGTAGGGCCTCTTAATTATATTTGAACAGCAATCACTTCATTCTGCCTCAGACACCTGGCTGATTTTGTCTCCAATGTGGACTGGAAACTGGAAGAAATCTCTCAGGGATGCCAAAAATTACACAGGTATATGAGGCTTCTTTATAACTAAGCGATAACTTTTATGGACAAGTTCAGCAAGAAGGGTGAGACCGACACTTGTGTGATTCTGCTGTTTTCCTGCAATTCTAATCTGACCCAGAACATGAGTTTCTGGGTGGTATTTCTAGTAGGAATTGCTTTAAGGATGACGTTTTCCAACGGGTAAAAAGGAATTTTGCAGAATGCTGTGAAAAGCAACCATTAGGTGATTAGCTTAACCAACATGTTCAGAATTTATTATTTTATTTAAATACACAGAGAGAGGATCAAATTATTGACCAATAGGGCTAAAGGGGAAAATCTGCCTACGACTTCTACAGGTGCTAAGGGTAGCCAGGTCACCCGGCTCCTTTGAGGGAGGCAAATGCAAGTGAGGAGAGGTATGAACAGTGCGCTGAACCCTGTTAAACGTTGCTCCATCCCCTCAAATACAGAAACTCCTGTTACCCAGATGCCTGAGCGACGAGCCCCATGTGAGGCTGAGGAGCAAGACCAGCACTGCACCTAGGGCCATCGCAGGGTGCAAGGCAAGTGGCTCGGGGTGCGCCAGACAGCTGAGGGGACAGACACGGGTCCCTCAGCATGAAAAAGGCACGGGCTAATTTCCTCTGCAGCTGAAGCAGGAAATCTCAAGCCCAGGTCTAGGGTTTACAGCTCAAACTTACCCAAGTCCCCCAAATCTATTATTAATGCCAACAGGCGGTTGGCATTAAAAACCCCATCTGCCTCATTCTTTTAACAAAAAATAAAATTCTTCACTGTTTGGCACTGAAATATTTGTATAAATTGCAAGAAAAAAGACTATGAACAATTCCATTATTGAGATAAATTTATGAGCTCCCGAGGAGGCAACATGTGGTACTGAAAAAAAATCCCAATTAATGAGACCCAGAAGACCTGGTTTTCCCTCTCACCTCTACCTCTAACAGTGTCACCTCGGAGTCTTTTATTTCAGACAACGAGGAGTTGGACTGGACAGCCTCTCTGGAGCCCTCCAGCTCCAAGACTCAAATTCTGCCAGGTAAAAATCCAAGACCAGCTGAACATGGTGATGCACACCTGTAATCCCAGCTACTCAGAAGGCTGACACAGACGATCTCAAGTTCAAGGCCAATCTGGCCAATTTAGCAAGACCTTTACAGTAGAAGTTTAAGAAAGGGCTGGGAGTGTAGCTGAGTGTTCCCTGGGTTCAATCCCCAGTACTGGGTGGGGCAGAAGATCCAAGCCCAACTCATCACGCAGTCAGGATGTCACCGAACAGGGTATGAAGAATAAGCGGCCACCACAGTAGCCAGGGAGCGTGAGGGCTTCTGAGTCCTTTCTGAATTAAGTGAGGGTGTTGTTTTCCTAGAGGAGGACTGGCTCCTTGGCTCCCGCTGCCCAGCCACTGTGATATGCCAGTGAACAGGCAGGGGATGAGCAGTACGGGCTTGATGGGTGTGCTTTCCTCCACTCAAATCTGCAGGGAGTCAGTTCTGACCCAAGGCTTCCTTCCTTTATGTGTAAGGATGGGGCCAGAAAGTCATTTGGTCTTAGTCAAAAACCAACTCGGAAACCAGCTCTAATATAACGCTCTAAACTCTTCAACCGAAGCAGGCTGTAGGGAAGCAGGGTGCGAGCGTGTGTAAGTTGGGAAGCAGGAAGGGAGATCACCACGGAATGGTGCAGCTCTCCTCTCTGCTGCAGCCCCTCTTCCCAGCCAGGGAGCCCGCAGAGTCCCGGGGAGGCGCTGGCAAAGCTCTCCTCACGGGCTGCTTTGGTGCCCTTTCCTTGGGTTCCAGGGAGAAGGGCGGTGAGCAGATAAGCAGACAGTGGGTTTTTTTTTTTTAATTTCAATATCAAATAAAGCAAATTTCAGGACTGGTCTCTGAACATCACTGAGTAAATACACAGTGGAAATAACTAGGGAAACGTTACTCATTCCTTTGCATATTTATTCATAATTGGATAAATCCTGTGTAAGAAGCACACAGGTCAAATCGGCAATCTTAACCCCAGTTCTCTCTGCCATGGAAATCATTATTTAAGAAAAAGGGGCTCGAGCATCCTATCTCAAAGGACTCCTTCCTCACCAAGGGAAGCCTGGTAAGAATGTGTGGACATTGACTCTTGGATTCTTCATGCGATTTGGGTTCTGCAAAAGTCATCTGATGTTTTGCCTAAGGACCAAGTCCTGTAGTAAATACAGAAATACATTCGTTTTGCTTACTGCTCAGAAGTTTGAGAAAGTACTACACTGAAAGCAGGAATAGATTCCAAAGAAGAAAACAAATAGATCCCCGCATATTGACAAACTGAAGAGCAATCAGTAGAGGGACAACTCTGGGAGGAATTTATAGTAAACTTCCCAGCTTGTATTTGAAAATGTAGAAGAAGGTCAGGAAAACAAGAGAGACCCTTCAATCAAAAGAGCATCAGGCTAGCGCTGGAGACTAGAGATAAACATGATTTATATGTGAACTTAAGGTGAGGATTCACAGCACGGGCAATTTAACCCCAGCGAAGTCTGCACGTGTCCAGGGCGGAAGGAGCCAGAAGCTGTGCCCTGCGTCTGTGGGAGGAGGAGCCGTCAAGCCGCACTGTCCCTTGACCCCAGAAGAGCACAGCTCGCCGAGGCCCAACCTCAGCCAAAGGCTCGGCGTGGGGGAACGGCCAGCCCCAGCCTCGCACCCTGGCGGACAGTTGTCCCCTCTCAGGGGCAGCGTGAGTCTCACATGGCGAGCAAGTGTCCACACTCTCATCGCTCACACAGGAAATGGAGAAGAAGGAAGTCAAATCATTGGATGCGCCTCGCTGTCTGTCCTCGTCCACACTGGGAAGGGCGCAGGAAGAAGAGGCCGCAGCTGCCTTACTTTGCATCATCAGGCTCTGTTACTCTGATAGTGGCTTATTTTTATTTGAGTGGCACCCAAGTGGCACGTCAGTGTGTACAAGGCCCGGGCCCTGGAACTCACAGTGTGCTGCACCAGCACCCGGCCAGCGTCGCTCCCTTGCTGGCCACACTCCCAGCAGACACCAGAAGGATGGTCCCCAGCACAGTCATTGTTTTTGTGGACACACGTGCCAAATGTAGCCATTCATTTAAAAATATTGCCTTTGTTGAGACATGATGCATAACAGAAAGACACCTTGTCACATCCTGAAGCCTGGTCACTGTGAAACACTCAGTGTCTTTAGACTGCCATATCTAAGAGACTTTTCTCAAATCATAGAGATAGGGGTTGGGGATTTAGCTCAGTGGTAGAATGCTTATCTAGCAAGTGGGAGGCCCTGGGTTCAGTCCCCAGTACCAAAAAATTAAAAAGCAAAAATGAAAAGGAAAGGAAAGGAAAGGAAAGGAAAGGAAAGGAAAGGAAAGAAAAGAAAAGAAAAGAAAAGAAAAGAGAAAAAGCTCAAACACAGAGATGACCTTGGTGAGCAGTAGAGTCTCATTTGGACACTGGATAAAAGATAAGAAAGCAAAAATTTTAAGAACAGACATGCATGTGAATAAAGAGAAACCAGTAATTGCAATCTAAGGAGATTTATAGAAAGCTCGACTGAGCATATGAGGTGTTACCATGTCTGGAGAACTAAGAAATAGGACCCAAAGGGTGAGAGACATCTGGATACTCCCAGATTAGACAGATCCCTAGAGTACTGTAAAATATTCCTTTTAATATATTTTTACAGGGGCACGGCGGTGTATGCCTGTAGTCCCAGCACTCTGGGAGGCTGAGGCAGGAGGATCACCAGTTCAAGCCCAGCCTAAGCAGGTAAGCAACTTAGCAAGACCCTATCTCAAACAAACAAAAAAACAAAACAAAACATTAACAAGCAATAAAACCCAACTGTTTGGAAGAATACACGGTTAAATCACCAGGACACTACAGGTTCCGCAGTTGTGAAATGCTGGACTGATTCAGATAAGCTATAGAAAGCAACTGTAAGGCAGGCTCAATAACGGCGCATAACATTTTGGTATAGTTACGTTCTAGGCAGCTTTTAAAGGAAACACAATCCCAAGTATATATAACAAGACCACAGCCTTGAGCGATCACTTGCTACACCTCGGAGACACTGTACAGTGGAGAATCATAGGCCGGGGGCGCACGTGGTGCTTTAGGACGGGACGGGCAACACCAGGCGCACCCACGGGCCGCCGGGGACACGACCCAGCTCCAGCCACTGCAGCGTAGCAGGCTGGAGTCCAAGAGGGAAGCAAGGATCAGGGAGGAAGTGCGGGTGGGGAAGTTACTAATACAGGACTGTCCAACACAGAAGTCAGACTGAAGAGGAGCACGAGTGACACCTGTAAAAGTGCTGGGCGTGATAAGCAGCTCCGGCCAGCACCTTCTCACTTCCGGTTCCTCCGACCTGCGCCACTAGGGAAGCCTGAAAACAGATGTCTCCCCTTCCGTCACATCACCCTTTACATGGAGACACAGGCCACCTGTGAGACGGAGGCCTGGTCTTGTCACTCCTGCGGCAGGATCCGTGCTGGTCTCCGTGCAGGGCCACAGGCTGGGAACTTTCAGGACACGGCCTCAGCAGAGGCGGGCAGCCTCCCCCTGCCACCTCTCTCTGCTCCTCCCTGCTCAGGCGTCACCCAACGAGGCCGTTTACTGTCCCTGGGAGATGTCCTGGGCAGGCCCTGGGCTAGAGAAATCCTTTCTCACCCCAGCCTCTGGTTCTTTGCTTACTAAAACATCAGCCTTTATGAACATTTAGCTCAAATTGCACATTTTCTAGGAGTCCGCCTTGACCCACCAATTCACATCTCTCTCTCTGCTTCTGTTCCCGTGAGCACTTTATCCGAGCTGTACTGCACTCCTCCCCCCGTTGTCCGGGTCTGGTGTCTGACCACCCTGCTGGGTACATCAGCCGGGACCCAAGGGATTTTAGACACATCTTGAAGTTGTGAGGATGTGAGGACAACTTCGCCTCTCTAGAAAGGTGCTGCATCCAGAGGACTGGGAACTCAGAGACCTGACCCAATGTGTCATTTTCCATCGTCCTTTGCTTGTCTCTCGTCTCCCTGTCTGGTTGAAACTCGGTGCGTACTGCCCCCGGGCAGCTTAGTTCTGGACAGCGGTGATGAAGGGTGCTGTGGACGCTGCGTGGACCACACGGAGCCAGATTTCTAGGCACAGCATCCTTTATACATTTACTGGCTTGCCCGTCAAAGAGCCACACACAGCAACAGATTACCCCTGCACCCTGCAACAGAAGGGAAACCCCTGACTTCCAGTTTCTTCTCCTTACCCTCATAAATCATAAAGTTAAATTCACCCCGGGGATTTCATTTCTCCGAACTCAGTGTACAGGCATAAAACAAATTTGTTCTTGCGGGAGATCCGATTTTTGTATCATTAGTTCAAGGAAAGGGTTACTCAAGTTTTAAAGCTTCTGGTTTGATTTTTGCTATGATTCATGCTCTCCAACACCCACAGACGCTTCACCCTGAAATGTTTCCTACATATAAAATGCGTCTCATCCCTGCCAACTGCAAGATGGTGATGCTGTCATTTAATGTACTTAGAAACAACACACAGGAACGTGAGTCTAGGCAAGGTGACCAGAAACACAAAAGAAACTTATTCAATATTTAAGCAGTTATTGTTTTGTCCAAGTTCTGATTTCAAGGTAGAATTCTTTTTCTTCTTACGAAAGGCAAAAACCTTCCCCCAGGGCTGGGGGACAGAGAGAAAAATCCCCCCCAAATATGAAGCCTGTGCTTACGCTCATTCTTTTTTAACACTTTCATTCTGTATTCACCCACCTCACTGATATTTCATTCTACTGAGAGGGAGGTGATAAAATTTTTATTAATGTAATAAAAGAAAAGAAGAAATGAAGATGATTTGTCATAATTGAACTAGATAAAATGAATTCTTGTGATCTTAATGTAAGAACAGACTCTAATCTCTAAAGGAACACTGAATTATGGAAACATGATTTTTACATAATAGAACCATTCACACCTGCCATTTAATCAGAGCAAACAATAATTCTGGTGGCCGTGGTGGCTGCTATGCTTAGTTATATCATGAATTCTCTCCCGGGGACAGTTATCTTCAGAGGTTTGCCCTTCCTATGCTATCCAGGGGCTTCCTGTCCCCTCGGATGGCCAAAGCCCCACTCCCCATGCTGGGCACTGACAGGGAGCCGCGCTCACACCTTGGCATGGAAGCTCCTTCCCTTCATGAATTAAAGATCAGATAGATTTATTCCTCAAAAACCAAGCAGGGAGAGGAGATTTAGGCTAAACTCTTTGCCAAGGATGGTGATTTTGTGTTAAAGCCTGAGGGCCTTGGGCAGGGTCCATGGCAGGCTCAGCACAGGGAGTGCTCAGCAGGCCCCAGCAGGAGCAGGCAGCCACATCTGGATACCCACAGCACAGCTGTGCAGCTCCCAGGTGCCCAGTGCAGCTGAAGCAGCGAGGAAAACAAAAATACTCCAGGAATCCCCATTCCACCGATAAATCTAATGCACAGCTCAAACTGCCTTTCTTCCAAGACTACACAGCCCCACGAGCCCCTTAGCCTGTGAAAGTGTCTCAGGTCCCGGCCCACATAAGCCCAGACCCCAGCCTCCCTGCAGCCGGCCCGTTGTCCACCGAAGCGGCTCAAGGCTGACACTCAGATTGACTGGTTCGCATTAATTTACTTCACCCAGATTCCATTTATCTGCTGGCAGATCCCCGGCAGCGGCTATAATGGCGAGTGCACATTGCAGCGCCTGACGCACGCAGGCGTGAAGCCGCTGGGAGGGAGGAGTCGGTGCCACCAGAGAGCACGAGGGGCACAGCTGGGCTCGGAGCCTGGGTGGTAACCACAGCTGCTTCTCTGCTGGCCGCTCGCCGTCCCTGGGACAAGTCAGAGCGACCTCCTTTCTCCTTTACCACTGATCCTCCAAACTAATAATTAATTAATCAAAACGAAAGACACGTCACCACCCACATAACACGTGCAGCAATGGAGAAAGCGAATTTGACCACATGGCCTTTATTCTTTAAATGCAATGACCTTTCTCCAGATCTTGGTGACACTGGAGCTGAGAGTTCTCACTTAAGGTGCCGGGTAGCTGGACTAAGCAAAAGGGAGTTAGAAATGGGAAGAAAGAGAACGCCAACTTATTTACTGTCAATGATGGGGTCCAAGGAGCAGCTGAGACGGTGTGGGCCGCGCTGGTTGGGTAGCAGAGGAAATCTTCACCCTTCCTCTCCCGCAGCCACTGTGGGGCTGGGGCAGGACACCAAAGGGCCCTGTTGTCTATCAAGTGAACACAGGAGTAGACGAACGTGCGGACAAACAGGTCACCATTCTCCCTCTAACACTGCGGCGAGCCACAGCCCACTAACGCGCTCAGAACCCAAAGGCAGTGCAAGCGGAGATCTTCGAAGGCAGTGAGGCTCCCAGCATCGGACAACAACAATACAGGGCAAAGCAACAATGAGGTGACAAAGCACACAGGGCTTTCAAAGTCAAACGCTGGCAGCGTAGCCGGTTGATGAAAACAAGTGGGACTAAGGCTTTGCACGAGCTGGACGCGACCATGCTCTCCGCCCGCTGCCTTGTGCTCTGCAAAACGGCTGGGCTCATCTCTGAAGCCCGGCTCAAAGACGCCCGAGCAGCCCCAATCCTGTTAAACAGAGGGAAAGGGCAGGAGGAGTTTTGCTGAAAACCATCATCAGGTTTTCTTTTCTTTTTTTTTTTTTTGTGGGTACCGGGGGTCGACCTCAGGACCTCGCGTGCCAGCAGGCGCCCGTGCCGCTGAGCGATATCACCGGCCCTTTTTTTCGTATGTGGGTTCTGGGAGTTGAACTTGGGCCCTCACGCTTGCCAGGCAGGCACTTACACCGCTGAGCCACCTCACCAGCCCAGGTTTTCTTTTCTTAAAGAAAAACAGCATAACTGAGGGTCACACAGCTCCTTAATCTTACACTAAACCTAGCAGATTGCTGACTTCTAAGGAGCACGGCGGCCCCAGCTTTCCACGTGGGTGTGCTTAATTTTAGGTCATTACCCTTCATTATGTGACTGGTAATCCTCGAAGCCACAATTCTGTCCGGATATTTGGCAAGGATTGCGCTCAGCAACACAGAGCTCTACTTCTGAGAGTGATGGTTTAATTGAATGATACAGTATGATTTGATGTTTAAAGACTATCTACGAGGCTTTCCTTTATCATTGGCCAGCTTCTAATAGGTGTTTCAACAGTGTTTAAGATCACTAAATACATTCTGCTAAAAAGGTCAGTTCCACAAGTGAAAGACAAGTAGCTTATTGTTATGGAGATTTATCAGAGTGCTATTAAAATGCCCAATTCAAATAACAGTGGCTCATCCACACCCCAAAGGGCCTCAGCCAAGTTACAGTGCGGATGCTGGCACCCATGGTGGGGGAGAGATGTTTCCATTCGATGAGTTACAGCACGCGAAGGGCCGGGCTAACAGCTGGAATGCAAGAGGCCTGAATACATCCAGCACGATTGCAATCTGTACATCTATCTTCCTCTAGAAATACGTGCACATGGCAACAAAATGTACAGACTTCAAATCAAGGTGTTTTATTTATTTTACTAGTAATATAATGATATACAAAATTGCTCTGATCTAGTAATATAAGAAATACCTTACAATAGTTATATTATCTTGGTCTTGATCTAGGATTGCAAAAATCTAGTAGGTATTGCTAGTGGTCCCTCTAACTTTAAGGCGGGATATGGCTTTGTAAGTCTTTAGTGATATCTGTGACCAAATAAAATCCCGCCCAGAGTCACCTGTAATTCTTGTTCTTTTTCCTATGAAGAGTACTCAATATGGAAGGACGGAAAAATGGTTTCTGACAGTGTGGACCAGGTAACGTGGGATCTCATTGGAAAGTTGTCCTGAATAACTGGTTTTTGCTGATACGTTAAATGGGAAGGATGATATGTTGACATCCTTCAGGAAGTATAACAATGGCCTTTATAAAGAAATTGATTTGGGTTTAGAAGTTTAAACTATTGTTTGCGTACAACAGAGTTTCAGATTATGGATACAGTTAGGGCAAAAGTTCTATGTGTGTGTGTGTGTGTGTGTGTGTGTGTGTGTCACTGGGGATTGAACCCAGGGCCTTGCACTGAGCTCCATCTCCAGCTCGGAAGATCAAAACTTCGTAAATGAACAGCTATTGTCTTTTATATTTGAAAGGAAAATGGATCTTGCACCCCCACTTATGTGTAGGCCTTGGTCCCTGGACTTTTTTTTTTACCAGTTTCCACTCACACATTAGGTTTTGAGAGATGCTCGGACTAAAACGGAAAGTCAACCCAGCTCAGCCCTTGCAGGCAGAAGCGCTGGAGGGCTGGCACGGCACGTGCTGAGGTCCAACATGGACACCTGCGTGCCCCGCTCACTCCTTACTCGTGTCCCTTTCTCACTGCTGGGGGAAAGCACCATAAGAACATCACAGCAAACAACCACAGTCAAAACCCTTTTTATTTGAACTACAGGTTAAACCTGGGGGAGGGGACCATGCTTAAATCCATCTTAACTAATCCTAAATTAAAAAAAAAAATTAATTTGATTTATTATGAAAAATTTCTAGTTTCTTCTAAAGATAACAAGGGGCAAGTTAAGACTACCTTAATATCCGACTCTGGCCATAGCTAAAGACAAGGACTTATTTGACCCAGCTAATTCTTCAGTTGCTCCCTGCTCCCTATATGCTCAGTAGACTCCAAAATCCACCAGATGACCGCGCAGTTCTGACCTCTGTGGAAAGCAGCACTGTGAGGTCTTAGCAAGCACATGTAGATATTCAACAGTGGGCATCTTGCTTTGGGCTTTACGACACATGGCACAAATGTATTATTTAAAATTTTAGCATAAAGCAGCAAAATATAAACTTTTCTAAATGGGCTCCATCCCACAAAATAAAATAAAAATACAAAAAAGCAGAGAGAAAGAGAAAGAGAGAGGGAGAGAGAGACTTTAAGGAAAATAAAACAGAACACATAGTGAAAAACGTGATTTCGCTTGTGTATGTGTGTGAGTGTGTAGATTTAGCAACAATATTGATAAACGTTAATGTGTTCATCACCCATGTAGAAGGAGATGGCAAGACTAGCTAACAAAGTAAAATCTAACCCAGTGCTGGATAAAAGAGACACAACAACCACAGAGAGTTAAGAAAGATTAGACATAAAAGGTTAGACAGGATATAAATAAATCAAAAGAAAGCAGCAGTCACAGTGTTATTGAACAGGGTGGAATGGAAACCAAAGAACATTAAATAAAGACACAAAGAAGTCTATTTTATGATACTAAAGACTACAGTTCACAATGAAGGTCTTTCAATCACTAATACATATGTGCTTATAGTAACATAGTTACTTTAATAAAGCAGAGATTACAGAAATGCAACGAGAACACAAACACTAGTAACAGACAACCTTAGCACATCTCTCTCAGTCTGAGAAAGATAGGGAGGATGGGTCATCCTCAGAAAACCTATGCAAATCGACAAGGTATGTCCAATAACTTTGAACACCAACAATACATAGAACACCTCGATTAGGGGGCATATGCAACCTTCACCAAAACTGGCCACGTGTGAAACTCCAAAGCGTCTCCCCAATATTCCAAGGAATGAACTAGTTCAAATATTCTCCTGATCACAATGCAATAAAAGTAGAAATTAATATGGCTAACAGAAGCAAAAAGATCTTTCTACTCAGAAAATTTCAAAACATTATAAAGTCACTCTTGGCTTACAAGGGAAATTCAACACAAAATTGCAGAAGTTTTTCAGAATTACAGTAATGAAACCACAACATAACAGAATCAACACAATGAATCCAGTTATGAGAGGCCATCTTATAACACTAAAAAGCTGGTTAATAAATGTAAAAATCAATTAAGTAGCCAACTCAAGAATGTACAGAATAATAATGTAAACCAAAGAAACCAAAAGGAAAGGATTAATAAGCCAATAAGTTAGAAAATAATAAAACACGAGAATTAAGAAAGAAATACAAAAGGTACTTTTAACAAAGTAATCAATAAAATCAATAAACTACTAACAAATCTAATCAAGAAGTAAAATAAATTCACAAGTACATAAAACAAAAAATGAAAAATGGTGGAAGAATTAGTAATAGAAAGGAAATTTAAAAATCATAAGCACTTACGGTCCATACAAATCAATTGAAAATCTCAATGAAATAAGTAATTTTTTGGAAAAACTAGTAGTCATCTAAAGGGTAAATTAATGATTAACATAACAGAAACAGGGACAGAAAAGACACTTGACAAAAATTCAACTCCCAATTATGGAAAAATATTTATGAAAATAGGATTACTGGATATTTGATAAGATAAAGTATACATACCTCAGCTCCAAAACCAATTTCATACTTAATTTAGAAGCGGCACTAGTTGTCCCATCAAAATAAAACCACGAGGTTGCCCACTATTCCTAACTACTTAACACTGTGTTGGAAATACTCATGCAATGAGGCCAAATAAAGTATTAGAGGCATAGTTACAAAAACGCAGGAAGTAAAACTACTTTTTATTGGAAGATATAATTATGTATCTGGAAAACCTAGAGAATCAATGGAAATAAACCACTGCAAACAACATGATAACTTCACGATCTACAAATTATTAGTTTTCATAAATGAAAACAAGTTCCAGTTAGAAGCTACAATGACAAAGAAACACCTTTTTATAATAATATTTAAATAAGAAATTTCCCAAATCTATGTGAGGAAAAATTCTGAGGCTTTGTACACAAAGTACACTGAACAAGATACACTTTTTTCTCGTAAGGAACAACTCTGAAAGTAACTGAATTGATTCTTCAGATCAGCCACTATGACATAATGACAAAACAAACAGCAACAAGCCCAAAGATATTCCCATGGACTTTCTACTTTAGGGGAAAATTAGGGCCTTGGATCTGAGCTCATGATCCAGTGCTCAACACAGGTACTGCCTGAGAAAATGGACAAATGCTAACATGCGCACGTGTTCTTCAAAGAGAATTAAACGAGCGGTTACTCCCGCCGAGTGGCCTAGAGCTGTTTTCTGGTAGAAATGAGTGGTGTGAGCATTGAGTGTCCTAAGACTGCAGAGTGACGGAAGTGCTACCACTGTGACCTCGTGCATCCGATAATCAGCGAGTGCCCCGGTGAGAGGCTGGGTAGACTGTGGCGATGTGTGACCTCTGCGTCCCTCAGGTGGCAGCGGTCCCAGAGCTAACCCCCGGCCCTCTACCCTAGGATGTGCACCTTGGGGTGACAGGAACAGGGCACCTCCAACGTCACTTGCAGCGAGAATGGCACTTGGCTCTTTCGGTCAGCAACCTGGACCTTGGGGGTCTCGGGTGCGACCTGTTGAGCCTTGGGAGGGGCTCGCGGCTGGCTGAGCTGGGGCACCTGCCCACCCCGGCCATCCTGCGGCTGCGACAGAGCTGATCTGTGGCGGTGCTCTGGGCGCGCCGTGGCTTCCGAGCTGGGTGGATGAAGTAACTGCTGTCTCTGCTGTGGACTCAGGAGAGGACGAAGTGGCCTCCCCACAGCAGCCCTGGTGATGTCAGCAAAGGGAGGAGAAATGTCAGATTTCCGAGGTACACTATATGACAGCTTCTTGCTTTTGGAACTGACCACTTGGCACTGCCTGTTGTACATGTCAACACTGAACGTGGGGCCACCGCGTCTAGTCGGAAGTGACAGACATCGAATGGAGGCCATGATGTTCAGCCTTCCTGCTTGTTCCTTAGGGTCCTTCAGAGCCATGCGCTGGTCGTCACCTGTGGACGTCCTCCCGACTTTAAATAAAGCGCTGTGCGGTGGCTGAGCAAGTCTTGGCCTCTGTCTGTACACTCCGTGCTGAGGGGAATCTTCTGGGTAAGTGCTGCTAAAGAGAAGAGAAGTCACTAGGGCCACCGTGTCCTCACAGGAGGCAGAGCTGCGGGTGGAGGAGGGCGCTGCCAGCTTGGTCTCCAGCACGTGCGGCCCGGGGTCCTGGTGTGCACGCAGCCATGTGCAGAATTTCGGCCAACTTCAAAGAGAGTGATTTTGAGGAGAGAGGGTTAGTCACCAAAAGGAGAAAGCAAAACATTAATCTTTGATGAGCTCCATTTATTAATTTATAAAGGCAGTGGGAACTGGGGTGAGTTTAAAAAGCAAAAGCTAAAGGGACTATCTGGAGTGGATGGTAGTGATTTTCTGACCAGATCACAGGCTGATTTTTTTGTTGCGGGAAGGATAGCTTGGTTGTAAAGCATTACATATTGTTGGGCAGCTTATAAGTGATTACAAGATTTTAAAAACCAGTTTGGTTACTTAAAGATGGGAACCATTTGCTACATGGGGCTGTAAGTCAGACGCAGTTATGGAGAAGGCATTTTTAGACTCCGAGTCAACGGAGAAAGATGAGCACAGGCAGAGACATCAACAGGGCTTCTGGAGTCATCTTAATTCCAACACAGAGGAGGTGACAGTGACAGGGAAGGAGCTGTAAAATCTGGGAAAATGTAAAGAACAAAGAGAACACAGCTGTGTCTGTTCTAGTATGCACGATACTACTGTATGTGTCCTTAGGGACACGTATTCTTTTCAGCCCATTACTTGCATTGTCATATACATGTTTGGGGACCCTGGCACATCAGGCACCCCCAAGTCCTGGCAAGGAAAACGGAGCCACAAGGACAGACACAGCGGTGCCTCCCGGCGCTGCACAAGTGACAGTCACACGTGGGGGGCAAAGCAGGGGAGCACTGAGTGCCTCTGAGTGTCCCCGACAGGCTGGGGACATTAGACCACGCCGTCTCGGTGCAATGCAGGAGACAGACCGCACTGGAAAACCATCAAGGCAGTTTCCGCAAGCCATGGCAGCTGACACGCACTGCGTCCTTCCTCCTCTGAACAGCCCTGCCACGGCGGTGCAGACGGTGCCATCAGTGCGGGTGGAAGTGGCCATCACGGAGCTTCCAGTGAGCTCTTCATCAAAGCCCAAGGCCCCGTCCATGCCCAGGGTCCCTGGGTCTTCAGAGATATCGTGCCCACTGGCGATCGTCCGCTTCCCGTCATCCACACAGAGCCTTTCCTGGGTGAACTGCTGGAATCTTCCTCAGTTCAACTGAGCCAGAAAAAACCAAGCATCACCAAACCTAAGTATCGTTTCTGAGCAGTGCCCAGTGCCAAACAGGGTGAAGTGCTGAGAAAACAGGGCTCAGCTCGGCCCACAGCTGCATCCCCCTCTCATGGGTCTCAACTAGGGACTACCAAAGCTCCCCTTAGAGCTTAAGGTAGTCAGGCATTTCAGACTGGAGGGCCGAGGGCCAGAGTCTCTACCATAACCACTTAACCCTGAAGTTAGTTCACGACAGCCACCACAGACAATCCAGGAAGGGGGAGGCGTGGTTGTGTTCCAATAAAACTTTATTTACAGAAACAGGCAGAAGGCTGGATTTGGCTCATGGGCTGTGGTTTATAGAGCCCTGGTCTTGACCATCAAACTACTAGCTGAGCCCAGTGTCCAGAGCACAGCGGACACTGTGATACTGAGAGCTCACTGAGCCTCTGGGCCCAGGACTGTGACGCAAGAACCTCCTTCTTTCTGCTTCCTAAGCATTGAATATAAAGCTTCCTCCACCTTCACCTTCCCAAGGCCCATCTCACCACCACCTTAGTCCTAAAGAGATGAGTGATCTGGCTGCTTCCTCTGGAAGGTTCTGGAAAGAGGTAGAAGCTTTCTGTAAACACATCGTCCCCCTGGATAAACAGCCCCCCAGGAGAAGTGCTGTAGATGGAGGTGAAGAGAGAAGCACAGCCCGGTAGCCAGGGCACGTACTCCCTGACAGGTGCTGGAACACAGGCCTCGGGCGTGGACTGGCACGCAGACTTACGGTCTCCACAACTGTGAAGCTTGCAAGCTGACTGGGAGACACACAATACATGCACAAACATGCAGTGTAATTAGGGACTACACGTGAAAACGAGGGACCAGAAAGAAAGTCCAGGAGGTCATCAGACCAAGCAGCAGAGTAGACCGAGGTCACGAAAGGTGGGTGGAGGTCGGGGGACAGGCACATGAGGGGACAGGCTGAATGGGAACCCCGCATCGGCCTGGGAAGGTCTTGAGGCCAGACAGACCTCGGCCCGGCTGGGGTGGAGGACGGAATGCCAGCGAGACCAGAGCCGGGAAGACGGGGAGGTGTGGCCACAGTTACCTGGGGAGGTTGAGGGAGGACACCGAGGGCCTGGTAGAACTTGCTCAGGGTTTGGCATTGTGTCCTGAATTCCACGAGAAGATACGAAACAATGTATGCCGGGGTAGCGTGTTTACATTACAGACTTGCGGGATCCCGCTGAGTACTGTGTAAATACGTCTGCAGGGAAACCGGATGAAAACCCTCACCTGTCTCCTCTGGACTAAGTCCCCGTTGGCAGCTGCCTGCAGATCAAGGGGACAGGGAAGGGACAAAGCCTTAGGCCAGTTCCTTGGACGGCTCGTGTGCCTGAGAATAGACCGGAGCCTTCGTCACTGAGAATCTGCGTCCCAATGCGGGTGTGACTCCAACGCTACGCACAAATCAAACACAGAAATCACAGCCCCACTGCTGAGCTGCTGTGGAAAACGATGACTATGAGTCCAACTAGAGATGTGTAGACAGAGAGCACGGGAACCCAGAGGTGGACACTCACAGGTGGACGCTCCCTCGAAGAGCTCCAGCTGGTCCGAGAAAGGGGTCAACGAGGTGCGGTGGAACAGCTGCCGGTCAGAATTCAGGAAGGAAGGAAGCTGGGAATCCGCAGGGAGCCAGGTGTGCACGATCCGATGGGCAGCAAGCCTCGGCCCTGAAGACAGGTGGTCCCCGCAGCACAGCAGCCCTGCAAGAGGGAGCGAGGCGACCTTCCGGGCCTCTGCTGCTGAGCGCATTCACAGAAAGCAGAGTGGCTGTTTGGAATGCTGGGCAGGTGTCACTGTCCTCAACTGAACTGTTCTACACCATGTGTGTGCGGTGCAGCGCACTGTCACACACAGACACGGCCGGCAGCAGGTGCAGCTGTGGATGGGCGTCAGAGCTGTGATCTCCGCTCTTCAGGGTCGCAGTGCCTCCCCTGGCTCAAGAGTGTCATGGACTCTCCACTGTCTGTTACCAGCTTGTCAAAGTTACTCATCGCATGCGGTGTCACGAAGCGCATGGTCTCATCTCGTGTGTCTGCTTCAAGGGCAGGACCGATGTGACCTTTGACTCATGGCTTCACAAAGGATGAAACGATTCTTTGGGAACGCTGTCTATTTGCACAGCGACCAGTCTGCTATGAAGTCCTCTCGGTTTCCTCCAGTGCTGCTTGCCACATGTCTGTAGCTAGTTTTACAGTTCAGGGCTGGCTGTCTGAATATTTTCAAATGCATTCTCTATTGAGTGGAGTTCAAACTGCTTCTCTCTCATTATGTTTTATGAGACGAAACACAGAAAGAAGTGAAGTGCTTAGAAAATTCTTTCTCTTGTGACAAAAATCTGTGCACTACAGGAAGGCAGAAGAACACTCCCAAGCTTCCTCGGGTTGGAAGGTGTGTCACACTTTATCTGTCACTTATTTCTCTCCTGAAGCAGATGTGCACCAGAGGGAATCGGATGCCATTTGACCCCACATCCATATCCAAGAGGCTCTTCCGGTGTAGAAACTAAGTCTCTAGAAGTGCAGGAACCCAACTGGGGGTTGACGGGTTTGAACCACACCCGAGACAACAACTTCAGCTACTGTCAGCGCTCGGTGTCACTTAAATCTCCAGAAACTTTGCAGAAAAAGACAAGAGAAGTTAACACTCATGGTTTCCTTTACAGGTCCTTTCCACAGCCAATGACTCAGAACACTACATTTTCAGATAGGGAAGGAGAAAATCATAATGCCCAGGAAAGTGAAGATGTAGTTCTATTACTTGGCAAGATAGTGGCTTCATCATTAAAAAATTCAAACAACTAGAATACAAGGTCCTCCGAGCTGGCGGATGAAAGGTCAGACAGCAGTTCTAAATAACAAATGAGGCCTGTTGACCTCCTGACCCAAATCTGCAGGGGAGTTTCCTCTTTCAGCAGATGCGATGGCACACGCGTGCACGCGCGCACACACGCACGCACACACGCCCAGCCACAAGCTGCCCCTCCTGGCCTCGGCACTGCCTGTGTCTGTGTGGGGCAGGACAGGGTGTGTCTCGCAGCTGCCGGGCGCGGAAGGAGGTGCGTGTGGCTCTGTCCCCGCTGTCGCGTGGAGCGGGGCGCCTTTCCTGGCATCCTGTCAGGGAGCCGACTCGCGCCGCGCCTCACGCGGAAATTTACGTGGATGTCAGCCGCAGCGCCCGGACCTGCGCCTCAGTCCTCCGCCTCATCGGCTGCTGGTGGAACCTCTTCCGCAGGGCAGCGGCACGTTCGGGCTCCACTTGTCTGCCTTTTCCGTCTGCCTGGGTAAACCTTTACCAAGGCGAAAGAGGAGCCTGGGTATCTGTTTCTCCACAGAGAAATGAGGGAATTCATTCGCCCAAACATTTGTCTTCAAAAGGAAAGGGCGTTTAAATGTGTGTTTACATTCTGACTTTGAAGCAGTGGACATACTATAGGGGAAATACCATAAAACAACCATGCAGAAACACAGATCCAAGCCTCAGTCCATTTTGCTATTCATTCACGAAAATTACTTTGTTCTTTTTCTCTTTGCTTATTTTGTAAAACAAAAGGAAGAGCCTACTCCTCCCAAGATTGCCTCAGATTCTCAGGTGGGAAACCTCTGTCTTTTCGCCAATGGCTCACAATGGAAGGTGGAGAAACATTTTCCTTGATTGCAAACCCTGTACGCAGCAAAATAACCAAGTGGCCGGAATGTGAAACAAATAAGCAAAAGCTTATTCCAATTTAATTACGTATGGGGGATAGGTGAGGTAGGAGAGTTGAAGGAAATGTAAAACATTGGATGGTTTGTTATATTTACAGGGATCCAAAAACTACAGAGAAGACCACAAATAAATATGTTCCTTGTTGTGTGGAGAAGTGGGGAAAGTGGAATGTAGGCAAATGAGCTGAAAGGGAAAACTGATAAACATCCAGAAGGATAGAGGTGGCGCTCTGGCCCGCACAGCAGCCCAAGACTTCTCACCGCCGCCTCCACCCGGCCTCAAGGCGGTGAGGTCAGAGCCGGAGGCCCCTCTTGCTGCGTAGACACTGGTGTGTGGTTCAGAATCTACCTAATGAAGCGCTACTGTGCAGCCGTTCAGCAGCGAGACCAGGCTGGCTTTGCAGTTCTGCCAGGTGAAGCCAGATGTGGTCAGCATCTTGTTAATGTGCACTGTTTCGTTTTTAACTACGTGGACTGGGCCGTTTGCCTCCCTGTCCCCGTCCTTCACAAAAGGGCTCATTGGATACAAACCCACATGAACGTGGGAAAAGAGGAGGCAAAGGCGTCCTTACGGGGCCACCTGTCACAGGCAGCCGCACACCACGGGCACAGGGCCGGGAGAGGCTCTGTTCTGCAGGGAGAGCAGTCGCTGGGCTCTCCCTACAGCACCTGCGCACAGGGCCCAGGGCAGAGCTGTCACCACGCCGGGAAAGGCCTGAGCCGGACCGCGCCACGTGGCTTGGGATCGGCGGTGGCAGGAGTTCCCCCACCTGGAAATGCGGTGCACGGTGCAAATCAGAGCTGTGGTTCTTGGCTGCTTTTCTTTTCGAAAAGCAGACCGGAGAGAACTGAATGTTCTCCACAGGAGGCTGCACCGAGGTTAAATAAGAAGAAAAGCCGTGGGCTTTAAAGGACGAGGAACGCGTAAGGTGTCATTTCATTTTCTGTGAGCCTAGAAACCGGTTTCCTTGGTCTCCTGTGTCGCAGTCCAGCTGCAGGACAGTAGCACTGTTCCATGGCATTAGTTAAATGTGACCGCACCACAAATCTAAGTCAAGTGCTTTTACTTTGGAAAATCTGTGCCCGTAGATACGTTCAGAACTCTGGAAGGCTGAGTCAGGAGGATCACAAGTTCAGGCCCAGCCTAGGCAACCTAGACACTTAGTGAGACCCTGTACAAAGTTTAAATAAATAAATAAATAAATAGGGCTGGGGATGTAACTCAGTGCAGAGGCCCTGAGTTCAATCCCCAGTACCTCAAAGAGAAAAGAAAAATAATGCAAAGACCAGTATGCAAGAGACAACACTTTCATGTGACCCCTGACACCAGCCAGGACCCCTCACAGCACAGCACTCCACGCGTGTTTACTCATGAAATCACACAGACTAAGCTCGAAAGCCAGGGGACAATGCTCGCTGTGGCTGCTGTTCGCCTAGGTATTTTTGGCAGATACGGAGAATCGTGTGCCTGGGTGTCGAGGATTTCTGCAAATCCTCATTATTAAGGTTGTTTTCAAAACTTAAGGTAAACAACAAAAATGGGCTCAAGACCCTCTGTACTCCTCTGTGTTGTTCACGGGGAGGTACTGCTGCGTCACAACAGGTCCTTCTGTGAAACTAAGCCCTCGGTAAGAATTGCACAGGAGGAGTGATGGAGAAAATGTGTTCTGGTGAAAACAGAAAGACGTGAGGTGAATGTGACTAGCTGAACTGGAATTTGGCCAGACCTCTGTTTTTCATTTTATTTTTTATTTTTTATTTTTTGTGGGTACCGGGGGTCGACCTCAGGACCTCGTGCACCAGCAGGCACCCGTGCCGCTGAGCGATATCACCGGCCCTTTTTTCGTATGTGGGTTCCGGGAGTCGAACTCGGGCCCTCGCGCTTGCCTGGCAGGCGCTTAAGCCACTGAGCCATCTCACCGGCCCCCTCTGTTTTTTATTTTTAAAAAATCAAGTAAACACAAATTAAATGCACTGTATATGTTATTAATCAAAGGTGCCAAAATTAGACATAGGATATTTATCAAAAAAATGTAACCATTCACCAAGTCAACTTTGTAACAGATGATTTTCCCAAAAGCAATCTGAAAATTGAAAATACCAAAATTATAAGGATGAGAGCTTAAAATCATATCTGTCTTCATTTTTGCTGAACATTTTGTTAGTTCTAGATTAGATTTCAGTGTTAGTCAAGTAAGCCTATGAACTTAAAATAATTATTATATCATGAACATCCTTTGAGCTTAATGCTGGGGATGTCCAAATGCCTCGTCCACCTCCGGGATGTCTGGGCCAGGTAAAGGGCAGCAGCCGCATCTTTCTGGAGAAGCAGTGCAATCCTGCGCTTGGAAAACTCTCAGGAAATCACCTGGCTAAGACTACAAATGGAATCCACAGAGCAAAAGGAGCTTTTGTAGAAAAACATTATTTGGGCAATGATGAACTAATAAAGGAAACCTGAACTAGGAGAAAAACATTGGCCGAGGCTGAGGTTTCTACTAAATTGAAGAGCTAAATGGAAACACCGGGAAGCTGCATGGAAGGGAGCTAAACGGAAGCTCCCTTCTTCACCTGCGCTCTCGCTGCGCTGTGCCGATGTCGCCTCTCCTTCCTCAAGCTCCCTCGCAGGATTCACAAGAGCATTTCTGGAAGAGGCCTGCCTGGGCCCGGGAATCGGCAGGTGACACTCAGCCTGTCCCTGTGCACGGATGGGTGACACTGACTTATCCACTGTCACCCTGTCACCCCGGTCGTCCGCGTGAGAAAGGCTGACTTGCGCAAGCTGGCAATTACCCGGTGAACCCAACCTAGTAAACTGCAGGACTGATAAAAGTTCAAAGTAGAAATATAATTGTGTCAGGAAGCCATGAGGACTCTGCCGGCTCGCAGCACAGTGTCTCAGACGGATTCAGGCCACAACAGCAGGTTCCTCGGTCATCAAAACAGCCTGCAGGCTGCTGTCACAGGGACCCTGCGTCCTGGCTTCGAGCACACTGGAAATCGCATCTCGACGAGGTGTGACCCACTGGCAGGAAGCACTCTGAGCACGAGCAGAAAGGGTGCAGACGCACTAATGTCATGCCACGCCCATTACACACGTGGTGCAGCACACACACACACTGCACACACACAGCAGCAACCCGAATGAGGGGTCCGGGTTATCAGAGCAGTGACGTGTAAGGGTTTCACTGAGTAGATAAAAAGAAAAGAGGAGTAAGAGGGTCATGGGCAGTAAGAAGTTGCCTTCAGCACAAAGGAGGCTGCAGTGTGGGCTTGGCGGGAACGAGCTCTCACTTCCAAGCCAACTCGCATGTCGGTGCTAGCACAGCAGGCTCTCAGAGCGCCTGGGCCAGGCGGCGCTGTCACAGAAGTCAGAGTGGCAAGAACACCACAACCGTGGCCGCCACGCCACTCCCAAGGCGGGAAGCGCCTTCCGGATCACTCGGTGCGGGCCTGCTGTATTCAGCAGCAGGACTTCAGACGCCCTCTGAGAATCAAGCGGACGGCTGCCTTTGGTCCCACAACAAGAATACCCAAAGCGGCAAACTTGCTGCGCATGGGCTGGAGAGCCCTCAGCCGCCGGCAGCCAGAACTTCCGCCTCACCCGCCACACGCACAAAGGTGTAAGCGCTGCCCGGGAAGGGTGCTGCAGGCAGGAGGTCTCAGGACCTGTGTCTGCACCCAGAAAGGAGCAACGCCTAATCCAAGAACAAGGGCAGCCAGAGCCTAGGCACGGAGAAGAGGCAGCACCGTGGGATCTCCTGGGATGACATCTGGACTGATGACAAGGGGTGAGAGGCGAGAGGTGATGGGTGAGGGATGAGAGGTGAGGACCCTGACGGGAAGTGACGTCCACCATCCAGAGATGTCTCTTCACTGTTGTGTGAAGGGGACGCTGCTAGGCAGTCCCCAGGCTCTCTGGGCCCCGAGCTTCTTTAAATAGCACCTGGTGTTTGTGCAGTAGTGTTACAACTTAAAAAGACTTTATACACAGGCATAATAGAAAAATGCAGTGAGGACTCAAACCAGAAAGACTTTTTACAATGGAAGACACATTGCCACCTAGGATAGAATAAGTGCACTCAAGCAAGGGGGGTGTTGAGTATCCTGAGAGGGATTAATGGCAATGAGTCCTTCACTGTAGTAAATTTTTATTTAAATATTTTATTTAAATATCAAACATTTATGGAAATTTCTGTGAAATAAAAACATGGCACTGCGTCCTCATCCACAGTGTTCACTGGATCAGGCACCGTGTGACTTCTGGCTCTTCCCAAAGTCACTATGACCATGAAAGGGAAATGTTTTGCATTGATTCAGGACATCGAGGCAGCCAGGACAGCAAAGACACTCAGGAAAGACGACTCCAGAGCTGCTTCAAAAAGTGGTGAGGATGATGGGACAAGTGTGTTTGAAGCAAGGGGGAGGATTTTGAGGGGGATTCATGGCCATGCATCCTTTATTGTGATGCATTTTTAAAATTTCAACATTCACCGTATTTTGTGATCACACTTCATTCATTCATCTCTTATGCCATTATTACTGACCTTTAGATAAAGACTCTAAACTTGAGGCTGACCAAGGTGACAGGTAGTGGAGTTCCCGCACACAGGCATGCTGGCTGCTACACACACAGGTGGGTGTCCCACAGACCTGCCGCATCCACTTCTTGCTGCAGCACCCGCAGGTCACTGGGGCCACCCCATCCTTCAGGGCATCCGCACCCTTCCCTCAGCTGGCTCACAAGTATCCCACTACTTTCTACCGAGCCCATGCATCATGGGAGATGCCTGGACACCAGACACAGGAGGGCACGGCCTGCGGGGCTCTTCTCACTGAGGAGGTCCTGACCCAGCCAGGGCTGAGGGAGCAGTAGGTGCTGCCACTCTTTAGGCCTCTGTCCTGCCTGGGTTCACAGGCACAAATGAGCTGGGTGTTAAGCCTTAGAGGAGGCAGCTTTGCCATAGCTGGCATGAACAGAACAGGTGCCTTTCATGTGTGAACCTGAAGGGAAAGATGCCCCTGGGACCTTCCCTGACACACCTGAACTATAGTGAATAGCAACTGCCAGGCCTTGTCTTAGTCACCTCCCTGTGGCTGGGACACAAAACCTGACTCCCACAACTTAGAGCAGGACAGGGGTAGTTTGGCTCACGGTTTCAGAGGGTGCATTCTCTGGTGGCTGCTCCAAGGCAGAGAGAGCATGGTGGAAGGGCCCGGGCAGAAGCCAGCTGCTCAGCCAGGAAGCAGAGAGAGAAGGGGAGCCAGGGACACAGACACACCTTCCAGGTAGCCCCCAGTGGCCACTTGCAAGCAGGCCACCCCTCCTGACATCACATTCAGCCCTGAACTCATCCACAGATGACTCCACGGACCGGCAGAGCACCCCCACCTCTGAACACCCGAGAAGCCTTTTGGGGGACATTCGAGGTCTAAGGTGCACAGGACTCTTCCTGGGGATGTTAAAATTGCAGCCGGGGTGAGATGTGGAGAAGTGGTACAGAGCTCAGGGAAGAGGCCGGCCTCGGTGTTCCCAGAGTCTGAGTGACACAGGTCTACTCCTCCAGAAACATGTCCTAGAGCCACTCTTCATTCCGTGATAGAAATTTATAGACTCCAATATTAATTTTAAGGTTCTATCCAATCTTAATGGCAATATCCTATGATAGTATATCCTTAATTGTCCACATTTTAAGCATTATACGTGACATGTTTAATGCCACACTGCCTGTGCCTATTACCCAGCAGTTTCTAGGACTGCTAGAGCAGATCTCAAACCAAATAAAATTGGAAGTACAGAATAAGGTGACCCTGATACATAAAAACAAAAATAAATTCTGAAAAATTGGCTCTAAAGTAAGTACTATGCATCCAGTTTCATGAGACAACTGAAACTCTATCAAATAGTATTTCAGAGATGCTACGCTCTCTCTATAATCTTCAGGGAAGTGGCTTAGGGGTGGAGCAGCGGAGGAGTACGGATCATTTGATTACCGCTTAGAATGATGATTTAGCAATTCAACACTCCATTAAAGTATGTAATGCAGCACTGAATTGATTTCCTAATTTATAAATGCAAAAACATTGAAGCCCACCAGTGGACTGCTATACAAGAGAGGACGCCATAATGGATTCCCAAACCTCATGGATCCTTTCTTGATTTAGTGTGCAAGTTCTCCCTTCCAAGGGAGCTGATGACCGAGGCCGGTAAATTCCGGCCTGCAGCAGTGCCTGGCACCTGCCCCTGATCTTCTTGGTTGGACAGGATTTTTCACAGTGAAAGCGAAGTGGCTTCATAATAAAAGTCTCTTGATGAAGCTCTTCTTTTAACCTTTCCAGAAAGGGGACGTTTCCCATTTTGATTGCAACTGCATTCTCGGAGTGTTAGAATCTCAGGCATGCAGGCAGGCTGTTACCTCTGGTTTATCAAGAATGATCCAAGCCAAGCGCTTATTCCAGAGAAATATAACGAAGAGCAGGAGCAGCCCTAAATGGCTGTGTCCTCACAACTGGCTAATGCAGGGCTCCGCTGGAGGGCGCACGCCCTGCCTCTCCGCTTTCCTTCTGGACTGAAAGACACAGGCTCTGCTAGGGCCGCACCTTTCCCCTCTCCTTCAGCCATGGGCGAGAAAGAAAGGTCCCCGCTCTGTGCGTGAACGACTGTCCATGATGGAGATGTGCGGGTCTTTTTAGTGTCAACAGTACAATGAAAGGGTAGGTGGGTTTTCTTCTTTTTTTTTTTCTTTAACAAAATACATTTTTAGAGATGGGATGAAGCTCTGCCTTCCCGGTTGACTCTTATTTTCTCAGCAGTGTCTGGAGGAAAAGCTAATTTGCAGACAGCTGCAGTATGAGCTTCCTGCTTCGCTGTCATTGACCTCCAACCTGATCTGAAAGAACCACCTCTTTCAAAGCGAGAAGTTATTCATCGGCTGTAATAGCTGCTTTCTTGGCCTCCTTAGCAGAAACCAGCAATTGTGCCCAAGTAAGAAGGTTTTGTGATCCTGACTACTGTTCTTACACTAGAGGACAAAGCCCCCAGGAAATTCACCTTCCGACAGCCACAGGGGGCAGCTATGAAGTTGATGTGTAAACCCCAGCCATGTGCGGCGATCACAGAAAGGGAAGGGAAATCGTTGGGAGTTTGCTCCACACTGTTATGTACTGTGGTCTGCCAATTACATCCTCTTAACTGGACAGCTCACGCACCGAGAAAACGGCGACGTTAGAAGTCAGCTGACAGCTGGCTGTGTGCAACTCTAAAATAAAACCACTTTATGAGGAGGGGTGAGAAATATAAATGATAAGCCTATTTGATCATCATTACAAATAAATAAAAAGCCTTCGATATTCGCAATTAGTCACAGGCATTACAGGTTGGCATGCAGTCCCGTGCTAAAGAGACGGTTAGAAGCACACACGCATTCATCACGCAGCCCCACAGACAGGTTATCGAGCTGTCTGTGCAGAAACGGCCAAACAGGAAAGCTTTCAGCACCGAGCAGCGGCGAGGTCCGTGATCGATGGAGCCGGGTGATGCAAAGCTGTCCGATGGCTTTCTGCAAAATAAAGTGAAGGAATTCAAGGTCTTCCGTGGCGCTCTCTGACCACAGACCAACAGCTACTTTATGACAGCCCTGACCGACGGAGGCTGCCCTCGCTCCGCTCCACATCCCACACTTCCTGATGCACACGCTGACTTGGCCAGCCTTGTTTAACCCGGGCTCTGCCTTCCTCACTTTTACAAAACAAAACAGGACAGGCTCACAGCAAAGGCCAGGAGACTGCACAAGTTAAAAAAGCACAGGTGCCTTACTTGAGCTTGCCAATAACTCTTTGCATTCTAGGGTGGCTGCCCTGGCCCTAACCCTCACCGCCACCCTGCCCCGCTTCCTTCTCCCCTTGCATGGTGTAACCCCAGAGGCACGGCCAGGCTGCTTGGCATCCCCAACACACAGGGCAGATCTCTGCTTTTGTGTTTGTTCAAAAATCATGATGCTGGACTGGTTCACCCTTGGGAGTCTCATTTAAGCATTTTGGTTGCTTTTAGTAAGTTTCAAAGACTAGGATTTGTTTTGTTAAGGATTTTAACAGGAAATAAAATATTTTGATCTGTACCAGCTTGAATTTCATTAGCTAAATTTATTAGCCTCCAAATAACTGCTCTGCATCATTCTAGAGTTATTCTTATTTGCATTCTCAAAAAAGAAAGAAGCTTTGTGCAGTAGCAGTATCATAGCCAATTAGGTTTATCCAAGGTGTGATTATAGCTAATTGAAGAAAGACAGAAAGAAAGAAGCAAAGAAAGAAAGAAAGGAAGGAAAAAGAAAGAAAGGGTATGGAAAGACAAAAAGGTGTGCTCTAGAATTGTTTATTTTAAAAGATTATATTTTCCCACACTATCTCCTTATACGAGATATCGCCAGAGTCTTTTGTTTGAACATTATAAATCTTCAAGCTCTATTCTTTTCTTGGCATTTTATGGTGGTATTATTTGGTTTTCAGTGTCAGAACACTTGGGAGTTTTACCTTTCACGCATGAGGACACTGGTATAGCACATTCAACAAAAAGAATATTTTCTAAAATCAACGCTGATGAGAGTACATTTATTTCTAAAACTAAAATGTGCCACCAAGACCTAATATTAGATCTCTTCTCCCTTCAAAAATTTAGGAATTAGAGTCTGTTTTTAAATGTCCCAAGAAAGCAAACAAACATACTGGAAGCTTTTAGCCTGTCAGGAACCCATATCCATAATGGAAAGGTAAACACAGAAAGCGAGGTAATTACAGGAGTGGGCTTTCTCTGGCTCAGGTCTGCAGGCCATGATGGGGACCCCCAGCCTCTGCCCCGCTGCCCTGCCTTGGCCTCTGGCCTCTCTGGTGGAAGGGAGGGTACTGGTCTCTGCCTGGGACCTGCGGCTCTCTCCACAGCCGGATCCCTCCTTCTCCAAAGCACCCATCACCTGGGCTTCTCAGAGGACTGCCCTCCTCAGCCGTCACAGCAGGACCAGCACTGCAGCAAATCCCCTGGACAGCTCCTGTGTGAGATGTAGTGTGAAAGGCCCCGCATTAGCCATGTCTGCCTTTTAGGTTCGCTGAGGACCTCTTTACAAGTAGACGTCTCCTCACTTCTACCACGAGGCTGACATTTGGGAGATGGGAAAGGAGAGGCAGAGGGAGCGGGAAGGGACAAAGATGATCAAGATATGATGCATACTTGTGACAGCTCCCCACATGAATGTAACTGTTATGTACAGCAAACATACACTAAGAGAAAGAAAGGAAGGAAGAAAGAGAGACAGACAGAAAGAGACAGACAGAAAGAAATCAAGAGGTGCCAGAACCCTGCTACTGACAATTGGATTAGAATTTCTGACCTTGGAGCTCCCAGATGATGACCTTAGCCTCCCCAGATGATGCAAATGTTCACCCAGGGATCGGGACTTGAACTCTCACAAGAGCTATGTAACCAGTTGTCTTGACCTTGTTATAACAGCTAGGAAGCTCAAGCAGTCAACATGAATTTTTTGGGGTAGGTTATAGCACATTATCATTTGATATCAAGAGCAACAAGCAGTAAGTTAAAACTAACACGGCCATATCTCATGCTAGTCTCTGTGTAAGCTCTTTCTCATACACTGGTTCATTCAACAGTCAAACCAATGCTATCCGTCCTATTTCACACGTGGGCACTCATAGCTCATCGCACACTACAAAGCTCACGCTCTTCAACCTTCGCTGTCTCCACGTGCAGGACTACTTCTACTTGGCGTGTTCAATTTTTGCAGCTTTTCTTGACCTGTGGATTAGTTTTCTCTTAATTGTCAGCTCCCGATACACACACACTGACACACTACTCATTTCTTAGTGCCTAGCTTTGCCTTGGACTCAAGAATGATGAGCGGTCCTCACACTTTAGTGTGAATTAGAATCAACTGGGCAGTTTAATAAGCTGCAGGCTGCCAGTACAGTAGGTCTTGGATGCAGCCCTAAGAAACTGAATTTCTAAGAAATTCCCTGCTGCTGCTGGTGGTGGTGGTCTTGGAGCTGGAACCAGGCTTGGAGAGTCACTGGGCTGCATGATGGTTAGGAATATCACAATGTCACCTATCTTTGTTATAGATGCCCGCAGTTTGCTTGTGTAAGTGGAACGGTTATGTGTAAATAAAAGCAGGAAAGAAGGGAGATGAGGAGGATGGTATATTAAACTAAGTTAATTAGAATCGATAACAAAACTTCAAGTAAGAACTGCTGCAAACCCTTCCAGGAGCTAAATGGGCTTGAACGCCATTCTCCCCTGAGCCACACTGAGTCTGGGCACGAGGACGAGCAATGTGGGTATTCTCAGAGTCGAAGATGCTAGCGTTATGACATTGTTTCAGAAATAAATGAGCAACGATGAACAAAGGTCCTCTATGCTTTGCGTTCCCAAAGTTACTCAAATCATATCCAGATATTTAATTATGCCATGAAATATTTTGCTTGAAGTTATAAATTACTGTGTCTGAGACAATAAAAGCAGGGGACTTTTGTTGAATTTATCTTAGTGATTTATGCTCTTTGTGCAAAATTGATAATTTAAGACATACATTTGGTTTTTCCTCATCTCTTTTGGAAAGAAATCTCCCACATAATGTAATAGTAGCCAGGAAGATGGTCCTAATTGTGTTGGATATTGCTCAGATGGGATTCCGAGAACGGTATTTACATGACTCAGCTTCAGCAAAGTGAGATCTTTGGAACTTCATGATATTTAGAGTTAGCAAGCAGACTAACACATTAAATTGGAAATGAGGCATAATTATTTTGACTCTTTTCCTGGCCTAAGTTTAAAAGAAAGGAACTGGTATCTTTTACTTACAACTTTAGTGATATGGACTTTATTTAAGCTGCTAAAACAAAGCAAGGACTGCCTGCTATATTTTTAAAGGCATTTTTAAGATGTTCATTAACCCCCCACTACCTCCAGGTGTGAGGTGAAGCTGTTTGCTAAATGATTAATCTAGTAATAGGAATGTCAGCTGGAACACAATTCTTCAGACTTTTTTTTAAATGTGAAATCCCATCCCTACAGAAAGTTGGGGGATGACATAGAGCCCGTGGCCAGCCTCTCCCCTGATTACTTGATGTAATAGTAAGCAAGCATAAGTGAACTGTGTGTCTTCAATCACTTAGGATGGGCATCAGGGCTCGCTATCCATCATCCCTGGCCTGAAACATACTGTGCATCAGCAGTCCTGGGCTGACCTAAATGATAGTAAAAGCCACGAGGCTGTTCACAGTAAGAAATCCTTGTCCACTGAATTACAGGTTTGTGATTAGATTGCTAACATGGCCAACTTGATGTATAAGTGAAGGGTCCAGGGAAGATATTCTTCAAAATCTCCTGAAGATTAATTTATACCCTTGCAATGTGAACCAATCACAGAGTCAAAAAATATGTCAAGGTGTTTTTCTTGTAACCAAGAGAGCCAGCTGTTATAACAGTCATTTATTTCTAGCACCTTTATCTGCACCAGAATCTAATAAACAAGGTGTCTAATAGCTATCATCTTGTTATGGCTAGAACTGACCAACATTATAATTAATTTTTCAGAACCTAATTCATATACAGAATACTTATATACTATTAGGAATATAAATCTGAAATGCCGACTACCCCTTATGATTTAAATCATTACATTTAGAAAGTTTTAAATCTGCCAGTCTAAAATTCCTGGATATACCTTTCCTTCTTACATCTCAGAGCTGCATCTAAAGATATCATGCAAATTACCTGGTGGACATGCTATGTATTATTTCCTTTCCTAAACTAAAATATCTTGAATCTAACATTCAAGTTTAAGATGGTTGTGGTGGCATGCACCTGTAATCCCAGCACCGTGGGAGGCTAAGGCAGGAGGATTGGAAGTCTGAACTCAGCCTGTACAACTTTGGGACTGAGACTATTAAAAATATAAAAAATAAATAAAAGGAGCTGGGGATGTAGCTCAGTGTGAAGGCCCTCAGATTTATACACAGCACTGCAAAATAAAAATTAAAAAAAAAAAAGAAAAAATTCTCAAGTTTAAAGGGACAGTTTCCAAGTCAACCGCACAGCTCTAGAAGAAAGCTGGCACAGAAGCCATGGGGCCTGACGTTACTTCGGGGTTCCGTGTCTCGGTTGGCTATGGGGCCTCAGGTCAGCCACTGGGTTGTCCTCTGCATCAGTGTCCACATTTGGGGCTGGAAGAGTGGTATTTGCCATCTGTGGTTTTGTCTGGGAGGCCACTCCCTCTCTTTAGCGGTCACCAACGCTCTGCTCTCCAAGGTGCTGCTGAGACGCCAGCTGGAGATGCAGCCTCGGAGGGACCCACCTCAAGGGGCCAGGGGGCTTAGGCTCGGGTTGGGGAGCCCAGACCGGTCCGCTCAGACGCAGATGAGGCCACAGAACACCTCCCGAGCTCAATGAGTGAGCGCCGTACAGGAAAAGCGTCCAGCTCCTCCAAGAGCAGGGGGAGGTCCTGGAAGAGGCGCCGGGGGGCAGAATCTTCCCAAGCACAGTGCAGCCCAGGACAGGAAGCAGGTCGGGTTCCAGCCAGACAGCGCAGAGGAAGGTGGCCTGGAGCTTAGGGCAAAACCGGGCTGGAACGCGGCATTCAGAGGTCTGAGGAGTCCATCGCGAAGGTTTCTCTTTGTAGTACATTATCTTTTAAATGCACGTGGATGGAAATATGTGTCCGGAGGAGACATGACCCAGGCATTTTCCTCTGCCCCTTCCCTGGCCCTTTTTCTCTTCCGGAAGGAGGAGGCCTCCTGTGTCTTCACAGGGCTATCACACGTGGGTACAAGAGCTTACCATGTCTGCAAACATCTCCAGGCCAGCGAATAAAGCTCCTGCTCTGCAAGGTGCTGTACCTTGCTTTGCTGATAATATTTTTGAATATTGCACCACATTTTCTAATTCTTTGTAAGACCACATGGGCTCCATTATGTACACACACTGCTTTATTTTACTGGTCACCTGCAGAGAGACAGTCAGTTATTTCCAATAGGAAATAGGAGATAGAACTTTTACCAAAGGCAGGGAGACAAGAGATGGAGGGAGGGGACATAGAAAGAATTGAGATGTGTTGTGTGCACGCACCAACTCCCCGTGACAAATACAATCATTATGTGCTGCAAACATGGATGCACAAAAGTATAAATTAAAAAAAAGAATAAACTCGCACTAAGTCACTTCGAACACATGCACATGATGAATTGCAAGTTGTGTAATCTGGGGTCAAGGTACTGACGGGGGCGTGATGGTGGGTTTTATTTTCCACTGTGCCAAGAGGAAGACTGGATTTTCACTGAGCGCAGCTCCATGCCATCCTCTGCGTCACTCAGAACGGTGCTGAGCAGTAGCTACAGTTATTACTGATTTTAGGCAGCAAACGAACGAAGCCCTGAGCTTCTAATTTCTCGTCCAAGCTCTTGTAGGTAGCACGTGGCTGTCAGTCAGCTCTCTGCTCCTGCACACCAAAGACTTGGGACAATTAACTTATAAAGAAGAAGGGGGGTTTGTGCCTCCCACAGGGCCCTACCTGTTGAGGTCCACCTTGGTGAGCAAGTCGGTCCCACAGGGACCTTTGGGGCCACCGAAGATCCAGGCTATAGCAGTGGCGAAAGTGGGGCTGGGACACTTGGGCACCTTAGCTCTGAGCAAGAGCTCGGACTGCTGCGCCACCCTGTCTGGCGTGGAGAGAAGTTGATGCACCTGAGATCCCACAAAGGCGGAACCAAGACTGGGGAACGGACGGAAAGGAACACGGCATTGCCTGCAGACACTGGGAACCTGAGTGGACTGACAACCCGAGGGCAAAGGAGATGTGGGGTGAGTTAGGGTTTTGGTTCCTGGTGTCAGATGCAGAGGCAGGAGAGCGCTGTGGTCCAGACGTAGGTACGAGCACTATCGGCAGAGGGTGCTGTGCCTGGTGTGTCCCCAGCAGGCGGGGCTCAGCCACTGGTGATGCAAGCGAAGGCCAGGGAGGAGACTGCGGATGACAGTGAGGAAGGGCCACAAGACGTGAAGGAGGGAAGAAAACCGAGGACAATGTCTTCCCCAATCACACCGAAAGAAATCACAAAACCACCTTGAGTTGCTCTACAAACAACTGTTCACGCGGCCCCTTCCGCTCCCCTTTCTAAGACGCACAGATGTCCTGCCGGCTCTCAGCTTAGACCCTGAGCGAGACTCGCAGAGCCCAAGCACACTGCTGCCAACAGGTTTCTGTTGTCTACTGCAGTGCAGCACAAAGGGTGGAAGAAAACTGTAAAAATGCTTTATGTAAATCATAAAATAATGTTTACCAGTCCTCTTAGAGTACTGAGGGGAAACGGAAGAACGCAGGGCGGAAGCCCAGCACGGGCGTGGCTGAGAGCAGCACGCCCGGGTCTTGCTCCCTTGGGTCTGTCCTGGCTGCACACAGGCTCGGGCGCGTCCTGTGCGCCGGCCACAGGCTTCAAGTCACAGGTCGCCACCGGCCCTGTCTTGCGCAGTCACTCTGGTCTACACCAAACGGAAGCCGCCCTAGGCCTCGAGTCTAGCTTCTGATACCACGGATGGAACAACCTGTTTCCATCAGCGTCTCCACCATCGGGAGACAAAGGCAGTATCAGAGATGGCCAGGGTCTCCTGGAGGAGGCGGCCAGCCAGCCGGTGCCCTGGAGGGTCAGCTTTGAATCCTTTGTCCAGTAGCCAGAATAGAGTACTCATACGCAGAACCGAGACAGATACTGTCACACAATAAGCCACACAGAGTCACCCACCCAGGCCAGCAGGTGCCGATGCCGGGGTCCCACCGCGGCACCAAGCCCCCGCCGCGAGGATTTCTCTGCACCCGCAGGAACAGTGCCAACTGCGGGCACCAGCAGCCGTCACCCCAGCATCCCCGGAAGGCCCAGCTCGGGACCCCGATGCCAATCCCTCCTTGACCACGGGACCTGCCCACTCACCCGGGCTTGAGGGTGTCATACAGCACCACTTCCTGTGTTGGCTGATCTGTGTGTCTTTGAACCAACAGCAAATTATAGACTGGGAAATCAGTGGGCATTTACAGTGGGTGGCATCGCAGTCTTCGTGGAGGTGTATAAAGGTGATTTACATCAGCAACACAGCAGACGGGAGGTCACACCCTACAAAAGGCAGGTTTTGGTTGAAGCACACTTTTGTTTTTCAGTATGTCATCTTCTAAAAATTAAATTTACTTATTTTAAATGTGACCAAAATGATCTATAATACGTGCATTGGTACAGCTTAATGTTTAAAATATGGGCACCTTGTGGAACGGTTAGGTTTTTAAGTATGACCTCATGTCCTTATTTTTCCGTGGTCAGTGCACTGAAGTTCTACTTCCTCGGCCATTTTCAAGAATGCAATGCATTGCTACCAGGTACAGTCACCATGGTGCACAACACAGAGTTTATTCCTCCTCCTGGCTGACTGGGGACCGTTTGACCAACATCTGTCTCCTACCCCAACCCCAGCACCATTTTACTCTCCACCTCTCTGAGTCCGATTCTCAGATTCCACAGTGAGTGAGAGCAAGCAGCGTCTGTCCTCCGTGCTTCTCTTATTTCACTGGGCATAATGTCCTCCAGGCCCAACCATGCTACTGAGAGAGAAAACTTTCTTCTTTCTTACAGCCGAATAGTAGTCCTTCTGTGAACACATTCCACTTATCCACTGGTGGATACTAGAGTTGAATCCGTATCTTAGCCATTGTGAACAATGTTGTGTTACACACGGGAGTGAGGGTCTTTGGAGACACCTCTAGCTGTGTGTCTGAGGGGTCATATGGTAGGGCTACTTTTAATTTTTGAAGGACCTGCAGACTGTGTTCCATAAGGGCTGTCCTACCAACATTCCCACCAATAGTGTAGGGTCCCATTTCTCCACACCCTGCCACCACTATCTCTTCCCTTTCTGACACTGCTGTCCCAGTAGTGTAAGGTGAGGTGGTCTCCATTTGCCTTTCCCTAATGACTAGCAGCACGCATATCTTCATCGCTCTAGTGGGCATCAATCTTTTTTCAAGGAATGACTGTTCAGGTGCTTGTCTCATTGTTAAATCAGGTTATTTGTTTTCTTGGTATTGAGTCGAGTTCTTCCCACAGTGTGGACATTAACATCCATCAAGTGTTTGGTTTGCAGGTGTTTTCTTTCACTCTGTAGGTTTTCTCTTCTCTTTGTTGATTGTTTCCTTTGCTGTGCAGAAGCTTTTAATTTTGATAACATCCTACTGGTTTTATTGTTACTTTTGTTGACTCTTGTTCCTTTATTGTTATTTTCTTGGCCAGACCAAAGTCAAGGAATTCTTCTGTTTTCTTCTGGCAGTACCTATGACAGTTTAGGGTCTCACATTTAAATCATTATCCATTTTGAGTTGACTGCGTAGGGTGTGAGGTACATAATTCCTCTGCTTTCTCTTTTTTTTTCTTTTATATTGAAAACTCATATCTTTAAAAACCTATCGATATAGCCAATAAGGGAAAATATTTAGGGGTAAAGAGTAATGAGATTTGACTCTAAAAGCATAGTCCATAAAGGATAAAATTGATAAATTAGATTTCATCAAAATTTTAGAATACTTTGCTTTGTGGGAGAAAACAGGGGCCTGCTCCAAGAAACTCTTGTCTTTTCTCTGGAGAAGTGTCCTCAACAGACAGGAGCGGATTTTCCAGAGACACCTGGGCCGATGGCCCGTACCAACAATGGCAAACGTTACCTGGCTGTGCTCAGCAACTGTTCTTCCGGAAATGCTCCTGATCCTATTGAAGTCATCGACCAGCAGCGTTAGGGCTCTTGTTTCCCAGAAAACACACTTTTTATCCTCTCACCACAAATACAAATTTTCCACAAAATACAAACTTTTATGTTAATTGGAAATCCAACTAAGGGACAGCACTATGATGCTGCTGTATCGAATGCAATGCTCTTATAGCTGGGGTGGGGAAAAGGTGGGTGGCAAAACTTCAGTCAGAAAACTCTGTCCCGTGGTCAAGGGTTCCACACTGTGCCATCCAACTGTGACAGAAAAGGTTTAAAACAATTGTTGCCCTGATTGCTGTTGCATTTGAGTATCTACTGATTAAACTTGATTGCCCTAGTTTATGCATTTCTTTTTGTCCAAATGGTACCCCAAACGTGTGACTATGTGTATATTTCCTTCATTCTAAGATAGCATCAATTCTAAGGTGTGCTACCAATTGTATAAGTCATTAGTCTCTAACTGACCACACTGGACTGCACTTATTCATGCAAAGCACATCCTTCTCTTTTCCAATATCCTAATAACACTGGAGTCTAATCCTGCCTGAGTTCAGAGGCCAGCACTGGCCAGTTGGCGCTTGTCGTTTTTACACACGCTACTGGGTGAACTGCTTCTCATGACACATCTTTGTAATTTTTACTCTTTTATTTTTACTTGTAATTTTTACTCTTTTTCATTTAAACTTGTAATTTGTTAATGTCCTGGTTTTGTATTTGTTTTTCTTTCTTTAATTGTTTGACATATCTCCAAATAGTAAACAGATCCTCTTTTAAGTTAGCAGGGAACTCCTAGTCCTTCATAATGCATGAGTAGGTCGTGGGGATATCTGGAGCCTAGAAACCTGATGATCTCTTGTGAAAGATTTGCTCATTTCTTTTGTCTTTATCCAAATATCTCAATGTGTGGCAGGGAATCTTCTATACACACTGTGAGGCAGCATTCATTTCAGTTTTATATCCAAATATAAAAGATTTGATGATATGCTAAGTGCAAATTAAAAATCCAAACTTGATTTCAAGTTTTGCAATAAGCAGCGCTACAATGCAAGTGATGTCACCTGAGATGAAAGCTGAATGAAGCAGGCCCTGTGTACAGGTACACGGCTGAGCTCATGCCTGGACGGGAACTCACACATGCTCTGGGTGACTGGCAACCACCTTTTAACTTAGGTTCACACAGTGTTGACCTAGGTGTGCAGGAAACAGAGTGAGTGAAATAGATAAAGTGTTTTCTTTCATGTTGCTAAGGTTCAATTAGCCCAGGCACCCAGATTTCAGAAAATGAGGAGAATTATGTGATGTGTCCACCTCAGAATACAGAAAAACACCATGTGGGATTAGGCCCCTTTCAGATTTTCTAATTCAACTGTTTTAATATATTTAGTTTTATTGGAACTTCTCCTAGGAAGATTATTTTAGTATCCATATGTTTTTTTGAAATATTTCTTGTTATATAATTTCTAATGTAAAGAAACACTGCAATTACATACAGCAAAAGACATAAAACCCAGCCTTTCTCATTTTTTCCCTTTTTCTTCTATAAAGCAAATTAACCAGAGTCCCATAGGAGATGGTCTGTGCATTCCTCTGACTCAGAGGTGGGGGTGGGCAGGGGCAGAGGAGCCTGTACGTCGGCATGGATGAGTAAAACTGAGCAGCTCACTCACCAAACGAGGAACTACTCCAACACACGTGGTCCTAGGATGTCCTGAAACGGACTGCCCAAAATTAAGCTTAATACGTATTTAAAAATGATATCCAATCTACACATATAATTTACATACACATTACATATGTATTGAAAAGCAAAGTAGGGAGCTCAGTCACAGACTCGTCTCCCCCTGAGAACTAACATGTCCTATGTTCCAGCCTCAGCAAGAGTCCCCGCTAACCATATCTGAAAACCGCCAAGCAGTGGGGCTTCCGTGTGCAAGCGCGGCTCCATCTCTGATGCTCCCGGGAAGTGGTTCTCGGCCAGGTGTGCAGCACGCCGAGCAGAAGTCTCCGTCTCCACGCCGGCACCTTACGTGTTAGGCTATCCTCAGTCCTGTTTGCTACATGCTCTGCTGCCGAACTAACTGTGACTGTCCTGCAAATAAACTTTAATCGCTAATGGGAGCCTCCCTAATTTAAAGTGTGGGGAGCCCGGGTACACCCTGCCACAACCCCTGACCAAGTTAAAAGAGATCAACTTAGGGTTTAAAGCCGCAGGACAATCACTTGTAAGCCACCTCAGCCTGCGCATCTCCTAAGCACGCGAGCAGTGTGTGACACGAGGGAGGCTGAGCTCAGTTCTCTTGTCTTCAAAGTGAAAATCATCGCTCCCTGTTCACACAGTTGCTACAAAACTAAATTAGATAACGCGTGTAAGGCGCACAGAATTTTAGGCCACTTTTGAAACTGGAGAATGGGAAAACCATTCACACTTGAGTATGGAGGCCCGAACTGGATTCACGTTAACTGTGTTCTGAGGGCTGCTGTGGCACAGAGCTCGGGGTGTATTGTTGCCAGTTAAGTCCGGGCAGCTGCAGAGGGCAGACCTGGCAGCTCACAAGCTGTGCAGGGTTGGAAGAGGACATCTTCGGGACCCAGTGAGAGAATCGCATTCCCTGCATGAGCTGCTTTGATCTCTAGCCCATCGGCCACCTTGAGGAACACCTAAATTACACATCTGAGAACTTCCGAGTCCTTCAGTGTGGCACACGGACCTGCTCACAAACTGGCCCCACGACCCGAAGCTGCTGCACCCTGCAGCCGGGGCAGGGCACCCCTGTTGCACCCTAAGCAGCCTGGGACCCGCGGCCCGGTGCTTATCCACTGTCGAGTCCCCATCCAGACTCGGCAAGGCTCTACCTCTAGGTGCCAGTGTTTCAGTTAGCAGCATCACTCCCCACGTCTTTCAATATAATCGCAGCGCCGAGGGGCCCGGCTGTCAGCGTCTTTCCCAGGGCCTGCAGCACAGCAGATGAGTGCTGGGAATCAAAGTGCAAGGGGAGGAGATGTGCGCTCCCTCCAGCTCAGAGGGCTGCGGGCAGTGGGCCTGGCAGCCCTCCAGAACCCTAAGCAAAGCGCTTACCCCCACACCCGCCTCCCAGCCTCGGACTCTTCTTTGTGTACATGGGAATTTGTACAGTGCCCTTAGGAGGTGACAACCCCTGAATAAAGCCGGCTCGGTAGTTCCTGGGATGAGTTGGAGAGCACAAACTCCTGCGGAGAACGTCCCAAGCCAGCGGCCACTCAGCTCCAGAAAGTGGCAATTCAGAGTGGCCTCTCTCTGCCTCCTTCTCCCTTGGCAGCACTGGGGACTGAACCCAGGGCCTCTGCACTGAGCTACATGTCCAGCCCTTTTTATTTTTCATTGTGAGACAGGATCTTGCTAAATTGCCCAGGCTGGGCTGGAACTTATAATCCTCCTGCCTCAGCCTCTTAGAGTGCTGGGATTACAGGTGTGCACAGCCACCACACCCAGTTGCTCTTCCCATCTCTCACAAGAAGTCAGAAATCCAGACTATTTTGTGAAGTCTGGTTTTTCATTGTTGACAGTGGTTTTTGTTTCACTGCCTTCTGTAAAGTACTATGTAATTTAACCAGAAGAGATTCATGGGGCCAAGGTGAGCCTTTCCCCGGGCCCAGAGCCTGGCATCTGGAGGAGCTGGTGCTGCACACCTGGACTGAGAAGACCGCTGTTCCTCAGAGGCCCAGGGATACTGGGAGACCCTCCATCCAGGTGCATCGTCCCTCCTTATGCAAGAAGTGTGGCCATGAATTTATGGCTTTCATTCTAATCAGTAGGGAAGAACTCCACACTGCACAATCTTATTAAGGAAATTTGATTGCAAATTGAATGTGGTCCAACACCTCTTCAAAGCTCATTTAAGATATTTGATATTTGAGGGAAAAAGCCTAAATGGGCATATTAACTGCCCATTTACCTCTACTCTTCCAAATCCTATCGCTGCACTCTCAGGTCCTGGAAAAACAGCATCTCAGATCACATTATCTCAGTCCATCAAAGACGAGGCTTCTGAGCTATGACTCATTTCCACGTCTTTGATTTTTAAAGAAGGCTACTTTTAAAAGTGCCACATTTAAGTGCATATTTTGTACCTGTCTTGGTCACTTTCTCATTTCTGGGACTCAACACCCAACACCAGCAAGTGAAAAGAAAGAGGTTTATTTTAGCTCAGGGCTTTTAGAGGGTTCAGTCCATGGTTAACTGGCTCCAGGCAGGTAGGCCAGGTGGAAAGGCATGGTGGAGGAAAGCTGCTCACCTCATCGTGCCCAGGAGGCCAAGAGGGAAGGGAGGAGCTGGGGCAGGAGAGATGACCTTCAGGTCACACCCACAGTGACCTCGTCTGACCAGACCCCACCTCCTGAGCATACATTCAGTTCTGTCACCCATATTCCAGTCACCTTCCAAGAGCCCACTCCTGGGCACACGAGGGTCTTGGGGACATCTCAATATAACCACAACAATGATTTTCCTTTTGGAAAACTGGTTTTGCTACATTCTACTGTGGGACCTGACACTGCTTTATATAGGGTCTGATCTGATAAATTCCATGAAAACTGTCTGCATCCCAGAACTCGAGAGTTGCCTGCCCCCCAAACACCTCCAGTATCTAGAACAGGACTGAGGAGACACAACTATTGCGGTTTGAAATGCACCTTCTAGCACTTTCTGTCCCTTGTCTGTTTCTCAGATGTTTCTCAGGCACCTGCTGGGTCCCTGGAGAGGTGACAGTGACCGCCTGAGACGTGCGCCCTCCCTTCAGGAGCTCGTGTCGCATGGGGCAGACATAGTGCCGGCAAGGGGACACAGGCAGGCAGCGCGGCAGCACAGGGAGGCCGCTCGTCTTCCCCTGCCAGCCAGGAAAGGCTTTCCGAGGCTGCGCAGGACACACAGTGTGAGGGAGGCCACCCGGCAGGGGCTGCGGACCCTACAGGTGGTGTCCCCACACAGTCGGGTTGTTGAGAGGTACTCAGAGATTCCTAATGAAGGATGGAATGGGGGACAGCATGGAAGACCAGGAGCCGGCAGAGACAGCTGGTTCTTGGGGGAACTGGCTCAGGTTTGGTTGGGCCAAGGAGCAGAGGGGGAGAATAGGAGAAGGGGGACAGGAGAAGGGGGATAGGAGAAGGGGGACAGGAGAAGGGGGACAGGGGAAGGGGGACAGGAGAAGGGGGACAGGAGAAGGGGACAGGAGAAGGGGGACAGGAGAAGGGGACAGGAGAAGGGGGACAGGAGAAGGGGGACAGGGGAAGGGGACAGGAGAAGGGGGAACAGGAGAAGGGGGACAGGGGAAGGGGACAGGAGAAGGGGACAGGAGAAGGGGGATAGGAGAAGGGGACAGGAGAATGGGGGACAGGAGAAGGGGACAGGAGAAGGGGACAGGAGAAGGGGACAGGAGAATGGGGGACAGGAGAAGGGGACAGGAGAATGGGGGACAGGAGAAAGGGACAGGAGAAGGGGACAGGAGAAGGGGACAGGGGAAGGGGGGACAGGAGAAGGGGACAGGAGAAGGGGACAGGAGAAGGGGACAGGAGAAGGGGACAGGGGAAGGGGACAGAGGAAGGGGGACAGGAGAAGGGGACAGGGGAAGGGGACAGGAGAAGGGGACAGGGGAAGGGGACAGAAGGGGGACAGGAGAAGGGGACAGGGGAAGGGGACAGAAGGAGACAGGAGAAGGGGACAGGGGAAGGGGACAGGGGAAGGGGACAGGAGAAGGGGACAGGGGAAGGGGACAGGAGAAGGGGACAGGAGAAGGGGGACAGGAGAAGGGGACAGGAGAAGGGGACAGGGGAAGGGGGCAGGAGAAGGGGACAGGGGAAGGGGACAGGGGAAGGGGACAGGGGAAGGGGGCAGGAGAAGGAGACAGGGGAAGGGGACAGGGGAAGGGGACAGGAGAAGGGGACAGGGGAAGGGGACAGGAGAAGGGGACAGGGGAAGGGGGCAGGAGAAGGGGACAGGGGAAGGGGACAGGGGAAGGGGACAGAGGAAGGGGGACAGGAGAAGGGGACAGGGGAAGGGGACAGGAGAAGGAGACAGGAGAAGGGGACAGGGGAAGGGGACAGGAGAAGGGGGCAGGAGAAGGGGACAGGGGAAGGGGACAGGGGAAGGGGGCAGGAGAAGGGGACAGGGGAAGGGGACAGGAGAAGGGGGATAGGAGAAGGGGACAGGAGAATGGGGGACAGGAGAAGGGGACAGGAGAAGGGGGCAGGAGAAGGGGACAGGGGAAGGGGACAGGGGAAGGGGACAGGGGAAGGGGACAGGGGAAGGGGGCAGTCACAGGGGCCTGGACTGGACCGGACTGCGGAGGCCTCCAGCGGGCCGCTGTCAACAACCCTGGAGCCGTTCAGATAATGCGCACTTTCTCCTCAGGGAAAGGGAAGTCACAGGTGATTAAAGACACGAAAACGTTTCAGGAAGAAACCTCTTTCCTTTCCGCATGAGCACTCGGCCTCTGGTTAGCTCCACCTGGATTCCCTCGGTGACCTGACGAAGTCTCATGGTGACATTGCTAGTAGTAAAAATGACTCCTCATTGGCCAAAGGCATCTGTTCTGGGAGGCTTCCGAGCTCTGGGATTCCAGGGAGGTGAGCCGATCTGGCGGCCATGGCTACGGAACAGCTGCGAGAGGCGCCGGCTGTGAGGCAGTGACTCCTGCAGCCAAGGCGTAGGTTCTCATTGACAAAGGTCCTTGCTGCCCATGGCAGCTGTAGCTCCCCACCTCCGTCCGCCCGAGTGGACAGTCCAGGCGCGGGACGTGGACACGGTGGCTTGAAGGGTTAGCGGAGCTAAGAGGGCTTTGCACCTCGGATTGCTGCGGGAGGAGCGGTGCGGGAGCAGGCCTGCTCTCCAGGGTCCCCTTAGCCACAGAGGCTGGCGTCCCAGGACGGTCCCTCAGAGTGGACACTGACTGGGACCAGCAAAGGGCCCACCTGAAGGGGGTGGCGCCTGCACAGGACAGGAAAGAAAGGCCCATCCTTGTCCTTTAGAGTTGCACCCCACCCTGCAGCTCCCGGCCCTTCTCTGCGCCTCACGGGAACGTCAGCTGCTTCCCTCCTTCAGGTGTGTGGCCCTTGGTGACCCAGCGGAGGGAACGCCAGGCTGCGCTGGTAAGGAAGGACAGCTGAGGGAAGGCGAGAGGAATGAAATCAGCCAGCCCTGGGAAGGGCAGGCTCCCCACCGCCTCCCTCCTTAACTGGCTATGTGGCCCTGAGCAAGTCACCAGGCCTCTCTGGGCCGCAGGTTCCTGGGCAGAAAGAACAAGTGTTAGACTCAGTGACCTTCAAATGACCTCAACAGTGGTCCCATGAGTCTTCCTAGCTGACCACCACACATGTGCCAAGCACGGTAGTGAGGTCCAACATCCCTCCCACCTCCAAAGAGGCGTCCAGGAGCCAAGGAAATGTCCGGGCCTGGGAAGAGGGGGAGAAGGAACGAGCAGGCGTCGGTCCCAGCTGGAACTGAGAATGCTCAGCCCCTACACCCTAACTTCACCCTGGTGACACGGCGGTCACATCCGTCCCTGAATTAGGTCACGTGTGTTAGGCCCCCTGCGAGGGCTGTGCTGCGATCGGCTCTGAAAGGCTACTCTGGTCTGCAATCAGCAGCTACGCCCATGGCCGAGCTCTCTCACTGCACTGTTCGTGCCCTGCGACCCTGGACAAGCGTGGACAGACGGCAGAATAGAGGGGATTAGTAACTGAGTGTCCTGGGCTCCTCAACCGTTGAAGTGAGACAAAAAATTCCAGTCAAACTCGAGACTGAAATCTAAAACAAAATCACGCACAATGTGAATGCTGATTTCTCTGTAAAGGGCATGTTTGCAGGAGAGCTAAGCATTTCGTATTTTAAGGGGACATGAAAACCCACTGGCATGTGGTTGATGACATTAAGGATGCAGAGGAAAATCTCCATTTGTGAAGAAAACTTGAGGAGGGACATCTCAGAGAGGAGAACCGCGCGGACTTGCAGACACTGTCCTCACGACCTCAGCGCACAGCCCCGTGCCGAGGTGCCCCGAGCAGAGTCCGCCACAGCAGCCCTCCTGGCACACGGCCTGCGAGAACTCATGGCTTCCTGGAAGGCCTTGCCGTGCGGGCAGCGCTCTCGGCAGGGGCTGGGCACTGCGGGGAGGCCCCGGGCTGGCCAAGGGCTGGTGCCAGGGACACAGTGCGAGATTTATAACCCACGCCTTGAAACAGGCAGGAGACAACCGCCGCACTCTCCGAACCACCACGTAAGCCTTTTATTTAGTATGTGCAAATAAAACTGACCACTGAAAAATTAGTGCCATTAGGCCATATATTTGCTTCACTGCCACAATTGTGCACTGGGAGCTCAGGTGTGTTCTGAAGAAATCCAGTCGCCTCCGTCCTGCCCCTGTCCCAAAAGCAGAATTCCTCCTGTGCACCTTGGGTCTCAGCGTTTCCTGGGGCAACTGCATAACTGCCTGATTCAAATTTTATTTTTAAGATATATACCCCAATTTCTGTTTGAAGAACTGTAACTTTGAGATGCAAATTTAAAAACTAAATATTAATAAATGTGTAGGCCACATTGATTTACGCTACCAAATGTTGTTGTGCAGTTCCAAGAGTAACCTACTGTGTAAAACTTTATGAAATGTGTCACTGGTTAGTGGCGTGCATGCGTGTGTATGTGTATGTGTTGCGTGATGTTTAACGTCAGCACAAAGCCAATCTACTCATGCAAAATTCTACAAGCAGGTGCCATGGAAACGTTCTGCCTACCAGGTGAATCAGGGATTCTTTCACTGCAATGTGTCCAGAGCTATTTATTGAAAGGAATTCCTGTTGAGACCAAAAGCTTACATGACTGTCATCATCTGTCTTAATTACAGATATCACACTCTATGAAATACCCTTGCTCTCAGTGTCCACCTTATAAATATCAACTATCAGAAATGTGCATTACCGGAGTGGAGGAAAAACGATGGCGGATGAGTAAGAAGCACGCAGAGAAACTCTCTAAAAGTTGCCGTTGGAACACGGGAATATAGTGACCGGGAGAGCGCAGGAGGGGGGCAGATGCCCCCCCGGGACCCAGAAAAGTTCTGAAGCGCAGCTCGGGACCCCCGGCACCAGTGAAGGGGACTTTTCAACGGAGAAGGAGCGGACCGCGCGCGCACCGTCTACCATCCCAGGAATCAGGGCGGGACAGAAGCTCAAAGCTGGGACACACGGAGACAGCTGGCGCCCAGGGAGCCCCGCGGAGGATCGCGAGACAGCGGCGGGGCGGGGAGCGGCGGAGAACGGCGCTGACCGGCGGTGAGTGTCTCTCAGCCACAGCTGCCCCGCGCCAGAGAGCGACCGGCCGGGCGCCATTGTGGGGGGTGTGGCGAAACTCAGAGCGGCTCGGAAACTGCTCTGGGAACTTGTGCTCCGGACAGGGCAGCACGGGGCCTCTCAGCCCCACGAAGGTGCGCTGAGGGCGGCGGGTGAGGGAGACTGGTCTCTCAGCCACACCTGTCCCGCGCCAGAGAGCGACTGGCCCGGCGCCATTGTGGGGGGCGTGGCGAAACTCAGAGCGGCGGGAAAGCAGTGCGCTGACAGCAGCGGGCGAAGGAGACCGGGCTCCGCCTGAAAGTCCACGCTCTGCTCACCGCCCGCCAGAGGGCGCTCCTGGCTCGCTGGGACGGACCTGCACGGAACAGGACTCTCACCACACGGTGCCTGCCTACAGCAGAGTCAACGCCTGGAACTGATTCCTTTATTATTATTCTTTTTTCTCTCTCATTAGTTTTTTGTTCTGGTGAAGGGGTTTTTATTTTTGTTTTTATTTTTTTTATTTTTATTTTATTTTTTATTTATTTTTTATTTTTTTCTTTTGTGGGGTTTTATTTCTGTTTTATCTGTTTGCTTTGTTGTTTTTGTCTTCATTTTTGTTTCTGTTTGTCTGTTTGCTCTTTCCTTCATTATTCTCTCTGGCTTTTATATGAGTGTAAATGGCGCCTCTGACCTCTTTGTGATTGTGGTTGTGATCTGTTCTTCCTTTTATCCTTTCCTTCTCTTTTACCCACCAGTCCTCTGCACCAGTGTCCCAATGTTAGTGGGATCCCTCTTGGTCCTCTAACCTTACATCTAATTCCTTCCTCTTCTCCCAATACTCTATTTCCTCCTTAACTCATTTTAAATTTAAACTCCTGAGGGGGAAAATTGACATACTAAGGACTTGTATACTGCATATAATTTTTCTGGTGTGTTTTAGATTTTGTTATATAACCGCGACTCTACTTTATATAGCTAAAAGTGGTAAATAACTGGTTAGCTCAGTCTGTCATTTTCTAGGCTGTGTTTGATGCTTCAGTTACCATTATAGCCAAATGTAAAATAATTGTTCTAAACAGCTTTCCTTCCTGATATTTCATGATTGATATTGACTAAGGGACACAGAAAATACAGTGGCACAGTACCAAAGAATCAAGGACTGGGCCAAACAGGTAGCAAATTCTCACATCCAAGGAACTGAAGAGGTAGGATCTGGCAGAAAGCTCAAAATCCAAAAGCAACCTCCACTTGGAAGATACTGCAGAGAAGTAGTCATCTTCTAAGGATCTTGAACACTAGCAATAAAGTAACCTATCATAATTTACATAATTTACAAACATCACCCCAGGAATTAAAGAAAGAAAAAATGAGAGGACACTTAAACAAGATGCAACCCCACACATCCAATTCACCAAAGGCAAACCTAAGGGGCAATGAGGTGGGACAATCCGAAAGCCACCCACCTGGCATATCTGAAGGGGTAACAACAAAACAATTGAATGAGGCTCTGGAAAAAATTAAAACAGAAATAATTTCACAGATAACTGCAGAGATAGTGTCCACAATGAAGACTATGCTTAAGGACACTATAGCTGATACAGACAAAAAAATAGATGAGCTTAAGAAAACTATAGAAACCATGAATGCTCAGCATAGGAAAGAAATGGAATCCATAAAGCAGATTCAAGCAGATATCCAAGAGAACAAAAATTCCATTGAAAGTATTTGTAGCAGATTAAGCCAATGTGAGGACAGGATCTCAGATATAGAAGACAGGCTTGCAATTAGTGATCATGAAAAGAAAGAATTCTTAAAAACAGCAAGGGACCATGAAAAATCAATTCAGCAGCTGCTAGATGACTCAAAGATAAACAACTTAAGAATAACTGGAATAAATGAAAAAGCAGGAGATAGCATAAATGACATTAAAACCTTGTTCAAAGACATTATCAGGGAGAACTTTCCTGGAAGAGAAAAAGAATTTGACCCCCCCAATAAGTGAAGCTTTTAGAACACCAACTAGACATGATCAAAAAAAAACTTCAGCCAGACATATCATAGTCAAGATCCCAGAAATTCAACAGAAGGGCAGAATCTTAAAAGCTGTTAGGGAGAAGAGACAAATCACCTATGAAGGAAAACCCATCAGAATCACAGCTGACTTTTCAGCACAAACCCTCAATTCAAGAAGAGCTTGGAATGACGTATTTCAAGCTCTAAATGAAAATAATTTTCAACCCAGATTGATGTACCCCGCAAAACTATCTTTCAAAATTGGTGGAGAAATAAAATACTTTCATGACAAAGAACATCTAAGAAAATTTATGACCACCAAACCAGCACTCCAAAATGTTCTGAAAGACATTCTAGAAAGAGATAGGAACCCCAACAGAAGGAATCCACCAGGCAGGGCAGATAATTAAATAGCAGGAAAGGGGAAAAACAAAGAGTGGGAACCAACAACAGGAAAATATCATGACAAGTATAAGTCAATACATATCAGTTTTAACCATCAATGTTAACGGTCTCAATTCACCAATCAAAAGGCACAGACTGGCAAAATGGATCAAGAAGCAAGATCCAACAATATGCTGTATACAAGAAACACATTTAATTCAGAAAGAAATTCATAGACTGAAAGTCAAAGGATGGAAAACAATACTCCATGCAACAGGAACCCAGAAAAAAGCAGGGGTAGCTATTCTTTTTGCAGACAAAGTGAATTTCAAGCCAAGAATGATTCAGAGAGATAAAGACGGTCATTACATCCTTGTAAAGGGAACAATCCAAGAGGAAGAGATAACGATCATAAATATATATGCGTCAAATACCAATGCACCCAACTATATAAAACAAGTACTAAAGGACATGAAAAATCAAATAAACACTAATACAATTATATTGGGAGATCTCAATACTCCACTGTCACAAAAAGACAGATCAACTAGACAGAAAATCAATAATGAAATAATAGAACTGAACCAAACTTTGGAACAAATGGACTTAGTAGATGTCTACAGAGTGTTCCACCCCACAACATCAGAATACACATTCTTCTCAGCTGCACATGGGACGTTCTCCAAAATAGGCCACATACTAGCTCATAAAACCTGCTTAAGTAAATGCAAAGGAATTGAAATTATCCCATGCATATTATCAGACCATAGTGCAATGAAATTGGAAATCAATGGCAAAAGAAATCACAAAAACTCCCTAAACACATGGAAATTAAACAGCACCCTCCTGAACAACCAATGGGTCACAGATGAAATTAAAGAAGAAATTAGACAATTTCTACAACTGAATGATAATGACAGTACAACATACCAGAATTTATGGGATACAATGAAAGCAGTCTTAAGAGGGAAATTTATAGCATTAAATACTTATATTAGGAAAATAGAGCAAGCGCAAATAAACAACTTAATGGCGAACCTCGAACTTCTAGAAAAAGAAGAGCAGGTTAAGCCAAAAGCCCGTACAAGGGAGGAAATTACAAAGATCAGAGCAGAAATTAATGTATTGGAGACTAAAAAAACAATACAAAGAATCAATGAAGCAAAAAGTTGGTTCTTTGAAAGAATAAATAAGATTGACAAACCCTTATCCAACCTTATTAAAAAAAGAAAAGAAAAGACTCAAATCCATGCAATTGAAAATGAAAAGGGTGATATCACGACGGACCCTGCAGAAATCCAGAAGATCATCTATACCTATTTTAAAAATCTATATTCTACTAAGATGGAAAATGCAGATGAAATGGACAGATTCCTAGATTCGTATGAATTACCAAAGCTGAATCAAGAAGATTTAAAAATCCTAAATAAACCAATATCAACCAATGAAATTGAAGATGTAATTAAAAACCTCCCAACAAAGAAAAGCCCAGGCCCTGATGGATTCAATGCTGAATTCTACAAGAAATTTAGAGAAGACCTAACGCCACTACTTCTCAAACTTTTTAATGAAATTGAAAGGGAAGCAATACTCCCAAATTCATTCCTGGAAGCAAGCATTACCCTGATACCAAAACTAGAGAAGGACCCAACTAAGAAAGAGAACTACAGGCCAATCTCCCTAATGAACATAGATGCAAAAATCCTTAATAAGATACTGGCAAACAGAATCCAACAAATCATCAAGAAGATTATACACCATGACCAAGTTGGATTCATCCCTGGGATGCAGGGATGGTTCAACATACATAAATCAATAAATGTAATACACCATATTAACAGAACCAAAGACAAAAATCACATGATCATCTCAATAGATGCAGAAAAAGCTTTTGACAAAGTCCAGCACCTTTTCATGATAAAAACCCTACAGAAAATTGGAATAGAGGGTCTTTATCTCAACCTGGTAAAAGCTATCTATGACAAACCAACAGCCAATATTATACTAAATAGCCAAAAACTGAAAGCCTTCCCTCTAAAATCAGGAACAAGACAAGGATGTCCACTGTCCCCACTCTTATTCAACATAGTTCTGGAAACTTTAGCCAGAGCAATTAGACAAGAGAAAGAAATAAAGGGAATAATGATTGGAAAGGAAGAAGTTAAATTATCATTATTTGCAGATGACATGATACTCTACACAGAAGACCCCAAAAACTCCACTAAAAAACTGCTAGATTTAATAAGCAAATTCAGTAGTGTAGCTGGATACAAAGTCAATACTCAAAAGTCAATAGCCTTCCTGTACACAAATAACAAACTTACTGAGAGAGAAATTAGGGAAACAATACCTTTCACAATAACATCCAAAAAAATGAAATACTTAGGAATCAACCTCACAAAGTATGTAAAAGACCTATACACTGAAAACTACAGTACTCTGAAAAAGGAGATTGAAGAGGATATCAGAAAATGGAAAGATATCCCTTGCTCCTGGATAGGAAGAACCAATATAGTGAAAATGGCCATACTTCCAAAATTGTTATACAGATTTAATGCAATTCCAATCAAAATTCCAACAGCATATCTCACAGAATTAGAGAAAACAATCCTAAAATTCATTTGGAATCAGAAGAGACCTAGAATAGCAAAGGCAATTCTGGGCAACAAAGGCAAGGCAGGGGGCATCACAATCCCTGACTTGAAATTATACTATAAAGCTACTGTGATAAAAACAGTGTGGTACTGGCAAAAAAACAGACCTGAAGATCAATGGAACAGATTAGAAGATGCTGAAACAACCCCAGACATACTAAGCCACCTTATCTTTGACAAAGGTGCCAAACACATTCAGTGGAAGAAAGAAAGCCTCTTTAATAAATGGTGCTGGAAAAACTGGCTCTACACATGCCGAAGATTAAAACTAGACCCATATCTTTCACCATGCACTAAACTAAATTCAAAATGGATCAGAGATCTAAATATTAAAACAGAAACATTAAATCTGCTGGAAGGTAGGATAGGTAAATCCCTTGAAGACATTGGTGTAGGCAAAGACTTTATGAATAAAAACTCAACTGCACAGGAACTATCCCAAAGAATCAATAACTGATATCTCATCTTATTAAAAAGCTTTTGCACAGCAAGAGAAACCACCAACAGAGTGAAAAGGCAACCCACAACGTGGGAAAAAATGTTTGCCAGCTGTTCCTCAGACAAAGGATTACTATCGAGAACATATAAAGAACTCAAAAAAATCAGACCTCCCAAATTTAAAGACCCACTCCAAAAATGGGCATCTGAGATGAATACACATTTCTCAGATGAAGAAATACTAATGGCAAATAAATATACAAAAAAATGTGCAACATCACTAGTCATTCGAGAGATGCAAATTAAAACAACACTGAGATACCATCTCACTCCAGAAAGAATGGCTACTATAAAGAAATCAGCTAATAACAAATGCTGGAGGGGCTGTGGGGAAAAAGGAACCCTTCTTCACTGTTGGTGGGAGTGTCGACTGGTACAGCGACTGTGGAAGTCAGTGTGGAGATTCCTCAAAAAACTAGGGTTGGAGGTCCCATTTGACCCAGCTATTCCCCTTCTGGGCATCTTCCCAGAAGAATTAAAAACATCGTACCACAGTGATATATGTGCACCCATGTTTATAGCAGCACAATTTGTAATAGCCAGATCTTGGAAGCAACCCAAATGCCCATCAACTGAGGAATGGATAAGAAAGATGTGGTATTTTTATACAATGGAGTACTATTCAGCCATAAAGAAGGATAAACTGGAGACTTTTATAGGTAAATGGATGCAACTCGAGAAAATACTCATAAGTGAAATAAACTGGACGCACATGTGTAAGCATCGTATTGTCTCTCTAGTATGAGAAACTGAAAGAGTAAATAAGATCCAAAATGTACAATAGACACGGTGAATGAAAAAGAAACTGGTCAATAAGAAAGAGAGACTGGAATGGGGAAAAGAAGGGAAAGGGAAAAAAATTGTATATGTTTATAAGATGGTTAAGATAGATACACTACCAGTTTTACTTAGTTCATTGAAGAGTAAGGTTTGAGCCAATAATGTTTGGACAATTGAATGCTAATGTCTGGTATCCTGAAGAACTAACTTAAAGATAATAATACGTAATGCATTGACCATTGTTACCCTCATACTATGTTGTTTTTAAAATTTGTTCTTTTTTTGATTTGTTTTGTTTTTTCTTCTCTTTAAAAAAAAAAAAAAAAAAGAAATGTGCATTACCAGCTCCACAGATAAGGTACAGTACCATCTGTTTTGTCAGTTGTTTCACTTTTTTTTTTTTTTTTTTTTTTTGGTGGGTACCGGGGGGTCGACCTCAGGACCTCTCACGCCAGCAGGCGCCTGTGCCACTGAGCGATATCACCGGCCCCTTTTTCGTATGTGGGTTCCGGGAGTCGAACTCGGGCCCTCGTGCTTGCTGGGCAGGCGCTTACGCTGCTGAGCCATCTCACCGGCCAGTTGTTTCACTTTTACAAAAGGGTTAGATGCCTTCTGAAGTTTTAATGTCCCTATTTAGATCATTTCTCAAAAAAAAAAAAAAAATCAGTGATGCAAATCTTTAGAAACTTTTCCACTTTCCATATCAAATGGAAGCTCCTGCTTGAATCTTGGCTTTGTTTTCTAGTATTCTGCCAATCCCAGGTGATGGCCGTGCAGAAGGTGGCCTAGGACGGAGAGGCAGGCTCCTCACGCCGAGAGTGATCAGCCGGAAGCATCTTCCTGCGCTCAGGAAACCACGATGGGGCAGCACACAGCTCTACATCCAGAAACCAGACAGGGAAAACTGTGGAACTCGTGGTCTACAGGAGCAAAACCGAGAAGTTTTACTGGGCTTTTCCATTTCTGGATTTGAGAAAAGCTATGGAAGATTTTTGGATTAGTGCTCCATATTAAAGTAATAGAGATCAAAATTTTTAATTTATAGTTACGGCTTGTGGACGTTGAAGAATTGAAGATTGAGCAAGGCGAGGACAGGGAAAGTGAGACTCTCCTGGAGACAGCTAGGAGGGGATCCGCCAAGCGTGACAGATGCAGTGACTCATGATACCCCCGCTCTCTTCACGCAGTTGGTGCAACTGCAACATCTAAGTGCCTTTCCCCACACGTCAGCACCGGAGCACAGGTCACTCCTGCGTTTTTCTCAGGGCCTTTTATACTCACGATCGATGCCTACAGAGTAAGTAGAAAAGCCCTACATGCCCTTTCCATAGGCTGATTCCAGGAGCCAGGACTCAGCTAAGTAAACTCACTGAGGCCGGGGCCACGGGACGCGTGGCTTTCCACTACAGCCACCTCCTGCTGCCACCCCGCCACGCGGCGCATCCTGCAGCCGGCGCTGCTGCCTCGGGCCTTGGTGCAGTGGAATCTTATCCTGCACAGTGTTGGTAAGGGAGCTCGGGGTGGCGCCTGCACAATTGGATTTGGTGTAAAAATACACACCAAATCTGATTTCTGTTACATTAAGACATTCTCTGACAAAATACACAGAACAAGAAATGAAGTGAATTGTGCTTTAGAAATATCTTGTGAGCTTGTTTCCCCGAATACCTGACGGCTAATTTTAAAAAATGGATCAGAATCAACTTTAATTGAATATTTAATAGATGATTTAATGGTCAAGTTAAGATACATTTTAAATGCTAAATATAAAAATGATTTGTGCTTGCTTACTGGAAATATTTGTAATACAAGCCAACATATATAATAAACTAATATTTAAAGCATATTTACTGTGGAAGAAATGAAATGACTATCTTCAATTTATAAATATACTACATTCATCAAACTATATTTTTGACTAATAGTTGGCTTTTATAATATGAATATCATAACAGTGGGCTTGCCATTAACTGCAGAAATAGTTTAACTCATTTTTAAAATATGTAATATATTTTCCCTTGAAAAGAGTCACTGGAAATATAAAATCGGTAATATTCTCTTAGGGAAAAACTCAAATTTAGGAAGAAAAAAATTCATCACTTTTCACAAATAAATGATCTGTGCTCTCGTAAACTCATCCTCTAGGTCATGCGTCATGAAACACTGTGACTCACAGAAAAGAGTCCGGGTTGGCAAAGAGGAGGGCGCAATCTACTCTACAGTGACTTCCCAGCAAGTCAGAGGATGGCAGTGAAGCTGGGCCTCTACTGGGCCCCAGTTCCCCTCAGCGAAGTGTGCAAAGAACCATTCCATTTCACACCTGGAAAGAGAAATGAAAAGACATGCCAAAGCCTTTGGAAAGTAAAGTGTTAAGTAACTATGGGAAAAGGTATGCTCATCATTTGAAAATGACTCACCTAATCTTTTTGCATATCTGACAATAGTGTTAAAATAGATATGGTGGGGTCCTGGATTTTTCTTTTTTTTTTACTATTTTGAGTAGGCTTTAACTACTTTGGAAAGCTTAAAATACGAGATCCTTGCAAAAACCCTGACCACTCTGCGCCTTCCTCAACACTGAAAACTGACACAGCATGGCGCCTGAGTACGGGTGCCCAACGGAGGTTCCCTGACATTTTTCCTGCAGAAAGACTGCTTAACACTACTCATCCTCTTCCTGCAGGATGAGAACCCCAGGTGTGTGGCGGTGGGTATGCTATTGATCCGCACAGGTGAGCAGGCGCGTGCGTACTGCGTTACAGCTATTCTGCCGGTGCCTGCTGAAATAGTTTCACAGTGCGATGTGCACTGTCTAAAAAATAAATGATTTGACCCAGTCTCAGCAGTTTGAATGGTGCACAAATCAATGGCCCGAGGGAAGCAGGTGATGTAATGACTCGGAATTAAGTAGACAGCTCGAAGTGATGGTTCATGAAGTTTAACCCTGGCAATTATTCATTGGGCATTAATATAAATACTTGGAAAAGCACATTTCAGGGTTCTTTGCTTTGCTAAATCATATTCATTAAATCAAGATTTTTTAAGTGTTAAAGAGAAATAATATATCCTTTTCCTGGAAAATATCTAATACCAAACACTTAAGCCTGGTCTGAAGGTTTCAGCTAAGAATTTTTTTTTTTTAAGGCGATCACTGATGTCTACCTAAGTCCACAAGAAAAGTAAGAAAGGAAAATCGTTGATGGTGAATTCTCAACTTGTCAATAGATGGTAAACAATGCAAATGAATCCAAAGGACATGAGCAATCAGACCAAATTACTAAAGTTTGGAAGTTGGGAACATTTTAAGAACTGATTGAAGATCGGGACTGAGATAACGACTGCACGGAAGAGAGAACCTCGGGCTGGCGCCAAGAGCCACAGCCGCCCCACGAGTGTTACCGGCGAGGCCTGGACTTGAGAACCTCAAGGGTGTTGGGAGGTCTTTGTTCTAAAAAGCAAGGAGGCAGAACCCTCCTCCTTCACGTAATGTGAACAAATTTCTTTCCTTGTGTGGGCCATGAAACAAAAACATTCCATCTAACTAACCTAAGGTCATAAAGACAGAAAAAATGTACAAGGAAATAAGTGAAGAGTAAGTACTGCTGTACAAAGAAAGTATTGAGAAGAGGGTTCCTGACAGGACTTGGACACAGGCTGCTTCTGTATCTCCCGCTTCTTGCACTGGAAAGGTCCTGCTTCTTCTAAAACAATTTTTAATGGCTCTCTTCATATTTCAGGAAAAAAGCTCCACCCAGGCATCCTTGCTTGGAATGTCCTCATCCCCACTGCCTGGCCAGGATGTCTCCAGCATACTCCTCCCCACTGGGCCAGCTGCGTGCTGCAGAGCAGGTGTGCGATGGGGTCAAAGACACAAAGGCTGATGGGAGATAACCTGTGCAAGGGAAAGGTGAACCTAGGATTAGGTACCAAGAGCTCTCCACTCACCATGCAGGCCTGACAAGGTTTCTATCAGCTGAACGGGAACGCCAGAGCACAGTTTCCCACTGAAGGAGGCCTGTGGGGAGCCCAAGTGGAGGACTTTGGGTCACCACCTTGCCGAGCCATTGTTCCAAGAAGAGTGTGATATCCACCCTGGTGTAGGGACAGAGCCTGAAGGTGCTCACAGCTGGACACTGCTGGCCAGCCCTCCTCGCAGTTGGCCAGGCATCTGTCCCTGAAGAGGGAGCTGAGAGGCCATCTCTCCATGTCCAAAGCACCCCATGTCCAGATTCATCCCTGGCCAGCAGTGGCTCTCTCTCTCTCTCCAGCACTGTGACTATCTCACATGCGCTGTGCCCTCAAGTGTTTACAGCTCCTGCCTTTCAGAAGTAGAACCTGCATCATATTCTTCCCAGGTTTTGAGTATGGAGCAGGAAAGAGAGGACCTAACTTATATTCATAAGAGGAGGAGTGAATGAATGGCTGGGTGGCTGGGTGGGTGCACGACCAGGAAGAAGACCAATCAGACAGGTAATGCCCTCCCCTACTACAGAGACATCCGGGCACAGAGCTCACATATGTCAATACTCGGAATACTATGAATTCTCAAAAAATGCTTTGATATACTTTACATGCTAGCAGGCTATGGGACTTTAAGGATACCTGTCTGTATGTCTCTACCCATTATTCTTTTCCAATTTACAGATCAGGAAACATCTCACCTCATGTTTAAACTCAAAGGTGTATTGTGTTCATTCTATATGGTAAAATCATAATTTAAGATGTGAATTTTGGAAACTTATCATGATCTTTTTGGACGGGGCTGTGTAGTGCAGTAATATCCAGTCTTCATTTAATCAGCCAACAAACAGCATTTTCTCTCTGCCAACCTGGAAGCTAGGCTCTCAGGACACAAAGCTGATGAGTGGCACACAGAGCCCTTTTTCTGACAGAGGAGATGGAAGCAGTCAGCATGTTCCACAGAAGGAAGTGCCGTGCTGGAGGCCAGAGCAGACGAGGACCAAACATGGCAGAGCCCAGAAAGGGGCTGGAGTGGTTTAGGGGTCCTGGTCTGCTTTCATCTCTCTGAGAACCCGAGGCCCCAAGATGCTTACATTCCCTTCCCTACCTGGTGCTGCCCCCCAGGTGGCCTTGGGGAACTGCTGCTGTGGAGGGACCTGCGGGTGCAGATGCCGGCACTTCCCGACAAGCATCAGAGTTGCCAGAGGTCCTGCAGTGCTCAGGAAAGACCCTGGCAATGAATAACTGCCCTGCTTTTCCATATGGTTCCCAAACGTGACCTTGGCATTCATGGAAGGGAACACATGGTTACAATTTCCCAAGCCCAGAATCCATTTTATCTACGTGGTGTGATAGAAAATACAGTATTATGGTAAAGACACACCGCCGTTAATTGCCCTCAGTATACACCCGCATACACATTTCAAACACACTTATCCCATTGTCCTTGCCACTTTCTGCAACAGTTCTAAAAGTCCTCTTTCCTGAGTATCTTTAGTTGTGCTGTTTTGGTGGCTTCAATGTTTGGAATCCATTCAAAACGTTTCCCTTTCAGGGTCATTTCGACTTTGAGGAAGAACAAGAAGTCACATGATGCCAGATCTGGTGAATGAGGTGGACGAGGACCCAGCATCTGTTTCCATGAGCCTGAGTTTCTGTTGGATGGCGCTAGGCAGCAGCACTCAGTCTCTTTTGGTCACAGTTTTAAAGACACTCAGGAAAGAAGATGTCTAGATCTGGTTCAGAAAGCAGACAGAAGCCTGGGTAAGTGTGCTCGAAGTGAGGTGGAGGATTCTGAGGGAAATTCATGGCAATGTGTCTTCGTAATAATTTTTTTTCATTCACCATGTATTTTGATCACCCCTTGTATAAACACAGGAATCTCTCAAGGCTTTTCATATACCTGAATTTTGTAGGAAGTCACTAGCCTGCATGTCAAGTAATAGCCTATTTTGCTACTGACACCCAGAACTTTACAAGGAAAATCCATTTTGGATACCAGCATCCCTGGCACCCACCACACAGTGCAGGGGTCTCTATCAGTCGCTGCTGCCGTCCTGGCCCTGGAAGTATCTGGTGGCATTCTGGTATTTTCAGTAGTCACGCCCAGTCTTTCACACAAAACATTTTACATAATTTACTGCTTAGTTTTTTCCTATAAATATAAATGATGCATGTGGATATGCTGTATCACTTATGAATTTCATGTAGGATTTCACAGGGGACATTACAAAATATTGGCTGGCACTGAGAACTACTGTAAATACATTGTCTAAGATTTCAAGACCAATTTCCTTCTGATGAAAATAAACTCAAGAGGCTGGAAAAGTGTCCACAGAGCCTCTGACCCTGTGTCCTTTCAGCCACCAAGGAGCACTGTCACCTTGTCCCCAGGATGGCCGGTGGCTGAGCCCAGGGGCTCCCACATGGATGGAAGTAAGGGCCAGGCGCAGTGGAGACAGATAAAAGGAATAAGAAACAATCATTTGATCTATTCATCTTCATTTCTGGTAGCTTCTTCTTGGGGACTTGAAAATGAGTGCTCTGCCTTGTCAATACAAGGCCTTCAAATACCAGTCAGCATTGGTTTTTCCTGGCGGGTCTCTAGATCGATAAATTGCTCTTGAACTAAATAGATAAATTGGAAAGACCACCCCTGGATTAATCGCCACCCCCAAACGGCTGCCTCCGTTCTCTCCCTAGCTGCCAACCGCTAGCACGTTACTTAACATCTCTCCTGCTGCTGTGGGCCAGAGTTCTCTGATACAGGTGGGTCTGCCACTGTCACTCATCAGTCATTTGCGACAAAGCCCGAGTGAGCCCATCATGCGCCAAGTGGTGCGTTTTCTGCCAAGGGCTCAAGGTGAGCTAGGGTCCAGCTTTCACTCTCATAGCGTTCTGAGTGGAAAAGCCATTCCTTCCTAAGAAAGGTGAAGAGACACCCAGAATGCCAGGTAGTCGCCGCTTTAGAAGGAGGTGCGAGGACTGCAGAAGGGATGTAGTCAGAAACCCCAGTGCCTAATGAACCTCAGATGGAGTAACTACTCAGGAAGAGATGCTCTGAAGTTACACAAATGGTTCCCAGGCTGAACACAGGGCTGACAGGCTGCAGAGATAAGATGGGAAGATAAGGCTCCAGCCAGCGAGTCCATCAACCTTCGGATGGGAACCAGATGTTCCAAGGGCACAGGGACCATCAGGTGCTTTTTCTGGCAGCAGCCATGTCGCTAGCCACTGCCACATGCAAAGCACCTTGGGCATCTGACCTTTCACTTGCTGGGCCGACTGAGGGGAGAACTGTCTTGACTGCATATTTCATAAGTAACGTGTATAGGGAACAAAGATTCCTCATTTATAGTTCAACTTATTACATTATTTTATGAAATAACACAACAAGCCTAAATTTGATAATTTAGATGCCTGCTTGGTGACAATGAACACCTGTCTTCGCAGCGCACACACATAGGTTGAGATACTATGATGGGTAATAGCTGTTTCTTACTGGCCAAGTTGCACGCAGGCGTGTAACATCTGACACCCACAATTCCCCTTCGAATGTGTGTGGTGGTATGATCGCACCATGAAGTGTCACTGAGCATCGTACGATAATGCAAGCGGCTTAGATCTTGTGAGGTGACATTCCCAGCTGCCCAGGGCCACATACCGTGTGTGGGTGCGAGCCGGACATGGCTGGGCCAGACTCTGCTGTCTGCCGAGAACGCAGCTCACTAAGTCCCTCTTCTCCTCTCAGGGAATTTACCCTTAGTCACACTGAAACTGTTCCTAGCACTAGGGACACAGCTCCAGCTTGGCTGAGGATTGGTCTGATGGAAGAGCGAATGCACCACCCTGGGCTTGGGAGTATGGGAGAGGCTGGGCCAGGCACCTCGGGCTGTGAAGAGGGCGCCGCGGTAGCCACTTAACAGTTACCGGTGGTGACAAGAGATCAGGGATGGGCCAGATATCCACAGAGAGGCAGATGAGCCGGAACACTGGACAGGAACCCAAATATGGGGACACGGTGTCGGAGGCAGCAGCTCCTGAACTCCTGGGGGAACGAGCTGAATGAGAGAGGAAGGCTTGGGCTCGGCACCAAGCTGAAAGCAGCTCAGGATACAGAGCAGTGACAGCTGTGTCAGGAGCCATCAGGAGAGGGGAGCTGCCTGAGGGTTGCAACTAGACTCATCGCGGGTCCCTTTTAATTTCCTGGGTGTCTGCTGCGTGTACCCCACGTGAGCCTAGGACGGCGGCCCGGGCACACTCAAGAGCCTGTGTCACGTGGAAGAGCAGCAACCGGCTGGCTTTCCCGTCTCCTCCTCCTCTCGCTAATGAAGAGTGGGCTGAATCTTCCCTACAAACCATCCACCATCCACTGATTACTCACTCACTCAGTAAATGCTTATTACTGGCTACGAGGGGAAGGCCGGTCGGAGGTGATGGGAGGAGAGAAGATGAATGGACCCAGGCCCTGTCCGTGAAGGGCCGGTGTCAGGAGGCCAGGCGCAGCGCAGGAGAACAATAGTGCAAACCGCATCGATCTCAGCCACAGAATCTGGATCACTTTTTCTCTGTCAATAAATTTAAATGGGTCTGTAGACAATAATCAATAATGCGGAGCCTGCATAACTGTTACCAAGGAAATATTCAACTTGCTTCCTTGACGCCGTGGTCTTAATGCAGTTGAGCCAGGTCTGCCCCCGACTCCACACAGGAAAAAGACAATGAAACACTTCAGTTCCGCATATGCCAAGAGGAGACTCATCCATCTCAATCTCCCTGAAAAATGAAACGGCTTTTGGAGAAAGAACGGTGAACTCTATCAGTCTTTCTCTGGCAATGCAATCTGTAAGATGATATAGACGGGCTCAGACTGGAGGAGCTCTGAATAGAGATGGGAGAAGGGAAATGACGAGATTTCTCCATCAACTTTGTAAAGAGCGAAAAATAAGATGGGACATATATTAAACCCGAACAACTGCAGTGTTTTCAAAAAGCACGTAATGTATGCTAGGAGTGAAATGATTTATTTGCTTATCAGATAGAAATTAAGCTTCATCTAACACATGAATCCCTTGGTATTTTCAAAAGGATTGATACAAATGAAGTTTTAAATTTCTTCTCTTCCTCCCACACCCTCAATGCTTATCCCTTGCAATAACAGGTATATACTAAATACATTTCTAGCGTTTACCCGCTGGCATTTCCAGTTTCCCAGGAAGGGCTTTCCTGGAGTAAAACTCTATTTTTTTTTTAGTATATGTGCTGCTGAAGCGAGCACTAAAACTCTTATTTTTAACCACTAAAATTTATATAAATATAAACTTATATTCCAAATAACGGTCTCCAGTAGTGAGCCCGTCCTGGGGGAGAGACCTGCAAGGCCACACTCGAGCTCTGTAGACACTGGGCACGCGACATCTGCGACTGGTTTGTTCTAGGGAGACTTTTTCCTCTGTCTCGCCAAGTATCTGAGGTTTGCTGCCTTCTGGTCCCCAGCCAGGGTGACGCAAGCATCTGCACTGTCACCCAGCAGGCCCGTGGCAAATGTTCACTAAGTAAAGAAACGGGGTGATTGTGGGAAACTGGGGGGCAACACCATACAGTGATGAGGAGCCCTGATTAGGAGGCCAGGCCGCCCTGCTTGATTCCTGGCTCTGTGGCTACCTGGGATAAGTTACTACCTTGGAGAAGCGAGCCTTCGCTTCCTCGCTTTTGGAGAGGGGGGATAAGTTGAGCGTGTAGTTCGCTTTTTGTCTTTTTCACTAACGCGGGCTGTGTGTGCTGACAGGCTCACTCGCGTCTCTGTGCACGGACACAGTGCTCACGGATCATTTCCAAACATCCACACTGCTTCCATCCTCCCTGTCTCCACCCCAGCACCCTCTCCAGACCCTGTAGTCATGATTCTGATCCATATTCTCAATCCAGGTCAATTTCTTTTCTTTTAGTTCTCACACATAAGAAAATGCGGTATTTGTCTTGGGTCTGGCTTCTTTCCCTCACCATGATGTCCTCCGATTGTACCCACCTGCAGCAAATGACAGGATTTTATTGCTTATCCTTACGGTTGACTAACGCTCCGTGGTTTATGTGTATTTATACTTCACACATTCGCCGACTGATGGGCTCTGAGGCTGAGATCAGAGTCCAGTGGCTGTCAGTAGCTCTGCAGTGAACACAGGGCAGGGAGGGCGAGCCTTTATGAGCTTTCAGTGACGAGGAACTGCCAGCTACAGCACGCGTGCCACAGGGTCTCCACCACTGACGTAAGGCGCGCAGCTGTCTTTTTGCTATGCTGATTGCATTTCCTGTGATCCACACCCAGGAGTGAGATAACTGGATTATATGCCAGTTCTAGTTTTAATTTTGGAAGAAAATCCCATACTGTTCTCCATAGTAGCTGTACATATATTTATTGAGATTTGTACTTACTCTTTTGAAAAATGTTTATTTGGGTCATTTGCCCATTTTTTCATTGGATTACTTGGATTTTTTGTTAAGTTTTCTGAGTTCTTTACATATTTTGGATATTAACCCTCTACCAGATGAAGAGCTGGCAAATATTTTCTGCCACTCCGAGGCTGTCTCTTCACTCTTACGCTTGTTTTCTTTGCTGTGCAGAACCTTTTTATTTTGATGAAATTCTATCTGTCAGCTACTACTTTTGCTTCCTGTGCTTTTGGGGTCCTACCTAGAAATCCACTGCCTGTACTGATCTCTTGAAATCTTTTTCTCGTATGTTTTCTTCTAGCAGTGTTAGAATTTTAGGTCTTATATTAAGGTCTTTGATCTACGGTAAATTGATTTTGTATGGAGTGGAGGCAGGGTAGAGTTTCAGTCTTCTAAATGTTGATATTGGTTTTCCCAGCACTACTTGTTGAAGAGGCTGCCCGTTCTTCTGTGTATGTTTCAGCACCTTTGCTAGGAATCAGCTGGCTGTGGATGTGTTTTATCTCTGGCTTCTCGATTCTGGCCCATCGGCCTTGTATCTGCTTTTACATTGGGCCGTGCTGGTCTGATTACTGGAATTCTGAACTGTGACCTGCAGTCAGGCATTGTCATGCTTCCTGCTTTGCTTTTTTTGTTTGTTTTTAATGTGGGTATTGGGAGTCGCCCTCAAGGCCTTGCGCTTGCCAGCAAGCGCTTGTGCCACTGAGCGATATCACCAGCCCTTTTTTTCCTTTATGTGGGTTCCGGGAGTCGAACTCAGGACCTCACGCTTTGCTTTTTTTGCTCAGGATTGCTTCCCCTATTTGGGGCCTTTTGTACTTTCAGATGAATTACAGGATGCTTTCTTTTTTGGTTCTGTGAGACTGTCACTGGTATTTTGATGGGGATTACATTGACTCTGGAGATGCCTTGGTATTATGGACATATTAACAATATTAACTCTCCAATCATTGAACATGGAAGGTCTTTCCATCTTTTAGTGTCTTCTTTAACTTCTTTCATCAGTGTTTCATAATTTTTATTATAGAAATCTTTTACTTCCTTAGTTACCATAATTCCTAGGTTTTGTTTTTGTTTTTTGTAGCCATTACTTTCCCAATTTCTTTCTCAGAAATTTCATTATGTGTACAGAAAAGGTACTGATTTGTACATGATTTTTGTATCCTGCTGCTTTATTGAATGCATTTATCAGTTCTGATAATCTTTTTAGAGAGTCTTTACACTTTTCTATGTATAACCACATTATCTCCATAGAGGTCATTTGACTTCCTCCTTTCTTGTTTGTATGCCTTTTTCTTTCTCTTGCCTAACTGCTCTGGCAAAACATTTAGTACTGCATTGAAGAAGAGCAGTGGGTGTGGACACTCGTATTTCTTCCTCATCTTGGGGAAAATGCTTTCATTTTTCCTCCTTCACTGTGATACTGGCTACAAGTTAGTCAGAAATTGCCTTTATTATGTGGAGGTATGGTCTTTTTATGCCTGATTTGTTCATGGCTTTTATCATGAAGGGACATTAATTTTTATCAAATGTTTCTTCTGCATCTATTATGATGATCATGCTTTTTATCCTTCATTTTATGGATATGATGTGTAATTTTTTTTGATTTGCATATGTTGAACCATTATTGCACCTCTGGGATGAAACCTACTTGATCAGGGTTATGACCTTTTTAAAATGCTGCTGAGTTTGATTTGCTGGTATTTTGTTAAGAATTCCTGCATCTATGCTCATCAGGAACACTGGTCTGTAGTTTTCTTTTTTTGTTGTGTCCTTGTCAGGTTTGATAACAGCGATGTTTGCTTTATACTGTGTTTGGAAGGGCTCTCTTTTTCAGTTCTATGGAACAGAGTGAGAAGCATTTGTGCTTGCTCTTCATTTAAAGTTCAGTAAAGTTCAGCAGTGAGGCTGTCTGATTCTGGGATTTTCTTTGTTGGAGACTTTGTACTGACTCAACCTCGTCACTCATTACTGGTCTCTTCAGGGTTTTTTTTTTTTTTTAATATCCTTTCAGCTCCTTTTGGTAGGTCGTATGTGTCAGAAATATGTTCATTTCCTCCAGGGTTTTCAATTTGTTAGCATATAGTTGTCCGAAACAATCCCTAATGATACCCTGTTTTTCTGTGATATCAATTGTAATGCCTCCTTTTTCAATTCTGATAAATCTCTCTCTCTCTCTCTCGCTGAAGATTTGTCAATTTTGTTCATCTTTTTGAAGAACCAACTCTTTGTTTCATTGACCTTCTGTATTGTTTCTTAGTCTCTATTTCATTTATTTCTGCTCTGATCTTTGTTATTTCTTTCCTTCTATTAATTTTGGATTTGGCTTCTTCTTTTTTTCTATGTACTTCAGATGAATCACTGGCATTTATTTGACATCTTTCTGCTTTTTTTTTTATTTAATGTAGGTAGTCATTGCTATTAACCCTCTCTTAGTACAGCTTTTTATGTATTCCACAGGCTTTGGTATGTCATATTTCTATTTTCATTCATTTCAAAACAATTTAAATTTACATTCTGACTTTCTTAATGACTCACTGTTCATTCAAAAGTGTGTTGTTCAGTGTCCATGAGTTTGTATAATTTTTAAACTTTCTCTTATTAACTTCAGGTTTCATTCCTTTGTGACCAAAAAAGACACAGGATATGAGTTCAATTTTTAAAAATTTATTAAGATTTTCCTTCTGTCTATTCTACAGAAACTTCCAACCACAGAAAGAGTGTGTTTGTCTGCAGTTAAGAAGAATGTTCTGTAAATGTCCGTTAAGCCCATTTGATCTATGGTAGAGTTTACTTCTGATGCTTCCTTGCTGATTTTTTCTTTTCTTTTCTCCTTTTGGTCTGGGTGCTACATCCATTGGGGAAAATGAGGTATTGAAATCCTATTAAAATTGTATTTGGAGGCTATCTCTCCTGTAAGGTCTAAGAGTTCGTGCTTTATAAAACTATGTGCTCCGACATCAGGTGTATACAGATCTACAATCACTATCTTCTTGATGAATTGATCCCTTCATCATTATATAGTGACATTCTTTGTCTATCCTTCTTGTTTCAAAAGTCTGTTTTGTCAGGTATCTGTAGAGCTACTTCTGCTTGTCTTGGGATTTCATTTGCTTGGAGTGTAATCTTTGATCCTTTCACTTTCAGTTTGTGGTGTCTTTATTGGTGAGGTGGTTTCTTGTAGGCAGTGTATTGTTGGGTCTTGCCTTTAAATTCATTGTGCTAGTTAGTATCTTTTACTTGGGAGAATTAAACCCACTTACATTCACAGTTACTATTGAAAGTACAGAGTTATGCCATTTTGAAATTTTTTTTAGTTGTTTTGAATATTCCTTATTTGATTCTTTCCCTTTTATTCATTTTTGTGGTTTTACGGCTTACATATAAATGATGTTATGTTCTCTACTATTTCTCTTTTGTGTATTCACTCTTCTTGTGGGATTTATATTTTCACATACTATCATAATGGTATTTATCTTTCTTCCATTTCTGGATGTAGAGGACTCTCTTAAGCCTCTTTTGTAAGGCTGATCTGGTAGGCATGAATTTCCTCCATTTCCACACATCTTAGAAGGTCCTTGTTTCTGAAGGATAGCCTTGCTGGGTGTAGGAATCTTGGTTGATGGTAATTTTCCTTCCAGACTCATTACACATCATTTCATGTGTTCCTGGCCTGGAGGACTCGGATGAGAAATCTGTTAGTCTAGAAAAGTTTTCCTTAAATGTGATTCAGTGCTTGTCTCTAACAGATTTTAAAATTCTTTGGTCTATCCTTTGGACTGTTTGACTATAACATGTTGTAGTGAGAATCTTTTCTGGTCATGTCTGTTTAGCTTCCTACACATGCATGTCTGTGTCCTTCCCATGATTAGGGATGTTTTCTGCTATTATTTCACTGAATAAATTTCTAGGTCCTTAATTTTTATTTCCTCACCTTCAGATATGTCATTGATATGAATGTTTAATCATCTAATGGTATTCAAAGTTCTTAAATAGTTTCTTTTTCTTTTTGTTGTTTTTGTCTGAAAGTGATATTTGAAAGACTTATCTTCATGTTCTGATATTCTTTATAACACTTGACCTAGTCTTTTGTTGATGATTTTAATTAAATTTATTTGCCTTACTGAGCTCTTTATTTTCAAGATTCTTTTTTGAAATATCTGTTGCTGAATTTCTCATTCATATCCTTCATTTTACTCTTAATTTTACTTAACTGTTGATCTGTTCTCTCGTGGATGTCACTGAGGTTTTTAAAAATCATTGTTTTGAATTCTTTATCAGGCATTTCGACCACTTTGATATTTTGGAATCTGTTAGCAGAGAGTTGTAATCTTTAGGAGGTGTCCTATTACCTTGTTTGTTCCTGTTCATGCATGCCTATGCTGAGGTTTGTGCATCTATTGGACTCCATATAGATACCTTTTATAAGATGACCTTCTCAAGGAAGCAGCTTCCCCCTGAAGATGTGTCTTTGCTTCTTGGTTTGTCACACAATGTTGAATTTATTTCCAGCTGGACTCCACAGTACTGACTGTGATTAGTGAGTGCGGGTACAGGGCATAGTGTATCAGAGTCAGAGAGACCCACTGTCTCCATGGACCACACAAGAGTAGTTCAGGCAGGAGCAGTACAGAAAGCAGAGTATGTGGGGTGCAGCCTGTGTGGCTACTCCTGCCCCAGGAATGATGGTCCCTATCAGGTGACAGAGATTTCCTCAGCCACTTCTGATGTTGGCCGTGTAACCTATAAAGGTGTCTGGCACTGGCAAACGTGCCAGTAGAGTGCAGACTGAAGCACGTGCCCTCTGATTAGACAGTGGTGCAGATCAAGGTACTTTACAGGAGGAGGCGGGGGCAGGAGGGCACTCACTGCCACTCTGGAGACCTGATAGTGGGTGGATGAGGTTGGGTTTACTACAAAGAAGAGGAAAGGAGCATCCTCCTGTGAGAGTCAACCGCAGCTCACTGGGCAGAGGAAACCAGCCCTAGCCGGTCCTGCCAGCCAGGATCCCTGAAATGCTTTTGTAGAATACATGCTTATTTTCTGCTTTACAAAAAGTGCACACTTTTATTTAAATAAAAAGTACATTTTGTTACTTAATTTTCTAGGTAAATCTTTGAATATGATGCATGCAATACAGATTATTTACAATATCCATTATTTTATCCACTCTTTTCACAGCCACAGTTTAAGGTGAAATTTAAATTCAGCCAATAATTCCAAGGTGACAGTTTTATCTACAAAGCTCCTGTTTCTATTTCAACTAATTTATTTAATGGAACAATTTAGACTACTTGTTGAAACTGATCTAAATAAAATTCCAAAAGAAAAAAAAAAAGGAAAATAATGTTCAAATGCATTATAATAATAGAAGCCATTGCTGGTTTTAAAGCAATAAATCTTGACTTCAAATGTGAGTACTAATTGTACAATTTCTTGTTAAAAAGATTCCAGGAAGAAAGTAGTGTAATCATTGTGAAAATGTAAACTCAGATAAAACCTACCACTATCACATAAAACACAAGTACACAAATATTAAGACCTTGAAGAAAATACATGCTGTGAAATATTATAAGTGGAAACTCTGAAGAAATAAGGTGCAGAGGACAGAGCTGAAATTCACACGACGCCACAACCCTCACTTCATTTCCAGTGCTTCTCCTACAAACATTCCAGAAACCCTGTGATTTCCTTTATTATGAGGGCCAAGATGGCAAAGATTGAACACTCTGCACTTTCTTTGCTAATAGAAAGTATGATTTATGAGAGGGGAATAAAAATCTAAGAAAACCACTCAATAAATTACTCAATTTTTAGATCAATCTGATTTAGAGCAGATTTCCCTCATGCTGCCAGGACAGAGAACGCAGCTTCCTGGAGGAGAGGGCAGTGTTGAAGGAAGCAACTGGGGCTGCGGCCCTGGCATCAGGGATGTGTAGCTACCGGCCAGACATCTCATCCGAGCCCAGTCTATTCACACTGTGGTAACGGGAAGCCTCTCAGAGCGGGGTGTACGCCCCCGGTGGCATTCAGGATAGCCAAGTGATGGACCTGACTTTTTAAAATTTATTTTAACTCTGTTCACTTAATGTGCATGAGGGTATATATTCAGGAAAGCCAATGAAAAGCTGATAGTGTAATTTCTAGGGACAAACCCAGGGGCCACCAGTGGATCTCTGTTCTCCAGCAACACTTCTCTGGACAACTACAAAGCCATGAAGAGGCCTGTGCAAGGGCCTGGCTGGAAGCAGAGACTCAGGTTTCATGTGGATTAGGTGAGAACTACAGAGAAAAGTGAGACGACATTCAAGAGTACTTCATGTACTGTGAGAATACATCAAGAGCTCCACAATTGCTGTTATTACTTTTTCCTTCTGATTACTGCCATATTATCATAATGCTAATAGTCCAAACACACTCAACTCCAGCATAAAAGAAGCCTCCATGCATAGCAAAGCCACTTTTACTTTCCAACGGATTCACAAATGAGATGCAGCACCTGCCAGGTGTGGTGCACACCTGTAATCTCAGCACTCCAGGATGCTAAGGTGGAAGGAGCGCAAGTCCCGGCCCTGCCTGGGCAGCTGAGTGATTTAGTGAGACCCCGACTCAAAACAAAAAATGAAAGTGGGCCGGAGATGTAGTTCAGTGTGAAGGCCCTGAGTTCAATCCCCAGTGGCACCAATAAAACAAGAAAAAAAAATCCAAATAAATGAAATTAGGAAAGACATGGAGGGGGGAGCTCACAGAAGACAAACAGGCAAGGTGTGCTACAAGGAGACCACGCGCGCCCTTCACCTCAGAGTGTTTTGTAGAATGTGTTACAGTGACATTGGGCTCAGCAAATCTGCCTACGAAACTCAAGGAATTATCACACCAGCGAATAGCCCCTATGTTATCTACCTAACTTTGGACATTTCAAATTAAAAAAAAACAAAAACAGCCTTTTGTTTTTGTTTTTAGAATACTATCATGTGATGTACTTCATCGCAATATAATGAAAGTCTAAAACTTTGTCCTGTAGTTTGGCAAGTTCTGAATACTTTATATATAAAATATATCTTTTCCTAAAGAGAAAAACGGCAATATTCATTTAATAGTATTGCGTGGACAATTCTCTCTTCAAAGCCTGCTATGTGTTTCCCATTTAATTGCAATTTCAGTCAATACTTTCCTGAAAATAGTAATTCTTCAGAAAATAAATATTCAATATATTGTGAATAACTTTGGTTTTTAAAATAAAATATTTAAAATTTCATCCACCAATACAGAAAGGAGTTTCAATACTTTGGTGTTCCAATTCCTATCACAAATTAACCAGAATTTTCTTAACCATAGGCAAAGAAAGGCTCCTACCTACTTGATCAAAAGGCAGATGGAACCAAACTTAAAATCCCGACGTCTTTAGTCATGGTCAGACTCTAGTCCACAGCAGCAGCGCTTCTTATACCCAGGAGTGAGCGGGTCAACCCGGTAGACAGCGAGCACGGGGAGTCACGTGACAGCAGAGCCTCCGAGCGACTCTGTGACAGTGCACCAAGAATTTCTAGCCCAGGAGGTGCAGGTGGAACGCAGCTACGGTTACGTGGTATGGAAGGGGAGCTTCTTCAGAGCTCAGCATGCCAGATACTCAAAGCTCATGTGGGCAGAACCAACTCCTGACCAAGGACCTGAATAACCACTCCCTGGTCAGATATCCAATGAATCTGCCTTCATCCGGACCATCCCAGGTTAAGAAGTCCTCCGCTTATTTGGATCTTTGGCTTTCTCTGAGTACACGTTTTCACCTCCCACTATAAAACGCTCTCCTATCAGTAATTTTATAAAACAGTGAGCTGGGAGTGGTGGCTCAAAACTGTAATCCAAGCACTTCTGAGGCTGAGGCAGGAGGAACATCGTGATTTCCTGGCCAGCCTGAACTACATAGTGAGACCCCGTCTCAAAAACCCAAACCAAACAAAACAAAACAAAACAAAACGAAAACCAAAAAAACCCACAAAAAAAAAAAAAAAAAACAAACAAAAAGGAATGATACCTGATACCTATTCTAGGATCTAACGTTTTAAATTTAAAATTTTTAAATTTTAAACATTTTTCTTAGTCCCAAATAAATAAAGGTAAAATCTCTTTTGGGATCTAAAAGAAGGACATATATGTAATATATACATTTGCAATATGCTTTTTCTGAAAAAGCACTCATTTAATATATTCACCTAAAGCTTACTGAAATTGAAAGCTGTTAGTAATTAATTTTTTGTTGTTTTTAATTTCCTTTTTAAGTCATGGATAATAAGCTGTAAAACTCAGATAACACTTCACAACATAAATTTAGATTCACTTGCTAATCATAAATATTACATATTATTATTATGAATTTATAATAACAAAGTTCATTATAAAATCAAATGATCCAATTATAAAACCAGTTTTATCTTCTACATGATATTTCTTATCCGCAGAAAAGAGAAATTAGCACATGACTATTATCAAGGTACAAAACAAAAACAAATACAGGACGCGTGATGATTAGAGTACCCTCGTTCCACCTCCCCCTAGGCTAGTACTGTTAGTCCTGACTTCATTTCCTACCACTTAACTGCAAAGCATTGTTATAAGCAATATAAACGTTGGCTCTAGGAAATTTTTATGATTATAGTAAATTCTAGAAGTTCTTAAATCTTGCAATCACAAAAGCAGTCCCCAGAGGAACTGGTCAGAGCAGGATGCTACTCAGCGCGCGCTCAGCGGCGCCGGAGTTCTGTGGACCAGCGCCCGACGAAGCGCGTACTCACGGTGCACACGCGGAGCGCTCCAGAGGTGCCGCGGCTGCAGGTCCTGGGCCGGGACCCTGCTGTCTGTCTGCCCCGCGCCCAGCTGACAACTGTCCGCGGGGCGCTTCCTCAGACTCTTCAAGTGCTGCTCCACTTCGGCCAGCAGGACAGCTTGTATCGCTTCAGTTACCTGCAAAGTCGTTTGTTTGTTTTTTTTTAATGAGTTGCAGTGTTTGTAATGTGATTACAAATGCTTAGGACACTTGTAAAAAACCCAAAGCTCAGAATCTGGTTTGAACTGGCTTTCTAGAAGTTATATTTTCTACTCTGCTCAAAGCGGCCTCCAAAACAGCTGGGATGAGGGTAGTAACTTTGGTGATCAAACTGTCTTGTACATGTGGTGTTCTAACAGGGACACCTGAGAGTTTCCCGCTCTTCTAACTAAGCTATTCTCATTTTCGTCAGAAGGTAAAGACAATTATACTGTTTCTAAAGACAAGGTTAACACATCAAAATATGTGTAGTTCTGAAGCATTATTTAGCTCAAAACACTGAATTTAAACTACTTTTAATACAAAAGGTTAAGGAAAGGACTTCGACAATAAACAACGTGCAGTGCAGTAGCCTCTGTGGTCTTCTGCAGGTTACACTGCGGAGCCCTGGTGCCCAGCACACTGAGCTTGCAGTACCTCGCTTTACAGCGAGGAGCAGGGACAGCTGCATGGACAGACAGGGTGCACAGGCCTCTGACCCTTGACTCCAGACCACTTCTGAGGAGTCCGAGCTCCTCTGAAGCTTCCGTCCTCGCCTAGAGACCAGTCTTGGGTGCTGAGAGGGGCTGGGCAGATTGCTGTACAGAGCATGCTCAGCCCACACCTGTCCATCAAGGGCCTGGACCCCAGACCACAATGTCCAGGACTGGCTTGGTCATCACAATGGGTGGCCAGCCACATGCTCCCCGGGGCATGTGGCTTCCCTCAACCTGAGATATGATATCTTGTAACAATGTAAATATATAGATTTATGCAATTTCATTTAACATTTTAATTATTAGATTTACGTGCCATGACTTTACATTTTTTAACTGTTGACTTCCTTACAGTTATCATTACTAATGCATAGTATTATAATCAATGTATCATCAAAAATTAAGCAATAACAACAACGAGATAAAATATATTCATCGTAACAAGTAGGATACTCAGAGTCACAACAGATGAAAGTGAGTATTAAGTGACACACACCCAACCGGAAGTAACGTAAGCGCTTCAGGCTCGGCAAGAAAGCAATAATCAGTATTACATCCAGGGAGAAGGGCAACGCGGTAAGCATGTGATAATCTTATTACAACATCTGTATGCAGAAGGCACTCAATAAATGCTATTCTGCATACACTAAACATATAAAGTGTGGCAAGTATAATTTATTGATAGCTTTTAACTGTCCGTGCTTATGTCTTTCTAATATATAAATGTAGCAGATAAATTTTGTTGAGTGAGAATTGGTAGGATAAAATTTTCCCCAATAAAATATAAAATTTTTAGACACATTTTATATAACTTTGTGATTTTAACAATGACCTCGAGTTGGGCACTATGCCTATCAAGCTGTCTTCTAAATGCATAGAAATGTATCTGAAAAGACAGCATTATACTTTATGAGGTATGTGCAGAGAACCAAAGCAAATTTCCAAGGCCACTGGCTAGAAAGAGGTGTCCACAACCCAGGCCGGACGTTACCTGCACCCAGTGTTCCCAACACACGGTGAGCGCAGCATTTCTGACGGTGCTGCACTGGCCCTGGGAAGGCTGAGCACTGCCACACAGCCCAAAGGGACTCAGGAGCCCCATGCTCTCGGGGCTGCAACATCCAGACAGCCCATGACAAAGCCCCTGGCCAGGCACAGCTTGCAGCTCGGGCCAGGCTTTCCCACCCGTGGCAGCTCCCTGAGGGCATGATTTGCACCACTGGGCTGGTTATAAAAACCGGAGAACTCGGGTCGGTGAGATGGCTCAGCGGTGTAAGCGCCTGCCTTGCAAGCGCGAGGGCCCGAGTTCGACTCCCGGAACCCACATACCAAAAAAGGGCTGGTGATATCGCTCAGCGGCATGGGCGCCTGCTGGTGCACGAGGTCCTGAGGTCGACCCCTGGTACCCACAAAAAAAAAAAAAAAATAAACGGAGAACTCGAGTGCGGTGCCTGAAACAAGCACTTGACAGATGGCGCCACCCTCTTTCCAGGATCCATCTTTATGCTGAGTGGTTCATGTAACTGGAAGCTAAAGACAGAACATCCATACAAACTCAGGAAGCTGCATAATAGCTCCTCCTCACCTCAACCTTAAAGGCAAACACTCCATCACCACCTAATGCTCCTAAAATACATAAAAAGTGAATTTAAGCTCATGTGATTCAACTACCTGCGTAAGTCAACAGTGTTAGGAAGAATTTTAGAGGGAAAAAAAATGAATTTTAGAGCTAGGTAGGTGTGGTGGAACAGACCTGTGATCCCAATACTCTGGGAGGCTGAGGCAGGAGAATTGCAAGTTCCAGCCAAGCCTGGGCAACTTAGTGGCTTAGCTAGACTCTGTCTCAAAATGAAATATAAAAAGGGCTGAGGATGTAGTTTAGTGGGAAGGCCTGGTTTAACCCCCATTACCAGGAGAAAAAATAAAAAAAAAAAACAAAGAACTTAGGCCTAGTTATTGAGGCATTTCAATAAATACCTGCAAGAATCTCTGTTGCTCTTGAGGGATTTGGAAAGTCTCCCTCCCACTTTATATATGAGGAAGATAAAAAAAAAAAAAAGCCAACAACAAGTAAAATCTATTGTCCAGCATCATGCGCAGGGTGGGTGGCCGAGACGGGAGGGTTCCTGTGAGGTTAGTAAGTGCTCTGCTCACGTCTCTTCCGTTGCCAGCATATTAGATGCGGTCACTGCATCAAAGACCCTTAAGGGTCCATTAATCCAAACATGCCCAAACCACATCAAAATGCAGTTGAAAGTTAAGTGACCTACAAAAGACCTTTGCATTTTGTTGAGTCCTTTTTCTTAAGGAGTTTTTCCCACTTCAGAAATTCTTCAGCTACTGGGGTAAGAAAATCTCACCTTTAAAACTAAACCCTTTGGAGGCGACTGCTGATCTGCTGGTAAGTCAGCATGTCCTGGGGTTCGCTGGACTGTTACAGAGAGTGTCTTATCACCATCCATCCATCCACCCATTCATTCATTCATTCAATAGTTCTTGGCCAGCTACTGTCACCCCTGGTTTGTGGGCCATCAGTGTAAGGATCAGTGAGACCAACAAGGCCCTGCCCTCAGCAAGGTGACACAACAGGGAGAAGACAGAGAACGAGCAGGTGAATGAGGACACAGTGTCACTTCTATGAAAAGCAGCCACAGCGAGGAAGACAGAGCCAGTAATGGGACAGTGGCAGAGGCATGGGGGGGGTGCAGAGTAGCCAGAGAAGACCTCCCCGGCCAGGCAGATTCAGGGCAAAGACCTAGACGAAAATGAAGGAAGGAAAACTCAAGCCTGAGAGTACAGCAAGACCCTGAGGAAATGAGCTGTATTTGGTCCAGAAACACAAAGAAAGCCGAGGAGGCCACAGCAGGGCGAGAACGGAGCGGAGGAATGATGAGAGAGGAGGCTGCAGCAGCGTGGCCAATCCCGTGGAAACTGGTGGATGACAGTTCCACACTGTCATCCCAACCGGGGGCATTTGGTCTTAGGGTGTCAACTAAATTCTGTTTCCCTGTATCCAAGAACAAACACCTGTAACTGGAGATACGGCTGCTGTCTTATAAGTGTGCTATTCATCAAGCTCACGAAGCGGGGTAAAATTCCCCCGAAAGGTCACTTAGTGAGTGATAGGTATTTACTGTGCCATGCATGAAGCTGCAGCAGGTTCTAGAACCCAAAGAAGCTTTAGAAGAGGAAGAAGGACTCAGACCCTGAAGAAATCAGCTCTCCAAATCAGCTCCCAGATCAGGAATTCTCAGGATGGAAAATGTTTCCTGATTTCACATAAACAAATTCCCAAGCAAAGGGACCTCCATGTCTGGGCACATTTTGAAAGGAAAAAACAGACAACTCTGTCTCCAACTGAAACCCTATCGGGCAAGAAGCCACCTGTGATGGCATGAGCCACTGCCCCCTTGAGCCCACACGTGGGTGACAGCTGATGTCTTCCCATCCCTGTCCCTGCACTCAGCCATCAGCAGGAGTCTGGGGAGCCCACTTGAGGAGGACAAGAGGTGCTGCTCATGTGCACCCCCATGGGAAGGGTTCCAACGAACCTTGGCACCAAGGAACTTCCAGTAACTTTCCAAGCACGAAGGAGCCCGTACCTGCACAGACTGGTCTCGCCAGCAAGAGATCAGCTTCACAAGGGAAAGGTCGGCCTCGGGCGTCGGAGAGTCAGTCTTACCTAGAAATGCACAGAACATGTTTACATCTCCAGGGTTCAGACTGATGGAACCCATGGTCCCTCACCCCGCCACACATTAGAACCACCAGGAGGGCCATCTTCCACAACACAGGACAATGCCCCAGGGAGCTGTCTTCCAGACTCTGATGCAGGGTTGTGGGGGGAGGCACTCATGCTCTGTGAAAGTGTCCCAGGTGATTTTCACTACAGCCAGTGTCAAGAAACATAAAACAATTACACTAATGCAAGTTCACATCCAATCACATCCACTTGCAACTTCGGAAAACAGCAAGCTCTCCAGCCCATTCAGTCACTGCTTCTGCTGACAGACGGCTTTTAGAAGGGGCACCCCAGGTACAGTATTTGCTCACGCCGCAGGATGCGGACTTAGGAAATAATACTGTGAGTGAATCCTTCCTTTCCCTTTACCTCCTGTCTCCATATTATTAAAAGCCAACACAAACCCGTGTCTGCCTAGTCTTTACCTGCACTTGAAGTGCTACAAAGGGAGCCTAACTAGTAGGAGGTTACTGCAGCGCTTCGGTGGGGTGGTCAGAGGACAGGCGGGCCTTCTGGCTAGGGCAGGTAAGCAATTCCTCGTCTCTGCAGACACATCTGTGTTAACTCTCATATTCTAATCCCTCTCCTGGCATTATTAAAAGGCAAAAACTGAGTAACTAACCCCACTGAATGCCACATGCAAGGAGAAGGCAACACCCAGGGGGGCCCGTGCAGGAGGAACAGTGTTAGCCCAGATGTGAGCAGTGACCCCACAAAAGGCAATAGAGCGGGAGGGCAGAATGGGGCTGGAAGGGAACGCAGCCCCTTTGCTGCATGAAGTGTGGCCACACCTGAGTCCTCCGAGCCCAAGGATCCCGGGTTCCCTGATTGCAAAGCAGGGCTCCTTCCGCTGTACAGGGTTCTTCGTGTGTTAGTGGGCTGGTATACAGAAGCCCCCGGGCACACGCTCCCACACGCCAGGCACGCCACCACCAAAAGCTCTTCACAGTCTCCTGCTTGGAGACATCTCAGGCTTCTTTCCAGTCTCCTACAGGGCCCTCTGTGCACGGCTGTTCAGTGCACGCCACTAACCAGGCCACGTTCTGCACCACATGCACCTCAAGCCTGCACCCTTCTCCTTTGCAGTCATGGTAAGGGGGGCTTTGGAAGGGGCAAAAGCCACTCGGGATACGTAAGTACCACGCAGTGAGCGGATCTTGGACCTCAGCATGTTGCATGCACCTGCCTCAGCACTGTGTATTCACTATACAGCCTTTACTTCAATTTCACTTGTCCATTTTATTCATACACTTAAGTCAAGAATTGTTTGCTTAATTCCCTGCAGTCGTTGTTCTAGGAACTGCAGCAGTGACTAAAACTGTCGAAAACAGAACCCCATGGAGCCCATATTTCAGCAGGAAGAGACAGATGACAAAAGGGAGTGACATTTATTTATCAGGGGGTGAAAAAGATCCAGGAGAAGAGCTCACCAAGGAAGGGGTAGGTGCTGGGGAGCAGCGGGGGCTTCGCAGGGACTGAGAGGCCTTGGGGGAAGATGTGGAGGACGAGGGTGGGTGGAGAGAGGCAGGTGGGGCCAGGAGGGGGCGAGGAGGAAGAAGGTCCAGGCAGGGCACAGCCAGTGAAGGTCCTCAGAGCTGCTGGTCCTGCTGGTCAGGGAGGAGAGGTGAGCGTAGCCCTTGGAGAGCAGCAGATGCCACAGGACGAGGACTGCAGCTCCAAGTCCAGGTGGGAAAGAGCCCCACGGCAGGTTGTAGGTAGAAGGACAATGATGTGACTTAGTTCCTAACAGAGTACTCTGGCTGCTCGTTGGGAAGTGTGGGAGCTGGGACAGGGAGTGGGAAGGCGTGCAGAAGCCCTGTGAGCGTCCAGGAGAGGCTCCAAGGGTGCCGGAGGTGCCCACCTGGGAGGTGGGAGGCGCCCCATGCTGAAGGGGGAACCCACATGGTCACTAGGCGACTGGGTGTGGGATAGGAGTGGAAGAGAAGTTAAGAAATGATAATAGTTTCTGACGTGAGCAGATGGAATGACAGAATTGTCACCTGCCAGAGGCCAGCGGCTGGGACAGGCAGGTGGGGAAATGTATTGGCCCTGGGTGTGGAAAGAAAACCTCAACACTGAGGTCCTTACTGAGAACTTAAGGCTGCTACTCAGAAAAGCAACTTTCTGAAACAGCAATGAAATGATCTAGTACAGTAATCCAGTGTTTGATAATACAGACAGTAGTGAAACGAACCAATAAATTACATATGGTCTTAATTTAATCTACTTCCTTTGTTGAAGTTTCACATTTCCAGGGACTTAAAAAAAATCCTTTGATGCAATCTATGTTTTATATGATGTTACTTATTTTAGCATTGCTATCCAGTTATAGAAGTATTAATATTAATTATTTTATTTCATAGGAAAAAGTAAATCAGATCATATCTATGTCTATAAATTCCTTACCATTTCTTAAGTGACCACAGAAGCTTGGAATATTCAAAATATCATTCACAGGACTCTTCACTTTATGTGTAGATTCCACCTTGAAGGATCTGTTGGGAAAGAAAGATTTAAAGGAGACTAACTAAGAAGTATGAAAATTACTTTGAGAAAATAAATTGAAGCTATAGGTGCATAGCTGTGTTAACAAAGTTGGAAACTGAACATGGATTATTTTGGGCAATGTTTCCCCGTTAATCTCTTTCCTGAATCTCAGTTCCCAACTTGCTCCACCTCAAATCTTTTTTTTTTTTTTTTTGTGGGTACCGGGGGGTCAACCTCAGGACCTCGCGCACCAGCAGGCGCCCGTGCCGCTGAGCGATATCACCGGCCCTTTTTCCGTATGTGGGTTCCGGGAGTTGAACTTGGGCCAACGCGCTTGCCAGGCAGGCGCTTATGCCGCTGAGCCATCTCACCGGCCCCTCCACCTCAAATCTTAATCCCAATTGAACTGCAAATCTTCGCTTACCAGGTATTTCTGTGACCCATCTCTTAGGACGTGACTGCCAGCACCACCAGGCTGCTGGGGTCTCCAGCTGCCCTCAGGACGACCTCAGAGGCCTCCTGCTTCTCGTCCTGCCACCAAGCCTACAGTGACTTCTGAGCCCCTGCCACCCAGTAAGAGGTGTGGCACAGTCAAGTTCGTTGGAAGGCTTTGGTGTGACACATCTGATATATACTGTTTTGATTTTTCAAAAACAATGGGGCTCAAACAGTAGCTCAGGTTTGGAGTCAATGCTTTAGACGGGCAGTCCCTCATCCTCACACCGCCAGGGTGCCACCTGTTTGTTTTAACAGAGAGATTTTTAAAGAATTGACTAGTGCGTGGCGACAACATAAAGGTCCTGCAAGGGAAGGTGTGCTCAGCAACGTGGGCTCCCGATAGGGACCCGGACACAGCCGTCTGTCCTGTACGGGGCGGACTCGGGCACAGGTAACTAAGGCTCAGGTCCTCTGCGGATCACAGTCGGGAAGACAAACTGTGCTAGCAGCCCAAGGGTTAGAACTGGGAGAAACCCTAGCCACACCCTTCTCTCCCAGGTTATTTTGTAAACAGAAGAAAGTAAGGCCAAGACGCCAAGTGACTTCCCTGTCACATAGCTAGTGTGACAACCAGACTGGGAGTAGGCCCCAGGCTCAGACTGCGGGACAACCGTTTTGTTTCATCTTACTTTGGTGCTGTGTGATTTTTCTTAATAACAGGAATGAAGATTTTTTTTTTAAAGCCTACCTGAAATTTAAAAAATACAATTAAGCCCTTAAAATGAGCAAAAGAAAATAGAAAATGAACAAAGGAAAAGAAAATAAATTAAAACTGCATATTTGAATCATAAACATCTACCAGTCTGTTTTCTGTTTATTAGGGCCAGCACACTGAAAATTAAAATCTATATAACCCAGGAGCATTGTAACAGATAAAAGGGTAATGTTGAGTCCTACAAAGCCCTGTGGACCGCCAAGGGCTGCAGGCTCCCCTCGGGCAGTAGCTCTGTCTGCCCAGCACCTGGCACAGGCTTTGGAGCTGAGCTCTCATTGGCACCGGGAGGGTCAGGGCCATCGGTCTCCACGCACCATGGGCGACTCACACCGACACAGGCTTCCTGTTGTGGTCACCACCCTGACGTTCTCTTTACTCTGATCACCTACACTGCTTATTTATACTACCAGTGTTTCCCCTATTCCTTTTTCTATTTTAGTGTTTTCTGTACAGCATTTTTATCTTTGGATGACTTGCTATCCAAATCATACTGTTAAAATATGTTCTCTGTCGGCCACTGCTGGGGACTTGGTTTGTTAAGTAAGCACTTAGTGAACCTAGTTCAGCCCTTAACAGCGGACTATGGAAAACCATATGAAATGTTTTCGGGGGAGAAGGAACCACACAGAGCCATGGTCAGCAATTCACCAGGCTCTGGGATTAGACTGGGGACCACTCTTGTATCAGCCTCAGGAGCGGAGTTAACCTTGGCTTTCTTTCTATAAGCTTCAAGGTCCTCATTTGTACAATAAGCAAAATAATGATACCGATGTCCCAGCTTTACTGTGCATGTTAAATGTACATAAAGATATTACACAGTGACTGGCAAACATTAAACATTTGAACAACAATAGCCATCACCGATACTAAACTACTTCCCATGATGCACTAGTGGGGAGTCCACATCAAAATAAACTCAACAGGACGACTTGAGATATGAGACTTTCAAACATTTCTGCTCCTGATAGTGTACGAGGCATGTATTATCAGCTTTTCCTTGAATATTTTTGTTCACACTTAATTCATCTGACTCATTGCCTGTCTGGCACTGTGACTGTACATATTAGGATAACGATGAATATTTATTGAATGTATGAATCTCAACCCTAACGAATTTATGGGAAGGTTTTAAGTGTGTTTTGAACTACAGAAGTTGCTGCATATCTACCCCCACCAGAAGGAAGGAAGGAAGGGGGCAAGGCAGGCAGGCAGAGAGCTGAGTAGAGCACGTAATGCCCCGAATTGGAACGAAGTCTCCAGGTGCGCCTTACCTGTCAACTTTACAGGCCAATTCCAAAGGCGCGTTAACTAATTTATTAACTGCAAACAGTCTGCTCAATAAGTAAGTGATGGCGTTTGACTCTTGCAAACCATCACAGTCGTTTTCCAGTCCTCTTGCTGTTCCTAAATGGCTTGGCAGAGTGGCTGTGTATTTACTCGACAAGTGCAAAACTTTCCTGGAGAATAAATTCACCCTCGAGTATTCTGTCTTCGCCTCCGTGTTGCATAAATCCCCACCCGGCAGCATCAGCGAGAAGTGGGCCTCGTCGGAAGCCAGTCCTAAGGACACGGGTCCCTGCGGCTGGAAGACGCCGAGATGCCCGACGCAGAGGCGGTCTAGCTCCGCGTCCACGCCCCAGGGCAGGAGGCAGGACAGGAGCAGCCTCGCCGCGTCCAGAGTGCGGCCGGCGCTCGCTCTGCGTGGCAGCTGAGGACGCGTCTTTTCGGAGCTCTTCGTCTGCTTCTGCCACTTGACGGCGCCGTTTTCCCCCGCGACCGTGACGGCGTCGTCGCCTTGGGCCAGGCCCGCGCCGGCCGGCGGGGCCCCGGGCCAGGCAGCACCGCAGGCGGCTCTGCCCCTCCTCGCGGCGGGCGTCTTCCCGCCCACCGTGCTGCGCGCCCTCCGCAGCAGCTCGCTGCCCTGGAAGGAGCCCGAGGGGTCGGCGTCGCCGGGTGGAGCGGGCAGCAAGAGCTGCAGGAGGTTTTCCAGATCGAAGAGAAGGACGTGGAGGCCAACGCCGCTGCATGTCGTCCTCACGGGTAAGACGGCAAAGGGCCTCGGGGAGGGCCCGGCGTCCGCGGCCTGCGGGGACAAGTGCGCGTCAGAGGTCTCGCCCTGTGAAAGGTCCCATGGCGTCAGCGCGCGTGAAAAGGGGGGTGGACACGCAGCTAAGGACGAGACCCGTCAACTCTTTGTCGTACCTATTAAAATTCTTTCTAAATTGCATGTTGAATACACTAATGTTCTTTGAAAACTTCCATTTTCCCTCAAAGTCTTTGCCCCCTGTTCGCCTGAGCTAGACCCCGGGCTCGCACGGCAGCAGCCCAATGTCCTGCGCTGCAACTCGCATCTTCCAACCACAGTCATGGAGACAAGAGGAAAAGCGGTGTTGAAAACTCAGACCAACGGTTAGAACACCCCTAAAAATCTAGGAATCATTTTAACATGATGGTTCTTCCATATCTGTTTAAAATTTTAAATTATTAGAAATGACCTAAATGTTAACCAGTATCAGATCGATTTCAAAGACAAAACCAGAACACTTACCAGGGAGCCTCGCGTTGGATTTTGTCGCAGAGATCGGCGCAGTGAGTTCCCGGAATTCACTCACCTCCCTGCTACGCCGGCCTCCCTGAACGCCCGCCCCACACCACCGTCTGTCCTCTTCGTAGCGCTGCGACGACCGACACTCCAGAACAGTCACTTGCTCCCTGTGTCTTCCCCGCTAGCATTCAAGCTCTGCCTTTGGGGACGTTTTCTACACGGTTCCTCCCAGCGCTTACAAAATGGTGCTGCTAGGCAGCTTCAAGGCGTATACTTGTTGCATCAACAGTTTGCATACTTACACAGTGAAACAGCATGCAAACATTTTAAAATGATGATGTAATCTACATTAATCGCTAAAAAAAGATGTCTGGCAAGGGCAAGGCCGTGGGTTCGATTCCTGGTACTGAAAAAAAAAAAATGTCTGTATAGCACACAAAAAAACTCCTTTTGTAAAATTATGTGTGTACATGATAAAGGATGCTTTATAATACTGACACACATAACACACACACACACAAGATATGCACCAAAATAGTTACTTGAGAAGAGGGAATTAATTTGGTCTTTGTTTATATTTGAAGGGTTTTTGTTTATTGATTTGATTTCCTGAAATTTGTATAGTGATATTTTTATTTCATAATCATAAACATTTTAAAACTCATTAAAATTGTAAATAATAAAAGTGGGGAAGTATAAAAAGCATCTTTTTCCACAAATAAGATAATACAAAGATTATATAATTATTAATAAATGATTTTTGCAAGTCAGTAATAAAGCATATCATACAACTGAAAAATGTTTAAAGAGCATCAATGGCAATTCACGAAGAACAATATTCAAATTAAAATATGAAAAGTGCTTACCATAAGTAGTAATCAAAGAAAAAAAATTAAGATAATTCCATTTACTTCCTGCTAATTTAGCAGAGATGTTTTCTTACATTATTTTCTTGTGTGATGCTTACTAATGTAAAGTAACATGTAAAACATATTTTAGTCTTCTTCGGACTATCAATGTAAAACAGAAATGCTTCATACCAAGAAACATGGGCTAAGCTGTGCAGTACCATTATTCATAATTACTCCAAACTAAAAACAAAAACCCATCCACACTAGACTAGAAAGAAATGTTGCAATGGAAAAATATTCAATGAAAATGAAAGAACCGCCGCCGCCTTCAACCACATGTGCGGCAGGCAGCACCCTCCCCAACACAGTGCTGGCCGACAGACAGGAAAGAAACTGAAGAACGGGGCGGGCTCGAGACTTGATGTGGGTGTTTGTCTGCACCAGTCCCTCCAGATGAAAGTATTTATGCTGTAGCATATAAACATATACTAATAAAAAAGGGAGACAAATAAAAAAATTAGCTGTACCATTTCATTCCTGTTAGTTTCACACAGTGGGAGCAAACAAAAGAGTCGGACTTAGGGATGTAGGGGCAGAGTGTGGTTGCCTCTGGGGACGCGGACGGAGCTTGTGCAGTGCACACGTAGGCTCGTCCTTGACCTGCTGAGTATGGGGCACAAGCGCACCTCAACAATTCACTGAGTGGCGCGTTTCCCTGTGCTCTGCGTAGCTTTTATATGTGTTCTCCACTTCATAAGTAAATAATGAAAGAAAGAAGGTAATAAAGAATGACCTGTATTAGGAATACTAGCAAAATTCTCCTTCAGATTAAAAAGCAGAATCTGCCGATTTTATACTTCTGCCCACTGTCAGAGATAACCAGTATTTTGAATTTTATGTTTGCGACTTTGTTTTCATTTAGCATCTTACCGTTCACTATTTTGGCTTTCATGTGAATGTGCTATGAAACTATTTATAATTTGATTTGCACTATTTGTGTCGAATGCTATGAGGTTCTCATTTGGGAATGATTACAACTTCTGTCATTTTCAAAGTGTACAGTGTGTATACTGTGAAGTATGCAGTATGCTGACTATGGTTTATCATTGCTTTCCAGCGGCTATTTAAATTATTTTTAAGATTTGTTGTTACAAAAAGAACAAATGCTACACAAATCTTCTGGTAAGACTTGCAGTGGACATTTGCAAAAGTTTCTAGAGCAACGCCGCTGATTCCTAGAACATGTGTGGCTTCCACACTTCGGATCATCCCAACTTGTTACCACAGGCAGTTGCAGCAATTGGTGACTGGTAATTGCAGAGCAATGCGTAAACCATTTCCACTGCTTCACGTAATTCACTAACACAGGCTTTCTTGTTTTTTATTGATACAAGGAATATAAATTGGTATCCTTTGTAATTTAAATTTCTTTAATTATTACTATTTACTGTCACAGCAATATTTTATTGGTCTCTTTCATTTGTTCTATATTGTAAATATTTATGCCCTTTTATAACTTTTCTCTTTCATATTGATACCATATTATTTATTTGCAAAATAATCTTTTGTTAGTTATGTGTTCCAAAAACATATTCCCTATTTGTGACTTGTTACAGTTATGTAGTGTTTTGTGATGAACACTGAATCCATCTCTCAAATTTAGGAAGCACTTTGAAGAGTATACCTTTTGTGTTTTCTTAAAGAAATACTTGCTAACCAGAGGAAATAAAAATGTTTATGGTTTGTACAACATTTTAAAATCTTTAAAAATTTGATTTTTCATTGTTGTGTTTGATTTGCAATAGGAAACAATTTTCATGTTTTTCTATTTTGATGTCCAACTGCTCCAATGTTGTCTGCGAATTTCCCCTTCTTCACTGATCTCTATTACCTGGAGCAAAATCAACTTGTCTATTTCTACAGAATACTACATCAGGTGACAGTGCTAGGAAAAACTTAGTATCTGCTTGGTAGATTCCCTTACCTTAGTCTCCCTATGATCTGTTTCATGTAAATTGGAGAACATCTGTTAAACTCCAGATTATATCTCCCACTTATTTCAATCATAATTTATTTTGATAGTTTTTGTTCAAAAGGATAAATGTGCAGAAGGATGTCTGCATTATTTGCTTATTACTCTGTGGCACCTTTAACTGAGTCCTTTTTCATCTCTGTTTTTGTTATCTCCTTTGTTTCTTGCTAGAAGTTTGTCAGTTTTGATAGTCCTTTCAACGAAGCAACTCAACTTTGTTTAGCCTGTCAGTGGGATAATGTGTTTCTTGAAAGACAGTTTTGCTGAGCACACAACTTGGGCTTAGCTCATTTTCTCCAGAATTCTTGAAGGCATTATTCTGCAGTCTCTCAACCTCCTTTGATGGGTGGAGAGTCAGCTGCTATTCTGTCACTCCATCTGTCTTTTCTCTCTAACGGTTTTTTTCTTAGATCCTTTGTCTTTAATATTCTACAGCAAACTAAGAGTCTTCTAGGTGGGGTTGTTTCCCCCAATCTTCCATTATGTCTGAGTGCAATTCCCACTTCCCATGAATTTTGTGGACTGGTCAGACTTATGCTTCTGACCCTGACCAGGACACTGTCAGATGTTGCCAGAGGTCCTGTGCCCCTCCCCCACTTCTCCTCGCTCTCTCTCTCTCTGGGGCAGGGACACTGGTCAGTGCTGGACAATCTCTTCAGCATTTTTCTTTTAGTTTGCCAATATTCATTTCACTGTTTTTAATGCAGCAATTTCCTCATGCCCTGAGTTTTTAATTTTTCATTTTATATTTTTAATTTCCTGAAGTTCTATTTGGTCCTTTGAAAAGACAAACTAGTCATTTTTATAGTCAATTATTTCTTAATCACATTTTTAAACTCTTATTTTTTTTTCAACATGCTTATTTAATATTCTGTATCTGTAATTCCAATTTCTAAAATCTCGTGACTATGACTACTTTTTATTCTGCTACTGCATTCCTGTTTCCTTCTATGTGTTGTGACTGTGTGTGTGTGTGTGTGAAATACTGTCACTGAGGATTCCTTGGGACATGAGGTGAAATCACATTCTTTAAGACTGGATGCAGGGTTGTGACCGCCAGGGACACCGGGTATGACCTACCAACCAACCATCTCTAAGCAACATTTGCCTTTAAAAGCTTTCCCTTCTCACAGAGAGTGTGAATTGTGACACATGTTACAGTTTTCACTTCTCAGACAGAACTACTTTAGTCAATCCTTCTAGGGCAGAGGGCAGCACAGCCAAATATTTTCTTTCTTTGTGTGGAACACGTCGCTTGTCTTGGTCCACTTTTCCACTGGACAAGCAGCTGTGAGGGGAGATGGGTTCATGCGGCAGCCTCTAACACGCTCAAAGCGTGGGGCTGTCTCGCTATCTAATCCCCTGTGTGCTGGCTGATGTCGCCACTGGAAGTTCTCAGGTATTAACCAGTGCTCCTGCAGCTTTCTCCCAACCTGTCTGCAATCGTGTCCCTATTTTGTTTTTTTACTTCTGAAAGTGTCCTTAAATTTCTTGGTAACTCAGTTGTGTGTTGTTTTAAAAGACAATTTTAGGGCCGGTGAGATGGCTCAGCGGTTTAAGCGCCTGCCTTACAAGCGCGAGGGCCCGAGTTCGACTCCCGGATCCCACATACGAAGAAAGGGTCGGTGATATCGCTCAGCGGCACGGGCGCCTGCTGGCGCGCGAGGTCCTGAGGTCGACCCCCCGGTACCCACAAAAAAAAAAAGACAATTTTAAAAGTAGTTTTCTTATTATTTTCAGAAATTTGAGTGGGACCAATGGTCAGACTATTAGCCCATAAAAAGATACAAACTGGGTTTGTACAGAGCATTAAAAATTGAAATACTGCTTTGATAGTAGAGAAAATGAAACTCCTATCTCATGGGAAAAATATAAATCAGTACTTATTTTATGGAGGGCAATTTGGCAATGTGTATCAATAACCTTAGAATATTATGTACCTTTTAATGTGGACATTCTTTAAAAATAATGTATACTAAGGGATAATTATCCTAAAGGATAATTATAAAGATGCATAAGATTGTATAAAAATAATGTTCACTGCAGAATTTTCTATATTATTAAACTAAAAATAACTTAAATGTCCCATAATATGGGTTTGGCTAAATATATTATCGTATTTGTGCACAGTGAAATATTTATGGTTATTTAAAAACAACTCTTTATAAATATATAATCTCATGGCAAGAAATTTGCAGATACTGCTGATGAAATAATTTGTATTTTTAAAAATACAGTTCCTTTTGCAGGTTTCTCAAATGTTTCCTTTTGATTATATCTATTTTTTAAATTTCTATAAAAATTATATTTTGCTTTATTAAATTAAAGCTTAAAAGAGCAGTAATCAAACTCGCAAAAGGAAATGTCAATAATACATTAAGGCTCCCTAAGTATGTTTAAGTTGTGCCATGGTTTGGATCTTAAATGTCTCCCAATGTGCTACAGACTTGGTCCCAGCCTGCTGTGCCACTGGGAGGGGGCAGAACTTTTAGGAGGTGGGGCCTGGTGGAAGGAAGTGAGGTCACAGGGGCATGGCCTTGAAGGGATGTTGAGACCTAGGTCACTTCCTCTCCCTCTGCTTCCTTGTCACCATGAGATAAGTAGCTTTGCTCCCTGCATGTCCCTGCACTGACAACACAGACCCTAAAACAGCAATGCCAACCATCCGAGCATGGCCCAGAACCTCCGAAACCATGAGCCAAAGTAAACCTTTCCACTTCATAAGATTTTGTTTTACCTTAGGTATCTTTTCACAATGATGGAAGGCTAACTAATACAACATGTATCATCAGAATCATCGTGGTACTAATAATAGCACATAAACGAAACCAGAAGAACAGAATTCAGGAGACGGTGAGTGAGCAGGTCCACGCCCAGGGAATGGGGTGCCGCACCCACATATGTGCAGCACCGTGTACACTCTGTGGAGCTGGACAAGGGCTGAGGGACACTTTCACAGCCTGATGAGGGCAGGGCAGGGGTAAACAGGGGAAGCCACGAGGGTATGAAGCAGGCCCCACTCTTCAGGACGGAAGTCTGAGCAGAAGTAATAGCACGACTGATATCTGCAGGAGTGAAAATAAATGAACTGAGGAATGTGGGGACAAGAAAATTCCAGGTGACAGGCGGAGCATGGGGCGAAGCTGGAGGAAGTGGGAAGGCGTGAAGACAGCAAGAACCACGGGAAGGTGAGTGTGGTGGGGGTGGAGCTCCGGAAGTTAGGGGAGGAGCGAGGCAGAAAAGACAGGACAGATACAACAAAGACTCTGTTCGGTTTTAGATTCATTCCAAGAGCAGTTACGACCCTTGTTGGATATTCAGGCAAGGACGTCTGATATCAGGAGACCACTATGAAGTGGCTCTGAGCAGGATTTAAAATTAATCAATTGGCTTTCTATGTTTACTGTGAGCCTGTCCAAGGCCTAGGCCCCTTGTCTGGAGATGGGCAGCAGATTCATAGTAAGTGAACCTCTGTGAATCACTGGTCCTGGCTGAGGCCTGTAGTGGCCTGTGATGCCCTGACACCTCAAAGGACAAGACAAGGTTACAGCTGAAGATGCCTGGCTCCAACCCCAATTAACTAGGTAAAGACTTTGCTGCAGGCATCTCACTCCTGCAGTGAAGGTCAACCTGGAGATAATAGTTCTCCTAAATTAACATAATTTATTACTTGGAGAAGTCCTTGAGCCAACTCCCAAGGTCCTGCTCAGGTTCCCGCATTTTCCTCAGTGTCCCCTCCCTTTGTTTGAAAACCAAATAAATACAGGCCACCCAGAGAACTTCTTTGTCTCAGCCCCCAGAGAATCTCTGAATTCTGTTAGAGGGTTTTGATCCTCCTGGAGCCCTAAAATCATACCACTTATCTCATTTATTTAAGCCTTCACCGTTCACTAGGTTGGGAGGTTGTGGGCCTGATCAATCTGCGATAGACATCACCTCTTCACCAACTACAGAGGACAGATTCCTGGTTTATCACACAGGCTCTGCCCTCTCCATACTTCTACTCCCCAAGCTAGAATCTCTTCTGGCCATAGAATCTGCCCCACACCCCCATCACTGTGACAATCAAAATTTTAGCAAAGATTCCTGCAATGATGTACTCCCTGTTCTCATCTTCTTATTTTGTGATCCGCACAGCCACAATAAGTCTCTTATACTGCTATTAAAAAATCACTAAATTTCTGTCCCATAGTATGGTCCCTTATCTCAGTATGACAGTCAGCTAAGTAAGATAGAAATTAATATAAGTCAGAGAGGGACTGGGTTCTCAAAGAAGTTCGTGAAAAATAAAGACATCAGAATTGTGGCCAGAGGCTAAGCTGAAGGCCAGGCCTCAGGATAAAGATGCACAGGTCAGGACTACACGCCCCCCTAACAGATGGGTAATAACTTGAGATTATACTGTGATTAGCACCACCTGGTCCAATAAGCCCAGATAGGCATCAATCGCCCAGGTGAGTAGGTGACCAGAGCATGCGGACCCATCCCTTCCCCAAAACACCTTTGTTCTTTCCATGTGTCCATTGCTACCTGACTGCTTCCCTATTAGACCAATGCTAGCTAAGCAGCTATACTTGTGATCCTATGGGTTGATGGTAGTTTGACCCACGTTGTACTCACATTGTGACTTTTCTGTATAAATTATCCCCGACGAAGGGCCTAGGTGGCCGCCCCCTGGGGACCCCTGCTGGAAATCCAGGAGTTATTCTTTCCTCCTTATTTCCAATAAAACTCTCCTAATTTCCTCCTTTGGTTCACAACTTCATTCCTTGATGTTGTAGGACCACAAACTCCACATGCACATTTGACATCTGACAGGTCGGGAGTTATATCTCTCCTATATCTTCGGGAGCAACTGGAAATTTTAAATTATTTTAAAACCATAACTGTCATTCTAAATTCATCTAACATACAAAAGATGATTTCATTTGCCCATAATTTCATTAACTTCTAAGTATAAACCAATTGCTGTATTTTAATGTTCTATGATTAAATAATAATTCTAGTCTATCATCACTTTTTTACATTTTAGAAATTATATTTTTAAACTCTTGTTACCAAAGGGTCTGAAAATATAATTACCATTATTTTGGAAATAACTAATGTAGAAAAGTAAGAAAGTATGCCTATAATTGTAATTCCTCAGTTTTAATGTTACAGATTGGGCATATACATATTCAATAATGTTTAGCAAAGTCTGTAGTCTATCTTCACTTTGTACACTACCTACACACGTCAAGCATGCTAAATTATGACTGAATGGTCATACAATATGAATATTTTAATTTCAGAGTCATAAAGCATGTTTAAACCATCATTCTAACAGAAGTATTTTGGAAATACCAAGCTAGGTAAACAAAAGTCTAGAACAAGTAATTACATACAAAAAGCATTTCCTTCACTCATTCTGTAGGGCACTGCAGAAATGGGAGGGCTCAGCCTGAATCTTAGCTTCCCGGACAGGTAACCCCGACTGGGCTTTCTGGGCTCGCACGCAGCAAGGGGTGCTGCTATTCTCACCAGCACAGCATCACCCATCTGAAGCTACAGCCTGAGAAAGAGAGGAGGTGCAGTCTCCAGGCAGGAAGGCAAGAGCATAGCTCGCCAGGAAGACCCTTCCCAGCCTCCAGCTGGAGTGGGCATCAAAGGCTCGCGCATCTGCATGTGAATGCATAGGCGGCAGGCAGGGGTTGCCGGGGCCCAGGGCTGTGTTCTTTGTGTGAAGCAGAGGACTTTGGGAAAAGCCACTGAGTCAGAAAGTCTGCTAGTGGAGTCCCAGATGGCTAGCGGGCAGAAATTATTCCTCTGCTACACACACACACACACACACACACACACACACACACACACACACGGATCTTCAATAAATGACAAGTAAAACTAAAGTCGGCAACAAAAGTCAACCTTGAAACAACCCAATACACACAGAAACAGGAAAAATAAAATCATCCAGAAGTCTAGAGGAAAAATGTAGTAAGTGTGAAGCGTAACACACACTCGTAGAGACATTTATTGATCTATATTTTTTTTTCCTTCACCTCACTATGTTCAGTGTGTCTCTTCCTTTTCTACCTGCTTCAGAAAGACAAAATGGTTAAGCAAGACCCGTTTTGCTCCCGCCTGTGAAGGCGGAAATGTACTTTCTAACAACATGTTCTGATAAAACTCTTCAGAACATACTGGATTCCCCACTGAGGTTGTTATAAAAGGAGATGACCTGCCCAGCCTACCACAACCACAAAACACACCGGGAAAACCCGCACTGAGAACCACCCTCCCCGTCCTCTCCTGGTATTGTGCAACGGCACTTCACGCGTGTTTAAATACAAAGCGAAAAGGATCAGTTCCCCAAGATGAATTATTCATTATGTATCAGAAACACATTCTTCTAATAAAAAATAAACACCAATGAGAAAGCATATAGATGGTAGCAGCTAAAACATTTTAGATACTTAGCTTCATTAGTAAATAAAGAATTTACAAGTTGTCCACATGACTCTTTCCGAAATTAAGGAGAAATGAGAGGTGGAAGTGACAGATTTCTTCAGAGTGACCCATGTGGCCAATGGTGAAGCCAGGATTTTCAAATGTGTTTTTTTTTTGTCTTTTTTTGTACCAGGATTTGAACTCACAACCTCGTACTTGCCAGGCAGGTGCTGTACCACTGAGCTATATCCCTGGCATCAAATGTGTGTTTTTCCCAACTACTCTACACAAGACATTCTCCACTATAATTAGCCCAAGAATGGAAAAATGTTTTTCACTTATTAGCATGGGTTATCATTGGCTAAGCATTCATTTTAGGAGATACCTTACATGATGGAGTGCATAAGGAGCCAGAAAGCAAAAATTGACAAAAATCAACTTTTTCAGAACACCAAAAATAACCAATTGTTTGTCACAATCCAAGGATCTTTTCTTTCTTCCTTCCTTTCTTTGAAAAAATGGCTAGTTCTAGTGAGCTTAAGGGTATTTTAATTTGCTGTATTTTCATTGTCTGACTCTGAAAAGCAGGGGTGGCGCAATCAGGGCATCTGTGAAAACAGCTGCCTTTGCCACTAGAGGGAGCACATCGTGTCTGGGGCCCTCAAAGTCACCTCTGGAGCTGGTCACAGTCTAACTTGACTCTCAGTTCCCCCGAAAAGCTGCATTCACTGAGCTCGTCATTATTTGGAAAATTTACAAATACATGGAAATTAAACAACACATTCCTAAGTAATTAATGGATCAAGGAAAAAGTCACAAACTAATGAAAGAAGGGGACCTTCTACTTACCTTACAGGAAAAATGTTTAAAGATTATACAGGAATACCTTCACAATTATATGCCAACAAATTAGAAAATCAAGGTGAAATAGACATAGTTCTAGAAAGCCATAAACATCCAAAATTGGCGTAAGATGAATGGGAAGTCTGAACAGACTGATACCAGCAAAGACATTAAAGTAGTAATTGTACATTTTCCCACTTGGAAAACATGTGGCACATGTTGCTTCACTATTAAATCCTCCTGAACATTTTGAGAAGAGTTAGTCTAGTTCTCAACAAACACTTCAAAAAAAAAAAAAAGAAAGGAAGGAAGGAGGGAAGGAAAACAAAACAAAACAAAACAAAAGAAATAGAAGTGTTGGTAACATTTCCCAACTCACTCCGCAGAGCTAGTATTATACTAAGCAGGCAAAGTCATCACAAGACAGGAAAACTACAGAGTGATAATTCTTCTGACTATTGACACAAAAGTTCTCAAACACACTAGGAAACCAAATCCAGCAATATAAAAAAATAATTTTACATCAAAACCAAAAGGATTTCCCACAAATACAAAGTTGGTTAAGCAAACAAAATAAATTATTGTAATGCACCCTACTAACAAAGAACAAAACACATGATATCTCAGTAGATGCAGAAAAAGAATTATAAAAAACCTGACACTGTTGCATGGTACACACACACACACACGCGTGCGCATACACACCAAACTAGGAATACCTGCTGCAACCTGCTAGAGCGCATCTATGTAAAGCCCACCCCGACAACCTAATATGTTTCCCCCAAGACCAGGAACAAGTGCAAACTTCTGTTACTTCCCTTTAACACTGTACCACAGGCTCTACTAACCAAGAGAGAAAAGCAAACAGGAGACATCCAGATTGGAAAAAGGAAGTGAACTACGTCAACTTGCAGACTACATGACTTACTATACAGAAAACCCCAAGGTGTCCACAAAAACAACTACTAGAATTAAGTTTAGCTAGACTGTGATGCACAATATCACTGTATATAAAATCTATCGCATTTCTATACACTAGCAATGAGCAATTCACAAATAAAGGAAAACACTCCACTCCTTCAGTTCCATTCGCAAGAAATAGTCTACTAAGAACAAAACATGAACATTTATATATCTAAGAGCAGAGTCTCAAAGTAAGCAAAACATCTATAACTATAAAGAGAAACCAACAAAACTGTAATCATTATACTCGATTTTAACCTTTTTCTATTATGAACAGTTAAGGAGACAAAATCTGCAATATTAAAAATATAAAACAAAACAGGATGGATAAAAATTGTGATATTTACACGCAATGGAGTACGACTCTGTCATAAAAAGGTAAATTTGAGTCATTTGTAGGAAAATGAACACACCTCGAGACCATAATACTAAATGAAATAAAGCAGACACACAAGCTGTTATGGTTTGTGTCTAGATGTCCCCCCAAAAGCCTCATGCAATCATAGGGTTTTTTTGGAGGTGGCTGAATCTAGAACATGTGATTGATCCATAGTGCGATGTTGGGATTTAGGGTGCTGGGGTTAAGGGTGGGTGATCGCTGGACCAGTCCACTGATTGGATTGGCATCGCCCTAATCCCGGTAGACTGGATACAACATAAGGGACAGAAAGAGGCTCTCTCTCTCTCTCTCTTACACACACACACACACACACACACACAGATGCTTCGTTAATATGGAATATGCTGCCCTGGTCTTTCTAGGTCTGTTTGCAAAAGTAACCAGCCCTCTATAATCCCTAAGATTCCATGGATTTATGCACCCTGGCTCCATTTTAAAGCATGAACTAGCAATGACTGCGTAATACTATATAATCCCAAGCCACTTCTCCAAAAGAGAAAACCAGAGTATTTATTACAGTGGAGTTAAAGAACTAAGCAGGGTGGGTCACTGGGTACTGTTTAGGGGGCGATCTGCAATGGAGTTTTGACTATAAGCAACTTGTTGATCCACATCTGCGATCTCATTTCTACATAAAACAGAAGTGTGCGCACACAAACACAGACCGGCACACGTCTCCAGGTGCGGATGCAGAAGCCACACACAAACAGCATGCTGAGGCCGAGGTGAGCCAGGGCTCACCTGGCTCAGGTGAGGCATTTCCCCACCACCCGTGAACACCAGGGTCCTCTCTGCACTGTCAAGTATGCCCTTCCTGAAATTCAGCCTGGCCCCTCAGGGATTCGTGAAAACCAATACTGCTAGATTGTATTTTGGAAAGTGTTTAAATTACAACATAAACCATACCTGAAAAGTCAAGTTCCTGTATATGTTACTGACATGATATCCAGGAAAAGAAAATGCTTTTCTATTCCCCCTCAAATACATCAAGGCATTAACTGACGTGGTACACATAACCACATAAAAATTTCATGGAAAGCACAACGTTGATGCTATTTTACCTCCCCAACCTTCTTGCCTCCGAAGGCCACTTACCACTGGGATTCTCCTTATTCTGGGAACTGTGCTACCTCCCTTAAAATGCACATTTCCATTAGCTGATGGAGATCTGGGTCGGCTTCCCCATCTTCGCCTTTCCTAAGACTCAATGTTTCCCTAGCAAGACAGGCTCCTGAGAGCAGCCTCCTCCTTGGCTCTCCTGCTCCTGTCCAGCTGCTAGAGCAGAGAACATCAGTCAGAGAGAGAGGTGAAAGAATTCCTGACAAGGGCAATGATCCACTGACACCCTCCTTTCACACAATTTTCACTTTGGAATTATTTGATCTGAAAACACGGAACTGATACAGATATTGACTTTAGAATTTCCTGGTTATGAAGATTGATGATACGGGGTATAATGAGTGCCTGTGCTCCATCTGAGTAGCAAATTAGCTTATTAATTAATTAGTCAATTAATTAACATAATAATGACAACGAAATGTATATTGAGTAGAAAGCTTTTACTAAGCAGGTCCAATCCCTCACAGCGCACACACAGGTTAAGACGGATGTTTCTTTGAAATACCTTCCTCTACCCATCCTCGAAAAGACGGCAAAGCTCTGCTCTTGCCAACAAAGCCCAAGATATACAGTACATCAAATAAATGGGAGCTATTTTGGATGTGACCCAGTGCAGCTGGCCTGGCTGCTAACAGCTGCTAGAGTGGAGGCTGAGTCAGGCTGGGTCTTTCCTAGCTCCCCACACATCTAGATCTTGTCTCAGAGTAATTCTAGACATTGTTTGCTTAAGTTAAAAGCAGCAACATGTGTGTTTGTGTGGAAAGAGGGATAATGACACCCTTCCAACCCTTTTCCCATGATATAATTTTATATTATATCATGGGAAAAGGATATGTCTATGGAGAATCAAGATAGCATACCATTTCATTTTCCACATACAAACTAAATGTATGAAAGACTATTTTATCCATGAAAAACGTAGCAGCAACCTTTATACACTATCAGGACCCTCAGTTGTAAAATCAAAATCAAATTTCAATTTTGTGTTTAATTGTAAATGCCAATTTAAAGATGTTTTCTCTCGTGTGTGTGGGTATGCGTGCGTGTGTGTGTATAGCACTGGGGACTGAAGTCAGGGTTTTCACACTGAGCTACATCCTCAGCCCTTTCTTATTTTTCATTTTGAGATAAGAGTCCTGCTAAGTCACTCACTTGCTGGGATTGGGTTTGAACTTGCGATCCTCCTTCCTCAGCCTACCAGATTGCCAGGATCACAGGTGTAAGCCATTACTCCTAGCTAATAGTGTTTTCTATATAATTATTTAAGAATAAATTTCTATCCTGATTTGAGGAAAACAGGGTATCGCTGGACATGAAAGTTAAATGATCCTTGAAGTAAACTCCAATATTTGAGGAAATTAATAGCATTTATATGCTTAGTGATTTTTACCTGTTCATAAGTGTGGTTATTTTAAGGCCCACACAAACAATCAGAAAACACAAACTGCATCTCTCGTATACCATTGTATATGTGAAGTAAGATTTACGTTACCATGTCCATGCTTGTGATTAGAAGTGCCTTCGTCTTTTCTTGGTGCTATATACTTTATCTTAAGATATTTTTATAGGAAAAAACCTAGCTCCTCCCGAGAGCTCATTTATATTTCTCCATGGGAATTTCATCTTCACTGACAGGATCCACTAACTATTTTTAATAGGAATTTTTGAGTTGATTAACCAAAGGTCAAAGATCTACGAAGGGCTCTGCTCATCACCAAATGCACCCTGGTATTGGTGACAAATGATTTCCTCTCACAGGAAGCCGTAGCAGGTGGGGACACAGCAGCTAGGAAGAGCAGGGTGCCCACAAAGGGCTGCAAACCCTGGATAGCACAGTGGCGATGGGGGGGGGACAAACAACCCCATGGCATGTACCTCAGACACTAAGGTGCAAAGCGAGGTGTGGCCCCAGGTGTTCACTTCTCAGAGCTCAGGTGGTGGCAGGGGCAGGAGGACACCCCCTCACTGTGGCCAGGTGGAGGGCAGCATGACTGGCAGCACAAATGGAAGACAAAGGAGGGACCTGTGCGTGCGCGCGCACGCACACACACACACACACACACACACACATGGGGCCTGGGGCACTGAGGCCACAGCCGAGGTCACAGTCCCCAGCTAATGGCACGGCAGTCTTGGGCACTGTGCACCGGGGAGCAGCAGGCGCCCGTGTTGAGCTGCATGCCGGGCTGCCTTTTCACCTCTCTCCCTATGGCAGGTGAAACCACCTGGTGCTGGAAACCCACTGGCTGGGAATAAATGACTGTATAGGACACTTTTTGTTTTCCTTCAGCAGTGACCCACCTGTATACTCTCGCTCTCATTAGCAATTACAGCAGTGCTGCTCCTGGGAACCTATCTGCCTCCGAATCAGCCCTCCTGTTCCTAATGCCTGGCGAGCACCTCAGAGTCAAGTGCTCCTCTGACCTCGGTCACCTAAGTCTCCTGGCCACTTGTGATTTGAAGCAATCTCAGCCAAACAGATGGACGCTTCCTGTGACCTATACAGTTCAGAATATAAAGATAAATGGAATTGTGTTTCAGGCCTCAAACTGGTTTATGAGTGTATAATAATAAAATATTATTCCTATGTCCTTAATAGCTCTCCAGGCTGGAGTGCATCATCTGATGCTACCTGACAGACAAAACCACCTGTTTCTTTTGTTAATTGTGGTTTCAATTAAGTTTTAACTCTGAGGAATAGCAGCATTTGTAAAGAGGACCTAAGAGTTACCTGGCCACACTTATGACCACAGCCTATGTCCCAGTGCAGGGTGCTGGGAACTGCAGAGAATCTAAAACGCAGAGCTGCCTGGCTGTGCGTTGGCTTTGTGATGATGCACTGGAAAGTCATGCCCCACACAGGCTAGGACCACATGTGTTTAGTGAAGTAAGAAGGAAGGATTTGATTTGCCAGATGTGTAATTGTTTTCCTACCTCTATATCATCTACCTGCTGGAAGGCGATCCTAGAATTTTGGAATATCTAGATGTAAAAGAAAATTTATTAAGTATCAGCTCTATTTCTTATCTACTCATGTTAGTATATCATCATTATTTGAAGATGGTGAAATTGCTAGTTTAACCCTAAGTAGGAGATAATATATTTTTCTTAAATTGAAGGCTGAATCTCTTTGAGATAAAGTGAAAATGCCATTTATTACTCAAACCAGACTGTTTTTGGATGAAATACTGTGCTGTTAATAATTACACTGGAACAGCAGAGCGAGCCCAGATTATCCCAGCAAACCTGGGTGTGTGGTCATCCTATCTTAAAGGAATAAGGCGATGAGCTCACTTATTGAAAACACCAATGTTTCTGTACCACTCTTAAACTGTGACCACTCTTCTGGAAATCACAATTATAACTTATAAGTCTAATTTTAGTGACTGAAAAAGAATTATCTTTAAACTTTCAGGTTTGATTTGTTTAGCCCCAATTCCAAAAAACTTCCAATTTGTAATAAATGAAAAAATAAAGCCTCATAATAAGACTTTTACTAAATAAGTAAAAACTTTCTTTTTTATATTTTGTGCTTATAAAATCCATGCAAATAGTATGCTGTTATGGTATTTCCAAAATAACTTCTCAGTAAACAACTAGAATGAGCAAATTTAGTAGTAAGTAAGTAAGAAATAATACTCAATATGCTTGAAGAACTTCAGAAGCCCGAGGTAAGGGAGCGCGTGAGGGGCAGGAAGATGAACAGCCGTGCCAAGGGTCAGAAGGGACGCATCTGGCCGTTGCAGAGCGGGCACTGGTTCACAGACCACAGGAAAGGCTGGGACGAACGTGCCCACCCCGACCAAAGATGCACAACCACAGGTATGCACTCCAGTCCTGGAAAGGAATCGAAACCAAGTACCAGCTTTCTCATCTCGAGATTTTAGAAATGATTCAGAAAAGCAAATGTACAACAAAATCTTTCGAGGCAACAACAAACTGAAGTGACAGAGAAATATTTCAAGGAAAGACTCAGAGAATTCAGAACAACAAAAAAGGTGAAATGAGGTATGGCCATGTCAGAATTATAGAAAGTAATGCTCACTGCCTCCCATCTAGAAATAACTAAAAGTCTGTTCTGATAAACTTATCCAACATTCCCCTGAAGCCAAAACAATCGCTCAAGCTGCAGGGCTCCCTCTGTCTCAGAGACCACGCAGAAAGGATTATTCTATCTTGGAGCAAAGCTCTGGCAAGGACCCCACTAGGATGCTGGGAAAATCTGGCCACATATTGGGAACAAAATGTGAACGATCAGTCTGACTTCTGTACACAAACAATTTTTTAGTCCGGAAAGTCAAAAAGCTGCTATCAGTGATTATAACATCATGACAGTGTACAACATGAAATGTTAACTCAAAAACCAAATTCATAATTGTAGTAAAGGTTAAAGATATTTATGTACATTTATAAATTTTAAAAGTTAGAAAGATGATGGACATTTGAAAGAGCTTCTTAAAGATACTTTTGCTAGGTTTTTTTTTCTTTACTGAATACTGTTTAGCTAGGATTAAAAATAAAGATAAAAGGGGCCGGTGAGATGGCTCAGCGGTTTAAGCGCCTGCCTTGCAAGCGCGAGGGCCCGAGTTCGACTCCCGGAACCCACATACAAAAAAGGGGCCGGTGATATCGCTCAGCGGCACGGGCGCCTGCTGGCGCGCGAGGTCCTGAGGTCGACCCCCCGGTACCCACAAAAAAAAAAATAAAAAATAAAGATAAAAGAAACTTAATTATTCATAATCACAAGGAGATGCTTAACTTTTTGAAGCAGAAATCTGGAGAGAAGCCGTGCTTTGCCACATGATTTCACAGAACCTTTGCAGACAGACAGACCCTCACACTGGCTGGCTGTGGTGCTTCCCGTCCTCCACCTTGCCCGGCACATGGCCTCTGCCCCCCAGCCTGCTCTTTGTGTGAGGCACAAAGACGGAGACCTCTTCTGACCCTGGGCTGACACACGCTGAGAACAAGAAATCAACGTGGGTTGTTTTTAGCTAATGAGATTTGTGGCGTTATCCAACTTAATATCAACAGATGGGTGAACAGACAGACAGAAGACAGCCAAGAGAGACCCAGGGACTCATTCAGTGTCACACAGCCATTCGTTTAATCAACCAACTGCTGAAAAGCCAAAGTTAAAATTAGAAAATGAGTCGATCCCTCCCAGTCCGGTGCTCTTTCCATGATGGGAAACGTGATGTCTTGTGCTTATGTATTTTATGTTTCCCCTAAAAACTATGAGAAGGCCAAGAAAACACGGCCCTACTAATTCTGATGGTGGTCACAGCTGTTGGAATACACGCCTCATAATTCAACTTGGGTCTACTTTGAATCTTATAAAAAGTTCAGTGATGCTAACAGAAAAAAATTCAATATTAAATTGAAAATCAATTTCGTTAAAAAGCCAAATCATACATGACAAGAAAGATGTCTGTGCCACGTGCATTCATTAAACAGCAACTGTTTCCTTACATTTCTTCTCACTTCTTTCTTGGTATTTAATTGTCAATTAGGATAACAGGTATGTGCTGCTAAATGACTCTGAACTCAGCCTCTGGAGATGCAGACTAATTAAAGGAGATGTGCTGGGGATGTGCTGACCTGACTTCCTCCCAACACCTCTGCTCCCGGCCGCGACACTGGAGTCAGTGGTGTGGCGCTGATGCTTTCTAAACATCACATTAATAAGCTTAGAAGTGGCCAACAGGTCAGGAAAGGTACAGGTCTGAAGCAAAAACAACCTGCTCAGAATTGATTAAATAAACCAAGGGGCATAATTTTACAAAGCGTTTCTCTTTTGAATGATTCTTATGTATATTTACGTAAAGAATTACCAGTCACTGTGCTCATTTTGTGATGTTGCTGTGTGACCACCAGATATTTCAGTCAACACTCTTCTGAAGTTGAAATCAATACCCAGAGATATGCTTGCCCAAAAAGTGGATAATTTAAAAAGGTTTATGAAATAACGGAGGACAGAGATTCTTTCCAAAAAACCATACCCCATTAACTTCTCAAATACCTAACAATTGATTGACAGGTCCAAGTTTAAAAATAGACTACTTAAAGAAGCTGAGGAGATAAGACCAAACCTCAGAAAGACAAATTAGATCTCACAAACCAGGACTCTCAAACTCTGTGCAAACAACTATAGTTTTATGCAAAGAAGGAGCAAGACAAGGCAGTTAGTGCCAGCAAAAGAATGCCCTTCTTCCTGTCCCTGTGGCCAGCGACGGCCATCTTCTCACAGCACTGCCCACTGCCATGGCGAGGGTACCTCAGCTGCTGTCCCGGGCCCATCCCCCCACCTCCTCTTATTACAAATGAAACATTATCAGAACTCAGGAATGCTTGTTCACTTACGTGTTGTAGCCCACGGAGCCAAAAATATTTACTGTTTGGTCCATTAGAGAAAATGTTCGCTAGTTCCCAACTTAACAGAAAATTTAAATGTGTACAAAACTATTTTTGTAAACAAAATCACAATATAGAGAATGCAAATTAAGGCATGAAGTTCTGTGATTTAGGTAAGTTATTGTTATGGTTTGGGTCAAAAATGTCCCTGGACAGGCTCAGAGGTGGGATTTCTGGAAGGTCACAGGACCAGGAGGGTGCTACCCACATCAGCTCACAAATGGATTAATCCACAGGGGAGTTAAAGCTTTAGGCCCTTAGGAGGTGGGTCTATGGAGGAAGCAGGTGACTAGGGGTACAACCTGGAGGGTATCCCTTGTCCCTGACTCTTTCCCTCTCTCTCTGCTTCCTGGCTACCATGAGATGAGCAGTTCTCTCTGCCACCCACTTCCACTGTGATGTTTTCTCCTCACTATCAGCCTAAAAGTACTGGAGCTGGATGAACTTGGACTAAAACCTCTGAAACCATGAGCCAAAACAAATCTTTCCCCCTTCAAATTGCTATTCTCAGGCATTTTGTCACAGCGACAAGAAATTGTCTAGCACAGTCCTATTTTGACAAGACTGTCTCTTACGGTATTGGCTGTTTTGTATCACTCATAGAACTTCCCACACTATACGTTGTTCTCAGTTCAAGTACAAGAACTTAACAGCAAAAAAATAAAACAAAAGCCTAATTATCCAATTAAAAATGAACAAAGGGGGCCGTTGATATAGCTCAGCAGCATAAGCACCTGCCTGGCAAGCACGAGGTCCTGAGTTCGACTCCCAGTACTCGCATAAAAAAAAAAAGGAACAAAGGAATTGAATATACATTGCTCCAAAGAAGATAGTAAAATGGCCAACAGGTTCAGAAAAACTGCTCATGAATCATCATGAAATGCAAATTAAAACTACAGTGATATTTTATGTCACATTTGTCAAGATGCTATTGTAAAAAAACAAAGCAAAAAACAAGTATTCGTGAGAATGTGGAGAAACTGAAATCCTAGCACACAGCAGGAATGAAAACCATTGCAGCTGATATGGAACACAGTAGGGGGCTCTTCAAAAAATGAAAAATAGAACTACTAAATGACAGAAATTCCACTTCCACTTCTGAGTATTCAGCTGAAAGACTGACATAAGGATTTCCAAGAGATACATTTGCCTTCCTAGGTTCCTTGCAGCACTAGTCACAGTAACTAAGATTTGGAAATAAATTAAATGTCCACCATGAATGGATAGAGAAAATGTGCTACCCACATGTAATGGAATAATATTCAGCCTTATAAGAGAAAGAAATTCTGCAGGAAGTGACAAAATGGATGAACACTGAAAGAAAGCATCATGCTGTTAAAAATTACCAAGTCATAGACAAATACTCACATGAGTGACAAAGACAAATACTCCAAATGCTTCCACTTACACAAGACATCTAAAATACCCATGTTCATAGAAACGAAGAGTGGAATGGTACTTACCAGGGGTGGGATGAGAAATGGCGAGTGATTCATCAGAGAGAATTAAAGTCTCAGCAAACTGAATAAACCCTAGTGTTCTGATGGACAATGTTGTGCCTAGAGTCAACAATAATTAGCGATGAATAAGTTCACGCCCAGATTCAAACACTTCTTATTTTTCTGCAGAGTACAAGATAGTTATTTAATCCTCACTAGAAATTCTATTTACACAGGCCAGTGATATAGCTCAGCGGCATAAGCACCCGCCTGGCAGGCATGAGATCCTGAGTTCGACTCCTGGTACCCACATATAAAAAAAAAAAAAAGAAAAAAATTCTATTTACAATCATCAGCATTTCACTAATCCCCTGTGTATCACTGGGTCTAGGCTTTCTTGCCTGCCACTCCTCTCATCAGGGTTCAGACCTACCATGACTGCCTGTACTCTGCAGACAGAGCTGGCCTCACCATCTGTGGAAGTCTCTTCCAGTAGCACTTTGGGATACAGGTTTACAAGTGTCTTAGTTACTTTCTTGTTGCTGGGATAAAATGCCCAAAACCCACAAGTTTAAGGAGGAAGGTTTATTTAGGTCACAGTTTGTAAAGGTTTCAATCCACAGCTGGCTGGCTCCAAGGCAGAGCAGCACGGCAGAGAGGCAAGAAAGAGGAGAAACAGTCCATGGCATGGCAGGCAGGAAGCAGTGACCCTGCCATTCCCTTTTTATTCCATCCAGGCTATACGCCTATTGGATGGTGCCACTCACACACAGCTGTCTTTTCTTCTTCAGTAAAACCATCCAGCCACAACCAGAACCATACTAATCCAGTCAGTGGACTGATCCAGTTACCACACACCCATGATCTAGTATCACACACCTAGTATCTAGCCACCTCCCAAAAGCCCCATCTGGGAGCACATGAAGCTTTGAGGGACATTTTAGATATAAACCATAACAACAAGTAAGGGATATCATACCATGGCTTCTACGAACTTGATATTAAAGAACTCATCATCAACCGACAATTTCCATTTCTTGCTTCAACTATGCAATAGCCTCTTTGATCCAATTTTCCACATAGCAATCAAAGTGTTCTCTTCAAAACATAAATGCAATCATCTTCCTCCTTTTAAGTAAAACAATGGAAAGCTTCCTCTTAGTGCTGAGGAGAGAACTCAAGCTCCTCACTTTGGATAGCTACATTAGCACAGCCCCATCTATCTTCCACACCAGTTAGTGACTCGTAATCCTCTCTCTTAAGGACCTCTCCTGAATTACATGGGTCTGTTTCATTTCATTGTCTATGTCAGGCTCATTCCTAGGTTAAACCTCTTGCAGTAGCTATTTGCTTTGCCTACCATACCGTCCCTTCCAAAGGCCACATGGCTGATTCCATCTTGCCACTCATCTCACTTCCATGATGCTCTCTGACCACTCCACCTAAACGAAATCTCTAGACACACTATGCCGCCCTGCCCAACACCAGCTCCCTGCAGAGGCTCCACTGCGACCTGAGGATCGTGTATCTGTGTTCTTAAGTTACGATCCAGCCCCTCTTACTAGAAGCGGACATAACATCAGCCCCAGGATCAGGTAGAAATTCCTAGCATCAAGAGCTGTCATGTAGCAGGTGGCACACAGGGCCTACAACAGAGTAGCATGTAGTAGATGTTTGATGAATATTTGCTGACTGAATATTCTATTTTGCATTCTACACTGAAAAATATATATAATATACATAGTAGTTCTTTACTGCCGCGGAGCATAAGGCCTATTTCAGAATACGAATACTTGTAATAAGGCAATCCAGAGGTAATTTACAAGTTAACCAGCATGTAAATGGGTAGGGTCGGGCCAGGCAGAGAGAAGAACATCTGGTGCTCATGACATCAGGTAGGGAGATGTAGAATCTGGAGTTGGCGGTGGCAACCGCGTGGAAGAGCACTGGCCTCCTGGAAATTACCCAGGCCTCATCCAGGAGATGTAAATGGGGTATTAAGAAACAATAAAGAAGAGGAAATCCTATCAGGCTTGGCTCTCCTGGGACTCCTAATCCAGTACCACCCATGTCCGCACAATGAGTTATCTAAAGTGTTTAATGTCATACAGACTGGACTGTTAATAATCACCCCTCTCTTCCCGTCCTCTGATGGGGGTGGGGCGAGCTAAACAATTTTCAAATGATTACTCAGGCAAGAAGCGATGCTTGCTACTTGGGGGGTGCAGAATTGGACTAGAATCTTTGCATTTGGGAAATGAAACATAAATAAGGCCTCTTCATATTTATTATACTTACATTTCTAAAAGTTATTACAAACCTGTTGATTAGATTGCTGCTGGCTTCAGGGGCTTTGTATTGAGGGGAGGGCTGAGTAAAGTAATTATTCTAGGGAAGTGGAGGGCTTGTGATGTACAGTATGATCCTCAGGCCATTTCTGAGTGCTTATTTTAGATAATTTTATTACTAGAAAAAAGGAGCCTAAGATTTAAGGGCAAGGAAAGGGGGTGATCCTATGAGCTTTGCTGGTGAAAGAAGCCACTTCAACCATATTGCTTTTTATTATCCTTTCTGCGTCTCTCTCAGCTCTCCACCAAAGTCCACCCTACCCGCAGTGCATGGTTCCTCCCTAGTGTGCTGAACACCCTAAATTTCATCACCATTATTTAATAAACTTTTGATATTAACTTTTCAACTGATTTGGGCTGCCCTAAATATCCATATCCCTTATGAACTTCTGAATTGGTTTGGAATGGTGTCTAAACACTGCTGGGGTAACTGCTGTGCTTCTGCCTTTTCCCCATTACTGTTTTAGGTAGGTCTCCTCCTTCTATAAAGTCAAGCCACACAAAATCCAATTTGTACTTAAAGCAATTAAATGGCAAAATGAGTACACTCTTTTTCTGGCTTTATTGTTTTCTCCTTTGTAATTCACAAAAGATAGAAATCTTCACTTTCTTACTATTCTTCCTATGTGGGCTTTGGTAGTTTTTACCCTGTGAGCTTACTCAACAAACAGTTCCAAACGCGACGCACACGCACATCTGCAGGAGAGGCCTGGACGCCAGGGTGTACGGTGAGACCGGCCCTGCGCCGGGGTCTAAACTGCAGTGGAAGTGGGGAGGAAAAAGTGAACGAAGAGGGTGCTGAGGGAGAGTGCCAGGAAGGGCCTGCTCCATAGGTCACAAGGAAAGGATGCCGAGGTGCAGACTTGGAGGAGCCCGGGGAGGCCCACTGGCCGAGGACCAGCAGTCGCGGAACCGTGCGTCTCCTCAACGGGCCAGCGGGCTGCCGGTGAGACACCGGGCTATGGTCTCAAAGCCACGGCTGACGTTGTTCAGTATCTTCTTCATATGTGCTTTAACACTTTGGCTTTCACTTCAAGAACGAACACAATTCAGATGAATAATAACTGGGCGTTCATTTCCTAGGCTTCTTTCTGCCCAAGTGGTGGAAGCTGAAAAGACCCCTTCGTAAACTGCAAGGTGAGTTCACTGGAAACACTCACAGCTGAGTCTGGGTGTGTCACCCCTACACGACATCTCCTTGCCCTCGTGCTGTCACAGTCAAAACTAAAACTGCAGGTATCCCTGATACAAAAAGTGCAGCTGTAATTCCCAGTTTAATAAGAAAATTACATGATAATAGTATTGATTAGCAATTCTAATTTTATGAATGTTCTAAAATATTAAAGTAGCTACCACTGAGGTTTTGACCTACTTCAACATGTCCAGAGTTTGTAAACAAAGAAAAAGTTACCCGTGAGTAAAAATCAATGAGAACTTTTAATTACAATACGGTGCTGCATGTTCACTCTGAAAGAAATTCAGCTCGTCCTGAAACAGGAATTAAAAGCCATCACATGAGATGATTCATCAAGGAGACAGGTAACCGCAGGACGGCTGCAAAAGCTTTAAGAGAGACGATGTATCATCTGTGCGTAATGACATGCCGGGAGATTACACTGCTTAGTCCTACTGTACTTCAGGACTTGACTATGAATTCAGTTCCCGTTTATTATGCCCTTTTCATAGACAGAAATAATAAGGGTCCAAATCCTTGGATTTTATTCATCAGTGAAGGCATAAACAGATATAATTACTTATTACAAACTGAATCATGGTGAACACTAATATAGTCCTTTAAAATACAAGAGCTTGGTCTTAGCATTAGTGGGAATATTAGGTAAAGACAAAAATCACCAAGCTGTGGTCCATCGCTGCACCCTCGGTCACCAGTTCACAGCAAGGGCGAAGCCATCGGTCGTCTGAGTGCTGTGTCACTCGGACGTTTGCTTAGTGTAAGGCACTGTTTTTTGTATCTGAGCCCAGCCGCTCTCTTGACTAACTTAGATCAATTAAGGGCAGTGTGCATTTCAGAGCATAATTCTTTTGTAATTACAGAACTGTCATAAGATGTGCTCAAAACTTGTAGTTTTCTGCTACTATCATACTAGTTCTACCCTTGGTAACACCAGAAATTGTAGTAAAAGCACATTCTAAAGATTTTTTAAGCTGATCATTAGCATAAACAAATATCAAAGACATAGAGCAAAAACACACGTATAAGATCTTTTTTTTTCTCCATATAAGATCTTAAAGACAAGTTATTATCACCTATAAACTGGACTTTGATTGTGATTGACTGGGTTGAACAAAAGGCAGGATATTGGTAATTAAAAATGTTACAGTGACAATCTCATGATAATAAACTTTGTGAAAGTTCTAGATCCATAACCTTTTAGATTTGGGGAGTCATATCAACTGTCAAATATATTTTTACTGAAGCCCCATGATAATCCTGCAGGATTATCCTTACTATTCCTTCCATGTTCTGCCATATAATCACTGAGCGATGTCACTCTACAGCTGCTGTAAGACAGAGACTGGCTGGAGAGACAAGCAAAGGGAAAACAAAACATTTCCACCACGAGCAAGTGCAGAAACGCAGGTCTTTGCTTCCCTGCAGGAGCTGGGAGAAGGCAGTGGAGGCAGTGTTCATAGTGTCTCTCTAAACACCAGGTCTTAGTATGGGAAAACTAAAGAAAAAACTATAGTTTTCAGCCTTATCTTTACATGGAATTACATATATTCACAGGAAGAAAGTCCTCGCTGCTCACTGCAGCCTCTTAGGATCATTTCCACGTCTAGCAGGAATAATCACGCTTGGATTATGCAGAGCGTTCTAACACAGGATAAGAACAGCTGTGTTCAGAGTCAGCAAAGAGTGTGAAGAAAGTTAGAAATTGGTGATCATTACTGAAGATAGTGGCACTTTCAGGACATAACTATTAAAACCTAGTTCACAGAAATGAACAGGAATATGGGCTAGATACATTTCCTAACAAAATATATTCATAGTCTTAGTTGCAGGGAACACAGCTGCAGCCTTGGTGCAATGTGTGTCCCACGGTGCGGGACAGCGCTCCACGAGCACGGTGCCTTCCACTGCGGGACCTGCCCTTCACTCGGGTGCTGTAGGTGCCACCCTCTCCTCTCCCGGGGACAGTCCCAGCACTGTCGCTGTGTGAGGATGGCTCCTGTCGGGCTCCCAGGGGTCCAGATGTCAGGCACAGTGACCAGGGGAAGCAGCGCTTTGGAAAGGAAATAGTCTCTCCTCCTCCACTTCTTTCCTGGTTCAAGCAACTAATGCTTGGAACCGACTCAACATCTGAATTCCTGCAAACTTCACTTTTCATTCCAGGAAAACCATCCAGTGTGTGAGTCATAAGAAACAGGGCATCGATACGTGATGTTCCCATATAAAATGATGAAGATAATTCGATTACGAAGCAAAGTGGAGAATGCTCGCCATCGCCTTTTAATCAGAAGCAGCAACATCTCCGTCGCAGAACGCGCAAACACGGCCGTGAATTCACCCCGGCCCACTCAGGCCTCTTTAAGCTGAATTCCCTGTCTTTTAGGTCTTACAAGAAGCAAGAGACTAACAAATTTTGGAAAGTGACAGGTTTTTAAAAAGGAAAAAGCTGATAACAGAAACAAAGGGAGGAAAGGAAAGAAGGAAAGGAAAAGAAGAAATAAAGGATGTGAAATAAATTCCTAAATGCTTGATACTGGGTAGTATGCTGACAGAACTCACACATCCTAAAATAGCTAAGAAATTATAGTGTAAATAAAGGAAATTTTAAAGGTATGCTTTAATAAATTATGTTGACACTTTCCTTAGGTAAAGTTAAACACAAAGTAAAATGCCTGACATGCTTAACTTTTCTCTGTTTCTCTGCTAGATTTGCTCCCCCAAGTTAAGAGATAGTGATGAACAGAATTTAATTCAGGAGCAGATTTATCACCTTTGGTCTCCATGTTTCTAACAGGACTGATGAAATACTGAAGGGGAGAGGGGACTGAGGAAGATCTAAGTTAAATCTAGTAATAAAGAAATGAGGTAAACATTTATTCACCGAAAAATCTTACTTTAGAGTTAACGAGGAGGTAACATTTTTTGAAACCACCAGAAACCAAAACTGAACAAATCCTTTCTCTGGTAAAAATCACAATTGCCGATCAGCAATTAAAAAAACAATAACATCGACATTGAATGGGCTGTAAAGGTCTTTGTTCACAATTATGTTATCAGCTGTATGAATTTTCAGCTGCTATCTCACTCACAAATTCCATAAACACAGTGTTGGTCAGTAAAAGGAACACAATTTTACCTGCCTTCACCAAAAAAGGCATTTCAGGAAGTGTGCACCATGCTGGCATTCTACACATTTTTTTCAAATTCTGCTCAGCACACCTTGAAGGAAAGCTTATTATATCTCAGGTAAACAACAATGAACATTTAAAATCAAATTCAGTCAAAAAACTAGGAAAAATTTAAATAAATTATATCAGCAATTCTAGAAAATCAATAGTCAGCTAAAAAGTTTTCATAACTTGGATTTTTTTTTTTAGTTCAAGACTTTACTCTGAAACCCTTTTTTCTAATCTTGAGCACATAATTTTACCTCCTCATCTCTGTCTTGGACATAACATCCGCCAACAGGACAGCCCCCATCAAAGAGAAGCCGTGTGTGCATTTGTTGCAATTAACAGACTCAACGTCTGTTACTGTCGGTCGGTATCATAGCAACCTGACAGTTATAAAAACTGCTAGAAAACTCTTCAAACCCCACAAGACTGCTTTAGGAAAACCACACTGGGACACAGCTGGCTGTCAACATCTGGGGCGTTGCCATGGGTAGTCACAAACGACTCTGCCACCTCACAAAAAGGTGCACACACAAAAGCTGGGCAGAAACCAGATAGAACGATAAGAAAACTCAGAGGAAATAATCGGGCTGGCAATAGACAACAGCCGCAGGATTCTGCATCCCTGTTTAACACTAATGCTTTCCTCCCAGGTGCAGAGAACCCAGACTCCCCAGGTGCAGAGAACCCAGACTCCCCTTAACTGCAGTGTGGGTAAGCATGACCTAGGATTTGGAAATCACACCCTAAAACTCCACATTCCAGCCCTTTAGCAGAGGCTTCCATTTGAAACTCCAAGCGAGTTGCATTTAAAACACTATTTAAACTTGCACTTATAAACCCTTGATGGCTGTTATAAACCTGCAGAAGGGAAAAGAACAGGTTACCAGGAACAAGCTCCGGATATTGATTTTTCCGCGCGCGGTCAGGCATCTCCATTCTGTGTGGCTGCTGTCAAAGCCACTCTTTAACAGCTGGAGTCAAATTGCACTATTTACGGGGAGAGCCCCTGTCAAGTGGACCATAAGCGTCCTCACAATACACTATTCAAATGGCACTTTGCCACACAAATTGCTGACTTGATGAATAACCTATGTCAATGACTAAGGCTGACAGAAAAGTTTCATTTTTATGAGAGGTTTTACATTCACACATTAAGTAAGCTTTCTTTGAAGAACTATGAGCCTATATATTTCAGGCCTTTGGACGCTGGAAATAATTAAAATCTGTTTAAATACATCAAGGGAGCTTGACAACATTAATATGGATCTGGTGTTAACTGCATTTGTCACAGGAGTCCGAACAGTGTCCTTCTGTCGCGGCCACTCCCCCCGGCACGCGCAGCGCAGTTGGGCTCCGCCAGCCGGCCCGACCCCGACAGGCCGGCGTGCTCCTTCTGCGCCGGATTTACACGGCCGGCGCCTGTGCAGACACAGCCAGGCTTTGAAGTCCTGGGAGGAAATTCAGAGTGGCTTCGGTGTGCAGGCGGACAGCTGGAGGTGCAGCCCTACCCCACCCCGTCACAGCCACTCGGGCCGCCTCAGTTTGAGACAAGGCCATGACTGGCGTCTCATCATTTTCTCCATGAAGGAGGGGAGTTTCTAATAAAAAAATATACTGGGTAATGAGGGGACACTCTCCACAAGCAGTTGTTCAAGGAAGTAGTAAGTGCAGAGAATTATTTAGTATTGCAGCAGCTAAAGCTCCGTAATCCTGAATACTTTCCTATAACTGCTTTATGAATAGCCTTTTGCTCAACCTGTACTATTTTTGCTCAAAAACTTACCTTGTTCAAAGAGGTCAGTAGCTGCAGTTGTATATAGAAGCTAATGAGAAATGGCTGCACACTGCCAAAAATTTGTGTCACCTCACAAGGGTTCAAAAGAGTAGAATGCTTTGTGTATTTTTCCCCAGAACACATTTTTCTATTCTGTCTTCCTAGGAAGGGTATTATCATTTCAGCACCAAAGCTTTAGGCTGAAATTCATGCAATCAGAATTCTCAAACATTTTAATCCAATGCTTACAGAGAGAAATCATTATATTTTCATTGAGTGCTTTTCATGTTTAATAATACGTCTGTTTTCTCCCAAACTTATATAAAATTTATGTTAAATGTTTCCCACATTAGAAAAATAGTTATAGGCTCTTTGTTACATGTTTAAAAGATCAGAACTCAAATTAACTAATAATCAAAAAAGTGAACATTGTTATTCTATATGGAGGATTTATCTTTATGGAATGCAATTAATTGTTTTCAAATACATATTTGTTCTTTTTTGAAATGAAGTGATTTTGATAATATAGTTAAATAAAAACTGAATTAAGCTGCAACATGTAATACAGCTACCATGAAGTATTATTTAATATTTTACATATAAATTTGCATATGAAATTTTCAAATATCACTAGTTAGGAGCCTCACCAGTCCTATTTCGGTTACTTTGTATGTCATAAAATATAGAAGAGCTAACTTTTCCCTCTGATAAAGTGTGGGAGAGATGGGGCCCGTTCTCCACCAGTGGTCTAATGGGGTGCCATCTGCATTTCACAAGAGTAGCAGGACAAAGCTCTCAGGAGATTTTTCAATAAGTGACACTAACAGACATCACCCTAGGGTCAGATAAAGGTGAGAAGAAAGCAACAATATTTCTAGAAAGCTCCACTGGAACGTGCATAAACACAAATGTATTTTTCACTAATCAGTTTTGTATGTTGAAGGATGCACATATAAGTGAATTATTTAATGAAAATTCCATTAAAAATATCTCAGATGGGTTGGGGGCCATAATTTGCACATCTGTTCTTTTGCAAAGGATGGTTTTTCCAAATGCACATCAGTTCCTGGTTTCTGTCAGAGAACAGACTTGAACCGAGGTTTTACAGGTTACACTCACCCAGTCCCTAAGCTATTAGGATGGATCGCGGCATTAACATCTCGGGTGTGGAGGGAAAGAAGAGGTACCGACCTTCACCAGCTTCTGGTACCCGAGACCTCCCAGTCCAGAGAGGTCTGCAGAGACTGTTACCTGGCCACCCACAGCGCGGCCCCGGCTTTGGCACTGCCTGTCTGTGCGAGCAGAGTGGTGCTGGAACACGGCCATCGGGAAAAGAACTACCTACAGTTACATCCGGGTCTGACAGCAGGCTGAGCAGGAACGGCAGCAACAGTCTGAGTTGCAGTACTATCTGGTCCTTGGCAAAAGAAAAAGAACTTACTTTGCCACTGTCCGATACAAACAGAATGCAAACTGCATTTCTAATTTTAAATCGCTAGTAGATACAAAACGGAGAGGGTGAAACTGATGTGCATGGTGTTTTTTATTTAAGCCTCGCCCTCCCACACGCACTCGGTTAGCGTCGGTGCTGGCCACGTTTCAGGAGCTCCAGACTCGCCTGCTTGGTGGCCACGGAGTGGATGGTGAAGCTTTGAACAGCAGCAGGGCGGGCTGCTGGGTCCCCACAAAGAGTCCGGTAAACAGAGGCACCCCAGGATGCTACAGCAGCCTATGCCGTGACAGTTAAAATAATCCTGCTTATCCTCGTACTCATTTTACAGACAAGAAATGAAGAAAAGGAATTTAAAACCAATCAACCAACCAACAGACAAAATAGGCCTTTTCTCCTTAAAATATGATAAACCTACAAATTTTTTACCATGTAGAAATGATTTTAGCAAAGTGGCTTATTCTCTACTTTGAACAAAATTCCTCTCACTGCAATTTAAACAGGTTCTGTCTTGTTTCTATCCTTGGCTGAATCTAAGAAAAGCAGCTCCCCATCACTAATACGATATCGTATTCCTTTCAATCCTTTAAGACTCCAACCCTCCTCTCCTGCCCCAGAGATTTTTCTTCTTCTAGCTGCATGGATTCAACTCTTTCAGCATTTCAAACTGGACCTGGTTTAAAATGCTTTCCATTGTGTTTGCTGTTCTCTATGTGTACTCTTCAAATGTAGGAAGAAAAACTGAACACAGCATTGTAGAAATGTTCAAATATTCCTAACACAAAGAGCTTGCGACTTAGGCCTGACGTGCTCTTCTGCTGAAACGGTTCGCTCAGAATATCTCATTGTGTCTTGCGTGTGTCCACACACACAAACCCTGAAATACAAAGCCACTGTAGGGCAGTCTACCATCTGGAGGCGTTTCCCACCTAGAAAATGAGTGTGCTTCAAACCCTCAACTTCGAGGCTGGTATTCTTTTTTCTTATGTAAACTCACGGAGCATTTTACTGTATTCATCATGAGAATAAAGAATTTATAAGCACCTTTGAAATTTCCTGCTTATCAAATGAGTGAATTGAAGATTAAGGTCAAGCAATCTCAGCAGCCTAACGCTCAGATGAAATGCTAGAAGACTCGACAAATGGCCTAAGGCACAGCACTAGAGGAGAAGGGACGGAGAAGCACAAACATAAGAAGCCGTAGCGAGCACCAGTCCTACAGGAAGGACGATGGTGTGTGGACAGTGGATGCGTGGTCCTGTCTGGCTCACTTCTCCTCCCGCGCACACATGAAGGCTGCGATGGCAGTCACCAAAGGCAAAGGGCAGCAGCTAGAAAATAAAGTTGAACTTGGCCTAGGAGTAGGAGAACAAGACCCCGGCATTTTATTGCTTCCTGAAGTCAAGAGAGAAACAAAATTACATAAAGAAAATGAAATCTATCTATACTATTATCACTACCTAAAGGGTAGCTCTGAGGCTCTCCGAGAAACTGAAAGAAAGAGCAATCAGTTTACCTTCCGGGAACTCAACTATAAATTTGGCACTTGATGAATGAGCCTGGCTCTCGCAGACCTGGGCGTGCAGTGCAGGGTCAGCGACGTCGCCTCCCCATCCCCCACCATCCTGCCTACGACTTGTGCGTGTGTGACTCAACCTCCCCCTGTGGTTACAGCATCTGTACAAACGTCCTTTCAAAGTAAGAAATAGCTTTCTAAACATAAGATCGTGAAAAATGGGTTTTGGCCATCTAAAAACAATAGACTGAAGGAGAAAAGAAAGCACTGTCACCTAATCATGGGCTTTAGCACCTGAGGGAGGACAATAAGAACAGGGCGGGGACTCCGCATGGACGGGGAGTGGGAACCGGGCTGGCCTTGCTGCAGGGAGGAGGCGCTCTGCGTGGAGCTCACAGTGTGCACTTAGTCTGCACGTGTTTGAATAGTGCGACTCCGTTCTCAAAAGGCTGGCAAATCCTGGACTTGCTGATAAAATCTAAATCAGGTCTTCACCTAAAATTCTAAGGCTCACAGGCCAGCCAGTCCCCTGCTCCCAACACACTGCCCCAAGCACCAACTGGGCTTTCCGGCACCTTTGCCTCTGACTAGAGATGCACACCAGTTAAAATGAGTCTCCACAATACTATGAAATAAAGGACAGCAGCAACAATTTATAATTAAAACCCGCTAACCCTTGACTTTAAATCACTTTAATGAGGGGCCAGGGATTTAGCTCAGTGGCATGGCGCCTGCCTGGCAAGCATGAGGTGCTGAGTTCGATTCCCGGTTCCAAGAAGAAAAAAAAATTAATAAAAAAATACTTAGGCTCTTAGGCAAGTTATTCATAAAAGTAAAATATAAAAAAATAATGGAGTCATAAAAATAAAATTATCAGCAATAGTAAAGACATTATGTAGAACATGATGTGAACAAAGTGTACATAGATTACACAATACTATGAAGATACGTTTATGGACAAACTTTGTTGGTTATGTGTCTATAAATGCCAAGGTTACAACATGCTGAGGGGTCACCTGAAGATGTAAAAATGAAAAGATGGAAAAGAATCTCTTAAAGAAAGCAGACTAAATTACTATCTCAGGTTTACAAGTGGAAAAAATAAAGCTGGTCCAAGTTTCTGCTAAGCTGGTAGACTTGGATTGAGAGAATAAGTACAAACTCCAGCTGAGTTTCTTACCAAGGCAGAGGATCAAAGGAATTGTCCATACAATAATCCACTTTTCCTGATACCTTTTGTTCATTTACAATATACATTTTAAAAAGAGGTCAAATACTCTCAAATGAAAAATAAAAATAGATCCAAACTACAGAGTATAATTTTTCCTTGCCTTTGAAAACCACCCAGAATCCAAGTTCATATAATAATGATGCAAGTTTTGATATGCCAGAACCTATCTTGTCAAAAACAATACCCTAACTGGGATAATGTTTGCTCCAAAAGTGACCATGGTTCCCCGAGATCACCTGGGGGTGCAGCTCTGCCTGGGTCCCGCTTCTGTCTGGGATTTGGGCATCCAGCATCAATGTACCCACTACTTACATCTGCTGTGTGGCGGCTTGGTGTGGTCTTACCTGCCATGGGGCCTCCGCCTGCAGCCCGGGGCAGGTGCCCGGCCCAGGCAGGGGGCAGCTCGAGGGTCCCCGCACCACGCTTCTGTGCTTCCACGTCTCTGAGGCAGCTGACAGCCCAGGCTCCGGCTTCAGAAGCTGCGAACCTTCACAGCAATTAAGAATAATTCTTGCTCTTTCTCCTGTCTCATGTCTTTCCAAAGTGCCTGGAGAACAAGATTAGAAATGAAATGTAAGGGCCGGTGAGATGGCTCAGCGGCATAAGCGCCTGCCACACACTTATAACAGACGAATCCCAACCCCTTAAGTTAACGTGCCTGGTGATCTTCTTGCAACCCCAAAAATAACCCACCAGGGGCTTTTTCTAAATTATTCAAATCACCCTCTCCTCAAGGCTGCAATTACAGACATGAAAAGCTCGTCCTCCACGGCATGCTTTTGCATCCACTGAAATCTCTCACTTTTCATACAGTATGCAAGTGATCAATAACAAAGGACTGTGGGATGCTTGAGTGCTGCCCCCTAGCGTCCGGCTCTTGAACAACATGGAGTCCACAGCTAGGCCTGAGGCCAGCTGACAGCTGCCGTGGCTAATACACAACGGAAAGGGTCGGGATATCTGAGGGCACAGGAGACTGGTGTACTACTGGCCCCCTCCGGGCCCCACAGCTCCTAGAGCTGGGTGGGGATGCGACATCACCACCGGCCCTCCACTTTCACTTCCACGTCATTAGGAGGGAGAACCCTCTCTTTCTGCCATCCTTCCAGTTCCAGAAGAGGGGCTGGCAAATCCAAATGACAGCTGAAGAGAGCGAGTGTACAATAGAGTAAAAGTTACCAGCAAGCGATTCACAAATAGTTAAGTGTTTTTATAAAATATAGTATTATACACTCCGGGAAATCTCTGACCTCTGTCTCATATCATGAGTTCATGTCCATCATTAATACCATGTTAAATATTAACCTATATCCAAGAGCATAAAAATGCTAAGTGACAGTATCTTGATAAATAATACCATTATTATACATTTCATTTCATATTATGCCTTTCCTACCAAGGAGGAAAACATATATTATTTGATAGGGAGAAATATAATTAATTCTTATTGATAGTAATAAGGAAATATCAAAGTGATTACAATAAGAAAATGGTAATAAAAATTATAAACCATTATGCCTTCAGATAGGTCAGTGGATGGATGGATGGACAGATAGACAGACTTGATGATTTTGATTATTCAACCCTTTCTCTTTTCTCCTCTCTTCCACCGCCATCGTTTAGAGCAACTCAGCAGCCGCTACTTGGTGCTCTGGATTTTGAACCAGACGCAGCTACTGTGTTAAAACAGCAGGCGGAACTTCAGTCCTGAGCCACTTAACAGCAGTATTTCCCACTGTAATAGTTCCACCTTCATAAATTAGCATCTTTCACTTATAAAACCTTCTCCCAAGGGCTCGTTTTCCATCAAGACTGATACATTTTCACCAAGTGAAGCAGGCAGTGACATCAAGAAGACCTTCTCTCTCGAGAACAGCAATAAGGAGATTTTTTCAAGCCTGAGATCATAGTTACTACTGCTTCCCAGAAAATGATGAATTCTGGACTTTGGAGTGTTTCCCCTGTGACATCTGTTGTCTTTCTGAGAAGGCCCTCTGAACATGATGTCACACATGTATTTCCCTCCCACAGGCTTCCCGTGTTTCCACAAACTATGATATTTGAAGATATCTGGGGAATTTTCTTGATGGGGTCTCCCTGTGTTGTCCAGGCTGGTATCAAACTCCAAGATCTCCGGGGCTTCTCCTCTGGAAAAGGTGGGGTTACAGGCACCGTCACCACACCCAGCTTTTCAGAATTCTCCAGAAATCACGTATTGAACTTTAATGTGGGTGGCAAGTGCCTTCTTATGCTGTATGTTTGTGTTCTTATGTTTTATGCTATATACCTACAATCCATCTGTGCAAGCACGATTATTTCCTGTATTTTCGGTGATGACGAGAGCTTACCTATACACTTTAGCAGCTATAATCCACTCTTAACCCGTGCAGGTGACTGATCTTCCTGAGCACCTACTAGTGCCACCCCCGTGATGTGGTGCAAACAGGAATGGCTCAGCCCAGGCGCCTGAGTTCCCTTACCATCTTCAGGTGGCACAGGGAAGAAACATCTGAAAACCATTCTGCTAGAACATTTACAGCAACACAGTGCTGCTTCTGCCCATCCTAAAAAAAATAGTGCACAATTGCTCCCATTGTGATTACTTATAATATATATATATATATATATATATATGTATATATATATACACACACACACATATATATATATATATATTTTTTTTAATGTGGGTACCAGGAGTCGAACTCAGGACCTCGTGCTTGCCAGCAGGCGCTTGTGCCACTGAGCGATATCACCGGCCCTTTTTTTCCCTTTATGTGGGTACCAGGAGTCGAACTCAGGACCTTGCGCTTGCTAGGCAGGCGCTTATGCCACTGAGCTATCTCACTGGCCCTATAAAATATTTTTAAATAATGCATATTATTTTTGTTTCGAAGAACCAGTTGAAGCCCACATGTGACACTGGGAGTGGTAAGAGTCGATTTATTTAAAAGTTAGCACAGGAAATAAGTGAGCTACACATCATAAACAATAATTTGATTTTCCACAAGTGCAGGCAAGAGCTTTCAAATGCCCTTGGTCTGCACTCTGCGGGGACGGACAGGGAATCCCACGGGTACTGACTATGAATTTACTGCCTCCTTCATTACCTAGCTGTGCAAATGGACGTGGGCTCCATAATATTTTTGGTTTAGCTGCTAATGCACTGAGAACCTCTGTGGACAGAGGGTACTGGAAGACCCAGGGGAGGAAGGGTCCCCTTCCTGGGACCTCGCCAGCCGAGGGCTTGGACCCCACCCCAGGCTCCTGCAGAGCTTGGCTGCCAGAGGAGTGGAGGGCCAAAACAGCAGCCAGCAGGGGGCGCCACCACGCAGAAGGAGCTGGCGGGGCTGGGGCAGAAGAAGTGTCGCTTGGACTCAGCAACACCTTCAAAGCAGTTGACAAAATCACTTGATCCAACCTCCAATTTCAGGAGAATGTCTGCTTTCCAAAGGAACTCAGGGATAATTAGAACAGCTTTCCACTGTATTTGATCAAGAATGGGAATTAGCTACAGTTACTTTCCATGTGAATCTATCCACCCAAGACTGGGGAAGATACAGAGGCCAAGGCGAGTGAGATGTTATTGAGAGTTCTGTATCTCCTCGTGGAAATGTAAGGAGTACCATAACATTTCTCTCCTTCATCCTACAAACTCCTCCCAAAAATTTGCATTTTCTATTATTTTATTAATATGAGTTTTGATACAATTTGTTTTGTTCCTAAACAATTCTCTGAAGGCTATGGCACTCAAAAAGCTTCAGCTTTTGTAGCTGGTTTTGGATTTTTAGATTAGGGATGCTCAGCTGGTAAAGTCTATGCAAATATTCCAGAATCTAAAAAACAAAACAAAGACTTCTGAAACACTTCTGTTGAGCAACCCTGATGGGGAGACCCACCCTGTGCACCATTAGAGAAGGGAGGGCAGGACACTGAGTGGCCTCCCTCCCCAGAAGGCCAGAGTGCAGACACCAGAGCAGCCCCGGTCCCTCTATGTCCCCGGACTCGGGGGACAGGGGTTCCACTGTCTCCTAGCTTCACAGTCAATCCACCTCAGCCCTGTGGGACGTGTTCAGCCAGGGCTTTCTTTCTGCCCCGTCAGGCCTATGCGTTGGTGCCCTGCCTGCCCATGAGGACCCCAATCTCACTGGCTGTGTGGCCTTCAGCGAGGCAGTGCGCATTCCCTGCCTCAGTTTCCTCGTCTGTGTAACGGGGACAATCATCGTCATTCCTGTGACCCAGGCTCTCAGGAGGGTCAGAATGATGGCCACAGACAATGCCGGGGGGTATGGCACACTGTGAGCGTGGGACACCATTTAGCCACCCACCCTCAAGTCCCTACTGCCCTGTCTGCAGCCGCGGTCTCCTCTCCAGCCTCGCTCCCAGCCAGGTGAAAAGCAAGCCCAGCACAGGGTCGACCCATTTCAGCCCTCAGCACACAGCTGGGGCAGAGTCTAGGGGCGCGTAGGGGCAGAGTTCCTCAGCAATGGGCCCGACTGGTGATTTCCTTTTTCCCTTTTGGCTTCAGCTCAAAGCCCTGACCTGCAAGTAGTCTTCCCACCAGCGTTCTCCCAGGTCCTCTTCCCCTTGCTCACCAATCAGGTTTCCTTTTCTTCCCTTGAGAACAAATGAACTTTTCCCACTTCTGGGTCTCATTGGTGTCACCTCCTCTCCTCAGAGCCCTCTCTTGCAAGGCCGCCCCTGCCCTGACCTCTGGTGCTGTTTGACATTGCAGCCTCCGAGATGGACAGAAAGGGAAGGAATCTGAACACATTAAATTAGGCATAAGGGCGCTCACTAATTCAGCTGCGCAGTGGATTGCCAAAGACACAGCTTGATTTAGATAAAGCCGCTGATATGATAACAAACACACTGGCTCCACATCAACCCGCGATACCTTCAGGGCACATAATACATTTTTAAAAAGTCCCTGACCAGGGCGACCTTCACCCCAGCCTGCACAGCCCAGAGCGCTTCAGAGCAAGGCTGGCATTTATCAGCCCTGCCACCTTTGACCTTTGGATAGAATCTCGACCTTTGACCTCTGGGACACAGGATGGGGGAGGGGGAGCAAGAGGACTGAAACACATCAAGCTGCTGACATACACAAGAGTCACAGTATGACGCATTACCCTTAGAGGAAATTTAAGCTAAGGTTTCCTTGATGAGTGCATGCTTGCAAAATGTCCCTTCTTCCGAAACTGTGTTAACAACGTAGCATCTACTATGACTAAATTTTAAATTTTCAACCTCATTCTAGAACCGAAGAGAATTTACAAGCAAATTGGGAGGATGTTACCAGAAGAACATGTTCTGCCTTGTGATGTGAAGAACGTGGGGCTGTAAACATTCTCCATCACAGGAGAACGTTAACATCGTCTTGCCTCTAAGTACTGCAAAATCTTATTCACGCTGCATTTTTTGAATTTTTTTTTTTTTTTTTTTTTTTTTTTTGTGGGTACCGGGGGGTCGACCTCAGGACCTCGCGTGCCAACAGGCACCCGTGCCGCTGAGCGATATCACCGGCCCTTTTTCCGTATGTGGGATCCAGGAGTCGAACTCGGGCCCTCGTGCTTGCAAGGCAGGCGCTTACGCCGCTGAGCCATCTCACCGGCCCCATTTTTTGAATTTTTATGCCCAGTATGTACTTACTGTTTAAGCTCCACTTGTTTCACAAGCAGAGTTCACCCCTCCCGCTTTGCACTGAGGGTTACACCTTTCATTGGCCATGGCGCATTCTCTCCCTGCACCGTTCCCTTTGTCAGTTGAGCATCCCCCAGCAGGGTGCAGCTTTTCCAGGAAGGAGCAGGGGAAAGGAGAGGAAACCCTGAGCTGGGAGCTCCTGCGCGAGGTGCTGAATGAGGGGTGACAGCACGTGCAGTCTTGCTTAACCTTATTTTTTCTTAATTTTCCTTCTTTAGTGCTTGGCACGAGAGACGAGGGTGGATCGGGAGGACAGCAGCATTTGGGTGCAATCAGTGTTCCCCCGCCTGGCGCAGGCGAAGGAAGCAGCGCGGCCGGGCGCCCGAGCTCCTCACCCTCACGGCGGCCACCTGCGAGCTCAGCGCCGCGTCTGCAGGCATCCGGGTCACGGGCTGCCGCTGAGGGAGCCCTCTAGGACTGTCACCAAGGCGACAGGCAGGACCCTCACAAGCACCACAGGGACCTCGGTGCTTATGCGACCCCTGACCCGGAAAGGAATGGACCAGCACTTCAGCGACTGGCGTGGAACTGGCATGTGCACGTCGTGAGGTGGCAAAGGCTTCGCTCCCGCTGGCCTTCGCCGGCCAGGAGGCTGGGCGTCACCAGGGGGCCCTTTGAAGGCAGAGTTCTGTGCAGCTGCAGCAAGAGGGGGTCAGGGAGACCTCAAGCTCAGAGAAGCTGAGGGCCCACAGCCGGCGGGACCTCAGACCGCACAGCGCGGAACTCAGCGCTGCCGAGACCTGAAGAGATCGACGCGAATCCTCCCGAGAGCACAGTCGGCCTGCACCTGGCCTTGAGGGAGCTACGAAGGAACCTGGCCGAGCTCCCGGATGCTGGGTCACGGGTCGGGGAGCAGTAAGTGGGGGTGGCTGTCAGCTACTACGTCAGCGCAATTTGTGACACAGCAACAGGAAGCCGCTATGGCCAGGCCCTGAGGGCAGTCCTGCTACTCTGGTCCACACACTTGGACCTCAAATGCTTTCGTTTTCCCCTATTTTATATGTGAAAGTTTTGCCTTTTAAACAAAATAAATAACTTAAGGCATATAGGCATAAAGATATGAAAGTGAATAAATATGAGGGCTTGTTAGATATTTAATAATTTTTGTAACTTCTTCTGCAGCACAAATTATGGCTTAAAAGTAAATTATTTCATCAAGTCTTTGCATTCCAATTCTCTTCTTGGAACTTCAACCCATAAATACCTTAAATTTGATCTATCAGAGTAAATACAATTTATTTACTAAATTTCCAAGAGCGATTTGCTTCCTGCTTGCATGGTGAACCGTGCAGTGACAGCCTAGGTCCCCAGTGGGGCACTGGTTCTGTGACTCCTCCGGGCACTCGAGTGTGGCCCTTGGGGAAGGGACCTGCTTCATGTGGCTGTGAGGGGGCAGGGGATGGATGGCCAGGCTGTGGCCAGGCTGCACTGAAGAGGCAGAGATTAATGAGCGGCAGGATTTGCAGCACACTGGATGAGATCCCGCGACATTCCCACAGCCAAATCCTCCGCTCTCTGCTCCAAGCCAAGGACACGACCTTGGGATTCCTTTGCACCTGGTTCATCCCTAGAAGCACAAAGACCTTTCCCATCTGATCCTGACAAGAAAGTTAATGGTAGCGGTTGGACATTATTGATACACTTAGACTCATCAAGCGCATCCAATATCCTGTATCTCTCAGTCGAATCAGAGCCTCCTTGCCCGAGAATAACAATCACTACAGTCCACCGTCTCCGCTTCCAATCGCGCCCTGGCAGCTGGCTGCTGGGAAGTTGCCAGGGAACCGAAGCAGGCAGGTGGGAAGAGTTCGTTTCCACTGCACCCCGCAGCTGGGAAAATCACCACGCCCATGTCCACAGCAGGCACCCACAGAGAGGCGTAGCTGGGGCGCAGGCAGCCTCCAGATGTGCTCCCCTTTCCAGGTGAGAAAGGGCCCAGAGACAGGCACTGCAGAGGCGGATGAACCCCCTCAGCCACACGCCATGCAGAGGCAGAGGCAGACCACAGGACTGCTCAGAGTGACTGCAGCGGGTACTTTCCTTACAAGCGAAAACCCAGGAAGACAGCGACTGCCAAAGGAAACAATAAAGGCAGCAAAGGAGGACTTAATTGGTGAAAATAACTTCATCAGCAGACAGTATTTATTTTTATCATTGGAATAAGACTGCATTGATTTTCGTATCTGTTTCTGAGCGTCCTGCAAATACCACAGTGATAGGCCTAATGCACATCACCATGCCAGGAGGGCCGAGACTGTCGTCGCATTAACACCTCGGTTACCTGCACGTGCACACCCTTCCCTGTCCGTGTGTGCTTTCCTAGGAAAAAGTTAACTGTGCGGGCCAGTGACATGGCTCAGTGGCATAAGTGCCTGCCTGGCAAGCGCAAGGTCCTGAGTTCGACTCCCGGTACCCACATACGAAAAAAGGCCCAGTGATATCACTCAGTGGCACGGGCGCCTGCTGGCACGCAAGGTCCTGAGTTTGACACCCGGTACCCACCAAAAAAAAAAAAAGTTAATTGTGCAACATAGGATTTTAAAAGTCTTTAACAGGTATCTGAAGACAATACAGAACCATATTCCTATAAAGTATAATTCTATAATACAGTGTAGAAAATTCTTCAAATGTTCATAACTAATAAAGACAGATAAAAAAGCAAGTCCAAATCTGAGCAAATAAAACTATTAAGAGCACAGCAGGGCCGGTGAGATGGCTCAGCGGCGTAAGTGCCTGCCTTGCAAGCGCGAGGGCCCGAGTTCGACTCCCGGAACCCACATACGAAAAAGGGGCTGGTGATATCGCTCAGCGGCACGGGTGCCTGTTGGCGTGCGAGGTCCTGAGGTCCACCCCCCGGTACCCACAAAAAAAAGAAAGAAAAAAAAAAAAAAAGAGCACAGCAGAGGGCCGGTGAGATGGCTCAGCGGCTTAAGCGCCTGCCCGGCAAGCGCAAAGTCCTGAGTTTGACTCCCAGAACCCACATATGAAAAAGGGGCCGGTGATATCGCTCAGCGGCACGGGCGCCTGCTGGCGCACAAGGTCCTGAGGTCGACCCCCCAGTACCCACAAAAAAAAAAAAAAAAAAAGAGCACAGCAGAAACTGCCCTGAGCAGATCATTTTATCTCTTGGAATTTCCTCACCATGAAAGGGAAAAAATTTGTAAAATTAGGAGATCAAATGAACACTTATATAAGTTCCTGGAAGCAGAGGTCCAGGCTCAGCACCTGGAATTCCAGAAGGTACTGAGACAGTGCTGTGGGGTGGAGTGCATCTGTACGTGTGTGTGTTTCCATGCACACACATGTACACAGTTCTGCCAAGGATTTATGCAGAGGTAAAAGCATACATTCAACGAGACTTATATGCTTCTCTTTGGAGCTGCAGTATTAACTTGGATTTAAAATGGTGGAAGGTAAGGTCAGTCTCGTTATTATTGTAGCTGCACGCTGGAATTTGAAAAACAAAAAGGACAGAGAAAACCCATGGGGCAGCTGCCCGGGGCAAAGCTGCTGTTCATGCACCCTCCGCACTGCACAGCTCCTGCTGAGTGATTCTGACATATCCACGTTGAAAATCTCTCAGACTAACAAGAGCTCCTAGCCTTCTCCTTGCCATGAACCCCATCATTTGTCTGGGGAAGCCAAAGAACCCTTTTTGTCATATTGTAAATAAAATACACTAGCTTATAAGGGATATCAATTATATTGACACACAATCATAAAAATGCTCATATCACCATATAAAAATAAATATAGACACAGCTCTGTACATATTAATATGTAAGAGGAAAAAAGCTGAAGGTATAACACACCAGCCTTTGGTAATGATCATCTACAAACATTGGAATTCTATGGCTTTTTATGAAGGTCTGTATACCTTCCAAATTTCTGTGGTATTTTTAACGTAACATGCTTCCCTCCACAATTTAGTGGCATTTGTTGCATTCACAATGTTGTGCAGCCACTACCTCTCTCTGGCTTCAAAACTTTTTCACCACCCAGTAAAAACATCTCGGACCACAGCGTTCGCCCTGTCCCCACCTTCTGGCAACTGCAATCCACTATCTCCATGTGTTGGACTATTCTGGATATCTCACATGAAAAGAATCATACAATATGTGTTTTTTGTGTCTAACTTTTCTGCCTAGCACAGTGTTCTCACAAATCATGCATCAGTACCTTATTTCTCTCTAGGACAAGGTATTTTATTACATGTCGATATCACAATTTGTTTACCCAGTCTTCAGTTGATGGACATCTGCATTGTTCCCACCTTTGGCCCATCATGAATAGTGCTGTGCTAAGCACTTACGTACCAGTTGCTATGCAGGCACACGTTTTCATTTCTCCGGGTATGCAGGAGTGCGCTGCTGAGACGCCTGGTGACCCTGTGTTCAGCTTTCTAAGGAAATGCCAAACCCTCTCCTGAAGGGGCACCATTTCATATTCCCACCTCCATGTACCACCGTTCCCATTTTCCACCACTGTCTCAGCCACTTTCCTCACCACTAAGACGCAGTAATGGCCACCCACGTTTAAAGGAGGACAGGTTTATTTTGGTTCACAGCTCAGCAGTTTCCATCCATGTTCCACATGGCAGAAGGACCTGGTGCAGGAGAGCTGCTCCATCACGGCGGTCAGGAAGCAGAGGGAAGGGAGGAGCCAGGGAGGGGGATGCGCCCTTCCGCGTCACGCCTCCAGTGACCGCCTCTTCTGACCAGGCCCACCTCCTACAGCACCTGCAGCTATGGGTCCAGCAGTGGATGAATCCACTGTGAGTACAGCACCGCCACGATCCGATCAGCTTCCAAAAGCCCAGCCTCTGAGCACACGCGGCTTTTGGCGGACATCTCAGATCTAAACCATGACAACCTCCTCGCTAACGCTTTTCATTTTTCACTCTTTCTCATTATCAGCATCTTAGTTAATGTGACACACGGTATCTCATGGTGATTTTGATTTGAGTTTCCGTGAAAGCTAATTATGATAATAAGCTTTTCCTCTGCTTGCTGTCCATTTTCATATCTTCTTTGGAGAAATATCTATCCAAGTCCTGTGTGCTTTTTAAAATTGGCTATTTTGTCTTTGCTGTTGTGCTCCGGAGTTATTTATATGTCACGGATGTTAGACCGTTATCAGATATATGGTCTGCAAATGACTTCCACATTCTGTAAACTCTCTTTTCATATTCTTGATAATACCATTTGATACACAAAAGTTTTAAAATTTTATGAATTCCAATTTAGTTTTTCTTTGGAGAAATATCTACTCAAATATCTTTGTCCCTTTTGTTGCTCTTTCTCTTTTATTATAGTAAGCATGTGATACATATGTATAGTATACATACATATCTTTACATGCGTGTATCTGTGTATGTTCATGTCAGTGTATATTCATGTTCTTCAAGCATTACCTATTAAGTCTCGTCATCACCACTGCCCCAAGGAAACAAAGGCACTGATCAATTTAGTGATTTACCAAAGAGTGCACAAATTAACAGTGGCGGGTCCTTCTGTCTTAAATTCTAGGCAATGACGTTAGTTTGATAGATTAGAAATGAATAATGAGTCACATGGCACTATTTGTGCTTACAGAAGCTACATTTTGTTTTCATTCTCAAGTAAATTTACCAAATATTTATTGAATTCTTCATATGCATCAGGTGCTGCAGTTGCCCCTGGAAACAGCAGAGAACAGGACAGACACAATTCTTGTGCTCACAGTGTCTTCGCTGAGGGAGAAGGATGGGCATTCACCCCAGAACTGTAAATCTGTGCAGAAAGAACCGTGCTATGACAGCAACAGTGCACGTGACGCACTCTCCTCCACAAGAATCCCGTCCTGCACCGGGGCACCGGGGCACCGAGGCACCGAGGCACGTGCCGTGTGCCGCTTGCTCATGTCTCAGTGCACAGTTTTTCAAGCTGTCTCAAAGGCACACATTTTCCCTGCTTCTACTGAAGGCTCCTGAATGAGCCCAGCTAGAAAGTGAAGGACGTAGAGGGGTGGCGAGAGTTTAAGGACAAAATTGATTCGGTGATTTGCGAAGGGTTTATAATAAACAATGGTTAATATATAATCAGTGCTCACTGCCATGCAGGCCTAACTTCTCACTGAAGAGTTAACACTGGACTTGTGTAACACAGCAAGGAAAGGGCAGAACCAAACGAAAACCAGGGCAGGCAGATGCCTGAGGCTGCTGTTCATAACTCCTCTGGGCACCGCCACCTACGAAGAGATGGGGCTTTGACAGTTGTGCAAATATTTAGTTGCTAAACTTCAAACACAGTTCACATCCACAACTGCGTAATAAATTCATGCACAAGTGTGCACATACACAAAATGCTGCATGAACCAAGACTGCAAATTACAGCTTAGCTGTGATGGCCAGGGCTATGGCGGAGGAAACAGATTCGAAGCACAGATAGGAAGTTGAAAATATATGTTGAGTAATAACATCAGAAATTATTACAATAAAAGAGGCTGGGAAAGGGTAAGATAGGAAGAATCCCACCCTGTACTTTAATGTACCCTATTTTTCTTTTCTGAAAACAATCATCCCAAGAGGGTACCATCTATAATCTGCTGCAACAAAACAGTGTGGTGTGGAGAAAATGACAAGCTGGAGAGGGGACTGTCTGCAGGACACTGCTGGCCAAAAGCCCACCCTTGATGCCGCGTGGTGGTGACACCACACAACTCGGCTGTGCCTACGAAGGCACGACCTTGAGAAAACCAAGCAAAACTGCCCCTGAGCATGGTGGAGGTCACCACTCGGGTAATTTTTAAACTCCTATTTTATATGTATAGCCTTATTGCCAGTACATGCTATAAAAGAAGGCTACCAAGTGGAGCTGGACGGGAGAATGATTGCTCCACATGGTAAACTTGGGTGATATTTTGTTCTGGCAAAGTAAGAATTTAACCACACAACCTATTCTCCTGGGGCCATCTGGGCGATGTTTCTGAGGAACTGTGTCCCACCTGTATGGATTCTCTACCGCCCTCACTCTAAACGGTTATAACAAACTCAGATCTAAGGGATATTCAACACTGGATATTTTCTTAAAATATGACCTATTAGCTCTTAATTGACAGCATGCATCTTTCTGAACTTTAAAAAAATTTTTCTTAAGACTATGCACTTTGGGCCGGTGATACAGCTCAGAGGCATAAGTGCCTGCCTGGCAAGTGCAAGGTCCTGAGTTCAACTCCCGGTACAAGACTATACACTTTGAAACCACAGAAAAACAAGTGCTTCATTATATGACATCATTGTTGATAGAATGAATTTCTAGCTAACTACTACTGATTCCAACAGGAAAAACACATTAAGAGATAAGGGATTCCATACATGAGACGCAAACTCTGAAGTCCATTATCGTTTTACTTCTGAATTCTAGAGGACAGGCTGCCACATGCAACCACGCCCCTGCCATGCAAGGTGCCAGTCTGCCCTGGAGGGCCCAGGTGACACAGCCAATTCTGAGAGACTCCCAGACCTCACCTTCCACAAAGCTGGGCACAGGACCCACAGCCAACTCCTCTCTCCAGGTCCCTGCTGCCCCCACCTGTGGGAGATGCTCTTGCTCTGCTGGACAGTGGGGACTGTGCCAGATAGGAAGCAGGGGCTGACACCAGCCTAGGACCTCACCCTCATCGGACATCCCGGCCCCTTCCTCGTGGGGGCGGGCCCACCTGTCCCATCCTGCCCAGCGCACACAGAAACTGAGGCTGAGAATGACCGCCTGCTCAAGAAGGAGTTGTCATGGCAACAATGATTTTTATGTATTTGCTTGTTTGTTTTGTGTTTTTTTAGTGTACAATTCAGTGGCATTAAAAACATTCACATGGTTGTGCAATCATGCAATTGATTTCTTTTTCTGCAGGTTTGTATATGCACATTACATGCAACAGTCTTCAAAGACAGCAGTCATCGTTCTCAGGGGCCTATAAACCAGAGCTCCCTGCTGCCTGTGTCTGGGAATAAAGCTTCGTTGGAACACGGCCCCCCAGTCTTTTAGGGATTTATCTAAGGCTTCTCTTCAACCATCATGACACAGCTGAGAAGTCGGCAACGGAGATCACAGTCCTCAAAGATGAACACATTTTCTATCCCACTGTGCACAGAAAAAAGTTTTCCTGAATGTCTTAAACAGAAATGTTTTATTTTCAAACAAGTAAGATTTCGTTTCCTCACAAAAAATCCAGTTGTTAAAAAAATCCAGTTGTTTACTAAGCCATATTTCATGACACAGGCCATTGGCATGACAAAAATAATCATAGCAATTATTTTAATAACACAAAGAAATTCACTGTATGAGTGTTCCACTACATAAATCCACTGTCTCATATGAACACAAAAGTTCCCAGGATTATTTCAACTTTCATTTGTCAGTGAGTAATTATCTCCGGGTGACCATGAAGCATTTCAGGGGGGCGTCAGTATTCTGCTACCCAATGGTGTCAAAGCAACCAGGGTGACAGAGCTGCAGAGTCGTCTCCGCCAAACACACAGGGGCTCACGGTGGGCCCACATCTGTGGTGCAGCGTCTTTCCTTCCTAACCAGGACGTCTTGGCGTCCAGCAGACCCATGCACACGCCGATGCCCTCGCCACTCTGGCACCAGGGCTGTGATTCTAGCCAGGACCCGTCCCTCCAGACTGGGATTCCTCCTGACTTCGGGTGCTGGCCTCTTCCTCCCGGGCCCTGCTGTGGCCTACTGTCCACACAACTGTGCCGCTGGCTTGAGGGAGGGACGCTGACCCTTCCGGATAAGACAGCATGGGTTGGTGGCCCCACCAGTGTCACAGAGCCCTGTGAGAAGAGGCTACGGTATGCGTTTGCGAGACGCTGAAGGGGGCTGTGCTGTCCCCACCCTGAGATGGGCAGCACAGGGACCGACCTTCCCCAACAACACCACCACAAATGTCCCCAGACTTTCACCAAGCATGCTTTCAGCACAAATGAAGATTCCTCATTTTGGCTTCAGTCTCCTTTCTGGGCAGTTTCTTTCTGGGGCCTTTTTCCCCAAACTCTTACCCCCGACTGCTCCTATTTCTCCCTGGGGTTGTTCTAGTGTTGAAAGGTCTGATATCTCACTTCACACCAACTTATTTCCCCTTCAGGTATGCAGAGGAGTGTTGTGCTAGAGAAACAGAACCAAGGAAGGGCCCTTCACCCCCAGAATTCAGTTTAGGCCTCAGGAGAGAACAGCTGCAAGCAAAGCCAAGAGGCAAAGCCCCAGGGAAAAGAGCCAGAGAATGCGCAGCCCTAGCCTCAAGGGGCTGAGACGGGCCTGTGTATCCCAGGAGCCCCAAGGAGACCCCGACAGAAGGCCAGGGACCTACTTCTGGCAGGCAGTGGAGACCTAGAGCCCCACAATGGCCCAACAGCCAGAAGGACTAATGTACCCCAACCTCCTGAGGCCCAGGGACACTCGGGCTCGTTCATCCCGCCCTCTCCCATGCCTCTCCTCACTCACTGGGCACAGTGAACACGGACATTCCCTTAGACTCTGCAGCCCGTGTTGTTCTTGGCTGGTACTGTATTTCCCCCCAACCTCTATGAAAATGTAAACAGAAAAGCTTCCTGTTCCCAGACTTTTCCACAGGGAAGGGATAAAATAAAAGTCAAGTACTGGAAACAGCATAGAGCCATCTTAGCCATCGCAAATCCAGCTTGGGAAAGAGAAAGTAGGTTGCTCAATTTTAAGCAAAATTAGAAGTGCCGAAATTAAAAGGAATCCACGACAAAGCCAGCGTCAGACACAAGACTACAAGGAGCCACATGCACTTGCCCACAGGAGGCCCTTAGCCACCGACGCAGGGTACCACCACACTCACTGGAGACAACCAGGAAAGGGGGCCTTGGAAGTGACCATTGTCCCACCGCGGGACACTAGTGGCAGTCACACAGCAGCAGTGACCAGGTCCAACCAGGCCGAGCTGCATCGACACCTCCAAGGCAGCAAATGTAAGGTGAACGGCCTCACTCGGAACCAACGCTCTGGGTAAGCATGGTGTGAAACACATGTCAGTGTCAGGTGTGGTCATCCTAACACAAACCCTGCGACAGGAAGCAACTTCAACAGCTCACCACGGAAGAGTCCCGGAGCACCCAGAATGGCCACGATATGACTCCTGTCCACTCACCAGCCCCTGCAGCCTCCGTCCCCCAGGAGTCCTCTGTCACAGTGAGGCTGAACCCTAGAACTGCAGTCTTCCCTCCGACTCCCAGTGGCACTGGCTGAATGGAGGCAAATCCCTGCACATCTGCAGGGCTGCTCCTTCCTGACCTCAGGGTGACCGGTCTGCCTCAGCATCAGCTCTCATGGGCAGCATCAGCCCACAGGGAAAGAACTCCCAATGGCCCAATGCCTGGGTGCGGGGACCACATCACCCATGGCTGCCCTCTTCCCTCATCTTACCCACGACCTTGCAAACCCTCCTTTCAGTAAAGTCTTTGCTAGAGACATCTTGGAGCTGGCTTCCTGTGCTGTCAGGACCATGACTGAAAGACAATGTCAGCATCTATGTATCAGCATGGGAATAATTCTAACAGAGAGTAGATCAAAATATGCACCACATTTATGTTCGGGCAGTGGAAGTGATTGTTTCTTTTTCCTCATGTTTTTTTATTTTTCCAATGTTCTACAACATCTGGTTATGTATTTGGGGGATATTAAAAGAATTCACAGAAATAAAACAGAATGGAAATAAATACGCTTTCAAGAGTCACCAGTGGGTTGTCACCCTTCCTCTACCTCCTATAGCATCAGTAACAAGTGAGGGCCCGGAGGTGTCCTGTGAGGGGCCGGGCCCTTCTCTGCTCTTGCTGGATTCTATTATTGATAGCAGTGGTGGCGAACCTATGGCATGGGTGCCACAGTGGGCATGCAGAGAGCCCTTTCCATCGGCACAAGAGCCAAGTCACCGCAGTAGCTGAGCATCGGATGACAGTTGTTTTTTCTAAACTAAAACCTCAGTGTTCAGGTTTCACTGCAGCGTTGGCACTTGGTGATAAGTAAGTGGGTTTGGGTTGCAGTTTGGGTGCTCGTCTCTAAAAGGTTCGCCATCACTGATCTAGAGACATGTTAGGTCACCACGCACTCCCAGTTTTCATGGCAGCTGTCCGCATTGGTGAGTAGATGTGTTTCACAGACTCTGATTCCACAAGCAGAAGTCAAGACCTGGCTGTGTTTGTGGGCAGTAATGGCCACAGTTACCTGTGACCGAGGGCTCATGGCCCACTGACCCCGGTCACAGCCTCCAGGTGCCGGCTCCTGGAGTCCTGGTCAGGAGGACGAGGCCTGTCCCACAGACACGCCACACCCACATGCTGAGGAACTCAGGCTCAAGCACAGGTCCTGGGGCAACCCCAGGCTCCAGCGTCGACTTTGTCCACTATACCCAGCTGCCAGCCAGACCCCAAAATTCTACGACTCTCCTAAGCTGGCATGCATTGTACAAAAACCACCAAGCCCTCCACAGTCAGCACCTGCCAGCTGTACAATCTCACAGATCTCCCTATCAGAGTTGCCGTTCCTCTTGAAGGAAATGGTGGCCACTGCCTTCCCTGGCTGCCCCGGGAAGACGGACACAAAAGCTGTCAGAGCTGTAAACTGAGGTCCCGGGGTGAGGCCCAGAGAACTCAGGCACATCAGTCATCACTAACGCACAACAGCCAAAGGCAAAGCTCCGAGCAATTACTTTAGCTGCGTCTGGCTCTCAACTATGCTATTATAAACTACCCAGTATGGTGATAGCACCTAACATAAAACCACCACAGATTAATCAATACACTCGCGCAAGGTTCCCAGGGAAATGGACTCTCGGCGAGCCCGCCTCTCACTCACTGGTCACCATTCCTTGTTTGATTTGGTCCCAGCATTTTCTGAAATGCGTCACTGTTAATCTTTAGTCACACAGTGAAACTTTTCAAAAACCCGTTCAAGTTCAAACATTCTCTGCAGCACAATATCAAAAGTTCCAGTGAGCCACTCTGTTTTCAGTTTCCCTGACTCAACTTTTTGGAGTTTTATAATTAATTATATTCCATTATTACTGATCATCAATTAGCTCAAAATGTTGCTGAGATGGTAAGTATGCTGAAGAAGGCAGAGTGTAATGATAATTTGAGACTAGTAGGACACTAAATTTCTCTCTTGTTAATAATTAAAGTAGATAACTTATGTTTTTATTTATAGCTTCCAGAAATATCCGGCCCATTCCTGAGCACTGCCCCATCAGCCAGTCAGCAGCTGGTCAGGATCTGAGCTGGGCTGCTGGCTCTCCTTTGCACATGAGTGCAGCCCACCAGAGGTCTGGGCCCAGGGGGCTGTCACGGTGTCCTCTCTGGGCATCCCCTCTGCCTGTCTAATTACTCCCCCGTCATCAGCATAGAAAGGATGGAAACAGGTAAAGTTCTGGCTTACCTGTTTCAATTTCCCAGATGTAGGCAGAGTCATCAGCACACCCAACAATCAAAAAGTTCTCCACTGGGTGCCATCTTATGGTGGTCACAGGGAAAAGGTGCTTCCGGGCCCGCAGGAGGGACCTCTTCTCCTCCAGGTGCAGGAGGGCCACCGAGTGATCGCTGCACACACAGCACACCATCCGGTCATCCTTCAGCTGGGAGACAGCAACACGCTTGCGTAAGTAAGTAGGTGAGTGTTTCTTTAGGACTAAATCAGATACCTTCCCCTGGCAACATAAAGCATTTTCTTACAGCCCCGTTTACCGAACGGCATTTGTGCTTTCTGCAGAACAGCTTCTCATAGCCCTCTGCGGAGCAGCTTCAGATACGGGGCAGAGTTTAAACTCAACAACTCCACAGGAAGGTCACGACAGGCAAGGGAAAGGGACCAGATCTCCTCCGAAGATAAGTTTGCATCACCCAGAAAACTCAGGCAGCGAGGAGGCAGACATCGGAAACGACAAAGAATAAAATAAACCCCAGAACTAATTTGCTGCCACAAGATGAAGCTATTTGTAGACACAAGCTTAGGCCCAAGGGTATCAGACCTGCGTTTCCACTTAAAGCCTCAGGATGTGATTTGGTGCCGTTCCCAGAACTATACCGATTCTAATCCAAACAGGAAACTCAGCATAGACACAAGCTAAAAGAGGTAAGCATTAGATAACTCCATCTAAATGCACAGCCTCAAAGACACAAGGGCCAAAAATATTATCACGGGACCACAGCATTTAAGACACTGTGTGAAAAGTCAGCCTGTGCTCACCTTGACCACAGGTTAGGACGTGGCCATGCATGCGGGGGCTGTGGACCTGCCCGGAAGTTCAGCTGCTGTGTAGAAAGTATTGCTGAGCTTTTCTGAGCCTCTCCTGAGGCCCACATTACCCTCCGTGGGGCTCTGGGGGACATGTTTTCTTTCCCCATTCTTTTCCAGGAGAGTACAGAAATCCTGAGGTGACATATTTAAATATAGCGAGGGGAATGCACACGTGGCCTGGACTTGTGGAATGGACCTGAAGCTATTTTTCCTGACCGCCCCAGGCGTTGAAGAACCCAGCCATTCCACAGCTCCAGGAGACCACACACCCACACACACCCACACACACACGCACACACACACCGCCTGAACAAGACCAGTCGAAGCAGCTAGAAGGTGGATTCTTAGGAAGAAGCAAGACAAGGCAACCATTACAGAGAATCATCCTCCATGGGTATAGGAGTGGGTCCTTGACTTCTGCACTTTTCTCCAAGTCCTCTGAGCCCTTGCTGTAGAATTTTGTCCCAGACGTCACTGGGATTGCTGCGCTACTCTGCCAATAATGACCCTGTGTGGGAGCTGGTGTGAATGAGCTGCGCTCAGTGTTAAATCATCTGTGACAACTGCAGGAGTGAAAGGGGGCAGGAGGGACACAGGTACATGGCTGCCCTGTAGCTGAAGGGAAAATGATGATGAAAACAAAAAGGAAAGAAAAAGGAGGACCTCAAGAATAAAAGGTATGTCGAGGTGTTCCATATCACCACGGGGAAGTTCTGTTTTACATACTCACTTCAGTTTCACTGTTTTGTTTAATCACATGTGTTGCTAAAATATTGCTTCCTTGAGTCTTAAATTTTCTCCATGCTTAATTTAGAGCTGATTTTTTATAATATTATCAAGAAATAACATTACAAGCCAATCAACTATTTTATAAAATCACTTTACTTGTATTACCCTGTGCTTTTCTTATATAGGAAATGTAAAAGTTGGTTTTTCTTTTTTTTATGTGGGTACCGGGAGTCGAACTCAGGACCTCGCACTTGCCAGCAGGTGCTTATGCCACTGAGTTATCTCACTGGCCCCAAAACTTGGTTTTTCATATTTAACAAATGCATTAGCTCTCTATAGGCAGAATTTAAGTTGACATTTCATGGGAAATTTATACCCAAAACAATTTCATTTTGCCTAACATAAAGTAGGTGATCATACATTTATTGAAGCTCGATAAATATTTAAATAAATAAATAAGCAAATAAAAATTCATGGAAAAACAATGTAACTATCAGTATTATAAAAGGAAATTGTTGAAGTCACAAGTTAATTTCTAATTTATAGATTCTTACATTGTTTGACTTGTTTTTTGCATTATTTATTTTATTTTTAAAACATTAATACAGAGAACTAGAGAAAAAAGAAAAAAGTGTAAATGCTTGGAAAAATTGTCTATTGTAAAGTTGCAATTGATTAAACATTTGCTTTGGAACAAAATTATTTGTGTAAGTAAGAGTAAAGTTAACATAAAAGATTGGAAACGAATATGAAAAAAGTCATCAGTTATATTATAGATACACGGAACTTTTTTTTTCCACTGAGAATATGGGCCATATTTCTTTCTTTTGAAAATATCCTGCAATGTTACATAACTCCCAAATTATGTTGTTTCTTGTTAACTTACTCCGAAGTTCTCTGGGGACATCAAAAGGCTCATTACTGGACCAGCTTCCAAAAAGAACTTATGCAGCACTTCTTCAGTAAAGATGTCCCACAGGATGACGCAGGAGCTCTGGTCCCCTGACACCAGCCAACTTCGGTCCAACTTTGAAGAGAGACCATGAGGGTACAGTAACGAAGTCACACTTTGTTGGTGGCCTTTAAGGACTTTGTAAGAGGGGGAACCTGGAAAACAATCCAACACCACATAGTGCAAAAGTTACTTCGTTCAGGAAATAACTCTGAAATTTTCTTTTCTATATTTTTGTTTTTTTTATTTATTTATTTTTTGGGGGGGTACCGGGGGTTGACCTCAGGACCTTGCGCACCGCAGGCGCCCGTGCCGCTGAGCGATATCACCGGCCCTTTTTTCGTATGTGGGTTCCGGGAGTCGAACTCAGGCCCTCGTGCTTGCCAGGCAGGCGCTTATGCCGCTGAGCCATCTCACCGGCCCTCTTTTCTATATTTTTACTGTATGCACGCACTTGGCTAAAACAATCAGAGAACAATCTTTAGGCCGTCTTAGAGGTTCCTCATCAGAAGCTGGATGAGGGTTTGGATAAAGCACTGAAGTTCATCTTTCACACCTATGAATCCTTTACAGATGTCACAAGATACCAGTTCCTGTACCGCGAAACAGCACTGTCCTAAAGGAGTGGACAGTTAACACCTCTGCTCCACAGAAGCGGCTGGATTATTACTCCTGCTGTCTACATTAGTACGATCAGGTTAAGCCCAGCCTAAGAACACCTCGCTTCAAAACATGTTGGAGATGACCGAGTTCTACTTCTTTGTTGCACAGATAAAGTACGTGAGGCTCCGATAGGCTAGAGGAGTTAATTCCAAGTGTCAAAAACCAAGCAAAACATTGAAGGGTACAGATCTGCTGCTAAGGAGACCTGCCCTCTCCTCAGGTTGATCACTGCCTAGAGGCGGTGCTGGACTCATGACCAGGAAGTGCTCTTTTCCCTCTAACCCACAGGTACGCTTCTGAAAGGTTAGGTAACAGCCGCCCTTGCCTCAGAAGGACTGTTGGGTGGAATGAATGAGATGAAGCCACGGTTTCCTAGCACTGTGCTTGGTACGCAGTAGCCCCATGGGTATTTTAGAGCCCATCTGCGCTGACGCACTGTGCTGGGCACTTTCTTCCTCTTTCCACCACCTTCTCCTTCTCCCTCTCACGGTGACCTGAACTCCTCGAAACTAGCAAGGATCATGAGCTACAAATTCCCTTCATTCAAACTGAAAAGGAATCCCCAAACCCTTTACTTACTTTAGTTACTCAGACCTGCAAGGCACATTCTGCCTTTTATACCCTAGCAAATCATGAGGAATATTAGTTCAGCTGCTGCAGGTCAAACCTAAGTTTCTGCTTTCTTCCCCCACATATTAAGATAAGTCGGCCTAGATGAAATGCCACAGTCTACTATTTTCACCACCTTCTAACAGCAGCATCTGGCTGTTGACATCACCTGTGTTCTGCTCATGGCCATTTGTCCCCACATAACACTGAGTCGCAAGTCAGGAACATTCAGGACATGGCCAAGCAAGCCAAGAACAACAGTGGGCCCTAGCAGGCCTCAATGAGACTTAGACTCTCCTCTTAAGGCCTCACATTCTAATAGGAATTACATGATTTCAACAGTGGTGTACAGTTTTTTCTACACAATCTAAAAATCTCAATCCTCTTCTGTTTTCCTCCATTTATATAGACAACTTACTGTATAACAGTATTTAAATATTTGTTGTAATCATGCACAAAGATATATAAACAGACATATAGATTTTATTAACAAAGAAAAATTAAAACAGGAAGACATCATTTTTTCTCAGTTGACAAAGATTTTAAAGCTAAACAGCATACAAAGTTGCCAAAGGTTTGAGGGCAAAGGCATTTGTATAAGCTCCTACTGGGCATGCGTGTCTGTGGATGCAAGTATTTTACAGAGCCTTTTATCTTTTTGAGACAGCATCTCACTATGCAGGTCAGGCTGGCCTTGAGCTGGAAGCAATCCTCCTGCCTCAGCCTCCGGAGTGCTGGGATTATAGGCGTGCACCACCATGCCCAGCTTTACAGAACCTTTTAGATACATTTCCCAAACTAAAACTAAAAACGAACATTGATCCAGTAACTCTACTCCTGGGGATGAGTACTACAGATATACCTACATGTATGTACATGTATGTACAGAGCCTCACAGTCCCTGAGGCTCTGAAAGTTCTTTGGTGCAGCCTGAGATCAAAGACTGGATAAGCTAAGTAAATGGGGCCCAATAGGATCCAATCACCTTTTGGCACAGAACCGACATCCAGGAGGCCTGCTCGGGCGGCGTTCAGAGCCTGTGTGATGAAGATGGTCCCGTCCTCGCAGCCACAGATGAGTTTGTCCAGGCTGGGGACATACTCTGACGCTGTGACAGCCTCAGCTCCCATCTCGTCTCCAAACCCAGAGAAATGGTCAAGGATGCTCTGTGACACCGTTTGATGCCTGTCAAAATTATCTTGAAGGGTCCAGGTGGTAGTGATTGGTATCTCTAAAAGGAAAACATACAGAAAGGGGGGGGTTTGGATTATGAATTCATAATATAGAAAAAGGAATCGAGACATCATCTTCAAAACCATGAAGATGGTATAAGAACTGAATCCAGATGCACGTGGCCGGTACCCATACCTTATGAATCAGGCCTATAAACTTCACATTTATGCCTGCTTTTAAGAGGTGTGATCAAAAAATACAGTGAATGGTGAAAAAAAATTTTTTTTAATTATTACAATAAAATATTATAGATAGCTAAGTTATTTAGAAATATTATAGGCAGTCAGACAGGGCTGGGCCCTGAGAGGTCAGTGTAGTAGACAACTAGCCGGAGATGCATTCCTTAAAGATCAGGCTTAAGACAAAGAGAAATGACTACACCCACATACTTCTCCTAGGGATGAGCAACAGTGATGGACATTCTAAATAGGCATCCATCACCTTGGGTGGGGAAACAAAACCTCCCTAGCCCATTTCTTCCCTGAAAGTCCTTGTTCCTTCCCTGTATGCTATGTGACTTGCTCCCCCATTTGATCCCCATTTAATCAATATTACCTAAGTGATTATACTTGCTGCAATTGTACTGGTTCACCATAGTTTTGTCCCACCTCATACCCACCTTGTGATTTCCCATTGGATCAATATTACCTAAGCAACTATACTTGTAATCTTATTAGTTGACTATAGTTTTGTCCTACCTTGAACCCACCTCACCTTGTAGTCTTATTCTATAAAACTCCCTTGAGAAGAGGGTTCCCCAGGCCACCCCCTTGAGCCCCCTTCTGTCTCTCTTAGACAGAAGCTTTCTTTCTCTCAATAAATACTTCCTATTCTTAACCTCCATTGTTCCTAGAATTCATTCTTCGATTTTAGAGAACACGAACTCGGTGTATCTGACGTCCAGCAGGCTGCCAGGTTGGGGTTATAATATTTCCCGTATATCATTTGGATTATTAGGAGGTCCTGCATCACCCCTCTCTCACTCTTTCCTGGGTGTCTTTAGTTGTAGGGTCCTGGCTGCCTTGATCCTGAATCCCTTTCCTGAAACCCAGAATGTTTCCCTTTCCTGGTCACTGTGACTTTGGGGAGGAGCCATAAGTTGCACGGTGCTAGATCCGGTGAAGAAGGTGGATGAGGACACAGTGTAATTTTTAAATTCAGATTAGTACATGTTTGCAGTACATAATGATTACATTCATCATAGGGAGTTGGTACATACACATAACACATCTTAATTGTTTTTATGAGCCTGACTTTCTGTTAAATGGCACTCAGCAGCAGCGTTCACTGCATTTTTGATTGCACCTTGTAAAGACACTCAGGAAAGAGGACGTTCAGAACTGCTTCAGCAAGTGGCAAGAATGATGGGATAAGCAAGCGGGAGGATTTTGAAGGGGATTCATGGCAATGTGTCTTCTACAGTAATATACTTTCTTTAGTTGGAACATTCACCATATATTTTCATCATACCTTGTATGTTGGCATCTAACACACAGTAGTACATGTGAGAAAAACTTTCTTGTCTGAAGGCCCATATTAAGGAACTTGGTATGCACTGAATTACAAATCAGTTCTTAGGAGAGATGTGACTGGAAATAGAAATTTCTTACCTCTAGGAGAACCGTCGAACTTGGTTATGGGAACATCAGGGATGTGCCACAAAGTAATCCTCCCTGACACTTCTCCGGAGAACAGCACCTTGTAGAAAGGTTCCTTCCTTTCATTCATGTAGCCCATGACAAAGGGAAAGCTCTGGAAAGTGAAGGCGAGATTTGAGGTAGGGCGCATTGTAACTTAGAGGAGACAGCTGTTGACTTTAAACAGAGGAATGAGACCTTCATAGCTGAACCATGTCTTTTCCCTTTATTTCTCATTATTTCAAAAGTTTCAAGTGAACTAAAGGAAACGGCCAATGATGTTGAACAAAATGACTTCACAAAACCAAAAGCAAAGCCATCAGCTAAACTTCAGAGTGGATAAGGGTATCTCACGCCTGTTGGCTATGGTCTATGAGTTGCTGCGCACAGTTATGTGTACACATCACTCATGGGGGCTTCACACACATGTGGGTAAATAATCTTGAGGACAATCCCATGCCACTGGTACTGTCATTGCCTTACACAGATGAGGAAGCCGGGAGCTAGGGCTGATTTCCTCACGGGGATACAGGGAGCAACAACTTATGACATATGTGTTACGTGTTCCACGCAACACTATCTGATCTGAACTACGCGTGATGCTGTGTACGACAAGAGCACCTGTGATTTCTCAAGGCAGTGTCTATGCAGATGCGGCCCAGTGGCCCGCTGGTGAACTTGGTGTACGAGAGGCAGCGGCCCCTGGTCAGGCTCCCAGGGAGATTACGCACACACAGGGATCAGAATGATTAAGTGATCAGATAAACAAAACCAAGCCCTTTTTTGATGTACAAATAGAAGGCATCCTATAAAGAAGGCCAACTGCTGGTGCCAGAATTAAAGAAGCCTAAGAAAGTGACAGCTCCCAGACAAAAAATACTCACTTTTTGGTAGGGACTTAAGTGTAGGAGTGGAAATCTCTGCAGTGTACTTTCAGAGGATATGAATAACTAAGCAGTGACTGCATGTAATCTGCACAACAAAGCTAGAAGTAAGCATTGTTGTTACCACTGTTAGGGAGCTAAGCAGGGAAAATAAGAAACAAACCCCAGGCCACCTGCTGAGATAGGCCTCCTCTGTGTCTCCAAGAACGGCCAAGGCACAGCTCAGTTCCAACAAGTCACACGTGCTCCTCCTAATGTGTAATCTTTTTAGGTCTTGCCAATCTCGCAAACATGATTTTTGTAGCTGTCATTACAGAGGCTGTCGTTCCGTGCATGGTGGAGACTGAACAGAGGATGACGCCCAACTCTAACAATTCACGGTGAAGGGAAGCAGGGGCCAAGAAGCTGCAAGCCTTCCTTCCGGCTCACACCATTCCACCCTGCTCTCTGCTTCTGGGCACTTCACACCTTTAAGAACAAAACAACTGTGGTTGCTTGGACGACAATTACTGATAGAAGGCCCATAAATGTATGGCTCCACATGTTGAGAAACAAAGAAACTTCCCATTAGTGCTCTGAAGTTCCTTTTCACTTTTTTTGTTTTTAATTTTTGTCGTTAGTCCATGTTTGCAGAGCATGACATGGGGAGCTGGTGCCTGTGTGTAACACATCCTAGTTCTTTGTTTCATCCTCTTTCCCTCCCCTTCCTCCTGCTTCTCCATCTCTAGATCCTCTTCCTGTCTCAGAAGGATCTAGCGCCCTACTTCCTATTATCTAACTCTTATTTTGCTGTTTATTTATACAGTGCTTTGCGTTTCTCATACAAGAGAAACTATGCAATATTTAAATTGTGTCTGATTTATTTCATTTGACATTATGGTCTCTAGGTTCATTCACTGTCCTAAATACGACTCATGTTTATCCTTCTTTATGTGCTCCATGGTGCGTAAATACCATATTTTCTTTATCCATTCATCTGCTGAGGGACATAAAGGCTGCTTCCAAGATCTAGCTATTATAAATTGTGTTCCTATGAACTTGGGTATGCATGGATCACTGTAACATAATGTCTTTACCTCATTTGGGAAGATATCTAGAAAAGGAATAACTGAGTCAAACGAAATTTCTAGTTTTAGTTTTCTGAGGAATGTCCTCATGGGTTTCCATAGTGGTTGTACTAGATTACATTCCCACCCACAGTGCAGAAGGCTTCCTATTTCCCGCACCCTGGACAGCTTTTGTTGTCATCTGATTCCTTGATGATGGCCATTCTCAGTGTTGTTTTCAATTGAACTTCTCTAATGGCCAGTGGTGCTAAGCATTTCTTCATGTATTCATTGGTTTCATCTTCTGAGAAGTGTCTATTCATTTCACTTGCCCAGTTTTTGATGGGTCTTTTATTTTGGGCATCTAATTTTTTTTAGTTCTTTATATGTTCTAGATATTAGTCCTCTGAGCAATGGCTGGAAAAATTTTTTTCCCATTCCGTATGTTGCCTCTTCACTCCATTGGTTGTTTTCGTTGTTGTTGTTGTTGTTGTTGTTGTTGTTGTGCAGAAGCTTTTTAATTTGATACAATTCCATTTGTTGATTCTTGGTACTATTTCCTGTGCAACCAGGATTCCGTTCAGCAAGTTCTTATCTACACCTGTGACTTCAAGAGTTTTACTTACCTATTTTATCTTCTAACAGATTAAATGTTTCTGTTTTAATATTTAGATCTTTAATCTTTTTTGATTTTAGTTTAGTGCATGGTGAGAGAAATGGGTCTTTTCTCAATCCTCTGCATGTGGACAGCCACTTTTCCCAGCACCGTTCATTACAGAGGCTGTCTTTCCTCCAGTGTTTTGGTCCCTTCAAATGTGCTTGGGGTAGGTATCTAGCCACTTTGATCTCCTTTTTCAGAATACCGTTTTCATTTTAGAGGTCTTTCACCTCCTTAGTTAGGTTAATTCCTCAGTATTTAATTTTTCTTCCTTATATTGTGAATGGTATTCTTTGTATAATTTCTCTCTCAGTGAGTTCACAGAGTGAACCCAAACAAATAACCTAGTGATGCAACTCAAGGTCTAAGAAAAATGAGAACAATCCAAACCCAAAGCTAGTACAAGGAAGGAAAGTATAAAGATCGAGCAGAAATCAATGAAATTGAGACTAAAAAAAAACAATACAAAGATCAATGAATTGAAAATGTGGTTTTTCAAAAGAATAAACAAAACAGACAAAGCTTTAGCCAATCTTACCAAACAAAGACCCAAATCAATGCAAGTAGAAATGCAAAAGGTGAAATCACAACAAACACTGCCAAAATCCAGAAGATTATTACTAACTACTTTGCAAGCCTGTATGCCAATAAATTGGAGGATTCACAAGAAATGGAGAGATTCCTCAATACACATGAATTACCAGAACTGAACCCTGAATAATCCAGTAACAAGCAATAAAATAGAAGCAGTAATAAAAAAAAAAACCTACCAACTAAGAAGACCTAGGACCAGATGGATTCATAGCTCAATTCTGCAAAACTTCAGGGAAGATCTAACACCAATACTCTTCAAGATCTATAATGAAATTGAAAGGGAAGGAGTACTCTTAAAGTCATTCCTGGAATCTAAGGTTACTTTACTCTAAAACCAGGCAAAGACTGAAACTAAAAAGAAAACTAAAGACTAATCTCTCTAATGAATATAGATGCGAAAACTTCAACAAAATACTGGCAAACAGAATGCAAAAAATAATCAAAAAGATCATACACCATGACCAAGGAGAACTCATGCCAGGGATGCAGGGATGGTTCAACATATGTAAATCAATAAATGTAACACATCACATTAACAGAAGTGAGGACAAAAATCACACTATCATCTCAATAGATGCAGAAAAAGCCTTTGACAAAATCCAACATCCATCCAAGATAAAAACCCTGAAGAAAAGAGGTATAGGACTTTATCTCAATCAGATAAAAGCCATTCATTTATGGCAAACCTACTGTTGACATCATATTAAATAGGGAAAAACTGAAAGGTTTCCCTCTAAAATCAGGACCAAGACAAGGATGCCTGCTATCACTACTCCTGTTCAATTCAGTCCTCAAAATATTAGCAAGAGCAGTCAGGCGAGAAGAAGTAAAAGGGGTATGTACAGGAAACGAAGTCACATTATTATTATTTGCAGATGCCATGATCCTCTAGGTAGAAGACCCCAAAAAATTTATCAAAAGACTTCAAGAATAACCAAATTCATCAGTGTAGTAAGATATGAAATCAATACACAAGAATCAGTAGAGTTCTTGAACATCAATAGTGAACTCACTGAGAAAGAAATTAAGTTATTTTTAAGTTGTGCATATATCGATATTTGCAGTCGGTTAGAAGGTCCTAAAGGGCATGACTTACATTGGGCTTCTAAGGCAAACTGCGTGTTGTAAAAATTCCTCCTGGATCTAGAAGCAGGAAAGAGCAGGTCCTGGAAGTAAAAATGCTTTCCCAGGAGGCCAGGTCTCCGCTCTGCAGTCAACAGCAAAACCAGGGCAGAGTGCGGCTCAGCGAGAGCTTCAGAAACAGCCCTGATGCATGCCACCACGCTGCAGTTCGCCTCTGCCCCAGTGCCGCCCTGGCTTATGATGTTGGCTGTCAGCTTCTTAATCAAGCTTCTGCAATGGACTTTTTTACTGATATGCTACAGGGACAATCACTGAACGGTAGGATTTCCAACCGCTACTCTGCCTAATTAAGCAAACAATCATTCTGTAAGAAGTAGCATGCTTTCTTAATAATTCAAAACTTGTCCAATCTCCATGAAATACCTTTTTGGATAATTAACTGATGACTGAGTCTAGAGGCTTAGAAAAAATCACTGAGAGTCCCGCCACTGCAGTAAAATATCTACTTAGATTTTTGGACTTCCTAGAGTGCCAAATGTATAATTCAGTCAGGCAGTAAACTCCAAATTATATTCCTAACTCTCAGCCAGAAATCATACTTATATTTGTTTTAACAAGAAAAGTTATTCATAAGAAAAGCTAAGCACATTTGAAAATGATCTTAATATATGGTTAAATTAAAAAACTCAGGATAAAAACCATTTCATAAGCATGAGGTCTTGAGTTCGACTCCCAGTACCCACATATGAAAAAGGGGCCGGTGATATTGCTCAGCGGCATGGGCACCTGCTAGCGTGCAAGTTCCTGAGTTCGACCCCCGGTACCCACCAAAAAAAACATTTCATAAAGTTTCAAAATTGGAGTGAACACCTCCCAATGCTAACAGTGCTCTGTCAAATCATCTTTTGGATGGGTCAAAAAACGTATGAGGTTTGTGCATGTGTGTGTACAGAATAAATGTGACAGAAATGGGAGTAATTCATGAATCTATATAAAGGATATATAATGATCTTTGCACTACTGTAATATTTTTCCAAATGTCTAATGTGACAAAAGTGTTCCTGATGTGTGTGTTGGGGGAGCTTGTATAGAACAAATGTGACAGAAATGTTACTAATCGATGAATCTACATAAAAGCTATATAAATGATCAATGTACTATTATAACATTGTAGTATTTTTCCAAATCTGAAAATTTTTCAACTACAGTGAATACATACATAAAACTAAATTCTAAAATTCACGGTAAATACTTATGGTGGTGATATTAGAATTTTAATTTCTCCTTGTTTTCTCAAAATGTATAATTTTTCCCATTGTAAACAGATAGTACTTTGTTAATCAAACTTAGAAACAATGGACATTTAAGGTCAGCAGTGCCTCCTCAGTAGGCATGAACAACTGAGCTTGCTTTTCTCATTATCAATGGAACACGATGCTTTGGTCTAGATTTTCCAGCTGACTCTGTGGCAACCAAACCAGCCTGGTCTGGAGGCTCAGCTGCAGCGCAGAGCAGGCAGGCCCTCCTTCCCTGTGTTACCTGGTTTTCCTCCGCGGAGGCAGAGCACAGTAAATGTGGATAAATGGTCTCTCTCAGCAGCCTCCCGTCAGTCGGGCTGTTGCTTTTGGAAAGCCCACTGCACAGCAAAATTAAAAAGCAGAGTTGAAAACTGTGCGGTTATTTTCTTCCCCCTCCCACTTTCACAAGCTGGTTGGTACCATTCAAGTTTCTAAACTGTGGCTGGAAATTGTCGGGTTAATAATTACAAGTGACTTTCTGGACGCCGTGCACCAGCTGTACGAGTTATACATGGTTAATCTCATTCCCCCGTCCCCCGCTGTTCTGCACAAAGCCGGGGGCCCACCAAGCCCACGGTAAATCTCCCCGTGCCAGAGCCTTTTTGTTCTGGTTTTTGATCACGGGCGGCATGAGGGTGTTTCCACAATGAACCTCCCAAAGCTCGTTTTCTACCTGACCATGCTGGGTGCCGCCCTCCTCTGCGCCCACCTGTTCAGCAGCTGATAGATGTAGCTGTGGCCATCCTCCGTCCAGATGAGGACCCTGTGGGCCGCCAGCACCTCTCCTCCTGCAAAGAGCTGCCCGCCGCCACTGGCCTCCGTCCATAGCAGGGAGAAGTTGCAGTAATCGTACACCTAGAACACAGTGCCAGGCGCTCACCAAAGCTCCGGGCAATGCGCCCATCAGGTGAGAGTGAATTCTGCCCACCCAGGCTCTCAGACAGCAGCAGAGATCACCCCCTCACTGCTGCGCACAGTGAGGGGCCGCACTCTACCTGCCAAGCAAGGCGGCATTTTATGAGGACTTACATTTTCACACTGATTCTGAAGTAGGTTTCAGTCCATAGTTCATCTCACTGTCTAATTCTAGAACAGAAACCCCGAATCGTAACTTTCTAAATAATTTCTTATTTGCACATGGGTAGTCCCGGTATGACATTTGAAAATTTATTATGCACAAGAAAAAGTTTATATAGCAGACACCATTTGGTAGACTGTGTATTTTCAATAGTTGCTCCAAAATTTATTATCACCCTGCAGGTAAGACTATATAGGTTTGCTAACTAAGCCAGTTATAGGAAAAATTAAAAAAGGATTATTATCAAACAATGGTAACTTAGCTTCTCTTTCTTCTTGGATGCATCCGTGGATACAGTCACAAGAAAAGAATGTGTGTCCCCAGAAACAAATGAAGTGACAGAGGAAAGAAAAAGGAAAAAAATCTAAAAATGTAATCTACATAAGTGAAAAGTACTAGTTTGTTTTTAATGCTAGAGTGTGAGCATTGATATTTGACAACAGTTTAAAGATAAATGTTCAGGGCCGGTGAGATGGCTCAGCGGCATAAGTGCCTGCCTGGCAAGCGCGAGGTCCTGAGTTCGACTCCCGGTACCCACATTAAAAAAAAAAATAAAGATAAATGTTCAGTATTGTGGTTTGTTATTAACACAACTAGGATATATACCCACACACGCAGTATCTCAGGAAACAGACTGCAGAGTATGGGGCTTGAAAATGGATAGCAGTCACCAAAGGCTGGTCATCTGCTGCTCTAGCGATGCTATCATGAAGAGCTTTATCCTACTTAAATCATGTTCTTATCACTGTTGCACTGAACAAGAATAAAACTACATTTGCACATCAGTGGTATTCATTATCTATTTTATAATACCTTCCAACATCTAGAAAACACCACCAGCAGAAGTCGCTCTGTGTACGTGCAAAATCGTATCGTCTGGCAGTTCACGGAGTCGAGAAATTTGGATTCTTTTTCATGGACATCTCGCTTTTCCTTTAAAAGGCAAGAAAACATGTGAGCACTAATTCTAGGCCATTTCTCTAAGACCACAAGAAAACCTGTTCACACACGCGTGGGAGTGGATCGCACCATTACAAAAAGAAAAGTACTCGAGTGTCTTTTTGAGTTTTCTGAACTGCAAAGCTACTTTGCAAGAGTAGCTGTCAGCAGGAAATGCACTCAGCCCCAAAAATGTATTTTGCATAGTCACTCAACAAACATTCTGTGACACAGCGTGCTGGGCACTGAGAGTGTACAGTTCATTCACCGACTTTCAGACACAGCAGAAAGAGCAAACAAAAACATGATAATTTCCTGAAGCCTTCAGTATTCATTGCTGAAATTTAAAAAAAAAATGAGCAAAGTGCTTTGGAAAGATGTAGAGTAGATAAGACAGCATATGTGGACTACGATGCCCCATGAGTGTCGGGCAAGGCCAGGGGGGACGCACGTTCCCAGAGCCCAGCAGGCCCACAGCTCCTCGGCCTCCTCACCCAGGGCGCGGCTAAGGGATGCAGAGCTGTGGGGCTGCCCAGCTACTGTCACCAGCACAAGTACTGTGTCTTCCTGTCCACTGCTGCCATGTGTCATGGGGAGCAGGTGAATGCGCTGGACCACAGGGGCTCGAGCAATGCCTGCCCCCCGGCACAGACAGCTGGCGAAGGGGCTTCCATGTAAGGGACAGGTGGATACTGTGTTCCGCTGGGACCTTTTAAGTTAAAAATGCTCTATGTGCCTGTGTGTGTGTGTCTCTGTGTGCAGCTATCCCTGTGTCTTCTGTGTGTGTCCCCGTGTCTGTGTGTGTTTGTGTATGTGAGTGTGTCCCTGTGTCTGTGTGTGTATTCAACATTTATATAGTCATGGATCGAGGTTGCAAAGATGCAATCCAACAGTACCAAAGCCCACACCTGAAAGACAGATGGGGGAAACAGACAGAGGTAGGATTCCTCATTTCCATTTTTAACTGTGAGCATATACTACGTCTATGATTTTAAAATTTGCACAAACATGTTTAAGCCTGGGGAGGAGTGGTTTCCAACCCACCTGGATCCTGTTGATAGACGAGGAGAGGTCCCATACCTTGAGATCCCCGGTCACTGTCACCACCAGCAGAGAATCTTCTAAAAGGGAAACAGAGGTCACACATGAGTGGCCTGGCACAGGCTGCAGGAACAACTCCGCATCCTTTAGGGGTTGTGCAGGGCTGTGGAGGTGAATACTTGACTTCCCATTATTTTAAATAAAAAATAATTATTTCATGTCAAGTTCCAGATTGTTTAAAATGTCCTTGTGCGGAGGGACAGCCCCACTGCGGCACCAAGCTGCCAGTCCTTCGGTGACATCAAAGCCCCACTTTGGACCACACAGGGAGCCATGCTCCATGTACCCTCGAGTCGCTGGTTGCAGGGATCCTCCCCGCCACACTGAGCAACTCAGCCCCTGGTGCTCCGCACAGAACCGTGCCTGTCCCTTGTGACGGGGAGACATGGGTGGGGCACTGGTGACAGCTCGCATTCTCCTCAACCTGCTCACAGAGCTCTCCTCCTGTGAGGTAACGTGAGGAGCACTCTGACCCCAACCAACAGCTGCAAGGAGCATACCAGCACACGCACCTGACAGCGCCTGTGACACCCATTACCTTGAACCCGCACGGAATGGACAATGCACATGCAGGTGACCCAGTCCGGGGACTGAGAAGACACGAATGTGTGGATGCTGGCCAGAGTCTTGGCGTCGATGACAAGGACATCCTGGTACTCCCCGCAGCACAGGAGCCAGCCGTCGCCTGTCATCCGGGATGAGCAGTGGTAATACTACACAGAGGGGTTCAAAGTAAAAGTGGAGCTGTCACGAGCAATGAACAGGACCTTGTAGTAGTTTTATTTTGTGGTAATGGAGATTGAACTCAGAGCCCAGTAGTAAGCTATATCCCCAGCCCTTTTTTATTTTTATTTTAAAACAGGGTCACACTATGTAGCCCAGGCTGGGCTTGAAGTTGTGATCCTCCTGTCTCAACCTCCCAGAGTGCTAGGTTTACAGGTGTGAGCCACCACACCAGTTTAACATAATTTTAACTATGTTGAAGACTTCTCTCAATTTTAGTTTTAGCATCTATTCAGTGAAGGTATTAAACTGACTAGCAACTAAAATTTCTTTGAGATTATTTTCTATAATGTTGATTTTGCACTTTAGTTTGACCTGTATTTTAATTTTTCTGAAAAAAAGGGGCATTTTTTTGTAAAGAAGAAATATTCTAAATCATAGAAAGCTCACAGGTATGTTGTTTCCGGAGTATAATTTAGAGCTAAACAGCAACAACAATAGCCAGGTTCTTTACTATAGCAGTATCAATACACGTTAATAAGGAATAGTAAAAGTATCTGAAGAGCACGTAAGAATTTCTTGTGCCAAGTAAGTCTTAGAAATGACTTTTATTAAAGATTACATAACACATTCCACCTTCCATGAGTTCCCTGCTCCCTCACCATGTGGGATTGTGGCCCACGGAGAACAGAAAAGAGTCTGCAAATGTTATAATCCAACACAACAAAAAGTAACACGGCAAACAAAAAACCAACTATCCGTACCGATGAAACCCTACCACACCCTCCCATGTGTGGACATCCACCCACCAAGATTCAAAATCTGTTCTAAAAAAATTGCAAAGTGAGGGCAAGTGATACGGCTCAGCGGCATAAGAGCCTGCCTGGCAAGTGCAAAGTCCTGAGTTCGACTCCTGGTACCCACATAAAGGAATAAAAGGGCCGGTGATATACCTCAGTGACATAAGCGCCTGCTGGCAAGCGCGAGGTCCTGAGTTCGACTCCCGGTACCCACATAAAAAAAAAAAATTGCAAAGTGATTCTAAAGGTCACGGCAACACCTCTGGCTCTCTTTACATAAATGAACAAATTCAGAAATTAAGAATGAAATAAATAGGCTAAAAATGAAAAGGAGGGGGAAATGTGCATGCTTTACAAAATAGCACATTATGAAGCTGCGTGGTGCATGCAGTGCATGTTTCATGAACGTCACAGAGAAAAAGCACACACACCGTCTTTCAAAGATAAGATATGGAAACAAAAGAATTAGGAGGAAAATTTTGTTGAGCAATATCTTTTGAGAAAGATAATGCCAAAATAGCAGATGACGATTGAGGATTTTTTTTTAGGTTTTTTTTTTTTTGCGTTTTTAAAAAAATTTTATTAGTACATTTTAGATATATATAATAATATTCATCATAGGGAATTTGTATATGTATATATCTTGCTGCTTCTTTTTTTCCCATTCCTCTCCCCTACCTTCAACCCCTCTCTCCGCTCTTACGTATAGAAGCTTTGTTAACCTCAAAAGCAAATAAAAATTCAAGGAAAGAACATCCTCCCAGGACTCTCTCAACACGCGTGTGGCCCATGCTCTGAGCGAGTGCGGAGCCCAGCAGCACTGGAGACAGGGATAGACTCACGCAGATGGCAGTGTGCCTGTAGGGGAGAGTGGCCTGCTGCACGCACTGTCCGCTGGTGACATTCCACACGCACATCTCCCTAGGAGAGACAATGGCGTCATTCTCTGTCATTTCCACTCCATTGGCTGCAATAATTTTGGTCCCTCCAAGTTTTTCTTTAGTGCGGTACTTAAGCGCAACCTGATCATTTGTGTGGCTTTTTGTTATAGATTACCGGGCAAGAAAACGCTGTGGTCATTAGCAGGGTTGACACTGTCTCTGCACCCTTGTGTTTGGGTAAGGATACCCTGCCACCGGACCGCAACTCTGCCACAGGGCCAGCCCGGCCGCAGCCCACTGCGAGGCCCCGAGAGTGACGATCAGCAGTCTCTCCATGGAACGGGATCCTCTGGAAAATGGTGCATTTCACTGAATTTAAGCTACATATTCTGAGAGCTGTAACCAACCATAACCCATCAAGCCAGGGCTGCCTGCTCTGGGGCAGAGGTGGCGTTTTTGTAAAAACAAACAGTGCCACCAAGAGGCCCCACTAGGTGTATCACCGGAATTGTTTATTTCTTGGCTTATCTGAAATCCTGAAACCAGCCTTACACTTAATATTGGGAAAACTCTACTCTCCGAAAACTCCTTCTTGGTTTGGTGTGTTACAAGACATAAACAGCACCTACACAGTGCAGCTACAAGACACACACGAGGCAGCGCGCCTTCACTCTGCCCTTCTGTTCACACCAGTGCGGCTGCTCAGTTGTTTGGCAATATTCTTCAGTGTTGATGGTTCGACACCGAGGCAACGCTTCCCGTAGAAGGAAAATAAGCGTTTTATAGGCATTAAAGGGAATGTGGTTATTAAGAAGCAGAACAGACGGACTAACAACGTTAAATACTGTGTGAACTGGGGGATTTGCAGGCTTTTTGTGTTTTCCTGATCAACACAGGAGCCCAGTCTTCTAAGTCAGTGGTTTTCAAACAGGGGCAATTTCGTCCCAAGTCCCCTCCCCAAATCCCTTCCTCCACTCCCAAGGACACTCATCTGTCCCTGTTTCCGTGATCCCCACCAGGGCACACTACTGACACCTAGTGGGGACAAGGGAAGTGGCCAGGCGCCCTGGCTTTCACAGCTCTGTTCCCACAACAAAGGGCTGTGTAGTCCAAAGGCCTTTGTGGTAAGGCTGGGTAAGGTGTTCTAGGTACAGAAGCAAAAGGCTCGTAACTTTCCTCTCTATTTATATCCACACTACTTCCAAAGGATCTGCTGTCACCTGAAAACACATGTAACTATAAAACATACAGGGAGGGAAAATCTGTGTGTGTGTGTGTGTGTGTGTGTGTGTGTACACAGGCGTGGAAAAATAAAATGGCAAGATTTCTGATAGAAATCAAAATACCATATCTCAAAGGCATGGCAACTAACACATCTAGAAGGCAAACGGGTGCATCTCAAAGGTAAATTGAGCCTCCAGCGGCCAGCCATGTATAATTTTAGTTCTGTGAGGGAGCTGAGGTTGATACTGAGGTTTTCAACTGCTCTGTCCGTCAGCAGTCACCAGCAAAGCTCGCCCTCCAGGCCTCGAGCTCCAGGCTTGGTGCTGGACCCTGGGATGTGCAGCTGTGAGAGGCTCTCGGCCGGTTGGCCCGTGTGCAGGTGAGTCTGGCTCTAAACCAGCACCTCGAAACTCTGGCTGGAACCAGAGTGATCAGAAAACAACACTGACAGCCGGGACCCCACTCACACCTCAACTCAGCCTCATTAAATCACATCGTTCTCATTCTGCTAGAGAGGGGGCTTCAGGAAAGGCATCCCCAGAAACACTATTTTTACACCCAAGGCTTTCCCTGTTTCCTGACCATCTTATGTTGCATTATAAATTCGAAAAAAATACAAAAATATCAGAAAGTGAAAGCACTCAGCCTATCAGCTCTAAGAAAAACAAGTAAACGTGTGGTGTATTAAAAGTCGAACTGGCATTTTAGATAGAACTGCACAAGTTACACATGTGACAGGAACTGAAATCTGTTAAAATGCGTACTTTTTTGTCATTTGCAAATACGATTCCAAGGGTTTGTACACAGTTGAGATCACCCTCAATCCTAAAAAATTAAGTTCACCACTTTCCAGATTGCTTAATTTTTTTATTTGAATGAAAGGAAGGCAGAGGAAACATCCACATGGATCAAGGAGAGATGGACCTGCCACCCTGCCCTAGATATTTGCCTGTTTCAGAAACGCACTACTTCCCGCTGGCCCCTCTCCTCGCTCTTGTATCTGCTGCTTACAGCAGTTATCGCTCTGCTGGAGCTGTGCGTCGGCAGGGCCAGGAGACAAGCGTGCGCCTGCTCAGCCATCTGCCCCGGGCCTACTGCATGCCGGACCTTCTCCCTTGCCTCCTCTGGACCTGGGCAATTCCCGGACATTGCCGGGTTCCTTCTCTCCCTCAGCCTTTCAAGCACTGGCTTCCTTGGTTCTCCTTTTACCTCCCACACTTTCGGTGGGCCTCTTCCTGGGGACGCGGGGCCCGTAGCCACTCACGCTGGACAGAGCGCTGCGGCTCCTGCTCCTGCTCCCTCTCTCGCTCAGTGAGGGGCGTCCTTCCTGGAAAGATCCACAGCTTACCCCAAGCCCAGGCTGCGGAGTACCCGACAGCCCAGGCGTGGTCTCTGGGAGCAGCGACAGCACAGTCAGCGATCAGGGCTGGGGCCAAGTGCTGGCCCCTTGCCACATCTGCTGAAGCTCGAGTTGAGCCGGGTGGGAGGCCTGAAACCTGCACAGTGGTTCTGCGGGTCCGAGGAGCACTGCCCCAGAGGCCTGGCGCCCACCTGCCTGTGCCTGCACCTCTGGCTGGGGATTGAAGGAATCAACTCAGAGCACTCGACCATATACAGCATCTCACCACGTTGCCAGGCTGGCCTCAGACTTGAGATCCTCCTGCCTCAGCCTCCCAAGTAGCTAGGATTACAGAAATGTGCCAGTACACCTGGTTTGAAAGGATTCTTAATAAGTAATAACCCTCTCTAATAGTGTCATGACTTCCTGCCTTCAAGTTTTATTAACTATGTTTATTACTATAAAATATTAATACAGCTATATCAACCTTATTTTGGCTAGTACATATCTGGTAAATGTTTTTCATCCATTTTCTTTTCAATTTTCCACAGTCCTTATACTGCTTTTATTTTTTTGTCTGACAATCTTTGTAAATTAACTGGAAGAGTTGATCCCGTTAAGTAATTGGAATTACTGTTTTATCCAGGTTTATTTTGACTACCTTATTATGTGCTTTCTATTTGCCTCATTCTTTGATTTTTTTTGCTATCTTTTTCACATTAAACAACTTTTTTCTTTATTGAATTGGAAGCTAGACACTCTATATACTCTTGATTTTATTTGTCTGTTCAGACTGCAGTGGGAGCCTGTGACCAGAGTGGCAAGGTAAACACACATCTTCCCAGACACCCGGCCCACGGACACTGTCACCGTGTGCGCCGTGGCTGTGGAGAGGGTGGATGAACGTAAATGCTGCATCTCCACTCTTCCACATTTTCTAAAACTTTGCTGGGCTCTGTTCAATATTCCTTCTTTCATCTTCCTTCTGAAGTCATTACTCTTATTCTGGAAGAATCTCATTTAGAACTTCATAACGAATGGGGTGCCGGTTAACATTCTTAGTATTTGTCTTAAAGGTTATTATTTTGCCGTAGGTATCACGATGTTTTCGGTGGATCTGGAGTTCTGAGTTGATAGATATTTTCTCTTCAGTCTTGAGGGAACCCCGCGCCGTCTAGTCGTTGCTGCTGGGAAGCTGGCTCTCAGTTAACACTCCTTGGTGAACAGTGTGTCTGTTTTGGGGATCTTCTCCTTTTCTTTGGTTTTGTGTTGTTTCCACATCAGGTCTGTGGTGTTTATTTCTTTTCATGCCACAGTTCACTGGGATTCCTGAATCTGAGGATTTTAGTTAACAAATGAAGTAATGCTTTGGGGAACAAAATGAAAACTGGTCTGTGAAGTGACTGTGTCCCCTCTGGTTGGCCTGGGACCCCTCATGCTGATAAGGGCCAGCCGAGCCAGGTACCCACCCTGGGGTGGTGCGGGAGGAGGTGCTGGGAACACAGTAGCTGCAGGGTCCACCCCGCCTAAGCAGCAGCTTACAAATGTGGGTAAGTTGTGGGTGCCCCAAAAAGGGCACCCCAGATCACTGTGGCAGAGGGAGACAGCTGGTCACACCAGACCAGGGTCCCTGGCTCTTCAGCCGCCCTATTTCTAGGGTATGTACAGCTGAATTAATCTATGGCCAAGCATAACGCCATGACCTTGGCTACACAGGAGAGGACTGCGGGCCACACCTGCAAGCTGCGCCTCAGAGACCACGCAGACCCTTTCCTCACTTAGCTCCTAAGTTTTTCACAATCCTCTAAGTAGGCCTGGAAAGAAAGTCACCATCCCACAAATATTTAGAGTGGGGATCACTATTTCAGCATGAGTAGCAGGTTATGTGTAGTAGACATTCTTAATCCCTGGTGTATGGAAGCCACAGGCAAATGCTAAAGAAGGCAGGAGGATATTTCACTTCAGACCCGGCCAAAGTTTAGTCGCTCTAAGGATCGCCCACTGTTGTTTTACTATAAACTCTGAGACCGGGCATTGCTTTGATATCTGCTCTGCTAGCCATTGTATCAAACTGCTCTGTTTACCAAGGGGGACACTGGATTCCTCATTATTCTTCTGGCTCTCTGAATCCAGAGGTATACAAATCCCTTTGGGTTAAAAAGAGAAGAGGAGAGTCTCTTGTTTCAGCCAGCAGCTCAATTGCTCCTTCTCACAAAGAGGTTGCACATTCCCGCAGACCCTTGGGCCACCCACTCATCGGTAGGGGCCGCTCCTCCTCCGAGGGCTTCTTCCCCCAGCTCCGTCTGAACTCACTGGTTGGGCAGTGTCCACGACACCTCACCCAACGCTGTCCCTGGCCTCCCCCTTCTCTCTCCCACCATGCCACTCTCCTTGGGTCCTTGCCTCTGTGAGCTTTATAACTGCGTTGCCATGTGTGTACTGGACTGCTGAACTGTTCTGTAAAACCACGGAGGCTTGCATGGGTTTAAGAACTCAAGGCAGGTGAGAGACAGGAGAAAAGACAAGCAGGCCCTTCTGTTTCCATTTGTGTATCACCAGGTGCTTGCTGCATAGGAAGGGACTCTGGAGTCTGGTGCATGTGTGGCAGGGTTTATCTCGGTTCTCGTCCAGCAGCACAGGGCATTATGCTGAGACTCATGGGACTGATTCTATTCCTGGGGACTCACGTACAAGTTATTCCCCATCTACATTTCTGCTCTGGACAAGGAATGTGTCAGTCACAGAACCTTCCCGAGCCCTGAAACTGTCCCCCATCGCAGTCCCTTACAAGAGAGGGTGGAGAAGGAGACAAAGCCTCCCACCTTGACCTCTACCCACCCGTTCTCAGCAGCGCTGACGATGTAGGGCTGTTTGGAGAAGTCCCTCGCTCGGGCCAGGCATGTCACAGCCGCCGAATGACCGAAGAGGAGTTCTTTAGCTGAGATCTGAAAGGACAGCAAACTTTCACAAAACTGGGAACTGAAACACAAAAACAGCCCACCATGCACACTGGTGAGGAAAACTGTCCATATCCTGCTTTTCCATATGTGAGTTCATCGGAGTGCACTGAATAGTCAACTTCTGGGTAGAAGAACCGTGCTGTACAGCTCGTTGCTTGTTTTGGTTTGGTATTGGTCAGGAAACCTAGAAGACTTCCAGACCCCTTTGACTACATCGAGGTTTTGAATACAAATAAGTCCATGTTGACGCTTATTACAAAGGGGATGCCCCCAGCATAAGAACACGTGATGTACAGCTCTCAGAAGGGAAATGAGTTTGCAAAACAACACAAGAGAAAAGATCGCCTTTTGTAACCATTCGAATACCTCATTGTTGGTGGGAATGTAAATCCACACGGTGATTTTGGAAAACAGTATGGGGATCCGAGCAGATGACTCTCCAAAGAATTATCACTAGTATGACCAGAGGACCCGCAGCCCGTGTCTGTGCACAGACCCAGAGGAGTGGAAACGCAAGTCTTTGGGGGAGGGGGTTCTGCACCTGGGTGCCCGGCAGCATCTTTGCAACGGCCACGCAGCAGGGCACCTAAGTGTCCACCTGTGGACAGGTGCAGAAAGAGAACGTGCACACACCTACAGTACAGTTATTCAGTCATAAAAACAGAGAATCCTGCCCCTGTGACAACAGGTGTGCACCTGGAGGGCACTAGGCTAAGGGACATAAGCCAGAGGCACAGAGAGAGACTTACGATCTCACTTGCACGACGAACTCCAAGTAGCCCAACCCATAGAAGCAGGGTCAGCAGCTTGGCCGCTGCAGGGTGAGGGCAAGGTGGTCAGAGGCCGGGTTGGAGATGAACACAGCAGGGGCCTTGTGTGTGGCATGGTGATGACAGCTAATAACACCGCTTTGAGGGTGGGGAAGAGCTCAGTGGCACAGTCCGCTTAGCACGTGACAGGCCCTATGTTCATTCTCAGCACCACAAAAAATAATAACACAACTACACGATATCGTGGGCTGGAAATCTGCTGAGAGAGCTCAAGTGTTCTCCCTCACACAGACCACAGTAACTACGCGAGGTGGCGCGAGTGAACTGACTTGACTGTGTGACCATCTCGCAACAGTCACACTCATCACCCCAATATATAGTTTTTACTTGTCCATGACACCTTAATAAAGCTAAAGGGAAGAGAAATAAAATCCTATTATAGACCAGAGACCAGGCATTTTAAGCATATTTCATTTCTTGATTATCCATATTACCTAAAATTACTACAATAAATACATATTCCTCATTTACATAAACAAGAGACCAAGAGAAGAGGGAGGAAGACAAGCCACAGACTGGGAGAAATATTTGCAAAAAGACATATCTGTTAAGGGACTATTTACCCAAAATACATAATTGTTAAAACTCAGCAATAGGAGAATGAAAAACCTGATTCAAAAAGTCAAAGGATCTGAGCAGACGACTCTCCAGTGAATACGTAGATTGAAAATGAGCATAGGAAAAGACGGGCCACGTCCTGTGTCTAAGAGAAATGCAAATTCCAGCCCTGGTGCGACACACCACACACTGAGTGAGTGGGCGCCACGGCGGGGAAGAGCGGGGGACTCCCTCTCACCAGCAGCGCCACCACGTTGCAAGAGCTTAGCAGCTCCCTTGAGACCCCACACACCCCTACCGTGAAATCCAGTCAGGATGCTCATGGCATATCCAAGCGGCACCCACACAAAAGCATGCACACGTCTACAGTGGCGTCACTCACAGGTGCCAACTTGTGGCAGCCACCAAGATGTCCTTCAGTAGATAAGCAGGGAGACTGAGGCACTGTACACAAACACAATGCCAGAAAGAAATGAGCTATCAAGCCATGAAAAGACAAGGAGAAACCAAAGTGCACATTACTTCAGTGAAAGAAGCCAATCTGGGAAGTCTCCACACAGTGTGATGCCAACTACAGGATGTTCTGGAAACGGCCAGCCAAGGAGACCACACACAGCCCAGCAGGTGCCGGGCTGGGAGCAAATGGGTGGAGCACGGGGGGTTTTCAGGCAGGGAACCATTCTGCATGCCACCTCCAAGGGTGTCGTGGAACGTGTGTCAGACCCCACAGGCTGTACCACACATCACGAGTGGCCCAACGCACATGCAGACAGTGGCCTTGGTGACAACGACGTGTACACTCGCCGCGGGTAACCAGTGCTGGTCCCCAGTGTGGCGTGGTGACAGTGGGGAACTGTGGGCATAGGGACGTCATGTGGGAGCTCTCTGTACCTCCCACTCCATTTGCTATCAACCTGAAACTGCTATAAAACAATGTTTACTGAAACATTTAAAAAATACTTTATTTGGCTCCCTCCCTCAGAAATGGTAAAATTAAATTTTTGGCATATAAAAAATTTTTAGCTAAACTATTATTTAAAATAGTGATGATTTTCTCCTAAATGAGAATTTAAAAAATATGACACTGGGCTGGTGAGATAGCTCAGCCGCATAAGTGCCTGCCTGGCAAGCGTGAGGTCCTGAGTTCAACCCCGGTACCCACCAAAAAAAAAAAAAAAAAAGACACTAAGGGCTCTAATTCTTTTATCTCATGTATGGAAAAATATATATATTCCTCATTATTTTATAAAGCAAGATTATGAAAATTAAACTACAAAATAGGAAACAGGTAAGGTCTCCTTACATGGAGAAGAACAATAATGGACCAAAAGTTTAATTTGAATGACTAGAAAAAAAAAATCTGTATTCCAAGTGAACTAATATCCTCTCTATTTTTCTGAATATACACATATACATGTGGATGATAACCTAGTGTCTTGGTTACTTTTTTCTCATTTCTGGGACAAAATACCTGACACCCAAAGTTAAAGGAGGAAAGGTTTATTTAGCTTATAGTTCGTGGAGGTTTCAGTCCATAATCAGTTGGTTCCAAGGCAGGGTGGAATGGCACAAGGGCAACCACTCATGGTGGTGGAAGACAGCAAAAGCAACAACAGCAAAAAAGGAGGAGGGAGAGAGCAAGTCTAGGGCGGGTGTAGCACTCACACCCATAATCCCAGCATTGGACCAGGAATCAGTCACAAACTCTAGAAGCCACCTCCATGACTACATGAGGCTTTGGGGGGACATCTAGACACACACCATAACACCCAGCCATATCAGTGGGGATAAAATGTTTCATGACATAATTACCCCCTCTTTTAACATCATTTCTGTCATAATCAGAAATATTCTGTGGCTGACAATCAGAAATCAGAAAAATTTCTGTGGCTGAGCAGAATCGCTTACGACCGAAGCCCTCGCTCTGCCTTCTTCCGGGAAGCCGGGGAGGCCCCATCTCAGTCACACCCCGGTGGCTGAGCACCCCGCCCATCCCAGCCATCACACTCCAGTGCACGCAATCCAGCTGCACAACCTCCCACGACCTCTCCCCACCACCTGCTACGACCCGGGATGCTCTCGGCAGCCGCACAATGACACACACTCCACACGAGCACGTAAGACAGACGCCGGATAAACACAGGGACAGACGAAGGAAGACAGGCTCTTAGGGTTGCGCACTGTGTAGCATAACTGACCTATACATTGCCAGGGAACCACACCAGCCATAGAAGATCAGCAAGACACTCGAAGCCATTAGGGGTCTGGGTTTAATACAACATGAAATGTGTATTTCCATACCGCTGTGGGCCACCACGGTCAAAGCGCAACTGCCACCACAGTAAGAGCTCCTCTCTCAAGCAGCCACAGGCCCTGGCTGAGCTGCTCCGCTGGGCGGCTCTCCAGTCCTAGAGCAGAACTGACCCATGCTGGGAGATGTTAATTAATTACACTATATAACAGAATTACAATTAATTGTTCATTTAGGTTTTAAAGTGACAGACTTTAAGGGCTAAAAATAGTCTTTGATCTTTAAAAGGCTTCTTAATGAGAGCAGTATACTTTAAGCACATCATTAGTTTAAATGCCCAAATTGGGTCTAGAGTGGTTAGAGCTAAGCAAATATCTATTCCAATATGTTAAATGTTTGTGACCTGGGACAGTGACAATTAACTGCCAATCAATGGGCCAAAGCCTAGGTGTGGCCGTGTTTCTGAAGCAGGAAGAGGACAACAGTAAATTGGATTTAGAGCCATTCGATGGGATCTGTAAAAATCTCAGGGAAGCGGAGACTGAAAAAATAGCAAGAGGGCCGAACCAGCGGGAGCAGCCAGATAATTAAGATATTACTCATTTGGTTCACAGCAGTTTTCAGGGAGGCCCCATGTTCAGATAAATGAGCCATAATATTCAGAATTACGTGTACGTGTCTGTAGTTCAGTTACTTAAATGTATAATTCAGAATGTAAAGTAGTGAGACTCAGCATAGCTTAAAGGGTCATAATACTTAGCTGGTAGCTAAGATTAGCAATATTCATAATATAATTCTGAAATATCTTCGCCTACTGTTTAATACTTTATTTTCTCTAAATTCACAAGTGAAACCAGTGTACTACTGGAGCAAGCCTCTCTCCGACAGCGGCTGTGCCTGCAGGTGGAGGCCGCCAGCTGTGGACAGGTGTGATGCTGTCCGCTTCACCCACCTGCAGCTCAGGTGAGAGGTTCCAGAGGCAGAGCTGACCCTCCTGGCTTCCAGTCACAATGGTCTGCTGGTCGTCGGTGATCATGATGGCAGAGATGCTGTGCGGAGGGGCCTTCTTTCCCCACAGCGCCACTGCCTGCAGGGAGGTCCTCATGCCGCCTGAGTCCTGGATACAGGGAGAAGAGGGTACAGATCACCTCTTGGTGTTGGGGAACCAGTCACATACTGGTGGATTTAGGGTGACACACACCTTAATTAACGATGTGTTTGCACCACCATCCTTTAGAGGACAAGGTAGTTATTAGACACTGAAATGACTGTGCCCAGCACATCTATGACCAAAGAGTGGATTCTCCTTCATCATCAGTGCTGATGAACAGAAGGGGGTGGGCATCTTCCCACCCCGCACCCCCTCCACATGGCTTGGTTCCAACCTGCCCCGCAGCCAGCCTGGCCTCTTCGGAAGACGCTGTCCACACTGTTAGGATGTGAACACAGCTACGCAGACACCTCTTTTAGGAGTGTCACTCAGCTAGGTAACAAATACCCGAAGTCTGCTATTGAAAAGAAAGTCTTTTCCATCAAACAGTGCTTTCAGTCTTCAAAGAATCACATATGAATGACTGTCACAGTTTCTGCTATCTTTATGTTCCAACCATACTGTTTTCAGAATAATTTTTTTTTTTTTTTTTTGTGGGTACCGGGGGTCGACCTCAGGACCTCACGCGCCAGCAGGCGCCCGTGCCTCTGAGCGATATCACCGGCCCCTTTTTCGTATGTGGGTTCCGGGAGTCGAACTCAGGCCCTCGCGCTTGCCAGGCAGGCGCTTACGCCGCTGAGCCATCTCACCGGCCCTAGAATAATTTTTATTTGGCCCATTTTTGCATTTAGTATCTTCCTTCACAAATCTTCATGAATCACTACCTTTTTGTGTTAGTTGCAAGGGTTGCAATGAATACCTAGTTGTCAGAAAAACAGTAGCCTTGGTACCACCCAAATACATTTCCCCCAGGGATGTGCACACCACATGTGCGGGACACCAAGTTAAATGTTCTCCCAAACAGGCATTCTTTCCCGAAATACAAGTAATTCTGAGATGTAATCTAGCAGTGTATGTTTATCATTTTGAAATGTCAAAAATAGAAGAGGATGGTACCAAGCATAATGTCCACATTTGATTTGAGGAAGTCAACAAAAAGAAAATTTGTTGTCTGGTACTAAAACCACTGGAAGGGTAAATTCCAGTGAGAAATGTTCTTAATTGTGGAGCATGTTATTTATAATGTTTAAGTATATACATTTACACACAAACAAATCTATAAACAAGGGTGTGCATTAAGATCATGAATACAGACTTGACAAGGCCTGTGTGCATTCCATGTACTGGCTGCATTAAAATTTTCACTTGCAGTCGCATTGTTTGGAACTCAGTTCCCAGTTCTTCCCAGCTCACTTCCTAGGCAATGCCTATGTCTATGCAGTCCACAATACAATACACCAGTAACATTCTTTCTGTCACACCCAAGATCCACCAAACCAAGTGTCCATGGAGATGCTCTGGGCATTGTAATTTTGAATACTGTGACCTCACATATTAATACACCAGATTACTGAGAAACGCAGAGATTTCTTGTAACACCACAACTTGAACTTGGGCTTCTGCTCCCAACACAGAGAAATAACACCTTCAAGTATGTTGAAATTGTTCCTTCACAACCAGGCCTGCTAGGGAGCCTGGGAAATCCCAAGGAGTAAAAACAGGGAGAGGAATGTGCAAACAGTTAAGAGGCACTGCAGCACGGGCAGGAATTTGAGTGTTAATCTACCTTTTAGAGGCCACCCTGCTCAATGAAAGGAGAACCAGAAAAACTGCACCACCAGCCCAGGAAGAAAAGGAAGTTTACTTCCAACCAAAGAAAAATGTGCCACCCTTGAAACACAAATGGGTGGGGTGTAAAAACACATCGTTACAAACCATGCCCTGAAAAGCTCTCGTAAAAAAAGCTCTTGTAAAAAAAAACTCTTGTAAAAAAAAGCCTGTGTCAATGATACTACTGGGAGGTTTGCAAAACGTGAGAGGCTCTTACAACAGCCGCAGCTGGAAAACAAGCCATGGCAAGGGTTAGAAGAACACAGGATAAAGGACCCTTGTGTGCTGATGGTGGGACTGCACAGTGGAAGGCAGCTTGGGTTTCTTACAACACCAGAGGCACATCTACAGGCAACCTGGTCAGTCCACTCCTAGGTCTTATCCAGGGGGAAAAGGACATGTGCATACAAAGACTGTCACACGTGCAACTTCATTTATAATAGTCAAAAACTGAAAATAACCCACAAATCAATTAACAGGTGCATGGATAGGCACATTTTGGCATATCAATACAAAGGGATGCGCTCCCACAGTAAAAAGGAAGGACATGTGCTCATATTGATTCACACAACAAGAGCACAAAAATTATTATGTTGAATGAAAAAGCAGATAAAAAGTAATACTGAATGGTTCTCTGTGTATAAAATTCCTTAAAATTTAAATTAGTCTAGAGTAACAGAAAGCAGGTAAATGGTTGCCTGGGGACAGGCCAGAGCAAGCTTCCAAGGGGAAAGAGGAACTTTTGTGGGTGGAAATCATTTCATTATTTTAACTGCAGTGACAGGTTCACAGTATACATGTATTGCAAAACGTACCACATGTTACCTTAAATGCATATATGTATATACGCAAGTATTCTGTAAGTCAGTTATCCTTCAATAAAGTTGATTCTGGTGTTTTTTTTTTTTTTTTTTTTTTTCCGAATTCTGGAAGACACTCCAACAACCAAGAATGGACAGGATTTTTATTCCAATGGTAGACAGACTCACAGTCCAAAGCTCAAGAAAACGAGTTTTCTCAATTCGAGAAAACAACGAAGCATGAATGAGCAGAGGGACCGCACCCAGCAGCCAGCGGTGAGAGCGCCATCTAGCACGTCCTGAGAAAGGCCAGCATCCGCATTAAACTAGTAACGGTCACAACGGAGCCCGCTCCCCTCCTGGCCACCTCACGCTCACACCGTCATGCACGACGGATTCGTTCGAGGCCTGGCAAAGCGAAGCGCAGGGGGCGGAGACGCACCGTGGGCCAGGAGCTACTCAGGAGGGGACGCGGGAAGGGGACTGGGGGACGAGGCCCGTGAGGGCTCCCGCGGGTCATCTGGGCATCGAAACCGACAAAGCCACCACGCAGAATAGGCCTGAATAGGAAACCGTGAGTTCACACAGGCTACCAGAGCAACCCCGGAGCGGAAGAGCTCGCGGCGTGAGAGGGACGTCATCAGCACGCGACCAGCCCAGGCGCCCCCAGGACGTCATCACGTGCTGACCCCCGTCTAGGGCACGTGGCCGACCCCAGTCCTGACAGACACCCGCGGGAGGATGCTTGGCCGGACAGCTGCTCTAGGAGCTTCAAAGCCGCCGAGGTCCCGGGCCAGGCCACGAGGACAACACGCAGCCAGGAGTCCAGACCCGGCCTTCAAGGCCCCGGACCGAGCGCAGGGACAAAGCGGGGCCCACTTCCGCTGCTGAAGGAGAGGACCCGCGTTCGGGAAGCGCACCGGAAGTATTCTCCGAAGGAGAGGGAACACCCTGCCTGTTTCCTCTCAGTCCTCACGAGAACAGCGCCACATACCACACAAGCTACTTATCTGGGAGCTTGGGATTGTTTTAAAAAAATAGGCAATTAAAAATGTATGGCAGAAAACTTCCAAAAATATGTCAGAAATATGAAAATTTAGACTCCAGAATCCAAATAAGCTTCAAAGATTTAAATGGAAATAAACGGGTGCTAAAACACATGCTTGGTAAAGCTCAGCATCCTAAAGACAAAGCAGGAAAAGCAATGAAATGACCTAAAAAAGACAGCAAGCTGCTCAAGGTGGATGTCTCCACAGCAAAGCGAGGGTCGCCGGCGACTGGGATGTTACTTGGAAATGCTGAAGGATAAATGTCATTCCTGGGTTTTACAAAGGCAGTAGAAAGACGTCCCCCCCCCAAAAAAAAAAGGCCTGTCAGAAAACATTTACAGAGTGTTAAATGAATTATAAAAGGATGCACTTTCGGAAAAATAGGTTAATTTTTTTAAAGGGAGTAAAGTGGAATACAAATGCAGACGTGGGCATCAGTAAAGAGATCAGTAAACACCAGTAAAGCTAAGTGGACGCTACCTGTAAAGCAACAGTATTAATAGTGATTACCCAGGCAGATAGGGGCTGAAGAGAGAAAGGAACATTTCAGTCACAAGAATCACAGTGTGACATCCGCTGTACGCGGGAAGAGGGCAAGGACACTGGTCACAGATTCTTAAGGAAATTTTTTGTGACGGGACAAGAAAAATGTAACTTCCAAAGCAGGAGGGTAGTAAAAAGAAATAAAATATATCAATCCAAAGTAAAGAAAACAAAAAGTAAAAGCAAAAGAAGCATGAGAAATAGAAAATATAAAGTTGCCAGACTTAGATTTTTGTATTAGCAGGGAAGTTATAGGCTTAAGTGCATACATTAAGAAGGAAAATGATTAAAGATTAGTGAGTTAAACATCGAAATTAAAATATTTTACAAAAGCAAACGCAGGAAGACAATGCAGATAAGACCATACATTTACAAAAAAAAAAAAAAAAAGGCCTGGCTAGGCAGTGCATGCCTGTAAACTCAGCACTTGGAAGGCTGAGGCAGGAGGATCTTGAGTTCAAGCCCAGCCAGGGCAATTTAGCAAGACCCTGTCTCAAAAAAAACGGAATAAATAAAAATAAAAACAACCTAAAAATCTTCGGAAAAAAAAAATCTGAGTCAATTTATGGCAAATTTGGAAGGAAGAAACTAAAGACATAAAAAATATAAAGAGAAAATAGATATAACCAAAATTAATATTTTAGGTAAAATATCAATAACTTTCTGTCAAATACTTCAGAAATTAATGAAATAATTTTATAGAAAATACAAATTACCAGAACAAATGAACATAAAATAGAAACACAAATACATGTATGGCCATTAAAAAGAGAAGAAAGACGAACTGGCAAGGATGTCACCTTTGGCCTCAGCTCAGCACAGACCTTCATTGGGAAGGCTCTGTCTATGAAAACACTCGGGACAAACCTACATTGTCCCCATGTTACGTGACAGCTCACGGAGTCACTGGACCTAAGGTCAATGGGCCAGGACATGGAAGGCAGAACCCTGGGGATGTGTCCATGTCCACAGGGCAAACACAGGGGCCAGCAAGCCAGCCAGGCAGAAGGATGCCAAGCCTCGTGGCACTGCCCTGCGAGCAGCACGGGGGTCGCCCCGGCGACAGTGACCTCATTGCAGCCACCGCTGCAGGCAGGGCCTAGGAAGTGGGCCAGAAAGCAGTAGTGACAATCCTTGGAAGGAGTTGGACACATGTTCCCTTGGCAGGGACACTCACTCTGGGGACAGCGGTCCCAGCCAGCAGCAGGCCAGGGATGTAGGAAGGTGTCATGCCACTGGGAGAGGACCCTGCTGTGTCACCTCTGCTACCAGGACCGCAGTCCCTGCATCCACAAAAGCCACCTCCTGCAGACCACTCGCACTGGGACTTCTGCCCCGAGCCTGGGAAGGGCAGAAGCTGGCAGCACTGCTGGCCACGGGCGTCAGAGGGGCCAAGGGGCAGGCGTCTGCTCAGCCCCTGGGCCCACCGGCCAGCTGTCCCTAAGCAGGAGCCAGTTCAGGAGTGCTGGCCAGGGGACTGGGGTTGCAGTGACTGGCCCCGCATGGAGGAGCAGCACTTCCTGGGGCATGGTGTCCACAACCTGGCAGGAATCCCTGCAGCACTATCTACACGACTTATACCCTATTGACTTACTTTTGTGTCTCCCTTCAAATTGTCACTCCAGGCTGGACATGGCGGAGCTTGCCTGTAACGATTGCAAGTTTGAGCCAACCTGGGGCAACTCAGTGATTTTGTGAGTCCCTGTCTCAAAATTTAAAAAGGGCTGGGATGTAGCTCAGTGTGAAGGCACTGGCTCCAACCCCAGGTACTGGAAAAATTCTTCAACATCCCTGTCTCTCATGAAATGATAGTTTTCCCAAGGACAGACACTAGGCTGTGCTTGGCGTAGTACCTGGCCCATTGTGAGTACTTACTAAATTTTCCTTTGGTCAAACTGATCTTGATGTTTCTTGCTTCTGCATTCTTTGTGAAAGATGGGAACTTTTTTTTGTTTTTTTGAGACAGGGTCTTGCTATGTATTTCAGGCTGGCCTTTGAACTCACTATGTAGCCCAGGCTGGCCTTGAACTCACAGCAGTCCTCCTGCCTCAGCCTCCTCAGTGCTGGGATTACTAGCACCACCACACCTGGCAACGGAATCCTTCCTTTCAATCAGTGTTATAGTCCCCACCATTCCTGAAGCACAGTGCTCTAAACACAGGAGGACAATAAATATTGTCTGATTAAATTCCTGTCTTTATTTTTATGCTGCGCATCTGCAAGCAGAGGACAAGGACCCGGTGTGACCTCTAAATCAGGCTGGATTTCAACCCCAGTCCCTCCCTCCTCTTGGCCTCAGCCTCAGCCTCCCGCCTGTGACCTGGGTTAAGATGGCAGCTCTGTCATCAGAAGGAATGAAAGGAAAACACGCCTAACATTCAGGCACAGTCGTGTTCGGTCACTTACTACTATTTTCGTCTTACCTTCCATACTTCAAAGCAACAGTTAAGCCGTAGACCAAACCTCCTGACTGTAACTCCTTGGCTTTCATCTTATTCATCCTTAACTGACTTCAAGTCCAGTATCAGCAGACTGTGGGTTTCTGAGGACTCGGGCCCAGAGCAGGTCTGGGCACACACAGGGCTCCCTGCAAATAAACCACACGGCAGTCCGAGTCCCTCCTGCACCCTGGCACCCGTCCACCTGAGTATTCACAAATGGGCATGCACGGAGCAAAACACAAAGTACCTCGAGCCTAGAAAAGCAAATACATTGAAACACTTCATAAATGAAAGCCTTATATCGTTGCAGGGCTCCCAACACAACCAAATCAGAAAACAAAACACACCCAAGCAAAGCCACAAGAAATCAGGTGGAACCAGAATTCAGCCTGAGCGATCCAGATCGCTCAGTACAGGAAACACTCCTGGAATCCAGAGGCTGCCCCTGCCACTTGATGCCCTTATTCGCATGCCACAAAGATAAGAAGCCACAAACTGCTGCCCACTGGCCTGTTTGGGTGTCTCTTACAAGAATCAAGGCGGTGATGTGAACCAAAGCATAGGGCGGAGGACATGCATCACGCTATCCTTACAGCACCCTGCATCCACCACTCCTTTCTCAAACTCCTGTGATTCTGGAATTGAGATCCAGAATGGCCTTGGGGATCGCTTATCCAATCCCCCTAACTCTTGAGGAAATATGCTCTAGACAACTTCAGACCACGTCTGATTCTGAGATTTGGAGACTAGGGAGATTAAGGAGTGGCTGGAAGGCAGCACATCTCAGGATCACATACATGTCTTAGATTCTTCTATATATTTTGTAGTCAAATTTTTAAAAGTAACTCTGGGAAATCAGTACTTGCTGTCACTAGGGAAAGGAGGGAGTCCGTGTCTTCTGAGAGCTCTTATACTTCTCCAGAAATCTCTAATCAAAAATATACCCAAAGAGAAAAAGGCGATGGCGGACCCTGTAACTCTAATGGAGTCTCTGGCATGGTGGTGTTAGGCCTCTGTCAGAAGGACACATGCTCTGCCTCAAATAACTGTGTGTCTAGACACAAAGGGATTACAAAGTTCAGTTCCACAGCCCTCAATTTATAATTATTCTACCTCAAATTCCAGTGCCTGGGTGCAGTTTGGAAGCATCTGAAACAGCTTATGGATAGGCGTTCACCCCTTTGTGGTTTCCAAATCTGGTCTTTTTAGATGCAATTTAAAACAATACTTCTGGGCTGGTGAGATAGCTCAGCTGCATAAGCGCCTGCCTGGCAAGCGCGAGGTCCTGAGTTCGACTCCTGGTACCCACAAAAAATAAATAAATAAATGAATAAATAAAACAATACTTCTGTTGGACCAAAATAAAGCATTAAAAAGGCAGCTCAGCCTCTGAAAGGGATAAAGTTACTGACTATAATTTCACAGTACTAATCCAGCATTTGAGACTTTGATTCGAATATTATAACTTCTATAAGCAATAGCACCAGTGTTTTATCACCTAGGCAACGTGCAATCAATACAGCTTCTGAAATAATAACACAAATGCACTCAAATACACACACAAACCTGTGCTCTTATGTGACAAACGAGTAACGTCTGCATAATTCTCGTCTGCAGCAAGTCGGACACTGCGGTGGACCTGCGGTGAGCACATACGTGAGAGGGCTTCTGCAGCGGGCAGGTGGCACAGCCCCAGGGTGGGTGCCCCTGGGCTCTGGGGTGGCCGTATGTATGTGTTCCCCAAAGAGGCGTCCACACCGCAGAGGGGAGCCAGATGTGTAGACGTGCTGTTGTGACACAGGGAGGGGGTGCTGGGGCACAGAAAGCAGCCAGCATCGCAGCGAGCTTCCCTCCTTGCAGTGTGCTCCATTCTCAATATGTGTAGGTGTGTGAGTGTGTGAGCGTGCACGTGTGTCGATGTGTGTGTGTGTGTGTGTGATTTTGTCATTTCTCAATGGTATAATGAAAAACTTTCAAGGAAAAAACTATTTTAATCTAATAATTAAAAGGTGTTGGGGGCCGGTGAGATGGCTCAGCGGCTTAAGCGCCTGCCCGGCAAGCGTGAGGGCCCGAGTTCGACTCCTGGAACCCACATACGAAAAAGGGGCCGGTGATATCGCTCAGCGGAACGGGCGCCTGCTGGCGCGCGAGGTCCTGAGGTCGACCCCCCGGTACCCACAAAAAAAAAAAAAAAGGTGTTATTCTAAGGCTGGTTTTGACCTAGTTTAATGACATAATTGCAAAAATAATTTATATGCAACTATGAAATAAAAGCATATTAAATTTGTTTCTAACATTACATGTTTAGCTATAGGTTCATTAAATTTAGGTACCTATCAACAAGGCCAGCTCCATCTGCAGAGTGATTGGATTCCTGCCTTTTATGGTTACCCAAACCGAACCACCCGTTCTCGAGCTCTCGTGCGATGTCCGAAAGAGAGCCCTTTTGGGCCGTGGCTTGTGCATGGCTGTGGGAGCTGTAAATGGTTCCACATCTAGGAAAGTTGTGTCCAGTGCAGTCGTTGCGATGTCCCCTTCCCAGCTGAGGGGACAGCTCCACCACCACCCGCTGCCCTGCAGCATGCTCAGGACGGGTATGGGCAGCAGGGCTGTGTCCCCTCCCTAGTGAGCTTGCTGGGATGCAGGGCTGCAGCCGCAGGTCTTCTCGTGGAGCCAGTGCCTGGGCACTGATGGCCACTGGCCTGGGCACTTTCCCTGCACCAAGGCTGTGAGGGAGGAGAGGAAGGAGTCCTGGATGAAGGGACCTGGACAGGGACACAGACGTCCACAGTGCAGGGGTCACAGCATCACCCTGGGGAACCAGACCCGCGCCTAAGGGGTCAGCCTTCAGTTGGGCTTGGGACCGCAATGTCTGGAGTAACAAAGGTCCAAGCAGGAATGCAGCAACCTGCCTACTATGGCCACAGAGCCCCCTGATCACCTTTGAGACCCAAGGGGCTCCTCGGTTTCTGCTTCTTGTTTTGCTGGTACTGGGGATCAAGCCCAGGGCCTCTGTTCACACTGAGTTACATCCCAGCCCTTTTTCTTTTTCTTTCTTTATTTTTTGAGACAGGATATTCCCCAGGCTTTCTGCAAACGTGGGATCCTCCTGCCTCCTGAGTCACTGGGGTAACAGGCGAGCACCCCTGTACCAGCCTCGCTAGACATTTCGGTGACTGCAATCATGTAGGCAGGAAGAAGACCTCAGGAAGGTGCAGCTCGGCTCTTACTTTGCCGACCAGCGACCAGGCGGCAGAGGCAGGCAGCCGTGCCGAGTCGTCCCACTGAGGCAGAACTTGCCCCGGGACAATATCCACGCCTGCTCCCTCCACATTTCCCCCACGCAGACAGCACATTGCCATCTCCATTATTTTAATTCAAAATATGCTTTCTTGTGAAAGAAAATACAACAGAGTGGGTCAGAGAAGGCTGAGCAGCTGGACGATATTCTCAGGGCCTCATCCTCCTCATCCTCGAAATGGGAAACAGTCACCTCAGACAGCTGACCCGAAGATAAGGACTTCTGAACAGGAAACCCTCCTCATCCCCGCTGCGAGCAAGCAGCAGTCAGCCGACGCCCCAGGAGGGCTCTGAACGCGGGACTCCGCACGTGGACGGGCGGGACCCTCTCCCTCCACAGCCCCTCACCGCGGACGGTTCCCTCATTTCCTCGGCAGATGTCACCACAGTTCCTCTTCTCAGAAACACTGTCAGTTATGCTAGAACATTTGTCCACCCCAGTGTGCAATTTGTGACTAATTTTTAAACTCAATGATGACGTTCTAATCAACCATTCCCGGGCTAACAGGGTTGCCAGACTAAGTTAAAATACAAGATATCTACTAAAATATAAATTTCAGGTGAACTATAAGTAATTTTTCAAATAAGTATGTCTTGTGCAACACTGAGAGTGTGCTTATAGTAAAAAACTAATTGTTCTTTATTCCATGGAACATGCTCATACAATACATTCATTTTTGGAAATCCTAATAGAACTGGGTCCTGTAGGCACCCTGGGGCCTCTGGTAACTGGAAGCTAAAGACAAATGGGGCCTCAAAGATCACAATCACCTCTTCCTCCTGGTCAAGTTCACCCAGGACAAGAGTGGCTCAGGCAGCACTGTGCCAGGCCTCCTAACCGTCCATCCGCAACCGCACTCCATGACACACTGCCCACCCGCCCCAGCAACAGTCTTATGGATCTGCAAAGGAAAATCCCTTTGTTATTTTGGTTGTTCTTTAAAACAAGAAAAAGGCCCAGCAAAAGGACAATAAAACACCGCATCCATCCAGCCTCCAACCTAGCCTCTGTTGCCTGGAACCGCTGGGCTAAGGTTCCCTGTGTCTTCTTCTCTCGCACAACACTTGCGGGCTGGCCCTGCCCACCTGCTTCCCTCCCACCTTCCTGAAGCCTGAGGCCGGCCGGGATAAGGAGTCTGATGCAAGTGTGGTTTCCTGATGTCACGGGACCTGGCGCTCCGGCCTGTCCTTTGCAGCTCTGTTCTGGGACACACCCAGACAATGGTCTCTGCCTGCCAGCCTCACAAACAGACAAACCCAGAGCCCTCCACGGAGGACAACAACCAAAACCCACAAACGCTGCCTGACACAGGCAGAAATACTCACAGTAGCCCCCTGGCCAAAACAAACACCTTCAGAAAAGTGAAAATAGCACAAACAGGCGCTCAGGGAGGACACATCCTGGTGTGAACCTCAGGTCTAACACGGAGCACAGGGCCTCTGTGAATGACTTCAGGGTTCCACCGCTTTCTTCAAAATCTGTAGCCACCCAGTGACTGAAGGGTTCTTTTCTTCAAAAAAGACAATTTGGTCACCTTGCAGCCAGAGGGAGTTTTGTTTTTCTATTCTAAGTTTAGGTGGAGATTAGAGGAGCTGGGTGTTTAAACTCATTGACTCATTCCCTGTGCCTGGGTGCAGTTTATTGTAAGTTGGAGTCGCATAAACATGACATGACATGACCGAAGAGAGAGAACTGAGAGCAGGTGAAGGGCTTGGCCACCGTCACAGTCACACAGCTCAGAGAAGGCATGGCAGGGTAATGCGAGAACAACGAGAAAAGTAAACTTAGGAAAGCTGGGACAGACCAGGCAGCCGTCTGCCACGCCAAGCGAGGCTGCTGCAGCCACAAGGACAGGAGCAGCCCCCAGAGTATCCTGGGCTCCTGAGTGTCTCCCACCTGGCCTGGTCTCAGCAGATGCCCTGCACCCCAAACCAGCCACTGACACAGGCTCCCCAAGCCAAGTTCTCCCTTTATCAATAGACTATAACCAGCTCACTCCTTAGACAGGTTGACTGCTCGCTGACTCCGCCTAAGCTCCAGGCTGCCCGGGCACATCTGAATGACACATGCACTTCTGCCAGGTCTCGCTGGAGTGTGATGATTTCAGAATTAACCCTAACCAACACCAAGCCCAGTTCTTCAAAAACACTAATACTGAGTGTTGGCTGCTACTTAGGAAATTCCAGGAAGTGATGTGTTCTAGGCGAGGACTCTTGGGCAGGTAGAGCCAGTGCTAAAATGACCTAGAGGTCAAAGAAAGAGCTAAACTGACATGTAAATTAATCTCTGAACTCCAAACACATAAGACCTGGATAAAACAAAGCAGGCAAGAAATCGAACCAGGAGACAGGAGGTTTCCCCTGCTGCTCAAAGCTCTACCAGCCCATGGTTCAAAGACTGTTACGACTCGTGGCTTCCGATGTCACCGCCCTGCTCCGAAGCAGGACACAGGGATACAGAGCACTATGTTCTGTCCACAGTCACTGGACCCCCCATACACACACCGAGCCACACCCCCTGCCTTTTATTTTTAATGTTTTATTTTGAGACAGAGTGTCACTGACTTGCTAAGTTCCCCAGACTGGGCTCATGTCTGTACTCCGCCTGCCTCAGCCTCCCAGAGTACTGGGATGATGGGTGTGCACCACCGTGCCTGGCTGTCATCAGTTGGCAATGGGAATAGAAGGACCAGACCGCTCTTTTTGCAGGGCACCTCCACGGCGTGGAGTGACAATCCCCTTGTTTAAAACTTGGCAATTTTTGGCTTCAAGGTTTGTTTGGGTTTGTTTTGCTTTAGTTTATGCTGCATTTAAATCTCTGAATATTTATAGTGAAAATTACTGTTTTTTTTTTTTAACCTAAAAGCGTTTAACTTGAATAAAAAATCCCCACTGTTCTAGTCTGTCCTTAATTAAACCCAATAAGCACTGACTGAGAACCGCAGGGACGCAGGTCCTAGGAGGGGTAGGAAAACAGTCCCAGCCTCTCAGTTCGCACACCGGAGTCTTCCGCTTCAGCGTCCCGCCGTATCCATGCCCCAGCTGGCAAAGCACCTGCTGTGTGTGCGAATTCTGCCAATCCATCTGCAGTCTGGGCCACAGATTCCTACACGGCTGGGAACGATACAGACTGCGAGACGCCTACCGCACTCCTTCCAATTCATGCGCTTTGAGCCTTGGATTCGCCCAGGAAGGAACGAGCCCTCCTCTCACCCACACCAGGCCACCCGGCTGCAGGCCAGCGCCAGCACCGTGCCCTCTACCTCCAGGCCTGTGAGTGAAATAAACTTTCCTCTGCGAAGCCAACAGAAAGAACAGAGTTATAGAAGTATCTCTTTGGAATCACAAATGCCCATGAAATTGTGGAGTTGGGCGTGCCGGTTATACTTTTCAAGCTGCATATTAATATGAACATCGAAACACAGACTTTCCTAGGAGAATAAACGCGAGCTGCACACGCCTCCAATCCCTAGAGGCTGGGCTGCCTCTCAATGCCGAGGCCGAATCCCCTCCAAACGCAGCGACCCAGGTCTCCTCGGTTGCCAAGCACATCTGTCGCGAGATGTGTTCCCTTTCTCTCTTCAACACTCTGTACCTCTTCCTTACTTCCGTGTACTTTTTCTAAGACATCCGCACTAATCTCCTAATAACATTTGTACCTTTCTCCCAGATTTCATCTTCGTCACCTTGTCTTCATCTCGTCTTTCTTCTCTCCAGCCCTTTCCTTTCTTTGTATACATTTACTTGAAAAACACTCGCTGAGATCTCCTACATCCCGGGGATTACGCACCACCACTGTGGTGACATCCATAACCAGGGACAGAGGCGTCAAGGACCTCAAGGGCCCTGTTCCAGGGAGACAGATGCCCCAGTCACCCACACTGTGACACACGCCGCCATGTTAAAGCAAATGTCCGAGTGACTGGAACCCGGCACGGGAAGGGAGGAGTCCCCGGGGCGATCACATCCTCGCTCAAATCCCAAATCCCACACACTCGTGGATCTGTGGTCCAATGCCTTTAAGCTTCACTTTGCTCCTCCATGAGTGCAAACCACGTGCCCCCACCCAGTGGAAACCGGAGTGGAGACAACAGGTGCCTGGGGTCCCAAAGGGTCGCCCAGCCGGGTGAAACACCAGCTCTCATCAGACACCCCGGAAGGCTGGGTCACCCTAGTGTTGGCCCCGCACCCATGAGATGAATCAGTGAGTAGGGCCAATGTGAGAGCTACCTTATATAATGCGTGGAAACCACTGGACAGGAAGTATCTAGCACCTGCTAGGAGATGTGACAAGAGCACTCTCTAAGTCACAAAATCTGCACATAAACCTGCTGAGTAAGCAGTATTATGCAAATAGGGATGCCTGTCACTCACAGTCCTTCATTTTATCATTCAGTTTAGAGGGACCTCATCTAGGAAGTCAATGAAGTAGGGAGAGGAAGACTTCAGAGGCATCTAACTGGTAAAGGCAAATAACTTGTATTTTAAAAATTGACTTTAAAGACATCAGCCACCCTTGTCCTCTGTTATGGATGGAATGCAGCCCACCCCAATTTGAGTGTGGAAGCGGGGCCCCAGGCCCAGGACATGGCCTTCCTTGGAAACAGGTCCCCTGTGGCTCTGCCATCCTCCTGCTCCCTCCGCACTGCCTGGATCTCCCATGCCTCCCTCCCACCTTCCCCCATCTCCTCCGCCTCTCCCAGCCTCAGGCCGGGGCCACGCACAACTGTGTGCTAAAACCACCATTCTCCGGGATTGTTGGGAAAGGTGGCTTGGTGAACCCCACCCCTCTGCAGAGTCCCTCACACCCCTGCATCTATCTGACATCAAGGCCACCCCTCCTCACAGGGCCCCCAGGGCCACTTACAGTTCTCACACAACCAGTTGCCTACTGTTTCAGAGGAGGCAAAATAAGCAAAACAAACACAAGTCCAACTACATTTGTGGTCAGGGTGCTGATCACGCCTCAGTCTCAGGGCGAATCTACACGTAGATCTCTAGTCATCTGTAAACCTTGCTCATAACCCATGGGACTGTGCAGGCCAGGCCTGGGCAGCAGTGTTTCCAAGCCCACCCAAACTGGATGTCATGGAATAAGAATCACCGTGCACAGTGACACTTCACTCAGAGCTGATTTCGGCACCGTGGGTGTCCTAGGCTGCTGAGGGTTCAGGGGAGGGCTGGACAGGACTTAGAAGCCAGCAGAAATCAGGGACAGGTGGTACTTTGCGGACTTTCCCAAGCACAGACCAGGGGAGGGGTCCCTCTTGTCCCTGCTGGGTTTTTACTGACCAGAGAAGTCACTGTCCAAGAACCAAGGATTGCTGTCCTGGGGCACAGAGACGCCCACCGCCATGGCTAATGGGCATGGGAGAGCCCTGGCAGCTGCCTTCGACCCAACCCCTCCAACCAGGAAGAAGCTCATCTGCCGGTGATACCTTGGTTGCCCTCTTGGAGGAAGGACACCAGGAGGGACACCAGAAATGCTGATTTCATTCCGCACAATAGCTCACCACAGTTGGAGGGAGGCAGTCCAGGCACTTCTATCTCCCAGCTGCTGATTACATCAAAGGCTTGCAGCACAAATTCAATTTTAGGATGTTAATCTCGGCCTGCCACTCAGAAATTTTCTCTGAGGAATATGATTTTTCTCTGGATTTCATTTTAAGAATGATTTTCTTCATCCACAATCAATAAAGATATGTTTTCATCAAAAGACTCTATCTTGGCAGAATTCAATTGGCTATTTCAATCCCTTTTGGTGACACAGTATTAATTAAAATAGTTTATGTTGCACCTTAACTGGAAAAAGAGGCAGCGAAAGAACAGCTACTCAGAACACATGTTCTATACACATCAGTGTGGAGGGCAAAAAATAATTTTCTCCTTCCTCGGGCGACAGACATTAGCTATTCAAGAGAACACATGCACTTGGATCATCACGGTGATCTCGCCGGGGAAGGAAAGACGAAGCTCTTGAGGTAGGTATTTTTGTTCAGTAAATAGGAAATCGAAGTGCACACAGAGCACACGTGCCAGACGCTCCCTTCCGGTGCCCCTAGAGGAAGAGAAAGAACCAAGTCCCTGTGCCCTGTGGGCTGAGGACACCACCCAGAACCAGGGTTGCCGTTTCCCTTAACTTAATAAATACATGAATAATAATGCCATTAAAACTCCTTCTTATCTTTAATTCTGAAAGAAGGATTGTAATCGAGCCTGTTGTGTTTTCCAAAGCAGGCGTAAAGGATTATTTTTTAAGTTTTTCACATTAAAAAGAGAGAACACATGAAGGTGATACAGACAGTATAGGAATTCTGCTGTAAGCCACCGGAAAAGGGGTCAATTCACCTGCAAGTGTTCCCGAAGAGCCTGACTGTGTTCTGCCTGAGACTGACGAAGGCCCCAACCCTCGACCCAAGATGCCAATCAGCCAACCATGGAAGTTGTGTGTCCCTTGTGAGAAGGGCTGAGGGTCCCATGGGCACAGGGAGGGCTGGCACCTACAGAGCCCTGCCTGGGAAGGGGTAGAGAGGCTGCCCGAGGCGTGAAGGAATATTCACCTGGTGTCTCACTCCCAGGTTAGCAGGAAGGGAGAAAGCAAGGGGAGGGAAGCTCAGTCCAATAAAACACAGGGCCCCTGTAAATGAAACCCTCCCACCTTCCTCATCCCGAATTCATCCAACCATTGTGCTTCTTAACACACGAAGGTGGTCATTTTAACAAGTGGTTGTCTTGATACCCTAAGAAGTGGAAGGATTTCACAGAACTCAACAGACATCACTTCAAAGTGTCACCTGAACCCGTGCCCATAGGATACTTAGACTAACCCAGATTTGTATCAAAGAGAGAGAGAGAAAAGCATCAAATCAAGGCACAGCAGGGGAATTTATATAAATCTAGTCCAAGTCCCTATTTTATGTAACAAAGAAAAACAGTGACAGCGGAAAGGTAAGTTCAAGAAAGGAGTGGCTAGGGTTTGGATTTGTTCAGACGCTTGACCAGTGGTAGATGAGCCCGTACAGAGTGACACACGGACACATGGACACATTCCTTCAGCGTCTTTGCCCCTGCTCCTGAGTCACCAGCGTCACCCTAGAGGCTGCTGAGATCCAGACACCTGGGCTGCGCACCAGCTGCAGGGATCAGAACCCCGAAAGGATGGGCACCCGGGGTAGATTCAGACCAGATCCGCAAAGACACTCACGCTTGGCTGAGGAACCGCAGTCTCCTCTCCGCGTGCTTCCTGCGCAGAGTGATGGATGAAATATTCAAGTTGGCTGATCAGAGAAAACGTCTCTGAAGCCAAGAGCCAAAAGCAACAACTACCCCAAAGTTCTTCCCGAGCCAGGCATTCAAGGCCAGCACCAATGGCAGTGCCCACCTGACCGGGGCGTTGTAACCAGCAGCCTGGCCTGGCCTCTCCAGAGCGATCTCCCTCTACAGTGCCCAATTCCTGAACTGAGTTCTTTTGCTGACTGCTGGTGCCCGTGTGCCAGGTGGCATTTTCCCTTGCTCTGCAGGGATTACCACAAAATTGTCTTTTGTTGAGAATCCACGTGGGGAAAAAGCCTACAGCAGAAACCTCCAGGCGCTCAACAGTTCAGCACATTTTTACAGTGTCTGCAACCTGGCAACGCGCGCATGATCAAGTTAGAATTTCTAGGTGATTCTTCCAAATTGAAAAGGGGTTTCGAAAAAGAGTAATACCAAAGGAACAAATTCCTCCCGAAGTTTTCAGTTTGCATTCTGGTCTCCCAAAATAACGAACCAATTTTCACACAACAGTGCTTTGTGAGACTCAGGTCAGCCTAGACAGGCCAGGCTGGAGCAGGAAGCTGGAAAGAAAGAGCGAGACCCATCCTGCAAATGTAGGAATGTGGGGAGCTCTCCAAGCGGCCTTTTCCTCCTCCAGGGCCCAGGCGGAAGTCCATATAACCTTAACTCCAGGCTAAGCCAGGAGCATGGTCCAAACCTCTTGGGCTGCTTCCTAGCGCACGCGGTGAGGTTCTAAATCCCCTCTCTACTCGAGTCTGTCTACTCAAGAGAAGGAGCCAGGTGAGGGCTGCACCTCGGCTGAGTGCCCGCGGCGCTTGGGTGGAGAGGGTTTTATAGGTAACCAAGTCTCCCCCTGTGCTGCGGGTGCCCTTGAAGATTAAGTCGGCTCCGAATAATGTGAGCTAATGGTAAGATCACTAAGTTCCACTTGAGCAAACCAAAGCTCAGAGGTTAGCGGTTGGTCACCATCCTGCCACAGCCAGGGGTGGGCAGAATGGGCACAGGGTGTTTTCCTCTCCCCACCTTAGTGCGCTCTCAGCATCTGCTCCAGGTCAGTGCCTTCCACCCGGGACCCTCCAGACCGGCGTGCGCTGGAGCTCCCGGGTTGATGTTTAGCTTGCTCCGCCCGGTCACCTGGACTGAGCCCGTGCTCAGAGTGGCCCTGCCCACACTCTCCCGTGCAGGCTCAGGTCAGGCAGCGTCACCCAGAACTGGAGCCCACGTGTCAGACGGGACACCCTTCCGACCTCTCCGGTGCAGCCCAACGTCCTCCCTGCACTCCTGGCCGCCCCAGCCCACTGCGCACACGGGGACACCAAGGAGGGCCAGGGGCTCAGCGGACCAGGGCACCTGCATCTGCACCTGCTCACCTTGAAGCACCTATATGTGGGGCTAAACCTCACCTTGTGGAAAGAAAAAGCGCAGGGAAGTTGCGCTGCGGACAGCAGCTGTACCTTTCACTGACGATTAATTGCAGACCGCAGGGCTTGCACCGCTCATACCGTCCTCAAGGCGTCCCTCGGAGCTAAGGCCGGGGAGGGAGCCGCCTCACACCACCGCCAGGCAGAGCCGGACAGTCCCGGACTCAGCTCTGCCCAGAGGCCGGGGTGGGGCTGGGTGTGTCCGGCTGCACACCCTGGGGAGCTGAGACTGAACCTTGGAGTTAAGACTGCCCTAGAGCAACGATTCCCACCCTAGATAGCAAGACCTGCATTTTAAAGAAAGTTCCCAGGGGCCCCAGGTCCCTTTAAGCAAAACCAGTTCTGATTTCGAAGATGACACACGAATGTTAAGGGACTTGCTGGGACCCCGAAGTTAATAGAGGGGCTTGGCAGGACCTCAAAGCTGTTCTCAGCTCACAGCTAGGAACTCGAAGTCCAGGTCCTGACCAAATTCCCTGCCTCCGATCCATCTGGAGAAGGGCTGGGCGCGGAAATGTTAGCACAGACTCTGCGACCACGCGGCGGCCCGGGACGCCCTCGGTGGAGTGGGCGGGCTGCTGATCGGGTCGCCGGTGAGCCCCAGCACCGGGCCCGGTGCTGCCAGCATCGTAATTAGCAGCAGAAGGAAGACGGCACTGCGGCAGCGACAGTGAGACCCTGAGGACCCGGTGCCACCATTCCGCGGTGGCCCGAGGCTGGTTCCTAACCTTCTCTCCACGCCCCTGCAGAGGCTGGCGCGCGGGTGCCCCCGCGCAGACTCGTCCCGGGACCCTGGACACGCGAGGCTCGGCGGCCAGCGCCGTCGGAGGGACGACAGTGACCTGAGGTCTCTCCGGAAGGGACGGCTGGGACCCCGCGCCCTTCACAGGAAACACGGGGGCACCCGGGCGGTGGAGGAGCCGGGACGAGGGGTCGCTGGGAGAAGGAGAAGGGGGGAGAGACACAGGGAGAGGGGCCGTGGTGACGCGGGGACCGCTCGGCTCCGACAGCCCCGGCCCACCTAGCACCCGCGCACCAGGCCCTCCCGGTGCCCCGATCCTCCAGCCCGGCCGCCGAGGCAGGAAGGACCCCGGCCCGCCCGGAGCGCTCACCACGCGTCCTGGGCCGTCTGCTCCGAGCTCGGCGTCCAAGTGATTGCGAGGTCCGCCCTTCGGTCCCCGGAGAGGCGTGGGGACCCGTGCCCGGCGGGGTCGGTGCCTGTGCCAGCCCGTGAGTGCCCGCCGAGACCTCCCCGCGACCTGCAGACCTCAGCCGCCGGCAACCCCGCCCCGGCCCGCCCCAGGGTATCGGCGGCCCCGCCCCAGACTTTAGTCCCGCCCCTAGGGACCCGCGGCCCCCCCCAGCTAGGCTCCCTGCTGGTGGACCACTGCCCTCGCACCGTCGCAGGGCCCTCCAGGTCCTTGGAGGATTAAGTAAACCAGCCCGGGGCCTGAAACCAGGACCCAGCACCAAGGAGACCGAAGCATCTGATACCGGGCGCGAAAGACTCCCCCGGACCTCACCCTGTGACCAGAGCTTGGAGTCCAGGGTGGGCAAACCCAGCGCACCTGTGCTCCCAGCACTCTGGTAGGCCAAGGCAGGAGGTGGCAAGTGAGAGCCCAGCCTGGGCACCGTAGGGACTTCACCAGACCCTGGGTCCAAAGTAAAAAGGGCCAGGGATGTAGCTTGGTGTGAAGGCCCTGGGTTCAAGTCCCAGTGCTGAAATAATGAAGAGCCCCGGCCAGCGCCCAGCCAGTTCGGGTGGCCAGTGGTCTGCACAGACTGAGCGGCTGGAGGCCGCCTTTGGGATCCAAAGCGCCGAGACAGAGAGAGGAGAGGTCGTGACCCCCTTTCCAGGATGCCTGGCTTTCCACAGACTGGGGACCCTAGGCCACCCCCTGGGGGTTCGCCACTGCCCCGCCCCTCAGTCCCCACCCAGGCAGGGGACAGGGTCACTGCAACCGCCCGGACAGGCCTTCCCCCTGGACCCTGCACTCTCAGAGACCCGGCACCATGCACCCAGCAAGTGCGAGTGACTTCTGCAGTTGGTGCTTAGGTGTCCCCAGGCTGCACATGCCCGGCTGTGGGTCCCAGAATGGTCACTGTCCCAATGTCCCCACAGGCCCCCAAGGCCACGCTCTTGTCCCACCCCGGTAGCATCTTCCCAGTGCACCATGCCTGGCTTAGCACTTCCTCCCTCTCTGGGCAGGAAGCCTCATGCCCAAAAATGGGGGGCAGGACAACGCAGACGGGAGAAAGGAACGTGCTGTAAATGATTACATTGCCAATCCACGTAGTCACTGTCCATGCTGACCTCGAACCCAGCCCTTTCACCTTGTACAAAAATTAATTCAGAATGGATCATAGAGCTAAATGTGAAACATAAACTTTAAATCAGTTAGAAGAAAACAATGAAATCCTGGTTATCGTGGGTTAGGAAAAAAAAAATCCATAGAAGAAAAAAGCTGAAAAACTTGCCCACTTCACCAAAGAAAATATTACAGATGCAAAATGAGCTCATGAGGCAGTTCTTAACCTGTCCAGCTGACGAGGAGCTGCTCCCAACTTAATAACAGTTTGCTGCTTTTCAGTTGAACTTGAACACTCCCAATAGTCCTCACCGATTTACATCTTTTCTGCCCCAAATTCATTCATGTTTGTTTCTCTAGAATACTGTGTTCTCCGGAAAGTGCCTCCACCCTCTCCTCCCACTCCAACGGCAGGGATGCTAGGCCACCTGCCTGATGGTGCGGTCTGCCCCCACCTCCGAATTCAGGAGTTCGAACACAAGGACAAACGTTTCATCTGCCTCTGACCTGGGTTTCCGTGCTGAGGAGATGCTACCAGGGTGAATGCTGCTCTTTAAACCTTGAAAGTCTCTGCAGATACAGTAATATCCCCGGAGGGCTCGTGATCCTTTAACTTCAGAGACAGCGTAACACAGAAATGAGCAGCAGTGATGCCTGAGGGAGTCCGTGCGAGGCATGGGTGAAACCATTGGGAAGAACTAGTGACAGTCTAGTTAGTACGTGACCCGCGGTTCTCCTCACTCCCTCTGCAGCAGAGCCTTCACCTCCCCCCGAGTTGGGATCTCCTTGGTGACTGCTTTCTTTTCAAAAAGCGATTATCTGTCCATATTTGCAGTCCATAATGTTCACACTCCCTATGTGGATTGGCACGTGTGCATAACATGTCTTAATTCCCTTATTCAACCCCTTCCCTCCCCTCTTTACTCACTCCCTCCATCTTTTGTTCCCCTTTCCATTTGCAGAAGATCTATCTCACTGTTTCCTATTATCTATGTTTTATTTTGCTCTTTATTTATACTTTGGGCTTCTCATATAAAAGAAACCATGCAATATTTAAGCTCATGTGTCTGATTTATTTCATTGAACACTGTGGTCTCAAGGTGGATCCATTTTCCTACAAATGACTCAAGTTTATTCTCCTTTACAGCAAAGTAGTCCCCACTGTGTGTAAAAAGCACGTTTTCCTTATCCATTCACATGCTGATGGACATAGAGGCTGCTTCCAAGATTTAGTTATTATGAACTGTGCTGCTGCCTACATGGGTATGCATGGATCACTGTAATGTGATGTCTTTATCTCTTTGGGGAAGATACCTACAAGGGGAATCACTGGGTCAAATGGAATTTCTAGTCTCAGTTATTTGAGGAATCTCCACACTGATTTCCTTAGTAGTTCGATGATTGCCTTCTGAGGAAAACGATGTGGAAGGAAGAACAGACAAGAACTGTGCTCCTTAGCTTTCCTGCTGCTGGGACAACCTGACAGCTGTAACCTAAAAGAGAAGCTAATGTGGCTCACGGCTTCAGGGGTCTCGTTCCATGGTCAAATACAAAACCATTCAAGAGCCTTCCTCATGGAGATGTGCGGAAGGTGCCGTGCCACCTGCCACTTGTACAGCGTCTGGTTTTCAGGACTTCTGTGTCTTCCCACGGCTCCCAGAGCCTGCACTATGTGGCTGTGGCTGCTCCTCTTGACCATCAAGTGTGGGCCCTATTTCCTGTGCTGGCAAAACCCACTCTCTCCTTAGGGGCAGAGCCTGGTTCTCCCCAGAGAGGCTGGAACCAGACCATCGCTGCCTCCCCCATGTACTGCCCTGCAGCCCCAGCCCCAAACAGCATTCGCCCCTGCCCAGCCACCTGTGCCTTGGGCCCGATGTCTGGTGACTGCATCAAGAAGGACAAGGACCACTGCCCAATGCCAGCAACGCAGGGCTCAGGGGCTGTCCAGGGTGGTGGCAGTCATGTCTCCTTGGCAAACGGGCTTCCCACTCCTGAGAGGGAGCCAACGCCCTTCCAGGACCAGGACGCAGGGTGGCACATCCATGATATATTTCAAAATGACAGAAAAGAGGAGTAAGACATCCCTAACATCATAAAAATGATTAATGTTTGAAGAGATGGAAATGCTTAGCACCCTGATCTGGAAATTATACAATGTCTGTGTATGTGCGATTATCATACTGCACCACGTAAAGATTTACAAATACAGCGGTATCTTGGTTCACAAACTCAATTCTTTCCACAATTCTGGTTGCAAACTGAGTTGGGCCAGAACTGAATCAAATTCACTGGTTAGGTTCAATGTTGACCCTGTGGGGAAATTTGATTCCGTTCTTGTCCAGTTCGGTTTGTGACCAGAATCATGGAGAGAATTGAGTTCCTGAACCGAGGTAACACTGTATTTAATAAAAACAAAAAAGATTTCATAGACCTAAAGAAGAGGGAGGAGAACAAATATAAGGTCGCTGATTTTCATTTTGCTAATTAGTATCATTAAGATTAAAACAAATGAAAAACATCCTTAAGCAAAAACAAAAAATAAACACACCAAGGTGTATTATTATGAAGTCGTAGAGTGCCAAGGACAATACCGTAAGTAGATTCCCAAAACTTCCAGAGAGAGAAACCCAAAGGCCACCTGCCACGGGAGACACCCTCATCCTCCACACCCGAACCCAGGGCTCCCGACCCAGATGGCAAACAAAGACAAGATGTCCCCTTGTGTACGCAAAAGTGAAACAGTAACGCTCCTTCCAGGCTTTGGAGGAGACCGTGGAAACTCTTCTGCGGGACAGAGAAATCAGCCCCAAAGAGGAAAGCAAGGTATCCAGGAATGACGGGGACAGCCTGGCCTGCAGCAGCTTGCCGTCCATGCCGGGGGAGGAGAGGCCTCCAGGGGACAGAAGCGATGGCATGGGTGGAGGACAGCAGTGTGCACAAACCCTGAGTGAATGGCAGACAGGACACTGCAGGAGTAACAGCCACAAATGTGAGAAACACAGTAGTGACAGGCACTTAACTTTATTTGAAATAAAAGAAAAAGTAGTGAAGGGGGAAAATTAAAATTTTAAATAAAAGCCTACTCAGGATGCCCACCAAGACCAAGCGGACATGTCTGGCAGACCTGATAACAGAACACTTCTCCCTTTTTGTAAACCCCTGTCTTTGCTACCCTTGTGTAACTGATGGCCTTACAACGTAACTTAAAATGTAGTGGGACATTTCTTCCTTTGTATAACCCATGCTTTGTGTAACTGATAGCCTTATGATGTAACTGGAAATGTTTAAACTCCTTCAGCAACCCATGATGTCACCCAACCCTCCAATCGTATGCGCCGAATCTGCCTATGTACCTCCCTGCTCACTTTCCCTTGAAAAGCCCTGAAACCCCACCGGGTGGGGCTCTGGCTCTGTGGGAGAGATCCTAGTCAGAAGCCCACTGGTGTTATAAACTGCCTCCTAAACTTTCTTGGTGCCATTTCTTCCCATGTACGGCCTGTTTTCCATAACAGTAGAACTTACAACATCTAAAAATTGTACAGTTAATGCTGCTTAAAAATTGATTTAAGAAGCCAGGCATAGTGGTACACGACTGTAATCCCAGCACTCTGGAAGGCTGAGGCAGGATGATCAAGAGTTCCAACCCCAGCCTTGCAAAACTCAGCCACGCTGGTGACAGGGCCCCTCCCTCAGGGACGACAGGGGCGCTTCAGGTGTCCTTGGCGGCGCTCACAATGTGTGGACAGAAGTGATCTTCTGCTGAAGCCTCAGCAGTGGATCTCTCTCTCTCTTTGGTTTGTAACCAAAGCTAAAATGAGCAGTGGATAAGAATTGGCACTGGCTGTGGACTGTCGCATGCGCTTTCCACTAAGTTATAACCAAAAGGCCGTGCTATGAAAGTGTGATCCGAGCCTGACACTAGCAAGGACATGAAGAGGTTGAAAAATTGTCCTGATCAGTCACTGGGGAGCAAGCCCAGGACTTTAGATTTCATGTCATTCAGCTACGGAAGTCAGTAATTTTAGACATTGTCCAGCGCGGTACCCTATTTTGGCTAGGTGAAAAGATGTCAAGGAAGTTAAGGGCTTCATTCCAAGTTGTGCGTTTTGTCCTGACCGAGGCAGTCTCAATGTCAGCTTCAGGGGCCCCTGTGTCCTCCCACACAAACACGCGGTGTCAGTAGACACTCAGAACACGCCAGCGACTTCCTGTGCACCACGAGAACCCAGGACTTAGTGATTCATTCCATAAGCGCGATTTGGAAAAGCGCTTGAGTACCGAAGTGAAAATCCAAGAGATAAGCAATCATGTGTGTGTGTGCATGTGCGAGTGTGAGTGTGTGAGTATGTAAGTATGCATGTGTGTCCTTTCTGTTACTGAGACTGACGATGCTTTGATTGACTTTTAAGGAAATTTGTGTGACTTAGAGTTTAAAAACACAATGGCAGATTCTTGCTGATAGCCGTGCCATAACAGCCCCATAGTACCATATTTTAGGTGAAAAACAATACTTAAGCTATTTTTCTAGTACCAGATTTCAAAGTCAAATCCATTTTTCACTCATGTTTGGGAAGTGCTTACATTGAAGGAAAAATGGGAAAAGACAAGTCAATGTATTTTTTAAATGACAGAATTCTGTGTTTTAACAAAAAAGTGAACATTCGATAATTTGAAACTGTTAGGACAACAGAGACCAAAGCCAGTTATTTTCCATGCCCTGAATTCCTCGTCTGAGAGCAGAGTAATGATGGAGGCTGTGGGGGTGAGGTGAATGACCCAGGTATGTCTGGATTTCATGGGTGCTGTGAATTCTTCTCAGCTGTCTAAATAACTGCATATTTTATAATCAGCTGTCTTAGTTACTTTTCTTATTGCTGAAACAAAATACTCAACACCCAAAGTTAAATGAGGGAAGGTTTATTTGGCTCACAGTTTGTAGAGGCTTCAGTTCATAGTTGGCTGGCTCCAAGGCAGGGTGGCATGGCACAGGGGCATCGCAGAGGAGAGGAGTCTACGGCAGGCAGAAGACAGCAAAAGCAAGCAAGTGACCAGCAACGATCTTCTTTCCGTCCCTTGTGCTACCCGCCCTTACACTCACATCCCGGGTGGGACACCCTTAATCCTACCCAGAACTACGCCAAACCAGTCAGTGGACTAATTCAGTGATTCCAGCATCACACGCCCTACATCCAGTCTAGGACCTCTGAAAAGCCCCACCTATGAGCACGTGAGGCTTTGGGGGGGCTTCTAGACACAAATCTTAACACCAGCAGATGGAAGGTTCTGGAAAAAACACTGTGCCATAGATTTTGTGCACGCTGGCACGGAGGGAAGGTGATTCCCAGGATTTAATTATTCTCATGCCCCAGGAAGGCTCAGAGACCAGAGTGGTCCATAGTGAGCACCCTGGTGCCAGGACTGTCATCCTGAGAGAATGACTCCAGACCTGTTAGATGAAGAAGACCCACAGCTGGCTGAACGAGACAACCAGCCACGAGAAAGTCTCACATGAGGGTTTATTGCCTCCAGCGACTACACACCTGGGTTACGAGTCATGGAGTGGCCCAGCCAGGGGTGCTTGGTTCGCTACAGGGCTCTGGGTCTGAAAGCCCTGGGAGGGGTGATTGGGCCAGCGAGGACAAAGCAGGTTCACCCGATGGGTTGAGCCAAGTTGTGTCTAACTTTTCATTTCCCCAAAGCGGTGTCATCTGGTCAGGATGAGTTAAGCTTCGCTCTCCTAAGTTAGATCTTTACTTTTGAGAAATGCCATGGCCCATGTGTGGGAAGGGGGCACTGCGTTCTCTCCTCACGTGGACTAGGACCGGACTCTGGTTGAGAACCACGGCACGGCCTCAGCCACGGACAGCCTCACCCGAGGACAGGCTCACATCCTTTCTTCCAGCTGCTCTAATGGCAGGAGGAGGCGCAGTGTTTTCGTTTGGCAGAAATGGTCAGCTCATTTGTAGTTGGGGAGTAGGATAGAGGGGATTAGGAGGGAAAGGTGAGACCAGAGGGGTCAGCTCTTTTGAGGATTTCAGCGTTGTCTTGAGAGAAAAAAGCGACCAACACATGATTTTAAGAGGAGAATTGGCAATGTCAAAAACAGAATTTTGGAATAAATAATCAGCTTCTCAAAATGAGGGCTTCAAAGGACCCCACTCATTAGTTGCAGATGACATGGTCTGACCTTCTTCTTAACATTGAGCACGGCTGTTTGCACTGGTGGTGTGAAACATGCTTCTGACGCTGGCTGAGTGTGGCGTAGATCATGTCCTCCCCCTCTGCCCAGTAACAGCTCCTGTCTCCAGCCAATGCCATGGTCAGTGCTCATCAACCCTGGGAAGAGATGTCATCAGAGGGCACAGAGAGACTTTGGTTTACAGAACGTTAGGACATTGTCAGAGAGGGGGTTACTGCATTATCATACAGACAGAATGTCACTTTTGCTGTCACCACCAAGCTTTTGTTTAGCAGAGATATGCCCTGGACCGCGTGGTGAAATCACTCCTGGGATGTGATTAGCAAGGTTGGAAAAGTGTGCGTTCATAAATTCCTAAAGAGTAGATGAGCAAAAGTGACCTTTGGGGGTCAGTGAGGTAAAGAGGAGGTGCTCTTGCGGGCTGACCCAGGGACGCTGCCCTCTGTGACCCATGGCGAATTAAAAGCCATCCAGCCCCACACGCTGGCTCTGGAGGAGCTGCTGAATTTTGTAGCCTGATGTACAAGGGGATATTCTGTTTGAACCTAAATAAAAGAGACAAGAAACATTTGCCAGAAGATTGAGGGTGAACAGAAAGTAATAAACATTGTATCCCTGAGAGAGTAAAGGTTTTCTTGAGATGGAAGAGCTTTGTACATATTTAAAATCAGATGCTAAGAAGACAGGTGGCAAGAGACTAAAGATACTTGTGAAGGAAAAAGAAATAAGATATTTATTTGTCTTGAGACAACATAAAAGAATGAAAGAAAATAAAGCCTTGAGCATGCTGAGGCAAATGGATGTGAAACAGAAAATCATTGTTTATTTATACCTGCCTTTATTGTCTAAAAGGATTTGAGGCCTACAAAAAAGGATATGAGAATAATAAAGTTAATAACCAAAGAGAAACCAAGGAAGCAGGAAGGAGGAAGAAGCATCTCTGGGCACCATGAGAGCCAAGCAGTTGGGGCGGCTGAATGTCCAACAGGGCTCTGTGGGTCCCGGCTGCCAGGACAAGGGGCAGCGCAACACATCATTACCGCTTGTGGCATAACAAGCCACTTTGCACAGGGACTTGGGCACAGACAGCCTCGCGTCAGCGTCTCTCCCACCTGTGCTTGGCAGGGAGGTCTGGCTCTGGAAAGCGCGGCAGTGTGGTCCATGGGTTCCATGCTGTGAAGACTTGCTGAGCCTGTGCCTGGGCTGTAAAAATGCCAATAGCTGGCCCGAACGGCTGGCGCTCTCAGGTGTCTCTGTCTCCATGTGGCTTTTCCAAGTGGTGATTCCCAAGGCACACAGTCTGAAGGGACAAGCAGATGCTGTCTTCCCATGGCCTATTGTGGGAGTCATTCAGTATCACTGCCTCCCCCTGGAAGAGGGTGTCTGAGGGGAGCTGCAGTAAAGGGAGGGGAACAGTGTAATGGTTGATACACTGTGTCAACTTGAGAAGTGTAGAAGCTTATCTAAGTGACTCAGGAGCAGTTCTACATCATAGGGTGTAGAGGACATGCCCTAGGGTGGCTGTTTAAGCCCTATGATGTTGTAATGGTTGATTCATTGTGTCAACTTGAGAAGTTTAGAAGACTAACTAAGTGACTCAGCAGGAGGCCAGGGTCCTCACTTTGTAAACATCCTGAGCCTGTTTACAAAGGAGGGCACAGAGATGGTGTGAGTGCTACACCTGCCCTAGGGTGGGTAGCCTGCTTACAATATAAGGGAGGAAAAGAAGCTTGCTCCTCCCCTTTTGCTCTTGCTGTTTTTGCTGTCTTCCTCAGCCATTAACTGTTGCCCTTCTGCCATGACACCCTGCCTTGGAGCCAGCTGATTATGGATTGAAACCTCCACAAACTGTGAGCTAAATAAACCTTTCCTCATTAATTTGGGTGTTGGTTATTTTGTCTCAGCAATGAGAGAGAAGTAACAAAGACAAACAGTTTCCCCTTTTTGAAGGGAGGAATGCCAAGCAATCTGCAATGTTTACAACTACCCCACGACATAACAGGTGTCTCCCTGTCAAAGGCAGTAGGGTGGCAGCTGTCTAAGGTCACACTGATGTCGTCAACCATTTGTCTTAGGTGAAGAGAAGATGATTAAGCATAAAAGTGGGAATGAAAGGAGAGTGAGATAGAGAAGAAGTCTGTGTTAGCAGGATCTTCACAGCAGGATCGAGAAGGACAGTGCCATCCATCCTGTTCCTTAAAAAGTGGTCCAGAATTCAGAACGCTGCCTAGAAAGAGGAGTCTCAGATCCTACACCAGATGCGTTGAATAAGAATTTTACCTTGACAAGACTCCAGGTGATTCTTCTGTGGAGTAAAATTGGAGAGGTGCAGTTCAAAAGGCCAAGTAGAATTGCTGGATAGTGGAGAGAGATGCATTATTGTGTACACACTTAGAACAGGCTGGGTGTCTTCTTTAATGGGACAGTAACAGAATGTGTTAGGAAAAAAGGCATTATTAAATAGTGGAGGTCATCTGATGTTAAGCATTCCATGCATTCCCGACCAGGATGTTTAGGGTAAGTGTTGGATGCTTAAATGAGATTGAAATGGGAGAAGATCTACATAGAGAGGAGTGCTGTTTGGAGGAAGAGACTTGAAAAAATGGTGGGTGGATGGTTGCAGAAGTATGAACAATGGCACACAAATAAATGGCATCTAGAATAGAAAAATACCAGTGTATCAGAGATACATAAATGTTTTCATATGTTGCAGTTGTGTTGTATGGAATGCTACTTAAAGTAAGTAGATTATTGACTGAGATATTAACTGTGTTTTATAGATGTGTCTTCCATAATGACATTTGCTATCCTACTAGCATCCTATAATAAAATAGACAGTAGACAGAATGGCATCAAGTATCATTAAGCTGGGTAGGGCTTGGAGAGTGCGTGGATCCTTGGAGTTCCTGGAGTTTTGGACCAGGAATGTACAAAATGCCCCTGGAATACTGTGTCTTACTAAAAGTTAGGGAAGTTTTGAAAGACACCTCGGTTCATGTCAAATGGGCACCACAACCAACATGAAAGGGATTGCATTGGCTAAAGATGGGATAATATTAGTACCAAAAAAGAATAATAATTATAATGGTAATGAATTGGGCCACTTTTCCATATGCTTTCCATATATTTTTTTTTTTTGTGTGTGGGTACTGGGGGTCGACCTTAGGACCTCGCACACCAGAAGACACCTGTGCCACTGAGCGATATCACCGGCCCTTTTTGCGTATGTGGGTTCCGGGAGTCAAACTTGGGCCCTCGTGCTTGCCAGGCAGGTGCTTATGCCGCTGAGCCATCTCACTAGCCCAACCCATTAGTTCTTAATGGTACTGACATACAACACTCTCACTGATCACTTTTGGAATGCCATGGAATCAACAACTTACCCTGAAAATTGCTAAATTAATTGAACAAAAATAATCAAGCTTCTATATCACATTTCTTGTCAGAACAGTATTTCAAGCTACCAAGTAGGTAATTTGAGAAAACCTTTTAAAAGCAACTAAATGGAAGCAATGGTAAAATTAAATCATCACCATTTAACTCCTAATGAAATAATGGATTTAGGTCATGATCACTGATGGCTATTGAAACCACTGGGTGAAGTGCGATGGTAAGGTTGGTAATGGGATCAGCAGCTAACTCACTGCCTAGTGTACATATCACCAAAGGGAAAGAATTTGGCATCATGTGCCTCCTAATGGAACTGCACTGCACCCTGTCCAACACTGATGCCATGAATGGCAGCTGAATCTGGTCAAAACTTTGGCTTTACAGAGAATGTATGAAAACTCCCCATGGAGAGGCAAGCAGCAAATTTAGAATATGAGACCCACCAAATAATGGTCCACTTTCTTCATCAAATACATTCTGAGGGAATAAACACAGTGAGGGGGAAATTTATAGTTTGAAAGACAAGAGAGATCTCCAGTTTTAGATCTGAAATGTGAACAGCTTAGAATCACCATTCCTATACTTACAACAAGAAAAGCTGCTGACCGAACTGAAAACAGTTTCTTCTCTTAGACCAATCAGAGACTTGAGATCCCAGGGCAAGCTCCCTCTGAAATCTAGAGACAAAAGTGAATACAGGGAGTCTGGGCCAGGATCAGTTTACACAAAGCAGAAGCTATTGGAACCACAAACAGGCAAAAACACAACAAGCCCTCAAGGACTCCCCACACTTCAGTGGATTTTACTTTCAGAAAAACACAAGGGGCTTAAGGTGAAGATTTGAGGGGAAATCTCAATTTGAACAGGGGGAGAGGAAAGTAACCATTTGAAAGACTTCTCTAGCAGACTCCATGACAAAAAGCTGCCCTCTTCAATTCAAGTAAAGGGAAACACTTCACAAGAGTTGTATCTTACCCTGGGGAAAGATGATCAGCCAACTCTACACCCCTGACCTTCCTGCCTCATTTAAAGGGAGGGAAAGTAAAGGCTAAGAAACACTTGTGACCTTCACCTCCCCAGCACACAAAAGCAGGAAAAACTTGTAATACAAAACTGTAGAACATTTCCCCTTCTTACATCTTTCCCATCAAGTCCTTTGTTGTTCAGAGCTAAAGAAATCTTAGAGAATATGAAATAGGATAAATACCAAAAAAATAAGCATATCATTTCCAAACAATAGACAAAGACAAAGACAGACTCTTAAAAGAAATTAGAGGACAAAACAAGACCAAACAAGGAATCTGCCCATTAAGGAAACAAGGATAAGAACTGTAGTGTAATTCTTACCAGAATCCATGCAGCCAAGAAGAGAGTGGAGCAACATATAAGTGTTTAACAAATAAAGAACAGCAACCTAGAATTCTATATTCTTCAAAATTTATCCTTAAAAAGTGAAACACAAATGGACATTTTCTGAGAAAAACAAATATTGGGGGAATTCAACAGTAGACCTGTCCTGAAAGAACTGTTAAAGTTCTTCAGAGAGGAGGAAAATGATAGAGGCCAGAAACTCATCTCTACTTAAAAGGAGAAGGAACAAATGAAAGGGAATAAATTATTCTCCTTATTCTTAATTGATCTAAAATAATTGTAGTAGTAGTGGATTATTATAGCATATGGATAAGTAAAATGAATGACAACAATATAATAGGGGTAGAAAGGAGAAATTGAGACCATCATGCTATAGGTACATGCACCGTGGTTGATGTAGCACAGTGTGATTTGAAAAGGGGCCTAGATTTGTTGTAAATATATGTTGCAAGCTCTATGGCAGCCACTAAAACAAGGGTAGGTGCTTATAATTGTTTTGCCAAGGCAGCAAAGGAAATGAAATTATGTGATGCTCAAGTAAAATCAGAGATGGGAGAACAAGAGAAATTTAAAACAAATCAGAGAACAAATGCAATGAATATAAAATAAATATGGTAAATATTAATTCATCTATATCAATAGTTATTTTAAATGTGAATGTTCTAGAAGACCAATTAAACGGTAGAGGCAGAGATAGTGGATTAAAAAACAAGACCCAACTATCTGTTGCCTACAAGAAACTCATTTTAAATAGAAAGATCAAATGAAGTGAAAAATAAAAGGTTGCAGGAGGACATATCATATTAATGTTTATCAAAAGAAAGGTGGAGTAGGTACATTAATATCACACAACACAGACTTCTGGACAAGGAGAATTACCAGGGATAAAGAGGGTAAAATACAGTGGTAAGTGGGTAAATTTTCCAAGTAGACATAACAATACTTGATATGTATTCATGTAACAACAGAATATCACGATAGGTGATGGAAAAACTTGTAGGGAACTTCTGGGAAAACTTTGAAAACTTCTAGGAAAAAAATTAATATATTCATTGTTATAGATGAAGATTTAAAATCCCTTTTTCAGTATTGAAAGACCCAACAGGCAAAAAATGAGTAAGAATTTAATTGAAGTAGACAGTACCATCTATCAGCTGGATCTCATTCACAGTTACAGACTATTTCACTTAACAGCAGAGTACACACTGTTTTCAAAATTACATGGGACATTCACCAAGATCAACCATGCTGTAGGCTATAAACATATATTAAAAAGTTAAAGGAATAGAAGTTATCTTAGTTACTTCCTGTTGCTGGGGCCCTAAAGCCTCATGCACTCATAGATGGGGCTTTGGGGAGGTTATTGGGTCATGGGGCTATGTTACTCACCAATGGATTAGTCCCCTGAAGAGTTTATAGCTACATGTGATGTTGGGAGGTGAAGCCTGGTAGGAGGAGGTGGATTAGACAAGAGGCAGGAAGGGTCTATCTCCTTCCTCCCTCTCTTGATCTCTCTCTCTCTCTCTGCTTTCTGCTGCTATACCATGAGTTCTTTCTCCTCTGTCATGCCCATCTGCTATGACACCCTGCCTTGGAGCCACCCGACTATGGACCAAAACCTCTATAAACTGGGAGACTTAACAAACCTTTTCTTCTTTAACTTGTACAGAAGTCATCTAAATTATGTTCTCAGACCAAAGTAGAATTAAACTGGACATAAACCAGAGTAAGAGAGCCATAAAACAACACACAGCTAAATTACACAAGGATCAAAGAAGATGTCCCAAAAGAAATAAAAATATCTGAAACTAAATGAAAATGAGAATACAACTTAGCAAAATTTGTAGAATGCAGTGAAAACAGAGCTTAAAGGAAAATTTTTATCATTTAATACATGTAGTAGAAAATAAGATAGATCTAAAATGAATTTAAGTGTCCATATTTAGAAAGTAGAGGAAGAAGAGTAATATAAACCTAAAGAATGCAGAAGAAAATAATAAAAATTAGAACAGAAATCAAAGAAATTGGAAATAGAAACTTAGTAGAGAAAAATCTACAAAGTAAAAGCTGGTTCTTTGGAAAGGTCAAGAAAATTGATAAACTTATAGTCAAGAAAGAAAGGAAAAGACACATTATTAATATCAGAAATGAAAGAGGGAATTATTACTACTAATATCATGGGCATCAGATGGATAATAAGTGACTGTTATAAGCAATTCTATGTGCACAATTCTGATAACTTAGATGAAATGGGCCAATTACTTGAAAGTTAATTCACACAGGAGAAAAACAGATAATCTGAATAAGGCTATATTATTAAAGAAATTGACTCAAGCATTACTAACCTTAAAAAAAAAAAAAGCACCAGACTCAGTTGGTTTCTTTGGTGAATTCTACCAGGCATTTCAGAAGAAATGATATCAGTGATACTCTACAATATTACAAACACAAAGGCATAGAGAGTAATTCCTAAATCTATGAGTCCTGCATTATTTTAACACTGAAACTAAATAAAGATATTACAAAGAGGAAAACTATGTAGGTGCAGAAATCTTAAAAATATTAGCAAATTGCATGCAATAATATACAAAAAGAATTATATAAGCCCAGATTTGCCCCAGATACGGAAGCCCTACACAACATTTGCATATTGATGGATGAAATCGGCCTCTCGGCCAGCTAAGATAGAAGAACGATGCTCTCATTAGTGAGCACAAACATTTGACAGAACCCATATTCATTCACAATACAGACTGTGCTTGAAACAGGGTTGGAGAAGCTTCCTCAAATCAATATAAACCATTTTGAAAACCTAAACGTGAAAACATCAAGTTTATTGGTGAGAGGCTGAATGCTGTTCTCCTAAAATTAGGAGTAGTGTGAGTGTGTGCCACTCACCAATCCTATTCAGCACTGCGCAGCACAAGTGCAACGTGACAGGAAAAGAGAGTGAAAGCTACGTAGATTAGGAAGGGAGAAATTAAGCTGTTTTGGGTTACAGATGACATAAATGTCTATCTTAAAAAATTCAATGAGTTGATAAAAATAAACTCCTGAAACCAGTAAATGATTATAGCGAGGTCACAGAACACAAGGCGAATGTACAAGTCAATTGCTTCCTTACACAGCAACAATGACACAGTGAAATTTGAAATTAAAATATAATATCATTTCCATTAACTCCTAAAAACCAAGTTCTTATGTATTAACCTAACAAAATATGTACAAGATCTACCTGAAGAAAACTATAAAACTTTTATGAAAGAATTTAAAGACAAGTAAATAAATAGAGAGGTAGTCCATGCTCATGAATGGGAAGAATTAATATTGGCATCAGGTTTTCTCAAGTTGATCTATAAACTCGGTGCAATCCCAGCCAAATTGCTAGCAAGTTAATGTGTGGATACTGATAAACTGATCTTAAAATTTATGTTGAAAGGCAAAAGGCCCACAACAACCAGTACAATACTGAGGAAGAACATGCTGGAAGGGTCAACACTATCCAACTCCAGACTTATTTCAGAAATCAAGATCATGTGTAGTATCAGAGAAGGAACAGGTAAATAGATCAGTGGAACTGAAAAGAGTATCCAGAAAAGACCCGCACGACTGTTTATTGTCAACTCATCTCTGACCAAGGAACAGTTTAAAAGATGAAGGGTGATCTCTTCACTATTTAATGAATGATTTCAGTAAAAGTGGTCATCTACATGCAAAAATAAATAGCAATAATCCAAACTCAGACCTTTTATTTTTTGAAAAATTAACACAAAATGGATCATAGACCTAAAGGCAAAATGAAAAAACAGAAAGCACCTACAGGACAATAATGGACAAACTCATCTCCTTGGACCAGGCAATGATTTTTAAGGCAACACCAAAGACACAGTCCATGAAAAGCATTTGATAAATTGGATTTCGTCAAAATTTAAAAGTTCTGTCTGCAAAAGACACTAATAGAATGAAGAAAAAGTCAGACTAGAAGAAATTACAAATAAAACCAGTAATAATAATCCACCACCTATCCACAGGAACAGCTAAAACCCCACACAGGAACAACACTGCAACCTGGCTGGGATGTGGAGGGAGAACTTCCATTCACTGTTGGTGGGGACACGAAATGGTGTGGTCACGTTGGAAAGCCCTTTACTGCAAAGCTAAGCATCACATTACAGGGTGATCCGGCAACTGAGTTGAAATTTTCATACACAGGAAAACGTGCAAATGTTTTTAGCAATTTCATTCATAATCACCCCAAACTGGGAGTGACCAAGCTGTCCTTCAATAGGTGAGTGGCTAATGCAAGCAGTGACGCAGCCATGCAATGATTCATGGGTGAGAGGAAAGGAGCTGCATGCCATGAGAGAAATGGTAGAACTTTAAATTCGTATTTCTAAGTAAAAGAAGCCAAATTGAAAATGCTTACTCCTTCCAAATGTATGACATTCTGCACAAGCTGAAACTATAGAGACAATAAAAGGATCAATGGTTGCCCAGAGTTGGGGTAGGGATGTGGCGTGTGTGTGCGTGTGTGTGTGTGTGTGTGTGTGAGTGTAGGGTGGGAGGATGGAGAGATGAAGTATGGGAGATTTTTAGAATGGTGAAACTATTCTGCATGATACTGTTATGATAGACACACGACAATATGCACTTGTCAAAATGTGAGTCTGCAACAAAAGGACTGAATGTTAATGTGTGCAAATGAGAAAAATATAGTAAGATTTTGGGGACCATAGGAAAAATGAAACTGTGTGACAAGAGAACTTAACCGTATGAAACATGTGTGATGCAGTCTCACGGAGGGATTATGGGAAAAGATACTGAGCTGAGTAACTTTGGAAAGAGGAAAGGTAAAGGAAGTGCACATTAGCACTATCCCCTAGCTAACTGCTTTTTTTCCATGGGGCCGGGATAACAATCCCATGCTGCTCTCTGTGTGTCATAGAATTGGAGGACTGGACACGAAGAGTTGAGCTGGCAGGCGGTGGGAGCCCAGCTTCTCACTGTAGGGATTTACGCATAAGCAGGGGAGGAGGCTGGAAGGATCCATGGCGATGGTTACATTAGCAGGAATTACATTTAACTTAATAAAGACACGGATGGTTACACGTAGGAACATTTGTAATATGTGTGCATACACGGACATGGTTGGCACGCACATGTGTCCCTTTGCTGGCAGCTGGAGGGGCTGAGAGAAACAGGGTAATGGGCAGTAGTGTGGACGGTTCCCCAGCCGATGCTTGGACTGTGGCTGTCAGAATTACAGATGCACTGGGAGAAACTTGCAGAGTGGTTCCAAAGTGCTCAAAACACAAAACAGAACAAGTAAATAGAGCCCACCAGTTCCACCGACCAGGGCATGGTGAAAGGCCACAGAAGCCACGCTAAGCTGAGTGACACCCAGCAGAGAGCTCAGCGCCCGATTTATGGCATCTGGAAATGCTGCGTGGCAGGGAAGGGGGCTTGCAGGTGATTACAGCGAGGACGCTCATCCTAGATAATGCACTGGACCCTGAATGCAGCCACGTGTGTGTCCCCGTGAGAAGGAGCCCAGGGAGCTCTGCCCAGCACAGCAGCAGGTGGACCCCGCAGTGCAGCCGTGGAGAGGAGGGGGGTGGAGGGTGCTGGCTGCCCTGGAACTGGAAAGGCCAGGGTCTTCTCCCTCACAGCATACATAGCTTGGCCAGTGCTTTTTATTTCCCCAGTGAACTGGTTTTGGACTTCCTGCTGCAGAACAGCAAGCGAGTGCGTTTGTGCTGTTTCAGCCACCAAGTCTGTGGTGAGTAACACGAGCCAACTGGAAGAGCTCTCCACCACCAACGCTGGGGCAATCTGAGCACAAAATGAAATGAGCCGCATAGACGGTCTCCGACTGAGAATAATTTGACTTACACTTTTCTGACTTCAGCATGAAAGTGGTTCGCGTTTGGTAGAAGCATGCTTTGAGCTCTGAATCTTGGTCTTCCCAGGCAAGTGGCCCGTGCTCTGGTCCTGGGCAGTCGCATGGCCTGTAAGGACATGTGACAGCACATCTGCTGCTAGGCTGTGCTGTCAGGGGTATTCTGTGTAGAAGTGGGTGCTAGAAATTACCAGAGTTGGCCTATGATATTTCCAATCTATGATGGACCCATTGGGATGTAATATCTTCATAATCCCTGAGTGCTTGTGTTGGGTTGTGACCCAAAGTATAAAATAAATGCCATAAAAATCAATAAGGCTGTCCCGTGCACAAAAAATAAAACTAAATTAAATAAACAGCCATAAATGCATAAGATGTAAATAAGTGATGGAGTCAATGTATAAGAATGAGGAAGAAGTGGTACTCTCCCACAGAAAAATTCCGAACAAATTACATAGCCGTCCCCACCTTCAAGGAGTGGAACACAACTGCCCACTCCTATGCTGGGTCTGCAGCAGGATCTCCTCCCACAGCGACAGTGTGGGAAGGAGGGATGGGACAGGAGCACCCCTCAAACACTGCCTCACCCGAGGCACATGGTCAAAATCACTGGCCACAAACCATGCTCACATCTGTATTCTTGCTAGGACGTAGTGAAGTCACACCTTGCCTCTGTTGTCTTACTTCCCAGGACTGCAGTCGTGAGAACGTGTCACACACAGGTCCTCATGTAGTCAAGCTGACTAGTGCTGCTCGAAAGGATTAGGGTGGTGAAAACCCGGGCGATCTGAGAAACTGCCACAGTCAAGACAGCCTGTTTCGTTGAGCACCTCTTTTTTTTTTTTGTCTGTTGCATTTCCCCCTTTAATTTAACTTCTCTTCTAATGGTTCTGTTTCGAGATGGACTTGTCTTGGCCCTTTTGTTTGTTAGCGAAGGTCATGCCCTGACTTCTGTTTCTTCACTTGTCTGCAGAGACTGGATCAGCACCTGACATGAAGTCAACTCACGCACGTGAAAATTATTTTTATCTCAGTCGGCAGCTGCCTGCGCTGGGCTCACCGCGTGCTCTGTCCCCCGAGTCGGTGGCCGACACTGTCCGCAGACGTGTAGTTTCCAGCAGGTGCTTTTCTATTGGTCCCTCGGGGTCACCCTGTGGACGTTAGTTAGGGTCAGGTCAGCCCACGTCTCAGGCCTCGCGGACGACCCCACCAGGTACAATTTCTGTTCTTCCAGGATAGAAAGCCTCTTTTCCTGCTTCTACCTGCTTCTGAACATTTTTTAAATCAGGTTTTCTTCCTAAATATTCTGTCTAAACGCTGGGACTTTAATAGCCAGCAGCCTCACCTGCCCAGGCCACTCCTCCGCTGCAGGTGGAGGAGTCCATGAACTCTCTCTCGGGGTCAGCCAGATGGAAATGAGATCTTTGGCCTATTCCTCATGGATTTTATCGTGTAAACGTGTATTTAGTTCTTACCAAAACTATCCCAAATTCTTTTGAAATACTAACTCATTTGTCCCTTACAAACAACTTTTGTGGAAACAGCTGTGACTCCCGCTGGCCAAAGGAAAGACTGAATTGGTGCGAGCATGAGGGCTTCCCAGCCCACACAGCTGGCAGGTGGGGCTGGGGTTCAAATCCAGGAAGTTTTCCTGCAGCGTGCACACTCCGAACCTCTGAACTATGCCTCCTCTCCAATGTATTTTCGCTGAAGATCAAACCCTGGGTTAATTGATGAACCCAGCTGACCACTCTTGTCACAGCTTATTCTCTTTTGTTCTCTTTCTTAAAGCCCTGGGGTTGACGCGGGCCTGGGAATGCCCGGTCACACCATATAGCTGCCCTTCACGGTCTAGGAAAGAGGACAGCGTAGAAGCCCAAGGCAAGATGCGTGGAGGGGCTAGCGCTGGCGACTTTGGTAAATCCCACCTCTACCTCTCAGTGCCAGGTGTCTGCTCTATGAGATTCGAGTGGTTCAGTTCACGCTTAGCTGGAGTCCACCAAGGTCACAGGACACAGCAGCCACCCCATGTCCTTACTCGCCATCTCCACTAGAGGGGGAAGTGGTACCTGTATACTGGTTCAAACAGTGGAAAGGGAAGCCAGTGTTTTTAAGTTTTTTTTTTCATTACTTAATACTAGTCATTATAGAAAAGTAGAATAGATGAAGAAGTTCCAAGAAGAAATAAATACGTTAAAATCATTGCTGTGAACACTTTCTGTCCCTCCTGCCTGCCGACACCCCACCTCCCTGGCTGCAGGGGTGCACATCTGCCCTTCCTCCTGCTGCGCTAACATGGGGGTGCACAGAGCATCTGGGGCCTGGGAGAGCAGTAGGGTGACGCTGCCCCTCACACAGAGCTGGCAAGACGGGAATAATGGGGGTGATCGAAAAACATATGAATGTTGACATTTTTGAAGTTTATTACAGTGAAAGACACATTGCCATGAATCCCCCTCAGAAGGCTCCCCTCTCTTCGGACACACTCTTTGCATCATCCTTGCCACTTTCTGCAGCAGCTCTGGAGTCCCCCTTCCTGAGTCTGTATGAGATGTGATAAAAAATACAGTGAATGCTGCTGCCGAGTGCCATCTAACGGAAAGGCAGCTCGTAAAAACACGACGCTGTGTTCTCATCTGCCTTATTTATTTATTTATTTTATGTGGGTATCAGGAGTCAAACTCAGGACCTTGCACTTGCCAGTGAGCGATATCACCGGCCCTTTTTTTTTCCTTTATGTGGGTACCGGGAGTTGAACTCAGGACCTCGCGCTTGCCAGCAGGTGCTTACACCGCTGAGCTATCTCCACCAGCCCTCATCTGCCTTATTTACTGGATCTGGCACTTCCCCAAAGTCAAAATGACTACGAAAGGGGAACATTTAGGATCAATTCAGGCATCAAGACAGTGACAACAGTGCAACTAAAGACGCTCAGGAAAGAGGATTCCAGAGCTGCTGCACAAAGTGACAAGGACGATGGGATCAGTGTGTTCGAAGGGAAGGGGAAGATTTTGAGGGAGATTCATGGCCATGTATCTTCAACTGTAGTAATTTATTTTTAGATTAAGCACGCTCCATATGTTTTGCTCACACCTCCTATGAGCTGTGACTTGTCTGCCCTCCCAGGCCGTGGTGTCTAGAGAGACCCAGGTTCCACAGGGGACCCGCAGGAGGGGCGGGAGAGGAGGAAGGGCCAAGGTGCAGTATGCGCGTGTACACAGTTCCCCACGAAAAATGCATTTGTTATAAATGGAAATCATGCACTAATAAGAGGGGAGGAGCGCGTATCCCTGCCCCCCGGCCATTGCCTTCGCCTTTCTCCTGTACCCTGGCTCGGCGGAGCCTGGATCAGCCTCTGTCTGCCTTCCTGCCCTTTCTCCGCCAGAGCACCAGGTAGATTTCTGCGGCACAGACTAGGTCACTTCACTCCTCCTTTTGAGAGCTCAGCGGCTCCCCAGATCCAGCGGGAAGCACCCATCTCAGCGCTGACGTGGGAGCTCTGCCCACGCTCCGCCTCCGCCCCCAGGTGGACCTTTCTTCCACGCCATCGGGCAGCTCGCACTGGTCCCGCGTCAGATTCGTTTGCTTTTATCGTTTCTGCGTCTTCCTGTTAGATACTAAAGACATTAAGCGAAAACATGGTACGCAGATTCGTTCTCTATCTGCCTGAGAATCAGCATTTTACCCTCTTTCACAGCTGTCCTTCAGCCAGGCAAATTGCGCGTCTGTATTTATTCCGTCAAACTTTTCCTGGAGTCACCATGAGTAGAGTGTTTGGGGCGAAGCACTGTGCTTTCTGCTCAGTTGAGGCATAGTTTTCTTTTCAAAGTTTCATTTCTTTCGCAACTTTTAATAAAGTGGACGTCACGTAGGAATGCAGGCATGTAAGGACTCCGCCACCAGGTGTCACCCAACACCTTAGGATCAGAGAAAAAGGCAGCACACCCTGCCCTCCGCAGGCCTGCTGCTTGCCCGCGCACGGACCGACGGGCGGGTGGTATTTTAAGTCTTAGGGAGCAGCAGGCAGGCTTGAAGGCAAACCCAGGCCTTGTCTCTCCACCTAGCTGCTCCCTGCCTCCAGACGAGGCGTGGGGTTTCCTCTCGCTACTTGGTTACGGTATAGTTGTAACACATTTCATCCATTAAATTCAGTGTAATCATAAAATACTTAAAAATAACCTAAAATACATGGCCACGTCAGGGTCCTCCTGATTCTACGGCAGCAGCCACTCACACACCCTCGGTGTCCTCAGTGGTGCTGTTGTGACAGAGGACAATTTCGCAGTCAAGACAGCTGTGCGGGCTCACGGACGAGCAGCCTGTTTCGCTTCTGTCAGTCTCTGTCATTACCAGCGCTCTCCACCGTCAAAAGTTAGCGTCCTCTCCCTGTGCTCCGAATTTTTGTTGTGAGCTTTAACGACAACTGCTACCGTCCTTCCTCAGCAGAGACTTTCACATCATCTTCCAAAGCTCGTGCTTTGAGATTTTAATTTTACATGAGTTTTCTGGCTTTTTAAGGCAGGTAATAAAAATAATGTATATGTTAATGTGCATTAAGAAAGGGAAGTAAATGTGGAAAGCAACCGGAATTCATGTAGCATTTACTGTGTGTCAGGTCCTTCATATATGCAACCCTGATATTTTAAAAAATCTCAGTGTTTTGGTATCTGCCTAGCATGTATAGAAAATTGCATCCGGTGTGTAGCAAGGAAACGTCTGTTGGAGGATTCTTCGTGGAGTGGCGTGGTGAGTGGTTCGCCATTCTCTACCATGCAGCTCCACTGAGGTATGAAGCCTGCACCTATGTCATGTGTAGCATTGGATGAGCTTGGACATCATCCTTCAGGTGAAATCACTGCCCGGTCAGGTTACAGCTATAGCCACCACTTCTACGTTTCCTGTGCCTTTATTTTGTTTGTGTTGTCTTGATGATGACATTGATGTAAGACACTCAGCATGAGCTCTACATCCTTAATAAAGCACCTGACATTGTTAGCTATGCACATGCTGAACACAGGGTCTCCGGAACTAACTCATTTTGCGTAACTGGAACTTTACACCCCCCGAACCACTCCCCAGTCCGCCTCCCCCATGCCTTTCCCCTCTCTGCTTCTGTATGGCAGTGACTGTCTTCAACAGTGCCCGTGAGTGGACCCACTCCGAGCTGGCCCTTCTCTGTGGGCTTATCCACTTAGCTTAATGCTGCCTGGGCTCCTCCCTGTTGCCACACATGCAGAGTTTCCTCTTTTTTAAGACTGAGTAATATTCCACGGTGTGAGTCTACTGCATGTTCCTTACGCATTCATGTCAGTGGACGTTTGGGTTGTTTCTGCATCTTGGCTTTTGTGACTAATGCTTTAGTACACATGAGACTGCAGATATCGCTTCCATGTCTTGTTTTGTTGTTTTGTGTTTTTTTGTGGCTGGGGGTTGAACCTAAGCCTTCGCAATAAGCTACATCCCCAGGCCTTTTTTTATTTTTTGTTTGGAGACAGGATCTGGCTAAGTCACTGAATTGCACAGCCTGGGCTTGAACATGTGACTCTCCTGCCTCAGCCTCCCAGAGTGCTGGAATGACAGACATGTACCACCATGTTTGGCTGACAAAAGGAAAAGGGAGAGGATGTCTGTTCAGGGGCTAATGTCCAAAATATATAAGATGCTCCCACAGCTCAACAGAAGGAAATCAAATAACCAGAGAACTTGAGTCAGCACTTCTCCAACTATTTTACATCTCTTTTCCTTTGTTCAGCTCCGATATCCTCCTCCTGCGGAGGCCCTCCTCTCACTTGTGTTCTCCTCTCTTGGCTCCAAGGACCCAGAGATGCAGCAGGAAGCGCTTTCCTGTGCTTTCCTCCAAGCACGAGTCGTGAGGAAAGCTGAAGTGACCCGCTGAGAAGCACAGCGGGGACCAGGACTCCAAAACCAGAGCTATTTCCACTCACCTTCCTTTCTGAAATATTTACCAACTATGTACGGTGGCAGAGAACGAATGAGGTGAAATACAATTTGACTTCTTCCGAGACAGCAAAATATTTGAAATGGAGAAATTCATAATTTTCCAAAGAAAAGGTGTTTATTGTTTGAAATGATTCTTCTACAGTAGCCGCGGGTTGGATATACTGCTCCTACTGTCGGCTGTGTAGGAGTTAACGATGTATAAAGTGACCTAACATTCAGATGTGTGCCAGACTGATTGTGTAGCCCCCATCCCTGCAGAAATGTCACCTCTCTCTGCCAACCTCTGCAACTCGACGGGCCAAAAAGTGCTATTCTGGCATCAAAGTTTTCTAAAAGGAGCCTTAGAAAATAAGTGAGCTTATTTTCAAGGTACAAAGATGATCTATTTTTTTCTTCTCAAGTATGCTACATGAATTTTGTGTTTCATCACCTTTGGAGTATCCACCAGTCCTGGAGGAGAGATTAACATTATTTTACTGAAGTGTACCACGAGAAATGGCTTTTGACATTTCAAATGAGAGTTAGTCACAGCAGATGTGCTTTCCAAAAAACATCTCTGTAAGAATAGCAACAAAAAAGAGAGCAAGTTTAGGATTACACTTAACAAGAATATGGCAGTCGCAGGTCGAGAAACGACACTGCTGAAACACATATCGGTGTGGATAACTGGAAAGGCATCCCTTGTGCATGGCTAGGAGGTCCCGTCCTCCCCACAGGAGGACACACATTTAATTACACATCAATAAATGTTTCTGAGCACAGCAAGTTGATTCTAAGATTAATATAAAAATAAACTTGCAAGAATAGCTATAAAAGCATAGTCATGAGTGTAAACATTATAACTCATAAACATGAGCTAAGATTAAGAATAGCAGCAAGAATGAAAATGGGGAAGGGGATTTAAAGGAGGAGGTGGGAGGGAAGGGGATTCGAAAAAGAACCAGGTGGTATTATGCACATGTGCCCACTCCCCAGGATGACTGCAAACTGCATGTACTGCAAACACACACTACTAATAATAATAAAAGAAGCACTAGCAGCTCAAAAGAAAAGAACAATGGGAAGGACTAGCTCTACCAACTACCAAAACATATTATGTATCCTTTGTAAATAAAACCTGGTGGTATTGTGGATAATAGGCTAATGGAGAGAATATCAAGTGGAAAAAGAGACCCAAATATATTGAAGTTTATTATAAAATGCACAGTCTTTCAAATATTTACGCTTACCTTTAAATAGATGGTTTCATGAGAACTCGATCATTTGCAAAGAGAGATAAAATTGGGTCCATACCTCTATCACACATAAAAAAGAAATCCAAATTAATCAGAGAGATCAATGTAAAAATCATCTAAGAAGAAAACTTGGATGGTTCCTTTTAAACTATGGAGAATTCCTTCAAACTTATAACAGAGATGAACTGTACAACTTCATAATATGGATTATTTCTAACTAGAGTTAAAAATCCAGATTAATTTTCTAAAAAACAGATAATTTGATTTCAAAAATGTTTTGCATGTGAGCATGAAAACATAGTCATGCGACAAATGACACATTATCACAAATAGTTGCAAAATACACAATGGAGAAAAGAACGATTTGTACGTGGAAATTAGTGTGCATGCATGCGTATCAGTCAGTTTCCGACGTGGAGACTTGGGGCAAGGCAACCTTGTCACTCCCAGTTCTAAGCTCAGGGCACCACCAAGGCCCAGGGCTGATGGTGTCACAGTGGCAGGAGTCTGGGAGGGAGGAGGAGACACAGGACTGGAAGGAAAAGAGCACTTCACAGCCCTCTCCTGGAACTAACCCAGATTCCACAAGAACTAACTTAATCCCTGCCCAGGGCTCACCCCCGGTGAGCCAGGACTTCCCCGACCCCCCACGTGAGGGCCACCCCACTGAGGACTATGCTCTTAACACAGAAGGCCTGAGGGGACAAATGTAAACCATATGCAACTGTGGCAATATGGTTTTCTTAATATGTGATAATCTTTTAAGAATAGGGGAAAAAAGGAAAACCATTCCCAAAAAGACCAAACATTCAGTAGAAAGATGAGGAAAATACATAAATATGGAGTTCACAGAAAAGTATTTATTTGATGATAGGATCTTGGTAAATTGCCTAGGCTGGTCTTGAACTTGTGATCCTCCTGCCTCAGCCTCCAAAACAGCTGGGATTATAAGTGTGCACCACCATGCCTGGCTGAAAGCTCTCTAGAGAGACCAAACGTAAAAAGGGTGTGACAGAAATGGAAAGTTACAACCAGCGCAGGAAGACTCTATGAGTCACCAGCAGACGTTAAGTCCTTGGGCTGAAGTGTGCTGGAGAACAGGATGTCATCCCATAGGCCGAGTATTAATGACAAAAGGGTAAAGTCAGCATCCTAATGGAGGACTCTGACAGATCCACCTTGGTGGATGATAGTGCTCAACATCACCTATAAGGGTGCAAACCGGTATCTTGGGCTGTGGGTGACTCCTGTGAAAGACACACGGTAACCTGTGCAGAAATTCTGCCAAATACATCGAAGTGGATTCTACAGTGAGGAAACCAGCCAGTGAATTTTGCAAAACCCTGATCTGGATCCTACAATTACCAACATTACCCAAGATAAAAAATGACAAAAAGCTGAAGAATGACTTCGGTTTAAAGGAGATTGAAGAATAACTTTGCAAAACAAAAGTTTATGAATAATAACTGTCTGCTTTTGATTTATGTACTTCAATAAAGCTTTATGTTTTAAAGGTATAAAATTTATGAGTTCTTTACGACGCCTGCAGAGAACACTCTTAAAAAGGCTTTAATAACATTTCTCCACCCCACCCTATTTGACTATCCTTAACTAGTTATCAGTTCTATATTAAGGTTGGAGGGCATGAGAAGTAATAAGGAAAGAAAGCACAATAAGAAAAATTTCTCCAATAAGAAAAAAACCCAAGATGTGCTACCTTGGGGGTAGGGTATAGGTTGTCACATTTTCAAATTTGACCTCAAATGTATGAAATTTAACACATGAACTTAATATGGAAAAGTCAGCTGCCTTCATTTAGACATAGGAACTGAGATCATTTGTCAGGGTTGAGAATAGACAAATGTCTAGGTGGTAGAAGACACATTAGTGCAATGAAAGCATTTGTATTTTCAGGTTTTCTCAAAAGAAAAACGCTTTTACATTTTATTTCCTGCTTAAAATGTACTGTTCAGTCTCACTTTATATCATGATTGGAAAGCACTGAAATATGAAATAAAAGAAAAATGACTAAAAATCATCTACTGAAAATCATCTATCCATTCCCACTTCTCACTCTTCCCGTGTACAAGATTAATCAAGGGTATGATGGCACTTATCTCAGCTCACCCCTGAGGACCTTTGGAACAGGGCTGGCCATCTGCTACGTCACCAGAGGGGGCCAAAACGGTCACCCAAAGAGAAGGAGACCTGAACTCGCTCCTCCACATACACATGCATCGGGCTCATTGACACCCGGCGCGTGGCAGAATCTCAGCCTGGTGGGCATGGTGCACAGGCAGAGTGAGCCTGTGAGGTGACAAGGGACACACAGGTCTGACGAAGAGCATCAGACTGGCCCATCTGCACCGAGCCTGGCAGGTTTTGTGGACTTACTGCTTCTCATGACCTCAGCTCTGGCTTGCAAGATGGCACAGACCAGAAGGAGCCGTCGTTGTTGAGGGGCGGGTGATGGTTGTTTCTCCTCAGGGCCCTCTGGCTTTTGTGGAGGTTCTGCTGGAACCCATGGTGACCACAGGCTGCGAGCAGTGACTGGGGACTTTTTTGGGCTCCCTGGACATTGCTGGAAATCTCTCATCTTAGTGGCCTCAGCTCGAGAGGGGGATGAGACAGTTTATGTCTATTCAGAGCTAATTGACCTTACGTTGTTGACCTGCAGACTGACTCCCTCATGATTACGATGTCAGTTAGAACTGAGAAGACGTTTGACCAAAAGTCCCACAGCAATGACGGATATAAATGAAGGTAAAGCTTGCTTCTGCTTTAAGTTACCTATTGGGCATCGGTCAGCCCAAGTGGAGTGATTTTTTTTAGCAAAAACTGCTTTTACATCCCTGACTACCTCAGAATAAAACACAAATTAGGTTTTTAATGTGCCACTGGCTAAGGCCCAGGTAGTTTTTTTTTGTCCTCTGTCCCTATTGTGATTTCTGACTGTGTCCCCTACCTAGCACCAGGACCACAGGAAAAACTTGGCATTTATTTGTTTAATTGTCAAATAAAATAGCCGTTTTTAGAAAATGTACTTTTCCTTTAGTTGAAAGAGTTTATTCTGCCTTGCAATTCATCTCATTATATAACATAAAGACTCATTTCTATGTCATATAATTAATTATTTCAGATAAAGCACAAGGAAAACTATGGTTAGGGTCAGCACAGTGAGTAGCACACACTCTTGTCCAGAGTTTAACTTAACTTTGCTAACAGTCTACATTTTTCCTCTATCACTTGGTAGGAAATACTTCCACAAACAGAGGAACTTTTGTTTTTAATCTTAGTTAGGCAGTTGGTTAATAGAAATGATAAGTGGATATTGTTGGAGAAATGTAAGTAAAAACAGAATCGTCACCCTATTCAGAAATCTTACAAAGGCAGTGGAAAAAGAAAAAGAAAGAAAGAAAGAAACAATTGTATCACTGAATAAGCACTGAAACGATCACAGGCGATCCACTAAGAGATTACTATAATAGACACCCAGCACTTTCCGGTGCCGAGCAGATACAATCCATGACAAACTTGTCCTCGCTGTAGACAATGACGTGAGTCAAGGACGAGACACAAGTACCTGACCGTACCTGTTCACTGCGATGCGCGTCTGTGTGAGCCAATTGTCTTTATCCAGAGCTCTCCTGTCTTCCCGACAGGATGAAAGGAGGGGGTCAGGCATGCGGAGCAGGGCACCCAGCTCGGTTTAACTCTCCACAGCCCAGAAGTCGGAGACACGGCTGCTACTCCCTCGCCACCTCCATTTCAAAGCCATGGCTCCCAGCTTCCCTAGATCAGCACGCTGACAAAAAGCCAATTTAGTCTTCAAAAGGATTTATACACAGTTCAAAGAGAAGTGCTTTTAATGATGTTTCCTGAAGTAAATGCTCAAAGATGCAGGAGGGGAGAAGTCTCTTCTGTTGTTTTCAGCATGGAGAAGCAAGCCTCTTATCTCGGTCTTAGTTTTGGTTTGTCCTGACAGCCGTCCAGCTGCTCGTGTGAACGAGCCTGTAACTGAGTGGTGGTGATGGACGCTTCCAACCTGGCCCTGGTTCTCTCTTCATTCACCATTGCTCCAGAGGTCATTTCTCTTAGGCCATGAATTAAAAGCCACTGCATATTGATGAATCCAAATTTATATTTATCTCCAGCATGGATGTCCTCCGTCAATTCCGACATATTATAATCCAGGGCCTACTTGGAACTCAGAGAAACGTCTGATGACCAACACACACTGAGTGTAGAAATAGATTTCTTGATGTCTCTCCGTCTGTCCTCTCCCAGGCTTCTTAACTGAGTAAACATCACACTTCTGGCACAGGACTCGGTTTCACGCCTCTAAGTTTCCTATCCCCTTCCTCTCCTCGTCCCAGCAGCCCCCACTCCAGTCCCTACCACCATCCTTTCTCACGAAGACTGCAATCGTCGGTCTATCAGCTTTCCTTCTGCAACCTCTTCCCCCATTCTTTCCCAGTATAGCAACTGACATGATTTTTAAAAATGTGAATCCCATTAATCCAGTAATCTCAGATAAAAATTTAAGGATGTGCCACTGATTTAGCGTAAAATTAAAAATCCTCAGGAATGTTCTTTGTATATTTTCCTCAAATGTTCTACATATTCAAAAATGGACAAATGGAAAAAATGTTTCTTACATCTAAAAAACTAATATTTTGAAATTTAAAAATTGCATAATTCTCCTAAATGCACCCAATTAATTATTAAGCATAACAAGCAAAATTATGCTGCAATATCACTCCTTAGTAAAATGCACGGGATTTTTCCCCCTATTAGTATTTCAGTGGATTAACAGTATTTTTCATACCTATTATAAAATAGAGTTCAAAGTTTAGTAGTAGTTCAATTCCTAATGTGTACTTTAAGATTTTTTTGTACAGCAAAATTTCAATTACATACATGCCCAGACATACCTTAGTAGTCTTAATAGTGAGAACACCTTTGATAATTATTTTATATGATGAAGATTATAATTTCATTTCATGGCTAAAAACTATCAAATTTGTAATTATGCCTTCATGAGAAGAAGCAAGCCCATCCTACCAACATCTGAGAGGAGGAGTTGATCCTATTTACACAAAGCTTTCTATATTCATAGCAGCAACATTCCAGGTAGTAAGTTGGGAAGATTTTGTTCCATACCCCTACCTAAACGGATAAAGAGTGCACTCTAAAGAGTGCAGTTTAATCCACTTTGTAGAAATGAACAGCAAAAAGAAGAGAAAGCATTAAGTATGTGCTTGCAAAAGGTACACTGCTATAGGAGATATAAAAACACTTCGAATTCTTCCAAAGCGCAGAATGTGAATTTAAGACACAGCCTAACCCTGGGACCATAGCTGAGTGCATCCCTGGGTGTGTCAGGAGGCCCCCACCCCACGGGACAGACACCTGGGTCTTCGTGGGGCGAGACTCAGGTTCGCTGCTTCTCAGAGCACAGGTCTGATCCGGGCTGCACCACCCCTTTCTGTCTGGGTTTCTTTCCAGAAAGCCCTACGGTGAGTGGATTATCAACAGACACAGTGACGCTTTGCTCCATCTAAGACAACAGTTTCAAGATTTAAAAATGCATGACTTTTCAATGGTGTATTTTCCCCAGAAAGTATTTAAAATTTGAATAGAATTGAATAATGATTTTTAAGATGATACAATGGTTTCACCATTTCTCTTTAAAACCACATCCTTTTGTTCTTGTCAGTGTTTTGCAGTACTAGAGATTAGACCCAAGACCTCCACACTGAGCTGCACCCCAACCCCTTTTTTGAGACAGAGTCTCACTAAGTTGCTAAATTGCCCCATGTGGTGGATCGACAACTGGTGGTCAACTTGTCACACCCAGCTGAACTGAATCAGCGTGGTGCTGGGTGTGGAGGGCCCACCTGAGGACTGTTGCCAACAACATAAAAAGGAGAACTGGTGAGGAAGAGTTGCTGCTGTCGGTTCTCCTGGAGGAGCTTGTCACGCTGGATTTCCTGATAGGAACTTGGCTGTTCTCATCATCGGAGGAGCTCGGGACCTCATTGTCGCTGAGGATGGCTGTGGTGACTTTCAGGGGAGCTCTGGTCCTTACTCTGAGCGTCGCTTCCTGGCTCCGGTGCAGATCCCTCAGCTGCTGGCACGGATCCTTCATCCCGCTGGTGCAGACTTTCTAGCTTCCACCGCTGACCTTTGGGCCTTCCCAGTGCAGATCCGTGAAATATCCTTGCATGAGACATTGTTGTGGGCTCTGGGCCTCTAGTTGGACTCGTGGAGGCATTGCCATGGGCTCTGGGTCTTCAGCTGGACTCATGCAAGACACTGCTGTAGAATCCAGGCCCTCAGCTGGATTCTTTGGGTCTTTAGTGTGTGGACAGATTTCCTGCACTCTTTTTGTATATGACTCTGGGTGACTATTACAAAATAACTCTATAAATTATGTGTCCTGTATTGTATTGTTTCCCTTGCAAACCCTGACTACAACACCCCAACTAAGCTCAAACTTGCCATCCTCCTCCCTCAGCCTCCAGAGTGCTAGGATTACAGGCGTGCACCACCATGCCTTGCTTACAAATCACACACTCAAATCACAGATTTTGGGCGCTGTGGTTTTCGCATTCTTGACTCTTTTGGATGTTCGGTTCAGATTGCAGGTGCAGCAGGCAGACCACCTTCCGAGGGGTGAGTCCCTCTGTCAGGACAGAAGCAGCCAGCTGCGCCCTAAACCGATCCCAGCGAGGAATGGGCCATGGCATTTTATTCATGCAGGGCAGGGCCCTATTAAAGAGGCTGTGATTTATGGTGTATTTTGCATATCACCTTGAATGCTTGAATGTTAAAGGAGGTGCTGTCCTCCTTCAATAGCATCGGACTCTGCTACCTGACAAACAGGAAATATGGAGACTCTTGGGTTCTTTTCAGTGTCAAAGCAAAGCATATTTATCCTATAAAGTGGGGCAGCAGAAGAAATAAATTCTCGTACCCTTGGCATTACATGCAGTGGGGTGACACACAGACTGCAGGCCTCCCTGATGAGATTAGCACCCCATGGTGCCCTTTGCCAACCGCTCCTGCCTGAGCTCGCTGTGTGACCCATCTAGGCCTCAGTTTTTTCATCTGCAAAACAGGGGATGTTGATAACGACCCTGGATGAAGTGAGTGTCCAGTGCTCCAGGCCACGCTCACTCAGCGCTCACCATAGCCCCGGTTTGGATCTTCAAGTTCCCCAAATGCTCACAGGTGGAAACCCTGGTCCCCAGAGGATGGCGCCATTGGGAGGCTGTGGAAACTGGGGACTTGGTGGAGGGAGTGCTCCTCCTCCGCCTTCCTCTCTCTCCTCCCTCTCTCCCTCCCTCTCTTTCCCTTTCTCCCCCTCTCTCCCTCTCTCTCTCCCTCTCTGTCCCTCTCTCTCTCCCCCTCCCCCTCCCTCTCTCCCCCTCTTTCCCCTCCCCCTCTCTCCCCTCCCCCTCTCTCCCCTCTCCTGGCCCTCTGAGCCTGTGCAGGGAAACTGTCTCCCGCTTTCAGTTGTGTCACTTGTGTGTTCTGCCACAGGGAGTGGAAGCTGACACAGCCACCATCAGGCAAGGACCCCACTGCGGACGATTTATTTCTGTTATGCTTTTCCTCATCCACCTGCGACATGTTATGATAATATACATTTATATGTGCAGTATCCCGACTTTCTTTCTTTTAAAATTGATTTTTAACTAGTCATTTTAATGACAAAATCCTTAAAAACATTCTTTTGTTAAGCGCAGACACACACTGGCTCAAAGCTCCTGCTCTGACCACGTTCTAGGCCCTGTCCCCTCACCCCGAGCAGCCGTCCCTGTCGGAGGAGCCCGAGTCGCCGCAGAGCAGGTGACTCCCGCCCCGGCGCGCGCCTTCTGAGGCCGGGCCTGGCGTCTGACGGCGGCCGCGCAGCGACTGACCCGCGGGGGGGGCCGGGCGTCCGGGGACGGCCGCTCAGCGACTGACCCGCGGGGAGGGCCGGGAGTCCGGGGACGACCGCGCAGCGACTGACCCGCGGGGGGGCCGGGAGTCCGGGGACGACCGCGCAGCGACTGACCCGCGGGGGGGCCGGGAGTCTGGGGACGGCCGCGCAGCGACTGACCCGCGGGGGGGGGCCGGGCGTCCGGGGACGACCGCGCAGCGACTGACCCGCGGGGGGGGCCGGGCGTCCGGGGACGACCGCGCAGCGACTGACCCGCGGGGGGGGCCGGGAGTCCGGGGACGGCCGCGCAGCGACTGACCCGCGGGGGGGCCGGGAGTCTGACGGCGGCCGGGCAGCGACTGACCCGCGGGGAGGGCCGGGCGTCCGGGGACGGCCGCGCAGCGACTGACCCGCGGGGGGGCCGGGCGTCCGGGGACGACCGCGCAGCGACTGACCCGCGGGGGGGGCCGGGCGCCCGGGGGCGGCCGCTCAGCGACTGACCCGCGGGGAGTCGGGGCCTCTGGGGCAGCAGCGCCGCCCTCCGCTCGCCAGCTGCCGTCGGTTCCTGGAGGCAGCGTCCTGGCAGCGCCGAGACGCGGGAGGCGCTCGCGGTCCGGGCGCAGAGCGACGCGGGCCCGCGGGGGAGCTCGGAGCGGGCGCTCCTGCGGCGGGGCGGGTGTGTGCTCCTCGCCCTGTGGGCCGGGAAGAAATCTCTCCTGCTTCCCGCCAAACGTCCCGTCAGGAAACGTTTGAGGAGCGCCCCGCGCGTCGGGCGGAGCGGGGTCTCCGGAACGCAGCTCTCCCGCCGCCGCCTCCCGCGCCCGCTCAGGCCGCCGCGCACACAGCCTCAGGGCCGCAGCTCCGGCCGCGCTGCTCCCTGTGCGCGGCCGCCGAGGGCTCGCCACGTGCGGGCTGTGCGGCCTCTGCGCCCGCGGTCTGGAGACCCAGCGTGGGCTCGGGCTGCGAGCGGACGGAGAGCGCGGTGCGGGTGGGCAACCCCGGGCAAAGAAGGCCAGGTGCGAGGAGAGGCGTCCAGCGAGCATCCGCGCCCTTCGCGCGGGAGGCCGGGAACGCTTCCTCGGGCGAGGGAGGTGTGAGAGTGGGGCCTGAGTCCCCGGGGGAGGCGGCGCGTGCACTCCAGGCCCGCGAGAGAGCAAGTGCGGCGCTGGAAGCAGGACGTGTGAGGCGCTGGGAAACAGCAAGCTGGCGAAGCGGGTCAGGCGGAGGGAAGAGAGTGGTGGAAACAGACGGAAGAGGCAGCTGCGGCCGCATTACATGAGGACCGGGAGCAGCACAAGGCCAGTCTGAGTTTAACCTCCTTGGCAGGAAGATCTTGACCCAGGGCTGGGTAACTGTGGAGAAGGTCATGGCTAAGCATAGAGAGGGTCGTGAGTGACTGTGGAGAAGGTCGTGGTGAAGTGTGGAGAAGCTCATGGGTAGCTGTGCAGAAGGTCGTGGGTAACTGTGGAGAAGGTCTGGTGAAGTGTGGAGAAGGTCGTGGTGAAGTGCAGAGAAGGTCATGGTGAAGTGTGGAAAAGGTCGTGGTGAAGTGTGGAGCAGGTCGTGGGTAACTGTGTGTGGAGGACCACCTGGATGACTCTCCTTGAAAAAAGAGCAATTATCTGCATCTTGGCTGAACCTGGCCCTATTTTCAGGTATTGATATGTACAGAGCTGGCTAGGACTTTTCCTTATCCCTTCAATTGGCTTTAAGCAATGCAAATCGGTCCAGCCGAGGTGCTGATGTGTAGTCTTTGAAGCAAAGCAACAGGTCAGTGTTTCCCTGCCCCTGTAGCTCCCAAAACACATGGGTGAGCCGGGGGGGATGGAGAGCCGTGCTCCACGCTATCGGCTGGGATTGAGCCTTGAGATAAGAGGCTATGACTTCCCAGGGCACAGAAGATTACACATCAGGGCTGAAGCACCGACCCCAAAACATTAGACACTACCTTGAATTGTGATATGCAGATTACTCTTTCTGCATATCTTTCCCTCTGCATATTGCAAAGGTGATTTCAGGCCACCTACCTAGCCCAGCTCACAGTACTCACAGACTTCCTGCCATTCTCACAGTCACTCATCCCTGAGCCACGCCCCTCCTCGAGAATTAATAAAACCTGGGTTTGGCCCTGGGCGGAGGCCTTTGTTCCAGTAACCACCATCTTGGCTGGACTTAGGACCCCTTGGCTCCCCACAACTATAAGTATGCCTTAGTGTCTTTATTCTAGCATTGGGTTGCACTGGAAGTGGTGATTGGAATTAACTCACTAGAATTCCAATAACTTTTCCATGGGATTACAAATATAAACTTCCCAGACCACGATGAGGTCGGGGAAGGGCTCGCTGTAACTGTGGAGAAGGTCATGGTGAAGTGTGGAGAAGATCATTGGTTAACTGTGGAGAAGGTCATGGGTAACTGTGGAGAAAGTCGTGGGTACCTGTGGAGAAGGTCGTGGTGAAGTGTGGACAAGGTCATGGTGGAGTGTGGAGAAGGTCGTTGTTAACTGTGGAGAAGGTCATGAGTAACTGTGGAGAAGGTCGTGGTGAAGTGTGGAGAAGGACATGAGTGTGGAGAAGGTCGTGGGTAGCTGTGGAGAAGGTCATGGGTAGCTGTGGAGAAGGTCGTGGGTAGCTGTGGAGGAGGTCATGGTGAAGTGTGGAGAAGGACATGAGTAATGCGGAGAAGGTCGTGGGTAGCTGTGGAGAAGGTCGTGGTGAAGTGTGGACAAGGTCATGGTGAAGTGTGGAGAAGGTTGTGGTGAAGTGTGGAGAAGGTCATGGGTAACTGTGGAGAAGGTTGTGGGTAGCTGTGGAGAAGGTCGTGGTGAAGTGTGGAGAAGGTCGTGGTGAAGTGTGGAGAAGGTCGTGGTGAAGTGTGGAGAAGGTTGTTGTTAACTGTGGAGAAGGTCATGGGTAACTGTGGAGAAGGTCGTGGGTAGCTGTGGAGAAGGTGGTGAAGTGTGGAGAAGGTTGTGGTGAAGTGTGGAGAGGGTCGTGGTGAAGTGTGGAGAAGGTTGTGGTGAAGTGTGGAGAAGGTCATGGGTAACTGTGGAGAAGGTCGTGGGTAACTGTGGAGAAGGTCGTGGTGAAGTGTGGAGAAGGTCGTGGTGAAGTGTGGAGAAGGTTGTGGTGAAGTGTGGAGAAGGTCATGGGTAGCTGTGGAGAAGGTCGTGGGTAGCTGTGGAGAAGGTCGTGGTGAAGTGTGGAGAAGGTCGTGGTGAAGTGTGGAGAAGGACATGAGTGTGGAGAATGTCATGGGTAGCTGTGGAGAAGGTCATGGGTAACTGTGGAGAAGGTTGTGGGTAGCTGTGGAGAAGGTCGTGGTGAAGTGTGGAGAAGGTCGTGGTGAAGTGTGGAGAAGGTCGTTGTTAACTGTGGAGAAGGTCATGAGTAACTGTGGAGAAGGTCGTGGTAGCTGTGGAGAAGGTCGTGGGTAGCTGTGGAGAAGGTGGTGAAGTGTGGAGAAGGTTGTGGTGAAGTGTGGCGAAGGACATGAGTAATGCGGAGAAGGTCGTGGGTAGCTGTGGAGAAGGTCATGGTGAAGTGTGGAGGCAGCAGGCACTGTTGGGTGATGGTTGTCCGTCTCTTGGTGACGCCGGAGCCCCATCTCTGCCCGTAATGCACAGCCTGCATTCCTGCCCCTTTCCCTGCTCTGCTTCTTGGCACTGCTCGCTCTTCTCTCTGCTTCTTCAGTCGTTTGGGACCCAGCCAGGTTTCTGACCAATTTCATTTACTTCATGTATTTTATACAAGAAAAATACTGCAGGTGAATTCTCTTTACATGTTTCAAATTGTTTAACCTTTCTAAATTGTGCTAGTTGAATCTTTCATTTTGAGAAAGAGTTCCTATTTTTTCTCGTTTTAAAATAGATAAGCAGAACATTTAATTGTGAGGAACTGGAAAGAAATACAAACACTTGAGTTTAACTGAACCTACATGGAATCTGTCCAATCTTAGCCAAATGACTCTTTTCTTTTTTCACATTGAGGGTTCCTAGAATATTATTTATCTTTATAAAAACAATTCTGCCTTCCTGAAGTAATATTTTTCTTACATAGAGATTTCTGATTTCAAAACTTTGTCTTCCTGGATTACAGAAGAGATTCCAGAAAGGCTTGCCTCTGGCTTGGTGGAAGGATGCCCCATTCCAGGCCCTGAAGTTCTTCCATTTCTGCCGGCAGCCTCATTTCCACCAGGGAGGGAAAGGTGTATGACAGCTATCCAGGGGCCACCATTGCAGGAAGTTCCCCTCCCGGCTTGTTCCTGGGGACCCTATCTTTCCAGTGCTGAGGGGTAAACCCAGGGCTTGGCAAGGGCCCACCACCGATCTACATCCTCAGCCCTTGGGGGTCCTACTTATCTCACTGGGAAGGAGGAGGATTTGTCTTTGCCCAGCTGTGGAGATGGACGCAGTTCCTCTGTGTCCAGCAGCAAATCCAGGGACCCAGGAGGGACCAAGGAGAAAGCTGACACCTTTTTTTAGGTGTGGAAACACAGGATTCTTAGAGGACCATGGTTGATAAATTAGCATGTTTAACTCCAACTTTCCTTTATTCTCCTCCAATCCTACTTGTCACTGTCTGTCTTTGTCTATCTGCGTTCTATCCATCTTTCTGGTGGATGAGAGGATGGGTTTTGTGTATTATCCTATCTAATCTATTTATTCTTTAAGAACTAGTGAGAAATGCCTGGAAAGAATGAAAAACAGGCACAATGCCCACGAGTGTCTCAGGGATACCCGCGGAAGCGCTGCTCTAGCTGACAGCCTCTGCAGAACGCCTTGTACAAGTGCAGCATCTATTTTTTATGTTGCAGAGCTGGCACCTGGATTAATGAAGATTAATGAGCTGGTCCTGGAGATAATGAGCAGTGTCTAAGCAACGGGCACTTGCTTCCAGCCACTGCCTGTGGAACGAGATGGGATTTCAATGATAATCTGTCTCAGGACGTGAGTGACACAAGTCTTGTATATCTGGGTTGTAACTGGGACGCCTGTGAGCATTCAGCAGGTTCTTGTGGACTCCTGAGATAGGAACACAGGCGTGCTCCGCGGGTCTCCACCAGGAGGTGGGGCGTCCTTGGTCTTCGTGAGTACACAGGGCCTTGTCTTTCCACACAGCTGGACAGAAGCTGCTGTCCTTGGTTCTCGGTTGCAGGAGGCATCATTTCTCTAAGTCTCCATGTTCCTCTCTAAAATGGTCCTGATGTTGCCACTACTCTTAGACACTGACCACAGTGTCTCTGGCTTGGACTGCAGCCCTTGTCCAACTCTGGCCCTATCTGTGGGGGGAAGTGTTAGCAGGACAAGGCAGTGGGTCCACACCGAGGCCCCTGCCCCTGATCTGCCCTGCAGACCCCCCAGAGTATCCAGGGCCCAGAGCCTCCCATCCCTAGGTCCTGAGCTTGCTCTCGGAGACGTGGGAGGTAGCCAGGGAGGGTCTGCGCAGGAGCCCTGAGGGGAAGGTCAGAGAAGGAAAGTTCCCCAGACACAGGCATCCACGTGTCTGTCTCTGGCACCTTGCTCCATGCAGGTGGAGACAGGTGACAGGGGAACAGGGGGCTCTTGTGTGTGGCAGCCACACTTCTGAGCAAAACTCCGAAGGGTCAGGAAACTTGAAATTTGGACTGGTGATTCCAGGTAGTTATGAAGTTCATTTTTCAAGGCAGGAGCTGAGAATATATTTTATATTTACACACAATGGAGTAATACTCTGCCATGAAGAAGGATAAATTTGAGTCATTTGTAGGAAAATCTGTGCACCTTGACACATAAGGTTAAGTGAAATAAATCAGACACGAGCTTAAATATTGCATGGTTTCTTTTATATGAGAAACCCAAAGTATAAATAAAGAGCAAAATAGAGAGAATAGGGAGTAGGGAGACAGATCATTTTCAAGTGGGAGGGGAATTCAGAGATGGAGGGAGGGGAGGAAGAAGAAGGGAAGGAGATGGAAGAGGGATTAGATGTGTTCTCTGCATGGACCAACTCCACATGAGGAGTGTAAGCAGTGTGTACTACCTACATGGACTGATTAAAAAAAAGAAAAATAGTGAAGATTAAAAAATTTTGAGATACCTGTAGATTTACATGTAGTTGTAAGAAATAATAGAGAAAAAAGGAAAAAAAAGAGAATAGAAGGAAAAAATGGAAACAAAACATGTAAATTAGGAGGAGAAGAAGGGTTGAAGGGAGGGGAGGGGAATGGGGAATAAAGAAAAATCAAGACGTTACGTACAGGTGCAAATTCCCTATGATCATTATGTATATCAAAATATACCAATAAAATTAAATTTAAAAAAAGAAGAAAAAAGAAATAATAGAGAGCTCTGTTATATACTCTGCCTAGTTTCCCCCAGTGGTAACATTTACAAAACTAAAGCACAGTATTGCAGCCAGGATACTTTTATACAATCCAAAGTTCTTATTTTGATTTTGCCAGTTTTACCTGCACTCACTAGTATGTATGTGTATATTCTATGCATTTTATCACCCGGGCAGGGTCATGTCTTTGCTACTGAAGTCCAGAACCTGAACAATTTTAGTAGCATCACAGATTTCTTGTGGATTTATCACTGGTAAGTAAATAGATGTACAGAATGTCCCAGTAAATTTGAGGGAGTAGAGCTGCAGCTGTGTTTTGGAAGCCCCCTCTGGAGGGAAAGGAAACCCTGCCTGGAGCAGGTTCTAGTAGGAGCCGCAGGCTCTCGTAAGGTCCTCCTGGAGCGTTTCTGCCATTTGCCCAGAGAGATCTGGATTGTAGGAGTGTTGCACCTCAGGTTGCTTCCTCTGTCTCCTGGGGCCTGCTGTTTCTCTGCTCCTCCACCTACATTTCACTTGTGCCCTTGTTTCGTCTTTGTCACTCGCTTTTCACCTGTGGGAATCCAGGTCACCCTCCCCTGTGAGCAAAGCCCTGGGGCTTCCCGGAGGCTCTGGTTCCCACAGTGTGCAGCAGGGGGAGGGTCACGCTGCCAGCCTTCTCGGAAACCTGTTCCCGGCTCGTCTTACCCTCTAGGTGTAGACTTTCTGGGGCAAAGAAGCCAATTCATGTTCTACTGGAGCAGTTAACAAGGCAGAAAGAATTCCGCCACCTCCTGATAGTGCAAGTGAGTGTCAGAGGACAGGATCAAGTAGAGAGCACCAGGGGAGGAAGAACTATAAGGTCAAACAGTTACAGGATACAACCAAACGGGAAGAGCTGCAGTTGGACACAGCAGTGGGACAGCCTTGTCCTGAGTCTGGTTGTCCTGCCCGTGAGACGCCCTGGAGCCCCTCCTGGGGGCCAGCTCTGTCCTCCTGCACCACAGAGAGTGGCCTGGCCCCTGCAGGTGGACTGCCCATCCCCCAGGTCTCCTTCACCAGTCTTTTGGCTCCTAAGATTCTGCACTTCAGCAGCTGGCTCATCATTAGCAGGAGCCAAGATCTAATCCGGGAAGGAAGCCAGCTCGCAGGGCTGCTAAAAGGCAAAACCTGAATGTGAAAATGAATCTAGCATGGCTCTAAAGATGCTGGGATGGTTGGCAATGCCATGGCAATGAGCCATTTGTTTTTGGGTTCACATTTTGGTATATGCACACTTTGCATGTGTGAGTTAGGGAGATAGCTGGAGCCCCAGATTTAATGCAGCGATTGCAGATGTGTCCTGAGTAGTTGCTAAATCATTTTGTGTAGCAGAATTAAGGAGGGAGGAGTGAGAGAGAGGAGAGGTTACCAAAGCATATTCAGGGGCATTTTACTTCAGTCTTATACAGAATGAGTACTAACAGATAAACTCATTATTTTCCTATATAGAGAAAAATCACTCTATATTTTGGCTTAGTTTCTTTTATTTTATCCATACATTTACAATAAATTATATGTATAATAATTTAAAAGTAATGTGCAATAATTATGGAGAACATAAAAATAAGAAAAATGGAAAGAGAACTGAAATCATCCATAATTCCACTACTTCTAACACCACCATTGAAATTTTGGGGTATATTCTTCTCTGTGTGTGTGCGTGTATGCATGTGTGTGTACTTGTGTTTGTGTGCCATTTGTCAAAACATAAGCAGTGGGTACTTTAATAAAATTGAGAACATGGCATATTTCATCGTCTGCCTTTTCTGCCTCTTGGTGCATCCTGAATATTTTCCTGTATTTTATTAACCTGACTTCTAATGACTAAATAGCGTCCTGTCACACAGGTAGGCTCCAGAGGCTGAGGGGTTTCTCTTGTGGGTGTGGAAGTGTTTCTGGTTCCTCACTATGGAATAACAAGTGGCAGGAAATCAGTGCTTCTGTGTGCAGGGTCAGAAGACTGTGTTCAAAACGACCCTTCTGTCTGTGGCTTCTGGAGCCTGCTGCTCTGGAAAGTGCTCTCTCCACCTTCTCCCCTCTGTCTGACAGAGCATGGATCTCAGGAGGAGGTGATAGGTCAGGGACCCAGAGGGACCTGGATTCACACCTCAGGCCTGCGTGTTTCCAGCCTTGATGACTCGGCGACCTTGCAATCAAAGGTCACTGTGAGGAGGACCCGTGACAGGGAGTCTGAATTCACGCACTGTGCAGCGTATGACAGGATTATCAGTGGCTCTGTCTCTTCCAGACATATTCATTGAGCAGGCGTTGTGTTAGGCACTGAAGACAGAGAGGTGGAAAAGCACAGCCCTGCCCTGGTGGCTTTAATACTCCAGTGCTATAAAAAATGAACGAGTAGTGATTTTTAAAAATTCAACATTGTAGCTACGTGGTCACAGAGAGCCTCCTGCGTCCTCGTGGGCCATGCCTCCTGCCTCCTGTTGTAGGCTGGAAGGAGGGCTGCTGGGAGCTGCTGTCTGTCAGGTCTGAGTGCTTCGCCCTCTGCTCCCCCAAAGGAAAGAAATGCAGGTGTCCCTCGTGACTGCAGACAGCAGCAAGCGCGTCTGTCTGTAGCTCCTTTCTGCTGTCTGAGGTGGCCCATGAGCATCCTTCTGGTGCAGAGCATCTGCTCTCTTAGCCTCTGTCCACGCCTCCAGGATGGGCCACTGTCACAGCCTCCCGGCCTTAGTGTCCTCTGTCACACCAGGCCCAGCAGGGAACATCGCTCACAGTGGTTCTCAGGATGCACAAAACCAGTGAACTTAAAATCCAACCTAACATTTCAGGGCAGGGCAGGCCACACCTGCCCAGGAAGAAGTGGGGGAGGAAGGCTCTTCTGGTCCCTGAATGTACCTGTGACACAGGCCGATTCAGCACGAAAAGGAGTGGAAAGAAAGCACCAAGGGTACTGCAGTAAAGAATTTGGTGCTTCAATTTGTGAGGAGAAGAAAAAATTCTGCAATGTCTCTGAAAAGGGAAGAGGGCATCCCAGGTACAGGAGACACTGGGCACACAGGTGGGACATGGTGAGTGGCATTAGTTGCAAGAGAAAGAGTTGGAATGGATGTGCCGGCAATAGCAAGAGCAGGGGGGTAGGCGATGATGCCTTCTGTCCACAGTATTACATTTTTAACATCAGAAACAAATACAAGAACATACAGGCTGGCAAAGAGCACAGAGCCTTACAATATAATGTAAACACTGGTGACATCTGATGGCACAGAAACGCAACAGACAGCAGGACAAACCCTACTGGCTGTCACCTGCCCTTCACAGCGTATTTGAAACATGAAATGTGACACACTCACGTGCAAGCATCAGTTACTTTACGTACAATTCGAGTGAGTTGAGCAGAGGTAAATAAGCACTAAAGGAAGTGTATGACAGCAGCCAGAGTATGTTAGAAGCGAATTACAGCTTCTTGCTTTATGGTTGACCTGGGTGTTGAACTCAGGGCCTTGGGCTCTATCACTCAGGTATACCACTGGCCCTCATCGTCATCCCCTTACAGGGAGCATAGTCCAGGTGGAAAGAACCACTTGTTTTTCTTATTTGCTGTCACCCTGTCTGCTGCTGGCTCACACCAGTGGCTCTGTGCCCCTCCGTGTCCAGCTCAGCTGTGCATCTGTTGCATTGGTCAGCTGCCCACCTGCAATATTGACAAGCCCTGTGGTTCACAATAAGTTCTCAGTAGTTAATAAGTGGTGCAAACCTCAAACTGCACAACAGAACCACTTTGTCACTTCTCAGGAACACACTCCTGTCCTTAGGCTTGACCTTGGACATGGCCTCAGCACAGTCCAAGGTGAGCTGCCTCTGCTGTTTCACTTGGGTGAGGCCAGGTGGCACCAAACCCACCTACAGACGGCCTGGGCAGAACATAGCAGGCAGCATCTTTCGAAATTGCGATGCTTTGCCTTTGCATTTACATATTGAATCTAACCGGGATTGGTTTTGGTGTGTGGTGTGAGGTAGGGATCAGCATCACTCTTTTGACCTGATGTTTCTCCCTAGCACCATTGATGGACTCCCTGTCCCTTCCCCACTGATTTGCAACCCCACCACTGTTAGACATCACAGCCATTTACATGGTTGGTTAACTTCTGAGCTCTGAGCTATTCCTGTTGGTCTTTTTTTTTTTTTTAATGATGTGTTACTATTAAAAGAGTGCCTCATTACTAACTCTCTAAAATATTTTGGTTTAATGAATCTTACTAATTTTGAAAAACATAGCTTTGCTTAGTCATCAATTTTTAAATTAAAAAAATTTGCTGTTTCATGAAATTAGTTTATAATTTTTCATGACAAAATCTTGTTAGAATTTGCATTGGAATTAGATAAATTTATAGATCAATTTTGGAAGGATTGATATCTTTATTGTCTATAGGAATTTATTATATTTATACCTTATTGATATTTAATACTTCTAAAAATTCCATAATTTTCTCTATAAAATATCACATATATTTCATTTTATTTTATTCATTCATTAATCCTATTCTTAGAAAGCTATCTCAAATTAGCAAATTTGTTAGAATACTTGTCTTAGTGATTTTTTTTTTTTTTTTGAGGGTACTAGGGGTTGACCTCAGGACCTCATGTGCCAGCAGGCACCCAAGCCGCTGAGCGATATCACCGGCCCTTTTTTCGTATGTGGGTTCCAGGAGTCGAACTCGGGCCCTCGCGCTTGCCAGGCAGGTGCTTACGCTGCTGAGCCATCTCACCGGCCCTGTCTTAGTGATTTTTAAAGAAATATTTTTAATCATTACTTGTGATGTTTAATGTAGCTTTTTGTAGATATATTTTATCAGGCTGTTTCTTTCCAGACATTAATTTTTACTATCTCTCTATAAGAGAGATTGACCTATATAATTTTCCATTCTCATAACTCTTTTTTCTTATTTTTGATCAAAGTTGTGCTATCCTCATAGAACTGTTCTCTGGAATAGTTTGTTAAAATTTTGCACTTTTAACACAAATTATCTGTAAATCTTAAAGCCTTAGTCATTTTCTGAGGAGAGAAGTTTGATTTGTTTTATTTTATTTATTTATTTTTTTTTGTGGGTACCGGGGGGTCGACCTCAGGACCTCGCGTGCCAGCAGGCGCCCGTGCCGCTGAGCGATATCACCGGCCCCTTTTTTCGTATGTGGGTTCCGGGAGTTGAACTCGGGCCCTCACACTTGCCAGGCAGGCGCTTACGCCGCTGAGCCATCTCACCGGCCCAAGAAGTTTGATTTGAATTGTAACTACTTACTCAATTTCTGTTCCTAGGTATGCTCATGAGTTTAATTTCTTATTACATCTCAAATAACTTTATACAAAATTAAAAATTTGTCTATATTTTCAAATTTACTGGCATATTCAACATATATTTACTATTTTGTGAGTGTTACTTTATCTCTAGCTATGATTTTTTTTTTATTGCAGATGTTTTATGCTTGTCTTTCTCTCTTTTTTCCCATTATTTCTGAGAGATGTATAGAATAAATGTATGCATGTGTACACAGGATGTGTGTGTGTTTTCTTTTGCTGCTAGAAGCCTGAATCCCAACCACACATTTTTGCCTTTCTTAATTCTATAATGTACCTAGAATCATTTTAGAACTGTCTCACTGTGCTATTTAGTGGACTCTGTATTAACTAAGCGCTTTGGTTTTACAGCTTTGTTTACAGAAAGTTTTGTTTACTAAAATATATTTTTACTATCTTTTATGTTTTTCTTTCCAGCCTTTCTGTATTTTTAGGTATTACTCTTGAGCACTCTAAGTAGTACATGCGTTTTGTTTACTCTGACAGTCTCTTAGTAAAGTTCATGTACTTTTACCCGGGTACTTTATTATGATTGTTGTGGGTGTTTGGACTTACTCTAAAGTCTCAGAAGGTGCTCTTTATTTTCTTCTCCCTCTGCCTTCCCTCTCCTATCTTGCTATGAAGGTTAACCTTGATTGTCAACTTGACTGGATTGGCAGATGCCTATCCAGTAAACCACACTGCTGTCTGGATCATGGGGCCATGAACTTTGGGTCTATATCTGGTTTCTGGCTTCTTCTCTGGCTCTTTTTATGATCCTGTCTGCTTCTGGCCACCATGAGGTGAGCAGCTTTCCAATACTGAACCCTGCTGTCATAAGGTTTCTGTTTTGGAGCCAGCGGACCACGGACTGAAACATCTGAAACTGTGAGCCAAAATTCACCCTTTCTCCTTTAAATTGTGGGTGCCAAGGATTTTGTTCTACCAGTGCAAAAGCTGACTATTACTTGCCTTCAGTGGGTGAATTTTTGGCTCTGTTTGTTTGGGGATTATCTATGTTACAGGTGGGGGCTGCATAACAGTGCTTTGGTGGGCAGCAGACTACATTACATTTGAGCACTTAGTGATAGTGTGGCTGTCTCAGGCTGTGTCACTACACTCTGAGATGTTCCCCTGTCATTAAGTAAAGCATGACTCAATTTTGTTTTTTAAATGTTGCCAATAAAATTTTAATATGTATATGTAAATTAATAATGGCTAATATTAATCCGTATCTCTATATGAAGACGTGAGTGGACCAAACTTAATTACTGGCCTCACATCCTACATGGTACTGCTGAGAAGTTCTGCTTCTACTGTTCTTCCTCTTTCTTCTAAATTAAAAATCGCATCTCTAGATTTCTGCAAACATCTCCAGTTATTATTTACTTGCATCCAAATTCACATTAACAGGAAGAAAGAGCAGTTTCTCCAACTTCAGAATTGGGTGTCTTTGCTAGGACCTCAACTTTTTAAACACTATATAAAAATTAGCAATTGCTGCTATCGTTCCATGCTTCCAGGAGCAAGCAAGTCCAAGTCCAGAAGCTTCAGTGTTGTGAAAACAATGCACAGAAGATTGCGGAAGCAGAGATGATTTGCTGTCATTTGTCATTTTGACCTGCTATTGTATGACAAATGCTTAATAGATATTACCTCTAATGTTCCCAACAGTCTTGAAAAATTGAGTATTATTGTTTCCTATTTTACATTTAAAAATGAGATTAAAAAGTATTAGGAGACTTGATCACTTTGCAACTTTCAATCAGCAGAGCTAAGATTCAGAGCTTGTTTATTTGACTCCAGAGTCTGCACTTTTCCCTTTACTGCCTGCTATCTCTCAAGAAATGAACTCCTGTTTCTTCCAGCTGAGTCTTGAGAGCACCAACCACAAGTGAGGCTGAAAAATGCTTATTTTTCCTTTTTAAAAATATATCTTAGGTGAATTTTCTTATTATGCACTTGTTTCTCATCCCCTTTCTGAAGACATAATCTTTATTAAGCCCAACAGGCAGCTAAATAGACACTAAAGGGATGCGGTCAACATAAGATATATTACCTGAGAACCAGTATGTAAAACAATTACCCACCTTATCCAATTAAAGGAAAGCCATGGCACATGTGATAAATGACTACTTCCCATAAACTGGCCTAGGAATGGAAAGTTTGTGATTTGGGTTTAGGAAAAAATGTTTTGTTGACAGATAACTGTGGTTTTATTGAATAAAAATGGGCTGGAAGACTGTCAGGGGTCTTATCTGGATTTGCACGACTTGCTAGAGATAGTAAAAAAGACTGCCACTGCAGCTGATTAATTTTCAGAACAAAATTTGCATTCCTTCTCTTCAGGGTTATTGTTGCCATGGTGACATTGCGACACTGAGTATTCTGCAGAGGGTTGCTGCTTCTTACCCATAGGCCCGGCGCAAGCGGCAGAGGAGAAACTTCTGGATCCCTCCGGGAACATTGTCATATATGAGATGCCAAGTAAGGGTTGAGAATTGCCAGCTAAGATGTTGACTCTGACTGTGTTCAAAGCTCCTTCTAATTTGATGTTCATTCTAACGGTCTGAGCACTAGTGAGGACATGAAACGATATACTTACATCCGCATAGACTAAAGCTTTTGGGAAGCGCTGTTCTTCGGCAATGTGAAAGATGTAGGTCCTCTTCTCACTGAGCGGGGAGATGGGGAGCATCACATCGAGGAGGGCACTGGCCTGAGAGCGACAAACAGATGTTAAAGCCCAATCCTGGTTTGCACAATGAGGCTTTGACTTTAACTCCTCTGAATTTAATTTTGCTGATGCATAAATGACTTCTGTTGTTGAGAAGATAAAACCACTTTATAGATACAAAATGTCGGTGTAGATGAATTTTGTGGCAACGAGCACAGATTTACCTTGGGGAAAACTCTGTGCAGTTCTCAGTCTATAGTGCTCACTGGGGCGGAGTTCATAAGATGTTGCGGCCTTTGTGAATCAGAACTGGCTGCTTAGAATCCCACATCTCCTTGGTCCTGATAATGGCTCTGGGTAGATTCCTGACCCACCCCAGCCCCTGAGCACCCTGCTTGAGACTCATGCTAAATACATGGAGAAAGGCATGCAGGATAATCAAAAACTACAGTGAGTATTTAAATTTAAAAAATATATTACAGTAAAAGACATGTGCATCCCCCTTAAAACCCCGCCCTCACTTTGAACACACTCATCCCATTGTCCCTCCCACTTTCTGAAGAGCTCCAGAGTCCTCTTCCCTGAGTGTCTCTAGTCCTTCTGTCGTGGCTGCCTCGATGTCCTGAATCAATTCAAAACATTTCCCTTTCACACTCATTTTGAGTTTAGGGGAGAGAGAGCCAGAAGTCGCACAGTGCCAGATCCTGTGAATAAGGTAGATGAGGACAAGTGTCTTTTTTCACAAGCCTGCCTTTCCATTGGATGGCACTTGGTGGCAGCATTCACTATACTTTTGATCACACCTGAGGGTAAAGACCCTCAGGAAAGAGGACTTCCAGAACTGCTTCAGACAGTGGCAAGAACAATAGGATAAGTACATTTGAAACAAGGGGGAGAATTTTGAGGGGGATTAATGGCAATGTGTCTTTTACTATAATAAAGTTTTAAAATTTAAACAGTCATCTTGTACTTCGATCATACATTGTACACTATCTTCAAGTTATGCTTGCTTAGTTGGCAGGATATGCTAGAGGTGATGATAGACATTTTTGTTAACAATGTGGGATATTTGGTATGAAAAAATTGATACAGAGAAGCTGGGCAGGGAGGGAGGGAAGGAGGAAGAGAGAGAGAGAGAGAACACTTTGTCCACTTAAACCTAGCAATGCCTGATTCTGCTCCTTAACTTTCCTGAACTTACTTGAAATAATTTATTGCTTAAGCCAATTAGACTTGAGTTTCTATTACTTGAAACTGAAGAAATCCTTAAGCCAGAATCATCAATATACTCTTACACATCATTTTAACTGAAAACTTTGCTAAGTGGCTAGAATTTTGCCCATAATGACAATGAGAGATATTTCTTTTCCCGAACAATGAATTGGATGTCTGTGGGGAGCGGCTAAAGTGAACATCTAGCCCCAAGGCAATCCAAGCAATGGGTTACTAGCAAAGGGGTGTTACATGACACCAACTTGCTAAATGTATAAATAAACGCACTGCCTTGGTTGAGCAGTTCCTTTCCTCCCATCAGAAGAGAGGGCTCCACCTGACCTTCACTTTTGTCTCTTATCTTTATTTCTCCATCCTCTCACCACCCTTCCCCCCTTCCCCTGGAACTTTTGACAGCTACGTGGGGTGCGGCAGATGTCCATGTTCTAGGGTGGGATGTTTGGTTGTAATTCAGCTTTGACAATGAGTAATGCATCTGAGATTGGGCAAGCTGCTCATGAAGACCACAGGACAGCAGAGGACAAAGCTGGAAGCCAGGGGACCATAGGAGGGAGAAAGTGCATGAAGGAAATGGAAGACATGGGGCAGGCGTGTGGAGCAAGGCCCAGGGGTGCATACCACCAGCTAGACATGAGTTCATGCTCCGCACACTGAAACACAGCAGAGGCCCTGTGCTGCAGGGACTCAAGGTTTCCTGTAGGGTCATCAGGAGTGGGAGCGGAGATTTAGTGACCAGCTGTGCTCCGTGGCACGGATAATAGGTGGGTGCTAAAAAGTAGGCGCTGGAAGTGAGATGACTCCGTGAAGAACTACAGCTGAGAGAGGAAGAGGGAAATCAGAGTGGAAGGAGAGTGGATCATGGTGCCAGGAGAGCCTGAAAAGTCTTCAGAAGGAACCAGCCTGCCTGTGTGACCAGTGGTGGCAGTGCCCAGGAGGTGCCCTGTGTAAAGGGGGTGGGGTGAAGGAGCAGCTTTCATGTAGGAGGGGAGAGAAGTGAATTCCAGGCACTGGAACAGGAGGGCCACGGGTGTGTACACACACAGGAGAATTGGGTGTGTATCAGCAGGCACACGCGTGGTGGGAACCGGAGAGCTGGTAGTCACCACCAGTGTTTTACTTTTCTTTGTGAAGTAGAGGACAAGATCCTGTGAGCAGAGGTGATCTGGCCACGGTCAGAGCAGCGGCAGGGCTGGACCTCGCCTGCAGCAGTCAAAATGAGGTCTCAGGATGCAGAACTGCTGGAGCACCGGACATCTCCTCTCCTCATGTGGTCAGCATTTCCCTCACTCACGAAACTTCCCAAACACCAAGGTCTGGTCTAAGGATGCGGAGCTCCATGTGATTGTAAATGTGGATTCCTTGCATGCTCTGTGCTCTTGGCTTAATTCAACTGCTGGTAAACCATGTGTGATGGAGTACATGAAGTGATGGTGGTCTGTGATTCTTTTTATTTTCCAATGTCCTGAGTTCAGGGGGCTTTGGGGAGTATTAGGGAGACATATTTGAGCCAGGCAGGCTCAGCCAACATTTGCAGAATTTGTACACTGACATGATGAGACCAGACCTTTGCATCCATATGTGCTGTGTAATGAGAGTCTTGGAGCCTATGACAAACAGATCTAGAAGCTTAGTGAAGCTCTCCACTCCTTTAATAAAGTTCAGTTCTTGTGAGAGACTCTTCTCTTGGAGTGTGTTCTCATGCATTTTACTTTATTTACTTTTATAATAACTAATACACCTATGATATTAGTGATGCTGTATATTTAGATTATTTGCACAATCTATGAATTGAGGTGGTTTATTTAATTTGCTGTATATTTAGATTATTTACACAATCTATGAGTTGAGGTGATTTATTTATTTTCCACATTTAGTGTTTACTTAATTTTACAGATGTTAAATGAAATAATGTTTTATGTTACACAACGTATGTATTACTAGGATGATATTTATTTGCTTTAAGACATATTTAAGTAATTTAAATGGATGGTTTTTTAATAAAATGGTTATACTGTACAGACAAGATACTTAGTTTATTTTCAGGAATAGTATTTCCAGCAAGGAAATCTAAGGTCCTTTGGGAAGAGCCCTCAGCTCTACCTTGGTGATGTCTGCATCCAGACCGTGAGGATTGGAGCTCAGTGACTCTGCATCCACCACCTCCCAGCAGAGGCATCAACTCCCGCAGATAGGGCTGACTATGGACCTCGGGTTAGGATGAATACAGCAGAGCCACTATCACAGCCTGTGGGTCCATGAGCACGAGACTGAGTAGACACCGGAAACAGTAATTGGTGTCCCAGGAAGGTGAACTCGGACACATGATCAGGAAGAAACTTTGCATTGGCATTTTAGAGCTTCATAACTTCCTACTGACTAAATCTAGGATTGATCCTAGAATTTGGAGTGGATCTGAACTTGCAGGTTTTTAAACTATTTGTACATCAAGAACTGTAGAAAGTATCAAAGAACCTTGGCTTGCAAAATGGCAGAGACCATGGAGCATGACCCAGTCTGCAATTTCATGAGATTATTTTCTGCATCCTTCCTAGGTGGACTTTACACATAAGGAAACCAACTTCAAGACAGGGACCAATGCCAAAGATGGAGGGATTAAACTCAGGCCATAGCAGTGCAGCAGGCGCATATTTTCTTTGCTTACTTGGTACCTCTCTGGTGCAATATTGATATGGTTTGGGTAAATTTGAACCTCTGGTGTAAAGATAAACATGCATCTATACTTTGGTCAGTCAAGACACTCCTTGATGTGATTATTTGAGGACAAACACAGGCATTTCATAGAAGTCGTCATATTAATACTCATGAAATTGTCCCTAGTATTCCCTATTACCCTTGTAGTGTCTGTAGGATCTCTAGTGATGCTTCCTGTTTTGTTCCTGACCTTGGTAATTCATTTGTATCATTTCCCCCACCCGTGATGTTTTTCTTGATCAGTCTAACTAGTGTTTTATAAATTTAATTGATCTTTTCAAAGAACTAACTTTTTTGTTTTTGTTTTTGTTTTTTATACCAAGAATCAAACTCAGGTCCTTGCACTTGCCAGGCAGGCACTGTAATGCTGAGCTATATCCCTGGCCCAGAACTAGCTTTTTGGATTGACTTTCTCTATTACTTTTCTGTCCTTGATTCATGCTCTTCTTTTTCCTTCTAATTAACTTGAATACAATTTACTGTTTTTAAGTAGCTTCTTCATGTAGATGAGATTATGTTCTGTTTTATTTTTGTTTACTTCAAAATATTTTCTATTTTCACTTGTAACTTCTTATTCTGAAGGGTGTAAAACAACTCCAAATATTTTGGAATTTTCCAGATACTATTTGGTTTTCTTGGTCAGTTTGAATGCTTATGATCAGGACCATAGATTGGGTGATTTTGGTTCTTTTAAATTGATTAAGACTTTTGTGGATCAGCATGCAGTGCATTGCATTAGTTAGGGTTCTCTAGAGGATTGAATTCAATGTAAAATGTACATGTGATTATATAAGGGATTCATGAGTTGGGCTCACAGGATCAGGAGCAGAAGAGTCTCAGTGGGCATCTGTGATCAGAGAAGGAAGACTCCAAGATGGCTGCCTGTGTGCTGGAGAGATGGAGGATCCCTTAGCAGTCCAGGGTGGAAGCTTACTGTAGTCAGAGATGTGAGTCTGTCTCAGAAGGCCAAAGGGTCTGTGTTCAAAGGCTGAAAAGTCTGTGCTTGAGGCCTGAAAGAACTAGAGAACAATATCCAAAGGCAGTAGGAATGATTGGCACTATAAGGAAGAAACAAGAACACTTTCTTTTTCTTTCCCTTTTCATTCTGGCCAAGCTACAAGCCTATTGGTAGGTGCCACCCACATCTGGGGCAGGTCTTCCTCCTTGGTTTGTGCCTGCCTGTCACTCATCCACAGACACACTCTAGGCAGATTTTACTGCTAGGCAGATTTTACTCAAGTTGACATACCATAATGAACATTCACAGTGCAATGTGTATTGGTAAAAATTTGGGCATTATTTCTTCTTCATTTTGTGTTATCTCTTGGGGACTTTAATTCATCAGATACTAAATCTTTTGATATTTTTCCACGTGTCACAGAGACTCTGGTCATATCCATTTTGTTTCGGACAGTACTTTTACTTTGTTTTCAAGTTCATAGATCTTCACTTCTGCGGTGTCTAATCTGGCTATTAATTTTATCCTATGATAATTTTATTTCAGAAACTTTACTTGTATATCACTTGAAGTTCTATTTGTTTTTTTATCTTCCCTTTCTCCCATCACTTCATTTTTTCTCACTTCCTCAAGCACCCATCCCATATTTAATGAGCTGCTTCGAGATACTGTTCTATTTACTCCATCACCCTCTCATGGCTAAGTGTGTTTCTACTGGCTGCCCTTTTTCTAAGTATTGGCCACATTTTTCTTGCTTCCTTATATAGCTGGTTATTTTTGTTTGTTTGCCAGATATTTAAAAGCTTCTGTTTGTGAGTGACTGGATTTTGTTGTTTTCTGGTAGGAGTACTGGACTTTGTCCTAGCCAACAGTGACATTATCTTGCTCTCATTTTGATCACAGAGTGGCTGGATTTTCAGCTCCTTTACAGTGAGTATAGAACAGCCTTTATGTTAGCCCCAATTTTAATGTCTGCAACTTCTAATTAATATTGTGTTTGCTCACTGATGCTTCTACTCTGGCTGCTAGAAACCTGAAAGACTCTAGTAATATGTGGCTCTCGAAATTTTTGTTTACAGCTGTCAACAAGTGCTCTTTTCCTTTTCAGTTTTTCACCTGGGGATTTCCCCCCACATATGCACAGATTGGTGTTTAGCCATAGGCTTAAGGTTACTGCAAGATAATCTGAAGATGTTAGGCTTAAGATAACCTGGAGATGTAAGCTACTCCTGCCTCCATGGAATCTGAGATCTTCCTCTGGGATCTTGTAGATTAGCACTACAAATGCCACTGTCTGGTAATTGCCCCCCCGAGAAGAAAATATGAATAATTACAGGTTTGTCACATTTGTTTCTTCTTCTCTGTATCACACACTCTACCACGTGTAGTGGTAATATTTTCGGTGCAATGTCTGAAAATAGATTTGGTTCTGTATAACTTTTTAGTTTTCTATGGTTTATGGCAGTAGGTTAATTCCGGGTTCTAGTATTCCTTCATGATGGGGAGTGTAAGTCTACCTACCTGTTTTTGGTAGGTAATGGTCAAATGTTTGAAAAATAGGATATATTTGAGTACATTTCTACAGAACTCATTAGAATGTTGAGGGACAATCTTGATAACTCCTTTCCCCTGGTATGGTTGGGCATGGAAAGGAAAGGGGGACTGTTGGGCTCAGATGCACACACACTATGCACACATAGAGTCCTGACCCTGGCCTCTGCAGCACACACTTGCTGGCTTTGCCTCCCACTGCTGGAAGTGTGGGCCTTCCCGGACTGGACAGGGCCTGACTGCCCAGCATTCTTTCCAGTTCTTTCCTCACCACAGCCTTTCAGCAGGGAATGTTTAAACCATTAGAGCTTTGGGGAGGTTTTACCATTCTAAGTAATTTTTAACTCTAGGGGGGAGCCTTTAAACTGAGAAACACTTTTGAACTCTAAAGAAATAAATCTTTGATGTTAGGTTTTTAGGCTCTGTGAAAGGCAGCATTATTAAAAGAACTTGTCCTCGTTTACTGTGAAGAAGGTGAGCTATTTACATTTTACTCTGTGGAGAAGAGAACAAGTCTGGGATATAGCAGAGATGCAAAGAAGAGAGTGTTACATGGAGGCTGAGGCAGCACGGAGAAGCTCGAGTTAATGATTCACAAACAGGCTTGTTAACAGGAGGACAAGGATGGGGAAAGAGGAGGCATTTGGCAAAAAACAATTACATATTAAATTTCCAATTGTTTATGTTTCTGTGATGTAAAAGTATTTAATAGCTCAAATTTTCAGTAGAGTTGGGAGACAGTAAATAGGTGGTGAATCTTGCAGAAAATATGGAAGAGTTGGTTTGTACATTAGGGTTGGCACGAGGCAGGATAGAGGCAGCATGGGGGAGATGTCAAGGCTGCCCTACCCTGATCTAGCAGGAGAATGAAAGCTCAGAGGGAGACTCGGGAATGAAAAGATCTGGGAATTTCCAGAAATCTTAGGGAAGACATTAAAATGTTCAGACCCACAGGAATAAAGATTAGGAAAAGATCACTAGAACTACTCAGCAGAAAACCTGAGGTGGCCTCAGCCTGTCCCCAGGCTCTTGGCTGCTGAATGCTGGCGATACCCTCAGAGTCACCAGCTTCTATTATTAGCCCAGTGCTGCCTGCAGTGGCTGTCTGCTGGGAGGGATTAGGCAGAGAAGGAGCCCATTTCTCCCAGAGATTTTGGCAGAGGATTAGGAAGAAAATTATCTTAAAAATAAAATAACTTAATGTAAACGTTATGTGATAAGCTCGCTTCTCTTCAGTGACCCTCACACACATTAGGCTGAAAGTACTATGGTGAGCTGCAGTTAAGGTTTTCCTTAATATTACTTAAAAATAATGAATGCAAAGATATTTTTAAAATAACTTAGTCACCCAGAATTTATTTTATTCCCAAAGGCAGTTCGGGCATTAAGACTTATGCTCAACATGCTGCTTTCCGAGTTGAGAAATTGAGAATATAGGAAATGACACATTATTTTGGGGGTTTCCAGTACAGCTCTTGTAGAAAATGTATTTTTATACTCTATATGAATGTCATACGTCAGATTTAATTTCTTCTTTTTTGATAGGTACATCAATAAAATTGGTGGCTAGACAGAAGTGAGGGTAGAGAATATATTATCTAGCATTCTATTAATTGGAACTCTATAACATTTACAGTGAAAATTGAAGATAATGCAAAATGCTGTAAGATTTAGATATGCATTTTGAATCATTTGCTTAGGGACATTATTAAATTATGCTTGGTTTCATTTCAGTGTTGTGACATGATTGATATAATTTTCAATGACAGAAATAACAACATCTTGTATCATCTATTTTCCCATTTTCCCCTTATGAGAGGGTTTAGAAACAGGAGCCTCTCATAGGAACAGACGTTTATAGACAAACACACACACGCGCGGTTCTCATTCAGTGAACTTCCACCTTCCACGCAGAAGTCTCTGCCTAAGTGGCCACAGGGGACCCAGCTCTCAGCTGGTGCCAGCACCTGCCTTGCCTGCTTGGCCAGCTCTTGGAGCACATCTTGACCCTGACACCTCTGTATGTGGTCTTTCATGACCTTATCCTCTGGGCCCAGGTCTGGCTTTGGTGAGCTCATTTTCTGTAAAGGGCTTGGGGTGGGCACACAACCCTGGTTTTGTCCTTCTCCACTGCCTCAGAGAAGTTGCTTTGTGAATATCCCCCCTCGAAGGCCCTTCCCGGCTCTGAAAGAGAATTCAGATGTGTTTTCTCCACCTGACTCAAACTTCAGTGTTAGTCATATCAGCATAGTGCATCTTCATTTCCTGAATGAATGAGTGCTTCCTGAGGCCACTGGCATTTATAACAGAAATGCATTTTATTAAATTGATAGTATAGTTGTCTAAAGTTTGAAGATATATATGGATTTTTTTACTTAAAAATTAATTTGTGAACTAGGGTGTATCTTATGGTACAGAGCTTGCCTAGAATGTGTGAGGCCCTGGGTTCAACGTTTGGCAAGCCTAATAATAATAATAATAATAATAATAATAATAATAACAATGAAAAAGTTTTAAATATTTCCTGGGGTGTATTTTACAGTTGATGATGTATTTTACAGTTTTTTAAAAAATTTTCTAGAATTTAAAACTAAAGAAGGCTTTTTGGAGGATTCTCCAGTGTTGAAGGCAGCCACAATGGTCCCTGACCCCCCACCCCAGCCACAGTGCAGAGTGACCTATGAATTAAGTGGGCATCAGAGCTCTATGCAGTTAGGTTCAGCATGGGGGAGTCATTGCCACACAGGACTTCTCGATTCACTATTGGGATATTTGTCTCTGAAAAAGACCTTGAATTCCCAAGAGTGTATCTTTTTCTAATAATGGCCTTCAGTTGTTTGAAGAGGGCAGAAAATCTCTTAGGATTCTTTCCTTCTACAGGCTAAACATTCCCAGTCCTTCCAACCTTCCACCCTCCATGTGACATCTTCAGATCCTGAACTTCACTTTTGAGTTTCATGAATATGTTGATTATTTTAAGCGTTCCAGTCCGCAGCATTCTCCAGCTGGGCACAGCATTCCTGAAAATGTTTTCCAAACTGAGCATGGTAGACTCTGTTTTTTGAGTCACCTCAACACCACGTTCTGATTAACACATCTTCTTAAGGAAGGTGTTCACATGAATTCCGTGATGAACTGAAATCTCGACATTTAATCTTTGATGGTTAAACAGGTTCTTTCTACCTGGTTGTTTTACATTTGAATTTCTGAATCCAAATGTGGACCTTCGGATTTATCATTGATATAAGCATCCTTGTGAATACATGTTAGCATTCACTGTGAAAGGTTCTTTAGTTATAGAACGAAATCACTCAGAATTAAATTTTGTTTATAATATCAGATTTCCTCTCCATTTCTGATTTGCATATTTTTACAATAAATCCATGTCAATGACAAACTGGGAAATGAATGTGTCGAATGACTCTGTATTTGAGACCTCTGATCAAGTTAAACTTTGTCACTAAATCACATCGTTTCAGTACAGTTGTCTGAAAGCCATGAATCCACTTCCATCTGTTTTATTATTCAGCCCATGATTTTATACAAGGTTGTAATTGGAAACTTTATTACTTGCTTTCTAAAATATAAAGGCATGTGAATAGCCATCACAAACATAAAGTGACCAGGCTGGATCATCTTTTGAGAAATATTGTTTTTTACAAGTTCATTGGGTTTTTCCTGTCATAGTAAAACATATCTTTACGAAAGGTGTTTCTTAGCAGGGCACCGTGGCAGGCAGAGTTTAGACAGCAAAGTATTGCTGTGAAGCAGTGCAGCCCATGGCAGCTGGGCAGCGGAAAGGTGAGAAGAGTGGCAGACGGGAGACACGGAGCTGGAGATGACCCAGCTGGGCGCTGCTCTGTGGACTCCTTTCCTGGCAGCAGTGCTGTTCCAGGGGACTGTGAGGGGAGTGGGTGTCAGAGTGGCCCGCGGAGGAGACTGTCAGTGACAGAGGTCCCTGCTGGCTTCTCTGCTCTTGTGTGTCATTAGTCCAGGTCCCTATGCTAACGTCTTACATTTCCCTCGTCTCAGCAGTCTGGTCCTTCCAACTCAGTCCTTGTCTGGTGTGTGCGTGCAAGTCTGCACATCCTTAGCAGGTTTCAAATCTCGAATGTGGAGAGGCAGCAGATGAGCTAGTTTTCTTCAGCTGCCATAACAGATAGCACAGACCAGGTGGATTAAACAGCAGAAGCTACATGGGGTCAGAGACCAGATCATGGTGGCAGCATGGTCAGGAGCTGGGGAGGGCCAGGCACTCACTTCCTGGCTCACAGATGGCCACCTCCTTCACGTGGTGCCCTTGTGACCTCCTCTTAAGTGTGATCATCTTCCAAAGACCCCTTTCCTCATACCACTACTCTGGGAGTTAGGGCTTCAATGCATGCATTTTGAAGGGACACAGTCTATGGCATTCTGCCCTGGCCCCCTTGCATGCAAAGTATATTCATTCCATCCCAAGAGCCCCCCCAACTTTAACTCAATCCAGCATCACGTCCAAAGTCCCAAATCTCATCTAAATCTGATATGGATGAGATTGGAGGTATGATTCAGCCTGAGTCAAAAAGTCTTCACCACTGTGGAACTCTGAAAGCACACAGATTATGTGCTTCCAAAATATAGTGGCGGGCAGGTCTAAGATAGACTTTCCCATTGCTAGTGGGAGAAGTTGGAAGGAAGGAAGGGATGACAAGCATTAAATCCAAAACCTAGCAAGCCAAAGTCCTTAAGGCGCTAGGGCTGAGAGTGCTCGTCTTTGGTCCTGGGCTCTGCGCTCCAGCCCTCTAGAGCAAACACCACCTCCATCTCTCTAGTCTACAGGGTGGTCCAGCCCACTTTGCTCAATATTAGGCAGGAAACAATAAAAATGACATACATTGCTAATTGTGCAAATTAGTATCATCTCTCTAGAGAGGAGCTCTGTGGTGCAAATCAAAAGCTGTAACATTTTGGCACCCCATGGTGCAGTATTTCAGATGCTAGCTATTTATCATAATGATATCATTACACATGCACAGACTATTTCAGTGGGAAAACGCCTCCCCAGTGTGTATACTGTGAAGAAGAAAGCTGAAACTCTGAATAGCAAGAGAGATTTCTGTAGCCATTCAATAAACCAGTATGCTACAAAAAAGGACAAAGAATGCCACACTCAGGCCATTTAAAATCATGGGAAAGATTCAGGGTAGACCAGATGACTGAACAGGTTACCAGGCCACATTTGCATAGAGAAGGATGCTCTGTGGCCGCACCACATGCCCTCCGCTGTTGTCCTTCCACTTGGCAGCTCCATGGTGTCCATCTATCTTTCCTTGCCTGAGTGCACAGCAAGCCAGAAGTGCTGAGCAGTCTGCCCCTGGTAGGTGCTCACATGGTGACTAGCGGGGTTCATGTGTAAGCGCCCCAGTCCCACACCCTGCATTGAGACGACAGGTCTCTGTCTGATGCTCGCTCCTAGGGTCGCTCATGGGGGTGACCACCAGTGACCCACTCTTGTGGCTTCTCTTTTCTGGCTACCTTCTCATTCATGTCCTCCTTTCCCGCCTTCCTATCTGTGATCTTTGATGTCCTCACCCAGAGGAGCTCTAGTGCTGGAACCTGGTCTCGAGCTCTTGCCGTCTTCAGGGAAACCCGGCCTACGGCACCCACTGAAACAGAATTCCTCTTAAAATTAATGCTTGGGGTTATAGAAAATGACTGGAAATGTCCACATTGAATTAGCAATATTGATTGCTACTGGGAATGGTGAGATTTTAAGTGATTATTTTCTTTCTCTTTGTCTGCATTATCTGTAATGAACCTATAAGAGAAAAGGAGGAAGAAAAAGTCAATGCTTTTTCTTCTGTTCACTCTTTCTCAATCTCACTCTTCTTTCAGCTTCTTCGAAAGAAAGTTACTTAGTATGGGTTGATATATATTACAAAAACATATTGCATAATTATGTAATGGCTCCCGGTGAAGGGAATATTAGAGGAAATGCAGGCCCCAAGCAGTTCCTGTATCAAATGAATTTCAGTTATAGGCTTTCAATATTCTCCCTGCCTTGGCTACATCCTCAAATATTTCAAACTTAATTCTTTCTGTTTTTCATCAGGAGACTGACCTATAGAAACCAATTCTATTTGCAGAGTTGTAGGTAGAGATATCTCTTCCCGGACGATGTCATTATAATAAAGGTAACTATGATAACTTTTGCATAAAATGGTATCAGAACTTATTATGCACTTGGAAAATATTAGTTCACAAAAACGTGAAAGGCAATTAATTGTTCTACTGCCACACAATTCTGTATGTAGCAATAAAAAAGTAATTTTCTAGACATTTCTTTGAGCCTATATCACAAATACTGTAATATTTGTGATCAGAAAGCAGGCATCAGAAAGCCTCTGTTCTTACCCTTGAACCAGCTACTGACCTTAGTGTGTTCCAGCTGTGGGTGTGGAAGATTTTCCACAGAAAGAAAAGAATGAGAAAATTAAAGAAATGATGTTTATTTGGAACATAAATCTTACATAAGTGAGTAATCTAACTTGGATCATCTTTTGTTTTTCATCTTACTTACTAGCACTTAATTTACAGAATGATGGGTTTCATTATGACATTTTCATACGTGTATATAACATCCTTTGATCATGTCCTCCCCAGTCACGACTGGTACAATTTCATTCATTGTTATTCACCTGTTTAGGTTTTGAAATTCTCTTGGTTTAATTTTGGTAGGTCATCTGTATCTAGAAATCTGCCCATTTCTTCTAGGTGTTTGAAGTTATTGGCAATGAATTTTTCATAATATTCCCTAACAAGCCTCTGGATTCCAGTGGTATCCATTGTAACATCCTCTTTTTGGCCTCTAATTTTGTTTATTTGAGTCCTCTCTCACTTTCCTTTGGTTAGTTTGGCTAAGGGTTTTTCAGTTTATCTTTCCTAAGAAACAATCTTTGGTTTCATTGATCCTGTCTATTGTTTTTCTCTCTATTATATTTATTTCTTCTCCGATCTTTATTATTTCTTTCCGTCTAATGATTGTGGGTTTGATTTGTTCGTGTTTTCCTAAGGCCTTGAGATGATCATTCAGTTATTTAGTTGTTTTTCTTGGGTAAGCACTCACAGCTACAAATTTCCCTCTTATCCCTGCTTCACTGTGATCCATAGGCTCTGACAGCTTGTGTTTCCATTTTCATTTGATTATAGGAAGTTTTTTCATCCTCTCTTCAATTTCTCCAGTGACCTGTTCCTCTTTCAATAAGGTATTCTTCAGTTTCTATGTATTCGTATATTTTCTGCAGTTTCTTTTGGTCTTGATTTCTGATTTTTAAAATCGGTCTTTTCAATATTTTGTTTGACATTTCACCTATTTTGACATCATTAGATTCAGTTACTGAAAACATATGCAGCACTGAGGAGTCATGTGCCTTGTTTTTCCATATTTCTTCGGTTTCTTTGTAAAGATTTTCTCTTCCACTTTTGCATGAGGGTCTTAGGGCACAGCCTTCCCCTGAGGGCTCGGTTCCCAGCACCACGCTGAGAGGAGAAAACCCCAGTGAGGATGATGACCACAGAGACGGAGTAGATATGGAAACAGTAAAGAACAAGGAAAACCAACAACCACACCATCGGTTCAACAGGGAAGGAAGAAGCAAAGGTAATATGGAGTAAATGAAAGACTGAAAATTAGTACAGGTAAAAGTAATAATAATAAAATAACAATTTAAAATATAGAATGGGCTGAAAAGGAGAAAATGAAAGGAGAGGAATGATTACCAAAAAGGAAAATATGATGAGAGAGGAGGCAAAGAATGAGAGATAAAAAATCCAGTTAAGAATAAAAAACATAAGTGAATAAAATTAGATGAAAGTAAGAGGGAAAAAATAGAAAAAAAGAGAAAAAGAAACTTAGTCCAGAATGTTCTCTGTAGGTTGAGGAGTTTGGGTGGACAGTCCCTTCCATGCCCTCCACATGGAGTCCTAGGTGTGGGGTGTGGGGACCTGGGCCTGTGCTGACCCTGCTGTGTCCCTGCCCAGCTGCCTCGTGGTCATGGGTGGCAGCCCCCATCTGTGCAGTGTGGGGTCCATCGGGGCTTCTATCCTTGCTGTGCCCTGGGTGCAGCTCCAGTGTGGGGTGGGGAGCCAGCAGGTGGCCGAGCTCTGCCCTGGAGACAGCTCAGGACCCAGGACCCTGCAGCCCAGTCCCCAGGGACTCTGATTCCCTTCACCACTGTCCCCTCTGCCTCTGCCATCACTGTCCCTGCAGGGGGTTGCTGGGGCTCCGAATGGGGCAGACTGTGACTGCTGGCCCAGATGGCTCTGGGTGGCAAAGCCCAACCTGTACCAAGCAGTCCTGTCCACACTGGGCCCCAGTCCAGCTCACTGTAGGTTATGCCAAGGTACACCAGCCTGGGTCATCTTGGCCTGGGGACACAGGCTCCCCTCCCTGGGGGCATGGCTGGCCTCTCATGTGACCTGTGTCTGCCTCAAGTTGTCCTGATTCAGAGCTCCAGGCTCTTCACCTCCCACTGCTTCTTTCTGTACCCTTGGATGCCCTGCTTCCTCTCCCTGCCAGGGCTCTGGGGCCTCTCTGCTTTCTTCTCTCCCTTGCGGTGCAGTGTGGGAGTTGAACCCAGGGCCTAGCATGTACTAAGACCGATGTGCACGCTTAGTTGCGTCTCACATGAATCTTCATAATTCAATACATCGTGTGTTGTAATAATGCACTGTAAGCAGGACATGGACAAGAAGTGCTCCTTTAAGGAGAGTCTGTTGCTGAACAGGGGAGATTGGGGCCAGTGGTTCTATAGGAAATTGAGTCACAAGAAATTCTGGCCAGAATTTGGGGTTTGGAGAGTTATGAGGATGTTCCAGAAGAAGGTGACATGCATTTGAATAAATGTAGATTTTGTACATTAAAAAATAAGACATCCCCTGAAAATAAGCCCTATTGCACATTTTGGAGCAAAAATTAATGCAAGACCCGGTCTTATTTTCAGGGAAGTATGGTAGTAGGAAGCTGACTGACCCTGAAGACCTAAGTAGCATGCACTGTCGAGCTCCATAACTTAATGATGGCTACAAGTCTATTTTGAACTCAGGGTTTATTTTTCTTGATATGCCTTTGAAGATATATACAAATTATACCTCTATTGATATGTTTATTTTCTTTCAAATTATAAATATAGAAGTTTGCTAAGTTTAACAGTAAGGTGGCTGCAACATTCACAGGAGAAAATTGGTTGGCACAGGTGAGCCAAGAGAAAAATATGTATAGCCCTGGTGTTGTGGGGCAAAGATGAGTAACTGAAATGTGATCAGGACAAAGCAGGGCAACAGACGACAGGGAAACCACTGCAAAAATTAATTCTTGAAAAAAGACTCTTACTAAGTCAGGTTAAAGAGGCAAAAGAAAAGCTATGTGGAGATAGGGACAGTAGAGAAAACTGGCCAACTGCTAGCTTTCAACTGCCACTTTTCAGTACTCAGGTTAGTTATTAAGAATTGCACTTATACAAGTATGTGGTATTAAAATGTTGTATTTTTTTTGAAAGAAAAAATATGCACTATACATCACCCTTTAGAAGAACATATGCTAAGCAGCACTGTCTGCCTCGGCTGTACCTTAGAAATGCCAAGATGGCTCAACATTCAGAAACCTACTGAGGTAACTCGCGACTCAGTAATGAATACAACTTAAGTGCACAAACTATTTCAAAAAGAACACATTATATAACCACCCTTGCTGTAAGACTTGGAAAGGCAGATTGCATTTCATTAGAGGGGACTGAGAAGGCTCCTTGGAGGATTCGAGATGGGCCTTGCCGGTGAAGATGTGGGTTTTCCAGCATTCAAGGGGAAAGCAAGGAATAACAGAGGGAGAGGGGTTGGAGGTGCAGGTGGAGGGTGCGTGGCTCCCGCCTTGTCCTGTGCTGTCTCATGTGGGGAGCGCGGGCCCAGGCCGATCACGCTGCCCAGCCCAGGGCTTCTTTCCCAAAGACAGCCTGAATGCTTCGGATATGCCCCGCTTTGTCGTTTACAGCAAGCGGCTATGCAGTTTATGTTGTTGCCTAGATCCTGAATGTGGTTGGGTGGGAAGACGAGGAAGCTGGAAAGGTGTCTCGGGCCACTGTCACACTAGGGTGGAGATCGTTGCATGCACAGTCACAGGAGTGACTCCAGCCTTGGACCTACAGAGTGAGGTGATGCAGCACCCAGGATAGAGCCCGCTGAGGTACCTTCGACAGACAAATGGACAGAGAAAATGTGGATATGGACACAAGGGAGTACTACTCGGCTGTGAAAAGGAAGAAATTGTGTTATCTGCAGGAAAATGGGTGGAACTGGAGACCACTTTGCTAAGTGAAATGAGCCAGACACATGTTCCCCATAGTGTGTGGAATCTAGACAAAGAAAGTCGACAGGAAAGCAGAAGGGAGACTCATTATACCAGAGGAAGGGGGCAAGGGGATGTGAGAGGAGGTGGGAAGAGGGTAATGGGCACGACTGACACATGTTGGGTGCGTGTGTGAAAACACGGTGAGAGTCAACATCTTGTAAAATTAATAATAAAAAGATGGCAAATTTTATGTTACTTGCATTTTATAATAATTAAACTAACAAAAACAAAACATGTGAAATAAACTTAAAAAAGAGCGAGGGGCTGGGGGCTGTTTTGGGGGACGATGGCGTGGCAGGAAAGTGTCATGAACAGAGAAGGGCCTGCGTGAGGAGTGAGCGCCCTCTGTGCCCTTCCAGCCCGGGTGGCGGGCTCTGACCCCCGTCCCCGTCCGGGTTCCCAGGGTCTCTGTGGTGGCACCTGGGGTGGCGCCTGCACCTCAGGGTCGCTCTGCCCAGCGGTGGCCAGCTTGTGCTGCGTCCGGGTGGTGCTGGAGTCCGTCCGTGTTACGGCCCAGAACATGAGGCGGTGGGGAGGAGCCAGGAATCCCTGCGTCGGACGGCTTCTCGGGATGGGCTTAAAGTGGCTTTATTTGCATTTGGTCTTATAAAATGGCCATCTGTGCTGGACACATTTCCTCTCCAAGGTAAAATACCCTTCTTCCCCTCATCTGACATTCTCTCTTGTGACCTGGTTCTTCATAACCGTTCAGCTCTCCTCGTCCCATCCTCCAGTCCAGGATTGCACATCTTTGTCAGCTCCTTAGCGCACTGGAGTCCATTCTTCTAACTCAGTGGAACTCAAAGCTCAAGTAGCAAACTTCTGCTGAGCTTCAGAGAGGCGTCTGTCGCCCTCGCCCTTCTCAGAGTTAAACCTTCTCACTGTGGGGCTATGTTGTCCGAGCAGAGCTTGGAGACAGACTCAGCGGCACAGTAGCTCCTTCAGGAGCAGAGCGCAGGTCTAGCAGTCAGCGCCCATCTCTTCCGCTCATCACAGAAGCGGCTCCGGACACGAAGGAAGTGCTGCAGACACCCACCGTCTCTTCCCCAAGGCCGGACCTCGAGTGCTCGCACAGCCCGTAGGTGTCCTGGGAGCCAAAGAAAGCAGGTCTTTGGCCAGCCACAGGGATTTTTGCTCCAGTTTTTATAATATCTTTGGACAAACTCTGTCCAGGCTTATGCAACTATTTAATAAAATATGGGCAATAAAATGAGCATTAACTGCTACAATTACACACTCATCTCTGTCTCAGCATGGAAGTATTTGTTATTAAATCTTTAATCTTTTGTGTGATTATAAGAAAATACCAACTGTGCAAGTGAAACAGTAATGCACAAGGAGAGGAGGAGCTTAGAGAAGCTCCCTGCTGCTGCCTGGGGTCACGTCGATCGGGAGGGTGGGGAGAGGACTTGGAAGAGTAAGTGATGGCACTGCTGTGAGTCCGCCCATGGCATATTCTTCAGGGGTCACTGAGGCAGTTGATTGCTATTTGGGTTCCCCCTGACCTACGAGCCCAGAGGGCTTGGGGTATTGGGTGAGCCCCTGGACCAGACAAGCTTATTGGACTGGGAACGCCAGGACGCCGTCTCCCATGCCAGGGCTTGGCTCTGGGGCCAAGGTGACTCAATGCTGTTCCTAACTAACACAGGCACAGAGCCCAGCCTCCCCGCCCCTCTTGGGTGCCCACTCACTGTCCTCGGCAGGGGCTTCCCATGCTCAGCTGTCCTGGAGTGCAGCACGTGGGGAACCGTGTGGCTTGTGCTTCTGCAACTACATTCCTTCAGTACTAAGTTTTCTTCATTTGATCCATGTTACATGTCCTATCACTTTTCAGTGCCAAGTATGATTGAGCTTCATGACTATGTCGTATCTGTTTATCCATGGAACGTTCCCTTTTGTTTATTTTATCTGTGTCTCATTTTTGTTTTCTGCTTGCTGCAGCTTCTGTCTTTGAACACAACTGTGTCCGTGGTGACATTTGGAGCTGAAGGATCCTGAATTTGCAGTGAGCTGGGAAAGCTCATCAGTGTCCATGCCGGCTACCTCCTCACCACCAAACCCACTTAACCGTACTGCAAAGTTGTGCACCTCGTGGGGCCTGGGCCAGCGGCAGTCGTGGCTGATGCAGGATGCCGTGGTCTACCCTGCATTGCACACACAGCGCTGTCTTCCCCTCCATCAGTACCCAGGGTTTCCAGCTACCAGCTTCTGAAATAGAGAAACAGCTGCAGGGACTTCCGGTCCTTCTCCCCACATTCCTGCTTGTGTGACGCGAATCTCTGTTCCATCTCTCGGGACCTGGGACAGGAATCGCCAACCATGTGTGTGGCTAAGGGCCTGGCCGCAGTTTCAACGCCACCCTAAGGAAGGATGGCGAGTCCTGTTCACAGGAACGAGGGGCTCCTGGGAGCTTTCTAAAACATACATACATGTCTGTGCAAGAGCTGGACCTGAGTCGAGATATTTCCAATTCGCTTTGGTTCTGAAATCGCTTAAGGAAAACCAACTTTTGCTGGAAACCATCCTGTGGCATTGCAGAAAGATTCCCAGCACCTCGTCCACAGCCACAGCGGATAAAGGACGCACATGGGCAGCCGCTGATGGCCACGGCGAGGACTCAGCCCTGGAGTTCATTGGCAGCAGCCAGCGCTGAACAACTTTCACTTGAGCGGTGAAATCAAGCCTGGGTGTCCCTCGCCGGAAAAGCCTGTCACCTCCAGATCCTTGTAAATGAGAACTGCAAAAAATAGCACATCCGAAAAGTGAAAGCTGTTTTAGAAAAGAAAGTAATCTTCCAAGATTTTTAAAGGGGTTCAATATTCTTTTCAATTCTTATATTAAATGCATGAGTACAAACAGCATTTATGTGCACGGCTCTGTGAAGATTGTGCTTACAGGTGTGTTCAGGATACCCGTGACTCTTAAAAGTCAAAGCTTACTCTATTTGTAAAATAAACACAACATATAGATACACACCGTGTAGTCTAGCATCATCTATGCGGTGTAATGGCAATGCTGTGTATATGGTGTGTGTGTGTAATTTGCCTTGTGTCCAGGCAGCAGTCGATTGAGGGTGGTTGCCATTTCTGCTTAGCCTGGCAGCACTCTGCAGAGCTCAGCAAGGTGGGCAGGGAAGCATCGCACCCGTCCTGGGACCTAGGAAGAGTCTACCCTGCCGCAGAGCTGGAGAGCCGGGGCTGGGAAGAAGCCCAGCAGGGGAGGATTCCCCGTGTGCTCCCCATGCAGAGCAAGAGGCACGGGAGAGGCCTTGGGGAACAGCGAGTTTACTCAGATCTGAGGACTACAAAGCTGGCTGCAAAACTGTCTTGCAGAGACGGAAGAAACTGAGTGGCAAATAAAAACCCATGCAGGACAAACTCTAATGACCAATGACTCCGGTTTCAGAGACGTGGACTGCACTGCAGCCCTGTGCAGCTGTTTTCCCCTGAGAGCTGAAGTGTCAGCCCCCGAACATCAGAACATCTGGGCTGCATGTTCTGCGTCAGAGAGGGCTGGGCTCTGGGCTGTAGATCCCAGCCTCTGGTCGCATCTCAGGGCCGGTGACAGCTTGGAAGTCCTGCATGGGACCGGCTCCTGATCAGGACAGGAGAGCGGCTCCGGCAGGAGTCAGGCTCAGCTCCTCCTCCTCTCTGTCTTGTTGCTGATGTTGCTCTTTGAGGCCATCACAAAGGAAGAGTGTGAGGAGTTGTCTGGCTAAAGACATTGCAGCAGGTGACACAGCAGGTCAGATGCAGGGGCTGGCCCTATGCAGGTGGCCGGCAGGACAGTGGCTGCTTTCACACTCAGGAATAAAAGAAGACACCTCTGAGGGAGAATCTGCGTGTGGATGGTAGTAGAGGAACACATCGGAGGGACAGGGAAGGCGGGGTGGAAGTGAGGGGAACTTGCAAGGTTCAACCCTCTCTCTATACTGCCGAGCGGTGTCTGTCCTGTCTGGGGCATCCTGCCTGGCCCTTGCTGGAGGCTTCTGGAAGATGGGTGTGAGTGCGAGAGTCCATGCCCATGGACGCAAATCGAATTGGTCTCACTTCTTTGGCTCTGGTGAAAGGGGAGAACCGGAATTGGTGATGTGTGCGGGTTCCTTACAGAGCCCTGAGTAGCCCGGTCATGTGACAGATGCTTCTTGTCTGCGTGTCCGTGGCCTGGGACTTTCTAAAGCTGAAACTTGTGACCATGTCTGCGCAATGGTCCCCTCTCCTGGGTTGTTAAAGTGACTACTTAATGCCCTAAGTGAAGGCTTTGTCTTCCATCAGCAGCACAGCTTCTGAGGTGAAGACGTTTAAAATCGATTCTTGGCCATTTTAAAGGAGCTCTGCTGGCCATACCTCGCGTCTTCCTACCACACGCCCGACTAACAGGAAAGCGAAATCCACAAAGAGCATCCCTCAGGCCTGAGTCCAGGTCCTCGCCGCGGCCACAGGTTAATCGTTGAGCGTGGGCATCGCACCCAGTCAGCAGTCAGGGCTGTGAGGTGGGAGCTGGAAGGTCTGAGCCTGTTCTTTCTCACCACAGGAGCCTTAAGACGGGAAGGGAGAACTGTGCCACTTTCAGAGTCCTGATCAATACTTTATTCACCTGGGGAGTAGTGGGATGCTCGGCTCATGCCCTCCGAAACCTCTCAATGGCAAGCCAAGAGGCGGACTGCTCCTACGCTAGCCGTCATGAGGCCTCGCTGAAACACAGATCTCACCCAGAGAGCTATGCCCGGTACCTGTAACCCTCACAACACCTGAGTATGAATCATTTTCCTGCTCCATAATCAGCAGTCACTTCCACGGCGCAGTTTTGGAGGGAAGAGGGGCCGGCGACAAGGGTCATGAGGAAGGGTGTAGACCTTGCACGCAGGTGTCTGGAGCCTCCGGGCTGTGGGCTGCTACCCTTTGTAAAGTGGCTGTGAATAGTATTCAGCACTGAGGTTATCTGAAGATTACTTAGGATGATAAACTTCATCATACTGAAGATAGTATCTGGCTCTTATTTTTGTTCAGCTATTGCTATGATAATAAAAATATTAAAATATTTAACAATTGAATGTGGTCTTGATTTATGAACAATTTCAAGGTCTTCCATTAGCTCTTGGCTGTCCCATTTTTATTATGTAGTCTTATATCAAAATATGGGATTGTCTATGGGATTTATAAGTCTTGAAATTTTTTCCATACTATTTTTGTTTACAATAGTATTTGTGATGGCTTGTGTCTAGACATCTCCCCAAAGCCTCACACACTCATAGGTAGGGCTTTTCAGAGGTGGTGGGATCTAGGGAGTGTGATTACTAATGAGTCCACTGATTGGTTTTCATAGTTCTGGGTATGGATAATGGAAAGGCCACCCTAGGTGCAAGTGCCACCCACCCTAAGGGTGTGTAGCCTGGGTAGGATATAAGGCACAGGAAGAGGGCTGCTGTCATGCTTGCTACTGGCTGCTTCACTGCCGTCTGCCTTCTGCCTGCCCTGCTTTGCCATGGACTGTTTCTCCTCTGCGATGCCCCTCTTCCATGCCACCCTGCCTTGGAGCTACCTGACTATGAACTGAAACCTCTACAAACTGTAAGCCAAATAAATATTTCCTCCTTTGACTTTGGGTGTCAGGTATTTATTCTCGGCAACGAGAAAGTAACTAAGATAGTATTCATATACAGTATATGGTACTTAAGATTATTATATTGTAATCAGTTGCTCAATATGTCTCATGGGACCCAGGCATTAGTTCTGTCTGAGTTTGTGTGCATACATAGGTGAGTGCTTAATTTTGTACTATATTAGAATCACGACAGGGAATCAGAATTATTCTAATTGGGAAAGCTGGATGGTTTGTATGGTCCTTTGAGAAAGACATTTAAGTACTTTTCTATGGCCATTTGATAGAGGAATAGGGCTAAATGAGACTGAATTTATATTTACTAAAAGTGGATCTGGTGATGGTAGCCGGCTGTTCTCCCAGAACCTTATCCAGCCGGTGTGTCGGTGTGTTCTGAAAACCACCTTGGTGGAGGGTGGCAACTCCTGAGGTCCTGACTGATGCCTCAGCATGAATGCTACAGAAGCAGTGAAGCACTAGGCAGCTGGCACCTTTTGGGAGATGTTAGTCCCCCACCAAGGATGGTCCTGCCATGTGAATTAGTTGACTACTTCTCACCAGCAGCCGTTTAGTGCGCAGAGAATCTGGGAATAGGTGTGTAGTTCTGACACTTACAAAAACCACCTTATGGGGAAATATTTAAAGGTGACCAGCAATTGGCTGTTTCTTTTGAACTTAATGAACAAATGTAATATCTTACCACAAGGCTGCTTTGACATCAGCCTTGGAAAAGGACAATAAAGTGGGTGCTAGGTCTGGATTGCTGGTGGTAGCCTAGGGAGCCTCAAAAAAATGAGGAATTTGCGTATTTTCATGTGTGACAACAAATAGTGCTGCTTGCCTTGAAATATCTCCTCTCGTACCAGCCGTAGCTCTGCAAGGGCTGGCAGGACAGACATTTCTCAGATTTTTGGGTAGAGACACAGCAAAAACCCTAATGGTAACTACCTTTCTGCATCCTATTCAAGGGTTACTTCAATATCCTTAGCCCAGAAAGGGGGGCCAAATGCCAGTTCGGGTCTTTCTCAGGTCCTTTCCTGAAACTGCCAGTAAAGCAATTAAATTCCTAAATGACAGCGATGACAGATGCTGGCTCCATTATTGCCATTTAATGCAGCCAGAGTAAGTGGTTTCCAAGATTAGATTTTTATGACAAGAATTTTTTTAGTCCTCACATCACACAGAACCGCTATTTGTCAAAGAAGCTATATTTGTTTTGGGCTGTCGTAGAAACCTCAGAGGAAAAATTCCCAGGTTCCATTTTACTTTTAAGAGGTACATAAACCTGAACAGTGAGTTTTTCTTTTAAAATGGATTTTGTTTTGACTCTGAAAGCCTCAGACTTCCTCAGAACATGCTAATGTTTTGAAGAATGTACAAAACCTAGCAGAGAACTCGCATCCATCTCCCTCACAGGCCGGAGCGAGGTTCCCGCTTGAAGGCTTCAGTAAGTTTTCCCCTTTCATCTCCACTCTGTTCGGTTTGCCAGTTACCCGGAGCTGGGTCAGGGAGGTGATTCTGGTTCCGTCCACGCGGGGTCAGGGCGTCCATGTGGGCCATCGGGAGCATCACAGCTGTCTGGAAGGTGATAAAGACGGCTCAGGGCTCTCAAGGTGGGGGTGATGTTCAGCCGACCACAGCGCGCTGTCGCTTTCCACGTGGGGCTGAAAGGCGGAACCAAATGCAGTTTTATCCCCATTTTAGACAGAGGTTGCTGACTGACTCCAGACCACGTGCTTAGACTTGCTAGGGTCAGCACTGGAATCCAGCTGAAACAGACGCAGTCTCAGGGCCCTGGGGTCCAGGCCTCCTCTACCCTTTCGACTGTTACTATCACCCCAGATGGTGAGACGGGGACCTTGGCTTCAGAAACCCTCACAAGAATCTTCAGTACTCTCAGCAGACATGGTGGTCTTCCAGGAGGCTGAGGCAGGAGGACCACCAAGTTCAAGCCCAGCCTGGGCAACTTAGCAAGTTAGGGAGACTCTGTCTCAAATTATAAGAAATGAAAAATGGACTGGAATGTAGCTCAGTGTGAAGCGCCTGGGTTCAACCCCCATTGCTGCAGAACAAAACCGAACAGAACAACCTTCACCACATGTTGACATCCTTATCTCGTTTACTAAGAAGGCAGTGTAGGTTTTTACACAGAGGCCCCACTGGGCTCTGAACCTCCCTATAGTTGCTTCTGCTTCCTGCTCTGAGTCCGGGCGGGCCGGGTGGGACTCCCTATTCCGCGTGCCCTGGAGGGAAGGGGGCTCTGTCCACCCTTGGCAAAGCCCCAGCAGAGTCTTCCACCTGGGGTTTGACGGAAAATCGAGCCGACCTCTGTTGGGTCCCAAGGGGGAAACCGTGCCCTCCTGTGCAGCTGACTCATTCTTCCTCGGGGTTAGGGTGCCAGATCTGGGATGGACAAGACGGGGACTGGCCCTGGTCGCTGCCACCTTAGGCCTCTCTTCCTTGCGCTCTGTCTCCACCACGCCTCGGCCACACATGCCTCCAGGCACTGTTTGTTTTTAAACACATTTCTTCCTGTGGAAGCTGAAGGCAGATCATGCAATATTTTAGTTACTCAAGTCACGTCTCTAAACTCGTATTCCTTTTTTTTTTTTTTTTTTTTTTTTTTGTGGGTACCGGGGGTCGACCTCAGGACCTCATGCACCAGTAGCGCCCGTGCCACTGAGCGATATCACCGGCCCCTTTTTCGTATGTGGGTTCCGGGAGTCGAACTCGGGCCCTCGCGCTTGCCAGGCAGGCGCTTATGCTGCTGAGCCATCTCACCGGCCCCTCGTATTCCTTTTTCTGAAAAACAGGAAAGACACATAATATTTCAGGATTGCATATGTTTATTAACCTGGTTAAAGCAATGGGCAATTTTCGTTTCTTCTCTGGAGCGCTCAGCAGGGGCCCGGGGCTGCTGCACCTGTGTTCCTCCTGGGCAGACAGGAGCTGTGCCTCCGCGTGGACCCTGCCCCTCTCGCTGCTCCTCCCCACTCCTGGTTCCTTTTCCTCCACCCCGGAGCTCCGCCCACCTCCCCATCTCCTGACTGAGGCCTTCTGGCCCCTCTTGCACCACGTCCTGAGTCACCTTCGGTGCCACCCCAGGTTGCTTAGTGAGGACTGCTTTGTTCCATGTTAGGGACCCAAACCCAACAAGGGAGAGTTCTGTGGAAAGAAAAGCCTGAGAGGATTTAAAAACTCTTCTCGTCTTTTAAAGAACTTTTACATGTATTTTACTTCTGTATGTTTTTCAATATTCAAATAAAACCTTGATTCAAAAATAAGCCTTTTCTAATACCATAGAAATCCTGTGCAAAAAAATATGTACCACAGGTTACTTTATATAGTTTAAACCTTTCAAATAGGAAAATAATATACTTTATCTACTGATTTGTACATTGCCGGAGTTTTTGGGCCAATAGTAAAGCCTTTTCTATTTTCTAACTTTTCAGCGTAATAAATGTAAAGAAAATAATCCTGACTACAGAGCCCCAAAAGCACAGCCGAGTGAAGTCGCTGACAACCACGCGCAATCACAGAGTCAAGCGCGTCCCCTGCAGAGTCCCTGTGTCCCCTCCTGTCACCAGACCCTCCGCTTTCTGAAGGAAATAACTGTCATTAATTCTCAAAAGAGAGTTCACCTGTTTATGGCTTGATATAAATTGGATCATAAAATTGCAATTCTTCTGTGGCTGGCACATTTCATCCAAGATTTCTAAGATTAAGTTGTTTTGCACAGATGTCATTTTTTTCCTTGCAGATGCTGAATAATAAGTATTCTGCTACATTGCTGGCTAATGTGTGCACTAACTGTTGGGTACCAAGAATAATTCACCATGCACTTCAGTGTGCATGTATCTTGGTACACACATGCATGAGTACACACATGCATTTCTGTAAACACATAGTGGCTGCCAGGCATGGCGGTTCATGCCTGTAATCCCAGCAGTATGGGAGGCTGAGCCAGGAAAATCTCACCTTCATACCTCCTTTGTACCTCCTGCTTATGCATCATATAAAAGTGCTAGCCCACAAGCCAATAGTGCCTGGCTTTGTTGGGAGTTATCCCAGCCAGGACCAGCGGTGTAAATAAAGCTGTTCACTGCCTCCTGTCATCCTTGGGTGTCGTTCCTTTCCTGTACTCAGTTTTGCCGCAACAATGCGATGGACATCAGGGTGCAGGTATCTTTTGATATATTTCCTCTCCTGTGAATCTGAGGTGATGCCAAGGGTTCATGTGTGAAAGGCTTGGTCACCAACCGTGGCACACTTGGGAGACAGAGGGACCTTTATGAGGAGGTGGGGCCTGGTCAGAGGAATTCATGTCACTGGGGTGCACCCTTGAAGGGGAAACTGAGACCCAGACCCCCATCTCTCTCTCCCTGTCCTTCCTGGCCACCATGAAGTGCACAGCTATACCCCAACACCACGTGTCCCCTGTGATGTACACCTTGCCGCAGGCCCAAAATGATGAGGCTGAGCAGCTGTGGGTCGGAGTACCTGAAACCGAGAGCCAAAAGAAATCTTTCCTTCTTTTAAGCTGATAATCGCAGTTATTTATTACAGTGATGGAAAGTGGACTAACACACTGTGGTATAAATATAACAAAAAATTGAAGGATCTGCATGAAAAATTACAAAGCCTTGATGAAAGAAGACCAAGTAAACAGAGAGCATTTCCATGTGTGTGGGTTGGAAAATTCAATGTTGTTAAGATGTCAGTTTTGGGCCGGTGAGATGGCTCAGTGGCGTAAGTGTCTGCCTTGCAAGCGCGAGGGCCCGAGTTCGACTTCCGGAACCCACATACGAAAAAGGGGCCGGTGATATCGCTCAGCGGCACAGGTGCCTGTTGGCGTGCGAGGTTCTGAGGTCAACCCCCCGGTACCCACAAAAAAAAAAAAAGATGTCAGTTTTTCCCAATTTGAGGTGTAGATTTAACAGATTGCATACAAAATCCCAGAAAGCCATCTTGTGGATATTGACAAACCAGTTCCACAGTTTACATGGTAATGAAAATGTCCTAAAATGGGCAGCAGAAAACTAGGAAGGGACAAGGTGGGGGCTGGCATTGTGTGACTTCAAGCCTTGCTATAAATCTCCAGTAATCAAGACTGTGGCTCTGAAGACAGGCACAAAGATTCACGGGAGATAACGTGGAAGAAAATCTGCGAGGCTCTATCTTGGTAATGAGCTTTTGATTTAACACCAAAAGCATAATGTATGAAAGGAAAACTTTAAGGAGTTGTGCTAAAATTAAGCTTTGCACTCTGTGAAAAATACTATCAGGAGAATAAAATTACAAGCCACACACTGGGAGAAAATATTTGTGAGATGAATATCTGGCTGAGAACTTATATCCAAAATACCCAAAGAGGGCCGGTGTTATAGCTCAGCAGCATAAGTGCCTGCCTGGCAAGAGCAAGGTCCTGAGTTACCCACATAAAGAAAAAGAAAATACCCAAAGAATTTCTAAAACTCAAAATAAGAATATCAACAAACTAATATTAAAAAGATCAAATAAGTCTTACAGACACATTCCCAGAGAAGAGATACAGATGGCAAATGAGCACATGAAAACACTGTCAACGTCTGTCACGAGATGTCACTATAGACTTGTGGGGAGGGCTAAAAGAAAGGAAAAGCTGACCATATGTCATATTGGCAAGGAGGTGAACAGATGGGAACTGCATTCATTGCCAGTGCAAATGCAAAAACGGTGCAGCCACTTTTGAAGATGTGAAATTTCTTATAAAACCAAACCTCAGCTTTCCACACAACCCAGTAATTACAGGCCTGCGTAACTGTGCAAGAAAGTTGGAAGCTGATGTCCATGTAAAAACCTGTGCAAAGGTCTGTAGTAGTTCAAAATCATGATCACCAGCAGCTGGGAGCAACCACGATGTCCTTCAGTAGGTAAGTGGGTAGACTGTAGTACATCCGCACAGTAGAGTGTTACATAGCAGTAAAAAGAAAAGAGCAGTCAAGCCGTGAAAGGACACAGATGTACCTTCAATTCATGCTTCTGAGTGCAAAGTCTGGCTTTAGGAGGCTCTACCCTGAATGACTTCTGAAAAGGCAAAACCTGCGACTTTCGGTGACTGTCAGCAGTTTGGAGGCGAGGTAGAAGACAATGAACAAGTGAAATTAGGGCTTTTCAGAACAGTGAAACAATTAATGTATGATGTTATAACAGAGTTGTGAGATTACATAGATTTTAAAAACCTATAGAACTTTATAGCCCCAAAAGTGAACCTTAATCTATGTGAAAATTATTTTTCATCAAAACATTTAGGTTGTCAAGGGATTTTAAGAAACCATATAGATTGTGTCAAGAGAATACAAACGTACCATCAATGGGAGAAACTGCCTCACTGCGGGGCATGGGAGAAAAGGTTCTAATTGTAAGTTTGGAAATTAGTATAGTCAAGGAGACCCAAGTGTAAAGGAGCTACACATTGGCATTGTACTCTAAGAAATACAGTTCTCCCCAGGTGTGTGTGAGTGGTTCTGCTACAATTGTATATTGGAATTGAAAAATAATGTGAACGAATGGAGGGTGGCAGGAGCTGTTCTGACATCTGTGGGAACTTACAGAGACAAAGAGGAAGAGGATGGAGTGATCCACAGGCCATGGCTGCCCCGGGAGGTGTTGGCAAGAACTCCTCTCTGGATGCTTACATGTGCGAGGGCTACAGATTCGTGTGTATCTGTGGGTCAACAGCCCTTCGCTTTGTTAGCTGAGACGTCCTAAAGAAGGAAATGACACTTTGGTACCGCCGAAAATACCTAACGTCTAATACTGTTTTCCAGCAGATGAACCAGGGCTTCTCGGGGACATGGCTTTTGTAGAACTGGAGCCAGGAATATACAAGATGAACTTTTAACCACTTTACAGTTCCAAAAAGTAAAGAAGTGCTAAAAAAAAAAAAAAAAAAAAAACCCAAACCCACAATGATAGGGATATGTCAAGGGACATATGAGCTTGTAATGACCAAAGCTAGAAAAAATATGAGCAACAGTAATGAACAATAAAATTGAACACAGCAATAAACGGGGAGAAAGGACAAGTCTCCCACATAGAAGAATCACAAGCATTTATGAAGCTTGTCTACAGCACAGCTCTCTGTTTCACGTGGGCCATACAGAGCGACTTCCCTCAAGGACCTCGCAGGGAGAGAGGTGTGAAGAGAGTCTACGGTGGAGAAGCCGAAAGCGGAATTCCAGTGACGACCAGAGCCCGAGTCTCCAGTCATGACTCAAGTGGGCGTGCGGCCCCTTGACACGAGGGGGTGAAATCAGTCTGCCCCTGTGGTCCGCCCCGGCAAATCCATAATCCCAGCCTAACAGTGACAAAACATCAGATAAACTGCAGCCTACGTTATACCCAAACGGCGTTTCTCCGAACTTCCAAGGCCGTCAGAAACAAGGCAGTCAGAGAAGCTGCCCCAACCAGGAGGAGACAAGGAGGCCTGATGATGGGGTGGAGGTGGCCTCCCATGTGGAGAAGCTGACAAGGCGAAAATGTCATAAAGCAGTTTCTTTACGCCCTTCTAATCCTTTATGACTTAACATGCTGGTTATCTCATTCTAAAATAATTTACTTCAGTATTGGAAAATGAAGAAGCAAAGCAAGTTAAGGAGGACACACTGCCCAAGCCATTGTATCAGACATAACCCTCTGAACACTTCCCTGCGTGCCGTCTCCTGCACACAGGTTTCTGGCTTTCACGTTTTAACAGCGGTGGCATCACCAGGTACAGAGGTAACATCCAGCTGCTGGCTTTCCCCCCATGGTTGCATGGTGTTTCTCTATTTTCTTTGTTTCATTTCCCCTTGTTGTACTTCAGTGGCTTCATGATTATCAGCTAAATGAATGCACCGACGTTTTGCCTAAATGTTTTTATAGCTGTTTTGGTAGACACCGTAAATTTGGCTTAGTCAGCATCCAAGCTCAACCTCATTCTCCCTTTCCTGACACTAACAAAGGACGAAAAGGACAAAGAGTCTCCCAGGCTTCTTTTCAGCAGGGGTGGCCATGTGGCTGGCCAGCGTCCCCCGCAGAGGTCTGAGTCTACCGTCACTGTCACTGTCACCTTCCCTTCTGATGCCACTGGGGGAGGTCTCATGGCTGGAGCTGTAGCAGCTGCTCAACACAATAAAAAGGGGAGTTGTTGACACCTGAGGTCGTGGCATGCCTCGCAGTTAGAAACTACCACTTGCTTAAGTAACTTTGCTTGGGTTTTGTTTTAAATATCATCAAAACGTTCCTTTCTAAAATAGTTATTTATTTTTTTTTGACTGTGAATGCATTTTTTTATTACTCTGTAAAATTTTATTGCGGAAAGCATCTATCGTTTACCAAAGCAAAGAGATGAGTATAAACTAACCCCCACAAACCCATCATCAGGTTCAGCAATAACAAATTCACACCTATCTTATTTAAGTATTTCCTTCTCACATTCTGCTCCACTCACCAGTGTTGACAATTATGCTTCCAAATTTAAATCTTATATATAATTATCAAGTAATTATTTGTATAAATAAAGCTTTCTCTGTTATTAAGATTTTTCCATATAAATGAAATTATTGGGTCAATAAGTAGTGGCCTTTGTTCTTTGGAAAATAGATTATAAAAGATCCAGACATGGCCTGATATGGTCTAAATCTTAAATGAGATAATTGAATGTTCATCAATCAACAAAAACATGTTTTCTGTAACATACACTTCAGAATGCTTTTCTTTTCACCTTACACAATGATTTATTGAAAAGCCTCTTTCAATAGAAAGATTTCAGTTAGCAAGTAGCTTCTTCTTTAAAATAATTTTAATTACAGAATACATGAGCATATTTTGCTTGCAAAACTGAAAACGTACTCAATGGAACTGAAATTTCTTTGGATCATTGCCCCTTCCAAAAGGGACCCACTCCGCCTGTGTGCCAGATCTTACGGCTAAACCTGAACTGTGTATCCATACGTGTTCTCCAGGGTGCTTTCATGAACATAAGTCAAACATATCTAGTTTACATAAGCTGTAGTTCTTGCTAGTGACACGTGTAATCCCCTGTGGATGCGTTCTGTGTTCTCCAGCTGTCTGTGGGATTAGTGTGGGTACACAGGCCCAAGATCAAACCATGCAGTTGCGCTTCTCAGGAGCTCTAGATGAGGAGGATTTGCCTTCCCTGAAGCCTTTATAGCATTAACATTCCCACCAGCTGACATCTGTTTCAAATTTTTCAAGTGAAATCACTGTTCTTTGGTAAGTATTGGAGTCAAGGATTAAGACTGACATTCACCCATTACTTACTGTCTTTAACAAAGATGAGGCTCTCATAAAATGCAAAAAATTTGGATTTTGTCAGAATTTCTGAGTCCATAGGTGAGCTTGAGGTCATGTAGTCCAGTATTTTTTTTATTTTGTTATCTCTTTGAGTTTCTTTAGAACTCTTCAAATACCTCACTTGATTTTTTAAAATTTAAAAAACCCATGTCAAATAAATTAAAATGATAATAAACAGGAGAAAGTAATATATGAATTTAAATATGCTAATTGAGCATTGGTGCTGACAATAAAATAACAAAATGTCACATTACTGGATTTATTCTTCCAGCTGTGAGATTCCTATTGTCGTTTCAGTTCAAGAGCATCTACATCGCAGTCTCTTGTTGGGGCACACAGTCCTAGAAGTGCAGCCTATTCTGGTCCCACACAAAGATGATGACTACCATCCCTATTACCACCATCACCACCACCACCATCACCACTTTTATCCTCACAGTTACCACCGTCACAATCACCACCATTATCATCACCATCACCACCATTACCATCACCACCATCACCATCATCACCATTATGATCACCATCACCATCACTATTATCACCATCATCACCATCACCATCATCACCATCATGATCACCATCACCGTCACCATCACCATTACCACCAATCCCCATCACCACCATCACCATAATCATCACCATCATCATTGTCATTGTCACTGTCACCACAATCAGCACATTTTCTTCCTCCCCTTCTCCTCCTCCTTCTGCCCCTCTTCTTTCTCGTCCAACTCCTCCTCCCTCTTCTCCTCTTCCTTCTTTTTTCATTTTTCTAGTGTTGAAGTTAGGACTGTGCAGTTATTTTTAAATGAGTCATGCTTGTATTTTAAATGTGCACCAGTAAAGTATTTTAAATTAAGGGTGATGTGGTAAAGTTATTGAGTGAAGTTTTTAACCAAATGGATTCTAAAAGTCTATTTAAATTCTATACACACACACACAAATTTTCTTTTAATAGCTGTATATTTTCTTCAAAATATCCAACATTTCCCCCAAATATTAGCCTAATGAGGAAGTTCACCTTGGCCTCTTCTGATTCCCAGTAACCAGGAAAAGAATAAAAAGGCAGCATCTCCCCAAGGGAGCAAGCGACTGACTGAGTTGCTCTAAAGTTAACAGGATTTCCCTCACTTTACTGAAGCACAGATGGGAAACAAAAAAGGTATATATTTAAGATGTACATCCAGCACAATGGTGTGATATGCATACATATTGTGAAAGGGTTACCATAGTCGAGCTACTTAATACACCTATCACTTCACATAGCTACCTTTTCAATGGAGAAAATATCTATTCTCACAACGAATTTCGAGATGACAATGAAGTATTTTTAGCTATAATCATCCCGTTGTCCACTAGACCCCCACAACTTACTCAGCTTAGAACTGAACACCCATCCCATTTTACCAGCACCTGCCACCCTTCCCCTCTGGCAACCACGGTTCGATCTGTGCTCGGGAGAGTACGGGTTCTTCGTACACCAGTGAGAGCCTGCATTTGTTTTTCTGTGTCTGGCTTATTTCACTTAACAAATGTCCTTCAAGTTTGTGCATATTGTTGCAAATGGCAGGATCTCCCTCTTTTCGTGGCTGAATGACAGTCCCTTGTGTGTGTGCGTGTGTGTGTGTGTGTGTGTATCGTACATTTTCTTTACAGTGTTTTGGTCCAAGGATAAGACACTGCATTTCTGTGTCTTTGCTAGAATGAATGAGGCTATGATGGCCACAGATTCATTTTTCTGAGTAGTGTTAGAAGGTGCTCATTTCATCAGGCACAACCAAGGCTAAGCCACCACTCTCCCAAACTCAGAATGTTGAGTTATCTCAATGCGCAGTTCTTGGCTCTGTTCCTCCGTAGTCACTTGGGCCATCGTCCCAGACCCAGGGCTCACGCACCCCGATTCTCTCCTGTGGCGCACACCTCCAGTCTCGACCGTCCGCTCTGCACACTCCGCCTCTCTTTGAAAGCTGAATAGAGATGCTGAGGTTGCGATGTCTTGAAAAGAAATCTCAATTTCTACCCCTGCTTCCCCCCATTTTCTCTAATTTCCACATTTCAGAACTCACCAAACCCTGCTCAGGATCCGAATGAATCCAATTCCTAAATTTTATTTTTCTCCTTATATTCTGTATCCATTCTGTGAATAAATCCTGCTGGTGTTTTCTCCAAACGCTCCTATGTCCGACCACCTGCGAATGCACTGACCACCCCTGCCAGGCCACTTCCCCTCCCTTCCTGATGACCGCGGGGTCTCTCCGCGGGGCCCCAGCCTCCACTGCTGTCCTTTTAGGGTCTGTGCTCCGTACAGCTAAGGCAATCTCCCAAAGCCTAGCTTGAATTCTGGCCCTCTCCTTCCTAAATCTCCTCAGTGGTGTCACAGTTAGAAGAACATCCAAGGCCAACCACGGCCTGCAGGGCTGTGCCTGCCTGTTCCTGCTGAGCTCTCCGCCGCTTCTCCCCTACTCTTCCCTGCCTATTACCCTTCCCTGCGCCTCCTCCGCCTCCTCCTCTCCTTCCTCTTCCTCTGACTCCTCACCCATTTCTTCACCTGCTCCTTCTGTTTCATGGTGCTGGGGATCAAATCCAAGGCTGCTCATGTGCCAGGTTCGTGCTCCACCCCAGCTCCTCATTCTTCCCACACAAACATTTTAGCAGTTGCTCCCCCAGACCAAGTCTCTGCTGGAAGACTGACCGCCCTGTCCCTGAGAGAAATCCCTTTGTAACCGCCTATCTTTGCTCTTGTCCTTCCCACAGGAAGTGTCACCAAATTCCAAGTCCCACCTCCTCCAACCCGCACTGCTCCGCTCTGTAGAAAGCTCTTCTTTTTCTGCCATGTGTGTCTAATATTTTACATGATCCTTAATCTGTTGTAATATATTCTCATTCTATTTCGCCTGAGTGCAGGTAAGCCCTGAAAATAAAGCATCCCCCTATCTTGCAGCACAATGCTCCCATAGCCGGTACATCTATTTAATACGTAATTAACGATGCACTAGAATTATAACCAGTGGATTCTACTGAGAATTATAATTTTAATGCGATAATGTACCCAGCATGTATTTATGATGTTAAGAACAACGTCTCCCCAGCTCATTCCAGGACCGCAGACACGCGTGCTTCCGTGGTCTCTGCACAGGATGTAGGTTAGGGGTTGGTGCGTAAATATCAGACATGCAGACAGGTTCTGCACCTCCGGGAGGAAACACGCTCTTTCCTTGAAGCATCTGATCTTCCAGTTCCCCTTCTGCTTTTCAGTTTGCTGGATGTGGAGACAAAGATATCTCTTTACTGCAAACAGTGCAAGAAAGCAAGGGTGAGGACAACTGACAGTGGACGTTTGGTCTCACGATGTCGTTGGTGGCAAATGATCTTCGGTCTCCTTGTCAGGAAACGGGCTATGTGGGTGGAGAGCTGCACGCCAAGGACGTCAGCCACAGCAGGTGTTGGCATTGTTACTCCATAAAGATGGACTGGAGATATCTGTCTTCCCCATTAAGTCACCCAATGTTTTATTTTCAATACTGGGGATTGAATCAAGGATGAGCTGAGCTACACTTTCTGGCCCTTTTTATTGTTTATTTAAAAAAAATTTTTTTTTTGGGTACCGGGGGTTGAAGTCAGGACCTCACGCGCCAGCAGGCGCCCGTGCCACTGAGCGATATCACCGGCCCTTTTATCGTATGTGGGTTCTGGGAGTCGAACTTGGGCCCTCGCGCTTGCCAGGCAGGTGCTTACGCCACTGAGCCATCTCACCAGCCCCATATTTTTTAAATTTTGAGACAAGGTCTCATTATATTGGACAGGCTGGCTTCCAACTCTCCACATTCCTGCCTCAGCTTCCTGAGTAGCTGTGATTAGGGGCACAGGCCACCACGCTGGCTAACTCACCCATTTTTCATGTTCAATGTATCTGGGCTCCAATTTGCAAGCTTGGTTTTGTATTTTTGAAACACTGAGTCAAAACATGGCCTTGCCGTTAACTGAACTACAGGAATCTGCACTTCTTTCCACTTTCTCTTCATCTTCCAGAAGCGCTTAGCAAATTCTCCTTCTTGCTCGTTTGCAATGTTAGTCTTAATAGATCACCAGTGATGGTTATGCATCGTTTTGGTTAGTATGCATTTCCGGTATGAAAGTAATGCACCCCTCTAGAAACCTCAGAAACAACTGAAAGGTATATATAGGAATATAAGAATAATTCTTATACATATTGCTATTATTTTCATTCATTTTTTCCTATATTTAACCAACAACATGCTAAATAACATAATATTATTTATTATGCTATTTATATTAATATAATTTATCATCTATAAGAAGAATTTCCCCATGAAATTAAGAATTCTTTGTAAGTGCCCTTTCAACATGTGCATAGATGTCTCCTGCTTGTGTGTGCTGGATTTCTTTAACCACTTGTCTATGATTGGACAGTGAGGTAGCTTCCAGTTTTTTCCTCATAATGAATAATGTTGCAAACTTCTGTATGTATTCTCAATTATTTCCTTAGAATAGTCAATGGATTCCAATATAGCAGTATTTTTTAAGACAAACTGATTTTCAAAAAAATGTCTATTTACAATTTTGCCAGCAATTTGTGTATATTTCAATGCATATAAAGTATTTGCATATTCTCATCAAAAAAATTAAGAAAAATTTATTGTTTAGCTCTAGAAGTTCCCCGAAAGCTAGTGGGTCCTGAGGTAGGGTTTGGAGGTGACTGGCCAGTGCACCATCATGGCGGAGTGCAGGAGCTGAATGCAGGTAGGGGCGGCCAGGCAGGTGAGGCTGTCACTGGGGTGGGGCTGGACACGAAGCTCTCCCTCATGGCTCCTCCCTTTGCTTGCTGCTCCCGACCACCAGCATCTGAACAGCTTTGTCTGTAGGTCCCTTCTGCCTTACTGTTTCTGCCTTGTAGCCAGCTGGTCAGGGACCATCCATGAGTCAAATAAACCTCTCCTCCTAAGATATGGTATTGGGTTTTGTGTCTCAGTGACCCAAAAAGTGACTAAGACGATCCCTGATCATCTCACGTCTTCCCTTTTCTCCTTTGTGTCTATCTTGGCAGATGACTGCTATTCCTGCTTAATGTGAAAGTCAGGGGATGTCTTCAAGCTTCTGGAGCCATACTCTGTCTTCCTCCTTGCTCTTGCCTCAGTGGCTCCTACTGCTACAAGGCTTTGGCGCTCATTCTACATCCTCCAAGATTGCTCTTTCCCACCCACACTTCACGCCTTCAAGACTTCAAATGTTTCCCATTCTTCTGGTTCCTTCCGAATAGCTTTTAACAATATTTTTCCCCATTAAAAATCCTTTTCTCTTTCGAGTTTTCACCTTTTACTTGCGCTTACTTCTTGTCTTTGCTTTATAGTCCAGTCTCTTTGAAAGTGCAGTCTTATTTCAGGACTTCCACTACTAACTTCTTCCCAAAGACCAGCGTCATTCCTCTTCTGGAAAGTTTTGCTCTGGTCACCAGAGATGTGCTATTTGTGACTCTAGTGGGCTCTTTTCAGGGTCATCTTATGTGTACTTTGTGATGCTTTAATGACCCCAACCCTAGTCCCACTTAGCATAGAATCTTAGAGCCAAGATTTCTACACAACAGAGCTGCCCATGTAGCCAAGAACAAGAAAGATTTGATGTGGTGAAAGTGCACTGAAAGGAATCCCAGGAACACAGGGACCTCACAAAAACAGTTCGGGCAGCAGAAACCTAATAGTTTGTGGCAGCAGGCAGAGCAATTAGGGACAGAAGTAGCTGACGGAACTGACAGATGGGCACCAAAGCAGTTAAGAGCAAGTCTGCTTTATTCAAGAATTTATTTAATGAACTCTTGCTGATCCTACTCATTGCAAATAGCAATGGAATTGAAGGGTTTGTAACAGAAGCCGATGCTGCAGCAGCTTGGTAAAGGTCTTCGTGAGGTTTAGGGAGGTGAAAACGTGTAGTGACTGTAGCTTCAAATGGGCCCGGGTATGGACAACAGCAGCGGCTACCGGAATTAACTCCAAATACTCTAAGGTGTGCAGGAAGGAGATGATGGAGGAGGGGTGACCAGAGGGATGGAGGGAAACGGGATGCAGGGGACACTCCAGAGGGTGGTGCGGGCAGTGAGCCTACCAGGAGAGGACGGTCCCTAAGGAAGGTGTCTGACAGTCGCCGAGGAGGACCACGGAGCCAGCCTGGATAAAGAAAAGATAAAGCCAATGCCATCATCTGCTTCTCTGAAGAGTATTCCTAAGACGGGGGATAAAATCTTAACTAAAATTAAAGTAAGCCAGTTTGGTACATAGATATTGTTCTCTTTTGGAGCCGTGGGGCTAACGGGAGCTGCAGGGCATCGGACCAGCTCACATCTCAGGGTGGCCTGGCGTTACCATCTCCGTGTGGGTCCCAGGACTCAGGGGCGCTGTCCTTCTTCATGAGACTCCTTGACAGCGCCTCTGAGTACCCCAGAGGCACATCCAGCCACTGTCACTTATAGCATTCCGGAGAATGATCTCCAAAGAGAAAACAACTTCCATTCTAATTAAGTCTCCTGCATCTGAAATCCAGACCGAGCGAGACAGTTACGGAGAGTCCTCTCGGTTAACTTAGGGTTAGGGTGGTGCCTCCACGTAGAACTAGGCGGCCACCGGCTGGCCAGGTGCTTGGTGAGTTTCACTGCCAGTGCTCAGAGCCAAATCCACACAAGGACAGTTCCCACCACCTCCGAGCTGCCCACCCAGACAGGCCAGTCCACACTGGTGTCCGGCGACCTTTTCTCCTGTCTTGCGCAGTGTGCGAATGGCCTGAGGAAAGCCAGCGGAAGACACGACTTGTTCCTAGAACCTGGAGACTAAACAGCTTTGGTCAGGCCAGGCTGGGCAAGAAGCCATGTGTGCAGCCTGGTTTGCTGGGAATGAGAAGATGGCACTGGCCGAGACCGTTGAGCTGCGCTGATGCGCCCACTGGAAATAGCACTTACTATGTGGGTATTGGAAGCAGAGGTGACATTGTGCAGGGACAAGAATGGTTAAAATAAACAAAACAAGCGGGGGCATGGTCTCACACAGAACTGTAATCACAGCACTCTCGGAGGCTGAGGCAGAAGGCTCTCAAGTTGGAGCCCCGCAGCTTAGTGAGACCTTCTCTCAAAATAAAAAATGTAAAAAAGGGCTGGGGACGCAGCTCAGTGGGAAGGGCCCGGGTTCAATCTCGAGTACCAGACTTGGAACTCAGTGGATGTTTAACATGAATATCCCTGGACATCACTTCTTAACAGATTGACGGGTTCATTTGGTTGTTTACTTGGACAACTGCAATGCTTAGAATCTCGATTTTTAATCTTTGTGGATACTCAATAAGGAAACCTTTTGTTTGGGGGAAACTGATCTTCCCTGTTGAGAGAGTGGGCCCTGTTGACTTTGTTTCTATGTCAGAATAGTTTTACATTTATCAAATAATTCCTTTAATTAGCATTCCAGGGATTTGTGCCATCATGGCTTTTCTCATTTGTAAATGATGGAACTTTAATATACCCAAAAAAATTTATATAAATAATTGCACATTATAAAATAATAACTTGGAGGAGGAAAAAAGATGGTGGATGAGTAAGAAGCACGCAGAGAAACTCTCTAAAAGTTGCCATTGGACTACGGGAATATAGTGACCGGGAGAGTGCAGGAGGGGGGCAGATGCCTCCCCGGGACCCAGAAAAGTTCTGAAGCACAGCTTGGGACCCCCGGCACCAGTGAAGGGGACTTTTCAACAAAGAAGGAGCAGACCCCACGCGCGCACCGTCTACCATCCCAGGAATCACAGCGCGACAGAAGCTCAAATCTGCGGACATGCAGTGACAGCTGGCGCCCAGGGAGCCCCCAAGGAGGATCGCGAGACAGTAGCGGGGCGGGGAGCGGCGGAGAACTGCGCTGGCCGGCGGTGAGTGTCTCTCAGCCACAGCTGTCCCGTGCCAGAGAGCGACTGGCAGGGCGCCATTGTGGGGGGTGCAGTGAAAATCAGAGCGGCTCAAAAACTGCTCTGGGAACTCGCGCTCCGGACAGGGCAGCGCTGGGCCTCTCAGCCCCACGAAGGTGCGCTGAGGGCGGTGGGTGAACGAGACTGGTCTCTCAGCCACACCTGTCCCGCGCCAGAGAGCGACTGGCCCGGCGCCATTGTGGGGGGTGCGGCGAAACTCAGAGCGGGGAAAGCAGTGCGCTGACAGCGGCGGGCGGAGGAGACCGGGCTCGGCCTGAGAGTCCGCGCTCTGCTCACCGCCCGCCAGAGGGCGCTCCTGGCTCGCTGGGACGGACCTGCACGGAACAGGACTCTCACCACACGGTGCCTGCCTACAGCAGAGTCAACGCCTGGAACTGATTCTCTTCAATTTTTTTTCTTTCTCTCTCATTAGTTTTTTGTTCTGGTGAAGGGTTTTTATTTTATTTTTTATTTATTTATTTTTTTTTTCTTTTGTGGGGTTTTATTTCTGTTTTATCTGTTTGCTTTGTTGTTTTTGTCTTCATTTTTGTTTCTGTTTGTCTATTTGCTCTTTCCTTCATTATTCTCTCTGGCTTTTATATGAGTGTAAACAGCACCTCTAACCTCTTTGTGATTGTGGTTGTGATCTGTTCTTCCTTTTATCCTTTCCTTCTCTTTTTCCCACCAGTCCTCTGCACTAGTGTCCCAATGTTAGTGGGATCCCTCTTGGTCCTCTAACCTTACATCTAATTCCTTCCTCTTCTCCCAATACTCTATTTCCTCCTTAACTCATTTTAAATTTAAACTCCTGAGGGGAAAAATTGACATACTAAGGACTTATATACGGCATATAATTTTTCTGGTGTGTTTTAGATTTTGTTATATAACCGCAACTCTACTTTATAAGGCTAAAAGTGGTAAATAACTGGTTAGCTCAGTCTGTCATTTTCTAGGCTCGGTTTGATGCTTCAGTTACCATTATAGCCAAATGTAAAATAATTGTTCTAAACAGCTTTCCTTCCTGATATTTCATGATTGATATTGACTAAGGGACACAGAAAATACAGTGGCACAGTACCAAAGAATCAAGGACTGGGCCAAACAGGTAGCAACTTCTCACATCGAACGAATTGAAGAGGTAGGATCTGGCAGAAAGCTCAAAACCCAAAAGCAAGCTCCACTTGGAAGATACTGCAGAGAAGTAGTCATCTTCTAAGGATCTTAAAAACTAGCAATAAAGTAACCTATCATAATTTACATAATTTACAAACGTCACCCCAGGAATTAAAGAAAGAAAAAATGAGACGACACTTAAACAAGATGCAACCCCACACATCCAATTCACCAAAGGCAAACCTAGGGGGCAACGAGGTGGGACAATCTGAAAGCCACCCACCTGGCATATCTGAAGGGGTAACAACAAAACAACTGAATGAGGCTCTGGAAAAAATTAAAACAGAAATAATTTCACAGATAACTGCAGAGATAATGTCCACAATGAAGACTATGCTTAAGGACACTATAGCTGATACAGACAAAAAAATAGATGAGCTTAAGAAAACTATAGAAACCATGAATGCTCAGCATAGGAAAGAAATGGAATCCATAAGGCAGATTCAAGCAGATATCCAAGAGAACAAAAATTCCATTGAAAGTATTTGTAGCAGATTAAGCCAATGTGAGGACAGGATCTCAGATATAGAAGACAGGCTTGCAATTAGTGATCATGAAAAGAAAGAATTCTTAAAAACAGCAAGGGACCATGAAAAATCAATTCAGCAGCTGCTAGATGACTCAAAGATAAACAATTTAAGAATAATTGGAATAAATGAAAAAGCAGGAGATAGCATAAATGACATTAAAACCTTGTTCAAAGATATTAGCAGGGAGAACTTTCCTGGAAGAGAAAAAGAATTTGACCCCCCAATAAGTGAAGCCTTTAGAACACCAACTAGACATGATCAAAAAAAAAAAACTTCAGCCAGACATATCATAGTCAAGATCCCAGAAATTCAACAGAAGGGCAGAATCTTAAAAGCTGTTAGGGAGAAGAGACAAATCACCTATAAAGGAAAACCCATCAGAATCACAGCTGACATTTCAGCACAAACCCTCAATTCAAGAAGAGCTTGGAGGGCCGGTGAGATGGCTCAGTGGCATAAGCACCTGCCTTGCAAGCGTGAGGGCCCGAGTTCTACTCCCAGATCCCACATACGAAAAAGGGGCCGGTGATATCGCTGAGTGGCACGGGTGCCTGCTGGCACGCGAGGTCCTGAGGTCGACACCCCAGTACCCACAAAAAAAAAAAAAAAAGAGCTTGGAATGACATATTTCAAGCTCTAAAGGAAAATAATTTTCAACCCAGATTGATGTACCCCACAAAACTATCTTTCAAAATTGATGGAGAAATAAAATACTTTCATGACAAAGAACATCTAAGAAAATTTATGACCACCAAACCAGCACTCCAAAATGTTCTGAAGGACATTCTAGAAAGAGATAGGAACCCCAACAGAAGGAATCCACCAGGCAGGGCAGATAATTAAATAGCAGGAAAGGGGAAAAACAAAGAGTGGGAACCTACAACAGGAAAATATCATGACAAGTATAAGTCAATACATATCAGTTTTAACCATCAGTGTTAACGGTCTCAATTCACCAATCAAAAGGCACATACTGGCAAAATGGATCAAGAAGCAAGATCCAACAATATGCTGTATACAAGAAACACATTTAATTCAGAAAGAAATTCATAGACTGAAAGTCAAAGGATGGAAAACAATACTCCATGCAACAGGAACCCAGAAAAAAGCAGGGGTAGCTATTCTTTTTGCAGACAAAGTGAATTTCAAGCCAAGAATGATTCAGAGAGATAAAGACGGTCATTACATCCTTGTAAAGGGAACAATCCAAGAGGAAGAGATAACGATCATAAATATATATGCATCAAATACCAATGCACCCAACTATATAAAACAAGTACTAAAGGACATGAAAATTCAAATAAGCACTAATACACTTATATTGGGAGATCTCAATACTCCACTGTCACAAAAAGACAGATCAACTAGACAGAAAATCAATAATGAAATAATAGAACTGAACCAAACTTTGGAACAAATGGACTTAGTAGATGTCTACAGAGTGTTCCACCCCACAACATCAGAATACACATTCTTCTCAGCTGCACATGGGACATTCTCCAAAATAGACCACATACTAGCTCATAAAACCTGCTTAAGTAAATGCAAAGGAATTGAAATTATCCCATGCATATTATCAGACCATAGTGCAATGAAATTGGAAATCAATGGCAAAAGAAATCACAAAAACTCCCTAAACACATGGAAATTAAACAGCACCCTCCTGAACAACCAATGGGTCACAGATGAAATTAAAGAAGAAATTAGACAATTTCTACAACTGAATGATAATGACAGTACAACATACCGGAACTTATGGGACACAATGAAAGCAGTCCTAAGAGGGAAATTTATAGCATTAAATACTTATATTAGGAAAATAGAGCAAGCGCAAATAAACAACTTAATGGCGAACCTCGAACTTCTAGAAAAAGAAGAGCAGGTTAAACCAAAAGCCCATACAAGGGAGGAAATTATAAAGATCAGAGCAGAAATTAATGTATTGGAAACTAAAAAAACAATACAAAGAATCAATGAAGCAAAAAGTTGGTTCTTTGAAAGAATAAATAAGATTGACAAACCCTTATCCAACCTTATTAAAAAAAGAAAAGAAAAGACTCAAATCCATGCAATTGAAAATGAAAAGGGTGATATCACGATGGACCCTGCAGAAATCCAGAAGATCATCTATACCTATTTTAAAAATCTATATTCTACTAAGATGGAAAATGCAGAAGAAATGGACAGATTCCTAGATTCGTATGAATTACCAAAGCTGAATCAAGAAGATTTAAAAATCCTAAATAAACCCATATCAACCAATGAAATTGAAGATGTAATTAAAAACCTCCCAACAAAGAAAAGCCCAGGCCCTGATGGATTCACTGCCGAAATCTACAAGAAATTTAGAGAAGACCTAATGCCACTACTTCTCAAACTTTTTAATGAAATTGAAAGGGAAGCAATACTCCCAAATTCATTCCTGGAAGCAAGCATTACCCTGATACCAAAACCAGAGAAGGACCCAACTAAGAAAGAGAACTACAGGTCAATCTCCCTAATGAACATAGATGCAAAAATCCTTAATAAGATACTGGCAAACAGAATCCAACAAATCATCAAGAAGATTATACACCATGACCAAGTTGGATTCATCCCAGGGATGCAGGGATGGTTCAACATACGTAAATCAATAAATGTAATACACCATATTAACAGAACCAAAGACAAAAATCACATGATCATCTCAATAGATGCAGAAAAAGCTTTTGACAAAGTCCAGCACCTTTTCATGATAAAAACCCTACAGAAAATTGGAATAGAGGGTCTTTATCTCAACCTGGTAAAAGCTATCTATGACAAACCAACAGCCAATATTATACTAAATGGCCAAAAACTGAAAGCCTTCCCTCTAAAATCAGGAACAAGACAAGGATGTCCACTGTCCCCACTCTTATTCAACATAGTTCTAGAAACTTTAGCCAGAGCAATTAGACAAGAGAAAGAAATAAAAGGAATAATGATTGGAAAGGAAGAAGTTAAATTATCATTATTTGCAGATGACATGATACTCTACACAGAAGACCCCAAAAACTCCACTAAAAAACTGCTAGATTTAATAAGCAAATTCAGTAGTGTAGCTGGATACAAAGTCAATACTCAAAAGTCAATAGCCTTCCTGTACACAAATAACAAACTTACTGAAAGAGAAATTAGGGAAACAATACCTTTCACAATAACATCCAAAAAAATGAAATACCTAGGAATCAATCTCACAAAGGATGTAAAAGACCTATACACTGAAAACTACAGTACTCTGAAAAAGGAGATTGAAGAGGATATCAGAAAATGGAAAGATATCCCTTGCTCCTGGATAGGAAGAACCAATATAGTGAAAATGGCCATACTTCCAAAATTGTTATACAGATTTAATGCAATTCCAATCAAAATTCCAACAGCATATCTCACAGAATTAGAGAAAACAATCCTAAAATTCATTTGGAATCAGAAGAGACCTAGAATAGCAAAGGCAATTCTGGGCAACAAAGGCAAGGCAGGGGGCATCACAATCCCCGACTTGAAATTATACTATAAAGCTACTGTGATAAAAACAGTGTGGTACTGGGAAAAAAACAGACCTGAAGATCAATGGAACAGATTAGAAGATGCTGAAACAACCCCAGACATACTAAGCCACCTTATCTTTGACAAAGGTGCCAAACACATTCAGTGGAAGAAAGATAGCCTCTTTAATAAATGGTGCTGGAAAAACTGGCTATACACATGCCGAAGATTAAAACTAGACCCATATCTTTCACCATGCACTAAACTAAATTCAAAATGGATCAGAGATCTAAATATTAAAACAGAAACATTAAATCTGCTGGAAGGTAGGATAGGTAAATCCCTTGAAAACATTGGTGTAGGCAAAGACTTTATGAAGAAAAACTCAACCGCACGGGAACTATCCCAAAGAATCAATAACTGATATCTCATCTTATTAAAAAGCTTTTGCACAGCAAGAGAAACCACCAACAGAGTGAAAAGACAACCCACAACGTGGGAAAAAATGTTTGCCAGCTGTTCCTCAGACAAAGGATTACTATCGAGAACATATAAAGAACTCAAAAAAATCAGACCTCCCAAATTTAAAGACCCACTCCAAAAATGGGCATCTGAGATGAATACACATTTCTCAGATGAAGAAATACTAATGGCAAATAAATATACAAAAAAATGTGCAACATCAGTAGTCATTCGAGAGATGCAAATTAAAACAACACTGAGATACCATCTCACTCCAGAAAGAATGGCTACTATAAAGAAATCAACTAATAACAAATGCTGGAGGGGCTGTGGGGAAAAAGGAACCCTTCTTCACTGTTGGTGGGAGTGTCGACTGGTACAGCCACTGTGGAAGTCAGTGTGGAGATTCCTCAAAAAGCTGGGGTTGGAGGTCCCATTTGACCCAGTTATTCCTCTTCTGGGCATCTTCCCAGAAGAATTAAAAACATCGTACCACAGTGATATATGTGCACCCATGTTTATAGCAGCACAATTTGTAATAGCCAGATCTTGGAAACAACCCAAATGCCCATCAACTGAGGAATGGATAAGAAAGATGTGGTATTTTTATACAATGGAGTACTATTCAGCCATAAAGAAGGATAAACTGGAGACTTTTATAGGTAAATGGATGCAACTTGAGAAAATACTCATAAGTGAAATAAACCAGACGCACATGTGTAAGCATCGTATTGTCTCTCTAGTATGAGAAACTGAAAGAGTAAATAAGATCCAAAATGTACAATAGACACGGTGAATCAAAAAGAAATTGGTCAATAAGAAAGAGAGACTGGAATAGGGAAAAGAAAGAAGGGAAAGGGAAAAAAATTGTATATATATATAAGGTGGTTAAGATAGATACACTACCAATTTTACTTAGTTCATTGAAGAGTAAGGTTTGAGCCAATAATGTTTGGACAATTGAATGCTAATGTCTGGTATCCTGAATAACTAACTTAAAGATAATAATACGTAATGCATTGACCATTGTTACCCTCATGTTGTTTTGAAAATTTGTTCTTTTTTTGATTTGTTTTGTTTTTTTCTTCTCTTTAAAATAATAATAATAATAATAATAATGAAATACAAATATTATAATGGGAGAAACTTAGCTTTATCCATATGCAATATGGATAAAATATTGCAATGTAGAAATGTAAAAATATATAATCATGTAAATAATATCAATAAAAATGATCAAACTAACTTTGGTGTTTGCTGTATTAACTCTGAACTGGCCTGCTTTACTTTACCACATTATCTTCAGAAAGTTATGTTCTATTTTGGAGAATTCAACATATATTCACAAAGTTAGGTTATTCTGAACTTTATAGTACAATCATAAAATCTTGAAATCCTGGGTTCTTTTTCTTCGATGTTATTTTCACAATCCTCAAGTATAGAATAATTGGGAAAACATTGCGTTTCACGGTCATGAGCATAAATTTCAGAATGAACCTTGGGATATACACCCAAGCTCTCCTTATTAGTTTTGATACCCTGGGCAACGTAGCCAGCAATGCACCCAGCAATGCACCTCATGTTATTTATCTGAAGAATAATTATAAAAATAGCTCTAGCTTACCAGCGTTTTTGTGACGATTAATAAAATAAGTGACTAAAAATGGTAATTGTACCTAACCAATGTTAGACTTTTAAAACCCTCTTTAAGGGAAATAGCTATTCCAGGGGCCTTAGAACTGCAACCTCTATGCAGAAGACATAAATCTTGGCTCATGTTTGATGGGAAGCGCCTGCAACTCCCAGCTTCAGGGTGGGTTTGTCAGAGAGGCGGCAGAGGGTGCAGCCGTTATGGGGAACACGAGTGAGTTTCCTCAAAAACAGTTCGGGTAGGGCTCCCACGTGGCCGGCCCCCACTGCGGGAGTTCAGCCCAGGGAAGAGAGGTCAGCCCGTCTCAGACGCGCCCGCGCTCCTGTGAGCACGCCGCGGCCTTCACAGCAGCCCAGGTTGGGAAACCACCCGAGTATCCATGCTCCGGAGAGTGAATGCGGAAATGATAAAGACGAAACCACGAGCACAGCTTAGAATATCATCTGAACTACAGTAAAGAAGGGCGTCCGCTCATTTGCAGCAATGCGAATGAACCTGGAACACATCCTGCGAAGTAAAAGAAACCAGAAACCTGAAGCTAAACAGCGCGTGGTCGCACTTACGCGCGGGGGCTAAAGCGCTCCTAACTCACGGAAGCAGAGAGGAGGACGGGGGCTCCAGGGGCCAGGGAGGAGGCTACGGGGAGGTCTGCCAAGGGGTTCAGGGTTCTGGCGATGCAGATGGGTAAGTTCTGGAAATCTAATGGCCAGTGTGGTGACCATAGTCTACTGTATTTTATACTTAACATTTGCAAAGAGATTAGATCTTAAACGCTCTAACCACGCAAAACAGAGGTAACAGTGAGGCAACGCACATTAATTAGCTTGATCGTAGTAATTATTTCATGATGTAGGCATACAGTGAAACATCACAGATTCACACTTTAAAACAGTAGAAGGCAGGAAGCCACCTCCACACCTGTAGGGGCTGTGTCATACCGTGATCTAAGCATGCAGACATACCACGCCCCCCCTTGCTACAGTGAGGCGCGGAGCCACCAGTGGAAAGCTGGAGACCAGGAAGAGGTGGTAGGATGATGAGCCCACGGCTGCCCAGGGCCTGCCAATGCCCCACTGGACTCCTATAGTTCTGCCTGGAACGCCCACAGAACGTGACGCTCCCGTCCTGTTGGAGACATCTCCTTAGGTGGCGTCCGAGTGGCCACGATTCCCTTCTGGCCCTGCCAGGCATGGCGCATGGGTGCAGCTGCCCACCAAGCTGTGCCATCCTTCCTGGCCCAGGGCCCTGCCAGAGCTGACTCTTGAGTAGACGGACTCGGGGACTCAAGCAGTCTTCACCGATTCTTCCTGGCAACAGTGGCCAAAACCCAGAGGATCCTGGTTCCCTGCAATTTGTTTGGTTCATTTTTTTCAGATTTTTTGAGAACCCTAGAGTTTCTCTGCTTTCTGCATCCTCCGAGGCTTATTTCTGAATTTCTTCTGAAGTGTATCAGCTACCAAGTCTCCTCCCAGGATGTCAATATTTTTAACTTGGAGCATATTTCTGTTTTATGCAAAGAACTCCTAAGGCCAGGAGATGCCTACTTTATAGGGTGAAGCCTACAGGGTTTTTTGTATCTTCTGGTAGTTGACAAAAATTCTTAACTGATAACATGTGCAACAAAAGACACGCTTTATTTTTGTAACAAGTATCCGTCAGCACTGAGCAGATTGGCGGAGATGACGTCTGCCACAGGAGGACGCGGACAGAACAGCGCTGCTCAGCTCCGCCTCGAGCCTGGAACTTGCCCTGCTCATTTCTTGTTAGTGTCTTGCCCGGTTTCTCCACGTCTTCTTTGGAAACAGTTTCCTCCTCTGCAGCAGGTAGACAAGGGTTCATCTACCAGAATCTTAGTATAATCATTGACTGAGGGGATTCTTAACGAAGTGCCTGGCAAACAGTTTCACTCACGTATAGAACTGCATAAACAATAGTTAGTTATTAGGATTTAATTATTCGTATATTTCTCCCTCACCAGAGAGCAGGGGCCTATTTATTTTCTTTACTACTAAGCATGGTGCTCCACATAAGTGGTGCCAACTAAATATTTATTGAATAAATGAATAAAATAAATAAAGGCAGAATGATAAACAGAACCACTTGGGGGATTTTTTTTTTTGTCACTTTTGGACTTCAATTTATTTCTAATTTGTTCTAGTTAGAACTGAGATATTCCTAATTTTCATAGATAATATTTTCAAAGATACCTATCTTGAAGTTTAAGGGTTATGCTGGGACGGTGGAAAGAGAAGCAGTGGGATTTGTTTCCTTTGAGTGGAGGATTCTAATCCCCTTTCCTTGCAGAGCCCAGCAGCCCTGCTGAGTCAGGTGCTCCGAATTTCCAGGCCCTGCCCTCCTCACCACAGGGCCCTCCTCACCCGGGCCCTTGCTTATCCAGTGTCCTCCTTGTCCCCTTTTGACCCTCCTGGGGGCGCAGGGACTTGCATTCTGGGGGTGCTGGAAAGTTTCTAGTGAATGGCACGTGGAGAAGTTGAAACTCCTGCTTAGAGTTGGCAGGGAGCTTGACTAACCTCAGGACTAGGGCCTCAGAGATGTGCACTGTGTTCGAAGTGTGACAGAGACACTCGGGCTATCCATGTTTTCAAAAAGTTTTGGTTTAAAATGCTTAAATTTTTTTTTTTTTGTTAGCACTGACTGAGTGTTATGTCATCAACGATACAGGCCAATTCTAGAACATATTAACAACATGGAGAAAATATCAAATGTGATTTTATCATTATTGATACAGATACTGTTAATCATGATTCAATACATCTACAAACACTGTCATTTATGTGCTCTGCATGCGTGTGTACCGTATGTGTATACTGTTTTGTCAAGGACTCAGATGCAGGATAAAACGGTTCAGCTCCACACAGAGAACTGCGCTCACCGCTTCCCCATCCTTCCAGAAACACCCCGTGTACGTTGGCACATGGATGTGCATTTCGTTTTAAAGGCTGTGCGTGTGCGCTTTCCTGGATGGTGCTTTCTTTTAACCACTTTGTCGTGAAGATGCTGCTCTGTATTAGTACACAGTGAAGGGTATGCTTAACAATAAAATACGAATCAAACTTCAGTGGCTCCCCGGAAACACCAGGATGTGATGTGGGGTGAACACACTTCAGTTATCCCTTATGCCTTGTGAGTTTTAAAAGGGAAATATGAGGTGTGATCAAAATATATGGTGAATGTTTAAATTAAAAAATATTTATGACAGTAGAAGACAAACTGCCATGAATTCCCCTGAAAAATTTCCCCCTTGCTTTGAACACATTCATCCCGTGATTCTTGCCACTTTCTGAAGCAGCTCTGGAGTCCTCTTTTGTGGGTTTCTTTGTGAGGTGTGATAAAAAATGTAGTGAATGCTGCTGCGGAGCGCCATCCAATGGAAAGGTAGCTTGTATAAACATGACACTGTGTCCTCATCCTCCTTATTCACTGGGTCTGGCACTGTGCAACTTCTGACTCTTCCCAAAGTCACAATGACCATGAAAAGGAAACATGAATCAATTCAGGACATTGAGTTAGCCAGGACAGTGCAACTAAAAACCCTTGCTCCTTAATTTTTAGTAACTTAAAGCAGGCTTCTGTCTCCTCTGCGACAAGGTGAAGGATGACATGTTCTGTCCAACAGTCTGCAGCCTGAGCTGGTGTGTTCTAAGAGAAGAGAACTCCTGGGCTGGGCCTGGAGACTGCACTTGGATCAGGAGCAAATCCAGAAGTGAAACAGGCTCAAGAGAAATAACAAATCCTTCACAAGAATCTCCTGCTGGAATTGTATTGACTCAAAATTTATATGGTTTGTGAATTCTGCTTCAGTGAGCATGATTGGCTGTCTACTTTCGATGCTCATTTTTCCTTGTTTTGCTTGTGCTCACAAGAGCCAGTCGCAGAGCTATGGGGACTGCAGTCCACACTCCTCGAGGTGGGGTCTGGGCTGCTCCTGAGGGCAGGCGGAGCTCCAGGGAGACCTGGTGCCGGCTGGGGCCCAGCTGCCTTCCCAGCTGTCAACACACTGTTTTTTTCCCTACCCACCCATTTGTCACAAGTCACACTTATTACAGGCTCGTTCATCTTCTTTACAGCAGAGGCAGAAGTCATATCTCAGCCTCCCACCTTCATAGCTGGAAATCCCTTTTTCCTGGAGCAGTGCCAGCCGTGACCCGGATTTCTGTTCCTGTTAGCCAAGTCTTTTCATATCTATCTCCTGCTGTGACAGCCACACCCTCGGATTAGACACTGCACATTTTGGGGGCCTGGATACTGTGCCCTCCCTTGTCCTGGGGACCCCTGGGAATTCCCAGCAACCTGGGAATTAGCTGTTTCCTAGGGCAAAGCTAGAGGTCCTTTAGGGATCCTCAAGCCAGCTGCTCTTCCTGCAAATCCTGGCCTCTGAGTTTTGTCCCGCCCACCACAGGTTTGTCAGGCGCTGTCCATCATCACCTGCGTGTGAGTTTGCTTGGTGAGTTTGCTTGGTGCATTACGTAGAGCTTCAGAGTGCTTTTTATAAAGATGGGACATGAGTAATTTTTCTACAGTCACAACAGACATGCGTGCCCGGCTACAGAGGAAGAAGTGAACAGCACGATTTCTTTTCCTCTCCATGTAGGTTAAGATGCATGGAGGCCTCAGAAGCCCTATAACTCATATTCATTCAGCAATATACCGTCCGAGCAGGTGTTTTCTAACTTGCCAACTTTTTAAGCTTTGCAAGTCTTGCATTCTCATAGTGGCCCAGAGTCATGGTTCAATGTATGGGTTCTTGGTTCTCTTCTTGACCTGGCCACTTGCCAGCTCTGTGACCTCGGAGAGCTTACATAATTATGAACTCCCAATCTCGCTTATTAGAAGGAGGTTGCTAATCTCGCCTGGCCCTTAAGCTGGTGGGAGGGGAATGAGTAGCTTGCTGGGTGCGGTCGGGGAGGTGCCTGGCGGCCTCAAAGAACACAGCAGTCATCAGCGCGGTGGTGAGGCGAGCCCCATGCCTCAGCGAGTCCGTGCTCCTACGGAGACGATGCATTCACGCTCTGATGGGAATCAGGAGGAGCCCAGCGTGGCTGCGTGGAGCAGTGGGCGCTGATTTCTAAGCGAATGTGGCTGAGCTCGTGGACAGTCTGTCTCCAGCGCTGCCCTGACCTGAGGCTCGCTGTGATTTGCCAAGAGACCACGTACTCTGCTGTTAATGCAGCCAGTGCCCAGATGTAGTCAATAGATACAAATCGCAAAGCTTCCTAGAGTAAGACTGTGAGCGGCCTGCGCTCCCAACTTGTGGCCGTCGGTCTTGGAACACGTGCCACACGTAAGATCACAGCCTCCTCAAGGTGGGTTCCGAAAGTTTGGCTCCAAGTATTCTGCAGCCGGCCTCTGAGTGTCGCCTTTTGTATACCTTCAAGTGATTCTCTTGGGATGGATAACACTGCAACAAAAGTAAAATTCAGGTATGCATGGGACCATCGCCACAGTGCCATATTCAGTAGCTCTTCTTTTCCATGCTTCCTCTGGTCTATCTTTATAGATACGCACATGCTTTCCATGGTAGAAGATAGTCACTGAATTTTGTGTTTTTGTCCTTTCCACTTAGCCTTACTGTTTTCTTTTGATAACCAAATCTTCATGTCTGTTCATTTCAGTGCGTAGATAGCATCCCACTGAATAGACATTCCTGGTTTTCTCGTTTCCTTCTTTATGGCCAGCAGGGTGGCTTCCTGTTATAGATAGAGTAGCTCTTCGGTGTGTACCTGCACACAGCCCCTTCTCTCCTCTCCTCTGTTCCTATCCTGGGCATCAATTTGAAATGTAGTAGTAGGGCCGGAGATATAGCTCAGCAGCACAGCGTCTGACTGGCAAGCACAAGGCCCTGAGTTTGATTTCCAGTACCAAAAAAAAAAATGTAGTAGTGTCATAGTCACGATTGTGAACTTGATTCTTATTTTTATAAAGCAGTAGCTCCTTGGTGTGCAAGGCCCTTCAGAAACTGTGACCCCAGAGAGCATGGCGGGGTGGAGCTCAGAGCAGGGAGACTTCTCCAGAGGCCACTGTTTATTTTCTCAGAAATAGCTCACTGAGTATTTTGCAAGTTCCAGCGCTCTGGTCAGCCCCGAGGGCAGGGCAGCGAACAAAAAGACCAGGTTCCTGTGCTTGGAGATAGAGTCTAGTTTGGGAGTCATTGCTAATCAAACAATTATACTAATGGGTAATAAAGCACGTGCCTAATAACAGCTGCAATAATAAAATAGGGCCGTCCCAGGAGTGATCCAGGCAAGAGGCTCAGGGAGTTTTCTGCAGAAGCAACGTCAGGGTTGGATTTTGAGGCCAAACAGGGACGATAAGGGCAGCTCTAGTTCCAAGGCCCTGGCCTGGGCTGGGGCAGGGAGGGTGGGGTCACTGGGTGCAGGAGGACCTGCCCACAGTGTGGACCGAGGTATCTTCACAGCGACAGGAAGCGGTGTCCTGCAGTGCTACTCTATGCGCGGGAGAACCCACCGCGGTCTCAGGACTCTTCACTCCACCTTTCTCAGCTGCTGTAGAAACTGGCACTGAGAAACTTGTGTTGGTAGAAAGACTTCACAGTTGCTTGTTGTCTCTTCGTGCCTATTAGAAATAGTCTTTGATCTGTAATCGAGAAGAGGCCAGAGCTGCCACATTATTTTACATTGTTCCTTCAAGGGCGAGCATTCACATCAATGACTTTAAAGTCAATAAAAGACATTGCATTTCCAAGATAACTCCTGAGCCAAGCAAAGCAAAGTATTCTGGTGGACACTGAAGCTGGTCACCTCTGCAGAGACCATATAGGAAAAGCAGGTAGATTGCTTAAGCGGCTACTGCCCTCAGAGCTCCCCACCTCCTAACTTCTTCAGTGCAATATCGACCTTCTAAATGTCAGGGCAAATTAGAGCTATTTATGCCTCCATCTCCCGTGGGCTATGGAGGACTCAGAACACCCACTCTCTCCCTCCGGATGTCGATGTCCATAGAGGGAGTTGGCCACTCTGGTCCACACAGATAGACACATGTGATTAATAGGTGTGTCATGGCCACCTCACATTTTCATGGCACGTTAAATTTTCTGAGGCATTTTCATGTGTCTGGTTGTAATAAAAATCTGGTTTTAGAACTAGAATGGACATTCAGGGTCATTTGATTCAGAAATGGTTTTAATGGGAAAGGCATGAGCAGCACATAACCCCAGGCGGTATTTGGAAACTGGAAGTCATGATATTGGTCGGTCACATAATCAACGTGGTGGGTTGTGACTGGCATGAAAAAGAAACAGCAGATCAGAGAGCAGTAGGAATAGTGCGGCTTTCTGAAACCTGTTTCAGTAGCATTTGTGTTAAGCACGTATATGATTATTTGGTCACGTCATGATAAATACAGTGCCATGATAAAGTAAATTAATTATATTATTGGTTTTGAGCAAAAGCCACAGACGTGGCAAACTGTGTTCAGAATGCCCCTCGCCACCCCGCAGCCACCCAAGTCCACGACACCCTGCCGGGCTCCTCCTCTCTGCACTGAGGCTGCCTCTGGCTAGAGCAGCAATTCAGGACATATCTAAAATGGCTCCCAGAGCTGCTTAATCTACATGAATATGTTTAGAAACGCAGCACAGGTTCACACCCAAACGAGGGACAGAGGACCTCAGCACAGGGCCCGGCCTTGTAGGCTTATTGTCACCTGTGCTGAAATTGAAGCCAATGGGCAAATGGCTTATTCAGGACCACTCAGCAAGCACGAGTCGGCGTCAAAGCCAAGTCTGGACTCTGCTTTTTCGTGTTCACCTCGTCCCTGTCCTTTCCCTTTGGAACGTCTTTCCCTTTGCCTCGGGGTCTCTTCAGGCACCTATTTCTTACTATGTTAAGGAGGAAAATAGTAACATCTGTGGGTTTTAGTAATCTGACCCCCTGGCCTGGTCAGTTTTACAAAGGACACTCCTCAGCATAAAGTACTGACTTGCAACAAAGGAGCAGGCAGTATCCAGGAATGATACCGAACTGGATGTCAGAAAATCTACTTTTGAAGTTTTTAATTTCAGTGATTGTGTGATTGATTGATTTTTGGTACTAGAAATTGAACCCAGGGCCTTTGCACTGAGCTACATCCCTAGCCCTTTGCTTTTTATTTTTTATTTCTTTATTTTATTTTTTTTGTGGGTACCGGGGGTCGACCTCAGGACCTCGCGCACCAGCAGGCGCCCGTGCCACTGAGTGATATCACCGGCCCCTTTTTCGTATGTGGGTTCCAGGAGTCAAACTCAGGCCCTCACGCTTGCTGGGCAGGTGCTTACACCACTGAGCCATCTCACCGGCCCTTTATTTTTCATTTTGAGAGAAGTCTAAGTTGCTCAGGCTGGGCTCAAACTTGTGATCCTCTTGCCTCAGTGTCCCAGAGTGCTGGGATTACAGGTGTGTGTCACCACACCCAGCTAACTGTGTGCTGTTGACTAAAACAGTCTTTACATGCCTGATAAAAAATGATATTGGACTATGTTCTAGCGAAGAAGTTTTCTACCCTTAGTATTTTGAGAATCTATGAACAAATGTAATAAAGTATCTCTGACTTACTGGAAGCAAACACAGAGAGTGAAATGCATGATGTGGTCTGCGGTTGTTACTTAGTACCCACTGAATACATTCTTCTGGTGGTTTTGTCTTTTTTAGGATGTTTCAAGTTGCTTGGTGTATTCATTTGTATTTATGTTTGTGAAATGCCATCGGAATAAAACACTACCCCTTCCATTCCTGGTTACTGAGCTAACACCAGACCTGTAAGCCCCAGAGCAAGACCGGAAGTTCTGAGAGCCCTTCCTGGCCAGGGGGAGAAAGCTCACACCCAGGGCACAGAGCTCACCACCCATCCACAGGATGGGAGAGCAAGGTGGTTGTTCGAGCCGCTGTCTCCTGTGTAAGGCTGAGGTAGTGTCAGGATCTGGGACAGGAACTCTTTACCAGATGAAACTCTTAAGTCTCCCTGTCTATGTCACCGGATGCTCTTAACAGAAGGGTTTTCAGATTCTCTAGGATGTCTTCATTGCCTGTCTGACACTATGCCATGTTTACGGTAGCAACAATAATGAATACTCTGTGACAACCCGAATACCAACAGCAAAATGCCTTGCGGCCTCTTACCGTGGGAAAGGACGCTGATGTGCGGGTCCCTGCAGAGTCCACAGGTGTTTCCCTGGTGGAGACCCTGGAGGCTGGGCTGGAGGGCCTGGGACCGGGCTGGATGGAAGAGCCAGGGTCACAGTGCTTGCTTCCTCCGGTAAGGGCGCATCTGTTCACGGTGCGGCTCAGAGCCAGGGGCCGGATCTGCCTCCCGTCTGTGTCACAGAACTGCTGCAAGGCTCGGTTAGAAAAGAAAGGGACAAGTGTTTATAAGAAGGACGGTGTTATTAGTAACCTCTCCTCTTTCTATTTTGTTTTCATGAATAGAGAAAATGCATTACATTTTCACTTTGTATATAAGGCAAAATTGTAATTTGGGATAATCATTTAGGCCATAACACTGGTTTAAAGTCTTGTGCGCAGTGTACCCTAGACATTTAGTTTTCACTGCAAATATAGTAGATTCGATGTGTCCCACTTCTGGTTTTTGTTAGAAATCCAAAGCCATGTATACCCTCTTCCTCATCCTGAAGAAAGTCTCTATTTTGATTGAAACCATAGACCTTGAGTCATCTGATTATTACCCCAGCCAAAATGTACTTATTTAAGCAAAAATAAATTCTGTTGATTTCCAAAGTTAATGTTTCCCTCAGTGAGAGGCAGCGCTGTCCTAACCAGTGTCGTGCGCCTTCGAGCCTGCAACCCAGGTGACAGGAACATTCACCACGGCAGCGCTGAGCTCTCACAGCTGCTGCTGGCCAAGCCCTGAACCCCAGAGCTGTTTCCCTCAGTGGTTTCGGTGAAGAGAGCAGCACTGGGAGTCAAGGGCTGTGTCCCAGAACAAAGGCAATTGGTTTGCATTACTCTGCTTTTTGCAGTGAGAGGATAAACATCGCTAGGTGACTTAATTGGCACTCGTGGACTTTTACAGTGATTAGGAGATTAGATTCGTACTCCAGAGGGTCTCACGTAGGGTGGCTATCTTCCCCAAAATAAAGATGGAGCACATCATACTTTACCTTTTCATGTTGTAAGAAGTTAAGGGCTGCAGTCTCCATGGAGGGAAAAACACTTCTGTTTGGGCCCAGCAAACTGCAGTCCCCGTGAGGTCTGTGTTTGGCAACACAGCCTCTCTTCCCATGGGGACGCGTTTTCTCCTTGGAGATGAGCTCTTGTCACACACCTGGACTTGAGGGACTTGTCCGGCGAGAACAGCTCATCTGAGAGCTCCTCCATGTAGCCACTTTGTCAGGCAGGGTAGAGGAGTCTTTGCGTGGTAAATCCTGGTCTGGAAGGTCAGGCTACCCTTTTGTTAAGATTTTAAGCCTAGGGCTGTCCCAGCCGGTGAAATTGCAGCCTCTGAGAGTCTGGCTGCCTCATTTAATTTGCGGCGTCAGGAGAAACAATCCCTGATGAAGATGTAAACACCAGACTATTATTTACCAGTGACACTGGCTGGGAGCCCAATCGTCGGGCGTCTCCCCAACTACGTTTTAAGAAAAGACCTTCCTTGTTCCGATCCCATGAAGAATCTTCATGCCTGAGCAGGTGCTTTGTTTTGCAGCCCTCCTGGCTGGAGCTGTGAAGCATGACATCACAGAAGAGGCCTTTGTCTGCCTCAAGGACACAGTGCCCTTGAGTGGCTCGCAGTTTGCTCACACGCAGTGGGGACACAACGTGTTTTCGAAGACAGTTGTCTGGGAGTTTGCAATGCATATACGTAAGTAGTGAACGCTTTAACCAGCAACAGTGCTGCTCCTGTGGTTAAAACAAGATGGCTCGGTTGTCTTCCTTTATGAGGGAAGCATGAATCCTGCAGACATATTAAAACAGGAGGCACAGGGGCAGTGTCTTTGATTTTCTAGTGTTTAATATAAAATTGTGGAGAGAAAAGGCATAAGATTTTAAATTGTAAGCCCTGCATGGTCCGAAGGAAACCACTTAACTCCTCAGGCTCATTTTATCACCAGTAAAGGAGGTGTGACCTCTCCCTGTCTTTATTCTATGCATCAAAATAAAATTATATGTTCATAATTTTTATGTATATTAAAGCAGTACAATATTATCATTAATCTTACTGGGAGAGGCATGGCAGAATGTAGAGTAGGGTTAAATACCAATACTTGCTGCAGCAGCCAGGCATGGTGATGCACATCTGTAATCCCAGCCCTCTGGGAGGCTGAGGCAGGAGGAATGCAAGTTCAAGCCCACTCTGGGGAACTTAGCAAGACTGCTCCTCCGAGTGATGTTCTAAGCAGGCACCGGCATCCGTCTGCCCAACCTGCGCTTCCACTGCACTTTCTACAGCCCAGGCACTCTGAGCCCCATAAGTGCTTGTCCATTTCGTCCCCATAACGGCCACGTTAGGAGACATCGCCATCGTTATCTTAACTATTGTTATTTCGCGGCACTGGGAATGAACCCGGACCTTCACACGGAGCTACGTCCCTAGACACTTTTTTTATTTTTTGTCGTGAGACAGGGTCTATGTCGTTAAGTTGCTCAGGATGGGCTTGAACTTGCAGGCTTCCTGCCTCTGCCTCCCTGAGTGCTAGATTACAGGCACGCGCCACCACGCCCAGTTAGTAGGTGTTACTTTTATTCCCATTTAATGTCAGAGCAAAGTGAGGCAGAGAGAGAAGTCACACTCCCCCAGGCACACAGCCACCTGGTGATGGAACCAGGATTGCACCCAGGACCTGGGGGCGACACCCTGACAAAACCACAATGCTGTCCCTCGAAATCAGCAGCATGTTTTGGAACATGGCCCCTGCTACCCTGCAGGGAATGGCTGGAGAGGAGGTGACAGGCAGGGTGGACAGTGGGGATGTGGGTGCGAGAGTCCAGCCAGAAACAATGCACAGGTGGGGGAAGAGAGGCAGGGGACAGTCCGAGGAGGACAGGCTGGGAGACGGAGTGGGCGGGAGGAGCCTCGCTGACTGCGTGCAGCTATGAGCGTGGGCTCTTTGCTCTCCCACGCGAGGCGATTCCCTCACCACAGCAGGAAGCACTAGATGAGGGGCAGAAGGCCATGGGCTTTGAGGTGGCTGTGGACTCTGCAGCTGCGGTAGGGGAAGCGAGCTGCTCCCACAGGGCCAGAGCTAGAGGGAAAGGCCCCTGCCTGCCCTTGGCCTGGGGTCATCACAGAGGCTGTGGACAGCAGGTGATGGCCCAGAGATGCTGTGGAAACAGATCCCAGGGTCTGATCTGGTTGCGAACGTGGAGACTGAGTTCTGAGTTCACTTTGCTTGGTGGGGAGGGAGGAGAACAGGGGCTTGCAGGAGACTCTGCGGGGGCATCGGGCACAGCCCGAGGAGCAGAAGAGGCGCCCGGTGTGTGCAGCATGCACAGGGCCCTGCCTGCCTGTGGCGATGGGCTGAAGCGCGCATGCGGAGCAGCTTGAAGTCTGCCCGCTGCAGAAGTAACAGCCTACACAAGCAGGGCGAAGTGGGTCCGCATGCTGAGTGGGTGGCATACCTGGTGACTTCAAGATGACTTCTGCTGGATTCTCCTGGAGGACGCTGGGTCGTCCCTGCCTCCAACACCACTGGAGAAAGTGTCGCTCTGAGCTGTGCAGTGGGCACCCTCATGGGGTCCCAGCAGCCTTTGGGGCAGGCTGTGTGTTCCACGGGACTCACTGTCCCCTTAGAGGGCCGCAAGGTCCCTCCCAGCCAGGCCCTTGAATGACCTCACATACACAGGTTCTCCTGTCAGCGGAAGGACAGAGCATTCGGGAGTGGGCTGTGCCTGTGTCCCCTCTGGGAGGATTCCAGACAATGCTGAGTGTGGAGCAGATAGGTGTTCTGTGTCAGACAGGGTCACTGGCGAGGTCACAGCCAGGTGTGCCATGGTTCCTCCTCGTGCCGTGTTAGTTTGAAAGGCCTGTAAGGAAAAACAGGGTCACAGGGGCTTTTTGATGAACGTGTCCACCTTTGGTAATTGTAAAGCATACAGTACTGAAATGTAGCACAGGAGGGAAGAAGCCATTGCTGATTGGAAGAAGTTTAGTGTTCAGACAGGTAACTACCTCTGTCATGAATTGTTTGTCAGTGGACACATTAAATCGAGGCTTTGCTTTCCTTGTGCTCACGACTCACGCGTCAGCGGGACTGTAAGAGTGAGACCTCCTTGCAGGCGAGTATTTCAAGTGCAGTGGATTCGCGTGTGCGCACTTTGGACATGGACTGTCTCCCGTGTACTAAGAGATGCATTACCTGGCGGGGAACCCGCTGCAAAGTCTGGACCTTTTCCAGGTACACCTCTTCCTTCAGAAACTGGTTTCAACACCACGGTGAAAAGAGATGGGGTAGAATTTCTGGGAGAAAAGTAGCAAAGCAGAAAAAGTGAGATGCTGATGATGTAGGAGTGGACAAGGCGCTGGTTTTTACCCCTTCTACACAATGAGCTTCCCACCACATCAGGGTTTCAGCAGCACTGACTCCCATCCCCTTCTGTGGTGGCCTGGTGACTGGCTGGGTGGGACATCCCCATGGCCTTTCTCCCAGGCCTGGGGCCTGGTGCTGTCCCGTCATTTCTGTTCTCCTCCAGGGGCTCCTGGGCCTCCCACAGCCACTGTGCCCAGCAGGAGGGCACAGATGTCCTTGTGGCCAGGCAGAGTTGCTCCCCACCCCTTTAATTTATGCCAAAGATTGCAACGTTTTTGAATTTTTGCATGAAATTCATATATGTTACCTAGAAAAATTCAAAGAACAAGAATTTGAATAGAAACACTTTTATTATGTTGCATTTATGTGCTGCTCCAACAATGGAACACTAGGCATAAAATGATTAATGTCGAACTCACCCAAGTCGCCGCCCTTGCGTGCTGTCAGACAAGCAAAACCTCTAGACTGGGCAGATCCGGGGAGTTGTCATCCCTGCACTCCAGGGGCTGGCCGAGAGGACCAGTGAGTCCTGTGGCCTCTTGGGGGATAATCGCCCACATCTCTGGAGGTCGATTGTCGGGAAGGACGCGTAGGCTCTTTCCAGGTGGACCGGGTGTGGGACTCAGTCACTTAGGAAGAGCCGTGTTGCCTGGCCTGTGCCGGGAGCCAGCTGCTGAGCAGCCCGTGTGGTGTCTCGGTGGTGTCTCCCTCCGTGTTGATGTCTTCCAGACCTGACAGAATCACGTGATTGCAGCTTTTTAAACATTGTCCTCTAGCTTCTTCCTTTGGTGTTGCCCGAGGGCCCGAGCTCTGGTAGATCCAGTGCTGGGAACCGGCGGTGACCAGTGCGCCCAAGCTGCTCCCCCTTGCATCTGAGTGCCGGCTCTCAAGGCTCCTTTCTAGTGCAGAGATTTCTAGAGCAAGGAAATGAAAGTAAGATTTAAACCCAAATAAATTTCCTGTCAACCTCTGCAGAGAACACTTAGACGCATCCAGTGAAAAGTATTCTCTGGCTATTGTCTGATGGGTTCTTCCTAAATTGAATGGCCTTAATTAAAAAGGATATTTAAGAAGTTTCCCAGGGAAAAAACCCAGCAGGCGACAATTGTCTAAGACTATTCGATGACACTAGCTTCTCAGTGAGATCTCACTAGCTTGGGAAGGTTTCCCTCTTGGTTTTTGCTTATAAATTATAAAGTTTGAGAGAGAGAGAGAGAGAGAGAAGAGAGAGAGAGAGAGAGAGTGCTTTGGTTCTTTGTTCCCATTCACATCTGCTTTCCTGGGTGACTCAGGTGAGGGCTTGATTTACCCAAGATTTAAAATATTGTTAAGGCTAGGTGAGAATATTGTCTAGGTAAGTTTTGAGAAAGACTCTGTGATGCTTTTCTTAGGAAGAAGAAAATGAACCGTGATGCGTGGGTTGAAATCACCTCTATATTTTGCTAGTAGGGTGTCCGTGTCACCACGCTGTAGTGATTCCACAGAGGGAATGAGGCCACGTGCCCGATGGAGGTGACCAGCTCAAGCTCGTTAACTAGCACCCGGCACATGCCGCTGCCTTTATCACCTGCAGTGCTAGGTTAACAGTGCTGACCTCAGACAGTTGAATGACTGACGAAAGTGCTTGAGGAAAGTACTCATGCACATTCTTTTCTAAATCATGTCTAGTCCATAATCCTCCGACACTCCGATTGTTGGTTTTGCCTAACTGCAGTGTGAGGAGGAGAAGGCCCAGGGAACGCTGGTTACCTGAGGGACAGTTTCTCCCTCTCTCCGCTCCCTGGGCTCCCCAGTTCCCATCTCTGTCAGACGCTTCCTACTGACCAGACCTTTTCTTCTGCATTTATTTCTTCTCTGCCTTTTCTTCTGTGATTTTCCTGTACATATCAGAGTCCCTTTAGCAGGCCTCTCTTTCCCTGTCTCACTCTCTGGGCGTGCACGTCCACTCCTGTGAACGCCGGCTCAGGGGCGTTCTCCTGCTACCTGGTGTGATGCGGGGATGGCAGGGCTGCTAGCAGAGCTGAACTTTTTCCAATTCGTGGTTTCCATCTGAACTGAGCAAAAGAACCCCGGGCTGATTGGCAACAGAGGACTTTAACACTCACCCAGTCATCTCCTAAGCACTTCCTGTCATCATCCCAAGATTTACACCGTGAGGGGAGTTGCTCCAACCTTCCCAGAGCACATATGGGGGTGCTGTCCACAGTGGGGCTCACGTCCACTTGGCTCCAAGTCCAGAAACATGGGTCTTGTTCATTCTCAGACCTCTTGGTCTCTTGAATCTCCTGTGACTAAGTCCAGCTGCTTATTTCCCAGAAGGCCCTCCTTGAATAGCCCTTCCTTCTCCCCAGTTCCAGAGCCATCGCAGTAGTTTAGAGCCTCGACTCAGCCTGGAGGGTTGAAGTAGCATCCTGACTGTTCTCTGTCTCCAGCCTGCACCCCTCCCATCCACCCCACCACCTGTGCTTTTTAATGTAAACATCTCCATACTTCTTGGTCTTGCCTGGCACCCTAATTACAGCTGTCACCAAGCCTCCTGGATAAGGTACCCCCGATTCGCATGTATTTGTTCACTAATAAATAATTCAATATCCATTACTCCATAAATATTTATTACCAAAATACAAATGAATAGAAATAGAAATTAATGATGGAATTAAGTAAATATGTTGAGTTTTTTTTTTTTTATATGCAGGTACCGGGAGTTGAACTCAGGACCTCGCTCTTGCCAGGCAGGCACTTATGCCACTGAGCTACATCACTGGCCCTATATTGAGGTTTTAATATTGGCTTCCCACCCTCCAGCACTGAATAGAACAGAACTGGGGGTGGTGGCTGCACCTGCTGTGGAGACCTCTGAGCCATTAGTCAATTCTGAAGTCCTTACCTGTGTTCCCTGACCAGCTGTCTCCCTGTCCTGTCACCGTTGGCCTTGACACATGCAGTGGGTGCCATGTGCCAGCCCTGCTGAGCCACCGAGGTCCCCAACTGCAGGCCTGGGCCCTTCTGTCCTCGTGGCTTGGAGCACCATTCCTGGCCTTGTCTTTGGTGACCATTTATTGAAATTTTAAGGCTCAGCTCATGAATCTCATCATCTAGGTCTTGAGCGTTTCACAGAGATTCTACTGGAGCTCGCCCACTGCTGCGCTGTCCCGCCTTGCTGTGCCCGGCCCTGCCCCTGGCTTCACTCCCCACCTAGTGACACACTCCCCGCCCCACCCTGGGTCTTGGTATCTTTAGCACCTAATTTATTTCAGATAGTATCAACAGATAATAAATACTCATGGAAGGGATGAGTTTCATAATTCCATACATCCTACCCTACATTCCATAAGTCCTAGCTTGTGCATCGGGTACCAAACACACAAGTCCTGGGACAAAAGTTTCACATCAAAATGCATTAAATGCTGAATTCAAGGAGTTTCAAAGAGACCAAAGTACCAAGGCATGGCTGGAGAAGGGTTGTAAAGGGGCACGGATAAGGCTATGACAAACCGACAGCCAACATCATATGGAAAGGGGAAGCTTAAGGTTCTTCTAAGATCTGGAACATGACAAACATGTTACTCACGGTCCTCCTACTTAACATAGTTCCTGAAGCTTTACCCAGGGTACTTGGGCAAGAGAAAGCAAAATTGAATAAAAACAAGAAGAGAGGAAGCCAAAGCCTCCCTGTTTATAGATCATAGGATTATATATATGGGAAAACCTCAAGACTCCATCAAAAGACTTAATCTAAAAATTCGGTACAGTCACATGACATGAAATTCATGTACAAAACTAAGTAGCCATTCTGTAATACTGAATTTTTTGAGGGAGATATGAAAGCAATCCCATTCACAGTATTTACAAAAATGAAATACCTAGGAATAAGTTTGACAGAGGAAGTAAATGTCCCCTACAATGAAAATTATAAAACTCTTAGAAACTGAAAAAGATGAAAAAAATGGAAATCCTGCTGTGTTCATGGACTAGAAGAAATAGTACTTTTTAAATGTCATTATAAAGCAATGGCAGCAAAGGAAACAATCAACAGAGCGAGGAGAATCCACAGGATGGAAGAGAGTATCTGAAAACTATCTTCTTTGCCAGTTAGAAAACTCTTCTCCCCTCCCTGCCTCCTGACTGGGATATTTTGAAAGGCCCGTAGTGAAGTCCAGCTGTCTTTCTCTCTGGTTCTGCGGTCTGCTGCTGAGGGCCTCGGCTGTAATTCCTGGTCTGACTTACGGAGCTCTTCGCTGCAAGACCTCTGGAGCCCCGGGCTCTCTGTCGTCTTCCCGGGATCCGGACCAAGGGCCTCGCTGTGTTCTTTTTGGAGTCATCGTGTTTCTGTGCGTTTTCCTGTTTCTCGTGCACCCACGTTGGATTTGCCCATCTTGTGGGCCAAGCACCTCTGTGACTTACACAGTGCCTTCCTGGTGACGGGATTTCCTGAAAGTAAGTCTTGGATGTGTTGGCTTGGATGGACTCTGGCTTTGGTTCCAGTGAGGCACTGCAGTGTGGGCTCCCTGGGATTAATGACTATGGGAGCAGCGCGTAACGTGGGAGGGTTGAAGAGCCCCGTGTGTGGGGCACATGGCTGGGGACCCTCTTCCGGCTCAGGCAGACACAGCACACACAGCAGTGACGCTGGCTGCCCACGGTGCCTTCACCCTGATGACAGAGCTGGCACCGGAGGCTCCCAGACGCTGTGGGAGACCCCGAAGCGCCAGACCACACTGCATGGGAAGAGGTGGGGGGACCCCAGCAGCCACTTTGGCACTCCCCCACCCCTGACAGCAGTGTCCCCCAGACACGGGCTGGGCCCGGCTGGGCGCTGGGACCTGCAGCCTGGCAGGGGAGCGCATCTCCACATGTGGCCTGAGCTGGCACCGTTGGGGACTGAGTGGCTGCCTGCTTCATTCTGGACGTTGGCAGAATCCACACATGGCTGACCACACTCTTGGTCACAGGGGACAGTGCCCTGATCACTGGGTTTCCGAGGGCGACACTCCTCTACTCTGAGGCCACCTCTCTCCTCGATGCAGAGGGCGACTGGGGTTGGTGCGGGCTGGGTTGGGGCTGTAGGGCTGTAGCCCCACACTGGCAGTAGATGTCTGCGGGGAACTGGAGCTGGGGTACATAGGGGCGCCTGACCCCTCGAGCAGCGTGAGTCAGACAGGAATCCCCCATGCAGACAGTCCCCCTTGAAGCAGCCAGGGCCCAGAGGCTTCGGGAGGTGTTGTGAGCACAGCCGCCGTGCAGACCCGGGTTGTCCATGTGACGCATGGCCTGGACCCGTCCCGGCGGCTTTGGTGGCCGATGTCCCTGCTGTGTGTACCGGGCTCTTCTGTTCCCTCTCCCCTGCAGTGTACCGCCTCTCGGCTGCTGCTGAGCTGGACAGCAGCACTGGTGCCCATTCCTCATCACTGCTGCTGTCCCAGGCCCCAGGTCTCACAAGCTCCCCTCTGTCCCTCGCTGAGTCCCAGCGCCACCCCTCCCCATGAAGCCAGCTCAGCAGCACTGCCCTGGTTCTCTGTGGTGTACAGGAGGGTTGTCAGGTGTCCATCCAGCTGTGTGCAGGGCACCCAGGAAGGGACAGCAAGGATGGTGTAATAAACACGCCACCTCGGTGCGCGGAGGGAAGAGGCCGGCACCTTGCTAAGGAAGCCCAAGAGTTTTAGAGTGCTCACCCTGCTCTCGGGGCATTTCTAGGGATGACCACTGGCATGGGTGAAGTGACGTCCACACAGCCAACACTCGGCCTCTGTCCTGAATTCTGGGCCCCGGAGCTGGGCAGATGTTTAAAAATTTAGCACCTAGTTGGGAACTATTGATTTGAAGTAATGAAGAAATCCATAGAGGTTTCATTTGGATTTATGTTGTGTTTGTTGTTTTGAGAGAGAAGTGGGAAAGTAAGTTGCATGTTATCTAAAGTAAATTGCATAGAATAACTTCTCACGATGTGCTAATTGTGATCTGGAGCTCCAGTGTTTCTTCTGAGTTCTTCTTCCGAGCTCCGTGCTCGCACCTCCCTCCGTATTTGCGGCTGTGTGGGGTTCATCGGTGTACACACTGTCCAGGGTGGGAAGTCCCAACTCAGAGCTGGCTCCTAAGCGGTGGCTTGAACATCAAAGAGAGCTTGCTCTCAAAGCATCTTCCCAGAATGTGCGAGGGCTCCAACCACGCAGAATCCTCGAGCTCTGTCCAGGCACATTAAATCAGATTTTATTCACATGGCATGGGAGTTTGCATTTAAATACCATTCCCATAAGATTCTTACGTACACTGAAGTCTGAGAAGCATTTAATAAAGACTCGATAGAGTTTGGTTGTTGCACTGATATTCAAGAACTTAATTCTTTCTGAGCGATAAAGACACCTTATAATAAATTCAGGTTTGACTAACATTACATTTGACCTTAAACATCCCTGCTCTCTCTTTCCATTCTTTTCATATTTTGGAACCGCTACCCTCGATGTCAGAAGCACAAGCAGGAAAAAGATAGATGTGTCAGTAGGCAGGAATGTATATAGAAAAGCGTTTGTGACACTCTCCGATCAGTACATTGTATTGGATCATGTAGGGGTAAAAATCCACATTAGCCCCAGCAAGGCAAAGCCAAGTCATCTCTATGGCAACTTGTAAAACTTAAAATCCAAAGAACGAGGCTGGCTAGTGACTATCAGCAATGGAGAGCCGCCGAGCAGCATACACTTCGTATTTATGAATTTGTTTAATCCTCACGATAGCCACGAGAAGTGCGCAGTTTTATTCCTGTTTTATAGACAGGAAACCGAGGCTAGGAGGGGTCAAGGAACTTGGCCAGAGGTCTCTAGTTTTTTTTTCTTTTTGTTACATAGCTACGTTTCTCCCTTTCCCTTTGTTTAAGAGTGTCAGCGATGGCAAAGGCGGACAGCTAGCGGAGACCTTCGCCTCTGCGGGACACTTCATGTTCATTTGCTGTTAGCGGCTGACTTTGTGCTGGCCCTCTTCAGTTTAACACAGCCGTGCTTTAATTCTGCAGTAATTTCTCATCTCTGACAACCGAAGACGATGTCGGGAATCGAGTGTCGACTGACGCTGCAGGTTTTAGGGAACACTCCCTAAGTCCACCTCTAGTGTCCGTCTACACAGCAGGGCAGGACTAACTGGAAAGTCACATGTGGGTCTGGACTCAGTGCTGACAATGGACACCACGTGTGTCCTCTGAGCCGGAGCCGCTCAGGGCGCGCAGGCCGCAGCCCATGCCGTGCTGGCAGACGCTTCTGGGTCCAGACTTTTAGGAAACTGCTAAGGAACGGCAAACGCATTTCTTCACAGAACGCTTTCCCAAAGCTCAGGTTTTTATGTAACAGCATTTTAAATACATCACCCAGGGGACTTTCACACGTTCCCACCAGTGAGACGTGTGTGACTGTCCCATCTGGTGGCTTGCATCACCCAGTGGGACTGTCCCACGCCACCTGAGGGGACAGTCGTGCATGTGCCGCTGGTGGTACAAGATACCCAGCAGCAGGACGTAGGAATCATGGCCCTGTGGTGCCGTGTTGATGTAATCGTGTGGAGAGAGCCCTGTGTGTCTTTTCTGCACCCCACCCCACCCCCATGCGCATGTGAGGGAACTTAGGAAACTGAGCCTCTACCCGAAGCTGCAAGGCATGAGCAGTGCCCTGGGTGAGCTCAAGGTCCTTTCTGACGAGTTTCCTCCCATGATCACTGTACTTGCATCACTGCACTTGTCTACCTCGTCTCTCAATCCGGACTCTGGTGGGCACCTGGATCAGAAATGACTGTCGGGAGTCGACTTGGGAGCTCAGGTGGGGATCCTGAGTCCACTTGACAAGGTTCAGTGTTCTACCCCGATGTCACAGCCACCTGATCTCTGGAGGTTTTATGGTGTTGACACCGTGATATGGAAGACCAGCCTGTTGTCGGGGTGTCTGGTGTATGGCTGACTCGGGACAGGTCTGGTTTAACTCCAGAATAATTCCACGCTGTTCATATCCACTGTGGCCCTTTTCACTTTCAAAAGCGTCCTGGTTGAATAATAAATTATAAGGTAACATCGTTCCTCATAATACTTTTAGGAAGTATATATTGGTTTCCTTATCTCGCAGCTGAGGACGTGGGAGCCAGCTTCACAGGTCAGGCAACTTGCTGAGGCTAGCAAGGAGGGGAACTAGGAGGGAACTTAGCTGTTTGGTGCCAACCCCTCTCCCCGCTTCTGTGCCACAGTACTGGTGATTGAAGCCAGAGCCTCTGCGCTGAGCTACATCACCAGCCCTTTTCAAAAATTTAAAACATGATCTCACTACATCACTAGGAAGTCCAAGCTGGGCTTGAACTTGCAATCCTCCTGCCTCGGCCTCTGGAGTGCTGGGATTACAAGTACCTGCCACCCTGCCTGGCCCCAAACCCATGTTCTAAGTGACCACTCCTCCAGGACGTCTTCTCCCAGGGAATGCGAGGAAAGAATTTCTTATCTCATACCCTTTGTTCTTAAATGCAGAAAACCTTCTCCCCTCAGACACTTTCCTTTACATTACTCTCACAGGTGGTTCCCCTGGCTCCGCCTGGCTGGCCAGGAGGCTGTGATTGTTACTAGAGGTGCCTTTGCCCTTCATTCGGCCTCTGGGGCTGGAAACCGGGCGGGCAGCCGCACAGGAGGGGCGGTGCAGGGCGGCGCGCTTCCACGGTTTCTGCATCCCGCAGAAGCAGGTGCGGTCAGGGCAGTGCCCAGCTGTGCAGTGCTGGGCTGAGGGGACATTAGGTGTCAGCGAGGTAGATGGCGCTGTAGACCATTCGCGAGCCATCACCATCCTGAGAAGAAAGAGGGCTCGATCCGCAGAGCAGGACTCTGAGGGCCCTGCGCGCGGGACTCCGCACGGGCTACGCGGCTGCGTGGACAGAGTGGGCAGCTGCGGGTGGGGATGATGCTGCGGCTGTGGGTGGGGCTGTCGTGGCCCCCACCCCACAGCACCGGAAGTGGATCCCCACAGCTGCCCACCTGCTCACCTGGTGTCACTCAGAAAGCAGCTGGATCTTGAGCGGGGACCCCCGAAGGTGGGGAACTCTGCTCTTCCTTCTCTCTCCCTCATCAATCCTGCCCCACTCATGCATCAGTTATCGTCGCACACCCGAGCACTACCTGGGCTAGGCCAGTAGTTCCCAAATGTTGGTGCCTTTTGGAACACTGTGGGATCTTTTAAAAGTACTGATCGCTGCCCCTCTGTCAGCCTAGACATTCTGATTTAATTGGCACGGGGTATCAGCACTGTTTTTAAAGTGCTCCTGGATCATTTTAATTTGTAAGCAGTGTGAGAGGCATGGGCTGGCTCTTGGTCAGGAGCCAGATGACCAAAACCAACTGATACTTCAAAACCCTCAGTGAAACCAGAGAGTGAAACTCTCAGTGAAACCGGGAGAGCCCTCCACTCCCACCGGAGGTAGAGAAAATGCTTCAGTACAGTGATCCACAATGTTCAGTACATTCAGGGAATATAAAATAAGAGTTGCTGAACTTTACAGTCTTAGAGTGCCTGGTGTTTTTCTGAGAGGGTTAAGGAAGAGCACAGCAGAGAGCAAATAAGATTTCAGGAGTGCCTTGTATTTCTGTGAAGTGCGAAGTGTGAAAAACATGTCTGTCCTGCGTGCAAAGCACTAGGTAGGGCGCTAGGTGGGAACAGAGCTAGTTGCTCCTGGACGAGCAGCTCACATCAGTGGCTTTCGGGGGCTGGGGCTGCTATTATATCGTGCTTCAGACTTGGATGTGATGGGAGGATTTCGAGAATCTCCTTTCTCTTCAGAGTCACATGGTTCAGTGACCAGAGGTCGCTCTCCGTCGGTGTGACGTAAAGCAGGCCCTAGGTCTGAGGGCAATGAGAATTCGCCGGGTTTCCTTGTCAGCCAGGACGAGGCAGGGGAGCAGGGGGTCAGCTGAGCCCGTAGGCAGCAAGGCGAGGCCTCCAGGGGTCTCCCCACAGGGCCCCCCAGAGTCCAGGCACATTAGCGGTTCCTGTCCAACTCAGCCCTCAGCCCTTAGACCTAGGATATTTCTGGAATAGCAATGTCAAGGCATCACCCAAGAGCAATCCAAGACGAGCAAAATAAAGATTTCGCTTTGGAAAGTCAAATTTAGGAAAGAATAGTCAGATTTTCTCCTCAATGTTTTGGTTTCTGTTTAAGAGAAGGCCATTCTAATTCTCAAACTTAAGGTAGACACTTTAGATGCATAATTACTATGCTGTGGTCACATTTATAATTCAAAAGCTTCTAATAACTACACTATATGCTTCCAGTCATAGATGGAATGATAATTTGCTGTTAAGGCTATCATAATTTATGGTGATACTATAGTTAAGATTAAAGGTCAATGCTAAGATCAAAATGATTGAGAAACTAAAATACATTCACGGTCCAGTTATAACACTAAAAAGATGAGCCGGCGAGGCCATCTGAAATCCAACTCATGTTTTCCTTATGACATTTTTTTGAATATAAGGAAATATCTGGACTGTATGTGTTCAGTCACAGAAGCACCTAAATATTAGTGCCATTAAGTGTGGACAATTTCAGACAAATGTGTATTTCGAGTGTAAATTAACTCAATATCTGCAGTTATATATTGTATTTCCTCCGAACAGAGTAAGATGCTGAACTGCTTTGTGACGATTTTGACTTTTTTTCTATGATGTCAAAGCTATATTTTTTCTGTTACATATATATTCACACATATTCTAAGTAGGAAAAATGCCATAATGGAAAAACAGAAACCTAGAGATACATTTTTTAACATCAAGCACGATAAATTAAGGAATACAAAATTATGAGAGATGGGGTGAGTAGGAGATGTGACTTTTCAGCTGCTGTAGTCTCATTATTTCATTGGAATAAAAGGGAGGAGGAAACAAGAAAAGTTGAAACCGCTCCAGCCGGAACGATGTGGGTAATTAGAGCAGTCTGCACTTGGCCGAAACAACAAAGCAACAGGGCTGTGGGGATCCCATCCCCAAACATTTACATCGTGTAGCGCATCCTCTGCAGAAATGTGGGGGTGTGGGGTGGTGGCTGCAGCTGGGGACACAGGGAGCACAGAACAAGGACGGGGGAGTCCGGGGCTCAGCATCAGAGGCTTTCTAAATCCCGGCCAGCTTGGTGGCCCCACCATGCCACTCAGGACTAGCAAGGGATGGGCTGCTCACAGGTACTCGCTGCCTACAAGACAGAGGCTCAACGCTCAGCGCGGAATCCTTGGAGCGAAACGTGGGGACACCATCTTGATCCAAACTCCGGTCCCAACTCTTAGGTTATGATGCCTGGGGTGGGGGCGGGGCCAAGGAGAAGCCAGGGTGTTGAGGAGGATGTCACTGAGGTGAACGTCTGGGGGCTGTGCCCTTTAGCAAGTGAGAGGGGGAGGAGAAGTGCATGGATTGGGACAACACCAGGGTCTCGAGGGGATGCACAGCTGACTGAGCCTGCAGCTTCCTCCCCAGAGCTCGGTCTTCTGAAGGAGCCGTTTCTCATGATTGCAACTCGGTCTCAGAGCTCTCTGACCAGAGGCGGAGGAGCCTGGAGCTTACCTCGTGCCTCCAGAGCACCTCAGAGAGCAGGAGTGGGAGAATCTCTCCCTTCACCCCAGCTGACCGGTCTCAGGATGTGGGGTCAAGTTTCCAGAATGAGAACAGCCTCAGCCCCAGACAGCTGCAGACAGGCCCGGCAACAGCCTCTGCCCGGCCATCCCTTCACCTTCCAAGTGTCAAGCGGACTCAGCCGGGCTCCACCCGACTGCCTAGTTGAGGTCCCTCTTTTCCTCCTCGTTTCCTCCATTGCCCAGATGGGAGTAGAGAGAACATCCGCTCTCACGTGGTCGCTTTTCAGCTGGTCTTGCAGCCGTCTGTACCATGCGACAGCGCTGCTGCTCCAAGGGGAATTAGAAGGCGTAGGGTCCCGCACCCACTGTACGATGAGGAAACGGGTCCCGACTCGCAGGAAGTCGCCCCAGCCTTCCTTGGGGGGGGTCCTCCTTTGGACCAGGAAGATTCCCACCGTGCTCCCACCCCAGGCCCCTGCTGCCTGTGCCTCCCCCACCCCTCGGCCTCGCTGGGCTCCTGCTGAATGCAGTCCCAGCACCCCACCCTCTGCCCACCCTCGCTGCAGTTCCCTTGGGCTCTCCGTCCCTTCTTATTTTCAGGGCTCAAACAATGACTTCGTGACTCAGTTTGATAATTGTTTGCAGTGTTACCGGCAGTGCTTCGTGTATTCAGTTTCACAACAGAGAACAGATCCAAGCCTCAGTGTTAAGGTGGAAACTCGTGTGATGTGGGCAATGCGGGATGAACACAGTGCATCCCAGGGCCGCGTTCTCATCAAGCGCGTTTCTGTTTACATTTTCCCGTGGCCTTTACTGAGGCACCTGGGCTGGGGATCACTGTACTAACATGACATTAAAGAGGCAACTCTTTACAAAGTGTGTTTTAGAAAAGAAAAAATGTGACATTTTAATCAATGCAACAAGGTGGCTGCAAGGCAGTGTTTAGGACTCCCTGGGTATTATTTTTCTCATATTTTTTAAAAAAGTTACGGTGTATATTAAAAGAAAGCAATGTGCTCCCCCTGCGACCTGGCTTCCTGCGGACCTGGTTCCAAGCTTGTGCCGTCTTCCCCCATTCTGCGCAGTTTCTAATGCTCGTTTCCTCCTGGACCAGACCCGAGTCTGGGCCACTCTTCATGGGCACTTGGGCAAGAAGGAGCCAAAGTCTTGGTTTCCTCCCCCGCGCAGTGCCCTGTGCTGCCCTCGGAGGCTGCGGTCCTGAGGAGACTCCTCATGGACAGGGCCACCACGATATCGCCTCCCTCGGTGGCCTGGGCCTCACAGGGTGGCAGGAATGGAACCAGAGCGCGGCTATTCTTTGAGACATTTTTTGTGCTCTTAGTCTTGTTCAGTGTTTAAACTTCTAATGAGAGGCTTTTGAAATGAGGGACCCAAGAGTTACATCCTGGAATGGACACAGAAGCTGACAGGAACGCCGCTCTTCCTTGGAATTGCTGAGCGTGTGCTGACGCAGTGTGAAGGAAGTGGTCTGGAAATGACACTGGCGACTGTTACCATAGTAACCAACCACTCTGACAGCCCAGATCCCAAAGCAGATTTTTGATGGAGGAGCACGATTTGGCCGGTGTGATCTTAATACCCAGTCTTTCATATTGGTTTCCACTCACCCAGACACACAAGTTTTCCTTCAAATCACATGTGATAGACACTTTCATTTTCTCTGGTCACCTTTCTCCAGCTTTGCATGTACTGAAATACCGTCCCCACATGTCTCCCCTAATTTTATACATACTGTAACAGGTGAAAATATAACGTGGGTATTGTAGATAATTAATGGGTGATGGGTACATTATAAAATCACAAAATGTGGAAAGTTGTTCACGGTGTGTGTGTATGTGTTGTGTGTGTGTGTGTATGTGTGCGTGCCTGTGTCCATGCGCATGGATGCATTCCTTTGTGTAAAATGCACAGATGGGCAAGCTCACCTTTTGAATAACTGCATGCATCCCTGGGGTTGAGCTGCAGCCCACGGCCCGTGATGGAGTCCCTACAACTCCCAGGGGTGCTCTGGACCTCAAGGCAGGGCTGCAGGGCCCTCTGCTCCACCCACCTCTTGCCCACCTGCCCAGCTCCTGGCACAAATCTCCTGAGGCTTATGCACTGTTTTCCTGCCCCAGGGCCCGGCTCGGGCAACCTTCCACCTGAATTGGTTATCGTTCCAAAACCTGCTCAGCGACAAAGAGCGCTCCAGCAGCTGGGGAGCTAGATCTTCCTTCTGAAAAACACTGCCCTCACACGTCTCCAGATGGAGGCTGAAGGCGAGCTTTGTCATGACAGTGCCTCAGCCCCAAAGCCTGGGAGGCCATGCACTATAGTTAAGAGCAGGCTGAGAGCCAGAGACAGGGTGGGTGAGAGTTTAGAAACTGCTCGGTTCCTGATTTCTTACTGTGTGACAGCTCTGAGCCTTCATTTTCCTAAGAGTAAAATAGAGAAAGCTAAGGTTGCTGAGAATGTATTAAATTGCTTATTGTATGTAAGTGCCCAGTATACAAGGTAGTTATCTTTGCTGCTATAACAAAATGGGCATCCCTGGAAACCTTGCAACTCCTTTTCTCCCTGCCACACACCTGAGATGATCCACGTGAACAGGACTTTCTGTAGCAGCAGGAGACAGCTCCGGCCAGCCTCCATGTCACGGATTCACATTACAAACCCCTTTCCTATGGGTCACTCTATCCTCTCATCTTTAATGCTTTTTTTTTTTTTTTTTGCATTCCTTTCCTTCTGTTTATATTATCAAACTTTAGAAGTTGCCAAGTTAATGAGTTACATGTTTCTTTGGAGAGATTGGCCCCTTTTTATCTTCTTTGAGTAAATTAAAACTTTGGAAGCTTGTCACCATTAGATGGTTTGCACTGTTTTTAATCTCTGACATTGGTGACAGCACTAATCCTGGACCCCTGCCTGCATCTTCTGTAAACTCTGGTGCCGAGTCCTATCTGACAGCGCTGAGCATTTACTGGCTTAAGTCATATCATTTTCCCACTCTAACAACTTTACAGAGATTATCAGAAAGATACATGAGTCATGACATGGGGACTAGAAAGGACAGCAAAGATGGAAAGATGCTATTCTGCTAATAAGTTTTGTATATTTCTATCTGAAAATCCTGGCAATCTGAGTAAATATCCTTACACATTCACTATCTCATTGTAAAGTTATGGTTTCTTTCAAGCCTAATTGAAATAATTTCAAGCAACTGTTTTGAGTCCAAACCACCCCATACGCTTCGGCAGAGCTCGCGTGCGATCGCGTACTCAGGCCACTGGAAACCTGACGCCCGCAGTGCGATGGGCGGACACGGTCACCACCTCAGCGGGGCTTGTCCTCTCTCCACGTGGACGTCTGGATGTCCGATGCTGAAGTCCTCTCAGCGCTGCCCTAGCAGCTGCCCGGCTGGAAGAGTCCTCTGGCATTAGTGAGGAGAGGCGATGAGAGGGAGCAAATGCCAAGGTGTTTCATGTCTTTTTCCCTCAGACATGAGAGGGGAATCAAGGGGCTGAGGCTTTGCTCTAATTAATTCCTTCCCAGGGTAGAATGGCAGCCCTCACCACAGCCCCTCAGGACCACATGAAGGGAATCACTAACAAGAGTTCCTCCACAGCTTTGAAACGTCGTACAATTCCCAGTGCTTAGAAATCAAAGGTAGCCAGGGGTGCCCCTTGCGAGGAAATCAGGATGTATCCCTGACTTTCTGTCATGCTTGAAAATTCCACATTGTCTTGAGGAGATCAGAATGCTGATTTTCTAAACTATGGAAGGCGGGTTGGTTTTATGGCCCTACTGTCCGGCTCTGGCCTCGAAAGAGTGCTTGCCTTATTTATTTGCCAGATACAATCCTATATGTCTACCATGCACAACAGGATGTTTTGCAGCATTGTGGGTTCCACACGCCCGAATGCAACCGACCTCGGGTCACAAGCGCCTGGGAGAAAGCCCCGGTGTGTACTGAAGAGGAACACACCCTTGCTCTTGGCATTATTCTCCAAGCAATACAGTGCAGCACCTGCTCGTTCACATAGTATTTGCACTGCTCGGGCGTTGTGTGTAACCTAGAGAGGGTGCATGTGCACAGGTGACCTGAAACACCACCCACTCGATTTCGGAGATGAGCATGCATGGATGTGGGTATCTGTGGGATTCCAGGCACTGACAGCCCTTCGATACCAGGTTCCCAGGGGCGACTATATACACACGTCATGGAAAGGCTAAATCTAAGTAGCATAGGCATCACCTCGCATGGTTGTAAGTTTTGTTATAGGAACACTTGACACCCACTCTCTTGGCTTGTTTTCAAGAACACAGTACACTGCCATTTGCTGTAGCGGCCGCCGCACTACCTAATAAACCTCTTGATCTCGTTCCAGCGAGGGTTTTGTCGCCTTTGACCCACCTAAACTCCCGGCCTCTGGTGACCACCGTTCTGCTCTCTAGTGCCCGAGACCAAGTTCTGCAGATTCCTCGCGGGAGTCTGCGCCTGGGTTATTTCACTTGACATCTTCCAGTCCAGCGCCTCACAGTGAGATTTCATTCCCAAGTGGAAATCAGAAGCGCCAGCAGAGGGCAGGCGTTCGCCAGGAGAAAGGCTCACATCAGGGCAAGGGGAACACGCACAGTTGTGCGGAGGACTTTATTTTAAAAGATTTCAAATTAAAATTATTAAAATCCCTCTGCTGTGAGATGACTTTCATTGCTGCCTTCATTGTTCACCAATATTGCACTCAGACTTCTGCTGTTTAAAATACGAAAATAAAAAGTTTTCAGCGTTGGGGAAAGAGCATGACACAATGCCATGCACTGAGCTCTCGATTAAATCCCGCCCACCTGGGCTTGAACCCTGGAGCTGTGAGACCTGAAGCAAAGGTCTTGACTTCTCTGAGCTTCAGTTTCCTCATCAGTAAAGTGGGTACGAAATGCGCCTGCCACTCTGTGTCGCGGAGCCCGCTGTGGGATGACACGTGAAGAATTCACCTCAGCCACGGCCACAGGGGAAGGCTCCCTCCGCTCCAGAGAGATGGACCCGCCAGGCCTGGAGCCAGGGCTGAAGTTCACCGTTCAGGACCTAAAGTGACTAGGAAAGGGTCAGGGAATTGAGTGTTGCACCTGGGGAAAGACTAGAACAGTTTGGGTGGTTTTAGATCCAGAAGTGTGGCTTACAGCCAAGCCTGCATGTGGGGACAGAGAGACTGTCGCATGTCTCCTAAGGGAGGAGCATCTCTTTTGGAGTTTGGCCAATCCAAAGCAGTCACTGTCCGGGGAGAAATGGTCTTGTCATTGCTCATCCATAGCCAGGAGGCTAGACAAGGGGCACCCAGGCAGAGCCAAGGGAGATTATGATTTCAGGAAGAAAAATCAGACAGGACTACCGTGTTTACGGACTGAAACGAAGACCGTGAAATCTCAGGAGCAACCCGTCTGTCCTCCTCCATCCTGAAGCGTGTGTCCCAGGATTGCTAAATCAGACAACTGGATAAAAGGTTTTGGAAGCAATTAATAATTTTGCCAGGATGCTGATGCTCTCACTGCAAAGACTCAGGGTGGCGGCTCTTGCTTCCTAAATCCTGACTGCTCAGGGCAGGTGTATGTCAGGTCAGAATCGTGCTTAGTACGAGCATTACATCTTTCAGCTCTTTGGACAGAGTTATCCCTGTAGGTATCTAGGGAAAGTAGGTAAAATGGTACTTTTTCAAATAATTACCAAGTAGCCCATATTTCTCTATACTCCAGGGTCGTGCACTGCATCTCAATAAGCTAAAATAACTTCTAGTGACGAGCAGGAATAATTCTGAAGTGTTTAAATCCACATTTAAATAAAACAGGCCTCAAGATTTATCTGCCCCAGAAATTTATTGCGTTAGGCATAGACTTCACTTTCATTATTAAAGATGATATGTGAAATACCATCCTTTTTTTCTAACTCCAAGTCGTGTTTTAGACATAGCAGCTCATCTAGGATCAGGTGAAGAGTTGACAAGCGGAAGACGAGTTATAATCGCTCGGAGGCTCTGGCAGCAGCCCCGTCACCGGAGGTCGCCAGCGCAGCTCAGAGCCATCTCGTCGGGCACAGTTGCGTGCCTGTTACGTGCCGGGATGAGCGTCGAGTCTCCAGGATACTGGCAAAAGCAGCACCTTGGAAAGACTTCCTTAATCTGAGCATTGTGTTTGTCATTGGCAGTGTAACTGTCATCGCATGGTTGTCATCATCAATTTATCTCTGAGAAGCTTGTGAACTATTGCACCAGGGCCCTCCTAAGCCCTGTCTCATCAGGGCTCGGAAAGGGTTCCAGATCTTCTCGTTTTTGAGAAGGGCTGGCCTTGGTCTTTGCTGCCCCACTGTGCACTCTTTGGGTGAGAAGACCACTGTGCGGGACAACAGCTTTAGCGACATTGCACCTCCTCTACTACGCTAAGGGAGCCCAGTAACTTTCATTTATGAAGGTCTAGAAATATTTGGTGCACTACAAGGAAACTGATTCCTTACATAGCGTGATCGTTAGTCATAAGATGACCTCAAGCATTTTATTATGTAAAACTTTAAACATAGAAAAAGTAGGCAGGTTATTATAAGGAACTCTCAGATGTCTGTCACCTTTTAGGGATTGTCAACCTGTGACCAGTCACTTACCTGTGCCCTCTTCTCCTTCCTCAGCCTGTACTGAAGCGAATCACAAATATATCACTTCCCTCTAAATGTTTCAGTGTTCATCTTCAAAATACGTCAGCTCTTTAATACAACCTTCTGTACAATTACTCCGTAATTAGCAATGATTCTGTAATCACTGATTAGCCATTTGCATGCGTAAATTTCTAATTCTTTCAAAAATAAAGTCTTTCCCTCCCTTTTAATCACAATCTAGAAGATATCTGTGTGTTTGTTAGCCTTTTAAGTGCACTTTTATCTCTGTGTTCCCCTTTCCAACTCAGGCTATTTTTTCTGAAATGCATTTGAAGAAACTTGAGGGGCTGCTTATTTTACAGAGCTCCCCAGTTCCGGTTTTTCCTGAACAGACCCCGTGGCTTCGTTAGCAGCGTCTCGGGCTGCTTCACCTTTCCGTAGCTCGGCCAGGGCGCCAGCCGGCGTGGTGCAGCTCCAGCTCGGCTTTCGCGGGCAGGACTATTTCAGGGAGGGCTGCGGAGGCTCAGGGCTTTGTGTGCGACGCTGAGCACGTACGCGGCCCACGCGTGCTCCTGCCCTGGCGGCCGGGGTTCTTCTGCACGCGAGGACTCAGGATGATGCCGTGTAGCTGCTGCGTGCTTGGACCAGGTTGCGGCCTTTATCCTCGCGCTCGGTTTGCCGGCAGGTGGGTGCCTCGTGAGTTCGTCACTCCCGTGCTGCTGGTGAGAGGCTCGGGAAAATGCCGGGACCGCTCCTCCGAGAGGCCGAACGTCCTGGCCGCTGGCTGGCGTCCGCCCCGCGGGGGTTCTGCACGGGTGATTCTCCCAGGCGCGAGGGATTTGGGAAAAAATCAACGTAGTTCAAAACAAACATTCTTTTAGATTTCGGTAAACTTCCTTTGAATTAAAGATTCTTTTCAGTTTTGTTCTTCAGGAGCGTTCCAATTATATGTGTGCTAAGTTTTCGTTGCTTATCTTTCACAGATATCACTTTGCCATAAATTATTTTTTACTATTTTACACATATTTTTTATTTAAACATTTTACTCATTTTACTCGCACTGCTCCTGAAGTGGTAACAGTTATGTTTATAAACTCTACTTGCGATCTTTCATCTGTTAAATGTTTTGCTTTTATTTCTAATTCTTTTCTGAATTCAAACATATTATTTCTGCCTTTTCTAATTCTGATTGTGCTATTCTTTTATATTTTATTTCCATCAATTTTATTAAGTTTCTAATTTTTATTTGAAAAAAATTTTTTTTTAGTATATGTGGTGCCAAAGTGAGTGTGAAATACTGTGTTTTTTTGTTTTTTTTTTTTTAATCTGTTTTGTGAGCTTGTTTTTGTTTTCATTTCCGGAGAGGCATTATTATGTGCTCTTTGTTTATATTTTGGTTTCCTCACATAGAAGCCATGTGGTATTTAAGCCTGTGTGTCTGATTTATTTCACTTACCATTATGGTTTCAAGATGCATCCATTTTTCTACAAATGAACTACTACTGTTAAATACAGTTCATGGCAGGGCACAGTGATGTACACTTGTAATGCCGGCACCCTGGGAGGCCAAGGCAGGAGGATCCTAAATTCAAGCCCAGCCCGGGCAACTTAGTGACTTAGCAAGCTCCTGCCTTGAAGGTAAAATAAATAAATAAAAAGGGTGGGGATGTAGCTCAGTGTGAAGGCTCTGGGTTCAAGAACAAGGAGAAGAGAAACCAAGTTCATGTGTTGATTGAGTTGGGGCAGGAAGAAAAATGTGGTATTTAGCCCCACATCCCGAAGCCCTCTGTGTTCCCAAGACTCTTGCCGTGCCCCGGGGGACACTGTAAGGGGACAGGCCTGCACTGTCTACACAAGACTCCGGAAGGACGCAGGGGGCTGGCCAGATTGGCATCGCGGAACCTGCCTTCCTGGCCGAGCGCTCACTCTGCTGCTCCCAGGGCTGCCGGCCATGCAATAGGACTTTGTTGACCTGGAAACCAGCGTGGAGAGCTGTGGTGCAGCCACCCCGCGGACACTTCAGTCCCCCTGGCAGTTTCCAGTCCCTTCCGTCCCGCAACCTTTCGGCCATGAACCGATCCAGCCTGGGTCTACCAGGCGTTCATTCTGAATACAGGTGATGGTCGTGACCCTGTCCTTTCCTGCTGGAAAGTCTGAGACCTCCAGCCTGTTCTGTTAATGCCCGAGTGTATCTGGTCTCTCAGAAGCCACCTGCGGGCATTGTCTTGTTACCTGGACAACCTACTCCACTGCCCCAGCGCAGATTTACGCACATAACTGGGAGAAGCTACCGCGGATGGACGCGGGTGCCTGGGTTGAATGTGCACTGCTGTCCTGCTCCGTGTAGAGCGTCCCGGGAGAAATGGGATTGTTCTCAGGGCTTTGGAGCCTGGAGTCAGGCAGCCTAGCTCACCCAGAGGGCGATTTGAGGGGAGAGGTAGAGCCTGCCCGATTTGGGGTCACAGAAGCTCACCCCTAGGCAGCTCCCTGGGAGCAGTGAGAATGGGCTCCGAAGTGAGTTTCAGAATCAAGCTCACAGTGGCCCTTTGGGGTGTCGCCATCGGAAGGCTTCTGTCCGCTTAAGTTTAAGAGGGAGGCACCGGAGGAAGCACGAATGTCCAGTCTTTGGGTGAGGAGGATCCTAGGGGAGACCGTGGGACTGAGCTGGGATGCAGGACATCGGTGGCGCAGGAGAGTTTCAGTGTCTTCCTGAAACTCAGGAGGGAGCCCAAGAGTCGCAGCTGTTAGCTCCCGAAGCCCCTGGGAGCCAGGGCGTCGAGGGCAGCTCAGCAAGCTCTGCGGGCGGAGGAGGAGAGGGCTGTGTCCAGGGCCTCGCAGCTCCTCTACTCAGGTCTCTCTGTGAAAAAAGCCAGTCTTCCTTTTGTGCTCATTCGGGTTTAGGAGAGGATCTAAGTTTCTGAGCTTTATAGCATGAATTAAAAGCTGGTAATCAGCAAACTGGAAAGAGCCCATTAATTTTGTTTTGTTTTGCATGCAGAGTGTCTAAAACATTGCAAGGATTTATACCAGGTTCCACGCTGCTGCCTATTTATTATTTATCTGGAACTTTATTATCAAGCATGTAAAGTTGATAATGGGCACACACACCTAGTGAGCAAACACAAAACCACTGCGATTATAGCTTTTACTTCATCAAATCAGATTAGAATTTGCATTGGGAAAGCCACGTAGAATGAGTAAGGTAACACACACACGTGCATGTGTGCACACACACACAGGCTACACGTACTGCATGTAGACAGCACTCTGAGCCTCGGGAAGTTACGTCAACGTTGTAACTGGTAGAAAGCCACAAATCAAAGGCAGGCCATTTGATATTCTAAAAATTATTTGTATTAAATTTAAAAATGTCCTTTTCTGAAAATGCCATCACTATGAATAGAAGGCAGGTTAGTAATAGAAAACACTGACAGTGATCTTTGGCGAGAAGCCCAAGGGTATATTAATGATGAGCTAATGTGGTAGAGCGTGCCACGCAACAGGCCTATCCTGTACTACTTTCCTGAGATGCCCCATGTGATTCACCAGCAATTACACGAGTAGGAATTGTGTTTACATAAGCTGACAGTAACCGAGCCTAGAGGGCTCAAGGATCTCGACCAGCGTCGGAAAAGATGGACTCCCCGGAGCAGACTGATGACAGGCTCTGGGATCGGGGTCTGGGCTGCTTCGCTCAGTCAGAGTTCCTGGACTCAACAAAGTCAAATAAGAAAGTGGATTTTTAAAGAAAACTTCTCTTATTCAAATGTTGTATGTTTAAAAATCTAGAGCCTCTTTTAAAATATCTTAACCTGATGACTTGCTGGAATGTTCTGGCACTAATTTTACACAAGGAAGTCATAAGTAAACAGCGGAGTGGAAAAGTGGGTGCCGTCATCCCACACAGCCTTCATCCAATAATCATTACAGCGTCTGATGATCACAACCCACGCAGAAGAAGCCTACCAGTATCTTCTTGAATAATCTCTCTCCCTTTCACTATTAATTAAAAAAAAACTTACAATCGTGCCATATATTGTGTCAACTGCACTGTGGAACCAGTTTTGAAGTAGAAGTTTAATGCCTGATTTTTAATCTGGTCTCCAAGATTCCCTGGTTCTGTAGGATTTTATCTATTGTCTATTTTATCTATTTTTATCTATTTGTCTATTTTATCACTGTGGTGTGGGGACAATGACAATATCACAGTGGCACTTTTAGATAGTTTTAAAGAGAAATATCGAGGAAGAAAATACCGTAAGGACGCTTTGAAGGTGCTGGACTTTCGATACCCCCGTGACTCACTGCTGTTGGAGTATGGAGTAGAACCTTTGTTCTCACGCATTTGCAGGCAGCTGGTGAGAACCAGGGGTTCTCACTGGACCAACAAAGAGAACAGAGCTGTCCGCCCAGAGACGCAGCCCTGCTCCCAGCATCATTAATTCTGTGCTTCCCTGAGCGTACCCTTGCTCAGTCCCAGCTACCTCTGATGAGCCCGGCCTCTGGTCGGGCATTGGTGACATGAAGATGAATGAACCCTGGTCTGCGAGGAACAGCAGGCAGATGAGAAAATTAATAGTTAACACACCCGATGGGAAGCTGGTGCTACAATAGAGAGTCACAAAACCAAGACTGTGGACGAGGGCAGCCAATATGATGAAAAGGAAGCCCAGTGTCCTCATCTTGTGACTGAATTTGTGAGGCCTAGAATTTTACCTCTTAAAACACAGGTACCAGGTACCCCAAAATGAAATAATATCCAATTTAATTCCTCCTTTGGAAGTTTCAAAGGTTTTTGTTGTTGTTGTTTTCTTAAGCAACGAGCATTCATCATCTCCCCGCTCCTATTGGTCGACATCCCGGGCTCAGCAGGGTGCTCCTGCCTTGGGGTTCCTTGTGCAGCCCCTGCGGCACCTCCGCAGAGTCCGCAGACACCGAGCGCTCACGTGTTCACAGAGGCAGCTTCCAAGTGGTGCATGTGCACGGCCGTGGGGCCAAGGTCTCAGTTTCGGTCCCGCTGTGACAGGAGCCTAGTTTCTCTCTCAGTGGGCTTGCTCCAGGCTGCCCATCCCCAGGACCTGGCTGCTGGCTTCCACTAGAATGAGCAAACCAAGCCCACATGGGCAAAGAGGAAGATGCAGCCCTTGCAAGACCCCGTGGCTGCAGTTACGCACTCAGTTCTGCCCAAAGGCACAATCTTTAAGTGACCTACAATTTAATGGAAAGCTTTAATTTCAGGAAGAATCTTAATGTTAATGTCTAGATTGCAATTTAGATTACAACCTTTAATAAGCGAATCTTTCCAAATTGCTTTAGACTGTTTATTCCCAAATATTTGTTCCCTACGCATTATCCACTCACAGAGCTAGAAACACCAGCATGCTGCTTTACTCATAATATGGTTTGTCTGCAATGATCTTGACAGTTAATCCATTTGGTGAATTCATGTCCATAGATACAGAAAGCCAATGACTGGACAGAAATTTGTGTTTGTTTTTATTTTTGTTTTGTTTTAAATAGTGAACTCTGTGATTAGTTTTAATTAATAGTGATTAGTTAGCAGTCAAGGACTTCTGGAAAGCTGAAAATATGATTCAATGCACATAAGGTTGATTTATGCTTTTCCAAGAATTCCTCTCCTATTTAAATCCAGCTACACAGGAAGTAACAGAATTTTCCCAGAATTGCCTTATCCTTTTGGTTTGGTCAAGTTTTACAACTAATAAAAAATGATGAATGACACCCCCTCACACATCTACAAATGACATAAATGCTGCACCTCAGCTCCGCCTTGGGTTAGGGGAGGTGAATGGTACCTGGAGGTTTGATTTTTCCTGACTTTACCGCTGAAGGATCTGGAGGAGACATGATCTTATTGTTACATCAATCAATCTTTGAGGAAGTTTGGGGGATGTACCTGCTGAGTGGCAAGTGTGTAAGTGGAAATTACTCTTTCCTATTCCATGCTGTTTAGTGTTACCAATCTGAGTGTTGGTTTGAAAAGCTCTTTGCAGAAATGGGATGCGTGTTGCTGTGTGTAGGGCTCTCTCCTGCCATCCCACTCACACCACTGTAATGGTGCCGTGTCCTCATCAGGAGCTCAGCCGGTGAACACTACCCAGCAAGAGCCAGGGAAGTTCTGCAGGGATTTTGGTGTCCCTGAGGTCAATGCAGTCAGAAAGCTCTGTCACTGTCCAGAAGTGGTATATTTTATTAGCATCCAGCATACTTCAGACCCATGATTCCTGTCACTTTCAGAGATGTAAACAATTCCCACTTTGAAACATCTGACCAGAATTCTGCTCCTTAGAGCTGAGCAGTGGGTCCCCCTGGGAGCACCCATAGAGCAGGGTCCTTTTTGGTCATCTCCACCCTTCCAGTGTGCTTTCCTTTATGAGAGCATTGGAGATAGAGCAAGACCTCCATAGCTCCTTCCCTTAGAATACACACACATGTAGACCACTCATGGTCAGGACACTCTTTTTTCCATTCCCTTCTGTAGGTTAAACATTTAAACCAAGGGCATATGTCCCTGTCTACTGAGGACTTCTGCGCATCGGCTGAAGCCAGGCGCTGAGGGCTCTTGGCTGAGGGTAGCATAAGCCTCTGGTGCACTTATTGCACATCCAAGAAAGAGAAGGCTGTGCGTATGCGTTTGCTTTATGCCCTTCCTTTATGTACTGAAGGACATTCTTCAAAACAGTGCCTTGTCTCCTCTGAGTTTTCCTATGTAGAAAGCCAAGCGCTGCCCTATTATGTTCTCAGAGATCTGACCAGATTTCCAGAGCTCCATTCTTGAGCTCCCAGGCAGTGCAGAGGCAAGGGTCAGGGAGCACGGTGCCTGCTGTGCTGCGGCCCCAGGTGCAGGGCCTTCGACCTCAGCAGCTGCCACAGGACGCTCAGCTGCTAGAGCCTGGCGTGTGTATTTTGTCAGATTTGGTGATAATTTCCTTTAAATCACGGAGAAAGTTATTTATTGGTTGTCATGTATGTTAGGTTTTACATACGTGGTATATTTTGCCACAATTTCTGCCAAAAAATACTCTGTTGGGTGCAGCTGTTCATTTTGCTGGCAGCTATGGTGTGTTAAACGTCTGTGGGAAAGCAGAGTCGATTCCAAAGTTGATCTGAACACACTCACCCTTACGTGTGCTGAGAAATGCGGTGCGAGTCTGATTGCACGCTTCCTGTCCTGTTTAATCTCAGCTGTAGTTGCCTGTTCCTCAGGCTTGGAAACATCCTCCTATTTTCTACAAAGCAAAGAAAATAAAAGAACTAAGCCAGGAGACCAGATGCAGCTTAAAGCCTACAAATTATTCTAGGACTTGAGCTGCTTTCAGGCTCTATTTTAAGATTTGGTACTTTTTATATTTGTTCAACAGGAGGCTTAGAGGGTTGCGAATGCTTAATTGATGGGAAGCAGGAGCCATGACTCCCCCACCTCCTCTATTCAGCAAACTAAGGGAGCAAGCAAACCCATTCAGATGGTAGCTACAGCCTTAAAACGCTAACCTTAAAGACGACCTCATGCCTAAGTGAAAAGAAAAACCTCTGTGTCCCTGTTTCACCGTTTCCGACTTCAATATGTGTGTGTGTTTTTAATTTGAAATGTTGAGGGATCACCTTCAAATGGCTCTCCATAACTACTGAAAGCAGCCACTGCCACCTGGGGTGAGACGTATGTGCTGTCTCCTCCCACCGAAAGGGTCCTGTCCACTGCTTCCAGGGGTCTAGCTGGGCCTGCACCGTATACAAGGTGCTTTCTGAGATTCCACGCAGAAACAACTCCATTTAAAGCAGTAATTACTAAACATCACGGCTAATTTAATAATTATCCTTGCTATTGTACGATGCCCCTAGCAGAATGGGCCATCTGACGGTCCCCCAGGTCACCCTCCAGTGACAGGGAAGACAGCTGCTGTGCCCACGCTGGGGCTGTCAGTGCCACAGAGCACCTTGGGTGCGGGCTGTGGCCACCGGCGCGCAGCAGAGGGAGCCCGGGCGTCTGTGCTGCATTCCCAGCCTGGCTGAAGTTCCAGCAGCACCCAGCCGGCTCCTCACCTCGATTGTGATGCGCCTGCCTTGTGCTGGCTGCTGGCAGCAGGGAGAGAGCCCATTTTGATTTCTTAGAGAAGGGGATGAGCAATGAGCCGCCTGAGGAATTCGGCAAGGAGATGAGGAGCGAAAGGCAGTTGGGTGCCAGCAGCCAAGTTGCGAGATCACTGTGGTGGCTCTTGGGGGGAGCAGGGGCTGACAAGACGAGCAGGCAGGCTGCAGATCAGAGGGTGTCGGGCAGCACAGGAGCTGGTCACAGCAGCCTCTGCCCTGCTCCCGCTGCCTGTGGCTGAATAAAGGAAGGAAGCGAGAGACACAGTTGCCAGCAAGCAGTGTTCCTGAAAGGAGAACACAGACACCCAGAGGAGGAAGGACAACCCAGCTGCGTGCAAGGCTTTCGGTAAAGGAAATCCCTCAGGTGAGTTCGTCCCTGGCTGTGATGCCTCATCTGCGTGTGATTTGTGTCTGTCTGTCTTGTTGATTCTTTTCCTCTGCACTTAGCTTCCCAGCCGTGGGGCTCTCTGAGTGTATGTTTGTAAGAGCTGCTCCTCCTGCATTTCTGATGTGTGGGATTCCATTGAGATCCTGCCTTCCCGGTCATTGTTTCATTTTAAATGCAGACTGAAAGATGCTTGTGTTAGTTTCCGGCAACTTTCAGGTGGATATCTGCATAGGGCCACGCAGGGCCAGGTACAGGCTGGGTGTTCCCTGATCCCTTGAGCTTTGGAGGGAAAAATTAGAGGCAAACAGGGAAGAAAAGTTGAGGGCTTCCAGAAAAGGGTTAAAAGCCAAGATGTCATGGACCGGCATCCCGTCACCCAAACGTTTTCCAGCTCAGCATCCAGTCCAGAGCCTGCCGAGCTTCTCGTGCTCTGCCCGTCCAGCTCTTGATTAGTCCTAGGATGGAGTCTGCGGGTTTACTTTCGAGGGGTGATTGCTTACACTGGGTCCTGGTGCTGGTGTGCAACTGTGTGTGCTGAAGGAGGTGGCCGGAGCTCTGACTTCTGCAATTACATCATCAATACCCTCATATTTTATAATAAAGAGGACGATGGAGCAGCAACAATAGTAATCTCGGCTGCCTTTAGCATCTAGGCTGAGATGACAAAGCTTAAACTCCGTTTTCCTTCTCAGGCTTCCAGAGAGGGAAACGTGAGGGGTGGGTAACACACAGAAAGATGAGTTTTAAAAATAATCTGCATTTCATTAAAAAGTGAAGACTGTACATTTGGAACTTATAAGAACTGTAATGCTTTTAAAAAAAATCTCGCCATCTTTTGCTCTTCAATCTTTTTTTATAAAGTGGGTAAAACTGGCAATTGTAGGTACATGTATTTAAGTTAGGTGAGTTTTACTAGAGGGGACAAATGAGAATAAAAAAGTTCATTATATTTTGTACATATAAATATTTTATTACTTTTTAGTGTTTCATTGCACAGAGATCTAATATTAAAGCTCTAGGGCCCTAACTTTTTGTTTTTGTTGGTTCTAGTTTCCTACAATGTCAAAGGCCAAATGGAATAGGAGCACACGGATGTGTCACTTATGTAGTATAAAGTAAACTACTACCCCACTCTTCTAAATCAAAAGCCTCATTTTGCCAAGTGGTAGGTAAACTGGGAGCACTGAATTGGGTCTACAACAAAATGATATCATCAGTTGCTTCAAAATTCCATATATTACCATAATAACAATATCAAAACACGGTATGTAACTATCAGCAATTCTTGAGACCATAAAAATGACAGAAGATGGACAAAGTGTTAATTTCCATTCAGTAGGAGGAAGTGGCAGATGTATTTTTCTGTGTTGACAACTCCTGTGGGGGAGGTTGTGATACTGGCATAGATAAAACACGACAGCAAGGATGCAGCAATCCTTTTACAGAATCCTTTCAGTGCTTATTTTTGAAACTAATACATTGATGTAAGATAATCTCAAATAATATTTGAAACTTCCATTTACAAATGAGAGCTGCCTTTTCAAACTCCAAAAGTTGTCTTATTTTGTTGCAAAAGTCATGTCCGTGGGATTGCTGACTTAGACTTGAGGGTGGGTAAACAGACACAGTGCATTCACTTATTTGCTCTTCTCTCAAAGCACTTCGGAAACTCCTGCCCATCATCATCATCACCATACACTTGGGTGAATCAGTGCCCAGGTGAAATTCGAGGTGAACACGTTAGAAGTCACTTTTCATGTGCTCTCCTATCGAGGTATGCATGTCCCTTCCTTGACCTTGTAACTCCTCCGATGGCTCCTGGTCCTTAAACATCTAGCAAAGAAAGATGTGGTACACAGAAATAGTTGCTTAGGAGCCCACTGGGGGTGGACGAGAGTGCAGTGACTCTTTGCAATGACAAATGACACTGAGTAGGTGCATGTGGGGTGGTGGCAGAGTTGGGGGAGACATGCTTAGATGTCCTTGCCCACTGGGGACAAACCTCTGTCTTTGAACATCAGTTCACTCTTGGGGTGATAAAGTCTTTTCCCCATGCCCCACAGTTCTGCTTCTGTTGACTCCTCAGCTAACATGACAACAAGGTGTGCACGGGCCCTTGAGGCCCACGTCACCCGCACTGACTGAGAGGTCTACACCACCGGCTTCTGTTACACCTTCTCCATACCGTCCCTTTCCTAGGCTAGGACTTCTCCAGAAGTTCTGAAGATACTGGGATTGCCTTACCAGCTGAGAAAAGCATTCTTGCTTTTCATCCACAGATTTTAGGAATTTTAAATGCATGCCAAATCCATTTCTAAAATACACTTTTATAGCTAGAAAACTACCTCTGACTGTTCTGCAGTTCATACCTGATATCAACGTATTTAGTAATGTGCATTTAGAATAGTATCACCCAAGCAGCAAGTGCAAATTCAAAGAATTAAATTTGCATCTTTTTGCTGTTGTTGTTGTTACAAAGCATTGCTGGATCTTAAGTTGTCCATGCTTGAATTGCAAGGCTCCGGTTCCTTTCCAGCTTAAAAAGAGAAATAATTTATTAATGGCCCTCTCAGTCTGGGTTTTGACTTTCGAGCACACAGAAGACAGAGTACCCGTCTGTGTGATCTCCGCGGAGGCCATGGATGCTACAGCGACACCCACTGCTCTGCAGTCTTTCAGGACATAGTTAGGGAGACAGGAGCAAGTATTCCACCTCTACAGCAAAGTCCCCGTAGGACAAGAAGCAGGAAGACGCACGAATCATTCTCCTTCACGTGGTAATGGTCATGAGCCAAGAGGCATGCCTGCTTCTGTCTCCTGTAGGTGCTACTTACGCTGCATACCTCAGTCTGAGCGTATGGCAGTAGTTACAGTCTTGACGTAAGAGTCAGTTTTATATCGCTCCTCCTACACAAAGAATTAGAAGATATCTTGTAGAAATAAATGCTGGATAACAAAACAAACTCAGTATTAGAAACTACAAGCCGGTTTTCAAGGAATTTTTTGAAAGTCAGCCATGGAAGTTAGGTTTCCCTTTCAGATATTTTCTCGTCTCCCCAGGTCACACCCGCCGCCAGCAGTTGGTCGGGATGGGCTCGCGTCCTGTGTTCAGGGTGAGCACACTGCGTTTCCTGGCAATCTGGTGCTTGAGAGTCTGGGTGCGATATGGCTTTTTGCTAGAGAAAAAGTGTTTTGCAGGAAAATATTTTGCTTCATGTGTTTTATAACTGAAAATAACATACTGCAGAAGTAGATTTTCCAAGCATATATAATGAGAGAGAGGGAAGGGGTAGGAGGGAGGGAGGGAGAAAGAGAGAGAAAGACAGACAGACAGAAATATGAGAGAGGGGGGAAAAGAAAAGAAAAAGAGAAGGGGCAGCTGTGGGCTCGTCGGGCAGGGCTGGTTCTGTCTCACTGCTGGCTTCCGTGGCCCCGGAGGCTGTGCCCCGGCAGGACAGAACCCCAGAGCAGCAGGAGGAAGAGCGGACTGTTCTGAATCGCGTCATCGTTAAGTGGAAAATCTGCTGTGTTTATCAATGAGGAGTCTTAAGTGAAAGTTGCAGGTGAGATAAACCTAGAGAACTGATGTGCACGTTCCAGCGCGAGGCCAGTGCTTTTTCTACCTGGTAGAAAACACTGAAATTTATAAGCCCTGGCCCGGCGCACACCAGCTGGGTAGACCTGGGTTGAGATTTTCCTTTGAAAGCCTGGGTTTTCTTGTCTGTGCGCCCGCCCAGGTGGTTGTGAGGACTGCTTCCAGATCTCGACTCAGTGACCCTGTAAAGCCTACACTCTGCGGAGCCCGTGGGTGAACCCCATTTGAAAGGTAGCCGCAGGGTTGCGTAGGTCTGGCTGCGTCCGAGAGGCCAGGCTGTGTCGCTAGCACTCGCCTGCCTCATACACTGAAGAATGTGGATCACGCTCGTAGAGCTGAGTGGAAAATTTCTCAACCTGTTTTCCTTCTGACAACTCGGCAAAAGTATCAGCTTCGTGATATTCCATCCAGCTGTGTGCAGACCTCTGCATCCGAGGGGGATGGGGCTCCAGGGCCCCCACAGATATGAAAATCTGTATAAACTGGTGTAGTATTTTCATATAATCTATACTCATCCTCCCGTGTGCATTAAATCACCTCTAGGTCTCCAATAATTCATAATACAATGTAAATGCTATGCAAATATTGGTTACACTAGAGGATTTGGTGAATAATGACAAGAAAGCATATGTTCAGTTCAGTTTTTTTCAGGTGAAGTTTTAAAGCGCTCTTGGTCTGCAGTGGGTTGGCTCCATGGACACAGAACCTGTAGGTGCAGAGCCTTTACAAAGGCTGTAGTCGGAAAGTCTTTGCTGCAGCTCTCATAGACATCAGCTAATAAACAGCTGGTGTCAGTGCACCTAGATGCCCACTTTTTGCAGTCACTCGTGCCTCAGTGCCTTTAGTAGGAAACCCACGCACCCGCTCCCCCAGCCTTGGAGTCGTCTCCTCTTCCTCCCATTGTCCCCCGTCCCACTGCTGGGCACACTCGATGGGAAGAAGCCACAAAGATAAGGTGCAGGGTCTCCTGGTCCCAGAGGCAAACTTCACCAGTAAAACTCTGGAACCTAAGGAAAATTAGTGTTTCTTTTCAATTTTATAGGATATTAATTGGCAGGAGGCAAACTATATAGACAATTTTAGATATAAATAATTATTTAACTCGTTACTTCTTAGAAAGTAACCTATAGGAAAAGAGGATTGTGCCTTACCACCTAGTAAGGTGGCACTGTTAGTGGAGAGTAGTTGAAGGACGTATTTTAAAAATAATAACGATAAGAAAAATACTGCTTAAGAAATAAACACAACAAATCAAATAAATGCATGGTGCAATTGCCGTCGCCCTTGGCAGCCTCACGAGACTCCTGTCTCCGTCTTCTCTTTGACCTGGTGACCTGCATGCTCATCAGTGGCCCATGTCACCTCTGAAGGGGTTCCTACCCACCTGTCTCCCCACGCGGCTCCTCCTCCCAGTCCCTCCTTCTCTCAGGCTTGATTCTCACAGCCCCCACCAAGCCACTGCCAACTCTTGTTTCTCATTTACACACGGTCCTCAGCTGTGCCTGCCTTTCTTTTCCTACTGCCGCCCCCTAGTTGGGGTCCTTAGGATACTGCTCATTCTTCCAAAGGCTCTCCCTGTTCCAGACCTCTCCTCTGGGCCTCAGGTGCGCGTGCTGCTGCCAGACTCATCTCCTAAAATGCATCACCACGCACGTCCCTTCCTGCTCAGGAACTTTCACGGGTATCACATTGAGCACAAAACAAAGCCTCAAATCCTTGGTGTGGTAAGAAACATCTTTTATAGCTGGGTTCTGGACTGCATTTCCAGTTGCAGTTTCCTCTGGCCTTTCACCCAATCTCTGCTTCAGCTACAGATGCCATTTGCAGGTTCCAAATGCTGACATGTTGTACAATTCCATGGCACTAAGTGATTTGCCCAATTTGTTTATTAGTGCATCATGCACTTTCTCAGGAAATTCCTTCTGTGGGATTTAGCCTTCAGTTTAAACATTTATTGCTGTGTGTCGCTTTAAAAAAATAGTCCTACCTATTAAGTACAGAGTCTAAGCGCACTCTAGCCAGTTCTGTAAATTTTTTACCTCTTAATTTTCAACCAGAAAATAATGACACTGTAAAGATCACTGCCTTGCAGACGTTTCATGGGGATTTAATGAAATAATGAAATGATACAGCATGAATGTTCAATGGATGCTGACTAGCACTCATTAATTGTAGTTACGTTCGTATTGCTCATTATCTGTGTATAGAAGATGGTTTCTCGGTAAGTGTTTTATTTTATATTTAATTTGCCCTCTGTAATTTTATCAGTTATTAGAGGAAAAGACTTCTAAGGGAGAGAGTCTGATATATAGAGTAGGGCACGAAGAAAAAAGAAAAATGTCAAAGTCAGAAGAAAAACTCAAACCTTTACTGGGTCCCAGGATGGTAATGACCTCAGAAACTACATTCAGGACAAATTGCAGTGGCTTCGAACAGCCTACGTTTGATGGAAAGCAAGTGCGCTGAAATCCCAATAAAGCTCGTGTGTGCTTTCCACGGTATTATAGCAGCAGATCTTAATGGCTGTGCACAGAGCAGCTCACGCGGGTTCACGATGAATCCATCGGTACAAAATGCTCCTGGGAACAAGAAGAGAGATCAGGGTCTCGCCGGCAGCCCTGATTTATTCTCCTGGCTCGGAGCTCCTGACTTCGGAGGCGCCCAGTGGCCGTGGTCAGCGTCTCTTCAGCCAGTGAACAGCAGCCCGTGAACAGGGAAAGTGTGGCAACAGGGAGTGGGCAGTGGACACTAATGGTAAGGCAGCCGCCCCTGACTGTCCACCAGAGCCCTGCCGTGGCGGGGGTCGGGCCCGCTTCTGTGGGGTTTCCCTCGCTCTTCTTGATCACGTTTTTCCTCTGGCTGTTTCAGTAACAGTGTTTCCCTCCCCGCAGCCTTGCTCAGTTCCTCTGAGCTAATCTTCCCAAGTGGCTGCAGCTGATGGTCTGAACCGCAGCCTCACCCTCCCCTGCAGCAAGCAGTCAAGTGGCCCGTAGCGCTGTCCAGCACGGTGGCGCCTGGTTTACGGCGTCTGGCTCCCACGGAGTCTCAGGAGCCACGGTTATGGAAAGAGACCCAGCGACTCCCCAGTGGCTTGTTGCAGCTTTCTGGAAGACATCCCGAGAGGTGCACTCACCTGCGGTGTTTCATAGTGGAGGGAAATTTCTCAAACAGTGGCAGATGAGGAGTTGGGGCATAATGAGCCTTGAATTCCTCCTTTGAGCCCAGAAGGGGAGGATGTGCATACGGAGGGACAGACTCGGGGCAGTCCTGGAATCAGAGAGAACCTGACGGCAGCTCTGCCAGCTTTTCCTATGACTTTCTCAGGTTGCCAGTACCTTCCTCTCAGGACACCGGCATCTGAAGCCTTGGAGGATTTCTCTCGGAGTTGCTCCAGTTGTCTGGAATTGAGGCCCTACTTGCAAGGTATTCTTTGCTGATAGTTGTTTTCTGAATAAAAAGCATCTTCCTATCAGAATGAGGAGGCATTTCTTAGAATTCAGACATTTGAAAAGCTCACAAGATGTGACACAAATTCCAAATTTAATTAGAATTATAAAATCACTAGATATGGTTTGTAAAAGTTACAGTGTACCGAGACAGTCCTTGTTGAATTATAGTTTCTGGTTGCCTGTTTGTCACTTGTTCCTCAGTTAATCTACATATACTATTGTCTCACTTTTCATTGTGAACTAAATCTCTTAGTTCAGTTATCTAAAATTTCTCAAGGACAGATGATTTATTGCACTGCTTAACACCAGCTGAAAATGAACCAAAAATCAATGCAAAGAAATTTGTTACTATATGTCAGTGAAAATTAGTGATAATGACAACCTGAAATCGAATGGAGGAGACCTGGTGGACTCGTATTTTTCAGGAATTCAAACACTAGGGAACTATTGACTAATCTGAGGCAGTGGTTTTAGTTGGAAGATAAATATAATAAATATGTATAGGTGAGGGTGCTATAGTTAAATTAAAATTTGACCCTTTTTGTCTGCAATGTTGTATAATAACATTATGTGTTCATTATAGCAGCATGGAAAATTCTCAAGAATTAGTGCTTTAGTGCTTTCTATTTCATAAAATGGTCAGTTATTATTAGCATAGTTATTTGTCTTTGGTTTAACACGTTCTGATTTGACATTGGTAAGCAGATATTTTGGATAAACAGGGACTCTTCACACAGTGCTGATGTTAAGGCCTGATTGGGTAATTACAGTTCTATTTTGTTTGGTTTCGTATGTAGTCAAAATGATCCTTCAGAAAGTAAGTTAACTCTGTGTGGATTGATTACCAGCACCGAAGGAAGTATTCTGTCCTCAGATCACGTACCTGGGTTTGAACATGTCCTTAAAAATGTAGGGAAGATATTGTGGCTATGCAAAATTCATCATTTTTGATGGAGAAGCAATTTATGTTCCCAAGCAGTAGCAGGTTTGTCCTAATTACACGCGGCTGAGGTCACTGCTGACATTCACCTGTGGGTCCTGCGCACTCAGCAGTTGGTGGTGGAAGAAGGCGGGGACAAAGGAGAAAGTCAGACTTTGAGACATGACCACAAATGCAGCCGCAGGATCCCAGCACACGGTGGCACCCGAGTTTACCCGTCCGGTCCCTACTGTGCCTCAGGCTGTCTGAGGGCCACGCCTGCACCTTTCTGGCTGAGAAGAGCAACTCTGGCCCCTTGAGCTTCTGCCTCTGTCTTCATCAGACTGTTTATCCAACACTGGGAGTCTCCTTAATCCCAGAGCTGTGGGCAGTGTTAGCAGGAGGCAGGAAGTTTCCTTGAGACCGAATGTATGTATGAGACTTCCTGTGCTGTGCTCTGGGTGGAGGCTCACAGGCCTGGTTCCCCAGCACTGATCCCTTGCACCATCTGGTCTACTTTCCAGGGCATCCATCCTGCCTTCTCCCTGCTGGTCGCTAGATGACGAGGTTCTTGATTGCAGGTTCAAGCAGTTGCTCCCCTCACTGGAAAGCGGGTAGAATGCTTACATATATTAGGTACGGGTGAAAAACTGCACTAGTTGATTTAAACGGTACTAATAGGATATAAGATAGCAGTTTACTATGTCTGATAATAATAAAAATAATGCTTAAGTGAACTTTTCTTGATAATTTAAAAAAGAGATGGAATGGCCTATATCCGTGGTGGTGAACCCATGGCACACGTGCCACACTGAAAGGGCTAAAAGGTTCGCCGTCACTGGCCTATACTACGCTTCTTGGCCAGAGAGAATATTCTAGACAGGAAGTGCTTGTGGGGCAAACAGAAATAAAGGTTTTTAGTGGGGTTCACAGGAGGCCATTTTTGTTGTTATTTAAGATTTGGGCACTTTGATAGGGCATGCAGAAGGAACGTTGTTATTATTAGACCTAAAATGTCCCCCGAAGTCTCCTGTGTTCACAGGTGGGGTGTTGGAAGGTGAATGGATCATGGAGTTCATGGCCGACTGTGCTATTTGAAGGCAGGGCCTGATTAGAAGTGGTTGTGAGGGTCTGACCTGAATTCTCGCCCCTAGCTCCTTTCTGCTCTTGCTGTTTCCCGGCTGCCATAAGGTGAGCAGCTGTCCTCCTCCATACAGTTCTGGTATGCTGTTTCTGCCTTGGACTGGACCCTCAAAGACTGAGCCAAATATACCTCTCCTCCTTTAAGTTGCAGGTGTTAGATATTTTGTTCTGGGAATGGCACCATGACTAGTACAGACGTGAAGATTAATAAAAAGGAGACCCACTTTCCAAAGCTCTTATATTGGTTGGAGGAGGGACGCATGAACCAAGGAGAGATGAACTATAAGACTCCATGTTTCAATAGCCATCGGATGAGGAGGAAATGAAAAGCAAAAAAGTAAAGAGAATGCATGTGAGGAGTGGGGCTGCTGGTAGGTCTGAATTTCATGTAGTAGGCATCAAAGAATGACTTATAGATGGAAGGAAAATAGTATTGTTTATTGAATTTGCTTCCTTAAATAATTCTGTATTTGTGTTGAACTTACAAAAGGCAGCTTTCTTATTTTGCTCACCACATGTTCCCCTATCCTAGCCAGCTCACAAGGCACTGCAGATGTCCAATAAATATTTGTTGCGTGAATGAATACAGAGTTGATTTCTCCATACCACTAGTGTGTTTAAAAGCTTTTGAGTTCATAGAATTAGAATCTCCAAAATAAAAGGCCCAATCAAAAAATGAGCAACTGAAATAAATAGCCTTTTCTCAGAAGGAGTACAAATTGCCGTGAAAAATGTTCAATGTCACTGGCCATTAAGGTAATGAAAATTAAAACAACACTGAGATTACATCTTACTCCAAAAAGAATGGCTATTGTCATCATCAAGAAATCAAATGACTAATTCTGATGAGGCTGCAAGGAAAAAGGAACCCTTCTGCATTGCTGGTAGGAATGTAAACTATTACAACCACTGTGGAAATCAGTGTGTAGATTCCTCAAAAAACTAAAACTATAAATCCCATTTGACCCAGCTAGTCTCTTTGTAGATATCTTTCCAAAAGAGAGACATCATATTACAGTGTACATGTATACCCATGCTTATAGCAGCACGATTCATAGTAGCTAAATCTTGGAAGCAGCCTGTAAGCCTGTCAGCCAATGAATGGATAAAGAAAATGTAGTATTTATACACAATGGCATAGCACTCTACCGCAAAGAAGGACAAACTTGAGTCATTTGTAGGAAAATGGATGCACCTTGAGACCATAATGTTAAAAGAAATAAATCAGACATACAAGTTTAAATATTACTTGGTTTCTCTTATACGAGAAATCCAAAGTATAAATAAAGAGCCAAATAAAAGACAGGTAAGAGAAAGCAGAGAGATAGATGGTTCTCAAATTGGGAAGGGATCAAGAGATGGAGGGAGGGGTGTGAAAAAATTAAAATGTGTTATGTGCGTGTACCAACTCCCCACCAGGAATGTAAATAGTATGTATTGCAAACACGTGCTAATAAAAAAGAGCTTTTGGGTTCAAAGGCAGCCTCGGGGGAGAGGACAGGGACACCAGGCGTGGCCTCTGTGAAATGTTACGGGTGAGCTGAGCTGCGTACCAGCCAGCTGCTCAGCAGTTTGCAATCTGTTGAACACCTCCCTTCCAAACTGCTGCCAGACATTCCCTACCGGGACACAGGCTAGGTTTGCATTCAGCAATGAAGACAAGGTTGTGCAACCTCCATTATGATCTTGGAAAACTGTCAACTAAATCTGATTAATGAGCACTGCTTAATTACTTTAAAAAATCTAGGTAATCTTGGTTTCTGCTGAAAACAATGGCCTGGTGAGAAATCCAAGATAAAAACAGAAAAAAAATTAGTCCAAATAGTTCCTAAAGATACCACAGCAGGCAGTGGCTGGAAACGAGAACTGTCATTCCTCGGGCTGTGCCTAGCTGCTGTTGTGTTCATAGTTTTTCTTCTCAGAAAATTTAAGGTGTTCGTGTTTTGCTTGTTGTGCCAGGTTAAACCTGCTCCTTTTTTTTTTTTTTTTAAACTATTGGATACAAAAACAGCCAAAAACAACCCAGAGGGAGGACTATTTCTTACTTATTGTTCAAGTGTTTCTTAACTTATGCATCACGTGGGTTTCCAAAATATCTGCAAGATAATATTCAGTTCCCTAGAGAACTAGGTTTTGTTTTCTGGGAAATTGTGTTAAATATGCTTGAGAATCAGTACTTGCACATCCATTTACCATATCCATATTTGAAAATCTGGACATGCTTATCCTAATGCATAGCTGGGCTGCTCTTGAAAACAGGGGTGGCATGGCCACTGCATAGCCCCTCTTTAGAGGTGCTTCCCGGGGCTACAGGTGACAACCACAGTCCTGCAGCTCGCAATATGGGAAAGGTTCCTTGCACTGTCACAGCGGGAGAATCAGAGAAGCTGGGAGGAGGGGACTGGGGCTCTGTGCGTTCACGTCTGTGGGACCTCCACTCATCCCCAGGCAGGAAGCAAGGCCGGGGTTACTCAGGAGCAGACTTCTGAGGCCCAGCCAGCTCATGCAAATGGCATCAGGCTACCCAGCAGGAGTGTCCTGTTGCCTCAACCCAGTTCTCCATGAATCGTTTTTTTTTCTTTTTTCCTTTATGTAGGTACCGGGAACCGAACTCAGGACCTAGCACTTGCCAGGCAGGCGCTTATGCTGCTGAGCTATATCACTGGCCCCATGAATCTTTTTTCTTCAAAAAAAAAAAAAAAACAAGAAAACCCCTCATTTTCCTATAAAAAAAGTTCTCTCTCCTGTGTCTCATTCTCTTATCTGGGACTCTTCAAGTTATTCTAGACATGCAAATCACTTTCCCTGCATCGTCTAGAACCTGGAGCTCATCTATGAGGGAGAATCCATTGATAAAGAATTACACAACTTCCGAATGGACCCAGCAAAAATTAGGAGGATTGAATGCAGAGCAGGACTTAAGGGGACCGTCTGGTACCTGGCGAGGAGTTTGGTGACATAACTCCAGCTTCATTTGGTGTATTCACATTTGTGTATAAAAGGCATATTGGAGTCACACCTAAGGGTTATAGGGTAAAATTAAAAATATTTTGATTTTTCTTTCTGTTTTCAGTACTAGGTGCTGTTATCTTTCCTACCTCATACTTCTTTCCAGAAATTATAAAATTTCTTTATCCTTCACATTTTATAGTTTAGATGATTCAAGTTTGCCTACAGGAAATAAACTAGATACGTTAGGTGTAGCAATTTTTAAAATTTTTTATTTTATTTATTCATTTATTGCTTATTTGGTAGTATTTTAGGGCCATGATGTTCTCCTGAATGGAAAAACAAAATCCTTTTCCTCCTCCACATGCTGATGTTTCGCTATTCTCAAAGACTTCCCAGTATCTCAGAAAAGTAATAATTTAGGCTCCATCCGTTACTAACCAGGTGCCAGACTCTTCCCTAAGAGCTGCTGCAGGTCACAAAGCAAGCACTCGCGGCAGAGAAGAGAATCATTAATGAGGACAGAAGAGGTGCTCAGAGGGTTCCAGGTTTAGCAAGAATATTTATTTCACACACCTTGTATTTCAGGGGTTGGGATTCCTGTGCTCTTTGCTCCCAGTTTCACACTAGCGAGGTGAAAACCCTGTTAGATGCCGCGGCTGTTGTTCCGGGGTGAAACAGCCAGGAGACGGAGAATCTGCTTCAGAAAAGCAATTTATAGTAAGGGCCCTTTGATAGTGATTTCTTCCATTTTGTATAATATCTCAACAGGAGGCCTTTTCGGCAAAATACTTAGCATATTTATATCTAGTATATTCAATGGTATAATTAAGTGGATAAGTAGGACATTTAAATTAAAATTATTTCCCTGGCATAAATATGTACTTTTTATATTTCTCAGGTTATCTGTATAATGCAACAAATAAGTTTAAGGCTTGGTAGTTTCATAAGCTATTTTCATATGTGCATACTGCTCACTTTTAGACTTGTGTTGGGAAAGGCGCTTCACTGTGCCTGGCCGAAGTTTTGCCCTCTCTCCAAGAACAAGTGCGGGAAACGGTGCAGAGGATCGTTGTCATGGTTACACGAACAAGGACACACCTGGCTCACAGCAAGTGATACTACGCGGCAACCACTAGTATTGTTTTTATTTACCCATTAGCCATCTCGCTGTTTTTTATTTTATTTTATTTTATTTTTGTGGGTACCGGGGGTCAACCTCAGGGCCTCATGTGCCAGCAGGCGCCTGTGCCACTGAGCGTTATCACTGGCCCTTTTTTCGTATGTGGGACCGGGAGTCGAACTCAGGACCTCGCGCTTGCCAGGCAGGCGCTTATGCCGCTGAGTTATCTCACTGGCCCAATCTCGCTGTTTAGGATGCTATGAAAATAAACATATTCTGTAGCTCTAGAGTCACATGACTTGAAGCTTAAAACTAGGGCAGATTCAGAAACGAGAATGGAAAGCTGTGGATTGGTGTCCGTGCCAGTCTGGAAGCCAAGATTCCCCTGCGTTCAAAGCTGTTCCTAGAGACTGACTCAGAGGAATGGGCACCTCGGTTCCAATGGCACACAGCACCCTGACCTCCACCCATCCACACTGTGCCTCTCAAACCTGCTTGCCTAGTGCGCAAAGTTTACACCATCTGAAACGGGCCCCACCGAGGTCCTGGCTGATTTACTTTCCCAGAGAAACTTGAAAGAAGGTTATTGAAACGAACTAGAGTTCTTGCAATTTCAGCTGATCACAAGGCCAGAACTCATAGCACCCACAATTCTAGATAGCCCTGCCCCTCGCCACAAGGATGGGCAGCACCTCAGCTGATGTAGGCGGCTTACCCGATGGAGAGGCCCAGGTTATGACTCTCGAAGGGTCTGGGGCTTTGGTCATCTTGCCATTCTTGTCTATTGACAATCACACTGGGGGAGGGGTTCTGAGGGGTTTCCACCCTGGCTTTTCTGGGAGCCGGATGGGTTCCTCCTGGTCTTCACCGTGTGATTTCAGCCCCACATCCTTCTGACGACCAGAGTTCATTCCTGCTCCCACACGTCTAAGGTGCCTGGGTGGCAACTGCATCTTCAGCGTGCTTGGCGTTTTCACAGTGTCTTCCGGTAGGTAGCAGCAGTCTCCCTCTGGGATCTGGTCATTCTATAAAAAATAAACCAGTGAGCATGGGAAGTGCAAATGCCCCCCGTGGGACACAGAGTGGTGATAGGCAGGATCATCCCGCTTTCACCCTACCTACTGGGCATGTGACAGTCACAGTTTCAGAGGATATACTGGGCTCTGAATTGGGCCCAGTGCTATAAGGATATCATTTATAAGGTGGTGTACCTTCAAGCGCTACATTTTAGTCACACTGGAATTTCCGGGCTTTAATGCCCTAGGACCAGTGGAGCTCACCATCACAGACCCAGTGCTGCACCTCTGTTAAGAAGATGCCATGGTCTCCAATGAAAGTACCTGAGAGGCAAAGGCAAACTCCTGTCTGGAACTGTGTTGATCCAAATGAAAATGAGGCACTGAGCGTCCAGTGTCACCAATGACTACCAAGTGGCCGATCCACCTCCTCGGAAGGCGTTGCGGTGTGGGCAGGCGCTCCGCCTGCTCGTAGCTGCTGGCAGGGTGGGTACTGGCTGCAACGGCACAGGAGCAGCCTGGGTGAACCCTGTTGGGGAGGCTGTCCTTGGCCTCCTGATCACCCATCCTTTTTTTTGTGCTTCTCTAAATTAAGCAGTGTCTGTAGATAGAGGAATATGTTCTCCTCTATTTAAATGTGTACATTTCTGAATTGATCCAGCACCAACAGAATCCAGTCTGTAAGTCCTCTCCCAGTGTCTGCTTGGGCATACGTGTCATTGAGATCCCCCTTTCCTCCCTTACCAGACCCTGCGATTCATCAACTTGATCACGCTGCGACTTCTCCCTCCTGCGCCAGGCCCAGGGCGTGGTCTTGATGGTGAATGAACAATTTCCTTTGAGGTAAGAAACCTCCACACTGTCTTCAAGCAAGGGTGGAGTGTTAGCCCCTGAGATGGAGGAGAAGGCCACTTCTGTGTCTCAGAGGACTCAAAACTTTCGCATCAGCTAACACAGATGTCTCGTCCCATGACTCACAGTTCCATTTTTCCCGATGAAGGCCCCAACCTCACGTAGCCAGCCTGCCTGAGTTGAGAGTTAAACCTCTGTAGAGATCTGCACTCCTCTGGTTCGTTCCTGGGCCTGGTGCTTAGCTTTGTCTGTTTTGCTATCAGGTGAGAATTTATGGGTATGGTGATGTGGAAGTCTGCCGTCTTCACATCCACCTAAATTAACGATCCATCAGCCTCAGCCCTTCATCGTCCTTTTCCACCTCCTCAGGAGGCCCCGCAGCTTTCTGTTTCAGCACTGCCAATCGGCTCTTCCCTACGCCTCCCCAGTGTCCGGGAGAGTGTGTGCACTGGCTCGTTCCCTTCTGCTGTCGCATCAGGGAACATGGTGGCAATTGCAGTGCCACAATACCCCACCCCTCTCCATCGGGACTAGATCCTCATACAGATAAAGTATCTGGTTTGGAGTCATTTCCTCGGTGCTCCTCCCGTACCGTTTCTTAGCTTGGGTTTCCCGGAGAACAGACTGTGAACAGAGATATATGCGCAGCGCTGCTTTTGTGTCCTGTGGGGAAAAGTCCAACCGCCTGGCACTGGAAGTCTCAGCCAAGCTGCGGGAGGCTCTGATGCTAGGACGACCCCTGTGTCAGAGCAAGAGGACCCAGCATCTGAACCCCGCATCCATTAGTCATTGGGTGGGGGTGGGGTGGGGGGCACACCCATGTTGCTTGAGTGCACTCTGCCCCAGAGCTGGAGAACCGCCCTAGACCGTGGACCATTCTCAGCGTTCAGCAACCAGCATGGCGCTCTTAGAAGGTGGAAGAATGAATAACTTAGTGTTATTATTTGATTTTTTAAAAATTAATTTTATTGGTACATTTTTGACATACATGATGATCACATTCATCATAGGGAATTTGTACCTGTACATAATATATCTTAAAATTATTTTTTCCATTCTCCCTTCCCTTCAATCCTCCTTCCCCCTTTCCATTTACAAAGCTTCGTTTCTATTGTTTTTTTTTCCATTCCTTTTTTAAATCCCTATTCCCTTCCTTCCTTTCCCCCTCCCTGTGCCCCTTCCCTTCTGAACGTTTTCTTCCTACTTCCCAATATCCAGCACCCATTTTGGTCCTTATTTACCCTTTGGGTTTCTCTCATAACAGAAACAACAGGAATCAGTATGGCAATTTCCCAAAAAACTAAAACTAGAGTAACTTTGTCTTGAAGGGGATTCTGATATCCTGTGGCTCATGCTACCTCCCCATTGATTCTGACGGAGGCTGGAATGTGAGTATTATGGTTGCCACGAATTTATTTTAACCCATGGGTTTCAGAACATGTACACTCCTGGGGATATTTCTTCTGAATTCTTCATTCTATTCAGAGGCTATTCTATTATTTTTAAATGTGGGGTTTTAGAGCGTTAGTAGATTGTGGCCCCCAGCGAGATTGATGGTCTGATTGTCACAGCTTCTCCTGGGCTTTGCTGTATGGCTGGAGTCAAGGCCTCAGGAAAAGGTTTGCAACTCAGGCACCAGAAAACTACACATCTTGACCTTGATGTGGCTTTAAGGAAGGGAGAGTTTACTTTCCTTCGTGAGAAGGGGCTTTGGGGCTGTAGACATTGTATTTTTTTTTTTTTACCTCTGTGGTTATTATGGATGTAAAATGTTATAGTACTTTCTAATTTCTATTTTCTTATTTCAATTATACCTACCTATCCTTGGCATAGGTCAAGTGATAAAGTGCATTTGTTGTGGTTATTTATTCCCAGATACTCTTTGAAGTAAAATCTGGACTGACACTAAGCAAGTTTCCATTTTAAACATGCATAATTTAGTATTCTGTAATAAAAGTATCAGAAATTTTTAAAGAAGTGAACTGGCTGCTTTACCCATCATTATGTCGAATGTGCTGTCTTTGCTGAAAAATTGAAAAGATGTCGAGCTATTGAGCATTTTGAGATAATTTCTATTTATTTACTTTAAAAGCTCCATGGGATACAGGAAGAGGGTGAAATTGCAGCTCCACTTAGTGAAGCTAATTTAAATTTTCATTATGAGGGCCACAACTATGTTGCCTGAATGCTCGGAAGCGTAAGTGCTGGCTCCACCTGGGATGGGGTGAGGTACGGATGGGGCAGAGCTGCACCCAACCCCGCAATCCCAGGGGAGGCAGGGAGAGCGCGGGCTCCCACGCACACCTTCAAGTTCTGCTCCGCTGCGGTGCAGCGAAGCATTCATTAAAATTTAAAATTCTTGCTTTGACTACAGAACAAGGACACATCTGCAGTTATGCATGGTCAGCCAGGAGAGAAGACAGCTAGGAAGTGCTTCAGGGTCAAGTGCAAGAGCTCTGGTGAACATCCTTCACAGTAGCATTCAAAACAATGAAATACTTAGGAATGAATCGAACAAAGCAAAGGATCTATATATTGAAATTTACAGTACTCTGAGAAAGGAGATTGAAGAGTATATCAGAAAATGGAAAGATATCCCTTGCTCATGGATAGGAAGAACCAAATAGTGAACATGGCCATACTCCCAAAATTGTTGTACAGATTTAATGCAATCCCGATCAAAATACCATTAGCATACCTCACAGAACTAGAGAAAACATTCCTAAAATTCATCTGGAAGCAAAAGAGACCTAGAATAGCAAAGGCAATTCTGGGAAACAAAGGCAAGGCAGGAAGCATCACAATCCCTGACTTGAAATTATACTACAAAGCTACTGTGATAAAATCAGCATGGTATTGGCAAAAAAACAGACCTGAGGATCAGTGGATCAGATTAGAAGATGCAGACACAATTACAAACACACTCAGCCACCTTATATTTGACAAAGGGGCCAAACATGTTCACTGGAAGAAAGATAGCCTCTTTAATAAATGGTGCTGGAAAAACTGGCTCTCTACATGCCAGAGACTAGAACTACACCCATGTCTATCACCATGCACTAAACTAAAGTCAAAATGGATCAAGGATCTAAATATTAAAACAAACACTAAATCTACTGGAAGAGAAGGTAGAAAACTAAAAGACATAGGTGTAAGTAGAGAGTTCATGAACAAAACCCAAACTGCACAGGAACTAATCCAAAGAATCAACAACTGGTGTCTCATCTGATTAAAAAGCTTGTGCACATCAAAAAGTGAAAAGACAACCCACGGAGTGGGAAAAAATTTTAGCCAATTGTCCCTCAGACAAAGGACTTCTATCTAGAACATATAAAAAATTGAAAAAAATCAGACCCCCCCCAAATTTAAAGACCCAATCCAAAAATTGGCATCTGAGATGAATACACACTTCTCAGATGAAGAAATACAAATGGCAAATAAATATATGAAAAAATGTTCAACTTCACAGGTCATTCAAGAAATGCAAATTAAAACAACACTGAGATTCCATCTCACCCCAGAAAGAATGGCTACTATCAAGAAATCAACCAGGGCCGGTGAGATAGCTCAGCAGCATAAGCGCCTGCCTGGCAAGCGTGAGGTCCTGAGTTCGACACCCAGAACCCACATACGAAAAAAGGGCCAGTCATATCGCTCAGCGGCATGGGCACCTGCTGTCATGTGAGGTCCTGAGGTCGACCCCTGTTACCCACAAAAAAAAAAAAAAAATCAATAACAAGTGCTAGAGGGGCTGTGGGGTAAAAGGAACCCTTCTCCACTCTTGGAGTGTAAACTGGTACAACCACTGTGGAAATCAGTGTGGAGATTCCTCAAAAAACTAGGATTAGAGGTCCCATTCCACCCAGCTATTCCCCTTCTGGGTATCTTCCCAGAAGAATATTAAAAACATACCACAGTGATATATGTGCACCCATGTTTAGAGCAGCACGACTTGTAATAGCTAAATCTTGGAAACAACCGAAATGCCCATCAACCGAGGAATAGATTAAAAAGATGTATTTTTACGCAATGGAATACTACTCAGCCACAAAGAAGGATAAACTTGACACTTTTATAGTATGAGACCATACTCATAAGTGAAATAAATAAGACTCACATGTGTAAACATCTTATTGTCTCCCTTGTGAGAGAAATTGAAAGAGTAAATAAAGTCTAAAATGTGCAATAGATATTGTGAAATGGGAAGAAATTGTTCAAAAGGAAAAAGGAACTAGGATGGGTGAAAGAGGAAAGGACAGTAGGGAAATGGGAAAAAATACAAGTCAGTTATATTATTAATGTCTCTTAGATCATTAAAAAGGAAGGTTTGTGCTAATATCGATTGTAGAAATTTTTATATCCATATCTTATACCCTGAGCAACTACTTTAAAGATAACACATAATGCATTAACAATTGTTATTCTCCTATTATTTTGTTATGAAATTTTGTTTTACCTTTTTTCTATAAAATTAAAATAAAAAGAGTCTCTCGTGAGGATTCCATGAATTTGTGCTTTCTAAACATGTGCAGTACAATTTCTGGACTACCTTAGAACCCACATAAAATGTGCTTTTGTGAATTTTAATTTTTTTGAAAGAAGGTTATAGTCCCATGTGAGCAGCAATGAGGGCTTGGACCAGGGCAGGTCTGGGAATGGGGAGGAGGTGTGGGCAGCGAGAGGAGGGGTTGCATTGAGAACCAAGAAGTGGAGACGCTGGAAGACACCTGGGGCAAAGAGAAGGAGGGACCCAGCAGACACCTGGGACCCAGGCTCTGTACACAGGAGAGTGCTGGCTTTGTTAATCAGTATCCCTGAGAAATTAGAGGGCACTGTAGTTCACCCTGAAGACAAATTTGAAAATTTCAAAGATGTCTTAAATTTTGATGCATTCCAAGCTTTCTCTTTTTTATTTAGTGCTTACTTGTGAAGATATTTTTCTATACCATAGGATGATGACACTTTTCCATTAGAAGCTTTACAGTTTTATTCCAGGTCAAAGTAATTTTATATGCAGTATATGCTATTTCCCCTTATGCTTATCAAATTGTTGGAGGATCATTTGCTGAATATATTCTTCTACCTAAATGAATATTTTGCATTGTAAAAACAGTAAGATCATAGGTTCACATGTTTATTTTTATCCCAGTGAGCTGTTTTTCTCCAGTTATAAATCATTATCACAATTACTGAAACTATTGGTAAATTTTGAAATCAAATAGTGTAAATATGTCAAACTTGACACTTACATAGAATGTTTTAACTACTTATAGAATGTTTTAACTATTTAGATTCATTCCAAATCCTGGAAAACAAAGATGCTGGTATTTTGATTGGAATCACATTAAATCTATAGATTAATTCATGCAGAATCAACATAATATTTAAGTTGAAATGTTCAACTCTTTTATTTAGTTTATCTTTAAATTCTTTCAGCAATATTTTATAATTTTCGGTGTAGAGATCTTGCACATGTTTTGGTAAATTTCTGAGAATTTTAGTATTTTTATACTAAGTTTTTTTAAAAAACATGTTTCAGGTTTTTCCTGCCTGCACTGAGAAATATAACTGACATATCAGTGTTGTGCTTGTGTTCTGTGAACCTGCTAAATTTACTTTTTAGCTCTAACAGTTTGAAAATTCCTTATGATTTTTTTTCATAAATAATCATGTCCATTGTGGAAAAGGGCACTTTTTCCTTTCCAATGCTTATGACTTTTTTCCATTGTCTTGACTTATTGAACTATATAAATCTTCCAATTAAATGTATAATATAAGTGAAAAGAATGGATATATTAGACTACATACCTATCTGGGGAAAGGCATTAAAATATTATACCACTAATTATAATCTTAGTCATAGATCTTAGTTATAAATGTATAGATTTTTATTTTATCAAATTGAGGATGTTTTCCTCCTACTAAGAGAGCTTTTATGGAGTGAATAGGTATTAAATTTTGTCAAATGCCAGTTTTTCTTTACATGTATAAAGGTAGTTATATGTTATTCCTCATTATTTTCTTTTTTTACATGTTAAATTATAGGATTGATTTTCAAAATTTAATTTAGTCTTACAATCCTAGAATAAACCATACTTGATCAGGATGTATCAAACTTTTTTGTACATTTCTAGATTTTGTTTGCTAACATTTTAAGGATTTTTCATCTATTTTCCTGATAGTTGTTAATCTAATTTTTTCCTCTCTTGTAATATTTTTGCCATGTTTTGAAATCATGGATTTATGGTCAAATAAGCAATTTGGATAGTGTTTCTTCCTGTTTTCTGAAAGCTCATATAAAATTACCATTTCTTAAATATTTGCTAGAATTTTCCAGTGAAACAATTTACTTGGCGATTTCTCCATGGGAAAGTGTGTGTGTGTGTTCATGTCATGTACTCATTTATGTATATATCCATATATTCACTTATTCTCTCAACAGATAGAATCTAGATCTAGAATCTATCTATCTAGAGAAATTCTTCCTGTGTTTACAATTTATAGGTCTCAAGGAATTGGTGCACTTTATTATATTATTGACTTATTGATAGTTTGTACCTTGAAATTTATCAATTTTTGTTGGTTTCTTATTTTTGTTATTTTCTTGATTATACTTGCTATGCATTTAATTTGCTGTTCTTTTGCTAGCTTCTAAAGGTGAAAGTTAGGTGAAAGATTTTTTAAAATATTTAAAGCTGTAAATTGACTTTTAAGGGCCGGCGAGATGGCTCAGCGGCACGGGCGCCTGCTGATGCGCAAGGTCCTGAGGTGGACCCCCGGTACCCACACAAAAAAAATTGACTTTTAAGCATTACTGTATCTGTTTCCTGTAGATTTTGATATATAGTTCTAGATTATCACTCAAAGTATTTCTATTTTCTCTTGTGATTTTTGTTAACTCATGTGTCATTTAGAAGAATGTTTTAACTTCAAAATATTGCAGGAGGAGTGGTTGTTTCTGGATATCTTATTGCTACCGATTTTTAATTTTCTTTCACTGTGTTCAACAATAAATATTATATAAATGTTAATCTTTTGAAAATTACTGAGGCTTGTGTCAAGCCCTGTTATTCATTCTCTTTTCATGGTTTTTTCCCATGAGAAGAACATGTGTTCTGTCACTTTGGTACGTGATGAGTACATGACATATTGATGGAAACCTTAGATGACTTCTATATATTACTTATTTCAAAGAATGACAAATTGTTTGGGGGAAATAATCCTACAGGAGAAGATATAAGCTAAAATGGAGTATGACTCGCAAAATAGAGTCCCAGTGAATGATCCAAAGACTTTCTAAAATATCATAAAGATATCAGAAGGTCAGGAACAGCTTTGGTTATTTAAAAAATGTGGTTTTGGGAGCCAGGACTAGAGGAATTTAATTCTATGACCTTAGTCAACTCAACTACTTAAAACCACACAACTGTTCATCATAGCTACTGCCGCATGACTTAGCATATTAGTATGTCAATAACTGATCACCACTGAGTAGAATACCTTTAAGCATGAATTTTATAGTACAGTATGTAAATTATTATGTTTCTGTTCAAAAAAGAAAGAACTGCTATACTCATGAACAATAACTTTGCATTCTCCCTTTACTGCCAGGCTTGTCAACCTCTAATCTATTTTCTGTTTCTATAGATTGGCCTGCTCTGGACATTTCATATAAATGGGATCACACATATATGATACATTGTGTTTTGGTTTTTGTTACTTAGCATACTAATTTTTAGCATACTATTTTTAAAGTCATCCATGTTATAGCATGAATCAGTACTTCATTGTTTTTGATTGATGAATAATGTTCAATTGTATGGATATACCACATTTTGTTATCCGTTTATCGCTTGATGGTATTTGGGTTGCTTCCACTTTTTACCTGTTACGAGTCTTGCTGCTGTTAACACGCTTTACGTTACTTCCTGTACTCGCCAGTTTCCTGTGTGCTCATGTTTCAGTTCTCTTGAGTATGTACTTCAGAGTGGAACTGCTAAGTCACGTCGTAACTCTGTGGCCTCAGCCAAGGCAAGCAACTTCTTCAAACCATGATCTTCTGAGGATAATATCCCCCTTCCCATGATGAAGGATTCCAATTATTAAGATCAACCAGGGCATACTCATGGACGTATTTTGAGAGCTATGTCGCATAAAGTGCCGATGGTGATATTAGTATACCATAGTATAGCATAAATCCATAGCTGATTTCAGCCAAATCTAAGTGCAATCAGTTTTAGATGGTCCCTCTAAAGGTTTTAACATGGAAGGAATTCATCATCAGCATCTCGTTCTTCACCAAGGGCACCACAATTAGAATTTAGTCCGAAGTTGGCACTAATTATAAACCAGTGTGCTGCTTTTAAGGCTGGGCTCTTGGTCTCAGAGCAAATTTATGGACAGATCAAAAGTAATCAGACTTAGCAACATGAGCTGCAGTATTCTATGAAGAATACTTTGTGAACAGAATTTTATTGAGGAACCAAAAGTGCTCAGCTCTTTATACTTCATTAATTGGACCTGTGGACATCTAATCCAAGGACTAATTTACCAGCAATATTCACTATTTCCTATTATAGGTATACCTAGTGTAATTCTAGCGTAAGACATGTTTTGCTTAAATATTGAATTTCATTGGCAATTCTTGTAGAGATTTAGTAAAATCTTTTAAATTTGAAACTTTCTTAATGTATGATAATTCCTACATATAGGAGGTAAATAGATTTGTATTAACAGATAACTCCTTTTCCCTTTTACTCTATTAACATTTAGATCAATTTCCATTTATGGCTAGGCAGGTTGATGATAGTTCAATAGATGTTTTGATATCTTTTTTCATTGCGTTTTTTCAATGAAAAGTAATCAAACAGCTATGAAATATCAGATACACTGATACGTTCCATTGGAACAAACGGATGGAAAAACGCTGCTTGTATTACATTGCATCGTGTGCCATGACACATCTGGTGCAGTGCACCATGAAGGGGTGTGTGTGCACCAGAGCAGGCGTCCACGGTGATCAGCCGAGTTGAGCAGCAGGTTAGCTTCTGTCTGGATCATCAGGGAGACTTCAGGAGGGAGCCATTGCTTAGCTGGGCTCTAAAATCCAGCTTGCCAAGTAAGGAATTTGAGACACTCTGTCTCGTGTCTCAGTGAGCTCAATATAAATAACACTGCGTGGGGCGGGAGAGGGAGAGACGAAGGGGGAAATGGATATTAATGGAGCCAAATGACTTCCTCACCAAGAAACGTGCTAGCTACGTTCACTCTCTTTTCCACACTGCGTGACGTAGCTCAGGACCCCCGCAAGATACATGACAGCGCTCCTGGTTCACATGGGAGGAAAATGAAGACATTGGAGCCCCAATACTGGTTTCAGAAATGTGTCTTAGAATCAATAAAGTAGAAACAAATCATGGTTGTGAGTTCATCTACTCCTTCAGTACATAGTATTTTAAAAGAAATAACTTTTAATCACATATTAGTCCACAGATTTTATCTTTCTCGCTAACTTTAAAAATTAGTGTGATACTTACTATACCTTGGAAAACATAAGAAAATTTACAATAATATAAATAAACACAAACAAGAGGCTGTGCCACTGTGTGGGTCTTGGGGTGGAGCAGGGTCTCCTGGGGGAAAACCCTTTCTGTTCGTGGTAATGATCACAACCCGTCCTGGGCTTCTCATGCTCCAGGCGCTGATCTGATCACTGTGTAATCCTTAAGGGGATTTGCTGCTGTTGTTATCCCTTTTGTCGGGTGAGGACACGAGGGACACACAGGTTGATGCACTGGTGCAGAGCCTGGTGTGGAGCAGGCCGTGGTCCGCCTCCCTTGAGGTAGGTGTGAAGCGAAGCTGGGTTCACATGGCCTACCTGCCCCCCAGCCAGGACGGAAACGGACAGTGTGCCGGACGCTGCAGATCCTAGCTCTGCCATTGGCTGAGTGGCTTAGGATTTCTTGTCTTTGAAAACTTGTGGAATAGTTTTAAGGGCATAGATCAACCAGGACAGCGCAACTAAAGATACTCAGGAAAGAGGAATTTCAGAACTGCTTCAGAAAGTGGCAAGAAGGATGGGATGCGTGAGGGGGAGGGTTGGGAGGGGGATCCAGGGCAATGAGCCTTTTATTGTAACAGATCTTTTTAATTTAAACATTCATCATCGCTTTCAATCACGCCTTGTATTCTGTAAGTTTGGTCCTGGGCATAGTGATATACATGGTGTTTATGAGAAAGGACTAAGATGCCAGGAAAATTGGATTACAGTTCTGGCTGCTTCTCTTTACAGCTGTGTGGTGTTGAGCTTAGGAGTCAGGGTCTTGGTCCTTCATCTGCAAAATGGAGCTAACATTCCCCACGCCTGGGATGTGTGTCAGGCATTACTGTAGTAATCTATACCGAATGGTGAAGGCAGCGTCAGGCATATAATAAACTCTAGGAGATGGAAAAAGTCAGTAAAAGTTTAGAAAATGAAGGTCTAAGAATTGCGGTTCATACTATAATGACTACAAGAAGAAGAGAAGATGCCTGAGTAGTAAGTGAAACTTTTGTAGAAAAGACGAGTCTTGATTTGTCTTTTGAATTAAGGACAGATTTGATGGACTTTCTAGGTAGGTGAAAAACAAGGATAAATCAAAAATGAAAGAATAAGCACGGCGCATCTTGGGAACCACCACACAGCCTTAGGGTAGAGGTCAAACAATCTGCCATCTTGGGAGAATGAGAAAATGATATTTAAGGAAAATGAGTTGGAAAGCAGCTTGTGAAATAATTTAGAATGATGGAAAGTATTGTTCGGAATCAGTAAGTTATTACAGGGTTCTAGGTCTAAAGTAAGGAGCACATAAATTGTAGGGGTGAAAGAACTTTAGATTTAAGTGACTATTTCCATATCTCTGAGGCTCAGCATCCCTCACCACAAACTGTAGCTTATATTCTCGCAAGGTTATGATGAAGGTCATATAACATCATGCACATGAAATAACTTTTAGGGCCTAGAGTGCTATAGCAGTGTGAGTGCCAAATGTCATGTTTTCTGTAAACCAAAGGAATAAGAATGGAAATGAGTAGTGTGTGGGTTGTAGGTAGATGGCAAATTTCGTGAACTGTCTAATTAGCTAGGATTAGGAGGACACGTGAGTCTTTCCATCCTGATTCTTAGGGAGAAGTATGTCTTTCTTTTTGGCTGTTAGCTTAAGGTAAGCCTTTTAATCATACTCTAATTTGATCCTTATGGTTGGAGCATTTTAATAAATATTGGCCTATTGTTTTTCTTTAACACAAAAATTTAACAGTTCCCCTAAACATCATCTCCTGTGCTCCTGTGTGTGTTAGTCAGTGTTCTGTTGCTATAACAAAATGCCTGAGATAATTAACAGCAGAGAAAAGGTCTGCTTGGCTCACAGTTTGGAGGCTCCGTCCATACCCCACTGACACCCTTGGCCTGGTCCAGTGGGGAGGGAGTATGGTGGAGCATGACTGCTTACCTGGTGGTAGGGAGGGAGAAGAGACCAGGGCCCCACAGTCCCTGTGAGGGGCACGTCCCAGTGACATAGGACCTTCCACTAGGAACCACCATCAAAAATTCCACCATCTCCTCATGACACTACCTGGGGACCAACCTTTGGCACACAGAACTTTGAGGGACACTTATCCAACCACAGAGCTGCACTTGGTCAGTTTCCATTGCCACTGACATCCCTGCGGCTGTCAGCCACGTGACACACCTTCCTTTAATATCAGCCCTCTTCCTCCTCACCTGCCCGTGCCCTCGTGCTCTGCTCCTAGCTGCTCCTTCTCCTCACCCTGCAGTGACCCGGCCGTGGTGTGCCTGGCCGCTCCTCCCTTTTCCAGGCGTCCTGCTCGTCCCCTGTGCGGTCACCTGGGGAGCGTGCTGGCGCCTACGCTTCAGTGGGTTGGCTCCTCTCCTCTGCCTTCTCACTCGATGGGAGCTGCTTCCAACTCACCAGGACTTTACTGATGAGCGGGTTACCTGGCAGACCATATTTATGTCACGCTCATAGTTATTTTGGAAGAATTTCTTTTAAATCGGTGATCATAATAACAGTTGAAGGCGTTTGCTGATAAGGTGTCGCTGTAGTCAGAAACAGGAACTTTCATGCTGCGTTCTTGGGGGGACTCAGGTAACAATCACAAGGCTCCCAGGCCACAGGCAGGAGCACAGGAGCTGAGAGTCGGGGCTGGTGACAATCCCGCGCTTGCACGCGGGCGGTGCACCAGCCGGCTTGCGTCACTTCAGGTTCTGTGTCTGTCTGCTGTCTTGGAAGCGAACCCAGCTCACCTACTTTTAATGCATTTGATAAGGAATATAAAATTATATATTGATCTAAAAATGCTTTAACTTAATTCTGCTAATGATTTAGCAATAAATTTCTGACTACTGAAAGGTTAATTAGCTCCTTTAACCCACTAGGGCATCCAACTATGGTCCTATAAAATAGTTACAAAATTAATCTTTCAAAATGAATTTTTAACCAAAAGACCTTCTTCCTCATTCAACATGAAAACTCATTTCAGAATTTACATGCTTGTAGTCCAAATCCGGGGCTCAGAGTGAAGGGTGTGTTGCTTAAATTTTCCTGAACTCAAAACCTTAGTTTCTTTATCTGGGAAACAGTAAATATTTCTTACACTTATCATGGGAATGAAATGAGGTGAACTTTAGAAAATTGCTTATACAGTGGCTGGCATAAAGTAAGTAATAATTAAATGTTATTACTAAATTTTCCCAGAACAATAGTGGCCAGTGTTTTAATCTCCCTTAAAAATCTCCTTCCCAGAACCTTAATTCTTACCCCCAAAAATCTCATTACTGAATATAATATGTGGCTGTGTAAGTGTAAGTAAAGTTAACACAACTGGAGGGTAAGTATGAACCTTTGGATTAATCGAGAAAGGAGTGATGGTATTCTAGTTCCCTTCCTCCTCCAGGCTGCACATGCCCCTCCCATACTGATCTTGTCCTGCTATATTTCCTTCTAAAAAGGTGAACTTCAGGAGCGAGTAGGAGTAAAGCCATGTGTCAGTCACCACTGGTAACATGAACTCTACATGCAGGAGGAATCACGTCAGAGACTCCAGGAATAAGGACCACACTATGTTTTACTTTATTTAGCTGTGCAATTTTAGCTGTGCATATCACTTCTTCTCTCTGAATATCTTGTCTCCTCATCCATAGATGTAATAATGCCCTCTTCAAAGTTTCTGTGAGCATTACTAGAATAATTTAAATTTCCGGAGCATAGCAGGTACTCATTAAATGTCAATTTCCTTCCTTATCCCAGTCATTGTCTGAAAGAAATCCCACAACTGGCATGTTGATCTTCTCAAGCCTTTCCTTAAGGTGGCTGTGCTTTACACTATGATGGGAGTGTAAAGCAGAGAAAGAAAGAGACAGACAGACAGACAGACTGACCGACTGACCAAGCCAGTAACAGGGACGGTGAGGATCCATTACTGGAAGCTGTCACTGAATGAACCATGAAGATAATAAGCATCATGTTTTTTCCTTCCCACTGCTTCTTGGAATGTCTTCCTCCTCCTCCTCCTCCTCCTCCTCCTCCTCCTCCTCCAGTCTAAGAAGATTCTCACTACTGTACCCATTTTTATATCTGATGCCACCCAGTCCATCTTCTGCGATTGATTCTAGCTTCTTCCACTATTTTTCTCAATGCGAATGGTAACTAATGTTTGCTGAGCCACACTGTTCTAGACACTGTTCTAGAATTTCATATCTGTTAAGTCATCTAAACCTGAGAACTATTTCAGTAGGAAATGCCATTTCTGATTTCTGTCCCAACCTAACAAATGTACAAACTAAGGCAGGAGAGAACTGACATTCTAGGAGACTCACAGTTATGGCACCTGAGTTGGCATTCTTTCAATGCTAAATTTTTCTGTGTGTTGGTTTCGGGATGTTTAAAATTGGCTAAGACATAATTCTTACCCTTAAAAAGGAGATAGTCCAATGGAAGGGGCCAGAAATACGACTGTCATGCAAAGGAGTTCTAATGACCATTAATTGTATCATGGGAGAGTGTGGCCCAGAGAAAGACATTAGTTTGGGTGTTGGATGAAGTCTGCAGAGGATGAATGATTTTAAATATGATTTTTACAGGTAGGGAGGGCTGGGTATGAAAGATAATCCAGTGTAGAGAATGTAAAAGTTTCTGGGGTGTGAAAGCATTTGGGGCCCTTTGTGAGTAGTGGGTCACTCTGGAGCTGGAATACTGTACATTCTTGTACTTCCGCTTGGAGGGGCAATAATTCAGTGAAGATTGAATTTTCCTGCTCAAACATTCCTGTTAATTGTTTTCATAACAATTATTGCCTAGAACAATAGCTCTCAGAAGTCTGGACATGAAAACCCCAGAGCTGCAGCCAGAGTTGCTACTTCGTTTACACAGAAAGCAGGTGTTTTTAGGTTTGGGAGATACAGGATTTTGGACTGAGTGATTTGTAGAATATTTTATTCTACTAAAATCAGGTTTAAAGTAATTTATTTACCCTACTGAGGCCTAAATTTCCAAGGTCTTCCTAAGGAGAGGCCACAAAGAGGTAATAACATAAATACTTTTTGAACTTAATCCAGGAGTCAAATGTCAATTTCTTGACATTTTTATTAGTAGAAAATAGGTCTTGGTTTGTAACTGTGAATAAATACCTAATTGTTTCAGAGAAGAGGGATTCCACTCTGACAGCTTGGAGCCCAGAGAGACAGAGGCTGGCTTCATCAGCCTCCTCCCTCCCTGTGACAGCTTCTCCCAATCTTGTCCTCACCCCTCTGTCTCCTGGAAGCTTGGAGTGTGGCCGGAGCATGTGTTCCCCAAGTCCCTGCAGAGTCTGATTGGAGTGAAATTGGCAGGTGTCCAGGTAGAGGGGACTGACAGAGCCAGTAGGCTCCTAAACTAATATGCGGTTGATGATATATTCTTTGGTGAACTGGGTAGATTATTTACTTACCCACATACTTCAATACCAGCAAAGGCTTTTGGCTATTACTGTTATTCTGGAATACATTTCAGTGATAAAATATTCAATCCAACCAATTCCACAAAACTCCAAATACCTCCTAGGTAAAAGGCCCTGTGATGGCAAGCCAGTAAAACAAAATGTAAACTCTTTTTTCATGTAATTCAAGAAAGTAGCCATCATAAAGATGACTAACTTACATTTCACAACGCTGACTCATAGAAGGAACTCTGGTCAACTAGTTCTTAATTATCTGTGTGCTTATTTTATCCATGGCACAATTTCCTTTTGTGGTTTCATACCCCCATCTCCACTCCGTTTCTAACCCTGGGATGGGTTTTAGCCGTCTGCTCGCTATGAGGCTGCACTGGCCGATTAGACAAGCTCTGCCATTTCTAGCACAGACTTTCTAAGATTTCGTGTATTGTCTGCAGTGTCAAATATATTTTACTATTGTAATTTTATTAATCTTAACAATGCTTAGTCTGACATAGCCTTGAATTTTTTTTCAACTCATGGTATTTTATTAACAAATTTGATAGCTATATAAGCTCTATTTTCTCTTTGTATGAAATAATTATTTGCTTGGATCACTTTAATCATGTTTTAAGAAATTCCTAATCACTAAAAACCTAGAGATTATTTGAATAAGGAAAAGTCTTACATACATGTATAGTATAAATTCGTTGAATTTCAAAAATCTGGGATAGGGAGAATATGTTTAAATTTAAATCTTTTTGCTTCTGTAAGTTATCACAGTTTTAGGAAAGGAAATAGGGTGGAAAGAACATTATGAAGTTAATATGACTGTTTAAATTATCATTTTATCAGTTTTTAAAAGCAATCTTTATTACCTTTATTTCCACTTCAGTTGTGTCCGGCCATAAGTGATTTAGGAAAAGACATTATAACTTATAATAAATAAATTTGTATTAAATTTTGATATCTCTGAACATTCTGCAAATTTTCGCACATTACATGTCATTAATACTTTTGGAAAATGTTAGAAATAGAATAAACTGGGGATTGAATTTTGATATTCATTCTAAATGTTTTCTTTTCAGACACTAATGAAGTTATGTGGAAACGAGAGGAATTCATGAAACTTCTCCCTCAGGAGAGAATGTCTTTCATAAACAGAGTTCTGCATCTGGGTTTTTGGGGACACTGACAGTGTGGCAGAGCCATGTCTGCCCTCCCTGTCACCTTCAGTGACTCAGAGATCGTCTGAACAGGATGCTGGCCTTGGACATACAGAGTTTCACCCTGATACCTTGCTTGCTTCTTTGGGGCAGAAAAGCTAATTGCTCTCCATGGTGGCCAATCTTTTCAAGAGCTTAATTTTACCTTATATACATAAGCTTTGCAAAGGAATGTTTACAAAGAAATTGGGAAATACAACCAAAAAAAGGGAGAATCGTCAGCAGAAAAAGGATCAAGATTTTCCTGCTGCTGGCCAGAGCAAAACTCCCACATTTTCTAATACTTTGAAAAGCACCGTAAAGCGGATCGCGAAGCGTCCATCCACTCGCAACTTACCCACTGGGGAAGGCGAGGCAAGCAAAGACTTTTCCCTTTCACCGACGCTCAGTTACCATGTTGCGATTGCCAATGGCCTGCAGAAGAACACTCATGTGACCGGCAGTGGCCATGAGGGTCTGCCTCCAGAGCTGTCTTCCGCTGAGAGTTCTTACTCGGGGGCTTTACATGAGCTGAGGAGCAGTGCGGAGGACCATTCCCATCCAGTGTGCGCCATGCCAGTGGGCCGAAGCAGGAAGAGCTCCAGCAGCCTTGCTCCCTCCGAAGGCAGCTCTGATGGGGAGCGCACGCTGCACAGCCTGAAACTGGGGGCTTTAAAGAAGCTCCGGAAATGGAAAAAGAGCCAGGAATGTGTATCCTCAGACCCAGAGCTGAGCACTGTGAAGAGAACCTGGGGGATAAGGAGCAAGTCTTTGGACAGGACTGCTCGCTACCCCAAGACACCAGCCCTTGAGCCAGGGTTCAGCTCCTCTGGCTGCCTCAGCCACACACATGATGTCATGGAGATGATCTTCAAGGAGCTGCAAGGGATCAGCCAGATTGAGACAGAGCTGTCCGAGCTGCGGGGCCATGTGGATGCCCTGAGGCTCTCCATCGATGAGATCTCCAGCAGCGTGGAGGTAGTACAGAGTGAAATTGAGCAGCTGCGGACAGGCTTCGTGCAGTCCCGGAGGGAGACCAGGGACATCCATGACTACATTCGATGCCTGGGCCACACAGGCAGCAAGGCAAGCCTGAGGTTCTTAAATGTGCCTGAGGAGAGATTTGAACACATCGAAAATGTGGTGTACCAGATTCTAACAGACAAAATGGGCTTCTCAGATGCACCAAATGCTGTAAAAATTGAATTTGCTCAGAGAGTGGGACACCAAAGGGACTGTCCAAATGCTAAACCTCGACCCATACTTGTGTACTTTGAAACCCCTCAGCAGAGGGATTCTGTCTTAAAAAAGTCATACAAACTCAAAGGAATGGGCATTGGAGTCTCAACAGATATTCTGACTCATGATATCAGAGAGAGAAAGGAGAAAGGGATACCATCCTCCCAGACCTATGAAAGTATGGATATGAAGTTGTCTATTCCGGAGCCCAAAGTGAGGAAGCACAGTTGGCATTCACCTGGCGACAGTGATGGGGAGTTGGAATCTGACTTCAACAGGAATAGTTATGCTGTGCTTTCCAAGCCAGAGCTTCCAACCAAGGGGAGCACTTCCAAGTCAAGCTCAAAATCACACAGTGCTAGATCTAAGAATAAAACTGTGAATAGCAACAGAATTTCAAACAAACCGGATCATGATAAAACGTCTTCACACTTGCCAGAATCGAATAACTTGGAAAAGCAAACCGTAGCCCAATATGCAGGTGCCACGGCCCTGTGGCATTCACAGAGTGACTTTTTCACTGCTAAACTCAGTCGCTCCGAATCAGATTTTTTCAAATTATGTCAGTCTTACTCCGAAGATTTTTCAGAGAATCAGCTTTTTGCTAGAACTAATGGGAGCTCCCTTCTGTCATCCTCAGACAGGGAACTGTGGCAAAGGAAACAAGAGGGCAAACCTGCCTTGCATGACAGTCCTCAAGACCAGCATCTGGGCAGGAGCACTCTGGGTGTCCAAGTGCCATGTGAACCTCAGGACACAGAAGCTGTGGACGGCGGGATGAGTGATAGCATGGTATGTGCATCTGCGAACCGCAGTCACTACAGTGACTTGCAGCTCTCTCTGCACGGGGACCTCTCTCCGTGGAAGGGATGGAATCAAGTAGAACAAGGAACTGATTTAGGCTTGGATTCATCCACTCAGGAAGCTTTTGACTATGACACAGTCTGTCTGTCTGACCAACAGATGGATGTCTTCCATGAAGACCTGGAAGACTTAGGAAAGTGCCACAGTGACCTTCAAGATGACTCTGAAAGCTACGATTTAACCCAAGATGACAATTCATCCCCATGCCCTGGATTAGATAATGAACCCCGAGGCCAGTGGGTTGGCCAGTATGATTCTTATCAAGAAGCTAATTCTAATGAACTGCACCAAAACCAAAGCCAGTTGTCTATGATATACCAAAGTCAAAGTGAATTTCAAAGCGATGATTCAGAGGATGCCCCACCCACATCTTGGCATAGCCCACTGAGCATTGACCTTTCTGACAAGACTTTCAGCTTCCCAAAATTTGGGTCTACACTGCAGAGGGCTAGATCAGCCTTGGAGGTGGTATGGAACAAAAGCACACAGAGTCTCAGTGGGTGTGAGGACAGTGGTTCCTCCCTCATGGGGAGATTTCGGACACTATCTCAATCCACTGCAAATGAGTCGAGCACTACGCTTGACTCGGATGTCTACACAGAGCCCTATTACTACAAAGCAGAGGACGAGGGGGACTACAGCGAGCCGGCGGTGGACGACAAGACGGATTATGTCGAAGTGATGGAGCAAGTCCTTGCCAAGCTAGAAAACAGGACTAGTGTTACTGAAACCGATGAGCCGATGCAGGAATATGAGCCCCCTTTGTATGAGACGCCATATGAAACCCCGCAAGATGAGGGTTACGAGGGGCAGAGAGACGATGGGGCCAGCGAAGGGGAGCTAGGACCTGTAACTGAGCCGGCAGCTGAAATGCAAATACAAGAAGACGAAAACCAAAACATCGCTGAACAGCCAGTGGGAATCACAAAGCCAAAGAGAATCCGTCCCTCTTTCAAAGAAGCAGCGCTAAGGGCCTATAAGAAGCAAATGGCAGAATTGGAAGAGAAGATCCTGGCTGGAGGTACTCACGTTTCCATACTGCATTACGGAATTGTGTTTTAACATGGAGTAGTGATGCTTTAGAATATATTCTGTGTTTACCTGGGAGAAAGAAATTACTTGCAATGAGTTTGCATGTTTGTTCTGAGAAGGATTTTAGTTCATTTGAGCAGCTCTTCGGCAAGTGGGGCTTGATGATTTAAAATAAAAATACATTTTAAATAAGTCATATTGAAATGAACCCAAATTTAACCCTACCAGACACGTATCATGATCATCTGTTAGCTTTAGGCACAAACCCTATCTCATCTCATGTAAACCAACTCTGTGGCATCAGTTACGGAGGAAAGGAGGAGTGAAATCAAGGGGTATCTCCTTCAGCCAGCAGCCTGTGGGCTACGCCTTAGCTCTAGTAGGCTTGTACAGATGGGATGTCATTAATCTTAAAATACTTGAGAAGAGGAACTCCCCAACTCCACTCCTCCTATCAAAACTACACTTAGTTGAAGAGTCGGGTCTGCTCAGCCGATCTTAGCGAGCCCCATGAGGACCACAAACGTCCTTTCCACCTTCTGATGCCACTAATGAAGAGTGATAGCACTAAGGGCGCAGGCCACGCCTGGGTGGGCACAAGCTGTTCTCCGAGGATGAGGTAGTCAGAGGTGAGACGGCGTTTTCTCTTTAGGAGTAGCGTACAAGTCTCTTCCTCACTATAGAAATGACAACAGTACCTTCCCTGATAAGTTTTAGTTTCCTGGGGGAGACAATTTTGGGCGATTTACTCAGTAGCTGTGAATAAATATATGAGTTTATTGATATTTTAATTTCTCAGCCAAACTTCATCTGCATTCACCCTAATTCCTTACCACTTACCTTATTTCCATGCTTCTGTTTTTATATTTTGGGGCTAGTTTGTTATAATCTCATTTTAATGAATTATATATTGTTATTATTTTCTCTAATTATGACATTACCCTCTTTAAAATATTTACTGTATATTACATTTCATAAAGGCATACATATATGTGATAAAATGTTATTTACTTTTAAGAAATAATGTCACGTAATAATCTATGAAGTCAGGAGTTGATTGTGGCATCTCTAAGTATGATCACATGTTCCTCCAAACTGACTATTTTCTGGTAGATATGGGTAGGTTACTGAATAATTGAACACCTGTTTGTAAAACCATTTAAAGCCCTAGAATAATCACAACTACTAGGTTTCTTTGCTGCAAAAATCCATCCATATGATGCAGCACAGCCTGTGTAATTTACCTAAAGAACAACATAGGTCAAGGGGATATTGGGTACATTTACTTTGATTTTATTGTTGTTTTGTTCAGAGAGGGAATAGTTCTCAACTACATTTAAAACTGATTTGAAAATGCAAATAGTCAAATGTTATATGAACATAGTTTATATTAGAATGATGTCTATCTCATATCAGTGACTTCTGATAGTTGGATATCCTTATTACTAAAACTCAGTTAATAATATCTAGGGATAAAAGCCAGAAATTTCTTTATGTTGATTCAGAGAGGTCTACCCCAAGATGAATTGAGGCTAAACTCTGTGTGTGTCTGTGGGTATGTGTGTTGTGACATACTAGATAGGTTTTAATGTCATCTGGCTAAGACATATGTTTGCCATATGAGGAATATCATAAATAGAAACAAACCACAAATTTCAGAAGAAAGTTAGAGAATATATGTATTCAACTTTAAAAAGTCAGGAAATCCTGCCATTTGCTACAACATGGAGGGAACTAGAAAGCATTCTGGTAAATGAAATAAGCCAGACACATGATCTTCCTTATATGTGGAATCTAAGAAAAAAGAAGGAAAGTTAAATATACAGCTAGGAAATAAAACAGTGGTTATGGGGCATGGCGTGGAGGGAGGGACCTGCAGGTGTAGATGAGAGGATGCAACATAGCAGGGACAGGGAGGAGGCAGGCCTGGGACTCCACTGCACATGATGACTAAAGGGAACAAGAGTTACTGTACTGTGATGTTATACAAGTAGATTGTCACCTCTCCACACACACAACACGCACACATAGCAACTGTCAGATATGTTAATTTTCTTTCCTTCTATAGCTAGTAACCATTTTACTTAATATATTCACCTCAATATATTGTAAACTTGAACTATACGCAACAAAATGAATTAAAAATTAAAGCTGGACCATGCTGGTGCACATCTGTAGCCCCAGTTACTTGGGAGGCTGAGGTAGAAGGATCACAAGTTTGAGACCAGCTTGGGCAACTTAATGAGATCCTGTCTCAAAATAAACTAGAAAGGGCTAAGGATCTATCTCAGTGGTAGAACAGTTGCTTAGCATTGCCAAGTCCTGGGTTCAATCCCTAATACTAAAAAACATGATAATTAAACTTTTAAAAATTTAAAATACCGATCCTCTACAAAGTACATTGTTATGGTAACGACCCTTCGACTAACTAACAAACCTAGTCATCCAGTGATGCTTCTGGGAAAACACAAATGTACTTGGGTAACCATGTGCTGCCAAAGTAAGAATTCTAAAACAGGGAACAATCTCGTGCCACACTTTTGATGGAGGAGTAGGCCTGGCCGTGGAGGACTCAGACCCCGCTGCCATCTCCAAACTTGGTTGCTGCCACCCTTTGAACCGTGGTTGAGTGAGTTGCATTCCCTGTCCTGAGGAAATCGGCATGCGTATCTTTAAGATGCTCTCTGGTGGCTGAGAGGCACCAGATTGACTACCCAGGAGGCTGCAGTAGCCTAGATTGTAAAGGCCATCTCGGTTTCCCTTGGCAGCAGTCAGGCAGTTTCTCCTCCTGTGCTAGCAATATGCTTCCAAAGGAAGGGCGGCCAGAGGAGGGCACTTTCCAGGCCCTCTCCCTGTGCAGACCCCCCCCCAGTGAGGTGCAAATGGGCATGGTGGCTTTGGTGCCCATGGCCATCTGCTTGCTGGGTATTGGGCAGGTGCCAGCAGAGTTTTCTTTCCATGGCTACCCAGTCAACATTCAGTAGCATCATTCAGTTTGTTGATTTTTTCCATTACTAACCTGCCTGACTGGACCATAAAGATCTCGCTGTAAAATTCTGTGGGATGCTGCTTCCCTGACATAGCTTTATGAAGTTAATGAGCTCAGACATTCGGATTCTCCATATTAACTACTATCTTCAGGATCTGGAAGATAAGAAAAGCCAAATGCTGGTAAACACGGATATCTGGTGGTAGAGCCTTCACTCTGAATGGCATCCCAGCAGGGTAAGAAACCCTGGAGGTACACGGGCAGCAGCGCCCCCAAGAGCTCGGGGTCCTCCCATGATGGGCCTGCTGAGCGGCGCTGTTTGTGCTGTGGTTCAAGCTCAAGGCCACAGCGGAGACCTTCTGAGCCCCTGCCTCAGGTCCGCATCACTCACCACGTGGAAATAACGATGGTGTCGCCTGGCTCCCTACACATTTGCCTCTGCGGCCCTGGCTTCGCCCTGTATTGATGCACGTGTCTCATTTTCTCTTCTAAAGTGTCGAGAGCAGGGTCTTGTGCTTCCCATCCCTTCCCTCGCGCCGTTCCTGATCAGTGCTTTGTACAGAGATGGCAATGCGTTTCTAGGTGCTAGCCAATGTCTCCACGAAGGGCGGAAGGATACTAAATAAGTACGAGGTGCACCTGTGGTGTGTAGTTGCAGAGGTTACGACTTTATATTTGGCGAGCTCAGAAGCATTACTCCGTGCTAGGCGCTTTTCACACAGTTCACCCATTTTCACTCTTACGACGCCCTGTGAATTGGATTCCAGAGGTGCCCAGCATGAAATGAGAGCAGCCACGTCCACCCCAGGTCAAAGGTTGCTCATTATTCATGCTTTAAGTTGGAAAAACGTAATTAAAGATGGAGAAAAAAGTCAGCCACTAAGTTTATCTCAACTGGAGGATTTTCTTTTTTCTTCGTGGGTACTGGGGCTCAAACTCAGGACCTCACGCTTGCCAGGCAGGCGCTTATGCCGCTGAGCCATCTCACTGGCCCTGAAGGATTTTCTCTAATCAGTACTAACATGAACGCTGAAGTTTTGACATGAAACGGTTCATTCTCAGTTTTCCTATGTCAGATTTCTGTTCAGAAGTAAATCCTGTAATCACAGTTTGTAGAGCTTAATCAGTGCTCTAGTACAGCAGCTGCTTGTAGGGTGACACATTCGCAATCTGAGTGCACTCAACATGAAACTGAAGCCTAACGTCAGTCTGAAGTAATTTTCCTGGCCAACAACACAAAAATCTTGTTCTACAAGAGGCTTTGACTTTGGCAATTAGCACAATTACTATTTTCTTTTAATCATGGTGTGTACTTTGTTTTCTAAATGGCTATGGGACTTCGTTAGAACATCTTGGCTCTCAAATAAGATTATAAAATTGCATGTCTACAGATCTCCTGAACCTGACGCTCTATTGTGTGGGAACTGGTGTTTCCCAGCCTGGCTGGTTGTTAGAATCATCTGAGGAGCTTCTGAAGTCTTGTCCCTGGGGTGATGTTTTCAAATTACCAAATCACTGAGCATTGTGACTGGGTGGTCCTGCAGTGAGGCGAGAAATATGTATTGAATTTTGTATGAGTTGCTGGTGTAATACTATAAACCCTTATAATAAAACAACAAGCAAACACATGCACAATTAAAACTATACTGAAACAAAATCTAAAGTGAAAGTAAAAGTACAGTTCGTCAGAGAGATTCGGGTGCCCTCATGTTTGTTGATTCATTATGCACAATGGCCAAGAGAGGGGATGAGTTTACGAACCCATGGACTGACTGCTGAGTAGACAGAACATGGGATACAGGCATACCGTGGAATACGGTTCAGACATGAGCACAGAATGAAATCCTGTCATTTGTCAAAACATTGCTAGAACAGAGGTCATTATGTTGAATGAAATAAGCCACGAAGACAGAGCCAAGTACAACAGCTCATGCGTGGTAACCACCCGTGGTTACCAGAGGCAGAGGTGGGGATGGGGCAAAGGTGACCCATGAGTGCTAAGCTCCAGTTGTGGAAGGAGTGGGGCACTCTGGCCTGCTGTGGCCCAGTAGGGAGACTCAGGATAACAGTTACATACTGAGCTTCTGTCTCCAAGGGCGAGCAGGAAGAATTCTGAAGTCTTCTCCATAGAGAAATGATGAATGTTAGAAGAGGGAGTCATGTTCTACCTGCTTTAAACTTCATACGATATACACATGTACTGAAATAGCTCATGGCACTCTGTTAATATATAATGTTCCTATGTATCAGTTAAAACTAAATTTTAAAAAGTAGAATAGACAGCTTCTCCCATTCTTCAGAGGACAATAATTCCAGATACTTTCTATGCAAAGAGATCTTCTTTGTCTTAATTGGTACCGCACTCTCGTGCATCCCTGCTGTGCTGTGCCTGGCTTTTCTTCATGTCATTTGTGACAGACTTCTGTGGTCCTGGAGATGATCTCTGGGCTTCGCATGTGCTAGGCAAGCACTCTGCCACTGAGCCCCATCACCAGGCCTTTACGCTTCTTTCTAAATTTTGAGACAGGGTCTTGTGAGATTGCCCAGGCTGGCCTTGAACTTGTGATCCTCCTGCCGCAGTCCCCCTAGTTGCTGGGATTAAATTTGCACTACTATGCCTGACCAGGAAGAACTTTTAATGCTTATTTGTTTAGGATTTAAGACCTGGTCCCCTTAAACCACCAAGTTGCCTAGGCTAGGCTTGAACTTGCAATCGTCCTGCTTCAGCCTCCCAGAGTGCTGGGATTACGGGCATGCAACACTGTGCCTACAGATGCTTCCTGATTAAATCTACTTCAAGATAGTACTACAGCTTTCATTTCAACTAGGAAAATCGTCACCGCCAGTGAAAGTATGACCTCTCCCATTTGGCTCGGGTAACCCCGCCTGTGAGAAAGCTGTCTTAGTTATTCTTTCCATGATGATAAAAGCTACACATCTCCAAAAACGGCATTGTGTTTACCTAAGCTCCAGGCTCAATGTCTAAGAATAATTCATATTTCAGTTAAGCTTTGGAGACTTACTGTCCCTGGTTACCAAAAAGCCCTTCTCAAACTTTATTATTTAAAAATGATTAGCATATGTTTTCAGTATGTAACAATTACGTTGGTCTTGGGGAATTGGCAATATGCACCTCACATCTTGCTTGTTTTTCTCCCCAGCCCCTTGTCCTCTTTCTGTCCTTCATCAGATTCCCACTGCATCTCCAGGGTTGACCCCCATTGCCTACCATCCCTCTATAATTCTGCTGTTTAAATTACATGTATTTAGGAATTCTCACATTAGAAACCCTGTGAAATTTAACCTTCTGTGTCTGGTTTATTTCACTGTGGTCTCCAGATCCATCCATTTTTCCACACTCAAATGTATCCTTCTTTATGACTGAGTAGTACTCCATTGTGTGTAAATACCACATTCTTTTTATCCATTCACTTATTGATGGACATACAGGCCACTTCCGTTTTTAGCTACTGTGAGTTGTGCTGGTATAAACATGGGTGTGTGTGGATCACTGTACTATGTGACTTTAACTCTTTTGAGAAGATACCCAGAAGAGGTATAGCTGCATCAGGTGGAATTTCTGTTTTTAGTTTTTGAGGAATTTCCACACTGAACCCTTCTACATTGTTGGGAATGTAAACTAGTACAACCTCTGTAGAGGTCAAGTTGGTGCTCCTTAAACTTTAAAGCACATCTGGGCCTCCCCTGCAGAGCCAGGGGAGGACGGTGTCCACCTCTCTAACATCCTCTAACACCGCGGAGGTGACCATCAACACCACTGAAGACCTCCGTTAAGAGCTATGCAGCAAATATACCTGCTATGCACTGTTCTGTCATCTCCTCTTTTTATTAAAAATTGGGAATCAGTCTAAGAAAATATATGAATGGTTTTCTTCACTTAAAAAAAAATAAGAATGATTTGCCAACCCTCCAGAGTGGCAGATTATTACATTCTATGAAAAGAGCTCGACCATGTTTACACCTTAAATCAGAAATAATACATCAATTCTTAAAGGATATGTGTAAATAGAACATTTTGGAAATCATCTATTTCAAAAGTCCTAGGAGAGTTGCTATAGAAATCATTCAGTAAATTTTGCCTACAAGTATCTCCCCATCATCCCACTTTTTATCCACTTTCTAAGTGAGGGCTCTCTCCTTCCCTCTCTCCCTCTCTCTCTCATCCTCCCTCCCTCTTCTCCCTTCATCCTTTCCTTACTCCCTCCCTCCCTTCCTTTCTTCCTTCCTCTTTGCTCTGTCTTCTCCTTCCTTCTTCCCTCCATCCTTCCCTCCCTCCCATCCTTCTCTCTTTACCATTTTTTTTTTTTTTTTTTTTTGTACTGGGACTCAAACTCAGGACCTTGTGCTTGCCAGGCAGGCGCTGTGCCGCTGAGCTATATCCCTAGCCCTACCTTTTCTTTTCTCTTCTCTCTTTTTTTTTTTTGTCTTTCCTTTTCTTTTCTGTTCTTTTCTCTTTTTTTTCTTTGTAAATTTTCCTTCAAAGGAAGCGTAACAGTACTGCTACCAGGAGAAGGTGCAACATATTTGCAAAACATTTCATTAAAATGTGGTGCAGAGTAATAATCTTTTGGCCCAGTATTGTTCGTTTTAATACTCTAGAATTATCTGTAATGTAATTTCCTTGTTTTTAAAATGTAATAGGCCATAATAATAATTGAGTATATTTAAGGAGTACAATGTGAAGTTTTTTCTAGAACGACTATAGAAAGACCCAGTTCAGCTAATGAACACATCTATCACCTCATCAACTTGTTTCTTTTTTACTTTGTGGCGAGGACCCCTGGAGTCCACGCTTTTAGCACTTGTGAAATCTGCGATCGTGCCCCGCGGTCACCGCGCAGTGCAGCGGGTTGTGCACTTTTTCTTCCCGCGGCCGCAGCTTTGTGCCCCGGCGCAGCGTTTTCTCTTCCCTCCCCCTTGGCCCCTGGGTGCCACTCCGGCGTCCTGACTCTGAGCCGACGCCTGTGGATCCCCTAAGTGAGCGAGCTCTCGGGCTGCGTCCCGCTGGGCCCGGCTCGTCGCGGGTGGAACGTGCCCGCGCGTGCGTCCCCGGGGGCCGGGGTGACGGGGCGCGGCTTCTCCCGCCTCTTCCCGCGGGCGCGGGGCGACCTGCCCTCGTGTGAGCGGGGAGTGCGCGCGTCTCTTCCACGCGCGGATTTCCGTGTCTTTGGGGGAGATGCCCGGACGCCGTGATTCTGCTGCCCTAATCACCTCCCCAGCCGCGCGGTGACGTCCGCGACCTCAGCTGGCGCCGCCCTTTGAGCAGAGACGCCCAGTGTCTCCCCCTCTACGTTGGCTGTTCCCGTCTCTCCTTTTAAGAGCTAGCTGTTCGGGCCCCTTGGTCATTTTTTGGTCAGGTTAAATTTATTTCTTGGGGTGCTGGAGTTCCTCACCGACTCTGTTAGCCCCGGCAGCGTGCGAAGGTTTGCGCTCCTCTCCTCCCGGCGCTGCGCGCTCCCTTCGCCCTCAGTGCTCGCGTGGCGGTGCCGGCGCTGCGGGTGGACGGGAGCCCTGCATCTGTTTTAGCTTTTGCTGCCGGTTCTTCTGGAGTGGGCGGAGACCCCTGGGAGGGCCAAGGTCCAGGGCCCTCGAGGCAGCGCAGGACAAGTGGGGTCCTTATTTCTTCCGGGGGATGAAGCCCAAAGGCCCGCAGGAGTAATGCTTCTAGGAGCTAGCACCGGAAACTAAAACCACATCTTGCAAACTTGTGTTTGCAAGTAAGTAGAGGCGAGACGCAGATGAGGGCCACCGTATAAAGGGATTAGTCCCAGTCGGAGCCAAAATGTGAAAATACACTCTGCCCGGAGATGGAACTAGAGAAAGGAAAGGAAGACAGTGCAGAGGGGTGCCGTCCTATCACATTCAGCACAGCTCTAGGCATTTTTGGTTTTTTGTTTTGTTTTGTTTTTAGGGTTAGGGTCTCACTATGTAGCCCAGGCTGGCCTTGAACTCATGTGATCCTCCTGCCTCAGCTTCCCAAGGGCTGGGTTAAGGCGTCCACCACCACGCCTGGCTCAGCTGTAGGTATTTTCAGTTCATATTTAATTCTCGCTATTACTCTGTAAAAAAGTTTTACAAACAAGTAAATGAGTTCATCCCAGAGAAGCAAGATAAGAAGGCCCAACGCCAAAGAGCTAGTACAGGGGTCTGGGCTGTGCTTGTGGCTGTGACGGAAGCAAAGTCGGGAGCTCTCTGCTCGACACCCGGTGCCCGTGTGGCGGATCCTGGCCTGAGAGAGCTCGGCGCATTTGTGCGAGCGCAGGTGTGAGGAAGCTGCGCTCGCAGAGTCAGTCCGTGAGCGGTGTGGGAAGTGTCGACCTCTGAACACGCAGCGGGCGGTAATGGTTTGAACTAAGAGAACATCGCACATTTTAGGAGATTGAGCAAGGTGGCACTACACGGAGAGATGTTTTTAGGGGTGAAGAAGTGGAAAAATAGGGCCCTTGAGGGATCAAAAGTTACAAATGTAGAAAAGAAATTATGAATGATATACAAAGAGCAGCCATAAACAAAGACAACAGAAATATTGAAGCGCTCACAAAGGTAGTTAATTTATAGTTATTTATGGCCCCTAAACAGTATGCCTCTGCGGGGAAGCTAAGAGCAGAACGCATTTGTCAACTGAAATATTAACTGACAGTAAAGGATGACGGCGTCTGGGTTGGACCAGTAATGTCCTGTCAAACCTGCAGTGCAAAACACCAAATCAGAGATTCGAGAAAGGATGTTATGTCAAAGTCTCAGATAACAGGCCTTGTTTATTTCTACTAGTGTCATTATTTATGTTCTTCCTTCAAGTTCAAATGGAGAGAAATATTTTATATAGATTGTGAGTGGTTTGTAAGTTTTCTGTGAGGAATCAAGGAAGGAAACGCTCAACTGGGGCTAGGGCACAGCACAGTACTAGGGGTCGGGTGGGAATGGGGGGGCCGGAACCCGCAGAGCCGCTGGGGTGACTCAGTGCGACAGGCAGCCCAGGGTGGCACAGGACACCTGCCGCCTGGAGAGCGGCCCGAGGCCACAGGTGAGCGCGCCCGTGGGTTGCACCTGGGCTCGGCTCATCTGGTAGGGAACACAGCCACGGCCGCGGAGAAGGTGGCCTCGGCGCAGGAGGTGCTCTAGGAAAGCTTCATTTCTGGGAGTCTCTCCATATCCCAGAATGAGAGGCTGAAAGAAGCACAAACCACAGAAGAGGCTGAGGCAGTGGACGGGTTACCAGAATTTCCCGGTTACCGGAGCAGAGGCCCAAAGTCCAGGACTCGCTCTGAGAGAGGGAAGAGCCTCACTGTTCCAACAGCATCCACAGAGTCCAGTGTGCCGAATGACCTGACGTGGGGTTCAAGGAGCTGGGGACCCTGGCCCAAAGGGAAACCATGCCCACCACTCAGCTGATGAGCTTGGGGCCTGCAGACTGCAGCCCTGGGCGGGACCGAAGGCATTGATAGCTATTCTACCAGGCTTATTTCTACCTATGGCACTCTTCTGTTCATAAAAAGAGAAAGCCATGGAATCGTGTCCACTACCTCATTCATCAAACATGTTTGTGCTGGCTCTACTGCCCTTGCTGAGATCAAACAAACCCTCCGAGGATAAAAATGATTAACAACTGGAAGACACAACTGCTATGGGACTCGGGAGGCATCACAAAGGCGCCGAGACGCTCCAAGCAAGGTTACGTGGAGTGAGTACGCCTCTGCCACCAGCTTCAGTCCTCTTCGTAGCACTTGACTAGTTATTCACCCCAATCCAAACATGCTGGCTTTAAGAATGATAGTCCTTACTTGGAAGTCTGGAATCATGTGTGTGTGTGTGTGTGTGTGTGTGTATGTATGTGTGTGTGTGTTTAATGAAGAGGAGATATGCACAAACGCATACTCTCATTGGTTTTCTTACAGGCCCTGTGAGGTCACTTCGTAATGGGCAGCATGTATGCAGTCCTTTATGTCTTGCCAGATATCTCTGAATTTTTCCACGATGTTGTCACATAATCCTCATTATTACCTTGGGACGAGGGTTCTCTTAGCAACTCCATGCTACACATGCGAAGCACAAACATGTTACTCACCTACAGGGAGCAAAGCAAAGCCAGGATTTGGACTCCGGCATTTCTCTTCCATATTTTGAGTGTCTAACCACTGTGACATGCAGCCATTGTAGGGTTTAGACTTTGAGTACTGGTATTTAACCTCATGGGGGGAACTGAGCTAGCAAAGTGTTGATTTACCTGGCAGCATGGATATGCTGGAGAACTACGATTATGAGCTATCCTCCCCAACCCCAAGCCTTCTCCGCGTCACCTGGACTCACCACGGGCAAGCGTGATTAGCCAGGTGTCATTCTGGGCAGCTTGTGATCAGAGAAATTGTTGGCTGCGTGCATTGGTGGCAATGGGGAGTGGCAGATGGGAGGTGATCTTCTCATTCTCTGGAGATGCAGGCTCAGTGTCTCCTTTCTTCAGCGCCTCTTTGGGTGCTTGTACTTTCTTGTGGAAAACCGCAATTTTAGTTTTATATTTCCATTCCTTAGTAATTACAGTTGAAGGCACACGTACACAGGATGAGAATTTACTCAATACAGGGATATTTTAGTGTCTGAAGAAACTCAATAGGAAATTCTCAAGTTGATTAGCATGTGCTTCACTAACATTAATTGAATATTTTTAAAAGTTTGCTATCATAAATGTTGAATCCTCCTAAAGCATCAGTAAGATGGACTGCAGCCCAAGTCCCCAAGACTTGTTCCCTCTAAGCCATTACCAGAGGCTGCACAGCCCGTGTAGCCAGTGCGTGATGGGGTGACAGCTGGTCGCAGAGTCCTGGTCTCGGAAGCCGCCCAGCTGCTCTGCACGACAGCGCGCTCCAAGCTGCCCGGGCACACTGGTGCTGCTCTGGATGGAGTTAGAACATCTGGCCTGTCATACAGGCTTCTGGAACCACACCAAAGGTATTTTCCTGCTGACTTCTATGATGTGGTGCCTGGTGTACACGGACGAGCTTTGTTTTTGTGTATGGATTAAAAAATTTTAAAGGTCACTTTTGTTGAGAAAAGGCTAGTGGTTCTCAGATTTCAGGATGCAGGATATATAAGACTCATCTGGGGTCACTTGTTAAAAATGTAGATTTCTTCAGCCAATCTGCAGTTCTTTCTGATGCAGAACTCCCTGTGACCGCATCCATCATCGTAGTTGATAGTTAACAATGCGGCCTCGTCCTCTTCTCCTCCTCCGGGAGTGATGCCATCTCCTCGGTTGGTTTGAGCTCCCGTCTGTCTGTGTGCCGAGACTCGCAGTGAGCTGCCGGGTTAACTCTTCCCCCTCCAAAGCGAGACTCTGGGATCCACTTATTCACTCCGTCATTAACCCATGGTAGTGTCTGATTGGATCATGGACTTTTGTTTCTGTTCATGGGCAGCTTGTGGATCGTGCAAAGGGGATGACACCCATGGGAAGTGAACCCCAGGACAAAGTCCCCGTAGCTCCCACACTGAGCTCCGTAAGCACATGACACTTATGCGACCTTTCACGCTTTGTGTCTGTGGGTGAGGACGGTGTCCAGCAGTGTGGACTCTGTTACCCGAAGTGCAGCTCATCATGGGCCATTGACCCATCCAGGGGCCCGGGAAGAGCGGGAGGCACAGCAAGCGGTGGGAGCTGTGCCTGTGGCTCCTCTTGCCAACCTGTCACCAAGCGCCTGTCCCATGTGGCGGTGTCCACCCTGCTTTCTACCTGGTGCTGGCCGTCCCTCCTGCACTGCCCAGGATCCAGAGCAGCAGGCTTCCTGTCAGGGCTGCCGGAGCTCGGTGGGCAGAGGAAGAGGTCCCCGTGTCCCGTCCCAGTCCGTTCCACTCCTGGGCTCTGTCTCTTCTGCTCTGTCGGCTACCAGAACCGCTGGCACTGAGCACGCCGTTTCCTCCTCGCCCCTGGCACCAGGCACTGGGCACGGCAGCGTTTCTGAGTCGAGTCTCGGGCCTCCCCATGCTTTGTGCTCCCCAGCCCAGCTTATGCCTCTGCAATTTGTCCCTTTTTGAAGGAAATTCATGTGAGTGACCCGCTGATTCTCTTCCCCTTAGCCAGCTAGACTAATGTACAATGGGAAACATTATTTGTCTCCTTAGTGGTCCTAAACTCTTGACTTCCTTAAAATGCCAGTATCTCCTTGAACTGAAAATTACCTTTAGAACGCAGGTGAAATTCTGCTTTGTACATTTACTTGGTTTTCATTGCACATCACTGTACATTTTGTGAGTTTTGCGTACATACATGTGCACACGTTGTGTGAAGCTGTGCACGGTGTTTTGTGAGCTCCTTTCTCTAAGAAGCAGCTTTCTCTAAGCCGCTTGGGGTGACTCGGTCTTTTCTCCCCAGACACCGGCTCAGCTCTTCCCTTAGTGAAGTACAGCGTCACTGCATGTGGCAGACCTTTAAGCTAGGAGGAGACCATGAAGGCAGAGGAGCACGGAAAGAACTCGGTCTCTAAGTCCTCTGCCCTGCCATATGCTTAGGCCCCCACTTCTGCACCTTCCCTTCACGGCTGCTCCAGGATGCACCCCAAAAAGTAGGAATAGATGCAACCACTGACAAGGACAACTTGATGATAATTCCCACTTTCAAGCGCACAGCCTTTTCTCCTGTGAAGAGTTGGTCACACTTATGTGTGTGCGCCCTGTGTCACAGCATCGTCATGTGAAATGCAGTGCATCATATAACATCCACAGGGGCCTTGCTCAAGGTGCACACACATCCAGACATTGGGAAGAACGAGGGAGAGCTAGATGCTCAAGATTTGCGAAGTTGAAAACACATCAGGGTCCAGAACAGCACGTGACCACTCCGTGTTGCATGCGCATGCGTGCACACACACACGCACACAATTTCACTTCATCTCCTTTTATTTTTCATTCTAAAACTCACAGGTGTGTTGTTTGTACATAAAACCAAACCTAAGGGCCGGTGAGATGGCTCAGCGGCTTAAGCGCCTGCCCAGCAAGCGCGAGGGCCCGAGTTCGACTCCTGGATCCCACATACGAAAAAGGGGCCGGTGATATCGCTCAGTGGCACGGGCGCCTGGTGGCGCGCGAGGTCCTGAGGTCGACCCCCCGGTACCCACAAAAAAAAAAAAAAAAAAAAACAAACCTAAGTGCGGGCTGGTGGTGGTGAGAACCAGCAGAGTCGGGCGCTGCCGATGAACCCGCTTCCTGAGCGCTCATTGTCTCGCAGGGAGCCCGCTGTGTGCAGCTCCCTCAGAGTCCCACCGCCCCGCTCCAGTGACGGAGCGCTCACAGCCCTGTCACTAGGAGGTGACCAGGACGCTCACCTTGCCCACAGAGGGATACCCGTCCCGGCGCCATCATCCAGAGGGATGTGGGATTGGTTTCCATGGTGATGAGACACTGGGTGAGGGCAGGGAAGCAGGGAGCGGAGAGTCGGGGATCAGACCCAGAGCCAGCGCCTCCCAGAGTGCTGTCTGGAAGCTGTAGGGCAGTGAGTCTGAGAGAACAGGCTCAGGTTCTTAGCTGAGCTGTCAGATGCCAGAAAGGTAGCGAAGACTGAGGTGTGGTCACAGGTTCCTCTGTCAGAAGAGCAGTGGGACTCCTGGCTATGCCGAACCCTGCAGGTCTCCTGCACAGCGCTTTGCCTTTCTGAAGGCCCTGGGTTTTCTCTACCTGTCTTCACGCTTGTATTTGTTCCCAAAGAAAGTTAGAATTTCAGAATTTGACAAACTAATCAAATGTTCGCCCAGAACCCTAATATGCCAAAATTAATTTTCCCAGGCTGGTGTAACTTGCAATCCTCCTGCCTCAGCCTCCCAAATACATGGGATTATAGTTGTGTGCCACCACACCCCCCTTCTCTCAGCCCTGTGGAGGCTGGACTGGGGGACGCATTTTACTGTGCCAGTGATATCGTGAATCTGCTCCAAGCTGGTCTGGGCCCACCAGGCAGGCGTCGCCAGTCTCCCCTGTGCCCAGCTCTGTAGGTGCTGCTGCAGAGGTGGGGCAGCCCCTCTGGCTCCACCTGCTGCTCCTCACAAGGCCCGGGGCGGTTTGCTAACTTGTGCCACTGGGCGGGACCAGGAGGCCCGTCTTGGCTGCACCCTGCCTTCCAGGTAGAGCAGCACATGAGGACGAGCGCTGTGGCCGGCACCCCTGCTCTAGTGACCCACGGCTGTCCTGTGCAGGCCCCGTGTGCGTGGCCAGCTTCCTGGTGAGCAGTAGCTGCCTGTGCCCCCACGGTGACGGGGTCAGAGTGGGCACCTCCGCAGCGTCAGAAGACGTGGCCACTCCCCCAGCTTCTTCACAGAGTGCGGACAGCAGCTGGAACTCTATTCCCTGCTCCCCTCTGCTGTACGATTGGGGTGATGACAGTATTTTTCCACTTAGGTCATCACTCAGAAATATGCCTAGAAGCCTTGGAATAGTGCTCATCATTGGGCAAGCAATCAAAATAGGTCAAGAATTACTTTGCTATTTTAGCATCTATTGATTACAGGTAAAAGCAACTTTTAATTAATTTATGTACTAAAATGAATTTACATTTCCTTTATTATACTAACATCTATGTACATTTGATATACGACGGCAGATACCTATCTGATAGGAAAACACTAAACCCACATCTATTACTGAGAGATTCGTTTGCCCCCAACACACACACACATGCACACGGCCGCGTGACATGATACTCGCTCGGCCTTTCCTTTCCTGTTGGGATGTGGTGCGCACATTAGTAAGAGTGGTGCTCGCGGGGACTCTTCCGTCTGTGTTCCAACCCTACCCACTTGGCATTAGTGGCAGATGGTTGCCATGTGTAGAAGTATTGCTAAGGGAGTACATTCATTTGGTGGGGTATTTTTGTGTGTCCTATTAATTTTTTTGAAATAATACTAATATACACATATTGTGTGAAATTTAATGAATGCACGAGAATCAAAAAGTGGGAAGCATAAAAGTGTGGGGCTTTTTGGAGTTTTTGAAGGCAGTTTTTTTCATCCAAAACATTCATTTACATAATTATTTTAAAATTACTATTCAATTTATCAACCATAGACATTTAAAAACTATAGATTTCCTTATGTTTTTAAATTCAACTAGGATATCTTCTGTTTGAGATGTAGTACATTTTAACAATCACGTGTGATAATCTACAAGGCTCCAATTTAATGTTAAAAAATGAGACCAATGAAACAATTTTAAACTTAAAACTAGATTCACATATTAAGATATTTGGTTTTCTTTTTAAAAACTTTAATTGCTAAACAGAACTTTCCTAAGTGATTAAGTGATTCTTTAAAATATGACATATTAAACATACAAAGCAGGTGCATTCAAATTTTCTTAAATATCCCAAAACTCTTTAGAAACATTGCTAGGTTCTCTTTGCATAAGGTCACATTTCCAAATCAATTACAAAGATTAAATTTATAGTCCTCAAACCATATGTTTAATAGATTATCTTAAATAATTCTAACGCATTAACTACTGGAGATTGTTTCCCTTTTCCGGAACCCATTTCCTGGAGCTAACAATTGTGTTCGTGGGTTTGATGCTTCCCGTGATAAATCCCAAGCCTTCCCGTTTAAAGCGTGATTGTCCCGTCTCAGGCCGGTGGAGGTGAGGTCCATGGGCATCTGCAGTCTGGACACAGCATCCGGCTGTGCCTGTGAGCTTACCCACAGCCCACCTGGTCTTCAAAGTCCTGGATGTCACAGCAGGGCGCTGCTCCCTTGGAAGCCGTTGCCCTGTCTTGTGCTGGTGTCAGGAAACGTTTCTGTCCACGCCCCCTGAAGCTGTTGTAATTCTTTTTGCACTTACTTGATTTCCTTAATATGATTCAGTGGGTTTTTCTTCGATTCAGTGTTTTTTTATCTGACCCAAAACACATTTTATTTCCATTCCATCCCATACTTCACTCACTTATGTAATACTTGTGAAATCTCATTTAACTTTATTGCCTGATCTGGGCTGTCAGAATCCTTTATTCTTTTCTCATTGTTCCCAGTTGGCAGGGCCACAGTGACGCGTCATTGGATGCCACAGGGCCCTTGGGTCTTTGGCAGCACAGACACAGTCCTGAGGCCAAGCCAGTGACAGTAGAGAGAGACAGCCCCCCCGGGGTCCCCAGGGCACTGAGCCCACTCTAGCTTAGCTGCCCTCCAAGACCCCCAGCTGGAGCGCTCCAGCACTCGTCGCTTACACTCCGAATTTGCATCTACTTTCTCAGTGACCTTGCTCAGTCCCGAGACTTTAAGTGTCACGTCTGTACCAAGTACGGGTTTCCCAAACTCTGTTACCACGCCGCTGTGTCCTTCACTGCTGCCCCCGGGTTCCGGAATCTGACGACCTCTCACACATCCACAGCCTCGATTCCCTGCCCAGCCTGTCGCCGGGTCCCCCACCCCCTGTGCCCTGCGCGTCTGCAGCAGTCCCCGAACTGCTGTTGCTTCTGCCCCTGACCCCGGCAGCCAGGGCGAGGCTGCTCACACTGGGCTGCGGCCGCGTCATCCTCTGCTCAAAGCTCCACAGTCGCCCTCCCTGGATTTTGAGAAGGAGCCAGAACCGTTCCGGGGCCGGGGGTGCTTTTCCTCCACCACCTCCCAGTTCTCTCCTTTCTGCTGCTGAGCCCACCCGACGTGCTCGGGTCACTGCGATGCCCGTGTCCCCCGCCCAGCTGCACATTTCCACGGGCAGGGCTCTCGCGCAAGCTGGCACTAAGACAAGGTGAGCGCTGCGAGCTTCTTTTAAAGGCAGAGTCAGGGTGGCCCTGTAGGAGAGAGGACAAGAGCCAAGGACAGCAAAGAAGCGGGAAAAAGTGTGTTCACGAGGCGGGCAAGGGGCCGATCGCACAGAGTAACCCATGACCCGAGGGGTGTCCTGGGCCGCAGCCTTGCCTCTGCCGAGGAGCTCGTTACAGAAAGCCTGCTGACGCGGAGTTGCATTTAACACGGACTCGGGGAGCCCCGTGCCCAGCGGCAGGGCTGCGCTCGCTGCAGCCCAGTCCGGTGCTCCCCGAGCCGGGTCCCCAGGTCCCGCATGTCTTCACTGCTGCCCGCTGTCTCCGTGACATTGACTTCGGTCTAATGTTGCAACCTCCGGGCATCAACCCAGCGTCCCCAGTCCCATCACCCTGCTCTTCTTACCGATTTTGCTTAGTCTTTGTTTACTTAATGTGCGCATTGGTTTCATGCTGCAGGGAACTCTGATTTGCTTACTGGTAGATACCACAGAGCAGCTCTTGAAGACGTGTTGAATAAGTGAATTTCTGTACTTTTACAGAAAAGAGTAGTGTGCGTACCACTTTCATTCTTGCGTTCTGCTTAGCGTTCTAAGCATTTCCCATGTCATGAAAACTCTTAAATGTCATTTTTATTTCCTGTCAAATATTTCCTTTTTACAAATTATAGTTAAGCATTCCGCTAACATTTGGCATTTGCATCGTCTCCTGTTTTATTTCTGTGATTATAAATAATGCTGTCATGAGCTTCTCTGTGCATAAATCTGTTTCACTATAAACATTCTTGTAAAAGCAGCTCCCTAGAAGTCAAAATATTGAGACAAAGCCTAAAAACTGCTTGCAAGACCCCGACAGGCACATGTAAATGTCTTTCGGAGGGGCCTTTGCTTCGAGCCGCTCGGAGAGGTGCGTGGGGAGCGCCGAGGCCGCTAGGTCACCGAGGCAGGGCGGCCCCGCGGTGGAGGCCAGGGCTGGAAATGAGGGCCGGGCGTCGCCTCCTGGGTTAGGAGTTTGTGGTCGCGGTCAACGCCGCTGTGCACCACTGTCCTCCTCTGTTAAACGGAATGAAAGCTGCGTCAGGGCCGCGGAGTTTCCGGGCGGCTGCATTGCTCCTCTGTGCAGGGTGCGAAGATGAACAGCGAGGACACAGAAGCACGAACGCTTGTGGGCTGCTGTCATTTTGAGGCCTTCTAAATTGGTAATGGAGATGTGGCGCTTTGGTTTTATCTGCCTTTTGAACTTGTGACTTGAAGAAGCTGAAAATTTATTTTTATATTTGACATTTGTGCTCTCTCTTTTGAGAGCTATACTCTCTACCAGTGTTTCCTTATTGACCTAGAAAGTGAGGGCGTTTGTCTATTATGGGGGGAAATAGGGCCCTAAATTTTGACTACCATTTAATTGTCTGTCTTGAATATTTATAGCTGTATATGTTAGGTGTAACTTTTCCTATATGATGTCTTTGTTTTTTTAAATTCAGCTTTATTTCATTCAGATAATCAGAGATGCCCACTATATTTTAGATTTTGTGTTTATTATGATTAGTTTCCTTTTTGCTTCTTTTTTCTTCCTAAAATGTACTCTGGTGTGTTGTAAGGGCTAAATTCTGACTTGGCTTATATTTCCAAATTAGCCTGTAGTGTCTGAGGGAAATTTGATGAGGAGCAGAGCAGACACTGGACCAGCTCTCCAGCTGGGGACCAGAGGCTGTGAGGACTTGTGCTTTACAGGGCAGCTCTTTTGTGATTTTTGTCTGGGCCCCACGATAAATTAGCAGGGGGATCAACTCTAACTCCGTGAGCGTTCAGATGGTGGCACCCGAAATAGTTTTGACTTGAGGGCAGTTTCTGAGAAAGGCTGCAGAACAACCGCTCTCCGCTCTCCAGCGCCTGGGAAATATCTGGCAGCATATGAATAATTCGTCATCTGTGGAAGGAGGCAGTCACAGGCACAACTTGGGGCAATGGAACATTCCTGGCTCTTCCTCCCTGCTGAGGCCTCTGCCCTGAGGCCAGTGCTGCTGTTGGTGAGCAGGATTAGTGGGTGAGATTTATGGATGCTGTAACGCCTCCCAACCCGCTCTCGTATGTCTTGATTTAGTATGCCAGAGCTAGGGCTTGGGCTTCTAAGAAATCACAGGGCTGCAGAATGAGATGTTGGAGGCCTGGATCCAAACAACTACCAGAACATCTTTCTTATTTTCTAAAAGTTTTATTGTTGGCATACATCATCAAATGAAAAAAAGTAAGAACGTAGCATTGATAAGTTGTTAACTCATCACCAAAGTGCAGGTCCATGGGTATAACATTAACAGTGATTTTTCAACCCAAGCATATGTATGGGCTTTGGCAAATGGATAAATACCCTGAAATGGCTACAAATAGAAGTTATTCCTGTGAAAGAGGAAAGCTATAAATGCCAGCTATAAACTGAAGGAAGGAAGAGAGCTTATGTCCTGCGGAGGGCAGCGAGGAGTGGGCACACTTGCTGTCCATTTAGGAGTTGGCAGTGTTCAGGAAGCTTCTACTCTGCACAAGTTGGGCACCAAGGTGACAGTGGCCCATCACGGGTCACGGGTGCCATCCTCATGGCGCCCACTGGATGCTGCTGCTCCCATAAGGAAAGCCTTGTGACACCTGCGGCTTTGCTCCAAGCTCCCCCTGGGTAATCCTGGTGAGTTTACCCTGTGTCTTGTATGAGTTCTGAAATTCTAGATTTTAAAATAGTTAAGTGTATGCCTGTTTTTTATCTTGAGGTGGCTATAGCCATTTTGGACAAGGAAACTTCTCTATGTATTCACACGATGCAGGAAGCAGCCTTGTGTAGCACGTGACCCTCGTAAGGAGAGCACTACCTAAGGGAGAACTCGCGCAGCTCTTGCAGTGCGGTTTTGGATATGTAAATCTAGCGGTCGCAGGAACCTGTGCTCCCTCAGCCTCGCTTCTTAGATGAACTTTGCGTGAACTTTCCACGTTGGAGTTTAAGTCGGTTCCCCACTTCTCTGTAAGCAGCCCTGTGGCTATGGTGGAGATCCCAGAAATGGAGGTTGGAGAGTTGTGGGCTTTGTAAGCAAATTTGAGTTTCTTTCCTCCTCTGGCTTCACTCCTAGGTAGGAGCAAGGACAAAAGGGAAACAGGCACCTAGCAACCAGCCATTGGTTCTTGCCTGGGTTCTTTGGCCGTGTAGCTTCCGGAACTCACAGGTGAACGTCCCTGAAGATGCCCTGTCTTGGGATAGTTTCCTTTAAGGGCTTTTCTTTCTCAGTGGGGATCCTACTCTCCATCTCTCCTATTGCATCTAACAAGGGTGTCTGCACATGTCTTGGCTCGCCGGTTTGACTCATGGCCTTGCTGACCAGTGTCACTGTTAGAAACCATTTTTCTTTGGGCTTTGTATCACCAAAAACTGAGGCTTCAATTTCAGAATACTTCTTAAAATTGTAACTTTACTGACATAGTTCGCATGCCGTAAAACTGATCCTTTCACACTATAAAATTCAGTAGTTTTAAGCATATACTAAAAACGAATCTAATTTCAGAGCATTTCTTCACCCTGAAAAGGGACGCCCTGCAAATTAGCAATCACTTCCCATTCACCTCTCTTCTCTGACACCGAAATCATCCCTCTGCTTTTGTCTCTGTGGAGCTCCCTGTTCTGGACATTTCCTAAAAATTGCCTCATGAGATTTATAGCCTTTTGTGTCTGATTTCTTTCACACTGCATCATGTTTTCTTTTCTTTTTTTAATTTAAAGAGAAAAAACAATAAAAACAGTGGTACAAAATTTCAAAACAAGATAGGAGAGTAACAATGGTTAGTACATTGCATATTGTTATCTTCAAAGTAGTCAGATTACGAGACATAGGCATGAAAAATTCATCAAATGATGTAAGCACAAACCTTTCTTTTCAATGGACTTATAGAAATTAGTACTATAGCTATCTTAAATATCTTGTGTGTGTGTAAGTATATTTATATATATATACATACATACATATATATATATATATGTGTGTGTGTGTATGTATATTTATATATACATACATATATATATATGTGTGTGTGTGTGTATGTATATTTATATATACATACATATATATATGTGTGTGTGTGTGTATGTATATTTATATATACATACATATATATATGTGTGTGTGTGTGTATGTATATTTATATATACATACATATATATATGTGTGTGTGTGTGTGTATGTATATTTATATATACATACATATATATATATATATATATATATATATATATATATATTTCCTTTTCCTTTTCTCTTCCTTCTTTTCTCCTTTCCTCCATCCCCAGTTTCTCTTTCCTTTTGAACAGTTTCTTCCCATTTCCCAATATCTATTGTACATTTTAGACCTTATTTACTCTTTCAGCTTCTTACACTAAGGAGACAATATGATGTTTACACATGTGAGACTGATATACTTCTTATGAGTATGGTCTCTAGTTGCATCCATTTACCTATAAAAGTCTCAAGTTTATCCTTCTTTATAGCTGAGTAGTACTCCATTGTATAAAAATACCACATCTTTTTAATCCATTCCTCAGTTAATGGGCATTTGGGTTGTTTCCAAGATCTAGCTATTACAAATTGTGCTGCTGTAAACATGGGTGCACATGTATCGCTGTGGTATGATGATTTAATTCTTCTGGGACAATATCCAGAAGGGGAATAGCTGGGTGAAATGGGACCTCTAATCCTAGTTTTTTGAGGAATCTCCACACTGATTTTCACAGTGGCTGCACCAGTTGACACTCCCAGCAAGAGTGGAGAAGGGTTTCTTTTTCCCCACAGCCCCTCCAGCATTTGTTATTGGTTGATTTCTTGATGGTAGCCATTCTTTCTGGGGTGAGATGGAATCTCAGTGTTGTTTTAATTTGCACTTCTCAAATGACCTGTGATGTTGAACATTTTTTCATATATTTATTCATTATCTGTATTTCCTCATTTGAGAAGTGTGTGTTCATCTCAGATGCCCATTTTTGGATTGGGTTTTTAAATTTGGGGGTCTGATTTTTTTTCATTTCTTTATATGTTCTAGATTGAAGTCCTTTGTCTGAGGGACAGTTGACTAAAATTTTTTCCCACTCTATGGGTTGTCTTTTCACTTCATTGGTGATTTCTTTTGATGTGCACAAGCTTTTTAATCAGATGAGACACCAGTTGTTGATTCTTTGGAATATTTCCTGGGCAGTTTGGATTTTGTTTGTGAACTCTCTATTCACACCTATGTCTTCAAGATTTCTACCTACTTTCTCTTCCAGTAGATTCAGTGTTTCTGTTTTAATATTTAGCTCTTTGATCCATTTTGACTTTAGTATAGTGCATTGTGATAGACATGGGTGTAGTTCTAGTCTTTGGCATGTAGAGAGACAGTTTTTCCAGCACCATTTATTAAAGAGGCTTTCTTCCAGTGAACATGTTTGGCCCCTTTGTCAAAGATAAGGTGGCTGAGTGTGTTTGTAGTTGTGTCTGCATCTTCTGATATGTTCCACTGATCCTCAGTTCTGTTATTTTGCCAGTACCATGCTGATTTTTTTTTTTTTAATTATAGTAGCTTTGTAGTATAATTTCAAGTCAGGGATTGTGATGCTTCCTGCCTTGCCTTCATTTCCCGGAATCGCTTTTGCTATTCTGGGTCTCTTCTGCTTCCAGATGAATTTTAGGAATGTTTTCTCTAGTTCTGTGAGGTAGGCTAATGGTATTTTGATCAGGATTGCATTAAATCTGTACAACAATTTTGGGAGTATGGCCGTTTTCACTATGTTGGTTCTTCCTATCAATGAGCAAGGGATATCTTTCCATTTTCTGATATCCTCTTCAACCTCCTTTTTCAGAATACTGTAATTTTCAATGTATAGATATTTTATTATCTCTGATAGATTGATTCCTAAGGATTTCATTTTTTTGGATGCTATTATGAAGGGTGTGGACTCCCTACTTTCTCTCTCAGTGAGTTTGTTGTTCATGTACAGGAAGGCTATTGATTTTTGAGTGTTGACTTTGTATCCAGCTACGCTGCTGAATTTGGTTATTAAATCTAGAAGTCTTTTGGTGGAGCTTTTGGGATCTTCTATGTAGAGTATCATGTCATCTGCAAATAATGATAATTTAACTTCTTCCTTTCCTATACTTATTCCTTTTATTTCTCTCTCTTGTCTAAGTGTTCTGGCTAATGTTTCCAGAACTATATTGAATAGGAGTGGTAATAGTGGACATCCTTGTCTTGTTCCTGATTTTAGAGTGAAAGCTTTCATTCAGTTTTTGTCCATTTAGTATGATGTTGGCTGTTGGTTTGTCACAGATGGCTTTTATCAGATTGAGGTAAAGACCATCTATTCTGATTTTCTGTGGGTTTTTTTTTTTTTAATCATAAATGAGTGTTGGACTTTGTCAGAAGGCTTTTCTGCATCTATTGAGATGATCATGTGATTTTTGTCTTTGGCTCTGTTGGTATGGTGTATTATATTTATTGATTTGCATATGTTGAACCATCCCTGCATTCCTGGGATGAATCCCACTTGGTCATGGTGTATAATTTCCTTGATGATTTGCTGCATTTTATTTGCTAGTATTTTATTGAGGATTTTTGCATCTATGTTCATTAGGGAGATTGGCCTTAGTTCTCTTCTCTGGTTGGGTCTATTTCTGATTTTAGTATCAGGGTAATACTTGCCCCAGGAATGAGTTAAGGAGTATTGCTTCCCTTTCAATTTCATTAAAGAGTTTGAGGAGTACTGGCATTAAATCTTTTCTAAATTTCTTGTAGAATTCAGCAGTGAATCCATCAGGACCTGGGCTTTTCTTTGTTGGTAAGTTTTTAATGACATTTTCAATCTCATTAACTGATATTGGGTTATTCAGAATTTTTATATCTTCTTGATTCAGCTTTGGTAATTCATACGTATCTAGGAATCTGTCCATTTCTTCTGTGTTTTCCATCCTATGAGAGTAAAGATTTTTGAAATAGGTATAGATGATCTTCTGAATTTCCACAGAATCTGTAATGATTTCACCCTTTTCATTCCTCATTGCATGAATTTGAGTCTTTTCTTTCCTTTTTTTGATAAGATTGGCTAACGGTTTATTAATTTTATTCTTTCAATGAACCAACACTTCAATTCATTAATTCTTTGTATTGTTTTCTTAGTCTCCATTGCATTAATTTCTGCTCTGATCTTTATCATTTCCTCCCTTGTCTGGGCTTTGGGCTTGTCTTGCTCTTCTTTCTCTAGAAGCTTGAGGTGCAACATTAGGTTACTTATTTGTGCTTATTCGGTTTTACTGATGTGAGAATTCACCGCTATAAATTTCCCTCTTAAGACTGCTTTCATTGCATCCCATAAGTTCCGGTATGTTGTATCTGCTTTCTCTTTTAGTTGTAGATATTGTTTAATTTCTTCTTTAATTTCATCTGTGACCCAGTGGTTGTTCAGGAGGGTGTTAGTTAATTTCCATGTGTTTATGGAGTTTTTGTGGTTTCTTTTGCCATTAATTTCCAATTTCATTGCACTGTGGTCAGATAATATGTGTGGGATGATTTCAATTCCTTCACATTTACTGAAGCATGCTTTATGGGCTAGTATATGGTCTATGTTAGAGAATGTCCCATGTGCAGCTGAGAAGAATGTGTATTCTGATGCTGTTGCACTCTGAAAACATCTACTAAGTCAATTTGTTCACAGGTTTGGCTCAGTTCTGATATTTCTTTGCTGATTTTTTTGTCTAGTTGATCTATCTCTCTGTGACAATGGGGTATAAAGGTCTCCCATTACAATTCTGTTATTACTTATTTGGTTTTTCATGTGTATTAATAATTGTCTTACACAGTTGGGTGCTTCTGTATTTGGTGCCTACATATTTATGGTTGTTATCACTTCTTGTAGTTTCCTCCTAACAAGTATATAGTGGCCTTCTTTATCTCTTTTGATCATTCTTAGTTTGAAGTTCACGTTATCTGTAAACAGAATAGCTACCCTGTTTTTTTCTGGGTTCCTGTTGCATGGAATATTGTTTTCCATCCTTTGACTTTAAGTCTTTGAATTTCTTTTTGAGGTAAATGTGTTTCTTTTATATACATATTGTTGGATCTTGTTTCTTGATCCATTCTGCCAGTCTGTTTATTTGATTGGTGAATTGAGGCCATTGACATTGATGGTTATAACTGATATGTATTGGCTTATCTTTGTCATGATATTTTCCTGCTGTTGGTTCCCTGCTTTTCCCCTCTGTTTAATTGCTTGCCCTGCCTGGTGGTTTCTTTCTGTTGTTGTTCTTGGAATTGTGGTCATTTTTATCTCTGTCTAGAATATCTTTCAGTACTCTTTGTAGGGTTGGTTTGGTGGTCATGAATTTCTTCAGTTGTTCTTTGTCATGGAAGTATCTTATTTCTCCATTAATTTTGAAAGATAGTTTTGCAGGGTACATCAATCTTTTGGAAGCTGTTTTCTTTCAGGACTTGAAATACTTCACTCCAAGCTCTTCTGGACTTGAGGGTTTGTGTTTAGAAGTCTGCCATGATTCTGATGGGCTTTCCTTTATAGGTGATCTGTTTCTTTTCTCTAACAGCTTTTAATATTCTGTTCTTGTGCTGAAAGTGTGGAATCTTGATTATTATATATCTTGGTGTAGTTTTATTTTGTCCATGGCTATTTGGAGTTCTATATACTTCATTTATTTGTATATCAAATTCTTTATCCACACTTGGGAAGTTTTCTGCCATTATTTCTGTAAAGAGTTTTTTATGGCATTTGTGCTGTCTCCAGCTTTCTCATTGACCCCAATCAATCTTATGTTAGTCTTCTTTGCATCATCTTGTAGCTGTTGGGTGGATTTTTCATGGTCTCTTGCTATTTTTAAGATATCTTTCTTTTCATGATCACTTGCTGCAATTCTGTCTTCAAGATCTGATATTCTATCCTTTCCTTCATTCAATCTGTTGCATATACTTTCAGTGGAGGTTTTAATCTCTTGGATTTCTGTTTGGATCTGTTTCATGGATTCTGTTTCTTTCCCATGTTAGGCATTTTTTGTTTGCATCATTTTTCTAAGCTCATCTATTCTTTTATCTGTGTCTTCTCTAATGTCTTTGATTTGAAGCATCATTTCTTTTTGTACCTGAGAGATTATTTTCTCTATAGCCTTTTCCACTTGTTTTTTCACTTCTGTTGCTGTCATTTCAGAAAGTTCCAGTGTTTGACTTCCAATTTCATCTATCTCATTGGGCTATCATGATGATTATGACCCCAGACAATCACAGTGTTATCGTACAGGAGAGAAAAACTGATTATAACATATATGACATCCTGGCTAAAGCAGTACAGTTAATAATAACAATAGTTTCAATTACAGCTTAACTACTGACAAACTATGGTAACCATTAATCTGCTACCTCCAACCACAGAAGCAAACTCTAAAGTTATATAACAAAATCATATATATATATATATATATATATATATATATATATATATATGCCATGTACTTGTATGCAGTGATTTTCCCCTTAGTGGAGTGGTTTTACCCTTTTGTGGGGTCGGGGCACTAAAGATGGGTAGGGGACAGGCTAAAGTGATGAATGAGGTTAAATAAAGTAGAGTCCAGGCTGGAGGTCAAAGGATGATCACCCGAGTTTTAGGAAACTGGAGGACACAGGAGGGAAAGAATGAAATAGAATGTGAAGGTGTAGTCAGAAAGGGACAAGATGGTGTTTACTTACTTGAAAGTTTAAATTCAAAAAGTAGTTGAGGAAAGAGAGAAAGAGGATCAGTAGAAGAAAATGAAAAAGAAAGGTAAGAAACCCAGTGAAAAAAAGAAGGAAGAAAGAGAAGAACAGAAAAGAAAAGAAGAGAAGAAAGAAATAAAGTAGACCTGAGAAAGAAAGGATAGGGAAAAAAATGCAAACCAAAAATAACCACAAAATACAAGACAAAACAAGATGAATTCCAACCAGACAGGAAAAGGAGACAAACAATGGAGAATAAAAGTAGTAAAATACCTGTGGTGTTTACAGTTCTGTGATAGTGTCCATGTCAGATCCCAGAAATGTGCTGTGTACTCCAGCAAAGTTTGCCACGGGAATTATGCTGAGTGTGGAGGTGATCTTGGCCTCTGGATGTGGGGGCTGGGACTGGTCTTTCGTTGGTGGAGTGCTCCAGAGCCCAGCTGCTGGCTCCTTGCTGCTGCTTTGGATACTTCCACGTTGCTGGTCTTGCTGATTAGTCCATGTGCCTGGGACCAGCTGTCCTGGGTCTCTGGGTTATGGTCAGTTCACCAGCCAAAGGTGTGCATTGCATCCATTTTCTTTTTCTTTCTTTCTTTTTTTTTTTTTAATGTGGGTACCGGCAGTCGACCTTAGGACCTCACGCTTGGCAGCAAGCGCTGCCCCTTTTTTTCCTTTATGTGGGTACTGGGAGTTGAACTCAAGACCTCACGCTTGCTAGGCAGGCATTTATGCTGCTGAGCTATCTCACCGGCCCTGCATCCATTTTCAAGGTTCATTCTTGATGAAACTTTATCAGCACTACACCCCTTTTCAGTGGCTGAGTATATGGCTTGTGTCTAGATGTCCCCCCAAAGCCTCTTGCAGTCATAGGTGGGGCTTTTACAGGGGTGCTGGATCAAGAGTGTGTGACACTGGGATTGATTCATGATGCAGTGATAGGATCAAGGCTACTAGGATTAAGGGTGTGAGTGCTGCCTGCCCTGAGTAGCCTGGATGAGATATAAGACATAGAAACAGCTGTGGTCATCCCTTGTTGCTTTGCTCCCTTCTGCCCACCTTGAACTCTTTCTGCTTTGTGATGCCACCTTGCGTTGGAGCCAGCTGATTATGGACTGAAACTTCCACAAGCTGTAAGCTAAATAAACCTTTTTCCTTTTAACTTTGGGTGTTGGGTATTTTGTCTCAGCAATGAGAGAAAAGTAACTAAGACACTGAGTAGTATTTCCTTGTATGGATAAACCAAGTTTGATTGTTATTTCATCTGTTGATGGACCAATGGATAAAGCTGTTTCTACTCTTTAGCTATTAGGAATAATGAATATCATGTGTAGGTTTTTATGTGCACATATGTTAAAATTCTCTTGAGTCTTTGTCTAAAAGTGGAGTTACTGGGTCATAGGGAACTCTCTTTAACTTCATAAGGAATTCCCAATCTGTCTTCCAAAGTGATGTCACATTTTCCCAATCCTAGAGCAATGTGTAAGAGTTCTCACTGCTCCACATTCTCAGTAATCCTTGTTACCATCTGGGTTTCCATTGTAGTCATCCTATTGGTGTTTTGGCGGCATGACCTAGTGTTTTGTTTTGTTTTGTTTTTTAATAAATTGTATTGTGCATATTTGAGGTTTACAATATGTTTGGGGATACATACAGGTAGTGAAATTGTTATACAGTGAAGTAGACTAATGTCTACAATTCACAGTTACTTTTTTATGATTTGTGTTTCCTAAGGACTAATGACGGTTTCAAGCATACTTATTCTCCATATGTATAATTTCTTGGGAGAAATGTATATTCAAACTCTTTACCCATTTTTTTAGTTTGCCTGTTCACCTTCTAGTTATTGTATAGTCAGATTTTTATATATTTTTGTTATAAGTCATTTGTGAAATATGTGATTTGAAATGTTTTCTCTTAATCTTTGGGTTGTTTTTTCACTTTTTAAAATAGTGTTCTTGAAGCACTAAAGTTAATTGTGATGAAGTACAATTTAATGGGTGTTCATTCTTCCTTTCTCTATTGATACTTTGGGTATTATATCTAAGAATCCAGTGCCAAATTCCAGTTTATGAAGATTTACTCGTAAGTTTTCCTCTAAGAGTTTTATCTAGGTCTAGTGTCCATTGGAATAAATTTTTGTAAGACAGTGGTCCAATTTCCTTCTTTTGATTATGAATATCCAGTTGTCTCAGCTTCATTTGATAAATAGCTGTTCTTTCTCCACTGAATTCTCTTGGCAAATGTACTGGTCAGCTCTCCTGTTGCTGGGACAAATGCCTAATACACACAACTTATAGGAGAAAATGGTTAATTTGGCTCATGGTTTCAGAAGATTCAGTCCATGGTTTGCTGATTCCAAGGCAGAAGCATCATGGCAGAAGGGTGCAATGGAACAAAGCCACTCACCTCATAGTGGCTGAGAAGCAGTATGGTTTGGAAAGAGCACCAGAGAGAAAGAAGCAAGGAACCAGATGTCATCCCCAGCGTCATTCCCCTTGACCCACCCAGATAAGTGCTTTACTGATGTCCTTCAGGTCTCTCAACTCAATCAAGTCAACAATCAACATTAACAGTCACAGTAATGTTGTTAAAAATATGGAATATTTTAACTTCTATACTTTCTTAAAAGACATGTATGGGTAAATTCTATTCTCCCTCCTTCCCCAACTCAATGGTTTTCTCCAGTATAAATTTCACACAGAAGCATCTATACAGATGAATAATACATTCAGAAAGCTTCTTACAAGTGTGGAGCCCAGAACTCTGCCAGTGAGGGGCCCAGCACCTTCCTACAGCTCTACTTGACCTGGTTAATTACATGTTAAGTCACACTGATGGTTATAGTAGCTAATATAGCCCAAAAGCCCCTGGATGAAATTAGTGTTTCATAAGCATGCTCCTAAAGTCTTTCCTAGATGGACGGTAAATTATTGTAGTGAATAAATAATCTCTGGGGAAATATTTTGAGATTCTGGGAATATCTATTTCCCAATCCTATCTCTATCAGTCTTTTACAAACTAGTTTTAGCATCCACTGATAATTTCTGCTTGCATTGATAGTTACAATGGTAGTTGCAAAATGTTGAAAATTAAAAAAGAAAAGCCCACAATTATTTGGTCAGCAGCTTGCCTTTCTGGATACTGAAATGTGTACCCAAGCTTCTATATTTGAAGACTATGATGTAGCACATGACTAGAGAGACTAAGCATGGGGGAAAAATAGAAAACTCCAGTGAAAAAAACAATCTTATATGGAAAATTTAGTGTAGTATAAAATGGTAAACTCAATCCACTGGGTAGAAAATAGACTTATTAATAATGTTGGGATACTAGATAGTCACTTATAAAATGAAAATTTTTGACTTTCCATTCTTAATTTTTTTTTAAATATGAGCTTTCAATTTGGTTTGTTCAGCTCAAAATTTTTGTTAGTATTTTTATGGAGATTGCAATAAACATGCATGAATTGAATGATAAATTACAAGCTTATGATGTGGAAGAATTCTACCCAAGAAGAAAGGATACTTCCTATTTGTTAAACTCTATCTTCAGGCTTTAGCATTTAAATCTCTACATACTAAAGTTTATTTTATGGGAAGTTCCTTTTCCTAGATTATAAAGATTGTGCTTGTCAAGTAGGACAATGTCTTTGCTACAGTTTGGGTCTTAAATGCCCCCCCAAAAGCCATGTATGAAAGTCTTGGTCCCCAGCTTGGCATCACTGGGAGGTAGCAGAAACTTGAGGAGGTGAGGACGAGCGGAAGGTCTTTGGGTCACAGGTGTGTGACCTTGAAGAGGACTGCAGAACTCTGACTTCCCTTTCTCTCTTTGCTCCTTAGCTCATGATGAGGTACATCAGTCAGTTTTTTGTCATTGTGAAGAGGTCCTGAGGTAAACAGCTGATGAGAATGCACAGGTTTTATGGCTCATGGTTTTGGAGGGTTCAGTCACCCTTCAGTTGATTTGTCACTTTGGGCTTGTGGTAAGCCAGCTCATCATGGTGGATGTACATGGCAGAGGAAGAGGCTCACTTCATGGTGTCTGGGAAGCAAAGAAAAGCAGGAAGGGGTGGATCCTCATATTACATTGGGGGCTTACCCCCATTACCTCCTTCCTTATAGTAGGCCACACCCACTAAGGAGTTTGTCCACCTTTCTGCACAACCCCAGGCTGGAACCCAGACTTCAACATGCAGGCCTCTGGAGAGCATTCAGTACGAAAATGTATCATGAGGTGAGTGGTTTTGCTTGGCCATGTGCTCCAAGGAAGTGGGGCGAAGGCTGTGGACTAGCACCTCTACTACTGCAGGTCATAATGAATCTCTTCTTTTAAGTTGATTGCCTCAGACATTTTGATACAGTGACAAGAAGCTGACTAACATCATCTTCAATATAGTTGTCTATTTGATTTTGTAGATATCCAGGTATAGAAATAGAGTACTCAGTGAGATATTTAAAAGGATTTTTAGAAATTTTTAGAAAAAGATTTTTAGAAATTCAGCTGACTCTTAAACTTTCTGATCCTTAACCTAGACTGTGTTCTAGGACTCTGAGATCCATTGGTTATAAAAATGCAAACATAAACTCCACAGTTATTACCTAGCTGGAGTATCACGTTCTTTACCCTGCTTTTTGGGACATATACTTCTATGCCCACGTGTGACCTGACAGCTTTCTCTGGTGTCCTCTTACCTGGCCCACACTTCCATCAGAGCATCCATCTTGCTCTTCGTTTCTTGTCAGTCTCTTTCTCCTAGACTGCAGGCTCCCGGAAGGCATTGACTGTGACCAGTTCATTTTTGCATTCTCTTCTCACAATGCCTGTCTTAAGGCTGGACCCCGTTAAGTGGAGGGTTTCATACAAATGCCATGTGGTGAATACATAGAAGTAAATGTTATGAACATATAAGTTTGTACTGTAAAAGCTCTGATACTTTTGCATAATCAAGAAGCTAGAATCATTAAACTGGATGTTTAGTGTCGACTCAGTCTGTATAATTTAAATACGAGGTTGTGATCCATTTCAGACAGCCCTTTTTCCTACTTAATAACTTCCTAGTTTCTCAATGATCCAACTCACCCATTGTTTCTTACCACAAACCCACAGCACAATATCAAGTACGCAGATCAAGCATGTATGTCCCTCCATGCCCTGCTGAAACAGAAGCCCAAATAAGATTTTTCCCAAGATATTTATTTTTCATTTTAATTTTCTCCTGTTAGTCTTGATGAAGGGCTATGCATACATAGAACTGACTTTCACAGCTAATTTTTAAATTTTTATTCATTGTTTATCATGTCTGCTGCTCATTGAATTAATTGACTATTATCACATCTGAATGAATCAACCGTGGCCTGTGTTGTTTGATTCGCGTGTTAAATTGGGTTATTTATCCATTATTCTTAACAGTCTGCAGATAAATGGGCATTTTTTAGGAAGTTGAACTGGTTATGCTGCATGTTATGACTCACTCTGTCTACAAAGGCAAATTGATTTCAGTAAGGTTCAATACCAAATAATTGATTTACTGTATTATAATAAAATACTCCTGTCTCATTTCTGAGTTGGTTAAAATAACTATTTGTAGTATATGAATGTATGACAAATGGGAAAATCATGCTTCTGCATTATGGGGTTTCTTTAAACACAAAATTAGCTACTTAGGAGTCGGTCTTTGCCAACTTATCATATTTTGTCTTTTCTGTCCTCTCCCTGGTTAAGTTGCATCAGAGGAACCATTCCATTATACTTCGAGAAGTTTTTGCCTTTGGAAAATGCATCTCTCGAGGTTCTATTTTTATTTCGATGTTCTTTGCATATGTACTCCTATAAAACAAACCACTGTGTTCTATTGCACTGATGCTCCAGGTGTCCTTGGCACTCGAAATTGATCAACCGAGGAATCCGGGGTCTGTAACCACGTCTAGACTACATGCAAATGCAGGAATTTGATTGTTTTTTCTTACTGTCATATGTATTTGGGAAGTTTTAAGCATACTTCTCTGTGTTGATTGTTTTAGAGAAATAATTATCCAGGCTTTTAACACACTTCTGCATACATCATGTTTTATTTTTTGGAATGTATTTATTCCTATATACATTCTTTTAAGAAGATTTTGGCAAAGTCTGATAACAGATGGAACAGAATTAAGGTGACACTAGTAGAAAGCAAAAGATCATGACACTGAAATATGTCTGGCTGCCAGTGGGTCCCGTTTACTGCTGACACCTGAGAATCTAGGAAACCAAATGATGGAGGAGAAATCCCCAAGTGGATGTTAGAGGAGCATGAGCACTGTCCCACACCTGCCAGGTGCTGGGACTCTAGCCTGCCTACGAGGGAGCAGGGCCCTTTGGAGGACAGCTCAGAAACATTAATTCCCCGGCAGCCCTTCGCTAACCGAGCACTGGGACGCGGTGCACATGCCAACCAGCCAGGGTGTGCTCTGTGCTGGTCTCAGAGCTGACCCCCAGCGCCCCACAGCTGCCTCTTCTCGCGCTTCCTTCTTTTCCTTTCCTGCTTCTGTCCTCCTCCACCTGTGCATTCTCTCAAATGAATAAATTCTGCTTACATCCTCCTTCAGGGCCTGATTCTGGACAAAATCAACCAAGATTGCGTCAGGTGACCGTGCTGCCTCCAAACTTAGTTTGCTGGAAGAAAAATAGCTCTCTATTCAGTACAGTTTGCTTGAACGAAAAGCAGTGCCTTCCCGTTGCTCCTGGGAGCTCGCCTACCTTTGCTCTTGGGTCAGAGATTTTCTCCACCAATTGGATCATTGCCCAACTTCCTACCGGATCCTTTCTTTTAAAGCAGAGTTGGCTCGCAAAGACCACCTTAAAAGCCTGGCAGGAAGCGAGTGTTTCTCCCCGGGTTCAAGTCCAGACCCGGAGCCTGACCTCGCTTGTCACCATCCCCTCGGGGCTGCGGAAGGAGGAGGGAGCAGGGGCAGCAAGAGAGTGGACAGAAGAGTCTGAGTCCCTCACCGTGAGAGAAAACAGTGTAGGAGGAGAGAGAGAACTCGCTGTGCGAACCTCCGCCCGCGCAGTGAGTTTGCCCAGGACACGTGAAGCCTGGTGAGTTTTCCAGCACCCCTAGGGGTCGGGAAGAGATCAGAGGAAGAAAGGAGAAGGGAGTGGAAGGTGCATGGGTGGAGAGGCTCTCTCACCTTTTCTCCCCTACCCCAGGCAAGTCAGAGCAGGGCCAAAGGTGTTTATCCATTCAAGAATAACCGCAGAATTTGAGCATCTGGTATCATTTGCCAGGAGCTTGTTCTCAGTTCATGCCAGGATGGGAGGTGACTGGAGTTGACTTAGTCACTCTGCTACCACCTCAGAAGTCTAGCTTTCCATGGAGGGCAGCCCCAGCACTGTACTCTAGACTGACAGGGCTGTTCACTCCTAGCCGAGCTCCTGCAATGCCACAATGTCCTCCATTCAACAGGTTCAGTGTCCAGGGAGAGCCAAACGCTGCTGCTATAATGTACAGTGCTTCCCACACCATTCTGTCCCTGAGCTCCACTGGGAAGGGACGATTTGTGTAAAGAGTGGCTCTTCACGTGCTGCCCTGGGACCTCAGCGCCAACATACCAGCGAGCATGTTAGTCATGTACAATTTCAACTGCCCAAATACACTGACTTAGAAACTCTAGGGGTTGAGCAGAGTTAGCTCTGTTCTAACAAGCTCTCCGGGAGATTCTGATCCATTGTAAGTTTCTGAGAACTGTCTATTGAGTGACAGCTGCAAAACTGGGAGTTGAGAAAAGACTTCCTGCTGTGGCTTGGTGTGAGGTGGTGCATGGAGTTGGTGCTATAGCTCGGTGGTAGAGGGCTTCTCTAGCATCTGTGAAGCCCCTTCCATACGCAGCACCTCAAAAGACAGAAGGCGACACCCCAAGTATTCTCCTCAACCCCTTTTACAGGAGACACAGCTGTCGTGAGGGAAGCTCATTCATCTTGATTCGGGATGTGGGTAGAGGGGAAGGAAAGGCTGGCTCCTCTCAGAGCAAGGCCTGGGGGCTGTGGTGGGGTAGAAGAAGAGAAAACCTATGATTCTGGTCTTCTCTTTCCTGGAAGAGAGCAGATGACTTCCTATCCCAAAATATCTCCTCCACAGGGACTGAAACTCACCAATTAGAGTTAATAAGCAAACATTCTTGAGTAGGTTAACGAGAGTGTGGGGAGACATTAGTCAGAGGCAGTATGTGAATTAGTTTGGTTAACTTTTCATCTAGCCTGGCTGCTATATCTAAGGAAAATGAGTGCTGATTCAGGGGAAGGGCACTTCCAAAGCAAGGCACGGAGATGCTGAGTAGGAGGTATGTGGGACTTGTCACACTGCCTGTGCTGGGGACAGGGAGCGGGGAAACATAGGCAGCTGGAGGCCCTGGTGAGCATGGACTGGCCTGGTGGGGGGGATGCTGAAGAGGAGTGGGCAGTAACATTGGTGGACCCTTCTGCATTGGTCCTTTGTAGAACCCATTGGCTCCCAGTCAAGGACAGTGGTCCTTTGAGGTTTTGAATACCCGCACTTAATTCCATTTTAGTCATTTTTGTTCTAAGGGGAACTTTGAGTGTATGGAGGTAAACTCGTATTTTATCTGGGGTCAACAGCATGGATCGAATCTATAAACAGGATCGTCTCCTGATGAATTCTAGACACCCAGTAAAAGCTGCAAGAATAACGTAGCCTTGGACAGCTTGACCGCCTTTTTGTGTCATGCGTGTGGAGGAAACGCTAAGCATCCATTGAGTTCCACACATGTTCTTGTTTAAGAACAGCAACGGAGGGATGCAGGTCAGATCCTCCAGGGTGGAAGACACCGGGCCGCCCTGGAGAGCGCGTCATCGAGGAGGGCAAAAGACTAAGTGACAAAGGCTCTCGGGCATCGCCGTCTGTGACACCACAGGCTTCTGAGCCTTGATCCACAGCCAGTGACAAGGAAAGGATGAGCTGTCTGGCCCCTCTGCGTCTCGCTTCCCCTGCTTCAGGTTTCTCCTCCTCCATTTAGATTCTCACAGTTGACGTCCTTCTGTCCTCACTTGTGATGAGATGACCCACACAGGACGGCTGGTCCAGAGAATTACTCAGAGCTGCTGACTCGGGCTTGTGGCCACACAGAGACCCCTGGCTACGACCTCGCCGCGACTTCATTTCCCCTACTATTCTCGCCTATGTGGCCCCGCAGGCTGGCACACGTGCAGTCGATTACTAAAGAAACGCTCGAAGCCTGACGCCTGTGGAAGTGTCTGTGGTCCCCTAAGCAGCGAGGACTGTGGCGGGGTCTGTCCCACAGGCGAGGGCTGGCAGGGCACCGCCCCGGGTTGGCACTGTGTTCCCTCCAGGAGGAGCAGCAGGACACAGATGTGCAGAGCTCCTGCACCGGTGCCTTTAGTGTGCAGGTGGGAGAGGAAGCCACGGCAGCGATGCTGATTTCCCAGGAGATGCTGCTGGCAGGAAGCAGAGGCTCATCAAGAAGAGTTAGGTGGAAATCCTCCAGACGCCTGTCTACTCTCTGTTCCCCGCTCCCGGTGCCCCGGCCCGCCCTCGTCAGCAGGCGCTGCAGCCTGCCATGCGTTCCCCTGGGCACAACTGGAGGTGCTGATCCACCTCCCTCTGGAAGCAGCTTCATTGCAGAGCCCCCATCCCTTAGGTGGCCCCAAACCTTAGAGGTGTCCCTGTCACCAGACTTTGAAGAAGGCCTTGGGCTTGTTTGTCAGCTGGAGGGTGTGAGGGACTTGCAGAGGGGACGCCTGGCCAGGAAGAGGTGGCCTGGGTCTGAGGTCCTTCACCGCAGCCCAGCACCCCGGAAATTCCCTGCCTGTCCTGCTCTGCCTCCTCAGGACCCCTGTCCAGCACCCCAGGGACAGCAGCCCTGTGGTAGCCAGGTCGCAGCCTGTCGTGAGCCAGCCAGCCCTCAGCTCGACCCACTTCTCCCTCTGATTCTCTTCTTTCTCCTGTGATCCCTGCCACCACCCGCACCGGCCCATCCCTGCTGCTCCCTCCGGATCTGAGGCTGCTCCTCGGGGATGGTGAACCACACCAAGGCGACGCGGGATGTGGCCTAGGACCCTTCCTGGATGTCAGGACAGCACCCCTTCATCTTAGGGATGGATGGACATGGGGACTCTTCCTTCATGTCCCAGCTCCTTGCAGGTGGGGGAGCTGTGAGGACGCAGGTATCTGGGACCGTCCTTGAGTGGGTTTGCCGTGGTGGACTCTTCATTTCCGGTTAATGGGAGAAAGTCTGCAACCTGACAGGATTTTTTTCTTGCAGTTCTGGGGATTGAGCCCAGACCAAAGACCTTTACACTGAACTACATTCCCATCCCTTCTCTTTTTAATTTTTGGGACAGGGTCTCACTAAGTCGTCCAGGCTGGATGTCAATCCATGATCCTCCTGCCTCGGCCTCTAGAGTGCCAGGATCATAAGTGAATACCCCTGCCAGGCCCCTGGCAGGGCTTAGAAGACCAGCCGCTCCCATTGGCTGGGGCTGGTTCCACGCCCACCCAGGCACAGGCGAGACCCAGACAGGCGCTGTGGCTGTGTGTCCAGGAAGGTGTTGGTGGCGATGGGCCCTCACCGCTATAACAGGCGCATCTCCAGTCCCCGCCACACCAAGAAGGTGGTAATGCCATGGTGAGTCTCCAAGGAGACACATAGACCTACTCGTCACTGACCCTCTGAGCCTTCATAGTTCATGATTCCAGGCCCTCCATCTCTCCTTGGTTAGAACGAAGCTAATTCTGCCTGGGGCCAACAGGGGGGACTTTGTGAGATGGAATGAGGTCCATCCCAGGTGGTTCTTATGTGAAACTGTCTGAAGTCCGACTTCTTTTCCAAATTAAAGAATTGGAGTAACATTTATTGCTAGATAAAATACAGGCCCCCAGTTACATTTAGATAGTTTCTTGTACCTGGTCGTCACCTTCACTGGGGATGATTTTCAGAGGACCTTTTGGAAACCACTTTAGTCTGTCAGAGAAACACCCTGGCCGCTCGTTCCCAAGGCAGCCGAGGCGTGGTCTGCACACCTCGGCCACGGAGTCGGCTTCATTCCAACCATGAAGTCGCGGGCAGAGGTGTGAACTGTTCACAAGTGTGAGTGCGAAGGTCACCAAAGGTCACCTACCTTGCCCCATGTGGGGACGAAGGATCACTCTGTGAGGCGACAGCTGGCCTGGCTGGGGGTAGCAAGAGGAGTGCCCCCGCACAGCCGGAACTCGGTTCTCCGAGCGCCGCCAGGTCCTTTGTGCCCCACCGCGCCAGTGCTAGCTCTGGCCCCTGGGGGTGCTGCCCGCGTGTCCCGCATGGTCCTGGCTGCTGTGAGTCCGCAGTGGCACAGACACAGCCTTGCTGGCTGAGCGTGTGTTTGCGATCTGTGCGTAAACATCTGCCTGTGGCTGCTGTGGAGAAAGGGCTGCTTCCGCGCATGGTCGTAAGGGTGGACTAGGTTTGCTCTTCTAATGACCACGGACAAACCGTACTCACTCTGTCATTTCCTTCCCAGAAATGACAGCGTGTGAACTGTACAAAACAGTGGGTGACCGCGTACAAATGTCAGTCACTGAATTCCAGGACAGTGCGCTAGAACTGTCGCAGCTGAATTTATTTCTCTTTACATTGTGATCCCGTAGCAAGAACAAACAGCAGGATTAGAGAATAAGAGTTATGAAGAGGTCATTGTGCGAAAGGAATTGGGTTCTGTCGTGGGCTCTCAGATAAGGCGCGGTGCATGGGTTTTGTCACCAACACGACGAATAGTCATTAAAGAAGTACGTGTGATGCACCCTGTGTCCGCCATTGTTTGTTAACAGGTTGTCAAGCGTGCACACATATGTGCAAGCACGCGGGGCTGTCTTGGTGTCTGCCGGGACTGGAGCACGAGACGGGAGCCAGCGGCTCTGAGGCCCGTTGTGGGTTCTGTCCCTTGGCGCAGCAGGCGTCGCATGGAGGGAGGGAGTCCTCGTCGGTCAAGCGCAGGTGTCAGCGCCGCGATGCCCGTCGGAAGCCGTACAGTGACAGGGCTGCCAAGGCTGTGAACGCGTCTCTGCGCTGGGATTATATGGTCAGCGTCTCTGGTCATCCGCAAGTTCCGCCTGCCACCTCCCCTTTGTCATCATTGCCTCTGCAGCCCACGTGGCAAGTCACTATGCATCTGGGGACACAGAAGCCCAGCCCTGCTTCCCTTCCTTTCTTTTCATTTTTCAGTACTGAGGATGGAACCCAGGGCCGTCTCACTAAGGCACATCCCAGGCCACCTGCCGCCTCTTTTCTGTTAATGTTTTAAGACAGGGTCTTGCTAAGTCACTAAGTTGCCCAGGCTGGGCTCAAACTTGACATCCTCCTGCCTCAGCCTCCCAGAGTGCTGGGATTACAAGCGTGCACCAGCAGCCCCTGCACTCCTTGTGTTCTTCATAGGACCGTGCATTTTAGGGATATATTCTGTTCTGCAGAAAATCACCTTGGGGACCACAGTCTTCACTGAATACTCTGCAGATACCGAAAAGTCTATGCCATCACCAGGCACTTGCTGCATCGTTTCCACTGCTCCGGGGAGAAGGACGATGTTTCAAGACAGCTCAGCAGCCACGGCTGACCTGAAACTACCCAGGGGCCCTGGGAAGTTAGACGGTGTCCTAGGGCGGTGTCCAAGGGTGGCCTTGACTCTGAATGGTGAAGAGCCGCAAGGGGTGGCCTTGAGTCTCCGTAGGAACCACAGAAGCCAGGAGGAGAATGAGCAGTTACCGAGCTGTCCTCCGCCCTATGTTTCGAGCGTCACGTCGTGGAACTCACAGGAGTGAGTGTTGGAAACTGTCACCTCAGGGATTCGGGGAGTGACCTTGGACGTAGTGTAACGAGCTCAAGGTCCTGTGGCCCAGAGCAGGCAGCATCCGGGCTCGGCACAGCTGGATTCCAAAGCCCCTGGGGCAGCTGCTCCACAGCGTCTCCCACTGGCGCGGGGAGCCCGCACCACCACTCGGATGCTCTCAGGTGCACCTGGAGCTATATATAACCCGTTCCTCCGCCAGCCGAAGGTTTTCATTAGGCCCGTGCTGTGCTCCGGACACCGAGCCAACCATTGCGGAGATTCTGTGCCTCCGCCCTGCAGGACCCTCAGGGTCTTCCAGTCCGGTTAGGGAGCAGGGACAGGAGGGTGGAGAGAGGGCGGCGGGGAAGGTGGCCCAAGTAGATCATATGAAAAGTAGATCTTCTTTTCTCAAAACCATTTTTTTCATGCTGGGATGGAGCCCAGGGCCTCGCCCATGCTAGGCAAGTGATTTACCGCTGACCTAAATCCCAGGTCCTCCGAAGGTTTTCCTAACATCCGAGCCATGCGTGTCCATGCAGCCACAGGCAGGACCTGAAGCTTTCCGTTCGCTGTCCTGCTGTCTTTCGGGGTCACAGCTGCTCTGCCTCCCCATTCACGTTCCTCCCTGGCCTGGGAGTGAGTGAGATTCTAATCTCCCATCGAGGAAGCTGAGATCTATGCGGTAAGGAAGATGCCATGGAAACAGGGTTTAACTCATCCGGCATCCACAGGGCCGATGTGTTTAGAAACAGAACGTTTTAAACCTTAGATAGGTGACGCTACCCACAGATCAAGCATTGTGGATGGAGCCCAGCAGAGTCTAGGTTACGTTTAATAAACAAATCAGGATTTCTACAGTGCAATGAATGAATATTATACTTACGTGGAAGAAATTAAAACTATTCAGAGTTGCCAATTCGGGTCAAATTTACATTTATAGTGATTTTCTTTCTTAGTAAGCTTTTAGAACTTCAAGATTGCAGGTAAATTGGGAGAGCTGTAGACCTTAATATTCTTGCCTTTTGCTTAGTTCCCTTACATTTAAATGGAGATGATAATAGTTTCTACTGCAGCAAGGATTCACCGTACATAGCCATCAGTGCCTGGGACATCGGCATAGCTATATAAGTAACGGTCATTTTTATTATTATTTTCTATTATTAGTGTTTTTTTGTAAGATGTGCATTTTATAAACCAGATCTTTGGCTTGTTCTGTAGCAACTCCATAAGCGTCCAGAGCCAGGGTGGGTTTGCCTGGCTGCGGCCAGGCGCCGGGTCAGGCGTGGTCAGGTTGGTGGCTTCTCAGGACTGTTCTCTGAGGTCCTGGGAGAACCGTCATCTTGCGTCATCACGAGATGAGGCCCTCTGTCCAGGGGCAGCCCTGGTTCTGTCATGGGACCGTGGCTTCCGCTGGGGGTGACCTCATCCCCCCCATGGACCTCATGGACCTCATCCATGAGACGCTGCCTTTCCTGGAATCCAAAGGCACTGCAGGTTTGGAGAACGCCTGGAGAATCTCGGCGTCACCCCTGGGGCAGGAGTTGGCGCTTGGCATCCCTGCAGGTCCTGAAAAGCACTTTCCCACTTTTACCCTAGGGTCCACAGTCTCGCAGGGGTGCGGTAGGCTGGGCTACTTAGGCTGATAACCCTGCTTTCCAGATGCTCCTGAATGACTCCGCCCGTGCTCGGGCTGAGCAGGGATCAGCTCAGAGTTAGGGCAGTGAAGGGACGGATATGAAATGCGTGGACATCAGCAGACCCTGCCGCCAGTCCCTGTCTGCCTGGATCCGGCCCTCTGCCATCTTCCCTGGTTACTTCCCATGCGAGCTCTGCAGCTCCCAGCTTGTCCAGCTCTGGGAGTGGACACAGGAGCCCGGCCGGTGGCCAGTCCACCCCGGCCCCTGGAGGAGGTGGCAGGGCACATCCCCGGGACACACCACAGTCCGCAGTTCCAGCTGTCCGGAAGCACCTCTGAGACCCAAAACCCAGCCCCACAGGAGTCTGCGGGGCCCTTTCCTTTGCCATTCCCTGAGGTGGATACAGTTGATGGGGAACTCGAACCCGGCACCACCCAAGCCTGCAGCAGAGCGCAGGTTTGGAAGTAACTGGCCATCCACAGCCACTCTTCCACGCCCGCTCTTCCACGTCCACTGTTCCATGTCCCCTCTACCACACCAGCTCTTCCTCACCCCCTCTTCCTCCAGGGAGGAGGTGTGAGGAGGGTGTTTGTGCTCATCCCCCGCGGTGTCTGGAGTTGCCAGGGTACTGGTCCAGGCTCTGCATCTGCACCAATAACACCAGGCCTTTTCACCCCTGGTTTCTCTCAAGCCACTGCATTTGTTTTTGCAAACTGCAGCAATTTGCATCTAAGTTCACCTCAGGGTAGGCAGAGGTGAATTGAAAAAGGGATTTGAGGGGCCGGTGAGACGGCTCAGCGGCTTAAGCGCCTGCCCGGCAAGCGCGAGGGCCCGAGTTCGACTCCCGGAACCCACATACGACAAAGGGGCCGGTGATATCGCTCAGCGGCACGGGCGCCTGCTGGCGCGCGAGGTCCTGAGGTCGACCCCCGGTACCCACAAAAAAAAAAAAAAAAAAAGGAAAAAGAAAAAGGGATTTGAGTGATCTAGGAAGTCATAATAAGAGAGCTGTGTCCTCATTGTTGGGGGTGACACACACTTTCAGTCTTTCAGTAGGACCTGTGTACAAAGAGCACTTTCCCACTGTGGGTGCAATTGCAGGAGTGAATAATGAGTTTACTGACCAGACCTCGACCCGCTTCAGCGCGAACCGTGAGGACCTGCAGCCTCCTCCTGGTCAGGGTCTGCAAGAACCGGTCACCGGGACATGTGGCCCCAACGGTTATTAGTGATCTGAGCTCAATTTCCACGTGCAGGATTTCTCACAGGACTCTGAAGGCAGTAACGCCACCAAGACAGAGTAAGAAAAGAGTGCCTGCAAGCTACTTTCCCCGGCACCTTAGCCTGTTTGAGGTTTCTGTAAATGATGGCTGTTAATACTATCAAAGGTATTAAGTACCAGTACTTTGGGAGGCTGAGGCAGGAAGACCACAAGTTTGAGCTCGGCCTGGGCAATGTAGTGACTTAGCAAGACCCCATCTCAAAAATAAAAAGTAAAAAAGTGGGGGCGGGGAGGTAGAGATGTAGCTTAGTGAGAAATCACTGGGTTCAGGCCCCAGTAACACACACACACGCACACGCGCACACACACACACACACACTCTTAAGTGGCTATTGTGGAGTATCAGTCTGGTCAACTATGTTGCAATTTTTATTAAAAATAACTAAATGTAGATTAGTGAAAAGCCTCCTTCTGCGTTCCTTCCATGTATTGATGTTTTAGAAAATATTCCCTGGTTGACTGTTATCTCCCAATATAACAGTGTTAGAAGCCAATTTCCAAATATTAGGTACATAAATATGCTAATGGGAATTTTTTTCGATCTGAAAACCCAAAGGGAGCTCAGCGCCCTCCAGTCCGTCTGCTTGGTTTTGTGGGTGCAGGGACTCCCGGATGCACTTGGCGTTGCACAGCTAGTGTGTGACCGGTCCTGCTGGGCACAGGGTCCCCGAGCTCTGGGACAGCCCTCCTCTCCCCCACTTAGATCTTACACTGAATTTCCATCTCAATATTCCCCCTCCTCACCAGCCCCCTCGTTCGGAAATGTGGAAAACATTGAGGAAAGTCGATTCGTAAACGCTTGCAGCTCCCTGGGCGGCCCCTCCCGGAGCAGGGAAAGGGACAGCAGGCTCCTGGTGAGGGACAGCGGCGGTTTCTCCTCCGTGCGGAGGGTTTGCCTCAGCCTCAGGAAGCTGGGTGCGGGCACTGCTGTCATCACCCCGCACGCACCCCTTTGCTTCACTCCCGGGGTCTGTGTCAGGCCCAGCTCCCCGGGAAACGTGCTTTGCTGAGCAGTGGGGATAAGCGGAAACACAGACCGACATAAACACGCGTCCCTGCTTGCTCTTCTCCACGACGCGGAGCTTTCATGCCGTGACCCGGGTAACGGTCACCCAGACTCACCGAGTGCGGGTTGCAGGTTACGCGTGTGAGTTACAGGTGTGGTTTTCCCCACGGTTTGGCAGAAGAATGCTGAGAGTCCAGCGGTTTATCGAGGTTTCTCGAGGTCCCGCGGTGGCCCTGCTGTCTCTGAGTCTCAGGGCCTCGTCCCCGGGAATCTTGTCCCAAGTCCTGCCCCAAGAATCCCCAGTCGTCCTGCTGTCTTCATGGGTCTGAAGCAGCCTTGAGGGCAAAGGGGAAGAAAGGGGGAAAGGGTGCCCACCATGGCTGGGCTACTTCTGACTGAAATCTGACTTGGAAAATTCTAAATATGCATTCTTTTTTTTTTTTTTTTTGTGGGTACCAGGGGTTGAACTCAGGACCTCGTGCACCAGTAGGCACCCATGCTGCTGAGCGATATCACCGGCCCTTTTTTCGTATGTGGGTACCGGGAGTCGAACTCAGGACCTCACGCTTGCGAGGCAGGTGCTTATGCCACTGAGCCATCTCACGGGCCCTAAATATGCATTCTTAATATGCACTAGTAAGCATGTTTTTTTCTATTGGTGCATTTTAATGTATTTTCTTAGTTGCAAATTGCATTTCTTCAGCAAGATTCTCACCCTTAAAACATCTAATTCTGTAATTGGCACTAATAGTTGCTGTGTTATTGGTCCCATTATATCTAATTAAATTCAATAACCATCATTACTGAACAACTTGCTAAATAAGAAATCGCGACCTAAATAAACGCGCCTGTATAACTTTCTTCCCCATCACCTCTCGTCTCGTGTTTCTGTCCTCATCTCTCTGGATCTAGTGCCATCCTTTGTAATAGAATGGGTGGGTTTGGTCCTCTCAAGGATCCCTCTTTGCAGTTGAATTTTACGGGTTTGGGAATTATCCTTATGACTCAGAAGTAACGGATGCTAGGGGAGGTTACCTTCCTTCCTTCTCAAGTTTCATAGTTCAACAATTTTTATAGGAATTACATGTTGAAAAGATTGATAGAAATAAAATACACTATTAAAGTGAACTTTCTCCCTGAAATAAACTATTGATTTGATTTCTGGCTTTACAAATCCCCAGGCTTATGGTTGAATTATTTGTGCCTGATTTTCTAAAGCTGGTTCTGATCCTCAGCCCACTCTCTACTGTCGTTGGCACTGTCGGCCTGTGTCCTCGGGTGGGTTAGTTCACTTCTCTGAGCTTTAGTTTTCTTATTAGCACAAGAGGACTAATGAGAGCTAGTTAAGGTGTATATAATGAATGTTAAAGAGCAAAGTGTATATGAACACATGGAGCACATTCAGGCCATATACTAAGGAATCCACTGATGCTATTAGTAGTTGAGTGATTTGAAAAATTATCTTCTGGTTCAAATTAAATCCTCTCCTCTCATGTAGATGAGATGATTTTTATTGCTTAAAATCAGTGACGCTGAGCCTCAGAATAATAGTTGGGAGAATTAAGAACAAAAATGACACTTTATTTTACATTCAAAAACTGTAGTGTGTTTGAATGAGCGTACTATGGTTATTACTTAAAAGTAATTTTGATATGGGGTAGGAATATCCCCGTTTTAGATAATCTATAAAAATTTATTTCTTATAAAAGTAAATAGCTCAGTTTGTCCACATCATTATTTTATGTAGACTTTCGAATGCCAGTGTGATATCTCCCAGCATTATTAATGGGTTAGTAGGTCAGGTATATTGCATGCAGTTTTGACTTATGATATTTTCCACTTATGGTGAGATTATTGAGCAACATCTGTACATGAAATTGGACTACAAAAGATATCTTTCTGAAAGAATTAAAGACATCAGATTACAGTAATATATGTATATCCATGTTTATAACAGCACAGTTCACAAGAGCTAAATCTTGGAAGCAGCCTATAGGTCCATCAACAAATGGATAAAGAAAATGGTTTTCATACCATGGAGTACTACTATGCCATAAAGAAGAATAAACTTGAATCATTTGTAGGAAAATATGGATGCACCTTGATACCATAATGTTGAGTGAATAGCACATAGTTTCTCTTATATGAGAAACCCAAAGTATAAGTAAAGAGCAAAATAAAAGAGAGATAATAGGAAGTAGGGAAACAGACCTTTCTGAAAGGAGAAGGGAACCAAGAGATGGAGAGAGGAAAGCAGGGAGGGGAGGGGAGGGGATAGCAAAAGGAATTGAGATGTGTTCTGTACATGGACCAACTCCCCATGAGGAATGGAAATATTGTGCACTACAAACATGAACTAATTAATAAATGAGTGAGCTGACAAAAAATAGTTTATAAGATTAGATACAGCTAAAAGGAGAATTTGTGCATTGAAAGGTAGATTTGGAATTTTGGCCAGAAGAAATAGCCAGAATGAAGCACAAAAAGGGATAAAAACAGAAAATTCAGAACTGAATCTAGAAGACATCAGATTCACTGAGTTACACTAACAGATGTTATAATTCAGAGTGTCAGAAGAAGAGAGAAAGAATGTGCTAAAAGTAATATATGAAAAGATTATGACTGAGAATTTTCAGAACTGATGGAAAGTGTTAAGTCTGAGATTCAAGACTTTCCTGTAAAATCTCTAGTATCACATTAAAAAAAAATAATGCCAATGTAGGCATGTAATACTAAAACTGCTAAGAAACTGGAAGGGAGAGAGAAAAAGTAGCTATTAAATAAGATTACATTTTAATAAGCGGTAGACATTTGAGCAAAAATAATAGAAGCCCCTAAACAAAACAATATCTTTAGTAACAAAACAAAACAAGTGAACAACTTTCAACCTAGATCCATCACTCAATGAAAGTATTCCCAAGGAATGAAAAATACACAGATAACTTCAGGCAAATAAAAGCAAATAGAATTCACTACCATCAAGAGGGAGGAATTTTTGGAGGGCATATTTTTCAAGCAGAAAGAAAGAATGATCCCAATGGAAGCTCACATATGGAGGCAAGGGCACAGGAAAAGCAAATGTTGGACATACACTGCAGTTCTGAGGAACCTTGACTTAGGAAGAAAGCTACCACCACGGTGTAACCGTAAAGGAGGAAAGAACACAGCGATGGCATCGAGCTGGGTGGCGAGGGGGGAGCTGTCAGTGAAACTGACTCATTCAAAATTCCTCAGAATTTTAGGAAGAAAGTGAAGATGTAAAGGAGGGAAGACTTTGATAAATTAATGTTCTGATCATTATTGCTGTGGAGCAGTGCACCCCAAAAATAAGTGCAACAAAATGGCCATTTTATTCTGCTCATTCCTGTTTCACAGGGGCCACGGGGACACTTTCAAGACATCTCACTCGAGTGTCTGGAGAATTGGTAGTGACCACTGGCTGAGGTCAGCGAGGCCCATGGGCCAGGGCCCCAGTTTTCTCTCCACAAGGGCTGCTCTGCAGGCTTCTGCCAAGCCTGGCACCTGACTCCCAAGAGCAAGTATCTCAGGAGAGTAAAGGAGAAACGCACGGCGCTTTTACCACCTGGCGCAGAAAGTCTCGTAGCATCATAGCAGACGATATCAAGTGGGAGGGTCAGGAAAGCGCACCCAGATTTAAGGTGAGGGGACACTCAGGCCATCTCCGGTTAGGGGTTAGCAAGACCCCAGAAGAGCCTGCGAGATGGGAGATGCAATTGAGACCATTTTGGGAAACACACGCTGCTGTAGTGCAGAATCTCCAGGGTGACAGCTTATCTAAGGCAAGAGTGAAACAGTGGTTATATTTCAGTAGTTTGGAAATTTTAGTTTATTTAAAAACAGACAAGAGCTGGGTGTAGTGGCACACGCTTGTAATCCCAGCACTCAGGAGGCTGAGGCAGGAAGATCACTGTGAGTTCAAGGCCAGCCTGAACTGCAGAGTGAGACTCTGTCTCAAAACAAAACAAAAGAAAAACAAAAACAAAAACTTGAAAATAAAAAGTAATGTGATTGATTAAAACCCAAATATTTCAGAGACTAATGGTAGACTCAAAGGACAAATATCGTTAGACTTTATTTTTTAAAAAGCACTGTGAAGAAGGGACATCTAAAATATGAAGATTCAGACAGTCTGAAACTAAAGGGATGGATAAGGAAGTTATCATGCAAATACTACTCAATCACGAGCTGTGGTAGCTACATTGATATAAAGATGAATAGATATCCATGCAGAAAGGATTATCAAAGATAAAGAAAGATTGTTCATAACGCTAAGAATTTCTGTTCACCGGGCCATGCTAAGTTTGTATGTGCCTAATGACTGTAGCTTTAAAATATAAAAAGTAAAATCTGACAGGTACATAAAAAGAAGTATATAAAGCCATAATCAAAATGGTAGATGTTAAACGCATTGTTCTCAAGAACTGACAGAACAGCAGAGAAGCAGAACAGAGATTTGAAAAGTGCTCTAGTCAAAAGCGTGTGTTGTGGACTACACATGCGAATCGTCTTCAAGTACCTACAGCATCTTCCCCAAATTTGACCAAACATAGGACAAATCTCACCTAATTATGGAGAAGCAAAACCAGAGAATGTTCTCTCATGTAAGTCAGAAGAAATAATGCTTAGAAATTAAGAAATACACTTCTAATATGCTAAGTAGTAAAATATGGACATCAAAGCTTATGTGGGTAAACTGTTAAATGAAAATTGGGAAAATTTAAAGACGTGAGTATTGGAGTATAGTAAGGAAGCATGTTTGTGTTTTGAGAGAATCCTGTATTTTAAAGCTCTTTACAAATGTAATGTTTACAAGTGATTTACTTCGAAGTAGGCAGAGAGAAAGATGAAAAACCAAAACACCAGAGACATAAAGTGTGGCATCTGGATTGTGTCTGAGGTGGACTCATTAAACAGCGATCAATTTTTATATGTTTTAAATTTTTTTCTGTAAAATATTTTTTAAAAGAATGTATTTAGAAATAACTTCTGAGTCAAAGAAATTCCAATGAAAATAGCAAGTATTTTAGAATAAATAATTTAAAATGTGACATAAAACTGCAGAATGTGGTAAAACTATCTTTAGAGAGATGTTTACAGTCTTTAATGGCTATATTAGAAATAATGACTGGCCGAAAGCCACTGATAGCAGCATTCATCTCAAGATACTAGGGGGAAAATCCACCTAGGAATTAAGGGCTAGAGAAGAGATTAATGGCTAGGAAGCAAATATCAGGATTAATTAAAGCCAAGAGTTGATTCTTTGAAAAGATGAATAAAACTGCTAAAACCTGTAAAACTGGTCAAGAACTCAAAATGAGAAAAACGTGAATAATTAAGGAGTTTTGCCACAAGTTTTTAAACTCTTCAAGGACCATAAATGTGTGCAATGATGTGTCAATTTTATAAAGTAAAAGGACAAAAAAGTCATAGCAATGTATTATATACCTTAAGACAATAAACTTCAAAATTTAAACAAAATAAACACCCAGAGAAGCACAGTTCCTATAAATGACTGAAGTAGAAGTGGGAATTCTGAATACTCCAGCAACAATGAAAGCAATTAAATCTGTAATTTAAAGTCTTTTCACAAGTAAAACTCCAGGCCTAGTTGGCATCCATCACTGGAAAATTCTATCTAGCTTTCGAAGAATAAATAGCACTGATCTTTACAAATTTTCTAGTCTTGAAAAAGGAAGCACTCCAGCTAATTTTATGAGGATGGCATACCTTTGATACTGAAACCCAATAAGGGCAATATAAGAATAAAGCACAATAATAAAATTTATGAATGTAAATGCAACTATTCTAAGTAAACATTAGCAAAGCAAATCTTATAATCTATAAGATAATATCACAAGCAAATTAGACTTATCTAAGAATACAAATTTGATTAATATTCAGATATGATGCCTTGCTTGACATTCATCCTGATAGAATGAGTGAGCAAAATCATATGATCATCTCATTAGAGGAAAAATAAAAGTATGGGATAAACATGACCATCCACACGTGCTTACCGACATCCAGTAAGCACGGGAGACTGAGTCCCTCAGTCAGAGGTGTCTACGAAACGAGACGGCAATTGTCATCTTTGGGGATGAAATGTAGGAAATGTCGCAGGTCAGGGCCGCACAGGGATGCCTGCTATTGCTGTTACTACCGGGCATGTTTGAAGATTGAAGGCACTGAAGTAAAGCAAGCAGGAAGTACCGCACAGCCATCCCTCCTCCGCATCTGCGAGGGGCTGAGTCCAGGACGTGCCCCGATACCAAGACCTGCAGGCGCGCACGTGCCTGACATAAAGCGGCAGAGAATCTGCGCTCTCAGTGCATCGTCCTGTGTTCTCCAGTCACCTCTGAGTGACTTACAAGAGCACACGGTGGAAACGCTCTGTGAAGAGTTACCCTGTGGTGTCCAGGGGGTCACAACGAGGGACCCTCTCCGTACTCGTTCAAGGCTGACACAGCTTTTTAAAAACATTTCTCATTCATTGTTGTTTGACTCAATGGGTCCTGAAGATACAGAGGTCCAATTCTATCATCAAAGATAAATGGAAACAATGCTGAACAGAAGCTGTCATTGTATACTTAGAAAATACACAATTTGACACAGTCAAATTTCTAGAATTCGAAACTGAATTTGCAGATGGGGGTGTGGCTCAGTGGTAGAGAGCTTGCCTACCATTCGGAAGACCCCAGGCACTATAAGAATAAATGAAGAGAATAGAAGAGAATGTAACAAAACTATTGTGTACAAGAAAAATAAACCACATACAAAATAGATGTATTTCTTTACTCCAGCTGCCTACAGAAAATAAAATGAAAAAGAAAATGCCACTTAAAACATCATTAAAAGACTGGTAACCTAGAAATAACTATAAGGAAAGTTATATAGGAACTTTACACAGAAAACTATAAAATATGATTGGGAGAAATTAAGGAATATCCAATTAAACATAGCCACATACCATATTTATAGTTCGGAATGCTCAATATTCTTTAGACATCAAATGTCCCCAAAATGACCCTTAGGTTTAATACAATGCGATCAAATAACAATGCGCTTACTCATGGTCCCGGGGCGCTCTCTTGTTAAACGGCTTTATGGAGCCATCCGCCTCCCACACGGCTCTCCCCTGGCGTGTACGATCCCATGGCTCTCAGTGCAGAAGCTATCTATAAATGGGAAGGTCGTTAAAGGATAATCAGTGCATCATTTTGATCTTATAAGATTGTTTTTTATTTTAATTTCTGATAAATAATTTTCAAGTATGCACAAAATATATATATACACCTATCTATCTATATATTTATATAAAATGGAATATCCATTTATGTTCTAGATTCAACCCTTTTGGAACACTGGAAATTTCCTTTCCTTTGTCCCCCACCACATATTAGTATACGCATTTTTTTCCTTCAATACTGGGGACTGAACCCAGGGCCTTCACACTGTGCTATATCCCCAGCCCTTTTTAACTTTTTTGTTTTAAGATAAGCTCTCTCCAAATGGTTAAATTGCCCAGGCTGGGCTCAAACTTGTGATCCTCTTGCCTCAGCCTCCTAGAGTGGGAGGATTATAGGCTGGTGCCACCACACCTGGCTTATGCTGATATATTTTTAAACAACTTAGACATTGCATAATTTCCCCTCAAGCCTTAACTTGTAACTCTAACAGATTGGGACTTCCAAGGCATTCTTTATAAAGGAGAATGAGAGAGGATTTGTTTTTAATTCAGAGACAATAATAAAGTTGTAGTAATAAAGTTAGAGGGATATTGATAAGTGTACAGATCAATAAATGATCCTCAAGAGCCGGAAATTGGCCGATGCATTTTGAACACCGGATTAACAGTGAAGCACACCCTAGGGAGCTGGGTGGTGATATCTCAATAAATGGTTGAGGTTAACCTGGATCCGTATGGGAAAAACAAGATGCAATCCCTTCCTCACACCCCACACTAAACTCAATTTTATTAAATTGTAGATATGAATGTCCGAGGTGAAAAATCAAATGGTGACAGACAATATAGAAAATTATCACTAGCACTTTGAGACCCTAAAAGAATTCTTAAACACAAAGGAGCACTGACGCCGAAGGAAGAGGCTGGTCAATGGGATTACTGCTGAAACGGAGACCACAGCTATCCCTGGCGTCCAGTCGCCCTCCTCGGGGTTGATAAACTTCCCAGAGCGGTTCACGGAGCCCGGGGAGACACTTCGGCGTTTGCTGCCTTGTTACACAGCACACAGTGGGGCTGCACAGAGCCTCCTGCCTCACTGGATGTCACCGCCAGCCACGGCACCTGCTCGGTACCCGGAAGGCCCCTGGAACTTGTCTTTCCGGGCTCTCGTGAGGGTCCCTTCACGGGCACCATCGTGTACGCCGCTGGCCACTGGTGATCAGCCCTCACCTTCCCCAGAAAGCCCAGACGCCTAACTCTCTCTCCTGTGAGCAGACCCGGCAAGAGCTACCCAGGGGCCGCCGCCCGCAGTCCCCTGCTCTGAAACGCTAATGTCCCCGCGAAAACCCCAACAGCTGTAGCACCTGCTGCATATCAGAAAATAGGGACACAGACCTGGTACGGATATTTCACAGTACCACGGGGTCTCTAACTCTGACAAACCCGAGCTTTCTCTACAGAGGGCAAAGCTGTTGCCGCGCCTGTCAGCAGTGCATAAGTGGCAGAAGTGTCCCCATTTCAGGCCACGTGCGCCACCGAGGGGCGCGTGCACTTCGACTCTCCAGGCCGCGCACGCACGTGCACTTGGTCGGTGACTTCACGTATTGCTGGGGCGGATGAGACTGAGTGTCCTCCGTGGAAGTTCACTGCTGAACTGGCTCCCGTTCGTGTGTCCACCTGCCCATATTCTTGCTCATTTTGCTGTTGGGGCGTCTGATTTGTCAAAATCTTTTGCATGTTTTGAATACAAATTTCTGCCCTGCGGAATTCGAGCACCTGGTGGCTCAGGCCACAGTCAGTTCCCCAGACAGTCCTGGAGGCAGGAAGTCCCGCTCGCGCGGCCCAGGGCGGCTCTGGTGAGGCCCCCTGGCCTTCGCTCTGGAGCCGGTGTTCATCAGGACGGACACGTGGGCTGGGCTCCCACGCGCCCTTTTTAATTAGCACGCGTTTGCAGTACATGCCGTTTACAGCCATCCTGGGGAGCGGGCGCGCGTGCATAATACAGCCTGGTTCTTCTTTGAATCGCCTTCCCTCCAGCCTCCCTCCTTCAGCCTCTAAATGCCCTTCCCCATTTTCATTCTTGTTGATATTCTTAACCTTAGCGCACGTGTATGACATCTGATGTTTGCGATCACTGAGGTGACGAGGTCCCTGTGCATGGCGAGCCTCTGTTCTGCTCGCTTCTCCTCCCCTCCCTTCTCCCTCAGTCTCCAGGACCGCTCCCCATCTGGAAGAGATCCAGCCCCTTGTCTCCTCTCCGTCCTTTCTTACGGTCTTTGTACTCTGCCTCACTCAGATGAGAGACACCATATGGCATTTGAGCTTAGGTACCTGATTTATTTCACTTATCAAGATTTTCCGGGGACATCCATTTTCCTGAAAATGTCCTGAATTTGTCCCTCTTTATAGCCGAGTAGTAGTCTGTTACACACAGATACAGGCCTCGTCTTCTTCAGGCAGTCCTCTGTTGATGGGCGTACAGGCTGCTTCCAGAGTTTAGCTGCCGTGAGCACTGGTGTGCATGTGTCGCTGTAATATGATGTCTTTGGCTCTTTGACAATACCTAGAAGGGGGATAGCTGGGTTGTATGAAATTTCTATTTTTTAGTTCTTTGAGAAGTCTCTGTACTGTTTGCCATAATGGTTGTACTCAGTACGAAGTAGGAAGGCTCCTTTTTCCACGCAGCTGCACCACCATTTGCTATTTTTGACTTCTTGGTGATGGCCATTCTTTCTGCTGCAAGATGGAATTGAATGCTGTTCTCACGGTTCTCAGGGTTAGGGATTCAACCCACGGATTCGGGCAGAGCACACACCAGCGCGTGTGCCGCGCATGCAGCTGCCTTCTCTCCCTGTGTGGCTTCCCTTTGACTGTCTCAAGCCTAACTTCTGAGGAACAGAATGTCCTCATTTCATAATCCCATTTACCAGTCTTTTCCTTTATAGTCAGTGCCTCTTTGTGTTTTAATAATTCTTTTAACATTCCCAAATCTGTGCTGTTTTTCAGCATTTTTCTCACCTCTCACGTTCAATTCTGTGGCTGTTCATCCTTGTGCTTCGTGATGTGCTTTATCACAGAGCAGGATTCTGTGGCCGATGTCGGACATTTATCAAAGCTGAGCAGGGGTGAAGGGAGCCCCAAAGTACAGCTTGTTGGTGAGGAGTTCCCAAAGCTGAACCTCAACAGGTAGAGTTAGGATGCAGCAGAATCAGCCAACCCTGGGGGTGCCATGGGAGAACCTGCCACAGAACTGATGGGTTGCTGGTGGAAAATCCCCACCCAGTGTGTGACCAACCAGAGGCACGGGGTATCGTATCGATTGTATTGTGAGGGAGTAGAGGGGAAACTGAGTTCATTTCTTCCGAAATCTTCAGGGCCCGTACCTTACGGTGCAGTAATTCTCCTTCTAGACGTTCACGAGACAGTCCCAGACAAACCCGCACAGGAAGACTCAGAGGAGGATGTGTGTAACTTCAAACCCCGCGGGACGCAAGGCCACCACAGGAGAACGGGTAAATTATGACGCGGGCACGGGAAATACTCAGCCGTGGTTCCTCGCAGGTGGTGATGTCCACTCCTCTGGGCTCGGCAATGTCTGGAGAGTTTTTGTTTCCACAACTGAGTGGGGTGCCTCGCTGCTGCACCCAACGGTGCGAGGCAGCCTGAGCGCAGTGACCCAGCCCAGGTGTGACGTGCGGCGGGAGAAAGCTGGCTCTGTGGTGACTGCAATGAATGCACGGCCACTGCACAATTGGGATGAAGCTAACAGCTGTGACTGTGAGGGAGAAGAAAAGCAGCCTGCAAAGAGTGTGCACTGTATGATTCCATTTCTGTAAGTTCAAAAGCAATCCCATTATGGGGCGTGGGCACCGGAGTAAAACAAGAGCCGTGAGGAGGAAGTGATTAAACAAGGGCAAGCTTGTAGCTACCTTCGGAGGGGGAGGGAGAAGGGTCCGGATGAGGCGCACAGGGAGTTCCAGGGTGCAGCGAATGTTCCTTCCTGACCGGTGCAGGTCACAAGGTATTCACTCTGATGAATGGTGAGCTTTTGTTCCCCCTCTGTCCTTCCCTCCTCTTCCCCCTCCCTCTCCCCTGCCCTCCCCTCCTCTCCATTCCTCTCCTCTCCTCTCCTACTCCTCTTCCCTTTCTCCTTTCCTTCCTTATTTCTATACATTGCACTTTTCTATGTGCACAATTAAAGTAGTTTTAAAACAAAACAGAATACAAAATCGTTATGGAACTTGCATCGTGAGCTCTGAACTCTGTTCACTGCTCCTTTTCCTGCACCGGTTATGGGCGATAATGTTTTAAGAGACTCTGAGTGGAGAGAGATGTGTAGGCAGCTTGGAAATCCAAAGCATCGGTCTGTAAAAGAGCAGTTTCTAAGAGTCTCAGGAATCGCGTTCTCGATCTCCTTAAGGGTCACATGGAAGACCACAGATTTTTCAGAACAATCATAAAATCTAGGCCACTGGGCCTCCCAAAAGGAAACGTTCACCGAAGGCCTGGAGCAGGGGAGATGGGTTTGATGCCTGGCTGACAAATGAAGCACGTCGATCTCCGGAGCCGCTGGGTCTGCTGTGCCATCTTTCCCTGGAGAGAGACCAAGAGGGAGAGAGAGGCGGGCAGGCAGAGACAGGCAGGGGTGGCGGGAGAGGCCTTCCTGGGTCTGCTGAGTGGCAGCTCTGCCCTGCGCTGCCCCAGGCATCTCCCTGTTGGTTGTGGACTTGAAATATCGCTCTCCACTCCGCAGGTGCCGCACGTGCTGCCAATTTTCTACCTCACTGCCTGTCAGTCCTGTAAAACACGACTCTCCTTTTCTCCGGCCAATGTATAAACTGAGCTTCCAGACACATGTCACTCACCTCCTGTTATGGGTTTTTTTAATTGTTCCCACTGTAAGCACTATTTTTTATTAAATAAATTCCACATTAGAGAGTGGAATTAGCTTAGTCTCTGTATTAAATAATGTTCATTCTAACTCCTGGATGTGTGTCATTTGCTTTAGTGAGTGTCGTGCTTTTGGGGAAGGACAAGAAATCTACTTAACTTTTTTTTTATAAAACCAAAAAGAATCCTAAAATTTGGGGAGCCTGGAGAAATTCCCATCCATCCCCATAGATAGCAGGGACTCCTCACCAGGCTGGGCAGCTTTCTGCAGTTTTGCAAAGCTCATTTCTGAGAAAGTTCTTTGTAAAACTGAAATGTGCAACCTGGTGTTTCCCACTCATCTTTGCCCCTTCACTCTATCCTTACTATGATGCGATCATTTTCACTTCCTGTTAAAGCAATCGAAACGCACTGATCCATGGATAAATTGCCAAGGATTCTCTAAAGTTCGCAGTGTCAGGCTACAGACTACATCACTGAGCGGTGTGTCAGCCCTACATCCACTTCCCGTGCCCGGACCCTGTGGTCCCCGAGATGCTCCAGGGCGCTTGCCTTAGACGGAGCCTGTGCATGGCACGAAGGACCATGGTCACCCTGAGCCCGAAGCAGATTAATCATGGTGGCCGCTTTCTAGTCATCAAGGTCCCTCTCTCCAGTGACCAAAGCTTTCGTCTCTTCCATGGGCTCTTCGACTGAGGAAATTATCAAGTAATTTCCAACTCCAATCACTTCTGGTTAACCTAGGTGTTGGGAAGAGAAGAGTTTCAAGATAACCTCTAATACTGTTTAGAACAAACGTGTCTAAATGGAATGAATGTAAATATGTTTACTAATAAGTATATCCAATATTTAAGAACACGTTTATGTTCTCATGTCGCTATTGAAATGTATAAAATAACAAATAATGTAGGGATCTAGAATACTACATGAATCCTTTGATTTCAAAATAGTCCTGAACATTTTGCTCCTTATTTATACTTTCAGTTCCTCACACCAGAGAAAATGCGATATTTACACTCGTGTGTTTGATTTATTTCACTCCAGAGTATGGACTCACGGTGCATCCATTTATCTAGAGATGTCTCAGGTTTATCCTTCTTTATGCCTGAGTAGTACTTCATTGTATAGAAAACCCAGATCTTCTTTACCCATTCCTCGGTTAATGGGCATTTGGGCTGTTTCCAAGATTTAGCTATTACAAACTGCTGCTATAATAGATACTATGAAATAGGAATAAATGGTTCAAAAGGGAAGGGGAACTAGGGAGGGGGAGAGGGGAAGGAAGGAAGGGAAAAGAAAAAAAAGAGAGAAGAAGGATACAGTGGAAACAAAGCTTGGTGTATAAGGAGAGGAGGAGGGGATGAAGGGAGGGGAGGGGAGGGGAACGGGAGAAAAAGCGTCACGATCTACCATGTACAGATACAAGTTCCCTATGGTGGGTGTGATCATTATGTATATATAAAATGTACCAATAAAATTAATTTTTAAAAGTCCTGAAGTTACTCTGTTAAAAAGCGGCCTACAGTGCTTGTGAGACTGAGCCCCGCCCCCAGAATGCGCCTAACGTGTCGGGAGCCTGCGAAGCAGCCGTGCGCTGCCTCTTTCTGCTTTCCGCATCCGCCGTCCACTCCACCTGTTCCGTCGCCCGGCTGGTGGTCAGCCAGCCACGGTCCAGGTGCCACTCCCGCGCAGCCCAAGCAGCAGGTGCGCTGTGAGCGAGGTGGGGACAGGCAGGGACGGACGGGACGGTGCAGGACCCGCCGCCCTGCCGCCCGCCGAGGCTGCCTTTGCCGGCGGCGTGACGGCTGCAGGAGGACCCGTCCCGGCCGCTGCTTTGCCCTCTGTTCCGCAGGCCCCGGGCCTGGGGCAGCGCAGTCGGGCGCAGCAGGAGCCGCAGCCCCGCGTGGCCCCGGCCTCTGCTCTTAGGCCCGGGAGGGCCGAGGCCGCGTCGCGTGTGGTGGACTCGCACTGGAGCCATGGACGGAGTTTTAACCTTTTCCTTCTCTTTCTCGCGTAATGTACTTCTCCTTCTTCCGAAGAGTGGGGACCGGCAGGGGCGCTTTGAAAAGAAGCAGGAACTCGTTTCCCACGAGGGAGACAGAGGAAAACTCGAGATCGGGCCGCGTGGCTTTGGGCCTCGCGACTCGCGAGGGAACGAGGTGAGCGGCCCACACTGCGGTCGCGGTCCCCCACGACACGCTCACGGTGCGCACGCGCCCGCGCCCCGCCCTGCGCCGGCCGAGGGACGACTTCAAGTCCGGCGGCTCGCGGCCCGCAGGGCTCTGGGCTGGGCACGCGCCACCGGGTGCGTGGGGCGGAGGAGACCGCGCCTGAACTTCAGCCGAAGGCCAAGTCGCCCGCCGCCCGCCCGCTCGGGGAGCCACACGGCTGGTTCTACCAGGGGCCGGTGGTCACGGAAGGAGAGTCCGAGCGCGTCGTCTCTTCCCTCGGCGTTGGAGGATGGAGGACACGGATGTCCCCCGCGTCCCTGGGTTGTCCCGGGCTTGGCTTGAAATGGAGATTCCGGGTGCGTGCAGGTATAAGACAATCGTGCTTTTCTGACTGTGTCATCTGAGCGGATGGAGGACAGAGTGTGTGACCGTGTGTGCCATGGCGTGAACACGTGTGCCACGGTGTGCGTGTGTGCCATGGCGTGAACACGTGTGCCATGGCGTGTGTGTGATGGTGCGTGTGTGTCCTGGTGTGAACACGTGTGCCACGGTGTGCATGTGTGCTATGGTGTGAACACGTGTGCCATGGCCTGAGTATGCGTACCATGGCGCGTGTGTGCCATGGCGTGAACGCGTGTGCCATGGCGTGAGTGTGCGTGTGATGGTGCGTGTGTGCCCTGGTGTGAACACGTGTGCCACGATGTGCGTGTGTGCCATGGCGTGAACACGTGTGCCACGGTGTGCGTGTGTGCCTTGGTGTGACCGTGCGTACCGTGGTGTGAGCGTGTGCATCTGGGAAGAGGTGCAGAACTGAGCGGGAAATACTTAGTCTTTTTTCCATGTTACCTCTTCCTGAGTTCAGTGAAAAGTCCTGTTTTCCTCCCAATCTAAATGCTTGGCAGAGTTTGGGCTTGCTGCGCCTCACGTTTGGAGTCAGAGCGGGACGTAACTTCTGTTTGGAGCGAGAGCTTGAAGATCACCGAGAAAGCAGCTCAGAACCCGAACTCACTGTGGGAGCAGCGCCGCCGGGGGTGCGCAGGCGCCGGTTCCGGCGAGGCCGGCCGGGGACGCAGCAGGCATCGCTCGCGCCTGGCCTGGGCCCTGGCCGGACAGCGCTGCGCGGGCCCACGCGTGTCTCCTCTGTGGGAGCACGGAGGACGCGGCCCTGGCTCGGTCCCGCCTGCGGACGGGCGTCCCGAGAGGGCGCAGATCGTTCTGTGCGGCCCGGAGGAACTCAGCGCCGGCGGGGCCGCTCCGGGCTCTCTGGGGCCTCGCAGGCTGCGCCCAAGGGTGTCCCGGGCGCCACTGGAGAGCAGCCGTGGGGTTGGCGCCCCACGTTTCTGGGAGAAGTAGAAAGCGTCGGCAGAGGCTTCGGGAGGAGGGACGAGTCCTGCCTGCCCAACACCGAGGGAGCCGTTTAGGACAGAAGAGCGAGCGCCTCACTGCACCGTCGCGTGCGAGCTCCGGAATGCTTGATTTATTTTCTCATAATCCTCACAACAATCTTCTAAGCTGTGGTCCCCGTTTCCAAAGATCGGAGGGGACGAGGTGGCCATGCGCATAAGGAAAGTGGAGCCAGGACTTAGCCCGTGCTGCTTCGGGGAGCAGTTGGTCTCGAAGCTGGTTCTGCGCTCTGCACGGGCGCAAGGCCTGGGGCTTCCTGGAGGCGGAGGCGCCAGCCCTTTCGCGCCAGCTGGCCTGGGCCGGCCTCTCAGGCGGCAGCTCAGGGTCTCAACCTGTCCCTCAGACAGGCAGGGGCTTCTGTCTCCCCGGCGACCCTCTCGTGGGCTGGTCTCACTGCTCTTCTTACCTGTGTTGTCTCCGGGAAGCCTCTCCCTCTCCTAATTCTGCCGTTGTACAGCTTCAGTCTCCGTGAGTTTTTCTGTTTTGTTTTGGTTTTGGTTTTTTGTTTTTTGGGTATTTTTTGTTTGTTTGTTTGTTTCTTGAGACGAGGTTTGGTGTGTAGTCTAGGGTGCTACGCTGGCCTCGAACTCGCGGCATTCCTCCTGCCTCAGCCTCCCGAGTGCTGCCATCCCAGACGTGCGACACCATGCTCGGCTTTCCCATTTATTCTTGCAGTTTGGCTGGTCTTTTCATAAGTTCCAGAATCTCGGTCATCAACTGAAATTTGTATTGGAGCTACTTTAAATTTGTAAATTGATTTAGGAAGAATTGCTATGAATCCTCTCATCCCTGCTATTCTATATTTTTAACTTGTTTTTGAGGTTTATTTTCTGTCTTTCTGTAAGCTATTTTACATTTTCGGTGTAGTTCCTGTGTATTTATTGATTTGTTTCTTTCTATGGATTTTATATTTTTATTGTTCCTTTGAACAGGCTCTCATTGCTTTTCATAACTGGATATTGCTAATATAATAGAGGGGCTATCAGTGTGTGAACATTTATTTTATAACCGGTCCTATTTCTGCAATCTTTTATTAGGTCTTGCAGTTCTTCAGTTGCTAGATTTTTCCAAGAGCATCAGTTTATTGAGTTTTGCTTGGGACTTAACATTTTCCATTTGGCTTGTACTGTGCTACCAGCCTGTCCCCTGTGAGATTTACTCCTTGATTTTGAGTGTTCTCATTGTCAACAAGCTTTGCTTTTTATGCGCAAACCGTGTTTCCTTCCTGGTATTTTTAAAGATCATTGTTTGAAAACACTCAAAAGTTTGTTGTAAATATTGGCTGGTATTGGGTTCAAACTTATCATACCTCTTGGACGATATTGTACCTCTTAGGAAACTGGATATTGAGGTTCTTTCACGGAGCGATGGAAAGGATTACGTCGTTTTATTTTTTTCCTCCATAATTCTATCCTTTGATCCCTGGCCATGATTCGCATGCCTCCCTGGCCAGACTTGACATCCCAGGAAGCTCTGTACCCGGCTGTGAGGCTTAGGTGCTCCCTGAACAAATAATTCCAGGATGACACAGTCTTACGGAGCTAAGAACTTGACCTGATTTATTTTTATTGTGATCCTCCACAATCTCCCACTTTGGGGTTTATTCTTGAGATGATAGGGTCACAAATTGCATTAGCCAATAAGTATTTATAAAACATGTACTGTTACAAACTTTTTAACCATGATACTGATAAAAAAAAAAATAGCAGCATTTTGTAATGACTCATCTGGTCCCATCCATAGCTTTGCACGTGTTGTTATTCTCTTTACCCCCACAGCCCTGCAAAGGAAGTGCTGTAACCAAGACTTGAACTTTGCTAAATCCTTAGGTACTAATGGTTGCTAGTGATACAAAAAGGTTGAGAAGTACTCAAGACCTGCACCATGTTAGAAATCTACCTGGGGTGCCAGATGCTCAAATGGGTAATGTTAGCGTGGGGACTGCGAGTGACCCTGCATGCAAGGAGATGCGGGGTGCAGTGGTGATGATGGGGTGTGGCTGCCATCGTCACGTCGCTCTCTTCATACGGACGTTGACATTATCTCACTGGAGACCTCGACCGGAAATGGTCTTTAAATTGTATTTATTTCATGACAAGGCCAGAAGGAAGGTGTCTGTGCTGAGAGAATACGTGTTTGAGGGCATCTTCCTCTCGGAGAAGATGGCGCGACACAGTCCGGGAGGGCTCTCCTCTCTCCTCAGATGACGCATCCCAGCTCCGCTCCGCTCTCCCTCACCAGGGCCACCAGGCTCCTGGCCTTCCTTGTGCGGCAGCTCTCCCTGATTCCCAGGCCTTCTGCAGTCTGTCCTGACTGAGGCTTCTCTTGCTCGTTCCTCAGGCTGTGTGAATCTCGTCTATTTTAGAAGCATGATCAAAGGCTATTTCCATATAAAATTGGAGTTGTCTAATATGTTTAACCTACTTACTCCTTATTGCATAGATGAAATGACTGATAGGATTGCTGTTTCACTTTCCCCAGGGTCCTTTCGTTCCGTGTCCCTTAAAGTAGATGTGGCCTACAGAGCCAGCTCCTGGGGTCTGTGTGGTTTCTGTCTTACTCCTCAGATTATCCTCCTCTGCTTTTACGTCAGGGTGTAGTTTGATGATTAGCAACTAATAAAAAGCGTGAATCTGGGGCCGGTGAGATAGCTCAGCGGCATAAGCGCCTGGCTGGCAAGCGCGAGGTCCTGAGTTCCACTCCCAGAACCAACATTAAAAAAAAAGCATGAATCTGAATCTTGGTCATGCTGAATATTAATGTTGCTCTGTTGAACAGTTTAATGCGAATATCTTTCATTGTAAAGTGAGTTTTTATTATAAGACATTATTCATATCACTTGGTAAATTTCGAACGCTGCTGAGGGCTGGAGTTAGCCACTGAGCGCTCGCTCCGTCAGCTCTTCCTTGACAATGCATGCGTGTGCTGGGCCTGGTGTGACGGCCTCACTGTTCTCGAGTATATGCACACTTTTTATGGAGTCGTAATATTTGTGCATCTTTATGGGGTTCATTATGTTAATTCGATACATGTATATAATGTATAATAATCAAATCAGGATAACATGCACGTCAGTCTCAAACATCAACCATTTTTATGTGTGGGGAATTTCATACACTTCTAATCATTTTTAAATGTATCATAGTTTTAACCAAGAGTTTCCCTACTGTATTAAAGAACCGGAAGTCATGTCTGCACTCTGTTTGGGGGCCCTTACTGAACCTCCTTCCATCCCCCTCTCACACGACCTTCACGAAGTCTAGCGACCCTTCTTCCATCGCATTCTTCTCGGAGAAAAGCTACTAACTCCCACAGAGGGGGGAGAATGTGCAGGACTTGTCTTTCTGCAGCAGACTTATTTTACTTAATGTAATGATCTCCACTTCTAGCCCTGTCGCATAAGTAACAGCATTTCATCCTTCCATGGCTGAATAATGTTTCACTGTGTGGACATGCCACATTTTCTCTACCCAGTCATCCACAGTAGGCACCCGTGTTTTAGCCACTGTGAATCATACTGGAAGGCAAGTATTTTTTGGTATGACGATTTCATCTTCTTTGGATATACCCAGCAATGGAATTACTGGGTCTTGTGGTAGTTCTGTTTTTAGTTATTTGGGGACTGTTCACACTGTTCTCCATGATGTCTGCACTAACTTACACTCCCACAAGCTGTGTAAGAGCCCCTGAGCCCCCCTCTCCCCCCACGCTTGCCGTGTGTTGCTTTTGTCTTTCTCATGACAGCCGTTCTACCCGGGATGAAATGATGCCTCATCGTGGTGTTCACTGGTATTTCCCTGATGATTACTGAGATTGAATGTTTTTCATATATCTCCTGGGTGTTTTATGTCTTCTTTTAAGAAGTGTTTTCTTTGTGCTCAGTTTTTTCAGTTCCATCTATATTCTGAATATCAATCCCTTGTCGGATTAATAGGGTACACATATTTGCTCCCATTCTGTAGGTTGCGTCTTGATTCTGTTGATTGTTTCCTTTGCTGTGCAGAAGCTTCTTAGTTTTGTCTATTTTCTTCTTCTCTCTCTTTTTTTTTTTTTTTTTTTGCCAGTGCCTCTGGAATCCTATTTGAAAAAAAATCATTGCCTATGCCAATGTCTTGAAATGTGAAATGTTTCCCTATGATTTCTTGTAGTAATTTCATGGTTGCAAATTTATCATTTTGGTCTTCAACCCTTTTTGCATTTACTTTTATGAACAATGAAGAAGGGATTTAATTTCATTCTTCTGTATGTACATATACAGCATTTTGCCAGTACATTTATTGAGGAGAAAGCTGGGTGTGGTGGTGCACGCCTGTAATCCCAGCACTCAGGAGGCTGAGGCAGGAGGATCACTGTGAGTTTGAGGCCAGCCTGGGCTACATAGTGAGTTCAAAGCTACCCTGAACTATATAGCAAGACCTCGTCTCCAAAAAACAAAACAAAACAAACAAACAAAAAAACAGAACAAAAGAAAACATTTATTGAGGAGATTGTCTTCCATAGCCTGGGGTGGGCAGCACACTCTCCTGCCACATTCTCTTTAAAATCCTCCAAACTTCAAGCCTCCTCTTGGTCACCCCAACCTCTCTTATGAGCCAGAGATGCATTCTGTGCTCCGTGCCTGGGTCACGGAGTTAGTGCTAAGTGAGCATCTAGGCAATGTGCAGCGACCTCTGCTTTGGTGGCTCCATTTGGAATGTGAGGCACTGACGCCTCCTTGATACAGTGACAGCCCCAGTGTGGCCCAGGTCCCCCCAGCACTGCACCTGGGATCTCAGAGAAAGGCTGCACCTCAGGCTCCGTGCAGACCTGGCCCACAGGGGACTCCTGCTCGCCTGCCCTTCTGAGAGGCACGGGCTGACAGCAGTCCTCTGACACGGAGGTTAGGACCTGCCCACTGCAGTGTCTGGCTGCAGCAGTGGCTGTTGTCTATTATGCAAATAGTTATTGGCCACCTTGGGGTACAAGACATCTTCAGAAGGCTTAGCTAGGCTCTTGGAGTTTGAGGAAACAGAAACTCAAGGCAAAGTATGAAATTACAGTGCTAAGAGATGAACATAGATCTGGAGGATTTTAGAAGAGGAAGATTTTCTTTTGTGTCTGAACTTTGCTGAGAGAGTCACCGCCCATCGGTCACAAGCTCACCTTCTGTGATTGCTTCAATGTCCATTTCTATTCTAAAACTATGATCTGTTTAAGCTCACATGCTATTTGTTAGTTTGATTTTTTTCCACTTGAACCACATATCTCAGGAGTCTTCTGTGACAGGAGCTTTAAAAGAGTCTCATAATATTCTCCCCAGGATGTCAGGGAACCAGTTGTTTCAATGGAGAACTCAAGAAAGGTCCTGTAAGAAGACCATGATGGGACCGGTGAGATAGCTCAGCGGCACAAGCACCTGCCTGGCAAGTGTGAGGTGGTCCTGAGTTCGACTGCCGGTGCCCACATAAAGGAAAAAAAAGGGCCAGTGATATTGTTCAGTGGCACAAGCGCCTGCTGGCAAGTGCAAGGTCCTGAGTTCAACTCCCGGTACCCACATAAAAAAAAAGACCATGATGCTGACACCTCACAGTGCCTGGTGTTCGGTATAACCTGATGACATCAGACAATGTTACTTTGATTCTTTCTTTAACTTGTGAAAGAATCGGGGCCTAGTGTAACAGATCATTTTCTAGGTGGAAAATATCAGAAGCATGGAAGTTTAAATAACTCGCTCATCTTCACAGCAATATCCAGAAGTGGACCCCAAGGGAGGGCTGGCCCCACCTGGTGACCATCCATCAGTCCACCTGTCCACCCATCTTGGTCCACAAAGGACTCGGAAGGGCTAATGGTGTCTGATTAGGAGACTCTTAGATGATTGATAAACTGTCCCTAAAGAGAATTCATCAAAATAGCATTGACATCATTACTGGAGTGACTTGCTTGAAAAATAAGTATCGTGAAAACTGACTTGTATGTAGAGACTCTGGGATATTAAGAAGAAAGTAAGACTGTCTGCCGGAGAGTCCCATTCCGTATTTACTAAACGACATAAAAATTCCTCTGCCAGTCTGTTCGAATGTGCACCAATGTTGGAGAACAGTGCGATAGGAAAAGCGCTAGTGTCTCAGATGGATGAAATACCTTGCTTTCTTCCCACCTTTCTCCTGTGGGAAAATACAGACTGGTTAAATCACTGTGTTCCCCACGGTGCAGCTGAGCTTTGCTGGAGAAAGGAGCAACCCCGGGCGCCGTCGGCCCCACCGCCGAGCTGCGGCCCGGCTCTCAGCAACTCTGCTGCGTTTCCCACGAATGTGCTTCCTGCTACCCACGATAGCATTTTACATCTTTTCTTCTCTCATCCTCTGACGTTCATGCCCAGGCTAGGATGAAGTTTTTCCAACTTTAGTGTGAAAATAGAAGAGATCTGGTAGAAACTCGTCGTCTTTGCGATGCTGAATTCCTGAACTCCTGTGCATTTCCGCCCAAATATCCCTGATTAAGTGGAAGAGACTCAGTCCCTCCTCGAGCTGCGGCCTTCGCCATCCGCTGGAATGTTTAAGTATGCCACTCCTCGTAAGCAGAGCGTGCTCTGCTGTCTTCCGTGTTTAAATACTGCTTCACACAGTGAAAGGGCTGTGTCTATTTGCTGTCTCTGTGTCTTTTGTTTGCCTCCATTTCTCTTTTTGATTACTTCTCTGAATGGCTTTCCTTCAGCACCCTCCGAAACCTTTTCATCAAGGCCAAGCAGGAGCTCCCCAGGCAAGTCTCAGCCTGCATCTCAGTGTCTCGTGAGCTGATACGTTGCCCTCTGTCCCGCTGAGTCATCTCCGCCCACTCTGGGCTCGGGAACCCCATGTTCCTTTCCTCGTCAGGAGCATCTCTACCTCCCGCATCCCAATTTTAAATGTTGCTGCATTTTACCACTTAGACCCGGTCCCCGGTCCCTTTCTCTTCTCCATTTATTTTCTCTCCCTATGCAATTTCACCAGGTTTTATGGTTTTCTGTCATTTTTAGGCAAAGACCTTAGTTTATAGTTTCAGTCCAGATCTCCACACTGAGCCTAATGCGAGGTATCTAAGTTACCTATGCACAGGCAGATGTGTGGCAGACAGGTCCACTTAATGCCACCCAAGTTAACTCTCCAAATAGCCACGTGACCTCAGGATCCAGTTACTGTTACTCCACAACCTTTCAACGATCATTTCCTTGTCTTCCAGTGGCCAACTCCATGGTTGTCACCTCCTTTTCCTGCTTCCCTCCTGCCCACCCTTGTTTCATTCCCTAGCCCGTTTCCACCCTGAAGGAGACACACATTTAACAATGCGTGTATTGACGTGTTATACAGAATACATGTGTAACAAAACATGTAAATCTTAAGTGTACACCCGAGTAATGAGTGTTCACACCATTATCTTTTGGTAAATCCACTTCATTTAAATAAATTTTAATTTTAGAATCCCATTTGATTTGTTTTAATAAAGAGTTTTATTTTATGATAAAATTCTTTATCTTTTATGTTTCTTCCAACATATTTGTAATAGTCTTTTTAAAAAGTCATCTTTGATAATCCCCGTATCTGGAGAACTAGTTAATCTCTTCTCTTTTTATTCTATTTTTCAGTCGATTTTTAATTACGTTGCAGATAGGACAGGTGGAGAATAAAATCCAAGTTTCCTGATTTGCAGCTCATCAGTGTTCTTGCTGCTGCTCTGTTTCTGTGCCGGAATGGGTTGTGTTAGCATGGAGATATCTCCCTTTGTTCTCCTTCCGGAGAGTCCACACTTCTTTCATCATTGCTCTGGCTCCACTTCATAAATATTTTAGAGTAGGAGAATGTACTTTTTTCCTAAATAAAATATTGCTCCTAATTCCAGCGTATAGACAAGCAGAGGATGACTTCCAGTCGAGGGTGAGACAGGAAGTCCATTCCATTCACCCCTTGTCCCCTCCTCTGGATTTTACCCATCCTACTGGCAACCTGGGGAGGCCAAGAACAGACTGCAAACTAGGACACAATGAATCAGCGCAGCTCGCTGCTGTGCCTGGCAATGCTCAGTGCTCCTTGAATCGCAGAGCTGTTGCACACACGTGTGGCAGTCAGCTGGTGCCCACGGCGTCCTGTGTGAACATCCAAGGCGTGGGACTGGAGGAAACCCACAGTACAGGTGAGAAAGCTGGGAGCCAGGCAGGCAGAGGAAATTTATGCATCACAAAAACACAGAAATGACAGGAGTGCAAGTGTTACCGGGAAGCCGGGTCCTGATCAGGGAGGAGCCGGCTGTCGCGGCCCTGGTCCTGTGTGAGAATTCTGTCAAGACACACAGAAGTCCAGGGGTGTTTATGGTGAAATGGACAGAGAGCTGCATATTCAGGTGAGAAGGCAGGTGTGCACGAAGGCACCTGCACCAAATGCGAGTTTGGATACATTTGTCTGCACCTGAGAGTTACCTTGGGGTGGGGGAACTGGGAAGATGACTATCAGCATTTCACATAGAAGTCACTTAGGAATTGAGAACCATCTTCTTGTCCTTTTGAAATGGTCAGTCATTCCTCATCATGTAAGACACTCACAGAAAATAAGCTCTTAATATACACCAGATCCCAGGCTGAGGCAAGGGGGTCTGAGGAACCATCCTCCCCCTTACCACTGGGCTGCAGGCTGTGGCAGCCAGGAGTGCATGTGCCAGTAGAGAGCATGCGGCCAGGTTTCAGGCCCTTACAGTATCATTGTGCCTGTGGGTTGCTTTGGGTCTGAGACCTCACAGAAGTAATAACGAACACATTGAACGTTGCGGTCTTTCCGTAATTACCTGGCAGTGCATAGTATTTTGGAGCCCCCCTTTGTCTTTTAGGCCTGCTAATGTCTAGCTATCTGCCTAACACAATCAAAGTATCATAGCTTCGAATCCCGTGTTCCTTCTCCCACACTTGTGGGCATGTGTGTGAAAAGGACCATGTAAAGGTCCTTGTCAGTTCAGTTACCTGGGAGCTGTCTAATGTGAGAATAATTGTATTACTGTGTCGTACTTTTACTAGAACTCAGTTTGCAACTTCCAAAGACGATGTCATAGGGCATGTGGCAGCACCGTGAGGACCTGGTGTCCTGTGGAAAGCCATCCTGCTGCTGCCACCACTGCAAACCCACACATCATCCCCCAGGACGCAGAGCCGACACCCTGCTCTCTTCCCAGGGGGCTGAGGGGCTGCGAATGCGCTGTTCGTGCGAAAATTCCCCTTCAGCCTCTGGGGAGCTTCAGGAGAAAAAAGTTTTTAATTATAAAAATACCTTCTTTGTATACATCTAATATTTTCTACTTTCCCATCATGAATTATTCTTTCACACGTTTCAATGTGTTTCCGAGTGTCCACTCCGCTGCCGCCTCTGCTTTCCACACTCCCGGAGAACCTGAGCCCAGAGCCACACCGGCCAGGGTCACCTGGCCTCAGGGAGGATTTAGAGAAGCAGTTTGGATTGGTCCTCTGGACAGCGGCAGCCATGGCCCCTGCTGTTGCTATGGTACTGCTGTCGCTGTCAGAACTGAGCTGTGCTGTGCTGGCCTCTTGCTGGAAGCCGTCTGGTAGCTTTAGCAGATTAACACCCCCAGCCGGGAAGGTGGTTTTTCGGGTAGGGAGGAGGAGTCTGTGACTGGAGTTTACAGTTTTTCAGCAGGCAGACTGGAGAAGGAAACCCTTCATCCACAGAGCTTTGCCCAGAAGTAGTTGTCTTATTGCGACCACAGAGGTATGGTACAGAGAGAGAGAGAGAGAGCCAGAGCCAGAGCCAGAGCTGGAGCTAAGCTAGAGCTAGAGAGATAGATCACACTTGTCCCTGGGACCCACCAGGGTTGACCAAGCACAGCCTTCCTTGTGTCCAGGCCTCTGACAGCTGGAATTTTACCATTTCAGACCCAAAATGCACTCGATTTCCTGACACAAGGGTGAATATTTCTCCCAAGAAAAAGCTGTCCCGGGTGATAAGTACAAATCATTTTATAGTTTACAAAGTGTATTTGAATTAATTATGTTACATGAAAGCATAACAGTGCTCTTTGCCTTTTATACATTAAAGAGAAAGTAAAACTCAGCTGAGGGACATTAAGGGTCATAACCAAGGACAAACAGCTTTTAAATGAAAAATCTACCTCTCTCTTCCTCTCCCCCCCATTTTAGGGTAATTTAAGCAATATTATAAATTATCCTGACACAAAACTATTCAGACATAAACATGCACAATGCATGTAATGACTATCATGGCCACAGTCACGAGTTTAAGGAATAAAATATTATAAATAACAGTGCACAGTAGCATGTGCCTATAACCCTGGCTACATGGGAGACTAAAGCAGTGGGATCCCAAGTTCAAGGCCAGCCTAGGCAACTTATTGAAGCCCTGTCTCAAAAAAGTAAAAAAAAAAAAAAAGAAAAAATGACTGGGGATGTGGCTCAGTGGTAGGACATTTGCTGTTATGATTTGTGTCTAGATGTCCCCGCAAGCCTCATGCTGTCATGGGAGGCAGGTTTTTTTGGAGGTAGCTAAATCTGGAGCTTGTGATTGATTCATGGTCCAATGCTGGGGTTAAGGGTGGGTGACTGCTGGATCAGTCCACTGATTGGATTGGCATCACCCTAATCCTGGTAGACCGGATACAACATAAGGGACAGAAAGAGATTTGTCCTCCTCTCTTCTCTCTTGTTGTTTTGCTGTCTTCTGCCACCATGAACTGTTGCCCCTCTCCCACGTGCCACCCTGCCTTGGAGCCAGCCGATTATGGACTGAAACCTCCACAAACTGTGAGCTAAATAAACCTTTCTCCCTTTAACTTTGGGTGTCAGGTATTTTGTCTCAGCAATGAGAAAAATAACTAAAAGACTTGCCTAGCATAGCAGGTGCAAGGTTCTGGGGTCAATCTCCAGCACTGAAAAACAAAGTAAGAAAAAATATTAGGGCCGGTGAGATAGCTCAGCGGCATGAGCGCCTGCCTAGCAAGCGCAAGGTCCTGAGTTTGACTCCTGGAACCCACATAAAGGAAGAAAAGGGCCGGTGATATCGCTCAGCGGCACAAGCACTTGCTGGCAAGCACGAGGTCCTGAGGTCGACTCCTGGTACCCCCATTTAAAAAAAAAAAAAAAGAAAAAATATTAGAATTTGAACCATGCAGGTGTGTCATCATTGGACTTGTTACTCCGCAACACTTCTTTGAATCTTTGTAACGGGTAGCAACTTCTCAGCGATGTCTAGTCACCTTCTCAGTTCCTAACTTCTGTGTCTCATTTTCCTCCTTTATAAATGGGGTAACAGTACCACTTTCTGAGCCTGTTGAGAATGCAGATGAGTTAGCATCCATATAAACCACAGTTCTTGACATGTATGTTTTTAAATGGTCTATGGATTGCTTTGGAAAATTCTTTCTCAATGAATTAAGTCTGTGAGATCATCTCTCTTTATATATATAGTTCTAATGTATTCATTTCCCCTATTATCTAGTTAGCTACTTTTTAAATTAGTTTTTAGATTATTTTCTGCTTAGGGTAACTCTGCTGTAAGCATGCAGTCTGCGTCTCCCTGGTACACGTGGATGGTGGCCCCTGGGGAACATGGAGGGTGGAATCCCCCGGCCACAGTGGTGGCAGCTGTGGCCTTGCTGGTCTCATCCCCGGGCCGCTGCTCAGCAGCGGGTGGAAAGGCCCATGCTGTACCCCTAGCAACTTTTGTATAACAGTCTAACATCTGAAAATCCAATAGGTATATGAATGTGGAGCAACTTTATTTTCAAAAATTTTTTTTTTTTTGTGGGTACCGGGGGGTCGACCTCAGGACCTCACGCGCCAGCAGGCGCCTGTGCCGCTGAGTGATATCACCGGCCCCTTTTTCGTATGTGGGATCCAGGAGTCGAACTCGGGCCCTTGCGCTTGCAAGGCAGGCGCTTATGCCGCTGAGCCATCTCACCGGCCCCTATTTTTAAAAATTTTTATAGTCCGTGTTTGCAGTACGTAATGACCACATTCCTCGTGGGGACTTGGGGGGCATACACAGCTCATCTTCATGCTTTTTACTCCCATCTCCCCCTGCCCAATCTAAGTCTTGGTTGATTTTAGTTGCTTTACTGGATACCAGCCTTAAGTTCTTTTATAGAAATTTAATATGATCAACTTTGATAAAAATAATTCTGTGGAAATCTGACTGTCCTATTATTCCCACACTCTGCATTGTTCTTTTAGTAAATTAAAATACTTCATCACTTCTTCAGCTTCCTTCGTCAGATTTCTGGCTGCGTGATGGATGTCTCCACAGGGTCACCTGGGGTTTGGGTTCGAGCTTTTGGATCTGTGTAGTGAGCGGTGATGCTATGGATGACACCCTCGGGCCCGGGATGTGGATTCAGAACTGGGGTAACTAAAACGTCATCCTCATCGGTGCTTCAGAATTGGCAAAGAAACAAGGGTGACGGTCCCGATGCATATGAGGGCCCCGCAGAGGGCACACACTCAGGACGAAGGCTCTTCTTTGCCCTAATGATAGTGGACAGAGTTGAAAGAAGGCTGAATTTGTCCACTTCGAACCCAGATTCTGCAGCCCACTGGTAGCTGGGGAGTCGCACTGATGTGAGCTCGGATTTTTCTCATCCGTAATTCAGAGCGATAATACACAGCTTAAAGAGTTTTGCGAACAGACCAGTATGAGCAACATACACTGGTACGTTATAGATATTTAATAAAGCAGTCATTTCCTTCTCCGTGAGAACTAATTTCAGAGGATCTTGCCCAAATCTTTGCTGACTAACGAGAAGAAATACTATTTGCAAGTGATTTAACTACTGATTGAAGCAATAGCAGTGACTTAATTCACTTTAATCGATTTTTATTTTATAGCACAGGAACCAAACAGTCCTTTCTTGGAAGGTTGCCTTTACTATTTAGTACTTATCTAATCCGGAGAAGTCAATTTTCTTTTTGATAATCTGGAGATAATTCTTTAAAGTTTTAATGAAAATTAGCAATAATAGATTCAAATCCCCACACGTACTGCCTGCTATAGAGTTAGTTGTTTACTAATTACTGCTGCTGCTTTTTGCTTTCAAATACATTGGTCTAATTAGAGGAAAAACTTCTGAATCTTACTTGTTCCAGAACACTCTCACTGAGCTGTATGTCAGTAAACAGTAACTCATTTTTTCTCTTTGATCAACCAGCCCTTCATGCCTGCAAGTTCCCACAGTCGCCGGCCACGTCGCCAGTCCGCACGTGCGCGCAGGATGAACGGGAAAGCGCGGTGGGCGTCCCTTTACCCCAGCGTGGGCTGAGATGCGCCTCGGTCTCCGGTCACTGCCTCGCCAGGACTCGCGGAGCTCAGCGTGTGGACGGCGACGAGGGACTGTCCCCCATGGGCCCCGGGCAGGCAGCCGAGGAGCGGAGGGCTCCACCTCCCAGTGTCTGACGGTGGGAGGAGCAGGTGACCGTGGCAGCATCAACGGGAATTTAAGAAAGGGACCTGGGCCCATCTCGTGACCTCTTGCATGGAAAAGCGAAGAGATTCACAGCTTAAAATCTCTGCCAGGGGTTTTCCATCTTTGGAAAACAAGCAGGAGGAAAGCTACAGAAACGAGTTCTAAGCAAACTTCTTGACTCAGTTACTAAGAAAATCAGTTGGCAGGGAAATAGAATAAGACTCCAAGAAATGTTCGCAGAAGTCTTCCAGGAAGCAGGAAAGCCGTACTCGTGGAAACATAGATTCACACGGAGGAATGGAGAGCACTGGAAATGCAAACTGCATGGAAATCGAAGACACCGTCCTTGCCCGCGGAGGGCTCAAGTCTGCTAGGAGAGTAAAACGTTCAACGAAGCCTGCCTGATTAAATGGTCGTTAAAGTTATTTATGTTTTCAATTTTAAAAAAGCACACGGTTGCTTTAATCGATGCCTAAAACATTTTCAATAGATCGCCTGACTGTGCGCTCCTTTTCCAATTTTACCTCACAGCGACCTCTTGAAAGGCAGCTTCTCGAGTTCACTTAAATACTGAGCTCAGGGGCGGTCCTCAGGGCCCAGCCTCCATCGCCATCGTTAACCTCTGTAGTGGCCCTGAGGTGAACTCTTCAGCATCTCCCTCCTCCACCCCATCCTTACTGTGGCGATGCCATATTTTCACTGCAGACCCAGCAGAATCCTTTTATTAAGTTTAATTACTTGAATACAGTGGCGTCTCGATTCACGAACCCAATTCTTTCCATGATTCTAGTCACAAACCGAATTGGAGGAGACCTGATCAAATTCAGTAGTTAGGTTCAAGGTTGACCTTAGGGGGAAATTTGATTCTTTGTTTCCATAAAAGTTAGAAACTTTCTGAGAAAGAATCTATATGAGATTCACTTTTTTGTTTTCTTTATTGTTTTGGGGATTATTCATATTTGGAAATCATTTATGGTAACTTTTTAAAAGATGTACACTGTTGCGTATATGGGGTTTATAGGAGGTTTACAAAATGTAGGTCAAAGGATACAAAATATATATACAGGATGTCTTTGGTAACATATTTATAAAGGTCATAGATTTTCTTCTTTCCCCACAAATTCTTCATTCTTTCTCCCTGGATTTTCTTTAACTTAGGGTTGGACTTTCAGGATTGACCTCTAATTTATTTATCCATTCTGTTTTTCTTCCTTTTTTAATGTGTTCTGACTTGTGAGCAATCTTTTCCACTCTGTTTTTAATCTTTAATAGTTTTAGTTCAGCTACTAAGTTTTTAATATCCAGGAGTTCTTTCCTATTTTCTGGAAGATTCATTTTATAGCATTTATTCTTTTATGATGTGATATACCTTCGACTCTCTAAAAATTTTACTTGCATGTTTTTAAATGTTCCATGTGTTGTCTGTGTCCCATCAGGCTTTTGCTAGCTTGGCCAGATGCGCCTGCCCCGTGTCCTTCCCCGACCTGCTCCCTTGTCTCCTCGCTCAGACGCGATACGGCTGGGCTGCTAGCTCTGAGTCTGACCGCGCAGGCAGTCGGTCTGGGCTCCGCTGGTTCCTGTGTCTGAGAGGCGCACGCTGCTTTCTGGAGACCTTGGGTCTTCACCGTGGAGAAGGAAGTCCCGCTTCCCTGCCTGCGGGGCAAACACCCGTCCCTGTGGCCAGGAGGCTGACAGTCAACAGCTCATGTGCACAGGAGTTTAATGTTTTCATTTTTATCTCATTCTCAACATTTCCCTGGAATTTCACAGTTTCTCAGGTTCCCTTTCTCTCAGCATAGACCTCGAGTCTCCTTCCTCAGCTGCGCCAGCATCACTGGGCACGTCGGTCCAGGCCAGGGGTCCAGATGGTCAGGCCTTCCCCGTGCCCACACCTTGGCCAGCTGGCACCCACGGTCGGGTTATCAGGGTTCTCGGAGGTGAATAAAACTCACTTCCTGTTGTAACTGCCCACAGTTGGCTTGTTCACTAGCTCCATTCTGAAGCTGGCTTTATATTTTAATCTTTTCTTATCATTTTAGTCAGGTAAAAAAGGAGGACTATGTATGTGGGTAATCATCTCGTTTAAACAAAAGCTCCATGTTGCATGTTAAAGCCCCAGGTGAGGAGTAAAGATCCATAAGAAGCCTGGAACGGCAGGGGAGATGGGGAAGCGGATGGGGGAGATTCTGTGCGACAGTTGTGTGTGTCCACCATGGGGCGAGTGGGGTAACGGGGACAAGCCGTTGAAGTAGAAAGTCTAAGGTGACGTCATGGCTGCAGATCGAGTGGAAACCACCACCACCTCTATGCGCAGTGAATGCAGGAGGAAGGCTGGCGAGGGCTACCAGGGAGCCACGGGCACGAGGCAGGGGTTCCTCCACGGGCATCTGAGAGGCAGTGGCCACGATGTGTGCTTGAATAGTCTTCAGGGCTGCATTACCTCGAGCCCTAGTAATCCTGTTTGTCAGTGTGACAATCTTCTAGATTCCTTGCCTTGTTAGGAGATCTGAGTAGCGCAGTGATTTCAGTTCAGAAGCATCTGAATAGCTTTATCTGCAATGAGAAAGATTGATCAGACCTCTGAGACTTGCGTCGATGGCAGCAGGAATAATATACGTAGACCCCAAAGGTGGGTGATTTCCTCCCTTATAAAAACAAATCATGGCTGATGCCCAAATCATTTTGAAGAGAATACACTTTAAAACAAGGGTTTTAAATACTCCAGTGACCACCTAAACACCTCTAAATCTTACAAAGATCACGTGATGTAAGAATACGTTCAGATTTGTTCTTAAAAAGCGATTCAGCTTTGAGAGCTTGTGCAGAGCGGCTTGTGGGGAACTTGCTCAGAACAAACATAGCACACATTTTGCCCCATTTTTCTTCTGTGGTTTCAGCAGAAAAGTCCTCTCCTTTCTTTGAATGAAGTTCATTATTTTGTTTCATGTGCTAGCTCTTCTCTTCTGTCCCAACCAAAGTTCTCTTTCCTCAGTCTTTTCCTTCATTCCACCTCTGGAAAGACGTTCGCCGGTATCTGCCATGAGAACAGGGCTCTCCCCAGCCAAAATAGGGTCAGCCCCGCTGGTAAATGGCCATGGCTCTAGGGCAGTGGCGGTGAACCTGGGGCACGCGTGTTGTCATTTATTTGTTGTCATTGAAAACTCTAAAAGGTTCACCCTCACAGCATCTAAACGTCAGATCAAGGATAACACAGGCAGTTGGCAATTGGGCAAGATAAGAAAAGTGTGTTCTTTATCGTGTGTTTCCAGACTAAAATGCACTTTGCAAAATACTGCCTTCTGAGGGACTCTTGCTCTTGCATCCCTGCCTTGGGTAATGAAGGATCATACAAAATAGAGAACATAAAATCTCCAAAATAGTTTGTTTGTCATGTAAGTGTATAGTAGGTATTATTTGACTTCGTTGAAATTAAATATATTTTTATATAGAACAATATCAGCAAGTTGACAAATGCTTTACGACAACATCTATTTATATTGGTATTAAAACTAATATTTTGACAGTTTTATTTCAAGTGTTAATGCCCTATTGTAATTAATTATGCCAGAGCCTTTGTCTTAATTTTTAATACACCAATAGTTGAGTAGAATGCAGCTGGAAAACAAGGACTAGTGAAGTGGAAGGGAGCAGGGAAGGCTAAGATCGCAGAGGCTTCTGCTTGTTTTAAGGAATATTCACTCAGACATCCACGCCAACTTCTCGAATTTCTGAGGCCCTGAGCGCTTTCTGGATTGTGAACAGCACTGTGTGCCGGGCTCTGGGTCAGAGTGGAGTCTGATTGGGACGAGTCGCGGCTCCCTTCTCCAAGAGCTGCCGTCCACGGCGTCTGCAAAGCTTGGGGTGCGGCCTGGGAGCCCGCTGAGCAGCAGAGGGAGCCGGCACAGCGCCAACACTTGTGCTGTGGGCCGGACGGCGGTACTGCGCAGTGCTGAAGGCGAACTGTGTCATCTCTGGGACTTCAGTATGAAACAGCACCAGCCCCGCCGCCTCGGCAAGGCTTGCTGTCTCCTTCTAAGGAAACGCGAGAATGGAAGAGCTCTTTCCCCAAGGTCCCTTTCAAGATCCAGTATTATATAAAAAGGACGAAAAGATCCTTTGGAATGAACCTTCCCACGAAAAGACTGCGCTGTTTTGAAAGGATTGGAATTTTGGTCATTTACTTTGGCAGTTCTTGAAAACCCATCTCAGCAAAGGCAAGAGATTGATGTTTTTTGTGACTCTGAGACCATTTTATAGGACAGGATAAAACCTATTTCAGAAAGAAAATTTTTCAGGTTTCTAAGGAAATACAAGGACTATCTGGTTTTTCTTCTATTTTGGAGGAACTATAGAAAGTACTTGGAGATAATGGCTGGATGTCCATAGTTCTTCTGTTATTGTTTCAATAAAAACATATTTTACCAAATAATACTTTAAAAATCTCTGGGTGGGTGAGATGGCTCAGCGGCGTAAGCGCCTGCCTGGCAAGCGCGAGGGCCCGAGTTCGACTCCCGGAACCCACATACGAAAAAGGGTCCGGTGATATCGCTCAGCAGCACGGGCGCCTGCTGGCGCGCAAGGTCCTGAGGTCGACCCCCGGTACCCACAAAAAAAAAAAATCTCTATAAACAATGTGGGTAAAAAAATGAACTGTTAAAATGATCATGGTATTGAAGCAGGTTTAAATTACAAACCTCAAATTGTAGCAAGTTTCTTTTGACATTATTTTATTTATTTTGTGTGGGTACCAGGGGTCAAACTCAGGACCTCGCAGGCCAGCAGGTGCCCATGCTGCTGAGCAATATCACTGGCCCCTTTTTGTTTGTGAGTACCGGCAGTCGAACTCAGGGCCTCGTGCTTGCCAGGCAGGCGCTTATGCCGCTGAGCTATCTCACCGGCCCTTGACATTATTTTAAATGGTAGCCTATAGAGTTACCTGTAGAGCTAAGTGAGAATTAATGAGCATCAAAGAAAGATATCTGTCCTGCTCTAAGGAGTAACCTGGCATTTTCACACCATCTCTATTATTTTGTTTGGGAAATAGGGGAGGCAGATTCAGCAGTGGTGAAGGTAGATGGTCGGCTGAGTTTCCCACTGTCCGTTGATTCATTAGCAGCCAGGACTCTGCCGGGGGAAACGCTGCAGATCGGCCACTTGGGATGAGAACGCTCCTCAGTGGGCTCGGAGCCCAAAGCACCCTGAGGAGCTGCTCCACTCCGTCTGGGGCACAGTTGCCTTTCCACTCAGTGGGGAGGACGCCTATGCTGGGGGTGACACTCAGGGCCCAGACAGCAGTGCTGCTTTCAGCCCTCTCCCCCAGCGTGGGGTCCTGCGTGCCCCCTGCGTCTGGGTCCCAGCTGCTCAGCTCCCTCTTCTGCACTGCACTGACAGATGTTTCCAGCATGGGATTACAGATGTTTGTCCTCTCTGGCTGCCTTAGCCTCCAAGTAATGCATTGCAAAACTGAAAACTGAGCATACCTAACAATCCGACTGCCACAGAGGCGAGTATGTTACAAACTCTGTTTCCTAATACAAGCCACGTTTCACTTCATAATCTTCATCCAGAATAATCCCACCTCACGAACTGCGTGCCCAGTGTTCCTTGATGAGAGGCAGAATCCGTGTCGTGAGTTGCAGGGATGGATGCGGATGTCACGGTGCCCACCTCCTGCCCCGCAGAGGAGCGTTGATGCTCCCCTGAAGGAGGAGGGGACTGCGCTGAACACGACCCTCAGGTGCAGGGGCGGGGCCTTGTGTTTAGGTATAAATATTAATAGACATTTCCTAACCTCGCCTGGGAAATTCTACAGCAGCTAAACAATGCTTTCAAGGATTCTATGCCAGGAGGAAGAAAATATTGTTATCATTGTTTGTTAGGTAAAATGCGTTCTGAATGTTAAATTGAGTTCTGCCTCCTGCGTGTAACCTTGGAGGAAAGATGGCTTTCCATGTCTAGAAGACCCAGAGTGAAGACGTTGCGGGGTAAAGCAATACTTTCCTTGGTAATTGGTTCAAAGTGATTAAAAGAGGCTTCCACTCATTGGGAAAAAAAATGATTACATGTCACTCCCCGGCCAACCTCTTAGAGCAGGGTGTGATGCGCACTAAAAAACATGAGGGAGGAAATCCTACCTTCTCCTTCCTCCCTGACTCACACTGGAATTGCTAAGCCAGAGCGGGAAGCCCTCCTTGCTGGGCACTTCCTCATCCTCTGAATACTCGCTGGGGAATTCTAGAGTCCTATCTTCAAATATTGGGATACTTTGGGCAAACAGAAAGCCAGGAAAATTCAAAGTTGCATGGGAGCCCATCCTGGGGCAGAGAGGAGCATTGCATTTCATAGTGAACAGTGAACAGTGACAACCTCAAATTTGGGGGTGCCAAATTATGGGGATTTTTGGCCATTTTTATTGAATAATTTCTCAGTCCCCTCTTTCCATTGTCCTTCTGGGACTTGAATGACATAAATGTTAAAATTGCATGAGTCCCATGTCCTTGAAGCTGTTCATTGCATTGTCAACGACCACGCTTCAGATTATACGATTCCTACCGCTCCTTCCTCACATTTACCAATTTGTTTTTGTCATTTTCTTTTATTCTTTTGAGCCCATCTATCTAGTATTTTATTTCAGTTCTTGAATTTTTTAATTCTAAAACTTTTATTTTGCATCTTTAATTTCTTTGGTCAGACTTCCTACTTTACTAAAACTCACTATTTGTTTTTGCAGACGTTCATAATTGTTTGTTGAAATACTTAGCATCAGCTCTTTGAAGTTCTAGTCAGAGAGTTCTGACATCTGCATGGTCTTATCTGCTTCAGTGAGTGATCTTTTCCTATTTCAAAACCTTCCTGTTTCCTGGCATAACGAGTGATTTTTTTTTATTGACACCTGGGCATTTTGTTATGTTAAAGACCCGGGATTGTACAGATGTCCTGCATCTGAGCAGGCCTTGGCTGACACTGCCCTGGTGGTTGAAGGGGAGGCAGGTGGAGTTGGAGGCCCAGACTCTGTCCTCAGCCTCACAGCCGTCCGAGGGGGCTGCTCGCACTGCAGGACAAGGCAGGGAGCCGAGGCTTTGCTCGCGCCACTTCCTTGGGAGGAGAATGCACCTGATTGCTGCTTCCCAGGAGGGCACCTCTGGAGATGCAGGGCGAGCTCGGCACTGCTGGTAATGGAGAAAGTCCTGGGCCAGTCCTCTTCTGACACCACGCAGCCGGGAAGAGGAGCGGTCGTGAAATTGCTTTTTTAGGATGGAAGTTTAAGCTTTGAATCCCAAGCTCTCTAGCTAATCTGCATTCTTCCCTCTGATTTTCAGAATTCTTATGTTTGCTTTAAATAAAATGTCCAGGTTTTTAAGTCGCATTTAGTGACAATTATAGGAAAATTAGGTATATCCACTTTGCCTGGAATGTGGAGTCTCCTTAATAGATTTTACATAGTTGAAGCACTATTTTATCTCTGAGAAAAGTGCAGCTCATCTAAATGTGTGCACACAGAGGTGGAGTAATTGCAAGAACGCTGCTCATCTGTGATAATGAGGTTTAACTTTATCCTGACTGTGTCAAGCTTAGGAAATTGGTCGGGCACGTTCTTTCTATTTCTAATCTGTGCTCATCCCACTTCTGTAGTTAAATGTGTATGGTGTTGAAATAATCTATTTTGTATAGACTTGATACAATTTATTTTTAAAATTTACCTGTTTTTTTTGAGATTATCCTGATTATATTGCTTTAGTAATTGTTGGTTTGTTAGTTTTTCTAATCTTTATGAGTAAATCTTGGAAATAGATCTTTTAGAATATTTAAATTTTGGTAATTTAATGGTCTTAGAAAATTATCCATTTATTTAAGTTTCAGCATTGAGATAAATGTTAAAACTTTTCTAAATCCCAACTACATCTTTAATGATATCCCTTTTAAAAATCATTATTGATATGGACATTCTATTTTCATAATCTTTCTAAAAATTTGTACTTTTATTAAAGTTTGAAAGAATCAGTCTTTGTTCATATCTGTTTCCATATCATAATTTTGCATAATTATTTTCTGCCTTTACTATCCTGACTTTCACTTTCTTTGGGTTTATAGTGTGAGTCTGGTTTTTAGCTTCTTAAGTTGCATTTTAACCTCATCTGTTTTAAGGTTTCATCATTTTTGAGACATGGTTTAAGGCCGTATTCTTAAAATAAGGCTTATTTCTGGTACATTGGATTGTCCCACCAGTACATGTGTGTATATGTTTATGTATACTTAATTTTAAATCAGTATAAATATTTAGTCATATTCATTATGATTTTTCTCTATAGATCATAGTAGGGAATGTTACTAAGTTTCCAAATATAGTTTTTTAATTGCAAATTTATTGCTGAGTAATCCTGCCCTCCTCTCTCCCGCTTCCCTCTCTTCCTCCTTTTTTCCCTCCTCTCTCCCTCTTCTTCCTTCTTTCTTTTGATTTCTCTACTGAGGATTAAGCCAGAGTCTTCACACCAAGCAACATCCCCAGTCCTATTTATATATTGATTTATTAAATAGTTGAACCAGGGGCTCGCTAAGTCCCTAAGTTGCCCAGGTTGGGCTAGAACTTGCAACCCTCCTGTCACAGCCTCCCAAGTGCTAGGAATACAGACACATGCCCCATGGCTGATGTCTTATTTAATTGCTCCTTTTGATCTATCTCACTTTTCTGGAATATGTAGAGGCGTGTTTTGCGGCCCGATGCATCGTCCCTTTTAATAGTATTTAGGTGAAATGCATTTCAGCTTGGTGCAAATTCTGAACCTGTGCCCATATTTGTCACAGGCCTAAATTTCCTATTTTTATGTGTATGTAGTTTTCATTTATGTCTCTAGATGTATGTCTAGTTTACCTGTCGCTTTTCCATTCCACTGGTGATTTTTTGTCTTATGCCTCTAGAATTTATGGGAGGACTGTGTTTCCTGCTCCGTGCAGACAGAGCCACATGATCTTCCGCGTGTACCGGTGCCATTACGGGGCCGTCCTGGTCCCTGGCACAGCACCTACCACTGCTGAGAGCCTCGTAGACCACGAATGGACGCGTGCGTTAGTGAAGGCGTGAGTGAGCGGAATGTCCTGACTCCTCCTCAGGCAGTTGGACTTCTCTGCACTCACCGTTGCTTCAGAGCGGCGGCTCCGCTGGCAGGGTGGGGAGCTCGCGGGCTGTGCTCTCAGGCAAGCGTGGCGGTGTGCGCGTGTGTTACTCAGCATCCGTGTGTTTCACGCAGCTGTGCTGGATGTGCGCCGGGGCCACAGTGCTCCATATCCCCTTATTGTGACTGAAATGGACTTTTGAAAACAGAAAATAAAATCACTCTATGTCATTCTCTTTCTTGAAAACAATCTGTGATTATACACAGTGATTAAGGAATAATGTAAATTTCTTTTTTGATTAAGTTTATTGGTACAATGTAGATATACCTAATGATCACATTCATCATAGGGAATTTGTACCTGTACGTGACATATCCTGATTCATCTTTTTTTCTTTTAATCCCTTCCCCTCCCTTCAACCCCTCTTCCCCTCCTTATTTACAAAGCTTCGTTTCCATTTTATCCTTCTTTTATTGTTTTTTTCCTTTTCCCTTCCTTCCTTTCCCCCTCACCTAATATAAATTTGTTAACAGGACATAGAGATCGCTTGCGTTTCCAGTCCTGTTTCTTGCAGCCCTGTATTGTCACTGTCCCCTTCTCTTCCAAACACTGCCAGCTGCCAACTTCAGCGCCTTTGCAGCTCCCTCCCCCTGCAGGGGTCCCTCGGCCCATCTCTGTCCTTGGCCACTCCAGACCCCGCCTCCCCTGGGGCGGGAGACTCAGGATCTCCCTGTGTTCTCGGGTCGCCCTTCACACCGTCCAGGTGTCCTGCACAATGGCCATGTTGTGTGGCCAGTGTGACTCAGCTCTTCAGGTTTCTCCCCACCCCGGTCATCAGTGTGACAGTAAGGTGTCCTGCCCCATTCTCATCCCACTCAGCACCCTCAGTCACCCGGCGCTCAGAGTGAGGCACATCCCGAGGGCAACCTCTGCCCTGGCAGCATGAGCTGACCAGCGACCCCCCTGGGACAGTGGTGATCCTGACACAAGGGCAGGCCAGCCGCTCCGCGGGCTCCAGCACACAACGGGGCCCTGCAGAGGCTGACGGCCAGCGCCACCCTCGGGTTAAACGAGCCGTGAATTCCAGGCTCGCTGCACTGCACATGCTGCGAAAGTCGTGTCTTTTGGATGTGGTGGCAGATGAAACACATGGTCCCCCAAGACGACAGTGAGTGGTGTCATCGTGGGAAATCGAGGGTGTCCTTGAGGACTTCAGTGTGAAGCCGTGCCCCATGCCCTTCCCAACCTGAGAAATCAGTGTTTTACTCTTAGGTCAACATTTTGGGAGTTTAAGGGAATTCCTAAGCTAGACAAAAGTCAAATTATTTATTTATAAACTTAGAAACCTCCTCACTCCATAATAGGATAAAATATCAAGGGAGGAAACAACGTCTTTATCTTAGACATTGCAGATATCTACATTTGCACATTTGTATGTGAAATTTAGAGATTAGGCGCTACTTTCAAGTATGAGTTTGGGTGGTGGCCGGTGGAAGAGCGCTGCTCTCCTGCTGTGGTAAAGATTCACCTTGTGAACCAAAACACGATCACAGGACCGAGAGACAGGGCTGCTCCAAGAGGTGGCCAGGTCCTCTGAGGACGGGGACCCTCAGGAGACCTGCGTGCAGGGTTCCGTGCGCCAGGGATTCCAGCTCTCAGGCTCCAGGCAGCACGGCTGGATAGAATGATGCAGGCCACATAGTAAACATTTTATTTGTTTCTAAAATGTTGAATAGTTTATGGAATTCGGACATATTAAAAATGTGTACCCAGCAGATGCCCACTTTAATCCCAATTACAGGGTTAAAAAGTGTCAAGTAGATGGGTGCAGAATGTCCCCACATTCCTGACACAGCGCTGGGCTGCAGAACGGCTCTGGCGTTGTGGGGTGATGGGATTGGAGGGGCTTTTGTATTTCTCCCTTTGAGAAGTTTATATTTGGATCATTTCCCCAATTTTTAAGAATTAGATTACTTGGTTTTTGCTACATTTTTGTTGTTGTTGTTGTTCTGTTCTTATGCGTTCCGGTCATGAACTCTGTTCGGTGAATAGCTGCCAAATATTTTCTCCTACTCTTTAGGTTATCTGTTCATTGTGGTTGTTGTTCCTTTGCTGTACAAAAGTGTTTTTGTTTTCTGTAATCCCAGCTGCCAGTTTTTGGTTTGTCTCCTATCCTCTTGGAGTCCTACCTAGAAAGTCATCACCTCTACCAATGTCCTAAGGAATTTTCCCTGCATTTTTCTCTAGTAGTTTCAAAGCTTTAGGTTTTACACTGAGGCCTTTGATCAAACTGGAATTGTGTCAGGGTGGGAGTTAGGAGTCTAGTTTCAGCCTGCAGCACGTGGGCATGCAGTTTCCCGGTAGTGCTTATAGAGTAAGCTGTCATTTCTGCCTTGTATAATTTGGTGGCTTCATTGGAACCAGCAGGCTGTAGATACATGGTTTGTTTCTGGGATCTCTTCTGGTCAGTTTGTCTATACATCTGTTTTTAATGCCAGTACCATGCTGTGTTGGCTACTACTCCTCTGTAGCGCATCTTGAAATCAGGTTCTGTGCCGTATTGTCGTGCATTCGGCTTTGTTCTCTTTGCTCAAGCTTGCTTTGGCTGTGGGGTCCTTGTGAATTTCAGGATTGTGTTTTCTAATTCTGTGAAGAAAGCCTTTAGTATATTGCTGGAGATTCCACTGACTCTGTAGGTCACTTTGAATAGAATGACATTTATACAATATTAATTCTCCAACCAATGAATACGGGAGATCTTTCCATCTTTTTCTGTTTTCTTCAATTTCGTTCTTCAGTGTTTTATAATTTTCATTGTAGAAGTCTTTCCCTTTCTTGGATAAGTTTACTTCTAGGTATTTTATATTTGTGTAGCTATTGTGAATGGGATTGCTTTCATGATCTCTTTCTCAGCAAATTACTTATTGATACATACAAAACCTACCCATTTTTGTAGGTCGAGTTTGCACCCTGCCACTTTGCTGAATTTGTTTATCAGTCTTAACAGCCACTTGGTGGAATCCATAGGTTTTGCTATATATAGAAAAATATTATCTGCAAACTGGTATAGTTTGGCTTCTTTCCTTCCTATTTATATGCTTTTTATTTATTTCTCTTGCTTTATTGCTTTGGCTAAGTCCTTCAGTGCTGTAGTGAATAAGATCGATGAGGGTGGGCACCTCCGCCTTATTCCTGCTCTTACAGTGAGCACGTTCAGCTTTTCCCTGCTCGGAGTGACTGGCTGAGGGTTTGTTGTATCTAGCTTTTATTGTGCTGAACTATGATTCTTTTATACATAATTAATTCAGGGCTTTTTATCATGAAGTGACACTGAATTGTATTGAATGCTTTTTGTGCCTCTGTTGAGATGATCATCTGATTTTTATCTTGTACACTGTTCATGTGATACAAGCCATGGATTGATTTGTGTTTGTCGAACCATCTTCACATCCCTCAGATGGAACCATCTTCATCATGGTGCGTGATCACTTGGATGTCCTGCTGAACCCAAGTTACAAGTATTTCGTTGAGGGTTTCTACATCTGCATTCCTCGGGAATATTGATCTGTAGTTCTCCTTTTTTATTGCATCCTTGCTTGGATTTGGTAACATGGCAGTGCTGGCCTCTCATAATAATTTCATAGGGATGGCCCCTGTAATTCTTTGGATTAGTTTAAAAAGAAATGTGTTAAGATTCAGCAGCAGATCCACCCAGGCCTGATTTTGGTTTGGTGTTTTGGTGGGAGACACTTTCTTCCTGACTCAACCTCCTTGCTCAGTATGATTTATTCAGGTTTTCTTAGTCCTTGGTGCTTTGATTTTGGCAGGTCCTATCTGTCCAGAAATTTGTCCACTTCCTCTGAGAGTCTAATTTCTTATCATACAGCTTTTCACAATCATTCCTAATTATCCTTTGTATTTCTGTGGCAGTGGCTGTAATAGCTTCTTTTTCACCTCTAATTTTAGTTATGTGAGAATTCTGTCTTTTTACCTGGCTACGTTAGCTAAAAGTTTGTCCATTTTGCTTTTCTTTTGAAAGTCAGTTCTTTGACTCTTCATCTTTCACATTTTTCAGTCTCTATTTCAATTAGTTCTGCTTTGCTCTTTGTTATTTTTTTCATTCTACTAATTTGGGGTCTGATTTTCTTTTCCTGTTTTGCTAAATTCTTGAGACGCATTTATTAGAAATCTTTCATTTTCCTCTTAGGACTGCTTTTGGTGTATCTCATAAGTTTCAATATGTCTGGATTTCATTTGCATATTTGTTTCAAAAACTTCATAAATTTCCCTTTCAATTTCTTCATGGACCCCTTGTTTGTTCAAAGGTGTGAGGTCCATTCCACATAATTCAGAGCCAGTCCTCAATTTTTGTTGTTGTTGACCTCCAGTTTTACTCCATTCTGATCAGAAAAGATACAGGGTATGACTTGAGTTCTAGTCTCTGTTGCTGATACCCCATCTCCATCTGTGGTCTCTCCTGGAGATAAAGCTTTATACGCATAGCTTTGGTCCTTCTCTGGGGGGCAGTGAGTGCTCTGGGCCTGTGTTCCCCCACCTTGGAAATCTCTGTTTGGCTTGTGTTGTTTGTCTCACTTAGATAATTGTCTGCTGGACGTATGTGATGTCTTGTGTCTAGATGTCCCCCAAAGCCTCATGCACTCATAGGCTGGGCTTTTCAGAGGTGGCTGGATCTAGAGTGTGTGATGCTGGGATTGATTAAGGGCACTAGGATTAAGGGTGTGAGCGCTACCTGTCCTGCATAGCCTGGTTAAGATATAAGGCTTGGCGCTTGTAGCTTGCTGCTTGCTGGCTTCTGTCTTCTGCCTGCCATGGACTGTTTCTCCTCTGCCATGCCACCCTGCCTTGGAGCCAGACAACTATGAACTGAAACCTCTACAAAATGTGAGCCAAATAAACCTTCCCTCCCTTGACTTGTAGGTGTTGGGTATTTTGTCTCAGCAATGGGAGAAGTAACTAAGACAATGTACCTATGTTGTTGCAGTGTGGTTATCTCATTTTTATGAAGGGACTTCCCTCGTTATTGTGGCTGATGTATTTATATACATACATGCACATTGTACACGCACATTTTTTCACCCATTATACTGGTTCATCTTGATTGTCAACTTGATTGGCTTGAGAGGCGACTAGATGAGTACAGCACACTTCTGAGCGGGTCTGAGTGGGCCATGGAGGGTGACCTTGGGACTGTAACTGGTCTTTGGTGCCACTGCAAATGGGAATGCTTGTTCACTTCAGACAGTTCACTATGGAAACAATACTGATTTTTGCACACTGACTTTGTACCCTGTTTCTATAGATAAAATCATGTCACCTGCACACAGACAATTTAACTGCTTTATTCCAGTGTAGATGTCTTTAATTTATTGTTCTGGTCTGATTGCCCTGGCTGGTATTCTGGGCATTATGTTGAATAGCAGTGGGGAGAGGAGACATCTTATCTGCTCAGTCTTAGAGGAAAAGCTTCGAGCATTTCACTGTTGAGTGCAATGTTACCCGTGGGCAAATCCTACAGTTTTTATTATGTTGAGGTATAATCTTCTATACCTACTTTAAGAGTTTATATCATGCAAGTATGGTGGGTTTTTTCAGATGCTATCCCCCTGCCTGTTGAGATGTTTATATGATTTTGTTTCAATTTTTAGTTTTATTAATACATGTTTGTCATACATAATGACTACATATACTATGGGGAGTTGATACATGCATAACACATTTTAATTCTTTTTTCATCCTCTTCCCCTCCCCTTGTTCCCCCTCTCTCCATCTCTTCATCTCCTCCTCATTTGCAGAAGATCCAGCTCCCTATTTCCTATTATCTAGCTTTCATGTTGGTACGCGTTACGCTTACTGATTTGTACATATTGAACCATCCTTGCATCCCAGGGATAAACAACACTTGGTCCTTGTGTGTGGCATTGTGTTGACTTTGACTTGTATGTATTCTATTGTCATTGTTGTTTTTCACATCTAAACTCATCAGAGATATTGCCCTGTAATTTTGTTTTTTAAATTTCCGTATCTGGTTTTGGCGTGAGGGTAGTGCTGCCCTTGTAAGATGAGGTTGGAGATGTTCCTCCACTTCAAGTTTTTTGAAAGAATTTGCAGAAGATTGGTGTTAACTTTTCTAGTGCTTGCTAGAATTCACCTAAGAAGCCATCGTGTCCTGGGATTTTTCTGTTTTGTGAGGCTTTTTATTAATTCTTCGGTATTCTTACTTATTAATGGTTTGTTCCTTTTTTGGTCATCACAGAATGTATAGTTCTCTTAATTTATTAATTTCTTCTAGGTTTTACGGTTTGCCAGCATATAATTGTTCACATAATTCTGTGTGATCCTTTGTATTTCCATGCGATCAGTTGTAATGGCTCCTCTTTTATTTAGAATTTTATTTGAGGCCTCACTCTTTTTTCTGTAAGTTGATCTATCTAGCTAAATATTTGTGGATTTTATTTATCTTTTCAAAGAATCAACTTTCTGTTTTGTCTCTTCTATTTTTTTCTAGTCTCTACTTCATATATTTCTGCTCTAACCTGTACTATTTTCATCCTTCCCTTATCTTTGGGCTTAGTTCTATTTTTCTAGTTCTTTGGAGTGTACTATTAGATTGTTTATTTGCAATTTTTCATTTTTTTAATGTAAGCATTTACCCCTACAGATTTCCTTCTTAGAACTGCTGTTGCTGCATCCCGTAAGTTTTGCTATGTGATCCTTCTACTTTTGTCTGTCTCAAGATGATTTTTATTTTCCTTTTGAATTCTTCTTTGACCTATTGGTGGTTCAAGTGTGTGTTCTTTAGTTTTCACACATTTTTGATTTTCAAAAATTCTTCCTGTTAATGATTTCCAGTTTTATACCTTGTGTTCATGAAAGATTTGATATGATTTCAATCATTAAATTTGTTAATGTTTTCTCTGTGGCCTGATATCTATCTTGGAGAGCATTCCATATGCACTTGAGAAAAATATGTATTCTGTTGCTCTTGGAAAGAATATTGTGTCATTTTTACATTTGTATAATATAATATTATTGCTGAATAAAAGAAGCCTGGAAAATTAAAAAATCCTTTATAATATTTTGCCCTATTACTGAAGGCGAACAATTATTAAAAGTCTGGGTGATGTTCAAGCTTTTCTCTGTGTATAACTTTTGTTTTATGTAGTTTTTAATATACTATAAACATAATGATGTTTCCTAAGTTTTATTTTATGTACCATAAATATTTCCTACATTTTTACACAGGCTGTAAATGCATTGATCTTCCTGGTCACACATTCTTGCAACAAGGTCATAGAACATGATTTTTAACCTGGAATCCTATACTCGATCCTATGTGTTTTTCCAATTTTTGTTGTAAGGAGTGGAAGCAATGCTGGTCATTGCACATGTATTATTCTTCAATATTTAAAATTATGTTAGTTCACCAGGGCTGCCCTCGCACAGAACCACAAACTGAAGGGCATGGAGGTGGAGGGAACCTGACTGAGCTCCGGAGCCGGACATCCTGGGCAGGCTGGGTGGGGCTCCTCTGCAGGGCCGGAAGGGTCAGTGCCAGGCAGGGCCGGAAGGTTCAGCCTTGGCCTCACAGCTCCTGGCTTCTCTGGATGGTTTTTTTGTGTGGCACCTGAATCCACTTTTCCCTTTTGACAAGAACACAGTTACACGGATGAGGGCCGCTGTCCTTTAAGAGGGCTTCGTTTTAGTTAATTACATCTGCACAGACCTGGTTTCCAAACAGGGCCACATTCTGAGGCATCAGGACGGGCCAGCAGCGCGCGGATTTTGAGTGGAAACAGTTCACCTACGGTAGAACTTCCTTAGTGCAAGTGTCCAAAATTAAAATTTCCTTGTCAAAACATCTCCAAAAGTGTTCTAAAACTTTTGTTACAATTTTCACTCTCATCAACTGTGCATAATAGTGTGATTTATGATATCCTCCAAAGCTTTGGGATTGTTTTTAGTACAGTTAAAATGAATATCTTTATTCTATTCTCTGTTAATTTTGTAGTCATGATTAGGCAGTTTTAATAAATTGGATACTTCTCATACTTAACTACTGTCATTACTTTTCAATTTGTGAATTATCTATTATCTCTAAATTTGCACATCTCTTCTCATTCCATGGTTTTAATGAATATTCCTTTCTCTTTTTACACAATTTTTCTTCCTTTAGTTATTTTCTATTTAATTCTTCAATACATATGGAGCTTTGGCATATTTGAGAGGAGAAATGAATATAGCAGATACCTATCTCACTGGCAAAGCCCCATTCACTGACCAGTGGTTATGACAGAAATGTGTCTTTTCCTAGTCATTGAGTTATTAGGTATGAGGGTATACTAGTTTTATTTATATTTCACTCATCATCTTTTCTATTATTCTGCCAGGACCATACTGTTTTAAGTATCATAAATTTTTAATACTTTATAGACAGTCTTTCTAATGCTCCCTTTAAAAAGTCTGAGATAGTTTCACTCATATAGTAAAGCAGTTGTACTTGAAATTAGCATTATTTCAGAAATTTGCCATTAGAATTTATCTATTAAACCTATTAGGTAACAATCTACCCTCCCTATTAGGAAGATAAAATCGTATTTTCCTTTATTCACACTTTAGATATTTCCATAGAGTGGTATATAGCTTATTGTTTGTCGTTTCGATATTCAGAAAACACTCATTGGTCATCTGCTGTATTTTCAGGAATGTGGTAAGAGCTGAGAAATGAGATTAAGGACCTGCTGTTATGGAGAAGTTCAGATGGGAAGAGGATCGCAGACAGGAAACTGCCGCAGGCGGGCTTGGCGGTGGGGAAGGGCCGATGTGCAGGGCCGGATGCCAGTGCCAGGGGTCCTGCGCGACGAGCTCCCAAGAGAGGGGGTTGGAGTTCAGGTGCACTTTGGGGGTGACAGGCAGCAAGCAAGGTGTGGAAAGGGGAGCAGTTGTTTTAGAGGAGGGAAGAGGGAATATAGGAAAGGCTCACAAACTTCAAAGAGCACGGCGCGGAGACAGGGTGCGGTGATCTGAACCTGCCTGAGGGTTAGGACACGAAAGGATGATGAGCCAGGCACCGCGCAGCCCTGGGCCACTCGATCTCCTTGGTGGTCACGCAAAGGGGAGCGACTCACCCATCATATCTGAATCTTAGAGAGTTTTGGGAGAGAGTATTTCAGGGAAATAAAAAAGTGAAAATGAATACACAGGATTCATTGATAATAAATATAAACGAATGAACGAATGAATGAAAGAATGAATGAATCAGCCGATGAAGCAATGTGTCCCCCAGTTTAGCACCTGCATAGTAGCTGATGGCCTTCCTGAGATCACTGTTATTAGAGGTAGAAGACAGATACCAATGGGAAACAAGGAATAGAATTACTCATTCAAACACTGAATAGTTAAAAGTCAGATTTTATCACTTTGTTTCCTAAACTAGTTATTGTTAATATGCAGGAAATAAATTCATTCTTATTATTTTGTTTATATATTGACTAGATTGTTGCTTTGTTAACTGTTTTATTAATACAGTTTCAGATGATTTTATTTTGTTTTCTGAATATAAAATTATAATTCTTGAAAGTAATAGCAATTTTATAGCCTGATTTCTAACATTTACATTCTTTATTTTTGTTCATGTTTAAAATATTGCCCAGAGTATCCAGGAATAATATTAAATTATGCTAACTGAGATGTTTGTTTTGCTCTTGCTGATAGAAACGTGCTATGATTTCACACATAAGTTGATGACTCTGAATGTAAGATTGTTTGCATTATAGTAAATTTAAGGATGACTCATTCCAATCCCATTTTAAAGAACTTTTTAAGAGTTTTTTATAAGGCTGGAAATTTTACCAAATGACTTTGGGAACCTATTGAAGTTTATCTGCATATCTTCTATCCAACTGATGTGTTAAATTAGTTGTTCCATGGCCAGGCATGGTGGCACACACCTGTAATCCCAGCACTTGAGAGGCTGAGGCAGGAGGATTGCCACAAGTTTGAGGCCACCCTGGCCTACACGGTAAATTCAAGTTCAGCCTGAACTACATAGCGAGACCCTGCTTTAAAAAGAAAGAAAGAAAGAAAGAAAAAAAAAAAGAAAGAAAGAAAGAAGAAAGAAAGAAAAATTAGTCGTTTCATCACTTTAAATCATCCTTGGGATAACATCTTCTTAGATATTGTGTACGATTTTAGAAATTTTATTTGCTATAAAAGTTTTAAATATTTATGCCCATAAATGAGTCGCCTTTATTATTTTATAATGTATTGCCATGTTTTACATTTGAAGCTATAACTGAGATATTGTAAAATCTGCACAAAAATATTAGTAATGATAACTAAGCTGCATTTTATGAATGGAGAAAACAAATACACTTCAAATTTTCCTCAGTAAGGGCCATCCTTGGGCTGCATGACCCTGGGTAAATTATCTCTCTGGCATTCATCTAGATAAAAAAGGGGCTTGGGCTGAACTCCAAGGTCAGCCCACCTCTGGATCCTGCCAACTTTCCATCTGTGGCGGCGTCCCTCCAGCTTCGTGCTGGTAGGCAAAGCAGAATGCGCTACAAGCCGCAGTCGCGTGTAAGATAAAAATAGACTTTGTCGGGCCGGTGAGATGGCTCAGCGGTTTAAGCGCCTGCCTTGCAAGCGCGAGGGCCCGAGTTCGACTCCCGGAACCCACATACAAAAAAGGGGCCGGTGATATCGCTCAGCGGCACGGGCGCCTGCTGGCGCGCGAGGTCCTGAGGTCGACCCCCCGGTACCCACAAAAAAAAAAAAAAAAAAAAAAAATAGACTTTGTCCTTATGATCCCAGCAAATATAGACCTGAGTTTGAGGACAGCCACACAACACTAATAAATACAGCACACGGCAATCTGTCGTCCGTTATGGGGCCGTGAGCAGTTGAAACTGAACAATGTCGGCCCTGTGATTTATCTTAAAACCCATTACAAGGCTGTGGTCCAGCCTCACTTGCTGTTTGGTGTAATTCACCTAAAACACAGGATCTTAAAACACCAAATGGGGCTGCGGAAGTCGCTCAGTGGTAGAGCGCTTGCCTAGAGTGTGTGAGGCTCTGGGTCTGAGCCTCAGTACTGCAAAATAGAAAAATAAATAAATATAAAGCATGAAATGGAGGGCCAGAGACTTGATTTGCATCTCGCTCCTGCCATTTACCAGCTCTGTAAGTTTAGTCAAGTCACTTAAGGCATCATGAATCTAGATTTAAAGATGGAACCACTTTAATTAATATTTAGCCCTTAAATACTATGATATGAGAAGCCATAAATAATCCTTCAATAAATTTATATAATCATCAGTTTTACCTTTGCGAATACTGACTGAGCCGAACTTCTCACCAGTTTTGTGAGATGAAGTACCTGTGACTTGTGTCAGCACAGGTGTGTCCAATCTTACAGCTCACCTGGGTCTCACTGAGCGAAGAGAGGTTGTCTGGGGCCACATAAAATATGTAATAGTTGTTAGTGTATTTGAGAAACGAAACTTCCTTTATTCTTTTTTTCTTTTTTTTTAATGTGGGTACCGGGAGTTGACCTCAGGACCTCGTGCTTGCCAGCAAGCGCTTGTGCCGCTGAGCAATATCGCCGGCCCTTTTTCGTATGTGGGTACCGGGAGTTAAACTCAGGACCTCGTGCTTGCCAGGCAGGCGCTTATGCCACTGAGCTATCTCACCGGCCCTTCTTTATTCTTAAAAGTGTTATAATAACATTTAAAAAACAAAACAGGGACCCACAGGTAGGCGCCCTTGCTAGAGAAGGCGTGGTAAACACCAGAGCCCCCTGGAGCCCGGGAGTCCTGATTCTTCCACCGTGGTTCATTTTCTTTTGTTAAATCCAGAAATCACCCCTGTCTACTTTTCAAGTATTGGATCACATTTTCCAGCTCTGTAACTTACATGTGTCCCTGTTCCCTTGGGGTTCAGCCTTGAAAGTGTTTGTTTATGGTTTTAACAATGCAGCAGTAACACTGTGTTCATGTGTATGTTTAGATGCTCCCTTGCAAAGCACTCCATCTAACATTGTCCCTTCTTCTCCCGATTCTCTTTCAGATAGCAGTGCTGTGGATGAAAAGGTTTTAAATCATACTTTTTCTTGCCTCCTGAGGGATCTTGTCTTTTGTACATGTTTGTTTGTGACACATTAGACCTGTTTTGGTTTCTCTGTTTTAGCTGTGAAATGTGCATGTCGTCCCGGCTTTCCATCCTTTGGTTTCCCTCTAAGTGTGCCCCCACGACTTTGCATTATACAAGGCCCCACCTTGCAGCTGCGCTTACTTTAGCTTACACTTGCCTACCAGGGGTCCGCTACTGTCAAATGCAGCATCTGTTCCCAAGTCTGGCTAAGTCATGACCTTCCTGACTGATTCGTGTCTACCCTGCACATACCAAGTCTGAAGGGCAAACAGTATTTCGAATATGATGTCTTTTCCTGGACTCTGCCAGTGCTTTTGTGCCCATGCCGACAGCTAATTTCAAAACCTCCACTCAGAAAACACAGCTTTGACTTGGAGCTGACCCTGCTTAGCATTGTCATCCTAGGTGTTATGTGTGTGGTGCAGTTGGACTGCGTTCCTGGCCGCCTCCCTGCAGCGGTAGCAGCCTAAAACCTGTTGTTCTGTTCTTGTTCTTCATTTAAGGCTCGGATAGTAAGTGGCAACGGGTCGAAGGCCCCCGGACTCTCTGCGCTCCAGGCATTTGGGGGGTGAGTACAGCCGTGGCCCTGTCAATTCCTCCCACTCCCCCAGCGGCCTTCTGCCCTCGGCCGGCTCGTAGCATGCATCTCCACACACGGTACTGCATGACCTGTAGTTAGCTGCTGCTTTACTTTTGCACCATGAGGTACCCTTCATACTATTTTCTTTAAAAATGGTGTGATGCATGCTCCTGACAAAGAGTTCTAACTTAAATATATATGAAAATGAAAGTAGAGGTCAACTAATCAGTTTAGCTTTTTACATCATTCCATATACAGATAAAATCACACAACGGCACACAATTAACTTTGCACTAACATAGTTAATGCTGTCTCAATCTGCTCATTTCCACTCAGTGGTGTGTGCACAACCTTTCTCCATGTCAACAGCTCCATGAATGTATCTACACCATCATCTTTCACAGTTGTGTAGCGTTACACATAAGTGATAGATCAAAATAGTTAATGTTTAATTGCAAAAATGAGAAGCAGCCTGTTTATGGCCCCAGTGACCCCTGGGACCACATTGGCCTGGGTGTTCATAGGTTTTCTCTGCATGCTTGCATCCACATCCACGCTCATGCAAGTCCAGCAGCTCTGTATTCTGATGTCTGCATTTTAACATAAATTCGGCCATTCTATATGGAAATAAATAAGCACTATCTGAAGGTTGACTTTGTGTCAGGAATTGTTATAATCGTTTCCCATCTAATTACTCATTTGACCCTTACAGCAGCCTCTCAGGTAAGTACTATTTTGACATTCATTTTACAAATCAGAAAATCGATCACAAGACACTGAGAAAACTTTCCTTCACAGAGCTCATAAGAGGCAAAGTGAGTATTCCGGTCCAGATGAGCAAACTCAGAAGCTGTTATCCTAGTCACTGTGCTGCACGGCCGTGCAGCTTGCACCTCTCTTGTTCCTTTCCTTTTTCCTTCAAGGGTGTACTTCTCAAAACACCTCACTTCATTTCTAAGTGACGCAAATATTTCAGAACCTTTGTGTGAAACTCATTAGTTGCATTAGTAAAGTATTCTATTAGATTTTCTAAAATATTTCTATGTGTCATTACTGTAAATAATATTGTAATAAGCCCTGGAAGTCAGGGTTTTAGAGTAAGTTTTGGACTAAAGCTTATATACGGCTCGTAGACTGTGTGTGTCTATATGTACTGTTATGTAAGTGTTGAGATTTGAGTGCATTTTGTCTACAAATAAATAAAAGCTAAAATTACATGCATATTTTAGTTTTTTTGGCAAAAAGTGTTACAGTTCTGTTTTATAATACTCTAATTCTTTTTCTTATTTTTTTACATGTTACCTTGCACAAGATACTCAAGAAGTATTTATTGCATGAATAGTTGAAAATGTTTAGGGTTACCTAGATCGAGAAAATGCACCTATTGAGTGTTTACTGTGTAGTTAAACCTGCATCTTTTAAAAATACATCCATGTTACTTATTTTTTAATTAATTATGATTTTCGTTAGTCTGTGTTTGCAGTCCACAATGATTATGTGTATCAGGGGAGCTGGTGCCTGTGCGTGACTCATCTTCATGCTCTCGTCCCCTCCCCTCCACCTGTCCCTGCTCCCTCCAGCTCTCGACCGCCTTCCCATTGGAAAAAGCTCTATTTCTGTTTTTTCTTCAATTCTTTATTTTTAAAATCCTTTTCCCCTTTCTTTCCTTTCCCTTCCACGTTTACTTATTTTAAATAAAACAAACATTTGTAAAATTTAAAATTTCTTATTTAAAGGTCCTAAAATATTTTGATTTTCCCAAATAGGAGTGATTCAGAGGTAATTCCACTTATGTTTATAATATCAATATCCTTAAAATAAATACGTGAAAAATCACCTATATTTCTACTGTAATATCAAAATGATTTAAATAAGTGCGAAAACCAGGTGTGCTGAACAATCACCATGAATTATCCATAGAAAATTCAGGAAATATTTTCTTCATGAACCCACACTGTGTTTTTAAACCTACCAAAAATGCCAATTTGACAAATTGAATAGACGATTATCTCAGAAAATAACCGAGTCACGTTCCAGTGTGATTATGAAGCGCCGTGGTGACACTGTATCATGAGCTGAAGTTTCCCTGGGTTCCTGATTCTGTTCCCGACCCTGCGTCTCCACCACCGTAGCATCCACCACTTCAGAACAACTCGGTTTCCTAACTCAGGTGTGAACATGGACTTCTATCACGGTCTAAACAACAGAACAGAGAGCTGGGCCACAGCAGAGTTACTCCAGGAAATGGCGGTGGGGAGACACAGGGAGCTTTCACCCGAGCCCCAGGGACACAGCCAGCTCACTCCGAGCCTCCCGACTGGCTCGGCTGAGCAGGAGCTGGCCTGGCCACGCCGCCCGGGGCCTCCTCAGCAAACAGGCAGGATCTGCAACCCGAGGCAGCTGGCTGGATACCACAGTTGCCAGCTGGTGCTGTGTCCACCGCAGCTACCTCTGGGCAGTTTGTCTTCTTTTAAGACACCCGTGGAAGAGAGGTGTCGTTCCAGGAGGTGACCGTCCTTTCCTCATCTGCAGGAGAGCCGCACCTCTAAACCACTCCACCCTTATTAGCCACCTGATCTCCTCCCACCAAAGCATGGGGGGCTCTTGTCGTCCTGTTTAGTTTTTCCCCCTTACTCTCTTTTTGTGCTTAATTTACTGAAAATAGTTGCCACATAACTTACTTTTACAAACTGTAAAAATGTACTAAATGCTTAAAGCCGGCTTGCAAATCAGTCTTAGATGGAGTGAAAAGGTGCCATGTGAGATGGGGAGAGGGAAAATGTGTTGACATCGACAAAGCAAACACACTTTCTGTGCGTTTGAGTACTGCTCTGCGCGTAGAGTGGTGGTGTAGGATGTCCCTCTACGTCCAGACAGTGGTCTGCGCACGCCGTATTAGTGGGAGTGCGTGAACCTCTAAGGTACAGCAGTCACTGATACAGGCCCTGTGCAGAAGCCCCATGTACAGTTCGTGTGTGTGCACACGTGTGTGTGCACGCATGTGTGTGTGTAGGAAGACATCTGACCTTTGTATTTCTTATCTCTTTTTTATGATTGCTACTGACTCATATCTTGGGGAGGGGTAAAAAGAAATTTGACAAAACAATGTTTAGAATTTTTTTTAAGAAAAAGAGAGAATTTGTCATTGCCCAGTTGCTAACTTCCTCTTGAAGAACCGGAAGAGGACAGCTACCTAGGAGCCTTTAAATATCAGTTCTGTGAAATTTGCTTATTTTGCTTTTCCTGTGAACATTTTAGGATCTTTCCTAAGAAAAGTAAAATGGGACATAATTCCTGTAAATAGCAAAACTTCTCTTCTCTTGGGAACCTGAGGTGGGAGCAGATGTTCACACAGGGAGTCGCTGCTCCTTCGCGGTAATAGGACAACTTCCCGCACTCGCCCACCCCACGGTGCTGCTCGGTGCTAAGGCGGACCTCCCCTTTCTCAGGTGTCAAGGGAGGAACAATTTCTATTACATAACAGAGGCAATGATTCTGCCTCCTGGCTTTTGCTCAGCTCTGAGTTTCTTATAAATATTGCTAGAAAAGTCATCCAAACTTCATTTTTTTTCTCATCTGCCATAAAAATTCAGACAACCTTTGGGAAAGAAGTTGGAAGAGGGAGAGGAAAAGGCAAATAGCAGACAAGATGACAGAGAAAGCTGGAAAGATGCATATTTCTGTGTAAGCCATAAAACTTAACATTTTCTATCATTTTTTGTAGGAGTTTGGTAACTTCTGTCGTTTGTAAGCAAAGAATCCCACAGTAATCACAAACCAAGACGTTATTAGATGCACCGGAGTTGATGGGGGGAGAGGGCTGTTGTTCTCTAGATCCAGAATGTCCCCAGAGCTCTCACACGTCCACGGGTGGGTTTTGGGTGGTGAGTTGATCACGGGGTCTATGCTATCCTCGGATTAATCCACTGAGTTCAACAGAACATGCTTTTAGGCAGTGGGGCCTGGTCGGAAGTGTCACCTGGATGGCAGAGGGGTGCATTTTGGTCCCCAGCTCCTCCCTTCTTTCTCTGCTCCCTGCCTGCCATAGCTGAGCAGCTTTTCTCTACCTGTCCTGCCATGATGTTCCTGCCTTGGAGTCAGCTGGCTATGGACTACATCCTCCAAAGCCATGAGTCAAGTTAAGTCTCTCCTCCTTTAAGGTGCATCAGTATTTTGTCCCAGCAACAGGAAAGCTGACTAATACAGTACAAGATGTCTGGGGGAGAAAAATGGAGATGGGCCAGGCATGGATAAGAAGAGCCCATGGCATTTCTAGCATCTTGAATGGATGGTGGAAGGAGAAGGACTGGGTATGAAAAGCCTTAAACTGAATGCAAGAAGAAAACGCCAGGCAGATCAATGGAGAGTCCTGGAGAGAAAGCTACCTATTAGAGGAGCATGGCATGGCCAGCTCTGTCACCTCCCCCATGTCCAGTCCCTGACTGGGAACAATTCATGGAGAAGGTGGCCCTGCTGTGATCGCCACCGTGGGGCCTGGAGGTGTAGCAGTTGGTGGTTGTTGTGGAACTCTACTGCTCTCAGCACTGATCTCCAAGGAGTGTCTGAGTCTTATGTTTCCATGGTGACCCAGCTCCCATCCTATCAAACCACTGTAGTAAGCGATGGTGAATGAAGCAACAGGAGTAACTGCTCCAAAGAGAAATCCGGTTTTTAATTGGAATGAATCTCCCTTTGTGCTTCGATCTGCCTTTCCCTGGACATTCGAAGCCAGAGTTCCCTCGTTGTATTACGAGGACGTTGCGAGGGTCGCATACTTTATTCCCTTTCTGTTCCCAAAGCACCAGACGTGTCTGCACCAGAATTAAGGAACATCTATAAAACCAAGGTGGAGTTAGAGGAAGACAGTCTGGAACAGCAGCTCTGACCTGCTCTGTTCCCTTTCTCCTCTAGTCAGCCAAGTTTTCCTCTTGAGATGGTTCTCGGTCTATGCAAAGGCCCCCGTCCATGGTGCTGAACTCAGAAGTGGCTGCTTTTCTTAACCCCTTAACTCCTGTTTCATCAATACCGGGATTATTGAACCTAGTCAGGAAAGAGACAAGGAAAAAGCAGAGACAGAGAAAAACGGAGAGAAGGGCAGGACGCTGAAAGATTGCCAAACAGAGGAGCTTCTGCTTTGACCTTGTTTTCAAGTGGGAATGAATGCCAAATACAAACAGAAATGTGCCAACACTTCCAAGGTTGTTCAGCTATGGCCACGAACAAATGACTTAGTGAAGGTGAACAAGACAATTATTAGCCAAAGTTCTTTGTAATTTCTTTGTTTAATAATTTACTTGGACTAAAACAGCATTTTTGTTATTGTCGTAGAATCTAACACGAGTTAGGATGCATATTCTGTACCAATATAGCCGTGTTCATTTACTTTTGCAGTTTCTGGCACACATAGCTCTAACATAGCTTTTATATTTCTCTATAAAGTTTAGAAGGTCACATAGTATCCTCATAGTATCCTCTTCCCCACTCCTAGTCGTGATTTCTGTTTAGCTGGGGCCTAAAATCATCCATTTAAAGTAGAAACTAAGGTGGCTCTTGCTTTCCAAGGGGCCTTATCCTAGCTTTTCTTAGGGTACCACCCTTCCCTCTGTAGCTAACAGCGCCTTGTTTTGGTTTTGCTATCTCAGTCACTGGTCTGATTCTTCCCCTTCCCCTTGGTCAACTCCCTTCCTCTCTTGGGGTCTGTGTCCTGCACCCTGACAACACCATTTCCGCTGCCGTGCCCCCTTTCCTGTGGGTCAGAGGTTGATCTACACACACACCCTTGCATGCTTGAAACCAAGTCTGACTAGTGTCACAAGAAACGCCAGCTCACACGAGGCAGCAGGTCACTGAGGGAAAGGGGACCCTTTGTCTTTGACTTTTACTGTTTTACAAAGCACTTCTTTTCCCTCCAGAGCATCCACTACAGAGGCAGTGCACCACAGATGAAGGTAAGAGCGAACCTGAGATCGCTCACTTTTAGAAAGATTGTCAGACACAATTTAGTCACAGTGCCCAGATTGTTTCTAACTTAATTATGTTCGCACAGACATCAGGCTCAATTAAAACTGAGCAGTAGTCCTTGCACGTAGATTTAAGCATCTTGCCTGACGTCTGGTTCTCTCTTTTTATGATGGACAAACATTAGCTCCCTTTTCTGTGAACCTTTTCTGTGTTCTCATCCGTTGTGTCATTCCTGTAGCATATGTTAATTTCTCAAGGTACACAGATTTAAAAAGACTCCTAGCCTTTAACTTATTTCAGCTTCTTAAAGCATTTAAAGGAAGGTGATTTGCTTAAACAATCACAGGAACAGCCCTGTCATCCGTAGGGTCGTGTCAGGCACAATCGAGAGGAGCCTTGTGTGAGTGGAAAAGGCTCAGCCTTGCGGTGGACACCGGGTCACACCAGGCCTGTGTGTCCTCAGCCCCGGATGCGTCGCACACAGTGCTCACGCATTATACACGATGCGTAAGTCACACTTTACTCCGTTGTCTGGTCACACTGAAGAATATGAAGTCAGGAAGAGTCTGGGGTACAGACAGGGGCAGCCCTGAATTTTACTTACTGCATGGAGCCCCTCTTTGATTCTTTTTTTTTTTTTTATGTGGGTACCAGGAGTTGACCTCAGGACCTTGCGCTTGCCAGCAAGCGCTTGTGCCACTGAGCGATATCACCGACTCTTTTTTCCTTTATGTGGGTTCGGGAGTCGAACTCAGGACCTTGTGCTTGCCAGGCAGGTGCTTATGCATCTGAGCCATCTCACTGGCCCGTCTCTTTGATTCTTAAGGAAGTTGGGGTCACCTTTTAGAGCCTGAGAAATCAGAGGACCCCACACCCACATCACCCTGGAGTGCAGATAATGGCTTCACTTGAGGAAAGGCAATCACAACTGCTCTGCATGTCACCAGCTTTTCTCTTTCTGGCCCTACACTGAAGCTTTCCATAACTGCTGAGCCCGGCACCGGTTAGAGCCTGAGAGGGGCCTGCTTTTCTTTTATCTCTAGTTGGCTGCCAATCAGAAACACCCAACAAGACATCTGCCTCACCCTGCTTTCTGCGAGCCACTCTGCCACCTCTCGCGCTCTGTAGAGGAACCTCAGTCAGGTACTGGGAGGAGGCTAGCGCTCAGCAGGGTGGTGTCTATGTCAGTGACAAAAGTTGCATCATACACCCAACTCTTGAGGCTCATCTTTTCTCAGAAAATCAAGGCCACCAACATAAGCTAAGTGACAGTGCCGCTTTCCCCTCCTGCACTTGTGACTCCTGCTCAGGGGTGGTTCTCTCATTCCAGGTGGTTCTACTTAAAAAGGCCACATGTGGCTCTCAGCCCAGGGGTGGCCACATCCTCGTCTGTTTGAGCATCACAGAGAACCCACTAATGCACAGCCCCTGGGACGATCCAGGCTCAGAGAACTTAACTTCCAATGTTTTACAAACCAGGGGACAGTATACTTGTTAAAGAAAAGTGCTGCACTGCCCCTCGCTGAAACCTTCCATGTGTTCAACTTGCTCATCAAACATTTATACATTACTGGACAGTTTTCAGTTCTTTAAAACATTCTTAATTGTGACTTCTGTGTCTCTGCCTTGCTTAAATGTATCAGGAAATTGGTGAATCTTAACTGCATCACTTAGAATCAAGTTTAATCTTCTAACACCTTCAAGATACCCCATGAATTCAAAGGGCAGCACATTAAAATCACCAATATATCCTTTAATATGAAGTATCCGAGTACAGTAGTTGGCATTAGCACAGTACCAGTTAAGTAAGTACAGAAAATGTCATGTTATATAGTAATGCCTGTGCTAGAAAGTTGCCAGCTACCAGGCAAAAAACAATGTCTGTAACCTCACTAGGCAAGGTGCAAGTTATGATGAATACTGTGGTTCCTAAACCTGCCGGCTATTTCCAAAATATGACTGATAGGGCTATGAACGCACCTAGCATATATAAAACATTGTAGGGACAAAAAGGGGTACTCAGTAGCTACAGTGATCACTGCGTTTTCCAAGAAAGCACATAGAGAGTACAACTTTTAGTCTCTTTTAATAAACAATACCACACCCCAAGGAGTAGATAACATGGGTTCCCGCTCGTAAGCAGATGGTAATGTAGTATGATGGAATGATAAAATAACCACTACTAAAGAAGTAGCTTCCATAACCTTTATGGCAATTCCTCACTCCATCTTACTTAAAGCAAAAGAGTGGCCCAATCCATAATATTGTCTTAAATATTCATAATATTAAGACATAATACCGTCTTAAACACGTTGCTGCCAGAACTGCACTGTACTTCTCAGGTGTGTTGAATTCTGCATCTAAAACTGGCAGGTTAAGATAGTTCTTAGCTTTTAGTCTTCCTTAGCATTTAGGAACTGAAACGTAGCGAGGTATTTTAGGTATTATTTGAGAATCATGTCTCAAATTCGTAATTATGATGTTTTAAACCCAATACATTGAAATGTTATAACAGGCCCACATGCAAACATCACGCACTACTATTTTACATTAAACATGGGCAAGGTCACAGTGACTAAGAATCAGAGTTGAGATTTGAACTCCTACATGACTAGGACTTGATCGCTTCATTATTATGCAAAATTGGCTAATTTTGCAAATAAATAATGTGTACTTCTGGATCTGTTCTGCTATGTGTTACATTTTATTTATGTTACATTTTTAAGTTAGCATTGCAGGATGTAGTGGCCCATCAAGGTTTCTAAAGAGATATATCAAATAAATATCATAGTTATATTTCAGTCTAGATTCCAGAAAGGGCTCTGCTAAGGATTTTCACTATAGGCCCTGAAAAAATATCACTGAAATTAAGCAATAATGAGTTGAATAGCTGGAGCCAAAGCATGATATTTCCTGAATGATATTGTACTCAATTGCAGCCTCTTCATGGGATGCTTTGGGAATTGCCTTGATAGATCATTTTAAAAATTAATCTAGATGGAAATAGAAATGATTTGCTTATAGGATTTTTGTGGGTACCATAATACTTCAGAAGCTAGTACATTAAATGATGGAATTAACGTCCAAAAGGTATTTAGCACGTTACAATGATGAGCTGGATCTCACAAGATGAAGTAGAAATAGTTTTTCAGTCAAGATGAGCCAGGTTATAAAACAACAAACTACCAGGTCTCAGTATATTAATGGAAAGTTTATTTCTTTTTTATCCCTTTCAAATTTTTATTTTTATTAGCCTATATTTGCAGTACATAATGATTACATTCATTGTGGGGAGCTATGTGTTATGTATGCGTAACACATCTTAATTCTTTGTATGTCCCATCTCCTCTCCTCCCTCCACCTCCCTCCATCTCTTAGACCCCTTTCCATTTGCAAAGGGTCTATCTCCCTGTTTCCCATCAGTATTTATACACAGTGGAATACTACTTTGCCATAAAGAAGGATACGTATGAGTCATTTGTAAAAAAAAATAGATGCACCATGAGTCCATAATGTTAAGTGAAATAAATCAGACACACAAGCTTAAATATGGCGTGGTTTCTTTTATTGAGAAACCCAAAGTAGAAATAAATTAAACAGCAAAGAGAGAAAAAGAGAAAGATTTATTCCATGCCCACTTTACATCTGTGCGTGGATGGGAGGACAGGGCCTGGTAGGGACCTGGCTGTGACCATTGCTTAGCTACTAGGCCGGCAGCAGCAGCGTCTCAGTGCAGCTCTCCCAGCCTCACTGCAGTAGAGGTGGCCTGAGGTCAACACCAACTATGAACGCACCCTCAGTGCGATTGGCCTCACTTTCCCTACACCTCGTGGGACCAAGGAGCCCTACGCCAGTACCTGGCTGGGACGGGGGTGTTGGAGTGCAGTCCTACCAGGAGCTGGGAAGGAAAAAGGAGCTGGGGCCCTGAATACTCTAATTGTCAGAAGCAGGGCAAGCAGAGCTTAGGCTGCATCACAGAGGGAGCTGCAGCTCAGTGCCAGCACACAGGGAGTCTAGACGTGGACTGAGGGAGGCCGGGTGACGGCCCGCGGCACGGCACTCACAGCGAAGCCCTGTGCGGTGCAGGCTGCGACTGCTGGTAAGAATGCCCCGGCTCCTGCAGCACAAGCTCAAGCAGGGTGCAGAGCAAGGAAGAAGTTTCCAGATCAGACAGATTGCATGGGGATCTCAGATTGTGTGGAATGATCCAAATCTGAAAATGACATGGTCAGGAAGGATTCTTCACACCCTCCTCCAACCCCAAAAGTCTCGTAAATCCTGTCCTGATGATGCATCCTACCCTAGGATAACCACTGCATCAGTTAGACGTCGCTGTGTGACAAAGCACTTCAAAACTCAGCAGCTTAAAGCAACGAGTCCACTGAGCTGTCTGCCTGCACAAGCCTGGCGGCTGGAGATACCTGTGTCAGACCGTGCGTCACTCGTCCTCCAGCCGCCAGGCTTGTCCTGTGGCAGTGACAGAGCTCTAAGGCCACAAGTGGAAGTCTGCAAGGTCACTGGAATCCAAGGCTGGAACTGACAGTGTCACTGTCCCTGCATCCTGCTGTGTAACCAAGTCCCAAGTTCAGGAAGAATCGCAGAATGTGGAAATAGACTCTTCCTCTGAACAGAGTGCAATGGTTGACACATTGTGTCAGCTTGAGAAGTTTAGAAGATTAACTAAGGGACTCAGCAGGGGGCCAGGGTCCTCACTTTGTAAACCTCCTGAGCCTGTGCAAGAGGAGGGCACGGAGATGATGTGAGTGCTACACCCACCCGAGGGTGGACAGCCTGCATACAATGTAAGAGAGGAAAAGAGGCTCGTTCTCCCACTTTTTTGCTCTTGCTGCTTTTGCTGTCTTCCACCACCATGAACTGTTGCCCCGCACCACGCCACCCTGCCTTGGAGCCAGCTGATTACAGACTGAAACCTCCACAAACTGTGAGCTAAATAAACCTTTCCTTCCTTAATTTTGGGTGTCAGATATTTTGTCTCAGCAATGAGAGAAAAGTAACTAACACAGAATTTGGTACCAGAGAAGTGGGGTCATTGCTGTGACTCTACCTGACCATGTAGTTCAGGAGCCTTTGGGAATGGCTCATGGGAAGAGTTTGGGAAGGTTCGGAGATGTGGCCTGAAAGAGTAGCGCTGGAACGCTTTAGGCTGTTCGGATTGGGAGATTCTGGTCAGAGCTCAGAAGACCAGAAAACAGGTAAAGACCAAGCTTGGGAGGTTTCTGCTGCGAAGAAGGACTGCATTGGCTGCTGGACTCCAGACAGTGTGTGCTACGGCTTGGCAGAAAGTTTGTCTGCATTTTGCTCATGTCCAGAGACTTTGCCTGAGACTGAGATTAAGGCTGGTGGACTAATTAATCTGGCAGAAGAAATTTCAAGGCAGTCGAATGTTGAGGCAGTGGCATGGGTACTGTTAGGGGCTTTTAGCCAGATTTATGTTGAGAATCAAGAGCAGAGAGCCCAGCAGAATGATTTAAAATGTTGTGAGTTTAGCTAGAAAGGAAGCTCCAGTAAAGCTGTGGACCACAAAAATAGAGCTGAGGCATCTCAATTGCTGAGAAGGAACAGGAGAATACAAAAGATGGCCTGAGGGCATCACAAGAAGCAGCACGTCTCCACGCTTTGCAGCCTCAAAACTACAAAAGTGAAAGACTTTGCTTTGAGGAGAAAGCCGCAGAGCACCATGTTCCAGAATGGTGGCAACATAGAAAATTTGTTCCTCAGAATTGGATTCAGAGCGCCCAGTGATCCAGGCACTCAATCCCTACAGCCAAGAGAAAGGAAAGCCTGGCTACTGCTCCAGCCGGCAGCAGACCTTGGCATCATCCATGTGGTGCTGGTCTTAGGTGCATGCAGAATGGAAGAGTTGTGGGGTTAAGAAAGCTTCCACCCAGATTTCAGAAGGCCTGGGAGGCCAGGCAGTGTGCCCCTGAAAGGGCAGTGTGTGAAGCTGTGAGGATGAAGCCAAGGGTGCCGTGGAGACCCCGAAAGTTTGGAAAATCCAGGAACGTGGATCGTCTAAGGAAAGCTGCAAGGAGGAAGCAAAGTGGGCCCAAAGCTGTGGGAGCTGCATCCACCGGAAGTGCCATAGGGGCGGACACTCAGGCCTTCGGAGCTCACAATGTGCCGCAGATCGCTTCAGATGCTGGGCATGGAACTATAGGACTTAATGTTTGCCCTGCTGGATTTTGGACTTGCTTTGGTCCCAATCCTTTGTATCCCCATTTGTAACTTTTGGAATGAAAATGTTTATCTTGTGCCAGGGGTATTGGAAGTGTTCGACTTTTATTTGTACAGGGGCTTGCAGCTAAGAGTTTGCCTTAAATCTCCGAGGAGACTTGGGATTTGGACTTTTCAGCAATACTGAAACTGTTAGGACTTTGGCAACTCTTGGAGGTGGACTTTTGCATAAAGGGATTTCCATGAGTCCTTGGGGGGCCAGGGGCAGAGTGTTACGGTTCTAATGTAATATAATGTTGATAGACTTAATACTGGTTCTTAAGGATTGTTAAATTTGTGTTATAATGTGCAAGTTGTGAAATGATAAGAATAAGCATGTCTTTGTATCTGGAAACCAGGTTAAAGACATGTGTCTGGTTGTCAAGTTGACAAGGGGTGGATTGTAATGGTTGATACATTGTGTCAACTTGAGAAGTTTAGAAACTGAACTAAGTAACTCAGCAGGGGGCCAAGATCCTCACTTTGCAAACATCCTGAGCCTGTGCAAGAGGAGGGCACTTGGAGATGGTGTGAGTGCTACCCCTGCCCTAAGGCGGGTAGCCTGCATACAATATAAGGGAGGAAAAGAGACTTGCCCCAGCCCCCACTTTCTGCTCTTGTTGCTTTTGCTATCTTCTGCTGCCTTGAACTGTTGCCCCTCACCATGCCACCCTGCCTCAGAGCCAGCTGATTACAGGCTGAAACCTCTACAAACTGTGAGCTAAATAAACCTTTCCTTCCTTAATTTTGGGCACTGGGTATTTTGTCTCAGCAAGAGAAAAATAACTAAGACACAGAAGTACTGAATAGTCAAGGGTTTTTTTTTTTTTTTTTTTTTTTTGTGGATACCGGGGGTGAACCTCAGCACACCAGCAGGCACCGTGCCGCTGAGAGATCTCACCAACCCTTTTTTCGCATGTGGGTTCTGGGAGTCAAACTCAGGACGTCGCGCTTGCCAGGCAGGCGCTTATGCCACTGAGCCATCTCACCTGCCCCCAGTCAAGCCATTTTTAATTATCAAACATAATCATGCATGGCAACAAATTATATATTTTCCATAATTTGAAAAAATAGAGCATTATTTCATATGTTTAATCCCACTTACATTGCATTCTTTATATCTAGAATAGTAAAAAATAGTAGTTGCCTCAAAATCATCAAAATACCATTGTTGCTATTTATCTGGTGATCTCAGTTACAGTGCAGCACAAAAGCACAAAGAGAGACTGTTCTCCAGATGAGTGGATACAGAGTTCGGCCGGTTTAAGAGAAGACTTTTTTTTTTTCCTGACTCCTCTGGGGTTTATTGTTATTTTCTTCTTTTATTACTAAGTTTATTGGTACACTTTAGATCTACATAATGATCATATTCATCATAGGGACTTTGTACCTGAACATGATATATTTTGATTCCTCTTTTTTTTCCCAATCCCCTAATTTGGAGTTATGGGGAAGACTTCATGGAGAAGGTGGCATTGAACTGGGACTATACAAAGAGGGGTGGGGACATACAAAGAAATAAGATGTGCTATATATGTGTACCAGCTCCCATGATGAATGCAGCTGTGAAGCACTATGCGAACTCGAGTGGCATCATGGGTGGGAAAGGGCACTGGAGAAGGTGTGCACACACAGCAAAGAGGCAGAGGGTGCATCGGGAGGTGGGGAGATGCCCAGATGCCTTGGGGGACTCCGAGGATGCATGCTACCCTTCCAGCAGTGCCCCCATGGCATGGAATACCTGCTGCAGCTTGTGGAAAAGGACTCGGGTGTCCTGGGAACCCAGTGGTTGAACAGTAACTCCCGGGTGATGGTGCCCTGCGAAGGAAGAAGCTGACGAATTTCTGTTCACGGCATTGTACAGGTTTCATTAACTTGAGCAGAACTCTCTGCCGAGTCTGAGGAACTTAATGTTTGGGAAGACTGGCATCTCGGGAGCAGGTGTATGGAGGCCTGGCGGGCATCTGTTCGCACTGAGGACAGCTCCCTAAGTCTGCCACCCTCCATAAACATCACCACAACTCCTGCTGGTCATCTCGGTGTCCAGATGCTAAGGTTTTCGCTCAGAAAGGCCAAAGCCTGAGATCTGGAGACGCTATCACAGCTACAACGAGCTGAGTGCACATCTTGCACACCGCAGTGTAACCTTCACATACTAAGAACCTTTCAGGACATGAAGCTTGGGACAGCAGCTTCAGACTCACTGAGGAACAGCTACCGAATCTCATGGGTCTGATGCCTCATTTGAAAAGTGTGGATAACTGTCATAACCAACTACATTACGATATAGTCACAGGGTCAGTTAGCGTGTCACAACATTTTTCACCCAGAACACGTTACAGAAATGGTAGTTTTATGATGCATTATAGAAAAAAGTAAAGCTTTGGTCATGGTGAACAGAGCATGCAGAAAAGCTGGTTTCCCAGCGTGCAGCTCTTCACTGTTAACTTGGGAAGATCCTAAGCAAACTGAGATGCGTGGCTGCCTGAGCAGCTGAGGGGATTCCAGCTGCCCCAGCCAGCTGTGGACGGGGTCCTCTGAGAAGATCATACATGTAACATGCATGCAGCTCAGTGTGTAGAGAACGTACTTCTTTCCATGCAGCTCTGCTCTCGGACTTCTAGCAGGGATTCGAGGTTGAGTGGTCATTGCCTGCTTCGGTCCCCGACGTGCATCTCATGAGCTGTAAGTGCCTGCCCTCCATTGGGATGTTTTCCACCCTACTAATGCGAACCAGAGCACAGGCAAGACCAAGACATCTTTGCACTCTCTCCAGTAGGAGGGCTGGCTTTTTGTTGCAGTCAAAACTGGAAACAGATCTTCAAAACTGTTTAGAATCTCCACACTTCTGCTTCACACCATTAAACATCTTCCTACTGGCAAAGTGTTTTATTATACTTTAGCTATTTTATGTTCACTATTGAGCAGGCTGCAACAGAAGTGTCTAGTAAACATGCTGATATCATAATTTCTAAATTTCTCTAGCATTCAAGTTCTGTTTAGACCAGTGGACCCGATAGGATGAACATAGTGAAAGTCTGACACAATATTAATACCGATGAATTGAAGTAGGATAAAGTAGAGGGTGAGGACATCAGCTGAAGGCACCATGTTTTCCCACGTTCACTGGGCACGAAAGCACTGTCCATGCTATGGGTCTTTCTGTTTGTTCTTTTGTTAGAGTCTAGGATGCAAAGCATAAGGCCATCTCTCTCCATGTGCTGTTGGTTTTAGCTAAAGACAGTAGGCCGGGTAAGACAGACCAGGGACCATAGGAGCCGGAAAGAAAACCAAGTGGGCCCACAGCTGCAAGGTGCCGTCGAGATGTCCCGGAGCTTGAGGCCTGGCTCCAGGCCTGAGCAGCCTCTTGGACATAGGACTCAGCAGTCCAGGCTGCTGGGAAGTGTGAGGAAGTTGGAGCTAGGCCCGTCCCGCTGGAAGGGCCTCGGACACCAGCCAGGCAGCGCTGTGGCAGTGGTGTGGACACTTGCACAAGGGTCACGTGGACCTGCTCCTTCCTTTCCATGGGACCGTGTCGCCAGCATCTCCTGCCTTCCAGGAGCAAACCCCAGTTCACATGATGAGAAGCTGGCAGATGCATCCAGGCTGACATTCCAGACTGAGCACATCATCCATATTGGAAACCTTTCGGAATATTCTTGACGAAAGCCAGCCCAGGGGCTCCTGTGCAGGAATAAAAGATGACCTGTTTGGCATGGGGATGATGTGAATTTATCAAATGGGAGCATTGAGTACAGCCGTGGAGCAGCTGCCTGACTTTTCTAAAATGAAGCTTTTTCATTTGTATAAGGGGACAAATGACAACTGAAATTCTACCTCCTTTGGTTGCTATCGGTATTGGGTGAATTAACGTGAATATTACCTGGGAAACGTTCATTACATTTGGTCATTAATGACTGGTCCCCGTTGTAAATATCCTCCGGTAGCTGTATTCCTGATAGATTTCGGACAGTGAGTTCAGATTTTAAAGAACAAACTACATTTTAATGAGAAGTGCAGTGCTTACATGCACTCTAGCAGGAAAATACCTGAGCACAAACTTCAGATTGGACTTGGTCCATCAGCCCAATGGGCCGGAGGACAGCTGCTGGGGACCAGGACGGCCCAGCTGCTGAGCAAAAGAGCTCAGCTACCACGCTCAGTGGGTGTTGGGAAAACACAATTTGATCACGCCACTCTAAAAACTGAAGAACAACCGAAGACTAATGAGAGATGAGCTGGCCAGGGGCTGAGGACAGAGCTCGTAGCTCGCGTGCTGTCACGAGTGCAATGCCCACCTTGAGCCTGGGCCTGAGACATGGTTGGTGGGGGGGGACCCTGGACAATGGCTTCCTCCCCTGCAGATGTGGCTGGCAGATTTTAATATTTGTGGGCTGACTCTCATCTCAGTGACCTGGTAGAGTTAACAACCACCACGGTTTCTCTCACAATGGAAGTAAACATCTCAATATTTACTTTTTATGAGTTCAGAATTGTTCTCTCTCGCTTCAGTGTTTTCATGCCTGGTTTTATATTGGACGTAGCAAGCTTTCTGTCAGTTTTCATAAAGAGTTTGGCTTTTTCCAGGCAATTACCTGTCTGTGTTGCGGGAGGATTTGTGGCCTGCAGAGGCACAGATTTCATGTGGGGTCACAACGGTCACATTTCCATGCTGCCTCGCCCTCTAGGAATCAGGCGGTCACCTCTGATGGAGCCACGCTGTTGCCGCTGTTCACGAATGTGCGTGTGTGATGGGTGTCCACTGTTTGGGATTTGTTTCCTGATAGCAATCACCTATACGTATGCATGATTTTAGTCAATATGGAAACATGTTTAATGTAAATTAGAAATCTAATTATCTTCACCTAAGGGTATTAACTACCCCTGAAAGACTCAGGTGAGGCTGGGCAGTGACCAGTAGTTTCCCTCAAAGCGGAGACATGCCCTTTGTCCTCCTCTCTCTGGTCCAATCCTGGGCTCCTCTCTGTGACCTGATCCCTGGGCTGTTTCTCTGTGCACAAGGACGGACTGAGCAGGAGCCGTCCCAAGAGATGGCCTGGAGAGAGAGCCCTGGAGCCGTGGGACGTCGTCCTGGACGGTCTCCAGGCACGGAGACTGGAGAGCACGTTCCTTCTAAGCACAGGCTGGCATTCTGTCCCCTTCAGTCTGGTAAGGACGCTTCCTGTCAGAGCCAGAGGTTGGTTTCTGTTGTGTCTTCTCTCCTTAGAGGCCAGCTCCAGGAGAGGGACGTCCACTTACTGGTGAGAAATGTCACCTGGGTCACCTCCACCCCATCCATGGCCTCCAGGCAAACTCATTTGCACTTTGGTTATCTTGCTTTTTAGTCTACACTTAATTCATTAGCTCTCAAGGTCTTACAGAGCTGCATTTTTAAAAATTCTAAACTGGGTTTAAAATACTTTCCTAAATAATTCCTTATTAAAACTCAAGATCAAATATGAGGAGGAAACCAAGAGCTCAGCAGATACTGAACAAATCAAGGTCGCTGAGTTTAAATTTTTTTTTTTTTTGTGGGTACCGGGAATCAACCTCAGGACCTCACACGCCAGCAGGCGCCCGTGCCGCTGAGCAATATCACCGGCCCCTTTTTCGTATGTGGGTTCCGGGAGTCGAACTCGGGCCCTCGCGCTTGCCAGGCAGGCGCTTACGCCACTGAGCCATCTCACCGGCCCTGAGTTTAAATTTTTAACCCTGGGTCCAGAGATAGTTAAGAGGAAAAATCTCTACAGTTTTGCTATGTTTTAAGCATTTTTCTTCTCTCTCGCTCCCATCTTCTGTCACAGTGTGCCCTATTCTGTGGCCAGACTGTCTTGTACAAACTCACAATCAAGGATCGGAGTGTTTCCGTCAGCCTGACAGAAGTTAGCTACACAATATCCTCTAGGTGCCTGATTCTGTGCTTGGTTTCTTTTCCCTAAGAGGTTAAGTTGAGGAATAATCTTGGGGAATGGAGTTACTCTGAATTTTTTAAAAACATAATCATTATCTTTTCAATTAGCATAGAAAAATTGTTTTTTTCTATCTGGAGAATTGGTTCTCAGAATGAATATTATAAGCTTGCCTTATTTTGGAAGTTACAAGATGATAAGTCCTAAGATACAATTTACCACATGATGTATATAGCTATAATATTTTAGTATATACTGGAAATTTGTTCAAAGAATAGATTTTGGATGCCTCTTATCACCAAAAAAGGTAATTGTGAGATGGTGGATATATTAATTTGCTTGAATATTGTGACCATTTCACTGTGTATGTCAAAAGACCTTACCTATGTACAATAAGAGAGGAGAAGGAAGGAAGGAAGGAAGGGGGGAAGGAGACAGGAGAGGAGGCAGACAGGCAAGCTGACCAAAGGTACTTGTATTTTAAAAGTTATACTTTATGTGTAGTTAAATTTAAATTATGTCCAATAGATGCATATGCAATTTAAATGATCTTTAACATTGTAAATACACTTTGAAAAATGCCTACACTCTATCTTTTAAGACAGTTGGAGTCCCCATGTAGGCCTGTAATTTTGACTTAAATAGGATAAGTCATCTCTAGTCCTTAATTATGGCACAGGGCACTTGCTATACCAGGGTAAACCACATTAAAAACACTGCTTTCCTCTTAGGAAATGTGGCTTGGTCAAGTCTTTGTAGGCACAATAAATAAGTGAGAAACGAACAAAACAAAACATCAGTCGCCAGTGCTGAAACTAAGATGTCTGGGACCCTGGGTCCAGAGCTCTGTGAGAACAGGTGCTGCGCGTGGCCTGCCTGTCCCACAGTGTGACCGCACGGTGTCCCGGTGCCTCCCAGCCGCTCTCCTGGGTGATGAATGTGGGCGCCCTCAGACCTGAGGTGGCAAGTGCTCCATGCCCACATGAGTCATTCCAGTTAACTTGTCTGCAGGATCCGGCTGGCATTGAAGGACTAGGAAAAATGAGAATTCTGTGGTTTTCAAGCACAAAAAAGTAAAAGGAAGCTCTAGTTCTATAATAATTTGGCCATGATGTTTTATAATTTGATGTTTTAGCTGATAAAGTAACAATTGGGTTACCTTTAGGTTTTGATGCATTTCATAATATTGTACAAGTAATTTTTAAAAATGAAAAGTATAAATAATAATTCAGAATTACTTGCAAAATCTTGTCATGCAGAGATAACTACAGTGAACATTCCGGGGTGGCGTTATTTTAAAATAGTCCAGTCTCACTTTAAAATTTCAAAGAGCCTCAAGAGCAAAATAAGTAAAAACTCCCTACCTCCCACTCTCAGTGCCCCCTCACTCCCCACAGTTAACCAGCGTTTTCAAGTTTGGGGGACCCTTAAGAAATTCAAACATGTGTGCACACGTGACTTTCATAAGCACGGAATAATTTTAGCATATCATTTATAAATCAAATTATTTCACTTACAGGTGTTAATAATTACAGTTATATATTTATAAAAATCGTGGAAGAGTGTGCGGAGTCTACACCTGCTAAGGCCTGCGTAGAAGTCTTGCGGGTGCCATTGCGTTCTCTCCGTCGGTGAGCACGGCGGCCAGGTGGCCGCGCCTGCCCTGGCCGTGACAACGCTGGGAGCAGAGCTGAGGCCCAGGGCCGCCCCGGGCGATAGCAGCGCCGAGTTCTGACCCAGTTGTCGCTTACTTCAGAACTCAAGCACTGTAGACAGGTTCTCGGACAAGGAGACGCATCATCATCTTTTATATAATACTGCGGGACGTTCAAATGTAATACACCATAATTTAACCAATACCTTTTCATTTATATTTTAGATTCCTTTTTATTATTAAAAATAATGTGCTTTGAAAATTACTTTCCTAAATTACTAACAGTGGAATTACTGAGTTACTAAATTGTCTTCAAGAAACACTTTTTACCTTCCTATGATATTATAATTTCTTCTCTTTCTAATCTGAAAGTCCAAAAATCCTTCTCATTTTTAAAATTTGTATTTTCCTTACTAGTGAAGTCAAACATTTTTCTTTTGTTTCTTGCTATTTGCATTTGTTACTTTGTGATCATTCTGTTCTCTTTCCTATTTATCTCGTGTTAAAATCATCTCTTATACTTAGAAATAAGGAGTTATTTATAAATTAAAAGAGTATTTTTGCTTACATACCATAATTACATTTGCAGTTTATCATATTGTAAATATTATTTATGGCACTTTTTTTTTGTGGGTACCGGGGGTCGACCTCAGGACCTTGTGCACCAGCAGGTGCCCATGGCTCTGAGTGATATCACTGGCCCTTTTTTCGTATGTGGGTTCCCGGAGTCAAGCTTGGGCCCTCGCGCTTGCCAGTCAGGCACTTACACCGCTGAGCCATCTCACCGGCCCCTATGGCATTATTAAACCTGAAATTAATTTGTATTTTGCTAAGTCTGTCGATATTCTCGGGGTTTCTGCCTTTCGATGATGTTTATGAAAACTTCCCCACACCAAGAAGGAGACAGTTTTCTTCTAGTCCTCTTATAACATTTGTATCTTTAGGCTATATTAGTTTATTTGAATGTTTGGTATAAGATATAGAAAAAGTACTTTTCCAATTACTTATTTAGTATAACATTTGTTGAAAAACTCTTATTTCTCCAAATATTTGAAATAATAGTATTTATCATATGGCAGATCATATGTATTGGTAACCAAATTGTATCTGGTTATTTTTGGATTTTCCATTTTCTGTCAATTTTAAGGTCAACTCCTCAGCTTTTTTTTTTTTTTTTTGTGGGTACCAGGGGTCGACCTCAGGACCTCACGCGCCAGCAGGCGCCCATGCCGCTGAGCGATATCAATGGCCCCTTTTTCGTATGTGGGATCCGGGAGTCAAACTCGGGCCCTCGTGCTTGCAAGGCAGGTGCTTATGCCACTGAGCCATCTCACCGGCCCAACTCCTCAGCTTTTCAAGTACAAGTATAAACAATTAAGCAAGAAAAATGGTACAAAGTCTGGGAAGAAATTAACGAAACTGTGTTTGCACGTGGAATGATCAGATGTGCAGAAAAGTGTTAGTGGTGCAAAGCAGCAGCTTTAACAGGTTGTGCAGTGAGCAGGAAAACTTGAGCAAGCAGCTGGGGACGCGCTCGGGCAGCAGTGCTGGGCTAAGTGAATATCCATGTGCAGGGGCGACTGAGCCTTAGCCATGGCCCAAACGCATGAAAAGGAGTCCAAAGTCTATCTTATGCTCCAGCAGACGAATTAACGAAAAAGTCTGAGAAGAAAACATGCAAGACCTCTTGTGTTTGGAAGGTGATAATGACAAAATCAGTAAAGTAGACCATCAAAATTCTTCTCAAGAAAAGACACCACTGAGAAAATGAATGGACAAACCATGTATTGGGAGGAAATATTAACGAAACCCTTATCTAATCAAGAACTGGCATTCAGAGAGTACAACTAAACCCTATAATTCCATGAATAATTAATCCAGTGCAAAACTGGCAAAAGATTTCAACAATGAATGTATAAGAAAGGCTGATAAAAACATAAAAAAAAAAATGCCTACCACTGGTTCATGAAAACACACATTAAAACCACCTGAGATACTACTAGTCACCACAAAGGCTAAAACTTAAACAATTTGCTATACCACGTTCTGGCAAATCTGTGTGTCTAAAATCTATGGATGTAGGGAAGATGGTCCCATGAATTGGGAAGTAGATGTGCAGGTGGATTTGGATGTGAGGAAGCAAGTTTAGTGGGGAAGAATAGCAGGTCTAGGTTTTAGCACAGCATCTTCCTTTACAATTGTTTTCAATTTACTAATACAGTTTGAAATTTTTCAAAATAAAATGTTGGTGTAGTATAGCATTATCTCTTTAGTGTATGCTCCATTCCCACATCTCATCTTTTCCAGGATGCTGGGTATATTCACCAGCTTATATTCCCATTATCAAAGGGTATCATTTAGAGATCTGTTTGTTCGTTCAGAGTGTTATGACAAATTCATCAAATCCAAACAGTTGAAACGTATTTATACATTTTTAACTTTGTGTTTTTATTTATTGTTTGTTGCTAGATATTGAATATTTTGGGTTGCTTGATTGGGTACTCACTCATTTTTATTGTGATTGGTTCTAGTTATAAAATGTTCTCTTTTTTTTAAGAGTTGTCAACTAACTTTTATATGCTCAAGGGAAAAGCAGGTTGTTCTGCCCATGAACACCAGATGGAGGGGATTTTTGTCCAGTCATATTTTCTTAGTTCAGGAGTGACTGACTTCTTGGGCTTAGTTATTATCTGATTTAAGTTATGAATACTATAACCCCCACATGTTTTTTTAAATTTAACACTAGTGAGGGTTTAAAAAAATTAAGAACTCTTTAAAGGAGAGTTGTAGGGCTACATTGGAAATTAAAGAGACAATCAAAGAAAACTCATTAAAATGTAATATTACAAGTGCTTATAGGACACATTTTGTGGCAAAATGAACATTCGGGAGAACATGAATAGATTTTGCAACACAGTACTGTGTCTACGCAGTCACCAGTCATCTCCAAGAGTCGATGAAAATGATTAGCGTAGCTTCCATCATGGGTGGACACCAAGAAGCACAGCCAGGGGCCAGTGAGGTAGCTCAGCGGCATAAGCGCCTGCCTGGCAACCGTGAGGTCCTGAGTTCGACTCCCAGTACCCACATACAAAGAAAAGTGCCGGTGATATCACTCAGCGACACGGGTGCCTGCTGGCGCACGAGGTCTTGAGTTCAACGCTCGGTACCCACAAAAAAAAAAAAAAAGGAAGCACAGCCAGACAGATGCGACAACCAAAGGCTGCCAAGGACTTCTGCACTCAGGGCGGATTCGGAAGGAGAACCTGGCAGACACTGTCAGAGGGCTGCAATGATGAACAGTTTTTCAGTACAGAATTTTATATAGAGACAAGTTGTAATTTTCCTGTTCTAAGCCCAAGAGAATGCTTGGAGGACAGTATCTAGTTAAACTGCTTTGATGAAAGATCTCACAAGCTTGTTTGGTAGAAATGCATCTGACTATTGGCTTAAATTTCCCTTAGCCATTTTGAATTTTTGTACCAAGGGAATTATGCACAGATTTCCAGAGCCCGAGCTCTTCTAAAGTATGCTATTTTCTCTGTGTAGAAAGCTGTTGGTTGTTCTTAGCATCTTGTCATTCCTGGCTATGAGATCAGTGCTCTTGTTGATTGCAACACTTATTCATTTGAGTCCTGGAGTTTGCAAGGGGCATTCTTTGTACTTAGAAATAAAACCCGGTGCACTCGATGTGACGTGGGATGCCACCTCCACAAGCCCTCCCTCCCTCCGTCTCCCCCTGCTTTCTTCCCTCTCTTCACGGAGATGCCCAGCATTCCTACCTCTCTCTTTCCTGGCATGTGATGACTGCACGGTGCAGCACTGGGATTTAAGTTTGCTGTTCTGCCGCCTGCAGTGCCTTCTGGTCCTGTTGCCAATTTCAGTCCACACTTGGGGCTCTGCTCGAGGGACCATCTTCCCAGAAGGTTTTCCTTCCTGGCCCCGTGGTTCATGTTAAGTTCCCCACTTGCTCTCAGGAACATCTCACGTACAAAGCTGTACCCATTATGTGTGGACGTGTCCCTGCTGTGTCTCCTCTCCCACAAGGCCGGAAGCCTCCTCTGAGCAATGGCCGTATCTACTTTTTAAATCTCTCTCTTCCTACACCTATTACAGTACGTGGTACATAGTGGGAGCTCCGTAAATACCTTCTAAAATTGAATGCTCTCATGCATTCCTGTGCCTATCAGATAAGTCTGCGCTCCCGCGTATCTGTTTAGGAGGAGAGCAGCGCTTGTCTCCGTCACGATGTTTATGCTGGAGGGTGACCTCGTAGGTTTCCGCCTGACAAGCATTTGTGTATGAAAAATACACCGCATGTCTGTGGATGGCAAAGTCTTTCTACAGCTGGAATTCTCAGGCCTGAACCTGCAGGATACTAATAAGAAAATGGGAAAAACAAAATCATTTAGGTCACGGGAGACAGGGGACTATCAATCCCAAGTATTAAAGTTCGCTGGAAGACAAACATGGACTAATGAAAGTGGAACAGAGGCAGTTTAGGTATAGACAAGAACGTGACCTGCGTATTTCGGGGATTTTGGAAAACGCCATTAATATTATATATGTTACTGAGAGACTGTCAAATTTCTTTCTACATTAAAAACATTGGTGGCAGTTTTTTTCATCTACTTTTTTTCTAGAATGCCGTATTTTTCTGAGGCAGGAGCAGCCACTGCACTGGAGCAGGCTGCAGGCTGTCTTCTGTCGCTGTTCACATCCTGTGCCTGCACAGTTGGATTAGAGATGTGCGTGGAAGGCCCGGTCCCCTGCTGGACAGGGAGCCGCCGTGAGTTCTGGGGGGTTCGTTATCAGTGGTGATTTTAAAGCAAAGGCATTTGCTTTCAAGAATCCCACTGCTCATGATAAACTGGCTCTGTGAGTTACATATCTGGACCATTTCTTTGGGGGTCTGGAGAGAAGCAGATACGTGGGCGCGATGGAGGTGAGGAGGTTCGTGAGGGGACTGTCCACAGTGTGCACACAGGTGCCGGGGCTGATCAGACTCCAGGTACCTGACAGGGGACAGCGAGGACTGAAAGACAAAAGGCTAATTTCAGAATGCAGTCGGGGGCCGGGGGAGACTTGCTTCTAGTGAACGAGCTCACCAGTCTCCACGGTCAATTCATTTTTATTAGTCAGCAAGAAGCGCGGGGGACGGGGTCATGCGGCATTCGTGACACTGTTGAAGGAGATTTTGAAAAATAAGGAGCAGGTGCACTCCAAAGGCGGTAAAGGTTAAAAGGTGAGTGATCCCTTCTCCACACCTGGATGACTGCACAAGTTAATAGGGACCTAGCTGTCTTTCTACTGTCTCCAGTGGGTATTGTCCTGCCCCAGAGCACTGTGCTGATGAGCTTCCCCACGCACGGGCAGAAAACACGGAGCTTTCCACAAAATTTCCCATTCCCGAGGCAAGACAACACGGGCTTCAGGTCATCATCTTAACTCTTACACAGCCTGGTCTCCAACACACAGGAAGTCACAGGATGGTGTGTGACCCGCGGACCTGCGTTAAGTGTGCGCGCCCATGAGTTGTGTCAAGAATGCATGCACATGTGTAGTCAGCAACCCAGGCAACACTCGGAACAGTCCCCTTGGGCCACCCGGCCCGTTGTCATTAGCCCTAAGCCTGGACTGCCAGGACCACCAACCCGCTGCAGTGCTGCAGCTCGTGAGTTGTCTGTCCTTTGCGGCCATCTATTCTGGGACTCCTTGTAGGGGACGATACGGTGAGGAGGCTCTGACCCAGCTACCTAGGGATGTGTGGTGCTGGGGCGCAGCAGCTTTACTCCTCTGTTTCAGAGAGTCCGCCACCCCGTGAACACACGTCACCCAGAATCTCAGCCTTGGCGGAAACAAACCTGCAGGGTTTCCAGAGGAGCCCCCAACCGGGCCCCTGTCCTTTGGACATTTTACAGTTTTAGTTTTAAGCCCTGCATGGGTGAGCGAGTCCTGGGCTCTGTCCGGCTGGTTCACCGGTCTGTTCGTATTCTCTAGCACTCATCACATCGTCATGATTTCTACAACTGTGTAATAAGCCTTGCTAAACCAGGAGTTCATTTCCCCAATTTTGCTGTTCTCTTTCAAGATTATTTTAAAACTAATCCAAGACCTTTGAATTTGTAGATAAACTTTTACAAATGCTATCAAAAATGCCTGCTGGGATTATAATTAGGAAAGCATTAAACCCCCTGACCTTGCAGGTAGGTTGGCATCCTGAAGTAATGACTGTGTTTTACCCAAGAACATCGAGTATTACTACATTGATGTAGGTTTTCTTCAGTTTCACCATGCGTTTCGCTTTTGTAGTTGCCAGTGTGCCAATTTTTATGCATTTATTAAATGAATCTAAGTATTTTATGGTTTGGGGTGGTGGTATAAATTTTTAAAATTTTATTTTCGTATCTATTGTTTCTTAAAAATGGAATACTGATCTTGTATTCTGTAACTTTGCCAAAATCACTACTTTTCATAACACTTTCTGCAGATTGCTTAGGATTTTCTAGGCAAAAATTGTTAGTGTGTGTATAAGTACATGCAAAAATAACATACTGATACTTCCAGGGTGCATGGTTTACTTTCCTTGCTTTAACTCACTGACCAGCATCTCCAGTAAGAGGCTAAGGAGGAGGAAGGAGCGGACACCCTTGCCTCCTCCTTTGGGGGAGCCCTGAGGCCTTTGCTGTGGGGTGATTGTAGCAGGTTTCTCACAACAGTTCCTTACCACAGTTGCTTCTATTCCTAAGAATGCTTTTGCATCATAAACATGCAATGGATTTTGCCAAATGCTGCCTATGCATCTCTTGAGATTTTCATGCTGGCTTTTCCCTTTGTTTATATGGTGAATTTCATTGACATCATCAGTCTTGTGTTCCTAAGAAAAACTCCACTTGGTCATGACATATTTTCCTTTTTGGGGTGTGCTGAATTCATCTTTATAATTTTCTGTAGATTTTGTGTCTATGTTCATGAGAGCAATTGGTATCTGGTTTTCTTTTCCATTGATATCATTATTTGGGTTTAATGCTGGGATTGTGCTGTGCTCACAAAATAAGTAGGAAAATATTTTCTTTCTTTCTTCTTTCTTCCTTTCTCTCTCTCTTTCTCTCTCTTTCTTTCCTTTAGTTTGAATGGTATTATTTCTTCCTTAAATGATTGCAAAACAAAAGACAATTTTCTCTTAACATGGATTATATTTTCTCCGAGAATGTAAGTATTTTTACACGTTGGCTCATTTGAGTAGTCAGATCTTACTTAGTAGTGGAGAGACGATTCATAAAAAATACTGCTTATGAATTTTAATTATACCTTTTCCGTTTTAACTCATATCAAGAGTCCAGCAGTTCAGTCGCGGCCTGACTCATCGCTGATCTCGCACAGATCTCAGTGCAGCATCAGTCAGCATCGCTCCGCTGCGATGAGGCACTTGAGGAAAACAACTTACAGCAGGAGGGATTTGTCCTGGCTCATGGTTTTGGAAGTTTCCTCAAAGAAACCATCTACCTGCTCACTTCCTGCCTTTTTGGGTTTGGAGCTGGCTTAGCTTAGTCCTGTATCCAGCCACCCTTAGAACATCTCCCGCAGCCCCTGTTCTCCCATGGTAATAACATTTCTACAAACACTGTATGCAAAAATGAACCTGGAGCAATTACCAAGACTTAAGCCCTTTATCAAAAAGCTCTTAAGGATCAAGTTATAACTCTAAGAACATATCCCCAGTGAAACCAGAGAGAATGAAAAAATACGTCATCCTATCTACCTTTCATGGAAGTTTGATGTTGAATAAACTTGACGTTGCCAAATAATACTGTAAAAGCACCAATATGACGTGAGTTTAATATTGGAGGACTAAGATATTAGATCTAAAATTAAGCTTTTGGTTCTCCATGAAGTTGTGATTTCCACCTTGCTTGGTGGAATGAGAAGATGAGTCATTTCTGGGAGATGACTGGCAGTGCTGTGCAAAAGCGTCCCCGCTGCTGCGGAGAATCCCCATGTGCAAGTGACAGAGCACACACTCCTCACCCAGCAAACGCCAGCGACACGAGGTTGCATCGTCCTCTGAGCTGCAGCCCAATGGACCGCCTGACCCAAACCTTCCGCAGTAATACTCTTCCCTCGTTACAGTCTAGAATTCTGGAAACCCACTGTGTTTCAAAGGTGTTGTAAAGAACAATCTTAGAACATGGCTATATTTAACATTATGAATACCTTTGTTGGGACCCCACCACGTGTGTGTAAAGGGTAACCTAGTGAGAGACAATCAATCCTACCCAGGTATAAGCCTATAAAATGCTACCACGAAGAGTCCTACCATCAATAGGAATAACAGTGGTGTTGGTGGTAGCAGTTCCCAGAGGCACTGTTGGTTCAAACTCAGACAATGACTACACCAGTCATTGGGTTGTCCTTTAAAATGACCCAAAGAGGTCCTTTATAATCTGGAATGTTTTTAAGCACCCACACATAAAAACTGGGTAAGACAGCTTCCCATATCCTTGGAGAATCTACATGCAGGGAAATGTTTAAATATAAATAGATATGAACCATTAAGAAAAATACAAATATAACTACAGCCAGCCCTCTGTGTCTGTGTTTCTGCATTCACTGATCAAACCAGCTGCAAGTAGAAAATATTTAAGAAAAGTATATTGCATCCACACTAAACAGGTACAGGCTTTTTCTTGTACTTCCCTAGACGATGTAGGACAACAACTGTTCACAGAACATTTACATTGCATTAGGTATTATAAATAATCCAGTTAAAGTGAACATGAGGATGTGCGGAAGTTACAGGCCAATGCCACACCATGTACTTAAAGGACCTGAGCCCACGTGAATTTTGGTACCCAAGGGGTGCTAGAGCCAATCTCCAAAAGATGACTGTACATTTTATTTCTGGTACTACTCACCGGCCTCTCCCCACTGAGAGGTTAAAGAGAGACTATAAACCAATTCGGGAAAAGGAGATAACACAAACAGATCCTTACTTTTCCCTTTTGCTTCTATGTATAGTCTTCTATGAGTTTGTTTCCTGATAACTTGAAGGCAGATTTTTATTTAAGCTCTATGTAATTTCAGGTATCGTGAACCTTGCAAGCAGTATGCCTGCCCTGTTGTTATGATGTAACACATGGTTATTACTATGTATCTGCAGTTGCTACTATGCATTCTGCAGTTGCTACTATGCATTCACCCTCTTCAAGAGTTCCTAAGGGGTAACAGCTGTGTTATTTCATGCCTAAAAAAGGGATTTTCTATGATAGTAGAAAAATGGTATTTCCTTCACTGTATGTGGTTACTAGTAATCATTCTTCTTTTCTTTCTTTCTTTTTTCTTTTTCTTTTTTTGCTTTTTACCACTTTCTTTAGTAGTTTGTGGTTCATAATCCTATAGAGATTTTTTGTTCTGAAGTTTTTGCTTATGCAATATTTCTTTTTGCCTGTTGTTTTGATTGAAAGAAATAGCAGTATCGAAGTTTCCTCCATCTTCCTTTAACTTTAATATATTTTTCCTTGAAGTAACAAATTGTAGTCTGTTTGTAACTCCAGTAAACCAAGTGTTCGATCAGCAGCCATGTTTCTCGAGCATTGGGACCCTGCCTTCGGGGCCGGGCTGGCTGTAAACTGAGCATGCAGGCCAGCTCTACTTCCTGCGAAGCGAGACTTCAGCACTCCCTCTAAGGAGACAGGGCCCCCATCTCCCATCTCTCCCTCTCCTGGTCTTCCTCTGCCACCAGGAATCTTCACGAGGCTCTGCAGCAGCTCTTGGTTTCTCACGAATGTCTCAAAAAATCAATGAGTTTTTCAGCTATTCTTGGGGCATTCCAAATGCCAAAACAAAAGCAATACAGTAAACTGTCATCATATACACAGAGGAGTACCATGGAGTCCTCAATAACTTGTGTTTCATAAGCAGTGCCTGAAAGGAGCTAGCTGTAGTGGGGGAAATGAGAAATTCCAGGGAGCCGAGTGTTTCTGGGTGCGGAGTGGGACGGCCACTGTTTTCCTCCCTGCGCAGGCTGCCAGCTCCAGCAAGAATCAGGGGTCCGGCCTGGCTTGCACAGGAGTGAAAGGAACAAAGTTTCTGTGCTGGACTTGCACGACGTTAGAAACTCTGGAAGAATTCTACTGCTAAGGTCTATTTGCCAAATTTGGAGCGGTGCAGAAGTTCAGGGATAATTGTAGGGAATCGTGTTCCTGTGCTTCTACGGAATGAAGGAAATTAAATTCCACTTGAGGAACACAAGCTGGAACACACAGCTTGTCTCATCTCGGGACATTTCAAACTGAGAAGGACGCATGGGAAACCAATAGGCGAAACTCGAAACCTCCAAGGGCTGCAGGGCATTTAGAGAGAAGGGGCAGCATCCTGGGATTCTCCGAAGCAGAAGCTGGGGACAAGGCTGAGGAGCCCGGAAGAAACAGTGATAAACGGTTGTTACAAAAGCACCAACCCAGCCAGTGACCAATCTCATCCCACAGCTGAGGAGAAATAAGTGACTCTCCCAACGCGCCCTAGAGCCCTTGTATAATGAGAAAAGGGTGCCTCAAAAAGTGGCCAGCCAGAGCCTTTATGTCTCCTTAACGCACCCTGTGAACACACGACTACAATCCCTGCACGTGCGGAGAGGCAGGAGAATGTGGCCAGTAACCAAAGAACCAAGTACACAGACCAACGGATAATACAATACTGGATTTGGCAGATAAAGACTTCAAATAAAAATTAACTTATTGAAGAACAGAAGTACAGGTTCACTAGGTAGGTGAACATATGGAGAATTCCACCAGAGAATTAAAACTATGAAACATGACATTCTACAGGTAGAAAAAATATGACCTAGTTTATGAGTTTAACAAGAAAAACAGCCATGGAGAAGATTCTACAAATGTGGTTAAAGATAGCTCAGAATATCTCACCTGTTACCTCATTCATGTGTACAGTTTTATGCTTTCATATATCTTAAAATTAACTTTAAAATTCTAGTTTGTTTCCTTGCTTTTAAAAAAGATAAACAATAAAAATTATCTTAAATGGATAACTTGAGTTTTTCAGTGTTGTAAGCTGTTAAATGCAGGCCACACATTCCTTGAGATGAGCTTTGTCTGATTCCGTTTACATTTTCAGCCTTGATTTATTTCTGAGGTAACTAACACCGGTGAGAAAGTTAACGAGAAAGTCCGTGTGCTTTCCTATGTTGAATTTTTTGTTTTTCTTTACTCATCCATTATCCATTTATTCTTTAAACTTTTTTCGCTGAAAGCAAATTCTAGTATATATTTGACACCTAAAAATCTGTGTCTTTAGCCATAGAAAATCTGTAGAATCAGTCAAGTATGGCAATGCTGATATATTTTCTCCTCAGTTATGCAAGACATTTCAGGATTCTAAAATCAAATTTATCTCTCAATTTTATAGCACACAGTATATTTTTTTCAAAGCAAATAAAGAATAAATTTTATGTTATAACTGAGAACAAAATCCACCACCACTATGGGAAAAATTAATCAGGGATTGAAGTAAGATTATACCCATACCCTCTCCATGGAAGAGAAACTTAGTATCTTTGAGTTTGAGGCAGGATTTGTACTGATGTAGTTGAGAAATAAGAGTAGCCTTTGGTTTACCCATTACTTAACTCAGACTGCCTTTAGCCATCTAACTGTTACATTCAAAAACACACAAACAAAAACCTGGGTTGTATCATTTTTATATATAAAATTTGTATGAGTTCATACACATATATTTCTGAGAGTGACTTTTCAAGCTGTTTTCAAATAAAGACCAAAAACACCCATAAAATGTCTCGACACTTCTCCATAACTCCTCAGTCCTGCTCTTCGTGTTCTGTCACTTGGATCTTCTGTTCCTAAAATGTGTCTGGTTTTCTCTCTCCCAGTCCTCTGTCTCTGATTCCCTCTGCTCACCACAGGTGTTCTGCTTTTTTCTGTGCATAGTTAACTTCTATTCATCTATCCACTCTCAGTCAGGTCATTCTCCAAGAAGAAAGCTTTTCCTACCCTCTGTGACAATGACTCTTTTATAACAAACCCTCACGGTACCATGTCCTATGAGTCACTTTTCCATTGCTGGGACAAAATCCCTGACATACCCAGCTTGATGGAGGGCAAGCTTATTTGGACTCATGGTTTCGTAGGTTTCAGTCCATGGTCGGCTGGCTCCAAGGCAGAAACACCATGGCAGAAGGGCCTGCTTAAGTGAAGCTGCTGCTTACGGTGTGGAAGTAAGACAGGAAGAGCCAGAGAGAAAAGGGGATGAGGACAAGAGCACACCTCTCCTGGTCTTGAGTGACTCCTCTCCTCCAACCAGGCCTCATCTCCTGGCAGCACATTCTGCTATGAACTCAGTACTTGACTAATCACTTAACCCACAGATGAGTTTACCATCCCCATAGTCTGGCCACCTTCCCAAAGCCCCACTTTTGAATATTGCTGCATTGGGGTCAAACCCCCAATTCATGAGTCTTGGGGTGCACTTCATATTTCACAAATAGCACATGCATATCTCCTTCACACCTCTCAAGTCAGTTGTGTGTTTACCTAATCAGTGCGGGAACTTGATTAATTCTTCTCTCTCCACCGTACGATGAAGTAAAATTTACTGGGAACTAGATTGTGTTTTTTTTCTTTACCACCAGTTCCCCAACATCTAGCAGAGAGTGGTCAGTACAGAGGACTTGATAAATGATGACTTCATCTTCTTACATCATTGAAACTAACTTCATTCATCAAGCCCCTGCTGTGTATCCAATACTCCACTCCAGGCTTTATGCATGGGATCTCAGTTGATTCTCATACTTGGAGTGGTGCATATATTATTATATTTCTTAGATACACTCTGGGTAATTGCCTTTATTGAAAATTAAAAATCGGTGATTACAAATAGAAGAAAATCACTAATGCTTAGACACTGCCGTTTCCAAGGGGAGCTTTTCTCTGGATGAAGCACACACTTACTCGTGCATGGTTGGAGCTTCCGGATTCCCTAACAGTGCACGTGCCTCTGCAATGCTACTTTAGTAAAGTTACACAAAACCTTTAGGCTGTTGCAGCTTCGAATGTTGGTTTTGGCTAAATGATACTCCTCCCAAAAGTTGACTTTTATTACTAGAAAATTGAAATTTCTGCATCAAAAATGAGAAGATACCAGATGGATCCCATTGTCTATCATAAGTACCACTCTGTGCCCCTCTGAGAAGCTCATTTTCTTTGCCAGTGTCTAGGATCAGAGCAGAATATGTAGAAGTGGCAGGCGAGCCCATCTCCTCCTCTCCCAGAAATAAACTCCCTGGAGCACAGCAGGCAGAAGGGCAGGGCGGCAGTGGGTGTTCAGCTCCCTGTTTGTGCGCTACTGAGAATTTCTTCTCCTATAAAGTAAGCCCTTTGATGGTACCACTTTTAAAAATTCAATTTATTTTAAAAGCGCTTGCAAAAAAAGCAGCACCTTCATGCGAACAGTTTGCTTCTAAATCTTTAATAACTATTAGGAAAATGAGTTCCAGAAGTGGTAACTACTTCAGGGGGAGTTATTAGGAGATTTTAGGAGTGCATTAGGGTACGGAACTGGGTCTGCAGAGGCAATATGAAACAGAAAATTGAAGCAATTTTCTAGATATTTTGTGCAAAGGAAAAGGAGATAATGAAGATAATTTGATAAAAGTTGATTATTTTTAACACTAGGTTTGTTATCATGAGTCAGTGTCTGTTGTGGCAAAGTTTAGAAGGCCAGGTTCAGATTGCGTTTTCATGAAAGGGACAAGTGCCACCATCACCAGCTTCCCTGTGGACTCTATTCCAGAAGGCCATATGATGGCCATCCCATTTTAGGAAGAATGCTGCAAGTGATAGAATTGATTTAAATAATTTGGGCAAATAGGAAGATATTGAGTCATATTTCAGGTAGAGGGTTCTGTTTTAGTAACACTTTTGCATCTACAGGAAATGATCCTACCAAGCTGTGTAGGGAGGCACTACCTCTCCCCAAGGCAAGATTGCAGAGTCATAAGTAAGGTCAATTTTTTTAGCATTCTGGTCTCTTGAGGTGACTGATTTCTCGGAATTAGATGATACTCTCACCCCCATTGCTATGAGAAGGAAACGGACTCAAATTTATACAACCAGTAACTTGCAAGGCCAAGACGCCCATCACAGAACTTACAGCTATGGCTTAAGGAATAAGTTTTATTTAACAAAAATAATTAATGTACATGATAAAAACTCAAAGGATCAAAAGACCACATCGTACACTCAGGTTCTGAATCTGTGGATTCGACCCAATGTGGATCGGAGTTATGCCGGGAAGACTGTATCAGCGTTGAAGCCATATGGGCTGTTTTTCCTGTCATTTTTCTTTAAACAATACAGCTTAACAAATATTTAAATGGCATGCCCATTAATTCGTTATTGTCAGTAACCAAGGGATGATTTGAAGCAGACAGGAAGATATTCATGGGTCATCTGCAAATACTACGGCATTCTACTGCGAGGAGCAAGGGACACCCATGGAGTTTGGTGTCCACACTGCAGATGGGGATTTGGAGCCAGTCCCCGGGGACCCCAGGGGTGGCTGTGATAATGTACGTCCCTCAAGCGCCGCTGGGCGCACATCGCTTTTCCTGAGACGATCCATTTCCTTAGGGATCCTGCCAGTGGAACTCTGCACCGCAAGCATTTTTAGGTATGTTTTCGTCTATGTAAAACAGCAAGTGATGGAAAACCTTATACCCACTCTGTCTCTATTTTAAAGATTTTTCACTTAACGTATCATAAAAGTTCTCCCATGCTGGCAAGTAGAGGGCTGCCTCTTATTTCTAGGAGCTCTATAGCATTCCATTGTTTATCCTAAAGTCCACAAGGCAATGAAGTTGTTTCTCATCCTGTTCTGTTGCTAATAATTCTGCAAAGGCAACAGCCACACTTGCCGTAGATTTCTACATGTGCCATTTAGTGGTGCCATTTTAGATATGTATTTTGTGTATAGCACATAATTGCTATTTGCTTTTTGACCCAATGTTAAATTGTTGAAATACCAGGTCTTGTTCTATCACTTTCATTCATTTTGACTCCACTTTTTATGATCTATTGTCTTTCCTTGTGTATCTGTCTATAATTTATTTCAATGATTTGCAAAGGTGGTTTTATTTTAATTGTAATACAGTGTATTTATTTTCTGAGGTATGACCTATATCTCTCTTATAACAAGCAATGATAAAATCAATTTAGTTCACATTACTTTGGTCCCTCAATTTTTCTCTTCCCTATTGCCCAACTGTAGTTTGATTATTATTTTACCTTCAAATGAACTTACACTGCCATCCTTTTGCTTGGCTTTAAATGCCAGGCTTGCTCTTGGGTATGAAACCATAATGAAGGGAGCAGATTCAAGCCGCCATGCACCTTCTAGGTCCCTTCTCTTCCCAACTGGCGCCCGCTACAGCATTTCTGTATGATAAAAGCTAGCACTACTCATTCTTCTTCAATTCTAATGTTTTTCTTTCTCTGACACTTTAAATGATTTAATATTCCCCCTTAGTATTATGCAAGTGTTTTTTATTCTCCTCCTGATTAGTTAAGATTCATCCTCTACTACAATTTCCACAAGTCTCACATAACTATTCCAAACTTTTAGAAAAATGCTCATTTATTACCTTTGTGATTGAATAAGACCTTCAGTAGTTTATTAATCAAAGCTCGGTGCAGGAAAACAAAAGCCACGGTATAGAAATATTTTGTAGAATAATACACAATTGTGCAGTGGTGTTGTGGAAAACTTGTGCCCACGCTTGCTAAACAGCAGAAAGCCAACCTTCAGAGCCTGTGCCTCCCGAGTTGCACGTGAGCGTGTGAGGTCAGAGAAGAGTTATTAGAAATAAGAACCAGATCTAGAATGAGCCCGGGAGGGCCAGTTCACTCTTCCATCATCTCACTCCTGAGATAAACCCAGAAAGGAAGATAGTGCGGAAATTAAATTATCCGAGAACAGTACGCACTATCTGGGAATCAAGATTCAAGGTTATACTTTTTTTCTCAACTTATTAGCAGTTCCACATTCTGCATGTTAGAGTGAAGGATTCTAAGGATAAAAGCCTCCTTTCCTCCTTTATTGATAATGTAGTACTTTATCTTTAAAGTAAATAATGTATGTCTTTATATTAATCATGGAGTCTTCTTTTATTCTGAAGTATGGTGTATCTTTAACATGTTTTAAGCCTTCATTTAGTTCTAGAGAAAATTAAATTCATACATAAGTTGTATTGTTCTGCTTTCTTGTGGCTGGTATAAAATATCCAGCACCCACGACTTCAACTGGGAGAGGTTTACTTGGCTCACAATTTCAGCGCATTCAGTCCATGGTCAGCTGGCTCCAAGATAGGAACATCATGGCAAAGGGTGTGGTGGAGAGAGCTGCTCTCCTCCTGGCAGCTGGGAAGCAGAGCACAAGGGAAAAGACCCAGCAAAGGATGTGCCCTGAGGAGGAGTGCCCAGGGACCAGCTCCTTCAGTGGGTCCCTGCCCCACAGCACACTCGGCCGTGAACATGAACACCGGGACACAGACACCTCGCCAGGGGACTGCAATCCAGTCAGGTCGACTGCAGGGTTTGACTGGCACAGATCTTTGTTGTTAGTCCTTTGCCTTTGGAGAACTGATATGCACAGATGGGCTCTCTTTTCACTACATCCATGCATAGTTTTTATTTGTAATTCTTTTGCACATTGAATTTATTTCCACCTTAACTTGCTCTCCTCTCAGTCAGACCCCCCTCTCTTTCTGTACTTTCTTTGTCCTACTCATTTCTCTGAGGGTCATTTTCCTCTTCAGTTCCTTTCTTCTTTCATTCTCCTTGCCACTGATTAACATCTGGAAGCAAACTCCTGTGTCCTCTAAGCCCTTGAACGTTTCCTGTGAGCTCTTGCATTACAAGAGCGATTGCTTTCTTATACTTCTTGAATTACTTCTTCAGTGTAAGACAAGGTGTGCATAAGAATTTTCATTTCTTATACTTCGGTAAAATTCTTGTGCTTGCTTTTCTTTTTCCTTCTCTCCTTCACTTTTGTATTATGTTGGTGCCTATCTCATGTCAGTTTATTACTGCTGTTGTCCTGATTATTTGATCTTTTTAAGAGATGAGATTTTCCCCGTCATATACTGATGGAGGGTGGTCCCTGGCGAGGGTCGATCCTCCACTGTGCACGAGAGGCACCCAAGGACGCGGGCTGTGAATGTGGGGTCTCTTTTCCCTGTTGCCCTCCCCGCTCCAGAGGGCTTGGTGGCTGCCAGGCAGTGCAGCCCCAGTCCTGCAGCCTGAGTCCCGGCACCCTCTCCTCACAGTGCTGCCTGGGCAGCTCCTCTGGGGGTTGTTCCTCGATTTACTCTATCATCACACGGTGTCCAGGCATTTATTTCACCATTCTAAAGTCACCGGTGTCACCACGTGGTGTGGGGTTGTCTAATTTAGGTCACTGCGTGCTGCTGGTCTCAGAGATTCTTACGTGGAGGGGGAGACTTCGGCTTCTCACTCTGCCTTATTTCACCCTTTCTGCAGTCTGCTGCCCTTTCGCACACGGGAGTGTGATTTGGATTATGGGTAACACCTGCTTTTATTTCAGACCAGGCTCAGCTCCTCTCTCTCGCTCGCACACACACACAATTACTTTTCACAGAAAAGAGAAGGGACAATGATACTTACGTTTCATCCATTTTCAAAACAGAAAAGCAAGCGACTCAAATGCCATTCTCTGGCTTACGCTGCTACACTCCACTATCAACGACCCAGCACTGTTTTTCTAAGTAATCCACCATCTTAGATTCGTTTTTGTCACAATGGAGTCTTCAGGTACCTGCCAAGCTGTTTTGTGTTCTACTTTAAGTACTAAGATGATATGTGGAAAATGATAAAGAGGCAAAAGATTCAGACTTTTAGGAGAACGGTTTTCATCAAAGTAGGATCTTAGATATCTCATTGGAAATCAGAAATTTGGCCTCAGAGCCCGCCGCTCCCTGACTCCGCTCTTGGAGAAACCTGAGGACTCAGGGAACAAGTCCCCGCTCCCCGGTGCTCGTGGACACTGCTTACTGAGGAGGAGGATGGCTTCTTTCCATCCAAGTCCTACGCTTTCCACTTCTGCTCCAAAGCCTACAACTCCCCACCACTTTCTCTCTCTCTCCCTCTTCCTCATCTGCTTCCACACTTGAAGCTTCCATCCCAGCAGAGACAGCTGTCGCCTCCCTCCCTGTGCCTGCCAAGAACTCCAGGCCCAGCCCGGCCACGCAGACCGGGCCGCCTGCTCCGGGAAGCGCCGCTCTGCTGAGGAGGCACGGAGGCCTCGGCTCCTCGGCCCAGCCCTGCCTTCCCTCCAGGGGAGACCAGCCCCTGCCGAGACTTCCCTGCCACCTGACCAGCGCTGATGGCCCGATGTGCACATCCGGACTTGATTTCCCATTCTCACCTGAGTCTCCTTGATTTTTAAGGAACCACTAATGAGGTTTCCCACAAACACAAACAATCTTTACAAACAATAATTTTTCTCCTTCACTCTATTTTCACAGACAGAAAATAGTCTTTCCAATCTTACCTTTTATCCGTCACCGCCCTCCTCCCTGGTCCGAGGGTTTGAGACGCTGCTGCAGCACCGTCAGATTTCCGTCTTTGCTCACTGATGGCGCAAATCCTCAGAGCGACCCTGATTTCAGTCCACGTTAACAGCACGTCCGCTAGGGTTCCCGTCACCGCCTATTGTCAGTCTCTTTCCAGCCTGAACGCATTTCACACCCTGCTCTGCATATGTGAACAACTTATCACTGCCTGCTCCGGAGCTTGGTTCTTCTCTTCTGATTATTGCAGAATATTTTTAACTCATCCATTAACCCACGGAGGAAATACCATGCGGGAGAGGGTGGGGTCGCGGTGGGGGATGTTCCCGGTGACCTGTGAATAAACCGCTGAAGGTGAGACCCAGAACCAAGCCGGGCCTGGAGAGGACCTGGCCAATAGCCAGCACAGGGGACACTCACAAGGAAAGGGATGGTCCTTGTGCTTCCTGAGCTGCACTGGGCCACCAAGGTGAGCTGTTCCACAGCTGGATGCCTCGGGGCAGGGTTATGTTCTTAAGGTACAAAAAGATTTTTTAAAGTATGTATTTTTGAAAGCAACAGTAGACATTAAGTATGAGATTTAATGACCAAGAAGGAACCAGAAAGCAGAAATCCTCGGTGAAACGCAGCAGATGATAGAATCCGTAACCTAAAGTCACTACCGTGTAGCTGTCATCTTTCACCGAATTGTGCATTTCCCCGTTGGCCTCGCACGCATAGGATGTTGGGTTCTGTTAGACTTCGGGTCAGCGGACACGCTGTGTGCCCCTCGCAAGTGTTCGGTCCGTCCCCGTGATCTCGGGGGGGTACTCCGTCCTGACGTTCTCCAGGCCGAGTGCTCCGCAGATGACTCCTGGGGAGAGAAGAGGTGGATCTCGTGGCCGGCAGCAGGTCTGTGCACCACATCTCTGAGCGGAAGCCTGTATGGGATGCAGAACATAAGTAGGAAGAGTAATCACTGGGTAATTCAGTGATTTGACCTCTACCATGCTGAGATTCCTTCCCATAGTAGCTTTGGCATCAAACCAAGTGCTGCCAATGCCATACATGGACTTGAAGAGTGCCATGAGTGTGCCGTGTTTCTTCCTTCAGTAAACTGCGTGGTGTAGCCAGTGTTGTATGTTTTGACCCACGAGGGTGTGGTGGCAGGAGGACAGGGCAGCCGGAGAGCACTCCAGGCCGCCGTGTTCCACAGCTCCCAGCTAAGCCAGGCAGGTGTGACCTCGGCTCCTCCTCAGAATCCTTGAAATCCTCTGCTCTTTGATTTTCAGTTTCCATGATCTTAGCTGCTTGATCTCTTCCTGGCCTCTCTGAATCTTCCTTTCAGCAATGACGAGCAGCGTTGTTGCACCGAGTGGCACAGTACAAGTGCGAAGACATTGCTGACAGCTGCAGTTGGCTAAAATTATTCACGTTAACCTGTTGTCTTTGAATTCATGCCTTGCAGGTGAATGGGTTTAAGACCACTGCAGAGCTTCCTTCCTTATAATTGCATCTGATTTGGTCCTCTTACTGCTGAACTTGCAGGAAGTGGACCAGTGGCACACAGCTGCCAGCTGCCCGGGGCAAACTGGTCTCTGAAGCCTAAGTCTTCAGCGCTGAGGTATACAGATAACAGGAGGAAAGATCCTGCACCCTGAGGAAGGGACTCTGCAGTGGAGACCCCCACAAAAAGCGTGCTCATGAATGAGGGTAGACAGCTCCACAGCTGATGAAATACTAAACAGACCTAGCAGTACATAAAAAGACAACATGTTATGCACAAAGTGGTTAATTCTAGGGCTGCCAGTTTGCTTTAACAGTAGAAACTACACAAATCTACATTAGTTAAAAAAATGAAAATTACATGAAAATTTAAATAGATAATGTAAAATCATTCAATTAATATTGAAAACTCATGATTTTAGAGAAAAAAATACTAGCAAGTTAGAAAAAAAATCTCGACTTGATGAACTTGAATAACAAAAATCTATAGGAAATCCCATGCTTAATGGTAAAGAATTAAAATATTTAGCCAGGAATGAGAAAATATTGTCCTGTATCATCACTTCCATTCAGCATTGTTTTAGAGATTCTAAACAGCATCATAAAAAAGAGAAAAAATTAGAGGTATGAGGTGTGATGTTTGAAAAGTAGGGAAACAACTTTTATTATCTGCATATAATATGAAGATCTACACAGAAAACTAGAAAGAATCTTCAGACAAGACATTACCTTCAATAAGTATGCTTAGGAAGGACACTGGATAAGTTTACTATGCAAAATTCAATTGCATTTCTATTATAAAAGCATTAGAAATGTAATTGAATAAAAAGGAATTCATGATATTAATAAGAATCTAAGCACTATAGGAATAAAATGGAGAGTGGATGCCATTTATGAAAAATGTACAATTTGATGGAACTCATTTAAGGAGACAAATAGATGGAGAACTGTGCCATGTTCATGGATAGGATGACCAAATGTAAACATACTATCGCTAAATTGGTCTACAGGTTCAGTGTAATTACAATTAATATCTTAACAGGTTTTTAAACTTCACTTGAAAAACTTATCTAAAAATTTTATGTAACACAAAGTGTGAAAATAACTAAGACAGTTACTTTTTTAAAAAAAGAAGACCTTACCCTGTCAGACCTACCAGATATGAAACACATTTTAAATCCAGTAATTAAAATAGAGTAGTGTTAAAAAAAATAAAGGAATATTATCACAAAATTGAGGCTAGTGATTACTTCTGGAAGAGAGGGGAGAGAGAGGAGATTAGAGAGTGTCAACAACGTTAGAAATATTTTTTGTGCTAAGCAGTAAAAATACGAGTTATTGTTATTCCATTACGTGTCAACTACATGAATACACATAAATCATTTCATAACAAAGCAGCTTCGATGATACCTTAACATCTGCTGTATTCTTTCGGCGCTGTCTCAGAGGATGCTTCCGAGTGTTCCCCTCGGCCCGGAGAGCACCCTTCACCAAGGGTCGTGGAGGACACGACAGTCCCTCCAAAGTCAGTCACCAGGGAGGTGACAGGGAAGAAATTCTCACAGCTGAAATTGTGGCTGACGTTCTGTGGATTTATGGGTGCCACGGATTATCTTAGACACTCTCTCTAGCTGAAATATTAAAGTTGCTTCTTTGAAGGGAGTAAGGCATAATTTAGTTTTTGATCAAGGATTTGCTGTCTTCAAAGAGAGCGGACCATAATGAAATCGATGATGTATAAAGTATTAATGCGGAACAATTGTGAATTTGCGGTAAATATTCAATCTTATGAATACCATTATGCACATCACAGAAACTTAAAAATTACCACCTAAAAATATTTATGATGATGATTTTTCAGTTTTCCCCCGTACTAGTTCCTACCTCTCCTTCATGCGTGTTCACTGACTACCCGTTTTCCCTGCTTGGATACCCTCATAGGGGTCTGGCCCCACCCCTCCAATCAACTTAACTGAGTGTTCATTGGCATGAGTAGAAGTTATTTTCCGTGGTAGCAGGAGTTTGGATTTTTTCCATTGAATTATTCTGATCGAAGACTTACTAAGTTCTTGAAGCAGTTTGGCAAGACACAATGTTCCTAGGAAACTGGCTAACACCTGGGATGCTCCGTCGTCCCGTGCAGAAGTGTAAGTGGCTGGCGATGGCCAGGGCAGTGCGGACTGGGCCGCTGAGTCCCTTAGACGAGGCGGGGCATCCTCGCAGCAGGGCAGCAAAGCAGGAGGCGGGAGGACAACCATCGCGATCCGGAAAGGGCTGCGGAACGGAACCGCAGGGCCAGGGCTCCGGGTCTGTGAAACCGCTCTGGCAAGATCACAGCTCGTGATGTCGGAGTCTGAACCCCGGGCCTCGACGTGTGCGCAGCTCCCGGCCTGAAGCCCCGCGCTGGGCTCGTTAGAACAGAGCGCGCCCCGCAAGTTCCCACAAAACGCAGGTACCCGACCGGCGAGGAGGCTCGGTCCGGATAAAGAGCCCGCGTCACAGTCCCGCCCGGCGGTGCACGCGTTGACCAGGGACCTGGTGACCGCGCCGAGGACGACGGGGACGCGGGGCAGAGCGGGGGCGGCTGCGGCTGGCGGGAGACGCCGGGGGGCAGGCGCCGGGCATCGCGGAGGCCGCTGGCGCGGTCCCGGGGGTCCGCGTGCCGTCGGGCGGTCCAGTGAAGCCCCGCACACGGCTCCGCCTTCTCCAGCGACGGCTTTAAACTGCGATGTGCGCGTTTTCTCCACCCGGCTCGGTCCCCGAGGCGAACACCAACCGCACCGCGGGAGGACGCGGACGGCGCTGAAGCCGCTGCCGGCTCGGAGCTCCGCTGTCTGCGTGACCGCGGCTCGGTGCTTCGGCGCAGGTTTTAACCTGTAAAAGGACAACAGTAGTTTCGTCTTATATAGTAACTGTTTGGACTCGGTGTGTTCACGTGTACGCATGCACAACAGCATCTCCAGCATAACACGAGCTCAATAATTGTGGTTATTTTTCTTTCGAGTTTGTAGCTTACATCACTTATTTTTATTAGATTTTTTTCTTTAAGTTATTGTTTATTCATTTGTTTTTAAATTGGTTTATTTTAGATAATGATATCGGTATATTTTAGGTATATTTTGGTATGTTGGTATATTTTAGGTAATGATAACATTCATCATAGGGAATTGGTGCCTGTACACGATATATCTTGCTTCCTTTTTTCCCCCATTCTCCTGCCTTCCCTTCAACTTCTCTTCCTCTCCTTAGAAACAAAAGCTTTGTTTCTATTTTTTCCTTCTATTCTCTTTTTCCTTTTCCCTTCCTTCTCCCCCACACTCACTCCCTTGTTCCCCTTCCCGTTTGAACATTTTCTTCCCATTTCCCAATATCTATTATACATTTTGTTCCTTATTTACACTTTCAGTTTCTCACACCAGAGGAACAATGCAATATTTAAACATGTGTGCCCGATTTATTTCTTTATGGCAGAGTAGAACTCCATTGTATATAAAAAAACAAAACAAAACAAAACATCTTCTTCAGCCGTTCATTGGTTGATGAGCATTTGGGCTGTTTATAAGTTTTAGCTTTTACAAACTGTGCTATAAACATGAATATATACGTACATAAATCTCTGTGGTACGATGTTTTTAATTCTTTCAGGAAGATGCCCAGAAGGGGAATAGCTGGGTCGAATGGAACCTCCAGTTTTAGTTTTTTGCGGAATCCCCACACTGACTTCCACAGTGGCTGCACCAGTCGACACTCCCACCAACAGTGGACAAGGGTTCCTTTCTCCCCACAGCCCCACCAGCATTTGTAATTGGTTGTTTTCTCAATAATAGCCATTCTTTCTGGGGTGAACCTCAGTGTTGTTGTAATTTGCATCTCTTGAATGACCAGTGATGTTGAACATTTTTTCATATACTTATTTGCCACTGCTACTTCTTTATCTGAGAGGTGTCTATTTATTTCAGATGCCCATTTTTGGAAAGGGTCTTTAAATTTGGGGGATCTGATCTTTTTGAGTTCTTTATATGCTCTCAATAGTAATCCTTTGTCTGAGGAACAGCTGGCAAACATTTTTTTCCCACACTGTGGGTTGTCTTTCCACTCTGTTGGCGATTTCTCTTGCTGTGCAAAAGCTTTTTAACCAGATGAGATCCCAGTTGTTGATTCTTTGTGATGTTTCCTCTGCAGTTTTGTTCATAAAGTCTTTGCCTATACCTGTGTCTTTAAGAGTTTTAGCTATTGTCTCTTCCAGCAGATTTAGTGTTTCTTTTTTAATATTTAGATCTTTGATCCATTTCAAATTTAGTTTAGTGCATGGTGAAAGATATAGGTCTAAATTTAGTCTTGAGCAAGTGGAAAGCCAGTTTCTCTAGCACCATTTATTAAAAAGGCTTTCTTCCAGTAAAGTTGTTTGGCCCCTTTGTCCAAGATAAATTGCCTGAGTGCGTTTGGAGTTGTTTCTGCATCTTCCAAGATCTGTCCCATTGATCTGCCAGTCTGTTTTCTTTTTGTTTTTGTTTTCATTTTGCCAGTACCACGCTGTCTTTATCACAGTAGCTTTGTAGTATAATTTCAAGTCAGGGATTGTGATGCCCCTTGCCTTGCCTTTGTTGCCCAGAATTGCTTTTGCTATTCTAGGTCTCTTCTTGTTCCAAATGAATTTTAGGAATGTTTTCTCTAGTTCTGCGAGGTATGTTATTAGTATATATATATTTTTTTTTTTGTGGGTACCGGGGGTCGACCACAGGACCTCGCACGCCAGCAGGGGCCATGCCGCTGAGCGATATCACTGGCCCTTTTTGCGTATGTAGGTTCCAGGAGTTGAACTCAGGACCTCGCACTTGCTAGGCAGGCGCTCATGCCGCTGAGCCATCTCACCGGCCCTGTTATTAGTATTTTAATCAGGATTGCATTAAATCTGTATAACAATTTTGGAAGTATGACCATTTTCACTATATTGGTTCTTCCTACCCAAGAACAAGGGATATGTTTCCATTTTTTAACATCTTCTTTGATCTCATTTTTCAGACTACTGTAGTTTTCAGTGTAGAGGTCTTTTACTTCCTTCATTAGATTGATTCCTAGGTCTTTCTTTCTTTCTTTCTTTCTTTCTTTTTTTTTTTTTGGATGTTATGGTGTTACTGAACAATTCAAGGTTGCTTAGTCATCCAGCCACCCCTGCAATATTTATTGAGCAGCCTCTTTGTGCTAGGTGTTATTCAAAGCACTTGGGAATAAAATGAAGATTCCTGCCCTCAGGATGCAGGAACTATGGGAGCAGGAAAGGTGCAGCTGGGTCAAGGACGCTGTGGGTACTGAGTTCAGGTGAGCATGGAGAGGGGACAGTGTGGGCTAAAGCACTAAATAGGCAGGAAAGATGAGAAGATGAGCTTTAGACACAAACATATATGGGCTATACACAAAGGGCCCTGAACTAGAGTACTTTTGAGTTCTCGTGCTTGCTTTGCAAGAAGTAAAATCTCACTGTGTTATTTCACGCCAGTGTGTTTACATTTACAGACCGGGGGCCCTCTGTCCAGGTTGGTTTGTCTGTGTAGACAAACACTTCTTGGCTTGCAGTGGGTAAGTACCATATCAGATATTGAATAAATGGAAGGAATGCTTGTTATAGCCTAGTATATTAGGAAAGGGAAAATTATTTACTAAACTATATTTAGTAAATAACTAGAACAAAAAGTGGTAATTTTTCTTGTGAGTGATTTTGTTTGAAAGTTACTTCTATTTTAGTTCTTTAAATTAGCTGTCTGTTGGTAATCTGGTGATTAATTCTTCCATCTAACAAGCATAATCATGAATTAGGATTATGTGCCCTAAAATATTTGTTTTTGTACTGAAATGCAATGATGTATTATAAATTACTTCATGATAAGAGGTTCAGGCATGGTATACAAATCTACTTTTAAATTTACATACTTTGGTTTTACAGAATTCAAAGCTTCATAATTACACATATCAACATTTATCTTCCGGAAGAGTTTATGTGTCTCTTTAAAGTCAAGAAATAGCTCATTTTGTGCTCTCCCTGTAAAGAACTGGGAAAGGCCCCATACTTCCCCCCTGCAAGCCAAGAAGTGAAACCATCACAGCAGCCTAGATGGTGGTAGAAGCCACCAGCCTCCCAAGGCAGAGACAAAGGGTTTTATTAGTCATGGTATAGCAAGCATCATTAGCATCATACGTGCACCAGGTACCCCAGTCCCCTAGGTCTCACAGGGTGACGTGAGGTGGAACCTTAGGTAGATACAGGACCTGCATCCATTTCTGAGCTTGGAAAACCACAATCTCTTAAAAGCAAATGAAGCCACAGGCTACCTCCCACAGAGACCTCACAGTATACTGATTGGCAGACCACTGTGTCTTCTATTCCACGGAAGGCAGTGAGTGACTCCATGCGAAGATGGACAGAAACCCAAGACACTGAGGAGCAATTCTGTTAGTCTCTATGGCATCTAGCAGTCTAGGTAGCTAGGAGGAACCCAGTCAGTATTGAAGTGAATCAGTTTGCCTGGAGAGTCATCTCAAAAGAGACAGAATCGAAGTCATCACTACACTTTACATGACAATTTCCGGGTGTCTCTGTTTTGAATTCCCTTTCTGTTGAATTTCTGAGAAAGGTACTTGTTTTAAGAACTCGGATATTAGTGGGAAGATGGTGTAGAAAGATGAAACAGCCCAAGTCAATCAAAGGTGGAGATGAATAGGAACAAGGGAATTAATTCAGTCAGAGGTTACAGATGATGGGAGTTTCTTACTGGGATATTAGCAATAGTTACAGCTAGAGATTTGGTGGTAAATATTTTACAACTAATTTTCCAGTAAGAAGAAGATCGACAAGAATGAGGAAGAGGAGAGGGAGAAAGATGAGGAGAAAGAGGGGAAGGAGCAGACAGAAGAAGGTGATGGGGAGAAGAAAGAGAGGGAGCAGGGAAAGGAGGAGAAAGGCCCTAATTTGTAGCATTTGCCTATGCTCCTAATCTAAGTTACCCAACTGTGGCCAATCACAGTTTCTCAGTGTGAGATTTTTGGATGTGGACAAGGGGAAATCTGTGTACTGTCTGCTCACCAGAGTTGTGGGGACCAGCACCAGGGCATCACTGGTTGTGTTGTACAAAATGAAAGTAATCACATGAAAAGTGTATTCCCCTCAGTCTCGCCTTTGTCCCAGCGTTCTCTGTCAACGTGAACAGGGTACTGCCTGCAATGTTGATAAGGTTTCTTGGAATACACTGTATTTGGAGTATCTCACCTTAGTTGCTTTTTCTACAGAAAAAGGGAATGAGTTTGCATCATAGCTTCTAGCCCGTGAGCAGGAAAGATCAAGATGCAACCTTAGTTTTCACCCCCTGAAGTCTGCTCCTTCCTGACACATTGCATTCAGGCTGGAAAGTAAGAGTCAGGAGGCTACTTCCCATCAGTTTATTCACTCCTGAGACGCACTTGTTTTATAGGGATCAGTGGCTCAAGTGCTTGACTTGTACATGGAGACAAAGTGACAAGTTGTGATTCCAGGAACTGTTGTGTCCTGTGACCAGCACTTGCTGACTCATACAAGGGTGCTGCTTTTGTTCTCTCATTATCATGCTTGCAGTTTATAAGAAAAAGTTGGCATGTGTTCTCTTTATCTTATTTTCACATATAGTCCCTGGCCTCCTTCTCTCTGGTACTGTTCCCCTGCTCTGTGCTTCCCAGCTACCATGAAATAAGCAATTTTACCCCACCACACACTTCCACCATGATATTTCTGTCTGGGAGCCAGACAACCATGGACTAAACCTCCTAAAACTGAGCCAAATTAAACCTCTCCTCCTTTAAATTGTGGATGTCGGGTATTGTGTTTCAGCAACAGGAAAGCTGACTAATACAGAAAATTGGTACCAAGAATGGGGTCATTGCTCTGACTATAATTTACCACATGGTTCAGAAGCCTTTGAACTAGTTTGGAGGGGGAGTTTGGAAAGGTTTGGAAATGCTGGCTTGAGAAGCTCCAGAATATTATAAGCAGGGCTTGCAGAGCTCAGAAGACCAGAATGCTGATAGGAATGTGGACAGTAAAGGCCAGGCTCAGGAGGTGTCAGTTGGAAACAAGGATTCCATTAGCAGTTGGACTAGAAGCCATATGTGTTACACTATGGCAAAAAAAAAAAAAAAAAATCTTGCACTTTGTCCATGTCCAGAGACTTTGCAGGAGACAGAGATTAAGGGCAGTGGACTAATGGATATGTTGCAGGAAATTTCAAAGCGGCCTAACATTCAGGCTGTAACATGGGTATTGCTGGCTGTTTTCAGCATATGTAAAGTTGGGCCAAAGAATGTTGTGGCTGAAGAGATTAGCATCACTTAAAAAAAAATACTTTGTACAGGGCCAAGAAGAAAAATGCCTTGAGGGCATCTCAGGAATCAGCAAGACCCCACCCACCACAGGCTTTCATGTGCAAAAGTGTTACCTTTTCTTTTGAAAAGAGTCTCTGGGCCTCCTGCTCTGAAAGGTTCCCATATGAAATTGGTTCCCCTGGATTCATTCACTGTGCTCAGCCATCCAGTCACTCAGAGGCCACTACAGCTATGATGTAAGGGGGCCTGGCTACTGCTTCTGCTGACAGCAAACCTGAGCATCATTCTTGCAATGCTGGTTTTACTGGCATGCAGTGTGCAAGAGTTGTAGAATCAGGGAGGCCTCCACCAGGATTTCAGAAGAAGGTATGGGAGGCCAGGCAAGGAGCCCCTGAGACAGTAGTGCATAAAGCTATGGGAATGAAGCCACAAGTGCAGTGGAGACCCCAGAGAGTAGGAGATACCAGCTAATTGGAATATATTTCAAAGAAAGCTGCAGGCTATGACTGGAGTCAGCCCATAAGAGAAACCTTGTGGGCTACAACTGGCAAGGCCATGGGGGTGGGACCACCCAAGCTCTCTGGTACTCAGATTTTACTACCATGTGTCCCAAATGCTGGGCATGAAGCTGCAGGACTTAAATGTTTGCCCTACGGGGTTTCAGTTTTGCTTTGGTCCTATTCTTTTCTATCCCCTATTCCTCCCTTTTGAAATGGGGATGTTTAACCTGTGCAATTGTACCTTGGAATTTTATAACTTATTTTTTATGTTTATAGAGGTTCACAGCTAAGCATTTGTCTTGTGTCACAGAACAGACTGTTATTTGGCCTTTTGAAAATTGCTGAAATTGTTGAGACTTCAGGGAAGGGATAATTGTGTTCTCAGTTGTTCTCAGGGTAATTATATTACCTAGATGAAATGATTAACTTGTTTTTATGCTTATTTGGAGATTAAGGGAGGCTTTAAGGAGATGTGTTTGGTGTCAATTTGATCAAGAGTAGAAGGTGGTAGTTAAGCTTGACTGAGTCAACTTGATTGGCTTGGGAGCTCCCTAGGGGGTTAGTAATGGGCACTTCTAGGTATGTGTGGTGAGTCAAGGAGGCCCCAGCTTTGGTTACTATCTGTGGTCCCTGGCCTCCTCTTCTTTGGCCCTGTTCCATGACTCTCTGCTTCCCAGCCATCATGAACTAAGTATCTTTGCTGTGCGAAGTCCTTGAATCCCCCCTATCATGAGCCAAATTAGACCTCTCCTCCTTTGAGGTGGTGGATGTTGGGTATTGTGTCTCAGTGATGGAAAAGCTGACTAAAACAAGTTCCAATATCAAGATTCAGTGAAAGAAGATGGCAAAAAGATATGTATTAAAAGGTGCTGCTTAAAGGTGCTAGGTAGAGTGGACAAGTTCTCTCTCTCTTCTACCTCAGTCAGCATAGCCAGATCCCCTATATTTGTATAGCTTCCTTCCTTCCCTCTTTATGCCCTAATTAGATCTATGTTTGTTTCTTTGGTTGTTTAAAATATTGAGTTTAAAAAATGTTTCTATCATACTAGTTTGACATTTTATGAGCAGAGTTGATTGCACATTAACCTAAACATAGATGGATTTCTCTTTGTTTAAATAGCTGTAAGTACTTTTTGGTTGGGTTTGTGCTTAATAAGGCACAATCCCAGTTCTAGCAGCTGTACCTGAAAATGCAAAGCATACACATTAGGGATAAACAGTGCTTATTCTCTGTTACTCCTCATTGCCTCGAGGAGACAAAATATCCCTTTGTTAAGAATATAAGAAAGGGTGGGGGTGTACAGATGTGATAAAAAATATAGTGAATATTTAAATTAAAAACATTATTATAGTAAAGAACACATTGCCATGACTCCCCCTCAAAATACTCCCCCTGGCTTTGAACACACTTATCCCATTGTTCTTGCCACTTTCTGAAGGAGCTCTGGAAGTCTTCTTTCCTGAGTGTCTTTAGTTGCACTGTCATGGCTGCCTCGATGTCCTGAATTGACTCAAAACATTTACCTTTCATGGTCATTTTGACTCTGGGGTCAGAAGTCACACAGTGCGAGAGCTAGTGAATAAGGTAGACGAGGATGCACTGTAATGTTTTTATTTGGAAAAAACTTCCATAAACATTTCATCCATGAGGTTTGACAAAAATACAGTGATTGCTTAAATTAAAAAAAACATGTTGCAGTAAACGACATATGCCATAACCCCCACCCCCCAAAGTACACAGAATACTCTGCTTTGCTTCCAACACATTTATCCTATAGTTCTTGGCACTGTCTTTTACTGTAGGGGGTTGTGAAAAGTTTAAATATTCATTGTATTTTTCAGTCATGCCTTGTACCTTGGTGATAGAGGGCTTGCCTAGAATGTGAGGCCCTGGATTTGAGCCCCAGCAAACAGTAAAAACAATGTCTGCATTAAAGAAATGATGTTTACTTGTTTTCTAGTTTTCAGAGAATCCTGCTGTTTAAAACAATAATCTTCATTCTAAATCCTGAGGCAGAAAAGAAAATGAGTCTGTAACTTTCTAATTACTGGACTTCCACATGTGCGTGTACACATTTTAGTAGGATATGCTTAAAAAAGGAATTCCTATGCTCATTAATTTTCTTATTTATTTACCAAGTAACATGTAAGGTTCCATACTAAATACTAGAGATGAAGAACAAGCTGTATCTCGTTCCTGTTTTTGAGGAGTTCATGATCTAGGGGAAGTCATCATAAGGAAATAGCTAGCACAGTGCTTAATGTGTGTCCTAAAAGGCCTGAGCTGAGTACAATAAGAACGTGGTCTGGCTGGTGCTTGGGTATTAAACAAAGTCATTACACCCCTGCAGTTGAGTATTGGTGACTTTGTAAGCTTCTGATCACACACAGGACTCTGGGTAATCACTCCTTTGAGCACCTGCCATGATTTTGTAGCAGACAATCATCGTGGGACTGCCAAGCATATCATGTAATCGTGCTTGAAACTTTCAGAGTTGAGACAGTGTTCTCTGTTCCGAGACACAGGAAAGCCACCCCCTTCTGACTCCAGCTCCCATACCCAGGGCACAGCGGCATAGTGGAGCTGTTGAAGGAGAAAGGGCATCAGTGGTCAGAGGCAATGGAAAGTGAGTTTGCTGCTGCAATGTCAGTACTCTCTACCTTGGTGTGCTCGAGCCATCGAAATCCCTGAAAGACTCATCCCCAGGTTGGCGAGTGATTAGAACAGTACCCACTGAGTATTTGTTTCTAAATTCAAACGTTCACTCTATCCTAAGAATTCTGTAATTCCCCTTAAAATAATGCACACCCATGGAATAGCAGGACTCAGTTGTGTCATCTGTGAACGGGGCTCTCCCGGAGACACACACAGCAGTGTTTTCTTCACTCCTCATTCATTATCTTTGAACGAGCAGACCCTGGAAGGCCTTTTGTGGCAACAGCCAGCAAAACTAAACCTACCAGTCCAGTGTGTCTCAAGTCTGAGCTGAACCTTGGGTGGTTTTGTGTTCTGCTCAGCATGGAACTGGAAAACTAGAAATAAAAGGTTCCAGGAAATACTGTCTGTGAATCAAAGAAACTCGGGCTCTGAAAAATCTTGAAACGCCCAATAGCTCTAGCTTCTGCCATTAGGTATTGCTGGCTTCCATTAGTGATGGGAAATGCATTCCTAATAACTTCAGGGTTTAAATATGCAGCACATTTCTAAAGAACAGTAAATTAAAAGGCATCAAAAGCTTCAGCTTTAAGAAATGTGGTTCTTTGCTATTGGATATTTGATTGTAGTTAATGACACTTAAGCACAGCCTATTAAGAAGCTGGTCTTTCATTAATTATGAATGATTATACTTCACAAACTATATGTAAATTGATGCTAGTATTTTCCAAAAAGAGATTACTAAGGGAATTAGTGCAAAACAAGGAACATGCATAACACAATTTCCTATTTACTACAGAAGTTCAAAAATTAGCACCCTAAATTGAGACTACCCAGCATAAATTTCAATCCATGGAAAATTGTTTTTAAATAGTAATAATAGGTGCTTAATTTTAAGAAAGCTTAGGAGCTGCATTTTTTATTTGCTTTCTGTTCTGTAACATAGGATAATGTCCGAGGTTAATTTAGAATACATGTAACATTACAGGAGGGCTAAAGAGGGCTTTGGTATAGAGAACTGCAAGCCTTAGAGAGCACTCTATTGTCTACATGATAACCAGTGTGTTAATGCAATGAGGAGCTACGTATCGCGATGGAGTTGTTACACGTTAATCCTGGCACCTGGGGGCCGGTGAGATGGCTCAGCGGTGTAAGCGTCTGCCTGGCAAGCGTGAGTTTGATTCCCGGAACCCACATACGAAAAAAGGGCCGGTGATATTGCTCAGTGGCACAGGTGCCTGCTGGTGCGCGAGGTCCTGAGGTCGACCCCCGGTACCCACAAAAAAAAAAAAATCCTGGCACCTGGCACTGTCACCAAACCTCACGAAGAAAACCTTCCGCAGAGTGTTAAAGATGGCATTTATGTTTTCACTTATTCAACTTGCAATAAAATCATAGGCCGCTAGGTTATTTCTCTTGTATGAAAGATTTTTAATCATTAGAAGTATAATTTGCCATCCTTTTCCCAGCAGGAATGGTTATCTTTCCTATCCTCCTTATCTCTTTAAAAACTTTAAAATGACACTAGCGTTTCTAAAATAATGTAAAGATGAATTACAGTGTATCAGCACTTCTGAAACCACATTTCAAAGGAAGCAGGGTTTGAAAAAGCTAAAAAGTCTTACCAAAGTGTCAGGGAGCCGCACGGAGGTCTAAGAGGTCACATGGTCAGGAAGAGAGAAGTAATTTAGGAGACTGCAAAGCCTGTCTTTGACAAGGAGACCATTTATTCTTTAAAATATTATAGCAGTTTGAATTGGGAATTTTACCACGGTTCATAAAGTAGAATTGAGAGGTTGGAAAAGAAAGTGTTGAAGGCGCCTGAGTCACGATCCTCATTAGGACCAATTAAGGAACCCAGGCTTACTTCAGCAATCTTGTGGACCCCCCCCCTCTCTCTCTCTCTCCTTCACTTGTCCTCAATCCATCACGAGCACACTGGTGTCCTTAAAAACATCACTTTCACTGAGTTAGTCTCAGGGCTGAATTCCAGATGGATCGAAACAGATAAAGAGAGATTGGTTGGTAAAAAGTCCATGAAAAGAAGTTATCCCGTGGCATAACATCATAAAATTCACAACTAATCTATGCCATGATCCAACCCAGAAGACGAGAGAGATGGGGAAAGGGAGGAAACTGGCAAAGCTTGATCCCTCTTGGAATCAGACAAAAAGAGGGAAAGCGCAGGGCTGCAATGGTGGCTGAAGCCCTGAATATTTCTAGTGTGGTGACAATACTCGGAGTATCTTCGATACTCTTCTAAATTCCTTGTAGCTCAGTTTCCACATCTCTAGATTATGAAGATGTTGGAATATATCATTTCTTAGGTTTCTTTATTCTAAGGCACAGATTTAACATTTGAGGTCTCTTTGTGCGAGCAGCAGTAATACACAAAACAGAGAAATCAAAAGGAGACGTTCAAAAAATGTGGAGGGAAAATAATTGGTTCTAAAATGGATGTATTTTAGATGGCTGGAAAGTGCTGGCATGCTTGTGGAAATACTCAAGAACATTTAAAAGCTGTGTGCTGGTCTTCTCTGTGTGCTGGGCACTCCGCAGAGAAGGTCCATGCCTTGCCTACATACACATATTCGCTGTATGAATCCAGGGACATCAAGATGGAGAAAATAAGGCAGGGTGAGAAAAGCAAACATTGTAAGACTATGGCCAGCATGACATTCACAACTGCATTACACAGGCCGGGATGAAGGAGAGGAAAGGTGTGAATATGCCATGCCCAGTTTCAGTTTCATTTTTCTTTTGCTTCTTAAGCATGAACACTTTTGTTCTACTGTGCATCGATTTATATATATTTCCATACAACTGTGGTCTCCAAACTTAAGCCAATTCCTTCATCTCATGCTCAACCACAGAAGTAGTGACATCTCCAAGACAAGAGGAAGCAGGGCCGTCATGTCTCCTGTAGTGATGGCAGCTTTGTCTCCAAAGGGTTCCTGCAAAGAGCTCCTCAGGGTTACGAGGGAGAACTACTGTGATTTTCAGGGAAGAGAAGCATCCTACTTCAGTGCCACAGTGAGGAGAACCCAGGATTTAATGGAGACAACATGGGGGCATCTGCAGAGATTCATGATGTGGAGGAGCTTTATTCTATGAAGTGTGTTTCTGTTTTAAGACCAAGCTCAGTGTTGTGGATTGTATCTAGATGTCCGCTCATGAGCTCACAGGTGGGGCTTTGGGGAGTGACTGGATCATGGGCAGTGTGATACTGGATTAGTCCACTGATTGGTTTAGCATAGTTCTGGGCATGGAAGATGGACTTTCTGAAGAGGGAAGTCCCATCCTGGGAGTGGGTGGCACCAACCAGTAGGCTCGTAGCGTGGAAGGAATAAAAAGGGAAAGGAGCAAGGCTTGCTGCATCCTGCCTGCTCTTCCATGGACTGTTTCTCCTCTGTGATGCCCCTCTGACATGCTTCCCTGCCTTGGAGCCAGCCAACTATGGACTGAAACCTCTACAAACTGTGAGCTAAAATAAATCTCTCCTCCTTTAACTTGTGGGTGTCAGGTATTTTGTCCCAGCAATGAGAAAGTAACTAAGACACTTAGAAATACATTGTGCAGAAATACGCTGAGCAGAAAGGGTTGAGAGCCTATGAGGCCCAGAGGAGCTGCAGGGAGTTGAGGCTGCTGGAACAGGAACTGGAAATTAGAAGAGAGGAGACAGGAGAGGTAACCATACCTTGCTGGAAGGTAGCGGGCTTTGTCCCATGTCTTGTGTGCCATCAGTGATACAGAATATGAAAATGACACATTTAAATCTGCATTATAGAATAACCAATGATGGCAATGCAAAGAAAATGAGCTGGTGAAAAAGCTAAGAAATTAGGTAAGATCTGGAGTAAGGCATTAATAGTGTTCAGAAGAGGGGCAGGTGCCAAAAATTCCATGTTTCAATAATTGTGCAACACACATTTTTATATATCATAAAAAGTTGAGATGCATGTTAGTAACCAGTGGTGTCTTGAAAATGCTGACCGCCAGGTGACGTGCGTAGGTGTTCATCATCTGCGTACTTGCAGACTTCGTCACAAGCATCCTGGGACAGCGTCACGTGTTGACTGTTTTTATAGGTAGCACTGCCAGACAACTGCAATGTCTTAATGTCTCAACTAAAAAAAATCTAAGGGCAATGCAAGGGAGGGTAGGTCCTGTGCGGCCCTTTGGTGCCCTTGACAAGGCTGAGAGCTGGCAGGGTCGTGGCCCGGCACACAGCTGTCTGCTTCTTGGAGTGGAAAGACGGCGAGGGTCCCAGTGCTGCCTGATACCGCCTCCATCAGCTCTCGGTGGTTGAGGAAAGAGGCGTTTGCAAAAGTCCCAGCATTGACAATTCTGACTTAAGAGTGACCCAAAACTTGGACTGAATAAGAAGCTTGAGGTGTGCCAATTTTGTCCAAATTTTCATATTCCTATGTAGGCAACAATGATTAATAATTGATAGAAATTGGTGTCATGGATTAAGTCAACTTTACAGCACTCTAAATTCTAATGGCTAAGAAGTCATAGTATCATGATTTAATTGGGTTTTTCACAATAGCACATAGAACAATGCTGCATTTTACGGCAGATGGTGTCTTAGCTTTGGCAAAATGTGGAATCAAACAGTCTTCAGGAATTGGTGATGAATTATGTGTGGTGAGTGAATCATCGGTTACCAGGCATGAATATTCATCGAGTCTTGACAAGAACAGAAAGGGGGACAGCAGAAAACACCTTGAGTAACAGTAGTCACCAGGTGAACGATTAAGTAGAGCACATGACCAGGAAGTTGTGTTGAGTATGTATCAAATAAATAACGCTAGGCAAAAGAAGAATAGGTTTTCTTACGTTTACCATTAAATAAACAAACACGATCAGCTTTTTAAGATGTTTGAAAGAGAATACAGCAATACTAAGGGAGAGGGACTTGGGATGAGTCACAGTGAATCTTTTATAACACTTCAATGTTCCATCATGCTACAAAAGATTCAGCACATAGCCTGCGCCAACAATTGACTGAGAAATAACCAGAAGCAGTATACACTGGTGTTTTAAAAACTATTGTTCTATTGATTTAACAACTCTTTTGGATATAGACAGAATCTACACATTTTCTGATTTCTAGTGCGCATTAGCTATTCCATGAATATTAGCCAATTTGCCATCAACCATTTATTTGTGGAAATAAAATATCTTCATCCTATATTCAGAAATATCTGATTTTTGAAAATCTGCTTCATAATTTCTTTTTCTAAACCATTGTAGCTTTGGTTTATTATTAAGTTGGCAGTTAAAGTATACACCTTTATAGTGTACAACATGATGTTTTGAAATATATGCACGTTATGGAATGACAAAACCAAGCTAATTAGTGCGTGCATCCTGCCACACAGTTAGCAGGGTTTCTGTGAGAAGACCGAGCATCCGCCCTGGGCATCTTTATTTTCGCTAGTCCGCATTTGCGGTGCACAGTGATTGCGCGCACCATGGGTTGGTGGGTGCGCTTTTCCTTCCCCTTCCCTCCCCTCACTCCTCTTCCTCCCCATCTCTTGGTCCCCTTCCCTGTTACAGACAAGTGTCTCCCTGCTAAAGACAATACTGCACGGTCCATGCAGAGCTCCTGAACTCGCTCTTCCTGCCTTGCTGAAGCTTCCTGTGCTGGGATCCACATCTCCGATCATGCCCACATCTGTCACTGACCCAGCTCCTGGCAACCACGATTCTCCCCCGAAAGCTGATGAGATGAGCTGCTTTGCATTCCTCGTTGAAGGAGATCAGGCAGTGTCTGTCTTTCTGAACCTGACTTAATTCACCTAACATAATCTCCTTCCTGTTCATTCAAGCTGTCCCAAATGGCAGGGTTCCCTTCTTTTCAGGACCCGGACAGTATCACACTCAGTATGTCCCACGGTCCCATCTGTGGACACTGAGGCTGATGGCTTGACTGGCTGCTGGGACTAAGGCTGTGACGAACACGGGGGTGCACGTGCTTTGACATAGCGATTTCCCTTTCTTTAGATATCCACCTGGTGGTGGATTACTGAATCATCTTGTAGTTGTATTTTTTAACTTTTGGAGGAAACTGATGACTGCACTATTTTGCTTTCCCACCGATGGTGTGCAAGGTCTCAGTGACCTGACCGATGCTGGGTCCCTCTGTCGTTTTGACCTCCTGGCAGTATGAGGGTGTCTCACTGTGGACATCTCACTGGTCCCTCACGCTTCGTGTGGCTGAGCATTTTTTCACAGTCCAACCTGGTTGTTTTCACATGCCACTCCGCTGGAACCATATTGGGGTCTTTTACGATGTGCATGTGCATCCAGCAAGTTATCAGTTCTGTTTTAAATAAAAATAATAATTAACCTTTACTTAAATTAGTAAAATCAGCCTCAATATCCTTTACCCACATATCATATTTCATAAAATTGTATCAGATATGTCCTTCTGAGAATGTGTGTTGTGTTTATTTGGTAACAGGGTGATTAAGTGAATCTCAGTCAAGATACATTAGATTTTATTGAATTCAGGCAAGTTTAATGTTACCATGAAAAGAACAAAGAAACAGAAAAAGAAAACCTATCAAAATGTTGAAATTATCACAGTGAAGGGTGTAAATTCTAAAGGCCTCACCACAAAAACTGATGGATGAATGAGAGGATGGAGATATTAATTAGCTTGAGTCAATCATTCCACATGGTACACATGGGCCAAAGCATCACATTGTACCCCATAAATGCACACTATGACTTGTAAATTAAAACTAATATTAATTTTTAAAATTATGTAATAGGTTAAATGTTGAATTAGGACACACCTTGCTAATTTCTCTACAGGCAGATGTCCGCTGTCAGTTTTATGTGACACCTGACTCCATGCTTCCTCCTGCACTGTTCTCCCCTCTGGGCTGCTGTGATCCTCGTCACCTTCTGAGGGGAGCTCTGGGGTTCCAGAGAGGACGGGGCGGGCTGGGGTCATTTCCATGGTGAAGCAAGTGACTGGGGCTTCTAGCCTGAAGACAGAACCCTGTCCAGATGCACCAAAACACATCAGACGACAGCTCCCTGGGCCCACCGGGCCCTCCCGTCCGCAGTGAGACCCGCTTTGCCCTTAAGAGCGGGGGTTGGGATGCAGTGACCCTGCAGTGGAGCTCAAGCTCGTCCCACTCTGGTTGTGAGACCCAGGCCTGGAGAAGCTGTTTGACTTCGGGGTCATGGAATGGAAAGCAGGATTCATTGTCAGTGCCTGCTCATAGGTGTGGGTGATCCTATGGGATCATCCAATCATACAGGCAGTGGGGCACAGTAAGCCGTAGTGCATGGATTCGAATCCTGCCACAGCCACTTCTAGGCTGTGCCTTTTGGATGACTTTGAAGCATTCTGTCTGCATTTCCTTATTTCTAAAATGAAGGAAACAATTGAACCTATATTTCATTGGATTTTTTAAGAACAAAAGAAACTCTGTCAGTGTAACTGTAATTATGAGCATCATCCTCACAGCCCGCTGCGTACCACGTGAATATTCGCTGTCTGTGGCTCATTCCTCAGCTGTCGTCAGACCCATCTTTAGTCCTGCGAGCTGCACGGAGAAGGACCTAAGTCAAACTTCCTCCTGGTCCGGCTTACTTTCCGAGTCCTCGTCCGCTGCAGCCCGTCTGCACGGCCACCTCTGACCTCTCATCACTAAGCCCAGGCAATTTCTCCCGGATTTAGCTGTTGTGGGTGAACTTGATCTCTTGACTGGAAAGCCAGTGGTTCATTTCATGATATTTCCAGTCTTCACCATTTTTAATTCAATCTTTTCCACACCCCTCACGATTGGCAAGCCCGTCGGTAAGCATTACAAAGTGTGTCTGCATTGCGTGGAGCTTCACAGCATTTATCTGGTGCTCCTGTGTTTGTGAGGTGAGGCCAGCGGGCAGACTTTCCTTTTCAAGGTCTAGATGTGCACGAAAAGCTTCACTGCTTGGTGAACAGGCTCACAAAAATGCTTCTATACTTTTTACAGTAACGATGCAGGTGTAACAGGAAGGTGGAACCTATCTGGCTGAAGCTTTAAGCCTCTCTGTGGAGCTGGTATTTTTGTTGCAATTTTCCAAATTAAAAAATTTAAACGAAAGTTCAGTGGAATTTTGGATGCCCATCCTGTAACTCAGGCCACCAACTCATGGTGCTCAGAGCTGACCTGGGCCCTGGCACGTCCGTGCCGCGAGGAGACTCACGTAGGGGAGGAGTCTCGGGCCTGGAACACGCGCGTGCGTCTGACTCCCGCATCTGTGAGCAGAGAGGCTGGCGCCAGGTTCAGGTGTACTTTGAGAATCTGAACCAAGTTCCCTGAGAAGGAAAACATAGGAAATAAATTATTATTGATGGGAAGAAAATATACATTTATGTAACACTTCGCAGTTTATAAAGTCGCTTTCTCCGTCATTGAGATTGAATGGGTTTCTTTACATAGCTGTGAAATTATGTTATTTAGAAGTCAAAACATTTCACAGTGTTGACAGCTGGTTAGCATGATGTGCCGTGTGACAGAAGAATATTTATTAATGTACCCTTTGTACCATTATTAATACTGTTCACAGATGGGAGAAGGAGAGACTTTCTCCGAATCACAGCCTGAGATTGCAGCAGGGAGACTGGGCAAAGAGCCCGGCCCCAGCGTGTGATGCGGGGTTAAGGAAGGTGGAGCTGCACGTGGGAACAGCTCGGGGCAGCAGGAAGGAGCCCCTCCAGCAGTGACCGCAGGCTCCGCGTGGACAGGGGTTCGGGGAAATCAGTGACTACTCTTCCCCTTTCCCAGCCTGCAGTTTCTTACAGTGCAGAAGAGCGTCTGAAGTTCTCACCACAAACAGGACGATGAGGTGAGGAGGCGAAGGGTGTGCTCACTGCTTGATGGAATCTTCCACAACGTGAATGCAGATGTGCACAGCACTGTGCAACCCACAAATATACACAGCCGTTATTTGTCAACTAAAAAGAAATAATAATACAATGGGAAAGATAAAGACACAAAGCCACCACGAAAGAGAAGATGCTACCAGTGATTTCTTCGTGACCCAAATTTCCCAACTTTGACCCACTGTGACTGTCACATCCCGTGGCCTAGTGTAGTTGGCATTGCTCTGGCAGTGAGGGAAGATGTAATGATTTCTTTTCGATCCAGGGTCTTCCTGTGTGGCCCAGCCTGGCCTACAGAGCCACCTCAGCCTCCCAGAAGCTGCACTGATGGGCGCAAAGCACCACACCCTGCTTGTGCACCAGCGTCTTTCCCGCACGGCGACGCACGGGCTCTTCAGCCTCACCGGGCCCACGCCCTCTCCTTTGGCTTCTTTCCTTCTTCCTCGCTTTTCTTCCATTGCTCTTAACTTCTGCTCCACCGTCGCTGGTTTTCTCTGTACTCCGAGCTAAACTGAAGGCTGCTTCTCCTTGAAGCGCTGACTGAGAACGATCCACTCCTCGCTGTGTCGTCCTTGTACGCGCAGTGCCTTAACTCGTCACCTGCGTCCCACATTTGCTCCTTGTTTCCGAGCCTTTAACATGGCATGGTTACTATCTACTTATTACCATGTTAGCTTTATCACTGTTTTGCTTTTATTACTGTTTGTTTGTGTCATATGATGAATTTAATGTTTGCCCAAAATTACCAAGCTAGTGTTTGATGCCAAAAGCAGATGCCGGGGTTAAGGCCATGGCTACTAAGAAAGCCCTGTGAGGCGAAACGGTGCCGGTTGCGAGGGCAGTGTTTCGGTAACCTGGTTCTCGCTGTCACTACAAAAACTATCTCAGTGAGTCCCATCACACCAGGAACTATTTTAAGCCTGTGCACCTGTCTGTGGGGTGGATTCAGGTAAATGGCGCCTTTCATTTGAGGGGAATCACTGTACTAAACTTCTCCGCGGCTCCTGGAGATGCCCCTGCGGCTTGAATCTGTTAAGAAGCAGCACACAGAAAAGTGTTAATTTTATAAAGAGGCGGTTACTTTCCGCTGCAGACCGACCGAACTTGCCCCAAGAACCCTTTGGTTCAGTTTCCCGCTGGAGGCGGCCCACGTGGTCTCCTTCCCCGCTGGCGGCGGGCGGCCGGTCCCGGCCACGCGTGTCCTGGCCTGCACACCTGCACCCTCGGCCGGCGCTGGACGGGGCCCTGGAGTCTTGGGGATTTGCTACTTTATGAACCAGTTGAGAATCGCGCGCTGCACTTCATCTTGGAAAGCCTTTGCATGATGAACAGTGGGGTCTTTCCTTGCGCGCAGTCATTTTTACCCCTGAAATGATTGCTCCCTGCCCCTTCCAGGGCCGGCTGGGGGCTGTACGGCATCGACAGCATGCCCGACCTGCGCAGGAAGAAAACGCTGCCGATTGTTCGCGATGCGGTAAGCCACTCCGGGTTATTCTATGTGCACATATTGACTTTTTCTCTATTAAACATAATGTCCTTCTCATGAGCTACCTAGGCCATAAATATTTCATTGAGTAAAATATATGAGGCCAGATTCTGCCAAGTGTCACATTTATTGTTTCTTTAAAATATATTTGATGGAAGAAATAGCTCTCGCCTTCTGGCCGCTTTTGTATTAGTGAAATTACAGATCCAGTGGCAGGGACCTCGTAGTGGAGCCGGAGGAATCGCACAGCGCACCAGGTGGGCCGTGAGCGGGCCTGGAGAGTCTGGCGGGGTGAGCTTTGCAAGGTTTAGGGCTCAGTTTGAAATTCCTCCCCCAGCAGGGGAGACGAGTACTCCATGAAGGAAGCAGACAATATTAATTGGTCCTTTATTACATTAAGATTGATTCTAGCCAAATTAATAGGTTCTACTTTCTAAAGAAAATAGAAATAGTACCCAAGTCATTAAACTTTTATTAGTCAGTGATTTTAAATAACTCGTTCTCCTATAATCAAATATACCGGGAATCACCCAGAAATGCTAAGCGTAAACAGTGGGGTGGTGGTCTATATTCAACTGTTTAAAAAGCAAAGGAAAAGAAGGCCCATCCACAGGGAAAAAGTATTTCTATTATTCAAAATACCTACATTTTTTTCTATGGGGATGTAGGATTCTTGATGGTGTATTATGTGAAAAATGTATTTCCTCCCAAAGAAACATAACTTTCTCTTTTAGCAACAATGTGCTGAATTTTTATACCAGCAATTTTTAATTTTGCTGTGGGAATGGTCACCTGAGGGCACCACCATAGTTTTAAAATAAGACTTTGCCCGGAAAGCCCTTGTGCTGGAAAGCATGATGATTCAGTACGCTCGGCTTGGAGTACTCTCAGTATAGTGTGCGCCTTACCTTGAAGTGTTAGACTAGTTTAACGTTGTTCTGTTCTTCCACCTTCATTCTTTAACGATTTAAACTTTGTTTTCCTTTCACTTCCGGATCTTCAGGCCATGGTAAGTGCTTTGCAATTTGTTCGCTATTTGCTGACCTTCCCAAACAAACAGTTTCCTTACTCATGAGCTAAAAGGCAGCAAGATGGGGACATAAAAAAGACGTGTGCAGGAATAGAAGTCCAGGCCTTGTGATAACGTAACATCTATTTCGATTCTGAAGAATATATTGTGTACAATAGTACAAACTCAAATTGAGAGAGAACACAAGCCTACGTTCAGAGGCAGTTGTCTGAGATGAAGGCTTGTCTTGGGTAAACCCTGGAAGAAAGTCTTTTACGAGCTGACACGGTGGGGCTGGGGGTAGGGGGTGGCTTCCTGACTTGGCAGCATGCAAAGCGCTGTGTGCCTGGCTTCATACCCCTGGGAAGGGCATTTAAGTGTGGATGGGAGACGGGGTGGTCAGGGACGCGTGACTTCCCTTTGCTCCCGATGGGATCACAGACCTGACTTTCCCATTCGGAACTTCTCAGCTCCAGAGCTCCGTGTAGCACAGCGGGGGCTCTCACACCACGCGTGCCAAGGGTAGGGAGAGGTGAGGTCCTGTTCACAGGTGTGGAAATGACTTGACTGCTAGCTAAGATCGCTTACGTTCCCAGAATCCGGTGAAGAAGTGAGTCTGGGTCTAACGTTCTCAGCAGATGAATGGGTGATGGGCAGAGAGTGTCCAGCTATATGTGGGGGAGGTTCCAGGGAACCGCCCAGAGCCCACCCCAAGGCCACCCCACAAGCCAGGCTGAGGACTGTGGGGGTAACAGACTCTGGAAGCCTCTTGGGCTTGGAAGCTTGGGCAGTCACCCCACCTCTTGGGCCTTGACCTCATCCCTATAAAGTCTCAGGTTGGGTCTGGCGAGCAGGCCCCTCTCCGGTCCCGAGTTCTCTGAGGCCATGTCCTGGGTGAACCAGCCGATGACTGGACATGCAGGGACAGCAGCAGCCACCACTCCTACCCTCACCCTCTGCTGAGCAGCGTGGATGCGACCACCTCCCGCCTGCTAATGTGTCTCAATTCTCTGTATCACAGACCCTGGCTGCACGGAAGTCTGGCCTCTCCCTGGCTATGGTCATCAGGACGTCACTAAACAACGAGGAGCTGGTAGGTGCAGGCCGTCACTAACTGCATGGACCCCTTGTGTGCTGTGTTTATTCCACTGTTCCGGGAGTAGCTGGGAGCTCGGGAACACCTGACCCCAGCGGGCGTTCCCGGGGCTTCATCCCGTGCTCACACCGATCACCATCTTCACTTCCAATCCGCCCTCACCCTTCATCTTGACAAATGTTCATCTGTCCTGAAGGCAACTACTGTTGCTCTCCCCCTGGGAAGGCCTCGGGTGGTCTACATTTAGGGTCAGGGTTCAGATTTGTGAGGCTTTGCCCAGACACTCGCCTCCCTGAATCGCCAGTCTCCTCTCTGTGTGTGGGCAGCACTTAACGGAGGCCTCCGCAGTCAGGTATGAGTGACACTGGCCACTGAGTCAGCATGGTCACCCCACCGGGCCTGCGTCCCATCTGTCACTCTGGTAATGAAGGACGCCGGCCTCACACTCGGCAAAGCCCGAGGTGTAGTAAACAAGCCCTGTGAGGCACTGCTTTTATTTTTGTTATCATAATTAATTTGCTTATTTTGCACAAGCCGTTCCCCGGGGACTCATTCTGCATCTTGGGGTCCTTCTCATTCTCTTAGCGCTGCCACTTAGCTTGAGGCTGGGCACGAGGCAATGCTTCATAAACTCTCGGATGGAAGAATGCGCTTGATTAGAAGACAGAGTCAGCTGCAGATATCCAGGTCACTGATTCTTAAACTCAGCTCGTCAGGCCCCAGGGAGCTTTCAGACTCACGGTTACTGGTCCCACGCCCAGCAGCGCTGATTTTATTGGCTTCAGGAGCAGCCCAGGTACAGGGATTTAAGCCACTCACCCTGCACTCCCAGCAGGGACAGAATGGAAGTCATTTGTGCGTGTCCTCCTCCTGAGAACTGATATTTCCTACCTTTCCCAGTATTAGCACCATTCGCATTCTCAGGGACTGGAAGTTCTGCCAATATTGCACCCCTTGTTTTGCCTTCCCGTATACTTGACGTATTTACATCTGCATTTCTTGTCCTCTTCTTCCTGTTGTTGTCCTCCTCCCTCCAAAGTCAGTTTTTCCTTGTTCTTTCTACCACCACATCCCTGAACCCGCATGCATGGACCCACAGGTGTGCAAGGGGGAGAAGGCTTCTATCCGTGCACACACTCTCAAGTACCCAGGGGCTGCAGCAAGTTGACACACCTTCTGTGCAGCCACCAGGTCCTGGTCCTGGTGTTAGATCTATGAGGTCATGTTTGCCTTGGGAATGGTTTGGACAGCGGACGACAGAGACATCTTTGGGGTGTGAGAAAGCTGTGTAGGTGATCGTCACAGTGAAAAGATCGTATTGATAAACTCCCATCCTCCTTCTGAAGTTTTAAAATGTGGCATTTGGTTTGAACTGTGACTATCCGTTGCTGTGAAAAGCGAATAGGAGAGCAATAGAGATACAGAAATTCAGATACATTTTCTGAGGCCTCGAACAGGGGCCACCTCCTCGCTTCGTGTGTGAACGAGCTATCGATCGGCCTCAGTCCCTAAGACATCACTTTGCTGCTCAGTTCAGGCCTCTCCCTGGGCCCCGGGTGGAGGAACACAGCGCATCAGCTCCTCTCTGACTCACAAAGCTCATTTCCCCAAAGCCATGTCTCACAAAGTAAATGAAATGTGACTTCTGTACGGCAGGCATTTAAATGTTACTCTTGACAAGCTGTCGCGTCCAGCCATCACACGGGTAACTAACACAAACGCTGACACGCACAATTTCCACACTCCAGTGCTGCCCGGCTTCCTGGTCACCCTTGATGGGAGGGCATGAAATACTTGGCTCGCATGAGGGCTGATGGCCTGGCCACGTGGGAAATGCCAAGTGATTGCATTTTAATTAGTCATCGCCTCCAAGCAAGCTAAGGGCTCTGCGTCTGATGTCAGGTGCCCACCGGGGCTGCCCCAGGAGCCCCAGGCTCCCTGTCTCCTGGGTCGTGAGCATCAGATTCCTTTCCAGAGGCCTCGTGTGGCTGACGACCACGGCTCCGACTCCCAGCTCTGTCTCCCCAGCTTGAGGTTCACGTTGGTCCCGCTCTGCAGTTTGCTAGCTATGAGGCCTGAGGCAAAGTTAGGAAGCTCTCGTGGCCTTAATTTGCACCCATGTTTATGAATTATATACTTTTTTCATCTATGTTCGTAAGCAAAATAGGCTATGGTTCGCTGTACCTGCGAAGGAGTTTAGCATCAGTGTTAAACTAGATTCATAAAATGTGCCAGGAGCTTCCTTTCCTGAGCTTCTCTGGAATGGTCTGCTAATAAGGACATTGCTGTACCTCGCAGGACTGCATAACTGGCCTCTAAAACCATCTGGACTGAAGCCTATTTTGAGGGTGGCTATTTGTCCACTGAATCAACTTATTTACCATGGTGATGGTAACCGTGTTCTTTACACATTTGTTCTGGAGTCAATTTTGTTCGTTTATATTTGTTCCAGAAAGCTTTCTATTTTTTTTCTTTCTTTTGTAGTGCTGGGTATCAAATCCAAAGCTTTATGCATTTTAGGCAGTCACTTAACCACTTAGCTATACCCCCCAACCCCCTTACCTGAACTTCCAAATTTAGTACCATCTCTCTTAGCTGCTTTCCCATTGCTAGGAAAAATACCAGCCACCCACAGCCTAAAAGAGGAGAGGTTTGTTTTGGCTCCTGGTTTTAGAGGATTCGGTTTATGGCTGGCTCCAAGGGAGAAGTGACCTGGCAAGTGGGCATGGTGGAGGAGAGCTGCCCACCCCATGGCATCCAGGAAGGAGACAGAGGAACCAAGGGCAAGAATATATCATCCCAGGTCACAGTGACCAACCCCAACCAGGTCCCACCTCCTAGCCACGCGTCCAGCTATGACTTGTCAGTGGATAAATCCACCCATGAATATAGCACCCCCGATCCAGGCACCTTCCAAACACGTAAGAATTTCAGTGGACATTTTAGATCTCGACCATAACGCCATTAAATGTTTTACTTGATTATGATTTATTCACACTTGTACTATTTTCATCCTATTGTTTGTGTCTTCTCTCTCTTGTGTTTCACGCTCCTCTTGTGTTTGCTTTGTGGACTCCAGGCTGTTTCTGGGTTCTCTCTCTCGTAACAGAATGCACCACTTTAGAGACAGTGACTCCCTTCCCTGTCCTCCATTAACAATGTTCCAGCCTTTCTTCCTGCTTTCCATGGCCTCTGCCAGAATATTTATCACAATTCAGTCTCTTCCCCAAGAGATAAAAGTTAGTCTTTCCATAGTGAAATGGCTAAAGTTCTCCCCAGCACAGGGAGTCACACAATTTTGGGGCTTATTACAAGAACTAATTATACCATGCCATCTTCATTATTTATATACACATTTTCATCAGCAGGTTGAGCAGGGGAAAAACTTGACATGTGTAGTCCGTGAGAAGTATGCCCTATGTCTTCACAGACAGCATATCCTGCCTGTCATCTATTTCACCACTGTTCTGCCCTCTTTATCTAGACTCATTCTGTAAGTTACTTGGGAAAATGATAATTAGCATTTGTTATGAAACAGTACAACTGAATGAAATTACAGTCTTTCAATGATATGCATATGACTTTTAGTTTTTGCTTGTACTTTCTGCTACAAAACTCTTACTTGTGTAGTTTCAGCTTCTAGAGTATTATTATTCTCTAGAAGAATGATTCTTCTGATGAGTAAATCAGCACCAAAACCGTGTCTGTTTTTATGCTCAGGAACTTATTCTTGCATTGCTCTGTCTTCAGGTTTTAAACCAACTTCAAAGGTCACATTGTACCCAGTGTTTGCTCTGTAAATCTCTGATGCTTTCATCCAGAAATAGTAAAACAGATATCCATGGGACAGTAAAGGTATTTCTTTCCTAAAAAGTCTGCATCAAGGGCATGAAATATGCTTCAGCACAAACATCATATTTTTCTCCAAATTATCAGAATGTGATTTTTTGGACTCTATGAGATAGAGGATTTACACAATTCCATGAGGAAAACCCATGGGACGAAGGGGAAATAGAACTTCATTAGTTTGGTCATTGGTTAGCACACTGATTAGCAAAACTAAAATATAAAAAGAAATAACAAGGTAAATCAAAGCAGGCAACTTTGCTCCTGATATAATTAACAGTTGGTGGTGATGGTCACAAAACACTCATCATTGCTTTTGGCGGGAAGCCAGAGTGCTTTATTGTTTGATTCACTTTGGTTTCCTCAGTTAGATACAAATAGAAAAGTAAAAGCATTTCCTTCTGGTGCCCTAATTGTGCAGAAAGTCATATACCATGCAACTCACCCTCAATTCATTTCTTTGTGCAAGAATTTTTATCAAATATTTGTCTGGATTATAAACTTCCCTCCTTTTTGAAATCTGTAGCTTGCACTTGGCTCAGAAAGAGAAACATTTCTTATTCTTTTTTCAGCAATTTAAAATAACATTTACACACACTGTAAATTGCCTTCTTTCTTGGGATTAGTAAAACAATGTAAAAGTAAAACTGTTATTGATTTTTCTAGTTGCAAAACTTTTATATCTTGTCCATGCATAGCAAAATATATCAGAAAGACATGCATCCAACCATGCCTGACTTTGAAAAATTAAATTGTATTATGTCTTTAGTGCCTATTGGATAAATTGTTTTTTCAGGGAGGATGTGATTTATTATAATCAGAAAATGAACATCTTTTAGAAAGTAATTTGTTGTAGAAGACTTGAAAAGTTTAAATTTATTTAAAATATTTAAATAGCAAGTCCCTCATATGGCCAAATTCTTCAGGCCTGAAGTCCTCCTCAGGGTCATGAGGTTTTGCTGACTCTGGGGTCCGCCCAATCTGTACAGTTGTCCCTCTGTGTCCACAGGGACCTGGATCCCAGACCTGGCACACCAAAAGCCTCGGGTGCCCGCGTGCCTCCTGTTAACTGCACAGTGTATTCACACAATCTACACCGAGCCTCCCGCCACCTTTAGATCACCTACAATACCTACTTTGCAAACCGTCCTTTGCTATACTGTTAGGGACCCAAGACCGAAGCTCACAGATGTTCAGTGCAGACACCATGGTTTTCCTTCCCACTGTGCGCTGATAGGATCGTAGCTGCAGGGCCCGGCAGTCTGAGCGCTGAGTGTGTCTGGTTCCAGGCTGTTGACCCAGGCCGGAGCCCCTCTGTGGATGACAAATCCAGACTGACCCAATCTGGTCTGCCCTTCAGCTAGCAGCACCCTCTCATAGGCAGGAAATCATAGAAAGGAAAAACAGTGTCCACCTCCAGTGAGACTGCTGGCTTCCATTTGCCATGGTCCCCTTGGGCCTTTTTTCCCCACTTGCTTCCTTCAGGGCCTCTTGATCTGACTATGTGTACCATTCCGCAAAATCCCCATGCCCTCCGTCCTCATGATCGCGTGTGAACAGGTCGGATGCCGCTGCTGAGCGAGCACCTTCTCTCCCCCAGACGCAGTGCTCCTCTGGGGTAACGGTCTTTCCTGTGAAATACATTTTTAATTTTTTTTTAACTAAATGAAAAATCTCTTACGTGCTTTCCTCAGCAGTTAGTTTCCTCTGCTTCTAAACTGATCTGTCATTCTATCTTACACTTTGCTGGGACAAGGAATGTATCCATTTATCTTCATTTTCGGCTTTGAGAAACACCATACCTCAAAAATACAGAATGAGAAGGACTCAAATTATCATTTCCTGAGATTGGGCACATATATTCCTCCTCGTCAATTATCTGATGTTTTTGTTCAGCATCTATACCTTGTAAGTGGAAATTTATTTTAATGCCTCATTCAATTGATTTTCAATATGCTGTTAAATTTTCCATGTTTCTTATTCTTCCCACTTAGCTTCCCTTTTCATGAAATAGATCATAGCTCTTTACCAAAACCACAGCAAACAAAACATTTCAGTGAAATTTTCTCAGCTATCTATTCAGAGCTTTTATTTATTTTTCTCCAGCATGTTCACATTTTCAGTGTTACTTACATTTGTAGCTCTCACTGTAACCTAAGGGTTTATAGGACTGACTGTTACTTAATTTAGTAAAAAGAAAAGGAACATAAGCTATTAGATGAGTTGCATCAATCATTTACTTACACTTGCAATGTGTGGACAGGTTCAGGTGCACGGAGCAACCCCTGGACCAACGCGGCTTTCCAAATCCACGTGTGTTTCTTACGTTTTTGAGTTGAGGGGCACACAGTTCTGTGCCCACCTAGCTCTGCATGGAATTAGAAGAGTTGTTTTGCTGCTAGGAAGACAAAAGACAAACTGCCTGATGTGTTTGCAAGATAACTTCATTTTGTCCTTAGTTATTCAGCTAGACCACAAGTGCTGTATTAAACATACACACAAGCACATGCACACACGCACACAAGCACACACACGCACTCACACGCATTCACACTCACGCGCACCCCAGTCCCTCCGGCTCCGCAGAACGGGACACTCTGGGTGGTGGATGGAGAAGCAGTCGTGAGCTCCCCATTCAGGGCAGCGGCAGCGGCGAGACCCACTCTGCCAGCCAGGAAAAGAAAGGCAAAAGTGAACATTATGTGCTCCTAGTTCTCAAAGAATCCTCAACAGTTCTTTGTAAAACATCTTAATCTTGAAGCCAGGAGATTTACTTGCCGGGGGCTATCTTTACTGAAAAGTGACAGTTCCAGTGTGTCTTAGTTACTTTCTCCTTGCTGGGACAAAATACCTGACACCCACGAGTAAAGGAGGAGAGGTTTATGACTCTCGTCATTCCCCTGTCACCCTGTGTTAGTTGTTGAAAATCACCCATCCATGTGCACACTTAGTGTTCATTTAGGGTTTTGAAGGCTGCAGGATACGTTTGCTATCGGGATATAATTTGATCTTCAAGTAACAGCATGACAGGACCCGCAGAGAAGAAGGAAGTTTCCTCTTACGGACTTGATATCTCTCCATGGATTGGAAGGCTGATCACTGATTCACTCCACACACACGCATGAGCCTTCCTGTGTGCCGGGGCGGCAGGTCCTGCGAGGCCATGAAGGAGAAAAGGGGGAAAGCCGTGCTCGTCCCTGCTAACAGAGCCCATGTGGGGCGCAGTGAGATGGGACCCCAGGTCCCAGGATAATCGTCCTGCGGATGTTTCCAGCCCGCAGTGGCATGTCCTTAGAGACCCTAACTAGCTCCCTTTACTATAGAAGTCGCGGGGGAGCAGCCGCATTTACCTTCGTCTACCATACCCGCTCTCCTAGGCATTGGTTAGTGAGATTCTGTCCCAGTGGTTGGTGCTGCAGCAGGTCCCTGCAGCGCAGGGACAGAGCGTGCAGCGTCCAGAGGGAGCACGGGCAGCAGGCAGGAAGAGAGGCCTGGGTAGGATACAAAGCTGGGTGACGCTGGAGGGGCGGGCTCAGCACCAGGTGTGCGCTCCATGGTCTTCACACTTCTACCAGGAGGCGGCCGCGACCAGGCCTGGCCACAGGACTCGCACTGGGATCAGTGCGCCCAGCCTGCTCAAGGCAGGCACTTGGCCAGGAGCTGAGGTCCCGTGGCAGCAAGCGAGCAGACGCTGGTCCTCGTGGTTGCAGTGTTTGCGGTAGAGCAGGACAGGGCGATGCTGCCAGGGGACTGGGAAGACAGCCTGCTGGGGAAGAAGCGAGCTGACAGGGCCCAGCAGGCCGCACGCAGAGCCGCTTTGTTCCCAAGCCCGACCCCGGCCCTGGAGCACTGGGAGAGGAGAGGGCAGAGGGCCTGTGGCTGACGTCACTGCTATGGCGAAGGTGACAAACTCCCACTCCTAATGGGCTTGTGCTGATTTCTCTCCACAGAAGATGCACGTCTTCAAGAAGACCCTGCAAGCGCTGATCTACCCCATGTCCTACACCACGCCGCACACCTTCGAGGTGTGGACAGCCACCACGCCCACCTACTGCTACGAGTGCGAGGGGCTGCTGTGGGGCATCGCGCGGCAGGGCATGCGCTGCACCGAGTGTGGCGTCAAGTGCCACGAGAAGTGCCAGGACCTGCTCAACGCCGACTGCCTGCAGCGTGAGTGGGGCCGGTGAGGGATGGCCTGGTCCTGTGGGCTTCAGGCTGGGCCACGGCTCCCAGCATATCCTCCCTGCACTCAGGACGGGTCCCTGTGGTGCCCAGTGGGTCACACAGTGGCCCTGCATCTCTGCAGTGCTGCACGAGGCAGTCACCACGGCAGGGTGAGGGTTGGGTCTGCACCATGGGTGTGGAGCTCCAGAGCGGTCCGCCTGACAGAGGCCATGGGACAGTAAGGGGTGCTTTGTGTGATGTGCCTCCTTGGGAAACTGAAAACGGGTATTTAGGAAGGACTGCTTAAAAGAAAGAGGGATTGGCTCGGCAGTGCTCATCAGTTTAATTGCAAAAGTTCATCATCCGATTAAAATTTAATCCGTGTATTTTAAAAATGAATTGTAAACAGGCATCTTAAGAAATAAGCTTATTAGGGCAGTGATGTCTGAGGAAATGGACTCAAAACAATGTTACCATCTAAAAACAAAGGGCTTCATTGCTTAGAAGAAAAATATGACGTTCATTTCTTTTTTTTTTTTTTTTGTGGGTACCGGGGGTCAAACTCAGGACCTCGCACGCCAGCAGGTGCCCATGCTGCTGAGCGATATCACCGGCCCTTTTCTCGTATGTGGGCACTGGGAGTCGAACTCAGGCCCTCGCGCTTGCCAGGCAGGCGCTTATGCCGCTGAGCCATCTCACCGGCCCATGATATTCATTTCTAACCTGAGAAATGAACCCGTTCTTTCTTTAGTCTTTCAGAGGAGAGAGATGCTGCTCATTAGTTACATTTCAACGCTTTCATAATCTATTTCCTTTTCTTAAAACAGCATTTATTATTTACTATCAGTTAAGTATATGATCCAAAATTTTTATTGAAATTAGTCATTAAAATGCATATGTGAATTGGAAAACCCAAAAATAGTGTGGACTGCTGAGACGGAAACATAAGCCCCAAATGGTGCTTTTTAAATAATTCTCCTCCCTTTTCCCCCTGGAATGAACGCTTGCACGTTGACCGGAAGGCGGTTCTGCAAATAGATGCATTTACTTCACAGCTTTTCACAAAAACTATCACTGAAGTTTGAAATTGTCCCTACAGAATCAGTGACAATTTCCTTAAGAAATTTCTCTTCTTCGTTGTTTTAACAAGAAATTAGTTGCAGGGACACGGAGTGCGTGATATTTTCATGCACTCTGACGGTGAAGGAGAGGAAAGGATGAAAGAGGGGCAAGCAGAGGTGGAAGGCGTACTCGCTCGGGTCTGCAACGTGAGAAGGTTTTATTCCATTTCCTTTGCAAAGTGGTTATTCACTCTGCAAACACCTCCAGGGCAATGTAACACTTGGTGGGCAGCCTAACTCATTAATAGAAAATTCTAGCTCATCAGGTAAAATCTACACCACGGTCTGCCTCCTGATCACTCCAGCCCACTAAGCCATATCTTAGGAGAAAAAAATTTAATAAATGGACTTCTTTTGTGTATGACAGTTGTTCAAACCTTGAAAATAATTATCTGGTCTTCTCTGGGTTAATGGACCTCCCTGTCTTGCTAATCGCTTCTGAAATCACTGCAGTTTATACATACACGAGAAAAGTTCTCCGGGTGTGGTGTGACTAATGAGCCACACAAAAGAGAAAGTTAAGTAAAGTTCCTTCGGAGTGAGCTGAGTCTGGGCCTCCGTTCTTGCGAGGTCTTGGGCGCGCGGCTCGCACCCTTTCCGGCCCAGCTGACTGGGCGGGTGGCCCACACCTGCCTGCCTCCCACGCCTGGGCGCACAGCTGTGGGTGAGGGGTGGAGTGGAGGAGCCCAAAGGAGCTGGGAAAGAGACCCGACTCACCTCCCCTTGTGCTCCCGCCAGTGGCAGCAGCCAAAATCCACCTCGTTTTCTGTAATTAGCTCATTTGTGTCCTGCCAGGTAGGAAGACATTTCATTATTTTTGAGAAAGTGAATTTGGTGGTAGAATTGAATTTGCGAAGATGGAGGAGCAGACTGTGTCCGGGTGACACAGATCTGATCAGGAAGGCACTCGTCACAGCACCACTGCAATGACTTTAAACTAGGATGAAGAAGAGGAGGTGTTTGGGGATGGGGACACCAGTGTCTACGGAGTGAGCCTCAGGCACAAGAGAGAGCACCTGTGAAACTCGCTCGGCGATTTGCTGAGTGCAGAAGAGAGCGGACGACAGAAACCGAAGGATGTGCAGATGAGTGCGGGACCAGCCAGCGGGGCTCCCGGGAGGCGTCTCGGGCCCATGAAGTGAGCACTGGCCTCATTTGAGCTCCTGCCTAGAAGCTGAAGTTCCTGCACAAGACCAGAGAGTTGCTTCCCCAAAGATAGCAAATCAGCAGCTTGTGAGATGTATTATTATCATGATCATCTTTATTATTATTTTAGTACTGGCTTTTGCACTGAGCTACATCCCTAGTCCTTTTCTTGTAATTTTTTACTTTGAAGCAGGGTCTTGCTAAGTCACTACATTGCCGAGGCTGGCCTTGAACTTGTGATCCTCCTTCCTCAGCTTTCCAGAGTGATGGGATTACAGGCATGTGCCACCAAGCCTGGTTGTGAGATGTATTCTTCAGTGCTGTATGTTCACCACTGGTGTCACGTCAAGCTTATGTGGCCTAATATAAGCTATTGCAAACTCATAATGTTAATGAAATCTGGCTAGCATACTCTTGTTTGCAAATTGGATATTGATTTCTTTTTCTCGTTGCCCTCTTAGCAGATGTTCCAACCGTGATGGTTTAGGACAGACACATTTTGTTAGATGTTGGAGATCTACCAAGGCTAGAAGCTTTATTCGGGGCCTTCAGAGCTGGAATGGAAGGAAGAAGTATTTTCTGCACTCAACCTTTTTTCCAGAAAGTAACTCGTGCACAGATGTGCGCGCGCGCTGTGAGGGCGAGGGAGGCACGGAGGCGGTGCTGCGGCCTCTGCTACTGAGTTTTCTCTTCCCTCTGCCTCTTGTCCTGAGGGTGACGAAGAGCGAAGTCAGCGGAGTGCACGGGGATGGCCCAGTGCAGGTCACCAACAAACACAAGGAAAAGCTCGCTGGCCCAGCTGGACGCCAAGTAGGCGCCATTTGGGGTTTACGTACGCTTTGCTGAGCTACTTTGGTGGGAGCACGAAAATGAGACAATGAAACAACACGGTTGACATTCCTAGCTGGCCTCTGACGTCCAGAGAACAGATTTCCTCTGCTCCCGCCCTCCAGCTTCCCGGCAAACTTCCGGGGCCTGTCCCTGTGTGCCATCTCCCCAGGGCTCCTGGGTCGCTTGCTCAGGTCCCGCCCTGCCGCCTGTCTCATGAGGAGGCAGAGACCAGGTCCTGTACCTCCCTGAGACTGAGCGCACATCCCTGCACTCGGGCACCTCGCTAAACGTGTCTCCCAGGGTGGCAGCAGGGGAGCCGCAGGTGGCACAGCCTGCATGGCTGGGAGGTCGCCTTTCCACACAGCAGCTGTGGCTTGCAGGACCCGGAGTCCTGGCTCACTGCATCCAGGAGCTCCTGCATGGTGCCCAGCGAAGCGGGAAGCCACACAGGCCGGCTTAACCCAGGGCTCTGAAGTCCCCGCCGTTCCTTCCTAACTTAGGAATCCAGAGGCCAAGTTGGTCCTGCTGAAAGGACGGTGTCGTTGGTTGGTGCCGTGCGTGTCCCCTGGGCTCCTGCGGTCCTGCCATCCTCAGCAGCCCCACACACCTCACAGGTCACCTTTCCACAGCTCCGAGAGAAAGACACACTGACGAACACACACATTCGTGTAGGAATGGGATTGGCAGTTCTGTCGCCTTGACGCGATGGTCAGCTCCTCGACCCCGAGGGACAGAGCACTAACAGGGCGTCTTCAGGATGGGGGGCATCAGCAGAGGAGACCCAGAAGGAAGAGTCTGCCTCAGCCACACCGTTGGGTGTTCCCGCGACACAGCAGGATGTCCGTTCCCTGCTTCACAGTCTTGGCAGCTGAAGAAAGCCTGACTTCCGTGAGCCCGTGAGTGCGTTTCCAACCCTTCCCGGGCTTCGGGGCCGTCACAGGGCTGTGCCCTGCAGTGACAGGCCGGGGACCATGCCTCTCATGTGCTTGCTCCTCCTCACTGCCGTGATGGAGCTGTGCCAGGGGCCACAGGGCATCTCAGGACACAGGGTCAGAAGCCAAGCTTCACGCAGGCCAGGTGCTGCCTGGGGCTGAGGACCGTTCTCCAACTTCAGATCTTTGGAGATCTTGGCCAGCAAGGGGTCCAAAGCCCCAGCCACACAGGGGGCTGAGAGGAAGAGCACGGGGCTCGGGTTCACGCTGAAACACGTGCTGCTGGCAACATGGGCCACACAGTGGGACGAACTCATGCAGACAGAAGGCGGATGAGGGGAAGCTGTCGCTGCGCTTGGAGGGCGGCTCCTCTCGGGGAGAACGCTTGGGGTTTGGGGTTTGCACAGCGACCTCCTTTCTGTCTGTGCTGAGACGGCATGAGGGAGGGTCCTGCCCCTGCCAGTCCAGTCCTGACACAGAGGGCCTGTGCTGCGGTGGTACCCTATGAGAGGGGCCACCGGCCAGCTCCCAACTGTCATGCAGACGGCTGGCATCTGGAGACGCTGCTGAAGAAAAAGCAAATAGAAACTTTGTGCTTAAGATAACCGTGTGCATTGTTTTGTTGTGTTTATTTTTTAAGAGACTGTGAATAAATCTGTATAATTAAATGTGATAAGAACAAAGACATCCTTCTTCCTACTTTCTCTCCCTCCCTTTGTTCTTATTTTCTTTACTTAGTACAACTATTTGTTAAATCAAGTACATCCTTTATTATTAATTTGCTCCCTTAAAGCACATAGATGGCATTTGACTCTGATGGTTGGGAAATCTCTAGAAACTGCTGCTGAGATTCAGTAGCTGGAACACAAAACTCTGAGAGCGCCTTCTCGGTTTGAAACGCTTAAATGTGCTCCGAACTCCTCCTGCAGGGGGGCAGGGAGGGTTGGAGGATTTTCTTTGTTTCTGGTGTCAGGCTCTGTGACAGTGGTGTCACTTCCCAGAGACTGCCGAGCCTCGGGAGGGGTTCCCGGCCCACACCCCGTTAGGAACAGCCACCGGGAGTGGGAGCCCGCTGTGCTCCGTCCCTGCTCCCCCAGCCTCTGCTCAGCGCGGTCCTTGGCTGCTGGCAGGAAGGGGCGGGCGGCTCTGATGTTGGGAGGGGGAGGTGCTTAGGAAGCCTGGAGTACCGCGGGCTGTGCCTCGGGGACACTGATGCAGGTCGAGAGGGGAGGTTGAGGTCACCTGGGTGTCAAGCCACTGAGAGACGGGGAGAATGCCCGCTCCACGCCCACATACACAATGACATGGGCTCCAAAGCAGCCCAGCGCCTATGTGATTTTCCAGAGAGATGTGGAGCAGTGGGACCCGAGTCTGTGCGAGCCGCTGGGGGGAGCGGCCCTGGGCCCTGCACACTGGGGTGCTGACCTCCTCCCTTCCTGGTGCCCGTAGGCCCAGGTGCAGGTAAGGGTCCATGGATGGCAAAACATGAAAAAAGATCTAATTTTTCCAGTATCGCTCTGTAGATAACTGTGGTGCAGTTAGCAGGCGGCAGACACCACACGGCCTGTCCACAGTGTCCTGGAGTTCTTCCCGTGACTGAAGGTCAAAGTCCTGACAGTCCTTGTGGAGGCGAAATTCTTCACTAAGTGCCTGTGTCTTCACCTCTGTCCGTGTATAATCGCGTCACTTATCTGTCATTCCATCCGCGCAGACGAGGAGCAAGAGAATTCATTCTCAAATTCTGGAGGTCGGGGGCCCAGCGTGGCCACATCCTGCCAGCTGCACACAGCTGACTTCTCACTGTGTCCGTGCGGGGAAGTGGGGAGAAGCCTCACCGGGCCTACTTTACAGGGGCGCGAGTGTCACTCTCACGGTCCCACCCTCGTGAGCACCCCAAGGCCCACCTGTGAGCACCATCGTGCTGTGGATTAGGCCTCAGGGCACGAACGGGAGAGGAAGACAAACGTTCAGACTGTCTCAGCAAGTGACAGACATCAACGTCTGCCTTCAGCGTCGTCTCCTGCTGTACCACAGCGTCGTTAACTACTGAGCACCTTCGCTGTACCTGGAAAGGATTTTTTTTTTTTTTTTTTGTGGGTACCAGGGGGACGACCTCAGGACCTCGCGTGCCAACAGGCGCCCGTGCCGCTGAGCGATATCACCGGCCCCTTTTTCGTATGTGGGTTCCGGGAGTCGAACTCGGGCCCTCGCGCTTGCAAGGCAGGCGCTTACGCCGCTGAGCCATCTCACCGGCCCTGGAAAGGATTTTCTTAACCTCTTTTCCGTGGATGTTGGACTCACACGGTGGCTCTGCGCCGGCTGTGGAAGAGGGTGCTGGGAGGTAGGGTGACCAAGGTCTGCTGTCCGGCGTGGCCTCGGCTTTGCTTTCTCAGAATTCCAAAGCGGAAGTGAAGGACTAAGCGCATCTCGTGCTCCTTAGAGAATTCCACGGCACGGTCGCCATTTCATCCTGAATGTGCTCTGGTTTATCCCAGAGTCTTGGTTTCAGGGTAAGAGAAGTACGTGTGCGTGGAGTCAAACACAAAGCCAAGCTGAGTAGCCAGGCCCCAACCATCTTACCTCACGGTCCCATGGCCAGAAATGGTTTGGCTTCTCTGTTTTTGAGTCCTGTATTCCGAGCGGGGTGCAGGATCCTTGGAGTACACACTGAGCAGAGCTCTGTCTTGCAGGGTGCTGTGAGAGGCGGGTGTCACGCAGGTGGTACTGTCGCTGGTGATTGCTAAAGACCGACAGGCTCTGGGGAGCAGTTGCTGGACACCAGTCAGGCAGCGGTAATTACATTCAAAAATCTGCTAATGCTACACATTAGTCCACGTTTGCAATTTGCTATTTTTCCCCCATTCTGTCGCAAAGAGAACAGTGTGGCCATCGAGTGTGAAAGGCCTCTACTTTGAGTTGAGGAGGGCGTAGGGTCAGATGCTGAGAAGGGAGCTCAGATGCTTGGGAGGGGGGGTGACTTGCAGAGAGGGATGTGCTTTGAAGCAGCTATAAAAACATAGGAAGGAGCAAGGACTGGGCACAAAGCCGGTGAGGCTTCTCCCCACTTCCCCGCACGGACACAGTGAGAAGTCAGCTGTGTGCAGCTGGCAGGATGTGGCCACGCTGGGCCCCCGACCTCCAGAATTTGAGAACGAATTCTCTTGCTCCTCGTCTGCGCGGATGGAATGACAGATAAGTGACGCGATTATACACGGACAGAGGTGAAGACACAGGAGAACACCTATTTGGAAAACACCACTAAAATTGTAAGTTGCCATGCGAGGGTGGGAAAGTTAATTTCACATGAAATTTAGATGTTTTGGCTAGTAAGTGAAAATGAAAGAAAATGAGAGGCTCTGGCTGATGGTCTCATCGCATGATGTAGAGGGGTCATCGAGTTTGCCCTGCCGAGGACATTTACTTCTCAAAGGTTGAATTTTCTTGTGGTTTTATTGTGCACAATTGCATTGTCTGATCTGTCAGTTAAGTGTTTTTAGAAGTCACAATGACACACTTCATTTGGATGATGTCTAATACTTTGCAAAGTGCTTTTGCTGCACATTATCTCTTCTGATCTCAGATATTGTTGATCTGTAGCTGGAGTGTCACGTATTTCAGTGAAGCTACTAGACCTCTTGCCACACATTTTGAAAGAAGACTTATATAAATGCAAATTTGAAGTTATGTCTGATTGCTTTGAAATAAACAGAATGAAGCTGAAGGAAAATAACAAACCCAAAGGGCTAGAAACTCATGACCAAATGGAATTATTTAAGAAGTGGTTTGATGAGAAAAACAAGATATGTAGGTTTGATAAACAATAGGGCAATGGAAAATACTTGTAAATCAGTGGCAAAAGTAACTATGGATTTGTGTCCACCTCTGAGCTAAACAAATCTAAGCTGAATTATTTTTTCTTCAGAACAAAAATGTAAAAAGCTGGAAATTTTAAAAGCCAAATATCTTATCTAGAAATGACAGATAAAAGTCTTAAACCTAAGTTGGTATTAAACTGCTCTTCCTAAATTGGCAATTTCAGTTTTGGGGTCTGTTCATGTAGCTACTCTCCTCCAACATCAGGAGGCGAAGTGAAAGGCTACAACGTTAATTGCTAAGCTGTCCTGATTATTTTGTTATTTTATTTTATTTTATTTTATTATTTTAAAGAGAAAAAACAATAAAAACAATGATACAGAATTTCATAACAGTATAATAAGAAATTAACAATGGTTAATATATTGCATATTGTTATCTTCAAAGTAGTTGCTCAGATTACAAGATATAGGCATGCAACATTGATCAAACAATATAAACACAAACCATTCTTTTGAATGAACTAAAAAAAATTAATAATTATTTTAAAGGATTCAAGAGGCAGCCATTTAACGATCTGAGATTTGATCCCCTTGCATGAAAAACCTCTTGACATTCTAACTTTGAATTTGGTAGTTATTTTTTGTATGAGCATTTATTGTGTAGGCAGTAGAGCTGGACTCTTCTGAATTTGCAAAAATAATTCAAAATATGTTTTACTATGTGAAATTTTGGTACTCCTTGCTAGAGCCTTTGTGAAACTAACAGCCATAGTAATAATAACTGCTTAGAAACATGGGGAAGATATAGCATTTTTGTAATTCTAACCCTTTGGATGTCCTTAGTCTGTCACAAACCACATTTGGGGGTATTTCCCATGTCACAGATAATGTTTCCTAGCCCCCACTGTCCTTTACGTTTAATGGATATTCCCATACTTTAAACAAAATATGCCTATTGGGTATTCGCAACTCTTCATGCAGCATAAGCACATTTTACTGAATAAGAACTATACACTGTGCAGTTAAACCATCATTGAAAAATTGCAAACATGCTTAATTACTGAAGGTTGCATAATTTGCAAATATGTAGCTCTTATAGGACATACTTTAAAAGATGAGTAGGGCATTTAGAATTTCTTTTAAGATTGCTCTGAATAGAATTAATTATTTTTTGTATTCCTTTCATTTAAATGTGGTTTAAATAATCAAAATTAGAAAAAAAGATAAAGACAAGTAATCTATTCTTTCTACTTTTAGAATATTCATCTCTTTTACCTTCTGCTACTCATACCCTAGTTATTATAAATATATATTTTCCATTTAGGACACAAATGTTATACTTTTAAATAAAGTTCTTCAATAAAGTAGTACTGTCACTTTGTATATGAGTCTATTTTGATGACAATTAATAGTTGATCTTCTCTCTTTTGTCTGGCCTTTTATGCTTAAATCGCATTCAACAGGGCCGGTGATATCGCTCAGTGGCAAGGGCGCCTGCTGGCGCACGAGGTCCTGAGGTCGACCCCCGGTACCCACAAAAAAAAAAAAATCGTACTCAACAGTCACACAATTAGATTTATAGGATCTTATTGAGGATATCTTTCATGGCAAGGATTATGCAAATAAATTATCCCATTTAATCTCCAGACATTTTATGAGATGTTTGGGTTCCAATTTCATAAATATTTCAAACATTATAATACAAGCTAGCCAGTGCTTCTAGCCACATGATGAAAATTGGGGCAATTATGCTAAGAACGCAAGTCTCGTGACCCTTTCCTTTGTATCTCAGTTGCTTCTTTGCCAAAAATAAGTGGTTTTTGCAGCGGTCGTTGCAGCAGACACTGGGACACAGGCTCTGCTTCCGCGCTGCGCTCACACGGGCCACAAGGATGGGACTTGGGCCGCACGACTCCTTGTGCAATCTGGGGTGGCCAGGAGGGCACACAGTACTGCGGACAGCTGGCTCCTGGGTGGACAGGGTGATGACCCAAAACTGGGATTTCAGAAATGCTTCACTGCCAGAAGGACTTGTGTGGCAAACAAAAATGCCCAGAAGTTGAGGTTGGTTACAAAAATGGTGCAAAAAACAAAACACAACATAAACATATGTCTTAGAAATCAAAATGGGTCTTGGTTAGACAAGGAGAATGGAGGCTTTTGAAACAGGGGACATGCAAGGCAAGGAGCAAGGAGCGCCCCGGCTGCGGGCTGCGGTGCCTCGGAGGTCAGCAGCCCACATGGAGTACTCAGCCCGCTGTTTTCCAAATCTGCACATTCGTTTCAAGTGAAATTGTGTGCTGTTTCAATATAGAATGTATACAAATGAAAAATTTGAAATACAAGAAAAATTTTCACACATTTAATTGTAGTAAATCCCATCAGGAAAAATAATTAGATAAATTGGAAGAACTCAGTGTTTGAATTACTGATTCCTGAGTGACACTTGCTGTTTCTTCCCCATTTTTTCCTCAACTTTGTCTTGGATGTTCATCGAGTAAATATATGTGTTATATGACATATTGGATTGAGTGCATTGATTTTGTTGTTTGTGAAATTATTCTCTGAACATTCAAACCAAATATTTGCACAACCCGTCATGTGTTCCAGTGTCACGAGTGAGAAACTCTGAATCCCGAAGGTCGATTTACTTGCCAATGAGGCCAGTGAGGGCCAGTTGCTCTATGGCACAGCTCAGTGACTTCTGCCCTTGATTTTCCCCAAAGGCCACCCTGACTCCTGAGAAGAAAAATAGTCATTCACTCTCATAGTTCTCCTGCTTTTTCTCCCACTTTGAGCCATCAAAAGGTAACCGATGTGCATTCACACCACCATTGATTTTCCATTACAGGAGCAGCAGAAAAGAGCTCTAAGCACGGCGCCGAGGACAAGACGCAGACCATTATCACAGCCATGAAAGAAAGAATGAAGGTCAGGGAGAAAAACAGGCCAGAGGTGTTTGAAGTAATTCAGGAAATGTTTCATATTCCTAAAGAAGATTTTGTGCAGTACACAAAGGCAGCCAAGCAGAGCGTATTGGATGGGACATCTAAGTGGTCTGCAAAAATAACCATTACAGGTGAAAATAGTCTCCTTAAAGTCTTTGTTCCATATTGACATTGTTATGTGTTTCAGAAATCACTGCTCATAGCAGTTATGGGTAAAAGAAATAGAATACTTTCCATTGTTGTTAATACACTACTAACAAGTCTAGTTGTTCCATCAAAGTCCGTCTACTAGATAATTGCAGTTGTTTCAGTCTTTCTTCTAATGTACTCACCAATATCCCAATGATTCCAAGAAATCAGCTTTGTTACTGCCTGCCACAGATAAATTACACATGTAGCCAAAAATCTCCTCAGTGAGTATTTTTTAATGAGAAATCATTTGAGTCACAACTCATCCATCCATTTGATGCTTGAGCAAAGGTCATTTGAGGTCAGCGACCTTCTGAAACTGCCATAAATGATGTCAGCACCAGCCAAGCTTCTTAACCTACTCATTGGGATTTAAAAGGTAAAGTAAAGATGTTTTCCCTGGGATGAGTGGATCGATACTGACAGCAAATTCGTAAGACACCTTTAAATCACAGAACGTTGACTTGTGCTGGGCAACGTTCCTCTCACTGTCAGGACCCCTGTCTTTCTGTCCTTGTGCACAGTCGCATGGATCTGAGCATGGAGTGCATGCCCCTGAGAGACAGGCATACAGCGTGGTTCCTCAGAGGCAGCCGGAAATACAGGTCAAAGGAAGAAGACTGAATTGTTTTAAGTTTACAGATAGCACTGTTTTTATCTGGTGCAGCAGGATGTTTTGAATTATATACGCATGTGGAATGGTAAAATCTAGCTAGTTAACAACTGCATTCCTCACATCATATTTCTGAGTGAGAGCACACAAATTCTCTATGTGTCTCGAGAGTGCAGCATAGCCCATTAGCTGTGTGCACCTTGCTGTACAACAGGCCTCGTGGAACCCATCCCTCCTATCTAACTGTAGTGTGCATCCTTCCACCGACCTCTCCGCATCCTGGCTTCCCCACAACACCCAGCTCTGGTAGCCACGACTGCAGTCTTATTTATGAACTCGCCTTTCTAGATTACACATGTGTGACACTAGGTAGCACTTTTTTTTCTGTGCCTGTCTTATTTCACTTAGCATAATGTCATTCACATATATCCAACTTGTTCACAAATGGCAGGATCTCATTCTTGGTTTATATGAAAACACTTCAATAGACATTTCTTAGAAGACACATAACTGACCATAGGTATATGGAAAAATGTCCAGCATCATGGATCATCAGGGAAATCCAAGTTAACACCACAAGGAGACATCACCTCACACTTGTTCTTTTATCAAACACTCTTAAAAATCATATTGGCTGTGCAAATAAAAGCAGTGGTCATGCATCTGTAATCCAAGGGAATAGAAGGTATTTTCTGTGATTGTTTAGGCCTGAGAATATCTTTATGCTAAAATGTTTGTTTTGGTTTATTTCAGTGGTATCTGCCCAAGGCTTGCAAGCAAAAGACAAGACAGGGTCAAGTGACCCCTACGTGACAGTTCAGGTTGGAAAAAACAAAAGAAGGACTAAAACCATATTTGGAAACTTGAATCCAGTATGGGATGAGAAGTTTTATTTGTGAGTATAAAATGTAAAGCTATTACAAATATCAAAATATTTGAGAGTGAATGTAAGACTGGCAAACACAGAATACAAGTAATAATTATATTTTAATAATCTGTTATGCAGAAATTGAAAAGAATGAAACTAATAGTATAAACTTAACATTCTCATAACATTGGTTATTTATTCTTCACCCCTAAGCACTTGAAGGAAAGCAATATTTCATACGAAAATAAGGTGGCATAGTGACAGTGACTTTGCAGGAGGGAAAAAATGATTCACAACATAGTCTATAACTTGGGACAAGCCAACAGCTAGGAGTTTACAGCAGTGACTTGACGGGAGAAAGGTCTCGGGCATCTCAGGGCCATCGGTGGGGCGGACCGGTGCCTACGCTCATCTACACTGATGCCATTCTTGGTGAGAGCTTGTACCACTCTCTCTTTCCTGTGAGGAGGTTTAGTGTTTTTGTTTTTTTTATATGTGGGTACCGGGAGTCAAACTCGGGACCTCGCGCTTGCCAGGCAGGCGCTTATGCCGCTGAGCCATCTCACCGGCCCAGACGTTTAGTTTTAAACCTCTTCTGTGCTGCACCTAACAGCAAGACATCATTTTTCTCTCGAGGGTTCTTTTCTTTCTATCACTCTTTCTTTTTGGAGACAATAAATAAATAAATACTTCCAATTACTGCGGGCAGAAGTGGGAACCTCTGACTGGATTTTTTTTTTTTTTTTTTTTTTGTGGGTACCGGGGGTTGACCTCAGGACCTCACGCGCCAGCAGGCGCCCCTGCCGCTGAGCGATATCACCGGCCCTTTTTTCATATGTGGGCTCCGGGAGTCGAACTCGGGCCCTTGCGCTTGCCAGGCAGGCACTTACGCCGCTGAGCTATCTCACCAGCCCCTCTGACTGGATTTAAAGGCATCTGTTTTCTTTCCTCCTCTCTCTGCTAACAAATTAATGTGAATCTCATTAACATGCTAAGCAAACAGCCCCAGAATGCGGGGTTTACAGAGCATGTGGGCTGAGTGTGTAAGAAGCAGAGTTTCTGGCGTGTGTTGCGATGAGAGGAAGTGCTAGGAGACAGGTCTGGAGGTGCTGTTGGGCCACATCACGAAGGTAGGATGAGTCAAGGGATGCAGGGCTTCTCCGCCCAGAGAGACTCCTCCAATAGTCCCTCGTCTTTAAGCAGTAGACAAGAAATCAATTCGGCGTTGCCAACTCAGATTCTTACTAGAGTCAAGTAAATGAGTAAAGCTGGGTAAAGATGCCAGGGAACGGGATGGAAACGCCCGCAGAGCAGAGAGCGAGACTCGGGACAGAGACGCGTGAAAGGCGCTGCACGCACAAAGCCACGATGCAGTGAGAACCTCCAAGTCTTAGGAGAGGCTGGACGATGGAAAGTTTAAGGGCAGCTTTACTGATGCAGGACAAAATGTGCACACGCGTGTGCAGTCTGTGAAGTTTCCCCAAGCGTGTACCTCGGTGGGATCAGCCAAGATGTTAACCTCCAAGGTGTCTGTCCTGTCCAGAACGTTCTTTATCCCCCCAACCTCCCCCCGGCCTCCCTCCGATCTGCTCTCTGGTGCTGTAGGATGCGTTCCGTTTTGCGTCTTCTGGAACTGTCTACAAACGGAGTCACGAGGAAGGCGCCCTGTGACCTGTGGTTCTGTTCACTCAGCCCGATTGCTTTGTGGTCCACCCACGCTCCAGGGGATAGCAATGGCTCGTTTCTTTTTACTGCTGTGTACGGTCCCAAGAGATCGTACCATTTTATTTTTATGTACGAATGTCTGAGAATTCCAGGTCTGACACAATCTTCCCGTACTTGAGAAGGCAGATCTTTAAATCTTAGCTTTTCTAACTGGTGTGTGGCTGTGTCTTAGGCAGGTTCTACTTGACATTTCTCTGGTGACCAAATAAGAACTTTAAGCGTCTTTTTATGTATTTTTGTGTTATGGGTGTACTGTATTTGGTTAACTTTTTGACTACTTTGTAACCTTTCGTATTTATATTATAGTATTAGGTTTTCCTTTTAGGTGTATGATACATCTTGAAATACTTTTTTAACGTGTAAGTTAATAAGCATAATTCATTTCCGAATATGGACATATAATTATTTCTGTGCCATCTCTGAAAGTACTTTCTCTGCTAAACTGCTTTTTCATCTGTGATAAAATTCAGTTCTCCACATATGTGTGGGACGTTGGTTTCTCTATTCTGTTCTATTAATCTATCCATTTATGATTCAGGCTTTAGTATCACATAATCCTGATCACTACGGCCTTATAATAAGTATAAAAGTAAGGTAATGTTAGCTTTTCTTCCAAATTTCTTCTTTCATTTCAAAGTTATTTGGGGAGCTTCCAATTATTTCCACATTAATTTAGAATCAGTTCATCACATTTTACCGAATGAAAGCAGGACCTACCTGGTGGAATTTTGTGGTTTCCGGCACGAGGTCGCACAGGAGCGGAGCGATCTGGGCGCAGGCAGCGCAGCGCACCTCGCGGGACGTGCAGAGCCACGTTTCTCAGCATCCGCGGTGCGGGCGGTGCCGCTACCAAAGTTGCCGTCATCCGGTGAGAAACCACCTTCTATTCCCGCGTGCGGAGTTGCGGTGACACGTGCATGTGCGGCTTGGTCCCAGTCTTTCTCTGCACCCACTGCGATGATTACGATGTTGCGATTTAGAGGAGGAAAGGTCCTGCTTCGTCGTCTTCGCATTCTCCGTGAGAAATCTGCTTTGACCTCACTTCTGTTCCCTGTGCGTCGCACGTCTTCTCCCAACAGCTGCTTTTAAGATTTAACTTTCCCTTATCTTTTGTACGATTTGATTACGACATGACACCGTCTAATTTTCATCGTGTTTCTGGTGCTTAGGTTTGTGAAGCTACTTGAGACCGTGTTGACATTGTCTTTCAAATTTGTAAAAATTTATTATTTCTTTAAATACGTTTCCTGCCACCCTCCCGCTTGGGGACCCATTGACACACATCTCTGGCCGCTGAAGCCTGTCCCACAGCTCACGGAGACTCGGTTTTTTCTTTTCTCTTCCTTCTTTTCCTTCTGTTTGACTTTGGGTTGCTTCTATTGCTCTGTTAAGTTCATTTTTCTTCCACACTGTCTGCTGAGCTACAAATCTAAGCCCTTTTTTTTTCATATTAGATATTCTATTTTCTATCTTAGGAAATTAAAATTTGGTCTTTTCCTTTTCTGCCTCTGCTTAACTTTAGTAACTGTTTTGATGTAATTGACTGCCAATTTGAGCATCTGTGTCCAGATTTGATGGATAAATTTTGACTGATAAACTTCAGCCCTGATTGGATAAGTGTTTTTCTTTATTAGGATACGTTTGTGATGCATAATAATTACATTCATCTTGGGGCATTAGTACATATACACATCACATCTGGATCGTTTTTATTTTACCCCTCCTCCTCCCTCCTTTCCATCTCCACAGATCTAAGTCCCTGTTCCTTACCAACTCTTTTATTTTACTCATTAAATTATTTATAGTTTGAGTCTCTCATATTGGGGAAATCATGCAATATTTAACTTTCTATGTCTGATATATTTCACTTAGTATTATGATCTCAAGATCCATCTGTTTTCCTACAAATGACCCAAATTTATTCTTTTCATGGCTAAGTAGTACTCCATTTCCTCATCCATCCATCCATTAATGGGCAGATAGGTCACTACCCTAATTTAGCTCTTGTGAGTTGTGCTGCTATAAACATGGGTGTGCATGTATCACTGTGATATGATGTCTTCACCTCTTTCAGGAAGATACCCAGAAGAGGTATAGCTAGGTAAATTTAACTTCTATTTTTAATTTTTTGAGAAATCACCATACTGATTTGCATAGTGGTTGTATTAGGTTATATTGCCACCAAGGAAGTAGAAGACTTTGATGTTTTTGAATCCTTGATAATAGTTATTCTTACTGGAATAAGGTAAAATCTCAATGTTGTTTTGGTTCGTATTTCTCTAATGGCCAAAGATACTGAACATGTCTTTTCATGTACTTGTTAGCCATTTGTACTTCCTGATTTCAAAGGCCTATTTTTTTATTAGGTCTTTTATTTGGGCATCTAATTTTGGTGGTTTATGTATTCTAGATCTTATTCCTTTGGTGTGCAGAAGCTTTTTAATTTGATATAATTCCATTTATTGATTCTTGGTATTGTTTCCTGTGCAATTGGAATTCTGTTTAGAAAGACCTTGCCTATGCCTTTGTCTTTAAGAATTTTACCAAGTCTTTTGTTCTAGCAGATTCAGTGTTTGTGTTTTTATATCTAGGTCTTTGGGCCACTTCGATTTAATTTTAGTGCATGTAGGTCATACCCGTTTAAATTCAGTCTTCTGCCTGCAGATAACCAGCTTTCCCAGCACTATTCATTAAAGAGGCTATGTTTTCTCCAGCAAATATTATTGGCCTCCTTGTCAAAACTAAGATGGCTGAAGGTGCTTGGGGTTGTTTCTGCATCCTCTGCACTGGTCAACATATTTGTTTTTGTGCCAGTACCATGCCGGTTTTATCACTATAGCTTTGTAATATAACTTGAAGTCTGGGACTGTGATGCCTCCTGCTTTGCTCTTGCTGCTCAGGATTACTTTGGCTATTCCAGTTTCCTTCTGGTTCCACATAAATTGTAGAATCATTTTTTCTTGTTCTGTGAAAAATACTGGTGGCATTTTTTTATTGGAATTGCATTAAATCTATATATCATTTTTGGTAATATGGCCATTTTGACAATATTGATTCCGCCTCTCCAAGAGCAGGGGTTGTCTTTCCATTTTCTTTTTTTTTTTTTTTTTTGTGGGTACCGGGGGGTCGACCTCAGGACCTCGCGCGCCAGCAGGCACCTGTGCTGCTGAGCGATATCACTGGCCCCTTTTTCGTTTGTGGGTTCCGGGAGTCGAACTTGGGCCCTCGCGCTTGCCAGGCAGGCGCTTAAGCCGCTGAGCCATCTCACCGGCCCTGTCTTTCCATTTTCTAGTGACCTTTTCCTTCAATCTTTTTTCCCTGAACACTGTAGTATAGATTATAGAAGTGTTTTGCTTCCTTTGTTACATTAATTCCAAGGTATTTGCTTTTTTTTTTGAAGCTATTGTAAGTGGGATTGTTTTCTTTTTTTAAATTAAGTTTATTGGTGCATTTTAGATATACATAATAATCATATTCATCATAGGGAATTTGTACCCATACATGATATATTTTGATTCCTCTTTTTTTCCCAATCACTTCTCCTCCCTTCAGCCCATCTTCTCCTCCCTATTTACAAAGCTCTGTTTCCATTTTATCCTTTTTTTAAATCATTTTTTTTCTTTCCCCTTCCTTCCTTTCCCCCTTCCCCCATTCTAGTTCTTCTTTCCTTTTGAACAATTTCTTCCCATTTCACAATATCTATTGTACATTTTGGTCCTTATTTACTCTTTCAGTTTCTCACACCAGGGAGACAATACAATGTTTACACATGTGACTCTGATTTATTTCACTTAAGAGTATGGTCTCAAGTTGCATCCATTTACCAAGAAATTCCTCAAATTTATCCTTCTTTATGGCCAAGTAGTACTCTATTATATAAAAAAAAAATCTTCTTTATCCATTCCTTGGTTGATGGCCATTTGGGCTGTTTCCAAGACTTAGTATACAAACTGTGCTACTACAAACATAGGTGTGCATATATTGCTGTGGTATGATGTTTTTAATTCTTCTGGGAAGATACCTAGAAGGGGAATAGCTGGGTCAAATGGAACCTAGTTTTCTGAGGAATCTCCATACTGATTTCCACAGTGGTTGCACCAGTCGACACTCCCACCAACAGTGGAGAAGGGTTCCTTTTTCCCCACTGCCTCTACAGCATTTGTTATTAGTTGATTTCTTGGTGATAGCCACTCTTTCTGGAGATGGAATCTCAGTGTTGTTTTAATTTGCATCTTTCTAATAACCAGTGTTGAACCTTTTTTGATATATTTATTTGCCATTTGTATTTCTTCATTTGAGAAGTGTGTATTCATCTGAGATGCCCATTTTTGGATTGGGTCTTTAAATTTGGGGGGGTCTGATTTTTTCAGTAGTGTAGCTGGATACACAATCAACACTCAAAAATCAATAGCCTTCCTGCACACAAACAACAAACTCACTGAGAGAGAAATTTGGGAACCACATCCTTCACAGTAGCATCCAAAAAAATGAAATACTTAGGAATCAATCTAACAAAGGAAGCAAAAGATCTATACATTGAAAATTAGAGTACTCTGAAAAGAATATCTGAAAATGGAAAGATATCCCTTACTCATGGATAGGAAGAACCAACACAGTAAAAATGGCCAAACTCCCAAAATTGTTATACAGATTTAATGTAATCCCAATGAAAATATCATTAGCATACCTCACAGAACTAGAGAAAACATTCCTAAAATTCATCTGGAAGCAGAAGAGACCTAGAATAGCAAAGGCAACCCTGGGCAACAAAGGCAAGGCAGGAGGCATCACAATCCCTGACTTGAAATTATACTACAAAGCTATGTGATAAAATCAGCATGCTACTGGCAAAAAAACAGACCCGAGGATCAGTTGAACAGATCAGAAGATGCAGACACAACTACAAACACATTCAGCCACCTTATCTTTGACAAAGGGGCCAAACAACTTCACTGGAAGAAAGCCTCTTTAATAAATGGTGCTAGAAAAACTGGCTTTCCACACGCTAAAGATTAAAACTAGACCCATGTTTATCACCATGCACTAAACTAAAATCGAAATGGATCAAAGACCTAAATGTTAAAACAGAAACACTGAATCTACTGGAAGATAGAATACGCAAAACTCTTGAATACATAGGTGTAGCCAAAGGTTTTGGCTACAAACCCCGATAGTCATCTCAGGTGAGCCTTAGATGATGCCATCTGACCAGGATAGGCACATCTCAGGGGTGGGGGTGAGTCTCTGTGGCAGAATGCAGGCAATGACTGATTGAACTGGAACTGGTTCATTTGGCTGGAAATAGACAAGTTGGGAGCGGGGGGTGAAACTGTTGGCAGCAACTGTGGTGGCCAAAAAGGTTGCCAAGGTGGAATTCTCAGGAAGAATGGGCTTCTTTTTCCTTTATTTTTCTTTGAGTGGTTTGGTTTCATTTTTAACTCTGTAATCTCAGAAACCCCCCGTTTTTTGGGGGGGAACCGGGAATCAAACTCAGGACCTCGTGTTTACCAGGCAGGCACCGTGCCACTGAGCTATATCCCCAGCCCCTGAAAAGCACTTTTTCCTTCAGGGACTGTGGGTTTTGACTAATTAGTTCCCATTTCTGGCTCCCTACCTGTGTGTTGTATACCTTTGAACAATGGTGCAACAGACAAAGGGTGGGTGCCCCTCAGAGAGAGACCATTCAGATGCCCACGTGGTTGTGCCCCTTGTGGGGACTTAGGCTCAACTTAGCTAAGGAGGGTGCAAGGCCTCCATTATGCCATGTGTCGATAGCCACAGAACCACAGGTGAGGGCCCAATCAGCCACCAAGACCAGTGCTGCCCAGTCTTGTTGCACAGATGGAGCAGCCTATTGCTTATACTGCCCATTCCACTTACTCACACATTCATTCAACAGGCACTGAGTTTAATCATTCCAACCCCCTTCCCTTGAGGGTAGTCCTGACTAACAAGAGTTGATCAGACTCCCCTTCTGCTCAAGCTGAGCAATACTGACAGACTAACTGGGGTTCCCCCAGGGGTCTTACCTTATCCAATGACCAGACCAGACTGCATCCCCCTCCCTTTTGGGTTGGATGTGAGCTGCTTAGCAGGGAGCTAAGAATCCTCCTCCAGACCTCAAAGGGGACTTGAGAAATCTCAATGTTGCGTCTTCCTGTTGACCTGGAGAGTCCCTGCTCCATCCATGAGGGCCATGACCGGTGACCAAAGAGGTCAGTGTGGTCGGTCTTCCCAGCCATTGCACCAGATGCAACGGCATACAGAAACACCAAAATGACACCCAGGATTTGGAGACAGATTTATTTAATGTCAGATGGGCACTGACAGGGAATCAATTGTCCCTCAAAATGTCAGGCCTCGAAGGCTCAAGGAGGGAGGTTTTTATGGGATTACAAAAGTGGGGAGGGTACAGAGGTAGAGTACTTGGCTGTCTTTGATTGGTTCTTACAATATGCATCATAGTGACCAGCTATGCATCATAGCGACCAGCTGTTTCTAGGAGACAGAAGCAATCGGAACTGCAAGAAGAACTATTACCTGGGCAACTGAAGTATACTGGCGGGGGCGGCATTTTCTGCTACAGGATAAGTGTGTGCAAAGCAAGGGGAGGATTTTGAAGAGGATTAATGGCAATGTGTCTCTTACTGTAATAAATTTTGTAAAATGAAAACATGCACCATATTTTATGATCACACCTCATCCCAATAGTGATTAAAAAAGTGTTTTTTTCTACATCCAAATTTTTTCCTTGAAACAGCCCTGGTAACCTGAACAAGGCAAGTGGTCATGAAGCTTGCAAAATGAAAATGCAATCAAGGTAATTTTTAACTTTTAGATTTGGTTTAAGTTTGTCTCCCTACTAAAGGTGCTTTGATGCCCTCCAGAGATTTTAATGCTAAGTAATTTCAATTTTAACTTTACCCCCATCACAGGTTGAAATAAGAGTTGTGGGATATGGGTCTGTAGCAGACTGTGGCTGTAATGTGGCTGCAGAGTGAGGTGTTTGGAGCACTCGGCAGTGCACAGGGCCAAGACACATTGGCCTCGCAGTGCCCAGGTCAGGAGGGGCCGTGGGTTCGCCTCTGTTTTCTAAATCATCACCTGAAGATTTGCTAAGAGCATGGGCGTGAAAGTGCTTTGAAGATGATGAAGTATTATGTAATCTGTGGTGCTCATTGGCTCTGGTCTTTGATCTAAACCCATATAGTTGATCATTTCTATGACAGTTGATTTCCTCTCCTACCCCACAGCTAGTGAAATATTTCATGTTTTTTTTCTAAACTACTACTCAGGAGGAGAAAACATCAGTTGGTCCCGGGGGTTAGAGACAAAGTGGCTCTGCAGTGTGTCCGCCTGAATTGGAACTTTTCAAGCTGGGGGATATCCACTTCATATGTACGTTGACACTGTTTTCTGAAGACTACAGTTGATCCTCGATGCCTCCGCTTTATAGTTTCTGAAATAACAACCTCCTGTGCCGATTTCCTCAGTGAGAGGAGGCGGTCACGAATGTGACAGTGTAGGAGTTTCCAAATCTATTTCCAGTTGGTCTCACTGGAGCACAGAGTAGTGCAAGCCCTGCAGTCGGGGTGGACACGTGCCCTGATGGTACTGGACAGGAAGGGATGCAGCTTAAATACCCTGCTCTGTGTCGTTGCACAGGACCCCACATTGTCACGGGGCATCGCTAAAGCCCACCTTGTGTGCCAGTGACCCTTGCATGCAAATGCTGTGCTTGGTGCCGTGGAAAGGACCCACTACAGAGTGATGCCGTGCTGTGTGGAAGAGCCCTCTGGCCCACAGGATTAGAAACCTGGAATCCAGAGCCATCCTGGACCTAACCTGCACTGTGACTTCCAGGAAACCTGGAACTTCTTGGCATCTCAGGTGGAAAATGGACATAAAGATCACCTCCCAACTCAGTAACGTTATCTAAGAAGCAGTGCAACATGAAAGCACCATAAACTCATAATCCCATTGCTTAGAGGACCAATTGCTTGGCCCTTTGGCTGTGTCTGTCGCCATATCCAGTCCCCAGCCCCCAGCAGTGGTGTAGATGGAGCCCAGGGCCAGGCCTCCACTGCACCCCGCACTGCTCAGCCTGGGGTAGGGACCAGGGTGGGCCAAACACATAGGACGCTCTCCAGGAAGCAGCTTACTTAACACTGCAATTAAAAAACACCTACAGCACACAGGGACATCATGATCACAACCAGAGAAGAGGAAATACTGAAAATACCCAGTGAAAAAAGATCTATTATATGCACAGAAAGAAGAACACTAGGAACTGCAGGGTTCTGTAAAACATGATGTTGGAGCAGCATCTTTTAAATTGCTGAAAGAAAAACCATCAAACTAGAATTCTATGTTCAGTGAAACTATCTTCTAAAATTAAAGACATCAAAATAGTTTGCAAGGAAAAACTGAACACAAAATAAAGCTGAAAGGATTCCTGCACTACAAAATTATTAAAGGAAGTGCTCTGGGCAAAGAAAAAATGATGCCAGATGAAAATACAGATGTATACAAAGGCATGAAATAAATGACCAGTATGGGAAATAGTAACTTTACTGGCAAATGGAACAGGCCATTACATTATTCTTTAGATTAAATTAGCTAATGTTTAAGCAAAAATGTTTATTCCCACATTTATATCATGTGTAATTGTTAGGACATGTAATGATTTCTTTCATGCCTGGGATAGAACTAGAAGTATATCATTGTAAGAATCTCATACTGTACATGGAGGAATCTAATATTTGTGGGTTGGCTATGATAATTTAAAGATCTATATTATAAGCTCTAAATAAGCCACTAAAATGAGAAAACAAAAAAATTATAGCTAAGAAGTCAGTAAAGCAGATAAAATTCAAGGTAATAATACGCAATAAATCCAAAAAAAGAGGTAAAAGTGGGCAAAATGGAAAACAAGTAACCAATAATATACTAGAACCTAAATATGCAACCATTCATGTTAACTATAAAGCACCTAAATACTTCAATACAAAGACAGGGATTTTCAGGTAGAATAATGCGAGACCCAACTTTACCCCACCCATCAGGAATTCACATGAGATATAAAGACACACGGGTGTGCTGCTCGTAGCCCTGCCACTTGGCGCCTTTCTCTAACAACAGCAGAAAACACCTATTTTCAAGCACACGCAGAACACCTGAGTGGGTGGGACATAAACACAGGAGCTGAACTCAGGGCCATTAACCTCAGGGAAGGTAGTAAACCACAGCGGGAACTGTTGTGTAGAATGGTGTGGGGTTTGCTCCTCATTGCTTTTTTTAGCCTTTTTTGGGCCACTTAGGCATTTTTTATGGTTTAACTTGACCTATTTGGTTGGGTTATTTATGTCTCATTGTTGTGTTGTTTAGTTGCTGCCTTAGGGTTCAGAGTGTGTCTCTTTATCCCACTTAACCTACCAGAGATACCATAGCACTCAGCACGCAGTGTAGGAAACACAGTAACAGGCTCCGCTCTCCTCTCGGGCCTTCCTGGGATCGCTAATGGTCGGCAAGGACTGGGTAGGGGCCTGAACTCTACCATGTTACCGGCTGGAGTACAGGATGCCCCAAGTGCTCGGGAAAATAATTCATTAGCTTTTGGAAAATGTGTAGTCATCCAGAGACCTCTGTGTACAGATATTCATAGCTACTTTCTCTGTGATACCTAAAAACTAAAATCCACCCCAAATGTTTGGCAATAGGTAATAGATACAGAAGTGTGAATACTACTCAGTGATGAAAAGGAAAGAGCTATTGATATACACAATAATGTTGGTAACCCTCAAAATACTTATGCTGAGTAACAGAATCCAGAGTACTTATACTATAATCTCACTTAGGTAAAATTATAGAACATACTAATATATGCAGACTAATACATGATGTCAGAAATCAGTAGTTGGCTGAAGAGTGAAGGGAAAGGATAGGAGGAGCAGCTACGGAGAAACCCAGGTAACCTGTGCGGAGACGCCACGCTGCTTACCTTCCTCGCGGATTCGCTTCTGTGCGTTCCTCCAAGACCTAAGCTTAGGTCGCGAGCTCCTTGTGAAATCAGCTTCATTCTGAGCCCGCAGTGCCAGTCTTCCGGGGTCTGCAGGCCGCACTGGAGGTGGAGGGGCTGTGCTTCTGGCCGTGGGGACGACGCCCCCACCGGGTGCCTCCCGCCCACCCCACCGCCGCGCGGCCTTGCAGCCTGAGGCGCGCGGGGTCTAAAATCACACAGATCTGAGAAGAAACACAGCACTGGGGACGCTCCTGTCCTCACGTTTGTAGCTGAGAAAGAGAAATCTCGAGTTTTCAGAGGAGGCGGGCGGACAGCCGGCCCCCAGGCTCCTCTCCTTACTCCGATACTGGATTCTCACTGGCGCCCGGCGGGCGGGCTGAGCCGTTTAGCCGCGTGGAGTCTCCGGAGAGCGCTGCGATTTCCGCGCACAGCGCCATCGCTCGGGATCCGCGCGTGCGCCAGCCGAGGCGCATCTACAAGCATCTGCCTTTTCCCCGGGAGTCGGGTGGCACTTTCGAGCCTTTGTGTAGTCTGTAGTGGTTTTCATGGCATATAGATATACATACGGATACGGATACGGATACGGATACAGGTATATTGTTTTCTCTCTTAAGTTTTGAGGTCTTCCTAAAATAATGTTGACTGCAAAGTAAGCCTAAAACTGCTTCACAATTGTTTTCAAATGCAAGCCTCTCAAGCTGACTTCTTACCCGTGACCATGTCCCCTCCATCACCCGCTCGGTCTCCTCCATCCTCCTCTTTCCATGGCTTTCCTCTGAGAAATCCCGAAGGCCACGTCCTCCCTGTACACAGCCCCTGAACGTCCCCCGGTGAGCGCAGGTGCAGACTGCTCCCTCTTCTGTCCGGTGGTCCTTCTGCCCGAGGACTCCGGCAGCACCCCAGTAATGTGGGGTGGTTTAGTTCCAGTCCCATCTCTGTCCAATCAACCCTGGTGCTGCTCTGGAGCAGAGCTGGACCTGGGGGACCACAGAGGGCAGAGCGGGTCTTGCCGGGGCAGAAAGCACCCTGGTCGGCTTGTCAGTGCACCCTCTGGCCCCGCTGTGGATCCTCATGCCGTCCTCGCAGGACTCGCGTCAGGCTCGGAGGCGTGGGGCAGGGCTGGCCCTGGCTGGGGACACCAGCAGGTCCTCCTTCTGTGGTGGTCTCTAAGCCCTGTCTGCTGTCATGGGTTTGCTACTTTAGGAAACTCTACTACTGGGAGAAAAGGTGAGAAGTCGCCACCCCTAGGAGGGCACCAACACTACCTTCCTGACATTGCTAATAGGGGGTCAGATTTAACATAGATTAAAGCTTTATTCAATAATTAATTTTAAGCTATTGATTATCCTGTAGGACTTGAAATAATCTAGTTTTATTTCTCAATTGTAACAGTCTAAGGGACTGTAATAAAACGGAACGATTTGAACCAAAGTTGTTTTGTAACAGAGGAGTAAAATGGGGGAAACACTACATTTTTTAGAAATGGGACGCTGAGGCAGGAGCATTGCTGTGAGTTCAAAGCCAGCCTGGATAACATAGCAAGACCCTGTCTCAAAAATAAATAAATTAAATAAAATAGAGTTGCTGATAACATTTATGAGCTGGCTCTTCTGGGAGTTAGAGGTTGGAGATGAGTCCCAGGGTCATTTGGTAGTAGTCAGGAGAGGGTCAGAGGCACCGGTCCCCTGAGAAGGCACTCTATTTATGGGTAGGGGAGCACATGAAATTGCTAGTATTTGACTCCACGACCCACATAATAGTAATCTCAAATGATTCAGCCACAGTATAATATCTTTATTACATAATCATTCGTTTTCACAAAGGAATTCTGTGCAAATCGTCAGCTTTACATATTTTATCACTGAGGCTAAGATACAGTGTTTTTAAAGATTACGCTATGTTTATATTTGATCAAATTGAGTGGCCTTGTTTTCATTATAAAAACTTAAGGAAGCTGAATATATTCATACAAGTGTTTAGTAAATTTTTCATCCAGATGCTCATAATTATGATTGTATTTTTATGGTACACTTGAATGGTAAAGGTCACTATTACGGACTGGTACCAATGACAGACAATCACAGATTTCCTCCAGTGTTTTGTTGGTCTGTGCGATGACCTGGCATTTTTTTTCTCTTTGTATTCCATCTCTTCGAATTTTGCATAATTTATAGCAAGAGGCTAGAGGGGACTCGTGTACGAGCAGTGTTACTATTTATGAAACCTTAGCATGGTTGCTCTATTCCAGAAAACTGGTTGATGTTTAAATTTGGTGGAAAAGTTCATTGGAATGTGGGATTTCCTAAGACTTCTGTTCTCCAGCAATTCCTTGGTGAATACAGCAAACATTTTCCATGTGCTGCTGCTGGGCTGCTGTGTTGCCGGCATTTGGGACAGGGCTGTCCCAACACTATTAAAGTGTTGATCTGGAAGGTTGCCTCACCTGTCAAGTTGGTGTTCAGATAAAGTCTGGTCAGGAAATGCAAGCAACTGCAGCTCTTGTCATGTTGCTGTTATTGCCTGGGAGTTTCTTAGGACAATGGCCGTGCACCTTTTCTAGCAACGAATAACAAGGAGAATCTAAGAGGGAGGCCAAGTTGGCCCATAGACACGGGAGCTGAGTAATCTTGTTTTCTTGCCAGAGAGAAATTCTATTTATTGAATTTAAACCTTTTTCTCCTGCAAGAAACATTCATAAGCTCTTTAGAGGTCTCTTAGATACAAGGGGGAGCTTTTCTTGGTGTTTATTTTCAGATGCACTGGCAGAAAAACAAAAATATTGCTAATGCCACATGCATGTTTTAAGTGATGGATCTGCTTCCTGCAAAGTCTGTGTTCCGAAGAGGTTTGCAGTTACCTGGTTAGAAAAGAGTAAGATGCAGTAAGTCTCGTACTTAGCCGGAGTGTGCAGAATCAGGTACAAAGAGAAGCAATGCAGACTTTCTGGGGGACATTTTAGTAGCAGGTGTGTGTTTATCTCTATGAAAATGTGTTTACCACTCAACCTAGCAAGTCCATTTTTTTTTTTTTGTGAGTACTGGGGGTTGAACTCAGGACCTTGCACCCCAGCAGGCACCCGTGCTGCTGAGCAATATCACCGGCCCTTTTTTCATATGTGAGTTCCGGGAGTTGAACTCAGGACCTCGCGCTTGCCAGGCAGGCACTTATGCCACTGAGCCATCTCACCGGCCCACAAGTCCATTTTTAATAATCAGTTTGACTAAAATACTTAACAAGCGCGTGAAGTTATACATACCAGGTATTCTGAGTTATACTATATAGCAAAGAATTTAAAGCCATTGCTGGGAATGGTGGTACATGCATGTAATCCCAGCACTCTGGGAGGCTGAGGCAGGAGGATCACAAGTGCAAACCCTGCCTGGGCAACATAGCAACTTAGCAAGACTCTATCGTAAAATAATTGAAAAGGCCAGTGATGTAGCTTAGTGCAAAGGCTCTGGGTTCAATCCCTAGTACTGAAAAAAATAAAAGATACAAATGCCAAGAGCTTTCAGGGAAGGACAAAGCAATGCCAAAACAGTTCCCTGGGTTTCCTTCGTTCTCTCTGTTCTTATGGACTGAAACCTGCAGCCTCTCTGTGCAGACTTCCACCTGCCAGGCTCAGCCTGGATGGAAGGTGGAGACCAAGCTGCCCCAGCCTCTCTTCCTTGCTGAGCCCGGAGCACCAGGCACAGGTCTCCCAGATGCCAGCCCCTGGGGGTGCGGGCCTCTGCAGGTCCTGCCGCCCTTTCCTGCTGCTCCTTGGAGCTCTGTCCATGGCTCTGGGCTCTGTCCCTCCACAAGAAGCAGCTTCTTGCCGGCATGAAGTTCTGGGGTCCTTTACTCTCATCTGGCTCCTGCTGTTTGCCGCACTGCAAGCAACGTCCCATGTGATTCCCTAAATGAACCGATTCCCTAACTGGTTTCTGGTAGTGACTGAGTGCTGACCAAATTAATCCATTTACACAATGTTCTATTTCCTAATGCAGTTGGGGCCACGTCACCAGACAGAGCAGGGTCCCCTGCATCCCCTCCTGTGCTTTGTGGCTTCAAGGGGAAGATATCTCCTTTTCTGTCTCAGGTCTTAGTCATGCTTAATGTTAGCAGGGTTTGTGAGAATACCGCAGTGCTGCGAGTGGCTGGGAGACGGAACTGCCCGGATGCAAGGTCTCTAGCCACACTCACTTGCACAGGTGCCTGGCATCTCTCGGTGGTGGGCACTGTGCTGTACACCAGGGGACAGCAAGGGTGGTAAGCCCAGTCCAACAGGAAGCCGGGTCTTAATGCACTGGCATCTGGGCAGCAACCGTACCAGCAGGACCGGAATCTGCCAGGTAGGAAACATCTGCCCCACACTCCATGGGGATCTGCTGAGCAGGAGCCAGCATCCAGACTGCGCAGAGAGCAGAGAGAGCTCGGGTAGGCTCCTCCAGGCGGAGCCACGTCCTCCACCCAAGCTCTCACTCAGGAGAGCGCAGGGGCTGACTGTGCCCGGCTCCGGGCTCAGGCCAGGGGGACCCCAAGGACTGTTCTGATCAGCGTCAGTCCTGCTTCCCTGCCACCTGGCCTCTGTGTCCCTTGATGACACTTCATTCCTTCCTGGCCATCGTGTGCTGACTGTACAGGAAGCGGAGGAAAGCCCTGTATGCTCCAAATCAGCTCAGAGAGTTTTTCTCTCTTGATTTTCCACTTTAGCAACAAGGCTTAACCAAGTCACGGAACACCAGACTTATCTTAAACAAACCTCACCTGTTCGGGCAAACTGAGTGCACACATTACGGTGTCTTAGGCGCTGCATTCCCTGTTGTGAACAAAGCACTTTCAGAGGCTCGCATCCCGCCCAGCACGCAGAGTGGGGGAGTCGGGCCAGACGCGTCAGGCAGGAAAGAGGTGGGACAGGGAGTGCGTGTTCATCCCGCAGGCTTCCGGTGATGCTGTGGAGCCTCGGCTCTACTGGGGTTGATTCCAAGTGACACGCACGTGCGCGCGTGCGCACACACACACACACACACACTCGTTTCCTCCCCACACGAGCATTATGACACAGATCATCATTAAACTGAAGAGAAAACGAAGACACGCAGAGGTTAAGTCATGCGAGCTAAAAAGTACGAGCCCTCAATCAACGCTCCTTCTTTGTATCTGATAACAGTTTACAGTGGTATAATTTACATACAAGACCACTCGCACACTTTAAGTATGAATCTGGTTTTGCTCATTTAGCATAATTTTTGAGTTTTATCCATTTTGTGGTTTCTTTTGATGAATGAGCACTATTCCATTGTGCAGTTTTACTACAGTTTGTTCATCCATGTTCCTGCTGATGGGCTTGATTGATTCCACTTTTTGGATATGTTGAGCCCTCGTTCTAAACCAACATCTTAACTGCTCGTCCACAATGTAATCCGTGCCATGCTTAGATGAACTCTACAAAAATAACCACTGTGAGAAATCTTATTTCCAGTTGTAAAATCATATATATGCACACACATACACAAACATATGTAACCATATGTGTATATAGGTATGATTGTCTATGTCATACGGTTATGTGTAAATCCATGTATATTTATACATAATCTGTCCTGTATACACATAAGTACATGAGTGTGCATTGCTTAGTAACAGGGCTATGCTCTGTGACTTTGTCATTGTGTGCACATCACAGTGCATACTTACACAAACCGAGTGGCCGCCGTGTTGCTAAGCAGCGTGGTCTTACAGGACAGCTGCCATGGGGTCTGTTGCTGCTTAAAGTGGGGGCATGCAGTGCACGACTGTATATAAAAGCACATGAAATTTAAAACTTTGAATCACTTCTAATCAAGATGTTTTTCTCTTGATCTGTAGTAAACATTCCCACATTTTGAAGTACATTCTTAAAAACAATATTATTATTAATTACATAAGAGTTTAGTATACATTAACTTTTAATCAGTTTCATGTGTCTTGGGGTTAGTAAATTTTTCCTTATATACCTTAGATACCATTGTACATTTGAATTAAATAATCACCTACAAAGAGCTGTAATGAAGAGCCTACTAAGTGGCTAGCACATCTGTGTTATGTATATTACCTTTAATCCTCTTAAAAGTTAGTGGTGTCAATTCTAACCTTACTACTTGGGTCTGGGGCCTCAGCATAGCTGAGTAATTTCCCCAAGTATTGCTAGTTACGGACTCAAATGGAATTCGAATCAAGCAGGTATTTTTATGTTGTTCTAGTAGTCACCTTTGTCTAGCACATACTGACCTTAAAAGTGAAAAGCAGAGAGGGCTGACCTGTGCTCTCACTCCCAGACCTCGGAACAGCAGGGCCAGAACAGGACAGCCACGGCCGCAGCGCCCACTGCCCCGACCCCTCTCTTGCTCCACGGCACAACCAGGGCTCTGGGGTTCATCTCTGCATCCCAGCCAGGCAGAGAGAAGCAAGGGGCCCAGATCACCACTGAAAGGAGACCAGATTTGAGAACATAAATCTTGCATGAGAACATCTAATGAATATCCAAAATATATTTAAAGTCGACCTTATTTCCAACTTCAAGGGCCTAATTTCAACCACAGTAGTTCTGCCCCTAGGTTGACTGTGCATATTTGTAACATTTAATACGGTACAAAAAGGAAGAGCAAAATTACTTTTACCTGTGATACTTCTCTTATTTATTCGGTAGACACTTTTTGAATCACTACTTGTTGCAGGTTCTAGGGATTGAGAAAAGAAACAAACAAACAAACAAAGAAACAAAAAAAGCAAGCATTCCCAGGAACTTCGAAGAGCTGACACTTCTGCCTGGGTTTGGAAAGACACAGGCCAGCGTCACCAGGGAGCACACAGGGAAAAGACGTCCTTACCTAAAACAGCCACGGAAAAGAGGCTGGCCTCGGAAGGGACACAGAGCCAAGGCGCGGGAGCAGGAGCGGCTCCCCCGGGTGCTCTGGGGAGCAGGAGCCCTGCTGCTCCCCCAGGTGCGCCCACACAGGTGCGGCCCCCTTCCCCCGCAGGGCGCCGTCTGCCCTGCTGCTCCCTGGTCCCTCCCTAGTGGGTGACGTCGAGCCTCCTACAGCTTTCAGTGCCACAAGCAGCCCGCTGCGGCACGCGTGCTGTAAGTTTGCCACTGCTGCCGTCGGCAGTCTCTCTTTGCAGCAAGATTGGCACTAAGGGATTTTCCTGAACGAACAAGTTTTTCAGTCTTTATTATTTTAGTAGTATTAATTATTTAATTTTATTTCTACGTGAAAATTTTATAACATTGTTTTAATATTTCAGCAATTATTTCATATTATTAAAATTAAATATTATCACTATTTTATTAGTGTTTAACTTTAAATATTAATCAGTTTAATAATTCCCCAAACAATTAGTAAAGTTGGTTTATTCTGCCACATTAGTATCTGAAGAAAAAATATAGTATCTGAGATATAAAAATATAAAATTTTGAGGAATTTGTATCTAGTTGTGGGGGCTTAGAGTGGTACTGGAAATGGATGTTCTAAAAATGACAATCTTTAGTCTTTGGTCCTGTGACCCATTAATGCATGTAGACTTCCTCTGTCAACTCAAACACCACTGCTTAAACCCTTCTCCTTTTCCTTGTCTGGCAATAAAATAGCTCTTGTTCTTTTTTTATCCTCATCTATGTCATTGACTTATAGAATAGATTGACAATGCCCAAATACTACAGAGAAAAATCTTGAGAAAATATAAAGAACAACAACAGAACAGTGTTGGAGAATGGGTTCTTTTTTTGGTAATTAAATGATCCTGCTACCGTGGTGCCTCGGTTCATGAACTTAATTCTTTCCACGATTCTGGTCGCAAACTGAGTTGGACGAGAATCGAATCAAATTCAATGGTTACGTTTAATGTTGACCTTCTGGGGAAATCTGAATCGGTTCTCATCCAGTTCGGTTTGTGACCAGAGTCATGGAGAGAACTGAGTTTGTGAACTGAGGTATCACATGCAGTGGGAAAATTTTCCCTGAAATGTCATTGAGTTCTGAACTTGGTTTGTTCATCTGTTGTAATGAAATTCCAAAGTAATGGGGTTAGGGATCTTCATTCAGTAACAAATGAGGGACCAGTATTGCAACAAAGTGGGTTACATAATTCATAATAAATCACTGAGAGGAAATGTGAAAGTCGACTGTCTCGTAGTATTTCCATTTAGTGGGTCAGAGTAGAAGGAATCGAGCTGTAACTAGAGAATTTAATTACTGCCTCAGCATAGCTCTTAGGAGTGGATTCTGGCTGATGATTTCCTCAGTCAGTGCCCTGCCCTCCAGCCTGCATTCAAATGAGATGTTATAATGATTAGAAGACATCTTAAAGCACATTTTTATTGTAAAAGAAAACCATAAAGAATAAAGTACACATTTTCACTAATTTTATCACTTACACTTATATATAAATGTAAATGATACAATCAGTGATACAATCGTGATACCTTGCAGTTTATTTCAGTGCGTATACCTAGACACATGTATCATGTTTAATATTTCTAGCATGAACATGTCTTTTAATAAAATTTAGTATAATACTAAAAGAATCTTTTCTGTTACACTTAAAATATGTAGCTGGGAATTTTACACACTTTAAAGAACAGGATTGTTGGTGGCGACAGTGTTTACCCTAGGCTTTTTCCTGCAGTGGCAGCTGTGTGAGACACACCCGGGCTGCCATCGCAGATCTCTGCCAGAGGTGAGTGCTGCTGCCGTTTGAACAACCGCTTGCCGACGCAGCACTTCAGGGGTCGGGTGGGGGTAATTTTTTGAGCAAGAGATTTTTTTTCATGGAAACCAGGAAATCAGACTTTATAAAGTTTATGATATCCATGGGTGTCTGTCTGAGTGATCCGTCTCACAGCAGTCTAAATCTGCTGACTTGGGTAAGGAATATTTTTTCGCTTTACCCATAAGAGTTTTCTATTTGACCATATCTAGGAAACTAAGTCTAAATATTTTTGTGAGAATACCATTGCCAAAGTTGGAGTAATTATAAAGAAATGAGTCATTTCATTTTGATAGCTACCAAGAGAAAATTGGTCAAATAGCAATTGGCTTCAAAGAGATATTGCACCTGTGAATTTAAAAATTCAAGACAACACACATACACACACAAAACAACGACAATAGCAACAACAACAACAAACAATAATCCTGGATCCAGAAAGGGAAAATATGTTCTTTTAATTTGGGAAGGAATAGGATCGCTTATTCCACAGCAGTACCAGTCCCATCTTTAACAATGAAAAAAATGTAAAATTAGAAATGTGAGCCACTCTTTAAAAAGGGAATTTTTTTTTGCAGGGGGGATTATTTTAATTAAAAGAAAACTATAGGCCTGGGAACGTAGCCTAGTGGTGTGGCACCTGCCCAGCAAGTGTGAGGCCCTGGGTTCAATTCCCAGTACCAAAAAGGAAAAGTACAAAGCAAATCGTGCAGTTCTAGTGGTACTTATTTTTTTAACCAGGAGCTTGTGTAGTAAAATAAGCAGCCAAACTCACAAACTGGTCAAGCGAACCAGGAGACTTGGCTGGCTGATGAATCAGAATGGAAGTAGTCTAATAAATACGACTTCAGACTGCGTATTCTCTCTTTAGTATATGTGATAGATTTTTTTCTCTCGTGTGTTAAGCTATTTCTCTTGCTGTAAAACTCTACTTATTACAAAACTTCATTTCTCTGAAATGCGAAACTTTATATTTTGATAAAAGTTAAGGTCTGTGGAACACATTTTAAATAGTTAAGAAATTCCCCAGAATAAATCAAGTAGAAGAAATAATGTTTATGAACTAAGCTTATTTTAAGTTATTTCAGATATAAGGAAACAAACATACAGGGTTTTTTATTCTTTTCCTACTTGATTCCATTAGAGTGGTATTCAGTTTCACATTACTGCACAGTTGTGGCTTAATCACAGGAGATTTCATTGATTTCTTTGAACAGTGTTCCGGGAATAGGCCTCTTGGAAATGGTGTAGTAACTCCATTACTCCTCCAAAGTCTATTCCTCCCTCCTCTCGTCCCTTCCTTCCCATATGTCCACCTCTCCATTCCACGGCAGAAAAGGGAGAAGAGAGGGAGACCACACTCAGGAATATCCTTTATTTAGCACTGGAGGAACTTGGTCACACGCCCATCCCTAGTTGCAAGGAGAGATAGGAAATTGTGTGAAATTAGAAAAGAGAAGGGTTGTGGCTTGAAAGGTTGTTGTGTAAGCAAACAAATAGCATCTGCCTCCATTGACCTCTTTTATGCAGAATTCATATACAACTTTCTACTCCATGCTGGCTATAAATAGAATGACTCCGTCCTCTCCTGTCCAGAGGAGGTCATCTAAAAGCCAGATCCTGGTGAGGGTATTTAGCTTACGTCCAGCCTCTTTGCGTGATCTGTACAAAAGCTCCAGGTCTGGTTCTCTGTTGATCCTGGGACCTATGAATTAAAGACAACTCCCCTTCCTCCTACACTCCCAATGTGGTATTGAGAGAGAGAACAGAGAAAACAGCAGCAATTTAAAATGTTTCATGCACAGCCAGACAGGGTGCCACAGGCCCACAATCCCAGTCCTCTGGGAGGCTGAGGCAGGAGGATCAAAAGTTGGAGTGTGGCAATTTAGTAACTTTGTGAGACTCTGTCTCAAAACAACAAAAAGGGCAGGGGATGTACCTCAATGAGAAGGCCCTGGGTTCAATCCCCAGTACTGAAAAAAGAAGTTTCATTTAATAAGAGGGAAAATGGAAACTAGATGACAGTTTTTGCTACTGTTGGACAAGGATACACTGGACTGCCAGACCTTAGCAGCAGAAGTAGTTATTTGGTAACCAGTCTGGCAGCCCGGGTACTTCCTCCTGGGTACATTTCTTTTATTCATTTCCCTCCAAATTCGTGGATTTATCGCCACATGGACATTCTATGCTTATTGTGTCAGTGTCTACACTCAAAGTGGGCAGTGTGCAAAGTGAAAGCAAAGGAGAAGTCCTCTGAAGGGCATCACATGCCCACAGGACGCCTGTGAATTGGACCAGGCCTGTAACCCCGGGCCTGTGGTCTTCCTTGCTGGGAGCTGCCTTGCTTGGAGCCACTTCCTAGTGCTGTGCGTTCGGGGACTCGGTCACTTTCTGTTTGGCTGCAGCCACAGAACCCTGAGGCGCCTTTGACAACACACGTCCTGGGATGTCGCCAGGCTCCCAGCTCTGCGCACGTGCATCTCTCCCACAGGGCGCGTCAGCAAAGGGCAATTTAACAAGCACCGCCAGCACTCAAATCCTAGTCCCGTTCCCACTGAAGAAAATGCCTCCGTCGGCCGTAGTTGGCAGTGGTTAGCAATGGTCGGCAGTGGTCAGCATGGTCGGCAGTGGTCAGCAGTGGTCATCATGGTTAGCAGTAATTGGCAGTGGTCAGCAGTGGTTGGCAGTGGTCAGCAGTGTCCGGCATGGTCAGCATGGTCAGCAGTGGTCAGCGTGGCTGGCAGTGGTTGGCAGTGGTCAGCATGGTGAGCAGTGGGCAACAGTGGTCAGCGTGGTCAGCAGTGGTCAGCGTGGTCGGCAGTGGTCGGCAGTAGTGGCGTGGTCGGCAGTGGTCAGCAGTGGTCAGCAGTGGTCAGCGTGGTCGGCAGTGGTCGGCAGTAGTGGCATGGTCGGCAGTGGTCAGCAGTGGTCAGCGTGGTCGGCAGTGGTCGGCAGTAGTGGCGTGGTCGGCAGTGGTCAGCAGTGGTCAGCGTGGTCTGCAGTGGTCGGCGTTCCTCAGTGTGGCTTGCCCAGCCGCTCTTCCCATGCATACCCAGAATGCACTGGTTTCCACCCTGTGGCGATTACCACCTTTCCTGTCACCCGTCACCTCCTCCTCTCCTCCACAGACAGCTCCGCATTTGGGGTTTGTGGCTTGCAGCTCCCTTCATGCTCTGTGAAGGACCACGGTAGTCAGTGTTCTTGGTAGCAAGTGGTAGAATCCACCCTGGTTAACTGCTGCAGAAAAAGATTCTCTTGTAGACAAATAAGTTGCTCAAGAGTGGTCAGAAAGGCCAAAGTCCCAACTTCTGAAACTTGTGTCTGAAGAATGTCCGGTTAGGTCACGGGGTTTCTCTGGAGAAAACATGGTCATGAACACCTTTTCTGCTCTGGAGTAAAGACCAGAAATTCTCTATGAAAGTAGGAAGCCTCCACTGCCAACGCTGCGGAACAAGCAGCTTCTGCAACACAGCTCTTGCATCCCTGCTCTCAGTGGCGAGTTCAGGGTGGATGTCACCCTGAAAGCCAGGCATTGGGCTGTCAGCCTCGCTCTGCAGAAGATGGGGGAGCCCAGGAGGCCATGGTGAGTGTGGAAATGGACAGCTCAGAGCTGGGATGTCACTGGCCAGGCTCCTGACGTGCGGCAGCCCCCTGATGTCTGTACTCTGTGGAAGTAAAAAGACAATTTCTAACAATTACACTTGCAATACAATGGCAAACTGTGATATTTCTCAAAAATAGTTCTATAGAAAAGGAAGAACGCAGACTCTGGCATCACTTAGCGATAAAAGAAGTGGGACCAGCATGGAAAGTGTCAGTGATGGAAGATGTTAAGCACGTCTAACGTTAGTCCAAAACTAACAGCTTAATTGAACATGAAAAAATGCACTCAATGAGAAATGCAGAGACTCAAACTTTTCAGTCTGATTGCAAATATATTTATAGGTGCTCCTCGCTGATTATTTCTATTTATCCTGCACCCGTTCCTATCACAGACATTTTACGTCGACGTTATAGAAAGAAGGCGTGGCTTGGGGAACCACCTAACCGTGCTAAGCCTCGGCTGCACTTGGCATATTTTTACTGTGTTTTTATTACTGCTTGTTTGCATACATAGTGATTACACTTGTCGTGAGGAGTTCGTATTGCGTGGGTGTCTGGCTGAGTAGATGAGGGTATGGAAGTCATTTTACTGGGGATGTCACAGCAAAAAAAAAAAAAAAAAAAAACAGTAATGAGGAACGTTCATAATGGGAGTATGGTGATCATTTGGAAGGAATGCTTCCACTCAGAACCAAAAATAGAGCTATTTCTAATAGAAATTTGGGAAGTATTGTCTGTACCTCCTCTTACTATATGACATATGTTTATGTATATACACATATCTAAAATGTATGTGTGCACATGTATATGAAGTATGTAGAAATGTGTATTATATGTATATAAGTGTATATACTATTACTATTTTATATGAATTACTATTTGCATATATATAGATACATATAACTGGAGTTAAAAACTTCTGGCTTTTATAACAAAAACTCCAGCCTCAAAAAATTCTTCTTCAAAATGAGAGAGGATTTTTTTTTGGTTGATGAATAAATTCTAGGAGTGTTCACCATCTTTATTATCTAGCACTTGCTGTGCAGCATAGCTGCTAATTGCAGGTAAAAAATGTATTGGAGCTCTGTCTCCAAAGGCTTATAGGAACACCTGTGGTTTATCTATCAAGAGGTGGCAAAAGGAGACATTTTTCTGTCTTTGTAATGTTTGACTGTAAAAACTATGACAATGGTAAGTATTTTTATTAGTGCTCTAAAATTTCTTTTGACCTGTTTACTAAGACTTAAGAAAATAGAGTGGTAGCCAGGTTTCTCTTTCCAACTAGACTTTTTTTGGTTTTTTTTGTTTTTGTTTTTGTTTTTGTTTTGCTTTTTGTTACAAAGACATTTTATTCTTAGTCATTTTCCCCTTGGTTTTGGGGATTGAACCCAGGACTTTTGCAATGAGCTATATTCCTGGCCTATGTTTATTTTTTTTTAATTTTGAGACAGGGTCTCTCTAAGTCACTAAATTGCCCAGGCTAGTCTTGAATCTGCAGTCCTCCTCCCTCAGCCTCCTAGAGTCTTGGGATTGCAGGCGTGTGCCACTACACGCAGCTAGAATCTCTGCCACTATTAACACAAACTTTGGACAAGTTACCAAGCGTGCTGGCATCTGAATCCCCATGGCTCAGTCGCCCCTGCTGTGTCCCTACAGTCACCAGCTCTGAGCAGCGGCAGCGATGCACTGTCACCATTGCCCTCCCAGGTCAGTAGCAGGCTATGCCAGCTGTTGCCCATCTTCTCCCTGGCCTTCCATTCCCATCAAATTTTACTAAAAAATGGCTCTTGAAATTATTTTTTCATGAATATATTTCTATGAATGATAAAATAACAAGGATTTTAATTTGGTGAAACTTTATCTTTGGGGACTATTTACTGAATGACACATGTTAGAAATTGTCGAGAATAGATCTATCAGCAAGCATAGGGTCTAAATTCAGAAAGAATTTCTAGGATAATAATATAATAAAGACTACACAAATCAAGCTGTGTGTCAGGCAGTGTGCGGCATTTATTCCCGGTAAACATCTTGTAAGACAAGTCTCATCACCCCACCTAATAGACAAAGAGACTGACATGCATGGAAGTGAACCCAGGTAGAAAAGGTTAATTGTTCTCAACCGTAGCAGACCCAGTGAATCCTTTTCTACAGAAAATAATTCATAATGAGTCATTTTATGCTAAATCAAAATAGCATATAATGTAATCTGTCCATATGAAGATCAATATAATGTTCCAAGTATAATATAAAGGAGAAGTAAAATTATTTTAATATGCATTTTAATATGACATGTGATCAAAATATACAGTGAATGTTTAAAAAAATTACAGTAAAAGACACATTGCCATTAATCAGCCTCAACGTACTCTCCCTCATTTCAAGCACACTTACACGTATCATTGTCCTTGCCACTTTCTGCAGCAGCTCTGGAGTCCTCTTTCCTGAGTGTCTTTACAAGATGTGATAAAAAAAAAAAATACAGTGACTACTGCTGCCAAGCACCATCCAATGGAAAGGCAGGTCATAAAAACATGACCCTGTGTCCTCCTCCACCTTATTCACCAGATCTGGCACCCTGCAACTTCTGGTTCTTCCACAAAGTCACAAAGACCAGGAAAGGGGCACATTTTGAATCAATTCAGTGCATCAAGGCAACCTTGACAGTGCAACTAAAGACGCTCAGGACGGAGTTGTCAGAAAGCGGCCAGAACAACGGAGTGAGTGTGCTCAAAGCCAGAGGGAGGACTTCAAGGGGGGTTAATAACAATGTGTTTTTTACTATAATAAATGTTTTGATTTCAAAAATCACTGTATTTTCTATCACACCTTGTCTGTAGGGGATCCAGTACAACTACCCTAGAGTATGTAGACACAGGCTTCCTCCTGTTGGTAGAATTGGAAGCCATGAGACCACTTCAAATGCAGACTGATGCAACTTTTTTAATTCAAATATTTGAGTAGTTTTGACATTGGTGGTTAATTTGTCAAAATGGGAAACAACTTTTCATCAGATGAAGTTCTGAATAATAACTACCAAAAAATGAAAAATCTTCCTTGATTAGTATTGACATACTACTTGGTTTCCAAGAAATGTCAGTGCCTAGTAAACCATGTGAAAGACTTGATGTTTCTATGTAGGAGTTAGATCCTGAGCTGAGATGATTATCCATGGGCATCACATCTTCATTAATGCCCAGCAGGAGGTTTTAATTTATGCAGACTGTCCTGCACGTGGTGTGGTGTCTAAATCTCCAGTGTGACCCATGCAATGCCAGTGCAACAGAAATGTCCCGGAAATTGCTGGAATGCTCCATGCTGAAAACTCCCACACTAAGTGGAAATAGCAGAGCTGTGATGTACACATCTTACTCCAAGTCCCGTTCTTCCACCCGCTGCACCGCTCACCTCCTCGGCTGGCGGAACTGACATCACACTGTCAGCTCTTAAATCAGTTTCATTCTATGAACCCATTCTGTAGTCTAGAGAAGTCCATGGGTGCCTTTTCAACATTCTGTGTTTTTAATGCATAAAATAAAATGCAGACATGAAAATAAAATGAAATACACTGAATTATAATTTTTTAGAGTAATGTTAGATACACATAATATTTCAAGCTTCCTGACACTTGTAATGTTACCTATAAATGCCTCTGGTTTTGTCGATGACAAACTGCTGCTGTGATTGGCTCCCTATAGTCAAAGTTGAAAAAAATTAGGGTGAGGGCTTTTTGTTTTTGTTTTTTTAATTAAACAAGTTTGGAGATGCCCAGAGCTCATCCGTCAACCTCAAGTTCAAGGTCCCTGTGCTGGGAGGAAGGCATATGGTGAATAGTGGTGAGCGAGGGCTGGTGGTGACCAGTGGGTGTGAAAGTGAAAGGAAGTGTGACACAGAGCAGGTGAAGAGCTGGTTCTTGAAGGATGAGTAGTTAACAAGCAGAGAACATAGAGAAGAGCACAGGCAAAGCCGTCAGGTCAGGAGAGGCCATAATGTATGACGCAATAATAAGTTGTTTGCTGAAACCAAGGCAGGTAGAGAAAACCTAGAAATTGGGATATGTCTAGACTGTGTAGTTTATTCTTAAAATCAGAAAGATTTTACTCTTAATTCTACTTGGTTTAACAGTATCTATGTGCATACTTGGGTTTTTCTTTTATGAAGTGCTTGCACTTAACTGTATTATCGTTTTATGCTCTGTGAGGTCTGCTTTCTAGATGTCTGTTGTAACACAATTTGCTTTATCTCTTGGTGGAGAATTTTCTGAGCGTGGGTGCATTGCCCGAGACCACTGTGCACACAGGAAAGATGGCATAAGTGAAAATACCTGAGCAAAGTCTGTGACCATATTTGACTACATCTAATTCAGTCAAAAGAAATAGGACAAAAAGGAATGGGTTTCTCCTTACTGACATTACTTAACTAGTCCAACTTGTCTTCACTATAGCTGCACAATATGTCTCCAACATCCCATGGTGCAAAGGAGCCAGTGGAAAAGCTCTCTTGGAATGCAGTGTGCACTGGCTTTCTGGGTCAGGTAGACTCACAGCGAGTGCCCTTAGAGCTGTTTGGGGGTTGCCAACTTATTTGCATGTGTTTTCAGCGAGTGCCATAACTCCACGGACCGGATCAAAGTCAGAGTGTGGGATGAAGATGACGACATCAAGTCCAGAGTAAAGCAACACTTTAAGAAGGAGTCCGATGATTTCCTGGGACAAACAATTGTAGAAGTAAGGACCCTGAGCGGAGAGATGGATGTCTGGTACAACCTAGGTGATTATCCATGTTTATTTGAAAGCAAGTGAAGTAGAATTCCAGAATATCTTTGACATGCATAATATTCCTGTATAGGCCGCAATAACATATGTCTTTTTAGATGTTCTGTTGGACTTTTGGCTGGATTAGTTTCATTGGCAACTAAAAGTGATTTTTTACTTAAATTTAGCATTATTGAAAAATATTTGGAAGTTTGAGATAGAAAAAACTCTTTCAAAGAACCAGCTGGGCATCTTTTCAGAGAAAAACATTTTATCATTGTTAATTTTTAGTTCATGGCAAATGGCTCCAAAATCCTTTGCCCAGTGTTCAAGAAAAAAAAGAATCAAGCTATCGCTTAATGTTGTTTGACTTATTTTTTCCTGATCCATTAATGGAATTTTGGAACAAACAGTGTATGTTGGAGTCCTTTCAAATGATGATATAGGGCCAGTGAGATGGCTCAGTGGCATAAGCGCCTGCCTGGCAAGTGCGAGGGCCCAAGTTCGACTCCCGGAACCCACATACGAAAAAAGGGCCGGTGATATCGCTCAGTGGCACGGGCACCCACTGGCGCGTGAGGTCCTGAGGTTGTGCCCCGGTACTCACAAAAAAAAAAAAAAAAAAGGATGATATAAAAGTAGGCTTTAGTTGATGTGGCCAAGTATGCACATGGCCTACTGACAACTGGTGATGAAGATATTGAGAATTTGTTTATTGGCATGATTTTCAAGTGAAATGTTATTATGGAGACAGTGCATAAGTAAAGACAAGTTTTAATTTGACTGTTACTGGAATTAAATAATAACCTACCATCCTCACTGGTGACAAGAATAGTAATAATATGAGATGCCTCAGTTTCTCTAGAGGACATGATCCAAACATGTGCTAATCATATCCTCTGAAATGTTTTAAGTAAGGTTTTGAGAGCTGGCTGGTCAGAAATCAAAGAAGAGTTGACACAGGCCCAGAGTTACTAAGAGTTACCAGTTAGGGTACCAGAATACTTTAGCAAATTAAAAAATGCTTTTGGTATTTAAACCTACACACTTCTGGTAATATAAGCGTTAACAAAGTAAAGGGAAAATTGATGAAATTCTACATCATATAATAGTTTAAAGAAAGAGACAGATTTACCTTATCTGGGCACCCATGATGCAAGCAAAACTAAGAACTCATTACCAAAAATATGTTAAGAAATCTTCTTTAAAGAAAATTGTTACCTTTACATGGTCAGAGTAGAATTTTTAACTCAAGTTTTAATGAGCACCTGCCCCCTCCTGTTTAAATTATTGAATTGCTTTATATCTGAAAACAGAAACGTTTGTTGAGAGTAAACTTTAGGCCGTTGTCTCTGCAACAGTCACAAGTTGTATTTTAATTAAAGAGATTTAGCTGTACATGGACTTTTCCCCCTATAATATGTTAGCGTGTCTGTGAGTTGAGGCAGTAAAGTTACAAGTCAGAATAGAAATTCCTCAAAATTTTTTGATGAAATATGTGAGTATGGTTTGCCATGGAACTGGAATATGCTACTAGGAAACAGTTCCCCCAGTTGATTTCATGTTGACACTGCCCTTTATCAGAGAAAGAAAGGTGCAGCACAGCACCGTAAGTCTCCTGTGGGTAGGACCTTCCTGCACTCGTTGCTGATGTTTAACCTCAGGGAGGGAAGGTGGGGAAGGTGGAGAGAGAGGGCAAGAGAGAGCGGGAGGGAGGGAAACACATTTCCGCTTTCTCAGCTTTGTGCAAACTCTCAGTTCGTCGGTCCCCTTGAATATCATGGTCTCATCCCTCCTACCGCCCACTTCCTTCCATCACACCAAGGCCCAGATCCCTGATGATGTGATCAGGTGATCAGGTGGAGTCCACTCCCACAGACCTGTTGGGATAATGATAATGGGAACTCAAAGAGCCAGGAAGGCCCCTGGAGCCCTGGGGAGAGGTGGGTGACAGAAAGGTCCCAGGCCTGCCTTGCTCTTAGCCCCGCAGCGAGCTTCAATTTTATTGGGCATCAACCTTCACTCACCCAGGAGGACCAACTCCCACGAGCCTGGCACTGCTGGGAGCAGAATCCTTACCACAGGATGGTGACACGGTGGGGTAGGAAGTCACCCTACATCAAACAGAGACCTGGCCTTCCCAATTTCGCTCTACCTCATGTGGCTAAAAGTACAGCTGTGTTTTAAAAGGGCCAATGGCAGAAGTCTCCAGCACTAATGCTGTCCTCTTTATTTAAATGCCGTTGTTCCTGAGAAAGAGGCCAACTTGCCTTGGCACACCCACCGGTGATGTGTCCAACTCCCTTCATACCTGAGGAGTTTGGTGACTAGGCCTTCCCTTCAGTTCATACTGGACACACTCATGCACGTGATATTTGGCTGAAATGTGACACATCAATTCCATCCAAAGATGCAATTAATCCAACACTTATAAACCAGTGCAGGTTACAGAGTGCAGTTCCTACAAACACAGTAACCAATTTCTCGTTATTAACCAGGACGATGGTTCATCTTACAAGCTCAGGAAGAAGAAAATGAGCAGTGAGAGCTTTTAAATGAAATGCTTTTCTGGTTAATTTTATACTCCAGTTATCTTGCTTTTAATTGCCAAATTATTTATTTAATTTGATTGTGTAAGCAGATCAAGTACACTGGAATTTCTATCAGAATGGCAAGCTCTTCTGATTAATGTTTTCTGTTTGAAATATCTGTAAAGCAGTGTCACAGTCACAATGAAGCAACAAGAAAGACTAGGTCATGTCTCAGGGAATCATTGCTCATCAAATCTGCTCTAGAAAGAGTGGGTTTTAGGCACATACAACTTTTGTACAGTTTTGAGAACTTGAGTAAGAGATACGGTCTTTCTGAAATGACTGACCAATACTCTTTTGCCTTATCAGAGAAACGGACAGATAAATCAGCTGTATCTGGGGCCATTCGCTTGAAAATCAATGTGGAAATAAAAGGAGAGGAGAAGGTTGCTCCCTACCATATACAATATACATGTTTACATGAGGTAAATACATTGAATTTTATTAAAAATAAAACGTGGATAAAAATGATATTGATTGTGGATCATGAAACAAAGCATTAAGTTGGGAAAATCATGGAATTGGATTTGTGGTACTGTTCCTGGAGTTCCAACGCCAGCTGTAGCAGGTGGTGCCCTGAGGTAAGGTAGATCCAAAGTCTTGACCCTGAAAACCTTATCCTATGAGAGCATTCAGAACAAGCCCACAAGGCAGGATGGAAAGGCCCAATTCACCGTTTCCCTTCAGTGCCTCAGGGAGACATGCAGACCAGTGACTGTGGGCTTCCGTGGGTGCTTTGCAGCTGGGAGGTTAATTAGTGGCATCCCTGAAGGCTTTCTTTGATGCAGATGGCACTCCTGCCATCTCAGAAAAGATCAGGTGAAACAGAGGGATGGATCTTTTCCATGTGTCCAAAGAAATATGGACAAAGTACCTTCGTAAGGGAAGAAAAAAAGACATTGGAAAGATAGTTTTGCTTGTTTGCATATTGTTTTTCTCACATACATCTATATTTATAAAAGTTATGCCATGTATTCATATGTATTTGATACATATGAATATTCACACCCCATTTTACTATAGAAGAAATGAGAAATCTTGTTCCACATGTTACAGATTAGCAGGGGATAGGAGCTAAGTTTAATTTCAGGACCAGAATCTGGTCAGTGACACCATTCAGTCAAGAAAAATGGTTGTTTTAAGCCAACAAGAAATCCCTTGATGAGAAAAAACAATAAAAACAATTATACAAAATTTGGAAACAAGATAGTAGGAGACTAACAATGGTTAATACATTACATATTGTTACCTTCAAAGTAATTGCTCATATTACAAGATAAAGGCATTAAAAATTGATCAAGCAATATAGGCATGAACCTTTCTTTTCACTGAACCAATAGAAATTAGTAATATAATTATCTTAACTGTCTTGTGTATATATATATATATATATATAATTTTTAAAAAACAATAAAATAGAAACTTTTGCCTTTCAAAAGAAAAAAAAAAAAAAATCCCTTGAACTGGTTTGATGGGCCTCTGGCCCTCCAGTGCGTGCTCAAAAACTGGGCACCCAAGAACAGCATACTGTCTGACTTTTCAATTTTTCCTGTTGGTTCAAGAACCAGAAAGAGCTGAAATCCAAGGAAAGTTTCTTTGGTTGATCCAGGCTGCACGCACACAGCAATTCCCAAACTTGTTAGAAGCAAGAAAGAATTTAGGGTGGTGATTTTTTTTTTTTTTTGTGGGTACCGGGGGGTCGACCTCAGGACCTCACGCGCCAACAGGCACCCGTGCCGCTGAGCGATATCACCAGCCCCTTTTCCGTATGTGGGATCCGGGAGTCGAACTCGGGCCCTCGCGCTTGCAAGGCAGGCGCTTACACCACTGAGCCATCTCACCGGCCCTGGTGATTTTTTTCATTGCAAAAATCTCAAGCATTTATTTTCAACCTCATTTCATTTCCCTAATTCTTACCACTTTGCAGCTAAAGCCCACTAGTATCATTTATGAAATGAAATTCCATATTAACATAGCCAACATTACATAGTTTGTCCAGGACACTATAATTTATTCAGAGTCCATGAATGCAGAAAACGTATATATGTAAACCGTTTTTCTCCTTCTAAAATGGTTGGGACTGTACAAACCATTTGAATTGTTGACTCTGTATGACCCTAGGCAGAAGTAAAAGCAGATTTTGCATAATAAATGAAAGGAATTGGACTAAGATCCTAGGTATTCCTATTGCTTTAGGTGCTAATGAAACATTAGCAGTGATAGTCCTGCAGGCATGTTTTGCTGAAAGTTAGAGATGACCACATCTCACTTACTCTGAGGAATCACTGAACAGTGAAAACCACTTGCTTCTAGAACCTCTTCCATTACTTGACGGAAGTGAAATCTAATGGTGGCGTGAAAATCCCAGAGGTCAAAGGAGATGAAGCCTGGAAAGTCTTCTTTGATGATGCCTCCCAGGAAATAGTCGATGAGTTTGCCATGCGGTATGGGATCGAATCCATTTATCAAGCCATGACGTAAGTACTGGGGAACACTTACTGGGTTGAGTGTCTCTCTGGGCAGCATGGAGAGATCTGTCTCAAGAAAAAATGGTTGTTGAAAAATTATACTAAAAAATACAACAAGAAAATTACCCACCAATGTGGAGATGATTAAGTTGTAGTAAACATAAGATAGACTATTACTCAGCAATCTTAAATGTTCATAAAATGAAAGTTGTTGGAGCTCACTGTATATCAAAATTGTATAATTAAGATCATATTGAAAAGAATTTAAGAGAAAGTGCCATATACCAAAATGTCAACAAAACAGTGTATCTTGGTTTACAAACTTACAGTAATTTGTTTTATGATTTTGGGGAAGATGGCTGTGTTTGTATTTGTGTGGAAAGTTGGCCATGGTCGTGTTTGTCACCTGATGTGGAGCTTGTGACTGGAAGCAAAATTTTGCTGAATGGTTTTGTTTGCAAACCAAATTGTTTACAAACAGAAGCATTCATGAACTGAGTTATTACTGTAGGTATTGCTCTGTGATAATATTTAATGTATTTTTTCTTAGCCTGCAAAAATAAAATCTAAAGAAAGAAACAGCACTCATCTTCATGCAAAGGAAACTTTGATTAAAAGTGATTGCATCTTACTGAGCATGTTTGATGCTGGCCACCTTCCTCAACTGCTGTAAAGTCTTAAGGATTTGGGAATTCAAGGCCACCTCCTCCCAGTCCCTTCCCTGGTCAGCAGCACCTGGGACCTTAGAAATCCAAATTCTCTGCCCCACCCCGAGGTGGAGCCTGGTGATTCTCTACTGTGAAGTTTGAGAACTAACCCCTTATCAATGTCTGAGGACGCTAAGAACCTGCCTTGGCCATAGTCACACAGTTGGTGAGTGTTAGGCACATCCTGAGCCACTGTCCTCTCCCATCCCGAATATTAGACTGAGTCCTCCTTCCTTCTGTATTTCTATCAGCATGGCTGTTTCAGTAAATCAAGCATTCCTGTAGCACTGATAGGGCCAACATTGCCTGAAACATGGTGCCACAGAATTGACTTCCAGGGACACAGGATTCTCAAGAGGCATCTGATAGGACTCAGACCTGGGTCTTTCCCACCGCTCAGCTTGCTTTCTGAGATGTGGTCTAAATTTGTAAGAGCCTTTGGTTCATGCATGTGCCACCTACAAAATGTAAACCACTTATACGCATAGAGCGGAGGACTTTTCTGCTGCATGGATAACATGGTCATATTTTCATGTGGGCTGAAAAGATGTTGGCCCCGATAATCAATTTTACCAATCTTAGTGATGGATGTTGACTGGCCCAAGATCAGTGCTCCTTGTCAAAGTTTAGCATTCATAACATTTAATCACAGCATGATTTAAGAATGAATGAGTTTTTAAAGTTACTGATAATGTGTACACTTCTTCAGTTTATAGAATGACCTGATGCTAAATAATAAAAATATACAGATCCTCAGACACAAAAGAGACCTTAGAGGCCAACCAATTAAACTGCCTCCCAAGCGGGACACCCTGACTGACGGTCCTCAGCCCCCAACCTGCTGCACCCCACCCCACCCAGCAGCGGGGCTTCCTGTCTGGGTGACTTGAGCTGTAACTGCCAGTAACAGAGGAGCTGGGGCTTTGCATCTGCTGGTGTCTGCCAAAGGCCTTAACTTGGCAAACACCTAGTGTAACATTCAACTGCAATTAAAACCCAAGGATGATCAGCATAGAAGGCAAATGAACTGTTCTGTCCAAGGAAAGCCCAGTTAGAGCAGTCAGAACCACTTGCCTCTGAAGAGAACCCAGTGATAGAAAGGACCAAACTGAACCTAAGCCCAACTCTCTCGGTGTCGCTGCTTGTCTCTTCACTTCTGTTTTCTTTTCTTTTTTTTTTTTTTTTTTACCGGGGGTCGACCTCAGGACCTCATATGCCAGCAGGCACCCGTGCCGCTGAGCGATATCACCGGCCCTTTTTTCGTATGTGGGTTCCGGGAGTCAAACTCGGGCCCTCGCGCTTGCCGGGCAGGCGCTTACGCCGCTGAGCCATCTCACCAGCCCCAGTTTTCTATATTCTGAGAAGCAGTCATGTAACACAGAAAACTGGTAAGAATACAGTAATTGAAAGGGAATTAGCTCTCCTACATTTTATTGCATCATTCATTTCCCTTGCCTCTCAGTTTAAGTAAGCAATAAGGATAAATAAAAATTTGGGTACATATTTGGTCTTAAGCGACATGCGGGTAAACTGGGTCTTATCCTTATAAAACTCAGGTTTGACGGAGCCCCTGTTCATACTAGATAATAGTCTAAAATGCATCAGTGCCATTTTCTATAAATTGCCAGATAGTATAGAACAGTGTAGTATAGCGTGGGACCCTTTGTGGCTCTAACTTCTGTCACAGTTGCTCAACCCTGCAGTCTGCACCAAGCAGCTGTAGATGTGAGAAACACATGGACATGGCTGTGTTCTCATGAAACTCTTAACATGCAAAAGCCATGGTCCAGATTTGGCTTAAGGGCCGTAGATTGCCAACCACTGGTCTACAGAGCAAAAACAGAGACACAGAAAAAGAAAAACAATGCCTTGGGCTTTTGTGGGGGGAATAAATTGACAAATACATTTCAATGATAGCACAACGTAATAGATTATTTGTACGTGTAGGTATGCATTCAATTTGATTGAATGACTCAGAAGTAGAAATTGTTTATTGTGTTTACCTGAACTTCTGGCATAGCTATGAATGTCAGAGGTTTATAGTTGAAAATAAACAGATAAAGTAGAAATGAAATGTTTAATTAAAGTGATATAGATATCTGTTTCACTGTTTAGGTTGATCAGTCACCACACTGACCATTTCTAATAATTTGGAGAAGTTTCATATACTGGCATTTTTTGGGATAATAGTTGAAATGATAACTTTCAAAGATAGTTTTAATCATGCTTTCAAAATGATACTTCTCCAATTAAACTGCAGCTTGATTCATAACTGTCTTAGTTACTTTTCTCATTGTTGAGACAAAATACCTGACACCCAAACTTAAAGGAGGAGAGGTGTAGCTTGTAGTTTGGAGAGGTTTTAGTTCATAGCTGGCTGGCTCCGAGGCAGGGTGGTACGTCAGAGGGGCATCGCAGAGGAGAAACAGTCCATGGCAGGCAGAAAGCAGCAAAAGCAGAAAGTGACAAGCAGTGGCCCTCTTTCTGTTCCTTATATTCTACCCCTAAGGGCGGGTAGCACTCACACCTAGGGTGGGGCACCTGTAATCCTACTCAGAACTATGCCAAACCTATCAGTGGATTAATTTAGTAATCACAAACCCTTGATCCCAGCAGCACACACTTAATCCCAGCATGACACACTCTAGATCCAGACACCTCTGAAAAGCTCCACCTATGACCACATGAGGCTTTGGGGGGACATCTAGACACAAACCATAACACTAATGTATTGTTGGCCAACACATAATAACTGGAAAGGTGTAGGTTATGAATAAATCTGTCTTCGATTTTAAGCTGGTTAACTACTGAATCTATTTTTCTGTTGTTTTGAAGCCTTGCTTCAGGGAACAAAACAAAAAACAAAAAATCAAAAGCTAGAAAATTAACCAACTAATAGAAAACCATAGAACTAGGTATTTCAAGCTATCTCAGAATTACCTCCTCTTGATTTTTAACAAGGTCAGATTGAGAACTCTGTGCCATTCCCATAGCTCTGAAGATGGGTTTGGAGAAGTAAGGGAGCCGTGTATTAAGTCAGAGAGTCTGGTCGGGCATTATTAAGTTTCTCTCGCATATTCCCCATCATACGAAGGAAGCGGAGTCTGTGTTGCTGGTAAATAACCCGAACATTAAGAATCAGCTTCCCCAGGGCACCTCCCGCTCACTGTAAATGCAGTCCCCTCTCCCCGGGCTTTCCTGCAGGAGCACACTTTCAGTCTGTCCCTTGCAAGCAGTGTCTCTACCCTGAGTGGAATTCCTTATGTATTTTTTACATCATCCCCTTATCGGATGTGCACTTTGCAGTTATTTTTCTTCCGTTCTGTAGACTGTCTCTTCACTCATTGTGTCCTTTACTGAGCAGAAGATTTTTAGTTTAATGTAATGTTATTTGTCTGTTTTTGCTTTTGTTGCCTGTTCTTTGGGGTTCAATTGAAAAAAAAAAAAAATCACTGGCCAGACCAGTGTCACAGAGCTTTTCCTCTGTTTTCTTCTAATAGTTTCCTAGTCTTTGATTTCTAGCGTTAACCCATTTATGTTGATCTTTGCATGTGATGTGAGATTGGGGTCCAGTTTCATTCTTTTGCATGTTGAATATCCAGTTTTCCCAGCATCTTTATTGAAAAGACTATTTTTTCTCCTTATATGTTTCTGGCACTTTGTTGAAAACCAGTTGGCTGTAAACGTGTGGATTTATCTGTGGGCTCCCTGCTCTCTCCCACTGGTCTATTTGTCTGTTTTTCTGTCAGTTCCATGCTTCATTATCCATGATTTAAGCCTCATTTTGGGGAGAGTTTGTTATGCTAGCTTTTCCAGCATTCTATCTGTTAAATTGTTTTGAAACTCACCCCATTTACTTGCAAAAGTGAAGTCAAGTGCTTTTAACATTATTAATCCATTTTTTTTAATATTGTCTTTGGGAGAGAACGTTAAACAATTCCAGGAATTATAGTAGCGCTGTTTGTTTGACCTAGTTTTTTGGAGGAGTACTTTTCAAAGCGGTAGTTTGGCAGCAGGATGTACTGGGTCATTTTAAATTGCTCATTGTACTTTTAATCCTGTTCCTACCTTAGGAATAGTTTAAGTAATATCAGAATGGTAGACTTTTTAAAGGAAATGAGTTTTAACAGATGCGATTAGAAGCAAGAGAAAGTTTGCCTTGGCTGCAGCTGCACATAAAGGAGGGCGTAATTAACCTGAGAAGCAGATATTCTGTTCAGTTGTTGATTGTGTCCAAGCCCAGCCAGGAGCTTTGTAGGAAAAAGGAGGGCTGGAGCTGAGAACCCCACCCTGTGCCACTCAGCCCCACACCAGACCCCAGGCCCCACAGCGTCACTTGGTGATGGCAGGAAGAAGTTCTGTATATAGGAGCTGTCGCACCAGCGCGTGAGCAGTGTGCAGAGACTGTTGTCCTGTGCTAACACAAGCAGGGGTTAGGTCAGCAGCCCTCTTTTTTTTTTTTTTTTTTTTTGTGGGTACTGGGGGATCGACCTCAGGACCTGGCGCGCCAACAGGCACCCGTGCCGCTGAGCGATATCACCGGCCCCTTTTTCATATGTGGGATCCGGGAGTCGAACTCGGGCCCTCGCGCTTGCAAGGCAGGCGCTTATGCCGCTGAGCCATCTCACCGGCCCTGGTCAGCAGCCCTCTTGTTTCATAGATGGAAAAACTGACTCAGGAGGACAAAGTGGCTTTGCTAAGTTCAGAGAGGAGAGCTCAGGTTAGAAGTTGTCTTTTACACTGCAATGCCTTTAACTCTAAGTCAGCCACCCACACTCCTCTGTCCCCTCACACAGCGAAAAACTGAAAAGCGGAACACCACTTTGCTGAGCACTTCTTCAAGGCCACTAACCCACTGACCCTAATTAATTGTTCAATATTTGAGTCTCCTTCCTTTCCTTCAGTCTCCTAAGAAACGTGTGCAGAACGCATATTGCCACCTTCATGGTGTCAACTGCCTATCATTTACTATTGAGGAATTCAGTGTATGAAAAGGCAAGTCCAGTGTGGACTATGATTTGCCTTACCACCCCTCCTGTGCACCGCTTTTGGAAAAAGAGAGGCGGTTTACTAACCTGGGAAAAGCGTCTACTCATTACAGTGGCTTACAAATTCTATTTCTTTCAGTGTTTTATTTTCTTTAAATCATTGTCAAACACTTAAACATTTAATCATGACATTACAATAGTTTGTTTACATCCTGAGTCACCGGTTATTTCTAAGAAGAACATGTTTATATTAGTGCTAAGAGAGAACAACTACTTCTGTAGTATGAAGTCTGTGGTCTTCAGATACACTGAGGCGAATTCCACTTAAGAGGGTCATACTAATGATTCCCACCTATTTACCCTTTCTCTCTTACCAAACAACAAAAGTTTTGCTGGAGAATAAGCTGAGAAGAGAAATACCATGGTAATATTAATTTGATATTGAACTGATGTAAAAATCTAATTAAATCAAATGTAGTAGTAATAGAAATACTAGTCTTTTTGTATCAGCCTTGATTTTACATCTACACAATTCTTGTATCTTCCTTCAGATGTTTTGCACCCGGATCATTCCATTAATATGTTCAAATTAATTATTAACATGTTTTATTTTATAAAATTAAATAAGCATGATTTTCTTAGTAATTTTATAATAAGGGGGGCCATATGCTTATTAACCAGAAATTAACAAGGTCTACCATAGTTTTTTAAAGAAATTAATTTCTGGGTGATGTACAAAATCATTTTTAATGATACTTTGAATATTTTTATAGTTTATATTTCACATTACATACTAAAGATAATGCATTTTTAGGCCACATTGTTTCGGTGTGCATCTGAAATGTCTCCCAATGCAGCAACAGCCACGCCCCTAGAAGGCCTGTTAAAGGATGGTGTTCAAGGTGCCCTTGGGAGGGGGCGGAACCTTAGGAGGGGCTGGGCAGGAAGTAGATGCCTGGGGACGCCCTTGCAGGGGACACCAGCTGGCCTCCCTTTGCTTCCTGGCCGCCATGTTGGCCCAATGACAGAGCCAAACAGCTGTGCGCCCAAGCCTCTCGGAGCACGGAGCATGAGCCAGGATCAACTTTCCTCCTAGAAGGTGATTTTTCTCAGGTATTTTGTCAGAACAATGGAAATCCAACACCTACAAATAAAGAAATTTTTTACTGTAGTCAACCAGACGGGACTAAAAAAGTTGAATTATCCTTGATTCTCATGAGTACGTAAGTTTACAAGGGAAATTTTATAATCATCAGTGATAGGCAAAATAAACAATAGGGCAAATTGAATTAGCAGAACTTTATATATATTTCATGTGTTTTTTTCTAGTTAGGGTAATGAAACATATTAATGACGTATTTCTTTTAAATAAAGTGTATATTTTTTAAATCACAAAACGTCGATGGCCCCAGCCAGAGGCAGCACGGTGCCCACGTAGGCCAGCAGCGTTTCCTGAGCTGCCACACAGGCGCAGGCGGGGAGCCAGCCAGAGCCGGGCGCCGCGCTCCGCCGTGGGGCGGCGCAGACTCCACTCGGGCGGGCGCCCGCGCTCCGGAAGGTTCTCTGAGCATGCGCGGAGCCGGGCCGGCCCGGGGTCTCCCTCCCGAGCCTCGCGGGCTCGCCGAGCGCGCTGCCGCAGTGCCGCCTGGAGCCCTGCGCCCTCCGGAAGAAGGTGCGGGACGCCGCCCTCCTGGACAGGACTGCAGCAGCCGGCCGGGAGGCGGACTGAGGAGCCCACCCCGCCCGTTCCTCTCCGGTCCTGTCACTAGCGCCGAGGAGTTCGGACCCCGCCAGCCCCGCTGGTGGAGGGTCTCAGTCCTGACGCCTGCTCCGCAGTGAGGAGCAGCTCCTCAGTTGGCACTAATCACAGTGGAGAGGAGGAAGTGTCCCAGGTGCTTGTGCTGCTGCACAGTGGGAGAGCCTTAGATCATGAAAACTACCGTAATTTGCGACCCGATTGAAACATTGCAGGCATTAGAAAATCCCCCGGCACCCATAAATATGTACAAGCTTTATATTTATTAAATTTAAATTTTAAAAAATAAGGGAGAGGGAAAAAATTGAGAGAAGCATCTCTGGTGGTCGGGAGAGATGGCTGGGAACTCACTTTACCTGAATCCAATTCCAAGCACCTTACTTGCTCTGTGATCTTAGGAAAGAAAGTAGAGTATTAGAGCAAATGCAAGGAGGGCTATTGGGCCTAAAAAGCATCAGCAAGACAAAGCAAACGAGCAAAACCAGGCATTTAAGGAAATAATCTAGAATTCCAGAGGAGGCTTAGTCCACATGTGTTGTGTAGGAAATGCAGCTTTCACGCTGGCTTTTTGTATTTTGAGATCATATCAATCTTCAGTTACAGCATGTCCAGTCAGATCTCAGGTCTCTTTGTGAGAAAGATTTAGAGAAATACTCAAGTTTGCTGTTCTGGAGGTAAGAAGTAGACGGGTCACTGTGGGGTTGTTGGATTATCTTCAGCCTCAATGTAGTGTTTCCTTCTACCTGTGGTTTATGAAGAAGCCATGTCAGAAGCTGGGCAGAACTGCCAAGTTTCCTTGCTCCTGCTAAGTAGTTTTTCTGCCCTCCAAACCTACTCATTTCAGTCCATTTTGCAGGACTCATCTGCTGACAGCAGTTTTCTCTGCAGAAATCCCTGGTGACTCCACACAGTCCACTTGAGAAAGTCAAAGCTCTTAGCAGGGACCAGCACAGCCGGCCTTGACCTGCCTCACCAGGTTCTCTCCTCACTTCCGGTCTGACTTCCTCCTGATGTAAACTCCTGCCACTCCTCGAACTCGGGCCTGCTGAGGGCACCATGATTTTCATTTGTCAAGTCCAGTAACTTCTGTTCCACCCCTGTTTTATAAAATTTAATTTATGATCAGTCATCCTGCCCCCTTTCAAATCCCTCATTCTTGACATTCTAATTTCCTTCCTTTTACCTGTCTTTCTTTTTACTGTGGTCTCAGCCATGGAATTTACTTCTTTCTTCCTCCAGTGCCTTTCTGTTGCTGACTCCCTAGTCCCATCGCCCAGTGCTTCTCTCCCATTCTGCACATTCTCCTTTGTGATCTTTCTCTCTCCCACGGTTCATGTGGATGGTCCTAACACCAAGTGTCCAGCCCAGGCCTCTGCCAGACAGCAGCATCCTGCCCCAACCCCGAAAATCCCTCAGCTGGGACTTGACCAGCCACAGCACCATCTCAGGTTCCCTCCCCTTTGGGTCTCCAGCCCTCTTGACAGACCCAGCAGCCTGGGCTCAGCCTCTCTCCCCAGCGGTTCCAGATGCTCCTTGGGTTTCTCAGATCCACTCCTGCCCAGCTCAGACACTGTCATCTTGTCCTTCCAGCACCTAACCGACCTTTTGCTCTCCTTCCTGAAATACAGCCTCCTAAAATCTCCTCACACCCCAAGCAATCTATTCAAAACACTGCTCTATGATGTTGCTTCCTACTCCATGGAGAAGGGCTGGAGCTTTTTACTAATATTTTACTTATATTTACTCTGCAAAGCTTTGAGTTTTGTCTGAAAAAGTATTTTGGCATCTGGAAGGCCCAGCTCACCTCTCTGCGCACACCAACCTTATCTCTCCAGCCGGGCCTAAAATGTTCTCTTAGAAATCTGAGCTCCACCAGCCTAAAATGGATAAAGTTCACTGCACATGTGTACCCATCTCCACTGTGCCTTGGTTTGTGGAGCCCATTCCTCTGGGCGGTGCACTTTATCCGGACCCCCAGCCCTGTGCTTGGCCTGGCTCTATTGGTCGCCCACCAGCTCTTAGCCCAGCCTCAGTTCCCCAGGCTGTGGCACACAAGGCACACCTTCCTTGCACTCCACTGTGCCTTTTCCATAACTTCTTCATAAGGAGAGTTATATTAAAAGTATTGCATAACTGGTTCCCCAACTAGCATGTGAGTAGATTCTGTGCACCCAAAGCCTAACACAATGTCGGCCGCTCAGACACGTTTCATAGTTTTTTAGGCCAACTTCCAGAGACACCACACTCTGTTTTTTTGTTTTTTTTCTTCTGTTTGTTCTTGTTTTTTGTGGTGGTACTGCAAAAAAAGTGCCAGAAATCTTAGTTACTATGCAGTGAGTGAAGAGAGATTACTCTGGCCAAATGGCTTTAATATTTTACAAAAATGGATCCAAAGTGAAACAGTTGGAAAACCTTAAAATTAATTCTAATTCAAATTAATTTAATAAGAACTATTATAGCCACTATTTAGCTCTAAATTATCTTTTAAAGAAAAATTCGAAGAGTTTGGAAGTTTAACTTTATTGTTTTTCAAAGTTTTCTATGGATATTAATATTAGCATTAATGATAAATGTGTAGCCAAGATTGTATTAAACCAGGTAATTCAATATTGCATTTATCCATATGGTTTATCCATCAATTTCCATGTGTAACCTGTAAATCATTTGCAAAACCTCTCATTTTGGTTGTGACATATTGCTCTGGGGTCCCAAAGCTATAATTTCTTAGAGCATTTTCATTATCAATGTATTTATATTTCAAATATTGAGTCATACACAAGGAATACCACAATTAAAAAATTGGGAAAGCAATATTTAGTAAAGATATTGCCCCAACTGATTCAAAGTGTTAAAATAAGCAAAGCTGATTCTCTGTATCCACCTCCATCTCGGCCCCACCTCAGCCTTTGCCTCCAGTCTCCCATGTTGCAATCATCTTCCCCTCAGAGGGCTACGAGGTAGTAAGCAGTGTTTGATAATTATGTTATTTTCAACATAAATCCATTTCATTACAGAAACCAGTCCCTGAGTGCTTTGAACCATGTATTCTATGTTTTTCCACTGTTTATATCTGAAGTAAGCACTAAGCTATTATTGCTACCGCAATCAGCCCCAGAAATCCCAGGAGGCAGCTGAAAGAGGCCCAGACTCAGAGTCCCAGCCACAGTGAGGACCTCACCCTTTAAAACCAAGAACGGGATGAGTCATTGTGAAGACCATGGTGTTGCTTCCCATGGACAGCGTGATCAGTGGCTAGTGCAGTCCAGGATGATGAACGCCCAGCCTGCGAGCATCTAACAGTCAGACTGTCACCCACGATGTTACTGTGCCTGTCTTTCCTCCTTAGGTGCAGGTTTTCCTCTTGCCATCTCCCACACCCTTCTGTTCTGGCCTCGCCTGTCACATAGCTATGATAGGAGCCTATGACAAACCCAACTACTCAAGAATGGCTAAAAAATTAGAAACGCGATGGCATAGCTCTTAAGTTTCTTTTTAAAATAATCTTGTAACATCTGTGGTATTCTTAATGGATATTAATCAATTATAATAATTGTAATGTGTAATAAAGTCAAAATATGTATCACTTACCTTAAAGGGACAATCATTACATAATCTGATTCCAAGGCTAAATTGCATAAGCCATGGACGCTCATGGCATGAAATGTTATTCTCAACTCTCAGAAATCCTTGCCTAAGAGATGGAACCAACTTCTTCACCAGCTGAAATCATGAAAATCTGGGTGACCCTTCTTTTGGGATGGCACTCAGGGCATTCATTCACGTCTGTACACCCCACGTTGGTGTTCAATGATGCAAAATGAACAAGGCCCCAGGGGAGGGTGAATTACGAAGATCTGGGAGCAAAACAAGAACAGATTATATACCAGAAACTTCTTTCCTCCTTGCATGTTTTATCTTCCACTCTTATCATAAGCCTTGCTTTCAATTTCCAAATCTTTTGTTATTGTACAAATGACATGGGTTTGCTTGAAAGTGAAGGAATGGAATAGGCCGATGCTTTGATGGTTATAGATGATAGCATTCTTCAAGGTTTAAAAGAAATGGTCTTAAAGCATAATGGAATATATCCTTGCTATTCCTCTGCTTGCTCTGTTTGTCTAATTAAATCTGATGTGTAGTCAAGTGCTCCAGGGACAGAGTTGCTTGCACAACGAGTTCCTTTCTGAGGAGAGCTCTCAAACCCAGCTCCAGTCAGACAGAGAGTTGCGAGCCCAATGCATGTGTGATGGGGAGGCCCCTTGCTACTTCAGCCAGAGCAGAATACAAGCACACAGGCCACTTTGTCTGCAACCCAGCAGTTTGGGAGCTGAATGAGTGAGGGACGGGGGGACTCCAGGGCCATGTTCCATCCTACAGTGCTCTGGGTCCCTGGAAGATGCTCCCTCTGTGTGGGCCTGCAGCCTGAGCCCTCACAGCAGAAATGATTTCCACACAACCCAAGTGAGTCACTCAAGCTGGGTCTCACTTGAGAATGAAAAATATTCACAAGGCAGAAACTGTTTTCTTCCTTAGTTGGAGATCATGGGAGTTTCCTTTCCTTTTCCTGGGCGCAGGTGAGGGACGACTAACCTGCTACCATAGGAGATGTGCAGGCAGGTGAGTCCGTCACTTTCTGTCTTAAAAGCACTTGATGTTTTCTGTCTTGCAGGCACTTTTCATGCCTGTCCTCCAAGTACATGTGCGCCGGTGTGCCTGCTGTCATGAGCAACTTGCTGGCCAACATAAATGCCTTTTATGCACACACAACCGTGTCCACAAATGTGCAGGTTTCTGCCTCTGATCGGTTTGCTGCCACCAACTTTGGTGTAAGTATAAACTTCATTTATTTTTTATTGTCTTTGTTTTCCTGTGAATCAAACCAGTGCATCATACATGCTAGGCAGGTGCTCTGCTTCTTGAACTATAGCCTAGATACACATAATTTTTTTAACTTTACACTTCCTAGTAGTTCATGGGACTTTATATTTTCAAGGAGCTTTGGACTCCAGATATTTTGCAATTACCTTGGAGGAGACACACCTCAGGGAATGTCTCTTACAATAATGAACTGCAATTCAAAGTGCATTTGAAATACTCTTAGCGAAATAACTTTGATAGTCAACAGAAATCTTCATTAGATTTAATCTCCATATCTAGAGCGCCCTTTGCTGGTGGAGGAAACATCATTTTGTAAGAGCATATTGGGATTTATGGGAAATTCTTCATGTGGACAAGCAGGGATCCATCATTTCTGATCCAGTGCCCTGGTAACCATGAGCCTGGCTGCCCCTTGGGAGGCCTTTGGGCTCCATTTGCCTTCCCATTGGTACTGGTATTGGTTCCCTCTGGTACTGATGGATAGCAGCACAGCTGGTGCATAAGAAGCCTAAGACAATTACCTGCACCTAACTGAGGCTGCCTACCTGAAGTATTCAAAGGCATCAAGAACACATTCACTCCCAAGGAGGCTTGAAAGTTTATCTCTTGCACCCATCACTGAAACTCATTCTCTACAAGAGCAATAAAAACTGAAATTGAAAACACTGTTAACAGGACATTAATGAAGAGTGATCCCAGTGAAATGGTAAGAGCCTAAAGTAAGAAGCAATGGGGATGGAGAAGAAGTGCAGATTACAGAGATTTTCAGGACACAGAGTCAGCAGCCCAACAGCTCTGCGTCTTTGGGGACGAGGGCAGGAAAGGACAGAGGCGCCTGGGATGACTGCCAGCCTCCTGCTAGAGCAGCGCGGTGGGCAGCAGTGCTGTTAGTAACTCCATGAGTTTTATATTCTCTCTCTCTCTCTCTTTAATTTCATGGAGGAAAGTAAGATCCGTGGTAGGAACACGGTTTCCAGGACACCATGGCCACTCTCCCCACCGCGCCTCCAGATTCGTTCACTGGGTGGATTTCACTGTTGACAGCAGAGTGTGTGCCGTACAGTAGAATGGCTGAGCACACCGAGGGGAAGATGAAACCTAGTTAGGGAGAAGTGTGCTGGTGTGTTTACTCCTGCTCCCCTAAGAGAGAGAACATGTGAGCTGAGCAGGAAAGAATGAAGGAAAAAGGCATCATTGCTCAACAACACATCAGAAGAAACCCTCCTAACAGAGCAACTTTGGGGCTCATCAGGGGCTTGCATTTCTGTTGTAACTTAGCAACTCAGTTCAGTCATCTAAACCTCAGCTTCTCATCTGTTCCCTGAAGATCATAACTCTCACTCTACAAGTTTGTCAAACTTAAAATGAAGATCAAAGGAGATTAAAACTTGGGAAACCAGTTTGTGAAAGTTGAAAGTCCTGACGTTATATGAAGTATGGAGATATGTCCCTCCTGCCCTGCTTACAGCATGCCCATGCCACAGCCAGTGAGTCTTGTGAGACAGATCCCCTCTGGTCCAACCAGGGAGCGAAGAACATTCCCTACCCAGCTCAGCAAAATACCGAAGACCAGACCAAAGAACAGTTTTGTTCTAAGAACCTTGTCTTGTAAGTCTGCCTATGACGCAAGGCATTCTGTGTTAGGAGACTGTTTTGGTTCTGACATTCTGCCGTGTACATTGTGGAGAATAAGCCAGCCATGGGGATCCCAGACCCTTTCTACCTCTGAGAAAGAAGTCGTGGCTGCATGATTAATGTCACCATCAAAGCTACTGGGGAGGGCCGGTGAGATAGCTCAGCGGCATAAGCGCCTGCCTGGCAAGCACAAGGTCCTGAGTTCGACCCCCGGTACCCACAAAACAAAAAAGCTACTGGGGAAAATTTGATAACTTGCTCCTTTACTTCACACTGATCCAGAGAGGAGAGAGCAGATTGATTTCAGTGATTTCAGGTTTCAGTGGCAATATGGTTATCATAAACTCACTTTGTAAATCAAATGACTCCTTGTAGCATAGGGTCAACAAAAGAAACATTTCTTCGAAGTTCGGCTTGCTAAGTAGGTGATTTGGCAGGCGAGTTTGCGTTGTCTCCTAACTATCACTGATGATGCTGTTTGCTGAGTTAAACACATTGAGTATAAATAACACCTGTCGCCTCCACCTTGGAGCCCCCGGTTATTACCTAACTATTGAAACTGATACCATCCCTTGGGACCCAGGGACAGCTGTGCAGTCCCTTCTGTGTCCTTCTCAAAGGCCTGGGCCAGATGTGTCATGACTCAAAAGTACACGCACACCAGTGGAGAAAGCTGCTCCACCCAAGATGATTCTCACACAGAACGAACCTTAAGAAAAGCTAAGGTGTCCTATGTCGGGAAAGGGGTGGCATAGGCCAGCTGTTAGGACAGAGTTCAAATAGGATGGGAAAAGAAGGGCCCCACTAGGGCCTTCACTGCCCAGTGCAGCATTGAGTGGAACCCCGATTTCATGAGTGGCAGACATAGACACTTGAATAAATTCAGGTTTTTTGTTCAATAAAATAGAATACAACTATTATAAAACCAGAGTTGTAAAGGAGAGTTCATAAAGTTGAGCAATGCCTATAATATAATGATGAATGGAAAAGAAAGCAATACAATTCTAGAATCTCACTCCAGCTCTGAGACACGCGTACATACATACATATACACACCTGTATACACAGACACATACACATGCATACACATGCACACAGGTTTAGGAAGAAATACTGGAAAGAAACATGGTAAAATGCAGTGATCCAGCCACTGCTAGAATTAAGAATTAAAGCTGATATTTTGCCAGTACATTTTTGTATTTGACTTCATAATAAATTTTTAAATTTTTCGATATTAAATTTGTACTAGCTGGGCATGGTAGTGCATACCTATAATCCCAGTACTCGAGAGGCTGAGGCAGGAGGATCACTGCAAGTTCGAGGCCAGCCTAGGCTACATAGAGAGTTCAAGTCCAGCCTGAACTACCTAGCAAGACCCTGTCTCAAAAAACCAAAACAAAAAAAAAATGAAGTACTAATTTTATAAGAATAGTCTGCAAAAAGTGAAAGTGGGCCAAAAAATAGACTACTCTTTGAGGGAATTTGAATGAAAAAGAAGAAAGCAAGATCAAGCAAGAGCAAGTTTTTGCCATGTAAAGAGAATTTGCTTTTGCTTTTTAACTGGGTAGGAATTTTTCATTATTGAATAAGACAAATTTGAACATATATCCAGGTCACTCGGAAAGGGACGAGTTGCAAGGGTGGGCTGCACATTTGCCAGGAGCAGAGGAAGGGTGTGTCCCCAAGAGGAGGGGACATATGGTCCTCCACAGGACACCACAGGACCAGCTCTGTTCTGACGTATGAGGAGACAGCATGTGAGCAGAGGAGAGAAGAGTCAGCCTTTGATACTGGAGCCAAACTTGGGAAGATGCCTCCTTCCTCACCTCTGGGCAGCTGCCTGGAAGCACAGGAAGACACACCCACAAAGCAAGAGCTGTGCAGCAGGCGTGAGGAGCAGGAGGAAAGGTTTGCAAAGCTGCTGAAGGGGATGTGGAGGGGAGCCTGTGGTCAAGCAAAAGTTGCGCCTGGGGTTGGGACCAGGCTTTCGTGCTGGGCTGGGAGTTCTTCTCAGGTCGTGGGCGGTTGCTGTGGATGTGATCAGACCCAGCCATGTCTGGACTGATGTTGGGGTGAGCACGGGACAGAGGATGAGCTGTGAAGAAACAAGCACTGTGCCCGAGGGTCCTGTGGGCTAGTGGTGAGCATCGCACATCTCAGCTGACACTTACATGGGGAAGCTGGCTCTCCAGGATAGCTCTGGGCGTGGGGTGTCAGACATCGAATGAAAGCCATGGTGTGCACGGCTCCACCTGCCCACGAGGACCGACTGCTCCATTGGGAGCAGTGTGAGCTGCTTGTTAAACAAGTTGCCCTCCAAAGTGGACAAATGGAGATTTGTATCATATAAACTGATATATGCTAGACATCAAAGCCCTGTGCTTTACAGTTTAGCAGTACATCACAATAAAATACCGTTTGGAGTCAAAATCAAAGAATCTTACTGGAGAAAAGGCCTTCATGAGAGCTGGAGAGACTCACAGGTGGATGAGGGGCTGGAAAGAGAGCAATGCAGGAGGTAGGACCAATGTTTTAATTTGTAAGATGACCTTAGAAAATTTATTCAGCAAATTATTTTAAGGTACAAGTATCAAATAAATTATTAGTAAGCTGGGCATGGCAGTGCACACCTATAATCCTAGCACTCGGGAGGCTGAGGCAGGAGGATCACTGAAAGTTGGAGGCCAGCCTGGGCTACATAGTGAGTTCAAGGCCAGCCTGAACTACACAGTTAGATCCTGTCTTAAAATGAATAAATTATTAGTAATGTTGATATTTAGCTCTTTTTTTATGAGATTATATAACCTTTTTGGCACAATGTTGGACAAAAACAAATATGCTAATCACATTTTTTTTATCCTTCCATGTATTCTTTTTCTTTGTCCATTTGTTCTTTCAATACATATTTGTATGTTAATTCACATAAATTACCGTGGCAGGTAATGGAAGTACTAAAAGTTGAATGTTAACATTTACTCTTGCAGGGGATATAGCTCAGGGGCACAGCGCCTGCCTGGCAAGAACAAGGTCCTGAGTTCGATTCCTGGTACCAAAAAAACCCAAAAAAACAAAAAACATTTACTCTTTAAGGCTCATACTCTAGTGAGCTAATCACACACACTTGTAAAAGTAAACACGAATCATTCTTAATGTGTAAGAGGTCTCGGAGGAGTTTACACAGTACTGGCGAATGCTTTGGGATTAAAGAGGAATAAAGGATTCTTTCCTGGGACTCATGAGTGCTTGACAGAGGAATGATGAATCGAATTTTCAAGTGCAGAGTGTAGTAGAAAAACTATCCTAGGCCTAGGAAGATATTTGAGTAAGGACAAGAGAAGTAAAGATATGAAATAAGTTCAAGAAAGTGCACATAAAGCAGCCAGCCTACTGGGCTGGGAGGGTAACAGATGGAGGCCGAGGGGGTGGCTGGATCATTGGATGGACACTGGAATGTTGTCAAGAGCCTTAACGCTGGGCGAGATGTGTGGATGAATCCCCGAAGCATAGGGTCGGGTGGGACAGGATTTCTGGTTGAGGAGGACCAGGCGGTTAAGTCAGCATTGCAGAGATGGCATGCGTATGAGAGGGGATCAGTTGGAGTAACGGAAACCATCCCTGCAACTTCAGGCAGAAAGGGACTTAACCTGAGAATTGATTTTACAATATCGCGTGAAGGACTGCAGGAGGCTCCCTCCATAAATATCCAAGTATCCCAGTGAAACTAACATGCAAGAGGAAAGATAGGCTTTCTTATATCAGGAAGGCAGGGAGCCAGCGGGTGGCTCCGACTGTCTATGCTGTGATGAGAGAGGAAAGCAAGTGTCTCTAACTTGGTTTGGCAGCAGGACTAGGTCAGCAGGCAGGGAGTGGCCCCTCGTGTCTGCTCCCGGATACTTAGTGCGCAGGCATCGAAGAGCAGAGTCCGGTGCTGTGGAGGCTGCAGGGAGGAGCGGGGAGAGGTGCTCAGCCTCGCTCAGCCCTCCAGTCCCGGGACACAGGCGGGCAGAGGAGCCGGCACTGGGCAGGGCAGCTGTGCTGCTGAGGTGAGGAGGGCAGGGAGCCCGTGCTGAGGTGAGGCAGGGATCCAGGTGTGAAAGGCCCACACATGGCACACACTGTGGAGGAGACTGCTTCTCCACCCGCCCTGCGGTCAGTGTGGGGAGAGGAGATGCAGAGTCAGTGCCGCCTGCACCTTGCACTGCTTGAGAAGATGTCCTTTAAGAAGGGACACAGAGTTTTCAACAGAAAATTTGGTATAAAGTTAATATTGACCAGCACTGTCAGCATTGCAAAACCCAGGAAACAGCCAATGTTTTCTCTCATTGCCTGACACATCTCCATGATAATTTTTCTACCTGGGGCTTCCTGGATCACTACTTCATATGACAAAAATTCTGAAATATTCCTATAGGAAGAAATGGAAGGTATTTTATTTATCAGAGTTGATCAAACATTTTTAATTGCTACTTTAGTTAAGTTTGTTTCATCTTTGCCACTCATTGATAGTGCCATGTGCATTTTAAGGACTTTGCTCAAATTTGGGAAAACATCTATCATACTTCTTTCATTTGTGATACAAAGAAAACAGTGGCCAATAACAAAGCTAAGCAGACACAGGCGACTCTTCCACGGATATTGCAGTGAAGGAGAAAAGCTGGAGCTCAGTGTAACCTCAGTGCCACTGAAGAGCAGGCAGGAGGGTCTCACAGGCTGGGCAAGGTGGGGACACGGTGGCTGTGAGGTGAGAGTCGGCCTTGGGAGCTGTCCATGCCCGCAAACTGAGTCTGTCTGAGTTTGCCTGTGTTTTCTGAGCTGCACCATCTGTGTTTGCCAATTGACACCCATGAAAGTTAGGAGGGGATGGGGGTGCTCTTCAGAAAGATATCCAGGAGTTATAAAACTGGCAAGAGACTTTCAGAAAAGAGAGACATGTGAAAGGGGCAGAGAAAGAGTACAGGGTTACATTTTCCAAAGTTTAGCCAGGCTCTGGGATGCTGAAGCTGATTTAGTGAGCAAGATGGCAGGAAAGGAGTGGGTGGGAGAAGCAGGGGTGCACAGAGGCTCTGCACCCAGTTCCCAGGCTGCTCGCAAGCTTCCTGAGCCTGCACTTGTAGGGTGGCACCTGCCTATCCCAGCCTCCCCTGAGCCCATGGCTCGATCCCGCTCACCAGCTGATTTTGTGTGGTCCCTCAGCTAAGAATGCTCTTTACATTTTTAAATGTTGAAAACAATCAGAAGATTATTTTGTGATGCATGGAAATTATATACAACTTGAATGTCAGTGTCTATAAATAAAGCTGCTGTGGAAGGCAGCATGCCTCTTGTTTACGTGCTGCCTATAGCAGCTGTCCTTCGAGTGTCAGAGCAGAGTAGTTGGGATGTAGTTTTCCAGTCACTGTCCTCTGTCGCTCCTTACTGTGTAGACCTCAGCCCCTGTCCTACGTAGGCAAGCCCAGGAGTTACAGAGAGAGGTGGGAAATAAGATTTCATCTCAGCTGTCCCTGATGTTCAAAAGAATCTCTGAAAATCCAATCAGCAGCACACTTTTAATTTCACATCATCTGGTATTGTTTGGAATCTTTGCCAAGCTCAGCAGTTCCCTCCAATTTCTTACTTTCCTTGAATGAAAATTTCCCAGCTGGGCCCTGAAGACCTGGGCAGGGCCCAGATGTGAGATGTGTGTCAGCCACAGGAGAAAAAACTCGGGTAAACACATAAACGCGCTTGGTTACCTAAGGCTCTTGCATGGAGCCATGGTCGGGAGGATTCAGGACTGGTTGTGGGTTGGATGAGGAGGGGCAGTGCAGGGCTCGGCATTTCTCCCTGATGGTTTAGCTTTTCCTTTTATAGGTCTGGAATAGGCTCCACCTTCCTGTCTGAGTTGAGGATGAGAAAAGGGGAGAAGCACAGAGGGAAAAAGGAAAAAAGGTCAAAAGCTCTACTTAACAAAGAATCTGCAGCAAACCCTGATAAAGCAGAAGCCCACTGCCCAATAGGGACAATTCTTTAGCTCCTGTTGATAATATTCAGCTCATTCTATTATAATCAGTAAATTCAAGGGACAACAATTATATACGCCGTAAATCCATCTCCTATGTGAAAATACTAGGGAACTATTCTATTTTGTCAGTATCTTCCAAAATGTAATTTGGTGTTTCTAGAATATTAATGTAGGCAAAGACTTCTTTCTTTCAATTAATCCTATTGCTGTATTAGTTAATTTCCCATCACTGGGACAAAATACCCGACACCCACAATTTCAAGTAGGAGAGGTTTAATTTAGCTCACAGTTTGGGGGTATTCGGTCCAAGGCAAGAACATCGTGGCAGAAGGGTTTGGCAGAACAGATCTGCTCACCTCATGGCCTTCAGAAAGCAGAGCAGGGGAAGGCTGCCAGAGAGGAAGGGGCCAGGACACACTTAGACCCCAATACCACACCTCCAGGACTCACCCAGACATACACAACCAGGGCGCTCTAGTAATCTGCTAGGCATTTATTGGTCCAGTGAAGTTTACAAATCAAGATTAATAGTCACGATACCCCCTGTTCTAAAAAAATTTCATGAGAAAACTAAGTCTCAGAATAATGGAGTGTCTGCCTGCAGGTTTGCATGTGTGGTTTGGCTGTCTCTCCCTTGCTTGTATTTAATTCACACAATTTCAACATTCACCTATTAGCAAAATTCCTTACTCTTATCACCTCCCAACACATCTGTGAAGAGGACCACCTAACCCTGTCATGGCATCCAGAGGCAGAGCCACCACCTGGGGTGCTTGATTTATAGACTCTTTAAGCACTAAGACATAAGCTTCTTAAAGCAATCAGTCCTTTTAGATTATAAACTTTATATTTGCCTCCAAAAGGAAAATGCTTTGTCAAATTGTGTTTGATACAAAGCAACAGCTGTTCCCACTTCATAGGAGGGAAAGTCTCGGGATCTGCGGTGTGTGTCCTGGGTGGGCGAGGCTGGTGTGCAGGAGCACAGTGAGGGGTGTGCTGTGTCTTCTCTCGCTGGTGTTGCACCCCTCTGAGTCAGCGCAGATGGAGGTATGCAGTGAGGACTCATCTGTCAGGGCTCTCCTGGCAGAACACAATTCTCTGGACACTTCATAAGAACAGCTCACCTTCCTCCTTCATTATGTGGACACGTTGTGACTTACCAGGAAGAGTTGGATTTGGTGTGGAGAGAACTGAGTAGTTCCAAGATCTAGGTCAAGTTGCTGACATCTTCAATGTTTCCTTTCTCTAAAGTGGGAACAACCATGACTCATGTAAATAATTGTGAAGATTAAATTTAGAGTAACCATTTAATTCTATTCTCCTATTTTGTGTTTTCTTGGTACAGAGGGAAAAATTCATAAAACTATTGGACCAGTTGCATAACTCTCTAAGGATTGACCTGTCCAAGTATCGGGTATGTACGGAATCATTTCCCTGCAGGTAAACTGCTGTGCTTGCTCCACATGATTTCTTGTCACACTGCAGAAAGGAAATGTAAACATGCCAGTTTCAGGTCGTGCCACACTATGGCTGACCTTGCCCTTTCCTTTCCCCCACTTAAACTACAACAGTCCTAACAACACTCCCTGTGAATGTACAGCTTTACCTTGATAATTGCTCAAATAACCACCGTTAATTCTCTCCTCTTATATCAGTATAAGCTGTCCAGAGTTCATCGGCCACAATTCTATTATTTCACAACCAGGTAAAACACATACACCTATACAAATACATATTGATGGATGTGGAATGTGTGTGCAAACACACACACACACACCTCTTTAGTTACAAAGTGGCTTAGTTATAAAAAATTCAATTACAAATTTTAATTACAAAAATGCTAAGGTCATAACTATAGGTGTTCATGGACATCTTACATTCTTGAAGTTTACCCTAAACATATGCTTTTGTGTGTACACATGCATCCCTTCTGCATTTGTTTTTAAATTGGCCTCTTATGACATGCCTAATTGCGTATTTGTGGAAATTGCTTTTTCCAGCCCACATTTCACATTGGAACTGGGGCTACCGCCATGGGCAGAGTCACCATGCCAGACATTGGGAAGGATATTTGGGGGCACAAAGGGCAGTGAGCCCAGGGCTTACTGTCTTGTAGGCACCCAGCGCTGTCCATGTCCTAGAAATGTCTGAAAGTCACTTGTGTTTTTCCTGATGGCCCTTTACAAAGTCAGGCTGAGAGAAAATTAATAGGAGAAAATTCTCAGTGTTAAAACTGCTTCTTCATTCAAACATTTCTTAATTACACCTTCCCTTTCCTGCAAAATTATGAACATCTGTATTTTTATTTATTTTTATTTTTATTTTTATTTTTTTATTTTTATTTTTTTTGTGGGTACCAGGGGTCAACCTCAGGACCTTGCGCGCCAACAGGCACCCATGCCGCTGAGTGATATCACCGGCCCTTTTTTCGTATGTGGGTTCTGGGAGTTGAACTCAGGACCTCGCGCTTGCCAGACAGGTGCTTATGCTGCTGAGCTATCTCACCGGCCCACATCTGTATTTTTAAATGGCACTTCTCACCAAATCTCCAATAGAAACTTTTTGTTGAAATTTATAGCACTTCAGTAGAGACTAGGCAGTGCAATCATATTTTTCTTTTAAAAGTTTGTGACTAAAAGTAAAGGTATTGCATGAACAATGCTCAAAGTACTTTTGAAACTAAAAGCACCTGCCTTTAGAAAATCATGAAAGATTTTCAAATATATGCCGCTCTGCCTTCTCTTCATGGAGAAACTATTTTATGAGCAAGAATCATCATACCATCGCAAAAACATTGTTTTGTGCCTTTCTATTGAATGGTGAGGATGAATTTCTAAGATGAAGAGTATACATATTCCCACATCTTTTATTTTCTACATAAAATATTTTAGGTATTTGAGGGATTTTTTAAAATATTATGTGCTTACTCACCTCTTTGTTTCATTATTAGCTAATTTTAGTTTATTTTCCCACTGGAAATTTTACCTGTTTTCCATTTTCTGTTACCAGGAAAATTTTCCCGCCAGCAACAGCGAAAGGCTGCAGGACCTAAAGTCCACGGTGGACCTGCTCACCAGCATCACCTTCTTCAGGATGAAGGTATTGATCGTTCTCTTTCTGTAACTGTCTGGGTGACTTCAGGACACACACCCCAGTCAGTGTGGCTCACCGCTGGTCACAAGCCTGAGCTAAGGGACCATCCCACACAGGCTGTGTCACGGAAGGGCTCTCCTTACTAAAGATACTGTGATTCGTGGCTCAAATTTGGTTTCAAATTCAATTTATGTCAAAGCTCTCAGTGGATATGGAACATTAAAAAAAATCCCAAAGAGAGGTAAATGGAAATGGAAATGAAATTGTTTCAGCTTTAACTCATATGTCCAGCTTACTGAGACGGTGGGGAGAATAGCTGACTCTTACTTTCCCAGTGGTGGGCACTTTCATTTCCAGCCATGGCAGTGCATATACAGTAATGTATTGATCACACAATCTATTGGTATAAGTGGCTATTATCCACCAAAGTACCCAGGCATTTCTTAGATACATCTCCTCTGCTGTAATAGCAGATTCTTTATAATCATAATTATGGCTAGCAATTCAATTACTGGAAAGCCTTTCCAAACACAGCTTGCTAGGCTACATGCTAAATACTTTCACTCTTGGTAAAAGAGGTGGTGATGCTTTTGCAGAAAGTTGTGGGACAGAAAAAAAAATTTTTTTAATTTTCTTTTTAGCTGTCCATGATTTTTTTTCACCGAAGGACTAAAACTGGTGTTTTAAAATATCAGAGACAGAAAACAAAAGCACACTACATCAATGACCAGCGAGAGTTCATCTGGCTTCAGACCCAGTGCTCTGGAGCTGGGCAAGCCCTGTGATGCCCACATGGCCTCCTGGTTAGGGTTGGGGTCAGAGGGTGGAGGGTGACGGTGAGACAGGAGGTGGCCAGGACAGACCCAGAGGCCATTTGGCTCTGCTGGAGAGGGGATGGGAGGAGGGCAGGGTGGCCACAGTGTGAGCCCTGCTGGCCCAGGCCCGGCCCCACCGCCTCAGGAAACAGGGTCCCAGACCTGCACCTCCACGCCCACCCATACCATCAATAGCTTAATTCACTGAAAAAGAAAAAAAAAAAAAAAAAAAGACACAGGGCTGAGAGAGGAGAGGCTCCTCAGTTTCCGACCCACACACTCCAACACCACCCCACCTTGCTCCTGTCCTGTGTGTCCACCCTCCTGGACTGTCGCCTTCCCCACCCCAGGTACCTCCACAGGGAATGCGCCGTACATTCCCCTCCCTCCCTCCCTCTCTTCCTGGTAGAACTGAAGTTGTGTCTTATCCTAGCCTTAATTTTATTTCTCTAAAATTAACAGTTCTGTGCACCCTTACTTGAACTGACTTTCTATCTGAATATCTCTTTTCATGAAGAATCTATGGAAATTTTTCCTATCATTTTCTTATGGTTGAGTTTTTAATTTTTTGATTCAAAGATAGAACTGTATGTATTTATTAAATACATGATGTTTTGAAATATATACATATTGGGAATGACCAAACCTAGCTAATTTAGCATATTTATTACCTAACAGAGTTACCATTCCCATGGTAAGAAGAGTTACAATCCAACACTCTTTGAGAATACAATATCCTTGAGTTTTGAGAGTTCTTTAGGTGTTGTGGACATAAGTCTTTTGTTAGATATTTGATTTGCTAATATTTTCTTCCTTTCTAGGCTTTGTCCTTCCATTCCCAGGAGCATCTTTGACATAATTTGTTACTTATCAATTTTTTTTTCATTTATGGATAATGCTTTTAGCTGAACGAAAATCAGTTTTTCCTAAAGCTCTATTTTTTCCATTCATTGTTTGTTTAGTACTGGGAATAGACCCCAGGACCTGTGCACTGAGCTACATCCCCAGTCTTTTTTTTTTTCAAGACAGGGTCTCTCTAAGTTGTTAAGGTGCCCAGGATGAGCTTGAATTTATAATCCTCCTCACTCAGCCTACCAGAGTGTGAGGATTACAGGTGTGTGCCACCAAGGCCAGCTTATTTTACCTTTTATGTTTAGATCAATGATTCACTTAGGGTTTTAGTGTTTTTTTTAATAAGATATAAAATATGAATCAAGGATAATTTTTGCATGTTTATGTAGAATGGTTCCAGTGCCATCTATTGAAAAGATTTTCCTTTCCTCATTGAATTGCTTTTGTATTATCATAAAAAATCAATTAACTATATATATATATATTTTTTTTTTTTTTTTTTTTGTGGGTACCGGGGGGTCGACCTCAGGACCTTGTGCGCCAACAGGCACCCGTGTTGCTGAGCGATATCACTGGCCCCTTTTTCGTATGTGGGATCCGGGAGTCGAACTCGGGCCCTCATGCTTGCAAGGCAGACGCTTACGCCACTGAGCCATCTCACCGGCCCTTAACTATATATTTTGTGTCTATGAGCTCTCTACACTGTTCATTTCTCTGTACTTCCACCACTACCATGCTGTCTTGATTACTGTAGCTTTATAGCAAATCTTAAAATCATAAAGTGTACATTCTCTTTTTTTTCTTATTTTTTATCATTGTTTAGGTGATTTTAGTTCTTGCCCAGGTTTTGATTGAGACTGCATGACATCTATAGGTCAATCTGGAGAGAATGGACATTTTAGCAATATTAAATCTTTGTACCCACCTTTATTTTTGAACCCACTACAATCAGACTTACATGCCATCACTTTACCAAAAATAATTTTGAGAAGGTCACTGATAGTGACCACTTGGCCAGCTGTGGTGGCCAGTTCTGGATGCCCCCTTACAATATCCTGCAGAATTTAGAACATTCCGTCTCTCCATCCTTCGGAATCACATTCCTCCCTAGACTTTCCAGACGTCCCCCTCTCATTTCCTCCTGTCTCTTTGTTTCTTTGTGGGCTTTCCTCTTGTGTCTGCTCATTTGCCTAATATCACGGGTTTAGAATTGCATGACATTTTCTTCTTGGACCTCTTTGCTCTTCTCTCCACCCATACTCATCTGGCATTCTCTTAAATCCCCTTTAAACTTATAATTTCCCAACTTATACCTTAAACCAAGGAATCTCCATTACTCCAGATTCATTTTTCTTAACAGCAACTTGGGACTGACTTTCTGCCCATTGGCTTCCTCATTTTACACTGTCCTAACTGAACCCTGACCTCCCAGCCACAGGCTCCCCTTCAAGTCCGAGGCCACGAGCATTGGACCAGTTGCCAGGCCAACCACAACACTCTTACTTTCATACCAGTCTTCCAAATGGCCAGCAAATCCCATGGGCTTTTCCTACTGTAACCACCCAGACTCACTTTCTTCTAACAACTTCTGGTCCTGCCACCTTGGTCCAAGTCTCCCTTTCTCTTGAATTTTTGCCTTATTCTCACAACTGATCTTTCTCCTTTTTCCACAGTTCACCTTCAAGCAGCATATACAGCTTTTTAGTTTAAAAAACATATTTTAATTAGCAAGAAATTGTGCCCATTTATAATATTCAGTGTATGGATAACATGTGAGCTGATCAAATTAGGTGATTAGCACTTCTCTCCTTACCAGTGCTTTACGTTTGGTACCTTCGAATTCCTCCCTTCTAGTTCTTCATTAAACATACAGCAGGTTACAGTGAACTGTGGTTACTGTACTGTGCTGTACTATACTGGATCTTACTCCTTCTACAAGGCTGCGTGTTAGTACCTTTTATCCAACCACCTCCTATCACCAGCCCTCCTTCCCTTTCAGACCCTAGTAATCAATTGTACTATCAGATTGGCTTTTTAGCTTCATATATGAGGGAGAACATATAGTATTTGCCTTTTTATGTCTGGCTTATCTCACAATATAATGTCTTCCAATTCCATCCATTTTGCCACAAATGTCAAGAAAGCCTCTCTCTCTCTCCCTTACTCTATCTTTCTTCCTCCCTCCCTCCCTCCCTCCTTTCCTGCCCCCTCCCCCCCTCCCTCTCTCCGACTGAACAGTATTCCATTGTGTACATAAATCACAGTCCGTGTACCTATTCACCCATCACTTGAAACCCCGTGTGAATCCATTTCCTGGTTATTACAAGGAGTGATGCTCTAAACACAGGAGGGCAGTGTCTCTTCAATATTCCAAATTTATTTCCTTAAATGCCTGGAAGGGGAAGGGCTGGGTTCTGTAGTAGATCGAGTTTTGGTTTTCTGTGTGGACTCCACACCACTCTTCCAAACTTACGTTCCCTCCAACAGTGCCTAAGAGTACCTTTTGCTCTGCCTCCTCCCCAGTACTTACATCATTTTTTCCTTTTTTGATATCTTTCTGACTCCTGAGGTGCTATTACATGTAGTTTTGGTTTACATCTTCTTGATGGCTAGTGATGTTGACTATTTTTTTCACATATTTGGCCATTTATGCTTCTTTTGAGAAGTATCCAGATGATTTGCCCGTTTTGATTTGATTTTTTGGCTTTTTGTCAAACTTTGGAGCTTCCTTGGATATTAATCTGTTGGATGAAAGGCATGCATATATTTTATCCCAGTCCATAGCTTTATTCTGTTCATTGCTTCTTTGGCTGTGCAGAAGATTGTTAGACTAACAGGATCTTATTGTCAATTTTTGTTTTTGTGATCTTATCCAAAAAATCACTGCCTATGCAGATGTCTTGCTGTATTTCCCCATAGCTTTGGGCCTTATTGGCAGGCCTTTGATCTATGTTGAATTGGTTCTTGTAGAAAGTGAGAAATAGGGGTCAAGTTTCCTTCTCATGCCTGTGTAATCCAGTGTTTTCAGCATCATTCATTGGATGTGTATGTGTTGGGCATCTTAGTTGAGATCAGTTGGCCCCAGGCGCATGGGTTCATGTCTGGCACTTCTGTTCCATTGCACTGGTCTGCACATTGGTTTTGATACCAATACCACGCTGTCTTGATGACAGTCACTCTATAGGAAGTCTTGAACTCAGATACTGTGATGCCTAAAGCTTTGGTTTTTTGCTCAAGATTTCTTTGGCTATTCCATCTTTTGTGCTTATACATCAGTTTTAGGGTTGTTTATTTGAGTTCTGTGAAGACCAAAATTGATATTTTGATAAGGACTGAGTTGAATCTGTAAATTACATTTAGCAGTATGGAAACTTTTATATAAATTCTTCCAATACATGAAGATGAAAAGTATTTCTATTTTTGTGTTCCTTTGTCAGTGTTTTGTAATTGTCATTGTAGAGGTCTTTCACTTCCTTGGTTAAGTTCATTACAAAGTATTTTGTTTTTCTGTAGCTACTGTGAATGGAATTGCTTTTATAATTTCTTTCTGAACAAGTCTATTATTGATGTATAGAAAAGCTATGGATGGTTATTATTATTATTATTATTGCTTTTGCTATTTTGCTGAATTCATTTATCAATTATAATAGTCTTTTGGTGGAGTCTTTAGGTTTTCTGTATTTAGTCGTGTCACTGCACACGGGAAATTGTGACTTCTTCCCTTCCTAATCATATGCCTTCTGTTTATTTTCTTTGCTTAATTGCTTTAGCTGGAATTCCAGTACTAGGTTAAATAAGAATAATGAAAATGGACATCCTTATCTTCTTCCAGATCTTAAAGAAAATGGCTAAGCATGGTGGTACACAGCTGTAATCCCAGCACTCTGGGAGGCTGAGGCAGGAGGATCGCAAGTTCAAGCCCAGCCTTGATCCTATCTCAAAAAGGGTTGGGGATGAGGCTTAGCTCAAAGGCTCTTGGTTTCAATCCACAGTACTGGACTGGAGGGGAGGGGAGGGGAGAGTAAGGGGAAGGGGAAGGAGAAGGGGAAGAGAAGAAACAGGAAGGAAGGGGAGGGAAGGATGAATATGGATCTACAGTTTTGGTTTCTTTTGTATCCTAGTCTAGCTTTGGTATCAGGGCAATGCTGGCCTTGTCAGATGAGTTGGGTGAGTTTCCTCCCTTTCAATTTCTTGGAACAGTTTGTAATGAATTGGTGTCTGTTGTTCTACAGTTTGGTAGATTTCAGCAATGAATCCATCTGGTCCTAGGCTTTTCTTTATGGGAGAATTTTCATTACTGATTAAATCTGCTTGCTAGTTATTAGTCTGTTCAGCTTTTCTGTGCCTTTGTGGTTTAATTTTGATAGGTTATTTGTATAGAAATGTATCCATTTCTTCTAGGTTTTCCAGTTTGTTGGCTTGTAGTTCATAATACATCCCAAAGATTCTTCATGTTACTGTTGTATCAGTTGTAATGGCTCATTTTTCATCTCTAAATTTTGTTTTTTGGGGTCAGTTTTCTTCTTTATCTTGGTTAGACTAGGTAAAGATTTGTCCATTTTAGTTATCTTTTCAGAAAACCAACACTTTATTTCATTGCTCCTTTGGATATGTTTTAGTCTCTATTTTTTATTTCTATTCTGATCTTTGTTATCTATGCTTCTATTAATTTTAGGTCTGGGCTTACTGTAGGTGTTTATTGCCATAACTTTCCCTCTTTGTACTTTTCTGTTGCATTCCATAAAGTTTTGGTATGTTTCAAGAAATTTTAAATTCCCCTTTTCATTTTTTTAATGGCTCATTGTTTGTTTAATAGCATATTGTCTAATTTCCAAATTTTGTACAATTTCTAAATTTTATTTCATTCTTGATTGCCAGTTTTTCTATTATGGTCAGATAACATTCATAAAACCATTTTGGTTTTTCAAAACCTATTAAGCCTTACTTTCTGACTTCATCTATGACCTGTCCTGGAGCATGCACTGGGTGCAGTTGGGTAGGATATTCTGTAAATGTTTCTCACGGCCACCTGGTCTGCAGTGCAGTTCAATTACGATGTTTGCCAGTTGAATTTTTTGTATGAACGTTCTGTCCTTTGATGAAAGTGGAGTGTTAGAATCCCTGAATATTATTATATCAGAACCTGTCTCTTCCTTTAGATATAATGTTTGTTTATAAAATTGGTGTTCAAGCATTAGGTTCATATATATTAGCAATTGTTAGATCTTGAATTGATCCCTTGATCATTATATAGAGATCTTTTTGTGTCTTTTTAAAGTTTTTATCTTCACGTCTATTTTATTGGGTACAAATAAAATAGTATATGTTGTGTATTCATCTTCTAATGAGTTTTACACTTTGCATGTTTTCTTGATGATAGTCATTTTCCTCTCCCTTCCAAGTGGAGGCCTCCCTTACACATTGTGTGTGTAGCCATTCCAGTGGGGAAGAGTGAAGGGGTCTTTTTTAAAAGATAATCAAGTTAGGTCACTTTGCTCTTCTTCCCAAAGTGTCCCATTCTTTCCTGTCTTAATCAGAACCAAGGTCTTTCAGAGGGCCTGAGTGAGCTTCCCCCTCTCCATTCTCATCTTGTTCCTCCTCAGACTCCTGCTGTCACTGTCCCCTGCACCACTCCTATTTCACAAAACCTTTCCTGTCTCGGGTCAACATGCACCATCACATAATATATTTAATTATGTCTTACTACCTGCTGAAATTTAAACCTGGGATAAAAGGAATTTTTCTTTATTTTCTTTATTCTGAATATCACTATTATCTGACACACGGTGACAAATATTCATTGAATGAGTGAATGGAGTCAAATGAATAAATGATGTTGTTACTGGTCCCTTTTGGTGTTTCTATTTGAACGTTCACAACCATGAACATTTTCAAGAAAATGTTACATCAAAAAGTTATGATGACTGTTTATACATTGGGCATGTATAAATGTTTCCTTCACATAGACAAATAAACTAAAAGCATTGTTGGATACCATTTGAGATTTTGACAAGGCTGCAGTCTTCCCCTGTGCTGAAGGATCCAATCTGTCTGCAGGTCCTGGAGCTGCAGAGCCCCCCACGGGCCAGCACAGTGGTGAAGGACTGTGTCCGCGCCTGCCTGGACTCCACCTACAAGTACATTTTTGACAACTGCCATGAACTCTATTCCCAGCTCATAGACCCGGTAAGAAAGATGTGCATTTTTGATGACTGCTTTTCTGTTGCTTATGTTTGTTTCCATAAATTTACAATGATGCTAAATGGGAAACTATGCTTGTTTACTTTCACATTAACTACAGGCTTGAGAATTTTCTTATTGTTTCTTCACATTTGAGCATCATTTTCATGTACATGAACTAACTCACTTTAACTTTATGCAGTAAAGGCAGATATTACTGTGCAGAATTTTTGTGTCAGGGATCAGCTTTGTGAGGTGCAAGGAATTTTCCCGGGTCACACGGTGCGTGAGTGGCAGATTCAGGACCAGATGAGAGAATGGCTGCTCCTGTCCCTGCATTGTTCCATGAACTTAATGCTTCCCTTACCATTTTACCTCAGGAAAGAGACAGATGGATAAATTTTATGAAATGAGATGGTTAAATTATTAGAATGTACATTTTTATTAAGAAATATTTCAAAAATAAAGAAAAAACACAGAGTTAGTCATTTGTACATATGCTTCCCACCTAGATAACCAAATGTTTGCATTTAGCAATATTTGTTCCTCTCGGTATTGTTCAAAGGATCTAAATGTTAGACACAGAATGGCATATCACTGTGTACATTTTCCATATTTCACCCCTCTCTTTTGCAGAGATGAATGGGTTTGTTCTATTAAAGAGCTGAACATCCTTTCAGCCTTGCCCAGTGAACTTAAATCTTACTTTCTGTGAATTGCCTGTGGTTTTTTTTCTTTAGATTTTGAAGAAATTAAGTCATACTTTGTTCTTTTTAATTTTTAGTTTTATTAGTTTATGTTTGTAGTACCTATAATTGCATTCTTCATGAAGCATTGGTCCATGTATAGAACACATCTCAGTTATTTTTTCATCCCCTCCCTTCTTCTCCCCTCTCTCCATTTCTTGGTACCCTACCCTTTTGCAAAAGATCTATTTCCCTACTTCCCATTCTTTTATTTTGCTGTTTATTTATATTTTGGGTTTGTCATGTAAGAGAAGCCATGAGATATTTAAGCTTGTGTGTCTGATTTATTTATTTCACTTAACATTATGATCTCAATGTGCATCTATTTTCCTACAAATGACTCAAAAGTTTATCCTTCTTTTTGGAAGATTAGTACTCCACTGAGTATAAAATTACCTGTTAATACTTTGCTGATTTTATTCCCTGGGACTGCTTGAATTTTACTTAATTTGCAGAAAATTCTAAAATACGTTCTGGATATTCTCCTTTGTAGGTTACGTGGCTTTCATATGTTACTTCCCTCTTCATAACATGCCTTATTTTTTTGCACTGGAGGGTTTAATGCACACTCTGGTATACATGTTGCTACTGCTTCTGTATTTGGGGTTGACTCTGTAAATCATCCAATGCCCATTCCCTTTCTACCCCTACACATGCACGACTGTGTATCACCCATGGAACCTTCTGGTCATGTGGGCAAGGCAAATTCTAGAGACAGAGTTTGGGTGAAAATGGTGGTGCTTTTCCACACAGCACTGAAAGTAGAGGTCATGTACCATTACCCCTTTCTGGGACCACTGATTTCTTTGCATAATAGGAGAAAAAAATTAATGCTGGAAGTTGGGATTGCATAAGCAAAACAAAATATAACCACAAACTTATCATAATATTTATCAACTGTGCTACATGGGTCCCAGTCTAAGAACCAGATTCTCTGGGGTTCCTGGGCATTAAAGTGGCTCCCACTTTACCAGCTTGCTTTCTTGCAGCTTCCCTTTGTCCTTATTCTCTCTCTTCTTCCCTGAAGAATTATTCTACATTTTTAACGTCCTTATTTTTATTTTACTTGAAGGGTAAAATCCAAACGTCTCATTATATATAGCTGAGAGGCTGAGGTGGTAGGTGAGGGGCAGGGGTCACTGAATAGAAATTACTTAAAGGTCACCTCAAGGGGTTATGAAGAACCATCTAAAAATAAAATCCTTGGAATAAAAAGTAGAAATTAATTTTGTAGAAAAGCCAAAAAGTTGCAGTTAAAAAAAGGAAAGAATACAGAAGTGTGGCTGCCAGTTTCTATCAATGATGTTCACCTGGGCTGAACCACCTGACTCCAGGTTTGTTGTTCAGTTTAGCCTAACCCAGAACCCCAGGATGTCTGTGTAGACAGAAGGGTTGGTCTTCTGCACAGAGATTCATGGGAGATCAGTCTGTAACTAGGAGAGATAGTCACTCAGCAAACATACACCCAGCACTGTCATATGCCAGGCACTGGAGTAGGTTCTAAGGGTATCTCAAGGAAAAAATGATAATTTGTTTAAAATTAAAAAATAAATAAACATTTCAAACAGACTTTAAAATGTTTCACCTTATCCTTTTCTGGGAAATAACATCTCATCTAGAAAAAAAAATCTGTAATCCAATGGTTACTTTAGGAACATTGAACACCAGTAGGAGAAATGAGTTGCATAATATAAACCTGGATTATCACCAATCCAGAACACATCTATTTTACTAAAGTCAATGTAAAGAGACCATCTGGGGGAAGGGGAGGACAGGTTAGACTGTCCCTTTAAAAGCATTTTTAAAGAAACATTCCTCAGCTAATACCACGGCAACACTCAGTTCCCCAGAAAGAAGTTAATAAAACTTTGTCTGTAGACCAGAGAAGGTTTATCAATTAATTTATGTGTTCCTACTCATGCCCTATCCTGACCTAGGAACTTTTTTATGCAGAGATAACCCACAAGAAGACGTTGAAAACAAAATAATTCTTTTTGCCTAAACATTGCTGTAGTAACTTTAAATGTTTTGTTAAATTTTAAGCAGTTTATTGAATGACTGCCTAAGAAGATTGTACTAAAATATGTCTTGCCCAAAACACACCTACATTTTTAATTTTGAAACATCTCTGGTTATCGCCATTAGACTATAACAGCGGATCTCTCAGGAGACACCCTACAGGCCAGAAAAGAAAGAGTGACACACTCTAAGTCCTGAAAGAAAGTAACTACAAACCAAGAATACTATACCAAGCAAGTTTATCCTTCAGAAATGACAGAGAAACAAAGTCCTGCCAAGACAAGCAAAAACAGAGAATTCATGACTACCAGACTAGTCTTAAAAAGTGCTTAAAGGAATCCTACATCAGGAAGTGAAAAAAATATAACTACCATCATGATAGCATGTGAAACTATAAATCCCAGTAGAAGAGTTAGATACACAAAGAAGAAAGAGAAAGTACCAGGCATTATCAGTATAGGCAAGCATCAAACCAAAAGATGAACAAGAGAGGAAGAAAAGAACAAAGAATAACCAAAACTAGAATGAAATTAATAAAATGACAGGAATAAGTACTTCCCTATCAATAATAGCCTTGAATATAAATTAACTAAATTCTCTAATTAAAAAATACAAATGGGCTGAATGAATTTAAAAAAAAAGGACCCAATGATATTCTGCCTATGAGAAACCCACCTCACAAGTAAGGTACACAAAGACTGAAAAATGGCAGGATGGAAAATGATCTTCCAAACAAAAGAAATTCACAAGTAAGCAGGAGTGGCTAAACTTACATTTCACAAAATAGACTTTAAGATTTAAGATAAGAAAAGACAAAAAGAGTCACCATATAATGATCAAGGAATCAATTCAACAAGAAGACATACTACTATAAATCTATATGCACTTATGTTGGTGTACCAAATTTTATAAAACAAACACTATTACATCTAACAGGAAAGATAGCCTCCAATAAAATAATTGTGGGATTATTCAGCAACCTACTTTCATCAATGGACAGATAATCCAAAGAATAAATCAGCAAGAAAACATCATAAGTAAACTACACTGTAGATCAAATGGACTTAGCATTTATAAAACATTCCAGTCAATAGCTATAGAATACACATTGTTGCCATTGGTGCATTGACATTCTTCTAAAATATACCATATACTAGTTTTAACAAATTCAAAACATTAAAATTATATCCTTTATCTTTTCTGATTTGAATGAAATAAAACTAGAAGTCAACAAAATAAAAAATCTTATAAATTATACAAACACATAGAGACTGAACAATACACTTCTGAGTAAACAATATGTTCTTGAAGAAATCAAAAGGAAAGTTTAAAAAATTCTCCAAACAAATAAAAATGGAAACACATTATATCAAAACCCATCAGACACAACAAAACAGTACTCACAGAGAAGTATTTACAACAAAGCAACTAGACCCTCAAAATAGAAAGATTTTTTTTTTTTGTGGGTACCAGGGGTCGACCTCAGGACCTCATGCACCAGCAGGCGCCTGTGCCGCTGAGTGATATCACTGGCCCTTTTTTCGTATGTGGGTTCCGGGAGTCGAACTCAGGCCCTCGCACTTGCCAGGCAGGCGCTTACACCACTGAGCCATCTCACCGGCCCAGAAAGATTTTAAATAACCTAAGAGCTTAGAAAAGCAAGAACAAACCATGCCCCAAATTAATGAAAGGAAATAAGAGATATCAATGCAGAACTATATGAAATAAAGACTGAAAAAAATACAAATGATCCATAATCCTGAATTGGCTCTTTGAAAAGATAAACAAAATCAGCAAACCTTAACTATAATCACCAAAAAAAAATGGATAACACCAATAAATGAAATTAAAGATGGAAAATAGATATTACAACTGATACTACAAAAATTGTATCATTAAACATTATTTTGAAAGATTATATGCTGGTAATTTGGAAAACCTAGAAGAAATAGACAAATTTCTGGGCACACATGATCACAACAGTTGTGCTAAGTGAAAAGACTAACAACAAGTAATAAGACTGACTCAGTAATAAAGAAGTCACCTAAGCCAACGAGAACATGCAGGGTGGGATGGTTCTGCTGTTGAATTTTACCACTTTTAAAGAAAAATTAACAACAGCTCTTCTCAAATTATTCCAAACTCATTCTCATAGACTGCAATTATCCTGTTACCAAAACCAGAAATGAATATGACAAAAAATAGAGAACTATAGAAATGTATCCTTGATGAATATAGATGCAAAAATTCTCAACCACAAACTGGTAAATGAATTCCGCAACACAGGAAAAAGATCACTCACCATAATGAAGTTGATTTCATCCCAGGGATACAAGGATGGTTCAACATATATAAGCCAATAAATGTAAATTACATTTTTAAATTGACAAAAAAATGAAGGATAAAGTCATCTAATCATCTTAATAGATGCAAAAAGAATTTGAAAAAGTTCAACATCCCTTCAAAATAGAAGCTCTGAATGAGTTAGGTAGAGAAAGGAATTTACTTCAATATTATAAAGGCTACGTAAGAGAAACCCACAGACAGCATCACACTGAATGGAGAAAAGCCTCAGCTTCCAAGCATTCACTCCAAGAGTAAGAGCAAGACAAGAGTGTTTACTGTCACTGCTTGTTCCAAATAGTATCAACAATTTTAGCCATAGCAATTAGGCAAGAGAGAAATAAAAGGCAAACCAAAAGGAAAAGAGGAAGTCAAGTTATCCCTGTTTGTAGATGATAAGATTCTATAAAAAGGAAAGTAATAAAGGACTAAGAACCACTGGATGAATTCAGTAAAGTAGCAGGATACAAAATTAACATACAAAAATCAGTAGCTTTTTTGTACACTAATAATTTGCTGAGAAAGAATTCATGAAGCTAATCCCATTTATAACAGCTACAAAAGTCACTTAAAATACCTGGGAGTAAACTTAACCACGGAAGTGAAAGACCTCCACGATGAAGATTACAAAACACTGATGGAAGAAACTGAAGCAGATACTAGAAGCTGGAAAGACCTCCCATGTTCATGGTTTGGAAGAATTAATGTTGTTAAAATAGTGTTGCTATCCAAACCAATGCACTGCAATCTCCATCAAAATGCAAACTGCATTCTTCACAGACCTAGAAAAAACATTCATAAAATTCATATGGAAGCACTAATACTCTGAATAGCCATAGCAGTCTTAACCAGAAAGAACAAAGCTGGCAGTATCACACAACTTGCTTTCAAAACATACTACTGATCCATAGTAACAGAGCAGGGTAGTGGCATAAAAGCAGACACACAGATCAGCGAAGCAGAGGTGAGATCCCAGCAATCGACTCTGGCACCCACACCAAACAGATTTGTGACAAAGTCTCCAAAAGCTCACACTGGAGAGAGGACAGCTTCCTCACTGCATGGTTCAGGATACAAAACATCCACATGAGAAGATTGAAACTTGATCCTGTCTCGAACCCTGTGCAGAATCAACACAAGGTGGACCAAAGTCCTAAATGTAAGACCTGAAACTCTAAAACCAATAGAAAAAAATCATAGGAGAAAACATTGGTACAGGCAATTATTTTCTAGATAAAGTCCCAAAGCACAGGAATCAAAAGCAAAAATTAACAAATATCTCACAGAACCCATTAGCATACACAATGAATACTTATTAATTAAAATTTTAAAACACATGACTTTTGAGAATTATCCATATATGCTAGATTATACATATATTATCATAAAGTATAAATAAAATAAATATCAGCAAAATAGGAATAGAACATTTTTTAATTTGGGTGTGGTTGCATAATTTTGAAAAAACATCTGTCAGTAAGATTCAACAGATGAAATTTAGATCCATTCAGTTAAGAACTCTACAAAAGCAAGCTGCTGTTTCATACATGCATAAATCTCATTCAGGCAAGCTGTGGTGCACGCCTGTAACCCCAGCACCCTGGGAGGCTGAGGCAGGAGGATCACAAATTCAGTCCCAGCCTGGGCAACTTAACAACTTAGTGAGGCCCTGCCTCAAACAAAAATTAAACAGGAGTTAGAGAAGTATCTCCATGTGAAGGCCCTGATTTCAATCTTCAGTCTTAAAAAAAAAGAAAAAGAAAAACTCATTCAACAGATACAAGAGGAATAGTGGTTCTTTTCACTAGAAATCATGTTGCACATAGTACTAGAGAAAAAACAGATTGTTCAGTATACACTGTTAGGAAATTTTCTCACTCTATGGGAAGTGAAAGAAATGTGTGGACAAAGGATGTAAAAGACCTATACACTAAAAACTACAGTACTCTGAAAAAGGAGATTGAAGAGAATATCAGAAAATGGAAAGATATCCCTTGCTCCTGGATAGGAAGAACCAATAGAGTGAAAATGGCCATACTTCCAAAATTGTTGTACAGATTTAATGCAATTCCAATCAAAATTCCAACAGCATATCTCACAGAATTAGAGAAAACAATCCTAAAATTCATTTAGAATCAGAAGAGACCTAGAATAGCAAAGGCAATTCTGGGCAACAAAGGCAAGGCAGGGGGCATCACAATGCCCAACTTGAAATTATACTATAAAGCTACTGTGATAAAAACAGTGTGGTACTGGCAAAAAAACAGACCTGAAGATCAATGGAACAGATTAGAAGATGCTGAAACAACCCCAGACATACTAAGCCACCTTATCTTTGACAAAGGTGCCAAACATTCGCTGGAAGAAAGATAGCCTCTTTAATAAATGGTGCTGGAAAAACTGGCTCTACACATGTCAAAGATTAAAACTAGACCCATATCTTTCACCATGCACTAAACTAAATTCAAAATGGATCAGAGATCTAAATATTAAAACAGAAACATTAAATCTGCTGGAAGGTAGGATAGGTAAAACTCTCGAAGACATTGGTGTAGGCAAAGACTTTATGAATAAAAACTCAACCGCACGGGAACTATCCCAAAGAATCAATAACTGGGATCTCATCTTATTAAAAAGCTTTTGCACAGCAAGAGAAACCACCAACAGAGTGAAAAGACAACCCACAACGTGGGAAAAAATGTTTGCCAGCTGTTCCTCAGACAAAGGATTACTATCGAGAACATATAAAGAACTCAAAAAAATCAGATCTCCCAAATTTAAAGACCCACTCCAAAAATGGGCATCTGAGATGAATACACATTTCTCAGATGAAGAAATACTAATGGCAAATAAATATACAAAAAAATGTGCAACATCACTAGTCATTCGAGAGATGCAAATTAAAACAACACTGAGATACCATCTCACCCCAGAAAGAATGGCTACTATAAAGAAATCAACTAATAACAAATGCTGGAGGGGCTGTGGGGAAAAAGGAACCCTTCTTCACTGTTGGTGGGAGTGTCGACTGGTACAGCCACTGTGGAAGTCTGTGTGGAGATTCCTCAAAAAACTAGGATTGGAGGTCCCATTTGACCCAGATATTCCCCTTCTGGGCATCTTCCCAGAATAATTAAAAACATCGTACCACAGCGATATATGTGCACCCATGTTTATAGCAGCATAATTTGTAGTAGCCAGATCTTGGAAACAACCCAAATGCCCATCAACTGAGGAATGGATAAGAAAGATGTGGTATTTTTATACAATGGAGTACTATTCAGCCATAAAGAAGGATAAACTGGAGACTTTTATAGGTAAATGGATGCAACTCGAGAAAATACTCATAAGTGAAATAAACCAGACGCACATGTGTAAGCATCATATTGTCTCTCTAGTATGAGAAACTGAAAGAGTAAATAAGATCCAAAATGTACAATAGACACGGTGAATCAAAAAGAAACTGGTCAATAGGAAAGAGAGACTGGAATAGGGAAAAGAAAGAAGGGAAAGGGAAAAAAATTGTATATATATATAAGATGGTTAAGATAGATACACTACCAATTTTACTTAGTTCATTGAAGAGTAAGGTTTGAGCCAATAATGTTTGGACAATTGAATGCTAATGTCTGGTATCCTGAATAACTAACTTAAAGATAATAATACGTAATGCATTGACCATTGTCACCCTCATATTATGTTGTTTTGAAAATTTGTTCTTTTTTTTTATTTGTTTTGTTTTTTCTTCTCTTTAAAATAAAAAAAAAAGAAAGAAATGTGTGGATTACTCCCAGATGCCATATGCAATGTGTGACCTCGAAGGATTAAGGAGCCGAATGCGAATGGCAATTATAATGACAGCGTAGGAGAATACATTTCTGATGCTCAGTAGAAATAGTTCTTAAAAGTCTCAAAGGAGGGGCTGGTGAGATAGCTCAGAGGCATAAGCGCCTGCCTGGCAAGCGCGAGGTCCTGAGTTCGACTCCCGGGACCCACATAAAGGAAAAAAGGGCCGGTGATATCCCTCAGTGGCATAAGCGCCTGCTGGCAAGCGCAGGTCCTGAGATCAACTCCTGGTACCCACATTAAAAAAAAAAGTCTCAAAGGATAAATTTAAAATAAAAATTTGATTGACTTGATTATATAAAAATTGGAAATTTCTTATACACTGTGGCAAAGATAAGATGACACACTGTGTCAAAAGCTGACAGGAACTACAGACTCCAGCATATCAACCAGAAAATGACAGCCGTTCTACTTCAAAATAAGCACATAGTTTGAACAGGCAGTTCACCAAGGAGACCACGCTATAGGGCAACCAGCTCATGAGAAGATTCTCAAACTTATTATTTAAAAAAAATAATATATATATATATATATATATATATATTTATTTATTTATATATATCCATATATATAATCTTTAAGCTATTATTTTGTATCCATAGAGACAGCAATAATTAGTAAACTGGATGATGCTGTTTTTCATGGGGCAGTGGGGACATTGGAACCTTCAGGCATTTTTGGTTGGTGTGTAAACCACGAGCTATCAGTGCTGCTCCCAGGCTAGAGGGATTCTCACCATTTCCTAAGCACATATTTACTAGAATATTCAACACAGCATGAAACCAAAGAGTTTAAAGCAATCCAGATGTCCCTCCTTGGAGGATAAATAAGTAACATGTGGTAAATTCCTGCTAGAGAGTATCGTGGGATGCTTAGAAAAAAGAGTTAAATATTTACATAGTAACCTAGGAAGAAAGTAAAATGGAGCTGAGTGAAAAAAGGAAGAATAAAATTTGTACATAGCAAATACTATTTGTGTAAATTTTAAATATATAACAGTATGAGTAGCGAAACAGGCAAACATTCTATGGTTCTACGTGAGTCAGGAGGAGATGGTAATTGTAGAATGGTAATGTAATGGCAAACTTACAGAAATTTCTTAGCAGAGATTAGAAATAAATTAGTAGCCTCTGCCTAAGCTCATACTGCCTGTCATGTAGTTAGACTCAGCTAGCCTTGACCACCACGCCAGCTATAACTCAGAGACAGTTGGACTCAGCCTTATCTGGCTGAATCCAGCTGCACTGCCCATACTTTCCAGCCTATAAACATATTCTGTTTTGCTTGCCTATTCCAGGAACTTTCCACCTAGGGCAGAATAACCCAGTCAAGGACATGCTTGCCTGATTTCACCCACCTGCTCCGACAGCCCCCTCCCTAGCAGAGCCTGCCCAGAACAAATCTGCCTGACAACGTATGCTTTAACCAATCGTATAATAACCTGCAGTCAGCTTTGTATTTCCACCTTGCAAAAATGTATTTAACCTAAACTCTAAGATGACTCTACACTGATGATTTGAGACCTGATTCTCCTCAGCCTGCTAGCGTAATAAAGGTTGCCTTCCAACTCCTCAGGTGCAAAGAGTCTTCCATTTGGTTTGATAACAGATTTCTGTAACAGTAATAAAAAAGGAACAGAAATAAATAGAAAGATAGGTGGATCAGTAGGTGCAGAAAGCTTACACAGTCTAAATTTCTGTATTTGCAGTTCCAACATTTCCCTTACTCCAAATAAGGAAAGTCTAAGGTTCTGGGACGAAAGCAGTGGTGGCAAACCTATGGCACAAGTGTTATTTTTTTGTTTTTTGGTACCAGGAATCAAACTCATGATCTCACGCTTGCCAGGCAGGCGCTGTGCTGCTGAGCTATATTCCCAGCCCCTTGTTTTTGTTTTAAGATAAAAGATGTTAATGTATGAATTGCTTTTTCTAAACTAAAACCTCAGTGTTCAGGTTTCATTGCAGCGTTGGCACTTTGTGATAAATAAGTGGGTTTGGGGTTGCAGTTCAGGCACCCGTCTCTAAAAGGTTCGCCATCACTGAGGCATGTGTTTGCAATCAGGTGCCCGATTTTTATAACACTTTTCAGTTGATCTGAACTTAGCATCTGACCAGCGTGGAACAGATTTGTTGTGACTCTTTCTTCACAGTAATATTAACAGTGGCTGTGAAACTGCAATGGTGTAGCCATGAAACCATTCACATAGAGTCACGGAGCACCACCATTATCACATTGCGCAATGTCTGTGTTCCCACTGTTTCATTCTTTAACCTTCATTTGTAATTCACAATTGATATCAGGCAAAAACAAATTAATCTATGATATGCTGCTGCTTTGTGTCATGATGCTTTTGATTAAGTCATTTGAAACCTATTGCGTTTCAATGACTTAATCACAGGTTGAGCAGTCTCACTTAAAATTTATTCTTTTTTTTTTTTTTTGTGGGTACCGGGGGTCGACCTCAGGACCTCGCGCGCCAGCAGACACCGGAGCCGCTGAGCGATATCACCGGCCCTTTTTTCATATGTGGGTTCCGGGAGTTGAACTCGGGCCCTTGCACTTGTCAGGCAGGCGCGTACACCCCTGAGCCATCTCACCGGCCCTAAAATTTATTCTAAATGTCACATTGTACCTGGGAAATCAGTGGATCTAAATCTGTTAGTTTTCAAACATTGATTTGAGTGGGACGTTTTAGTAAATCAAATTATTCCAAATTCATTAAAAGTTCAGTAAACATAATGAAAATAACACACTTTCTTACAGTTATTTTGATTCTAGCTTAGTGTTTCCTCAACTGCCCTGCTACTACCTGGAGAGTTTTTTGAAACACAGGTTTTTGGCTACTTCAGAGCCCCCAAAATAGACGAACCAGTCAAGAGTCCCAGGAAACTGCATTTTACACAGGTTATTTGAGTGATGTCTGATGTTAGTCCTGTGTTATGTTAAATAGAACTTTATTTCTGTCTTCTCTGGTTTCTTGGTGTTTTTTCTCATTCTTTTCTTCTCAGTAATCATCTAGAGAAAAGAAATGTCTTTGAAAATTCTATTGTGAAAAGAACTCTATTATGTAAAAAATCTGCCGAAGGGCTATTTTTGTCTAATAGTCTGTATTATTTTCTAAGACTTAGGCTCTTCTTTCCCAGCTTCCCAAAAGTTCCAGTATTCTTAATAATTTCTTGTCTAAGAGGAAAAAGATACATATTATCAGTGGCATTAATGAGTGCTTGATAATATCACACAGCAGCGAAGATCCCAGAGGAGACATTGGGATTGAGTAGACAGCAGTTCCCACCCAAGCAGGAGCTTTGTCTCCTTGGCTCCCGATGAACCTTTCATCGGGGAACAGAACACCTAACACATACAGGCCTGCTGTAGGTAGTGGGGGTAGTAGTCGTGGTTTTGTTCATGATGTATGTAAATTAAAACATAACTCTTTTAATTCAATAGTGGTTCTGCTACTTACTAGTTAGAAGTAGCAAAGTAATAACTCAGGCACCATTTTCTCATCTCTAAGAAAACACAGTGCCTTTCCTATCGACTTCAGAGTTAGTAGATCATAAAGTCTAAAGGAGACATATGTTTGAAAGTATCTGGCAAATTAGTAATCATTTCACAAGCAAAAGTACTTAAAAGAGAGACATATATAGAAGACAGAACTCACGTTAAAGGATCATTTGCTCAGTGATCAGTGAAATGTAGGCCTTGGGTTGAAAGGCAAGTGAGAAATTTTAAAAGAAGAGGTCAGTAATTCCAGCGTCTAAAGGGATCTGCGTGTAGTTATATTTGCAATGTTTTTTAAAAATCACTATTTAAACCTTCTGGGAAATACTGACACTGTTAGCTTCATTGATTTGATTTAATTTATGGGAGTATGTATAAAAATACTTAGAAGCAAGATATACCCTCTTAAGAATATTCTTGGCTATAATCAATTATTTCCTCTTATCATCATAAACAACAAAACCACAAAATGGTGTCACATTAATAAAACGTGATTTAATGTGTTGATTTCATATAGTGTTTTATGAGTCTTATATTTAGTATCGGGTTTCTTCTAAAGACCCCCAACTCTTCAGAACAGTATCAAATAGAAGGCATAAAACAAAGCCACAACAAATCATGGCTTCACCACCTTGCAGAATATGGGTGTGGCTTAGTTATCACCACATGTGGTGCAGTACAGCTTCTCTAATGCAGTGCTCTGCGCCCAGGCCCCTCACACTCTGTCCACAGCAAGGAAAGGACATGGACTCTCACAAAGAAATGAACGCATCCCTTCCTCTGTGCCCCTGACACATTTAACTCCTTAAATGTGACTCTCCATAGAAGGGTTCTGTTTCCTTACCATTCTTTAAAGTCCCTTATTAAAAATGCAAGGTGTGTGTCCTGCTGCATTGCTTTCAAAATCTCACCCAGTAGAAACTGTCTTTGAGCTACTTTTTTTCTTTTTGGGCAATAGTCAAAACAGCCAGAGCCTTCCAAATCACATAGGAAGATCGGTTCTGAGGTCTCTATGCCACCTGGTAAAAGGATTGAAAGATTATTAGCTCCTTCATAGCTATGTGATAATTACAAGTTGTCATTATTGTATACCAAACCCTGTAAGAGTAAAGGAAAGAGAAATAAATAAGACAACTGCAGTCCCCATTCCCATGGGACTCCCAGTCTAGCCAGACAGAGAAACACTAAACCAATAATTACAGTAATTACACCAATAATTAAAACAGTGTCACATGCCAGGAAGAAAGTACAATGCAGTATTAAAGTATTAATAGCAAGAGGCGTCGAGTCTGGGATGTAGTGTAAAGAGGAACTTAAAATACTACTGTTCATTCTGGAGATGTGTCCCCAGGAAGACCAGAGAAATCTTACAAACAAACAAACAAACAAAGACATTATCTCACCTTCATTCAGAGTCACACATGGTAGGTGGTACCTGGAATATGATGAGCAGTTCTATTTTTCATCTCAACAAAGAGGCGAAGTGGACCCCCTGGGCAGGCCTGAGTCACCCACCCCTCCTAACGCCATCTTGCCAGGCCACCAGTCACCCACACTGGGCCCGAGCCAGTGGTGGACTCTCCAGACTCACTTACTCAGCCTGTCTGCTGGGTTTGTTGCTGCTGGCCATTCCTTGCTTCCTCGACATTTCTGTTCTGTGTCTAATCACTGTCCTTGTTTCCTGTTGACCTCACGGGCTGTTCCCTTTTGACTTTTTGCGTTACCCCCTCCTCAACCAGGCCTTTAAATGTGCAAATCCCGGGGTGTCATTCTTGGCTTTCACTCAAGCCACACCCAAGTGCCTCGGTCCTGCACTTCACCCACAAGACAGTCCCTCGGGACCAGCCTGTGCCAACAAGACAGCAGGGCTGCACCTGGCCAGGAGGGGGACAGCCCTCCCAGGTCCTAGGGAAGAGGAGCTCACCTGCTTCTGCTTCATGTGAATGAAGAACCTGTTCCAGTCGGGCTGGCAGCGGGCTTATTTCAGGGAGAGGTGAAGCTTCGAACACCCCCTAGAGCCAAATAGAAGCAGCAGTCAATTAGGAAGTGACGGCCTCTTGGAAAGGTTAGGTAATCCCTCTAAACCTCAGCCTCTTCACTTGGAAAGGAGGGGTAATAGCAGTTATCTCGGGACTACATGAGATGGTGTTTGCGAATTACCTTATAAATATTCAGAGCGGTCCCTCCTTTTATTCCATCAATACTTGCCTGTTCCTGCGCTAAAACCACTGGGGGGCCAGGAGTTTGTGCTGTAGCGCTGTGCGCTGGCATGCGGTTTGGTTCAGCACTTCTCGTGAGTGCCAGTCCATGAGGAAGGCAGTCACAGCGTGTAAGACACGTGGTCTGCCCGGCCCGCCAGGTGTCCCTGGCAGTGTGTGTGCTGCTGCTCGCCATCTGCTTGCGAAGCCCCTCGGGTATCTGAAAACTCTGGGATGTGCTCTGTGGTCACCCTGGGCACTGAGCCCTGCCAGGATCACTGCTGGTAGAAATCCATTTCCCCACCCTTTCCTGTTGGGTGGCTTAGGTCTTTTCGTGACTGGTACCAGTGACAAGGCAGTACAAGCCACAGTAGCATCCTCTCGCAAAGGAAAATCTCAACTCTGCTGTTATCCAAAAAAACACCTTAAAGGTCAGTGCTCCTAAATTTTACAGGAGGCGATTGCAACATTCAAGCACACCTGCTTCCCAGATGTGCATGTCTTATAGACATGTATACACAGGCAGATACAGATGTGCATCACCTTTTTATACATACTATATGTACTGTACTGAACTTTGTTTCGCTTAACATATCTTACAGATGGTTTCATATCTAATACATAAAAATATTCCTATCTTTTCTGCATACCTGTAATCCCTGCACTCTGGGAGGCTAAGTATGGAGAATCACAAATTCAAGCCCCATTCTGGCAATTTAACAATTTATTTAACAAAATCCTGTCACAGAATAAAAAGAAAATTAAAAATAGTTGAGGATAGCTTAGTGCAAAGGCCTTGTGTTCAATGTCCTATACAAAAATGAACTCCTGTTTGTATGACTGCATAGCAGTCCATGGGATGGGTGTGTCAGAATTTATTTAACCTATACCTACTGATGGAGATTCAAGTCCTTCTCATATTATTACAAAACCATGCTGGTGGAAAATGCCCGTATATACATAGTGACTTGTGAAACAAAGACTGTCCATTGGATGTAATTCTAAGAGGTATATCTGATTGATCAGTCAAGGGGCACATAGATTTGTAATTATCATCCAAAGAGTCTTTATAAATTTTTAGTCACTGCAGAGATCTACGAAATGTCTTTTTCCATATCTCACCAATACATTGTTCTAGTGATTCTTAGTCAATTTGGGCTGCTACTTTTAAAAAGCACTTTTATCTGGTTGATTCATAAGGTCATGAATTTGTTTCTCACAGTTCTGGAGCTGGAAAGTCCCTGATGAAGATGCTCCTTGATTTGGGTCTGGTGGGGCCTCCTCGGTCTCCAGGTGTCACCTTCTTACTGTGCCCCTAAAGAGAAATGCAGGGTGCCCCCCAAACAGAGCCTTATTTCGGGAGACAGAGCCTCCTGGCCTGTCATTGCCCCTGGGCTCTCCTTGAACACTGCCTTCCGGCACCAGGTTCCAGCCTAGGAATTCGGGGGGACACTAACTAGGTTCAGATTTCAAGAAGTTGGTTTTTAGACTTATTTTCTTAATTTGATAATTACAAAAATATGTATTACTTAGGAGTTTCAATGTACATTTCTGTAATTATTGTTAAGTTTAAATACTTTTCACGGTAAAAAAAATGTCCAAAGTTTTGTTCACTTTTTTACTGATCAGTAGGATCTTGTTCTGTATTGAAGAAATTGTATCTTTGTCCTTGTAAGGGCAGCAAATATAATTTCTTTAGATTATGTTTATGGCAATTTTTTCTTTTTTAAATTTTGTATGGTCAAATGTATCTGTTTACATCTTAGAGGAGTGTCTTAGTTACTTTTCTCTTGTTGCTGAGACAAAATACCCAACACCCAAAGTTAAAGGAGGAAAGGTTTATTTAGCTCACAGTTTGTGGAGGTTTCAGTCCATAATCAGCTGGCTCCAAGGCAGGGTAGCATGGTGAGGGGGTAACCATTCAAGACAGCAAAAGCCAGCAAAAGCAGCAAGAGCAGAAAGGGGACAGAACAAGCCTCTTTTCCTCCCTTATATTGCATGCAGGCTGTCTACCCTCCGGTGGGTGTAGCACTCACACCATCTCCGTGCCCTCCTCTTGCACAGGCTCAGGAGGTTTACAAAGTGAGGACCCTGGCCCCCTGCTGAATCCCTTAGTTAAACTTCTAAACTTCTCAAGTGGACACAATGAACAACATCCTAGAGGGGAAGGGCATGTCCTCTACACCCTAGGATGTAGAACTGCTGAGTTACTTAGTTAAGCCTCTAGACTTCTCAAGTTGACACAGTGTATCAACCATTATAAGGAGTCATGAAATACTGTGCCCTACCATCCTGACTTTAAGATCATTTAAAAAATCTTATGGTATCTCATTGTTCTGTCTGGAATGTTTTTAGTTTTTCATGTTTAATCACACGACTCACCTGGGATTCCTTGTGATGTACAGTGTGATAGAAGCACTGTCTTAAAGTATATTTTAATGCAACTTTGGAAACAAAAGTATGAATTGTAGAACACAAGCAAATGAACAAATAACATTTTTGCTTTGCATTCCATCCATCCTAGCATATACCCTGAGGTAGTGGGGAAAAAAGACTTTCTCTTTTTCTTCTAATATCCAGCAGGCCTCTCTGTAAATTATTTTCATGAAATATTAAATTTGAAAATATTGTCAAGCTTAGCTTTAGGAATAAAATGACTTTTTCCAATCTAAACTTATTACTTGAGAGTCCACAAAAGAAAATAAGAGCTAATTTTTTGTGCTATGCATTTCCATAAACTTTTGGTTCACTGATAAATCTTTTAAAAGACAAAGCAGAATTTAAGAGTTTTCAACAAACCCATTTATTAAAAAAATTTTTTTTCAAGTCTGTAACTTTAACATAAAAATAGAATTAACAGGCATGAAATTTTAGAAGAAAGTAATTTGAGGAAATAGTCACCAAGAAAGCGAGGGGCAAAATAGAAACAAATAGTTCTTCCATCCTTTCAGTAAGTTTCCATATGCATTTCCCTACTCTTGGAGTAACAGTTCTTGTAAACACATTTTTCATTTTTATATTTAAAAAAAAAATGTTGTCTTTTTTGGACTTGGCTACTGTAATGACAGTGCTGCCCAAAGACAGCTTTAACCCTTTTTAGTTTGAAAGGGGGAAAAAAGGATCAAGAGGATTCTTTATTTAAGCCTTACGCAGTTGAGATTATTCTCAGATTAGTTTAAGTGCTGCAAAAGTGACCCTGTTCACTGGTGGTGGTGTAGATATTGAACACAGGAAGTAAAGCTCCGGCTCCTGAGCTGTGGAGGCTCTGGACACCGTTCTCCCCTTCAGTATCATCGCCTGCGTGGGTGAGCTCTGATGCCGCGGGTTTGTGAATCCACACGGTAGAGACCTGAGTGTTCACCCCTGAATCTCAGGCCTGAGGCCAGATGTGGGCGGTGCCATCTGTGCAGCTCTAACCTTTGCCTGCAGAGTTTATTCTGTTGCCAGGTTCACAAAACGGAGGCACAGACCAGGCCCCAGCACGTCCTGGGAAGTTCGCAGAATGCATGGCCTCAGCCCACCGCAGGGCTCCTGGAGTAGAAACTCCTAAGGGAGCCCCGTGGTCTCATGCCTTAACCCACTGGTCGCCAGGGTGGCTTGGACATGAAGGGGCAGCTGCACAAAAGGAGAGAAATCGCTGAGGCCCTGTGGGTGCCTAGGAGGCCGGGGTGCCCTTTGGCCAGGAGTTCTAAGGAGACAGAAGAGATAAGTCAGTAAAGTAAGAGGGGTACGTGGAGGAGAGAATGGCAGTACATGGTGGGGGACAAAGGGACAGAGGTGCTGCAGACAGAGGAAGTGGTCCTGGCTCTGCAAACCCCACGGTAGGGCAGGGTTGGATGCTATGACATGGAGGCCGGAGCTGTGCTACCTACCACAGCACTGACCCCATCCCACTGCAGTCCACGGGTAAAAGGATGTGTGAGTCTCAGGAACTGCACATGGCCTCTCTCCTGGTGACGGATGAGGCTGGGAAGGGAAGCAGATGGTTTGGAAGTCAGGGTAAAGAGTTTGGATTTGTTCTAAAAGAAATGCGGAGCCACTGAGAATTTTAAGCAGGAGTGTGGCACCATCTGATGAGTTTATAAAGATGGATCTGGCAGCAGATAGAGAATTAATTGCAGAAGCAAGAGGGAAGTGAGGAGAGAAGCTAATAGGCTGTTTGGGTAATCAGACTCCATTAGGCTTCCTAATAGAACCTGACTTGTTCTTGCTAAAGAAGTCACAAAAAAGATATTCCCTAGCTCTGTGGTGTATGTTGAGTAAGAATAACGCGTACAGAAAGATTAGCATCTTAGCACTTAACTAATAACTTCCAATTTGGGCATCTTGGGCAACTAGAGATATCTAAAGTAAGGGGAAATAAGATATTGCCAATATATTAAAAAATCCAACAAGAATCACACATTTATGTAAAAGCAAGTTAAAATTAATGTTTCTTTCATTTTGGCTGAAATTCTATCAACTCAGCATAGGCATGCTGTTCATTTAATGCTGATTAGAAATTCAGGCTTGACCTTTATCACTGGATGATAAAAACATGAGAAAACAAGCTTTTTCTGCTTAATTTGTGCAGTGTGAAACAAAAAGAAATCAGATCCAATGTGAGAAAAATAAATACATGTATCTCTGTGGTTAAAGATGACAGAGCGTGGCTTGTTATCTGTTGTGGCTGTGCCCAAGGGCATTCAGTAGTCACCCAAGCGTTAGGCAGGAAAATGACCCAAAATGAAAAGAAAAATTAAATTGCATGAAAATAGTTCAGCTCTTGAGATTAGAGTCATATTTTATTTGTAAGTAATTACACTCAGAGCTGCTATGGGAGAAAAAGGCATTAGCTTTCCAAAGCTGTCCTGTGCCCTCAGGATTGAGCGGGTTCCAGTGCGTGTTCATTTGTTCTTAGGTCTGGAAGGCCCACAGCCCTAGTGCCACTTACAGACATGCAAATTCCATCCAGAGTTATCTTCTGAGTGATGGAGGTTTTGTGCTTTCAGTGAGCTGATGATCGTCATACTTTTAGTGAAAGACAGCAAGATTTCAGTTTTGCGACAATTTTTATAGGAATAAACTCATGTGAATCTAAAAAAGAACATCCAAAACCTTTATGGAAAATAGGGTCTGCTATTTACAGCTCACCTCGGGCCCCCCAGGTGTAGCAGAGACCTGACTGTACTCGCTGTGTCCCATTCCAGGGCTCAGTGGAGCAGTGTCAGTGTAACTGGTGTCTAGAGGGTGCAGGGTACAGTTACACGTCACTGGATTCTCACTAGTACAGGGTTTCCTGATCAGAGACCAGGAGTGAGTCCTCCTGTGGCACCCGAGGGTGCTGTTGGCTAGACCCGAGTCCCACTGCCCCAGGTCACAGTTGCTGTGCGGTCAGTATCTCCGCAGCAGCTGCTCACTCCAGAGCTGCATCTGGGTTGGCGGCTCTGGCTGGATACACACTAGTGTGGGCAGCATCCTCTCTCTCTGACTGCAGATGTGACCCCACTCACAGGTAGGTCAATTCTCTGGTCTGTAGAAACTCAGAGCCCGGCCAGGAACCGGACCTTCTGGGCTCTCAGCTTCTGTGTGCAGTGGGTTTTCGGGTTCCCTGGATGAAAGCTCCACGCTGAAACCCTTTCTCCATTCCTCTCCTCCATGCTGCCCTGGGCCCCATCACGGGCTAAGCATGGATGTCCCCTCATCTTCACAGCATCTCAGGAAAGGCATCTCTAGGGTCACTGCCCACGGCCGTCTTTTCACTCCTTTCTGGAGGTGATTGATACATAAAAAACTCCATATATTCATATACCTGACTCAATGCATTGGGAATAAAGTATACACTATCAATCAATCGTCATCTTCCAAAGGAGCTTGGGACAGCATAGAAGTCCATGTTGATTTGTGATCCCCCTTCTGAGCTGTGCGTTCTGGGGACACAGCCTTTAGGATAGAAGAGACTGTGTCTCTCTGGTCAGTGCTGTCATGACAAATTTCCTAGGCTCCCCACTTGCGCTTCACCTCCAACCTCCCCCAAAAACCTGTGCCCAGAAATAAGCAAATTTTGCGAAGATCATAGGAGCAACCTTTAGTGCTTCTTTGGTGACACTGTCTTCCTGGAGGCTCACGACTTGGACTGCTGATCTTTTTTAGCTGTACAAACATCATGGGTTTTGTAAGGAAAATCACGATATCATCTTCAGTTCCCAATCATGGAGATGCTTAGAATCTGCTTAACTTTTCTGATCTTCAGATAGAAGTGTTCTAGGAGGCTTTGTGATTATTTGTTCCACAGCAGAAATGCAATTTGGGATATTGTATGCCCTATCTTTATTAATGACTCCCTTTCAAACTAAGCATCTCTCCATCAGATATGAAGCCTTTATTTTTACTTTAAAAGCCTCTGTTTATTATGATTCTTCTGTTATTCAAAATTAATTGCTATGTTTCATTTGCATGTAATCGGGATGGTGCATTTGCACCTCTATAGGACAGATTTTGTTCAGCATTATGGCAAAATGTCATGAAGAATCTCACAACTTAGAGTACTTACATTCAGCCTTCTCAGATTTCCTTCATAACTTTACAGATCTGGATTGTAATCTTGCTTTGTATTTTACCTGAGATTCATTGTCCTGTCCAATTTCAGATCACCGGGATAAAAAGCATCCTTTCCCCAAACATTTTATTATATTTATTTGTGTGTATAAAAATACACACACATGTGCACTCGCACATTCCCATCTAGAACATGCAATTTGCTGTCCTTTTTGATGTCTTCAGCCTACAGGGTCTGTGTGCTAAGACGTTATCTACAGAATAATATTTTTGAAAATGAGTAACTTTGACTCAGGATACTGGCTGTAATTGAGAAATTCAGAGTTTGCTAGAAGAAACAAACTGGCAGAGGAGGTTTCTCAAGGTATATCTATTAAGCACCATCTGACATGGAGAGTGTGCCTGAGCTTGCACAGATATTTAACAGAAAGACCAAGGACCAGAGCAGAAGACCAACAAAGTGCACAGCAGATGCAACCCATGCCCTGCACCCATGCCATCCAGACGTCCCTCCATGCAGCCCGTGTCCCTGGCCGACTCGCAGAGGCCCGGCTGCTCCTGCCGTCAAGCTTCAGCTCAGAGCCGGCTTCCTACAGGGACAGCTTCACAGACAGACAGCGAGTCACCTCTCCCGTTCCCACTTCCTATGGGGGAGTTTGTTCCACTTTATGTTTTATTGATCACACTTCTCAGTATTGTGTTTATTATTCTTTTTTTTTTTTTAAGAGAAGGAAGAAAAAACAAAATTTCAAAACAACATAATAGGAGGGTAATAATGGTTAATACATTACATATTGTTTTCTTTAAATTAGTTACTCAGGGTACAAGATATCAGCATTCAATTGTCCAAACATTACTGGCACAAACCTTTCTCTTCAATGAACTAAGCAAAATTAGTAGTGTATGTATCTTAACCATCTTATATATATATACGATTTTTTTCTTTTCCCTTCTTTCTTTTCCCCATTCCCCCATCCCAGTCTCTCTTTCCTTTTGACCAGTTTCTTTCTGATTCACTATATCTACTGTACATTTTAAATCTTATTTACTCTTTCAGTTTCTCACACTAGGGAGAAAATACGATGTTTACGTGTGTGTGTCCGTTTTATTTCCTTATGAGTATTTTCTCGAGTTGCATCCATTTACCTATAAAAGTCTCCAGTTTATCCTTCTTTAGGGCTGAATAGTACTCCATTGTATAAAAATACCACGTCTTTTTATCCATTCCTTAGTTGATGGGCATTTGGGTTGTTTCCAAGATCTGGCTATTACAAATTGTGCTGCTATAAATATGGGTGCACATATATTGCTGTGGTACGATGTTTTTAATTCTTCTGGGAAGATACCCAGAAGGGGAATAGCTGGGTCAAATGGGACCTCCAATCCTAGTTTTTTGAGAAATCTCCACACTGATTTCCACAGTGGCTGTACCAGTCGACACTCCCACCAACAGTGAAGAAGGGTTCCTTTTTCCCCACAGCCCCTCCAGCATTTGTTATTAGTTGATTTCTTGATAATAGCCATTCTTTCTGGGGTGAGATGGTGTCTCAGAGTTGTTTTCATTTCATCTCTCGAATGACTAGTGATGTTGCACATTTTTTTGCATATTTATTTGCCATTTGTATTTCTTCATCTGAGAAGTGTGTATTCATCTCAAATGCCCATTTTTGGAGTGGGTCTTTAAATTTGGGAGGTCTGATTTTTTTGAGTTCTTTGTATATTCTCGATCATAATCCTTTGTCTGAGGAACAGCTGGCAAACATTTTTTCCCACGTTGTGGGTTGTCTCTTTACTCTGTTGGTGGTTTCTCTTGCTGTGCAAAAGCTTTTTAATAAGATGAGATCCAAGTTGTTGATTCTTTGTGATAGTTCCTGTGCAGTTGAGGTTTTATTCATAAAGTCTTTGCCTACACCAATGTCTTCAAGGGTTTTACCTATCCTACCTTCCAGCAGATTTAATGTTTCTGTTTTAATATTTAGATCTCTGATCCATTTTGAATTTAGTTTAGTACATGGTGAAAGATATGGGTCTAGTTTTAATCTACAGCATGTGCAGAGCCAGTTTTTCCAGCACCATTTATTAAAGAGGCTATCTTTCTTCCAGTGAATGTGTTTGGCACCTTTGTCAAATAAAAGGTGGCTTAGTGTGTCAGGAGTTGTTTCAGCATCTTCTAATCTGTTCCATTGATATTCGGGTCTGTTTTTTTGCCAGTACCACACTGTTTTTATCACAGTAGCTTTATAGTATAATTTCAAGTTGGGCATTGTGATGCCTCCTGCCTTGCCTTTGTTGCCCAGAATTGCCTTTACTAGTCTAGGTTTCTTCTGATTCCAAATGAATTTTAGGATTGTTTTCTCTAATTCTGTGAGATATGCTGTTGGAATTTTGATTGGAATTGCATTAAATCTGTACAACAATTTTGGAAGTATGGCCATTTTCACTATATTGATTCTTCCTATCCAGGAGCAAGGGATATCTTTCCATTTTCTGATATCCTCTTCAATCTCCTTTTTCAGAGTACTGTAGTTTTGAGTGTAGAGGTCTTTTACATCCTTTGTGAGGTTGATTCCTAGGTATTTCATTTTTTTGGATGTTATTGTGAAAGGTATTGTTTCTTTAATTTGTCTTTCAGTAAGTTTGTTATTTGTGTACAGGAAGGCTACTGATTTTTGAGTATTGACTTTGTATCCAGCTACACTACTGAATTTGCTTATTAAATTGAGCAATTTTTTTAGTGGAGTTTTTGGGGTCTTCTATGTAGAGTATCATGTCATCTGCAAATAATGGTAATTTAACTTCTTCCGTTCCAATCATAATTTCTTCTATTTCTTTCTCTTGTCTAATTGCTGTGGCTAAAGTTTCCAGGACTATGTTGAATAAGAGTGGGGACAGTGGACATCCTTGTCTTGTTCCTGATTTTAGAGAGAAAGCTTTCAGTTTTTGTCCATTTAGTATGATATTGGCTGTTGGTTTGTCATAGATAGCTTTTATCAGATTGAGATAAAGACCATCTATTCCAATTTACTGTGGGGTTTTTATCATGAATGGGTGCTGGACTTTGTCAAAAGCTTTTTCTGCATCTATTGAGATGATCATATGATTTTTGCCTTTGGTTCTGTTAATATGGTGTATTACATTTATTGATTTGCGTATATTGAACCATCCCTGCATCCCTGGGATGAATCCAACTTGGTCATGGTGTATAATCTTCTTGATGATTTGCTGGATTCTGTTTGCCAGTATCTTATTAAGGATTTTTGCATCTATGTTCATTAGGGAGATTGGTCTGTAGTTCTCTTTCTTAGTTGGGTCCTTCTCTGGTTTTGGTATCAGGGTAATGCTTGCTTCCAGGAATGAATTTGGGAGTATTGCTTTCCTTTCAATTTCATTAAAAAGTTTGAGAAGTAGTGGTGTTAGGTCTTCTCTAAATTTCTTGTAGAATTCAGCAGTGAATCCATCAGGGCCTGGGCTTTTCTTTGTTGGGAGGTTTTTAATTACATCTTTGATTTCATTGATTGATATTGGTTTATTTAGGATTTTTGTATCTTCTTGATTCAGCTTTGGTAATTCATACGTATCTAAGAATCTGTCCATTTCTTCTGCATTTTCCATCTTATTAGAATATAAATTTTCAAAATAGGTATAAATGAGCTTCTGGATTTCTGCAGGGTCCATTGTGATATCACCCTTTTCATTCTTAATTGCATGGATTTGAGTCTTTTCTTTTCTTTTTTTAATGAGGTTGGATAAGGGTTTGTCAATCTTATTTATTCTTTCAAAGAACCAACTCTTTGATTCATTGATTCTTTATATTATTTTTTTAGTCTCCAATACATTAATTTCTGCTCTGATCTTTATAATTTCCTCCCCTGTACAAGCTTTTGGCTTAGCCTGGTCTTCTTTTTCTAGAAGTTTGAGGTTCACCATTAAGTTGTTTATTTGTGCTTGCTCTGTTTTCCTGATATAGGTATTTAATGCTATAAATTTCCCTCTTAGGACTGCTTTCATTGTATCCCATAAGTTCCAGTATGTTGTACTGTCATTACCATTTAGTTGTAGAAAGTGTCTCATTTCTTCTTTAATTTCATCTGTGACCCATTGGTTGTTCAGGAGTGTGCTGTTTAATTTCCATGTGTTTAGGATGTTCTTGTGATTTCTTTTGCCATTGATTTCCAATTTCATTGCACTATGGTCTGATAATATGCATGGGATAATTTCAATTCCTTTGCATTTACTTAAGCAGGTTTTATGAGCTAGTATGTGGTCTATTTTGGAGAACGTCCCGTGTACAGCTGAGAAGAATGTGTGTTCTGATATTGTGGGGTGGAACACTCTGTAGACATCTACTAAGTCCATTTGTTCAAAAGTTTGGTTCAGTTCTAATATTTCATTATTGATTTTTTGTCTAGTTGATCTGTCTTTTTGTGACAGTGGAGTATTGAGATCCCCCAATATCATTGTATTAGTGCTTATTTGATTTTTCATATTTGTTTTAATATTTGTTTTATATAGTTGGGTGCACTGGTATTTGTTGCATATATATTTATGATCGTTATCTCTTCCTCTTGGATTGTTCCCTTTACAACGATGTAATGACTGTCTTTATCTCTCTGAATCATTTTTGGCTTGAAATTTGTTTTGTCTGCAAAAAGAATGGCTACCCCTGCTGTTTTCTGGGTTCCTGTTGCATGGAGTATTGTTTTCCATCCTTTGACTTTCAGTCTATGAATTTCTTTCAGAATTAAATGTGTTTCTTGTATGAAGCATATTGTTGGATCTTGGTTCTTGATCCATTTTGCCAGTCTGTGCCTTTGGATTGGTGAATTGAGAACATTAACATTGATGGTTAAAACTGATATGTATTGACTTATCCTTGTCATGTTGTTTTCCTGTTGTTGGCTCCCTGTCTTCCCCCTCCCCTAATTATTTGCCCTGCCTGGTGGATTCCTTCTGCTGGGGTTCCTGGAGTTGTAGTCCTTGTTATCTCTTTCTAGAATGTCCTTCAGAACATTTTGAAGTGCTGGTTTGGTGGTCATAAATTTTCTCAGATGCTCTTTGTCCTGGAAGTATTTTATTTTCCATCAATTTTGAAAGATGATAGTTTTGTGGGGTACATCAATCTCGGTTGAAAGTTATTTTCCTTTAGAGCTTGAAATACGTCATTCCAAGCTCTTCTTGACTTGAGGGTTTGTGCTGAAAAGTCAGCTGTGATTCTGATGGGCTTTCCTTTATAAGTGATTTGTCTCTTTTCCCTAACAACTTTTAAGATTCTGCTCTTGTGTTGAATTTCTGGGATCTTGACTATGATATGTCTGGCTGAAGATTTTTTTGATCGTGGCTAGTTGGAGTTCTATAAGCCTCATTTATGTGAACATCAAATTCTTTATCTCAACCAGGGAAATTCTCTGTGATAATGTCTGTGAACAGGGTTCTGATGTCATTTATGCTATCTCCTGCTTTTTCATTGATTCCAATTAATCTTAAGTTATTCTTCTTTGCATCATCTAGCAGCTACTGGATTGAATTTTCATGGCCCCTTGCTATTTTTAAGAATTCTTTCTTTTCATGATCACTAATTGCAAGCCTGTCTTCTATATCTGAGATCCTGTCCTCACATTGGTTTAATCTGCTACAAATACTTACGATAGAATTTTTGTTCTCCTGGATATCTGCTTGAATCTGCCTTATGGATTCCATTTCTTTCCTATGCTGAGCTTTCATGGCTTCCATAATTTTCTTAAGCTCCTCTATTTTTTTGTCTGCATTTGCTCTAGTGTCCTTAAGCATGGTCTTCATTGTGGACATTATCTCTGCAGTTATCTGTGAAATTATTTCTGATTTAATTTTTTCCAGAACCTCATTCAGTTGCTTTGTTGTTACCACTTCAGAGATGCCAGGTGGGTGGCTTTCGGATTGTCCCATCTCATTGTCCCCTGGGTTTGCCTTTGGTGAATGGGATGTGTGGGGTTGCACCTTGTTTAAGTGTCATCTTGTTTTTCTTTTCTTTCTTTAGTTTAATTCCTGGGGTGATGCTTATAAATTGCCTGTGGTAGGTTGCTTTATTGCTAGTGTTTAAAATACTTAGGAGATGACTACTTCTCTGTGGTATCTTCCAGGTGTAGCTTATTTTTGGGTTTTGAGCCTGCTGCAAGATCCTGCCTCTTCAATTTGTTGGGCATGAGAAGTTGCTGCCTGTTTGGCCCAGTCCTTGGTTCTTTGGTACTGTGCCACAGTATTTTCTGTGACCCTTAGTCAATCTCAGTCATGGAATACCAGGAAGAAAAGCTGTGTAGAACAATTATGTCACTTTTGGCTATAATGGTACCTAAAGCATCAAACACAGCCTAGAAAATGACAGACTGAGCTAACCAGTTATTTGCCACTTTTAACCATATAGAGTTGTGGTTATATAACAAAATCTAAAACACACCAGAAAAATTCTATGCAGTATACAAGTCCTTAATATGTCAATTTTGCCCTCAGGAGTTTAAATTTAAAATGAGTTAAGGAGGAAATAGAGAATTGGGAGAAGAGGAAGGAATTAGATGTAAGGGTGGAGGACCAAGAGGGATCCCACTAACATTGGGAAACTGGTGCAGAGGTCTGGTGGGAAAAAGAGAAGGAAGGGATAAAAGGAAGAACAGATCAGAACCACAATCACAAAGAGGTTAGAGGCTCTGTTTACACTCATAAAAACCAGATAGAAAAATGAAAGAACAGACAAACAAAAACAAAAACGAAGACAAAGACAAAAAAAACACACACAAAAAAAAACACCTTCACTAGAAGAAAAAACAAATGAGAGGAAAAAAAATTCACTTCCGGGTTTTGACTCTGCTGCAGGCAGGCACTGTGTGATGACAGAGTCCTGTTACGTGCAGATCTGTCCCAGCAAGCCAGCAGCAGACCTTTGGCGGGGCAGTAGGCAGGAGCCTGCACTCTCTGGCTGAGACCAGTCTCATTCGCCTGCCACCGTCAGCGCACTTTCCATGGGCCTGAGAGCCGCAGCGCCACTCTGAGTTCCGAGCACTGAGTTCCGGCGCTGTGCTGAGTGCCCTGCCCCCCCAACAATGGCGACTGGCCAATCGCTCTCTGGCTCTGGACGGCTGTGCCTCAGAGACACTCACTGCCAGCTAGCACAGTCTTTCGCTGCTCCCCTGCACCGCAGCTGTCTCATGTTCCTCTGCGGAGGCCCCGGGGGCACTGGGTGTCCCCGCATATCCGCAGATTTCAATCTCTGTTGCGCCACAATTCCTGGCACAGGGAGAAGGCGCCCACGGTCTCCTCCTTTTTTGAAATTTCTCTTCACTCACTCCATGAGTCCCGAACTGCGCTTCAGAACTTTCCTGGGTCCAGGGGAGCCACTTCCCTCTTTCTTGTGCTCCCCCAGCCACTATATTCCAGTGTCCGAACAGCAACTTTTAGAGAGTTTCGCTGCCTGTTTCTTACAAATCCGCCATCTTTCCCTAGATTTCTGTGTTTATTATTCTAAGACTTCTGGGTTCACTTCCTGCCACAGCCACTCTGAGGCAGGACCGGAGTCGATGATCCTCAAGGAGCCCTTTCTCCCCTGCTCACACACAGCCTGCGAGTAGAGCTGCTCCATGAAGACTCCGTGCATGCATTAATTAAAGTGTGTCCTTAAGAGTTTCTAAAGGGAAAATGCAAATGACTCAGCAAATGGTAGCATCGTAAAAGCTGCCCCATCAGCTCTTCTGTTTTCTAACCCAAGCCAGCATCCAGTTCCAGTTAAAATTACAGCTAAACTGCGACTAGGCCAGGTCGGCCCTGTCCAGGGGAGCTGCTGGGAATGGTCTACCTCTGCACAGAGCCTGGTGTGTGGAGCCGGTGGGCACACCACGGACACTAGGGGAATGGAAGAGATGGATTTTTTGCTTTGTTTGTACCTAGTTTAAATGTAAACAGGCACACTTGGCTGGTGGCTACTGTGTGGGGAACACAGCTCTGGAACTGAGAGCTCAGGGCAGCCAGTGATAAGTCTCACTGTGCTCAAGCCTCGGCAGGGTTGGACCGTGGCCTGGTGGGGAGATGTGCAGGCTGTGTCAATCCCACAGTCTGGCACTTGGCCGGCTTTGCCTAGCCGTAGCCTGTGTTTCAGCGAATTGAAGGCAGCGATTCTTACACGGAGGCTTTCCCTGTGTTCTGGGCCATCACTGAGCCCACACAGTGTGGGCACCTGGCTGACCATCCAGGAATCACGCTGCCTGCAGACCAAGTTGTTCACAGAGCTGAGAAGCTGTCCTTCCTGCTGTTGTGACTCCTTTTGTCCCCGCCCTTTCCCTTAGCAGCTTCTTGAAGATCCAGGCCTCTTTACAGAACCAAATCAAATGTCATCTCCTTGTCCTTGCTGCAGTCACTTCTGAGTCTAAGCAGGGGTGAGGAGTATGACCTGCATATGCTATTTAATTTCCCGAGTCCCAGTTTGCACCGTCCTCCCGGTGCCATGATACTAACCCTAATCCAAGTGTGTTTCGTAGGCACTCTTTAGACCACAGCTGCATTCCTGGTATTTGCAGTAAATGTGGGGCTTCCACTCAGTGAGGGAGACATGGTCTTTTGTTCCACAGATTAGACCCTGGGAAGTGATTAAGTGAGCAGTTGTGGAAAGTATGTATCACGACTACAAAGCTCTTGTTTTAGCAACTGAAACAGAGTTCATGCTCGCTAAATGCTAATTTTAGTATTATTTTTCCTATTGTTATTAAGACTGAGGAAACTATTTTGTGAAATCCAGAGAGCAAATGAGCAAGTACAGCATTACCGCCTTGAACAATTGTAGATTCATTTCACATAGTTTGTTAAGGGAAGGACTGTCAGAATCATCTCCTCTACCACGTAATGATCTGCTCTGGTAACCCTGATGCGGTCCTCCAGACTCACACATGAAGGCAACAGAGGATTTTTTTTTTTTTTTTTGTGGGTAATGGACGTCGACCTCAGGACCTCGCGCACCAGCAGGCGCCCGTGTCACTGAGCGATATCACCGGCCCCTTTTTCGTATGTGGGTTCCGGGAGTTGAACTCAGGCCCTTGCGCTTGCCAGGCAGGTGCTTACGCCGCTGAGCCATCTCACTGGCCTGAGGATTTTTTTTATAGTTGCCACAGTTAATAAAATTGAACATCCCTGTGGGTTTATAGCTACAAGTAGGTTATAGGCAAAGATTTTGTGGGTTAAAGGATGCTTAGCCATAGAAAAATGGATTTTGCATGCTGGCAGACGCTAGTTGAGTGATAGAGTATTTCACTTTAATTTTATTTTGATGGTGATTTTGAACTTGCATTATTTGAGTGAGTTTAATTTGGAAATTTTCTCTTTTAATACCACATTGCCCTTGCTGAAATCCACTCATTTCTTACTTGTGATTGCAATCTGGCAAAACAGCTGCGTTCGCAATAACATTGACAATTGACTGTTTAGATCATCTCCCATGCAACATTAAACTCGTAAGTGATGATTGGGGGATTAATAAGAAGCCGTACAATTGAAAGGACGCACCACACATTTTATGTCCACCCAAATGAGTTTGAAGGAAACTCCAGATGGATGCTTTGGATATAAAATTAAAGATAGAGTATGAAGAAATATAACCTCCTTTTGGTTATTTACAGGTGAGATGCCAAGCTTGAAAACTCTTTAGGCTCCCTTTCTGGTTTTAGTTTACCATGGTTCCACTGATTTATTGTTTCCCTCATAAGTGGAGACATAGTGGGAAAAAGGGACGCTCGGGTCTGTGGCCTGGAGTTTGGCTGAAGAACAGCTGAAGAGGAGAACCAGAACCAGAACCAGAACCAGAAATCAAGCTGTCTCATTCTGCTCAGTACTTTTAAGGAAAATGAACGGGCCGTGTTGAAAGTCTGGTTGGTTGGGGGTCCTGAGTGTTGACTTCAGACTCCTTGCACCTTTTGGGTGATAGAGAAAGAAATGAGTGGCGCATTTCCTGCGTGCTCTTGGTTAGAGCTAATGTTGCTGTCACTGCCGTGCTGTGGCCTCACTACCAAGCTGGCACTTGGCGCTTACAGCCCCTGACCTTACGTTCTCATTAACTCCGTTCTATCCCCGGAGCGGTGTTAGGTCACACATCCACTGTCCGTCGCTGCCGCCACCTGCATCCAGGCTTCAGACATGGCAGGAGCATGTTGTCTCCCAGCTGATGATTCTGATTCCCACCTACATCCGTCATGTTTTTATTCAGAGATTGCAAGTTCACACCCCAATTATCTACAGCTTTCTAGCTTATTGGCCTTCGTTAAGTCTACCCTTCAGGTAGTATCTGAACATGGTGTACCTATGTTTCTCACCGGTGTGAGAAAACTTAAATTTTTAAGAATACCACTTTAATTTAAAATGAATTTAGGGCCGGTGAGATGGCTCAGTGGCGTAAGCGCCTGCCTTGCAAGCGCGAGGGCCCGAGTTCGACTCCCGGATCCCACATACGAAAAAGGGGCCGGTGATATCGCTCAGCGGCACGGGTGCCTGTTGGTGCGTGAGGTCCTGAGGTCGACCCCCCAGTACCCACAAAAAAATAAAAAATAAAAAAATAAAATGAATTTAAAGTGAAAAGTTAAAATATTCATCAAAATGTACATTTTCCCCAATCATATTTTAAATTTAAAATGGCAAATTGTATGTATTTATGTACACGTGATGTTTTGAAGTAAATGTGCATTGTGGAATGACAAAATCTAGCTAATTGATATATCCATGATCTCGTAGAGTTCTGATTTTTACTTTTATTCTTTTATTTTTTATTATTTTTGTGGAGAAGGGGTGCTGGGGATTGAACCCAGGACTTTGCATGCATTAGGCCAGTGTTGTGTCACTGAGCTACGTTCCCAGACACAGTTATAACTTATGCAGTAGAATATGTTACATCTACCTCCTTAGCATTTCAAATAGGTAACATATTCTTATTAGCTAGAGTCGCCATGCTGTCCAATAGATCTCATAAACGTATTCCTCCAGGCCTGCTGAAATTGTGTCGTTTTCACCGACACCTCCCCTCCCACCCCACCCCTCCCCTCCCCCTGGAATCCACGGCCGCACCGTCTGCTGCTGGGGAGTCCTCAGCATGTTCGCTCACGAGTGAGATCATGCAGCATCTGTCTCTTCTTCCCTCACTTATTTCATTTAACATAGTTGGCGTCATCATCAGCCGTTCAAACACGCATATTGCGAACCCTTGGCCCAGTGAACACACACTTGCACGGCTCCTCCTGTCTCGCTGCCCACAGGGCCTCCTCGGTCCTCTCGGTGAACACAATGCTCAGATCCAGGGCATCCCTATCTGAGACCGGCCACAACTCTGTGTCCACGGTGTCTTTGGATAAGAAGCCTCACTGTAGCGAATTCAGTGTCATGTAACTAAATTAAACGTCTGGTCATTGTTTGGTTTTTGTAATGTTATTTCCACAGGTAATGAAAGACTCCCTAATAATGGTTTCACACACACGCTCGCAGGGGAGGACACTGCTGAGCTATACAGCTGAAAGGAAACTCCACTGTTGCAGCAACATGGACACACCTAGAAGACACGATGTTGAGTGGCATAACCAGAGACAGAAGGATTGATGCCGTAGGCGAGTGGTGGCGAGCCTCTGGCACGCAGGTTATTTTTCTTTTAAGGCAAAAGATGTTAATGTATGAGTTTTTTCTAAACTAAAACCTCAGTATTCAGACCAGGCACTCGTCTCTAAAAGGTTTGCCATCGCTGTCTGCGACCTTACTGTGGATACTCAGGGTATAAAAAGTTAGACTCATAGACACAGTGAAACTGTGTGCACGAAGGCTGAGGAGATGTTGATCAACAAACACAAAATTTCAGGTAGAGGCGGAGGGGGAGCAAGCCCAGAAGCTCTGCACACACTGCGCTGCAGGGAATGGCAGGGTATTAGTTATCACAAATTGCTTGAAGAGTGAAGTTCCAGTTTTTTAACACGAACACGTAGTATGTGAGGTAATGAGTATATCAAATAGCTGATTTAACCCTCTGCAGTGTATAAATATATCATTATATTGTACATCCTAAATATATACAATTTTTACTTAGTTAACACTTTTTAAATTTAAAAACAATAGTGCCATGTCCTATCAGTGGGCTTTGTCTTATGTAAACCTGTTCTTTACTAACACTAGGAAAGGCATGGATTTACTTTTGCTCAACAGCCAAGGTTATTTTTAACTCTGTATATGGTAAAAATGTTCTCAGGGAAAAAATACAGAGTATTTATTTTTTTAAGATGGTAATGAAATGAACCACTAAGCACCGTGGCCTGGATGAGAAAGAGATGACCCTGATGAATCGCAGCTGGTCCAGGGGTTGCTGGGCCCTGCCTCTGGGTCTGTGGTTCGTTGGCTGTCGCCACAGTCCTGCGCAGGTGCTCTGCGGCTGACTCTGCGGCAGAGGTGTCGCTGGGCAGTCCTGGGTGTGCTCTTCGGGACCCCTGGTTGCGTGTTTCAGGACCCCGCTGCTGCTCATGCTGTGCTCGTTTGGGCCCCGCAGCAGAATCCAGGAGCACCGCACAGGGAGCCCCCAGCACCTGCCACAGAACTAGGCGCTGCTCTGATCCTGCTGGGTCTGGGACCACAGTGGCTCCTGGCCGCCAGTACCTGTTGGTACTTGAATTTGATTTAAACACAGCTGTAAATCCGCATGTGTAGCTTGTGGAGTGCATGTAGGGCAGCAGAGATCCGGAGAGTCACCTGCCAGGCAGGGAGCACACTGACTCAGCCTCCCACAGAAGGGGTGGTGTGTGGCAAGTCCTGCCCTCCAGCAACCCCTGGGACCAGCACTCTGTCGGAATCACTGTTACTGCGCCCCAGTCCCATCCACCACCAAGGACCTGGGGATGGGGGCATAGCTGTGCTCACCGCCGGCTGAGTCACCTGGGGAGAGGGCGCAGGGCCTCTCTAGGGCACTGCCTGCCAGGGGACCATGGGACTCCAGGGTGATGAGTGCATGGCTGGCCCGCTAAGGCCCGGCTGTGCCCAGGGTGGTTTATAGTTTGTATTTTACATACTACAGCCTTTTGTTCAGTACCCGGTCATGTTGATTGAAATATTTGCTCTAAATTTCTAAACTATGATGCCCAAGATCAACTGGGAGTTTTCATTATCATTTTCCCTTGAGCAAGGTTTAAAATAAGTCTTACGCTGGAGCGGTTGGCAGCGCTCTGTAATAGTCTCCAGTGAGTCCTGTGCCTACATAGTGCTTTTCCCTCGGGTGTGGACAGAGCCTGTGGCACCCCTCTGGCCAACAGGACATGGCCAAACCCTAAATCAGAGAGGGAGTCTAAACTTACACTGAGATCACATGGGATTCGGGTCCCTGACCAGTTTGAACTGGTAAAGAGAGAGGCCACACTGGGTGCCCCAACCTAAGCAGGTTAAGGGACTTGGGGGTTTCTTCTGAATTGTTAATTTCACCTTTGTTTATTCTAAGAGATAGAACACGTGTCATCTTCTGTTTGTTCATTTTTTTTTTTAAGTTTTTAAGAACATTTAGTATGTGTTGGTAATGCAGAATGGGGAGGTTAGTTTTGGTAAAGAGGTGAATGCATTTAACTTATCTTGATCTTTTTTATCCCATTACCCCCTCTCCCCTCCCTCTGGTCTCCTTTACGAAGAGTCTACCTCCTAGTTTCCTATCATCAATTTGATTTTATTTACATATTCATTAGGTTTCTCATATAAGAGAAAATATGTGGAACTTAACTCTCTGAGCCTGGTCTGTTTCCCTAGCTCTATCCACTTTCCTGCAAATGACAGGATTTTGTTCTTCTTCACGGCTGAGTAATATTCCATTGTCTATATACACCATGTGTTCTTTATCCATTCTTCTGTGGGCAGGCAGCTGAGCTGTTTCCACAGCATGGGTGATGTGAATTGTGCCACTACAGCCAGGCCTATGCAAGCATCACTGCAGTGAGCCGATTTTAATTCTTTCAGGAACACATCCAGGAGTAGTATAGCTGGTTTAAGTGTATGTCCATGTCTAGCTTTTGGGGGAATCTCTATCCTGATTTCCACAGTGATTGTACCAATTTGCACTCCCACCGCCGAGTAGGAGGGTCTCTCCTTCCCCACATCCTGCCACCATTGATTGCCTTTCGTATTTTTGATGACAGCCATTCTGACAGAGGTGACACGGAATCTCAGTGTAGTTATGATTTTCATTTCCCTACTGGCGAGAGATGATGAACACTTCTCATGTACTTACTGGCCATTTGTACTTCTTTTGAGAAGTGTCTGTTTACTTCATTTGTCCATCTTTTGATTGAGTTGTTTGGTTTTTTTAGGGTTTTTTTTTTTAGTTTTTTATATATTCTCAATATTGGGGAAGTTTTGAGGTCAGAAAGAATATTCTTCTGGCCTTGGCAATCTGGCCTTCATGACTGCAACAGCTATGAGGAAATTCATCCTGCTGGCAGCCTTGGGAGCTGGCATCTGGGGGCACAGATGCAGGAACTGTGACCGGGCCTCTGGGACACAGTCAGAAAACCGGGATCTGGCTGGCCCTGAACCCTGGGATCTGAAGGACTGCAGAGGGGTACTGGTTACAGTGGCCAAAATGGTGGGGACCTGGCACATAGCAGGAGAAAACAAACACATCTCTAGCAGCAAATGTCTCCTTTTTCTCGATGACTACTTCGTTATCTCTGTCCTATTGGATGGACTTCTTCATCTCTTGAGAGGAGACACCAGGAGTCATCTGCAGAGCTCAAGGGCAGGGTGCAGGTGCATGGGCCACTTCCTCTCAAAGACCCTGTAGAAACCCAAGGACAGAGAGCAATCACCAGGGAAAAGATCTCAAAGTGACTTTCCAGAAGCATGAGAGGATCCCTGGACTTAGGAAGAGTTAAGGTAAGGGTCACTCACGTTATTTCAGGGCTCCTAGAGGACAGAGAGGAGTTTTGAAAAGATGTTGACACAACTTAAGAAAAGGTGATGTGATCCCTGAAACACAGCCTGGAAAACCTGTGCAAGGTTTTTAGTAAGGACAGTGGGGTTTTGTTATTATAGACCAAGCTGTGTGCTGAAACAAATCATCCTGAACTCAAATCATGTGGGGTGAGTTTTATTCTACTCGTGTAAAGTATAAAAATAAGTCTGCCTGACACTCAAGTGGCTTTGGTCACAGTCTCGTCCCCTTGAAGGACAGCCTGAGGCAGAAAGGCCATGGTAGCCTGAGACATGGAGCCAGTGGCAGAAGTTGCACAGTGCACATAGAGAAAATGAGGCTGGGAAAGGGGACCTACTGCAGGGTCCTTCAAGGGACTGGCCTGAGGGGACCCACGCAGGACACACGTGAACTGTCCAGTGGAGAGGGGGATACGTGTTTTAATGGTGCCCCCAAAACCTGTCCACCCACAATCGCAGAACATACACCGATTAGTTTAGTTTAGTTTTGTTTTGAGGCAGGGTCTCACTATGTAGACCAGGCAGGCAAATTCACAATCTTCCTGCCTCAGCCTCTCCAATGCTGGGATTATAGGTGTGTGCTACCACAACTGGCTGAAAGTGAAATATTCTATTTTCTATATAAATATAAATATTTTCTATATAAATATAAATATTCTATTATATTTTCTAACCAGATCAATGTTTTAGTTTTGAATAATTACTCTTACTTATAATTACTCTTATTTAAGATGTCTAGTTGCTCAGTTTTGGTTATCAATTAACAATAGTAGAATGTTTGAGAATACCAGTGATTTGCTACTTGCTGTAATTTACAAAGTAATGTTCTATAAAAGGATCTAGCACTGGAGTCTGTTGATAGCTGGAAGGGATACTATATAAATATTCAGTAAAGTGTTCTATCTCTTAAAATTGGAGAATTCTGTGTAGTCAGAAATCTGTCAAATAGAAAAATAAAATTGGAGCCTTTTATTATCGTTATGGAATGCAAAATCTAGCAAAACTGTGACTTATATTGGCATCCAGGAGAAACTGTGTCAATCTTCTTAAAATGACCAATTTCACCGGATTTAGTACTAGTTAGTGCAGGACTCTTCCTGTGAAACTGGACATCGTGAGAGCCTTGCTGAGTGCATTGGTCCGCATCCCCAGGCGATGATCCCAGGTACCTCGCCTCAGTAGGTCTGCAGCGGGGCTCAGAGCAACTGATTTCTAACGAGCAGCCCAAGCGACTCCAAGGTAGGTGATCCAGGCACCAGCTTTAGAAGACCCCTGATGAATAGCAGCTCGAGTGTTTCCTTCAGAATCTCTCTTTGGAAGTGCAATCCCTGCTTTCCTAAGGTGCACTATGTGTGCACTTTAAAAGCCAGTGACACAATATTTCAAGGCAGCAGGAATGTCGACTCTGCCCCAGTGCCCCAGAAAGGCTAAGGTGCCCCTCCCTTATCTGTGGCAAAGCAGACTAAGATGGAGCCGCAGCGTGACCAGGACACTTAGTGCCATTCACTAAGCATGTGATCAAGGTCCAGCTCGGGACAGAATCTGGGCCTTGGCTTCACCCAGCCCCACTTTCCAAGTTCTCCTGTTCCAGCGGAGTTTCCGTGACTTCGCATGCCAGCAAAATTCAGTGGGTAAAGAAAGCACCTTCGACAGTGGCATCAAACGTTTGGAGTGGAAGCAAGCTTTGGAGCAGGTGGGTCAAGGCGGTCAGCCTGCGAGTGGTCTCGGTGAGGAGCAGTGGGTGAGTCCCGCCACGGCCCCAGAGGAAGTGGAGGGAAGCCGCACCCTCTCTGAAAGGACGCGCATCCAGGTCAGGCTCCGCGGGGCACCAGGGGGGCCTGGGCCATCAGGCAACGAGGCTGAGCTCCGCCTCAGCAGTGGCTCTCCAGCTCGTTCTCACCATTCCCTTCCACTGCTGACTCCTCCCTCTCCCGGTCCCTTCTCCTTCGAGAAAGCCCTGTCTCCCTGCTTCCTACGACTGTCTTTTACCTTGCTCTTTATTCATACTTTGGGTTTCTCACATGAGCGAAACCATGTGATAATTTCACTTAACATTATGGTCTCGCGGAGCATCCATTTCCCTACAAATGACTCAACTTTATCTCCATGGCAGAGTAGCGCTCGTTGTATATTAAAGGCTGAAAACATCTGGAAATAACCATCGTACCTTTGTTTACACAAACGTTGTCTTAAGTTATTTGAGCGTGGACTCTGTGTGTGTGTGTGTGTGTGTGTTATGCACACCCGCTAGAATTAACGAGAGATGTACACTCTGTCACAGGCCATTTCACCTAGACCCTGCCCACACCTGGCACATGCTTTTGCCCACCTTGGGGTTTCTCCACCTGCGTCCTCCCCACCCTCTCTGACCAGCCCTTGGAAGGAGGATTGCAGCATACACGCTCATTGAACACAAATGTGTGTGCCAATTTCCACACCATTGCGTTAGTCCCACTCACAGGGAGACATCACCTGTTATTTTAATACTTTCTATTTTGCACGCAATGGTTCTCTCTGAATGTTGGTGTTTTCTGGATGAAATAGGCTATGTTTTCTCTCCTGTTGTATACTGGGAATTGAGTCCAGGCACTTTGCATTGATCTACAATCCACATTTCCAGTCTTTATTAGTATCAGTATTATTATTATGACTGTTACTATTAGTATTTTTATTTTGAGGGGGTCTCTGTAAGTCACTAAGTTGCCCAAGCTGGGCTCGTACTCTCGATCCTCCTGCCTCAGCCTCCCAGAGTGCTGGGATTATAGTTGCCAGCCACCACAGCAGCTGATATTACTCTATATTGTGAAAGTGCAGTGTGTATAACATCTGTTTTTCTGTGGTGAAGTACCCTTGTGAACACGACCACTGGAAACTTTGTCGTCAGCTGATCCTATATGCTGGCAACCTCTCTCCCTATTATACCCTCCCATACTTCCTTTTAAGTCTCTTTCAACAATAATCTAGTGACAAAATAATTTCAGCCACTAATATTACTAATCGCTCTAATTATAATTGATCTACTAAGTCCTACTTTTCAAACATATTGTAATTTTATTAATGAGTTTATAATTGCTATATTTTCTTACAATAAAGAGTATCTTACAAGAGTTTCATAAATGAGTGCAATTATTATTAGCCTTCTTAATTACTACTACCATTCATTTCCTCAGTTTTTCCTCAATTTTTCCTCAGTCACGAGGCCAGATATTTAGAAGGTCGTGGGTTGTATAATAGACTGTTACTTAGATGTTTAACTTTAAGAAACAGACTTAAAAGGGGCCGGTGATATCGCTCAGCGGCATGGGCGCCTGCTGGCGCGCGAGGTCCTGAGGTCGACCCCCCGGTACCCACAAAAAAAAAAAAAAGAAACAGACTTAATAAAGTAACATGTGTGATTGTGCCCATCTTTTAGCAGTCTATTATATAAAGTAGGGAAGCTGCTCTCTGCTGCTGTAGTCTCCTATGAATCAATGAATGACTCAGCTTCTACTTTGGCTTCTTCTGATGCAACATACAGAACTGGACACCAGAAGCTGCACACCAATAGCCCGCTCGCATAGCGATGGAGAGGGAGGACAGCTCAGCAGGCAGTGTGACACCTGAGGGGCTTGGAATGAAGGCATATTCAGTTCTGTCTCCTTCTGTATCCTTTGAAGACCGATGATAAGTGGTGCAATGTTAGATGTACATTTATAGTAATTTCCTTTCACTTAACCCCACGACTGAAAATAGGCAAGACATCGTTAGACTGTGTTCCCATCACAGTGGTTAATGATGGTGACCATTGGGACTAATTTTATTTACAGCCTTCACAACTCACCAGGGTTGATTGCTAAACACTTCACAGAGACAGAATGCTATCGGGCTTATTATAATGAGTTAATTTCAGTAGAAACATCTAACTCAGAAGTTGGCCAGCCTGGGTATTTGTGCACCTGCCTTTTCTTCCATAAGGCAACTCCAGAGCTGCTCTGGGGAGGCCGTTAAGAGTTAGCAGTACCTGCTCTCAGACGTGGGATGTTCGAGGCCCTTCAACCACTGACTTGACCATTTTAATTTAGCACTGCAAGTTTTAACATCTGTTGCTTTTTTTTTTTTTTTTGTGGGTACGGGGGGTCGACCTCAGGACCTCGCGCGCCAGCAAGCGCCCGTGCCACTGAGCGATATCACCGGCCCTTTTTTCGTATGTGGGTACCGGGAGTCGAACTCAGGACCTCGCACTTGCTAGGCAGGCGCTTATGCCACTGAGACATCTCACCAGCCCCGTGTTGCATTTTGAAGATAAAAGTCAGTCCATAACTCTTAGGAGCAACTTGGGGAAATATCCTTCCCTGAAGGTCCATTCCAGTCTGTGTGTGCAGGCCTCTTGCAACAAGCACACGTGCTGTGGGCTATTTAACTTCAGGGAGAACAGCAGTAGGGGTGATTCATCTAAACACAGGTCCATGTCTTGATCCATTTGAAGACCGACATAGACAGCCATGCAACTGACGCCCTGGTCACAGCAGAAGGCAGGACAGTTAGATACAGTAATCCATGGAGTCATCAAATCTCACACCTCTCACAGCAGTCTCCACATTCCTGCACCATCTTCAGGTATCTTGGACCTATAAGCTTATAAATGATTTTGCAAAAATAGTCATAGAAGCCATATGCTTCCTACTTTTTTGTATAGTTGAATGGAAATTATCTGTCTGTATTTTTTTTTTTGCCTAATTTAAAAAAGCAAATGTGAGAGAAGTGTTTTAATAAGACCCACCAAAATAAATAACCAGAATAACTTATCTGCATTTTGGAAAGACTTACATATGTCAAGTATGAAATTTGTATTGTGAAATAGTCGATATTGTTATTTTGTTCTGTTAACATCAAAGTAAATTCAGGTTATCCCAGGCCATGTTCTTCTTTCTATAAGTGAGAATTGAAGAATTCAAGCAGTGTGGTAAATTCAGAAGAATTCAAAGATGATTAATATAAACAAGAATAAAAGAAAAAGGTCAATTTACAAAATTTTTGTTAGCCAGATAAATTTGTAGACAGGATGAGGGTGTTCCAGGCATTTGATGTCGCAGGTCTGTAGTATCACAGAATTTTGTAGCACTGATTCTGTAACCAAACACCTCTAAGATCTATCAGGGTGACTTGGGGCAAAATATTTGGGCATGATATATTGCACACCCATGTACACACTCACACATATTCATATGCACAAAATCAACCTTTATCTGTGGAAGAAGCCACGTTGAAGGGATAGTTCCATAGTAATCATTCCTAAATTCATGAATTACAGGAGCTAGTGGGAAGAAAATCTCCATTCCAAAACCAGATGAGTGATGGAGACTAAACCAAAAACGAAAGAGTAATTAGAAATACAAGCTTTGCCATGTGTTCACTCTACAGGGGGCCATCGCATGAAGAAGGAAAATCTGAGTTTAATTGCTTTCTCTCCCATGATCAAGACTTTTTCCATAGCCCCTTCTCTGATCCCCCCATTTGACGTCTTCTTTTTCATGTTGCGTTCCTCGGGAGCAGAGTAAGAAACAGGGTGTCCCTCGGGAAGATCAGGGACCAACCACCAAGAACTTGGATTTCTGGCCCCAGCTTATCACACTGATGGTGACGATTATTGATGAAGATAAAACCGCCTACACGCCTGTCCTGAATCAGTAAGTACACTGTTTCTGGCAAAGAGTGTTTTATGCCACTGAAGTTAAAATATGTACTCTGATGACTGTGGCGAACTTTCCCAAAATTAAGCTGCAGAACACAGAGGATTTTTATCAGTAAATATCAGTTCAGCAATATTATGAATTTTTAATTTGAGTCCCATAGAGTTTGCTTGTTTGGAGACAAATATTTCCCAAGACTTGATTTTTATGTGATGTAACCCGTTTCCTTTTCCTCTTCCTGCTCTCATAACTGTCTTGTCTCAAAAGAAAAATAAGTACATTCCCCCAAAACAGAAAAGAATGTTGAAGAGCAAGAATTATGTGTATTCCATTGTGGTTTTTTTAATAATAAAGATTTACCATAAAAGCTCTATGTTAAAATAGTTGTGCATATTGGATACAACAAAGTTAATGCAATGTTTAGTAGAACAAGTCCATTTTGGAAAAGAATTACCTCATTTCTGTGCCACAAACTTCTGTAGATAGATTCTATTGTGGCTGTTCTGGAAGAGTATTTAAAATTATCATCTTCTCAAAATGCCACTAGCTGTGAGACCTCGGCAGATTAATTTCCCTGGATCTCAGTTTTCTCCTTTGTGAAATAAGGATTCTTACGAGGTGGTTTCCCAGGTCTAAATCTATGTTAAGTTTTCAGGTGTTGACTGACCTCCAGCCCAGCCCCTGCGGTCCACACTCGGAATACCTGACCCTAGCCAGACAGCCAGGATAGTAGGGAAAGATAAACCACAAAGGGGAGTGCTGTAGGAAATCGACATACGATTGCGTGATTTTATTATTTCTTATTCACTGTATTGGCCAAGACAAGGTTAAAATGTATGCTGGATCCAACTAAAATTCTAATTGCAGGAGAAATGTAGTATCCCCAAATCTCAGCCTTTCCTGTATGGCAGCAGCCCAGTATCACTGCTAACTCTGGAGAAAATGGTCCTATCTGATTCACAACCCGACAGCTTAGGTGTGCGGTTCACTTGCGTTTCCTCTGTCCACCACATCCACCCATCCCTGCCCTCTTCTGTTTGCTTGGGGCTCCCTCCTAGAGCTTTGCCCCTGCGCTTCTCCATCAGTACTAGGAGGCCCTCCCTTTGCCCTCATTGAGTCCCACACGCCAGGGTCCTGGGCATCCTACTCAGGCCTCCGGCAGCTTTGCGGCATACATTCACCTTCTCACTCACTCTTTGGACCATTCTTGGGGACAGAGTAGTGTCACTAGAGACTGGGAGACCAACAACTTCCCGGGCATGACTGCCTGTGGGTGGGGACAGGCTGTTAGTAAAGAAGGGCTGAGTGAAAACAGTGTCTGCAGAGAAATGCAAATTAAAAGCTTTTGCAAGGGATTTGTTTTTAATTAAAGAAATGCCTTGTATTTACCAAGTACCTTAAACCAGGATAGGACCAGTAAATAAATCAGGGGTGTGCGTAGCACTATAAAGTCATGGAATAAATTAAAATGCCCAGGTTTACTTTTAGTCATATACCACAAAAGATACACAATGATTTTAGTTGACTTTTGGTAGCTGTATTAAAAAGTAAGTGGTATATATATATATATATTCAGTTATGGCAAAATAAATTTAAAATTGTGCACTAAATTAAACCAGCTAAGTGCAGACATAAGCATTGGTGCAGAGAGCGAAGGAACATCCTTGTTTTGCCTTTTAATTTTGTTTTTAATGTTGGAGTTTAGAGCCACCTCTTTCTATGAACACTTAGTCCTCAAAAACAGGAAGGTATCCTGTTTGTTTGGAAGCTGTTTTATGATTGCATTTGCTCAGATGGTAAGGACATTGAGAAGCTTTTCTGCTTTGTGAAGTTCGTTCAGCTTGTTTCACGCTCACCTGGGCACTGACGTGTGTTCTTGTTGCCTGATGTGGCATCTGTGTGACCTGGGAGCTCTTGGTCCACAGCTGCGGTCTGAGTGCAAGGTGCCACCACATCTGACTTCATGATCACACTCTGCTTACTTAGGCCGCAGAGCGCCTCAGGGAGTAAGAAATTCCTACCAGTGTCGGGGTGCAGGGGGTTTGCAGATTCTGGGCCCTGTCCTAACTCTGGAGTCAGAAAACCCGAAGGGCACAGAGGTCAGCAGCGGTCTTGATGAAGGACCCTTCCCATGCCTCTGGACACTAATGTAGGAGGACACATCAGCTAAAACAAGCTTGGATTTTATTTTGACAGCAATGGCGAGGGAATGAACGATTTAAAAATGTAAGACACTTTAAAATATCTTTCAGTGTAGTTTAGTATTACTGGTATAAATAATGTATTGAATGAAGTTTCCATTATCATGCCCAAGAAGTCATGGTAAGCTTCTGCTAATCCAACTTTGGTGGAAGTTTGTGTAGCTTAGAATGTAGAGGCAGAGGAAGGATTTCTTCTGCTTTGCTCACTAGTACACATCCAGGAAAATGCATGTGTTGAATGAACGCATGAGTAGACCCTTAGTGTAGTGAGCACCTGTGTCCTCTGTCCCTACACTGTCGACTCAGTAGTGGGCACGGTGTTTCTTTGAGCACCGTCTTCTCAACTTCATGAAATGTTTTTGATGGAGTGGCTTTCTTGATGCTTGTAGAAATTTCACAGAAACAGAAACATTTTAAGCAGAATAAGGGTTCAGATGTAGATGCCTCTCTAAGTTTATTGAGGTATAATTGAATTCAATGTAACCACGAATAGTTCAAGTATGTCATTTGACTAGTTTTGACATGTGAATCCAGCTAAAACTCTGTCACCACTTTCCTGACATGAAGAAATCCCTCCCCTCCAGAAACTTCCAGGTGCCTTCTTGAATCCATGGCAACCACTTGCTGTGTCGGGTATGGTAGATTAGTTGGGAAATATTATATATGTGAATGCAATTACACATCATATGCATGTGTGTATCTGGCTTCTTTCATTCGACTATTTTGAGATTGATTCATGTTGTTATCTTATTTTACTTTCTGAGTACTATGTCATTATATGGATACACAAAATATTTTGATCCATTTACCTGCTAAACAGAACTTGGAATTGTTTAAGGTTAGATTGCTGTGGATATTTTTTACAAGTCTTTTGTGTAGGCCTAGGCTTTCATCTCTCTCGGGCTGTGGGGTAGGTATGTCTTTAGTGTTTCTAAACTGTCGACATACTTTTCTGTCTTGTCAGCACTTGGTGTGGTTGGTCTTTTAATGTTGGCCATTCTGAAAGATACAGCTTCAGATAGATCTCATTATGACTTTAACTTCTACTCTTCTAAATCCCAGTGAAGTTGACCACCTTTTCATATGTTTATTTGCAATTTTTGATGATGTTTTATTCATATTCTTTCTCATTTTCAGATTGGGATGTTTATCTTATTGAGTCACAATAGTTCTTTATATATTCTGCTCAAAGATCTATTGTCAGATGCAATATTGCAATATTTCCTTCTCATTTCTAACATTTTTTATTTTATTTGTGTCTGTTGAATGAAGTGCGTTTGTGTGTGTGTGTGTGTGTGTGTGTGTGTGCTCATGCATACGTGCAGGTATTTTGATGGACTGGTAGATTGGTTTCTTTTACAGTTTGGCTTTTTATTATTCTATTTAACAAATTTTTGCAAGACCCACAGTCAGCGTGCAACATCAGTTTTATTTCAGACATCTTGTATTGAAGTCCACTGCTCATTTCAGGTTAATATTTTGCACATGGTATGACAACAGATTTTAAAGTTCTTTAGTTTACTTACATTTGGTTAACTACATTGTCAGCTCTACTTGTTGAAAAAAGTATCTTTTCTCTACTAAATTGCTTTGGTACCTTATGTAAGAGTCTGAGCTGTTCTCTCTGTTCTGTTCTGTTGATCTACATATCTGTCATTACCCACACTGCTTGGGTGAGGTAGTTTTATGATATGCTAGTTTCTTAGCAATTTTATCTGAATTTTGAGTTAGTTTGTCACTTTCTACAAGACAATTCCCTGATGAAGTTTTCATTGGAATTGTATTGAATATATAAATCAATTTGGAGAAAATTGAAAATATAAAAATATTAAATCTACCAAATGTACCACATATCTCTATTTATTAAGTCTTTATTTCTCAAGGTCATGCATGTTATTTTAGTGAACAGGTCTGGCACATCATTTGTCAAACTTGTTTCTAAGTATTTGATATTTTTATAGCTATTGAAAATTATATTTTTATTTCAGTTTCCCATTGTTAGTAATATATAAATGCAATTTTTATATATTCCTCTTGTATCACCAGCCTTTCTAAATTTACTTCTTTTTGTAGATCCCTTAGGATTATTTAAATAAATGATCTTGTCTAAAATAAAGACAGCTTTATTCATTTCTTCCCTATCTGGAATATTTTATTGTTTTTCTTGTCTTACATTTTACTTAAATCTCAGGTACAATGTTGACTATAACTAGTGAGAGCAGGTACCCTTGTTTTATTCCCAGTCTCTTGGGGAAAGCCTACAGTTACCCACTATTAAATCTGATGTCAACTGGAGGATTTTCACAGATATTTTCTTATCAAATTGAGGAAGTTCTGTTATATTCTTACTATTCTGAATTTTTTTTTATTATGAATGAGTATTGTGTTTTGTCAAACATCATTTCTTATATGTGTGTAATTACATAATTTTGCTTTTCAAGTATATTAGTATGGTGAACTGTGCTCACTGATTTTTAAGTTTTAAATCAACTTTGTGTCCCTGGGACAAATGCCACATGGTTTTGCTGTATCTTCTTTCCTATATATCTATCAGATTTTATTTGATACAATTCTGCCAAGAATCTTTGCTCTTATGTTCAAGAGGATATTACTGTACTGTTGTCTTTTCTTAAAATATCTTTTTCTGGTTTTTATATCAGTGTAATTATGGCTATATATGCTCATTTGAGAAGTGCTTCCCCCATTTTGATTATCTGGAAAGGTATTTACAGAATTTGAATTTTTCTTTCTTGAGAGTTTGATAGAATTTACCAGAAAAGTTGTCTGGACCTGGAATTTTATTTGTAGGAAGTTTTTAAATTAAAATGTGAGTTTCTTTATTAGATAGAGGGCTATTCACTCTAATAATCCAAATAGGTTTCTAGAGGTACCTATTTATTCTTCCCTAAGGTTTTGTAGTTTGTGTCTTTCAAGGAATTTTTCTATTTAATTTAAGCGATCAAATCTCCCATAACATAATTGCTCATGTCCTTCTTTTTATTTTCTCCCTCCTCCTCCCCCTTCCCCTCCCCCCTCTCTTCGGCTGCTGCTTCCTCCCCGCACCACACCAAAGGAGTCACTGGGGATGGAGCCTTGACACTGAACTACAACCCTAGCGCCTTTTTGGGGTTTTTGGGTTTTGTTTTGATTTTTATTGTTGTCAGTGTTTGTTATTATCTGGTTTTGGGTTTTTGGTTTTTTATTGAAGACAGTCTTGTAAAGTTGCCCAGGCTAGACTCAAACTTGCAATCCTCGTGCCTCAGCTTCCCAGAGTGCTGGGATTACAGGCATGCGCCACCACACTACACCTTTTATTATATTCTTTTAATTCTGTAAAATCTGAAGTGATTTCCTTTCTCTGCTTCTTAATGTGATATTTTGTGTCTTTTTTTTCCTGCCCGACTGATATTTATGAATTTTATTGGTCGCTTGAGAAAAATACAGCTTTTGATTTTAATACATTTATTTTGAATTGATTTCTTACTCTTGAGAAAATATGAGGGCCTTGTAGGAGAACAGAGGTGGGTGCAGTGTTGTGATATGTTATGTTGAATCGAGAGGTCTTTGTGACTGCCTGTATCCGAAGCAGCATAGAGAAGAGGGAGAGAATGACAGTGTGGCGTTAGCGTGGGCGACATTGGTTAGGTGGAAGTGCAGTGGAGGTGTTAGTTTAAGGAAGCACACGGTGACCGATACTTGGTTCTGAAGAGACTTGGGTCCCGTGGACTTGTGACACCCCACATGGGGGACAATGGCATGCTGGCGCCAGGCGCCCTCATGCTGGCATCAGCTGCAACCCTTGGGGTTCACCATGCAAGCAATGATCTTATTTCTTCTCATACAGTCACAAAATAGTCCCTTTCATGTAACCTGTTGTGGTGTCACCTTGCTTTGTTTTTGTGGTTCTGACCAAAATAGGAACAGGAAGATGTCTCGTCGTTCTGCCATCTCATTTGCTTGCATGATAGTGTCTGCGGTTTATTTTCACTTCCTCCATACGTCGTGGAATCTCACCTATTTTCTCTCTGTGTGGAGAATATATACCCGGGAAAATCTAAGGTGTTGAACAGAAGATGGACTGATTTTAAAGATCTACTGTTTGATTTGTGAAGATGAAGTGTACTGCTTTTATTTTCTCAGGGTTGTGGGAGGAACCAGAGTGTTATTTTCAATTTTTGTATTTTGAGAGGTAGCATATTTTACCCCTTGTGGTGAGGAAGGATAGGGTTAAGCAACTTTGAACAGGGATGTTCATCTTGTTCTCCCTGCTTTGGAAATGATGGTGCTCGAGGTATTGAAGCGATTGCTTCCTTTGTCTGCACTGTGGCGTCCCTAAATTATTTTTCTATTTAAAAACTGCAATGAAACTGTTCAGCGTGTAAAAAGGTATGGGGACTGTAGCATAGAGCACAGTATATCCTGACTAAAACTCAACAGTTACCAAGACTTGGCTATATTTTCTTTGTATATATGCTCTTGCATTTTCTTTTTATTCTGTGTTATCTTAAATCTCAGACACAATGTCATTTAAGCCCCCCTTACTTCAGAATTAATCTTCAACAACGGCTTGTTGACATGTCACAATGTCACCTCAGAACTGGCACCAGTAACAGTAACCTCTGCTCCATGGTCAGAAGCCCCTGCATGCTTGCTCTGGACGTGCAGGTTGGCTTTCAATCCTTCATATTTCTAAGGCTTCTTCACAGGTGTCTGTGTCCCCTCGGGGCACAGTCAGGCTCCCTGTCCCTCAGTGGTGACGCTGAGCCTGCGGGGTGACAGAGAACCCTCCACGACCACATCCCCCACCAGCATTTCCTCAAATGGCTTCATTTATCTGTGGTCATTTTCACATCAGCTGTTTCATTAGGAACTTCAGGGTGGTGGTTTTATAATGTTACTGTTGCTTTAATGTTCAAGAGCATTATTTTTAAAGAAAAACTATTAACTAGGACTACTCAGTTATTCTGAGGCACAGTAAGAACAGGAAAGTTAGGTAAGAGAGGATAAAACTTTTAACCTAAGGTTTTTATTCCATCCCTTTATTTCCTGCTGGATTTGCTTTTGTTGTTTATTTACAGTCTCATTTCAATTTAATAAATGTGTAGTAAACACCTGGTGATAATGCTAGGCACAGTGACATGTTGGGGTCACAGAGATCTAACTGGGAAGAGAGGGACAGAAGGCACCAATTGTGGTCTGCAACTGCATGGCCCTGAGCTCACCACACCCCAGGTCGCGTGGCCCGAGTCCCCACTGCACAAGAGCCTGAGGCGGCGGCGGCATGAGGTGAGTCTTGCACAGAGAGAAAAACTCCATCCACTCTGGAACACTCGGAAATCCAGAGACCAAGACATGTGACAGGGAGAGCAGACACTGGAAGATTCCCAGCTGGGAGACAGCAGTGAATAAGCCCCAAGGAAACATAAACAGGAGCCAGAAGGTGCAGGGAGTTGCAGGAGGAGGAAGAATTGGGAGGGGAAGGAGAGGAAGGGTGCAGGGAAGGACAGGCAGGAAGGAGAAGAGCAGGGTGGAGGTGCTGGCAGCCCCCGAGGGAGGGAGTGCCCAGGTGTGGTCCCCTGTCCCCCACAGCTGTCCCCACTCTGAAGGAATCCACACTCCACAGCTGCTCGCCTGCTAAGCTGAGCACAGCTTTTCTCGGGTTCCTCCTGAACATGGCCAGGCAGTTAGTTGAGTTTGCTCTGCTATCACCAAAGTATCTTTGCAAAAGGTGCCTGTAATTATTTGTGGTTACCTGACCTCTGGTCCTTTAGCACAGCATAGCTGGTCCTGCTGGTGTGACTTGGGATGACACAGACATTCCAATAGTCGCAGAGAGGTCGCTGCTGAAGTGTGAAGAAAAGCATGTGTCAGGATTCTCAGGATGAAGCTCACGGTGTCGTCCTTACGGGGGATCTGTTCTGCAGGCCCAGGGCTCACTGCAAGGGGCTGGCGTGGCCAGGAAACCCACACACCTGTGCCCAAGAACTGCCTGACACTGGAGGTACAGAGGAGAAAATATGTGCTTTTGAAAATTTTGACTCATGTTAAATATAGCCAGTTTGAATTTGAAAAATAAATTCAAATTTGTAGTTTTCTGCAAATCCCCAAACAATATATTATTGTAAGAGAAAAATGGGTGTATTTTCCTATACGCCGGCACAGTGTACTGTTTTAAGAATGCTCACTAAGAAGTGTACTAATCCACACACTTCAGAAAATTTCAATTTCCTACCGATCACAGAGGAAAGAAAAAGTTGATCCTGGATATTTCAAGGTTTGTCACGCTTGCTAGAATATTTAGGCATGAGTAGGTATTTGTGTTGAAACTATCACACCATCATCCTGTTAGGGAATTGTGAGAGTTAACTGGAACCAGAAGTGCATGAAGCATGGTCATAGTTTAGTGTTCAACCTAATCCTGAATTTAACTATGCTAAATTTAACACCGTTACCATCACCAGGTTGCAGGTGACAAGCTGAAGCAGAGAAGGGATGAGCTGACTGTCCCAGACTGCACATCTAGTAAGAGGTAGGCTCAGAATCTAAGCAACCCTTCAAAGTAAGAAAAGGACTAATTATAAAGAAAATTCCCCACAAGTGGGAGGGTGTCAAACCCAGACATTTCAGATGTTTCAGTGATGAACCTGGGTCCGGCGATGAGAACTTGTCGCACAATTTCTCAGAAACAGTGAAAAGCGGGATGTTAGACGGCAACAGTCCCAGTTGGGTATAAACCCACAGAAAACATTTAGGAAATGCATTAGCCTAGGAAAGATGCCCACATAGTGAGTATTCACTGCACCCGTAGGAGAAGCCATGAGAGAAAGTTTATCTGAGAGTTCACTTCTCTGAAGAGTTTCTCTCAGCCTCTCAAGCGCGGGACACCAGTGACGACCAGTGTCCTGGAGCGAGGTGTGGCGGATGTCAGGGCGAGGCTCCTGTCTGCTGAGCCTGCAGGATGTAAGAATGTGTCTGATCTTGTGGTACTCGTGGGTCCTCAGAGCTCCTTTCATTTTTCCTGCCCTGAAAAAGAAATCCTATTTTATCATAATTTTATGAAGCATCTTAATATTTCTCAGTAAGAGGACTACATAAATAGTAACCAAAAATACAGAAAAAGCACTCCATTTTAAGTATGCAAAAATTAAGTTGGCCGAATGTTTCTGTGATCTAAGTTTGGGTGTGGGGCAGACTGGGCCGTGAGAGCACCGTGGGAATATGCAAGCCCTCTCGGGCTTCTTCTCACGTTTGAAACCTTGGGAGCGAAACCTCACCCATAGGACCATGGGGAGGAGCCGGGAGATGACATCGAGGAAGCACACACCCCAGTGGGTGCCCGAGTGGAGCAGGTGCCAGGGTGGTGACCACCGCCTCTGCCCACAGCATCTAGCTCCCAGCCCCACAGGCAAGCATGAGCCTCTGGTCTCCAGTCTGTAGTTACTGGCACTTCTGAGAACTCACCAGCTCCCTGAGTGACCACCCAGGGAACAGACACGTCCTGTGGGCTCTCTTTATTCAGGCTTCTTGCCAGCCTTTGCCCCCGCCAGGAGGAGTGTCATCGTCTTAAAAAAGCTAGCTTCAGTAGTTTACCTAGATTCATCCCCAGGTTTATTTTCCACACTAAAATTAAATATCTACTAAAGATTCAAAGTTCAGTAAAAGAATATTGTCAATTGTAAATGCAAATAAAGAGCAAACAAGAGGAGGAAAAAAGAGATTAGCTTTAAGTAGTGTTGGTGATTGCCTTATTTTATGGTCTGCCGGAACCTAATAAGAGGAAAAGTTCCTGCTGCAGGAAGTGTTCAGTTAGATGAGTTAACGGGCCAATGCAGGAGGTTAATTTCCAGCCCTAATTGAGATGTTAGTTCATGCTTTAGTCTCCTTTTACTACAGCTTTAACTTGTCAAACTATTTTATAATTTAGCAGCAGTGTCCTGCTTCATAAAACGCATTCTGCTATTCTCCCTGTTCATGACAACAGCAGTTAGTTGCACTAGTATACATCAAGAATTCTTAAATGCAGAGCTTCTAACAGAAGCATATATATATATATATATATATATACATATATATTTCATAATTTTTTTATAGTATGTATGTGAAAAATGTGGAAAGAGCACGACCACTTGTGTCTTGAGCGCTGGCTGTGGTAGTAAAGCTGTAGTCGCATCCATGGCAGTGAGAACAGAGCCACTGCCTACTCACTGGGAACAAGGGGCACACTCTCCTTCAGAGCCAGACTCTGCACATCAAAGCACTGCTGCTTCTTAGTCCGCGGGTTCTGATTTTATCTGTTGTGACTAATGAGTCAGAATTATCAAATTTGGCAGTGGTGGATGATGTTTTCCTTATTTCACTACGAGATTTGCAAGATAATAAATCGATTTATTCAATTGTGTCTCATAAAATTCAAGGCTTAAAACATTTACGTTTTGTATTAATTGCTGCAACTTAAAAACAGGATACCTTGGGGGCCGGTGAGATGGCTCAGCGGCTTAAGCACCTGCCCGGCAAGTGTGAGGGCCCGAGTTCGACTCCCGGATCCCACATACGAAAAAGGGGCTGGTGATATCGCTCAGCAGCACAGGTGCCTGCTGGTGCGCGAGGTCCTGAGGTCGACCCCCCGGTACCCACCAAAAAAAAAGGATACCTTTTTATAGTGCTAGAATGAATCAGTTATTTCATTAAACCTCTTCTTCATAAATCATAGATCAAGTTAAGCTACGACTGCACCAAAAATGAAGAAAAGGTGGGCTTTATACTGGAGAGTTTAATACTTGCACAGGAAAATCTCACAAATTCCAATTATTATGGAAAGGGTCAACTTTCCATAGGAACACAGAGGTACCTTGGTTCGCAAACTTAATTCTTTCCACAATTCTGGTCGCAAACCAAGTCGGATGAGAACTGAATCAAATTCAGTGGTTATGTTCAATGTTGACCTTGTGGGGAAATTTAATTCAGTTCTCGTCTAGTTTGGTTTGTGACCAGAATCGTGAAGAGAACTGAGTTCGTGAACTGAGGCACCACTGCATGAACGTTTAATATACCATATCTGTGCTTGCTATTTTAACTTTAAAGCATATGTAATAATCATACACGGCGAGGTCAGGAAATGACTGTGTACTCAGTACCTCTTTCAGTCCTTCATCTATCAAAGTTTGGGATTTACTTCTAATTAGCATGTGAATTGTTAGCCTATCAGCTGCGATTTCTGAAACTGTAGAAACAGTTTATTCTTGTAAGTACATAAAATTCTTCTGCAATCGTGTTTATTGTTGTTAATTCTATTAACATTTTCCCCACCCTGGAGCCTAAAAGGTAGCAGGTACAAAGTCCCATTCAGTTTCTGTGATAACTATGTTCCCATTAGTGATCAATGCCATCAGAATAGCATTTCCTTAAGGTCTCCTTTGTAGTTAGAATTTCATCAGCAGCGCTAGGCCCGCTCGCTATGTGCGAATGGCTATACAAAATATTTACGCATGAAATCGCATTTCATCATCGCAACACAGTTCCCAGTCACACAGTGATTAGCACCTCCTTTGGACAGATGAGGTCATTGAGTTTTAAGAGACTAACTGCTCTCCTGGGTAAATTAGCCCAGTGGCAGAGGAGGAATCAAACCCCTGTACTTTGGGTTGCTTTGAGGATCGGCTACAGGATTTCACTGCTTGCAGACACTGCAGAGGAGAAGCCAGAAATTGGTAAGTTGTGGGAAATAAGCTTCTAGCAAATGTGCACATGGTGTCAACGTTATAGCTAGCCCAAAGAAAGGCCAGAAATAATCAACCGTGGTTTGTATCAGAAGAAAACAACTCTGCTTTTTAATTCATGCTTTGGTGCTAGACTGCAGCACAGATAACATACATAAAATGTGATGCCAAAGTGAGATCATATATTTACAAATCTATGAAGGAAATTTGAACACAGTGCAAAAGACACTGTTGTGGGGATATGATTATTTTCTGGTCTCTTAAAAAATTGGAAACTTAAAATCCAACCAGTAGTTACTCAGTACTTGACAAAATCTGTTTTGAGAAAAATGGCTGTCTCTTCTTCCCAAGCACTGATTTTTCTACTTGCATTGTTGTATTTTTTCATAATTGTAATTTTTTCCCCTGTTTTCACAAAGTAGAAAGGAGTAAAGAGATTATTCTGGAAACTGTTAGCTTTGCAAATGTCATTGGATTATAGTCTGGCTTCTGGAATTACTATACCATATGGAGAGGAAACGTGATTGTGTGAGCACAGGAACACTATTTGGTGATGAAAAGATGCCAGGTGAGAGAAACATGGGTAGGGAAAGGCCCCCTCTTCCACCTCCTGACGGGGTCCCTGTAATGAAGGCAGCTTAACAAGAGGAAAGCACGCCTGTTTACTCACCGCAGCTTCATGAGACTCGGGAGCTTGGTAAGGAAGTGAAGACCCAAAGAAGTGCTTAAACCTGAGTGTTTCGTGCTGCTCTGTTGAAGAGTAGAGAGTCACGGACAAAGGTAACGGAAATAAACCAGAGTTAAGTGTAGCCCACTGCAGGCACCACGAGGCCTGTCCACTGGGATTCCTTGTGGCTCCCTGCGTCCTCAGAGACGGGAGGCTCCTCACCCCTGGGTACAGGCCCGGCACTGCTTACCCTCACAGGAAGGTCCTCTGACCCACTTGGGGAGAGTCCCAAAAGCCTCCCTATGTGTGTTGTTTCTCAAATTCCTTCAGCCGAGAGTCTTCGGTATCTTGGGGGAGCTTGCCCTGAGCCCTGCTGAAAGAAATGTTTTATAATGCTGGACAAAATTGGCTAAAGAGGAAGACTATTCTAACTATTCAGTTCTGAATGCTAAAGCATATGTCCATAAAATCATGCTAAAAAGGTTAAATCCATTTTAAGAGTAAACTTACGGGGCTGGTGAGATGGCTCAGCGGCTTAAGCGCCTGCCTTGCAAGCGCGAGGGCCCGAGTTCGACTCCCGGATCCCACATACGAAAAAGGGGCCGGTGATATCGCTCAGCGGCAAGGGTGCCTGTTGGCGCGTGAGGTCCTGAGGTCGACCCCCCGGTACCCACACAAAAAAAAAAAAGAGTAAACTTACGGACTTCACACAGTAACGGCGCTGTCACTAACTCACTGTTCAGGGAGCTCTGAGCCGGGATGTGGGCGCCGGGCACCTCTCAGTGCCCTTTTCCTTCACAGCTACTTCCTCTGTGCTGATCCTCTGTGAGAACTGCAGAGGGCTGTGTTCTGAAGAAAGAAAAAGTAGTTATGATGATATAGAATTGAGAGGAGAGAGCAAAGGAAGGGGATAAATGACCAGAAGGCAGAGGGCGTCAGACCTGTCACCAAGCCCCAGATCCTCTGGGTGAAGTGCTGGGATGGAGAGGGAGAGGTTTGGAGTCAAAGGTCAGGAGCCAGAGGCGCTGTGTTCAGGAGCTGAAACTTCCGGAAGCTAACTAACGTGTCCCAGGAAGCCCGCACTTTCAGCAGTTTGAAGTAGTGCAGCGTTTGTTCATACTAGGTAAGCCCTGGAGTGACAGGGTGATGGAAGAGGCAGACGGAGGCAGAGATGGGTGGCCAGGCTGGGAAGCGGGCGAGGACAGGCTTGATTAGGGATGTGAGAGCAGGAACAGGGAGAGGCGGGCAGATCCCACAGCTTTGCCGCCTGGGACAAATCCACGTGGAGTGGAGAGGAGGAGCTGGGGATTGTGCAGCTGTCTAGACGCAGGGGCTACTAGTGAGGTCCCTGATTTAACTGGAATGCATGTGAAAAGAGTCAGAGAAATAAGTACCTCCAGCAGCACCAAAACTACCAAGACAGGGAGTAAAAGCAAAATAAAGATGTGAACTTCAGAGAACTTGCATTGAATAAGTGTACTAAGAAACGCAGCACGCTCCTTTATCCTGCCCGGGGCTTCTCTCGCTTTGGAGGTCCTGGCGCCCCAGAGCTTCGAGCAGCAGATCCTCGCACACTCCGAGGGGCAAAGCCTCAAACATCCGAGCAGAGCCCAGGCCCCACAGACCTTCCGGATATCGACCAGGCGCTCAGCAGGAATTAGATCCTGAGATTCAATTGAAAGAGGGATTATACATAAAGTAGGAGGCCAATGATTTGAACTGTAAATATTATAAAGGAAAATCAATAGACTAACACAAAACATGGAAGTAAAAGCTAGGTATGAAGACATTTTCAATGCTTTGATATTATTTTTACGGTTGTTTAAGAAAGAATGGAAGAGAACATCTCAACAACCACAGGCTGTACTTCTGGTCTGGACTTGGACTCATTTCATGTTCTCATCTCCATTTCTTCATCTCTAATGTTCCTGAGTCTCCAGTGTTCCTGAGAAAGCTGAAGCCACCTTCCCATCTCCTCTAAATGTCAAAACCACGCAAAAACCAAAAGCTCAGTGAGCATCTGCCACTCTCTGTGGTCACACCTCAGGGCTCAAACCCTGGCCACCAATTCCTGACAGCTGGTAGAAGCAGGAGAGAGAACGGAATGGGAAAGCTGCCCCGGACCCTTGGGCGCTTGGTGCTCCTGGTTCACATCTCAGCCTCTGGCCTCTCCCTTCTCCCTCTGTCCCCATCCCTGGCCTCTGTCCAGTCTCCTCTGCCCCTGCTTCTCACAATGGGCACCGGCACCCACAGCATCCTCCATGCTCCTGTCACCACCAGTGCAAATGCCAAAGGTTCTGACTCCGCTGGTGACCACATTTCTCCTCCTATTTCTGTGGAGGCCACAGATTCTTCCTCCATGGAAACGAACTCTTCACACAGCCACGAAGCTAGCCAGGGTGGGTTATTGCTCTTTTCTCAAACTCGATATCAGAAAAACCACTTGTTTTCCACATCCTTATCTTTTCATCCTGACTGCTTCACCCTAGGTCATTTTTCAGTGTGCATGTGTGTGTGTGCGAGTGCACGAATGTGTGTGGTGCTGTTCTTATTGGTAGCTCTACAGGTCACAGACTTCAGAAGCCTACATCTGTTTCATTTAGCAGGATCCTGCCATCCGCCCTGGCTCAGGCCTGGCCCATTCTGGGCTTTCACTTCACAGCTACTTATTAACTGAATGTGGGAACAAATGCTATTAGCAGCCATTTGTATTACATTTGCACTTACTTGTATATTTATACAATTTCTGGATTCATTTCTAAAATAAAGCATTACAAATGTGATCAGTTATGTCTCCCTGAGTCCAATTCCCTTTACCCCTCATCCAATCATACCTGTTAACAACATGGCTTGGATATTGTTACCCTCATGCATTTCTTATGTCTTCATAGCATGTGCCGATACCTATTTGGAAAGAGCTGGGTATGGACCAGCCCACACCCTTCCCTTGGATGTGGACTAACTTGAAAGTGAAGGCTGAGGACCAGGAAGCTTCAGAGAAGGAGCTGCAAAACTCAGAAGCTAAAGACAGAAGCTGAGCGATAGGAAAGCCAAGCACCAAAGCTGTGGGTCCCAGTCAGCACCCAGAGGACATTGCGGGTTGCAAAGGTCTGCGTCCTCTGAGGAACGGGGACAATGTGGTGGCATTCTCAGAATGGGCTCAGTCCCTAAGAGGGGTGAGGTCATTTCTCCTTTCCTGAAACACTTCTGCCTCAGAATAATAAATCCTTGGAGGAATACAAACAACCAGAGACTCAATTTTACACACCATTTTTCATGTGCAAAGTCTTTCATTTAATCAAAAGTAACTAGGCATTAATGAAATTTAGAGACTCAGCTGTTATAACTACTAGTCATGTATTTAAAAATTAATGGACAACACGGAGAAATTCCACAGTGAACTAGAAACTACAAGGATGAAATGAGAATTCTGGAAGTGAAAACAACAGGAAATTAAATAAAAAACTCAGCATATGGATGAACAGTAGTTTAGATGTAACTGAAGAGAGAACCAGAAAATACAAGTGTAGTCCAGAGCAAAGAGTCAAGTGAAGATCCAGGAAACTGAGGTGGAGAAGAGAATATTTATCAAAACTACATAATGGTGTGTAGAGTGAATCTCAACAAGTTTTGTAAGAGAGAGAACGTTCAGAAATGCTCTTTGAAGTTAATCTAGTCAAGGCAGAGAACAGCATCGGAAGATGCTGAGAACGTCTCTAAGCAACTGGAAGTAAAGAAACAAAGAATAAAATTGTGAAATAATTTGATTGGATTAACAATGAAAACAGTATGTTGGACTGGTGAGATGGCTCAGCGGCATAAGCGCCTGCCTGGCAAGCGCGAGGTCCTGGGTTCAACTCCCGGAACCCACATAAGAGAAAAGGGCCGGTGATATCGCTCAGCGGCACAGGCGCCTACTGGCGCGCAAGGTCCTGAGGTCAACCCCTGGTACTCACAAAAAAAAAAAAAAAAACACAGTATGTAAAAGAGATTCCTTTAAAAATATGTAAACCTTAAACACAAATGTTAGAAAGGAAGAAAAGCCAAAAATTAGTTATTTAAGTAAGTTAAGATAAAAAAGTAGACTCAAAACCCAAAGAAAGCAGAAAGTAGTAAATAATGAAGAGCAGAAATAGGAGACAAACATAGTCACACAGCCACTAAAATTAAGATGTAGAAGATTTTTGTCACCCTGTGTTAGATTTTCCTTACCTTGACAAAATACCTGACATAAAAACCTTAAAGGAAGAAGGATGTATTTGGCTTACGATGTCAGAGCACCATTCCTGTGGCCGTGGTGAGGCAGAAACATCGTGGCAGAAGGGTGAGGACATGGTGGAGGAAGGCTCTCGCCCCACGGCAACCAGGAAGCAAAGACAGAAGGGAACAGCCCCAGAGGAATAGGCCAGGCACAAGATGTATTCTTCAAAAGCACCGCCCTGGTGCCCTAAGTCCCCCCTAGGCCCTTGCCCCTAACGGCCCACCCAGCTGAGGAGTAACCCTCAAGGGTTAACCCACGGACGAGTCAGCACCTCACAGCCTGGTCATCCATCTCTAGAGCTCGCTGTGCTGGGGAGCAAGGCTTCCACAGACTGAGCCTTTTGTGGGGACATTTCAGGTCCCACCATAGTACACCCCAAAAGTTCTTTTGTGTTACTTTTGCAGTCAATTCCTATCCCCACCTCAAGACCTTGGTAACCACTGATATGTTTCCTGTCCCTACATTTTTACCTTTTGAATAATGTGTTATAAGGGGAGTCAGACAGTATGTAGCTGTGTGTCAGCATTTTTCATGTAGCATAGTTCACTTTATCTCATCCATGTCCTTCTTCTTTCCTGAAATTTGTCACTCAAATCGTTTGCCCACTTCCTTATGGGTAAATGTTTTGGTGTTATGGGATCTAAGTGGAATTTATTCACTCGGGGCACAGGTCCTTTATCACGTGCGGGATTTTGCACACTCTTCTTGTGCTCTGTGGCTTATCTTTCCCTTTTCTCTGTAGTTTCTTTTGAAGATTAGATTTTAATTTATTAAGTCTAATTTAGCACTGTTTTGTTTTGTGGATTGCACTTTCTGTGTCACTTCTAAGCAAATTTTTCTTTATACAAGGTCACAAATACATGTTTTCTTTTAGAAGTGTCACGATAAATTGGACGTCTAGATCTGGATCCATTTTGAGTTAATTTTTTTATGTAAGATATGGGCTGAGAGTCTTCTTTGGGATGTGCGGTACTGGGATTGAACCCAGGGTCTTCACGTGAGCTGTATGCTCAGACGCCCTCGCTATCCCCCACCCTTTTGTTGAGCCAGGACCTTGCTAAGTCCCTACTGCCCAGGCTGGGCTGTAACTTGCAATCCTTTCATTTTTGGTTTAGTTTTTTAGGTGGTGGTGGTGATGGTAGTTTTTTTCAATTGGATTCGATTATTCTGGCATCGCTTATTAAAAAGATTATTTTCTCTGTTGAGTTTCTGTTGCGCCTTATTGAAAGCAGGTTGATCTTGTATTTGAAGACATAGGAAACCGATTACTAAGAATGCTGTAAAGATGGGTGATAGTCTGTCTTTCCTTTCATTTCATTTTTACTTTTTTAGTTCTTTTACTTTACTATGTCAATTTTGGAATCAGCTTATCAATTACTACAAAAATTCCATCTGGAATTCTGATTGTGAGTGCTCTGAAGCTCTCCATCAGTTTGGGAAAGATTGACATTCTAACAGCATTGAGTTACCAAGCCATGAGTACAGCACATTTCTCTGCTTAATTGAGCCTTGTTTAATTTATCTTGATATTGTGTGGTTATCTTCTAATAAATTTTTTAGATTTATACTTAAGTAATTAATAACTTTTGTTGCTATTACAAATGATGTTATTTTAATTTCAATTTCCAGGGGTTCTTTGCTAATAGAAACACACGATTTTGTATCCTGTGAACTTACTTTTAGTAGCTTTTCTTGATAGTTTCTTAGACATTTTCAAAGAAGATTATTTTTTCAGTAGTGATTTGACCAGTTTCTATGTAGAAATTATGTCTACAAAGAGTTTTATCTTTTTCTTACTACCCATGTGCCTCCTATTTCCTTCTTTTGCCTTCTGCAGAGTTTCAGAACCTTACAAAGTTTAATAAGAGTCTCAAGAGTGAATATCACTGTATTGTTTCTGACCTTAGTGGAGACATAAGTATAGTGTCAGCAATGGGTTTTTATAGATTCTTTTTACAAGTGGAGGGAGTTTACTTTAATTCCTAATTCTTATAGTTTTTTAATATTATAAATGAAGATTGAAGTTTGGCAAATACCTTTTCTACATCTATTGAGATGATCATAAAATTTTTCTTCTTTCATCAATTTGTATGATAAATTGTATTGATTCATTTCTGAACCAACTTTGCATTTTTCAAAATTAACATCTCTTGGTAATGATGTGGTGTCCTTTTTATATAAGATCTAATGTGCTATTTTGATTTTGAAAATTTGACATCTATGTTTATGAGAGAAACTTCTCCATAGTTTCCTTTTTGTCAGAGTATCATGAAGTGAATTGATATATTTTTTTATTTTTTATTCAAAGACATTAAAATCCTTGTCTCAACATAAAAAATAAAAAATGGGTTGGAGATGTAGCTCAATGCAAAGGCCCCAGGTTCAGTCTCCAATACCACAAAAAGAGCAAGCAAGCAATTTGTTTGCACTGTTTGAGCTTGAAGCACTCTCATTATATCACTTATAATGTTGGTACTATGTGTTTATTACAAGAATATTAATATACTACAGATATTATGATGTTAGTGTCTGTATACATGAAACATTTTAAAATAAATTATTTTAAAGCTATCTTTATGTCAACAAAGTAAAATTTAAGGCTGAAAATTAGTTTGTATATGTTAACTTTTTGGTCACAAGAAAGTTCTGCCTTTATATTTTTGTTAAATATAAACACTCTACATTTAAGTTTTAAGGTATCAATGGACATGATTATCAAACTGATAGGTGGCGATGACCAAACATACTCTGCTTTGGGTCCAGAAATACAGATACATGTATTTTTGTATGTGTGCACGTACATACCTGTGCACTGTGTGCACACGCGCACATGCGTGAGGTGTGATTTTGTGTGTGAGTGATACGGTGTCTGCCGTTCAGGTTTATGTGAACTCTTTCTACACTGATGCACCGGAAGGTCGGGTCAGGGCCTGGGCCCCCACCCCGCGGCTTGCGCGGACGGGCACAGCCTCCTCCCGCAGCCGGTGTCTCGGCGCTGCCGCGCAGGCCGCTGTTCTCACTGCGGTAAAGTCCCCGGAACGCCCCTCGCAGAGCGCTGCTGCCCAGCGGGGTGAGCTGTGCTGCAGAGGTGTGAGACGGAGCGCTCTGGTTTTGTTCTCCTAGACGCGGCGCTTCTCCTGATACACTAATGCACTGTGTCTGGGTTTAGGTTTCCTCAGGAACTCAACATGGGGAAGATAAGTGCTGAAATTATGTGGACTCTCTTTGCTGTCGATATGAAATATGCATTAGAAGGTAAGTACAAATTTTTATACTTATTAGAATACATGCTTCAGTTAAATCATGATTTTCCATTCTTGACTTTAAGTATAAAGAATTAGTACCTTAAAACACTGATTATTGTGAGCAGTTTAGGTTTTCTTGTTTGTTCGGGGTACTGGAGATTGAACCCAGGGCCTTTGTACTGAGTTACATCGCCAACCTGTTTTTATTTCCTCCTTTGAAACACTGTCTCACTAAGTTGTCCATGCTGGGCCTGAATTCGTGTAATCCTCCTGCCTCAGCCTCCAGGAATGTTGGGATTACAGGCATGCACCACCACGCCCATATGATCAGTTTAGTTGTAAAACTTATTCTATGTGCTAGAAAGATAAAGGACTAGAATATTTAAAAGTCCTAGAGAAGGACACACATTTTGGGCCAGGTGCTTAAATGGTAGGGTGACATACAGAGGTGGGACGTTCACAGCCGTTCGTTCTGTGAAGTGGACCATACCCAGGGGCGCGTGAGGAGTGGTGGTCAGATGTCCATCTACATAGACTTGGAATAGGGTCCACGGGTTAAAATTGACTCCAGTGTACATGAAGGCAATGGCTAGGCTTCTCACCAGAAACACCACCCTCACTATGTCCACAGCTTATGATGCGCAGAAGGGAAGCAATGGAATAAATAAATAAATATCCTTGGATCTCACCCTCTGTCCAGAGTTGGACATTGACCATAAACCAGGTTCCTATGTTCTAGAAAAGTCACAATATAATAGAAAATATTCTTTGTTCTTAGTCAATTGAAACATTGAAACAAATTAGTGTATATATTAAAATATTTTTGAAACAGAATAGATAATTTGGGAGTTACTTGGATTTCTCCCTACTTCCTATTTCTCTATCTTCTATTTTGCTCTCTCTCTCTCCTCTCTCTCTCTCCAGCCCTCTCTCTCTCATTATATATATATATAATATATATATAGGAGAAACTATGATGTGTAAGCTTGTGTGTCTGACTTATTTCACCTAACATTATGATCTCAAAGTGCATGCATTTACCTAGGAATGCTTCAAGTTTTTCCTTTGTGGCACATTTTCTTTATCCATTCATCTGTTTCTGGGCACATATACTGTTTCATTTATACTGCTAGTTTCTTAGTTCATTGAAGAGAAGTTTTTGTGCTTTTATCTCTTTTTTCTTCTTTGTAAGAGACTCTTTGTGTATGACTTATATGTACCCTGAGTAACATTTTGGCCATTCCTTTAAGATATGACACTTGGCTTATTAACTACTGTTATTCTGTAATTATTTTGTTATGAAATTTTGTTTCATTTTTCATAGAAAAAAATTTTAAAAATACATAAATTCTGCTCTGCTAGCTATTTAAAAATATATAGGGCCGGTGAGATGGCTCAGCGGCATCAGCGCCTGCCTGGCAAGCGCGAGGTCCCGAGTTCAACTCCCGGTACCCACATACAAAAAAAGGGCCGGTGACATCGCTCAGCGGCACGGACGCCTGCTGGCGTGCGATGTCCTGAGTTCGACCCCCGGTACCCACACACACACACAAAAATATATATATATACTAAATATATATTAATATATATTATATAAAATATATTAATATATTATATAAAATTATATATATAACTAGAGGAGCAGAGAACTTACCTGATTTTATCATCAAAAAACAAATACCACTGTGCCAGTGGATAATGAGGACACTTGGTGCCCACCCTTACGTGGGACTCACCAGGAACCAGGGCAGCCCCAACCAGCGCTTGGAGGTTGGCAGCAGGCGACAGCTCCCTGGGGTCTGGGAAAGGCTGCAGAGAGTCCGCAGGGGTGGCAGGCAAGGTCCTCGAGGAGGAAATACAGTGCTACAATACAGTGATATTCACAATATCAATACACTGTACGTCCTGATGAGGCTCTAAATGAGCAGCAGGAGCCAGAGGCCCCTGGCGGGGACAGAGCGCTGGCACCCAGCAGTCTCAGGGGCTTCAGACATGGTGCTTGGCAGGGAACTGCAGGCCAGGCCTGGAGAGGGTGGCACGGGGAAGGTTTTTAGTAACCGGGGAGCAGCATGGATGGGGAGTCAGGGTCCATGCTTCCTCTTCGAGAGCCTGCGGGCTCCATGCAGAAAACTTCCTCGCTCAACTGACCTGCGACTTGAGGCAGTTAATGGGCACCCTCTCCACACCTTGTTTTCTCATCTGCAAAACAGCACTGACATTTCCCAGGTTGGTGTAAGGACCCAATGCTGTCTGAGACCACTTTGCAAACCCCAAGAACTGCAAATGCAGTGGACACTGTGGTCCCAGGAAAGGGAAGGGAAGGGAGGCCATTGGTCCCCAGTGATGACCTTCAGGGCCTTTTCAGGTTCTGTCTCCCAGGAGGAAGTTTCCCAATACATCTGCCGTTTCCATCTAACAGGTGACCTCCAGGAGCCCATCTTTTTCTAATGTGATGGGAGAGATACTTACCAGAGGAACATGGCACTGGGAGCCCCGAGCCGGTCTCCTCCACACACACCAGGCCACTCTGAGCCTGCCTCCCACCCTTCGGAGTGGCATGCAGGTCAGTTGGCCATGCACCAGTGCCAACTGCTGATCTGGAAAGCCCCTTCCTGTGATCACATAATTGGGCCACATAATTCGCCTCGTGATGAAAGTCTCTGTGCCTGACTCATGGGCAACCCAGGGGGAAGTCAGGGGCACAGTGAGGAGCCCACGAGGAGCCTTGGGCATTGTGATGTGGCGCAGCTTTCTGCCTTCCTTCCTGAGCTCCTCACTGCTACACAGGGAAGGATCTATTAAAAAATGAAACAACGTTTTCCTGAAGTTAGCTGAACCTGCACAAGCCATATTATTTTGTTTTCATGTTTGTTTTGTTTTGTTCTGTTTTGTTTTTTGGAGACAGGGTCTCACTGTGTAGTACAAGCTGGCCTGGACCTACTATGTAGCTCAGGCTGGCCTCGAACTCATAGCAATCCTCCTGCCTCAGCCTCCTGAGTACTGGGATTACAGGTGTGCACCACCACATCCAGCTTGTTTTCATGTTTGACAGTCATCACCTTACAGATTTTATAAACAGGAGTTGATGTAGTCACCTTCAAGATAAAACATGTTGAATGAAGTTATGATAAACTATTCTGCATGTTTAAGAAATACTGGACTTTTGTGAGAGGTGGGAGTCGAGGAAGAAGACACAAGGCTCAGGTGAAATGTCTCGTTTACACTGAAATAGAGTTGGTTTTATAGGATTTCTACATATTTATTCTAAAGACTTCTGCAGTCTGCCCCAGTGGGTACAAATATTGGTCTTGCAGTAACTTGGACCGAAGTTTGAGTTCACACTCTGCTACTTTTCATTCACTTATTAGCTATGATTTTGGACAATTTATTATATTTCTAGCCTTTAGTTTCCTCCCTTGCAAACTAAAGACAAAAGTTCCTATCTTAGAAAGTTGTAAGCAGACACAGGGTGAAGGGGGATCATTTCCTAGCACATAATAAGTACTTAACAAACACTAGACCATGTGATAATATCAAGCATTACAGTTTTTCATAAACAAGAACTCAGGGACAATTTATAACATCTTCAGATGCCTCCATGGTGGCGAACCTCAGCAAGCGTGCTGCAACAGGCTGTATCATTGAAAGCTCTCCAAGGTTCACCATCACTGGTCTAGGTGCTTCTAAGTGAGGGAATGTTTCATTGGTGATTTGATGGGCTGCAGACACTGTACTTGTCATCCTGTGAAAGTGGCTTCCTGGCCTTCTTAAATCTGGACACTTTCTGCATAGAGTATCACCTGGGTGACACGTGTCTGTCCCGAGAGGTCCCAAGATGGTAGCCATTGGTCTGTTGGGTCCACAAGGATTCAAGTGGGTTCTAATTAACAGTTCTATAATAGAGTGTGTGGGGTTCTTCAAAACACTTGTTGATAAACAGTTTTGTGGTTTCAAGTCATATTTTAAAATTGCAGGCATATTTGAGAGTGGTTGGGTGACAAGGATATCTATTACATTTGTAAAATTCTCAGATGAATCCTTGAAAAACATTAGGAGTCACTAATAGTTAAAATAGTTAAATATAACTGTTTTCCCTAATTAATTTAGGCAGAGATCAACTGAATCGTAGTAGAAAAAATAGTTACCTCTCTCGTAAAATCTCCTGGACTAAGCTCTTCAAACTCTCGTGTGCACTCCAGGGTCCCCGGACAATCTCACTAATGTAGAGTTTGACTGAGCACTGCTGGGTTGCAGGTGGGCAGATTTTTTTTTTTTTTTTTTTTTTTTTTTTTTTTTTGTGGGTACCGGGGGGACGACCTCAGGACCTCGTGCGCCAACAGGCGCCCGTGCCGCTGAGCGATATCACCGGCCCCTTTTTCATATGTGGGTTCCGGGAGTCGAACTCGGGCCTTCGCGCTTGCAAGGCAGGCGCTTACGCCGCTGAGCCATCTCACCGGCCCAGGTGGGCAGATTTTGTTCCTTTCTCACAAGGGCTGATGGTGGCCAGGTGGCAGTTGGGAGACAGCAGGATGAGTAGGAGCCAGGACCTCAGGCTGTAGAGAAAAGCTGTGTCTCACCTCTTGCTATTCTATCTTTTATCACCAATCTCCATAGCTTGCTGCTGAGGCATCATGGTGGGCTCGCCAGCTGGAGGGGACACACGGGCTGGCTTTCTGCTTTGTCTTCATCTCACCATCCAAACGTGCACCGCTATCAGCACCAGCTCCACAGCTTCCAGTTGCCACCTTCTGTTGGCGTGTAAATGTTTGCACATTGATTCCTCCTAGAGATGCTTCCTCCCCTCACACTTCCATTAAGGGCTTCTCTAAAAACACTGTGATCTCTCTCTGTTGCCCTTCACCCAAATGTAGGTCTCAAGCTGCTGCTGGCCTGTGGCCAGGAAGATAAGGAAATTACAAAGGTGGGGACCATCTCTTCTGGTCTTGCTGGGCACCTTGGTTACAGCAAGAGAACTGACGCTTTGCCCCATTGCCCATCACTTTCAGTAATCCCATCACTTCTAGTAGTCTCTTCCTTAACATCTTTCTGCTCAGCTTCACACTGCACTTGGCCCACCTCACACCAGTAGGTATATGACTCCTCTCTGACTTACCTGCTGATCTGCAGGAATACTATCTCAAATCACCTGTTGCCGGTTTATCTTGATCCTCATCTTTTGGTGGAAAGATTACTAACTTCTACAATTAGTATTATCTCCCTAGAAATAACTGACATATCTTTTCTGTCTCTACTCCAAAAGCTATAAAATACTGATAAAAGAAATTAAGGAAGACACAATTAAAATGGGAAGATAGCCTATGTTCATGGATTGGAAGAATTAATATTTCTAAATATTCATACTATCTAAAATGATTTGCAGGTTCAAAGCAATCCTCATCAAAAGTCCAATATTATTCTTCATAGAAACACTTTTTTAAATCCTAACATGTATAAGGAATTATAAAAGACCTAAGTAGTCCAAGCAACCTTGAGCAAATGAACAAAACAAGAGGCCTCACACATCCAGATTTCAGAATCTACAAAACTAGTAATCCAAACAAAATAGTACTGCATTTTTTAAAAAAGACTGACTTAGACCAGTGCAGCACAGAGCCCAGAAATAACCTCACACACATATAGTTGTGTGACATTTGACAAGGGTACCAAAAACATGCAAAGAAGAAAAGAAAGTCTCCTCAACAAATGGTGTTGGGTGCACATTAACATGAAAGAGAATGCAGTGAAATCTTTGCTTCACATCATAGGTAGGAGTAAGCTCAGAATGGATTAAAGATTTAAACATAAGACCTGAAATGCTAAAATTCCCTGAGAAAACATAGGGAAATGCTCCTTGCCTTGATACTGGTGGTGATTTGTTGTTGTCATCGTCATTGTTGTTGTTGGTGTTGTTTGAGACAGGGTCTCACTACATAGCTCAGGTTGACCTTGAACTCCCAACAATCCTCCTGCCTCAGCCTCCTGAGTGCTGGAATTACAGGTGTATGCCACCACACCCAGCTTTGGCAGTGATTTTTTGCATCTAACCCCAAAAGCACAAAGAAAAAAAGTAATATTAAGCAAGTGGAACTATATTAAGATGAAAACTTTCTTCACAGCAAAGGAAACAATGTGAAAAGATAGTCTATGGAATAGGAAAATACATTTGCAAACAACATATTCAATAAGTGGTCAATGTCTAAAATATATAGAAAATTCATATACTCAATAGCAAAAAGGAAATAACCTGATTAAAAATTGGCAAAGGACCTGAATAGACATTTTTCCAAAGAAGACATACAGGTGGCCAACAGGTATAAGACAGTGCTCAACACCACTAATTTTTATGGAAACTTAAAACCACATTAAACTATCACTTCAACCTGTTAGGAAGGATATTACCAAAAGGAAAAGAGATAAACTTTGACAAGGGTGTTGTTATGGTTTATGTGTGGGTATCCCCCCAAAACCTCATGCAGTCATGGGGGCGCGCTTTTTGGAGGTGGCTGAATCTAGAGTTTGTGATTGATTCATTGTCCAGTGCTGGGATTATGGACGTGAGTGCTACACCCATCCTAGGGTGGGTAGCCTGCATACAATATAAGGGAAAGAAAGAGTCTTCTCTCGCACTTCTCCCTTTTTGCCCTTGTTGCTTTTGCTGTCTTCCACTGCCATGAACTGCTGCTCCTCTGCCACGTGCCACCCTGCCTTGGAGCCACCTGATTATGGACTGAAACCTCCACAAACTATAAGCTAAATAAACCTTTCCTCCTTTAACTTTGGGTGTTGGGTATTTTATCTCAGCAACAAGAGAAATGTGACTAAGATAGGTGTAAGGGAAAGATTCTTCATGTACTGTTGGTGGAAATGTAAATTGTAACAGCCATTGTAGAGACCAGTATAGTGGGCCCTTCAGAAATAAAAATAGAATTACCATATCATCCTGCAGTCCTATTTTTGGGTTTATATACCACAGAGATAAAAATCAGTGCTTCAAAGAGAGATCTATACTGCCATGTTTATTATTAGTCATGGTAACCAAGATACAGAAACAACCTAAGTTTCCATGTACAGATGAATGGATAAGAGAATGTACACACATGCACACACACACACATACACATGCTTGGAGTTTGCTAAGACAGTAGATCTTAGTACACACGCAAGTTTGAAATGCAATGTTGTATGTGTTAGCTAACTGGATTGTGGTAATCGTCCCACAATGTATATTATATCGCCACGTTACAGCTTGGATATACACTAGTTTTATTTTTCGATTAAACCACAATAAAGATGTAGCTAGAAAACAATAAATCCCTCATAAGGCGAGCTGAAACCAAAGCGCTGGCAGGCCTTGTCAACTGGGTGAGAACAGAGTGGGAAAGGGAGACCCTCTCAGAAGTGAGACAAGCTAAATATGCACGTGGATACGTGAAGACCAAAACTTTAAACAGGCCATAAGTAAAGAAAACAGAGGAGAAATAAGAAGTGCTTCTTCAGGAAATGATGGAGGAAGGGAGTGGAGCAGCCCGGTCCATCACCTGCAACTGGGAAGGGAAGAGGAAGGAGAAAGGCTGGTGCGCCACGCTAAGCAAAGTCCCTGGGTGCTTGGCAACAGAGGACAGGTTCTCTCACCCAAGGACAGGGCTCCTTACTGTGTTTAGTTCCCCACTGGAGAGGAAAACCAATACACACTGCATTCGAGTCAAGTCATTTTTCTTTTTTGTCTTGGAGTCAAATTCTGACAAAGCAAATAAATTTCCTTTCATGTTCACATTTTTCTTTAAAACCCTTATTATTTTGCATAGTACAAGACTCAGTGCATTTTAAAATATGTAATGCATTTTCTCATCGTAAGACTACACAAGCCAAATAGTATGAAAGGCAAATGTTAGCTTTACCAGTTATGTTTTATAGGTCTTATTAGAGTGTATTTAAGTGGGAATTGGTGTAAAATTTTATGATATTTTCCATATTTAGCTCATCAGTATGCTTTTGGTGTTTTGAAAATAAGAATGTTTTCATTTTTAGTAGACTAGGTGGTTTTACTAGTGACATTTGCAATTATGTGAGATTACGAGTTCTCTGAGTCGCAGGACAAGGTCGACTGTGTTTCAGTCTAGCCTCGTGCGCAATCATTGCTCAATAAATAATGGGTACATAAAGATCCAAAGTGCACCTAAAACTTGTACAGGGTGTGTGTGTATAGATTAGCTGCATAATTCAGAATTATTTTCATGCAGATTAGAGCAAGGATTGTGCATAGTTAAAAGTTTATTTTTTCCCATCATTCTATGTCAAAGCACACTGTTCATCAGTTTAATTGTCCATTTTAATGTTTGGATGGTGGCATGGAAAGCTTCAGCTCCTCAGAATGCCTTTCACTTGGCGAGCCTTTTAGCATTTAATCCTTAGCCGAAGGCTCTGTAATGTATATCAATCCATTTTACACTAGCAAGCAAAGCACACTGCACATATGGCACAACTCTGCTTTGATGAAACAGAACCAAATGCTAGCAATCAAACAGATCGCATGGGCTGGTTACTAAAAGTCGGCTGTCAGGCTATGAAATCTAAAACCGTTCCATTAAATCCCTGGTGTCTTGTGAGGAGGAAACAGAAGCCAGGGAGAGTGGGGTCAAGAGCCCACTGGATGGGCTGGTGAGATGGCTCAGCACAAGGTCCTGAGTTCGACTCCTGGAACCCACATAAAGGAAAAAAAGGGCTGGTGATATCACTCAGCGGCACTAGCACTTGCTGGCAAGCGTGAGGTCCTGAGGTTGACTCCCAGTACCCATGTAAAAAAAAAAAAGCCCTCTGGATGCAGGTGTTTCCCCCCGTTTTCCCCCCACCCTGTCCGTGGCCCGGGACCTGCTCCATCTGCACGTCCTGGCACAGGCACACTCGGCTTCCCAGCAAGGGGCACCCAGGGGTGCCTGGGATACCCCAGCTGGGAGGGGCAGGCTGCAGGGGCCGCACAGGGATCAACATAAAGACAGAGACACGGGAGTTAGGTTGAGGCTTATTAGCCTGGGCCTCTCACCTCCTAACTGGGATTTTGGAAGTGCAGGAGAGTCGCCCCTCTGTCTGGACCTGAAGGGTGGCTGCAGAGTCACCTACCGACCTCACCAGGACCCACAGACCCCTCTTACACTTGAGGACCACGTGCCACACTCCCACCTCCCTCCTCCCCAGCCACTGCCCCTCATGATTAACTTGAAGCGACTTGTTCTGTATTTCAGGGTGGACAGGGAGGGTTAGCCATGTGTTTAATCTATAAACATGTTGATCAAATATTTGGCTTCTAAATAACAGCAGAGAAAAGCAGACATGCAGGAGCGTTTGTAATGCCGGCTTAATTCTTGTAATCTTTCTTAACCTTTACCCATCTACCAACTCACCTATTACCTACTTCAGGGAAAGGTAATTAAAATAGTCTGGCCTAAATGATATACTGCATCCCTTTGATAGATGTTAGGGTAGGTGTGTAATTAACCCACTTACTCTGGCTCCAACTCAGAAAGTCATTGAACAGCAAAAACAGGGCCGAGCGGGCTTCTCAGCCTTGAATGCGGTCTCGCTAGCAGTGTGAACAAATCCATAGCTCGTGTGTGCTGACCTGGACTCAGTGGCTCCGAGGTCTGCTTTTCCACGACAGTGGGCTTGGGCAGGTCCCAGGAAGGGAGTTCCAGAAGCATGGTGGCCGAGTGTGTCAGCTCCAGATTCTGGCCATGCCAGGTCAGGACATCAGTGGCCCAAGAGTCCGTGGGCATCTGCTCCACCTGGAGTTGTGCTCTACCAGCAAGTTTCAGTTTGGATGGGAGGTTTCCTTAGTTGTGCAGTCTGGTCCTCTGTGCTGCCGAGCAACACCGATCTTCCTGCCATCTCCCATCTGCATGGTGTTAGAGCGGCTCAGATTCAGGGTTCTTGTGGGCAAGGCCGGGCTCTGGCTGCTGTGCTGAGCTTCATCCTCCTGTCAACGGCAAGGCCTCGGGAGACCACAGGCAGGAGGCCAGGACTCTGTCTCTGTCCCTCAAGCCGCGTGTCCACTGACTGACCAAAAGTTTACTAGGGTGACCTCTTCCATGGCTCATCGAGTCAGAAGAGGATAAAATGAACAGGTCCCCTGCTGCAGCACCAAGCTGGTGAATGAGAAACTCCCAAATCAGACATCTGCACAACAAAGACTGGCACAGAGCATCCATTACCTTTCTCAGGCATCAGGTCCTCCGACGGAGTGGCTTCCAGCAGAAATAACTCATGTGTATAGCCTCTGTGGTTGCTACAGGTGGGCAGTCCCTGCACAGGGTCTCTCACGGTCACGCTGTGGCCCAGGGCTTGCCCTGCTCGTGGCCTCCTGTGCTGAACCCTAGGTCACCATGTGGCGCTGGCGCTGCTGGGAGGCCTCAGTCCTCACCTGCTCGGGGCTGCATAACTGAGCAATTGTCTTGGGCTGGACAACTGGCTTCCCCAGAGTGAGCGTGCGGGAGATGCCTGCAAGGCCAGCGGGCAGTGCAGCCTGTGGGTCCCCAGACTGCGCAGAGCATGGACACCGTGAGTACATGAGTATCTGCCTCACTGGCCTTTTTAAGATAACATTGGCAGAGTCTGTGTCAGGACAGCGTGGAGTAGGAACAAAAACCCCAATCACTGCAGATAAAGCCCACTTTCTTTCTTCTGCCTTTCTCTCAACCGCATGCTCAGCTCATGCTCAGCACTGTGCCAAATGAAAACACTAGCTTACTTGGTCCCCCTAGTGAGCCTATGGAGTAGACACAATTATCCCCCTTTTATGGATGAGGAGACTGAGGTCGAAAAGGTTCTTTTCCCAAAGCCACACCACAGTGAATAGCACAGCCAAGATTCCAGTGGTTCCGACACGTGCCCTGCGGGGGCGCCAGCACCCTCACTATGGAGCACGTGTGGGAGGCCTTCTCCTTCACCAGTCAGCTACCAGAGGAATGCACCTCAGAACCTGCATCCATGCCCGCAGGCCCGTGTGTGCAGAGGCCCTGCGGCTCAGCTGTGGACTCCCCCTGGAGCCCCCTGGGCTGGAGCCTTCGCTGGACAGAGCAGTTTCCTCTGCGTGGTGCATTCACACGGGCTGGGGAGTTGGTAGAAAGCAGATTCTCAGGCCCCGCCTGGGTCGACATAGCTGAAACCCTGAGAGCAGAGCCCAGCCATCACATTAACAAATCATCCAGATGAAGCAAACGTTCTCTCCGTGTTGAGAACGCGCTCTGGAAGGTGACCGGTAGAGCAAGGACAGAACCAGTGCGTGGTCCCCACTATGCACACAGAAATTCTGTTCTGATGGAATCAGTTTCTTTAATAAAAATCATCTCTGGAGGTAGTCAATCACCACTATTCATTCAGTTTTTCAGTTATAATTTCAGTTATACCCCTATATGTTGTTCGTTCAAGATGCTCAGACGTCACACGAGCAAACTCGCTGCAACACAGAGAACCGATGTGGTGTACACGACCCCCTTGACAAGCTTTCATTTTATAATAAGTAATCTACAAATACACGTATAATTATAAAATGTAGCAGGAGTGTGGGTAAGCGTGTCTGTCAGACATCTTTGGCTTTCGTGTTAAAATACACCTCTAGAATTGAATCCGCCCACCCAGATCCTAGGCCTATCCTTGCTTTTCCAATGTAGCAAGTCACACTTCACTGCAGCGCCAGCCCACTTCCCTCGCTCCCTGGACCCGTCACAGTGAGGTCTAGCTGCTCTTCCCTGGCAGAGGCCCTCACCCCGTCTGCATCTTGGCTCTTGAAGCCGGCCCAGGTCCCCAACGGTGATATCTGATATCTGTGCCAGCCTGCTGTGGGGCAGGCACCCTGGCACACTTGCTGCCTGTACTCCATCATGCAGAGCGAGGAACTCCAGAGGTGCGCTCCCAAGCCTCTTTGGGGCCTGGTTTGTTTCCACCCACCAGGGCTGACCCACCCACAGCCTCAGCCGCTCAGGCGCCTCTCTCATCTCAGCCACCCTGCCCTGGCGCTGGCTTCTCACCTGGACCGGAACTGTGCATGTGCACATCTGGCCTCCCTGCACTGCACAGCTGTCCTGTCCCTGCCCAGCCCCACCACTCCACCCTCTTTCCCCTCAGTGCTTAGAGCAGAGTCACACGCTTCAGCCCAGTGATGTGTCCGTGTAGTTAGTAGTATTTTCTCTTTGTGTTTAGAGCACTGTTTGTAAATGTTTTGATCACAATCTAAAAAATTCATTTTTACGGTGATACAATATAACACATACAGATCACATGAAATCAAAGCAAAACATTACCAAGCACGAATAAGGAAACATCTAGATAAAGACGGGTGTTCAGCTGGAGCTTCACTGCTGGGTGTGTCTGTGTGTAATGTGATATGTGTATGATGTAAATGGAGCTTACAATCTAGGCCTAACGCTGTGCCTCGATGTTATGATCACTGATGGGCTAAGCCGCCGGTGTAAAAACTGCTCTTGAAGATAAGATACTGTCAGAAACCTTTCGGTCCCACTTACCGTTGAATACTCAGTCTTATTCCAAAAATAATTATTGAATAAGAATTTAAATGTTACGCTCCTGTCCCAACTCCTGAAAATGAATGTAATCATTACTTACTGTGAGCAACTACTCATAAAAATAAAAACTAAAAAAGAAATGTAGTATAACCTTAAATTTTATAAAAGATATACTACATATATATCCGTATATATCCATAAATTTGCCTATATAGTAGAGAATATACATAATTTCCTAAATGATATTTGAGAATATGACACAGTTTGGTGCCTGTTTTCTGTAAACATATATGTAATTAAAATATTATATTTAGGCATAATTTTTATTTTAAGACTAATTAAGGTGTTCCTGAATGGGCTGGGAAGATAGCTCAGTGGGAGAGCACTTCTCTAGCACGTGTGAAGCCCTCAGTTCATCTTCCTCACCTCACACACGCAAAACTCAGCCAGGCGTGGTGGCACACGTCTGTAATCCCAGCGCTCGGGGAGGCTTAGGCAGTTTCAACCCAACCTAGGCAACTTAGTAACTTAGCAAGACCCTCTCTCAAAGTGAAAAATTTAAAAAGGGCTGGGGATGTGGCTCAGTGTGAAGGCCCCAAGCTCAGTCTCTAGCACCCCGCACACACACACACACACACACACAGATATTCATGGTTAATTATCACATGTGAATGGAGCATTTGAATATAAAAAGCTGTAGTTGGTCATAATTTTTAGAAGGAAAATACAACACAGGCACAATCAAAATGAAGTTGGCACTGGCTGAACACAAAGCAGGAGAGGTAGTGCAGTTTCATTAACCAATGTCAAAGCATGTGTTTGTATTTCCATTTCCCCTCCCTTCCTGCTATTTATCTTCCAGCCATGTCCCATCTGGGGAAAATAGGGTGAAAAAAAAGATGAAGAAGTGATAGAATCTCAATTAGATCTTTCTTCCTTATTAGTGGTCTTTGGAGGAAGAAAAGTTTAGAGGAATAACAAATTGCGAGTAAATTTTAAAATTAGTTTAGAAAAAATTCAATTTAAACAGGAAAGAGAAATATGCCAGTGCCATAGCCTTAGATGCTAATTGCTGCCTGGCTGCCCCTGGTGGATATGAAAGAAGATAAAACTATTTAGGAACAAAATGAATATTATCTCAGCTACTGGAACTTTAATTGCAAAACTTATAAATTTAGTTATCTTCTTGTCAAAATCATTATAAGTCCAGCAACAGATGCAGATGTACAGGCATAGCCAAAGAATAAAAACAGCCCTGGCTATTTTGGTCATACTTCAGTGGAAAATCTTTATGTTTGTTTCAAATTTGCTGATGCCCAGCCAGTGAAAATATCTGGGCAACAAAGACAGACTGGGAAGGAGATCACAATGGGCAGTGTCAGGTTTGCAGCACTTCCTCCTGACGAGGAGCCCGGAAACCATGTCCCCTGCCTGTGGTTCAGAGGCCTCGGGCAAACGCTGCAGGACCCTCCTGTGGGTTCATCTGCATGGGCACCCGCCTGTGTTGTAAAGGAGACTTGAGCAGCAGGGGAATGAGCCCCTCCCCCTCTGTGCTTTAGACCAGAGCTTTTCCAGCACGAGAGAGAACGTGCATGTGTGTGGACCAGTCAAGACGTTCGGGAGAATGGTGAGGACCGCAAGAGCTCACTCGTGTGTGAAAGGCACGAAGGCTGATCCCGCGGAAGCAGAAGGAGAATGGAGGTCACCACAGTTGGGGAGAGTCGGGGAGCAAGGAGTCGAAACAGTTACATGAGGAGGAAGTGGTTCCGGTGTGCTGCTGCAGACCAGGGTGACTGTAGAAAACAGTCATGTGCTGACTATTTCAAAAGCTAAAAGAAAGGATTTCATGTGTCTCCACTATAAAGAAACTATAAATGCTGGAGAAGGCAGAAATGTCCACCCTGATTTGAGCATTACACAGCATATGGGCTTATCAAATACTCCACAGTTCTTCAGAAAGAGGTACAATTGTTAGGTGTCAATTTCAGGTGAATAAATAAAAAGAAATTACCGTGAGTGGCTGGTGGAGGAGTAACCTCAGACTCATGTCAATCCCACACCTTGGGATGTTCGGTCTGACAACAAAGGCTGAAGTATGGTACCAGAGAGTTGTTAGAAGCTTAGCTGGGGTGAAACCTAGGGGTCTGACAGGTGGAGAAGAGAGGAGGGGCAGGGGAGGGGAGGGCTCCCTTCTCTCGCGTGGTTGTTGGCAGAGGTCGGTTTCTCAGAAGTAATCAGACCCAGACCAAAGGCCTCATTCTTCCCAGCAGCCATCCAGTGGTGCCCCTCCGTCCCCAACAAGTGGGTGCTCAGCACGCTCTCTGGCTTTTTCCAAGTGCACACGGCAAGACGTGGAATCTGCAAAGGAAGCTCATCATCTCTTGTAAGCCAAGCGCAGGATTAATAACCCATAATTTTTGTTATATTCTCATCCTTAGAAGCAAGTCATTAGGTCAAGTCTGTACTCAAAGGGAAAGGATTACCCACTGGTGTGGGGACCAGGAGACAGGTGGCCTGGGGTCAACCTAGGGGGTTTCCACCCTGAGAGCGGCTGAATGACAAAGGACACTGGCGTTAGGCAGTCTGGGAGCAAGAAATCTGTCTTCACCGCTTATCAGCTAGGCCACATCAAGCTGTTACCATGCCAGTTCCATGCCTCAGAAGTGAGAGGTTGCCTGTGAAGTGCTTAGAGAAATAAGTGCTCAATAAACACGACTCACTTTGGGCAGGGTGAGGGTTAATGTCCTCACCTGAACGGAGGATTCAGTGCTGAAACCTGAGCTGAGAACCGTTCCACAGATGTATCTAAAGCCCCACCTAAATGAATAATCTGTCTGTGTCATTAATGGCCTGAATCCATTTTTGTCCTCTTGGAATACATAGAATATGGGAAACCTAACATTTTACTAAATTCCAGAGGCTATGGCATGATTATTTCTTCTTTCTCTACTAAAAACATATAATATTGTCTTTCTGAATGAAAAAAGCAACTATAAGAAATTTGGAAGATACAAAGAAACATAAAGAACTACCCAGACTCCTTATCCAGAAATTACATAGGTACTTATGTTTGTTTTTCACAAATTTACATAATTTGTATAAGCACATTTACACCTTTAACTTTTACGTTAACCAAAACACTTCTTATGGGAAAACATTGTATTGCACTGCATTCTACTACTGCATTATTGTTGACTTTTTGCCTGTCATACCTCTGCTTGACTTAGTTCTTTTCCACAAAGTCCGGTTGGTCCTTTTTGAAAGTGTGCTTACGTCACGTGTGCTGTGCTCTGGCCTGTCTGAGACTCTCTGCGTTGTACCTGAATGACAGCGTGGCTGCATGTGTCACCCTGGGTGTGCACACACTTAGTACTGCACCTGCTCCGGTGTGTGGCTGCAGCGTGGGATGTCAAGACCGTAGTAATTACCTTATGCACCTCCTGTTTCAGCCTGGATGCTGACGGGGCTTTCTCTATTTCAAAGGCTGCTTCCGGGGTTGATTCTGCCTGGGTCCTGGGAACTGTGCAGCAGCTATTGCTTCCATTCTGTTGTCCCTTTGCTTCACCCTGCTGGGCACCCTCAGTGCCCCACCCCATGGCCCATACCTTGCTGGTGCCACAGCCATTCTGAGCCCAGCCCTTCCCCTCAACCACTGCATCTCCTAGTTCTGAGTGTGTGTTCCCTGCCTTAGCGTGGGCCTCCAAGGAATCCACTTCAGTCTCTGATAAGGAATGCCTGGCCCCTATATAACAGAGAAATAGATGGCATGTGTGCGTCTGTGAGTGCCAGCAGAGGGCCCTGTGTGGGGGGCAGGACCTAGCTTGATGTACATACGGGTACCCAGTTTAGTTCCTGGCACACTCTCTGTGCCACAGCTATCAGGGCTGTGCCCTTGGCTCTGCATGTGCTTCCCCAGAGGCAGAGGATGCGACAGTGCTCCTCCTCCCGTGTGTTTGCCTCGCCCTCCCGTCACAGTTGGGCTGACCAGGCACCAATGCCCAGCCTCTGCCTCACACGCGTCTCTCCACTCCTCTGCTCGCAGGGCTCTGTCTCCTGCAGTTCTATAGCTTCCTGCGTGTGAGCACCCCCTCCCTGGAGTCTGGGCTCCCCCCATAGACTGTAGGGAGAAGGGAGATGGTGCCCAGAGTACTTCGGCAGAGACACAGCACCGCAATCCAGATTTACATCTTCATCGTGGCAAAGCCAGCTGTAGCCGCCAGCAGGCCTTCCTGTCCCTCCTCCCCAGAGACTTGGGCAGTGGAACCTCAGGATGTAGAAATTACAGCTCAGCAAGGCTGCAGCAAGCAAGTGGTGTCTAAGTGGTGTGTCATACTGGTGTTTGTAACTTCTATGATTAAAAGAATAGCGAAGCCACTGAGGGCAAAGGGTGAGAGCATCGGGCTTTTCTAAACCGCCCACACTGTCCATGTCTTTAGCTTTGAACGCAATAATGATCGCTTTATCACTTGGTCATTATTTCTCCCAAACCCTGAAAGTTATTTCTCATAAACCCTGAAGTTTCATGTGGATAACATATGGAAATCTATTGGGAGATTTAGCCTTAAAGTATTCAATATAGCTGGTATTTTTCCCATCATTTCTCTTTATCAGGTTCACTCATGTATAGCATGATAGAGGTAGATAATTCCCATTATAAATGGATATTAGTATTTGTGAATACTTTGTCACTTGTAATTTTAATTAATTTTTTGCTTAATTGAATTTTTCCCAGGTTCATTACTTTCAGATTTTTATCTTCTGCTAATTCTTATTCTTTTTTTGTGTGTGTGTGTGGGTACTGGGGGTCGACCTCAGGACCTCACGCACCAACAGGCGCCCATGCCGCTGAGCAATATCACCGGCCCTTTTTTCATATATGGGTTCCGGGAGTCGAACTCGGGACCTTGCACTTGTCAGGCAGGCGCTTACGCCGCTGAGCCATCTCACCAGCCCCTAATTCTTAATTCTTTACCTCTGTGGAAAATCAACATTGAAACATGGAAGGCAATGCTTTTGACATTCCTTTAATTCGTTTCTGTTTGCCTAGGAAGAAATATGTCAAATCCTCTAGAAGTCAGTATCAGAAAGTGAAGTAACGTAGTTATGGATAAAATATAAGAGATTTGACTTAGATAACAAAGTTGAATTTTAATGGTACTTTATCTTCTATAGTTAAAGAAAGGCATGTGATTTACTGAAATGTACACTTGTCACTAAAATGCTGCATTGCCAAAACAGTAGGGCAAGGTGAGGTAGAAACATTGGAACCAATGTATAATTGACTAGGCCTTCACTTCTCAGAGCACACTTCACATCCAGCCTTTTCTTTAGCCATGAAACAGTCTCCAGTAGCACACTGACATATTTGATAAGTGGAAGTCTTGGATTCAGTGTTTACTTTTTTGTGAATAAGGAGAAATAAACTGTTCATTCTTCTCTTAGAAATTATGGCTTACCAACTTTTATTCCATTTAGGGTGATAAAGCATTATGACATTTAGTCTTTCACTTTCAACATTCTTATAATGTCTTACTCATCTTGGTTAGTGTTTGGTAATCAAATCCAACAGGGAGCAGGTATCAAAGGTTTCAGAAAACTTGTGGCAAGTGTAAAGAACTCTTAAAAATTTATTCTTACTAATCTTTACCTGCTTTTCTCATATCTAACTCTAGCTTTCATTTATAAGCTTAGACATCTTTAAAATATGCTAATTGCTCATGCTCCTTAGGCTATTAATCTTCTCAGCACCCTATGAGGAAAATCAGCATTAAACATTATCAATAGAAGTTAAGGTACACAGAGAAAATGACTTGGATATATTCTCTATGCCAGCGCTTTTGAATTATCATGCTTAAATTTGCACTAACTGAGTAGAAGTGCTTGCCTGGGAGTTTAAATCCCACTTCCTTTCCACAGTGTGGAGAGGGACGCCGGGAGACTGCTAACCAACTAAACACTGCCTCAGGAGTTTCCAGCGCACGTGTGCCTATTGGCCAGTGGAGAGCTTTCTTCACCCGTTCCACCCGAGCTCCTGGCATTCAGTGACTTGGTTCAAAGGCTGATACCACTGAGGGAACAACGGGGATGTGGGCTGGACAGATGTGGCCTACACAGTGATCCAAGGCTTCCCATGGGGAATTTCAGACCTCAGGAACCGTGCGCAGTTCCTCTTAGAGGAATCGGGACAAGGGAGGATCACCCCAAGCAGCAGCCTTCCTTCTGCTGCCCCTGCAAGCAGAGGCATTCATTCCTTCACTAGCTGCCCTGGGAGGAAGTTTTGCCGACTGAGGACCACATCCGGAGCTTGGTCTTGGTGACTGTGTGGTTTTGTTAGATTACATACTCTATAGAGAAGTGGGAAGGCTGACTCCGTTCAGATCACATCTTCTGACATAATGAAGATGTTTAGTGGATCTTAAATCTTCGTCGATATGTGATCACCATGTTGAGGAATCACCCCAACCAGTTTTACTTCTCTGAATTTCAGGATTTCTGCTGCTGCCTGAAGTTCTGACGTTCCCATCTCCTCTGTTGCCGTAGGCTCTCAGAAATACCTGCTCTATAAGGCTGAGTGTTTGGTGTCTCTGGTCCAAGTCACAGCCCAGCAGCATGTGCCACTGCGTGGAATCACACATCCATCTGGTTTCATTTATTTTAAACACTAAAGTTTGATGAAATGAATTTTTATTTTTCACCACTCTTGCATGATCCACCTTCTTTAAAGCAGATTTACATACAGTCAGACATGTGCTACAGTCTATGTAATGGGAGTTGATTGCAGCCGAGGAAGTAATTTTGAAGACTGTTAGTTTTGTATTCTGTAAATTACTTTCTCTTACAAAGTAGCATTTTCCAGAATTCAGGATATCCTGTAGGTTTGATGACTGAATCTTTTAAACATAATAACAGGACATATGACCTGACAAGTAAGGGAGGACTTCTGTACAAAGTGGAACAATACATATGACATTAGAATAACCCCAGAGAAGCAAGACCATATGTTCTGCATAGCTATAATACGGCCAAGTGTCAAGTAATCTTTGGTAAGATACAAATTTGAAGGGCCTACCACAAAAACGTTCTTAAGGTGTGAGATGATCTTTAATTTGCATTAAAAAATGTTCCTAACACCTACAAGAATTTTTCTTGTTTACTTGAACACTTAATAAACTAGTATTTAAATAGTCCGGGACAGATACTGTGCCATGTACTTGAGACCAAGAAAGACATAGATCTCCTGGCCTTATAAAGTAGCGCCAGCCAGAGTGAGGTTTTAGCCAAATAGTCACACTTACTTAGATCAGGTAACCACATTGCCTGCTGTAAAACATGAGCATATGGCCCACACGAGTATGTGAGCGAGGTATTTTGTTTCGTCAGGAAATTCAGAAAATAGTTCCCTAAGGAAATAATTTTTGAGCTGAGATTTCAAGAACAAGCAGGAGTTAACCAGTTGAAAAGGGATGAAAAGGTCTATTTTAAAGAAAAACTTTTAAAGGGACAAATAGATAACAAAATATTTTCTTTTAAATTATCAATAAAAAGTATTCAGCACTGATGCTGGACGTCGGTAGCCTATGAAGCTTGGGATTTACATTTCTCTAGTGGCTCCCGCACCAAGATGATTTGCGTCCTGCAGGTGTTCCCTCAGCGGTTTCATGTGTCTGGTAATAAACCTTCCTTCCTCATTGTGAAGTCAGCCTGCCCGCACAGCTGCTCTCACTGGTCACCCAGCCGCTGAGCCCGACTGCCTTCCCAGCTCCTGTCCCCAGCCCACTCCCAACCAGGAAACGTGTGTCTGTCTCTAGCTGTCTGCCTGTGCTCCTGCTATTTCAGTCATGAGTCAGTCTCCAGCTGGCAAGCTTGACATACATATTCAGTAGCATCTAAATATTGTTGTTACATCTATCATATGAGCTGTGAGGAACTCACTCAACAGATGCTCCAAAATTTATAAAACTTGTAATTCTCAAAAAATTTAGTGTTTTGTCATAAAATCTGAGTCTCCCACCTCTGGTGGCTTGGATTGCTCAGACCACAGCCCTTTCCTGCTGCAGATCTGTCTGTTTATCATCCGGCCTCCCACAGGGCTGGGCCACGTTCCCAGAGGCCAGGCCTGGGTGCAGATTTGTGGTAGGGGCACCCCAGGGCATCAGAGAGGGATCGGGGTCCCAGTCTGTCCCACTGTAGACAGCAACACTGGCAGCCAGGGTCACTTGAGGTCACACGGGGGCCTAGGACCCAGCATTGGCCAATGCTTTGGACTGCTTCTCCAGAATCTGTCTAGTGTGGAGTCCCTTATGGGTTCTAGGGCCATGATTAAAATCTGTTTAAATCCTATGAAATACAAAACAGTTTTTGAATAAGATATTATAGTCAACTTGAGGCATCACTGCATTTTGGGGGTATGATGAAAGTTATGTATCACTCTTATGTCCTCACATCTGTGATGTCCTCCATCTAAAACTCCTGAGTTTCCCTAATCAGCAAAAGTGAGTATATTCATGAGACAAAATGGTAAAATATACAAGATGTGATAAAAATAGTGTATGTTTAAGTTTTTAAAAATGTAAAAGACACATTGTCATGAATCCCCTCAAAATATCTGCCCTCACTTCAAACACATCCCATGTCCTTGCCACTTCTTGAAGCAGTTCTGGAAATTCTCTTTCTTAAGTGTCTTTAGTTGCACTGTAGCTGTTTTGATGTCTGAATCGATTCAAAATGTTTTCCTCTCATGTTCATTTTTGACTTTGGGGAAGAGCCAGAACCAGAGAATAAGGTGGATGGGGACACACTGTGATGTTTTCTCGACCTTGCCTTTCTGTTCAGTGGCAGGCAGCAGCAGCATTCACTGTATTTTTTTATCCCACCTCATAAAGACACTTATGAAAGAGGACTTCCAGAACTGCTTCAGAAAGTGACATGAACAATGGGATAAGCATGTTCAAACCAGGGAGAGTTCTTTAAGGGGAATTCATAGCAATGTGTCTTTTGCTATAATAATTTTTTAAAATTTAAACAGTCATCATATTTGTCGATCACACTTTCTTCCTGACCACTCACTTGGGAAGTGCACATTGAGTGATTAAAGGTTGGGACAGATGAAGAATCAGGACTCGAGGCTGGCAGCACAGTCTCCTCTTGCACACAGTCGCAGGGGAGCACAGGAGGTGGGAGGAGATGGCCCAGGACGGCAGGACCCGGGGTGGGCAGGTGGCAGGCTCGCCGTGGGAACCTGGTCACTGGGCGCTCACACACCGCGGAGCGGGTCTCCACTGCGGTGTCGCACAGCCGTCTCGTTGAGATCCCGCCAGAGTCACCTGTTGTCGCTGCTCCCTTCAGCTCTCCAGTGGTCAGGAGGAGGAACAGCTGTGTCTCTCGTGTCTGCCGATGTACTGTCACGGGCTGCGGGAAGGGCTTCTACCCAGCTGTTCTGTGAAAACTATGAGCTGAAACCCAGCAAATGAGAGCTAAAGTAGGCATGCAGAAAAAAAGGCTCATTAAGCAAAGAAATTGTCAACAAAGGAAGGTAACTATTGTCCCTAATAATAAATTCAAAAGTAAATGAATATATACAATGTTTTCATGATTCTAGTCAACATGTAAATAAGTGAACCATTCACCCTATCATCATGACTACTCAATTAATTCCATTTTCTTTGTAAGTAATAAAGAGATGGAGGCAAACTCAGAAAGCTAAATTAAGAATAGCTTAGTTGAAACCTACCCAAAAAAGAAATTCCTACTTTTTGTATGTTGTAAATAATTGATAGAAATCAATTTTATTCTTAAAAAAGAATCTCAAATGCAGGTTATATTTAAATAAATAATGAGAAAATGTACAGGAAACTGTAAGAAGTGAAATCCATAAAAATTCAAGTATTTGAATAAAAATCTGTGAGCAGTGATTTTGCAATAAAAACATCACAAACTTACGAGAAATACATGAAGCTGATGATTTATGAGTGGTTATATGAGCCGAGCATTGTGGGAGAAAATTATATTTGTATTTTATTGGCAGTTCTTAATAAAAATGGACTGGCCTAAACAAGGCCTTTTATTTTATTACAGAAAGTTGGATGTTTGAGCTGCAGAGTGGCTCTTCCCCTCGGGAAGCCCTAAACCACAGACCTGTGGGTCGAGCTCAGTTCCAGGGGCCCCTCTGCCTGAGCAGGGCCTGTCCTCAGGGAGACTGGGGGTAAGGGAGGAAGCAGCTTTGGGGCCTCAGAGCAGCCTCTCTTGCTTCTCCAGGCGCCGATCTGCGATCTGTCCATGGTTCAGCTCTCAAGGCCAAGGAGGGGACAATGGCTCTGTAACTTGCCCTTTCTGACCTCAGGGTGCCTTAGGATTGGAAGCGGCACGCCCAGGGCTGGTAAGGGAGGCACGGAGAGAATGGGCACCTGCCTCGCCACTGCCCTGCAGTGGTCCCTGTCACCAGCCCACTGACCAGCCTGGACCTTTGCGTCTGCTTAGGGAACCGTGGGCTCTCTTTTCTCTCCAAGGGCGAGCTACAAATACAAGTCGGACTCCAGGCACACACCTGTGTCCAGGCTCTCAGGGTAATGTCTCCACCGTGAGTCACAAGGTCATGGGTGACCTGGCCCCACTCCTCTCTGAACTTAGCCCTCGGCCCTCTGCGTCTCCCGCTCTGCCTCGCTGGCCTTCTGTTGTCCTGAGGCTCGTCCAGTGCTCTTGCTGAGGGCTGTCACTCCCTGTCTACACTGCAGGCTCCTCCCAAGACGGCTCCAGGGCTTGCTCTCCAGTGGGTCATTAGAGGCCTGCCCTCCGTGCCCTGGTGGAAGCCCCTCCCTGCTCTTCCCACTCTTACAGCATCATAGGAGTGGTTTCCACGGCCTGCATCTCCTTGCAACGACGCCACAAGCTCTGTGTTTTCCTTTGTTGTATGCTCCATGGAGAGAACACCGAGTTGGTAGCAGATCATCAGCAAATATGTGCTGCATAGATGAACGAAATCCACATCTCAGTCCCTGGTTCTACTGCACAGAAATACTCTGTATTACATGCATGGCTGGCGTTCCAGGTAAAAACACAAAGGCAGTGAAGCTGACTTTTGATCCCTTCTTCACATCTGCCCTGGCTCATGACTTGCCAATGGCTCTGGATTCCTGGGGACCTGACCATCCCCACTGTGCCCCTGGCCAGCCACCTCCTCTGTGGACATGTCTCCCTCCCATCCCATTCTTCCCTTCTAGGTATCCACCTCTGTTTCCCAGCACCCGGCTGTGGACAGCTGCCCTCCCTGCTTCTTGCTCTGAAGGCCAGTGGCCCAGACAGGCCACAAGTGTTCTCTGTGGGCCACGGTTTGCCCTAGCGTACCAGCCAAGCATGGCCGCTGCAGAACCCTCTGCAGGGCTCCCGGGGCGTGAGTCTGTGACACAGGTCTGGCTGCACTGTTCCTACTGCATGAACCCAGGAACTGGCGGCATCCAGGCCTCTTCAGGGGCTGGTGGTGCCTACCAGGAGGACCCCGTGGCCCTCTGCAATGAGAGCTGCTTCCTGCCTTAGCCTCCGGTGCCCAGTATGCCAGTTTCTTTCTTTATTCTTTTCTTTTTCTTGGCTTTTTTTTCTACGATTTTTCCAGACACACAGATACGCCATGAAAGAAACTTTTATACCTTTCTCACCCTACACAAATTCTTAAGAAATTTAATTGTAAGTTACTATTATGATTAAAACTTCCTCTTTGCCTATTTTTATTTATGAAAGATTCACGAGTCCAAGTTAGTTTTTCCTGTCATGTTATGTATAGCCATTGTGCACATTTTTTATATTATTTCTCCAAGCTTTATGTCTTGTTAATGGCATGCCTTACTTTTGGCAGCTAGCATTATAGGTGCTGTGTAACCTTCACAGTCACCCTGATATTCTGTGACTTTGTGCAGGTTATGTAAATGGAAAAGGTAACTCCTAGTCTACCTTCTTTATTTCCTGTAGTGCGTGGCTTAGCGTCGGCAGTGTCTAGAAGGAAACCTGCGCCTGTATTTATCAATAGGAATGCGTAGACCCTTGGATGGGTGTGTGTGTGTGTGTGTGTGTGTGTGTGTGTGCAAGAATTCGACACACTCTTATTTAGGACCCGGGTCTCTGGGTAGCAACGCTGTGTGTTCACATGCACATGATATCTAAACACACTGCACATGGGGCCCTGACCCCAGCTTTGTCCTTGACGAGCCTGGCAGTCCTTCAGCACCACCAACTGCTAGAGGTACAGCCCGCTGCCCACACCCAGAGGGATGCTGGGGTATGACCAGAAATTCTGCAAGCTGTGGACTTCAGAATAAAACAGGGTCACCGAGATACAACAGCGTCACAGATTAAAGAACAGAGGTGTGACACGTGTCGGAGTCCACACAGCTGCCTTTGGCCTGAGAATGGGTTGAACATCCTCCATCCCTATCATGCGAGCCAAAGCATAATTATACATTCCTACACCATCCCTGAAACACATAATTAGAATGTCCTGGAAAAAACACATTCTTTCCAAGCAAAAGCTAAGACACCATCTAATAGAAAAATAGTCACGTTCTTCTAAATTGCCAAGCTTTTTCCTTGTATAAACTTAAGAAAGTAATTTTTTACTATGCTAGTAAAATATTCATATTTTTCACTAAAATTCAGACTAAATTTTGTACAGAATTATTATACTGGTAGAAAACTAATTAAATGTTTCCTTTTGTAAATGTAACAAGCTACTTGAATCTTTGTTGCCAACATTAAAAATTTAGAGGATTGATGTCTACATAAATTCTAAGAGTCATTCATATCTTATGAGTTTAATATAATTTTGTCAGCATGGTCTACCATTAAGCAGAAATAGTTTGAGTGAAAGTCAAAGTAGTTTCAAGTATATTTTGAGTTTGATATTATAATCTCTTAGACTAAAATTTGGTAGTGCATAGGATACAACTATAGTTTATTTGAAATATGTCCTATATAATATATGATTACAAATTGTGGAGAAATGTAGGAACACATGAAAAAACAGACATGTGGATTTGAACAGTGATTTCTCACTTTGATAGACTCGTGTAAGTGTAATAACTGCCCAGAATATGACTGAGAGCCCCCAGGTGTAAGCAAGGCTGTCGGGAACATAGGAAGGGAGCTCAGCCCCTCCATGGGCCCACGCATATTATTTCTATGCTGTTTCCCACTCAGAGCCTGTATGCTTTCCTCAGTGTGAACTCAGCAAGTCTGTGTGATGGTGGTGAGGGAACATGGGGGCATCAGCTCTGGCCCAGCGCCAGTGTGGGATCCCAAGAGACAGGGTTATGTGTGACGAGCTGAGCTCTCTACCTATGAGGGTGCTTGGGCCAGGGTCTCTCCTCATCTGCACTCCATAGTCCCTGCCTACAGATCCATGAAACAAGTATTTCCTCCTAAGGAATAAAGGGCTTGCACTCTCTGAAGGGCAAGGGGTCAGGGGAGCCGACATCCGCATTGACGAAGAGTAAAATGAATTTGGGGTAGCTGAAGTGAAGCATCTTCCTCATAATGCTGCGTCCTCTTTGGCCAGGAAGTACAAAGTTTATTGCTTTTGCTTCTATGTGAGTCCATGTTTCTGTTCCTCCCTCTCACCCCTGACAAGTTGCCTGGAATTAATTCTTTTCAGATATGTAATTTGAAGATGTTTAATTTGGAGTATTCTCTCCTTTGCGTACCATTGGTATCTAAATCCCTCTACAGTTGGCGTTGGAAAGCAAGCACGGCCTCGATTTTTTGTCTGATTGGTTCAATGAGCATTTGCAGAGGTTAGCCAGAATGTAAAGTCTGGGAAGTTTCTGCCATAACTCAAGGCCTTTAGCTTAATGGAGACCCCACCAGGGCTTCTCTGAGGGTGCTGTCACCCTGAATACAATAGAGAGGGTTAGATTTGGTTGTATTTGTAGCCGTAGCCAAAATTGGCCAGGCTATTAATGGGGGGCAGAGATAAGCATGCCCAGTGACACCCGTACATGTCTCTCCTCCGCATCCTGAACATCCAGGTCACAAACTAGTTTCAAGGTACACTTTTGACACAAGAGGAAAAAATTCCACATAATAGAAAATCCTTCTAAAGAAATATCAGCAAAGCTATAGGGTGCAAAATAATTTAAGCTGAATGTAAAAGGTGAAGAAAAAATGATATGGTTTAGGAGTTGGATAGTTTTTCCCTCTTTTTCAACTCTTCACTCTTTAAGTGTTAAATAACCAGGCTAGAAAAGTGATCAACTTGCTTTATTCCCTGTATTAGTTGGCGGTTATGGCTCCCAGTGTGAATCATGTTTTATCTGCGCTTAAAGGCTTAATTCTTCCACTTCGCATCAGGCTAAAAGTAGACAGCACGAGGACAACCCGGGCTTGCCAACGAATAGGAAAATTTCAGTGTGTCTCACTCTTTAGCTACACCAGAACTCTCAGCTTCTCCAGGAAGACATTAAAGCATCCAGTCACTTCCCAGTGCTGCTGGACACACCCTGCCACATGAGATCAAGGATTATTTTTGCATTTTGTAAAATTTCAGGTCTGTCTTGCAATTCTCTTTGCCTTTACCTCTCATCCACCATTTTCTTTTTAGAAATACTAATGATGGAAGTAGATTGGAATACAGTGGCATTGTTGGCAAACCAGACTTTGTTAATTGTTTGATTTTATCTGTTATAGAACATGAGAAGCAGCGGTTATGCAAGAGCACCGATTACATGAATTTGCATTTCAAAGTGAAATGGTTCTATAACGAGTACGTGCACGAGCTTCCTGCCTTCCAGGATGCCGTTCCCGAGTACTCTTTGTGAGTAGTGATCTGCGTCCCCCGTTTGTTCTCAGTTCAGTTTTATGAAATTACAGCTGAATTGTGCAGCATTCACATCTCCCCAGACAGTCTTCACTTGAAAGCAGGCATTTCCATCACAAAATTCATGGTACGGCAGGTTGGTATGTCTTTGGGAACCATGTCTAATTGTATTGCACTTTTCAAGTATGCCTTACGTGGACATTCAACCCAAAGAGAAGAAAGGCAGAACAGGATATGGTTCCCATGATGAGATTATTTCCTGTAAAGGTGCTAGGATACGGTTGGGTTATTTTGATGAGGGAATTTGTATATTGGTCAGCACAGATTGTCCTTTTAATTTGAACCTCTCACTGGTTCATATTTCTGAAATTCATATTTCCAAAATAGAGATCATTATTTAACCAGGAACATTTTCTTCTGTAAACTCACCTCGACTGAACACAGCTGTAATCATGGTGTTCTGTGTTCCACGTGTGTCCGAGGTCCCCTCCACCCTGCTGCGGGAGCCTTCTGCATGCCAGGCACTGGGCCGGTGCCTGAGGCCAAGATCTCCCTCTCAAAGGGGCTCGGACTCAGGAGAGGTCGATAAGGACAAAGGTCAGCAGGGCAAGGAGACGCAAGTGTTAACTTCAGGAACATAAACGAAATACAGTAAGTAGGGTCTCACAGGAGAGGGACGTCACCCCTGAGGACTCCACACAGTGCTTACAGCTGGCGTAGCATTTAACGTCGCAAAACTGTTCAGCTTATGGCAAGAGAGAGAAAAGGAGAAAAGCAGGATGAAAATGAAAGTTCTGAGTGCAATGATGAAATGTAATTTGGAATAGGCAGGCTATGACCCATAGAAAATAGTGTTTGTCTAGTAGGGTCTAAGGTGTTTTTGCAAAACCAATAGAAAGTGATGTAGAAAAAGTAGTTTTGGACTGGATTATTTTGAACAGATGCTGTGAAGCTTACCCTATGTTCGTCGGGCACTGTGGGCCGTGGAGAGACAGAGAAGGGGGTCATGAGCAACGTCATGGTGACGTTCCAACGGCCTCTTACGGCTTTCCTCACACACATGCACAGGATGGAAAAGGGCAGGGGACAAGATAAACGTTAAACTATAAAGGTAGGGAGTTATGGTCAAAGAATGCAAGACGTCGGTTACATAGGGGGAGTAAATTTGAGAGACCTGTTGTACAGCATAGTAACCATAGTGAGTAAAAGTGTATTGTATTCTTGAAAATTGCTAAGAATCGATTCTATGTGTTCTCACCACCAAAAGTCCTAAGTAGGTAACACATATTAACTCAATTTAGCCATTCCACAACATATACATATTTCAAAACATGCTGTATAGAGTAAGTATATACAAGTTTGTCAATTAAAAATATTTAAGATAAGTGGAGCTGGGAATGTAGCTCAGTAGTAGAGTGCCTGCCTAATATGTGCAAGACCCTGGGCCGCGTCCCAGAACTGCAGTAATAACACAGTGTAGGTAAAAATACAAATGAGGAGAAATGGGTGGGAGAGAAATTTTGAGGATAGAATTCACAGACTATCACTAACTACACATGAGGATGGGATGAGGAAAGAGTTAAAACATGAACTGAGCAGTTGGTAGTGCATTGACTTAGAATAGGGGAGGGAAACCGAGAAGCTACTTGCTAGACATCTGCTTCTAGCTCTGTCTAGACTTACTAATGTGCTCACTGAGGACCAGCTATAAAAGCTGAATATCATTAAACAGCACGAGATAGCAGGCAAGGTGACCAGGAGCTGAGAAGTTAGGGTCCCTGAGGAGGGGACTGCTCTGCAGAGTCCCCCAGCAGCTGCCTCTCTCCCCACTCCCCACCCTGGTTGCTTTGCCAATTTGCAGAACCAAACACTGTTGGAGGCCAGCAGTGACCACCAGCTGACACTCACAGCAACCCAAGGGCTGGAGAAACAATGTCGGTGTGCAGGGCCACGAAGGCTGCTTGGACTTGTGGGACCCAGGTCCCAGAAAGGTGGGGTCTACAGACAGGCACCCAGCCTGGAGGCACTGTCTGATTCCTGATCTATCTGTGTGTCGAGACTGGGGCAGAAAACATGAAGCAGAAAGCAGGCACGAAGAGATTTAGAACTAAGTGGACTTCAGCAGTAGCACAGTGTCACAGAGACACAAACTGAAAGGTAGGTCTTGTTAAAAGAGAAGGATCACTTTTAAACACTGCAGGCCTGGAGGGCCCTGCTGGAGAAATGAGGGAAAACCGGAAACAGACCACCCAAACCGGAAATAGACCGGCCTGAAGCCCAACCTTGCCTAGATCAAGGTGCTTTCCTGAATTCTGTCTACAAGGAAAAATTAAAAACCTCTCTGGAGGAAATGATCAACAGTAGGTCCACAGTTTTTCATAGTCAACATATAATTGCCTGCAAAAAATGAAAGGTTATCAGGCAACAGGACACAAATGGCTAGAACCAGGCATAGACTTTGATGTATACTTTAAAATGCTGACACTAGGCATGGTGGCACACCCCTATAATCTCAGAACTCGGGAGTCTGAGGCAGGAGGATCACGGTGAGTTTGAGGCCAGCCTGGACTACATGGTGAACTCAAGGCCAGCCTGAATTACACAGTGAGACCTTGTCTCAAAAAAATAAAATAAAATAAAATAAAATAATCTGGAGAATATCAACAGAAAAACTGAGCCTAAAGGAAGACGGTAATGGAAATTATAGAACTGGAACAAAATGAAATGAGGAATGAAATAGATGAGGTTAATGGACACAAGCAGGGCCACAGTAACTGGAAAATGGGTTGGGAGGAAGTAAGAGTGTAGAAACAGAGAGAAACAGAAAATGAGAAATATAGGGGAAAAATACAGAGATATATGGGACCAAGAACAAAGGACTAATGTGCAAAGAATTAAGTACTAGAAAAAGAGAAGGAGAAGAAACCATACAGTCTTGCACCATGTAACATCATTTCAGTCAGCAGTGGACTGCACATAGGACAGCAGCCTGGGTATGTAGGGGCTGTACCATTGTGGTTTGTGTACATGTCCTGTGCTGTGCTCACAGTGATGAAATTGCTAATGTATTTCTCAGAATATATCCCCATCAATAAGCAACTCAGGGCTGTACCACTGCACGAGTGAGGAGATAGGAGATCCAGGTTTTGCAAAAGTGCTGAAAACCATGAAGGCATGATTCAAAAGTTCTGTAAAACCGGAACAGGATGAATGCAAGAAGTTACCTAGTAATACACTGCATAAAGCTATTTAAAACCAAAAAGAATGAAAAAAAGCCTTAAAATGTATTGGGCTCAAGGAAGATATTCACCTCAAACATGAGGACATAAGAATGTTAAGTAAAAATATAGAAACAATAATGGAAAGAAAGCTTTTTTTTTTTTTGTGGGTACCGGGGGGTCGACCTCAGGACCTCGTGCGCCAACAGGCACCCGTGCCGCTGAGCGATATCACCGGCCCCTTTTTCGTATGTGGGATCCGGGAGTCGAACTCGGGCCCTCGCGCTTGCAAGGCAGGCGCTTATGCCGCTGAGCCATCTCACCAGCCTGGAAAGAAAGCTTTTTGTACGGGGGTTTGAAGCCAGGAACTTCACTGAGCTACATACCCAGCCATTTTTACTTTAAAACTTTTTTTTGAGAAAGGGTCTTGGTGTTACTAAATTGTCTGGGCTAGATTTGAACTTGTGATCCTCCTGCCTCAGCCTCCCAAAGTGCTGGGATTACAAGTACAACAGCATAGGCCTTTTCACCTGACTAAAATTGCAAAATATTTTGAATTAAGAAATAATAAAACCTGGCACATTTTGTGGAATACAGAAAATAGAGGGAAACTTATAGTTTTAATTTCATGTATCTGAAAGGAAAAAAGGAAAGGAAATCAAAAATATAAGTATCAGAAGAAACTCTGAAAACAGCAAATTAAATTACAAGAAAGTAGATGAAATGGAATAATCAATATGATCTGGAATAAAAATAGAAAACTTAAAATAGTCAAAAGTTTTTTTTCATTGTTAAAGACTAATGAAGTTTAAAAAAAAAAGACATAGCAAGGCCATTGTGGGGTGAGGATATCCAAAATCACTGATATTGGGAAAGGACGTAATAAAGATCCTATAATAATAAAAAAATAAAATATTTTTACAGTACATTTAGAAGTGTATATAAAAATATACAAGTTCCCTTTGAAGTAGAACATATTAAGTTGACATAAGAAAAATATAAAACCTGAATAAGGCTATTAATATTTTAAAAAGTGAATCCCTAATTAAAAATCATGTTACAAATAAAATTTCCAGACCCACCTAGCTCCAAATGGAGTTCTTCCAATGTTTAAGAAAGAAATATCACCCACATTACAAATTTTTCCAGGGAAGGCATGAAAACTGAAATCATTTTTTGAGGCCAACATATTCTCTCTACTAAAACCTATTGAGAACATGACAACTAAGGGTAATGACAGGACAATTTCTGTCCTGGATTGTCTTAGTCACTTTCTTCATTGCTGGGACAAAATGTCTGACATCTGCAGCTTAAAGGAGAAGAAGTTTATTTTGGCTCACAATCCAGAAGTTCTACTCCATGTTCTGGGGACTTAAACACAGAAAAAAATGAGTCGGCAGAGCAGCCTGGGTGGAGGGAAGCTGCCCCTGCCATGGCGCCCAGGAAGCAGAGAGAGGGGAGCTGAGAGGGAGAGGACCCCTTCTGGGTCACACCTCTAGTGACCCACCTCTTCTGACCACATCCACCCCTAACAGCAGGTCAGCTATGAGTCAGTCACCTTGCAAAAGCCCCACCCATGAATGCATGAGGCTTTTGGTTTTCTTTCTTTTCTTTTTTCTTTTTTTTTTTTTTTTTGTGGGTACTGGGAGTCGACCTCAGGACCTTGTACGCCAGCAGGCGCCCGTGTCGCTGAGTGATATCACCGGCCCTTTTTTCGTATGTGGGTACTGGGAGTCAAAGTCAGGACCTCGCGCTTGCCAGGCAGGTGCTTATGCCGCTGAGCTATCTCACCAGCCTGCCTTTGGTTTTCATCCAAAGCATAACATGGGTTTAGTTTTTCTAAAAACCTCCAGTGAGATATGAGCCAACACACACCAGTAATTTATGAAAAGGCCACTATAACATCACCACAGCAAAGTTAATTCCTGGAATATTACATTAGTTAAAAATCATTGCAAATCCCTCACATTTAAAGAATAATGGAGAACAATCCCTATAATCATTTCACTAAACCAGAATAATAATTTGGTAAAATAAAACATCAATTTGTTAAAAAATGTCTTAGTAAGTTCAAAATAGAAGGATATTATCTTAATGTAATAAAAGACTCCTCCTCAAAATAACAATAAGAAACCTTCTAAAGAAGTATTATACTTATTGGCAAAATTTTAAAAGCTTCCCTTTGAGGTAAAAAATGAGACATATCTGATGCATCACTTTTAATAACATTGTACTAGAAGACACAACCAATGCAATAAGGCAGGAAAATGATAGGAAAGTATGATTATGGAGTGACAGTCGTAGAGCACTTGTCTAGAATGCACAGTGCCCTGGGTCCAATCCCCAGCACTAAAAAGAAAAGAAAGTTGTGATTTGAAGAACAAATAATGATTCTATTTTATTTATATATAACATAATTGTGCCTCTATGAAATCTAAAAGAAACTGTGGGAAAACTATTAGAATTTTAAAAGTAAAGGTGGTAAGTCTACATAAAAGTTTATTAAACTTCTATGCTAAAGCCACAAACAAAGAATTACATATGAACCATAGCATTTAAAAAGCAATAAAACTACCAGAAATAAATGTGATGAAAAGTGTGGAAGCCAATTTTTTTTTTTTTGTGTGTGGGTACCGGGGGTCGACCTCAGGACCTCATGCACCAGCAGGCGCCTGTGCCGCTGAGCGATATCACTGGCCCTTTTTTCGTATGTGGGTTCTGGGAGTTGAACTCAGGACCTCGCGCTTGCCAGGCAGGCGCGTATGCCACTGAGCCATCTCACCAGCCCTGGAAGCCATTTTTAAAAGTAACTGTAACAATATTAACTGAAATTTAAAATGAACTAAATAAAATGTATAATATTCCTAAATAGATCAATTATTATAAAGATGATAGTTCTCCAAAATTAAAATATGCACTCCTATAAAAATTCTAGAAGTTATTTTTGTACAAATTGGCAAGCTCATTAAAAGATGCTTGTAAAATTCAAAAGTCTAGGGGGCCGGTGAGATGGCTCAGCAGCATAAGCGCCTGCCTGGCAAGCGCGAGGGCCCGAGTTCGACTCCCAGAACCAACGTACGAAAAAAGGGCCGGTGATATCGCTCAGAGGCACGGGCGCCTGCTGTCGCGCGAGGTCCTGAGGTCGACCCCCAGTACCCACAAAAAAAAAAAAAATTCAAAAGTCTAAAAATGTCCAGGCAAACTTGGAGTTCAACAGCTGGAGAGCAATGGTATTGATTACTAAGACTTCTCAAGAAGCGAAGTCATTGACAGAGTGTGGTGTCAGTAAACGACAGAGGGACCAGTGGGGAAACTTGCCGAGAGACAGAGAGGCACAAGCGTGGCCTGATTCGCGTTGAGATGCCCATGCACTGCAGTGGGCAGCACGGGTGATCTTTTCAATAAATGGCACTGGATCACCTGGGCATCCACATGGCAGAAGAACTGGGAAGTTTCTCTCAGCCCATTGACAAAGCCCACTGAGGACAGAGTGTAGGTCAGAGCTGGGAGTGAGAGGGAAGCAGGCTCCTGGCAGGAGGGGTGGTGTGTAGCCGCTCAGCAGCAAAGGTTAGGAATGAGGGTGCAGGGTGCAGATGCACTGTGCCAAGTCTGCACTTCCCAGGAGTCTGGGGGAGACGGAATTGCAGAGCAGGTAATGGCAACAGCGTGTCTGAGGCCGCATGGGAAGACCGGAGAAAGAGACAGATTGAAGGAAAGAGTAAGATCTTCAAGGAAGCAAAATTGGGAATGGAGAGTGAAAAGAGATTTTTGTCCTGAAGTACTCTCATAACTGAAAAAAAGCAGATGTTGCCCTTTGTGATAGTAACATCATTAATTTTTTCTAGGTGGTTTGAACCTTTTGTCATGCAGTGGCTGGATGAGAATGAAGATGTATCCATGGAGTTTCTCCACGGAGCTCTGGGAAGAGACAAAAAAGACGGAGTGAGTCATGTAATCACTTTAAGATTGTGTGTCGCCTTGACTCTGTCACATTGCTCACCTTCAAGCTAATGGGAATTTGTTAGGCTCATGGTTTTTAATTCCCCAACAAGCAAAATAAACTTAACACAATTTCAAGGGCTGGTCAAAACCTTAGGAAGTTGCTTAAATTAAAAACAAAAAAATCAATCACCCCTGTGCCCTGAGAGGCTTTACTTCTTGAATCAATCTGAGGCCTTGAGTTCCCCAAGCTCCTACAAACTTCTCTGTTGTCCCGGAAGCTTTCCAGGGCTCCAGACCTGGAGCAGCAGCCACCCTGGCCCTCCCAGCAACTCTGACTTTGCACTTTCCCTGTGCATGACAGGAAGGAGAACAAGGGAAGAACCATCCCTCCACACAGCAGTGGAAAAACCAGTTAGCAGCGGCTTCCCATGGCCTTGGTTCCACTGTGATTTCCAGAAAAGGTGGTGAACCCTTTGAAAGTGAGCGAGCATTTTCCCCCGTGAGGGGGAAAGGCAGGTGTGTGATTGTGCAGAGAGTTGGGCTGTCGGTGTGAAATGCTGGTGACTCTTCCTGCACCCTGATGTGACCATCGTGGTGGCTTTGCCTGCTGTCCACAGTTCCAGCAGACATCTGACCACGCACTCTTCTCCTGCTCCGTGGTTGATGTCTTTGCCCAGCTGAACCAGAGTTTTGAGATTATTAAGAAGCTGGAGTGCCCTAACCCTGAAGCACTGTCTCACCTGATGAGAAGATTCGCAAAGGTAGGTTGAGGGGAAGGACTCTTTCCCAGGGTTTTGTGGGACCCCCAAGCCTGGTCCCTCCGTGGTTTGCAGGAACGGTTTCCTGTGTCTCCAGATATGTTATCTGTTCCTAAGTGTGCAGTTGCATACGCTTCCCATTGCTGTGATGTGGATTCATCATCTTCAAAACCTATCTCCTGTTCGCAGCGCTGACTTGCTCATTTATAATGAAGAGGCCGCCATGATGGCCGAGTTCTCTCCATTTTGGAAGTGGTGCCTTGCAGCTAACAGTGAGCCTTGCCATTTCTTACACACAATGACAAATACTTCTTAGCAGACACCGCAGTAAAATGAAACATGGGCGTCATGGGAACTGGCCTCTGATTCCAAAGCAGCTGGTAACAGTCCTGTGGATCTCAACAGTGTGATTGGTTGTTCTGAATTTGATTACTGACTTTGATTAGCCAGATTTCTCTTAGGCCTTTTTGCTTCTTGAAATGGAAGGCACCTTGCTCTGTGCTTGCACCTTTGCCAGGAGTTTTGGGGGAAAATACAAGGAATTAGAGGAGCAATTTCTACACATCAGATCTTATAATAAACTAAGTGGAGGATAACAAAGGGGCACGATCCAGCCTGGGTGTAGAGGGAGCTGCTGGAACTGAGCAGGAGGAGCTCTGAGGACAGAAGACAGGCTGTGAGGAGTGGAGCTGGCGGCCCTGGGGGGAAGGGCAGGGCTCTGTGCAGGTAGAGATGTCACCCTTGAGCTCCTGGTCCCCTTAGAAAACTCTGAGCCTTTGAGGTGCTGTAGGCAGGGTAGTGGCTCAGCACACATGGTAATCAAGGGGATCTGTTCACTGGTTTCTGCATTTCTGCTGTCATGCATGCATGTCTGACCCTGCGGGTGACAATGGCAGGTTGGATGTCCTTCCCACAAGGCTGTGAGAGCCACCTGCATGCTGCCCGAGCTGTGAGCCGAGGTCCCCACTGAGCATCACCTCTGACCTCAGAGAGCTTGTGAGGGCAAAGCTGTGATGACGCCACAGGGTTGGAGACTATGGTTAGGGCCCAGAGCATCAGCAGGTGCTGAAAGGCCCAGACTGAATGTGTGACATTTATGTGTGACGTGTTAGAAAGCAAGGGACAGCCGAAACCCAGCTTCAATGTGCACCTTTCCTTTCTTCAACACTAGGAATTGAATCCAGGGCCTCTGCACTGAGCTACACCCCTGCCTTGTTTTATTTTTTATTTTGAGGCAGGATCTGTCTAAGTTGCTAAGTTGCCTAAGCTCAGCTTAAAATTGCAATCCTCTTGCCTCAGCCTCCCAGAGTGTTGGGATTACAGGTGTGCACCACCACGCCTGGCTTACATTATACATTGTTTAAGATGTTGTATTAGTTTCCTAGGGCTGCCATGTGGAATCCCACACACTGAGTGGCAGTGTTTCCTCGGGGCTCTGAAGGGCAGAAGCCCATGACCATGGTGTCCATGGCTTAGCTCTCCGTGGCCTGCAGCTGGCCGCCTTCCGCTGTGTCGGCGCACAGGGTCTCTGTACCCTGCTGAGAGCCTGTGAGTCCAGATCTCCTCTTCTCGTAAGCAGGCTGGTCAGCTCTGAGATTGGGCGTCATTCTAACTCAGTTGCCCCTTTACAAACTTCTTTCTCCAGAGTGACATTGCGAGGCACTGAGGTGAGGGCTCCAGTGTGGGAGGGAACGTGGTGCACTTGTAGCAGGTCTGCACACTGAGAGCGCTGCTGCTCTTAACCACACCCTTAGCTAGCACAGGAGTGCTAAGTTCATTATCACAGAGTCTAAGGTCCAGGCCCTCTCACATGCGAGGCTCAGTCTGGCCCTCCCACTGGCCCTGTCTCTTAGAAAAGCGTAGCCTGTTCTCATAGATGGTGAGGAAAGGCGTCTCGCAGGAGAAGCAGCTATGAACTTTGACAGGGTAATCCATGCTGAGGTGACTAAATACAAACACTCCACAGTCTCACACCTCAAAGATCTACTTCCAGGTCATACAACATCAGACAGCTTCAGGTGACCCTGTCAGGGAGCTCACCACCATCCTGTGAGCGATAGGGTGGCTCCCCTGATGTGGGGAGTGTAGGGTCCCTGGAAGATCCCAGGCTGAAGGGGGGGATCAGGCCCCTGGGAAAGAGCCCTGAAGATTAGGCAGAGTAGCTCGCCTGCCTTTGCAGAAAGTGAGGAGCCATGAAGGGTTTTAGGCAGACAGCTTCAGTCTGGACACCACTATAAGGGTTGTTCTCCATCAAGTATGTGGACTTCAAGTCCCTCTCTCCGTGACTTAGGAAGACTGAAGTAATGGTATGGCTTGTGTCTAGATGTCCCCCCAAAGGCTCATGTGGACAGAGGTGGGGCTTTTCAAAGGTGGCTGGATTAGGGTGCGTGAATGTGGATTAAGAGTGTGATACTGGGATTAAGGGTATGGATAATGGAAGCTGCACTCTGGGTGTGGGTGGCACGTCAATAGACTCATAGCCTGGATGAAGTATAAAGGGACAGAAAGAAGGCAGGCTCGCTGCTGGCTGCTTCCTGCCTGCCGTGCTGTGAACTGTTTCTCCTCTGTGATGCCCCTGCCATGCCACTCTGCCTTGGAGCCAGCCAACTATGGACTGAAACCTCTACAAACTGCAAGCTGAAATAACCTTTCCTCCTCTAACTTTGGGTGTCAGGTATTTTGTCTCAGCAATGAGAAAAGTAACTAAGACAAGTAACTTCCTACCTTTCCAGATAACAGCTAAGAATCATTTCTTTGGGTCATTCCTAAACAGGATTTTCTTGGTGGTGGGTGATTACAGTTTCACAATATGGCCAAATCTGCCGGAGAATTAGTCTAAATATTCCCTAAGTCTTTTCTTCACTAACAGCTGAATGTTGAGTAAATGCCAAAAAAGAATGAAATGTCACTAGAAATGTTGTGTTGGAGAAAGAATGTGGCATGCTGTTCTTGGAAGCAGGGTCACAGGAGCAAACGTTCAAAGGCTGAGTTAATATATTTAGTAATGCACTATTGTAGCTGTGCACAGCACCAGGAAAGGGAGAGAAGAAGGATCCATGTGGGTGGACTCAGGCTGCTGAGCTCTGACCTGCAGCTGCCAAGCCCTCGTGCTGGGAGCCCTGCGGTGTGACCCAGGACTGCACTGGGAAGCACATACAGTCACACTGAGGGACACACATTTACTGAAGCAAGAGAGGAGACTGAGGAGCTATGTATCTGTCACTGAAGAAATGTGTGCTCTGGTTAGCACAATTAAAAAGGCAATGGAAGGCCGGTGAGATGGCTCAGCGGCATAAGCGCCTGCCTTGCAAGCGCGAGGGCCCGAGTTCGACTCCCGGATCCCACATACGAAAAAGGGGCCGGTGATATTGCTCAGTGGCACGGGTGTCTGTTGGCGCGCGAGGTCCTGAGGTCGACCCCCTGGTACCCACAAAAAAAAAAAAAAAAAAAAAAAAGGCAATGGAGTAAAACATTTTTAATCCTTGGGAGTTTAGTAATACTCAATTATTATCATGAACAACAATGAAAGACATTTTCTGGGAAAATGGAAATTAGTGATTTGCATTGAAAAAGGAATTCTAAATTGGGTATGGTGGCACACACCTGTAATCCCAGCACTCTGGGAGGTTGAGACGGGAGGGCTGCAAGTTCCAGCCCAGCCTGGGCAATTCAGCAATTTAACAAGACCACGACCCTGTCCCAAACTTTAAAAAGTACAAAAGAGAGCAGGGAACATAGCTCAGTATGAAGGCCCTGGGTCCAAACCCCAGTGCTGCCAAAAAAAAAGAAAGAAAGAAAAGAAAATTTGGGAGACTGACTTAAGAAATTATATCAGTACTCTTTTAATTCTCTCAGTGTCTTATAATGTAAAAAAGAAAGTAAAATCAGATACATAAAGTAGAAATAAGTAAACAACATTCAAATCCATTTTTATCTATAACTCTATAATTTGTGTTTTATATGAAAAGTAGATTAAACTGTGTGTGATTAACATAATATGCTGTTTTGCAATAACTGCTGACTGTTGGTGGGGTTTGGTATTGTTTTTTGTGACCATTAGTCTTGAATACCCTACCCTTCCCAGCACTGGGATGCTTGTATAAAAACACACCAAAACTGTGTCTCTTTCTGGGACTTGATGTGAACCACCTCCCAGGATGAGGCGGCCAGTGAGGTCTGCAGAGTCTGAATGACCTCGCATGGGACAGTGGGGTGACAAGGACACTGCTCGTCCTCAAGAGCCCTGCTGAGAAAGGTGCCACGCGAAATGCGGGGCCCACAGTGCCGCACATGGGGCTTGTACAGTGCCCACGAGCTGTGAACAATCCTGTGACCTCGAGGCTCCCGGAGGGCGGGCCGCTTCATTTAGAGGGACCCGTGGGCCGCGGTGGGTTTAATATTGCTGAAAAACAACTTGGGCCTGGAGCTAGAGAGGACTTGTAAATGGGACTCACGCATTCCCACCATCGCTTCCTGTGGCCTGATCCTAACTTTAATAATGATAAGAATTCATTGAGCAGAGGGTTCTGCTAACCATTTTATGTGTGTCTTACTTATGCTTCACAACAGCCCTCAAAAAGGGTGCTGTTATCTTCCCTCACTTTACAACTAATGTCTCAGGCTCAAAATACCTAAGTAACTGAAGGCACAAGTGCAGTGCTTCAGCTGAGGAGCCCAGAGGCAGGTGGGGGCTGAGACACAGTCCCACCACTGACTACATCCCCAGGCCACACCTAGGTGTCAGGAAGGAGAAGGTGCAGCGAGACCTGTGCTGCAGTGCAAAAAGCCCAAGGCCACACCTGCACTGTGCTGACCAGCAATGGCCATGTCTTCCTCCTGTGCCATGCACATGATGTAAGCAGAAGGTGGATTCCAAACTAGTTCTTACCTTGCTGACCTTAGACCAGTACAATAAATAGAAGCCCTGGGTGTCACAGGACCTTTGTCCCACTCTGATTGGTGGCCTTAACTCAGGACCAGACTGATAGCCACGCTGTCCATGCCATGCAGTAGCCATGCTCAGGTCAGTGCTGATGGAGGCAGAGGGATGCGTCCTCCTCCCGTCCAATCCTGTACATGCAGCAGAATCGCTTGCTTCACCACTGCAATCCTATTAGGATCTCATCCCTTCTAATCCTGAGCTCTTTGAATCACCATTCTCCAGCTGCATCTGTGAAGAGCCGCGTGCCCCTCCTGACTGTCTGTTCTGGAAGAGCCACCGTGGTGGCTGTGCATGGTCTCCAGCATGGCTGTCACTCATAGCCCAGGGCTGCCCCAAAGGTCCCATCAGGACCTCAGCCCTCAGCCCCAGCACCCTGTCTTCTGGCCTTGCTTGGGCCCCTCTGGGCAGCAGGTGCCGCTGGACAGTCACTCCACCCTGCCAGGCATTCATGGAGTATTCATGGGTATCAAACTTGTATTTGACGAGAATGACACTAACTAGCTTTACCTTGACACCAACATTAATATAGGTGTGCTTTAACCTTTCAATTTTCAAATAAATTGAGAAGGATGGTTCATATATGGAACAGTGCTGATTCCTACTGCGAGTGATTAACTTCTCTTTCTTTATGAGGAAGTATTTATAAAATCCAAGCCAGTATTGTATCTCACTTGACAGCATCTCAACCTTCCTGTGAGTCCTGTACTGAAACTGTATAAGGCCACTAAGAAACAAATATTACAATTCAAACAGATTCTTGCAATTCCTTGCATCAGAGCCACCTGAACTATAGGTACTTAGCCTGGAGCTGCTGACCCCGAAGATCTGGGGTGGGGTTGGAGTGTTCGCATTCGCATTCTCCATTTCCTAGTGAGGTGTCTACGATGCCGCTGATCCCTCACCACACTGTGAAAGCCAATCTGGCAGGAGCCTGTCCTAACCACCAGGGGCACAAGTCCTAACTCTATCCCAGGCCACTGTGCTGTGTGTAGCCATCAGCTTTACAGGCTGGGGTTCTGAGGGTCATCCAGGCGGAAATGCAAGGATGAAGGATTTCCTGTGAAGTAGAGCCACACAACCCTGTGGATTCACCAAGTGATTACAGATGGGGGTCGAAGCTCCTCTGTGCTCTCTAATAGGTTGCCTGGAAGTTGTTTAAGGGACACAGATTATAGGGGACTTTTGTGCTGTCCAAGGTTTCTCCTGACAAATCATAATGTTTGAGTTACAACAAGCTCCCAAGCTTGAGGCCATGGCAGTTTGTTTCAGTTTTTACCATACAGTGAGATGATTCCTGCAGGGGATGCTGTCATTCAGAATTGAGAGTAGTGTTCCTATGTACCAGGAATAAGTATGCCTCAGGAAAATGCAAGATGGGTTCAGCTTTACATCTACAGTAAAAATAGAGCCACATGCAAAGGCGCTTCAGTCGAATTAGCCAGCTGTTTTCCCAGATATGTTGGTCGCCTGCTGATCAGATCTTATCTTTTTCAAGGCCAACTTTCTATCTAAATTGACACATATTGTCACAGTACTGTGTATTTCCACAAAATATCTGTTTTCTCTCTGTATGTTATCCCTACTTCCAGGTTTCCATTGTGATCGTAAAAGTCCACGCAGCAAGTTCGTAGTCACATTTAGTGGATTCAGGCCCATAGAGTAAACATTTCTTTTTAGTTTAACACTTTGGAAGGTCTCTCCCAGTTGATATTGAAACACTAAAAGGATGCAGACAAATATGTTATACAAGAAAGGAAATATAAGCTTTTTTGTCTTTGTTTTTCTATGAGAGAGATGACATATTTCTACTGTTGTGGTTGCTTCATCTTTTCCAAGAAAATCACTCGCACATTTGGCTTATGCTACTGCAAGCCATGTGTAACAGCAGCAGATGGAAACTCATCGATATATTATTAAATAAGTGAAATAAAATTTACTTAACATAGTTGATTCATTGTTCTCTGTTTTGCATAATTAATGAAAGCTTTTAGCATAAGGGCCAGAAATAGTTATCAGAGAAAGAAAGGAAATGTAGGGTTAGAATGAAAAAGACAGCAAAGGGAGAGTGATTAAGCAATATTATTAGTAAATAATATGTTATTAAATAATCTAGTAAACAAGAGGTAAATGTATTATGGTGCAGAGATAGTCCATTGGCCACCTTTCCATCACTATCTGACACCCGCAACTTAAAGGAAGAAAGGTTTGTTTTGGCTTTTGATTTGAGAGGTTTCAGTCCATGGTAGGTCGGCTCCAAAACAGAAGTGGTTTGACCGAAGGACCTGGAGGAGGAAAGCTGTTCAGCCATAGACACCAGGAAGCAGAGAAACAGCAGGAGACCAGGTCTAACAGCACAGGAAGCTAGGAATTTATCAATGGGTTGGCCCATTGATAAGGTAATGTCCCATGATCTAATCACCTTCCAAAAGCCCCACCTCTGGATACAATTTGTTATCACTGAATGTAGCCACTGCTAAGTGATATGTACAGAAATGCTCTGACCCCCACTTACACATGTGGTATTTAAGATAATGGAGAAAGTTGAAAAAATAGCCAACACAAAAAATTTTGACATGGTAAGTGTGGGATGGGGACAGAGGTAAGAGCTAAAAACCACATTACATTATACAAAGCATAAAACATTTTTTCAGAAAAGGGAATGAGGAGCGCTAGATGGTCAGGTAGTTAAGACCCATTCACAGAGGAGTCTCCAAGTGGCCAGTACATCTTCTCAGGGAAGCTGGAAAATAAAAGATTTCCTTATGGTGCAGATTGTGTTAAAATAGAATGGACCCATGTAGGATATCTTCCAAAAGTACTCAGAACTATGGCAAACAGTCATTTAAATACAATAGTTTAACTATCTTTCAGCAGTGGTGTAGATTGAATCAGTGTTTATGGCTCATGCAGCTAAAGACACATAAACTCTCCTGACTTAGCATTAACTGGGGTAGCATGTGTGGAAAGCTGCATACTCACTGGTAAACCTCCCGATGTTCTCTTCTTCAGACCATCAGCAAGGTGCTGGTCCAGTATGCTGCGATCGTGTCAAACTATTTCAGTTCATATTGTGGTAAGGAAAATGTGGTAAGTAAAACTGTCTCTACTTTCTTGATTATTCCTCCATTGAGATTTACTTCTTCCAACTTGGGGTAAGCAAGAGAAGTTGTTTATTTCTGTTTTCATAAGAGATCAGAAATAGGAATTGCAAGAATCTGTTTGAATTGTAATATTTGTTTCTTAGTGGCCTTGAACTTGTTTCAGTACAGGACTCACAGGAAGGTTGAGAGAATTTTGACAGTGGCTGATTTATGGTTTTCTATTTTGATATGGAATAAGATGAAAATCCACAGAATCAGAAAGCACTGAAGCTAAGAATTAGAGTGAAAAATTAAACAAGAATGACCCCCAACTAGCTTTACCTTGACACCAACACTAATATAGGTGTGCTTTAGTCTTTCAATTTTCAAATAAATTGAGAAGGGTGGTTCATATATAGAACGATGCTGATTCCTACTGTGAATGATTAATTTAACTCTCTTTCTTTATGAGAAAGTATTTATAAAATCCAAGCCAGTATTGTATCTCACTTGATAAAAGGAATAAAGAGAAACAAGAGAAACAAGTTAGTTAATAAAGGATTTTGTGATGGTGTAGATTGTGTTAAAATAAAATGGACCCATTCTTGGGATAGAATCTGTTATTTTTATGATGGAAGGTGAAAGCTTTCTTATTTACCATTGGCAGTATCAGGAGAAATATGTTGACAACATGGTAAGAATTTTATAAGAAGAGCAGTATTAAGACAAAGTGGTTAAACAGTGAGTACAGGATTTTTAAGGGAAAAACATGGGGTTTTTTTTTTTTCATTTGAAAAGGAAATCAGTCCTCACTATCAGGCAAGTCTGGGAGAAAACTGTTAAGGAAGCTACTGGTCTTGCTGAAACTTTCTCCACCTCTTGCCGACAGCCTGTCCTTTCCCTTTGTCTTAAATTAATATGCTGCCCGGCATCTTATTACAAGCCCCAGACATCAACAGATTTCTAATTGCCACTGCCTATAAATACTCGAAAAGTGAGATAGCATAATTATATATTGGAAGCATATATTTTTAGTTAAGGGATAAAGAATGATACATGTCTAAAGTGTTATAGTAAAGCCAAAACAATGCCTCACAATGTCAGAAAAGATTCCCTTTGTATTAGGACAGCAAAATGAAGATTCCGAAAGGTGGTTTGAGATACTAAGATTGATCTAATGATCAGAAAGGAAAATTAACTTTCAAAGCCTCTGCAGACTTCTACCTTGTGGTTAACATTCTACACTACATTTTATATTAAAACCCTGAGATGAAAGTTATACACTAGAATTTATTATATTATTCTATGTATTGTCCTGTGTGTTTCATACTTTTCAAAATCAATTTTATACATAAAGTTAAAAAAAATCCTTTACTGATGTATAGCACAGAGCTTTTCTTCAGCTTTTCCTCTCTAATAAGTTGTATCCTGACCAGCCTTACATTTTACTGCTTAATCACAGAGGACCATCTTAACTTTTATGAAACAGTATCAGCTTGCTGCTGTGTGTACACCTCCTGTTGAGACACTCTGCAGAGGTGTTTCTGTACATTTACACGGGTGCAGAGCTGTCGTTACCGTTTCATTTCTGTATCAACAGCATAGAAATTTGTTGTACCTTTCATGGTATCTGTATGATGATACATCTATCTCATCTGCAAATTGGGCTAGAAACTTTTATAGTTAGACACTGTTTAACGTAAGACCATAACATTTGACTTGTCAAGGATCAGAATTAAAGACTGTAGTTCAACAAAATGTCTATGTCAGAATAATTTTTTTTCCACTGTGGCATTTTAAATTAGAAATGGAACAAAATGTTTTTGTCCATTTTATCCCAACATTCCAAAAAATATCGTCATAATTATCTTACTCAAAATTACTTTGGTTTGAATATTTAAAAACTTTTTCAGCCCTCAAAATACTTCCCCTCTGAAAAAATGATCCTAGTTTTAAAAAAACTAACTTTCCTTGTAATTCTGGTCCCTAGGTGTTCCAGATCAAAGTCAAACAAAATGTTTTAAGATATTATGAGCCAAGTCAAAATGTACGCATGACAAGAATCAACTAGACCTCAGACCGAGGTTGTGGTGTCTCACCACTCCAGCAGCAATGCCTTCGAATTGGCTTAATGTTCCCTTGACTCTGAAGTCCTTTTCTCTTTTTTCATTTACTCTAGGGTTGTTTAAAGTAAAGCTGTCTCATGATTAGATTTAAGGTAGACTTGTGTAAGCTAGTTGTCATTAGCGATTTGAGAAACTGGTTTCATAAAAGTGAACTTTGGACATCTCAAGGTCAGGAAAGCTGACGGAGGGGAGACTTGCTGCGAGCTTTCGCCCCCTCTGCCCAGCGGCATCTCCTTTCTCTGCGGCTGCACAGTAGCTGGCCACGCCCAGCGAGCCCAGCGCCCACACCCTTGGTTCCTGGTAGCTCTTTTTCACTGGAAATGGCTTAAGAAGACCTTAGTGGGGCCGGTGATATGGCTCAGCGGCATAAGCACCTGCCTGGCAAGCGCGAGGTCCTGAGTTCAACTCCCAGTACCCACATAAAGGAAAAAAGGGCCGGTGATATCGCTCAATGGCACAAGCACCTGCTGGCAAGCATGAGGTCCTGAGTTCGACTCCCAGTACCCACACACACACACACACACACACAAAGACCTTAGTGGCATGTAGGTTGGCCTTTATTTGTGAAGATGGTCCTAGAGTCCTGTTATATGTGCCAAGGTAGGTGGCCTTGAATGCTAATATCAGATAAGCACAGGCGAGCCAAGCTGGCTTAGTCCCCAGGATCAAGGGGGGAAGCCCTTACCACAGAGTCCAGCTTCTCATTATGCTCATGGTCCTACTGAACGCTGGATTCCTTTCTGTAGGAATCCCCATAGCAAGCCAACTGTCCGTTTCTAAAAAGGAACAGAAAAACTATGTGTATGGAATATAAACTGCTAGTGGAAAAGCAGTCGTCTGGCTTGATTTGTGGCCTCCGGGTCCAGATGCCAAATCCCCTGGAGGTTTGAAAATGTCCATTGCTGCTATGGAAAGGAGCTCTCATCATGGCTAGGATTACAATCCCTGGGATGAATCTCAGTTACCAATAAAAAATAAGGTGGCTGGAGAAAGGGAACAGAATAAACATTTTAAATTATTTTCATTAATCAGAGTTAAGATGTGGTCACTTTAAGAGTCAAGTAGAAAGTTCTTCAAATATCAGTAATGTGTTTGGAGCAATAATAAAATCCCACAGGTGAGAGCTGGCCCCTCTCTGACATCCTGTGGGTGGTGTTGCCTGGCCCTGGTTCCCAGCACCTAGAAGTTGCACCCATCTTCCTTTCTGTCTCTCTTCTCCCTCTCCAACCTATAGCTCTTTGGAGTCAATATGCAATTAAATGATTTTATAACGATTGCAAATTCTGTTTCCTACTTAGAAATTAATCTCTACTATCCCGAGAGCATATCTGGCCCTGCCACAGAGTTCCACATCTTTGTCATTGTTATATTTCTGCCTCTTTGGAAACAAGGCAAGAAATGTCTTTGAAGCATCTATTGTGTGTAAAGTGTGTCGGGAGTCTGCGAGGCAGGAAAGACCCAGCAGCAAGTGCAGTGCATTTACGATGAGCCGGTGACTTGCTGGAAACAGCTTCAGTAGCTCAAATATGAAGTGATAAAAACAAATGCCAAGCGAGTGATAAAAAAGATGAAATCCAGGAAAGAACACCCTGACCCAAATGATAGATGTGATTCAAATGGGCAAAGAGAAAAAGGAGAAGGGATGCCCGGACCAGAGCCAGGTCACGCAGGGACATGAATGCCAGCGTGTGGGCTGCGTGGGCAGCAGCCCGATCCACTGAGGTGTTTTTATCAAACTTTAAGCGTTCTCTCAGATGTAAAATGCAGGTTCTGTTTTGATTTTAAAACAGTGAAATTATAAAAAATTTTAAACTAATCTGTTTTCCTGAAAATAAAATTTTGAAAACAAAACGTGGTTGGTTCTAAGCATGAAGTGGCACAATGTTGTGGATAAAAGAACTTTGGCACAGTCTCTGATGGTTTATTGTGTGAGGACGGTACTCAGTTTCATTCCTCAAAATGCTCATCACATTTTTCTTCTCTACTCTTAGCTGTTAAAAAGCATCATGCCAAGTAGCAGAATTATTATATTTGCCAAATATAACCAGACATCAGTGATAGGTGTCTGCTATCGCTTTTAAGTTAATATTGTCCCTTCTAAGTAACTTCATACATAAGGGTTGTTCACAATGCTCTCTTATTTTCTTCATTTAAAGCCCTGCATTCTGATGAATAACATTCAACAGTTGCGCATCCAGCTGGAGAAAATGTTTGAGTCCATGGGAGGGAAAGAGGTAAGTCTGGTTTTACCTCTGCATTTGCCAGAAACCTACTTAGAGATCATTAGCAGCTATCTCAACCAACTTTGTGTGATTTATTGAGGAACAGGAAGTGATAATGTTCTAAAAGTCCCATTACCAGTTAAGAGAATTCTTATCTTCCACAGAGTACTTCAGTGAGTAGAAGTGAGAGTGGAGGCGGAAGAGGGCTTTTGTTCATATATATACTTGTTTATACACAATTAAGTATATGCATGTGTGCTAATGATCTGTAAGGTACCACACATTATAGATTGTTTTGTTGTATTTTACAGTGCCAGTTCGATGTCTGTTCTGAAATATGCTTTGTGGCACTAGTGTTTTGCTATATTAGCAGTTTATTTTCCACATCGAGAAAGCTGGGTCAAAGCATGTCCTGTGTTGTGTCTGTAATGTGTCCTGTCTCTGTCCAACATCTTTGGCTTGCAATTCCATGAACAGAAGAAGGAAGGAGAAAGATTCTTTTATGAGGTTTGTGCTAGTGAGCATCTTACCTTTACCCGGCTGCTCTTCCCGCTCTGTCCCTACGGACCTTTGCACTTCCCTACCTGTCCTCGTTTGCTTGTTCACATCAGGCCAAGAGCGAGACGTAGCTGTGCATCTGCCTCTTCTGCCTGCCCCGGCCTCGATGTTTTGTTTTGTTTTTTTAACAAAAAAAAATTTGTACTTTTAATATAAATATGACATGACTTTGTCATATGGTGCAAAAAAAAAATAGGACAAAGTACAAGCTGTGATCTCAAATTATGGTGAATATTCAAATGAAAAGAAAAGTATTACAGTAAAAGAAACATTGTCGTTGCTCTTCCTTAAAATACTCCCCCTCAGTGGGCTCTTTTGTTTCCTTTCCCCATGAACCCACATGAGTATTGGGGAATTGAGGACTGGAGATGCCAAAAGGGGAGAGACCCCCTTCCCCATGAATCCATCCCAGGGCAGCTGTGTCGAGGATATGTGATATTTCTGTTCCAGGTGTCTTCACCTCGGCCTTCCTATGGGAAGACTATGAGGCATATGCTATAGCAAAGCTAGGTTGGGGTGCAGAGGAAATACCCTTTGTATTTCTAAATTTATGAGGCTGCAAACGCTTCTTCTAAGATCAAGCCTCTCTGTGTATGGTGTTGCTTTTGACCCTAAGGAAAATTGATCCAGCCCCACCACCACACACCAACAATGCCTTTTTCATTTTCAGCCTTTTAAAAAACGGAGTTGCTACTTAGCATCCCACAATGAGCAGCACAAGGATATATTGTGATGGTGCAACACTTTTAAAAAATGAGCTTTTCTGAGCTGTGTTCCCAGTGCAAGCTCAGTTGATTGTATAAAATAGGCTTCATCCCCCAAAGTGTGTTCATGCCAGTGCAAGGGTGGAGCATGTCGACTTCATTTCAAATTCTTCTGCTGAAGTCGGTGAGCAGTCGGGGGTCATAACCTGAGGTTTCTTCTGTAAACTTAGTGATATTTTCTATCCAGACTTTTGGGTTCATCTGCTGTTTTGAAAAGTAGCCAAGCAATGACTGATCTCTTGTGGGAAATCCTGGCCCCTTTCAGTGAATGTTAAGGACCAGAAGTCATGTAAGAATTAAGTGAGGGGTAAAATGTCAGATTTCCAGAAATTCTCCTCGTGCTACTTCATACTACTGTGTCTGAGCTCTAACGTGAGTGACTAACATTGCTGGGCTGAACAGTAACCAGACAAAGCAGAAAAGACAGAGCCAACAGACGACCGGGCCTGAACCCAAGGGGCACTGTGGTCGAACCGCCCGCTGGCCCAACACGCTGGCAGTGGTGGTTCACCAGTCAGAGTGGATGTTTTATTTTGCAGAAATGGGATTGAACCCAGCCCTCCTGTGTGCTAGACCAGCGCTTTACCATGGAGCTACGTCCCCAGCCCCAAAATGGATTTTTAGTTCATATAAAATGATCAGTTTGAAATGTGCATGTTTCACATTATAAATTTAATTTCAAATAAGTGACTAAATCACAGAGTTCTTACTTTTACTGGAGAAAATGGAAGGCAGGAAGATTGAGCTTGGTGCCTTCATGCGGTATCTATTCATTAAACTCCTCATACATAATTTAAATGGAAAATGCAATTAAACAAATGAGTGGTAAGAAATGAACACCTGGCTTCCAACTGCAAGATCTGTGGGGGGCAGCAGTGGCGCTGCTCCCTCCACTCCCTACATGTAAATATTGCCATTCTTTTCCTCCCTCTCTTTACCTCTTCCAGGTTCTCATGCCTCTCTCCAGGGAGTTTCCTTTCTCCTATTCTCTTCTATTTTCCCTTGTCTTTTGTAGCTGATGAGAGTTAAGCAGGCCCAGGCAGTGATGGCAGAGGGATTGAAGCATCAAGAGAAGGCAAAACTTGAACTGAGTCTGAGCTTAAGATGTGGCTCCAGGTGAAGGAGGCCTGGCTAATACAGACCTGCTTTCAAGTCATGGTTGCACGCTCAGCCTCCTGTAGGTGCAGGAGTGCAGAATAATAGGCAGGGTCCTTGCCACGGGGCACCTGTCTGTGCCTGTGCCCCAGTGGCAGGGACCCGGGGCTTTGGAGACAGTGAGAAAGGATTCTGTTGGGAAGGGCTGGATTCCTCGGTGGCTGTGAGGAACAGGAAGGTGCTGGTGCAGGCAGTTCCTCGGCCCTTAAAGGCCGGCTGCATGCAGCACGCTGACCCCACTTGCTTCCTCCGGGTGGAACCGGCTAGCAAACCCAGACTGTGCTGCTGAGAGCACAGCGTACCCCGACTTACCCTTCTAGGAGCTGATGGTTTTGACCCCACCTTCCTTGCTGGAAGATGCACTGCGTGCTGCAGAATCTAATTGGAAACGACTGCTCTGTGCTGCTCATGGCAATGAGCTCCATGTGTTTACCAGCGGTGTCTAGCGGCAGCCTTGCTTCCTGCCACCCTGTCCAGCAGGTGTGGCCACTGGTGGGCCTGGCTGTGGGACACTGGGCTCTGCCACCCCGTCAGGGGTCAGGAGGAGCAACCTCAGCCTGCCCAGGCCCCGCCTCCGCATTAAGGGTGCGGGAGAGAAGGTACTGGTGAGAAGCCCACTGCCTGTCGGAGCCCAAGCGGAAACATCATCCAACAGTGACAATCTTGGGAGTCCAATGGCTCCTGAAGCCACCCTGGAGCACTGGCACCCGTGTATGTGCTGTGACCACCAACACTCGAGCTAGGAGCACAAAGAAATCAAAAGAGAAGAATACACCATTTCTTTTCCTGTGAACTGACTTCCTAACACGCTGCCCTGCACACAAACTACAAGCATATTTGCTCACAATTGGGATTCTTCTAATGTGTGCGCGCGCGCGCACACACACACACACGCACACACACGTTTCACAAACCGTGAAGAAGATGGAGCCTTCAGGAATGGATGTAAGCACTGGGTGATTCTTCCTGTCAGGAGCTGGCTCAGGGCAGCGTGGACCAGTGGCCCCACCGGTACCACAGGCCTTCCCGGCCCGGCAACAGCACAGGCGGCAGCGGGATGCTGCAGAATAGCTGGCTTTTGTGGGAGAATGGCAGGTGGAAGCTCAGAAGTGCAGCAGATACAGTTTAGTGTATATTTCTTTAACAGTTTAATTATTTCTTGAGTGTAACTCAATACATACAAGTTACAAATAAATAGTCTGCATTCATTTTCTAACAGAAGCATATTTTTATAGCATATTTTTAAATATTTCCTGGATCTTCAGTCTAATTTGTACAAGTATATAAAAAATTAAACATTGAAAAAGTAATTTCTTTTCAGGAAGTCAGAAGACCCTGGTTATGGAATTGTACATAATTTAGATTCATTAATTTGGAAGAGTTATGACTCGCTGTGTAAGCAGAAGAGGCATTGCTTGCTCGTGATACTGTATTGGTACAGTGATCCCAAGTGGTAGAGCTGGATCACCCATCACCAGCATTACAGTGTTCAGAAGGAAAAAGGTTTGTTTTTGCAGCCAAAGCCTGCTTCCTGCTGATCACACAACAGACCAGAATGCCTGGTTTCTTCCCCAGGGGGAAACTTGCCTGGAAGAGTAACTTTCACACATCTCTAGGCCCAGTAGGTCCATAACATCTGGAACATAAACATGTTGTCCTAAAATGTGTCTATTTTAATGAGAAACTTAATTACACTTTCGCTTCAGAGATGCAAATATGTAGAACATATTTGCTTTAGAATGATGAATGTGATGCATCACTAACTTATATTCAAGTGCCCAAATGTGCATGCAGGCAGCACGCTGAAATCCATCCCCAAACCTACAGGCTGTGTGGACCCGGTCACCAGCTAAGTAGCCCCACACCAGACAGGAAAGAAATTAACCTTCATCACTTTGCTCTCAGTGCCCTCTTCTCGACTTCCCAGCCACTTGGGCACAGGGCATGAGGACCACCACCCCACAGGACCTGAGGGACCAATCCCCAGCAACCTCGGCCTGATGGAGAGCAGCTGACCCCACCCGAGGGACAGGCCAGCAGGGCCAGGGAGGAGGGCCTCATGGTTTTCACTTACAACAAATTTTCAGGTGGCACCAGTGATCCTGGGCCAGGACCACATTTGGGGAGAACTGCTGCTCTGTGTTTCTGGGGCACAAATGAGGTAATAGGGAATTGTGGGATCCCTTACCCTCTGCCTGACTGCACCCTGTACCTGCCCACCACTTCCTGAGCATTGCGTGCTGATTCGGTGGAAGCGAGTGGACATTGGACAGCGTACAACAGTAAAGGTGAATATCCACAAGGGAGGACACAGTCATTCCAAAATATAGTGGCCAATTTCCAGTCATCTACAGAAGTCCAGCATTTTTAAAGACATTCTTTTTTTTTTTTTTTTTGTAGGTACCGGGGGTCGACCTCAGGACCTCGCGCGCCAGCAGGCGCCCGTGCCGCTGAGCGATATCACCGGCCCCTTTTTCGTATGTGGGATCCGGGAGTCGAACTCGGGCCCTCGCGCTTGCAAGGCAGGCGCTTATGCCGCTGAGCCATCTCACCGGCCCAAGACATTCTGTCTATGCTTATATTTTACATATAATCTTAAGAAAAGTGATGTGATAATTTTAAAGAGGCTGAGCAATGTGCTCAAGTTTCTGATCCATCTCATCTCCTGCATGTAAATACATATATAATTTAGTAATTAATAAAGATCATTAATCTGCTGCTTTTATCTTTCTCAGTAGCTACAAACTGTAGAACAAAGTAAATTATAAAGTACATATTATGCACAGTTAGGAAATAAAATAGATTCAACTAGTCACGTTATATTTTGTTCTAAAATTGTTTCCTAAAACAATATAAAAACTTGGTAAACTGCAAAGTTTAAACCTCCATTATCTCATTATATTTACTGTATCTTCAAAAGGTAGGAGATAAAAAGATTTCTTTTCTTAAACATATCTATGGCCTTAAGGCAGTTACAAGGATAAGATCTAATGAAACAACAGTTAGGGAAGAGATCCCTAAGTGCCCAGAGAAAGAGCTGCTCAGAAGCCCAATCCCCAGGTTTGCGTGGACCCCTCTGCACCTCCTGCCCTTGATAGTGACAGCCATGTGGAAAACAGAGGTCAGTGTGTGTGCATCATGAGGACAGAGTCGACTCCTTCATTTGTTCATTCAACAAACACTTATTTGCTGAGCACCTATTATGTGCTGTAAGTTTCACTAGATACCAGAGGCTCCATAAGTACTAAGATACAGGACCCCCCCAGAAAGCTTAGTTTATTTTGCGTTAGGGAAGTCGGGACAATCACAGAGATAAGGTCTGTGGGGGATTATCTTGCAGATGAAGGCTGCAATTGTGGTGCTCCACCCTGCAGTAGCAGAACACGCTGCAGCCTCTCACTTCGGACTGAGCAGAGGACGCTGCACGGTGCGACGCGCTGTGGCTGGAGTCAGCAGCGCTGCCGGTTACTTTTAGTCTTGCGGCAGCAGACAACAAGGCACACTGAATGCTTGAAGTGTTGGCCTTTTACCTTGGCAGCATGCAGATATCACTTGGTTTCTTTCTCTTCCCGTCTCTGCAATTAGAGCTAACAAATTGAATTTAATAGAAAATTAAGAGGGCTAGAAGGGCAACTCGTATTGAGGTTATTTAATAAATATGATTAAGAATCTAGTGCTGCTAGCACAGAAAGTTCTGCTTGAAGCTGAGTGTGTGAAATTAAGAAAAGGTGCTGGGGAAAACGAGGAGGTCAAGAGGTCTCCAGACCAGCAACCCTTGTCCAAATGAAATAAAGACCCAGGCAGGCGCTGTGAGCTAACTTGATTCCCAGAGCACCCGCGAGGTCACGGGCTTGCTCTCATCCTGCCAAGTCTCTCTGCAGACTGAACTCCCTCTGAACCTGATGAAAACTTGGGAAGAACAGATCAGTGTACAGCAAGAAGCAGAGTTTTGCTTGAGTCCCAGCCTCTCCATCTCCCACAGTCAATCTGTTCAGTTACCTCCGCACGGTCACCTTCAACTGCTTAAACCTGCCCCACCAAGCCATAAGTCAGTGCACCAACCAGTTAAACTCAAGGCTTTTTTCATTTTCCTTGTGTTCACCTTTATTATTTTTATTTTTGATTGACACATAATAATTGTACCCACTCGGGGATATAACATGATGTTTCAGATTCATGCCTACATTTTAATGATCAGCACAGGGTGATTAGCACATTCATCACCTTAAATGTTTATCATTTCTTTATAGACAGTACAGCTGAAATCTGCTTTTCAAGGTGTTTTGAGACGTCCCTGTGTTATTGTTAACTGTACCCACCATGCTGTCCGGTGGAACACCAGAACTTGTCTCTCTATCTGACATGGTGCCCGGTGCCCAAGCACTTGCCCAACAGGCATTGAATGCCATTGCCTGGATTCGTCTTCACCCTGGTGAACAGTGCATTGTGTTCATTGTGAACAGTGATGTCAGCAGCCAAAGGGGACATGCAGAAGAGGAACAGCAAATACGGCACTCAGAGAGTAACTTTATAGACACGAAGAGTCTCAGCTCCTCTCCTCCTGACTTCTTCTTACCTTGTCCAGGTTCACAGTTGCCAACACCTGCAACAATAAGCTTGAAAGCCCTCTCCAGTGATCTTCTGTGGGGAGTTTTGCTTTTTTAATGAACATGGCTTCAGAGCAAGCAGCCAAAGAATGCAGCTCTTCACTCTTGGGTGGCTCCAAAAGTGTGACACATCATCTGGGCCTTGGTTTCCCCATGTGACAAAGCGAGAAGTTGAATCGTGTTCTGAGAGTCTGTGGTTATGAGGCAGGAGCCTTGTTAGCAATCCACAGAGGGATAGGATGCAAGGTATAGGCGAGGAGGAAGAAATGTTTGAGCTCAGAGAAAAGAATGTCATGCCACTCATGTAAGGCTTGAAGATGTAATTCAAAGTCAGACAGGACAGTAACATAGAACTAGAAAACTCCATGATTGGCTAGTATTCACTAACTCAAAATTATCGTGAACAGATTTCAGCAGATAAGGCGATCTTTTTCCCTTCAGTGGTCTGGGCTGAAGAAATGAACTGAACATCTCTCAAAGGCATGTAGTTGATTGGAAGCACAATGACAGTTGGATCCCTGCGTACTTTTCCTTAATTAGGATGGGAGACAGCTGCTGATGTTCTTCAACTTTTGGAAACCAAGAAGTTAGAAGCACAAATTTATATACTGTAACTGATGCTTCTGGCATAACATTCTTGCAAATCTGATAGGAAAATGCCATAGCCTGTCACTGAAAATGGTCGTGTTCCTGAAGAGGGTCTCTCCAAGGAGGAATTTTAAGAAAACAGTAGCATTGTTAGAGAGTGCAACTGAGAGGACCATGTATTCTATTTCTGACAACACACCACATCTCAGAGAGGCCATAGTTCTACAAAGCAATTTAGGGCATTTCAGGGTCAGTATCCCACTGCTGCATTCAGTAGGGAATTTTCACCTGTTCTTCAGTCATATATTTTAAGTTAAACTAGGTCTTACAAGATGCATCGGTTCTGATAAGTGGAAGGGTTAGAGAAAATTGATCTTTTCAAAGTAAAAGAAATCAGAAGAGCTCAGATAAGCTTGTGTGAAATTGCTTGAAGCACTTCCCTGGTTGAAAGCCAGCTTGAGGGGTCAGCAAGTACAAAGATTGGATTCTGATTTATTAAAACAACTCTGGGGGACCGGGGATATAACTCAGCGGCACAGCAACTGCCTGGCAAGTGCGAAGTCCTGAGTTCGATACCTGGTACCCAAAAAAAAACCAACTCTGGGAACAATGATGAGGAGGATGGAAAGGGGAAACAGAAAATGAGAAAATGGGGATGATTGTGATAACTAGATGTGAAAAATATAAGTCACAAAGTGACAAGGGTGGGGTGGATGGAGGACATAGGCCAGGGAATGATCACCCACACTTGGTGTCTCAGGACACAAGGATGGAAGAAGACAGAAGTCAGAGATGACATTCATGTTTCTGCATAAACAATGGTGTGCCACCAATCCAGGCATGGAAAACAGGAAGAGAAGTGAATGAAGAGTGGCCAGGTAGTAAGTTCCATTCCTGCTACACTGTGACGCAGGTATGGGGACCACCAAAGTGGAAAGGTCCAGTCGGCACTGGAGACCAAGACGCGATGCCCAGACTGCAGTTCCACATGCAGAACAGACAAGGGGGTCACTCCCAAGGCGGTGTAAAGCCCTGGGGACCAGCTGATGGCTCAGGGAGAGAGTACAGAACAAGGCCAGAAAGGAACAATCAAGGGACTCTAATGTTTAAGGGATAGGCAGTGCATTTAAAGTCAGAAGAGACAGGAAACACGGGCAGCTGGTGGAATCAGGAAATAGGCACATGCAAGTAAAGAGTGTGAATGAAGGCAGAGCAGGACAGACAAGGCCACCAATCAAGAGGCTGGGTTGTGGGCATGGCATGAAACATCTCAAAAGCAAAGGTAACCCAGTAGTAGTCCCATGAGGGTCAGTCCAGGAGTTGCTGCTGTCCTGATATTGCGACTGCTTTCCATGCATCTCCCGTCCTGGCCTCCTCCCTTCAGTCTGGGGTATGCCTGGGAGTGCAGGGCACTGGGAAGGAAACATGGGCGAGGAAAGTCATTCTTAGGCAGAAAACTGTTCTGAGACGATGATGGGAGAGGCACCCACTGCCTCAGATGAGGGACACTGGGGGACTTTGCAAAAGGAAGTGATAAATGAATTGTGTTTTAAAGAAAAAGTAAAAATGAGCCTTAGGAAAAAGAAAAGATTTAAAGGACACCTTGCCTGCTATCTCTCTCTCTCTCAGGTAAATTATCTGCAGCACCATGTCTCATGGTGTAAAAGCTTGATTATTACCTCTACGTGGCCGTATGGCTTATTCGCTCATTGAAACTGCACTCTGTCAGACTAGATTTTGGAGTTCCCAAGCCTTTCATAGAGTGTGGGTGAAATCTGTTCTAGTGGCTTTCGTGTAAGTTCCTAAAATGACCCAGTACCCTTCGATTTCCTTGGCCATGCTCCTGGGCATGGAGCCTTTACTAACCACCCAAGGACTTGTACAGGTCCACATGGTGGCTCAGTTTCTAACTTAGAATAAATTTATTAACTGAATTTTGACTACTTCAAAATTTTTCTTTTTTCTTACTAAAAATAAATAACAATACAGAAGTTTGAGTGTATTTTTATGTTATACTACTTATATAACTAAGTGTTAAAAATTTATGAAATAAAATTAAGTAGACAATAATTTTTAAAATATGCTATTGACAGTTTATGTCATGAACTCTCAAATCCCAATATAGTATTTCTTAAAACTTTAGAAACTTTGGGACTAAAGAAAGTGTCCTCCATTTGGGCACATACGGAAATACAGAAGAACGCAAGAACTGGCAATTTTGCTGTCTAAAGAGATTAACTTGTAGCTGGGCAACTATGATGTTTATGCCCATTATCCTCATTATTGCAGAAGACCTGCAGTTTGCAAGAGCCACACATACTGGCCTCAGAATTTCTGTGATTATTTTAATGATATTATTTGGATCACATAAAATTAAACTAAAAGCTTTCCTTTTTCTGCCTTTTTTCCTTTTGCCCTAGTTACATGACAGAAAATTAGTCAGCATCTACTTAGAAACACACATCTATCAAAATCTTAAAACTGTCACCCAGTGTTTAAATGCTGTAGTTTGACAGCTTCTGATTTTCAAGTAATATGTGATAAGAAATGTCTAATCAGAAACACTCAAAGTAGACTAAAGTAACGGCATGAGGAAATAGCATAACTTCATCCAAGTTACCTCTGTGACCATTTTCATGGTTTGTAGGAATAATTCATTCCACTCATAATTCAAAGCCTTTGTATATCAAAGCAGAGAGAGAGAGGAACCAGTTGTAGTTGTGTGACCTGTGGCGTGATATACTATTGGTACTGCAAGACATTGCTCATTTATCAAATTAAAATTTCCTAGAAATGTTTGCTCATCTTGGAGAACACTCACACACCACGTTACACAATCCAAGGTTGGACTGCAATTTTAAAGTTATTATCTTGACAAGTGGACAAACCCACTTCTGCTCTCAGCCCTTCATTGGAGGGGACCCTCTAGGCAGGGAGCTTCCTAGGTCCACAGGGAGTGGGAACCAGACAGAAATGGGGCTCTTGTCTCTCACTCTCTCCCTGGCCTTTACATCCAGGTGAAGTCAATTTAAAGCTAGTCTTAGAGCAATAACAAGAAAATACCGTAATAAGCATCCTGTAGTGTTCCCTACCATTGGAACAGGCGATCAACATGTTCTCTCTGCTAAAGGCTAGGGAGTTGTTATGGGTTGTGTCTAGATGTTCCTCCAAAGCCTCATGCGCTAATAGGCGGGGCTTTTGAGATGACGGGATCATGGGTGTGACACTGGGTTATGGGTGTGATAACTGGACTAGCCCCTGGTTTGATTAGTGTAGTCTGGGTGTGGCTGGATGGATTACTGAAGACAAGAGGGAAGACCCATCCAGGGTGTGGGTGGCTTGTACCCTGAATGGGACATAAAGGGAAAGGGAGGCTTGCTGCTTACTGCTTTTGTCTGCCTGCCTCGCCATGGACCGTTTCTGCCCTGCCCCTCTGCCATGCCTCTCTGCCATGCCACCCTGCTGTGCTGCCCTGCCTTGGAGCCAGCCAACTGTGGTCTGAAACCCCTATAAACTGTGAGCTAAACAAACCTTTCCTCCTTTAACTTTGCGTGTCAGGTATTTTGACAATGAGAAAGTAACTAAGACAAAAATCTTAGGATTTAAGCTGCTAGATTGAGTCCTACATCTTCTGAGACCCTCCAAATGATTCTCTCATTGTAGCCAGTGATACTTTCACCCCCAAATTAGCTTGATCCCATTCTCTTCTTTGCAGTAGCAGACCAGATTGGGCAGGAACTATAGACATTAATGGGAGCAAATGGAATTTCTGAAGGCTCGAGGAAGGAAGATTTCAATTTCAGAGAATAGTCCAGTTTCCCTTTACATGACTGATTTAATGCATCTATTATAACGTTTTGTTTTATTTTCACCAAAAAACAAAAAACAATTATTTCACAAAAATGGGGCCGGGGATATAGCTCAAAGGCACAAGCGCCTGCCTGGCAAGCACAAGGTCCTGAGTTCAATTCCCAGTACAAAAAAAAAAAAACACACACACAGAAAAATATAATCAACAAACAGGAAAAAAAATTTCTAAAATGCTTGGTAAAGTGTATATAGATCTTTCACTTTAATTGCAAAAATAAATTTTGGTGTGTCTATTTGCTGTTTGTGTTTATAAGTTATTTTGTCATCTTTACTAACACTATTCTAAGAGCAAATTAGATTTTAAAAACTTGACCTCTGATGTTTGCACTGTAACAAGAAGCATCACAAATAAGTTACCTTGGTCTAATTATTTTTCTTTTGCACCTAAATTCATTCACAAGCTTAGTTACAAGCTGTAAATAATTGAATTATTAAAGTAAAATTAAAAAATTAAACTTTGCATCTCTAACTGAGTTACTATGATGTCCTAGGAGAGAGGCCCAGCCTACCATGTTCAGACAAGTGTGGATGTACTTGGATAGTTTGTTTATCCTATCACTTAAAATTCTAAAGTTGGAAAAACATGAAGGTACTTTCCAATAAGCTACAACACAATACAGGCTTAGCACCCCTAATGCAAAAATCAAAAATCTATAACGCTTCAAAATTTTTGAGTTGGTGCTCAAAAAGTTTTGGGCTTTGGGACATTTCAGGTTTCAGAGTTTTGGTAGACAAACACTAAACCAGTGGAGTCTGGGCAGATATTCCTGACTCTGAAAAACTGAAATCTGAAGCACTCATGGTCCCAAGCATTTTGGATTAGGGATACTCAACCTGTTATCAAAAGTTAATTTTTAACTGAATTTTTATTTTAGTGGGACTATTTGTGGACAGGAATATTAAGATCAAAATAGATTTTGAAGCAAGACCTGTATTTAACTAATGTATAACATGGAAATTTTTCTAGATTTTGCAGGCATCATGTTCTGGAAGGTGATTTTGTCCTGCCTTGCATCCCCTGGCTGTAAGCAACAAAAGCTTTGCTCTCTGGCTCTTATTTGTAAGCATGGCCTGTGAGCCAGTTTTCATATGGAAGAACCCTGCCAATTCCTCCACGATTTCCTAAACTCTTGCATTTGGTTTCAAAGACAAAATTAGAGAAAAGTATACGTGTATATGTTGGTTGTCTCAAGTTACCACATAACAAGCAAAATGCCTCTAAGAGAGATGAAGGTGTGCTTCTCAGAACTCCAAAGTCATGTTGTTTGTGGTCTCTGCAGCTAGATCCTGAAGCGAGCACTATTCTGAAAGAGCTTCAAGTTAAACTCAGCGGGGTACTGGATGGGCTCAGCGTCACCTATGGCAAAAGGTAAGTGGCTACGGGATGATTCTGGTTTGTAGTGCCACTCCTTGAACAGCGTTTGACCCCAAGATCCACTTAACCCCAAGATTGGGTCTCAGCATCATCTCTGAAAAGTCCACAGTGACCCCACGACCTCACGGTGAGGCCCCTTCACACAGGGCACTCACCACATACTGCTCCAGTTCTCATTCACCTGTCTGCTTCCCCACTTTCCTCTGCTGAAGTCAGACCTCACACTCTGTGTGTAGTTCCAGGCTGGAGGGCTTAGCAGTGTTATGGAGAGAGTGAAGGAGGGGAGAAAAGCTCGACACTGGTGAGCAGGTGGGGCTGTGTTCACGCAGCACTACCAGGCCAGTTGCACTTGGGATAGCTGCACCTCCAGCCTATGCCACATTAAGCCAGGATTCTTGGTGTTAGGACTTAGGGACTGATTACACCTATCCATAGCCAGGAGTGTGGAATCTATGAACAATTCTACATTCTTTTCCGTTTTTTTAAAAATCAACTTAGGTTGTTTATGGTACAGCTCTAAAGAGTGTTCACCTTCGGTAAACTTCATTTTGGTCTTGTAGCAGAAAGACACCATCTCATTACCAAATGTTAAACTGCAAACCAAATACGTCTTTGAAGAGGTTCATTAATTTAATGTAGCATTGCCTGAAGAATGAATTCAATAAAGGCTGCCTTATCAGTTTAAGCTATGTATTTTGTTCTCCAAGGAGACTATAAACCTTTCTCTTAGGGTGACAAGAGTTGGAACACCTGTTGTATTTTTTGAAAGACACAACTAAGAGAGGCATTGTTGCTGCTTACTGATGCCATTTCTTCATCAGAAAGACTGAAAAGGAAAGACACCAAAAGCACCCCGCTTTTTCTCAGATGTAAGAATGCAGCAGAGTAAGGAAGAACCCACACTCAGCCTTCCATTGGTTGACATCAGTTGTGTCCCCAGTCCTGGAGCCTAGTGGCATCATCCCTGGAGCCCACTGCACAGTGCAGGGCTGAGCGGGCCAGCAGCCTACACCTCTGCTTTGTGTCCCACTGGCCCACAGGGTCTGCAGCCTCGGCCCTAACGCCCATCACCACCACCAAGGTTCTGTCTCCTTCGGGTTGGGGTGCAGAGGTTGCTCCTGGGACGCGGGGCTCACTGATTCTGACGAGGCGGCGCTTAGGGGCAGGCTGTGGCTGAGCCATGTCCAGTTTGTCTCTCTCTCATTGTGAATTCAGGGTGATTGGCAGAAAGATTGTGACTTCAGTATGAAGAGAGAGCATCTGACAAAGTTAGGGGGTGGAGAAGGGGCCAGGAAGAGCTAGAAATGTTCATCACTGCATGGGAAATAAGAGGACCACACAGAATGGAAACTAGAATGTGAATAAAGAATATTTAAATTTCTTTCTATAAAATATCTGAATCATCCCAATAAGCAAATGTTCTTTGTTTTGTTTGAGGGAGGAATCTTCATGCTACGCAGGTTAAAACACGAATTCTGCTTTGGGAAATTCTGGGCCAACTTCATTTCTGAAGGCAAGAGTGCTGCTCTGTGCACATCACAGGCTCTGTTTGTCCCAGGCAGTTGCTTGAGCCTAGGCATACCCATGGTGACTTGGATCCAGTCCTTCATCCTCCTGTAAACACGGGAAAGAAGGTGGCGCTTTGTTCAATTGGGGTTATTGGAGCAAGCAGGCCCATGTCACACGCTCCTTATGACAGGAGTAATTGCTGTCCACTCGTTGCTATGGAGCATCACACACAGGGTGCATGGGAGTCCACAGCAATTCCTGCGACCATGCTGCAAAGCTAAACCAGAAAGTTAGTCTGCAGCTGCTCGAGATGTGTCTGAAGTAGCAGTTGATGGCTTTAAAAACAGCTGTATCGGTAGCTCCAAAAGTCAGTTTGGCCTGTGCCATTAACATTAAATTGTCCCTAAGCATCGTATCGTCTCTCTAGTATGAGAAACTGAAAGAGTAAATAAGATCCAAAATGTACAATAGACATGGTGAGTCAAAAAGAAACTGGTCAAAAGGAAAGAGAGACTGGAATAGGGAAAAGAAAGAAGGGAAAGGGAAAAAAATTGTATATATATATATAAGATGGTTAAGATAGATACACTACCAATTTTACTTAGTTCATTGAAGAGTAAGGTTTGTGCCAATAATGTTTGGACAATTGAATGCTAATGTCTGGTATCCTGAATAACTAACTTAAAGATAGTAATACGTAATGTATTAACCATTGTTACTCTCCTATTATGTTGTTTTGAAAATTTGTTCTTCTTTTGATTTGTTTTGTTTTTTTCTTCTCTTTAAAGTAAAAAAAAAAAAAAAAAAAAAAAAAACATTAAATTGTCCTAGGCCTGCAGCTCTTGGGGTGGCTTTTCAGGAAGCCAGAGCAGAGCCAACCCACACTTGACACTGGGTCCCTGGGTCCTGACACTCATGGGTCCCCTGCCTGGGAACTGAGGCAGCGATTTCACTGTGATGACATAAGAAAGATGCGTCTACAGATGGCCCTAAGATTTTCAAAACTGTGTCACTTAGATTTCCTGTTACTGTTTCTCCCTTCATATGTGGCTGTTTCCTTTACTAAAACCGTTAGCACCAGCAGCAGGCTGGATCAGTGAACAAAGAACTCGGGATATTTCCTAGGAATTCTGAGCCAGTTCTGCTCCTTGGGTGCTCACAGAGTCTGTTGTTACTTCCTGCATTGTTTTTTGTTTGTTTGTTTGTTCGCTTATTTGTTTATATGCGGGTACCGGGAGTCAAACTCAGGACCTCGCGCTTGCCAGGCAGGTGCTTATGCCGCTGAGCTATCTCACCGGCCCTCTTGCACTGTTTTTATTCAAGCTAACTAATAAAGACATCTTAACCAAAAAATGGATAGATAAAGAAAGATTATTAGGTAAATTTACTAAAAATTAATAAAGATAAAGGCTTTTTCAGTGAAGTGTAGATGTTGGCTTACCCAGAACTCATGCAAAAGTAGAACCCCATTGTGATTACCCTGAGGACACTTCCCGTATGTTTGATTCCACACCCAGCCAGCTTCGGATTGGAGTCACAACACGGGTCCGCTTAGGAACCTACCTTTCCCATATTTGACACATAATTTCCAGACACTGTGCTCAGGCTATTCCCCACCCCAGTGAGGAGTGAGTATTGATTTGACTGTTGGTGCAAAAGAAAGTCATTATTTCTGAGGTGATTCTTACTGTAGCCAGCAGGATCATTGATGATCCTGTGGGAATCAATTAGCTAGAAGTTTCCACCACTATATGCCTTCTTTTTCTCTTACTCAAAGTATCTACTATCGTAGTCCCAATTAAATACACCACCACCATAAAGACCCACCCCATCCCTGCCTTTTCCTCCACTCCATGCTCTCCCTCCCTTCAGCCTTTTCCTGATGGAAGGCCAAAGACTGGTCTGGCCTGATAAAGGCCAAATGGTCAGGGTTTGGATTCCCCTGGGTGAATCCCCTTTGAATCCCCTCTTTCCCCTTGGAAGAGATTACTCTATTGGACCAGATAAATAGAAAGGGAACTAAGAAATGTGCCACATTTCTGGGCCAGCTGAGATCCAAATCCAAATGGAAGTCTGGAGAGGCAGGGATGGTCAAGAAAGCCCGGGAGAAGTGAGGAGCCGAAGGAGGATGGGCCAAGCACACGGTGGATGCAGCTTCAGGTCTTGAAGATATGCCCAAAATTATGGACCAATGTTTTTATAAACCTGCCTTTACAGGACTAGGAACAAGAAAAACACCCAAACTGTGATCCTTTACAATCCATTGAAAATTTCCCTTACTAGGTAAAGACAAAAATGAAACAACCTAACTAGAATATTTCATAATATAAGTAATAAAGTTCTCATCTCTGCTAAGTGAGCAAGAAGCCGTGCCTTCTCCATTTATTGATGTATTTTCAGCACCTGGGACAGGGTGAATGAGCACGCGTGGTCTAATCCATAATGTGAGCACTGTATTGAAACACTCAGCCTCTGTGTAAAATGGGGCATTTGTGCACTTGTATACTTTCCGAACAACATTAGCTCTGCAGCCACTGCATGTCCTGTGCAACAGGACTGACTTGATTCAACACTGAATGCACGCCCTCCCTCTCATCGGCACCAGTCCCAAGGCCGACCCTTCCCCACACCTCCATCCGTCCCCGCTCTCCTGCGTGGTGTTTGTGCTTGTGTGGGTAAGTGCCTTAATTGGCCCTGTTTTTGAAGACATCTTAGCAGTGACACTGAGAGTTGCCACTGTTTACATCTCTTGCTACCTGCCATTGCTGAGGGAAGAAACACCACGCTGGCCTGGGTGTAGAGAATGAGGAGACAGGCAAGATTTATTTTCCTCAGATTTACTTAAAGCCGGAGAGTGGTGAGGTGATGCAGACAGGTAGAAAGACAATCCATTGGTGCTTTCAACCACTTTTTCCTTTTTAACCCTCTATTGAGATATCATTGACATACAAAACTTGTACATATTTGAAGTGTACAACTTGATATTTTGATATACATATACATTATGGAATGATCACCATATTCCAGTTAGTTAAGATATCTATCCTCTCAGAGATATCATATATGTGTGTACTGAGAAAACTTAATATCTAGTCTCTTAGTTTTAAATAAACAATATAGTATTTAACTATTGCTCCAGGCTTTCCTGACAATACCCTTTGTCCCAGGCATAGTACCTTGTGCCAAGGTGTAGAGAGTATGTAGTACTGAAGAAGACAAAGACCCTGTTTTTATGGAGCTTGTGTTCTAGTGGGCACAATCTGCAATAATCAACAAAGTATGCAGTGTGTCAAATAATGGCAGTGTTATTAAACAGCAAAATAAACAGCAGTTAGGGAATGGAGACTAATAGGAATGTCATTTCACTTTGAGTGCTCAAGGAAGAATTTTGGAGACAGGGATGTTTGATACATGCCAAATAAATAATGGGGGACCGAGAGAGCCCTAAGAAGAAAGTCCTGCACAGAGGGAGCACACTAGTAGTATCCTCACAGCATCCCAGGGACAGCAGGGAGGCTTCTGTGGGTGGGCTGCAGGGAGCTGAGAGGAGGGTGACCTCGTTGAGGTCACCAGGGGCAGCTTCTGCAGAATTTTGTAGTCCATGAAATGCATGCTGGACTTTGTTATAGTTGGATTTTTGTTATAATTTTATTATAACTGAAGATTTTTACAAGGCAGGAGCATGATCTGGACTGTGTTCTAAAAGGACATCTATAGAGCATTACTGAGAGGTAATTAGAAAATTATTGCCTAAGTTCAAGAGAAAGATGCTGGTGGGTTGGTATCCAGTGGTATCTGACAGACAAGAGTGGTCAAAGGGTGGAAGGATCAAGCATAGTGGATGGCAATGTGGGGTTGCCAGATAAAACGCAGTTAAATTTGAATTTCACATAAGCAGTGAATAATTTTTTAGTGTAATTATGCCCCAAATATTACATGGACATACTTATCCTGAAAGATATTGACTAACTGAATCGGGCTTAAGGAGGCGCCTACCTGTGTGTTTCCTTGACAAATATGGCAGCCCGACTCCAATGGTCAGTGGTCAGATGATGGAGGAAGCGCAGCCAGTGAGGCTGGAGGGAGACCACACGGGGGAAACACAGAAACCAGATGGAGGTGTGACCCCCACCCCCGTCGGCACCTCTCCAGAGCAGCCTGTTTTCCAAACAATATTCAGAAAAGTACAAGAGCTAATACTGTCAGAGATGGTGGCTGAAGGAACCCACCCAGTTGATTCAGCCTAAAAACCATCACTTTTTCCCAATTCGCACAGAGTTTCCAAGTAGGCTTTCATTGCAGCAAAAGTTCTTTTGTAGTTGAACATTGTTTGAAAACTGGTAAATGGGAATTTATGGCATGTGAAACACGTCAGACTCCTCAGGTAGAGTTAAAACAGACCTTGGAAAAAATGTTTCCTTTTATTCCAGAATTTATATTCCTTATTTCAGTTTTCACCTTGTAATTGAAGAGTGTATAAAACAGATGAGCTTTGAACTACACCAGATGAGAGTCAACGGAAGCAGCACATCCAACAAGAACAGCGCAGCACTAGATGCAGAGATTGTGTTAAGGCCTCTCATGGACTTCTTGGACAAAACGTAAGTTTTCTACCCAATTTTATCTTTATTTAGTGCCCTAGATTCCTACATTTGACTGCTAGGGCTTTAAGAAAATGCTGTTTCCCTGTGTGTAAGATAGCCTTAGAGGAAATGTTGTAGATGCAAATGAATTCCGTGAAGAGCAGTGCATTTGATTTTTTACTAGATGGGAAAAAAATCAGGAATACTGTGTAGAGGAAGGGGAAGGAGGAGAGGAAACCCTGGGAGCCTTGGAGGTTGCTGTTGGGAGGCAGAGTGAGACTCGGGATTTCGTGCTCCTCAGGTAACATACGGTTTCGCATTCTCCTGGACATAGAAGGAGATTGAATTGAGCCAGAATATCAGATTTTGTGTCAGAAACCCGCTGAAGAAGAAAACAGCAGAAATGTGACTCACCTAATTCAGCCAATGGGCACACAGATCCCTGCCCGACTCGGCCTTTAGTGCTGATTTCCTGAGTGCCCGTCGATACCCAGCCTTCCACCAGCCTGGGCAGTGGTGAGCCAGGCAAGGGTCGAACCCTGGCCCTGGAGGAATGTCACTCACTGGAGGGAGGGTGGGCTGGGGTGTTGGCGGCCAATTCAGAGTCTTGAGCCACAAGGTGGGAGCTGGCAGCTGGCCAGCCTGCTTCTTATGTCTCCTCTCTGTCCCTGCTCTCAGAAGTTCTCATTTAGTAAAAATCTTGATACTCAAAAACTGTCAGATTTGGGAGTATTTCAGGTTTTAGCCTCAGGGATGCTCAAGTGGTAAAACCCATACAAAAACTCCAAAATCTGAGAACTCCAAAGTCTGAAACACTTCTGGCCCAGGAGTGCCAGGTAAGGGATGCTCAACCTGTACTCAGAGCCAGAACTGAAGACAGAAAAGTAAGCAATAATTTTGAATGCCTACGGAAGGCCAGTGTCATAGGGTACTTTATATATGTTATCTCATTAACTGTTGTTGCAGCAGATCAATGATTAAAGGGCCAAGATAAAAAAAAAAGAGGGCTATAAGTTCCTTTTTTTTAGTTCATGTGTGTGAGGCATAATGATTACATTCACTTGGGTAATTGGTACACGTACATGAAACATCTTAATTCTTTTTTACATCCCCACAAAGAATTAGTAGCAAGAGAGCTGGGCATAATGGCACATGCCTGTAGTAGCAGCACTCTAGGAGGATGAGAAGGAGGATTGCAAGTTGGGGCCCAGCCCAGGCAAGTTGATATCCGGTCTCAAAAAATCAAAATGTCTGGGGTGTAGCTCAGGGTGAATGCCCTGGGTTCAATCTCCAGTACTGCAACAAAACAAAAACAAAAAACAACAAGAGACTGGAAATCTTCAAGGTGGTTTTGAGAAAATCCCCCAAGAAATTGTGTTATATTTTAAATGTCTGGTTTATCTCTGTCTCCGTGAGCCTCTCTGAGTAATGCATCTCCTTTCTGCACTTTTCACCCCCTTCACGAAGATGTGGGCACTTCGTGCAGTGAGCTGGGAGCTCCATCCCCAGTAGCAGCAATGGGCAGGGCTGCAGACATGTCCCTGTTTTACCCCGTCCATGCATTGTCTGTCTACGCAGGGTAGCCCAGCACACTACATGCGCGAGCTAACCGGAAAAACAAGATTGGTTCTCACATGCAGACCTTTCGAAAGTGTACATTACACACACAGGCTTGCTGTGTCTCAGCCCATCCGAGGAACGTCAGGGAGGAGAGCGGTTGTTGCTGCTCTACTTGTTTCTACTGTTGCAGTCCGCACTGCAAATTCTCAGCAGCACACTAACAGTGCCACCCTTGAACAACGGCTTCCAAGCTAGTGGAGCTACACTGATTTCCATGGATATGCCCACGGGTGGGTCTCATCCAGGGTGGGTTTTTATGCATTTTCATATATTAGATTTCTCCCTTTGCCTTTCATATGTCATATTACTTTAAAGAGTAGTTATTTATTTATTGATTGATTGATTATTAAGATCAATTATTAATGTTAATTATGCATGTCTTTTACTATGAAAAAGCAATTCTGTCTGTCAGAACCAGAGCCGGGGTGATTGTTCCTGAGTCCAAAAATAGACAGAGTATTGAGTCATGCTTCACGGAGGCCATGAGGCTGCCCTGAACCCTGTGCTCCACTTCGGTCCTCTGTGAAGCAAGCTAAACTCCCCTCCTTATGGAGCCTCGAAGAGCCTAGTGTCATTAAAATATATCTCACAGGTGTCCACAGCCCTGCGCCTCTGCACACGCCAGGACTTCATATGCAAGCACTCTCTATGTCGCAGGGATGTTGGAAGTCGTTCTGGATAGGCATAGAAAAATGTACCCTGGCTTTGACTCTCACTCTCTAGTTCTGCTTTGTGGTGGTTAGGGTCAAGTGTCACCTTGACTGGCTTCAAGATCCACCCAGAGGATTGGAGGAGCACACTTCTGGGTATGTCATGGAGGTGTGGCTTTGGGGTCAATGTCTGGTCCCTCACCCCTTCCTCTCTGGCTCTGCTTTGGCCACTGTGAACTAAACAGCTTTGCTCTACCACACTCTTCTGCTGTGGGGCCACCTGATCATGGACTGAATCCCCTTAAGGTGTGAGCCAAACTAAACCTCTCCTCCTTTAAGGTGGATGTCAGGTATTGTGTCCAGCAATGGGAAAGCCAACTAACATGCACTTCTTTAGACAAAGTCCGTAACTTCTCTGAGTCTATTTTCTGTTTCTAAAGTGGGTATAATAACATGAGACATTTATGCAAAAGAGGTTGTACAAGGCGTCATACAAATGCTAGGTGTTGTTACATCATTATTTCACCATGATCGAAGCTTGTAATAGGATGTATACCTATTCAGCTTGATGAATTTGGGTTCTTGTTTATAACGATGTACACCTTTGTCATGTTATTAGCTCAGCACCCCCTAGCGATAAAAATGCATTTCTTGGATATTCAGTCTAGACCATAAACATGGGCCTGTGCCAGATCCATCCTGGGGTGAGGGTGAAACTCATGTATGTTGGGAGCCTTGACTTCATCACGATGAGTGGTCTGCTCACTGCCCTGTCTGGTGTGTGAAAATAGTAGTTCTGTCATGTTTCTCTGAACCCCCAAGCCAAAGCCTGGTGACAGATTGCAGAAATTGCACATGGCAGAGTAGATTTTATGTGTGAATAAAGAGGGGTCCTTTCCTTTAATTGTATATTTACTCTGTATGCTTCAAATGTTTTTCCTTCTGACTTGAAATTCCTGTCAATTTAGGAACCAATTTAAGGAAATAAATTCTCAGATTTCATTTTCTACCAAATATAGTGAATTATCTAATGTATAGAATCAGTAAATGCTTTTGATATTATGTATCTTTTTCAGTAAATGGAATTCAGCATTTTAACATTATAAAGACCTATTCAGGTATTTGAATCTCAGTAGTTACTGTGAATTTAAGGGTCAATAAAGTAACCTGATACATTGATGAGACTTAAAGACAGTGCATGTCCTATTTCAGATTAAGCCTCTCAGCCAAAATCTGTGAGAAGACAGTGCTAAAGCGAGTTTTGAAAGAGCTGTGGAAGTTAGTTCTCAACAAAATAGAAAAACAAATTGTTCTCCCTCCTCTGACAGATCAAACAGTAAGTATTTAAAATGCGGCTCACTTTGATAATCTTTATAACTGCCTTTTGTTTAAGTGAATGGTTTTGATCCAGATGAAGTACTAAATTCATCTAGGGAAAGTCTTTGGTATACAATTTCTTAACAATGACTGATCAAATTATATTTTTCTTTCCAAGTCAATTTTAAGTAGTTAATAGCAGTCACCCTTCACACTGGCTTGTCATTTGTTTATCTTTTAAAAATGAATCATCAAAGTTCACTTTGTAAGGTTATCTGCTATACTTGTAAAATTTTACTGTGAACCACAAGGAAATAGATTTAGGATGCAGGCAGGTACCACGATTCTTGCTGAACTGTTGTAGCCTTGCAGATAGATCCAACACTGTGCCCTGGAATTTTTCCCCTTCCTGTTCTGCTTCCCCGATTACTGCCCCACTTAGAGGTTAAGAGAGGAGGAAGATCTTAGTGGATCTGAAGGATGCGGTTGCATCACATGCAGGGAAATATGCGAGAACCAGGAAGATCAGTTGGCGGAGAGTTGGACGTTGGTCAAGGGCTGCACAGGGCCAGGGACTTCCGGTCACCACCTGAACCAGCAAGGAGACAGTAACCCAGCACGTGCTTGTCATGGAAGAATTGTGTTTTTCTGTGACTGACGAAGAGAAATTGATGCAAATCATGAGTAATTTTTTTTGTGTGTGTGGGTACTGGGGGTCGACCTCAGGACCTTGTCTGCCAGCAGGCGCCTATGCCGCTGAGCAATATCACCGGCCCTTTTCATCGTATGTGGGTTCCGGGAGTTGAACTCGGGCCCTCGTGCTTGCCAGGCAGGCACATACGCCGCTGAGCCATCTCACCGGCCCCAATCATGAGTAATTTTAAGCTAAAATACATGTTGACAACATTAATCATGCGTACCAGTCCATATTTATCCAGTGGAATTATATAGACCGAGACACAAAAACGACTGTTTTTCTAGATTTACTCCAGGGAATGATAAAATATAGAATACTTTGCATTTTACTGAATGCCACGAATATGCAATTTAACCAGCTATAGTCGCCATCTGTGGGAGAGCAACCCCAAGGACACACAGACATATGCGGCCTCTCTCTGCTGCAATGTGGGGCTGCGCCTCCAGCTGGCTTCCGTGGGATGGGTCAGTGGGAAGGGCGTTGGTGCCCTCTGGAAGCTGGGTTGGTTTCTGTGGCAGTTCCCTTGGTCAGAGGCTCTGGGACATAGCAGAACTGTAGCTTCGGCAGGAGTGCAGCGTGTTCTCGTGCTAGCTGTGCACAGAACTTGTGAAGGGACAGGGTAGGGGCTTCGCAGCTTCCTCTCCAGAAGCGCACCTGGCCAGGCCGCACCTGTGAACCCTACCTGCCTGTGGTCTGGCTCTCCCGCCAGCACACTGCCCCACACCCTCACTCCACTGCTCTGTTGTTGGGTTGGCTGGTTTACATCTTTAATATCCCTTGGCACCATCAGCTGTGCCCAGCTCCCCGCTGTCCATGCCGCCTCTTGAAGTAGCAATTACTATTTTTGATAGTTCTTTGGTAGCAAATTCCCATGGGCTTTGATTGCCTTGCCCACTGTTATTCCCCCCATAAACTTTATGATATTTAGTGTACCATTTTGAAGAATATGAGGCTTTTTAAGTACACCATATAAATATGTATAAATTTAAGTATATTAATTATATAACCGCACAAAGCCTGTATAACATTTCACTCTCTGTGTAAAGGCTTTCCTACAGCAGCTTGTCATCACCTGACTTTCCCCAACCATTGACATCTCCAAGTGTGAACCTGTGTCATTCATCCATTCATTCACTGACTGAGTGAATACTATTTGAGCTTCTTATGTGTACTAGGCACTGTGCTGGGTGCTGGGGATAAAATATGAGCAAAATCAGCCATGGTCACTGTTCTTGTGAATCTGGCAGTCCCTGATTCCCTAATGACTACATACTCTTCGGTAAAAAGAGAATGTGGAGAATATTAGCTCGATTTCCTTTACTTGGGAAATATTCCAAGCTGCTAATGAGTGTGGCCATGTTTGGTGGACCAGCCCCATCCTGACATTATGGGAAGGCTTACAGGGTACATCCACTGTCTTCCTGTGGCTGTGGAGAAAACGCCCAGCTGAGGGACAGAATGAGAGGACAGGTGTCCGCTGAGCGACTGGACCACATTCCAGGAAGAGTCACTCCATCTTCTCCAGCCCTACAGCTGAACACTTCTGCACATTTATTCTGGGGCAAGAGGAGTAAGAGAGTTGCCTCTGCTAAAACTAAGTCAGTCAGTAAGGATGTAAGCGTGTGCCAGTGAACCTGGCCACTGTGCCTCGGTCATTTTGTACCCACAGCTAGGACTCTCAGTGGGAGCCTGTGAGGACCATCGCACTGGCCACCTTGCAGGTCCTCTGCCCCATTCTTTCAAGTGGATGGAGAAGGATGTGGGACATAAAAGTCACAAATACATCACAGCAAACGAAGAAAACCCTCCACTGGCTACTTTCTGCTGTGACCAACACTGCAGCTGGTAAAACTGATCTTCCTTTTCTTTGTCTCTGTATGTTTCCAGGGCCCTCAGATGATTTTCATCACAGCGAAAGACCTTGGACAGTTATCCAAACTGAAGGTAAGGAGGGTGAGGGAGCTGCTGGCCCCGAGAAGCCAGGCACTAACGCAGCTCTACCGCTCTCTTCCTCTCCTAGTAACGGGCCAGGAAGGATGGTCCTCTCCTCCTCTCCTAGTAATGGATGCCTGTGATCTCACAACCTGCTCTAAGTATTTTAACTTTGCACTGCAGCCATCAGTGTGGTTGCTTTTGGAGCAAATTAGAGCACATACTTTCTTTCATATGTGAACAAAGGCAGAATGGAGCATTGCATAGAAATCCAGCAAAGTCTAGAAAAGCCCTAAGTCAGAAAGCATGACACAGAAAACGGCAACTCTCATCCCAGCAGGCAATGAACGTGTGGATGTGTTCAGCCCAATCTTTAATAATGAGCACTTTGGATTCCCAAAACTTGGAGCTTACTGTATGTAGAACCCTCAGTCCTATAGATTTCAGCTAGGAACTTGGTCACAACTACCCTGTTTAACCCACTAGAATACAGCTAAGGGGAGGAGCTCCAGACACAGATGACCCTGGTTGTATTTTCCACACGATGTGACATTGGCCACAGCATTCAGCCACTCCAGTTTTTAGATGTGGCATCTGTAGGAAGCAGAAAATGTTGGCAGTTGGTTTGTGGCTCCTGTGAGAACAAGGAAGATAAAGCATCCACTAACTTTGCTGGGCAACTGCAAAGGACACCACCTGCCACTGGCACAGGGGGCCATCCCTGGCCAGCTGTGGCCCAGTTAGTACCCTGGGTACCCTCTCCTACCTGCAGCACAATGGGGAGCATCATTTGCATAATCACTTACCGAGGTGAAATAGGCATCTATGATTTTAGTGTCCTGCTTTATCATCTATATCACCTCCTTCCTCAGAAAGAACTGCATAATCATCATCCATCTACAGGACAGAGCTGTCATTCAGAATTCTCACAGGTGTCCAGTGCTGTTGGTGGTTAATTGAGGAGATAAGGCTGAGGCAGGAGGATCACAAGTTCCAGCCCAGCCTGCACAATTTAGCAACTTAGTCAAATCCTCCATCAAAGTAAAAAATAAAACAATAGAAAAGGGCTGGAGAGGTAGCTCATTGCGAAGGTATGAAGGTCCTGGGTTCAAAAATAAACAAAAGACAGCACTAGCCAACTGTTGTTTTGGAGCCTGGATTTCTGACATTTCTCCCTTTTACCGTCTTCCTGAAATTTCTGGACCCCATCTTGGAAAGCGGATTTAGACAGAGCTGAGGTTTCTCCCACAGCCATGAAGGCAAGGCAGCATGGAGCTCGGTATGGAAGGAGCAGCCTCTGAGCATGTGCCAAGCACTGCGTGACACAAGGACACACCCAATGGCTCCTGAGCTGAAGTAACAGCAGCCCGCACAGCACACTTGAACCTCACCAGAACCTCCCAGTCTGGGTCTCCAGCTTCCACGGGCATCACTGCAGCCCCACCCTGAGCTGGGCTGCAGATGCCACGTCCGCACCCAGGACCTGAGGGGACAGAGACCCCCAGAGGGTGTGTACCTTCCAGTGGGAACATACATCCACAGGAGACAAACAGCGCCCTTTGTTACCACCAAGATTTTTCATTTTGGTGAATTCTCTTTTTTTATTTAGTTTAAAGAGAAAAAAGATAAATAAACAATGAAATAGAGTTTTTTAATAAAATGGTCTAAAAAGGTTATTTCAACACACTGAAATGACCAGAAGGACTAAAAATAAAACATTGTTATCCGTAGCTGATAAGAAGATAACTCCGTTCTGGATCATATCATTCTATTATTGACCCTTGCTATTTTATGTTAAAACTGTGGGTCTATCCAGTCATCTCTACGTGAATTACAGATCTCTGAATCCTCTACAGTCATATGCAAAATATTGAAACTGCCACTGGCACAAAGAACTTTAAAATTTACAAAGCTAATTACACTTATTTTTACTAGACTGCCATTTCCTTTTTCAAAAAATTTAAACCACTTTAAAAATGCAGTGTATTAGTTTGAAAGCAGATTTGATCTGCTGGAAAGATGCTATTTGAAACTATTGTACTGATGGATAATTTCACAACTCCTACATACAAATATTAATAGATACCTACCTTACTTAAGAGAACACAAGATCAAGAAAAATACAGTAATGTGGGCAGCTACTGTAATTGTTTTTCTGCATTTGATTATGATTTAGGATTATTTCATTAAAACATTTATTCAACATATTTACATGATAATAGTAATTAGTATAGTCTGGAACTTCATAATACATGTATATTACATACACCTGGTATCACCGTTTAATGAGGTCTGATTTATTTGACATAAAAATCAAAGTAAATATGCATAAAGATGTATGGATAGCCGATACAGTATCAGAAGCCCTTGGTGAAACACCAGTGACTGTGAGTCCGTGGCCTTTCCTTTGGGTCAGTAGCCCATTGCTGCCCTTTTACCAAGACCCCCTTATTTGAGTGAGCTGTTGGTAAATCCCAGAAAATCACTCCTAGCAATAATGACATTTGCATAGCACCGCACACATCATTTATTATATATGGTGAAGAATAATGTGATTGCATTGTGTAAAAATAATCGACTGATGAAACAAGATTTCCTGGTCCTACAGTATTCCCCCTCTAGTTTAGCACCCATTTCCCCTGCTTGCTGAGTCTCGATGGCACTGAGTACTGCAGTTTAGGAGACATTAAATGATCTCCCATATTGCAGTCGGAGTCCCTGCATCACAGAAAGATACACCTTGGGCCTGTAACACGGACTGCACCTTTCCAACAATGTCCAAAGACAGTGGTTCTGTTCCCACACAGGGGCTCTTGAGGTTCACTGAAGAGTCCCGATCGGTCACCACCGATGCAAGCGTAGACCCTGAAGGATGGAGGAGCGGGTGGGATGCAGCTGATCTCCAGGACGCCGCGGTGCTCACTAATAACGGAAAGAGAAGAGGGTGGAACAGAGGCCGGGGCAGGATGGGAGCTGTGTACACTGCACAGAGAGGCTCGGCCAGGGAGCTGGTGGAGGCTGGAGCACCTCACCAGGCAGCCCATCCAAGCCACGCAGGCACACACAGAAGTCAGCACTCAGCTCTGGACAGATGCCTTCAGCCGCTCACCTGTGACAGCAGGGCACGTGCTCTGTGCTCAGTAAACGTGCGGTGCCTGTCATGGAGCAGAATGGTAGCAGTCCCAGGGTGGGAGAGTCAGGAAATGTTTGGCTTTTCTCTAGTTACTATTTTCTCCAACTTCATAACATCATTTCTCTAAATAAGCTGTGAATGATGGGTTGAGACAACACAGTGAAGAATGAAGAAAATCCATTGTAAAATAATGAAATCAGTTCTAAACTATTTAAATGATTATAAAAGATTAAAACTCCCCTCAGCCAAACCCAGTTGATTCTTGAGGCTTTTCTCTGGAGGCTGAGGAGAGGCGCTGTGTTTGCAGTAGACTGAGGGTGGCCACGGAGAGGCTGACATGCACCCCGAACCCCTTCCTCCAGGACAGACCCCAGTGTGGAAAGGCTTTGACATGTGCTTTTAGGTTTCTTCCCCTACTTTTCTAATGTTCACTTCTAGTGAAAATAAAGCCACTTCTCTGGAAAAGCACTGCTCTTTTCAAGTAGGTATTTAGCACTTCTTCCTTTGACAAAATGGATATTTATGAAATACGTAGGAAAATAATCATTCACAAGGGTACCTGTTCAAAGGAGATGTTTCAAACAGGAGACGTTGGCATTGGGGGAAGTTGACAGATCATGTTTGAAAGCGCTGACTAAATGAACGAACCTGTTTTCCAGGAGCACATGATTCGCGAGGACACCAGGGGCCTGACACCCAGGCAGTGTGCCATTATGGAGGAGGTGCTGGCCACCATCAAGGTGAGTCCTCTCACCCTCATGCATGGCCAGAGCCCCCACGCCCTGAGGCCGCAGAAGCCAAACAGTTTCCTTCCAAGGGTGGGAGGAGACACTGCCATCCCCTTATCACACCCAGAGCACACGCTCTTATGCCTGCATCCTTCATCCCTGAAAATGCACGTGACACTTCTGTTGTAACTTAGGTTTCAAAGACGGACACACATCTCCAAAACCTGATCAATCAAACAGATGGTTCAAGGAGGCTTTAGGTTAACAGAGTTTGCTTTTCTGCTTTCTATGCTAGTTGAAATGAATTTTTTTTTATGTGGGTACCAGGAGTTGAACTCAGGACCTCATGCTTGCCAGCAGGCACTTGTGCCAGTGAGCGATATCACCGGCCCTTTTTTTCTTTATGTGGGTACTGGGAGTCGAACTCAGGACCTCGCGTTTGCCAGGCAGGTGCTTATGCTGCTGAGCCATATCACCGGCCCTGAAATGAATTTTAAAATAGCATCTTTGTACTCTCTCAGTAGCACAATAGATTGATTGTATTTTCTGTTGAAAATCAAAGGCCTTGTACTGCAGACACTGAGTTCTCAGAGCCAAAAGTTGACCTGAAGCTAACAGCATGTGAGTTGAATGTATGCAATCTCAAGGTGGAGTCCCAACCTCTGCTCCAGATAATTCCTTTTGTCTGCAGACAAATAGTTCATATTTATATGTGAAAGTTTACAGTTAGAAGCATGGGTTTACCTACGAAGTCCAGACCACTCTGCTCTCTGAAGAGACTGTGCCATGCAGGGTGAGAGGCTGGGATGGCAGAGACCCTAGAGGTACCCAGGGTCACTGGAAGAGCGAGAATGGTCCCACAGAGAGAAGCAGACCTTCACTGGCACCATCATACTGGGCTCCGCACCTTCCTGGAACTGTCACTCGCAGACTTCGCTTTACAGTTTCAGCTCTGAGGCCCGTGTCTTCTGCTGCCTCAGGGCTGAAACCAAACGTGAAGACGTGAGACTCCCAGGGGATTCAGGCAGGGAGAGGACAGAAACTGAGTGCAGAGGAGCCCACAGATTCTTTTCTGGAAATGTGGTGATTTGGCAAAATAATTTTGAGAAAAATGGAAGACAAAAATACAGGGAAAGTTTGAAACTGATTCTTCCTGAAAATTATTTTGAAATATTTGAGAAAGAATGGTCTAATGTTTGCAGCAGTAATGGCTATGTCTAGGAAAGTATTAGTACAAAAAATAAAAGCTGCTGAATGTCCTCTGTGGAGGAAAATAAAGTGAAAGTTATAAATTGAGTGCAGTCCCAAGTGGACTTCACGAAGACAGTGTGTGGCTTTTGGACGGGAAGGGGCTATGCTCTGTGGAAATAGGGAGAGGAGCCAGTGTTCCCGCCCAACCTGATGTTTTTCTGAGGATCCCTGGTGAGGCCAGGAGCCCACTGCCCAGCCTGCGGCCCCCAACCCTAAGACAGACCTGATCCCAAGCAAATCCCTGATCTGCATCGCAGCCACTCAAATACCCCACGTTCCTGCTAGGTCATCTGTGAGAATTCAAATCACTCTCCACCACCGAACACTTGCCCCGTTCTCTGGGGGACAAACTACTACAGTGGACACTTGACTTGTGAACTCAATTCATTCCCAAGGGCTGATTGTAACTCAGGTTGTCGATTGAAGGCTCAGGCTCCTCTACACAGGCTTTGAAGTCTCTCTCCTATACACAGGCAGATCTCAGTGTCCTTAGAGAGACATTGGCCCAGAATTTCTCCCTTAACCCCATACAGGAAAGGATGTTGTGATGTTCCTTCCAGAACTCTTTAAGGGTTAAATCTGTACCTGAGGCCATCTGGAAGCATAAGCAGTCAGCATTTGGGTCATAACTCAATACTTTGGTCATAAGTTAAAACTAAAATTCCAGTCATAACCCAAGTTGTTCGTATGCCAGGCCAGTCGTAACTCGAGGGTCCAAGGTACCTGGTGTTCAAGGTCCAGTAGGTGAGTCCTCATCATGACCTGCTCTTCCAGAGTGAAATCCGATGCTTGTCCTCGTGAGCTCATGGTCAGGTCTCCAGTCCCCCTCATGCCTCATTTCTAGGATGCCACTGCTTTCAGGGACCTCCCTGTTAGGACAGCCTATCTGCTAGGTGACTACTTGATGCTATGGTCTGCCCCTCTGCTAGGGTTGTTATCTAACATCTGCATTCTACAGCCTCCGTGGTTGCTTTGGGACAGCCCAGTCTCCCTTCAGCTTGTCTGCCTCAAGATTTGCCCCAGAACTGCAACTGTCCTACCACGCATGAATTCTGGTGATGACTTTGGGGAAATTCAGGAGGAGGAGCATTCCTTAGAAGAGTTGTTTTCCAAGCACTGGAGACTCAGTGTCTGCCTGGAGCCTGAATTACAAGGAGAATGCTATAATTCGAGCAGACCCCTCCTGAGAAAGAAAGATGCTCGAGACCAAAGCAACCAGTGCTGCCTGGCTAATTCCTCTTTAGCTCAATTAACCAAACAAGCTGGAATTGAGAAAGAGAGAAATGAAGGAGAGTGCTGCAGAGTTTGTAGAACACACTCAAGAGTGTGTGCACTCGTCAAATCCTTCTCAGGTCTGCATCCTCTCACCAAATCCATGTAAACAGCTTGCATGTGAGATAGGACAAGAGCAATTGTCCACATTTTGCAGACAAGAAAGCTGAAGGCAAGGACACTTAGGTTTTGTCCATAACCACAGTGCTATAAGTAATTTGCAGAGCCAAGAAAGGACCCCCGACTCTGAAGCCATTTCTCATTGCTTATTATTCTACTAACTGTTTACAAAGTGAAAGTAAAATACAGCAGGCCAAAATGGATCATGCTGCATCAGAAAATTTTGATTACTTCAATTATTTTCTAATTGTTGAAAAACAACTTAAAGTTTTCCCATTGCTATACAAGTATTGATGAAAATATTAATTCTCTGAGACAATAAAATGTAACTGAGCTGCAGCCTCGCAGAGTTCCAATTCTAAGCTAGGAGTATAGACCATGGCACAAACAACAGGAACTGTGATCATGGCTGGCTGGACTTGGACCCATTTCATTCACCTGCTGAACAGCTAAACTGGTGGTGTTTGAAAGCAAAAGGAGTAGGGTGACAGCTATGAGATACATGTCCAGCCACCTCTTTAGTGTGTGCAAGCAAGCAGAGGGCCACAAGGTGTATCAGTCAGTGTTTTACTAGAGAAATGGCTATAACACAAGATACACAAATGTATAAGAAATTACAAGATTGGCTTACGACAGTCACCCACAGAGTCAGATGAGGAAGCGTGCAGAGGGTGTCTGCACACTGGAGACTGAAGGTTTCAGTCCAAGGTGTGGAGTTCACTGCAGTGTCCGTGCAAGTCCATCTCAGGAGGCCGATGGGTCTGTGACAGAAGGCTGAAGAGTCAAGCCAGAAGGCTGAAGGATCCGAGGCAGAAGCCAAAGAGTCTGTGCTAGAAGCCAGGAGATGACATCCAAGCTGAAGGTGAAGACTGGAGCTCCTACAAAGAACAGAAGCCAGTCTGTCCTTCCTCATTTCCCCTTTATACCATCCAGGCAATGAGCTGCTCTAGGGCAGGTCCTCTACACCCTAGGGTGTACAGCCCACCAGTTCAGGAAGACTCAGGCCAATGCAGGAGGTGCTGAAATGTGGGTTTCTTCCAATAGGAAATGAGATCTTCTCCCAGAAGCAGCCAGTCTGGCTTGAGCATGAACCCAAAGACTAAGACAAATTCTTAAATCTGAACAATCCTCAAAATACTTCATGATGAAGTTTGAAATACACAGAATAATACTATTCTGTGTATTATTCCCGCAGACCTCTTGCTATGTGAACCTGAATACGCATGCTGCAAGATCTGGTGTAGATGCATGTGACATCAGGGAGTGGCCACACTGAACTTCCTCTAAAAATAATAAACACGTAGATCCCAGCCCTCTAGAAATCTGTAATTCTTAGTATAAAGGATTTTAACCTAAACATGAATTCAAATATAGCTTTGGAAGTTACTTTTTCTCTTCTTATTCACCATTTCTTATACACAAGATTCTGGGAAAATAGCTGAAGATGGTTTTGAACCACATCTCATGTCTCTGAATTTCTCACCCTGCCTGAGGTCTGGTCCCTTCCTGCTATTATCCAACTTCAGCAGCTGCCTCTCAGCATCTTTTTAAAATCATCACAAGTAAAGTTTTTGCATTATTTAAAATTCAGCTCGTTGGCAAAACTAAATAACCAGCTCGTTTGCAGTACTGCAATTCAAAAATCATTTGGCAGCTTACTGTACATAGAAATAGTGAGTAATGAGGAGGCAGACAGAGAGGAGAAGTCCTAGGAATAAAACATGCACAATCGATAAAATGAAGGAATTTTGGATGATGTGCTGAGGAATTCCGAAAGAGCATTGAATGTTCTGTGGGTGTCTGGGGGAGTCTTCCCCCAGGAGGAACATCTGGTGACTGTGAGGCTGAAGAGAAAGGCCACAGGAGTCACGTGAGGGACAGCATCGGTCAGCCTGGGAACTTCCCCTGTCCAGAGTGAGGAGCGATCACCCTGGCCTCGGCAGGGAGAGAGGGCGTGAGAGGGCCTGAGACGGGAGCTGGTCGCTGAGGCTGAGCACCGGGGAAGACTCGACAGAAGGGAAACGCTGAAACGTGCTCCGGGGAGCGGCTCCCTGACGCAGCGTGCAGAAGAGCACTTCGGGGCAGCCAGCCTAACTTCTCAGTGTCTGTCAGACGCTCTCTAATAACTGGACGTGGCTGCTGGCAGCCACGCTGGCATCTAAACTTGCGAGGTGAACTGTCTGCGTGGATTTGCTGAAAGTATAATGCCAGTGTTGGAAGCAAGAGTGAGGATGGGAAACTGCTACCAAAACTGTAGAGAAAACCGAAAGGGACTTCTTGCAAGTCAGTAAAAATAGACTTTGAAAGATAAACAGTGTATGACTATATGAAGCGTTACAAGAATTTTGAGAATTTTGTTTGGATTGTAGAAAGAATGGCTTGCTAAGCATGCAGATGGTATTTATCCTGATTTTTTACTTAGCAGTATTCTCTTCATCTCAAAAATCACAGGTCTAAAGTGCTTTATTTTCTGTAGTTTCATGAAGAATAAGAGGATCAGGATAAAAATCTCATTATTTTTCAGATAAAGAAAATGATGCTTTGTAACAGCTCTTTCCAGTTCCCACTCAGATTGTAGTAGAAACCCATGAATTAAAGTGAGAAGAGCAGAAGCCTTCACCACTGTCAGGAGACGGGTGCAGATCCATGCACAATCTGGCACTTGAAACTTCATAGAGATCACACCACCACCAAGGAAGATCCAGGCCGTGGGAGATGGACAGAAGATGGCGTGCAGGCCCCTGACCTGTGGGGGTGGTAATATTACCTTCAAGATAGGAATAGAGGATTCCATGAGTTATCGAGTACAAACAACGCAGCTCCTGTCACATAGAACACTCTTCACAAGCATTCACTTTCCATCCCCGCAGACTGCCTTGCGTCCCAGGACCCTCTTTTGCACATTCCTCACTCGGTGATCAGCATGAACGTGAGGATCTCGGGAACAGAGGCCCGTTTATCCATACGCGCTCACCCACCACCCCAGACTCCCAAGATTGATTTGCAGTCACGTTGTGCCCCCCCAGTGATAACGTCAAGCTTTGCCTCAGCAGCAAGTTTGTGAAGCAAGCTTTCTGCCTTTGTGTGTCCTCGTCCTTGTGAGATGTCAGCCTGGGCAGGTCTAGCGCCCCATGGACACCCCTCTCCTGTATGACCCGGACACCTGACTCCTCCACCTCCTCCCCTGAGACACTGAGAATTCCCTTCCTGAGGAGGAAACGATATGCACCCTGCCGACTCTTCTCTGCGGGTTTGTACCGCCTACACAGAGCCTCAAGCAGACCATGTATGTGCACTGGGAGTCTCGGATTCTGCTGCAGGTCCCCGGAAGCAGTAGGAAACTGAGTCCTGGCCTTTTGTTCAGAGCCAGTGGAAAGTAATCCATCCCACGGGATGCATCCAGAAGCTTCAAAGCCCCACACTTCGATTCCCCACAGCGTGTGATTTCCTTCTGGCCTGTAACTCACTGTAACGAGTGGAGATAACCGAGCAGCGTGAGCCCTGGCAGTGGGATGTGTTCGATACTGAAGACTTCCCTCCTACACATTCTTCATCCCAAGCACAATGAAAACTCCCCTTTCCTGTTTCTTGGGTCCCTTGCAAAGAGTCTGAACCAAGTGTGGAACCCTCAATGCCAAGGCCCAGGCGGGACTGAGCCCTTGCCTCTGGCCCCCTGGGCCACGTGACAGTGGACAACGCTGGCAGTTCCGATGCCGCACAGCACCAGGCTTTGTAAACTGGCACCTGGGAGTTTGCATTTGCGGAGCTGCAGCTGTCTATTCCCTGTTGTCTACGTCCACTGAGCAGGCAGCTTCTGTTCTTAGCACCTTAGTTTACTCTCCGACACTGCTCCCCTCGGTCTGAGATTCTGTTTTGCTGCCTCTCCTGTTATAAAATGCACTCAAGAGACAAAAGCATCAATTCTGCGGGTACAGATCTTCCGTTCACCAAACATCCCGGTGGAGCCTTTCACGGAATGACTCGGAAGACCGGCTCAGAAGGAGGAAGTCAGTTGAGTATTCCGACCTGCAGCTCCAGGGAGACCCTTGGGCTCCACCCAGGAACAAAGTCAGACCTTATTTTTGTTTTCACTTTGTGATTAGTCCCCCATGTCCCAGAGACCTACAGGGTAATGGCCAAGTGGAAAAACACATCTTCCTCTAGGTACTAGGAAGACTCAAGGATAAGTAGATAATTTATGCCTTTATAGCTTAACTCTTGTCCAGTCTTCCATAAAGTCTTCTCTTGCCTTAGAAATCTCCCTTACATAGTCAGCCACATTCTTCTTTTCCAGGGTTTCCAAAGTCATACTCAAAGTCGTATTCTTTTCTAGGGTTTCCAAGGTCATATTCCATGGTATCCCCCAAATTGTGGACAGATGTCCAGTGGTATAGGTGTCCTGCAGCCAGATAATCTTAGAAACCGGGGATATTGATGAAGGCTGGACAGCTTTCTTTTCCACCGTGGGTCGGGGCCTTTGTCATGTGACTAAGCCCTGAATCTCTCTAGAGAACAGTGTCCACACTCACCTGCTGTGGACCGCATCTGCCCAGCCGGGACAGGGGGTTTCCCGGCAGCACAGTTTAGGGATGAGGATGGGATAGCGATAGCACACAGAGCTTCTCGAAACTACATCAGGGGAAGACACTGTGAGGACCTCAGGTCTCCCCTTTCTCCCCACTGCTGAGACCCGGGTTTCTCTTGGTGACTTAGCAGAATTGTCCTCATCTGTCACTGTGGTACATTTTCCAGAGGCTGCTGAAGTGAAGAACAGCGGCACTGACCAATACACACCAAGGGCGTCACTGTCCTGGAAGCTTTTATGAACCCCTTGCTCATGAAACCACCTGTCTCGAACCTCCAAAGTGTGTTAGAGTCCCTTCTGCCACGTGGTTGTACTCCCCACAAGACGATAACCTTCCGACAACCGCTGCATCTCCTCCCTGTGGGTTTCCTCAGCGTCTGCTGTGAGAGGCAGCAGAGAGCAGGTGGGAGAGTGATGCTGTCCCTGATGCTGTCCAGGTGACCCCGGGGCCCACGGCCCTGTCCTCAACCACTGGACCCTAACAGCCGGGTTATCCTTACCAGTGCTGTCACCTGTGCAACTTCACACACACTGGGAAAGAATGGTTTTTTAAAAGAACATAACAGGGCAATTATAAAACATGTCAAAATGTTATTTAGCCCATCAATGAGTGACAGAGCCAGTAAGATGTTGCAACTGGCTCATAGGAGAGGTCCAAGAACTACACATGTATAAGCAATAAGTGAAGCTAAAATAAATTTACAAACACAGGCAAAACAGATCTACCTGCAGAGCCAAAATCAGTCACATTCCACCAGAAGTAATTGATTTGCATTTCTATGGGCAAAAATCATCCACATTATTAGCTGTTTTCTACAATTCACAGTTGTTAAACAGTTCAAAGACAATGAAAAGTGAAAATAACACTATGGGTACAGTGGACAGATCATCCACTAAACATTTTTGCCCCTTTCTCCTGAGAAGTACAGAGCCCACTTTATCCCACCTCTTTTGCCTTCCTGTACAGTCTTCTAACACATGTGCTTAGGTCGGCTAACATCCAGCTGACCTGAGACCCACATACCGATTTCCCTCCCTTCCCCTCCCTCCCCCGCCCTCTCCCCTTCGCAAACTCTTTCCTTTTCCTGGCTCCATCTATGCCGGCATCTTGTCTTGGGGTGGCCGTCCCTTCTGGTGGCACCTGGGTTCACCATGGAAACAACCTCCAGAGTGCACCCAGCTCTCTTGTGAGGATGAAGAGTTAAGACCAGGCTAAACCTCCCCCCTCCATACATCCATTTAATAATTTTCCACTCATATATATTGTATGTTTCTTGAAGAAAAGAACTCATTTTTTCATCCATCAAGGCACTTGCAACAATTCTGGACTCCTGGTCCTCAGTGATTATTGTCTATGTGTGAAAATATCTTAACATTTTTACAAGAAGGACAAAATGAGAAACTATTTTCAACATTATTTTTTTGCTTCCTCCTAAGGAATAAGGAGAGGCTTTTCCTTTCTGCTTGCCTCCTCCCCATAGCCATTGCCACAGTTTGCATTTCCACAGTGCATGCAGCTGGCATCCACGAGGACAATCTCCTGTGACCACAGATCTTTTCTCTGGGGAGGAGACTGCAGCGGTGGCATCTCTCAAATGGCTGCTTCTGTTACTTGCCTCCTCCGGGTCACATCCTGAATCTCCCCCAGCGCTGCGCTTTGAAAAAAACACTCCAGAGCTTACAGAAGCCTGAAATATTCTATTTTTTTTGTACCTCCCTTTGAACACTGAGACAATTTTGATTTTTCAGCTCATTGTTTGTCAAGAGTGCACTCATTTTGTGGGTGGGTCAGAGTCATCATTCAGACCCTCAGACCCTCCATCCTGTGCAGACGATGGGTCCCAGAGCCGCAGTGACCGAGGATTCAGCTTCTTCCAGCGCTGTGGCCCGGGAAAGAGAGAACCATTATCCAAGCATAACGGAATACAACAAATGTATTATCCTCCACAGATGTTTAGAGGAAACATTTGTGGTTCTATTGCATCTTTCTAGGCATTCTGCCTTTCCAACAGTTGTTTGTGCATAAGACAGCAAAGTGCTAACGTCTCTCGATGATCATGTTCATTGTCGGTGCGCAGGCATCTCCTCTACCTTAGGTATACACTGAAATCTTTTGAGATTGTTGGATGGCGATATCAAAAAATAAAATAGAAACCCAAACCTGCATTTTGTATTATGTTTCTCAGACCCGCAGATTCCAGGAAGTCAGTGTGGCAGATCAATTTCTGCATCTTTGTGTGACTTTGTGACTTAAGAATGCATGAGACAGAGCTGCAGGCCCCTGGCCTGGAATTTTCAACTAGTGTCTGCAAAGCTAGTGTCTGTGAAAGGCTGAGAACCTAGGTATTATTCTCCTGCCCTGAACACAGGAGTGGTGAACGGGCAGTTGACACCTGGACCTCTCATTCTGGAAGACTGCTGACCAGGGCAACGTCCTGATCCTGTTTGGGTAACCCAAGTTGGGATGAGAGGGAAAGACTTAGGCCTTCAAGAATCTCATTTCCTGAGAACCTGAGTAGATGATGACGACGGTTTAGCACTGAACAAATGCTTTGTGCCTGTGTACTTGTACCTACCGTGACTGTATTGTGTTACTTTTGAGCTTGGCTAGTTCAGTAGCAAAGCCCTTCCTCCAGTACTGCTTATATGACTTTCTTTTTCTTTTAGCAATACTTCCATGCAGGAGGAAATGGCCTGAAGAAGAACTTCTTGGAGAAGAGCCCGGATCTTCAGTCTCTGAGATACGCTCTCAGTCTCTACACCCAGAGTACAGATGCCTTGGTAAAGAAATTCATAGACACTCAGACTTCGCAGAGTAAGTAACACATCTGACCTGAGGACAGGTAAAGTGCACACCACACTGAAATTCAACCCCAGAATTACTGTAAATAGTATTAATGTTTTGGGTAAACTAAAACCTCATTAAGAATGGAGGGTTATGGTTAAAAGAGTACCAGCTGGCTATGGTGGTGCACGCTTGTAATCCCAGCACTCTGGGATGCTGAGGCAGAACTGAAAGTGCAGTCCAGCCTGGGCAACTTAATGACTTAGACCCTATCTCAAAATAAAAAATAAAAATTACTGGGGATGTAGCTCAGTGTGAAGGCTCTGGATTCCATCCCCAGTATCACAAAACATAAAACAAAACAAAACCAGAATTTAGCCTTTATTATGATTGAAAAGAACACGAACCTGATAGTTTCAAAAAGGAGGAGGAGTAAATCCTCGAGCGTCTCCCAGGGCTCTGCCATCTGCGCACTCATCAGCCAGGGTCCCTGGGAGAGGCTTCCTCCTTAGCGCCTTCTCACTTCCTCAGCGGTGTTTCCAGGCTGGCTGCCCAGGGCCCTTTCCCCCAAGCGCTTGTCTCAGTCTCTAAGTTGGGAGAACCCAGCATCAAGAGGCTGAGGCGTGGGAAGCCAGGTTCTGTTCCACAGGTCCAGGTCCTGTCCTAGGCTCGCAGCACTGGGTGCACGGCTCTCCAGTAACAGGGACCCAGAACGAGGGCCCACTACTTGCACTCTTTCCCCATGTTTCCTTAAACTAGGAGTAGAGGGCTATTAATGAAATTTTATTTTTCTTTTCCTTTCTTTTTAAAAAATTGTCTTTCACGTCCCTATTTTCTATTTTTCCTTGTCTCTGCTAGATTAACTGTAGTATTATATGTAAGAAAAAAGTCAATTACTGCTAATTAAATTCTTTCTTTTGGCTATGTTCAGGCTGAATTTAACTTATTCATAAATGCACTTTTAAGTATGGAAAATCTTATTGTATTTTGCTCAGTTAGTCTTTGTTTTCTTCCTCTCCTACTTTTTTGGGTCATTTCCCTCCGATTTTTACCTTTCTTTCCTCCTTCTTAGTTCTTCTCCTGGAATAGAGTTAGAGTCATCTTATTCCCTAGTTGTAAAAAAATAAACAATACAGAGAAAGAAAGAAAAAGAAAAGAACCGAAGGTCTTTCAAGTCCCATTATGAGCCACAGGGTTCAAACAAGAGCTACATATTAGAAAAGCAGTGTCTTCTTTTCCCATTTCAAGCATTGGAAAATGTAATTCAGAATTGATGCAGAAGTCATTTGTAGCTTGTGTGGAGCTGAGCTCAGTGCATGAAAGCAATGTATTTACCATTTCAGCATGGCACTGCCCACCCTGAAGCTCGATTTTAGCCTGCACTGGTGTAACAGTACTCACCCGCATCTCCTCCGAACCGTCTCATGCCTGCAGGACGGTTCCAAGCTGAACAGGGCCTTATATATGCAGTGGTTTTTCCCCCAGTGGACATGTGGCAGCAACCTGGAGAGACTGGTTGTCTGGAGTGATGGTCACATTACTGGGATGTCGTGGGTAGAGCCCAGGGATGCTGCCAGACACCCTGTGGTGTGCACAACAGCCCTGGAACAGCAACAACAATGTATCTTGGAAATGGCAGCAGTGGGAAGCTGAGCCATGAGAAGTGATGTGTGTTAGGCAGTTTCCTGTCCCTGGGACAAAATACCTGAAACTCACAACTTACGGGAGGGAGGTTTATTTTGGCTCATGGTTTCAAAGGTTCCAGTCCATGGTCAGTCCATGGTCCAGTCCATGGTCCAGTCAGCTGGCTGTTAGGCAGGGACATCAGGGTGGAAGAGTGTGATGGAGGAAAGTTGCTCAGTATATGGCATCAGGAAGCAGAGATCAGGTGAAGAGGCAGAGAGGAAGGGCTGGGGATGGAATATAATCTTCAAGTCACCCCCGTGACCCATTTCCTCCTCCGAGGCCCCATGCATCTAGGCACATATCCGTGGTCCACACAGTAGTCCACCCAGTGGCAAGGGTGGTGGCCTCTCCAGCCAGTCTCCTCTCCAGGGTCTCTGAACCCAGACCAGCTGACCATCACAATTACCTAGCACATGCTATAAACCAGGCTGTGCTAGAAGGATGGAAATGTTGGTGTGAGGAGACAGGAAAGGAGAGAACAGAGTAGACTGGGTCATGAGTGTACAAGGAGAAAGGTGTTCCAGAGGCAGGAAGTCTCCAGCACAGTCCTACACGCACACTTAACTCTAAATTTCCAGCACAGCAAGTATCTCGACAGTATATTTTTATTAGGAAAAAGTGTTTATCTTGCTTTTAAAACAAGATGTACCAGATTAGCACCTATTTTGATCAGTATATACTATGAAATGGGTCTTAGATTTCTCTGTACCAGTCAATTTGAGATAACATTTATAAAAATTATTTTAATATTTATGATTTTTAGATAGTCTTCCTTCAAAAATTGGCTCAGTGGTTTAAATTGAACATTTAGCTTGAAAAATTATACCTTATTTTCATCGCTTCCCCAGGATGAGTTACTTAAAGCTTTAGAAACTAATGTGAAATGATTTCTTGCATCTTGATTATAATATCTATCATAAAAAAGTTTTCCTAACAGTTATTTCATTATACCAAGGGCTCTTTGAATATTTCATGCAGGAGCGTACAGTGACAAATGAACAAAATTTAAACACATTAAGTAGTTTTTTTTCCAATGGATAACACAATTTGGAATGAAGCACAGAATGATGAATTGCTCAGCTGTCCTGGGCTATATTCTGTTTCCTTATCTGGGTTCTTATTACAGCATAAGGAATGTGAATCACAAAGGCTTTGCACAGAAAAGAGATATTTAATGTCTAAGTTAAAACTCTCTTGAAAAGAAAATTAAGCTTTTATAGTTGATGACTATATGAATTAAAATGTATGAGTGAAGTAGTTTTATTCTATGATCTATCCTCTTTTTCACCTCTTCGTGGGTAAAATCTTTGAGTCCCTGCTTATTTGAAGTTTTTTACAATTTAAATCGGATCATCTTGGTCATTTTGATAACCTGGATCCTGCAGAAGTGGAGTAGAGTGGATTTTAATTTGAAACAGAAAGCAGAGAGCTGGTGATTCACATCCTGGAGTCTATGAACACATTGCACCATAATCATTACCTTGTTTGAATGTGTGTGGCATTGCTCAGTCTCATTTTATAATATAAGTGGGAAAATCTCTGACAATATCCAAAATAGTACATGAAAAATTCAAATACCACATTGTGTATATCCAAGCACACTTTTTTTCTCAGCAGTAAAATTTGAAATTCTCTCAAGTGGAAGGCTTTTAGGGTCATATTACCTGGTGAAAGCATTAATTATCCATAATTATGTTCCTCAAAATATAAGAGATGTTCCCAGAGGTAGAAAAGAAACCATTCTCTAATCGGTTCTCTGTGGAGAGGGTCTTTGCTTATCAAAACTGTGGGGAAACTTAGCATAATATATCATTGTCAAAAGAACTGGCCCTGCAATAAGGAAATGAGCTTTAGGCCCAGGCCGGGCTGACATGTACCTGGAGCCGCCCGTGGGCAGAGTGCCAAGGACATCAGCTGACTTGGGGACATCACATGAGAGCTGCTCAGATACATCAGCTTAACGCTGGCTGGGAAACGCGGTCAGAAGTGGTTCTCTCTGGCAAGTGAGCCCTTCTAAGCAGCCAGAGCTCTGCAATCCCAGCCAAAGACCTGTGTCACCATCCTGGCCCTGGGGACCTCCAGCCTAGCCAGCGCTGCCCTCTGTCACAGGAGGTTAGCACATCTCTGGAGTTGTCAGGGGAGAAATGAGGAGGCTTGAACGAGCTTTGGTCACTTGAGAGGCTGGATGTGGTCACCCATGCCACCCAAGCTGCCCGCAGGCTGCTCTATGAGGAAGGTGCATGTGGTAGTCCCAGCGTGGGCTTCTCCGCCAGTGCTGGACAAGGTCACAGTGACCTCAGGCAAATCCTCTGTGCACCCAACAAGCCATCTGCCTCTGTCCTGCTCCTCCCCACACCCACAAAGCTGCAACACCATCGCACCTCTCGGGTGAAGACACCGGGTCACGGGCAGTCAGAATGCTCGAGGAGCTGAACCACGAGGGCACGGGGAAAAACAAGGCCTCCATTCACGCACGGCATCTCAGCAGCGAAGAAACCCTGTGTGGCCGACCGGAGCCCAGGCCCAGCTTCCTTCCCACTGCTCGTGAGTCAGCCGGGGTCGGTCCTCCTCTCCACCCTGCCTTTGATTTCATGGAATCTCCCGTCCAGGCAGGAGGTGATTTTTAGGTCGATGCTTTCTGTTTCCACGTAAACAGTGAGTTAGGAACACTGCACCGCTATGTACCCAGCCAGGAGCTCCATGCTGGGTACTTGGCAGAGGTGGGTGCTAGGTGCTCCATGCTGGGTACTCCAAAGTGCAGGGTGATGAGTGCTGTGGTCACTCTCCTGAATACCCCACCCTCTCTGCAGGCTGAACAGTGTAGACCTTCGTTGCCCATGCCCCCGCCTTCGGCTTCCGGTGGGTGCAGGCCATTGGGCACCCCTAGAGTGGCAGGTGAGGTGTGGGCTCTGCCTCATTCTCCAGGCCCAGCCGTGTCCCTGGCTCTCAGTTCTGTCTTCTGAGAACTCCGTGACTCCCTCTGCCTTCTGCTGTGGGGGTGTTAGTGGCTCCACTGTCCCCTGAAGTTTCCTGGATCCCCACCTAAACCCCTACAAACAGTAGCCTCCTTACACCACTGGAATTGTAGCAGAAGATGCCTCCCCCCCAGCCAGTATACTTCAGTCTGTTAGTTGCCCGGGGAATAGTTCCGGTTACAGTTCCTGTTACTTTTGTCTCTTAGAAACGGCTGGTCACGATGTAGCTGGTCACTATGATGCATATTGTAAGAACCAATCCCCAATTGACAAGCCATTCTGCCTCTGTACTTCTGCTTGCTTATCCCATATAAGCCCTAGACCACCAGAGATTAGGGCCTGATATTCTGGGAATGATCCCGATCAGTGCCCATCGATGTAAATAAATCTGCCTGCAAATCTTGGGTGTCGTTTCGGTGTTTCTGCTTGCTGTTGCAGAATCACCCTAGTGGAATTTCTGCCTCTGCTACTGGTACCCGGCCGCAGTGAGGACAAATCTGCACAGCTTTGCTAGGTTTTCTTCCATGACACCCCTCTTCTGTGAGGGTCACCCAAGAAAAACGTCTCGGGCGGGAAATGGGCAGTCGGCATCAGATGAACGCCCTTCAGAGGGACAGACAGCGTCCAGGCTGGGGGACGCCTCATCCAGGATGCTGCCCACAGGCACGATCCCCCAGTGGGGCAGAGTACAGACCCAGCCTGGCCTTCTCCAGCAGCACTGGACCTCGCCCATCCCTGCATCCTCCTGGAAACCTGAACAGATGGAAACGGAGGAGTCATCAGTGAACCATTTGTGAAATCTTAGAGTTTTCACAGCATGGCATAAGCCGGGGTTAGCTGTACATCATGCAACAGGAACTGTCATGTTTAGTGTGCTAGCTCATGAAAACAGACATATCTCTAGCTAAGAAAGGGTGGGTTCCACTGTTTCTTTGTTCTGTTTTGGTGTGAATACTTGAACGAGTACAGTAATTTGTGCGCGGTGCTGCCTGCATTAACAACTCAGCATGTGTGTGGTTTGTGATGCAAGCTTTCATCTTGGGGCTGAGACCGGTCTCAGGTTGGGCTGTGTTCGTGTATCAGGGCCTTCGTCTTCTGCTTAGTTTTCTCTGCCACTTGCGTCTCTAAGGCTGAGCTTGGTCTAAATAACTATGAAAGTGAATAATGTATATACATTTTCAACACAAACACACCCTTGACATTTAACCCTACGTCTGGCGATATGACTCATAACCACTCACCCGGCCAGTGTCCAAAGCTCCTACGCACCTTTGCACACTCTCCCTCTCACGTGGCTCTGGACCAGCCTGCAGAGTCAGGCAGGTCTCTGGAGCATGGCTGTAATGTTTCATAATGCTCCTGGCTAGCATCCTCCTAAAGGAGTCATCACCATCGCTCCCAAGAGTGGTGGACACCATTACTGAGCTAGAGGGCAGTAAAAGAAACTGATTGGGATGAGGCTGGCAGGCAGACAGCTGGAGGCTGAGGCAGGAATGCCCTTGGGAGAGGCAGCAGGCTTGGTTGTTGGCAATAGAGACTGAGAGATTGGGCAAGCTCAAGATGGAGCTCAGTAGTAGAGCAGGTGAGTGTTGTTAAATTTCAAAAGATTTTGGTATAAGTCTTCTTTACAGGATTCCAAAACAAAGCAGCACTTACATTTGTGTGGCCATTTACAGTACAGTAGATCTTTTTTCTGGCTGCTTAATTTTCTGTACTTTCAAGCTATCCCAAAATGGTCAGGTATTTCTTGTTGAATCATAATATTCCTTTGAAAAAAGAAAATATAGAGAACACACTTTGCTATGCACAGTGAATAAGTTTAATCGATTACCAAGATGTAATTAATTCAAAGCAATAGGTTTTGAAGTCCTTCGGGAGCGTGGTTCTCATCTGTAGGCTTGAATGAACCCAATTACATTTTCTCTTCTGGATAGGAAGGATCCCCACATTGCCGTGGGAGGAGTGTCGCCTGGGGAGGGAGCCGGCAGTTGGACGCGCGTCCGCACTGCATCCGGGCGCTCTCGTTACTGACGAGGAACCGCGCGAGGAGCTGCACCGAACTCTGGCTGCACAGCGTGCTGACTGAGGTTGAGCAGGGCTGGATGGGCGACAGGTGGGCGTGTCCACGGGGCGTGGCACCGCCTTGGTAAGGGCACCTGAATACTCTTGGGTGGTTTGGTTATGCTGCTGCTTTCGACTTACCGTAGTCTGATGAGAAAGCAACCTAGAGGTTAGAATCTGTGGTTTGGTAATCTTTTGGAAATGCTGACACGTCAGAAAAGCATTCTTCAAATCACCCAGTCTAGAGAAGGACACAGTCAACTCGGGTGGCCCCGGCCCGCCCTCCCACTTGGTTTGGCTCTGGAGAACAGGTCTGGGAGGACAAACACCCGGCCACCTGCTCACACACTGCCCAACTCCCCTCCGAGGTGGGCACAGCATGGGGGCCCCTCCGGGCCCTGTAGCCTTTTTTTTTTTTTTTTTTTTTTTTTTGGTGGGTACCGGGGGTCGACCTCAGGACCTCTCGCGCCAGCAGGCACCCGTGTCGCTGAGCGATATCACCGGCCCTTTTTTCGTATGTGGGTTCCGGGAGTCGAACTCAGGCCCTCGCGCTTGCCAGGCAGGCGCTTACGCCGCTGAGCCATCTCACCGGCCCCCTGGAGCCTTTTTATTAAGAGTTTATCTTAGGAAGAGGAGGGTGAACGGTGTGCACGGGCATAGAACAGGAAGCCTTCGTCTTCAGAGCTCGGGACTGAGCCTGTGGGAGCCTGTGGCATAGAAGTTGCTCTCATGGAACAGAGCGAGTGTGGCTGCACAGTGCACACAGCAGCGTAGCAGTCTCAGCCGGCCTACGTGGCCTCTGGGAGCCTCTGGGAGCCTCCGTTTCCCTGACTGTAAAAGGGAGGGCGTGCTCATTCTGATCCTGCAGAGTGGCATCTGAGAGGCACTTGGCACCAGATGGTCTCCTCTCGGGACTGTTCATCCTCATCACAGTGTCCTCATCACCAGATGTGCTCTGTCCAGGAGTGGCTCTTCCCAAACACAATACCGAGAAAGAGGACCAGTAGGGATGGGCTGGCTGCGCAGGGCCCGCAATCCTGTGCTCCCTGCCAGCGGCACTTGCTTCCTAAGGCTCAGTGCAGCTCCAGCCATAGCTGTGGGAAGACCTGCATTATTGAGCCCTGCTGTGCACAAAGCACTGTGAGTCCCTGAGGTGTTTACAGGGACCTGCAGCCACCCCTTGCCTCCAAGAGGAGCCTGCAGGTGGCTTCTGCCAGGGGCAGCTGGAGCAGGTGGGGAAAGTCTGCAGAGGAGGAGAGATCCTCATGGCAAGATGAGCAAGAGGCTGTGGAAAGATGCAGCCTCAAGTGGCTTTCAGGGATATCTGAGGCCCAGGTGAAGAGAGGGGACAAGGATGCAGGCCAGCAAGTCCCAGATTAGGTGGGGCCGCCTGCTGCTGATCCACAGTAACTGCTCAGCTGCAAACTGCAACTGCAGGCTTTTGCTTGCTTTAAGCAGTGTGTTTATAGCCTGTAGATGAAACCATCACACTAACAAAACACAGTCAATGAAATTATTCTTTCAGCTGGGCATGCCTGTAAACCCAGAACTTGGGAGGCTGAACCAGGATGATTGCTGCAAGTTTGAGGCCAGCCTATGCTACATAGTGAGTTCAAGGCCAGCCTGAACTACATGGCGAGACCCTATCTCAAATGAAACGAAATGAAATGAAATGAAATGTTGTTCTTTCCCAAATGAAATCATGTGTTTTACAGCCTCAATGTAGATCCTTGTGAAGACCACATTAAAAATAACAACAGCAGGCAAAACTCGGATAAAGAAAGATCTATGAGAGAAACCAAAAACACTTTAATGCTTGTCAAAGTTGGAGTTCAGCCTACACACTTTCCTCATTTTTCTTCTCAGATCTTAGCTTTCACTTAAGTGGCACTGCCGTTCGGCATAAAACAGAAAACTTAGAAACTTGGTCCCTGCTTATTAGTATAAAACAGAGGAGTTGTTTTCAATTATTTTCATTTTAGTACAGAATTGCTCATGTACAGAATTCTGTAGGTCACTTAAAAGCCAGGCTCTGTGGGACCTGTCACACATACATTTGCTGTCTTGGCAGTTTTAGGGCCCACACAAGTTGCTCAGACCCAGCTATACCGGCACCTGCGGTCTGGTTAAATCTCTCCTCCCATCCATTTCCCACCCCACAGACCCAGACTGAACCCCTTTCATGCCTGCTGGCCGCAGAATCGCTGATGCCACACCAGAGTCACATGCCTGTCCCCAGCTCCGAGTTTTCCGTAAACCAGCCAATCCGCAACCCCACAGGAAAGCGGGAGGGACTGCAGCCCAGAGCCTTGCCGGCCTGATGTCATCCTACCACTTCTGGACACTCGCCGTCACCCGTCTCTGCGACCTGGGGCAGTGGCTGTGCTGTGTGTGCTCTGCTGCCTCACTCTTTGCTGGGCCTCCTCTCACGAAGCCAGTGGAAGCTGACTCTCCCCAGTCGGGCCTCCTGGGCACCAACTTCTGAACACAGAGACCTCAAGATCAAATTCGGAAAAAACCAAAATTACAAATCCCAACCGAGAGCTTGGCTGTTGACGACAATACATGTTTATAAAGCAAAGTATGTCTGATAGGCTGTGGACAGCTAGCACACTCCAGCACTAAATTGCATTGCTATCTCGCACAGTGCAGCTCTGCCTTGCTACATTTCACTTTCCATTTGAAGTCATTTAATTCCCTGGTTTATAAACACCTTGAATTTTCTTTCTCCAAAATGACAGGGTAACGATACAGCACCCCAAGCATAAGCCCCAGTGTAGAACTGAACTACACAGCGCAATCTGAGAACAGCGTGTCCTACATCATCTCAAGAGAGAAAATGGTATCAAAAGATGGGAAAACTGCCACAAGGAGATTCAAGAGTAGAGTAGATAAAGTGGAGAAGAAAAGAAGAAAGAAGAAGAGAAGAAAAGAAGAAAGTCAGCTTTTCTTTTGGAGTAAACCAGTTTGGAAATTAGCAAATAAACGTTACCGTCTGAAAGGTGCATTTAAAGATAGTGAGATCGGTGTGTCATGGGCCAGCAGTGTGGCCCACGTGTTCATTAAACAAAGCACACCTGTGACATGCAGCTGGGTCCACTAGCGTCCCAATCAGGAACACAAGACATTTGCAGATGAGCAGACTAGTCCTTGGGGTGACGTTGTGTGACTTGTAAAAGTGACAAAGATAGTGTGGCAGAACTGGGCTCAAATCCAAATTCTTCCATCTACAAGCTCAAGTTGTTTTTGGCTAACCAAAGATACTTATTTTTTCTAAACATCTGGAGCAGTGTGATGACCTTCAGAATAAAACCCATTTCAGTCTACAGTCTTCATTCCTCATCAGCAGCCCACCACTGTGTGCCTGATATGAGCAGTGCAATTAAGACGTAACAGTGGGATTTCTCATTGTGTGACTCAGGTATTAACAGATACTAACTCAGCACATGTGTTGCCTGGTACTGTACAGATTTTCTGACATGGGAAATGTTGGGGAGATATAATCAAAAACAAACTCTCCTCCCAACCCAGAGAACTTCCACACAAAGGTAGAAGAGAAAAAAAAAGTGTAATTATTGAATGAACATTAAGCTGGATGTGATGTGTGTCCCAGGTGATCCACTAAGCGACCTCAAAGACAGACAGACTCCACTCCCTTTTGCACAGCCAGGCACGCTGGACCTGCTACCTCAGCACAATGGTCACCAAGTTCATCTCAAATTCACTTAGAAGCGAGTGGCCATCTGTTAGGAGACTTTATCCATAGGAAAAAGGAAGGAATTAGTCTCGCAACTTTAATGAAAGCCCTGCTGGCGACAGAAACTGAGAAATGGGGCTGCCCTCTCCTGAGACAGCTGGAGGCAGAGCTCCCTGGTCACAGAACTACTAAGTGAGGGAGTTAGCTTTTAAAAGGACTGATGAACATTTCAAAGAGAGAAAGAGCTCGCAAGCTTTCTAAAGCGAGTGCTCTGGGAAGAGGAAGCAGGTGTTACGTTGTCACACCGCAGTCCTGACAGCCGGCCAAGCCAGACCAGGCAGCTTCACCCCCACTTCTGGGCTGAAAGCCTGAGGCTGAGGCCGGAGGGCCAGATCTGGCGAGGTCCCACCTCTGGCTCTGTCCTCCCTGGCCTTTTCCCCATATCTCCTCCTCCGAGGACTTCAGTCGTGTCTGATTCGGACATCACCAGTGTGACCTCACTGAGCCCAGATCCTACTCAAAGTCCCTGTCCCCAGACACAGTCACCTGGGGTCAGGGCTTCATGTGTGACTCCAGGGACCGGGCAGAGAGACAACTTTCAGGCCGTAACAATTAGGCTTCTCAATTTCATTTTATTTTTATTTTTAATCAACACATTATACATATTTTAGAGCTCAACATGACGTCACATACATGTGTATATGGTGTAATGATTAAAATCAGAGAAATTAGCAAATCTCTCACCTTAAAATGTATGTCTTGTGATGAGAACACTGAAAATACTCTTGCGGTATTTTGAAATGTGCAGTCATTTCTGGAAACAGCGGTGAGAGTCGTGCCCAGGAGCACCTCAGACTCTCATTCCTCCTGACTGTAGCACTGTGCCTCTCTCCAGCTGCCCCACCACCCCCTCCCCTCCCTCTGTCACTGCTGCTTATCTGTCTTATACTTCACATAGAAGTGAGGTCACAGGTGTTTTTCTATGCCTGGCGTAGTGCACTTACGTGACGTCCCCTGGTTCATCCGCGTGGTCACAAAGGAACTCATTCTTGTCATGGCTGAACAGTATTCTATTTGTCACTATGCCACGTCTTCTTGACTGGTTCCTCTGTTGATGGACACTTGTTTGATCCCTACCTTGGCAATTGTGAGCCGTGCTGCAGTGGTGCAGATGTCACTTAGACTCACCACTTAGGCTTCATTTCTTTTGGATACATGACCTGTGCAGGCTGCTGGACCACACAGAAGTTCTGCTTTTAATCGAGAACTCTTCATCCTGCAAGGGTCCCCCTTTCTCCACACCCTTGGCAGCACTTGTTAGACGGGGAAGAGGTAATACTTCAGTGTGGTTTGGGGTTGCCTTTCCCCAATGATTAGTGATGTGAGAATTTTTTTCATGAAGCATTGGCCACGTGTATGTCTTCTTTGAAAAAGTGCTCATTTTTAAATCTATTACCCATTTTTTGAGTCATTTGCTTTTTACTATTGAGTTTTAGGGGTTGCTTATATATTCTGAATGCTAATGTATGGTTTTCAGATATTTTCCCATTCCCTAGGCTGTGTCTTTGCTCTGTAGGTCTTTTTTGCCTTTGTTGCTCATGCTTTTGAGGTCTTACCCCCCAAAGTCCTGCCTAGTCTGATGTCTAGAGCTTTCCCCCGATGTTTTCTTACTATAATTTCATAGTTTCACATCTCACATTTAATCTTTAGCCCACTTTGAGTTGATTTTGATGTGTGGTGAGAGACAAGGACCTAATCTCGATCATCTGTATAGGGACATCCGCTCCCCAGCACCACTCAGGGAAGGGCCTATCCTTCCCATTGTGTGTTCTTGGTGGCTGTGAACAGAGGGAGGGATTTGTGGGCTCGACAGTGCTCTGTTGCATTGGGCTAGATGTCTGTTTTCACGTCACAACTGTGCTTTTTGACACCTGTACCTTCGTAGTATATTTTGAAGTCTGGTAAGCACAATGCCACCAGTTTTTTTGTTTTTGTGGTTCTGTACAAACTTTTAGATTGTTCCTTTTTTCAATTTCTGTGCAAAATGTCACTGGAATTTTGACGGAGATTGCACTGACTCTGAGGATCACTTGGGATAGTGTGGATATTGCACTCTGTGACTGTGCAGTATCTTCATTCATTTGTGCCCTCAGTGTCTTTCATCAGTGCCATAGAGTTTTTAGTGTAGAGGTCTTTACATCCTTGGTTAAGTTTAGTCAGGACTTTCCATGTTTTTTGGTAGCTATAAAAAGTGGTATCGTTTCCTGACTTTGCAGATAGTTCGTTACTAATGTACAGGAATGCTCCTGGCTTTTGTGTTGACTGTCAAATCCTGCTACTTGGTTGAACTTGTTTTAGGTCTCACAGCTTTGGGGAGTCTATAGAAATTTATGACAATACGTCATCTGCAAGCAGAGATGACCGACTTCCTCCTTCCAGGTGTGGAATGCATTTTATTTCTTGCCTGATTATGCTGGCTGCTACTTCCAGCACTATCTTGAAGGGGTAAAGATTGGGCACCATTATCTTGTTCAGGCCTTAGGGGAACATCTTTGACCTTTTCCAGGTTCAGTGTGGTGCTGAGGGTTTATCACAGACCACCTTTACTGTGCTGAGGTACACTCCTTCCCTACTTAAAGAGTTGTTACCGTGAAGGGTACTGGATTTTGTCAAATGCTTTTTCAGCATCTACAAAAATTATCGTATGTCTTTTTATTAATGTGTTGTGTCTCATTTATCGATGTGTGTATATTGAACCATCCTTGCATCCCTGAATGAATCCCATATGGGCACAGTTGATGATGTTTTTGTGCTGTTATATTTGGTTTGCTAATATTTTCTGCTCATCAGTGATACTGATCTATAGTTTTCTTTTTTGTTGTGTCTTCAGTTTTGGTATCATGGTAATAGTGACTTTATTGGATACATTTGGAAGTATTCTCTCCTCTTTGATGTTTTGAGATAGTTTGAGAAGTGGTACTAGTTCTTTAAATCTTTTGTAGAGTTCAGCAGTGAATCCATCGGGGAGTTCCTGACTCAGTTTCCTCAATCATATATGTGTCCTTGCTGGTGAAGGGAGTTTCCTACAGACAGCATGTGGTTGGGTCTTGGCTCTTTTTTTATTTTGTGGGTACCGGGGGTCGACCTCAGAACCTCGCGCGCCAGCAGGCGCCCGTGCCGCTGAGTGATATCACCGGCCCCTTTTTCATATGCGGGTTCCGGAAGTCAAACTCAGGACCTCGCGCTTGCCAGGCAGGTGCTTAAGCCGCTGAGCCATCTCACCGGCCCTTGGCTCTTTTTATATGTACAAGATTATTAATCAGTGAGGACTTCTGACATTTTGTTAATTGTTTCCTTGTTGTTTGTAGATCCTCTTTCTCAGTTACCTTTGTAGTTGGATAGTTTTCTGGATTGCCAAGCATCAATTCTTTTCTCTTTCTTGTGTATATATCTGCTGTCACTTTTTCCTATGTAGTTCCTAAACCCAAGGAACTTACATAAAGGATCTTATAGTCTGAGCAGACTATTTTTAAGCTGATAACAACCTACCTTTGGTCCAGACCAGTGATGATGAGCCTTTCAGAACTTTCAATGATAACAAACAGCCCGCCGCAGCACGAGTGCCGAAGGTTCACCACCACTGGTCTGGACGTTTACCTTTCCCTCCTCCTGTACATATTTTTCTCGCCTTAATTGACCTCTTTTTTATTGTTGCTCCTTAACAATTTGCTCTAAGCTCCCCAGTTTTAATTGGCACTTCCTCTTCGGGGAGTAGCTAGATCAGGTAATAGGGCGTGTATTCTGTCAGGGAAGATAAATCATAAATACATACTCACATTCGTGTGGTCATTTACCAGCAGAAGCATTAGTCAGCAGACATGGTGATGAGTAAATGGCTTGATGATAAGAGGCCACCCTACCTCTCATAGTCGGGGAGTAAACCGGGTGTTCCTCAGGATTCGGGAAGACACTGGCAAGACAGCTGTGTGGAGACAGTTACCTAGTTACTCAGTGGTGTAGCTCAGTGGGACAGACAGTGCAGGTCGTCAGTCATTAATAATTCCCCACCCCCCTTGTTAATCCAGTTATTCATTTGCTGAACATTAATCGCTTGTAGATTCGTTTACACAGCAGTATGAGTAGAAACTACCCAGGTGATTGTTTCCTTCCAGCAATCTCTAGCTACCCCATAGATTTCACGAAACTATTGGCTGGGATTTAGACTCAGACTTCAGTTACAGACTATCCTATCATGATTTTTTCATTTATTAGTGCACATTCACAGTAATAGTTACTTTTGTTGTGAGGAGTAGGTACAAGTACACAATACATCTTAATTCTTTTTTCATCCCCCATCCCTCCCCTGCCTCCCTGCCTCCCCCCTGCTCCCCAGAACTCTTGGTCCCCTTCCGTTGCATAAGCTCTATTTTCATTGTCATTGTTGTTTTGATACAAGTATTTACTCAGTGAAATGGTAGACTTCTCCCATCAGTGACCCAAGCATTTGTGACCCAAGGCACCACTGTATATACAAAAATAAAATACTTAAATAAGACTCAATTTGGACATGATTTGATGAGTAACTGAGCCTTTTTTTTTTTTAAGAAAAGAGATACTGGCTCCTCACCACATTTCAGAAGCGTAGAATTAATCCTGGACACGCAGCCTGGGTAAACCACTGCAGCCTCAGAAGGGTGGGCTCTGGCTGTGTTCTGGCTCAGGCAGGGAGAAGGCAGAGATAGAGGGCCCTTGGGCAGAGGACAGAGGAAGCTGGGGCACCTCTGGCCTGCAGTCTGCAGCTGGGTCTTCAGACCCCCTGGGTGTGAAGGGGATCTCCTCCCACAGCGGGTGTGGAGCTCCTCCTCCCCTGCCTCCCTGTGGGTCATCGGTAGCGCTGACACTCAAAGCACTGTCTGCTCGCCCACAGAGGGAGCAGTAATATGCCCTGAATTTATTTTCTCCTGTAAACTGGACTTTCTTCTGTAGATATTGTCCCATTATCAATCACCTCAAGTCCTGGGGCTGCCATTTTTAAACTCTGCAACATGAGTGGGTTGATTAACTTCGCCATGCCTCAGTCCCCTCCCATGTAAAAGGAGGGTGAGCAGATTAAATGAAGATATATATTTTCCTAGAATAATGCCTAGATAGCAAATACTTGACGAATGTTTAAATTATCTGAGACTGTTGTGTTTTCAGCTATTATTTTGCCATCAAAACTACATGGAAATATATTTCTTACTATTCACGCTGGGTATTTTTAGTGATACAGTTGCATAACATTCTCTGCAGAAATAATTCAGAATTCTTGGGCAGCTTCCACTTGTTTAATTCTTTGGCTTATTTGGACAAACTCAATTTTCCCATGACTTGCATTTGATCTTACATAGGAACACAGCCAAATAACTGAAAAGTAATTTTCTACTTGTTTTATTAGTTACTTCATCTTTCAAAGATGATTAAATGGAGTAGCCAAGATACTCACTCAATGCATAACACATATTAAGTATGAAAATGACTTTGAAATCTTTCAGCGATAGAAATGACTTTCATAGCAGTTGTCTGCCTAGGGCTTGGCTTGAGCGTTTTAACTGAATGAGTCAGTGATTTGGATCAAACCCCTGGCATAACGCAGTCTGGCTGGGTTGGACGGGGTTTAAGCTACTTAGGCTGAAACTTCAAACCAGAGAGAAGTTCAAGTTTGAGCTTAGAGGGAACATCCACAGAAAGTTGTCTTTTTCATGGCATGGAAATACTGTTAATTAGCATCTTTCCTGCCAGAAGAGCTACAGGCTTGTCCTGTGTCACAGGCTGCCACGCCTCCCTGAGGATGTCAGGTAACTCCTCCCCATGAAGAGGCTGCCCCAGAGTCCAGCAGAGTTTGGGGTTTTTAATTCTGTGGGTCCTTTTCACGTATACCTGGATGTAAAGAAAGAGTGTGGCCATGGTGCAAGCAGCAATGGCTGTAGGTTCCTAGCTTGCTCTGAGGAGTGCGTCTCCCAGACACGAGGCACAGTAGTGACTCAAGAAGGCTGCATGGGAGGAGCCACCAGGGCCGGCATGACCAGGGTAGGAGCCAGAGCCCAGGCAGCTGCAGCCGCCACCAGCGTTGCACCCACTTTGTTAGCACACATCTTCAGTGGTGTGCTATTCTTAGGAGCCAGGATTTCCTGTAGAAAGACACCAAGCCTAACCCTGACCGGCCCTCCTTCCTGCAGGGCTGGTAGGGGCTCACCTCACGTAGTCTGCAGCTTGGGGTCCTCCACATAGGAAACCTGCAGGTGTCACCATGGGAAGACAGGGAGGCCAGGCTGTTGGGGGAACAGGACTTCTCATCCCGGAAGCCTTGCAAAACGTCATCATTACAGGAAAGAATTTGATTTTGATCTTTTCATGGCCTAGAAATCTATTCCCTTACACACAATAAAAAAATATTATTTGAATGAGTAATGTATTAACACATTGTGCCAGATATATCACAGGAGACTGTAAACATTAATGCTGATTTTAAGTATCAGAAGAACAAATGTATTTTATAAATTTTTTATTCTGACTTGTAAAAATACTATTGCATGCAGCCAAAAATATAAACTGTGTTCCAATTACCTCTAATTTTCATGAAGCTTGATAATGACTGTTTTAAAATGAAGGCATTAGTGTATTTCAGAGATACAGAACTTGTCCTACTATTGGGGTAAATGTACTAAGCATCGGACCTATCTAGTAAAGGAATGGGATGCCTTTTTAGATAGCAATGGCAAAAAATTGTCAAGCTAAGACTGGTCAGCCCTTTCCAGGCATATTATGCGGAGAACTCCTAAAACAAGTGAAATACTTGAGTACTGGAGGTCCTTTTTAGTTCTGGGAAATGTCTACTAAAGATTTCCTGCAGCCATTTGGTTTATCCTGGTCTAACCCAAGCACTTTAAAGTTCACGTTGTAAAAACTAAGTCCATTTCATTTTTACTTTTTGGTTTTTATCTGACACATAGATTTATATATGTTAACAGAGCGTTGTGTAATGTTTCAATACAAGTATGCACTGTGTAATGTTTAAGTCAAGTTAAACATTTCTGTCTTCTCAAAGATCATTTCTTTATGACCCAAATTCAAGATTTTTTGAAAATTTCTTCTTAATTTCCTCCATAATCAACTGGTCATTAACGCTAAGTTGTATTTGCGTTAATGTTAACTATGTACTTGCCTTGCATAATTTCTGAAGTTGTCCTGCTATTGATTTCTAGTGTTATTATATTGTTGTCAGAAGAGATGCTTGTTGCAATTTTAGTTTTTGAGGATCTGTTGAGGTTTCCTCTGTGGGCTGTCATAGGCTTTGAACCAGTGGATGCCCTATGGCTGACGAAAGGGGCTTCCAGTAGCTATTGGATGGACTATTCCATAGAGGTCTGTTAGACCCTCTGGGTCCAGGCTGCAACTCAACCCCACCATTTCTTTGATTTTTCTGTCCGGATGACCCATCCATTCCTCAATGTAGGGTGATCGATTTCTCAAATGTTATGGGATTGGAGTCTATCTTTCCCTTTCAGCCTATTAATGTTTGCTTTCTATATCAGGTGCATATATATTTAGAATTGTTATTTCCTGTATTCATTTCTATTGATTTTATGTCATAATTTTTACTCATACCCTAAATTTGTCCATAATTTTTACTGAATAGCCTAAATCTGGCTGCTCAGATGTCAGAAACTACTTGACGCTCCTAAAGTTGATGTAAATTATTAGTGCAGCATTTATTGCCTCTCAGGCACTCAGGAAGTACTTGCTGTGTTGTACTGAGACACAAATACTCATGAATTTGAAAAAAAAGGTTATTTTCCCTAAAAAATGATAGCAAAGGTATTGTTGGTGTATTAGTTTGCTTTCCATCCCTATAACAAAATACCTGAGATAGCTTATGAAGAGTGAAGGTTTTTGTTGGCTTACAGATTCAGGGGTATCAGTCCCTGGGTGCCTCACCCTTCGCTTTGGGTCTGTGTTGAAGCAGACATCATGGCTGGAAGCTTGTGGTATATAGGATGCTCACCTCATAGCACAGGGAAGCAAAGACCAAGACAGGAAAGAGCTGAAGCACCAGTGTCCCTTTCAGGACTGTGTCTCCAGTGGCCTGGTTGCCTTCCACCAGCCCCACCTACTGAAGGACCCCAAAGGACCACAGGCTGGGGACAGGTCCCCCAACACATGGGCCCTGTGGCACCATCCAGGATCCAATCTATAGCAGTTGCCTTTTTCATTTCTATATCCACAACACTGGTGCTCAACAAATATCTACCAAATGAAAAATAAGCAAATTGTGCTATTATAGTGATATTTAACGATATTTAAGAAAAAATAAGATAGTACTGTTACTCTATCTCCAACCCACTTCTGCTTCTTAACCCCACTCATAATAACTTACAATAAAAGCAAATTGTCATTTATCAAATATATTAAAATTTATTTAATCACAAAAACATAGAGAAATATTACTACTTCTCTCTCAGCAGTGGGGAAAAAAAAGAGGTCCAAAGAAGTTAAGAATCAAAATCTCATCTCTAGCAGCTGGGATACAAATCCCCGTCACCTCGGGAGTTCACATCCCGTACATTTCCTGCCAAACATGCGATTCGCCAGCTTCAGGGGTACAGATCAATAAAACATAAAGGCCGGACAATTTCCTCTGAATTTGGCACCTGTTTTCTTCCTTTTGCTTTGACTTTGTGCCTTCTATAAAGCTGCAATGTAATCTATATTTCCTCAGCGTCTCCTTCATTATTACCTCTGTCTACAGACAGCATAAAAGATAAGAAGCTGCTCTGCAACTCCAGTGAGATGGCCCAAGCTTTGAAAACATAAGAGTCTTTGATGATACTTATTATGGATCTAGGCACGCGAGAACCTCCAGAGAGCAGTTGTTCCTACAGTAGCCAAATGTTTAAACCACCCAAAACACTTGATTTCTGCAGTTCTTAACAATTTCTTTTATGTAACCTACTCCGTGTTCAATCACCTATACAGGGGAAGATGACTCCCCGAGTCTAGACACGTCTCCCCGAGGTAGGTGTAAGATCATTTGATCATCTGCTTCCGTCCCGCGTGGAACTGAGCAGCGGCTGGTCCTTTTCTTCGTAGTACTTAAAACCTAAGGTAAAATATGAGCTCCTCCTCTCCACCTGCCTCTCCCCAGTGACTGTAAGTAAATTTGAAGAGAACAATATTAAAGTTAGAGGCATTGGAAAAGGTAGCAATTTCTCTTGCTTTTGAACTCATTGTTTTTATTATTTTTCTTTGAGGGAGAAGCAATTCTCAAGGTATAATTTAGCAGGTTTATTATCATTTATTAACACCTACTTCTGCTAGGTGCTTTGCAACAGAGAGAATGCTGGACACCGCTCCTACTCTGAGTAGTTCATGATGCAGCTCACCAGGGTGGAGAAGTGGTGTGGGGCAGTCGGAGGGTCATTTCAACGAGAACACGGCAGGCCCGAGACCATTTCCTCCCTAAGTCCCCGGAGAGTAGCGACCTTACCCAGAGCACTGTGGAAAAGACAGGTCTAGGGAGGGTCTCAGTGGAGCCGCACGGCCTGTGGGAAGGCGTTTTCTCTGAACACAAGATCCTGTCATCAAGGCCAGAGGCAGGAAAGAGGGACTTTGTTCCTGGGACGGGGCACGGGCCGGAGGAGCTGGGACCCAGGGTCCAATCTGAGAATAAGGCAGGCTTGGGTGGACTGGATTAGGTTACCTTTGGTATTTTTGTGTTGCTGACTGCACAGTAACTGACGAGCTGAGAACATTCATGTGATTCATTTCAGTGCCTTATTTTTCAGGTGTTTATTGATAAACAACATTTCTGAATTGTGGAACATTACTCTCACCTAATCAGCGTTCAGTGGTATCTGTTTATAGTATAAAAGAACTACTTTTTTCTGTTAGCAAAAGCAAAATAAAAGCACATCTCATCTCTGTTACACATTAAGATGACGCCCTAGCTGGGTTGGTAGCTAACTCACTTGCAAGCTTGAGGTTGGCTGCACGTGTGGCGGGGACCAAGTGCTGCTGCCCATGCTGGGGGCAACACTGAACTGACAGGTGACTCTCAGCTCAGGGGTAGAGCAGAGCGACTGCGTTCTTCCTCAGTTCTTTGGTTACAAAGAGCACTTGATATGCTGTGCAGTGGATATAAGTTAAATTAGTCAAATTAGCAGCAAACATTTTTTAGACTTTATGCCAGGAATCCAGGGACTGCAGAGGGTAATAAAATAGGGTTTCTCATCAAGGGGCAGAGCAGTAGGCTACAACTAAGACTGCTTCTGATTCAAGCCAGAGGTACAAGGATATTCAGTAGTAGGAGAGAGCCCCTGAAAGTAGGGTGGGCTGAGAAGACACTGGGACCAGAGACCTCGCTTGTGTAAGATTTGATCAGATATCAGTTCACAAAAGAGGAAAGAAAAATGTAAAATGTGGGCAAAGTGGTGTAACTTTGTGTTGTGTTATTTGGCCATTTCTGTAGGCAGCTAATGAAACTGACTGACTCACAGTGATTTCAGCAGGAGAAATCCTTCAGCTTTGGTGATCAGGGCGCGCACGAGACCTGTCCCACCTGCCACCAGCCTCTGCCTCGTGGTGGGGGTAGCCAGTGGTCCAGGCACCTGTCCACTCCTTCCCACCCGAACAGTCACCCGGTCCATCCCAGGACCCCCGCATCCCTTAGAGCAGTGGTGGCAAACCTCTGGCACTGGTGCCACAGCAGGCTGTTTGTATCATTGAAAGCTCTAAGAGGTTCACCATCGAGGCCCCAGAGGCCTTGTTTCCCCTGGAAATGGAACGGTGGAAGCAGGCGAGGATCAGGCAACAGCAGGAGGATGTAGATGGCTGAGTCCCATCTGCTGCCACAGGGGGAGATGGGCAGATGTGACCCTGTCCTTCTGCCTCAGCCCGTGAGCCCACTGGGGCCTCAGTGCCACACAGCACCTTGCGCAGCCAGCCCAGCCAGGGGGACCTCCCATCCTGCACAGCTGGAGGAGCCACCAGTCCTCCTGGCCCCCTGGACCAAGAAAGCCCCCAGGGAAGCAAACCTGAGGGGGGCGTTCCTCAGAGCTTCCCAGCCCGGAGGGGAGGGTAACTTTATCTCTGGACACTTCAATTACAATAGCTCATTAACATGCTACCCAGAGTAGTAAACACAGTTGCTTCTAGTTCTGTACGAGAGCAGCAGCTCAGTTTCCCTGAGCTGGAAGGAGCCATCGGAGCAGCTCAGGGGCTGGCGTAGAATCCTCAGGCCGCCCTCACCAACCTTCACAGAAGGAGACAGGAAGCAGCTTCCGGGTCCAGCAATGGGGAGTGTTTCAATAGTTTCATTTCAAGATTCTTCTGTCAGTGCACCTTACGCTTACATGTTTTTGTTTATTACAAAGCACAATCACAGAATGTTTTGACAGTTTTATTTTGAAGTTTTATTATCTTTTGTTATCTGTATTGTAAAATACAGCACAGAATGCAGTTGCAGGAAACAAAGGGAAGGACACCAAGGTCAGCAAGCGACCTCTGCTGGCCACTGGAAGCTCTGCCTCCTCCCTCTCCACCTGCTACCTGGTTTTAGGGGAACCCTGTCTTGCTTTCTCTATGATGCTAAATGCCTGGAGTGGATCCTTAGACACATGGTTTCCTCTTGCACTGTCCAAGTCGTTTCCATTCCCCACAGTTTATCTCCTTAGGAACCTGGGTTGCTGGGCTGCGACTTCTGCAGTAGCTAGGGTTTTGTGTGACCCATCGCACCCTCCTGTGGTGTTGGACTCGGATCTGCCCATCGGCGGGGCTGCAGGCAGTGTTGGGGTGGTGACGCGGTGGGCTTTGGGTCTTTCCCTCCTTCCCGGCCTCCCTGCTCACAGACACGGCTGTGCAGGCCTCAGGTATCAGTGGTCTCCTGTGTTCCCAGGTGCAGGACTGGAGCCCACTCCTTGCCTCCCGCTCATGCCAAGCGCTGTCCTTGGTTTGGCATTTATGAGGTTGTCCTGGTGGGGGGAGCTCCACAAACCAGGCAGCCACACCTGGGCCTTCTTCCCAGAGTGCTCCTAAATGTGCTCTCCCTCATCATCCTGAGTGCACTCTGACATGGCTTAAATGTTTAATGAGAAAAATATTTGATACTCAGAAAATCACTTTGCTGGCACCTTCTGGAGGACATGTTGATTCTGTGTGTGGAGAGATGCTCAATCTGCTGTTCATCATCCCAGTCAGCTTGCAGCTAGGAACCTTTCTGTAGGACCACCCTTATCTTTCGCCAGGTACAGAAAACCACATCTGTCGCTAACACCCCAAGCTGATGCTGGGCCTGCCCTCCAAGCCCTTTTCTGGGTGCCCACGGCATGGGGACTTCTCTGTCTGGTCTCTATGGAAAGTGCTCTCCTGAGCGTGGTCCTTTTGTACCTGACCCTTAAGCGCAGCCATTCTGCCGTGTCTTTGCCTCCCATGTACCTGTTCCCGCTTGCTCAGCAACCCTTCACTTCCTTTGGCCACCAATGCCAAGTACCTGGGTCTGCAGCCCTTGGCCTGCCCCAAGCCTTCATCCTCCGCTTGCAGAGCTGAGCCCTGCACGCTGCCCGTCGCTCCTCCCAACCCCACTTGCCCAGCCGCCAGGCTGTCGTCGTTTCCTGGCATTGTGTGCGCCACGTCGGGCATCATGGCATGCCTGCTTGTTTCAGGTAACATTGTGACGCCTTCCCTGGTCGTTTAGAAATTTCTGAAAGGACAAGTTTTAAAGAATGTACAACCTCCCACGGTAGGCAAAAGCAAAACTGCACTTAGTTGTGTATCTAACACTTGTAGATTGTTTTTAATTATTTTCCAATTAAGAAAACAACTAAACATTTGAAATTGCTCTTTGTTCTTAAATCAGGAAAAGCCACCACTGTGACGTCTGGGTTTGAGTGCAGATTTGCTAGTGAACATGGGGCAGCATGGTGGCCACGGGGGATCACTCATGTCTCAGCCCGCCAGGGCTTACCTTCCTCAGGGCCTCCCTGATGCTCCAGAAGATGTGACTTCAACATTGATCCCGGGAAGTAACAGGCTGCCCGGTGAGGCCGACTCCTTTGACTGTCATCTCTCCTAAGAAGCCCTGTTTCTGGTAGTATAATATTCCTATTTCATCACATCCTTCTAGGGTTAGCACAGGGCAGCATGGCACCACAGCGTCCAGGAGGTGGCTCGGGGATGTCATTATTCTGAGAGGCCACTGAAGACAACATCCCTAGGGTAGACAGCACGAGAGAGATCCGACAGGACAGAGTCCTCCTGGTGGTTAACAAAGGGAGCCCGAGTAGAACCTGACGAGCATTCTCCGCCGGCCTCCCGAGGTCAGACAGCCATGCTCTGCATGTGAGATGAGCCTTCTCTCTCCACAGGAGGCTGCGTCAGCAGGGGAACTAGCCTGTGTTTGTCCCCAGCTGAGGGCTGGGATTTGACCCTTGAGTGGTGAAGCTGGGGAGGTGACCTAGAAGGTCCCAGGGCACAGGGAGGACAGAGCAGTGGCACACTCAGCCCTCCTCTGCGTCAGACCCTGAGGTCCAGGTGGTCCGGGCAAGGAAGTGGCAGTTTCCCCACCGAGGGGAGTGCGTCCCCATGTTGGTCCTGGAGCTGGGGTCTGGAGCCGAGTCCCCAAGGGCTGCACCCAGCAGCTGTGCCATCCTCCTGGGCCCAACTCTCTGAGCCCAACTCCCCGGCTTGCCCCTGGTCCCCGGGATCCCAGTCCGCCCCAGTCTGCCTCGCAGAGCCTCTGGTCTCCTAAAGGTGCCTGCGTCCTGCTGGGCACCCCATCCCCAGGGCTGCCATGTGGCTCCCTGCCCTGGCCGCACACTCAGACCCCCCAGGACAGAGCAGACACTGTGGGTGCACCCAGAAACTCTCTGCCGGGGCCCACACAGGCATCCGGAGCGCCTCGTTTATTTGCAGCGTACACTGAAGCTGTGGACTGCAGTCTAAACCACGCGTAGCCTCTGAGGCGGAGCCGCCTTGTAAGTTTGGCGACTGGCTAATGAGTAAGCGAAGGACAGAGTCCTGGGCCCGGTGCCCAGGATGCGGCAGGGATGGGGCGGGAGCTGGCTGAACCTACCTCGCTCCCTGGCGTGGACGCTGCCCTGTCTTGACAGGCAGAGGGCAGGAGCCTCCTCTTGGCCTGAGCATTATCCATCCCTGCCCTTGGGCCCAGCCGCCTGTGGCTCCTGACAGCAGGACAGCCGCCTGGCCCAGGTCTGGCCCAGCTCCTCTGGAAGCAAAGCCACCCGCCCACCTGTGAAACCGCTGTGCACATTGCTAGGCTGCTGGCCCAGCTCCTGTGAGAAGAGTGCCAGCAAATAAAACAAAACGCCGTCCCCGGCCAATAGGCTGCTGCTTTGTTAAATGGCAGGAGAGGAGCCTGTATAGGAAGCGAACCTGCTTTTGTTGCTGTGTGTAACACCATCACGTGCTCACTCTGAGAGTGACATCATCTTGCTCTTCAGTCCCAAGCTGAGCAAGGATTTAAGATTTGGGATTTTATAAGGAATTATAGAACGCGAAGGGAGAAGCAGTGTACAGTTTTACAAGCACCACTGGACACATTTCTACCTAGAAGAAATTTGTTTAAAACCCAGCCTAAAAATGCATGTGGTCATTTGTAACCGGCAACTGACTTCAAAGGTGAGACGTAAGTGAAAGGCAGATGAACCTAGGGAGCCACTTGTGCGCACTCAGGGACTTAAACCGTGTCACCTTGTCAGCTGTACTTTCCTTAAACAGTGCTGCCCTACGCAGCCCAGCACTCTGAGGGTGTCCGCCTGGGTCCCCGGCCCGCGGAGACGCGTCGTCCTCCGAGACTGCGTGCTCTGCGCTGTCCAGGCTTCACAGCCCCACTTCGGGGAGCAGCGTACGACACCCACGTCTCCGACGGAGGCTGAGGGCTACGGAGATGACGAAACGCTTGGAAGGCTGCGTGCTGAGTTGGGGAGCTGAATTCCACGCCGCCCCCCAGCCCTGGAGCCTCCCCAGGTCCGCCGCGCTCGCGCCGAGCCGCCGAGCCCGTGACTCCGGGCGGGTGTCAGGGTTAGCAGAGGGGTTCGCCACACACCCTGCCCTCAGGAGCCTGCGCGTGCTGCAGCTGGAAACACAGGTGTGCTCAGACGCTGTCCCCTCGCTGGGACAGAACATCCGACACCCGCCACTCAGCGGAGGAGAGGCACATCTGGGCTCTGCGTCCGGTCCGCGGGACACTGGTAGAGGTGGCATGGGAAGTGGAGGGAAGGCACTCGGCCCACGCAGCCAGGAAGCAGAGAGCAGAGCAGAGCGGGGACGTGCACACCACCTTCCAGTCACAGCCGGGGACCCCCGGGCCCTGTCAGGGGCCCCCAGCACTGTCAGACCTGAAGTCACGTGAAGCCTCAGCCCCGTGATCCAATCACCTTCCACACATGGGAGACTGGGGGACATTTTAAATCCAAACCATAACACAGCCATTTTGTAGAAATGACTAAAATCAAAATAGAACATACATAGAGCTTTAAGTGAAGTTACATCAAAGAAGAGGTCTTCCCTATGGAGAGGTCAGAGAAGGCATCTGACTGCAGTCTCCATTCGTATATTTATTTTTTAACCTTTAAATAATATACATGCAAGTTGGCTTTAATTTTAAAGGGGGGTAGTGCCCAATGGTGGCAGTGCTGGGCCATGACAGAGGTCCAGTCCCAAAGGTTTCAGCAAAGAGGGGACAGACTGGAAGGATGCTGGCACATGTCCGGTTAGGACCGAGCCCCGAGGCACATGGAGCCCCGAGTCCTGCGCATCGTGAGAAGCCGTATTTCAACTGCCTCCGAGCCCGGCGCTCTGCTCTGCTTTCCACGCGTGTCTGCTCTTTTTCAGAGTCGAGTTCATTTTCTCTAGAAAGAGAAAATATTTTTAATGCTATCCGCTACCTAGGTGTCCTCAGCACTGCTGAGTTTAGGACCTTGCTTTGGTGACAGCAGTGGGAAAGAGGACAATCTTTGGAAGCTACGTCTCGGTTAGTGTCTCCCCTCATAGCTTCAGACAAACAGTTGCTTTTGTATTTCCGTGTCTACTTCAAAACCTAAGTCCTCCTCAAAAGTAGGTACTCTATTTGCATTGTTTAAATTTTTTAAATGTCAGTTTCTCTCCAGTCATCAGATGACGTTCAAGAGTTTTGGAAGAAAATAAGTATTATCGTAAGGGTAGATGATTAAATCATTCTGTCTAATCAAATCTGAAGTTTAGCTTAAATAAAAAATTAATGTATACTAGATACTCTCCCTCAAAAAGACATACACAAGTATTAAAGTTTCCTATAAACATGAAATGAGATTTTAAAATAGATTAGGTAGAACATTTGATCCACATCAAAACAAAGGGCATGAAAAAGGGAATCAGCATTTATGACTGATTTTGTGAACTGTATCGGTGCCCTGTGGTGTGGCGACTTTAATTCCTTCCCGTGTATACCCAGGAGTGGCAGCGCTGGATCAGATGGTAAGTCCGTCTTTAGTTTTTTTTTTTTTTTTTGTGGGTACCAGGGGGACGACCTCAGGACCTCGCGCGCCAACAGGCACCCGTGCCACTGAGCGATATCACCAGCCCCTTTTCCGTATGTGGGATCCGGGAGTCGAACTCGGGCCCTCGCGCTTGCAAGGCAGGCGCTTACGCCGCTGAGCCATCTCACCGGCCCCCGTCTTTAGTTTTTGAGGAACCTCCACACTGATTTCCAGAAGCCTAGTATGTTTTAGATAGGAATTTCAATCAGTGTCACCCGCCTTGTCCTCGTAATCCCACGAGAGGAACCTGATCATCTCAGTTCCGTGGTTAAAGAAGCCGAGTCTTGGAGAAGCCGAAGTGTTTGCCCACAGCCAGCGCACGGTAGAGCCAGGACTCAAACCAAACCTTTCCGAGTGAAAAAATAGTATCTTCTAGCAGAGTTTTATGTATGTGTTTATTCTACTTCTCAACAGGCAGGAACTGCAATGCACTGATTTATGAACTTTGGATTTCTCTTTCCTATAAGGCCCACCAAGGTGCGGGGTTTAACATAATAATAACCAGATGAATAAATCATGCTCACTTCATTTACTTACAGTCTGTACTCCTACGTACTCCCGACTCCCCGATTCCGAAGTCTGACTCAGTACAGTACTGTGTAATGATCAGTAAGCAAAATAGACTAACGGAGGCGAAAGGAAAACGCAGAGGGTTTCGTAGGATCTGTGCTATGTCTTCTACTGTTCTCTGTTTCTCCCAACAAAGCTCCTTGTTCTGTCCCTTACAACTCCTTTATCTTGTGCTGTCCTGGCCTGATGATGCTGGGTTAGACCAGCGCCCGATGGAAAGGTCAGAGCAGTAATCACGGAGCCCCATGGCCTTTCGAGAAGTTAATTCATGGACGTCCACCCCTGCGGAGTAGCTGCTTCGAGGCAGTAACGAGAGCTGCATTTCATTTTTTCGCCTTCGCCTTCGCCTTCGTTTTCTTGGCTTTGCCCATTGCTGGTAGTTCCCGGGGTATTCCGAGCTCTCTGCCTGTGTGGAACCTGGGGCCCACCGCTGAGAACCACATCACCTCTCAGCTCCATTTCCACTGTGGTACACAACAAAGGCGATTTCTTTTTGTTTTTTAAATGGGTTTTTACCACCACTTCCTGAGCATTCTTCCAGGTGGACACACTTGATTGTTGATTGCAGGGGTGTTGGTTCTCTCTGCTGTCATTGAGGTAGCTGTTATCAGATCTCAGGGGACACTGCTCCCTCCACCTGCCGTGTCCTTACAGCACTGCTCAGTGACTCGCGCCCATGGTGCACTGGCAATTTGAACAGGACACCCGCTTGGCGGGGCTGATGGCGTCCTGGTCAGGGTGACCGCGTCTCAGTGAAGTGTGTGTCCTCACAGAGAGGGAAACACAGGGACTGGTGTCAGAGGAAGGAACTTCTCATCTCTGCTGTCCTGCTCCAGCCATCTAGTTCTTTTGTTTGTGTATTTACACATTTTAACAAATGGTAGCTGCTCACTGAAACAATTCAGATAATACAAAAGCCAGGTGGAAAAGCTGGCACACCCAGCCACCTCCATCTGTGTTCGTGCTCACCTCTGTTTCCAGAACTTGGGTCGCATGGGGTGACCTCACACGCACCCGCCACCGGGAACGTGTGTATTGCTCTGTTGTTTGGTTTTTTATCTCTGCTTCATGTCTTACATACAGATTCCCTCCACACTTCTAATGCGGCTTCATAGTATCCCACAAGATACATCATGATGCGCTCACAGTTTTACCACTTACAAACATAGATTGTCTGATTTTAAACCACTATAATATAACAGAATGTTAGTCATACACATTTGTGCTAATATTTCTGTGAGACAGGTTCATAGAAAAGAAACCGCTAGATCAAAAGGGTTTTACTTAAGAGAAACCATGCCATGGTTAAGCTTCATGTCTGATTTATTTCACCCAGCGTATGGGCACACGCTGTACCCGCCAGAGTCCCTGGGAAGCAGCCTGCTCTCTCAGGTCCTCTCGGGTCCTCTGAGGCCTGCTGGGACAGCATTTTTGGTTGGAAGTTATTTTGGCGGGGGGACTTTGAATATGTTATTCTATTCATTTCTGGTGGGCTGTAGGGTTTGTGCTGGTGAGTCTGCTTTTAGCCCAGTGATATTCTTAAATGTTACTTGGGGCTTTTCTCTTGAACATTTGAAAGTCTGACTATAGCATGCCTTGGTGAAGATCTTTATGGCCGTGTGTATTCGGGGTCCTGTAAGCCTCCTCTATATGGATACCCACATCGTTCCCACAATTAGGCACGTGTTCTCTATTATGTCAGTTCATAGATTTCCTCTACCTGTAACTTCATTCTCATGAGCTTGGATTTAGATGACATACTTCCTACTGCTTGATTAGTCTGTTGTTAAGGCTTTCGACTGTGTATTTTATTGGTGCATCAGCCTCTTCATTTCCCAGATTTGTTTGGTTCTTTTTCAGAATCTCTTTTGCTGAATTTCTCCTGTATATCCTGCATTGTCTTCCTAATTTTATGTCACTGTTTATCTGCATTCTCTTGGCTCTCCTTTAGCTTTATTAAAATCAATCTTTTGCATTCTGTTCATATTCCCTCTGTCTCCTAACACCTGCCCCTTAAAAGGACAACACCGGTGGCCTTGGGCCAGAGTGACTCTCCTGGGCCGCATTAGGATTGAAAGGCAGCTGTCCCTTGAGCTCATGTGGTGGCTGTCTCTAAGGTCCCAGAGGGGGGCTGTGCAGGAGCTTCTGACCCCTAAGCAGTCCACAGTCAGACAGTAGCTCCCTTCCCAAGATCCTCCTGGCTAGCGCAGTGAGGGTCAGCTGGGGGAATGGTGGCAAGACTGCTCGTGGTGCAGGGCTCCGGTTGGTCACCTAGGTCAGCGGCCAGCCCGTGAGGACTGTGCATCTGTGTGGGTGCTCAGGTTGCCAGCACCACACTGATCACTTGCTGCAACTCTGTCTCTCTCACCCTTACCCTGGCTGGGGAGCTGGCTGGCAGATGCTTATTATGCTTTTATCCTAGGCCTCCGAGTTGCACAAGGTTCTTTTTCTGATTTCCGGTGTTCTCCTGTGGTCAGTCACCTCAAAATGCAACGACACACCTGTCACGTTGGCTCTTCTGTGTGGAGGTGACAGCGAGCACTGGCATCTCCTCAGCCAACTGAAACAGCATGAACTCCTTCACCAGCAAGGGCACCGCACCGAAACTCACACACATCCCCGTGTGAACTCGACATTTCCCACTTGTGAGTCTCGTACACTCTACAACAGCACACTCAAAACCTGGGGAGTGCCTTGCTGATTGCTTTTCAGAAGAAATGACAGCTTTGGTGGAAGGCTTTCCTAATTTATAAACATGCTAAAGCAACAGTTTGGCCATCACTTCTTGACAGCTGGGGAGAAACCAGCCACTGCCACTTTATGCCATCTGGTAACGTACACAAGGCCACCCGGAGAGGTTTTAACAATGCCAGCCCTGAGCAGACGCTGACCCTTAATACACAAGGCATCTGCTTCCTTTCTTCTGAAGCATGAGAACACCATGGCTCATGGGTTACCACACCGTGTGTCAATACACGTGTTCCTGTGTGATGTCGAAGTCGGTCACACACGTCTGTCCCCCCACATTTGCCATTTCCTGAGGTGAAAACTTTCAGACCCTTTCTCCTGGGTGCACAGCACGCCCCGCACACGCCGCACCTTCTGCTTCTTCCTGACTGCCGCGCTGACCACCTTCCCCACCCCTCCCATCCCCTCCTCTCCTGGCATTCTGCTCTTCCGTTCTCAGCCTCCGTGCCAGCCACCTTTCCACACTGCCTGTGAACGAGACCGTGGTCTTCTGTGCCTTGCTCATCTCACTTAGCGATGGTCAGCCCCCCAGGTTGTTGCAGATCATGGGTTCCGTTCTTTTTTATGGCTGAACAGTATTCCATGGTGTGTATGTGCCCATTCCCTTTACCCATTCACCCATCGTGGACTCTTATTGTTTCCAGTTCTTATCTATTGCGAATGGTGCTGCAATGAATGTGGAAGTGCACTTGTCTCTCATTTTTTAAATTTTTGTGTTTATTGCTCACAAAGTGCTTTTCTCTTTGACAGACTGACTTCATTTCTTGTGGAAAAAGTCTCAGTAGTGGGATTAGTTCTATTTTTATTTCCTTCACATGGTTTTCCATAATGGCTGTGCTAACTTACATTCCCACCAACAGTGTGCAAGGGTTTCTTTCTCCTCACATCGTGGTCAGCACTCACACCTTTTGGCTCTTTGATAATAGCCACTGACCACAACCGCTTTCTGTGTTGCTGAGTGGCCTTTCCTTGCTCACCCTAGTCTCAACAGTAGTGTTTAGAAACTCTGTTGAGGAAATGCATTTTACAGCGTCGTGACTGATCAACGCCTTTACATAGCAAAGGGAGGGACCGGTTTGTGACATCTCTGTTGTGCACCACCAAGGAAATCTTAGTGAACAAAGTCAGAATTCCAGAGCTGCGGAGGAAAGCTTCAGTCACTCCACAGTTGTCATTTTATGGTCTTTGATCTAGATAATCATAATATCCACGGGGTGTGGCAGAGTTTTAAATGTGGTATTATATATGAACCTTCAAGGGATCTGAAAACCTTGAGTCATTCTCTGATTAAGTACTGAACTATCACCATAATAAACGTGGGTCCACAGATGGCACAGCTATTGTGTGCATATCACATGGTGTACATCTTCTAAAGTGTGATCTTTCTAGCTTTACAACAATGCTACCAGGTATGTGGTTTTATCTCCATGTAAATATCGGGAAATGAAAGTTCAGGAAGTTTTAAGTGCTGATGAGTGACCGGGAGCAGATCCATAACCAGGACAGCCAGATTCCATTGCTCCAAGTCTTCGTGCTATTTTATGTAATATTAGGGGCAATCAAGAATATAATTAGGGCCGGTGAGACGGCTCAGCGGCTTAAGCGCCTGCCTTGCAAGCGCGAAGGCCCGAGTTCGACTCCCGGAACCCACATACAAAAAAGGGGCCGGTGATATCGCTCAGCGGCACGGGTGCCTGTTGGCGCGTGAGGTCCTGAGGTCGTCCCCCCGGTACCCACAAAAAAAAAAAAAAAAAAAGAATATAATTAAAGATTATTTATAGAATAAAATACAAGAACTTAACAGTAGAGATATTTAAATGATGAACAATGGAGAAAGGGAGTTCCGAACATGCAGCTTTTCTTGACAACGTCGTGGAAGTCTAGAATAACTTGTCCAGCAGTAATAGCATGTGCCCGCAGTGCAGGTGCAGGAAGAGGTAATCACGGGGTGCTCGGGAAAGGCGGGGGGCTGGGATCCGATCCTGGGTGTGATGAGGTGCAGCTGTGTGGCTGAGCGAACAGAGTGCAAGAGTGAGCCGTCCTTGACGGAGGTGAGAGGGCTTCTTCCTCAGAATTGCTGCCCTGACCACGCATGACCAGGAACTCAAGAAGATTTCCAGCAGCTCTGGGACAAATGGCACTTGGGGCACTGACCATCTAACACTTCCATGAAAGACTTTCAAATGGCATTCAAGGTACCGACTGTCTCACACTTCCACTCGCCCCACCTGCATCTATGCCCCATCCACACTGAACCCTTGGCACCTTCCAGAACACGCCCGCCTGCTCGTGTGCCCACACCGGGGTCCATCTCACTTCTCCTGCCAACGTTCACCTAGAGGTGAGTTCCAGCTCAGCCTTCCAGAGCCTCCTCCAGCACCTGCTCCCCTAGGACACCATAATAGTGGTTTCCAAGTAGTGGAGTCCTCCCACCTCGTTCCCAAGGACTGCATCACTGATCCACAAAAGCCAAGAATATTAGGGAGCACTGGAAGCCTTTCTGCTACCATTACAAGCAGATCAACGCCAACAGCGCTGCTAACCGAGGTCCCGGCAGGAGTCACACGGCAAGGGACATGAAGATCACTGGGGGAGAACTAATAAAGGAACCCGTGCAAAGCACGAGTGGAATAGAAGAAGGCCAGAAGAACAGCACGCCGACCTCCCTCTGACCACAGGCAGGGAGGGGAGAAGTCACCAGAGCCGGGGCAGAGAGTGTGGCCGCACGAGGGCTTCTTGAGAGGATTTTGGAGTCAGGGTTCTCCAGCCGAAAGGACCTCACGGACCAAGATTGAAGAGGAGGCACCCGGCCCGACTCCCTTCCCCGCCAGTCTCTTGCCTGGGCGCCCAGTGGCCAACCCGAGCAGGTGCAGCAGCGTGGCAGACACTGCGTGCTCACACGGATGAGCCTGCAGGCCAGGGCAGAGTGGAAGGAAACTCGGAGATAAACGGACAATAACAAACACGTCCACTTTTAACACATCGTGCATGACAGCTATAGAAGTATAAGCCCAAAAAACTACCAAGGCAGGCACTAAGAATAGGTGTTTCCCTTACTGAAAGCATACTTATATTCCTGCAAATGTCCAAAAATTAATTACAAGTCTTTCATTAAAAATTCAGTCATCTGGATAAAAATTAATACAAAAATGATTAGCCTTCCTATTACAAGTTATAATGGAAAAATAATCCAATTTCAAATAGGATATGATAAAATAGCTAGGAACAAACTTTTTAAAAGTGCAACATGTACACGAAGAAAACTGTAGAACGTAACTGAAGCACAAAAGAACGGGACGGTGGGTGGGCTGTGCTCTGGAACGGGAAACCCACGGCAGCAAGACATCGCCGGCTAGGGGTGATGGGCACGGCGTGCTGGCGCCCTGCGTGAGCTCCGCGCACGGCCTCCTTCCGGGCGTCACGGTCTGTGCAGGCTGCGTGCACCGTGAGCAACTTGCGCGGGTTTCAGGGGTTCGGCCTTTAGCTTATTAAGCGGCTAAAGTATAACGAGACCCTAATCACACGTGACTGCGAGGCTGCCGCTCCCCTCCTCTCTGCAGCTGAAAGGGTGACTGCAGCAGTGAGGAGGAGGAAGGCGAGGCCGCTCTCCTGCACGTCCCCTCCTTCTCCCAGGGTGGGGACGAGGGTCGTGACGCGGGCCTCCGCGTGTCCTGCACTGGCCCAGCTCCTCCTTGCTGTGGTCGGTGGCCCGGATGGCTCTGCGCCTTGACTTTGGGGGTGCAGCTGCCCTCTCTGCCAGCTGCTGCTCTGTGATCTGCTCTCCCCTCATCCCAACCCCTGCGCACGGACCGCGGCTGGGGACCCCGCGTTCAGCAGCACTTCTCCGTGGCGCCGAGCGTGGCGGAGTAACCATCCCTTCGTCCCCCAAGTGACCGCTGGCTGGCTCCTCCCAGCAGATCCTGTGCAAGGCTCTGGGCTGCGTCCTCTGTCCTCTGCGGGTGGAAGCCTGAGCGTTTCGGAAGCTCCCGTCCCCGCCTTGGACGTGATCCATTCATTTCCCGAAAGCAGTCTTGCTCTTCGCGAACATCACAGATGAGCATTCAAGGTCACAGTCTCTAAGGGCCAAGGTAAAACTGCACAGGACAGGGGCGAGGTAGTCCATGCCTAAGAACTCTACTGTGAATGGGCTTCCACGCGTGAAAGGCAGCATTCCTGAGACTAAAGTAGCAAGAAATTGGAAACAATTGTTAAGTGGTTAAGTTACACCCATTTAATAAGCTAAAGGGCAAGAAACTGCTCAAAAGGGAAGAACAACTGGGCTGGGGGAAAGGAGAAAAGAAGGACGGGAAAAGAAAAAAAAATTATATATATATATATACACACACACAAGATAGCTAAGATAATTATACTACTAATTTCTTCTAGTTCACTGAAAAGAATGGTTTGTGCTTATATTGCTTGATCAATTTTGCATGTCTGTATGTTGTAATCTGAGCAACTACTTTGAAGATAACAATACACAATACATTAACCATTGTTAATTTCCTATTATCTTGTTTTGAAACTCTATCATTGTTTTTATTGTTTTTTTCTCTTTAAAAAAATAAAAATTAAAAAAAATAAGCTAAAGGCCAAACATGAGAAATGTCTTAGATACTTGAATGTTTGTAAGAATCTCAGCAATTCATTTTCAAGTAGAAAATCATTTCAAGTAACCATTTCAATCATTTTCAAGTAACCTGAACACTCATTTTAGTTAGGGCTGTGATATTCCAGGTCATAAAAAAAAATGTGGCAGCTTTACAGAGACTGAAATACAAACATCTCCATCATCTATTTTTAGGTGAAAAGATGAAAATAAGATGAATAATTAGTTTATATGCCCCAATTCGTGAAAAAGGGGCTTTGTTCATAGATGATATGTTAATAAGTGTGTGTATACAAGTGGGTGCGTAATCCCAGCACTCTGCAAGGCTGAGGCAGGAGGATGGACAGTTTAGCTACTTAGTGAGACCCTGCCTCAAAAGTAAATAAAAAAAGGGTTGGGGATGTAGCTTAGCACAAAGGCCATGGGTTCAACCCCCATACCACAAAATAAATAAATATATATGTATATATTAAGAGGTTGGTGTTATCCTGATTTTATGAATAAGATGACTGAGACTAAAGAACACAGCAGACTGTCTAGGCTAACTGTGAGTAGAATTTAAGTTTACCTAACCCCAAAAAACAGACAGTTTTCAATGCAGCGTGTTTAAACTTTAACCTCCTCCTTGTCACGCCCTCTGTTCATGTCTCGGATCTGCTGTATTGCAACATGACCTTCAGGGCTTGGTCACTGCTGGCCACTGTGAGCTCCATGAGGATAGGCGCCCTAAAGGGTCCTCTTCATGTCCCCAGTGCTTGGGTGTGTCACGGTGTAGAAAGGTGCTTATCAGAGTGAAAAGCAAGCAGCTGTGTCCCCTGTGTCTAAGCAACAGTTAGAGTCTAATGGAACACAGGGTAAAGTAAGTTCCTGTCGCAGAGCTCACCACCAACGGGCATCCTGTGGGCTCTGTGGTCCGTACGAGGCTTCAGCTCAGCAGCGTCAGTGACATCTGGGCCGCAAGCCCACATGCCAAAGAGTTCTGGGGACATTCCTCTGCACGCATGCTGAGCTTCCCCCACCCCCACCCTGGCTCTCTGACGTGGAGCACAAGGGTATCCATCCCCAAGGAACCCAAGAGCCCGGTCAGTAACCTCTGCTTCCTTGCAGGCCGCTCCTCCAAGGACGCCGTGGGCCAGATCTCTGTGCATGTGGACATCACAGCCACTCCTGGCACCGGCGAGCACAAGGTCACTGTGAAAGGTAGAGTAGAGTCACACGCAGATACACCAAGCAACCGGTAACCCTTCACACCCGCAGTAAGAACGAGATGAGAAACTGTGATTTCTCCTGTGTGTAGTTTATAAAAATATACATTAATTATAGGACACGCTGAGAATTTCTTGAGAAAACCACAGCTTTTGATTTAAAATGGAAACTATCAATGGCACATATGTTAGACTGTTATTCAGAAGATCTAAATGGTTTAAATCCATTGATGACTATTTTCAAAGCTGGATATATTCTGTGGTTGGTCTGTGACACTGATATTCATTGAATGCTGGTACTGTAGATGTTCTTACTACTCTCATAATTTACATGCTTCTTTTTCTATATAATTAGAAACAATTTGATGTTAGTGTCTCAATGTATCGGTTTTATATTGTGAAAACAGCCTCAATGCAGAGGTTATTTCAAGGGTGAAATTTAAGAGTTATTTTGCTCATTACACCCACGTTCTATTTTTACATCATTACAGACTCGGCCTTTTAAGTATCCACTTTGATCTGCACCATGTTCTCCCAGTATGTTTTAAGATTTATTACCTAGCGTACCCTGGTATTCTAAAAGGGACGCAGCTGGCGTCTGAGACGGACCGCACAGGGTGCCGGCAAGGACGCAGACAGACGGGTGTGCGCCCACCGTGTCGGCGTCCTCCACCAGGGCTTTCGAAGAATACTTTGTCCATACGGCAGATGTCACAGTTTAACGAGTCCTTTGCACCTGCCATCCTAAGACCCTGTCCCAAGGGCGTCATCATCAAAGAACGCTCACAGAGAATGTCCACCATGCCCAGAGCTGGGAGATGGCGCGGCGGCTGGTTACACACAGGAGAGACATCCACACAGAGGCGCAGGCTTGCGCTGGCCAAACACGTAATGAATTAGACGCCCACGGTGGACTTTACTGAGTGCCACTACTCATACACCGTGCCCCATTTTGTGCTAAAGTACATACCAAAGCATTGAAACTAAAATATTCATACATTGCCCCTGAAAGGTGAAGTTAGATTTCTATATTGATCGATTTCCTATGATTTTCTAAACATTTCATGATGAACACATCTCAGTTTTTAACATGAAAACAGCAGGGCTTGACCTAGAGAGCAACGCTAACTTCTCAGGAGTCAGACAGCAGCGCGGCACAGCCAGAAGCTGCGATTCCACCCAGTGTGCATTCCAGAGAGTCAGCTCTTTTCTTCAAGAACTTCTGCATGTTACTGGGACCAGGGCATTACCAAAGGAAACTTATGACTTCATAAGTCAATTTTAAAAATAAAAATTTCAGGCCGGGCATCATGGCACATACCTGTAATCCCAGCACTTGGGAGACTGAAGCAGGAGGATCAACAAGAGCTCGAGGCCAGCCTGAACTACATAGCGAGACCCTGTCTCTAAGTAAATAAATAAATAAATAAAATAAAACTTTAGTATAATGACCACGGAGAGGAAGCTAAGTTTCCACACATTTGCTAAAATTTCACGTTCCCTTCCCTTTTCCATTTTGGATTTCAGTGATTGCCATTAATGACCTGCACTGGCAGACCACAGCGATGTTCCGGCCCTTTGTGGAAGTCTGCATGCTGGGACCCAACCTTGGAGACAAAAAGAGAAAGCAAGGCACGAAGACCAAGAGCAACACGTGGTCACCCAAGTACAACGAGACATTTCAGTTGTAAGTCATAAACAAACTTATTTGTCCCGCCAGGCAATAGCTGCGGTCCAGCTAGACTCGCTGAGGGACTCAGAATGGAGAGGTAAACCAAGCCACAACTCAAAACATGTCCTGAATAGCAAACTCTCTGCAGAGAACGAGTGCTGTGGAGCGCTGAGTCAGGTGCGATGACTGCTGCTTCACTGAGCTGGGGGCTCTAACCTGAAAAACCCCAGAACCAGTCCCTAGGAAGGGGCATGAGCGCATTCCCAGTAAGGAAACAGGACCGGGCAGGAAGTAGCCTGGTGTGTTGAAGGAGGAGCCAAAGTAAGCGTTTAGGAAATACTGGGAAATCGATTAATATAAAAATCTAACTTTATCTTCCACGGGAAATGACTATTTTAGCTTCAGTGCTTTCGCTATGTACTTCTGCACAGTCACAGGGAGTGATCCTCAGCCCACCGGGCCTGGGACTGGGTTCAGATGAAGGGATGCATCCTGGCCTGGTACTCGAATGATCACTATCTCTGTTGTGTAAAGAGAAAGAGAAATCTGAAGGCTACTGCAGTGGTCCAGTCGGGAGATCAGAGTGCTTAAGCAGATGGTAGGAGGGACATGCAAAGAAGCAGAAAGCGCTGGATCCATATCGGAAATAGATTTTCCCCTGAACAGGTGGAATGTGAAGCGTGAGCAGGCTGTGTTCCTGGGGCATTAGTCTGGGATCATTTAAGATGGGCTCACTCCCAACTGTGTTTAGAAATACAAGCAAGAGCAAGGGTGTGGGGGCTTCACCACTCCAAGGCATGGAGGAGAGGAAGAGGGTGAGGTTGACTGAGGTTGGGAGATGAAGACGTCGCACGTAGCCGGCCACCTGCAAAGGAGCAGTGCCTCTGTGGAGGTAGCCTCAAGCCAGCCTGCCCATCTCCCCATGGGGCTTACGAAGTTAAGGACCTAACCTTTGATAACACCCTCCTTCTGGCTAAACCAAGCTGGCAACCAGAGCGTGCAGGAGCCCTGCCATCATGGTGGACAGGTTGGCATCCTCTGCCAAGGGCAAGGAGGACAGAGTGGATCTACTGGGAGTCACGGGGGGCACTAGGCCCTGATGAGCTCAGGGTGGCCCCTAGGTTTCTGGCCTGAGCAGTTGGGCAGAGAGTGGCTTACTGAGGTGGGGAATAAGGCAAGGAAATGACATCAGGGACTTGGTTTTAAATCTGCGTTGACTGGAAGAAGCCTATAGGACACCAAAGAGGAGCTTCCAAGGGAACAGGTGGGTAAGCTTAGCACTGTGTCCCTGTGGCTGTATTTAATTCCATGAATCCCAACGAGCTCACCGGTGGCAGATGGGGACTCCACACACCCAACAGGGCCTCACAGGCTTGGTGTTTTGTCTGTTCTGCCCTCCCGACCTCCTGTACACCTTTGAGCAGTCCGCCCTCCGAATACTCTCTGTCCACTCCTTTGAACTGCATTCTACCACGTGCATCCAGACTTGCACAGGCGGAGCGCATGAATAGTCCCTGCTCATAGCGCAGCTCCCAGGACGCCGCCTCTCAGGTTACGCAGGTGCTTTCACCTAATTAAAATGCAAGCTCTAAAGCTTACTAGGATCACCGCAGACCTAGACAGGACCCTGTAGGACTATGGCTCTAAAGGTGGCATTTGATGCATTTTAATGCAAAAAAAAGATACAACTCCCACCCTGTTTTGCTCTGTGAGTCTTACACGTCAGGCTACCATTTTCTTTCACATTTTTCAGAATGTCTCTAGAGTAAGTGCACAGTTCAGTTGTCAGTGTCTCCTGGAAACCAAAGCTTGACTCTGCAAAATGTTTCAGCAGCAAAACAGTCACCTGGGAAAGGAAGGGCTCTGGCAGCTGGGTCAGCTAACAAATAGATGTGCGTTCGTTAAGCACTGTCCGAGGGAGAATTAGATAAGGGGTCGAGGAAGACCGGGAAGCTGGTTCCGCACAGTGCTGCCCAGCCCCTTGTTAGCAGCTCTCTCCTGACAGCTGTGCTCACTGTGGTGGGAGCAGTGTCCACGGCTTCCCTCCTGACAGGTCTCTGCCGCGGCAGGAGGAACGACAGCAGCGCCCCTGGCTGCGGCTCATCTGATTGACTCTAGAAAGCTGTATCCAATCTAGCGTCTCTGAGTAGTGCTTGGTGGCCTCTTCCCCAGAGAAGAGGCTCCTAGACCGGACAGGTATGCAGGAGTCCTGGCAGAAGACTGTACCAGCTGATGATGAAGTGGACAGAACTGCTCCCCTGAGGGCCCCTCACCCTGGCCTGGCTCCCACCAGGAGCCCCGTTCCGCACACAGGCTCGATATCCAGAGGAGACCCTTCCTCTGAATACAATATCGTATTTAATTCCCATTCCTATCAATATGCGTACCCTTAAGGCACTAAAGCATATTTGTGTCTGTTTAGGAGAGAAAGCGCTTGTGTGTTAGAGTAATACCTATCTATGTATCTATATAGTAATCTAAGTAAAATTTAAAGGGTCGTGGTTAAAATGCAGTGACACCCCACTCGCCAGCATGACATCTGGCGATGAGCAGCACTTTCCGACGGTGTTTTCCAAGTGTAAGTGAACTTCTCCATGTGTGCTTCTGCTCCACACAGCACCCTGAGCAAGGAGAACCGCCCGGCGGCCTACGAGCTGCACCTGGCGGTGAAGGACTACTGCTTTGCCCGCGAGGACCGGGTGGTCGGCATGACCGTGATCCGGCTGCAGCACATCGCCGAGAAGGGGAGCCACGGGGCGTGGTACCCTCTTCTGAAAAGCGTCTCTATGGACGAAACGGGCCTGACTATCCTCAGGATTCTCTCCCAGAGGACTGGCGATGACGTGGCGAAAGAATTCGTAAGACTTAAATCTGAAACGCGAGCCCCCGACGAGAGCGCTTGAAGCCAGGCTGCAAGTCTCCCCGTGGGAACTCGCGTGCCCTGCGTGGCCGCTGCATGCGTGTGCACGCCTGGAATGTCATCTCGCCGCGCGTCCGTGTTGCCGTCCCCAGCGCCCGTGCCACGGGGTGTGCGGGGCTTGCCCAGCTTCTACACCATCTCTGGTCTTGAGAAATAAATGCTCCATGAAGTGCCAAAATTATGCTGTAAAGTGAAGTATCAAGAGGTTTTAAAGACTGTTCCGTCTCATCACTTCATTGCCCACAAAACAAACTACAGCACAGTCTTCTGCATTCAGCCATCGGTGGTCTCTGTGAAATCAGTTCCCATCGCCCCTGCCGGGAAGCATTTGTTGCTCAAACTCTTTTCTTTAGCTGTGCTTCATTGTAGACATCTCACCAATACCCTCTTCTACCACAGTAGAGATGCGGTGAGTTCTAGAGAGTGTTTGTAATTTTATAGACCCAGATATAGTGTGATGATTTTTGCATACAAATTAAAATAGAAAAGGTGGGAAATGTCTTACGTTGACCAGTTTCCAGCCTTTCTGAACTATCACTGTGAAGCAATGCTATCAAAGCAAATTTACACGAAGCAGGCCTAAATAGTTTGTTAACATTTGATATATCAACAAAACTCTGTCCTCTACAACTGCCAAGGTCAGGTCACATTCTTCAAACAGGTGAGTTGATGCGGTTGCTGCGTAGCATGGCGCCTCAGCTCACGCACTTCCTGCTGCGGGAAGTCAGAGACAAACCATTTGGAAACAGAGGGAAGATCTGGTTCTTTAGGTTACCTGGATAAGCAACTATATCGTTAGTATTCCCCCTCTGACAGTTATGACTATCTCCTGATCTGCTTAACTCTATAATCAGTTAAGTGTTTCTTTTAAATAATATTCAACAATTTATACTGAATGCAACATTAGTCTACACCACACTGAAGCCAAAAGTGATGTCTTCATCTATCTTGTGAAAACGTAAACTCCAGAGAAATTGCTTACAATTTTGTAATTCATGTTTTTTGTAAGCCCAAAATGCATCAGATACAATAGAAAAACCACATAGCTCGGTGCACAAAAATATACCTAGGCTGGTTTTTGATTATGAAATTGTTGATGTTTTACATTTTCTGGATTTTTATGATTTGGCTTTTTAGAGTCTGTATGTGAACACTGGCTGTAGACCAGCACTCTGGAATTGCTAACTTGTCATAACTGTTAGTGGACACAAACCCCACTGCACTGAGTGTGATCTGTAAACAGACACGAGCGATCACATCCTGTCTGTCAAAACCATTCTGAAAGTGAGTGCGAAACACACAGACCAGTGGGGTTCGCTAATTTGTGTTCAACTCTTAGGCAATCGCTTTGTTTCTGACTTTTCCAAGTGCGTATATGACGCGACCATCTGGCATACCCATTAATAAAGGGTGTACACTGAGCACACGTGCTGCTGTTGTGTTTTGCCTGTTTCCTTCATGCGACATCATTCCATCGCTTACGGATAAAAACACTTGGGCTTTTTTGCTGCATATGACACTTCACGTTATTTGGCTTTAAAGCTCATGAAATTTTGAGATGTTAAAATGTATTCCAGGCATTATATTCATGGAAACAACTATATATTATAAACACTGCAAATAAGGAAGCACTAAGGCATTTACCAACACGTTGGTGGACACTGTTAACCCTATGAAGAAAATCCAGTGTTGGACATACATAACCATCAACGTTACTACACACGGACTTAGGCTACAAATGGTTTCATCAATTGTTTGAATAATGCTTTCTAGATTATCTTAAAATGATTTATAGTGACTTTACAGAACATTGGCTCGCGTTCTATAGGAGCACATTAATGTCATAAAGCATGAAACATTGGGATAAATGCTCAGGACTGCATCGATCACTTAGAAATCAGGAGGTATCTTTCACAGTATATGTTTAATTGGATCAATTGATTGTGTCTTTTAAAAATATACACAATATATAGCAGACACTAACGGGCAGTGTGAATTGTGTGTACTCAGCACTACCGTCAAGGGCAGGTGCTAATTCTGAAATAAGTACTGCACATTTTTTCCCCCAAGACACAAGAATTTGTCATGCATTCAGAACAAACCCTCTTGCATTTACTTACCCAGGATCACAGCCACACTAAGGTCTGAGCGGTCTCTGTCAACTTTAATGCTTCATTAATATGTGTGACAATTTATTCCTCTTACTCTACATACGATGCACATAGGAAAAACTCTGTTATTCATCCACACGCAAACCTCACCTCACAAATCAAATTGGGCCAAGCTGTTTAAAACCTTAATGGAGCATTTTCTATTCAAGGGACTGCTGATGAATCATCTAAGTAATCAGCCATTTCTGTCACAACTTGCTCTAATTCATCTATTTCTAGCAGAATTTATATATTGAATTTACCTTAAATGAGGCACATTTATAAACAGCAGTTCTAGCTTAATGTCTTTCATTTGGTCTTTTTCTTTTTTTAAATGTGTGAGGGAAGATTTTCTCTTTTCTCTATATTACTTAAAAATATGATTATACTACCTAATCATTGTGTGGAATAAACAGAATGTTTATCATGGCACTTGAATAGTGAAAAATAATATTTCCACAAGACTCAGGGACTATGCATGGGTAGGCGTGCGATGCCCCTGTACCACTCGGAAGAACAGCCCGCCGTCCCCAGGATTAAACATGTCCTTTGGACCCACTCTCCCCGGTCACGGATCTGTGACTTGACTTCTAATTTCTGTCCTGTGGACTCAAAGCCAGGCAATGGGTCTGCTGGGAACTAATCCCTATTTATGAATATCATGTTATATATATTTAAAGGTACCTGTTTTTTTCATTTTATCACAACTTTGAGATAAGGTACATCTTATAATCATTTGGCATGGTATAGTTTAATTGGTGTTTTTTCCTATCTTAATGGTATAAAATAATTCATCTTAAAATGAATGACTTAATCAAGTATATTTGTGAACAAAATATTTACAAATGCATAAAAAAGTAGTTACCTATTTTTACTTCACGTCTATTAAACTTGCATATACCAAAACTAACTCTCGGCATGCGTGTCTGTGTTTGGATAAGTGCATAATCAGGTATCAGCCGCAACAGTCGAGGTGAGGAGAGCTCTGTCTTCACCAAAATTCCCATCATGGCACCACCACAGGCAAACTCTTTCTGTGTCACCCCTGCCAGCACCAGCCAACTTTCAGCCCTCTACTTTGATGCCTTCATAAGGTCATGTGGCTGAATCAGGTTGTAGACGCACTTCTGAGCCTCGAGTCTTCGTGTCGCACAAGGCACTCGCATTCATCCGTGTCGTGACACACGTCCATGTTAACTCGTGCTGCTAAGGCCCATTCCTGGTCACAAAAGCGCTATTGATTATCTAGGTACTAGGCATTGCGTTGATTCCAGTTTTGAGATGCTTGAAAAATCTGTTTAAACATTCAGGTACAGGATTTTGTATGTATTCAAGTTAGGATGAACACCTAGCAGTAGGATTTCTAGATCATCTGATAGGTACACAGCCAAATGTATAAGACAGTGCCAGACTTTCTCCAGAGCGGTCGCCATTTACAGCTCCAACTGCAGTGTGGGAGAAACCCGCTGCCCCACAAAGACACTTGGTACTGTTGGTTCTTATTTTAGTCACTGCAGTATGTACGCAGCGGCGTGTTGCTGAGCTTTCAAGGCGGGTTCGCCTGGTAACTAATGGTGGTAAGGAGCTCTCGATGTGTTATTTCCCATCTGTATATAATTATTAGTGAAGGGTCTGCTTATTGTTTGCCCACTTAATTAATGGATTGTTCACTGTTATTGAGTTTAAATACATCTTTGTGTATCCTCTATGCAAGCCTTTTGTCGGATATGAAACCTGCAAATATTTCAGGTCTACCTGATACTGTGTGGTAAATAGTGTCTTTCACCTAGAGAGTAAAAGCATTTAATTTTGATGGAGTCCAAAGTATTTTTTTTCTTTTACTGATCATGTCTTTGCTACCATGAATCTTTTGCCTCACATCCACGAAGGATTTCTCCTGTCTTTTCTTCTAAGGGTTTTATTCTTTGAAGCGTTACAATACTGCCTCTATGGCCCATTGCGAGGTTGTTTGTTGGTGTCAGTATAGGGTGTGAAGCTTTGGGGTTATTGTTAATTTACACTCATGTGGCTAGTCAGTTCATTTGCACAGGCATGCCTGGTTATTCCAGCATTGCACTATTTATTGAAAAGACTACACTTTCTCCTTTGAATTACCTTCACTCCTTCATCACAAATCATTTGACCAAATGTACACGCGTCTGTTTCTGACATCCATCCCCACTCCGTCCTCCTGAGTTTACTATAAAACTGACGTTAGCTGTGGTTTTCCTTTAGACCCTTTATCAGTCTAAGTTCCCTTTCACTCCTACTTCGCTGAGCTTTTGTCATGAATGACATTTAAACTTTGTCTAGTGCTTCTTCTGCAAATACTGAGATGACCATGTACGTTTTCTGCGGTCTGTTAACACAGTGAACTGTTTTGGTTGATTTTTGAAGGAGTTCTGCACTGCAGGGATAAATCTACTTGGTCCCAGTGTATTTTGCCCTTATGCATACTGCTAATTTCAACTTCATAATATTTTGTTCTTTCTTTTTCCTTGTTATATCTGCACCTTGTTTGGGAGTCAGGATATTTACAGGCTCCTAAAATGCACTGAAAGTTTTTACATTCTGGATAGGATGGTGTAGACATCATAAATATTTTCTAGAATTTAACTGTGAAAACATTTGGGCCTAGATGTCTTTAATTGAAGGTTTTGGACAACAAATGCAACCGCTTTAATAAATATAAAATCTTTCAAGTTATCTATCCCTTCTTGAGTGAGGCTCAATTGTCCGTAGCTTTTAAGGAATTTAATTTGTCAGATTCGTGGGCATAAAGCTGTCTGGTGTTTATTATCCATTCATACCTGATATGTGTGTAGTGCAGTTACCTCTTTGTCTGCATGTGTCTGTTTTTGTGTCTTCCGTCTTCATTCCTTGGTGATACTGGCTGGCCGAGGGCAGCTGCCTGGTTGTCATTTCCGAGAAGGAGGCTGGACGTCGCTGGTCCGGGGCTGAGAGCTGGCGCGCGGGGCGGTGCGTGCTGCTGCCAGGGCAGGGCTCTGCCGCCACATCCAGACGGCCCGCAGCGGCCCTCCCGCTGCAGTACTCTTCCGGCTTTCCTGTCCTTTCTGTTCCAAAAAATTACTAAGAAAAAATGTGTTGAGGTTTCTAAGCCTCATTGTGAATTCTCACCGGTCTTTCTTCGTGTTCATGTTTCGTTTCACATTTTGAAGTCTGTTGATAGGAACACACTTAGGATTGTTCTCTTCTCGGTGAATACCCCCTTTAACGTCGCTCCTCATGCTGTAATTTCTGCTGTTCCACCGTCTAAAGTAACCATATTAGCACAGCGTTTTTTTAACTCGTGGTTGAGCAGTCTTTTTTTTTTTTTTTTTCCCTCCATCTTTTTTCTCTAAAAAGATACTACGTTTGAAGTGTGACACGGAGAACGACTGCCTGGCTCCCGGGTTTTTTGTTTCTTTGTTTGTTTGTTTGGGGTGGTGGGTTCCGGGAGTCGAACTCAGGACCTCGCGCTTGCCAGCAGGCGCTTACACCGCTGAGCAATCTCACCGGCCCAAGGCTCTCGGCTTTTTAAAACTCCAGGCCAACGATCTCCACATCGCTGGTGCACTCGGATCGTTCCAGTGACTGGGTACCTCCTTTTCCCTTTAACCGTCGAAGCCCCGAGCCGAGAAGGCTGGGGAGGGAGTGCCTGGTGCGCTGCCTGCGTGTTCTCCGTGGCGCGACGGGTGGCGAGGTCCCGGCTGGGCGCGGCCTCCGCGCGCTTCCTGAGAGCCATGCGGCCGCCTCGCGCCGCGCTTAGGAGCGGATGGAATCAAAGGAACCATCCTGCTAAAGCTCCAGGTTTTCTCCACATTAAAAGCTCCTTTAAATTCATATGAAGACTGATAATCACACCCTTAGCAGAACGCAAGATCTGTGATGAAGCTATAGAAGTAGTATAGGTTTCATACGGAGATCTATAAACAATAAATTCGGGTACATGTAGAAACAGCTATATGCACAAGTGGGGTGGGGAAGGAAGAGTGTAGTAAACGTAGTAGGGGACATGTTCCCTACCTGTACAGAAGTAGATGAAACTGACTTCTGCACAGCACAACAAAAATGAAATGGAATCCAGATGGAGGTCAACCTCCTCATTAAGAGTCAAAGGCAATCATTCAGAACAAAGTATCTTCGTAGCATAAGAATAACAAATAATTTCTCAGAAATTAAAAATATAAAAGGGAAAGGAAACAATGTAACCGTATTAAAATTTAAACTTTTTCTATGATAACTGAGAAAAACCATTACATATTCATAGTTAATACTGGGTTTGACTATGTGGTAAGAATTTAACATCTCACAGCGAGTCTGGGAGGTGGCTGAGAGGAGGCCGTGCTTACCTGCACGAAAAGCAGGGATGGGGTGGGTGTGGGGCTGAGGCGCGCCTAGGCCGGGAGAGCTTGGGACATCAGGAAACGGCAGGAGACAGAACCTGGGAGGACGCAAGGCTGGGCAACAGCACAGCAAGGGAAGCACACGCGCCCTGTCCAGCCCCGCAGGGGAGGGCAGCCGTCGGCACCGACCTGGGACCTGCCCAGCGGGAAGGCCGCCTGGATGAGTCCCCAGAGGTCTACACCGCGGTCTGGCCTCGGAGAAGGAAGCCATGGCATCTCCCGGGAGTCCCGAGGCCCTGGGGCCAGGAGCGGCCCCGCTGGGAGTGCAGCTCCATAGACGACGAGTGCTGAGACGTGAGGGGACACCGTGCTCAGAAACCGGGGATTCAAGGAGCCCCCCACTGAGGCGGGGCACAGCCAGCTGCAGGGGCTTCCTGAAGGCGCCAGGGCTAGAAGCAGCCCGGTTCCCGCCAGCCCTCCCCAAGGCTGGGCACAGGCACCTGTCACCAGCGCACCTCGGGCGGCTCTGTGATTGCAGGGCCATGCTGGGCGCCATGCTGGGGACGGCCATCGCCCCTTCCCAGGTTTGCTTGGCAGGGGTCCTGAGGTCCCCTCCTGGGCCCACAGCAACAGCAGAGAGGAACACAGGTCCGGCTGCCACCACACCCCTGCGGCCCCCACCCCCGGGCTGCCCCGGCCGATGTCTGATCAGGCACTGCAGGCGCGACTCGCTGGACAGCCACGGAGGGGCTGCCATTGCCGCCCTGCCGTCCCCGGCGTCTGACCAGAGGTGAGCACTTCCGGCCTCCCCACCACTGCAGCAGCTGGACCAGAGCCAGCGTGAGGAAGAGCGCCAACAAGAACAGGGACCCCAGTGACCTGGTAGGGCCACACCGCCACATAGGAGCGGGCACCAAGCACGCAGCCCAGACGCTCTGTCTGCACCGCACCGTCTGCACGGCTCGCGCGTCCTCCAGCCCGCGTGGCCTGCACAGACCTCGAGGCTCAGCTCCAACACGGTCCCTACTGCGCCCAAACTCACCACGACCGCAGAGGCCACAGGGAGACCGCACTCCAGGGCCCAGCCGGAAGCAAGGCCGGCGCCGGCACCCGAGGCGTCAGGAGAAAGCCGCGGCGTGAGGAGGCCGCCCGTGACCGCGGCCGGGCCGTGATTCCCGCCCGCAGACGTGCGCGTCTCAGCCCAGGAACGCGACTGTGAGCAGCCACGGACTTCCCGCCAAAACACTTCCAGTCAGCACAGCGCTGGAGGCAGACACCGAAAAGATCGAAATGGTAAGTGCCTCTGAAGAAGTCAAAGGGATGAGTCCAGGAGCGCTCGTGAGATCCACGAGAATACAGTGACGTAAAGTTAGGAAGATAATGCAGGGCGTGAATTAGAAATTCAGCAGAGACAGAGATTTTGAAAAAGAGCCAAATGGAAGTCTTGAAATTGAAGAGCTCCTGAAGTTAAATAAAAAATTCAGTTTAAAATCTAACAGCACTCTAGGTGATTTTCTAATTTGTTAGCACACAGTATTTGCAAATAATTTCTAATGATCCTTTGAATTCTGTGGTATTGGTAGTAATGTCTCTTTTCATTTCTAATTTCATTTATTTCTTGGTTACCCTTGCTAAAGTTTCAACTTTGTATAACTTTTCAAAGAACCAACTCTTGGCTTCAGCACACATTTGTTTGTTTTTTAGTCCCTATTCCATTTATTTCTTTTCTGTTTTTTGTGGGTATCGGGAGTCGAACTCAGGACCTCACACTTGCCAGGCAGGTGCTTATACTGCTGAGCTATCTCACTGGCCCTCCATTTATTTCTGTTCTGATCTTTATTTCTTTCCTTTTAACTTGGAGGTTTGGTTTGTTTTGTTTTACTGATGGGGGGGAACTGACAGCAGTTCCTCTAAAATCAGGCAAAAGATATTGATTTCTACTCTCCCCACTTCTATTTATTGTACTACTAGAAAGTTTCACCATTGTAACTAGGCAAGAGAAAGAAATAAAAGGCAGACAAATAGAAAAGGAAGACACCCAATTATTCCTGTTTGCAAATTATATCATTACATAAGAAACCCTAAAGCCTACAACCAAAGGCTGTAAGAACAGATAAATGAACTCAGTAAAATAGCAGAATACAAAGTCAACACACAAAACCAGTAGCTTTGCCATATACCAGTGGTGATGTGCTAGGAAGGAAACCATGAAAGCTGTCCCAATCATAATTGCCCTTCACATACACAGATATAAAATGCCCAGGAAAAACTCAGAAATGAGAGACCTTTACAAGGAAAATTAGAAAATCTGATGAGAGAAATTTAAAAAGATACAAAAAGATGGAAAGACCTCCTGTATTTGTGAACTACAAAATTTAATGTTTAAATATTCATACCTCATAAAGCAATCTTTAGATTCAAAATATCAATGACATTCCACACAGAACTAGAAAAACTATCTGACAGTCAAATGGAAGGACAAAAGACCCCAAACAGCTAAAACAATCTTGAGATAACATAATAATAATAATAATTAAAAAAAAATAAAGCTGGCAGCATCACAACACCTGATATCAACAAAGACTGCAGAACCATGTAAAGAAACAGCATGGCATTTGATAAAAACAGACCGACAGAAGAGAACACAGATCCTAGAAATGAGCCCAGGCTCCACAGTCAGCTTATCCTAGACAAAGTGCTAAAGACATACAGTGGAGAAAGAAAAATAAAAACTAAAAAAGCGTGTACACACACACACACACTGGACAAACAACAGTCTCTTCAATAAGTGGTGCTGAGAAAACTGGAGATCCACATGCAAAAGATTGAAATTTGACCCCATCTCTCACCCTGTACAAAAATCAACTCAACATGGATCAAAGTTGATACACATAAAACCCAAAATTCTGAAACTCCTTCAGGAAAACACTTCCAGATATTAGTACAGGGAACCCCCCACCCTGAAGCACAGGAAACAAAAGCAAAGATTGACCTATGTGATTATATTAAAACTAAAATGTTCTGCACAGTAGAGGGTACAATCAACAAGTAAAGAGAGCCTACAGAACAGGAGAAAATACTTGCCAGCTATTGGTCTGACAGGGGTTAAAATCCAGAATATATAAAGAACTCAAAAAAGTTAACCACAACAACAAAAAATTCCAACGAAATACCATTTCACCCCAGTCAGCACGGCCGTTAACAGCAACAACAGAGCGGGTGAGGAGGTAGGGCAGAGGAACGCCCGTGCGCCATTCTCAGGAAGGTAAATTAGCAACGCCTGCGTAGACAGCATGACGAGAAAGAAAGCCACGAACAGGACTCCGTGCGATCCAGCTCGCCACTCCTGGAAAGGAAGTCAGCATAAAAAGAGACACCTGCACACACGTGTTTTGTTTTCACCGCAAAAATATGGAATCAGGGCCGGTGAGATGGCTCAGTGGCGTAAGCGCCTGCCTGGCAAGCACAAGGTCCTGAGTTTGACTTCCGGTACCCACATATAAAAAAAGGGCCGGTGATATCGCTGTGGCACGGGCGCCTGCTGGCACGCGAGGTCCTGAGGTCAACCCCTGGTACCTGCAAAAAAAAAAAAAAATATATATATATACATATATATATATATATATATATATATATATATATATATGGAATCAGCCTAGGTCCCCATCAATGGATGAATGAATAAAATACGGTATGTTTATAAAGCGGAAGAAAACCAAAATCCTATCATTTGCAGCTCAATGGATGGCAGTGGAAGACATTACAGGAAGCAAAATAAGCAAAACGCAGAAAGACAAGTTCTCTTTTACAGATGAAAACTAAAAAACTCCACCTAAAGTCCAGTAGTGATCACCAGGGATGGGTAAGAGTGCTGGGGGGAAGGAGAACCAGCGTGGAGGGACAGGACTCGTGCAGGCTGCCGCATGTGTGGGGACATCACGGGGAATCCCATTAACATGGTCAATTAATGTATTAATAAAACAGATGTTAAAGAAATAATCAATGGGGGAAAAGAAAGGGAAATGAGGGAAATGATGAATGATCAGTTCACAAAAGAGGAATGCCAGGAGAAACAAATACACTCAGAAGTGCTCACTCTCCTCCGAAATAATAATGCAAAAATGTTAAACGCTTCCTGGGGAACTAGCATGTGTGCTGGCTGACCACGTCTCATTATAATCAGCAAGATTCGCGAAGACACTGCATCCGTGAACCATAACAAAAGAGCCGAGGCCAAATTACCAGGTGCTTCGGATCCAGGAGACAGTGCACACTACAGTGGAGAAGCTGAAAGGAGAAGCGGAAAGCAGTGCGAGAGCGCATCCCACCTCGGGCAGGGCGAGCCTTCGCTGTGGAGCCGTCTGCACTCGGAGGATGTGCGCCGCCTGCACGGTCCCCTGGCCACACAGTCCCAGAAACGGGCCCCTGGCCCCTCACTTAGGATGGCCACAGACATCTCCTGACTTTGCTAAATGTCACCTGTGAAGGCAAAATCCCCTTGCTCAGCACACTGCTGTAGCGGTGGCGCTGCCGGTAGCACCGTGGTTCACGCAGTCACAGAAGCTTTGGGGGCCGTGGTCTTCTCATCTGCGCGATGGTTACGTCACGCCGCTCCCAGCTCTGTGAAGAGTGAAGACATTAACGCACATAAACATTTTGAGTAGCAATCAGTAAGTGCCCAAGCAATGGCAGCAACCAGCTATTATGCACTGAGGCCAGCAAGGAACAAAGGACAAATAAAAGAGACCCTGTGGGAGGAAGATGGGTAAGGAAAAAAGTAACCATCCCAGCACATTTGAAAATAGCTCGGTCTTAAAAAATTTCATTTCCAAACGACAAAAGGTATTGCTTCAGAAATTGCTGAAATCTAGGGAAAGCTAGGAAACCATATTTTTTAAAAAATAAGAAATAAATGTGCTACATTTCTTGACACAGAAATAAATGGCACAGTATAGGTATTTGATGATAATGACTATATGTCAATGTGAAATACTTCACCTATCAACCACTGGTAGAATTAAAAATAGGAATTCCTTCTTCCAAATCAATGAAGGAGAAACATTTTAAAAGCAACAAATAGTCCAAACAAAAGAAACTGGAAGAGAAATACATCAGAAAATAAAATCAGAAACTATAAAATGAGAAGACTCTAAGTGTGACAATTACAATAAATGTAGAGATGAAAAACCCCCTATACTCACACAAGATGAAGGCCAAGTTATTTCTTCCTACGAGAGCCACACAAAAATACACCAAAGTATCCAAGGGTGGAGGAAGACACACAAATTTAAAAGTGACCAAATTGAAAGGTAAATATCACCAAGATGGTGGCGATGGAGACATCAGCCTTGTCCTGTGGAGAAACCTACCACAGAAAATGAAAAACAGCCAGCCAGCCATACACAAACCAAAGGAGCCCCAGGGGAGTCGCCAACTGAAGAATCTGCAGCAACAAGTGGACGGAAAACTGCAGCCCATCTCCAGGGCACGGTGCTGGTGGACCTGGGACACCTGAGACAGCAAGGGACGAGGAAGACGGGCGTTAGCCGCACACCAGGAGCCAGCGTCGTCCACAGAGTGGACCCGCATCTCATGCCACTGAGGGCCCCAGTGGCCACTCCTGACAGGAACCCCAGGGAGAGGCAGAGGGAGAGGAAGAGGGAGAAAGAGAAAAAGAGAGAGGCGCTACAGGACCCTCTGCCCTCTGTCCCGCAGAAGGATGCTCTGTGCACGCCCTGCACCCCTGCCCTCCTGTGTACACCCTCAACCATGAGCCTCAGGAGCAGGGAACACAGCCGGGGTCCTAGAGGGAGAAAATGCACAGAGAGGGCACTGTACACTGCAAAACCAGCCCGCAAAACAAAGAGGAGACCCTCTCCCAGACGGAAGCTGCAGGAGCTCGACACCACCTGATCTGACTTGAAAAATGCTAAAAGATTTCTTCACACTGAGATACAACATGAGAATTTGTAACACAAATAAGATTCGTAAGTGTAAACTTCCCTGTAAAGGTAACCACACACACACAGGGTGTGAGATGAGGCAGTGGTGGTGTGTAAACCACTCACACTTTTAGTGGGAAGGTTAACGAATAAGCTATTGAACGTGGCTGAAAGGATTTGCTGCAGGATGCATTACATGAAGAATGTAAATTATGATGTCGAAAGTAGAAAAGGGTGGGGACAGTGGACTGAAAGTGCGATTTTAATGCAAGCAGAGTTAAAGCGTCATCAGCTTCAAACAGCCTCTCAACTGTAGGATGTTTTTTGTGAGCATTATGTTAAAAGCCTACAGTAGATACATGGAAAATAAAAGGTGGGAAGTCAAAACCTGTCACCGGAGAAGAACACCTGATCAGAAAGGAAGACCGCGTCTACCAAACGGGGAGGAACAGAGCCGCAGTAGTGAATCCGCACACACCAATAACTCACCTTCAGTGTAAGTGGATTAAGTTCCTGGATTAAAAGGCATTGAGTGACTGAGTGGACTTTTTTAAAAGCACCCAGATTTTACACTGAGTACACACTTAGCCCGAAAGGAAGAGATGGAGAAGGATGCACCTTGCAAACGAGGGCCACGAGAGCTGGGGGAAGCGCTTGGCTCAAACCAAATAATCCCAGTCAAAACCTGTAAAGGAAAAAGAAGGTCGTAAGATAATGAAGAGGGCCACCTTATCGAGAGGTGACAGCTGTAAATACAGCTGCACCCTCACCAGAGCAGCTCATACAGGGGTGACTGCAAAATAGGGTGGAGGTTTAAATAAAATAGTTATTACAGAAGACACATTGCCATGAATCCCCCTCAGAATACTCCTCCTCCCTTCAAATACTTATCCCATTGTCCTTGCCACTTTCTGAAGCAGCTCAGGAAGTCCTCTTTCATGATTATGATACATGATCAAAAATACAGTGAATGCTGCAGCCAAGGGCCATCCAGCTGAAAAGCAGCTCATAAAAACATGACACTGTCCTCATCCAACTTACTTACAGGATCTGGCACCATGCAACCTCTGGATCTTCCCCAAAATCACAATGTCTATGAAAGGGAAATGTTTCCAACTGATTCGGGACATCAAAGCAGCCACGACAGCACAACTAAAGACACACAGGAAAGAGCACTCCAGAGCTGCTGCAGAAAAGGGGCAGAATGATGGGATAAGCATGCTTGAAGTGAGAGAAAGGATTTTGAGGAGGATTCATGACAATGTGTGTTTTACTGTAATAATTTTATTTAAACATCACATTTTTATCACATTTCATATATAAAGCAAATATTAAAAGATAAAGGGAGAGATACACTCAATACAATAAAAGTAAGGAATTTCAACACCCTGCTTTCTAAGTTGGGCAGATCACCCAAATAAAAAATCAGTAAAGAAGCGCCAAACTTGAAATATACTTTTGACCAAATGGACCTAACAGACATACAGAAAATTCCATACAACACAAAAGAGAACAAAAGAGGGACCCCAGAAATAACTCCATGCATTATGTCAGATATTTGACCAAGATGCCAAGAGTGTACAATAGGAATGACAGTCTCTCTATTTTTATTAGTGTATGCTTGTGATTTGTTTTGGGGAATTGACACATGTATACACATATAATTTCTTCATCATTTTAGAGCTGTTTACCCCCCACCCCACTCCCCTGGTTTTCTTCCCCTTCTCCTCTTTCTACCATCTCATCTTTATTTCACTCTTTAATACATTTATACTTTGGGTTTCTCAGAATACTGTTTTTAATAAAGAGGGTTAGGAAAGCTGGTTATCCACCTGCAAAGGAATGAAATTAGAGCTTTGCACCATATACGAAAATCAATTCAAAATGGATTAAAGACTTAAACATAAGACCTGCAGACGTAAAGTTATTAGAAAAAACAAACAGGGAAAGCTCCACGATATTGATCTGTGCAATATTTTTTTTGGAATGAGCCCAAAAGCATAGATGACAAAAGTGAAAACAGACAATTAGGATTACATCAAATACAAAACTTCACAGAGGGAGGGAAAAACATAAAACTTCTCTGAAGCCAAGAAAATGATCGAAGCAGTAATCAAGCAACATACAGAATGGGAGAAAAATGTTTCCTTACTATAAATCTGATAAGATGAGGAACTCAGACAATGCAATAGCAAAAGCCATAATAACCTGGCCAAAACGTGGGTGAAGAAACTGCATAGCTGTTTCTCCAAAGAAGATGTGCAAATCACCCACAGACAGATGTCGAAATTGCTTGACAGCTCTAATAATCCAGGAAATTCCAGTCAGAACCTAGGCCATCACCTCACGCCAGTAAGAAGATGAAGAACGTACGCGGGCGAGGATGTGGGGAAGGCAGTCCTCGCACACTGTGGGCGGGGGTGTGGATTAGCACAGTCACCGTGGAAATAGCACGGAGGGTCTTCAAACAGCTAAAAACAGAACTGCGTCCGTCCAAGCAGTCCCACCGCTGGCACACAACACCCCCCGGAAGTGGAGTCGCTCTGTCAGGGAGACATCTGCCTCTGCGATCACCACAGCACTGCGCACGACAACCAGAAAAGGCCGCACCTATGTGTCCGTCAGCGCGTGGACGGGTGAAGGAAGTGCGGTTCAGATCATCATGGAACACGATCCCGCCAAGAAAAGAATGAAATCCTGTCCTCTGCAACAAGATGACGGCAACTGGGGGTCCCTATGTTAAGTGCATCAAGCCCGGCACAGCACGATCTCACATGTGGAAATGAAAAGAGCTGACTTCGTCCAAGACAGGAGTGGAAGGGGCCCGCAGCTGGAGAGGGACAGGAGCGTTGACCCAAGTGGCAGGCAGGCAGGAGAAGCTCTGCTGTGCTAGTCCCAGCCAGGCGACCGCAGGTAACACGTGTGCGGTGTATTTCAAAGCCCACGAGAAAGGTTTCGGATGTTTCACCGTAGAGAACAGATAAATGCCTGAAGAGACAGATGGGTTTCACCTGCTCTAAACATCGCACAGTCGACCCAGATACCTAAACATGACACGGTCCTCCACTAATACGTACAGTTTTTGTGTTTTATGTATCAAAAAGACGGAGAAGTAACTCAGTGGAAGCGCACTTGCCTAGCACACACTAGGTCCTGCTTTTATCCCCTCCACCACAGTTAAGTGATCAATGAATTAAATTTTAAAGGAAAAACTGCATTAGCTATTACCTCACACTTGCTAGGGCAGCTGTCGCCAAAAGATAGAAGGGAGCAGATGCTGGCAAGGAAGGGAGAAAGAGGGCCCTGCATGGTGTTGTAGAGTGATAATGTGGGAAACAGCATTGATAGCTCTCAAAAGATTAAAAACAGAGCTACCATAGAGCACTGTGAGTACTGTGCGCCTGTCCAAAGCGGGTGTCCACATGGCCCTGTTCCCTGCGGCACTGCCATAGTAACCAAGACGTGGGATCGGCAGAAATGGCCACCATGGGTGGAAGGGGGAAGTGCAGTGCAATACACAGGGAAGGCTTCGAAAACCAGAAATCCTGTCGTCTGGGACAGCAATCATGAACCTGGACTGTGCTGTGTCACATGAAAAATCCAGACACAGAAAGACACTGCATAACCTCACTCATGCATGGACTCTAAAAGAATTGAACTCACAGAAACAGATTTAACAGTGGTTCCCAGGGGCTATGGGGGGAGCATATTAGTCACTTTCTCATCACTGGAATGAGAGACCCAACAACTGAAACTGCAAGGAGGAGCAGGTTCTTCTGGCTCACAGTTTCAGAGGGTTCAGTCCATAGCCACCTGGCTCCAGGGCAAACAGCATGGTGGAGGGGCTGGCGGAGCTGCTCAGCCCAGGGCAACCAGGAAACAGGGAGAGGAGGAGGAGTTGGACAAGAATGCATCCTTCCGGGTCATACCACAGGGACCCCCTCCAACTTCCTACCAGCACGTTCAGCTCTGAGCCCATCCATGGACGAACCCCTAGGAGCACAGAGCCCCGTGATCCAGTCACCCTCTGAATGTATGAGGTTTGGGGACATTTTAGATCTAACCCATAAAATGGTGTTTGTGAGATGGCATTCACACAGAACTGCAGTTAGAAGAAACAGGTTCAAGAGAGCCTATGTCTGTCGAGGTGACTACAGTTAATGATGACATATTGTGTACTTGAAAACTGAAGGGAGAGGTTTTTAGTGTTTTGACCACACACGCAAAATAAGTTTTTGAGGCCATGTGTATGTTAACGAGATTGATTTAGCAATTCTGCAATGTATACATAAATTAAAAATCATGCCATATACTGTACTATAAATGTATACAATTCTTACTTGTCAAATAGAAAATAAAAAACAGATCTTGCAACTTCACATATATAACACCTTGTGATGTGAAAATAGAATTCCCCATAAATTACCTTAGTCCTGATGAAAATACTTTGATATTTTGTAATGTGAACTGAACAAACTAAAATTTTGTGAAATGGTAGGCAGAGCTTATGAAAAAGAGAATTTAGTAGAAACGAATTCTTAACTTTAAAGATGAAATAAATTTAAACAAATATTACACAATTTTTAAAAGATGGCAAAAGTCCATTAGGAAAACGACTATAAAGAGAGTAGATGAGGCTATGGATATTAACTTAAAATTTAAAACACAAAGCTCAAGTGAGTCAGAGAGTCAGGACAGAGCAATTAAATGTGCTTGGCTGAGGCAGGAGGATCTCAAGTCAAGCTGGCCTGGGCAACTTAGCACCTGTCTTAGTTACTTTCTCATCACCGGGACACAGTACCAAACAAAAGGAGGAGACGTTTGTTTCTGCTCAGTTTGTAGAGGTTTCAGTCTATAGTGGTCTGGCTCCAAGGCAGGGCAGAGGAGAACCGCTCAGGGCAGGACAGCAGGCAGCAGGGCGAGCTGGCCACGCCCTTCTGGCCACGCCCAGGGACCACCGCCCCACAGCACAGTTAGCTGTGAACTCACCTGTGGACCCATCCGCTGATGAATCTCACAGCCCATGATCCAGTCACCTCCCAAAGCCCCACCTATGAGCACACGAGGCTTTGGGGGGACATCTAGATATTAATAACTGATTAAACGTGAAAGAATAACTGAAATAACTACATACTACAAATGGTTGATGTCAACATGTGTAAAAATTTTTACTATTAAATGTGAAAATTAAAAGAACTGATATTTTAGTTATTAAGCTAGATGAGGGGTTTGTGGATAGATACCTCACAATGGCTCTTCATAACCCAATAATGCACATGTGTAACAGTAGTTTGTGTTAAGTATGTCACAACACTTCCTTGCAACTGGTACCGAGCACAGGACTGGAAGTTATCCCCTTGCTCTAGTTCGAGCTGGAACTCAGATTGCCCGTGCGTCTACATTCTTAGCACAGCTCCTGGGCCAACGTTCTCTTTTTCGGATTTAGGGCTACGCACTAAAAGTCACATTGCAGGTAAATGTCAGCTGGGTTCTCCCTAGCGAGGTCGCCAGACTTCTCCACAGCCAGCCTGCAGTGAGCAGGGCTGCTGAGGAGCAGCGCGTGGAGAGGGAGCAGCGGCTGAGCAGCCCGGGGTGCAGCGGCTGCTGCGTGGGCTGCAGCAGCTGGAGGTGGCAGAGAGCGTGGGCCCGAGGAGACTTCTCCGTGCAGCGTGTGACCGAGTCCGCCTGGCAACCCAGCTCTGGGCACACACTGTGACCGGGGGTGACCAGCTCGGCACAAGATGACCATCCTCTGCTCTGACCCCACCCTTCCACCCTGGAAAAGCTAAACTGCGAGACCCTCGGAGACTGCGTCCTTCCAGCGCTGCCTCTGAGTGGAGAGATCACTCTTCACCAAAAAGATGAATAACATAGACAAGTCTTTGGCAAGACTAAACAAAAAAGAATAGAAGAGAGGATGTTATGGCATGAAATACAGAGAGAAAAGGAGAGTCTAGGATGGGCTAAACAGAAATGTAATAACTGTCAAACCCCCACCGGACAGAGAAGAAAAACTCCCTGAGCAGAGCTGCTGACGGCAGCTGCTGAGACGGAGATAACGGAGCCAGTGCTTGCAAAAGGAGCCCGACAAGCAACGGCCTACGCAGCCGCACCTGCAAGGTATGGATGTCACCAAGACCCCAGCTCCCCAGACCCAGACTAAAAATTTACCGCTGCTCCTGCCATACCCCTCCCCTAGCAAACACCCCTATAACAACCTTCCCCGCCAGTCGCTCAGGGCCAGTGGTTTTACTGCCCTTGGCCCGCCTGCAGCCAGGCTCAAATAAGCTTCAACTCTGCCTGACTTGGTGGTCCCAGTCGTGCCTCAGTTTAATAATAATAATAATAGGAACTGTGAACAAATATACTCTAAGAAATACATGACATGGATGAATTCTTAGAAAAATACAAAATGGCAAAACTGGCAGAAATAGATACAGAATCTGAATAAACTCTTTAAAAACTGGAAACTTTCACTGAAAAGCCCATGCCCGTGAGTCCCGTGGTGCACACACTGGCGCAGCAGGCAGCCAGGAGCCAACCACCTGCGGGGCCGCACCCGGGCTCCGTCTGCAGAAGCCCCCCTCGGGTCCTCAGAGGACACAGACCAGCAGCACCCGGGAGGTGAGGAGACCGCCGCGTCGCTGACACAAACCACCCCTCCCCGTATAGAAATGGCAGAGCCAGGGACAGGTGGAGTGGACAACGTGACCCAGAGCTCAGCACTACTGATATTTTCACACACACACGGATTCCACGAAAATGCCTATCCTAAAATAAATCCACCAACCTGGGGTGTGGTTCCCATGACAGGGCCTGGGGTGAAAATGGGAATGCAGACTGGAGGGTAAGAAAGAAAATCTCAAATTATCTTTTCGAAGATAAACATATTTTGGGAAGAATATAAAGTATTCCTCTTTCCATTCGTAATTTCTGTTTGAATAACAACATCTATCCTAGACATGAAAGGCCCATTAAAAGAAAAATCAAACCGCACCAGTGTTTTAATTTCAGGATTAATGTTCTTGAAAAACTGGTTTAATCTAAAATGCTCTTCGCAGTCTGTATCTGCAAATAGCTTTGCTTTCAAATATTCACTGACTCTAAGCAACATAAAAATCAGTGGCTTCCATAGCCCTTTTATCAGTTTGGAAGTTTTTCAACCGTTGCAAAGGTACATAAACCGCAAACGTTCGCTTCTCTCTGTGGGACTCACAGCTCCCCCTGGGCCACGGCTGCGAGGGAGGTCCAGACTCTGAAGGGATTTGTGTCCTTACTTAGTTCTTCCTGTCCCCGCAGCTAGCACATCAGAGATCAGTGGTGTCACTTTGTTATTTTACACTTTTTAAATCGAATGTTACTAAAGAAGTTGGATATTTTTATTGTTCAAGGAAGAATGAAATATTTAGTGGGAGTGACAAAAAAATACTTTCTTTGTTCAACTTCATTTTATAACCCTTTTCTTCCTGAGACCAATTAAAAGGTAACTAGTTAAGGCATGTATTTTTAACTTTTTACTTTGTAAAATTATTTGTTAAGTGAAAACAAAAACTCCCTAACCGGGCCGGTGAGATGGCTCAGCGGTGTAACCACCTGCCTGGCAAGCGCAAGGGCCCGAGTTCGACTCCCAGAACCCACATACGAAAAAAGGGCCGGTGATATCGCTCAGCGGCACGGGCGCCTGCTGGCACACGAGGTTCTGAGGTCGACCCCCGGTACCCACAAAAAAAAAAAAAAAATACCCTAACCTGTAGAAACCATGACTGGAGAATAACCTTAGTTCATCCAGCGCACAGGAGGAAGGGCTAACAGCAGACAACTGAAACTGCACGAGCTGCTCACGTTGAAATAGGATGGAAAACCTACATGCAAGAGGCGAATAATGTGCTAAACCGGAAACGAGTCGTGTTATGCTTGAAATTTACAAATCCTAGAGAGAACTCATTTCCTCAAAATTATATAGAGCATTTCGCAAGACTGATCTAATATTCTGCCACAAAGAAAATGTCATTAAATAGGGGGGGGGGACCCTAGGGCCATTCTAGAGCACACACTAAAAGGCACTAACAAAAATAGTAAAATTACCTTACCTAGAACAATGTGCAGAGGTAAAAATATTGGCAAAACAGGGAAAATTGGAAATGAGAAAGGCATGATTTTTTAAAGAAAAGGATGAACTCTGCTAATAAGTTTCCAAGTGTGGACTCCACAGCGGCGGCTCTCCGGAGCGCTCAGAGACCCGGGTCAGCCGGCGCGGCGGTCTCCGCATCCGAACCCCCAGGGGCTGCTGGCCCCTGTCCTCGCGGCAGCGACGAGGCCCCTCCGTCCACTTGGTGACCGCGGAACGAGGGTCCAGTGTGCCCCTCCTGCTCCACCCGCCTCCCCAGGGAGGCTGAGCAAAGTCGGACGGTACCCAGAAGGGCCTGGCACCCCGGCCTCTGGGCCACCAGTGTACCCTGTCCTGCGGGGCCTTGGGAGCAGCAGACAAGAACGGGGCTGTCCCCACACATGACATCACAGCCACTGTCAGAGACTGCTTTCTCACAAAGGAGGGGAGCAGAGATGGGCGGAGGGGATGAGAGATGGGGAGGGGGGAGATGGGGGAGGAGATGAGCGATGGGGGAGGGGGCAGGATGGAGAGGGGCAAGAGATGGGGAGGGGTTGAGAGATGGGGGAAGGGTGAGATGGGGGAGGGGTGAGAGCTGGGGAGGGGATGAGAGATGGGGATGAGAGCTGGGGGAGGGGAGGGGAGAGAGGATGAGAGGAGGGAGGGGAGGAGAGATGGGGACGATGAGAAAGGGACTAAGACCTGTTGGGCACATGCACTCACTCCACACGAGGAATGGCATTGTTATGTGCTGCAAACATTGACTAATAAAAAACATTTAGAAAAGAAACTTCTGCGGATCTTTTGCGAAAGGAAAGGGGACCAAGAGATGGAAAGGAGGGGAAGGGGACGTAAAAAAGAACAAAGCCCTGCTAAGCACACACACCAGCTCCCCACAAGAATGCCATCATCGTGGTGCAAACAGGTGCTACTAAAAATAAAAATAGAAAACAGATGACAAAGCAAATAAAAAATCTTAAACCTGGCGTGGCGGCATATGCCTGTAATCCCAGCACTCAAGAGGCTGAGGCAGAAAGATCGCTGCGAGTTTGAGGAAGAGCCTGGGCTAGTGAATTCAAGGCCAGCCTGAACAACATAGCGAGACCCTGTCTCAAATTTTTAAAAAATTAAAATTAAAATTAAACATTTTTTTAAACTTTTAAAAAAAGAACATTCTCCAAAAAACTGCTGGAGGAATTAGGTTTTATGGATGAGTTCATTCAAGAGTTTAAGAAATGGTTCACTCTATATCCTACAAATGGTTCTGAATGAATTTTTTAAAGAAGTTAACTTCTTTTATAAAAAAAAGTTTTGTGTCAGTTCCACTGTGACCGCCGGCCCAGCTGTGGAGGGGACAGCGCCCAGGGAGCGTCATGGTCCACCGTGCCGGTCAGGACACTGCCACAAGGACAGCTGAGCAGCAGCTTCTCAACTTTGAATATTATCACCACAAATTGTACCCAATACCACAGTAAGAAAAGTGTCTCCAGATGAATAAAATGCTTCCCAAAATTAAAAAAAATTAATAGAAAATCCACTTACAGAATGTATTACATGGATTGATAAAATTTAAATGCCACAAACCATGATATTTAAAAAGTGTATTAGATAAAGTTTAAAGAAAACCGGAATAAACCACTAGCTCTCATCACAAGAACTAACCCCTTTAAAATGAGGAATAAGATAAAATTTCTTCAATAATATTTAGTACTTTTCTGGAATCATAAAAAATGCAATAATGCATGAATAATAGGGAAAAGGGGCCCCCTCCCTCACTCAGATCAATTACTGAAACAGATTTCAAAATAATAATCTTGTCTTCCACGGCCACCAAAATTGATGGCTATGAAGATTACGTGAACATGAGATGAGCCGGGACACGCACTGCTAAATAAGAAAGGAAGGCACTGAATTGTATTTTGGAGCAGCTGTGAAATAGCAGTGCTCATTCATTTAAAAGAACAATTTTTATTTATGGAACCATAATTCTGAAATCCAAGTTAGTCTTTCAATAGTTACAACAAGGTGGAACCTGTTTTCAAGTACCCGGAGAGCCAGTTATGCTGGAAATAATGATAGGGCTCACTGCGTGACATTTACGGAGCACACAGGTCACGTGGAGCAGGCTTCCTGCTCTCCCGAGGGGGCCTTAAAAGGAAGAAGCTTGTTAACAGCACATCCCCGAACTCAACCCCAGCTCCAGTGTCCAGACGCGTCTGGGCAGAGTCTCCCAGCCCACCCATATCCCTTCTCCCCCTCCTCCTCACTACCCCAAGAGGAAAGCAGATCTGTCAGGTGGCAAAGTGCCCTGCTGAAAGATACCTCAGTGTCCCTTGTAGCTGTGGGAGGACAATGCCCTTTCTCCTCTGCTTTGTATTTGCTTCCTGGAATGCACACGTGCCCACTGGAACTGTAGCAGCCACACTGAGCCACGAGACTTAGTATCCCAAGCCGTGTTCTCAACCTGGAGCCCCGACAACGGTGCAGCCTGGGTACTGCCCGGGGCAGCAACCCTTAAACTCCACTACAAGAAGAAAAGTTATCCGCAGTACGTTCAAGTCACTACCACTGCAGCCCAGAGCCTAATCCTAACTGACGCCTACTGTTTCTTCTACACCACAGCTGAGGTGATCAGACTTGAGCGTAAGCACAGAACAGTAAGACGTTAAAATGCAGACCGCGCTGATGGCCCCGGTCCTGCACCTTAAATGCTTGAGGACAGCAGTCTCTTCAGAACAGCTGTGGGAACATTAAATTGCACCTGGTCACAGCTGACACCAGCCTCTTTGGGCAGCATCGCTTCCGGTGAGGAATTGACAAAAGGAAGAAGAGACAGGCGGGGGGAGGAAGAGGGGAAGAGGAGGGGAGGCGGAGGGGAGGGGACGGGTAGGGGTGGGGAGGGCAGTAGGTGCCACCTGCCTGAGTCTGCTGGGTCCTCCTGTCCGAAGCTGTACTTCCAGCAGGGAAGCAGGCCTCGGCTCAGGGTCACCAGGGTGCTCTACCCATGCCCGCCACTGTCCACTGAGGCCTCTAGGCAGCCCCCAGCCCACTCACCATCTCCCGCCACCTCCAGGTCTCCATGCCGCTCAGCCCGTCCTCCTGTGACCGGCGCCTCACACGGCTCCCCTGAGCCACGGGCGCCCTCCCATCTGTGCGGCCTTGCAGCCGGTGTGGATTCTGAAACGCCGATCTCACCATTCCCGTAGCTGCCTTAACACAGGACAGCAGCTTCCACTGCGTTACAAAGACCGAAGCTCAGAGCTCAGAGCCACGGCCTGCAAGGACACTGAGCCAGGGACGCCTGGCGATCGCGGGCATCACTAAGGCCCCTCCGGCATCCTCGCTTTTGCTCCCCCGGCCTGGAACCCAGCACCTCCCGCTCGCCACACCCCTCGCTGTTCTCTAACCCCACTCGGCCTCATGATCTCATCTCAGTCCTCCAACATGTGACCCTCACCTGAGTCCCAGGCTTCAGAGAAGGCAGAGCTTCCTCGGAAACATCTTACTGTGTCACAGGTCTGTCCGCAAGACCCAAGCCCGCCGGCAAGCCTGCCCTCCTGAATCCTTGCTTAGTCCCCATCCCCCTGCACCGTCCCAAACACAGCCGAGGGGCCCGAGGGGCTACCTCCCTCGTCACTGTATTCCAGCATACGACCCACACGGGGGACACACACAGCTCTGGATACACAGCTTTTAAAGACACACTGTTTTTCTTAATCTCTGAAGCACGGACGCAGCGGTGTCACCGGCTCACCACACTGAGTCACGGCTCACTCCTGGATTCGGTCACCTTGGCAGAGGCAGAGGCATCCACAGAGACAGGGACAACAACCCAGAAAAGGCCACGACTGTTCTTGTCCTCCTCTAACAACACCCGCCCAAGGCTAGAGATAGACAGCTGCGACCATCGACCGCCATCAAGACAGACCCGTGTGTGTCCCACGAGTGCGTCCTCAGCAGACTCCGTTACAGAAAGAGGAGAGAGTGGGCTCTCTCGGAACAGAGGAGCCACAAAGCTTTAACACTCGCTTAGATCCCAAGGAATCCTGTCTCGGCATTCACAGCTTCAACACCATCTCCCCGAAACCTTTCTCGGGAACTTGCTTCCTTTACACTAAGGTTTCTTCATATGTGAAAGAAAACAGCGTGTTCTTTTTCCCTGGATGGGGCTCCTGGCTCTGAGCTAGGATTTGTTGCTGATCTGACCTGCACTTTTCTTTTCTAAGAGTTCTCCGTCTTCTGACAGCAGCTTAGTCTCGTACTTCTCGCTGGGACAGAACCACAGGCCCAGCTCAGGGGAGAGGTTTATTTTGGCTCACGGTGTGGGAGGTTGAGTCCCTGGTAAGCTGGCGCCAGGCCAGAAATAGCGTGGAAGAAAGCCGTGGTGGGAGAGTATGCTCAAGCCAGGGCATCAAGAAAGCAGAGGGCAGGCAAGGGTAGAGGAAGGGGCCACGCCACCGTGACTGCGTCTCCAGTCAGGCCCACCCCGTGGCCCACTCGGCTATAAACATGCAGATCAGCCCCCAGCACAGTCGCCTCTCAGGAGCTGGGATTAACCAGCAGAATACTCAGCAGATGCTAAAAAGCACAGCAAGCATTTTTAATGTTGTCTTTATTAACTATACGTTCTATGGGTTACATGCAAGATTAACCTGAATAATTACTCATGGGGTGCAGTGCGATATGTTGAGATACATATATAGATAGATGTAGATATAGATATGTTGATACGTTGATACATGTATACACTATCGCGTCATCAAGTGAGAGGACTCAGCATACCCTAAGGCCTGCTTCACAGGAAAGAAACTCTCTCGAGAGTGCCGACAGTTTTCTTACATGCCTGGAATCACTTTGGGGACTTTTCAGCATTTGCAATTCTTATTTTTCAGTCATCTGTGGTATGAGTTACTAAAAATGTTTTCAAAATGCCAATTATATGAGCCCTGGTGGGGAAACTACTTGATTCAACCAAATTTCTCCCTCTTTTAATATAGTGTAGGAGTTTCATCATTTGCTTGTTTTGATCATTTTATTTTTCTATTTCTGAAATTGTATAACTTAAAGCCACGCCATGTTGTGTTGGTATCTTAAACAGTCTCTCCGGACATCTCAAACCTCGTGCTTTCAGACAATGAAGATGTATGTGAAGCTGCGTTTGTGGTTGTTTTGTGGTGCTAGCGGTGTTTTAGTCGTTTTGAGACATAAATAAACCCTTCCCCGTGTGCTGTCGCAGAGCCTGGGGGATGAGGGGGTGTGGGCGTCCTGCTCGACCTTGACCTTGACATGACCTTCAGCAGCTGCTCCGCCTCTGAGTTCTAGCAGCCCCTTTGTAGGTCAAGTGTATGCGACTCCCCTCACGAGTTTGGTTTGATATTTTATTAAAATATACATTTAAGGCTCAATGAGTATTAACCCGTTCCTTTCTACAGAAAACTACATTAAGTTTTGATGATATTTAATTAAGCGAAGGATTTAATGGGCATTTAAAATGGAGACCTGGACCCATTCTTGCTCGTTGTTTTACGAAGAGAGGCTCGGATTGAAGCTCGAGAAGGCAGCGCGTCGGAAACGTCGGGGTGGGAGCGGGGTCTGAAGAACCCTGGGCGGCTGGTGCTGTCACGGTGTCGGGGGGAAGCTGGGTGGGTGTGAGGGGACAGCAGGCGCGACGGCCACGGGAGAGCGACACCACCAGCGCTGTGAAGGCGGCTTGCACTTCACATCATGTCGCTGGTCCTCGCCACGACTCTGGAAATCTGAGCAGCCCTTAACAACGGAGGCCGGTGACCGCCCCGCGGACGAGCCTCGCTGGGCACGCGGCGCATCGGCCTCCCGGCTGATTCGTCCAGCGCTTCCTGGGCGGGGCGGGTGCTGCTCTGCTTCTCCAGCTACGGCTCGACTCGGAGGGCTGCGCGGAGCTCTGACCCCGTGCAGGAGACAGACGTCCTCTGTACCTCGGGCCACGTCCCTGGACACTGGCTGCTCAGCGAGGACACCGCACTGGAAAGACACAGCTGCGTGGATCCCCCAGCTATGGGCTGGGGTCTTGTTGGTTCCTGATGCCTAAGCCAAGAACCGAGCAGGACACCCCAGAGCAGCAACGGGGCCAAGGATTATGACAGGGAAAAGACAAGACCACTCCACAGGGCGGCAGCCAGGGAGAAGCGCTCAGGGCATCATGGGGACTCAGTCTGAGGGGTCCACGCCTCGGGGTCTGGGTGGCATTGAGGGTCTGGGCTGAGCTGTGACTGCTGCCAACGCTGGACTCAGCCCCTCCAGCGGCAGAGTTGTGACCTTTTATGGCCTTGGCGGAACCGTCGTGGTATCCAAGGCCACAGCAGTCAAACCTGCGCAGTCAATGACATGGCAGTGAAGGTGGGTGGCCCAGGGTTGCAGAAGTCCCCTGCACAGGCCGGGGATTTGCCGTGTGTAAGCAAAGTCACCTGCTTACCTTTTCTCCTGTGTTCAGCCCTGGGCATCCTGGTCCTGTGCTAATTTAGTCCAGGAGGTGGCTCTGGTCCCAGAAAGCAGCTCAAGGCAGCCTCCCTTGTCCCTGGCTGTTTCCTTGGTTACCCGAGGCCTCAGCTGGAGCTGGAAAGACCTCCCTGCTTTCTCCAGCCTTCTCCTCGCTCCCTCCTGCCTCACCCCACAGCTTCCTAGGGTGCCCAGGCCTCCTGGCCCAACACTGGGCAGGAATTCCCTTGCCCAAACCATGGGCCACTTGTGGAAAAAGCCAGGCTGGTTTCAGCGTCACCATGGAGGGATAGTCCAGGAGGGCTGTGCTGTGCCCTGACCCTCTAGGCCTGTACTCTGGGTTCCTGCGAGAAGAAGACAGGAGAGAAGAGAAGAGAAAAGAGGGCAGTGCTAAAGTCTTCCTGCCTTCAGGAGCATCTTCATGACCAGTGTGCCCCCAGGGTGACCCAGGGCCACCGCAGCTCCCCAGAGGGCGGGGCGCCTCTCCTGTCCCTCACATCAAGATGACAGAGCCCCACTCCTGCTAGAGGCAGCTGCACAGGACGACGAGATTTCACTTCTCACCCAAATGCTGTGCCCAGAGTGACCTGCTGATGTCCCTTCTCTCTGAAAAACATCCAGGGACCCCCTGGGTGGCATTCGCGTACATAAAACCCCAATGTGAGTCATCTGCCTGAGTTTTATTTCCTTATTACCTGCGTCGTTTACGGCCAAGTCAAGTCGTCCCAAACCCCAGTGCCAGGGCAGCAGCCTCGGAGCCCCAGTCTGCGACCTTTCCAGCGTCCCACGCGGCACCCTGTGGCCTGTGCCGCACAGCCGCACGTCGAGCACGCGACGCCCCGGGAGCGGCCTGGTCGTCGTGATCTGAGCTCCTCACCCTCAGCCCTGTCCCCGCAGACAGCCAGAGCAGCACAGGAAGGGCCGGGTGGTGCCGGGCTGTGAACCCAGAGCTCTGCAATGTGTGAGTCCTAGCGACTTCCACACTTCTGTCGTCATGCGCGCTACTAGTGTCTCTGCCTGGAGTGGCATCAGTGCTGCACAGGGGCCCCAGTCACCCCCGTCCTGAGCCCTCGGTGCCCAGGCCCAAGTTGCACCCCTCTCCCTCTTCATCTGTGAGGTGGAACACGTGCTGAGGGGGTGCCGTCCCTTCAGGGGCACCTGTCCCTCCTTCCTTTTTTTTTTTTTTTTAATGTGGGTACTGGGAGTTGCCCTTAGGACCTCGCACTTGCCAGCAGGTGCTTGTGCCGCTGAGCGATATCACCGGCCCTTTTCTTCCTTTATGTGGGTTCCGGGAGTCAAACTCAGGACCGCGCGCTTGCTGGGCAGGCGCTTATGCCGCTGAGCTATATCACCGGCCCCCTCCTTCCTTCTGTCCTTAGGTGGCCAGCTTCACTAGCTCAGCTGTGAGAACTGTGTCCCGTCCTGAGTCAGAGGGGATGCTCCCTGACAGGTCACCTTCCGGACGCCCAGTGACAGGGAAGACCAGAAAGCTGTGTCTACCTCCAGTCAGGCTGTTCTAGAACATTCCACCTCCCTCACTCAGTACGTGATCTTAGCCTTATGTTCATGTTCCAGATAAGCCTCCTGGGTCTACTCAGGGGAAATAGTTCCTTTTTTATGATAAAGAGCACCAATTACCGTGGCCTCTCTGCAAAGGAAACAGCCTCCTGTGATCTTTCTTACCTATTAGGGGCCCTGAATTCTACACCTGTCTTGTCTCTAAGGCTGTCAAGGCTAAACATTGGCTTTCTATTTTAGGATCTTACCATTGCAGTAATTTTCCAGCAAAAAATATTACCCCCAACTTCCCAAGTGACTACACTGCTTCACAGAAGCACTCAGACTGTCGTGACATTAGACGCTGATTAAACAGCACAGCCTAATAAACGCGGGTCATAGCCTAATACACTTGACACAGCTGTGTCTGCTTCTTAAACCAATGTATTCCCATAGGAAAAAAAGGGCAAGGGAGGTACAGGTAGCCTGGACAGAAAAATAAAAAAGGTCAATTAAGACAGATATAAATAGGGGCCAGTGAGATGGCTCAGCGGCATAAGCACCTGCCTAGCAAGCACAAGGCCCCGAGTTCGACTCCCGGAACCCACGTACGAAAAAAGCGCCGGTGATATTGCTCAGCTGTACGGGTGTCTGCTGGTGCACGAGGTCCTGAGGTCAACCCCCAGAACCCACGCACACAAAAAAAAGATGGGTATAAATAAGTGCTGTGTGATATCGATTATCTTATCTGGAAGAATCAGTTATTAAATTTTAGCAAAATAATTCTAAGAACTCAACAGATCTCTTTCTCTCTCACAAATACACACGGAATCTGATTTATGATGGTAAATAACATTGGTATAGTTCCCTGTCACACATTTTTCACATTTCACATAGCAATCGAAATGAGTTAATGCTCCCAACTTGATGGATTCCTTGGTAAGCAAAAGGGCACGGTGTGGATTGATCTATAAAATCTTTCCCTTAAAAACAAACATATCATGTTTGTACCATCAAAGTGGCACGCTCATTTTTCACTTTGTCATAATTATGGTTGTTTGCAATAAGATCGCCCTCATATTACAGCTGGAATTTTGTGAGCTGCATTGTCTCAAGACGAAGGGAAAAGTTCCTATGTACTTGGCGCCTGCAGTAACTACAGCATTCGATGCCACGTTGTACTGAAGCTTTAGAGCAATCCTGTGAAGCAGGCTTCCCCGACAGACTGGTTTTAGTTACCAAATATTAATGGCACACCTTTGGCATGCTGGGTTCCAGAGACCAGTGAACTTGGCAGACAGTCACTGCGCGTCACAGGAAGTGATCCCCTCCGTCGGGTGTCAGGTGTCCGAGTTCGTGTCTCCTCAGGTTTATGAAGGGGCTGCCGCTGAGGCTCTCTGTTCGCGGGTGTTTTATACAGCAGGTGTTTTATACAACTCGGGGGCTATGGGTCAAGCTACAGTCAACCCACCAGGTAACAGGAGTCGCTTAGCTGCTATTGCTCCAGTAAGGAAGCCCGACAGAGGGAGAGCACACGGAGAGCTTCATTATCCTGAACTCCTCTGTGACTTCTGATGTAAGGACGAAGGCAGTCCCGAGGGGCTGGGGGTACGGCAGGGTGTTCCAGTCGCCTGCCTATGCGCCTGACACCAGCCCAGGCTGGCTGGACCTATGCTGCTGACCACAGTGCAATCACAGCTGCCTCTATCTCCAGGGAGGCCTGCGGGCCTGGCTGTCACCTCCATCCTGAGGCCTGGCTCTCTCCACATTCACCTGCAGCCACAGTTTTGACATCTCAACCTCTGCCCTGCTGCCAAGGGCCAGACCCCTCTCCCACTGCCTATTAATTTCTGTCTCCCCCAGCTGTGGATCATACCACCAGGGTGCCACGGACATTCTAACAGGGAAAATAAGAAGGCAGACTCTCACACATGCTCTGCACTTGCTGGGATTAAGACGTGATGGCGACACACAAAGCACGTTTCCAGAACATCTACTAAAGCCCGAGGATGCTTGTTTGGAAGTAGAAAGTACCTGATCCCATCCCAAAATCACAGAGAGGGGGTGACCAGGGACCCACGGCCTCTTTAAAGGAACCCAGTGGTTCCCTTCCCACAGACATCTTGGGAAGCCCTTGAGGAAACACCTGAAGGTATTTCGGGTCCTGCTCAGTCAGGTTTCTCTGCCAACAGAAAGGTCGTGTATAACACACATGTCCAGGGAGGTGGCAGCGGAGTGACCTCCAGCACCTTCCCCCAGATACCAGAGTAAATAGCTGTACCTGCAGCCGATTAAGAGCCCAGGAGACCGGGAAAGAGCGCGCAGCGCCTGCCTTCAGGACAGAACAGACAGCGACTTGGGAGAGGAGCTGCGCATCCAGACCCCAGCAGCCTGGCGGGGCAGCACCTCCTGCGGGGGAAAGGAGGGAATGAAGACCAGGAAGCCGGGGCTGCCCCATGCGGCCTCCAGGCCCGCCAGAGTCAGGTGGGGGCAGCACGGCAGGGCGGGAGCGGGTGGGAAAGCACCAGGGCTGCCAGGCCCCTTAGGGACACTCAGCTCCCTGTGTGGACCCTGAGGTCCCGAGTGCAGAGCCCCCAGCCCTGCCCAGGGCACCAGGCAGGACAGACCAGGTTCAGCCCGCATCACTGCCAGCCCCGGGTGGCCTGGGTGGGGCTGCCCTCCTCCTCCAGAGACATGAGGTGCAGTGCCACCCCGCTTAGCGTCAGCCTTAGTGTCAGAGGCTGGCTTCACCAACACTGTGCCAACCTCGGGTGCCACAGCATGGCGCAAGACCCCATTCACTGGGTATAGATGTGTCGTACGTATAGGCTTTGCCCTGGGACTTAGAGCCAGGCTGGTGAACCTAACCCTGGGCTGATCTAACAGTGCCCATCCCCAGGTCCACCTGCAGCCAGAGCCTCTGGTACAGCTGCAGGGCCGGGGAGACACACAGCCCCCAGGCCAAGGCTGTGGGACACGCCGTTCTCTCCAGGAAGTACTCGCGCTGAGCAGCACACTGGCCCTGTGTTTGGGACAACCATTCCTCCGTCACCATCCGGTGCTGAAATGGGGACCACAGACCCAGCACACAGGGACCTGGGCCGTCCCAGGAAGACAGGCTGTGACCGCAGCTCAAAGGAGACAGGCAGCCTGCTAGGAATCAGGGAAGGCAGGACAAGGAAGCTTGACTGACTGAGAGGCAGGAACAAGCACCTTAGTGCTCCACACCCAGGCTATGTCCCCAGCCACCGGGCACACAAGCTGCCGGCACACGGAGGTTGGAGGAAGCTGTGTGCCACCTGACAGTGAAAAGAAGCCAGACACCCACCAGGGTGCAGTCATGTGGGAAAGTCAAAGATAAAGAACTAAAACAGCCATTTCAAGGAAAGCCAATGAGCTTGAAGAAACACAAAGAAAGTTTTCAACACTCCGGTAGTTAAGTTTAACAAAAAAGCAATTTTAAAAACCAAATTATGGGGCCAGTGAGATGGCTCAGCGGCTTAAGCACCTGTCCGGCAAGCGCGAGGGCCCGAGTTCGACTCCCGGAACCCACATACGAAAAAGGGGCCGGTGATATCGCTCAGCGGCACGGGCGCCTACTGGCGCACGAGGTCCTCAGGTCAACCCCCTGGTACCCACAAAAAATAAAAAAATTAAAAAATAAAAAAAAATAAAAACCAAATTATGGAGCTGGAATTTTGGCAAGTTGAAAAAGTGATAGCAGACATCAGGGGCAGCATGGACCAAGCTCTTCACAGAACAGGACAGGGGGGACACCTGCCAGACCCATCCTAGGAGGCCACAGTTTCCCTGGTACCAAGCCTAACAAAGACACGATCACAAAAGAAAACTCAGACCCATATCCTGATGAAAATGGATGCAGAAACCTTCAGCAAAATAGCAGCAAATCTAATGCAACAGCACGCAAGTCACCATGATCAAGCTGTTTCTTTCCAGGGACTCAAAGATGATTCAACATAAGCCAATCAATAAACCTGATCCATCACGTCAACCGGACGGAGGATGGACTCGCAGGGTCATCTCAGTCTGTGCACAGAGCATTTGATAAAATTCAGCACCCTCATGACAAGAGCCCCGAACACGTTAGGTGTGTGCAGCTCCCGCCACAATGGAGCCAAGGCTACAAATGCACACCAGTTGCTTGTGGACGTGCAGGTTTGCTTCTGTGCTCGCTGTTCTGTCCCACTGGTCCGTTGTCTGCTTCCTGTTCTTATCATGGCTGTGCAGTGTATCTGAGCTGTTTGTTTTCTTTAATAATAACACTTGCTATTTAAGGAACACCTAGCACATACCAGAAACTGCACTGTGCTTTCAGATACTTTCTGTCATCCGTTTTGGGGATGGACTCATGGGTGAATAGCCCTGTGCCTTTAGTTGGATAAGACTTGAGGCTTGTAGAGCTCATGTAACCTCCAAGGTCATGGATCCAGCAGTGGCAGGGGCTGCTGGGACAGAAGGCAGGTTTGTCTGACCCTGAGGGTGTGTTCCTGCCCCCGTGGTATTTATCCATCTGACAAACACCTGTCAGACTCCAGGGCCACATCCTCCCAGGCGCTGATCAGCAGTGCCTGGGAATGGAAGTGCTCGTGCAGGTGTTGACACATCAGCAAACGCCACCGCCGTTCTCTGGGAATGACGAAGCCTCGGTCAGCTCCTCAGGACTCCCAGACACCTGAGCCCGGAGCTCACGTGGGAACTGAAATTCTCACCTCTCTTTTCAGGGGGTTCTCCGGGGTTTCTTTTGCCAATTTGGAGACAGCACATCCTCACCATGGGGGTCCCAGCTGGTCAGTAGCTGCTCAGACACAAGGACAGCAGGGGCTGCTGGGAACAGAGCTGGCACCAACACGCAGTTTGCCCAGTGGTTTCCCTTCAGTGAGACTTACTCACAACAAAGCGCCACAGGACGGCTTTGCAGAACAGCAGAACGGCGCTAGGAACGGGCTGGCGGGAGGCAGGGCTGCTTACCGCAACAGCGAGAAAGGCCTGCAGGTGCGGGTGCTGCCGGTGAGCTCCAGAGTCCTCAGTGCAAACCAACAGTCACTGTCAACCACGGCCGCAGAGACCCAAGGCAGATGGGATTCATTTCTGAACACTTTACACATCCAAGCCTTGTTTTGCACCATCACTGGTGCACGAGTGCTCAGGGCTACCCCAGAGGACAGAAGCACAGGTCTGAGACATCGGAGAGGAGAATGTCGACCCATGGTCTCAGTTTAAATGAACGCTTGAGAATGAAGACGAAGACCCATCCCCCAGCTGAGAGGCTCCTCCAGGAACGCAGCCTTCACCGCGCACAATGGCCTGCCACCGCCAAGGGCTCCAACACTGTCTGAGAGCCCAGGAGGATGTGCCACGGCCAGTGCTCAGATGCCAGTGGAGGCCACGGGACATGAGAACGAAACGGATCAAACAGTCCTCATGCCTTCGGTGAGCTCCGCGTCACATCTGAGGTCACATTCAAAGGTCAGCACGGGGAACAGACCCTCTGTTAGGATGTGAGTGGGCCCCGCGCACCAAGCTGCTCCCCTCCCCGCCAGCTACGGGTGACAATTTGGGGATTCCAGCCAAGAACTGCATCTCTCTCATGGCCTCCCACTCCCTGGATCAAGTCCTTCCCCTGGATAAAGAAGGCAGCCAACAGCACAGAGCAAGGTCACACTGTCGTCCATCTGACCTCAAAGCTTCAGTTTTCAAGTGTCATACTCTGCTGCTTCCACAGAAGAATCAAGTTACAATTTTATTAAATGCTCATGTTGTCACTATAAAGTTTGCTACCCCCCTCCCCACTCATAACATCTCCTCAAAAGATGGTTTATGGAAATGAACAGAAATCTAGTAGCATCATACACACTCGGGGACAGTCCTCCAAATTAACAGAGACTGGGACGGTAAAAAGGAGCTTTGCAAGGCTTCAGTAGCCTTAGGCATAGGATTAGAAGAGTTGTCAATCCCAAACTAAAACTTGTTTATTTTCAGTAAAATAGCAAAATCTTCAGGGGAATATTGTAGGTAGAGTTAATGTTTCACTTACGTATCTCAAAGCCACTTAACTGGTAAGTTACAGGCATGGAATTCACATGTAAGTTTGACATTGTTTTAGGTGTATTCTCTTTCCAATACCACATAGAATATATATCACAATACCCAATCTACAGCCTGGTTCCCTGCATGGGAATTCTCAATAAGCCATTATTTTGACTTCCTTACAAATAGTTAAACTGACGTGTCAGCATATGAATACAAATTATTTTACCTACTTTATATTTTAAACAATTTTCTGAGGTCAAGTTTATCAAAAATTCTTATCTATATTTCACAGCACAATAAAAGATACTAGGTTTAGAACTTACAGGGATATAGCAATTTAAATGTTTGAAGGCTTGATACTATAATGTACAAATATGAATTCAAATATGAATTAAGGATTCAAGTATTAACATGATGCAGGGTTTCAATTAGGGTTTGACTTAGGGTTTGATTCAGTTTATTCTCTGTTAGGTTTTTAAATTTACATCCTCACAGCACAGTGGAGTTGAAAGGTCTTATTCAGTATTTGCTGGGAGCTTTCCAGCAGTCCCCTCTCATTGCTCCCGAGTACCCTGGCCACCTGGCCTCTCCTGGGACAGTGCTCCAAGGACATGCTCTGTGAGGTGCAGGTGAGGACAATGCCCCATAGGACATGTAAAATGTAAGACACTGGAGATTTCAATGCTTAGCCTACTTAATCAAGCCCTAAATCCTGGGATATCAAATAAGACAAGGACTCTGAGGAAAAACAAGAACGACTTCTCCTAGTCTTTGTTAAATAGGTCAGCACAGAAATGTAAAAGCACCCAACTGAGAAATGAGAAGGCTGACTGGCTTAGAGTCCGTCTTCACAGAATTTTGAGGTCGGTTCCAACCAACACGGCCTCATTCCCACTGAGAGAAACAAAGCCAGCGGATGTTGGGGCTGGAGCTCAGAGCGGCAGTTAGAGCAGGGACCCGAGGTGTCCCCCGCCGAACCCAGGAATCAGAGGGCGGACATGGGGTCTCCACCTCTTCTTGCTTTGTGCCCCGATCCGTCCTGGGCACTGCATGCTGCAGCGGGGACAATAACAGGGACCCTGGGGTCTGCTCTGGGCCGGAGGACAGGTGCCCTGGAAATGCGGGACAGACGGACCCGACCACAGACAGGAGGAGGCTGCCAGAGAACCCCCATCGCCCGACCCTGAGGCGGAAGCGACCGGGAGGAGCTCTTCCCAGAGCAAGCCTTGAGGGGCATTTGGATGCATTCGTATTTCCTACAGTCTAAAAAAGCTGTTGTATTTCTATTTTATAAATGCTTTCTTTTGAGAAGTTCATTTGTAACACTTATTCTTTTACTTTTACATTTATTCTTTTTCTTTTTCTTTTTCTTTTTCTTTTTGTGGTACTGGGAATCAAACCCAGGGACGCTCTACCAGGAACTACAACCCCAGCCCTTTTAAATTTTTTTCTTTTAAGACAAGGTCTACGTTGCTATCTTCCTGCCTCAGCCTCCCTCAGTGTTGGGATTACAGGCGTGTGCCACCACACCCAGGTTCTTTAACATTTTTACTGCATAAATTTAGGTTATAGAACACGGTGTTTAAATATAAAGGTACACTATGGAATTGTTACTATAGTTAACCCAATCAAAATATCCGTCATATAGTTACTTTTCTTAAAGACAAGAATACCTAAAATTTACTCTTTTAATAAAAACCCCCAAAACAATAAACTACGTGCAGGAGACCAAAGGCTAACACCCCCATCCCTTACACACGCCTGTGGGGGCCGCGGACTGCACAGGATGGGAGAAGGCGGGAACAGAGGTCGCCGCAGATGGGTCTCTAAGCGGCCCTGAGGACGCGGGCGAACTCCAGAAGACTTTCTCCGAGCCGCAGCCGCGCAGGGCCGGGGCGGAGACCGAGCGTGCGGAGCAGATGAGCTCACCCGAACTGCAAGCCGCAGGGAAGATACTCCTAAGCCCCACGGAAACGAACACCTTTTTACAAAGGAGGAAAGGGGAAGGAGGGGGGAGACAGAGGCACGGGAAGAACGAAGGGCGCGAGGGAGGACCGGCTCTTCCCGCCCCTGGAATCCCGGTTCGTCCAAGAGGCCATGAAGGAAACAGAGAAGCGACACCGCGGGCCGGCCAGGGCCAGGCGCGCCCGGCCTCTCGGGCTGACCGAGCGGAGCACGGCGAGGGCCGCGAGCGCCGGACCCGGACACCGTCCTGAGGCCGCGGGGCCGCGGGGCGCGCGCGAAAAGCCGAGAAAGCCCAGGACAGTTGGGAGGCGATGACACCGACAGCCGAGGTCCCGGAAGGGCCCGAGTCGCCGCGAGGTCAGCGGGAAGCAAGACGCACGGTCGGCTCAGTGGGTGGCGCGCGTGGGCCCGTGGGAGGCGCGGTGAACTGTGACGGTGCTGACTTCCTGGGTTGGACGCTTGCTCTGTGATTATGGAAAGAGAAGGGGAATGGGCCGTGGAATATGGAGGGGCGTCTGCAGTAAGCTCTCAAATGGTTCAGAAAAACGCCGGTCGCGCGCCCTCGCGCACAGCCACAGCACGCGGGGCCGGGGGACGACGGAGCGCGCGCCCCGAGAGCCCGCAGGTGTGTGACGCGAACACGCGCGCGGAGGCGTGTGTGCTGCTGTTTCAACTTCAGTGAAGCCTTCCAAATAAATCATAACAAAAGTACGCGAAGGACCGTCTCTGCAGAGTGGTGTGGGGTGATCCTTATCCTGCACATAGTAGGTGGAAATATAGAACAGCGTTTGCGGTGCGCCATGCTACTAGCCATGACATCCTTATTCTGCAATTATGTGTATATTGTGGAATGAGGCAAATAAGCACGCCAAGTAGTCTAAGGAAATAAAATATTCAGTCTAAAAGGTGAGGAGATACAGTAAGAATATTTTTAATTTAGTTAAAAACTTGCATTCTTAAACTTGAATTGTAAATATCAATATTAACTTGTAATTTCTTTCTTCCTTAAAAACTGTATTTTCTAGTTACGCTCACTGAGATAGCTTAGCAGTGATAAAATCCCAGCAGCAATGAGCACCACAATTGCTGAGACTGTGGGCTATGAAATCCAATGCACTAGAGCCAGGGCTCCAGGAGAAAGAACTCATTCCCATTCTCCAACAGGGAATACGCACAATCAACCTGGTACCTGTTTTGTGTAAGCAAGAAAGAAAGACTAATTGAAATACACTTACTGGAGTCAAAGGACTTCTGCCTGCAACCCCATCACCCTGGAGACTGAGGCAGGAGATCGCAAGTCCTCATCCAGGCTGGACAACTTAGTGACCGAGAGAGACCCTGTCTCAGATTTAAAAGGCAGTCAAAGCCCTGGTTCAGCTCCGGTTCTAAGGTAAAGGTCATCTTAAAGAAACACAGTGGCAAAACCTGGAAAAATTATCAGAAAGAATAATGGGTTACTGGGGCAGGAGGGTCACTGCGAGTTCAAGACCAGCCTGCACTACATAGTGAGACCATGTCTCAAAATACCAAAAAAAGAAAGAAAGAAGCAAAAAGCATAACGTGCTCACTTTCTGTCTCTGTAACAACGTCTGTGTGAAAACCAACTTCTGAAGAGAAAGGTTTCCCGGGCTCATGGTTTTGGAGGTTCACCCTCCCACCCTGTCCTGCCAGGGGCCAGTGTCATGGGGCTGCAGGACCCCAGGCAGAGCAAGGCTGGGAACAGACGGGACAGGCAGTGCCCACAGACCCACCAGGCCAGCTCACCCTGACCTGGGGCCTCCACTCATTCCACCCAGGGACCTGGCCTCTGCCACAGGGACCTCGGGGGTGCTTACCCAAACCACGGTGAACCACAACTGTGACCGATGGAAACCCCAGATATTTACGTTAAAATCCATGAAGTCATAATGACAGTTTTTGGGTGTAAAAGAAAACTATCGGCCCCCTTTGGAATTTTCCAGAATGCCAAGAAAAGTCAATCTAAAAACTAATTAATTTAAAGCCAACAAGCTAATTCTGAAAAAGAACAAATTAAATGTGGATCATGTCTTTCCGTAGGAACCGTATTTCAGATTAAACAGATCCTCCCTCCATGCCTGCGCTGTGTGACCGTGTGCATTTCTGCACCTCTCTGAGCCTTCTTATCCAGCTATGAATGAAGATGCCCACCTCAGCCCTGCAGGGAGGATTAAGAGAGACGCTAGTTTAAGGTTCCCGTGCAGGGAGGATCTCCTCTGAGAGGAGCCTTAGGACACTGAAGGACAATTACCTGCATGGGCTTGTGTCTTCCACACCCTTCTCCAGTTTGCTACTGTATCAATTCAAGGGGCTACTATGCATCACACACTCCCAGTTCCCCTGCTCCTTGAGCTCAGGGAATTTTTGATCTGGAAGACAGCTGTTAAATCAAACAGAAATATTCCGACTGTGGATTTCAGGATCCCAAGTGGTTCTTTATCGTCCGTGTTTCTTGCACTATTAAAAATATATATATATACGAAGACAGAAGCAGCCTTGGTAGAAAATTACCAAGCAAATAATACCAGAGCTAAAGTAACAAGCACAAAATGACAGGAAGAGGAGATTGGCTATTACTTAGATGCACAGGTGGCTGCGCCTGGAGGACACGTCTGTGACCCGCCGGCACACAGGCGCGATGGCTGCTCCAGTCACGTCAGCCGCCCAGGACAAGCAGGGCCAGGGCTGACGTTAATGAAGACAAATCGCAGCTGAAACGGCAGCACCTAATTTGAGGTAAGCCGCCTGGGGATGACTGCAGAAATTCACTGGCACCCCAGAACATTCCCAGCAGTAATTCATCATGTGCCTGAGACGAGGTGGGACTCAGGAGCCGTGAGCTGTCTCCCATGCGTCTCCTCGAAGTGGCGAGCTGGGTGGGTGAAAAGGTTCCTGTTGTAAAAGCAAGCAGCACAGCCCATCCAGGGCCACAGCTGCAGAAAAGCCCTGAGAGGTGGGATGGGAGAGGGCTCTGAGGTGGGGTCACCTGCCACGACCCGCAAGGGATTCGTTTTCATTCACACGCTTATTTGGAAAATGTTACCAGCAAACAGTGGAGAGAAAGACAGTGCAAGGAAGTACGGGCAGTGAATGGGTGAACCCACGAAGTGTTTGTTCGTGTAGTAAAATTTGAAGCCACGACCATGCCAAAAAGCTTTTGAAAACTGCACTCCAACACTCTCCACAAAGAGCAGAAGCAGAACCTGACCCCATGCCTGTGGTACCAGCTGTACCCCCGGAGGCCCCACAGGAGGCCCTGGGGCCCGGGCCCTGCCCAGGTGACTGAGGGCCCCGGCTGAGGGTCCTGATGTCCTGCTGCTGCCCTCAGAGGTCACTTCTGTGCTTTGTGCCACCTGGGGCCACCACATGGTGCCCAGGGGCCCGGGAGCTTTGCATAGAGCCAGGGAGCCTGGCTTCCTCACTCACCCCACGGCATATCTATTTTCCCTGTTTCATTACAGAAAATATTGGGCCAGTGATATAGCTCAGCGGCATAAGCCCTGGCAAGTGCGAGGTCCTGAGTTTGACTCCCAGTACCCGCATATAAAAAAGAAAAAACAGGGGCCGGTGAGATGGCTCAGCGGCTTAAGCGCCTGCCCGGCAAGCGCAAGGGCCCGAGTTCGACTCCCGGAACCCACATACAAAAAAGGGGCCGGTGATATCGCTCAGTGGCACGGGCGCCTGCTGGCGCGCGAGGTCCTGAGGTCGACTCCCCGGTACCCACAAAAAAAAAAAAAAAAAGAAAAAAAAGAAAAAACAAAGAAAGAAAGAAAGAAAGAAAGAGAAAGAAAGAAAGAAAGAAAGAAAATATTGTACTGGAAACAATGTTATTTTGAAAATTACTTTCTTGGTTCCAGGGCCACTAAAATTGAATTTCAAACAAAAGTGAGCTTAGAGATGAGCAATGTTTCTCCTGCCGGCTGCGCGCTAGGATCCTGAGGAAGGCTGCGCTCCTCCCCCCAGGTTCCTGAACTGTCAGGTGCGGCTCAGGCCCCGGCCCCCTCGGGTGGCTCCCACACGGAGCCGGGATGGGCAGCCCTGAGGTACTGACCTGCTGGGCAGGTGGAGAGGCCCTGGGTCCTGATTCTCTAATCTGTGAGACAGGAACGGCGGCACCTCCGTGCTATTATGAGTTTTTCGCACCAGTGAATTTTCCGCGGGGATGAGACGGAGACATGGAGGCTGCAGGGCTGTCCTCCCTACGAGACAGAAGTCTGGGCGCACGACGCGGAAGCCGCCAAGCTGTGAGGGAGGGCGCGGCGTCCGAGGTGTACGGCTTCTCCTCACCCGCCCTCTCCCTTGCTTGTGAGAGGAGGGGATCTAGCGGGAAAGAGAAACAGCTGGAGACCCAGAAGCGGAAGAGGAAAGAGCAGCGCTCTGGTGCTGTGCTGTTCTGTAGACTCCAGGGCTTCCTGTGGAGGGACGATCCGGGAAATCACGATGAGACAAATTAGCGTGACAGTATTTTCAAGACATTGTGCGATCGTCGTTATTTTTTAGTTCATTCAAGGTTTTCATTTGTCAAAATACCAACCATCTCACAGCCATTTTATAATTTAATAGTATCATTAATATTTTCCATAGGCCAAGTGGCGTACTAGGTGTATTTTCTACCTGTTATCCAGCATGTCTATGATTTTATAATCATTCTTTGCATACACACTAATTTTCTGTCATTTCAGTGTCCTAGAAGGTTTTGTTTGCATTTTATAAAGAAGACGTGGAAGCTGGGAGATGCCCCACGTGAACCCAGGATCCGGACCCGGATGTCTGGCTGCGTCTGCCTCCTGTGTCGAATGTCTGGCCACAGCCTTAGGGGTGTTTAGGAATTCAAAACTGCACACAACACCGGATCAGCAGCAAATATGTGTATAATCTTGAAAGCTGTGGCAAGAGAAAGAGAAAGCTCAAGATTTCTTTTTAATTCTCTTTGAAACAAAATGCGTGTTGTACCTGCAATAACACCATTGTTATATAATAAAAATGTAAGCAAAAGCTGCCAGTTTTCCATCTAGGAATACAGAGAAGTAAAAGTGACAGGGGAAGAAGATATTAATCAGTATCAGATGATTTCACTTGGGCCTAGACAAGGACTAGAAAAGCCACACTTGTGGATCAAGAAGTAAGTGGAATATCACAGAGTAAACGAAAATGCCACTGGGTCAGAGCCAAGAGCACCACTGTTGCCATGGGGATAAAAGGGAAAGGGTCTTGCATCATCTGCTTAAGGTGGCAGAGACCATGAAATAGTAAAGACAGGCGGGACAGCGGAGGACGGGGTGGACCATGGCCCTGCGGGTGCCCTGCAGGACAGAGAGGCAGGGACAGGGGAGGAGGACAGAGCTTCCTTCGAAAGCGCTGTGAGTCCATCGCCACAGAAGGGACTCTGGGTGTGGTGAGGATGTTTTCCTCTTGTCGTGCTTGGTGTGGTGGCCATATAACTACATATTCATCAAAACTCATCAAACTGCACTAGAAATTGTAACATAGAATTTTAATGTCTATAAGTTACACCCCAAGAAAGTTAACTTAAAAGTCAATTAAGCAGACTAAGCCAGACTCAGAAAATTTAATATTACACATTTATCTGAGAAGGCTAAAATACAAATAAACGAATGGATAAAATAGAGATGACAGGAAACTAGACGACAGACTCCCCAAGGTGGGGCTCAATGGGTGGGGCTGAAAATGACTGGAATAGAAAGATAAGAAAAAGGGCTGGGGACGGAGCTCAGTGCAAAGGCCCTGGGTTCAACCCAAGTACTGCAGGACAACAGCAGAAAATCAAGGTATGTTCTGTGCAGGTGTCAGTGTCCCAAAACAAACAAGTCATCTGTATTACACTCATGAACTGATAGAAATCAATTAAGAACGAGCGTGGACAAAGGAATTCAGAGAGAGAAAACTTCTGACAGCAAGAAAAGAGCAGGCCGGGGTCACTGCACTGTGACGGCCCCAGAGCGGGACCAGAGATGGAGGACAAGACCCAGAGCAGCAGGGGCCATACGTAAGAGAGAAGGGACAGGGAAGACGCAAGCAGGGATGGACGCCTCCTCCCAGGAAGCCAGCTGTGTACCCCGGCCCATGGACAGGGCCATCGCCAGCTGCCACACCCTGGCCACCAGGGCCTCCACGCGGGCGCCCACAGCACACAGGCCTTGTGGTCTCCCCGCTTGGCCCCATGTGGATTGCGACACAACCAATAGACACAGGACACCTCTGCCAGAGGGGGACGCTGTCCACTTCCTCCAAAAAGAAAATGACTCGAGGCTATAAAGTGTCCTACTTGTGCCAAAAAATAAACACTGTGCTTGGGGTTGGGAGAGTTCAAAATGGGGAAAATGAGAAGAACTCAGTGGAACCCAAATAATTCATTTATATGAATTCAAAGGAACAGAACATTTTTAATCAAAGGCAAAGTGACCCAGATGCATAGGTAGGGAAAAATATGAGAAAAATACTGCTTTTCTGACCATGCAAAAGCAATAGCTTCTTTTCTCCAGAAGATAAGAACTTTTACAAGGAGACAGTATCCAGAATGGACACATTTAGATGACTTGAGAGAAATTTAAACCATGAGGAGTAATAATCTAAGAAAAAAAAAGGAGGAACCCCGTAAGTTTCGCAGAGCAAGGTAAATATTCTAAGTCTGCCCCAGGTAAGAGAGATCACACGTGAGGGTGAGCAGATGGGGAGGAGAGGAGAGGCCGTGCTCGCCATACAGAGTCCAGGAGTTGAGAGGAGAAGGCAGCAAACGTGGCACCTGGCAAGTGTCACACTGGCAGCAGGGACAGTGTCACATGCTGCCGGGCAGAAGACGGCCCGTGGACCCTTAGTGACAATCACAGGATTCAGCAGCTAGGAAGTGACGCTCAAAGTAAGGACCGCAGCTCCCCTGAAAAGAACCACAGCCATCCTCAGTGACAACGAGGTCCTGAGCTCCTCCAACGATGCGAACCGCCAAGTTCCTATCAGGAAAGCCAGTGCAACAAGCTTCTCCAGGAGAACCAACAGCACCACCTCTTCCTCTCCAGTTCTCCTTTTTATGTTGCTGGCAACGACCCTCAGGTGGGCCCTCCACACCCAGCGCCACGCTGACTCACTCCAGCTGGGTGTTACGAGTTGACCACCAGTTGTCGATCTACCACATTCCATTTCCAGAATGTCTCATCCTTAACGTCCAAAGAATTAAACCTGTCCACATGTTCAAAGGACCTGTGTAAAGTCTGTGGCCACCATCCAGATGGTGAAGAGGAGGACAAGGTCAGGAGTCGGGGCACCGAGCGACAAAGCTGCTCGTCCTGTTCCACGGCGCAACGTGGACACAGGGCTGTGGGTAAGGAATGAATGAATGAAGAGTTGAACGGAGGGCTTAATGAATGAACCTATGTTATCCAGTGACCGTGTAGCAATAATAAAAAATACTATGTTCCTTTTCTACAAAGAAGAAAGGGATCACAACATGGGCAGTTTGGCAATAGCACAGATGTAGAATAACATAGACATGCATGTTACCAGAGAAGAAATCACGAGAGTAGGAGATACTGCCAATCAAGAGGAAGATACATAATTAAAGGAAAAGTGTCAACATTCGGGACCAGAGAGACTAGCAGAATCCAGCATTTGGTGTTTCTGAATGCACTGGGGCAGGAGAATCACAAAAGTGTCTGAAGAACTTTAAATAATCTAAGGTCAAATGTGCCACTTCTTGGGCATTGGATTCTCTGACCAACGGACTCTGCCCATCTAATGAGGGCCAGGGTCCTGGTGGGGGCTACAGCAGAGGACTTGGGGGACCACAGGACAAGATGACCCCGTCACCTTCCAGCATTGGTTATTTTAAAATCTCAGTAAGCATGAGATTTCTCTTAAGATAGAAAACAAAGGCTTGCAGGAGAAGGTGAGTCTGAGACCTGTATGTGGGCGGCAAGTGGCCCCTTTCTACCTAGAATAAGAAATGCTGCTGCTGTCCGTTCAGCAGGAATCTGCGCAGGAGGGGTGAGGGCAGAGCCAAGGCGTTAATTAGCAGCTCCGAGGGCCCACGCCTCGGTCAGGGCGTGAATGGAGACAGGGACAGGAGCCTGAGTGCGCAAGACACCTTCGCTCAAAATATCTTTCCTGGCATTTAGCAGCTGGAGCTGCGTCTCCATTAGCCGCTCTGTCTGAGACACGGACGTCTCGGAAGGAAAGCGCTGCAGGATCTAAGGCTCAGTGTGAACCCTACCTGTCGCCCGCCTCAGTGTCCCCACTCCTCATTGACACGCTGGGGGCAGGAGGAGGCGGCTGTGGCGCTGTAGGGAAACTGCTGATGTCTGGGGGGTGGGGCAGAGGAGCATCGGAAGGAGACAGAGCCTGAGGGCTGAGGGTCGGCTGTGGGGTCCAGCCCTCTGCGCTGGCACCTGGACCTTGGTGGCCGACACACGCAGAGAAGCAGCGGGTGATGCTGGAAGCAGAGGGAGGACAAACGCCAGGGTCCTTTTCAGACTTCTTCACCCAGATGCACGGCACAGCTGGGCACCACCACCCCTGCACTGCCCTCCATTCCCTGGGGCAGGGTCAGTCGCGGCTCTGTGGAGGTGAGGAGTTGACAAAGGAGTTGATGTTCCTCTTTACAGCGGAAATCGATAATGCAGCTTAAGGGATTCACGGGACGCTCCCCCACAGCGGACGTGGTTCCTGTCCCTCCACCCTCTGCCACCCTCGCCCTTCCCTCCAGCACCTTCTCAGTCCCTAGAGTCCCTCTTCATTTCTGCCCCTTCCCCATCAGCAGTGACCACCATTCCACTCCTGCAGCCACAAGGCTGACTCACGGGCTTTGGTAAACAAGTAAGAAATGTGGCGCTGGTCTCTCTGTGCCTGCTTGTGTCACTCAACACAATGTCCCCATGCCACCCACACTGCTGCAAATGACAGGATCTCATCCTCTTCTAGGGCTGAGCTCTATTCCATTGTGTAACACACAGCGCACTTTTTATCTCGTCCCCTGCTGATGGCGTCAGGGTTGAGCCCACGTTTGGCCCTTGGGGATAACGCAGCCACCAACATGGGTGCAAGGATCTGTCTAGATTAAAGATCTCCTCTCCTTAGGCACGTGCCCAGTGGAACTAACATTTCGTGTACACTCGTGTTGCCGGTCAGGGTTAGGATCACGCTTAGGAAGGATCTGTTAACTTCAAGAGACAAACTCTGCAGAACCTGGCTCCTGACCCTCCACTTCGCCTCTTGCCCACTGCGCTGCAGCCAAGGGGGCATTCCTGCTGCTCCACTCCACAGAGCTAGGTTGGCCTGGGCGTCAGCTTGCTGCTCCCACTGCTAGGTGTGGTCTCGCCACGCTGACTTTTTCGGGGTTCATCTTTTCCAGTCTGAAGCCGCCTGCTCAGATGGCCTGACCGCAGTGCAGTAGCCCCACCTGAGACCTCAGCACCACCTGCACTCGCCTGGGCTCTGTACCTGTCCAGGTGCTCTTGCTGGCCTGAGGAAGGCTGCTCTGGGGCCCGAGGGCATTTGCACTTCTGTCCCTGAAGCGAGGGCTGCTCTCACAGAGTCAGAACCAACCCTCCTTATCCAGGCCACCGCGGTCAGAAGAGTCGCAGTGGCTCCCCGACCTTCCGCTTCCTCAAATGTCAAACGGTCAGGCCGGATCATCTCCACGATCTCTCGAGACCCTAAAATTAGGTTCTAAGCCTGTTGGAGTCCTTCAACCGTTACTGTGGATGAAACTAGGGACTGCACTCCTCTTCGCACAGCAGAGGCTCTTTCCCCAGTGTCCCAAGCACGGGTCCCTCTGTCTCTCAGAGACCCCGAAGGTTTTCACCACCACCACCACACACGTCCTAAGCACACACAAAGTGACACCTGAGGGGCACTGGTCTGGTTCGGATGCCACAGACCATTCGGTAACCTCCACCTCCGCTCTCTCCTTGCACTGTGTGAGGCTTCCTGGGGCCACGAGGAACATATTTTGCAAGCTGGCCACGCACCTTGCTTAAATTCTGCTCTGCTCTGCTGTGCTACCACTAAGCTAAATAGTTCCTCACCTTCTCAACAAAACTGGGATTTAATACAGCACAGTTTTATTTTTAAGATTTGGTCAAAGTCAATTTAGTTGACATTGGAAGATACACGTCCAGGGCCAGCACAAGCCAGTAACAGACCCAAATGAGAAAGTCACACGCACAATTGTCATCCAGAGAGCAAACCCGTCGGACCAGGGCCTGACGCCCTGCATCTCCCACCACACTCACGTGCCCTGGCCCAGCTGTGGGCTCTCATCTCGGATACTGCAGTTTGTCACTTTGTGGCCCAGAAAGCACATTTCTTTTGCCCTTTCCTTCTTACAAATCCACCTGTGTCTGCTCACAGCCATAAATGTAAAACTCCAAAGCAATACAAAAAATGCAACCCTTTCACTAGTAATTGGTACAGAAAAGCTTAAATCTACGACTGCGGAAACCTCCCGGGTGCACAGTGTCACCCAGCACTCAGCTGGGCCGTGCGCATCCGGCCCCTCCATGTTAGTATGAGACACATCATCCCCGTCTTCCTGCACTGCCTCGTAAGTACTCAGAAGTCCGTCTGCTCACGTTTGCATCCCAGCCATATCCAGGCTGTGATGCCAGCTGCCAGGCAAGTAGAGAGAGACTTGGAGGTGGGCACCAAGTGCCTTTGGATATGGACACCACAGACCTATGGCACGAGTAGTTTTTCTTTTAAAACAAAAGATGTTAATGCATGAGTTGTTTTTTCTAAACTAAAACCTCAGTATTCAGGTTCCATTGCAGCGTTGGCACTTTGCGATAAGGAAGCAGGTGTTGGGTGCAGTTTGGACGCTCGCCTCTAAAAGGTTGTAGACGGTGAGTGCCATTGTTAAGGGTGGCCATGGGGCTGATTGTCCTAGAGCTGCCTGAATTTTTTTGAGAGAATAATCACATATACTGGGCAGGTGCAGCTAAGCAGGAAAGATGGGATTCTGTATTAGTTATAAATGACTCCATTTTATAGCCTGATTTATCTGGCTTAGGAAACATAAGATGTAGAAAAATATTCATGCGTGACTATTTCCATGGAGTGGGATTAATAAGATAAGGTCGTCTCTGCTGCAGATGATTCCTGTGCTCCGAGGGACACAAGTCTCCCGGGACCCGTGGCTCTGCTGTGAATCAAAGCCAAAGTGGTAGACTCGGTCGGGCTAAGGGATTTTCTAACAAACCACACCTCCTCCTTTTGGATGACACTCTTATTGGTAACAATGATATCTTCTCTCATCTCTGTGCTTTGACAAATACATAGGTGCAACAAAAGAGTGGGAGCCTAAACTAGGATGGGCACCCCAAGATTCATAGCCAAACTCACTGAGCTCAGTGCACTGGCTGCTGGGCCTTCCCACCCCACGCGGTCTGGACCAGGCGCATCTAAATCTGCTCGTCTCGTCTCGTCTCTCCTCGTCTGGTCTCCTAGGTGCCAGACAAGCGACAGCGCAGCATGAGGGAACATCACAGTTCGTGTTTGTATTTACAGCCAGACTCGTGTGACTTGTGCGCACCTGTGTGACAGCTCGTCATCTGACAGCAGGATCCACGCCACGTCCCTGTCCTTGAGTCGCCGGCGGGGCGGGTACGCAGCCCCACAGAGGAGATGGGAGCAGTGCCTGCGTTTGGCTTCCCGCGCGGCGCGCTGGGACCTGGCCAGGCTGCCTGGGGCGCTCGCGGGGGGTGCTCTCCGCTTGCACCGAAAACCCTGCCCTCCAAAAATCCAGTTTGCAAATAATATAGAAGCACAAGCAAGCAACAAATAAAAGCAGACCCGATGCTTTCCCTAGGCTAAATACAGCTCCTTGTCGGCTTTCCTGTTTAGAGAATGATCAGAGGACAGAGGAGGCTTCGGACCTGCGAGTTTACTCAGACCGTTGGAAGCACGGCTCTGCACCGTCCTCCACTACTGTTAGGAATGATCTTTGCCTTAAACACACGATGACTTCCTACCGCGGCGGTGAGACGTTAGCCGGCGGTCGTGCGAAGCCGTCACAGCGCACACGAAGAATCAGCCCTGTGCCCTGACCCCGTGTCTGCAGTGCCGCATCCAGTCGTGTGGTTCCTCTGCCGGCCGCGTCAAAATTCCCTCCGATGCAAGGCGGAAGCATCTTTCGCGATCTCTTTGCGGGCAGCACTTGCTCTACCTGAGGAGTAAAAATAGCTACGCAGCCAGAGCCCCGAACAGCATTCAGGGCGGCAGCACAGTGCATTTCTTCAGCGGAGAAAGCTTCCAAAGGACCCGCAGGTGAACTGCTGGGATTCTGAGGAAACCGGCGCTAGAGCGAGTGACATAAGGATGGAAGGTTTGTTCTACAACTGAGTAAGAAGAACGATATTTCTAACATCTCAGCATACAATATTTACTAGATTCTATATTATTAGTATCTCAAGAATTATTTTGTGAAACACTCGATGACATACACCACATGTGCATACATTCTCAAGTGTAAATATATTCTGTAATTTAGAAATGCAATGGGCCAGGAGTATAGCTCAGCAGCGCAGCGCCTGCCTGGCAAGCGTGAGGTTGTGAGTTCGATTCCCGGTACCAAAAAAAAAAAAGCAAGTATTTATGAAAAATGAGAGAATAACTACTGTCAGGATCGTACTTTATCTAGAATCTTTGAAGGATACAGACAGGTGGCTGGGCAGGTAATTTAGATTCATTTATAATTCATCTGTTCATTTATTCCAAGCTAACGTTATGTTCTCGCACTGCACAGTCAAGCAACACAGCAAAAGGTTATAGCCAGAAAAACGCCAAGTGCTGAATGGTGACGTGTGGCCCATAGTGTAAAAAACTGAAATTTTAAAATATAGTGGAACCTTTAAAATATCGGATAATGACCTTAGGGGAAAGCTTAAGGTTTTGCAGACACAGAATTTTGCTCATGGAAAAGCACTCTGAAAAGCTTCGGAAACTACAGATGAGCTCCGCATTATCCCAAATGGTTCTTGGTGTTTTTTAAAAATGCTCCCACGCAGATTTTTAAAAGTATATACATATTTAATTTGTCCTTTCAAGATAAAGGTGATATTTTAATAGTGAATGAGAAAAGTAGCTCCTTTAACAAAAATAAGAAAGAAAATTTTGGAAATTTTTTGGTATTTGGAAATTTTTCTAGCATCATGTCATTTGGATTCCAAAAATAATCTAAGTGGGCTACCTATTTAAAATTTTGTCATATGTGCTTATTTCAAAATTTTGGAAAGAAACTGCTGTAGCCCGATTACAAAGTCTTTCTGAGAGTTTCAATGGGCTCTGGGCCAATTTGTTAAAAAATGCAAAAGTCAGAACTTTCTGATTATTTTGTAAGAACAGGTAACTGATGGTACAAAGAGAAGATGGTAACTTAGTAGGGAAACACGGGGATTGCAAAATTGGTGCTTAAAATTGAAAAATAGAAATAGATGAGAGGAATGTTTTACTTATGAAAGTAGCATGCCAGGGGATATTGGAAATGGCTAATCTGTGGGGACAGGTGGGGAACCCCCTTCCTTCCTTCCCTACTGCAAGAGCTCCTACCGGGCATTTCCTCCTCGGTCCTTCCATTGTCTACCAGAGGCTTCCAGTATTCACATTGGCTGCAGGTCTGTGAACAACGACCTCTGAACTTTATCCCCACTGCACAAAAGATGACTCCCCTGTACCTGCATCTCAGCTCCTGCAGGACCCCTGCAGCGGCACAGATACGAAGCCACGATGTTCAGGGCCAAGTCTGATTCACATGGGTGTGAGCAGATTAATCTTCCTGGGTGACGGATTCTATAGCAATTACAGCACTCCGGCCACCAGGACTTTACACACGGGGCTGCACTTACACACCCGCTACCCGCAGCCTCAAAGTCACCATGGGAGACCGCAAGGGGCTGTGTTTCTGTGAGCTGGGACAGAGGCAGCAGAGAAGCCAGCACAGGAAGTGGGCTCCCTCCACCACGCAACTTCCCAAAGTGCTTGCCGCTGCTCTTGGCAGAGCTCTTACCACACGTGAAGATGCCCCACACAATTGCTGTCAATGAATTAAGACAGTAAAGAAAAATAAATCCTGCTGTATCCCTGTACACAGAAGAGAAAACACAATTAATAGTTGGTGTGTTGATCAGCTTTCCTGGTGCTCGGACAAGCTACCGAACACCTGCAGTTTAAAGGAGGAGAGGTTTGTTTGGGCTCACAGTTTCAGAGTGTTCAGTCCATGGTTAGCTGGCTCTAACACAGAAACAGCACAGCAGAAGGATGTGGTGAAGAAAAGCTGCTCACCTCCTGGTCCTCCAGGTTTTCCTGCACCTCATGAATGTGCTCCCAGTCAGCATCACGTCTCAGGCTGTTTGGGGAGGGGATCCCCACCTCCTGGTCACACAGGAGCCAAGGGCCCTGGGTCCCCTGTGACCCCTATGGATTTTACCTCTCTCTACAACAGGGTCTAGGAGGCATCTGGAACTGGGCAGGTAGCACGGACGCCCAAAACCCCACAATTATTTTCATTTTTAAAAACATATTCAAAAAATAAATATATGCACCCAATGAAACAAAACCAAGCAGCAAAATAAATTTATAATAAATACTAAGTTTCTCACTCTAGAACCCTAGTCTCCCTATATTCCTCCCCCAAACTCCTGGTACAGATGTGTGAATAAACTTCTGGAGATACTGATAGAGAAAGTTACGTTTCTGTCTGTGTATGTTCATGCCTAAGAATCTTGCTTCACAGAGTATTAAATATGTATCATCCTTCTACTAACTCAAAACACAAACATCTACACAATGATGGATGTTTTCTTGTTAGCCTCATAAGTCCCATATGCAAACAAAATATTTTCCATGTTTTGGGATACTTAGTTCATTCTAGTAACTGTATCTACATTATCGGCTCACTACATATTTTATTTTTGTCTTATATGTCCTACGCTCCTTCATCCACCCTTTCTGCCTTTGGAATTAAGAATACTTTGTTATTCCCCATTTCCTATTGGCTTGGTAGCACTTGGTACCCTTGATTCTCCCACTGCCACACTTAACACATAGTGTGTATGTGATGTTACCAACGTCAGTGTGGGTTCAAGACAAAGAATGAGATGCCACGAGGTGGAATGACAGAGAACGGAGGAGTCCCGGGATGAAGACCATGGTGGAGATGTGTGGTTTTAACACCTGAAGGCAGTGCAGACCCAGGGCACTCGGAGCTGATGCCCACACAGACGGGGTGTCTGGGAAGAGTTGGAGATGTCAGTCTTCGACTGCGTGTTCCACGGTACACAGCCCCAGTCATCAGTACCGATACCTGGCCTGGGGGTGGTGAGGTGGCTGCAGAGGTGCACGTGCAAATTCTTACACACTCCTGAAGAGTGTCTGGGTGACCGTCATGTGGGGGACTGACTTCAAGTAGTTCAGCTCCTCCAAACATAGTGACACAGAGACCAGAGACCAGACAGCAAAAGCAAATGCCGGAAAGCGTTACCCGGTGAACCTGGGCAGAGGGTGTGTGTGTCTTTACTGTACTGCTTTTCCAACTTTCCTGTGGGTTTAGTTTTATTAAAAGTTGGAAACCTTTTAAAGGCCTTTACTCATTTGGGGGAAAATGATCTTCAAACTTATTTGCTGGACTTTGGTTTCCTGTAGTTCTTAACCATTCTCCTGAGAGCTTTGTGAGTAGAATAAGCCACTCTCTGGGTCTGAAACAGTCCCGAGGCCTGGGGCTCAGGGTTGGGTTGCCAGTTTGAGGCGCCCCTGGGAGGCTGTGCAGCTTCTAGGAGGTGGGGCTCAAGGCAGGGAGCAAGGTCCCTGGCTGCACTTGAAGGGAATGTCAGACCCCAACAACCTCTTGCTTCCTGACCCTGATGGGAAGAACTCCCCATCTTATTCCCACCAACCACAGGCCCACAGAAAGAGGCCAAGTAACCATGCACTGAGACCTCTGAAACCGTGAGCCAAGCTGTTCATCTCAGGCCCACAGAAGATGGGGGACTCTATCATGCACATGTGGAGTCCAGCCCTCAGAACAATATGAATGCTGGAGCAGTGACCTCATGTACTGCGCTGTCCCCAAGATGCATGGGTCTTGGAATCGAGATATGGAGGCACTAATGTCCCCTCTTACTGTCACTCCTAGTGACTCCATGGAGAACACGCGCTCCCCATTCCCACACACCTGGGCCCACAGGTCCAGAGAGACAACAGCCTCTCACAGACCTAGGAAGAGCCCAGTGGGCATGAGACATGCTGCCAGGGGGCACTTTGGGCAGCTGTGTCCAGAGCCAGCCAAGGTGGGTGGGAACACACAGCAGAGGAGGCTGCCGTGACACACTGGGGTGGCACCTGGGTGTCTGGCATTTCCCAGGGCTTCCTCAGCTCACTTGAATGCTAAACCCATAGAAGGATGGGACACAAGGACACAGTCCCCTCAGGGAGGAAGACTGCGGCGGCTCACAGAGAATGCTGTCCAGCCAGCAGAGGAAGCGGCCCAGGAAAGGGCTGGGGACTAGACTGGAGAGGGGAGCCACGGAGCCTCTCACAGAGCCCATGTGAGGTGAGCAGGGCCGGACATGGACGGCCTGGCTGTACTGCAAGACCTCAGGCCACTCTGGTGTGGCCATCTCTGCCAGCCCAACCAAGGCCTGGTCCACAGGGGATGAAGCTGGCCCCGGTCCACCTCGGAGCCCCAGAGGTAGATGGGTCCTTCCAGCCACATCGCAGACCACATTCTGCCCAGCCCGACCCAGGCTCTTCCCGACTCCAGAACTGCCCTACCCGACACCCGCACCCCGTTCCCGTCCCAGTCTGCTTCCTGGGCAGCAATTTCAGCAGCGGCCGCTCCCTAAGGAGATGTGCCATGCCTGCCAGAGGAAAGGGAAGTCAGCTCCCTTCCCCACGCGGCTGGAGCCTTTTTCTACGTCTCGCAGCCGATTTTCTTTCTTCTCTTGGGGTCTAAGAACAAAGAAAGCTTTCCTCTCAGATTTATTTATATTCTAGCAAGAGCTGCACTCTACAAGATGATTTTTTTTTTAATGTGGGTACTGGGAGTCGAACTCAGGACCTCGCACTTGCCAGGCAGGCACTTATGCCGCTAAGCCATATCACTGGCCCTACAAGATGATTTTTAAGTCAATAAATCTTTGATTCCAGCAGCACAATTACACGTTTAACACAGCTAAATAACCAGGACAAACAAAACAAAATCTGGTTACAGAACAGCATATTTGGGTATCTGTGGCACAGAACTTGCTGACACGCTTATCAGACATAACTGGCACAGAACCCTAAATTCATCCAGCGAATCAGAAATCAAGCGACTCCCACACTCTGGTCAGATGTCACACACCCCTTCTTACTTTCTGTTCCTGTCTTTGCTCCTCTGGAGTTTGCTCTGCAGCCGAGACCCCAGGGACTGTGCCCCACCCCAGACGCCTGGGCTGGGATAACTGCTTGACTTCTTATGTCACTCGGAGATTCGGGGTGGAGCTGACCTCGGGTCGGGCTCAGTCTGTCGGGTGGCGAAGACACAGCTGTCTGGTGCAGCATGAAGACCCCAGGCAGCGGGGTGCAGAGCTGGCGCCCCAGGGGCGATTTGATGAAGAGGGCTCTGACTGCATAACCAGAACTGAGATCAGTGAGCTCAGAGCCCGACGGCACCATGGGGAGGGTGAGGCCGGGAAGGAGCGGTCACGGCGGTGGCTGGCGGGACCTGGGGACGGGGCTGGCCCCTTCCGCTGCTCCCCCTCTGTAGCTCTGCCCCACGCGCCTCCACCTCCTCCCTCGGCCCAGAGACGACGACGGAGCCTGCACCACCCCGAAACCAGGAGCCCAAGTAGCCTCGGCCATGAGCGGACTGCGCGGGCCGCCGGGAAGCCCCACGGGAGAGGGGTGCGCCGCGCGGCGCTGCGCTCCTTCCTCGGCGGCCGCACCGACTCGGGTGAGCCATCCGGCCTCGCTCACACGAAGCGTTGTTCGGGGCCGCACCGGCCCGGGACCGGGACTCAGTTTACCGCGACTCCGACCCCTAAGCGCAGGGCGGGGACCGCAGGCCTCCAGCCCGAGCGGATCAGTTTCCCTTTGCCGGTTCTTCCGCACCGGCCACGACGCCAACTCCAGTCCCCGCAAACGACTGCACGCGCGAGCGTGACCCAGCTGGCCCGAGCCACCCCAGGTCGCGCAGTGACTGTCACGCGCTTCCGGCTCCGCGTCTGTCACAGCTCCCGCCGCGCCCACCCGCGGCCTCCCTCCCGCGCCCGCTCAGCCCCGAGGGACACCGACCCCGGCAGGGCCTCGGGCGCCGTGCACTGCGTACTGCAGCACCGACGAAGAATTACCTTGAGTTCACGTCGGGAGATGCGGCTTTAGAGACCGGAGCAGCCAGCGAGCGCGGCCTCGCCGTCCTCCTCTCGGTTCATCGATGTTTCCAGAAAACCCACCCGCTGCGGGCAGACTATAAACACGAGAGAAACTGACACAGCTGCACTAATGCGACCACAGTGTCGATAATTTATAACGTGAATAAAGGAACTGGCAAACCGCCTTTAATGATATGGGTCATTCCGACATATTACTCATAAAAAATTAATTAGGCAAAATGATTTTGATAAATAGAACCAGATATATTATACTGGCAGCACACCCTCTCGGAATCCCTATCCTGTCAGGCATTTGTAAAGCTGCCCTGGGGTCAGCTGTGTGCACGCCCCCAAATTTACCAAGCTGTGTGAGTGTTTTTAAATATATTAGTTCAATACGTTATCACTGAAAGAACAAGTCAGTTGGTAAAGCAAATGGATTGCTGAACGTACCACTGCATTCATGAATTTCGTGTTTGTTTCAAAGCACAATAAATGGAGAGGTAGAGGGTAACTCGCAAAATCACATCATGTTAAATTCAGGAGCACTGGATGATTTTAAGAGTTACACAACTGTAAAGATGGAAAAACACAGTTCCTAACAAAGCTCTCAAATGTTGAAGGAGGGGTTCACCCATCTAGCACCTGTTTTCTGCCAGGTCTAAACCCAGCACTGTCCCTGTGCTTTCTGATTGCAGCTCTAGGGAGGAATCTAGTTTTGAAAGACACCAGAGGTTCATCTTGGACACAGGGAAGGCACCCGGCTGACTGTCAAGGTGAACACTGAGGAGGGCGCTGGTGAGGCTGACGGACCACCAGCTCCGGAACCAGGAAAACATGCTCACCTATGCAGTTCCCTTAGCAGGTCCCCCAGGCATCATCCCACTGCAAGAGAAATTATGAAGGCAGACACTGCTGCCTTTGTACTGTGGACACTGGAATCCAAGAGGCTGTATTGGTGCTGGAAGCCTCAGCATCACTTCCAGCGCCCCGCCCTGTGCCACCGCCACAGCCAGAGTGCAGAGAACATGCAGTGCTCTGTCTCGGGGACAGCACAGCGTATGATCACTTGGTGACCTGGCTGAGTGTCTCGTGGCTGCTGCTTCCACAACGGAGAGATGGAGGGGCCACTCTGTATGTGGCAGGGAGTGGGGCCTTTCAGCTCCCTGTGAAGCCCTCAGAGCTCTGAAAAGCTTCGAGTTATTCCTAAATCCAAAAATATAAGACCCAATCCAAAAAATGGTCAACTGAGGTGAATAGACAGTTCTCAAAGAAGAAGTACAAATGGCCAATAAATAGAGGAAGGAATGTTCAGCATCTTTGGCCACTAGAGAAATGAAAATCAAAACAACACTGAGATCCCATCTTACTCTAGAAGGAATGGCCATCACCAAGACATCAAATAATAGCAAAAGCTAGAAAGCTGTGAGGAGAAGGGAACCCTTCTCCACTCTTGGCAGAATGTGCACAGTGACAGTACAACCACTGTGGGAATCAGCATGGAGATTCCTCAGAAAAGTAGGAGAAATTCCATTCAACCCAGCTACTCCCTTCCAGGTGTCTTCATGAAAGCGTTGCAGACGTCACACTACAGTGATGTGGGCACACCCACGTGTACAGCAGCACAGCTCACAAGAGCTATATTACCGAAGTGACCTCTATGCCCATCGTCTTAAATTTAAGAAAACTGAAATCATATCGAGTATCTTTCTAACAATTATGATGTGACGTTAGCCATCAATAAGAGGAAGAAAGCTGGGAAATTCTCAAACACACGGAAATTAAGCAACGTGATCCTGAACAACCAATGGATCAAAGGAGAAATTAAAAGCAAATTTAAAAATTTCTCAAGACAAACATCAATGGCCAACACTGTGTACTTACAGGATGCAGCACAAGCAGTTCTAAAGGGAGGTTGATACTGATAAGCACACACATTTTTAAAAGAAGGAAGATCTCAAATGAATAACCTAATATTATACTTCAAGTAACTAGAAAAAGAGAAACTAAACTCAAGTTGACAAAAGAAAGAAAACAAAAATCAGAGGACAAATACAGAATAGTAAAACTATAGGAAAACTTAAAGACTGAATATGAAACATACACAAACCCTTAACTAGAAAAAAAGAAAGTGAAAACATTAAAATAGCTGCTTCAGAAATAAAAAAAAGGACATTAGGAACCGTTGGAAACAACCATACACCACTAAATAACCTGGAGGAAATGGATAAATTCCTAGAAACATGAAACACCTAGATGGAATCAAAAAGAAAGTTTGCACAGAGCAGTAACACAATTTTAAGAAGTAACTACAATCCCCCCAACAAAGACAAATCCAGGAGCAGGAGTCTGAATTCTACCAAACATTCAATGATTAATATCAACTCTTAAACTCTTCCAAAAATAGAACAAAATGGGATACTTCCAAACTCACCTTCTAAACCCAGTGTTATCCTGACACCAAAGCCAACAAGACAACAAGAAAAGGAAATTGCTAAGATCTTTGACAAACATAAACAAAAATCATCAGCAAAATGGTAGCAAACCAAATCAGTGACACATTAGAAGGATCATACATGATGGCCAAGTGATATTTACCCCGGGATGCATGTGTGGTTTAACTTAGGCAACTCAATTAATGTGACATAACACAACATCAGAATTAATGATAAAAATCAACATCTCAATAGATGTATTAAAAAAGTAATTGACAAAGTCCAGCCTTCTTTCATGATAAAAAAAAAAAACTGAATAAACTAGTTATACAAGTAAATTTTCTCAATTGTAAACTCAGCACTGGGAAGGCTGAGGTAGGAGGATCATCACAAGTTCAAGGCCAACCTGAACTACCCTGTGAGGACTTGCCTGGAAAATAACTAATTAATTAATTAACATAAATAAGCAAAAGCAGGAAGGAGTTTTACTCTCTGAGGCACAGGGGGAAAAAAAGAAGTAAATTTTCTCAAAATAATAAACATCACTTAGAGTGCAACGGCTAGCAGAAACACCGGACGACACCCAGGATTTGGAGGCAGATTTATTTACGTCAATGGGCACTGATTGGGATCATTCCCAGAATATCAGGCCCTGATCTCTGGTGGTCTAGGGCTTATATGGGATAAGCAAGCAGAAGTACAGAGGCAGAGTGGCTTGTCAATTGGGGATTGGTTTATACAATGTGCCTCACAGTGACCAGCTATGCGTCACGGTGACCAGCTGTGCCTCACAGTGACCAGCTGTGCCTCACAGTGACAGCCGTTTCTAAGAGACAGGAGCAACTGGGACTGGAGCAGGAACTATACCTGGGCAACCAACAAACTGAAGTGTACTGGCTGGGGGGGCACATTTTCTGTTATAAGAGCTGGGTGTGGTGGCACCCTGTAATATCAGCACTGGGAGGCTGAGGCAGGAGGATCACAAGTTCAAGCCCAGCCTGATCAACTTAGTGACTTAAAGAGACCCTATCTGAAAATAAAAAATGAAAAAGGCTGGGGCTGTAGCTCCATGCATGGAGCTCTTGTCTAGCACAAGCAGGAATGTGGGTGCAATCCCCAGTGCCACAAAAAAAATATCACTCATACAAACCCCATGGCTTGGGTCCTTACCAGTGGGGACACCTAACGTTTGTTCTCAAACATCTCATTCAAGACAAAGATGCGCACTCTTGCTACTTCTGCTCCACATGGTACAGGAGGTCCTAGCAGAACCAATCAGACAGAGGAAAAATAAAATGCATCTAACTCTAAAACCATCTTCATTTGCAGATGACGTGAGCCCACTGTGGAAGACTCAACGGACTCTGCTAAAATACTACTCGAAAATCAAACAATACAGGTAAGCTGCAGAAGGTACAAGCCATGTGCAAAACTCGGCTGCATTCCATTCTTGCACACCAAGAATGACCGACCTGCAAAGAAATCAGAAAGCAAAGAGTATTGGGAATAAACAACCAAGTAGGTGAACATTCTCTGCACTGGAGGCTATAAAACGTTCATAAAAGAAACTGAAGAAGATACAAACAAAAGATTTCCCCTGTTCATGGATTAGAAGGAATGTTGTTAAAATATCTACACTATTCAAAGTAACATACAGACTGCCCCCAGTGTCTTTTTGCAGAAACTTTAAACATTCTAAAAATTTACATGGAACCAGCAGTGATCCCACGTAGCCAAGGCAATCCTGAGAAACAGAAGGGTGGGGGTGTCACACTTGGACGTTTCGGGTGATACTACAAAGCCACAGTACTCCAAGCAGCACGGTACTGGCAGAAAAAGCCACAAGACCGAGGAGTAAAAGAGAGAGCCCAGGCTCAAACCCAAGCACAAATCAGCTCGTCTGCAACAGGAACTCTAAGAAGACCATCAGGAAAGCACAGCCTCTTTAATAAATGGTTTTGGGAAAACTGGATAATCACACGCATGCAAGAGGATGACACTGGACATTTATCTTACACCATACATTGAAATTAAATTCAAAATCAATGAAGTTAAATAACTCACACTGAATTAAACACCTAATCATAGGATCAGAAATCATACAACTTTCAGATAAAAAAAACTCTGGCTTTGGCCTTGGCAATCATTTTTAGATACGACCCCAAAAGCACAGACAACAAGAGCAAAACTAAACAAGCAGGATTATATCAGACTAGGTTTCTGCACAGCAAAGCACACAGAGGGAAGAGGTCAACTACAGTTTGTGAAAATACATTAGCAAAACATGTATCTAAAGAGGGACTAGGATCGAAAATATGTAAAGAACTCACCCAACTCCTTAGCAAAAAATGTAAGAAAGTGACTCAATTAAAAATGAGCAAAGAGCCCCAAGAGACATCTCTCCCAGGAGGCTCACAGAGGGCCGACGGCTGAGTGAAGAGCGCGCAGCCCCCGCCCCGGGGGAGTCAGGCCTCGGGAGACCCTGCCACCGCAGGTCAGGGTGGCGCCACCCAGAGGACGGGGCAGTTGGGGGAGGGGAGAGGGGCCCTGCACCCCCAGGGTGGCCACGGCCCCCTGGAAAGCTGCACAGAGGCCCCTAAAGGAATTAAAATGAAACTCCACCGACCAGACACAGAAGGGACTGCAGACCCCGTCCCAAGAGCACCGCACCCGGGTTTCTGCCACCTCATTCACCACAGCCAAGGAGCCGGAGCCACCTGGGTGTGGACCCTGACTTTTCCCGTGAGCACTGAAGTTCCCTCTGTGGAGGCAGAGCCACCGCACCCTCAGGACCCGCACCAGCACCCCGCTGGCAGGTCAGGAGGGGACAGAAGAAGCCTCCAGGGGGAGCGGAGAGGAAGCAGGGTGGGTGAGACTTGGAGGGACTGAGCACCGGCCAGGCCAGCACCCAGGGCTGGTTGACATGGCCCATGCGCCTAGGCTCCAGGGGCCGACACCACCGACCTGTTCTGCTGTGACAGGGGTTCTGGTGTGACAGCACCAGGGGTACAGGGAGAGTGAGGTCTCACCCACTCACACGAACAGAATGGCAGCCGGGCCCTGACAGAGGTCAGACCTGTGGCACAATGGCGCTGTCCCTCCTCCCGACACTGCCACCTCCAGAGCTATCCACGGGCCCACAGCAGGTCAAGCACTCTGCTGAACCTCGATACCTGTGGCCTTCATGTCACAGATGAAGAAACTAAGTTTACAGAACTTGAGTAACTGAGCAGAGGTCACCAGGCTACAAACACCAGAGCCTCTGCACTCCAGAGCTCCGGTCCCTGGAGCTTCGGATGCTGGAGTAGCCTTGAGATGAGAACTGGGTCAGGAGGACAGACCTCCTCCTACAGGGAGGAGGGAAAAAGGCAGGGCGGGAAGAGGAGAGAAGGACGAGTCAGGCTCATGTGCAAGTGGGAGAGTAAAGGCCAGGGAGGGCTCTACTGGAGAACTCCAGGGAGTGAGCCGGGGACAGCAAGCGGGGACAGAGAGCGGGGCCAGCGAGCCAGGGACAGCGCACGGGGACAGCACGCGGGGACAGCAAGCCAGGGACAGCGAGCGGGGACAGGTGAGTTGAAGGAACTGAAACCCAGGTTGAGGTCAGGAGCATCACAAGCGCCTGGACACTGATAACCAGGGAGTCCAGCCCCTGCTTGGGCTGCTCTGCACCTGTGCTGGGGAAGCACTGGGAAGGGCCCTAGGAGCTCAGAGCTAAAATGCACCCCGTACGCTGCCTGGCCCAGCACCTTCAGCTGAGGGACTAAAGCCTGCGCCGTGAGCTGAGGACCCCACTCTGTGTCTAGGACTCATTTAAAAACACAGGTCGGGGAACACTTGGTACTAAGGTAAGAAAATAACCAATAACCGCCTCTTAAATGGGATCATTTCAGCCAGTCATATTTTGTTCCCTGTGAATCCATGATCTAGAGGATGAAAGTCATGAAGATTTTCATAAACGCATGCACCAAAGGAGGAAGGACTATGAGTGGAACAGCCAGAAGAAGCTGGCTTGGGGACAAGGAGAGAAGGGATGGTGAAGTCACACTTGGGTGACCCCAGGAGGCCCCTCACACAGAGCAGTGGGCTGACGGGGCAGCTGACACCTCAGAGCTCCTAATTAGAGGGCACAGAGGAGACACAGCACGGCGCCCCGAGCCACCTCCCACAGGGAGTCCCATCCCCACTGCCTTTCTGAGTACCACACTGTCTCAGGACAGCCACCGCAGGCTGCCTTCCCCTCTCCTTTCTAGAACTTCCTACTTACGCCTGCAGAGGCTGCCACAGAACAGTCCCAGAAGGGCTATGTATCAAGTTCCAGGACAGGAGTTTGGTTTGTTTCATGTGCTGTTTGATTTTCACCACGAGGCTGCAAATGTATCCCTAAGGCCCACCGAAATCCTCCCTTTCTCTCCAAAGACTTCCCCAAATAGACGCTTTCAAACATGGAGGTTATATTTACAAAAAGGGCCATAAATGTAAGAGTCATGAATAACAAATTCAAGTTTTAGTAACATAATGGTTAGTGTACTGGCTCACTTTCCTTTGCTGAAACAAAATTACACAAAGGAAGAAGCATTTATTTGGCTCATAGTTTCAGAGGGTTCAGTCCATGGTCAGCTGGCTCAACGGCAGAAATGTCACGGTGGAAGGGCCTGGAGGAATACTCACCCCACAGTGACTAGGAAGCAGAGCACAGATGAAGAGCCAGAGAGGAAAGGGCCAGGGTGAGATGTCGTCCCGAAGATCTCACTCCCATGACCCACCCAGACACACCCAGAGGGTGTTTTAGTAATGTCCCAGTCGTCTCTCTAGGCAATCAAGTTGACAAAAGATTAATCATCACAGGGGTAAGAGAAACAATTAAAGTGGCATGGCATATACATGCTCACATACATATGTGACAGAGATGCAAATAAAAATCCCAAAGGCTACCCACTTTCAAAACCAAACAGGCTGACTGACTTTAATAGTTTTATCTTCCCTGTATTCTTTCCTGAATCAGCTGCTTCTGATCATTAAGAAATACTACAATCACTTCAAGAGCCTCCAAGTTATGTTCTCCTCCAAGATTTCTATGTTGCTTCTTTGAAACTACTTGAACCAGTGGTGACTGGTTTTTAAATTATTGTCTTTGGTGCATTTTCTCTTGTTTTGTTTTGTATGTATTTGCAAAGAAAATGTTTCCATCACTGTTTGACTTGCTAACCAACTAACTTGATGCCTAAGGATGTGTTTTTACCGTGTTTTATCCACACACTGAAAGGACAGACATCTCTGTGGACAAGCACACAGTGCCACTGTCACACGCTAACGAACAGGTGTTGTGTTTTTAGGTTTGCAGGTACCCAGCTAAACATGGCTCATAAAAAGTGAGCACAGCTGTCTCCTTCGATTATGACAAAGCTAAGATTAGAAAGGATTACGACAGCCAACCCCACACGCATTTCTCTTGTCTTTGCTTCTACCATCCTTTGAGTCCAGGTGTATCATGATGAACATCTGTTTGCCTCTAACTGTTTACCATTTCTTTCTGGTGCTTTCCACGGCTTCTCACTTTCTTCCTTTAAATATATTGACCATAGTGCCACCCTCCGCACAAGCACATTTGCCGAAAGCAGTAAAGGAGGACAGCCCTGGCAGGAAGTGACCCTTCACAAGTTTTCTTATTTGATTCTTATAGAAACTACTTTTAAAAGACCTGAAAGCCATGGCTTTTAGTTTGTCCATATGTAGCAGTACGTTTATAATTTTTGACCCATGAAATCTACTCTTGGAAGCTTATCCCAATAATTAAAAGATATGTGCCGTTTTATATATGTTACAATAATTACTAATAATACCAAGCTTTAAAAGGACCATGATGTGCAGCATGAGAAGATTGGTTAAAGAAATTACGGCACAGCTAGAAGACGAAGTAACACAGCTGGTGCTCCTGAGAACGCCAAGCATCACGGAGGACACGCGACTACAAGTCATGACACCAACGTGGGCGTGTTCATATGTGAACATGTACACCAAGGGGCTAAAATGTGTGCTATTAAATGGCAGGCTGATTAGGGTTCATTATTTTTTATCTTTTTCTTCATTATCTTTAAATGTCAGTGGTACCTCAGTTTACAACTTAATTTATTTTACAAGTTTGGGGCAGATAGCTGCGTTTGTCTTTGCGTGAGGAAGTCGGTCAGGGTTGCGTTTATAACCTGACACAGAGTTAGCGAACAGAAGCAAAATTTTGGGTGAACACTTATGTCTGCAGACTGAACTGTGTGCAACAGGTGCGTTTGCGAACCGAGGTGTTACTGTATATGTCTCTTACATCTGTATTTATCTTTCATGAATCTGCTGTACTTCAAACTAATATTTCATTTCTTTCAACTCCTCCAATTTGTATAAATTATAAATTATATATGTACAATATGTACCAGAGTACTCACCATAAAGTTATTTATTTAAAAAATAAGACTTTCATTACTTCTTTAATATAACCCAGAAATTCTATTCCTATGTATGTATGCAAGAGAAATACAAATATATGCTCACATGAAAACTTGTACACATACATTTGTAGCAGCATTATTAACAATAGCCAAAAGGTAGAAATAACCCACATGTTCATCTGATGAATAAACAAAATGTGGAATCCATGCAATGAAATATGAATCAACCCTAAAATGAATAAGTACATATATATGTAAAATATATATATGAATGAACCTTGAAAACATCATGCCAAGAGGGAAAGCCAGTCATCAGAGGCCACACACACTGTAAGTCCCTGTCTATAGCAAATGTCAGAGGCGGCCAGGCCATAGAGATGGAGCCAAGTGAGGGGCTGGGGGGGCGAGAGCTAAAGGGCAGGGCATCTTTTTGGTGAGAAAAACCGAAGTGGACTGCAGTGATGGATATGTGCATCAGTGAATATACTAAAATCCCATGAATTGTACATTTTAAATGAGTAAGTTGAATACACATGAATTATATCTCAAGACAGTTTAAAATAAAAAGAAAGCAAAAAATAGCACTTGCATTACTAGCAGCTTTCTTTCCCTTGGTAAGAGGTTTGATTTACCTTTCGAACAGGTTTCTTTGGGGAAATCACAACACCAGGTGCCGCATTTGCACAAATACAACCAAGCCCACCTCTCTGCACGTCCCACTGAAGCGCAACGCTGGTGGAAGCTGAAGGCTGGGGTACTGTGCCTTCTGTATGTGAGTGCATTTAGGAACTTTAATTTTGGAGCACTTGGCTTGGAAATTTAAATACTTTTGACCCCTTAAAATATTCTCAGTCTGAGGTGTTGGGATTCCATGCAAAGTTCAGACTAAATCATCCCACTTCTGAGACGTGTGTGCCAACACCACGAACGCATTTTCTGAGCCAGGGAACCCTACACACACTGTAGGTGGGAAGGGGGTGCTGGTGCTCTGAGCACCCCAGCCGTTGCATGAGCAAGGCTTCCTCCAGCAGGAGGAGAGGGGACCGCTTCTCTCCGGCTGCCAGGAAACAAAACTCATGGTATCCAAGATACAAGACAGCCGAGATCCGTCCTGGTGGGGCCCAGACGTCCTTGCCCAAATAGCAGCCTAAGGAGCGGGCGGGGACTTGGGCCACTTTGTGGCCAGATAGTAAGAGGAACCGGTGCTTACGGAGGTGTGACACGCTCCCTCTGCTGGGTCCCACTTTCCACAAACACAAAGTTTTATGACCTAGAACAGCCTCGTCCTAGATACAATTTGGGGAAGCTAAATAAGGGATTTGTATTCACCTTGTGAATGAATTGATAGAAGAGAAACATAACCAGGGAAGCCACTAGAGAGGGGCAGACCTGAGAATTCTAGCAAATTAAAGCAAAAGTAGGACACAACACAAGAGCTCTCAAAATAACCAAAGGGTACATCTGCAGTACACAGCCCACATATTCCAGTCTACGTCTTTTCTGGAGATCCAAAAATCTCTTGGATATAGGAATTCTCTATTTAAAGGATAGACTCTAAAATGGTTCCCCAATTACTTTATGAAATATTTTGGTACTTTCTTAAAAAGTTAAATATACAAGATGGGCCGGTGAGATGGCTCAGTGGCGTAAGCGCCTGCCTGGCAAGCGCGAGGGCCCGAGTTCGACTCCTGGAACCCACATACGAAAAAAGGGCCAGTGATATCGCTCAGCGGCACGGGCGCCTGCTGGCGCGCAAGGTCCTGAGGTCGACCCCCAGTACCCACAAAAAAAAATAAATAAATAAACATACAAGATATGATTGAAAAATGGTGTGAATGTTTATTTTTAAAAATCTTATTACAGTAAAAGATGCATTGCCATGAATCTACTTCAAAATACTCCCTTTGCTTCAAACACATTCACCCCATCTTTCTTGCCACCTTCTGAAGCAGCTCTGGGGTCCGTCCTTGCGTGTCTCTGCAGTACGATCACAGACACAGTGAACGCTGCGGCCGGGAACCATCGACGGAAAAGCAGCTCATAAAAACATGACAGTGTCCTCATCCACCTTATTCACCGGATCGCATGGTGCAGCTTCTGGCTCTTCCCCGAAATCACAATGACCATGAAAGGTAAACAATTTAGTGCAATTTAGGACATCAATTTAATCATTAGGACATCATTTTAATCAATTTAGGACATTTTAATCAATTTAATCAGCCAGGACAGCACAACTAAAGACACTCACCAAAAAGGACTTCCAGAACTGCTTCAGAAAGGGGCAAGAACGGTGGGATATGTGTGCGAAGCAGGGGGCATTAATTTGAGGGGGACTCATGGCAATGTGGCTTCCTCTGCAATACATTTTGTAAGCCTTCGCCGTAGTTTTGGATCACACCTCGTACGCTAACCACGTGATCCAGCCATTCAGCTTCTCCCTTCCAGGAGGAGAGACGCAGATCCGCGTGTCTGGATAGAGACGCAGGAGCGAGTGGCCACCACGGCGTGACCCGCACCCCAAATGTCCTCGCAGGAATCGAGTAGGGATTCTGTACAGTGGACCACGACTCAGCAACAATGGGGCACAGCTGCTGGGGTAAACAACGTGGATGAATCCCCCAAAAACACTAGACAAGAAGAAATCCGCACATGCTATCTGTTTGGGGCTGGGGCAGCGCACAAGGAAAAGTACGAGCAAAGGGTTACAGAGGGGCTGGAGGAGCCGGGAGGGAGAGGGTGTTTCCCGACTTTGTGTGAACCGTTCAAAAATATGGAAATATGTCAAAATACCAAATTTTAAGTTTTAAATATTTTCAGTTTTAAATACAGTATGTAAATATATTTACATTTTAAATAGACATAGATTCTGAATAGCAGGTATAATTCAGGATGGATAGACAGACAGACAGACAGATGATACTGTCTACTGATGATAGACAAACAGATTCACGGTTAGGTCAGGACAGACCAGGGATCCCCTAGACCTCTGCGTGTTTAAGGTTTGGGTTGATATTTTGAGTAGAAATTCTTTGTCTTTAAGTCATTAATAAACGAGAATAATCTCTAGTTCTTTGACATTGTTATTTTTAAGTTTAATATACAGAATTCATCTTTGCAGTTATTTACACTTTGCTTTAAATGCAAAACTTTCTCAACAATGGACACAAATATCCAATAACAAGATGCAAGTCTTAATGTCCCTTAATATAAAATTTATAGAGATGTCAAAATATAAAATTGACAAGTATGGAAATGATGGGCTTTGCCTTCGTTAATTGTGTGAATAACTTCAGATCATGCTAATGACTGTGTCCTAAGTTGCTTCACTTTCATTTGAAGGCTTTGGTTCCTTTTATGAAGATGCTCTTAAAATTCACTGTGTTTCTCCTCTGTGTGCTTAAGGAAACTCGGCTTGATAAGCTGATCACCCTGCCGGAAGAACAAGGCAATTTCATGCGGCCCTTTGGAGGCTGCTCATTCCGTCCCTGTGCTGCTCCATCCGCTTCGTTTTGATGACCTGCCTTTGTTTGGATTTGGAGATCATCTTTACTGCGTGCCTGGCCAGCTCCATCTTCAGCGCAGGTTTCTGAGGTTTGGTTCCCACATGCTCTCTATAATGCTGGTTTAACTCGAAGGTTCGTGCAGCTGCACATTATAATCACCTATTAAGACACAACACCCCTCAGGCCAGTGAGATGGCTCAGCGGCGTAAGCGCCTGCCTGGCAAGCGTGCGGACCGAGTTTGACTCCTGGAACCCACATATGAAAAAAGGGCCGGTGATACCGCTCAGCGGCATGGGCACCTGCTGGCGCGCAAGGTCCTGAGGTTGACCCCTGGTACCCACAAAAAAAAAAAAAAAAAGACACAACGCCCCGGCCTGATTCAGCAAGTCCCAGTCACCTGTCCCAGGCTCAGCCCCGGCCCGGGTGACGCTGACGTGCAGCCGGTGTTGAGAACCACCACTCCTCGCTTTCTGTCTCTGGGTTCCCCAAACTTCCTGGAGCATGAGAACCTCGGAGGAGGTGCTTAGAATGATTCCAAACCGAGTCCGGAGCCTTGAGCCGGGCTCCTGGATCAGGTGCTCTGTGGCAAGCAGGCAGATCGGGACCTGGCGTCACAGAGCCCGGGGATCCCCGAGAGGATGGGAAGGAAACAGAACGAATACACTGCGCAGCCTGCGAATCTACTCCCCTCTGGCTTTTCCAGTTTTGCCTCCCAGACACCTCTCGGATGCCTTGACTTACCTCTCCGGCCTCCCTGGCCTCTAGCTGCTCCTCTCACCCCTCGCTGCTCCCCTACACCGCCCTCCCGGGCTTGGTGTCCCCTCCCTTCCTCCAGCCAGCTTCGCCCAGGGGAGCAGGCTCGCCTGTACGACATCTGTCAGATGGTGGTGCCCAAGCCCCTCAATAAACACAGACCCTGGCCTGAGCCTCAGTGCCCTTCGTGATCTGGCTCCGACCTTTCCAGCCTGCTTAGGCTTCCGCTGCCCTTTCTCTCTCAGCCGGTCACGACTGCCTTCCTCCCATCTTTGCACACTGACTCAGTGCCCTTGGCAGGTGCAAGTTCTCTGCCTACAATCCCTGTGCCCCTGACTGCACCCCGCCGGCACTGGCGCATTCTCCCAGGCCTCAGCCTCCTCCCACCAAGGCAAACCTCGCCACCTCGCACATTCTTCATGCCGCCTTCTCCTTCCCAGAGCTTGTGTGACGCATGGCGTGTACAGCTGTGACTTCACCGCTGTGTTCCCCACTCCTGGCATCCACCAGCCTAGAACTCAGCAGATGGACATGTTCACTCTCCAAACCAGACTCTCTGGGTGCAAACATTGCTGGTGTGGGGACGTGGGCAGGGCATTTATCTCTTCCTGCCCAGTCCACTTTCAGGTAAAGTAAGACTTTCCCAGTACCTACGTCATGGTAAATTAGGTGCAGAATGCTTACCACAGGGTGTGTTGACTACCAATACTATTATTACCATCACTACTGTTATTCACCAAAGAGTTCAGCACAGTACCTAGTTGTGGCAGACAGAATGATGGCCCCAATCCCCGGAACCTGTGAAAATTTACCTTACGTGGCAGAAGGGACAATGCGGATGTGATTAAGTCTGCAGGCCTTTGGATGAGATTACTGTGGGTTACTAGTAGGTGTGCCCAGTAAAATCACTGGAGTCTTTATAAAGAGAAGAGTAAATAAACAATTAGAGAAAAACTGACAGCTTTCCCTCTAACATTAGGAACAAGACAAGAATGTCCACTATCACTGTTCAATATCCTGTTCAATAGAGTACTCAAAACATTAGCCAGGGCAATCTGGCGAGACAAAGAAATAAAAGGGATATGTATAGGACGGGAAGAAGTCAAACCGTCATTATTTGCAGATGACGTGATCCTTTACATAGAAGATGCAAAAAAATTCACCAAAAGACTCCTAGAATAACCAAATTCAGCAAAGTAGCAGGATATAAAATCAACACACAGGGGCCGGTGAGATGGCTCAGCGGCTTAAGCGCCTGCCCGGCAAGCGCAAGGGCCCGAGTTCAACTCCCGGAACCCACATACGAAAAAGGGGCCGGTGATATCGCTCAGCGGCACGGGCGCCTGCTGGCGCGCGAGGTCCTGAGGTCGACCCCCGGTACCCACAAAAAAAAATAAATAAATAAATAAAAATAAAATCAACACACAAAAATCAATAATGGTCCTGTACACTAATAATTAGCCCACCAAAAAAGAAATTAGGAAAACAATACCATTCACAATAGCGTCAATAAAAATTAAACACTTAGGAATTAACCTAACCAAGGAAGTAAAATATCTCCACGATGAAAACCACAGTACTCTGAAAAAGGAGATTGAAGAGGACATCAGAAAATGAAGACATCCCCTTTCCTAAATAGGCAGAACTAATATCATCAAAATGGCCATACTTCTAAAACTGATATATAGATTTAATGTGATTCAATCAAAATACCAATAGCATTCATCACAGAACTAGAGAAAACAATCCTAAAATTCATACAGAACAAGCAGCAACCAGAATAGCAAGAGCAATTCTGGGTAACAAGAGCAAAGCAGAAGGCATCACAATCCCAGATTTCAAGTTATGTTACAAAGCTACAGTGATAAAACAGCATGGTACCAGCACAAAAACAGACATTTTGGTTTCCTTTGCTTTGAATATCTTTTTCCATCCTTTCATTTTTCAGTCTGTGTGTCTCTTTATCGGTGAAGTGAGTTCCTTGTGGGCAGCATATTGTTGGGTCTTGTTTTTGTATCTATTCAGCTAGTCTACATATTTTAATTGAGGAATTCAGCCCATTTACATCCAAGGTTATAGATATGTAAGGACTTACTTATGTCATTCTTTAAAATTCATTTTATTTGTTTTGAAAATTGATTTTTCTATTATTCCTCTTTTGTTGGTCATTTTTTTGGCTTGGTGGTTGGTTGTATTGATAAGGGTGACTTTTTCTGTTTCTCTTTTACATGTCTACTTTGATGTGCTTTCGTAGTGGCAGTTATCTTTCTTTCGCCTCTGAATCGAGCACTCCCTTAAGCATCTGTGGAAAGCCAGTCTGATGGCAATGAATATTCTTAGTTTTTGCTCATCTTGAAAAGTCGTTATTTCTCCTTCATTTCTAAGGGACACCTTTGCTAGATGTAGTATTGGAGCCAACAGTGTGAGGGGCCACTAGAAACTGTAAAATTGGCAAATAATGGGCCCTCAGATCTATAATCACAAGGAAATGACTTGTGCCAACAACCAAAAGAAGCAGAAAATGCATTCTCCCCTAACATCTCGATGTCAACCCATGAGCATACAGTCCTGAGCTACCAAACTGTAAGACGATATGTTTCTGTGGTTTGAAGCCACTAAGTTTGTGGTAATTTTTAATGGCAGCAATAAAAACCAAAACATTTTACATAATAAATATTCATTAATGATCAAAAAAGGATTTTTCCCTGTGCTGAAATACTGTAACTTCTAAATTTTTAAAATATAATCTCATTTAATTATCATTGATGTTTGTGATTTTGATGTTTTCACATTTTTGAGAACAGATAACTGAAGCTAAAAGTGACCTGTCAAGGGTCACTTTCTTCAGCTATTTTCTTTCTGTCTCCCATCCCAAGACTGAACCTGGGACCTTCACACTGAGCTACCCCCCTGCCCTTTCTTCTTTTTTTTTTTTTTAAAGATAGTCTCATTAAGTTACTAACTTACCCAGGCTGAGCTCAAATTTGCAATTCTCCTGCCTCAGCCTTCCAGACTATTGGGGTTATAGGTGGTGCCCCAAAATGCCCAGCTCTGACCTTTCTATTTCTAAGGCTGAGATTTGCCTTATTACACAGCCTCTCTAGGCTGTGAAATATGATGGTATTTTTGGTCAAAAATAATAATTTGATTCACATATTATCTGAGAGTTTGCAAATCATTTTTACCTATATAATCTATTCACTTCATCTCCTAGTAGACCTAGAAGTTTGAGCTTTGAAGTTCAAAGAAAACTACATTCTATAAAGGAAAAAATGTTAAAAATAATTTGTATAGGGGGCCGGTGAGATAGCTCAGCGGCTTAAGCGCCTGCGCGGCAAGCGCGAGGGCCCGAGTTCGACTCCCGGAACCCACATACGAAAAAGGGGCCGGTGATATCGCTCAGCGGCACGGGCGCGCAGGCACCCGAGGTCCTGAGGTCGACCCCCCGGTACCCACAAAAAAAAATAATAATAATAATTTGTATAGGGCCAGTGAGATGGCTCAGCGGCACAAGCGCCTGCCTGGGAAGCGTGAGGGCCCGAGTTTGACTCTCGGAACCCACATACGAAAAAAGGGCCGGTGATATCGCTCAGCGGCACGGGCGCCTGCTGGCACGCGAGGTCCTGAGGTCGACCCCCGGTACCCACAAAAAATAATAATAATAATTTGTATAATAACAATTAAAAAACTAAAGTTTATTAAAACCTTAGTATGTGCTTTGCAATATTCTAAGTACTCTGAGTGTTAACTCATTTAATGTAGATATTAACATAATGGTAATTTTTCTGATGAATTTCCCATGTCATTGTTCACTCTAGACCAGTTTTTTGTTTTGTTTTGTTTTGTTTTTTTCAAATTTATATATCAAGTTAAGCTTTGGTACTATTAATTATGGTAGTAGAATTAATCAAATCTTTGTATTTTTAATATACTTTTCAGCTCAGCAATTTAAAATACACAATAAAAAGCCAATAGATTTCATATGCCAAGTTTCTATTTTTTTCTTTTTGAGAATCATGTTTAAAAACACCTTCTCTCTGAATAATGAAGCGAGATGTGTTTTCCCGGCAGCAGAGGTCTGTGGAGAGGTACATCCCCCAGGTGTAGGCTCCCTGAAGAGACAGTTAATTCGTAAACGTTTAACCACAGTTTAAGGTGTTAATTGACACAGCTAAGATTTCTTTCAGGCAAAATTATTTTTATGACTTAGATATTAAAATGGAAATTAAATGGGAGAGAAAATGAGCGCATAATTTTGTTGATATTCAAAGATACATCAAATTATAAAAGTTCTTTTAATACTTTCGTAGTGCTATCATTTTCCTTCAGTGTTTCTAACAGGAAGTTGGAGGCATGTTATTAATAAATTCTGAGACTGTTTCCACATGTGCATGCACAGATAACTAGGCTAAAACTTTCCCCATTACCTTTAGTGTACCGAGCAGAGTCACCAACATCAACTAGCAGAAAGGGTGCTCGCCTAAAAGATTTTCTGCCAGTAGTCTCTCCTGACCGTTCAGCAACTCTCAACTCCTTACTTCATTATGCATGAGTAACTTCTTCATTCCTTGTTCCTCTTGCCTAGCCTGTCTTCACTTCCTCTTGGCAAATCAGAGCTCAGTGTTTTTGACTCAACTTGAACGTTGTGTCTTCTGAGCAGATAACCAGGCACCACCACGTTTATCTGTTATGCTCTCCACCAGGGGTTGAGACATCGAGAATTCAGGGACCAAGAATCAGTCGTTCCCAAGTCCCTGAAATTCGGAGCTATCAATGTGCACATAGCACAACTGACACAAAACTCTGGTTACCTAAGTGCTTTGTGGGGAGTTGAGGGTACGGATGCATCTGTTCACTCCTGTATCCTTCTTCCAAAAGCAATGTGCAGTGGATTAACTAATGAGCAACCTGGAACACACGGCTGAACTGACTCAGCACGGTGCTGGGTGTGCAGGGCCCACCTGAGGATGGCTGCCAATGGCATTCTCCTGGAGAAGCTGTCGCGCTGGTTTTCCTGATATGAACTCGGCTATTATCATCAGAGGAGCTCGGGAACTTGCTGTCACTGAGGATGGCTGCGGTTCTTTTCAGGGGAGCTCTGGTCCTTACTTTGAGCATCGCTTCCTGGCTCCAGTGCAGACCCCTCAGCTGCTGGCACAGACCCTGCATCCTGCTGACAGACTTTCTAGCTCCACCGCTGGCCTTTGGGACTTCCCAGAGCAGATCCCTGGTAAAGACTTGCATAAGACATTGTCATGGGCTCTAGGCCTCCAGCTAGACTTGTGCGGGACATTGCCATGGGATCCAGGCCTTCGGGAGAGACAGTAACCTCTGTCCCCAGGGCTCCCACTCCTCTCCCTAAGGTGAGCTGAGGACCACATATGCTGGCCAGCTGTCCGCACTGGGACAAAACTCCTGCTCTAAACAACTCAAAGGGGCCAGGGATATAGCTCAGCAGCTCAGCGTCTGCCTGGCAAGCACAAGGTCCTGAGTTCGATTCCCAGTACTAAACAAACAAACTTCAAAGGAGGGAAAGGCCATTCGGCTCATGGTTCCCGAGGTGATAGTACTCACTCAGCTGGCTCCGTTGCTTCTGGGCCCGAGAGGACACAGGGACATCATGGCGGGAGGGTGGAGGAAGGGAGCCAGAGAGGAGGGGCCAGGACAGACAGCCTGGAGGCCACCTGCTGCACCGCTGCGGGCAGCTGAGGACAACACCGCCATCCATCAGGACTGTTGCTGGGTTCCTGCACGCGACACCCTTGGCACTCGAGACCCAGTCACTCCCCAAAGCCCTCAGCAACTGAGACACGGGACGTGGGTACTGGGAGACACCACATCGCTCAGCACCTGTGCCGCCTAAAGACCGGATAACCGACGCTCAGAGTGTTCAATCCCGGCAAAATCTGCTTCTGTCTTTGTCTCATACAAAACAAAACATCTACAAAATGAAATCATACTTCAGGAGAATTTTATGCTCCATTTACAGAAAGTGAACCAAACACGTCTGTAACAGAGAGACCTTCAACTCACTGAGTTTTTCCTGATATCTAAATCTATATTTTAATTAAACTGACACAGAGAAATAGACACCACAGATTTCCGGGGCACTGGATGACGTCCTGATGCATCGACACCGTGGGACCCCCGGTGATGCCCCAGCCGTCCCCACACTGCGCCAGCAATGCTGGCGCTCACACGCGAACGGAAGACCATCCTCATGTTCAAGGGAAAGGCCAGACTTTATTTCCTCGGTAATTCCCTTCCCAGTACCCCTCACGTCTTTCCTGAAACTCGCACTTCTTGGACATCTTATTCAATGCCCCATTAAACATATCTTTCTCTTAGTTCCTCTGGCCAGTACATATTCTAAATATTTTCTTCTAAAATATCTGCTCAATTTTTACATTTTAGAGCTTACCTTTTATTCCCAGGAGCACTCGGATTCTCATGCATGTGTGCGTGTGTGTGGTACTGGGGATAAACCTAGGCCTGCACACTTTTCATTTTTTTATTTTGAGACAGGATCTTGCTAAGTCACTAAGTTGCACAAGCTGTGTTCAAGCTTACAATTGTCCTGCCTCAGCCTCCCAGATGTCTGGCATATTCTCTAATCTTTATATAAGAAGGTTGTTCATATGTCAGGAAGAACAAATTCTATTCTCCTTCAATAAATACTGATTATATGATTTAAAATTATATCCTTCTCTGCCTCTTCTTTTCCCTTCAGTGTCTGTTCTACTCTCTGGTTTCTTTCTTTGCTGTTAGAGATTTTTCTAATGTCATTGCTGTTTGTGGACTAAAACACTGAGTGGGCAGGGCTTCTCAGCAGATCCTGATTCCAAGGCCTTGGTGCAACCCCTTGGCCTCCCCAGGGGACACACAGGCACACGGGGAAGAGCCGCTCCGGGGCCTTGGGGGCACCTGGCAGACGGGGAGATGAACAATACCCTTCCCAGCAATGCTTCCCTTCTATTCTGCTTGATACTTTAGGATGATTTTCAAGAAAACAGAGGGGCAGAAATGAGCTGATGCCACTCTTTGAAGCTGGATCGCCCCACTCAGAGCCCGGGCCTAGGAATCGCCTGCCCTCGGGGTCCTCCCGAGCTCATCTGACCTCGGCCACAGACGGCTGCGGAGGGATGGCAGGGCATCCTCGCCGGGCTGACCCTGGGCCTGTCGCAGGCTGGCTCCTTTCTTCATCTGCGGAATAAACAAATGAAAACCTTAACAATATGAGCCCAAGACCATGTATTTTTCTTCATCTTGTGTTTATAAATTATTTTTCTGTAAAGCATACAGCCCTGACTATCCCAGCTCTTCTGAAGTTAAACTAAAAAAATATCCCACTAATAGTTCGGTCATAGAAACCGTGAGAATATGAAAACTATGACAAACAAAGTAGAACAAGGCAAATGTGCAACTCGTATGCTCAGGGAAGCGCCAATACTTTTCTTATAAGGATCACAAGAATATAATCCAAAAAGAGTAGGAAACAGTATTTAATGAAATGTTAAATATTTTGCCACAATATAAATGTAAGGGTGAGGGTCTCGCATCTGGGCTTCTGGGACAGACTCAGTTTCTACCCTCTCTGTCTCCCTCCAAACCCCGGCTCCTTCGCAAGATGGTTCTGACAGCGCCCAGAGCCTGCCACCAGCCTGCAGTGTCCCAGTGCTGCATAAGAAAGGGCTTCTGAGGAAACCAGAATGCCACTTAGGGGTAGCAACTCTTGGTTCCTGAGAACAATCACCATCACCCAGTTTGCATTTTCCTTATGTGGCATTATTTATGACTTTATCAGTGCCTCCATCTCTTCCACAGGGGTCCAAGTACCTTCATCAATAAATTATGTCTGTACCTCAGAAATTCCCTTCAGGTGTTTATTTTGCCAAGCCATTTCCCATGAAGCCAAAATCTCCAGAAATTCACCCTGTCTTGGAATACTTCACTGCTTTCCTCCAGCTTTGGCAGGGTTGCCAGACTGATCTCAAGGGCTGCTTCCAAGCCCAGGCTCCTGGGATCAGATGGTTGATGGGTGAAGGCCGCTGGATAGGCAGAGAAGCCTGTAGATAGGTAGAGATGCACATAAACTAGACACGTTGTTGTAAATGGCCAAGCTTAGTCTAATAACATTCTCTAAACGGCCATGCTGATGGCCAACATATGACTAACAGTGTCTACCTTAGAGGTATTTGAATTGCTTGAAATAATTTCAACATGTCCACAGACTCAATGTGTCTGATATTCAAATAGATGATATCCTTTCATTGGACTTGACCATGATAAACGGGGAAAGATGAAGCAGGGTAGAAGAAATAAAATATAGGTAGAAAGGAGACAAGGAAAATTGTACTTTGTAAGAAGACTGCAGCCTTCAGGACTTACCTGAAGTCACCCAGGGTCATCCCGCCCACAGTCCTTGGGCAGATTCACACCCTCCCCACACACCCCTCCCGAGAAGGCCGTCTGCGGCCCGATTAAGAGAGTGAACAAAAGCTTGCGCGATCCAGAGAATGGCTAAATCACCTATTCAAAAAAGAAAAACACACAGGCAAAACCCACGCCTGCACTGGGCCGAGCCTCTGGAGGAAAGGGAGGAGGAGGGCGCGTCCCTGGCTCTCCAGCCCCCCGGGAGAGTAAACGCGCTTCTGCCTTCGCCCAACGAACCCTCCTCCCTGGCCGGGGGGTCCTGAAAACTCCTCCTGCGCCAGGGAAGCCGCGAGCCCGCCACGCGGGAGGCTGGGTCCGGAGGCCCCGGCGGACGCGGAGCCCAAAGCGTCGCGGGGAGAGCGAGCCTCGGGCGGGAGGAGCGGGTCCCGCGGCCGAGGCAGCCGCGCTGCGCTCAGCCCGCGCCTCTGCCCCGAAGCCGGGTCCCTCGGGGAGGCGCGGCGCTGGCTGCGGTAACGCACGTACGTACACAGTCCTGGGCACCACAGTGAACGTTCACAGGCCCGTCGGGGCTCCCAGGGCCAATCTCCTCAAACGTGCACGGTGCTCGGACGCAGATGACCCCGCTCCGCCCGGGCCCGGGGCTCCACGCCTGCTCCCCGAGACCGGACCGCACCTCCGCCCCGCCACAGCCGTCCCGCCGCCCCGGCGACCTGGCTCCCACCGACGCCGAGGAGCCCCGAGCGCGCGAGCGGGCTGGGCCTCGGGCGGCGGGCAGCTTCCTCGGCTGAGCTTCCTGCGCCGGCCGCGCTCTTCCGCTCGGTTCCGCCGCGGCGCAGACGCCCGAGCCGCCCGGAGTCTTAACCCCCTCCTCGGGCGGCCACGCGGCAGATCGCCCGGGGTGAGAGGTGAGGAAGCGCTGACCTGCAGCTGAACCCAGTGCCTCTGAGAGCCCGCAGGGTCACGCCCAGGTCATCAAGACTCAGCCGCCCAAGCTCTCGGCCAACCAGCCCTAGGCCGGAGCACTCATCTCCATGTTAGGAGCAGAAAAAGGCCATCAAGCCGGGCCTGGTGGCGCACACCTGTAATGCCAGCACTCTGGGAGGCTGAGGCAGGCAGATTCCAAGTTGTAGCCCAGCCTGGGCAACAGAGTGACTTAGCAAGACCCTGTCTCAAAATTTTAAAAAAGCAGGTGGGTGAAGGTGTAGCCCAGCAGAAAAGCCCTGGGTTCAACTCCCAGTACCGTGAAAAAAATCCAGGCCAAACTTACATGCTTCTCTTCACATTCCTTTATTACAGCATGAGGAGGTTGGGCCAGATCTTGAAAACCCTTGTGATTCTTTCCTATTCGTCTATTTCCACAAAAAAATATTAAAGTTTTTTAAAAGTTGTGATGCATTCACCCCATATAGCTGTGATTACTTTAGTCCCTAACGTATATTTCAAAGGCTATCATCTTTAAAGGACCAAGCTGGTAGGGAAAAAACCTCTTAATTTTTTAGTAAAAATACCATGAGACCACACTGCACCCCATAAGTGTACACAACTATCACGTATCAGTTAAAATTATTAACTTTTAAAGAAAGAAATAGTGCCACAGGTGAGTTTTGTTTATCAAATGCAACGTTACACTTCAAGCCAATACGGAATTCGGGAGACAAAATCACACTTCGTGTGAAGAATTAGGACGCTTCCCTAACAGACCGACTCGTATTTCCCCTCCTTTCCTCACCAGCAAACTCCAAGCTGAGTGGAGGCCGAGTCCCACTGTTACTCGACACTGCTTTCAGCAGTAGTAGCAGGTACTTCTTCTGCAAATCCATTTCAATTCCTGCTGCAATTTGGTGAGACAGAGGTGAGGGCTGCAGTAAACACTACTCGGCCGCGGCTTGGTCCAGGCGAGGCCCCATCTGGACCCCCTTTCCTTCCTGTCTCGGCCTCCTCGACCTTGGGCGCAACCCTGCGACGCTGTCCCCGCGGACGCCACTCACTTCGCCGCTTTCCCTGCAGAGAGCTTCCTGGACCTTCTGCCGAAAAGTCCCCGCGGCCCCTTTCAACACGAGCTCCGCGCCCTCGGCCTGCGCGCACCCCTCCGCGTCCCTGGAGAACCGAGCTCCTCCGAGCCGGGACGGCTCTGCCCTCCCGACGGCGCGGCGCTCGTCCCGGCCACGCGGGCGAAGCGAGCGAGGCGACCAGCGCGGAGGAGCCGCAGCCACGCGGCCGGGACCACGCGGCCGCCCCCGCCTCCACCCCCGGCCGCGGTCCCCGCGCCGCCGCCGCGCGAGGGCCCGGGAGAGCGGAGCTCGCCCACGTCCGGTGAGACGCCGCCGCCTCTCCGCACAGCTCACGGCACCCGGACGCCGTCACGGGTGCGGGTGCGGAGACGCGGGAGTCTTTCCTTCAGAGGACTCCAAAGAAGTAACTCACCGACACCCGGGCCCCGCATGCACCGCGTCCGAGCGCGCAGCGCGCTGCCGGGCGTGGGTCGTAGCGGCCGCGGAGCTCGCCCCGAGGGCGCCGGGGCGCAGGGCGGCAGTGCGCGGAGCGGACGCGGGGACGAAACCGCCCTGGGGCCCCCGGCGCTAACCCGCTGGAGGGCGCCGAGCGCGGCTCCGGCACCGTCCTCGGGCTTCAGGATCTCAGCACGCGAGGGCGCGGTGGACGCCCCGCCTCCGCGGCCACAGCCGCTTTCCGGACGAAGCCTGGCCATGCGGGGGCGAAGCCACGGGGGCGAAGCCACGCGAGCTCCCGACTCGCGCCCAGGGACCCGCCGGGGGCTGTGGGGCGCGCTTGCAGGCGGAGGGGGCGCTGCTCACAGTCACGCGCCGCGGGACTACGGGTCCCTCCCTCGCAGACGCGCACTGTGACTTGCTCTGGCCACCGAGGGGACGCGTGCGGAGCGGCCTGCTCTCTGCACTGTGACACCTGCACCTGTCCCAGCAGAGGCCACCAAGGTCTCTCCCTCCTGTGGCAGCTTCCTCACCCCCTCGGAGGCCAGCCCGCCCCAAAGAGATCGTCCAGCGTGGCCAACGTCCTCCCCCATCGGCGTGTCCTGGAGAGGGCGGCCTCACGGGACCTCGGCCCCCTGCAGCTGTGGAGCTCCTGCTCGCGGGACAGAAGCTGTGCTGAGCCCGGGACTGGCCGGCCACGCGGCCCACGGCTCTGCCCTCTGGAGCTTTGAGGACCGCGGCGTCGCCAGGCCTGTCCTGGCTGAAACAGTGGATGTGAGGCGTGGCCCGGAAGGCTGCAGAAAGTGGGACGTCCCGGAGCTCCGGGGACCTTCACGGAGAGCAATAGCTCAACCCCGGCGCTCTCCAAGTGCACGTACAGAAAAGAGCACACCCGGCACAGTACTCCCCCACATCTCCAGGTGACATTTGAAGACTGGATTCCCTCCGCACACCCTCAGCTTGGGGCTCTGATAAGCTGTGACATTTCCCAAATGAGTCTATAAAAAATGCACGGACCATAAATTTTCCCGTGCTCCAGGGCATGACGAGGATTCCGTACAAAGAAACTGGAAGGTTCTGCTGTTCAACCTGGCATTATCTGTCTAGGTCTTGCTTTTAGGAATAAAGTGAATGTAAGACAAGAGCTCTTGACATTTTACAGCGATTCTCTGACTAGCAAAGTCCTCGGACAGACCCAGCCCTCGTGGCCACTTGGGATGGATTTGTTGCCAGCTCACAATAATTTCCCGTGGCTTTTCTGGAGCTGAACGGCCACCCACACCCTGCAAGCATTGATCACATTTAGTTTCCAGGAAATGAACTCTTTCACTCCTCCAGTGGGGGACTTGCTGGCCACGAAGGGCCATCACATGACCTCACGAGTTCCATGAACAGACAAGAATACCCCCATGTATCTCATACATGAGGACAGTGTGGGCCAGAAAAAAAAAAAAAAAAAAAAAAAAACCAAGGTTTTCCTGTGAATTATTCTTATTATAATTCTGTGCCACAGATTTCAATCCCAAAGCCAAATCCCACTGTCCCAGGAGGCTGGGTGCCCCTCCCACGGCCCACCTGCCCAGCCTCATCCTTCCTGCCACCACGCGTGGCTGCTCTGCTGTCCCGAGGTCACCCTGGGCTCCTGCCCTCGTCCTCGCCCTCTGGCACCATCAAGCCACCACTCCCTCCTCACTGTCGCTACAGTTTCCCAAGAGCCCAGTTTTTTCCCATTTTCCCATTTTCTGTGCTCTTTCATGAACACATGTACATAGCGGCTTTGAAACAAAACCCCTCCATCTTGCTGGTAGCCGTTTACCAGCTGTCCTAAACGGGGCACTGCCAGCCCCCAGCGGGAGATGCGCGTTCTTTCCCCAGGCTGGGAGCTGCTCGTCGCATGTGATGGGTCTCTGGGACACTGTGGCCCAGAAACACATTTCACTACCTGGATCTTGCAGATGAGTCTTGGGCTAAACAGCGGGCAGGGGCAGTAGAGGTCAGGAATTAAACCTTCCCTAGGGGCCAAAAGGATGCCACAGCGGGGGGCAGCTGGCCCACGGGACACCTGGCCCAGCCTCCCCAAGCCGGAGGCTGACCACACACACACTGTGCTCCAAGGCAGCAGCCAAGGGACAGTACAGGCAAAGAAAAAGCAGCGAAGCGACTCTTTTCCTTTCTTTCTTTTTTTTTTTTTTGCAAACCAGGTAGCACTAGTCACTGTCCCTGGCCCTAATCCAGGGGTTCAGTGGGAAAGTGGTTTGTAAAATGGCCAGGATGTTTATAAGTTAGCGGGAAGATTCAGGTCAAGGTGACCTGGAAAAATGAACCTGATGCTTTTCCGGCTGTGAACAGAGCCGGCACCAGTTTTGACCACAGAGCCTTTTTCTTTTCTCCAGTTCAAGGACATCATCTCCAGGGCAAAGGCCAGCCTTACCCTGCCCTCCTCTTCCCAAGGCAGTGCAGGGCCCAGGACAGCAAGACCTCCAGGCTGGAGTGCGAGCGCTGCCCCCGCCCAGCTGTGCCCGTCACCTCCCCACTTTCTGCTCCTCCGCACAGCAGCAGGGTGGCCCAGGGGACCCAGGGCCTTTGGAACTCAATGTGCTGGGCTCCCACAGCAACTTCTCCGTGTTCAGATTTCATCTTAAAAGTCCCGGGCTAGTAGATCTTTGGTGGATCAAGGCTACCTTTAAAAGTCAAACAGCAGAAAGCATCATGGAACGGTGTAGAATGTGAAACGAGTGTCTCTGTTAGTGGCAGAGGGTTAAACCGAGCTTGGGGATTGCTCACTGCAGCGAAGGAGGTGCTCCAAGAAAGAACAGATTAAAGAAAAACAGAAGTGTCATTGCTATGGGTATGGCTTCCTTCACGTCCCTGAGAGGCCCTCAATCTGATTCTCTGGCCACAGAGGCTGAGCTGAGTCCTCCGCCCTGCCTGAAAACCGAGGGACAGGGCTGGCTCTGACGTCGTTCCTCAGCAGTCCCCACCTGGACAAAGAACTGTGGCTGTGCGTCACGAGGGGATTTGCCAATTTCTATTCTACTTCTCATTTCTAAAAGCAAAAGGGAAAGGAGGGAGGGAGGGAGGGAGGGAGGCTGCGGAGCCTGACATTCCTCGTAGCCACATCTGAGAAGTCCTGTGAAGTCATTAATCCTCCCTCACCTGTCTTTACCAGATGCCAGACCATGAGGAAGCCAAGCCGCCTTGCTGCCAGGAGCCGAGGCCCCACCAGCACTTCCAAGCCTGCTTGCCCCCAACATCCATTCACCAAGATCACTGCCATCCTGCAGGTCACCAGGACTGAGTCTCAGTGTCACCAGCGAGTGTTTCCTCCGGAGTCCCCAGCCGAGTCCGCTGGCTGACCTCTCAGCTCTGCCTGCGGGATGCCTCTGAGACCACGCTGCCCACACCACCTCTTCCCGCGTCCCCAGAACACGTAGGGAGGAAAGAGTTGCCCGGGGGAGGAGGGCTCTGCTGGCTCCAGCCAGGAAGGGAGGCACCACTCAATCTAAGTGACCACACTGAGCGCACTGCTCCCTCACCAACAGCGAAGCCACCACCCCTAGAAATGGTGACGATGCAGAAGTTTGGCCAAGAAGTTAGCTGCTCTACACAGATGCGGAGTTGGCCTCGCACTGTCTCAGGAAAGACCGGAATACCTTGAAGGTTCGTGAAGCTGACCTTCCAGAGCAACCCCGCCCCAAGCCTTCCCAGGATGAGGAGAGGGACTAGGACGCATCACCTCCGGCTTTTCCAGATGAGCTGAACTCAATGACGTAAGGCGTTCATCAGACACACACAGCCAGTGTAGACCTGGGGTCAGAACACGGTCTTCAGAACCCTGTGCCTGGGGAATGCAGAGCAGTGACAATGCAGTTTCCGTGTGGAGGACAAGGGGTGGGGTGGGGGTAAGAAAGGGTGGAGGGGACAGAGGGGATGCTGGGGAAGCCCCAGAGCAGGGAGGAACCCTCGGGCTGGCTGGACAGCAGCAGGAGAGGAGGTGGGGAGGAGGCGCTGGAGAAGCACAGAGATGCCTCCTCATCCTGGGAAAGCTGAGGCCACATGTCAGGAGCAGATTGCAATTGGGGGCCCGGTGTGAGTTCTTGCACCTCCACCATTTGCATGGCTCACAGGGACCCTGCCGGGCCAGGAGCAGTGCCAGGCCTTGCCTATGGTTAGAAGGAAGCACGAGGCTGCGGCTCTCACGAGGATTCGCTCAGCATGTCCCACGTGCTGGAGAGTCGCCACTGGCAGCATCACTGTGCCTCCTTTACAGAGGGGTAAACTGAGGCCTGCTGAGGTTCACTGTCATCCTGAAGGAAATGGGTGGCATATAAATTAGATAATGATGTGATGCACCGAAGTGCAAGGAGCTGAGAACAGGATATTTATTCTCAGCGGAGGCATGTCAGATTTAAGCAGTTAATTGTGCACTTGCTGTGAAGAGAAAGAACAAACCTGCAGATATTAAAAATAAAATTATTATAATTAATCCTCAAACATGATGTCTAAAAGTCAAAACACAAGTAGGCATCTTATATTTTTAGCATTCTGTGAAAAATCCTCTTACAGTATGAACTCTGTTGTTCAATTTTCAGGAGCTCTAGAAGTTTCTAGAAATTCACAACGTATAAAAATAGAGGCTGCTCTGTTATGGTAACTCAGAAAACCATGAGGGCTGCTCAAAACTTCTTCGAAGTGCATGGCCCACACTGGGTCCACCTGTAGACAAGTCCACGCACGCAGGAATCTAAAAGGCTTTGAGGACAAAGTCAGAGGTGGCTGATGTGTGACAATTATAGTCCTATTTTTGCCACTTTGAAGGTTACAGTGTTTGTGCTGCACGCCTGCATCTTGCACCCATCCTGGGGTGGAAGGATCCAACCTTGGCTCTGGGGTGCCACAATGTGCCAGCTAACAGCAATGTCCACTGAGCAAGAGATGCGGTGACTGGTTCTGTGTGCATCTGGGTGTGACCGAATGGACTCTGAAGAGGGGCAACCCAGGCTGGGCGGGGTGCTGATGGAATAAAAGGGGAGGAGGAGGAAGGCTCCTGCTTTGGCATCGGAGGAGCACCAACCTTCACCTCCACCTTCCGACGCTGCCTCCTGGCTGCCGGCGTGGGCTCTTCGCGAGCGCCTTGATGGCAACTCGAAGGGTCCTCTCCGGGGAGCTCCGGGCCTTCGGCCTCAACTGGGCCTCAGCTCTGCGGCACGCAGACGGCCTCGGCTGCACCTTCTTCGCCTGGCTCTTCAGTGGCTGCTGCAAGCCTGCCTTGCAAACCTAGGTACACTGTATGTTTCACATTGAGTCTGTTCTGCCAATGAACCCTGGCATCTGTCTTCCAGAGAGACCTCTGACAACAGAGCTGCTCCAGCAGGGTATGGAGGACGCAGTGGCCGTCATCTCCATCACCTGCCAGCATGCTTGGCCACTGAGAGCCCTGGCAGATGTGACAGCACAGGTCAGGAAAGTAGGGACGCAGGATGCCTGAAACAATCGCTGTGCACTTTCGTGAGTGGCTTCGACTTCTACAATAAGATCATATGCTTTTTTTATACTTAGAAAAAAAGCCATTTCTGTTTACTTAAATATTAAGTATTTTAAGAATGAAAGCACTTTTAGAGTTAAACCTGAGTGAGAAAATACAGAGGCAGTAATCACCCATTCATTTCAAATATTTCTTATATCAAATTACTTAATGCAGCAGTTTTACCTCCAAGGCTTTTTCTGAAATGTAATCCCACACATAGAATGTAGGATCTCAGAGCCATTTCCATGAGCTGTTGCTAGGAGGAAATGACGGGAAGACAGACAAGAGGACCAATGGAAAACATCTGCGGGAAACTGAAGAGAAGCCCAGAAAGAGGAGACAGGCCAGAGGGTCCTGGGACACTGCGGTGGGGGAGAAGGGGGGAGGATGTGGGGAGGGGAAAGGGGAGGGGAAGGAGGGGGCACCGGAAGGAGGGAGCAGGAGGACGGAGAGGGAGGTGGGGAGGAAAGGAAGGAAGGGGAGGAGGAAGAAAGAGGGGGAGGAGGAGGAAGGGAGGAGGGCACGCAGCTCTGCGGTGGGGGGCCGCCCTGCCTTCCCGCTGCTGCATGGCGCTGTGCAGAGAACTTAACCTCTCTGTGCCGATTGCTCCTCTACAAATGGCCATGACCGTGGGCCCGGAAGGTTGCTGCGAGGGCTTGTGTGTCGACGCAAGCAATGTGCTAGAAGCCTGCGCAGTGCACGGTAAGTGGAATAAATGCATTTTAGGGTTTTCACTTTAAAAAAAGAATGAGAACAACTCATCTCTGACAATAGCTCGGCATCATGACGCCCAACGCTTTCCCGGCTCAAACATCAGCGACGAACCTGTGAGACAGAGGTCAGCAGCTTGGCGACAAGACAGCCTGTGACGAATGAAATGCACCTGCGTGGAAATTCCGGCGTCACGGCCAGTCACGGCGGTGCTAAGTGAATTTATGATTATCTTATTGAAAGCCAAAACTTCCAGCAAGCCAGGAAGAGTGGGAGGAATTTAACTGCACGTCAGCCACAACCACTAAATTAAAATGCAGGAACCATGACTTTTACCCAATTGCCGTGCTCGCGGTAGCGGAGTTCGCACACAGCACACTGAGAAGGGGTCGCCGAGCTTCCCGTGACCTGGCCTCACTTTCCCTGCAGCTCCTTCGGGTTCTCTCCCCACCTCCTTCCGCTGGGGAAAGGGTTTGGAAAGAACCCGCATGGGTGAGGCAGGACGGACTTCGCAAGATGGTAAAGTCAAGTCTAACTAAGCAAATGCAGCTCAAGTATTTATTTTAGTTTTTAGATTAATTTTAAACATTAACTTAGTTCCATAGACAAAGTACTTTTTGTTTGTTTGTTTGTTTGTGGGTACCGGGAACCAAACTCAGGACCTTGCACTTGCCAGGCAAGCGCTTATGCCACTGAGCCATATCACTGGCCGACAAAGTACTTTTGTGACAGAAATTTTATAAAAACTGACAGTCTAATACCATGCTAGGGTGAGATATGCTCACCCATCCCACTGTATAGTTGGACTGTTAGACTCAGTTGGCCTTGACTGACCATGCCCTCTGCAACTCAGCGACAGTGTGACCTGGCTCTGTCTGACTGCATCCAGCTGCTCTGCCTGCACACCCAAGCTCATAAACACGTCCTGTTTTACTGAACTGTTCCACGGACTGTCTACCCAAGATGGACTAGCCTAGTCAAGGACATGCATGATTTCACCCACCTCCTCTGCCCCAACTCCCTCCCTGGACTGTCCTGCCTCATGATAAACAACCCCTCTGACTAAACCTGCTCAGAACAAATCTGCCTGACAACACATGACCCAGCCCATGTAACCAATTGTAAACTGATTCACTATCAGCTTCTGTACTTCCTGCTTGCAAACCATATATAAGTTTCTGTTCTACCCTGTCTGGGCTCGTGATCTGGAGCTGGTTCCCACTAACACACCGGCGTAATAAAACTGTTGCCTTCCAAGTGTCTCAATGCAAAATGTCTTCCTCCCGGTTCGGTTTCCTTTCCGCAGCACTTTCACCAGAGCACTTGAGGAATGTTATTTACAAATCCTTTTCAGAAATACAGTGGTACCTCTGTTCATGAGCTCAATTCTCTCCACAATTCTGGTCGCAAACCTAACTGGACGAGAACCAAACCAAACTTCCCATATGGCCAACATCAAACCACTGAATTTGATTCAGTTCTCCTCCAACTCAGTTTGCGACCAGAATCGTGGAAAGAATCAAGGTCGTGAACTGAGGTACCAACGATTTCAGAAAATTTGCTCATTCCAACATGCTGTTGGCCTCGCATTGCTCTTCCCGATTCCAAACCCAGAGGTCTTTCCACTAATGAAGAGATGTGGGTTGAAAGAATTAAAGTCTGGTGGTCTGAGCTCAAATCTGCTATCCACTTTTACTACTTGCTATTTGAATTCAAGCACATTCTCAAACTTTCCCAAATGCTTTATTTATGTTTTCTAGTATTAAATACAAACATACTGAAGCCCAGTACATGAAAATTCCATGAACTCACACCACGCATGGGGCCGGAAATGTTGCATAAATTAAACACTGCATCCTTCCCCAGACCTGAGCAGGCTGGAGAGAGAGGAAAGCACTCTCAGAGAGCTCTGGGGAAGTTCAGAAAGCAAAAAGCACAGCCACAAACACGGGAGAAAATCCATTCCACTCACGTCTGTCCCCGAGATGTGGGGACAGGAAGTATCTAAGGCTGTAAGAGCGGGGGAGCTTAGAGGGGTCTTCCTGAGAAGTCGTAAGTCTCACTTGCAAGTGCACCACTAAATAACTGATATTTTTAGCCTGCTAAGATTGCTCTGTATATTTATATATGGCTTGGATGATTTGGTCTTTTAATTCATTTTTTAGAAATTTTAGATAGAGTCTAGTTCAGCTTTGTTCACATAATGAGAAGATGAGGTAGGAAGTGAAATTCATTTGATTGCCTGTGATTAGGCAACTGTCACTGGGGGCTGAGAGCTGCTCCTGCATCAACCCCAGAAGCTGTGACCCGATCTCTCTGGCATTTGTAAGGCAGCAACACCGAGGGCAATACAAAATGCTTCTTCTTCTCTCTGGAATTGTTTTTTCAGTACTGAGGTTTGAACCCAGGGCCTTTGCACTGAGCTACACCCCCAGCCCTTTAATTATTTATTTTTCATTTTGAGACAGGGACTTGCTAAGCTGCCAGGTTGCCCAGGCTGGGCTCAAACTTGTGATCCTCCCACCTCTGCTTGCCACAGTGCTGCGACTACAGGTGTGCGCCACCACACCCGACTGGAATGCTCTTCCCCCTGAGAGGTTTGTAAAAGTAGGTCAAATCATTACTGAGATTCATCTGTTCAGCTCACTGATCAAAGACGCTTAATTAGTCCTTAGAAGCAGATGGACAGTGAGAGTTGTTCACTTTCCTTCTGTCCTCTTCCCTCAAATTCTACTTTATTTTTACATGCATTAATAGAATTTGTAGGAATTCTCTACTTTTGACAGTGGGTTGAAGTATCCATGTTAGTTTCCAGTTCACTGTTGAGATGAGGATTTTGATCATCTCAGTAAACACACATGGGGCTGTGGAAAGATTTCTTAAACGTATCCCAGATCATGAAAGCCATGTTTGAAGATATTGGTATCTTTTACCATATCTAAATTATAAACAAAGTTAAAAAGAAGTGATAGGTTCAAAGAAAAATTTCACAACATAATTAGTTGACTATTTGTGTCAAAAATAAACATATCCATAAAACTGTACAAACCAAAGAACAGATAATAGCCAAATATAAAAATTAGCACAAGATGAAAACAGGAAACTCACAGCCCCAATGACCAAGACGAATGTGAAAATATTACTGGCTTTTGGGTCCTGAAGAGTCTTTCCAGGTGCTTGGTCTCCTAAACAAAGAATTGGATGAGACACACAGCAAGGAGTAACAAGGATTCATGTTTATTATTGAAGGCACAACAGAAATATGTTCTGCAGGGTGAGAGTGGGCTGTAAAGGGCTCACAGAGGTCGAGAGAATAACGATGGGGCTCTTGTGTATGTGGAATTCTTAGACTGCTTCTCCGCCATGCAAACAGGGCCAATCATCCTATCAGAAACTCACTGGGCCTGATGTCAGATTTAATGTCCTATCAAAGGCCAGCTTGGTTTTGCACCAGATGTAAGTGGTCTCGGTGCAAAACGTCTTCCTCCTGGTTCGGTTTCCTTTCCGCAGCACTTTCACCAGAGCACTTGAGGAATGTTATTTACAAATCCTTTTCAGAAATACAGCGGTACCTCTGTTCATAAGCTCAATTCTCTCCACAATTCTGGTCGCAAACCTAACTGGACGAGAACCAAACCAAATTTCCCATATGGCCAACATCGAACCACTGAATTTGATTCAGTTCTCCTCCAACTCAGTTTGCGACCAGAATCGTGGAAAGAATCAAGGTCGTGAACTGAGGTACCGAGTCAACTGGGTCTCGGTGACTTCCTTTCCGCAGCACTTTCACCAGAGCACTCTCTGAGAGTGCTTTCCTCTCTCTCCAGCCTGCTCAGGTCTGGGGAAGGATGCAGTGTTTAGTTTATGCAACATTTCCGGCCCCATGCGTGGTGTGAGTTCATGGAAGTGAAGATGGCCTTCCTGATTGGTCCAGCACAGTGCTCAGGGGTCACAGAGTGGTTCTGGACTAAGCTATATCCCCAGCCCTTTATTTATTTTTAATTCTGAGACATGGGCTGGGTCTCGGTGACTGCCAAGCTTTTCATAGTTGTTTAACCAGTTTGCCCCAGCAAACTAATCTCCTACCTCAAAACTACGCTCAAGGTCACCACCTAATAGAGAAATGTAACAAGATGATTCTAGTTTTGTCCATCAGTGTGACTAAAATTAAAAAGAACACTAATAGCAAGTCTGGCAAAGAGGTGGAGAAATAAGTACAGAAAAACCTTGGTTTGTGAGCATAATTTGTTCCAGAAACATGCTCGGAATCCAAACCCCTTGACTATCAAAGCAAATTTACCCATAAGATATAATAGACACTCAGATGATTGATTCTACAGCCCAAAAATATTCATGTAAAAATGATTACAATACTGTAATATAATACAAGCTAATAAAGAAAATACAAAATATAAAGAAAAATAAACAAATTAACCTGCATATATCTTTGAAAACCTTCCTGGCTGGTGTGAGGGAGACGAGAGAGGAGGGTTATTCTGTAGGACGACTTTCGCCTCACTAATGGAATCACTGCTATCTGTTGACTCAATGATCTTTTTCTTTTCTTGCAAGTTTAACAGGGAACCTATCCAGTGACACTTGCTTTTGCCTCCTTTTGAGGATTTTGCAGAAATGTGATATTGCATTGGTGCTAAACAGATTCATTGCTTGAATTGCTACAGCCTTATTTGGGTGGTGCTTTTGTAAAAAATTTCACACTGTTTCCCACATCTTACACATCTCCCTAATCTCATTTGAAGTGAGGGATTCCTCCTCCTTTTTCTCCTCCTCCTCTGCAGATGAGATCTCCTCCATAGCCCCTTGCTGTTGGGAGGTGATCACCCACAATCCTTCAGTGAGTGAGTGAGAGAGAGAGAGAGTGAGGCCGACCACTGGCTCAGTTGAGATCATGTGACATTCAGCATCACGTACTACTTGTATTGCAAGACATTGCTTGTTTATCGAGTTAAAAATTATTAGAAATGTTTGCTCATCTCACAGAACAAGTTACTCATGGTCCAAGATTTTACTGTATTCTCATTATTTGTTGGTGGAGTAAAACCAGGAACACTCAAGAAAGGAATTTGGAAAAAAAGAAAAGAAAAAGAAAGGAGTTTGTCAGGATCTCCTGGCATTTTAAATGCATGCTCATTTCAACCCAGAAATCCCACTTTTTGATTCCTATATAGGGTACATACGTTGGCAAAGAGGTGTTCATTACAGAATTCTCTGTAAAGCTGAAGATACAGATAGATAGGGGAATGTTTCAATAAATGTCATACACATTCTATGTACTCATACTATGCAGTGTTAGAGGGAAATTAGGTCTAGGACATAAAGTTGAATTTAGAAAAGCAAATTCCAGAACAACAAGTGTTGTGATTAAATTTGTATTTAAATTCATAAAATAACTTTTTTTATATTTTGAAATGAATATAGAAAAGATGCAGGTAACATGGTACCCATGGCTCATTCTGAGAACAGAGCTCTGACTGGCGGAGCTTGGAGGGGGTTAGAGGTGGTGCTATTGCTTCTATTCCTGTTGAATCTTCACAGTGACATAAGAGTTATGAGTTACTGTTGTAATTACAAATGGTTTCTATAGATTATAGGAAAAAATATGTTAAACAAACTCTTTCACATTCACCAGATAGAAAGGTATTTCTGCAATTCTCTTCTATCCTCAGTGCCAGCTGTAAGCTCCTGCTAAAGGGCCCAGCTGTAATGGTTGATACATTGTCAACTTGAGACGTTTAGAAGTTTAATGAAGGGACTCAGCAGGGGGCCAGAGGTCTCACTTTGTAAACATCCTGAGCCTGTGCAAGAGGAGGGCACTGAGATGGTGTGAGTGCTACACCGCGCTAGGGCGGGTAGCCTGCTCACAATATAAGGGAAGAAAAGAGGCTTGCTCCTCCCCTTTTGCTCTTGCTGCTTTTGCTGGCTTCCTCAGTCATCAACTGTTGCCCTTCTACCACGCCACCCTGCCTTGGAGCCAGCTGATTGTGGACTGAAACTTTCACAAACTGTGAGCTAAATAAACCTTTCCTTCCTTAATTTTGGGCATCAGGTATTTTGTCTCAGCAATGAGAGAAATGTAACCAAAACACCAGCACATTTGCATGAACTGAATTTCTTGACTGATCCTGACTCAGAGGTACTGATCCCAAATCTGTGTTCACTCCTGCAGTGGCTTTCAATCTGCTGCTTCTATTAGGATTGCTGAACCCCTCTTCTTTCCCACAGCGAGAGTTTTCAAGGATGCAGATCTGAATCATGCTCTTGGCCATGGGCCCAGGCCATTGATGGAGAAATGAAGCCATGTGTCCACTGCTCCTCTCACTAAAGCTTAATCAGAAGCAGCCCTTGTCACCTTTCTGGACTCCTAGGAAGATTTCTAGCCTCCCAAACTCACTTAACCTTCGAAAGTCTGCAGACCTGAGGGCCTCCCCAGCCCATTTCCTGATCACTGAGGCTCTTATTCAACCCTGAGGAGGTCAGACAGCCCAGCGTGATGGAGCTGGAGAGACATCACATTATAACCACATGAGCTAATCTGCATTGCACTGATCCAGGAGGGATGGACGGAAATTTTTTGGCGGAATATTTTACTGTCTGCTTTTATAAGTGTTCTATAGGGGCTCTACTGAAATACCTTCTGATGTTCCTGCAAACACTGGCCAAAATCTAACCTGTCTCCACAGTGCAGAGTGTTAACGTTTGCACCAAACAGAAACTGTCTTCCTAACATGGAGACCTGCAACTAAAATCCCCCCACACCCCCCACCTCTTCTCTGCCTGCCCATGGCCCTGACTGGCTCCTAGTTGCTGCTGGGTGAAGAACATCATGGCCCCAAAGCCTGCCCACCCTGCGGTCCTGCCTGCCACCGTGCCACCAGGCTGTGCTCGAGACTGCCCCGCACAGCCTCCTCACCGCACACCCCTTCCTTCCTGGGCCAGGGCTGTGCCCACCACTCCCACCTGTGAGGTCTCCTTGGTGGTGCACCCTGCGCTCACCCGTGCCTACCCTCGGCCTCTCTGTGACCTCGCAGCTCATCCCTCTGTGACAAGTCCTCAGGACACAGTCTGCTCCTTACCGCCCTGCTCGCAGGTGTGACTGTGTGTACTTCGTGATTCCGGTATGTGGCTCAGTCACTAGCTGGTACGAGTCTGCAGAGCTGGGAGACCCATTCTTGTGCCTGTAATTTTGTTCCCAGGTCCTGGGACACCCCAGTAAACACTGATTGCAGGGTGAGTAGCCACAAGGGAAAGCTAGACCCGATGTTTTCAGAGTTCTACTTCATCCCTGGTTACTATGAGCTGGGGAAAAAAATCCAGCCAGTAACTTCTCCGTATTTCCCATTACCTTACAGAGACAGTTGGGTGAATGGCAACACATCAAAAAAATTAACACCCACATGTGTTCCAGGAAAAGTGTTAGTAATTCCTTTGGCTCCAGGAATCATGCTATTCATTCCTAGCAAAATGGATAAAACTGGTGAATTCCCATGAGACTACTCTACAGTCAAGAATATGAAAAAGATGTAGCTGCAGTTAACAACACGAATGTGTCTCAAAAAATTAAGTTGAGGGGCCGGTGAGATGGCTCAGTGGCGTAAGCGCCTGCCTTGCAAGCGTGAGAGCCCGAGTTCGACTCCCGGATCCCACATACGAAAAAGGGGCCGGTGATATCGCTCAGCGGCACGGGTGCCTGTTGGCGCGCGAGGTCCTGAGGTCGACCCCCCGGTACCCACAAAAAAAAAAAAAATTAAGTTGAGCAAAAAAAGCTATGTAAAAAGGAAGTACATTATATGACTCCATTCACGTCAAGTTCGAAATGGACAAACTGCTGTGCAGTATTTAGGTTGTACGCACTGGGAGGGAGGGAGGGCTCACGCTGCTCTGTCTCACCCTGAGCAGGGATTGCACAGGTGTACCCTTTGTGGTAGTTCTTTTAGCTGTGCACTTTTCTGTATGTGTTTTCTTTCACAGAGAAGAGTTTAAAAGACTTAAATGGACCAGCGCCTGAAATGCCAGTGACTTCGTGGTCGGCAGTCTCCCACGGAGCCCTCAGCTATGCTGTCTGGGTAAGAGCGGTGGAGCTCCGAGAGCTTTCTCTGGGACGCGTTCACTGAAGACGCTTGCTGTCAGAGCTGTGTGTCACGAAGGGTAGGGAGTCTCATCTGTTAAGCAGCCGAAGTCTTTGGGGTGTGCAAGAGGGAGCCTGGACGCTACCCAGGGAAAGTGAGGTGGAAACCTCCACTGCGCTAAAACAGAGATAACCACAGTTCGAGGGTGCGGACCCAGCAACCCCTGGGGCAAGCAGACGTCCTCAGAGGAGGAGGAGCCAGATCTCAAAGGCCATGGCAGCTCCGGACCGGGGAGGAAGCAGGCCCACCCTGACCCATGACGACTGAGGGCAAGCACAGTGTTTAGCACTCAGTGCTGTGCACAGCATGTGGCCACCGTCCACCCCACAAGACCTCAGTCAAGGCCAGCAGCTGTGACAGCCCAGTGACAGTGTCGCCGTGAGGGATGGAGCACCAGATCCCATGCCCACCTGGGCCACAGCCAGGGTCGAGCTTCCCACATGGGGGAGCGGGGGCTTGGCCAAAGGGCGCTGGCTCTCCCTCGGTAGGATTCAGGAGGGAGCTAAGGAGCCCGTGTGCAGCGCGGGAACCACAGGCAACAGGGACACATTGTGGTTTTGAAGGTCACCGAGCCGGCTGTAAGACTTCTCACCAGAAAAATGAAATGTGCAATAACACATGTGCGCTCAGTTCAGCCTTCCATGTGTACACGTTTCACACATCAGGTTGACATGTTAAATGCACACAGTAAAGGAAAGAGAATTCCTGTGGTGTAGGATACCAACGTGCAGCGTGTGGCCAGGTACGTGGCCAAGCTGTGGGGCCTGGGGAGGAGCTGCCTCTCCTGGGGGGGAAGAGCGGGCTGGGACTGCTGGGGTCTCAGGGCAGTCGCCCCAGTTGTACGGAGGGCTCGAGAGCACCGGAAAACCAACACTCTGGCACCTCTGTCTTCCCAGCAACCGATGCCTGGCCTGAGAATTGTCTTTAGATAGCCCAATACAAGCACAATTAACAATGATAACTGGCTGGGCCTGGGGGTGCTCACTTATAATCCCAGCACTCTGGAGGCTGAGGCAGGAGGATGACAAATTCAAGGCCAGCCTGAGCAATTTAGTGGTTTAGTGAAACCCTATTTCAAAATTAAAAAAAAAAAAAAATTAAAAAGAGCTACAGATATAGCTCAGGGCAAAGGCCCTGGGCTCACTCCCCAGTACAGACAGACAGACAGGTCATTTCAAAGAAAGCTTATAGGACGGTAAAACCAGGATGTCTTAATTTAATACCATAATCAAAAATCACAGTTCTCGGGCCGGTGAGATGGCTCAGCGGCTTAAGCGCCTGCCCAGCAAGTGCGAGGGCCCGAGTTCGACTCCCGGATCCCACATACGAAAAAGGGGCCGGTGATATCGCTCAGCGGCACGGGCGCCTGTTGGCGCGCAAGGTCCTGAGGTCGACCCCCAGGTACCCACAAAAAAAAAAAAAAAAAAATCACAGTTCTCAGGGACTGAAAAGAATTGAGATGTGTTATATATGTGTACCAACTCCTCACAAGAAATGTAGTAATTGTGTAATGCGAATGTGGACTAGTAAAGAATAAAAACTGGAAAGAGGAAACAATCGCAGGTCTCCAGGGGACAGTCACTCTGGAGTGCCACTCTCCCAGCAGCATATAAACTACACCCGTCCGTACTCACCACAGCTCACTCAGGAATCCATGACTGGTGCTGAGGGAGGATCAGCAAGTGTCTCAGAGTTTAACTTAATCACCCGAAACCAGACAACCCTCATCACCCGGCAAGTCCCAAAGGGAGGTTAGTGGCCTTAAAACCCCAGGGTTGCCCTAAAGGTGTGTGGCCGATGCGAGACTGGAAACTGAGATGCCTCACCCACAGCAGCCAGGCTCTGCAGTAGCCCGGGTCAGCGCAGCACCCGTCCAGCCCTGGAGGCTGCATGAAGGCCACGTCTCAGGTCTGTAGACACAGCCCCTTGCGGGTGAGGCCAACCTCAGCGACCACAGTCAGGAGAGATGTCACATTTTTAGAAGAGCCACTGAGGAGAAGCAGGGAAAGGATTGAGCTTTTCCTGCTGGAACAGAACCACTGGGGCCCATGTGTACACAGCAGGACCATCACCAAGCCACAGCCCTGCTCACAGGACCCACAGCCATGCGCCCCAACACACTTCCTGAAGCCAGGTACTTCATAAAGAGTGACACACCCGGCAGTGGCCCACAAAGAAATGTGGAGAAGGCAGGACGGGCCCCACCACGGTAGGATTAACTTCGTCCTCACTTCCATGTCAAACTTGGGGAAACAAAGGAAGAGGACTGTCTTCCCTAAAAACGAAACTTTTAAAAAGCCACAGCTGAGATTCTAGAACTAGCAAGTACTCAAAGCAAAAGCTCCATCACTTGTAGGTGTGTGGTTTTTATCTTAAACAGGATCTTCTTCCCTGGACCTTCCTACTGAAGAGCATACAACCACCCCATCTGCTCCCTACTGAGTTGTTCTTTCTGATGCTGCATGCTGCCTGTTCAAGATGTGACGGCCACACATTTCTTTCATTTCCGAAGATGTCCTTGGTACCTAAAGGACATGCACACAATTTCTAGGATATTAAGAGTCCTAGGCACCCAACAAATAATGTAGCAGTGCACGTTCACCCCCAACCAACTCCATGAATTCTGCACCTTGGCCGTGGCCACTCACCAGGGAGACACTAGGTATTGGACCAGCTATGCTAACCCCAAGAAAAGACCACATCTATTGGCCTTTCCTTGGCCACATCTACTGACCATTGCTTGGTGATGGTCCCACTTTGTAACTACAAACAGTGTGGAGTTTCACTCCAAAAGTGACTTCACAACACCCTAGAGTTGGAGACGAAATCCAGTGCAGCACCCGCCATATTGGAGGGGGTTTAATCAGGAGCCATTTCTGGAAGGGGTTAATTGTTCAACCCTGAGCCACAGAATAACTACAGAATGACTTCACTTCAGGGATTCCAGTGGTACCCCACTGCGGTGACTGGGTGAGCTAGCCACAAGTGACACTCCCAGAGAGGGTGCAGGTTAGACATACACCCTCTAAGAAGTTCAAGCTCCAGCCAGAAAGAACACAATCAGAAAATTATTAGTAAATACTTTCTAGTAACATGTGAATTACCAAAACTGAACTGAGAAAGTTTAAAAACCCTGAATAACCCAATAACAGGCAATGAAATTGAAGCAATAAAAAAAAAAAACTTACTAACTAGAAAAAGCCCAGGATCCAATGGATCACCACTGAATTTTAAAAGAACTTCAGAGACAATCTATCGTGAATACTCCTCAGACTCTTTAATGAAATTGAAAGAGACACAGTCAAGTCATTCCTGGAAGCTAGCATTACACTGATTCCAAAACCACAGAAGGATCCAACAGAAAAAGAGAAGTACAGGCCAATCTGGTTGATGAACATAGACACAAAATCCTGAACAAGATACATACTGGCAAATGGAATGCAACAAATCATCAAAAAGATCATACACCATAACCAAGTAGGTTTCATCCCAGGGATGCATGGATGGTTTAACACCCACAAATCAATAAATGTAACACATCACATAAACATCCATTCATGATAGAAACCCTGAAGAAGGTAGTATAGAAGGACTTTATCTGAATCAGATAAAAGCCATCTATGATAAACCTACTGCCAACATCATATTAAATGGGGAAAAACTGAAAGCTTTCCCTCTAAAATCAGGAGCAAGACAAGGATGTCCTCTATCACCACTCCTGTTCAATATAGTAATCAGAACATTAGCCATGGTAATTGGGTAAAGGAAGAGATAGAAAGAATATGTACAGGAAAGGAAGAAGTCAAGTTACCATTCTTTGTAGGCGACATGATCCTCTACATAGAAGACCCAAAAAATTCCACCAAAAGACTCCTAGAATTAATGACCAAATTCAGTAGTGCACCAGGATACAAAGTCAACACGTACAAATCAAAAGCATTCTTATATACCGATAACAAACTCTCTGAACAAGATATTAGGAAAACAGGAAAAATCAAATACATAGGAATTAACCTAAGCAAGCAAGTGAAAGACCTCTGCCATGAAAACTCCAGTATTCTGGAAAAGGAGATTGAAGAGGACATTAGAAAATGGAAAGATATTCCCTGGATAGGCAGAGTCGGTATTGCCAAAATGGCTATGTACAGATTAAACACAATCTCAATCAAAACACCAACAGCATTCCTCACAGAACTAGAGAAAACAATCTAAAATTTATATGGATCCAGAAGAGACCCAGAATACCAAAAGCAATCTTGGGAAACAAAAGCAAAGTGGGAGGCATCACAATCCCAGACTTGAAGATATATTACAAAGCTACAGTGATAAAAACAGCATGGCACTGACAGAAAAACAGACCTGAGGGAGGATCAATGGAACAGGAGAGATGATGCAGAAACAACGCCAGGCATGTTCAGCTATGTGATCTTTGGCAAAGGGGCCAGAACATACACTAGAGGAAAGGCAGCTCTTTAATAAATGGTGCTAGGAAAACTGGCTGTCCACATGCAGAAGACTGAGTCTAGACCAGTATATCTCACCATGTGCTAAATTAAAATCCAAATGGATCAAAGATCTAAATGCTAAAACAGGAACTCTTAAGCTGCTGGAAGACAGAATAGGTAGAACTGTTGAAGCCATAGGCACAGGCAAGGACTTTCTGAACAGAATCCCAACTGCACAAGAAATAACAGCAAGAAGCCGGAAATGAGGTCACATCAAATTAAACATCTTCTGCACAGCAAAAAAAAAACAACAGAGTGGAGACGACCTACAGAATGGGAAAAATTTTGCCGGCTGTTCTTCAGACGAAGACTTATATGTAGAATATATAAAGAACTCAAAAAAAAATTACATGCACTAAAAGAAAGGCCTAAACAAAAAACTAGAAACTGAAATGAATAGATACTTCCCACATGAAGAAGTACAAATGGACAATAAATAAATGCAAAAACATTCATCGCTTGACATTCAATAAATGCAAATTAAAACGACACTGAGATTCCAGAGTGGATGTCCATCATCAAAAAATCAAATAATAACAAAAGTTAGAGAGGCTTCAGAGAGAAAAAGGAACCCTTTTCCATTGTTGGTGGGAGTGTAGACTAGTACAACCACTATGGAAATAAGTATGGAGATTTCTCAAATACTAAAACTAGAATTCCATCCAACCCAGGTATTCCCCTTCTAGGGAACTTTCTGAAAGAGTTAATGACATCGTATTACAGCGATCCATGCACACCCATGTTTATAGCCACACAATTCATAATAGCTAAACCCTGGAAGCAGCCTGTATGCCCATCAACAGATGAATGGATAAAGAAAATGTGGTATTTATACACAATGGAGTACTACTCTGCCATAAAGAAGAATAAACTTGAGACATTTGTAGGAAAATGGATGCACCTTGAGACCAATGAAAAGATTGCTTACCGAAAGAATGACTTCAGACAATAGATTATAATGGTTTTCTAGGAAAGCAACCTGGGGATATGAGTCTCAGTCCCCAGCAATACTGCTTTCCTACATAATTTACATTGGGGTGAGTGCCAAGGACACTGGCCACCCCCAGAGTTCTTCCAACACGCCATCTGCACGGTGTAGAGAAAGAAGTGACACCACCCTCGAATTCTATCATGACCTTGACTAGAGGTGAAGGACAGCAAAAGTAGGATACTTTCAGATAAACAAAAGCTAAGAGTTTGATAATTCAGTACTGAACAGATCGTTAAAGCAAAACCATTAAGCCTTAAGGGGAGAACTGAAACGGACACGGGAAGTAAAGAGACCGTGGGCAACGCGTGCGTCATCGTGACCACGGCTGTGCTAAATTCTCAATGTGAAACTCTTTCCCCCTTAGCCAGAGAACGGGGCGGAGACAGTCAGATGTCCAGCCGATGTCCCCACACTGGCACTGGGACATTGTGCCAAAGACACAGACTCGAATCACAGGTGATCACGTACAGCAATCGCTTTCGTAAGATTCGATAGTCATGGAAAGAGGTTAGAGGAAAGCTAGTGGAAATCCTGTAATCTACAGTTTTTGTTAATTTTTTTATCTATTGAAACAGAATGCAATTTAAAAGCAAATAAAAACAACTTTGGCATAAGCATTGAACCACCAACATTGTGTTATTAATGTGGTAGTATTTTAGCATTGTAATATTTTAAAATAATCACAATCACTATACCTTTAATTTGATAAAAAGCAAAAATATCAAATAATTCTTTTTTTTTTTTTTTTTTTTTTTTTTTTTTGTTGAGACAGAGTCTTGCTGTATAGCCCAGGCTGGTCTCATGCACCACCATGCCTGGCTCAAATAATTCTTAAAATAAGAAGTTTTCCAATGTCCTTCGTTTTTCATTTTCCACCCATGAAAATTTCATCCTTGCTATCAACTGTATTTTAGAACCATTCAAGCAGCTCAGACTCATCTTCAGCAAAGTGGCCCCGGAGCACGTGGGTCACTTGTGCAGGCCCATCGGACCTGCGCCGGCAGGGCCCCCAAGCCAGCTGGCTTTTACACGTTGGGGACGCAGCAGGGAAGCTTCCACAGAGGCTGTGCTTTTCCTTTATCTTGTCTGTCCGCCACTCTCGTGTCTGGTTGATCTTGGCTCCTCGTCTAAACAGTGAGGCGGTGTCGCCAAGACTGCCAGCATGCTCCCTGTCACTGCTGCTTGCCTAACAACCTTCCTTACAAATCCACCAGAAAAACCCGCCCCGCTTTCCTCGGCGTTGACCAGTGACTCGGAGCCATAAGCCTTTCAGCTCTCAGTGCAAAGGACGTTCTGCAATTATAACTTTCACAAAATGCTGTAAAGGTATGCTAAATTCAAAATATGAACCTCTCTCTCCTTCAGACAGAGAGTGGGGGTGGAGACAGTCAGCGGTATGTGGTATAAAATATGTGAACTGTCCTTGGGCCATGAGTTAGGACACGGTGTTTCCCTGAATTACGACCGCACTGCTCGCTGGTCAGGGAGGAACAGAACGAGCTCCCTTCTTCCCCCTGCTCATTGGACCGCATGTCTCTAGCAGCCCTATTTGCATGGATGGGTAGAATTAGTCAGGCACTGAAAGCTGCTTTGTGTTTCAGCCATCACTCAAACTGTTCCCACAGGAGCCAGGAATCATCTCTATAGGCAAGGGGTCCAATATATTAATTTAAATCCCTTGATGCCAAAGTCCCCAGTGAAAGGATTGCCTACTGAAAGAATGACTTCGGACAATAGATTATAATGGTTTTCTAGGAAAGCAACCTGGGGATATGAGTCTCAGTCCCCAGCAATACTGCTTTCCTACATAATTTACATGGAATTTTTGCAGCGATTTTATCTCACAGGTGTAGTTCAATTCTTCTGAAACATGATTATCACCCTCGAGTGGCGGATAGTAGGTCCTCGTTATTATATACAGCCTGTCAAAACCACAGAGGCTTAAGAGAGGGAGAACTCTCTTCTAACCAACGCCTCATATTTATAATACGGTCTTGATAGTGGTAACTTTAAACTCAGGTTAACCACCCACACCTAAACACACACACCTTCAAACAGGAAAGAAAATTAGGGGGCTAAAATCTATTTGGGGTTAAGCCAATTGTCTTAGAAAGCTTAAAACTTTACACAAAGTTTACGCAGCTTTAGCACCATGGACCCTAACTGAGTGTCTGGGAGGGAGCATGCTCAGCAGGGAAAGACCCAGTCCCCACCAGAAGAGGCCTGGGGAACAATCGTGCGTGGCAGAGAGCTGTGCGCTCTTTCCACTAATTCACGAGGAAAGCAGTCTCAGGACAGACAGCCAGAGACTGAGCAGAGTCAAAGAATCCGTCATTTTCTTTATAATTTAGAGGACAACACGGAAAGCAGTAGAAGCCGGGGATGAGGAGGACTCTGGAACTCGTGGCTGCAAAGGCGCTAGGAGAGGAAGAGGACCAGACTCCAAGCTCAGGCATGGAGAAATTTACATGAAGAAAAAAGGGGCGATCAGGTCGGAAAGTAGGGGTAGGGTGACTGGAAATTGGAGAAAAGACAATGTGGAATCAGGAAGACAGGAAAATTGAAACGGACAATTAAAGATACTGAGCTGGAAGGAACAAAGTGTCCAGCCAGAGGGCTTGCCCAGAAATGACCCTGGGAGTGCAACAGACAGCAGAAACATGGAAACAACACCCAGGATTTGCAGGCAGATTTATTTACATCGACGGGCACTGATCGGGATCATTCCCAGAATATCAGGCCCCATCTCTGGTGGTCTAGGGCTTATGTGGGATAAGCAAGCAGAAGTACAGAGGCAGAATGGCTCGTCAGTTGGGATTGGGTTATACAATGTGCATCGTATGACCAGCTGTGCATCACAGTGACCGGCTGTGCATCACAGTGACCAGCTGTGCCTCACAGTGACCGGCTGTGCATCACAGTGACCAGCTGTGCCTCACAGTGACCAGCTGTGCATCACAGTGACCCGCTGTGCATCACAGTGACCAGCTGTGCATCACAGTGACCAGCTGTGCCTCACAGTGACCGGCTGTGCCTCACAGTGACCGGCTGTGCCTCACAGTGACCGGCTGTGCCTCACAGTGACCGGCTGTGCCTCACAGAGACCGGCTGTGCATCACAGTGACCGGCTGTGCATCACAGTGACCGGCTGTGCCTCACAGAGACCGGCTGTGCATCACAGTGACCGGCTGTGCCTCACAGTGACCGGCTGTGCCTCACAGTGACCGGCTGTGCCTCACAGTGACCGGCTGTGCCTCACAGTGACCGGCTGTGCATCACAGAGACCGGCTGTGCCTCACAGAGACCGGCTGTGCATCACAGTGACCGGCTGTGCATCACAGTGACCGGCTGTGCCTCACAGAGACCGGCTGTGCATCACAGTGACCGGCTGTGCCTCACAGTGACCGGCTGTGCCTCACAGTGACCGGCTGTGCCTCACAGTGACCGGCTGTGCCTCACAGAGACCGGCTGTGCATCACAGTGACCGGCTGTGCATCACAGTGACCGGCTGTGCCTCACAGAGACCGGCTGTGCATCACAGTGACCGGCTGTGCCTCACAGTGACCGGCTGTGCCTCACAGTGACCAGCTGTGCCTCACAGTGACCGGCTGTGCCTCACAGTGACCGGCTGTGCATCACAGAGACCGGCTGTGCCTCACAGAGACCGGCTGTGCATCACAGTGACCGGCTGTGCATCACAGTGACCGGCTGTGCCTCACAGAGACCGGCTGTGCATCACAGTGACCGGCTGTGCCTCACAGTGACCGGCTGTGCCTCACAGTGACCGGCTGTGCCTCACAGTGACCGGCTGTGCCTCACAGAGACCGGCTGTGCATCACAGTGACCGGCTGTGCATCACAGTGACCGGCTGTGCCTCACAGAGACCGGCTGTGCCTCACAGTGACCGGCTGTGCATCACAGTGACCGGCTGTGCATCACAGTGACCGGCTGTGCCTCACAGAGACCGGCTGTGCATCACAGTGACCGGCTGTGCCTCACAGTGACCGGCTGTGCCTCACAGTGACCGGCTGTGCCTCACAGAGACCGGCTGTGCCTCACAGTGACCGGCTGTGCCTCACAGTGACCGGCTGTGCCTCACAGAGACCGGCTGTGCCTCACAGTGACCGGCTGTGCATCACAGAGACCGGCTGTGCATCACAGTGACCGGCTGTGCCTCACAGTGACCGGCTGTGCCTCACAGTGACCGGCTGTGCCTCACAGAGACCGGCTGTGCATCACAGTGACCGGCTGTGCCTCACAGTGACCGGCTGTGCCTCACAGAGACCGGCTGTGCCTCACAGTGACCGGCTGTGCCTCACAGTGACCGGCTGTGCCTCACAGTGACCGGCTGTGCCTCACAGAGACCGGCTGTGCATCACAGTGACCGGCTGTGCATCACAGTGACCGGCTGTGCCTCACAGAGACCGGCTGTGCATCACAGTGACCGGCTGTGCCTCACAGTGACCGGCTGTGCATCACAGTGACCGGCTGTGCCTCACAGTGACCAGCGTTTCTAAGAGAAAGAAGCAACCGGATCTGGAACAGGAACTGTTACCTGGGCAACGAACAGACTGAAGTGTACGGGCTGGGGGAGGGGTATTTTCTGCTACAGAAGCACAAGAAGCAATGACCCCTTACTCCTCAGGACATCAAGGCCAGGACCACGGACACTAGCGTCCCGAGCACACGCCTGTCACCAAGCTCCGGCAGGAAGCTCCAAACCAAATGAAGCAGCTGGAAGGCAGGTAGAGCACCTACGCTTTCCCCTCCGGAACGCATCAGAATGCGTCTTTTGCTGGTTCCGTGATTAAGCTGGCCATACTCGGTCCGTAACTGTCTTCCTGGTCAACCATTGCCAAGAGTTGCTGAGTTACAAAGCATTAGAGGAAAGCCGCAGGCTGGCCCAGGAAAAGGCCAACAAGAGTGGCATCCACGGTGTCTCCATCTATGGGGACCCACGGCACGGTGTGTGGCCGTTATGTCACCTCGTGAGGACAGCAGTCTCGGACAGGCCACCAGGGACTGAGCTAAGTTCAAAGAAGCTGTTGTTTTCTTTGGGAACCGAAGTGCTGAGGGCCTCACTGTCCAGGCAGCAGGCCCACCACGCTGAAGGACTAGCTGTCCTCCCACCCCACGCTCACCCTCTGTTCACACAACCCCTGCCCTCCAGGCCAGCACACACAGTGAGAAGGACCGAGGGAGACCTCAGCCTCAGCCTGTACACCCTCCACTCCGCTGGAAACCTGGCACTGTTATGTCCCACACAGGACAATGACATTTGGTTTTCGTGAAATTCCTTCTCTAATCACCAAGACTACTGGGGTGGGGACCTCCTTCCCCAAAACATCCTAGATCTCCACCCCACTCCTCCCAAACTGGACATACAACAAATATAAACAAAGAAAGATTCAAGGATCTTTTTGGTATTTCCTGCTGTATTCTGTATTTTTTGTTTTTGGTTTTTTGGTTTTCTTTGTTGAGATTTCTTGAGACAGGGTCTCACTATACAGTCCAGGCTAGCCTTGAACTCACAACAATCCTCCTGCCTCAGACTCCCAAGTGCTGGGATTACAGGCATGGGCCACCACAACCGACTTTGTATTCTGGATTTTGGGGATGCTGGGGATGGAACCCAGAGCCTCCCACATGCCAGGTGAGCCTGTACCGCTGAGCGACACCCAGCCCTGTATTATAATTTAATTTACATTTCACACTAAATATGAGGGTAAAAAATACACAATTCCTGTTTATATTCATCACAGAGTCTTACGGTTACTTGGTGACCTTGTAAGAAACCCATTAATTATAAGCAAATTAAAGCAGGTGAAACAATGCTGGGGGGCACAAGAATGATGTTTGGAGCACACAGGTTAGAAGGAAATGCAGCATAGCTACAGACATACGGACAGACCGACAGATGGACAGATGGTGGTCACAGCAGGGACAGCGAGCTCCTGCGACGGGGTCAGTGCATCCCGACTTACAAGGGCCGCTAGGGAAGGGCGCATCAACACGGAGACAGAGTAATGCCCGCTGTCCAGTTGGACCCGGCGTGGTGGATGGGCAGCCTGGCGGCCCGTGCCGATGGGCACTGGGCCCGAAGGCTATGACGAGGAGGACAGGGAGGGCACACACCAGCAGGCCCCTCTCCCCGCGCCTCTGGCAAGCCTCACCTAAGCCTTCTGCCCTGTCTGAGCTTTCACTTTCATAATCTTCTCAGTTGGTCCAAATCGCTCCTTCTCCCACAGCTCTGTCATCTTTTTCTCTGGCCCTGTCAGCCTCTAAATGTTAAGATTTTTGTCCCAATCTAAATTCTATTTTTATTTTACTCCACCTACATAAGGGAAAGAAAGCAAAAAAGGAGACATGTAGAAAAAGTGCAAGTTACACAATCTTGCTAGACCTAATATTCAAAAATTTTTAAAAACTAAAAATTAAACCTAGAACTCCAGGTAAATAAGATCAGAAATGAAAGAGAAGACATTACAAGTAATAACACAGATACAAAGGCTGAATCATAAAAATAGAAAACCTGACAGGTAATAAAACGTCTACCATCAAAGGAAAGACCAGGACAAGAAGCTTCACTGCTGAGTTACAGCACTCAGTAAAAAGAACTGATACCAACTCTACGCAACCTCTTCCAAAAACCTGAGTGGAGAGAATTCTTCAAAATCCTTTATGAGGCCGACAGCACCCTGACACCAAAGCCAGAAAAGGACACAGGGACAGAAGGCTATAGACCCATTCCTCGTGAACACGGATGGAAAACCGTCAGGAAACGCTCGCAAGCTGAGCTCAACGGCACACTGGGAGAATCGCTCACCACCGCCAGGTGGGCTTTATCCCCGGGATACGAGGACTGCGGGACACACAGACCCGAAGGTACAGTACGCCACGCGGCAAGACGTGGGGCAAGGCCACGGTCATCTCAACAGACGCCCTAGGAGCAGCGGACGACATTCACCACCTTCCAAGGTTTAAAGAAAAAAGTCAGATTAGGTATGAGGGGAAAATCTACTTCAACACCGCCAAGGCTGACACCCGGCTCAGTGAGAGAAAGGAGAACGCTTCCCTCTCAGCGCAGGGACAAAGTCCTCTCGGCGTGGACTGGAGTCCTGCCAGAGCAACGAGGCGAGAGAGAGAGACAGAGTCAGAGAGACAGAGAGAGGAGGCGTCCACCTAAAGGAAGGGCTGACGTCATCTCCATTTGCCAATCACATCCTAGAGAAAACCCAAAGACCGCCAAAACACTGTTCAGACGATAAACGAACTCCAAAACCGCAACGTGCACAGTGAGAATACAGAAGTGGGCAGCATTTCTGCCTGCTAATAAGGAGCAATCTGAAAGGAAATTAAGAAATTTATATCGTATGTCAGAGTAACAGAAGTTAAATGCTTAAGGGCAAATTTATACCAAGAAAAAGGTAAAAAGGACTGTGTACTAAAATTTCCGCAACACTGATGGGGAAAATCCCAGACAACACAAGTGGAAAGAACCTGGGTTCACAGATTGGAAGAGTTAATATTGCAAAACTCTCATGCCAGGAGAGCAATCTACAGATTCCACGCAGTCCATAGCAAAATTCCCATGTCATTTTTCACAGAAACAGAAAAAATACATTTCTTAAATCTCTATGCAGCCACAAAAGGCCACAAGTAGTAAAATAAATTAAGCAAAATGAACAAATTTGAAAGTACCACACACTGTGGTTTCAAAATATAAAGAACCTATAATCAAAACAGCACGGTACTGGATTTAAAAGGACACATTAATCCACAGTACAGCAATACGAGCCCAGCAATCAACCAGTGAATTTATGGTCAACTGATTTTTGGCAAAGGCACCAAAAACACACAACGGGGAAGGAGTCTCTTCAATAAACAGCGCTGGGAAAAGTGGACACCACGTGCCAAGGCACGGCTGGACTCCTGTCTCCCATCGAGTATAGTAACCAACTCAAAACTGTTTGAACTATTGAACACAAGACCTGAAACTGCAAAAGTACTAAAAGAAAATGGGAGAAATGTTACGGGCTGGGCTGGCCAACAGTTTGGGGTGATATGACCCCGAAAACACAGGCCACAGGGAACACAGGGAACTCTGGACTTGCTGGTGAAAGTGTAAATCAACGCAGCCACCGTGGAAAAGGCAGCACTCACAGACGCACACACGGACCTCCGCGTGGCCCGTCGTCATGCCGCTGGGTGCACACCCACAGCAAGGGGACCAGCGTGTCAGGGGCGTGTTCGCTACAGCACTGCGCACAAGAGCACGACACAGAAACAGCCAAAGTGTGCACAATGCACGAGCGCATGAGGAAGGGGAGCACACTCGACAGAGCACTCTTCCCCTCGAGGGGACCTTATCACCAGTGACAACCTGAGCCACTCTGAACGTCGCGCTACGTGGACTAAACCAGGCACGGAGAAGCAAATGTGGCAGGATCTCAACGATGCGTGGACGACAGAGCTGAGCTCCGCAGCCCTGCAGATGGATGCTCCTCAGGGCTGCGGTGGGGCGGGAGGGGCAAGAGCCCTGGATCCAAGGTGGCGAACCTCAGACAGAGAGGAAGAACGCGTCTTGAAATCTACTATCCCAGGTGACAGCATCTATAAGAATGTGCGGCCTGTTTCAGAATAATGAAGAGCAAATTCCAAAACCCTCAGCACAGCCTCTCGTGGGTGAGTGAGGAGAGGGGTATGTTAATGAGCTTGACTGAATCACTCCATACTGTATACATGTATCAAAACACTCCTTGTACCCCAGAAATATACACAATTACGATTTGTCAATCAAAACCTGTAAAATTACAAATTCAACCTAGGCCTTCCAGACTGCTGGAGACAACGACGGCCACCTTGCTACTTGTTTCCCAGTATTTCCCCCTGAGAACAATGCACAAGCCCAAGAAAGGGAAAACACATTCATGCGAAAGCCACACAGTCAGCATAATGTCAAGACAGAAAGCCAATATTAACTACCGGAATGGAGGAAAATCCCCAAGTCCAGCACACGGTTCATGATGTCCCTGCTGCCCCCTACCTTCCTGTGAGAGTGGCTGGCAAAACCTGCAGGGACTCAGGAGGCGCGCAGCAAAGTGACCTCGCATCCACGCACAAGGGCCAGCAGGCGTGATGGTGAGGAAAGCCCTGTTTCATCGGGACAGTGACTACATGTGCACATCTAACAAACACACGAGGTCTGTGCAGGACAATTGCTAACCACGTGTTGCTGAACCAGAGCTGAGCAAATGGAAAGAAATTAGCCTGTTACTGGAATGGTTACCACATTTTATAGATATATAAAATGTCCAACATTAATGAATTTAATACACCCAATAAAAACCACCAACAATCTTGTCATGTATAGACACACAAATATTATGTATGCACATGCGTGTGTTATTATTCATACATGCATTTCCTAGCTATGCCTGCTGATCGGACCTAAAAACAAATATCACTCAAACACAATGAGCAAATCTGTAGCCCAGATACTGGGTTACAAACATATTTTTCCATTAAAAGCATCAGAAGTTCTTGGGAAAATAGCTGAATGCTGTATCCCACGCAGCTCTCAAAGTTCCCAGGGGGAGGACGGTGAGAGGATGGAGAAGAAAGGACAAGAGTCAGAATACAGAGAACTGAGGCAGATGGAGCCTTCTTTCCTGATGGAAAGGAAGGAAGGAAGAAGGACAATGAGGAGGAGGAGGAGGAGGAGGAAGGGCCCCAATGGCTGCAGCATGTTTATTTATACACCCGGGAGGTTGAAACCCCTCTGCCTAATACCTTATCCACATGACTGGCTCTGTGTTCCTGAGGCTGGCCTTGCTCCGGCCCTGCACGTGTGATCGACCTCCAGCTTCAGCCGCTCCCCTCAGCTGAACCCACACGCAAGGCTGAGAAAATAAAAAACAATCCTAAAACATCTGGTAGTGCCAGAAAGTAAAGAAGTTCCCAAAAGCTGGTGGGCCATTTGTGTAGGAAACGAGAACTGACTCCAAGGGGCTCCTATTGGCAAATTTGGGGACAATTTTAGCAATGAAATGAGTACCAATTTTGGATTATGGCCTATAGAATAAAATAACCCATACTGATATAATAAACAGATAAGTAAGTGGGAGAGGAAGAGCAAGGACCTATAAGAAGGGTTTCACTGACAAGGGGTAACAGAAATGGAAATCACCATGAGGCGGACCCCACAGCCGTGACCGCTGCAGACAGGACGGAAGGCGGCAGCGGTGTGAGCACCAGGACAGGTCTCAGAATCTCCTCCAGGACACTGACTGTGTAAGATAAAGCAATCAACTTCAGAGGCAAGGAGTGAGAGACAGCGCTCACAGGTGGTCACAGCCAGCATCAAGGAAAGGATGGGCCACCATCGCGTACCGGCCCAGTAACGCATAAGACGGCTTCACCATCACTTCCACGGCCTTGTTGTCAAAAGTGTATAACCTCAACCTAATCACGAGAAGACACTGGAAAACTTGATACAGGGGACAGTCTCCAGTTACTCTCCAAGAGTAACCAGTACTCTTCAGATGGGTCAAGGTCATGAAATATTAAAAAAAAAAAAAAAAAAGTAGGAGAAGGAAGAGGGGGAGGAGGAGAAAGTACAGGAGGGGGAGGAGGACGAAGATTCTAGGGAAACGTCAGGGGCCCCAACAACTAAACGTCATGTGGGATTCTGAATTCACTCCTGAACTAGTCCAGGACATTAGTGAGAAAACTGGCAAAACCAGAAGATCTGAGGGTCAGTGCTCAGGGTGCCATCAGTGTGGCTTTGACCTCTGTACTGTGTATGTAAGATGCCAACGTGGGACAAGATTGATAAAACATTTGTGGGGACTCAGTCAGCATTCACAGTTTTACTAAACTAATTTTAGAATTAGTTCAAAGTTGTTTTTTTAAATAACAGGAAAAAATTGCAACCTAACACGAAACTTCTGTTTATCAAGCATTCTATTAAAAATGCCAAATGGGTCTACGTGATTAATTTTCTAACAAGTATTTTGGGCACTTACTCTTTGCCAAGCACTGTTGATGAGCGAACAGGACTGTGAAAAAGCCAGGGCCGGCCGTGTCCTCTCAGTGCACTCGGGTTCTCCTGAGTGACCGGCAGAGAAGAGACAGAGCCAGGAACCAAGAAACACCGTGGGCTGCGAGCTACGGACTGGAACGCGGGCCGGGAGGAGCGAGCGTGTCCCTCGGTAGCTGTTCCCACGGGGCAGGCCGGACGCCGTGTGGGCCTCTGTCCCGTGGACGATGGATGAACTCTCACGGCCCCAGCACCTGCTCTTCCAGCCAGGTGGATGGCACAGCATCTAGCAGCCTTCACCGGTCTGTCGAGCGACCCGCTGACACTTTCCATGTCAACTACCACTCCAAACCCTGGGTGACCCACAGCACCTGGTGACATAAAGATGGTGCTGACTCGCTGTTATGCTCTGTTCCCACCCGGGGACCCTTTCCGGGGACCCTCAGCCTCTGTGGAAACCCTGACAAGATGCAGCAAGCACCCCGCACTGTCGCACACAGTGGGGGTGTCTGCTCTGTGCATGCAGAAGGAAAACGTAAGATGTGGAAACTGTAGATTTTCATCTGAGATACATGGACTTCGCCTGGCTGCACTGGCCCAGCAGACTAAACATGCCCTAGACCAGCGACGGCGAACCTTTTAGAGATGAGCGGCCAAACTGCAACCCAACACCCACTTATTTATTGCAAAGCACCAACACTGCAATGAAACCTGAACACCGAGGTTTTCATTTAGAAAAAAACAACTGTTTTCTGATGTTCCACTGCTGGGGTGACTTGGCTTTCATGCTGACAGAGACGGCTCTGCGTGCCCGCTGTCATAGGTTCACCACCACTATCCTAGAACTTTAACATAACCTAGAAATCCCTCAGTTATTCTTCACTTATTAGGACAAATAAAGCGCCAACAACAAGGACGAGCAACATTTTCCACCTTAGTCTGCCGGGTTATGGAGAACATCTGTGTCCAGAAATCCCCGTTATTGGTCAGGGTGCTGTGGGGAGGGCCTGGGTGTGGGGTGCATGTGCTGACACCCCAGCACAGCCGAGACCACTGAGGACTCCATGCCCCCTCAGCACAGTCCTTCCCTCCAACCCGCACGCGCAGCTTGGACTGCTGCTGACCTTGCTGTCCTGGAGGGCTTGGGTGTCTCCAGGGGTGCTGTCCCCCCACGACTCCCATAGAAATGACTTGAGGGCTGGGGAGCAGCTCAGGGGTACAGGGCTTGCTGCCCTGGGTTTGGTCTCTTTTGTCTTCTACAAAAGAAAAAGGAAGGGGGCCGGTGAGATGGCTCAGCAGCTTAAGCGCCTGCCCGGCAAGCGCGAGGGCCCGAGTTCGACTCCCGGATCCCACATACGAAAAAGGGGCCGGTGATATCGCTCAGCGGCATGGGTGCCTGCGGGCGCGCGAGGTCCTGAGGTCGACCCCCCGGTACCCACAAAAAAAAAAAAGAGAAAAAAAAGAAAAAGGAAAAGGAAAGCTAGGGTGGGGGGAGGGGAGAGAGGGGAGGAGAATGGTTTCACCCGCTCTGAGTTTGGAATATTCTCACCTCCTAGGCCAGTGGTGGTGAACCTATGGCACAGGGATTATTTGTTTTTCTTTTAAGGCAAAAGATGTTAATGTATGAGTTGTTTTTTCTAAACAAAAACCTCAGCAGGTTTCATCGCAGCGTTGGCACTTGATGATAAGTAAGCGGGCTTTGGGTTGTAGTCTGGGCACTCGCCTCTAAAAGGTTCGCCATCCCTGGCCTAGGCTAAAGAAGAAGGAAATAGGAAGCTGGGAGTTGATCGTTTTGGTCTCTCTATTCCTATCCTCTCCAGAGCTGAGAAACATAATGGTCTCGTTCTCATTCTGTCAAAAAAAAAAAAAAAGAAAAGTCCCCTCCCCGTGTCTTGATGGCCTTGGGCACCTGAGCTCCCTGGCACTGCCAGCAGCTGGCTCTGGTGCTGCCAGCACTTTCCCAGCCTGACCACCTGCAAATGCCCAGTCCCTGAGGTCCAAACAACGGCGGCCAGTGAACTGCAAAGAGTGTCGTAAATGCCAACTCCGTGATTGTTGTGTTTTTTCTAATTTGGCCACGTGGCCTCTCTCAGAAGCGCAGCTGTCAGCCCCAGTCCTTCCCTGATGGGCCTGGGGACTCGGTCCTGGCTGAGTCGAGTCCCTCTCACAGGAGGCTCCCTGGGCCAGGCAGAGCGGTGCCACCCACGAGTGCACCCTTAGCCCAGGCGTCCCTCCCATGAGTGCCCCGTCCATGCAGCAGACACCCGGACTCGTGTTGACAGCCAGGAGAGAAGTGGGTTCCGGTGTGTGGGTCAGGTGAGGCACAGAGGGGCAGCGCACAGCACTCACACTGCCCCTCTCACCCACGTGGAGAGCGGCAGTTTACTACTCACAGGCCTAGGGAGAGGAGGGCAGGACACCAGCCAGGACAAGAGGGGGCAGCTGTCCGGGACACCCATGCTCCGCCATGGGGCGGGAAGAGGGAAGAAAGGAGGGAGTCAGCCACTGGCCCAAGCCTGTCTGGGGTCCTGGACACTACCCCATCAGGTTCCCGCAGGGCTCAGGGCCACAGACACGAGTCCACGGTGGCAGAGGTGTGGGCCAGTCTGATTGTGCCCAGTCCCTAGGGAGGGGTCGCCAGGAACCGGATGTGCATGAGAGACAGCAGGCCCAACCCGGTCAGGGAACTGGAGGAGACAGAACCGGAACCGTCTGAGGTGCCCCAGCCCTGCTTGGGGACAGAGGGTAGGCTTCCGTCTGAGGGGGAGCCAAGGCAACATGAAGCCCGAGGCTTCGCCACAGTCTTTCCCGGGCTGTGGGGGACGCGGCACTCTGGGTTCCTCCTTCTGTCTTGCTTTTCCATCGACAGAACTATTTCTTCCCAAGCAAGAGAGTTAACAACAGTCCCGCCTGAGAATCAGGGCCCCTTCTTGGAAGGTGGCCTGATGCGTTTTCATACAACTTGAACATGGCATGGGCCAAGGAGCCTTGGGGAGGGTACAGCAGACTGGAGAGAATGGCCGTGGGAGCATCTGCTCCACCGCTCCGCTGGACGCACCCCTGCCGGCCGACCCGCCGAGTCCTAGGACAACAGCCTCCTGCCTGTGCCCGCCTCCCTCCCACAGACCTGGCCCGACCCCGCCTTGTCCAGCTGGGTCCAGGGGCAGTTCCCACACTTCGTGAGTACTCAGCAGGCATCTGACAGGTTGGTGAATAAAAACAGCTGTCAGTGATGGGTTGTTCAGATCCGAGCTCTCAAAGTGGTGGTCCACGGACCGTGGCCACTCCAAGCACATTTCCCAACACTTAGAAATTAGGAAGGTTCACCCCCCAAAACCCAGACTTTCAGCTTTTCTTCAGGTATGAGCCACGTGGCCCCTCCTTCCCAACATGGCACAGTTGTGTGGAGGGGCAGGACAATGACCCCCATTAGCACCCCCCATCCAACGAACACATCCATCAGCCCCAGTGATGTGTGGTTCTGTAACCCTTGGCTCGCATGGTCCCTGTGTGGCTCCTTCTGCTGTATTTGTTATTTGCCCCTGGCTTCAGCCACCTGTCCCTGGGCCTCTCCCAGTACCTGTGACCCCCATGTCCCTCTCAGAAGCCCACAACACCTGGCTGGATGTGTCTCAAACCCCAGCCATAGAACACACCACCCCATAGGCAAACGGTGGAGCTCATTTCTGTCCTGAATAATTTTGTACAATAAGAATTCAGGGTCTGATAGACTTTACATGGGATGCAACCCTCCACTAATCCTATCCCTCCCAGAGGAGGAGAAATTCATTCTTAGACCAATTCTTCTTAGAAAGAATCTGCTACTGAAGAAGCTAGCTACTTAGAAGAAACAGTGTGAGAACTTAGATGATAGCGATACCCGTCATTTGCTTCATGCGCTATGCTTTTCGAAGATCTTCAAGTCATCATCTCACTTACTCTTTATAGCAGCTATGTGGTTCCTGACTGTGCACCACTCATCTCCAAGGCCAGCTGACAGCCAGGTGGACCCAAGGAGCGGAGAGGCTGTAGGGGTCGCTGCTCTGCAGCCAGAAGGCAGCTCAGGTTGTCTGGTTTCCAAGGACAAAGAACCGAGGCCAGGAAGGCCCTCGATGTCCCCAAGGCCACATTCCCAGCTGGCCTCACAGGGAGGGAAGAGGTCAGCTCTCTGGAACTCAGAGCTTCCAGAAGCCCAACAGTTCTTTGTCCGGCTGCAGCAGGCAAAGACTTGTGGGATGCCTTTCATCAGCCAGACACCTGTTATGAGGAACAGGTCGAATTTCCCTCAAAAATGAAAAACTGCAAAAATTCATACCTAGAAGCAAGCATATCAATCACTCTGTCGTGGAAGATAGAGCCAGACAAAACCAGAGAAGCTGTCCTGGCCTTGGGGAGGAAGTACAAATGATAAATTTAAAATCTTCTTTCTCCTCAACCCCAGCCTCAAGGCCACTGAGCACAGATGGGTGAGTTCCCAGAAGGAAACCTCCTCCCCACAAGCTGATGGATTTTTAAGGTTTGTCTCCAATGACATTTTAAGGCTTGAAGATAAATTAATAGGCCATCTCTCTTTCCACAAGGGCACAAGAACACTCCAGATTTCAGGAAGTATATTGGGCCCAGGAATGTGGTTATGGATCCCGTATCCATTTGGACAGTGCGGAGCCCAGGTCATGAGTTTAATTTAAAATCAGTTTCTCCGTCTTTACAACGTCAACAGGAGCCACTGTGACAGCAGGGACTTAGCGTGGCCCCAGCAGGGACGTGCACTGTGACTTAGATCAGCCATGTGTCAGGGTCTCCGTCCTCTCATTGTGACCCAAGTTCCACGAGCTTTGTCACAGGCCATGGTGAGGATCCAACCAGCTGGGCCTCACTGGTTCCCGGGCACTGGGTGCACACTGGGGTGGGGACCAGAGCGGTGACACCGGCCCTGGTTCTGACCTCAGGGATGCCCTGCTTCCTGCCCTGCAACCCCACTCTCTGGCTGTGGACGGAGAAAGGGAGAGGGGAGAGCAGGTTTGGTCACCATTCCTGAGCTCCTCACAACACTCATCCCTGGGGGCTGCACGGGGCTGACACTGAGGACAGCACGGAGAGCCACGAGGAGGGAGAGCGACAGGGCCGCGAGAGGCGGCTGCCACCCCTTCCAGAGCAGCTGTGGGGGCTTTGGGAGAGGCAGCTAACAAAGCGCTCTTCCCTGGGACCCACATGGAGAGGCCGTGTCCCCTTGGGGCACACATGCGTCCTAAAGATGCTGGAACCGGGAGAGCGGAGGTGGTGCGGAGATGAAACGGGAAAACAGGATGTGCCAGCGTCTCCAGGAGCCGAGCCCGCCCTGCATCTGGGGCAGCTGACGGACACAGAAAGGCCCTGGGGGACCTCTTCGAATGCAATGATGTTCTTGAAGCCTCCGTGTTCAGAGCTGGGTCTAATTGGGAACATGGTGACATCACGGACGATGGGCCGTTGGAAGGATTCCCGGGAGAGACACAGAGCTTCGCACTGATCTAGGATTCCTCCCCACACGACAGCCACTGCTGAAATATTCAGCATCCTCTCCAAATCCTCCCGTGCCCTCCCTCTTCTCAACGAACAGCCACGTCTGAAAATTCACCCCAGCATTCCTTTGATCACCTGTCACCTCCTTGATGATTAATCTTAAGCCCAAACATCGTTCTCCCTTTAAACTCCTACCTCACAATAAGCTCTCTTTGCTCTGTTCCCAGTTCCTGGCTCTAATAAAATATTTCAGCTGCTTTTCTCGTGCTTGGGTCCGTGTGCAGACACAGTGGCTGACACCTGGATCACAAATACAAAATTAGAAGAGCTGTGTCCAACTCCATTCTCCAACCACGCCAGGGTGCCCCCAGCTGAACTCAGATTAGCGTGAAACTTATCATCAGTGAAGCGGGAGCCCCCGCCTGAGTGGAACAGGGCTCGGGACTGGCTGTCAAGCACCTCGCTCCTTCAGCCGGGCCGTCCTACGTCTGTGTCTCTGCCGCCAGGCGCAGCTCTACTTCCGTTCTGGTCCCTTGTGGGTGGCAGTGACAGTTGGAGCACTGAATTCCTCGTTTCTCTGTGAAAGGAACAGTGAGCAACTTCTCACAGGGCTCTGAAGAAGTCGTGTTCGGGAAGTCTCCATAAACTCTTCTCCCATCTCACTAAGCCACACATCCGCTTCTGGACCAACTATTGACGAGAAGGCTGAAACCATGTTCAGGGCAGAGAGGCCCCCAGGACAGCCGAGGGGGCGTTGGGAAGGGGTGGAAATGTCACCAGGCAGCCAGCCATGGTGCCATTGCTCGATCTCTGGCTCCATGACCCAGCCCCCTCCAGCCCCCAGGTGCCTGCAGTCTCCACCTGGGGCTCACTTCTCACAAAGCCCTGGGGTAAGATGGTGCCAGGATCCTCTGGAAGAACAGCCACTGTCCACAGGAAGGACACAGGCCTGTGTCCTCTTCGGTCGCCCTGACCTCTCATCTTCCGCAGGCTGTGTTGTCAGCTGGGAGCTCTTCCTCAGAGCGCTGGCTGTCCTGGACATCACATGCGAACCCTTCCTCCTCAGACACAAAGCTCCACTCGAATGTCCCCCATGGGCGCTCACCACACCCGCCTCTCCACCCGTGACCTGCTCCCTGATGGGGATGCAGCCTAAGGAAACCAGCAGGGAGCCACGCACCACCACTTGGGGTGAGGAAACTTCTAGCCAAGTAGGTCTTCAATAATGTGCTCTTCTCCACCTTCGTCTTCTCCTCTGAAACCTGGGTTAATGGCAGCCTCACGTAACTGAGTCATTTCACCTCTTCCGTATAATGGAGAGGGACCTCTTGCCCACGACTGCTCTGAATGTCAAATAGGAGGGTGAAGGTGGTGGCTAAAAGGGTGCCCCACTCACAGCAGGCCCTGGGCAAGTGCTGTGTCCTCCCTGGTCAACGGTACCCTCGGGGTGCAGTTGGGAGACAGAGCTGTACATTATCAAGGGCTGACTCTGCACCCACAATCTTACCACTCCTCACAAGAACAGCTAGCACGGGCGTTAATTCCCTGCATTTTACAGGTGAGAAGACAGAAGTTCAGAAGCTGGAGAGAAGGACAAGGTTACAGACCCATCCGTGACAGGGCCGAGGCTGGGATCCAGAGCTCCCTGGATCCTTCTACCGCAGCCTCAAGAAGGCGGCTTTGTTCAGGGCGAGGCGGGTAACATAATATAATGGCCACTTTAGGACGCCCCTGTGGATGTTTTTAAAATCAACTGCCTTGCCACCCCCCATGGAACTTGACCCCTGGAAGCCAGGTGTGGGGATGCACATCTGTGATCCCAGCACTCTGGGAGGCTGAGGCAGGAGGATCACAAGTTCAAGCCCAACCTGGGCAAACTAGCAACTTAGGGAGAACTTGTCTCCAAATAAAACATAAAGGTTTGGGGATGTAGCTCAGTATGAAGGTCCTGGTTCCAATCCTCTGTACCACAAAAAAAAAAAAAAAAAAGAAAGAAAGAAAGAAAGAAAGAAAGAAAGAAAGAAAGAAAGAAAGAGAATTGGAGTTTGACATGGACCCTTTCTTCTACTGCTGTGGCCTCCTGCCCTTGATCTTCTGCCAGACATCTACTGCTGGTATCGTCTTAGCGAATTACATGTCCTGGCTAAGTGGCAGTCTCTCTTGGCTGTTAGCTCTTCAGTAACACTGGATCTGGATTGCGAGATCATTTTCCTCGTGGGGTTTTAAGAGGAGAAAACGATGACGTGCTTGTAAAGCAATTAACCCAGTGTGCAGCTAGTTCTCGATACTAGCTGTTATTATTTTAAACACAGATGTTACCTGGGCTTACCAGGTATCTTTCCATCTAGATAAGTCTAGATAAGTCTGGTCCAAGCCCTTATTTCTGCATTAGTAGGAAGTCTCACTGATTTAGGAGAAATGTAACTCCCAACCTGTGAGACGTCAAATGTGCCGAGTTCGTGGTCTCGTGGCATCAAGGAATGAAGGTGCAAACCAAAGGAGGAAGTTAGAAGAGTTTCATTGGAAATGAGGAGGAGAAGAAGAACTCCCGGATTTCCAGGAGGGATGGGGTGGCCACCGAGCCCTTTGTCGGGGGTAATTTATACAGCAAAGTCACAACGCGGGCACAGTGCGAGTCAGACCACTGTCAGCCTACTAGAGGATTACAAGCACAGCTGCTCAGCTAATATCGATCCAACAGGGAAACGAGTCACGCAGCAGTGTCCATGGGAAAGGGGAGCACGGTGCAGGTGTTCCGGTCGCCACCTGTGCGTGACCTGGTAGTCTGAGAGCTAGCAGGGCCGCCTGGACCAGGTGGCGCTGATTACAGCGCAATCGCAGGTCGCCGTTTGCCTCGCGGGCCTGGCTGCTGCACCCCACCCTGTGGCTGGCTCTCTCCAGGTCGCCTCCAGCCACAATTCTGATGCCTTCTTTTTTTTCGTGCTGACTTCAAGGGCCCAGTCCCTCTGGGGCTGCGTATTAACGTCTAACTCACTGTCTACAAGATCATGGCCTCCTCAGTCCTACACACTCTTTGCAGGGCAGCGAAGCTCGAGTTCTCAATCCCTGGACCCAAGCTCTTCTGAACCTGCCCTGTGCATGGCTTGCCTTGCTGTCCCATGGCTGCGATCTCAATTCCCAGTGCTCCTTCTAGACATGGACACAGAAACTGTCTCAGTCGCTTTCCCATCGCGGGGACACGATGCCCGACACCCACCTAAAGGAGAGGAGGTTTATTTTGGCTCGCGGTTGTGGTCTATAGCTGGGCGGCTCCGAGGCGGGAAGGCGTGGTGGGAGTGAGCGGCACAGGAGAGCTGCTCAAGACATCGTGGCCGGGAAACAGCAACGGAAGGAGCTGGGAGGAAGGCAGCTCCTCCCGACAGCCGCTCACTGCGGAGCTCAGCGGAGCCAGGCGATCCCACTGGCAGCACAGCGCCGCGTGATCCGCTCACCTTCCACACCCACCAGGAGGGCACACGACCTCGGGACATTCCTGATCCAGACCATAACGCCAGCTTTAATCGATCAATTCTCATTTTCACTCACGCCCCTCCCCCGCACCATGCACACCCAGAACACACACTGCCCGTTGTACACATCTTTTCTGAGTGAACAACAGATGCAGTTCATGTTGAAGCAAGCTGAACTTTTAAAGATCTCTATTAGGGCTGGGCATGGTTGTGCACACCTGTAATCCCAGTACTCCGGAGGCTGAGGCAGAAGGACTGCGGCAAGTTCGAGGCCAGCCTGGGCTACATAGTGAACTCAAGGCCAGCCTGAACTACACAGTGAGACACTGTCTCAAAAATAAATAAATAAATAAATAAATAAATAAATAAATAAATAAATATCTCTATTAGTCTCTGGGTTCTTAAGGAGACACAGGGCTGCCAATACCTTCACACAAGGTGGATTTCACTTTCTTTTTTGGGGGGGTATCGGGAATCGAACTCAGGACCTCAAGCTTGCCAGGCAGGTGCTGTGCCGCTGAGCTATATCCTTGGCTCTGGATTTCACTTTCTTTGGGTATATGCCCAGAAGAGGGACCACTGGTCAGAGAGGAATTGCTTTCATTTCTTCAGGAGCCTCCATACCATTCTCCACAATGCCCATCCCAGACTACACTCACACCAGCAGCGTCCTGGGGTGCTCTTTTCTCCACCCCCTCTACAACAGCTGCTATTTCTTCTTTTTATGACAGCGTCCTATGGGCCTGAGGTCATAGCCTTACAGCTGCGAAGTAGTGTCTCGTAGTGGTTTTAGTTTGCATTTCCCTGCTGATGAGTGATGCTGAACCCTTGGCATGTACCTGTTGGCCAGTTTTGTCCTCTTTGGAGAAATGTCTGTTCAGGTCCTTTGTTCAGGTTGTCTTTCTGCTGCTGGGTTGTAAGAGCGTTCCATAAATTTTGGGTAGTAGCCTTATTCTGTATGTGGTTTGCAGGATCTTTTCCCAGTCTACAAGTTGCTTTGTCATTGTGCTGTATCCTTTGCTGTGCAGCTTTTTAGTTTGATGTCTTCTGTTTCTATATTTTTGTTTTTGAAGCCTGAGATTTTGGAGTGATATCCAAAAAGTCATTGCCAAGGCAAATGTCAAAGAAAATTTCCCCTTGCTCTCTTCTAGGAGTTTTATGGTTTTAGGTCTTAAATTTTATACATTTTGAGTTACTTTTTGTGTATGCTGTAACATAAGAGTCCGATTTCATTCTTTTGCATATGGAAATTCTGTTTCCACTTATTGAAAAGAGTATCTGATTTGCACTAACCAAGATATAGAAACACTGATGGATAAATGCATAGAGAAGACATGGAATGCATTTAATAAACTATTTCATTTTTAGAAAGGAGACCCTGCCATTTGCCACACCCTGGGAGGGTGGTAAGTGAAATAAACCAAATGCTGCATGATCTCAGGGTGGAACATGGTTTCCTAAAAAGAGCTCAGATAGAGAGAGACAGGACGAAATAGAGGTTATGCAGGCAGCAGGGTGGGTGTGCACAGGAAATGGAGAGGACAGACGGGCGAGATGAGCACACGCGGAGATCTCCTGTACAGCACAAGGGCGGAAGCTCGCCGAAGTGCGCTGGATTCAGGGGCTTTGTTGAGTGATTTCAGCTGCTCTTGTCACAAGGAGGCAACTGAGACGCATTCATCTGTTTCACTACGGTAACCATTTTAGTGTTTCTGTGTGTCCTGTAACATCATGTTGCAAACGTGCAAATCAAAAGACAGGTGACAGGAAGTAGGGAGACAGATCTGTCTCAGACGGGAAGGGGAGCAAGAGATGGAGCAGGGGCAGAGAGAAGGGGGAGGGGATGAGGAATCGATCTGCACTGTGTGCATGGACCAGCTCCCCACGAGGAACGTAACGTTATGTACTGCGAACATGGACTAATAAAATAAAGCCTCAGATACACGCAGTGAAATTTATTTTGCAAAAGCCCTCAGCCTGTTTCCATGTTAAGCTCCAGGCCCAGCAGAGCTTCTCCGTTTCCCTGTCTCTCCTCCCCCTGCCCATGCGCTCCCCACAGCCGGCCCTGTTCCTTCCTTACATAACACAATCTGTCTTTCCTTCACAGCTCTGCTAACCCGTGCCCTGTCAGTATCAATTTCTGTCCCAGCTAAGAAAATATTTTTCCCTCTACTTACTCATATGGATGAATCATGTATTCATCCTGGGCTGTTTGGTAGCTTTGTGCCATGAGGTTTCCATATGACCAGGGCTAGCTGTTTAGGAACAGAACATTAAAAAGAAAAAACAGGACTCCTTCAGGTCATTAATTTATTAGTCCTTCCCATGCACGTTTACCAGGCTGACATTGTACTAGACATTCTGCTAAATTCTGAGAGAGCTGGTGAGCAACACAGGCTTGACCACTATCCTCACAGTGCTAATCATCAGCAAGTACAGAAATAATTAAGGCCGTGCTGTAGGTTACTGAGAGAGAAGGAGAAAGTGCTGTGGGGATATGAGATGGAAAGATGATCAAGGATTTAGAGGAAAACACAGTGAGAAAGGAAATGCAAGATATACTAAACTCACAGAGATTAAAAGTATAGCAGTCAAAGAATATTTTACCGCATTGGAATAACAGCAGATTGAAGGCAACAGAATCAGTTTCAAGCAAATTTGGAAACTGAGCAATAGAAGTTACCCCAAAGTAGGACAGGAAGAAAGAACTCTGAGAACATGGGTGCCTCACTGATAGGGGGCCCTATCAAGCCATCTGATTTATATGGAACTGGAGCTCCAGGAAGAAAGAAGGGGAGAAAAAATTAAATGGCCAGTTTTTCTCCACATTTAATGAAGACTATAGACCCAAAGATCTGAGGTCAATGAAACCCAAGCTGGATAAACAATGAAAACAGTACCGAAGCACATCGCAATCAAATTGCTGAAAACCAGTGGCAAAGAAAAAGGTCACAAAAGTAGATGGAAGGAACGCACTACGATAAAAATAAGAAATACCACATGTTTCACAACAAAAGCTATTCAAGCAAGTAGACAAAGAAACATTGTTAATGTGCTAACAGGAAAATATGTCTAGATTCTTATATAGTAGTCAATAAAAATATCCTTTCAGCATAAGACAAAATAAGACATTTCCCAGAAAAATAAGAGCTAAGACAATCTTTTGCCAGCATGTGCTACAAGAGATGTTAAAGAAAAATTTCCAGGAAAAACAAAATTATACCTGATAGATACTTAAATCTACAAAAAAGAACAGAACTAGAAATGACTAATGTGCCACTTATATGTGAATCACAATATCTATTTTAAAAATTTCTTTAGAAGAAAATTGACTGATTAAAGTAATATATTGTGAAGTTTATCCCATTAGAAGTTATGAAATTAGAACAAAAGATGAGCGCAGAAATGAAAGTATACTCTTGCAAAGTACTTACACATTAAGCAATAGCATATTAATGTTTCCAAGGGTAGACTGTGAAAACCTAAAAGTGAATATTCTAAACCTATGGAACAATTTAAAAAATGCCAAAGACATATGGTTACTAATTCAATAGGAGATAAAGTAGAATAGTAAAAAATTCCCGGTTAAATGAAAGAAGACAGGAAAAGTAAGAAGGATAAAATTTCTCAGGCACAAAACAAAGGGTACAGTAGAGTCAAACCCAGTCAGGCACAGGGAAGACGCCACAGGCCCAGAGCAGTGCAAGGCTTACACCGCGGAGGGGAGGAGGAGGGGAGACGGAGGTCAGAGGGCAAAACGTCTCAGTACCCAGGATGAGCAATCTGCAAGTGGAGCAACAGGATGAGCACCACGGCTACTAATATCGTGTCCTGGAAGCGGCTACGACAATAGATCTGGGGGCATCATGTCCATTACCTTTTCCCAGTAAGTGTAGTAATTTCACTAGGCTTATCAAATTGCCATGTTGAAAGCCCTTAAATATAGAAAATAATCTTATTAACTGCAAAAAAATTTAATAAATCCAACTATATAATAAGTATGCTTGAGGGCCGGTGAGATGGCTCAGCGGCATAAGCGCCTGCCTCGCAAGTGCAAGGGCCTGAGTTCAACTCCTGGTACCCACATACGAAAAAAGGGCTGGTGATATCGCTCAGCGGCACAGGCACCTGCTGGCGTGCGAGGTCCTGAGGTTGACCCCCAGTACCCACAAAAAAAAAAAGGTATGCTTGAGACATGTATTCTGACCACTCCATTTGAAAGGCAGAGGTCATCAGACTGGATAATAAAGTATAACATGATTATACAACTGTGTGCAGGAAACCCAAGTTAAATATATATAATGATGCAAAACATTTAAAAGAAAAATATGTACCATTACACATTATCCCTAAGAAGCTAGAGTGGCCACACAAGACAAAACAGACTTTGGACCAAGAAATATCGGGAGGGATAAAGTGTGGCATTTCATAAAGGGAAGGGGTGGATCGATCAAAATCTCAAGTGCACACGCACTTGGAACAGAACATGATCCTCAGTAACTAATAGAAAAGGAGGCAAAAAATGAAACTTGAGCCGTACACATCAGGGCACCCTGAGTGACCGCGACAGGACAGTCCGGGTGCAGGATGGGGCAGCAGAGCACCAGCGCCCAGGACAGAGCGTGCTGCGGACGGAGGTCACGCTCGGGAAGCGCAGAGAGCCCGCTGCAGTTCTCTGCTCACGCTGGGGTCGAATCAGAGATCAGTAAAATAAAGGCAATGGGAATTAATAAAACATTTAGAATTTAAATAATAGTTCTAAACAACCCATGAGTAAAACAACAATCCAAAGGGGAAATCAGAAAATAGTTCGTATTGAATTAAAATGAAAAGCAAGATATCAAAAAAGTACAGGATACAGCTAAACTAAGAAATCTAAGGCTATACATACTGACATTATAAAGAAAAAAACACCCAAAATTTAAAGCTCTTACCTAATGGGATAGAAAAACAAGAGCAAAATTGGATCCAAAGTAAGAGGCATGAACTAAATAACAAAATCAATGAAATAAGAAAGATAAAAGTCGACAAAAATTAATTAGGGCTAGGGATGTAGCTCAGTGGTAGAATGCTTGCCTAGCACCCACAAGGCCCTGTAATAATAATAACAGCACCCACAAGCACTATAATAATAATAATAATCCAAACGTTAGGAAGGAATAAGAACAAATTATCAATATCAGGAATTAAAGAGAAGAATCAATACAGATAATTCATGTATTAAAATGTTATTTTAAAATATCATTGAAATTTCATACAATCCAATTAAATAACTTAGACAAAATAGAACTTGAAAAACATCAATTACCAAAACTGATTCAAAAGTAATTAGAGTTTGGATTGTCCTATATCTATTGAAGAAATTATATTCAAATTTAAACCCCAACCCCACCTCCACCAAAAAAGAAAAAAGACCAGATGGCTTCATTGGTAAATTCTACCCACCAAAAATTAATAAAAAATATAGAGAATGAGGGAACATCTCCCAAATCATTTTATCAGGCAAATATTCCTCTAATTGATTACTAGTCAGTGACGTTACCAGGAAAAAAATTTACATAATACTATGCTTTTGAATACAGATGCAAAATCCTTTAACAAAATTATTAGCAAATAGAATCAAACAGTATGTGAAATATGATAATAAATCATGACTAGATGGGTTTGTCCAGAAATGTGAGTTTGATTTAACATTTGAAAAACAATTAATGTAATTTATCATTTTAATAAAAGAGAAAAAAATATTCATTTCAATCATTGCAGAAAACTTTCAACAAACTAAAAATGAAGGAAAACTTCATTTTAAAAAGGAGCATCTCCAACATTCTATAGCTGACGTCACAGTTAATGGCCACAGGCCTTCTTGTAAGACTGAAATGAGAAAGTCCACACTCGCTATTTCTATTTAACCCGACACTGTGCAAGAGGTCTAGCCGGTGTAATGGGGCAAAGAAAGAAGGGGAGAAGAGGGAGGCAAATAGGTTAGAGACAGGAAAAAAATGTTCTCAGATGACGCAGTCATTTACACCGACAGTCCTAAGAAACGGATGAAAAACATGCAATAACAGAGCTAACGCAGGATTTAGTAGGGATCCAGGATTCAAAGTAATAAATAGAAATCTACTGTTGGACTCTGCAAGTCAGAAGAATTCGGGCAGCAAAGGAAAGGAGAAACTAACGGCAAAGAGGTGACCAGAAAGCCAAAAATCAAACAGGAAGAAGCTGGTGGGGCGGGAGCCTGAAGCCGCGAGCAGGGCACAGCCCGAGAGCACCAGCCCGGTCAGGCCTCAGGGCCCGCAGCTCGCGACCCTCAGGCACCGCGGATTAACGGTCGGAGGAAGCAAGCCCATCAGACTAGCGACGAAGGGCTCTGGGTGTGTCTGTGGATGACTGACATGCCGGCCAGCAAATGAAGAGAAGACCCACCCAGGGTGTGGGTGGCACCGACCAATAGGCTTGTAGCCTGGACAGAGGAAGGAAGGGTGCGGTTTTCTACACAGCCCCAGTGCCGCCATTGCTTTTGGAAATCACCAGACTCTTCAGCCTCAGAACACTCGCACTGATCACTCTACAGCGAGCTTCCGGGCCCTTGGCCTTCAACTAGAACGGTAGCCTTGATCCCTCTTGTTTTGCATATTCTGCATTCTTGGTAATCTCCTCCTGCTGCCGAGGGCCCAGGGCCACTGTGGACTCTCCCGCCGGACCCTCTGAGACACCTTGTAAATCCTCTTGCACAATTATTCGTGTATCTTCTGCTGGTTCTGCTGCTCCGGAGAACCCCGGCCAATACACACAGCCCTGGCTGCAGGAGAAACCCTCAGTTCCTGCAGGCTGCGCATCCTTGCAGGGGTGTGGTTGCGAGTCTCTCCTGGAGGCAGGCTAGCTGTGGAGAAGTCCGCTGGGGCGGGTGGTCAGTGGCACCACCCTCCGTGAAGAGGCCGTGGCACGAGCTGCACCGAGGAGCGCCCGGACCCCAGCGCGACTGCTCAGGTCTGCCGCTGCCGCACCAGGGCAGAGCTCCCACTCCCCAGTGCGTTTGAGGCTGCACCTCTGCCGGCGCTGGGGCCCTGCACCAAGTGTGCACTGAGCCAGCCCATGGGCATCAGAGCCAGATGGGGCGGCAGCAGCTCCTGGTGTGCACTTCCAAAACACCCCGGAGAGAAGCCAACCCTGCCGCAGCCAGGACCCCGCCAACAGCCCCGCCTGCGGGAAAGGCCGGAAAGGCAGGGCAGGCCTGGCCTAGGACAGCGCCCGCCTTGGGGTGGGGCAGAGGGGAGTCACTTCAGCCCCCAGCGGCGACACACGGCACACCCGCACTGGTGGAACCGCGTCAGAGGGCACAGAGAGATGCTGCTTCGGCCCGTACCTCACTGGGATGAATTCTCTGGACTTTGTTCTTCTTGTTTTCCCCTTTATTAAATGTATTTATTTATCTTGGGGAATTGGTGTATATACCGCGTGCATCTTGATCGTTTCCTCCAGCTCCGTCCCCAGACCCTGCCCCATCTCCTCAGAGCCCACCGCCCCCTTTCCTACCGTCTCGCTTTTATTGTGCTCTTTATCTGTTTCCCTCCTCTCATCTAATTTTGCTTTTTTGTAATGCTGTAGTTGAATTTTTAAATCTCTTGCTTTTTTCTTCATCACTTTCTTTTCCTTTTTTATCTTGCTGCTTCTTCCATTTTGCTCTTTCTTCACCCTTCCTTTTTAAATTCATTTATTATCATTATTTTTATCTTTATTTTTGTCTTTTTGGTTTATTATACATTACGCCTGTGCCCTTCTTTTCTGTTGTTAAGGTGGTGTAATCGCTGGTTGTAATTGCTTTTCCCTGTATTTCTGTATCTGGCTAGTTCTTGATGATGCTGTTACTGCTGTTTGCTTTCTCCTCTGTGAGCAGCAGGAAGAAAAAGCCCCCAGGGAAAGGCCACTCACTAAAAAGACCTTCACATAAAAGTGGAAGAGATGTCTATGCCAACAGATGCATAAACCCCAACATAGAAACAAAAGAAAAAGTAGGGAAACAAGACAGCTTTAAAGGTTCAGAATTCTTCAGTAACTAAATCCACACATAGCAAAATGGGTGGAACAACAGACAAAATATTCTAAAGGTTGATTTTACATATGATCAACAGTCTTAAGGAGGATACAAGAAAGCAACTGGGGGCCGGTGAAATGGCTCAGCAGCATAGGCGCCTGCCTGGCGAGGTCCTGAGTTCAACTCCCAGAACCCACATAAAGGGAAAAAAAGGGCCAGTGATATCGCTCAGCGACACAAGCGCTTGCCCAGCAAGCATGAGTCCTGAGGTCGACTCCTGGTACCCACATTAAAAAAAAAAAAAAAGAAAGCAACTGGATGAATTAAGGAAGAATATGAAAGAGCAATTCATCAAGACTTGGAGGTTTTGTAAAATAATAAAAATCTCAGAAATGAAAAACTCAGTCAATTAAAGAAAAACAAAAACAGATGAAAGCCTCAGTTGTTCAAGCAGAAGACAGAATATCAGGGCTTGAAGACAAGATTGATAAATCACATTTATACACAGAGGGAAAAAAAAACAATAAATTCAAAAATGCAATATTTAGGTTATAGGACATGATTAAGACCAAACCTGCAACCAGTTTAGATAAAGAACCAAGGTACAGGCTAAAGGCATACAAAACCAATTAAGTAAAATAATAGAAAATTTTCCAAATCTTAAATATATGGATATATGCTATGAAGCCTTTAGTACCCCAGACAGACATGATTAGAAAAGAACTTCTGTGTATCATATTATAGTTAAGCTGCTAATAATACAGAACAAGGAAAGAATATGCCTAGTCACTTATAAAGACAAAACTGTAACAGCAAATTTCTCAGTGGAAACTCTAAGGGCCAGGAGGGCATGGAGTTTGTATTTCAAGCCCTGAAAATAACTGCCAGCCTATATCACTATATTCAGCAAAGTTAGTCTTCAGAACTGAAGGTGAAATAAAGACTTTCCAAGATAAGCATGAACAAAGAAATCCATGGCTAGTAAAACCAGCACTGCAGAAGATACCCAGAGGAATCCCAACCACAGAAGAGGAAGCAAGACAAACACAAGAGCACATGAGAGGAGAAGTCTGACTAGTAGAAGAGTAAAAAGCCAATGAGAGGGCCGGAGAGATGGCTCAGCGGCGTAAGCGCCTGCCTTGCAAGTGCGAAGGCCCGAGTTCGACTCCCGGAACCCACATACGAAAAAGGGGCCGGTGATATCGCTCAGCGGCACAGGTGCCTGTTGGCGCGCGAGGTCCTGAGGTCGTCCCCCCGGTACCCACAAAAAAAAAAAAAAAAAAAAAAAGCCAATGAGAATTAGGAAAGAGTCAAACATGACTAATTCACTGAGCCGTCACCTCTAAGATGAATAATGGGAAAAAAGCATAAATTATTAAAAACAACCAGATGAAAAATAACAAAATGATGGGAACTGGTACATATCTTCCAATAATAACCCCAAATGTAAATGGTCTGAATTCTCCATTAAAAGGCATAGACTAGCTGATTAGATTAAAAACAAGACTCAGTTGTCTGGGGTCTGCAAGAGACTCAGCTGTCCAGCAAACCCACGCATAGACTGAAAGGGGAAGGGTGGAGAATGATGTTCAATCAAATGAATCCAAAAGCAAGCAGGAATAGCTTTTCTTGTATTCAGCAGAATAGGCTTCAGGTCAGAGTTGGTCAGAAGAGAAAAAGAAAGACATAAAGGGAAAGACAGACCCCAACACAAATAGTGGGTAACTTCAGTAGCCCATTCTCACCAATAGATGGATCTTCCAGACAGAAAAATCAACAAAGAAACATCAGAGCTAAATCACGCTATTGAGCACATGGACTTAACAGACATCTACGGCTATTCCATGCAACAGCAGCAGGATACACATTCTTTCCATCAGCTCGTGGAACTCTCTCCAAAATCAATCCTATTTTAAGCCAATAAAGCAAATCTTAACAAATACCAAAGACAAGAAATAATTTAATGCATCTTATCAGACCATAACAGAATGAAACTAGAAACCAACAGCAGAAGAAACTGCAAAAAATATACAAACTCATCATGAAGGCTGAACAGTACATTTTTGAATAAGCAGTGGATGATTGAAGAAATGGAGGGGGGAAATTTTTTAGAAATCCTAGAATCAAATGAAAATGGAAATAGAACCTACTAGAACCTGTGTGGTACTGCAAAGGCAGCGATGAGAGGGAAATTTGCAGCCATGGATGCCTACATTAGAAAAACAGAGATATTTCAATACATTAACTACCTAACAATGCACCTCAAGGCCTTAGAAAAAAAGGAAAAACCAAACCCAAAACCAGTAGAAGAAAAGAAATAATGAACATCAGAGCAAAAATACATGAAGGGTGACTAAAGCAACAGTACAAAGGATCAATGAAATAGAGTTGGCTATTTGAAAAACTGCACAAAATTGACAAACCCTTAGCCAAACTAACTGAAAGTTTGAGAAGACCCAAATAAATAAAAGACAAAAAAGTACGTTACAATAGATATCACTGAAATCTAGATGATCATTAGGTAATATTATGAAAACTTGTATGTTCATAATTAGAAAGTCTAGAAGAAGTGGACAAATTTCTATACACAAATGACCTACAAAATTGAAACAAGAAGATATTAAAAATAACAAGGGATGAAATTGGAGTAGTAGTCAAAAGTCTCCCAACAAAGAAAAGCCCAGGACTGGACAGATTTTTGAAGAACACCAGTGTTAAAGTATTACATAAAACAGTAAGGGAAGAGCTCTTCCAAACTCATCCTGCAAAACCAGTATTACCTTGCTGCCCAAACCCAGTGAGGACACCACAAAACTACAGGCCAGTACCCTTGATATAAAAATCACCAGTAAATACTTGCAAATTGAATTCAACATCACCAAGATCAAGTGGGCTTCATTCCAGTAATGCAAAGTTGGTTCAAAATATTCAAATCCATAAATGTGATAGACCATATAAATAGAATCAAGGATAAAAACCACATGATAATCTCAACAGATTCAGAAAAATTCTTCAATAATAGTCAGCATCCCACCATGATTAAAAAAAAAAAAAACCTGGGTACATTGGGTATAGAAAGATTGGACCTCAACATAATTAAGGCTATGAATACTAACCCAGAGCAGTCATCGTGGAGACTGTGGAAAATCAGAAAGCATTGCCTTTAAAATCAGGACTGAGACACAGCCTCATTCTCACCACCCTTAATACACTATAGAACAGGTAAGGGAAAGAAATAGAAAGGATACAAACAGGAGAGAAGGAAGTCCTGTTATCCTGTTTGCAGGTGATAGGATTCTACACCTAGGGAACCCTGAAGTTTAACAGAAATCTCTCAGAACTGATAAATTCAACAAAGTAGCAGGGTATCAAATCAACATATAAAAATCATTAGCTTCTCTACATAGCAATACAGAACTCACTGAGAAGTCAGGAAAAACAATAGCGTCAAAACATCAAATCTCTAGGAATAAACCTAATCAAGGAAGTGAAAGACCTCTATGAGGAAAATTGTGAAACACTGAAAGACATTGAAGAAGACCCTAGAAGATGGAAAAACCTCCCATGTTCATGGGTTGGAAAATTAATATTGTTTAAATGGCCATATTCCATAATAGATCTATAGATTCAATGCAGTCCCCATCAAAATAGCAATGTTGTTCTTCACAGAACTAGAAAACACAATCCTAAAATTCATGTGAAAGCAAAAAATACCACAAATAGCAAATCAATCTTGAGCAAAATCAGCAATACTGGAGGAAACACAATCCCCAATTTCAAAATACATTTTCAAGCCATTGTGACGAAAACAGCATGGTATTGGCATAAAGACAGAAATGTAGGCCAATGGAATTCAACAGCAGACCCAGAAATAAACTCATGAAGCTACAGCACCAGATTCTCAATAAAGGTGTCAAAAATATACATTGGAGACAAGACAGCCTGCTTAACCAATGGTGCTAGGTAAACTAGATGTCCACATGTAAAAGATCCTCCTACTTCTCCTTCTGCACAAAAATCAACTCAAAATAGATAAAAGATTTTAATGTAAGAGCTAAAACTTTGAAACTACTAGAGGAAAATATAGTGGAAACTATACAAGATACAGGACTTCCTAATAGGGCTCCAATAGCGCAAGAACTAGTAGTAAAGATCAACAAATGGGATTACATCCAGCTAAAAACTTCTACACAGCAAAGGGAACAATTAACAGAGGAAAACAACAGACTATGGAATGGGAAAAAATCTTTGCCAGTTACTCTTCTGACAGAGGATTAATCCTAGAAATTTTAAAAGTAACAACAAAAGAACAAGTAATCCAATCTATAAGTGGGCAAATGAACTGAACAGACACTTCTCAAAAGAAGTACAAATGTCCAACAATTATATGAAAAAATATTCAACATCTTCAGCCGTCAGGAAAATGCAAATTGCAGCTACAATGAGAATCCATCTCAACCTAATCAAAATGGCTATCATCAAGAATAAAATAAAATAGGGCCGGTGAGATGGCTCAGCGGTTTAAGCGCCTGCCTTGCAAGCGCGAGGGCCCGAGTTCGACTCCCGGAACCCACATACAAAAAAGGGGCCGGTGATATCGCTCAGCGGCACGGGCGCCTGCTGGTGCGTGAGGTCCTGAGGTTGACCCCCCGGTACCCACAAAAAAAAAAAAAAAAGAATAAAATAAAATAATTCTGGTGATGCAAGGGAAGGGCAACCTTTATACATGGTCAGTCAGAATGTAAATGAGCACAGCCATTGTGGAAATCACTATGGAGTTTCCTCAAAAACTAAAACGAGAGCTTCCACCTGCTGCAGCTGTCCTGCTCCAGTGTGTACCTGAAGCAACCCGAGTCATCGTGCTACAGAGACGCCCGCACACCCATGTCCACTGTAGCACTGCACAGCAGCCCGGTTATAGGCTCAGCCTCAGTGCCCTTCTACGGATGTGTGGGTCACACACACACACACAGAGTGTTATGTCACACACACACACACACACAATTTTCTAAACTGTTGATGTGCTATACTACCTGATGTAAAAACTTATTATAAACTATAGTCATCAAAACAGTGTAGGGTCATTTCAAAAAAATGCAGTAATAACTGGATATCTGTTGAGAAAGGGGAGAAAAAAGGACTTCAACCCCTAACTTGTCCTATTAACAAAGAAGACTGAACCAAAATGGATCACAGGCCTACACACCTGAAAGTATATGATTTCTAAAAGCAAAGCTTTGTAAAATTTAGTAAACAAAGATATCTTAGACCAGACACAAAGTCCTATAACCACAAATTAAAAATAAATTTCACTGCATCAAAATTTTAAAATCTGCCCTTTGAGAGACATTTGGAAAATGAAAAAGCAAGCCACAAACTGGGAGAAAATACTTGTAGTACATACATTGATACAGAACTTGTATCCAGAACACATAAAGAAACTTCAGACTTCACCACAGAAGTTTTAAGAACAACCAGCACATTAGAAATGCTTCGGTACCCTTGGTCATTAGAGAAATGAAATGAAGCCATGAGGAGACACCACCATCAATGCTCTAGAATGGCTCCAATGAGTACCAATGTCTCCAAGGTGTGGCAAGAGCAAACACTACCAACCGGAAAGTAAAATAGCACAAGCACTCAGTAAAATACTCCGACAATTCTAAGTGAAATACGCCCATAACACGCAGCTCCATAATTTCACTGCCAGGTACTTACCCAAAGAAGTGAAAACCTCTGTCCACAGAAAGCTGGCTCAGCAAATGCTCATGGAAGTTTCATCCGTGAATACCCGAGTGCTTTGAAAACAGACAAGATACTTTTCAAGGGATGGCAGAGGTGGAGGATATACTCTCAGGGATCATTTCTATAGTCCCATAGCAGAGGGTAGAGGCAAAGAAAACAGATACAACAGCAGTCGTGGGGCTTCACAGCCCTAGGTCGGCTGAGAATGTGTCTTGCGTAAGACCAAATTGGGACCAGGCATGTGTACACACCTGTAATCCCAGCACTCAGGAGGCTGAGGCAGGAGGATTACCATGAGTTCAAGGCCAGCCTTAGCTACGTGGTGAGTTCAAGGCCAGGCTGAACTACATAGCAAAACTCTGTCTCAAGAAAACAGAAAAAAAAAAAAAAAAATCTGAAGACCAAATTGGGAGGTGGGTGGTGATGGTGGCCCAATTATATGGATATATTTAATGCCACTCAATTGTCACCTAAAACAATTAAAATGGTCAACTTTATATCATGGATATTTGACCAGGATTTTTAAAAAACAGAAAAATATGTGCATTGGATTGTACTCCAGCTGTTACAGACAAGAACAACACGAAGACATTGAGAAAAGGGGAAGGCAAGGTTGTTAAGGAAAACAAGTCCAGTGTTAGAAATTTAAAATTACTCTTAAATCTAGCCAAAGCTGTCTTGGATGTGTACAGCTTCTCATGTGCATGTTCATTTTTCCTCTTCACTTTACGCTCCTCATTAAGTACAATGTCACTGTGCAAAATTTCAATCTCGGAAACTTCAGAGTAGCATCCCTGTGGGCTTGCGCGGGATATGCGTGCTGCTCCAGCCCTTCCCCCTGCCCTGCAGCGCATTAAACAGACTCTCCCGTCTTTCCAATGTCACGGGTCCTACCCTGAAGCTCCTCAAGGAAGAGCAGCTCCCAGTTGTCCTGTATCGCTCTGCTGGGGTTTAGAACCTTGTCACTAACTCGGTGGACTGACTGGTCTGTCCTGCAGCCTGCATGGCTCCGGGCCCTGGGAGCTCTACTCTCTCCCCGGGTCCCTCGCCGAGTACATCTGAAACATATCCACAGTCCATTCCTCAGCATCTGATCTTCTTCCAACAAGCTTTGTTCCAATTACTTTCAGGAAACACGGGGACCTAATCTCATCAGCATCCAAGTAATTTCATTAGGAGATGCCACCCCCTGGAGCATTTCTCGGTACCCACCACAGCTCTCCTTCCCACCCTGAACCGGAGGGTTTTCTGTTTTTCTTCTCACTCTAAAACGAGGACCACAGTGGTGCCTACTGTGAGACAGTAGCACTCACAACGCTGACGGGCAGATGGTAAGCACTAATAAGGGCCGATAATTATTACTACGTGGGACGCTCCTCATCTGGTGGGAAAACCAGCGGTTCTCTCTCTGTTGTCCAGTGCATACCTGTTATTTTCACTCATCTTCAGAGCTGTTTCCTCGCCTAGGGCTCTGCACAGCTTAGTCACCACCCAGGTTCTTTCAGGAATACTCTGAAAAGTTGCTCATACAATTACCGGATGTTCCAAGATTAACACTGCCTGTCTGCATGGCCTTGCACAAGTTATTCAGCCGCTCAGAAGTTTCAGGTTCCTCACCTTCCAACTAAAGAGTGAGACGCTTTGGATTAGGGCTTCTCAGTAGGTCGGAATAAGGGTAGGTGAAGGGGACAAAGAAAAGATGCAGAGGAAGGAGTCCCAGCTCAGAAAATACGCAGAACTCTCAAAGAAGAGCCAGACGTTCTACATCTCTGGGCATCACTGCTACGTCCTGCAAAGCTTTCCTGCACACTCCCATCAAGCTCTGGGCTTGACTCCTCAAATGACTTACGAAGCGTACCTCTGATGAGCAGCACAATGGAAGTATTGCACCAGAGGACAAACGTCACTGGAGGAAGGACCCTTCCATCCCTTCTATACTGAGAGAGCAGAACCGACTGACACTCCTTCGTGGTAGGATCAAAACCCATCTCAAGACCCTTCCTGAGAGGCTCGCAATCCTATCAACCCCTGTAACACCGGGTAACGCTGGGGCTTTTTGTCAGATCATGGCCTAACCCATCAGCCAGCACCTCCTTGGATTTCACAATTGGAGATGAGTTAGGACAATGAACTACAAGATCATCCATTTTCAAGCCCTCTGTTAATGGAGGAGATCACAAGGTTTGGGCTTATTTTGGAGGAGACCTGTGTACAGCCTGTTCTGATTATTTATGTAAGGATTCTCTGGTGCACCTCTTTCCCAAAAGCCTCACAGAAAGGCTTGGTACAACCTGATTCTTTTCTAAAATTGAATTTGTGGAAAAATTGTACTAAGATCCTTCTACTACTATGACTCCCTCTTTACTCTTCCTCGGCCAGTTGGTGATACATTCACCAAACTCAGAAGTCAGTGTGGGTACAGAACCGTGTTTTCAAAATTGTAGGTGTCTGTTTTCTGGAAGCTGAATTATTCTAAGAAAATAATGTGTCCCAGTGACTTCTGTGAACTATATTTAAGTAGTTCCTGTCCCGACAGTTTTCTGTGTTGGAGACATTTAACATGTACCTTGCGGGGCTGCCTGGAGCCGCGATGCTAAGTAAATACAGGACACCATCCTCTGCCAACCAGCGGGCTTTTTAAAGTGGGAGAACATCTGGAATTATTTTGTATACAAAATAATCCTCTTCCTTGGACAAAAAGTGTGTCTGTGGTATAGCTCCCATGTATAACAAAAGAATAAAAATAAGTTTTGAAAATTTAAATTGAATAGCATACTGCAAAAGGTCGGGGGGTGGCCCTTAGCTAGGATCATTACTGAAGTTAATCAAAGCCTGTCATCTAGCGTGTCCTGGGGGTGCACCCCTGTAATCCCAGCACTTTGGGAGGGTGAGGCAGGAGATCCCAAGTTTGAGCCCAGCCTGAGCAACTTAGGGACTTAGGGAGACCTTGTCTCAAAATAAAAAGTTTTAAAGGACTAAGGTATAACTCAATGTGAAGGCCTTGGTTTCAATCCTCTGCACCACAAAAAAAAAAAAAAAGAAAAAGAAAAAGGAAAAAAACCCTGTGAGGGCTGGGGATATAGCTCAGCAGCACAGCGTCTGCCTGGCAAGCGTGAGGCCCTGAGTTCAATTCCTGGTACCCCCAAGAAAAAAACCTGTTGTCTCTCTTGTCTAACTCAAAGATAAACGTTGCTCGTGGACACCACTTGAGAAACTAGAGAGAGCTAAGATGAATCTTCGCAGAAGAGGATGTCAAAGTGTCCAAGTCATGTCCTGAGCTTGGGTGCTTGGGCAAAGGAAGCTCTATAACTTGTTTTCTTTTACTGGAAACAAAACTTTCTACCTCAGACCAGATGTTGACGGAAACCTAGGAAGACACCGGTCTGTCATCAGCCTTATCGGGCTCCCTCGCACACACGCGCCAGTCCAGGCAAACCCGGGGCCGTGCGGGCAGGAAGCTTTCTGGGTGGGGCCAGGGGCGTCTGTCAGCCCCTCGGATGTACACTGGAACTGTGTCCATCCACAAAGCGGAGCTGAGGACGGTCGGCCAGGGCCCTCAGGAGGCCACCCGGAGAGTGGCACATGAGGACAGCACTGCAGGCCCTAAGTGAAGGCCCTAAGGGTGCAGCGGACCCCCTTCCCAGAGAGCGCAAGGGAGAACATCCTCGAACAAAAAGAGATTCTGAGAACAAGCCAGGTTTGCCCTGTCATGTTCATTGATTTCACACAGAGAAAAACTGGTCAAGAGCTGAGCTTGGGCCATCCGTGGCAGTGGCCTGATTTCAGAAGAGGAAATACGCACCAGCCTGCAAGGACTGACCCCGTCTCTACCCATCCCCTCCAAAAAACTAAAACCCCCCGTTGGAACCCATGTCAGAAGAGCGCTGTGTGGCAGAGACTCAACCGGGGCAGAGAGTCGTGAAACCACGAGCTGTGACACGAGGAGAATCAGAAGCTCGAGGGTGCTGATGGCGAAGAGGATGCGCTCGCTTCACAGCCCAGCCTGAGTCGCCACCGAGGGCGCTTAGGGCTCCGACAGCATTTCATGCCAGTCCAGATACATGATGTGCGGGGGAGCACAGTTAACATCATCCCAAGTTAGACGATCAGAACATTTTTATTGTGAGTTTCCACAGCATGGAAATGGAACATGAATGGTAACTACTTTTTTCAATAAAGACTTTTTTATTGAAAATGCAGTGGTTTTCCAGAGTGGAAATTCTGAGACTGTAATGTGAATCAGATTAATCTGTGAGTCTTGTTTTAAAATTTTTTCATCCCCAATATGTTCTTACCTGGGTTGGAATCCAAGACTGTGCATTTTGAGGAACATCTACGCGTGATGCTGACCTAGGCGGCTGGAGGCCCACACTTTGAGAAACACCCCGCCGTCAGTTCCTGTGCATCTCTGTCCCCCACACTGGAGGGGGTCCCCGGCTCCCACCCCTGGTGCCCCTGATGTCACTGCCAGTCCCAGAGCACTCTGTCTGGCTGCAGAGAGGGGCCAGAAACCGTCCCAAGCTGTGGTGCCGAAGGAAACACAGCAGTACTTAGCCGTGGGCACTAGGAACAGTTAGACTGAGCACTGAAAGGAGACTGGAACCAAAAGCAAAGGGACCACCTGTGTTTTAAGTTCTACCCTGCTACATGTGCAGCCCCAAACAATCCAACACTGCCTCATGTCACAGGAAGGTTGCAGGTTCTGCTGAGCCGTGCAGAATCTGCACTCAGACTCCAAGCGCCTTCTCTCCATGTGCAGCAGGCTCTGGACGGACCACAGATCAAACTACCGCCCGCCTAACACCAGGGTCTGTCCTCTGCGCCCTCTGCGCTCCGCCACACTGACCAAGCGTCCTAGGAATCCACTTCCATGTCAGTAGCTCACCTGCCCCTGGCCGGCCCTCCACCCACCGCCCCCCACGGCCAGGCTGCCACCCACCAACCCGCCCCTCACACCATGCTTCTGCTCAGCCCTTCCAATCCTGCTCCCTTCTGCCATTCAGGGAACAAATGCAATTCCCTCCAACCCATGTCAGCCTTTCCTGCCTACGCAGAACGGCAACTTCAGGCCTCAGCCTGCTGCGTGTCCCAGAGCAGAGCCACCAGGGTACCCTCGGCGTCCTTTAGAGACACTGGGTACAGGGCAGCAGGTGTAGGGTCTCGGGCTGATGGCGGGGCAGGCGGGTCCCCCCGGGGTTGGGGGACGTGATTCTTCACTCTTCCACAGGAACAACAGAGATCCAAGTGCAAGCCTGCTTTAAAATGGCTTTAAAACCAAAGATAAATTCCCCAGGTTAATTTTGATTCTCTCGCTAATCGACTTCACTAGCCCTATGAAAGTCACCGTTGAGAAAGAGCACCATGAGTCACAAAGAACTTTTATCTCAAAACTCTGTTGTGCAAATCAGCGCAGGCCACTGAGAGTTTCCTGGCTCTGATTAAATCAGCTCAGTGGGGAGAATGAGCTGCTGCAGGTCATCTGGTTATAACACTGAGCTTTGCTTCCTCTCCTCTGCCATCTCCCCCGCACACCCTCCCATCTGGAGCAGTTTTTCCACCATGCATGCTGATTTTATTGGGGCTCAGCCTCAGGAGTCCTGAGACATCAGAGGCAGCTCTCGGGTCGCAGTGTCTGCCTGTGGAGACTGCGGGCTTCCCACTACTGGTCTAATCTACCTCTCTGCTCAAAATGTATCTAAGCAACCATAGCTAAAGACCCTTTCTTCCTCTCAAGCACAGAAAGAAATGAGCTGACGCAGAGCTGTTACCACCAGCTGCTCAAGCTACTGACTAAAATCAGTCAAGAGCAAGAGGTGGAAAATCAGTGGTCTGTTTCCTCAAGTTTGGATTCTTCATTCGTCTGAAAGCACATGCCTCTCATTGATACACTGGTGCGCTGCCTAATCCAGCAGCAAGCTGAAAAGATGTGACCCACGCTTGCATGCACTCAAACACACCTTTGTCAAGCCACACCTGTGAAACCTGACCATGTTCCACAAAGAGCTCTTACAACAAACCAAGTTGGCCCGAAACAAACACCATTCCCGCTCCCAGCACAATGAGTGTCTCAGGCACACCTCCTGTGTTTGCTCTCAGCACTGCCAGCTGCGTGTCTGACTGTCGTGCGTGGTATTTATTTAAAGTACCAATTGTGCAAGTGAAATAAGCTCTCACTAGGCATCCACCAGAATTATTTTTGCAGAGACAAAGAGCCATGTAAACTCACTGAGCAGAGGGAACCACACTGTTTCATGAGCTCAAGCCCCAAGAACACCAGTGACATTGGTTTCCAGGTCAGTTGGAACCAAGGACTCCAGCGGCATTCGGCTCTCCCCTCCTCCCTCTGTCCCTCTCCTCAGCTTCTCTCTGAACGCTGGATTCTTTCCCTCAGGCACAGAACTCACTGCTGAGGTCTCACTGAGAGCTCAAGGTCTGAATAGAAAAACCCTCCTCCCGGTCGGCCTCTCGCTGTGGTCACAGGTGAGACGAGGCCTCCGCAGGCCGAGTGCAGCCCTGATTCTTGGGGGAGGAGAGCACTGCTACTGGGGTGGGGCGGGAGGAGCAGCAGCAGGCAGAGGAGGAGGCCCTGCTGGCAGTGACCTCAGACTCGGTCTGTGCCCAAAACATCAGGTGCAATTCACGGAGCAATTAACACGAATTTCCTTGCAGTTCTTCCAAAGCTGGTACACATACAGAACAAACGTTGAAAAGTTGAAAACTTGGGAATAATTTGATATCTTTCTATTAATGAGCCTACCCATCAATGTACAATTAAAAATTTCTTTTTTAGTTCTTCCTCCAAGCCTAAGCAGAAATTCTTTCTCAGTCAGCTTTAGTGGATATTTTGCATTCAGATGTCTTCATGGAAAAAACAAAGCTTTAGGTGGTCTATTTTGCATTAAAAAAAAATAAGAAGGAAGAATAAAAAATTCTCCTAAATGCTTTGTCTGCAACTCTTAGCAGATTATCTCTGCTTAAATGCTGTTAGTGAAAGCCATGGTTTGACCTAGCAAAACTTTGGGTGATTTTTGTTTGGTGTGATTGTGTTTAACCTGAGTTTTCCAAGTTAATTGTTATGGTTTAAATATGAAGGATCCTCCTAATCCTCCTGAGTTGAGAGCTTAATGCAGGGGACCAGTCCACTGAGGACTGGCTGAACAGGCCCACTGGGAGGAAGCCGGTCACGGTCCCGTGTGCCAGAGCTTGAGCAGCTTCCTCCGCCACGACTTGCACCGTGCTGTTCCTGCCCTGAAGCCAACCAGCCATGCACTGAAACCTCTGAAACCATGAGCCAAAAGAAACTTTTTCTCCTCTAAATTGGATGTCAGGTATTTTGTCCCAGTAACAGAAAAGCTAACTGATAGGCAGAAAAAGAAGAAGAGGATGCAGGCACGGAAGGCAGCGGTTCCTAAAGTTTGCTAAATACCAAGCTCACCTAAGGCGCTGGCCAGGCACATCGCCCCCTCCGCCCTAGGCACAGCTCCTGATCCCAACACCCAGACTCCCAGGTGCTAGTTCTCGTCCTTCGGCTGATGGCCTCTTTCTGGTTACCTACTTAAAGTTCAGTTCTTCAATATTTATTTTTAAAAGACAGACTGTCCGTAACAGTTCTTAACTTGTAAACAATTTTGTATGTAACGTGTAGAAAAGTTTTGTAAACTTTTTTCACAAAAAATAACTTAAAAATAGCTAAGTAATGAACTATATTAATCATTTCTCAAAGTGATGATGTTAGGTGGGAAATTCCCCAATGCACCTCTCAAGAATGCAACTCTCTTCTGCACAAAACTCGTATTTGCATCAGGAATAATTTCTAAAGTAGATTTGTGCGCCTGTAATTTTTTGATGAAACCCAAGCTTTTCTGTAAAAGCACTTGTCCTAAATTGATCCATGATTTTCTTTCTGCTAGTCCTGGAATGGGGGGGCAGTTTCTAACGTCTGTCACAGGAAGTGTGACATCCATCACAGGAGGTTCTCCTGTGACGCTCCTCTTTCAGAGAAGTCCTGTGGGAAACAGGAGCCCAATCTCTAAAATCCACTGCAAGAATTTAAGGAAACAGTGTGATTTGTGATTTTTGTCTTAGCTGGATGTGATGCCACATGCCTATAATACCAGCTACCAAGGAGGCTGAGGCAGGAGGATTGTGAGTTTGATGCCAGCCTGGGCTACACAAGAAGACACTGCCTCACAAAACAAAACAAGACAGAACAAAACGGGCTGGGGTGTAGCTCAGTGATGCCGTGCTTGCTTAGCATGCATGAGGGCCTGGGTTCAGTCTCCAGTACAATGAATATGAGCCACTGCAGAACAAATACACAATGTTTTAAATGCATAAATTCGAGCTTGCTAATGACAGCCCAAAGACACTTAGTAGAAAAACACAAAGCATTTGAACTTCATTCTGCAAATACTGAAAATGCTTCACAGTGAATTTATGAGTCAAAGTGAATCTGTGATGTTTGTGTTGTACAGAAGAAAACTTTATTTTTGTTCTGCTGTGTGAAATTCTCCAGAGAGTGAGACTCGTTTCCACATCTATACAAACGAGAACACTGAGCTGGGTAACTCCCAAGGGCCCGCAAATATTCTTCAGTTCTTGGGTTCTGCCTAACTCTTCTTTATCTTCAATTTTTTAAGTTGTCAGGAACAAAAATAAATTCAATTATTGTTAAAGAAAGAAAGGGCTTAATTTATCAAGTTTAAGTTTTTCTTTCTCAGAAAGACATTTGAAGTATATTTAAGGCAAAAGTGGCAGCTGCACCTCTTTTGTCCTTTTCTGTGTATTTGTATCATACAGATTTATTCATGATTTGGTGGAGGACAGAAGGATGATGGAGATGGAAGAGAGAGAAATAGATTTGCAGAGAAATGGTTTGAGATTTACAAATTTGCAAAACATTCAGCGGTAAGTTATAGAATTAGATGGCATCTGTATTACAGTGATCCAGTAAGTTTCCTAAACTAACATAAAATTCATCCTGTGCATTGGAAAATATCTTAAAGAAGTTAAGCCTAAAATTTAATATTTAAAATGAAGCACAAAAAATTTGTTATATGGAAAATTTCAATTATAAGGTGAACTTCCCTGGCAAATTACCTTTGCAAGAATAGCTTGTCAAAACAGTGGAATATAAAAATGCCTAATAAAATCATGCAGAAAGCACGTTCCATCAAATCTGCCAAGAGAGTCTCCCGGGTTTCTGCTGACTGGCCGCTTCACAGTGCGTGGGGCTTTATGCTTCAGCATTTGCAACAAATAAACATCATGCGAGCAACACCGATCACCAGCCCTCAGGTGCACAGAAGAGCAAGTCCCAAAGCCTCACTCCCGGAAGTATCAGAATCGGAGATGTGACCAGCACGTGGCCTGAGCCCCACATCCCAGCACCCATCCAACAGATGCAGAAGTCTGCGCCCGTCCCGGCCCCTTCACCCCGTGGGCTGCCCCTGCCCTGTGTCTGGTGTGAGGCGTCCCCTGTGCTGCCCCATGGAGGCTCGGCCACCTCAGGGGTGCAGCAGTGAGGCCCAGACCAGGCTGGACACCACAGCAGCTGCAGCCTGCCAAGGAGCCCATCCCCGGGGCCTGCCCAGAGTGACAGCGCAGACACCCAAGGTAGGCAGGCCTGGGGCCTCCTGTCCCAAGAGCCCTCATGAGTCCATCACTTGCAGTTTGCAGCCAGGGTGCCACACACGACCGCAGGACACAGGGGCCTCCCCAGCCACCTTCCGCAGGCCGGCGCCCATAGGGGAAAGGAGGACCAGCCACCCGTCCACTCTTCGGCGGCCCATCTTCCAGCACAGTGGACTCCTCCGCCAGCCAGGCTGGGAACATCAGCTGCAGTGAAGTGGGATTTTCTGCACCTTGCTGGCAGAGGAGGACTTGGCCCAGCCTTTCAAAGGGGTGGGAGAGTCACATGCTCCTGGCATGGTCCCTCTTATTAAGGAACATATTATCTCTGGCCACCGTCAGAGATATGACGTGGCATTCACTGTATCAGGACTCACGAGAACAAAGATGTGAACAATTCTAGCAGAGAATTAAATAAACTATACCCCATCAACAAAGTTAAATCTTAGTAAGCATGAAAAAATGCTTCTGAACAATAATATCATAGGGGAATAATCATGATAATTAAATCTGAAAATCACACAAAATTCTACAAGCTATATGATTGCTTTTTTAAAATCATGCTACAATCCCCCGTGCGTGCAGTAAGGATAGAACATGCGCAGGGTTTTTAGTGCTGGCTACTTTTCCATACCAGGCATAACCAGTTGTTTTAACCTTGACTGTATGCTTTTGTAAGTATTTTTGTAAATCATTTAAATGAACACGAGTTATGGTTGGCACATCAAAGACACATGTTCGATATATACTGAATGAAACAGTGAATAATTTTAAAATCAGGAAAACTGACTGGACTGTCAAAAAGTAAATCAGACCCCAAATCCCATGCTTTGCCCACACATTCTAAATACTGGGGACCTGCAAGGGAAACCCAAAAGCCAGCAACCAAGGTGGCTCCCCACACTGTCCCCAAGCTGTCCCCAAGGTCCTGCATATCCTGCCACTGCTGTCACCCCTGCGTCCCAGCGGACCCAGGTGAGGACCAGCATGGTGCCAAAGGAGGCCCCTGGGGTGGGAGCCCTGGAAGCTGAGGAGGAGACTGCACTCCGCTGCCTCTTCCTCCATGGGCCCTGAGGTCCCGGAAAGCCACATTGCCTGCATACAGAAAATGAGCTAAAGGAATGGTGTTAGAAAACTAGGTTATTTCCTATTATTCAACTTTATCATGCATTTAGATTGCTTTCCTAATCATTTTAAATAATAGTACTGCATATTTATCAACAAATATACATGTACAGTATGTGTACAATGTTATAAAAGCTAAACCAGTTTTTCTTATCTCTAGGTTATGGAATTATTAGTGATCTTTGTTTAATTTTTTTCTTTTGCCTATTTTTAATTTTTCCAACTAGTCTTGTATTTTTTTTTTTTTTGTGGGTACCCGGAGGGTCGACCTCAGGACCTCGCGCGCCAGCAGGTGCCCGTGCCGCTGAGCGATATCACCGGCCCCTTTTCCGTATGTGGGTTCCGGGAGTCGAACTCGGGCCCTCGCGCTTGCCAGGCAGGCGCTTAAGCCGCTGAGCCATCTCACCGGCCCTAGTCTTGTATTTTTTGCCACTTTCTACAAACAAGAAAAATATTCAATTAAAAATACTAAATGTAATATTAAATATTAAATTGGTCAGAATGTAGGTGCTAAAAATCATTTGAAGAAACTGTTAGTAACTTTACCAACCATTCCATCGGCCTACGTTATGTCCCTACATTTCTGGCCAATAAAACCATGTTATGTGCACCAACCAGTGATCTTTGGCCATTTTAGCAGTTCAGACTCCAGCCTACGATGGCAGGGAAAAGCCAAAGGGTTTCACTGTGAAAAGATGTCCTCGCACACACGCATCACTCCTCACCTCCGAGGGATCAGAGCACACGCTGGCCGGGAGGTCTCCCCCTCTGCACCCGCGCCGCGCGGGGACACTGCTCAGGACAAGGTCGCGGTGTTGCGTGAGGTTCTGACGACGCAAACACAGAGATGGCCAGGTTCCCAGCCCCCCGAGAAAATACCTAATATTCCAGTTCTGTTCCCCTCTCCGTCTTCCAGAGCACCCACGCACTGGGCTTTCCATGCAGGCGGCATTAAATACTTCATTAGGCAGAAAGACCGAGCCCTCCCGCTATGGACCACAGCCGTCCGCCAGGCCTTTGCGGACAGGGATTTACGGTCCTAAACGTGCACCGTCTGCAGCTCGGCGCCCCCAGCGCCCGGAGCCGTCCTCCAGAACTAAGCGCTAAAGGGGCGTGACCTTGGGCCTCCCGACTCCGCCCATCGCCGCCAGCACAGCGGGCCCGGGCTCCCTCGCGCTGGGCGGCACCGTGTGCCCGGGCTTCTCTGGCTCGAGCCCCTCGTGCCTCGCCTTCGGCGGCTTCAGATCACTCGCTCTGGAGCGCACGCGGCTGAGCAAGGCATCATCAGTGTCCCACGCGCCTGGCTGTAGGCGACACCTCTGCTGTGCGCGCATGATGACAGCATTTGCCTAGGTTACTCCTCGAGGACTCAAAGCCCGTTTTGTCGAGAGCCAACACCTCACCTGGGACTGGGCAGTGTCCGAGGGGGACACTGACGTTGGGAGCTGAAAACTCCACCTGCCAGTGACGCCATCTTCTAAACGTGCACCCCGAAGCACGTGAGGAGCACACGCGCGACCCCGGTCACCCCGGCCTCACTCGCCCCCGCTCCCTGAGAACCTGCGCCCCGCCTCGGGAGGCGGACTTGGGACCTGGGTCCCCCAGCCCTTCACACTCGGCCGCCTGTAAACCCACTGACTCGGCGCTTGGCACACCGCGCGGTGACCCGAAGCAGGTGCGGTCAGCGGCACCACGGAAACAGGCAGCTGAGTCGGTGCTGGAAAGGACAGTGACGAGCGAGCGTTCCTCACGGTGGCCGCGGCGTCTGGCTCCACTGTGGCCTCGGACGCTAAGTAGAGCTGCTCTGACACGAGGACCTCGGTCTTCCCTTCTACCAGGACGCGTCCCGCACCGCTGGCTGCGAAGCCCCGTGCGGCCCAGGGCAGGCGTCGTCCTCACCGAACCACAGCAGCTGCCCCGATTCCCCGGCACCACAGGCCTTGTCCTCCTGCCGTGTAGAGAACAGTTTTTAATTAAAGCACGGGCTACTTTGTATTTCCTCAAGCAAGATGTGCTAGCTGTTTGTTGCTGTAACAAAATCTTAAGGTAAATAGTGTAAAGAAGGAAAGGTGTATGGTGGCTCCTCGGTCAGCCGGCTCCGTCCGCTCTGGCCTGAGGTACTGCACCGCGTCATGGTGGAAGTGGGGTGGCAACCTGGTGGCAGCCAGGAAGCAGAGAGGGAGCAGAAGCGGGAGCCAATGACAAGACACACGCTCGAGGGCACAGCCAGGACCCACTCCTCCAACCGGCTCCTCCTCCTCCTCCTCAGTCTCGCGGCTTCCTATAGCCTCTCCAATCACGAACCCCATCAACAGATTCACCCATCGAGGACAGCGGCGCCCTCATGATAATCACTTCCCAAAGCCGCACCACTGCACATCGCACTGGCCACGCATCCCGTACAGGAGCCTGTTAAGATGCAAACCATGAAAGGTCAACATAAAGTAGATACACGAAACGACTTGTGTTTCCCAAAATTATGCTTAGGAGCGCACAGGGGACACATATAAAGCTTGAAAGAAAGAAACCTCTGCAAAGTGACACATGAAATCGAATGGGTTATAAAGAAATAAGTGCCCGGGCTACGCTGATGGATGGGAAAATGTGCCACAGGTAGGAGCTGGTTCCTGTATGTGAGAGGCCACTGGCAAAATGAAAGTTACTAGAGGTGTTCTGCTTGCCTGTGGCATCTTTGAAATAAAGAAAAATTGTAACAAGCAGTCATCAGTGAGCCCAGAAGAGGTGGCTCCCTGGAGTCCTCAGAAACCGGTCCCAACCATGAAGGAAACTGGGGCCGCAGAGAAGAGATTTTGGAGCTTAAAACCTCAGAGGCCTTCTCCAGGCCCAGCCCTGCTGCCCCTGCTCTGGTCCACGGCTTCTAGAGACCCAGGCTTCTGGCAGAGCCGCTCACCCCGTGGTTGAAGACACAGGTGACAGCATCAGCAGCCACCACTAATCAAACATCTGTGGGTAGGAGGTCTTTTCACAGTCAAACCAAGAACAACCTTGCAGAGAAGCTGCTGCTGGCCTGCTTCATGCAGGAGCAGTCAGGTGCAGAGCTCAGTGACACGCTTCTAGAGATGGAACCAGACCGCATCACACCCCCAAGACAGGAGGTGTCTCGGCCCTGCAGCCCCCGCCTTCCCTCTGAGTGGCTGTGGTCCTCTGAGCCCAAGGATGCTTCATCGGCCATAAATGGGAACAACCTAGCCTGAGAAGATGGGATTCAGGCTGAGGCAGGAGGAGTGCAAGTTCAAGCCCAGCCTGGGCAACTTCGCACGACTTAGCAGAGGTCTGGGGATTTAACTCAGTGCAGCTATAGTGCAGTATGAAGGCCCTGGCTTCAGTCCCCAGTACCACACGCATGCGTGCACACACACGCACACCATGAAATTCAGCAGGAGAGATTTGTGGAAGCACGTGTCACTTGAGGCCACTTTGCTCTCGGGGTCAATGTCCCCACCTGAGCAGTGGCAGTGATGGATATGACCATCATGAAGTGCCCATGCAGCTCCAGGCCTGATGGCCCTCTGTGACCAAGGCTGCAGCTGACCGTTGAGCACGCTCAGCATGGTTATCTGTGCACAGCGCTGAGAGAAGAGGGTGCTGGCTCCGCGTCTGTGTGCACACATGGGGCCGGGCAGAGCATTTCTAATGTGCTCTGGGGAGCAGAGTTCTCAAATACCCCAGAAATAGCAGGGTCTGCTCTGTGGGTTTCTACAAGGGGCCTCGGTGTCGGGAAACGGAAGGGATGATGGTCACCTGGAAACCAGGGGTGCACGTAGCACCGTTCCCAACAGCCATGGCCCACGGTGCTCACTACACACCACGAAGTCACCCTGACCCGAAACTCCACGCGTCACACTAACAGGATCATCCCAGAGCGAGGTGTCCTGCCCCCTACTTCAGCCCTGATCTCCTCATGAGTCCCGGGTTAATCCTGTAATCACCAGCCTGCTGTGCGAGCTCTGCCTGCTGTGTGTGGGAAAGAGCCCCTGCAGTACGGGATTCGAGGAGGATCTTTACTTTAGAAGGAAGACCTAGCCGAGGAGTAGACCAAGGCTGGCAGCGCCAACATTGCCCAGGTGAAGGCCAAGGAAAGGCATTTGTGGGAAGATTCCTAAGGCCGCACAAGACAAGACAAGCCCAGCCCCTGTCCTGGGGGCTATGAAGGCAGAATATTCATGAGTAACACTGAGAACAGGGTCCCAGACCAAAGCCTGCTGTCGCAAAGGATGCAGTAAAGATGAACTTGAAAAATGAGAAAATGACCTCATATAACAGTCCTTGGGACGTCATGGGGCCTGCCTGAGTAGATGAAGATTAATGATCCCGCCCAGGACAGAACTCCGCTATCGCCGCCTTTGGGAAACCTGCTACTCAGAAACAACACCTGAGCAAGACAGACAGCACAGCGAGGCTGAACCGGCACCGGGAAGGAGGCTCGGCGTGTAACCGCCGGGACCAGGAGGACAAACGGAAGTACCTGAGTACCGCCAGTGAGCTAGAAGATGAGCACGGTGCTTCCGAGTCCGGGAGAAGCCGCGTGTGCCTCTAAGTCCACTGCTAAGAGGAAACCCTGCATCTCCGCGCAGACTTCTGCCGTGCCACTGGGAAAAGAAAGCGGCACAGTGAGTGCTCTGCAGCCTTCGACAAGACCCAGAGCCGGTGGCAAGGAAGGTTTGGACGCTGCAGGAAACTCTTCGAGCCGTGTTCCGCTGTTGCTCTGAATCTGGCCCTGGTAAATATTAATTTGTTTAAAAAGGTGAAAACGAAGGAAGATAATGAAGTTTCAGAGCTCCAGAGCTCTGAGTCCCACATGATGACGCAGCAGAAAAGCTGAACAAGTAGAGAACTGGAAACTCCCCGACCTCACCCGCTCTCACACCGGTGACGTGCCTGTCAGGATGACACAGGTGATGCTGGAAGCAGAGAGAGGACGAGAGCTGCAGTCACATTAAGGTCTCAAAGGGTCCCCCAACGTCAGCCAGGGATGCTCCGCAAAGGCACCCTGCTGCCTCCGCTGGCCTCGGGCGAAGGGGAGGAGGGTGAAGTTCTTGCGCTTTCTTTCTCTGCCCCAGGCTGCAGCTCCATTCAGGAAAGGAAACAAGTTCATTTCTTCTACGACTTCTACCCACAACACACAGGGTGGTTCTGTCAGCAGACGGTTACCCAAATAACACTGACTCCATGGGAAGCTCGGACACAAATAATGGAAGTTAAAGGAACCGAGGCTCTTCTAACACCACTTCTTGGCATAGCCTGAGCTCATGCCCCTCCCAAACGACCAGGGTGCACCCGCATGAGCCATGTGAAGACTGAAAGGAGGGTGAAGAGCCAAAGAGCTTGGTCCAGCTGCTGCGACAAAAGCCAGATAAATCTGGAGCATGGCTGAAATTTTAGAATGACTTGTAATGCAAGGGTAGTGTGACCACTAATCCTGATGGGTCAACCTCATTGGATTAAGAAACGCCTAGCAGATTAGCAGAGCACACTTCTGGGTGTGTCTGGGTGGTTATGGAGGTGTGACCTTGAGTATACGATGTGAGGTCACTCACCCCTTCTTTCTGGCACTGCTCCCCTACTCTGCTTCCCGGCCACCATGAACTGAGCAGCTCTGTTCCACCACACCCTTTGGCCATGATGTTCCTGCCTTGGAGCCAGCCAGCCATGGACTGAACCCCCACAAACTGTGAGCTAATAAACCTCCCCTCCTTTGAGTTGTGGGGTTGGGTATTCGATCTCGGCAATGGGAAAGCTGACTAATAAACTATGGAAATAAACAAATAAAAACAGTGCATAATGGAGAGAGAAGATAAATTTTTGAGGAAGATATTTCTGTGGAGCCTGTGAGTGGAAACACACAGTTTACAAGGTGAGGGCTCGCATGCATTTGGGGGACATTTGTTATCAGCTGCCAGGAATGAGGACCCACTGCCTGAGGCCTCTGTGTCATCCAGCAGCAGTCATTCCAGTCTGCTGCCATCTCTCTGGGGTTCTCATCATTTTACCCGAGAAAAGCGCAGGGCAAGTTAAGCTTGGTTAGAATGGTTTAAGACAAATATTCAATGGACTTGTTATAAAAATTAAGAGAGAAGGGACAGGCAAGCAGATTACACAGGCACCATCCTCATGAGGAGAAATGGTTTACATTTTACTGACAATCCACAGCTGATTACTTGGTCTTAAAGCAGCAGGGAGAAACTACGCTGGCACAAGGCAACTGATGTCCAGCTGGATGCTCTGAATTTGTGAGGTGAAAGGAACCACTAAGATGGGGTCAGCTACTTAAATCTAGTGACACAGTAGCTATCACAGTTAGCCACCCTAGATGACAGTGTGCAATACATAAATGTATGATTCTTCAAGACAAACTGGTACGTGTGTGACTAATACATCAGTGACAGCTACTTTGTTTAATATGAACTTTATAGAGGTACACACAAAATTAAAATAATTTACGGAGGGTTTGGCTTTTTAAAATGAAGATAATTGCCTACTGGGTTTGTTAAAATCATCTTTCCCATCAGCCAAAATATATCCAAATTCTATTCCTTTTAAAATAAAGTTATTTGGAAGGGCCCGATCAATTTGAGCTTAGTTGGATATATTTAATGTTTATCTCTAGGTGAAGTCATGCCCTTCCTGAGTTAGAAATACATCAGTATCCTAAGAGATGATTCAGTACTGGTGTGGAAAATACAGTCACGGGCGCCTCCTCCCTCCGAGCAGCAGGCCTGGCCCACTCCTCATTCACTAGGGATTTTCTTGCCAGACGCCGGGAATGTTCATATTCTTAAGGGCAGGACTTCCTTTAGACGGTGAGGAAGACGCTGGAAATCCTCACCAAGCTCACACCTGTACCTGCTGTTAGTGGACAAACTGTGTCCCCAAAAACATTTGATGAAAGCCTTCAGGGGAGCATGGTCCTGCCAACCCCACTATTTCAAACTTCCATAAGAGAATCGGTCTCTCGTGTTAAGTCACTATTTTTAGGAACTTACATTGCACACACCTCTTATTTTGCCACCTTTTGTTGTAGAATAGCAGGATTACCCATTTTATGGCTTAGTTACTGGTTGTATCTGAAACTGTTCCCTTCTCATGAAACCCGGAGGGCTCGGTTACCTGGCCTTTCTCACACTTCTCTCCAGAGAGGCTCTCTGCAGCCGGGACCCTCGTCCTCGTCCTTTAAGCTAGCGGCAGCAAACCCATGGCACACGTGCCATAGCGTGTCGTTTGTGTGTCTGAGAGGTTCGCCGTTGCTGCTCTAGCCCATTCCTTCTCTGTTGTTCTGGGATCCGGGCAAGAACACAAATGGCTGTGTTCTCTTCATTAAGACAATTTGGTGCTGGGTACAAAGAAAAATGAAATATGTTTCCAAATACCTGAGCACAGATCCATCAGAGGAGTTTCCCTGAGCTCCTTTACTTAAATGGACTCGGGCAACCACTGATCACTGTCACACACCTCCGCCGTCACTGGTGCTATTTGCCCCCTTCAGGCTGAGCCGCTGGGGGTCCTGACGGAGCAGAGCCCGGAGCAGCCTCCCCAGGCCCAGACTCCGTGCCATGCGCACAGGCATCGCAGTGTCTCCTGCTCCCCAGCAGAGGACGCGGGTCCAATGCATGCAGACGTAGCTCACTTGAGGGCTTGTTTCTCACCCAAGGTTCCAAGAAGCACCACGGCCACTTCCCACCAAGACTGCCCGAGTCTTCAGGGACATCACCACTGGCTTCCCACACATTACGCCATAAGTCCACAGTCAACACCCTGCAGTTTACACTTGAGTTCGTTTTTGGGTTTTTGTGTTTGTTTTTAAATTTTGTTTTGTCTTTGTTTGGTTTTTGGTTGTGGTTTTTTGTTTTTGAGGTACTCTGGGTTGAACCCAGGGCCTTCATACTGAGCTACACGCCCAGTCCTTTTTTTTTAATTTTGAGACAGGGTCTTGCTAAGTCAATAAGTTGCCCAGGCTGGGCTCGAACATGTGATGCTCCTGCTTCAGCCCCTAGAGTGCTGGGATTCTAGGCGTGTGCCTCCAGGCCCAGCCTGCACCCACTTTTTTAGAAGCTACAAGGGGAGGGGGCGTCACCTTGTTCCACAGCTGCTGGGGCCCTGATGCACGATGTCGTTTATCAGTTGAGCAAAGGAGTGTTCCAATAAACCCAGCTCTGGGCCACGTGGAGAGCCGGCGCGCTGGGAACGTGGTGGTGAACAGACAGCTTCACTCCCGTGGACCTTGCCAGCTTCGATGTCTAAGAAATGCCCTTCCATGGTGGCATGTGTTATTCTTTCTCCTCTTACCTTTGACCTGTGTCTTTTACTACGTTCACATGAAGGCCCGGATTGCAGGAGACCACTCCTGTCACTTACTCCGGATCGAGCTCGTCCCTGCCTGTAGGACTCGAATTCACCTGTCCCTAAAGTCCAGGCAGCTGAGGGCTCAGCCCCCAGAGTGTGTCGCAGTGAACACCCCGTCTGCGTGGGGAGCTCTAGTCTCTGCCCACTTCCATTTGCACTGCTAAGCAACACCGCGTACCCCACTGCTGTTCCGCATTCTGCGCTGACAGCCAGAGACACCTACAAAGCCACTTCCCACGCGTGGGTATTTTTAGGTTTCGTTTGTGAGCTGCTGGCACAAAGTGTACGTTTTGCACTTGTCCAGAACTTATCTTTAAACCTGGCAGACAGATGGCAACACTTTTCCCACTGGTTCCAGGACCCCTGGACTGCTCCATGGGGCCACCAGGGGTGTTGCTGTGAAGGGACCCGCGGCCCTCAGCCCTGCTCACAGAAGGTGACACTCAGAGCCCAGGCCAGCCACGGGCTTCCTGCGTCCCCTGCAGGTCTGAGCCATCAACACGCCACGTGCCTCAGTCTACCTCTTTATAAACAGAGATTTGACTGAATCATATTGGTCCCCTGTGCATCTACAATTTATATGATATCCAACCTAGGTGCCTCGAGGAAAGTTCTCACCTCCTGGTGACTCGGCCTTCTTCTACCAACTGATATTGAAAATGGAAGCAAAGAAACAAACTGATGAACCTAAATACGGAGCCAGGGAGCTGAAAGTGTGTAGAGGAGTCCTCAAAACATGGAGGGTAGAGAATAAAAAGGTGGGCCTGGCGCCCAGCTCTTATTTCAGCTTCACCCCATCCTCCTGGTGACTTCCTAGGAGCCATCTGTGAGGCATGAAGAAGCTGCCACCAGGGCTCACAGTCAGGGCACCAGGGGCTGGGGACAGCACAGGTCTTGAAAGTCGCGACCTCAGAAACGATGAGTGACAACAAAAGACACAGTTCAGAGAAGGACGGGCGGTCATGTGGGACTTGGACAGGAGCGGGGACTGTGGCCCGAGGCCACCCCACGGCGCTCCATCTTCCAGCGAGAGTGGGTAAGCGGAACCCGGAAGCACAGCCAGAATCGCACTTTCCTAGTTCGTATTTAGGTTACTTATTTATATCTTGTCCTGTTCCCCAAAAGGGTTTAAGGCAGTTTACAAAGACTCATAAATGCAGCAAGTTTAAATAAACTTCCAAAAGAAAAAGATAAGGCAGAGGAAATATAAAATTAGGTCTATGGTTTCAGCTCAGGTCTGCTAGCCCTGCAGGGAAACACTTGCTTACAGGTTTTCAAGTTGCTGAGACCCAGCACCATGGAAGGAAGCAGTGCTCAGCACGGTCCTTGGCACACAGAGACACACAGTAACTGCTAGTCAGGCTCTTGTTATTTGTTACTATCGCCCAAAGTTAGCTTCTTCACTGATTAGCTCCCAAAATGAACATTAATCCTATCCCTGTGGAAATGCCCCTTCTCTGCCCAAATCACCCTCCTCACCCACTCCTTTTGCTCCCTGTGCCCTCTAACCGTACAACATGATAAAAACACACAAAGACTCCAGGATCTGGAAGTCGGGATCTGTGCTGCTGGTAACGTAACCAGTTCTTAGCATGAGGTCAGCAACATTCCTTATCTCTTCCCCCGGTGTCATTTTCCCACCTCTTTCCTTCTGTACTGCATGGCCCCGTGTGTAGCATTCCTTAAAGTCTGGTCTATACCAATATAAAAGACTTCCTGTTTTCATACCATGCTGTTTTGATTACTGCAACTTTCTAGTATATTTTGAAGTCAAGCAGTGGGATGCCTCTAGTTTTTTCTTTTTTCTGAAGATTGCGTTGGCCACTTGGGGTCTCTTGTGTTTGCATTAGGATTGCTTTTTCTTGTTCTGTGAAGGATGCCATTGGTGCTTTGATGGGACCTGCATTGTATATGTAAATCTCTGGATAACTTAAGACATTTTCACAACATTAATTATTCTAATTCATGAACATGGGAAAACATTTTTTGTGTGTTCTTCAATTTCTTTCATCAGAGTTTTATAATTTTCATTTGGAAAATAATGAAGTCCCAGAAATAATGTCATGCATTTATAGCTAATTTACTTTCCACAAAGGGGCCAGAAAGGGGCCTCTTCAATAAATGGTGTCAGGAAAACTGAATAGTCACAGAAAGAACATTAAACTTTGACCCCCATCTCCCACCTCACACAAAACTAAACTCAAAATTGATCAAAAAATCTAAACGTGAGGCCTGCACCTACCGAGATATTAGAGTAAAACGTAGCAGAAACATTTACAGAAATTAGTGTAGGTAATAATTCTTAATAAGACCCCAAATCACAGGAAACAAAAGCAAAAATAGACAAATAGGATTATATCAAACTGCAAAGTTTCTGCACACTGAAGAAAACAATCAATAAAATGAAGACAGCAACTACAGAGCAAGAGAAAATATTTGCAAATATGTATCTGACAGAGGACTCATATCCAGAGTATATAAGCAACTCGAAAAATTCAATAACCAAAACACAAGTAATCCAATTAAAAACAAAGGAACAATATGAATACACAGGTCTCAAAAGAAGAAATCCAAAGGGCAACACCTTCACGAAAACTGCAGCATCTTTCTCCATCAGGAAAATGGAAATTGGACCACAGCACGCTACTGTCCACCCCAGAAGGGCTCTCACCGAAGTAAGGCTGTCAGGATGTGGAGGAAGGACGCTCTCATAACCTGCGGGTGGAATGTGGGTTAGCACAGCTGCTGTGGAGGACGCAGGGAGGCTCCTCCTAAAGCTAAAACAGCCAGCGCGGGGCCCGGCTAGCACATTTCTGTGTGCATCCAGAGGAAAGTGTGCCAAAGAGACCCCTCCACGCCCGTGTTTCCTGCTCTGCTGTTCGCAGCTCCTAAGATACGGAACCAACCTAGATGCCCATCAACAGATGACCAGATGGAGAAGACGTGGAACACACACACACACACACACACACACGCTAGAATATTATTCAGTCATAAAAAGAATGGCAGTCTATCACTGCAGGAAAATGGACAGAATTAGAGGACATTATATTAAGTGAAATAAGCCAGACACAGAAAAATACTGCATGCTCTCTTACACCTATGGATACTAAAGAGAGTTCACATGAAGGTGTGGCTCTGGGCTTTGAATGCCAGCCCCTTGCAGTGTCCTGGCTCTTGGCATTACAGACTCAGGGCCACAGGCCAACATGGGGACCCTCCGAGTGCAGCCCAATGGGGAGCCGGACACCCAGGCAAGGCCTGGGCTGGAACCGAGCTGGGTACAGGGGTGGTGGCAGGAAGGGACCCTCATCCTGCTCTGCTACCCTCAGGGTGACAGGAGGGGCAGACTTCTCACACTGTGTCACCTAGAGGTGCCAGACAGAGCCCCCGGAGCAGCTGAGGCAGGACCGCCTGTGGCAGGCCGCGCTCAAACCCGGCTCTCTGGGTGACTCCAGGGCATCCAGGACACCTCGGCTGTCACAGCCAGAGCTTAGCCAACAATTCCTGTCCTTCCACAAAATGGGGACATGCAGGAGGAGCTGCAGACCCCATTGGCGGCCTCCCAGGTCCAGGGTCTCAGGGGTCAGCCATGCCTGGGTCCCACCCAGTCTTCCCCTCCGGTGTGACTCTCCCAACCTGGCCTCAGCACCGGAAGCAGGGGACCCAGCAGCCCCGCTCACCACCTCTTGTGGCTGTCCTGTGGGGGCGGGGAGGTTGGCCTCCTTCCTCTCTCTCTCACTGAGACTCCAACTTCAGCACAAAGTGAAAATGGAAGCGCCCCATGCGCGCTTCAGGGAGCAGTGCTCAACACCACACTGGCGCGAGCTCAGAGCCTGTGCTCCCGGTCAGGGCCGGCCACAGTGTCCGGAAAACCTATCTCTGCACACTTGGCGTCAGTGGCCCCAGAATGTGTGTCTTAGGGACCTGTGGCACCAACGCCCTGGGCTTCACGTGCGCCCTGCAGGCCAGTGCTCTCTCAGGACACAGCCCAGAGCTTGGTACCGACAGCCCCTCACTCCTGCACCCTGGGTCACAGGGGCCTCAGCCAGGTGTGCACATCAGGCGTGCGGACAGACACCCATCTTGGTCACTTAGCCAGGAACACCCTCCCGGTCACCACTCATGGGCAAGGGCAGAAACGAGTCCCACGTATACCAAGGATCCCTTCACATGGTCATGACTCGAACAGCCTGAGATGCGGAGAAATTTTACCTAAACAAGTCTCAGCTGCTATGCCATTTAGCCACAGATTTTCATAACTTCTATCTTCTTTTCCCTTTTTCTCTTTCACTCTTTCACATTATGTTTCCGATGCCCCCAGTGCACACAAAGGAAGAACAGTGTTCACTGGTGCACCAAAAACAACCTTAGCTAGCTTCCCCCAAACACACTACGCACAAAAACTACAGGATGCAACAGAAATTCCACAACCACTTCCACTGGAACCAGGGGCCCTCGGGGTGCAGATCCGTGAACGTGTAGTTTAATGGCTACTGCCGCCCACAAGGTCAGGTCCAAATCAACCTTCACGTCCTGCTGCGGTGGGGAAGGAGGAGAAAGAAACTCGCTCCCACGGCAATAAGATAAAACACAGGTAAAGCAAATGATGTTCTTCCGTAATGCTACAGACAGCAACAGAAGCAAGGAAACACCGACCTGACTCCCAGGTAGGAAAGATGCCTCCCTGAGTGAGCAGAAATGGGAGCCTGTTCCACCTTCCAGGGAGTGCGGTCAGAGGGCGCCGGCTGTGCCTTCGCCCGCAGAGTGGGAGAGCCCTGGATGACAGCGGGGCCTGCGGCATGGAGTGGATCTGGCACCCCCAAGGTGAAAAGCAAATCGCTTGACTGGATCAACCAGTCGATTGGTCAGTCTCTCCCCTCCAGAAGGGGAAGTGGACTGAAAGTGGCCTGGAGCGTTACAAAGCAGGAGCATCTATACCGCCTCACACACCCACCCTAGGACTTCGCTGGAGTTCGATGTAACAGCAGCCCCACAATGCCTGACACCAGTGCCCATCACTCCCCAGGCCCACTACTGCCCAGATCCAGGAGGCGGGGGTGGTATGGGAGGCCGGGGTTTTCCCCCAAACAAAGATGAACGCAATTGAGGGAAAAGTGCTACTTGGCCCACTCAGCTGAACTGCAGGGCACATCTGCATGGTCAGCCCTCGCCTCCTCCTCGTGACCTCACACCCTAGACGTGAGCAGATCATCACTCCGTCACCGCTGCTGTACTATACACAGCACCCAGTACACAACAGAAAGTTATGGAATGCGGAAGGAAGTAGGAAACGAGACCCCTTGTCAAAACAGTCGGTAAAAGCTGACCTACAGATGATCCAGTCATTGGAATTAGAAGCCAAGAACTTTAAATCAACCTTAAATACGTTAAAGAATTTATAAGAAAATGTGGATATGATGTGAATATAGGATATTTTAGAAGAGGAATTGAAACTGAAAAATCAAAATTCTAGAGCTAAAAAATAAAATATCTGGACCAAATCTTCACTGACCAGTTTAAAAGCAAATGGAACACTGCATGTGGGAGGATGTGCAATGGCGGGAGCTGCTCCCAAGCAGGCAGCCCTGTCCCCTGCGGTAGGACCTGCCCTCTCCTCCTGAGGAGGTAGAGACCACTCCTGTGCTCCTTGACATCCGTGCTTCACATCCTGTTTCCACTGAGAAAATGCAGCAGCGGTTATGAGGCTGGACCTCCATGTTAGGCCACCCCTAAAGGACTGACATTCTTTCAGGAGCCTTCCTGGAACAAGTGACACCGGAGAGTGCCGTGCCAGTAGGAGCCCAGGGTGAATGCCGCATGGAGGAGCGGCTTGGCCATCTCCCTGCCCCAGGCAGGCTTGGCTTCCAACCAGCCCCTCCTGAAGACAGCTCTACTCGTGAATTTAGGTGCAACCAGCAAGAACTGAGCAGTAGGCCCACAGATGTGTGACAAATAACAGTATGCTCTGTTCTAAACCAGGTGTTCTAAACCAAGGTTGGGTGTGATTTATAACAGCAGTAGATAACTAATGCAATGCACAAGAAAAGATCAGCAAGCTTAACTGTGGATCAATAAGTCACTGAGCTGAAGCAGAAAGAAAAAAAGTTGGTGAGGACAAACAAGACATCAGTGACCTATGGGATAATCACAGAGAGCAGCTCACATACAACTAGAGCCGCAAACGCAGTAGAGAAAATAGGGCCAAGATATATTGGAGAAAACACTGGCTGAGAAACCCTTACACCTACAAATCCAAGAAGCTGGAGAATCCCAACTAGAACAGTACAAAGAAAACCATGTCTGAGAAATCATAGTCAACTGCTAAAAAATGGAGAAAAGTCTCAAAAGCTGCTAAGGGGGTGGGAGAAACCACATGAACACTGCATAGAGCTAGACAGTTTAGAGAAGAAAAATTAACTTCTCATCAGAAACAAGGGAAGTCAAAGGCTGCAGAAAGATATCAAATGGGAACCATGGCAGCAAACCACACACGCCTGTCCCACGTCCACACAGAAGCAGTTTTTACACGTCAGACTTCCTAAGGAGTAACAGGGATGACTTACATAGGTAAAGGTCACTTGTTTGTGCCTGGTAGTACAGTTTGATGAGCGGACAAGCACATAGAGAGGTAGCTGCCACGATCAAAGGCCACCAGCCTCTGAGCCCCCGGGGCCCTCTGTGGTCAGTTGCCATGCTCACTAGCACCCCAGCCCGGCCCACTTTCTGTCCCGCTCTCTGGCTTTCCGCAGTGTCGCATAAGTGGGACCAGGTGCAGCCTTAGTCTATTCAGGCTGCTGTGCCGCACAGGAAGGCTTACTCAGCACAGGAAGTTATTTCTCACAGTTAGGGGAGGCTGAGCGGGCCAGGCTCGAGCTGCGGGAGACTTGGCATCTGCAAAGACCGGCCTCTTCATGGATCAATGTCTTTCCCATCTGGGCTCATGTGGTCTGAGGGGCAGAGAGGTCTCGTCTCTCTCTCTGCTATGGGGTGCTGAGCCTGTGCACGACAGCTGTACCTTGTAACACAACCACTCCTCAAGGCCCTCACCACCCAGACCTGTCACGATGGGGACTCAGTTTCCACATGTGAGTGTGGGGGAGGGATGACATTCAGGCTGCAGTATATTATGGGCAGTCTCATGTTTGGTTCTCTTTTATCATAATGCATATAATATGCATGCATGTTGGTGCATCTATCATTCATTTTTTTCTCATTTATTTTACTGTATGCATTCATTATAATCTGTCCATTTGCCTGTCAATGATAATTTGGATTGCTTCTACTTTTTAGCAATTGTCTTAGTTACTTTTTTGTTGCTGGGACAAAATATGTGACACTCACCATTAAAGGAGGAAAGGTTTATTTCAGCTCATAGTTTGTAGAGGTTTTAGTCCATAATCGGCTGGCTCCAAGGCAGGGTGGCACATGGCAGAGAGGCATCGCAGAGGAGAAACAGTCCATGGCAGGGCAGGCAGGAAGCAGCACCAGCCTACCTTCCTTTCACTTAATCCCCGCCAAGCTACCAGCCTTTAGGATAGTGCCACCCACACCCAGGATGGGGCTTCCATTATCCACACTTAGATCTATGCTAAAGCAATCAGTGAATTAATTTGGTACCACACACCCTTGATCCCAGCATCACCCACCCTAGATCCAGCCACCTCCAACAAGCCCCAGCCATGAGCACATGAGGCTGTGCGGGCACATTTTTAGTTCCCCGGAGCAGAGGCACCAAGCTCTGAGACCTCCTCTTGCTCACTTACAGCAGCTCTATTTTAGCTACTATAACAGATATGCATGGCAGATCACTTTCCAGAAGAGAGATTTGTAAAACCCTTTGCTGCCAGCGAGAGGTGATAGCACAAGCCTGGAATCCCTGCCCTCTAGGAGGTGGAGACAGGGCATCACAAGTTCAAGCTCAGAATGGACAATTTAGGGACTGATTCTGTCTTAAAATTCAAAAATTAATTAAAAAAAAAAAGACTGGGGATGTAGCTCAGTGCAAAGGCCTAGGGTCAACCCCCAGTATCACTAAAAAACAAACAGCAACAACAACAACAAAAATTTGCTTCAAGACAGGATGCAGTTCTTGCTTCATTTCACATAAAGTGCTGCATGACCTGGAAACGGCTGCAGCTCCGAGCAGGAGGTGCGGTAATAAAGGGACATTTACATTCAACACGCATCACAGTGAATCCCTTCAGGTCCCCCCTTCTCTTGAAACACACTCATCGCATCGTCCTTGCCACTTTCTGAAGCAGCTCTGGAGTCCTCTTTCCTGAGAGTCTTTATGAGGTGGGATCAAAAATGCAATGAATGCTCCTGCTGAGTGCCGTCCAATGGAAAGACAGGTCATAAAAACACGACACTGCGTCCTCATCCACCCCACTGACCGTGTGACTTCCAGCTTTTCCCCAAGGTCACAGTGACCATGAACAGGCAATGTTTCCAATTGATTCAGGACATAGAGGCAGCCACAACAGCACAATAAAGACACTCAGGAAAGAGGACTCCAGAGCTGCTTTATGAAGTGGCAAGGATGATGGGATCCAGGTTTGAGGCAGGGGAGAAGTTTTTGAGGGGATTAATGGCAATGTGTCTTTTAATATAGTAATTTTTTAATTTAAACATTCACCACGTTTTTCAATCACGACTTGGATTTTTACTTTTAATCAGCTCTTTTTTGCTGTTAGACAATGCTTGGTCTTAGCGTGTTGCACAAACACTGCGCTGACCCAGCCCCACCTCCTCCCATGTGGTCCCATCACACAATCATGACCAGACCCCACACGCCCCTGAGCAGGTGCGCCACGTGCGGCCGGGCTCCCACACTGTCCCCACACTTGCGTTTCCTTGGGCCACTCGTAATGCACCCCTAGACCCAGCCTCCTGCAGTTCTCCTCCCCAGCCACACACCATTCTCTTCAAACAGCTCTGCGAAGCTTCGTGTCACCCAAGAAATGTGTTTAGAGTCAGAACATTACAGTCAGGTCCTGCAGCGTATGCAGAATATATCACCCCTGAGTTTTAGCCAAAAAACATAACTGTGCTGAAGTCCTATTACTGATGTCGCAGTTCCAGAAGAAAACAAGCATCTTTCCTCTTTCAGCTCAACTTGGTCACTGTGAGTTTTCCCCCACCAGAGTCCTGTCACAGCCTGACACCCCGGACGGTCACAGACTTCCCTCCCCTTTCTCTCCCGTGGTAGCTCACTCACCGGATGAGGTTCCGCAGGAGGACGGGCTGGAGCTCAGCCCTGGGTTCCCCTCCCCTGGCCTCACCAGAAATAATCACCAGCCGTCCTATGTGTCACTTGGCCCAGAGGCCACCGTGGACAGTGTGACCTAGAACCCCACTCCTAGAGTCAGGAAGGAGACATCAGCCAGCCACCTGAGGGCCACTGCTTCCTCCCTCCCCAGGCCCCAGGAGGGGCCATCACACTCCCGTGCCCCACAGCCCCATGTCACTACATGGAGTTTAAAGTGGAGTCTGACTCGTGCTTCCCACAGAGGGCAGGTGACAAGAGACAGTTTTGTGGGCCCGCGCCTCCCAGACCTCCTCTCCACGTCTCCCTCAAGTTCCCTCCGTGGTGCACATAACTAGGAGGAAAGTAGACACCTGAAGGAGAACACAAGAGTAGGTGAAAGAAGCACAAACAGCAATGCCACCGAAGAGGACAGCAAACAATATTTTCTAGAAGCCACATGCTTCAGGTGAGTGTCCTGCATCTGAAGCGCATGGGCTGCGGTGCTCTGTGTTTTGAGTTCCACCAGAGTTATGCGTGTGTAACGAGGCACCCCGGGCCAGACCCGAGTCTAAACAGGAAATGCAGTCACATTCATGTGCCCCTCCTACCAGCACCTGAAGATAATTTTACACAATATTTTTAATAATTTTGTGTGTGAAACAATGTTTTACAACATGGAATTTTCTCCTAGTGGCATTGTGTCAGTGTTCAAAAATTTTTGGATTTTGCAGGATTTCAGATTTCAGATTCTGAGATTAGGGATACAGTAAGATTCCAACTTATCAGCAGGTTCCCTGTGGGAGAAATGTTTGTAGTCTGACAAAGTGAGCCTTACACAGCACACCTGTGAAAGTTCACAGCATGAGTGTTTATGAGTGGGGGCTTCCTGTATTCAGCCTGCATATACCATCTGAAACAGAACTAAAGACATGGATAAATGATTTAAAGCAGGCCTGATGAATGTGTTTGAGGTGATAAGGGACAGATACTACAGGAAATAAGGCTGTTTAAATGTTCATATTGCCCAAGGTTATCTACATATTCAATGCAACCCTGTCAAAATTTAAATATATATATATATATATATATATATATATATATATATATATACCAAAAAAAAAATCCTAAAATCCATATGCAACCACAAAAGATCTCAAAAAAAAAAAAAAAAAACAAAGAAATCTTGAACAAAAACAAGAAAGGAGGCTCCATACTCTGATTTCAAAATATACTACAAAGCTACAATAATTAACACAATATGGTACTGACACAAAAGCAGACCTACATCAAAGGAACAAAATAATGAGCCTAGAAGTTAACCCACCTGCCTATGCCACTGATCTCAAAGGTGCCAAGGGCACGGGCATCAGGAACATGTCGAGAGGAAAGTTCACCCCGAAACATGACATGCAAAGGAGCATAGATCCTTATCTTACAGAATACACAACAATCAGCTCAAAATGCATTACAGTCCTAAATATGAGAAAAATATCCATAAACCATATATTCGGTAAGGGGTTAATATCCAAAATATAAGGAATGCCCATCACTCTATAGCAAAAACAAAAATTAAAAATGGGCAAAGGGACTGGGAATGTAACTCAGTGGTAGAACATGTGCTTAGCATGCATGAGACAGACCCTGGGTTCAATCCCCAGTGCTACCAAACAGACAAATAAGAACCAAAAACAGGCAAAGGAGTTAAATATTTCAGAAAATACACACACACATGTCCAAACAGGCATATAAAAGATGTTCAACATCACTAATCAAAGAAATACTGATCAAAACCTCACTGATACCTCATTTTATACACTTTATATGGCTATTAGGAGGGGGCGGAGGAGGGAGAGGGGAAGGGAGCGAAGTGGAGAAAGGGACCTGCGCACCGCTGTTAAGACGATGCCATCACTACAGAAATAGTACGAAGTTGCCTCCAAAAATGGAAACCAGCTCTCCACAGGGCCCAGCAGTGGCACTTCCGGGTTTACGCCACAGAGAGCCGGGACCGGGACCGCTGGCAGCACTGCTGCTTCCCTGCTGCATCGTCCACAGCAGCCGAGCGTTCAGACCTCTGCTCCCTGCAGAGCACGGAGGGGGAGGCCGGGCGTGACTTCCGAGTCCGGAGTCCTCCCGAGAGACAGCCCACCAGCGTGCATGCAAGTGTGGAACGTGGCTCCGTGGACCGCGGGCTGAAAGGACAAGCTGTGGACACGCTGGAGGCACGTGACCCGGTCTGAGCTCAAAGCCGGACAAAGGGCGGGTGGGAAAAGGGGTGCAGCCCTGGAGCAGCCCCCAGAGTCGGGGCTCTCAGGAGCCAGAGCTCCAACATCTGGCACAGAGAAGATGATGTCCCGTGTTCACGGCTTCTCACAGCCCCATGTCCAGAGGGAGCTGGGCACTGCTGAGTGAACTCCTGGCTGCAAGGGCTCACTTGGGCTGATGACGATGCCCGCCAAAGTAACAGAAAACGACCTCAAAGTGGCATCAGCCTGAGAGGACTCAGCAGCTCGCGCGGTCACTGTGTGGGAGTGACTGAAGACACCGAGCCCCAGTCACACATCTCCAGAGCAGGGCCCTCGCCTCTGACAACCGCCACCTACGGCTGCGAGGGCGGTGTCTCGGATCCACGCGTACACGCGTGCTTCTCTCCAGCCGTGGAGTTGCTCCTGGAAGCCCCGCAGACACCCACTCACGGCTCCCAGCCAGAAGCCAGTTCCCGGCTAGCGAAGACGACTGAATTTCTGAGAGCGAGGGAGGCCGGCAGTCCTCCGGGGGCAGTGCCGCAGAATCACCCAGAGCGCTGGGCAAGACCCGTCAGAGCCCAACCCGGCTCCTCTCGTCCTCCCAGCACAGGGCCCATGAGCCTGCGTGCTCCCCTCCAGCTGACGCTGGTGCCCTCGAGAGCCACGATTTGGACCACTGAGGACGACATTGCTGGTACAGACTTAGCCCTCCCTGGAGCACACAGCTGGGCAAGGATGGATACACAGCTGTGGTCCCCTAAAACGTCCACACCTTCCCTGACACTCCTTCCAAAGGCAGAACCTCCCTCCTCCCCCTCAGTATTCCCGGACTTAGCCGCTCCCTTCTAGCAAACAGTGAAGTGACATATGGACAGAACTGCGGCTGTCAGAGACACTGGGCTCCCTCCCAGCCTCCCTCTCCCACTCTCTGTCATCACTCCCTCCAGAAGCCTGTGCCATGTCTTGAGGACATCAGGATGTTCCCCGAGGCAGGGCGGCAGCAGGTCTGATGGCTCCAGCCACCAGATGACCACAGGTGACCTTCCATCCCTGGGCAAGGTCATGAGGCTTCCTGAGCCAGAACCTCCCGCTCGTCCGCCCCCGAAATCCTCAATGGAGGGAAAGCGAAGCCGGGGTGGCTGCACTGTGGTTCAGGAGGGGCATGCGACGGGGGAGGCTGAGGACCATGTGAGTGCGGCTACACGGAGCTGGACTCCAAGGTGGGCTGAGCCGAGCGCTGAGAACAGACTCAGGGACATCAGCCCACGCCTCTCCCTCGGGCTGCGGGTTGCAAGCGAACCTCCCGGTCTCCACTGGCAACAGGACCCCACCTGTGGAGCTGTAAGATGATGGAGGTTACTGCTTACAAACCATAAATCCAGGGCCAGTGGTTAGGCAGCAAGAGAGAACGACACAGGGAGGGAGAAACAGGTGCAAGGGCCATCATGAGCGACCAGCGGCATCAGCAGCCCTGCTCTGGCTCACACAGCTGTTGTGTAAGAACAAGCACACCAGGGACCCAAAGACCCCACTGCGGTGTCCAGACCCACAGGACCTGGTAGGCTTTCAGGACCCAAGAAGCCCTCGGAGCATTGGTCGGGCTCACTCTATGCCCCTCTCCGCCTCCGTGCTCGTCCCCAAACCTCTCTCCCTTATTCTCCTCTGTCCCCCCTCAGGCTCCTCAAACCCTCTCTTGCTTCGCAGGATGTGGTCAGGGAGGGCAGTGTCAGCACACAGAGAACACCTCAGAGTGCAGAACCCGGGCCACCGCACTGGACACTGCACCAAAGCCAGCGCTGACACTTGTGAGCTGCTGCTCCACATCACGGCCACCCCACCTGAGCCCCCGCTGTTCACTCGGGGTTCCTGAACTCTGACGTACCTATGCCGGCCTGGGACCCTTAAACATCCTCAGGCCTGGCTCCGGGGGAAGGGCCACCAGACCCCCAGACTCGATGGTCATTTCACAAGCTTCAGTGATTCTAAGGTCTGAGAAAGCAGAACTGCTAGCTCACAACCGTCCTCATCTTGTCTCAGCATCTCCCCATTATGTTTTGAAAAAGCACATTTGGCCACCCTGTCTTATCTCTGTATTCAAAGGGCTGACGAGGCCACCAAGCAACTGTGAGGCAAAGTGTGGCAGTTTCGGGACCCAGAACGTAGCTGCTGCGGCTCCGCGAGGCTGCGGGCACGAGGCTGCCTCAGAGCCATGTCCTGGCTCGTTTACACATCAGAGTCACCTGCAGGCAGCTGTGGGACGCCGTGCCTAGCCGGGCGAGCATGAGCTCAGCGTCTCTGCTGACGGTCAGCCCGCCCAGCTGCTCCAATCTTCAGCCACGTTCAAAACCCGCCTGAGACACATGGACGCCGGGGCAGCGGCCTGGAGCGCACACCGTGCAGAAAACAAGACAGTCACAGCTGCGTTGCCTTTATACTCAGTGTATTTATTTTTGGCCTCAATACAAAACTCAGTTGGGTGAACCAAAGCATGATGTAAGGGACAGAATGGAGATTTTTAATCAGACCTGAGTTTGAACTCCCTGGCTAAGAGGGTCGGGTGAGCATTACTCTGACACAGTGCAGTTCCCTCGCCCATAAAGTGAAAACTGCCAGGGATACAGCTCAGCGGCACAGTGCCAGCCTGGCAAGCACGAGGTCATGAGTTTGATTCCCAGTACCAAAAATAAAATAAAATAAAAATAAATAAAGTGGAAATCGGCTAACTCAAGGGCGTCTGAGAACAGTAAATTCCATGGCATACAGAAAATATGAAAGGCAAGACACACCTTAGACACGGCTAACCCTAACCCTAACCTGCTTCCTTTCTGGGTACAAGTCGTAGTTTAAAGTGTGTGTTATGGTTTAGCAGAGTTCGCCAGATTTCAGGTGTTGAAAACTTAAATCCCAAATTCATATTGGGGTATCTGGATGAGGGACCTGGGGGGTTGATGAGGACTAGGTAAGGTCATGGAGGGCGGTGGCTTGATGGAGTGACGAGATGACCCCTCAGGGACGTCTGCTTTCCCGCCACACAACACCAAGAGCCGCAGCAGACGCCAAGCACACTCGTGGACGTTCTGTGAGACGGGTGAACCTCATTCCTACAAACTTCCCAGGCTGCAGACTGCTGTTACAGCAGCAGAAAAGGACTGACAGAGAGTATTCCAGCTGTGATCGGGTCGAAGCCCCCGCACCCCACAGGATGGGGTGCTGCTGTTGGTCCAGATGACAACTTAAACACCGTTCAGTTAAACAAGAAACAAAGCTGAGGTTCAAGCACTGGGTGTCCAACCCCGAGCTCAAACCTTGCCGTCCCAGTGGATGCCTCCCTCGCAGGCTCCCTCCCTGCTTGTCATGAAACGGAGGCGGATGAGCTACTGGGCAGGGGCGCCAGGGCCCTCGGGGACGTGGGGTGGCACCCTGCTAATTGTCTGGCTCTGTCTCTGCCGATCGCAGCTGGCTCCGTCCCTTCCTTGAAGGACACAGTGAAGGAACACGAGCTCTTGGTTTATAAATCACTCTGTTCTGCATTTACTTTCATTTTGACTAGCATCTGGTCCTTTAAATACACCTGCATTCACCCTGTTTGGTCTTGGTCTTTGGTTTGTTGATTGATACTGTCCTGTTTTCGCTAGTGAGTTAATTATTTTGTTTCCTTATCTTCCTGGTGGCTCTATTAAGGCTTAGATAATAAGAGAAAAGTCAAGAAATCACTTAAAATACTAGTCTTCGTTAATTTATAATTAGGCAATCAGACTGTGCCTTCACTCACTTACTTATAAGTCTCAAACACCTGTGTATCAAACCTTATAGGGGCACCATGGGGAAAAATAAAAACGAAGACAGTACCCATCCATTATTTCAGGTGTGGCATGGTAAGAAAGAGGTAAAACAAGAATCCTATGATGTCGAGAGTATCCGCCCAGTGGGTCTCGTCGATGATGCAGCTGGAATACAACACAGGAAACAGACCAGACTTAAGAGAAGTAGCTCATTGGGAAAGATGACGCAGAACCTCTCACTGATGCACAAATCTATGCCTCCAAGACAGTGTACAAATTGGAGAGCAGAAAGATGGTGCAGAGCATTTGATTTTAGAAAAGAAATGGGGAGGGGAGAGAGGACCGATTAGGAGAGACTATGACGGAAAAATTGCACAGCAAACCACATACCAGACTGAGAAAATGTGTGATTTTCAAAAACAGGATGTGGAGTACAAGCTACATAGGAACTGTAGGCAGTCAACCACTAAGGCATCTCGTCGGCCCCATTCGCACCTGGCAAAGCTTGGGCTTCACATCCAGCGTGAGTTTTCCTCTGAAAGTGTGGACATGACCTATGGAAACTATGCCCTAACAGGAAATAGAGTTGGCAAAATGTCAGAACCTGGGGGACATCACCGCATCACCATGAGTTTTTGCTACACCCAGGAAAGAAGTCGGCCAAGTCGAGAATGTGCACCGAAGAGCTAGAATTCACACATTCGAAGTGAAGAGAAAGCGGGTCCCATGCTCTGATGTTCACAGTGGAAAGCAACTCCCCAAGCTGGAAGGTCTTAACAATGATATCTACAGAGAGCATCAAATCTTGGTCAGGAGCATAAGAAATGTAGTCAAACAAGTGTTGTATGGAAATTTTCCAAAATGTGAATAAATGGGAGAAAAGATGTGAACAGAGCCCTGTGTCAATGTCATCCAGAAGCTTCTGGGTGCACTAGGAATTTATAATCTAGTGTAAATAGGAAATCTCAGAATGAGGAAAAATATGCAGGTTCAGCTTCAGCCTCGTAGGAAACTGAAGCTTGAGGGAAACCGGGAGAAAGGAGGAAGAATAAGAATGAAAGGAGCCACGAAGTGCGGCGCGTGGCCCAGGGAGGAAGGAGTCGCCGCAGCCCTGGGAGTGGCCCCAGCGCCCACTGGCAGGCATGAGTGGGCCGAGGAGGGGGGTGGGGCTCAGTGACCACCCAGCCGTGCCGCTGCCGACTCTGCTCCTTCCGTTCCTTTCCGTCTTCCTGCCACAGAGTTCTTCCCTTGGGGTCCTCGAGGGGGTGACCTTGTGCCTGGCCAACCCCTGCTCCCAAACAGCTCAGACCGAGTTGGAGTCTTTGATTTTACGTCCCAGCTCCTACAGCTCTGTCAACTGACTCAGGGTCCTGTTTGTTTAGGTCCCGAAGGACAAATACAAAGATAAGCATGCCTGTTGGAAATCAGGAAAAAGACTTTGCTGCTCTCCTTTCTCCCGGAGAATTTGCCTTTGCTTGGCATTATAAGCACGGCCTCTTAGAGATGCGCACGCACCCTCTTGAAGACTAGAAGGCAGTGGGTCAGTTGGCCTTGTATCTCCATCATGACCCAGGAATGGCTTTGGGCTCACGCTTTCCATTCTCCTGCCTCAGCCTCCCAGAGTGCTGGGATTACAGGCCTGGGCCACCACCCGCAGCAGGAGATGTCTCTGTAAAATTCGAGCATGCAGAGAGACTGAGACCTATGTCGCTATTCCTCGTGGAGCGTAGGAGCCTGACTGTAGTGGGCTCCTTGCTCCGAGCTGCAAAGCCATGTCCCATCACAGGAAGGTGAGTTTGTTTATTCTCCGGGTAAAATCAGTTGGCCAGCACAGAGGCCACCCCTCTTCCCAAGGAAGGTCTGCGTGAGCTACGAGGGACAAAGGGCGTTGTCGAGTGTGTTTACCCTGCGAACGTGTTTGCAACAGTTGCATCTGCTTGGTTAATGAGAGAGATTCTTTCCCTCTTCACGACATCTCAGTGGAGTGCTTTTGACGTACATCACCTTCCAGTTAATGCTTCTTCAGTAATAAAAGTGTTTTCTTTCTCTATTACCTTTAGGGAGATTTCTAAGCCGGGAAAAGATTTTGTTTTTAATATCTTTCTCCTCCAAGTGCCAGCCATTGTCCTGCTGACTCAGTGAAAATTAACATCTTCAAACTTCAGAACAGCTTCAGAGCACGCTTGGTGACAGAACACCGCTGCCGAGCTTCTGCCCTGGGGAGAGAGGTGACCCTAGGACACGCTTGCTTTGGGAGCGTTGTGCTATCAGATCTCAGCCGTGGACAGTGCTCAGTGCTGTCTTTGTTGCTGGTAGAGGAACATTTCTGAGACTAGTTTTCTTGACTACAGTTGTTGTTTGAGTCTACGTAGATAAAGGTCAGAACGGACCTTAAATTGAGATCCTTCCCTGAAAATAAAAAGATTACAACCTATAGTGTTGGAATGATATCTGGAAATTTTTCCAATTGGAAAAAGGAGCATTTCAGGTATTTTCATTGATAAACAAATGCTGAACATTTGCAGTTTTTATAGTGGAACAGTCATTGTGTTCTACCTGAAATCCTCATCTTTCCATAACAAAACATTTCATGAAAACCACTTGGCAGAATATTTTCTCCTGCTGGCTGCTACAAATCGATAGTAATTGGCCTTTGACAGATAAGTATTTGCTGGTGGAAGTGATGAGTCAAAGATATATGGGAATAGTAAGGTGGCCGGTCCTCATTCTGACCCGTGGACAAAGATGGCCCTGTGGTGACAGACACGCAGGAAGGCTTAGCAGGAGTTAGGAAGGCCAAGCCCCCGTGGTCAGTAACAAGTGTGCTTAGACACGGAATTGTCAGGCTGACTGCAATGCCAAGACCAGCCGTGGATGCCCATGGGTTTCACATCGAAGCCCACTTTACCTGGGAATGAGATTCTGAGGCCCTGCCGTGCGCGTGCAGCAGGGCCCGTGTGTCCATAGGCCACACATTCGCTCTTCCCAATCTCGCCTTGGTCAGACCTGGTGACAGAGGACAGACATCTGGACAAGAGGCCGCTAAGAGGCGACTGCGCCCGGCTATCCTTGAAACACTGATGCGGGCGCGGCAGGAGGGTCGTTGGGGAGCTTTCGCGGGAGAACCGGCTCGCGGGAGCCGCTCGGGGGAGGCTGCGAGGGCGTCGGGCCAGCGGCGCACAGTTAAGTGAAGGGCTCGGCCTGGACAGGGAAGCGTGGAGTTCAGCTGCAGCTACGGAAGCAGAGGAGCACAAACAAGCAAAGCAGAGGACTCATTAGAGGCCATGAAAAGCAGCCATCACTGAGCACTTGTTGTCGTTGTTTTGGGATTTTTTTCATATTAATACTTGTTTACAGTACATAATAATTACACTCCCCATAGGGAGCGGTCCACAGAGGTAACACAACTGCACTCCTTTTTCATCCCCTGGCCTCCCCCATCTCTTGGTCCCCTCCCATTTGAGAAAGATCTACCTCCTGCTTCCTATTATCCATCTTTTATTTTCCTCTTTATATTTTGAGCTTCTCATATAAGCAAAACCATGTGATATTTAAGCTTGTGTGTCTGTCTTATTTCACTTAACATTGTGTCTCAAGGCACATTCATTTTCCTACAAATGACTCAAGTTTATCCTTCATGGCAGAGTAATGCTTCATTGTGTAAACACCACATTTTCCTTATCCATTCATCTATTGATGGACATACAGCCTGCTTCCAAGAGTTAGCTATTATGAGTTGTGCTGCTATAAACATGGGTATGCATGTGTCACTGTAATGTGATGTCTTTAACTCTTTTGGGGACATTCCTAGAAGGGAAATAGCTGGGTCAAAAGGAATTTCTAATTTCAGGTTTTTGAGGACTCTCCATACAGATTTCCATAGTGATTGTACTAGTTTACTTTCCCATCAACAATGTGGAAGAGGGCCGGTGAGATGGCTCAGCGGCGTAAGCGCCTGCCCGGCAAGCGCGAAGGCCCGAGTTCGACTCCTGGAACCCACATACGAAAAAGGGGCCGGTGATATCGCTCAGTGGCACGGATGCCTGCTGGTGCGCGAGGTCCTGAGGTCGACCCCCCCGGTACCCACAAAAAAAAAAAAAAACAATGTGGAAGAGTTCCTTTCTTCCCCATAGCCTCACCAGCATTTGTTATTATTTGATTTCCTGATGATGCTATTCTTTCTGGGGTAAGATGGAATCTCATGTTGTTTTAATTTACATTTCTCTAATGGCTAGTGATGTTAAAATTTTTAATGTATTTATTGGCCATTTGTACTTCTTCTTCTGAGAAATGCCTATTTCAATGACCCATTATTTGATTGGGTCTTTCGTTTTGGGAGAGTATAATTTTTTTTTTTAGTTCTTTATATATTCTAGATATTAGTCTCTGTCCAAGGTGCAGCTGGCAAAATTGTTTCCCATTCTGGTAGTTTCTCTCTTCACTCTGTTGGTGGTTTCCTTTGCTGTGCAGAAGCTACTTAATTTGTATGATCCCATTTGTTGATTCTTGTGTGTGTGTGTTTTGTGTGTGTGTGTGTGTGTGTGTGTTCAGTCACGGCTCTGTTCAGAAAGTCTTTACCTAGACCTATGTGTTTGAGAGCTTTACCTAGTTTATCTTCCAGCAGATTAAGGGATTGTGTTTTAACATTTAGTTCTTTGGTCCATTTAGATTTTAGTTTAGTACACGGTGAGAGAAATGGGTCCAGGCTCGATCTTCTGCATGTGGACAGCCAGTTTAGTCAGCACCACTTATTAAAGAGGCTGCCTTTCCTCCAGCGTGTGTGTTTTTGGCCCCTTTGGCAAAGATCACATAGCTGAATGTGCTGGGGTTGTTTCCACATCCTCTCTTCTGCTCCACTGATCCTCAGGTCTGTTTTTGTGCCAGACCATGCTGTTTTTACCACTGTAGCTTTGTGATATTCAAGTCTAGGATTGTGAGGCTTCCCACTTTCCTCAGAATTGCTTTTGCTATCCTGTGTATCTTCTCATTCCATATGAATTGCCGAATTGTCTTCTCTAGTTTTGTGACGAACGCTATTGATATTTTAATTGAGACTGCATTAAATCTGTATAACGGTTTTGGAAGTATGGCCATTTAGACTATATTTGTTCTTCCTATCCAGGAACAGAGGAGATCTTTCCATTTTCTGATACCCTCTTTGATTTCTTTTTTCAGAGTAATGTAGTTTTCATTGTAGAAGTCTTTCACTTTCTTGGTTAGGTTAATTCCTAAGTATTTAATTTTTATTGATGTTATTGTGAAAGGTATCATTTTCCTCATTTGTGTGTGTGTGTGTGTGTGTGTGGGTACCAGGAGTCGAACTCAGGACCTTGTGCTTGCCGGGCAGGCGCTTATGCCGCTGAGCTATCTCATCAGCCCCCCTAATTTCTTTCTTGGTGAGTTCATTGTTAGTGTACAGGAACACTATTGACCTTTGTATGTTGATTTTGTGTCCTAATACATTACTGAATTTGGTCATTAATTATAGGGGTCTTATGGAGGAATTTTTTGAGTCTCGTATGTACAGGATCATGTCATCTGCAAATAATGATATTTTGATGTCTTCCTGTCCTATATATATCCCTTTTATTTCCTTCTCTTACCTGATTAATCTTGATAATGTTTCAAGTACTATATTCAGCAGGAATGGTGACAGTGAACATCCTTGGCTTGTTTCTCATTTTAGAAAGAAAGTTTTCAGCTTTTCCCATTTAATATGATGTTGGCCATTGGTTTGTCATAGATGGCTTTTATTAGATTGAGATAAGGTCCTTCTGTACCTATTTTCTTCAGTTTTATCATAATGGATGTTGGATTTTTTCAAAGGCATTTTTTGCATCTGTTGAGATCATGTAATTTTTGTCCTTGCTTCTGTTTATGTGATGTGTTTATTGATTTGCGTATGTTGAAACCATCCCTGCATCTCTGGGATGAATCCTACGTGGTCATGGTTTATGATCTTTTTGTTGACTGATTGCATTCTGTTCACCAATATCTTGCTGAGGATTTTTGTGTCTGTGTTTATTGAAGAGATTGGCTTGTAGTTTTCTTTTTTGGTTGGGTCCTTATCTGGTTTTGGAATCAGGGTAATGTTAGCTTCCAGGAATAACTTTGGGAGTACTCCTTCCCTTCCAATTTCATGGAAGACATTGAGGAGTGTTGGTGTTAGATCTTCTCTGAAGTTCTTGTAGAATTCAGCAGTGAATCTATCCAATCCTGGTCTTTTCTTAGTTGGTAGGGGATTTTTTTTTTTAATTACTGCTTCAATTTCATTGCCTGTTATTGGATTATTCAGGGTTTTAGATCTTCTTGGTTCAGTTTTGGTAATTCATATGTGTCTAAGAATCTATCCATTTCTTGTGGATTCTCCAATTTACTGGAGCACAAGTTTGCAAAGTAGTTATTGATAATCTTCTGAATTTTGGCAGTATCTATTGTTATTTCACCTTTTGCATTTCTAATTTTGTCGATTTGGGTCTTTTCTTTCCTTTTTTGGTAAGATTGGATAAGGGAAAGCAGCTGCTCAGAGACAGCAATACAGAACAGGTGACAAGAGTCAGGCACACGCTGGCAACGTGAGGTCACAGGACAGCACGGGGGCAGGAGCCAGCCTGTCCCATGTGAGAGCGCAGGCCACAAACCGCTCAGAGGAAAGGGACGTCAGGAACGCGTCCCAACACAAGTCTGCAGAGGCCAGGGAAGCTGCAGGCACCAGGACTTTACACAAAGTCCCTGCAAGGCCACAGTAAAGGGACAGAGTCACAGTGAGGCTGCTGGATGCTGCTGGCCTGGCCGCTGCCTGACCCTGCGCCTCCTCAGCTCTTCCTGGAAGCACTGCTGGGGACAGCAGAGTGCCGTGTGCATGCTGTCTCCAGAGTAAGGTGCACAAGTCGAGGGATCCAGTTGTTTATGTGAATGTAGATGACATGTTCCTACCCCGGTGAAGAGGACAATTGGTCCCCATGGACCCACAGTGGTCACTTCATGTGGCTGGAGTTATCACGTGGAGCCCAAGGCCCATTGGAGAGCCCTGGGCACAGGAAATTTTCCAAAGCCGACAGTTCTGATCAGCAGTCCCAGGCAGCCGCCAAGGTTACCTCCACCATCCCTTCCTTTAAAAGGGAGGTTGGCACCCCATGGTGACATGTGGGACACATCTGCCAGCTGCAAGACCTGCAGGTGAAGCTCTGGGTGAGCAGCACAGCCCTGCCTCCTCTGCGCCATCATGGCTGCCTCCTCACTACCCACAGAGGAGAGTGGCCACCGCCACCCCCATGCACGACTCCTCCTCTCCTCTCCTTGCCTCTGGGGCAGAGATCCAGCCACCTCAACTCCAGAGAACCATTGGGCCCCACCCATGCGGGCCGTGCAGAACCTGGCTGCTGCGTGCAGTTTGCCCCAGTTTTGTTTTAGAGTTTGTTGTTGTTATTGTTTTCATCTCACTGGATTTAGTAAACACTGCTTTTGGTAGTAATTTAATACCAGAGGTGTCTAGAGAAAAAGCGAAGAACCTCCTAGAAGAACCCCCATTCTAGCTCTTGAAGGAGTTGGTGATAATGTCTCAGTCCTTCCACACTTCCCTAGGGACGGCTGTTTTAAAGCTCTCTATTATTACAACAAGATTGAGAGCAGAAAATATTTAACACGCAGAGCACATTAATTCACTCAGAAATATTTTTGAATACCTCTATGCTTTAAGCACTGTGCTAAGTGCTGAAGAATCAACGTAAAGTTCTCTAGGGCAAATGCCCGGGGGCTAAGTAAGATCAGCTCCGAGGAGGAGTGCAGGTCAACACTGGAGACACATGGCTACTCAGAGAATCCGTACCATCTACAGCCATCGCTTCCATTCCTTCTTTCAAAGAGGATGTGGGGGTGCGTGCCTGCAATCTCGGCACTGTGGACCCAGCATTCCTACTCTGGTTAATTAGAAGCAGCACTTTTTTGGTAGTAATTCAAATATAAGAGGTGTCTAGAGGAACTTGCAGAGGATGGCAAGTTCAAGACCAGCCTGGACAACTTAGCAGCTTAGTGAGACCATAATGGTTTATGTCTAGATGTCCCCCCAAATCCTCATGTGCTTATAGTTGGGGGTTCCGGGAGGTGACAGGATCACAGGGGCTGATGCTCACCGGTGGATTAGTCCACCAATGAGTTTACAGCCCACTCGTTGTTAGGCCGTGGGATCTGCTGGGAAGAGGTGGGTCACTGGGGGTGGGGCCTAAGTCCCTGAAGGAGAGAAGATGGGTCATGAATGGAAAAATCCTAAAAAAAAATAAAGGCCAAAAATATCCCATGTTTGATAAGCACTATAAACCCAACAGATCTGATAAACGATCACCTCAGGATGGAGAAAATGTGGTTGTTTTTGTCTGGGTTTTGTTAGAGGCTCCAGGACTGCATGTCAGCTACACCTCAAGCCCATGTGTCCCTAAAGACATGCTAAGTCTTAATTAACGCTCCTGTTATGGTTTGTGTCTAGATGTCTCCCAAAGCCTCATGCAGTCATGGGGGGCAGACATTTTTGGAGGCAGCAGAATCTAGAGTTTGTGATTAATTCCTGGTGTGATGCTGGGATTAAGGGTGCTGGGGCTGGGTGATTGCTGATCAGCCCACTGACTGCATTGGCACAGCCCTAATCCCAGCAGTCTGGATAAGATAAAAGGGGCAGAAAGAGGCTTTGTTTCCCCTTTTTGCTCTTGTTGCTTTTGCTGTCTTTCACCACCATTAACTGTTGCCCTCTGCCGTGTTACCCTGCCTTGGAGCCAGCTGATTATGGACTGAAACCTCTGCAAACTGTAAGCTAAATAAACCTTTCCTTCCTTAACCTTGGGTGTTGGGTATTTTGTCTCAGCAACGAGAAAAGTAAATAAGACAGCTTCGTACCTTTGAATACGACCTTATCCAGAAATAGGATCTTTCAGATGGACTCACACTATACCAAGACCACACTCAGCTAGGGTGGAATAGAATATGACAGTGTCCTTCAAAAGGAAAGCAGAGGTGAAGCCAGCAACACAGGAAGCCATGTGACACATGACTTCCTGTCGTGACGCATTTGTGAGCCAAGAGAGGCCAGGCCTTGCCAGTGTTGCCAGGAACCAAGAATAAGTCCCAGCCCTTAAAGCCTTGATCTGGATGCCTGGCTCCACACTGGGAGAGAGTAGTGTTCTGGGTTTTAAAGCTCTTGGGTTTAGCGCTCTGTTACGGCAGCCTGGGCAAACTCACGCAGTGTCTGTGCCGAACCGAGAAAATCGGCCAAAACAGCTTCCGCCGCACTCCGCCAGGCCCCACTGCCAGGATAAAAATCAAAACTGCGGAGCGAAAGTTGTTCAGGGTGCTTGCAGCCTCGGCCATCTCCCCTCACTTGTTGTCCCGCATAAACCCATGCAGAGGGATGGCCCCTGTGCCCGGTGATGACCACTTGTCACCAGCCACCCTCCTGCAATCCAAACCCACAGGCCAGGCTTCCAGGGCAGAAACCCAGCGTGCGAGGGCCCTTCCCACCCAACACGCTGCCCCGTCCTGCAGCGCAGCTCCTGGGAGGGGTGGCAGTCACCTGTGTCAGCAGCAGAGCCACCACCAGCGGCAGCCCTCAGAGGTCTTCTGGCCACCCCATGCACACCAGGCTGCAGGAGCAGGTGACAGCACAGAGACCCTTCAGCTCCGAGAGGAACATCAGTCCCCGGACTCCGAGCTCTGTGGTGTAAAAGACTGGAGAACTGGGTGCAGTGCACACTCGGGGGAGGGGGAAGGGGAAGGGGACAGGGTGCAGGAGGGAGCAGTGAGGCTCAGCTGCAGCTCTGCTGTCCTCCTTCCCCAGCCTTGCCTGAGCCTCGCATTTCACCCCTGGAGTCCTGTGGAACCTCACATCTCGGCTCCTCTGAGTGTGTGCATACGGCGTGTGTTGTGGGTGTGCACTGCACACACAGACCTTGTATACCATGTGTGTCATGCCTGAGGACAGAAAGGCTCAGGGTCTCCGGGCTCAGATGGGAAACCAAGCCTGGTGTGCAGCCTCAGCCGCACAGGACGTGGCGTTGCCCCCCTCCCCCAGCCTATTTCCAGCAGCGGTCACCGCGACTCTGCTCTTCCCAGCATAATGGCAGTGGGGTCCCTCCGGCCAGCAGCACAGTAAGGACCTGCCTGCCAGCCCTGCTTCACAGGTCTTTAGATGGAAAATGAAGCCACCGTCCACCCCCAGACACTGCGCACGCTCTGAGTCAGAGGGGCAGAGCGAGAAGCACACCGCAGATCAACACCAGCTCTATGTGGGGACTTTAACCGTCCCTGCAGGCACCTCAGAGCCTGCGAACTCAGTAAACAGAGGCCAGGCCAGAGCAGAGCCGTGATTCGTGCATGGCAGAGTCAATAAAGAAAGAAAATGGTGCTCAATTTATGAGCCTCTAGGCCCATCTTAAAGCTTAAGCAGGTAACTCCGAAGTGAGTTAAATGATGCTGATGCTCTTTTATAAAGGGTTGCTATGTCACGGATACTACAAGAACCTTAGAAGATTACTAAGACACAAGGGTTGCCCTAGCAACTCGAGCTATTTCCTCTTCCGAAAGTAAGAAAAGAGTACAGACAATTTCAGGAACTCCTAGAACATCAAATATGAAAAAAGAAGAAGCAAGCAAGCCTGCAATTCAGTTAAACAACTCAGAGCAATGAAGAACAATTAAAACACGCCCCTGAGCACTGAAAGCAGCTGGGGCTCAAGCTCACCTTGTAGACTGGGGACTGATGGCTGAGCCTGACAGGGCTTCCCGAGCCCATGCTCGCGTCCCGTGGAGGCATCTCCTGGACTAACCCAGATCGCCCCACTTCCCGCCCAGGGTTCCTCATGCAGCCCATGCTATCCTGACTCTGCGCTGGGCACCAGGACGACCGTGGAATGAGGAGACCCATGTGGCTGCCCCATGATCAGGGGACTCTGTGGCTAGGACACCGTTCCTAGGGAAGAGACTGAACTTTGACTTCCCTGTTCCCCACAGGGGACGGAAGCGAGACCCTCAGAAACTGCCAGCTCCAGTACCCGCTTCACCAATGGAGCTGGACAGAGACTCGAGGCCGCCTTGCCGGACCCCACTCGGGGCTGGACCGGGCGCTGGGACAGTTCCCCAGGCCAAGGGCGTCACCCCGGGGGAGGAGCCAGGTCCATAGGAGGAAGCAAGGCCAGCACCTTCACTTCCTGGTGCAGTGACCAGGGGTACTCAGAGTACTGAGGTGGACAGGACGGTCTCTGACTCGGAGATGCTAACTGAACGGCAAATGGCAAACACAGCAGGTGCTGCAGAGTGGGCAAGGAGCCTTCATGGAAGAAAAATGTTTGATGCTGGGCAAGACACTGACCTTCAAAAAGAGGCAGATGTGCATCGAAGGATACAATCAGGGAAAAAGCAACCCATAGAATAAGAAACACCTTTACAAATAATATCTGATAAGGGATGAATACTCTGAAGATATAAAGGCCTCCTACAACTGAATAACAAAAAAAAGAAACTTAAAACTAGGCCAAGTTATAGTTTTACGTAAGTATGGAATACGTAATAAGTCAAACTCACACACGTGGAAAGTCGAAGAGGGGGCGGTGGTTAGCAGGAGCGAAGTCATGGGTTGTGGAAGGAAGGCGTGCTGGTGTCATGGTGACTGTCCCTGATAATAAGCCATCAGACATTTCAAAACAGCTAAAAGAGGGCTTGGGATTATGCCACTGTCACAAGGACTCCAATTCCCTGCATCTTCCCACACAGACAGCCCTTTCTGTGTCACCCTGCACAATCCACACGGCCCTCATGACCCTAGGATCCAGGTGACAGAGGCTCCATCTGGACTCAGCTCACAAAGAAAGCAAGGGTTGGCCTCACACCAGCGAGGTGACCCTGTTACCCACAAGTGACACGCGCATCTCCCATTCATGTTCCACTGGCCGCGGGGAGCCACACAGACCCTGACTTCAGGGGTGGCAGGGAGAGTGTGATCCAGGTCCCTGGACCACAGCAGGAGACAGCAGCGTTTGTGACAGCACTGGTGACCGCCAGGGCCACAGGCAACTCGGGGCAGAGCAGAACGAGAGCACTGTGGCGCAGGTGTCAGCTTCCCCATCCTCCATGGCCGGGCTGGGTCCCACCTTCCTGAAGTCCCAGCTGCCCCAGCCGCGGTCCTCTCTCTTCTCCGCACCTCTGCCTGTAGGTTCATCTGGATACCTTATAACTGCGCTCCAAGGAGCCCAGCATCAGCCCTCTGTTCAGTCCAGGGAGTGTGGATAAGGGTAAGCACAGCCATGCTCTGAACACACACACGTGTGCACACACTCACACACACCTCCAATGCCGCTGGATTCTACAGTCTCAAACACAGGTGCCATAAAGAGGAAGACCTTCTCTCCCAGAAGAGACTCAGGGGAATAAAAACAGGGGAGAATTGAGGTTAAGAGGTTTAAGAGAATTTAAATGCAGAGGCCTAGTCCCCAGCATGAGAGGAGACAGTGGGACCGAGCCATGGAAACGTCTGGCTTGACACTGCTCAGGATGTCACAAAGCACCTCCCGGCGCTCAGGCCACACCTCCACCGTGTGTCCCTTGTCTCGGGGGCTGGACACCCAGCACCTCAGTCCTCGCGGCTGCAGAGGGCTGAAGAGGGCCAATGTCCATCCTGAGATGCATCCGTGGAGAAGTGAAAAGAGCTGGCTGTGTCTCCCTTCCTGTGGCAGGGACAGCACATCCATGGGCTTTGCACAAATGCACCCTCTCTGCAGCCTGCGTCTCCCGCCATGCATGTATGTCAGGCTGTGAAGACGCGGGGATATCACCACAGCTTCCTGACACCAACGAGCCTTTTCCACGAACCCTTTCCACTGCCCCTCCCTCGGCCCACCTGCTTCCAGCTCCACCCTCCAGGCCCCAGGCTGCGATGCACCAAGACCCAACGAGCCCTCTCCTCGCTGCTCCTGCACACTTCTCTCTCTCCCTCACCCATGGTCTCTCGGCTTCCTTCTCGCTGGCTCTTCTGTGGTAAATAATACAAGTTCACTCCCTGGGATGCTCCTCGGCACCCTCAGCCTCTCTGAAATCGGCATCTTCAAGATTGCGGTGGTGCAGCCCCAGCTGTAATCAGCTCCGCGCTCTCCCGCTCCCTGCCTGTCCCTGTGCACCAGGTGAGCGAGAGGAAAGCATGAGATCTGCAATCACTGGGCTCCCTTTCAGTCTGCAGGCATGAACTTCAGATGTCCGAGTTCTTCGTCCATGCTCTCTTCTACAAACCTAGGTGATTTTTCATCTCTGCTCTCCTCAGCTTCCAAACTCTACACTCCCAGTCCTCACTCAACCAGTGTCCTTGATTCCGACGTCATCGAGAAAACGGTTCTTTCTCCACCACCCACTCTGCTCATCAGGGCAGCTTCCCGCACGTCCGACTCCAAGCATCTCAGGCCTGTCTTGAAAGCCGGCATCCCCCTTGCCCACGAGGTGCCGCCCCCCCAAGCCCAGGCACAGACCTCCTCCCGGGCTCACCATTCTCTGCACTCCGTTTTCCCACTCCAGCAGCTCTGTCCACTCAGGACTGTGTCCCATTTCTCCTGCCTCGACAGCCAAGCCTTCTTTTGAACTTTCTGCCTCTGACATCTTAGCTTAGTTACATGTCTGTTTTGTAGCAAAACATCCCCAAAGTGCTGTCCCAGCTTGTTTTTGTAACTCCCTCTTCGTGTTTTCAGTTAGACCCACTGAAGTAAGACGCTTGCCTGCCTGACGCCACCAGAACTGTCTGGTTGGCTCACGGCTGAGCCCCGCCATGCTAACCCCGAGGTACTCTCCGCGGTCAGCAGCCAGCACTCACCCCGTCCTCCTCAGTCCGGGCCCTCCCTCGCTGCCAGGGCACCACGCCCCCATGGACCTCTCCCAGTCCCCCAGTTCCCTCCTCCCTGCCAGCTTCCTCTTCTCGGTCCTGCAGTGCCCTCCAGCTCATCAGCTGCCCTCGCCCATCAGGGAAGCTCTCCGGGCTGAGGGCTTGAAGACCCCCTCTGCCACCGACATCTCAGCTTTGTGCCGCAGCCCACACACCCCTTCCCAATGCCAGGCTCGGGCACCTCACTCCCTACGTATCCATCTGATGTCCACTTGACATCTTCGACTCAACGGTTCAAAGCCAAGCTCCTGACGCTCCTCCCCTGGCCGTCCTCGCCAGCTCAGTTGAGGACGACAGAGTTTTTGGCAAAATCCTTAGTTTTTTCTGGCCCTCATACCTGCGGCTGCTGCTCCGCCACAGAATCTGCCAGGAATCTGCCCATTCCGCATTCCCTCACTGCCACGGGCCTCGTCGGGGCACCTCGTCCTTGCCCAGTTTACCATTAAGCCTCATCAGTTCTCTTCCGTGTCTGCCGGGGCCCCTGGAGTCCACTCTCAAAGCAGCAGCAGTCAGATGAGAAGCTAAGCAGTGGGACTCTAAGCAGGACACAGTCGCCCTCTGCCCAGAATGCCTGCCCGGTTCCTGTCACACTCAGAGTGCAGCCAGGATCTCACGAGGCCCCCGCGGCCGGGCCACGCAGCCTCGCCTCATGCTGCCCCTCGCCCCTGGCACCGGGTGGGCCCGCTGCTGTCCTGGCTGCACTGACAGAGCCAGCGGGCTCCTCCCTGTCCCCTCTGGGGGGAGCGGGGCCTTCTCCTCTCCACTCTGAGCAGCACCCTAACGAGGTCCCTTTCTGATCCTGCTGAAAATCACAGTCCCCTCACCCGCCTGCTACTCCCAGACCTCCTTAGCTCTGCCTTCAGGCCACCCAGGATCCCCGCCTCTCGCGCTGCAGCTGCCCCGATGTCTGTCCCTCCTCCGCGCCCCCACACGTACCATCTTCCGATTCATGATATTAATTTATTTGTTTCTTAAATTTATTGCTTATCGCCTGATACTTCCTGCCAGAATTCACATATAACGGGGTCGGGAATATGTTTGTTTTGCTCACTGATATTTCCTGGGTGCCCGACACAGCACCCATCACACCCCAGTGAGTATTTGCTAAACAACTTCACACACATTGTGGCGCCTGTGCTTTTCTGACAGGCCAGGTGGTGGCTTCTAGCAGAATCAGGAAAAAACAAGCACCCAGCATCTTGTTCTACCGCCTTCTCTCCACCTGTTCGGGACACTCCCTTCCTGACCTTTCTGAAGAGGAAAGTTGGGGCCATCACTGGTGGCTGCGGGGTGGTCTTTCCCTGGCCTACAGCTGAACTCCGCTGCACACAGTGGCAAGGAGCTGGCACCCAGGCTGTTCTCAGCCAGGGTCACCTGGGGCTGATGAGGACCCGGTTTCCTCTGGTCTCCGGCGGGGCGAGAGTGAGGCGAGGTCCGAGCCAGCCGTCTCCTCAGCGGCCCTCAGTGGTGCCCTACTCGTCGCTGTGTCAGCGGCTCCCTCCCCCATCTCAGCTCATCTCCTGATGGTGCCCCCAGCCCAGCGACGAGCACATCTGGGTCACAGCACCTGCTCTCGGGAGGACCCAGCAAAATGAGGCATTTGGGTCAATGGTTGCTAAAACCGTGTGTTACACAGCCCCCTGGGTCTCCAAAGCATTGATCAGGAGCTCTCGTAAAACATTAGAGCTAAACAGCAGGAAATCAGAAGCCTCTCCAAACCACCCAATGCACTTTCATCTCTATCCATTTTATGTTCCTCAAAATGCTTCTAAAAATATAATACAACCAAATTTCCCCTGCAAAGTGTGAAGCTTTGGAAACTATCATCCCAGATGATCCACGGTGATCTCCCCGCTTAGTTCTAACGCCTGGGGCTTCTCCCCACACGTTTGTTCACACTCAAGAAAATTTTCCACAGCCAGTGTCTGCTGTGAGGTTGTGCCGACATTCATCACAGTGAAAGTGACAGAGACAGCCGGCATGCGGAGGTCCTTGCAAAGTGGAAATGCATCATCCCGGCCCCTGCACGTTGTCACACAGTGGTCCCCTCCTCGGGAGGTGTCGTCTCTCATACCCGGGACCCGCTGCTCTCTGGCCACCTCCTGCCTGTACCTGAGGTCCGTGATGTCCACTGGCCGGGGTGGTGGCCGGAGAGGAGGCCCCGCTCCCCAGGGTTTCCCAGGTAGAAGCAGGCCAGTGTTTGGCGTTTCGCTCAGGCCTGAGCTGCTCGTGACCTCCCACTGGTGAGCTGGCATTTCCGCGAGTCTTGCTGCACAAGTGAGGCTTTTTGTTTGTGGTAAACCGGGTCATGCTTGACTGGGCTGGCGGTTATTCCAAGACAGACGAGAACAGGCTACTAACCACACCCCCACTGTCAGCGCACACATCTTTCTTTTTCTTTTTCTTTTTCCTTTTCTTTTTCTTTTTCTTTAAGAGAAAAAAGATAAACAATGAAATTGAGTTTCAAATCAGGTTAGTAGGACAGTTACATCACATCTCGCTGGCTGGACTCGCCGGCGCTGATCTCATGGAACCCTTCGTCCCAGGTCCCACAAACACTTCCTTGGCCACGTTCTGGTCCTCACGAGGCTCCACGCACACCCGCCCTTCCCTCCCCTCTTTCCCCAGCTTCTGAAACCAGTTGTCAGCACAGTCTCTGCCACTGCAGCTCCCCATTACCTCATCACACCTGTCTCCCATGAGCCCACCTTCTCCCTGAAGCCCCCTCGGCAGCCCATTTCCTTGCCCAGCATCACGCGCTAGACTTGGGGTGGAGTGTGCAGCCTCCCCGCAAACATCCATCTCGAGTCTCAGGTCATCAGCCATCACTCTGATTCTGTCCTTGCCATCATCCGCAGCTCCCCAGTGAACCCCACATGTTTTCATGATTTTAGCCCTTGGTTTGTGTTCATTTTAATACCACTCGTTTTTAACTTATTAATTTCAACACACACCTAAGTCAACTTTCCAATGTCCTGCCCAGTACGTCCCTCAACTTTGTCTTGCCTAGAATAGTGTTTTGTCTGCCACCTCGGCCACCTGCTCCCAGGCCATGTGCTGGACCTTGTCGTTATGCGTCACCCTAATACAGACTCCAGCTAACAGACTGGCCTGCCTGGCGGCGTCATCCGCCACGCTCTGCTTGCACACCTGCGAAGACAGTGAACGCGTCCCATCTGAAGCCACCAGGTCATGACAGCGTTGCCCTTTAGCTTACTCATGGTCTTCTCCAGAAATCTTCCCTTCATCAACTTTTCTATCTCTTCTGAATCTTGCCAAACAGAGCACAAATATGCCATTGTTTTCCCCATCTTAAAAAAGAAAATCTCTGTAATGACTCACTTGCCCCACCAGTTATCTCTCCGTTTCTCTGCTTTGTTTGCAATAAAACCTGCAAAACAGTACTCTACAGTTTACATCTCCTTTTGCTCTTCCTGGGCCCACTCCAATTAGCTCCTTGCCTGTGTTGCTGTGCCAGGTTTGCTCTTGAGTGGATTGCTGAGCCCTCCGTGTTGCTGAATCTAACAGTCGATCCTGAGACCTCATCTTAGCAGCATTTGACACACAACTCCTTCCTCCTCGACACCCTCTTCCCACGACTCTCAACTGTCCTTCCACACTGCTTCCTCCTTCTCAGTCTCCTTCGGTAGCTTCTCCTTGCCCTCTTGTCAATACTGGAGTTGCTGGGGCTCACTCTTTGGCAGAAGTCTCCACTCATCCTTACTCCTTTTGTGATCGCTGAAGTTATGTGGTTTTTGAACCTATCTTTATATCAAATGACAATCAAATGAGTGTCTGTAATCCAAATCCTCATCCTGAACTCCAGTTGTGTATATCCACTGCTTACTTGCCATCCCCAGATGTGCGTTTATTTGTTATTGCTGTAGCAGTGATTACCATAAACACCACTCGAAACAAGAGCCATTTGTTATCTCAGAGTTTCTGTGGGTGTGAAGTCTGAGGGAACTGGACTGGGCTCTCTGACTGACGAGGTCAGAATCAAGGTATCTGCCAGACTGGGCTCCTATCTGGAGGCTTTGGGGAGAAATGCACATCCAACTCATTCGGCTTCCTGAGAGAAGTCAGTTCCTTGCAGCTGGAGGATGGGGTGTTCTGTGCCCTTGTGGCTGTTAGCCAGGGGCTGCTCTTGGCCTCTGGGGGGCACTTGTCCTAGTACTTGGCCCCTTCACCTTAAGCAATACCATGCCAAAATATTTTCATGCTCCAAATCTTTCTGACTTCCCCTTCGATATCAGCCAGAGAAAACACTGTGATTCTGATGGGGTAATATGCCAAGGTTGGGAGCTAATCCAGGATAGTCTCTCTGTTTAATTTTAGTTCATTAGTAAACTTAATCACATTCATGAAATTGCTTGTTTCATAAGCAAAATAACATGTTTACGGGCAAGATATCACACATTCATATTCCCAGGACTAGGGCAGAAATCCGGGGATTTCTCTGCCTTCCACAATATCTGACACCATGTAGCAGTCAGCATTCTGCTGCTGTGAGCAAATCCTGAGAAAATAACTTAAAGGGAAGATTTACTTGGGCTTATGGTTTCAGAGGGTTCCATCCATGGCTGGCTGGTTCTCTGCAGTAGGCTAGGGCCTGGCAAAGTGGCTGGGGCAGTTGAGAATGACCTGTCAATCACAGAGGCTTGGTAACCATGGAGACACAGGTGCAGAGCAGTGGCTCTGGAGCCCGGCACCTGATACAGTCTTCTAGCATGAGGTCAAGTGGGTTTCTCATGGGACGGCCCGGATCTAACATCAGAAAGAGGATGTAAAAGATGGCAGCCATAGACTCTGCTGCCCCTGCCCTCTTGTTCTTGCAGTGGCCGGTCCTTGTGTGCAGGACGTATCTTCTCTTTTCGCTTCAGAGCACCTTTTCTCCTTGGACACTTCTTTTGCACCTTTTTCTTCTTTTCTTCTTCTTTTTGCCCTAAAATAGATGTCAAACTTTTACATTCATCGATGGTTCTGTCCAACTCGCTGAACAGGGTAACAAGAGCCTGGAAAGCCCTGCTGGGCCCCACGACACCCAGTGACAGCTCCAGACAGAAGCATCACTGCAGAAGGGCACAGCAGAGGGAAGAAGCTCACTCATGGTGACCCAGAAACAGACAGCAGGAAAGAGGCCGAGCGAGGGAGGGCCGGGCCACACACACCCCACAGGTCACACCTCCGGGACTTCTTCCTCCAACCAGGCCTCTGCTCCCAACAGCACACGGATCTGACGGGAACAGGCCCCACGACCCCGTCACCTCCTACAGCCCATGACACAGGAGCCTCGGGGACAGCTTTGATCCCAACTGTAGCCCACCTCAACCTGGCAAGTGCAAATGGACCCTGCTGTTCCTCCACGAGGCCCGGCTCAGCCTCGACCTGCCCACCTCGGTTGCTCCGGCCAAAAGTCCTAAGTCACCCTCGACCCCTGCTTGCCCTCCTTCCACCTCAAATCCCTCAGCGAACCATGCTAGCTCTGTCTTCACGTCATGTCCTCACCCACCTGGATCATGAACAGCACGTCCCTGCTTCTGCCTTCTTTCCCACCGTTACTCACAGCACAGCTGCCGCAGGGGCCCTTTGGAAACCGAGTCCTCCACAGTCGAGACTGAACCCCAAATCCTCACTGTGCTTCCTGGCCGCCCCTGCTTTGCATCTCCTCCCCTCCTCCCCTCTCACCTGGTCCCCTTGCTCTGCCTCCAACACGCCAGGCAGGCTCTGCCCCGGGCCTCTGCGCCCCCCCGGCCTAGAACCCTGTTCTTCCAAATGCAAAGGCAGCGAAGTCAGTAATCTGTGTCTTGTCCGCAGATTACCTCACCTGCTCGCTGAGGTCCCTACACTCTGATGCCCCTGCCTTTCTGTCCCATCTTGCTTACCCTCTTCTTACAGATCACGTAAGTCGCCTTTTATGAGGATTATTTACTGTGTATCTCCCATCTCCCCCCACCACACTAAAATGTTAACTCTAAGAGGAAAGAAATCTTCGGCCGTTTACCTGTGGACGCGTCCAAGTGCCTGCACACAGTGCCTTCGTCCAGTGCTCAGGGCGTGACGGCTGAGTGAGCAGGTGCACTCGTTATACCTAAGGTAGAGGTGTTTATTCACGTGGGAGAGGAGACAGGAAAGAAGAGCCCGAAGAGAACGTTTAACTCCTGCTTCATTAGTCACTGGCCAGGCCTCCCCAGTGTTCATTCCTCAACAAAATCAATCATGAAAGGGACCATACTCTCTCCACACTTCCCTCAGACCCATCCCCTGCCAGGTCATCTGACAACGCCACGGTCCCGAAATCAGACCCAGTGCCAGCGCTTCAGTGAGGCCCAAAGGGAGAAGCAGACGGTTGAAGACACAGCCCGACCTCTGCCCTTGCTGACCAGGCTTCTCCTGGGACCCGTATGTACGTGCCTGGAATGTTAGTGTCGCCACTGTGCGTGTCCCTGTCCACTTCTCTCGATACTGTACTAGGAACGAGGACAGCTCCACTCAGCTCCCTGGAGTCTGTAACATTATTCACCCTTCCTTTGGGTAATAAAAATATCCAGCACATACTGAAGCGTTACTCGATGGAAAGGCCTCTTGCTGGGTACTGCACATCATAAAACAGTAAGGTGTTGCTCTGGTTATCACTCTCCTATGGGTGGCAAACCCCAAGCGTGTGAGTCTGAGAAATTTCCTGAAGTCCCACCACGAGCAAGTGTGGCTGAGCCACGGCTCACGTCCACGCTACTCCATTTACTAACTTTCCTCTTTCCGTTCTCTGACGCTGAGGGCCGCCTCTTGGGCCAGCAGAGCTGTGGTACCTCCCACCTGCTCACGGTGGCTGGCTACCTGAGGTCTGGCACCACCCTGGAAGGAGGCTGTACGAGGCAGTGACGGAAACCTCGCTTGAGTTTTGCTGTAGGAGACGCAGGAACGTCCCCTCTAGGGAATCTGTTCTCTTAACAATAGCTTTTATGTATAAATCAGTACACACGGGTGGGTGAGATGGCTCAGCCGAGTAAGCGCCTGCCTGGCAAGCGCAAGGGCCCGAGTTCGACTCCCGGATACCACAAAGGAAAAAAGAGCCGGTGATATCGCTCAGCGGCAGGGGTGCCTGCTGGCGGGCGAGGTCCTGAGGTCGACCCCCAGTATCCACAAAAAAAAAAAAAAAAAAAAAAACAGTACACATAATTGCACATTATGTTCTGTTAACATAAATTAGTACACATTATCGCACATCACCTACGTTGAACCCCACTTATTTGCTGAAGAAATAGTTGCCAGGGGTTCAGTCTATGCCAGGCTCGCTCTGCTAACCATTCCATGAGATAGGAGCCTGGGAGTTATCTTTCCTTCTTCACAAATGACTTAACCTATGGGCAGAAACACACACGAACACACACGCATGCACACAAATACACACACATGCACACGCACACACACACCTCGCCCAACGTCACGCCAAGTCACGGGGAAGCCAGGCCTAGGAGGAGGGTGGCCCTCATGCTTCCACGTTCTGTGGTCCAAGCTCTTCCATGAACTATGCTTATTTTCACCAAAATTATTTGAGACAAGTTGCTTTATTTGGACATAAAACTTTGCCTAATCTTTGAACATGTCTGCTACTGTTTGCCGTTCTCTGTGGTTCCTTCATCGCTGAAAAAAAGAAATTCAAGCATGAAACGATAAAGCGATGGCTTAGTGGCTCCAGTCAGATGACAGCCAGTTTGGAAAGGAATATAAACCGGCTCCTGACGAAGATGAAAAGAACAAGGACGAGGAACGCGAGCCCTCGGCTGCAGCAACCTCGGAGAACAGCGTCCGCCCCGCCGGCGCGGCCATGCGGGCCCCAGCAGCTGCCCCTCAGCACCGAGGCCCGCGGACGCGAGTGCTCTCCCCGTCGCGCGCCCGAGGGCCGCCTCGTCCCCCGAGGTCGCCGCGCTCGCGCCCCTGCGGCCCTCCGCTCCCGCCGCCTCCGCCAGGAGCTCTCCCGGATCCGAGCGCGGAGGCGGGACGGACGGAGGCGGAGCCGCCGCGGGGCCTCCCCTCCGCACCGAGCCGAGGCTTCTCAGGACCGGGCCGGGAGAGGCCGGGGCTCCGGGCTCCGCGCCCACCCCCGCGCGAGGGCGGCAGGCGACGCGACTCCGCCTGCGCGAGCGCCCTGAAAGCCCACGGCCGGCGCGTCCGCGGGGAAGACGTCCCGCTCGGCGCACGTGCGCCCGGGCCCAAGCGAGGGTCGCCGCTGCTCCGCGGACCCACGGCCACGGCGGGCTCCGCTCCCGCCTCCCCGCGAGCGCCCCGGCACAGGGGTCACCGCCTCGCCGTCTCTGGTAAGCGGAGGGCTCCGGTGCCGAGAAGCCCCTCGAGCCTCGCACCTTGTTCGGGACGTCGGGCCGAGGCGAAGGCCGTCCCTCCGGAGCCTCCTGCCCCTGCTCTCCTTGCAGCCGGCTCCACTGCAGCTCAGGCCTGTTCCTCCCCACGGGGGACAGCGTTGTCACACGGGGAAGCACGGTGACCCTGCCGGAGGGCTGGTGGAACTCACCCAGCCACAGCACCCTCCTGTCCTGGCCCTGAGCCCACTCTGGCCGCCCAGGGCCTGCAAGGCCGCCCTGCCCTCCCCTCCCCACGCTGCCCTCTCATCTGCCCTCCTCACCTCCGTCCCTCTCACCTCATCCCTGCCATGGTTCCCATCTCTCTGACAGCGTCGACGCCAGCGCCAGAGCCAGCGTGAGCTCTCGGTGACACTCCTGCCACACGGCCTGCAGCCTGCGTGGTAGACACACGTCTACCTTCTAGCCAGCGTGTGTCCCCCAGTCCTCCACCCAGACACCCCCGTTGTGCGGCCAGTGGGGCCCTGTTCACAGGAGGCCTGCACAGCAGTGGCCATCCATGCTTCCCAGCTCCACCCAGGCTGTCTGGGTTTGTCCCGAGCAGTGTGCAATGTCCCGCAGCCTCTCCATCCTCTCCCCACCACGTTCCAGTGACAGCCTACAGTGAGGTGAACTGTGTCCTTCCTGCAGGGCGTGCTCTTGTCCTAAGCTCTGGCAGCTGCAAATATGACCTTATTGGAAATAAAGTCTGCAAATATAATTCAGATGTAAATTAAGATGGCGTCCTACTGAACAGAGGGGTATAGATACCACTTCCAGGTACTAATTTCATTTCCTTTGGATGTATGCACAAATTGGGATTGTGTGTCAGAGAGTCGTCCTAGTTGTGGTTGTTTTGAGGAGCCTCCCTACCGTTTTCGATAGTGGCTGTGCTAATTTACCCTCCCACCAATGTGCACACAAGTTCTGCCTTTCCCCCCCCTTCACAGCACTCCTTATCTCTTGTCTGTGATGACAGTTCTGGCAGGTCTCAGGTGCTATCTCACTGTGGTTTCCATTTGCTTTTCTATGATAACTAGCGATATTGAGCACCTTTTCATATACCCATTGGCCATTTGGGAAAATGTCTATTCAAGTCCATCATCAGTTTTTTAATCAGATTATTTGTGTTTTTGTTATTGAGCTATGTGAGTCACTTATATGTGCTTAGAACTAACACCTTATCAGATATATGGTTTGCAAGTATTTTTCTCCCATTCTGTGAGCTGCAGCTTGTTAGATTACAGCATTATTCACAGCATGCAAGGTATAGAATCAACCTAAGTGTCCATGAGCAGATGAATATGGATGTATTGCTTTTGCTTTAAGCCACCTGGTTTGGGTAATTTGTCTTCGAAAACTAATACACACACACACCCATCTGCAGCAACCAAAAGTGTCTCCAGATGTCCCCCAAGGTCTCATTTCCTGTTAAGAACCCTAGTGTAAGGGAGTATAAGCAAATTGCCTTTGTATTTTTAGGAGTACAATTGCTAGGACAAGGATGGTTTGACCTCTAACTTCTACCCATCCTATGGGTGTGTGATGGTATCTCTAAATCTTCATTTGTCAGATCTTCATATTTATAATCATTTGAGCTTCCCCATCTCATAATCTTTATCCAATTTTCCATCAGATACACTGCATTTTTCCTATTGGTTTTCAAGAGTTCCTTGAATATTCTTCACACTCAGATCACATTGGTTTTATTCGATGCAAATATCTTCTCTTGGCCCCTCCAACTGCTTGTCAACTCCTCACCTCAAAGCTTAGGTTTCAGGGTACTAGACAAGATGTGCTTTCTATCCCATAAGTGTTGTACAACATTTAATTCTACTAGCTTTAAATTTTTAGCCCAAGGTTTAATCATCTGTAGTTCACTTTTGTGCACAGTAACTGTTCAGAATTTGACTTTATTGTCCTCCCTACAGGAGCAGATTTCTCAGCACCTTGGACCCAACCCCCATCCCACCCTGATGCCTTGGGTTGCCATCTTTCTCCCAGGTTGGACTCCATTTCTAGAACCCCCTTCCCAGTCTCTGATTGTTGACACTGGATCTGTAGTGCTCTTAGTGCCATGCCACACTGATGCCATTGCTGTTGACTTGGTGTGTGCCTCCCTATCTGGTGAGATACATTCCTCCTCCTTGCACTTAATTTCAAAATCAACTTAGCAATTCCAAACAGATATAGTATCCTGACATCTAAATTTAGAATAAGCTTTTTGTGTTCTCGACGTTCTGCTGGATTTTAAATTACAATTGTGTTTAGCTTGTAAATTAATTTGTGCAAAAGCAGCAAACTTACAACATTAAGATAGTTAACCATGAATGTGATGTTTTTGCAGTTATTTAGATCTTGACACATCAAAGTTGAAACACAGAATTTAAAAGGCCCACCTGGGGAAGGGAGGGATAGAGAGAGGATGGGTAAGGGGTTCAGGGATGAGGCTGGCTGGGAGGGTGATTTCTAAAGTTCTGCAGCACACAGTAGGACAGCAAAGGCTGACAACCACTCATGGAACATTTTGAAATATCTGGCATATATCTAGTAAAGAAAATGTTGAATGTTTCCAACACAGAAAAATGGTAACTGTCGAAGGTTCAGCTACGCCTGTCACCCTGACCATCACACATTGGACCAGATACTGAAACACTGCTAGTGTGGCAGAATTGGTTGATGTCACGGAGGAAGGTCTTGCCATCTGGCACCATGCCTGTGGCTCTGTGGTCAGTCAGAACCATGGGTCCCAGCTAAAGGTGGTATCACACATGTAACCCCAGCACTCTGGGAGGCTGAGACAGGAGGATCACAAGTTCATGCCCAGCCTCAGCAACTTAGTAACTCAGCGAGACCCTGTCTCAAAATTTAAAAAATAAGTAAAAAGGGCTGAGGATATAGCTCAGCACAGAGGCCCTGGGTTCAACACCTCAAAAAATCCTGGGTTCTGAGTATCAGGATTCTGTGGCCTGATTCAGTCAGGCAAGTAGTCATTGCTAGAGTGGCCACCTGGAATCGTCGAGGCACAGCCAGTGTGCCGTATACAAGGGATGCACAGCAAACCCCTTCAGACTCACTTCCATGGAAGAGAAACCATTTATTTTCCAATAGTTTGCTGCTAGCATCTCTGAAATGCCTTTGCTATTGAAATGCAATGATTTGTTACTTCATTTCTAGCAGAAAAATAGTTGGATAGCTGTGGTTATCTCATCTCTGAATCAATTGTGGTTGAAAATAGTAGAGGGAATTAATCACATGCACCACACCAGTGCCCACAATGACTGTTTTTTAATTTGGGAAGAATTAAATTTCTCTTCCCAATACCAGTCATCTTTGTGTCCTAAGACGTCGACGTAACATGCTTCGACTGCAGCGTTGTGGTTTCTGCTGAAATGAACGCATTGCCATTCTAGCTCAGGTCAGTTCTGGGGAACGAGTACTGAAAGTCGTCTGGAAGAAACAAGATACTGTAGCCATTTCTCATGGAGATGTGCAAATGACATGTAGAGGAGTAACAAACCTGAGCCAGCCTCCACCCTGAAATGTGCTCCCCACTCCACCAAGGCAAAGAGGGCACATCCTGATCCCTGTCAAAGAATGCACACATTTTCATCTATCCTACGTAAACAAAATCTGACCTTATCCCCAAACATGTAGGGAAAGGGAGCTACGGAGTGACATAAGCCAGCAGAGTCAGTCAGCTCTCTCTGCATTAACCAGAAACGGGCATTTCTGCCAGGTGTGGTGGAATCCCAGCCCTCACTTGGGAGGCTGAGGCAGGAAGATCACCACGAGTTTGAGGCTAGCCTGAACTACATAGCAAGACGCTGTCTCAAAAAACCAAAAAGAAAGAAAGGAAGGGAGGGAAGAAGAGAGGAGGGAGGGAGGGAGTCAGGGGAGAAAAGAGGCATTTCCCAGCTCTGCCGGGCCCCCCTTGCTGCTTGGGGAGCACATCCATGCCCTGGAATCCATGTCTCCAGCCTCCACAACTCCCCTCAAGTCAGCTCCCGAGAATACCAGGGAAGCCAGGACGGGAGGGGTGGGGGAGCTTCTTCCAGCGCAGTGCCACGGAGCTGGCAGACTTCATTTTCAAGAACAGGCAGGCACTCAGGAAACGTGTGTGACCCTTTCTTATTACATCAGACTTTCTTATTACCCAAGAGATATTGAAGTCTGCAAGAAAACTTCCCAATAACAGACACAGACATCAGAAAGCATTCAAATGCTCCGGAGGCTATCTCCCCAACCCCTTGAACTGATTCTGTTTGCGCTCAAGATTTCTCTGGAAGGTGTAGGATTCTCCAGCCTTCTTGGCTCCCTTCCCCACCCAAGGTCAGCTCAAGTTGGACAGAACCTGAGCCATCAGGAAAAAGGAGAGTGCCCTTGCCTCTCCCTGAAACTTGCTCTGCTCTACCAAAAGCCACACGGCCCCAGAAAGAGGCACAGCCAGGTGTAGACGTCACTCCCGGCCCTCTCCCCAGGCACGTGGTGTGTGGTGCACACGTGAAATCTCAGAATATTTCCTGCTCTCCAGAAAGCGCTCCTGCTGCATTTGAGCACTGTTCTTACAGGGTGAATCCCTGAAGCTGGCCCAGCCGTGTTTGCGAGTCTTTACAGACTCTCTTCGTGGGCTATGATCAGAGCAGATGGCTTTGAGACATGGCACATAAACCCAGTAGCCTGGAAACTCAGGAGAGACGTAGGGTGGACCAACAGCCAGGAATTCCGAGCACCAGTGCTGCAGGAGCATGAGCAATCAGCGCCTGTGGGGCAGACGGGGTGTCCCCAGGGGCGCCACAGCGTGGAGTGGTGGAGCTTGCTGCCCAGCGTGGCGGCACGGTCCACAGAGGGCCACCCAGTCACTTGCCTGATGGAGCAGTTTGTATGCACTCACGAACACATCTGAGAGTCGGGAGTCCCTTCGGGAGGGGAGCACTTTGAGGCCAAGTGAGGGCAGGAAAGGTTTCAAAATCACTGCATTCGGGAAATGATATAAATGCATATTTATCTCAGTCGCACTTATTATAAATTATATTATACAATATACACCATGCACACGCAATGTAAATATAACCTCGAGCCCACCCTGCCACCACGTAAGGGACACGGCAGTCACACCTGCGCTCTGGGTGTGCCCTGGAGTTTTTCCACGATGATGACAGAAGGGGTCCTTCCCACACTGGCAGAGGTCATCAGAGATCGAAACGCATCCCCCAAAGATTTCCATCCCCACGAGCACTCAGCCGGTGTCACACGGCACCGAAGTCAGACGTCTACGTCACAACCCCTCGACACCAAGGAGACGACACTAGGCTTCCAAAGAGGCCTTCACCCCTCCTGACTGTAATTAATCACGCGGGACTCCACGAGGCGATAATTCAGGAGCCGAGTCTGAAGCGCTGTCCGGGGATGCTTTGGCACCAGGAGCAGCTCGTTCTATCCTCCGCCCATCACGCTAAGGGATAATGTGTCATGGGGTTGTTAGCAAGACCTAAATCATTCAGAAGGATGAGTCTCGTGGGACCTGAGAGGAGAATTAGGTGGAACTTTATTTTAAAGTCATAAAATCTGCTTTGGATCTGCCAAGGTGGATGACAAACCCATTTAAAATCTAGCAATCAATCCAGTAATTTTTATAGCTAACAAGTGGATTTAAACTCCACAGCCCCTGGCCCTAAAATCTGCTTACCTTTGAGAGGAAAGATACATTTGAATGAGAGGAACTGGACTCGGTGAGACAGGAGAAAGGGCCGCTTATTGACTGCATGGGGAAGAAAGGCTGAGCTGAGTCCAGGGGCCAAGGGTCCGCTCGGGGCGATCAGCCCAGTGTCGATAGCGACGCCCGCCGCTCAGCTGCCTGGATGTTTCACCCACTTCCCGGGTGCAAGATAAACTGTCTCCGAGGTGAACTCTGTGCACTGAAATTCAAGGAAGGGTGGGACTGGGTCTTATTAAGTGGGGCCGTACGGTCCCTCTGTGGAAAACACTTCCCTGTTTAAGTCCAAAACATCTGTCCTGAGATGCTGAGAGGCACAATAAGCCGACAGTGTGGGTAAAGGGAGTGGAAAATGAGCCAGAAAGGAAGGGACGGGCTGGAGGAGAAAGAAGAGCATCTTGTTTCCATCGTGCAACCGGTGAGAGCTGGGAAATAACCCCAAGCAGCCAGGGGTCGCTGCAGAGGGCTGGGAAAGCAACTGAGCCCCAGTCTTGGCTGTGCATGTTCCCAGCTCGAGCGCAGGATGTCCCAGGAGTGGGTATCTCCTTCCCCGGGATGATAGAAAGGAAAAGCTGTGGCTTGAGAGATGCAGAGCCGAGGTGCGGAGGTGGAGGAGGAGATGCACGGCCACGATGCGATGAAGAAAGGCGAAGTCCTGGCCGCAGGAGGGCCTCAGCTCACCCCCGCTGGCCAAGGCCAAAGGAATTAACTTCCGCTGAGGTGAGCACCACCCCGAGGGTACCAGAGTGGGGCCTCAGGAGACTCAGGGTCAGAAGCTAAACAAGCTTGAGAAAAAATCGTCTTGATCCAAGACACGAGCCAAGTAAGGTCCAAAACAAACAAACAAAACACAAATTCACAGAGAAGAACAGAAAAGCTGGGGAGACAGAGAGTAAACCTAAGCCTGGGCTGAGTCACAGGGAAAGCTGGGCTGACACTCAGGCCAGCACCACAGGTCCGAGGAGCCTGGGGGGAGGCAAGCAGGACCCCGCAACGGTCCAGCCCCAGCAGAGCAGCCCCTGTGTGAGCAGGGCCTGAGAGCCGCACGGTACCCGGACACAGGGCTGGGAGCACCACGACACAGAGAGGAGCAGGTGGAGTCCACGCCGGCGCCTGGCACAGCCACCCACTGAGAACTACCCCCGTGCCACGCGGAGCCACGCAGAGCCACACGGAACCTCGTCCTGGCCTGGCCCCACCGTGTGGCCGCAGGGTGACCGAGGGAAGCCCTTGCGCTCCTCCACATGCCCTTCTCACTTGTGAAAGAGCTCCTGAACATCTCGTTGCTATGGTGCCATTTTCTACTATGCTATGTATTTTGTCTCTCACTACCTCTATCCTGATCTAGATAAATGGCTATATTCATGTCAGGAAAATTATAGGCGTTGATTCTGCATATTCACTGCTGAGCTAGTCACAGAGACCTGCACGTTTAGGATTTAACCCATTACCCTACAGCACAAAGGAGCAAGACTTGAAACCCACAGATCCCCAAGTAGAACCAAAGCCCTGCACTTTCTGATCTCTGAAAATGCCTCGTTCACAAATGGGCAAAGCCAGATTTGCTCCCTGATTTTTCCATACTCATTCCAAGCAAAACTTCAGAGTTGCAACTGTGGCTCCCAGCTGACCCCTCTGGCCCTGCAGACAGCGCGGCACTCGATGACATTCTCTCCCCACACAGATGCTGGAGCAGAGGATCAGTGCGCATTACTGACAGTTTGCTGCCCTTCCCATCTGAAGAAACCGGCTTCTGTTTAGGCTGAGGGACAGAAACCTACCACTCTTCAAAAGGCATCAGAGCGGGGCACAGTGGCACACGCCTGTAATCCCAGCACTTGGGAGGCTGAGGCAGGAGGCTCTCCATGAGTTTGAGGCCAGTCTGGGCTACATAATGAGACCCTGTCTCAAAAAAAAAAAAAAAAAAGACATTGGAGGATGGAGAAAATATTGGAGTCTCAAACAAAGACAGTGTCGTTGGGGAAATGAGGCTGAAAAATTTTCTTTAAAAGTGGGACAGCAGCTTGAAAGACCCAGTTTCCAACCAGAGCTGCTGTCCCCGAACCACACCGAGGGTGCAGCAGACGCACCGCCGAGTTTCCACTCCACTCCCAGACCTTCCTTCTGCTGTCGTGCAGAAATCGCTCAAATCACCTCATTCTCACCCAAAGAAACACCGCTGTGCGAGGGCTGTGGTCTGAACACTGCATCTCTAATGACCAAGATGCCGAGGTTCCCGCCCCTCTGGTCCTGGGTTCACCTCCGCTGAGAGTTGTAACACTGGCACCGCCTTCCTCGCCACTCCTGGGGCCGCCACCAGCTGGCACCTCCCGAGGGGCACGGACAGGTCAGGCCTGGTCGGTCCTGACACAGGGTTATCAGGCTCTGCCTCAACATCCCAGGCAGATCTGCTCAGGTTTTTACTCTGCCTGGCTTTAAATGTGAAACTGAAACCTAGCTGTCAGTTCCAGCTTCCAATGCTTATGATTAAATAAACAGATTTTAAAGATGGGTTGGATCTTAGAAACAATCTGGCCTATGTCCACCTTGGCTTATAGATGAAGGGACAGAAGCCCAAGGTGTGGGGTGACTGGCAAGGTTGAGGAGTTCAGTCCACCCCCAGAGCACCTGACCTCCTGGCGCCAGGCTCACCATCCTGTCCTTTGTGCCACGCCACCGCCCCTGGACGGGCACTCGCTCATGGGCTTTAAGTTGAAGACATTTTACTCTCTGCATTAGAAAATTTACACCATACAAGTGTCCCTTACGATGTTAGAATAGTTTTTGTGGGTTTGGTTTGGTTTGGTTTTTATAGAGCGCTTCCTTGTCCAACTGGGGAAAATAAGTCTTTAATACCAACGATTCAGAGATCATAGCGTCCGTAATAATCAGCGAGCCTGTGAACGGGTCCCCAACCCTCAAACGCACCCCAGGTCAGCTCAGCCCCAGCCAGTGCCTGAGTCACCGGGAGACCTTGACAGAGAGTTCGAGGCGCTTGAGTTGCCCTTTCGACCTGTCTCTGGGAGGGAGAGGCTGAGCACATTTTCTCCTTTTGTCAAAGGGTAGTTTTTAACCTGTGCTATTATGAAATGTTTCCAGGCAGAGGAAATTAAGATTCCTACAAGTGTGTGAGGACGGAAATGTTCATTAGCTTGATTATAATAATCAACTCACAACACATATGTATCTCGAACATCACGTAGTTCACCTTTACTAGATATGACTTTTGTCAGTTACACTAAATAAAAAGCTAAACATAAAATAAATTCCCCACAGTAGGGCCAGTGAGACGGCTCAGCGGCGTAAGCGCCTGCCTGGCAAGCGCCAGGGCCCGAGTTCGACTCCCGGAACCCACATACGAAAAAAGGGGCCGGTGATATCGCTCAGCGGCACGGGTGCCTGTTGGCGCGCGAGGTCCTGAGGTCGTCCCCCCGGTACCCACCAAAAAAAAAAAAAAAAAGATGAAAGCATCCCCTCTGCAAACTTCACTTGACCTTCATCGGACTGCAGGACTCAGGGCTGTTACCTGCCCCCCAAGTCCTTCAGAGCCTGTCCTGGTGTCCCCACATTGTGGCACAGGGAGTGGCACTCAGCAGGCGTCCGTGGTTCGGTCAGGCTCAGGTGAGGGGGTACAGAGGATCGATTTCTGGAGACCCTTTTAAAGATCTGTTTTTATCGTAATGGGTACACAGTGATTGTACCATCTGCGTGTGGCAGATCGGGATGAGGGACGTGCCCATCAGCTCAGGCAGCTGCCACTGCTAGTGCTGGGCACATCCAAAGCTCCCCCTGCCCAGCTACTGTGACACAGTCGACTCAGAGCATCAGAAGTTATTCCTCCTTGCTCACGTGTTAGGCACACTCTCACACTCCCCTCCCTCACGTCCTCCCCAGCCTCGGGTCACAGCAATTATTCTCTGCCCCAGTGGCCAACTTCTTAGCTTCGACGTTTATTGAGAACATGCAGTGTTTGTCCTTCTGTGCCTGATTACTTCTTTCACCATAATGTTCTCCAGTTCCGTCCTCATTCCCGCAAATGTGGTTTTCATGGCTGAGTCGTACTCCACTGTGTGCCACACCGACATCCATCCATGGGCATGCAGGTCAGTCTCATGCCTGTGGGTAACATGCAATGAACATGAGAGGAACCGTGAACCTGCACCCACCACTTCCCCCTGTGAAGGACAAGGACAAGCGGTTGGGTTCAGGAAAATTTACTTGGAAAGCTAGCAGAGCAGAGCCCTTCCTCCTGACGGGCTGCAGGTGGGAGGCTCACAGGCCCTGGGGAGGTGGGTCAGAGCTGCGGTTAACTGTGGGTCACAGGTGCTCCGGGTTCTGTGAATCTAGAGAAAAGTTCCTGATCGGGGAATTTGAAGACTCATGTCTTTTCCGTTTCTTTCCCCAAAATAGGTAATTCTGCAGTTAACTATTAGGGTACCAGAGGCATTTTCCCAGAGAATGGAAGACAGAAAAAGGCTACTTTTCCCAGGAAGACTAGAGAAAAGCCATTTCCCTGGGACAGAAGGTGGCATTCCCAGGAGAGCCCTTTCCACAGTGAGCATTCCCTGCAGCGTGACTCTCTAAGAGCCAGCCAGGGGCACGGAAGCTGGAGCGTTTGCTCAGGTTTTCCTGGGCTGGGCCTCCCAGACTGGCCGACTCTGTTTGCTGTGGGTGTGAAGCTGGTGGTGGGGTCCCTGGTGGCGGCACCTCTGTTTCTAGCTTTTGAGGAAGCTCCATGGGGTTTTTCTGGGGAGGTGTTTCATTTGTTTATTAGGTTCGGTTTGGTTTTTATTGCTGTCCTCTCTCTCTTCCTTCCCTGAGCACGAGGTGCCAAGCAGGGCTCACGCAAGCATCCTGAGACCCTGAGGGGCCGGGGTGCTGTGCAGAAGAGGCGGCTCCAACAGAGCTGATGCTGCACCAACGCTGGCCACACGCTCCCTCAGTTTCTGCATTGGAGGAAAGACGCTCTTCTCTCAGGAAACACTGCTGGAGCTTTATTAGGGTTTTGTCATCTTCAGCAAAATCTCCCAGCCCTCTGCCTCTTCATCCAAGGTCACTTGACATCCACATTGCTCAATCCAGTGGGCAATTCTTTTTTCTATTTTTCAATCCTGGGGATTTTTCAATACCAGGGCCTTTGTTCTGAGCTGCAGCCCCAGCCCTTTTTTATTTTTCATTTTGAGACAGGGTCTCCCTAGGGTGCTAAATCACCCAGGCTGGGTTCAAACGTGGGGTCCTCCTGCCTCGGCCTCCCAGAGTACTGGGACAACAGGCGTGTGCCACCAGGTTCCAGCTCAGTCTGTCAGTGCTTAATCATCACCCTCACTGACCCACCAGCAGGACTTGGTGTGCTTAAACATGCCCTCCCCTTTGGCTCCAGGAAAGACCCCTCTTGGCTGCCAGCGGTTCACCAGCTGCTTGTTCGGTCTCCGCTGGAGGCTCCTCCCCAGTCCTCAGTCTCATGGGCTCAGATGCCCCAAGCTCAGGGCGCTTCTGTTCCTAGGTTCCTCCCTCAGTTTCTCCTCTAGCATCTACCTCTACACCGATGGATACCAGACAGACACACAGGTGTCTACCTTAGAACTCTGCCCAGACGTCTCTCGGTGCAAATCTAACAAACCCACCCAAACCCAGACTTCCCCAAGCCTGTCCAAATGCAGCAGAAGAAATTCCATCCTTTGGGTTGCTCAGACCCAAAACCCTGGAATCACCCTTCGTCCCTGTCTTTCTCCCACATCCTGCACCCAGTCTGTCAGCAGATCCTATTGGTCCTACCTTCAGATGTCTCCAAACTCAGGTGACTTCGCCCCTACTCCCCCGAAGGGGGCGCTGTGTCCCCATCGGCCACCTCAGGTCGGTCTCAGCCCAGCGACCTTTGGAAGGTGGAGATCAGGGCTCCTCACTAACCCTTCCCATGGCTTCCAGCTCCTATGCCGTTTAAGTTAGAAGCTTCTGAATTTCTCTGGCTGCTTCTTTTTTCTCAGCTTTTTATTTTGAAAATATTCATGCCTTCAGAAAAGTGACAAAAACATAACAAACACATTTCCTGAGTTGGGCGCCTTCATGTCTCCCATTAGTATGTGGATGGGACGCGTGTACATTCATGCTGAGCCATGCGGAAGTTGCGGAGCTTAGTTTTACCCATAAATAATTCAGTGCACCTCTCCTACCAAAGAGCCTCCTCTGACAGCTAGAGAACAGCAACGCTCCGATGAGCACAGAATGATCGTCTCGTGTGCTAGCCGTGCAGACTCACACGACTGTCCCAATAACGTCATTAAAATAACCTTTTCCAATCCGATACTCAATCGGACGTCACACACTCCCCTCTGTTGCCTCTGTCACAGTGTCTTCTCTCTCCCTCCCTTTTCCCTTGCGAGGCACAGATATTTTTAAGAGATTACCGTGGTTGTTTTTCAGAGCATCTCTAAGTTTAGTTTCGCTGGATTGTGCCTTTATGCTTGGACTTCTCATCACTAGTTGTGTCTCTGAGAGATTTGTAATTAAATAAAGCACACGAGTAGCACAGCCTCAGCCTCTGTCTCCACTAGGCCCCGCCCCAGCCTCTCCTCCCAGTCACCAACAGCACCCCCACTCGGCCAGCACACAAGGCCCTCAGCGAGCTCTCCCAGCTCCCCGGCTCCAGGAGAGGAACCCAGGGTAGCGGGAGAAGGCACGATGCCTACATGTGGAGCCATTGGTTCTCTCTCGGGACTAAAGGAGATTCCCAGTGTATTCCACGGCAAGGCTGCCCAACTTGCTTTCCATTGGAGAAATAGCGCGAGAACTCAGCAAAGCGCCAAGTGGACACGGTGAAGGTCAGGTCTCCTACCCAGTCCCTCTCCCTGCAGAGCCGATCTGACAGTTTCCCAAGCACTGGGAAACGCTTCTCTCTGGCTCTGCTGGGAGGTATGGGCCTTTGGAGTGCAAGGCCGGGGCCCCAGGCACAGTAATCACTGCTTAAACTGCTTTACTATCTGGACAAACAAGAGGATGAGTTCGAGTCCTGCAGGGCAGGGCCGGGTAGCCCTGAGCCCATCTGAGGTCTGAATCCACATGCAGGATCCCTGGTGGGCAGAGTTGAGATGGATGGGCCTGGTCTGCGACCCAAAACCTAACAACTTGCAGTCTGCAGCCACAAGCTGACTGCCAAAGAAACGACACTGGCAGCCACGTCCCCATCTCCGGGTCACACGCTGTCCTTCCTCCCTAGGTCTTTCTGATGGCTGCTTTGGCTGCCTCTGTTTCTCCCCGTGTGCCCCACCCCACAACCCCACACGAGCACTCGGGGGGCCCTGGCCCTCGCTGGGAGGACCGAGGCCACGGAGCTCCAGTCCCGCAGGACACGCTGACCGGTGGGGGTGGCACCTGAGCACCAGTCCCCTCGTTTACGGGGCCATGGAGATGTGCGGGTTGGGGCGCGCCTGCCGGGTGGTCTATGTCTGGTCACTTGCGGATTTATGTTTGAACGCACTGAAAACTTTCCATTCATTTGAGAAATCTGTTCCATGTTGAAAGCCTCGATTACAGAAGCTTTTATAATTTAAAAAGTACTTTCTATTTACAAGCCTAATACTCTTCTGCATTTTGCCTTTTAATGATGGCAATGGTTCCATGTTCGCAGAAATGTATTTATATCTTTCTCTTTAACAGGAATATACAGTGGTGCCTCAGTTCACGAACTCAATTCTCCTCCAATTCTGGTCACAAACTGAACTGGACAAGAACCAAATCGAACTTCCCCGTAAGGTCACTGAACCTAACCATTGAATTTGATCCGGTTTTCGTCCAGTTCGGTTTGTGAGCAGAATCATGGAAAGAATTAAGTTCATGAACCGAGGTACAAATTAGCCATATTGGAATCAACTATGTGATTCAAATTATGGAAAAAACTTATCCTCACTGATCCATGATCGGTGGACAGATCCTGATGTTGGTACTGGAGACACAACTGCAGAAGCGTCCTGCATCACCTTCTGGGAACGCTCATCTCAGGACAATGCTAGGTGGGCCCCAGGAGCCTCCCGTGGGTCTGGATGCACCCAGCAGCTCCCCAAAACAGGTGCCCTGCTGCGCGTGTCCCGAGCACTGGAGAGGACAGGCTCTTCCCCTTCCTCAAGCATCTGACTGGTGCAGACTGGGGAGGCATCTCTGTGCTTGGGTTTGCAAGTCTTTGTAAGTAACGCTGAACTATTCATATTCGTATAATCCATTTAGATTCTTTTCCCTATGGGCTGCCTGCTCCTATTCTGCCTGTATTTCTACTGAGTTATTATTTTTCCCTTATTAAATCATATATGGCTGCTTTGGCTTCAGATGACTATTAGAGAAAATAACATCTTTCTTTCCTCAAGAAATGTAGGAACCACTTGAGAATGTAAGCTTTTCCCTATGGATTTATAAAGCCTAGATATTTTTCTTAAAGTCAAATACTCTGTTTTTACCACTATGCTACAAGAAAAGACACAAAAGGTATCCCATGCTTTCACACTGATGGGGTTAACACTGCAAGTTTGATCAGCCTGACCAGAGCATGGGAAAATGTTCCACTTGTAATACTGAGGATGAAGGTCAGTGCTCTGGCTTTGTTCCCATCCTCTGCTGTTTTGGAAGAAGCATCTTTCTCTTCAGTCTCTGGCGATCGCTGACTTGTGCCTTCCACCGCTCAGCGCTCACCTCTGGGCCATCCGGGTAGCCTTAGCTCCTGGTGGGGACAGGCGATCTCTCCGGCTTCAAGCCTGCGTGGACACCGCAGGCCTCCTTCCCAAGGCTTCACACCAGGGCCTGCTGCAGGGAAATGAGTGCCAAGACATCAGGTCGAGCTCCACCACCGAGCACAAAGTCACGAATTTGCCCATTTTGTCCTCGTCATGTAGCAGGCAGACACCGCCACAGCTTCTGCGATGGTCTGAATGTGTCCCCTGCAGAATCCAGCTGTTACCATGCAGGCCCCGGGAAGGTGGGTCTGGGGAGGTGATCATGTGGTGGGGGCCCCTCCCATCATGAGTGGGATCAAAGCCCTAGTGATAGAGGCCCACGTGGCGCCCAGATCTCAGGCCTGTGCCCGCTATCACAAGAGGACTCAGCAGGAAAGGCTCCTCACACTCCCAGCCTCCAGAACATAAACTTCTGTTCTTTATGAAATACCCAGTCTCGGGGCTTCCGTTACAGCAGTGCAAACAGAGGAGACAATACCCACAAACCTGGCCCACAGGCCACAATTCCCATGACATTTACTCATCTGTTTGCCTTGGAAGCCAGGCGTGTACTGAGGGTCGGTACAGACCTGCACATGGGAAACCTCAGCAGATGTGCTGATGAACACAGAAACCAGTGAGGTGGTAGTAATGGCCCCTTATGCCTGGGAAAACAGGCCTGGGACGGCTTCCCACCTACGCTGCGTCGGCTCCTGACAGGCCTTTCATCGTAAGGAAAATCACCAGGGAAACCCGGGGAGCCTAATCCACCTTTGTCAGAGTCCCCTCCATGATTATTACAAACTAAATTACAGAAAGTCTGAGCCGGAATATTTTATAAAGCAATTTCAAATATTGAATAGGATGCTGAACCCTTTTTCAAGAAAAACTGCTGTTTTCCCTGGCTGGCTGATGTGTAGCTTTTCTTTAGCCCCAAAGATGTGATTGATCATATGAAAAATAAATACATAAATGCGTGACTAGACTTGAAAACTGTCAGTAACCTGGAATCCTCGGGACCCAGGATATCTCGGGCGCCATGCTGGCCCTGGCCCGGCCGCCCCATGGTGCCAACGTCTCTGCCACACCCAGACAGGGCGGCCCCCAGCCGGCCGGCATCAGTATGCAACCAGCATCTCCAGAGAAGCCTCCCAGGGATGCAACGCAGCCCTCATTCCCAGCTTAAATTGTTTCTTAATGGAATTCTACAGTGGCCAAAGAGTTTTTGCTGAATTCTGCGTTGAAATTTGTCACAACACAGTGATCAGACTGACAGCTGAGCAGCGTGATGGATGAGGGCTGCGGGGTTGGAAGGGCAGTGCGGGGTCCTGGCATCTTAAAGCTGTAGCAGAGCATCTCGGAAGGAGGACCCTGGACCAGGCGAGCAGCCAGAAGCCCAGAGGGCCGGCTTCTCCCACAGGCCATGACTGGGGGGGAGGCGATGAAGATGGGGGCGTCGCCTGCTCTTTCCAAAAGCTCAGGGGTGAGAAAAGACTTTCCCAAAACCCGTGAGGATAGCACCTCATGGGGCAAAGAGTTGGCAAGGTATGAGACCTTGCAGTACAGAGTGGTCCTGGGCCACCTGCGTAGTCTCAGCCTGCTCCCCAGGCGCCAAGGAGGAGCCAGAGAGACAGGAGACCAGGCACAATGCTGATTCGACCAGGGTGATCAGTTTGCTAGCCTGGGGCTGTAGCTCAGTGGTGAGGGCCAGCCTAGAATGCATGAGCTCCAGCGGGGTCGCTAGCCAAAGAAAGCAGGCGCCCGCAGCAGCTGCGGAGGGCAAAGCAAGGGATTCTCCTGTGCAGCCGGGGATGCAGCCCTGCCAGGCACTTGGGGCCCTGGAGACCTCAGGACCACCGCGTGGGCGGCAGTTTCCCACAGCAGCGTAGGGGCTAACAAAGGGCGTCCAGTGGGCTATGGAGCCGGACGTGCTCACCCACGGGACTTCAGCCTGCGGCAGCGGGAGCGTGGCTGGTGCGCACTCAGAGCTGCCGTCTCCTCCCACCGCACCCCAGCGGTGTCTCCCCCAGCTCCTCGACCAGCTCACCCTGCCCGCTGCCTGCCCTCACCACCGAGGCCCTTCTCCACGCATCAGATTCCCCTTACCCTTCCAGGGCAGGTCGTGCGGCCCGTGTTTGTTGGTGGCTTTTCTGACGCCTCCTGCAAGCGGAAGCCTGTCTTCACCCCCACTAGACCTGCGTGCCTCTGTGCTGCCCCTCCTCCTAGCTCACCTCCACCTGCGCCGGCTCCTGCCTATTCATTCTACACAGCTTCAGGTGAACGCTGATCCGTCGCCACTCGGCACATGCGCAGGCCGTCTGTCACCAAAGAACCTTCTTGTTTTTTAACTTTGGTAAAAAATATGTGACATAAAATCTGCCATCCAACCATGTTAAGAGGGCAGTCAGTAGCATTAAGATACTCGTCTTGCTGTGCACTCCCAGAACATTTTATCTTGCAAAACCAAAACTCTAGGGCCGGTGAGATGGCTCAGCGGCTTAAGCGCCTGCCCGGCAAGCGCAAGGGCCTGAGTTCGACTCCCGGAACCCACATACGAAAAAGGGGCCGGTGATATCGCTCAGCGGCACGGGCGCCTGCTGGCACGCGAGGTCCTGAGGTCGACCCCCGGTACCCACACACAAAAAAAAAAAAAACCAAAACTCTATTCCCATGAAACAAATCTCGACTCCTCCTCCCTGCAGCCCTGGCAACCACTGCTCTACTTTTTATTCCTTTTTGTTCCTTTTTGTAAATGGACCATGAAGCATTGGTCTTTCCATGACTGACATAGTTCCCTTAGCATATTGCCCTCACGGTCCATCCCTGTGTATCATCTGTCAGATTACCTTCCTTTACAAGGCTCAGTAATATTCCATTCTATCATAGCTTTAGGTCATATGGATAGGCCTTTAATTATTTTGAGTTAATTTTCATACATAGCATAAGGTGAGGGTCCAACTTCCTTCTTTTGCATGTGGATATCCAGTTTTCCCAACTATCTGTTGAACATTCCAATATTTCTTACATACCATTTTTTGCTTATGGAGAGCCTACATGACATTAAAGTTTAAAAAGCACCCTTATGTGCATTAAAAACCACAACCATTAAAAATCAGGATGACTCGGCTGAAAGACAGATGAGTTCTGCCTGTGATGAGAAGGCTGCCGCCAGCCGCGAGGCAGGAGTGTTAAGCAGGAAGTGCAGCCACAGATAAAAGGTCAGCCTACTCGGTGGCAGCTTAGGGACCCAGCGATCATTGTCCCATATTTCACCCGAGGCACTGTGTGTTTAATCTGAAGGAGACTTAACTACCAGCCAGATATGGCAAGAAAATATGGGTCTTAGTGTCTAGTCACCATGCCAGACCCAGTGATTTTGGAACCCAATGAGATAGGTCAGATCAACGCTGTCACAAATTGGGTTCTAGGTGCCTTGTTTCCCACTGGTCATTATAATCTGTTGGCTAAGAGGCTACTGACTTACAACCCCTTTAACAATTGCAGTGAACTTCTATTGGAGGGTGGCCCCTAGGGTGAAGGTCCATCTGCTTTTGGTCTCATTTGTCCCCACATCAACTGAACCTGTACTGTAACTGACGTGTCTAACAGGAAAAGTTAAATCATCTCTTTAACACCATTCAATGAGACTTAACAGATGTACATGAATCTTTACAATAAAAAATTCTACTACACAAAAGTTAGACAGCAATTCTCCAGACAATTATTCAGTCCTGGAAATTTTGGATAATGGAGGTTCAGAGTGGATCCGAGCAGAGGCAAAGTGATAAAGGCTCGGGATAAAGTGAATAGAGACCTACGCGTCTACTTAGCAGATTAGCAAGTCCCGTGCTTGCCTAGTGAGAGATGCTACACTTCACGAAATTAAAGTCGATGCTCTCTGAAGCCACAGTAAACTTGTGGTCATTTTTTAGTTGTTCTAACGTAGACATAATAACCAATGGCATAGCCAGATTTAATCAGGGGAGAGGAGCTTAAGTGCAGAAAATACAAGATCAACCCAGTTTCCTTCTTCCTGCAGCACAGCGCAGCTTCACGCCATCTGTGACTAGAGGAGAAAGCCACCATCTGCCACCTCAGCTAATGCCCAGAGCAGGCAGTGCTGCCTGCACCAGAAGCCTCTGAGAGATGCCCCGACACCTGTCCACACGCCCCGGGCCCCGACCCACTGGGAGCAGAACTCACTCTGCAGCTTGTATGTGTGCGTGTGCGTGTGTGGGTGCGCACACGTGTGTCCCACATATTCAGTGCCCTGTGCAAGCCATCCTGCCAGGTCACTGGTCCCACAGCAAGCCTCTTCCCTCTCTGCTTACTCAGAGCAAGACAACCTGGATGGCAGCCACACAAAAAGATTCCAACATGTACCCGAGGAGGAGCAGGTGTGAGTGGGACCTGCTATTCCTTCTGCCTCACAGCGCCTGCAAGAAGGACAGGCCCTACATCACCCCGAAAATGTTTCCACGGGCTCTTGCAGCGGGATCGTCAAGGGGTCATATTTTTCCTTACTCATGGCAGAAATGTGTTTCCTTACAACACACAAAACAGCAAGAGGGGGGCGCAAAATTATTTCCAAGAGGCCATGGCAGATATCCAAACCTGAACTGTTCCTAGAGCTAAGTGAGATGGTAATTGGGAGGGAAAAGCAAGAAATACAAACAGAAATGAATTTTCCCCAATGGCGTCAGGCCTGCCAGCCTCTCAGTGCCTTCACACAACAGTGCTTTGAATATGCTCGCTGACGACCGACCGAATTATTCCCCACAGAGTGGAATCGAATGACTCCAGCTTCACGATTCAGCCCTGCCCACAGAAGTTTTATATGCTAATGAAGTAAAGAATAAAAGTGTTTTAAATCCCCAAGTGACCCAGAGCATCGCTCTGTTATTAAAGCGTCACTGTAGCAAGCAGCCTGAGGAACTACAGGTTCATAGGAATCTGAGTCAGGTTCTAGTCTCAGTTCCTAAAGTAATTGTAAATTTCTGAGCAAGTCATTCATTTTTCTGTGCCTTGGTTTCCTCATCCATTCAGGTAAAGAACGACTCCCACTTGTCCCAGATAGTCTCCCAGAGCTTCCAGGAAAATCTGAAAGACGCTGGAGGTGAACGGGACATAGGCATACGCAAAGCGCTAAGTACTCATCATGATAACACAGACTGTGTCAGACAGGGTATGTTTTACCAGGCAGCACTGTAGTTATAAAATCCCCGCGCCTCATGAAACAAGAACTGCTGGTTCCAAGCAAGATGGACGAACAAGGACTGAGTTTACCTTGTTGCTGGATAATTGAAAACCTAGACAAAACCTGTGAGGCAACTCTCAAGACACTGATGTCAGGAAACAAAAAGCTGTGACCCCAAAGGGACAGGAAACAAACATGGTGAGACCTACAATCACCCCATCTTTCTTGCCGAAGGCGTGTCCAGACCATGGCACAGGGTGGGGACTCAGTCAGCCCACAGGCCTCCCGGGATTGAGGAGACGAAGCTGGGAGTCTGGGGAACCAGCGAATTCACATGACAGAGACCCACTCAGGAAAGTGTCACAAGAGAAAGGACAGCAGACTGGTCAGGGTGTCCCCCAACACTCCGGCTGAGTCCCGACGGGCACACGTGTGAGGAGAGTATTGAGAAAGAACAACCAACAAGGATTCGAGGCAACAGCGTTAACAGAGGGACAGAAAAGGGTCCGTTCACGAGCACCAGAGGGAGAACACTGTGTAATTCTCGGGGCACCAGGCACTGGGCATCGGACAGGAAAGCGCTCACCTCAGGGCTGCAGCGCTAATCCTAGGCCAACTGCACCTCTGGTTTCCCCAACAAAACTTCTTCATGGGTCTCGGGAATATCAAATGATTTCCAAATAACTGAACCACTTCTCAAAAGAGTACAAGAATATTAATAGGAGTACAAAAATATCCAGGGTGTAACAAAGTAAAATTCACAATGTCTGGCATCCGATCAAAAATTCAGACATAGAAAAATATGCTCTGCAATGTTGGGGGGGAAAGGGCAAAACAATCAAAACCAAACATGACACAGGTAACAGAAACTGTGGATGTTAAAACATTTGTTATAACCTTGTTTCACACATTTAAGAAGCTAGAGGAAAGGGCCGGTGAGATGGCTCAGCGGCATAAGCGCCTGCCTTGCAAGCGTGAGGGCCTGAGTTCGACTCCCGGATCCCACATACGGAAAAGGGGCCGGTGATATCGCTCAGCGGCAAGGGTGCCTGTTGGCGCGTGAGGTCCTGAGGTCGACCCCCCAGTACCCACAAAAAAAAAAAAAAGAAGCTAGAGGAAAGATTGAGTAGACTAAGTAGAGATGTTAAAGCCCCAAAGAGCTCTGAATTGAGCTTCTAGGATTAGAACTACAATATCTGAAATGAAAATACTCTGGATTGATGTCACCACAGCTTAATTGCTGAGAAAGAAAAAAGTAGTGAACTTTAGCAATAGATACATCCAAAATGACAGAGAGAGAGACAGAGAGAGATAGAGAAAGAGAGAAGAACACACAGACTGAAAAATATCATGAAGCATCCCTGAACTATGGGATAATTTTAGGGGATCAAATACTTGTTTCATTAGAATCAACAAAAGAGGGAGGGAGACAAAGAATATGAGGAAACTGTGGCCAAAATTCTAAAGCCATAGAGCCAATAAATTTGAAAACAAAAAATTATAATAAATTCCACAAACTCAAAGCAAAAATAGCATGCAAAAAACTATAACAATGCAAATCTTAGCCAAATGTTTAAACCATAATAAAAAGAAATTTTCTAAAGCCACCAACATAAAAAGGTAGGTAAGATATAAAGGAACAAAGAAATTTAAGAAGTTTATTTTTTAAAAGAAATTAGAAAAAATTTTAACAGAAATTTTCTTATTGCATTAAATATATTTAATCTTGAAGATATTGAACAACATATTTAAAGTAATTAAAAAAATATTAACCTAGAATTCTTTACTCAGCAAAATTATCTTTCAAAATGGAAGGTAAAATAAAAATGTTTTCAGATAAACAAAAGCTGAAAGAATTCATTTGGGAGATGTGGTATACAATAAATAGTAGAAAAGAAATGTTTTAAGCAAAAGACAATACCAGATATTACCCAAAAAAAGGAATAAAAAGCAGCAGAAATAGTAACAATAGGTTAAATCTGAAGATCTTTTATTGTTTAAACCTATTTAAAATGTAATCAACTGCTTAATGCAAAATAATACAATGTACCATGGAGTTTATAAAATATGTATAAGTAAAATATATAATAAAGAGGAAAACTGGAAGTACATACTATTGTGAAACCCTCACACTACATCTGAAGTGGCATAACATCAGTGGAAGTTAGGATGTGAAAAAATCATAGCTCTCAACCCTAACACAACCACTAAACTAACAATAAAAATAGCTAGCAGACCAAAATGGAGAGAGAGAGATCCACCCCACACTGCCTGCAAGAAACACACCCTAAAGATACAAAAAGTCAAAACTAAAAGGGTGACACTAGCACTACTCAAAAGAAACCTGTAATGGCTACATTGGATATCAGTCAAAGTCTATTTCAGTGCAAAGAATATTAATACAGATAAAGAAGACGACTTCATAATGATAAATAGTCAATTCATTCAGAGAACATAAACCTTCTAAATGCTATGGGCCTCATATTAGAGCTTTAAGCAAATATTAATAGAAATAAAAGGATAAGTGGACAAACCCACCATGACAGCCAGGGGTTCAATACCTTACCTTTCATAATTAAATAAACAGACATGAAATCAGCAAGCATATAGTCAACAAACTGACCCGACTGTCCTTGTAGAGCACTCCACGCAGCCACAGCAGGAAACACATCTCAAGTGCACAACACTTACCAAGATACACTGTGGGCTGGGCCATAAAACAGAGCCCATAAATCAAAAGCTTCCAAGTCATAGGATATATGTTATCTGACCACGACGAAATCATATTTAAAAATCAGTAACAGAGAAATGTCTCAAAAATCCCAAATATTTGGAAATTAACACAATTTCAAGTCACCCACCACAGGTCAAGGAAGAAATTAAAAGTGAAGTAGAAAATATTTTTAACTAAATACAATGAAAATATACATATTAAAATGTATGGGCTGCAGCTAAAGCAACAGTGGGAATTTCCTAGCACTAAATGCCAATATTAGGGAATCGAAGGGAAGAAAGGTCTACATTGGCTGCCTCAGCGTTCACCTTGAGAAATAGGAAAAGACAGTAAACTCCAAGAGAGCAGATGAAAAGAAATGTTGAAGATTAGAACAGAAATCAGAAAGTTACAAATCAAAAACACTATGGAGAAAAATCAATGAGATCAAAGCCAATTCTTTGAGCAAACCAGTACAACTGATAAACTTTTATCCAGACTGGCCAAAAAGAGAAACAAGAAATTACTAATGTTGGAAATGTAAGAAGTGACCACTACTGATTCTATACTGATTTAAAGAGGGGTATTATGCATAACTGTATGCCAATAAATTTGGTAACGCAGAATTCAGCAGACAAGATCTTTGACAGCAACAAACTACCACAGCTCATTCAAGAAGTTCTATATAACCTGAATAGCCTTACATTAAAGAAATTGAATTTTAAGTTTAAAATCTTGCACAAAGAAAATCCAGGAGACAGAGAGGGGAGGGAAGGAAAAGAGGAAGAAAAGAAAGTTGAATATTAATATATAAAAATCAATGACATTTCTATGTACCAGCAAATAACTGAGTTTTGGAATTTTAAATAGCAATGCCACTTAAAACAACATCAAAAATATGAAATAGAACAAATTTCACAAGTCATATATATGACCTATACATTGCAATTACAAAATTTTGCTGACAGAAATTAGTGAAGATCAAAATAAATTAAAAGGTAGTCTATGATTAAGGATTTTTAAAAATCAAAATTATTATGATATCTCCCAACTTTGCTATTTTTAAAAGTTATTTTGGCTATTATAGGTCCTTTATATTTTATAATCAATCTGTCAATTTCTACTGTAGAAAAATAACAAACCTTCCATTACCCGCTTTTAAGGCTTATTATAAACCAACAGTCATCAATGACCAATGAAACATAAGAGAAAGTAAAAACTAGATCCACACATATGGGGGAACCAACTTTTGACAATAGTGCAAAGGTTGTACAATGGGAAAAGTTGTTTTTCAACAAATGATGGTAGAACAATTAGTCATTTGCAAATATATAAATAAATAAATAAATAATTTTGATCCACACTTCTCACCACACACCAGAGGACCTAAATGTAAACCTAAAAGTCTTTAAAAAAAAAAAAAAAAAACAAGAACAAGCAAAATTCTTTGTGAGCTTGTTAGGCAATCATTCATAGATAACATACAAAAAGAAATACCTATTTTAAAGTGATAAACCGGAATACATAAAAATTAAGAACTATTCTTCATAAGATACCAAGAAAATAAAAAAATACACTAGAGACTGGAAGGAAATATTTGCAAATCACCTATCTCATGAAGGACTCATATCTCCAATATATGAAGAAGTCTCGAAACTCAATAATAAGAAAAAATCCCATTTTTTAAATGGGCCAAAGATCAGATGGAATTTCACTGGAAAGCATGTATGACAAATCCTCACACAGAAAGACACTCCCAATTGTTACGTTTGGGGAAGTGCAGTTTCAAGCCGCTCTGCGGAGCCGCCGGCTCTTTGGGGTGTCTGCGATTAGCAGTGCGGAGTATGGGAGGTTACAGGGTGCTGGGGATTCTCACGCACCTCCAACCAGAAGCCTGGCAATTACTCGGCAGGGGAAAGCAGATGTATTACCACTCCGAAAAACAGTCGGCAGTTTCTTTAGAATTTAAACATACCTAGCATGTAACCTGCTCATCCCACTGTCAGGTTTTTGCCAAAGAGAAATCAAAGCATATTTCCATACAAAGACTTGTGCAAGATTGTTCATAACAGCTATATTCATAAAAGCCAAAAAATTATAAGCAACCCAAATGTCAATCAACAAATGAATGGATATTCAGATTGTGCCATAGCCAGGAAATGGAATCCTCTCAGAAGTAAACAATGAGCTCTCACTACACAAAACAACATGGATGAATCTCAAAATAATTATTCTGAGTGAAGGAAGCCCGGCCCCCCCCAAAAAAAAAAAAATCACATATGCTGTGATTTCATTTATATGAAGTTCTAGAAAACACAAGCTCATCTGTGGTGGTAAAAGCAGATCAGCGATTTCTGGGACATGAGAGTGTGGAAGGCAGGAGGGGAGGTCAGAGGCAGCCCGAGGACACGGAGCAGGCGATGAGTGTGAGCAAGTCTTCATGATAATGATCGTGGTGAGGAGAGACACAGATATACACCTCCAAGGTTAGCAAGTGGTGCTCTTTAAACACCTGCAATATCAATTCTACTTTGATAAATAATCTTCCGAAATGGCACCTAGGCCACAGGTTATGTTTAAAAGTAAGATCCAGTTAGTTCCCCAGAAATCAGCAGAGTGGAGCTATGCTAAAAACAGTAACCGCAGCTAAGTTTCGTCCTACTAGACGCAGGACTCCGTGCCATGGAAAAGTCTCCAGTGTGCGCTCAGAACGGCATGTGTGCAACTTTCGTGCTCTCATCCATGTGCTGTATCTACGGACTTCTGGCCCATCTTCGAGCCATCTCCTCTGTGCTCTCCCGCCTCTCCTCAGACAAGGTGCAATTCTTGCCTGCACAGGTCTCCAGCAGGCAGGACCCACTTTCTAACAAAAAGCCTTGCGTTCCTTCAGCTTCCCATACTACGTGTTTCAAGTGACCCGGCCCATGGCCACCTTCGCTTTTATACATCAAACTCTAACTCAGGTCCCCCTGCTCCCATTCTCTAATGAGATGCTATGGAGCAGACAGGGCCAGAAAAGGCAAAGGCCAAGCAGAGACCCTGCCCTCCCACCTGACCTAGCCCCAGCCTCCCCCAACATCCCTGCCAGCATTGCATTTGGCTGTGTCTGAGACTCTCTTCCCACTGGCCCATAATGAGGACCACCGCCAGCATCAGAGGAAGCCATGTGGGTGCCTGGCCTCCCTCAGCAGGAAGGAGACATCTCTCCTCCCTGCAAGGGCCGGGTCAGAGCAGACCCAGGGAGCCGGGAGGACCAGGGCTCTCACCGGCACCCAGCAGCAGTGAGGCCGCTTCACCACAGTGTCCACAGATGGCGTGGAGAGCTGGGCTCCCCTCCCTCCCAGCATAAGAGCCCCGTGTCAGAGGTCAGCAGAGGGTACGGAGGGCACGTGAGGAACCCAAGGGTGCCCTTCCTTTCCCCACAGGAGGCTGCCAGGGGACCGGCTGGAACAGAGGCTCACGGTATGAAAACGTGCAGGTTCCAACTGAAACTCACTTGTCTTACAACAAGCTAAGAGTTCCTCCAAGTGACCATGCCATGGAAAAAGTTAGGGAAAATGAATATCCATAGCAGAAGATTTTATTTTGCCATAAACAAAAAATTAAACAAAGTAAGGTGGACCACAGACAAAAATTAACTCAAAATGGACCATAGGCCTAAATGTAAGAGCTACAAATATAAAACTCTGAGAAGAAAACACAACCCGAAACCTTCATAGCATTGGAATTCATGTTTTCCTGGGTATGACACCATAAAACAAAAATAAAAATAGATAAATTAGAACACATCAAAATAAAATCTTCCGTACATCAAAAGACATGATTGATAGAGTAAAAAGACAGCCCATGAAATGAGAAAAACATCTGCAAATATTTAGGGATTAATATCCAGGATCTATAAAGAACATCTACAACAGAACGGTAACAACCAAAAGCAAATAATCCAATTTAAAAATGGGCAAAAGTTCAAATAAATGTTTCTCCCAAGATGATGCACAAATGGCCAACGAGCACATGAAAAGGTGCTTAACATCACCAATCCTTAAGAAGATGGAAATCAAAGCCACAGAGAAATCACGCATACCCCAACGACAGCCACTATCCAAAGGGCAGAAAATAACAAACTTTGGTGAAGATGTGGGAAACGGACCGCGGGTGCTTTGTTGGGAATCGAAGTGGTGCCGCTGCTGTGGAAAACAGCTCAGTGGGTCCTCAAAACACTCCAAGTGGAATTCCCGTGGGACGCATCAATTCCTCTCCGAGACCGGAAGAGACACTTGTCTGTGTGTGTTCAGAACAGCATCGCTCACCACGGCCAGGAAGTGGAAGCAGCTCGGATGTGCTTCAGACACGCAGCGGAGCATTACACAGCCAGACACAGAAGGACGCCGACACTCCCAGGACGCCACGCAGAGTGACATGCCAGTCACCAAGAGACTGACAGCAGCCACAGTCGCAGAAACAGGAAGTAGAATCGTGGCTGCTGGGCCAGGAGGAAAGCGGGAAACGTTTCGCAGGCAGAGAGTCTCCGCTGTGCAAGGTGGAAATGTTCTGAGACTGGTTGCATAGCAATGTGAACATACTTAACTGTGCACTTAGAAATGGTTAAGACAGCACATGCCTGTAAGCCCAGCACTTGGGAGGCTGAGGCAGGAGGAGCGCCACCTTGAGCTCAAAGCCAGCCTGAACTACATAGCAAGACTATGTCTCAAAAAAAAAGAAAAGAAAAGAAAAGAAAAAAAAAAAAGAGTTAAGATGTTATGTGCATCTTGACACAAATAAAACTTCAAACAATTTTAACTCATGGTTCCTGAAAACATTCACATATAGGCTTTTGTACAGACATAAGCTAAATTTCTTTTTTTAATACTAAGAAAGCATTTAGTTCCCTTAAGTTACAGTAAAAGTGGAACTATCTTTTGCATTCATATTTCAGCAGGTTACTAAGCAGTGTGAGCTGGAGTTCTCCAGAGAAGCCACACCCACGTTCGAGAGCTTTGGGACCATTTGTCCTCCAGTGATGGAAGCGCTGTGATTTCCTAGAGAGATACAATGTCGCGGGTCAGGAAGCCGAAGTTATCTGGCCGTCTTTACTCCCTTTGTTTGTTTTGGATTTCTTGGTTTTTATTTTCACAAGTTAAATTCCCTGTGCCATTTTATAGTCCCGCTAGCAATGGAAGAGCCGCCTTCTCTGCATCTCCCGCGCATTTCCACGTCGTCGCTATTTTTCTTGTTACCATGCTGATATTTCACCATGGTCTTTCACCACGGCTCTGATTTGCATTTCCCTCGCGGCTGGTGATGCTGGGCATCTTCCCATGTGCTCTCCAGATCCTCTTCGGTGAAACGTCTCTATCTTTCACTTATTTTCTAATTTGTTTTTTTCTTACTACCTACTTTGCCAACTGTAACACTTGGTGGATTCTCAGAAACAAAAATGCCTATCTATGAATGAAACAAACACATGTGTACAAATAAAGTCCTAACAGGAAACACATGATTAAACAAAGAAGGGTCAAAATAAGGCCTTACAGTCGGTCCGTAACTGCAGGTAACTAACCCCTCTGCAATGACAGGTGACTGTACCGAGCCTGGGCCGGGCCCAGCAGCCTGGCAGCATCTGCGGGTGATGGGGGCCTGCAGCCAGCCTCCCTTCAGGCAGGCACCAGCCGCAGTCTCCATCAGCCCCGTGGCCGAGAGGAATTGCTGACTGCATTTAGAAGGAAGCTTTGTTTCGGGAGACCCCCGGCGGCCCTCACGAGATCACCAGCAGGTACACTGACCAGGATTACAGTGACAGCTGCCAGCCTTAGCATAGATTTTCATGCATGAAGGGTTTTCAAAATCAGCTCCCTCCTCTGTTATCCCACCCAAGTGGGTAAAATTAAAATGCAATAAAATTAAATTAAATTAACTGACGTTCAGTCACTCTGAGGCATGCTGCAGATCTAGACAATGATCATGAAACCTGCACTGCATCCCGCTGAGTCAAGGAAATCATTTGGCAACAACCTCAACATCCCGAGGTAGCCTAAAAAAACATGGGTTTATTTTCTCCAAAGAAATCCTGGGCTTTCTTTTAGTTGACCTCCCCAGCCACACTAAAGAGTTGGGATCAGACCGAGACCACAGCATCCTCCTCTGCTGTGCCCCGCACCGCTCTGGTTGCACCAGCACGTTGTCAGCCCTTCTTGCACTCTGTCCCTTGCGGCCTCCCCTCGGGCCAGCTGGAGAGCGGGGCCCTCACCCTGGCTTTCACTGTGGCCGACCCCAGAGGTTTCCCACGACGCAGCCTGCGCCTGTGTCCTTAGATTCAGAGGCCACCATCTTCTCTCTGGCTGTGACTTGTCCGCATCTGCATCTCCCCTGTCTCTGCACTGTCGGACAGAGCTTCCTCGCCCACTCACTGAATAACAGCACCGGGCCACGTCCGAAGCTGGAGAGTCTTCCTTCTCATCATTTTACGAGAAACCGTGGGCCTTGCGTCAGTGCTCTTGGTCTCCTACTAGGCACGCAAGGTTGCTTGGGTGAGACTGCTGCCCGTTAGATGCCCACATCGGGGTCACCTGTGTGCCAGCTAGCAATCTCGGCACAACGCGGCCCTCGCCGTAGTTCAGCATGGGAGATGCACTTTGAAGCCCTGGCTAGGAGGCCGGGGGTTGAACCACAGTGAGGGATTCCATTTAGGAGAGAAGGAAGGCTCTGGTCCAGCTGCAGACAGTGGGTTGCCCAAGTCAGGCCTGCAGGGACAGCTGGCTTGGCGACAGCCAGGGAAGAACACGGACACAGCTGGACAGAGACACCGTAGCTACCCCCTCCCCAGCAGCTCAGCCTGGTCATTTCTCTCCCATCTTGGTCCCCTGTCCCTTCACAGGCAACCTCCACATCAACATCTGCCACCCCGAACTCTGGCCAAAGCGTCAGCTTCCAGAGAACCCAGTGGAAGACATCGCATGTGAGGGCTCTACACCATGAGATCTGGAACCACGCGGAATACATACATGGCCTCTAAAGGACAAGTCTAAAGGCAAAGGCTCACCGGGGAAGGAGCCCACGCTGCTCTAGAAGAACCTGCTTCAACACTTCCGGCACGTTAGCCTCTGGAGGACGTGACCGTGGTCCTGTTTGCAGCAACAGACTCTGCAGCTGTGAAGGGAAAGCTGTGGCTCGGAGACTTGGAGCTGAAGGCGTGCTTGGAGCAGCAGTGCGTGGTGGGAGCCCTGAAAGAGAAAGATGGTGGCTGCAGATGGGGGAGGAGCTGCCACGGTGGCCTGGGAAGGAGATGAGGGCCCCGTGGGCGAGGTGGTGCCGACCCTCTCAGGGCAGTCAGCGTCCACGCGAGAACTCTCAGAGCAAACTAGAGCTTGGGCACTGCTCCTCAAAGCCGCCGAGCTGTCCCAGGTACCCCCAGAACTGCATATCCTGACTCTATGGGAGGTGACCCTGGTCTGCTGCGTGACAGTAGCGCAGGAATTGGACAGGAGCCTTCGCCGCACACGTGCTCTGCGACGTCCGGAAGGCCGGGCTCCGTGGCCGCGCGGTGGTTGCCTGGACACACTGTAGTTTACTCCCTGTCACTTACGGCTGATGAAAGTAGTGTTGATGACAGTTCTCAGGAAACGTTGGTTAGACAGTAACTGTGATTTAAAGCAGAGCTATAATCTGAGGCAGACAATCTCGGGCTCCTGCTCGCGCTGGGGAAGAAGAGAGGAAACTCACTTCCTGACGAGTATAGACTGCAAGACCGCGGCCTCGCCTGCGCCCGCAGGGCGGGTAGGGAGGGGACACCAGCCTGGGGGGACCAGGCCAAGCCTCCACCCCGGGCTCTGCCGTGGGAGACCGCAGGCCCCCGTCCCGGGTCCGTATCAAAGGGCCCAGCCTGAGGCAGGCGAGTCCACCCTTCAGCCTCACTAATGTGTACGAGCGTGAGATAAAACAGCTCTCCACGCCACAGTCACACCCCTGTCTCCTCTTTTATTCACTCAGCGGACTCACTGAGCTGTCTCAATTTGTCCTGCTTCGAGCCCACCCCAGGCCACATCACCCTCCGGGAGGCCCCGTGGAGAACAGCGCCGACCCGAGCCGGCTGGCCGCCCTCATGTCCACCCCTGCCAGCCCTCCAGGACCAGGGAGGCAGAGACGGAGAAGACGGCCTTCTCCTCACTCTCCACTATGTTTCATAGAAGAGAAAAGGGAAATTAAATGTGTGTGTACACACACTGACACACAAGTACATGCACACATATATGCTGCTGTGTTATAATATGTAAATGCACAGATCTCTTATTTTTAGAAAAAGAAACTAATAAAATGAGGGAAAAGCTGGAGAAATACAAACAAGTAATTTCTGAGTACATCTTCTTACACAGTTTTTATCTTCAACTCATGTAATTTTTTTAAATATACAAAAATTAAATTAGCCCAGGCATGGTAGCACATGCCTATAATCCCAGCTCCGTGGGAGGCTGAGGCAGGAGGATCACAAGTTTGAGCCCAGCCTGGGCAACCTAGAAGATTCTATCTCAAAATTAAGAAGGGCTGAGGATGTAGCTCAGTGTGAAGTTCCTGGGTTCAATCCCCAGTACCAAAATATAATTAAAGAAAAAGCACTCCCCAAAACACAAGTAGAAACAAGTAATCTAAGTTAGACTTCAATTTGACAAAATCTCTACCCAGACAAATAGCTATGTATTTCAAGCAACTTGTAAGTACAGTCAGTAGATTTCTTGCTAGTAGATATATTGGAATTGTAATTTTGAAATAAGTTTATTTTAGGTAAAGCAAATAGGAAAATGTTGATGTTATTAAGAATGAAGATTTTTAGCATAAGGCATGATGTGATAAAAGACATAAAGAAAACGTTAGTGATGATGCAGCTCGATTAGCTTGAGGGATACCTAGCAGATTAGGAAAGCACACTTCCACTGGGATGGGTCAGAGGCTATAACCTTGGGAACAATACTTGGTCCCTGGCCCCTTACTCTCTGGCTCTCCCGTACTCACCTGCTTCCTGACCACCATGAAGTGAGCACTTTCCTCCACCACACCCTTCCGCCATGATGTTTCTGCCTCAAAGCCAGTCGACCATGCATTGAATCATCTGAAACCATGAGCCACAGTAAGCCCTTCCTCTTCTAAGTTATGTACATCAGATATTTCAGCAACAGAAAGCTGATACATGCTATAATATTGTATTTTAACTTCAAATATCAACAGGAATCCATGATCCTTTAACAAATACCTTCCTATCTGCCTGCGAAAAGGGTCAAAAAGCAATGACTGTCCAGCTGCAACAAGTACACCTGGCCCCTAGATCTTGGTTGCTAATTCTCTCTTAATATATATACTACAGTTTCTTGAAAAAACAGCTGATGGACAAGATGAGCCAAGGACATCTTCTTATGTCAAAAAAAAAAAAAAGAAAGAAAGCACCCAAAGTGTCAAAGGGACCCAGAAGCCAGCCTGAAGGGGCTTCTGTGGCCTCTGAAACAAATGTGAGCATCAGCGAGAATAATGACTGCAGTCATTGTTATGAACAGGAAAAACAAGCGCCCATGAACCATAATGAAATTCATGCAAGAAAAATAAAGGAGATAAGAAAAACGAAGTTCTCGCTTCATAATAAATGTAAAAGTGATAACAGACACCAGAAAATCACATTGCTATTCCCAACTGTAAATTCGGATCACATGAATCATCAACAGATGCTAAAATCATTAAGTAAAAAGTCTGCACACAGAGTACTTACAAACTGCAGAAGAAAACCACTCCTTCATACTGATCAGCCCGGGCATCGCCACCAAACCACGCGGCCAACCTCGAGTTGTGCACACCTCAGATAGGATCCGATATGAAGTGTTTGTGCGGGAGACGGCCAGAAGGCTTATGCTGAGCCTAGCAAAGCCTCTGGGCCGGACTCTAGATTTGCAGACGAGAAGGAAATAGCACGTCTTCAATAACACTGTATGTAACTGGGAAAATCCAGAATTCAGAACATTTCACATGACAACTGGCTTAGACTCTTCAAAATTCAATGCAAAAAAAAAAAAAGAACAAATGTTCTAGATTAAGAGACACTGAATATCTATAACAACCAAAGCAATGTGTGAACATCGATTGTATCCTGAGTTAAAAATAAAGACACAAATTCCATTTCAGGGACAAATAGAGAAATTTGACTGTGGAATTAACAGTAAGCATCAAATGATAGACACATACTAACTTAGATAACAGTATTATGCACTTATAGGAGAATATGCTTATTAAAGTGATACATACTGATGCAGATAGGAGCGATTTACTTTCAAATGATTCTATCAAATACTAGACAGTGTTATGGCTTGTATCTAGATGTTCCCCCAAAGCCTCATACACTCATAGCTGAGGCTTTTCGGAGGTGGCTGGATCTAAGATGTGCGAATGTGGAGTAAGGCTGTGATAATTGGATTAGTCCACTGATTGGTTTAGTATTATTCTGGGTATGGATAATGGGAAGCCACACCCTGGGTATGGGTGGCACCAACCAATAGGCTTATTGCCTAGATGGGGTAAAAAGAAAAGGGAGGCTTACAGCTGCTGCTTCACTGCTGGCTGCTTCCAGCCTGCCCTGCCATGGACTGTTTCTCCACTGCAACGCCAGCCTGCCTTGGAGCCAGCCAATTATGGACTGAAACCTCTACAAACTGTGAGCTGAAATAAACCTTTCCTCGTTTACCTTTGGGTGTTGGGTATTTTGTCTCAGCAACACAAACAGTAACTAAGACAACAGGGATAAAGCAAATATGGCAAATATGATCAATTGTTAAATATGGATGGAGAACATATAGATGTTCCTTGTACTTTTCTTTCAACATTTCTGGTGTTTGAAATTTTTCAGAATAAATAAATGGGAACAAAAACAAGATTGTGGCCATGTGACTTCACCAACGAGAAATACCAGCAATTCCCAGTTGATCACATCTTTTATTTCTGTAATTGTAATAGATCCAACAAACACTGCTAGTGACTAAAAGTAATTATATTTAGAAGGATGCATGGTTTGGACCTTAACTACAAAGATTTCAGAAAAACTTATTAATTTTGTCAAGTAGTCCCCAAAGTTATATCATTCAAGAAATGTTTCGCTTTCTTTAAAATTGAGCTACTATAAGATATCCCTTTCTTCACTGAAATAACTAAAGCATTTGTTAAATGTTGAGGTGTCATCTGCCTCTTGCCAATATCAAATGTGATAGTGAATTTGTCTAAGCAATTTGCAGTTTCTATCAATACATAGTAAGGTCTGCTTCCTTCATTTATAATGGAAAATCATTTTGACTCTACTAGAAGAGAAAGTATTCTTTCTATTCAGGTAAATCAAAAGCATTGCTTCTGCTTCTTCAGTTTTCTTGATCCCACTACTTTTAACACTAAATAAACTTGCATCACACACGGGACCCAGAGATTCTAATTCCGCATTTGATGGGCAAACACACAGACCTGGGCAGCTTAAATGCCCTGTGCAGGTCTCACAGCTGATGAATGCTGAATCGGCCTGGACCCAAGGTGTTTTATTCCCAGGACAGATGCGAGATTTCTGCACAGCTCTGCTCTACTGCTTATTTACCCTGTGAACTTGGGCAAGCTGCTTCAGCTCTCTGGGCTCCAGTGTCAGCGTCACCGTCCTCCACCCACATCTGACTCTGAAGCACCCACGAAGGGCTCTTCTCTGGAGCCCAAGGCCACCATGTGCCGACCGCCCCACCTCACCCACGCACAGCCGGGGTCCTCACCCCACCCCGGACTTGCTCCTCACACACGGGGGAGGGAGATGCTCTTAGAAGTCAGGCAAGGCCTGGACACCCACATGTTTGAAATTTATTATAAAATGCAGAAATTCTACAAGTGACAAACATGATCAAGTATTAAGAGTTTATGTCGTAGGAATTAATGAGGAAAATTCACTCTATAACACACCGGGTTTTTTCAAGAGCTGATTCATAGTGTACACTCAAAGCCTGATCCTACAGGGAAACACGTTTAAAGCTGCAGACAAACATCTTGGTCCAGTCCTCTCCCAGTATTTTTTAACTAAGAGAAGAAATTATTTGAAAATAACATGTGAAGTCCCTATGCACGTGAGACTGAGATCGAAAATCCCACTGGACTCAGAGGTCTGCGGCCAGGATTCTGTTGAGAAATTGCTCATTACCTCTTCTTCCCCATCTCGCTGCCAGGAAGGACACAGGTGACGTCCTATTCACCTTCGTGGGTTCAGGAAGGCACTGTCCCCTGCTGTCCCCCGAGACCAGGGCTTGCCAAGACCTCTCTCGGCACTGGTCATTACCACAGGTTCAACACATTAACATGAAAATAGGGTAAAGAAAAGAAATATTTTATGCCAAAAATGAAATAACATAGATAAGGTAAAAATAAAAGTAGTGTGAAATACACAAACTATTCAAGCTCTCTCAAAACCAAATAAATTATTTGAATATCCTTAAATCCATTAATATAATTGAATTCATAGCTCATAATCCTACCTAAAAAAGAGACTCTTCCAGAAAATAGAAAAAAAGGAACTCCCTCCCAAATCATTTCATGAGCCCAGTGTTCATGTTACAGCAAAATCAGACAGTGACGGAGCAGGAAAGATAGTCTAAAATATCCCTCATGAACACACCTGCCAGAATAGCTAGAATTTAAAATTCTGGTGCATTGCTGATGGCAGCATAAGATGTATAACAACTCTGGAAAATAGCTTAGCAATTTTTTTCTTTTTTTTTTGTGGGTACCAAGGGTCGACCTCAGGACCTCATGTGCCAGCAGGCGCCCGTGCTGCTGAGCGATATCACCGGCCCTTTTTTCTTATGTGGGTTCCAGGAGTTGAACTCGGGCCCTCGCGCTTGCCAGGCAGGAGCTTACGCCGCTGAGCCATCTCACCAGCCCCAGCAATTTCTTATATATTTACCATACAACCTAGCAATCCCACTCTTAGATATTAAACCAGAAAACTGAAAATATTCATCTACCCAGAATTCTACAAACATTCCAAGAACTCATACTCTTCTTTTTTTTTTTTTAATGTGGGTACCAGGAGTCGAACTCAAGACCTTGCACATGCCAGCAGGCGCTTGTGCCACTGAGCGATATCACCGGCCCCCAATCCTTCTTAAACTTGCCAAAAACTTAAGGAAGAGTAAACACTTCCAAATTCATTTTATGAAGCCCTTATTACCCTGGTGCTACAGCCAGACAAGGACACTAGAAGAAAGAAAATCACAGATGACAGATGAAAATCCGTAATGTTGAAATAATTTTCAACAAAGTTGCTAAGAACACATGGTGTGAGGAAGACAATCTCAGCCATGGATAAAAACTGTAGACACAAAAATCCTCAACAAAATACTAACAAGCCAAATTTGACAACACATTAAAGACCTTTTACCACAAACAAGTGAGCTTTATCGAAGACATACAAGGATGGCTCAAAGCAGGCAAATCTATACATGTGAAACAACAAAATCTACATGATCATTTCAAGAGATACAGGAAAATCGTGTGCCAAAATTCTACATCTTTTAATATAAAATAAAACTTTAAAAATTAGACATAGAAGAAACAAACCTCAACCCAAAATGAGCCACGCAGGACAAACCCACAGAGAGGCTTTGCCTCAAAGATCAGGGACAAGACAAGAGCGCCACCTGCTGCCACACGACGTAGCCCTGGAAATCTTAATGCTTAGATGACAGAAAGAAAGGAAAGTTATCCAAACTGGAAAGATGAAAGTAAACATCCCTCTTTGCAGATGACATGATCACCTGTATATAAAACCATAAAATCGCCACCAAAAAAACCTTTTAGAACAAATAAACAAATTCAGGAAAGTTACAAGACACAAAAGCCAGTAGCATTTCCATACACTAACACTGAACTTTCTCAAAACAAAATCAAGAAAACAACCCCATTTACAATAGCACCCCCCCAAAAAAAATACATGGGAATAAATTAACCTAGGAGGTGAAAGATCTCTATCCTGAAGATTGTTCACATTGGTGACAGAAATTGAAGGTGACACAAACAAATAGAAATATATCCTGGGCCGGTGAGATGGCTCAGCGGCTTAAGCGCCTGCCCGGCAAGCGCGAGGGCCCGAGTTCGACTCCCGGATCCCACATACGAAAAAGGGGCCGGTGATATCACTCAGCGGCACGGGCGCCTGCTGGCACATGAGGTACTGAGGTCGACCCCCCGGTACCCACAAAAAAAAAAAAAAAGAAAGAAATATATCCTGTGCTCAAGGATTGGAAGAATTACTATTGGGAAAAAGTCTACGCTACCCAAAGCTTTGCACAGATTTGAAACAATTCTTATCAAAATACCAGCAACATTCTGCACAAAAACTCCTTAAAATCCTAATTTGTATGGAATCACAAAACACCTCAAATGGTCAAAGCAACCCTGAACAGGAAAAACAAAGCTGGAGGCCTCCGACTACAAAATTACAGTAAGCGAAGCAGCTTGGTACTGGCACAAGGACAGACGCACAGACCACGGACCGGGACAGGAAGCCCAGAAGCTCATTCATGCATTTATGGTCGACCGGGTTCAGCACGGGGTCCGGGAACACGCAGTGGGAAAGGACAGCTCCTTGTGAACAGCGCTGGGGAAACCGGATATCCACCAGCAGGAAAAGGAAATTGTCTCAGACCATACACAAAAATCAACTCAAAGTGATTAAAATCTTAAACCCATGACCTCACACTGTGAAACTGCTGGAGGAAAACAGAGGCGAAGCTCTGCGAGAGTCTGATTCCTGGGATAGAAGAACACAGGCAACAAAAGCAGAAAGAGACAGAGGGACAGCAGCAAACTGAAGAGCTCCTGTCCACAAAGGATGCAGAAAGAAGAGCAGCCGCACGGCCACGCTGGGGAGAAAACTTATGCAAATCAGACAGGAGATACGGGGCTAATGTTCAAAACCCATAAGCACTTCAAACTGTTCAATAACAAAGAAAAATAGTGTGATTTTGACATAAGCAAAGGAACTAAACAGAAACTTCTCAAAAGAAGATATGCAAAGAGCCAACAGATACATGAAAATTGCTGCATCACTGCCCATCAGAGAAATGTGGAGTAAACCTGTTGGTCCTTTGAGGAAACTCCTGTAAATTGGTACAGCCACTATAAAATATAGACTAACAAGACTGTAGCCCCAGCACTCTAGGAGGCTGAGGCAGGAGGATTACAAGTTTGAGCTCAGCCTTGGCAACTTAGCAACCTAGAAAGACCCTATTTATAAAAAATTTTTTTTTTTCTTTTTAAAGGGCTGAGGATGTAGCTCAGTGCAAAGGGCCTAAGTTCAATCCCCAGTACCAGAGGGAAAAAACTAAAAATAGAATTTCCATATGCTCCAGCAGTCCTTCAGCTGGGTGTTTAATCAAAGGAATGGAAAGCAGGACACCAAAGTGATGTCCAAACCTTGTGTTCATTGCAGTGTTATTCAAAACAACCAAGACATGGAAACAATGAAAGTACTCATGTTGATGAAATGATTGAAAAGCATGGTGTATATTCACAGTGGAATACTAGTTGTTCTTAAAAAATAAAATAAAAATGTGTGCACCCAAATGCCAGCAATTGAATGTTAATAGCTGTCTTATTTCCTAATGGCCAACAACTGGAATCCACTCAAATGTTCATGAGCTAGTGAATGGGTAAACAAATTGTGGCTATCACACCATGCAAAGCTGTCACGATAACAAGGAGCTGTGACCATGCAATCACTTGGATGCAAGCACAGTGTGTTGCCCAGGGACAGGGGCTCAACGCACAGGACAAGACACATTCCATCTCTACAACATACTGGGAAAACTAGCTCTGTGGGATAGAAATCAGGCCTGCAGATGACAAGGGCCAGGGCTTCACAGCAGTCAGGGAAAGGGAGCTCCTGGGTCCGTAATGTGACCAGGAGCTGTGACTCTATGACTTCTTATAGTTTAATTAATTGAGGGAGAGAACAACATCCATTTGCTAAAACTCACTGAACTGTACTTCAAGCATGTGATATTCTTCATGTGCATGTTTACCTCAGCCCTGCAGTGAAGATACTTCTGGGTGAATGTGGGTATGTGCATGTGAGATACACACAATTTATTACCCATTACACCACCTAATCCATCACCTTGACTGTGCTAAGACACCCCTAGAGAGGGATCAGGTTGTGTGGGCTCCAACATCACTGAGGGTTAAGCCCATGGATGAACTCAGACTTGAATGGAGTATGAGGGGTGGAGCCTGGCTGGAAGAAGTAGGTCGTGGGGTGTGACAATGGGGGCTCTATCTGGTCCCAGCCCCTTCCACCCCACTGTTCCCCCCATGCTCTATTCCCACCTGCCATGGAAGGAGCTACTCTGCTCCACCACATCCTTCCACTACCTTGGAACCAAACACCACAGATTGAACCCTCTGAAACCGTGAGCCAAGCAGACCTCTCCTCCAAGATGTGTATGTCAGACATTAGGACATTTCTCAGCACATTACTAGAAACTTTGCCCTTTGACCATCTTCACTTTAACTCTCCATTTCTGACTTTATACCATCAGGGGTAAACATATATAATTTTCACATAAATAAAAAGAGATAGGCAGAAAGAATTCAATACATGCATCTACAAGTGAGCTAATATCTTTCTATATAGTTTTCTCCAAAATTCCCTCTTACCATAAAACAACAAAAGGGTGCAATATTCTTGAGGAATCTCCACACTGATTTCCACAGTGGTTGCACCAGTCTACACTCCCAGGTGCAATATTCTTATTTTTGTGTTTTTCCAGAAATCTAGTTCTTAAATACTATTTCAGATTATACAATCCTAAGAAAGAAGTTCTCAAGTCTCATGCCACTGCATTTCTCCAACCAGAAAAAGTTCTAGTGGCTGAGGTCTTGGGAAGAGGGGATGAGGGAGGCATCACACACAGTCAGCATGGAGCCTCAGGGGCAGACAGGTGACATAGGAGGGGAGGAAAGAGCTTCATGTGACGAATCAGCCAGAACAGTAAGAAGCCATGAATCTATGACCTCTTATAGTTTAATTAATTGAGGGAGAGAAAGAGGAGTGGGAAGAGGGGAGCAAGAGACAGAGAAAAAGAGATAGAACAAGGCCAGCACCAGGCATGAGGAGCTCATCTCCTCATTCGATGTTCTCCATGCAAACAAAGGAGAGGTAAGAAAGCAGGACAAGGCTGAGCCAGGAAAGCCAGGCAGCACTGCTGTTTTCAAAAGGGTAGAATGGGAAATCTCTTGCCTGACATGCCTGGACGCATTCTAGAGGAATAAAATAAAAGTCAGTAAAGACACATCATTGTATAAAGAGATGTGCTCATTAACATTTTTATTTTAACTTCAAATACACAAACATATTCATCCATTGCTTTTTTGGTGGAGGAGATCTCAAGGGCACCAATGGCAGATCTGTGAGCCCATTGCCTCAGAAGCCTTCTGGAAAGTTCCTTGGGCTGTGAAAGAGATGGCAGTGCCCCTCGTTGACAATTCTGTCATTCACTAAACTGCAGGGTGGAGCAGGCGCAGTGGGGCACACCTGCAATCCCAGCACTCTGGAGGCTGAGGCAGGAGAATCGCTGTGAGTCCGAGGTCAGCCTGGACTACATAGTGAGTTCAAGGCCAGCCTCAACTACCTAGGGGTACCCTGTCTCTAAATAAATAAACCACATAGTGGAAGTGGCAAGGAGAGCTGACACAGGAGCCCTGGGCACAAACACAGCTGACCCTCCGCAGGAACAAGTACACAGTATGTTTTATAATCGTTAATGGACCTCAGATTTTCAAAGCTTTTGCTGCATTTCCTATGATTACCATGGAAAGGTTCGCATGTGGTTAGTCGATACAGTGAATTACATCGACAGAATTTCTGAAGCTAAACCACCCTTACTGATTATATTTGTAATACACTGATGGATTTGGTTATATAATATGTTATTTAGGATTTTTACACACAGTTCATAAACAAAATAGGTCTATAATGACCCTCCCTGTGCCATCTTTATCTGGCTTTAAAGTCCTTCCATCTTTGTAGAATGAGTTAGGAAGCTTTCCCTCTCTCTTTAGTTTCAAATTTTATATAAAAGAGTAATTGTCTTTACTTGAAAATCTGGTGGAACTTTCGCATAAGCTGTCCTCGTCCAGGACTCTGAGAAGTTGGGGCAGAGGGAGAGCCTCTGCCCACGTCCCAAGCTGAGTGCTCCCTCTCTTCCTTCACTGACCGTGGGATCTCACGCGTCACGAGATCGAGCTCCTCCGGTTTTAGGAAGCATCTTTTAATTGCCGTTTTCAATCACTTCTCTAAGTCCCTGACACTACAGCCTGTGCCCCTTGGCACGGGCCTTCAGGACCCGCTCTCTCCATCATGGTGCCGACCTTCAGGACTGAGCGGTGCAGGGCGAGGACCTCCCCACCCACCGGATGTGCCCCGTGAACCCCAGGGCAGAGACCTCACCCCAAGATTCACGCCTAAGCCTCCCCTGCCTGTCCACTCTCCACACATCCGTCCTTCCACACGCAGCAAAATGCACGGCGCATACGTAAGGTCCCTGAGAAGCCACCGCGACCTCAAGAGTCCAAAAGAGGCTCAGAGCAAACCGGGTGTGTAACTGTACATTTTCTAGTAATCTTTTCCAAAAGTAAAAAGAAACAGAAAAAAATAACATTAATGATGTTATGAACTGAATTGTGTTCCCCCAAACCTCCCAGGCCCCACAGCGTGACTGCACAGTTGGAAGGTCTGGTCCACGGCCCCTGGACGCCAACCCTGATGATGCGCGAGTCCTTTCTGAGAGGGTGTCCTGCGTGGGGTCACACACCTCCCCGGGTGCTTGAACCCACCTCTGGATCGCGTATAATACTGACTACAGTGTGAATCTACACATTGGTATGTTATGACAGCCCTGGCAAACTAAACAAAATGAGGTTTTATTTAGTCCAATATATCTAAAATATTACCATTTCTACATGTGAGCAATATAAAAATGTGTTGATGAGATATTTTACCTTCATTTTTTCAGACTCAGTTCTTCAAACTCTGGGGAGCAGGGGGTGTTTCACACCGGCCACGCGTGTCACGTGGACACCACTCCATAGTGCGTGGCGCCAGCTGAGGCTGCTGGCTGCCACGATAGACAGGCACAGCCTGATGCCCCGCCTCCCCCCGCTTGTCTGTGCCCCGCTCCTCCACGAGATCCGCCCAGCTTGGCCTCCGGAGACCCCACTGACCTCTCCACAGCGAGGTGTCCTGCCCGCGGCCCAGCACCCAGACACGCTCTTCGCCTCGGGCTCCAGAGCCTGTTTGCTTCCGTATTTGTTTCAGTCATCCGACTTCCCTGCGGATCTGAAGCATCACCGGGTGGGGCGGGCACCAGCAAGCCCACTCAGCTCATCAGCTCAGCTCAGAAGCCTCCAGCAGGGCGGCGGTGTGGGCACACCCTTCTCAGGGTAGTCAGCGACCGTCGAACAGCGGCACTGCGAAGGCCACATCTGCTCGAGCTGGCTCGGGTCTCCCTCTTCCAAAGCTGGGGTTTCCTGTGGCTTCACAGGCAGGAAAATTGAGAAGGGCGCTCAAAGGCAGCAATGCGCACTCGAGAAGAAATGCAGCTGGAGACCCCTCCAAATCCCCACATCCGGGGTCCCCACACGAAGACTGCTTTGTAAGACCTCCTGAGACGTGGACAAGTAGATAATTCCTGGCTGCAGACAGCCTTGTCCCCTCTGTGAAAGGGAAGAGCCGCGTGGCATGGTGCTTCCAACAGTGACCCTGGACTGGTGCTGGACGCCAGCATTTCTGCTGCATCCCTGCCTCCCAGCTCCGCCTCCTCACACCCAAATGAACACACAACAGCTTTAAACTCATGTGCACCGAGGTCCACCGGCCTGGCCTGCTGCTCGGTGTCTACACATGGGCAGATTGAGAGCCCTGCTCACAGCGCCAACGTGCAGCAGCGTCCGAGGCTCCTTTCACCCCACACCAGGCTCACCCCACTCCACCCCGGCTGCTGCTGTCTTGAGTTCTACCCTCAGCACCCCTGATCCAGGCATTCAGTGAATGGAAACTCTGACTGAAGTTTTGGAGAGAAAAATCTGCATTGCAACAACAGAATTTGGAATTCAGTAAAAACATTTGAACTGCAAGAGGCCCTGGGCTCTAGCCCAGCCTCCTCCTTGCCGGTTCCCTCTCTCGCCCGCCCCATTTCATGTCCCTCTCGTCGCCCCATGTGACCTCCGTCTCCTGCCTGGCCCTGCAGACCCAGAGGCCTCGTGGGTCACCCGTGCGTGCCTGGCCAGCCGCACCGCCTCCCTTAAACACCCCTGCAGTGCTCATTCCAGAGACTCCACTGGGTGAGCCCAAGGTTTGGGTGCACCTGGGCTGTGAAATTAAACGTTCTTCTTTCACTTCACCTCATCCCTCCCGCACTCTCCACTCAGCACCTCTGCATTTGGTGCCCTAAGCTCTCCTCACCACCTTCCGTTCAAAGGAAAAGCACAGTGCTCTCTTTCGTGTTTCACGCACACGGCACCCGGTCAGCACCATCCAGCTGAAGGCCAAGCGTGGTGATGCCCGGTCTATGTTTCTCCTGTCCCCCCAGGTGTTCACACCCCAGCCAGGCAGCTGGCCTCTTGCTGCGCCCGCCAGAGCCGGGCGCCGGATCGCTCCAGCGCCAGGTGGTTTTCTGTAACAGGAGAGCCCGCTTTGCCTGCCGCCTTGGTGCCCAGCACTGGGCGAGACCCAAGGTTCGCCCTCTGCGGAGTGAGGAGTGCAGGTTAGTGGGGGAGACCCAGTCTCCCCGGCTGGAGCCCCCTGACTTCAGTAGAGTCAGGGTCTGCAAGTCCCCAGGGTGGCCTTGGTGTCCTAGAACCCAGGCCAAGCAGCCAGGGGAGGACAGGCCCTTCCCGAGCTTGCCCGTGCCGAGGCCATCCATCTCTCCTCACCGGCCCCTGCCGGCTGCTGCCCTCACCCTGCTGCCGCCGTTCACCTGAGGCCGTTCCTGGCAGGAGGGAGGCCCTGGGCGCCTGCTCCTCCCTCGGGCATCTGTCAGCTGCCCAGACGCCTACGCAGCAGGGCGCACCCCAACCTGCCCACAGGTCCAGCCCAGCGCCTCCTCCCCCCCTGCCTTAATTCCACGCCCGCTCTCCCACGACTTGACACATAGCAAACGTATTCATTTGGGTTTTCTGTCTCCCCAGTGCGCACCGAAGAATATGACTTCCTGAGAAGAGACTTGCGCCTGCTCTGTGCCCGGCTTGCAGGGAGCACCGGGCACACAGAGGTTCCCAGTCAGTGTTCACTGAATGACTGAATGAGCGACCAATCGTCACTTCTGCTCAGCAATCCAGCCTTGTCCCCAGCGCTCAGGCCAGGGCCAGCGCATCCTGAGAAACTAGCACTGTCTGTGGGGGAAGGAAATGGGAAGAAAGGGGTGCAATGCAAGTGGAGGGGAGACAGGACTGTGAGAGGAAGAGAGGAAAGAGGGCGGCAGGGACTCTAAGTCCTGGCAGGAAAATTGAGATGAGTGCGCGAAGGAGCAGATTCCTGGAAGCAACGGGCCACCTGGGGAAACAGGCACAGCACAGGTTCATTAAAGCCAGCAGGGCAGAGGAGGGAGGGAGCTGGGGCTTCCCGGGCCGAACAATTTACTGCTGAGAGTGGGGTTGCAGGCCGTTCCCGTGGGAGAGCTCCACCCCAGGGCCAGAGAAATGCTCTGCGAAATTCGGCACTAGCGCGGCCTGGCCAGGAGCCACCCAGCTAGCTCACCGTGAAGTGTTGTTTGGGCCTCTTAAGCCTGCGCCATTAAAACTTGCATTTTTAATATAATGAGAGCCCCACAATCAGAGATGGTCTAGCAAATTAAGAAAAGTGCTTTTTTAAAAAAAGAAAAAATGTAGAAATGGAATCGGTCCAGGAAATTATTCAACTGCCTTTGTCTAGGGTGAATGCCTATCTTCTCCCTGCCCCACTGGACACCTTCCGCCAGGAAGCCGCTCCGGTCGCCATGGCTGTCAGACTCTGCACGCCCGCCCTGCAGGCCACACCAACACTGGCCTAGAGCAGGAGGCGCAGAACACGAGCCTGAGGCAGGAAAGACAGCGGCTGAGAGTGCAGATCTGAGCTCAGACCCACCCCGTCCTGGGCTTGTGTTTTAACTTCAGTGTGACTTTCTTTGGCCATGCTATTTCACCTCTTTGGTCTGGTTTTTATCAGAAATACGGATGATAACATCTAACACACAGCGATGCAGTGAACATGGCACAGACGGAGTGTTTAACACTCCTGGCCATAACCAGGAATCAATGCGCCGTCCGTGCTGATTTATCACTATCTGTCCTCTTTCCTCCTTTGACAAGAGAAATCCCGTAAAGGAAGAAACCAGGACAATAACTCAATAACGGGACACTGTGATCACCTGAGCGGCCAGCCCGCCCGACAGCCTCTCCATCTGGTTCCTGCCGAGCCGCGATGGCTGGTTCAGGTACCACTGATCCCAACGTGTCCCCCTGCCTTTCTGTTCCACCTTGCCATCATCTCTGGCTTCCTTCCCCTTCTCCAAAGCTCGTGCTGCCTGCGGGCGGGCGGGCGCTGTCTCGCGGGCGGGCAGGGTCCCTGGAGACCAAGTCACAACCCCCCGCCCCTCCCGCCCTCAACGCCCGAGGCATCTGCCGCTGCTCGCTCCTCGCTCAGCAGGGACAAGGTGGCACAGCGACCTCCGGCCTGGGCGTGCGGTGACCGACGACACGGTGACGTGGCCACGCGGGCACGCAGCACTGCCATCCCTGAGTCAGAGCCCTGCCCCGTGACCTGGTCCAGCCGAGCTCCTCTCCGTCCCTGTTGAGTCACAGGAGCCACTCAGCCAGCCCATCGGCCCAGCCCTCAGCCGGCCCTGCTCCTGCCGGCTTCACCAGGAGGGGCGCTCGCCGGCCGGAAGGGCCCCACCCCGGGAATCCAGAGAAGAACCGGAATGGAACATTCCGGGGAGAAGAGCAAGGCGCCAGCACAAGCTCCCTGACACAGACTGACAGACACGGTGCACTGGGAAAACGATGAACAAGGATCCGGAGAAACAAAGGTACGGTTCCTTTCTAAAGAGAAGTCGCCACAAAGACACTGAGATCGTTTCAGTTCCCATATATTCCCTGCCAGGGAAAATCCGAGTTTTTCAAACAGAGACACTCCCTATATCTTTGTTTGTTGTTTTGTTTTATTTTGTTTTGTTTTGTTTTGTTTTGTAGACGGGGTCTCACTATGTAGCCCAGGCTGGCCTTGAACTCGAGACAATCCTCCTGCCTCAGCCTCCCAAGTGCTAGGATTACAGGTATGCACCACTAGGCCTGGCTGTCCTTACATTTTGAGTATTTAAAAACTTCGATTTACTTGAACTGTTAGGTTCACCATCTGCCACAGGTTTAAGCCTGTTTTCTTACGTAATCAAAACCGGGTGCAGCTGGTATTAATAATGCATCTGTATTTCCTGTAATTGCTTCAAGCTCCTTTTTGGCATGATTAAGGACAATCATAATCCTTTGAACAGTGCATAGTCTATTCTGTTTAAAGCTGCTGCTAGAGATAGAGCATTTCAATTAATCTGAAATCAAATATGCCTTTCTTTTGATGGTGTCAAATTTATCTCCCATGCCATATACCGAAGTCTTAAGTGTGAGTACTTAGCAGATAGAAACAGATTTATTTCTTTGGCTTACCAAACCCCTTAAAAGGCCCTAAATAATGCACGACAGCATCCTGTCTATGCAGGGTCACATGGGAAGAGGCCCCGCCATCCAGACCAATACCCAGAGGCCACGAGTAACAGCAGGTCGGGGTCTCCCACGTGGAAGACGTTGCTTCTGGCGACTAAAGCTGCCCATGGGCCGCCGCAGCTCCGAGACCACCGCCGGCCATGCCACCCCCTGTCAGCGTGGGCCATGCCTGGGGACCCCAGGCACGTGGCACTCCCAGCACACACACACACACGCCCTGCGCACGGCACTGTGCCCGTGGCTCGTGCTGGCCATCAGCCATGGAAGGTCGGGGAGCCCCCTCCCGGGTGTCCACAAGGGTGCCCCACCCCGGTGTGAGCACTGTCACAGAGGTCACAGACAGCCGAGGACAGGACACAGCCGCAGGGGAGCCATCTGGAACGGCGGTCTTTGGACCTGCACTTGGCTCCTCAGGTCTTTTAGGCTTTTGCCCTCGGCCAGCTGCACCCCATCCCTCCGGTTGGTCCTGAGCCTCCCACACGCTGGGCTGAGCAGCCATGGCTTCAGCTCTGAGCCCACAGACGCTCCCAGGGGCTCTAGCCGCCTGGCTCCAGCGAGCCTCTCTAGCAACAGACGTCTTATTCCCTGCTTCTGGAGGGAACTTGAGCAACACAAGGTCCGGAGCTCTGCACCTCCCGCGGGACCTCGGCGCTGCCCGCCTCTCCGGAATCAAGGGAGGGAGGGTCAAGAATGACCCAAGCTGTCCCTGGCCATGTGGCACCTGGCGCTCTCCGCAGCCCTCCGTGTCCACCGCAAGGACTGAAGGCCTCGCTTCCAGAGCCAGAATCCCTCAGCCCCCGCCCTCCTCTCTCAGTCCCTGCCATCAGTACCAGCATCCCAGAGGGAACCTCAGGCCGCGAGGGCGCAGATCCATGGCCACCTCTCCTCTGCCTCTAATGGAAGCGCAGCTCAGGGCGCTGGCCCACAGGTCCTGGCTGTGCCAGGGACACAGCCGTGGCCGTAAGCCCTGCATGTGGGCAGCCCCCACTGTCCAAAGACTGACGATGACACGGCCACATCTCCTGGGCCGTCCTCCCGTGCAGACGAGGGTGCGGGCCCGGAGTCAAGAGCAACTTCAGCGAAGGAGGGGCGCTGATGCCCAGCTCCATCTCCAGCGAGGCCTCCTCTGTCAGCCTGTGGGGGCCGCCCCTGCGAGGCCTCGGAAGGACCCTGGGGGCTTCGGCACCCACAGTCTGGTGGAGGCGTCTAGGGCTGGCAGCGGCCGTGGGGCTCCAGAGCGAGTACAGACTTGAGCTTAGGATCCTCCTGCCTCAGCCTCCCAGAATGCTGCCATCACAGAATGTACCACGGCACCTGGCTCTGCATTTGCTTCAGTCACAGACCTGGGGCGCTGCTGGTCTGGCTAGCTCTGACCTCTAAGCTTCAGACAGTGAGGGCTCACCCACCTGCAGAGCTCCCTGGAGCACGGCACATCTAGCTCGCCCCAGTCTGGCCCTGCGCCCGGGAAGAACAGTCGGAAGCCCTTAGTTCAAATCCTGCAGGGGGCCTGGGCAGCTGTGGCCAGGAAGGAGCCCCAAGGAGCCTCCCCAGCTGGCGTGGCTGTGGCTGTCGTCAGAGACAAAGCTGCAGGTGTGGGCGAGTGTGTGGAGCTCCCCACACGGCTGCAGAGGGAAAGCAGCACCTAGCTGGCAGAGACGCACAGAATTCCCTCAACAACTCGAACAGAGCCAGCGGGATGCCGCACTCCACCCTGGGTGCGCATCCAGAGGTAAAAGCAAAGTCCATTTTTTTTTGTTTGTTTGTTTTTTTTGTTTTTGTGGGTACCGGGGGGTCGACCTCAGGACCTCGTGTGCCAGCAGGCGCCCATGCCGCTGAGCCATATCACCCGCCCCTTTTTCGTATGTGGGTTCCGGGAGTCGAACTCGGGCCCTCGCGCTTGCTGGGCAGGCGCTTAAGCCGCTGAGCCATCTCACCGGCCCCCGCAAAGTCCATTTTTGAAGAGGAAAATATCACATTGTCCTTGTGTCATTGCTTGCTGCCCTGGCCTTGCTCTGAGCAGGCTGGGCATGGCCTCCTGGAGCCTCCCACACACCCCAACGCCCCTGTCCACTCCCCACCCTGACCACACCCCAGCCCTCAGCCAGCTGCGTGATCCCCTGGCCCCGGCCCCCGTGGGACAGTGAGCCGGCAGTAGCTGCCATGGGGACAGGCCCGTGGCCTCAGCGAGGACTCAGCACCACCACCACCCGCAGAGTGCACAGGTCCACTACCCGCCAGCCTCCCCAGAGAGCCTGAGCCCTGGCACGAGAGCCCTGACAGCCAGCCCCGGTCGGGAGGACAAGGGAGGTGAAAGTCGGCTCATCTTCAGCAGCAACCAGTGCCCTGGACAGCAGACATCCTCCCCAGGGTGAGTAGCTGGTGACACGGGCTCCGCGAGGACAACCACGGCAGACAGAAGGATCGCAATTCCACTGTGGCCTCATAAACAGAAAACAAAACAAGAGCCACCCCAAAATGAGAGTCCTCACTCTCCTCGTGGGGATTAGTCACAGGAAATCAGACCTGGAGATCTTTCAGTGCCAAAAGCTAAATACCAGTGGAGGGAAAGACACATCACTCATGGTGACATAGCACCTTTGCCCGTTCTCCTGTATTTTATGTCCTGGGTAAATGTATTTTTATTTGACCAAAAAAAATTAATGTAATATTCGACCCATAAAAGTAATCGGAATTTGATTTGTTCATTTTCTACTTACCAATATTTTGCAAAGCCTTGGTCATTTAAAACTCTGCACGCATAGTTTTGGAGAAATAAAACTACCCGCCAAGAGCTCAGTTGATTCAGGCCATCATAATTATCTCTGCACTCGGCTGCTACCCAAGGGCTTCTACAAAACATTCTGGACAATGTCCCCTTGCACTTTGCTCCCAGGGAGGACAGGGAAGTCCACCCCCTGCTGTCCATAGCCCTCCCCGGTCACATCCTGCACAGCTGTCCCCAGGAGCATGGCTTCCACCTGTGGGTCACAAGACAGTGCTGCGGGGTGACACAGACAGCCGGGAGGAGGGGACCCAGGCTGTGCCCAGCTCTGCCTCTCCTGGAGGTGGCCCTGGGCTGAGCTCTGGGTCAGCATCGGAAATTTCAGTCTCTGCAAGTCCAGGTTATCACCCCTCACCCCGCCCCGTGAACCTCCTGGCACTGGGGCAGACGGTTATTTACTGTCATTTGGAATCTCTGTGCCCTAAGTGCTGCCTGCTCTACACCGGGGACCTGACCTGAGTCACTTCTCGATGCTTCGCTGATAGGAAATGTGCGAGTCACCCTCGCTACGTGGTCTTCCCCTTCAGATGGACAGCTGGGCCCACCCCACGTCCGCAGCCCACAGCCTCCCATGCCAGCTGGAGGGGACGAGGGGGATGAGGGACTGAACCTGTGCTTCCTGTCCCAGCTTCTCAGTGCAGGGAGACACCTCACCCGCCCCCCAATCACCAAGGAACCTTGCTGCTACCACAGCAGCCACAGGCCCAGCTACCACGGATCTGTCACCCTCCAAGCGAGCGGCCACCAAGCTCAGCCAGCTGCCCGGCCAGCTTCACCAGCCTCCTCTGCCCGGGCCCGAGCTGTGGGCCGCTTCCGCCCGACAAGGCAGCCCATTTATTTGTTTCTCCTCTGCAGCTGTGGGCCAAAGACAAGCACTGGATTCAAACCCAATTTCTGCCTTGCCGTCCACACTCGGGAATGTCTGATCCACCCAGAACAGGCCTTGGTCATCAGTGAAAAGTGCAAGCGACTAGGTTGCGGCCTGCGCAGACCAGCCCTGACGTCGCCAGCTTATATGTCTGTCAGACACTCAAAGCCGAGGTGGCGCAACCTTCTCCTGGGATGGTGGCCCTTCCCATCACACTGCTCTGTCCTGTTGGAGTTGAGACATTCAGTGGCCCCGAGACACCGTTGCAGGGCTGGACAGTGTGACAGCGTTGGGGAGTTGACACACTGTTTCCCTGATCCAGTGGCCCTGCCATGCCATTCCAGGAGTAGAAGGTGTTTGGGCACAAATTCTGGGACAGCAGATTCCCTGACAAGTCACGAATGTCAAAACAAGTCCTGCCCAGCATGTGGGAGGACAGACGCCACTTCACTGTGGCTACTCGTTCCCAGAGAGCAGCCTGTGTCAGGTCCATGCTGCGAGGCCCGGGGCGCCCACGCAGGCCTGAAGACTCCACTGCAAGTGTCCCTGTGCTGTCCTTCCAGCGACACTCTGGCTTCCTCGGGCTCTGCAGTCCCCCTCCTGGAGGGGTCGTGGGAAGGGCCACCCGGTCTCTCCTGGTTGGTTTGGGGAAAGAGATCAAATGTTTCACAAAGGCGCCTCATATGCAAAAGGCCCTGTATTGAATCCCCAGCACCACAAACACGCCCTATAGGTACACGTGCTTGGAATCTGATATAGATTTTCTACAAGGGGGCAGAATAAGCCATGAAACATGTGGACTGTGTTAGTTACTTTTCTCTCGTTGCTGAGACGAAATACCTAACACCCAAAGTTAAAGGAAGAAAAGGTTTATTTAGCCAACAGTCTGCAGAGGTTTCAGTCCATACTTCGCTGGCTCCAAGGCAGGGCGGCATGGCAGAGGGGCATCGTAGAGTAGAAGCAGTTCATGGGAAGCAGGAGAGAGCAGAAGCAGGCAAGCAAGGGACGACCACAGCTCCTTCTGTCCCTTTTATCTTACCGGGCTACTCAGGGCAGGCAGCAGGCACACCCTTAACCCTTGAGCCTAGCACTGCAGAATGAATCAATCCCAGCGTCACACACTCTAGATCCGGCCACCTCTGAAAAAGCCCCACCTGTGGCTGCGTGAGGCTTTGGGGGGACATCTAGACACGAGCCATAACATGGACTGAGTGCCATTCTGGACAGGGCTGTGTCCACGTCTTCTACCCCGAGGGTAAACGCGCGGAGACGCTGTGCAGCCTCCTGAGCTCCGTGCCAGGCCAGTGGGTGCTAACAGCTGTGTCGAGGCCCAAGCCTACAAAGAAAACCCATCCTCACACCAGCAACTGCTCCGTAAAACACCCTGAGCGCAGTCAGGGAGCTGGGGAGGCGGGGCAGGACTGAGGGAGATCAGAATGGGGCCTGGGAAATGGAGCGGGCTCCATGGCAATGCACAGCACGGTGTCACCAAGCTGGTGGTGACGAGGTCACTGGCCGAGGTGAAGGTCCCAGAGTTGGGAGGTTGGGGGTCAGGCAGACAGGAGGACAAGCAGCTCAGCGGGCTCTCCTCTCCTGACCCCCAGAAGCTCCAGCACCTGCCCTCGGGCCAGGCCGCATCTGTGAACCAGCACAGGTGCTGCCCAGCCCAGAGCCAGGGAAAGAAGCCAACTCTGGGCTTTGCTGGGCAAGGCATAAGACAGCAAGACCAGCAATGCCCCACCTCTCCGCCTTGGGGCTCAGCGGGATTGCCTCAGCCCCTGTGCCATAGACCTGCAGCCCGGTCCACGTCCAAAGAAAACACCCTTCCCATGCGGTCTCCATGACACATTAAAATAAAGGCAGCAACAACAGCAATATCCCACACCAGCACAGGACAGCCCCTAGAAGCCCCACTTTACAGGTAGGGAAACAGGGCTGCGAGTCCTGTCGCCCGCCCAGGCTGACAGTCAGGATTCTCACGAGCTGCGTCCTCGAGCCTCCGGGCGGCCCTGCCTCCTGCGCCCCAGGCTGGGCCGGCCCTGGCGACTCTCTGCTGCCCCTGCCTGGCCCCGGGCGGCACAGGCACCACGGCATCAGCCCAGCACAGCGCCTCAAATTCCAGCTCAAAGCTACATTACAAGCTGATGCTGCGTGACATTAATACAATTTTATTCAACCTGATAGATCGAAAATATTACCTGCTCAATACCACAGATTTATTAGTGAGCTTTTTGCACCCTTTATCCATCAAAATCTGGTAAGGGTCTCACAGCCCCTCCCGATCTGCACCAGCCACACACGATGGCTGCCCCGCAGGGAGCTGCTGCTCCAGAGCCCAGCCTCGGCCTGGGACTCAGTGCCTCTCACATCCCCACGAGCCAGAGCGGCGTCACCGAGTGCTAGCGCTCAGCTAATGCTCGCCCCCAACGAGACCAAAGTGTAAGAAGCACCTCGCCTATGAGGACAGCGCCCAGTACAAAGCACGGGGTCGATGGCCACACAGTCTCAAGTTCAAATCGCAGCAAGACTTGGTTGTCAGTAATAGTGAGAAACCGGGCATTTGTTTACGTCTCCTCCATGGAATGGTGAATGACAAAGTGCGCTCATCTCAGGACAAACCACACACCATGTAGATGGACCCACTGACCCCACAGGCACACAGCACGGATGGTACTAACGGTGTTCAGCGCGAAGCTGTGACACCATAGCACACTCCGAGTGTGTCCACACCTCAGGTTTAAATGTGTGCGCGGTAAGGTAATGCCCTGTGGATGGACACACTCTAATGGCGTGAAACTACAGACAGCCCGGCAGGACGAAGCCATTTCTGATCAGGAACTCTCAGGCTGGCGTGGGAGCGGGCTGCAGTGGAGATTTCAACAGTTCTTGCACATATTTAAGAAGGAGGAAGAGAAGGGTGAGCCTAAGACCAAAGCTCAGGCAGTCAGCAAAGAACCCGCGTCAGGAAGTCCTGGGTCTGAAGAGCCCTGCTTCCTGAGCCTCTCAGTGCCCAAAGCAGGCAGGTGCAATTTTTTTGTGTGTGTGTGGGTACTGGGGGTCGAACTCAGGACCTCGCACTTGCCAGGCAGGCGCTTATGCCACTGAGCCATCCCACTGGCCCAGCAGGTGCAATTCTTATCCAGAGTTTCCAGACAAACTCAAATCCCAGACCCGTGTCCAAGCACCTCATACCCACGCAGGTGAGCCCGAGCTCTGCGGCACTGGCTGGGAGGCTGGGGAGCACAGACACGCGGCAAGCGGGGAGCTCTGCACCCGGACAAGGCCGGGAGAAACCACTCTGCACCGCCCGCAGACCTCAGCGAAATGGAGCGCGACGCGGCATCCTCGAGGGGCTCCCTGCAGGGCCGCGAGCAGAACGAGAAGCTCCAAAGTAATTAAGGGCAAGTTCCGAGCCCCACAGCATCTGGGATTTAACACAGGGCTGAGGAGGATTTACTCATCCGTACCTCCTCACTCACCCGTGCTTCACCGGAGGCTCCCAGCGCGAACGTCCCAGGACGATTTCCACGGCTCTGTTATAATTATGTTCTGCCTGATCCCAGCCCAATTCAATCACTGATTAAGTGGGGAAAATGAAGGTGGCGCAACATTGATGCAATTATTGCAAACTGGCACTTACCTCTGCCACAGACCATCACGGATGAGGTAACTGTGGTCGTCATCGGGGGAGAACGTTAGATGTAATCGAGAGGGGAGCCCACACGTGCACAGGCCCCAAGAAATGCGTCTGCTGCAAGAATGCGCGTCAACTAAGTCAATTTGAAGACACTGCTAGCACAGGATCTGCAGGCTGTAATCAGAAAAATAAGGAGTCCACGGAGGTGACAACAAAGTCTGCCACGTGCATGCTCAAATCTGCCAAAGTGAAACCTGTTAATCCGTGTGACCAATTAAGAGTGGAAGTAAAAGAAAAAGCACATGATCTGCCCTGCCTACTTGACAATACCTTGGCCTTCAGAAAAGTGACTTCATCAAGAAGAACGGGCCAGGCGTGGTGGTGCACACCTGTACCCGCACTTGGGAGGCTGGGGTAGGGGGATTGCTGCGAGTTCGAGGCCAGCCTGGGCTACATAGCAAGACCCGGTCTCAACAAAATAAAAAGAAAAGCTTGCTTTTTCATGCTTGCTTTCAAAGTAACGGAAGCCTAAGCCAGGTGTGGTGGCTCACGTATGTACTCCTGATTACACTCAGGAGGCTGAGGCAGGAGGACCGCTGTGTTTGAAGCCAGCCTGAACTACATAGTGAGACCCTGTCTCAAAAAAAAAGTAACAGAAGCCTTAAACAGAGAAAGCTTCTGGTCACCAGAGCCTCCCACACAGGGCTGACAGCCTCCCGTTCCCTACAGATCCAACACAGGGCTCCCTGCAGGCACCTATGCCCATCCTCCTCTCTCTGATGGACTCAGAGAGGAGGCGGCAACACTAGACCCCACTAGAACCTTCTCAAACACACCCCAGGACACTGACGGGGCACTGGACCTGCCCGGTTGGGAAGGCTGCCTGTTGCAGTCGGACAAAAACAAGGAGGGCGATGTGTAGGTCCCCTTCAATCCTGCTGACTGTTAATCAAGGAAGACACTGGAAACCCTCCAGAGCCCTTGAAACTGTGGCTTGGGTTTTTCGTGTTTTTTTTCACTGATTTGCTCCCACTGTCTTTCCAACACACCTCATTCAGCAGGCTGCCATGTTTACTTCTCCAGGGGAGTCTGCAGTCATTGCAGAATTTTCCTGTACCTGGGAGACTCACATCTGATGCCTTTTTCTTGGTCTCTTTATAAAAACACAAGCTAAAGGACAGGAGGAAACTTCCCTTATGTCTAAGTGATTCCAGGGCATCCCAACACCAACTTGCCATGGCAGTGGCCCTGAAGTAAGCGTCCTGTATGTCTCAGCAACTGCGTCCTCAAACAACAATCCTAAGGTTGTCCCGCTCTTGTCCATTTTCCAAATGAAAACTGTCACCAGGGCCGGTGAGACGGCTCAGCGGCATAAGCGCCTGCCCAGCAAGCGCAAGGGCCCGAGTTCGACTCCCGGAACCCACATACGAAAAAAGAGCCGGTGATTTCGCTCAGCGGGATGGTCGCCTGCTGGCGCACAAGGTCCTGAGGTCAACCCCCCGGTACCCACAAAAAAAAAAAAAAAAAAAAAAAAAACCTGTCACCATCGGCTTCACAGTCACTCGGTAACCCGTCACCTCCCCACACTACCTGGCCGTGGGGACAGACCCGAGCCTCTGGGCAGCTCCCTCTCCACCCAGCCACTTGGAAACACACTGGAATGAACACACACAGCCCCTTCGTCTGTGTGAAGCAAGGGTAAGTCACGTAAAACGCAAACACATCTGTAAAATGAAAACAACGCTACCTCTCGGGACATTTTAAAACAAGCCGGTCTTCCTCAATTTCCTATCTACAACTTAAACACCGTCCTGGGCTTTGTTTTTAAGAAGTAAGTCTTTTTCTAATGTAGACTATTTCTCTGTATTCCTAAAAAGGCATCATAAGGAGCATGAATTAAGGCTATTCCTGTCCCGGATTCCCACTCCCATATTGTCCTTAACTGGAGAACACAAAAGCCGCGGAGGGAGCATCCCGGCAGCGTCGCACGTGTCACCCAGGCGCTCAGTGCAGGCCTTGCCAGACACGCTGAGCTGCAGCAGCCCAGAGCAAAAAACTTCAGGCGACTTTTTCTTTTGTGGTCCTAGGGATTGAGCCCAGGGCCTTCCCAGCTACATCCCAGGCTTTTCATTTTTTGAGATAGGGTCTCACTAAGTTGCTAGGTTGCCCAAGCTGGGCTCAAACTTGTGATCCTCCTGCCTCAGCCTCCCAGAGCCCTGGGATGACAGGCATGGGCCACTACACCCAACTTCAGGGCAAGTTGTTAAAGGGACAAGTGACTCGTCTTGGTGATCCAACCTAACTTAGCAGTATGGGGTAACTATAGCGTGCACATCCACGTGGTGTAGAGTAAGATCCGCATTCTCAGAGTGCCGCAGCATCCTGCCGGAGCAGGGGAACATCTGTGCCACGCACAAACACGTCAGCGCTCCACGCAGCTGACCGCCCAAGCCACAGTCGCAGGGCCGCAGCTCCTCCCTTAGCTAGCAAGGTAGAAACCAAACAGGACGTAATTCAAACATGCTCCTATTACAAACACAAACAGAATGTGGGGGATCATCTCAGGCAGTGCCTTCCTCCCCACACATTTCCCTAACCCACCACGGCATTCACGTCACTTACAAATATGTCATTTTGTCACTGAGAACACAAAGGCAAAACCACACTGGAATTCAAGCTAACACTTGGTAAAGAATGATCTCCATTTTTACCATCTAATGCCAAAATAAAAAATTAGGCATTACTTTATAATCACGTAACCCTAAGAACGTGTAATATATTGTAAATTCTGCCCCCCAAAATAAACTGTTACTTAATATTTGTAAGAATGTAAATAGATAATGAAAGAATACAGAAATATGAAGTACTCAGCATGTATTTCTCTTTAATTAACTGTATCTCCCACCTAAGTGGCGTGTGGAGGGATTTATTTTCTTGTAACTAATCAACAGTTCATACCTTTGTTAAGTGCTGTACTTTTAAATACTAAATATGTAGGTACTTCCTTTAGAGATTATGTGCAAATAATGCACAGATGTTCTATCCATAAATCCTATTTTCCAAAAACAATCAGATTTTTTTTCAAAGCAACCCACACACCAGTTTGAAAGGCGCTGGGACCCGCCACTTCCAGACCGCTGGTAACTAGGGATCAGCTGGTCTTCTGGGAGAACTGAGCACCCCCAAAGCGGAAGCAGCGTGGCGCCACTGCAAGCAGACGCTCCCGCCCTCCTCGCCACCCCCCAGCCACCTAGATGTTCAAGCCAGGTCCAAGAGCCCAGAGCAACTCGGCCTCGCTGTCCTCTAAGAAGCCAATAAACCAAGCCAGAAAATCAACAGACACGACACGGAGGCTGTCATACACGTCGCCGGTTCCTTACTGTACCCCTGTAACATTAATAAAGGGAATATTTTAATGCAAAGAAAAGTTTATTTCATGTGTCGCTTTTATGAATTTTGGCGATTAGTCTTTACACAAACGCTGCCTAGGCCATCATGCAAATGGCACAGCCGTCTGATGTGCACCGTGCACCACTGCGCTTCACACAGAATCCTCAAGCTTACATGAGCACATCTACTGGGGGCTGTGACGGGGAGGAAACGCAGCACCACAGCCACTGTGAGGCAGACAGCAGCGCAGCAAAGACTCCGGTCGCCGTCACTGCAGTGATTCAGCCACAAATGGGTCCAGGGTTTCCAAGTTCTAAGCGTCCACGGGAGATTTTCACACAGAAACGGCACAGGCGGCGAGGTCCCTAAGACTCGTCCTCCATGTCCACGTCCTGCTGCAACTGCTGCACCATCTTTTCTTCCAGCTGCTTTCCTTTGCCTTTTAAAAGACAAAAATTAAAAATGCAATCAATTTCATGTGACCTTGCAGAATTTGTTCAATACTCTACAAAGGATCTGAATTGTTTTATAACAGCCACTTCTAAGAAGTTTCAGAGGAGCTAATTACCCAGACCTCACACTCCACCAAGCAAGCGTCCCTGCATCCGTCCTCCTCCCCTGACAAGAACCCATGCTTCCGCCCTGAGCAGGCGGAGCTCAGCGGTGGCGGTGAGGCCAGGAGGTGACCCTGGCCACCTGACCCAGGGTCCCTACTTTTACACTGCACCCCCTCCTCAAAAAGAAAACGGAGGCCCATCCTGCTGCTTCCGGGGTGTCAGTGCACGTCAGCGGCACTTGGAACAAATGCTCCAGGACTTCGTCCACTTTGCTTGAACAGAACTTGCTATGAATATGATGTACGTAGGACTTTTACACAAATCTACTAAACATGACAGAATCCGAACTTCACCGTGAGTTTGGCACAATTTCTCTGCTCCAAGTGATCTACATTAAGTAAATTAAGTGAGACTGAACTCAGCGCCAGGTGAGTAGGAACTGGTTTTCCAGCACTTCACAGACCAAGCACAGAACGGCTGCCCAGGGAGTAACCAGGAGGTCACAGGAGTAACGAGGCCACATTTGAACACCAAGACACGGCCCTCGAATGCAGTGTCCAGTCGCCCTGCAGCTCCCAGCCACAGCCCTCTGTACTTCCACACCGAGTTCCCCGTGTCACTCCAATACGAACCAGAATCTGAGAGCCACTAGCACAGGACAGGCCCGAGAACAAAACCACCTGCAAAGTTATCACTCAGATCTCTTTAACCTGGAGACGCCTTGCGTGAAAGATAGGATTTTATGGAGGGGAAAAACAAACACACACACAAGATGGGCCTGGCTCAGGGGAACACTGATTTCTTTTTTGATAGGGTCTCGCTGTGTTGCCCAAGCTGGTCTCAAACTCGTGGGCTCTGCTAGGCGTGGTGGCACACGCCTGTAACCCCAGCACTCAGGAGGCTGAGGCAGAGGATGGTCCTGAGTTCAAGGCCAGCCTGGACTACAGAGTAAGACCCTGTCTCAGAAAAAAAAAAAAAAAATCAAACTCATAGGTTCAAGTGATTTTCCTGCCTGAGCCTCTGAAGAGTTGCAGAGCAAGCACATGCCACTGCACTGGCTACAAGTTACCATCTATAAACCGAGTTCTGTACTGACTGTACCGCGAGAGGACGTGTAAGTTCACAGCGGCCCTCAGAGGTGAGCCCGTGGGCCCAGGCCAAGCTCACCTGCGAGAGGGGCCCGGATGAGGTGGATATTCTGCTTGACCTCCTTGATGTCCTGCACCTTCTGGAGCTCTTTGTTCTTCTTCAACCTAGGGTAAAACATGGCAAAGCCAAAATTCCAGTTACAAAACTTCTCTAGGAGACATCAATTCACAGCACAGCTTCTAAACGCAGCGAAGGCGGCCCCAGCAGGGACCAGAACCAGGTGAGCCCTTCTCTCCCTCGCTGCTCTCCGCCCCACCCAGCAGGACCCCAAGCCCACTGCTCCCGGAGGGCAGACAGTGAGTCACCTCCCTCACAGGGTTGCCCAGTCAGTGGAGAAGCCCTGCTAAGCATGCAGGGGGCCCATCGGCTCCCATCACTCGAACTCAGCATCCCGTCCTAATTTGCCTGAACGCAACTGCATCCTCTGGTTTGCTGACTGAAGGAAGAATGATTGTGAAGAACCAACAGACCTGGCAAACCAGGGTCTGTGATGCCACCACCCGTGGACTTACTAGGGAACATGATCTAGTGAAGCGCCTGGGTCTTTTCTGCATTGTGGAAGTGTGTGTGTGTGTGTGTGTGTGTGTGTGTGTGTGTGTGTGTGTGTGTGGTTTTCTGAGACAAGGTCTCGCTATGTAGTTCAGGCTGGCCTCGAACTCACAGTGATCCTCCTGCCTCAGCCTCCCGGGTGCTGGGACTGCAGGTGTGTATACCACGCCCAGCCCAGTCCAGCTTTTCTGAAGTGCTGGGACTCCAGTGCGCCAGAAGCCGCTGCACCTCCACAGTGACTACAGGACACTTCCCCAGCTCCCGAGACACGGCCAGTTCTGGGCTCGGGCAGGGACACAGGATTGATAGTGAGGCTGGACACTCAGTAGCCATAAAATAGCAAAGCACGGACAGACCGAGAAGGAAAGATCAGGAGGAGACGGAATTGGCCCAACAGGGGCCACCCACAGCATCAGAGTGAGGCACAAGACAATTAAACATCACAAGGATCCACAAACGTACACAGCCACGACGGAAGGAACAGAGGAATGATTTTGAAATCGGGGAAAGGTAAGCGCTGACATATGAAAGAATGCGATTAGCAAATCACCATTTGGCGACAATCACCAGGAGTCTGCCCAAGGGCTGGAAGCCACCGCCTGAGCCCGAGGGCCAGAGACACCACGATGTGGCACCACGGCCCTTCTGCAGGCACATGACAAGGACACACTGTTATTTCTGTGACATTCCTGCCAACAGTGCCTACTCACACCCACGAGGAGGACAACCGAAGGCAAGGCTACACTAGGGACCCTGTGCAACGAGCTACCCGCCGACGATTACTTTCTCAGTAGTTACTCCACACTAACACTCATACCTGTTCATTATAAATGTGGCCTGGCGCTTCTGCTTGATCTCTTCGACTCTCTTCATTGCATCAACTACAACAAAAATTCATTAAAATTAGCAAATCTATACAAATTTATGCATCAAGCAGGATGATTACAATCAGCAAGTGCATTAACAAACACTTCATTAGTTTAGAAATGAATTTAAGTGAAAAACTGTACTGCCCAAACAACCCCGACTGAAGAAACCAAAGGCAAGCACTTCTCACTGCCATCAGTTCTGACCTTCTCCTTCACAAGGGTCATTTTTCCAATTTCTATTTTGCAAAGCTTTTATCGATGCTCAACTTTCCTTCTACTTTAGGCCAGACAAATGCTTTTCAAATTTTGTTCTACAGAGAGTCTGGATTACTGGTGCTAAGCCCACTCTTGGTTTGCAACCTCTGTAAACACGGACCAACTCTCCGCTACAAGCAGCCCTATCTGCGTGACCCGGGACAGGGTCCACGCGCCGTGAACACTGAGGGAAGAACCCCACGACCACCCTTCTCCATCCCCAGTCACTGTGCCCAACCGCTTAGAACGTCCGCCGGAGCCAGGCTGTAAGGGTGCGTCGGACTCCAACCTACAGACATTCTAGAATCCGCGTCAGTGCTGTCTGACGCAGGACAAATTACATGTGAAATTTTAAATTTTCTAGTAGTTGGATTTAAAAAAAAAAGGTAAACAGGAACATGTGGAAATTTAATATTTTAACTCAACATATCAAAAATACTATCATTTCAACACATAGAACAATACAAAAAATTAGATGTTTTACTCCTGTTTCACCCTAAATCTTCACAGCGCACCCTGCATTTGACATTCACGGCACATCTCAATCCAGACACAGCAAAACGCAGGGAGGGGATCTGGGATGAACCGACCTCTTGAAAGAGCAGTGTGCTTCCTGGAACCCTACTGACAAATCTTAATAATTGTGTAAATCGTAGGAAACAATTTCTGGACTCAGCCGCTACCCAGTAAGTCTTCAAAAAGTCTATTTTTAGGATCCCAATAAAAAAGGATAACAGCAACTGTGCAGAAAAGAATGAAGAGAGCATCCCTTCCTCCAGACTCCCCGGAAGAGTAATGAGTGGGGCAGAGGAACCGACTGCGACGAGCCCAGAGCGAGTCGAACTGCACCCCGGGAAAGCACCGAACGCCAGGGCTCCAGAGGGCAGGACTGAGCCTCGGCAGCGCCTGTGAGAGTGCGCCGAACCACAGTGACGCAGAGCCGCAGCAGCTGGCACTGAAGATGTCCAGGACACGCTGGACAGCACACACGGCACCAGGAGCAGGTGAACGCCACCCAGGACCGAGCTGAGCCACACGGACAGTGCTGGGACTGCTGTCCTCAGTGGCAACAAAAAGGAAAGAAAAGTCCAACTGAACTGATACGGAATGGGGCCTAGAAGTGCTTCCGGACCTTCCAACGATGTCCTGACGAGAACGCCCTTGGGATCAGCTTGCGGCTCCTGTGAGGTCAGTAGCTCTAAAGCAGGGATGGGGAACCTCCCGGAGCTTTCACCGATATAAACAGCCCGCCGCAGCATGGCCACTGCTCTAGATAATCTCAAAAATCCAAGTGCGATTTCCTTATCATACAAGCCCAACAAAAGCAAATGCAAATTAACTCTTCCTCTAATGAAAAACTAAGGGGAAAACTTTAAGAAATAGAAAACAGCTATGTAGGAAAGCCAATTCCATGCCTGAACTGATTTCTAAATAAGGCTGAAGATGACAAGTGAAGCTTCAATGGTGCCAAACACTGCGATAAAACCCCACAGCTCCTCTATCTTCTCGAAGTCCCTGCCACTGAAGAAGTGTGTCAAAAGGGACCCAGCCTGAGATCCACACCTAGTGACAAAGTCTGGGCATTCTATGCCCCTGGCAAGCTAGAGACAGCTGCCCAGGAGGAAGGGAAGCAGGGCCCCGGCCTCAGCCCCACACCTACACGCTGAGTCCACAAGCGGGCTGGGGACAGAGACTGACCACATACAGGACTTTTACTTAAGCCTCTGGCTGCTTCCAAAAAAAACACAAGAGCCAGATATTATTGCTTTTAGTTTCCATAGCCTTCAATTTCACTCTGACCTACGTCAAGCATTTAATTGTTCTGTTAGAAAGTTTGTAATGATCATCTTAAGTGCCACACTATTTAACTATAAAGAAGCATTGAATTGCCAGGCATGGTGGTGCAAGCCTGCATTTCCAGAACTCTGGGAGGCTGAGTCGGGAAGAACAAAAATTCGAGCCCAGTCTGGGCAACTTAGTGAGACAATGTCTCAAAAAAAAAAAAAACTTAAGGGGGCTCAGCGGCATAAGCACCTGCCTGGCAAGCACAAGGTCCTGAGTTCGACTCCCAGTACCCGCATACAAAAAAAGGGCCAGTGATATCGCTCAGTGGCATGGGCTGAGGTCCTGAGTTCGACCCCTGGTACCCACCAAAAAAATAAATAAATAAATTAAATTAAATTAAATTAAATTAAAAAGGGCTGGGGATATAGCTTAGTGCAAATGCCTTGGGTTCAATCCCAGTTTAAAAAAAAAAAAAAAAAAAAAAAAAACTTACCACAGCACTAAATTGTATAAGGTACATGAAAAATAGCTTACATCAATAACTAAATGACTAAACTCATAAAGCACCCTAGGCTTTTTCTAATTTTAACTGTGCCACAATCACATCAAAAAGTATTTCCTTTTTTTTCCCAATTTTTGTATGTTTTACATATCTGTGTGGGCACTTCGCATTTAATAATAACATTATTTTTACAATGGATATATCACGCATTTTGAACGCATTTAGGATAACTCATAAAGACATAAATGTAACACAGCCATTCAGATGAGGATAAAATAGAAGCCAAAACTGAAAGTAAGAAACTATTTACGCAACACCTGACATTTGAAGTGATGTCACCTCCCAACCAGTCTCAAAATCCCCGGAATTCCTGCAACTTACTAGTTTTATTCCACAGTTCGCGTTGGTATTTGACAGGTTCGTTTCTACGCTTTTCAAATTCAAATGAATTATCCTGTAAGAAGCAGAGGACTGGTAAGAGAGGTAGAAAGGAAGTGTTTCTTAAAATACCCCCTTCCCACGAGCGTCCTGGGGGCGCATACCGAGGTCCCCCAGTGTCCCTGAGAAAGCAGCCTCTTAGCCTTTCTCGCCCTCCGCACACACAGGCACTGAAAACATCGCTGAGTGCGGCTGATTGAGAGGCAGAGGGCCACGCTCACCCGCGGAGATCATCAACAAGCAGGAAAGGCCTCCAACCCATTCCAGGCCAGACACAGCCAGAAAACTGCATTCAAGTGCAACACGCAAAACTGCCATTTTTCACAGATCAAAAAGAGCTAAAATCAAGAATTTCATGTGGTTCAATCTGAGCACCTGTCTGTCAGAGCAAGAGTGCAGAGCCACACACCTTGAAATAAATGGGGTGCTGTTCTGTGGGCTGTACCCTGGCCCCACATGCTGCAGGTCCCCTCCACACGTCCACACACCTCCAGCTGCTGGTGTTTGACAGTTAACGCTCTGCAGATCTTAACAGCACAGGGCACCTGCAAGGACGCCTGGGTTTCCCCAGCCACCTGGCACAGGCAGCATCCAGACCACCACTAATGCTGTTGGATCACAGCCTCAGCAGAATGGAGGCGCCAGCAACTGGCCAAGGCCATGTTTCTCTTGACTCATGCTGCCTCTCAGCCAGGGTGAAAATTACTTTAGTGACTAAAGTCGTGATTTGGCCTGTATGTTCACTGAAAAGCTCCAGCTAGGAAGGCCAGGAAAAGGCCTCTGGCAAACGCCTGCAGATTCTGCCCTTGCACAGCAGGACGAAACCCTAATCGGAGCTGGAGGAGGGCAGACAGGAGGCCCAGGCAGCACTGTCCTCAAAGAAGCAGAATCCCGGGGACAGGAGAAGGTGCAGGCTAGGGGGAGAGGAGGCCACGGGGAAGGCGGTGGTGCTGCAGCTTTCTTCCTCTCCCTGCAACGGGATCAAACATGGGAAATCTGTGACAGACCCTCCCATCAATCCAGTGACAGCAAGATGCTCTGGGGGCCCCGCACCCAACTCCCCATTTCTTCACCCCCTGACCAATAACCCACCGACCAACCTGGGTTCTCAGAGAGTAAGTCCTGACAACCCACCGACCAACCTGCGTTCTCACAGAGTAAGTCCTGACAACCCACCGACCAACCTGCGTTCTCACAGAGTAAGTCCTGACAACCCACCGACCAACCTGCGTTCTCACAGAGTAAGTCCTGACAACCCACCGACCAACCTGGGTTCTCACAGAGTAAGTCCTGACAACCCACCGACCAACCTGCGTTCTCACAGAGTAAGTCCTGACAACCCACCGACCAACCTGCGTTCTCACAGAGTAAGTCCTGACAACCCACCGACCAACCTGGGTTCTCACAGAGTAAGTCCTGCTCAGGCAAACTGGGAGCTGATCAATGAACCTACCACAAACTCAGCAGGGCTTCAGGAACCCTTTAATTAATTTCTTAACTTTGTCTCAAAATCCTTGAATAGCAATCTCCAACTTCACCCCAATCCATTTAAGTGATTTCCCTCCTTGCAAGAAATAAAAATTTTTTTAAGGATAAGAAAAATCACAAAACTAGGGCCGGTGAGATGGCTCAGCGGCTTAAGCGCCTGCCCGGCAAGCGCGAGGGCCCGAGTTCGACTCCCAGAACCCACATACGAAAAAGGGGCCGGTGATATCGCTCAGCGGCACGGGCGCCTGCTGGCGTGCGAGGTCCTGAGGTTGACCCCCGGTACCCACAAAAAAAAAAAAAAAAGAAAGGAAAATCACAAAACTAAACTGGCAATTTTTCTTTCTTGAAAGTCTACAGAATGATGGTTTCCATGACCACATGAGGATGAGATTATTTCCATGGCCAAATGCAAGAAAGCACTCACAACCATGTTAAAGGAACCGCTGTCACGGTTAATTAGATGACAGTTTCCCACCTCCCAAAAATTAAATTTTGAAAAACATGAAAGTCTTGACAGCTAACTATACTCACCACCGTCAGCTCTTTGCCAGCAGCTTTCCGGAATGCTTTCGTCCACCGGACCTTGCGAGGATTGCGCTTCTTTTTAAAGTTTTTATGACATTTGGATTTACAGAATCTGAACACCTACAAGAAAAGTTAAAATACTGAAAAGTCAACACTGAAAACTCTTCCATCATCAGATGTTACTCCTGTCAGACAAAAAAACAATGTAAAGTCTGAGAAAGGACCATGGGCTTCACCCACAAGCCCCACTCACTCGCAACACCACCCTGAATTGCTTGAAGCATGAAAGAATAAACGGAAACTAAACTGCATTTTGTTATCTTGTAATGTCTTAGAATACACCGAAACTGTGTATGTTTCTAGAGGAAATAGGAAAAGTAGTTCTTTGAGGTTCATGGATCTTTGCAAAGAAAAGAAGAAGTCATACTTACAAAGGGTGATCCAATAAAACAGGTTGAAACAAACAATATAAACATCTCAAACTAAGTAAGCCCATACACATATACAAACACACACACACATACACACACATCTTATAATGGTCACTTTACATACTTTGTTCTAGAGGGAACCACTAAGCACAGTGTAATCTATCACTCACTCTATCCCTGAGCCAACTTCACATCAACTAAAAAACATCAGAACTGCTGAAGTCTCCCAGAGTAATGAAATCATTATCCGTCTTATTTTCAGTCCAAATACTATTACCTTTTAAATTAAGGTAGAAGCCTCCAACACTGAAAACCTAACGAGCCCTAGGCAAACTCCTTTCTGAGATCACGTGATGGTTGGAGCTCATTCTGGTCTTCACAATGCCAAACAGAGCCAGCGAGACGTCGTCCTGAGTCAGTGTCTAACAGGTACCATTTGAAAAGCACATGCAGGGTCTGAATGGACTGGAGTCACTGCAGCCGCGTCAGGGATTTGATCGGCACACAAGGAGCATCTGCGTGCCTGGTGCTGTACTAAAGTGACAGGGACAGGGGCATAACTGAAACATGGCACCCTCCCTGAGCAACAGTCTGACAATGTGACAGTCTCACCTTGCAAACAAGGATAGAGAGCTGACCAGGATATAAAATATGAGATAAAGCTAGGTACAACGATGTAGGAAGTCATGCAGAAACACGCAAATCTCCTCCGGGAGGCACCACAACAAGCTAAAGCTTCACAGGCTCCCTTCTCCCTTGAACCTGGCCCCATCACCTCCAGTCTCCACGGAGCCAACAAACATCTGTCTAGCACCTTGGCCTCTAACTTCTTCAAGCCTTTTTCATTTCACTAGTTCAACAAACAGGAGGCCCTCGTTAAGGCTGCATGTGTTCTTCCTGTTTGCAAAGTATATGGAATTACAGAGCACTGGTGCTAACTGTGCCCTTACGCTCCCTAAAGTAGTCTCACATGCTAGGAGAATTAAGGCTGAACCACGAGTCAGGAGGCTACAGAAGTGACCAGCACCTAATCTGGACTGGAAGCTAGAAGAGGAGGGCAGAAAGAAGGCCCAGACATCACCGACCTCAGGGAAGCAAAATGAGCAGGAAAACAAATGCAGAAGTAAGGATTCAAAGAGAGCCTCACATTTCTATCCAATCCCTCTAGGCATGTGAGGATGGTGTTAATTCAGAGATCAGAAAGACCTGAGGTCATAAGGTTTTCCCTTCCAGTAGGTCCACTGCTAGGAAAGAGCAGAATTTCCCCATCCAATGGCAAATTCAAACATGGAACTGAGAAGATACCGATTTGGAAAGCAGATGTTTGTTCGCTGTTAGTGCTGCTGGGCCTCCGCCTCTTGTTCTCTGCTCTGGGTCCCCTGCTCTTCCCTGGCCAGGCTGACCCCGTCCAGTCAGCACAGGCTTCCGGTCCACTCCAATGTGTCCCCCGCTGCACACCCAGCTCCCTGGCCCCGGATCCACTGTCACAATCCCAACCACCAGCTGGGAAACAGCACTTGACAGCAGCCAGAAAGTGACGAACCGGTCGTGCGCAAAACCGTAGCGTCCCCAGTGAATCAGACCCGACGTGGCAATCGGGGGCTCGTCTCATGAGGGTCTGCGTCCCCGAGACGGCGAGACCCTGCTCCCCACCAGGCGACGCTCTCGGGCCGTGACAGATGGAGACGAGGAGGCAGAGCTTTAACTTCCAGCACTTCGGAACCGCCGTGTCAAACCCCGGCTCGACCCACCACGGCCGGGGGAACCAGGCCCAGGTCCTGAATCCCGGGACGGGCGTGAGGTCGGTTCTGAGGAGCAGGGGCGATGTCAGAGGGGAACCGAAGCCTTCACCACGCGGCGCTGGTGACGGCTCGGCGTTTCCATCTGTAGCCCTGCCCAAGCCTGGCCTCCGGTACAACCAACTGCTCGCCTTCCCCCCACTCCTCAGACTCCACCGAGTCTGCCCGGCGCGCCCGCCGTGACAGCACCGCACCTTCCACCCTCCTGGTCCAGCGACGCGGAGGCGCGCGCAGCTTGGTGTCCCCAGCGGGCCCCGTACCGTGCGGCCAAGCGCCCGCAGTCCCCGGGCTCCAGTCGCGACGCTGCCAGGAGACAGCCCCACGCGGAGGCCGGCCCGACCGGCGGGCTCAAACCCGGCGCCGGAAGGCCTCGGCCTCTCACCTTGCAGTCGTTGCGGACGAACATCATGCCGTGGCCGGGGTAGATGGGCCCAGAGCAGAAGTAACACTTCTCGATACGCATGTCGGAACCGCGCTGGACCGCACTAGCGAGCGGCGAGCAGAGAGAGGAAGTGAGGCGGCACCACCGGAAGTGACTCACGCGTAACAGGAAGTGACGCTCCGGTGGCCGGAAGTGAAGCGCTTTTGAGTCTGGGGAGGCGGTCCGGGCACTGGAGGTGCGGAGCCCCCGGCGCAGGCGCAGGGCCACGGACCCTCCCCCACCCTGTCCGCGGTGCGCGCGGCCCGGCCTTCTGCGTTTACCTCAGTGGGAACGAGGTTCGCGCTGCCGATGCGAGGGCCTTTGCTGTGAGCTGCTTGTGTCCTTCAGAGTTTTGTGTCGATTTTTAATAGCATTCTGCGTATGAAGCTTGGCCCTTTGCGGACGTATCTGAAAGTCGTTTCCTTATGTATCCGTACTTAATGCTTATTTTTTATTCAGAAATGTTTTGTCTTCAGAGTTCTCCAAGCCCTCATGGCTTTGGCTGCGGTATTTTGCTTGAACCGCGTTTGCACTCCCAATTCTTCTGGTATTTTATGTCCTTTCTCACGTCGGAGTTGGCAGCGCCTCTCGCCGCGAGTGAAGCGAGCGACCGTGTCCCTCCGCTCGCCCTCCCCGCGCTCGTGCATTATGTCTCGGCCATGCTTCAACACTGCGTTTTTGTAACTTGAGGGTCGGTTTGTCTGCTTATGATCTGCAGATACACGTATTTTTCCTTTTATCTGATGTTTTTCTTGTCTAGGCATTTGACTAGTAATTCCAGAATAATGGTAAATAACAAAGACGTGTTCCGAAAATCTCAGTACCAAATGTGATGGCTCCCACAGCTGCATAGTTACTAGCTGCATAGTTACTAGACAATAGAAAAATACCATTGAGGAAGTGTATCTAAACTGCATACTAAAAATGGACAAAAAACTTGCTGTTCTCTTCTTTTGTAATTGCTACCTACCTTTGTAAGTTCCTTATACAAAAGCCAATGTACCGTCACGCTTGTTCGCTGTTCAGAGAACAGTTGCTTTCTGTGCCAGTCAGGATGTGGTTTTTTGCTTTAAATTATGTGTGTTGTACAGACCCAGCACTGATCTGTAAACTCCTTCGTGGAATAAGCAGGTCAGTCGCCGGCCGGCTTAATAAAGGCTCATCAAAATTTTAAATTGGCTGCCTGGCTTCCTATTAGGCGTTTTGAACCCATAACACTAAACACCTGCCCAGTACTTGGTGGTCCAGAGTGCGAAAGTGACTTTGCTCGCTCTGTCCCTCCCCAGCTCAACTTCTGCAGCTGCTCCGAGGAGAGAGACTCCTTAAACCGGGAGTGTGTCTGCATTGTCTTTCATCTGCATTGTGAAAAATGGAAGACCTGGAAGCACCAGGTTTTCCAGTTTCTAAAAATGGGAAGCATCCCATAATGAGCATTTCTGAGCTCCAGAGCTATCCTGACCTCAGTTTAAAAAAGGTCAGGGTGTACTTCGCAGGTAGCCTGGTTCCTCAGGACGATGCAGTTTGGGTTTATTTTCAAGTCCTTTGTCTTCCTCACGAGTCTCCTTGGTAAATTAGCAGGCATCTGAATACTGATTGTTGCGCTGGTGCTCTTCTGAATGATGACACAGTTGTGAAGAAAACTGCCTAAGTGTCTCTCCCCACAGAAATGAAGTCTTAGTGATACATACAACCGTAAATGTACTGAGCTGTCCTGAGCAATGTGGACGAGAGCCCAGCGGGATCAGGACAGGGAGCCACAGTGGCTGGGGATGGGACACATGCTAGGAAAGCGCTGCCGCTGGGCTTGCCCCAGGCGACGGAGGCTGTTTCACAGCAGGTATTCAGTGACGTACTTCTGGACTAGGTGACACAGAGGCGGGCGCACAGGGGTAGGGGGTGGCGAGTGTCCCTAACAGGAGCAAATGTAAGGGCTCTGTCCCTCCAAGGCAGCCACAGTGCCCAGGCCCAGTGAGCGAGCTCCCCAACAGGTGGAGACATGGATGTCTCTTGTCTCTCGGGTCTCCTCAGCCAGTCAGCCCTGCCCTGCCCGTGCCGAGCTCCTGCATCAGCTTCCAGTCCTGACCCTCCTCCAGCTGGACCACCCCCGCCAGGGTTACCCCAGACCCCCATAAACAGATGCCCCATATTTAGATGCTGATGGTGCCTCATAAATAGATGCTGGTGACCTTTGATTACTTTCTCAAGAACACGTCATGTGGCCCCTGGGTGAGCATCGTGGACTCTGTGTCCCCAAGTTTGTGTCGTACAGTGGGATGACCTGGTTTCACCTGTTACTGCGACAGGAAATGAAATGTTCTCACAGAAACTTGTCAGACCCAATCACCTTTTAAACCATAGCTTTATTGACACAAAATTCATGACACATTTTTACACAGGCTTGTAAATAGAAAAATACACTGACATAAAAATATGGCACTTTGATATCAAATTGAAGCAAATGCTTTTCAAAGAAGATACAGGTCGTTTTTCAGCAACTCAAGGTGGCTTGCAGGCACTGTGCCATGTGTACATTTATTGCATCCCGCGTTTATGGCCGGTGGGGCCTGTGGCTAGCTCCCGGCTCTTGAAGACAGAAGCGTGACATGCTGTCTTCGGTCTGATTGCACAGAGACGCCAGCAGTCAGGACGCGTTCTGCAGAAGTCTCAAGGAACAGTTAGGCGGCACCACGTGTGACCGGCCCCGCCTTTGAAACGCCTGTCTTGTCTTCACCACGAGACTCAACTCAGAGCACAGGCTTCAGTGGCTTCCTTGGTATTTAAAAGAGGCCCTGATTTCGAAGACAGAGAAATATCTTAGGATCTGTGGCTAAGTTTGTTATGGGAGTGGCAAAGGGCAGTGGCCACAAGCCTACAGGAGCTCAGTGAAAAGGTATGTGCGAGTCACCGTGCAAGAGTGGTTGCCAGATACCTGTATTTCTCCAATCGTAGTTCTTCTAAACCCCTGCTGTCATAAGAGACCTTCGTTTTTATTTTTCACTAAATTACAGTGAGAGACATTCTTCCCTAAGTAACCACTAAAGCACTCTGGATATTTTAATCTACTTTATTTAAACCACTTTAATAAAGAAGAATTTCCCCTAAATGAAATACCTTTGGACTTTACAAACAACTTGTGTGAAGCGTATTTTAAAGCCACCCTTCTTCGGTGTGAACCTTTGGCAACCTGAGGCACAGTGAGACCGCCCTCAGGCCAGTCCTGTCCTTGCTCTGGGCGAGAGGACAGGTGGCTGCTTAGAGACCTGTCAGCACACGCTTCTGTCGTGAACACTAATTCCTTCAGTTGCACGGATGGAAAAATTAAACAAGCTGTAAGCACCACGCGACATGGTGGTGAGGACAGATCAGTAGCTTAGAAGCTGAGGACGCCAGGCCAGCATTACAAACATGAAGTAAAGAAAGCAAAATGCTGCTGCACACAACGGCGCAAGCACCAGCTATGCCTGGACACAGCCGCACAGAGGCCAAGCACAAGAGCACAGGTCGCAGTGGACTTTGACCCTCCGGTCAGCCCTTCGAAGCCACAGGAACCCAGCAGAGAGGCTGAAAGGACATCAAGCCATCCCTGCCCCAACCTCGACCCTTTCCCCCAAGCCAGAGAGCCACAGTGAGCCTGCAGTCGCAGCCAGCCCAGCTCACTGGGGCCTCTGGATGGGGCCAGAACACACGGCTGCGTATGTTAAAGGGGACACATGCGGGCCAGGTACACACGCGTTCTCATCCAATGTGTGAGTGGCCGAGGTGGCAGTTTAGAAGGTCACCTATGGTGTGGGTTTTAAATTTGGATTCAGCTCTATGATCGCATCTAAGCTTTTAATACGAGAGCCTGGGTCTGTCCACAACCAGGGCCAATGACAGAGCCCTGTCCACAGTGTCTTATGTGACAGACACCGCCCCTTGCAAAACTGAGTCCCTGCCTGGCTGCCTCCCGGGAGCTGCGGGTTTCTAAGGCACTTTGGGCCCTGGAAGCTATTTCTCAGGCTGAATCTTCAAGAAATATTTACAAAGCTGCAACAATTAAAAAGCGGGTGATTTCGTACTAGGTCTGAGGGGGATGCCGAGAAGCAGTTTGCCTGTAACCTCACAGCCACGCATCACAGACACGGCCATGTGTCCTCGAGGTGCTCAGCAGCTGCACCCCCCCTTCCTTTCCTCGCTGAGCTGATCGGCAGAGGTGTGACCGTTGGAGCGCACGACACCCTCGGGAATCCAGGACTTGTCCACACACCGCTCCATCCGCTTCATGATCAGGTCCAGCAGCGCCTCAATTGCGGGGCTGATGTTTGTCCCATTGGCAGCACTCGTCTCAAAGTAGGGGACGCTGGGGGAAGAGACGGCTCAGTGAGAATGGGCCACAGCCTTTACCGTCAGTCATTTAGTTAGAGAGCAGGGCAGGCAGGGACGTCACCCCACCCCAGGGCACTCAAACTGAGGGACAACAGAGTAGAATGATGTGCACTGTGCTCCTCGCACAGTGAGGAGTCTAATTATTTTTAATTGAGTCTAATTATTTTTCTCTTGAAGGAAAATATGAGATATATATATATTGCATAGAATACATGCTTTTCATTTTAAGAATTAAAAAAAAATCTTTTTTGGAGACAGGGTCTTACTATGTAGTCCAGGCTGGCCTCAAACTCATGGTGATCCTCCTGCCTCAGCCTCCCAAGTGCTGGGATTACAGGCGTGCACCACCACACCTGAATAAATTTAATTCTTGGTATAGGGAATTCTAAATTTCTCTACAGGAAAAGCAAAATTTGAAAACTTTTAGGAGAAAACATTAGATATTATGACAATAGAAAGAATTTCTTAAAATAGAAAAGGTCAAATACAGAGGAAAAGTTTGAAGTCTCGGTAATACAATTAACACTTTGGTACCGTTACATATGTTATAAACAGTTAAAAGACAAGCAACTGCCCAAAATAGATGCTTGTGCTACATATGTCCAGCAAGTGAGCCGATATCCAGAACATACAGATAATTCTTCAAATGAATTAAAACAATAATACACAAATAGACAAAGGGTATAAACAGAAAATTCTCAGAAAGAAATAACTTTTATGAAAAAATGGTAAGCCAGGTGTAGTGGTGCACACAACTATAATCCCAGCACTCCGGGAGGCTGAAGCAGGAGGATCACAAGACCAGTCGTTCAGGGTGTTCAGAGCAGTCAGGCTGTGCTTCTACGAGAATAAACGAATGGCAGGGTCCATGCAACCACACCCAGCTGTGTGGGTGTGGAGTGCTGGGATGAGGTCCCCAGAGGACCTGAGTGAGGACTCTGCCTGGGAGAGGACGAAAATGTGCACCTGGTCTTAGCCTGACTTCAAGAGGATGAACTGCCACACACCTGTGCCCTTTTTCCCTCTTTTAGTACTGGAAGTTGAATTCAGGGAGTGCCGAGCTACATCCCCAGCCTTTTTCATTTTATTTTGAGACAGGGTCACACAGCATTGCCCAGGCTGGCCTAAACTTGCAATCCTCCTGCCTCAGCCTTCTACATAGTAGCTAGGGTTACAGACCTGCTGCCACCTGGCTTCAATTGCCCTCCATTTAGCCACAGAAAAAGTGATGTTGCTCCCTCCATCCACATGGTGGCACTAACAGGACACTGTCGCAGAGCAGTTTTGCCAAAGGTAGGAAAAAATTGTAGCAAATCTTACAGCTGCGTAGTTTAATGGCCATCTGGAGTACACGCAGATGACTAATTTTAACGTTTTTTAAAAACAGACATCACAGGGCCGGTGAGATGGCTCAGCGGCATAAGCGCCTGCCTGGCAAGCGCGAGGGCCCGAGTTCGACTCCCGGATCCCACATACGAAAAAGGGGCCGGTGATATCGCTCAGCGGCACGGGTGCCTGCTGGCGCGTGAGGTCCTGAGGTCGACCCCCCGGTACCCACAAAAAAAAAAAAAAAAACAGACATCACAAATTTAAAATAAAAAATAAACAAATGATACACAGCTTCAAACTGCCCAAGAAGGGCAGTGTCCTTTGCATCTTTTCACCCCGTGATATGCACACCTCACACCCAGGCGCAGCCCGCGTCCAAATGGGTTCTTTTCTGTTACCTACTCCCACAAAACTAGAAGGTCCAGGACCCCAGGGGAAGGGGCCCAGAGCAACAGCGAGCATGCTTGATGCCCTGTCCCAGCTCGGACATCGGGTCCCACAAGGATCGAGACCAAGGGGTTCTCCGGGTGCTGCCTGATGCCCTTCCCACAGGCTGCCCAGGGCTCCACCGTCTGCTGTGGCCGATTCATGGGGTTCGAAACCCGCCCAAGGAGACATCACCAGTCCGTCAAGCCTAGCAAGACGCCAGCGAGTTTGCAAACAGGCTGTCAGATCCATACCACGCTGCCCTGCATCCAGTCCACGCAGGGCCACACCAAGCTCCTGCTGTGACCTGGGGGCTGTACTGAGAGGGCTGGGGTTCCTGTCCGACTCCAGAGACGCTTGCCTCGTCCACAGTCAGCACATACAAGACGCACTCTTTGGTCACGCTTTGGTCACATTTGCACTTTTCTCCATTTCCCCTAACTCCAAATCAGGAGCCACAGAAGGATCAGCGTCACCACCGCCCTCTGTGGACAAAGCCTCAGGGATGTCACTTCTGCATCACAGAGGAGACCCCGGCACAGTCCCAGCACCCCCACCCCACCTGTGCCTGAGCAGGACAAGAGCCCTCTCGTCAGCGTGGACCCTCGAGCACTGACATAGCATGTTCCCTCCCTGCGTGGCCCACGCGGGCTCCCGTGCCACGCACAAGAGATCTGTCCGAGGAAGACACCTGCTGCACACACCTGCCGGTGACTCAGCCCTGGCGCTGTGCTCCCGGGGCCACCTGAGCTGCAGCCACAGTGCTTGGCAACTAGTGCCATCTAACAGAGCACTGTCGCCAATGCCTCCTTCTCACGTGTTTGTCACGGACTCTGCAGCTCCTTTTTATTATTATTGGACATGTCCTAAGTACATGACGATTACTCCCTGGGAGCTGTTGTTCTGCACCAAAGGCATCGTGACACCTCCCCAGAGCCACACCAGCCTGCAGCAGCCACACGGCCTCCCACCAGCCAGAGCTCCCCGTGACAGCGTGAGGACGGCCGTGTGGGGACCCGCTGTGACGCTCGCTCCCCTCCTGGCAGGAGGTCAGCTAGGAGCCCCAGCCGGTGTCCTGGAGGAGGAATCCCTGCCGCCAGTGCTGCACCCACAGCCGGCCCTCTGCAGAGCCCACGAGAGGGAGCAGACAGGACCACACCCTGGAGGGGACACACATGCATACAGGCACACCACATGCACGCACACACACACACACACACACACCTCAGCTGTGGCTCCCGCTGCCACACAATAACAGCGTGAAAAGCAGGTTCTCTGCACCCCCAGCTCCACAGGGGAGCCTTTTGCTTTAATTCTTCACATTTGTCTTTTTTATTATCATCCATGTGCTAATGTTTATACCGAAACTGTTCTCTCTAGACTTCGTTCCAAAATACTCACCCATATTTCTCGGCAAGTGCCCTGGCCTCCTCCTCCTTCACCACTCGCTGGTCCTCCAGGTCACTCTTGTTGCCGCACAACACGATGTCTGGGTTGTCACAGTATGCATGCATCTGCAGCTGGCCTGCGGACAGAAGAAATGTTACAGGAAATACGATGGGCACTCGTGAGCAATGCAAAAGTGCTCTGCTGTTAACTAGCTGTGATCCTGAGGAAGGTTGTTGACTGCCTGCCTCAGTTTCCCCACATACCAGTGGGGATGGTGACAGCGCTCCTTTCACATGAGGAGGAGAGGACCGAGTCAACTCGTGATTTCCAGGGAGGTCTGAGAGCTGGTGAGAGGCGCACACTCCCAGGCCCTGCTCAAGCCGGGCACGGTGGGTGGTTGACAGGTGGTGACCCCCCCCAGGGACATGGGACCAAGCCACCCAGACATGCTCGTCAGAGGTCTCTGCGAGCACCTGGCAAGGTCGCCAGGGATGAGCTTAGTCTAGAGAGCCTAGGAGGCTTTTTCTTAACTTTTTTCTTAATTTTTCTATAAGCTGTCAATTACTTGTGTAAAATGCAAACTGATCAGGTATTTGAAAGCGCTCCCCGGAGACGGAGAGACTCACCACTGACTTCTATCAACATGGACAGGACGAGGGCCAGCAGGACACAGGGAGAGAGGAGCTGGGACAGAGACGGCCGAGGCCACCCTGAGCGCCAATGGAGGAGCAGACCCGGTGGGGCCCAGGCCAGCAGTGGCTCTGATCAACACGCTGTGAGCTCCACAGACACACAGACAGATAGACACACAGACAAACACACATACAGACAGACAAACACACAGACACACAGACAGGCACACACACGGACACGCAGACACAACAGACAAACAGATACACACACACAGACAGACACACAGACACACAGACAAATACACAGACACACAGACACACACACAGACACACACAGACAGATATACACAGACACACAGATAGACACACACACAAACAGACATACAGACAGACACACACAGACACACTCATAGAGACAGACACACAGACACACACACAGACAGACACACAGACACACAGGCACACACACGGACTCACAGACACAACAGACACACACACACACAGACAGACACACAGACAAACACACAGACACACACAGACAGACACACACAGACATACTCATAGAGACAGACACACAGACACACACACAGACAAACACACAGACACACAGACAGGCACACACATGGACACACAGACACAATAGACACACACACACACACAGACACACAGACAAACACAGACACACACAGACAGACACACAGACACACACAGACAGATACACACAGACACACAGACAAACACACAGACACACAGATAGACACACACACTAACAGACATACAGACAGACACACAGACACACTCACAGAGACAGACACACACAGATACACACACAGACAGACAAACACACAGACATGCAGACAGACACACACACACACAGACACACACAGATGGAAAGCGTGCTGTGCCCCAGCAATGACTCAGGCACGGCAGGGACTCGTCACCTCAGGCCCTGAACTGAAAACCTCCTCTGGTTGTTTGTTTCGTTTTGGCACTGGCGGGTTGAACCCAGCACCTTCGCACTGAGCTGCATACCCAGCCCTTTTTATTTTTTGAGACAGGGTCTCATTAAGTCACTAAGTTGCCAAGGCTGGGCTGAGCTTGTGACCCTCCTGCCTCAGCCTCCCAGAATGCTGAGGCGACAGGTGTGCGCCACCATGCCTGACTAAAACCTTGCCCTTTTAAACAGCATTTACGGCAGGAGCCCCTGCAAGACACCTGAAGACAGAGGCAGCCGGAAGAAGGCGCCTGCTCAGGGAGAGGAGCACTCACTTATCCAGTTTCGAACGTTCAGGAAACTCTGCTCGTTGGTCAGGTCAAAGAGCAGAAGAAAGCCCATCGCATCCCTGAAGAACGCTGTGGTCAGGCTGCGGAACCTGGGGACACGAGACAGACGGGTCACTCCCCAGGCCACCGGGGAGGTGGAGCTCTAGCAGCATGGGCCAGGAGTCGTCACCCGCGTCAGCCTGCGGGGACCACGGGCCTGAAGCCCTGAGCAGGACGTGTCGGACGGCGACAGGTTCATCGGCCCCGAGCAGAGCGCGTGGTCCCTCAGCGCAAGCCTGACAGGGCCCCTGCTCCAGGGGAGAGAACATTGGCATAAAGTATCAATTAATCAGCAATGTCAGGTATGCTCGACTATTTTTAACTGATATTTTAACAAAGAGCCCTTATTTTTTAGAGAAAGATACCCACATAGTTACATATGAAATAACATGATATTCGGGATTTGCTTCAAGTACTGGGGGAGGGCGGGGTGGGCCGAGCTGAGGGACACACATGACACAGGACGGCCCACAACCGGGGACCACACTACTCCATACAGACTCAAAGTTTCCATAATAAAAAGATGAAAACCAAAGCCCTGCAGGCTCGGGGAAGACAAAGCAAGCCAACGCCGAGTTCCCACGGTTTGCTTCGGTGGAGAGACCTCTGGCCACGCAAGCCCACTGCGCCGGAGCACAGGGGAGAACGGCGCAGAGCCCTGCAGCGCTCCTGCAGGCCAGCAGAGAGCAAGCCACGTGGGGAAAAGGGTGACGTCCAAAAGGAGGGGGTGTGCACGAGAGAAGGCAGGGAAGGAAGCCCCATCCCCTCAGAGGGCACGACTCCACCGGGGACCAGCGGCGGCTCCTTGGGGCACACACAGCTCCTCCCGCCTGCCCGCCACACACCTCTCCTGGCCGGCTGTGTCCCACAGCTGCAGGTGGATCCTCTGGCCCCGGCCCACGGCTCCGTCCGGCCCGCTGGCTCGGTACACCTAGGACAGCAGAGCAGGGACAGAGAGCGCTCAGAGCCGCCGGCCCCCCTGCTCTGCAGCCAGCAGAGACCCCAAGCGTGCACGCTGCTCAGCGCCCCGGCCGGCACACGCATATAGGTTGGATAATGACACTTGGATAGCACGACAGCTGTGCTAAAGGTGTGTGCATTATATGCTTTACAAATGTGCTACAAATACAGGAACAACATAAGTTACATAAAAACACCTTGCCTCTCCCCAGCGCCCCTGGTCACTAGTTTCAGGAAATTCTGCCTTCTGGGTTCTCCTATCCCATCCTTAAAAGGCACCTTTAAAACCGTGTCATTCAGTTCTGGAACTGAACCGCAGGAAAGGAGTTCCAAAAATCTCTTCCACAAAATAGTGACGAAGACATTGGCAAAAACGGTCAGAGTCAACTTGGACGGAACTGAGGCGTTAACCAGAGCCCTCGGCTTTCCCAGGTGCCTGGCTTCAAGGAAAACGGCCGCACAGAAGGCGAGCTCTGCGGGGTTCTCACTTGCCCTGCCTGCTTCCAACCCTGTCACCCCAGGTCTGAAGCAGCCGTAAAAGCCAGCAGACCCTTGACCCTGGTAGCCCAGCAGCCAGCGTAGGCAGCAGAGGCAGAACCGACTGGAAAGCCCCTCCCACGTCTCCACGGGGTGAGGACAGCCCTGTCCCTGCGACACTTGTTATCAGGACCAGCACCTCCCAGGGGAAGGATTCCAGTGCGGCCGACAAAGTCCAACCCAGAACACTTTAAAAGAAAAATGGGACAGGCGCTGTCCACGGGAGGCTTTACCACTCCCAAATATTCATAAAAGTCGTTCATCTGCAGGCCCCTGCGCACCCCCGGGACCATCGAGAGGAGGGGCTGTGAGCTCTCACTTCTGACTGCCCTTGAAGCTCTTGCCAAGTGGGGAAAACTTAGAAGACATCAAGGGCAGAGGAAAGCAGGCCTCACACACAGGGAAAAGCAAGCAACAGAAACTGGTCAAAGACAAAGACTTTAAATCAGCAAATACAAGTGCAAAGAACTACAAAGCCCGAAGAATGAAAAACAGTATGACAGCAGTGACTTACTAACAACAAGACGACGTTTAAGAGTAGAAGTAAATAGAAGTTGGACTCTTGGGGCAGGCCTGTAACCCCAGCACTCTGAGAGACTGAGGCAGGAGGATCACAAGTTCAAGCCCAGCGTGGGCACTTAGGCGAGATCCTTCTCAAAGTAAACAAGGGCTGAGGACAGAGCTCAGTATGAAGGGTGATGGGCTGGGGTTAAATCCCCAGGACCGCGATTCTAACAGAAAGGAAGAAAGAAAAGAAAGAGAGATAGAAATTCTGGGTGCTAAGGGTCAGTTTCTGAAGTGCAAGGTTCAGCGGACCGGAGCGGAGAAGGACAGTCAGTGGGTATGGACGTAAACCACTGGAATCACCCGGTCTAAGAAACAGAGCGAGTGAGAGAGACAAGGAGCATCAGAAAAGGGTAAAATATCCCGAAAAAGACCAACAAATGGATAAGCAAAGCCCTACAAAAAGAAAAGGGGAGAAAGAGATAATTTGTTATTATTTTCAGATTTTCAAAGTGCTTGAAAAAGAAGACTATCAAGCAAGGATTCTGTATCCTTCCTAGCTATGCTCTAAAATTGAAGGAGACGTTAAGACACTTTCAAACAAAAAAGACGAAATGTCACGCGTGGGCAGACCTGCCCCACAGGAAATACTGAAGACGGCGCTTGAGATGGAGCCAGGGACACAGGGCTGCAGGGAAAGGCCACAGTCCAGGCAAAGGTGAAATCCAGCGCAGTACACTCCCTTCGCTACCCCACCCGCTTGAAAGATAGCTGTGGCGAGCGCAGCGCACGCTGTGATGCCAGCACTCAGCAGTCTGAGGCCCGCCTGGGCTACATAAGTGAGTTCAAGGCAACCTGAACTACATAGCGAGACCCTGTCTCAGAAAAATAAATAAATAAAAACCACATGAGGCTCTGACGATCCGCAAGTTGTGTATGAAGGTGGCATTTGTGGAAGTGACACCGAGAGCTCGGGATGTGAGACCTCATAAGACCAAAGTTTTGTCTGTACTGAAATTAAGACACTGTTAATAAAAACTAGATTGGCTGGATGTGGTGGTGCACGCCTGTAATTCCAGCACTTGGGAGCCCGAGGCAGGAGGATCGTCGTGTGTTCGAGGTCAGCCTGGGCTACACAGTGAGATCCTGTCTCAAAAAAACCCAAAAAATATATAAATAAATAAATACAAACTAGATTTTTTAAAAAAACTAGATTGTTAAAAATTAAGATGATATTCTTACTACCCAGAAGGAGCTACAGAAAAACTCAAAAATATAGTAAAAAAAAAAAAAAAAAGTGCAACAAAATGGCACACTAGGACCCTAAATAAGCAGATACAGGACCAGACTGTTAACTTCTGTGGCTTTGGAGTCGGGCGTCCGTGCCCTTCCCCTGAGCTCGTCCCCAAGACAGCGCCGGTCACCCATGGCCTCATGGAGCTGAGGGTGAGCTGTACGGCGCTGCGGGGTTCGGGGTGCTGGAGGAGGACGTACCGTGGAGAGGAGCCTTCCTTCTGACCCACGGCAGGAGGCAGCTTCCACTTATTTCCACCTTTGAAAATCTTTTCCAACAATATTTTGTGGCTTCCTGGTACTCGTTTTTCACTTTCGTTAAAATTATTCTCGAATTTGTCAATCTTCCCGAAGCTATGGTGTCTTAATTCCCTTTCAGAGTGAGAGTGGGTGCGGCAGCTGCCTGGGACGCTTGGTCTCCCGCAGGCTCCGAGCGCACTGTGCCCACCCTCCCCTGGGACTTTCCAGGAGCGGGTCTCTGTCCTTTCACTTCTTCTCCCCAGTTTAGACACATTTGACTTTTTTTCTTGCCCGCCTGCCGGGCCAGAGCCTCCCCTGGCGGGTGGGCTGCAGGGGATGCGAGAGGACGGCCTGCATCTGACCTCAGGGAGAAAGCGGTCAGACACCAGCCCGAGTGCAATCTCAGCCATACAATCACAGATGCCTTTACCGGCCTGAAGATGTTCCCTTCAAATCTGAATTTGCCGAGTATTTTTTATATCAAGAAATGGAGCTGGATTTTGTCGAGTGTTTATTCTATTTCACCGAGTAGCCCAGGCTGGCCTGGAACTTGTGCTCCTCCTGCCTCAGCCTCCTCAGTAGCCAGACTGTAGCTGAGCACCGCCACGCCATTTGACATGCTAGCCCTGAGTTAAGGTCTGCCTCATCATGGTGTGCAGCCCTTTCTGCTCGCTGCTGGCCTCTGTGTGTTCACCCAGAGGGTTGCTGGTCTTAGATTCCCCCACCCTCAGAACAACTTTGTGAATTTTGGTTTTCAGGTAACATTGGCATCACAAAAGGAGTCAGGAAGTTTCCCACCCTTTCTGTGTTGTAGAAGAGTTGAGAGGATGGGTGCAGAGTTTGGTGGAACTCATCTGGGCTTTTCCTTGCAGGAAGCTGCTGGATTCCTCCTCAGTCTGCTAATGGCTCATACATCTATTTAGATCTCCTGTTTCTTCTCAAGTCTGTTTCAGTCATTTGTGTCTAGGAATTTCTCCATCTCTTGTACATTATGAAATTTGCCAGCATGCAATTTTGTAGTATTTCTTCATCATCTTTTCATTTATGTAAGGTTGGCAGAGTTGCCCTTTCATTTCTTAGAAATTTAGCTATCTTTTTAAGAAAACAGCATTTATTTCCACTCTAATCTTTATGTTCTTTCTGCTTACTCTTTAGTTTAGCTTACTTGTATTTTTCTGGTTTTGTTGTTGTTTTTAGATTCTGAGGATTGGACCCACAGCTCCATGCGTGCTAACCAAGCAGTCTATCACAGAGCCACAGCCCCAGGCCTTTGTAAATTTTCTTTCGAGACAAGGTCTTGTTAAATTGCCCAGCCTGGCCTCAAATTTTCGATCCTTCTGCCTCAGCCTCCTGAGTAGCTGGGCTCACAGGCCTGAACCACCACCTACATTTCTGGTTTCTTAAGGCAGAAGGTTGAGGAGGAAAAGACAGCCCACAGACAGGGGTATGAGGAGTGAGAGGGGTTGGCAGATTTGCAGCAGAGGTGGACAAGCAACTGCGTGGGCTCAGCAGGCAGACGGAGGCGGACGAGCTGGGGACAGCTCAGGCTCTATGTGTCTGACAGAGACGCTGCCGGGGGCTGCGGCTTGCCCACCTCTGTCCTGTTCTCACAGCGACACACAGCACACTGGCGGGATGCTGTATTCATAAGGAAGGGTGCAGAACTTACCACTCTCTTTTCCCTGAAATCAATGCCCACCGTGGTGATAAATTTGGAATTAAATTTACCATCTGTGTACTGGTAGAGAACACTGGTCTTCCCTACTCCGGAGTCGCCCAGAGCTAAGAACTTGATGAGGTAATCATAGTCTCCATCAGACATGGTGAGGAGCTCAGTGTTCACCTGCAAGACACAAGCGAACACACACTCAGCCCCTGGAAGCAGCAGTTATCCTGCAAAGCAGCAGCTCGATGAGCACCCGGCAACCACACTGTGGGCTCTGAAGAAGGTCGCGGGTGCACTGTCTCGGGACCCGACTGTTAGGTGAGATGCTACTGAAATCAGCAGTACACTCCAACCTGCCCTCACAGTGCCTCAAGACAAAAACTCAAGGTGAGAATGAGACACAGTAAGAAAACGCAGTGCCTGTTTTCTGCAGAAACTGCCAAAAAGCTGAGGAAGGAGATGATTGAGGAAGTTGTGGGGGCCGGTGGCTCCTCACTCCTTCCTTCCCAAAGTCTCCGGGTGCCAGGTGTCCCCCTGGGCCATCCTGCCAGTTTCATTTATCTCATTCATTTCCACACCTGACTACAGTTCCTTCAAAGACACTGCCGCTCCACAAGGAAGATCTGGCTCAAGCTGCCCTGGGAATTGTTATCAGCGTGCACTATTCACCCTGCCAGCTTCTCTGGAATACCAGAGCTCCGGACCCGAGTCGGCACCGAGACCACAGTTCCCAGCTCCAGGCTCAGCCTGCTGCCTGCTACAAATCCAGCCCTTCCTTCCACAGTGACCCAGGCCAGAGTCCACCTCGAAGAAAACCAAACCCCTCCTGCCCCCGCAGTCCCTCACCGCAGTGTGTCCTGTACTTTGCGATCAACACTTTTTGTGCTGTGCTTTTATCTTCTAAAGAGATGCAAACCCAAAACACTAGTCCACCTGGAAATGAAATCTCCCCAGGGAAGGCCAGCTTCTCCTTATCCTTGCATCTCCAATGCTAAGAAACTGCCCTGGACACCAGGGAAACCTCCGGCCCTCCATCACCACCGACACCTCCGCCTGACCGTCAGCGGACTCGTCCAGCTGTCCACACCAGGCCGGGCACCTCCCCCAGGGGCCGCCGACTTCCTCCCCATCTTCCACTCACCCCAAAGACAGACCATGGCTGTGATGCTTAGAGAACTGAGTTAAATCAGCCAGGCGTGGGCTGCAAATGTAGCTCGGTAGTACAGAGATTACCTTGTATCTCTGAGGTTCGATCAAAAGGAAGAAAGAAAGCAAAGGCCTATGAGTCCCAATGAACTTAAGAGTCCAGGTGGAGCAGAATGTTCACAAGTCAAGACGTGGGGCCGGAGAGACGGCTCAGCGGCGTAAGCACCTGCCCGGCAAGCGCGAGGGCCCGAGTCCGACTCCCGGAACCCACATACGAAAAAGGGGCCGGTGATATCGCTCAGCGGCACGGGCGCCTGTTGGCGCGCCAGGTCCTGAGGTCGACCCCCCCGTACCCACCAAAAAAAAAAAAAAAAAGTCAAGATATGCTTTGAAGGAGACAATGATGTGTTGACACAAGAAACCTAAAATAACACCTAAAATAACTGAGAGTATATTTTGTGCACATGAAAAGCCACTTTATCCTAAGTTATAGTGCAAACAGCATAAAGAAGTGCAGTTTTTTTCAGTGCTTAAAGTCGCCTCCACTAACTTGGTTTTTTCTATGAACTCAGAAGACATTTCTAGTCTTTAATTTGATCCACAAAGCCCTCGGGCCGGCCAACAGCCCTGCCAGGAGGAGTTTCACGTGGAGCCATCGCAGCGTAAGCACTGGGGTTCCAGGGATGAGCCGAAGGACAGGGCCAGGTGTCCCTAAATAGCTCAGATACACATGCATTTAGCTCTTAAAACTGTGAAAATTTCTGACACAGGAAGGAACAGATATTACAATTCTGTTACTTCTCATCGAAAAAGTATTGATCTCATATTCTTTGTTGGAAACAAAAGCGCATTAGAGAAAGTGCGTGGGATCGTGCTGTGTTGAGCTGGAGTTCCGCACGTGGGTTATAGTGGCGGGGCTATCTCATTCAGGTATAAAACGTTTATGAACTTCACTGCGGGCCAGACGAAGAGATGAAGCAGCATGACTTTTCAGACCAAAACCTGGGCGGTGGATGGGTCAGTGGACTTCTGTGACTCTTGGGAAAGAGCAAAGTTGGAAACGTAATTTAGTTGCCAAGCACGGGAGCCTCCAAGCGTGTTGCTGGCTCTGGGGAGACATAAGAGTGCGAGTGAGGCCAGACAGAGCTAAGGGTCTCACCAGTCATGGGACAACTTGTGTCCTGTGTCCCCTCGCCTCTGGCCACCGGTGGCCCACGGAGGAGACAGGGAGGGAAGTGGTTTTGGAGTAAACGGCCCTACCTATTCGCAAGCTTTCTCCATGGCCCAGGAGCTCATGACAGCAGGTGCACCTCAGCCTCCTGTCCCCTGCACCCTGTCATGAGCCGCGTGCTGTGGAGTCCCTTAGCCGATGTCGCCTCAGTGCATGGCGCTTTGCGTATGCAGGTCTTCCCCTGGTTCTAAATGCCCAGCCCCTCACAGCGTGTCTGTCTCCTTGTAAAGCTGCTCATCTCCTGAATGCTGTCGTCCTGCACGTTGCTTGTCCACTGCCTCCGCGCCAGGCTGACCATGGCCAGCTGTCTTCGGATGCTAACAGTGTCAGCACTCGGTGCCCTGACAGCCCCTTCCTTCCTCTGCTCCCTGCTGATCCCACTCAGAAGTGACCGCAATGGGTCCTGGGCTCCATGATAAATGCACAGCGGTGGTGAATTAAACTATATTTGCTGGGAACTCCACAGCATTTGATAAGCAACCACTACGCCATCAGTATCATGTCCCCCGCTAGGGACGGCTGGCAGGGACACATGCTGGCCTGAGACCTCGTAATCTGGGAGAAAGCAAGACGTAGTCATGTACAACAAAGGACGTGGCATTATCACCAGGAGCAGAGTGTCCAAGCAGCTTGCAGGCCACTGGTGGGACAGCACAGAGAGACGGGCCTGAGGCGTGGACCGCAACTCTGCCACTGCTTCCTGTGGTGACTCTGGGGCTGCATCTTGCTGTCTCCTCAACTGGGAACGTTTATCTAGCCTGTCACGGGAAGGGCTTGGGGGCCTCCGTGAACACGTTTACAACCAGGAACCCCTGGGCACTGGAAAATGTGTTTACAAAGCAGGGGGCCGGAGAGGGGCAGGCGGTTGAGGCCACGGCCAGCAGCAGGGCCTGGCCGCTGGACCCAGTCAGGCAGGTGGAGGGTAGGTGTTTGGTGCCAAGCCATTCTTCTACTGTCCTCGCTGTTCCGTGTGGTGCTGGGGACCCTGGCCGCACATGTGAGCCCAGCCTTCAGTTTCCAGAGCATCAGGTGGGAGCTGGGCGATCACTGCAGAGGACCCGCATGGGTGTGAGCTGGAATCTGCTTGGCTGCACCGGCACCAGTGCAGAGATGGGGCAGGTGCAGTTGGACCCCGGGCCACCGCACACTCAGGCAGGGCCAGGAGCGGCTGGGGCTGCAGAGGCGGGGACTGCCCACCCCATCATCCATCCAGCTCTCCCCAGCTGTGCTGGCTGAGGGACAGAAGGTTTGGCCTCAAGGGTTCTTTCCCAGCACAGCTCCGTGTGCCCAGGTGCCAGTCAGCTGAGTTGCCCGTGAGAATGTCTGTGGGCTGTGGCAACAGCTGTCCCAGCACCTCACCCTGGGATCGGAAGGGACCCAGGAGACCGTGACTCAGAGACAGCAGGCCGCAGTGGAGAATGCAGCCCAGGTGGTCAGGGCCAGGCGGTGTCCCCAACCCAACAGGCCACCTGGGGTGCAGGAGGACTGGGTTCTGGGGGAGAAGATGACATCGGATTGGGAGTCGTCCCCACCCTTCAGCCCACACACCCCAACCTCGGTCAGGCATGGTGGCCAGCAGTAAAGGGGCCGGGAAAGAATGTGGGTTGCGCGAACACCGGTGGGACTTCCTGGGTCCTCGGACAGATGCAACGCTGCTGCTGGGCACCTGCACCCTGGGGGCCATGTCCACACAGCCACTCTCGGGGCACAGGAGCTCCCGCTCTGCCTGCACTATCACTTCCTCTTCAGGCCCCAGCCCTCGGCCCCGCCCAAGTCGCTGTGGCCTCGTGGCGACCCTAACCCCCTCCCTCGCCCACCCTCCGGAGCAGCAGGTCAGGAAACTGTGCCAAGCCTGCTCCAGTTACTCAAGGCTGCGGCTTTTCAGAGGGGAACTCGCTTCCGCCACCCGCTGCCGTCGTGTGCTGCTGGGGCGGGGAGCGCAAGGCCTGGCGCAGAGCCGAGAACAGCCGTGAACAGCGCGGCTGAAGATGTGCACACACGTGTGTCCTGCGCACAGCAGTGAGACGGCCACAGGGTCTGTGCAGCTGCGGGGGGGCGAATGAGTGTGCGCATCAGACTACAGAGCAGGGCCGCACGGGCCAGGGGCTGTCCGGCCCCGGGGAAGAGGGGTTGGGGTCTCAGTGCAGGGGGTGGCTCTGTCTGGGGAGAGGGAGAGGGGAGACCCCCGCATTGGGCACGTGTGCTGCCACCAGGATGTCACCGTCCTCACCCGCGCTGGAGCGCGCCAGCCCCTCAGCACACGCACACTATGGCCTGCATCTCAGTCCAACGAGGCCAGCGTCCTCCCAGCTGGCGCCTCCGCTCCCCTTCCCGCGCCTTCCTGCTGCCCTCGCAGCCTCAAGTGGCAGTGATGCGCTTCCTGCTGAGGCTGGGCCTTCATCCTCGGGCTTTTGGTCTTTAAGCACTCGCTATCAGTTTTTTATAATTAGTTTCAAAGAAAGAATCTCTCTCAAAGCAGAAACTCTTCTTTATTTAAAGTAATAAAGTTAGTGTTCTACATTATTTTCCTAAAATTACTGCCTTTTATGTTTGTCTTTAACACACCAGGACTGGAGCAGATAGGGTCCGTATGCCTTCCGGTCCCTCAGGGTGTCGGTGGCCGTGACCCACTCAGCAGTCCTTTTCCCAACGCTCTATGTAGGTGGCGGGTCTGTCCCAGGGCTGTCTCTGTCCCCAGCACTGTGGCCACCCCGGGCGAAGCCACCATGACGTTCCTGTGACCCAAGATGCGAGTGCGAGCGGAGGGCCTCGTGCAAGGACGTGGGGCTGCGCCATCCACCCTGAGTGGCATCTTGTAACTGTGTCTTCCGTCCGAGATCGGCTCAGTGCCTGTCTACAGCCGCGTTAGCTGAAGCAACACCTCTGTCCCCACATCGCTGTCCTCCCAGCACTGCGCGTGTCCCTTCTCCTGGGTGCCATCAGAACCTCCAAGCACAGCGGTGACAGGCGCTTCTCCTGCGTGCCTGCCGCTTCACCAACAGGACCGGCACGGCCTGGGTTTTGGTAGCGGGTGCATCTGCCCCAGTATTTGGCAGGAATGAGTGCTATGAGCAGTGTTAGCTTTGCCACACTCTGTTTCTGCATCAACTGAGATGTGATTTTTCTCCTTTGATCTGTGATTTGCCAGGTTTTACATTTATTCTGCCATTGATGTTTACTTTCCTTTTGTCTAGTTTCTTTCTCATGCTCCCTGGCTTCTACTCTATCAAAGTCACTCTATTTCTCCTTGTCCATCGTCCAGGGAGGAGGTGGTCAAGAAGTGGATTGTCTAATAAGTTCCAGGTACTTGAAGTAATCTTACCTCAAGCCAAGCTTCAAATGTACTACATTTTGAGGCTGAGGCAGGAGGATCACTTTGAGACCAGGCTGAACTACACAGCAAGTTCAAGGCTAGCCTGAACTACATAGTGAGACCCTGTCTCAAAGAAAAAAAAAAAAAAAAAAATTGGGCCGGTGAGATAGCTCAGTGGCATAAGCCCCTGCCTGGCAAGCACGAGGTCCTGAGTTCGACTCCTGGTACCCACATAAAGGAAAAAAAAGGGCCGGTGATATCGTTCAGCAGCACAAGCGCCTTCTGGCAAGCACAAGGTCCTGAGTTTGGCCCCTGGTACCCACATTAAAAAAAAATGTACCACACTATATTTACATTTATACTTATATATTTATATAGGTTGTCTATGGGGGGGGGTACTTGAGATGTAGTCATTTAGAAGCAGAAGTAATTTTTTTCCAGTACTGGTGATTGAATGCAGGGCCTTCACACTGAGCTACATCCCCAGCCCATTTTTAATTTTGAGACAGCTTCTCACTAAGTTGTTCAAGGTGGGCTTGAACTTGTGATCCTCCTGGCTCAGCCTCTCAAAGTGCTGGGATTGTGGTATATACTCCACACTTGGCTAGAAGTAATTACTATAGAAAAATTTCAACTAAAACTGTGCCTCACCCCACCGAGAAACATCAAAACATCATGAGCTATCTTTGGAATTTTTTTTCAGTATTACATTTGCCTTTAGGTCCTAGGCCATGAGCCCGCATTATAGCCCCTAGGAACTATTGGGTAACAGATTCCAAAACTGGTCGGCACCTCAGAGAGATAAAGACCTTGCACTTTCGGTGATACAACACTGCTAGATGAGACAGCTGTGTGTCAAAATCACATCTTTACTCTAAACTAAAAAGTTCCCAAAGAATTTCTAAACTGGCTGATTATTTGGGACCCACTTTAAAAACTGGCCCCGATTTGTCATCAGCCTGAACGTGACCCCCCCACCCAGTCTGCAGCCTACAGAGCCCCGCAAGGGCAGCGAGGAAACCAAGAGGGCACTGCATGACCCGGAAGGAAAAGGAGCTTTGTGCAGAAGGAGCCACTATCAAGAGCCTCTGTGTGATGCAGACGGGAGCCCTGAATGCCAAGAAAGCAAATAGGAGAGGGCAGCAAGCTCAGCTGGCGCTGGCCCCAGGAGCCCCAGCCCCACAGCAGGGGTCAAGCCCTTGCACCTCTGGCACCCAGGAGCGCCCCTCTCTGGCCATGCACCTTTCGTCCCTCCCAGTTCTGCAGCACCTTGTAGAGCTCTAAGAAGCACGATCAGTGCAAATCTGCGTGTGTGTGTGTGTGTGTGTGTGTGTGTGTGTGTGTGTGGTTTTTATTTTACTGGCACATTTTAGATACGCATAACGATCACACTCATCATAGGGAGTTTGTACCTGTACGTGATATAGCTTGGTACTTCTTTTTTTCCCATTCCCCTCCCCTCCCTTCAACCTTCTTCCTCTCCTTAGAGAATCTGCTTTTCAACAGAACTTTAAGTTGTTTGAGAGGTAAATAAACTTGGCTCAATGACAAAGGTGGAATTACAGCAAAGATCTGAGGAGAGCCCCTGCCACAAGATAGGCACTAAAGGCCAGTCGCGCATGATAAAGCGGGCGTGGGGAGGCGTGCGCGCCAAGCACAGCAGATTGAAGGGGTCTAGCAGGGGATTGGCCTCGCCAGGGTGGAGAGGACAAACCAGGGACCTGAGGCGCCAAAACTCGACGGCGTCGGATGCAGGCATCAGGGCAGTGACACAGGGGCAGGGGACAGCCGGGCACCAGGAGCAGCACGGAGGCAGCGTCCAGTGAGAGGACAGCGATCCCAGTGCAGCAGGCCAGCCACGGGAGAGGGAGGTCGGGACACTGTCATGAGATCCGCACACACAGAGGCGCAGGTGGCCGATGCGAGGGACAGGATGACGTGGGAGGGCTTTCCGTGGCTAGGTCCTTTATGATGAAGACACAAGCCTGGCTGGTGCACGTGGACTGGTGGACAGTGCAGCCCAGCTGTGCAGAAGGGGAGAAGGTGGAGATTGGCCTCCCTGAAGGGCTGTGGCAGGGGAGCAGAGGCCTGAGCACCCCGGCTGGCACCCCGCTGCTCCACGTCTCCCCACAGTCACGCAGGAGCTCTACCTCTGGCTGTGACCCGTGTGGAGCCAGTGGCCAGGCTGAGAGGAGGTCGGCGGGCAGGGCCTTGGACCAGTGTGCTGCCGTCCCCACAGGACATGGAGACCCGGACATGGACTGTGCTGAGGGGTGATGCCCCGAGGGCATGCGGGAGAGAGGGCCACGCAGGAGCCACGGAGAGGCCCAGACCGACTGCGCAGCCCCGCGTGCCTTGGACTCCTAAGCCCCGAACTGCAAGGCGAGCCTGGATGTTGCTGAAGCCAAGACGACGGCTTTGTCCCACAGCCTGCAAACCAGCACCATCCCAGAGAAGAGGGAACGACCGTGGAGCCCCCGGCCCACATGCCCGCCTTCACCTGACCTCGCTGTGCTCCTCTAAGTTATGGAAATTTCCTCGAGTTTGCCACAAACTCGCAAGGCTCCGCGGCCAGACTTCACTCCCACACTGCGAGACATCGCATCCGCTAGCGGCTGAGAAACAAAGCCCCAGGGAACTTGACCTTCACGGATAAAATCCTCAGAGGACAGCAACTCCTGAGAGTCACTCGGTTACTTAGCGAGCTCTCGCTCAGTGCGCTATCTGAGGATAAAAACCTCCCACTACTTTATGAACCCCAGAAAGTAAAGCAAGAACACACTTGAGGGTCACCACACGTGCTCTTTCAAACCAGACTCAGGAGGTCTCCAAACAGCATCAGTGAGCATGGCAATATTCTAGGATAAATTCCACAGTTTAAGTCCCTGAATATCGGCACAGCAGAGCTCAAAAGCACGATACTAGAAAGAAAAGATAAATCAATGCTATACCTTAGCAGGGAGAGCACGGCTCGGTTTTGGGGGCAAAGTTGCCAACACATCAACAACTGACCACATCCAGCCGTGCGTCCTCAGCGAGGCCCCTTGGGATCTGTGTAGACAGAGGGCTGGAGGAGTCGGGGGCCTCTCAGCCCATTCCAAAGATCCTTTGAGGGCAGCCGCCTCCAGTGCCTCTGGACACTCAGATCCGGCTCACTAACCTCAGCTGCCGGTCATGTGGCTCCGCACATGCGGTCAAGTGACTCGGCCACCAGGCGCAGACAGCCGGGCACCCAGTTAACCTCTTCCCATGCTGGACGCCGCACCCTCAGCCAGGAAAGCACAGTGTTTGTTTCCTGAACAAACCTCTTGGAAGGCATGGCATTCTCTAGGCCCTCAAGGGTTAAATTAGTCCTGTGTTTTCCAGATATGATGCCTGGGGATGGGATAGGGGAGGCGGACAGTGCCTGCAGCTCACGGCCCTGGCTGGCATCTCCAAGTCCTCCCTCGTGCTGGACACTGCCCTGCTGTTCCCCGCACACCCGGCTCTGTCCCCACCGCCCACTGCCCCCAAATCCTACGCAATCCCTCCACTCCCCCTCGTCCAGTTTTCCATTATCCTGGTCTGGGTTATTATGATAAATTACTTATTAGGTGTACTGGCCACAAACCTGGCCTCTCTGGTCCGCCCTCCACAATGCACAGATTGTTCTTGGCGCAGCACATTTGGGACGCCTCCCTCCCCCCGAGGCACCTGTGGCTCCCCACCCATGGAGACCCTCACACTGCCTCCTCCCCGGCCACTGCGCCCAGCAGGGACGACCCATGCCTCTGGCCCAGGAGCACAGAATGCGGCCCGAGACCAGCACGGCAGCTGCGCCTAGGACTCATTAGAAAAGCACCCCAGTGCGGGCCCAGCCCAGGGACCCCGACCCAGTCGCAGTGCGAGGGCCCCTGCTCGGTCAAGCTGGGATGGCCCCGGCCTCACATTCCACACGGTGATGGGAGGTTTGTTTCTGGGTTGCCCTGCAGACTGTGAACATCCTGAGGGCGGGGTCACGCCTCACTTATTTGTGCTGTGTCCGCACCCCACAGTTGCCTCCTGGGCTTTCTAACCACTGCCCACACTGGGAACATAACTGCCACCCCGCCCTCACCTCCAGACCCGACCCAACCTGTCCAACCTACAGCCTCACGCCACCCTAAGGACTCTGAGCAACTAAAAAGCCCGAAATGGAACTTCCAGTTCATATCTGACGCTGACTCAGATGTGTAAACATGGATTATAAAGGGAAGAAAGGAGCAGGCACAGTGGCGCATGCCTGTAATCCCAGCACTCTGGGAGGCTGAGGCAGGAGAATCACCAAGTCTGAGTCCAGGCTGGGCAACTCCAAGACTTAATAAAATCATGTCTCAAATTTTCAAAAAAAATTTAAAATGGGCTGGGGATGTAGCTCAGTGCAAAGGCTCTGGGCTCAATCTCAGTACTGCAAAAAAATAAAAAATGAAAAAATAAAAGAGGAAAGGGTGCATTAGCACAAACACTTGTGTTTTTCTTTGTTATCTCTCATCAATCTCCAGAATTTGGAGAATAATTCAGCAAGGAAATACAGTAATTTTTGTTTGTTTGTTTGTTTGTTTGGAGGGTTTTTGTTTGTTTTTTGTTGTTTTTTGAGACAGGGTTTCACTATGCAGCTCAGGCTAGCCTCAAACTCACGGTGATCCTCCTGCCTCAGCTTCCCAAGTGCTGGGATCACAGGTGTGCACCACCATACTCAGCAAATGGAGAATTTTTAATCCCAGAACTATCAAAGTTAGCTTATTCTAGCTGCTGAGGAGCTGAATAAAGGCTCCTATTAACGCTTTGCACCTCAGTGTGGGATGGAACGAGGGGAGTGTGACATGCAGGAGCCAGGACCCTGTGTCTCTAACAGCCCCAGAAGAGCTCAGGTAATAAAGGCATTCCTGCTCCAAGAGCCACACTTCAAATAGCAAATAAGATCGTGTGGGATAGGAGAGCAGCAGGTCCTCAGCCAGAGCAACAAAGCCTCTCTGCTGGATGCTTCGCCTCCGAAACATCTCTGGACCTCAGGATCCTGAGCCTGCACACCTGGCTCTGCCACCTCCCGAACCTCACTGATGTCACAGTGGAGAGAATGTTACGGCTTTTTGATGCAAACTAACAGGACAAAGGCCAGTGAGTGGAAGCCACGACTGCCTAGAGCTGGAAAGAAGAAGACCAGAGAGTGCGGATGAGCCCATCTGGGGAGCCAGCTCCCGTCAGCAGTGGGGATCCACGCAGCCACGCCACCCAACACAAGGGGGCCACAAGACAGAAAGCACCAGCAAAGTGCCCTTCATTTAAATGGAAGTGGATTAAACTCTCCAGCCAAACAACCTAAAGTGAGGGAACGAATAAAAACTCAGACCCGACTCCTTGCCGACTACGAGAGAACCTCTGTGGGTTTCAGGGCAAACATGGACTGAAGGTGAGGGGATAAAGGTTCCACGCCGACGAGAACCAAAAGGAGGCAGAGTGGGCAGCACGCACATCAGGGGGCACCTTACGTCCAAGATGGTCCCGAAAAAACGAAAACAGGATCTGAGTAGACGGCGGGGAAGCCGCCAGCCCGGCGGGAGGATGCTCCGGAGCGCCCGAGCCTGTGCAGCGAACGTCAGCCCAGCCTGGGGAGAAACAGACGGCGACACGGCACGGAAAGCTCAACGCCCTCCCTTCCGTGGGGGCCAGGTCCTCCGAACAGCAAATCCATAAGGAGAGACTGGGTTTGAGCACAACCACAGGACACGCGACCTGACGGACATCAACAGAACCTTCCGGTCAACAGCAGAGCGAACCTTCTCCGGAGACACGAGCGAGTCCCACAGTTAACCAGGCTGAAAGCCAGGAGCACGTTTCCACAGCAGTGACGCGGGACTGGAACTCCACACCGGGAGGAAAAGCAGAAAATTCGTCACTAAGTGGAAACTAAGCAACGCACTCCTGGACAACCATATGGCCAAAGAAAATCAAAACAGAAATTTAAAAATATCATGAGACAAATGAAAATGAACACAAACCCACCAAAAGTACAGGATGCAGCAAAGGCAGCTTTAAAGGTGGGAACTTAGAGTGACAAATGCCTACATCAAGAAAAAAAGGAAAATCTCTAAGAAACAACTTAACTTTATAACTCAAGCTAGAGAAAGAAAAACAAACTTTGCCCAAGTTAGGGAGGAAATAATAAATGTAATAATAAAATAATAAAAGTTGGAAGGAAATAATAAAAAAATCAGGAAAATGAAGAAAATAGAGGCTGGAAAAGCAACAGAGAAGACATCAGGGAAACTAGGAGTTGTTGTTTTAAAGGTAAACAAAAATGGCAAAGCTTCACGTGGACTAAGAAACAGGGACAGAGGACTCCAGTCAGCTGAGTCATAAACAAAAGAGGAGATGTCACAGAGACGCAAGGGACCACAAGAGAGCTGAACAGCGCTGTCGGCAGTTCCGGGACCGAGAGGAAGGGCAAACAAGACAGCGTCGTGGGAACCGGGAAGCCTGAACACGCTAACGATGACAAGATCGAATCAGCAACCGAAAACCACTCGACAAAGAGAAGCCCGGGACTGGTGGGCTTCACTGATGAGTTCTACCCAGTGTCACAGGAGCACAAGTGGCACTCCTCAAACTCTTCCGAAACGACTGAAGAGGACAGGACGCTCCCACCCATCTTATGAGGGTGAGCATCATCCTTAAGCCAGACAAGGACACAAGAAAGAGAATTCCGGCCCAACATCCCTGCTGAACACAGATGCAAAAAGCCTCGGCAAAGTACTAGAAAACCAGGCTCAACAGCACAGGAAGAAGGAATGAAAATGAAATATAAAAATCAGAGTCCTCTCAATAGAGAAGAAAAAGCTTTTGACAACGCTCAACACCCACTCAAAATAAAATTTAAAAACTCAACAAACGAAGCACAGAGGGAATGCGCCTCAACAAAGTAAAATCCCACGTGACAAACCTGTAGCTAACGTCACAGTCACAGTGAAAAGCTGGAAACTTTCCCCTGGGACAGAGGGAAAGCCAGGAGGGCCACGCTCAATGCTGCTTCAGTACAGTCCTGGACCCCACAGCCAGAGCAATTACACAGAGAACAAAACAGAAGGCACCCAATAAAAAAGTTAACTATCTCCCTTTGCTGGTGATATGATCTTACACACAGAAAATCCTAAAGTCTCTACAAAAAAGTTTAGGACTAATAAATGAACTCAATAAAGATGCAGGACAAAAAATCAACATACGAAAATCATTATACAATGAACTATCTGAAAGGAAATTAAGAATACCATCCTATTTCAATAACATCAAAAAGAATAAAAGCTAGCCAGGCACGACTGTAATCCCAGCACTTAGGAGGCTGAGGCAGGAGGATTGCTGTGAGTTTGAGGCCAGCCTGAGCTATATAGTGAGTACAGGACAAGCCTGGACTACATAGCAAGACCCCATTGAGAGAGAGAGAGGGAGGGAGAGAGGACAAAATATTTAGGTATAAGTTTAATCAAGGAAGTAAAAGATCCTGTACACTAAAAACTATAAAACATTGATGAAAAATTTAGAGATTAATGAATGGAAAGGTCTCCCACATTCATGGACTGGAAGAATTAATATCATCAAAATACCCATCCTACTCGAGGTCATTGATAGGGTCAATGCACTCTCCATCAAAATTCCAATAGTATTTTTCACAGAAAAAAATCCTCAAATTCATATGGTTCCATAAAAGATCCCAAATAGCCAATGAAATGTTGAGCAAGAAGACCAAAGTGAAAGGCACCGTACTTCTAGATTTCAAATTATATCATGAACTATAGCAACCAAGACGGTATGATACTGACACGGAATGATACTGAGACTAACGGGTCAGAACCGAGAGATTCATGCGGAACCAAAACCGACCCACACGTGGTCAACTTCAGCGAGTGGCCAAGGACACGTGGCGGGGGGACAGCTCCTCCGTCAACGATGTCCACACGCACAGGAAAGAAACGAGACCCTCACGCCACACACAAAGGGCAAAGAGGGTCGAGACTTAAGTGGAAGACCTGAAAAGACGCCAAATACCCAAGTATACAGAAAACTGCTCAATGCCACTCACCAGGGAAGGCACACTGAGGCCCGACGAGCTGCCGCCGCGCTGTCACCCCAGTGACGGAAAGGGAGAGGCCGGCGCCGGCAGGGGTGTGGAAAGGAGGGGCGCTTCAGACCCTGGGCCGGGATGTACACTGGCACAGCCGCAGTGGAAAGCGTCAGAAAGAATCCTCAAAAAATAAAAATGCGAATACCAAGGGGCCCAACGTCACACTTCCAGACGTGCGTACACGGGCACTGCCGTCGGGATCTCGAAGGCAGCCGCACTCCACGCCCACAGCAGCGCGCCAAGGTGGGGAGCAGGCGCAGCCCGGACGGTGACCAAGACAAGGTGGCCTTGGCGCATGCGGCCGTCGCAGACTCAAGGAAAGAAGGGAACTTCGCCGCGGCCACCTGGATGGACCCGGAGGACAGCAGGCCAGGTGCGAAGGAAGGTGTGGCGCCACCTGCGTGCAGGAGGGAGCTGTGCCACTCACAGGGCACCCTGGGTGGAGGAGGGACGTGGGGTGACAGGGACAGGAGAGAGCTCTGGTCTGCAAAGCAGGCAGAGCCACCCTGCAGCACGGCCGTGTGGGGACAGCACTGGCCACAGAGCGGTGGAGATCGAGACGGTGCTAAGAAGGCAGAGCCCGCGCCACGCGTTCCTGTGTAACAGCGGAAGCGACAGCCGAGGCAGAGGCGACTCCGGGAGGTGAGGACGCACTGGTGTGGAGACGGATTCACCTCCACGCTCGCCAAGCTCTGCACACGAAACCCGTGCAGCTTTTCGTGTCAACCATGTCTCAAAGTGATCTTTTCACACAGGTCAATAATACATTTCTTGGGGCCGGTAGATAGCTCAGCAGCACAAGCACCTGCCTGGCAAGCGCGAAGTCCTGAGTTCGACTCCCGGTACCCACATAGAGGAAAAAAAGGGCCGATGATATCGCTCAGCGGCACAAGCGCCTCCTGGCAAGCACGAGGTCCTGAGTTTGACTCCCAGTACCCACATAAAAAAAAATACATTTTTTGGTACGTTTGTTGTACATTATGATTACACGCATCATGGGGAGTTGGTACAGGCACAGGACATTTCTTAATTCCTTTTCTTAACTCCCCTCCCCCACAAAGTGATTTCTTAAAATTAAGACATTACTGCTGGGTGTGGCGCTGCATATCTGTAATTCCAGCTACTCAGGAGGCTGAGTCATGAGGATCACAAGTTCAAGGCCAGCTTGGACAACTTAGGGAGTCCTTGTCCCAAAGAAATTTAAAAAGAGATATTATTAAGTGGGAACATGGAAGGAGGAAACAAAGGAAGGAGGGAGGGAGGGAGGGAAGGAGAGAGGAAGAAAAGGAGGGAGGAAGGAAGGAAGGAGGAGAGAGGAAGAAAGGAAGGAGGGTAGGAGGAAGGAAGGAAGGCCAGAGGGAAGAAGGAGGAGGGAGGAAAGAAGGGAGGAGGGAAGAAGGAATGAGGGAAGGAGGAGGGAGGAAGGGAGGAGGGAAGAAGGGAGGAGGGAAGAAGGGAGGGAGGGAGGAAGGGAGAAGGAAAGAGAGGAGGAAGGAAGGAGGGAGGGAAGAGGGAAGAAGGGAGGGAGGAGGGAAGAAGAGAGAGAGAAGGGAAGAAGGGAGGGAGGGAGGAAGGGATGGAAGGAGGAGGAGGAAGGAAGGGGTTTGGCCCCAGCCCTCCTTGCCAGCCTGCACCACCTCCAGCTCAGTCCAAGGCGAGGGTGACTCTCCGCAGGCCCGAGCCCCAGGTCTGCAGGGCCAGCGGGGGTGGGGACTCTGCCCCAGGCGGGCCTGACATTTCATCTAATTAAAATTAGAATGCAGCTCTGTGGGGAGGGGAAGGGCACAAGGGAGGTGGGGACTGGGAGCTGCGTCCTCTTCTCCACAACAAGAAGTCAGTGGGTGACACATAGAACTGAGACAGTCCCTACAGGGACGGCCCGTGTGCCCTGCCAGCTCAGAGGCTCGGTCGGCACCAGGAGGGCCCTGGTTCCAGGCCCCGACCCGGCAGGGCCACGGTCCCGTGCAACCTTCCCCGCGCCGCGAAAACTAAAGCAGCACCGCAAGGGCGAGGGCCCCAGCAGCACCGGGCAAGGCCACCTCCATCCCGGCCCTAGCGTGCCCCGAGGGGAGGACTCCACCTCACGGCTGCCAGGCTGAGGTGACAGCCAGAGGCTCCTTGCACATCCGGAGGCTGCGGCTGCTGGACACAGGGCCTGTGGTCACCACGGCCCCATCCCTGCTGGTAAAGGAAGCGTTCCTGGCCACATCGCCTGCAACTCGCTTTCTTAACTACTGGTCAGGAAGCTGAGATGTTTGCTTTGGTGAATTTTTTTTTCTACTTTTGTCCTACACTATTTGTTTTGGGGACTAAGGCATTTTTAAAAAATGTAAGCCACACGTGGTGGAGCAACCTGTAATCCCAGCAGTCCAGGCGGCTGAGACAGAAGGATTGCAAGTTTGAGCCCAGCCTGGACAACTTAGCAAGTTAGTAAGACTCTGCCTCAAAAAGAAAGTAAAAAAGGGCCTGGGTTTGATTCCCAGTACAACAAAAAATAAAAGAGAGAGAGAGAGAGAGCGGATAGAAAAGAACCGGCAAGACTGGTGGGCTCCACTGTGTGTCAGCCATGCTGTCCACACCTCGTGGCCCCAGAGCTCTCCCAGTCACTGGTTCTAAACCCGAGCATAGAACAGAGCTCCACCTCACCAGGGGCCTCAGGCCTGCGCCCGGCGTTCGCCTTGTCTGTGGCCCACTTCCTCCTCCATAGGGACAGTGGCCCTGTCATCGGCCCCTTTGCGTCGCCACGACAGGGGTCAACTCTGTCCCCCACAGGCCAGGCAGCGCCCCACCCACCGCTGGGGCAGTGCACCCAAGACTCCACCTACAGCTGTGGCCCAAGGCAGGGGCGGCGGTGCCTGAGAGGAGTTGCAGCACTGGGTATGAGAGCCCGCTCACCGCGACAGCCTGAGCGCCTGCTCCCTCTCCACGGTGTACCCAGCCAGTGCCTCCTGTCCCCAGAGCAGTGATATGAGGTCGTGCTGCATGGGCTCGGGAAGCGCCCAGTGGGCACATGACACCTCAGCACGCAGTGAAGGGAGTGAAATCACTGTGGCCCCCCATTGCCATGATGTCATTGCTCATCATATGCTTGTCCATTCACTTCAGAAGGACTCAGGAAAGACCCGATGGCCCTCAGGGACGTCCCCTCAATAGTCACTCCCAGCAGGGTGTGGTGGGAGGCTGAAGCAGGAGGATCGCAAGTTCAAACCCAGCCTGAGCAACTTAGCACTTGGTGAGATCCTGTTTCAAAATAACAAATACCTTTTACAAAAGGGCTAGGGGTATAGCTGAGCATAAAGGCTCTGGATTCCACCTCCAATAGCAAAAAAAAAAAAAAAAAACATTAAAAATGAAAGTCACGGGCCGGTGAGATGGCTCAGCGGCTTAAGCGCCTGCCCGGCAAGCGCGAGGGCCTGAGTTCGACTCCCGGAACCCACATACGAAAAAGGGGCCGGTGATATCGCTCAGCGGCACGGGCGCCTGCTGGCGCGCGAGGTCCTGAGGTCGTTCCCCCGGTACCCACCAAAAAAAAAAAAAAAAAAAATGAAAGTCACTTCCTTTGAGCAGTAGAACAACACAGCCTCCAACCCCCGCCCCAGCAAGTGGCCGCCAGCAGGGGCAGCAGACCAGGCCCAGCTGCCAGGGTGGCTCAGTAAGGACCTTGGATGTGGGGGGCCAGGCCATATTAGCCTGCAAGTCCCGGGGTCCTCACCCCCCACCCACCAGTGTGACACAGGGCAGAGGGGCTGCGGAGGTAGGGGAGGGTTCCGTCACTCATTCTCAACCTGGTGACGCTCAGTCCCCAGGAGACAGCGTCACCAGAATGGGCGTCCCTGAGGGAGGCATCCAGCCCTCAGTGGCCTGAGCAGCTCCACGGGAACCACGCAGGCACACTGCCATGCCTCTCGCCCCCTGTGGCAGCGGTGCCCACGCGTGGCCAGCCTGGGCCCCACCCGGACCTCATGCCGGAGCCTGACCTGGGTCTAGCCCTCAGGCTGGGGTGGGAAGACGACAACAACAGAGTCAGGCAGAGCAACCTCAGGGACGCCGAGGGCTGAGGCTGGGGGCTCTGGCCCCGCACACACAACACTTCACGGCCCGAAGGCCAGAGGCCCCTTCCCGCTGTGGTCAGCACGTGGCTCATTGCTAACGCGGGTGACAGCCGGCCCTCTGGGTCCGGGCCGCGTCAATCCCTAGAGAGACTCCACGGCCCACTGGACAGCCCTGTGCGGACAGGGGAGCCTGGCCTTGTGCCGGCAACAGCTGGGCCAGCGAGGTTATGCGGCTGATGGCCAGGACAGCGCCTGCCCCTCCGAGGCTGCCAGGCCTGGCCCACCATGGGTCCCTTCCTTCTCAGGCCACTGGTAACGAAATCCACCACGCCAGCAGCGACAGTGTGGACCACAGCTGCAGGTCACACGTGGCCCCTCAGGCCACCATTGATCGCCAGACAGCGGTCTCCTTGTGTCTCACCCTACACACACCAGGGCTGAAACAGCGCAGACCAGAACACCCCGCTCATCGCCTCACCTTTGCTCCTACGGTCACACACAGGTGCTTGGTGTCCAGCCACGCCAGGGAGGACACTGTGCAGGGGTGAGCCACAGCAGACAAGAACGGATGCCCAGTCTCCCCGGGCAGCAGCTCCTTGAGAACCCACCAGCGAGGCTGTGAGAGACAAGACCCTGACTCTGGAACTGGGCTTTCTAGGGGCATTAGAGAAAGCATGCAAATTTTCAAGGCTGCTTCTTCAAGTCGAAAATAATTTCAGAACAATAAAACAGTTTAAAAAGATTACACCTGGTGGCCGGAATGTAGCTCAGGGTAGAGTGCTTGCTTAGCATGTGAAAGGCCCTTGATTCCATCCCCAGAGTGGAAAAAATAATAAAATAAAATAAAGTACTTAAAAGGACCCAGGCATGGTGACACACGCCTGTAATCCCAGCAGTCTGGGATGCTGAGGCAGGAGGATCTCAAGTTTGAACCCAGCAGGGGCAATTTAGCGACTTAGTGAGACCCTGTCTGAAAGTAAAAAATAGAAAAGGTCTGGGGGTGTAGCTCAGTGAGAAGGCCCTGGGTTCAATCCCCAGTACCCTACAAGAATGAATGAATAAATCAATAGACCCCTCTCTAACAGCCCTGTCACAGACCTGTCTGCCCTGCCTGGGCCTCCAGCTTGATTCTGATGATACAGAGGCTCCGTGGGGCTCTGTGGGCGTCGTCCCATCACAAGAACAGGTGTGCAAGGGAGTCGGAGAGACACAGCTGCGCAACTGCTCGACACGCGAATCTTACAGCAAACCCGGGGAGCCCCAGAACCCTGGCAAGACCCAAACGGGGAGAAGCACGCCACAGCAGGGCACAGGGCCTTGGGCAGCTCTCCAGGTGTCTCAGGAGTGGGGCCCGGCTGGAGGGCAGCGTAGCGGGTGACCCGGGGCAACAGCAGACGCAAGCGAGGCCAGCACGCGCGTGTGAGCGGCCACACGTGTGCGGGACACGGAGCAAGAGCCCAAGTGCCACCCCGCGGCGTCCTGGCGCAGCGCTGATTTTGTGTGAGGCTGACAAAGCCACACTCCCCCAGCACAGATCCTCCCACGAAAGACAAAGCGCCAGCGGCCTCTAACCCCTCCGTGCCGGCGAGCTCACGGCGCCTCTGCACTGCAGTGGGCCCCGTCGCCGACGTTACGCAGCACCCAGCGCGCGCAGGCCCCACCTGCCACTGGGCGGCCGCAGACCCCACATGTGGTCAGACCTGCCTTTTGCATAAATAAAAGGAGCTAGTCTGTCCCAAACATTGCACCGGATACACTTACACCGTGAAAAAAACAAAAATGACTTGCTGTTTCTCTGAAATGCAAATGTAATTTTTGTTGTTGTTGTTAAACGTGGCACCACACCTCCATCCCAGATCAGAATTTCACTTTTAAGAACCAAAAGTCAAGGCCTGGAGGTGCAGCTCAGTGGTGGAGCACTGTGCTGAGCCTGAGGGAGCGCCTGGCTCCATCAGCAGCCCCTAGATACAAAGGAGGGAGGAAGGAGAGAGGAAGGCAGCGAGGGAGGAGGAGGAAGGAAGGAGGAAGAAGGAAGAAAGGGAGCGGGAGGGAATCCACGCCCGACCGCATGCCTGCCAGGACCTGGCGGCTGGCCCCGGGACACGCAGAAGGAGGTCGGAAAGGGTGAACCGCTCTCGTCCTCTTAAGCGAGGCTCTAAGCCTACTTGACAGGAAGTGAGGTTTGGGCATCACCAGACCCCAGGGACACAGGACAGGCGCCCTGCACCCGCACCCCTCACCTGCAGACATGAAGTTGGCCCAGTCCGGAGCTCACATCTGCCAGAGGAGTCAGCTAAGGAAGCAAGGCCTGCGCTCCATTTCCTGCCAGGGCAGGCCGCAGCCGCGGGCACAGCGAAGGCGGGTGCAGGGACAGCGGAAGGAAGCAGGGGCAGCAGGGCCACCCAGGCTCCCCCGCGCCTCAAACCCACGCCATGGGCAGAGCTCCGCGGTGCCTCAGGAGAGACCTGTGTGGACACTGCTCTCATGGAGACTGGGCAGGACCAGGGCGGCACGAAGGCGGACCAGGTCTGGCATCACTGATGACTGTCCTCGCACTGTGTGTCCAGCAACAGTCTACTGAACACTGAGTTTTCGTCTAAGACATCTCATTAAATAAGACTCGGAAACAAGCTGAAGTCTGCTCTGCTTCTGGGCACTTACAGCCTAGACACAGAAAACTGGCAACATACGCAGCAAAGGTTGCAGTGTCAGGCAGTTGCCTAATAAATGCCAAGAGTTGGCAGTTTCTATTAGAAGCCACAGAGAGATTAATGCACTATAGTGCAGTATATTCGGCAAGAAGTTAATTTCCAGGGGCCGGTGAGATGGCTCAGCGGCTTAAGCACCTGCCCGGCAAGCGCGAGGGCCTGAGTTCGACTCCCGGAACCCACATACGAAAAAGGGGCCGGTGATATCGCTCAGCAGCACGGGCGCCTGCTGGCACGTGAGGTCCTGAGGTCGACCCCCCGGTACCCACAAAAAAAAAAAAAAAGAAGTTAATTTCCAGCTGGGTGTGGTGCAGCAAGCCTGTCATCCCAGGACTCTGGAAGGCTTGGGCAGGAGGATGGCAAGTTTGAGCCCAGCCTGGACAACTTAGCAAGACCCTGTCTCAAAATTTTAAAAAAATTAATAATAATGAGTTGAGGGCTGGGGACATAGCTCCGTGCAAAGGCCCTTAACTCAATCCCAGTATTGCAAAAAAAAATTTTTTAATTCCATTTTCTCAAATTTCCAATCCACTTCACTCTCTCCCAAGACCGGCATGAGAGGCCAAAACACTCACACCTGCCAGCCTTCCCAGCTGCGTCTCGGGAAAGACAGAAGCCTCCATCCTTCTCTTTACTCAACCTCTCTCTTTCCAAAGATGGCAAAGCTGTCATCCAGGGACACAGAGAAGGAAGTCGGAAGACGCTGGCCATCTATGACAGAGTTTCCTCCAGGAAAGTGGGAAGGAAGCAGCAGGCTGAGCCCTGCGTCCACTGTGCACCAAACACAGGTTTCTCGTGCTTCTTGGGTGTCAGAGGCCACACTGGGAGCTGGGGACACCACAGGAACACGACAGGGCCTGAGCCCAGGAAGCCTGCGTGCCCGGGGAGACGCTGTCCCGCGGTGGCGACCGCAAGCTGCCTGGGCGGACGGTGTCATGCAGTGCTGACTGCGTGTGAGCTCCAGGGCAAATGAGGGGAAGGAAGGAGACTCAGAAGGGGTGAGAGCAATGCCTGAGCAGTGGCGGGTGGTCAGAGAGGTCTGAAAAAACGACCCTGGAGCAGAGGGAAATGATGACAGCCTGCACCCCCGAGGAAGGGCCTCCCGAGTGGGGACACTGAGCTTGGCTGGGTGTGGCCGGCACGGTAACCAAGGAAAGGGTGCATGGAGGCAAAGTACTCCACGTGCACGGAGTACACAGGCCCACGAGGACTCTGTCCCCCGGGCACCCGGCTGAGCCGAGGACGGGCTGGTGGGGGCTGGTGGGGAGCGGCAGGTGCCCGGAGAACATGGAGAAGCTTAGATCTGCTCCCAAGGTGGAGCCCGAGACGCTGGCTGCGGGAGGTGACAGGTGTGAGAGAAAGAGGGGACCACAGGTGACTCGAGGGGCTCAGCCTGGGTGTCTCCAGTGACCCCAACATCCACCGAGAGAGGATGACAAGGAGTGAGCAGGTTTCAGGAAGAAAAACCAACAGTCCAATTCCCAGAGACCCTGACATCGCTTCTAAAACCAAGGCAATGGGAATGGAGGTGGTGACCTTAAAGCTCACATGGAAACTGGGGACCCAGAACAGCCAATGGCGACCCCAAGAAAGCACGAGGCTGGGGACACACACACCCGCACTTCAAAACTCGGCACACAGCTGTGGCGATCAGGACAGCAGGACCAGTGCAAGGTGGACAGAGGCCAGCAGGGAGATCGGGGTCCAGAGCGAGGCCCAGGTTATGGTCACTGGTTCTCAGCACCAGTGCAAGACCCTTCCCAGGGGCACAGGGGCACCTGTTGTCTAGGTGCAGAGGGATGCAGCCCCTCCCCCCACGGACACCACTGAAATGGGCCAAAGGATGGCATGGAGCTGAGACCAGAAGACTCAGGTGCTGAAAGAAAAGAAATTGATATCTAGGAGCTTGGATTTGACAGTGGCTTCTTAGATTTGACATCGAGCAGAAGCAATAAAATAAATCAATTAATTCTACTATATCAAAACTACAAATTAAGGCAGGCCATGGAGGGAAGGAAAGAAGGAAGGGAGGAAAGGAGGAAAGGAGGGAGGGAGGGAAGAAGGGAGGAAGGGAAGAAGGAAGGAAGGAGGGGATGAAAACAAAGGTAGAACACAAGCTGGCATCGCACTTCTAGCCTATTCACTTCCTTGATTTCTCGCACACTGGAGAAGCGCACTTCCCAGGCTGGTTTCCAAAAACAAGTTTTTAAGAAGTAATTACAAAAGCTCCTAGGGACAACTAGAGGCACCGTGTGACCCACATCTGATGAGTCAGCTCAGGCGTGAGCACCACCGAGGCGGGGACGGCCGTGACTCGGGGTTCAGAGCCACAGGGGCCACACAGGGAGGCCGAGTCCAGGCCTCCACTCTCCGTCCTCCTCTGGCCTCCTTTGCCTCTTAGTGCCCTATGGCAGAGTTGGGGCCCCGGCCATGGTAGGAGAACAGGCTGGAGCAGCCCACCCCAGGCAGGGAGTCAGAGTGGAGACGCCCCGCCGGGCAGAAAGCAGGCACTGATCACACCGGAGACGAAGAGGCGGTCCAGCCCCTCCCACAGGGTGCGGGACCCCCCGGCCCCATGGAACGCTCCCCGTCATGATCACAGGGTCTCCCCCTCCGCCAGCACCCTCACCTGGTCCCGGTCCTGTGTCCCTGCTGGGCCTTGGGTCTCCCAGTGCTGCCTCAGCACTTCCCGTCCCCAAGAGGGCAGGCGGGACCTCCGCCGTCACCTCGTCACCCGGCCCGCCCCCATGGTGGAGGTGGAGGGGATAGGCGGGAGGGGAAGGGGACACTGAGCTGTCACTCCAGGCTTCTCGCTGACTCAGCGCCAACCTGCAGTCTGCAGCCCCTTCCGGACCGGGTGACTTGGGGGCGGCGACTGCAGGTGTCACTGCAGCTGCTTGGTAAAGCAGAAGGGCAGGCTCCAGGGTCCCCTGCTAGGCCAGGATAGTCAAGGATCTCGGCAAGGGCAGGGGACACAGGTGACACACAGGGAAACAGTGTGGCTCAGAAGAGACGTAAGAAATGACGTGGCAGCTGCTCACAGCCTGGAGCGAGAACAGCGCTGGCCTTTCAGGAGAAATGGGAGGAAGAGGGAAATGGGGTGCAGAGGTGGGCGGGTGCAGGGCAGGGCGCCCTGAGCCACTTGGCCCTGTGCTCCTCTGGGGAGCAGGTGCACTCCAGCACCACCTGCACCTGCCACCTCACACCTGCCACCTGCACCTGTCCACCTCCCACTTCCCTGCACATCACCCTTTCAACATGAGCTACTCCGCACGCTTAGCGTCTCAGATGTGTCCGTCTACAAAGCCACACAGACGGCCCACTGGAAGTCACTGGTTGGGATCTGAAGGGGCTGCCCAGCAACGTGGTCCTGTGTTGAACACAAGGTTGCAGCCACACCCTGAAGCTGGAGGTAGCGATGCCAGGCTTCATGGCCACCCAGAGGTGTCTGTGCAGCGCTGCCCAGGGGAGCAGCGAGGTTAGGAAGGAGGAGCGAGTGGAAGTCACGGACCTGCTGAGCCCGAGGGCATCTTAGTCTGGTTCTGTGTTGCTATAATGAAATACCACAGGCCATGGATTTCGTAAAGAAAGGAGGTTTGTTTGGCTCCTGATTTTTACAAACAGTCCATGCCGGTGTCTGATGAGAACTAGAAAGGAAAAGGCTGCCAAGGAGGATGGTAAGTCCATGGGTAGGAGGGAGCCTGCGGCGCCAGGCCAGGCTCACACTTTTTTTTGTTTTCTGTTTTGTACTGGGCATTGAACACAGAGTCTTTACACTGAGCTACAGCCCCAGCCCTTTCTAAATTTTTTATTTTAAGACAGGGTCTTAATTGCCCAGGTTGGACGTGAACTTGTGATTCTCCTGCCTCAGCCTCCCAGAATAATGGAATTACAGGCGTGTGCCATGACACCTGGCTCAGGCTCACTCTTCTATGTGGGGACCAAGATTAAAGCACATGAACCCACTCAAGCCATGCAGGGACAGCCACGTGGTGTGACAGCCATGCAGGGACAGCCACACAGGGACAGCCACACGGTGACTGCCACATGGTGACCGCTGTGGCTGGTGCAGTACCCAGCAGGCCTGGCCAGGAGCTCACTGGGCAGGACAGGGACGGACGTCAGTGCCCTGGCCGCTTGTCGCCACCCACCCTCACCTGCTCTCCCATGCTGTGAGCCGGGCACAGGGCCAGGTGCATGGGATGTGCAAGGGAAAGTAAGAAAACTGGTTCTCACCCTCCGGACTTCCTCGAGAGACAAAAAAATAGGCAGGCAACAGATGAGATCCTTCACAGAGAAGATAAAAGTACTGCTGGGAGCCCAGTGCAGGGGCATGCACCCCAGTCTTAGCCACTTGGAAGGCTGAGGCAGGAGGATCGCTTGAGCCCAAGAGACCAGCCTGAGCAGCATAGCGAGCCCTTGTCTCAAAAACACAAAAAACAGGGCTGGTGAGATGGCTCAGCGGCGTAAGCGCCTGCCTGGCAAGCGCGAGGGCCCGAGTTCGACTCCTAGATCCCACATACGAAAACAGAGCCGGTGATATCGCTCAGCGGCACGGGTGCCTGCTGATACGCAAGGCTCTGAGGTTGACCCCCGGTACCCAAACACACACACACACAAAAAAAAAAACACAAAAAACAAAACAAGCGAGTGTTCCGGAAGACAGAAAAGGATGCCAAACTTAGACTTCTGAGAACAAGCACTGTGTGGACGGATGGGGGTGCGGGCATGGAGGGAGAGGGAGGCCAGCGGCCAACAAAGAGACCTCGTGTGGCTCAGGGAGGCCGAGGCTTCAGGGAGAAGTGGAGCCAGTGACCAGTGTGTCCCAGTTACTTCCTGCCGCCTTCAGTGTACCACCGCAGAGCCGCCCTGGGCCTGGGTACTCCTCTCTGTCCCCACATCACAGATGAGGAAACTGAGTCAGGCCACGTGACCCTGGTTGGACTGCCAATGTGTGGTGCAGCCGGGACAGAACCTGGAGCCCGGTGCCCAGCAGCTCTAAGCCTGGTGGACTTGAGAGGCCACCAGCATCAGGATCCAGCGAGGGACAAGTGGCCACAAGGAAAAAGGGTAATTGGCAAATCAGAGGTGTTTAGGAGGCTGAATCAGGAAGATGCAGCTCTAGGGTGGGGCAAGTCTGGGGCTGCTCAGGCTGCGGGTGGGGGTGGTGGAGAAGCGCAGACCCAGGAGAGCGCCCGGGTGACCGGACTGGGGGCTGTGAGTGAGCTCAGGATTTCCATGAGCGCCTAGGCAGGAAGTGGGGCCAGCACTAAGGGTGCTGTAGCCACTGCTGAGGTCGTGAGGCCAGGCTGGGGGCTGTGTGGAACCGACCGGAACAGCCAGGGGGCTGAGAGGGAGCTGGGGCGCCCAGCGCCTCGCAGGGGTGGAGACCAAGAAGACACCTGGGGCAAGGTCTCCAGAGAGTGAGGGGCAATGAAAAAGAAAGTTAAGAAAACTATTCCATTTAAAATAGCCTCAGAGGCCAGGCATGGTGGTGCACACCTGTCTCTCAGCACTTGGGAGGCTGAGGCAGGAGGATCACCACAAGTTCAAGGCCGGCCTACGCTACCTAGTGAGTTCAAGGTCAGCCTGAACTATGTAGTGAGACCCTGTCTCAAAAAACAAACAACAAACAAACAAACAGTCTCTGGCTCAGCCTTTGCAATGTATATTAAATAAACATGTTTAGGTTTTTGTTTTGTTTTGTTTTTGTGGGTACCGGGAGTTGACCTCAGGACCTCATGCACCTGCAGGCGCCCATGCCGCTGAGCGATATCACCGGCCCTGTTTTTGTATGTGGGTTGCGGGAGTCAAACTCGGGCCCTCGCGCTTGCCAGGCAGGCGCTTACGCCGCTGAGCTATCTCACCGGCCCTAGGTTTTTTTTTTTTTTTTTTTTTTTTTTTTTTTTAAAAACAGTGAAAAAACACAGTCTGCCAGATGGGAAAAATATTTTCAAATCATGTATCTGATAAGAGTAGGATCAGAATATATAAAGAGCTCTAACATTTCAGTAACAAAAACCCAGTTAAAGAGTGAGCAAGGTCTTGACATTTCCCCCAAAAAGGCAAAGGTGTCTGATATTGTTAGCCATTAAGAAATCACAAGCTAGGCGTGGGGGCACCCACCTGTAACTCTAGTACCCCGGGAGGCTGAAGCAGGAGGATAGCTAGTTAGAGCCCAGCCTAGGCCACGTAGTGATTTAGCAACTTAGCAAGACCCTGTCTCAAAATAAAAAGTAAAAATAAAACCAAGGACATAGCTTAGATAAAAGGGCCTAGGTTTAATCCTCAAGACTGAAAAAAATTGCAAATTAGCTGGGCATGGTGGCATAGATCTGTCATCCAAGCTACTGGGAGACTGAGACAGCAGGATCGCAAGTTCAAGGCCAGCACAGGCAACTTAGTGAAACCCTGTGTCAAAATAAAACAAAGCCAGGCATGGTGGTGCACGCCTGTGATCCCAGTACCTGGGAGGCTGAGGCAGGAGGATTACTGCAAGTTTAAGGCCAGCCTGGGCTACATAGTGAGTTCAAGACCAGCCTAACTACATAGTAAGACCCTGTCTCAAAAAACCAAAAATTAAATTAAATTAAACACAAAAACAAAATGGATTGGATGTAGTTTGGGGTCAGAGCACTTGCTTAGAATGCACATGCCCTGGGTTCCATCCATAGTACTGAAATAAATAAAAAGAAAAATGTGAATCAGAACCACAGTGGGAAACTACTCCACTCCCTCAGGTTGGCCATAAGAAAGGACAGAGAGGGAGGGAGGAGGCAGGAGGCCGGGAGGGGAGAAAGACAGGGAGAAGGCAGTGAAGGAGCAGGTGCTGACCAGGTACGGAGAAAGCGGAGCCCTCCACATCACCGCTGGGTGTCTACTAGTGCATTCATCTTAGAAAACAGTTTGAAGTCTCCAAAAAGTAGAACAGAGACCTGACAGACAACCAGCAGGAACTGAATACAGTATTCAAGCACTCAGGAAGTGCTCACAGCAGTACTATTTATAGTAACTGAACAGTGCAGACAACCAGTGTCCACCAGTGAAGGAAAGGTAACAGAGTACCACAACATCTGTATGACGGAATATTAGTCAGCACTGAAGTGTGAAGTAGCTGTGCATGGTGGCACCTGCCTATAATCCCAGCACTTGGGAGGCTGAGGCAAGAGAATTTCAAGTAGCATCAACTACAAAGTGAGACTCTGTCTCATAAACAAAATAACAAATCCAGAACAGGTAAATCCATAGAAACTGTTATGCTTTGTGTCTAGATGTCCCCCCAAAGCCTCATGTGGTCATAGGTGGGGCTTTTGGAGGTGGCTGGATCTTGAGTGTGTGAAGCTGGGACCAAGGTTGTGTGATTACTAAATTAGTCCACTGATTGGCTTGGCATAGCTCTGGGCAGGATTAAGGGTGTCCCACCCTGGGTGTGAGTGGTATCTGCCCTAAGGGTGGGTAGGCTGGATCAGACACAAGGGACTGAAAGAGGGTCACAGGTCGCTTGTTGATTACCGCTTGCTGTCTTGCCCCTCTGCTATGCCACCCTGCCTTGCAGCCAGCCAACTACGAACTGAAACCTCTACAAACTGTGAGCCAAATAAACTCTTCCTCCTTTAACTTGGGGTGTGGGGTATTTTGTCTCAGCAACAAGAAAAGTAACCAAGACAGAAACTTGATACAGAGAGTGGGGTTGTTGCTGTGACTGCACCTATGTGACTCAGGAGCCTTTGGAACTGGCTTGTGGGAGGAGTATGGGAAGCTTTGGTGATGCTGGCTGAAAAGGCAGCTCTGGAACACCTGAGGCTGTACTTCATGGGAGATTCTGGTCAGAGCTCAGAAGACCAGAATGCTGATAGAAATCCTGCCAGTAAAGACCAGACTCCAGAGGTTTATGCTGGGAAGAATGGCTGCATTGGCTGTTGGACTCCAGACAATGTGTGTTATGGCTCGGCAGAAAGTTTGCCTGCATTTTGCTCATGTCGACTTTCCCTGAGACTAAGATTAAGGGTGGTGGACTAATTAATCTTGCAGAAGAAATTTCAAGGCAATCTAATATTGGGGTGGTGGCATGGCTGCTGTTGGGGGCTTTTAGAGAGATTTATGTGGAGAATCAAGAGCAAAGGGCCCACAAGAATGATTTAAAACGTTTTGAGTTTGGCCAGAAAGGAAGCTCTCATAAAGTTGCAGCCTGCAAAGATGGAACAGAGGAGAAATTGATCACTGAAAAGACTAGCAAGAAAAAGCCAAGTATTTCAGAACAGAACAATGGAAAAGATGGCCTAAGGATATCATGAGAAACAGCAGGACGCCAGCCTTTGCAGCCTCAGAGTCTCAAAGGTGAAAGACTTTGCTTTGAGAAGAGCATCAGAGCACCATGTTCCACAATGGTGGCAGCTTAGAGAACTTGTTCCTTGGGATTTGGTTCATAGGCACTCGATCTCTATAGCCGAGAGAGAAGGAGGCCTGGCTGCTGCTCCAGCTGGTGGCAGATCTTGGCATCATCCATGTGGTGCTGGTTTAGGTGCAGGCAGAATGAAAGAGTTGTGGGGTCAGGAAGGCTTCCACCCGATTTCAGGCCTGGGAGGCCAGGCAGTGTGCCCCTGAGAAGGCAGTGTGTGAAGCTGTGAGGGTTAAGCCAAAAGAGCAGTGGAGACCTCAGAAGTTTGGTGAAGCCAGGAATGTGGATCATCCAAGGAAAGCTACATGGAGGGGGCAGAGCCAGCAAAAGAGAGAAGCTATGGGAGCTACAACCACCAGAAGTGCTGTAGGGGTGGAGCCACCCAAGCCCTTTGGAGCTCACAATTTGCCAGTTTGCTTCAGATGCTGCACACGGAATTACATGACTTAACGTTTGCCCTGCTAGATTTTGGACTTGCTTTGGTCCCATTCCTTTGTATCCCCATTTGTACTTTTTTGGAATGGGAATGTCTAGCTTGTGCCATTGAATGTTGGAAGCATTTAACTTTCTTTTCATTTGTACAGGGCCTCACAGCTAAGTGTTCGTCTTAAACCTCAGAGGAGACTTTTGACTTGGACTTTTCAGCAATGCTGAAACCATTAGGGCTTTGGCAATTCTTAGAGACGGACTAAATGCCATTTGCATAAATGGATGTGCATGAGTCTTTGGGGGGCCCAGGGGCAGGATGTTATGGCTTGTATCTAGACGTCCCCCTAAAGCCTCATGCAGTCATAGGTAGGTGAATCTTGAGTGTGTGGTGCTGGGATCAAGGTTGTGTATTAAATTAGTCCGCTGATTGGTTTGGCATAGTTCTGAGTGTGGACAATGGGAAGGCCGCCCTGGATAGAATATAAGGGACAGAAAGAGGGCTTTGCTGCCTTCTGCCTGCCATGAACCACTTCTCCTCTGTGATGCCCCTCTGCCACGTGCCACCCTGCCTTGGAGCCAGCCGACTATGACTGTGAGCTACAATAAACCTTTCCTCCTTTGAGTGTCCAGTATTTTGTCTCAGCAACAAGGAAAGTGACTGATACAAAACCTGTTTAGTCTCCTCAGGAAATCCCAGATCGAGTCCGGCCGCCTCCCTCAGTGGCCCCTGAAAGCAAACCTTTCCTTGGCTTTCCGTCCTTGACTCTGCAGCTGCCCCACCTGCCCTCCAGGGTAGAAGGACCCACAGCAAGCGCCAGGGGCCACCACCAGCCCATGTTGCCAGGGAAGGCCTGACGATGCTCTGTGCTTGGGGACAGTGACAGATGCCCTCATACAGAGGGCGCTGATATCAGGTGGCTTCCCTGTAACTGGCAGAAGACACTGCTGAACAGGGTCCACCTCAGAGACGAGCAATGTCACGAGCACAGGTCCGAGGTCACAGCGAGGCATGGCCTGAGTCGTGTCTGCAGTGAGCAGTGTGCTCCTGAAGATCTGTGGCGACGGCAAACAAGTGTGGTGCTCTAAGGGCCCCAAGTGGGGCCCCGTTTGGGCTTTTTTCCAGGAGGGGGATGTTCCTGACTTGTAAACACACGCACAAAGTGAAGACGTAGTGAACAGAAGGCCGAGGTAGGTCTCCGTGGTGGAGATCAGGTCCTGTGCCGAATTCCTAACCTGAGCTGCTGCATGGGTTGGGAGCCCAGTGTGTGGCTCCGTCCTCAGGAGGAAGTTTGTTCACCACCACTGAGGCACAGACAGCCCCTCGCTGCTCCCCAGAAGCCCAAAGCCCTTCACCAGGACCAGGGTGCCCCGCAGGAGGAGGAACCCTGCACTCAGAGCAGACGGCGACAGTGACACAGGGAGGGGCAGCTTGGCCTGCAGCCAGGGAGGAGGAGGAAGGCGGTTGGCCCACTGCGCTCACAGGACCTGCTCGGCAGGGCCAGGCGGGGTAACAAGCTCAGCGGCGCTCTGTGAAGAGCCTTCCTGCAGAACGGAGCGGCTGCACCAGGAATCCAGACACTGCTGCGCCCCTCAGACTCCGAGGCTGTGGTGGGAAGATCTCCGCGACCGCAACGCACTCACACGCCCCTCAGCTAGGGTCAGGGTCAGGGAGACAGCCAGCAGGATGTGCGCGCGCTCGTGGGGCCCAGGCACACTGACCCCACACTTCCCCAGAGCTTTTAGAGATGGGGTGAGACGCTGCCGTAACAGCCCCTCGATCGAAGTTCTTAGCTCACAAGTGGAGGTCACCCTTAACAGTGCAGTGTGGGGGTTTTGAACTGATTCATAAAGCTGCGCCCCGACCACCTCACATTCCATTGCGCTTCCTAGGGAGACCCCATACCCACCGGCAGTCGTTCTCCATTCATTCCCGCAGCCACTCAGCCACTCCGAGCCTCACCCCTGCGCCCGCTCACCTCCATCACCGCGTAGTTCAGTCCTGCTGCAGCATGGGCGGCGCTCGTTTCTATGGCTGAATAACACCCCTCCGTGTGGATGGACATTTACTTAGCTATTCATTACTGAGGGCTATCGGGTTGTTTCTACTTCTACGAAATAAACTTTTCACCTCTCGGGGCCACACCTGGGGGGTGCTGCTGAGTGACATGGTGACTGACCCATCTGGAGAACTACCAAGCTGCTCAGTGGCTGTGTCATTTTACACTTCCAGCAGCAGCGTATGATGATTCCAACGTTCCACGCTATCAGAAACACTTATTTTGTCTTTTTTGATACAAGGTCTTGCTATATAGTCTAGGCCAGCCCTGAACTCACTATGTAGCTTAAACTGAACTCAGACTCATGATCCTCCTGCCTCAGCCTCCCCAGTGCTGGGGGGATTAAAGGTGTGCACAGCCACTATTTTCTTTTTCTTATTGTAGTCATCCAAAGAGTATAGAGTGGTACCTCACTGTGGGTATTCAGTTTTGTGCTGGGAGTGGGACTCCAGGCCTTGTGTCCGCCAGCACACACTCCACCTGAGCTGCACCCCAGTCCTCGCTGTGGCTCTGATCTGAACAGGTGCAACATGGGGGGGGTGGGCTCCAGACCCAACACCCAGTACGTGACTGCTGAACCCAGCCATCCTCTCCAAGGATGAACGGCAGCCAGTGCAGCCCTCTCAACGGAAAGGGTTGTATGTTCCTACCAAGCGGTCTCACTGTGCCTCCCCAGAGGGCCCCATCCTTGCTTTCTCGACTTTGGGCTCGACCACATGACAAGTTTTGCAAAACAGAACATGGAAGAGGTGACATTGCCACACCTGAGCAGAGGCTTCAACTGCGTTTCCTCTCAAGACTCCCTTTCTCTCCTGCCATCACAGCGGGCTGTTCTCGCACAAACACAGAAAAGAACCCCAGCCGACCCATATCTAAACAAAGCCAAGTGTCACAGGGATGCTTCACCCTTGAATCAAAAATTTTATAACTCTTTTTAAGTATGTGAAAAAAAGCCAAAGCTCACACCAAATTGTTAATGGTACTGGTTAAATCCACTTTACATTGTCCTTATGACATTCATTTTAGTGGGAAAAACTGCTACTCTGTCTTGATGAAAAGACAAAGAATGGTAAATAAAAAAGTACGGTAAACATTAAAACTGATAATGCTACTTTTAAAAATCATCTACGATCATTATCTCTGATTTATTTATTTTTAAAATACATACATAAATTTTTACGAGGTTCCTTATTGTTAATGTTAAATCCAACGGAACTTTAGGCAGTTATTACAATCCAACTCCACGTAGCATTAACTTCTCTTCTCTTCTGATTTTTCTGTTAATTCCATCTTTTTTGATGCCTTTTGATCTCTGGAATACTGTTCAAATATTGGTTGATAAATATATATTCCACCAGCAATTCCCACAATGCCAGCAAAAAGCAACTGCGGGAGACTCAATCTCCCAAACATCGTCCCAACAAATACAGCACAATAGAAAGGTGGTTTGGAAAAGTTATTCTCCACATCCAGCCAATCTCTTCAGATCTGTGTACAAAGCAGATGGGAGGCAAAAGAGAGACTTAGTAGAGGATCCTTTACAGGCTGCACATGGCTACCTCGCTCCAGAGTAAACAGCATTTTTGTAATAATATATGAGCATCATTTACTAAAACGGGAATATAAATGCGCAGGGATAAAATATGGGAAAGAAGGCCAGGGCACGGTGTAAGCCAAGCCACACCCACTCCTACTACAGCAGCTTCTCAGCGGTTTCAGAAGGGCAAACCTCACTTCTTTAAAAGTCGGATCACTAAATAGCACTAAAAGCAGCTGCAAGAGATGGCTCCTGAGAAATTTGTCAGTAACAGAAGCTTAGACAAACAATCATCACTTTTCATTAGTTCTGTACTTCATACCTTTTAGCAATATATATGATAAAATCAATTTTCAGAGGCTAAAATATGGCCAGGGTGGTGGCGCACGCCTGTGATCCCAGCACTCTGGGAGGCTGCGGCAGGTTGGAACCCAGCCAGAGGAACTTAGGGGTTTAGCAAGGGGCTATCTCAAAACAAAAAAGAAAAGAAAAGGCATCAGTGCAAAAAACCCTGGGTCCGCACCCAATATAACAAAAAAAGAGACTAAAATATTTTATGAGTTCCCTTTGATTTAGAAAGTTGGCATCAAACATAAATCACTTGCCACTATCAGAATTATAATGGAGCGCGGTGGTACACGCCTGTAATCTCAGCTACTTGGAGGCTGAGGCAGGAGGATTGCAAACTTGGGGCAAATCTGGGAAACTGAGCCAGACCCAGTGTCAAACGATTAAAAAGGACTGTGGATGGTTTCGTGGTAAGGCCCCGGGCTCACCCCCAGCACCGCGTTAGGAAATGCACATGGATCTACATTACACACACACGGGGGTTCTGCCGTTCTCCTGTTCCCAGTGGACCGCGGACCTCAGCACCCGCTCGCCGACGCACTCTGCGCGCCGCCCGCGTCCGCCCAGACGACGGACCGCGCAGGCGCCTGGCCGAGGCTCCGCCCCTTCCGGCAGCCCACGCGCCGCAGGCGACGGCAATCCGTGGGGGCCAAACCTAGCGCGGGCAGCGCGGTGCGGGGACTACAACCCGGTTCCGCCCTCTCTGCGCTCCCGGACAGGGATGGAGCCGGAGCGCGGCGCTGGCGGCCTCGCTTTCCGCGGCTCGCACAGCCGCTCCCCGGAGCAGGGAAAGCTGCAGACGGGACAGTCGGGGCTGGGCGCCCGGGGGCCGCGCTCGGGGCGCCGGGCGGGTGAGAGCGGGGCTGCGGGGTGGGCTCTGACCGTCCCGGGTCGGGGCGAGGACGTGGGCGCTGCTTGGGCGCGCGGGGTCTCCGCGGGCGCCGACCCGGGCAGGGGTGTGGGTGCGCGTGCGCCGCGGTCCCCGCTCGGTCCCGCTCGGTCCGCGGAGCCGGGCCCACCTGCCCTCTCGCCCCAGGCCTGCTCGGCGCGGACGCCCGCCTGGCCGCGCTGGCCGTCGCCCTGCGCGCGCTCAACTGCGGCCTGGTGCGCACCAGCTTCGTGCCCGACGAGCACTGGCAGAGCCTGGAGGTCGCGCACCGCCTGGTCTTCGGATATCCTTGCGCGGCGCGGCGCGGCCCCTGGGTCCCTCGCGCGAGGGGCTCGGGACTCGCACGGTCCCGATTACGGGTTGGCGGCCGGCAGGCCGTCCGGCTCAGACGCCCGCTTCAAGTGCTGTCTCCTGACGCTCCGTGTGTGGAAGTGGAAGTGGGCTCTGCTCCGGCATTGTTTGCTGTCCAATCCTTAACGCTACTAATTATGGTTATTTGACCTGGGAGTGGACGGAAGGACTGCGGGGTTACACGTACCCCTTGATCTTTGCAAGCATTTACAAGACTCTGCATTTTCTGGGCACGGATAGTGTTGAGTTGCTGGTAAGTTTCAGTGAAGTGTCCAGAATAAGGCCGAGTCCCTCCTTCCGCAGAGGCGGGCCCTGCTCTGTGTGCCTCCCTCAGGAAACGGCGCGAGAGCGGGGTGTGTTTCTGCCTTTTTTTTTTTGTACCGGGAATCGAACTCAGGACCTTGCGCTTGCCAGGCAGGCGCTGTGCGGCTGAGCTACATCCCCGGCCCCTCTGCTTTTTAGCTTGTGTGCCAAAGACCATGTTACCTGAATTTACGGAGACTTACGATTGCACACAAACCCACTCAGGATTTAGTGTTGAAATTAGATCTCAGAAAAAGTTAACTTGACGAAAACGTAACGATTGAAGGACTCGTGCTGTGTAGTAGCTGGACCCGAGTAGTGGGTAGGGTCGTGAGGGTAGATTCCGAAGTAGAGGACTCCGGGACCTGGCCTCCCCGCAGACGAAGAGGGCTTATCCCTTCCCCTCTGCAGTGAGGAGCTGCGGGAAGGCTCGGACAGGGGACACTGACGCTCCGTGCGCAGCCGGGAGCGGGGAGAGCTCGGGGGGAGGCAGGGTTTCCATCCACACGCGTGGGGCTTGGGAGCGGTGCACTCGCTCCTCGGAGTTGACCGCTGGCTGCTGGGTATGCGGGTGGGGAGGGCTTCGTGCTGCACCGTCCAGTGCGGTAGTGACCACCTGCATGTGGCTGCTGGACACCTGAAATGAGGCTCATCCAATCAGAAAAGTGTTGTGAGTGTAAAACGGAAACATGCAAGATGTCAAAAGGCTAGTACCAAAAAAGTAAAGTGCTTCTATTTTTAAATCAATTCAAATGTTGAAATGTTTATGCCAGATACACAGTATGAAGTCACACAAACTGAAGTTAATTTTATCTTTTCATTTGGCTGCTCTGAAATTTGAAATCAACAGATGGCTGGTGTCACAGCTGTCAGGTGAGGAGGGTGAGCTGGTGGGGACCACGGCAGGGGCCTTTGCTGGTGACTGGACAGCACTGGCCCTGTGGTCAGGTCAAGTTAGGAGCCCAGGACGGACGTGTGAGCGGGGAGCTGTGTACGAGAGTCACCCCTCATGCTGCTCTTACCCACTCTCATTTCCTTTGCCTGTCCTAAAGCTTCATGCAGTTTTTATTTAATTTTGGTCAGGTCCTTCCTGCAACCTAAAAAACCACACTGTCCTAAATGTCTGCAGATTGCTAATGACTAGGAATTCAGAACGTCACTGATTTTTCTGTTCAGTTAAAAATCTGTTTTCCTTTTCAAGATCTGCACGTAACAGCTGTTAGTTAGCTTTCCCTTACTGTAACAAAGCTAGAAGGAATGCAGGGCTGGTCCTGGAGCATAGTCCTGAAGTTTTTGTGCACAGCGGGGTGGCCACTGCTGTGGGCTGGCTGAGGCGAGCCTGCTGAGGGAGCTGTACTCACAGCATTAGGGATGCAGAGAGAATGGGCCAGGTCCCTGTGTCTCCTTCCCTGTACCCCAGGAGCTAACATCCCCCCAGCCCCATACCGCAGACCTCCAGCAGGGGGCCTGGGGACAGGGTCCTGACCCACGTAGCAGCAAGGACCCTGCTCCAGCGCTTCCCTGTCCAGCCTGAAACTCTGTTAGTCAGCTCAGTCGCAGACAGGTCCTCTGGACAGTTGGGAAAGTGGGCACAGAACACACTGGGACGTTCACTCACAACAGGGCGCACCGGCTCCCTGCTGCCCCTCGGAGGGGCTCTGCTAGGAGCTGGGGTGGCGAGGCTGGCCACGAAGCTGGGAGGTGCAGGTGGGGCAGGTTAGAGACCCAGCCACGTGACTGGAGGTGAGGCCTGGAAAGCTCGATCAGGAGCTGCCCACAGCTGGATGTAAAGCAGCACTTGTAAAGTTAATCAAGTCCAATTCAACAAAAAGGATAAATTCACATGGAAGTTTTTAGAAGCATCTTTTGGACAAACCAGATTTAAGACCATGGTACATCTTTTTCTTCTCAAAGAGTCTGACGTAAATTGGTGTCAGACCTTTGTTCTTTAGTTTGTTTGGGTTTTTTGCTGTTCATCTTGGGCTGCAAATGGAACCCAGGGTCTTTTTTTTTTTTTTTTTTTTTTTTTTGGTGGGTACCGGGGGTCGACCTCAGGACCTCGCGCGCCAACAGGCACCCGTGCCACTGAGCGATATCACCGGCCCCTTTTTCGTATGTGGGTTCCGGGAGTCGAACTCGGGCCCTCGCGCTTGCAAGGCAGGCGCTTACGCCGCTGAGCCATCTCACCGGCCCGGAACCCAGGGTCTTTGAGGCAGATGCTTTGCCTACGAACCATTCTCCACGTTTATGTTTATTCTTTAAGGTATTCTGAATGCCAGGCCTGTAGGACAGCCTTGTTTCAGCATCGCTGTTGCAGGATGGGGAAGCAGCATGGCTGAGGGAGGGATCAGCACAGGCAAGGCCGGGGCCTGGCTCGCCTCCCACAGGGCCTCGGGGGTATGGCGGGGCTTCATGCTGGCGGCGTGCACGCTCCGAGCTCAGCAGCTCTGCAGCCTTGAAAGAATGACTTCAGCTCTGTGCCGCAGCTTCCCATCCACACAACAGGATAAAACAGTCCCTGCTCCAGAAGATCATTAGCACTGAGCGAGCTAATGCTATAAAGTACTTAGCCTGGCACCTAGCACCAGACTGGAAATGTTTGATTTTAAAAGATCGGTGGTATATGCTAATGAAATAAGTATAGTGGTTCTTTTGGTGGTATGGGTGAGTAAACCCAGGGCCTTAACGCATGCTGGGCACGTGCTCCACCACTGAGCTATGTCACCAGCCCTACTTACTTTACTCTGAGACAGAGACTTGCCGAGTTGCCTGGGATGGACTGGACCTTGCCACTCTTCTGCCCCAGCCCCCTGAGTAGTTGAGGTTACCGGTATGTGCTACTATTCAAAAATATATTTTTAAAATAGAATCTTAATGAAAACCAGAATCTTAATCCAATAAAGTAACTTTTTCAATATTTAAATTAAAATACAGTATTACAGGCATGGTGGCACACGCCTGTAATACTGTACTGTGGGAGGCTGAGGCAGGAAGATCCCAAGTTTAAGCCTGGGCAATTTAGTGACTTTGTGAGACCCTGTCTCAAAAAATACAAAAAGGACTGGGGTTGGAGCTCAGTGCAAGGACCCTGAGTTCAGTCCCCAGTACTGCAAAAAAAAGTAGTGTTGATGAACATGCGTGTGTGCATATGTGCATATATAGATGTGCACATGAGTGCATGTATATGCCTGTGTATGAAAAAAAAAACGAGAACGGGGGGCCGGTGAGATGGCTCAGCGGCGTAAGCGCCTGCCTGGCAAGCGCGAGGGCCCGAGTTCGACTCCCGGATCCCACATACGAAAAAGGGGCCGGTGATATCGCTCAGCGGCATGGGTGCCTGTTGGCGCGCGAGGTCCTGAGGTCGTCCCCCCGGTACCCACAAAAAAAAAAAAAAAACGAGAACGGTAAAACTACCTTTATCCTGTCTCTGAGAAATTAATGTAACTTTGTAGACGAGCATTTGCTTTTGCAGAGCAGAGTAGGCTATGCCTCCTTCTGTACTGGGAGTGGCTGTACATTGGTAGTTGGGTCAGCTGGCTGATTTGGGTATCTCGGTGTGGACTGTGAGCGCTTCTGTCTCTTCTTCTCCCTGTACCTGGCACAGGTCTGGACACCCAGGCTCACCCAGGCTATGCTGTCAGCCGTCGCAGATGTGAAGCTCTACTCGCTGGCACAGCAGCTGGAGACCCAGGAGGTGGCCGGATGGGTGGTGAGTCCCGGCACTCAGGAGCTCTTGCCGGAGATGTCCTCCCTGGAGAACAGCAGCTCCCAGACGCTCCTTGCAGGGACCGGGTGGGACTTGGTGCTGGTAGCGTGCAGGCATGTGTAGGTGGAGACCGGTCCAGTAGCAGCAGCGCGAAGCCGAGGCCGGGGAGCCCTGGCTGCGCAGTCAGGTCCAGCCACTGCCTGGCACTCAGGGCGTTCCGAGTCCTGCTCCTGCAGTTGCAGGGCTCAGCGAGAGCTCCTGACACCCAGCTGGAAGGGCTCAGGTAACGAGGAGCCACAGGAAGTGACTGGCCTTGTCCCCTGTCCTATTTCCAGGTGGGGACACGGGGTCCCGACCTCTCGCGTCAGATCCGTCAGAACATAGGACCATTGTTACTTCACATGGCTCTTCCCCAAATTAGAAATCCTACCACATGTTTAATACTATTCCTATTGGAAAATACACCCAAATTCAAAGAAACCTAGTTACTTACACACTTCTGGACTATAGTTTATTAGTAAATGGGACAAAGGACATATTTCTGCAAGCAGTGTATTCTTTTACATTTAAAAAAGAAAGGTTGGTTTATGGCTTACATGCCTGTTTCAGGCACTATATTTATAGTGTAAGCCTCTTTTATTTTGTGCTTGTATTTTATGTGCAAAGCTAAAGGTGCAACATAAAATGACAGGCAGAGGTCGTATTGCCTGTGAAATCCTTCCTCCAAATGGCAGCATAAGGTTTTTCCAGTTTAGGAAGTACTTTTAACTTTATGAAAATGGGAGTGTTTTTAAGGCACATTTGAAGAGACAGGAAGCTCGTATCAAAGTGTTTAACACCTGTGCCTCAACTAACAAGTTACGTTTAAGGCATTTGCTTTGTACACTTTTACTGATGCTTTGATTGCATGTTCTTCCAAAATTTGGTTTAGTCAGTTTCCAAATTAAAATTTAATAATGCCTTCTCGAAATTTCTCTTGTGTTTCTCTTAATTTTCAGTTAGGAAATAGGACGCCAGGCATTGGTAGCACATGCCTGTAATCCCAGCACTTGGGAGGCTGAGGCAGGAGGATCACCACAAGTTTGAAGCCAGCCTGGGCTATATAGCGAGACCCTGCCTCAAAAAAAAAAAAAAAAAAAAAAAAAGTGATCAATTAGGAAACAGAGCAGCATACCAAATCAAGCTCAATAAAAAGGTCAGAATAGTTGTTTGTGAGGCAGCTTGAGGAATACCAATTGGAAGAGTCTAGTTATGAATTTCGGTCCTCTAGAAAGAACATCAGCAAAGACTCTGTTTATGTCTTTCATGAATGGGAAGTGGGATTCAAGTCAAATGCAGTGCCATGAAAATGCTCCTGGAAGTGTAAACTTCCGATCACGAACAGACCGTGGACCGTGTTCAACCTCAGTTCTTTTTTTTTTTTTTTTTTTTTAATGTGGGTACCTGGAGCGACCTCAGGACCTCGCGATTGACAGCAAGCGCTTGTGCCACTGAGCGATATCACCGGCCCCTTTTTTCCTTTATGTGGGTTTCGGGAGTCAAACTCGGGACCTCGCGCTTGCCAGGCAGGCGCTTGTACCGCTGAGCCATCTCACCGGCCCTCGGCCTCAGTTCTTAACAGCAGTGTTGGCTGTCCCCACTTGGAAGTCCCTTGCCTTTGGTGTGGCTTTGGCGGTGTTGAGCTTGCTTGCTGTCTCTGCGGAAGGTACCTGGAGCTTTCCCGTGCTCATGATTTTTCTCAGTTTTTTTGCCAGTTGTGCTCTTGGTTTACGTGGTACTGCTGCACCCGGACCCTCACGAACACCATGGAGACTGTTCTTACTGCAATTGCTCTTTCCTACTATCCTCTGGAGGGCGCCAAGTCCGCACACAGGTGAGTTACATCGCTGGTAACAGCTGCGCACGAAATGAGCAAACGCTGCAGCATCCAGGAGGCCGCTTGCCTCACGCTCACAGGTTTTCATTACCCAGAAGCAGAGAGCACTTTGAGCCAGTAGTTAAGGAGAACCCCATGCCGCAGGAAGTTCATTCAGAGACACAGGCGCTGCGGGGAGAGCTGTAGTCCCGTGGGGCTGCTTCCTGCCGCAGCAGGGTGTCCCTGAAGAGAAGGGAGGATGCAGTTGCCAGCTCCCTGGGGAGCTGTAGTGAAGCAGTGGAGAAGGTCTGGGGGGGGATAGGCCCAGCCCCAAGCAAGCACCCCAAAGAGCAAGCACCCCGGCATGCTCGCCCGGCTCCCCCCGCTCCAGCCAGCACGTAGGGCAGGCCAGGCGCAGGGCTGTGCGGTCGCCTCCCCAGAGCCCATGATGAAGGAAGGGCAAACTGAAAACACCCTCGTGTGACCCAGCAGAGAGGACGCGGCCAGCAGAGGCCCCTGTGAGTGGGCTGGAGCCCTGTCCAGAGCAGCTGCAGGGGGTGCGGAGGAGGCTGGAGGGGGACCGCCCTGTTCCGGGTCAGGGTTCCAGTCCAAGAGAGCATAGGACCAGGAGGGTTGGTGAAGTGAGACGTCATCAGCTCTGAGCTCTGGCAGTGGTGTAGTTAAGGAGATGGTCGGGGATGGGATGCAGCTCAGCAGGGAGCGCTTACCTAGCGCACGCAAAGCCCTGGCTTTGAACCCAGCACCACAAAAGAGAAGAATGTTCTGCTGGGATATACTGCAAGGGGAAAAGCCAGACCTTGGGAGTCTAGTTAGAACTAGCCATGCTCATGCCTGTAATCCCAGTTTCTCAGGAGGCTGAGGCAGGAGGCTCATAAGTTCAAGGTCAGCCTGGGCAACTTAGCAAGACCTTGCCTGAGAGGAAAAAGGTTGGGGTGGTGGTCGCTGGAAGAGCCACATCCAGCAGCGGAGGCTGTGGGTGCTATGCACTCACAGTGGGCCTTGGTGCCCCTTCTCCCACACAGCGAGATCACTTCTGCCTTGGATCTCACGCAGTTAGAGGCCAGGGCCTGGGAGGCTGTGGGGAAGGGGCTGCCAGGCCTCGAGCCGAGAGCGCATGGTCCCTGGCCGGATCTGTGCCTCAGCACCCAGCTGTTCAGTGGGGAGGAGCTGAGGGTCTCCGGGGTCTCGGGCCACATCCTGGGGGCAGGGGGCACGCTGGCTCCCGCGCAGCGGCTCAGCCACACATACAGGGAGAGATTGTGCTGCTCGGCAGTTGGTAAAACTGGGAGAGCTTCTGTAAAAACCTAGGGTCTGGGGTGCAGCTCGTGGGGAGGTCCCGGCCCGGTGTACACAACGCCGTGTTCTGTCCCCAGCACCAGCAAAGAGACAAGAGTGGCTGAGGCGTCTGGGTTCTCTTAGCAGCATGGCAGCACCGCAGGGCCCCAGCCCACAGCATGTCTGCCTCCTATGGTACACAGGGCTCTGCAGGCCTTCCAGCCTTACCTGTGTTAGGGGTGGCTTTGTAGGGTGGCTTGGGTTTTTGTTTTATTTTATTTTGAGACAGGGTCGTGCTGGCCTCAAACTCACTGTGCAGGCCAGGCTGGCGTAAAACTTGTGACCCTCCTGCCTCAGCCTCCCAGTGTGGTGGGATTACAAGTGGGCCACCATACCTGGCTTGTAGTTACCTATTCTTATTAGGTAATAGGTATATAATGGTACCACATGTTGTTTTGTTTTGATTGCATTTAATCGTTAGCAAGGCTGTGTTTCTCCACATATTACAGTCTGCAGTACTTGTGATTAAGTTACCAAGTCCTCTTGGCCATCTACAGAGAAGTCTTGTTAATAAAATGCACGTTTTTATGGAAGGTTTGTGTGGGAGGTTTGTATCAGCAGTACACATGTGTCTTTCAGTTGGCTAAAATTAGCCTACTTTCAAAACAAAATGGTAAACCCAGCACTGCCTCATGCTTCTGTTGATGTATGTTTGTGCTTAGAGGAAGGTTTCGATCCCTTGTAGCCCTAGGAGAAGCAACCTGCAGTAGTCACCCTCGCAAAGCATTAGTGATGCTGGGAGTGGAGGCGCAAGCCTGCAGTCCCACTTCTCTGGGAGGCTGAGGCAGGAGGAGCCTGGGCATCTTGTTGACTTAGTGAGACCTAGTCTCAAAAAATGGGAAAGGGCTGGGGATGTGGCTCAGTGCAAAGGTCCTGGGTTCAATCCCCGATGTGGAGGGAGGGAGGGAGGGAAAGAGAAACTGAGAGAGCTGTAGTGTTAAAACTTAGTTTACTGTTCAGTTCATAAGACTACCATTAAGAGACAGGGTAACTTCTTATTTAAAAGTACGAGAACTAGGATATTTGGGCTAGAAATACTTCAGGTATTACCTCTTCTAAAGATGAGAAAAACTAAAACCCAGATAATACAAGTCACTTGCCCAAGTTCATATAGCTACTTACACTAAAAGGAAAACGCTGTCTCGTTTCGTTTCTTCTTTATCTTCTTGTTGTGGTGCGGTCCTAGGGATTAAACCCAGTCCCTTGCATATGCTGGGGCATAGTTCCACCACGGAGCCACACCCCCGGGCTTTTAAAACTTTTATTTTGAGACAGGGGCTTACTAAGTTGCCCCAGCTGGCCTTGAACTTGTGATCCTCCTGCCTCGCCCTCCCAGATAACTGGGAACATAGGCATGTGCCGCCATACTTGGCAAAATATCGTCATCCAATTTTTAAAAAGTTATCTCACAGTGCAGACAGTCACTTCAGATGACTGTCCCGTCTCTTTCTTTGTGCAGTGTGAAGTACACCTCCCTGGTGGCCCTGGCCTGCCTCATCCGCCCCACGGCCATCATCCCGTGGGTCCCTCTGCTCCTCAGACACGCGTGGCAGGAGCAGGCCAAGTGCCGTCTTATTCTGCGTGACTTTTTACCTGTCGGGTAAGCTTGGCTGCATCCATCCATTGGTTTACTGAACTGTAGACGATAGATTGTGGGTAAGGCTGGATTTCTCAGGTGTGGGGTTTGGTTTTGTTTTTTAGTGGTACTAGGAACCCAGGGCCTTTGTGCTAAGCTATATTTCTAGCCTTTTAATTTTTATTTTGAGACAGCATCTCAGAGTTGCTAAGTTACCCAGGCTGGGCTTGAGCTTGCAGTTTTCCTGCCTCAGCTTCCCAGAGTGCTGGGATTATGTGTATGCCCTGCACCCACCTTCAGTTAATAATTGTATCTTCTGATGTTGTTGAGAACTCTCAGTCCAAGGAGATAGAGCATTTCTAAATGTATATTTTTGTATCTGTGATACTGATTGTATTTTAATTTGTTTAAATGAGTCACCACAGTTCTTTCTAGCTTAGAATTGTCCTGTGCTTTGTTTCCTAAATATTTCTCGCGTATACTGTAGAGATTTTTACTCTTTCTCTCGTGTGTGGGACTCTGTAATAGGCCCTCACACAGGAGCTCAAGCCCAGTCGGGGGTGTCGCCCTGCCCATGTCTCTACTCCGCAGCGGAGGAGACTGGAAGCGTGGAGAAATTGAGTCTGCCGAGTCCCCCGGCCGCTTGCCGAGCCGGGGCCGGGCTGCACCGGGAGGGAGCGCCTGCCTCAGGCAGCCCGAGGCAGCAGTGTGAACGGACTCTGAGACGGTCCCGCATGAACACTGGCCTCACTGTTCCAGGAGCAGTGTGAGAGGCCTGCGGTCCCTCAGCTGTCGCCTCCTGGCCCTCCTGGGCTTGTGCTCTGGCCTGGGGTGGGGCACGCACTGGGGTCCCAGCACTCGACTCAGACCAGCCTGGGCCACAGACGAGCAGAGCAAGACAGAGCGGGACAGTCGCTCTGAGCGGTGGAGGTGTTTGGACTCGGTGCGGATGCAGAGCTGCAGGAGCAGCGGCTCCGACACCCCAGGATGAGCACGTTTCCAGGCTCAGAATTGGCACGCTGCACGAAGAGGCTGTGGGAAGCAGGCGCTCGTTGTGCTTGTGTTGAGGGGAAACACATGGAAAGACAGATGGCCCCCCGGGAAAGTCCGTGATGCTGCAGAGTGGAGCAGAGTCCGTCACTCCTCAGTGCCACATGCCAGTCTTGTATGGGGTCAGCACCCTTGGGAAATAAATACCCAGCTGCACGTCCAAACAGCAACAGCGTCTCTAACACAGAGGAGCCAGGCGTGGGGCACACGCCTATAATCCCAGCACTCGGGAGGCTGAGGCAGGAGGCTGAAGCAGGAGGAGTGCCCAGAGTCGAGGCCAGCCTACACTGCATAGCAAGATCCTGTCTCAGAAAAACCAAATAAATAAATATAGAGGGAACTCCTAAGTTACTTTTAGGAAAACTTCTAATGTACTGCATTATTCTCATTTTGTACTGAACATTAGGGGAAGCTAGAAAATAACCTTATAATCTACAATGAGAGGTGTAAGGATAACCATTCACAGTGGCTTTGAGAGACATCAGACACTCAGAAGGTGTGCAGCGTCTCGGCACAGACACTGCAGAGCGCTGGGGAGGAGGAACAGGCCGTGTGCGTGGCTGCCGGTTCAGTGCCTACGGTCTTGGTCCCCCCCAAGGCTGGCCTGCACACTTGGGGCGATGCCAGTTAAAACCCTGGGATGGGGGGCGCGCACGCGGGAACCGTGGAGCCGATTCTACACTCTGAAGTGGCACAGAGTAAAGTTAAAACCCCGGGACGGGGCGCACGCACACAGGAACCACGGAGCCGATTCTACACTCTGAAGCAGCGCAGTGTAAAGGGCCTAGAAGTGCTGAGGCGCTTGAAGACTTAGGCTAGCAGCTTTTAATGCTGCTTACCCGGTGGAGGAGGTGGACAGCTCTGCAGCAAGATGGGAGGAGGCCCAGGCCCCTGGCCGTCAGCTGAATGAAGATGAGCGTACACAGGGTCACACGCTGGGCGTGGCAGGTGCATGGACCACGAGCATGAGGACAGAGCAACTGGACACAGTGCCTGTGGCACGACTCCACTCGTATAAAACCCAGAGTTCACACCCATCCATGCTTCCGACAAGTCCTTGAGTGTGGGGTCCTTTGTCAGTTCCCAGGAGAGGCGGAGGGGTGGTGTCACCAGGGGAGGGCGCGGCCCGGCCCCGCCGGTGTCAGCCTAACCTCTGCAGCCAGTCACGCTGGTGTTCAGTGGCCATAGCTAACGTGTTTATTTTAAAAAGTTTGCTTAAATACATCTCTTCAGTGAGAGAGCTTTCAAAACGCGTAAGTCTGTATTTGGTGAAATTACAAAGCATCTTTACAGTGGCTTTTGATGCAGGACCTTGGAATCCTTATGGCAGTACTGGATTTTTAGCAGGTTCACACTGAATCGCTGTTCTGTTTTGCTTTCCAGGTTTGCAACTCTGAGTCTGTCTCTGGTAATTGATCGTATTTTTTTTGGCCAAGTAAGTAAAAATATATTAAACTAGCAGCAATTTTTATTCTAATCATTAATTGCACTGATAATTCAAGCTGGGCTTTTAATCCACTAGCATTTTAGAGCAAACTCTTTAAAAATGATAAGGGACCTATTAAAACAGATTTGCGGGGCCGGTGAGGTGGATCAGTGGCATAAGCGCTTGCCTGGCAAGCGTGAGGTCCTGAGTTCAACTCCCCGTACCCACATACAAAAAAGGGCCAGTGATGGGGCCGGTGAGATGGCTCAGCGGCGTAAGCGCCTGCCTTGCAAGCGCGAGGGCCCGAGTTCGACTCCCGGAACCCACATACGAAAAAGGGGCCGGTGATATCGCTCAGCGGCACGGGCGCCTGCTGGCGCACGAGGTCCTGAGGTCGACCCCCCGGTACCCACAAAAAAAAAAAAAAAAAAAAAAGGGCCAGTGATATTGCTCAGTGGTACCGGTGCCTGGTGGCGCGCGAGGTCCTGAGGTCGACCCCCTGGCACCCGCAAAAAAAAAAAAAAACAGAGATTCTCTGTGTGTTTCTGGTCCACCTCACTGTGCCTTCTACAAGGTGCTGCTGACTGGGTTTCGGAAGAGCCCATGGAAGGCAGGGAATAGACCTGTGTTTTTGTTAGGGTGGCAGCAGGAAAGGTTAAATTTCTTAAGGACTTTATTTGATCCTCAGTCATCCACAAGTCATATTAACCAAAATATTCTATTCTTCGGTCACTTAGTTTGCGATTTTCATCTCATAACTGCAAATAACACCTCCCCCGTTCTTTCCTTTTTTGCAGTGCTGGGTGTGAAACTCGGCCCCCGCACTACATCCTTGCGAACCCCCCTCCCCCCATACCTTTGTGTGAGACTGGGTCTCGCGGTCACTAAGTTGCCCAGACTGGGCTTTGACTTTCTACCTTCCTGCCTCAGCCTGCCAGAGTGCTGGGATTATAAGCATGCACCAGCACAGCTTGCCTTCAGGTGTCTTTAAAACCTCTGTTCGCTCTTGCGGCTCTGGAATGTAGGCCCACGGTTTGAAGCCTAGTTCTGCAGTAGTAGCTGCGTGATCTGGGATGAGTGCTGGACCTTTCCTGCCGTGGTTCTGTATTGGCAGTAAGCGTGCACCTGTGCAGTCGGAAGAGAAACGAGGCAGCCCAGGCACCATGCTCGCACGGCGCCTGGCGCGAGGGCACCCGTGTGAGCGCTGCTGTCCGTGGGGCTGCAGCGCCGGAGCTCACTGCTACCTCGGCCGTCCTCTAGCACGGTGTGTGAGTCATGGGGACCAGAGCAGGACTGTCAGTGTGGGCCCACAGCCTCGAGAAAGGGTGCTGTTGGGAGTTTCTCCAATTGGGTGGAATGCTTACATTGCCAAAATGTATGAACACTTATGATTTCGGAGATTCATTTTAAATCTGAAGTCTAGTTTTCACAAATTAAGATTGCATCAGTAATTAGAAGGAAAGTGAGAATGATTTCATGCGGTCATTAGTCAGAATTACAAATGGAAGCCACAGCCCGGTTTTCAGTCTTCCACCGAAGTGATTGCGAGATTCTGTGCCAGTCCCCGGTGCTGCAGACGAACGCCCGGGGCTGACGCGCCTGTTTCTTCTCACACCGCCAGTGGACGCTGGTGCAGCTCAACTTCCTGAGGTTCAATGTGCTGCAGGGCTCGGGCAGCTTCTACGGCTCCCACCCGTGGCACTGGTACCTCAGCCAGGGGCTCCCCGCTGTCCTGGGCCCCCACCTGCCCTTCTTCCTCCATGGCTGCTTCTGTGCCCCGAAGCGCTCCAGGGTGCTCCTGGTGACTGTGCTGTGGACACTGTTCGTGTACAGGTAAGACTGTTTGTTCAAGTATCCGTGTTCAGAATGTTGCCAGGAGATGAAACGGACTGAATTCTTCAGAAAGTGAACTGACAGGGCCCGGGTTGAGCTCAGCTTAGGAGCACTCTCCTGGCATGCCTGAGGTCTGAGTCGCACCCTCAGCACCACCGAAGAAAATAAAACGGAACCCCTTAACTACTGTTCTCTGTGAGCAGCAGTAACCACACCAGGGCTCAGAGCGACAAGGATCCCACTTCGTTTCTAAGGAGCTAAACGAAGTCTGTTTGCTCCAGAGCAGTGGGGGCGAGCCCAAGGCACGCGTGCCGCAGCCGGCTACTTATTATCCTTGAAAACTCTAAAAAGTTTGCCATCACTGCTCTAGAGAGATAGAAACTACAAAAACTTTAAGGATCAAGGGCCAGAGAAATACTGTTTTGAAATAAAAATGAATGCCTCCTTATTCAAAATTCGAGTGCTGGACTGGTAACAGAGGTCTTTAGAACATAACTATACTTAGTACATCAGACCTCGGGGATGCAGCCATGTCAAGTTGGGTGCTCAAAGCATTTTGGCGTCAAGCGAGAGCTTGTGGGTGTCGCTGCCCCTGCCCCCGACTCGCTGCCCTGTCTGGCTGGAACAGTCTGTTCGGGCCTCATCGCTTGTGGTCCGTGTCGCCTCCCGGAACCCACTGAGCCTTGAGGCGCCAGTGTGCTGCTGTCAGCGCTGGCACACTGCAATCACTGTGTAACTGAACGTAGGGACGACTCCTAGATGAAGAAGTTGTTGATATTTCATTTTAAATACATTAATTTAAACGACCATGTGTATAATAAAATGTTCTCTCTTGATGTTTTTATTATTATAGCATGTTGGGCCACAAAGAATTCAGGTTTATCTATCCAGTCTTACCGTTCTGTATGGTGTTCTGTGGTAAGTGGTTTCGCTTAATACAGAAAACAATTATACAGACCCAGTTAAAAAATGATAAATATTTTTTCCTGCATCTTATGAAGATAAAAACATGAGGATCCAGTGTCCAGACCACTTTTTGGTAGTGTCGTTTCTTAGAAATCTTTCACTAAAAAAGTAAAAGACTGTATCTGTTTTAAAATTGGTATTTCAAGTTTGTGGCTAAACTACAAGGGTCTTCATTTTCACAAAGGAAAAATACATTTATAGCTGTCAAAACTAGTTTTTAATGTTTTTATCCACAAAATGTTTACCCTATTAAGACTAATGCAGTGCAGTTTTTAAAGTAATTCACTCCTATGACTAATTTTTGGCTCTTTCTCCATTTTTCCATGAGTTCTTTGCCATGTATTTTTTACTTGTGACTTTTTAAACAATCTTATGTTAACTCACCTCAGGAAACTCTAAATTTTTACATTGGTTTGGAAAAACTATGAATTAAGGGCCAGCGACATAGCTCAGCGGCATAAGCGCCTGCCTGGCAAGCGCGAGGGCCCGAGTTCAACTTCCAGAACCCACATACAAAAAAGGGGCCGGTGATATCGCTCAGCGGCACGGGCGCCTGCTGGCACGCGAGGTCCTGAGGTCGACCCCCGGTACCCACAAAAGAAAAAAAAGTAAAAAGAAAAACTATGAATTAAACTTTATTAAATTCAGGTTTAAATCAGAATAAATAATTCTCAGCTTCCTTGAAATATTAGGGACTTAAAAAAATAACTGCATTGGGAGAGAAGGAAATGAGTAACCAACAGGGATTGGCGCCTAGAAGAGATAGGAAGTCCGAGTCTCAAACTTTTCCCTTCAAAACCCCAGCAGCTCTGGGCGGCAGCCTGTTTGACCAGGCTGCACTTGTACCTGCGGCACGCTCTGTGACCCATGTAGTTTGTCTGCACTAGCGACATCTGCAGGACTGAACCAGAGCCTTCGTTTTATTGTCTCAGTCTTCCTTCATGCTGAGTATGCGCATATTCAATAGTCACTTGAGGGGCCGGTGAGATGGCTCAGCGGTTTAAGCGCCTGCCCGGCAAGCGCGAGGGCCCGAGTTCGACTCCCGGAACCCACATACGAAAAAGGGGCCGGTGATATCGCTCAGCGGCACGGGCGCCTGCTGGCGCACGAGGTCCTGAGGTCAACCCCCCGGTAACCAAAAAAAAAAAAAAAAAAAATAGTCACTTGACAAATCTTAAGCGTAGAAGGCCCGAGTTCATGAATCACTTAAGATTTATTTGTGTGTTTGTTTGAGACAGGTCTCGCTATGTAGCCCAGGCTGGCCTCAAACTCACAGCAATTCTCCTGCCTCAGCCTCCCAAGTGCTGGGATAACAGGCACATGCCACTACGCCAAGCTCACTTCAGATTTTAAAAACATTTTTATAGGCACTTGAGATGAGTTACCTTTAAGTCAAACATGGCAGAGTACTAGAGGATAAATATGTGGGGTTAATTGAGGAGCTCAGTTTGATTTCTATTTTCATAGTCTGGGTTTCCTTGGTTCTCCTGTGAGCCCTGTTTCTTTACAAGACACATCATGACTAGGTTGTCTGAACCCTCGTCCCAGGCACACGACTGACCAGGGTGGCCTGGGCCTGGTCTCAGGGTGCAGACCTGGCTCTGACAGGGAGGCGGCCTCCCCTGGGTGTTGGCTCAGGCCTGCCGGAAGAGCCCGTCTTCCCTGCAAATGGTGGTTCTGAATGGACAGAATCCATCCTCGTGTGGGTGCTGCCGAGCCAGAGCCCCTCGGGGCACTCGGGGCAGATGGCCTGGTTCTTTCCTGACCACCTGGCACTGGTGGACAGCTGCACCTCAGATCGTGGCCTTTTTCTGTTCTTCTGATCTTTTGAACCCAATGTTAGGTAACCATGACAACTCAGCCACTGATGTGTCACAAACCACCTCTAAACATAGTGGCCTCGTCTGGCCTGGTGGTACACACCAGCAATCCCACGCTCGGGAGGCTGAGGCAGCCTGGGTTTAGCGACTTAGCAAGACCCTGTCTCAGAATAGAAACAAACCAACCTAGTGGCTTAAAACCATCACCACTTAGAGTCCTCCTTTCAGTGGGATCATCCTGTGCACGTGGACATACTCTCGGGAGCAGGATCGTGGACGACTCTCGTGACTGGGTTCTGCTGCTGTAGTCTGAGGCAGCGCAGTTCTTCTGTATACCAGGGTTCCAGGGGAGAAGCAGCATGCGGGGCCCTTGAGGCCCCAGGCTCGACCTGTGAGCTCTTCCTTCTCCGCCATATTCCTTGGTCAGCGCAGGTCAGGACCAGGCCAGGTTAGGGGCAGAGGAGGCGCGTGTGGCCTCATGGGGGGGGACAGAGGAGGGGACCTGCCGCGGCAGGTCGCGGTCCACAGTAACCCGGCTGCCTAGCCCGATCCCCAGAGCAGCCCCAGGATGGGCTCCGCTCCCAGCGAGGCCTGCAGGCTGGGCCTCAGACCACACTGTGCCCCGCACCGCTGTGGAGACAGGGTTCTCTAACGTCACAGCTTCTCGGATTTGGCTACCATTTTTCTAAATTCTGACCTTGGTGGTCATCCCATTAGATTTCTTTTAAGAATGGGTTCCCCTGGGTCCCTCCTGGCTTCCCTCCAGGAGCCACTGCCTGGATGTATTTTAGCTGTGATTGGGGTTCACAGCTCCTATCTAAAATGCTAGGGACACCCTTGCCAATGCCTGCCGTGGGCCCGTCAGTGGCTTCTCAGTGTGGGGCAAACAGCAGCTTCCTCCAGGGAACAGCAGCCCCAACCACATCCCCGCCTCCCACGCCCTCTGCCAACACCTTCAGTCTCGCTTCCCATACCGCTGCTCCATTGGTCCAGTTCCAAGCTTGAACCACTGCTTTTCCTCCAGTCAGCACTGCGCACACCTGACAGCCTCCCTGCAGTAGGGAAGGTGCTGCTTGGTGGCACACACCGTCATCCCAGCACGCGGGAGGTAGAGGCCTGAGGACAGCAAATTTGAGCCCAGGCTGGGCAGCTCAACGAGAGCCTCTCTAAAAATAAGTTCTGGGATTGAAGCTCAGTGCCAAGTCCGAGTTCATCTCCAGTGCCACAAAAAAAGGGAAAGGTAGCCAGGGATGGCAGCGCCTGCCTATAATCCCAGCACTGGGAAGACTGAGGCAGGAAGATCATGAGTTCAAAGCCAGCCTGGGGCACACAGCAAGAGCCAGTCTCAAAAACCCAAATGAATGGAAAGATTCATCAATATACAGTGGAGTAAAGAACGGAGAGTTTTTTCATATTAGGTTTTCTGTAATCCCTGCCAAATGCAGGCTGTACACCTGCCGCTCCTTAGCAGTTTTTGTGTAGTCATCAAGCACAGAGTAAGAGTCCTGCCTGCTCACTGCCACGAGCCATACCTTGCCAGACAGGGAGCCACAGGCCCTTGCTGGAGTCGGGACCTGTGTGTTCAAGCTGAGAGACACGCAGCTCGGGAGACCGTCGACCCACACTGTATGCCCCACACCCATGAATTCGGCCAGCCCAGGAGCAGAACTCCTCTGAAGCCGTGTGGCTGTACAGCAGGGTGAGCAGAGGTGGTGTGGGACACACAGGGTGCACCAAGTCACGTGTGTGTCATCACACAACGGGCTTGAGCACTAGGGATTGAAGTATAGGGGCGGGGTCTGGAGCCAGTTACCTGGGTTCTGAGGGACAGCTGTCCTCAGGCTTTCAGACTCATATCAGTTAGCTGGATAGGATGGGTTTAATTAGCGAGATGTGAGTGATGGGGTAAAAACCCTATCTTACTGTAAAAACCATGTTCACGGCTTATAAGTAGATGCATTGGTGTGTGGTCCTCTATAGTCATCTAGCCCCATTCCCCAATAGTAACTGTTGCGTTTTCTTACGCAGTTCTTCTAGACATTTTCTATGTACACTAAGTATTGCTTAAACCAAGCATGGTGGTGCACACCCATAATTCCAGCACTCTGGAGGCTGATGCAGGAAGATCACAGGTTGGAGCCCAGCCTGGTCAGTGTAGTAACTTAGCAAGATCCTGGTCTCAAGGTTTAAAAAGACTGGGGATGGATCTCATGAGGCTGGGTTAAATCCCCAGCACTGCCCCCCAACCAAAAAACCCCCAGAAATATCTTCTCTTAGGCCCAGATAACAGAAGCAAATTGAGCGTTTGGGGGTGCCCTTCAACATCCAGTGAGCAGTGTGTGAACTGCTGCACGAAGTGAATGTCCTGGCACTCTGGGTTCCCATAGTGTGCGTCCCCGGGTTTGTGGGGAGCGAGTGGGCCTCGTGTTCAGGTCAGGTAACGCACTACAGAGGTGGTGCTGCCCCACTTTTGGGAGCTGCATTTGAACGTGGACCTCACCCAGAACTTCATCTTGGTGTTAGTGGCTGTGCAGTTAAACATGCCTAGGATGGCAAAATCTAACTGGCATCGTGCTCATTACCTTTTAAGTATGTACTAAACATTCCACTTCCCTGTGAGAACAGCAGGGATCCAGGCTTCCCTTGAGCCCCATCCAGCAACAGCTTTGTGTTTTGTAGCTCCTCCCTCAGTACAGAACCTCCCATTTTGGAAGTTCCCTTGGTAAACTCGATCTCAGATGGTTTGGGGACCCCGAGACTTCAGGTCTGCAGTGCTAGACTCGACAGCCCTACTGAGGTCAGCACCTCGATGACAGTGCAGCGAGTCCCAGTGTCACAGCAGTGGTGGCAGTGGAGTGCTCGGCATTGGCTGTGACCGCAGCACATGCTGTTCCAAGGCGTCGGGCTGCAGCTGTGTGTCTTCCTCATGCAGGACACTCGCTTGCCCACCTGCGCACCTGGAGGAAACCCGCGCTCAGCTTCCTGCTTCTGTCCAACACACTCCTCGCCTTCTACACGGGCTTGGTCCACCAGCGAGGTGTTCTCGATGTCGTGGGCCACATCCGGGAGGTCAGCTGCGGGAGCACCAACCTGTCTTCCGCCTCGACGTTCATGCTGATGCCATGCCATTCGACACCTTCCTACAGGTAATAAGGTTGCTCTAGCTGCCACAATTCCTGGGTTTGAGTCAACTGATGATTGACCAGATGACAATCTTCAAACATCCATTCATATTTATTTATAGATTTTAAAACCCATTTGAACTGCGTCGATGAAAATCATGTAATACTTTTAAGTAAATTAACAGTTTTTTCCTACTTGGGAGGGGGAGGCAAGAAGAGTGCAAGTTCAAAGGCAGGCTGTGCAAGTTATCAAGACCTTGTCTCAAAAAATGAAAAGGGCCAGGGATGTAGCTTAGGGTAGAGCATTCCTGAGTCCAAGCTCTCGTACCCTCAAAATAAATAGTAAGTAGATTTAGTGAATAGTAAAAATAAGTAGATTTATCCGTCAGTCTGATTTAAATTGGTACAAAACATCTGAAAAGGGCTGCGGGCTGGGGATGTGGCTCAGTGGTAGAGCACTTGCCCGGCATGCACAAGGCCCTGGGCCCAACTCCCAGTACTGTGAAAGGAAAAAAGAAAATGAAGCTCAGTCATCACTGATCTCACTATAAATCTTTGTTATATCTTTATTACACAATTTTGAGTTAATCTCAGAACACTAGGTTCTAATCGTATTTCCTTCCGGACCATTGCCCTGGTCTTAAATCAGCCTTAATCTCTTCAGACATCACCTGTGGTACTTACGAATTAGAGAATTCAACCAGATGATAATCTAATGCTTGAATTGAGGGTTCCTGGGAAATAACGAAGTATTAAGTGGTACAGGAACAGAACATCCAGCTTTCCTGTAGTAAACTCTACACTTATTTAACTCAACCCAATTTTAAGCAGTCTTGAGTTGACATTCTATATGCACACCCAGTTAATGCAGTATCAGCACGGATCTCATTTCAGGAGAATACTCAGCTGAATAATGCCAAACATTAACACACAATTTGGAAAGCTGGTATTGCCTCGGGAAAGCCACAGGCTAGATACAAGGCCTCAAGTGTCCTTCGGCTGGAGGGTGCCCTGCTGCTGCAGGGGTGGGCAGGAGCGTGCGCTCCCTGCCACTCACATGATGGTGGTTATGCTACAGGGAGGACAAGGTGACAGTGGTCGGTGCTGTGGACTGCACCGAGTTTGCCAAGTTCTCAGCTTATCCTTCCTTCCTTCCTTCCTCCCCCCGCCCCCTCCATTTTGGAGACCGGGTCTTGCTGTGTAGTTCAGGCTGGCCTTGAACTGTGTCTCCCACACTCTGCTGTTAACCCGAGAAAATAAGGCTGCCAGCTGCTTCTCAGAATTTTTGCAAACAAGGCCTCCTTCAAGATCATAAAAAGTCATGAAATTACTAGGTTGTAAGTATGCATCTCACAGATAAATAGAATTAAACTCCATTTCTAGTTGGACATTTAAAGTCTTTATCAGGTGAGGTCTAGCTTTTCTGAGGGTTCTGTCCAGCTAGACACTGGCTTGAAGTGTCCTGACTGGATCAGACGGACCCATCCCTTGACGCTCTCATCCATCTGCACCACAGTAAAAACAGCTGCTGAGATTGCGCATCTGTGAATGAGTTACTCTGATGACTGAAGGCTGTAAGCCCTCCCTCCAGAGCAGAAGGGAAGAAAGCAAAATCCTTCCTGCCTTGCCCGGTGCACCTGCAGGATTGTGAGGCCAGTCCCCAGCTGCCGACGCCGTGTGGTTTCCACATGCAGATTTCCCACTTGGTTAAGTGTGTGTGACTTCAGAGTAGACGGACACTCACGCCCTTTGCCTGGTCACGGTAATGGGTAGCAACTCTGCCTTTCACAGCCACATCCACTGTCCACTCCCGCTGCGGTTCCTCCAGTGCCCTCCAGACCTGACTGGGCAGAGTGGGTATCTTGATGAAGCAGACACTTTCTACCTCAACCCCACAGGCTGGCTAGAGAGGGAGTTTCAGGACACTGCCTCCCTGCCTGCTCGCTTGGTCATCTTCAGCGTTTTGGAGGAGGTAAGCAGATACGAAAAAGAGCTCTCGGTGTTTTTATTTCACCTCAGGCTCAGCAAACGGGAACAGACAGTACTACCTGTTTCATGGTCCCTGTCATCCCTACACTTGGCATTGTTTTCTCCAGTCAGTCAGTCCCAGGTCTGTAGCTGTCAAGGTGCATTAGTTACCATAAATTAATTTATTAGGAAATAGCAAGGCATGGTAATCCCAACATTCTAGAGGATCACTGAGCTCAAGGCCAGCCTGGGCTACATGGCAAGACCCTGTCTCAAAACAAACAAAAAAACAAGAAATAAACCAGAGCCGGGTGTGGTGGCACATGCCTGTGATACCAGCACCCAGGAGGCTGAGACAGGAGTGTCGTGAGTCTGAGCCCAGGCTGGGCAACTTAATGATTTAGTGAGACTTGGTCTCAAAAAAAAAAAAAAAAAAAAAAAAAAAATGGAGATGTGGCTTGGTGTGGAGGCCCTGGGTTCAATCCCAGTACCATAAAAAATGAAAATAATAAAGGGTCAGGGATGGAACTCCACGCGGAGGCCCTGGGTCCTACCGCATTGTGGGGAGGGTGCCGAGGGGAAATCAGAGCGGGCAGTGATGAATCTCTTGACATGCCTCAGGAACGTGCACTTAGACTCAATTTACTTGTAGGAAATCCGCGCTTTCCTAACCTCAAGGAATTACAGAAGAACTGTGGTTTTCTTCCACACTCATTTCCCAGAGGGCCGAACCGGAAGCCACATTTACGTCTATGAACGCAAGTCCAGGGTGGCGTGAAACGGGGTGGCACCAAGGGTCCTGGGAGCCCGCAGCACACGGATCAGGCTGGGCTACTGAGCGCTGCGCACTCACGGAATCGCAAACAGACACACTGACACATCTCATTCCAATAAAGACCTCTGGTCTTCCTCACGGTGTAGCTTTATTTCTTCTAGACTCAGATGTGCAAAGGGTTTCACAAGAGAGCAAATCAGCACACTGAGGGCAGCAGACTCTTCACAAGTCAGCAGGCTCTTGAACCCACAGAGAGACGAGAAGTGGAAGGTTACGAGATGTTAGAGATGAAACCCACCACAGCGCACTTCCTGCAAGCTCCACCTACCACAGTCTGACAAGCAGCAGCGTCAGTTACACTTCGTCACACGCGGCTTGGCCGGAAGACTCGGTTCATGCCCAAATCTGCTGCATGCCTGGCTTCCTTAATAAAACTACTGTATTTGCCAGTGCCAAAAAATACATCTTTTTCAACAAAGCTGAACTACAGGTTTACTAAGTGCAGGTTAGTAAGCTTTTGATTGATGCTGTAAGTACTACTATGAAGCCATCAAACTGATCTCTTTACACATGAAAATGAAAAATGGCAACATCCTCTTGATAATTCCACCTTAGCTTCAACACCAAACAGTGTAGAAAGCATCCATGTGTCTTAGTTTTCTAATTTAACACAATTGTGATCAGTATTTAGCATCAAATGGCAACTGCCCCAGTTCTATTTCCAGATTTGCCATATGTCTTCCATTAGTACAATCATATTTATTATGCCATTTACCTTCCATTTTATAAGGCTGTGGCTGAAGGTGCTTCTGCTCTTGTTTTCGATGCCTGGAGTTTTCAGTATTTAACAAACGTTGCTTTTTATCAGGTCGACTGAAAGTAGTAAACACATTTTTCATCTATGTTAGAGTTCAGCTTATTTAAATGAAGTTAAAAACAATTTTCATTAATCTACTACCTCAACACTGTCAAAGGATATTAATATAAAGTATAATCCTAATTACTGGCACCAAAATAGAGGGGAAATTAAAGTAAGTATTACACTTTCACCCTATAGAAAGAAAAAATAGCTGGGCATGGTAGTGCATATCTATAATGGGAGGCTGAGGCAGGATTGCTGAGTTTTGGAGCCAGCTGGGCTACATAATTAAATGGCAGGCTTAAGTACATAGCAAGATCTAGTCTCAAAAACAAAAGAGCCAGGCATAGTGGTGCATGCCTGTAATCCCAGCACTTGAGAGGCTGAAGTAGGAGGATCGCCGTGAGTTCAGGGCCAGACTAAACTACCTAGCGAGACCCTGTCTCAACAACAACAAAAAAAAGCAAAGGACAAATATCACTACTGGCAAGAGGGAGATAAAATGCTCAAGGAATAGAAATGTGACAATAAAATAATGAGATGTGGTTTCATTGTTTTCCTTCCACTGCATAAAAAGCCCTCCCCCACTGGCTTTACCTCAGCAGAAATGCACGTTTCTTACAAAGCCAGGCCAGGCTCTACCTCCTCTTGTAGCGTCTACACTGCCTGCCCCAGCCTGTGACCAGGCTTCCATCGCTGCTTCATGAAAAGGCCAAACGGCATCCGTGGCCACTCGGTTCCCAAGCCAAGAAGCACTTATCCGTGCTGAGCCTTTGCTTAGCCTGTGGTGACACGTAAGTACTCCTCAGCTGGGGGCCTCGCAGCCTCGTGCACGCAGTGCTGTGTGAAGTCACAGCTCGCGGCCATCGAACCCTCCAACTGGGTGTCACGAGCACCTCCAAAGAACCTCGTCTCCAGCTCCCCCACTCCCTGTGCAGTGCCAGTGTGCAGCAGGGAGCCCATCCTGGAACCGCTTCTCTTGCAGAGCTTTGCTCTTTACAGATTATACAGAATGTATTCAAATCCGTCTCCCTTCCACTCCTACCCTAGTTGAGATGCCATCAGCTCACGCCTCTATTCTGCCGACCTCCTGGCTTCGCTGCCCACTGTACCCTTTGGCTGCTGCCAGCACTCTAAGAGGCATTAGCATCCTGGCCCCACTGTGGGTTGTCCCGTCCTTGTCCTGCGAAACAGCCCTTCATTATGAAGTGAGGCCGTTCATGATCTGAATCTTCTGGACTCGCCTGGGCACTACCCAGCCTTTTGAGTGAAATGCCCTATCTGTGGCGCTCATTCTCACTTGTCTTTCAAAAGCTCTTTGAAACCCACACTGAGTCCAAAGGCCACCTCCCTCACAATGCTTTTCCACATGTGCAGACAGCCTGCAGCCACCACACACCTGCCTGTGTCCACCTTGCCACACTGTTCCTTTGTCTCCAGCACTCTGCCCACGATGGACTACATTAGCTACTCAGTGACTAAAGACACCAGAACCAGTCTCATTATTTTATAGACACGCTGCATTTATTTGTAAATACATGGATGGATGTATCTCAAAGGTAAAAAGGGATGCTAACATCTACAGAATAAAAAGCTGATAAACAATGGGTAGAGAGTGATCATGAGGGCTCCTGTGAGAATCTGGCTGGCTCATTGCCTCCTGATGGTGCACTGCCCTTGCCCACAATACAGTCCAGTAGAAGTACTGGGGAACTGCGCTGGTACACGGACGGCTGAGTGGCAGCAGGCGAGGCAGGAGGACGGCCACCTACGAGCTCTTCTGATCTGAAACCTGCACTGTCCACTCCTGAGGTGAGCATGTAAGTACAAGAGTAAAGGAAGGTAATGTCACATGAGGCAATCATCTTTGTATAAATTATAGTGAAAAGAAACAAAATTAGTGAAAGTAGTATTTATATACCCTTAAGTTATTTTAAGACAATCATTCTCAAGGCAACAGTGGTGATGTATGGAATTTTCCATTTGAAACAGCTATAATTTAAAACTGTGCCTTGCAATTCATCCTAGCTTTCAGGGTACTAAAGCGTGTGTCTGTGTCACAGCAGTTGCCTTCCCAGATGCACATCAGTGGCACTGTCCAACAGACACGTGTCAGAAGCTATTACAAAGACACGGTTCTACGTAAACCGACCTGGGTCTGTGCGGAGCGGGGAAACTGTCAGCAAAGTGTCTACATATGTGTCCGTCCAGCTTCTCAAACACACTGTTATCTACTTGATACTCCTTCATGCTTTTAAGGTAATCTTTAACATCGTTAACAAAGTCTGCGAAGATCTTCTGATTGTTTGTGAAGAGACCATTTATGATAAACTGATTGATGAATTCATTAAGTTCTTCCCAATGGTGAAAAGTATCCAGCTCTTTCAGTAAGTATCTTCTAATTACTTCCCTAAATTCACCTATCAGTACAGGATTCACCACCATATTACAAGGGCTAAAGGATTCTTGCTGAGCGCTTTCAAACATCCGATTGCCAGCCTCTCTGGAAGACCGACAATTTCCCTGCCAGCCGTAGGCCACGCCGTCCCTGAGGATGTGTGTGGCTCTCGCGGCCTCTTGCCGGTGAGCTGACTGCTCCCTCCGCCTGTCCCTCTGTGAGGTGGGGCTGTGGTGCTTCTGGTTTGGGGAAGGTGCATTATACCGTGGATGTGAACAATCACTAAAAACTGGGTTTTGTTTTCCAGTCGCCGTTTCTCTTGTAGCTCCAAACCTTTTATTGCCTTTTTCGTCAAAGATAGTCTTGGTGGTGTCTTTAAAATGCCGGAAAGTGGATTTAACTGACTCGGAGAACTTTTTTAGATTTTCCTTCACAGCTTCTTTAGCCTGCTTAATTTTTTCTTTATGATGCCTCACAAACTCCTTGGTAGAATTCTTCATGGCATCAAAAGTTTCCTTAACCGTTCCCAAAAACGTTTCCTTTGACTTACTCTTCACCCTGTGGTGTCCTCTGCTCCCTTTCTGTTTTCCAGTGTCTGGCTTTCCATTCTCGCCTTTTGCTTCGATATACAGTCTTTCCCACAGGTCAGAGCGCTGCTGCTCGAAGTTCAGCTTCTGCTCCAGCTCTGCTACTCTTTCCCGTAACACTGCCATCTCCTTTTTCTCCTGGGGAGAATCGGGCTTGGCCTGCCACTGACCAGGCTGGAGCTGCAGAATTTCCATCCGTAGCGATGCCGCCACCTTCTGTTCTCGCTCCAGTTCTCTCTGCAGCATTTGTGTTTCTGCCAGTAGACTCTCCCTTTGATTAAGGAACCTATGTATTTTCTGCTTTGCATCCTCCAGATGCTGCTTGAGCTTCTGATTTTCTAGGATTAATTCAGAACTTGTACCTTTCTCTTCCAGTATTCTAATCTGTTCTCTCAGCTTCCGTAACTCTTCCTGGAGTGAACCCATGGCACTCTCTCCCTTCTCCAGAGATACTCTTAAGTGGTGATTTTGGGTAGCAAGTCTCTTTTTCTGAATTTCAAGGGACATCTTCTCTGCTGCAGTCAGGAGCCGACACCTTCTAATATTTTCTTTCAAAGGCTATTTTGAAAGAGAAATGTCAACAGTTCAAAAGCTGAGTTTAAATCTTTAAGAAATTAATACCTCACAAACTTTACTGGCTTTATTTCTACAGGCAATGTCCCTTGGGTATCATTTTCTTTCAAAAGTACAAAAATTATAAAACCTAAGTCCCATATGCAAGAAAATGCAAGGCAGACAGCTACATCCAATTAAGCCTGGAAAGAATTTAAAGACAAGGAAGTTAGCTAGCTAATCCTGTTAGTTCATCCGTAACAGGACTGTAAAAGGAGAAGACTGGGTGTAGCTCAGTGCTTCAGTGCTTCCCTAACCAAATGTGAGGCCCTGAGAATGAAAAACAATTCCAAGGAGGGGTGTGGTACATGCAGCAGAGGACCCTGGGGCACAGAGGCAGGAAGCCACAGCCGCCTCAGTGAGCAAACGACCCTCCAAGTTCCGATGATGAGCAGGCCCCACTGGTCTCCCAGTAGCTCCATCAGAAGCACTCTCACAGGCTGGATGCAGCATGTCTGAAACAACCGACTCCCAAGATCAGTCTCCTAGAAGCCAACGTCATCCTATGGAACCAGAGCCAAGGTGACAGAGAAAATGACATTTTTTTTTTTTTTTTTTTTTTGTACCAGTAATCAAACTCAGGACTTTGCGCTTGCCAGGCAGGCACTGTGCCGCTGAGCTATACCCCCAGGCCGACATCTTCTGATACACATGGGAAAGTGACTACTGACAACTATCTTCAGCAGGACTCCTTGAAAGACATAGTCTGGGTGTGAAATAGGACTCTGTCTTTCCAAGAAATACCATCCTAAGCCTGTGAGGGAGATGTGGGGAAGCGGTAGCCAGCCCCTCCCCCTGAGCCAATCGAGTCCCAGGGAAGAACCAGCTGGGCAGCCAGCTGCCACGCTGCTCCTCTGACCCTGAGAGGCTGCTGGGGAAGGAGACGGCCGCGGTGCAGTCTGCTGCAGCTCTGTGCGCTGTGGGTAAGAAAACACGCTTCCTTCAATCAGAACCAACAAAACACAGGCTGTGTAGCCTGGCCACTTCCAGCAGCCCAGGAAGATCCTGGAGAAGCTGTTAGGCCCCAACTCCTGAAGATGTTTCGCTTAGTTCTGTGCAAATAGTGTTAACGGTAAGTGTGTTTGTGTGCATATATGTGTCCACATGGATGTGTAAATGTATTTCAGATGTCAAACTTAAACTTCATTCTCACTGCATTACCCTGCTCGGGATACAGTTGAGGACTTAAACACAGATATTCCACGTTTAACAGCCTCCCTGCTTAACAGCAGTTCAGACTTACGGTGAAGGCGTGCTGTGCACGTAAAACCTGCCCCTCAACTCACAACCCATCTTTGTTTTTCTTTTGATATAGTTCTGTCCATCATATTTATAGAGCCTCAATGTCTGCTTTTTGTATGAAACACCTTGTTTATATACAGTGCTATAATATTTGCTCACTGTACTTCATGGTAGAGTGCTGTAGTTTTATGTTCTGTTACACGCTACAGTACTGCATGTAAGAATTATGCAAATAAAGATAAGTCATCAAGTTTCCTTTGACCGTTTCTTTGTTCTGAATATTGTCATGTACACACTACGTATAACTCCTCAGCTAGCGACCTAGTCTCGGTAACCGCTCGGCTGTTGAAATGGCTGTAAACATGCATCACTGTTACCTGAGTTACCGATCTCACTGCGTCTGTACCAGAACAGCACCTGCAGCCCCGGTACGTCAGTGTTTGTCAGCGGTACGCACCTTTGCATCTGGACGGGGTGCCTGCTCCTGTGGCTGCCGGGACAGGTGCCCCCTCACATCATTTGCTGCCTTCTCAGGTGTCTTTGGGACTAACTGTTGCCGCTTCTGACTCTGAATTGTGCCTAAAACGAAAATTTTAATTATACGTATATTATGATTACCAATATTTTTATATATGTAACACATTTAATCTACATATTATATAATTTCTTAGTCAGGATTTTTTCTTCAAAATATCAAGGGCCAGTGAGATGGCTCAGAGGCGTAAGCGCCTGCCTGGCAAGCGTGAGGGCCCGAGTTCGACTCCCGGAACCCACATACGAAAAAGGGGCCGGTGATATCGCTCAGCGGCACGGGCGCCTGCTGGCGCGCGAGGTCCTGAGGTCGACCCCGGTACCCACAAAAAAAAAAAAAAAAAAAAAAATATCAACATTTCACTGTTTAAAAATTCTGATTATGGGGCCGGTGAGATGGCTCAGCGGCGTAAGCGCCTGCCTTGCAAGCGCGAGGGCCCGAGTTCGACTCCCGGAACCCACATACGAAAAAGGGGCCGGTGATATCGCTCAGAGGCACGGGTGCCTGTTGGCGCACGAGGTCCTGAGGTCGACCCCCGGTACCCACAAAAAAAAAAAAAAAAAAAAAATATCAACATTTCACTGTTTAAAAATTCTGATTATGGGGCCGGTGAGATGGCTCAGCGGCGTAAGCGCCTGCCTTGCAAGCGCGAGGGCCCGAGTTCGACTCCCGGAACCCACATACGAAAAAGGGGCCGGTGATATCGCTCAGAGGCACGGGTGCCTGTTGGCGCGCGAGGTCCTGAGGTCGACCCCCCGGTACCCACAAAAAAAAAAAAAAAAAATTCTGATTATACAAAGAATAAGTGAAAACTCGTAGTGTCATTCATCAAATGACAGTGGATGTTAATCATAGTACGAATCAGGTCCAGTAGGTTAATTTGTGTAATTTTTGTTAGCATACACCCAAGAACATTTAAACAGTTCACTGTCCTTTTGATCAAGACGAGCAGGCCAGCCCATATTAAACAAAAAGGAAATTTTGTTTTCATTTGGTTTTTGGCTTTTTTTCTTTTTGAGACAGGGTCTCATCATGCAGCCCAGACTAGCTTCGAATTCACAGTGATCCTCCTGCCTCAGCCTCCCAAGTGCTGGGATTACAGGTGTGTGCCACCACACCTGGCTCACAGCCCAATCTTTTATGAATCCCACAATAGTTTAAGGCTACTGGAGCACCACACCCCTTACCCAGCTGTGATAAAGATTTCCTGAACTTTCATCTTAAAATATGGGTTACTCTGCCAAGACATGCCACTACATGCTTCATGCAGAAGGAAAAAAAACTCCTAAGTCAAAAGTAGCAAAATGCATTCAGCAACCTTAATATTGCATTTACTTTGTGGCCACACCACCATGCACAGAATTTTAGAAGGAAAGCATGCTAGAAGGGCTATATTTTTCCACCCTTACTGCTATAAAAATTATTTTCTAATTTTTTCAAATCATCTAAACTTTTCTAACTTGTTCCAAACACCAGTTAGCAAGTATGAAATTCTGCATAAGGATTCGTTTCTTTTCTTTAAATTATTTTTTAATTATCTCATGGCAAACATTTCAAGACATTTCAAAAACTATCTACCTAAACTTACCTCTAATTCCTAGCAGAACAGAAAACCTCCTGATTTTCCAATGCTGACAAGATGCGGCATCTGCTGGAGGATAACCTCACAGCGGGTGAGACCCAAAGGGTGTGTGCCAGGCGTTCCACGGCAACGCTTACAATCTCGGCCACCACCGTGTGTGGTGCATGTGCCCGTGTGCGTGCACCCCCCTCACTGCCAACCCCATGGCATCGCTGCCAAGGTACAAGCTCTGGCCCAGCCACATCTGCGCACACTGCCGGCTCTGTAGCCCCTCCTGAAGAGAGGACACCTCAACCACAGCAGCACTGCCACCTCTCCAGAGCTTCTGCCCACACCTGGCTGCCTGCCAGCTTCAACTCTGGGGGCCTCGCTATGGAAGGGAGAAATCACAGTTCGACATGTGCAACACATTCTAGAATGAAACTGGGTAGAGAAAGATCCAGACCACTTGCCATCTGTTATCATCCGGCAAAACCTCCCCAGTAACCCCACGTCCTAAAAGTCAACTGCCAACAGCCCGAGTGTCCAGAAGCAAGTCCCAGCCTTCCGCCCCCCGTGGCCCTTATCCTGCCGAGCTGCTCACTCCCACCACGCTGTCATCCCCAAGGCCCTCGCACCAAACGCGTGGCTTATAAAGCCCGCTGCTGCGGCTGGGGATGGTCAGGCCCACGCCACTCATCTCCCGGCACTGTTCCCCCACCAGTGCTGCTGCTGCTGTCAGGTTGCTCAGCACCTCACACTCCTCCCGGATTGCAAGATGCTCCGTAACACAGCGACACCCCACGCTCCCTGTTGCTCCTCTCTGTGTCTGTCTGTGGCGTCGGGGATTGAATCCAGGGTCGCAGGCGCGCCCTCTCCTTCCTCAGCCTCCCCCACGACTGGGATTACAGGTGTGCACCACTCTGGCCTGTTTTTCTGTAGGCTGGCCAGGCTTCTCACTGCTGCCACCCTGCAGGTTCACTTCCTCCTTGGGTCGTTTTGTCTCCACGGCTGGTGCAGCCGTCAAGAGGCAAGAGTGGACCCTGTTTAAATCCCGGCCCTCTAGGGTGACTCGGGAGGGACCTTTAGCTGTAATGCATGTCTGTGTAGCACAACTGGGGACTAGCTGTGTCTGTGACGCTGCGTGCCGCGTACAGAGCAGCCTGTCACAAGTACAGAACTGCACGAGAACCGACTACCTGCGCTGCAGTGATAACGTGGAGGACAGGATGCAGACTCACTCGCAGACACCTTTTGAACAGCCTCAGGCGCACTGCTCTACTGTCCTCAGCACTCTTCCTCCTCACCTGGTTCCGGGAGGCACCAGGCAAACCATTCTGGCTGGAAAGGGAGAGGGTGAGGGCAACAGGGCACGGCGCCCACGAGCGCCACCCCAACAGCGAGTCCCAGGACACACACCTGGCCCCAGAAGCCAGACAGGGCTGAGGCGGGGGCTGCGGAGTCGCTGAGCGGCTGGTTAGGGACTGACCAACCACAGACAAGCAACACCGTGGCGGATGCGAACCCAAACCACCTCCGAAGCAGACTCGAGGACTGCAGCAATCGGTGCCGGGACTCAGGAACACAGCACGTCCTTTATAGTGACCTTGAAAGGTCACTCAGGTTAGGGCTTCTACTCCCATCAAATGAATCTCCCTACTGCGTAGACCTGCTTCATATACTATATCATCAACATTTCTCATGCTGTGAAAAGGCTAATAGCGAAAATGTTCAGGAAAATGCTTAACTGTAATCAGTAAAGCAAATTTTACTAGTAACAAAATCCTAAATAACAAAGGAATAATCTCATTTCTGAAAGGATTCTTCTCTGAACTTTCTACACAATATTCAAAGGTCATGCAATTGGTGAGATTCCAGTGCGCTCAGTATTAACATTAAAATCACTCCCCAATTTTTGTCTCAGTAAAAAAAGAGGCAAAGCCCACCTCCTTTGTTACCCTCGTGTTTACCTGTAAGTGGAAACCACACTCACAAACACTGGCACATGTGCACAGCCGGCCAAGAAGGGCAAGCGTGTGTTCAAGCCCAGCACAGCAGCCTGTGGGGCTGCAGCCACCCTTCCGCAGGGAGCCAAGCAGGCGTCTCCGCGGCCCAGAGACAGTTTATTTATAGGCATTAAATACACAAAAGAACTCATTCCACCGACTCGACTTTAAACCACCATCGACCGTTTCCATTAAAGTCACCCTAACTTTACAGTAGGGTGACATTAGTTTAGTCTACCTTTACACTATATTAAATAATACATTCTTCCCACAAATCAGCACAAGGTACGAGCAATGTTTCAATCTCTGTATAAAGAACACATTGTTACAGGGAACTGACAAAGCAGCAAGTTAAATGTGGATTATGAACCAGGTGTGGTGGCTCATGGTAATCTCAGTACTCTGGGAGGCTGAGGCAGGATGATTCCAAGTTGGAGCCCTGCAGACCTTGTGTCAAAATAAAAAATAAAAATGGCTGGGGATGTAGCACAGTGTAAAGTTCCTGGGTCCAATCCCCAGTACCGTGAAAATAAAGTTAAAAAGTGTGGATTACATAGACAAAAAAAAAAAAAACCAACCACAGAATGTACTTCATATAAGGCAAACTCAGAAGTGTGAAGCCTACTCCCCTCCGAAGCCCAGCGGACCAAGAGAAAAGCTCAGGTCCTGAACACGCCATCCTTGGACAGGCTGTGTCTCAAAGACTGAAGACAGAGACAAGACCACAGGGACTTCCTTCCTCCTCTCACCCCAGAGACTCCAGGGCTCTGAGTAAGAGAGCACACATCAGCAGGCATAAAAAGGACAAGAAGAAGGCTGAGTTACATGAGGGAAACTCAACTGGGCATAGTCGCATGCCTGTAATCTTAGTACAGAGGCTGAGGCAGGAGGATTGCTGCGAATTCAAGGCCAGCCAGGGCTACATAGTAAGCCCGAGGCTAGCCTGAACTGCATAGTGAGACTCTGTCTCAAAAACAAACAAACAAACAAAAAAAAACAGGGAAAATTCACTATAATCATGGAGGTGACAATGAATGCCACAAAATGACACTTGCATTAAAATTCAAAGTAGCAATTACTGTTAGCATTAATTATTGGGACGTTTTAAATATAAGTATTCTGACTGGGCTCTAAGTAACACTGAATTATAATGATTTGCCTCATGGTAATCACTTCACGTTTTTATTTTTATTTTTGGAGACAGGGTGTCACTATGTAGTTCAGGCTGGCCTTGAACTCACATCCTCCTGCCTCTGCCTCCTGAGTGCTGGGACTATAGGTGTGCACCACCACGCCTGGCCCACATTTCACATTTTTAATCTTAAAATCTTTTTACTTTAAAAAAAAATTAAAAATGTAAAATATATATTAAGTATAAAAAATAGACTTTATAAAAAATATATAAACATTTACTTTTTTTTTTTGGAATACAATTCAAATGATCCTCCCGCCTCTGCCTCCCAAGTAGGTGGGACCACAGGTGTGCACCACTTAGCCTAGCTCTAATAGCTCCTGCCTTAAGTTTTATGAGATAGCAGCAGCACTACCACTTTCCAAATGAGAAGAGACACATGCAGGCCGCTAGGTCCCGTGTCAGTCTGAGCTGGCACTGAGTGCACATCCCAGCAGCCCCGTAGCAAGTCCCGCCCAGCTCGCACGCACACGCGCACAGTGCGCCCCCACTCACCGTAGAAATGTCCAAACCCCATGCTGACAGCCACCACCAAGGCCAACGCAACACACTTGCCGAGGCCACCGCCACACTGGTGCTTCCGCGGCTGGGCACGCAGCTCAGGGTCCCTCTCGGCAAGCGGCCGCTCCTCCCACTCCGCGGCTACGGCCGCCTTCCTCCTGGCCCGGCGCCGGCGAAGGGCAGGACTAGGCTGATCACTGGCCTCATCACTACTCGATCCATCGTCGCTATGCTGAGATGAAAACACTGTTTTAAAAAGAAAAATGCTGACATTTAGGTGCTCAAGTTTTAAAAAAGCCTTCCCAACAGATACGAGTTAGAAACTCAGTGCCATCCCTCCAAGCTTTTTTTTTTTTTTTTTTTTTTTTTTTTTTTTTTTTTTTTTGTGGGTACCGGGGGGACGACCTCAGGACCTCGCGCGCCAACAGGCACCCGTGCCGCTGAGCGATATCACCGGCCCCTTTTTCGTATGTGGGATCCGGGAGTCGAACTCGGGCCTTCGCGCTTGCAAGGCAGGCGCTTAAGCCGCTGAGCCGTCTCACCGGCCCTCCCTCCATGCTTTTTATGCAAGGCAGCCGAAAACACCACCACAACACACTCCAAGTTCCCAGTGTGCCGACAGGAAGGGAAACGAGGCACAAGAACCAACACGCGGCTCGGAGTGGTCCTCAGCGTCTGCCTAGCCCTTCTCAGGACCGTCGGGGACAGAGCCAGTCTCACTGCTGGCGGAAGCACGGCAAGAACACTGGCTCTCTAGCTCTGCCATTCCTAGTAGACACAATGTAAGCCTCACTGGTGAAGAGATGCAGGAAAGCACAAACCACCCAGACATCCTCCAGCTGATGGCCTCCTGCCCTTGCCGCCCTCGCCCTCCATCGAAAACAGCAGCAAAGAAAAACCAATCAGGGAAAGAAAACTGCACCACAAATTCAATCCCAGGCAACACCCTGGAGACACCAGCTTGAGGTCTCCAGACACGTGATTTCTTAGCTCTGCTCTGATCCCAACAGACTGTGTGTGGGCAGGACACAGGAGCCAGATCACTCGGTAACAACTCCCCCAGGCCAGGAAGAGAGCGAGGCACAAGTGCAGCACAAGCCCGAGCTCCGCACAAGACTTCAGAACAGCACACGCACATGCTCCAGCACAGCCAGGGCCAAAGGCAGGACCCACGCCGTGGAGCGCAGGGCTCGGGCCAGGCGCGGCCCCCAACACTCAACCTCAGCACAGGACAGCGCATAGGGAGCCCCACGTGGCTATTCCCGTGGTCAGTGACATGCCAGCATCCGTAGCTGGTCACTCTTGGTCACTAGCTTTTCCAAGACAGCGCTGTCTCAGGCATGAGGCTGCACTTCTTGGACAAAGAGAAAGAAAGCAAGCCTTAAAGCATTGCATCATCCATCCATAGGCTTTCATGCTTGTGGCTGGAGTGCTGCAGTTAGATTTTCAGACACAGAATTACACCAAGATAAAAACAAACCACACATCAAAACTCCTTAAATAAATTTTCAAGGCACCCTCATACACTGCCCTCACTAGATATTCTCAAAGCCAGCCTGACCCTTTTCAGTGCATTCATGTCTTTAGCTGATGCGCCCACCTTTCTTAGCCCATACCTACAAACGCTGAAACACCTCAAGACCTTGAACCTTTGTAGCAGTCTGTCCCGTGGTCCCAAAGGCAAGCAAGAAGAGACTGGCTCCACTAGTGTTTCACCAGACCTCCCCGAGCACTTGGCACACCGCGGAGGGCAGAGGCGGTACTCAGAGCAGCACAGCAACAGGCACATTCAGCACAGCCCGAGAGCTGCGGGCTGGGCCACAGCACCTTGCGGGGCGTGCTGGCCTGCAGCGGGGCGTCTTGGCCGGGCGTCCCATGCCCTTATGCACGCAGGCATCTTCCACAGCTTCTCCCACCACCCTGCTTTTGTGCACATACAGGAAAAAAGACGTGTAAAGTTTCATTATAAGGAATAAAAAGGAAAACGACCAAAAATATTCATTTTAAAGCTTAACAATGCTACTCATGCTAAGATCTAATACACACACACATAACACGCGCATCTCTCAGCCGCCTGCTAGACCTTCCGCAGGCAGACGCTGGTCCTAGGAGGCATCAGGCAGCACCTGGTTACCAACCACATTACTGTAAGGAGCGAGTGGAGGAGAGAAACACGAGGCTGGAATCCTGTACGGATGAGGAAGAAAAGGTAAAACCAAGTAACTAAGCAACAGGAGCAGGAAATTATCGAATGAGAACACAAACTGGCACCTGACGGTGTACCGTCACAAGTTGCACAGCGACAGCTTGGTCAGAAGTGGACCACAGGGGACTGAGGTCCAGCAACACCACAGCAGCCTCCCCTAACGACCCTGCTCACAACACACCACGCCATAGGCCAGCACACAGCCCTGTGGTGTTCCAGCACACTCAAAATTCCATCTGTTTATTTTTGAACATTTGGTTACTGAGACAACTTCTCTGGAGGAGATACAAATGGGTAAAAAATGCACTTAATAATAAAATCCCACTGCAGCTGCAAAATCCCCAAACTCTGAATTCAGAAAGGAGAGGAGCCAGGAATGGCAGTGCACACGTACAACCCCAGCACTATGGGAGGCTGAGGCAGAGGCCTGCCACATTCTAGCCCAGCCTGAGCAATTTCATAACTTGTGACTCAAAAAGTAAAAAAGGACTGGGGATGCTGTTCAGTGCAAAGGCCCTAGGTTCAAGCCCAGTACTGCAAAAATATGAGTAAGTAAGACAGACAGAAGAAAAAGAAAAGAAAAAGAAAAAAACCTGAGCTTAGTGGTGTGCAGATCCCCTAAAACAGAGGGATGCTGGGTAGCCGCTATGTAGTCTCATCCATCACCCTGGGCCCTTCAGCTGCACCCCTACATCCATGTAACTGTTTGGCTCACCCCTATTCTCAGACCAGAGGAAAGGGAAACTATTTGAACATAGCACAGCACAAATCTTGGAGCTTAACAGAACATAGTATTGAAATGTGACTGCCTTGTATCCTAAGCCCTCCTGCGTAAACACAGTGGTACCTCGGTTCACGAACTTGATTCTTTCAAGGACTCTGGTCACAAACTGAGCTGGATGAGAACCGAATCAAATTCAATGGTTAGGTTCAATGTTGACCTTATGGAGAAATTGGATTCGGTTCTTGTCCAATTTGGTTTGCGAACAGTATCGTGGAGACTGAGGTAGCACTATATACAGTTAGCCCCGAAATCTGCAAGTCCCACACCCCCAGATTCAATCAACAGACTACAATACTCGGGGGAAACATGCACCTGTTCTCAACACTTCTCTTCCTGGCGACTCCTTGCTACTGCAGCACCTGACGACCTGCACAGCGCTGGTGTGCTGCTGGGCATCACCAGAGGTGCAACGCGGTCTGCACACGCGCACACGGAGGTCTGCACACGCGCGCACACGGAGGTCTGGACACGCGCACACACGGAGGTCTGCACACGCGCACACGGAGGTCTGCACACGCGCACACACGGAGGTCTGCACACGCGCACACGGAGGTCTGCACACGCGCACACACGGAGGTCTGCACACATGCGCACATGGAACTCTGCACACGAGCACGCACACACACGGAGGTCTTCAAACACGCACACACACACGGAGATCTGCACACACATGCGCACACGGAACTGCACATGAGCATGCACACATGGTCTGCACACACATGGAGGTATGCACACGTGCATGCACGCATGGAGGTCTGCACACACACAGAGGTCTGCACACGCACGCACACACACAGGGGTCTGCACACGCACACCCTTGCACCTGTGGGACTTCGGTGTCAGGAGGGTCCCAGAGCCAATCCTGTGGCCATCAAGCGACTACGCACTGGGCATGCTGTTTTGAGGAAGCCTAGAGTTCTCTGACCACTAAGAACATCAGGAGTACTTAAATTGTTGAGTAAGATATTTTTAACTTCTACAGATTCACTAACCAAAACCCCTCATCATCAAATGGGCTAGCAAGAACCTCTAGTTGATTTTCAATTAGCTTCAACTAGAAGAACAGAATTCCATCATGTGTTCTGGCTGCCAAATGTTAAGTACTGAAGAACAGTAAAATCTGAGGTGACTGTGTGACAGATAACACATGTTTCTGTGTTTCCATCAAATGAGGACATGTCTGGAATCAGTACAGTGTGCCAAGCTGCTTCTCCCATAACACACTCAAGCTGTAACTGTGACTTAATACCTGGGTTATACGATTTTGTCTTACGATATTTTCGAGGAACTTTATGTCTTAAAAGATATTAAATACATTCCCAAAACTGAGCTTAAGATTTGTGGAAAGGAGCCAGGCATGGTGGAGCATGTCTCTCTGGGAGGCTGAGGCAGGAGGATCACCAAGCTCCAGCCAAGCCTGGGCAACTTACGGAGACCCAGTATAAAATAAAAAATATAGGGCCAGTGATATAGCTCAGTGGCATAAGCGCCTGCCTGGCAAGCGCAAGGTCCTGAGTTTGACTCCGGTACCCGCATATTAAAAAAAAGAAGAAAAAAGAAAAAAAGAAAAATAAAAAATATTATAAAAAGGACCAGGGAGAGAGCTCAGTGTGAAGGCCCTGGATCCAATCCTAGTACTACAACAAAACAAAACAAAACAAAACAAAAAAAACTGTGAAATGGTAAATGGTAGCCAGTGCACACCTGTATTCCCAGCACTGGGACACAGTAAGACCTCATCTCAAAGCCACAAAAACAAAGCAAAAAATAACTGCAGAAGGAATCAGTTCAGCAACTCACACTTTAATCTCCGAATCGATTCTGTATGAATAAGGAGCACTAACTCCATTGAGAAATTGACTCAAACTGGGTATATTTTCATAACAGTCTAAAATAAAAAACCAAAGAGAAAGAGCATTTTGGGGAAACTGCTTTATTACATGGTCCTTGAACCGTTTGTACTTGACGGGCACTCACCAAATAACTAATAACTGAACAGATCTTTAAGCTTCAGTAAGAATTTCACTGTTTCTACAATATAAAACATGTCCTACTATAAGCAAAAATATTAATATTCTCCTGCTTTTAATTATAATTTTCCAATCTACCACTCCAAAAAGTTTCAAAAGGCCAACTGCATTTGAGATCAGAGCCTTTAACAACCCTGCTCCCAGGACCCTCACTGGGCCAGGACGCAGCTCACGGCAGGCAGCTCGCCAGGGTGTGCAGGGCACTGAGCTGGGCCTGACCTCCAGGCCTAGGCAGAAAGGTGCTGACTGCTGCGGCCAAGCACTGCTGTACCCTGCGCCACAAGCATGGTACCGTATCTGTACCCTGGATACAGCAGCAGTTATAGAACACCTCACAGCTTTTACCCAGACACATCCAGAAGCTGAGACGAAGGGTCAGGAGACAAGCCGTGTGTCCTGGCAGCCCGGAGGGTCCGTCCGTAATCAGTGTGGTCTTCCTGTGACTCTTACCCGTTTCTGGCTGACAGAAGGTGTACCGGCTGCTGGAAGAGGAGCCCAGGCGGACATCTCCCAAACCGCGCGCTTCCTCCGCAATTACAGCATCTCGACTTCCACTTTCTCCTGACTTAGGTGGCTCAAGGGTAACAATATCAGAATCATCGCTGGCGGTTCCAAAACAGACACTGTCTCCAGGTGACTTTTCTTCCTCTGTCTGAAGAATCACAGAGGCAGAGACATTAAATTCAACGGCCAAGAGCCCTACATTTCCTATGCAGCTCAAAATGTACCACGTAGCTAGTGTTATGGTAATACGAGGTTAAGATAAAAATGTGCTGTTTTATTTTTTCTACACTAGGGATGAAACCCAGGGCCTTGTGCATACCAGGCACACACTCTACCACTGACAGACTCCCCAGCCCCGAAGACATGATTTCTACCCAACAGTAAAGGGCTAGTCAACAGCGGGGTTATTTTTTTCCAGCTTGGAAACCTTATCAAATCCCTTGGCAATGTTCTCAAAACCACATGGACCAGAGTTCAGTGTGGTGCTACACATCTATAATCGCAGCACTTGGGAGGCTGAGGCAGGAAGATTGCTGCAGGTTTGAGCCCAGTCTGGACTACACAGTGAGTCCTTGTCCCAAAACAAGCCCCTATCAGATGGACCACCACCTTCATCCTCTGGATGTGGAAGCTGGAGACCAACTTTGCTCCCCCATGGCCATGGGAAAGAGAGCTTGTTCTCTCCATAGTTCCATGGCAGTATCTCAGCACAATTCCACACATAGGGAATGGTAAAAGACTAAACTTTTCTGGTGACACATGTAATAAACTTCGGCATCTGTGCCATGTGCAGTGGTCTGAACATGTCCCCAAAAATCTGTGCATTGGAACCTGGTCACCACTGTGACAGCAAAGCAGCCTCGTCCTCAAGCATCACTCATGGCTGCTGCTGGTGACCAAATCGCAGAGGGCTCCGAAGCCTCTGCTCGGAGTTTCCCTAGGCTATTTACTCCCTGATGATCAAGGTGAATCTACGGGTTAGGCTCACAGGATAACAGTAACTGATGATGAAAAGAGCGCCATACTCCCATGCTACGAACAAAAGCGGTGTGGATGTGGTGTCTGCTTGAGCTGGGCCTGAGAGAGGAGGCAGTCCAAGGAGGTGGCCGGGTCCCAAGGGCAGGCTCCACACAGCCTCCGGCTCTGCCCACCTTCCCATGCACACCACCTGGGTTTGGTCTCCGACAGAAGTTGACTTTTACCTTAACGTTTTCAATTAAAGTTAACTATAATTCAAATAGGAATATAAGGCACAGCTAGAAACAGAGGCTTCAACTAGTATTCTCTAAAAATACTGTTCATCAAGAAAATGAAAGAGTGTCACACACGCAGAGTAAAACCCAAGCTTACCTCAAAGGCTGGATCTGCAGTTTCTCCGGTCAATGAAGTACCATCCTGGCTGCTTTCTGATACAAAGCAAACATCAATTCAATTATTTCTTCATTTAAAATACCATGAACTTTTTGTAGCCTACTCCCCAGGTTAAAGCAGATTTCATGAAATGACACATACAATTACAACAGTCACTCTACTGCTTGCAATGTGAAATTCTTTCATTTAAAACTGAGGACAATTTTGGAAACTGTACTCAACTAAACTCACTTGGGACATTCCAAGAACTCAAAGTTCATCTGACTCAATAAAATCTCCACCTTGAGATACCAAAACACCCCAAGATGTTTCTAACAACCTGTTACTACAGAAGCACTATTCTCAAACCCTGATGACATATTACCTAGCTTCTTGGAAGTGCACTCAAAATCCCCAGATGCCATCGTTGTGAGGGCTGTCCATGGTGGCTAACGTGAGCTCAAAACTACAGCTTTAAATTATAAATGCTTCACAGTAAGAAATCAACTATAAAAAGAATTGGGAAAACCCAAAATAACACTACTCAAAAGGCAATTTTATAATAATCACCTCAAAGAAAAAGTGCAAATAGAATAGTTCACAATATAATTTTAATGAAGTACAAAATTTTATCAGAAGCCAAAAATATTAAAAATAAACACACAGAGTTAAGCAAAGAACATTCACTGCATGTCAACGGTTACTGCCAGGGAAGTGTCCAGGGCTGGGGTGCTGCGCAGTGGCAGAGTGCATGTCCGGAAGGAGAAGGCCTGGCGTGACCCCGGCCTGACCTCAGACATCTCCAGGTAATCTGACATTTCTCCCGCTCATCACCATTCTCCCTCTCAGGAACACCTGGCACTTTTCTGTCACCCAACCTCTCCGAAAGCCAAGGAACAGCGATGAGCACTGCTGCCGTGCTCACAGCCCCTCAGAGAGGCCCCGAACCTGAAGCGGCCTGGGCACTGCGCAGCTCACAGCTGGGGCAGAAGCCCTGGCTTCTACCCTGCAGCCTGAAGGGGCCACCTGGCTGTGAGACTACCGGGCAGGAGAAGCAGGTTATACCTGCAGGAGGGCTTCACAGCACTCAGGCTCCATGGATGGGCCCCACAAGGGTAAGGATCGCTGCGCAAAGACAGTAAACAACCGAACAACCCACAGGCTGAAGAACCGACATCCTCTGTTCCACCTGGACACATCCGCTTTACTATCCTGCAAAGGATGCATTCTGCACACAGTTTAATGCAAGTTTCTGCCCAAGTTAGGAAGCAAATACATAAGGAAGACTAAGGCCAACCACCTAGGTGAGAGGCAAGGTGGCCGTGCCGCTCTCGCATGCTACGCTTTAGGAAGCCAGAGATGAACCACTCACCTCCCTGCAGCTCCTGCAGCTCCTCCTGCCCCAGAGATGGAAGCTCTGGGCTGAGCTTGCAGCCCTCCGTGCTAGTGATGGGCGTCACCATCTCTGCATCAGAGCCCTGGGGAAGGACAACGTTCACCTTTCAGCCCAGCAGCTGCTCAAAGGGACTGTTAGCACATGCAGATCCTCTCACTTTCAACCTAGTCCCCAGAGGCTGTGGCAGGGAAACGGCAGGATGGGGTCAGAGGCTTAAATTCCAGCTCGAGTAAGGTTATGAATACTGATTTCACAACCCTGGGCCAGATGCAGTGGGGCACACCTGCAATCCCAGCACTCGGGAGGCTGACAGCCGAGAGTTCAAGGCCAGCCTCGGCTACACAATGAGTTCAAGGCCAGCCTGGACTACACACAAGACCCTGTCTTAAAAAAAAAAAAAAAACTGAGCGATGCAGGTGAATCCGATAGTAAGTGTCTAAGCTTTCCTATGTCTGTAAATAAAAGCACTCAAGGAATACCCTTAGACAAGGAACTTGTAGGTACTATAGAATCTTAAAAAGATTTAAATCCAAAATTCAAATTTACTATCTGTTCAGAGAAACAGCCACATGCGAACAACTACCTGTTATAGCAATGTAAGCTAAAACACTGAAACTATGAACCCATTACATTAATACAATGCTTTCCTTATAAAGTTTTACTTTTTAATTCAAATTACCCTTCCTACTTTGATGGCAGTCTTTTCAATTAACACTGGATCTTACAATTTTGTTCTTTGTGTCTTAATTAGCAACAGAAAGTTAACTCTGAGTGATTCTATCTCCTCCATCTCCCACTTCCATTTTTCTACCAATTCATAAAATTAAGAGATCTGAGTTCTCCTGATACACATAAAAAACAGCAGAAATTAGAAGAATTCAGAGGGGGGAAAAAAAAGAATTCAGGGAGAAGTATCCTTTGAGTTCTAAAGAAAATTCTAAACATAGGACTTCAAGGTTGCCTATACACCAGGCCTCCTGGCACACACCTCGGCCACACAGACAGCTCAAAGCCAGCCTGAGCTACAGAGCCAGACCTCAGACCTGTGTCAAAACAGTCAGAAAAAACATTAAAATGTTATTAATTAAAAAAATGAAACTTATGAGATACTTTTTTAAAATGGGAAAATGAAAAAAGGGAAAATACCAGTATGAAAAAATAAACTGATATTATATTCTAGTCACTTACATTCACTGAATCTATCATTCTTCTGTGATAAAATTCACTTTCTGATAGTCCTTTCCCTGTCGAGTTCTCATAATACAGCAACATAAGGAGCACACGTTCTCTATCTTTCTGGTCTTTTCAAAAGCAGCTCAGATATTTTCTAGTTACATCATCTCAGATAAATTACTTAACCTTTCTATACTTTTCTCCACTATAAAATGAGAATGGGCTGGGTGTGGTGGCACACACCTGTAACCCCAGCACTTGAGAGGCTGAGGCAGGAAGACTGCCATGAGTTTGAGGGCAGCCTGGGCTACATAGGGAGTTCGAAGGCAGCCTGAACTACATACACAGTGAGACCCTGTCTCAAAAAACAAGAGAGAATGAGAAGCCTATTCCTCATGGAGTGGTTAATTACACGAGAACACAGTTAAGTCCCAGGGCCCGCCCAGTAGTAAGTTCCGTGTGTATCTGCCTGGCATCCTGGCGCTCAGGAAAGCTACGTGAAGGGTGTTCTGGCCCACAGAGACCTCCAGCACCGCTTCATGCTGGCGGGAAGACATCCACACTACAGACGATGGAGTCTTCGTCCTGAAGGCATTAAGACAGTCCCTGTCACTGAGAGGAACGCGGCCGTGATCACAGGAGGACGAGGCGGCGTACCTCATGACCGAGGATGGTCCAGCCGCACGAAGAGTCACTGTCGCTGGAATTCTCAGACATCACTCAGGTCTGCAAAAGCAAGAACACACAGACTTGGACACGTTTTTAAAACTCTATGGGACACTCTGAGGTGACGACGTACGACAAGTGGCTTGTTACCTTCCAGATGGAACTGAGATTGTACCCTCCCCACCCCGAGACTCCCATCCCGGCCACAACGGGAACGCGCACCTCGGGACCAACACAAGCGGGCTCCTCAGGACAGGGAGGCTCAGCGGGAGCTGCTGAGGCAACCTATAGCTCCTTGACGAGCGACGCAATACTCAATTGCTAAAATTTGGCAACTGTTAATTCAGTTTTAAAAATATACTCTCTAGGTGGGCATGGTGGCCCACGCCTGTAATCCCAGCACTTTGGAGACCAAGACAGGAGGACAGCCTCAAGTTCGAGGCCAGCCTGGGCTACATATGAGATCCTGTCTCAAAAAAACCGAAAAACTGTCTAGATTGGAATCTCATTTATAAGCCTTTTTTGATCACTTGCCTTTCCCCTTGCAAATTTAATTGTGCAGTTTTTGTGTCTCCCATGTCAATATATAATTTTTGTACTTCATAAAAAAGTTACCCTTGTGCAAATGGCAACATGTTTCAAAAGTGTTTTCTAAACTTAGGAAAACTTTCTCAGTGAGCAACTGGAATTCACAGTTTAATAAACAATGATGAAATACAGTTGCAAAAATAAAAACCGGTTAATATGCTATTCAGTATTCATAGTGTTCTCTTTCAGATAATGTCTACTGCACTGAAAAAATTTTATTTTGTCCTAGTTTTCTTCAAGTTATCTTTTAAATTTATAGGTGTATAAACTGGCAGGGCCCTAACTTGTTTAAATTAGAAACCAAACATGTGAACTTACTAGAGAATATTCCAGCATGGCAAGCACATCACAAGATCGTCTCTGTGTCTCCCCACATTTTGGACAGTTTATCTGATGACATGCTCACTTTCACACAGTGAGCAACCAATCCAGCGTCTCTCTTTTTTTGTTTTCGTGACGCTGGGGATCGATAAACAGGTACTCCATGGATACGCATCCCGTTCATGAAGCTCGGTAGGGTAGAAAGAACAGCCAGATGATGTAACCACACAACCCCGGCAGAAAGGAAGCTGTGAGGAGTACTCTCCGAAATCCATTCATAGTTCACATCTGCCTGAGCTGAGTTCCTAACCCACAGCAGGACTGAAAATCCGGCAACGTACAAGGCACAGGAGCTTTCTCTCCTGGGACTTAGATGCACTGCCAGCCGACTGTGCCACCATGACGCCATTTATCCTTTTTGGAAGCCCAGGCTCCAGGGTAGCAAGGACAGGGAAGAGATCACCCAACCGACCTGTGACCTGCGTTCAGACTCCAGGCCAGATGAGGCCACCCCCAGGCCACGCCTTGAGCTATCTGCTCTGCAGGCCCCTGCCTCTCTTCTGAGAGCTCCGCGTTAAGGAGCTTTCTGCTCCCATGGGAGCCTTAGTAAAAGCCACCGTGTGCATGTCACTTCCACCCCAGAGACACCTGCTGCTGGATAAACAGAACAGGTAAACACAGTAGAGAGTGGAACCCCTGCTGCTGTTTTGGGCCAGGCAGAGGGCACGAGGGAAACACAGAAAGCGCAGGGAGGAGACAATCTCAACCTGGACACAGCTGGAAGGCACATGAGCCAGTGCAGAGCGTGAGGAGGAGGCAGTCAGAAGGCAGAGTCAGGAAAATGCCAAGCAGGCTGTGCGCGGGGCGGGGCTCCTAACTGGGTGGAACAAGGTCAGAAGGAAGGAGCAGCTACGATGACTGACCCAAGAGGTCGGAGGTGGAAGCGACCCAGACCACAAACCAGGCGGGAGGCAGTGGAAGTCTGCAGCAGGTGCTACAGTGAAGACAGTGAAGCCAGTGCTGCTCAGGAGGCTCAGCAGATGGAGAGACTGAATGGGCCACTGAACCAGAAGACTTTAAAGAGCATGCAGCACCCCGGCAGTGTCACACATCTGTAATCCCAGCTACCTGGGAGGCTGAGGCAGGAGGATGGCAAGGTCAAGGTCTGGGCAATTTAGCAAGACTGTCTCAAAATAAAAAAGGGGCTGAAAGTATAACTCAGTGGTAGACCACACTGGGGTTTAATGCCTAACACAAAAAACTAAAACAAAACCGCTTAGCCAGGGTGACACATACGTCTCAGCACCGTCTGGGAGGCTGGGGCAGGAAGACCTCAAATTCCATCCCAGCCTGGGAAATTTAGCCACTCAGCAAGACCTTATCTCCAAAATTAAATACAGAAGTCAGGTATGGTAGCATACACCGGTAATCCTAGCACTCCAGAGGCTGGGGCAGGAGGACTGCTGAAGTTCAAGGCCAGCGTGAACTATATAAACAAGACCCTGTCTCAGTAAACTATAAACAAATAAAAATAAAAAAGGGCTGCAGATGTCACTCACTGCCAAGGCCCTGGGTTCAATCCCCAGTACTGGGGGGAAAAAATAGGTCACAGTTGTTGAAACTTTTAAGAGTAACGCACCAACATTTTTAACTTTACCTCCTTAAGTACAACTGGAATGAATTCCCTGACGACAGTGGCCCTCATCACTGGAGGAGCTACATTTTACTGTGGAGAAGGTAAGGCTTCTGTTTCCCCATCTTTTGGAATTAGGCATGATGGAGAAGAATGGGGCATTGTCATCCGCAAGGCACAATTCGGAAGTAAAGCAACAGGCCGTAGGCTGAAGCCAGCTGTGCCAACAACCAGCTCTGCCCGGGTGCGCTTGGAACATGCTCCCCCATGCTTCCCTGTGCAACCCACCCTCCAGATAGAACTCACCTACCCTCAAACACACTCTGCACAAGCACCGTGCTGTACAGCTTAGGTAACGGTCATCCAAGCTTTGATAGAGTTTCAGTTTTTTTTTTTTTTTTTTTTTTTTTTTTGTGGGTACCGGGGGGTCGACCTCAGGACCTCGCGCGCCAGCAGGCGCCCGTGCCGCTGAGCGATATCACCGGCCCCTTTTTCGTATGTGGGTTCCGGCAGTCGAACTCGGGCCCTCGCGCTTGCCGGGCAGGCGCTTAAGCCGCTGAGCCACCTCACTGGCCCCTCAGTTTTATTTTTAATGTTTACAATAACATAAACATAAATGCCCTCCACTAGACAGAAAGAACCTGCAATGAATACTCATTAATCTCCATCCTTTTTTTCTTTTTTTTTTTTTTTTTGGTGGGTACCGGGGGGTCGACCTCAGGACCTCGCGCGCCAGCAGGCGCCCGTGCCACTGAGCGATATCACCGGCCCCTTTTTCGTATGTGGGTTCCGGGAGTCGAACTCGGGCCCTCGCGCTTGCCGGGCAGGCGCTTAAGCCGCTGAGCCATCTCACCGGCCCTCTTTTTTTTTTTTTAAGGCAGGGTCTCACTATGTAGTGCAGGCTGGCCTCGAACTCATGATGATCCTCCTGCCTCAGCCTCCCCGGTGCTGGGATTATAGACATGTACCACCACACCCAGCCCCTCCATCTCTGTTACTGTTTTACGTCTACAGCAGAGAACAGTAAGCATCTGCTAAGTGCACCAGGCACGGTTACATATGAAATAATCAAAATACATAATAAAGAGCTTCGGTCTCATCTCACATCTAGGTCCACCTCTAAACTTGTCTCATTTAAATTTAACATCGTTGGCCATGGTGGTGCATGCCTGTAGTCCCAGCACTTGGGAGGCTGAAGGTAAAAAGGGTAGAGATGTAGTTTAGTGGTAGAACACAGCACACGTGGTGTCCTGGATTCAAAATCCTAGTGCTTCCAAAAAAAGAAAAAAATATCACTGCAAGGAGGATCACCCCAAGTTCAAGGCCAGCCTGGGTTACACAGTGAGTTCAAGGCCAACCTGAACTATACAGTGAGACCCTGTCTCAAACCCCTCCACCAAAAAAAGTGAAAATAAAAATAAATTTAACATAATGATAAATATTTCTTAATCCTTCCCATTTTCAAGTATTTAAACCCACTAAAATCGACCACCATGACAATGAATGGGGTCAAAGCACAAAGCTGAAGTGCCATCTCATGACCTTACTCACTGCCTAGTCCAGACAAAGAAGAGTCCCCAGCAAAGGGGAGCCTGCAGTGGCCCATGAGGCACCGCCCAGCGTCCGCGCCACTGCTGCGCTCGGCTCCCAGCGCGGACTGTGCAGGCGGGCGCTAAAGGTGGGGTCGGGTTCAGGTCTGCTCAGAGACTTCCTGTTCGCTCCAAGGCCCCAGCAGGTGCCACTCCTTAACCTTAACGCCAGCCCAAACTTGACCTGGTTGCGATAATACTGCTGTGCACCGACTGCCACAAAAAAAGGAAGGAACAAAAGGGAAGAAAGCGCCCTACAAAGCCAGTATGTGTCCTGGAAATTCACACACAGCTCGTGAGTGACACTGGCAGAGGATTCCTCGGAAGGACCCCAGCAGAAGGTGTCTGGTCTTAATATTAGCATAACTGGGTTTATACTGAGCAGGTGGCATTGAGTTAAAAGTAACCGCTCAGGGCTGGTGAGTTAGCTCAGCGGCATAAGCAACTGCCCGGCAAGCACGAGGTCCTGAGTTCGACTCCCAGAACCCACACAAAGGAATAAAAGGGCCGGTGATATCATTCAGTGGCACAAGCGCTTGCTGGCAAGCGCGAAGTCCTGAGGTCGACTCCCCGCACCCACATTAAAAAAAAAAAAAAAAAAAAAAGTAACCGCTCAACACCTAGCTTTAGAAAGAAACTCAGATATTTTGTGTAGAGCAGTATCTTCATTTTGCTTCCATTTTGTAATCCTCACACCTATAGTCTAACCCAGTATTTTTTTCCTTCTCTGGAAGCACTAGGAATTTGAATCCAGGACACCATGTGTGCTAAGTGTTCTACCACTAAACTACATCCCTACCCCTTTTTACCTTCAGACAGTGCCTGTCTAAACTGCCTAGGCTGGCCTCAAATTTGTGATGCTCCTGCCTCAGTCTCCCCAATAGCTAGAACTACAGACTTACACCCCCATGTGGCACTCTCACTTCTTTTTTTGGTCTTTTTGAGACAAAGAGTTTCGCTATGCAGTTCAGGTTGGCTTTGAACTCACTTTGTAGCCCAAGGTGGCTACAAACTCCCAGCGATCCTCCTGCCTCAGCCTCCTGAGTGCTGAGAGCGCTGGGATTACAAGCATGCACCACCATCATGGCCCACTTCACTCCTGTTCTAATGTTACCATGATACATTTTATCTATCTCTATAAATTGTTTCAACCCCTCTGGCAAGAAGCTAAACTCACTCATACATTCCCATTCATTCAATAACTATTATCTGGACCCTGTAACCCCAGCTATGCAGAAGGGTGAAAACTGCAAAATAAAATGGGCCGGGGTGGGGTTCATTTGTGGAGCATCTGCACAACAGGAGCAGGGTTCTGAGTTCAACTGTCAGCACCAGGCACAAAGGTATAATAAAACCTTAAGCTTTTGCTGTTTTCACAGTGCTTGGGATCAAACCCAAGACCTTGTGCATGCCAGGCAAGTACTCTACCACTGAGTTATAGTACCTCAGCCTCTAAAATCCTAATCACCCTGTACTCATCTGTAAGCACAACATTACATTTTATAAGTTGGAGACCAACTTGGTAACTCAGCGAGACCATGTCTCACAATAAGTAATAAAAAGGGCTGCGACTGAAACTCAATGGCAGGCTGCCCCGGTTCGAGCCCCAATATAGGAAAAAAAGTTTCTTCGGTGCAATGTGTGCAAATTTTCAGTACATGTTTTGTAACAGTATAGAAGAAAATGTTCAAATGGGGTGGGGAACTGGGGGGGGAGAGGGAAAGGAAGGAAGGGAAAAGAAAAAAAAAGGAGAAAAGGAAAAACGGAGACAATGCTTTTGTAAATAAGGAGGGTAAGGAGTTGCAGGGAGGGGAGGGAAATGTAAAAAAAAAACAAGATATACTGCCAGGCATGGTGGCGCACACCTGTCATCCCAGCACTTGGGAGGCTGAGGCAGGAGGATCCCCAAGCTCAAGGCCAGCCTGGGCTACATAGTGAGACCCTGTTTCAAAAAAACAAAACAGGGCCGGTGAGATGGCTCAGCGGCTTAAGCGCCTGCCCGGCAAGCGCGAGGGCCCGAGTTCGACTCCCGGAACCCACATACGAAAAAGGGGCCGGTGATATCGCTCAGCGGCACGGGCGCCTGCTGGTGCACGAGGTCCTGAGGTCGACCCCCCGGTACCCACAAAAAAAACAAACAAAACAAAACAAAACAAAACAAAACAAAACAAAAGGGTGGAGAGGCCAGGGCCATAGCTCCATGGCAGAGTACCTGCCTACCACAGCGGAGGCCCTTGGTTCTATCCCCAGCGCTATAAAAATCAGTTTGCTATCTGGACTTTTAGTGAGCTGAGCCCACAGCGCAGCAATGACGGCAATGCTCCCGGGCTCCGTGGCTGTCCTGGTTGCTGGTCAACGTGAAGGGGGTGCCAAGATGACTCCCCAGGCAGGCAGATGCCCCAGTCCCCAGGTGGGGGAAAGACCGGACTCTGTCGTGACAGATAAGGGTCTGGAGACCACCGGTGAAAGGAGGAGTTCTCAGAAGGGGCAACACCGCGCTGCGCACTCCAACACTTCTGATGAGCGAGAGAGGGGAGCCACACCTACCGCTTCGCAAGTTCCTCCCACTGGGGCACTGGGAAACTAAAGCGTCTACTGCCGCAGCTGACGACAGTGCCTCTTCTGCCTCTACCCAAAGCCACATCTTTGATAAAAAGTTCCTGTAAGGTGAGTAAACAGTAGGAATTCACAAGACCAAGGGAAAATTAAGATACCTGCTGGTATGGCTACTTTCCTTTCATCAGATAGTCTTGTTAGGAGAAAAATCCTGATTTTCCAGGTTGTTAGATCTTCATTTTGGAAAAGCCCAAAAGGCCTAACAGATACATAAGGTGAACAGGGCTATACACTTAGGGACTAAACTTGTTCTCCCTTTAAGAAAGAAAAATAATGAAATCACTGACTTCTGGATCTGTATTTTCTTCTACTCTCAAAATGCTTTTTCAGAAATTGTTTTTACTGGTTAAAAATACATATGTTCATTAAATATCTTAATTTAAATTTTAAACATCCTTTCCACAAAAGTATAATCTGGCCTTATTTTCTCATGGCTACCTTTATTTCGGAAGGGAAGCTGAAAGGGACTTTACATGCTTTCCCGCTTGTTAAAGTTTTGCACACTTGATTACAGGATGATTAAACACGAATCCATGGTTACCTTGTGGCACTGAACTGGTCATCAGTACAGATGTCATTGGAGTTTTACCATCTCATCTGTCCTCACCAACCCCAGACCCAGTGTGCATCTCTCTTCCACTCACTGCCCACCTTTACCTCACCTCACCAAGCCAGGTCCCTGCACTCCAGACCAGTGCCACCAGGGAACCCACCAAGCCCACCTGACTTTCCCATCGGGCACCACGGTGTCAGGTGTGTGACGAGCTGTACGTAAATGTCACCCGATGCTGGTAGAGGACTCTGTCACTTACGAAGTCACGTTCCTATCTGATTTCTCTTCACAAATATCCCATGGAATAGAATAACTGGCCATTTATAATTTACAAATGGAAGCAACAAGACAATCAGAAGGTAAACAACCTGAACCCCAATTCGTTGGTTTTTTCATGTGTCATCCTGGCAATATGAACCAGAAATATCACTTTTGGAAGTGTTTCAGAAAAATCAATTTTTGGACTCACATGATAAAAATAACTTACGTTACTTGTTTTTGAGTGCCTCATCAAAAATCCTATAGACTCATATATCTCTATACATTAAAGCTCTTTTTAAGACCTCTCAATTTATTAATTAGATGCAATCCTTCACAAATCTCATCTCAGAATTCAAAAAAAAGGATGATTTGGTCACGTTCATCTGGTATAAGACACTGGAAAACACCTTTGGAGTCAATTTTGTTGTTTTAAGACAGGGGTGTCGCTTTGTAGTTCAGGCTGGCCTTGAACTCAAGGCGATCCTGCCTCAGCCTCCTGAGTGCTGCGGCATCTTATCTTGGCTATCTTTATCCTTCCACAGCCCTCACTACAACCTCAGTATCTGACCTAACATCCTTGTGACTTCAAATCTCCTGGAATGCATGGCTACACTTGACACACCTTGCCTTCGCCCACCCTGAAGCTACTAAAGCTGTGAAATTAACATAAGAATCCTACCCTACACATTGACTGCAGATCCTCCCGCCTCAGCCTCAAGAGTGTTAGGGTTATAGGAAGGTGGGCGTGGACCACCAAAGCCAATTGATATTAACTGTTTTAACCTAGTAAAGTCTGCAGAACCAGGAAGGAAATTCTTGAATATGTAACAGCTATCTTTTACAACAGGCAACTTCCTCACCTTAACCACACAAACACAAAACCTGGCCTGGGATGAGTCTGCAGCTTCTGCTGAGAAGTACCAGGGACTGAATGACCCTCACTGCTGTGCCCATGTCCTCAACAGTTTCATTTAAGATTTCTGCAGTTCACACACACCAAATTTTTAAAAGCTTTTAACTCAGATATAAACATGATACTGAGATAATAGTACTGTGGAATAAATTAAGTCAATGAGACTTATTAAGCAATTACGAAGATTTCTTATGCCCTGTGAATGAACGCAAAGCCTAATAACATATTAAGCTAACACAGTACACAAAATATAAAATTAAAAAGTAGAAAATATTGAAAAGGAAATTTGGAGAAGGCAGCCTGCAAAGACAATCTGAGAAAATAAAATATGGGGAGGGAAGGAGATGTAAAAAGCATTCAGGTGTCATGTACATGTACCAACTCCCATGATGAATGTAATCATTATGTACTGCAAACACGCATTAAAAACAAATGTTTAAAAAGAAAACACAATGTGAATATTATTGCCCCCCAAACAGTAAAAAGTCTCCAAATAGCTATTTTATTAGGAGTTAATGGATAATCCCAGCTACTAGGTAGACTGAGGCAGAGGGATCACTGAGTCTGAGGCCAGACTGGCCAATTCAGTGAGTTTGTCTCAAATAAAAAATAAAAGAGGGGCCAGTGAGATAGCCCGGTGGCACGAGCGCTTGCTGGGAAGCACAAGGTCCTGAGGTCGACTCCCGGTATCCACATAAAAATAAATAAATAAATAAAAGAACTGGAAATGTAGCTTAGCAGTAGAGCGAAGCTAGCAGTAATGCCAGCATTTGTGAGGTCCTGGGTTCTAACCCCAGCGTCAAACCAAAAAGAAAAAGAGTACACACAAATGGAAGCGCTACATCCTCTTATGAAGTAAAACGTTTTTCTACAGAAAACTTGGAAAATACAGGAAGTACAAATAAAAAATCATTTGTAGATTCCTGCACAATCACTTCTAATATCCTTTGAGTCTTATTTCCAATAGAAATATAATCGGCTCTGGGGAGGTGCAGCATAGTGGTAGGTCGTGTGCCCAGCATCCACAGGGTCCTTCAGTCCAATCCCCAGGACAGGGGAGAAAAGGATCACTTCTTGTTCTATGGTTCAGCAAACAAAACAGGTTTCTCAGCACTTAGGGAAGCTGAGGCAGGAGGATCACAACTTCCAGGCCAGCCTGGGCAACTTGATGAAACTGCCTCAAAATAAATAAAAGGGGCTCAGGATGTAGCTTAGTGGTAGAACACCCCTGTCTGGGTCTGTAGTACCACAAAAATAAACCAGAACAACAACAAAAAAGACCCCTAATTTTTATTACGTATTTAGATTTTTTGAAACAGGGCCTTGCTGTGTAGTTCAGGCTGGCCTTGAACTCATCATGTTGTCCAGGCTGGCCTCGAACTTGCGAGATCCTTCTGCCTCAGCCTCCAGAGAGCTGGGATCATAGGCATGCACCACCACTCGGCTAATAACTGGTTTTTTCTTTTTTTTGGTACCAGGAATCGAACTCATGACCTCGCGCTTGTCAGGCAGGTACTGTGCTGCTGAGCTATATCCCCTGCCCTTGTTTCGTTTTTTAATTTTTATTTTTTGGGTTTTTTTGAGATAGGGTCTCCCTATGCAGCTCAGGCTGGCCTTGAACTCACTGTGTTGCCCAGGTTGGCTTCAAACCTGTGGAGATCCTCCTGCCTCAGCCTCCCAAGTGCTGGTATTACAGGCTGAGTACTGGGATTACAGGCATGCATCACCACACCCAGCTCCTAAAACCTGGTTTTTAATTACACTATTTCCTCACCTGTTTTCATTTTTTTTTTTTTTAATATGCAGGTACCAGGAGTCGAACTCAGGACCTCACGCTTGCCAGGCAGGCACTTATGCCGCTGAGCTATATCACCGGCCCACCTGTTTTCATTTTAAATTATTTCTCACACCCCTTAAGCATTCTCCAGGTATAATTTTTAATAGCTTGAACATCTCAAACTTAGTATAAATGTATTAATGCAGCATCTTCACTTTCCGAGTCCTTTCCCATGTGACCTGAAATCAAGAAAAAAACCACACTACCCAGGTGTGAAAAAAAAAAAAAAAAAAAGAGAAATGTGGAGCCTAGTAAAATTTAAACCCACAGACCTGTAATCCCAGCACTCTGGGAGGCTGAAGCAGGAGGACTGCAAGTTCAAGTCCAGTCTGAGCAACTCAGCAAGCACCTATGTCAAAATAAGATTTTTAGTAATATGAAAGGACTGGGAATGTAGCCCCACGTGAACGCCCTGCTTTGTAGTGATATTTTAATCACTATCCAGTGGCAATGACCTTATTGGAAAAGGCAAATTACCCCTAAAATTGCAGTACCAAAGTAGTTGCCTATTCTAGCTTTAAGAAAGCCACATCCTGTTTAATGAAACGCGAGCAACAGAGCAAGCAGGGCAGTGTAATCCCAGCTCTTGGGAGGCGAAGGTCAAGCCCAGCCTGGGCTACACCGTGCGACCCTCTCTATTAAAAAAAGGTTAGAACTGGACAAATTTTACCACTCAACAAAGCACCTTAAATGGCCGAGCTCCTTAAAATCGCACGCCTAAACCGGGCGGGGTGGCTCACGCCTGTAATCCTTGCACCTCCGAAGGCTGAGTTCCATGTCAGCCAGATTTCACAGTGAGTTCAAGGCCAACCTGAACTATACAGTGAGACCCTGGCTCAAAGAGACACCCCTCCCCCCCAAAATCGCCCGAATGTAATCCCCGCTACTCGGGAGGCTGAGGCAGCAGGATCACAAGTTCGAGACCAGCCCTGGCAATTTAGCAAGACCTTGTCTCAAAAAACTCAAAAGGGCTGTGGATGTAGCTCAATGAAAAACCCTATGCTGGAAAAGGAAGGAAAAAAAAAAAAAAAAAACCGGAGGGGAGCGCTCCTGAAGGCAGGGTCGGGACCCCCGAGACAAACGTCGCCGCGCGGAACAGCTGGAAGCGAGCTCGGGCCACCTGGAAGGCGGCGCTCGGGCGGGGAAGGGGAGGGCAAGAGGTCCGCTCCCGCCGGCGGACGCAGGGAGGAACACGGGCACCAGTCCCCGCAGCTAGGTCGCAGACATCGCCCAGAGGGGTGACCGGGTGGCGCGGGACTCGTCTCGCCGACGGGGAAGCGCCCTGAACCCGGGACGCGCCGCAGCCCCGCCGCTCGCGGACTGGCCGGGACGTCTGGGCCCCGCGCAGGGACGGAGGAGCGCAGCCCCCGCCGCGCCGCCAGGAGCCCACGCGGCCCGACCTGCCGCGTCCCGCACCTACCTGAAGCGGGCGCCTCTGCCCACGGCGCGTTGTCGCGGTGGCGGCGGTGACCCTCGGCGCCGGTGACGCCTCATAAAAACAACTTGCTCGCGGCGGCCGGAGGCGGAGCCTGAGCGCGGTGCATGCCGGAAGACGCAGTCCCGCGTGCGCCCGGGGCAAGGCACCTAGTGCCCGATGAACTACAACTCCCAGGCAGCCGCGCGCCGCCGGAAGTGGCGGGGCTGCGGCCCTCACAACATCCGGGCCCGCGCCAGATCTATTGCTATGGAGACGGCGGCAAGCGCGGGAGGGAACGCGCGGCTTGCGGCGTGCGGCAAAGATCGCCTCCAGGACCGGGCTGACGGGGCCACCGGAGCTGACCTTCCCCGATCGGCCTCAGCCAGGACGGCACACGGCGCGCCCCTCAGGCGGCCGCTGCGGGAAGGACTTCGTCAGCCGGAGGGATCAAGCGGGCGGATGGCGCCTGGGCGGGTCTGTGCAGGGCTGGAGGGTTTGAGAATCTGCATTTTTAGACTCGGAGGCAACACCTCCTCCCGCCCCAGAAATCCTCCTTCCAGGCGGCCGTGGAGCTTTGCACTTTCAAACCTAGGCGCACGGTTCTGGAGGTGGAGAGGAACGGAGGTCACAGGTCCTACCTTGTGCAGCTCTGGAGGGGCTGTCTTCATCATTTGGGTCCGAGCAACAACAACAAAAAAAGCGGGCCGCGCTTGGTGGCTCAGGCCTGTCATCTCAGCATTCTGGGAGGCTGAGGCAGGAGCATCAGCCCAGCCCAGGTTAACTTAGTCACTGTGAGACCCGGTCTCAAAACAAAACAAAGAAATAGCTGGGGATGTAGCTCAATGCGAAGGCCCTGCGTTCAAGTCCCAATACCGGGGAAAAAAACAAAATCAACATTTGTGGATTAGAACACCACACTGCAAAACTTAATTTTGCTGAGACACTAATTGGAATTCAGGGTGAACTGGGTTTTACTAAAGGGAACCTGGCTAATGTGTCCTAAACTTGAAATTCTAAAAGGCTCTGTGCTCTCTTAAACTTAACCAAATACTGTACCTCTGTAAATATTTTTTCCTTGGGTGGCAATACTGGGGCTTGAACCCAGGGCCTCAACCACAGAGCTGTATTGAGTCATTACGTCCTCAGGACACTTCAGGTGGGTGTTAGGATTCAGATGGTTTTTTTGTTTTGTTTTGTTTTTTGGTGGGTACCGGGGTCGACCTCAGGACCTCGCGCTCCAGCAGGCACCCGTGCCGCTGAGCGATATCACGGCCCAGGATTCAGATGTTAACTCACAGCATTCACAGCTTCAGGTTGGTGAGAGGTGTCAAGCTTAGCATGTATTCCAGTAGATTCACCTGAAGTCACAAGGGTGTTAGATCACATACAGGTTCTTGGTAAATGATTACTGAAGGGGTAAAGATAGCCCAAGATAAGCCTAGAGGCTGACGCTGGGCGATTGCAGTGAATTCAAGGCCAGCCCGAACTGTCTCAAAAAACCAAACAAAAGAGACAGAGCCCACGTAACTTTAGCTCTTGATCTACTACCGTCCAAGCTGCAGTCGTGATATTCTAGTCAGCCAGGGTCCCACAGTGTGCGTGATCTTAAAGAGATGTGGCTCAACTGCTGCATCCCCAGCCCAAAAGTAAACATGCTTTTTCTCGTTTTAGAGTTGAAGAAATTGGGATTATGTGATGGCTAGTTTTAGGATTTTTGAAGAATCTCAGCCTCATGAATGACAGGTCTACTGTAGAGTCTTGAAAAAGAAAAGAATTTTAATGCATATAAACATCACTCTTCTTTTTGGGTTTTTTTTGTTTTGTTTTGTTTTTCATTTTGAGATTGGGCTATGTAGTGTAGGCTGGCCTCTAACTCACAGCAGTCCTCCTTCCTGAGCCTCCTGCATGCTGGGATTATGCCTGGCTCCCATTGCTTTGTTTAAAGTCACATTTAAATTGCCTGTGGAGGCAAAAGCCAGTAATCCCAGCATTCAGACTGAGGGAGGAAGATAGAAATTTCCAGGTAATTTAGGTAATTTAGCTAATTAAACCCTTTCTCAAAATTAATGACTGGGCACGGAGCTCAGTGGTAGAGCACTCTAGGTTTCATCCCCATTATTGCACACAAAAGCCATATATCTGGCTTACCTTTTCCAGAGGGAGGTGGGCATGGTACAAGTTTCCCAGTGAAGCCACTGGTGGTTGTGTATGATCCATGGAGCCTGCAGCCCGCCGCTCTCCAGACCCCCACCTGCCTCAGTTGGCTTCCCAAGGCCGCCTCAGCTCCCTCTGACCACGCTCTCCCTGGAGGTTTCCTACCTGGGGAATAAACTGCAGGTTCCCTAACTCCTAAGTTTTCAGGACACATCAGTAGGAGGCATAGAAGGCTTTATAGGCAGGAATCTTAAAAGTATTCACTGAAAAAAGTGCAGGCCCTCAAGAGAGAAGCATGTTGCAGTTTGGAGCTGGAATATTGATGTTTGGGCAGTGGAAATTGTGGATTTGTCAATCCCATTTACAGGCCAAAGGCACAGCCCCACCAATTATTTTTTAGATGGGTGATCTAAGATGTTTTGCTTGAAAGCATTCTTTGAACTCTCAGTCTGTTCCTTTAAGATCAGGTTGTCTGCCCTTTATCGAGTAAGCTAATTTATAAATGTAAAGTATCTTTACAGGATTTGGGGGGTGATGGGTCTAAAAGAAAAGAAACATAAACCTAGAGAATATTGATATGAATGACCTTGGGTAACTGTGCTGGAGTCCCAGTCTTTTTTATAATTAATTTTTTGTTGTTTTTTAGACAGGGTCTTGCTATGCAGTTCAGGCTGCCCAGAACTCAGCGATCCTCCTGCTTCAGCCTCCCCAGCGCTAGGATTACAGGTGTGGCACCACATCCTGCTCAAAATGTGATCTATTTGGTGGTGCTGGGGGCTTAACCCAGGGCCTCATGATGCTAGGCAAGTGCTCCACTGTTGAGCTACACTCCCACCCCCATAACATCTTACTGCTTTTTTAATGCACTAAGAACTAGTGTGTTTTAGGCTTCAAATCAGATTAGACTGGGATCACAGGCAGACACCAGCAGGAATGAGACTGGCTTACTATGCAGTTCACGTGGGCCTTGAACTCACAATGTAGCCCAGGCTGGCCTTGAACTTGTGGTGATACTCCTGCCTCGGCCTACCAAGTGCTGGGATCACAAGTGTGCGTCACCAAGCCTGGCATTAAAAACTCTACTTTCAAGAAAACTGTAGAGCTGAGCTGGGGGCGCACGCCTGTGATCCCAGCACTCAGGAGGCTGAGGCAGGAAGACTACCAAAGTTCCAGGCCAACCTCGACTACATAGTAAGGCCAGCCTGAACTACATAGCAAGACCCTGTCTCAAAACAACCCCCCCAAAAGTACAATTTTTTAGTTAAGATTTCCTTATTGCCGATCCACCATCCTTATTTCTTCTGTCCTAGCTGGCGCCTCTTGTCAAGACAGGGAAGCCCAGTGCTCAAGTAAGGCCTGGAGTGGCAGCTGAGCCTCCAGGACCTGTGCTGGGGAGAGGGACTCCCCCCTCCCCCCACAGGTCTGCATACCACCCCTCCCCCACGTCCAGCTGACACCTGCAGCTCCACCCTGGAGAATGAGCTGCGGCAGGGAAAGGAAGAGCCTCCGGGAAGCTGGGCTTGGAAACCCAGCTCCACACAGCATCCTGTCCTCACGTGAGGCACTGCCCCACCTTTATGTCCAGTTAATTAGCAAGGTCGAAAGAATAAGTGGCCTTGAAATGGCTGTCCCAGCTGGACACTGTAACACACACCTGTAATCCCAGCACCGTGGGAGGCAGAGGCAGAAGGAAAGTTCGAACCCAGCCTAGATAAGTTGAGTGACTTAGCAAGACCGTCTCAGTATTAAAAACTTTTCAAAGGGCTGGAGATACAGCTCAGTGTGCAGGCCTTGGTTCACTTCCTAATACTGCAACAAAAACAAACAAAAAATGTAAAGGGGGGAAAAAACATTCTTAGATTGAATTATTTTTATTTTTATTTTTTTGAGACAGGTTCTCACTATGTAGTTCAGGCTGCTTTGAGCTCACTATGTAGCCCAGGTTGGCCTTGAACTTAGAGTGATCCTACTGCCTCAGCCTCCCAAGTGCTGGGATTACAGGTGTATCCCACCTCATTGAATTTTTTTGATAGAATCTTCAAAGACCATCAAATCCAAAAAACTTTCAGAGGTATTTAAACCAGTTGTGGTCACTCTTCCCTGTAATCATGCAGCACTCTGGGAGGGTCACAGGTTCAAGCCCCGCCTGGGCAGTTTAGCAAGACTCAGAATTAAATAGGGCTGGGGATGTAGCTCAGCATGAAGGCTCTGGTTCAGTCCCCAGAGCTGCAAGGGGCGAAAGGCCACAGGAATTCACAAACTTAGTGTTGGTTGATGCGGAGAATAGAGAACAAGGTGGGCTTTACACTTTCCGAGGTGAAGTAAGGTCACCAGAGTCTGGATTCTAAATCTAAGGAAGATTATTCCAGCTGTTAAGCATCATCTCAGTCCCTCTTCCCGTCAGAATTTAGAGTGCCCACTGGAGTGCAAAGGGAGGGGAGGTCACCTCGCAAAGGACAGTTTGCTGAGGAACGGCCACTGTGGCACTCCTTGGAAGTTTGTTTGCTTCATGATTATCATTAAGGCAGAACCACCGAGCCTGGCAGCACAGACCCGTCACCGGCGCTGGGTGGGCAGGAGATGGACAATCAAGGAGCCTGGACTGGTGTAAGTCTTTAAAAAAAGTGGTATAAACCGGGCCTGGTGGCACATGCCTGTCATCCCAGCACTCTGAAGGCTGAGGCAGAAAGACCACTGAGTTCAAGGCCAGCCCGGGCTACACAGTGAGTCCCTGTCTCAAAAAACAAAACCAAAATTTTGAAATAGGGTCTTGCTAATAGCCCAGGCTGGCCTCGAATTTATGGTCCTCCTGGCTTAGCCTCTCAAGTAGCTAGAATTACAGGCCTGCACCACCATGCCCAACTATGATAGAATTTCTTTGGGGTAGAATTCAAAACTAAAATTTCAGGATTCAAAGTCATGACATGTGCGTGTGTGGTGCCGGGGATTGGACCCAGGGCCTCAGCGCTGGGACTGCAGGTGTGCACCCCCATACCTGCCCCAGCTTTTCAGTAATAACCAGTCCCCCACCAGTGAGCTATAGCCCAGCGCCCCGCGGTGGCCCCGGTGGCCCCCCCGTGGTGAACGTAATTCAAGCTGCACTCACATCTCACACGGGCAGGTGTGCAGCAGGTGCTCAGTAGCTGTTGGCTGAGTCAGTGAGTGGGTCATAAGTTATATCTGCTTCCAGGCTAGCAAGTCTGTCCAGCTTAAATTCTTCCACATTATTGAGTGGTAGGTGCTATAGGGCTTTTTGTTTGGGTTTTTGTTATTGGTCTGGTTTTTTGTTTTGTTTTGTTTTGTTTTAATGTGGGTACTGGGAGTCAAACTCAGGACCTCGCGCTTGCCAGCAGGCGCTTGTGCCACTGAGCGATATCACTGGCCCTTTTTTTCCTTTATGTGGGTACCGGGAGTCGAACTCAGGACCTCACGCTTGCCAGGCAGGTGCTTATGCCACTGAGCCATATCACCGGCCCTATTGGTCTGTTTTTTAAAAAAGAATTTTGGCAGTGCTGGGAATTGAACCCCGCGCCCTGTGTATCCTGGACCAGGGCTTTAGCTCAGTACTAGGACCTCAGAGTCAGCACAACTCAGACCTGTGAAGTCAGCCCTGCCTCTGTCTCCCAACCCAGCTTGCTCGGCTTTGGCCCTGCTGCTCCCAATTCCCGCCCGTCTTCCCGCCTTGCTCCCCTCTTGGATTTAATGAGCTTTGCCTCCTGCCCCCCCCACCAGATCAGAGCCCTTGAACGTCTTCCTACAGACCTGGCGTTTTTCTTCATAGCACTTATCACAAATATACTCATTCATCCAGTTGTATTGAAAGGGAAAAACTGTACGAGAGAAATTGTTCTTTTTAAAACTTTGTTCTTTTGAAACTGCCTAGCTCTGTAACTGCTTCATGGCTTTATAATTACTTTCTTGACCCCTGTGACCCGACGAGAGCATAACTGAACAGATGCCTGATTGTACTATTGTACCAAACTTAATAAACTGATGATCATTAATCTACCCTTGTAGCTGATGATCTCACCCTGCAAGCTTATCAGAAGAACTGCCAGGCTGTTCTGTCTCACTTTTGCACGTCCTTTGTACCTTCTGCTTGTGTAGCATGTAAAAGCCCTAGACCACCAGAGATGGGGGCCTGATATTCTGGGAATGATCCCGATCAGTGCCCGTCGATGTAAATAAATCTGCCTCCAAATCCTGGGTGTCATTTCAGTGTTTCTGCTTGCCATTGCAGTATAATTATTTGCTTAATGGCTGTCCACCACAAAAACTGAATTGAACTTCCTCTTTCAACTATGAGTTATTACACATTTTCCCAATGATATACAAATTTATAATAAATTTTCATGGTATTGGTAAAAGACATTGGTTTTGTTTTGATTTTTATTTCGTGGCACTGGGAATTGAACCCAGGGCTGTCACACTGAGGTACATTCCCAGCCCTTTTTTATTTTGAGAGAGGGTCTTGGTACAGTGCTAAATTGCTTAGACTGGACTTGAACTTGCAGTCCTCCTGTCTCAGCTTCCCAGAGTGCTGGGATGCGCCACCACGCCCAGTTTAGTATAAGATTTTTTTAAAAACTCCATGTACACTTCTGAGAAGTTTGCTCCATACAGATAAAAGTCATGTACAAGTGTATTCTTCAGTGCTTTCAAACAAGATCACCAAAATGGAGCGATACAGCAAGTTGCATTGTTTTTGTAATTGAAGGGCTTTGTGTGTTTGCCTCTTAGGGCAGGAAGAGTACTTCAGCTGCAGATTCAGATGTGGAAACGCAAGCTGCCCAGCGGCCCCCGTGCGTGAACCCTGGCAACCCTGTGTTCTCTTGCATGCTGGACCCAAAGACGCTGTACACAGCCACCTCCCTGTCGCAGCCCCAGATGATCATGTACAAGACCAGTGCAGGTCGGTACGGGGAGTTCTCCCTGATGCCACAGCTTCTGCCCTGCAATTACACTCCAAAGGAGCAGGTATTTTCAAGCCACATCAGAGCAACTGGACTTTATCAGAACAACGGTCTAAATACCGCGCCTGACAGAACTAGAACCCTTGATTTTCCCAATTTTCAACACACTCTATGAAAATATATTCCCTTGACAATTTAAGAGAAAATGTACCCAGAAAAATGAGTTGCAAATCTAAGGCTAGAATACCTAGGTTAAAAACACAAAGATCTGAACAAATGAAAATATACCTCTAAGAAATAAAGACATTTTCATCTGATAACTGAGTGACAGTGACTTTTTCTCTTCTTTTTTTTCAGATAGAGTCTTGCTATGTATGCCAGGTTAGCCTGGAACTAACTCACAGTCCTCCTGCCTCAGTCTCTCAAACTGCCTGGATTACATAGCACAGGGTTTCCTGAGTCTCCTAGTTGCCCATGCTGGGCTCAAACTTGCAACCCTTCTATCTCAGCCTTCCAGTGTGACTCAATAAGTACTGCCTTTGCCTTTTTCCCGTGTTGGGGACTGAACCCAGGGCCTCAGGCATGCAGGCAGGCTGTGCTCCACTACTGAGCTGCACTTCCGCCCTTTTTCTTCTTTTCCTTTCTTTCGAGATGGGGTCTTGCTAAGTGGCCCTGGCAGGGTTTGAACTTGCAGCCCTGAGAGCCAGGATTATGGGCGCATGCTATGCAATCTGCACTTTTTTTTTTTTAATTGAGGCAGGGTCTCACTATGCAGCCCAGGCTGGCCTTGAACTTGCAGTGATCCTCCTGCGTGCTGGGATTATAGGCGTGGGCCAGCTGTACATTCTCCTTTCTGCTTTCTGTAGCCCTTCTGGTGAAGAAAGCCAGCCTCTTCTGCTCTGCTCACGGAGATGCTCACTCTGTCTTGTAAAATGATGGGCTGCACAATCCATCAAGATCTCCGAACTAAATAAGCTGTAGTTTTGTTTTGAAAACAGCCAAAGTTTTTGTTTTGTTTTTACAACAAAGTTGAACATGAGGTGTTCTCAGTACAGTCGCTGTTTCTGCAGGCCTGCTGGTCTAAGCTGCATCAGCGGGTAGCATGGCAGGGAAGAAAAGCCAGGCTCTGTTTGGGAGGAGCTGGACCTGTGGGTATTTATTACAGGAAGGTGACATGGCGTGGTAGACTTAATAGAGACAGAACCTCCACCAACACAAGCGTTCACCTGAAGACTCCTCCTGATTAAACACTACTCAGTAAGTGTCCGGGCAGCCACACCAACAATTTTGTTCCAAAAGCACCTGTAATTCAGTAACAACAACAAACAATATGTTACAAATATATATGATTATAAGGTAATTCTTTTTTTTTGTGGGTACCGGGGGTCGACCTCAGGACCTCGCGCACCAGTAGGTGCCCGTGCCACTGAGCTATCTCACTGGCCCAAATGTTTCATTTTCTACAAATGTGTAAAGTTTAGCCCTTACAGAACTAAAGTATTAAACAGTACATGGATTCTGCACAATCACCCGTACCATGTACAAAGATTCCCAATGTCTCCAGTTTGTTTTGTTGAGACAGAATCTCATTTAGCCCAGGTTGGCCTGGAACTCTAGATCCTCCTGCTTTAGCCTCCCAAGGGATAGGATCACAGGGTGTGCCACCACACCCAGCTCCTATTTTTGAAAAATTTAAACACCTTAAATACCTGGTACTAAGCTAGTTGCTCCCAGTGGTCACTGTGATTTTAGTTCTGTTCCTTGAATTATAGTTCGAATCTTCTCAGCATCATTTTGTACAGTTGCGTTGCCTGGATCAATCCTAAGCGCAGCTTCGTAATCCTGTAGGCCTACATTCACAGAGAAATGGTGGCAAATACGTACTTTATAAGTAATTAACAAGAATATTTTTATAATAAACATAAGTTTTAAATCAGTTTCCCATCCTCACATATAGTAGTATCCCTAGAAGATTATAGGCATTCTCCTATGATTTAGAAAACAATTAGAATTTCCTTCAGGGTTCACAAAGAAGCAGCTCGCTGGGCATGGTGGTGCATGCCTGTAATCCCAGCACTCAGGAGGCTGAGGCAGGAGGATCACTGCGAGTTTGAGGCCAGCCTGGGATACACAGTGAGTTCAAGGCCAGCCTGAATTACATAGCGAGACCCTACCTCAAAAAAAGAGGCAGCTATTTATTTTACTTACTTTATTTATGGTACTAGGGGTTAAACCCAGCCCTTTCTTTTCTTATTGTGGGACAGGGTTTTGCTGAGTCACAAAATTGCCATGGCTGGGCTGGAATTTGTGATCCTCCTGCCTCAGCCTACCAGAATGTTGGGATTACAGGTGTGCCCCACCATACCTGACTAGCTATTTTAAATTTAAATGCAGAAAAACTAACAGTTTAAATTCATTAAAATACAAACATGCTCAGCAGGTATAGTGGCGCACGCCTGTAATCCCAGCACTAGGGGAACTCAGGCAGGAGGATCGCAGCAAGTTCCAGGCCAGCCTGGGCTACCTAGTGAGGCCCTGTCTCAAAAAACCAAACAACTCGGCTGGGCACGGTGGCACCGCCTGTAATCCCAGCACTAGGGAGGTTGAGACAGGAGGGTCACTGAGTTCAAGGACAGACTGCGCTACAAAAAGAAAAACAAAAATGAACATATTATAGATAGCTAAATTAGGTAGAAATATTCTAGGCAGTCAGAGGGGTAGGCCCTCGAGAGAGTCAGTGCAGAAGAGAACACCTTACAACTGTGGCCGGAGGTATACCTGTTGAAGGCCAGGCCTCATGATAAAGACAGAATGACCAAGCCTACGTGCCTCCCCAAGGGATAAGAGATAACACAACCAATGAAGTCTAGAGAGATGTCAGTCACCTCAGTGGGTGACCAAGACCCTTGCACTCATCCCTGCCTGAAAGGTTCTTTGTTCTTTCCAGGTGCACTTGCTACCTGACTTGCTTCCCCATTGGACCAGTATTACCTAGCTGGCTATACTTGTACTTTATTGGTTGATCACAGCTTTAACCCATGTTGTACTCACCTTGTGATTTAGCTCTATAAAACTCCCTCCAGAAAGTGGGCTCATTGCCAACCCACTTGGGACCCCTCCTGCCTCTCAGGGGCTGTCTCTCCCTCTCAATTAATATTTCCTACTCTTAATCTCTGTTGTTCCTTAGAATTCATTCTTTAATGTTGGGGAACATGAACTTGGTGTATCTGACATCCAGCAGGTTGGGAGTTATAATATTTCCCCTGTATCACCTGGAGGTCCTCTATCATTTCCTATATCGAACAGACTCAAACTTACACATCTAAAGAATACTTTTAATCACCTCAATGAAAAAGCAATTTAGAAATTCTGGGTATTTGAGAGAGTGCTGGGGATTGAACCCAGGACCCAGTACGTGATAGGCATGTGGCCTGCCACTGAGCATCCCTTCGGCCAGGAAGTCGAGATCTTTAACCAGTTTTGTAGATTCACTCCACACCTTCTAATCATAGACTGGTAAGCTTTTTTTTCTGTAGTTATGTACAGAATTCTTTTGAGGAAGTTTGGATAAAAAGAAAAGTATTGTGGACTTTGCTAAAAACAAGTAACTGCATCTCTATTTGTACCCAAAAAGCCACTGACACATTTTCTATGGGAGTAAGGAGACTGAGTTCTGGTCCCAAGAGATACTGACCTGCCCTCCCTTTCAGACAAATCCTTCTCTGCAAGCCTCATGTTCTCATCTCTAAAACGAAGGCTCCCTGTAGCTCAAAAAAAAAAAAAAAAAAAAACCCACAAAAAACAAAAACTATCATATCTTCCCTCCTTTTCTTTTTGGTTCTGTTTCATTTTGGTTTTTGTGTGTGGGTGTGTGTATTTTTGAGACAGGGTTTCACTATGTAGTCCCAGCTGGCCTTGAACTCACTATGTAGCCTAGGCTGGCCTTGAACTGCTGGTGATCCTCCTGCCTCAGCCTCCAAAGGGATTTCAGGGGTGTGCCTCCATCCCAGCTGAATTTATTTATTATTTATTTATTTATTTATGGGGTGCTGGGGACTGAATGCGTGGCTTGAACATGGTAGGCATGTGCTTTACCACTGAGCTATATCCCTAGTCCTACAATAAATTTTTAACATACAATTCTGGCTGGGCGTGGTGGCACACACCTGTAATCCTAGGTGGTCCCAGCACTGTAGGAGGCTGAGGCAGGAAGATCACAATTTCAAGTCCAGCCTGGGCAACTTATAGAGACCCCGTCTCAAAATTTAAACAGGCTGGGGATGTAGCTCAGTGCAAAGGCCTTGGCTTCAATTCCCAGTACCACAATCAATCAATCGATACAATTTTAAAAGCTATTTGTATTTTCTGATACATTTCTAAGAATAAATCAAATGCTAAAATTATAAAATCACAAAGTCCTAAAAGTGACAATCTGAAACAATCCCAATGACATTTTTTTCCAGTGTACAACTTGCAAGCAGGAACATTTCTATCACTTTCTTACCCTCAACATACAGTTCCAGTTGGCAGAATGCTGTTCCACGTCGGACATGTGCTTTCATTCTTGCATCTGCATTGTCCACAACAGGCGGGGTCAGCAGTCCCAAAGCCTTGCAAACGTAAGTACACATGTCATTCACAAGGGGAAAGCACAGCTGCCACTGGGTTGTGTTCTGGGTTTCCGTTGGTTGGTCTGTTTCTCAGTACTGGGGGTTGAACCCAGGGCCTTGGCACTGAGCTACATCCCCTGCCCTTCTTTTTCATTTTGAGACAGAAGTGTGCCACTGCACCCAGCTATAGCTTCCAAATTTAAATGTAAGAAAGAACATAGTTTAAAAAAAAAAATCTCAGGCCCTCTTCTGTGTAAGTTTTGGTTTAGGTGGTGCAGGAATTTATCAAAAATATATATTTACGTTGAACAATTTAAGGAATTGTTTGGTTCCTGTATGAGCTTTGTAACGGCCCGAGGTACAATCTGGCTGACCATCTGAAGTCTCAGATTTGCCTTAACCAACAGGAATGATTATATAGCATTGCAGTCTTTGTTTGCAGATTGGATGGTCAGTTTATTCATTCATTCATTCAGTAAATATTTGTGCACAAAATTTTACTGGCCAAAGGAAAACTGGGTTAAATAATATTACGAGATCCAGCCAGGCCTGGTGGCACACACCTGTAATCCTAGCAATCGGGAGGCTGAGGCAGGAGGAGAATCATGAGTTCAAGGCCAGCCTGGACTACATAGCAAGTCCCTGTCTCAGAAACAAAACAACCCCCCCAAAAGAAAAGGCTGTAGTTATCTAAGACATTTCTATGATGATAATAATAATAATAATCTTATTTTTTTCAGTGGCCCAAGCATGCCGGGCAAGCACTGTACCACTGAGTTCAGCCTGCAGTCTCTCCAAGAAATACTATAGGGGCAACCATGACAGAGTAACTGGCCCTGAGAATTAGAAACGATTATAGAGAGAGTGCCTTTTACTCTGCAAGTGGCAGAGATAACAAGGGAATGCCACACATTTCTCCTTGTCCTGAAAAGCTCTGATAATAACAAGGGTGAGGACAGCTGACAACCATTTGCTAATTTCCTCGTAAACTTCAACTGTTGGGAAAGGTACTGCAGTATGGTGATGGTGGTGTCTCATCTAATTTGAAGTCTCAAACAGACACCAGTTCTTAGTCCATTGAAGAAAAAAACACTAACAGCTGGGCATGGTGGCACACGTTTGTAATCCCAGAACTGGGGAGGCTGAGGCAGGAGGATCGCTGCAAGTTTGAGGCCAGCCTGGGCTACATAGTGAGTTCAAGGCCAGCCTAAACTGCATAGTGAGACCCTGTCTCAAAAAAAAAAAAAAAAAAGAAAGAAAACAAAGGAAAGAAAAGCAATAAGAAGATATTATAGGGGCAAAAGGGGAGCTACTGGTGGAGAACTTGCATAGCATCATGAGGCCTTGGGTTCAGCCCCCAGCACCACCAAATAAATAAATTCACTTTTTATCTGGGTCTGGTGGCACACACCTGTAATCCCAGCACTCTAGAAGCTGAGGCAGGAGGCTCCCCAAGAGTTCAGGCCAGCCTGGGCTACAGAGTGAGTTTAAGGCCAATGTGAACTACATAGTGAGACCCTGTCTCAAAAAGCAAACAAAAAAAGATGCAATAAAGTAAATTAATTGTTTAAATCCTTGCATCTCCACTGTTTGAATTTAAGAGAAAAAGAAAAAACCAGGGCCTCACACATGCTAAGCACTCTACTACCAAGCTATATCCCAGGCTCAGAGCATCATTTAAACCAATAAATACAGGATAAGAATTTGAAAGCATCAGGGCAACCCATTTGGGACCCCTCCTGTGTCTCAGGAGCTATCCCTATTCCCCATTCATTTTGTCCAATAAATTTTCCTACTCTAAAAAAAATTTTTTTAAAGCATCATATACAAATAAATAGATATGAATATACCGTTGAAGAATCTTCAATGGCCTTGTGCAAGTTTTTCAGTTTCAGGTGGCAAGCAGCCCGATTCAGATATAGTACTGGGATCTCCTTGTTCAGTCTTATGGCTAAATTGTACGCATTAATCGCGGCCAGGTAGTTTTCCGTTGCAAACAATTTGCTAAGGAGACAAAACCAGGCAAGGCACTGTAACAGAGATGCAAACAGAGACGCAGAACCTCTCAGGGAGGTGGGGCCAGCATCCAGGCCGTCTACACCTCCCTCCACCCAGGTTCCATCCTCCTGGCTACACAGCTCAGTCATGCGTGACCTTGGCTGTCACACGGAAGGAAGCTGCAGGCCAGGGGATGACACGCTGCAGAGACCTCTGCCCCTGCTGGACGCAATCAAAGACGGCGCCTGCCCAGACTCCAGCGCTGACCCGGGAGAAGCTGCAGGTAGGAAAGCTGACCGGTGAGTGCAAAGGAATGAAGGGCACAGAAGAGCCCTGAAGGACAGTGGCCCGGCACCAGGAGGGCTCAGGACAGGAGGAGGAGGAGGAGCAGCGCAGGGGCAGGGGCAGGGGGGGAGGGGGAGGGGAGGAGGGAAGAGCGTCGGGTGGGATGTTAGCACTGTGGGTGCCCCAGAGGGCAGGGCGGACAGGACTCGGCAGTCCACAGTGGGCCGTGGGTGGGCCTGGCGCCTCCTGACCTCATAGCCTGCTGCTCCATGCGAGTTCATTCTGTGATGTTCACACCAGGACAAAACTGCCAGTGCCTGGCCTGGTGGCGCAAGCCTGTAATTCCAGCACTCGGGAGGCCGAGGCAGGAGGATCGCTGTGAGTTTGAGGCCGGTCTGGGCTACAAACTGAGTTCAAGGCCAGCCTGGACTACAAAGCAAGACCGTGTCACAAGACAAAACAAAACAAAACAAAACAAAACACAACACTAATGATGCATCTCAAGGTCCTAGAAAAACATGAGCAGTTCAAATCTGAAATTAATGGAAAAAAGTTATAAAGATGAGAACAGAAATTAATGAAATTGAGACTAAAAAACACAAAGGATCAATGAATCGAAGAGTTGGTTCTCTGAAAGGCTGGAAAGGGAGCCGGGACGCCAGGCAGGGAAGGGGAAGTAGAAAGATGGAGATGCCTGTGTGCACGCACAGCTCTAGCGCAGGGGAGGCGTTTACTGCGCATCCCAACAGTGCACCAACGAGAGAAGGGAATGAGGCGGTCCTCACAAAGGAAGAGGGGTCAGGAGGGTGCCGAGGGGCCAGGGACCAAGGCTCACTGGGAACGCAAGGGTCTCCCAGCCCTCCAGGGGCGCAGCCCACCCGCTGAGCCGGACTCTCTGGGCTTCCGACGCGGAGCTCTGCACTAATGCCTCTGTGCTGATTTATGCCACAAAGAGACTTTGTTACCGAGGCAAGAAGATGTTTAAAAAGCGCTTATAATGAGATATCGATAAAAATCCACAGATGCTTCAAAACTATGAGCTCGAATTGCCACTCAGAATGCATCAGAATTCACAGCTTATGATAACTGTTTTATTTTATTTTTTATTTTTTTGTGGGTACCGAGGGTCGACCTCAGGACCTCGCATGCCAGCAGGTGCCCGTGCCACTGAGTGATATCACCGGCCCTTTTCGTGTATGTGGGTTCTGGGAGTCGAACTCGGGCCCTCGTGCTTGCCAGGTAGGCGCTTACACCACTGAGCCATCTCACTGGCCCAATAACTGTTTTAAAATATTCACACTTAAGCTAGGTGTGGTGATGCACACCTGTAATCCCAGCACTCAGGAGGCTGAGGCAGGAGAATCACTGAGTTCAAGGCCAGCCTGGGCTACATAGCAAGACCTGTCTCAAACAAAGAAAAAATCACAGAGCAATAAATAAATAAAATGACAGCTTGGATATTAAAAAAAAAAGATAGTTTATGAGATAACTTGGCAATCTTTTTAAATAGATATGAATAATAAAGCTCTAGTATTAAAAACACCTGTTTCTAAGGGACAGCTCAGGAAGGATTCATGTTAAATACAAAAGTGATTTTAAAAGATTTTTAGTGAGCATGCCAAACGATGTGATTTTCTTCACTTTTATGACATTCTATTACTGTCCTTTTTAGTATGGAAGTTTTGTTGTCTGACCCCTCGCTCCTAGGACCTGACTGCTTGCTCACAGGACCTGACCACTTGCTCGTACGACCTGACCACTTGTAGGACCTGACCACTTGCTTGGAGGACTTGACCACTCACTCACAGGACCTGACCACTCGCTCATGACCACTCGCTCATAGGACCTGACTGCTCGCTCAAGGACTGGACCACTCGCTCATGACCACTCGCTTATAGGACCAGACCACTCACTCAAGGACTGGACCACTCGCTCATGGACCTGACCGCTCACTCATAGGACCTGACCACTCATAGGACCTGACCGCTCGCTCATGGACCTGACCACTCGCAGGACCTGACCACTCACTCATAGACCTGACCACACACTCATGGACCTGACCACTCATAGGACCTGACCGCTCACTCACGGACCTGACCACTCGCTCATGACCACTCGCTTATAGGACCAGACCACTCACTCAAGGACCTGACCGCTCGCTCATGGACCTGACCGCTCGCTCATGGACCTGACCACTCATAGGACCTGACCACACGCTCATGGACCTGACCACTCGCTCATGGACCTGACCGCTTGCTCATGGACCTGACCACTCATAGGACCTGACCGCTCACTCATGGACCTGACCGCTCGCTCATGGACCTGACCGCTCGCTCATGGACCTGACTGCTCGCTCATGGACCTGACCACTCATAGGACCGGACCGCGCACTCATGGACCTGACCACTCGCTCATGGACCTGACCGCTTGCTCATGGACCTGACCGCTCGCTCATGGACCTGACCACTCGCTCATGGACCTGACCACACATAGGACCTGACCGCGCACTCATGGACCTGACCACTCGCTCATGGACCTGACCGCTCGCTCATGGACCTGACCGCTCGCTCATGGACCTGACCACTCATAGGACCTGACCGCGCACTCATGGACCTGACCACTCGCTCATGGACCTGACCGCTTGCTCATGGACCTGACCGCTCGCTCATGGACCTGACCGCTCGCTCATGGACCTGACCACACATAGGACCCGACCGCGCACTCATGGACCTGACCACTCGCTCATGGACCTGACCGCTCGCTCATGGACCTGACCGCTCGCTCATGGACCTGACCGCTCGCTCATGGACCTGACCACTCATAGGACTTGACCGCTCGCTCATGGACCTGACCGCTCGCTCATGGACCTGACCACTCATAGGACCTGACCGCGCACTCATGGACCTGACCACTCGCTCATGGACCTGACCGCTCGCTCATGGACCTGACCGCTCGCTCATGGACCTGACCACTCATAGGACCTGACCGCTCACTCATGGACCTGACCGCTCGCTCATGGACCTGACCGCTCGCTCATGGACCTGACCACCCATAGGACCTGACCGCTCGCTCATGGACCTGACCGCTCGCTCATGGACCTGACCGCTCGCTCATGGACCTGACCGCTCGCTCATGGACCTGACCACTCATAGGACCTGACCGCTCACTCATGGACCTGACCGCTCGCTCATGGACCTGACCGCTCGCTCATGGACCTGACCACCCATAGGACCTGACCGCTCGCTCATGGACCTGACCGCTCGCTCATGGACCTGACCGCTCACTCATAGGACCTGACCGCTCACTCATAGGACCTGACCACTCGCTCAAGGACCTGACCGCTCGGTCATGGACCGGACCGCTTGCTCATGGACCTGACCACTCACAGGACCTGACCACTTGCTCATGGACCTGACTGCTCGCTCATGGACCTGACCGCTCGCTCATGGACCTGACCACTCATAGGACCTGACCGCTCACTCGTGGACCTGACCGCTCGCTCATGGACCCGACCGCTCGCTCATAGGACCTGACCATTCATAGGACCTGACCGCTCGCTTGTGGACCTGACCGCTCGCTCATGGACCTGACCGCTCGCTCATAGGACCTGACCATTCATAGGACCTGACCGCTCGCTTGTGGACCTGACCGCTCGCTCGTGGACCTGACCACTCATAGGACCTGACCACTCACTCATGGACCTGACCGCTCGCTCATAGGACCTGACCACTCATAGGACCTGACCGCTCGCTCATAGGACCTGACCACTCATAGGACCTGACTGCGCACTCATGGACCTGACCACTCGCTCATGGACCTGACCGCTCGCTCATGGACCTGACCGCTCGCTCATGGACCTGACCACTCATAGGACCTGACCGCTCACTCATGGACCTGACTGCTCGCTCATGGACCTGACCGCTCGCTCATGGACCTGACCACTCATAGGACCTGACCGCTCACTCGTGGACCTGACCGCTCACTCATGGACCTGACCGCTCGCTCATAGGACCTGACCATTCATAGGACCTGACCGCTCGCTTGTGGACCTGACCGCTCGCTCGTGGACCTGACCACTCATAGGACCTGACCACTCACTCATGGACCTGACCGCTCACTCATAGGACCTGACCGCTTGCTCATAGGACCTGACCACTCATAGGACCTGACCGCTCGCTCATGGACCTGACCACTCGCTCATAGGACCTGACCACTCATAGGACCTGACCGCTCGCTCATAGGACCTGACCACTCATAGGACCTGACTGCGCACTCATGGACCTGACCACTCGCTCATGGACCTGACCGCTCGCTCATGGACCTGACCGCTCGCTCATAGGACCTGACCATTCATAGGACCTGACCGCTCGCTTGTGGACCTGACCGCTCGCTCGTGGACCTGACCACTCATAGGACCTGACCACTCACTCATGGACCTGACCGCTCGCTCATAGGACCTGACCACTCATAGGACCTGACCGCTCGCTCATAGGACCTGACCACTCATAGGACCTGACTGCGCACTCATGGACCTGACCGCTCGCTCATGGACCTGACCGCTCGCTCATGGACCTGACCGCTCGCTCATGGACCTGACCACTCATAGGACCTGACCGCTCACTCATGGACCTGACTGCTCGCTCATGGACCTGACCGCTCGCTCATGGACCTGACCACTCATAGGACCTGACCGCTCACTCGTGGACCTGACCGCTCACTCATGGACCTGACCGCTCGCTCATAGGACCTGACCATTCATAGGACCTGACCGCTCGCTTGTGGACCTGACCGCTCGCTCGTGGACCTGACCACTCATAGGACCTGACCACTCACTCATGGACCTGACCGCTCACTCATAGGACCTGACCGCTTGCTCATAGGACCTGACCACTCATAGGACCTGACCGCTCGCTCATGGACCTGACCACTCGCTCATAGGACCTGACCGCTCGCTCATGGACCTGACCACTCGCTCATGGGACCTGACCACTCACTCATGACCACTCACTCATAGGACTTGACCACTTGCTCACAGGACCTGACCACTGGTACGACCTGACCACTCACTCGCAGGACCTGCCACTGACAATGCCACACACGCAAGCACAGCACTTGAACCCTGGCAGTATGGGATCCGTACTGATCTCTACACCACTTACAAACCACCTGGCCGGAGTTCAAATAACTTACTTTCCTTTTTCCCTCAGCCACTCTGGGTTCTTCTCTTCTTCTTTTAAATCGCAAAATTCAGGAGCATCAGTGTTCATGGCTCTTCGTGCCTGGGCCTGCTTGTGCAGCCACTGAAATGAGGTTGGAGTCTTATGAAACACACTGTCTTGGTTCATTTAGTGTTGTTCTAATAAAATCCTGAGCCTGGTGCCTCGTGGGATCTTGAGACAGGGTCTCACTATGTAGTCAGGCTAGCCCTGAACTTACTGTGTAGCCCAGGCTGGCCTCAAACTCGCAGCGATCCTCCTGCCTCAGCCACCCAAATGCTGGGATTACAGATGTGCTTTACCATGCCCGGCTCCCATCTCAAGTTTATAAATATAGACAATGATGTATCTGATAAAATAAATGCCACATGCAATAGTTTATCTCTTTGAACAAGCAACAATATTTTATATTAAACCACTGTTCTCTCAACAGTATTCTGAGCCAGGCTGTAGTAGTAGTGCACACCTATAATCCCAGCACTCGGGAGGCTGAGGCAGGAGAATCACCGTGAGTTTGAGGCCAGCCTAAATGGCATAGTGAGACCCTGTCTCAATAAAAAAATAGTATTCTGAACCAAGAAACCTACAAAATGCATTTTCTCATGAGAAAATACTGAAATATATCCATGACATAGTATCTCTAGTGTAACAAACGCTTAAATTTGAAACCAGCACTCCTTTCAGCCCATGAAGCGAAGTGAGCGCCACTGGGCAGCAGCCTCACCTCCTCCTCCTGGGCTGCCTGGGACTCGCGCAGGGCCGTGGGGAACACACGCGGGGTGAAGCTGACTGCAATGCTGCCGGCCGGGCGGGGCGCGGGGACGCGGTCCTCCAGATCCTCAGGAAATATGCTTTCTGAGTCTCTTCCTTTTTAAAAACATGGCAGCAATAAGTACTGAACTTCTCATTTTCTAGTTAACAAACTGACTTTAAATAATTACAACCTGAAGATACCTTCTGCAATAAGCAATATAAAATTCATCACTGATGATATGGCAGCTAATCTATTCTCTTTTTCTTGAGTTTGACAAAATATATTGGTTATTTTAGTAAAGACATTCATCTCAGTTGTTTTCCTCTCCTCATCTTGACCTTAGATTAATATTTCATTTGGGTCAAGAAAAGAATATGGGGGCCGGTGAGATAGCTCAGCGGCATAAGCGCCTGCCTGGCAAGCACGAGGTCCTGAGTTCAACTCCCAGTACCCACATATGAAAAAAGGGCCGGTGATATCGCTCAGCGGCATGGGCATCTGCTGGTGCGCGAGGTCCTGAGGTCGACGCCCGGTACCCACAAAAAAAAAAAGAAAGAAAAGAAAAGAATATGAGGCTGGGGCCAGTGAGATGGCTCAGCGGCGTAAGTGCCTGCCTTGCAAGCGTGAGGGCCCGAGTTCGACTCCCGGATCCCACATACGAAAAAGGGGCCGGTGATATCGCTCAGCGGCACGGGCGCCTGCTGGCGCGCGAGGTCCTGAGGTCGACCCCCCGGTACCCACAAAAAAAAAAAAAAAAAAAGAATATGAGGCTGGGTATGGTGGTGCACAACTGTAATCCTAGCACTTGGGAGGCTGAGGCAGGAGGACTGCAGCCAAGTTTGAGGCCAGCCTGTACTAATAGTGAGTTCAGGGCCAGCCTGCACTACATAGCAATAGCCTGTCTCAGAAAAAAAAAAAAAAAAGAGGAAAAACGAAAAGAAGATGTAAAAGAGAAATTTTTTTTTTGGTCCTGGGCAGGGGCTGAGCTTTGCCACTGTCAGGATAGAGCTAATTTGAGCAGACACAGGACAGCAAGAACTAACCCTTCCGTGAAGGGGTGGATGGAAGGAGCACTAAGCCAAAGGAAGAGGAGAAGTGAATAATCTATATGAATAAAACTTTACAAAACCAAAACAACAAGAAAACCCCCACAAAAGTACTGAAAGTACGGTACACAGATATAAAGACAAATATCAAAACTGGTGAAAAAGATTTGCAAGAAAGTAATATCCAGGGCCGGTGAGATGGCTCAGCGGCGTAAGCGCCTGCCTTGCAAGCACAAAGGCCCGAGTTCGACTCCCGGATCCCACATACGAAAAAGGGGCCGGTGATTTCGCTCAGCAGCATGGGTGCCTGTTGGCGCGCGAGGTCCTGAGGTCGTCCCCCCGGTACCCACAAAAAAAAAAAAAAAAAAAAAAAAAACTTCAGAGCTGGACAATTTTAGTGGCAATTTTACTAAATTTTCAAGCAACATATATTTCACATCTAACCAAATTATTTCAAAAAAATAGGGCCGGTGAGATGGCTCAGCGGTGTAAGCGCCTGCCTGGCAAGCGCAAGGGCCCGAGTGCGACTCCCGGATCCCACATACGAAAAAGGGGCCGGTGATATCGCTCAGCGGCACGGGCGCCTGCTGGCGCGCGAGGTCCTGAGGTCGACCCCCGGTACCCACAAAAAAAAAAAAACAAAAAAAACTAGCCTTATCATCTGTGGTGCTAGTGCGGTTTGGTGTCGACTCTACAAGGACAGTAGGAAAAGACAAGAATCAGTAAACGTCAATGTGCAGATAAATGCGGAGCTCATTTATAAAACATTAACGAATTAAGTTCAGCTGTATACAAACCAACACGACCAAGAAGCAATTATCACACTCGGAGATACAAGAATGGTTCTGTAGGGGGCCAGTGAGATAGCTCAGCGGCATAAGCGCCTGCCTGGCAAGCGCGAGGTCCTCAGTTCGACTCCAGGTACCCACCAAAAAAAAAAAAAAAAAAAAAAACAAAGAATGGTTCTCTAAGAAAAATCTGTTAATGTCCTACACCAAATCCATTAAATAAAAGAGGGCAAGCACTTTGGCAGGCTGCATGAGGAGGACTGCAAGTTTGTGGCCAGAGTGGCTTTGTGAATCCCTATCTAAAAAAAAAAAGCCAGAAAGGCTACGGGTGTGGCTCAGTTCCCTGTAATGCAAAAAAACAAAAGAGACCAGAGGAAAATAATTACAGCGAGTGCTGGGATGACCCACAGTTCTCACTCACTACCCAGAGCATCGGTCACACACACTCCGAGCTGCTCCAGAGCGCTGCGCAGGCGCGTCCACGCCGGTCACTGCAGACACGAGCCGCAGGGCAGCGGACCTCCGCGCCCTTCCTCTGCGGTGCCCTGAGGGTCTGTCCTCAGCCCTGCAGTCTGAGGGTCCTAAGCAGGCCCGCCTCTCCTCCCCAGCGCTGAGCCCAAGGAGAGGCGGCCAGGATGGGCTTGCTCTTCACAGGTGGACACCTGCCCGGTGCGCACAAGGCCCTGGGCGCCAGCCCAGCCACAAAAACTAATCAAAGAACCTGGTCGGCCCTTTCTGACAGTGCGAAACAAAACTAAACCGTGTGCTTGGGCCAAGGGTGCTGGTGCACGGCTGTAACCCCAGCCCTGCAAAGGCTGAGGCAGGAGGACTTCTATCAAATAATAACAATTCCAGACCAGCCTGAACTTCTACCAAATAACAATAATAACAATAATAATGAAGTAGAACAAAACATGTGCTTACAGTGAATCTTCGCACCTACTACACTAGACATGATGCACTCTTTCGGTATAGAAACTCATTTATTTAAATTCTAGGCATATGCTGGGCATGGCGGTACATGCCTATAATCCCAGCATTCGGGAGGCTGAGGCAGGAAGATTACAGCAAGTCAGAAGCCAGCCTGGGCTATGTAGTAAGTTAAAGGTCAGCCTCAACTATGATCTACATAGCAAGTCCCTGTCTCAAAAAGCCAAAATTAATAAATAAATATATTTCTAGATTTTATTTATTTATTTTGGGTTTTTTGAGACAGGGTCTCGCTATGTAGCCCAGGCTGACGTTGAACTCAAAGTGATCCCCCTGCCCCAGCCTCCAGAGTGCTGGGATTACAGGCATGCACCACATACCTGGCTCTTCCTAATTTTTTTTATCACATAATTTCTCTTATATGATAAACCCAAACTATAAACTACTTACTTGTTTGTTTGTTTGTTTGTTTGGGACAGGGTCTCACTGTGTAGTTCAGGCTGGCCTTGAACTCACTATGTAGCCCAAACTGACCTCAAATTTGCAGCGATCCTCCTGCCTCAGCTGCCTGAGTGCTAGGATTACAGGAGTGCACTGCCATGCCCAGCCTAAAGTATAAATAATTTAAAAAGCAAAATACAAGACAGATACTAGGCAATGGAGACCTTCTGTAAATGGGAAGGGACAAAAGATGGAGGGAGGGGGAGGACGGAGACAGAGAACAGTTAAGATGTGTTATGTACGTGCGCCAACTCCCCACAGGTAATGTAATCATTGTGCACTGCAGACATGGACTAATAAAAATAATTTTAAAAAGAGACAGTAAACATTCTGAGGCCAGTAGTCTTTGCAGTTTCTCAGAACCACATACAGAAAACAACATATTATCAAAAGTTTAGGAAAAAAACATTTGACAAAAGGGCTGCAATATTTAACAGAGCGGGGAGAAAAAAAAATGCACTCTTAAGTGAGAGGAGTCAGATTTGGTTTCTAAGATGGCAAACAAGATTTGCCTTTCAGATTATTTCTGAAAATTCCTGGTACTGAGCCCAGTTAGCTCTTACTAATCTGGCCAGGCCGTTTGTCTGGTTGATCTACCTATTTGTTGTTTTGTTTTGTTTTGTTTTTTGTTCTGTTCTGTTCCGTTTTGTTTTGTTTGTTTTGAGACAGGTTCTCGCAATGAAGTCCAGGCTGGCCTTGAATCCACCATGTATCCCAGGCTGGCCTCATGGCAATCCTCCTGCCTCAGCCGCCTGAGTGCTGGGATTACAGGTGTGCACCACCGCGCCCCACTAGTGTTTGTTTTATGAAGTTGGGTGTGGCGGTGTTTGCTGCATATATGTTTATAATTATCTCTTCCTATTGAACTGTTCTCTTAACCAATATGTAGTGACTTTCCAGTTTTGGTTTCAAGTTCATTTTATCTGAAAATAAAATAGCTCCCCACGCTTGTTTTTTGAGTTCACATTGCACAGAATACCGTTTTCCATCCTTTGATTTTTAATCTGTGAATTTTGTTTTGGAGTAAATGTGTTTCTTTTATATAGCATGTTGCTGGGTTTTGCTTCTTTTTTTTTTTTTTTTGTGGGTACCGGGGGTCGACCTCAAGACCTCGCGCGCCAACAGGCGCCCGTGCCGCTGAGCGATATCACCGGCCCCTTTTTCGTATGTGGGATCCGGGAGTCGAACTCGGGCCCTCGCGCTTGCCAGGCAGGCGCTTACACCGCTGAGCCATCTCACCGGCCCTGGGTTTTGCTTCTTGACCTGCTCTGCCAATCTGTGTCTTTTGATTGGGGATCTGAGAACATTCACATGGAAGTTATCACAGAAAGGCATTGCCTTGTTCCTGTCACTGTACTACTTTCCTATTGCAGATTTTCTTTTTTCCCCCTTTTGCTTAACTGCTCATCCTGCCTGGAATATTCATTGTATTAGATTTTTTGGCATTGTTGGCATCATTGTCTCTTTCTAGGATATCTTTGAGAATTGTTTGAAGTACTGGTTTGTTGGTTATGAATTTGTTTCTTTTTTTTAAATTTTTATTTTAAAGAGAAAAATAGAACAAAATTTCATAACAAGATAATAGGAGGGTAACAATGGTTAATACATTGCATATTGTTATCTTTAAATTAGTTACTCAGAGTACAAGATATCTGCATTCAATTGTCCAAACAATATTAGTACAAATCTTTCTTTTCGATGAACTAAGAGAAATTAGTAGTATATCTATCTTAACTTTTTTTGTTTGAGACAGGGTCTCAGTTCAGGCTGGCCTCAAATTCATGGCAACCCTCCTGCCTCAGCCTCCCAAGTGCTAGGATTACAGGCATGTACCACCAAGCCTGGCATGGTGGTCATTAATTTCTTAAGGTGCCTTTTTTTTTTATGCGAGTACCAGAAGTCGAACTCAGGACCTCGCGCTTGCCAGGCAGGCGCTTATGCCGCTGAGCTATATCACTGGCCCTCTTAAGGTGCTTTTTGTCATGGAAGTTTCTAGAGAAATTCTGAAGATTTCTCATGTTTCTTTCATTGTGATTTTGTGCGTGCGTGTGTGTGTGTGTGTGTGTGTGTGTGTGTGTGTTTACTGAGGTTTTCAGGTGCTTATAGTGGAAAGACTTTGTTACTAGTGTGGAGATCTCTTTAGATAGTGTCTGCTTTCCAGTAATACATTCTGGACATGGCTAACTACAGACAGGTAGGTTCTGTTTTGTTTTTTTGTTTTTTGATTTTTGTGACAGGGTCCTGCTGTGTAGCTCAGGTTGGCCTCAAACTCATCCTCTTGCCTCAGCCTCCCAAGTGCTGGGATTATAGGTGTGAACCACCACACCCGGCCAGATAGGTTGTTAAATGAGGAATATCTGTATAGGCCTTTGCCTCTGTCCCAAGGTCTAACCACCTCTGTTAAATATGGAGGGGAGGCTGACTTTTGGGGGGAGGCATACCGGGAATCGAATTCAGGACCTCATGCTTGCCAGGCAGGCACTGTGCCACTGAGCTAAATCCCCAGCCTAAGGGTGCCATTTAATTGGCCCAGCACCCAGTTCTCTGGGAATGGGACACAATAGTGTTAATGACACAAAGACAATCTGGATACTGGCATGCAGAGAAAACCTATCGATAGCAACAACTATGCCACCCTGGCAATAGCAACTAAATCAGCAACAATAATAGCATCAAAGACAAACTGGATCTCAACATGCCCTAAGAACCAATCATACCACCCTTAGCCATAAAAAGAATTCTATAATTATAGTGTAAACACTAAGACAAACCAAACATCAGCATAAAGGAAGTATCTACTAAATGAAACAATTATACCTCCACTAATAATAGAAAATAACTCAACAATAGGATAGAGTTAAGTATCTAGAGATTAGTAAAACTTAGTGTTTATATTAGTGAAGATAGAGGGGGTGGGAGTGGGAAAATAAAAAAAAAAATTTGAAAATTAATTAATAGAAGATAAGGAGGAGGAGAGAAAAGTGAGATAAAAGATCCTTCTAAGGAGTAAAAAGAAATTAACAGAATTAGATAAAGGTAATAGAAAAGAAACAAGGGAAAAAAAGAAAAATAAAAAACCCAAGCCCCAGAAAAACCAATGGAGATGACAGAGGGGAAAGAAAAGAAGTAAACAATAAATTCTTCTGTATTTCTGAATAAGTTGTATCTTTTCAGGATCCACAGTTTTGGAATCCTAAAAGTCATGGTTTTGCCTGCCTACCTTCATGGCCTGTGGGTTTGTGAGATGCCCCACCTGTTCCGAAGGCCCCTCTGTTCATTCACCCCAGGCTGTGGCAACCATCCAAGTTGGGACGTGTCCTTACTCACATTGGTAATTGGGGAAAGCAATCAGACCCTTGATCTGTGCCTGATGTAGGCAGCAGGGTGAGGGTTCAAGTAGACCACTGTACTTAATGCCTGCCCTTTCAGACCCAGCCACCTCTGAAAGCCACACATCCTGGGCCTGGCTTCTCACCACTGAGGGCCAGGCCCTGTGTCTTTCCCGACCTGAGTTTAAACTTCTCAGGGAGTCTACGTCTAGCCCATACCTTCTCATGACTATCTCCTGTGGTTGTCTATTACCCAGTCACTGGGAGGATGTTATAGTTTATATCTATGGTTTATATCTAGATGAACCCCCCCCAAAGCTTCATGTGCTTATAGGTAAGGATCTGGAGAGGTGATTGGATCATGGGGGCATGATACTCACCAGTGGATTAGTATACTGGTGAGTTTATAGCTACATGTGATGTTGGGAGATGAAGCCTGGTAGGAGGAGGTGGATTACTGGGAGCGTGGCTGGGAAGGTCTATCTCCTCCTCTCCTCCCTTGATTTTTTTCTCTCAGCTTCCCTGCTGCCATGCCATAAGCCACTTCTCCTCAGCCATGCCCTTCTGCCATGTCACCTTGCCTTGGAGCCAGTCAACTGTGTACTGAAACCTCTACAAATTGTGAGCCAAAATAAACCTTTCCTTCCTTTAAATTGAGGGTGTTGGGTATTGTGTTCCAGTGACAAGTAACTAAGACAGAGGGTAACACTGGGAACTCTAAAGTGAAGTTGTTTTCTAGTTGTTCTGTGGCTCAGTCTTAAATAATCCACCCTTTCCTGAAATGACACCAGGTTAAACCCTCTCCAATATGGCAGGCGCTGCACAGGACTCGGTCTGCAGTTCTAGCCTGCTGTGTGGGAGGGGCCCTTTCTGGGCACAGTCTCCCGACGTTTTTGCAGTTTACAACACCACGAGCTTCTCCGGGACTAGCGCCGCTTGCCCGGGGGTTCCTCCCTGGTGAGCCCGACCCTGCAGGCTTACCTCTTGTCTGCGAAGCAGCTTCTCCCGCTTGGGAGCCGGGTGAGCTTACAGACCGCCTGGTTCTTTTCTCTATGTTGCGGTCCACTGCTCCACTTCCCTGCAGTTTCTAGTTTTCCTGTCAGCTCTCTCCCAATTCCCAGAGTCTATTTCTTCTTTTCTCTTCACCAAGTTGTTATTTTCCAGATGAGGTGTCTGGATTCTGGGCCCTGAGAGGCTGTGTTTTGCTGCTGATCACTACTCTGCCATCTCGGTTCTCCCTACTCAGTTGTTCTGAGTTGTTCTTTTCTGTTTGGTCCTCAGCTCTCTGCCCACATTAAAGATTAAGTATAAAGTCCTGAGTAGAAGTTCTGTGTGCAGGAGCGTGTCCTGCTGCCCGAGGGGTGAATGAGCTGGGCCCTTTCCTGCATGCTGGGGTAGCACCCTGCAGAGGACTCTCCAGGCTGCGCTGCAGGGACCTGGGCTGTGCATGTGTAGAGTGAGTAGATACAGGGACTCGTGCTGGCCATCAGTCTCCAAAGAGAAGCCGTGAGTGCTTCCTTCCGTGAAACGTAAGGGTTCATCCCAGCCATGTGCATACAGGACAAGCAGCATGCACAGGCCTCAGGACGTCCTCTGTGTCAGAAATCCACTGGGATCCTGGAATATACCCCGCAGGAATTGGGCAGACTGCTGTTACCCCAAATAATATTAATATTCTTTGTTTTTTTTTTTTTAATGTGGGTACTGGGAGTTGACCTCAGGACCTCGCACTTGCCAGCGGGCGCTTGTGCCGCTGAGTGATATCACCGGCCCTTTTTTTCCTTTATGTGGGTTCCAGGAGTCGAACTCAGGACCTCGCGCTTGCTGGGCAGGCGCTTATGCCGCTGAGCTATCTTACCGGCCCAATATTAATATTCTACAGTCAGATGAAGTTCACACTCTTAGTCTTAGCTTTCTTTTTTTTTGTTTTCTTTTCTTGAGATAGGGACTCATTCTGTAGCCCAAACTGGCCTTGAACTCTCAATTCTCCTGCCTCAGCCTCTCAAATGCTGGGATCACAGGCTCAACTACCACACCCAGCTCTCTTAGCTCTTTTTTAACATCAGGGTCAAAAGCCAGAAGCAACCCCTATTTGCTAAAGACTACATTTGCTTATAGCACTCATTTTCCTAAATCATATCAGAAAAGGTCTTCTAATAAAATTCCTAGTTTCTCATCTCTAAAAAAATAAACAAACACTCCTGACTCTGCTAGTCCACTCCAGGTCTGTTTGGACCAGAATTAAGCACCATCTTAGTTACTTTTCTCATTTCTGAGACAAATACCTGACACCCAAATTAAGGGAGGAAGGGTATATTTAGCTTACAGTTTGTAGAGGTTTCAGTCCATAATCGGCTTCACAGGTGGGCAACGCAGAAGAGAGCCAGTTCATGGCAAGCAGAAGACAGCAGAAACAACAACCACCTGAACAGCGTCTTTCTGCCAGTTATACTCTATCTAGGCTGCTGGGATTAGGGCACTGTCAAACCAACCAGTGAACTGATCACACACTCTAGATTCAGCCACCTCTGAGAAGCACACCCATGACTGCATGAGGCTTTGGGGGACATCTAGACACAAACCCTAACAAGCACATTCAGACGCGAACACACACGTGCACACACACACACACAAAGATGACACTGGATCCTTGTTCATTGTAATGGGAAAGCGCACTACTCCCTAAAAGAAGACGGATGTAAGTTTCATCTTAGTCTGAGTTGGGTTTCTCACCTAAGTGGATCAAAACACCGAGCAGTATGCAGACAGACTTCCCAAGACAGAAAGCAAGTGCATATGGCTTCACAACAGGACTCGCTTTTCCAGGAAACATTAAATTCGTCATTGGGGCTGGGGATGTAGCTCAGTGGCACAGCGCCTGCCTGGCAAGTGCGAGGTCCTGAGTTTGATTCCTAGTACCAAAAAAAAAAAAAAAATTCATCATTGTACCTTTCACAGCACTGTGTCTAGATGTCGAGCTTCCAGTAAGACTCTGATGTTTTAATTTTCTCCTTTCTTCAAATGGCTTTTCTTGTTGACCTGCTTTCTCTTCTCTCCGAGCTCCCTCTTGTCCTCCAGCATTTCTCTGACATTCCTTCCAGGCTTCCAGTTCTTTAGTTGCTTTTCTCCGTTCATTTTCCTTCATATCTTCTATTTTTTTCCTCTCTTCTTCTTCAATCTGTAAAAATTACAAAGACTAAATTATTTGAAACACATTAAAAAACAACATTTCTTTAAAGAAGGAGCTGGGGAATAACTCAGTGGTAGAGCACTTGCTTAAGATGTGCAAGGCTCTGGGTTCAACACTGTCTTGGTTACTTTTCTCTCGTTGCTGACACAAAATACCTGACACCCAAAGTAGAAGGGGTAAGGTTGATTTAGCTCACAGTTTGTAGAGGTTTCAAGTCATAATTGGTTGGCTCCAAGGCAGGGTGGCTTTGAAGAGGGGGACTGCAGAGGAGAACAGTTCATGGTGGGCAGAAGACAGCAAAAGCAACAAGCAAGGGATCTTAACAGCGTCTTTCTGCCCCTTATATCTTACCCAGGCTACTTAGGGTGGGCAGCACTCACACCTTAATCCTAGTGCCCTTGAGCCTAGCATTGCATGAATCAATTCCAGTGTCACACACTCTAGATCCAGCCACCTCTGAAAAAGCCCCACCTGACCACATGAGGCTTCCGGGAACATCTAGACACAGCCATAACAGATACCTAGCAGCACTGTGAAGGAAGGAAGGAAGAAAGGAAGGAAGGAAAGAAAGAAAGAAGGAAAGAAAAGAAAAGAAAGAAAGAAAGAAAAAGAAAGAAAGAGAAAGGAGAGAGAATGACATTTATTATAGTAATTAAATATTGTTACATCTAACTTTTTTTTTTTTGGAGACAGGGTCTCACTGTGTAGTCCAGGCTAGGCTTGAATTCACTATGTACCACTGACTGGCCTCAAACTTGTGATCCTCCTGCCTCAGCCTCCCCAGTGCTGGGATCATGTAAACTCTTGCTATCACATCTGTAGCAACAGTCATGAACAAAGAGTTAAAGGGAGCTGGGTGTGGTGGCACATGCCTATAATTACAGCACTGTGGGAAGCTGAAGCAAGAGGATAGCAAGTTCAAGACCATTCTAAGCAACTTAGCAGGACTCTGACCAAAAAAAAAAAAAAAAAAAGCCTGGCAATGTAGCTCTGTATGAAGGGGCCAAGGTCAGTTCCCACTGCGAGAACAAAAAGAATGAAAATGTGTGGTGGCGCACACCTGTACTTCCTGCTACTGGGAAATCTATGGCAGGAGGAACATAAGTTCAAAGCCAGCCCAGGCAACTTAGGGAGACCTTGTCTTAAAAAGCTAAAACAGTAGTATGTTGCTCAGTGGTAGAGCATTTCCAGTGCTTCCTTAGGATGCATGAGGACCTAGGTTCAATGCCCAGTACCAAAGATCATCAATTAATTAAAACGGGGAAGGTTAGTGTATTAGTAGGGTGCCCCTTGACTTGAGGGTCACAGAACATAGGGTTTAGTCCCAAATCTACTGTAATTGATAGGTCTTGGGCACCAATTCCTCGAACCTCAATTGACTCAGCTGTAAAGTGTGAGTGGGCACGTGATTAGGACATCTAAGGGCTTGGTGAACAGATAGACAGAATTTCTGACGGTAAAGGTCACTTCTCCCAGAGCTATGTGTCTGTAGCCCTGGAAACACATACGCAAACGTTTACCTGCCTCTGGAGCTCAGGGCTACCTGCCCGTTGTGCCGACCTCATCTGAGGAAGACACAGAGTAGTGGGAGCAGGAAGGATAAGGCAGAGTTTGTCCCTGGTGGAGAGAGCTGAGCTCCAACCCTGCTGCCAACCGTGTGCGCTCCAGTGGTTGGCAATATCACACAAAAAGCTAAATGTCCGAGGATCGGAAGGCAGCATCTCCTACGGGAACAGACGAGTAACTACCGGTACACGTGGCTGACTCTGCACCTGGCTCTCCTGGCAAGGGCAGTTTCTCACCTCTGTCCTCTAGGAAGGAATTTCCTCCAGTGGTCACCACGTTCTGTGCTACCCAGTGCTGCCACCACTGGCCACGTGTAGCTCACTAAGCCCTTCAAATACTTCTGCCGTGACTGACAACAGAAGTTTAAATTTTACTTAAGTTTGATTAGAGAAGATTTAAATTACTTGATGTTTTTGTGGTACTGGAAATTGAACCCAGGACCTCACTTGTGCTGGGCAGCGTTCTACTACCGAGCTACATCTCCAGGCACTTTTTACCTTATTCTGACATAGGGTCTCACTAAATTGCCCAGGCTGGGTTCAAACTTGTGGGATCCTCCCACCTCAGCCTTCTGATAGCTGGGATTACAGGCATGGACCACTGCCTGGCTTACATTTAACAGCACATCTGGAGCGGTTCTAGAACCAGAACAGTGGGAGCCAGGCTCCAGAGGTTGTATTACTTTAGGATACAGACAGTAGAGGTATGAAACCTGCACTGAGGCGGTCTGTAATACCCACATGGCTTAATACTTCCTCTACACAACTTAGTACTCTTAAACTCCTTAAGATTCCTCTTCTGTGGCTGGGCATGGTGGCGCACGCCTGTAATCCAGCACCTGGGCTGGCATAAACTACATAGTGAGACCCTGTCTCAGAAAATATATATATATTCTTCTTCTGTAAGACTATTTTCCTATTGAACTGGGAGGCACTAACATTAAATTTCACAGGATTTTTTTTCTTTTTTTCTTTTTTTTTTGAGACAGGCTCTCACTCTGCATTCCAGGCTGGCCTTAAACTCACTATGTAGCCCAGGCTAACCTTGACCTTGCAGCAATCCTCCTGCCTCAGCCTCCCAGGGTGCTGGGATTACAAGAGTGTGCTACCATGCCCAGCTCACAGGATACTGAATAGGGCCTTCCTGTAGTCCCTGAATTAACTGCTATGGTCTGGGTGTGGTTTGGCCCCATCCTTAGGGTGTGGTGTGAGATGGCAGGACCTAGAAGATATGGCCTAAAAGAGGCATGCTGGTGCACATCCGTAATCCCAGCACCCTGGGAAGCTGCGGCAGGAAGATCGCAAGTTCATAACCAGCCTGAGCAGCTTAGCAATTCAGGGAGAACCTGTCCTAAAAAAGTAAAAGAAAATTTTAAAAGGCTGGGGATGGAGCTCAGTGTGAAGACCCTGGGATCAGCCCCAGTACTGAGTAAATGGCAGCAGGCTCTAGTGGTGAGTCTTTAGGACACTGCCCTCAGAAGGGATGGGGAGGGCTCATCTGGGACACTTGAGCTCGGCATCTTGCAGGTGTGACCCCAGAATCTCTGGCTTCTTGTCTTTGACGGGACCTCTCGCTCCCACAAGTGGCTTCTACCACACTGCCCACCACAGCACCCTTCTCAGAGCTGAGCAGACAGGGATGACTGATCTGGGGCTCTCACTCCCCCAAGTGTTGGCCAGATAAACCTCTTTTCTTTATACCATCACCTAGCTTAGATATTTTGTTTAAGAAAATCAGACTAATGCATACAAATGAGGCTTAAACTAAGCACGAAAGATGATAATCTTACATGTTCTAAATTCAGAGAAGCATCGTGAGCTGCCAACAAGACAGGAGGGGAAGGTGCTGTATGTGGCAATGAACAAGCATTTATATGCTGACAAAAGGGAAGTGATGGCTGGGTGTGGGTGGGGCACACCTGTAATCCCAGCTATTCTGGAGGCTGAGGCAGGAGGACCCAAATTTGAGTCCAGCATGGGCAACTTTGACCCTGTCTCAAAATAAAAGGGCTGGGAATGCAGCTCAGTGGTAGAGCTCTCCTGGGTTCAACCCCCATTACCACCGAGAGGGAGAGAGACCCAGAAAAGTTAGGAAGTTACAAGCTGAAAGAAGAGGACAAATCCCTCCCTCAGTTTAACAGGACGTTGTCTTAGTCACTTTCCTCATTGCTGGGCCACAGCAGCTGACGCCCACAGCTTAGACGAGGAGAGAGTTATTTTGGCTCAGGATTACACCTGTCAGGCAGGAGGGCCTTACAGTTGTAACACAACTACCCACCAAAGTGGGATTTCCCTATGAGTACATGGTACTAGAGTAAGCTACTCAAATTAATTCATTTAAATATCTGAGCACATACTGTTTACTTGGCAATGGCTACAATCAGGATGAAGTCCCAACTATCAACATGAGTGAGGGACAGACAAGCCTTTGTGGGCTCTGTCCCCTTGGGATAATCCTCACATTCATATTTTCCGCATGAATGCTCCTAAACCTCCTTAGCAAATATCAGAATTAGGCTTTCATTCATAAGTGGGTGAATAACTTCATGGTATAGCAGGTACTGTTGCCCCCCAGTCAATTTTTCAGTTTTTTTTTTTTTTTTTGTGGGTACCAGGGGTCGACCTCAGGACCTCGCGCGCCAGCAGGCGCCCGTGCCGCTGAGCGATATCACCGGCCCCTTTTTCGTATGTGGGTTCCGGGAGTCGAACTCGGGCCCTCGCGCTTGCCGGGCAGGCGCTTATGCCGCTGAGCCATCTCACCGGCCCAATTTTTCAGTTTTGTTATACTTACCAATACAGCATATGTACATATATCACTATTTAGCTATTTCTTTAGTTCAGGAAGTGTTTATCTGTTACCATAAATTTTACATTACCTTGCTTTTTAAAAAAATTTTTTGGAGTCTGGTGAGATAGCTCAGCAGCATAAGCACCTGCCTGACAAGCGCGAGGTCCTGAGTTTGACTCCTGGTACCCACATAAATGATAAAAAGGGTGATATCACTCAGTGGCGCAAGCGCGAAGTCCTGAGGTCGACTCCCATACCCACATGAAGAAAAAAAAAATTTAGGAAAATAATGGAAATCGAAAGGCTGATAGTCATGATAATAAAATCAAGAAAAGATGGACATCTTCACGAAAACTAAAAGGGAGACTGGTCAGTAGGCCATGAGTCAAATTCCCGAACACAAGACCATGAGTAGAACACAAGCTGTGCTTCAAAGCCAGGCAGGAGAGATAAAAGAAGCAGAGAATCTTTGAAGCTGTGAACTGGTGATTTTAAAAACATTGTCTGTAAAAATTGGACAGAATAGGGAAAATGATAGATTAGAGCTTGCCCAGGACTAGAGGAAGTAGGGGTGACTATGAAGGGTACTGTGTTTCTTTTTGGGGTGATGAAAACTGTCTAAAATTGACCATGATGAAGTTTGCACAACACTGAATATACTAAAAGTCACTGAGCTATGTATTTTACATCAGATTTTTTTTTTTTTTTTTTTTTTGTTGAGACAGGGTCTCTCCATGTAGTGCAGGCTGGCCTTGAACTCACTTATGTAGCCCAGGCTGGTCTCAAACACACAGTAATCTTCCTGCCTCAGCCTCCCAAGTGCTAGGATTACAGGCGTGTGCCACCACACCCAGCTGAGCTATATGTTTTAAATGGGTGAATTGTATGGCATATGAATTTTACCTCAAACCTACATCGCTGATTAAATCCCTCACCTGAAAGCCTCACCAGTTAAAAAGATACTGTCATTTTCTAGTGTTTCATCTATATTTTTTGCTTTAAACAATTATGTCCTCCTTGCAAGCGCGAGGGCCCGAGTTTGACTCCCGGATCCCACATACGAAAAAGGGGCCGGTGATATCGCTCAGCGGCACGGGTGCCTGTTGGCGCGCGAGGTCCTGAGGTCGACCCCCTGGTACCCACAAAAAACAAACAAACAAACAAAAAAAAAAACAATTATGTCCATTTTTTCTTTTTTTTATGTGGGTACTGGGGGTCGAACTCAGGACCTTGTCCTTGCCAGGCAGGCGCTTATGCCGCTGAACCATCTCACTGGCCCATGTCCATTTTTTTAAGATTAAAAAGAAGTACAACATACCGTAGTAACTTTATGATATGGAATCCCACTAGGCTGACCAGGCTGGCCTGGAACTCCTGCACTCGAGTGATCCTCCTGCCTCAGCCTCAAGAGTAGCTAGGAGTCCAAATACATGACACTATGCCCAGCTTACTATCCAACTTTTACACCCTTGACTTTCACACAGGTTTTCAGTTAAGCAGTAAACAGCCTATAACACAGTACTAAGTCCTACAACCACGTGCCGAGTGCTACAGTGGTTAGAACTATCTTTACATCCTTTACTTTTATCCCCTGGGAAGACTTTCCGACAACCTGCACTTACCTTCATCATGACATTTAATGCATATTTTTGATCTTCCCGTCTTGCTGTAGCTTTCGCTTCTGTAGCCTCTTTTGCTCTCTCTTGTGCTTGTAAAATAGTTTTTTCTCTTATTCTCTGCATCGTCTCTTTGTCAACTAAAATGCAAGGAATATGCTAACTCAGGAGTGCGATGAATTGGTCTGACTTAGGAGAGAACTACTTACCATGTGGGCTATGATGAGATCTCTTTGATGCAACTTCATAAAAAGTGGAAACATATTTTTAATATGGAACTGGCCAAGAAGCTAACATTCAAAGATAAGCAAATTACCGTAATAGCAATGAAGGGGTGGGGAGGGGAACAAGCTAGGGAGGGAACGACAGGGAAGAGGGCAACACAGAGAAGGAAGGACAGGACGGGAGTCGAGGGCATGAGAACACATTTATCCTTCTCTGCTGAGAAACTAAGGCTATTTGCTTGTAAACTTGTTCATAATAAATCATCCTTGTAAGGTCTCCTAAAAGAAGACTGGTGGAGATCACCTGAACTGATTGATCAACTCACCTTCAAAACATAAAATGGTGCTGGCATGGCGGCACACTCTGGGAAGCTGAGGCAGGAAGACTGCACGTTTGAGCCCAGCCTAGGGAATTTAGTAACTAAATGAGACCCTGTTTCAAACTGAAAAAGCAAAATTTAAGAGGGCTGGGTACACAGTTCAGTGAAAAAGCACTGGGTTCAATCCCCAGGGCTAAATAACATGGTAACTTACGCATATGGAGAGGAAAGAGCCAACTAAGGAAAACTGGGGCATATTATATACAGAACATTTTATTTTATTTTATTTTGGTAATGGGGATTGAACCCAGGGCCTTTGCACTGAGCTACATCCCCCCCCTTTTTTTTGTTTTTGAGACAGGGTCTCACTAAGTCGCTAAGCTGCCCAGGTTGGGCTCAAACTTGTGATCCTTCTGCCTCAGCCTCTCAGTGCTGGGATTATAGACATGTGCCTGGATCATGATTATTTTTATATTCACTATAGCTCAATGTTTCCAAAATGCAGCCTGTGAGCCATTACTTTAGAGAAGGAGGTAGCAGATCCTAAGGGAGAATATCTAGCGTTAGGGAGAAAAAAAATGGGAAGGGAAAGAGGAAATCTGGGGGCTCAGGAGAGGCAGGGGTGGGAGACAGGTCAGTCAGGTGAGGGATGAATTGTGGCCAGCACAGGCTCTGAGCCTTTTGTGCACATCAGGCCCTCTGGCAGAGCAGTTAAGCTCCACAGCCCCTCACAATATCGTATTCACTCAGGGTCCTCCTGTGGTGCACTTGGGCTTATGTAAGTGGCAGCAGAAGAGCTGCTCACTGAAGGCAGGCGCTGTGCCTCCTTTTCTAGAATAGCTATGGAAAGGGTTTGGGACCTGCTGCTGGGAAGACACTGCTTTGTAAACTGACTGCTGTGAATGGAAAGCAGCTGCAAAGCAGCAGATGCAAGCAGAGGCCTTTTCTTAGCCCCTTTTAGCTGCCTGAACCTGGATTCTAAAGCACACCACACCACCCTCAGCCGTCACACATCTCCTCCCACGAGCCCCATCTTCTAAAGAGGAAAATAGAGAGTAACTTTTTAGAATTAAATTTCCTGCAACTAGACACTCCCCTGAACAGATTTGTCTTCCTGTCTTCCACCAACACCAGGTACATATTTCCTTTATCTAGCCAACCGTACCCTGAACCCATACATTATCTCAAGCACTTGTTTCCCAAAACTGCTGGCTTGCCCAGAGTTTGAATTTGCATACTTGCAACGTAAATGATGTAGTTTTCCTTGAGGTCAATCAGTAATAATGAGCTAAGATGCAACCAATCAATAACTGCCAAATACTCTGCTTCTGTACTTTTTGCTTGCAAATATAAGCCTTGGGGTACCAAAGATCAGGGCCTGATATTTTGGTGATTGACTGAATCCCTATCAGGCCCATGGACGTAAAATAAATCTGCCTCCAAATCTTGGGTGTTGTTTTGGTGTTTCTGTTTGCTGCTGCACTTCCAGGGACCACTGACTTTTCAGTTCTATTCGCCCAGCTCCCTCCAATACCTGGGCTCAGATGATGCTCCTGCCTCAGCCTCCTGAGTAGCTGGGACTACAGGGTCCTGTCTTCACCCCTGCTGGCATTAACTCTCATCACAGGACAAGATACCAGCGGTCTGGTCCACACCCTAGCAAACGTTGATACAAATGCTCATGGTCTTGTTGCTCTGCCTTCTCTAAACCCCAACCACCCCAGCCGGCCTACATGCCCGCCCTTACTTTCCATTATTAAGAGGTCTACATGAACCTTCAATCTCACCCCTTCGTTTGGACTCACTTTTCCCTGCAACACACTCAAACACATATTTTAATTTGAACACATTTTATTTTTTGAACATATTTTAATAAAAAACACCTACCACCTGACATAGAAAGGGTCTCCCACATGACTGCTTCTTTTTTATACAAGGTGAAGACAATAGCATCATTTCCAATCTTTGCTTTGCTGCTCCCATCGTCTATAGGCGCATAGAGAAATGCCTCAAATAGAAACGGGGGAAAGTTGACCTGTTCAGAGGAAGAAAACAGAGAAAGTTAGCTACGCAAATTAAAGACACTGCCATTAAAAGAAATATGTGCCTGGGCATAGTGGCGCACACCTGTAATCCCAGCACTTGGGAGGCTGAGGCAGGAGGATCGCTGTGAGTTTGAGGCCAGCCTGGACTACATAGTGAGTTCAAGGCCAACCTGCACTACATAAAATGAATGAAAGAAAGAAAGAAAGAAAGAAAGAAAGAAAGAAAGAAAGAAAGAAAGAAAGAAAGATGTGATTAAGACCAAGCTACCTTTCTTTAAGGCCCCTGAAGGTTGCAGAATTTAGCAACACCTATAATCCCAACACTCAGGAGTCTGAGGCAGGAGGACCCCCTCGAGTTCAAGGCCAGTCTGAACTACATAGTGAGACCCTGTCTCAAAAAAAAATCAGCAACACATAGAAGGAAGCCCTGGATAAAAGTAACCTCTGATCCTATAACGTTTGTCTACAGATACAACGTCTCCTATGTGGGATTCTTCTTTATTATTTATTTATATATTTATTTATGTCTGTGGTACTGGGTATTGAACTCAGGACCTTTGTACTGAGCTACATCCCCAAACTTTTTTGAGACAGAGTCTCACTAAGTCACTTAATTGCCCAGGCTGGGCTCCAATTTGTCATCCTCCTGCCTCAGCCTCCCAGAGTACTGGAACTTCAGGGGTGCACCATCACTTCAGGCTTTTTTTTTTTTTTTGTCTCAATAGTCTTTATTTTGATATTAATTTGTTTACACTGTATAACGAGTTACCTGAACTTATCCACATAGTTACTGTTTTATAGATGAAATTGGCTTTACCTAATAAAATATTATATATAATTTATTTAATTAAATATAGTTATATACAAATTTATTTAATCAAAATTATACACAAAGAAATTAGGAGTGTTGCAGTACTTGGTTGCAAATAACTTGCCATCTGATGCTGGGTCAGAAAATGCTACTTCATTTCTGCTGAGGAAACAGCCAAACAGCTGAATGTGAAGCAATTTCTGAGTATTTACCAGTTGTTTCACAACGCACTTTCTTCACTTCAATTTGAAAACTCAGATTCTACTCATGCCACAGACTGCAGGGACACGTGAATACTGCCAGGCTCTCAGACATTCTCCAAAGCCTGAGGGTTCTGGGCCACTGCACTCAGAAAGGACAGTGAGGGCCAGTCTGATGGGCTCTGCCAATAACGTGATGCAATACTGCCCAGCTATAAAGAAAGATAAATTCGAGCCATTTCATAAGAAAATGGAGGCACCTTGCAAACATAATGTTAAGGGAAATAAGTCAGGCACGCAAGCTTATATCTGTATGATTTTTCTCATTTGTATTATCCTTAGTACAAATAAAGACATAAATAAAAGATCGGTAAAAGGAAACAGGGAGGTAGATCTCTGCAAATGGGGAGGGGACACTCCCAACCTTGCTCACCCAATACAAAGAGAAAAGTTTTGGCTTTCTCTGGACATTTGGAAACAACTTGCAGGAAGCTTAATTCATAATCAACAAGTTATTGGACATCAGCTACCTTTCTGATAGCACAACTTGGACCACACGGCAGGGCCAATAGGATCTTTCCATCCCAAAACTCTGCTACTCCCTTGTTCTCTTTTTCAGCGTGTATATTTGATTCTCTCCAGAAATCTGTGATGACACTGGACACGCTGCATTTCATCTTCAGGATGGGAAGCAGTGTAGACCATGCCACAGACTTACACACAATAGTCCCAAAATATTTTGCTCTGCTCTTTTTTGCATTGCCTAAAGACACACTGAAGACAGGATAGAGGAGGGACTCAGGAGAACCCGTGCTCTCACCAAAAGAATGGTCTGAGGGTAAATGCTTACTTTTATCAGCTCTGTAGTCCTGTGAAGGAACTACTGCACCTGATGAATCCCCACACACCACGAAGGCCCTGTTCTCCTCAGCCTTCCACCTCCAGCTTGGCGCTATCAGGGGAAGCCTGAGCCTCGGCTTCCTGAGACCGCTCCCTATTTTTATTTATTATTTTATTTTGGAGAGGAAGTCTCTCTATGTAACCCTGTCTCAGGCTGGCATTATAGGCATGTGCCACTGGAATTGTTTTTTATTTGGTGATTTTGTTTTGTTTGGTTGTGTTTTGTTTTCAGACAGGATGATAGGGCCTCACCATGTAGCACAGGCTAGCTTCAAACTCTAAATCCTCTTGCTTCAGCCTCCTGAGTTCTGGGATTATGGGCAGTTGGAATTCCTTTTTTTTGTTTTGTTTTGTTTTTGTTTTTGATCTCATGGCTTTTTTATAAATATATTTTATTTTATTAATACACACTTGCAGTACATAATGTTTACATTCATCTTAGGGAGTGGCCACATGTGCTTAACATATCTTGATTCTTTTTATTTCCCTTCCCCTCTCCACTCACTCACCGTCCCCTCCCTCTGTCTTAGATCCCCTTTTCCCATTTTCATTATTATTGTTATTTTTTTTTCAAACTTTATTTATTTATTTTTTAAAGACAACAAGTAAACATTCTCATGTATTAACAAACTCAAGCATTAGAGAATGTACAAATACCTTTTGGAGAAAAATATTACTCAGTATATTATTGTTATTTTTTAAAGTTCATGTTTGAGACATATACTGATTACATTCATTATGGGTAGTTGGTAACCTACTATCTGAAATGTTTTTATGACCCCCCTCCCCAGCCTGCGTCTCCTGGTCCCCTTCCCATTTGCAGACATCTACCTCCCTGTTTCCTTTTACCGATCTTTTATTTTGGTCTTTATTTGTACTAAGGATAACACAAATGAGAAAAATCGTACGGATTTAAGCTTGTGTGTCTGACATACTTCCCTTAACATTATGTTTGCAAGGTGCATCCATTTTCTTACGAAATGGCTCGAATTTATCTTTCTTCATAGCCGGGCAATATTCCATCACGTATGAATACCACGTTTTCTTTATCTGTTCATCTGTCGAGGGACACATCGCCTGCTTCCAAGATTTAACTGTTATGAATTGTGGTGCTATAAACACGGGAATGCACGTATCACTGAAACATGATGTCTTCAGCTCTCTGGGGAAGGGAACTCGTGTTTCAAAGTCGGATTAAAACCTAAAGACGATCATCAGCAAGGACGGGCCGCAGTAGACTCCTGGGAGCACGCACCCTCGGGCCAGGGGACTCCAGCTCCTACCTTCAGGTAATTCTCCGTGCAGAACACGTCCGCGTCTCTGGCGCAGACGCCGCGCAGGGGCAGAGACAAGAAGACTGTAGTCGGCGTCTGCTGCCAGCTGTAACTGCTGAGCTGCAGCGGCATCACAACCACGTTGAGGGACTGCGGGCTGGTTGCTGCACAAAACCGCTCGGTTGCTAGGGAAGCTGGTGTCACAACCACATCAGTCTTTCCGGGTCAGCCTGCAGCGCCCTCTACTCCCAGTGTGCCCCGCGCACACCCTCGTCCCCCCCCCCAGACCGCTCCCCGGCTCCCAGCCTGCCCTGCGCACACGTTCGTTACCCTGAGACGATTCCCCGGCTCCCAGCGTGCCCCGCGCGCCCCTGTCAGCCAGTGTAGCGTGGTCCCGCGAGCTTCCAGCTTGAGGTGCGAGCAGAGAGCAGGTGGAAGCTGACGGCGCAGGGTTCCAGCGCGGCGTCTAGAACCCCTGGTGAGGGCCAGGCGAGGAGAACCTGGCCGGCTCCACTGCAGGGCCCGTGGTGTTCCCCGCAGAGCGCCCGGACTGCTGGTGGACTCGGGTCGGAGCAGCCGCGAGGTCGGGGGCGCTGAGGTGAGGCCTCCACCGCCTTCGTGAACAGCCTGAGGCTCTGACACCGACCACCGCGTCCCGTGCGGAAACACATTCTACCTTCGACCCATCTGGTCAGCGGTTAAAATCTGTAGCGATTTATCTGACCTTGAAATTTTTACAAGTTATCTTAAACTCATAAAAACAGAAAAATTGACCGAATTTTTAACAAATTTCATTGCTGTTTTCAAAGTGGTTACAATATCTTCAGGTACTACTATAAACCACGCCGAAAGAAAAACAGTTCATTGTCTGCAGGACCTTACGTTTTCCCAGTCTCTTCAGATTTCAGCCTCACTGCTGTCGTCTGTCTTTGGGACCGGGGCTCACTGTAGTCCCCAGGCGGGCCTAGACCTCAGGAGCCTCCTCCCTCGGCCTCTGAAGCAGCAGGGCTTACAGTCGTGTGCCAGCCGAGCAAGCTCCACTGTCCTCTTCAGCATCCCCTCCAGCGAACACTTGAGCAGGAAACCAGTTTTTGTACTTCTTTGCCACTTTTCACGTTAGGGCAGTATTTGAGGCTGTTTGGAGGCTGCACTGATATACGCGAGGCTGGGTCGTGTGTAAAGAAAGTGTCATTTAGCTCAAAATTTTAGAAGCTAAAAGTCCGAGATCAGGTGGTTGTGTTTGGCCTCTTGTGAGGCCCTCATTCTGAGTGGCATCCCCCACAGAAGCGCGGGAAAGACAGCTCCAAGGCAGGGGTTTAGGGTTAGACTTGATTTCATACCGACCCGCTCTCTCTGGGGCTACCTCACTCCACTAGACCAGCAGCGATCCCTTCTAAGGGCAGGACCTCCAATAAACTGGTTATGGTTTACTCAGCCCACTGCCTGAAGACCTGGGACTTAGTGCTGCCATCCTGGGGATCAGGCTTCCAGCACACCAGACCCTGAGAGGCAAACCACATCCAGACCAAAACAGATGTCTCCATCAGGCATCTTATTAAAACTTCAAAGAATCTACTTCCACTTTACAAGAACTCTTACAACGCATCTGAGGACTATCTTGTATATAACAAACATTTAGTAGTCCAGCAGAGCTCATAAATACATAGATAGTCTGCTACAGCCATACACATATCCCTTTCACACATGGACGTAGCAAAATGACCATATTCATTAATACCCAAAAATAGAACTACTGTATAACCTATTAAAGATCTACATCTCCTATTAACCTGAACAACTTAGTGAGACTCTGTCTCAAAATAAGAATATATAGAGGGCTGGGATGTAGCTCATTGCAAGGCCCTGGGTTCAATCCCCATTACCACACCAAGAAAAAAAAAAAATCGAGAGAGAACATAATATACTCTAGATATTCTTGATATTAAAGTTTTGTCAGACTTACAATATTTGTTTAAACAAAATTATTTTTTCCTTATCCTAGATATTACTAGATATTATGTAGGAGTAATATCAGATTAAGTATGTATAAGAAATGTAGAAAGTTCAGATTAACAATTTTCTTCATGGGAAAACAAATCCGATTTTTTTTTTTTTTTTTTTTTTTTTGGTACCAGGAATCAAAATCAGGACCTTGCACTTGGCAGGAAGGCACTTGTGCCACCGAGCTATACCCTGGCCCAACAAATCCAAATATTAAAATTATTTCTTTATTTTTTGAGACAGGGTGTCACTGTGTAGTTCAGGTTGGTTTTGAACTCACCATGTAGCCCAGGCTGGCCTTGAACTCATGGCAATCCTCCTGCCCCAGCCTCCTGAGTGCTGGGATTACAGGTGTGCACCACCACACCCAGCCAAGTTTTTGTATTTTGTATATTATTCCATACCAATATAACTAGAAAAATATATAGTTTTTTTATACCCAAGTTATCAAGTACATCTTATTTGATTGCATGAAAACAATTTCTTCGTTTTCTTAAATACATTCGTGAGAAAGATTTTTTTTCTTAAAAAGCTACCATAAACCAGCTGTGGTGGATCACACCTATAATCCCAGTATTCTGGGAGGCTGAGGCAGAAGGGTTGCAAGTTCAAACCCAACTGGGCAACTTAGCAAGAGCCTGTCTCAACATAAAATATAAGAAAAGAGCTAGGGATGTAGCTCAGTGTGAAGGCCCTGGGTTCAATCCACAGTACCGCAAAAAATAAAACAAAACCTACCACATTTTTTCAGTTTATTTTTAGAAAATGTTGAAAAAATAGGTTTATTGAAGGGCTTTTTCTTTCTTTTTTTTTGCATTTTTAAAATTTTATTGGTACATTTTAGATATACATAATGATAACATTCATCATAGGGAATTTGTACCTGTACATGATATATCTTACTTCTTCTTTTTTCATTTCCCTTCCCTCCCTTCAATCCCTCTTCCCCTCCTTATATACAAAAGCTTTGTTTCCATTTTTCCTTCTATTCTTTTTTTCTTGAATCTTCTTTCCTTTCTCCCTTGCCCCTCCCTTGTTCACCTTCACATTTGAACATTTTCTTCTGATTTCTTAATATCTACTATGTATTTTGGTCCTTATTTACATTTTCAGTTTCTCATACCAGAGCAACAATGCAGTATTTAAACATGCGTGTCTGATTTATTTCACTTAAGAGTATGGTCTCAAGGTCCATCCATTTAATTAGAAATGTCTCAAGCTTATCATTCTTTATGGCAAATTAGTACTCCACAGTATAAAAAAAATCACATCTTCTTTATCCATTCATCCATTCATTGATGGGCATTTGGGCTGTTTCCAAGATTTAGCTATTACAAACTGTGCTGCTATAAAAATGGGTGTGGATATATTGCTGTGATATGATGCTTTTAATTCTTTCAGGAAGATACCCAGAAGAGGAATAGCTGGGTCAAATGGGACCTCTAGTTTTAGTTTTTTCAAGGAATCTCCGTACTGATTTACACAGTGGTTGCACCAGTCTGCACTCCCACCAACAGTGGAGAAGGGTTTCTTTTTCCCCACAGCCCTGCCAGCATTTATGATTGGTTGATCTCTTGATAATAGCCATTCTTTCTGGAGTGAGATGGAATCTCAGCATTGTTTTAATTTACATCTCTCAAATGACCATGATGTTGAACATTTTTTCATATATTTGTTTGCCATTTCTACTCTTTATCTGAGAAGTGCCTACTCATTACAGACACTCATTTTTAGATTAGGTTTTTACGTTTTGGGGGGAGTCTAATTTTTTTGAGTTCTTTATATATTCTACATATTAGTCCTTTATTTATTTATTTTTTTTGTGGGTACCGGGGGGTCGACCTCAGGACCTCGCGTGCCAGCAGGCGCCCGTGCCGCTGAGCGATATCACCGGCCCCTTTTTCGTATGTGGGATCCGGGAGTCGAACTTGGGCCCTCGCGCTTGCCAGGCAGGCGCTTAAGCCACTGAGCCATCTCACCGGCCCTCCTTTGTCTGAGGAACAACTGTCAACATTTTTTCCCACACTGTGGTTTGTCTCTTCACTCTATTGGTGGTTTATTTTGCTATGCAAAAGCTTTTTAATGAGATGAGATCTCAGTTGTTGATTCTTTGTGATATTTCCTGTGCAATCCAGGTTTTGTTCATAAAGTCTTTGCCTACACCAGTGTCTTCAAGAGTTCTACCTATTCTGTCTTCCAGCAGATTGAGTGTTTCTGTTTCAGTATTTTTTTGGTACTGGAATCAAACTCACGAACTCGTGCTTAGCAGGCAGGTGCTGTGTTTCAATATTTAGATCTTTGATCCATTTCTATTTTAGTTTAGTGTATGGTGAAAGATATGGGTCTACATTTAATTTTAAGCATGTGGAAAGCCAGTTTTTTCAGCACCATTTATTAAAGAGGCTATCTTTCTTCTAGTGAAGGTGTTTGGCTCCTTTTTCAAAGATAAGGTGGCTGAGTGTGTTTGGAGTTGTTTCTGCATCTTCTAATCTGCTCCATTGATCCTCAGGTCTGTTTTTTTGCCAGTACCATGATGGTTTTTTTAAATCACAGTAGCTTTGTAGTATAATTTCAACTCAGGGATTGTGATGTCCCCTGCCTTGCCTTTGTTACCCAGAATTGATTTTGCTATTCTAGGTCTTTTCTGATTCCAAATGAATTTAGGATTGTTTTCTCTAATTCTGTGAGATATGCTATTGGTAGTTTAATCAGGATTGCATTAAAATCTGTATAACAATTTTGGAAGTATAGCCATTTTCACTATATTGTAGCAGCATTAGGTGTTCTCTAAATTTCTTGTAGAATTCAGCAGTGAATCCATCAGGGCCTGGGCTTTCTTTGTTAGTAGGTTTTTAATTACATCTTCAATTTCATTGACTGATACTGGTTTATTTAGAATTGTTATATCTTTTTGACTCACCTTCGGTAATTCATACGTATCTATGAATCTGTCCATTTCTTCCATGTTTTCCATCTTATTAGAATGCAGGTCCTTGAAGTAAGTATTGACAATCTTCTGGTTTTCTGCAGGATCTGCAGTGACTTCACCCTTTTCATTCCTAATTGCATGGATTTGAGTTTTTTCTTTCCTTTTTTTGGATAAGATTGGCTAAGGGTTTGTCAATTTTATTTAATCGTTCAAAGAACCAACTCACTGATTAATCAATTCTTTGTAATGTTTTTGTGGAGGACCACCAGGACAACTCTCCTTGAAAGAGCAGTTGTCTCCATTTTGGCTAAACCTGGCCCTATTTCTGTGTATTGATATGTGCAGAGCTGGCTAAATTTTGTCTTTATCCCCTCAATTGGCTTTAAGCAATGCAAATGGGTCTAGTGGAGGTGTTGATGTGTAGTCTTTAAAGCAATGCCACAGGTCAGTGATGCCCCGCCTATAGCTCCCAAGTAGTATGTGTGAGCTAGGCTGAGAGATGCCACGCTGTTGGTTGAGAAAAGTGGCTATGACTTCTCAGGCCATGAAAATTGCACATCAAAACTGAAGCACTGACCCCAAAACACTAGATACTGCCCCAATCTGTGATGTGCAGATTACTCTTTCTGCATGTCTCTCTCTCAGCATATTGCAGAGGTGATTTCAGGCCTCCTACCTAGCCCAGCTGACAGTACTCATGTACTTCCTGCCACTCTGACTTTCATTCATCCTCAAGCCACTCCCCTCATCACGAATTAATAGAACCTGTGTTCGGCCCTACGTCGAGCCTTTGTTCCAGTTAGCCATTACTCTGACTGGACTTAGGACCCCCTTGGCTCCCCACAACTACCAATATGCCTTAGTGTCTTTATTGTCATCATGCATTGCACTGGAAGTGGTATATTGGAATTAACTTATTAGAATTCCAATAACTTTTCCATGGGATTACTAATGTGGATTTTTATGAACTTCGACAAGGTCCAGAAGGGCTTTCTATAGTTTTCTTAGTCTCCATTGCATTAATTTCTGCTCTGATCTTTATAATTTCCTCCCTTGTACAAACTTTGGGTTGACTTGCTTTTCTTTTCCTAGAAGCTTGAAGTTCAACATTAGCTTGTTTATCTGAGCTTGCTGTTTTTTTGGTATGGGAATTCACCGCTATGAACTTCCCTCATAGGACTGCTTTCGTCACATCCCTTAAGTTCCAGTATGTTGTATTAGCATTATTATTTCTTTAATTTCATCTGTGACCCATTGGTTGTTCAGGAGGGTATTCTTTAATTTCCATGTGTTTATGAATTTCTTCTGGTTTCTTTTCCCATCAATTTCCAATTTCATAGCACTATGGTCTAACAACACGCATGGGATAATTTCAATTCCTTTGCACTTACTATGAGCTACTATGTGTTCTATTCTGGAGAACATCCCATATGCAGCTGAGAAGAATGTGTATTCAGATGTTGTGGGGTGGATCACTCTGTAGATATCTACTAAGTCCATTTGTTCAAAAGTTTGATTCAGTTCTGATATTTGTTTGTTGATTTTTTTGTCTAGATGATCTGTCTAGTGGGATATTGAGGTCCCCCATGACAATTGTATTAGTGATTATTTGATTTTTCGTGTCTGTTAATATTTGTTTTATATAGTGGGTATGCTGGTATTTGGTGCATATATATTTATGATTGTTATCTCTTTCTCTTAGATTGTTTCCTTTACAAGGATGTAGTGGCCTTCTGTCTCTCTGATCAGTCTTGGCTTGAAATCCACTTTGTCTGCAAATAGAATAGCTACCTTTGCTTTTTTTTTTTTTTTTGTGGGTACCAGGGGGACGACCTCAGGACCTCGCGCGCCAACAGGCACCCGTGCCACTGAGCGATATCACCGGCCCCTTTTTCGTATGTGGGTTCCGGGAGTCGAACTCGGGCCCTCGCGCTTGCAAGGCAGGCGCTTACGCCGCTGAGCCATCTCACCGGCCCCTACCTTTGCTTTTTTCTGTTGCATGGAGTATTGTCTTCCATCCTTTGACTTTCAGTCTATGAATTTGTTTTTTAATTAAATGTGTTTCTTTTAGGAAGTATATTGTTGGATCTTGTTTGTTGGTCCATTTTGCCAGTCTGTTTTTTTTTTTTTTTGTACCAGAAATCGAACTCAGGACCTTATGCTTGCCAGGCAGGCACTTGTGCCACTGAGCTATATTCCTGGCTCCAGTCTGTTTCTTTTGATTGGTGAATTGAAACCATTTACATTGATATTTGTAACTGATATGTGTTGACTTATCCTTATCATGTTATTTTCCATGTTTTGGTTCCTTTTTTTACCCTCTTGCTTTAATTGCTTGCCTTTCCTGGTAGATTCATTCTGTTGGAGCTCATGGAGCTGTAGTCCTCATTATTTCTTTCTAGAATGTCCTTCAGAACATTTTGGAGTGCTGGTTTGGTTGTCATGAATTTCTTCAGGTGTTCTTTGTCATGAAAATATCTTATTTTTCGTCAATTTTGAAAGATAGTTTTGCAAGGTACATCAATTTGGATTGAAGGTTATTTTCTTTTAGGGCTTGAAGTTCTTCACTCCAAGTTCTCCTTTGTTGGGAGCAGCTGAGCTAGTGATCGTTCACACATGCGGAGCTGAGAGCACGAAATGCCTGAGGAACACCCTGAGGGCAAGGAGCATCCCATGCAAACAGGTGTTCCAGCCCCAAGAACACGGGGCATAAGAGGTGAGCTAGTTAAGCAAAGGGGTGTCACATGACAAATGTATAAATAAACGTGCTGCAGTCGTTCCTTTCCTCCCATCCAGAGAGAGGGCTCCACCTAACCTCTGCTTTCTGTATATTGTCTCTTATCCTTATTTCTCCATCCTCTTGCCATTCTTCCCCCCAGGAACTTTGTGAGCTGCACTGGATGCAGCACTCCTTGATTTGGGGGTTTGTGTTGAGAAGTCTGTTATGATTTTGATGGGCTTTCCTTTATAGATGATTTGTTTCTTTCCTCTAATAGCTTTTAATGTTCTGTTCTTGTGTTGAATTTCTGGAATCTTGATTATTACATGCCTTGGTGTAGATTTTTTTTTATCATGGCTAATTGGAATTCTATATGCCTCAATTATCTGTATGTCAAATTCTTTTTCCATGCTTGGGAAGTTTTCTGCTATTACTTCTGTGAACAGGTCTTTTTTATGTCATTTATGCTATCTCCTTCTTTTTCATTGACTCTGATCAATTTTCTGTTATTCTTCTTTGTATTATTTAGCAGCTGTTGGATTGATTTTTCATGGTCCCTTGCTATTTTTAAGAAGTCTTTCTTTTCATGATAGCTAACTACAATCCTCTGTTCTATATCTGATATTATGTCCTCACATTGGATCATTCTGTTGCATATACTTTCAATGGAATTTTGAATCTCCTGGATATCTGTTTGAATCTATTTCATGGATTCCATTTCTTTCCTATGTTGGGCATTCACCGTTTGCATCATTTTCCTAAGATCCTCTGTGTTTTTTTAATCTTTATCTTTTCTAGAGTCACTAACAATATCTTTCATTATGGTCACCATCTCTGTAGATATCTGAGAAATTATTTCTGATTTGATTTTTTCTAGAGAGTCATTCATCTGCTTTATTACTTCTGCTGTTACCACTTCAGAGAGTCCAGGTGGGTAGTTTTCTAATTGTTTCACCTCATTCCCCCCTGGGTTAGCCTTTGGTGAGCTGGAAGTCTGGGGTTGCATCTTGCTTAAGTGTCTTTTCATTTTCTTTCTTTCTTTCTTTCTTTCTTTCTTTCTTTCTTTCTTTCTTTCTTTCTTTCTTTCTTTTTAGTTTAATTTCTGGGTTGATGCTTGTAATTTGCCTATTGGGAGTAGCTTTATTGCTACTCTTTAAAACCCTTAGGAAATGACTACTTCTCAGAGGTGTCTTCCGGGTGTAGGTGGCTTTTGAGTTTTGAGATCATCCTCTTCAATTTACTGGGGGTGAGAAGTTGCTGCCTATTTGGCCTAGCCCCTGGTTTTTTGGCACTGGCCTATAGTATTTTTTATGACTCTTAGGCAACCTCAGTCTTGGCACACCAGGAAGAACAGCTGATTAGAACAATTATGTTACCTTAGCTAAAGTAGTACAGTCAGCAATAACGATAGCACCAAACACAGGCTAGAAAATGACAAACTGTGATAACTACTAATTTCCCACTTTTTACCATATGAAGTAGATTTCTGGTAATATAACAAAATTAAAACAAAGCAGAAAATTGCATACAGTAAATATGCCCTCAGTATGGCGATTTTACCCTCAGGGGAGAAAATTTAAAAGGGATTGGGGGAAAAATAGAGAAATAGAGGAAGAGGAAGAGATTAGGAGCAAGGCTGGAAGACAAAGGAAGATTACACTGACTTTTGGGAAACTGGTTAAGACAGGAGGAAAAGAGAAAAGGAAGAAATAAAAAGAACAAAATGGAACAACAACAAAAAACTAGAAACAATGTTCATACTCATATAAAATCAAGAACAAACAATCAAGAAAAACAAACCAAAAAAAAAAAAAAAAAAAAGAAAGAAAGAAAGAAAAGAAGGAAAAAAATGTCCACTTCAAGGTGTGTTCCTGCAGTCACTGGTAGACAAAGCAGGCAGACAGAGTCCAGATCCATTAATCCCAGGAAGCTAGCCGTAGATTTACAGCAGGATAGTGGATAATCCCAACAAGCCCTCATGTTAGTTCCACTGAAGATCAGGCTGGTTTTCTGCTGTGAGGTTAGAACCAGATTTGTTAAGCCTGCAACACACCATGTACCTCCTGCTGGCTTGAACTCACCTCCCTGCAGGCTTGAACTCAGCTCCTTGACCTCCTGCCAACTTGAACTCAGTTCCACCTAAACCTGACATTGGGAGCTGCTAGATGGAGCCAGCCCACAGCTACTCTGAGTTCTGAGTTCAGGTGGCCCCTCTCCAAGATGGCTACCAGTCAGTCGCCCTCTCCTCAGGTTTAGAGGATGTCTGAACCTGAATAACTCACCAACCACACAGTTCAGTGTGTCCACTGCTCTATTCCACTGGTACCTTTCTCCATGGAGGTCTTTGGGGGTGCCAGTAGTCACTGTGACTTGCATTCACTCCCACAGTGAGTCATGCCTCAGGGAGAAAGTGATGTGAACTCCTTTGTTGAAGTCTCTCTCTTCGCTAGCCCATGGGGGCGGGCTTCAACTCTCACTTCAGATCCTTGCTGGGTCCTGGGGACCCACTTCCCTCTTTCTTCTCTTCCTCATGTTGGTGTATTCCAGCTTCTGGGCACCAGATCTCAGAGAGGCTTTTTCTTTGCTGGTCACCATCCACCATCTTCCCAGAAGTCCTTATATAAGGGCTTTTAAGTTTGTATAAACAACTGACTTATTAGGCTTGGTAATTCTCTGCTGTAGGATTGAACTTGAGCATTGTGAGATGTTTAGCATCATCTATTTACCGATGCCAGAAGCACCCCAACTTGTGACACTCAGAAATTACTAATCACGAGTTCAAACTCATGTTGGGCAACTTAACAAGACCCTGTCTCAAAAATATTTTAAAATTGGTTGGGGATATAGCTCAGGGCAAAGGCCTGGGTTCAGTCCCCAGTACTGAAAAAAACAAAATTCTCTAGATGTTGCCAACACCCTAAAATAGGGAGGGCCAAAATTATTCCAAGCAATCAAAGTAGTATTCTTTTAAGAGTCTTCTAATTAATTAACTAATAAACATATCTCACACTCACATCAGAAGTAAAGACTTTTTGTACTTATAAATACACAAGAACATAAGAATCTTGCAGCTTTGGTGTAGCAAGTTGACAGTGGGTTGAAAACAAACAACAGCCGGGTGTGGTGGCGCATGGCTGTAATCCCAGCACTTGGGAGGCTGAGGCAGGAGGATCACTGTGAGTTTGAGTCCAGCTGGGCTACATAGTGAGTTCAAGGCCAGCCTGAACTATATAGTGAACCCCAACATCAAAAACTAAGTAAATAAATAAATAAAAATTTAAAATTAAAAATAGATTTACAATACAAATTTTCTTTTTATTGTAGCCTGAGAGTAGATGCCCTTCATCCACCTGGCAGAGATTGCAAAATGGTCATACTATACAAGCAGATTTCCAGTCACTGCTGCCACCAGACAGGACTAACTTCCCAATGATCTGCAAGTCAGATTCCCACGTATGCAGCAGGTTTTCTCTCTGCCAGGCAGATAAGGCTGGTCTAGCGGTCAGATATTCACTTGCTGGTCATGGAAACAGCCCAAACAATGAGTTAGACAAGACCAAGAGAGACTGGTAAACTTGCTCAAGACAAAAAGCAAAGACTAAAACATAGAACCTAGAAAAAGAGAGCAAGTCAGCAAAGGTAAAGCTGTAGTGAGGCATGGGATTCCTCTGGGAGCCAAGAAAAGATGCACCTGGGCTCAGGCAGCATGTGAGGTGGACTTCTCAGGGTCACAGTTTCATTTCTTTGGGCAGAGAAATCCACTAGCTATCTTGGGATACTTGGGACAGTTTTTAAAACTATATATGATATATAATATATACTAATAATTTAAATTTAAATAATTTCAAGCTTTTAGAAGTTCCAGAAAGAGTATACAAGTCTCCTATATCCACACCTACATTCCCCTAACATTACAGTTTTTCTGCATTTTCTCCCACTCCTTCCCGCTCCCCTTATCTCCCCCTCCCTCTCCCCCTCTACCCACCTCCACCCTCATCCCTATTCCCTTTCTTTACCCCTTTCTCTTCTCCCCCTTCCCTTCCTCTCTTCACAACTCATACGTACAATCTCCATAAATCTTTCTAAACCACATGAGAGCATGATGCAGGAATGATGCCCATTACTGCTAAATATTCCAGCGTGCAGTCCCCCAAACTCTTCTGCAGAATGACAGTTCAACCCTCCAAGTAAGGAAATAAGCATAGGAAGACACTACTCTCTGTCCCACAGACCTGATTTACACTTTGCAACAATCTTCTTCATCTCTAGTTCAGAATCCATGTGGGAACACTGACTATATTTAGGTGTTATGTCTCTTTCTTTTGTCTACACCTTCCAAGGAGTACAAGCCTTAGTTTTGTAGGATGACTCTTGAAGTGGAACTATTTGTTGTTTCCTAATGCTCAGAGGAAAGTCTTACATTCCTGGCAGGAATATCAGGAAATGAGACTGTGCCTTCCTTGGTGCTATCAAATCAGGGGCAAATGATGTTGACTAGCCCCACACTGGATGATATTAATTGGCGTTTTTCATAATGCATTGAAGATGGTAAATTTACCTCTTGTAACTATATCTCAGAGTTTTTTTCTTTTTAAGTTAGGTTTACTGAGGTGTAATTACATGTAACAAAGTCTATCCTTTTGTGCTTGGGGTATAACTCATTTGGCTAGCATGCACAGGGCATGGTCCCTAGCACTGAGAAAAAAATCCACCATTTTAAGTTTCGACAGCCATGTGATCATAGCCACAATCAAGATAGGGAACATTTCCATCTCACTGAAAAGTTCCCTCATCCTCTTCTACAATCAGCTCCCTCTCCCCACTCCACTCGTATCTGCATCATTCATGGAAACCACTCAGCTGAATTCTATATCTGTTGCTTTCTTTCAGATTTCTTTTCTGGTGCTGGGAATGGAACCCAGGGCCTCACTCATGCTAGGCAAGTGCTCTAACACCCGAGCCCCTCAGAATATTATGTAATGAAATCATGTTAGCCTTTTGTTCTTCTTTCATAGAGTATAATGCTCTGGATTCAACCATGTTGTTGTATATATTAATTTTTGTTGCTGAAAAGTATTATATGCACATATAGGATTTGTTTCTTCAGCAGTTGGTAGACATTTTTTCCAGTTTTTGGTAATTATGAATAAATTTGTTTTAAACATATGTGGATAATTACTTAGGAATAGAGTTGCTGGGTCATGTGGTAGATGTATTTTTCATTTTATAAGAAACTCTTAAATTACTTCAATGGTACAAATTTTGCATTTCTACCACTAATGTATGAAAGTTTCCATTACTCTGCATATTTACCTGGACTTAATATCAAGAGTTTTGTTTTTATTTTTTTTAATTTTTTTTTTTTTTTTGTGGGTACCGGGGGTCAAACTCAGGATCTTGCATGCCAGCAGGCGCCCGTGCCACTGAGCTATCTCACTGGCCCAAGAGTTTTGTTTTTAAAATAATATTAGCAAATCTAACAGTTGTCTATTAGCATCTCATAATGGTTTTAATTTTCATTTCTTTAGTGACTGTTGGTGGTTAACATTTTTCATATGCTTATTTGTATTTCATTCTTTGATGCAGTGTCTCTTAAAGTTTTTAATAATTTTAAAAATTTCGTTTTCTTAATATTAAATTGTATAGGAAAAAAATAAAGAAATTGTGAGGGTGTTTTCTCTATTGGAGATACAAGTCTTTTTATTTTATTTTATTTTATTTTATTTTATTTTATTTTATTTTTTTGTGGGTACCAGGGGTCGACCTCAGGACCTCGCGCACCAGCAGGCACCCGTGCCGCTGAGCGATATCACTGGTCCTTTTTCCGTATGTGGGTTCTGGGAGTTGAACTCAGGCCCTCGCGCTTGCTGGGCAGGTGCTTACACTGCTGAGCCATCTCACCGGCCCAAGTCTTTTTAAAAAATAATATAAAATTATAAAAGGTGGCAGCAGCTTTTTTTTTTTTTTTTTTTTTTTTTTTTTTTTTTTGAGGCAAGGTTTCACTCTGTGGCCCTGGCTGACCTCAAACTCACAGCAATCCTCCTGCCTCAGCCTCCTGAGTGCTGGGATTACAGGCTTGGCCACCATACCTGGCTATAAGTCAGATATATGTTTTTCAAACATTTGTCATTTTGTGGCTTTTTTCCCCATTCTTCACAATGTATTTTAAGAAGTAGAAAATTTTCCAGGCACTATGGTGCACACCTGTGCTCTTAGTTAGGAGGCTGAGGGAGGAGGAAGGCAAATTTGAGGCCAGCTAGGGCAAATTAGTGAGTCCCTCCTGATGTAGGACATATAATATAGGGATGATATATGGACCTCCAAATAATATAAGGGAAATATTATAAGTCAACCTGTTAGCTGTCTGAAATACCAAGTTCATTTTCTCTAAAATCAAGGAGTGAATTCGAGGAACAACAGAATTTAAGAGTAGGAAAAATTTATTGAGAGAAATATAGCTTTTGTCTAAGAGAGGCAGAAGGGGGCCCAGAAAGTGGGTTGCCTGCTAACCCCACTGTTATGGTTTGTGTCTGGATGTCCCCCCAAAAGCCTCATGCGGTCATGGGGGGCAGGCTTTTCAGATGCAGTTGAATCTGGAGTTTGTGATTGGTTCATTGTCTAGTGCTAGGATTGGGGATGTGAGTGCTACACCCATCCTAGGGCAGGTAGCCTGCATACAATATAAGGGAGGAAAAGAGGCTTGCTTCTCCCCTTTTGCTCTTGTTGCTTTTGCTGTCTTCCACCACCATGAACTGTTGCCCCTGTGCTATGTGCCACCCTACCTTGGAACCAGCTGATTATGGACTGAAACCTCTACAAACCGAGCTAAATAAACCTTTCCCCCTTTAACTTTGGGTGTTGGGTATTTTGTCCCAGCAATGAGAGAAACGTAACTAAGACAACCATTTCTTAAGGGTGTTTTATTGAGAAAAGCTACGAGGTGAGGCTCGTAGCTCAAGGGCTCAAGGTGGGACAAAACTATAGTCAACTAATAAGATTACAAGTATAGTCGCCTAGGTAATATTGATCCAATGGGAAATCACAAGGTGGGTGTGAGGTGAAACAAAACTATGGTGAATCAATAAGATTACAACAAGTATAGTTGCTTAGGTAATATTGATTAAATGGGGATCAAATGGGGAAGCAAGTCATGTAGCAAGCGTACACTGAAGGAACAAGGATTTCCAGGAAAGAATGGGCTAGGGAGGTTTTGGTCCCCCACGCAAGGTATTGATGCCTATTTAGAACGTCAATCACTGCTGCTCATCCCTAGGGGAAGTCTGTGGGTGTAGTTGTTCCTTTTTCTTGAAGCCTGGCCTTCAGGGAATGCGTCTCTGGCCACAATTGTGCTCTATGCTGAGGGCCCAGCCCTGTCTACTGCCTGTAATGTTTATAACTAACTTAGCTGTCTACACTAAAATGACTCAAATTTATTTTTCTTTATGGCAGAGTAGTATTTTTTATCCATTTATTTGTTGATGGGCATATAGGCTGCTTCCAAGATTTAGCTTTTGAGAGTGGTGCTACTTTGTACATGGGTTTACATATTTCACTGTAATATGATGTCTTTAACTCTTTTGGGAAGATAAAAGGAGATGAATATTTAGGTCAAATGGAATTTTTAGTTTTAGGATTTTTTTGTTGTTTTGTTTTGTTTTGAGACAGGGTCTTGCTATGTAATTCAGGCCAGCCTTGAACTCACTATATAGCCCTGGCTGGTTTCAAACTCACAGTGAGCCTCCTATCTCAGCCTCCTGAGTGCTGGGATTACAGGTGTGTGCCACCAGACCTGGCTAGTTTTAATTTTTGAGAAATCTCCATACTGATTTCCATAGTGCTTGTACAAGTTTACATTCCCATGCATAATGTGGAAGGAAGGGTTCCTTTATCCCTGCAGCCTTACCAGCATTTAGTATTTGACTTCTTGATGATAACCTTCCTTCCTGGAGGAAAACATAATTTCAATGTTGCTTTAATTTGCATTTCTTTAATGGAGAGTGATGTTGAACATTTTTTTATGTATTTGCCAGTCAATTGTAGTTCTTCTGTGAAGAGCCTATTTGTTATAGTTGCCCATTTTTGAATGGATCTTTTCTTTTGGGGCATCTAGTTCTGTATCTAGCACCCTGGGCAAATTGTGGTGAGACATGAGTTCCAGAGTTTGGACAGCCTCACCCCTGTGGCATTGCCAGTTGCAGCCCACATGCCCTATCTCTTGGGGTGGTTCTACTCACTAGCTATGGTTTTCCTCAGCAAACATTCTATGCTCATGGCATCTCCAGTTTCCTGGGGTTCTGCACTGTTGACTGCATCTTCACAGCTTTGAATACTCCCCTCTCAGGGCACACCCATGACTCTTGCATTCAGCACTCCTGCATGCACTTGGATGACGGCAAGATCTGCGACAAGCTTGAGCAGTAGTCAGGCCCAATTAGATCATGGCTACAAAGGCTACTGAGTGCCTGGATGACTGAGCACTGTGAAACAGTCTCAAGGAACCAATTCCTTTGGCAACTCTTCTTGAGCAGGGAGCCCAGGGGCTCTCTTCTCCATGAAAACTTTATAGTTTTGCATCCTTGAGCCTCTAAATGACTCCTGAGATGCCTTTAAACCACCTTCCCTATTGTTCTGTTGCAAAGTACTTGGCTTCTTTTTAATGCTAATCTTTTCAGCAACCATGCTGTTGATGGCACCAACTTCGTGAGTGCTTCCTTTCTGATGAAACTGTGAACTTTTTACATCTTCTTCTTTTTACCTCTGGTTTTCACTGTAGATCTAGCTAAAAGCAGTGAGCAGTACCCATGCCACAGCCTGAATATTGGGCTGCTTTGAAATTTCCTTTACCAGATTAATTAGTGAACACCTTTAATCTCAGTCTCCTGAAAAGTTTGAGGACATGGGCAAGACAAGTTTCTGCCGGAACACAACACACATGGCCTCTAGTCTAATTGTCAATTGAGTCCTTGCTCCCAACCCAAACCTCCCAAGTCTGGCCTTTACTGTCCACATTCCTATCAGCATTCTGGTCTTCTGATCTCTGACCAGAATCTTCCATAAGTCTTTGCTTACTCTGCTTACAGCATTGTAAGGCTTCCCTAGCCAACATCTCCCAACCTTTTGAAGCTCCTATACAAACAAGTTCCTAAGATTTCTTTCTTTCTTTTTTTGTACCAGGAATTGAACTCAGGACCTTGCGCTTGCCAGGCAGACACTTGTGCCACTGATCTATATCCCCAGCCCTCCAAAGGTTTCTGAACAAGATGGTCAGGTGTAGTTAATTAACAACTCCACTTCTCTGGTACTGATTTCTGTCTTAATTACTTTCCCATTGCTGGGGCCAAGTACCTGATAACTGCAGCATAAGGGAGGGAACAGTTTATTTTGGCTCATGCTTTCATTCCATGGTCGGCTGGTTCCAAGGAAGACACAGGATGGTATAAGGGCATGGCAGAGGAGACGGTGCTCAGCCTATGGTATCCAGGAAGCAGAGAGAGGGAAGGGAGAAGTTAAAGCCAAGAATACAGCTTTCCAGACTTACCCCCATGACCACCTCCAACCAGGCCCCAACTCCTAACAGCACATTAAACTACTGAACTCACTTCAGACAGATGAAGCCACTAATGAGTGTAGTGCACCCATGGTTCAATCACCCTCCACATATGAGACTATTGAGGGACACTTTAGATCTAAGCAATAATAATTGGATTATGTGGGGGGTTTTGATTTTTTTGTGTGTGTTTTTTATGTATTCTGGATGTTAGTCCTCTGTCAGAAGATTAGCTGGCAAAGATTTTCTCCAATTCTGTAAGCTGTCTCTTCAGTCTGTCAATTGTTTTCTTTGCTATACAGAAGATTTTTTGTTTTGTTTTTTTGAGATAGACTCTCACTCTGTAGTCCAGACTAGCCTTGAACTTGGTATGTATCCCAGACTGCCCTTTAACTCATGATCCTCCTGCCTCAGCCTTCCAAGTGCTTGCATTACAGGTGTGTGCCATCACACCCAGCTCTTGCAGTTTTTAAAATTTTTGTAATGCCCTTTGTCAGTCTTGCTATTGTTTCCTGACTAGTGGGGTTCTATTCAGGGAATCTTACCTATACCAATTTGAAGTGTTTCCCCTATGTTTTATTTTAGTGTTTTCAGAGTTTCAGATCTTACATTAAGGTCCTTGGTAAATTTGGAAATTTTCTTCTATCAAGTGAGAGATAGAGATCTAGTTTCAGTCTTTTATAGGTGAATATTCACTTTTACCAGCACCATTTGTTGAAGATGCTGTCTTTTCTCCAGAATATGTTTTTGGCTCCTTTATCAGATGGTGGTAGATGTATGGGTTTATTCTGGATTTTCCATTCTATTCTGTTGATCTACATGTCTATTTTTATACCATATATCATGCTGTTTCTGTTACATTGGTTCTATAATATATTTTGAAATCAGATATTGTGCCAGCTGTGGTAGCACATGCCTGCAATCCAAATACTCTGGGAGGCTGAAGCAGGAAGATCACAAGTTCAGTCCCAGCCTGGGCAACTTACCAAAATAATGTTTCAAAATAGAAAGGGGCTAGGGATGTAGCTCAGTGTGAAGGTCCTGGGTTCAATCCATAGTACTAAAAAAAAATCAGGTATTGTGATACCACCAGCATAGTTCTTTTGCTCAGGATTGCTTTGGTGGGTCTTTTGGTCAGGATTACTTTGTTTGGGGGCCTTTTGTGTTTCTAAATGAATTTTAGGACTTTTTTCTAGTCCTGCAAAGAATGTCATTGGTATTTTGATGGGGATTGCATTGAATCTGTAAATTGCTTTCAGTAGTATGACTGTTAGTCCTTATATGTCAACTTTGCAGGATTGAGAAGCACCTAGCAGATTAGTTGAGTGTGCTCCTGGATGTGTCTGAGTGAGTCATGGAGATGTACTCCGTGGCTACTATATATATGGCCCCTCACCAACAAGAAATCTGACTAATATAGGTAGTATGGCCATTTGTTTGTTTGTTTGTTTGTTTTTGAGACAGGGTCTTGCTATATAATTCAGGTTAGTCTCAAACTCACTATGTAGCCCAGGCTGGCCTGGAATTTGTGGCAATTCTCCTGCCCCAGCCTCCCGAGTGCTGGAATTATAGGCATATTCACCAAGCCTGGATTATGGCCATTTTATTTTTTTAATGGCCATTTTAATAATGAATTGAATTTTTCCATAAGGTCAACATTGAACCTAACCACTGAATTTGATTTGGCTCTTGTCCAATTTGGTTTGTGACCAGAATTGTGGAAAGAATTAAGTTTGTGAACTGAGGTACCACCATACATAAAATAATTTGATTCTTTTTAAAATCTCCTTCCTTGGGCCGGTGAGATGGCTCAGTGGCTTAAGCGCCTGCCCGGCAAGCGCGAGGGCCCGAGTTCGACTCCCGGATCCCACATACGAAAAAGGGACCGGTGATATCGCTCAGAGGCACGGGCGCCTGCTGGCGCGCGAGGTCCTGAGGTCGACCCCCCGGTACCCACAAAAAAAAAAAAATTAAAATAAATAAAATAAAATAAAATAAAATCTCCTTCCTCTTCCTGCCCGCCTTCCTCCATCTGTTTTTTTTTTTATTATTGTTTTGTTTTGTTTGAGACAGGGTCTCACTATGCAGTTCAGGCTGGACTTGAACTTGCTATGTAGCCCAGGTTGGCCTCAAACTCACAGCAAGTCTCCTGGCTCAGCTTCCCAAGTGCTGGAATTACATGTGTGCACCACCATGCCTGGCCTCCTTCTGTCTCTAAATCCCCTTTGTCACTTTCATTCTTATTGTTACTATTATTGTTTTTCATTCATATTTATGACATGTAATGTTTACATCCATTGTGTGTATTTTGTATGTACATGACACATCTTAAATCTTTTTCTTTCCCCTTTTTCCTCTCCCCTCCCCTCACCCTTGGTCTCCTGGACCCCTTCCCACTTGCATAAGATGTATCCCTATTTATTTCTACCCATCCTTTATTTTGCTCTTTATTCATACTTTGCCTCTCTCAAATGAGAGATACCATACAGTTTTTAAGATGGGTATCTATTTCACTTACTATATTTTCTAGGTGTATCCATTTTCTTACAAATGTCTCAATTTTATCCTTCTTTATAGCTGAAAAGTATTCCATTATGTACAGATACCACATTTTCTTCATCTGTTTTGTTGTAGAGATCTTTCATCTCCTTGGTTAGATTTGTTGCAAGTTTTTTTTTTTTTTAAAGGTTATTGTGAATGAGATTGTTTTCCCGATTTTTTTTTTCTTAGTGAGTTCATTATTGGTGTATAGGAAGCTACTTATTATTTTATGTTGTTTTGTATCCTACTTTTCTGAGTTTGTCAGCTCTGAGACACTTAGAGGGCTCTTTAGGGTTTTCTAGGCATAGAATCATAATCATCTGCAAACACCAAATTTGACTTCTTTCCTATTTGTATCCCATTTATTTCTTTCTCTTGCCTAATAGTTCTGCTAAATTTTTCTTTTCTATCCCGAATAAGAATCGTGAAATGGACACATTTGTCTTGTTCCTGATTTTACAAGGAATGCTTTGTTTTTCCCCATTCAGTATGATGTTGGCTAGGGTTAGTCATGTATAGCCTTTATTATATTGAGGTATAATACTTCTATACCTAGTTTACTCATGGTTTTACCATGGTGTTAAATTTTATCCAAGGCTTTTTCTCCATCTGTTGAAATGATACTATGATTTTTGTCCTTGATTCTATTTATGTGAATTACATTTATTGATTTGTATATGTTCAGCCAACTTTGTATCCTGGGAAATGAAACTAACTTTATTATGGTATGTGATCTTTTTAACATGATACTAAACTTGATTTACAAGTATTTTACTGATGAGTTTTGCATCTATAGCCATCAAGGATATTAGTGTAAAGTTTTCTTTTTGTCCTTATCGCTTTTTGGTAGGAGGGTAATACTGGTTTAGTAATATGAATTTGCAAGAGTTCATTTCTCTTCTATTTTATGGAATATTTTGAGCATTGTTATTAGTTCTTCTTTAAAAGCCCATTAAAATTCAGCAGTGAGTCTGTCCAGTCCTGGGATTTTCTTTGTTGCAAGACTTTTTATTACTGCTTCAATCTCATTACTTGTAATCGATCTAGTTAGGTTATTTATACACTCTTGGTTCAATTTTGGTAGGTCTTATGTGCCCAGCAAAATGAAAAACCGCTTTTATCACTTTAGCCCTGCCTCTTCCTGGGTTAGAGTCCAAGGTATCAGTTGGAGGTAGGTTTTATTTCTTATCATCTTTTCTTAAGTGATACAGCAGTAGAGAGGAATCCCAACTATTTCCCTGGCTTGAAACACTGCGGTTAGTTGCCTCCTTTTTTTGGTTTTGTTTTGTTTTGTTTTGTGAGACAAGGTCTCGCCATGCAGTTTGGCTGGCTTCGAACTCATGGTGATCCTCCTGCCACAGCCTCCTGAGTGCTGGGATTAAATTGCCTACTTTTTATGACTGATTTTTTTTTTTCCCTTTTTTAGTACTGGGAACTGAACCCAGGGCTTTCACACTGAGCTATATTCCCAAGCCCTTTTTCTTTTTTGAGACTGGGTATTGCTAAGTTGTCCAGGTTAGGCTCTAACTTGGGATCATCCTGCCTCAGTCTCCCAAAGTGCAGGGAGTATAAGCATGGGCCACCACAGCTGGCTTTTCTACATACCATGTAAAAATATCAATCATACTAGATGCAAATCAATTGTATTTGTTTGTTTTTGTGCTGCAGATTGGAGCCAGGGTGTTGTGCATGATATCTTTTATCTTGGTTTCAAACCCAGTTTTATCTTTTCATATTACTACTACCTATTTGAAACAGTGGGTTGACTTAGCACATCAATTCATAGTGATACTGGATCCAAAGACTATACATCTCTCTTCTCCTACGGCAAGTGGGATAGTTATGTTTTTCATTCCATTAGTATACATTGAATTTTTGTGCATTCATATTTCATCTTGATATCTTTTTTTCTTTTTTTTTTTTTTTGGTATGAGGTCATCTTGATATCTTAATGTAACCTGTATTACCCATGATGCCAAGTATGCACCAATCGACTTGTTCACATTTTATACAGCCTGTTTTCATGGAACAGACTCAAGGCACCTGGTGGCTGTTTTGTATAAACTTTGGAGATCTTTTGTAAATGTAATCCTGTTATTTAGCAAATTTATGGTTGCTACAATGGCATCTTTGCTCAGGGATAGTTCAGTTGTTCAGGTTGTAGACTCTTCTATTAATTTTCTGTTAACTGAAGTCCTAATTTGTTAAAATCAAAATAGATACATGTCATGTTCACAATGTCATAAAGAAAAACAAAACTCAATATTATGTATAAATTTTGCAAGACAAATAATAAGTATATAGCAAGGCCTGGCTTATTGGTTTGCTCAGTATAAAATTAAATTTTTGGTAAACTATAGGACATTCACTGGCTTGACATTTTGTTTACCCCACTAAAAGCCAAGATGCTCAATGAATACACCTACTAGTATGTCCTGATGAGAGACGAAGGTCAAACACTTAAAAAGCAGGTCTTTTTCTCTTTAAAAACTAGCTTTATTTAAAAGACTCTGAAGCACAGTTAACACTATAGGAAACGAACTTGCAATACATGTTCAAGAAAGCCTGCCATACATCATTTCTATGATAGTAGGTCGCTATATTGACATTCTTTATACAATGCACAAATGACATTAGCATCATCCTGGAAAGAATGGCCAACAATGACACGGGCAGTCTCAACAGCAGAACCTCTACTTGTCTCATTACTTTAAAATAAAAAACAAATGGGAGACACATTAACAACAATTTTAAATTCTAGCATGGTGTTTAGGTAAAAGGGAATGGGATCAGAAGGGAGAAACGATAAGAGTTAAATATCTCAAATAAAAAAGGAGAACTGACTTACCACTATTTATAGTAATTACTATAATGTATTTCAGAGTCAGGAATGTAACTGATTTAACACTCAGGAAATTTTAAACAAACTACCCGATTTCTATCAATTACAAAGCCAATTTTATTTCTTTGAAAATTGTAACTGCATATAAACTATAAAAATAATAAACAATTTGGGGTGATCTAATTTCTCACATTTTATCTAAGTTTTACCACAAAGTAGTTCATGAATCATTTCATATTAATACTTGTTTATACCCAGTTTTAAAAGACTATATGTGAAAATATCAGACAAAAACAAACCAATGTATAATACTAAATTTTAAACACAAAAAATAAACCTATGAAAATATGAGTATTCAAGTCAAATATAATGGGATTATGACATGGTACAGTATCTCGCATTTTAAAAAATATTAAGACTAAGTCAGATTTATTGCTATATCCTATCAACAATCAAAAATATAAAATATACCACAACCACCATGCCAAATATGATGCAGTATAAGAATATTAATATAACACAGGTACACATTTATTTTATAATATACTCACTGATATAGTAAAACTTTATTCAGAATAGTTTGAATTGATAAAAGTCTAAATGTGTGAATATTTTAAAAAGATATGCAGTTTAAGCATTCACAAGTTTGTTTTTTTCTTTCAAGCTTATGATTTCAAATATACAAATTTGCATTGGCCAAGTATTACCTATTACAATAATTTTGGGTACTTGTATTAATGACAAAACAAGAATGCTTTTAAACGAGTGTTCTTAAATAAATGACTCTAAAATCTAAAAAAATTAAAAACTCTTCAAAATTAAAATTTTCTTTAAAGTCTTGGTTATTACTTTTATTAACAAATCTTTTTATCAGATAGTACAAAGTAAACAGCATTGAAGTCCTTGTATAATGATTACAAATTCTAAGTAACAGTTTTATGGTGTCTTAGTCATTTCTTAATAAATGAAGACTAGTATTACTATTTGCTTATGACAGAGTGAATGATATTGTTTGGTTGAGAGACAGCTACTTAAAGTCAAAGTCTGCTGTATAATATTAGTGGTATGGGTTTTCAAAAATCCTAATATGCACTGTCAGTTACAATAACTCTTTAGTAAAGTATACCTGTAAATAGATCAAATTTTAAATAAGTATTTACTATGAGTGTCATGAATTGCTAACACCAAATTTTACTCCTCTCTCACATTTCAAAGACATCAGACCATCTACTAATCCATAAATATTGGTGTTTCACATACTTCATAGAGTAGCTTAAAACATACCAGCATAAGAAATAATTAGTATTACATAGTAATTTCCTTTGTCATAGGAATAAATGTTGGACAAAGTCTGGAAACATTTTATTTTCCAATTTGAATTACAGTAATTTTGCCACAGACCACAGCACTAGTGCATGTATTACTTTAGACATGCTCTAAGAACAAAACAAAAAAATTACTGCAAAAATACATGTCACCAATGTGGAACACATTCAGATTTGTATAAAAGTACTGAACTAATATCCCAAAAAGAGGTATATGTAAACAGTACATAAGGAAGAAATAGTTTTAATATGAAACAATCGTTTAAGTCACATACATCATGATAAGAAGCAGGACTTTCTTTTATAAAAGATAACATCTTAACAAGCAACATCATCTACACATCTACAGAACAAGAAAAGTACAGGTATTGTGAGTAAGTTTTAATATAGTTCCCAGTAATGTATTATTGATAAAATAAGGGAAAGATGAAGCTTCTCCACTGGGTCTCGCTTTTAATTAAGCACAGGTGGCCTCTGATGGCCACTTTCTCCCTTCATGCCCCACCTCCCGTCTTGCGAGATGTTAATGCTACGCTCCCCTCCCTGCCCCAGAATGCTCCAAATGCCCATCACTGTACCACCACAAGTCGGAAAATGTAGAGGTGACTTTTATAGTGATCTACAGGGTAAGTGGAAGAGAAAGGGAAAATTACTAAAATTTGGAAATAAGAAGGAAATCTCTGAGTACAAGACAAGAAGACAGCGGGCTGGGAAAAAAAAAAAGGTCAAAACAATCTAAAGGAATTGAAGGACAGGACAGTACCAGCTAATTTGCTAAAAATATTGCTTTGCATGGTGCATGAATTGTGGTCATAGTCTCTAATGTGTCACATGTTAAAGATTCATTCTGAAGATCCTTTTTTTTTTTTTTTTTTTTTGGTACCACAAATCAAACTCAGGACCTTGTGCTTGCCAGGCAGGTGCTTGTGCCACTAAGCTATATCCCTGGCCCAGATGCTTTTTTTAAAAAGAAAATTTATCGTCATTTTCTCTGCTACCTTCATTCATATTTTAGCAGAAAAAAATGTTTTTCTCTTAAAATTTAGCCAACTGACATCACACAGAAACTGTTTTTTGTTTTGTTTTGTTTTTTTGGTTTTTTTTTGAGACAGGGTCTCACTATGTAGCTCAGCCTGGCCTCAAACTCATGGTGATCCTCCTGCCTCAGCCTTCGAGTGCTGGGATTACAGGCATGTGCCACCATGCCCAGCTCAGAATTTCTGATCAAAGGAAAGATGGGAAATTTTGAAGCACAGAGCTTCCAGGAGGGGAATAGCCAAGCCTGTTTATACATAATTTCACCAGAAAGCTTAGATGGTAACAGGGCAACTGGGAAATAATCCACATTAAGAACTTAACCTTCTTAATCACATCAGGAAAAAGGAAAAATTTCTGTTTCTTTCTTTTACATTGACTGGTTCACTAAAGAAAACTAAGAATTTAGTATAACAACAGTTAACTACACTATGGTTTAAATAAGCCTTTATGAGCTTCCCTAAGAATCTAATCATTTTATATTGAGTTCCAAGCCACTATTTACAAATGAACTTTGGGAGTCTGTATGCTTTTCAACTTTATAAATTAAAACATCTAAAACAGCACAAATGTTCATGCATATGAAACCTCTATACACTGGAAAAAAGAAATCCAAAACACATTAGAACTCCCTTTAAAAAAAAACCATTGTTAGAAAAAAATCATTGTTTATATTTTTTACTATTAAATACAATTAGTATGCTGAATAGTAAGTACTAGCACTTTAATTTATTCAAGACATGTAAGTTCAAAAGACACAAGTTAAATGAAGACTCTTGATACTTATTTTATGTGGATGATTAAGGTCAGCAGATTTCATGGTATACACATTGTATTTTATTGTATTTTATTTTCTACCACTAGGCTCAGTTGGGAGTCTTAAAAAAAACACTCCAAAAAAAAAAAAAAAAAAAAAAACCAAACCAAAAAAGCTCAACATGGATTTCTTTTGTACTTATTTATAAAGCATAAGCACTAATACAAGAAAATCTTCAGTTTCACGTGTATAACCTCCTCATATGGATAACAAGAACCATACTAACAGTACTCTAAAGTATTTCATTCTGAAGGAAAACACTGATCACAAACATAAGTACTCTGTCAAAGAACAATCTCCTTTACAAGCCAAGTGCTCTTGGTATTAGTGGTCCAGCTACATCCAGGAGCGTGTGGACCAGGAATCCTTCAGTGAGTGAGCAAATTCATCATTTACCTGGCCTTGGTGAGTGAGCCTAGATGCTAAAAGGTTGAAACTCGAGAATGTAGGAGAAACTCACGTTTCCTACTCAATTGTGTGTGTGTCTTTGTATATAAGTGTGCATGAGATGAGGCCTTTGAGTGAAGGAAAAGGATTAGAGCCCACAAAGGTCTAACTCTACATGTATTTCTTTCCATCGCTGCATATTATTAAAGTTGAGGGCAGCTCAACTGCTTTTCCTAAGAATGCCCTATCAATCTGTATAAGTCTTCTTTGGGTGAATTTGGACAGATTTTTTGGCCATTCTCATAGTTCACCACTTTTCCCACCCAAAAGTATCCATGTAACTTTGGACAAGTGTGGAAGTAGTAAGAAAAGTAATTCAAACACATGCAAACATTCATTAGGTATGATTACAGTTTGGCTGTGACTCACATGAGAATCAGCCATGGTTTTTCTTTAGAATATTTACAGATTCTTATTTACATAAGGTGATTTGAAAACCTAAACACTTGAATAAATAGTCACCAGTCTGTGTGTTTTAAAAAGATAATTGCTTGAGAATAGAAAATGAAAGAATCACTTTATAAATCAAATATCTTTAGACATTGAGAGAGGCCATTTCATTTTTTTATAAAAACAGCTAACTACTGAAACTGCAAGCAATAAATAATTTAATGAACTGCATAAAATCAATTTTAACAATAAGCACAACTCAGTACTACCATGTAAGTGTGGACTCCTGAGAGCATCAGAAGGTTCTACTTAAAACACCTAGTTCTGTGGGCTGGCGATGGAGCTCAGTGGTAGAGTGCTTGTCTGGCATTCACAAGGCCATGGGCTCCATCCCCTGCACCACAAAAAACAAAACCTAGTTCCATGCACAGTGTTAAAAAATCATGATCTGACACTAGGGGTAGGTTTATAGCATGCAGCACATCATTTCTTAAAAATCAGCACTCAACAGAATTTCAAAAAGACAAAAACAAAAACAAAAAACAAAACTAGGTAGGTCCTTACTTTTATAAAATTATTTATCCCTAGCAAAAATTATACTGTGAGTACAATAGGATCTTCAAGTATGTTCTGAAGACCATCAAAGCAAGAGTCAGTCCAAAATACATTGTAATCTGCTTCAAGTGGTAACACTTTCCCACAAAGGAGTAACTAGTATTGGAGTTTATATCATTTCATTTCCTAAAATAATGATGATATACATCATTATACAATAATGTATCCGATATACAACTACTAAAAATATCTTTGTACTCACCTCTAACTAGTCAAGTGTAAATGGAGAAAACCTTGTATTACCTTGTACCATAAGAAATTGCTGTTTTGTAAGTAAAAATTATAACACTGCATTTAAAAAAATAAGTTTTATTCAATCAAAATATGGGTCAGCATTTTTCTAAGATATTAAATATTTAATTTTCATTAAATTATTCTGTTAGACTGTATAATTTGTTCAAATCCTCCAGTTACTGCTTCTCAACTGGGAAGTGTGTTGTTCCTTTTTTTTTTTTGAGACAGGGTCTCGCTATGTAGTTCAAGCTGCTGGCTTTGAACTCCCTATGTAGTCCAGGCTGGCCTCAAACTTGTGATCCTCCTGCCTCAGCCTCCCGAGTGCTGGGATTACAGGTGTGCACCATTACACCTGGCTGTGTTGTTTCTTAGAAAAAGCTCCCAGGATGAAAAAGATGGTAGTCCCTCAGCCAAAGGTGCAGTGGCTATGATGGCTGTGACAGAATTTCACAGTCCAGGCTTTGCTTGAGTGGCTTGCGACACATGAGGTGAAGTCCTATGGTCATGTTAATGTATGGGTTCACATTTGTTAACCAAAGGATGTTTGTGAGTGAAAATGTACATGTGCAATTTAAATTTCTTAACAACATGCTGCTGCTGTCGGTGCTTCCCCCAGGTTTGCACTGTAGTAACTCTTTCCTTAACAGAACTTCTGGTTCTAGTGACTGCGGCGGTGCGTTATTAGAGAGCCTCCTCAGCACCAAGCCACTGTAGGCTCGCTGGCAACTGCCATACAGTGTCTTTCGTTTTGTTCATTTGGCCACAGGTTGTGATCTGCTCTAGAAATGAGGTTTCGCTGTTTCGAATCTCATCAAGCACACTTCTGTCTGTGTCCTCAGATAGTGTACTCTCTGGTACGCTTTCAAACTTTCACCAGTAACCGGAGAAATTCTGAAGCCTGCCAAGGTCTTGAAAGTTAGCTTTCACGTTGGCTATTGATTGGCCATTTGTTTAAAATGGGATTTTGATCTTCTCTGAAGTTCACTTTAGAAATTCAGATCCTAAGACCAAGATTTTTCACACTACTACTGAGTAGTTCTTTTGCTAGCAGAGCCTTCTAGGACTTTCCTCATTTGCAAAACATCCCAGTTATAAATCATATAAATGACAGTTTTCACAATTCTTCTGAGGACACTGTATTAGTTATTTCTCTGGAAAATAGTAACAATGCAATAAAGACAAATTAAGAGTATAATGCTATCATAATTCTAAATAGTACAACTGGAAACATGCTTATGTCAACTTTACTTATTGTATTCAATTTTCAACTGATCTAGTATTAGCAATTTCATGTGGTACAATCCATAAGTTAATAAGCAAGTACTTACTGAAAATCTGCTCTATGCTATGATCTGTCTCTGCCTCATATCTGTGTAGTTATCCTGGAAAGACTAAGCTGAAGTATGAAAGTCACTAGTTTTAAAGACCCTAGTGGAAGAGCACACTATTATTTTTTAAAAATCCACTGATATGTATGCTGTCCCCCATGTTATAGACACATATATTACGTTTGGAAAACATGTTAAATGCATCTTTGAAAAACTTTTTTAACTAAATATATAATGTGCTATGGCCAAAGGTCATTACTGAAATATACAGTTTTCAATGATGCTAACTTTTAAAAGTTAATACTGGCCTGTAATTGTTATATATTATTTTGAAGCTTCAAGAGGCTTTTAAGATAAGTAACTACTAACATTTATTTATAAATGTTTCTAAAGCACACCCACATACATTATTCTCATTTACGATAGCCAACAAAGACAATACAAAACCTGAACTAGTAATGAAGTGGAATGTTAGTAAGAAACTAAACGATAAATAATGTTTTTTGTGTTATTTTTAAAAATAATGTAAAATACTAATATCCTGTTACCAAACCTCTGTAATACACAGGCAGAAAAATACCACTTGGGTTAATGCCTGTGATCAAGCATCACTGCCCATAGCTGGGGGCCCAAGAGTCTCTCTAGTGCGCATCAGCTGGACGTCCTTGTCAGCCATGCAGGTGTCACAGCCCCACACTGCGGACGCCTCTGCAGTCAGGAGGCCATAAGCTGTCTCCGTCATTCCCGTGCAGATCCGATGGAACCACTTCTGACAAGAGGCCTCACATAAGATGGCATCCTGGTCGTCATTCACTTCATTTGTGCAGATCCCACAGGGGTACACTGGGTCAGAGGACGGGTGGCCGTGACGGCTCGGGTGGAGAGAGGGTTTATTGCTTTTCTCAGTGGGGCACACGTCGGCCCCACCTCTGGGTTGCTGTGGTTTATTCTGTGTCCCATTTGCATGGCTGTTATTTGTAGTTTCGGTGCTGCTTGAACGGCTGTTCTCTTGATTTACCGCACTGTTTCGATTAACATTTTTTAATTCAATATTACTCTGGTTCACTGTGTCATCCAAATTTAAATGAGGTGGATGAGCAGATGAATTTTGATTAGTGTTTTTGGGTGTTCCTTGACTAAAGTCTTGTTTTGCAGGTGGGGCTTTTGCTTGACCAAAAGTGTTTGGGGGTGGAATAAAAGAATGATTAGATTCTAATGGAGAAGCAAAATTTGAATTATTTCCAGGAACAAAATTAGATGCCAAATCAGGGTTAGATACTTGGCTAGCATTCTGTGGGGGAATTTGACCAAAGTTTTCAGTAGGATTTTGTCTAAAATGTTGATTAGGCATATTAACATTCTGATTTAGTACATTATTATAAGATGAATTTCCAAAACTTGAATTATCATGTGGCCCAAAGTTAAAAGCATGAGGTCGATTAAAACCCATGCCCAGTGGATTCTGAGGAAATGGGTGTGGCTGATTCCTGAGTGAGTAAGGGCCACAGTATGGGGAAGACATTCTCGGGGGGACGTGAGGTGGCATTCTGAATGTGCTGTACCCTCCAAAGCCAGGATAACCGGGGCCAAGATACGGATTTGAGGAAGGCAGTGGTTTGTAGGAAATAGTATTATAGTTGTCATCAAATGGATTAGCAGCCACTAGATGGTCAGAGTTTGGGTTCGGTGGTGGAGCATACTCAGACAACGGAAGAAAAGAAGGTCCCTGAAAAAAGAATGTAAAGTGTAACACCTGTTCTTGATCAAAGAAGTTGTTATACTTGTCCTGTTTCCTTAACATCAATGAATTTGGTTTTAGTCAAATTTCTCTTATGCTGTTCAGAAAATTTAATCTCTTCATTGACCTTTCAATTACAATTCATGTTTATATTTAGTTATACTTAGAGATAAAATATGTATAACATAATGATAAAAATATCCATGTCTTTCACTTAAAAAAGAAAATAAGGGGGCCGGTGAGATGGCTCAGCAGCATAAGCACCTGCCTGGCAAGCGCAAGGTCCTGAGTTCAACTCCTGGTACCCACATACAAAAAAAGGGCCGGTGATATCACTCAGCAGCACAGGTGCCTACTGGTGCGTGAGGTCCTGAGTTCGACCCCTGGTACCCACAAAAAAAAAAAAAAATAATAATAAGGTATGCTTTTCTGAGCTCAAATCCACTGTTACTTCAAACCCTACAAGTATTTAACTTTCAAAAGACCTTCATTATTATAATTTTCATAGTATGGTTGCCTATAACTAGACTTTTAAAATATTAGACCATTCTAAGTAAAAATATCTTCTAACCTCCAAATAGTCATAAAATTAAATAACAATGTACAAGATCCAAATTTTTTCCCCTAGCTTAACTTGAGGACCAATTAAAGTATTCCCAAACACTAAGCTGTCAGCCTCACATTGTATTGTTTTTGTTTTTGGTTTTGGTTTTTTGAGACAGGGTCTTGCTATGTTGTTTGGGCTGTCTTGAACTCACTATGTAGTCCAAGCTGGCCTCACACTTGCAGCAATCCTCTTGCCTCAGCCTCCCGAGTGCTGGCATTACAGGTGTACACCACCATGCCCGGCTTGGCCTCACACTGTAAAGACAAACTGCCAGTTTTAATCACACTGCAAGTTAAACAGAGGCCAAAATGGGGAGAAAACTAATTTGCACAAATATCGTATTTACTCATACTCCTTAGCATCAAAAGGATGCTTCACATTTACAGACAATAAAACCATAAATGCTGGTGTACATCATTTATTACAGCCACAAGTTAGGACAGGATGCCTCCACCATGACTGCCTCATGGTTCGCATATAACACTGAATTTTAACGTTGAACGGTACTTCAAGTTAAAATTGTTTCCACATATCTTTAAATCCTTTAATAGGACTATACACATTTATACATTTAAAAAACCTTTAAATTAGATTTAGGAACAAGCACTTTAATTTGTCTGCCCATACTTTCTTCTTCTATTATCTACTTGAGGCTTACTGTTCAAAAAGAGTTGGTTGCAGACTGAACAACCAATCACTGCAGAATTCACTATTAAGTTCTGAATGAGGACAGGAAACAAAACTCACAACCAAATTTAAATTTCTCTTATCAGTCCAATCACACCAGCAGAGGAAAACTATTACTAAAGAAAATGTCAATTTACCTGTGCATTTGCCTTTCGTTTTTTCTTATCAGGGCTTCCTAGTTGTACACCTGGTCCTCCTAACCCATCCAGTCCACTATCACCACCTAAAAAGAAATTGATAATACTTCCACTTGTAAGTGAGTTCACTTTGTATCTCTCATAGTAATATTATGTTTAATCTCTTAATATGTTTTCTATTTTTGTTGGATGAAGGCAGTACTTTAAATCTTTGTTCTGCAAAAAGTTGTTCCCATAGCTTCACGCCGAAATCATTATTTATCTGTTCCCATGGTTATTATTCTTTCAGTGAAAAACAGTCTCCCTTCCATCCTTGAACTGTTATTAATCCAGTATTCTGTCTGAGTTCACCATTATTGGTAGTTTCTGAATACAGGCATATTCAAGTATAATACCGATGATGGGATACTATAAGCACTGGTTTTACCCTGCTTCCTTACCTGGGAGATCATTCTGTGTCACTACGTTATGGAACTGCTTTATCCCTTAATACTTGAGTAGTGTTCTATAACATGATTAATCATAACTCATTAGAACTGTCCCCTCCCTATTGGATAGTTAGGTTTCCAAACTTCTGCTGTGGCTGCAATGAAAACTTGTGTATAAATGTCTTTACATACATGTATGAGTCATTCCTAGAATGGGAATTGTGGCATCAAAGGTATATGGTTTTTAATTCTTAGAGATTTAGTCTAAATGCAGTATCGTTTGCAAGTAGTTTTCTAAACAGTATGTGATGGAGCAATGAAAAAGCTTGACTGTTAATGTAATAAAGTTTGTCAATGGAATTTTTTCACTTTTGAAAACTTTCAATTATGAAGAATTGTGAACATATACAGAATAGGTACTAGAGTAAAATTAACCCTATATGCCCATCAATTCATGGTCAGTCTTATCTCAATACTGCTTCTATTCCTCCCCAAACCCATTTGAAGCAAATTCCAGCCATCATATTAGTTCATCTGTAAATAGTTCAGAAGGACTCAAAAAAACAAAACCACAAAACCCTGAAATTTCAGTCTTACTCCCACAAAAGTTAATAATACCCCTTTAATATTTAGTATCCAACTCAATTATCCCATAATATTTGCTATGGCTTACTTAGGTTGGGATCCAAACATGACTCATGCATTATAGTTGGTTAACATGTCTTTTCATTGACACATCTCGCTCCATCATTCCATTTTTTCTTGTACCGTATTAACTGAATTCTGGAATGGAACTGATCAATGTTCCACCATTAAGCTACAGTCTTTCAGCTGTTTGTGATGCTCGGACTGGGACTTTGCAAATGACATTTCCATTCAGCCAGACTCTTCAACAGAAGACCTACAGGGTGCTCGGAGGTGAGGAGAGCTGAGAGGGGATTTCTGCTCCTCCTGTCTCCCTGCCGTGCCTGTCTCTGTCCTCCAGCCATAGCCTTCTGTCACCCGTAGCTGGTTCTAAGCTTGAGCTTTCTGACTCCTTCTCCAGACCAGCTTCCACTTGCCTCTCTCTGCAGAGGGATTAGTACCAGCCACACAGTACCCAAGCCTCAGTGTCTACTGGTCTAAGCAGTTCAGGGCCGCTCCTCTAACCTTCTAGGTTCCAGTAACAACTTCTTTTCTTTGTTTACTAAACCCTAAATCTGGAAGTTACTTCTCCATGTTACCTCACTTTTTGCTTCTTCAGTTCAACACTCATTTAACCAATTCTTCATATAAAATTATATTAAATTACAGCTATGATTTATGTTTTCCTGCCTGGAATGTATGATATATCTGGATTTTGCTGGTTGTATCCCCTTGTAAAATGGTAGCTGGATCCAGGCTAAAGACTTGATCTGATTTAGATTTCTGATCTTTGCAATATTGCTTCACAGGTGATGGTCTGTTCTTCCATCAGAGAGCACATGATTTTTGGTTGTTTTTTGTTGGCACTTCTTTTACTTTTCCATTATGCAAATTATCACACATTTGGCCATTTAACATTTGAGGCTGGAGGGAAAGTTTGGTGGCAGAGTGTGTGCTTAGCATGTGTAAGGCCTGAGTTGGATCTCCAGCACCAAAAAAAAAAAAAAAGTTAACCGAAGGGTATCAATGTGCCCAGCAATCCTTCTCTAAGAGTGGTTACAAACCCAAGAGAATTGAAAACTGGTTTGCACCTAAGTTTGTACAACAATATTAGCGGTATTATTCATAATAGCCAAAAAAGTGGAAACAACCCATATGTCCATCAATAGTGAATGGATAGGGGCTGGGGATATAGCTCAGTGGCACAGCACCTGCCTGGCAAGAACAAGGTCGTGAGTTCGATTCCCAGTACCAAAAATAAAAAAACCCAAATAAAAAAACAAAAAAAAAACCTCTGCTACCAGAGGGCTCATGTGATTAGGTTAGGTCCACCCAGAGTCAAGCATGGGCTATCCTAAGGCCAACAGTGCTATGTGATACAACCTAACCAGGGGATTACAATCAGTGAAACTCACAGTCCTGGATACATTGTACAGCGTGTGCACACTAGCAGGGTCGGGTATTTCAGTAGTCATCTTAGAATTCTGGTCACCACAACCACTGATAAAGTCTACTTCCACACCACATTATTAGGGGCTGCAAAATGGCAATATACACATGTATTTTAAACTTCCATTTCTCTGATAATGTATAAAAACCATTGGTATTGCCTTTTCTATTTATGCCCTTTGCTATTTTTCTACTGTTTGATCCTTTTCTTCATGATTTGTAGTTCTTTATATGCTAAAAAAATGCTCAATCTATTTGAACTGTAAATATTTTTGTTTGATTATAACGTCGGGATTTCTTATCATACAATTTTTAATACATTTAATTTTTTAGAATAATTTTAGATTAATAAAAGAGCTATGAAGATATTATGAATTTCCATATACTCCATTTTCTCTTGCTATAGTATCTAGAATATCCATTTTCTCTTGCTATAGTATCTAGAATTTTTTTTTTTTTTTTTTAAATGTGGATACCAGGAGTCAACCTCAGGACCTAGTGGTTGCCAGCAAGTGCTTGTGCCACTGAGCAATATCACCGGCCCCTTTTTTTCCTTTATGTGGGTTCCGGAAGTCAAACTCAGGACCTCGCGCTTGCCAGGCAGGCGCTTACGCCAGTGAGCTATCTCACCGGCCCAACATCTAGAATTTTAAAACATTATTTTACATAATAAAATGTTATCAGTACCTTATTTTTTGGATTCTGGCCTTTGTTTTTTGCTTAGAAGATCTATCCTTATTTTAAGAGAATAAAAAATAAGACTCCTGTTTTCTTCTAATATTTTTATGGCTACACTTTAAAAACTTTTAATTGTGGTAAAACAGACACAACATGAAATTTACTCTCTCAACAATCTTTAAGTGTACAGTTCAAAAGTATTAAACATAGTCACATTATTTTTTTAATAGTCACATTATTGTGCAACCAATCTCCAGAACTTTTTCATCTTGCAAAACCGAAACGCTTCACCCATTAAGTAACAACTCCCCCGTTCCCTCCCTTTCCCACCGGCATGCACTATTCACTTTAGTTCTTATGAATTTTTTGCTCATGTGTTTTTTAGACAGAGTCTTCCTACGTAGTCCAAGCTGGCCCCAAACTAGTGATCCTCCTGCTCGGCCTCCCAAGTGCTGGGATTATAAGTGTGCACACCATACCAGGTTAGTTTTTATGACTTTGACTACAATAGATAATTTATAAAAATGGAATCATACAGCATTTGTCTTTTTGTGGCTGCCTTATTTCATCTGTGTCACTTAGCATAACGTCCTTGGAGGCAACACCTGGGTTGCCTCCACATTTTGGCTACTGTGAATAATGCTGCTATGAATCTGAGCATACAAATACCTTTTCAAGATATCTCTACAAATACTTTCAATTATTTTAGATATATACATAGCAATGGTATTGCTAGATCATATGGTAATTCTGTATTTATTTTTTTTCAGGAACCATTATGCTGTTTTCCATAGTATAGCTTCAGTTTTGTTATATCTTTGCTCCACATGGAATTTATTTTGGGAAAATAAGTAAGGTAAAAAAATAGAGTATTTTGTTCTAAATGGCTAGTCAGAACAGAATACCTTTCTATTTGTTAGAAGTCTTCCTCTGTGTTCCTCAATAAGGTGTTTAAAATATTTTCATCTATTGATTCAGTATAATCCCTATTAAAATTCCAACAGTTTTTTTTTTTTTTTTGGTACCAGAAATTGAACTTAGGACCTCACGCTTGCCAGGCAGGTGCTGTGCCGCTGAGACATCCAACAGTATTTTTTACAGAAAAAGAAAAATCCCCAAATTCAGAATCCTACAAAAGATCCTGAATAGCCAAAGTAGTCTTGAGAAAGCACAACAAAGCTAGAGACATTAAAGTTCCTCATTTCAAACTGTACTACAAAGTTATAGTAATCAAAACAGTATAGTACTGGGGGAAACAGACATACAGACAAATGGACAGAATTGAGAGCCCCAAAATAAACTCACACATGTATGGTCAACTAATGTTTGCCAAGGCCAACCAGAATACAGAATGGGAAAATGACAGTCTCTCCAACAATGGTGCTGGGAAAACTGGTTATCCACATGCAAAGGAATGAAACTGGACTCCATCTTATACCCTGCACAAAATTAATTCAAAATGCATTAAAAACTTAAATTATTTTGAAACTGTAAAACTCCTAGAAGAAAACAGGGAATAAAATTCCTTGACATTGTTGTTGGCAGAATTTTGGATATACCATCAAATGCACAAGCAACAAAAGCAAAAATAAACCAGTGGGAGTACCTTAAACTAAAAAGCTGCTATACACAAATGAAACAACAAAATGAAAGGCAACCTATGGAATGCAAGAAAATAATATCTGATACAGGGTTTGTCTTAGTTACTTTTCTTGTTGAGGAGACAAAATACCCCACACCCAAAGTTAAGGGAGGAAAGGTTTCTTTAGCTCACAGTTTGTAGAGGTTTCAGTCCATAATCAGCTGACACAAACCATAAGAGGGTTATTATCCAAAATATGTTAGGGCTTACGTCTGGATGTCCCCCAAAGCCTCCTGTGCTCAAAGGTAGGGCTTTCGGAAGGTGACTGGATCTTTTGGCTAGAGCTGACGAGCTGTCAAGTGTTTGGTCAGAAGAGGCGGGTTACTAACAGCGTGGCCCGGAAGGGTGCATCCACCTTCCTGGCTCCTCCCCTGACCCTATTTCCTCGCTACTATGAAGGGACCAGTTTTTCCTTTACCATGTCCCTCTGTCATGCTGTCCAGCTGTGGAGCGAGCCAACTATGGACTGAAATGTGAGCCAAAATAAAGCTCTCTTCCTTAAAGTCGAGGATGTCGAGTATTTTGTCCCAGCAATGAGAAAAGTTACTAAGACAATACATAATGTGCTTATGTAATTCAATGGCAAAAAAGTCAACAAATCTGATTTTAAAATGGGAAAAGTAGCCAAGCGTGGTAGCATATGCCTTTAATCCCAGTACTCTGGGAGGCCGAGGCAGAAGAACTGCAAGTTTAAACCCAGTCTGGGAGATTTAGCAACCTTGTGAGGCCCTGCTTCAAACTATAGTAATAATGATAATAATAATAAATTTATAAAGGGCTGGAGATGTAGTTCAGTGCGAAGGCCTAGTTCATTCCCTAGTATGTTAAAAATTTTTTTCCTTTTCTTTTCTTTTTTTTTGTCTTTTTGAGACAGGGTTTCACTATACAGTTCTGGCTGGACTTGATCTCACTTTGTAGCCCAGGCGGCCTCAAACTCACAGCGATCCTCCTGCCTCAGCCTCCCAAGTGCTGGGATTACAGGCATGCACCACCATGCCTGGCTTAAAAAAATTTTCTATGTAGACATTTCTCCAAAGAAGTTGGGGAAAAGGCCAATAGGTAGATGAAAAAGTACCTACATCACTAACGATCAGGGCACTACAAATCAGAACCATACAATTCATCTTCTCTCTGTCAGGTGGAGGTGCCTGGGGGAGGATGGAGGAGGGGAGCATGGTAAGCTGCGGGGGGGGGGGGGGGCAGCCAACATGGGCAGCCTTGGGAGCGGCCCGGAGCTGTTCCCAGATCTGGAGACAGAGCCACCGAGCACGGCAGAGCTCAACCTCTAGGGGCCTTGAAGGGACATCTGCACTGCCGTGTCTACTGTAGCTTACTTACAACAGCCAAGAGAGGGACACCTGAGTGTCCGTGGGTGGGTGCCTGGGCAAAGAACGTGTGACACAGCACGGTCACGAGTGTGTTATACACCACACATGAAGATACTCATTTATAAGGACCATAAATACGTCTCGTTTCTTTCTGTGTCTGCCCACTGTATCATGCCTCTTCCACAGACACTCAAATGTTTGAATTAAATTCAGTCCAAGCCATAAGATTTCTTTTTTTTTATTAGCACATGTTTGCAGTACATAATAATTACAAAACTCACTGCAGGCAGTTGGCACATGTATATTAACACGTCTTAATTCTTCTTACGTCCCTTTCCCCTCCCAGTGCCATTTTTCCCCCTTCCTTCCTCCTCCTTCCTTCCATTTCTCTTTTTATCCTATTATCTTTTATTTTGCTCTTTATTTATATTTTGGGTTTCTCATATATGAGAAACCATGTGATATTTAAGCTTGTGTGTCTGATTTATTTCACTTAACATTATGGTCTCAAGGTGCATCCATTTTTCTACAAATGACTCAAGTTTATCCTTCTTTATGGCAGAATAGTACTCCATTGAGTATAAATATCACATTTTATTCATTCTTTCATCTGTTGATGGACATATGGGCTGCTTCCAAGATTTAGCTATTATGAATTGTCAAGCTGTAAGATTTCTAATTGATGTTAACAATGAAAAGATAAAAACTAAAACAATTTTTTGCCATTCCAGACTGTTACAAAATTGAAGCGAATGACCATGTAATAATATTCAAATATTTAGGGTGTGTTGGATACTGTGATAAGCCTTTTGCATACATTATTTAATTTGACCCTCAAAGGATCCTGCCATCTGATAGATGAGGCAACAGAGGCACATCTGTAACTGACTTGCTCAAGGTCACACAGTTGTCTCTCTCTGATTCGAAAGCCCACGAGTGAAGTTTTAACTGTGTATCAGTAATTATCAAGCTTTAATGTCCATAAAAACTGCCCAGAAAGTGTTAAAACATAGATTTCTGAGTGTCACTGCCTGCGACTGTGATTCCATGGTCCAGAGATAAAGCCCATGAACTAGGGTTTCTAACAACCTCCTAGGTAACCCAGATGTTGCAAGATAAAACACTGGTGTGGTTTCTGTCTCCAGATGGACTCTGACTGGTCTACATTGCAAGTCCCACCAGCCTGGCGTTGTCATGACTACTAAGTTAGGCTTGTCCCAGACATCTAGCTCACTACCTACCCATTCATATCCCTTCCATGTGTGTATATAGGAGGATATACAGTAATCCTTTACAGAAATGGGATACTACTTTTTAAATAATAGCATTAAATTTTTTTTTTTTTTTTTGAGACAGGGTCTCATTATGTTGTTCAGGCTGGCCTCAAACTCGCAGCAACGGTACTGCCTCAGCCTCCCGAGTGCTGGGATTATAGGCATGCACCACCATGCCTAGCTAGCATTAAATATTTAACTTTACTACAATTTAATAAAAGAAATTAAACTGAAGAATGTTAAGTGTTCCTTCATCCAGAGAAAATTTCAAAAAGAATGCTCTAAGGCTAAGAAGAGATTATAACATGCATTAGGTTAGAAAAATCATATATATATACTTTTTTTGAGGCAGGGTCTTACTATATAGCACAGGCTTGGCCTTAAACTCACTTATTGTAGCCCAGGCTGGCCTTGAACTCACAGTGATCCGCCTGCCTCAGCCTCCCATGTGCTGGGATTACAGGTATGTGCCACCACACCCAGCATATATTTTTTTAACTTTTTCTAGTGATGATAGGGATTGGACCTATTGCCTTGTACATGCTAGGCAAGTGGTCTACCACTGAGCTACACCCTCAGCGTTTTCTTCATTCTTAGTATTCAGTGCCAAGTGTGGCAGCACACACCTATAATCCTAGCACTCAGGACACTGAGGCAGGAGTATCACCAAGAGCTTGAGGCCAGCCTGGGTTATACAGTGAGTTCAAGGCCAGCCTGAACTACATAGCAAGACCATGACTCAAAAAAGAAAAAGAAAGAAAGAAAGGACGAAAGAAAGAAAGAGGGGCTGGTGAGATGGCTCAGCGGCGTAAGCGCCTGCCTGGCAAGCGCAAGGGCCCGAGTTCGACTCCCGGAACCCACATATGAAAACAGGGCCGGTGATATCGCACAGCGGCACGGATGCCTGCTGGCGCACAAGGTCCTGAGGTCGACCCCTGGTACCCACAAAGAAAAAAAGAAAGAAAGATTTACTGACTCCCTGCTTTGAAAGTTGATGGTAATGTAATCTCATATTGTATCCTACTCTTTGTTCCCCTTTAGGAGGGTATTTTCTGTTTCTAGATTCGGTTCTTTATTTGGGATACTCTCTTATCGTACCTTTGAAGACATTTTCTGCCCTATTTGTTGAGAGCTGTATCGGAGCACCATGATCATTACGCCAAACAGTCTTAGCTCCGCATCTCTTAGTTAACTATTCTGACTGCTCCTTTTCATCTGCACTTATTACCTGAACCTTTCCCACCATGTAACTTTGTCAATCCTCTCCATTCTGTTCCTTACTTGTAATGATTTATTTACCTTCTCTAGAGAAATGTTCTGATATCTGGTTTTCTAGTTGGGTTATCTGGTTTTGTTGAGCTGTAAGAATTTTTTATGTGTCCTGGATACTGAATGCTTATCTATGATTTGCAAATATTTTCTCCCATCTCCTACTGTGTAACGGTTGTCTTTTCACTCTGACAGTATCTTTTGACACACAAATTTTTTTATCTTGATGAGGTCCAATTTACCTATTTCTTCTTGGTTGCCTCCGTAAAATGAGGTTTATCTACCTCTGAGGCTAGTCAGCCTCCCTAGAATCTTATGCATATACTAAGTCGTTCTTTGCAGAGCACAGAATACAAAAATAGACTTCTGGTTCAGATGAAAAGAACTCTTTTCATTAATTTGGTGTGGCAACCCCACCTGGGTAGATGGTGAGTAAAGAACTGACAGTGACGCTGGCCTGGTGGCTCACACCTGTAAACCACCTACTCAGAAAGCTGGAGCAGGAGGATCTCAAGTTCAAGGCCAGCCTGGGGCACTTAGATCATCTCAAAAAATAAAAAGGGTGGGGACATAGCTCAGTGGTGCAGTCCTCCAGGGTTCAATCCCCAGTAATGGGTGGAGGCATCTGATAATGAGATCAAGTCCATTCTTCAGGGTCATTTATTCAAATCTGATGTGTTCAGATTTAACTAAATTTATTTATTTATTTTTTGTGGGTACCGGGGGTCGACCTCAGGACCTCGCAGGCCAGCAGCCGCCCGTGCCGCTGAGCGATATCACCAGCCCTTTTCTCGTATGTGGGTCCCGGGGGTCGAACTCGGGCCCTCGTGCTTGCCAGGCAGGCGCTTATGCCCTGAGCTATCTCACTGGCCCTTGACTAAATTTATTAACGACTTACAACTATTCAGTAGCCATATGACCTGTTACAAATTAATAATTTGTATGCAGTTTTCCTCAACTGACATACTGAACAGATATAGTAGTAGTTCTTTAATCTGAATACCTAGAGATGCTGATAAGTGTGGTATGGAAACAGAATCAGTATAGTCTTAGAGGTCAAATAATAAAGTGATTACGGTAAGTGCCCGACTTAGGAACACCTGAGCTGCGAACTCTCACAGATACAAACGGGCCTGGCACGGGGACAGCCCCAGATGCGAAGCCATCGCGGAAGTAGCTCCCTGTCCGCCGGCCGTCGTCGCGGTCGTGCGGCTGTGCGCTCACACTGCAGTGCCATCGTGTACAGGAGCACAGGGCTCAGTCAGAGCCCGGACGTCCGGGAGCAGAGGAAGAGCAGTGGTGACGGGGAGGGGACCGCCAGGAAGCCCAAAGCAGTGACCATGGAAATGAAAGTGAAAATAACTGAGATTGGATCAAAGGTTACAGTATCTTTGTGTTTGGGTTTTTTTTTTTTTTTTTTCTTTCTTTCTTTACACTGTATATTTGTCAAAGGTGTAAAAGATAAGGTTAAGTGGGCATAAATGTACTCCGAAATGTGAAAGATCTGCATGAAGAAAACTTTAACAGGCTGCTAAGGAGTAAAAAGTCCTGCATAAATAAATTCTCCCCCCTTTTTTTGAGGCAGGGTCTCACTATGTGGTGCAGGCTGGCCTTGAATTCACTTATGTAGCCCAGGCCGGCCTCAAACTCACAGCAATCCTCCTGCCTCAGCCTCCCAAGTGCTGGGATTACAGGTGTGTGCCACAACACTCAGCCCTCTTTTTTTTTTTTTTTCTTCTTTTTTTTCTTTTGAGACAGTGTCTCATTATATAGGCCAAGCTGGTCTTGAACTCACAATGATCCTTCTGCCTCAGTCTCCCTCCAGAGTGCTGGGATTACAGGTGTGTGCCACCACGACTGGCTGAAACTCTGACATTTGGAATCACTTAATCACTTTAGTTCACATATGCAGCATTTAAAATCCTAAGTATCTTAATATTTAGCAATGAAATCTGATATCAGTTTATTCTATAATTCACTGCAGACATGAACATCTTAGCTAACAGCTTTATCTTCATCTCACATACTCTTCTAATACTGGTCTCTTCTATGGAATGTAAATACTATGAATTAACAGGTGAACACAGCATCATATAAATTTCAGCAAGCATGTGGCAAAATGGCCTATGTGACTGAAATGAAAGTACCATTATTTTAAAATGCAAGGTAGTGTGCATTATTTGATGCTCAGCATCTAGATCAATTTGGTCATGTAATACGTACTGCATTATGTTTAGAAAGCGCTCGACTTCAGGAATCTCAGATTTCAAATCTTACAGCTCCTGTGCTAGGTCTTCCCCCAAAATAATGATCTCTGTGTTACTGAATTTCTTAGGGCTTATGGCTGCTTACAAAGGTAATGCTCAGGAGGGCAGGTGGATGGTGTTCATGAAGGCTCACTGTACGATATACCTTTGATAATGAGCATCTTTTATCAAAGAAAAGCTGCTTTTATTACAAAGTCAGCCAACTTTTTAGACACAAAACTTCAGAAATCCTGGTGAACAAAGCTGCGGATATTTACACGTATTTAATAAACAGATTCTATTTGTCTTTTCCAGAAAAAGTGAAACCAGAGAGGTTTCTGCTTTAAATTTTTTTTAAAAAACTCACGGCTTCCTTTCTAGAGGGGAAAGAACCCTTTTCTGTTCTCTTCATGCTCACTCCCAATCGATAACAGGAAGAGCTTGCTGTAGGTCATTTACACTTCTTACTGGTTGAATACTCCTAAGTGAATGTGGATCATATTAATCAGCCGTGTATTTTGGACCTCTATCTGATTTTAATAGCAAACTGATAACACAAAGGACCAAACAGTGTCTAAGAGTTTCATATATGTAACTCATTTAGTCTTCAAACAACTCCATGATGTAAGTACCATTATGATTCTCATTTTGCAGCTGGGCAAACTAAAGCCCAAAGAAGTACCTTGCCAAGGACCACACACAAGCTGTAGTAAGATGCAGTAACCTTGGCAGTAAGCCTCAGGGTGAAAATGCGGCACTAGTCCTCAGTATTGCAATTAGCACACTTATAGAGACTGGCACTAAGAAGAAAGACCTGAAGTCATCCTGGCCACTCTTTAAGGCTAATCTCCATGATAAAGGCAACCTGGGCTGCCTGGAGTAGGCGTGTCAGAAGAGTGAGTTCCACACTGTCCCAAGAGGTAACTTCTCTCCACCCCAGGAAGAGCAATCCTCTTACTGTGCATCACGTTAAGAGTTCAGAAACATTTATGGCGCTTCTGAAACTGTAGAAGAAATAGAGGTAGTAATTTACCCCTATAAGGCTCTCACAGGAAACAGCCCTTCCTGCCTGCCTGCCTCTCTCCCTCTCTTCTTCCTTCCTTCTCTGCCTTCTTTCTCCTCTCTCTTTCCTGTGAAGCTTTTTAATGTGATGACTGCTATGATAGAGATGACACAGGATACTGAGGAAACATAAGGAAGCCCCACCTGATCTTGAGCTCAGAACACATTCCGGGAAGTTTCACGCGAATTAAATCTTTGAGAACGAGTCTCTTATCAAAGGTGAGAAAAAGAGGGCATGCCTCACAGAAGAAGCGGAATGTACAGAGAGAGCGTTAAAGGCAGAAGTAACGACCACATCTAGAAAGGCAGTGTGACTGCTTCAGCACTGGAACTCTGGAGAGAGGGGTGAGCGTTTCCTGGAATGTGAAGAATGAGGAACTAAATGGTAGACCTGTACTAAATTAAAAAGTGCCATTGTAAGAAAGTTGGATTTTTATCCTAGAAGCAATGAGGAACCCCTGAAAAATTTTACAAAAGAGTAACAGGACTTGGGCTGGTGAGATAGCTCAGCGGCATAAGCGCCTGCCTGGCAAGCACGAGGTCCTGAGTTCGACTCCCGGTACCCACGTACGAAAAAAGGGCCGGTGATATCGCTCAGCAGCACGGGCGCCTTCTGGCACGTGATGTCCTGAGTTCGACCCCTGGTACCCACAAAAAAAAAAAAAAAAAAAAGAGTAACAAGACTGAACTGCGATTCTGGAGCACTATGTTGATGGCACACAGTAGCCAATATTTTTTGGGTCCCAGAGTTTGAGTTTTTTTGCCATTTACTAGGTGGGCAAACTTGAACATGTTACAAAGTACGAACTACTTAATCTCTCTAAGCATCAACTCCTTAAACGTAAACCTAGAATGATAATAACATTTAATTCATGGGGTTAATGAGAATTAAGCCAGATGATCCATTTAAACTACTTAGCAAAGAAATTGGTAAGTACTCAGTAGATGTAAGTTATTTATCACTAGCAGTGGCAATGTGGATGAATTAAGAGGGACAAAAGGGGAAGCCAGGAAACTTGTAAGAGGCTTATTTTAATAATCAAAGAGAAAAGCCAAACCCAAAGAACAAAAGTCAAGAAAGCAATGTGTTCAAAACACAAAGGTGATACATAGGACTTTGGGAGAGTGTTGTGTGGGAACGGGGAAATGGGGCCTCTGGACAAATAATGGTCATATTCACCAGGAGGGGCCAGTACAAGAAAGAACACACTGGGTACCTCACAGACACCCCTTCATTCAATGTGGCAAAAACAAGTCATTCGTGTATCCTTCAGAAATCCACTCTTCCTTCTGTGTATCTGTGACAGCATTTTCTTATGATTTTTCTCATTCGTAGTCTACATTTCGGGTCTTCTTTGCCCTCCTGTTTCCCAATGTTTGTGTTTGTAAAGCCCATAATCTCAATACTTTGCTTTTCTCACTTTTCTCTCTTGGACGGGCTCATCCACTCCCAAGACATTAATTAGTACTCGCTTGTTTACTGATGAGCTCCAGATTTGGTTCCAAAGCTTGTGAGTACACTGGAATATCCCCATGGGATACTGATTCAGTGTGTTTAAGACCTAACACTTTCCTGATAATCTACCTAACCTTACCTGAATGGGTTTTAAAAACAAAAACCAAAACCTTCCTCAGACTTCCTCTCACTAGTTTTGTGCACATTAAACAAAAGTTCTACCTCTGAGTTACATCCCCAGCCCTCACCACCTAATTCTTTACCATGTTCATCTTCAATACTTTGAAATGCGGTTTCCTCCCAAAACTGCCTCCCAGAATCACCAGGGACCTCGTAGGCCCTTTTCTCACATTTTATCCTTCCCACAGCTGCCTACACATCACTTAATACAGAAGAAGACCACCACTGCTCCTTGGAACTTTTCTCTAGGAGTCTTCCTTGATTGCCTTTAAGACAGGTTATATGTACCTTTACTTCCTGTAAATAATCACAGCCCTTAACGTGCCAGAGTCCTACATGAGACCAACACTTTTTTTAAGCATAGCTGCCATGTCTTCTTAATCAGTGTACTCTCGCTAGCTGGCACTGTGATCATTTAATAAATACACGGTTTTGTTTTGTTTGAGATGCTCTTGCTATGTAGTCTAGGCTGGCCTCAAACTCACCATGATCCTCCTGCCTCAGCCTCCCAAGTGCTGGGATTACAGGCGTGCACCACCACAGTCAGCAATAAATACATGTTAAATACACAAATGAACACTGCCATCAGATCAACACATAAGAGTCCTAAGAATACTAGGGGGTGGGAGTGTTTGTTAAAATAAGATTGACAGGTGACATTCTAAGGGAATGAGCAAGTAAAATAGTAGGAGGAGCCATAGACAATCAAAATGTAGCATAATGAATTAACTCATGTATTCACTCATTCATTCATTTGACATTTATTATGGCCAAGGCAAATAAAAACATAATTAAGATAGAATAGCTGTCCTCCTGGCTCTGTCTTGTAATCAAGACCCAAGGGCTTAGGGTGGTAAAAATTAGTAGAAAACACAGGTAAGAGACTATGTCACTACACAGTAATTCTGAATTTAACGTTACATATCAGGATGAGTGCAGAACACTTCGGGTAGGTGCTTCTGGCACACTCGCTTTTGCAACCTAGGTCTATCTGCAGCAGTTTTCGGCCTTTAGAGTGTATAGGAACCTGGGGATCTGGTTAAGATCCAGAGAAATTTTCCAGAAATCCTGATCCTGTGGATCCAGGAATCTACATTTTAGTATCACAGGTAACTATGATGCTTTTGGTCTCATTAACACTGTTCACCATTCTGTCAAATCTGAGCTCCACCAATAATATTAGCTTCTTAATAATTCATTTATATTGAAATCTGCATATATGTCTCAAAATTTTATATATGTGTGTATGTATTTAGTAGACGTATGTCTTAAAATTTTCAAAAGCTGGGATAAGCTCATAGCTCAGGTGCAGAGTTTGCTTAGAATGCACAAGGCCCTGCTTTCAGTCTCCAGCCACCGCCAAAACAAAACACCACATCTTGCATGAATCTCATGATGTAAGTTATACAAAAAGCTCTAGGCAGTAAAGTTCAATAGGATTGTCCTTTGGAAGAGCTCACATAGATACTCTGGTACCCTCTGTGAATTATAATGTAACTCAAATGTCTTTTAGACTAACGTGTTGTTATAAAATGACATGATAAAAACCCTTTCGGTGAAATAGATTTATTGGTGCTCGTATTTTAGTTTTTTTTGGTGGGTACCGGGGGTCGAACTCAGGCCCTCGCGCTTGCCAGGCAGGCGCTTACGCCGCTGAGCCATCTCACCGGCCTCTTTTAGTTCGTTTTTTTAGCAGCACTGGGGATTCAATCCAGGGCCTTCTGTGTACTAGGCAAGCACTCTACCACTGAGCTACACCTCCAGCTTTATAAATTTTGAGGCGGGGTCTCACTAGATTGCTCAAGCTGGGCTTGAACTTGTGATCCTCCTGCCTCAGCCTCTTGAGTAGCTGGGATTACAGGCATGGGCCAGTATGCCTGGCTAAAATATTGACTTCTTATTTTAGAAAGTGCCTTTTCTCCCCTGCTACTTAACTCAAAATATTCTTGAGCTGATACCTAAGCCAACTCCCAACAGCTAAGACATTGTACTTAAAAAGTAACAGCTGGAACAAAAACTATGTTTGTGCTCTTGACCTACAGTAAAACACTCATCCATTTTTTAGATTGTGTTTGATTAAGACTGATAATTGAGTTTAAAGCTATAAATCTAGCTCTATCTTTTCCTTCAACCCCTAAGTAATATATAATAATTAGACAAAATAATACAGCAAAAATCTCAGAGGAGAACTTGCATCTCAGGTCTATTCCTTAAAGGCTTTGGCAATTCATAATCACAAAACTAAAGAGGGCTAAAATATTTCACCAAATGAAAGGTTTTGCTGATAGTAAGCCCTTGAAAGCAATACTTTGCTCTAAATTATGTTTTTCCTTAAATGGCTAATAAACTTCTACCAAAAAAAGACAAAAAACAGAAAACAAAATTTCTACTTGGTCATGTGGATGTCTTTGGACATTACATTGTTAGTATGTAACAAGCCAGTTCTGTATAGCGGCACTTCGGTTCAGTTCATGAACTTAATTCATCCCGCAAGTCAGAAACCGAATTGGTCATGAACTGAATCAAGTTTTCCCATAAGGTTCAGTGTAAATAAGGTTAATCCATTCTGATCCATATGCATTTTTTTAAACAACTAAAATATGAAACAAAGTACAGTACGGTGTAATACGAAAAAAGAGAACACCAATCTTGCTTGAGGCAACTTCTGGTGTGGAAGACAGGAAGGACATCGGGAAGGTCTCCTTTGGGGTTTCCCCTCTTGTCTCTTAGCTGCAGGGTCAATTTTGATGAAAAACTTGTCTAATGTTGCTTGTTTTTTCCTGTGTTGCATAACCCTCCGGAAATGAGAGACCACGTTATCATTCATCAGATTCAATACTCTGTTACAGTTATGTTGGGTGTTGGTTCTCAAAGAAATCCTAGCACTCATTCCATTTTTCCATAGTGGATTTCATGACATCACTGCTAACCTCCACCCTGTCTTCCTTTTCCTCAGCGGAATGCTGGAGGTCAGCAAGTTCTTTGGTCCTCAGCGAGTGCCTCTGTGTCTGCACCATCGACATCCAGACCCACACTCCTGCCCATGGACACAGTTTCCTCCACTCCCTGTGCATCAGACCCTTCGAAGTCACGTTCAGTGGCCCATCCTGGCCACAGTTTCCTCCAGGCTGAGTTTAAGGTCCAGTACGTGACATTTTCTCAGGCTCTGTCAATGAGGCTGATGCGGTGGAGGACAGCGAAATGTTTCTTTCAGCAGTTTTTCAGAGTCAAGGACGTCTCTTCCGTGAAGAGCACCTTTGTGTACAGCTTCTTGTGTACAAAGGTGAAGAGCGCCTTTGTGTACAGCTTCTTGTGTACAAAGGTGAAGAGCGCCTTTGTGTACAGCTTCTTGTGTACAAAGGTGAAGAGCGCCTTTGTGTACAGCTTGTGTACAAAGGTGAAGAGCGCCTTTGTGTACAGCTTCTTGTGTACAAAGGTGAAGAGCGCCTTTGTGTACAGCTTCTTGTGTACAAAGGTGAAGAGCACCTTTGTGTACAGCTTGTGTACAAAGGTGAAGAGCGCCTTTGTGTACAGCTTCTTGTGTACAAAGGTGAAGAGCGCCTTTGCGTACAGCTTCTTGAAGTTGCAGATCAGTTGCTGGCCCTTGGGCTGCAGAAGAGGTGTTGTGGCAGGGGAGAAACTTGACCTTTCCAAAGTCATATTTAGTGTCCATATCATCCACCGAGGCCGTAGGGTGTGCAGGGAGCTGTCCATCAGAAGAAGGCACCTTTCAGGCAGTGGGGTTGTCAGAAAATATGTCTTAACAGTAGGTAAGAACACCTCATGCAGCCACTCCATGAACAATCGCCTTGTGACCCAAGCTTTCCCACTGGCCCTCCACATGACAGGCAGCCTGGCCTTGTTCACATCCTGTTCCTGGGAATGGTACACCAGTAGTGGCGCAATCTCCAGGTCAGTGCTTGTGTTCACACACAGCAAAAGGGTCACTTTGTCCTTCATGGGCGTGTGCCCCCACAGTGCCTTCTCCTCCTGCGTGACACCCCGGTTCATCGCAGCTGAACACTTGTGCAGTGTCCTTCTGCCTTCATGAATTCCGTGAATTCTTTCTTGTAGGCGTCTGCAGCAGCCTTGTCGGAACTGGAAGCCTCACCGTGTCTTACCACACTGTGGATGCCACTTCTCTCGTGGAATTTATCAAACACCCTCTACTGGCTTTAAATTCATCACACAGTGCACTTGTAGAGGGGTTTCCTTGCAGTAAATCACCGTGAAATTGCCTGGCTTTTTCACAGATCATAGCTTCACAAACGCTATCACCTGCCAGCTATTTTTCATTCAACTACACTAACAAGTTTTACAACCTCTTCCAGCACTTGTGTCCTGGTTAACATTACTGCTTTTGCCACATCAGCTCCTCTGATATCCTTATTCTTCAAAATAGTCGAGGTTGTCGACTTCACCTTCTTGTATGCCAAGGCCAGATCAGTCACATGAATACCACGCTCATGCTTTTCTACAATTTCCTTTTTTTTTTTTTTTTTGGTACTGGGAATCGAACTCAGGACCTCATGCTTGCCAGGCAGGTGCCGTGCTGCTGAGCTGTATCCCTGGCCCTCCTTTTTCAATTCAGTGGTTACTTTCTTTAAAACCTTCTTACCACTCTTGCTGTGTATGTTCTTGTTACCTTCATGACCGCTCTGCACTTTCTTTTTACCACCATGTTTGCTCTGCACTTTCTTTGGAGCTGTGCTGGATTAAATAATACCGTACAGTACTGTATGTGCTAAAAAATATACAAAAAAGCTTCACAGTAGGTGTGCCCAGGTCTATGACTGCAGTCCCAACTAGAGGAAGCCACGACTGCATGTCAAAGTGGGGAAGATGGCCGTGGTCGTGTTTGTTACCTGATGTGGAGTTTGTGAAAAGAAGCAAAATTCTGCTGAACACTTCTGTTCGTGAAATGAATTGTTCACGAACAGAAGCATTTGTGAGCCGAGGCATTACTGTATATGTTAATCAGTAGTGACACTGAACAAAAGTATTAATGACGCCGGTCGCTGTGACGCACACCAGCAATCCCAGCACTCGGGGAGGCTGAGGCAGGAGGATTGCAAGTTTGAGCTCAACATGGGAAGCTCAGTGAGACCCTGTCTTAAAAATTAAAAATAAAATAAATTAATAAATGACTGTAGTTGGGCATGGTGGCGCACGCCTGTAATCCCAGCACTTGGGAGGTTGAGGCAGAGGCCAGCCTGGACTATATAGTGAGACCCTGTCTCAAAAAAAACAAAACAAAACAGAACTGTAGTCCTTGATTTTTGCATCATTTAAATGGAAACCAACCTTACTACTTATTGATGTATAAAGCACTTCATGCTTTTTTGAAGGAAAGGATTACTCCAATAGCCCTCCTGCTGCAGCTCTTGTTCCACAGTCTGTTTTCTCCAGAACAGCCAGAGAAGCCCCATTTAGATGTCAGATCAATTGCTCTCCTGCAAAAACTGCCCTGTCCCTGCCCCAGATAAAAGCCAGCCTTGATCCAGTGGGCCCAGAGGGCTCAGGATGCTCACCCTGCCCTCAGAGGTCTCCTCCTACTCTTTCCCTGCTGGCCTTGCTGCTGCTTGATGCTGGGCACATTTCAGGCCCAGGGCCTTTGCACCTGCTGCTCCTTGTGCCCACGGCGCCTGTCCCGCGGGCGACACTGCTGTCACCACTTCCTTCAGTTCTCCATCAACCCTCCCCGTCAGGCCAGCACTTCCAGGGCCAGTCCACAGCATCCACCTCCATCCCATCGCACCCCCCTGCCCTGCTTGTTCTCGGCCACAGCCACCAAGAGTCCTGCACCTTTTGTTTATCCGTGTCCCCCGAAGAGAACGGGAGGCCCTTTGGGGTGCACTCTGTTCACCCCGTATCCAGCCCCAGGAGCCGTGCCCAGCACACATTAAATGGTGAGTAAATCTTCCCTTGATGGACACAGTGTTACTTCAACTTTGGGACTTGGAGCCCTAACCTCCGAGAGCTGGAAACCGAGCTGCAGGGCCCCCCAAATTTCCAGATGGCATCTGGCACTCATGAACTTGCATGCCGTGTCTTTTGTCTAGGACATCGCTCTCTCTGATTTTTCTTGCTAAGACAGCAGTAAAATTCCTAACTAGTCTGCAAGGAAGAAGAAAAACCAACCACGCAGGAACTGATTTTAGATGATGTGATCCTTATTCATAAACCAGTAAGGAAAATGCCCTTTGGTTCTGCAGTCCGTCCTCTGAAGCCCAAGAAGATAAACTCCGTGCAGCCGCCCGGGCTGCGGGGCCCATGGACCTCCCGGCGCGGCAGCTCGCAGGGCCCGGCCGACTTTCGGGTGCCGCCGCTCGGCCCGGGGAGTCAGGGTCCGAGGTCGAGGGGGCGAGCGAGGGGGCCCAGCCTGGGCGGGGTGCGCGGCGGCGCGGGTTAGGGCCAGGCCTCCCCGCGCCCCGCGATCCGGGCCCCGCGCCCCGCAACCCCGTGCCCGCGATCCCGTGCCCGCGCCCCGCGATCCGGTCCCCGCGCCCCCGTCACCTCGGGCTCTCTTCAGCGCGGTGGGCTCCTTCTCCTGTTCCGCGGACATTACCTCCCGCAGAGCATGGCTCCCAGGCCGCGGGGACGGCTCTGGGACGCGGGCGGCGCGACCCGGCAGCTCCGGGCGGCCCGCTCCGGGGACGCGGCCTGCGGACTCGGGCGGCCCGGGGGCAGGGCTGGCGGAGGGACGCGGCCGGGTCCGGCGGCCTGGGGCGCCCCCCGCGCGAGGCCGGGCCGGGCCGCCGCCTCCGCGCCGCCTCCTTCCTCCTCCTCCTCTCCGGCGGCCGGCGGCGCGGTCCGAGGGGGCTGAGGCCGCCGCCGCTGCAGACACAAAGCCGGGCCGGGCCGCCGCGCAGCCCGGGGCGGGGCGGGGCGGGGAGGGGGGGAGGGGCGCCCGCGTCCCTGCCCCCGCCCGCGCGCACGCCGGGCCGAGCACACCCGGGGGGCGCACTTACGAGGCGGGGACTTCGCGGGCGCGGCCGCGGCGAGCACACCTGTTTGTGCGTGCGCGGCCTCCCGAGCGAGCGCGGAAGGGGCCTGGGGCTGCGCTGCGCGTGGGCTTCGGAGCGCCGGCCGCAGTCACCCGCGCGGCCGGGGGAGCTCCAGCACCGGGCGACCTCCGCGCGTCTCTGTTTCCTGATCTTCTAGAAAAGGTCATGCACGTCACCCCAAAGTCTCGTCCAACTCTGACATTCTTTGATGTACTCTTATGAAGCCGTTTTCCCTGTTTTTTGGTGAGATTTTCTCATTAGCCTATTACAGAGAATCTGTTGGTGCAGACTCTGATCTTCAACCCGATAAAACAGTTTATTTTGATGTCCGAACCAGAGACGCGCTCACTGGGTGTGGAGGGACCTAGGTCGCGCCCGCGCAGGAACGTGTCCTCGGGGACAGGGACAGACTCCTCGCGGGAAGACGGGCACCCGGCGGGGTCTGCTCTGAACGCGCTCAGAGGCAGGGGCAGATCTAGGCCCCCAGTTCTCCTGGGATTGGGGCGGAGTCCTGTTACACATTCAGTGCCAGGACGGGGAAACGCTGGTGCAGGAGACCGCCGAGGAGAAGGCTCTTCCAACCGGAATGCGAGCTCCCTGAGGGCAGGAAGTTGGTCCAGTCCACCCCAGCTTCTGTACCTGCTCGGCACGCAGTAAGTGTTTAAAATGTGTCTGCTGAATGAATGGCCGAAGAACTGGACTGGAGCGCCTCTGGACAGCTGGATGGGCAGTGGCAGAATGCGTGTGACAAAGCTGAAGCAAACGTAAACATGGCAACGCCAACTGGATTTAAAAATTCACCTCTCTAGGTTGTTGAGGGAAGATGTGAACGCATTTGGAAAGTATTAGTCAATATGAAAACCCAGGGTTTTTATTGAACAACTCAGTACAAAGAGAATGAGAAAAATCATTGCTAAGAGATTTTGGATTCTTTATTGTAATCCCCTACGGCTAGCAACTCAGAAATAATTTGTAAGTCAAGAGACATGAACTGGCTTCTTTTAAAATGACTCATCAAACATAAAAAGACCAGCTTATTTGGACATGGTTTTAAAAATCGATTTTAATTCTAAATCCTAACTGCTTGTTGCATTTCTCACAATTACCTGGAATGCATTCTAAAATTTCAGACAGACGTGTCTCTCCCCAGATTTACTGAGTCAGATCCTTGGGAATGACACAAATCTGTCTTTAAATGCTCCCTAGATGACTCAAAAGCAATGACCAGACTTGGTGACTCGTGTTTATGACCATTATGATGTGCAGCATTGTTTCTCAGTTAAAGTGATTAATGAGACAGTAGTCCCTGTCTTGGGGAAACACTGAAGAGTCCAGGCAGGTGAGAGACATGGTCAGCTCTGCATTTTAGGAACATCAGTCTAGCTACAGTGTGAAAGATGGATAGAAGGGGCACAAAGCCTCAGTGTCAGCCAGGCATGGTGGCACACGCATATTGTCCCAGTAGCTAAGAAGGCTGAGCATGAGTTCGATACCATCCTGGGCAGCATAGCAAGACCCCTTGTCTCAGAAAAATATAATGCTTTAGTACATGTATTGCTATAACAGTATGCAGTACCACAATTGGGTTATTTATAAAGAAAAAGAAGTTATTTCTCATAGTTCTGGAACTTAGCATCAGTGAGGGCTGCTCTCCACTTTCAACGTGGCACCTTGAGTGCTGGGTCCTCTCATGGCTATAGACAGAAAGACAGAAAGTGGACAAACTCAGCTGGGCATGGTGGCGAATACCTGTAATCCCAGCATTCCGGAAGGCTCCAACATGAGGGTACCAAGTTTGAGCCACGTCTGGGCAACTTAGCAACTTAGCAGATCCTGTCTTAAAATGAAAAGAGCTGGGGATGTAGCTCAGTGGGAAGGCCCTGGATTCAATCCCCAGTACTGAGGGAAAAAAAAGGTGGACAAACTCCCCCGTCAGACCCTTTTACAGGGCACCTAATCCCATTGATGAAGGAGTCTTCTTGGTCTAATAACCTCTTAAAAGCCCTACCTCTTAATACCATCTCATTGGCAGCACCTGATTTTTTAAATGTTTTAATGAGGTAGGATCTCAATATGTAGCCCAGGCTGGCCTCAAATTTGGGCAGTTCTCCTGCCTCAGCCTCCCAAATACTGGGATTATGGTGTGCATCACCACACCTGTCAACAACACCTGATTTTGAAGGGGATCCATTCAAACCAGAGCTTTTAGGAAATAATACATAAAGCGAGACAAGAGATCCGTGAGGGCCTTAGACGTTGACGCAGGGTATGGAGAGGGGTCTAGGAAAGGGTGGTAACAACCGACAACGTGAAAATTGTTTGGACATGGAGGATTAGAAATAAATCAGGAATTTGCTCCCAGACTCCTTTTAGGTGACACAGAATACAGGGAGAGAAGATTTGGTGGGGAGGCAGGATGAAGATGAACTCAGTTTTGGATCCCTAGAGTCTGAAGTAGGGGTACCTATACATGGAGTCACCCTGGCAATGAGGAGTTAGCTTGCAGTTATTATTTTTGTTGTGCAACAACCTCAAAACTGGATGGTTTAAAAATAATTTATTCGCTCATCATTCTGTGGATGGGCAGGCGGTGCTGGGCGTACACAGTGGCTTCTCCCCACCCTGCAGAGCAGTGGCCGGGCAGGCCCAGGAGTGTGGTCTGTGGTGGCCACGGCCACAGCAGCACGGATGGTGGTGGCTGGTGGTCAGCAGGAGTGGAGAGGGCAGCTGCACTGGGTGTTAGCATCCGGTCGGTGCTCTTCACATGGGAGTGGGGACAGGATTTCCAGGAGCACCGAGAGAAGGCATGCCTAGCACACAACACTTCTCAAAACCTTGTGTGGTCTCATTGGCTAAAATAGTGTATTTGGCCAAGACTAGAGCTGTAGTGGGAGTGGATTACCCAAGGATTTTTGGGTTCAAGGACGGCAGAACAATTTGGGGTCACACTGCAACCGTCTGCGGTATGTCCTTACTCTTGAGCCTCCTAGGCACAGGAGATGGGCAGGGAGGCAGGGACACACAGTGCTCATAGGCAAATGCGCCTCGTTCCCTCCTGGCGTCTGTCAGGTTCTTCCACTCTTGTTCCTCTCAGAAGTGTCACATCCCCATGAAGAGCCACCAGTGTGGCTCGCCACTGCAGTCCAGATCCAGTGCCGTGGACACAACACAGTGTGCCTGGGTAGAGGCCTTCATGTGTCCAAGTAGAGCTGCAGTCTCACTGTGCTGAAGCCTGGCTCCAGTCCTCACAGACATGGGGGACTCCCACCTTTACTGACCCCATTATGCTCCGTGTCCCCAGTAGGACAAAATTCCTATCGAAAGAAATTCCTTCATCTTGCTGAAGTCTCGTCTATGGGAGCTGGTTGTGAGTCCCAGAGTTGATGTTTATGCCCTGTCTTATACAGAGAGCTCAGTTAATGTTCTTGGTGGGCCTGCTCCCCCATTTAGATACACATGCTCAGTCGCGCCTGAACAGTAGAATGCGCTAGGCTACCGTGATGGGCAGATAATATCACAGGCTTGGCAGACGCTATGTCCTATTGCCGCAGAGAAGCTTCCCTAGATCGTATGTAACAAATGGTGTGGTTGTGTTCCAATGTAACTTTACGAAAACAGGCAGGGAGCTGGATTTGGCCATGGCCTATAGTTTGCTGGGTCCGGGGCTAGTGCTCGACCACATAAGGACTCTGAACTCAGAGACCAGGCCTAGGCTGCAGACACGAAGGTAGGAGACAACGCTGCAAGTGAAAGGGTAAACTCCCAGGACCATGGGAAGTAAGAGCCAGAGACACAACGTAGGGAAACAAATTTAAGAAGTTAGACAAAAACTGGGGAGACTAAGAAAATTAAGAAAATCAAAAATCAGAAAACAGGAATACCAGGGCAATCAAGAAAAGGAAGAAATGATCAAAAATATCACTTACTGTAGGAAGAAGTGCTTATTTCTCTTATCAGTTGTCCTTGGCCTGGAATCTATTTCCCTTTTTTCTATCTTCTGAAGCACTGATTTTACAGTCTTTGCTTTAAAGAGTTTACATTTCAAATTTTGCCTGTCTGTATTATGGAAGGTAGCATGATGAAGTGCCCAAGCCTCTAATATAAACTGGTTTAGAGTATCATGTAAATTTGTTTTCAGGGAGGAAAAAAGGCGAATATTTCTATAAATTCTCTTTTAAAACATTTCGAAACATACATTTGTTTTAAACTGAGTGGAGATAAAAGTCAAGCCCCGTCAAGGTATTCCTAAGTTTTGAAACTTTGATTTGAAAACTTTCACAATGTAATTGAAATCGTGATCAGTTCAGCCATACCCAGGAGCCCTATGTTAACAACTGTACGTGGGCTATCGGAAACTCAGAGCTGTGGAGAATCACAGCAGCAAACTGTGGGGTGTTTCGCGGGAGTCACAATGACCACACGTTCACTGTATTTTAAGTGACAGGCTGTTGGGGTTTATATGTAGCTACCACGTAGAACTCACGTGCGCAGACGGGGCTTTGGAAGGTGACTGGGCCACGGGGCTTCTAGAGGGCTTGCTGCGAGGAGGTGGGCTCTGGCCGGTGGCGGGTCGCTGGAGTGTGGCCTGGGCGGACACATTTCCCTCCCCAGCTCCTTGCTTTTCTTTGCCTGCTGGCCGCCACCAATGAGCAGCTTTACTTTACCCCGGCCCTTCCACCATGCCGGTTCTGTGTGCAAGCCTACCAAACTTGGGCTGAAATTTCTAACCGTGAGCCTCCTTTAAGCTGTGGGTGTTGGGTATTTTGTCCCATCACCAAGAAAGTAACTAAGACACAGACCTCTAGGCATCTGTCTGATCTGTGGTTATAATGACATAGTAAGTCACAGACTTCTTATATGACAGATGATGAAACCAGTATGGCAAAATAATGTGGGATTTTTGCCTTGTTTAGTACAGTGTTTTGTTTTTTTTTTTTGGCACCAGGAATCGAACTCATGACCTTGCACTTGCCAGGCAGGCACTGTGCCGCTGAACTATATCCCAGGCCCTTGTTTTTTTTTTTTTTTTTTTTTTTTTTTTTTTTTTTTTTAACAGCAATGGAAAAAGCAGCAGTTTTTTTTCCAGGATATAAATACTGCCAGCATGGGCAGACTGTAGCACTGTGGGTGCCTGAGAAATTTTTCTAGGATCGTGTGGGAATGAGCAAAATGTGTGCATATTTGTGAATGAAACACAGTAAGGCAGGAATACCTAAGAAACACAGCAAGTCTTGGTGTTAAAACAACAAACTAAATATGGAACAATTGGCATTTTATGAAATCTCTTTAAAGAGAGAAAAAACGTACCAATTTTAAGTCTTTTTGGTTTGTAGGTCTTTGGAGGGAAGAGTGGAAATAGGGAGGCCAGGTAAATATGACCGTGTGCAATAGTATTCCTCCGAGTATCTCATTATTTTGTATATTCATCTTTTTTTTTTTTGTGGGTACCGGGGGTCTACCTCAGGACCTCGTGCGCCAGCAGGCGCCCGTGCTGCTGAGCAATATCACCGGCCCTTTTTTCGTATGTGGGTTCCAGGAGTCGAACTCGGGCCCTCGCGCTTGCCAGGCAGGTGCTTACGCCGCTGAGCCATCTCACCGGCCCATTGTATGTTCATCTTATATGGAGATATAACTTGTATGTCACAAAATTAATGATTTTAGCAGGAACAATTTAGTGTATAGTACACTCACTTAGTTTATCTTAGTATATGCAAAGAATTGTGTAACTATCACTACTATTTATTTTTATTAGTACATTTGTAATATACACTGATTACATTCATTCTGGGGAGTTGGTACATGTACATAACACATCTTCATTCATTTTACATCCTCCTCCCCTCTCCTCCCCCCCATCCATCTCTTGGTCCCCTTCCCATGTGCAAAAGATCTATTGCCCTGTTACCTATTGTCTATCTTTTAATTTGCTCTTTATTTATACTTTGGGTTTCCCATATAAGAGAAATGATATGAGGGCTGGTGAGATGGCTCAGCGGCATATGCGCCTGCCTGGCAAGCTCAAGGGCCCGAGTTTGACTCCCGGATCCCACATACGAAAAAAGGGGCCGGTGATATTGCTCAGCGGCACGGGCACCTGCTGGCGCACGAGGTCCTGAGGTCGACCCCCGGTACCCACAAAAAAAAAAAAAAAAAAAGAGAAATGATATGATATTTACGCTTGTGTGTCTGATTCATTTTACTTAACATTATGAACTCAAGTTACACATTTTTCTGTAAATGACTCAGATTTATCCTTCCTTATGACAGAATAGTACTCCATTGTGTTAAATACCACATGTCTTTATCCATTCATCTCTTGATGGACCTATAGGCTACTTCCAAGATTTCATTTTTACCAGTTGTGCTGCTATACACATGGGCATGCATGGATCACTGTAATATGATGTCTGTAACTCTTTCGGGAAAATACCTAGAAGGGGAGTAGCTGGGTTGGATGAAATTTCTAGCTTTAGTTTTTTTGAGGAATCTCTATACTGATTTCTATCATGGTTGTATACATTTCCACCAACAGTGCAGAAGGGTACCTTTTTCTCTACATCCTTGCTAGCATTTATTATTTGATTGTGTGAAGATACCATTCTTTCTGGAGTAAGATATAATCTCAGTATTATTTTAATTTCCACTTCTATGAGAGAGTTGAACACTTTTCATTTATTGGCCATCTATACTTCTTCTAAAGTGTTGTTATGGTTTGTGTCTAGATGTCCCCCAAAGCCTCATGCAGTCATGGGGGGGCAGGCTTTTTGGAGGTGGCTGAATCTAGAGTGTGCAATGCTGGGATTAAAGGTGCTGGGATTAAGGGTGAGTGATTGCTGGATCTGTCCACTGATTGGATTGGCACTGCCTAATCCCAGCAGTCTGAATAAGATAAAAAGGGCAGAAAGAGGTTTGTCTCTTCCACCCCTTGCTTGTTTGCCGTTTTCCATCACCATGAACTGTTGCCCCTCTGCTATGTGCCACCCTGCCTTGGAGCCAGCTGATTATGGACTGAAACTCTACAAACTGTGAGCTAAATAAACCTTTCCTCCTTTAACCTTGGGTGTTGGGTATTTTGTCTCAGCAACGAAAAAAGTAACCAAGACGAGTATCTATTTCAGTTGTTCTTTTTTTTTTTTTTTTTTTTTGATTGGGTCTTTCATTTTATTTTGAATTCTTTATATATTCTAAATATTAGTCCTCTCTCAGGAATAGCTGGCAAATTTTTTTTTCATCTTCTGTAGGTTATCTCTTCACTGTTGGTTACTTCCTTTGCTGTACAGAAGCTTTTTAATTTGATATAATACTATTTGTTGATTCTCGATGTTATGTCTTGTGCAATTGATTGGGGTTCTATTCAGAAAGTTCTTGTCTGTGCCTATGACTTTAAGAGTTTTACCTACTTTATCTTCCAGCAGATTAAGTACTTCTGTTTTAACACTTAGATCTTTGATCCATTTTGATTTTAGTTTAGTACATGGTGAGAGACATGGGTCTGGATTCAATCTTCTGTATGTGGATAGCCAGATTCCCCAATATCATTTGCTAAAGAAATCTCTAAAGAGGCTACATTTCCTCTGGTGTATGTTTTTGACCCCATTGTCAAAGATTGGGTGGCTGAATGTGTCTAGAGTTGTTTATGCATCTTCCATTCTGTTCCATTCATCCACATGTCTGTTTACAAGCCAGTACCACACTGTTTTTATCATTGTAGCTTAGTAATATAACTTCAAATCTGGGATGTTGATCCCTCCTGCTTTGCTCTTCTTGCCCCAATTGCTTTTGCTATTCTGAGTCTCTTGTTCCTTATGAGTTTTCACATTGTTTTCTCCAGTTCTGTGTGGAATACTGTTGCTGTTTTGATTGAGGTTGTATTAAATTTTATATCAGTTTTGGAAGTATGGCCATTTTGATTTATATTGGTTCAGCCTATGAGAAGCAAGAGATGTCTTTCATGTTCTTTTCTCTTTTTTTTTGTTTTGGTTCTTTGAGACAGGGTCTCACTATGTAGTTCAGGCGGCCTTGAACTCACTATGTACCTCAGGCTGGGCTCAAACTCATGGCGATCTTCCTGCCTTAGCTTCCTGAGTGCTGGGATTATAGGCATGCACACCACACCTGGCTGTCTTTCTCTTTTCTGGTGTCCTCTTCAATTTCCTTTTTCAGAGTACTGTATTTTCATTGTAGAGGTCTTTTACTTCCTTGGTTAGGTTAATTCTTATATATTTAACTTTTCTTGATGCTATTGTGAATGGTATTGTTTTCCTGATTTTTTTCTCTGTGAGTTCATTATTGGTGTACAGAAACACAATTGATTTTTTTGTGTTGATTTTTTATCCTGCCTGTTACAATGCTCAATTAGTTATTCCAGGAGTCTTTGGTGGGTCTTCTTTCTACATAGAGGATCATGTCTCCTACAAATAATGATAATTTGACTTTTTCCTTTTTTATACATATCCCTTTTAATTTTTTCTTTTGCCTGATTTCTCTGGCTAATGTTCAAATGCTATGTTGAACAGGAGTGATGATAGTAGATATCCTTGTCTTATTCCTAATTTTAGAGGAAAAGTGCTCCATTTTTCTTCATTTAATATGATGTTAGCTATTGGTTTGTCATAAATGGCTTTTATGAGATTGAGATAAGGTCTTTCTATACCTATTTCTTCAGGGCTTTTAAAAAATTGTGAATGGATATTGGATTTTGTCAAAGGCTTTTTCTGTGTCTATTAAGATGATCATGTGATTTTTGTCCTTGCTTCTGTTTATGTGGTGTATTACATTTATTGATTTGCATATGTTGAATCATTCCTGTATCCCTAGGATAAATCCTGCTTAGTCGTGATGTATGATTTTTTTTTATGATTTGTTGCATTCTGTTTGCCAGCATCTTGTTGGGGATTTTTATGACTATGTACATTAAAAAGATTGGCCTGTAGTTTTTTTTTTTTTTTTTTTAGTTGGGTCCTTGTCTGGTTTTGGAATCACAGTGATTCTGGCTACCAGGTATAAGTTTGGAGAATTCCTTCCCTTTCAATTTTGTTAAAGTGTTTGAGGAGTATTGGTATTACATTCTCCCTAAAATTCTTGTATAATTCAGCAGTGAATCCATCAGGACTTGGGCTTTTCTTAGTTAGGTAGGGTTTTTTTTTTTTCCTGCCTCAATTTCATTGCCTATTATTGAATTGTTCAGTTTTTATGTCTTCTTGGTTTGGTTTTGGTAGTTCATATGTGTCTAGGAATCTGTCCATTTCTTCAAGATTCTCTAGTTTGTTGAAGTACAGTTTTTCATGTAGTTACTAATGATCTGGATTTCAGTGGTGTCCTTTGTGATTTTGTCCTTTTAATATATAATTGCTTTGATGTGGATTTTCTCTCCTCCTTTTGGTACATTTGGCTAAAAGTTTGTCTATTTTGTTTATTCTTTCAAAGAACCAGCTCTTCAGTTCATGCGTTCTTTGTATTTTTTTTTTAGTGTTTAGAATTTCCATTCTAATTTTTATGATTTCCTTCCTTGCACTAGGCTTGGGCTTGAACTGTTCTTGTTTTCCATGTATCTTGAGGTGCATCATTAGGTTATTTGAGCTCACTGTTTTCTGACTGAGCAGTCACAGCAATAACTTCCCTCTTGCGATGGCTTTCATCATGTCCCTAGGTTCTGGTGTGTTGTGCTGGGCATTATCACTTGATTCTAGGGATTAATTCTTCCTTGACTTCTTCTGTGACCCACTGAGTGTTCAGGATTGTGTTATTTAATGTCCAGCTGTTTTTAAAATTTTTGTGTTTTTTTTTTGTAATCAATTTCTAGTTTCAGTGTGCTATGATTTGATAGTATACATGGGATGATTTTGAGTATTTTGTGTTTATTGAAGTAGGCTTTACAGACTAGCATGTGATTTATTTTGGAGAAAGTTACATATGATGTTGAAAAGAATGTGTATTCTGTTGTCGTAGGGCACAACACTGTAGATGTCTATTAAGACTTTATTTGAGGGTGTGGTTCAGCTCTGATATTTCTTCATTAACTTTTTTCTTTAGTTGATCTACTTGTTAAAGTGGATTAGTGAGGCTGCCCATTCTGCTTGTGCTGGTGTTTATTTGATCTTTTATGTCTAGCAATGTTTGTTTTAAGATGTTGGGTTCACTGATATTCAGTGCACATATATTTACAATCATTGTTTTAGTTACTTTTCTCATTGCTGAGACAAAATACCCAACACCCAAAGTTAAAGGAGGAAAGGTTTATTTGCCTCACAGTGTGTACAGGTTTCAGTTAGCTGGCTCCAAGGAAGGGTAGCATGGCAGACAGGCATTGCAGAGGACAAACAGTCTGTGGCAGGCAGAAGGTAGCAAAGCAACAAGGGCCATGGCAAGCCTCTTTCTGTTACTTATATTGTATCCAGGCTACCGGGATTAGGGCAGTGTCAAACCAATCAATGGACTGATTTAGCAATCACCCATCCTTAATCCTAGCATTGCACAATCTAGATTCAGCCACCTCTGAAAATGCGCCCCCCATGACTGCATGAGGCTTCGGGGGGACATCTAGACACAAACCATAACAATCATTATCTCTTCCTGTTCAACTGTTCCCTTAAGTAATATATGGTGACCATTTTTATTTCTTCTGATCATTTTTAGCTTGAAGTTTACTTTGTTTAAATGATAAAATTGTTACCCCTGCTTGATTTTGGGGTTGTGGGGCATGGGATATTTTTTTCCTTTAATTTTATTTTAGTTTTAGTCTAAGAATTTCTTTTTTTCTTTCTTTCCTTCTCTTTCTTTCTTTTCTCTCTCTTTCTGTCTGTCTTTCTTTCTTTTTTAGATTAGATGAATCTCTTGAATGCAACAGAACATTGGGTTTTGGTTTTTGAGCCAGTCTACCAATCTATGTCATTTAATTTGGAAATTGAGGCCATTTACTTTGAGAGTTATTACTGAACATCATTGACTTATTCCTGTCATTTGTTGTCCTGTCATTCCTGTCATTTCTGTTGTTGACTTCCTTTTTTTCTAACTACTCATTTTTGTTGATGTATTCATTTCATTTGACTTTTTTGGGCTTCATTGACTCATTATCTCTGTTTTGGATATCCTTGAGCACTTTTCGGAGTGCTGGTTTGGTGTTCGTGAATTTCTTAAGGTGCTTTTTGTCATGCAGTATTCTAACTTATCCATCAATTTTGAAAGATAGTTTTGCAGGATATATTAATCTGGGCTGGAAGTTGTTTTCTTTTAGGACTTTAAACACTGCATTCCAAGCTCTTCTGGCCTTTAAAGTTTGTGTTGAAATGTCTACTATAATCCTAATGGTTTATCTTCATGAGTGATTTTTTTTTTTTGCTTTTCTCTGACAGCTGTTAAGATTTTTGTCCTTGTGTTGGTCTTCTGGGATTTTGACTATGATGTGTCATGGGGAACTTCATTTTTCATCATAGTTATTTGGCATTCTGTAAGCCTCTTTTACCTGTATGTGGAGTTCTTTTCACATACATGGACATTTTTCTGCTATGATTTCTCTAAACAGATTTTTAAATTCTGTATGTGCTGACCTCTAATTTCTAACTCCAGTTAGCCTGTTAGTTTCCTTAGCATCATCCAGTAGCTGTTGGATGAATCTTCCTTGCTCTCTCATTGTTTTTATGGTTTCTCTGAGTGGATCATCATGCGATTTCATTTTGTCCTCGATTTTTGAGACCCTTTCTTCACATTGGTCATTTCTGCTATTCATGTATTTGATAGAATTTTTTTTTTTTCCCCAGGATTTCTATTTGGCAACTTTTTATGGAGTCTATTTTTTTTTTTTTTTTTTTTTTTTGCTAAGTTTGTCATTTGTGTTTTGAATAGTTTGGGCCAGTCTTCTAATTTTTTGTTTCTTCCTTAAGCATATTGGACAGTTTGTTTGTTAGTTCCACTATCTTTTATGTTATGTCATCTTTCAGCTCATCAAATTTCTTTGCTTTCTCTTTAAGTATTTCATGCAGCTCAGCTACTTGGTATTTGATTTCTTTCCATTGGTGCCACCTGGATTTGCTTTGGGAGACTTAAAAGTCTTTGGAAGCCTTGTATTTTCATGTTCATTTTCTTTTCTTTCCTTTTTCTTTTGTTCTGAGGCTTGAGGTCAAATAGAGTGAAGAGAATTTGCTGTTGGTATGAAGACTTCTTTAGTTAGGTTCTGTTTTCCAGTGATGTGTTCTTGTCTTTGTCAAGAGGTATTGTTGACCACATTGACCTGTTCAATTTAATTGGGTTAAATTAAACTGTCACTTACCGAGGCTGATCAGACCCTCAGATATCTGTAGGTGGACCATGGGGAATAAAGAAAGACAAAGAGACAAATTTCAGGGCACAAGGGAACCAGGAGGAGTTCACCTCTATGGACTGGCTCGGCTTCCTCTGAGGTGGGCTCACTTTTACTGGCTAGCAAGAAGAGCAGGGGGAGGCCTAGCACGTGTTTCATGGAACAGTAACTGTAGAAAGTGGGTGGGCAAGGGTTAAATTAACAAGGAACCAGATTTTCTCTAAACCCAAATGCCTGTATTCCGATAACTGTCATCATGTTTAACTATCCTGTTCCCTGTTAAACTGCAGCATTTACTCAGTCTTCCTTGTCTTCCATCACTCATGGTTAGGCTACTCGTTATTTGGTGTGACACTGAGCTTGGTGTTTTCTCAGGACTGTGTTGGCAGGCGCGGTGCTTACTACGCAGTGCCCCACATCAGGCACACATGCCATCAGTCTGTTTCATTGCTGGTTTTGTTAAGTTGGATCACTTGCCTGGTTTCTTTAAAGTTGCCGTTACTGAAAGGTTAATACTTTCTCAGAAAATACCTTGAGACTATGTAAATCTCCTATTTCCCATAACTGTCATCCACTAGCTTCTGCAACTTTTGGTGATTACTCCCTGATTTAGCTGTAACTATCATAGCTGCAGAGTGGTCATTTCCAACTCTCATTCCTTCTGCAGTTTTGTTTTGTGGTACTGGAGATTGAGCCCAGAGCCTTTGCACTGAGCGATATCACAGTGTCCCTGCCTAACATCTTTAAAAATTTTTTTGAGACTCACCAAGTCACTAAGTTGCCCAAACTGGGGCTAAACTCCTGCCTCAGCCTTCCAGAGTGCTGGGGTTACCGGCATGCACGCACTACCACACACAGCCCTTCTGCAGTTCTTCTTTGGTATTGTTACTATTTAAAAACAAAAACAAAACACACTTGCTTTTCTCTTTTTGTTTTCTCCTCTTTATCTTTTTCCTTTCTTCCTCTTTCTTCTTCATCAGAATGTACTCACTTATTCCCTTCAGTGAATTTACTACCCATTATTCATTCTGATGCTTCATTTGTCCCAGCTTTAGCTAGGAGACGCCCCTTCAGCAGACTCCGCGGGTCTTTTGACGCCTTGTAATCCCTGAGCGCTTCCTCACTCTCTGACACAGAACTGCTCCAGGTTCCAATGCTCACTTCTCTGCCCCGGTCCTGGGGGCTGTGTTTTCCCCAGGGAGCCCTGGTTCCTTTTCCTGGGAAATGGAACTGAGGGCTTGGCGTGCTCACTGCCAGTGAGGGCCCCTGATCGCAGAGTCCCTGATCGCAGGCTCCTTCTGGGTAAGACGGCAGCTGCGTAAGGCTCATCTCTATGTGTGTGCATTCTTTAATAATCAGTTCTTATCAATACACGGCACTACCCCTAGTTCCAAACCAGTTCCACACCGTGCTGCCTTGCTTCTCACAGGTCCATGTGCGTAACCTCCTCCTCCCACGGCCCAGGGTCACTTGGGTTCCTTTCTGGGGGACACTGGGGATGGGATCCCGGTCTCCGCAATGGAGCTGATCCCAGTCCTTTTTATCTTTTATTTTGAGACATGGTCTTGCTAAATTGCTCAAGTTGGTCTCGAATTTGTAGTCCTCCTGCCTCAGAGTGCTGGGATTACAGGCAGGCACCACTGCACCTGGCCCAGCATTTCCACTTTTATTATGACTTTTATTATAAACAAAACGTGAAAGCACAGGTTTCATTTCCAGTTTCAAAATTACAGTAACATTACATAAAAACTACGAGCACATACTCGCATGTGTGCACAGACAATTTGCAAGTATATGCTCACTCACTGAGTGAGTTCAGTCGGGCCTCGTATGTGGAAATAGAAACCTCATCCCCTGTCAATCCACTGCTGTGGCTTCTTTTTTTCTAGCACTGGGGAATCAGACCCAGGGTGCTCTCCCACTGAACTATATCCCCAGACCTTTTTTATTTGTTATTTTGAGGCAGGTTCTCACTGTTTCCCAAGCATACTCAAACTTGTGGCTTATCCTTTGGATTGTAAAACCGCTTTTGTTTTTAAGAGTTATCTATTAAAATGTAACCTACCCACTTCTAAGAGCTTGATAATCAATAAACATCTTAACAGAAATTAGTAGATGGCTCTGAGACTGAGCTGGAGAGACCTGACAGTGAAGAACGGAGAAATAGGGCCGGTGAGATGGCTCAGGGGCATAAGCGCCTGCCTTGCAAGCGCGAGGGCCCGAGTTCGACTCCCAGAAACCCACATACGAAAAAAGGGCCGGTGATATCGCTCAGAGGCAGGGGCGCCTGCTGGCGCGCGAGGTCCTGAGGTCGTCCCCCCGGTACCCACAAAAAAAAGAAAAGAAAAAAAACAAAGAACAGAGAAATAAAGACTGAAGGGAGTGAGTGAGGGTTGAATAATACCAAAGGTTAACTGCTCCTAATTACAGTATTAATTTCAAAATATATATTTTGAACTGGATGTGAATATAGGTATAGACAGACATAAGCTATTTTCCTCTTTACTACTTTTCATATAATCTTATAATGTTCACCATTAAAGTTTTGCACAGGTTGGATGGTATATTCTTTTTTTTTGTGGGTACCGGGGGTCGACCTCAGGACCTCGTGCTTGCCAGGCAGGCGCTTATGCCGCTGAGCCATCTCACCGGCCCTGGTATATTCCTAATTGTTATACCTTTTTTAAAATTATACATTCTTATTAAGCACTCATTTTTTTTTCCTATAATTTGTTGTTTTGGATTAAGTGAGTGGATTTTCTGACATGGAGACACCCTTTTATTCCTAGATAAGCCGTATTTAGTAATACTTCATTTCTATTTCTGACATTTAAGATTTTGCATCTATGCCCCTAAGTCAAATCACTCTTGTTCTTCGCCAGTGATAGTATTAACTTTACACTACCTTAAAATAATTTGTACTTCTTTTTTCTTTTTCTATTTTATGGAACAGTCAATATGAAATAAGATTATCTCTATTTGAACATTTGGGATTCATTAGAAATTGCTTGTAAAACCATCTAGAGCCATTGTATATGTGCATGCATATGCAGGCATAAGAATTTTTTAAATGATACAATTTCTTTATAATTTATAAGCCTAGTCAGATTTTCTGTTTTTTCTGGAGCAGTATTTCTCAACTCTGACTGCAGTGTTAGATCACCCTAAGCCCATCTCATCTCCCCTCCTGAAGAAAAATTAACGCCCGGAACCTTTTTCAGACACATTGGGCTGTCTGGAAGTGTTCCTCGGACTTGAGAGTTATAAAATCTCTTTGATCTTGGGCAGCCAGAGTTTTTCCCCCTTAGAAAATTAATTATCCGTTGAATGGATTACAGTATTTCAGATTTATGGACATTACGTGGGTTATGGTAATTTAATTATGGTAATTTAAAAATCTCTACTATATCTGCGTTTTCTTGTTTAATTTAGCTAGACAGTTTTTAAAACTTAGCATTATTAATCTTCTCTACCCAGTTTTATTAAACTGCCTTTCATTTTCTTTTTCTTTGGTGGCAGGGCGGCTGAGGACCGGGACTGCTAGCCGGGCTGCTGGACGGGTCCGTCTTCGCGGAAGAGCCCGCAGCCGGCAAAGGAGGCCCGCGTCCCGGGGACAGCGGGCCGCGACGCTCCGGCCCCTGCGCAGGCGGGCAGGCTGCGCCACCGCCGTCCTCCTGCGCGAGTCTGCAGGCGCCCGCAGGGTTCTCAGTCGCTCTCTCGCCTTGAGGTTTGGGGTTTACTGCGCTGTTGTTCTAATATCTTTCTTAATATAGTTCAACTTTTCCTTCTAATACACGTATTTAAGATTATATTCCTGGGTGCTCTCTTATTGTATCCTACAACTTTTGATACATTTTAGTTTTCAATCAGTTCTATTTTATTTTCATTTTTTACTTACGCTTTATTTATAAAAGCATTTAAAAATTTCAAAATATATGGCATTTTTCTTTTCATAATTCATCTTTAATTTTATTACCTTGTAGTTGAAGAACAGGGCCCATAGGACATTAACTGATAGTTATTCAAATTTTCAGTATAGTTAATACACATTTAAAAACTACCTTCTGTACTCAGGACTGATGGCGCACTTCTGTCATCACAGCATTCTGAGAGGCTGAGGCAGAAGGATGGCAAGTTCACGTGGACAACTTAGACCGTGTTTCAAAAGTTAAAAAAGACTGGGGATGCAGCTTAATACCAGGACTGGCTTCAAGCCTAGTACCACAGGACAGACAGACAACCTCCACGAGCACCTCAAACATTTCCATCACCTTTCCACAAGACAGACACAACCTCCACGAGCACCTCAAGCATTTCCATCACCTTTCCACAAGACAGACAACCTCCACGAGCGCCTTAAATATTTCTAATACTGTTTTCTTTGGTGCAGTGTTTCGTGTGTGGTTCAGACGTTAAATACAGGTGCTGTTGAAGTTTCTATGTTCTTGTGATTTTGGTGCGTGTTATCATCTATAAATTTTGAGAACATTGAGCTAAAGTATTCTACTATCGTAAAATGTATTTATATTTTTTATTTAATATATTTGCAAGCTGTTTTTATATGCCTCCACATGCAAAATTATATTTGATTTCAGTGAGTTCTTTATATCATTTATATGACTTGTTTTGCAGTCTATTTTATCTCATATTAACACAGATTTATACGTAAAGCTTTTTTAGTGTATTTTTTTAATTTCTTTCAATTTTTTTTTTTTTTGTGGGTACCGGGGATTGAACTCAGGACCTCGTGCGCCGGCAGGCGCCCATGCTGTTGAGTGATATCACCAGCCCTTTTTTCGTATGTGGGTACCAGGAGTTGAACTCAGGACCTCGCGCTTGCCAGGCAGGCGCTTATGCTGCTGAGGTATCTCACTGGCCCCATTTCTTTCAATTTTCGAGGGTCATGTTTTTTTTTTTTTTTTTTTGTGGGTACCGGGGGGTCGACCTCAGGACCTCGCGCGCCAGCAGGCGCCCATGCCGCTGAGCGATATCACCGGCCCCTTTTTCATATGTGGGATCCGGGAGTCGAACTCGGGCCCTCGCGCTTGCCAGGCAGGCGCTTACGCCGCTGAGCCATCTCACCGGCCCGAGGGTCATGTTTTATAGCTTTTTTTTTTTTAAGAGAAGCTATTTCTGTCTTTCCAGGTTGGTCCTCAACTCCTGGATGCAAGTGATTTTTCTGCCTCAGCCTCCTAACAGTGGGACTAAGGTGTACACCACTATACTTGTCTTTAACTTTTTTACCATGATATATATATGTGTGTGTGTGTGTGTATTATGTATTTGACATTTAAATTTATAATTCAATGGCATTAATTACATGCACATTAATTATTTGCATATACAAGTATCACCATCTAACTTTTTTTCCTTTCAAAACTGACCCACTTTGAGTTAGAAAAATTTTTTTTTTTTTTTTGTGGGTACCGGGGGGTCGACCTCAGGACCTCGCGCGCCAGCAGGCGCCCGTGCCGCTGAGCGATATCACCGGCCCCTTTTTCATATGTGGGATCCGGGAGTCGAACTCGGGCCCTTGCGCTTGCCGGGCAGGTGCTTAAGCCGCTGAGCCATCTCACCGGCCCAGAAAATTTTTTGTATATGGTATGAGGTGAGGCGCTGCCTTATCCTTTTGATATGAAAATGCAGTTGTCTGGCACTGCATGGTGCAGACACTTCTTTCCCCAGTGAGTGGACGTCACAACGTTGGCAGTCAGCTGGCTGTAATTGCTGGGTGTTTCCGGACTCTCGCCTGTACTCTAGTCGGAGTGTCCACCTTTATGGCAGTGTCACGCTAATTTAGTTCTGTTGTAAGTTTTGAAATCAGGAAACATGCTTGCTTCTTTTTCAAAATTGTTTTGACTAATGTAGGGCCTCTTGATACTCCATACAAATTTGAGGGTTAGCTTTTCCATTTCTGAAAAAAGGCTGTTGGAATTTCGATAGTTTGCGTAGATTGCTTTGGGTGATACTGACATAGTGCTACAAAGTTTTCCCACCCATGAACATGGGATAGCTTTCCATTTACTTAGGTCTTTAATTTCTGACAGCAATGTTTGTAGTCTTCAGTGTGTATTTAACCAAGTTTATCTTAGATAATATTGTGAACGAGATTGCTTTAATTTCCTTTTCAGATTGTTCACTGCAAATATGCAGAAGTGCAACTGAGCTTAGTGTGTTGATCTTATACCTTGCAACCCTGCTGAATTCTGGGGTCACTGTGTTTTAAGTGTGTCCACATTATAGGTTGTGAACAGCATACAGCAAATGTGCTTTTAATCCAATCTCTAAAGTGGCAGTATTTTACTTTTTTTGGTAACTTCAGATGTAACTATTTTTACTTTTTCTTAGGAGTATCTTTGCTTTTTCACTCCTCTTTCCTACCTTTTGTTAAACTGGTCATGTGTTCTTTTTGCACTTAAACTAGGTTTAGAGTTGTACCTTCTGTATTATATTAACACTTTTACTTTTCTAATGAACATTTCTTTCTTCCTGTTTTATTTAACAAGGGTTTATGACTGGTAGATTCTTTCAATCTTTGTTTAGAATTATGTTTTAACCTTGACATTTAAATGATAGTTTATATTGGTATAGAATTCCATGTTGCACCTTTTTCTGTTTTTATTTTATTTTTTTATTTTTTTCGTGTGTGTGTGGGTACCGGGGGTCGACCTCAGGACCTTGCGCGCCAGCAGGCGCCCATGCCGCTGAACGATATCACCGGCCCTTTTTTCATATGTGGGTTCCGGGAGTTGAACTCAGGCCTCGTGCTTGCCAGGCAGGCACTTACGCCACTGAGCCATCTCACCGGCCCTGTTTTTATTTTTATTTGGGGGGAATTATTATTTTGCATATCTTTCAGTATTTAAAAAAATTTTTTTCTTGTTAGTAGTTAGTACATGTTTACAGTACATATGGTTACATTCATTATGGGGTACATGTACATAACACATCTTTTTTTATTCTTTCGTTTTTAGATATTCCACCAACCTTCTTGCTTCTTTCATTGCCAATGAAAAATTTTCTTAGTGCAATCTATGTGATCTTTTTGCTTTTCTCTAGTTATAGGTCAGTTCTTTGTCTTTGATGTCCTGAAGTTCTACTCTAAAAAATGCTGGTGTGGATTTACTTTTGTATTTCTAGTTTAAGTTTGTGCTTCCTGAATCTGAAGATTTATAGTTTGCACCTGTTGGCCATTTTCTTTCTGAAGTTTGCTTACCCTTCGTTCTCGTCAGTTGTTCATTTTGGAATGGGTAAACCGATGCACAGCGGATATTTCCATTTACCTCTCTATTCTCTACAGGTTTATTTCTCTAAGCTAATTCTGGCTAATTTCCTCATATCTGCTGTTTCAGCATATTATTTCACTGTTTGATCAGATTTTTTTTTTTTTTTTGTGGGTACCGGGGGGACGACCTCAGGACCTCGCGCGCCAACAGGCGCCCGTGCCGCTGAACGATATCACCGGCCCTTTTTTCATATGTGGGATCCGGGAGTCGAACTCGGGTCCTCGCGCTTGCAAGGCAGGCGCTTACGCCGCTGAGCCATCTCACCGGCCCGCCTGTTTGATCAGATTAAAAAAAAAAAATCAATGACTTTTTATTTCTGGAACTTCTATCCATCTCTTCTGATTTACTTGCTTTTTTTGGGCAGTTTATCGTTCTTGTTTCAGTTCCTTCATATTCTCAACAGTCAGCAGAATATCATTTCAGAAGTTACTGCTTCGTTTTTCAATTCCCATCTCATTCCAAAACCTAGTTTGTTTTTTTAAATAAACTGTTTTAAAAAACTTGTTTGGGGCATATTTTATCAGTTATCTATAAATATGTTTAGTTGGAGGGCTTTTAGAATTCTTTTACCATTTTTCCAATAAATTTTTTTAAATCTTGAATTAGAACCGTGTCTATCTGGACAAGCCCACAGCTTGTTGGCAGCCTACTGTGCAGTCCCTAGTGAGTGCCACCCAAGGAAACGTGGTGTCCTTCCGCTGTCCCGGGCACAGCCCTCACACAGTGCGCGGCTGTCCTCCATCGTCCCATCCCGAGTCTGAAAGCCACCTTTAGAAACAGGAAGCTTTCTGATGGGTTCAGGCCCGTATGAAAGCTGCGTGGCCATCATGGCCGTGCTCCAGCAAGGTGACAAGCCCAAAACAGCAGCATATCACCCACTTCCTCCTCCTTCCCCAGCCCAAAATAAACTGCCTCTCTCCCCGTTTAGGCACGCTCCAAAAATCTCCCAGTCCCCTTCCCTTACCTCACCTCACCCGTGCCTCCAAACTCCACCCCCAGCTAAACCCAGTAAATGCTTTGTCCCGCAGCCGCCTCCTCTGAGGGTCTCCTGCACTCTGCTGCAGCGCTCCCGCGCCGGCAGTAAAGGCTTTTCTCAATCTCTTTTATCTTTACTCACGCCAAACGTAACCGTTTCATTCTCTAGTTCCCAAAAGACAACTCAAGAGTAAAAGGAAACATGGGCTTTTCTATTTTTTAGCCAAGGAAAGCTTTTATTTAAACTGTGCAATCAATCAGTATTTAGACAGCAGTTTCATAAACATTTTGGCATTTAAACTTTTATTCATTTTTGGCATGAACTGTGGGGTAGAATATAAACTACCCTGGGGAGGGGGAAAATACTAAGAAATATTTATTATGATGCTAGAAAAAGAAAACAAACCCACATTATTAACCAAGATATGTTTTCAGAAGACATTTAAAAAGTACATTCAAAATCAAGGCAAACACTCGCTTTCTTCATGCAGTGGAGTTTGCAGAGCTGATCCCCTGAGTCAAGTGTAAAATTAATGCAGCTCAGCTCCACAGCCCTCAGCAAGTCTGCAAATGCTGCCCTCGCAGGAGAACGGTACATGGAGTGCCAGGCTCCAGAACACCCATAATACAAAATAATTTAACAGGCTCCCCCACTTTCAAGAATTCACATCTTTGAAAAAAGTAGAAAAAAATCCTACACACAGACATATAATTTTGTCCAACAGCAACAGACGGACAAACTTTCTTACTACGTCTTCTACTCCACTGATGGGTAAGGCAATGTGTGTGTTCAGGCTCTGTAATTGCCTGTAACAGGTTTCAGTTGCTAGTCATCACGCGAAATTTTCATTTGTGAACAAAAGAGAATCCAGAATGTGGTAGCAGGAAGCAGTATAATTTAAGGTAAAATTTAAAAATATGTTTGACATTTTTAAAGATAGTTCCATAGAAAAATGTTTCTGTAACATAAATTTTAAAAATTAAAATTTGTAAGTAAAGACTGTATGTGTATACCATGAACTACTTATACGATATAAACGTGTAAATCTGTAAAGCTTTCAGAATCTTACGGGTTATAGTAAGAGTGATATTGGATGGTACAGAAGAATGTTACAGAAAATAGTTCCTTTCTCTTAAGAAAAAGATGACAATCGTATCATTTTTCCAATGAGCCTTCGATGTAGCTGTGAACAAATCAGAATTAGGTGGCAGTCTGCATTGCCCTACATAAAATTTATTCACACTGAATAGTTTGCAAAATGTCATATTGCTCCACAATCTTGAACAAGTAGACTTGTTAGAAAAGAATCCTAAATGTGCACTTTTCTCCTCGCTTTTCTCTAATTCTTTAAAGCCAAGATATCAAACTGAATGTCTAAACTAGAACAAGATGACTTCAAACTTAGTACTCTGAAAAGCACCACCAGTCCCTGTCTCTTCCGTGGACTTTCCCACCTTACAGACAAGCGGTAAAACCCCAGCTGCGTCGCTCACTGACCACTTTCTTGCACTGTTTTGTTTTGTTGCTCGTAAAGGAGACGCAAACATTTTTTCGTCTCAGCCAGGAAAATGTAATTGGAAATGCTGACTTCTGAAGGAAAAAAATCTGTGAAACAGGTCTCACAGAAGGGACTTCTGGATTATGATTATTTACACATGACTTTTAAGTTTTCCAGGAACTACTGCTTCATTCTGTACCACAAATTATGCTCATTTCATGGGGAAGGAAGGAGAAACAGGTTAGGAACTTTGCTGCTAAACACTTCTTTCAAGGGCTGGAGTGCAGCTTGTAGCTGCTGATCTGTGTGAAGCCCTGGGTTTGATCAGCATCTTACAACAAAAACACAAACAAAGACACCAGGATTTAGGAGTTCGAAGACCTGACATTGCATTTGTTCCTCTTAAATTAGTGTGAATAATTAGTTAATATAAAATAACTGGATAATTAGTTAATATAAAAACTATTGGTAGCCAGGCATAGTAGTGAATGCCTGTAATCCCAGCAGTGGGGAAGCTGAGGCAGGAGGATCACCTCAAGGTGGAGGCCAGCCTGAACTACACAGCAAGACCCTGTCTCAAAAAAACAAAAAAACCAAACAAAACAAAAACTATCAGCTCCTTAGATCTAGCAATAAAGTATCCTTAGTTATACCCCCGGCTTTTTTTAGTTAATAAATCTATTTGGATATGAGGACTATGAAGAATTTCCAATTCTGAAGACCCCGTCTAACAGGACCCCAGAAGCCATGCCCTCCATGCTTCCAGGGCAGCTGCAGGCACAAGCCTGTTCTCAGGTGCTATTTCAGGTGCTGAGGGAAACGGAAGGTTTTGGAGGAGAGAAGTTATGAGCTGACAAGGGTGAGCTGTGCCTCTCGGCCTCCAGAGTGTCTCGAGTGCAGAATGGATGCGGCTGTGACAGACTGCTCTTGGCTGGGGGAATGTGACTCAGTGGGCAGCTTGTGCTGGACACACTGGTCTTCACAGAGACCAAAGACAAATTTCTACCTCACCTGACCCTATTTTGGAGGGCACTACAAGCCTGGGTAATCAGATGCACGTTCTTCGCAGAGACAGCATCACAGCAGAAATCCTACGAACACTGGCGCAGCCCCAACCTGGGTTCTCATCTTGGCCGCTCCACTCACTTGCTGTGACTTGGGGCAGGAGCGGGAGCCTCAGCGTGCTGACCACTGCGGGGCAACAGGGTGGCAGCTGCCAGAGACGGAGCATGTGCCTGACAGTGCGGGTGCTTGGTGAGCGGCCAAGTGCTCCTGAGAGGCCAGAAGGGAAGGAAGGAGAAGCTGGGAAAGAGCCGGCTCGTTTCTCCTCACGCTCACCCTACAACGGAGACAGCTTTCTGTTCTTGGTAGAAGAAATGCTGAAAATTAGGAAAGAATCGGAAACTACCCTTCACAACTGAAACTGTCTAGACATGAAATGTTCCAGAAATTACTACAGACTCGGGCTGCAGGGGCTAAAGCTTTCTAGGAAAAGGACAACTGAAATCAACAAAGGAGAATGACAGAAAAGAGCAGCAACCCTAGGGGATCCCAGGGATCAGGCCGAGGAGGACAGAAGACGCCGGGGCTGCTGGAACTGAAAACCACCGGTGAAGCTGCAGAGAGAAAGCAGACCCAAAGGCAGTGCTGCATGTTGCAAATGGGTTTTTACAAGAAGACCAAGGATGAAACTGAGCATGGGCCTGTGATCTGCTCTGAGTCAGTGTGTTGAGGCCTCCCCCAAACCTTCCCCAGAAATATACTCACCAAAGACAAAAGGAGAAAAGTTGTTAGTTTTTTAATGAAATTCAGTAACGGTAGAGGCAAGTGTGTAGGAGACTTTCTGTTAAACTGTAGAGCTAGATGTTATTTTATGAAGCACACAGTGAAAAAGTCAGAGCTACACTCTGCTCAAGTGTTCAGAGAGAAAGTTTAAAGCACCCCCACCGCCTGCATCACACTGACAGCGGGGTGTGAACCCAGGTAGCACTGAGCCACACCCCAGACCTTTTTAAATTTTATCTTCAGACAGGGTCTCTCTAAGTTGCTCAGGCTTGGCTTGACCTTGGGATTCCTGCCTCAGTGTCCTGAGTAGCTGGGATTACAGGCATCACTACTACACTTGGTTGGGTATGCTTTTGATAAGCTACAAGGTCAAAGTTTTTTATGTCCTTAAAGTTTTAAAGATTTTCAAGAGCAAATGACCTCAGGTTTTTCAACTCTTAAATGCCACAAACATTTTACAGTGATCAGAATTCCACAGAAACAGTGAAGCCATGGTAGACGAATAAGTAACTGCCACCCACAGAAGTCCATGCCCAAATTCCCAGAAGAAACTGCAGATGTGAGGAAACCAAGGAGCTGCAGATGGGAAGATACCCTGGATTTCAAAGTGGGCCTGGGGCCTGGGATACAGCTCAGTGGCACAGTGCCTGCCTGGCAAGAGCAAGGTCCTGAGTTTGATTCCCGGTACCAAAACAAACAAACAAAAACAATGTGGGCCTAACCTGGTTACCTGAGTCCTTAACGTTGGAGAATTTTCTCTGGTCAGAGAGACACCACGCTGCTGGATTTCAAGAGAGGGGCTCACAGCTTGTGTGAACTGGAAAAGAAGGGAAGTGGGCCCTACCCCAGAGCCCGCAGCAAGGCTCTGCCGACACCTTGATTCCATCCCAGGGAGGCCTCTGTCAGACTTCTGACTTGAGAGCTCTAAGGGAAAAAACTTGTGTTGTTTAAAGCTACCAAATTCATGGTAATTTGTTAGGAGCAACAGAAAAATAATAATTTTTGGCAAAAATGAAAGACTGTCATCTTCAACACTTTCAAATGCTTAAAAGGAGAAAGCAAGAAGCTGAAAGCCTGTGAACACACACATTGCATTAGCCAGTGATCCTATGTCCCGAGCATAAATCAACTTAACATAGAACTCTATGGTTATGTTTTCCTAATTGTCAGTAAAATTCACCATTTGATAACTGGTTGAGACGCTGATCTCCAGAACCTGCTACTCTGTGCTCACAGACTGCAAAGTATTTTGATGATTAAACCAAGGCAATTTTATCAGAGACCCATCTAAGAAATTCTCAGAACGAAGTCGGCAAAATACACATTTAGTCTGGGAAAGATCATGACTCTTTTAGTACAGGTGGAATTTCTTTTTTACATCCAGTATTCAAACTTTACATTCAATAAAATATAAATCACTAAATATAAACGTAAATCACTACAGCCACTGCTGAAGTGGAACCTTACCAGGTATTCTTACATTTAAAAAATGATACTTTCAATTCTTTTTGTGACACTCTCTGTATTGTTTTCAAAGGTATCTCCATGTGGATTTGAACAATATACTGAGCTGTCAGCTAGGAGCGAGCAAGTTTCCGGCAGAATCCTCAGCGCACCACTGCAGCATTCCCACACGGCGCAAAATCACTGCCACCATTCCCAGGCAGGCACTGCTCATGTTTGCAAAGCCAAGGAAGTCTACAGCATTTCACCGAGGATCTGATTTCCTTGGGATGGCAAAGCTATTTTTAAAGGTCACTTAGTAGATAAGTCTGTGTCTTTACTTTTTGGTTAATCATCATATAAAACTTCAGATTTCATAAAGCACATTTTTCCCTTCACCCAAGGTTTTTGAAAATAGGCTCCTTTGGCACAGTGAAAATGTTTCAATTTAATAACTAAATTTCATTTCAGCAACATTGGAGAGCACTTAAGCAGTGATGCGATGCGATCCGTCCGTCCGTCCATCAGGTCCCATGAAGCGGGAGGCCTCCAGCCCCTGAGTTACCCAGGAGGACTGTTCAGGGAACTCAGGGTTACCCTAGTACTCTGAACTGGAAAAGCCTGCTGCTATTTCTGTTGACATCTCACACTGAGGGTGCTTAGTAAAGTATCCCAGCATTTGGCAAAAACACCCTGGGCTGAATCAGCAGATTTAATGGAAAGGCCTGTGTATGCTGTCTGTCCACAGACTGGGCTTTGGAGAGACATGTTTGGTTAACAGAGAAACAAGAAACAATTTAATGTACAACTAAGTTTGTCTATACGCAGAGGTAACCTTAAATATCTTTGGTTTTCTTTTTAATTTGCTGAAATAAAGTATTTGAATAAAAACACTGATAAATACCAATATAACTATTGCTTTTATTCATGTAAACTTAGCCCTTTGATATCTTTTACTACTAAAGCTACATTTTCTATCCACTCTAAATAAATTTATTTCTAATCTGTTCATCTTTACTTATTATAGGCTAAACTATATATTTTAATGGTCTTTGGTATGAAAATACTGATGAGCAGTATCTTGTAACATTTGGTATAAAAATGACATGCATGTATCAGTACTTACAGCAAATTAATCTTTGGAAGGGAAAACAGTTGCCGTTTACATCTGTGCCCTGTGGAGCTGAAACGCAGTGCAGTCACCGGGAGAAAGGAGCGAGCAGTCCCGTTCTAGCACAGCTTCCTGCTTCAGACTTCAAAGACGCTCACTGTGTCCAAGGGAAAGAAGTCTTTGCTGTACATTAAGTATCTTATTCAATGAGACCAAAATATTTCTTTTTGGTAAAAAGATTTTTTTCTCTCCAACAAGTAGTTTCAACAATTTAAAAATACTCTTAATACTGTATAGTTGAAGATTTACTTGCCGAAGAAAAACATTATACTTGGAATTCTTTGGAACTATCTGCTGTAAAGAAAGTATTACAGTTTATTTTAAATGCTCTGGTAAGAGAAGGTAGTCAACATTACTAGCCTACTTAACTACAACCACCAACATAAACCCTCTTGTTTTGGGTTAGTAACTATTTGTATATACTTCATATCTACAGATGTTTCCAGTTAATTCAATTTGGGGGATTATAATCAAAATTTCACTTTCTACTGAAAATTCTTTGGTAACAGGATAATTATAAAAAATAAATCTATATAAGAACAAAATGAAAAGGTAAAAATGTACTGGTAAACAGTTAGCAAATAGTTATAGCCTAAAGATCTGTAGTAACTAGGGGCCTCCTCATCAGTAACCAAACGCACTAGGTCTTCCCCGGCCGCCCCGTCCTGACCGCGGTTCCCCTTCGGGCGTTGTTTGCCTTTCCCACCGGGACGGCCCCTTGCGCCGCCCAGCTGGATACTGATAAAGCCGGCCCCGCATACTTCTACTCGCGCACCCCAAACCCCGAAACGCCATACCCTGTCAATCTGCCCAAGCGTCACGAGGCAGCTCAGAAGTAACAGAACGCTCCCTGAGTACAGGAAAAGTGACACCAGCACAAGGTGGAAGGAGGTAGTATAAACGGGAGCCCCGGCAGGGCGCGGCGCCCGATGTTCACCTGAAGCTCTGCGTGCCCACTCGGCACATCCACGGGCGGGACGCGCTCGCCGGCTGCGGGCTCCACGCGGCCTGCGTCTCGGCGCACCCAGTTTGGCACAAAACACAGCTCTGAATCATTCTTAGAACGCTGTATCACCCGTCATTAGGATAGGAGATGGCACTGGGACTATCATCCACCAACAGAAACCCACTAAGATTCCTTTTAAAATGAGGCTCAAAAGGCATTTTCAGAAAATTCGAGAGAGCGCTTGTGAAAGGCTGCGGGTTCCACTCCCGCCCCTCCCCCGGGCACCCAGGCGACTGTCTCTAGAGTAAGAAAGGCCTATGCTTCGCGGCTGAGTAAACAATTTGCTGATTTCAAACCAGCGAGAGGATTAACTCACTCCTGGAGCTAGCACTCCTCGTTCACAGCATTGACTACATACAGAGTACCGAATTCTCTTAAGAATTCAAGAAAATAGAACAAATAGGGTGGTAGAGCTCTGAATATACCTCAACAAATCCTGCATTTAAAAAAGAAAAGTTTTGGTAAGATATTGTACATAAAAACAGTTACCGATAATAGCTGAGAAACTCTTAAGGCAACTTTTTTTTGGGGGGGGACAGGGTCTCACTTATGTAGCCCAGGCTGGCCTCAAACTTGAGTTGATCCTCCTGCCTCAGCCTCCTGAGTTCTGGGATTACAGGCCACCACACCCGGCTAGCCATGGCGACTTTTTGTAATCCTGTCCCAAACAACTTCATGAATATTAAACAGGGCTAAGGCAAAAAATTTCCTAATATTTACTGGAAGGCACTGTTAACAAGGATAGCCTCAAGTCCATTTTACTGTCTACTCTTGCATTTATCTTCATTCTTAATATTTTATGAAATTTCTTGACCCCTTTAAGCCAAACTGGGATAAAGAAAAGAGAAAATCCTAGCCATTTCCTTTAAGAACCCATTTTCTGCATGGGGCTTGCAACTAACAGGGGAAGAGCTAAGCACCAGGTGGAGTGGAGGTGGGGGCACCGCAGGAAGCGGGATGGTGGCCGCTCGGCCTCTGACCCCACGGAGCCGCCTTTTAAGCCAGATTACTGGGTACACGCTACTGAGAAGCTCTGTTCTCAAAAGATACACTTGTTTCTGTCGTTCATTAAAATCAACAGTCCCACACTTTAACAGTCCTCACAGCCAGAGGTGTTAAATTACCCAAATGACGGTGGTGTCAGTTTTTTTTAAAAACTTGAGCTTCAGGTAAACACTCTTCTCATCTACCCGTGGGACTCCCCTGATCACACACATCACACACACAGCAATGAAATCGATGCTGCTAGGAAGTACTGTTGGCGATGCCGCTGAGATACACTACGCTACAGGAGGTAAGGACGTTATCTTGAGTTTGCCACGTGGCAGACTGAGGTAGATATTCAGCAAAGGGGCTTTCCAAAGCTCCCCTTTGCTCCAGTGATGTATTTTGTAACACAGTCAAATATCTTGACTGTCCTTTCACATTGCTGACAATGAAACATTCAAAACAGTGAGTTAAAAAAAACCACATTCAGAAAAGGCTACGGTATCCGACAAGACTTCAGCTGCTGCTCATTGTCCTTCGAACAGACTTGGACTGAGGCCTACACAGGGGCCGTGGTGGTCAAGGCCCGGCCAGCGGCCCCGTGGGACCCTCGCCCTGACCTGGCGGAGGGTGGTCCCCCACTGCGTCCCTGCCAGCCAGGGAGCCCGGGCTCGGGGGTGAGCTGCTCAGGGCCACCGACAGGCACAGCTCGGCGCTGGACTCGTGGGAGAACCGCCCTGAGTCACCGGTGTCCTGGCTGCCCTCGCTGTGCGCCGAGTGCTCTGTGTCCATCGCTGCGCCCAAGAGCCCGGAGAAGGCGGTGGCCTGGCCCGGGGAGCCGGGCGAGTCCTCGTTGCCGATCAGCACCGTGGTGCCTGGCTGGTAAAAGCGCGCGGTGGGAGGAAACCTCCTCTGACTCTGAGGCTAGGCAAGAACAGATAGGGCAGCAGTGAGACGTAAGGTGCTCAAGGACGTGTGGTCATCGTGCAAAGACTGCTGCAGGCAGCGGTCCCACAGAGGGCCCCTCCTGGCCTGCCCTGCTCCCCACTGCCCAGCCCCACCGAAGCCTGGCTCCGTCCCTTCTGCAACTTCCTTTCAGCCAGCAGCACCAGGCCCTGCAGTCAGCCTGGAAGGCAGCACCGTGTCCGAGCCACACCCGCCCCTCTAATGACCACCTCAGCCCGCCAAGGCTCCGCTCACGTGGGGAGTTACCTGCTCAGCTCTCATCCTGTTAGAGCCCTGGAAAAATAACCACTTTTTCTTAGAGTTGTTTTTAATTATAGGACCATAGCTATTAATTATCAGGTCAGTTCCTCCCTGGGGAAATAAGAGAGGAAAGTAAATATTATGGCATTAGAGATTTCAGTTTATCACTAGTACTACACAAAATTTTTAAATATGACAAGAGGAAATGATCACAGACATCACTATCATTTCTTTCTTTGCAGTGTGTGTGTTTTACCTGGGATTGAACCCAGGTTCTAACACATGCCAGGCAAGCACTCTACCACTGAGCTACATACACAGCCCTACCTTTTTTCTCACAAAAAAAAAAAAAAAAATTTCGTTTTTGGTTTTGAGACAGGGTCTCACTGTGTAGTTCAGGCTTGCCTTGAACTCACTTATGTAGCCCAGGCTGGCCTTGAATTCACAAGGATCCTCCTGTCTCAGCCTCCTGAGTGCTGGGATTAGGCACGCACCACCGTACCCTGCTTTTCTTGTTTTTTGTTTTTGAGACAGGGTCTCATTCTGTAATTTAGGCTGGTGTTGAACTCACTATGGAGCCCAGGGTGGCCTTGAACTTGTGGCAATCCTCCTGCCTCAGCCTTCCGAGTGCTAGGACTAAAGGTGTGCACCACCATGCTTGGCCCCTTTTTCAATTTTATTTTGAGACAGAGTCTTGCTAAATTGCCCAGCCAGGCCTCAAACTTACAATCTTCCTGCGTCAGCTTCCTGAGTAGCTGGAATTACAAGTGTGTGCTGCCATGCCCAATGGCTACTGCTTCTTTTACACAAGCAGCATAGAGTATTTCAGGGTATTTGTTAGTAATGATCATAGAGACAGAGCAGGTTTTTTTTTTTTTTCTTTATGTGGGTACCGGGAGTCGAACTCAGGACCTCGCGCTTGCCGGGCAGGCACTTACACCACTGAACCATCTCACCGGCCCAGGTTTATTCTTAATATTTATTATTATATAAAATTACATAGAAAATTACGAGAAGATATTAACCATCTTTGAGTATTTATTCTTTACCTAATTCTTTCAACCTTTTTGGACTGAAAATTTTAAAAAGCAGTGGGGAGAGAAAAGCTTACCAGGCCAGCAGATGCGCCGGCAACAGTAAGCATGGAGGCGGGGCTCTTAGCCAACCCTGGTGCCCTCAGGGTTTCCAGCAGGGTCTCCTCCTACCAACCCCTTCCCGGAAGTCGTCCCCTTCCTTCCCCATGCTGTCCCTGACGTGCTCTCCCATCCTCTCTCATGTTTGCTTCCAAATTAGCAATAACACAACCACGTAGAGCTTCATGTGATTTACACTTATTAAAAAGTTTTTGATTCTAATGCTTTAGATTAATTTGAAATAAGCAGAAAGGATTAATTCATATTAGAATGTGTAAGCTAAATTAAGGGGCAAACAAAATATTATTGGTAGCATAAATCAGTAGTATTTTTTCCTGATGTACACAGATAGCACTGTGCTAGATACGAGTAGAATGCATCTGTTAAATACAACTGTATAAAATTTAACAGAAAAACTGAATAAAATTTAAAATATTGTTATTCTGAATTTTAGAAAAGGGTTGTAGAAGAAGAATTTATAGCAGGGTTTGGCAAACTTTCTGTAAAGGGCCAGACTGTAAATATTTTAGGCTTTGCAGGCCACAGGTGGTTTGTGCTGCACTCCCCCCCACCCCCCAGAAAAAAGCCCTTAAAAATGTAAGCAGACATTCTCAGCTCAGGGCAGGGCCACAGAGTGGGTGGGGGGCTGGTCCACAACGATCGGTGCAGACGGCAGGTGGGAGCTGTGGCGATGGCACCTGCGCTGATGCTGCACGCAGCGGGAACGATCTTAGAGCAGTGCTGCTCCTGCCACCCTGGCCGACACCCAGAGCGACGCCCTGACATTTCCTTCCTATTCCAGCTTCCTCGGCCCACGATGGAAGGCTCTTTAAGCATCCAGTCAAAAGGGTCCACACTGTGAAATGTCCTCAAACTGGGGTGTTCTGATAGCCCCCCGGTGGACACAAGGCAGTCCAAATACAGTACACACGAATGTCAGGAGGTCCCTAAGACATATAATCCCATCTAACTGCATCTACGCTTTTTCTGTATCTCTTTGTTTATTCTTTTGTCTTTTATCTATTCTCATCTTCTTCTCCCCAAACATGTTATATAAGGAAGAATCTGGGTATAATTTTTAAGAATATTTCACTAAGGGAGTGTGTGTGCCCGCCTCCAACATGTAACTTTTTGGCAAGTTAGCTGTTCACAGAGAGGGAGGGCACTAGCGGGAAGGACTGGGCAGCAGGCCAGGCTCACGCCCCGCACCTTGGCATCAATGAAGCCGTGTGGCATGATCATGGGCACCGAGGACTCCTGATTTTCCATGACTCTGTCAAACTTCTTCCCCACCATGTCTCCAGGAGCCAAGGAAGTCCCAGCGTGAGGTAGCTGCTGAGTTCCATTCTGCGCCATCTTGGAGGCAGATGATTTCCTAGAAGATTGGTGGAAAAGACAATCTTCTCATTTCACAGACGATCCAGGCAATATGAACATTTTTTTAATATTTATAAGTACTATGATTTACTATTGTGGCTTCTTTATACAGAATCACATTTTTTTAAACTTTACATTATTTCCCTTCAGTTCTGCAGATTGTTACACTAACTTAGCAATTCACTTGCCAATTAAGGATGGTAAATTTACAACAGTACTGCAATTCAGGCATCATTAAAACAATGTACATAAAGGTTTTATTTGAAAAAACTCTCAAAGTGAGAAACAGACTACCCAACTAAGCCAGTTCAAAATGCATAAAGATGTTAGAACTAATTTATTTTACTTTATTCATTTTGGGTTTTTTGTGATAGACTCTTGCTATATAGTTCAGGCTGGCCTTGAACCCAAGGCAATCCTTCTGCCTCAGCTTCCTGAGTGCTGGCATTATAGGCGTGTGCCACAGGCTCAGCAGAACTAACTCTTTAACCAACAGGTTTTCCAAAAATGTCTCTACGCACAGGAACCAGAACACTGAAAATTCTATGCCAATTGAGGGAGACTAGAGATGGGGCTTACCTAAAAACTTTGATTTTTTAATTTAAAAAAGAACCTTAAGAAAATTAATGAAGGCAAAAGCCAAAATATAAAAGGTTAAAAAAAAGTCAAGCTCACTGAATGCAAGTTACTGGTGGAAGTTTAACCAAAGTCAACCACGGGTGAGGCTGCCAGGCAGGGCTTGCAGCTAAGCAATCCCTGGTCTCTGTGCTCGGCTGGGGAGCCTGTTCCCAGTGACCCTGCGCTCTCACACTGCTGCTTACCCAGAGAATGCTTTAGGAGCCAGGAGGGATTGAGGTGTTGCTAACAACAAAAACTAATCTCAAGAATACACTTTGCATTTCTCAAAATACTAAGGAAATGCGGAAACTAGGTCCTCATTTTGGATTATTTAATAGACATTGTAGGTTTTTCAAATGGCAGTAAAATAAGCTCCCACAAAACGAGCACTTTCACAGCTGTATGAATTCAGTAACAGCACACTCGGAGTAGAAAGTCCCCGCTCCTCTGAAACACACTTGGTCTCACAGTTGGTCGCTGTGACTCTGCAGGGCACGCACCTGGCCTTGCTCCGGCATATCAGGATGAGAATGCAGACTAGGATGCAGGTCAAGGCGATGCCCACACCAACCACAATGCCCGTCATTGACTTCTGGTCCAGGTCATAATATCCTGAGTAGACTGCAGGGGCACATGTACTTGCATCAGTCAGAGGAAGAGTCTACTGGTCAGAATGCTCAGGTACGTTTCCCTGTAATTTTTCTTCATCTCGTTGGAAAAGTTTTGATGATATTTATATCTACTATATATACAGTAGTCATGAATTAATCTTTGTTCAGTGATTTCAGACTTTATCTTCCAGTATTGAAGTTTTAGATCATATTACACCACACATGAACATGAACTCATAATTTACACTACGCATGGCACAAAACATACTGTTTTTTTTGTGTGTGTGTGGTTTGGGAGACTGAACCCAGGCTGCACACTAGGCAAACACTCTACCACTGAGCTACATCTATATCCCTTTAATTTTTAAAATTTTTTAAATTTTGAGACAGGATCTTACTAAGCTACTTGAGCTGACTTCCAACTCAGGATCCTCCTTCCTCAGCCTCCCGAACAGCTGGGATTACAGTTGTGTACCCCATCCACCACCTGCCACAGGTGCTCTCTGATGCATCGAAGAGCAGCTTTCTTGTCACGCTGCCTTAAAAGCAGACCTGACGCTGAATGTTAGTTTGCACTGACATCCATTAGGACAGCGCTTCCAAACTAACGTGTCGGAGTCAGGAGCAGACAGGTCTGTTAGGGCGTGGATTCTGAGCTGGGCTGGGCCCTGCCATCCATGACACTGCTCCCTGAGCCCTTCCAGCAGCTGTCCTGAGAGGCAACCGTGAAGTACTACTCTTCCCGGATGATGCCGCGGCTACTGTGGTCACATTTTCCTGGCCTTAAATCTGATTGCAGATCTCTCTCCTTACGCACACACATACACACAACACACACAACACACACACACACACACACACACACACACCTCGACCAAGCTCAGGGCCTGGTCCTTCAAGACAGACCACAGCTGAAGGGAGGTGGGCCTTCAAAGATACGATTTCTACTTGTTTTTCTGGAGAGATGCCACTTTCTTTCCAGAAAGGCTGTTTTCCTGGGGTGTAAACTCGGAATGGGAGCCAGGTTCTCCTCAGCCCGAGCACCACAACCCCTCTGTGCTTCTGCGTGTGTGTGTGTGTGCAGGCCTCTGTCCTGCAGGCTGCTCGGCTGGGAAAAGAAATCATGGGGGCACAGCGGTCTGAAAACTGCTGTTAATTCTGAGGTGGATTTGCTTCCTCCTAGGGTTATGGAGAAGAGCTGCAGCCCCAGACCATCACAGCCTCACAGCACTGATTTAACACACAAGTGCGCATACGCATGTTGCAGGCCCAACAGCTGCAGAAGCTCAGATAAAGCATAATAACCCTGAACATTTTTTTCCTTAAGAAAATCCATGACTGGTAGTTTACACACCTTTCGCATCTGCAGAATCTAAGCGCTTGGGCCTCTGATTTGATCCAGAAGGGTCCTTTGGAAGTACTGCCAGCTCCACAGAGTTGGAAAAGGGTCCTTCTCCAACCTCGTTGGATGCAGAGATCTTGACAATGTACACATCTCCCGCCACCAGGTTTTCTAGCAAAGCCATGGTGATTGCCCCTATAACACATTAACGACAAATTCAGCAAACGTCCACCATCACACAAACATGGCCCTTCATTCAAAAATACTTTTCTGATTATGCAGGTGAGCTTTCACTGTAGAACATTTGGAAAGTAAAGTCACAATTTCCCCCCAATCCAGAAATGGGCATCTGAGATGAACACACACTTCTCAGATGAAGAAATACAAACGACAAACATATGAAAAAATGTTCAACATCATTGGTCATTCGAGAGATGAAAATTAAAACAACACTGAGATTCCATCTCACCCTAGAAATAATGGCTGTCATCAAGAAATCAACCAATAACAAATGCTGGAGGGGCTGTGGGGAGAAAGGAACCCTTCTCCACTGTTGGGAGTGTAGACTGGTGCAACCACTGTGGAAATCAGTGTGGAGACTCCTCAAAAAACTTAAGATTAGAGGTCCCATTCGACCCAGCTATTCCCCTTCTGGGTATCTTCCCACAAGAATTAAAAATGTCATACCACAGCGATATATGTGCAACAATGTTTATAGCGGCACAATTTGTAATAGCTAAATCTTAGAAACAACCCAAATGCCCATCAACCAAGGAATGGATAAGAAAGATGTGGTCTTTTTATATAATGGAGTACTACTCAGCCATAAAGAAGGATAAACTTGAGACTTTTATAGGTAAATGGATGCAACTCTAGACCGTACTCAGTGAAATAAGTTATTCACATATGTAAACATTGTATTGTCTCCCTGGTGTGAGAAATTGAAGAGCAAATAAGGTCTAAAATGTACAACAGATACTGTGAAATGGAAAGAAATTATTAAAAAGGAAAAAGGAACTAGGATGGGGTAAGGGGAAAGGAAGGGAAAAGAAAGAAAAAAATGCAAGTAAGTTATACTATTACTGTCTCTTAGTTCATAGAAAAGGAAGGTTTGTGCTAATGTCGACTGGAGAATTTTTTATGCTCATATCTTGTACTCTGAGTAACTACTTTAAAGATAACAATATGCAATGTATTAACTACTGTTATTCTCCTATCATCTTGTTATGAAATTTTAACTTTTTCTCCATAAAATAAAAAAAAGTCGCCGGTGAGATGGCTCAGCGGCATAAGCGCCTGCCCGGCAAGTGCTAGCTCCTGAGTTCGACTCCCGGAACCCACATAAAAAAAAATAAAAAAATTTTAAAAAGTCACAATTTCCCACTGCCGATATTTTGTTGTATTGGTGTATACGCACAAGCACGTGCCGTTTACTGCATGCATTTTTCTGTCTCAGTTTTCACTCAGCACTGCACTATGCACACTCCCGCAGAACTTTTCTCTAAAGTTACTGTCGGAGGAGTCTTTAAAAAGCAGCACACATTTTTGATTGTAGATAGATACATAGACATATGTCATGTGTATAGTTTTACATATAAATGGCACGAAGAACGTGTAATTATGGGAGAGTTCAAGTGCACACACACAAGGAGAGAGTGGTATGTGGAATGAGCCCAGGTCAACGATTAGATTTCAGACCTTCAAAACCTGGTGAGTCTTTCTTTTTTCCTTACTAGAAGTATTTAAATCACTTATGGAAATAGCTATGGTAGGTGACCTTGTTCCTCCTTCTGAAATTAGAAACAACACAATTGTTTCTGAAAGAATGACTATGTCTTTCATGGGCTTGATCATTATCTCAAGATTTCTTCATGGTAAACAAGAAAGGAAACAGGAAGTTCCACTGCAACCCGGAATGCTGGAGACAGATCTCAGGACAGCCACTGGAAGGACCACTGGAAGGCCACCTGCCTGACACCCTCCTTGGAGTTTATGCAGGATACGCAGCATCTGAGGGCGAGCCCGCGGAGGACTCCTGCGTGGAGTTTGCTGTTTTCTGCTCTCCTTCACGGCTGCACCCTAGGCATTAATCTTGACATTCAGCGACTCGGCCACAGAGCTGGCCCAGCACTGCCCATGTGGCCCACACGATGCTGACTACAGTCACGCGGACAGGCTGGCTGCTCGTCTCACTGGCTGGACCCCCCTCATGCAAGAACGTGTGGGTGATCTTGGAGTGGAGGTTAGGATATGAGGCCACCTCTGCAGGTCACACGGTGTGAGGCAGCCAAACCCCCAGTGCAGTGCCAGGAGCCAGACACAACTTGTTTTCATGTTCTCTGTTTTCAACTTGGCCAAAGAGCGAGAGCCATTTGAGTAGCAACTGTGAGATAAACAAACCGGCCCCATTTAGAACCAGGTAGCCTTCCCTACTGTCACCAGGCTCTGGGCAGATGCACTGTGACACATTACAATTCGCTAGGACAAGGAACATTCCAATTTCTTCACAAATAGAGATAAATATAAGTAAAGTTTCCATTTTATCATAGAATATGTGATTTTAAAAATGCATGGCAAATCTCAGTTACCACCAGAAATTGAAAGTCCCATTAAATTTTGTGAGTCAGCATTGCGTGTGTGTGTACACATTTCCCTTTTACCCACACGTGTGTTCACATACACAGAAGGAAACTGACATTCTGGTTCACCTGAGCACGTGCAAGACATTTCCCAAGTCCTCCAGGACTCCGAGAGCCCCTGTGCCCTAAGTGCACACCTCAGTCTCAGTAGTGCGGCCAAGTGTCTACTAACTTTTACCCACCGAGTCTTCAGCTAGATTGGGCTTCCCCAGGCAAGAAGGGCAACAGTCTCCGGGATAACTGACAAGTGTCCAGCCGTGGTGGGCGTCCAGCTGCGCACTTGTGACGGGGGCAGGCTGCTGATGTGCTTTCTTCATGCAACAGCAGCTCACAGCTCTTACCATCAAGAGGATAATAAATTCCCACCTGCCAGTGCCTGCTGGAGCGTTTGCACTTGATGAAAGAAGCCTTCCCTCGCCTGACCCTCCCTCTTCCCCTTCTGGTTGACACAACATTTTTCTCATCTTCGAATACCTGAAGATAGCTACTGAATGCTCTGTACAGGATAATTCTTAGTAAATGCCTGCTGAATGTGCATTTTAATATGAGCTACTTGTGACCAGAGACCTGTTCATTTCAAATGATGAGCACAGGGTTGCGGGCCCCAGGTCCCTGCCCCGTGGGGACCTGTGTGCATGTGGCTCGGAGTCTGGGCCGGAGAGCTGCAGCAGTGCAGTCTCACACCTTTCTCTCTCTGTCCTCTGCTTTATGAGACAGGGAGGCAGCAAAAGACCTGGGGAGGACGAACTTCAAGCCCTCTGCACAGGCGTGCCAGGGCTTAGGTTCCGTTGTCTAAGGCTCAGGTATCATTTTCCTAACAAGAGGTTCCCACCAGTAATCTGAACGATCAGTCTCTGTAAAACAGGAGTGTCAGGAGACGCCGAGGACCAGCAGGGCCTGTGAGAAGGCGAGAGGATTTCTCAGTGACGCTGGCCTGAGGAGAGGGAGTCCACGGACCAGGAGGCAGCCAGGGAAGGGCTGAGCCACAGAGGGAGCTGGGGACTCAGTGGAGGAGCCATGGCCAAGGCCAGGCTCACTGGATGGGCAGAACGTCTAGCCCAGGAATGTGATAAAAACAAGGTGACAGATACCCAGTCCCGCCAGGCCTCTTTTCACACCCTTCTGAGGAGCGCCTTTGCTCTGCTGATTTTAGGAAAGTTACAATTAATGGTGCTTGCAAAAGTATGCTACAGGCCCACCTCTAAGCCAAACTTTCCTGCCGTGACCCCGAGGCTGACCTCAGCTTGGCTGAGATGCAGTCATTTTTGTGCACGAAAGACTCTGGACAGAGTCCCTGTGGCAGCCTGCTGGGGTCCCTCCCAGCTTCTACACCTGGGGCTTTCTTTCTTTTTTTTTTTTTGTGGGTACCGGGGGTCGACCTCAGGACCTCGCGTGCCAGCAGGCGCTCGTGGCTCTGAGAGATATCACCGGCCCTTTTTTTCGTATGTGGGTTCTGGGAGTCGAACTCGGGCCCTTGCGCTTGCCAGGAAGGTGCTTACACCGCTGAGCCATCTCACCGGCTCCAACACCTGGGGCTTTCTGCCTTTGCTTCGCACTAAATGCTGCTTTCTGCTTTTGCTCTACAATAAACACTGCTCAGTCCTCTTCTGACTCTTGGTCCTGTAATTCTTTCTGGGTCGAAAGAAGAACCTACCACCCGGACAGTAACACTTCCAGCGACTGTTTTCCCAGCTCCACGTGCTTAAACACACCCACGCACTGATAACTAAGTTCTGCCTCCAGGCCACGCCGCTCCCTTGCTTAATCAGCCTCTCTACATGGATATCTGAGAGACGTCTCCAATTTAACATGTCTAAAAACAACTCAACTTCCCCCACTGAGTGGCTTCTCTTCTCATGCACCCTCTCCTGCCTCCACCACTGATCTGCCATCAAGTCTGGTCTGCTCTTCCTTCAGAGTATATTCTAGTAGCTTCTTTTTGGGGGAGAGTGTCGAGACAGGGTCTCGCTTTGTAGTGCAAGCTGGCTTTCAACTCACTATGTAGCCCAGGCTGGTCTTGAATTTGTGGTGATCCTCCTGTCTCAGCCTCCTGAGTTCTGGGACCCCAGGTATGCGTCACCACACCCAGTGCTCCAGTCACTTATTACCTTCACCACTACCATCCCCATCCAAACCTTGCCTACTAAATGGCTGTCCAGCTTCCACTCTTACTTCCTTATCATTTTTTTCATGTGGCTACCACAGTGATTCTTTTAAAATGTAAACCTGATCAAAAGACTGTCTTAGAATAAAATCCACAGCTTACAAAGTGCGGTCTCCAAGGTCTGCCCTTGGTTAGCTCTTCCATTTCTTATTTGCTCAGTCTCACCTCCCTGGCTTCTCAATCTTCCTCCAACACTTCTGCCACAGGGCCCTTGCACCTGCCCCACGCAGCTATGCCCACTACCACTTCTTTCAAGAGCGCTGACCGTACTGTCTCCACCCCCTCCTACCTTTTCCCTGTTGAGGCTTTCTTTATAACATTTACGGCAGGACTAAAAATTTACGTAGTCCTACCCTGGTCCTGCATGCATTTTGACAGGAAAGTTTGGTACTTTGATACTTGAATGTCTGCTGGCTCATTACCTGGAGGTAATGGAGCTCCTAGAAAAGGCCCCGCGTGCAGCACTGGCGCAGTAGGAACCTGTTTAGGCAGTGGGGCAGGCAGCAGCGCAGCACTCGCCTAGCACCACACACACAAAAGAATGTGTTTAATACATGAGTGCGCTCCTACGACTGCTCATCGACCTATCTGACAAACAGAAGGTAAACAGATCCCTTTCCTGCAGCAGTTGAAGTTTCCAATGTGCATCTCTAATAGGAGTGGTGCGGTGACTCTCAAACTTATTTATAACCATGGAAAAAGGTTTCGAAGGAGGAACATCTTTATCATCTCAGCAAACTCAAAGAATAGAGAAAAATCCCTGAGATACAGGATAATCTCTTCCAGCGCCTTTTAGATTTGAAAATAATTGAGTAAATTGTGCTGATTTACTGCACAGAAGGAAGGTAAACGCTGTACTTTCAGATCCACTTTTAAAGTATATACAAGTAAAATATCATATCACATTTCTGCTTAACCATTACCATGCACCATGTTAGCCACAAATATCTTACGTTCGCCAGAAATACTTTTAGTACGTTTTGATTCATGAAAAATACTTTGCTCCATTTGGTGCTGTCAATTAAATATACATATATATATATAAATATGTACAAACTTATTATATGTAAGATTATTAAATTAAGGGATTGAGTTCTATTTTTTACCCATCTTTTTCTACACTATCACCTGTAAAAGTTGCTATATTTACATATAAAAGACAATTTTACATTTTATTTTTTCTTTAAATGTCATGTTGTATTCCTTGCTTTTTGATTAAATGTGGGTAAATCAACTCCTTCATATTTTTCCCTGTCAAAAGCGTGCTTGATCAGCTTTTACTTGTGTTGTGCACTTGTTTTGTGGTAGCATCAGCATTAGCTACGAAAAGGCTCCTTACATTTCACAAACCACACAGCTTTTCGCTGGCAAACTGCCCCGCAGCACAGACTGCGTTCTCTACACGCTAGCCCATCAGTGTGGCTCTCCCGGCTGCGGAAACCGCGACGCCCATCGGCTCCCTCCCTGCCGAGGTGCCAATGAGGCAAAATGCTGTTTCCTGAGCTCTTTCCCAAATTTACCTCTGAAAAGAGGCAAAAAAAAAAAAAAAAAAAAAATCTTGTTTCTTTGTAGGCAGGTACAAATGAGGGAGCGTGTCATAGATGTATGCTCACATAATCAAAATACAACACCTCATTAAACCAAGTTTGTCATTTGGTCAAGCACTGTGTCAATAACCCATCTGGAAGTAATTTAAATTGAATTACATGTTGTAAAATCATACTCAGCCCCCTCATCACATGCTGATTAGCCCAGGCTCAGGACAGGAAGCCGATCGTGGCCAGGACTCGCTCGGGTGACAGGAAGAAAGCAGATGCGGCTCGAGCAGAACGGTGAGAAGCTTTGTACTGGGCTTCCTCTCTTCCCGAGTCTGAACCCCTCCTTTGCTGTTTCTAGACTTCTCTGACCCTATCAAAACTGTGACACGAAATCCACGTGAGAGAGCACAGGAGAACTGCCCTGCTGATGCCACACAAAGCTGCAGATTCAAGGAGTGGTAAGAAAATCAAACTGTTCTTTTCAGTTCTAGAGTGGTCTGGTAGGCAGCAATAGCTGACAGGAATATCAGTTGACAGGTATTATTTTCAAGTCTCTTCAGGGATCAGGAAATCATTACTTTTGATAATAAAAAAATAGGAATATACAACTATCAAAACTCCAGCTAATGTTATCATTTTCTTATTTTACAGCTGTATAAACAGTCTTTTTTTTCTTTTTTCTTTTCTTTTTTTTTGTGAGATAGAGTCTTGCTACAAAGTTCTGGTTGGCCTTGAATTCACTAGGTAGTCCAGGCTGACACATTTCCTTTTTGAAATCCTTAAGCCTTTATTTGTTTGGCAAACAGTTCTTTCCCCAGCATACTCGTCTGAATTAAGAAAGTACCAAAATATGAAGTTGTACTATTTATGTGACAGATCATCTTAATCTGCTATATGGAATTTGTCCAAATGAAAGATTTAAGATTTTTTTTAAAGGATATAGGCTGGGCATGGTGGCACGTGCCTATAATCCCAGCACTCGGGAGGCTGAGGCAGGACAATTGCTGTGAGTTCGAGGCCAGCCTTGAGCTGGGCTACATTGTGAGTTCAAGGCCAGCCTGAACTGCATAGTGAAACCTTGTCTCAAAAAGACAAATAAATAAATAAAAAATAAATAAAGGATATAGTAATATAAGTATGCAATAAGAATGTTTTTTGTTGTTGTTGTTTTTGTACCGGGAATCTAACTCAGGACCTTGTGCTTGCCAGGCAGGCGTTATGCCACTGAGCTATATCCCTGGCAATAAGAATGTTAAGAGTTTGGGGATTTAGTTTTTCTCAGCTAAAAATTAATGTTTAAATATTAAATATAAAGGGCTGGGGATGTGGCTCTGTGGTAAAGCGCTTGTCCTGCATGTGCTTCAATTCCCAGCCACAGTAGATCAGTCCAGTGTTACCAAGCCCCAGCCAGGTCCCCGTGCTTCGTGGACACTGACAGACAGGGGTCTGTGTGCGGACCTTGCTAGTCGACAGCAGCAGGTCTTCCCGCCGCAACGCCTGCTCCTGGCAGACACTCCACCCCGCACGCCGAGCGTCACTCAGACGCTTCGCCCTCCCTTCCATACGAGCCTTGCCACCATCTCCTCCTCCACCTTTTCCACCGTGGCCTTCCTCCCCACACTGCACCTGAGGCCTCTCCTGCACCGTGGCAGCCCTCGCCTGCCGGTCCCTCTGCAGGCCTCTAACCTCTCCTCGCCAGCACACTTCTTCCACTCACAACAGGAAGAACGATCATCCCGAAACATGACTCATTCTTAAACTAGGCAGTGGCTTCCCAGTGCTCTTTGAATAAAGCCGAAGTCTTTAACAATTCAGGAGTTCACACACAAAAATATAAATTCAAAACAAACTCTAGGTCCCTCTGTCCCTTTGCTTCCTTGTACATTTTGCTTTTAGTAACCTCCTTACTCCTTTGTGATGTCTTTACCTCCTCGGTGAAGGACCTGCCACTGTCCTGTGACCCAGGCCTTCCGGGACGCATACAGGATTGTGTAGCGCGTGACGACTGTCTCAGGGCCATCGGGGGGCTTCCAGGAAACCAGGGCAGTGTCGTCCTCTATCAGTGTCACTTTCACTCCAACTGGGGGGCCTGCTGGCGCTGTGGTTACATGTGAGAAATACTGCGTCACTAGGATAAAAGGTGCAAAGACATGCAACTCCCTGTGATTGACTGGCAAACATAGAAAGTGCGTAAAGTAGAAGCCACTATAAAGAAAGCTAAACATCACCATTTCTAGATCTTCAAGATCATCAGTGATAATACTAAATTATCATTTCTTCTTCTCTTTTTAAGTCTTATTTCACTTCATGTTTAAAAGATGAAAACAACAGCAACAACGAAGGGCTGGGCACGGTGGTGCACGCCCATGGTGTCGCTATTTGAGAGGCTAATGGCGGCAGAAGAATCACTTGAATCCAGGAGTTGAGGTCAGCCTAGGGCACAAAGCAAGACCCTGTCTCAAAAATAAATACAAAGAAGGGAAGGAGCAGGGAGGGTGGAGGGGTGGGGGAAGGGAGGGAAGTAGCAGTTTCCTAGACAGGGAAGTACTAAACCGAAGTGGTGATATTTGTAGGACTCCTGAAATGTTTGCTAAGCTGCTAACTAGAAGGGTTACAGATCCCCCAGCAGTATCTGTCCATCAGATATAGGTTCTGTGCCATTAATCATGAATCTAGACTGTAGTTCTTACTAAAATGCAAGGACATTATTTATGCAAGGATGGTTTGACCCCATCTAGGAGGCCTCTGAAGAAAGTGCTTCTGAGACCAAGACATCTAGTTCTTCCCTGCCAGTGGAGAGTCAGTTTACAGAGCAAACTGAAAACTCATCATCTGTATCTGTGAAGAGCAACAGAATATGGAATTCAGTGGACTCCTGTGTCATTTGAGGTGCCTGTGTGGACAGGAGGCTGGCAGCACCTCATCTCCCATGGGGCACTGCCAAAGCCATGGTGAGAAGCTCTGTGCTCCCGACACTCATGGCCCTGGTCCCAGCATCGTTCAGACACAACAGCAATGCCCCGTCCTCACTCCAGATGTGGAGCTTCTCGGCCGGAGCCCAGGGAGCAGCAGCACTGCGCCCAGCTCCCTGCCATCTACACAATGTGGGTCCCTGTGGGCTCCTGGGGCACCAACAAAGGTCACAACTCAGTCACTTCTGTTTTCAGTTTTGTGGGTGCAGCCTGGAGCAGTACAGCTGATTGAAGAACTATGGAAAGGCTTCCCTCAAAAAAAGACAACCACCTGAGCTCACCTCCTCGTGTAATTTTTTTAGAAGGAAACAAAGTAAAGGAAAAACATTTCAAAAGAAATGAAACAAATACACAAACATCAACTGGAAGTGGGGGAACGAAGCAGTATCCTTCTCAATATGTCATGTATTTGTGGCGTTTCTGAAGGTGCTGCAAAGAGAAAACGCACAGGGAAGCCACTCCCCTTACCTTCTGGAAGCGTGGTGTGGAAGACGACAGGGCTCCAGGGGCTGGAGAGCCGGTCCACATGCAGCCGGACTGCAAACTCGTACTTGGTGTTTGGCTCCAGACCTTGAACCAGCATGTATGTTTCTGATCTACAAAAGAGTAATGAAGCGGTTAAAAGATCGTCAGCATTTCCAACCAACAGGCAGGACAACCTGCTGTAATTCTTTAGCTCCTCATTTTCTTTAAACACAACTTTCTGATGATGAGGGGAGCCTAATCTATTACAGAATTACAGGTGCATCACCCTATAGAAATAAGACTACAAGCTGTCTCTCTGAGAGGAAACTGGAAATCAACATGAGAGAAACACTGGAGTATATAATCATTCTTAGAGGTATCATGATGAATGCCTTTTTGTTTTTTGTTTTTCTGAGGCAGGGTTTCGCTATGCAGTACAGGTTGGCCTTGAACTTACTATGTAGCCCAGGCTGGCCTCAAACTCACAGTGATCCTCCTGCCTCAGCCTCCCAAGTGCTGGGATTACAGGCGTGTGCCACCATGCCCGGCTGGATGCCTTTGTAATTCTAGCCTCAAAAACAAGAATGACCACTAGCTGTTTTCTGAAGCCAGCAAGAAAATGGTCTTTTGTTTCTTTCTTTAAACATGCTAAGGTTAGCTACTGAAAATATTGCCTTGCCTCATCTTGTTGCATGAAGCTGAGAAAAGTTTAAAACTCACGTGTACATTAATGTGAAAAAAGTGCAGTTCTGAGAACTGAATATGGTAAAATTATTAGAGGCAAAACTACCAGCCACTTTAGAAGTAAGCTAAAGCCCAAAACACACACATTGGAAGCCCAGCCTGGCCCAGGCTGTAGGAAGTGTGAGCGGAGCTTGGCGGTGCCATGGGCACGAGCTACGTACGTCTGCAGGTACAGGACCAGGGAGGCGTTCTGCAGCCCCACGGGGTTGCAGCGAATGGTGTAGTTGATGGTCTGCGCAGCGGTGAACGCGGGCCTCCGCCAGTGCAGGAAGATGGAAGAGGAGCTGTTGGCCTTCGCGTAGAGATGGTGAGGCGGTGGCGGGGGAGGGACCATGCGGTCGCGCACAGCTATGGAGAAAGGAACATTCATTTCGCATGGGTGACGTGATGGCTGGCGTGCAAGGCGGCGAGATGGTAAAACTGTCATGCTCCACCCTGTGTGCTTTAGGTCTCCACCAGAGACACAGCGGAACGGAAACTTCTCACCCTCTCCCAGCACCCTTCCAAGAATGGGCCAAGGAGCCGCATGTTATCAGCATGTAACAGAGAGACGCAGAGGCCAAGCTCGTAGCCAGAGTCTTCCAGAAAACCAGCCAGGACCCAGGAGCAGAGCGGCATCCGCTTTAGCAGCAGCGACATGAAGAGCAGCCAGAGACGAGCCCCAAGGTGCAGGCACACAGAGAACTCGGTATGTCGGTGCTCAGTGGTCGCCTTTTCCAGTTAAGATTCTAATGGCCTTTGCTCGCAAAACTGAAGTAGGCACTCGTATTTTAAAACCTTGTGTACCTCTTTCCTGAGCACTTTCTTGTCTAAGACACTGCTAGGCGACAGGGAGTAATTAAACCACCCAGGCTTCCAGGTGGCCACAGACTGAAACTTCGAGGGGGGCGGGGGGGCACAGGCACTCACACACACATCCTGGCGTGCTGACGGTCTGGTCAGCCTGGTAGCCGTCCTCCATGTTACTGTAAGCCAGCAGCCTCACGTGATACTTTCTTCTGGGGTCTACAAAGAAACCAACAGGTAATCATTAGGGCCAGAGTTCTGGATGAGAACAGATTTCTGGACAGAGCCTTTCTAGATTCTGAGTTTAAAAAAACCCTTTGTGTGTAGGGAGGGAGGGGAGTTCAGGGCATTGAACCCACGGCCTTTGCCCTGTGCTATATTCCCATCCCTTTTTTATTTTATTTTTTATTTTGAGATAGGTTCTTGCTAAGTCATAAATCACCCAGGCTGGGCTTGAACTTGCAATCCTCCTGCCTCAGCCTCCTAGAGTGCTGGGATTATGGGTGTGCACTATCACACCCAGCTAAAAAAATTCTCACTGCATAAAAGTTCTAAGTAAAACAACATTCTTCTTCCCCCTAATCATGCGTGACTCAGTATGCATCTTAGTCGGATCCTGTATTGTAACCGTGCACCAACGCCAATGCTGAAGGTGACACCAGGGCCACTCCTCCCCTTCCTCCCAAGTGGCCCTGACTGTGGAAGCCTGGGGTGCCCCTGGGTAGCAGAGGCTGTCCCGCTGGTCCTCGCACTCAGGCAGTCACACTCCAGGGCAGTGTGCTTAGACACATGGAAATCCAGGACAGGCTGCTTCCCCTTCGAAGGTAAGGAGAATTACAACTGATACTCTAATCCCTTCAAGCATCTCTATGCTGGAACACACGGAAGTGCTCCTAACTGTGCTCTCTGAGTCAATCCACATTTTGAGTTGAGGAAAGGCACCAAGAAAGGGGGGTGGAGCTCCCTCCACTGGTGCCCGAGCTACTGCAATACTGAAAGAAAGTCCGTCCACGTCCTTTTTTTCAGTGCTTTGAGGAAATACCATAAATGATTACAATCTGAAGTAATATACTTAAAAAATACTGAAGAAGGTTAATAATATGAAAACATTTAAAGATAACCATAGCTGGGCATGATGGTGCATGCCTGTATTCCCAGCACTGAGGAGGCTGAGGCAGGAGGATTGCTGCAAATTTAAAGTCAGCTTCAGCTACACAGTGCGACTCTGTCTCAAAGAAACAAAAAATATTTAAAAACTTAAAAAAATAAAGATAACTGACATTTAACTATAAAGTACTTTCTTAGAACAAAATACTATTCAGAAATACTATATTTTTCTACTATATTTTCTAAATAACATAAAACAAATGCACAGCAAATTCAATATTTTGTAAGGGAGAATCACCCTTATTACATCTATCCAGTGTGGAAAAGGATTTGAAATTAAAGGATAAAAATAATTCTAGAGAGAATTCAAACATTTAAGAAGTAAAATGTGCAGTTTATGAAATTTTCCAAAGCAATTTAAGAGTCTGTATAAATATTTTAGAAGCTGGTAAATATATTCTAATACTTAGCATTAAAATGAATTTTAAAGGTATCATAAAATACACAGTTTCCACATTTTGACAAAATTAAAACCACAAGAAAAACCTCCTACAACTGACAAAACCCCTGTTCTTCTGAGATAGAAAGGCAGGAACCCTAATGAATCTGGAGCGTCTTGCAGCTGTGGCTTAGATTCCTTGCCCAATTATAGACTGTCGCCTTTTACAAGATGTGGCACAAAGGCGCTGAGGAGAATCCCAGCCGTACACGATGCTGAGCGCGGGCTTGGGCTTGTTTCTGTGCCTGACTACTCCAGGGCCCAGGGCTACGTAAGCCTGTGCGCCTCCCCACAGGAAGTCCGTCTGTCTGCTTCCGAGGCTTTCGGGTGGAGGTGTGTCCTCACGCCTTGCAGTTAGCAGGGAACCGACCCCGGCTGCAGGCCTCGTGGGGTTTCCGACACTCAGCAAGCACCAAAGTTCTGGCATTCAGAAGGTTCTTGTCCAATGAGCAGCTCTTCATTAGGATCTGTTTTCTTCTTTCTTTCCTCTGACATGTTGCTGAGCAATCCAGTGAACTGAATTCTGGGTTCAATCCCACGAACACCCCCTAACTGGAACAAAGGGTCCAGTTGGCTCTCAGCACTCCGGTTCTTTACAAACGCACAGTGTGACCTCGAGAAACATCTGTATCTGAGGCCTTGGGGAGCCACCAGGACGTGGAGCACCTGGCCAGGAGAAGAGAGGACAGGTCCCCCAAGTTGCAGTGTCCCCAAGTTGGCAGTACCACGGCGTCACCTGGTACATGAGCCCCATGCAGGGAGCCAGCGTCCCTGCACCAAGTGGGGGTCACTTGGGGAGCATCATCTGCATCAGCAAAGGGCAGGGCAGCAGGCAGGAAAACAGCTGCTCTGTGCAGAGGCACAAGACCCCGGACAATGCTGAGCTGTCTTTCAGGAGAAAAACCACAAGGCACACTGTGGAAGAGGATTCTCAGGGGAGAGGGAGCTGGTCCTATCTGCACCCAGAGCTTCTGTGCTCGCAAAGCAGCTCATCTCCAAGGACGCAGAGGCCACTGGAGCATCCAGCCACGTGGGTTTGCTGGACGCAGTAGCTGCGCACTCCTCTTAGCTTAAACGTGACTCCAAATACTCTGTCGTTTCGGTTGCTGACCCAGAGACCTGGGACAATCAAACTGACTTCATGCACTATTGGGAGGGAAATCTAAGAGAGGGGCCAGGGACCACAGCCCTGAAGTAATGTCAAGATGAGCACTGTCAGGCAATGAGTGCAGAAGAAAATACACCAGTAACAGAATTAGGGACCCAAAAGAAAAAACAAAAAGCATTTAGGACAAAGTACACTGAGTACAGGTAGATGCACAAAGAAACCTAAAACCACACAGTTCTGCACAGAGCCCCTGCGCACGGTAGAGCAGGCAGGGGCCTCCCGAGTCAAGCTTCCTGCGTGGGTGGTGCTTGGTCACCCGAGACTCCACAGACTTGGTTTGTGGCTGGGAGAAAGAGCAGAGTGGGGCAGCACGCACAGCACAGCACAGGCTTCTCCAGGCTGAGGGAAGGAGGAGGGACACGGAGAGGGGCAGTCAGGCCAGCTCCTGCAACGCTCAGCACAGGCAGCAGAGTCCCTTGGTTCTTGGGCCCAGGGGTCACAGCTCAAACAGGTTGTGTTTGGCTTCAGAGCTAAACTCGCTTCAAGATCAGGCAGTATATAAAGATGAAGGGTCAAGAGGAAGAGTTCCGACCATTTACACACACGAGATCCTGACGCTGAGGCTCTAGGTGTGTGGCCATCCAGCTCTGCGGTGCTGGGGACATGAGGGAGTCGAAGGTGCTTGCTCCAGGCGGTGCCTGCAGCCAGGTCCTGCATCTCTCCTCCACTGCTTGAGGGCGCCCCAATCCTTCCTGAGCTCATGCCCATCACCAGCTCCTCTACCCAGATTATCAGTCACACAGGAAAGAGTCAGAACGGAAAGAGTTCTGCATACCCACACTTACCAGACACCTGCCAAAGCCAGATACCATGCAAGAGCTTTGGGGACAGAAAGACAGTCCTCTTGCTTTGGATTTCAGTCTACCAATGGAGTCTGACTGATAAACGAACGCTCTAAATGTGAGTATATGTATTAACTGCACAGACTCGATCAAGTTTCTCACTCTTAATTCTCATTTATTTGACCTGGAAAGATGGAGATGTCTAAGCCCTCCCTTATTGGGATTTTACGAGTATTAAGTGAAATATGGTCTATTAAATACTTCATATGGAATGCACGGTACTACAGTTCTTATGATGAGAGTCAGGCTGCCTAGGAGAACAGAAAAGGTGGTACCAAAAATATGGGACCCTTAACAAATTTGAGAGTCAAAGATATTCATGCAAATAGGATCCAGAGTCCAGACTATCAGTAAATTATAAGTTAGCAAACACACCGGTGAGATGGCTCAGCGGCTTAAGCGCCTGCCCGGCAAGCGTGAGGGCCCGAGTTCGACTCCCGGAACCCACATACAAAAAAGGGGCCGGTGATATCGCTCAGTGGCATGGGTGCCTGCTGGCGCGCGAGGTCCTGAGGTCGACCCCCTGGTACCCACAAAAAAAATAATAATAATAAGTTAGCAAACACTGAGCTGACGCTACTTGCTATCCTCAGGGAGGTTCCGGAGTCTGTGTCCGAATTGCATGTGTGATCGAGGGGCTGTGATCTCTGTTCCTGGCCAAGAAGGTGCTCACTGTTTTGGCAACCACATCTCGGCGCATCTAATCCTCTCTAGGGCAAAGGCGCCTTCCCCCACGACTTCCATATTAATCTAATAACCTCACATCTGCTAACAGAGAAACATCCCTGACCATAAATGCTTTGGAAACAACAAATTCCCTTCCTAGCTGAAGAACAATAAATTGTTCCATAAAAGCAAAATGCGTAAGAGTTTGACGGCAGGCAGATAGACACAGAAATTAATTCCATCTGTTGATTACATCCTGTTTTTACAATTAGGTGCTTATCACCCACAGTGACAACTCTGAACAATAAAAATGTAGGCCAATAAAATGAGATCTTTTGTAATACCAAAATCTTCAGACAGGTGTGATGGTGCACACCTGCAATCCCAGCACCTGAGGAAGCTGAGGCAGGAGGATCGTAAGTTCAAGCCCAGCCAGGGCAACTTAGTGAGACCCTGACTCAAAATAAAAGACTTTTTAAAGAGGGCTGGGGGTTTGTAGCTCAGTGCCAAGGCCCTGGGTTCAATCCTCAGTACCACCACTGCCAAAAAAAAAGCTGTACTCATCAAGAACCTGCTAATCCCATTCTAACTGCACACGATTTAACAGTAACAGTGCACTGACTGCATCTTTATGCAACTTAGGTTACTGAGACCTTTGGTATAAAATGTCCACGTCTCACCGCAATGTGTGCCTGAAGACCACTCAGCAGACCCTCTGCCTTCTGCAGCTTTCTTTAAGCCTGTACCTCTCTTCTCTGGCACCAGATGGCGCTGGTGTCTGCAAGGAGAGCAGCGACCCCGTGCTCCAGCTGCAGGGCGGAGGGTGAGGCCCTGGGCCAGGGTACAGGTGCCTGGGCTGCTGGTTATGCTCACCCAGCTGCAAGCCAGGAAAAGGTCGACGCTGACTTGGGCTGGTGTTTTCATGCACGTATTTCACACAAACTTCAAAACCCGAGTCCGGTGCTGCCGCCACTGCCTTCTGCAGAGGATGCACAGAGCTTTCCTGATGGGTCTGCATGAGAAGCCAAGAGGCAGTGTGGCACAGTGGTGAGAGCCTGGTTACACTCTGCTTTCCACACTGTGTGATGTGGGAGAGGCAGTTTCCTTCTCTACGTTGGTTACAGTCTCTAGAACGAGTGTGACAATAACTCTGGCATCCACTTCTGAAGTCGTGGGAGGAGGAAACAGTTTATTCATATGAAGTGCTGGGAGAGCGCCATGCACAATAGCAACGTCCGTAAACATCAGTCCGGGGCGGGGAACCCTGCATGCAGAATCTGGGGTGTAGTGAAATCTGACACACTGTTCCAAGCATCTGGGGTAAGAGCTGCTCAACTTGAGAGGGCATCTGGTGAGGGTAAGCACTCTCCGCGTCCTGGCCAGTGTGTCCCAAGCCAGCCCGGTGCCTGCCCAGGGAGGACCAGGCTGCTGGTGGGAGTCGCCACTCCTCAGCTATGAATTGGGGATGTCTTTCAAATGCTTAGGGAAATGCCGAGTGCTTGGTGGGTGCGTATTTTGCAGGGCAGAGAGCTGCTTGGCATCAGGGGATTTGGGCTGTGACCCTGGGCTGACTGGGTATGTGGCAGCCACTCTCCTGGAGCTCAGCCTGCAAGATGAGAAAGCTGCGCCACATCTGCCGCTCTCAGGTGCAGCACAGCAGGGAGCTGAGACAAGGGTGTGGGTAAATGCCACACACCACACAGGGGCTTCATGAGGAGCAGCATTTGAGAATCCGACCCTGCAGTCAGCCTGGGGAGACGGCAGAGGCCACAGGAAGACCATAACCCATGCTCACAGACGGAAACAGGAATGGGACAGGAAAGGGACGAGCTGGGATCCTTGGCAATGAAGAGTGCGTGTTGGGGGTCACGTTAGGAGCCGGGCTGGGGACAGGTCACAGAGAACGTCAGCAGCCTGGCCAGGCATGAGGACTTTCTCACTGGGACACCCACTGCAGCTGATGGAATAGAATTGTTGAAAGGAGGAAGGGGGAGGAAGAAAGCTCCCACGATTTAGGGCTGTGTCAACCAACCCAGTGCAGGGGCCCCATGGGGTCTCAGCTCATGTTCTCTAAGGCCAGAGCCCAAGGCTCACTCACGTCCGAGAAACCGAGATTACAGTGTGAGCGCGTGTGTGAGCACTGGGCGCGTGTCCTGAGGGGTGTTCTCTCCTGCCCTGGGGCTTCGGGCCAACCCCTCCCCTTTTACCCACTTCCTGGGTTGGAGGGTTTAGGCCCTGATGGGCTGATGTTCGTGTTACATCCAAGAGACTCAAATATATAGACTCCTGGCTGGACGGCCGATAGACCGATCTATGCCTGGAAGATGCACAGTGGCAAACAACTGTTCACAGCACGGGCAGTCGCCGACCAGAAGAGATGACCCTGGGGCATGAAGCCGAGCCTCTGTCCTTCTAGCTGCTGCCTCCACCTAGAAAGAGGAGAAAACCTGCAGGCAGGACAGGGAGGAAGTGTCCCCTGTCTGAGTGCGTCCCCCACCAACATCACGTCCAAAATTCCAATCTGATAAGGATGCAGAGTTTGATTTCCCAATCATCTATGGAGAATTCGCAGATGGTGGGAAAAATAATCCCCCTTGCATCAATGGAAGATAAAACAATTCCATCTATTTTAGGACCAGCCTGCTACTCAATTACAGACATGAGCATGCTAAAGTTGCCTAATGAAATGACACAAGAAAATAAAACGCTTCGTTTAAAAAAAAAATCACTATGGAAGGCTAGCCTGTGCTACATAGTGAGTTCAAGACCAGCCTGAACCACATAGTGAGACCCTGTCTCAACAAAACAAAACAAAACAAAGCAAAAAAATCACTATGTGTTGCTTTCAGTTATTTACTTTTTCACATTGGCCCATGCCTGTGACCCCAGCACTTTCGGAGGCTGAGGCAGGAGAAATTACAAGCGCAGGAGAAATTACAACTCAGCCTGGGCAAACTCAGTGAGACCCTGTCTCAAAATAAAATTTTTTTTAAAGGGTTGGGTATGTGCAAAGACCTTGCATTCACTCTCCAGAACCATCCATAACAAACAAACAAACCAAAAAAACCACTACTATAGAAAAGCTCTGTTTGGACTAGCAAGAGCAGTGACAAGGTCGGTTTGAAACATTAGAAACAGTCAGTCAAGCTGAGGTGTGCACATGAGAGCGACCAGAGCCTGAAAACGTGCCCACCTGGGTCCGCACCTGTGAAAACGTGAGCACGCTGAAAATGTGGCATGTGATGTGGTAGGACTCTGCAAATCAGACAGTGTCTGGCCTCATGTCCACTTTTAACTAGCCTTTGTGTGTCTGCCTGGGCCATTGTCCTCTGCAGCCCAACTGCAGGGCCCCTGGCTGGACGGTGACTGCGCTGCCCGGGGCCTGCCTTCCGCACAATCGCTGAGAGGCCTCGGTGCACTGCTGAGTCCAGGGACGCCTGCGCAGCAGAGGGGCAGGCAAGAGCGGGGGATGGGTGGGAAGGAGGCACAGGGAGGCAGGCGGAGACCCCACGCCCCAGCCCCGGGGGGGGCTTCCTCCGGCTGTCCCCTCGCTACGAGGCTGGGGGCCTCCTCTGCTCGAAGCCCACTGGTCCAGAGTGGGGCTGGGGAAGCTGAGGGAACCACTAGGCTTGGGGCAGACAGCACCTCCACGCTGGCTAGGGACGGTTCTACCCGGTGTGCTGCCCGCTGGAAGAAGCAAGTTTTCAGCCAGAAGAATATAGATTTTACTTTAAGCTTCTCCTTTTGTTTATAAACTGAATTTCTGTAAGACACTGTGGATTGTAAATACTTTTCACCCTGTCTGCATAGTAAATTTAGAGGCATTTTCTTCGCATGTGATAACGTGGAGTATCTATTTGGTGTAAACGAGGCAGGGCAGCAGATGGAGAGGGCGCCCCCTCTCCCCAGCTCCGCCTGCGTCCACGAAGGGAAGCTGCTGGTGGTGCTGCCTGAGTACAAGGACTGGCTCTTTTGTTCTGCCCTCGAAGGGCCCAAGACAACAGCACCTCTCAGTCGGAGAAACCCCCTCTCCTACCGAGTGAGGACGGTTTGGAAGACAGACCTTTGTATGTGGTGTTTATGAATCGGCTTCCTAGCAAAATAAGTAGAGCCCACTGCCAGTCTGCCCTGGTGCTCCAAGACTGCGAGCATTGTTTGGGGCCACAGAGGCAAGGCTTTCCCCTTTGCACTCACTAATATTTTGATTACGCTATTTCTTTCTTTGATCATGTAATTTTTTTTTTTTTTTGGTAACAGGAATTGATCTCAGGACCCCATGCTTGCCAGGAAGGTGCTGTGCCACTGAGTTACATTCCCGGCCCCTGATCATGTAATTTCACTTTTATACATCTATCCAGTTTTCAAGACTTCTTTTTAAAAATACTATTTTTGACAGATGCACTGTACTTCATGCTGTCTGGGATGAGAAAGTCAAGGGTCGAAGATTTCTACCTACTTGAGCACTACAGGGACTCTGAGGGAACCCACACCCTGAAGAACTCTGAGCTCCCAGCCCTGGAGCTCTGTTCTAATGGAAGCCTCTCCTCAGTCACTCGGAGAAGGCGCCTCGCCAGTCCAGTCCGGAAAGACGAGTCTCCTCCACTGCACCATCAACTGACAGAAAAAAGCTGTGGGCGGCTTTTCCTTTGTGCGGGGAGGAGAAAAAAAACCCCAAAGAGCAGCAGCTTCACTGTCCCCAAATTTATGACAGTCACATGACACAGATAAGGCTGTGTCCGCATATATGTTCCCGAAGAACTGAAAAGTGAATAAAATGGAGTGACCACGGATTACAAGAATTTATAATTCTCACACACACAAAAACGCTTTAGACTGGGGGGCTGTGCATTTATAGAGTCTAAGACAATTAAAAAGGCATCAAGTTTACAAACATCACGATGAATGTAATCATTACATACTGCAAATGTGTACTAATAAAACTTAACAAAACATACATAAACAAAGGAAAGCAATCCCTCTGGTTCCGCTGCTCTCCATCCGGAGCAAGGCTTCCCGTACGAGCACCCGGGGCCACGCACTGGACTCACCACTGTGGTTGCCCGACATTTGCTTAAGTGGCTGCCCTGTCTGCCTACTCCTATCTGCGGCCTGCCTCACAGACATCAGAGCCTCACAAACAATATTTTCATAGACTGACAGAGAGAGCCTATTCACAGCAGCCCAACTTCCCTGAAGCTAGGAAATAAATTTCCTTCCAGGACTAACACTGCTCCGTTTCACGGTATGGGCCTGCCGTGGCACTCTGACCCTCTGGGAGGGAACGTGAAAATACCATCTATCATCCCTTGAACAGCTCGGCTTGGTCAGAGGCGCACAGCTTCACTGCAAAAACATCTGTAGTGTGACAGCCATCCCTCCAACTCTCAACCCTGAGCAGCTATAAGCACGCTTACAAGATAAGAAACATTCTCAGGCAGCTCGAAACCACTCTTGAATTTCTTCTCAAGAGCGAAGCGCAAGCTGGCGCACATCAGCTTCACGCACTACAGGGAGAAACTGTGAATGCCGGTCTACGCCCTTTCACTGCTCACAAGCACACCGCAACTTACTTAAACTGCGTTGAAAGTGTCACTGTCACAGCCTTGACCGAGAGGACTCGGAGTTCTCAGACACAGGCAGGTGCAGCCATCAGTGTGTCAATCGGCCACAGTTTGCACACACACCGTGGCATCTTTCAGGTATGGTATTAGCAGATGCTGAAGATTCCGAGAGGTGCCTCTTCAAATAGTTTTCAGCACGTATGACAGAGAATCTCAAGCAATTTGAACACATGAGAGTTACACCAAAAGTTTTTCTGATAAATAAAATATTCAGCATCATCAGGCTGTGGCACACACCTGTAATCCCAGCACTCAGGGAGGCTGAGGCAGGAGGATCAAAATCCAGAGCTTGGGCAACCCAGTGACTGAGTAAGTATCCCATCTCAAAATAAAAATAAAAATGTTCAAAGGCCTCGAGTTCCATCCTGAGTACCAAAAACAATTTATCAATAAATCTAAGATTTTTATATTCATTCTGAAATATAAGATAAACATCTGTTTATAAACATTTCATAGATAAAGCAGGCCTAACAATGTGTGTCAACTGACAGTGCTTTACAGTAGCCCCACATTCCAAGAGCTGCTCTGTGTGAAGCATTTTAGAAGTGCTCTTGGTAACCATGTGCACAGCCCCTGCAAAGCCATTCTTTAATCTGGAGGCACTGATTAAAGATTAGAAACACAACACAGAGTATTTCAAACTTTTTTTTTTTATGTGGGTACCGGGAGTCGACCTCAGGACCTCACGCTTGCCAGCAAGCGCTTATGCCGCTGAGTGATACCACCAGCCCTTTTTTTTCCTTTATGCTAAACCTTTTTGAAAATTATTTTTTAAACATTTTGGTGTGCCTGCTTTCTTAGTCTCCTGTTTTTATGCCCTTGCATGTACATAAAAGTGCGTATGCACACGCACACACATACACACACACACTTATTTTGTCGAGTCATCCCAACAATTCATACCACACCTTCACACTGGACACTTTTCCCGAGACCAGGGATTTCTTGTACATAACCGCAATATTATCACACCCAACAAACTCAACAGTGATACAGATGTACATATTTTGTACTTAAATGTCCGAAATTGTCTCAGGAATGTTCTTTACAACAGTTTTCCCCATCAAGAATCTGACCACGGATCCAAGTCCACCCCATCGAGACCTGTGCATCCCATCTCCCACCAGCCGGGCGTCTCTGAAGACCCCAGTCTGGCTGTGCTGCAAAATGCCTTACAATTCAGATTTACCCGGCTGTGTCCTCACTTCCTCATTATGCGATCCAGGCTGAGCATTTCTGGCAAGAATACTATGCAGGTTAGTTATGACTTTGACTTTGACAAAGAGAAATAAAACTTAAACCCTGTTTTTGTGAGTTTGGGTTTGTTAGGCTGCTTACTGAAGAGGAACACCAGTTTCAGAAGCTACTCTAACCTTAGAAAAGCCTGATTTTCTTAGTGACTAACCTAATCTACCTGTACCAATACTCTTTCAGGGCTTCTGCATCGAACTACACCCTCAGCCCTTTGTGTTTTGAGACAGCGTCTCACTAAATCACTTGTGATCCTCCTGCCTCAGCCTCCTAGAGTGGTGGAATTGCAGGTGTGCACCACCATGCTTGGCTCTATTTTCTTTATTATCTATAGGAACATTTGCATTGACCACTTGTTCGACACAGGACAGTGAAAAGAACAGGACAGCATGAACCTGTTTTGTATTTCTTGAAGTATCTAAGACTTTTTGTATCAGATACAATGCAGATTTCTTTTCTTGTCTTCTCTTAATTCCCAAAGAGTCACACAGAGATGCCAATTTGTACAAGGTACACAGCACAGGAACAAAATACAGAATCAGGGCCAGGTGCATGTGCCATTCCGTCAACATGGAGAGAACAGGTCTAAGACCATCCCCGCATCCCAGGACACCGTGCAAAGACGCGGGCCTTGGTAAAGAGCCGCCCTCCTGCTGGAAGCTCTCAGGTGCTCTGGCTGTCACTTCCGGAGTTCTGTAGGGTCAGAACTGAGGCCCAGCTGCCATGGGTTTTCTTCTGAGGCAAAAGGGAGGGAATGTAACTACTTGAGAGAGGGGGATATGCTAAAAAGCATCATAGTTGGCCATCCAGATGGAGAAAGGTGAAAGTTCAAAAAAATTATTTTAATTGTTTCCCCCACTAATATCTCAAGGTCATCCAAAATTTTACGACTGGTTATATGTCCCTGAAACACAGGAATCTTCCTCCCTTATTATCTTAAGTCACCGTCAAATGTAAGTTCAAATGACTTTCGACACCACAATTCCGAGAGTCTCCAAGAGATTCCACACGGCATTTCCTGAAGATGGTGTATCTCAGGGATTTGAGCATACGCTACAACCTCTGATAACGAGAACATCCTGGTCCCACAGCCAAGAGTGTTTCTAGCTTGCTTTGTCTGCAGGGAAGCTCAGAGCTAAGTTTGCAGCAGCTGCACAGGACTTCATGGCAAACCATAAGGAAGCCATAATCTTAGCTTCCATTGATTTTCCAACCTTTATTTACCTTTGCCCTTGTTTCTTCATTTAGGTATACTGAATTAAGAAACACTGTGTGGGGCTGACAGTACAGCTCAGTAGTAGTGCACTAGCCTAGCATGGGTGAAGCCCTAGGTTCGATCCCCAGCACTACGCCCCAAAATTCACCATTTTTTCTCATTATGATGAAACATATGTTATGGAAAATTTATAAAATTCAGATAAGCAAAAAGAAGAAATGAAAATAAAATGTTTTAATACCAGCACCCAGAGTTAAGCACAGTGAACACTAGCTATTTAATTTCCTTTACTATCTATATGCACAAATATTTGGTTTTATGTATTTTATAATCTGCTTTAAAAAAAAACGTTATGAACTATTCCAGTCATTAAATAACTTTCTACGACATTCTTTTAATGCCCATGTATCTTCATATTACATGACATGCAACAGCTTATTTTATGAAACCTATGCAGCTAGATACTTAGGATTTCTTCAGCTTTCCCTCAATGACCCTGTCCAGGATCACGCACGGTTCCTGTGGTGCCCAGCTGGTGCACATTCCTTACTGTTTTCTTAGGATACCGGGTGCAAAGAGCAGGCATGTCACAGGCCTCCGCCCTTTTCTGGCGTTGCCCGATTTATCCCTGGGAAAGCTGCGTCCCACCTTTACCTCCATCCTTCACCTGCACTGGGGCTGACCTGATCTATGTGTCCCTGCTTTTGCTGAATCCGTGTATCTGCACTGAGTCATCACCAATCTTTCTTAGCAGGCAGCAGTGAGATGAGCATTAGAAGCAGCTCAGCCCCAGGTTAGGTCTGTTTACCCAGCCACCAAGGGAGCTGCGCAACCTGGGAGTGCGCTGCTGCCTGCACGGCTTTCATAAGTGATCAACCAAATGACTACTTCTCGCCTCAAAATCAAATAGGCCTAACTGGGTTTCCCAGCCTGGCCGGGAACCGCGAAGCGAAGCGATGGGGGCACCACCCTTCCTGCCTTCCGTAATTCTTTTATTACCCAGCTGACTCGATTCATCCTTCCGATCTCACCTTAGTGTCACCTCCTCGGACACAGGCCCCCACCCTCACACCTGGTGGGGTGTGCAGCTGCTCAGCAGCCCTCCCCAGCCCCTCGCACACTGCCTGCAGCCCGGAGGGGGTTGGGTGGTGGTCAGACGAATGTGCACTTCCTCTCCTGAACTGAAAGCTTCATGACCAGCCTCACTCTGAAATACCTCATTCCACACTTCTGAACCGCAGGCTCCACATTTTACATTTCACTCTTCACTGATCATCTGTTCAGTTTCTTTGCTTTGTAGCCTTGGAGACACCGCCCGGTGCCTGGCACACGCTAGGCAAGTCCCTGCCACACCAAGCACATGCCCAGGCTCTTCCGGCAAGAGGGAGACCTCACTACACAGGCCTGTATTTATTTACAGCAGATATGTGTGTGTCTGTCCTCATACATTAGGTCCATAATCAAATAGACACGCAAAAATATTTTAAAGGCTAAGATAAAAACTATTTTTCTCCATTAACGGCCAGTCTAGTGGCTTCCTTCTGCCCTTTAGAGCGTGTAATTAGGAGAAAGCTTAAAATTTCATTTGCATTAAGTTTTCTTAAGAACAAAGTTTAAAAGGAAAACAAAACAAAACCCACCAGGGTAATTACTGCTTTACAGCAAATGGTTTTTTTCTATCCCCGGGAAGTTTCTTTCATGTGCTAATGGTGGCATTTTAAAAACCTCCTCGTCTTTAACTTACTTAGATCTCTGAGGACCTCACACATCTAAAGATTCTTTACATTCACCAGAAACTTCCAGAGTGGTCTGAGGTTGACAAGCAGTGCTATTAATGGACAGTATTGATTTAATTTCCTACAAGAGTTCTTCCTTCGCTAAGGAGATGCTGTCATTCGTGTCGAGCATTTTACCCTGCTTACGGACGCTGAAAACCAGAAGAATACGGAGTGTACCCAGTGCTTCCCTCCTTCTGAGAAATCCCGTTTACACGTCCTGGCCAAGGAGATGATCGAGAGCCTCTCAATGACTGCGAGCGTCTTCCTGACAAAAGGAAACTCTGATCTGAGGTTTTATTAGTACTTACTGAAAGAAGCAGAAAACAAGAGTAAAATCAATGCAATAAGCTTCAGAATATAAACACAAAGTGCTGTAGAAACTACTGCGCTATGTTAGAAGAGAAACACGTAAATGACACAGGTCAGTACAGAGCTGTTAGCTACCGTGCAAGTTCCTCTACTGTCTCGACTGAAGTGTCGCCTGGAGCCCAGTTAAAAATCCTCTGCGATAGATAGAAGAATTTTTATCACTGTGTTCACTTTTTGTTGCCTATGAGAAAAAACTTGATTTCTTAACATATAAAGTGATGAACAGTCGGCGATGTCCGCTCTCCACTTTCCAAACACGGCTCTGGTGTTTTGCTCCCCGTAAACAGCATCAGCTTGGGGTCAGCTCGTGGAGGGCGCCTGCCTAGCTGGGCCAGGCCCTAGATTCCATCCCAGCACCACAAAAACAAACACAAAGGAAAGAAAACTATCCAGACAGGAATGTGATGGCGCCAGCAGGAGGAGTATTTGCTGAGAGCAAGAGGGGCCCAGAAGGACGCTGTGCCCAGGCTAGCCCCGGCCCCAACCATGCTGTCATTTGACTCCAGATGTGACAGATATGAGACCACAAAACGGGAAGAGCATCACGCTGGCACTTCACTCTGCAGCCTGGGAAAGCACAACACGGCAGCCACTTCCAATCCCGGAGGTCCTCTCCTGCAACCTCCAGCGCATGCTTCCTGCCTCCTGGGCCTCACTTTATTCAGGGCCCTTTTCAGACTGGCTGTGGAGTAAGGCTCCACCAGGATGGGGGCTTCACCCGGGGTCAGAGGTCAAAGGGTTATCTGCACTGTGTAGTTTTAGGGCAGAAGGATCTTTTTGACTCTTTCCTTTTTTTTTCCCTTTAAGACAAAACGTATGCATATGAATCACAGCCAGCTAATTTAGGTACTAAAACAGCTCCTCTTCTACAGATGAGCTGTTTTCTCAAGAAAACACAATATCAACTTTTCTGTCACTCTACAAAGAGAAACCAGATGCCGCCTAGGCTCTCCCTGCACCATTGTCTGCTGGAAAACTTGCCACACAGCTGCTAAAACAGTGAGGTAGCTTCTGACCCAGCAGTTAGACAAATGCATCAACGTTGTTCTTGGGGGAAAAACCTTTGCTTTGTCCTTTAAGACAATAGCAGAGCGAGTAGCCAAGGAGCCGGAGGACTGGTTCTGTTCACATGTTACTCCTCGTCTGATTAAGACGACGGATGTTTCTCACAGAGCGGTCCACGCTGGGGACTGGAGCATCCTGGAAGGCGGTGACCACTCAGGACTGAGGTTTGAGAATCCAGGGAAAGCGTTACAGTGCCTTCCCTATTATTTTGTTGGGTCAGATATATTTTGGAAAGATGGTGAAAAGCAGTAAAAGCTGTATTTACACTGCTGTCCTTTTTCTCTCTCCAAAGTGATCCTATGGCATGAAACAAGAGTTCTGTGTGACATCTGCTGCAGACAGGACTGACAAGAGTTCGGTCAGCTACACAGGAGGCAGGAACTTGAGATCTTTTGCCCAGCAGTGTGGTCAGTCACAACTCTGGGCTGCTGCAACCAATGGCATTATAAAAACAGGTACGAAAAAGGCTTTCAAACACTGAAGAATGGGAAAATAAAAGTATCTTCTGTGACTTTCTAGGAGGTCCCATTGGAATCCCACCTCTAGTTCCCCTAATGTAACAGAGCCTAATCCTTTTTGTTTCTTCCTTCTTTAAAATTTCTGTCTTTTGTGACAAGTAAAAGAGCCAGACAAATGTTTAGAATTGCGCTGAACTGAGAACAAATATAAATATGGTCTTATCTATATGAAAAGAATTTCAGTTCCCAGAAGTCACAGAACGTAAGAAAAAAATAGCACTTCATTGAAAGTTGTAACTAAAAAAAAAAAGAAAAGAAAAAAACCAGAGTGGTCGATGTCTCCCAAATCCCAGAGAATGTCCAGAGAGGCTGGGGATGGGCCCCCACTCCCTGATCCCCAGCCTGCCCACCCCTCTCTGATCCCCAGCCCACCCGCGGTTTTCCTGTCCTGGGAGCCAAACTGGGCATCCACCCATGGGGGACACTTGTGCTGTTTCCAGCCACTTGTGTACACGCTTGAGTGTGAATCTAAGCTTCTGTAGTCCTAGAATGAGCCCGTCTGATAGGGCTGCTGGGCCATGTGGCACGGACATGGTAGGACCTAAGCAGCACCCCAGGGCAGCCGGGCTCAGGGTCCCCATCCCTCCTGGCATTAGGAACTTCACTAAGTCTAGTCATTGTGGTAGGGTAAACAGCTGTGGTTTAGAGCTTTAACTCTGCAGTTGTTGCTTGATGCTCCTCAGCTGTGGCCTTACACCTGAGGACACCCACTGGTCAGTGCCCGAGGGTCAGGTAAGTCCCGGCCACTCCTGTCTACCCTCAGTCCTTCCTTAGCTCACACGCGCCATTCCACATGGTTTCAGCAGCTGTCCTGCTGACACCTTCAGGATCCCCTTCCTGTACGTGCCCCATGACACCAGGGACGATGATCTTTCTGAAATGAGCTCATCATGTTCCGTTTGAACCATGCAGTAGGGAAACCGAGTCCTGGCAGCAGGCGTGGCCCTGAGGAGCGGGTCCTACTGCACTGTGGGGCCCTCATCTCTGCAGCTTCTACCCACAACTCTGCTGCAGCCACAGCAGACCAAGGAGGCCACCTGTTGATTTTTATTTGTCTTTTGTACATTTTTAGCCTTTCTGACTGGAATAATTTTCCTCTATTTTTCTACTGGGCAAACTAGTCTTCCCCGTACAGGGAAGTTAGCCATTTATCCTCGGGCCCTGACACTGAGCTGAACCATTTGTGCCACACTGGTAAACCCTCCCTACTGAAGGTAACCGCCGCAGGGCAGGCGTGGTGTGTTCACACTCCTGGTGTGCCGGACAGTGCTCGGCACAGGGTGTGTACGCTCAGTGACACACACGACACCCCGCAGTGGCGGTGGAACACAGGCTCGGCACACTGAGCTGCAGCCCCAGGCCCACACCCTTTTATTCTTTATTTGGAGACAGGGTCTCACTAAGTTGCCCAGGCTGGGCTTGAATTCACAATCTTCCTACCTCAACCTCTCACAGTGCTGGGACTGTGGGTGTGCACCACCGTGCCTGGCTGACAAATTCATAAAATTTAAAAATAACTGAAAACAAAAAAGTTAAAATCTATAATCAGGATAAATGTAATGAAACAAAACATGACAAACTGGTACAGAGAGTAATCTTATATACTCAATTTTATATGTGTAAGTTATATTTGTATATATCCAAAGTTCTAAGAGAAATATATGTTGTATCCACCCTAAAACGTAAAATTCTGCCTTCCTACTTGTCTCTATTTTCTAGGCAGCTCTTCATAAAGAGTCAAAGTTGCACAGTGCAAGGTGGCTTCAGTTCTGAGATCAGTTTACACTCGTCAGACATTTCTAACGGTAGTCCACCTTCTGACGTGCAAGACCGAGGACTCCGCGTCAGAGCCTCCTAGCAGGCAGGGCGGGCGCCTGGGAGAGGAAGGCAGGGGCCCCCAGCCCGGCCTGCTGCACAGCGCAGGACAGGACCACGGCACCAAGAGTGTCCCCACATGTGGTGAGTGAGCAGCTGAGTGGCTCGAGAGTGTCCTCCTTCCGAGTGACCGCCAAGGCTTTGTGCCTCCCCGTGGGGTCCGGACAGTTCACGTTCTCGACTCATGAACTCCACGGCTGTGTCCTTTATCTTCTTGTTCATACCATGACACAAAACCTAAGTAATCTGGCAGTTTCACAGGAGCCTACAGAGAGATGCACTGGAAAAGGCTTTCTCAGGGTACGGGACAGGGTGTCACCCTCGAGACAGAGACCTCTGAGAGCCAACTCATGCGAGGGAAAGACGATCACGCACACAAAAAACAACACAGGCGTGACTTGGCCTGCGAAGATGAGTACAGACCAAAGATCTGAAGCCCCCGGAACACGGGCAGCGGCACTGAGTCCACCGCCGGCATACGTTCTGATCACGCTGCTGGAGACCACACTCTTGAGAACAGCAATGGAGTGTCCCCCACCAAAGCCGCCCAACTCCAGTGACATGGCCAGATGCCCCAATGTTGCCTGTCAGCTAAACATGAATCTTAACTTTTAAGTGATTGAAAAAAAAAACTGTTAAAGAATACTATTTCATGACATGTTAAAATTACATAAAATTTGAAGTTCACCATCCACAAATAAAATTGTACTGGAACTAACCACCATGGAGGTACATGGGGTGATGGAAAACTACAGTAAACAGTGAAATTTTAAAAATTATAGTGAAAGACACATAGCCATTAATCACTCCTCCCCCTGTATCCAACACACTTATCCCATCACTCTTGCCAGTTTCTGAAGCAGTTGTGGAAGTCCTCTTTCCAGGGTGCCTTTAAAGGTGTGATAAAAAATATGGTGAATGCTGCTGCCCAGTGCCATCCAACAGAAAGGCAGGTGATGAGAAAATGATGCTGTGTCTTCATCCACCTTACTGACTGGATCTGGCACTGTGTGGATCTGGCTCTTCCCCGAAGTGAGAATGACAAATGATGCCAGGTTCGCCTCCTCTCCTCTGAGGGCACCAGCTGTACTGGGCTAGGACCCCATTCCTACAGCCTCGCTTAACCATTACTGTGTCCCTACAGGCCCTGTCTCTAAACACTGTGACCCATGGGGTCAGGCATCCACAGATGAGTTACGGGAGGACACCAGAATTCAGTGTGTACCACTGAAACAGTAAAATAGTTAGCATCTGGGCCACTGCAGAGCCAGTTAAGGGCTGGGTCCAGCTCAGCACCTGCCAAGCGCAGACAAGGCTCTGAGTTCAAACCCTGAGAAAGCATTTTGCCTACGCTGGTCTAGATCCTGTCTTCTAAAGATGCACAGAAATGCAAAACTTTCAATCCCCATCTCGGGCTGCTGAATGAGAATCTGGGTTTTAGCAAGATCTACAGTTAACTCATACATTAAAACTTAAGAAGCACTGGTTTCCAAATCCAGTGATCACCAGAAAATCACCTGGGAAAAATTATTTTAAACACAGATACATATTTTTAAAATATAGGCTCCACCTTGGCAGAACAGTTTTAAAAACAAATATAAATTGCCATTGTTGAGGACTTATAACGTACTTTGCCAAGCACTGTGCTTTTACATGGATTATTTTTACTTAATTCTCCTAACATTCTAAAATAGCTATTATTGTTAATTATTATTATTAGCATCCCTACCTAAAAAATCAGGTGACTAGCCAGGATTTAATTTGTTAATAAACTGTGGAGCCTGACGTCAAATCCAGGCAACAGAGACGAAACCCGCTCGTAGGTGTTTGCTCCCCACTGCAAGGTGCCCGGGACCCCGTGGCAGAGCACTTGGAGATGCCCGTAGGGACGCACTGCGGGAAGGGCTGGTGACCTGAGTCCCCACAGAGCTGAAAAACATTTTGGGGTGGTGGAGACCTTTTTTTGTTCAAGACAAAGAATGGAAGAAAAATGGCCAGCTAATGTTCCTCCGTATGTTTTGTATCGAACCTGCATTTCATCAGCCTGCAAACACTTTTTGTCTTTAAATAGTTTAACTGCAGTTGGCAAATGAAAAATCCTGCTTTTTACTGTCTTAATAGTATTTTTTTAGTAACAGGATTTTTCTAAAGAAGGAAATGCTCCATTTCTTTTGAAATACTGATTTCTATATTTTTCAAGTATTTATTTAGTTCTAAAATTTCAATCATATTTGGCATTTCAGATACTGTGAGAACATTCAAACGTTTTTACTCTGCAGCTTCCATACACTCTGGTTGATAACACACCAAAGGCAACGTAAGAAAGGGAAATGAGCCAGGCGTGGTGGCACACGTCTGTAACCCCATCACTCGGGAGGCTGAGGCAGGAGGATTATCAGGAGTTCTAGGCCAGTGTGGGCTACATAGTGAGTTCAAGGGCAGCCTGAACTACAAAGTGAGGCCCTGTCCCAAAAAAGAAAGAAAGAGAAACGTAAAGACTTAACAAGAAGTAAGTGAACCGTAACTTGTCAATACTCCTCCTCTACATCATAATTTTCCCTAACACCGTCAGTTTTCTGACCTACAAGAGCAAATGGTTTCCAAATCACTTCTGTAAGAAATCTCCTGACTTAGATTAAATCCATTATGACTCTTTGAAGGGAAAGAATGAAAGAGTATAATCGCCGCTTTACTACTAGAAGTGCAGGGCAGCACAGGAAGAATTTCAGAGATAAAGATTCCAGCGTGTCCCCAAAGATCTCGCCTCTGGTAAATAAAATCAACGGCACCAATGGGATGATTACACTCGTCCTAAAAACAGTCCGTTAGGCAATAAATGCTAAACGATCCGCTAGACGCCGGCAAGTGCTGCTCAGCAGTGGGCAGAACGGGAGGTGTTCACAGTCAGCTCTGGTTTCTCTAGCAGATCGCGGGATCTGGAATGACGTCTGAGCTCGCTCAGGAACGGATTACACGCAATGAACTCTCAGGCTAGAAGTCGGACGGCAACAGGCACTCCCAGCTATCTATGATTAGGACTGTTACAAATGTAGTGCGTCTTGGACCCCAATCTTAAGAGGTGCAGCCCGAAAGTTGTAAAAAATCACATTTATAAGGGTTTTCAACCCTAGGGTGTTTCCAAAGGTTTTCCTTTTCTTTTTTGAGACAGGGTCTCACTATGTAGCCCAGGCTGGCCTGGAAGTCATGGCGATCCTCCTGTCTCAGCCTCCCGAGTGCTGGGATGACAGGCATGCGCACCAGGCCCGGCTCCAGAAGTTTTCTGAGTTGTATCTAAGGCTTGTGTGACAGGGACAAGGGCGCACAGACTCTCAGACAACTTCGGCTTGCCTCAAAACATGTCTTCCGCATTTTACAAACTAAGCAATTTTAGTTTAGCGCTCTCTTTAAAAAAAGTTTCCTTTTATTGTTTTTTGTGTTTTTTTTGTGGGTACCGGGGGTCAACCTCAGGACCTCGCGCGCCAGCAGGCGCCTGTGCCGCTGAGCGATATCACCGGCCCCTTTTTCGTATGTGGGTTCCGGGAGTCGAACTCGGGCCCTCGCGCTTGCCAGGCAGGCGCTTACGACGCTGAGCCATCTCACCGGCCCACATGTTTGCTTTTTGAGTGAAGGCTCTTGCTAGGTAGGTCAGACTGGTCTTAAACTCACTATGTAGCCCAGGCTGGCCTGGAACCCAAGTCGACCTTCCAGCCTCAGGCTTTGGGCTTGCACCACCATGCCTGGCTTAAAAAAAATCACTGCTGTAGAAAGGTTCATAATGTAAAGTGATGAGCCAAGTCTCTTTCATGCAAAGACATCTTCTGCTTCCAGAGGAAAGGTCACAAACCCCTCCAGTCACAAGATTGGCTTGCCAGTGGTACTTCTGCTTGGTTTTCTTTCTTGAGATACAGAACCATACAACCAAACCTTAGTATATTGTGGCAAAATATGCCACCCAGAAATCGGACTGGACCTTAGCATGGTTCCTTGCAAAATGATATGGGGCTTGAAAATCCCATTATTAACCAGGAACTGTTTCTTTGACTCCTCCCAACAGTAACTGGAATTCCAATTTGGATTTCTAAACAAGCAAGCAAACTGTGGGTTTTGAAGGTGTACGAAGCACACACATTACTTTTTAAATATTTGGAACTTTATATTTGGTGCTCACTTAATCATGCTTGGTATGAAATTAAATCTAATAATATAAGTTGTTTGGCAAATAAAACTAAGGTAACCAAACATCAGTACCCTATATTTTAAATTAACAACAGTAATATCTAAATAATCTTCCCCTTCACATTCTACTACATGAAGACCAGATAATTCAGAAGTTTCAAAGAGTCAGAAAACAGTCCCTTTGCATTTAGACACTCCAACTTCAGAATTTAAAGCCCATTTCCGAAATAGGGATTTTTTTTTTGGTCTATCAGTCCGTTTTCAGTGAGCACAGTGTGTGATGAATTTTGCCTCGGTTTTTGGTGTGATAAATAAACATCTAGCTTATAACCCAGCTAACCACACAAAGTGCCAAGAAAAAAATTCAAGGGAAAATAATGACAAAGACTCAAGATCCTAAAGCAAACACAGCACATTAAATCACAAGACAGTGCTTCCACCACACCCCAAACGCGAACCGCTTCTAAAGTCAAGTCCGAGCAGACTGGCAACATGGAACTCTTCCCATTGCGCTGCCAGGGTCTGAGTCACTATTAAAAAAAGACACGAGACTCTTTAATCACTTTCAAGAACAAAGCACCCCACAGCTTGGTGAATTAAGCTTTGAGCTATTTTAAAGTAACTTTCATTGCTCAGCACAAATGAATTTAATCAGAAATCCGGGAGGCAGCTGGACAAGGCAGTCAGTGAAATACCCGTTGGTTTAATCTTTCCTGCTGTAAGCGGCAGCTGAATCCATCACGTCTTCATGTCATCCTACAATGCCTGACTTAGGAAAACATGCAAAAATGTTTGATTTGTCTTGAATTGAAAGACAAAAATCCATTTACTGTTTTTTTCCTTTCTGAACAAAGAACCGTCTATATTTCCAGGGAGAATGTGTCCCTATCACACACTTTTCAAATTGCAAACTTGATTACCAGAAGTGGAAATAAAAGGGTGTGTCCAGGGCATCAGGATGGGGATTAGTATGAAAATGAAATTGTAAGACATCAGTTTGTTACTCAAATTGACAGTGAATTGGCAAACAGAAGTGTTTAATTTCATTTCTGAGCCCACTTAGTCAATCTAGCTCCAGCCAGAGCACCTTTCATGTGCAAAGGCTCAGGGGCATCAAGGGTTCATCCTACGGGACACTGAGCACCCTTAACCTGCTGCCCTCGACCCATCACTCTCTGTTAACCAGGCAGCACCGCCAGATTTTCCAGGCGCAGACAGTCACAGATGGTCAGTGGCCGATCCCACACGAGGCACAGGCGCTGCCAGGACCTGGGTTGATGCCCTCGCCTGCCCAGCCTGAGGCAGGACCTGGCTTTCAGGTTGAAAGGCACCGGAGGAGACCAGCCACCAGCTGCAGGGTGCATGAGCCTGCCTAGCACAGCAATGCCACAGCTCCAAAGAGACAAAGTTCCTCTAGGTTTTACAAGCAGAGCCCTGTTTTCTTTTTCTTACAAACTTTCATCTCTCCAGAACAAGCTACCTGTAGCATATGTTCAAGAAGAGCACAGAGGAAGAGGAATGTGTTTTTATGTATCTTCTACAGATTTATTCTTCCCCAATGGGAAACCAGAAGTTCAGCTCTGATTTGTGATTTTTTAACTACTGTCCCAACTCCTGCTTCCTGTTGATCCCGAGTAAAATGTTTCTGAACCACAGGGGACAGGAGGGCACATAGGGAGCCCAGGCAAAGCAAACACCGGAGACTGGGGACACCAAGCTGGACTGACACTGTTGCAGCACCCTGGCCAGGGAGAGTCAGCGGAGACATCTGCAGCTTCTCCTCATCCATTACAGAGTCAGGTGACAGAGCCACAGCAAAGCTTACTTAACCCAAGGCAGATTAAATTAAAAAGCAACCTAACAAGATTATAAGGCAAACACCATCTGGAAATCTCGGGTGGGGAGTGCAGGATCCCCCAGTGCTCCACTGCCGAGCTGCAACCAGGCGCTGCTGAGCTGGGAGCTGGGAGGTGGGAGGAGGCCAAGGCAGTGCCTCCCACAATTTCAGATGCTGCAGGTTGGGAGCAGCTGGGGGCAAGCAGACTAGAGTGACGCCTGGCACTTCGGGGTGAAAACCTACTTGTGAGCAGCGCCACCCATGCGTGGTCAACCTGACAAGAAGCTTGCTTTAGATACACATTTCTTAACTTTTTACTAAGCACACTGACATGAAATTCTTTTCTTCTGCACACAGGAAGAACAGAGGATAGGACAGTGTCTTAGAAGGCTCAGGAACTCAAGTGTTTTATCTCCAGCATCCTTGGCTCAGGTTACTGGATCACAGGGAAGGGCAGTATTTCATACACACTCTACATAAATTAGTTAACATCTGTGTAGCATGCTCAGGCAAATTCCAAGTTCCACTTGATGATTATTTAATCATTTGGTGAAATTCCTATTCCACATTCCTGTTCTCCATCTACCACACTTCCCCACGACTGATCAAAAGCTCGCACACCTAGGAGTGAAGGCCAGGAAAGAGTATTCCTAGAGCACAGGCCATGTGCTGCATGGGTCTGGTGACAGGAAGACCAGACTTTCCTTGGTCTCGAGCCCTTTTCCTGCCTGGAGGCTGACACCTTTCTCCCAGCTGTCTGGAGAGGACTCACCCAGGCCACTGAGCGTGTGCAGAAGCTCGCCAGGGGCCAGGGCGATGGGCCCGTGTTCCTGCTGCCCCTCCTCCTTGTAGAACAGCTTGTAGCCCTGGATGGCTGTGGGGTCCTCGGCATCGCGCTGCCACCTCACGGAGATGGTGGTGCAGTTCAGAGGCTCCAGGTGCAGCTCCGGAGACCTGGGGGCTGGAAAACCCGCCGAAAGGGTTGTGTGTCACCCACCACCTTCCACACGAAACCCAGCGAGGGGCCTCCCTTCCTTTCAGCCAACAGTGACAAAGACATTCAGTTCTAACAATCACACTTTAACCTAACTTTCAAAATTTCACAATGACGTTAAACTCTGACACAGAATTGAAAATGTACTACCCCCAAAGGAATAAATAAGAAAAAAATAATACCTGTACAGGTATTTGTATTTTTAACTTTTTCAGAGGCAATAACTACTCTCTAATTTTCACTATACAGCAATACTCTGCTGCGAGAGAACCACCACTATTATCAGTCAAATCCCAACTACACCAGGGGTGTGAGAGAATGGCCCAGAACTTCCCAGTCTTGCAGCCTTTCTTCTGAATTTTTTTTAATTGCATTAGTATTAAATAAGTCTCCACTAATAGACTACTTTTGGTAATTCTATTTGACTTGGACAAAGGTTTTCCTAAGTGAACTTATGGTATAATCAAAAGTTTTATAAAGTAAACAACTGAATCTGATGCTGGCAAAAAATTTTAAAAAGAGGGAGTAGAGGAGAATGGGAAAAAAGATAATTGAGATATGTTATGTACACGTACCAATTCCCCACAATGAATGTAATCATTATGTACTGCAAACGTGTACTAATAAAAATAAAAAATTTAACAATAAAAATGTTTTGAGCTACAACCAAAAAGAGATTACTAAACTAAAAGTTTAACTTTTTTCAATGAAGCCCATAATTCATGGGATATTTTTATTCACAAAATGGAAGTGTAAAATATAACTAAGAGTGGAGAGTCTGAACTCAGAGCCTCGCCCTGGTGTTCATCCCTGTGGCACGGACAGTACCTTGCATGCTGGTGGCCTTGGGCGTCTTGTGCGAGGTCCACACTGAGGACTCCCCCAGCCCCACCCGAGTGGCTGCTGTGATGCGCACCAGGTAGACGCTGTCTGGCTGCAGGCCCTGCAGGAGGTGCTCATGGGAGGTGCCTGGGAGCTCTAGGACCTGGATGGTGCTGTCAGTGCTCAGGCGAAAGGACAGGCGGTACAGCACCACGCGGCCCCGGCGGTACTTGGCCGGGATGGGCAGCCAGGAGATGAGGATGTCAGTGGGGCTGCGGCTTGTCAGACTGATCTCCGGAGGCCTCAGTGGAACTGGGTGAGAGGGAGACAAGCTGTTCTCAGAGGCAGGAGGCAGGGTATCCTTAGGAATTCTTTCAATGGCTCAGAGGTACATCCAGCTCTCACAGAGGCTTTCAAGGAGCAGAGTACAAGCCAGAATGAAGGAGCAATCATGAGAGACAACTGTGCAGAATCAAACAAAGCGTGGTGTTGACCACTGCGTGAGGGCTTGTTGTTTGGGGTAAATATGAGAATACATAACACTCATGTAGAACACGAGACCACTTTTCCAATTTTCTACCACACATCTGGAAGCAAGGCGGAGGGAACTGCAGAAGGGCAGGAGCCTAGGGCTCCAGGATGACAATGTGATTAGCAAGAAGCCAAGTACTTTACATCAGGAAAACAGGAAAGATGCCTCGAGAGCATGTGATGAAGGGTATAAAAGTAAAAGCCTTTGCCTTGAGAAGAGAGTCTCAGTGCACTATGCTCTAAAAAAGCCTCTTGGGAAACTGGTTTCCTAGGATTCGATTCACAGTACTCAGCCCCCCGGGCACTCAGAGGCCTCTGCAGCCATAATGCAAAAGAGCCTGGAAACTGCTCAAGGTAGCAGCAGATCTTGGCATCATCCATGTGGTGCTGGTTTTACTGGCATGCAGAATGCAAGAACTGTGGGGTCATGGAGACTTCCACCCAGATTTCAGAAGAAGGCATGGGAGGCCAGGCAGTGTGCTCCTGAGAGATCAGTGGGTGAAGCTGAGAGAATAAAGACAAAGGTAAGTGGAGACCCCAGAAAGATGGAGAAGCCAGGAACACAGAAATCCAAGAAAAACAGCAGGCAGTGAGTAAAGCTAGCCCAAGAGAGAGGCCACGAGGGCTGCAACACTTGCAAGGCCACAGGGGTAGGTCTGCCCAAGCAGTCTGGAGTTCACATCTTTGCCCTGGGTGCTGGATACAGAACTACAGGACTTAATGTTTGCCCTGCAGGGTTTTGTTCTTTCTTTGGTCTGATTTCTTTCTGTTCACCTACTCCTCCGTTTTGGAATGGGAATGCTTATGCTGTGTCATTGTATGTCAGTAGGGTTTAACTTTCTTTTTGATTTTTGCAGGGGGCTAGAGCTAAGAGTTTGCCTTGAGTCTCAGAGGAGAACTTGGAGTTGGACTTCAACAATGCTGGAACTGTTAGGACTTTGATGACTCTCAGAGACGGATTAAATACAGTTTACATAATGCGATGGATATGAGCCTTTTGGGGGCCAGGGGTGGAAGGTTATGGCTTAGATCTAGATGTCCCCCGAGAGCCCCACGTGCTCAAGCACCAGGCTTTCAGAATGTGCCTGGATCGTTGGGATAGTGGAGCTGACTTGCAGTGGAGTCCCCGGGGCTGTGGCCTGGAAGGGTATCTCTGACTTCCTGGTTCCTTGCTTCTCCTCCTGCTTCGCGGCTGCCATGATGAGAGCAGCTTTCTTCCACCCAGGCCCTTACACCTTTCCTGCCCGCCTTGGAGCCAGCCAACTACGGACTGAAACTGTGAGCCAAGGTAAACTCTCCTCCTTTAAATTGCGGGTATTAGGTATTGTGTCTTTGCAATGAGAGAGTTCTAAGTTACATACATGCACGCCCCCACACACACAAATCAGCTTGTGTTTCACCTTAGACATATGAAACAGAAGTTGTCAAATGCAGTATGTTTACTAGAGATGTCACTGGCACATTGGCTCACTCTGAAGTGCAACACACTGTTGAGTGAAAACTCGAAGTTGGAATTTAGCACCCAAATAAGTGGACATTTTTCACTCAGTGAAACTCTGATTTAAATAAGTGGCATAATAAATACGTACGTAAAGATCTGGGACCAAATGAACAAAAGAACAGATTTGGGAATGACTTATACAATGCTATTTTGAAAACAAGTAGTTGATTCCCCAAGGATGTGAAACATCTGTAAAGGGAGAATAGTGTAATCAAGCACACATTAATAATTCCCTCCCACACTGAAAATGGCCTTCTAGAGCCCCTGGAGAGCGAGTGAGTCCATCTTCCACAGCACCCTATGCAGCACCAAGGACCAGTTCCAGGGTGATCTTAATGGATTGAACTCCTGTCCCCAAGGTCACTGTGTTCTAGGCTGGCCTCAAACTCTCATCCTGCCCCAGCCTCCCAGAGGGCTGGGATTACAGGCATGTACCCCCATGCCTAGCTCCATCATATATGGGGGAGTCTGCCACCCCAAAACTCAGTGGTGCAGTAACAGACTGAGCAAGTGTGACACACACTTAATATATAAGCTAAGTGCTATTTTATTATTTGAGGGTTTTTAAAACTAGAAAGTACTAAGTTTAATAAACTTCCAGTTCCAGAAGTCCATCACCATCAGTCATTCTATACACTCAATACATAATATTCATTATATCTTTTCATGCTACAAAAACTTACATTTTGTTCTGTAAGATAAAAAAAATAAACTGTTTACCATTTTTTTTTTTTTTGGTGGGTACCGGGGGTCGACCTCAGGACCTCGCGCGCCAGCAGGCGCCCGTGCTGCTGAGTGACATCACCGGCCCCTTTTTCGTATGTGGGTTCCAGGAGTCGAACTCGGGCCCTCGTGCTTGCCAGGCAGGCGCTTATGCCGCTGAGCCATCTCACCGGCGCAACTGTTTACCATTTAAACTAGAAAATCCAATAGGAATTTACTATCAAATTTATATTATGAGCCATAAGTAAATTCTTTATTCTAAGTGAGCTATTGGCAAAATTGCTATTTAAATGTCTTTTTAACCAAGAAGAGGCCACTTTCCCTCACCGCACCACGCGCACTCTGCAATGCTGCCCACGACAGCTCCTACCGTCCTCCAGGGTGCTCTGTGTCACGTGCTCCGACATCTGGCTGGCCCCCATCGGCATGTAGGCCACGATGTAGAACGTGTAGTCGCTGGCCGGCTCCAAGTCGTCGACAACGTGGTGCGTTGTGTCATTCCCAAGGACGACCTGGTACTCCTCGTTATTCAGACCTGCAGGAAAGAACTCACGTTTACAAATTATGAATATTCAAAATAAAGTTAGTTTCCCTTGCTATGAAACATTTGGTTCTCGGGCCTAACCTCATCTCTATCTTTTATGACCCTTTACGCCAAGTCTTTCATGAACAGAAAAGTCCTTATTTTTTAAAAGTAATCACAGAATTTGTTTTGCTACGAATTACTAGTCTGCATTCTTCCTAAATCAAACTGAAAAGAAGGAACCTTCTTGAAACTATGCTTCCCCTCTAGCCAGAGCTTCGGGCAGGGACGGAGTCCAGATACCGTGCAGAGCTCAAGCCCAGGACCTGTGAGTTTAACGTTGGGCTCTTACTGCTTCCACTCGAGGTCCCTTTGCCCTTTAAACATCAGTAGAGGGACAGAGAATAGAACGATTCCATTCTTACAAAATCAAACAGAACCAAAGGTGGTCCTGCAAAAGATCTCATTCTGCCTCACAGATTCTACTAAATTTGATGGACACGGTTGTTCTTTTATTGATATTAAAAATGAGAGAACCGGGGGATACTGACAGTGCTTCAGAAAGCTTTGTCCCACAGTGATCTTTTTGAAAAGAAAAAAATTTCTCAGCAGTTCTTAAAAAAACAGGCATGGCAAAGTACAGAGGAAGATCTGTCTTGGTGGGGCTTAATTCCTGCAGAGCAGACCCTACTGGGACAAGAACAGTCGCCCGCACTGCACACAACTAAAGCCACGTCACCTCCACCCCCCTCTCCAGGGACAAGTCCCTTCCCCCATGCTGCATTCATAAACAAAACAGAAGGCAAATTCAGCATTAAGTTTTCCCACATTTTTGAATTAACTTGATAGCATTTTAATTAGACAAGATTACAGGTATTTCACAACAGACAGGCTAATGGCTGGTTAATTAGGAACAGCATAGTAGATTTCTGACCTCCCAGACAAGGTCCTTGAGTTCGAATTAAAAAGCCTTGTTCTGCCCCTGAATAGACCACTGTGCCACATGCAGAGGCGCTAATGAAACAACCATGATGTGAACAAGAGTGGTCTCCACCAAGACCCGCATTCCTTTTACCCCCTAAATCACCAGAAAGGGAATTAACATACTCCAACACACTCTGCATCGCACTTCCATTCTTCATGCCTCCGCAACCAGATTTACATTCAAAATATTCCTTTCAAAACACTACAAATTGCAAAAAGCAAACAGCAGCAGCAGCAGCAGCAACAACAACAAAACACCTGTCTACAAACAATTTTAACATAACATCACTCTTCAGGCATTTGAATTTGTGCTTACTGTATACTGCATAAAAGCTAGGGTGTGTGTGTCCAGAACTAAAATCTGTAAACCTCTATCATGGTTTCTACGAAAAGTTGATGGAGAAATCTCTAGGATTTATAAGTAGCTTTTCTTTTTCTTCTAAGGTTTTGGCCAAAAATAAGATATAAGGATTAAAAAACAAAACTGGAACCAATAATGCTAAGAATTTTAAGATAGATTTGGTTTTTGCTTTTATAAGGTAAACAAGGTATCAGTAAAGAGTATCTTGTTCAATTTTCAAAGAGTTCCAAATGATTTCAGAAAATATTCAAAAGACAAAGAATCCAGTACGTGGAGAACTTGACCACGTTTACTCACCCCTTAAAAAGAACATGCCGCCGTGTTTACAGTTTACTGCATTATTTTACTAAACAGTCTGCATGTCACTGAATACTGCCAGTCTCAGGTAAGGAATTTACATCTTGGTCAGAATAAGATTCCTAAGTATACCACTCTGTGATTTTTACCAGGCTGAGATGCACTGCCTTAGCCAGAACTCATTTCCAAACAGAAAAATCTTAAACTATACTAACACAATACAACATATACAACCACAGGACACTGAGAAATAAATAGAAGCGCAGGTGACAGATTACTTTATTAAAGGCACATGCCGTAGAATTTCAAAATTGTTTTGTGGGTTATTCAAGACACCACTCATCCTGAAATCGACGCCTGGCCACAGGGGGCACTTGGAAAACAAATGTCATTACAGCTGCGCACCTTCTGCTTTCATGTAGTGCACGGAGTAAGCGATGACTTTGTCGGAGTTGTAGAGGGGCCTCTCCCACGCCAGTAGGATGGCTGAGCTGGACACAGTCTCTGCGTGCACGTTGCAGGGGGCGCTGGGCCTGTCCTCCGACATGACCACCGTCAGCCGGGCTCGAGACAGCACAGAGCCCTGGGTGTTCTCGGCCATGCACTGGTAAATGGCATCGTCTTCAGGAATAATCTGATTAATAACCAGTTTACTAAGGAAAGAAACAACATGACCATGGAAACGTCTAAGAATGGTATAAAAGTAAAGTTCAGCTAGTACTAAACACACTCTGGTTTTAAATGACACCAGTTACTGACAATGGAAAACTGTACAATAAAAAATAAGTAAATAAATAAATAAAAAGGAAAAAAAAAAAAGAGTCTATATTACTTACTTGAAACTACCCTAATTTACTTTCTAAGTTTTCATAAGTATTTTGATATCCAAATCCTCTTTGCTTTAAGTGACAACTTAGACTCCTTTTGAGAATTTGGCTGTCGGAGCTGAGGTGTGGCTCAGTGACAAGCGCTCTCCTGGCCTGCACAAAGCCCTGGGCTCGGTCCACAGCACCATAAGAGCAAGCAAAAACCCCTTTACCAAGAAAGTGCACTACTCTAGAATACTACTCGATTCGCATAATATTGTAATACTTGTACAAAATCAGGTCAACAAAATGTTTTAGCTTTTTGAGCATAAATGAGAATGTTACAAGGATTCACACTTACGCTGGTAACAATGCGTATGTACACTCTGGAGGGATTCTTAGAGAATAAACCATTTCCTTCCGGTCTTCTCACTGAATGTCAGAAGGAAGGAGACCCCAAAGCATGGCTGCGCTTGCTGTGCTAACTCAGCTCGTGTGCACCACAGCCAGAACCTAGGGCTGGGGAATCATTCAGTACTCGCTTCACTGTCACCCACCACTTCCATCACCCATGTACAAATAACACACAAAATACTTATGGCATGCTAGTGCTATAAATCTGAATTTCTTATTTAAATTTAGTTTTAACTGTCAGATCGTTTACTTGACAATATAATCATTTTATATAAAATTGCTAACGCCTTCCATAAAGCCGTAGGAAAGTGGCCCGGCTCACCTATTGTACATCTTAATTCTGCCGTTCGAGTGCATCTTCCGTCCATTTTTCAGCCATGACACCTTAGGTGCGGGGATCCCCTCGGCTTGACACACAAACCGAGCAGTGCCAGCGCGGGGCCTCGTTAAACTTTCTGGCCATTCGATAAATGAAGGAGGAGCTGTTTTCAAAGAAAAAGAGAACGTTTCTGTGGTACCAACAGAAGTGACAAAGTCCAGCAGGAACACAGCACACGAGGCGTGTGCCAGTCCCGAGGGGGTCTGCACACTGCCCCTGGCTCCCGCCTGCCCAGGGACCGTTTCTCCATGTCCCCGACATCCTGAGGAGTGTACACACAAGTCCTCCTCACCAAGCCACAGAAGCCACTGGCGAATGCGGAAGATGGCAGGCCACAGCCTCAGGCTGGGTATGAATTTGCAGAAGATGAGGGGAGCAAGCGAGGCTTAGATAGGAGGGAACACAAGGGCATGCGCACAAACAGCACAGTGACTTCAGGACGGCTGTGGCGTTACAGCTTATCACAGGAATTTAATTTTCTCCTAAAATTCACTGTTCCTTTATGATACTTTTTATCAACCTTCAGAGCAGTGTTACAAAACTCGAGAAAGGAACAAGTAACACCTCTGAGATAAAATGGCAGATGTGAAAATAAGATTCTCCTAGTCACGCAGTAAAAGAAAACATACCTAGGACAGTCAAGGTTGCCATGGCAACTGTGAAATTGCGTGTGCCCGGGGTGGTGGCCCTACACACGTACACTCCAGCATTGTGCAGCCTGACGTCGGAGATCAGGAGGTTGCCGTTTCCAAGCACCCGAGTATTGAAGACATCGATGGACTTGTGATCTGTGTCAAGGAGAAAGAGAACGCTCCCGTTAACACGGTGTGACACGATCGAGACGACCTCAGGAGATGACTGTCCAAGCCGTCGTGAGAAGCGCACAATTCGCCAGAGTAAAACGTGCTCTGTACACCGAAATGCCCGAGCGGAAGTTACAGAATTGCCAAACGTGTTTTATCTAAAATAAATATATTACCACTTTCATCAGAATAAACAAAACTGAAGGAATCCAAAGATTTTTATCCCCCAGAGAACTTACCAAGACGGCTCCAGGAAATGATCGGCTTGGGATTTCCCGTGGCCATGCATTCCAAAACGACAGTCTGGTGGAGAGACACCGTGACGTTCTGTGGCCCTGCTATGATGGCTGGGGCATGGAAGGGTTTGGACTCCTTAGCTTTGGGGAGGAAAACACAGAATACAAAGCTAAGTTATAAAAAAATAAGGTATAGGCAAGACGCGTTAAAAAAAACTCTTATTCACTTTTTCTGTTGAGACAGAACTCATATACCACATAATTCACCTACTTGAAGTGTATAACTCCATAGTTTTTAGAATTTTCAGGTATGCAACTATGACAACAATTACTATTCTAGGACATTTCCATCACTCCAGAAAGAAACACAGCCACCTTCCAGTCTCCACTCCACAGGCCGACAGTCATAACCTATTTTTTGACTCTCTGGATTTGCCTACCCCAGACATTCCATGGAAACAGCAACATAATATATGATATTTTCTGACTGCTTATTTTCACTTAACATGTTTTCAGGGTTTATCCATGTGTTGTGACATGTATCAGTGTGTTCTCCCTTTTTATTTTTATTCTTTTGTGTTCTTCCTTTTTGTTTTTGGATTTTTGAGACAGGGTCTTGCTATGTAGTTCAGGCTGGCCTTGAACTCATTATGTAGCCCAGGCTGGCCTTGAACTTGCAGCAATCCTCCTGTCTCAGCCTCCCAATTGCTGGGATTACAGGCATGTGCCACCATGCCCGGCCATTGTGTTCTTCCTTTTTAATGAATAATAACTGAATAATATTTAATTCAGGTAGGACATTTTATCTAGCCAGTCATCAAGGGATAGACAGTAGGTAATTTCCATATCATTCACTTTTTTTCCTTTTTAACTACTTTATTGAAATATGATTAATGTACAAAATGCTATACTTACTTCATGTATATAACTTATGAGTTTGGAGATAAATATACATATACTTGTGAGACTATTACTATCACCAAGGCCATAAACGTATCTGTCACTCCAAAAAGTATCCTTTTTTGTCTATTTACTTTTTCCATTTCAAAATTTAATTTTTTTTTATAGTAGGACTACCTAACAGGATCTATTCTCTCTGCCATTTTTAAACTATAAAACATAGTATGGTTAATTGTAGGTCCTACGTTGTACAGGACTTATTATTCTAGAACTTACTCATGTGATAGCCTCTGACCGACACCCCCCCCTCCACCCCTCTTGTGCACACTGCTGTACTCTGGTTTTATGAGTTTGACAATTTTAGGTACCTCATAAAAGTGCAATTATACAGTATTTATGTTTTTTTGACTAAATTTAGCATAATGTCCTCATGTCCATCCACGTTATTTCAAATGGCACCTTTCCTCTTCTAATGGCTGAACGTCATTTCACTGTATGTACAGATCACATTCATCTGTCCACTCATCTGTCATTGGACAATGAGGCTTCCTCCATATTTTGGCTACTGTGAACAATGCTGTAATGATGTGGCAGTGCAAACACCTCTTTGACATACTGATTTCATATCCTTTGCATATATGCCCAGAAATGAGACTGCTGGATAAAACAGTAATTCTATTTTTAATTTTTTGAGGCACCTCTGCACTGACTTCCATAGTAGCTCCACCAATTTTCATCCCTACTAACAGTTCTATCGGTTCCCTTTCCTCCACATTCTGGAGATAAAACGTCACATCTGTCAGAATGGCTATTATCATCCACTTCTAACTGAGGTTCAAAGGTTATTAACACTTTCACCAACCATAGTAAGAACTGGGGAGCTGGGGGAAGAAGTGCAGCTTGCTTTTGTCCCCATCTTTCACACGCAACCCAAGAGGAGAGCGTGCTGCGTGTAGTGTGCCTTGCAGCACCTGCCCAGCACCTCTAAAACTAATGAAAGCACGGCTTAAAAAAGTAACTTCAGCCCTACTGTTTTCAAAATACTGTAACCCTTAGAAGGTCTTTTAGGAAGTAGTGTCTCTTATAAGAATACACATTCATGTGATGATCAACGACGTCTAGGCCGGGCGTGGTGGCGCACGCCTGTAATCCCAGCACTCAGGAGGCTGAGGCGGCAGGATCACTGCGAGTTCAAGGCCAGCCTGGACTACGAACTGAGTTCAAGGCCAGCTTGAACCGCATGGTGAAACCCTGTCTCAGACAACAAGACAAAACAATCCAATACCTTTAGTGCTGGTTTTCTTTCTCTACATTCAGGTACATTTACAGTTAATTATTTTAAAGTAAAAATTGGCACCTACATATAATTCCATTTTAATGAGTTACAAATTTCTTCACATCCATGCCTCTAGCTTCCCTTCTAGCTACATTCATATATGGCAAAATATGTAACACTTGTTCATTTAATGTTAACGATAATTTCTGAATGTTGGTATTGGAGATGATATTTTAAAGCTTTTATTTTAGTACTTTTTTCCATGGTTTACATAAAAAAATTCACATTTTTTTTACTTTTATAAAAATACCAGATTGGAAACATTGACAATGGGCGATTCTGGAGGAAAGAGATTATTGCTTCCTCTTTTTTGTACTTTCTGTATTTTATGCTTTTATAAAACAAAAGTGAAATATTTATAAAACAAATAGTCTTTCTTGAAGAAGTTGACATAAAACAAGTTAGACTGGGAGCAAAGAGTTGCTTAACAGACAAAAATGACCATTTTCCAAATAGATTATAATAAGGTAAATGAAATTAAAATACTGCCTATGGAACACTATTTCAACAGAGGAAATGAGTGCTGGATGTGCTACTGTAATCTCGCGACCCGGAGACAGCTGCTCCAGCGCTACCTGGGGCGATGGTGAGCGCAGCCTCCGCACTCCTACGCCTGTGGGCCATGGTGGCGGCCACACAGCGGTAGCTGCCCACATCCCCTGGGCCCACATCGTAGATCTGCAGCACTCCTGTGGGCAGGGCAGCCATCCTGTTATGAAAAGAAATGGAAGTCAACTTCCTGTAGCATATATATATATTTTTTTTGGTACCAGGAATCGAACTCAGGACCTCACACTGCCAGGCAGGTGCTGTGCCACTGAGCTATAGCCCCGGCTCACTGTAGCATATATTTTATTTAACACAACCTAAGCCAGGAATGAACATACTTTACCTCCTTTACAGGGCTAGAAGCAATACTTCTAAGACCTTGTGACACATTAGCCTGGGCTGGGGTGTGGCCCAGTGGCAGTGCTTGTGTGGCATTCGCAAGACCCTGGGTTCAAAACCCAGTACCCCCAAAATAAAAACACATTAGTTGGATCCATTGGTTTCATCTGGGTCTACAGATCTTTCAAACATCAATGATTCTGCACAATAGGGTTTGTGAAATCTGTAAATCTAATTCTACAGAGTGTCTCATCTGACCTTACAGATTAGATGGCCAGGTTCAGTATGGTTTATTTTCAAACTCTTAATTGTTTACATCTATGGTTTCTCCAAAATATACCTGGATATAATTTTTTAATAAAGCACTTCCTTGAATAAATTTTCCCATCTTAGTGCTCTAACATTTTAGCAAATGCTTTCTGCCTACTTAGGATTAGGGCAGAAATCAAACTTTTAGGAGTTACTACCAAGTTCTCAACTACCCTAAGATCCCTAAGCCTCAACTACCCTCAGAGCATGAGGGGTGCGCGTCGGTCTATGTACGTGTGTGTGCAGCGTGAGGGGCTGGGAAGTGGAGGCTGGGCACAGGGCAGGCCAGTGGCAGCCCCTATCCTGGCCCCGCTCTTCCTGGCACTGAAAGTGTCGTCTGGATTCTTAACAGCTTGGCTGCAATCCAAATACTCACATGGGCCCAGGGGCATGAAAGGCAGAGGAAAGGAGCGATGCAGCAGGGTGATGTCTGAATTCTGCGCTGGACAAGGAATCACGCCTGCATGCCAGGCATCAACGATGCCATCCTCTGCCCAAGTTGGCAATGTCTTATGCAGTCAGACATGACAACCCCAGATGAAAATCAGCTCCAACAATGGTCTTTCTCCTTTCTACCCTCATATGAAGTCTTAATTCCTCCCACGCCACCTCCAGAGAAAAGCACCTCATTTACCTGTCCGTCATCACAGGTAGAGCCGTCTGGTTAAACTCCCATGTTACCACTGCAGGCGGATTTGATGAAATCTTGCATGCAAACCTCGCAACTCCCCCTTCCTGGACCTCCATGGAAACTGGCTGAATTTCAAATGCAGAAATAGCTACAGGATAAAATGTGGCAAATCTACAATGAGCACATGGCAGCTACACTTAGAAATAATGTTATGCTGGAAAGTTTTACCAGACTTGAACTGCTCACATGTAAGATCAACCTGAATGGAGTACTACAAAGATACTTTAGAGAATAATTTGGGAACACCATTGGGCCGGGCCAACCTAGGGAGTCTGGTCTTTCCCATAATTAAATTCTGAGCAACTTCTCAAGAAACCATCTGTTTGGAGAGAAAAGATTAATATAACATAAATGGAACACAATAAACAATGTGTAACATACTACACAGTACAGTACAGACTTCAGTGCTGCTGTGTATTAGAGGAGAGGGAAGCAAAGATCAACTAGTCAGGTAAACACCACTTACAGGACTTAGTTTTGAAGAATCTCCTGGGATTCAGATGAACTAGAAAACTGGGACTTTCCAGGTTTAAGGACACCAGGAGAAGCCCAGAGGCAGGCAATGTGCACCTGCATTCCCAGGAGGCCAGAAAGTAGGGCTGCCGCAGGGAGCTGCAGATGAGAGGCCTGGGAGAAGCCACAGAAGGCAATGAGGCCTATTTGAACCACACTGTGAATGGAAGGCAGCGCTGAAGGTTTCTGGCAGAGGGGGTCAGGATGGTGGAAGTGCCTGCAAACACTCACACTGAGTGGCTGGAAACCAGGGTCTCGAGCCCATGTCCAGCAGGCTGTGTAAACAGGAATGACAGAGCTGGGTTGGGGCAGTGCACCCGGAGAGGCTCCTGAGACATCTTACAGAAAAGGACGCCTTGCTTCTCCTTGGACACAGACGAGTCCCTGCGTCCGGACTTGGAGGAAGCTGCCCTGAGGGGGCAGAGCGAGAAGGGGAAGATAATGGTGCATCTGGAGAGCACCAGGCAGAGGTACTTAGCGACAGCTTTGGGGCCCACTTACGTCCAGAGAGGGGACAGTCCCCGCGGGCTGGTGCATCTGGAGATGACGGCCGGGGAAGTGTCCTCGGTGACCACGGCTCCTCACCCCAAGGGGTCAGGACTGGGTACAGTGTGGTTTCCTTTCCTCTCTGGGTCTCCAAGATGTGGCGAAGGGCCCTAAAGCTCCAGTTAAAAACACCTCTATAGCACATCAGCGAAGTAAGAAATTATGAGGGAATATAAGGAATAGAGGCTACACCAACTCATGAGCCAGCAGACCAGAAAGGGTAAGTGGGGCTTGACTTCACTTTCTCTGGAGGGGTGACAGGATTTTAGAGGAAATGCACAAGGACAGTGGACTATTCTTAGGAGGATCTACAGCCAAGCAAGGTATGAGTTCAAGTATTTATTCATGTGTATACCTCAAACGACTGTTACCAGTGATCCTCGGCATCAAAATACATCTTGAAGACACCACGCTCACTTTGTTCCTTGCTCCTGAGTGCACAGTGCCTTCCAGAGGCTGACGATGTGGACCCACGCAGACCGGATGCAGAGGCAGAAGTGTGGGAGCCCAGCAGGAGCTGCCCGGGCATGAGTGACCCACTCCGCGCCCTGAGTTTCTTCCAGACACAGGGTGTGGCTCAGGGACGCAGCGCGGAAGCCCACTGTGTGATGCCCTGGGTTCCAACCCATCACATCAAAAATATTTTTTCTTTTGGAAAATAATTATATTACTATGTAATGGATCAATGGTTTCATTTAATATGCATTATCTTTTAAGTTTCTCAGTCTAAATTTTTAAAGGTATTATGAGAGATGAGCTACATAAATAAAAGTTCATGGGAGTTTTCATTAAGTTTTAAGAACATTAAGAATGAGACTAGGGCCGGGGAAGATAGCTCAGCAGCACAGTGCCTGCCTGGCAAGCACAGGTCCTGAGATCGATTCCAGGTACCAAAAAAAAAAAAAGAACGAGACTATAATGTTTTAAAACCACTATTCAAAAACATCAACTAAGCCAGGCATGGTGGTATGCATCTGTAATCTCAACACTCCGGGAGGCTGAGGCAGGAGGATTGCAAGTTTAAGCCCAGCCATGGCCACGTGGCAAGACCCTGTCTCAAATAAAGGGTGGGGGGTAGTGTCTGGGGATGCAGCTCAGTGCGAAGGCTCCAGCTTCAATCCCTAGGGCCTCCCTCTGTACTGGACTAGAGGTTGGGGTGTGGCTCAGTGGTACAGTACCCACTCAGGGTGCACAACCCATGGGTTTGACCCCAAACACCCCCCTCCTGGCACTGAACTAACTGCATTGTAGACCAAATTGGCTGAACCACCGAGTGAAAAGTTCTGAGAACTGAAGGATAAATGGGTGACTCCTCCAACTCACTAAAGGGTATTTCTTGATCCTACTCTGGTTTTCACCAGAATTGAAGTCGAGCAGCTTAATAATGACCGAAAAACAGCAGCTGAACACACGCTTTACTGCTGGGAACTGCATTATGTCACGTATTCTAGTTTATTTAATCCTCACAGCTATTATTTTTCCAATTTTTAGCTAAGGAAACTGAGGCACAGGTGAATCAAGTAACTTATTGAAGGTTCTTGTGCAGTCAGGTGGTGATCTGAATCCTCGAAGTTGATTTCCAGGGACCCTATGTGAATTCCCTTATGAGTAAAAGTTTGAGATACTGGAAGTTTTGCGGGAGATAAAGGTCATGGGCTCTCCCTCCAAGCACAGCTCTGGTGCTCAGTGCAAGTGGAAGTGCCCAGCTTCCAGCTCGGTCAGAATGGTGTTAGATGCCTGAGTCTCCAACAGAGTAACACCTTAACCTGCCTGCTAGAATTCGGAAGCCGAGGCTTCCATCCCAACTTACACAGGAAACGATGTAACTTGGACTAAACTACCTCAGTTTAAAACTGACTTAAGTGTCAAAAAAAAAATTTTTTTAATGTGGGTACCAGAAGGCGACCTTAGGACCTCGCACTTGCCATCAGGCGCTTGTGCCGCTGAGGGATATCACCAGCCTTTTTTTTCCTTTATGTGGGTACCGGCAGTCGAACTCAGGACCTTGCGCTTGCCAGGCAGGCGCTTGTGCCGCTGAGCCATCTCACCAGCCCAAGTGTTGAATATTTTTAAAATCTATTTTTAGAAACAGTTTATCTTACAGCAATGTTAGTTTTTTTCTTTATTGTTATTCTCCTAGTTCCAAGCCCCCCCCCCACAATACTAGGGATTGAGCCCAGGGCCTTCACACTGAGCTACATCCCCAGCCCCTTTTAAAATTTTTTGTTCTGAGACAGGGTGTTACGAAGTCCCTTATTTGCTCAAGCTAGGCTTGTACTTGTGATTCTCCTGCTTCAGCCTCCCACAGTGCAGGGATTACAGAAGTGCACCACTGTGCCAGGCTGCCCACATACATTCTGATCATCACAAAGTCAAGCACCTAGAAAGAGAGCAGCAAAGGCCTGTGTAAAGCACAGGAGAGAGAACTACTGAGGGAGGCACTCAGAAGGGTCCGAAAGGCAGGTGCAGGAGTGGCCCAAAGGTGTGCAGGGAGAGACAGGGCAGGACCTGTGTTCTGAAGTCTTTGGCCCCAGTAACTAGAAGGCTGGGGACACAATGGCCACGAAGGAGCACCAGTGGGTCCTCGCGAGCTTAGTGTTAGGGTGTAGTCAGGTCAGCTGCGAGTACCAGCAGCTTCACGTATCTGCACGTCTTGGTTTCTAAACCAATGGCTCAGACCTCAGGCTGCCATTAAGCTCCTTGAGCTTTTATCACAGCAGCCACTAAACTCACGGGTATGGTCAGCCAAGGAAACGCTCTCTCTCGGAGGCCTGAGTGCAGGCGGGGTACTGGAAGGGTTCAAATCTTCTGTTATTTTCTACTAAGCCAGATATATGCAGCTTTTATACACAGGTGCATAAAATGCAGAGAAACAGAAGTCATTTTTCCATATCAAATATGCACAAGTAAATTATTTGAAGAGGGCAAAACCCACTAAGTCAATGGTGCATGACGGGAGACGGGTAATTAGGTCAGGTCTCTACCTGCAGGATTATGTATGGGGGTTTTAATTTCCTTCTCTTACAGTTTTTCCTACAAAAGTGCATAATTAAAAAGTAGTGATAATTAACATACATACTGATTTATGTTAACATATATATTTGCACCTCTTGGGGCATGGAGAGTTTACATGAATTTTGCCTGACAAAATCCCTGGTCCTTAACTTTAATCTGCCTTTTTAGTTCTTTCAACATCTTGCTCTTCGGGTGGATACCTCCTGCAATCTGTGCTTCATTCTCTCCCTAAACTAAAAATTATAGGAGAAAAGTATTGCGAGTAAACGCCATTTTCAATTTTAAAATTACATAAAATTTTGTATCCAAACTTAAAACTTTTTTTTTTTTTTTTGTGGGTACCGGGGGGTCGACCTCAGGACCTCGCGCGCCAACAGGCACCCGTGCCGCTGAGCGATATCACCGGCCCCTTTTTCGTATGTGGGATCCGGGAGTCGAACTCGGGCCCTTGCGCTTGCAAGGCAGGCGCTTACGCCGCTGAGCCATCTCACCAGCCCCAAACTTAAAACTTTTAGAAAGGCATGCCAACATCAAATATTTCCTCAAACTATGTTTCCCAGCAAGTACTCTTCGATTTTGACGTTTTCGTGTGTGTGGTGCTGGGGACTGAACCTATGCTTTGCTCTTCCGGGCAAGTGCTCACACCCAAACTGTCTCTGCCCTATTCTGATCTGATTTGTTTCTTCAAGTGGGACATTAAACTGAGTAAATCAATGTGTCCTTCCCAATGAATGCAGAGCCTTCTAGAATTTTAGATTGCAAATGATTTCCAGCATTATCAAAATATTTTGCACTTACTGAAATGACAAACTGCTGTGTGTCCTATGTGAATCTCAGCTTATTTCCTCCGTGGACTTTGTTTCAGCTTTTACCGTCCACAGCCACCTTGTGAAACCTGACCCCTTCCCCCTAGTCAGTGCTAACACAAACCAGGAGCCCCAGTAAGTCGTTAAGCCGTGCTGTTAAGAGGCCGAGCTCCATAAAACAGGCCACAACAAGGCCCAAGGAACACACGCAAACACCACTAACCAAGGCCTCTTTCATCTGGAACTGCTCCTTGTCTCAGATACCTGAGCATTTGCACCCGTGATTTATAGTCAGGAAAAAGCTCAAATCATATCAAAGCTGCTCAGATCAAAATGCTCTCCAAAATTTTATTCAACCAGCCGGTGAGATGGCTCAGCGGCGTAAGCGCCTGCCTGGCAAGCGTGAGGGCCTGAGTTCGATTCCCGGAACCCACATACGAAAAAAGGGCCGGTGATATTGCTCAGCGGCACGGGTGCCTGCTGGCACACGAGGTCCTGAGGTCGACCCCCAGTACCCACAAAAAAAAAAAAAAAAAATTTTATTCGACCAGAAAGTAACAGATCCATGGCTCTGCCCTGGAAATTAAATATGGAGAGTTAAACTAATACATCAACATCAGTTTATATGTGAAACCGATTTCATAAATACCAGGTTAATATGCCATCCATTCTTCTGAAAAGAGTAAGGAACAAAATATTTCACACATGTTGATTGTACAGCCAACAAAAATTATGGCTACACAGTCTGCCAAACGTGACGCTTGTTTCAAAACTGCATTTAAAATATTCTTTCACTGAAGAGAAAATACTGAGGGCAGAATCTGATGCAGGTCACCAGGCCTCATCGAGAGGGGCTGTCCCACAGCTGGGGAGCCACGTGGCTGGGGAGTGGCCTCCCCCACCATCTCCAGGCCACCAGGCCGCAGCTTTAGGGAGATCTCGAAGGAGCTCAGCAAGAATACAGGGAGAGCCAGATGTGGACACACCTGTTATCCCAGCACTCTGGGAGGTTGAGGCAGGAGGTTCACAATTCAAGCCCAAATGGGGCAACCCTGTCTCAAAATAAAAACAAGAAAAGGGCTAGAGATGTAGCTCAGTGCAAAGGCCCTGGATTCAATGCCTAGTTTAGAATAGAATAGAATACAATAGAACAGAACAGAACAGAACAGAATAGTATAATAGAATAGAACTAGCCAAACCGAACAGAACAGAGGCTAGAAACTATGTAACAAAGTTGGCAGCCAGGGCCTTCTGGAAATGTGCCCTACCTGTGAAGATTTCACAAAGCAGACTGTTTTCCGTGCATTCTTACTGTACTCAAGTTAAAGGAATCTTTAGTGACAGCAGAGGACGCTGCGTCTTCAGTATTCATCAGCCTTGCTCTGCCAATACCACACTGGGGGGGCCTGTGCTCAGTTTACCTGGCTGGAAGGGGTTCATCTCTTATTAACACTGGGGTTCAGGATTTCCCCACTTTCCAGGTCATTCAGGTCCCCACTTCTCCCACCTCAACTGTGATTCCCAGCAGCCCACAGAAGGCCGTGTCACCATCTGTGTCGCTGGGAGCAAGGACAGGGCCATACCCGGGCTCAGGTGCTGCTCTCCAAATGAATCCTCTAGCCAGCCGCACCCCGCGGGCTCTTCCTCCGAGTAGGGTGACCCATCTGGCACATTACCCTGCACTTGCCTTGCTGGGTGAAGGGCGGTTCCCAAGGGCCCTCACAAGAGGAGTCACTTGGAGGGCAAGCGCGCCCAGCCGCGTGAGGCCCAGGTTTGATCCCGACACTGGGATGAAGTGTAATGCGAAAGGGTTGTGATGGACCACATTCCGTAAATGTGTGTGAAGCACACAGCACAGTGCCTGGAACATAAAACGCTCAGTATTGACTTCCGCTCTGTTACCGCTGGACATGAACACCAACGAGCTTTTCCTCAGCACTCAGCACTGAGCCCAGGGTCTTGCACGCTCTACCACTGAGCTACACTGCAGCTATCAGTGTTTTCCTTACTGCCTCAAAATCTCCCCTTTCCCTAGCTTCTCTGCCGCTACTCCCCTGAGCTCCTTCCTGGTCCTCTCCGTCCTCCCCCAACCTGCTCCAGAGTCTTTCACTTGTTCTGCTCATTCTCTGAGGGAATCACTGTGGTCTCCTCATGGGCACCTGTGCACACCTGCCCCGTTCCTCGGCAGCTCCCACGCACACCTGCCCTGTCCTACAAGGCAGCACTGCATCCCGGCCAGCTGAGGATGCAGCCTGGCTCGCTCCTGTCGCTCTTGTTCCTCTCTGCCCTCCATTCCAGTGCCTGCTGGGCTGGTGAGGAGGAGGGAAGATCGGATTCAGGAACTGCTTGGTTCAGAAACAAGCGCCTGTTTTGGTAGAGCCAGACTGCGGCTGCCTGACTCTCAGATGAGGCCAGGAGGACAGGCATGCAGGCTGCAGCGGGCTGTGTCACTGAAATCGCTGAAAGCTCACCGTCACTGGTGTGGGGGTGCGTTTGGGCATTGGCCAAAGCCTCTGGAAGATGAAACAAGACACTTCCAGTGAGAGAAACCATCAGAGACAGTGGTGTGTCTGCCACTGCCACAGTGGTTACTGTAGCGGACGACAAAATGGAACCAAAACATGGTTCTGCTCTTTCTTCTCTGCACACCATGCCCTTCACTGGTCAAGAAAAGAAAACAGAAACTGAACGGTGGTGCGCTCAGGGCCATCATTGCCATTCCTTTGTTCCCACGGGCTCCCAGAGCCGCAGCCCCGGTGCCCGGCCTCTCCTAGCCTGGCATCTGAGGGTATGCAGGGTCAGTGGAGATTACTGCGCTAGCCACAGCACTCGCAGCCCTTTAACCAACGACCAGCACGGACGATCTTAATCTTCAACAGCCGACTCCAATCCCAACATGGTGGCCGACAACGCTGAGGTTTAACACTTCCTGACATCCCTACCAACAAAAAGACAGGCATGGTACCTGGGCGTCTATCTCCTCACATGTTCCGAGAACCCAAAAGCAAGAAGTTAGTACGATTTCCATGGGCCTGAAAGTCACAGTGCTTTAAACATAACTTTGTCGTTAGAAGTGTCCTCACATGAGTTATGACGGCAATGTGCTCAGCAGGAAACTGGAGGACTCACAGCAAGACCACAGCCGACGTCACTTGGCCGGAACTTTCTCACATGGAGAGATTTCAGCAGCATCATTACTTCATGTTTGAGTTCCAGCGCATACAGGGAATGAAGTACTTCTCTCTGTATACAGGCAGCACGTGGGACGCGCGCCAGGACACAGACACTGCAGGAGCCTGCAGGCCAGGCTGTGACAAGGACAACTGCCCTGCTGTCCATCTAAAAAAGAGTGCACGCGTGCGGTCAGGGGAGCCTCCCCCAGCAACCACACAGATCAGCAGGAAGCCAGCGGGTGTGACACACGGGAAGAGCGGTGGAGGGTGAAGATGGGCGACTCGGCCCAGTCCAGCCACACCTGAACACACAGAATGGAAAGCTGCCATCCGTTCTAGCTTCTACACAGAAAGGCCAAGAGCTGCGATTGCAAAACAATTTTGAAAAAGAAAAACAAAATGGGAGGACACACGGTCTCTGATCTCAAGACCTACGATAACCTTGAGAATTACGATAAAACTTCAGTCATCAAGGAATATGGTCCTGGCCAAAGGACAGACATACAGACCCACGGGACAGAGGACGGGGGGTGGACACGCCCTGTGCTCCTCACACCTGCACAACGCATCAGAGGACAGGCGACCTTTCCTTCAACCCCTCGTGAACACACGTGTACCAAAGTTAATCTCCACCCAATCCTTGTGCCAAATTAACTCACAAAGAACTAATGTGAAACTTAAAGCGTTTAGAAGAAAGAAATCTGTGTCCTCAGGCTAAGCAAAGAGTCCTTAGACAACACATAAAAAGGACAACACATACAAGAAAAAAACTGTTAAATTTAACATCTTAAAAAAATGCTGCTCTTGAAAAAATATTGTTAAGAGAATGAGAAAGAAGCCCCAGAGAGCAAAGCACGGACAAAAGATCTCTACTGGAATATTTCAGTATCTCTCAAAACGTGATCCTTAGGAAACAAATAATCCAATGAAAAGTGGGCAAAAGATAAACCCTGAAAGCATGTTGTCCTCGTAGTCACAGGGAAACACAAATCAAAGCACACAGGACACCACCACACCCTGCCTGGCTGGCGCAGATCGGAACCTCCAAGGACGCCCAGCACGATGCGTGTGCCCAGGCCCTCATGGCCGTGGAGTGAAGGGGGCTGGAGTCCCTTGGAAAGTCACCTGGGGCTGCACACTGCATGCCCCTCATCTCTAAATACGTACTCAATAGACACGAAAATCTGTGTTCACACAAAAACCTGTACAAGAAAACTCAGAGAAGCTTCATTCATGACCCCAAAATGGGAAGCAAGAAAACGGTCTTCAAGTAGCAATGGATACACTGCGTTAAATTCATGCTACGGAGTACTATTCAGCAATACAAAACAAAACCTGTTGATGCACAACACAGACAAATCTCAAGCGTGTCACGGCAAGGGGAGACAAGACCTGAAGGCTGCATACCCTGCAGCCTCGCTTACACGACACTCTGGGGACTCGGGTGTTGGGGGTGGGCCAGGGCTTCAGACTCTGTCCCCCCATCAAGACTGAGAAATGTAGCTCAAAACAGGTGAGTTCTGCCATAGTTAATTAAAGACGTGTAGGGCCGGTGAGATGGCTCAGTAGCATACGCGCCTGCCTGGCAAGCACGAGGGCCTGAGTTCAACTCCCAGAACCCATATACGAGAAAAGGGCCGGTGATATCGCTTAGCGGCACGGGCGCCTGCTGGTGCGTGAGGTCCTGAGGTCGACCCTCGGTACCCACCAAAAAAAAAAAAAAGGCCATCTAAAAGGTGCCTGTAACACCAGAAGACAAAGGCTCTCTTAAAGAACAAAGAGTGCCATGTGAAGCCAGCTGAGCACGGCACACTGACTTTTCGGGGAGCACTGGTGACCTTTCCTTCTGGAGTCCGCTCTGGTCCCGAGATGACCAGGGCTCTCCTGTCCATCGGCTCCACCCAGGGAACGGGGCCTGTGTCTTCCACCTTCGTGCCTCGGAAACAGCACGGCAGACACGAGCCTTGACACACAGGTGGGAAGACGCAGTTTGGCCCACACAGGGCCATTTACACTCGGGCCCGTCTTCACTGCCTTTGAATGGAGCACACTAAACACGAATGCCCACAGACCCCAAAGGACTGTGAGACGCTAAAGCTCAGTTTAAATTGTCTTTACACTACACACAGAAAGTATGCAAAAATCAAAATGCATCCTACTCGCAGGAAAGGGATCTCTGCTCCTGAAGGGCAGGAGTTGGAACCCTGGGCATGAGCCCAGAGCCGTCCTCTCCTCTGCAGCAGGACAAAGGGCAGTGTCAGGAGCCAGGAAGTGTAATGTGCAGTTGATGAGCACACGCACACCCCTGCACACCTTCACACATACACCTGCATGTGCGCACGCACATTGCAACTGGTGAACACACACACAGACCTGCACACACATAGCTGCACACACACACACGCGCGCGCGCGCGCGCGCACACACCCTAAGGACCCAGCCTGCCTCTGCACCCTGGCACACCAGCTGTACCCCAGCCCCTTGCACTGTAAGCCCACCTTGAGGAAGCTCAGAGGAGCTGGTCGGATCCTGCCAGCACGCTGCAGACTGTCTGGTCCTAGAACCACACAGTCCATCCAAGGAAGATCAAGAGCAAAGTGGGCTTCCTGCTCTTGTAAGGTGGGGAAGAGTCATTGTAGGGGTGGCATGCAGTGCTGCACGGCCCATGGCCCCCAACCTCCTCACACCCCACGTCCGCTGATGCACAGCTCTCACCACCCCTCGGCCTCTGTCCTGTGGGACTGACAGTGTCCCCGAGGGAGATGGGCAGCAACTCCAGAATGACATGGCCAGAGCAGCTTCTCAAGATCAGATCAGGAAGAGCTAAGCACCCGTGGAACTGTGACATGAGAGGACGAAGGACTCAGCACAGCAAGGATTTAAGGAGGAGATCAGGAATGTCACACACCCAGGAACATGAGGGGAGGAGCAGGTTGTCCACAAGGAAAACCGAGGGAGGTAAGTTTTCTCCAATCTTTAAAAGTATCCTAAAATACCATCAAATTTCCTTGTCTTTCTTCCTAAAACTGCATGTCTTCTTTCTAGATCTGATCAAATAATAAGCCACTGTTCACTCTGCCTTACCTCCTTCCCAACTCCTTCTTTTTTTTTTTTTTTTTTGGTGGCTACCAGGGGGTCGACCTCAGGACCTCACACGCCAACAGGCACCTGTGCCGCTGAGCGATATCACCAGCCCCTTTTTCGTATGTGGGATCCGGGAGTTGAACTCGGGCCCTCGCGCTTGCAAGGCAGGCGCTTATGCCACTGAGCCATCTCACCGGCCCCCAACTCCTTCTTAATCTTTAAATGTAAAACAATAATTGGTTTCCACATGCATTCTCACAATCGGGACGGAATCCTGCTCGTCTGGGGTAAAATCCGTTCTCACTCTGAAAGCAGTCCCCAAGCGGGCTTTCCTCCTCTCAGCCCTCTGCCTGCCCAGCAGCAGTGTGTGCTCACAGAAGTGTGGGGACACGCCAATGCGTTTATCGAGCGATTATCCTTGGCTGCTCTGCTGGCAGAAACAAGCAGGAAGAGGCACAGAAAAAACATGCAGTGTGAGCTACATTAGCCAGCTTCAAAGCCACTCAACTTGTGTGGCTGCTAAGACTCAGGGAAAGAAAAAGTGCCGCTGCTTTGTCTCCAAGACCACTTCCCCTTCAGCAAGCGCTTGCCAAGTAGTGCCTTACATCGCCTGATCCTAGAGACGCCTTTCTCGATGTCATTCCACACAGAATGAGTTCTGCTCAATAGCTCAGCTGTGCGGAAGACACTGCGAGCCATTTTACATTTGGCCTCAGAAACAGAGGGGACAGAAAGGCACTAAGAACGAAGTTTCTCGAACGAAACTCGTGTCATGTGGCAACTTCATCTCCATGGATATTTATAACAAGAATTACAAACCCATCAAAACTCCAGCAGAAATAACCTGCATCTCTACTAGGACTACTTTTGCTTTTACAAAGGTTTTCTCAATGACAATTAAAACTAATTTAAGAGCTGCTGCAGTATATTAAACTATTGAATGACAAACTTTATAGCACATTCTCCATGGCCATTCTGTGTATCTATATTTACAATACTGCTTTCTCAGATTAGAAAATGCCTGGTTTTTCTTTCTCCTCCTTCCCTTTAACCAGACACTCAGTGAGTACTTAGTAAACATCTGTTCAGCAGTGTAACTCATTAAAGTTTATACAATCAAAATGCATTATGTCAATCAAATAGTCCACACATGACATTCAATTCTCAAAGTGGCAACCAATCACCACGAAATACCTGGGTATCTCTTCTTATCATCTATAGTTGTTATTAAAAACCAACCCAACTGGGCCGGTGAGATAGCTCAGCAGCGTAAGTGCCTGCCTGGCAAGTGCGAGGTCCTGAGTTCGACTCCCAGTACCCACATATGAAAAAAGGGCTGATGATGTCACTCAGCGGCACGGGCGCCTACTGGCGTGCAAGGTCCTGAGGTCAACGCCCAGTACCCACAAAAAAAAAAAAAAAATCCAACTGAACTGATAAGAGAAAAATATGTATATCAGATAACTTGTGAAAGAGAATTCATAAAGCAGACACTGATTTCTGAACTACCTGTCCACAACATAATGAAGTCTATTAGTAACACTGCAGCTCACTTTTTTGCTAGACTTAACCACAAAGCCCTGAAGGAGAGAAGAGGGAATTAACCTCCTACATATCTTGTATACACTAACTCATTTAATGCAATCAAAAACTTTAACAGCTAAATACTACAGCCTTCATCTGCCGTTACGGAAACAGATATCCAGGAGATGAGATAATTTCTCAGGGTCATAGAGCTTTGAGTAAAATGGGGGCATGTGTACTTTAATCACCCAAACTGCCACCCCAGAGACAGATGGGCCACGTAAGGAGCCCACAGCCCCTGGCGGCAGGAACACCAGTCTGGCCTTGTGGACAGTCTCCCAGGAGAGACACATACTCATGCACAAAAATAGTTTTCTTTTCTTCAATTTTCTTTTAAATACTTCAGGAAGGGACGACCTCAAGATGGCGGATGAGTAAGAAGCAGGCAGCAAAACTCTCTCTAAAAGTTACCATTGGAACACGGGAATATAGCGACCCGGAAAGCGCAGGAGGGGGGGAGATGCCTCCCCGAAACCCAGAAAAGTTCTGAAGCGCAATCTGGGACCCCCGGCACCAGTGATGGGTGACTTCCAACAAAGAAGAAGGAAAGAAGGAGCAGACCGCACGCGCGCACCTTCTACTATCCTGGGAGTTGCAGCGCCGCGGAGGCTCAATTCTACGGACACACGGTGGCAGCTGGCGCCCAGGGAGCCCCCACGGAGGATCCTGAGACAGCGGCGGGGCAGGGGAGCGGCGGAGAACGGCGCTGACCGGCGGTGAGTGTCTCTCAGCCACAGCTGCCCTGCGCCAGAGAGCGACCGGCCGGGCGCCATTGTGGGGGGTGTGGCGAAACTCAGAGCGGCTCGGAAACAGCTCTGGGAACTCGTGCTCCAGACAGGGCAGCACGGGGCCTCTCAGGCCCACGAAAGTGTGCTGAGGTCAGCAGGCGAACGAGACTGGACTCTCAGCCACACCTGTCCCGCGCCAGAGAGTGACTCGCCCGGCGCCATTGTGGGGGGCGCGGCGAAAAACCAGAGCGGCGGGAACCAGTGCAGGGAACCCGCGCTCCGGACAGTGCGCTGAGCCTCTCAGGCCCAGGGATCGTGAAAGGGCGCCGAGAGCGGAGGCGAGCTAGACTGGTCTCTGCCTGAAAGTACGCGCCTCTGCTCACCGCCCGCCAGAGGGCGCTCCTGGCTTACTGGGACGGACCTGCACAGAACAGGACTCTGTCACAAGGTACCTGCCTACAACAGAGTCAACACCTGGAACTGATTCTTTTTATTTTTTTTATTTTTATTTTTATTTTTATTTTTTTTCTCACTGATTTGTTTTTTTGTTCTGGCGAAGGGTTTTTTTGTTTTTGTTTTGTTTTGTTTTGTTTTTTGGTGGGGTTTTATTTTTGATCTGTCTGTTTTATTGTTTTTATCTTCGTTTTTGTTTCTGTATGTGTATTTGTTCTTTCCTTCATTATTCTCTCTGGTTTTTTATATGAGTGTAAACAGCGCCTCTAACTTCTTTGTGATTGTGGTTGTGATCTGTTCTTCCTTTTATCCCTTCCTTCTCTTTTTACCACCTGTCCTCTGCACTAGTGTCCCAATTTTAGTAGGATCCCTCTTGGTCCTCTAACCTTACATCTAATTCCTTCCTCTTCTCCCAATACTCTATTTCCTCCTTAACTCATCTTAAATTTAAACTCCTCAAGGAAAAATTGACATACATAGGACTTGTATACTGCATATAATTTTTCTGGTGTGTTTTAGATTTTGTTATATAACCGCAACTCTATACAGCTAAAAGTGGTAAATAACTGGTTAGCTCAGTCTGTCATTTTTTAGGCTGTGTTTGATGCTTTAGTTAACATTATAGCCAAATGTGAAATAATTGCTCTAAACATCTTTCCTTCCTGATATTTCATGATTGAGATTGACTAAGGGACACAGAAAATACAGTGGCACAGTACCAAAGAATCAAGGACTGGGCCAAACAGGTAGCAACTTCGCATACCCAACGAATTGAAGAGGTAGGATCTGGCAGAAAGCTCAAAACCTAAAAGCAAGCTCCACTTGGAAGATACTGCAGAGAAGTAGTCATCTTCTAAAGATCTTAAACACTAGCAATAAAGTAACCTACTATAGGTAATTTGCAAACATCACCCCAGGAATTAAAGAAAGAAAAAATGAGACGACACTTAAACAAGATGCAACCCCACACATCCAATTCACCAAAGGCAAACCTAGGGAGCAACGAGGTGGGACAATCCGAAAGCCACCCACCTGGCCTATCTGAAGTGGTAACAACAAAGCAACTGAATGAGGTTCTGGAAAAAATTAAAACAGAAATAATCTCACAGATAACTGCAGAGATAATGTCTACAATGAAGACCATGCTTAAGGACACTATAGCTGATACAGACAAAAAAATAGATGAACTTAAGAAAACTATAGAAACCATGAATGCTCAGCATAGGAAAGAAATGGAATCCATAAGGCAGATTCAAGCAGATATCCAAGAGATAAAAAATTCCATTGAAAGTATTTGTAGCAGATTAAGCCAATGCGAGGACAGGATCTCAGATATAGAAGACAGGCTTGCAATTAGTGATCATGAAATGGAAAAATTCTTAAAAATAGCAAGGGACCATGAAAAATCAATTCAGCAGCTGCTAGATGACTCAAAGATAAACAACTTAAGAATAATTGGAATAAATGAAAAAGCAGAAGATAGCATCAACGACATTAAAACCTTGTTCAAAGACATAATCAGGGAGAACTTTCCTGGAAGAGAAAAGGAATTTGACACCCCTATAAGTGAAGCTTTTAGAACACCAACTAGACATGATCAAAAAAAAACTTCAGCCAGACATATCATAGTCAAGATCCCAGAAATTCAACAGAAGGGCAGAATCTTAAAAGCTGTTAGGGAGAAGAGACAAATCACCTATGAAGGAAAACCCATCAGAATCACAGCTGACTTTTCAGCACAAAACCTCAATTCAAGAAGAGCTTGGAATGATGTATTGCAAGCTCTAAAGGAAAATAATTTTCAGCCCAGATTGATGTACCCTGCAAAACTATCTTTCAAAATTGATGGAGAAATAAAATACTTTCATGACAAAGAACATCTGAGAAAATTTATGACCACCAAACCAGCACTCCAAAACGTTCTGAAGGACATTCTAGAAAGAGATAGGAACCCCAACAGAAGGAATCCACCAGGTAGGGCAAATAATTAAATAGCCGGAAAGCGGAAAAACAAAGAGTGGGAACCAACAACAGGAAAATATCATGACAAGTCAATACATATCAGTTTTAACCATCAATGTTAACGGTCTCAATTCACCAATCAAAAGGCACAGACTGGCGAAATGGATCAAGAAGCAAGATCCAACAATATGCTGTATACAAGAAACACATTTAATTCAGAAAGAAATTCATAGACTGAAAGTCAAAGGATGGAAAACAATACTCCATGCCACAGGAACCCAGAAAAAAGCAGGGGCAGCTATTCTTTTTGCAGACAAAGTGAACTTCAAGCCAAGAAGGATTCAGAGAGATAAAGACGGTCATTACATCCTTGTAAAGGGAACAATCCAAGAGGAAGAGATAACGATCATAAATATATATGCGTCAAATACCAATGCACCCAGCTATATAAAACAAGTACTAAAGGACATGAAAAATCAAATAAGCACTAATACAATTATATTGGGAGATCTCAATACTCCACTGTCACAAAAAGATAGATCAACTGGACAGAAAATCAATAATGAAATAGTAGAACTGAACCAAACTTTTGAACAAATGGACTTAGTAGATGTCTACAGAGTGTTCCATCCCACAACATCAGAATACACATTTTTCTCAGCTGCACATGGGACGTTCTCCAAAATAGACCACATACTAGCTCATAAAACCTGCTTAAGTAAATGCAAAGGAATTGAAATTATCCCATGCATATTATCAGACCATAGTGCAATGAAATTGCAAATCAATGGCAAAAGATCCCACAAAAACTCCCTAAACACATGGAAATTAAACAGCATCCTCCTGAACAACCAATGGGTCACAGATGAAATTAAAGAAGAAATTAGTCACTTTCTACAACTGAATGATAATGACAGTACAACATACCGGAACTTATGGGATACAATGAAAGCAGTCCTAAGAGGGAAATTTATAGCATTAAACACTTATATCAGGAAAATAGAGCAAGCGCAAATAAACAACTTAAGGGTGAACCTCGAGCTTCTAGAAAAAGAAGAGCAGGTTAAGCCAAAAGCCCGTACAAGGAGGAAATTATAAAGATCAGAGCAGAAATTAACGTATTGGAGAATAAAAAAACAATACAAAGAATCAATGAAGCAAAAAGTTGGTTCTTTGAAAGAATAAATAAGATTGACAAACCCTTATCCAACCTTATTAAAAAAAGAAAAGAAAAGACTCAAATCCATGCAATTGAAAATGAAAAGGGTGATATCACGACGGACCCTGCAGAAATCCAGAAGATCATCTATACCTATTTTGAAAATTTATATTCTACTAAGACGGAAAATGCAGAAGAAATGGACAGATTCCTAGATTCGTATGAATTACCAAAGCTGAATCAAGAAGATTTAAAAATCCTAAATAAACCAATATCAGCCAATGAAATTGAAGATGTAATTAAAAACCTCCCAACAAAGAAAAGCCCAGGCCCTGATGGATTCACTGCCGAATTCTACAAGAAATTTAGAGAAGACCTAACGCCCCTACTTCTCAAACTTTTCAATGAAATTGAAAGGGAAGCAATACTCCCAAATTCATTCCTGGAAGCAAGCATTACCCTGATACCAAAACCAGAGAAGGACCCAACTAAGAAAGAGAACTACAGGCCAATCTCCCTAATGAACATAGATGCAAAAATCCTTAATAAGATACTGGCAAACAGAATCCAACAAATCATCAAGAAGATTATACACCATGACCAAGTTGGATTCATCCCAGGGATGCAGGGATGGTTCAACATACGTAAATCAATAAATGTAATACAGCATATTAACAGAACCAAAGACAAAAATCACATGATCATCTCAATAGATGCAGAAAAAGCTTTTGACAAAGTCCAGCACCTTTTCATGATAAAAACCCTACAGAAAATTGGAATAGAGGGTCTTTATCTCAATCTGGTAAAAGCTATCTATGACAAACCAACAGCCAATATTATACTAAATGACCAAAAACTGAAAGCCTTCCCTCTAAAATCAGGAACAAGACAAGGATGTCCACTGTCCCCACTCTTATTCAACATAGTTCTGGAAACTTTAGCCAGAGCGATTAGACAAGAGAAAGAAATAAAAGGAATAATGATTGGAAAGGAAGAAGTTAAATTATCATTATTTGCAGATGACATGATACTCTACACAGAAGACCCCAAAAACTCCACTAAAAAACTGCTAGATTTAATAACCAAATTCAGTAGTGTAGCTGGATACAAAGTCAATACTCAAAAGTCAATAGCCTTCCTGTACACAAATAACAAACTTACTGAAAGAGAAATTAGGGAAACAATACCTTTCACAATAACATCCAAAAAAATGAAATACCTAGGAATCAACCTCACGAAGGATGTAAAAGACCTATACACTGAAAACTACAGTACTCTGAAAAAGGAGATTGAAGAGGATATCAGAAAATGGAAAGATATCCCTTGCTCCTGGATAGGAAGAACCAATATAGTGAAAATGGCCATACTTCCAAAATTGTTATACAGATTTAATGCAATTCCAATCAAAATTCCAACAGCATATCTCACAGAATTAGAGAAAACAATCCTAAAATTCATTTGGAATCAGAAGAGACCTAGAATAGCAAAGGCAATTCTGGGCAACAAAGGCAAGGCAGGGGGCATCACAATCCCCAACTTGAAATTATACTATAAAGCTACTGTGATAAAAACAGTGTGGTACTGGCAAAAAAACAGACCTGAAGATTAATGGAACAGATTAGAAGATGCTGAAACAACCCCAGACATACTAAGCCACCTTATCTTTGACAAAGGTGCCAAACACATTCGCTGGAAGAAAGATAGCCTCTTTAATAAATGGTGCTGGAAAAACTGGCTCTACACATGCCGAAGATTAAAACTAGATCCATATCTTTCACCATGCACTAAACTAAATTCAAAATGGATCAGAGATCTAAATATTAAAACAGAAACATTAAATCTGCTGGAAGGTAGGATAGGTAAAACCCTTGGAGACATTGGTGTAGGCAAAGACTTTATGAATAAAAACTCAACCGCACGGGAACTATCCCAAAGAATCAATAACTGGGATCTCATCTTATTAAAAAGCTTTTGCACAGCAAGAGAAACCACCAACAGAGTGAAGAGACAACCCACAATGTGGGAAAAAATGTTTGCCAGCTGTTCCTCAGACAAAGGATTACTATCGAGAACATATAAAGAACTCAAAAAAATCAGACCTCCCAAATTTAAAGACCCACTCCAAAAATGGGCATCTGAGATGAATACACATTTCTCAGATGAAGAAATACTAATGGCAAATAAATATACAAAAAAATGTGCAACATCACTAGTCATTCGAGAGATGCAAATTAAAACAACACTGAGATACCACCTCACCCCAGAAAGAATGGCTACTATTAAGAAATCAACTAATAACAAATGCTGGAGGGGCTGTGGGGAAAAAGGAACCCTTCTTCACTGTTGGTGGGAGTGTCGACTGGTACAGCCACTGTGGAAGTCAGTGTGGAGATTCCTCAGAAAACTAGGGTTGGAGGTCCCATTTGACCCAGCTATTCCCCTTCTGGGCATCTTCCCAGAAGAATTAAAAACATCGTACCACAGCGATATATGTGCACCCATGTTTATAGCAGCACAATTTGTAATAGCCAGATCTTGGAAACAACCCAAATGCCCATCAACTGAGGAATGGATAAGAAAGATGTGGTATTTTTATACAATGGTGTACTATTCAGCCATAAAGAAGGATAAACTGGAGACTTTTATAGGTAAATGGATGCAACTCGAGAAAATACTCATAAGTGAAATAAACCAGAAGCACATGTGTAAGCATCGTATTATCTCTCTAGTATGAGAAACTGAAAGAGTAAATAAGATCCAAAATGTACAATAGATATGGTGAATCAAAAAGAGACTGGTCAAAAGGAAAGAGAGACTGGAATAGGGAAAAGAAAGAAGGGAAAGGGAAAAAAAATTGTATATATATATATATAAGATGATTAAGATAGATACACTACCATTTTTACTTAGTTCATTGAAGAGTAAGGTTTGTGCCAATAATGTTTGGACAATTGAATGCTAATGTCTGGTGTCCTGAATAACTAACTTAAAGATAGTAATACGTAATGTATTAACCATTGTTACACTCCTATTATGTTTGTTTGAAAATTTGTTCTTCTTTTGATTTGTTTTGTTTTTTCTTCTCTTTAAAAAAAAAAAAAAAAAAAAAAACTTCAGGAAGCAGCAGCAAAAATGTATTTTCTCTTCCTCTTGCCTCCACAGCACAACTCTCTCCAAATCTGGGTGGCCTTTAGGACCTGTAGCCAACAACTCTGCATCCCTTTTCCGTTTTTGACCAAATCAATTTAATTACAATTATTTATTCTCATAGTCGGTATTACTCTCCAATACAGACTTTCTTGTCCAGCCCAAGAAAATCTACTTGCCATTTTTTAAACACTCAGAATCGAGGACTATCCCATGGTCATGTTCTTCCACAAAAAGACAACCCACAGGATGCCATAAACCTCCAGCTATCAAAACAAGGCTGAGTCAGGAAGGCTCTGCAGAGGAGGTGGTTGTAGCTGAGGCTGCGGGACCAGAAACAGCACAGGATCATCAGGAGTGTGTGTGAAGCCCCAGAACAAGAAGGCACAGCACACTGAAAGCCAAGACCTGCATGTGGGAATCTGGGGTGCAGGCAGCTTCAGAGGCTGAGGCTGGCAGAGGTGTGGAGAAAAGGGGGGCGCTGCCCGGGTCAGAGGTCGGGCAGGGCTGTGCCTGATTAGAAGGCAGGGTCTGTTGCTCCTAGGTGTGATCCTCAGGGCAGCTCAGCACCTGGGTGAAATACAGACCTCAGCTTCACCACGTCGGGCCGGAGGCCAACTGGCATCTAAACACCTGCCAGGTGACTGTGTGCTCTGGAGAACGTGACAAGCACTACTCTAAGCTTCCGGGCTGTCTTTTGAGGGCGACAGGGAGCCAGGGAAGTGTTTTAGACAAAGCAGACACACAGTCAGACCTGAGAGCAGTCTGGAACATCGACCAGAAGCAGCAAATACGAAGCAAATGTGGGTCTTTCAATGGCTCACACGGAATTCTTCAGTTTGAGAATGGCTGTGTTCACAGAAGTCCTTTCCTGCCTACACAGAGGCTCCTGTGGTGAGCGTTTAAGGTCCTCTCAAACATCAGGAATGCACCTTCTGTAGAACAAAAGCACCTCTAAACCATATCCAACTAGAGATTCAATTAAAAATTCCGCAGTCGTATTGCTTCATCAACCCAAAGTTGTTGCTTAAATGTCTTACTGGGGCCGGTGAGATGGCTCAGCGGTTTAAGTGCCTGCCTGGCAAGCGTGAGGGCCCGAGTTCGACTCCCGGAACCCACATACGAAAAAGGGGCCGGTGATATCGCTCACTGGCACAGGCGCCTGCTGGCGCACGAGGTCCTGAGGTCGACCCCCCGGTACCCACAAAAAAAAAAAAAAAAGTCTTACTGTTATGACTTCTATGTCCTTGATTACTTTGGGTGGGGGAGAAAGAGGCTGTACTTGCTTAAGGAGGAAAGCATATTATCCTTTCAGAAATTTTTTGCTTAATTATTTGTAACCTTTAGCTCAGAAAAATAAAATCACAAAATTCTGGACCACAGCCATACAGAAATCCCCCATAATGCATTCAATAAGCCAAATCAAAACAACACACAGTTTACAGGAGTAGGGTGAAGAAACCGCACTCACATTTCATCCCCTGCCCGGGTCGCCTTTGCTCAAGGAGGGGCAGGGTGACTGACAGAATCCCCTTTGTTGGTGCCATTGGAGTGGAGACAGCCCAACAGCCTGGACTTTTCTTTGATGGCTCATAATGAGTGTCATATAAAAGATTTTGTACTTACAGGGAAACAAGGCCTCCTGAAAAGACAATAAAACTGAGTTCCTTAATAACAACAACAAAAATGTAGTTATTCTAGGCCTAGGCATGACAAGCATCTTTCATGGTCACCCAGAAGCCATGACACTGTGTCCACATTCAGCCCTTGCAGCATGGGACCGAGGGCTGACACACCTAGACACTGTCATCCGAGACGACCAGAGCCCCGGTCAGGATGGCTTCAGAGCTGCGATCCCCAGCCCCGTGCAGAGTGCTGTTCGTGGCCTTGTGCAGATTTTCCGCATGGCTTAACAGAGACCCCGCATCCCCTGTAAGGAAGTGCTCGCAGTGGGATCCGGTCATCTGAAGATTTCCGGAAGCCCCTGGCAGCCATGAAGGTAGTTTTGTGACTCAACTCTGTGACAGGCATCTGTGGGTGTGGCACACAGAGGGGAGTGGGCTGGGATGGAATCCGTGGAAAAGGGGAGGGAAGAAAAGGGCAGAATGGAAAAGACAAAGGAAAACATTACACGAGAAGAAATAAGGCAAGTGAAAAGCGAAGCAAGAAATCAAACAGGAGTGAATGGTGCACATACAGGGAAGTCAGAGGGAATAACGAGGAGCAACCCGGCTTCTGCAACACCGCTCGGTGCACAGCTGGCTGTCGTGGTGAGAGTCCTCGAGGGACATGAGGACATTTTCAAACACCTTTGGTTATCTGAGAAAATTAATACTGAACACATTTCAGAGTTTTTCAAGGCCCCAAGGCACCGTATAGACAGTTCAGTTTAGTTCAGTTTGTTTACAGCTGCGCTTAACTGAGGAAGGTGTGACAAACGGCACGGAGAAGGCTGAGATGAAGGAGGCCGCTGGTGAGGCAGCAAGAAACAACACAGGGCAATCCCTACACAGGGCGCTGGCCAGCGAGTGGATTACAGCTACTCTGGAAGACAGCCTGGCAGTTTCTTAAAAAGTTAAACATACGCCCGCTACACAACCCAGACACCGCACTCCCACGTACACCCGAGAGAAGGGAGCCGCAGCTTCTGCAGCGACTTCCAGATGAACACTCAGCGCAGCTCTGCTGTCAACAGCCCGACTGCTAGGGAACAGTCGCTGCCCACTCACAGTGAGTGGACAGCAGCCTGTGGCGTGTCCCTCGAAGGAGCATGACCATTCAAAGACAAAGAGCGCACTCCAGACGTCCTGACAGCATGCACGAATCTCAAAACACGCCAAGTGACAGTCTCCACACAAAGACTATTCCTAACACCCCGGAAAAGCGAACATCTATGCTGAGAGAAAGCAGAGACGTGGATCTGGGGCAGAGGATGGGCTGCAGAGACAGAACTCAGGAGAGACGAGTATTCTCACTGTCCTCACCACGGTGGCCATTTCCTCGGTACACACGGATATCAAACTTACCAACTTGTGCATGCGAGACATGTAGCTTTTTGTGCATCAGTCAGAACTCGATAGTTTTTTTTAAAACTAAAGAAAAAAAAACTCTGTGAGGCTGGGTGTGGTGGTGCACGCCTGTAATCCCAGCACTCCAGAGGCTGAGGCAGGAGGACTGCCTCAAGTTCGAGGCCAGCCTGGGCTACATAGTGAGTTCAAGGCCCGCCTGGACTCCATAGGGAGACCCTGTTTCAAAAAGACAAAACAACCCCCCCACCAAAAACAAAAAAACTTTGTGTGTGGGAGTGAAGCACACTCATCTGTAAATGACAAAAAAAAAAAAAAAAAAGCTCCCAAATAACAGACACAATCCCTCAGAATGACTACCATACGGTCTCCATTATTTCAGCATTGAGGACAAGCATGTATTTTGTAATTTCAAAAATAAAAGTCAGTTATCCTCAAAAGCATTCAGTTCCAGAAAGCCCTATTCAGAATTACAGGTATTTCTGCCAGCTTCTTCAGCCACAAATGTTAAATCAGGCATTATTTCTTATCAGTCTTTTTATTCATTCACTGACTTACATGGACGATGGCAATGTTACTCTATAGTTTTCATTATATGTGCACAATTAATTAGCTACTATATGAATTAATGAGGTCTATTCACACGTTTTATTTATTTGTAGTACTTCTTCCCCATGGAAAAGTGTTCTATTTACCGCAATCCACTAAATTATTCACATTTACTTTATACTCAAATGCCTGAAAGATGTGGGTGTGCAGCTGTGTTTAAAAGCCACATCTGAAATTTAACTGTGATAACATTATAATAACCCAAGACTCAGTGTTTTCTTGGTCTGAGATATTTACTATAGAAGTGTTTAAATATTCTTAATTTGTTCTTGAATCACTCATATAGATATAGATATAGATATAGACATAGATATAGATTTTTTTGTGGGTACCGGGGATCGATCTCAGGACCTCGCGCGCCAGCAGGCGCCCGTGCCGCTGAGCGATATCACCGGCCCTTTCTTCGTACGTGGGTACCGCGAGTTGAACTCAGGACCTCGCACTTGCCAGGCAGGCGCGTGCGCTGCTGAGCCATCTCACCGGCCCATCACTGTTATATTTTTAACAGATCTAGCAATCTTCTGCACCTGTAAGCTAAAATGTTACACTTCTTTTAATGCATTGACTTAATTCCCCATCAGTTTAAATACGTGGATTAACTGATCAAAATTATCAATCAAAAATATACCAAACTCTCAAATTTTATCTAAGACACTATGAGGGGTACAAGGCAAAGTGAAACCTTGCACCTGCTCTTGGAGAATTTGCCTCTTTCTAAGAGGCCTTAAAATAGACGTCAGGGCCAGTGAGATAGCTCAGTGGCATAAGCGCCTGCCCAGCAAGCGCGAGGTCCTGAGTTCGACTTCCGGTACCCACATTAAAAAAAAAAAAAAAGACACGTCAAAAAATAAAATAAGGAAAACAGCCCAAAAATAAAAATCACAAGGTGGGGGGGCTCAATAGGTTCACAAACCTAAATATAGGTTCACAAAATAGTTAGCTGTGGCTTTTCAAGCTACTTAATGTCTCTATTTTAGAGTCTTAAATCTACAAAGGTTGGACAATTTCTCTCTGAGTTGCTGTGAGGTTTGAGGGAAGTCTTCCACATAAAGGATTTGATCCTGCCCGTCCCTCCTAACTCACTAATATTTCAGCCCAAGTCGCTCACAGGTGTCTTCTCTGCCCCCACAGCTGCCCGAGCTTGCTTCTGTCTCCAGCTGCTGTCTCTTCACCTCTCCTTCGTGACCTTCCCTACTCGCTTCTCAGCCTGGGGGAGCCACGGCGGCCTCTCCTCGATGCCTGGCTGGCCCGGAGTCTCTCAGCATCTCGGGAGCGGCACTCCCTCTCCGCAGACCTCCTCCTCCTCTCCTGATTCAAGCACGACCTCTCACACTGCGAGGAGGACGCTTTTTCCATCCACCCACCTTCAGCTCTCTTGCTGTTCTGCACCGCACTCTCTTCCTTAGACAACTTTGGCAGCTTCTATACCTAATACGTCTGCCAGATTCAGCACAAACTCAGCAAGACCCTGACAATAAATTAATCATTAGATATAGACAGACAGATTGAGGATTGGAGGTGTGGTTCAGTGCAAACTTAGCAGGATTTTAAGGGCGGGGAAGAGAGATGGTTAGTTGGGGTGGGATATAGCTCGGTGTGAAGTCCCTGGGTTAAATCCCCAATACTGAAAAAAAAATTTTTTTTGTCTCTTTTGAGACAGGGTTTCTCTATGCAGTTCAGGCTGGCCTGGACTCACTATGTAGGCCAGGGTGGCCTCGAACTCACAGTGATCCTCCTGCCTCAGCCTCCCGAGCGCTGGGATTACAGAAAAAAAATTTTTTGAATGAAGTCAAATGATAACCCCACAGAGGGGGACTTTTGAGGAAAGTCCAGTGACTTAAGACAAAGCTGCGTTACACACAGATAAGGTGCTCTAACAATTATACTAAATACAATTGGCAAATATAATAATTTATTTCTTATTCAAGTAATAAAATATTTTCATATTTTCTAAAACCAAGCACTTTTAAATCTTAGCTGGGTTGAGGTATGAACAGTGTGAGAAGGGGGTGCTGAGTAGGTGTCCACTGACACACAATGCCACCCCGGGATCTCGGCACAAGGGCTCTGCACGTGTTTCCTGCCTTACGAACCAGCTCCCACCATGTCTACCGCAAATCCTAAGAAAGTCAGTCAGGGTATTTTCCACTTGCCTGATCACTGAGAACACTCTGTTTAGATAATCCCAACTGCATTTCTAATCCGATTGATCCACTAATTCCATGACCAGAGTCACTAAACCACTGGAAATTCTCTAAACGGAGGGCTACCAACTTTCACCCCAGAAGCAGCACTGAGACCAGAGCGACTTGGACCTGAGGACTCAGATGCCCCAGTGTGTACAAGAGCAACAGGAGGGGCCCAGTCCCCACTTCCTTCATTCAAGAAGAGATAAATGCCTTTGACTTGTGATCACAACATCCAGGGTCCACCAGAATCTAAAACTGGGTATTCAAGGTCCAAACCAGAGCTCCACAGGGAAAACTAAGATCCCATGACCCGTTCAGTTTTAACAACCCGAAGGGCCAACCTGCATGCTGAAGAGGCTGTGACAGAAACTCAGAGAGGAGCTGCTTGTACCTACATGTGGCTGGTCCATGACAAACACTAATTCCAGGTGAGGGAAGCAGTGGGCACTGTCGTGATACTCACTGGGGTGAACTCTTCATCCTTCGCAACTGGCGCCGCTTGGAGAAGGCAGAGCTAAGTTATGCAGTAGGTGTGGCTATTAAAATGTCCACACAGTAACTCATTTATTTCTGATATTAACCAAAAACTATCATGCAGAACACAGTATTCTCTTTGCAGATTTTGGCCACAAATTTATAAATTTGGTATGACAAATGGTTCTCCAAACAAATTTTTATATCAATCACGCTATCCCCATTTGTTGAGGACTAAGATTAAACTTTTGTTCAGAATATACAACCTGTGGGCTAAAAAATAATGGGGCATAGCCTTTGCCAAAGAACAGAACAACTTCCCTCCCTTCCTAGCTCACATTGAACTTAAACTTAGCCTTCCCCTGCAAGGAGTCACTGGAGGGTTTGGAATTTCAAGAGAATTTCAATAGTACACTGCAAAAACTCCATAACACACAGTGTTTCAAAGCTAAGTGCTGAGAGGACCCAACCTCCAAGAACATAGTCTGTTTCTAAAAAATATTTAAGCCACGTGTGGAGGTCCACACCTGCAATTTCAGCACTCTGGAAGGCTGAAGCAGGAGGACTGCAAGTTCAAACCCAGCCTGGGCAACTTAGCAATTTAGTGAGACCCTGTCTCAAAGTAAAAATGAAACAGGAAGGCTGGGGATGCAGCTCAGTGTGGAGGGGAACGGCCAGATCACTGGGTATAACTTCTTCGCCTTTTTCTCTTTTTATAATCACATTTTGCAGGTATGGATAAATCTTTTTTTTTTTTTTTTTTCTTTTTAATGTGGGTACCAGGAGTCGACCTCAGGACCTCATGCTTGCCAGCAGGCGCTTGTGCCACTGAGCGACATCACCAGCCCTTTTTTTTTCCTTTACGTGGGTACTGGGAGTAGAACTCAGGACCTTGAGCTTGCCAGGCAGGCACTTACGCTGCTGAGCTATCTCACCGGTCCCTGGACAATTCTTAAGATTCCACTTCCTGAGTTCCTCACAGACAGCAAAGACGACTTTACAGAAAGACGCATATTACAGGGATGTGTGTGGATGCGTGTGGAGGGGCTGTGTGCAAAGCCTTAGCTGCACGGCAGCTGAGTGCTGCAAACACCGGTCCCTAATCCTCTCCTGTTCCATCCTGGTGTCAGAGACCAAGCTGTGCAGGAAACAGAAAAACGCTTGCATTTAACACAGGTGAATCATTCTGACTTCAAACAGAATGCTTTACCTAGAAGTACACACAACAGTTCACATAAGACAGCAGACAGCCCGTCACAGCAGATTGCCCCCACCTGGGAGGGTTCGAACGCGGTGCAAGCCTGTGGTGGGACCCTGCTAATCATCAACAGTTTTCAGGAACCCTCAGAAGGAGAAAGCTCTGTCCTGCTGATGTATGGGACGCTTCTTTCAACCCTGCCTCTCCAGTAATCTACACGAGAGCAAAAGTGAAAGGCTATGGTGCAGGTTTTGGGCTCTGGAACCTGAAAGCTTCCATTCTTCCCAAGAAAGGAAGGTGTGACCTTTGACACTGCATTATGACCCCAGAACTGCTCGTAAATGCGGGGAACAAAGTAGAAATCAATAATTTCATTTACTCTAGTGCACTACTATGTAGAGAGACACAATGTGTTCGAAGAGCCAAATGTTCTTCTATTACCCAACGTCACCAAGGCTGCTATTTCGTTTTGTTTTTCCTGCTTTATTTTGTTCAAATAATTATAATTTCAGTATCATACATGGAAAATGTCCAGCGGTTTAAAGGTAATGTGAACCACCATTTTTTCTTTCTTAAAAGAAAACCACCTTGTAAAAATTATTTGAGTTTTTAATTTTGACCTTCGCAGATATGGCTATGCCTTGTTTATTAACAATAGGCCTCCGCATGCTCAAATTACTTTTCATAAAGGATTTCGCAGGTATATGTAACTGGTTTTACAAATATAGTTTAAACCACAACTTGCTTGCTGGGGTGTTTGTTTTGCAATGCTGGGATGACACACAGGTCCCCACATATGCCGGGCCAGCGCGAGACACTGAGCCACACACAGCCTCCTGAGCCAGTGTCTTAGTTGAGTTGCTCAAGAAAACAGAGTAACGGAATTTCTCAGGAAAGCTGTAGCTCCCAAAACAGGAGCCAAGAACTGGTCTTCATCGTCCTCGATGGCTTTACTAAGACATTCAGAGTATTTATAGGGCAGTGAGAAATGGCTGCATTTGGTACACATCAACACATCTACAAGGCAAAATAGAACTCAAGATTGAGCCTGCTCCGAACCAAGCTTCCCTTCTCCAGCCGCCAACCCAGGCTATGAGTTCAGCAGTGCTCATCTGGAGACCATCAGCTTAACAGACAACTCAGAAAACTTCAGTGAACAGTGATGCCCACTGCTAACCGCTTCGTACACCCAAGGCACATCCCTGTCCCACACCGTCGGCTGCACCTGGGTCTTCGCTCAGAGCTGCAGCCCCTGCCTCCTACTTCGCCTCTGAGGCAGGGCCTCGCCAAGCCGCGGAGGGATGTCATTCTGCAAGAGCAGGTCCCCAAGCCAGCTCTAGGCGTGAGTCACAGCCACTTCAGAGAAAATACAACTGCAGTCCAAACGCTCGGGCAGCACTCCCCAAACTCTGTAACTGTGATGACACTGAGCAAGTATAAAGAAAACATGGAAGGTATGATTTTACTAAATCACAGCACAGTAGTACAACTTCTACTTTAAAAGTAATAATGTTGAGGACTAAAAACATTCGGAGTCACGCCACTGCAAAGCTTTAGCAAAGTCTCACATCCCTGACAACTGTCTGTTTTCCTCAAAGGAGCCGCTCTCCACCTCCAGCAGCCCAGCTCGTCTGGGACTCTTTGTCACCCCAAGGTACCCAACTCCTCGGGGCCCCTTGCTTGGTGTCCTGTTCCCCCCTGGCCTCCCCCACTCTGCCCAGTGCTCTTGCCCTGGAGAACAGCTTTGCCCTGTCCTGGCGTCAGCTCCAGCTGCAGCCCCCCTTGCTGGACCCCACTGCTGCCAGCTTCCACGCCCTCCAGCCAAGCGCCAAGCACCTCCTCCTGACGTCTGTGCTTCAGCTGGCAGCATCGTCCTGAACTCTCCCCTTGCCCTTGATAACTCCACCCTCAGCACCCCAATCAGAACCCAGAGTGCACTGTCCACGCAGCCTCTGCCAGGCCCTTTGCCCTCACTGACTCCAGACCCACTCCAGCCATCACCTCCCGAGCTCCAGGGGCCCCACCTGACCAGCCAGACCTGCAGCTCCTCACACGTCACCTCCCGTGGCCCCTCCTGTGGCACAGTGTATTGGGAGTGTCCCCCAAGGCTGCTGCCTGCAGCCCCCACACCCCTTCTTCACACCCTCCAGACCAACTCTGCCACAGCCCCATGCAGCCCAGCACTTCCTGCACGATGCACATCTTCCTCATGCCTGCGGCACCGCCCATGTCCCCCTTCTGACCAAACTCAGCTAGGCTTCCCCACCACCAGGGTAGCTCCTTGTCGTCCCCTACAGGCGGGGCCCAGAGGTGAAGGAGGGAGTGTTTAGCAGTAAAGCGTCATGAGGAAAAGAAGGACAAAGCTATCGTGACAAAATACCGCTGGGGTTGAGGTAAAAACGACTGAGGTGCTTCTTACACTAGTGCTTTACTTTTCTATAGAGCTGAACTTTTCAAAATAAAAGGCTAGGAGAAATAACATCAGATAAATAATGCTACAAAAGGCACACTGTGCTATTGTGCGGTGCCATTTACTGCTTCCATAGCTTTTTGTTTTCTACTCCCTTCTCCCTCCAACCTGTCTCTAGGACAGGGGCTAGTTTTAAATTAATCATGTCACTCTCAGGACCTAGCCAAGCAGATTTTCAATAAATATTGAAAGAGAAATGAATGTCTGTGCTAAGTGAAAAATAAACACAGAATGAATCCTCAATGCGCTGGCCAACACTGTAGCTTCTACACTGCACCATCACTTCTGTGGGGCTCTGGCAGCGGAACAGCGATCAGCTGCAGGCCCTGAATGATCCTCAGGGCTGGAAGCATGCAGAGACCAGGAAGGAGGAATTGTAGCTGCGAAGGATGGATGCTGAAAACCAACACAAAGAAAGCCAGGACGACAGGAAGATGTGAAGTTGGGAACTAAGTCCTCAGGGGTCGGGCAGTTGCCTCCAGCTAGGAAGATCTCCCTGAAGACTTCATCCTTCGTCTGAGTCCCATAAAGAGCAGACTGCACACACACAGGGATGCTCTCGCCCACTAATGCCACAGAATGTCCTCAATCACCACACCACTCCCAGCACTGTAAGGCCAAGGTCAAACAGCTTTTGGCCTAAGCCACAGTGGCCCACGGGTGGCTGAGGGCACTGGAGGCCTTGTAGATGAAGCAGTGATTTTTCCATCACGACACTGCTGAGATCTGCAACTGTGAGCCTGGAACAGCTGGGGAAAGGATCAGGAGAAAACCCAGCCCACCAGCAAAATTAACAGGAGCCTTTATTCTAGGTAAGGAAAATGTTTCCATGACAAACAAGAAGCCAGGCCTACATTAAGACATTTACTCCACCAACACAGCACAGCCAAAAAGTAGTCCATGGCCCGTGACTAGGGAGACACTGAAGCATGCCACAGAAGCAGACGCTCAGGACACAGGAAGCGCTGGGTCTCATCAAAGACAAGCTCATAATGAAAGGCCACGGACCACATGAAGAAACACCCACCACAAGGAAAAGTCACCCGGCACAGGAAAGGGAAGTGGATCTCAGGAACTTGAGAGGCTGTCACTGAAGGATATCGTAAGGTAGGGATTGTACATGTCTTAAAACATGACAGAAAAGACAACACTAGAAACCATAAGAGAAACATCATGATTTGGAAAGAGAGACAGAGAGGGAGAGAGAGACAGAAAGATAGAGACAGAGACACAGAGACAAGACAGAGACAGAGAAAAGAAACAAAAGCGAAGAGATTCTGAGGGACACAAGAGGCACCATCAAGCCAATGAACACCGGTGACATGGAGTTCCAGGGAAAGATGGGGACGAGAAAGGGCCAGGAGAACATCTGAAGAGATTACGGCTGAAAACATTCCAAATGTGATGAAAGAAGTTCTATACTCCCAAGCAACTCACTGAACTCTACGTGAGATAAACTAAACACAGCTCACAGAGAAATGCATTTATAATCAAACCATTTAGAGAGGAAGAAAAAGAGAGACTTGAAGATGGCTAGAGAAGAGTGGGCCTCTACTTATTCCTCAGTAACATGAAGAGCCGATTGCTCATCCTAAACCATGAAGGCCAAAGACATTAGGAGGACACCTGCAAAGTACGAAAAGAAAAAGGCGTAAAGGAGGAGTTCCGTATCTAGAAATGAGGCAGAAATGAAGACATTCCCTGACCAACAAATGCCACAGCAGCTTGTTACCGCCGGACCCGCTCACCAAAAAACACTGGATACTGGACGGCTACCAAAGCTCTGTGAAGAAATGGGTATGGCAGGCGATGCAACTGTGTAGGCGGCAGCCCTCACCAGTGTATATTCGGTGTACACGTCTATGCTTTATTTCTTACATAATTCAAATGACAAATGAAAAGAATCATAAATCTGCATCTCTGGGCACCCAATGTATAAAGATCTAATGTGTGACAGTAATGTAAAAGAGATGTAACTGTAGAGAGACAGTTTTATATAATTAAGGATAAACTGTTATCAATTTAAACCAGATTACTGTAAATTTATGATGTTAAGTATAATGCCTACAGTAAATACAAAGCAAATAGCTATAAAATACACAGCAGGAAATAAGGAAGTAAAAATGGCTCATGTTAAAAAGAAAAATCAACTAACCATAAGATGGCAGTTATGGAGGAAATGGAAGACAAAAAGGTACAAGATAAAAAAAACAGCAAAATGGCAAAAGTCATTCCCTATCATAACCACATTAAATGTAATATATTAAATGCTCTGTCAAAAGGCAGAGGTTGGGCCGGTGAGATGGCTCAGCAGCATAAGCGCCTGCCTGGCAAGCACGAGGTCCTGAGTTTGACCCCTGGTACCCACATTAAAAAAAAAAAAAAAAAAAAGGCAGAGGTTAGCAGAATAGACATTTTTTTTTTCGTGGGTACCGGGGGTCGACCTCAAGACCTTGCGCACCAGCAGGCCCCCGTGCCGCTGAGCAGTATCACCGGCCCTTTTTTCGTATGTAGGATCCGGGAGTCGAACTCGGGTCCTCGCGCTTGCCAGGCAGGCGCTTATGCCGCTGAACTATCTCACCGGCCCCAGAATAGACTTCTAAAAACCAACAGCACACAATCTAACTATGCTGTCTACAAAAGACTTGCTGGAAACCCAAAGATGCAGAGAAGCACTGAAAAAGGCATCCCTTTGCAAATGTGACTGCCCAAGCTGGCAACTGCACCAGGAGCAGGTAAAACACACTTCAAGGCAAAACTGTTTGAAAGGACAAAGGATGATGCCGTAACCAATTCATCGAGAAGATACAACAATTACACACATATACTAGCCTAACAGCAAAATGGCCAAATAACATGAATCATACATTGACAGAATTAAAGGGAAAAACAGTTTTACAGTAACAGCTGAAGATTAAAATAGATAGAACATCCAGAAAAAACATCAACAGGGAGATAAAGGATTAAACCACACTATATGCCAACAAACCTAACAGCCGTACAGACAGCCCACCCATCACAGAATACAAATCCTCCTAAAGCGCACCAGAAAATTACTCAGGGCAGAACGAATGTATACTAGGTCACAAAAACATCTTAAGACATTTTAAATGATTAACATCATAACAAGTATCTTCTCTAATCACACTGCAATAAAACTAAAAATTAAAAAAAATCTAGAAAACTCACAACACGCTTTTAACCAATGGAAAAGAACACAAAGCAAGTTGGACAATTCCTAGAGACAAATGAAAATACAGTATTTCAAAACCTGTGGGATTCAGTGAAAGCCATACTCAGAAATTTATAGCTATAACCACCTATATTTTAAAAAGAAGAATGATCCCAAATCAATAGGCTTGAGGAACTAGGAAAACCAGTGGGGAAAAAAAAAAAAAAAAGAAAAGCTAGCAGAGGGAATAAAATAATTAAAGTCAGACTAAAGATAAATGAAATAGAGAATAAAAAAACAAAAGAGACTCTAACAAAAGCAAAAGTTGAGCTGGCCAAACCTTAAGCTAGAACGACAAAGGGGGAAGGGACACAGAGAGACAACATAAAGTCAGTAATGTAAGTGGAAGCCGGGTGTGGTGGCACACGTCTGTAATCCCAGCACTTGGGAGGCTGAGGCAGGAGGATCACAGAGAGTTCGAGGCCAGCTTACGCTAGATAGTAAGTTTAAGGCTAGCCTGGACTGCATAGCAAGCCCCTGTCTTAAAACAAAATAAACAAATTAAAAAAATAAAGTGGAAACATTACTACTGACATTAAAGAAATTTTTAACAAGAGGCTATTAGGAACAACTGTACCTTGACAAATTAGGTAACTGAGGCGAAATCTACAAATTGCCAGAAACACACAAATGACCTAAATTGACTCAATAAGAAATAGAAAATCACAACAGATCTTAAGGAGATTAAAAATAAAGTAAAAGTAAAGAGACTAATTAAATCCATAATCAAAACCTCCCAAGAAAGAAAAGTGCAGGGTTAGATGATTCACAGGTAAATTCCAAGATAATTCTAGTAAGATGAATACCAATTCTTCTTAAACTCTCCCAAATATAGAAGAGACAATTCTTAACTCATCCTACCAAGCCAACTCTAATGTCAAAGCCAGGCACTCATCACAAAAAGAAAATTACAGACTAATGTCTTCTATGAATACGGATGCAAAAATCTCAATAAACTGGTAGCAAACTGAATCCAACAACATATTTAAGGATTATACAAATCTAGTAGGATTTATCCCAGGAATGCAACAGTGATTCAGCCTAAAAAAATTCATCAATGTAATCTGCCAAATTAATAGAACGAAGAGGAAAGAAGCATATTGATTATCTCGATACAAAAAAGTCACTTTAAAAAAATTCAATATAGTTTCATGATGAAACACTCAGAACACTAAGAATAGAAGGGAACTCCTCAATATAATGAAGGAAATTTATGGGAAAATTCACGGCTAACAACACAGTCAATGGTGAAAACTGAAAGCTTTTCCCCATGATCACGAAAGAGATAAACACTGTACTAGAAGTTCTAGCCAGAGCAGTTAGATAAGTAAAAGAAATAAAAGACATCCAAATGGGAGAGAAAGAAATAAAGCTGTACCATTTCTAGATGATCTGATTCCTTTTATTACAAAAAGCCGAAGAACCCACGAGAAAGCTACTAGAAGTAATAAATAAGTTCAGAAGTGTTTCAGGTATAAAATCAATACACACAAAGCAGTTGTATTTATGTACACTATAAATAGGCTACTTGAAAAAAGTACGTTTAAAAAATAATTCCATTCACACTGACGTCTAAAAGAATAAAATGCCTCAGAATATATTTTGCCCAGAAAAATGTATTTACTGAACACTTGTACACTGAAAACTATAAGACACTAGTGAGAGAAAACAGAGACCTAAAAACATGGAAAAACATGCCATTTACGAATTGAAGACTTAATGCTGTTAAGATGTTAATGCCACCAAGGCCATCCCAGAGTCAATACCCTTTCCACCCAATTCCAACACGCTTTATGCAGAAATGAGAAATCCAGTCTTCAAACTGATGTGGCCTTGCAGGGCGGCGGGCCTCCGACCCGGGCTCTCACGCGTCTCGAGGGGCCTCTGACCGAGTGAGGCTGTCCACAGAAGGTGAGTTTGAATAACCGGCTGAGCACGTTACTGTACCAAGGAGGTCAAATGACAGCTTACGGCTGGCTTGGAAAAGGTTTAAAGTTGAGATACAAATCATGTGCCCTAAGAGTCACCCTGTACAGCTCAGCGTGCTTTTGTTCCCCTCACCGCTGAGTGATTCCAGAACATTCTCCTCAACCCCAGGACACCTAGCAGTCAGGCACTGCTTGTGTCCACCTTCCTGCCTCCTACTTTCCTTTTTTTTTCTTTTTGGCCACAGTAGGTATTGAACCCAAGGCCTGCCTTCACACCGACCCACTGAACTATATCCCCGGTTCTTCTTTTTTTTTTTTAGACAAGATCTTGCTAAACCGTGCAGCTCTCAACCTTGAGATCCTGCTGCCTCAGCCTCCCAGAGTGCTGGGGCTACAGGCTTATACCACCATGACCATGCCCAGCTACAGTGTCTTGGTATACACTTTGCTAAGTGGTAGCGTTTTCTCTCTAAATAGCAGAGGTTCTAACTCCTCAATTTAGTGTCCTTTGAACCAGTGAAAATCAAATGTCACAAGCTGCTTTGTCTGTATACTTCTTTTCATTTATTATCACAAATTGCTAAAAATGTGCAAAAGCGTTTGGGTAATGATACTTATAGGCTTTGAAGAAATCACAGTCCATCGCTGGGGTAACTTTAATAATCCTTCTGGTTACCTTGTGGCTGTGCTCAAGTTAAAATTCCTCAGTTAAAATTATGTTAAAGGCACTAAGTCCGAGTGTGAATATGGCTTTGGTTAAATATACAGAAAGCTAAACCTTCTCACTGAGAAAACAGTAAATACATTTAACTGGTAAAATTAGTTAAGGAAAGCTGTGATCCCTTGTTAAACTGAAACATAATGCCAACATTAAAGCATTTCTTCCTATTTTAAACCCATTTGGAAGTTAATATTTTAATCTGAATTTCTTTAAATCCAATCAGGGGAACCAAGCTGATTCGAGCTAAGGGAAAATTAAACCTTATCATTCTTAACAGGAATCAGTGGGGCAGGAAGCCAGTACAATGTTTCTATTAAAATACAAAAATACTAGCAAACTTCTCCAGATGGAGGTATAACTACATTTTAAAAATACTAAGTCAACATAAAATAAAACATGACAGGGCACACTAAGCATCAGCACAGCCAGACGTCCATCTGGAGTCGTAGCGCTCACACACGGTGCAGGACCGTTTCAAGCTGTCTAGGCCCAGGCCAGGGAGCCTGTCTTCCTGGACCCTGGAATCAGAACCCTCCAAGCTGTCCGGAGGCTTTCAACCTCCCTGCACGAACTCTGAGAAGACAGGCCAAGCAGTCACCAAGTGACTGTAAGTTCCTTGGTGATTTATATGTCTCTCTTACAATGTGAGCGGACCCAACCTCACACAGGAAATATTTACTGCATTATATAACTGACCTCAACAACAAGGACAACACTCTGCCTCCCACCCCTCACCCCGTGACAGCAAAGGCACAGCAGGATCAGGCGAATCATCCCAAGTCCTGTCCGCTCGGCCACTGGAAGATGCTCCTGCCTCTTCCACTTCCCTACCACTGTCTCCAGCAACTCAGGTGATAGAGCAGGCGCTAGGAGTATTCAGCAGAGGTTGAAACCGATCAACTCAAGGAAATCTTGTCAAAAATACTAAAGATCCACCTCGACATAAACACCCTTTCTGGTTGCAGAAATTTTCCTTACACACAAGAAAAACAGTCACCTGTCTCTCCGATCCTGGACTCCGAGGACTCCGGAGCAGGACACGGTGCAGACTCCCCTGGTGCAAGGCCACCTGCCACCTCGCCACCTGTGTTCCTGGTCTTCACAGGTGACAACAGCCACACTTGACCCAGCACTGATACCGGACACCCCGAGGAAGACGCAGCAAGGCCGCCAGCACTGGTAAGTGAGCGAGCCCTCAGCACACACAGGCCAGCACCTGGCCCCTTGACTGATGCGCCTGTGGTCCCCGAGGTGTGCTATCTCCTCGTCACCACCCGCAGGGGTGGAGGTGCTTCTGTCCAAACCAGAGCCGAGGGTCTTGATGTGCTGGTGAGCTGAGAAGACTTCCGTCAACCACTCACTGAAATCACCACCACCCACCCACCACCCGCCCACGCTGCTACCCCTCTCTCCACGCAGACATCACCAAAGAATCTCCCACACCCAAGAGGTCACTTACCTCCTCAACTATACCATCCATCGCACCAAGAAAACACAAGATGCACAACAACAAAACTCTGGGGGCGTCATTCAGCGGCCACCGGTCTGGTACCCAGCACTGCACCCCCCCACACACACACCCAGAACAGTGCTGATCAAGGTTAGATGACAACTCTACTTAATCTGCTTAGACAGCGTGACGCGAAGTATTGAGTAGACTGAGTACTGAGCAGACTGCACAAGCATGGGACCCTAAGAGCAGCATGGGAGGTGGAGAGGACCAGCACCTGGACAAGCACCAAAGAGGGCTGCAAAATCAAGCTTCCCTCTCAATACTTAGCAAGTAGCTCTCTAATCAGAAAATATGCACTGCTAACACAGAAGGCGAGAGATACTTAAAAGTAAGGAACAGCCCAGATATCACCTGGAAGGTTTTACACTACCTTCAGAGACACCAGTGGTGCTCAGGTAGGGCAGACCCCGCTGCCCAGCAAGATCTTCTGGTTGTCACAAGGAGGGGCATGCTTGGCACTTGGCAAGTGAGGCTGCTCTGCTGCACACTGAGCACCGATGTCCCCACCTGAAGAGTCGTCTGGCCCAATGTGCCAGCCATGCCAAGGCTGGGAAACCCCGAGAAATACAGTCCACAGCCAGAAACATGGTTTTCATTTTACAGGGAGTGGAACATAAGTCACTAAGTGCTACCATGTTTAGGTGCAGCACTGAAGATTACAAAATAATTAAAGGGGTACTCTGGAGGATTATCCAGAGTATGATTTGTTTAAAGAACTGTGTATAAAGACTGGACGTGGTGGCACATGCCTGTAATGCCAACACTTGGAAGGCTGAGGCAGGAGGATCACTGGTAGTTCGAAGCCAGCTTGGGCTACAAAGTGAGTTCAATGCCAACCTGAACTGCATAGTGAAATCCTGTCTCAAAAAAGACCAAAAAAAAAAAAAAGAAAAAAAGAAAAAAAATGTACTGTGTATAAAGCAACATTGTGAAAGGAAAAAAAAAAACCTGACACTGTTTGTTATGGCTTGTACATAGATGTTCCTCCAAAGCCTCATGTACCCATAGGTGTGGCTTTTCGGAGATGGTTGAATCTAGGGTGTGTGAATACGGATTAAGGGTGTGATAACTAAATTAGTCCACTGCTTGGTGTAGCATAATTCTGGGAGTAGATAATGGAAGCCTCTCCACAGGTGTGGGTGGCACCAACCAATAGGCTTGTAGCCTGGATGGGATAAAAGGAAAAGGGAGGCTCACTGTTCTCCACTTCCTGCTGCTTCCTGCCTGCGATGCCATGGACTGTTTCTCCTCTGTGATGACCCTCTGCCATGTGCCCCTCCGCCTTGGAGCCAGCTGACTATGGACTGAAACCTCTACAAACTGTGAGCCACAATAAACCTTTTATCCTTTAACTTGTGGGTATCAGGTATTTTGTCCCAGCAATGAGAAAAATAACTAAGACACTCCTAGATCAACAGGGTTTATCTAGTTTCACAAAGTAAGCTTTAAAAAGAACATTTCTTCTCTATAAAATGAGTGAGGACACAAGTTTGATATCAAAGCCCTGAACAATGTGTGTGTTCTCCAACAGTCATGTGATTAATCCACCCACTAAAATGCCAGGCTATCAAAAATACACGCATACAAACACGAGGGAAGGGCAAGCCCTCTGTCAACTGAAAAAACAAACACTTTTAATTCATGCCGTCTGCTCAGTCTATAAGAATGTGGCTTTTAAAGACGCATCAAAAGCAGTATCTAAGAACCAGAGGTTAAAAAGGAAAGAAAAACAACAAGGAATGTGAAAGTCAGGAAAGAATTTGTCAGATTAGCGTCAGGGAGCTCTTCCAGAAGAGGATGACAATGACGCCTTCAGCAGCTCAGCAGCTCACGTGGCTGCCAGAGATGACTTGGTCCATTTTCACCTTTTCTGGTCACCACTGCCAGCACCAGAGGTGGGGCCAGGGGAAGGCAGCTGCAAGATTCCTGCAAGGATCACAGCTCTACTCTCCTCTTCCTTCCTCATTTACCAAGACTTCGGGTATGAGTTTAAATCTGCACAGCATAAACTCTCCAGAGTACTAAAACAGACTTGACAGTGAAAACTTAGCTTGTGGGCAGTTTTTAGAATTTCTCCTAGAACATCTCAATCACCATAGTTGTTTTTAAAATTTAAGTAGGATCCACAACAAAACACCTCACCCAACATCATTATTTTTCATATAAGTGATAATTACCAGTTTAAAAGCCAGAAAGTCATCAACCCAGGAACTCTGTAGATGAGAGCTAAAGATGATCTTTCAAAGACTTAGCCAAGAATATCATGGTTTTAGAAAAATAACTTCAAGTGTATGTGATTTATTAACTGCAATACTCCTTCAACCCAAAGCCCTGCTTAAAAGATTTGTTTTCTGCTATTCTTTTAAATTGCCCTGGACTTCATCAATAGGCCCAGCTGTTAAATTTGGGAGCAGTGACGACAATCCCTGGGCAACAACTTGCCTTCTGTAGCCACCAGAGAAAGCTGACAAAGCCAAGTCCCCTCAAACCCACTGCAAAGCCGGACAGAAACAAAATAAATACATTGCATTCATCTTAAAGAAAACCAGAATTCTACTCCATGATGGATCCTGCTTGGTAAAAGAAGCCAAAACTGTGAACAGAGTGAGCAAGGAGAGGGAGCTAGCATCACAGGTTTCTGAAAACGAGAAGCCGTCCGCACAAGTCCACAGCGTGCAGCGGGGAAAATAGCTCCACGTCCCGCAGAGCTCAGGCCACTGGGAAACAGACTGACAGACTGACAGTGGCCAGACTTTAAGAACTAAGCGCTGCTGGACATAAGCCTGTGGAACTAATGTGCAGCTTTTACTTCCTTGATGTAAGCAATTTTAAGTTACATATGTACTTCTGAACCACACTGTCTCTTACAGTGGTGGTTTTTCTTGGATCCCAGAAAGTATCAACTGAACTTTATCACAGTGTTGAAGATTGGTCTCTAAACCCCTCAGTTCTGTCTGTGCTTCCAAAATTAAGACTTCCTTCTGTGCCAGCACCTGGGGGCAGGTGACTGCCACCAGCCTAATTTGGGCAAGCAACTCCAAACATGTGCTAGAGACTCCGTCCTTCCCAGTGATGACCAAACAGTGACCCTGCAGCAAAACTTTGCCTGTTTTGGGCCCATGACCATTAATAAAATTTAAAAATCTAGGCTATGGTCTCATAGTTCTTATTACTCTTTTCAATATACCACTGCACCCCCCCCCCCAGTTTTTTTAGTTTCTTTTTCATTTTAGACAGCATCTCACTGTGTAATTCACCCTGGCCTTGAACTCACCACGTAGCCCAGGCTGGCCTCAAAATTGCAGCGATCCTCCTGCCTCAACCTCCCAAGTGCTAGGATTACAGGAGTGCACCATCATGCCTGGCTCCCCCCTTTTTAAAACATGACTTAAAAAATATTTTTAATGTACTTTAACTTCAAATTTCAAAATCAATTTTGGATTATAATTTTTAAATTAACTCTTCAGGGCAGAAATCCATACCCACAGAAGAACTGTTCACTAAACCCTCAAGTTTCAATTTAATTTAATTAAGTGAAAAGCTTTTCATGAAAAACAATCTATCCTACTAACGGAAAATATTTAAAGTTACTACAGAAATGTACCTCTTAAACAACTTTACTGATGCCAAAATTAACCCCAAAATTTTGAAAGAAAAGAACACCATGACGTTACAATAATCCTGATGCCCTTTCAGCTACAAATGTTCACGTAAAAATTATTTTTTGCCCAAGTGAACAGTCATGACAAACCTAAGAAATCAGGCCAGGTTTATGTTCCCTTTCCCTCTGTCCTAAGACTTCAATTTCCACCTTTTATGGAAAGGAAATAAACAACTCGCTTCCTGTTCAATCACTAGCTTACAGCCGGGCTTTTACACATCACAGAACCCAACCCGCCTCCTCCTTCGCTTCTCTCAAACATCTCTTATCTTAATTTAAACTTGTTGAAATATGACACCATTTTACCACATTAACGTTTTCCTATGAAATGTACTTATTTCAACATTAAGAAAGCAAGAAGCGTTAAGTTGTCCAGTTGTTTCTTATTCCTAAAATATCCGAACTAAATTATTTATATAACAAAGAACATCCTTGCTAAACTTGTAAAAGATTTAAGTTTAAAGGGAACAGCTCCATAATTTTGTTCTTACTGTCGTACGCTACTAGAAAAGGGGCTCCCACAGCCACCCCTTTCTATTTTAATGACATTAAAACGTAAAACAGCTAAAATGGCAATCAATGAAAAGGATTAACCCTTCTTAAAAGCTAAATATTACTTTAACCTTGTATTTTCTTTAAAGATGGGATGCCTTAGCAAAACCGAAGTGGACGGATTCTTTTGTGCTTGAATGAACAACAAGGAAGCAGGCTCAGCCTCTGGGAGAAGCCTCGCCGCTGCGCAGGGCTGTGATGTGCCGGGAGATCGGGCTCCACGGTGACACTCGAGGAAAGGCCTGTTCGCGTCTGGACTCTGCATTCCTCGAGAACAATTCATGGCAATAACTAACTTTGCAGAGGAGCCACATGAAAGCTGGGGCCAATGAATGAGGGTCATCTGCTCTTTATCACAAGGGTAAACCTCATCCTGGCCAGTTTCTAACCTTTTAACCCTGTGAATTCCTAATTTACACATGAATAATGGAATTCTTGCCTAGAGTACAACTTTCAGCTTCTAGTTCCTAAGTTTAGAGACCAAGACATGATTGCCTAGGTGTTAAAAACCTACAGCTTGCAGATTAAAGTTTTAGATTTCAGGTACTGTGCTGTTACATTCTGAACCAAAAGATGTGCTTGCTTACCTCTCTAAAAAAATAAAAGCACATACTTTAGCCTGCTGTTATCAATGATTAGGAGAACTAGCTTTTTAAAACCCCACACCAGAATGTCCACTTAACGCCTATTCTCTTCCTGTTTACGCCAGATAACATCTTTACCCTGAAGACAGGAAAAAGAGCTTGGAGCCTCCATGGCGGGACACCTCCCCTCACTCTGAGCCAGCTGTGTCAACTGGGAATCTCAGAAACTTCGTATTTCTAAAAAAAGAAATCCAAGTCCTCTATACATTTCTTAGTTTAAATCAGTAACACTGACTGGGTTTTCCTGGCACAAGACCCCCTCACGGCTAAATAAAATGTGCGCAGTTAGTATTTAATTGCAAAGCAACGTTCCAGAGTTTCACTGGAAAGTATGAAAACTACTTCACCACGACACACATCAAAATGACTTCCATCTAATTAAGCATTTATCATAAGTTTTCATAAACACGAAAATCCAAGAATTTTTTTTTAAAGCTAGTACTTTTGTGTGTGTGTGCTGGCTCTTGTGCATGCTAAGCACACTCTCAATGAGCTATCATGTTTGCTTGGCAAACCTATCACACACCTTTCAGGCTTTATGTATGAAAATCGGAAAGCTCTGTGTGCTTTCAAAAGTGTTTCAGCAAGCCTGAGGATTCTTCTCGGGAGGTCCCGGAAACAACATGTGCCGTGACAAATGCTTCATCTTTTCAAGCCTGCCCGTCCCATCCCCCTTCCCTGCCCTCCCGTAGCCCCTCCCCCCAGGGTCCTGGAAGTTACAGTTCCCAGCAGAAAACACTAGGCTCCACCAGCCTGGAAAAGTGTAAGGAAAAGCTGGAACCCTAAAGAGCAACTTCACATTGGACAAAAATTAAATGAACAGAACTTAAAGATTAAAAGCACACTGTCCTGAAAAAAGTACTGGGCAGGAAAGCCACCATTGAATGGAAAACGTGATTATTAGCCAATGATTACAGCAGCAAGAAAAAAAAAAGAGAGTTTTCCTAGGAATCCTCTCCAGTTTATGCCTTCTTTGGCAAGGATGGGGCTACATTTGGAAATTTCTCTGGTATCTCTGCTTGCAATTTATCTTCTCCAATTAATCACTGAACAAATGAAACAAATTACTAACATAAGGGTGGCATAATTATGGCCATGAACTGTTACAATAAAGTCACTGGGGAGCCAATAGCCTAAGTTTCAATTGTATATAACTTAAAGAAACTGTTTCTTAAAGATCTTGCCTTTTTATCTCAAGTACTCCCTTTTCCTGTTTTTCATGCCTTGATCAATTTGTCCGGATAGTGCAAAATCTATCTTTTGTGAATTAACAAAAGCATGCAGTTAGGATGCCTAGAAAGCCACTTTAAGATACAGTTTGTTTTGTCTGTCGACATCTAAGTAACCTACCAGCACCGGGGTGCAGTGTGCGACCCCTTGAGAGATGCACCCTCAGCGGGAGCCAGGGGCTCCTCACCTGACCCCCACCCAGCCACCTATTCACGGCGCCTGGACAGGTTGTTAGCACAAGGGAATCACTGGACAGCAAACTTACATGACAAGTTGGGGAAGATGAGCAGATCTGGTTTAAGTCCCTTAGGCATAATATGGAGAGGGCCTTAATCTTGCTCTCTCCCAGCAGGAAAAGGCTGGAGAGTGGGTGACCAAGGCCCTCTCCCACAATCAGAAAGCAACCTGGGTGACCTAAAAGCAGCCAGAGAAATGGGAGGCTGGGCTCAGAGAAAGACTTACGCCCAGGGTCCTCTACAAAGCAGAAGGATGTATGTGTGACTGCTTTCGTGACTGATTTCCAAAAGATGAGACTGTAGAACAACTGCTGTTGCGTTAGCCAAGCCTCTTTCCAGGGTGTGACCTGAACTTTGTGTGAAGCCGCCCCTACAGGTTTTGTTTTGCTTCGTTTTCCAAATTCCATTTGACTTCTGTCTCACCCATCTCACTTTATGTATGTCAATTACTATCCCAAGAAAATTCTTAACGTGTGTGATTTTACAGTTATGATATTCATAAATCAAGAAATCACCAAATGTTGCAATGGAAAATGTTGTAACCAATATTGCCACACTTACTTGATAAGGTGAGATGTGCTTTTTGGCTCAGGATGGCTCCGTATTTGTTCACTGCCAAGCACTGGTAAAATCCTTCATCAGACTGGGCTCCCCGCCTGCCTTCCACCTCGCTGATGTACAAAGAGCCGTTAGAAAGAACCTGGACCCGTTTATTTTCAGACACTTTTGCTCCATTTTTCAACCACATGATCTTAATAGGAACTTCTCCGTGAGCCTGGCAATCTAAGAAGACCGGGTCCTTTCTTGTGACAGTTACATCCTGTGGTTCTCTTATAAAAAACAGTTCGCTAAAGCACCACACACCTACAGGAAGAAAAGGAGAAAGGTATATCCAGAATTACAGGTGTAAAATTATTTAACACGCAAATGTAAAACATTCAGGGTGAAGGAGGAGACTAACCGTCTGTGTTACTTAACTTACAAAAGTTTCAGCAAGCCTTTTCAACAAGAGAAGTCACCTTTTATCACATCCACACTAAAGGCAGAGTTTAAACAACAACTATCACTTGTAAGAATTCTCAAGTTCCTTGCTAGTTTCAAAATCTTCACGAAATCTCATGAGCACAGGCTGTCTGCTACTTTTACAAGCTTGTCAAAAAGATCTTGAACAGAGTAAGTCGTAAAAGTCTAATTTTACAAGAAATCATTAGCAAAACTCCAACTCTGTGAACAAGCAAGTTACTTCCTCCTGCCTTGAAGTGTTTCTGGAACCCTTGGCACCTACTTCTTTGGAAAGTGTGGTTATCTTTTGTGACAAATTACAAGTTTGCATTTTTCTATCTGCCCTTTTACAGCTGGGATTCTAGCTCCTCTCCTTGAAAGAGATCCATTTACTTAATTTCTGCAGGGCCAGCTAGGTATTTAAAGGGCAAACAATAGACTCTGAAAAGTTGGTAACTCTTGCAGCTTGTACTCAGTGGGCGATCGGGGCCATCGGATTAGGAAACTTTTATTTCACTTTTTTAGAACTACCAACTGTTGGAAAAAATGCGTGCCTAATCGGTCCTTACTGTCTAACAGGGATAAGAGATTGCTTAATCAACCAATACACATTTTTATCAGAACAGAGGAAACGCTTTAACCTAAGCACATACATCGCCCTGGCTCCCGCCAGGATAAAGGATCTGATGACAACCGATGCAGGCTCGGTCCCGAGCTTGGAGCAGAGCCGGGAAGCCCTGCCTCGATGGGCCCTGGAGAGCCAGGCTTGGGGGGGGCGGTGTCCTCACCCAGCAGTGATGAACCCACAACTACAAATCCCCAGGAACGGCTTGTTTCGGATCCCCAGGACCCCGGGACGCGAGCCGCAGCCCCGCGGGCCGCACCTGACTGTGGTCCTTTCAGCGTGTGGCCGGCGCGGGCGACGCGCAAATACACGCGGGAACCACGCCGGAGCCAGGGACAAAGTGGGTTTCTCCGAGTTTGTGCACGACCCGCCACGCACCCCGGGCTCTGCGCGCCCCGGCACCCGCACTCCGCGCCCTCCAGCGCCCGCCCCGCCCCAGCACCCCGGCCCCGCACCCCGCGCCCCGCCGCGGAGGCGCCCCCTCCCCGGGGGCCCCCGCCCGCCCCAGCGCCGCCGCCACGTGCGGCCGCTCCGCCGAGGGACAATGGCCGCGGGGCCGGCGCGCGCGGGCCGGGACGGGCGAGGGAGGACGCGCACCTGGGCCGGCGCCGAGCAGCGGCAGCAGCGGCAGCAGCAGCAGCAGCGCGCGCATCCCCGGCGGCCGCGCGGACGGCGCCATCAGCGGGTCCTGGCGGGCATGGCCGGGACGGCCGGGCCGGACGGGACCGGGACCGGGACCGGGCCGGGCGGGACCCGGACCGACGCGACCTGGACCAGGGCGGGCCGCGCAGGCGGCGGGCGCGGGGCCGCGGCGTGGACGGAGCCCGCGGTGCGGACGACGGCAGGGGCGGCGTGGACGGCGGCGGAGGCGGCGCCGAGTGGACAGGCGGGGACTACTTTCCGGGCGCGGAGGGACACGGGGCGGGGCAAGGGCCGAGGGCCGGACGAGCCGCCCGGTCCGCCGGCGCCGTCTACACCGCCCTGCACCGCGGGCCCTGCCCGTGCCCGCGGGGGGGAGGGACGAGGGCCCCAGAGGAGGGCCGGGCGTGGGGACCCCGGACGGGGACCAGAGGTGGGGTCAGGGGCTGGGGACCCCAGGCACCCGCGTCCCCAGGTGGGGGGGCAGTGCAGCGCCGTCGCCACGCAGAGGCGACCCCCGGCTCTGGTTCTGCAAGCCTGAGGTGGGGACCCCGCTCTGACGAGCATCTCGACCTCAGGAAGGACAGCGATGGGAATCTGCCCCCGGCGGCTGCGGACAGCGAAGGGTGAGAGGAGCCGGGCGCGCTCGCGCGTGGAAACCGAGGCTGCCGCGCGGCCGGGCCGGGCTGGACGCTCGCTGTCCTGGAGACGCGGCTCCGTCTCTGAGGCACGCTCTGCCCCGGCGGGGTCCAGAAGGCCCCCTGAGCAGGGCGGCGAACGCACGTGTGAACGTCTACTGGGGTTTCAGCCTAACTGCACGTAGAACGGCGGCGCCCTTGGCCTTGTTGCTTCCAGTTTAGATGAGGTGGAACTATTTCTAAGCACAGCGTAAAGGTTCATGGAAAGGGAAGCCTGTTCGTGCAGTAAAATGAAGGGTTCCAAAGATGTTTTAACCTGGTCATTCAGGTTTACACACATGCTGTTCTTCACTGTTTCGCTTCTTCTCCCCCTTGACTCCTTTCAGTTGACCATAAGTGCGCATGTTTCCTGGATCAGAATCGCTAATAAGGTGCTTCTGTGCTTTCTTTCTTGAATGAACCAGAAGAATAAGAGCCGGAGGAAGAGAGAACCTAAAAGGCAGGGAGAGCTGGGTTTAAAAAACCGCCGCTTTGTCTTTTCTGTAACGTTTTCATTAGTCATGGGAGCCTTTGACTCTTATGTGATGGCTTCGGACCTTGAGTTAGTTACCTTGGGAAAGAATCTTTGCACTGCGTCCACATGGTGTGAGAAAATGTGACGAGGGTAAGCAACCTGCAGGGAGCTTTTCTGATGGACGATTACAGCAAGGGACTCACTGACGATGTAATTGCACCACAGTACACAAAACTCATAGCACAGCCAAAGCTTTTGTAAATGCTCACTTGCTTGTTGCTCACAATAACCTAGAGAGCTGAGTAGAGATACTAGTTATCTCTCCATTTTAGCTTGAGGAAACAGACTTACCCAAGGCCACTGGTTAGTAGTGGAAACTGAACCAGAATTCGTGCCTTCTGATTTCTACTATCTGACCCTCTCTGCCTTTAATTTAAGCCACTTTCTTTCTTTCTTCCTTTCTTCCTTTTTCTTTCTTTCTTTTTCCTTTTTTCTTCTTAACATCCATCATTGGCTTCAGAGTTTACAGCACACGTCTTTGAATAACAGCATCTCTTCTCACACACTTAGATTCCCTCTCCCGTGAGGCTTCTCTTCCCTTGTGAGCTAGGTGGGTAACTGTTGCAGAGTTCTGATCTAGTCCTTCTCGGTGCCATCATTTCCTCCAGCACTGCATTTTGAGTGCAGTTTTAAGAGCCTGGGTTTTGGTTTCTAGTAGACTACAGTTCAGATTTCAGTGCTGCATAAACAAGTTATTCGTGCTTTCAAATCTAGTCTATTTAATGAGAATGAGTGTGATACCACTGGGCTGTGTGATGTAACCTGATGCCTGGCACATAGCTCTGTGCAAAATTGCCATTATTATTTAGTAAGTAGAAGTTCCCAACAGTGACGAATCTTTGTACTTTCAAGGTGGGCTTGATGTTGAACAATTCAGCTTTTTAAAAGTCAAATCTGACATATTTGTTTGGTTACTGTGCTGCTAGGGCTGTGAAGGACTTCTTGCAGTGGTTCCTAAGCAGTTCTGAAGGAGGTAAGAAGTGTAAGGGTGTCTAACCTCCAAAGCTACGGCCTAAGAGGGCAAAGCTCACCAAGATGATCAGCAGCCTAGGCCCATTTTTGCTTCCATATACTTTTTTTAAAGAAAAAAAAAAACAATAAAAACGATGGTACAGAATTTCAAAACAAGATTGTAGGGGAGTAACAATGGTTAGTACATTGCATATTGTTATCTTCAAAGTAGTCACTCAGATTACAAGATACAGGCATGAAAAATTGATCAAACAATATAGGTACAAGCCTTTTCACTGAACTAATAGAAATTACTGTAACTATCTTATCTTGTGTGTGTATATACATATATTTTTTTCCTTTTCCCTTCCTTTTCTCCCTTCCCCATCCCAGTTTCTCTTTCCTTCTGAACAGTTTCTTCCCATTTTACAATATCTATTGTACATTTTGGATCTTATTTACTCTTTCAGCTTCTTACATGAGGGAGACAATACGATGTTTACACATGCGAGTCTGATTTATTTCACTGAGTATGGTCTCAAGTTGCATCCATTTCCCTATAAATGTCTCAAGTTTATCCTTCTTTGTAGCTGAGTAGTACTCTATTGTATAAAAAGACCACATCTTTTTTATCCATTCCTCAGTTGATGGGCATTTGGGTTGTTTCCAAGATCTAGCTATTACAAATTGTGCTGCTATAAACATGGGTGCACATATACCACTGTGGTATGATGTTTTTAATTCTTCGGGGAATATACCCATAAGGGGAATAGCTGGGTCAAATGGGATCTGTAATCCTAGTTTTTTGAGGAATCTCCACACTGATTTCCACAGTGGTTGCACCAGTCTACATTCCCACCAAGAGTGGAGAAGGGTTCCTTTTTCCTCACAGCCCCTCCAGCATTTGTTATTGGTTGATTTCTTGATGGTAGTCATTTTTACTGGGATGAGATGGAATCTCAGTGTTGTTTTAATTTGCATCTCTCAAATGACCAATGATGTTGAACATTTTTTCATATATTTATTTGCTATTTGTATTTCTTCATCCGAGAAGTGTGTATTCAGATGCCCATTTTTGGATTGTGTCTTTGAATTTGGGGGATCTGATTTTTTTCAATTCTTTATATATTCTAGATAGAAGTCCTTTGTGTGAGGGATAGTTGGCTAAAATTTTGCCCACTCTGTTGGTTGTCTTTCCACTCTGTTGGTGATTTCTTTTGATGTGCAAAAGCTTTTTAATAAGATGAGATCCCAGTTATTGATTCTTTGAAGTACTTCCCATGCAGTTTGGGTTTTGTTCATGAACTCTCTGCCTACCCCTATGTCTTCAAGATTTCTACCTACTTTGTTTTCCAGTAGGTTTAGTATTTCTGTTTTAATATTTAGATCTTTGATCTATTTTTACTTTAGTGCATGGCGATAAACATGGGTCTAGTTTTAGTCTTCTGCATGTGGAGAGCCAGTTTTTCCAGCACCATTTATTAAAGAGGCTATCTTTCTTTCAGTGAACATGTTTGGCCCTTTGTCAAAGATAAGGTGGCTGAGTGTGTTTGTAGTTGTGTCTGCACCTTCTAATCTGTTCCACTGATCCTCAGGTCTGTTTTGTTGCCAGTATCATGCTGATTTTATCACAGTGGCTTTGTAGTATAATTTCAAGGAAGGGATTGTGATGCCTCCTGTCTTGCCTTTGTTGCCCAGGATTGCCTTTGCTATTTAGGTCTCTTCTGCTTCCAGATGAATTTTAGGATTGTTTTCTCTAGTTCTGTATAATATGTTAATGGTATTTTGATCAGGATTGCATTAAATCTGTACAACAACTTTGGGAGTATGACCATTGTCACAATGTTGGTTCTGCCTATCCATGAGCAAGGGATCTCTTTCCAATTTCTGATATCTTTTTCAATCTCCTTTTTCAGAGTATTATAATTTTCAATGTATAGATCTTTTACTTCCTTTGTTAGATTGATTCCTAAGTATTTCATTTTTTTGGATGCAATTGTGAAGGGTGTGGTTTCCCTAATTTCTCTCTCAGTGAGTTTGTTGTTTGTGTATAGGAATGCTATTGATTTTTGAGTGTTGACTTTGTATCCAGCTATGCTACTGAATTTGTTTATTAACTGTAGGAATCTTTTGGTGGAGTTTTTGGAATCTTCTATGTAGAGTATCATGTCATCTGCAAATAATGATAATTTAACTTCTTCCTTTCCTATCCTTATTCCTTTTATTTCTCTCTCTTGTCTAATTGCTGTGGCTAATGTTTCCAGAACTATATTGAATAGGAGTGGTGATAGTGGACATCCTTTTCTTGTTCCTGATATTAGAGTGAAAGCTTTCAGTTTTTGTCCTTTTAGTATGATGTTGGCTGTTGGTTTGTCATAGATGGCTTTTATCAGATTGAGGTAAAGACCACCTATTCTGATTTTCTGTAGGGTTTTTATCATGAATGAATGCTGGACTTTATCAAAAGCTTTTTCTGTGTCTATTGAGATGATCATATGATTTTTGTCTTTGGCTCGGTTGATATGATGTATTACATTTGTTGATTTGCGTATGTTAAACCATCCCTGCATTCCTGGGATGAATCCCACTTGGTCATGGTGTATAATCTTCTTGATGATTTACTGCATTATGTTTGCTAGTATCTTATTGAGGATTTTTGCATTTATGTTCATTAGGGAGATTGGCTTGTAGTTCTCTTTTTTGGTTGGGTCTTTCTCTGGTTTTGGTATCAGGGTAATGCTTGCTTCCAGGAATGAGTTAGGAAGTATTGCTTCCCTTTCAATTTCATTAAAGAGTTTGAGGAGTCTTGGCATTAAATCTTCTCTAAATTTCTTGTAGAATTCAGCTGTGAATCCATCAGGACCCAGGCTTTTCTTTGTTGGTAAGGTTTTAATTACATTTTCAATCTCATTCACTGATATTGGGTTATTCAGAATTTTTATATCTTTGTTTTTTTGTTTTTTGTTTTTTGGTTTTTTTTGTGGGTACCGGGGATTGAACTCAGGACCTCGCGCACCAGCAGGCACCCGTGCCACTGAGCAATATCACCGGCCCTTTTTTCGTATGTGGGTACTGGGAGTTGAACTCAGGACCTTGTGCTTGCCGGGCAGGGGCTTATGCCTCTGAGCTATCTCACCGGCCCCTATATCTTCTTAATTCAGCTTTGGTAATTCATCTGTATCTAGGAATCTGTCCATTTCTTCTGTGTTTTCCATCCTATGACTGTAAAGATTTTCAGAGTAGCTATTGATGATCTTCTGAATTTTCACAGGACCTATAGTGATTTCACTCTTTTCCTTCCTCATTGCATGAATTTGAGTCTTTTCTTTCCTTTTTTTTGATAAGGTTGTCTAAGGGTTTATCAATTTTATTTATTCTTTCAAAGAACCAACTCTCTGATTCATTAATTATTTGTACTGTTTCTTGGTCTTCATTGCATTAATTTCTGCTGTGATCTGTATAATTTCCTCCCTTGCATGGGCTTTGGGTTTTTCTTGCTCTTCTTTTTCTAGAAGCTCAAGGTTAAAATTACGTTGTTTGTTTTTGCTCATTCTGTTTTCCTGAAGTGAGAATTCACTGCTATAAATTTCCCTCTTAGGACTGCTCTCATTGCATCCCATAAGTTCTGGTATGTTGTATCTGCATTCTTGTTTAGTTGTAGATATTGTTTAATTTCTTCCTTTATTTCATCAATGACCCATTGGTTGTTTAGGAGGGTGTTATTTAATTTTCATGTGTTTATGGAGTTTTTGTGGTTTCTTTTGCCATTAATTTCCAATTTCATTGCACTGTGGTCAGATAACACACGAGATAATTTCAATTCCTTCGCATTTACTTAAGCATGTTCTGTGGGCTAGTATATGCTATTTTAGAGAACATCCCGCTGAGAAGAAAGTGTATTCTGATGATGTTGGGTGGAACACTCTGAAAACATCTACTAAGTCCATTTGGTCACAGGTTTGGTTCAGTTCTGATATTTCTTTGCTGAATTTTTGTCTAGTTGATCTATCTCTTTGTGACAATGGGGTATTAAGGTCTCCCATTATAATTGTGTTATTGCTTATGTGATTTTTCATGTCTATTAATAATTGTCTTATATAGTTGGGTGCTCTTGTATTTGGTGCATACATATTTATGATTGTTATCTCTTGCTCTTGAAGTTTTCCCCTAACAAGTATGTAGTGACCTTCTTTATCTTTTTTGATCATTCTTGGTTTGAAGTTCACATTGTCCACAAACAGAATAGCTACTCCTGCTTTTTTCTGGGTTCCTGTTGCATGGAGTATTATTTTCCATCCTTTGACTTTCAGTCTCTGAGTTTCTTTTTGAGTTTAATGTGTCTCTTGGACCGGTGATATAGCTCAGCGGCATAAGCACCTGCCTGGCAAGCGCGAGGTCCTGAGTTCGACTCCCGGTACCTGCATATTAAAAAAAAATGTGTTTCTTGTATATAGCTTATTGTTGGATCTTGTTTCTTGACCCATTCTGCCAGTCTGTTTATTTTGATTGGTGAATTGAGGCCATTGACATTGATGGTTATAACTGATATATATTAGCTTATCTTTGTTGTGGTATTTTCCTGCTGTTGGTTCCCTGCTTTTCCCCTCTGTTTAATTGCTTGCCCTGCCTGGTGGTTTCTTTCTGTTGTTGTTGTTGGAAATGTGGTCATTTTTATCTCTGTCTAGAATATCTTTCAGTACTCTTTGTAGGGTTAGTTTGGTGGTCATGAATTTCTTCAGTTTTTCTTTGTCATGGAAGTATCTTATTTCTCCATTAATTTTGAAAGATAGTTTTGCATCAACCCAGTACATCAATCTGGGTTGGAAGTTGTTTTCTTTCAGGACTTGAAATACTTCACTCCAAGCTCTTCTTGACCTGAGGGTTTGTGTTGAGAAGTCTGCTGTGATTCCGATGGGCTTTCCTTTATAGGTGATCTGTTTCTTTTCTCTAACAGCTTTTAATATTCTGTTCTTGTACTGAATTTCTGGAATCTTGATTATTATATGTCTTGATGTAGTTTTATTTTGGCCATGGCTATTTGGAGTTCTATATACTTCATTTATTTGTGTATCAAATTCTTTATCCACACTTGGGAAGTTTTCTGCCATTATTTCTGTGAAGAGTTTTTTATGGCATTTGTGCTGTCTCCAGCTTTCTCATTGACGCCAATCAATCTTATGTTAGTCTTCTTTGCTTCATCTTGTAGCTGTTGGGTGGATTTTTCATGGTCTTTTGCTATTTTTAAGATATCGTTCTTTCCATGATCACTGGCTGCAATTCTGTCTTCAAGATCTGAAATTCTATCCTTACCTTTGTTCAATCTGTTGCATATACTTTCAATGGAGGTTTTAATCTCTTGGATCTGTTTCATGGATTCCATTTCTTTCCTATGTTGGGCATTTTTTGTTTCCATCATTTTTCTAAGTTCATCTATTCTTTTTTTCTGTGTCTTCTTTAATATCTTTGATTTTAAGCATCATTTATTTTTGTAGCTGAGAAATTGTTTTCTCTGTAGCCTTTTCCACTTGTTTTTTTTTTTTTTTTTTTTTCACTTCTGTTGCTACCATCTCAGAAAGTTCCAGTATTTGACTTCCAATTTCATGTATCTCATTGAGTTCCAGGCTTGTCTGGGTGGGCTGGAGGTCTGGGCTTGCATTTTGCTTTTGCATCTTGTCATTTTTTATTTTCTCTTTTTTATTTTATTTTGTTTTCTAGGTTGATTCTTGCCAATTTCTTATGGTAGATAGCTTTATCACTACTATTGAGGCCTCCCTAGGAGATGTCTGTTCTTTGGGGATGTCCTCTAGATGTAGGTGGTTCTTTATAGCTATCCCAAGAACCTACCTTCCCAATTTGTAAAGAATGAAAAGTTACTATTTGGCTCAGCACCCAATCCTTTAGTACTGGGCTGTGGTGATGATTATGATCACAGTGTTATCATACAGGGGAGAAAAACTGATTATAACATGTATGACATCCTGGCTAAATTAGTACAGTTACTAATAACAATAATTTCAAGTACAGCTTAGCTACTGACAAACTATGGTAACCATTAACCTGCTACCTCTGACCACAGGAGCAAACTCTACAGTTATATAACAAAATCAAACATATACCGTGCACTTGTATGCAGTGATTTTCCCCTTAGTAGAGTGATTTTACCCTTCTGTGGGGGGCAGGGGGCTAAGATGGTAGGGGACAGGATAAAGTGATGAATGAGGTCAAATATAGAAGAGTCAAGGCTGGAGGTCAAGGGATGATCACCCAAGTTTTGGGAAACTGGAGGACACAGGAGGGAAAGAATGAAATAGAATGCAAAGGAGTAATCAGAAAGGGAAGAGAGAGTGTTTACTCACTCGAAAGTTTAAATTCAGGAAGTAGGGCTGGTGAGATGGCTCAGCTGTGTAAGTGCCTGCCTGGCAAGTGCGAGGTCCTGAGGTCGACCCCCGGTACCTACCAAAAAAAAAAAAAAAAATTCAGGAAGTAGTTGAGGAAAGAGAGAAAGACAAAGACTTAGGAAGCTTCCTCTCCAGCCAAAGATACCAAAGAAAGCCTGATTGATGGGGTCCAGGGTAGAGAGGAACACAGGGCTGCCTGCCATGGCCAGTCCATTGGCCGATGGTCGCTTCTTGTAGACATACTTGCCAATCGTGGTCACAGCTGGACTGAAGTTGGAGGCAAGCCCAAGACCTCTGATGACTCCAATACACAGGTAAAGTTCCTGTACAGTCTTACAGAAAGAAGGTGCATTCAAGCCACAGCCTGATAAGCAGCCACCAGCAATCATGACTGGGTGACTGCCATATTTAGTCACCAAAATACTGCTGATGGGACCTCCACCATACATGACGGCCAATATGATGGAGGATATCCATGACACTTCACTGGTGGTAGCATTGAATATACCTTCAGTTTCTTTCAAGAAGACAGTAGTGGATTTAGGAAATGCATAAGAAAAGGCAGAAGAGCTGGGGATGTAGCTCAGCGGCACAGCACCTGCCTGGCAAGTGTGAGGTCGTGAGTTCAATTCCCGGTACAAAAAAAAAAAAAAAAAAAAAAGCCAATAGAAATGAAAGCTCCAACTACCACTGCCCACCCCCAGCTACCATCTGGGGGGTATATCCAACTGGTCCTCCAATGGCCACTGGCATTTTGGGTACAGAAGAATTCCAAAATGCAGCTCAAATCCAAATATCATTAAGCACACGGCTCAAGGAGCCAGGCATGTGGGTGACACAGCGGGTGAACAAGAGTTCCTCTGGCCTCCAGCCCAGCTAGTGTCCTTTGCCTCCTGCCTAATTCACTCACTTGACCACCCACGTGGACGGGTAGTCACATCGCAGCTCGTCGCTTTCTGCTTTCGTATTCTACGAGGACAATTATTTTCAGACTGGAAAGAGTAGAGTCTGTATAGTGGAAAAAACAACTGAAATTTGAGGGGAGGTTAAAGGAACAGAATCAATTTCTTTATTAAATTCAAATCTCCTGTCCCAACTTTGGGGGAAAATCACATAATAACCATCAAATCAAGGAACTATAATAAATGGCCTTCAAGCCCTCTGGCCTCTAAACATTGCCTGGTTCTATGGAATTACAGGACCATTTGTCAGAGATTGTGAATCATAGAAAATGCCAGAAGGCAGTGAGCCCCACCCCTGCCCTTTTCCAGTACTGGGAATTGAACCAGCGCTGCATCCAGCATAGCTCTCGAAGGTCCTGGGTGGAAGGATGGTGAGAGGATGGAGAAATAAAAGAGGCAGTATATAGAAAGCTGAAGTCAGGTGGAGCCCTCTCTCCAGTTGAGAGGAAAAGGAAATACTCAACCACTGCATTGCATTTATTTATACATTTTTGCAGGTTGGTGTCATGTCACACCCCTTTGCCTAGCAACCTTGGACTGGAGGAGCTTGTTTAGATAGCCCACCTCTGGGGCTTTTTGTTTTTGGACTGGCCTTGCCTCGTCTCCACACATGTGATCAATTTCCAGCTTTAGCCACTCCCCAAATCTCCCCCTTTTCTGTTTTGTAGCTATAAGCAATGGGTGGTCAGTTGAAGTTGAAGGAGCTGTATTTGGAGGACTCTGCAGGTAGCTTTCTTGTGGTTATACTTTTCTGGTGGATGTTCAAGTTAAAGTGAGACCTGTATTAATTAACTTTTTGCTATCTGTCAAGGTCAGTTAAGTCTCCTCAGGAATTACCTTGACCACGCACAGCACCTGTTAGTACTTCTGTCACTGTCAGCTGTCTGGATGAGTCATGGCCATTGCTCGACCAAGTTGCTTTCTGTGAAAGCTTGGGAGATTTTTCTCTCCTGGTGACTCTCCTTAGGCACACTATACATCATAAATCACTTCCCTCTGTGGTCCCACAATCTCCTTGGTCAGTAGAACAGGAATTCACTGAGTTATGAGATGTCACAGCAGAGGTTCTCATATGTTCTGGGTCCTCATTGACCTCAAGGGCCCGGGGGCCAAAATTTTTGCTGTCCTCCTAGCCCATCTATCTTTCTAGTTTTTGGTCTCTAAACCTCAGTTGTTGAACATCCAGAAGAGAAGGTTAATGACATTATATTGAAATGAAGGCAGTAAGCTTAATGTTACTTTCTTATCTAAATATCAAGCACCTTAGAACATAACATAGAACCATTATTTTCTAACAACCATGGATGTTCTTAATATTTGAATCCCTATAGAATGTTAACAGTACATATTTCACACAAAAAATTAGAAATCAAAAGCCATACATAATACTGCAGCATGACAATCATAATGACATTTTGTAACACACTTAAATTTCCATTTTGACATAGCATAACCCTTTTAATTAATCATCTCTATCTAATACATAAGAAACTTTTACCTAACTTGTTGTCCTTTAATGGGATATACATAATATAAAGGCAGATGTCTGAATCTGAAAGAAAAGTCTATTACTATAAGAAATCTTTGTTCCATACTTTGGAGGACTTGCACATCTGCAGGCATGAATGCATTCAGTACACTACAAAACAATAACAATCAATTGTCATAGCTATATGAAAACCTTTGTACCAGAGCATCTTTAATTCAAAAACCTCATTATCTAGAAAACTTAATCTTTTGATGAATGAGCAATGTAAACATATTACAATAATGTATTTTAATAAGATATATTGGGGTATCTCCCATAAGGCTATGGAGATCATTGGGGCCTCCCATCAATGAGCAAGAACTGGATAATGTTTCCAGGCAGCTGCTTTCTTATTCATCAATTGGAATCCTGTCCAATAATTTCTCCTCACCCCAAGGGATTTTTGTTTAATTATCTTAACAATTCTTCATAACCTATGACAGAACCAAATTTGATATCATTTTGACCAGCTGGCAACCCAGGTAGAAACATGCTTTTTAAATCTATAAGCCAAATTAAATTATGAACAAATGATACAAAAATGCAAAAGAAAAAGTGAAAAGAGAAAAAATTGCTGAGGTCAAATAAAAAACAGCTGTTCACAGAATGGACGAGCAGACAAATAAACAAGTACATAGCTTAACACACTGGACAAACAGGCAAACATCTTGCAAAATCAGAGTGCACTCAAATATATTTTTGACCAAAATGAATTATAATAACTTACAATTTTAGAAGTTCGTAATTATAAATAGACAAGTCAGAATTATTTGTAGGTTGATTAGCAGAGATCTCTTATAAGAAAAATTTAGAAAGGAATAAAATCTATCTATAATTAATATATAATTTTTGTGTTTTATTTTGTCTTAAGAATACTGGTAACTTTTGTGTCCCCTTCTTTCATGTAACTGTCAGCTCAGTTATCTCCAAGCACTCTACCACCTACGCAGACCTTTGATTCCCATTTTTGGTTACCTTTTCCTGGGCATTCTGGGTTAATTCCTTCATTTGGCCCCAGGTCAGGTCTGCCCCATCCTTGTCTCTCAGCTGTAAAGCAGTCTCCAAGGCATCACTGTCAGGACTGAGCATCACCTTCTTGAAGGTTGGAATCAACTCCTTCTCCAGGCCTGGGTCCGTGATACAGCCAGACAGCGTGCTCTGGTACCCAGATAGGCCATTCAGCATTCTCTGGAAGAACGCAAGCATACCCCCATGTGAGTAGCAGGCTGGGTCCCTTCCATTGTCCAGTATGAAGATCTTTCCAAAGGACCCTTCCTAGGTTTTTTTCTTTTACCTGATTGAATTGCTTTTCTGCTGCTGTAGTCTCATTCCTAGTAAGATTTAAAAAGTTAATAGTATATACTGCCAAGTGAAGTCTATTATGAGGTGTAAATTTTGTGGAGAAGGATTCCCCTTTTTCTTTTTGTAGTTGAATTTTGAGCATATGGTGAACATGTTCAACAATTTCTCGACCTTGAGGGTAAACTAAAGGCAAATTTTTTTTTTTATCTTGAGGATGGAGAGGGTTAGTCAAAAACTCTTTTAAATCAATCACCATGAAGGAAAAATATACAGGAATAGCTATGGGACTGGGCAATCCTGGTTGAAGTGCTCCCATAGGTTCCATGGTACAATAAACAGCCCACAAATCCTGTAGTAATCTCCATCTTCCTGACTTCCTTTTTATTACAAAAATTGGGGTATTCCAAGGGCTATTGGAGGATTCTAGGTGCCCCGCCATCATCTGTTCATTAACCAATTTACGAGCTGCTGTAAGATTCTCCTTAGTGAGGGGCCACCGATCAACCCAAACAGGGTCATCGGACATCCAAGTTATCTTGGACACCATCCCTGGCGTCGGAGAAGAGATCAAGGCCCCTCCTGGAAATGTGAAGGTGAGTAACCTATACCAAAATGGTCCTTTTTAGGAATAACTGGAAGAGGTTCTTTCCTTCCTTGATTGTTTTTACCAAGCCCTTGAGTGGGGAGGAAAACTTGTTGCAACATCTGACCAGTCACCAAAGAGTTAGAACTAACCAAAAATGCCCACATATCCTGTAATGTATTATGACCCCGTAGACTGACTGGTATATGGGAGAGGACATAAGGTGAAAAATGTCCAGAATGGCCCTCTGCATTGCTCCAAGTTAATAATTTAGCACTTTTACTAGGGTGAGGGACACTGCCCACCCCCTGTAGATCTGTGGTTGCCACATCCAGGGGCCATGCCATAGGCCAATGGTGTTGGGCAATAACTGAAACATCCGCACCTGTGTCTAAAAACCCTTTGAAGGTTTTCCCTTCAATAATCAATTCCATCTCAGCACGATCTTGTTTAATCTGTTGAACCCAATACATATCAGAGGATCCAAAACTCTTGGATCCCCTTTCCTTATTTATAGATTTTCCAGGGGAAAATGACCAATTGAGTGATACGAGAGTCTGGTGTGACTTGAACAGTGTTTTGAATAGATTGAATCAAAACCTTGATTTCCCCTGTATAGTCAGTGTTGATGACACCAGGCAACACCTGGAGACCTTTTTATTTTATTTTATTTTACTTTTATTTATTTATTTATTTTGTGTGTGGGTACCGGGGGTCGACCTCAGGACCTTGCGTGCCAGCAGGCACCCGTGCCGCTGAGCGATATCACCGGCCCTTTTTTTGTATGTGGGTACCGGGAGTTGAACTCAGGACCTTGTGCTTGCCAGGCAGGCGCTTATGCTGCTGAGCTATCTCACCCGCCCTTCTGGAGACCTCTCAAAGTGAGACTGCTGCAGCCTAGTAGGAGACCCACCGTTCCATGAGGCAAAGGTCCATGACTCCGGTAGGAATAGCCTGGGGTCCCACTTCAGGAGTTGGTACGAATCTGGAGGAGGGACTGAGGTCCAAGCCTCCGCTGTCTTTTGTTGCTCACCAGAGGTCAGAAACGTGCTTGGCATTAGAGGGTAGGGTTGGGGAGGAATTAGGGAAAGCACCCCTACTGTTTGGCAGGGCTGGAGCAGGCCCCACTGGAAGTTTCCTGAAATGGGTTGGCCTTCCACATTAGTTTTGGGTCTACACTCATTTGCCTATTGATGCCCTCATCTACACTTTGGACAGATAGAAGGTTTTGTTGAAGGGACAGACAGCGGCTGTGCTGCCCCTACAGGTGCAGCAGAGCAACTTTTGACAAAATGCCCCCCACCCCTGTAGCTGAAACAAGTAACCCTGTTTTTTCCCTTTCCTCTAGGCTGTGGATGAATAACCTGAGTGATAGCTGTTGCCAAGGCAGCCACCTGCATATATGAAGGGCCAATGCCTGCACAAATTAGAATCATCTCAGCCAGTGTAGCCCATTTTTTGTGGGCTCCTAAAGCCTCTTTATACCATTTATTTGCATTTTCAAAGGCCAACTGTTGAACTGTTAACTTGCTAGCCTCTGTATCACTTATAATCCTCTCACTGTCCTGCAATAAATGTGCTGCAAAATCTTGAAAAGTTTCATCAGGACCCTGATGAGTGGAAGTCAAATCAAGGCATGCCTCACCCTTTGAAGGAAGTTCCCTCCAAGCCCTTGTGGCAGCTATTTTAATTTGTTCATATACTTGTAATTCAAAAGTAAGTTGATTATTAGTAGCAGCAAAGGCACTTTCTCCGGTTAACATGTCTTTTGTAATGGCTATGTTGTGAGCAGCATTGCAAGTGGCCGGATCCGCGCACAATTCAAAGAAATTTCCCTTCCACAATGAATAATCCCCCGACTTAAACACGCTTTAGTTACTCCTCTCCAATCATTTGGGCCCATAATCCGTTGTCCTATAAGTTCTATTAAACCTAAGGTAACAGGGGCTGTAGGGCCATAGGTAACAGTAGCTTGTTCTAGTTCTTTAAGGTCTTAAAGGTACAGCCTCATGAAGACGTATAACCTGTCCCTGATTATAGGGAACTTGAACTTCAGTACAGGGTAGATATGTTGAAACCCTCCAGGGGTTCTCCTGCCTGTCTGGCTTCTTTTAGTGCCAATTGCAAGGGAGAGAGAGAAAACGGCTCCACTCCCTGAGAGGCGGAAGTTCCAACCTAGGACTCAGCAATGTTTCTCTGAGCTGGAAAGGCGGGAATCGCCACTTGTGGCTCAGTTAAGGTTATCAGGGTGGCTGTTATTACACCACTCTTTTCCCACTGGCTCAAGACTTGATTTTAAAATAGTGCCTTGAGCCAAATCCTTTGTGATCATCCCAACAAACTCACAGTCATTGAAGCACTCCCTAATGCAAATCCACAAAAGTAAAGTAAATACAGGAATCAAGATTACAACAAACAGTTCCATATACATTTGTGGTTCTTGAGAATCTGTTTGCCCCATGTTTAACACCTGATGATATCAAAATCAATACACCTCTGTGATTAATGTTGACACTGTTAATGCACTTCTCCCCCTTTTGTGCGCACAATGAGAAGTGCTCTGTTCGAGCACCAATATGCCATGTCCAGCGCAGCTCTTGAAGTTCCCGGGGGGAAGGACAGTGAGAGGATGGAGAAATAGATAGGAGACAGTATACAGAAAGCTGAGGTCAGGTTCCTTTTCCAGCTGCAAGGAAAAGGAACTGCTCAACCACCGCAGCATTTTTGCAGGTTGGCATCATGTGACACCCCTTTGCCTAGCAACCTTGGACTGGAGCAGCTTGTTCAGTACCCCACCTCCAGCACTCTTTGTTTTCAGACTGGCCTTGCCTCACCCCTGCAGGTGTGATCAATTTCCAGCTTGAGCCGCTCCCCACAAACCAGTGCCTTTGCACTGAGATACATCCCCAGCCACATATACATGCATGGGTCGGGCTCAAACTTGTGATCCTTCCACCTCAGCTTCCTAGAGTGCTAGGATTACAGGCATCCACTACTACACCTGGCTAAATCTGCCCTTTCAAAGAAATATTTATTAAGCTCTTCATATGTAGAAGACCAGGTCTGATGTGAGTCTCATTCTATGATTTTCATATTTCAGAAATCAGTTGCTGATAAGCTTAATGATGACCACTGGCAGCATTCTGAAATGAGGTATTCTGAAAGTGCATTGCAGTTGTTGGAACTGTGAAATGCCTCAAGTACTATCAAAGTCAGTGTGAGGCTCTTCAAAAAACTAAAGACACAACCACCATATAACCCACAGCTTCCACTTTTGAGTATATATTCAATAGGATTAAAAAACAGGCTTTCAGAATTAAAAGCATCATACCACAACAATATATACACACACCCATGTTTGTAGTGGCACAGTTTGGAATAGCCAAATCTTGGAAACAGCCCAAATGCCCATCAACTGATGAATGGATACAGAAGATGTGGTTTTTTTATACAGTGGAGTACTATTTTGCCATAAAGAAGGATATGCTTGAGACATTTCTAGGTAAATGAATGCACCTTGAGACCATGCTCTTAAGTGAAATAAATCAGACACACATGTGTAAATACTGCATTGTTTCTCTTGTGTGAGAAACCGAAAGTGTAAACAAGGACCAAAATGTATAATAGGTTTTGTGAAATAGCAAGAGAATGTTCAAATGGGGAGGGGAACAAGGGAGTGGGCAGGAGGAAAGAAGGGAAAAGAAAAAATGAGAAAAGAAGGTAAAAATGGGAACAAAGCTTTTGTAAATGAGGAGAGGAGGAGGGGTTGAAGGGAGGGTAAGGGAATCGGGGAAAAAAGAAAACAAGTTACATCATGCACCGGTACAAATTCTCTATGATGAATGTGATCATTATGTATATCTAAAATTTACTGACAAAATCTGATTGAAAAAGAAAAGAAAAACAAGCTTTCAAAGATATTTGGATACATGTGTTCATTACAGTTTTGCTCACAACAGCCAAGACATGAACTTAACCTAAATACCTACCAAGGGATCACTACAAATGAAGGAGTGTTATTCTGCCTTAAAGAATAATATGGGGTGGTTACGGTTAGTGTCTGGATGTCCTCCAAAGCCTCATCCAGTCACGGGGGGGCTTTCCAGAGTGGCTGAATGTTGAGTGTGTGACTGATTCATGGTCCAATGCTGGGATTAAGGGTGTTAGTGTTACACCCGCCAGAAGGGGGGTACCCTGCATGCAGCATAAGGGATGGAAAGAGGCTTGTCCCTCCCCTCTCTCGTTACTCTTGCTGTCTTCCCCCGCCATGAACTGTCGCCCCTCTGCCACACCACCCTGCCTTGGAGCCATTGGATTATGAACTGAAATATCTACAAACTGTGAACTAAATAAACCTTTTCTCCTTTAAATTTGGGTGTCAGGTATTTTGTCTCAGCAATGAGAAAAGTAACTAAAACAGGAGTATTAAAATATGAAAATATTTCATTACTGTTATGGCTTGTATCTAGATGTCCTCCCAAAGCCTCATGTGATCATAGGTGAGGCTTTTGGGAGGCAGTTGGGTCATGGGTTTGTGATACTGGATTAGGGTGTGTGATAACTAAATGGGCCTTGTATAGTTCTGGATGTGGATAATGGAAGCCTCACTCTGGGTGTGGGTGACACCAATCAATAGGCTTGCACCCTGGATAGAATAAAAGGAACAGAAGGAAGGCAGCCTGCTGCTTGCTACTTCCTGCCTGTCCCGCCATGGACGGTTTCTCCTCTGCCATGTCTCTCTGCTGTGACAACCTACCTTGCAGCAAGCTGACTATGGACTGAAAGCCCTACAAAGTGTGAGCCAAAATAAACCTTTCTACCTTTAACTTGTGGGTGTTGGGTATTTTGTCTCAGCAATCAGAAAAGTAACTAAGACAATTAGAGAATGCTATTCAGCTTTTAAAAAAGAAGAAAAAACTGGGCATTGTGATGCAAGCCTGTCATCCCAGAACTCAGGGAAGCTGAGACAGGAGGATCACCAGTTTGAGCCCAGTGTGAGCAACTCAGCAACTTAGCAAGACCTCATCTCAAAATATTTTAAAGAGGAGAGGACTGCAAATGTAGTGTAGTGTGAAGGCCCTGGTTTCAGTCTCTAGTACTGAGAGAGAGAAGAAACACCTGTCATATGCTGCATCATGGATGAACTTTGAGGACATCATTCTAAACAAAGTAAACCAGTCAGAAAAAGACAGAGTGCCTGCTTCTGCTTCTGTTAAGTATCTTAAGTAATCAAACTCATAAAAAACCAAAATAGAATGTTGATCACCAGGGATGAGGGGAAGGGAGAAAACAAAGTTGTCCCATGAGCATGGAGTTTCTGCAAGGGAACATAAAAAATGTTCTAAATATTTGTTGCACAACAATGTGCATGTCATTAATGATACCATCCTATGATTTAAAATTATTGGGCTGGTGAGATGGCTCAGCGGCTTAAGCGCCTGCCTTGCAAGCGCGAGGGCCCGAGTTCGACTCCTGGATCCCACATACGAAAAAGGGGCCGGTGATATCGCTCAGCGGCACGGGTGCCTGTTGGCGCGTGAGGTCCTGAGGTCGACCCCCCGGTACCCACAAAAAAAAATAAAATAAAATAAAATTATTAAGAAGGTAAATCTGTGTTACGTGTTGCTTATAAACGCATAGGAAAGGCAGCCAGTGTGATGAGGCAGAAGCTGTCTGCAGTCCTGTGGGCAGACAGTACAGCTACTCATTGGCCTCTGACCAACTTCACGCCTGTAGATTACATGCCCTGGCCCTGACTACCTGCCGACTCTGAACCAGCCTGCATTTTGTTCCACATTGGCTTGGGCAGCAAAGTTGCCAATCAGTCAATCAGCATGATCTTGGAAGAGTTGGAAGAGGCCAATGCCTGGGGAAGAAAGGGTTTCCAGAGTTACCTTCCCAAAGTGACGGGGTGAGAGTCAGCCATGAGAGACAGCCTTGGAGAAGGTGTGGGCTGGACATAGAGCCCCTGAGAACTTTAAGCTCAGGCCAGGAAGGACATGGCCCCATCCTGCACAGTGAGAAACCAGGCCTTTTGTGTGTGGCTGTCAGAGATGTCTGGGTCTGAAAATGCTGGCATTAAGTCCAACAGTCTGCTTGGAACCCTGCCCTGTGGCCTACATCCAGCAGAGACCAATGATCTGATTGCTTTCCCTATCTACTAACATGAGCAAGGACATACCTTGATTTGATGGTTACCAGAGTCTGGGGCACACTGACAGCGGGGCCTCTGGAACAGGGTGGGGGACACATCACAAAACACAGGCTGTAAAGATGGACAGAGAACATCATGACTGGCTGGATTCCAAGACTGCAGATCCGGGAAAGAAACCGTTCATTCAAAAGTACAGAGGACTTCTTTTTACTCAATTTTTTTTTTCTTTCTTTTTCCTTCATTAGTATTTGGGAAGTTTAGGGTTTTTTGTTTGTTTGTTTTGTTTTGTTTTTTCTCTTATCTTTCTTTTTTTCTCTGCTTAACTTTTTCTTTCTGTTTTTTCTTTTATTTTGCTCTGTTTTTTTCTTTTTCTTGTTTGTTCTTTTCTGCTGCTTTTATCTAATATTATTAATTTCCTTTAACTCCTCAATAGGATCTCTGTCTCACTTTTCTCTCCTTCTCATTTTCCCTTGATTAATTTTTCAAAATTTACTTTTTTATTCTCCAGTTCCCCCCCTCTTCTATCTTGACTAGTATAACCATTAAGTTTTATGAATCTTTAGATAGTTAACTCTGTGCTATTACTGTTGAGTACTTTTCTTTCTTTCTTTCTTTTTTTTAATGTGGATACCAGGAGTTGACCTCAGGGCCTCGTGCTTGCCAGTAAGCACTTGTGCCACTGAGCGATATCACCGGCCCCTTTTTTCCTTTATGTGTGTTCTGGGAGTCGACTCAGGACCTTGCGCTTGCCAGGCAGGCGCTTATGCCGCTGAGCTATGTCACCGGCCCAAGTACTTTTCTAGTGGAGGCATAGTTCCATTTAGTAGATATAGGGCATATCAATATTTTGTTTGCCTTAGTGTTTATATATATGAAATGCAAAGTGAGCTGAAGTGCAAGAGACCTGTGGGGAAGTGCCTGCCAATGCCCGTACCACCTGGAGCATGCCCAGTCTTATCTGTGGGAAATGACCTTCCCCTATGTGCTTCACATGGAGCTGAGTGGCATGGGGATTGTGAAGGGTGAGCTGAACCTTCCTAGTTGATTGGAACAGATTTCCAGAGAGGAGTCTGAGTAACGAATGGTGGTATGAAAGAGCAAAGGATATTTGGGAAGCTACAGGCAGTTTAGCACAGCTAGAGTGCACATCACTTTGGACAGTGGAGGGAAGAATCAGAGCCATGTCAGAGAAGTCTGGGGCCACGACAAGGAGTTTGAACTTGTTCTGGAGGCCATGATTTCCCAAAAGCCACTGTTATGGTTTAGATATAAAATGTCTCAAGAAAGTTTCATGTGTTCAGAGGTGGGCCTTTTGGAAAGTGTTTGCATCATGGGGATGCTATACATACCAGGGGAACAAGCCCATTGGTAAGTTCATAGCTGAATGCGCTGTTAGGAGTTGAATCCTGGTTAGATGCAGGTCACTGGGGTGTGAACTAGAAGAGTGTATCCTTTTCCCTGACTCCTCCCTTCTCTCTTTGCTTCCTGGTTGCCACGAGTTGAGCAGCTGTTCTCCACCAGGCCCTTCTATCACTCTGTTTTTGCCTTGGAGTCAGCTAACCATAGACTCAACCCTCTGAAACTGTGAGCCTAAGTAGACTTTTTCTCCCTTAAACTGCAGGTGTCATTTAGCCCCAGCAATGAAAAGGTGACTAATACAGAAAATTCGTATAAGAGAAGTAGGGTCGTTGCTATGAGTATACTTGACAATGTGTTTCAGAAGATATTGGAACTAGTTATGGGAATAGTTTGGAAAAGTTTGGAGATGCAGGCTAGAGAAGCTCTAGAATGTTGTAAGCAGAGGTTGATGGGATAGTCTGGTGGGAGCTCAGAAGACCAGTGTGTTTATAAGAATGTGGACAGTAAGGGCTCATGAGGTTTCAGATGGGAATGAGGGCTCTGTGGAACCTGGACTACAGGCCATGAATGTTTCATTCTGAACAAGAATTTGTCTACATTTTGTCCATGTCCTAAGACTTTCTGTGAGACTGAATTTAGAGGTGGTGGACTAATAAATCTGGCAGAAGAAATATCAAGGCAGCCCTGTGTTCAGATTGTGATTTGGATACTGCTGGCTGCTTTTAGCTAGATCTATAGTGAGAATCAGGAGCAAAAAGTGGAGCTGAATGATGGGCAAAATGTGCAACTTGGCCAGGAAGGAAGCAAATAAAGTTGGGCCCAAAGACAGTGGTTGCTGACAGGATCAGGGCCATTAAAAGGAAGCTAAGGCCTGGGTATGTAGCTCAGTGCAAAGGACTTGGGTTCAGTCCCTAGTAACACACACACACACACACACACACACACACACACACAGCCAAGTACTTTGCACTGAGACAATTGAAAGTGCGACTTGAAGGCTTCTTAGGAATTGGCCAGACTCTACCCATTTCAGGTTCAAGGCAGTAAAAGAGTAAAGTCTTTTGAAAGACATTGTTTTGAGAAGAGTCTCAAAACACCCTGCTCACCCAGGGCCACCTAGGGAAGAGTGTCTCCAAGTTTAGCTATCCATGCACTCAGAGGCTGCTGCAGCTATGGTCCAAGAAGGCCTAGCCACTGCTCAAGCTGGTGGCTGATTTCGACATCACTTATGTGGTGCTGGTTTTTTACACATGCAGCATACAAGAGTTTTGGGGTCAGAAAGGCTGCCACTCAGATTTCAAAGGAAGGTCTGGGAGGCCAGGAAAGGAGCCCCTGAGAGGGTGATGCATGAAGCTGTGAGACTGAAGTTTAAGGTATACTGGAGAATCTAAGAAGTTGGAGATGCCAGGAAAGTGGAATGTCTGCTGAGGAAAGCTGCAGGCAATGAGTGGAGTCAGCCCAAGAGAGAAGCCACATGGGCTACAACTGGCAAGGTCATATGGGTCAGGCCATCCAAGGACCCTGGAGTTCATGTCTCACCACAACTGGCCCAGGTGCTGGACGTTGAACTACAGGATTTAATGTTTGTCCTGCTGGGTTTTGGTCTTGCTCTGGCCAGGTTCGTTCCTTTCTTTCTTTTTCTTTCTTTCTTTCTCTTTCTTTCTTTCTTTCTTTCTTTCTTTCTTTCTTTCTTTCTTTTTCTTTCTTTCTTCTTTCTTTTCTTTCTTTTTTCATATATTTTATTTTAAAGAGAGGAAAACAAAACAAAACAAAAAAGAACAAAATTTCAAAACAACATAATAGGAGGGTAACAATGGTTAATACATTACATATTGTTATCTTTAAATTAGTTACTCAGGGTACAAGATATTAGCATTCAACTGTCCAAACATTACTGGCATAAACCTTTCTCTTCAATGAACTAAGCAAAATTAGTAGTGTATCTATCTTAACTATCTTATACATAAATACAATTTTTTTCTTTTCCCTTCTTTCTCTTCCCCATTCCCCTATCCCAGACTCTCTTTCCTTTTGACCAGTTTCTTTCTGATTCACCATATCTATTCTACATTTTGGATCTCATTTACTCTTTTAGTTTCTCACACTAGGGAGACAATCCGATGTTTACACATGTGCGTCCGGTTAATTTCATTTATGAGCATTTTCTCGAGTTGCATCCATTTACCTATAAAAGTCTTCAGTTTATCCTTCTTTATGGCTCAGTAGTACTCCATTGTATAAAAATACCACATCTAGGGGGCCGGTCAGATAGCTCAGCAGCATAAGCGCCTGCCTGGCAAGTGTGAGGTCCTGAATTCGACTCCCAGTACCCACATATGAAAAAAAGGCCAGTGATATTGCTCAGCGGCACGGGCGCCTCCTGGCGCGTAAGGTCCTGAGGTTGACCCCTAGTACCCACACACACACAAAAAAAAAGCATCCTTTTTATCCATTCCTCGGTTGATGGGCATTTGGGTTGTTTCCACGATGTAGCTATTACAAATTGTGTTGCTATAAACATGAGTGCACATATATCGCTGTGGTATGATGTTTTTAATTCTTCTGGGAAGACACCCAGAAGGGGAATAGCTGGGTCAAATGGGACCTCCAATCCTAGTTTTTTGAGGAATCTCCACACTGATTTCCACAGTGACTGCACCAGTCAACACTCCCACCAACAGTGGAGAAGGGTTCCTTTTTCCCCACAGCCCCTCCAGCATTTGTTATTAGTTGATTTCTTGATAATAGCCATTCTTTCTGGGGTGAGATGGTATCTCAGTGTTGCTTTCATTTGCATCTCTCGCATGACCAGTGATGTTGCACATTTTTTCATATATTTATTTGTTATTTGCATTTCTTCATCTGAGAAATGTGTATTCATCTCAGATGCCCATTTTTGGACTGGGTCTTTAAATTTGGGAAGTCTGATTTTTTTGAGTTCTTTGTATGTTCTCGATAGTAATCCTTTGTCTGAGGAACAGCTGACAAACATTTTTTCCCACATTGTGGGTTGTCTCTTCACTCGGTTGGTGGTTTCTCTTGCTGTGCAAAAGCTTTTTAATAAGATGAGATCCCAGTTGTTTATTCTTTGTGACACTTCCTGTGCGATGGGGGTTTTATTCATAAAGTCTTTGCCTACACCGATGTCTTCAAGAGTTTTACCTATTCTATTTTCCAGGAGATTTAATGTTTCTGTTTTAATATTTAGATCTTTGATCCATTTTGAATTTAGTTTAGTGCATGGTGAAAGATATGGCTCTAATTTTAATCTTTGGCATGTGTAGAGCCAGTTTTTCCAGCACCATTTATTAAAGAGGCTATCTTTCTTCCAGTGAATGTGTTTGGCACCTTTGTCAAAGATAAGGTGGCTTAGTATGTCTGGAGTTGTTTCTGCATCTTCTAATCTGTTGTATTGATCTTCAGGTCTGTTTTTTTGCCAATACCATGCTGTTTTTATCACAGTAGCTTTATAGTATAATTTCAAATCAGGGATTGTGATGCCCCCCTGCCTTGCTTTTGTTGCCCCGAATTGCCTTTGCTATTCTAGGTCTCTTCTGCTTCCAGATGAATTTTAGGATTATTTTCTCTAATTCTGTGAGGTATGCTGTTGGAATTTTGATCAGAATTGCATTAAATCTGTGTAACAATTTTGGAAGTATGGCCATTTTCACTATGTCGGCTCTTCCTACCCAAGAGCAAGGGACATCTTTCCATTTTCTGATATCCTCTTCAATCTCCTTTTTCAGAGTACTGTAGTTTTTAGTGTAGAGTTCTTTTACCTCCTTTGTGAGATTGATTCCTAGGTATTTCATTTTTTTGAAATGTTATTATAAAAGGTGTTTTTTCCCTAATTTCTCTTTCAGTGAGTTTGTTATTCGTGTACAAGAAGACTATTGATTTTTGAGTGTTGACTTTGTATCCAGCTACACTGCTGAATTTGCTTATTAAATCGAGCAAATTTTTAGTGGAGTTTTTGGGGTCTTCTACGTAGAGTATCATGTCATCTGCAAATAATGATAATTTAACTTCTTCCTTTCCAATCATGATTCCTTTCATTTCTTGCTCTTGTCTCATTGCTCTGGCTAAAGTTTCCAGGACTATGTTGAATAAGAGTGGGGACAGTGTACATCCTTGTCTTGTTCCTGATTTTAGAGAGAAAGCTTTCAGTTTTTGTCCATTTAGTATGATATTGGCTGTTGGTTTGTCATAGATAGCTTTTATCAGATTGAGATAAAGACCATCTATTCCAATTTTCTGTAGGGTTTTTATCATGAATGGGTGCTGGTTTTTATCAAAAGCTTTTTCTGCATCTATTGAGATGATCATATGATTTTTGTTCTTGGTTCTGTTAATATGGTGTATTACATTTATTGATTTCCATATGTTGAACCATCCCTGCATTCCTGGGATGAATCCAACTTGGTCATGGTGTATAATCTTCTTGATTATTTGCTGCATTCTGTTTGCCAGTATCTTATTGAGGATTTTTTTTTTTTTTTGTGGGTACCGGGGGTCGACCTCAGGAACTCGTGTGCCAGGAGACGCCCATGCCGCTGAGCGATATCACCGGCCCCTTTTTCGTATGTGGGTTCCGGGAGTCGAACTCGGGCCCTCGCGCTTGCCGGGCAGGCTCTTAAGCCGCTGAGCCATCTCACCAGCCCTTATTGAGGATTTTTGCATCTATGTTCATTAGGGAGCTTGGCCTGTAGTTCTCTTTCTTAGTTGGGTCCTTGTCTGGTTTTGGTATCAGGGTAATGCTTACTTCCAGGAATGAATTTGGGAGTATTGCTTCCCTTTCAGTTTCGTTAAAGAGTTTGAGAAGTAGTGGTGTTAGGTCTTCTCTAAATTTCTTGTACAATTCAGCAGTGAATCCATCAGGGCCTGGGCTTTTCTTTGTTGGGAGGTTTTTTAATTACTTCTTCGATTTCATTGATTGTTATTGGTTTATTTAGGATTTTTATAGCTTCTTGGTTGGGCTTTGGTAATTCATATGTATCTAGGAATCTGTCCATTTCTTCTGCATTTTCCATCTTATTAGAATACAGGTTTTCAAAGCAGGTGTAGATGATCTGGATTTCTGCAGGGTCCGTTGTGATATCACTCTTTTCATTCTTAATTGAGTGGATTTGAGTACTTTCTTTCCTTTTTTTAATGAGGTTGGATAAGGGTTTGTCGATTTTATTTAATCTTTCAAAGAACCAACTCTTTGATTCGTTGATTCTTTGTATTGTTTTTTTAGTCTGCGATACATTAATTTTTGCTCTGATCTTTATAATTTCCTCCCTTGTATGAGCTTTTGGCTTAGCCTGCTCTTCTTTTTCTAGAAGTTTGAGGTTCACTGTTAGGTTGTTTATTTGTGCTTGCTCCATTTTCCTGATATAGGTATTTAATGGTATAAATTTCCCTCTTAGGACTGCTTTCATCGTATCCCATAAGTTCTGGTATGTTGTACTGTCGTTATCATTCGGTTGCAGAAACTGTCTAATTTCTTCTTTAATTTCATCTGTGACCCATTGGTTGTTCAGTAGAGTGCTATTTAATTTCCATGTGTTTAGGAAGTTCTTGTGGTTTCTTTTGCCATTGATTTCCAATTTCATTGCACTATGGTCTGATAATATACATGGGATAATTTCAATTCCTTTGCATTTACTTAAGCATGTTCTATGAGCTAGTATGTGGTCTATTTTGGAGAACATCCCGTGTGCAGCTGAAAAGAATGTGTGCTCTGATGTTGCAGTGTGGAACACTCTGTACACATCTACTAAGTCCATTTGTTCAAAAGTTTGGTTCAGTTCTAATATTTCATTATTGATTTTTTGTCTAGTTGAACTGTCTTTTTGTGACAGTGGAGTATTGGGATCCCCCAATATAATTGTATTAGTGCTTATTTGATTTTTCATGTCCTTTAATACTTGTTTTATATAGTTGGGTGCACTGGTATTTGTTGCATATATACTTATGATTGTTATCTCTTTATCTTGGATTGTTCCCTTTACAAGGATGTAGTGACCTTCTTTATCTCTCTGAATCATTCTTGGCTTGAAATTCACTTTGTCTGCAAAAAGAATAGCTACCCCTGCTCTTTTCGGGGTTCCTGTCACATGTAGTATTGTTTTCCATCCTTTGACTTCTAGTCTATGAATTTCTTTCTCAATTAAATGTGTTTCTTGTATACAGCATATTGTCGGATCTTGCTTTTTGATCCATTTTGCCAGTCTGTGCCTTTTGATTGGTGAATTGAGACCATTAACATTGATAGTTAAAACTGCTATGTATTGACTTTTACTTGTCATGTTATTTTCCTGTTGTTGGTTTCCCCTCTTCCCCACCCTGCTCTGTTTAATTATCTGCCTTGCCTGGTAGATTCCTTCTGTTGGGGTTCCTGAAGTTGTAGTCCTTGTTATCTCCTTCTAGAATGTCCTTCAGAACATTTTGGAGTGCTGGTTTTGTGGTCATAAATTTTCTCAGATGTTCTTTGTCATGGAAATATTTTATTTCTCCATCAATTTTGAAAGATGGTTTTGTGGGGTACAACAATCTGGGTTGAAAGTTATTTTCCTTTAGAGCTTGAAATACATCATTCCAAGCTCTTCTTGACTTGAGGGTTTGTGCTGAAAAGTCAGCTGTGATTCTGATGGGCTTTTCTTTTTTTTTTTTTTTTTTTTTTTTTTTTTTTTTTTTTTTTTGTGGGTACCAGGGGGACGACCTCAGGACCTCGCGCGCCAACAGGCACCCGTGCCACTGAGCGATATCACTGGCCCCTTTTTCGTATGTGGGTTCCGGGAGTCGAACTCGGGCCCTCGCGCTTGCAAGGCAGGCGCTTACGCCGCTGAGCCATCTCACCGGCCCCTGATGGGCTTTTCTTTATAGGTGACTTGTCTCTTTTCCCTAACAGATTTTAAAATTCTGCTCTTCTGTTGAATTCCTGGGATCTTGACCATGGTATGTCTGGCTGAAGATTTTTTTTTAATCATGGATAGTTGGAGTTCTATAAGCCTCATTTATATGAAGATCAAATTCTTTTTCTCTGCCAGGGAAATTCTCTGTGATAATGTCTGTTAACAGGGTCCTGATGTCATTTATTTTATCTCCTGCTTTTTCACTGATTCCAATCAATCTTAAGTTATTTTTCTTTGTGTCACCTAGCAGCTGCTTGATTGATTTTTCATGGTCTCTTGCTATTTTTAAGAATTCTTTCTTTTCATGATCACTAATCCCAAGGCTGTCTTCTATATCTGAGATCCTGTCCTCACATTGGCTTAATCTGCTACAAATACTTCGAAGGGATTTTTTGTTCTCCTGGATATCTGCTTGAATCTGCCTTATGGATTCCATTTCTTTCCTATGCTGAGCATTCATGGTTTCCATAATTTTCTTAAGCTCCTCTATTTTTTGTCTGTATCTGCTCTAGTATCCTTAAGCATGGTCTTCATTGTGGACACTATCTCTGCAGTTATCTGTGAAATTATTTCTGATTTAATTTTTTCCAGAGCCTCATTCAGTTGCTTTGTTGTTACCACCTCAGAGATGCCAGATGGGTGGCTTTTGGTTTGTCCCACCTCATTGCCCCCTAGGTTTGCCTTTGTGAACTGGATGTGTGGGGTCTTGTTTAAGTGTCGTCTCATTTTTTTTCTTTCTTTAGTTTAATTCCTGGGATGATGTTTGTAAATTACCTATGGTAGGTTGTTTTATTGCTAGTGTTTAAAATCCTCAGGAGATGACTACTTCTCTGTGGTATCTTTCAGACATAGCTTATTTTTGGGTTTTGAGCCTGCTGCAAGATCCTACCTCTTCAATTTGTTGGATATGAGAAGTTGCCCAAGGACTGGGCCTGTTTGGCCCAGTCCTTGGTTCTTTGGTACTGTGCCACTGTATTTTCTGTGACCCTTAGTCAATCTCAGTCATGGCATGCCAGGAAGAAAAGCTGTTTAGAACAGTTATGTCACTTTTGGCTATTATGGTACCTAAAGCATCAAACACAGCCTAGAAAATGACAGACTGAGCTAACCAGTTATTTGCCACTTTTAACTGTATAAAGTAGAGTTGTGGTTATATAACAAAATCTAAAACACACCAGAAAAATTATATGAAGTATATAAGTCTTTAATATGTCAATTTTGCCCTCAGGAGTTTAAATTTTTTTTTTCTTTTTTTTTTTTGTGGGTACCGGGGGGTCGACCTCAGGACCTCGTGCGCCAACAGGCACCCATGCCTCTGAGCGATATCACCGGCCCCTTTTTTCGTATGTGGGATCCGGGAGTTGAACTCGGGCCCTCGCGCTTGCAAGGCAGGCGCTTACGCCGCTGAGCTATCTCACCGGCCCTCAGGAGTTTAAATTTAAAATGAGTTAAGGGCCGGTGAGATGGCTCAGTGGCGTACGCGCCTGCCTGGCAAGTGCAAGGGCCTGAGTTCGACTCCCGGAACCCACATACGAAAAAAGGGCCGATGATATCACTCAGTGCCACGGGTGCCTGCTGGCGCACGAGGTCCTGAGGTCGACCCCCGGTACCCACAAAAAAATAAAAGAAAATGAGTTAAGGAGGAAATAGAGAATTGGGAGAAGAGGAAGGAATTAGATGTAAGGCTGGAGGACCAAGAGGGATCCCGCTAACATTGGGAAACTGGTGCAGAGGACTGGTGGGAAAAAGAGAAGGAAGGGATAAAAGGAAGAACAGATCAGAACCACAATCACAAGGAGGTTAGAGGCTCTGTTTACACTCATATAAAAAGCAGATAGAATAATGAAGGAAAGAGGAAACAGACAAACAAAAACAAAAAGAAAGACAAGAACAACAAAACAAGCAAACAAACAAAAAACCACCAAAAACAAAAACAAACAAACAAACACCTTCACCAGAACAAAAAACAAATGAGAAAAAAATCAAATCAGTTCCAAGTTTTGACTCTGCTGTGGGCAGGCATCGTGTGATGACAGAGTCCTGTTCCGTGCAGGTCTATCCCAGCAAGCCAGCAGCAGCCCTTCGGCGGGGCAGTAGGCAGGAGCCTGTACTCTCTGACGGAGACCAGTCTCATTCGTCCACCGCCATCAGCACACTTTCCGTGGGCCTGAGAGCTGCAGCGCCGCGCTGAGTCCCCAGCGCTGTGTTCTGGTGCCACGCTGAATTTCGCTGCCCCCCCCACAATGGTGCCCGGCCAGTCACTCTCTCGCGCAGGACGGCTGCGTCTCCGAGGCACTCACCGCCAGCCAGCGCAGTCTTTCGCTGCTCCCCTGTACCTCCGCTGTCTCGCGTTCCTCCGCGGAGGCCCCCAGGGGCGCCGGCTGTCACCGCGTGTCCGCAGATTTGAACTTCTGTCACGCCACGGTTCCTGGCACAGGAAGAACTCGCCTGCGGTCTCCTCCTTCCTCTTCGTGGAAACCACTCTTCACTCACTCTGTGAGCCCTGAACTGCACCTTAGAACTTTCCTGGGTCCAGGGGAGCCACCTCCCTCCCTCCTGTGCTCCCCCAGCCACTATATTCTGGTGGCCAAACGGCAACTTTTAGAGAGTTTCAGTGCCTGCTTCTTACAAATCTGCCATCTTTTCCTCCTTCTTCTTTTTTTTTTTTTTTTTTTGAGACAGTGTCTCCTTATGTAGTTCAGGCTGACCTAGAACTTGCTTATGTAGCCTAGGCTGGCCTTGAATTCACAGCAATCCTCCTGCCTCAACCTCCTGAGTGCTGGGATTACAGGTGTGCACCCCTGTGCCTGGCTTTGGCCAGGTTCCTTTCTATCACCCTATTCCTCTCTTTTGAAATGGGAATGTTTACCCTGTGCCATTTTATGTTGGAAATATTCAACTTTGCTTTTTTTTAAAACAGGGACTCACAGCTAAGAATTTGCCTTGAGCCTGAGAGAATTTGGACCTGGACATCTCAGCATTGCTGAAGCTGTTAAGACTTTGGCAACTTTTACAGGTAGACTAAATACATTTTGCATAATGACACGGACATGAGTCTTTTGGGGGCCAGGGGTGGAATGTTGTACCTTAGATCTAAGATGTCTTCCAAAAGCCTCATGTTCAGAGCTCTTCAGAGGTGGGGCTCTGGGAGGGATCACAGGATGCTATGTTTATCAGTGAATTAATCTATTGATGAATTCATAGCTGACTGTGCTACTAGGTGGGGCTGGTTGGAGGAGGTGGGTCACTGGGTGTGACTTGGAAAGGTGTTCTTGTTCCTAGCTCCTGGCTAGCATCTCCCTACTCCTGCTTCCTGGCTGCCATGGCCTGAGCAGCTTTCCTTTGCCATGCTTTCCACTTTGCTATTTCTTCGTGGAACTCACCTGACCATGGACTGTACCCTCTACTCCTTTCAGTTTTGGGTCTAGGGTATTTTGTCCCATGGATGGGAAAGTGACTCATACAGCACCCTTTGAAATGGTTGTCTGTGGTGCAGTCTTTGCTCTGTGCCCTGTGCCGTGAGCTCTGCCAACTCCATCTCAGTCAGTGCTCACAATTGGGTCAGCCAGGAGGTCCTGTCCTCACTTAACAGATAAGCAGAAGCTTAGCGAGGTTAAACAGCTTGTACACAGAGAAGCAGATCCACGACAAAGGTAGGAGGATTCTGCCCAATTCTGACTCACATCCTTGACCTCAGAACTCTCTCAGAGTGTCCTATGAAGAGTAGAAGAAATAGAAGCATGACAACTGGAAGGAGAGAGATGGAGCTACTGACAGGTTCTAACAAGGCCATACTTATTAGCTGACAGTCATGTGCTCTGAAATGACACTTCTCAATTTTTCCTGCTGGCACATTTCCATTCTCCTGTCCCAGGGTGTCCAACATGCCATCCTTCTCCTGCTTTGCATGGAACAATAATCTTCAGCAACTGACCGAGCTGGGAGGTGTGATAGGTGAGAAAGACATGGATGTAATCCCTACTTTTTGGTCATTTCCATTGCATCTGCTGCATGGAAGTCACACTGAGGCATGGGCAGTCCAGATGTCTCTGCAGTTTGTAGGAAAAGATCTGCAGGCATCGATCACAACTGAGCCAGCAGTGTGTGCAGTTGTTGCTTCCATCCTGTGCTATGTTCATAGATGTGGATTCCAGGACAAGGAGAGTTTGGGCCCATGTGTGCCGTCTTGGTTATATGAGATCTAGCATAGTAAATATATCCCTGAATTCCACATTTTAAGAGACAAGAACAGCCTGGAACACAGGCAGAGTCAGAGTATAAAATGTTTGGAAACTGAAATTCCCTCATCAACAGCAATAGCTAATCTGTCCTCAGAGGAGGACGTGGGCTTGGAGGGGGTAAGAAGTTCTCCCAAGGTCACACAGCTGGTAATGATAATGCAGAATTCAAACATGGGCTTCTCTGACCCATGCTTTATCACTTCCTGTGTATTTTTTTCCTTAACCACACTGACAGTGGCTCTTTGAGCCTCTAGTTGTCGTTGTTGATGTCCACAGGTCTCTAGGACACAGAATTTAGTACTCATATTTCAGGGGTTGTAGCAATGCATTTAAGAAATAAGCAAAATAAACACACACGTGAAAATATGGCAGTGGGATGCCTCAGTACAGCTGGGATCCGGATGCTAGCCATCTGTCCTTGCCGGCAATGGTCCTCCCTTCCTGTAAGAGCTCGGTTCCAGTTCTGTGCTGTAACTTAAGGGGAAGGAAGAAGAGAAAAGGAAGTATAAAACTTGAGGACGCTGAGAAGCCTCACAGGGAAGATCTGCAAGGTTAGACCAATGGGAAGAGGAGGAGGGAGTGTTTAGGCCGAAAACGTGAAGGGATTCACAAGGACAGCCGCAGAGCTGCGGACTTCGGAAAGTCTCCGTCTTCCTCCCCACTGCCTGCAAGAGGTGCGTGCTCCCCATTGTGCTGTCTGGTGGCCGGAAAAGGGAGAGCGGTGATGAGGGAAGGAACACTGTGTGCCGAGATGTTGACCCAACACCTCCACGCTTCGGCACAGGCTCCCAGGGGCCCCGGGACCTCTGCGCTCTGCTTCTGGAGCACCTACACTCAGCGTTCATGACCGTCCTCGGGAGTGCACTGCGTCCCGACACCTTTACCTAGCACCTAGCAAAGGGCTTGCACGCAGCGCACCAGGGCTTACCAGGGGTTTGAGAGGAGAAATAAAATGATTTTCTCTTTATTCCTTTTCCCCCCAGTACTGAGGATTGGACCCAGGGCCTTCACACTGAGCTACATCCCCAGCCCTTTTATTATTTTTTATTTTGAGACAGGGTCTTGCCAAGCCATTAAGCTCCCCAGGCTGGCTCAAACTCGCAGTCCTCCTTCCTCAGCCTCCCAACATGCTGGGTTTACAAGTGTGCGCCACCATGCCCAATTCATCGGGAGCCCTTTGTTCTTAATGAGAGGTGCAGATTACCCCACTCCACCTGGCCAGCATTTAAAGCCCAAGCTCCCTGCCATGGGAAATGTTGATGATCCACATGGAGAGATATTTTGGCAACTTCTGGCTAAGATTTACTGAGGTGGAGTCTATGAACCAATCATTTTCCTGATTAATTCCTCAAAAACGTCTATAAACTGGTATTTAACGTCTCCCATGTTAATAGCAGTACAAGTCACAACAGCCAAATCTCGGAGGCAGCCTATACGTCCACTAACAGATGAATTGATGAAGAAAATGTGGTATTTACATACAAGGGAGTACTACTCTGCCATAAAGAATGATAAGCTTGAGTCATTTGTAGAAAAGTAGATGCACCTTGAGACCATAATGTTAAGTGAAATAAATCAGACATTCAAGCTTAAATATCACATGGCTTATGTGATATGAGAAACCCATATTATAGATAAAGAGCAAAATAAAAGATAGATAATAGGAAGTAGGGAGATGGATCTTTTTCAAAGGGGGAGGGATCAAGAGACGGTGGGAGGGGGTGAGAGGGGATGAAAAGGGATGAAAAAAGGAATCAAGATGTGTTCTGTACCTATACCAAGTCTGCACAGGGAATGCACACATCATGTACTGCAAAGATGGGCTAATAAAATAAAAATAATAATACTAGAAGACAGGGACATTAACATGGTGTCGGCATGCTCAGACGAGAGCCGTGTGCTGTGGGTCTGTGTCCTGCTGTGAGGCTTCCTGCGATGATTCTTTGCTTAAGTCTCCAGTTTCACCACTAGAGAAGTAACTTTTGTGATTCCATCCAGTCTGAGAGCAGCAGTGTGCCTTTTGCTTCAGTCTTAGGTTTAAGGCCAGCTACCATAGCTTTCTGAGGCATTATGCGAATGCCTCAAATTTATATTAAGCCCATATTTTATTCACTAAGTTATCTCTGCCTATTTTTTCAGTCCAGTAGAAATCCAAGCCTTAGACTACATTAGCAAAAAAAAAAAAAAAAATGCTTATTGCACTTACTCAACGCCATGCGGTTTGCACTAATGACACACATGGGGGCACCTTTCCAAAGTTAGTGTTTACAGTTGCTGAGTGTGGTAGGAGCCCAGCTTGGGGTCAAATCTTATTTCCGTCACTCACTTAGTTTTGACCTTGGGCAAGTCATTCAATCCCCTCTATTACGTGGATAAAAAGTATCGTTGTTGTAAAGATTGAATGAGTAACGCACACATGCAACGTGGCCAGGCTCCTGCAGGTAGTGATAAACACAGACCCCGCTGCGTTTGCACACCCAGTGTGCCAGGAAGCCCCATGTTCAGTTAAGCACTAAAACTCAGAAAAGCTCAGACTTTGTTTTCAGGAAATATAATGAGGATTCTGGGCTTTAAAAAGCTCAGAAAGCTGGGCACATTGGCACATAATCCCAGCACTCTGGGAAGCTGAGGCAAGAGGATTGCAAACTCAAACCCAGCCTGGACAACTTAGTGATTTAGTGAGACCCTGTCTAATAATAAAAAATAAAAAAGGGCTGGGGATGCAGCTCAGTGAGAAGGCCCCGGGTTCAATCCCCAGTACAGCAACCAATCAATCAATCAATCAGTCAGAAAACACCTGTGTCTCCTGCATCTTGACCTCTGTGAACTGTTATGATCAAGCACACTTATGTATAATTCCGTGTGTACAGTGACCAGCAAACTTCAACTCAGCCTTCACTATGAATTACAAACCCGCCTACAGAGTGTACCTCAGCACATTTCCAGAGCTGTGTTGTGTCTACGGCCACCTCAGAGTCCAGTAATTTACTAGATCGCTCTGAAGTAAATTCTTAGACATCTGAAAGAACTGGCTTTGTGCAAGAGACTCTGAGGAAGGTGGTGAGCAGTCTGTGGCTGAGTCCACCAGGCTTTCTGTGCACTGCTCTGGGAAGCCCATGTGTAACTGGTGACAGCTGTTGAGAATGTCTGTGGGAGACACAGCACAATCCCCCCATGCCGTGCTGTGTCCAGCATCCGTACTCGCTCAGGACTGGGGGGAGGTCTGCAGGCCACTTCTGGAAGTGAGTTTGTCACCTCTGCTGCTTTCTGCAGCTGTAACTCAGCCCGGCTGCCTCCTCCTGCTGGGGAATGTCATTGAGCTGCCTTAGGGTTGTGGGTCTGCCCTGCCAGGCTCAGAAGAATCCACAGAGGCTCCTGAAGCAGTCAGGGTGTGGAGGCGAAGGCTTCCCTGTCTGCTTTGAGAAGTGCTGCTGTCCCAGAGTGGCTTGCTTAGGGCAGAGCTGTTTCTCCTGGTGAGGCAGGGATAGGACCGGATCCCCAGGGCTGGCACGGCTCCGTAGTGCAGCATCTCCCTGCCACACATGGGTCCTGGGTTCCACCCCCAGCAATGAAGGAAAAAGAATGACCCCTTAGCACCGGGCATGGTGGTGCACACCTATAATCCAGCACTCAGGAGGCTGAGACAAGAGGATTGCCAGGAGGTCAAGGCCAGCCTGAGCTACATAGCAAGACCCTGTCTCAAACAAAACAAAACAAAACAAAAAGAATGACCCCTTAGGATTGGAAGGATTAGATAATACATGTTAGATCAAAGAACATAATGAGCATTTTAAAAAAATATTCATTATTATAACTGAGACCTTTTCAAGTCTTGGGGCAAATGCTGCTTAGGTAAAACATGCTTGTGCTTTCTTTCATTTGCTCTTTTTGTAACCAACTTCCCAGCACCGTCCTCCTCTGTGCCTTCCATCTAGGTGAATAGCAGGGGCCTCCTGTCTGTGGCTCTTATTTACTTCTCTATTTTGGAGATGATGTTTTGCTGTGCTGCCTTGAATTCCTAGGCCCAAGTAACCCTCCTGCCTCTGCCTTCTGAGTAGCTGGGACCGCAAGTGTGGACCACTACTCCTAGCTTTATTTACTTTTTGATGCAACAACAGAATGATCCCAGTGAAAGTGACAATGCCTTCATCTGGCTAAAGAATTCTGAACCGCTTCCTCTGCCACCTGTGCCTGTCCTGTGGATCAGCTGAAGGGCGCTGCACAAAAATCCGAGCACTGGGAGATCGGCCAGGAATCTGCTTCCACTCCCGCCTCTGAGCCCAAGTTTCACGTCCCTCCCACAGGCCGGAGGTATTTACCCTCCTGACGTCCCAAGAAACCTACCTTAAAAACAACTGAAAAGTCCTCTAATGCACTGACTTGAATCTTTATGGGGTCTCAGGAAAGAGTTCTATAGGCGGCTGCATCTTCAGACACCGTGTTCTCTCCTGGGAGGGCCCTGGATTTTCTTTGACCAGATGGGTTTCTTTTGTGGGGGGTGCCCGTTTTGTTTGGTTGGTTTTTCGCAGTACTAGGGATTGAACTCAGGGACTCTACCATGGAGCTACAATCCCACCGCTTTTTATCTTGAGACACCTAAACTCCCCTCATTGCCCTCACAAGGGTGAGGACCTTCCTGCCTCAGGCTCCTGAATAGCTGGGGTTACAGGTGTGTGGCCCCAAACCTGACTGCCAGAGCCATTTCTGGAGAGGCTGGGACTTTTCTTTTTTTTTTAAATGACGATTGAGATATTTAATAGACAGTGCAAGCCATAACTTCATCTGAATATAAATGTGCACATGTGTTTCCAATGAGTTATGTATCCATTATCATAAACAAGGCCCTTAGAGTTGCGTTAGAAAACTGTATAGCTGGGATTTAACAACCTTGCCTGCTCTCACGAGAACACACTCGTGTAAAAATTTTATTAATTCATTATTATTTTTTAAATGGTAGCCAAGTTTTATTAAAGGTAGGAAGAGAAGCAGGCTCTGCGGGTGAGTTTGGTAAAAGCAGAAGTAGGGCACCCTACAGCGTGAGGGCTGCCACCATGCCAGAGGGAACACAGTGGCAAACCTCACTGTGGACGCTCTTCTCGTATAACCCATGCATCAGGCTGGTGCCAGGTCAAGGCGGTGCTGTTGGAAACCTGCTTGAGCTCTTCTGAGAAGTCCATGGAGAACACATCTGTTTAAATCAGTGTCACAAACTCCGAAAGATGCAGGTGGGGTTGAAGAGGGACAGAGTGTAACTCAGGACCAGTGCAGAGCCGACAACAGAGACAGCTAGCTCTCGAGGAAGCCAAAACCAGCATTACTATAGCTGAAGATGAGAAAAAGCCTTGGCTTTTAAAGAACCACCTTCTGCCAGCACTGTACAAGCCTTACAGATGTGGGGCAAATCAACCGACTTAGGACAGAAGCTAGGTTTTCAGGTCATTTTAACTGCAAATGGTCAGCCCTTTTTATGGAGGGTTTGGTGGTGCCACTGGCATAGTCAAGAAGTTCACAGCAGATTTGCAAACTTAACAGAATTTAACATTACGAACAGCAGGCCTCTCCCTCCCACCACGCCAGGGTAGAACAGGCTGTGCCACAAACCCCTCCAGTCGGAGGCATCCCTCCCCTCTTCCTGGTGGTCCGGATGGTAGGGCTGTGGAGGGAGCACTAGCAGATGAGCTGTTTGGGGCCCACTGATGGCCAGCACATTCTTGTTCGGCTCCTGCTGTTCTAGCTCTGATTCTGCCACGAGCTCACCCTGGTCAAACTTCTCCAAAGCCCATGGGTCTGGAGCAGCTGTTGAACTCTCGGAGAGCTTGTGCTGGTCAGCAGGGTCCTGCATTACTCCTCGACCTCATCCACGCCAGTGTTTCCTGCACGGCCGCTGTGGCCGTGGCAGTGCAGCTGCGCTCGTGAGACTGCGGTGTGGGTGCTGGCTGGGGCTCGGGCACCCTTGCGCCTTCTTGCACCTCTTCGTGGCATCAGTGCCCGTGCTTGTTTTCGGTGCTGGGCTTCTTGGCCACCGTCTGTTCCTGTTCCATCTTCCCTCCGGGACCTGCTTAGCATCTCCTCTCTGTCCTGTGCTCTCTGATGGCCTCCAGGATCAGGCCGCCCTTGCCGGTGACGCACTCCAGCCCCCAACAGCTTTCCAGACGCCAGTGTCATTTCTGCTCTCTTCCACCTCTGCTGCAGCGGCCCGGCCACCCACCCCGAGTCCCCACACCAGGTCACAAGGCTGGGAATTTTCAAACCAAATAATTCCAGAGACTTTAAACAGTCCTTTCTTTTCCTGGTCTCTCTCCCTTCACATTTTAAGTATAAAGCAGAGATCGGGTGGCAACCTCAACCCTTACCTGGGATCTCTTTAGACACCTTCATTATTCCCGGTTACAACGGCACCAGCACTGCTCAAGGTTTCTGCCACCACATAACAAAGGTCACCTAGCTCCTCATAAAATTTCTCTGATTTCCCTGGCGGCTTCCTCAAAGGCCACCTGGTGGCAACAACCAGCCTTTACCCAGCTGTTTGGGCACCACTAGTGCTGTCCTTGAAGAGTGCTTCGAGTTTCCTCCTGCTGCCTGGCTCCACATTTCTCCTGTTTTCCAGTTTCATTCGGGCAGTGGCACCCATCCATGCTCACCGGCTGCCACCCCTGCGTGTCCTACACAGTCGGAAGTGTCCACGGTCGCAGGGTCTGTGAGTGTGCATTTCCTGCGGCTGCTATGATGAATCGCCACAAGCATGGTGGCTTACGGACACTCAGAAGGTGACCTTGCCCTGTGCTCCAGAGCCTGACGGGTCCCTGGGCTGTGGTCAGGTGCAGAGCCGCATTCCTCCTGGGCTCCAGGGCCATCCCCTGGGCCCTTCCCAGTGCTAGAGGCCACTGCCCCATACCCTCCCCATCCTCAGCCACAAGCTCTCATGTGCATCCCCTGCCCATCTCCCAGGTAAGGTTATGTGTGATCGCTCAAGCCTGCTAGCTATCCAGTGTCCTTGCCCTGTTTTAGGGTCAGTGGATCAGCAGTCTGAGTGCATGTGTTATGGTCACCCCTTTGGCAGGTGTCGGACATAGCTGAGGGCTCTGGGATGACAACTGGGATGTCTTGGGGAGGAGCCGCCACTGCCCATCACCATGGGGCGTCCAGGGGTGAATAGGGCCTGCAGCCACCTGAAGACACACTGACCAGAAGCTGCCTGCCCAGGTCCCCTCTTGGGACAAGGCCATGGGATTCCCTCAACCCCAGCAGGCACAGGCCACACTGCTCGGGTCCCGCAGCTCCCCAGCAAGGCCCTGTCCGGTGTGCCGCAGGCGTGGGGAGCCTCTGAGGGCCCATCAGAGAAGACTCTTTCTGCCCTGTGCTGCCCCTGCCACCTCTGCGCACCTCTCTCTGCCTCTCCTGATGCCTGCCCCCCCCATCCACAGCTCAGCTCCCCTTTCCCCCGTTCTGAGCACAGGGGAATAGTGGCTGCATCGCACTTAGCTTGATTTCCTAACACCCAGCACCAAGTAGCTGAGTTGAATTGCACAGGGACAGAGGCCTGAGGACAGATCCTGGAGGCAAACCCTGCTGTTCCAAGGACAGCTCCTTACGTGAACTTGAGGACCAGCCAGAGTCTGGTCTGGCGAATCCCCGATAAGCAACTTCACAGAAAGGCAAGGGACACAGGGCTGGGGAAGATGCATCAGGGTTCTTTTGATTCCCCTTTTGCTCGGATGACGCTGAGACTTTGATAACCACGCTGAACACCTTGTCTCTCTGACCGTGCATCCACCGAGACCCCTCAGCCACACAAGTTGTTCTGGATCTTCCCATGTCTGACCACGTGGTGATGCCCACAGCAAGGAGGTGCAGGCTTTACCCGGGCATCCACTCTTCTCTCCTAGCACTGCCCTGTGCCCCTGAGAGACTGTTGACTATTTCCCCAAAGACAGGGTTATCTGAACCCCTGAAATGTAAGTCCCCGCCTCTTGTGCTCTCCTTGATGGTAGCATGACTCTCACCTGGACTCTCCAGAGACATTCGTGTTAGTGAAAAATCACTGCAGCACCTGTGTAGAGAAGATGGTTTCAAATTAGACAGCACCAAAACTGGGCCTGCGAGGAGAGAGGACCTGAGAGGCTGAGGCAGGAGGATTGCAAATTTGAGTCCAGCCTGGGCAACTTAGTGACTTAGCAAGACCCTGTCTCAAAGTTAAAAAAAAAAAAAAAAAAAAAAAAGGACTGGAGATGTATCTAGTGCAAAGGCCCTGGGTTCAACCCACAGTACGGCAAAATATACAATAAAGTAAATTAGCTCAAATTTCTTATAGAACCCAAGGAGATTTTTGGGTAATATGTGAATTGGAAGGAAAGAATCTGCTGGTTTCTGGTTCAGAGATGACCTTTTAAAGGCATCTTTGTTAGCTGTGAGTGACAGAGGTTGGAGCCAGCCAGCACCATTTCTAAAATGTTAAGCTGACCTTAGGTAACAAGGGCTTGAGGTCGGTGAGGGTCAGGATTGGTCGAGGAGAACTCTTTGCCTTTTGTGGAGAGCTTTTTAAAGGTGTCAACTTTCTGTCCCTCCCTCTGTCCTTTCTGGTCTCACCCGGCCTGGCTGTTTTCAGAACCCTCTGTGATTTGCAGTCTGACTCACAGGCTGACCTCCCACCCAGGGCCACAGACAGCCAGATGCGGAGGCCCTGAGCCTCCTCCCGTTTGGCAGGGTGGCCTGGCTGGGAAGACTGGAGACAGGCGTCTGTGAGCCTGTCCAGTGGGGTGTGGCCTTCGCAGCTTGTGTACCCTCCTCCTTGGTGCCCTGTGTGTGTGCGAATGTCTGGATCGGTGCCTTTGATCACCAAAGTCAGACTTTTGGGACTAGCTTTTTTTTTTTGTCACTAAAATGAGTTTTGAACCGATGATATGATCTAGCTTCAATTTTGTTAGTTTAGCTAGAATGCTTTCTACAACATCTACATTGCTCTAGGAAGGCAGCCAAGAGATTCCTTCCTATATTCTTGCAAACCACTGGCATCGTCCACGGCGGAGCGAGGCCTTTGAGGCCCCGGCTCCCAGGGCTCACCCTCCGCTTTGGCCCCAGACCAATTTAGGGATTTAGCTCAAGCTCCTGCCCCTGCTCCCGGAGCACCCTCTGTGTGGGGTTGTGTCTGGCTCCCTGCGGCGACATCTGTGTCCTCACGTGAGCGTCTCTGCTGCACAGCAGGGCTTTGCGTGGGATTTCTTACGAACACTCCATCTTCCCCCTGAGTGCGTGCAGCACATCTGCGTGGACATCTTTAAACAGGAATGGAGGACACAGGCACTTCCTCCCACGCACCTCCACCAACGACGTGGAGGGAAGTTGGCAGCCCTGGCGCCAGTCTGCAGGACTCTGGGCTTGGTGGAGCCCTGCTGTGGTGAACGCAGCTCCCTGGACGCCCGGCCTCACCCTGCAGGGTCCTCTCACAGGCCACACTGTTCTGGCCGCCAGATGCCACTGAGGAAAAATTAACCAGGGAAGGATGTGGAAACAGCTGTGCTGATGACCACGGGCATGGTATCCAGTGCCTGTGTGGAGGGAGTGCACATGTGCGCGTGGGGAGCTGGGGATCAAACCCAGGGCCTCACACATGCTAGTCAAGGGCTCTACCACAGAGCTACATTTCCAATCCTTTTTATTTTATTTTGAAACAGGATTGCCCAGGATTTACAATCCTCCTCCTTCAGACTCCTGGAGTGCTAGGGTTACAGGCACCTGCCAGTGTGCCTGGCTCCACAGGACTTGTGTATGAGTGAGACATCGTGAGCACTGGAGATGAGTGTGCCACCTGCAGAAAGAGGAGGCTGGAGTGGGTGGGGGTGGGAAAGAAAATCCACAGGACTTAAACCCAGCCCTGTAAGCAACGCGGAAGCTTCACTGCGTGGGAGCAGTGCAAGGAGAGAGGCGTTCTGATGGTGGCGCTGTGGCCATGCGGGAAATGGCATCTTAGCTCAGTTTGGAGAGTGGGTAAGAGTCAGAGTAGATAGAGGTCGGAGAATGTTCCAGAGAGAGCAAAGAGAAAACAGCTCAAATCAAATCCTGGAGGAGGCAGCAGATGGGGGAAGCAGCAAGTTCTTCAGTTTTAGTTTGGAAGTCATATTGAGGAAGAGAAACGTGAAAGAATACCTGAATGGAGAGCAGGAAAAAAATTACAGACAAAAGCCCAGTGCTGTTGAGCACTTGTCATTCCAGCTCTCCTGTAATTCCAGGAGGCTGAGCCAGGAGGACTGCAAGTTCAGGACAGCCTGGGCTACATAAGACCCTGTTCAAAAAACAAAACAAAACTGAACAACAACAAAAAAAACCCAGAAAAAACAAAAGTTAAAGACAAGATCCCTTTGGAGATTTAGTTTAAAATGACTCTTATTCAGAAAGCAATGGAAAAGCATGACATAAAGCATTAGATGGGACAGATCTTGGACAGTCTTAAGTTACCTAGACACTAAAAACTGCTCGAGTAAAGGTTAGAAATGGAAATAAAGCTCCCACATGAGTAGTAGCTCTTATATTTGGGATCGCTGTAAGGAGGAAGAAGATAACTTAATACTCTTACAGCTCCTTGGTAGTTGTTTCTTTACTTATTTGCAGCACCGGAGATTGAACCCAGGGTGTTAATACTGAGCTCCATCCTTCGCCCTTTTAAAATTTTTTCTTTTGAGGCAGGGTCTTGCTAAGTTGCCCAGGCTGGACCTGACCATTTGCTCCTTCTGCCTCAGCCTCCCAGAACGCTGGGATGACAGGTGCTCACCACACGTTCAGCTTATTGTTAACTTTTAAACGATGCTCATTGGTCTACAACAGCAGGAGCTCCGAGGCATGGCATCCGAGCTCGCCCTGCAACCGGGCCCCATCTCTTTTCCCCAGCGATATCCGCCTCCCACACGGGCCTCCGGTGCCCTGCACTTGCTGGGAGCCCATGAAATATTGATTGAAACAATGTGGCACATTCTGAGCGACGAGTTCATTACACTTAAATTTCATATGTGGAAATTTACTTTTCTGTGAGACCCCAGTGTCTTGCAGGGTGACAGAGATGGAGCCGTAGCTAGGGGTCTCTCACTTCCCGGATGGTGCGTAGAGGCCCAGCAGGCTCTGTGGATCCACCTGTTCCTCAGTTTCCAGGCTTCTGTGCCCAAGCGCCCAGGAGCGCGTCCTCCTGCCCTGGTGCTGTGCCCACTGCTCCGTGCCAGCCTCCCCACCCGGCCGGGACACTCTGGGGCCTCCATGGGCAGTGTCCTCCGCTCCCAGCCTCTCCAAAGCTGCCACCCCAGGCCAAGATGGAGGCAGCCAAGGTCCTGGCTCTTTTCCCAGCCAGCTGCAGCTGAGGGTTTCGCCACTGTGCCCTCGGCCACCAGACACCTCTCCCAAAGCGGAAAGCTCCCTGTTGGCCCAAGGGCAGAGAAACAGTTTCCCCTGTCCTGAGGGCCCCAAAGCCTGGACTCCTGAGCGCTGGAGCCGCCGGATACCCTCCGGTCTGCCTCCCTGGGGAAGCCGTAAGGAGAAGGCGGTGGGGAGCTTAGGTATTTCAGCCACATGGGCATCGGAGATGTGGACACTGGGGATGCGGGCACTGGGGATGCGGGGCTACGGGAAAGAGGCGAGAACTGGAAATGCAGGTTGGGGATTAAAACGTCAGGAAGGAATCTATCGACTTTTCTGAGCTGAGCCCCAGCCTGTTGCCCTGGAGGTCAGATGGGAAGCCTGCGGTTGAGCTGAGGCATGGCCCTGCTCCCTCGGCAGTCTCTTCCCCAACACCACCTCCCCAGGCCACACTCTTGGCCCATGCCTTCCTGGGCTTTTCCTTGAGCTGAAGGCTGGCCGTGAGGCTCTCTGCCTCCTCTTCCCAGCCAGCAAACTCAGCCTTAAAGAGCAAACTTCTGCCAGATATGGTGGCACACACCTGCAATCTCAGCTACTGAGGAAGCTGAGGCAGGAGGATGGCATGCAGGTTTGAGACTAACCTGGGCAACTTAGTGAGACCCTGTGTGAAAATAAAAAATTTAAAAAGGCTGGGATATAGCTCAGAGCAAAGGCTCTGCATTCAATGCCCAGTACCAGAAAAAAAAAAAAAAAAGGAAAATGATCACAAAGGACCCTATGGTTTAGATCTAAAATGTCCCCCAAAAGTCTCTCATCCTGCGGTGAGGCCTGGTCAGGAGTCTCAGGCCCTGTCCTCCAGGCACAGCCCAACCTGTTCCAGAGGCTGCGAGGACACAATGTTAGGGTGGCAGCAGGTGTGAGGGTGTGGTCTCTGGGTGTGTGCCTGTGTCTGTCCCCCCGGCCACACAGTGGATCACGAGCCAGCAGTCAGCCACCCTCGGAGACGCACCCTCTCCTTCCTAGCAGCACCTCTGTTGGCTGTGATTTCTAGGCCCCTTCTCTCAGCCGACCTTGCGCAGCGCTGTCAGTTATCTTCACCCAGCTCTGGCCCCACAGGCCAGGCCGCCAGCCTGCAGTCCCTTCCCTCCCCTGTCCTCCAGGTCCCAGGCCCAGCTCTGTCCCCACCTGGGGCACCTTGGCCCCAGCCCAGCCTTCTGCCATGTCTCAGTCACAGCTCAGACTGGATCGAATGACACGTTTCCAAGGCAGCAGCCTTGGGCTTCCCACAGCTCGTCTATCCCAGCAGCAGATCCATCAAGCAGACGACCCATCCCGGAACACGACTGCGGTCGAGTGTGTAGTTAGTCTCTGCTGTGCGTCTGCTTCCGTGAGGGCGAGCCCAGGAGACCGCGAGTCATCTCGTCTCGTAGTCACTGAGCCCCGAGGACAGGCTGTGCCGTCTGTGCTCTGGAGGGTCAGGTCAGCTTGGAGGTGAGCCGAGGTCCAGGGAAGACACAGCTCCTGGTCCCTCTCTGCTCCGGGCTCTGTTCCGGGGAGCTGGGCTTCTCTGTGTCCTCCTCTCTGTTACCGCGGTTTTGGGGCCAGGAGTTTGCTGTGGCCTCCATTCTCCGACGGCTCTAGGAAGAGTTACTGATTTTCAGTTAGCGCAACTCTTCTGGAGTGATGACTCCCAGTCCAGAAGGTGGAAATCTCCACTGTGTCGGGAGCCCAATGGCCCAGATCCCAAAGGGAAAGGAACACGGCAGTCCTGGCTCTTCCCCCTTAGCACCGACATGGCCCTGTCTCTCCCCTCCTTACCTTGTATTCCAGGAGGGACCACAGGGACATCACCATCTGGACCAGCCTACTGAAGCAAGGGCATGGGTCTTACGGCGTGGAGGTGGCCCCTGGGGCGTCCTTTGGAGGAGTCCAGGGTTATAGCAGCCTTGGCCGCACCATTGGATGTCCCTGTCTGAAAAGCTCCCGGCCACGGAGAGAAGGAGAACCTAACTTCTAGAAATGCTGGGTAAGAAGAAGAGTTACCACCACCTAACCTCAGGAAAAAAAATAAATAAATAAAAAAGGAGAATGAAACAAATCTACTTGTAGAAAGTTATTGTATTGTCCTTCCTGTTCTAGAGCCTGGAGATGTGGCACTGGAGAGGTCAAGAATCTGCTGCCCCAGGGGTGGGGTGACCAGAGAGCAAAGTGTGACAGGAGGTGTGACTAGGAGGTAGGATGGGGTGGCAATGGGCCCTGGGGATCAAGGTGCTGCCTGGCAGCCATGGATGGCACCTTCCCCAAGTGGCCCAGCTCTGGCGGGGTCCTGGGGGCCTGTCCCGATGTCCTGTCCAGGCCCAGTTCTTCCAGGTCCTGGGGGCCCTGTCCCCATGTCCTGTCCCAGGCCTGCTATAACAAGGCCTCACGTACGGCAGCTGGGAGGATGGAACCCGCTGTCTGGGTTCTGAGACCCAGAGGTCCCCTGGTCTGGAGGGGAGCCCATGTGGCTCCAGCTCTGGGCTTCCCACGATTCCCAGGCGACATTGGCTGGCGACAGTTACTCCAGCCACCAGGCTGCGCCCCGGCCTGGTTTCTCTCAGGACCCTGCTGACAGCTGGCACTGGAGCTGCACCGAATCAGGGTCTCAGCACCCTTGCATCAGCAGCAGAGGCCTTCATGGCTCCCGCAGCCACGAGGGCTGTGGAGCAGGAACAGATGTGCAGACACAGGAGGCATCACCAGAGCAGCGAGTGACCCCCGGGTCACGGTGTGGGAAGCTGGCTTCTGTTTCCTGGAACACACAGCCACCTCTCGGATGAACGCTGGGATTGCTTGTAAAAACTCAGTCAGTGATTTGGCGACAGCAGGGGTCGTTGCCTCTGCAGCGCCCTGCAGCCTCCACAGCACAGTCACGTCCGCTCTGTCGCTCAGAGACTGCCACCCTGTGCAGCACCCTTGGCACTTCACCTCGCCAGCCACAAAGCTCAGGAAGACAGGGCTCACCTGGGTGCATCCAGCGAGGGCGACGGCCCAGGGGACCTGGAGTGTCCGACCTGGACAGTCGGAGCAGGAGGCCCAGCCTCGTCCCCAGGGCTGTGCTCGGAGAGGACACAGCTGACGGGACTTGGACCCTCCAAGGAGGTGATGTTGAGGGAGGTTGAGGCCAGGACACACAGTGTCCCAAGCCCGGGAAGCTGGAGAGGACGTGGCTGGGTGTGGAAATGACCTCGCTGAGGGCTCGGGAGAGTGGGGGTGGAGCCGAGGAAGTGGAAGACAAATGTCTCCATTTTTCACTCCCAGAGTTTGGCAGAGAGGAGGAAGAGGGAGCAGGGCTGTAGCTGGAGGGCATGGAGGACCTGGCAGAGGTTTTCCCGAGGGGAGGCCGGGCGTGCACATCTGGAATACCTCTGATTTCAGGCCGGCCTCTGTTCTCAGATGAGCACCGTCAGCCGCCACCTGCCAGCGAGGGCCGTGGTCATAGCACAGGTTGTAGACTCTGTCTCATCCTAGTGGACGGTGCTGGTGTTGCGAATCCACACAGGTAGGCAGATCCACTTCGGTAGGCAGAGCACAGGTGTGGAGTCAGAAAGGCCCAGGGGATGCTGCTGTAGCAGCCAGCAAGCATCCCTGTCCTCCATCCCCACGCAGGGAAGTTGGGGCCACACAGCCCCTTCAGGTTTCTCTGGAGGCCAGGGCAGACTCCAACCCATGCCATCAGCTGTGGGCAGCTGTGTGGGAGAAAGATCTGAGGCTTCCAGACTCCAGGCAGACCCGGGGCAGCACTGGGGCACAAGGGAAGCAGGACAACTCCAAACAAAACCCTTCAACCTGAGACACACCCTGAACACACACTCACACACACACAAGTGTGCACATTTGGTGTCTGTCACCGTCTTTCTTGAGGACTCAGCACGGTACTGAGAGTTTCTGCTCATAAATATTAAGCATGGCAAAACCTGATGGAACCATCTCAGCTGGTTCTCAGCTGTGGCAGCATCAACCTGCCAGTATTTACAGAATCATAAGAAAAACCTTAATGTTTAGAAAACTGTCTGCTTGGGGAAAAGACACGTGTGGGTGGAGAAAGGGCAGAGCAGCCTAGAAGCAGCGGCCAGGCACCCCAAGCCAGACAAACACAAACACCCTGGCCCTCAGTGATGGTGATGTCTTTCAAGTCTCCCGCTCTTCACAAATGCCCTTTCCCCTTTGATCTGCTGCTTCTGAGGCTGAAGATGGGGCAGCTTCCTGCTGCTCCGCTCATTTCATCTCCCTGCTGAGTGCTGCTGGGGAGGAGAGGAGGGGAAGGAGAGAGGGCAGGGGGAGTGAAGCGGGGAGGGGAAGAGGAGGGGAGGGGAGCAGAGGGGAGTAGGGAGGAGAGGGGGGAGGGGGAAGAATGTGGAGGAGAGAGGGAAGGGAGGAGGGAGGAGGTGGAGGGAGAACCTGGGAGGGGAGGGGGGTGTCCACCTGGCCAGGGCCACCAGCTGCATCTCTTGGAGATGTGCAGCCGCAGTTCCCGCTGTCACCACAGAACGATGGCCTCCACAGTGAGGATAAACAGACTATCTGCAGTGCTCTTTCCAGCGCCGCCTGCCCACCCTGCTCTGGCAGGACCTCTGTGGTCCCTGTGCCCAGACTTCCTGTCCTAAACAACTGTCACTGTGGGGCCCTAGGGAACCCAGCACAGGCAAACCAGAGGGGAGGTGCGGACACTCGTGGTGCTGCAAGCTCGTGATGCCCACACCCAGCCCTGACCCAGCTCCACGGCCCTGTCCAGGGCCCACCCTGAAGCGCTGTCCTGGCATCTTGCTTCATTGCTCTCTGCAACTGGGCGCCAGGTCCAGGTGGGCATGGAGTCCGTACCTGGAGGGGTGATGGTGGGAGCAGTTGTGTCCTTGCTCTTGGGGTTCTTCCTTTTGAGGCAGAGGCTTCAGCTTTGTCCCCAGGACAGAGTCCCCTCCTGGTGTGGGTGAGGGTGGGTTTGGCTTCCCAGAGGAAGGCACAGACCTGGTCCCCAGTCACACAGGCTGGCTTGTGCCTGGTGCTGTCCCAGCCCGGGGCTCAGGGCTCTGAACGACCACCCTCTCAGAAGGGTGATGACAGACAGTGAGGACAGTAAGGACAAGATCGCTGATACCCTGCAAGTAGGGGCCCATGGTCACAAGGCTTCCCGGGGGAACCCTCAGCAGGCTCCGTGAGTATGGGCGTCACACCTGGCTGCTGCTTCCAGGCTCAGGGGCGAACAAAGACCCCCAGAAGGCAGGGAAGCATGGTCCCCTTGGCTCACGGGCCAAGGACCAGGACTCTGGGCTTGGTACCCCTCCTCCTGGGCCTCTGGGCAGGACCCCGGCAGCATCTAGAGGGTGGGAGTGGCCAGGGCACTGCACTTGTGTCCCGTCCTCTCCTCTGCTCTCTGATCCATCACCCGTCTGTCCCATCTTCCAGGTCTGTTCTTGAACTCAAACCTTTCTGAGGCACTGACAGGACCCTGTCACTGGGTCCCCAAGAGGAGACTGGAGCCCTGACCACCTGCGGGCAGCTGTAGCCCGCAGCTGCCCATCACAGAAAGCTGTTGGGAGGAGGCACGGAGGGCTCGCTAGGTGGGATTCTGAAAATGCAGGTTCACAAGGCTGTGGGGGCCAAGGGGAGAGAGGTACCTGTGGCTAGGTCGGGGTTCCTATGGACTTGGGCTCCTCGATATGGTGACCGGGATGTGGGGTCCACCACCAGGTGAGCTGGTTGGATGCCAACCGTTTGTACAGCTGGGTTGGGCCGAGGTTGCGGTCCCTGATGCAGAGGCTGTCTGAAGGTGGGTGGCAGGACTGAGAACCACGCAGGGGGTGCCCAGCCCAGAGCCCACTCACAGGGTCATGGTCTTTAGGCCTCAGGGCTTTTTCCTAGAAGGAAAAAAAGCTTGAATAACTTTTGCATCCTGAAACCAATTTTTCTTGAAAGTGCAACTTTAAAATGCTGATTTTCCTTTCTGCTTGTTGTTTCTTCCTACCTCTCTCCCCTCCTGTGTCCTCCTTTGGCCTGGCTCGTTCCTGAGCTCAGCCCTCTGCCATCTTGCTTGTGACTCATCTCCCCAGATGCAGGGATGGTTGGGACAGCCAGGAGCACGCTGTGGTCAACACAGCCTTTCTCCGCACGTGCTGAGTTAATGCAGAGTGGGAAACAGGTCGCCCCAGGCTGCTGACTGTTCCAGAATGTCCTCGCCCTCTTCTGTTGGCGGTGGATACAGGGGTCCATCAGGTGTCTGGCTGCTCATGGGGGACAGAGGATGAGAACACCCCCGATTCCCACAGTGCCCACTGCATAGGTGAGAGCAGGGCTGCATGACCGCAAGGTGGTGGCCAGCACGCTGGGAGCCACCCAGCACGGGGTGGGGGAGTGCTATGACCCTGGCTGCCCTTCTGAGGCCAGGCAGGTGGGGAGCAGGGCGGCAGTGGGTGTGCTGCTTTGGCCTAGGTCTCGCCTATTTACCCCAGCACCTGCGCTGGTGACGTCGGGGGTCCCTGAGGACATTTAGACATCTAGAAACATTAGCAAGTCACCTGGGCCTGTCTTGCTCCAAGACAGCAATGGCCAGGTCAGAGGTCCCGTGTCTCTGCTGAGCGGCCCCATCCCTCCCTTGCCCAGTGTGAGTCCAGCTGCACTGGGCTGTGCCCACCCTCGAGGCTCCACCTCCTCGGGGCCACAGGTCACAGGATGTCTGGCAGGTGACAGGGCTATGGGGACAACCGCTGGTGCATGGCGAGGACAGAGAGGGCTGCCGGGTCAGGGGCTGCACATGCGGCTGGTTTACCGACAGTTGCTGAGTACGACAGGCAATGCTGGCCAGGATGGGGACTGCAGTGCTGGGCTGCAGGTGCCGTCTGCATGTGTGGCACTCTCCTTGACTCGCAGGGCGATTGGCTGGCTGAGCCCCTAACCCCAGAGCAGGTGCTGCACACAGCAGATGCTGAATAAGCACCTGCTTCAGAGTCAGGAGCCAGGTGTCATGGCTCCTCATTCGCAGTGCTGGACACAGGTTTCCAGGGATCATCCAAGTCCGGCCTCACACCTCATCCTGCCAACCTGGGACCTTCCTCTTGGCGGCTCAGCTGCGCTAGTGCCAGCTGGGGTCAGAGAAGGGTACTGTCCAGGTGGCCAGGCCTGCGCTGCATGCTGTGGGAAGAAACAGAACCATCAGGACAAGTCAGCAGCTTCCTGTCCCCTTCCTGACCACATTCCCCACCATCACAGCCTGGGGCTCCGCAGTCCCCCAGTGCTAGAACACTCAGGTGGCACCCAGCTGCTAGCCGACGAGCGTAGCTCAAGGAGCTGTGTGCCCCTGACGTGTTGCCTGTGGTATATTTCTTGCATTTCTACATCTCCTTTCTTGCATTTGGAATTGCTGTTTAGCTTTTCTGCACGTGAACCCGGCTGCCCCGGCAGACTGAGGGTTGTGTCCTAGGCTGAGCACTTTTCTTTCGTGTGTCCAGCCCCATGCAGGCTTCCTGGCCTCGCCCAGAGTCCCCTGCTACCCAAGCTGCCTCCTTTTCTCCCCACTCCTGGGTGTGGACAGAGGATACAAAGAACCTGCTTCCTGCCCAAGGTGGGCACTCACGTGGTTGGCGATGTGGATATGGCTATAAAGGGCCATAACTTAAAATAGGACGAACTTGTTCCACTGGAGACTCAGATAAGGCTTAGCAGGCACGGCGGAGGGGGCAGCAACAGCTTCCCACTGCTGGGGTCCCGGAAGGCCTCCTGGGACAGTCACTGTCTTGTGCCACTTACCCCATGGGGGACAGCGACCTCTGAGATGTCAAAGGGTCCTGCTAAGAGGTAACAGGTATGTCAGAGAGCCTGCCGTGTCTGTGTCCCTGGAGGACTTCTGCACTCATGCTGCAGAGGGGAATCCTGCTTTGAAGAGCTATCCACACTGGCTCACATTTCAGACGAGGGTGGAGAGCCAGGCCCCAGCCCCAGTAGTAAAGGGAGGCCTTCATTTTTCTTTTGTGGTATTGGGGGTTGAACTCAGGGTTTTCACACTGAGCTACATCCCCAGCCCTTCTATTTATTTTTAATTTTTTTTTTGTGGGTACCGGGGGGTCGACCTCAGGACCTCGCGCGCCAGCAGGCGCCCGTGCTGCTGAGCGATATCACCGGCCCCTTTTTCGTATGTGGGTTCTGGGAGTCGAACTCGGGCCCTCACGCTTGCCGGGCAGGCGCTTAAGCCGCTGAGCCATCTCACCAGCCCTTGTTTTTTTTTTTTTTTGAGACAGGGTCTCACTAAGTTGCTAACTTGCCCAGGCTGGTCTTTCAATCCTCCTGCCTCAGCCTCTCAGAGCACTGGGATTACAGGCGTGGACCACACCCAGCACAGGTGGAGGTAATTCTGGAATGAAAAGTTTTACACGTGTGGAGAGAGTGAAAGCAAGGCTGGAAGGATGCAGGTTGGGAAAGTATAATTGGGAAATGCAGCACCCATCCGCTTACTCAGCAAATGTGTGGCACCAACTATGTGCAGGGTGCTGGGGACACAGAGAGTCACCAGGCGCTGAGCTAACTGAAGAGCAGGACTCCTTTATTAGATCATGAGAAGGCAGAGCCTTGGCAGGAAGGGTGGGGCCACGCTTGCCCGCCAGCCACCTGCTCCTGTGGCGGCGGCCAGGTGAGGCCAAGGTGGAGGTGCCGCTCTGCTAGGGAACGAGGCCACCTCACCTTCCCTCCTGCTCAGGGACAAGGCCACTGTGCCTTCCCTTCCCATGAGCTGCATACCCACAGCTTCCTGAGGTCTGTCTCCGAAAGGCTGGAAGTTGTGGTTTCACATGTGGATCTCAAAGCCGCGTGAGAGGCCAGTGCCAGAGAAGCTGGTTTTGCCATGCTAACACTGAAGAGCTTGAAGCCAGGCCACGGGGCGATCTGACTGGCCTCCTTCTCTGCTGCCTGATGAACAAGTGCTCAGTGCCTCTCACGGGGAGGAGCCAGAAGCAAAGCCTGAACAATGCGTTTATCTTCTCTGCTTCCACCTCACACTGTTTACTCTTTGAAAGCAAAGGCGGACACCAGAGGCTGCAGAATTGTACCCACAAGCCCTCCCTGGCCATCAGGAGCCCAGCCTCCAGCTCTGTCTCTGAGCAGCCTGCACATGGCTGGGTGTCCCCCTGGTATGTGCAGAGGGGGACCCGAGGAAGCTGCCCCTCCTCCCCACCTCGATCCATCTCTTTCCAGAGTACTGTGACTCCCCAAGGAGGACAGCTTTGATGTGCGTGGAGCCTGCAAAGAAAGGAGCATCTGGACACTGGGGGAACCCAGCCTCAGGATCTCTAAAGTCACCCAGAGTTCTCAGGTCCTGCTCAGAGCCCAGGAAACGAAGGCCCAGGCGCCACCTCCTGGCAGAGGCAGCTCCAGGCGAGGCTGAGAAACTTGGCACCCGCCTCCCAGGGGACACAGGAGGCTCCGAGCTGGGAGAAGCCCCCCAGCTTGTGCTGCCCAACCCAGTCATTTCACAGGAGGGGAAACTTAGGCCTACAAAAGTGATGGGACAGGGCCGGTGAGATGGCTCAGCGGCATAAGCGCCTGTCTCGCAAGCGCGAGGTCCTGAGTTCGACTCCTAGTACCCACATACAAAGGAAAAAAGGGCCAGTGATATCGCTCAGTGGCACAAGCGCCTGCTGGCACTTGAGGTCCTGAGTTTGACCCCCGGTACCCACAAAAAAAAAAAAGTGATGGGACAGAACTGGTGGCAGAACTGAGGTGGAGGAGCTGAATGAACCCTTCCTAAGGACTGAGCCAGGCACTCTGAGAAAATGCACTTTCTCCTCGCTGCCATGTGTGGAGGCTGTGACAGGACTTCTCTTCCCTCTGCACCCCGCAGTGGCCTTTCACACATGCACGGACACTCAGCCTGGGCTCCACATGTAGGAAGAGATGCCACCATGTTGCTTTGTCCACCACTGCAGCCCTGAGGGAGACAGCTCCTCCACAGAGAGTGGCGGGAGGCCCAAGGTGAGTGGTCAGTGGGCAACTCTTGCCAGACACCTGTGTTCTCTGTGAGCCACTCACGAACTCCAGCAGCATCTTATTTAGAGAAATATCGGCCCCATTCTATGGACCACAGCAGTAACTCAGCAGCCAAGAGCTCCCTGCTTAATGTCCTAATGTCCTCTCTCCCTTCCCTTCCCTGACTCCACTGGTCTTCTCTAATTCCTTATCCAGCTTGAATTCTCCTAGGAACCGCTCATTTCAGAGGCAGCCTATCTTCAGGAAGTGCCTGCCATGAAAATCGCTCCCGTCCTACCTCAATATTTCACCTAACAGAGGCACACGGGGTCTGACGGTGATGCCCGGGCAGTCCTGGCCCTCTCTGTTGTCTTCTACACAGCCATGGCCATGTCCTCGGCACTCTGTCCTAGCTTTTCCACTGGTCCTTGAGAGGTTCTCTTTCCCTCCCCATGCAGGCCCCTCTTGGAGAGACCAGAAGGGGCTGCAGGTGCTACTAACCGTGGGGTCCCCTATTGGCGCCTGGTGCTGGCCGACTGCTGTATAAGTGCCACCTCCAGTCCCCGGGAATCTGAATGAGCTCTGCCCCCGCAGGGGTCTCATCTGCAGAAGGAGGGGCCCGGGCAAAGGAGCTGCCCATGATCTCTGGGTCCTTCCAGGTCTGGGCCTCCCTGCCACTGTCCTGAGTGGCTACACTGACCCCAAGACAGTGGTGGCATTTTTCTTCAATGATTTATTCTCTGAACTGCACTTAATTTGCATCTTAATATTTTCTTCCAGGAAATCATTTTCATAATTGCTGCAGGTTATTTTGGAGAATCTATTCCAGCTGAGCTGGAGAACCCTTACTATTCCAAGTCATCTCTCCTCCCCCGCACCTGCCAGAGCCCAGCCTCCACCCCTCGCTTCCCAGGGAGCCCCTGGGAGGTGCTTGGGGACAGTGGCAGGCTGTGGGCCACTGTCACAAGCCAGGGATGGACCATACCGAGAAGCATGGCGTCTGAGGGTCCCAGCGTCCCCAGGCCTTGGTGTCGCCTGTGTGATGGTGGGGTGATGCCTGCAGAGCCCCAGCTCATGAGGATGTGTGAGCCCTGCGAAGAGGCTGCACACATCAGCTTCGACGCCAAGATGCTGAGAGCTGCTCTTTCCCAGGAGGGATTGTTTGATGAGCAAGGCGATCATTGTAAGTATTTACCACAACTGGGCCTACCAGACGTGGAATGCTGTCTGGATTCCTGTGGTCAGAGTGGTCAGAATGTGCATTAAGTGTACAAGTGTTGCATTTGTACAGAATTCAGAGCACAGGCCCAGGTGTCTCCCTGAGGGAAAGAGCACCCAGCTAAATGAGGGCGGCTGCCTGCTGTGGCTCTTCAGGCTCTGCGACTTCCGACTTCACGTCTGAGTCTCTGAGCAACAAGGGAGGCAGCTTCCAAAGGCTCTGGCTCCCTCGGGGCTGCATCCTGCTCGCCCTGTGGGTTAGAGTGGCTGCTACCCGTGGGAATAATCATGAAAGGGAGGAGAGACAGAAATCTTTTAATTGCCTTATAAGCTCTCCTTAGCTGTGAAACATGGTGGCCTTTACAGCTGCCCCCCAGGGAGACCAAACACTGGGCGGGGTGTTTCAGTGGGAAGCTGTAAAGACCAAGCCTTCGAGGCTTGCCTGGCGCCCAGGCCTGTGCCGCACTCTCAGCTGTACCTTCACCACCAGCCCCGCTCAGGCCACCTCCCTCCAAGCAGACCCGGCCCGAGACACTGGTGCTCCTGCAGTGGACCAGGCTCGAGCCCAGGCGGCCAGCACCCTGTCCAGGCCAGACTGGGTGGGAGGAGGTGACTGCGCTCGTGTCCCTACCTTCTCCTCCCGTCCACATACAGCTCTTAGAAGCCAGGATCTGTTTCCTGGGAAAAACAAAACAGAATACTTCAAACATTTCTTTAAAATTAGAAGTCCTCTCCTCCAGTTGAGCAGTTCTAGAGCGGCCCAAGTCCTAGGTTTCGGGGCTGTCCCCAGGTGCTGCAGAGTCCCTGGGGGTCGCCCTGGCTGACAGACCATGTTGACTGTACCTCTGAACCCTCACTCCTGAACATGAGCAGAAATCCAAGCAACACCAGACAGCTGGCCAAAGTGAATGAAAGAGCCAAATGAACAGAAGACTCGATTCCAAAGGAGACGACGACAATTCAGGGAGCAGAAGGGAACCTGTAAATAGTGTGCTCAGAAAGCATCCTGCCTGTCAGACAAGAACAGGATGTTATCGAAAAGGAAAAGAAGCAAAAAACAAAAGGAAGAGTTAGAAAGTACAATATAATTGCTGAAATAGAAATTCAGTAGCAACACTAGAAGGTAAAATAAATCTTTCAGGAAGTAAAACGGAAAGACAAAAGCATGAAGAAGAACAGATATAGAAGACCACTCAAGGAGGTCTAAATCCTGTCTCTGGAGTTTCAGAAGGAAAGTACCATGAACATAGAGGAAGAAAATTATGAAAGGAAGAATGCATGAAAAACATCTGAAGCTGACTGACATTGTGGTTTTATTTATTTATTTTTTTTTGTGGGTACCGGGGGGTCGACCTCAGGACCTCGCGCGCCAACAGGCACCCGTGCCGCTGAGCGATATCACCGGCCCCTTTTTCGTATGTGGGATCTGGGAGTCGAACTCGGGCCCTCGCGCTTGCAAGGCAGGCGCTTACGCCGCTGAGCCATCTCACCAGCCCGACATTGTGGTTTTAATGTGTGACACTGTAATCAAAAAAATCCATGAGTGGCTGGGCATGGTTCAGTAGTAGGGTGCAGAAGTAGGGTAGGGCTCAGAAGTCATTTGAAATTTGCAGTTTGAAAGTATGTGGGGTTCTGGCTTTCATCTCCAGGGCTGAAGGAAAAAATAATCCACCGAGTGATGAGTGCAATAAATTAAGAAAATAGCTCCGTACATACTTACAGTGTGATAGCTCACCATACTGAAAACTCAGGAGACCCTACAGGCTTCAGGGGAGAATAAAGCGGCACTTCTCCAGTACGACAGTATGAGAATGACAGTAGCAGCCAGATTGCTAGAGGGTAGGGGAACAAACGCCTCAAATTCTGAAGGCAAAAGACGATCAACTAGAAATCAGTACTCAGCCAAACCGTCCCCAGAACCTGAGGGTAAAACCAAGATACTTTCAGGTACGTAAGGACTCAAAACTATTTCATGCAAATCTTTTCTCAGGAATTCACCTTAAGGTATGTTCTAGAAAACTAAGGGTCTAGAAAAAAATAAGATCTAAAAATGGGTCCAGAGTGGGTGAGTAGTCACGGGAATCCCAAGATTCCTTAAACAACCAGCCAAACAAGATAGGAATCCCAGAGTTCTCCAGGGAAAGTGGCGACTCAGTAGAACACACCCGGTACAAGGGTCCAGAAGGAATTTAAAATATGATAAAGGCGATTTAAAATACGTATTTTAAATAAGCAATTTAAAATATGGTAAAGGTGGAGTAAACATGAAGGAAAGCTAGTGAGAAACCCCAGGAAAACAGGAAGCTGCTGTCTGAATGAGGAGACACTCCCGGTGTGGTCAGGGTAATGGGATTGCTCTTCCTGGTTTGCAGCTGCTGGGCTTAACTAATGAGTAATATGAGGAAGACAAAGTTATATTTTCGGACCAAACTGTCTTGAATCTTCAAAATGCAGTTGTAAAAGTCACATGAACAGAGTCAGGGGAAGAAGAGAAGAAGCAAACTGGAGGGACAAACAGGGGTCTAATAAGAAGCCAAGGAATACCATTCACAGTGGATGGGTGAAGAGATAAAGGAGTTGCTCCTAAAGTGACAAAAATGGCCAACAGGGAGATGAAGAATAGGAGTATGCCACTGACACAAAAAGACAGATCAACTAGACAAAAAATCAACAATGAAATATTAGAACTGAACCAAACTTTTGAACAAATGGACTTAGTAGATGTCTACAGAGTGTTCCACCCCACAACATCAGAATACACATTCTTCTCAGCTGCACATGGGACGTTCTCCAAAATAGACCACATACTAGCTCATAAAACCTGCTTAAGTAAATGCAAAGGAATTGAAATTATCCCATGTATATTATCAGACCATAGTGCAATGAAATTAGAAATCAATGGCAAAAGAAACCACAAGAACTTCCTAAACACATGGAAATTAAATAGCACTCTACTGAACAACCAATGGGTCACAGATGAAATTAAAGAAGAAATTAGACAGTTTCTGCAACCGAATGATAACGACAGTACAACATACCAGAACTTATGGGATACAATGAAAGCAGTCCTAAGAGGGAAATTTATAGCATTAAATTCCTACATCAGGAAAACAGAGCAAGCACAAATAAACAACCTAATGGTGAACCTCAAACTTCTAGAAAAAGAACAGCACGCTAAGCCAAAAGCTCGTACAAGGGAGGAAATTATAAAGATCAGAGCAGAAATTAATGTATTGCAGACTAAAAAAACAATACAAAGAATCAACGAATCAAAGAGTTGGTTCTTTGAAAGATTAAATAAAATTGAGAAACCCTTATCCAACCTCATTAAAAAAAGGAAAGAAAGTACTCAAATCCATGCAATAAAGAATGAAAAGGTGATATCACAACGGACCCTGAAGAAATCCAGAAGATCATCTACACCTACTTTTAAAACCTGTATTCTAATAGGATGGAAAATGCAGAAGAAATGGACAGATTCCTAGATACATATGAATTACCAAAGCCCAACCAAGAAGCTATAAAAATCCTAAATAAACCAATAACAATCAATGAAATCAAAGATGTAATTAAAAAACCTCCCAACAAAGAAAAGCCCAGGCCCTGATGGATTCACTGCTGAATTGTACAAGAAATTTAGAGAAGACCTAACACCACTACTTCTCAAACTCTTTAACGAAACTGAAAGGGAAGCAATACTCCCAAATTCATTCCTGGAAGTAAGCATTACCCTGATACCAAAACCAGGCAAGGACCCAACTAAGAAAGAGAACGACAGGCCAATCTCCCTAATGAACATAGATGCAAAAATCCTCAATAAGATACTGGCAAACAGAATGCAGCAAATAGTCAAGAAGATTATACACCATGACCAAGTTGGATTCATCCCAGGGATGCAGGGATGGTTCAACATACGTAAATCAATAAATGTAATACACCGTATTAACAGAACTAAGCACAAAAATCATATGATCGTCTCAATAGATGCAGAAAAACCTTTTGACAAAGTCCAGCCCCATTCATGAAAAAACCCCTACAGAAAATTGGAATAGATGGTCTTTATCTCAATCTGATAAAAGCTATCTATGGCAAACCAACAGCCAATATCATACTAAGTGGACAAAAACTGAAAGCCTTCTCTCTAAAATCAGGAACAAGACAAGGATGTCCACTGTCCCCACTCTTATTCACCACAGTCCTGGAAACTTTAGCCAGAGCAATGAGACAAGAGCAAGAAATAAAAGGAATCATGATTGGAAAGGAAGAAGTTAAATTATCATTATTTACAGACAACATGATGCTCTACGTAGAAGACCCCAAAAACTCCACTAAAAAATTGCTCGATTTAATAAGCAAATTCAGTAGTGTAGCTGGATACGAAGTCAACACTCAAAAATCAATAGCCTTCCTGTGCACGAATAACAAACTCACTGAAAGAGAAATTAGGGAAACAACACCTTTCACAATAACATCCAAAAAAATGAAATACCTAGGAATCAATCTCACAAAGGACGTAAAAGAACTCTACACTGAAAACTACGGTACTCTAAAAAAGGAGATTGAAGAGGATATCAGAAAATGGAAAGATGTCCCTTGCTCTTGGGTCAGAAGAACCAACATAGTGAAAATGGCCATACTTCCAAAACTGTTTTACAGATTTAATGCAATTCCGATCAAAATTCCAACAGCATATCTCACAGAATTAGAGAAAACAATCCTAAAATTCGTCTGGAAGCAGAAGAGACCTAGAATAGCAAAGGCAATTCAGGGCAACAAAAGCAAGGCAGGGGGGCATCACAATCCCTGATTTGAAATTATACTATAAAGCTACTGTGATAAAAACAGCATGGTATTGGCAAAAAAACAGACCTGAAGATCAATGGAACAGATTAGAAGATGCAGAAACAACTCCAGACATACTAAGCCACCTTATCTTTGACAAAGGTGCCAAACACTTTCACTGGAAGAAAGATAGCCTCTTTAATAAATGGTGCTGGAAAAACTGGCTCTACACATGCGAAAGATTAAAATTAGAGCCATATCTTTCACCATGCACTAAACTAAATTCAAAATGGATCAAAGATCTAAATATTAAAACAGAAACATTAAATCTCCTGGAAAATAGAATAGGTAAAACTCTTGAAGACATTGGTGTAGGCAAAGACTTTATGAATAAAACCCCCATCGCACAGGAAGTGTCACAAAGAATCAACAACTGGGATCTCATCTTATTAAAAAGCTTTTGCACAGCAAGAGAAACCACCAACCGAGTGAAGAGACAACCCACAATGTGGGAAAAAATGTTTGTCAGCTGTTCCTCAGACAAAGGATTACTATCGAGAACATACAAAGAACTCAAAAAAATCAGACTTCCCAAATTTAAAGACCCAGTCCAAAAATGGGCATCTGAGATGAATACACATTTCTCAGATGAAGAAATACAAATGGCAAGTAAATGTACAAAAAAATGTTCAACATCACTAGTCATGCGAGAGATGCAAATGAAAGCAACACTGAGATACCATCTCACCCCAGAAAGAATGGCTACTATTAAGAAATCAACTAATAACAAATGCTGGAGGGGCTGTGGGGAAAAAGGAACCCTTCTCCACTGTTGGTGGGAGTGTCGACTGGTACAGCCACTGTGGAAGTCAGTGTGGAGATTCCTCAGAAAACTAGGGTTGGAGGTCCCATTTGACCCAGCTATTCCCCTTCTGGGCATCTTCCCAGAAGAATTAAAAACATCGTACCACAGCGATATATGTGCACCCATGTTTACAGCAGCACAATTTGTAATAGCCAGATCTTGGAAACAACCCAAATGCCCATCAACTGAGGAATGGATAAGAAAGATGTGGTATTTCTACACAATGGAGTACTATTCAGCCATAAAGAAGGATAAACTGGAGACTTTTATAGGTAAATGGATGCAACTCGAGAAAATACTCACAAGCAAAATAAACCGGATGCACATTTGTAAACATCGTATTGTCTCCCTAGTATGAAAATGCAATTTCACTTTGACTATTCCATTCCTTAGTCTTCTATTTTTACCTTGCTTTTACATGGCTTAATCTTATACTGAGTAATGTTTTTCTCCAAAAGGTATTTGTACATTCTCTAATTCTTGAGTTTGTTAATACATGAGAATGTTTACTTGTTGTCTTAAAAAAAATAAATAATATTTAAAAAAAAAAGAATAGGGCCGGTGAGATGGCTCAGCGGCTTAAGCGCCTGCCTTGCAAGCGCGAGGGCCCGAGTTCGACTCCCGCATCCCACATACGGAAAAGGGGCCGGTGATATCGCTCAGTGGCACGGGTGCCTGTTGGCGCGCGAGGTCCTGAGGTCGACCCCCCGGTACCCACAAAAAAAAAAAAAAAAAAAAAGAATAGGAGTATGACAGCAGGGGGCTTGTGAATGCAGGAGGTAGAATCAACAAGCTGAACAGCTATTGTAGCTGGAAATAAATCCTGTGTGAAGCTGATAAATCAAGGGGTAGAGCAGAAAACATTGTTTATAGACATAGATAAGGGAAATAACTCACACTTTTGGGGTAAAACTGGGGATCTAATGGTTTCATTGACACAATTTTCAATCTACATCATCTTCTTTATATTTTAAAGTAAGTTTAGATTTAAAGAAAAGTTGCAAACACGTAGTACACAATTGCCCTGTACCAATCACTTTACATAATCATAGTTCAGGGATTGACACGGGACATTAACACCAATGCACGACCCCAAATCCTACCTGGATTTCGCCAGGTTCCCTGATGTCGCGCTTTCTTTCCCAGGAGCTCACGACTCCTTAGCAGTCACGCGCCTTGTCCCTGTCTGTGTGGGGCAGTTGCTCCTGTCTTTCTGGTCTCCCATGGCTTTGGGAATATTTGAAGGGCACTGGCCAGCTATTTGTAGACTGATCTCAATTCGATCTTGTCTGGTGTTTTCCCGTTATTCAATCGCAGTTTTAGGCGAGAGGGCCACATGGACGCTGTGCCCTCCCTGGGTGCCGAGTGCCAGGTGCAGGAGGCGAGCGCCCTGCTCCCGGGGAGGCGGCGTGCGCGGTTTCTGTATTACCATGTTTCTCTCGGTAACTGAGAGCTTTGGGGAGATACTTTGAAAATATGCTAACATCCTATTCATTCTGTTCTCCTCCAACTTATGCTCACTCCAGCACACGTCAGTGACTCTCACCCGCGACGACTGTTTCCCTGGTCCCAGGGTCAGATTCGCTTGTCCCGTCCCAGGCACTCTCTGAAGCTTTGTGCCAGGAAAAGCAGTCCCTTCGGCCAGGCGCAGGCGCTCCTAGGTTACAGTGCTTGACTGTGGATTTTTTTGACTTGACTTGGCATAAAAATGATACGCATTCAGTAGAGACTCTACTTTGAATTTCGATTTTTTCCAGGCCAGAGATACTTCATACAATGTTCTCACGCATTTCCGGGCCACGTGGCCCGCGCTCCAGGTGTGTCGCTGCTGGGCTGCACGTGGTAAGTGCGTTTTCAGCTCGCAGTGTTCGCCGCCTCGGGCCCTTCGTGCGCTGAGGAGCGCGGTGCGTACTCGGGGCGGACCTGGATGCTTGCTCTGTCTGGCGGCCCCGCGTCGACCTGGTCCTCACTTCCTTGCTCGTCTGCCCCGGCCTTCGGGGTAGCAGCCTCTCCAGCGCGGCCCCTGCGCCCCTTTGGCGCCCCGTACCGGCTGCGCGCTGCCCTGCTTCCCGTGGCCGCAGGGTGCCCGGCTCACCTCTGTGTTGTATTTTGAGAGGGGTCTAAGTTGCTCAGTTGCCCAGGCGGGGCTCAAGTGTATGGTCCTCCTGCCTCAGTCTCTCAGAGTCCTGAAATTACAGCAAGTGCCACCTTGCCCAGCCTCCAGGCTCATTTTTATTTTCTTTTCCCCAGCCCTGGATTCAATTATTTTTTCAAGAAGATCTTGTTCCTGTTATTGAAGAATGATGGATAGCTATCTAGCTACCTATCAGTCATCTATTATCTATTTCATCTATCATGTATCAATCATCTGTTATCTCTCATCTCTCTATCATGTTATCTGTCTGCCATCTATTTATCTATCATCTATCATCTACTGTCTATCATCTAACAATCTATCATCTATCAATCATCTATCAATTATCACCTATAATCACTTATCTATCATCTATTATCTATCATTTATCAACCTATCATCTATCACCTATCCATCTACCCATCATCTACCACGTGTATACTACAGACCATGAGTCCCTCATGGTTCTTCCAGTCTCAGCCCCACACCACAGAGCTCCTGGTAGCCTCCCCACTTTTCTCCTTGGTAATTTCCTCCCCAGCCTTGAGAAATGAGGCGTTGATCGTCTACACTATATTTACTTATTTGTTCAGTCTTGGTATCACTGGTAGTAGTTTCAGAATTGCTAACCATACCACTGTGAAAAATAAGTTTATTAACTATAGTATAGTATATTCAGTTTGTCTTGGCCTTATGTTATCCAATCAAAATATTGTTTATGGGCTGCTGAGATGGCTCAGCGGCATAAGTGCCTTCCTGGCAAGCGCGAGGTCCTGAGGTCGACCCCCGGTACCCACATGCACACAAAGAATATATTGTTTTGCAAAGTTACTTAGGTTATTTCTTTTGTCTTCACATCCTCAGCAAAGTTATATTGTTTATTTGCAATTCAGTGAGGTGAATTTTTTACTGTTTTTTCCACCGTGGGTTCCTCCCACATCCTTGTTAAATTTTAGTGTTTATTTGGGTGAGGGGTATGTGAAACTGAGGTTCTAAGCCAGAGCTTTACAAAAAGGTGCATTCAGAGAAGTGTTAGCCCTCCTCCTCCTCCCGCCCCCCTCTGTCCTCCCTTCTTCGAGTCCTTCCTGCCCAAAGAAATACATATACAGTATGATAAAAAAAAGATACAATGATGCTTAAATTTTACATAATTTGTAAAATCATCTACCACGTAGATGGCATTGTAACAGATACTTTGCCATTGATCCCCCTCAAAATCCTCCCCCTCACTTTGAACACACTTATCCCATTGTTCTTGCCATTTTCTGAAGCAGCTCTGGAGTCCTCTTTCCTGAGGGTCTTTAATTGTACTGTCCCTCGATATCCTGAATTGATTCAAAATGTTTCCCTTTCGTGGTCATTTTGACTTTGGGAAAGAGCCAGAAGTCACACAATGCCAGATTCCACGAATAAGGTGGAATCAGGAGGAATACAGTGTCATGTTTTTATTTGACAGAAATTGCCATACTGTGGCCAGGAATAGTGGCACAAACCTGTCATCCCAGCACTCAGGAGGCTGAGGCAGGAGGATTTCCCTGAGTTTGAGGCCAGCCTGGGCTACATAGTGAGTTCAAGCCCAGCCTGAACTATATAGTGAGACCCTGTCTCAAAAACAAACAAATAAGTAAAAAATCTCGCCATACCAGAAGCATTATGACACAGAGCATTGTGACGGAGTGATGAAGGATGAAGCATCTGCCATTTCTCAGGCAGGCCATTTTCTATGTACATAACCTATTTCTTGTTTTTGTTTTTTTTTTTAAGACAGGGTTTTGCTATGTAGTCCAGGCTGGCCTTGAACTCTGTATATAGCCCAGGCTGGCCTCAAGCTCCTGGCAATCCTCCTGCCTCAGCCTCCTGAGTGCTGGGAATACAGATGTGCACCACCATGCCTGGCTTCTTGTACATCATTTCCTAAACACTCTAACAAGCCCTAACTGTGAATGATCACAGTTCACTGTAGTGTTCCTGGATACAAACTCAACTCTCACAATCCCATCAAGGTAAAATGTCACAATCAACATCACCTTGACATTGATCTTGATTGATGTGCTTTGTTCCTAAGAGGAGAGCTGGGTGATTCCCACTCTGAACCTTGGTCCACAGATCCAAGTCTCATCTCCTACGACATTTATTACGCAGATGGAATCCGGTGGCATGAGCGAGCAACTCCAATGAAACGTGTCCTTTGTGATCCCTGGTTTACAGTACACTATAAAACATACCTTGTGTCAACCATACTGCACATCCAACTGCACCAAATGAGTTGAACTTGTCACACACTAAGTTTCATGTGCTGCTTCTCCTCTTGAAGACCCTGCCTTTCTGTGGGATGGCCCTCCACAGCAGCATTCACCACAGGCTTCGATCACACCGTGTTTTCTGTTGTCCCTTCCTTCTTACATGTAGGATCTATACGATGCATGCTCTTCTGCTTGTTATTCTCCACTTAACAGTGTAACCTAGAAGTCACTTCATGTCGGTTTTATGCAGATTGTCCCCATTCTTTTATTGAACTGCTTTATACTCGTGTCATAGATGAGACATAGTTTGTCCATTCAGTATTGTGACTGAGCCTTAGATTTGTAGTTTATTCACTGGAATAACCTTGTGCACATGTGCCTTCACGTGTTGGAAGTTTATCTCCAGGACAGACCCCTGGAGGAATCTAGAAGTGGTATTTCTGGGTCAGTCGTGTACGTTGTTTGCTAGGTCTTGCCAAATTCCTTTCAGTCTGCATTCCCACCAGTAATAGACAAGGATCCTGTTACCCCACAGCCTGCAAAATGTACCCCCCCTTTTTTTGCCAATCTAGGTGAGAAATATCTCAATATTGTTTAATTTGCATTTAAAATTATGAGTCAATCTGAACTTTTTTCATATATTTGAAAATATCTTCCCCATTTTTCTATTGGATTTGTGGTCATTTGTCCCTTAATTATCTTTTAATATCTTTTTTTTTATTTTAAAGAAAAAAAAATAAAAACAATGGCAAAAAAATTTCAAAACAAGATAGTAGGAGAGTAATAAAGGTTAGTACATTATGTATTATTATCTTCAAAGTAGTTGCTCATATGACAAGATATAGGCATGAAAAATTGATCAAACAATATGGGCACAAACCTTTCTTTTCAATGAACTAATAGCAATTAGTAGTATTTATTAAGATGTCATCTATGTACCATAAAATTCCCCCCTTTTGAGTGTACAATTCAATAGTTTTAGTATATTCACAGAATTCTGCAACCATCAAACACAAGCTGAGAGCATTTTCATGTCCTCCCAGCAGAAACCCTGTCCCCACGGTGTCCCCCACACCCACAGCTCAGGCGTTCACCAGCCAGTGTCCCGCTTGTGAATCTGCCTGTTCTGGACATTTCGTACAAGCGGAGTGAGGCTGTGTGGTCCTCTGTGATGGCTTTCATGCAGCATAATGTTTTCAAGCTCATCGGTGTGGAGGCATTAGGAGTTCATTCCTATTGCTGAGCAGTAGTCCATTGTATGAATGTACCACATTTACTCATTATTAGATGCTAGACATTGGGTTATTTTCCCTTTTTTGGCATTTGTCAATAGCATCATCTCTGTCTCTGTCTCTTTCTCTCTTCCTTCTTTTCTTTTTCTTTTTTCCTTTTCTTTCTCATGCTGGGGAATCGAACCCAGGGCCTTGCATATGGTAAGCACATGCTCTAACACTGAGCTACACCTCCAGTCCAATAGCATCATTTCTTACAAAGTCCATCTTTGCTCTATGATTTGAGATGCCGCCTTAGTAAGTGTCTACTAAATATTCCACTTGGGTCTATTTCTGGATATTCTATTTTTTTTTTTTCCAGGACTGAGATCAAATCCAAGGCCTTGCTGTGCTAGGCAAACACTTTACCCTTATGCTACACCCTGGCCCTCTCTCCTTTTTACTAGTGTTTGTCTACTTGTGTCACACTTTGATAGTAGAGTAGTGATGGTGTACTTTAATAACAGATAGGGCTAATCATTGCTCGAAGCTTTCCTTTGGTATTGTCCTAGCTATCCTTGTATTTGCTTTTCTGTGTGACCTTTAATATCAACTTCTCTTAAAAGCTTGTTGGGATCACATTAGATTTTGAAATTAAGTCAGAGAGAGTGAAGTCTTTGCAATGTTTTTTTTTTTTTTTTTTTTTTTTTGTGGGTACCGGGGGGACGACCTCAGGACCTCGCGCGCCAACAGGCGCCCGTGCCGCTGAGCGATATCACCGGCCCCTTTTTTCGTATGTGGGATCCGGGAGTCGAACTCGGGCCTTCGCGCTTGCAAGGCAGGCGCTTAAGCCGCTGAGCCGTCTCACCGGCCCAGTCTTTGCAATGTTGAATCATCTTGTGCAAGGATTTGTGTTTTTCACAAATGTCAGATTACTTTTAAAACACGCTTGTTTTCCACCTACTTTGGGGACTGTGCTGAGTGTTTAGGAATGTGACAGAACAGCACAGAGCCTGTGTGTGCCATGTTCTCTGAAGAAAACTCCAGTGTCTGAAGGCCTAACCTGCCTCATGCAGTAAGCGCTGTTTGAAAACACTGTCACTGGACTGACCAGCGCTTTTGATGAGGTTTTTATCAATGTCAGCTGCAGAGGAATGCGTGGTGCAGCCAGGAAATGCCAGGCATGAAGGATTATTTTCTTTTTCGGATCTGCTTCTCAGTACTCTGCAGGAAGCCAGATCTTTTCCACCTAGACCATAAAATTTCTTTAGAAAGATAAACAGCTTCTCTCTTCTTGAGGAGAGGGTGAGGGAGGCTGATAGAACCAGTGTAGCCAGTGATCCAAGATGAGAGCTTTCAGAATACAGTGGAGGAAAGCGAGGATGGCAGCATCTGTACCAGGAATGAAAGCTCTTGAGGTGGTGCTAGCACGGAGGAGGGAAGACAGCAGAGAAAAGGGGATCAGGACACAGAGAACAAAGAGCTGAGAGAGTCAGAATAAAATCCCTGCTTAGCTGTCCTCAGTAGACAATCTTTACCAACCTCCCCATGTCGGGCCTGGTGGTCTAAACCCTCAGGCACCTCAGTTCATTAGATTTCTAATCACTTGTGGTGTTTAACTATTCAGAAAAATCTATCCATTGCTGGCATTTAGATTAAGTCCTACTTTTAAAACCGAACAAGGGGGCCGGTGAGATGGCTCAGTGGCGTAGGCGCCTGCCTGGCAAGTGCGACGGCCTGAGTTCGACTCCCGGGACCCACATACGAAAAAAGGGCCGGTGATATTGCTCAGCGGCACAGGCGCCTGCTGATGTGCAAGGTGCTGAGGTCGACCCCTGGTACCCACAAAAAAAAAAACAAAAAACTGAACAAGATTATATGAGAAAATGCAAATCTGATAGCTAGGTATGGTGCTGCATGCCTGTGATCCCAGATACTTGGGAGGCTGAGGCAGGAAGATCACAAGTTCAAGGGCAGCCTGGGCAACTTAGTGAGACCCTATTTCAAAAAATTTTTTTTAAATTAAAAGAGATGAGGATATAGCTCAGCAGTAGAGTGCTTGCCTGGCATGCACAAGACTCTGGATTCAATCTCCAGTGCCACAGGAAAAAAAAAAAAAACAACAAAAAACCCCAGCAAATCTGGTTAGGCCCTGCTCAGGGGTGGCAGCCTGCACTTGTTTATGAGCCCCCTTCCCACCTGGAAGAAAGAGAGGGACACAGACGGCACAGCCCATGTTTCCCATAGCAGCCTCGCCCACGAACCTCACCCATGGCCGGGCACAAGGCCTGGACACCACGTGCAGCTCTGTGGAGCCCGGCGGGAGACCACCCTTGAGGCTCACTCCTGTCTGCTTCCGTTCACTGCGTGACCTCTGGTGATGCCTCCCGGTGTCTGGCTTTGCCTTTCTGGGCTAGCAGATGAGATGGACGGCATGCACCAAGCCACTTTACTGACATTTAATGACAGGAGACCCTGGATGGAAAATGCGTGGAAGAATTACAAGTGCTACCCGGACTCTGGAGTGACTCAGTGGCTGAAGCCCCAGCTCTTCGGTGTCCTATTTAGGAAGAAAAGGAGCACATTTGTCATGGATTAAAAAGTACCCACTCGCTTAGCAGCTGAGTCACTCTCCCAACCGTGGTTCACGCGTTAGATTGTCTGAAGGGCCAGGAAGCCTGTGTTCCCAGATGCAGGGGACAAGTGTGCCCCCCATGAGCCCTGCAACGTGGCACTCAGGCTGTGGAGCAAGGCCACTGCCACACCGCTGGCAGGCTGAGCTGGGCTGAGTCGCAGGGAAAAAGCGATTGTCGCCCTGGAACAGATTCTGCATGCTCAGAGACCCAGCATCTGTTATATTTCACTAGAGAACAGTGTAATTTTAAAAACCCTCACATGTATGTCTGCCCTTTTGGTGTAAGCATATTTGTTCTCTGTGTTCATGCCCACGAATAGTAAGCATCTTTTGAGTAATTCAATACGGGGAAGCATTTTGTGGCCTAGATTTGTGGGATGCTTCTCCTACACAAAAGCTCCAGTGAAATCTCAAGCAGACGAAATAACCTCACCATCCACAGCAGACCTCGTTATGGCCGTTCCTCCGGGATGAGACTGGGTCAGCTAAATGGAGCCCAGGATTGAGTGGCACAGCTGGGCTCTCCCAGCCTGGAAAGGGTCCCTTTTCCCAACCTCTCTCTGTTTACCTTTTGCTCCCAGCACACCTGGGGCCAGGAATCTCTTCTGCTTTGGTTGTAATTTCCATCCTTTTGCTGTGGAAATGAAGGCTTGATTTCCTGGTAAGATAGGTCACCAGTAAACAGGTGGCCACACAGGCACCTGTTCTTGGGGTTCACTGGCCTGGACGTGAACCTCGGGGAGTCCCTGGGGACTTAAAGAGCCTGGTCACGGGGATGCGGGCAGAGGGCATGCTCACTCCCCACAGCTCACGGGAGCTGCATTCATCCCAGCCACCAAGGCTGCCTCCCGGGCCCGCAGGAGACCACGAGGCCTCCGGTCCTCACATCCCCTCTGTCCCTGTCCAGGAGTCCCCACCTGGTCCCCAGGCTCTGCTGCCCCCCCACCCCTGCCCAGAGTCAGGTCTCTGAGCCCCTGCAGTCTGTTTGGTTTCTCCACCACAGCTCCTGAGGCTTGAGTCCCCGTGAGCAGCCTTCTGGCCCACGCTGGAGCGAAGAGCAGCCGTCGTGGCAAGCACGGGCAGCCCAGCAAGTGGGTGAGGGCACGGAATGGGGACCAGGGACCAGGCTGCTGTGTGGTGTGGGCGAGGCCAGCTCTACGTGGACGAGGACCGGGCTCTAGAGAGAGCCACTGGCTCTATTGGGTCCTGCGATACCTGAAACAGAGGGAGGAAACCCAGAGGCTTGACTTGAGCGAGACTCACTTCCCCACCAAAACGATCACAGTGCTTACCGTCTTCCTCCGATGGCCACTTGCATTATTTTACAAAGTGTGAAACAGTAAAGTCTCATCCGCTGTGATGCAGGGTTCACTAGTTCGACCGGCTTTCTTAGCTGTGGCACAGGCAACACTGACTGCTCAGGGCCCACAGTCACTCGCCTTGCTCGGAGGCCATGTGGGTGAAGCCCATGGACTTGCTCTGGGTGGCACCAGCACCCTTAGTTGGCCCACCAGGATATCAGGCGTCAGCCTACACCCCAACCTTTGGCCTTCTTCCCCTTCTGTCCAACAACGGGGCCTGACGTGACCTCTCCCTCCTCAGTCTTGGCTTGGGACATGGCTGTCCCTCACTGCCCGGTGGCAACATTCAGGACGCAGTCCTGCCTGTGTGCGGTCCTGCTGCCCTGCCTGGGCAGAATGGGTTTCTGAAGTGCAGACAGAACACCTGCGCTGTGGCTGTGCAGTGTGAGAGCTGCACTGAGGCCAGCACAGATCGGACTTCTCTCTCGGTCTGTTTCTACTTTTCCAGTCCAGGATAATCTCTGCCATTCCACCACTGAGAGTAACTCATAATTATCTCCAAGGAATCCCTTGTTTTATTTTGCTATAACTTTCTTTTTCACAGGCCACATGTGCAGCTGAAAAAGAGCGGGCTGGTTCCAGTTCAAAGTGTCAGCTGGACTCAGCTCGAGCTCCTAGCTCGGAGCTCCGAGTGCCAGAGGAAGTCCTCTGTCTGCAGCCAATTAGCCCTGATCCCACTCTCCTGCACCAGACAACGCACAGTGCTGCCACCCCTCAGAGTACCTGCCTCCTGCTCTCCCTTCCCATCTCCCCCTACTCCTGTCTGGCAAAGCAGTGAGTTCCCCTCCACCTCCCCATCCTGGCCATGCTCTTCCCATGGGATGTGGCTTCCGGGATTCTCCACACTGGCTCTGCCCATTTGCATGGCAGTTCGCATGGGACACACTCGGTGCTAGGGAAGCCCTGCTTCCTTCCAGAGCCTCAAGGGCAGACTCAGCTGTAAGCTGGGGTCCGACACACTGCCCCAGAACCGCAGGAGCCTCTCACCAGGTGGATTGGAGCACAAACTGTGTGCATCCAGTGTGGACAGCTCCCTCCCCACCAGTTGTCTTTCAGCTCCTAAGTGTGGATTTTGGAATTGCCAGAAAGTGACCATCTGGGTTCAAGTGCTGCTGGCTGTCAGACTGTGGCTCTTCTGGAGGGACTTTCTCCTGTCCCAAAGCTGCCCAGGGAAGCCACCCATGTGGGTGCAGCCCGGGAAGGAAGGGCTTTGCATGGATGACCACTTCCATGTGGCCCTGACGCCTGCAGACTCCAGTGCAGCCCATTATGGCAGCACCAAGCCCATATGGCCATCCATGCTGAGATTGCTGCATGCATAAGAGACAGATTGGGTTTGGAAGACTTAGTACCAAAAGTGATAAAGAGCTTACCAGTAATTTTGTATCGACTGGTTACATGTTGAGATGATGTGTTACATATGTTGGGTTACATAATAATTGTTACAATTAATTTCATGTATTTATTTTTACTTTTAGAATGTAACTACCAGAATATTTAAAATTACACATTGGCCAGGTGTGGTGGTGCACACCTGTGATCCCAGCTACTTGGGAGGCTGAGGCAGGAGGATCGAAAATTTGAGCCCGGCTTGGGCAACATAGTGAGACCCTGTCTCAAAATAAAAAATGAAAAGGGATGGGGGTGTAGCTTAGCACTTCCTGAGTTCAGTACTGCCAAAAATCAAAACATTTCACACGTTGCCTGCATTGCGTGTCCATTGGACAGTGCTGGACTCTGCCTGAGGGTGAGATCTCAAAGGCGTCTTAGCACCTCTTCCAAACCCTTTCCAAGCCCCCTTCCTTGGGAAGGCCTCAGTTAATAACTGGAGGGCTTGACGGTAAACCCTGAATTCCTTTTTACTTTGTCCCCAGATGGCACTGAAGCAAGTGTCTAAATTGCATTCCCACACCAAGGGTATTCCTGAGTCCTAGTAGTGACTGACTTAACAGAGCTTCCTTTTTTCTCGTGATTCTTTTAAAGAGGCAGACAAGGATAAAACAGTGCTGAATTCCTCCCAGCTTAAAACCACACACCACCAACCTCGCCTCGCGAGCTTTACACCATTACAACAAACAGCGATGCTAAAAAAGCAAACGTGGTTGGTGGCGAGCTATTCATCACCAAGGGCCCGTTATCCCTTTGGAGGCCAAACAGGAGATATTTCACTGTCATCAGGTCTGGGAGAATATTTATGTTATGCTTGGACTCAGGCCCAGGGACTGAGTATGAACAAAGTCGTTAATCTGGGTTGTGTTTTCAAGCCCAGGGTGAGTGGAAACCGTTTATTTAAATTGAGATTATCTTTGGTTCACTGTTCTCATTACCTCTTATTAGTTTAAGAGAATATGCTTTACATTCTCATTTATAAAATGTATGTGTTAAAGAAAAACTACTCTCAAGAAGGCACAGGATTTGCCTTGGTAATGACTATTTTTGCAAGAGAATTTAAATCGGAACCTACATTGCAAATTGAGTGTGGCCCACGAACCTGCAGTGTGGCTTTAATTTAGGGTTATCTTCACAAGGAGAACATCCCCTGCTCCGGTGTTGTGTGACTGCAGAGGATTTTCAGTTGCTTGGGTGCTGGAGGCCTCCCCGCTCTTCTCTCTGGAGATTCGAAGCCGGTGTAAACATGTCTACAATAAATGATCAGCAAATGACCTGGGTTATGTGGTGCTTTCCTCCCTTCTTGGCTCCTCACAATTTTGAACATGATTTCACTGGAAAACAAAGAGTAAGAACAGCTGTGGCCTTTCTATTCTCTGTGTAATAAGGAAGCCTGTAAAGATGAGTCTAATTTCAGGCTAACTCAGCCTCAGTGCTGTTGGGCACCCGAGAGCAGGGATTCAGGAATTCACATCTGCTGAAGCTGAACCCTTAGGCAAGTGTTAGCATTGCTTACCTATCTGGCTTCCCACTGCTGAAGAATGAAAGTTGCACTGCGTATTATAAAATTAGACATGTACACGTTTTTCAGGCAGAGTGTGAAGCTCGCTTTCCATCCTTTTCTTTTGCAGGAGGCAGGTTTTCTAGGGGGACCTGGGAGCCATCTCATGCCCCAGCCCCTGGGGTTTGTGGGCTGACGAGGTCTTCCTCCCATGGCGGTGTTCGCCTCCCACAGCTGGCCAGGTGGTCCAGGTAGCCACAGCTGGCCAAGGAAGCTGTGAAAGCGGAGAATTCTCCACTTGGTGGTGGAGGGAAACCAGAGAGATGTGAAGCATGGACACATTGCTGGCTTGAAAGATGGAGGGAAATGCGGGGGCATGAGGATGGGAGCCCGGCTGGTGTCAGCAAGGCCAGGACTTCCGACCTGTGCTGCTGGGACCGAGGCTACAACACCGGGCGATCGTGGCCGGCCGACTCCTGCCTGCCTGTGAGAACTGTGAGAGCCCCATGGGTGTCTGACCCTCGGGACTGCGAGACACAAACACCGGTGTCCAGTGGGGACACTGCACCATGGTGAGTGCTTGCCTTGGGTGCTTGTGGCCTGGGCAGGGGAGCGTTTTAACCTGTAAGTTTGTGGCAGTTTGTTGTACATCAAAAGAAAACAGGTGTCCATTTGCTGAATCGCGGGGCTTTTCTTCCTTGCTGTGGCTCGGGACCCCCAGGGCTGTGCAGTGGCTTCTGTGAATGCTGTGCTGGAGCCTCCCCAAGTTCCTGCGAGGGCCGAGGGGACCCACACGGCGTCTTTCGCAGAGCCCTCCTCTCTGCTCCGTCACTGACGCCCCCATGTCTGCCCAGGACGACACTGCCTGGCATTGCTAGTGCACAGCTCCAGGAGCAGAGCAGGTGCTCAATGCTTGTGTGCTGCATGCACAGCCGGTGCTAATCAGCCAAGTGCACTTTCCTCCAATATTTGTGTTGGGAAAGGAACATATGAGAAAATACATAGTCTATCCTCAAGCTGGGAGTTTGTAGGAGAAAATTGTGTAAACAAAGCACTGAAGTACAACGCTATTCCTGCTCAAATGCTGCGCTGTGCCTAAAGGGGGTGATTTATCAGGTAAAAATGAGGGAGAGAGCCTTCGGGCAGAGCAGGCACAGAGGCGTCTGTAGTGACAGGGAGACGGAGCAGCCTGCAGGGAGGAGCAGGAGCTCAAGTGAGGTCGGGACACGGAACTGATCCATAGGCTGAGGCGGGCTGTGTCCACGCAGTAGGGGCAGGCTTCATGCTTGGTCTTGGGTGTCTCAGTTTGTTTCCTACACACCACAGCAGTGTGTTCAGGTTTGTGTATTAATCAAGAAGCAGTGGTACATGGTGGGCTGTAGAGCAGGGAGCCTGGGGTGGAGACAGCAGAGCTGGGCCTGGAGGGTTTCGTGATGATTTTCAGGCTACAAGGGAAACACACATGGCTCTGCAAGACCCTTTCTTAGGGGTACTGAAGTTTAACATCATTTGCAAAGTGAATGTCCCAGGCAGGACAGCAGGGACTTTCTGTGTGGCTGACAGATGTGTGGGCTGCGGCCTCTTCCTGTCTGGTCAGGATGGGGATTGTGGGGAGCAGGGATGGAGGTCTGGATCCCGGGTTCAGAGTAAAGGTCTGGGGTGTGGCAGGAACCTGGGGCTGGAGCAGCACCTTCCCAGGGGTGGGTGGGGTGGAGTGGATTCTCTTCTGGAGCAGCCAGGCTTTTGTTGCTGGGACCAAACACCTGACACACACAATTTACAGGAGGAAATGGTTTATTTTTCCTCATGGTTTCAGAGGTTCGCTCCACGCTCAGGTGACTCCAAGTAGAAACATGGTGGAGGGTGTAGTGGAGCAAAGCTCAAGGAAACAGAGCCAGAGACCAGCACCAGAGAGGGGCCGGACGGACGCAGACCCCAAGGTCGGCCTCTGCGACCCTCCCGATGCACCCAGAGCGTGCGCTGCTGCAGCCAATCGCATCAATGAGCTTAACTGTCATAGCTTCTCACTGGAAACTCAGTGTCTGAGCAGAGGAGGAGAAGATAACTTAGTTCTCAGCACTCAGAAAGCACTCCTTTTCTCACAGGAACACTGTTATAAACAGTGGTTCTGACACCTGCAGCAGTATGTCTGAAACCTAGTCCATTTGTTACTTCTTTTTGTCTACTGAATATTTCACTATCAACCAGACTTTTGGAGATTGACCATGGTTAGCTCATCAGATATAAACTTGAGACTGTCTTGAGAATTAGAAGACATCACCCAGCACACTGGCTTGAAAACATTTCTATTTAAAAATGAGTCACAGCTGTTTTTAAAATTAGAATAGAACTTTATTTGTGGAAGATATTTAAAAAATGGTTTTATACTTTAAAGTATGCAATAAATTTTGACACATTAATCTTAATATATATTTACCATATAAGATTTTTAAAAACAATGTCAAATAGCTTGTGATCAAAATGAATTGAGTGTAACTTGATATTTATATGGAGTGACTTCATTACAAATATAAACTAAAACGAATACCTTTTAAATTTGCTTTTGTAATACAATTTCATGTTTGTTAAAATTTTATGAGAGAAAGCATGACCTAGAAAGCTGTGCTGGGTATTTCTAGGGATGCATGATGTCCTTGCTTTCTCAAAAGGACCCTCCTGGATCCCTCAGAGGAAGCCCTGGAGACAGCTTTCTGCCGAGGGTGAGGGCCGTGCTGCTCGGTGTGAGTCCCTTGAAAAATGAGGCAGTGGCTGGCTGGCGGGAGGGAGTCTGGTCTCATCAACACTGTCTTCTGGCAGAGCCACAGGACTGTCCAAGTACGCGCCACTAGATGGAGAGAAGACCTGGTGCTTCCTGAAGCTCTGATGCCTATGGTATTTCACAGAAGTGCTATTTAAATGGCCATGGAAAATCCTGCTTTCACATTCAGTTCTACGTACTGAGGACAGTTCCAGAACACACTGGCTCACACCGACGTCGTCTTGAATCCGGATGGTGAGATCCACATGCAGGCACACGCAGCACACGCTCAGTGTCAGACGTGTCCCTGCCTCCTTACCCTCTGTGCATTATTCTATTTTCAGATGAAGAGATTCTCCTCGGGGGCAGTCAGTGTGGACCCTTCCTAGGCACAACCCCGTGGCCAGCAGCAAAGCCTTGACTGGTTGTCAGGCTCCACACAGGCCTTTCTGGGCGCTCACTCTCCAGAGCTCACCACAGTCTCGCATGATAAAAGGTGGGCTCCACGATGCTCGTTTGACTGGGGAAGAACCAGGAGCCCAGAGAGATCGAGTCAGCTGCTTCTGTTCCCACAGCAGGTGGCGAAACAAGGACCACACCTGTGGCGCGGATGGACACCCGCGATGCGGGCAGAGGCACTCGCCTGTGAATAGCGCTACACAAGCTTGCGGCGGGGACTCTGGAAACTGAGTTCGCTGCTGTCCTTGGCACCGCGAGCCAGTGCTGACGAGTGCTCACCGTGCTACTCCCCAACAAAGGTGGGCCCACGGCCAAAAGTACTGCTACGAGTCTCACAGAGCGTTCGTATGTATTTAAGACGTTTACGACAGGTATTTACAATTATTCCCTTATCACCCAAATACCATATTAAGAAACAGGTTTAATTCTGTGCGAAATGATTTTTCTGAATAATATTCCAATACAGGGATGAAACACAGAAATAAAGTCTTGACACACTCCATCTCTGTAAGTGCACTGGGATCTAGAATACTCCCACACCTAGAATCCCAGCAATCTGGGAGGCTGAGGCAGGAAGACTGCAAGTTCCACCCCACCTTGGGCAACTTGATAACTTAGCAAGACCCTGTCTAAGGTAAGAAATAAAAAGGGAAAAAGGAGTGGGGATGTAGCTCAATGCAAAGGCCCTGGGCTCAATCCCCAATACCTACCAAAAACAAAAAACAAAAAACAAAACAAAAAAAAACCCTTTCCTTTTGTCTTATTCTACTAACCCTACTTTGGATTGTTTACATGTTCATTCATGCACTTGTAAGTGCCTTGAAGGTAAAACTGAGCTGTTTCTCACCACCTCTAGGGCCTAGCGCAGCACTGTGTATGCCATGTCCAGCAGCACTGGCCGGATTTGTGCCCAAGCCTGAGGTGCGTCCACCTATGGCATTTCCCCTAGAGGGCTCTGCATTTGTAACAAACCACCATGGTCTGCATAGTAAACAGTATTTTTTACAAAGTATAAGAAATGTAACAAATTTAATACAAATTATGCATTTAACTATTCTTTGGCTATTTTAAACAAAATATATTGGCTATATTTGGTTTTTTATACTAAAGTGATACTAAAAATATAAAAACGCAACTACAGAAATGAGCTTCACTTGTAAACATAATAAACCCCGTAAACGTGTACTCACTGCACACCACGTAGCTGCAAGGAGCGACTGGGAAGGGCGAGTACTAAACCCCGACCCGCTCTTCCAGGCACAGTTAGAAACACAGCTCTGTGAGACCTTAGGGTTTGAAGGAGAAACGCGAACTACATGGAACACGAGAGGTGAGGGCTACACACGAGCTACAGTGTCAGGCGAAGGGAGGCTCTGATACTCTCTGCGGCGTCAGTGGGACTTTGCCCCACATCTCAGGAGCCATTGTGTTTAGTAAAGCTTTGTATTAATGAAAGTCTAATGCTTTTAAAGTGAAGAAGTGAACAATTTTCTGCAAGTCAACTGACTAAAAATGTAGGTAATCAGTCTCCAGGGTTATACCAAAACTCTGGGGTAAGGTAAGGTGCATTAGGCAAATCTACAAAATAATAAATAGCTACAAGTAGCACTAAATACATTGCAGTTTACTCAATATTAAAGTACTTTTTTCCGAATTGCAGTTTTCCTTCTCAAAAAGCATCGAACTTTTCACGTGGCATTTATCACATATACTTCACAGTTAAAATTTCAGTAGTTTAAGGAAGATCTGCCTGGCAAATACTCTAAGAGGTAAATGTTAAGGACATAACACACTACTTCAGGCACCTGGACTTATGTTCTGCAGCGTGAAGTCTACAGGTAGGGTGAAATAACGGTACAAATGCACATTACTTAGAAGTGACTGATAAGACAGCAAAACTGTCATATTACTCCTTCTAATGTTTTAACGATTTTCTCCAATATCGGGAAGAATCAGTGGCTGAGTTGTAGTAGTTCCCTGGAAAATTTTAAGTCACAATTTTGTTTATAAAACTGTGGTGGCGGAAACACCATAGATTGTTATTTGTAATCTAATCAACTCCGTCAAAACCCTGAGTGTTTTCAATTGCCATCTGAAGTTTATCCCATAATTCTTCAAATGATTCGTAGGGTGGCAAGTCCAAGCGATTGAAGCTGAAAGAACAGAGAGGAATGGTTAGGAAAGACAGTGAGCAAAGTCCCACAGGGGGAGTGAGGGCTAGGGTCAGCAGCAGGCACTGACTGGGATGCCTGCTGGGACCCTCCCGTCCCCGCCTTAACCTGCAAATGTCTGCCTGGCATGCAGCCTCCAGGAGGGAGGCTCTGGCCCTCTGGGGACAGCCGTGCAGTGTGATGGAGGGAACATAACCGCTTAGACAGACCTCCCCACCCACAGCTGCCTGGGCTCGAGCCCAGGCCTGCATGGCAGAGACTGGCTTAGGGGCGGTGTCACCAACTCCTTGTCCAGGCTGGTGCCCAGCGCAGCACTCAGGGGCTGGACCTGCTGCCCCTGGACTAACAAAAGAGCCGTGACCCTTGCATGCTTACCAGGTGTGAGCCCTGGGCAGCTTCTCCGGGGTGCCCCACTGTTCCACGGTGAAGGACTGTGGTCCGTTGGAGCCTGGAAGGAAGAAGCAGTCCTTGGTTTCCTCTGGCCTGCCCGCAATCCCTAGGCTTTTCAAAACCACTTTCCTGTGTGGGACTTAGACACAGGGTCCTAATCTGGTTTCTTTAAACCCTAAAGAAATGAAGGCCATCCCGTGCCTGACTTCACCGTCAGCCTTTGAATGAGGAGCCCCAATCTGTGTGTGCCCTACCCCCTGCCCCGAGTCTGGGACATCCGAGGATGCTCTCACTGGTTGCTGGCCTGGACACAGGGGCAGTTTTACATATGATTTTCTACCTAAGTTCAAAGAGAAAATGAGCATCCTCTTTTTTTCTTTGAGTTCCACAGAAAATAGCTTTAAATTTTTATGGTTATATAATGTCACTGTAAGCATTACAGTCAAAATTAAACATAATGAACGATGTAAAAATCACTTCAAATTTTACCTTGAACTCCCCCTCAAAACTGGTCATGAATCTTTTTTGAGCACGTGCATATTCACATAGAGAATCTTATGTGCATGTGATTATGTTACATGGTCTACATTTTCCTTCATCATGGACATTTTTAGAAACTGTCTCTCTTTCCTTTAGCATTTTCACTTAGCTCTTCCTTCTCTAATCCTTAACATCTTCCAACCACCAGACAGTCGATGTTGACAACCTATCTCTGATTTTCCACTTTTCTTCATGTCTATAATCACATCCAAATGTGCCCATGTGTGTAATTTCCAGAAGTAGCACTAGAACATTTAATATTCTCAATCTTAAAAGTTTTCTCAAAACCATAACTTTTCACACACCACCCACCACAATTATGTCCACAGCCGAAATCTCAGTACTTTTGCCACTATTCTCCCTGACATGGAATCCTATTATACATATTTCTCTCTGCCTTTTGATTTTTTTTTACCTAAACAATCTATTATGAAAACTCCAAGTTGATTGATACAAACTTAACATACACTTTATTTGCTACATAATATTGCATTGTGATATAAGCATTTTAAAGCAACTGCTACTTTTTTCTGTAAATACATAAAAATTTGAATTTATATTCTAACACAAATAACACAGGCTCTGTGTATGGCTACTTTCCCCAAATTCCAAACAGTTCCTGAAATCTGTGGATGCTGCAGGCCTGGGCTGCAGAGAGAGAGAGAGAGAGGGTGGAGCTGGAGAAGGAGAGGGGTGTTTGTCTGCCCTGCCTTGATTTCCTCTGCTAACTGGCTAGAGCCTGGGAGGCATAACCACTGTGCACACAGCTGCTTGACAGATTGCGCAAATGTGTGAATGAGGCTCAGGAGGAGACCAGGTGTGCCACAGTGAAGACATGGCAGCCCCCAGGCAGCCACAACTTCCGTTTGCATTAGAAATGCAGCTTAGCCCTTACCTGTGCTGTCCCTGACTTCTAGTTCCCAGAACAACTCTGATCTTATTTGTTGCTCTCAGTAGGGCTTCAAATTTAGCTACACCTTTGCTTAAAGAATTGTTTTTGCTGCTGGGTGTGGTGGCTTACTCATGTAATCCCAGCACTCAGGAGACTGAAGCAGGAGGATCTCTGTGAGTTTGAGGTTGGCCTGGGTTACACAGTGAGTTCAAGGCCAGCTGCCCTACATAGTGAGACCCTGTCTCAAAAAACCAAAGAGTTGTTCTTGGTATCTTTCAAAGCAAGTAAATGTCATTCTAATAAACAGAATATTAACCAATGTGAGAAAAATGTCCATGATTTACATCAGAAATAACACTTAAAAACCCAACACACTTCTAATGTGTACATCTATCAGAAAGTAACCTAATGGGACACAAAGAATACCACTGCACAGAACACTTGCACTGACTGGTTTGGATGCCAAGAGGCGTGTGCAGCATGCCCAGAGCCTGCCACCCGACAGGAATGGAGAAGCCCAACAAGATTTCCTGCACCTCAGAGGAAAACAAGGCCTCTACCAGCAAGGAAATCTTGGAAACTCTGCTCAAAATGTTTTTAACAGTGAAGTTTCCGAACGAGTCCCTAAGGTATCTACAGCAGCTCTCCGTTCCCTGTGGGGCGTGGTCTGAGCTGTACCTGCGATGGTGAGGGGTCTTGGGCCTGTGGTTACTGTCTCCCTGCACACACCCATGACAGCTTCCAACTGGGTGGGGCACAGTGTGTGACGAGCAAATACAGAAAGTACAACAATATATTTTAATGAAAGTTCTGTGTACATTGCTTCTCTCTCTCAAAGCATCTATTTAATACTTTCAGATTATGGCCGACGGCAGGTGACAGAAGCTGCAGAATAAGCAGACTTGGGTCAAGGGGACCACCGTAATTTCCTTTAGCCCACCTTTCCCCGGACGTAGCCTACGACGACACTGGGTACCAGGGTATACTTATTGATGTTCTACGGTGCTGAACGCTGCCTGAGCCATGGGCCTGGAGGTCATGCTGGTCCTTCACACAATCACGGTGGGAGGAGAGCTGAAAGTTCAGGAATAGAAAGCAACCCACGCCATTTTCCAGTGGCCCTCAATCTCGGATCAGAAGGCCTAACCATGTTTTGGTCTACTTCAGTGCTACCTAGTCGTATTCAAAATCTTAATTCTCTTCTTGAAAGTTAAGCACATTAATATAAATGATAGAAGTTGAAGACTGACCAGCCATGAAAAAGACAGTTGGCTTCACACTATTTTCTAATGATATAGGAAAATCCTTACCATACAGTTCAGCGAATCCATTCATTGGCACCCGAGAAGTTCCAGTGACAAACTGAAGTAATCGTATTCTTTTTTCTGAATCCATCATTAAAACAGCCTGAGTAGGATAAAAAGCTTCATTTAGAGAATAATGCTGGAAAAAGGTACAAAAATTATCCTGAAAAATATGCTATCACAATGTAGTTACGGGATTAATAATCGCTAAATTCACATGTTCTTCCTGTTAAATGTGCCTTGGTGGTTTATAAAATTCTCAAAAAGTTTCTTTCCAAGGCTTCAGTACAGCTCTGCAGAGTGGGACTACAGGCTCGTGAAGTAACAAGACTTTCTCTTCAGATATGATTCATGGCTTTTTAAAAATTATATTTACTGTTACTACTGCACGGCACACACATTTGTCTGTGCAAAGATTCACGGGAGCCATGAGGTGTCCCCGGCGACACGCGGCTGGTTACTGTGAGCTCTCCCAGAGTCCGCCTGCGGCGACTGCACTCTGAACACTCCCTTAGTGGGAGCAGAGCGGGCAAGACAGTCGAAGGTGTGTGTGCCAGGCCGTAGCTTTGTTCATTGTTTATGAACAGTTAATCAAAGGTGGACTGGAACTAAGTGGTCCATGGACACAGAAGCTGTCTGCTACCTTCCAGAACCACTGTATGACTTGGTGACTCGCGCTGTAACCGTTCTTGTACTTCGTGTGCTCTCTCCAGTCGTTCACATCCACGTCTCCCAACCCACACATGAGAAGCTACATGATGAGAAACGTAACAAGACTGTAAACAAGAAAAGTCATGGGTAACACTCCTGTTTTCACTTAAAAATGATACTTCTTACCTCTAGTTCATTTTCATCAAAAATTTTGATGAGATCCTGGGGTATCAGTTCAAAAAATCCCTGGTAGAAAAAAGACACATTTAAAAGCTTGGTTAGCGGGCTCTTTGGACATGTATGCACTTTGGCTTCTGGGTGCTACTGGAGAAAATTTCACCACTTAAATGTTCACATCCATTTGGGGGTCTTCACTGGGGTCGCATATCAGTGAGAACATATATTTGTCCGCAAATATACGTGCACATTATTCCTCTCCCATTACTCCTCACATCTATCTTAACCCTCCTCATATTCCTCAGCCTCCTCCACATCATCCCTCCTACACAGTAGAAAAGTCTACCTGAGAAGGAAGACGAGGCCGCCCCGCCCCACCGCCCTCTGCCTGTGCCTTTCACCTCGAGACAGCGACTTCAGAACACGAGGAACAGCACCACGCCCCTCCTCCCCTCGCAGCTGCGGGTGGGCAGCGTGCTTCTCGGTGAGCCTGCCCATCTCCAGGGCCACGAAGGTCCCAACGCCACCGCACCCACCACTTGGGGGACGGCGCTGGACAGCAGTCACTCAGTCGCGCCCACCACGCCCTCTTCCTCCTCGGTGGGGACATGGTTGCAGAAGTCTCTGTGTGGCCCTGGTCCCTCTGCCTGCCCTGTGGGTTCCTCTGTAGCCCCCGTCATCTGTCAGCGACATGAAGGTGCTGCTTCCTGGGACCCTATTTCTGCACCCCCCACTTCTATCCTCTCTGGCCCACATTCTTCACCACACACAGGCAATGACCCCAAATTTGTACCCCACCCAGACCCCCTCTTCCACTGAACGCCCTCCTGAGAGCCACCAGCCACGAACATGACTCCACCCACGCAGCACAGTGGACACCTGCTCCAGCCTGCTTCAACACGCTCCGACCTCAACAGGCATGAGTCTGGGGTTATGCTGCTTAATGGCCACCTTCCTCCCCGCTGGACTTCAGTGAACTCCAAACTGCAGTGTGACAAGTGGCCCACAGCAAGCTCTGCTTGGCCCAGGCCCGCCCCTGACATCCCATCCAGACACGAGTGGCTGTTTCTCCCCAGCGTGCAGCTCACTCAGGATGGTTTCTCCTCCCCTCCCCGAGAGCACGCCTGCTTTTCTACACTGAGCGCCTCCAGGGTAAGACCTGTACCTCCCAGAGAACCAGACACAGTCTGTGGTGAGCACTGAGCAAGGGACAAAGTGTAGGGCAAATATTGAACATGCATTGTTAATCCGCCAGGAAATGAGTCTGTTCAGGTACAGTGTTGCGCACCTGTAATCCCAGTTACTTGGGAGACTGAGGCAGGAGGATCACACATTTGAGGCCAGACCAGGCAACCCAGCAAGACCCTGTCTTGAAACGGAAAAATAAAATAATAAAAGACTGGGAGTGCAGTGCAGTAGTAAGAGCGCTTTGCCTAGCACAGTGATGGCGAACCTTTAAGAGATTTCAATGATAACAAACAGCCAGCTTCGGCATGGGCACCACAGGTTTGCTATCACTGGCTTAGCATGTATGGGGCCCTGGGTTCAATCCTCAGAAACACATGAAAGAGAGAAAAGAAAAGGGAAGGAAAGAGAAAAGAAGAAAAGAGAAAAGAAAGGAAAAAGCAGAACAAGGAGTGCTCTGACAATTGCCGAGTGTTGCTGGTTCAGGAAGTTTGAAGAACTTATGAATTCATATTATGAATAAAATGCAGCCACAAAGGGTAGCTGTTCGTCTTGACACTTCAAATTCTCTAGGACTGTTCTCTGGCGGTACTGAGTATTGCACCCAGGCCTTCACCCAGTGCCACATCCACAACCTTTTACTTTTTTGAGACAGGGTCGCTCTAAATCACTAAGTGGCCCAGGCTGGGCTCAAACTTGTGACCCTCTGCTTCAGCCTCCCAGGGTGCTGGGATTGCAGGCCTGCTCAACCACACCTGGGTTCCAGTATATCTGGTGCTGGGATTCTAGGCCTGCTCCACACCTGGGTTCCAGTGTATCTGGTGCTGGGATTCTAGGCCTGCTCCACACCTGGGTTCCAGTGTATCTGGTGCTGGGATTCTAGGCCTGCTCCACACCTGGGTTCCAGTGTATCTGTGCTGGTAGTACAGGCCTGCTCCACACCTGGGTTCCAGTGTATCTGTGCTGGGAGTACAGGCCTGCTCCACACCTGGGTTCCAGTGTATCTGGTGCTGGGATTCTAGGCCTGCTCCACACCTGGGTTCCAGTGTATCTGGTGCTGGGATTCTAGGCCTGCTCCACACCTGGGTTCCAGTGTATCTGTGCTGGGAGTACAGGCCTGCTCCACACCTGGGTTCCAGTGTATCTGGTGCTGGGATTCTAGGCCTGCTCCACACCTGGGTTCCAGTGTATCTGTGCTGGGATTCTAGGCCTGCTCCACACCTGGGTTCCAGTGTATCTGTGCTGGTAGTACAGGCCTGCTCAACCACACCTGGGTTCCAGTGTATCTGGTGCTGGGATTCTAGGCCTGCTCCACACCTGGGTTCCAGTGTATCTGGTGCTGGGATTCTAGGCCTGCTCCACACCTGGGTTCCAGTGTATCTGTGCTGGTAGTACAGGCCTGCTCCACACCTGGGTTCCAGTGTATCTGGTGCTGGGATTCTAGGCCTGCTCCACACCTGGGTTCCAGTGTATCTGGTGCTGGGATTCTAGGCCTGCTCCACACCTGGGTTCCAGTGTATCTGTGCTGGTAGTACAGGCCTGCTCCACACCTGGGTTCCAGTGTATCTGGTGCTGGGATTCTAGGCCTGCTCCACACCTGGGTTCCAGGATATCTGTGCTGGGAGTACAGGCCTGCTCCACACCTGGGTTCCAGTGTATCTGGTGCTGGGATTCTAGGCCTGCTCCACACCTGGGTTCCAGTGTATCTGTGCTGGGAGTACAGGCCTGCTCCACACCTGGGTTCCAGTGTATCTGTGCTGGGAGTACAGGCCTGCTCCACACCTGGGTTCCAGTATATCTGGTGCTGGTAGTACAGGCCTGCTCCACACCTGGGTTCCAGTGTATCTGTGCTGGGAGTACAGGCCTGCTCCACACCTGGGTTCCAGTGTATCTGTGCTGGGAGTACAGGCCTGCTCCACACCTGGGTTCCAGTGTATCTGGTGCTGGGATTCTAGGCCTGCTCCACACCTGGGTTCCAGTGTATCTGTGCTGGGAGTACAGGCCTGCTCCACACCTGGGTTCCAGGATATCTGTGCTGGTAGTACAGGCCTGCTCCACACCTGGGTTCCAGGATATCTGTGCTGGTAGTACAGGCCTGCTCCACACCTGGGTTCCAGGATATCTGTGCTGGTAGTACAGGCCTGCTCCACACCTGGGTTCCAGTGTATCTGGTGCTGGGATTCTAGGCCTGCTCCACACCTGGGTTCCAGTGTATCTGTGCTGGTAGTACAGGCCTGCTCCACACCTGGGTTCCAGGATATCTGTGCTGGTAGTACAGGCCTGCTCCACACCTGGGTTCCAGTGTATCTGGTGCTGGTAGTACAGGCCTGCTCCACACCTGGGTTCCAGTGTATCTGGTGCTGGGATTCTAGGCCTGCTCCACACCTGGGTTCCAGTGTATCTGGTGCTGGGATTCTAGGCCTGCTCCACACCTGGGTTCCAGTGTATCTGTGCTGGTAGTACAGGCCTGCTCCACACCTGGGTTCCAGTGTATCTGGTGCTGGGATTCTAGGCCTGCTCCACACCTGGGTTCCAGTGTATCTGGTGCTGGGATTCTAGGCCTGCTCCACACCTGGGTTCCAGTGTATCTGTGCTGGTAGTACAGGCCTGCTCCACACCTGGGTTCCAGTGTATCTGGTGCTGGGATTCTAGGCCTGCTCCACACCTGGGTTCCAGGATATCTGTGCTGGGAGTACAGGCCTGCTCCACACCTGGGTTCCAGTGTATCTGGTGCTGGGATTCTAGGCCTGCTCCACACCTGGGTTCCAGTGTATCTGTGCTGGGAGTACAGGCCTGCTCCACACCTGGGTTCCAGTGTATCTGTGCTGGGAGTACAGGCCTGCTCCACACCTGGGTTCCAGTATATCTGGTGCTGGTAGTACAGGCCTGCTCCACACCTGGGTTCCAGTGTATCTGTGCTGGGAGTACAGGCCTGCTCCACACCTGGGTTCCAGTGTATCTGTGCTGGGAGTACAGGCCTGCTCCACACCTGGGTTCCAGTGTATCTGGTGCTGGGATTCTAGGCCTGCTCCACACCTGGGTTCCAGTGTATCTGTGCTGGGAGTACAGGCCTGCTCCACACCTGGGTTCCAGGATATCTGTGCTGGTAGTACAGGCCTGCTCCACACCTGGGTTCCAGGATATCTGTGCTGGTAGTACAGGCCTGCTCCACACCTGGGTTCCAGGATATCTGTGCTGGTAGTACAGGCCTGCTCCACACCTGGGTTCCAGTGTATCTGGTGCTGGGATTCTAGGCCTGCTCCACACCTGGGTTCCAGTGTATCTGTGCTGGTAGTACAGGCCTGCTCCACACCTGGGTTCCAGGATATCTGTGCTGGTAGTACAGGCCTGCTCCACACCTGGGTTCCAGTGTATCTGGTGCTGGTAGTACAGGCCTGCTCCACACCTGGGTTCCAGTGTATCTGGTGCTGGGATTCTAGGCCTGCTCCACACCTGGGTTCCAGTGTATCTGGTGCTGGGAGTACAGGCCTGCTCCACACCTGCGTTCCCAGTGCATCTGGTGCTGGGATTCTAGGCCTGCTCCACACCTGGGTTCCAGTGTATCTGGTGCTGGGAGTACAGGCCTGCTCCACACCTGGGTTCCAGGATATCTGTGCTGGTAGTACAGGCCTGCTCCACACCTGGGTTCCAGTGTATCTGGTGCTGGTAGTACAGGCCTGCTCCACACCTGGGTTCCAGTATATCTGGTGCTGGGATTCTAGGCCTGCTCCACACCTGGGTTCCAGTGTATCTGTGCTGGGAGTACAGGCCTGCTCCACACCTGCGTTCCCAGTGCATCTGGTGCTGGGATTCTAGGCCTGCTCCACACCTGGGTTCCAGTGTATCTGTGCTGGGAGTACAGGCCTGCTCCACACCTGCGTTCCCAGTGCATCTGGTGCTGGGATTCTAGGCCTGCTCCACACCTGGGTTCCAGTGTATCTGATGCTGTGATTCTGGGCCTGCTCCACACCTGCGTTCCCAGTGTATTTGGTGCTGGGATTCTGGGCCTGCTCCACACCTGGGTTGCAGTGTATCTGGCTAGGATTCTAAGCCTGCTCCACACCTGAGCTCCAGTGTATCTGGTGCTGGCATTCTAGGCCTGCTCCACACCTGGGTTCCAGTATACCTGGTGCTGGCATTCTAGGCCTGCTCCACACCTGGGTTCCAGTATACCTGGTGCTGGCATTCTAGGCCTGCTCCACACCTGGGTTCCAGTATATCTGGTGCTGGGATTCTAGGCCTGCTCCACACCTGGGTTCCAGTGTATCTGGTGCTGGGAGTACAGGCCTGCTCCACACCTGCGTTCCCAGTGCATCTGGTGCTGGGATTCTAGGCCTGCTCCACACCTGGGTTCCAGTGTATCTGATGCTGTGATTCTGGGCCTGCTCCACACCTGCGTTCCCAGTGTATTTGGTGCTGGGATTCTGGGCCTGCTCCACACCTGGGTTGCAGTGTATCTGGCTAGGATTCTAAGCCTGCTCCACACCTGGGTTGCAGTGTATCTGGCTAGGATTCTAAGCCTGCTCCACACCTGGGTTCCAGTGTATCTGGCTAGGATTCTAAGCCTGCTCCACACCTGGGTTCCAGTGTATCTGGCTAGGATTCTAGGCCTGCTCTACACTTAGGTTCCAGTATATCTGGCTAGGATTCTAGGCCTGCTCCACACCTGCGTTCCAGTGTATCTGGTGCTGGGAGTACAGGCCTGCTCCACACCTTGGTTCCAGTATACCTGATGGGGGAAGAAAGTGAGCTACACTCATCTTGACAGCATTCTTGCTCCTGTTCTCCTCAGGCTACAGCAGGGGAGAGGTGGGGGCAGTGGTAGCCGGCAAAAGGGCTCCGTCCCCATTCACTGCTTAGACCCTTGCATGCCTGCATTTCAGTAGCAAAAGTCGACTTATGGCATATTTTGTTAATGTAATAATAGAATGGTTTTAAAATGCCACAAACTTATGTTCCTCAGATGCAGTGAGGCCCAGTCTTTGTTTTTTTGCACATCTGTGAGCTTTTCTTGTATTTTTTATGAGTCCATGCTTGCAGTAATAATGACTGCATCCGTCCTGGGGAGCCAGCACATGGACAGAGCACATCTTCATCATTTTCTCATCCCCTACTCTCCCTTCCCTCCCTGCTCCTCCCATCTCTGGGTTCCCTTCCCATGTGCAAAAGCTCTATGTGCATTTCCCCACCCCCTTTCCCTCCCCCACCTCCTCTCTCTCACTTGAAAAAGGTCTCTCTACATCTTTTATGTTGCTCTTCATATTTAGGGTTTCTCATATAAGAGAAACCATGTGATATATATTTGAAGCTTCCAGTTATACTGGACACGAAAAAGGACAAACCAAAGAAAACAAATACCTCTTTAAAAGCAGCCATTTGCTTCTGGATCCGGTTTACAAATCTCCATTGTATTACAAGGCTAAAAAGAAAAACAATTATTCTTTTTCATATGAACCAAGAAAAAATTTTATTTATGCTCATTAGAAATATAAAACAAAGACTAACTAAGCCCACAGCAAAAGCTGAATTCGAAGAGGTAATCTGAAGAAGAGCAAAGAACACTGCCAATCTGGACTTAGGGAGACAGAAGAGAGAAAAATGTTCTTGGAATGAAGTACAAAAGTGCTTCTAGTGGACCAATTAAATACTTACTAAATATATTCCTTTTTGTTCTTATTGGTGACAACAATTTCTGAGCCACCATTTTTCAGCTCATGTTGATGTGTCTAAAATTAAATAAGATACTGTGTTATTTCGACAAAACAGAAAAAGAAAAAAAAAAAAATATATATATATATATTACAGTTATACCAGAACCCTGGCATTTTAAATTAAATCCATTCAAAAGCTAAAAGCTAAGAAAACTTAAAATATTAGTTTCACTGAAGTAAATAGAGAATGAGTCAAATGTCAAAGAAAGCACAAATTCTTGCTGAGAGACAGCTTTTTGTTACTGAAAAATAAATGTAAAAACAGAGTAATGTATTGAGCATGCGTATTTATGTCAAAACCTAGGTTAGATTTGCTTCACAAATTATACATCATTTTCATTGAGTAAAATTCACAAACCTGTCCAAAAAGTTCTTCATCTATGATAAACCTGAGGTCCAATTCTGTTGGGTCATTTTCAAGAATCCATCTCAGTGAATTATAATATTCACTATCCTAGAAGGAAAAAAATGCATTTTAAAAATTTGTACATATAAAGATACCTGAGCTTGCAAAAAAGTACACTCAAGGTCTGAATAACTGAGGGACAGGCAAAAGGTTTAGCTAGACATCTTATACACACACACACACACATACACACAAACTACAGAAAGGGACAGATGACAGTAAGTGCGAGTAAAAAGGCCGCAACTGGGAGAGTGGTGCCTTCTTAAAAGTATAGAAATCTAGCTGGGCATGGTGGCACAGGCCTGTGAGCCTAGCAGTCTGCGAGGCTGAGGCAGGAGGACTGCAAGTTCAAGCCCAGAACAGGCAATTTAGCAAATAAGACCCTGTCTCAAAATGAAAAAATAAACGGGCTGAGGATATGGCTTAGTGAGAAGGCCCTGGGTTCAATCCCTGGTACCACAGAAAAGTTTAGAAATCTATCTTTATGTGGAAGCAGTGATTTAAAAGGTTAAATAAAGCAGTTTTCAGTTAAACCCAACACCCATGGATATCCTGGAATACTGGCACTGTTCTCACACGACCTAGGAGGCTGATGTTATGTAGCTATGAGGAGGTTGTTACCTTGGCCCAAGTTAAAGGAAAATCATAACTCAAACATGAAAGCTCAACTAACCACGCAGATAACTGGTCTCACGGGTTGTGAAGTCACCATGTCTGCAGCTGTAACGTGTAAGAAAGAAGTGACACACGCATGTGGTGCGGAGGAGGGGTCTCAGGACCCAGCGCCCCAACTGCAGGGTGCTACTCAGCAGGGGCACAAGAACAAGGCTTTGGGCTTCAGTCTTAGGATCTGTGTCTCTGCAGAGGCTCCACCCTGCCTTTAGGCCACCATTTAAAACTCATAAAAGACCCAAAATTCAAAGACGGATGCAAGAGATCTGGAGCTGCGGCGCGGCGAGAAGCGTCTGGGTGAAGAGTACGGATCTCTGCAACTTACTTGGCAATGCATGAACGGATGATGTACTGACAGACGCAGGCATGTGATAAAGTAGAAGCAGAAAAAAAGCCAATTGTGGGTGGTGGATATATAAGCGTTTATGATAAATTCCTTCAATTTTACCATATGTTAGAAATTTTTCATAATAAAATGTTAGGGAAGATGTCCATTTGTTTTTTGAGACATTACAATTTATTAATATCTATGTCATTAAAAGCTAATTCTTCAAAACACGTCTGGCCGCCTGTCAGACCACACTCATCCATGCTCTAGGCGAGACGTACCACGGACTCCATGTCATGGAGCGTTATTGGCTTGTGTAGCATCATCTTGTAAAACGGGCGGATGAAAAAACCTTGCAAGAAATGAAAGACACTTAAAATGCTTACCAAGTTAAAGAAAACAATTACAATTCAAAAAGGAAGTTTCATACTTAACACGGACCATCCAACAGTTTGCCATGATAAACTGCCATCCCTGCTACCCTGCCGATGAACTTGAAGTAAGAGAGGTGATCTTCATTACATAACCCAGAGTTTGCATTTATCTGTAGGGTGTAATTATCCCTGTGAAGACAGGCATGTTTAAATACTCCTCCTCATAGTGCACAGAAAAATTTAATATGACAAATAATGATACATTTTTTCCCTCTTTTTAGTTATTTACCTCTACCACAACGACATGTGGACTTAATGGTTTTAAAAAGCCGTACACGGGCCGGTGAGATGGCTCAGCAGCATAAGTGCCTGCCTGGCAAGCGTGAGGTCCTGAGTTCGACTCCCAGTACCCACATACGAAAAAAGGGCTGGTGATATCGCTCAGCGGCACGGGTGCCTGTGGGCGCGCAAGGTCCTGAGGTCGACCCCCAGTACCCACAAAAAATAAAAATAAAAAATAAAAAGCCATACTTTCTGGGCAGAGGTGATGCTCCATGGTAGAGCATTTGACCAGCAAGGTCTAGGCCTGGGGTATGATCCCCAGCACTGAAACAAGTTCTGCCAAAAGGTGGGAGTAATCCAGGAGTCCACAGACGGACAAATGGAAAAATGAACTATGGTGCACAGAGGAATGCAAAGGAAGTCCTCCTATGTGCACAACATAGAGGGAAGATCTAAGGATGCCGCTCGCAGTGCAGCGCACAGACGTGGAGGATAAACACGGCATGGTGCACTTGCGGGAGGGACCTGAGCTGCGGAGTCACACAGAAAGAAGCAGAATGAGCTGCCAAGGCTTAGAGGACACAGAGAGATTTTTAGGAAGATGAAAACGTTCTGGAGATGGAGGCTGGTGCTGGTTGTAGCAGTGTGAATGAATTTAAAAACCAGTGAACTACAGGTGAAAATAGTCCAGATGGTACATTTTATGTTATATGTATTGTACCGCAACTTTTAAAACATCATCTCCAGGACCCCAGTTATCACCCCCCCTTGCTGGCATGCCCTAACACCCTCTGCCCATGCATCAAGCAGCTGCCACGGCACTTGCAGAACAGCAATGTTTTTCTCCTGTGCACAAAGGCATTCAAAGGTTGGGGCCGGTGAGATGGCTCAGTGGCATAAGCGCCTGCCTTGCAAGCGCGAGGGCCTGAGTTCGACTCCCGGATCCCACATATGGAAAAGGGGCCGGTGATATCGCTCAGCGGCACGGGCGCCTGTTGGCGCGCGAGGTCCTGAGGTCGAACCCCCGGTACCCACAAAAAAAAAAAAAAAAAAAGGCATTCAAAGGTCTCTGCCCACTGCAGCAGTGTGTGCCTTACTCCTGCCTCCTGGGCGGCTGTAGCTGGAGGGTCACTGAGCCCTGGAGTTTGAGGCCAGCCTCGGCAATGCAGTGAGGCCCCGTCTCTAGTGAATCAGTCCACCGAGATACTTACGTAGCAGAATATTCAAACAACCCATAATAAGGGTTAAACATTTCCTTGGAGATCAAGAAGAACCACTCCCGGGCTACCCCTCCATAATCCAACCCTTTCTCGCTGTCGAACTCAATCCAGAGCCGGGCCTTGAGGAAGTCCGCTCTCTTCACACCCATGATCCTCCGGTAAGAGTCCTCCAGTACACTCGCTCGGCGAAGTTTCATTTCAAATTTGTTTGGAATGTCATTCTGAAAAGCCAGAGAAGAAAGGCTTCCAGTTAAAATCAACTCAACCAGTGACAAGTCTGTCTCCCACGGACATCTAGAGCTCCACACCCTGCTCTGTCCAGAGTTGAGGAGCTGTGACAGGCATGCAGTCCTGACACTCCAGGGCCTGGTCTCCGACCGCTCACAGATACCGACTTCTCACTGCTGCGTTGGGAGAAGCTGTTGTGGGGATGATCTCTCAGACACAGCACTTTCCACGACAGGTTCCCAGGGAGGCCACTCTGTGATGACTCCCAGCCACTGCCAGCTTTTACCCTGGGCTCCTCCTTCACCAGCGCTGGCAGGCTGCGCTAGGCACTGCCACTGTGTTTCCATGGGCAACTCCCTCACACATCCCTGCAACACAGCAAAGGAGCTACCACTGTCACTATCTCCACCTCACGGATGAGGGAATGAGGTGAGCAGACATCATGGCCTTGGCTCCCCAGTCTGCCCTTCGGCACGAGCTACAGCAGCTCCCAGAATGCCCGTCATTTTGTGCTATGTGACACATGTATGGGACGTTGCCTGGGCAGATCTTAATGTATATTTTATAGAAATACCTGAGTATTTTATTCTTGGGTGCTTAATGCACAACATTCAAGTGGCAACCTTTAGGGGAACACAGGCTAAGGGTGTTCTGTCACTCCAGAAAAAGAAAAGGTTAGCACTAAGAAAAAAGTTCAATGAAACTCAGTATATTTAGGCACAACAGAAAGGTCTATAGAAATATATTGGTCTAAGTAGTTTATATCAGCAATGTAAATATAACATAAATGGTTTCCCCTGCTCTTGTGCAATTTAAGTAACAGTAAGACTGGAGAAAAGTGGTTGCTTTAGACTGGCCATCAGGCAGCACCAATGTGGGCTAGGGAACAGGAAACAGGGAACAGGGACAAGCAGGAGATGAGGTTGTATTCTCATCTGGTGTGCAGGTGAGAAGCAAGCGTAAACGCTACTCATCCTGAAACTTAAGAGTGAGACCACTGCTCGCAGCAATGATCCCTGGGCACATGAGAGACAGGGATTAACTGCAAATGGGCCATCTAGGAGGCTTTGAGAGGAAGCAGGGAAGGACAGAAGAAGAGACTTCCACAGCCCCAGTACAGCAGGTGGAGAGGGAGGGGAAGGCAGGGGAAAGGCGGAAACCGCAGTGAAAGAAGGCGGCAGACTCTTCTGGGGCCCGAGAGCAGATGGGTGTGAGTGGGGGAGAAGAAGTGCTTCTGAGCACAGCAGCCTTGCGGCTGTTCAGGAGCTGACAATCGGGTTGGGTACAACGGATGGCTCCGTGAAGACGTTGACGCCACCCACGCAAGAGAAGACGGACAGACCCCAGAGGGAGATGGTTTCAGGGAGAGAGGGCACAGAGACTGGGAGTGTGAGGTGAGGGCAGGCTGGCACGGGTCTGAAGTCTGCCCAAGTTCAAATCCCAACTCCACCATTCACCAGGTGAGTGACTGCATATGGCACATACCTTCTCTAAAGCTTAATTTCTTCCTCTGCACACAGAAGAAATAACACAATCTACCCTCCTGGAGTTGTTTCAGGACTTAATGGCACAGCACATTTAAAGTGACTACATAGTGTCTGGCCCATAATGAGCTCAAGGGTTGTTGGCCACCACCATTCTAACCAATGAGATGTCAGAGACAAAGAGGAAGAAAGGGCAAGACAGGCCAAGGCTGTCACGCACTGCGCATTAGTACTTTTTACCTGTCGTGGTGTTCTGTTCTTTTGCTGCAAAGGTTCTAGACGTGGATTTTAATTTTTAAAATCTTCTTGAGACTTTAATCTGAGGATTTGGATTCTCAGATCCTCCCCATGCACCTGAACCTCTCTTGGAACAATTCCACGTCCCAACCTTTGCTCCTGATGCTCATCTCCTCATACACCTCTGTCGTAATCTGGACAATTTCCATACGAAGCTTCTCTCCTAATTGCCAACATGATGCATCCTGTTGGCCCAGACTGCACCCTCTGGAGCTGAACCACGAGGTCTGCATCGGCCTCTCCCCTTCATACATGCGGGACTGGTCACATTACTGACCTCTCCATGCCTCAGTCTCCTCTCCTATAGAATATGGTAACAGTCCCTTCCTTACAGCATGTAGAGAACAAATCCATAATATCTGAAGGTTCCTGAGAGGAATGCCTGGTACGCAGCGAGAGATCAACAAACACTGTTTTCATTAGAATTTTTATAGCCAGGGACCTGTTAACAAAGGTCTTGTCCCTCATCTCTCCTGCCTGGAAGACATGAACAGTTATCTAATATGTTTACAAGGTCCCAGTGACAAACATAGGCATTGGAACTTCTCTTCCACTAGTCTATTCTCATTAAGAATAAAAACATTTGCCCGAAAAAGGAATCAACAAAGATTTAAGACTCCTTTATTAAAAAAAACAAAAACAAAAACAAACAACAACAACAAAAATATATATATAAAAAAAGGGCCGGTGATATAGCTCAGTGGCATAAGCACCTGCCTGGCAAGTGCAAGGTCCTGAGTTCGACTCCTGGTACCCGCATATTAAAAAAAAATTATAAAGATTTAAGACCCCAGGGCCGGTGAGATGGCTCAGTGGTGTAAGCGTCTGCCTTGCAAGCGCGAGGGCCCGAGTTCGACTCCTGGATCCCACATACGAAAAAGGGGCTGGTGATATCGCTCAGCGGCAAGGGTGCCTGTTGGCACGCGAGGTCCTGAGGTCGACCCCCCGGTACCCACAAAAAAAAAAAAAAAAAAGATTTAAGACCCCAAAGCCTAGAAGTCAGAGACAAATTTCAGTAATTTAGACACAAACTTTTCTTTAAGAGGAGTTTAACAGGTTGGTGTTCTTTAAGGATTTTTCTAGGGCATAGAACAATTGCACTAACAAACTATCATACTCTGTTTTTTGTTAAAATTCTGGATGAAATCCTATACTGTAGTAGCAGACCCACACCTTGAATCTTTCGGGTCCCAGTTTAAAGTGTGACCCACTATCCCAAGATTGCCACCTTGTGGAAGTGCTGCTAAACTGCAGGGAAAGGGGAGAGGAGGAGCAAATGAGACAGTGTAAAAAGTGGCCAATGCCAAGGGCAACGAACAGATGGGCAGGTGATGGATGTAGTTCTAGACACGCCAACCTGGGGTGACCAGAAAGCATGAAGAATGTACCTGACAAGCACAGGAGAAAAGCAAGGAGAGCAGCCGTCCACTCACAGGGTGTTCTGTGCACCATGCAGAGCACGTTGTATTTGGAGCTGTGAGAGTCAATGTCCACAGTGGCAAACACAAACTTGCAAAGGGTCCAGACAGCTCTCCAACAGGTGCAAGACAAGGAAGACAATCACACCAGATTCCACAAGCCCAGGCCCGCACACCCCGTGAGAACACCAGGCACACACACACCCTCACTACGACTTTTCTGTATTAAAATATGTTAAGAACGAAGCACAGACTTAAAATAATTATGGTCTCTAATGATATGTTATTGACAAATAAGCATCCTTTCCCTAGGAGAAACCATTCACTCAAAGTCATTTCAAACACAAATTCCCTATTACTCTGAAAAATGCATTTCCCAGTACTTACGAGAAACACCACTAACCTGCTTCTTCAGCTTCCTTCGGAAGAACTCATACTTTCTTTTGTAATCCCTGGAGTAGGGCACCGCCTTTAGTGGAAATTTTGGGAGGGGAAAGGTTTAGTTCTTTTTTTTTTTTTTTAATCCTGGAACAACTTTACAAGTTCCCCTCTGGGTATTTTATGAACATTAAAGACATGAAAAGAGGGCCGGTGAGATAGCTCAGTGGCATAAGCGCCTGCCTGGCAAGCGCGATGTCCTGAGTTCGACTCTCGGTACCCACATATGAAAAAAGGGCCGGTGATATTGCTCAGTGGCACGGGTGCCTGCTGGCACGTGAGGTCCTGAGGTCGACCCCTGGTACCCACAAAAAAAAAAAAAAGACATGAAAAGAGAGTATATGGAAATTAAAATTTCACTCTAAGGAAAACAAATACAAATTAAAACTTTTAATTTTTCTATTTAAGATAAAATTGTACCCAGCAATTCCTATGGCTATAATTTTCATCATGCAATATTACTGAAATGTAACATGCCAGAAACAAGAGATTTATTCCAAGTAGAAAAATATTAGAAACAAAAATTTCCATTTCTAAAAAAGTCTTTCAAAGTGATTTCTCTATTTAAAGGAACAATTTGAAAAATGTACTTTTTCCTTGAACTCCCAGGAGTTGGCCTTATCCATTATTTAAAAAATACTACATGCTGAGATACTAGACAGCAAAAAAAAAAAAAAAAAGAAACACCCTGTATGTTCAATTTTACTTATTTTTTTGAATTAGAAAACAAAATCTGAATAGAAATGGAAAAAGTAGCTATATTAGAAAGGATAATGATTTTCCTGTCATCAACTAGACAGGTATAATCATCTTATGGTAATATTTATACTTAAGTATGGGCTCGTCCTACATAGTGGGCATTCACAGTGACTTCCAGGAAAAAGGTGAAGACGTGAGCTGAGCTGGCAGGTGCCACTCGTCCCCTCCTTATCCTGATGCATCCTCTGCCCAGGCTGTCTGCCTGCCCCACACCAGTCGAGCTTGCAGCCCACACCCTTGCACTCGACTGGCTTGTGAGTCTCCCAGGCTGTCTGTCGTGCAGGGTTGGGACCGTGACTTCCACTGTCTTTTCACATCACTGAGCTGTGGTGTAGGGGAGATGGGCACAGGTGGGAGCGGCAAATGTGCTCCCCTTCAGTGCCTGCTGCCCTTGAGGCTGTAAGAGGACACCCCTGTCCCTCCTGAGACTCACTGGTCCAGTTATTGCCACACTCTGCAGCCGAGGATCTTCCCACTGTGTTCTTTTTGTATCTGAAAGGAAGGGAAAAGAAGTTCTTTCTCATGCACAAAATTCAGTACTACAAAAATAATGTCATGAAAAGTCATGCTGCACCTACTGTGATTTATGTAGAAGATTCTTCCATCAGTGTGAGTTCTCTCTTCCCATCCTGGCTATAATTAAAAAGGGTTTTAGATGTATGGATAAAAAATAACATTTGATGATGTGGGTAATTTAATTGCACATCCCATCTTCATAGGAGGCATCAGTAGTGTGATGATGACATTATCATTGTTAAAGAAGTACTGTATTAAAATGCAAGCTGCTTGAGACAGTCAGTCTAGATGGCGAGCAGTTCTGCGAACTTACAGGTAAAGGCCCCAGATCACTGGAAGATTCGAGGGGTGCCTTTCTTCTGAGATGAGCTGGAATTTTCAATCTTGGATCTTCCTTTTTGAGTTGAGCAAGTAAATAAAACAATAGACACACATTTTAAAATAGTGAAAGTCAATGTGTTACAATGTTCTGTAATATCAGTGGGTATTTAAAATATTCTCTTTTAAAAGCCCATTCCTACTGCATTTCCCTACCCTATGACATGATAGTTTCTCCTTCTAAAGCTCTCACTTTTGGGCTATACTGATGAATGGGCCTGCCCTCGGGGACCAGCCCTACTCAGTCATCTCAGAGCATTTCGCCCACGTACTTTTCCTCTGCATAAGAACTGGTGGGAGGTTGAACCACATGTGATTTCTACACCAGAACATGCTTTTTGGCTCCTAATGGTTCCTGTGTTCGTTTATCAATATTTCTGAAGGATAGGAAAATAACCCTTAAAAAGGTTCTTAAACGTAATTCAGATTTTTTCCCACTGGTGGTGAATTACCAAATAACAAGAATTATCTTAAAAATACTTGTTCTACTGATTTGCAGTCTTTTTGGTGGTAAATAAGATCTGGATTCAAAAGTGCTTTGGGATAATAAAGCCTCATATAAAGGTGAAGAATTATTACTAAATGTCTTCTTAAACATTTATAGCCAGCAGGCTAAAAACGAGAAATAGGACATAAATACAGGACAGTACTAACAAGAGGCAGGAGCAGATTTTGAATAGCAGTAACATTACTAAGAATAGCACATCTCTCAGTGAACACTAGGAAAGGCTGGTTACATGATGGACGCTTAACGAGCTCTAGGAAGAGACGATTATTGTTAGGTATTAAACTGCGGAGTATTCCAATTACCCAGGTGGTGGTTTTGGTGTTGTGGTCGATGTAGAAAGGCCTCCCATTTGGCGCATGCTGGACTTCCCAGCCTTTGGGAAGGAGACCCTGCTGGATTTCGGGTGGCTGGGTCAGAGGCTGGGCTGCGTCACTCTCAGGGGAACGCGGGCCAGCAGAAGAGCCTTGGCTGGAGGGTGTTGGGCTGGCTTCCAAGGTGGCCTAGCATGGTAATGAAATGAGGCTGAGAATTCCACAGTGCTCACAAATAGCCACATTCAAGAAGAAAGCTTGACCTGAAAACCGTACACACTTGTAAACAGGGCCTAAACATCTGGGGCCTGTTTTCAAATACAGTGATGACACTATTGATTTTTCCTCAGCACTTTATAACATTTTTCCTCAATTTTTCCAATGAAGCATTTCATCAAACTTTTTTTGGTAATAAATTTGTGATTATTACAGCTACTCCTGCAGTGAGATAGCAGTTAACCCTCCATCTGCTGTGGGTATGTTGGACCGAGTCGTCACTCCTAGGGGCTTGTGTGGGAGGTGGTTCTGCTCCCCAGGACTCAGTGTGGGAATACTCTGTATGCAGACGCAGGCTCAGAGGTTGGGTAGATAAAATAAATGACAGGGCCGGTGAGATGGCTCAGCGGCATAAGCGCCTGCCTGGCAAGCGCGAGGTCCCAAGTTCGACTCCCGGAACCCACATAAAGGAAAAAAAGGGCCGGTGATATCGCTCAGTGGCACAAGCACTTGCTGGCAAGCGCGAGGTCCTGAGGTCGACTCCTGGTACCCACATTAAAATAAATAAATAAATAAATAAATAAATAAATAAATAAATGACAAATATGCATTACAGAAAAGGACAATGGGAGCCAGGTATGGTGGTGCACACCTGTAATCCCAGTACCCTAGGAGGCTGAAGCAGAAGGATCCCAAGTTTTAAGCCCAGCTCCGGCAATGTGGTGACTTAGTGAGACTCTGTCTCAAAATAAAAAAATAAAGGGCTAGGGATGAAGCTCAGTGAAGGCTCTGAGTTCAGTCCCCAGTAGCAAAATAAAAAGAGCAGGGTTACTGGAATGTAATATGGTCATATGACAGATTATCAGTAGTTTAAAGAAATACACTGCATCTTATACAGTGTAGACAGAGCTTTACAGCAATGATGTAAAAGAAGATTCAGACTTAAAAAGCATAACATCTGCAAAACTTGAGACACACAAAAGCAGTTTGTGCATTGTTTTGCTCTCGGTGTAAGTATATAAAATTGATTAGAAAAATACTTAACAGACTACAAATGGCAGTTCTTGGCAAAGGGACCAATGCCTTGGCTGCGAGGGTTAAAATTTAGTCATATGTGTAAGACTGTTTTTAAAAAATAAAATCTCTGGAAATCAATGTGGTAACCTGTTAATGGTGGCATCTTCCAGATGCTGAAAATATGAAGATTTGTTACAATATTCTCTGCATTTTCAGTGTTAAAAAATTTCTCAATAAGAGAAACAGTGATAAGATAAAATAAAGATTTTATGAAACACAGGAATTGTTACAAAAGGCATTCACTGTATCCAGGGATAAAGTGCCACAACTGTGAATCGCTCTAGTAGACATTAATCATCAAGATTATCCTTTAACAAAATAATGATCTTAACTACTCAAATTACAAAATCGTCCAATGGATCAGATTGTCCATTCTGTCCTCTTGTCCTCCATGTGGACTTGTTTTATATAATAACGAGGGGTAGCTCGTGTGATAAGAGATATACACGAAAGAGTAAACAGCATCCACGTCAGAAAATAAGTAGAGGATGCTGGAAGTGTCCAGGGTCTACCACGAGGTTCCAGAATGGCTTACACAGGAGAGCGAAAGCTAAAGCCTATAAGAAAACATGTGAGTCAACTCAGGGCACCTGCACGGTGGGCTTTGCCCAGGTCGTAGTTCTGGAATTGTGATCTACATAATACGATCTTCCTCTTTCATCTTGCTTTTCTTCCCAACCTGGTGGTAATCCAGATGAAGTAGGCAAAAGCTGAAGTGCAGAGGAAAGAGAATTAAATATTTAAGAGGACCATATCCCCTCTTTGCTGCTAGCTCTTTGAAATAAATATTTTATTTTATTTTAATACAATAGAAATTTAATACAATAGAAAATGGGTAAAAGGTATATTTTTAATTTAGTAAAATGAACCATAATTATGCAAAATGAAGAGAACAGCATTTCGCTTGGGAAAAAAACAGAGTACACCATAATGATGACAGAGATTAAAACACCAACAAAACCCTCCAACACTCGTGGCCACACACTGTGCCCAACATGGATCGAGTCACGTAACCCGCGCCCAGCTTCATGACCACATTTCCGAGTTCAGCCCATTCCTGCAGCTTCAGACAGAGCAGCAGCTCGCTAGGCCACCTCACTCAGGAGGAATGGCTGTGCCAAGCAAGGCGGCTTCCGCAGGCCTTGCACTGGGTCCTGAGCACAGCCTCTCACACGGCTCTCTGAGGCCAGGGGAGGCTGTTCTCGTGTTTCGTTACCGCTTATTTCCAGGGCTACTTTAAACAGGCCTAGGTCTGGTCTTCTCTTTGTTGTTGTGAACCAGATTGATTCTCTCCCAGGTGTGGCTTGGCTCACCACATAACGCCAGCAGACGTAACTGTCTCCCTGGACAGTATGGGGGCTTCGGGGGCAGCTTTGCAGGTCTGTCCGTGCGAGCACAGGCAGACGAGGTGGACAAAGCTACTCAGTGCCTCCCATGAGCTCCGGAGATGGGAGAGGCCACGAGAGCGAGGCCAGGCACATAGCCCACAGGACACAGCTCCCTGCAAAGCCGTCACCACGGAGAGCAGAGGGGCTGCGGGGCTGGGGGTGGGCAGGGGACAGAGACCAGAGGGCTCTGAGACGGGATGGTGGTGACGTCTGCTCGGCTGTGTGAACTCACAGAAACTCATCTATCACACACTGAGAAGGGAGTGGATTTTATGGTATGTAACATCTCAAGAAAGCTGTACAACAAAACCAAAATCCAGTACATGTATTGCAAAAAGAAATGGGACATAAAATATAAACCACTTCTAGATTCTTTTGCTCATCTAGTGAACTCAGGGCTGCTTCTTGGTGAATGTCACCACGAGAGATACAGTGTCCTCATCTTGTGGAGAACACAGGGAGATAGATGTAGGGCAGACAAGGACCACGGCGAGACTCTGGTAGGCATGGGGCCCGAGTCCCGGGGAGGTGTCTTGTTCCCCTCAGCATGGGATCTGCAGCCCTCTCAGTACCACAGGGCTGACTGTTTATAGACAGCAGAGCCTCTTGTGAGCTGAGGATCTCAGAACTGTGTTCCTGTGCTGGAATTTCCATGAAAGCAAAAATTCTACTTTCCAAGATAAATAATATAGGCTGCCGCTCAACATTACAATGGGTTGGCAGGAAAAGAAGAGAAGGGACAAGCACATGGCCAGAGAGGGGGAGAGGACTCAGGCCTATGGGGAAGGAGGAGCCCAGATGGCATGGGGCAAGGGGTCAGGAGAGGGCAGGCTGAGGAAGCTGGGGCCAGGCTTTCAATGCTGTTGGAAAACAAGTGAGGTCCAGATAAAGGCAAGACTGCTGGGTGCATGAGACTTGGGGCAGGGAGGGGAGGTGGAACACAGGGCCACCCTGAAGACTGGCACAGGCCGGGAACCATGGAGGAGAGGCAGAGCTTCCCATGCCAGGCACCTCCTGTGTGGAGGGTCCCTCACAGACAGGGGCGAATGGCTGATGGACAACCGGACACCTGTGACACGGGCACCAGAATCCAAGCTGCTGTGCCCTTTGTGGGATCCTCTGCTAGCACAGCCCCGCCGTGGCCAGCACCCACACGGTCCCAGCACAGCCCCGCCGTGGCCAGCGCCCACACAGTCCCCAGCACAGCCCGGCCATGGCCAGCGCCCACACGGTCCCAGCACAGCCCCACCGTGGCCAGCACCCACACGGTCCCAGCACAGCCCCGCTGTGGCCAGCACCCACACGGTCCCCAGCACAGCCCCGGCCATGGCCAGCACCCACACGGTCCCAGCACAGCCCGGCCATGGCCAGCGCCCACACGGTCCCAGCACAGCCCGACCATGGCCAGCACCCACACGGTCCCAGCACAGCCCCGCCGTGGCCGGCACCCACACGGACCCAGCACAGCCCCGCCGTGGCCGGCGCCCACACGGTCCCAGCACAGCCCGGCCATGGCCGGCGCCCACACGGTCCCAGCACAGCCCCACCGTGGCCAGCACCCACACGGTCCCCAGCACAGCCCCGCCGTGGTCAGCACCCACACGGTCCCCAGCATAGCCCCGCCGTGGCCGGCGCCCACACGGTCCCAGCACAGCCCGGCCATGGCCGGCGCCCACACGGTCCCAGCACAGCCCCACCGTGGCCGGCACCCACACGGTCCCAGCACAGCCCCACCGTGGTCGGCACCCACACGGTCCCCAGCACAGCCCCGCCGTGGCCGGCGCCCACACGGTCCCAGCACAGCCCCGCCGTGGCCGGCGCCCACACGGTCCCAGCACAGCCCCGCCGTGGCCGGCGCCCACACGGTCCCAGCACAGCCCCGCCGTGGCCGGCGCCCACACGGTCCCAGCACAGCCCCGCCGTGGCCGGCGCCCACACGGTCCCAGCACAGCCCCGCCGTGGCCGGCGCCCACACGGTCCCCAGCACAGCCCCGCCGTGGCCGGCGCCCACACGGTCCCAGCACAGCCCGGCCATGGCCGGCGCCCACACGGTCCCAGCACAGCCCCGCCGTGGCCGGCGCCCACACGGTCCCAGCACAGCCCGGCCATGGCCGGCACCCACACGGTCCCCAGCACAGCCCCGCCGTGGCCAGCACCCACACGGTCCCAGCACAGCCCGGCCATGGCCGGCGCCCACACGGTCCCAGCACAGCCCCGCCGTGGCCGGCACCCACACGGTCCCCAGCACAGCCCCGCCGTGGCCAGCACCCACACGGTCCCCAGCACAGCCCCGCCGTGGCCGGCACCCACACGGTCCCAGCACAGCCCGGCCATGGCCGGTGCCCACACGGTCCCAGCACAAGACTGCTGCTGGTGTAGGAACCACAGCTCTGCCTCCCGTCTTTCTGGCCCCACCCTGGCCCTGGAAGCCCACTGGTGCAGAATGGATGTTCTTGCTCAGGGTTTCTGTGAAGCAATAAAAAGGTGCTAATGGCCCAGGGGAGAGGATGAAACTCACCACAGGAAGCGCTGGCCGCTCCTCATAAGTATAGGCTTGCCAGCTGCCTCTTCTGTTGGAATGATTCTTACAGAGACAGAACAGCAACACCTTAGCTTTGTGACGCAGTGAGGAGCTGAGGGTCGGGCGGAGGGCCTGCTCCAGCCAGGCTGCCCTGGGGCTGGCCCCACCCTCAGCCCAACACCCTGACGCCCTGATGTCCAGGAGCTGGCCTGGCACTCACAGGCAATGCAGGCCTATAATCCCTGTAGTCTGGGAGGCTCAGGCAGGAAAACTGAAAATTTAAGCCAAGTCTGGGCAATTCAGCAGCTTAGTGAGACCCTATTTCAAAATAAAATAATATAAAGGGCTGGGGATGTAGCTCAGTGCAAAGGCCCTGGATTCAATCCCCAATACCAGCAAAAAGGAAAAAAAAAAAAAAAGGTAACTCCATGATCTTGTCTGAACACAGACAAAATGTGAATACTCCAAGCTACAAAATACTGAGTACCTACCTACCCTGCCTGTGCATGGTGCTCTTCCTTGCTAATCTTTGCTTTGGCTTCAGTACAGATAAGATCTGGGATGTCCAATTACAGAACCTACTGCCTCTGGGCAGCATGCAAGGCCCAGCATTGTCCTGCTTCCCAAACCCTCCTCCCAACCGCCCACATGCACCCGAACCCTGTGAGTGTTTCTAACACTATTAACCAAGACACTGTGGTGTGTGCTCCTGTGGGCTTCAGGCTAGGGGCATGGACACAATGGGCGTTTAGATGCCAGTGACCACTGGGACTACCTGCTCTAGCTCATTATCTGGAACATTTGAAAAATGATCCCTCTGTAAAGTCTCCAGGGCCCTGACACGTTACCCCTACCAGCGAAGACAAAATTCTACATTAGTCGTTGAGTGGAATAATAATTGTAATACAAAATCCTGAAGCAAAACATAATCACGGGTTTCTTACTGAGCTGGATGCTGGCTGGCTGGCGGCTGAATTTCCATGAACAGTGAGCCTGGCACTCAATTCTTCTGCAAGATGAGGCTGAACAGCCAGGGGGCCTGGTGGGGAAGGTGGTGGGAAGGCCTGACTGCCGGACAGAGCGGCTTCGTCCTCTCTTATAATCTCCCAGTTCTGAAATGAGCAGAGTCAGTGTGAGCCTCAACACTTTCATCCACCGCCGTTGCATGGGCCTGACAACCACATCAGAAGCCCTGATACCTCGGAGGACTCGCGGATGTCACTGCTTTCTGTTTCCTCGGATATCTGCCGCCTGGTAGTAAAGGCACGCTGTGCTTGCAGCTGAAAGTCACCACTGTCAGCATCTGTGAGGTCGTCCCTGCGCGGAGAGCACACAAAGCCACCACTTACATCTCAAGACACAATGACAGGCAAGAATTCTGTGGTCATGGGGCCGGTGAGATGGCTCAGCGGCTTAAGCGCCTGCCCGGCAAGCGCGAGGGCCCGAGTTCGACTCCCAGAACCCACATACGAAAAAGGGGCCGGTGATATCGCTCAGCGGCACGGGCGCCTGCTGGCGCATGAGGTCCTGAGGTCGACCCCCCGGTACCCACAAAAAAAAAAAAAAAGAATTCTGTGGTCATTAACAAAATACTTACAATAGGGCCGGGGATATAGCTCAGTGGCACAAGCGCCTGACTGGCAAGCGCAAGGTCCTGAGTTCGATTCCCAGTACCAAAAAAAAAACTTAAAATAGATCAGAATTGTTTTTGGCCAAAGGCTATTTTAACATGCACATATGAAACTCTGGGCACACCTTCAGAACACCTTAGGGAACTAAATTTTTGTGAAATTGTGTAACATGTCTGATATTTTAGTTCATCATGGTGCCTAGGATAATGTCTGACACATATAGGTGCTCATAACTATTTGCTGAATGAATATAAGAAATTTCATAAAATTTCATTATATTATTATTTCACAATGTTATTACAAAAGTAAAATCTAAAATAGCTCTAAAGCTACACATATATCTTCATGAATCAGACAACATAGTTGGTAACATCGGTGTTAATAAGGTGCAGAGGAGCAATGATATAGCTCAGCAGCATAAGTGCCTGCCTGGCAAGTGCGAGGTCCTGAGTTCGATTTCCGGTACCCGCATATAAAAAAAAAAAAAAGGTGCAGAGTCCCCATATGCGAGCAGGGAAGGTGGAATGAAAGACAGGGTGAGGTCCCGGATCTAAAGCGAGACTGACTGGGAACTGAACACTGCCTGACTCTGTAAGTAGATGTGGGCCTGCTGCGGGGAGGGTAATAGCAAAGGCTCGTCTGAATTTAGGAAAGGCACAAACAGAGTTACTTCTAAGATACATTACTCAGCTATCTGCATTTAATATAACCAGACTATCAGATCAAGGATTTTGTTCAAGTATCTAATAACAAAAGTATCAATTTATTTAATATCAGATAAGCCCAGGACAGTCATAAGACCAGTTCTTTTTTTATTTTTATTTCGAGACAAAGTATAGCTATTGAGCAGTATGTAATTATTATGTTTAAAACCTGACCCATGATAATAGTATAAACTGTATTTCGGGGTGCTAGGTGATGTTTTGATACATATTTATATTGTTTAAGAATCAAATCAGACTGCACAGCATATTCATCATCTCATACATTTATTATTTCTTTGTGGTGAGAACATTTGAATTCTCTAGCTTTTTTTTTTTTTTTTTTTTTGTGGGTACCAGGGGTTGACCTCAGAACCTCGCGCGCCAGCAGGCGCCTGTGCCACTGAGCAATATCACCAGCCCTTTTTTCGTACATGGGTTCTGGGAGTTGAACTCGGGCCCTCGCGCTTGCTAGGCAGGCGCTTACGCCGCTGAGCCATCACACTGGGGCCCCTCTAACTTTTTTGAAATGCTCAATACAATGTTATTAACGATAGCCACCAAAACTTACTCCTTTCTACCAAACTGTCCCATTGCTGGCTGTTCCCCACCCTGGATTCAAGATAGGTTCTTACTGTGCTTACTTGTTCAAAACACAAGCTTGACAGATGTTTCAGACTGTTTTTTTCTGCCTAAATATTTGATTTTTGCTACCTGAAATGATATCAGCCATAATAAAATAAATAGGGTTCTGCTCCAGCCAGCTGGCCATAACAGTGAGGCGTGCAGTCAGGTAATTTTGCAGAATTTTAGTGTCTTTGGTTCTGCAGTCTGTCATTTTACAGATATCAACACCTCTTTGCCATGAAAGACTTGGATCCCTGATTTACTTTGGAAGGATTTGCGAAAAGGAAATATCTTTGAAAATTCTTGGGCTATATCCGATACAAAATATCAGAACCAAAAATTAGGAGGTTAATGGACAAATTCAAAAAATTGTAAGAATGCATCCAACAGTCAGAGACTAAAGAAAGCCATCTCAGCCTACATGAAAGGAGAAATGGGAGGGGTTTGATAATAAAGGTAAAAAGAGAATTGGGGAATGCATGTGCGATCTGATGGTAATAAAATATGTCACCAAGGAGATGTGAGCTAGAATATGTCAGAGGCCATTCTGTCTGATCTGTGCACTGTGGAAGGTATGTGTACAGAACTCAGACTGCAAAATGGGTGTTGAACATAATGTCTTTATTACTAGGTCCCTTCTATTTTATAAATATTTTATATTTTAAAATAGGGCACTATGGGGGCCGGTGAGATGGCTCAGCGGCATAAGCGCCTGCCTGGCAAGTGCGAGGGCCCGAGTTCGACTCCCGGAATCCACATATGAAAAAAGGGCTGGTGATATCGCTCAGAGCCATGGGTGCCTACTGGCGCACGAGGTCCTGAGGTCGACCCCTGGTACCCACACACACACACACACACACAAAAAAAAAAAAATAGGGCACTATGGAAATAGCATATTATATTTTAATAAAAAACTACAAAATTTCTAAAAGCTTTATTTTTTTTTGAGACAGGGTCTTGCTATGTAGTTCAGGCTGACCTTGAATTCACTTTGTAGCCCAGGATGGCCTTGAGCTCATGGAGATCCTCCTGCCTCAGCCTCCTGAGAGTGTGTGTGTGCACACACGCATGTGGTCTTACAGTTTAATGGGTCCCTGCACCACTATGGATCTGTCTGAGATCTGATCTCAAAATGAAATTAGTGGTCAACTAGTGTCCAGACTACAAATGTGAGAGACACAGCACTTACTGGGGGGTTGGTCTTTTCCACTGCGTCCTCCGTGACCCATGGTTCACATAGTAGGTCCTCCCGAGGATATCCTGCCTCTCCTCCCACCCTGGAGGGAGGGGAGACAGCTCCTGCTGCTGCTGCAAATGGGAAGCAGCATCTGGTTGGTCCAGAACAACCCAGCCAGGCTGAAACACAGGATTGAGACAACCAAGAAGAAATGCATGAGCCATCTGCTGAAGAGAATTTACCAGAGAGTCAGCACACGCATTCCAGAAAGTGCAGGTCAACAGAAGCAGCACATCTTTGACTGTGAAGTCCAAAATATGAACATTTTATGATAATGAGCTTTTCTTCACAAAATGATAACCATTTGGATTTTGTCTGAAAATGTTTTGAGGGGCCGGTGAGATGGCTCAGCAGCGTATGTGCTAGACTGGCAAGCGCGAGGGCCCGAGTTCGACTCCTGGATCCCACATACGAAAAAAGGGCCGGTGATATTGCTCAGCGGCACGGGCGCCTGCTGGCATGTGAGGTCCTGAGGTCGACCCCCGGTACCCACAAAAAAAAAAAAAAAAGAAAATGTTTTGAAATTTTTCTAAGAAGTTTAAAAACATATCTAATGGGAAAAAAGGGACCAACAATTCCTTTAAATAAGCAAACAATGTGAAGTGGGACAGCACTGAGAAACCCGGAAGCTCAGTGGAAGCTGGGGTGAGCATGGGCTGTCCTCTAAGAACAACTGTGCATAGGGCAGGGCGGTGTGTGATGGTCACTGCCTCGTCCACGGGGAAGACACTGCTTCTGGTGGAAACGACTCCACACCAGGCAGAAGACTGGTAAGGGTTGGGCAGACTGTGAGATGAGGCGGAACAGCTGAGACACGACTGCCACACGGCACTCTACAGTAACTGAAGCCTCTGATCCTCATCTGCCTTCGCTCTCCTCTGGGCAAGGGCGTACATCGTGGTCAGGTCACAAAGCAGCCGAAGAAAGAAACACCGAGAGACAGATACCCTGGGACTTTCGTTTCTCTGAGTCTAGCAAGAAACAAAACACACATCAAGCCTTAGCTAGGGTAAAGCGAGGAATGAAAGGGTAGTAAGAGCTAATGTCATGATTTCATATGAGAAATCTTACAACAGAAGAGGTATCAGGCAAAGTATTTTATTAAATACCTGTACAGTTAGGAAAGTGTTGGGAATCAAAATAAATTAGTAAAGAAAAATTTAAGATGCCCCCAAAAAGAAGACTTGAATGAATGAAAACGTGATATTATCGTGGCTAGGAAGATCCAATCTCAGAAAGGTCAATTCTTCCCAAGGTGATTTATAAATCTGCCAAGATTATGATAAAACTACATCATGGAGGGGCCGGTGAGATGGCTCAGCGGCATAAGCGCCTGCCTTGCAAGCGCGAGGGCCTGAGTTCGACTCCCGGATCCCACATATGAAAAAGGGGCTGGTGATATCGCTCAGTGGCACGGGCGCCTGTTGGTGCACGAGGTCCTGAGGTCGACCCCCCGGTACCCACAAAAAAAAAACAAAAACAAAAACAAAAAAAAACAAAAAAAAAACTACATCATGGATATTTTTAAATAATAGCACAAGCCAATTGTCAAATTCAAATAGAAACGCAAACTAGGAATAATGAGCCTTATTCTAAAAAAAGAAGAGCAATGAGTGGAGAGGAACACAACAGAAAAAATCATTATAAAATGCAATTGTTGCCGGGCATGGTAGCACATGCCTGTAATCCCAGCAATTGGGAGGCTGAGGCAGGAGGATTGCCGTGAGTTCAAGGCTAGCCTGGGCTACATAAGAAAGTTCAAGGCCAGCCTGAACTACACAGCAAGACCCTATCTCAAAAAAACAAACACAAAGTGTAATTTTAAAACTGAGTGTAGTGGCACACACTTGTAATCCCAGCACTCTGGGAGGCTGAGGTAGGAGGATCGCAGGTTCAAGCTCAGCCTTGGCAACTAGTGACTTAGTGAGACCCAATCTCAAAATAAAAAACAGAAAGGGCTGGGGACCTCAGTGCAAAGGTCCTGGGCTCGATTACCAGCACCACAAAAATAAAACAAAAAATTACAAGAGTGAGCTATGTGGCTATGGTGCACACAAGGACAGACGGCTCAAAATAGATGAGGAAGCCCAGAAAGACTCAAACGCACAGGAACTCAGCAGTTGCTAAATTTCAAATCTGTGGGAAGGAGGCAAACTGCTTAGAAAATGGGTACCTATTAATTTGTTTTTAATTGGCCCTCTACCTCATATGTTATACCAGGGTAAGTTACAGATGAAGTAATAATTATACTTTTTGAGATAGGTCTTGCTATGTTGTCCAGGCTGACCTCAAACTCCGGGGTTTAAGCAGTCTTCCTGCCCACACACCCTACCATGCCTCACTCAGATTGAGTAATATTTCTTTTATTTTATTTAATTTTTTGTGGCACTGGGGATTGAACCCAGGGCCTTTGCACTGAGCTTCATCTCCAGCCCTTTTATTTTTTATTTGATCCTCCTGCCTCAGCCTCCTAGAGCCTGGGATTATAGGCATACGCCACCACACCCAGCAAGACTGAATATTTAGATGTTAGAGAATACACTCCAAAAGTATTAGAACAAACTTTGACAAATTTAAAACATATATTCCAAGAATAGGAAGCTGTTGAATATGACCTCAAACTTCAAGGGCATCAAAAAGAATATCTGCAAGTTTGACTACAAAATGTAGCCTAAGCAACTTAGTCACTTACTGAGACCTTGTCTCAAAAACCAAAATAAAATAAAAGGGCCTAGAAGGTAGCTCAATGAGAAGACTTTAGGTCAATCCCCAGTACCACAAAAAACAAAAAACAAAACAAACAAAAGAAAAAACAAAAGCTCAGATTTCTCTCTTAAAGATTTGCTTTCTGCTACTTAAGTACATTCAAGAAGAAAATTTAAAAAATTTGATTAGGGCCTTTTCTTAAAAGCCTGTTTAAAATTTGAGGAGGTACAGTTGTACACTCAAATACCATTTAGAAAGTGGGTTTTCATTATTTAGGTAGAATTCCTATTAAATATTTATTATCTACTATTCTTCATAAAACAAGTTTCTAAGAATCAATAAATCTTAGCAAGCTAGCACACAACTGCACACAAGTGAAAGCAATCAGAGAGTCAGGAAGTTGGCTCCAGAGCTACGCATACACATTACCCACCAACCTTAGGGAATGCAAACAGTGGGCCCTAAAGTTGCACAGGGTACAAAACGAATGTCACACAATTACCTACTACAGCCACAATTTACTAAGGAACACAAATTGCCTAAGTGTGAATTTCTTTTGAAAAGTACAACTGTTTTCTTCAGATAGCAGAATTTTATATTTGGTTACAGACTAAATGTCAGGCGAGACTTCTCTGGTTGTCAGCTACCCAGAAGATAACTAGGCACAAGCTCATGTGTTTAAATTCCTAGGGCCTTTCATAAATAAACTCTGCCTACATCTCCTGAAATTATAAGGTGCATCTGGGGATTCAAACACTGGAATGAGAGGCTGCAGCATGAGGTGAAGGGCTCTGCCACAGGCCTGGGTGCGAGTGGGACCTGGGACCTACGATTCGTGTGTAAGGGCAAGGTTACTAAGCAATGAGATGCTGTTCATTTTTTAAAGTTATTAAAATATTTTCTTTCTTTAGACATTTTTCATTTCAAATATAATTCCATTATGCAAGACACCCTGTGCACCAAGCTTCTACCCAATAAATATCTTAAAACTTTAAAAATAATTCTTGTATGAAAAACAAATAGGAAGAAAAGATAATACAGTCGGGTGCAGTGGTGTACGCCTGTAACCCAGCACTCTGGAAGTCTGAGGCCAGCCTGGGCCATGTAGCGAGACCTTGTCTCAAAGAAAAAAATCAAGTAAGTGAAGACAGACTTGAGAGTATGACATGTTCTTTGCTCACCAAAATAGGGGCTTTCCCCATACTCTATGATTTGAAGAGACAAAATTTGTCCTTTCTACTATCATACGTTGTTGCGCGCCCTTGCCAGCAAGGAACACACGAAAGTGGAACTTGTTATTAACAATTTATTAACGCTGTACAGGGACCGAAGTCGCACCCAAGCCGGTTCTCAAGCTAAGCTAGCTTCTTCCAGCTTCTTCTTCTTCTTCTCCCCCAGGCACTCTCCTATATAGGAATCCATCTCCAATCACCCTCTGCCACGAATAGCACACCCATTGGGCGCCGCCGCAGGGATCCGCCCGCTGCCCAAAACCTTCCCTAATAAGGGAACATAGAAATGCGGAACATAGGCTGATCAGCTGATAGGAAGCAGGCTATCCGCGCCATGTTGGTGGCACAGTAAGAAAAAGGCTCCCAACAATACGTTACCCCACAAAGTGAATTTCACTAATGCATTAAAAAATCCCCAGAAAGCCCTGCTGCAAATCCACTCCCTGCTATAGGGACTCCCCTTGGTGCCATGGCCACATATGGGCATCCAGCCCTGTGGACCTTCCTTGGTTCCAGTTCTTATGGAGACCACAGCAGACACCAAGTCAGAGGTAAGACTGTCAGGAAGCACAGAAAGGAGCCTTGGAAGCAGCAGGATGCACATGCTGGATGTTGCCGTCAGTGCTGCGGACAAATGCAGCCCCCTGTGAGCAGCTGGCCTTCAAGGGAGCTCAAGGAACAGTGTCTGTCCTCTTTTCAGATCATGAATCCTCCTATGGGAAGAAGCCCAAGAGGCCACTGGGCGCAGCCTGTGGCCCTGCAAATGAGGAGCCCTGCCAGAGAGGCTACTGGAGCTTTCCCAGGGTGCTGTTCCTAAGTCTTCTCTGTCCAAGAAGGTGCAGCTGCCTCCCCACCCACTGGACTCTACCCAGAACTCGGTGTGGATTTTCCTTTTGTCTTGTCGACCTGAAAAGTGTCAAATAAAAATAGCTTTTTATTAGCTCACACAGATGTCCCCCTCTTTCTCTCCTATGCTCTGAGGCTTCCCATGACAGGAAAAGTAACAGAAATTATGAGCCATAAAAGTGCTTATGTAGAGACTTCTCAAAATGCCCATATATTTAACTTACTAATCTAAATTATGTTCTTGCTTTAAGAGAGAACATGACATAGTTTTAGAAAACTCTGAAACACTAGAAATGCATAATGATTTAATTATGACACATGCTTTCATCTATAAACACTGTATTCTCTACTTCTTAAACTTAAGAAGGCATGAAAGATGGCCATTGCTGTAGAGAAACCTGCAGAGGAAAAGGAACTGTTAATGAATGCTTGGGGGAAATAAATGTCTGAGTAAATAAATTTTGTTACACATATTAATTTCATTGAACGAAGTTATTTTTCTTTGGAATATAGTAAAACAAAATTAGATATTTTCTTTTTAGTTTAACCAACATTTACAAAATCTCACCTCTAACTCCTCAGCTTGTTCTGCATTATCATCTTCTGAGCCACTGGTTTTAGGTAAATAAGTCATTTTTAATCTCAGATAACCTTTAACTCTTGATTTGTGACTGTAGAAAAAAAAATAATTATTCACAAAATGTTAACCCTAGGCAGAAAGTATTATTTATAAGTTTACTGAACACCTACTAGCTACTAGGGATTGTGTAGAGGAGGCTGAAAGATAGGTTCTAGTGCAGAAGACATTCAGGAAAAGGAGTAGATGGTGGAGGAAGAGGAAACACATGTAGTGAATAACTGTGCTATAAATAAGGGGCTGAGCTGGGCATGGTGGCACACACCTGTGATCCTAGCACTTGGGAGGCTGAGGCAGGAGGAACACCACAAGTTCAAGGCCAGCCTGGGCTATACATAGTGAGTTCAATGCCAGTCTGAACTAAATAGCAAGACCCTGGCTCAAAAAACCAAACCAAACCAAACAAAACAAAACCAAAAAAAGAGGCTGAGGAAGTTCAAGTAAAGGAGCAGGGAGTATTTCATGGAGGAGCTGGTATGAGGGCTGGGCCTGGAAGACTGGGGAGGATTCTGATCTGTGGCAGTCGAGGGAGAGGAAGAGGGAACCGGGAAAGACAGGGAGCTGGGTCAGTTTAGGGAGTGGGAGAAGCTGAGTGTGGCCAGGCTGCAGGACTCACCCGGGGCCAGTGGGAAGGGGACAGTCCAAATGATGAGGGTGTGCAAAGCCAGAACATCAGCCTTATCTCACACATGTTGGGTGTGGGACAGGGGAACGCATCCTCAAAGATTCGCGTGGGACACTGTCACAGGGTGCAGGGCGACAGGAAGGACCCTATGGCCTGTGGATCGCCTCATCGCCTTCACACTGTGTTACTTCTTTTCAATAATGGTCACCTGAGTTAAACTGTGGTCATGTTTTAAATCTTTTTTAAAAATTTGACTTTCATAAGCTTCTAAGACTTAATTTTATCTCTTCTATTGCTTCCATTAATTCTAGCGTCCTAAGGTTTACTGAAGAAATTGTTCCTAGCTTTCTAAATAGTTTCTATCCCCATTGTGGTGACTTTCATAGATGGCAGGTATGTAGCCAACTATCCTCTGCCTTTCTGGACAGCAGTGTCCCACTCTTTCTTTCATCTTTGAGCAATCACCCCCAACCCCATCATTCGAGTTGTTCTCTGGATAGTTCTCATGCATTTGACAAATTTAGTGTTCCCTGTCCCAAGTAGTCAGGAAATCCTCAGCTCCTGTTTCCAGGGCCACTGATGTGGCTTCCTCAGGTGAAGGTGACACGCTGCCCTGCTGCTGTGAAGGACTGGCAAGCAATGGCTCAGAGAACGGTCTGCAGAAAACGTCTCCACAACTGTTTCCTGTCTTCTCAAGCAGAAAATAAGCCCATGGTTTTGACTTAGTGGGCCTCAAATATGAGAACAGAGGACACTTCCTACCTGAATAAAGCTCTTTCTGCACTTGAGGCCACATTCAATGAAGATACAGAAGAGGCAAAGTGTTATTTTTAAAAGAAAGATGGTAAAAAGCATCTCACAAATTGAAAAGCAGGCTACTAGCGCACTCAAATAAGAGAAGAAAACATTTGCTTAGTTATTGTTGGTATGAAGATGTCACAATCAGTCTAGAATTAAAGAAAGAAAAGAGATTTAGACCCTAGAGTCCTACCAAATTAAATATGTGATGTCTCATATGCAGAGTAAACATTAATAAAGTCACAGCACTGTCTTTCTTTCTTTCTTTCTTTCTTTTTTTTTTTTTGTGGGTACCAGGGGTTCGACCTCAGGACCTTGCGCACCAGCAGGCGCCCATGCCACTGAGCGATATCACCGGCCCTTTTCTCGTATGTGGGTTCCGGGAGTTGAACTCAGGCCCTCGCGCTTGCCAGGCAGGCGCTTATGCTGCTGAGCCATCTCACCAGCCCTCATTTTGTTTTTATATTTATGTTCTGAAGAACAATTTAAAGAAGTCATTTCAAGTAAAAAATTTTGCTAAGTTCCACTTTTCCAAGGCATTTTCTAATTTTAAAAACAAGGCAAATACTATTGTTTTCACAGATGTCCTTTCTTTGCTGACTCTGAGCTCTCTGACAGTAAATCCACACACATTTTGATTAGATTTTACTTGACTGTGTGGTATAGAAGATTAAATGGAGTTTTAAAATTTTGACAAAAATCAAGTAATTCAGTTTAGGAAAATGAAATTATAAGGTTGCTATTCAGGTTTTAAATTCTAGCCTCCACTTGTATAATTTTCCCTAAATACTTCTAAAATACTGTTTAAAAATTAAAGTATGCAAAGTGTAGTTAGATTTTCCTGAAATTGGCTTTGTGCATGTCAAGCTGGATCTTTGTTTTAAATTATATTTGTCAATTTTTAAAGCACAGTATGACAAAATTATATATAGCTTAATATACAAAGTACATACCATGACGAGTGTTAGCCTTCTAGTCTGACGTTGGAACAAACCTTTCCCAAAGGGCGGGATGTGTTTCTGTATGTTCAGAATGTGCAAATGGTACTTTTAAATCAGAAATAACAATAAAGCTTAAAAATCATAATATTCCAGAATTAGCTTATTTACAAGGGTTTAAACCCTGAATTTCCGAACAGGCTACAGTAAGGTTTAGTGAAAGATAAAAACACTTAAGGTGCTGTGATCTTACAGTTACTGACCTTCTTGGGTGAAGAACAAAGTCCTTAAATGTATATGGTCTCTCCAGTCTTGGGTTCTCTGTCTGGAATAAAACAGTGGGTTTTCAAGAGACAACTTTAACACAAACATCAGGTACTTCTTAAGAACATTCATGAGCCATGATCTAAGCATAACTGGAGCTAAAAGTAAGATAGAGTAATTTTAGTTATCAAATAAATGGCTACACTGGTGATTTTGCAACATGAACTGAGCTGAGCAGGCAGCACTGCTGCCGCCAGCAGGCTGAAGGGACAGAGAGACAGCATGGGGGCATGGGGACAGGTGGACAGCACAGGGACAGCACAGACAAGGGACAGCGGGAGGGTGCCACCACGGGCAGGAGGGCGTGGGCGACCTCAGCAGGCCTGGTGAGAGCCTGGCAAGGGCCTGGTTGAGTGGGCTGCTCGAGGCCTGTGGTCTCTGCACCCCAGGGACCAGCTGAGGAAGGGAGCCTTTCTCTCTACAGAGTGCAGGAGCCCTCTGTCTGCTTCCATTATCCTTCACTCCTGTGCTGCGCTGTCACCTCCCATCTTGAGGTCTTTCCAGGGTCTCATGACTGCACCTACTTGGTTCTTCCCTATTCTCCCCTGCCTGTCTCCTCCCCTCTGGCCCAGCTTTGTGAAGGCTGTCAGCTGTCCTCCCTCCCTCCCTCCCTCCCCCCTCTTCCCCCCTTTCTCCTCTCTTCCTCCCGCCTTTCCTTCCTCCTCCCTCTTTCTTCTTTTGATTTTTTTTGCTATACTGGATTTCTACTGAAATTTGGCTATGTCCAAAAATAAATTTCTTGCATTTCAAAATAAATTGGCTTTTCCTCTTCCTTTTTCTACTTAAGACACCACCTTTATCTTCCAAGCTGTTTGTACTATTTACTTTCTGCTTTTGTCTGTCAAAGCCCAGGTCAGACACTTGGTCTAGTCATGTGTTATTTGGAGATGTTTCCTAAATTGGACTGCTGTCCTCCATTGCTCTACTCTTGGTCTACAAGACCAAGGCCTCTCTGTGCCTTACAAGGCTGCAGGTAAGGAGCTGCTACAGAGAAGACTGATGTGGAAAACTGAAATGGATTTTAAGAAAATATGCTGAAGATAAAGAGTATGAACTTTATAAATCTTGACATTAACCATATATGTAAGTATTTATTCAATTTTAAAAAGAATAAACACAAGAAAAAATCATGGACAACTATACCAACCGGTAATGGATAAAGAGGAACATCCACTTGGCCTAGGAAATCATCTCTTGTCTATAAGAGAAGAAAAAATAAGATTAGTAATATGTTCAATTCATTTAGAAGATTTTAATGAGATACTGCCATCGCTCACAGAAATGAAGGTTTTTTTTTTTTTTTTTTTTTTTTTTTGGGTACCGGGGGGACGACCTCAGGACCTCGCGCGCCAGCAGGCACCCGTGCCACTGAGCGATATCACCGGCCCCTTTTTTGTATGTGGGTTCCGGGAGTCGAACTCGGGCCTTCGCGCTTGCAAGGCAGGCGCTTAAGCCGCTGAGCCGTCTCACCGGCCCGAGGTTTTTTTATTTAATACTATGCACCATTTTCTGGAAAACAGAAAATGAAAAGTAGGGTTGTACAACTTCTGGTAATGGCAGAGTAGCATGTATTCAATGAAGCCTTGTGCAAATAGCAGTAACTCAGACAAAATATCAAAACAATGATTTAAGAGCACAACAGAGCAACCAAAACCAAGCAGAAACTGGAGGGAAGGCTGCCTAGAGAGCAGGAACCACTCTAGCGGCCTCATATTCCACAGTCCACACAGCAGGAATCCTGAGACATGAGAAGAAATCACAGTGCTTCTGGCTGCAGGAGTCGGAAGAACAAAAGTGGGGTTAACAGCATATCCGGAAAGTGAGAGAAGACCCCAGAAGGGAAGATGCCACATGCACCCTCCAAATCTCTATCCATACTCTCGACAAACCTCTGGTTTATCCCTGAACCACACAGGAAAGGCGAGAGCTGCAAGGCTGAGAGGACGGGGCACAGCTCCTGGTCCAGTCCCCAGGAGAAACCACATCCCGGGGGGGGGCACATCCCCAGGGGGGCCCATGTCCCCAGGAGAAACCATGTCTCGGGGGGCCTATGTTCCCAGGAAGACTCATGTCACTTAGGGGAGACAGCACTGGGAGTCCAGCCCCATTCATTTGCTAGAACACAAATGAGCGCTCCTCAGGAAAACGTAACAAAATCCACTGTCTTCATTATGAGACACACTATCGAGCACACAAGAAAAAGAAATCACTAAGCCCACAAGGAAACAGAAGAGTGTAACCAGTATCAAGAGAAAAATTAATTAATAGAAACCAACCACAGGATGACCAGATCTTGGAATAAGCAGACAGGGAAATTAAAGCAACTACTATAAGGGTGTTCCAAAGACACAAAAAGAAAATAATGTCTTAATGACTGAATAAATGGGAAATCACAGCAGTGAAACAAAAACCATAAAAATGAATTAAATCTATATTTTAGACTGAAAAATACAGTACACGAAATAAAAGTCAGTGGATAGGCTTAACGTGATTGAGGATAATCTGGGGGAAAAAATTCTATGAACTCACAGATAGGTTAACTGAATTTATCCAAAACAGAAAATAAAGAGGATTTGTGGGAAATTTCAAAGCAGTCTAATAGATGTGTAACTGGGCCCCCAGAAAGGGGGTGGTAGTGCAGAAATAAGGCAGAAAATATTTAGGGGGAAGAGGAAAGTAAAATGTTTCCACATTTGGAAAAACAGAAACCTAGATATTCAACAAGCTCAATGAGCCGAAGCAGCATAAATATAAAGAAAACACGAGTAAGCACGACACCGTTGAATGCTGGAGGTGAAGCAAAATCTCAGAAACAACAGATTAAAAACAACACATTCCACATAGGGAGCAAGTCACATGGTAGCTGGCGACTCAAGTACAAGGGCATCAGGAGACAACAAAGCAACATCTACTAGTGCCGAAAGAGCAAAAGTGCCTGGCATTCTGTATGCAGCAAAAGATGCCCTCAAAATGGAAAGGAAAATGAGGAGGATGCCAAGGAAGTGCGGCTGAAACTCTCACTGGCACACTTGTGCTGCAAGATGTGCTACAGGAAGTCAGACGGAGGAGGAGGGAAGACATCAAATTGGCACACAGGTATGTGTTTAAAAGCAAAAACCCACCAGGCGTGGTGGCACGTGCCTGTAATCTAGCACTCGGAAGGCTGAGGAAGGAGGATCACTGTGAGCTCGAGGCCAGCCTGGGTTACATAAGTGAGTTCAAGGTCAGCCTGCACTACATAGCAAGACCTTGTCTCCAAAAGAAACAAAACAAACAAACAAAAACCCAAAACAAACAAACAAAAAGTAAAAAAAAAAACAAAAACCCAAACCCATTCTCAACCTCTCAGAGGACACACTGTTATTTACAGAAAAAACATACCCCTACATAGTAGTTCAAAATGCACTTCATTGTATCACAGACATCATACAAGACACAGATGGTGTAAATGGACCTGCATTTTGTAAGACATATTTTACATGGAGTGGTATGATTTAGATGAAGTATCCATTAATTAATCACAGAGCTAAAAAGCCAAGAGGAGAATTAAAATGGAATATTACAAATACTTGATCAACCCAAAATGAAGCAGGAAGAAGGAAAGAAAAAACAGATGGGATGTACAGAAATAAACAGCACATTTTTGAGCACTAAATCTAACTACATATGATTAACCAAATACTCCAGTTAAAGACAGCTTGTCAGCCTGGAAAGAATGTAAGACCTAACCTTGTATTGCCTACAAAAGATAGCCATCACTATTATTATTTAAACCTTTTTCATTTTCACTTTTCACTTTGAAATAATGTCAGATTCACAAAAAGTTGCCAAAATAGTGCTAAGAACTCACTTATACTTTTTTTTTTTTTTTTGGTACCAAGAATTGAACTCATGACCTCATGCTTGCCAGCCAGGTGCTATGCTGCTGAGCTATATCCCCGGCTTATACTTTTCACCCAGCTCCTCAAACAATATCTTATATAGCCATAATATAATAATCAGAGCCAGGAATACTACTAACTCATGTCCACAGATTGTACTCAAATGTCAACAATTGTCCCACTAATTTTAGTGCAGGGTCCAATTAAAAGTCATGCATTGCACTTAGTTGTCCTTTCTTAGTTTCTTTTAATCTGGAAAATATCTCAGTCTTTCTCTTTTTTGTTTTGTTTTGTTGAGACAGGGTCTCATGACGTTGTCCAGGATGCCCTTGAGCTCACTACATAGCCCAGGCTGGTCTCAAACTCACAGTGATCCCCCTGCTTCAGCCTTCTGAGTGCTGGGATTACGGGCACGTGCCACCACACCTGACTATCTCAGTCTTTTTTCTCTTTCATATCTTGACATTTTTAAAGAATAGTACTAGCTAGGTATAGAAGACCACCCAATTTGAGTTTGCCTAGTATTTCTTCATGGTTAAATTTAGATTGTGCACTTTTTGCAACAATATTATAAAAGTAATGCTTGTGTTCTTCACAGGGCGTGGTAGATTAACTAAAGGTCAACTTGTAATGTCCAGCTGAACTGAATTAGCATGGTTCTCGGTGTGGAAGGCCCACCTGAGGACTGTTGCCCAACAGCACAAAAGGAGAACTGGAGGGGAAGATGGTGCTGTTGATTCGCCTGGAGAAGCTTGTTAAGCTGCCTTTCCTGCTATGAACTCAGCTGTTCTCATCGTCAGAGGAGCTCGGGTCCTCGCCGTCGCTGAGGATGGCTGCGGTTCTTTTCAGGGAAGCTCTGGTCTTTACCTTGAGTGTCCTGGCTCCGGTGCAGATCCCTCAGCTGCTGGCAGAGATCCTTCATCGCACTGGCACAGACTTTCTAGCTTCCACCACTGACTTTTGCTTTGGACCTTCCTAGATCCTTCCCAGATCCTTGATACAGACTTGCATGAGACATTGCCATGGGCTCTAGGTCTTCAGCTGGACCCATGCAGGACATTGCCATGGGATCCAGGCTTTCAGCTGGATTCTCTGGGTCTCTAGTGTGTGGGTAGATCTCTTACACTCCTGTGCATTTGACTTTTTGGGTGAATATTATAAAATAATCCTATAAATTATGTGTCCTGTATTAAATCCATTCCCTTTTAAAGCCCGACTACAACACAAGGCATCATAGCAAAAGACACAGGAGGCCAGCTCGTCCTGTTACTGGGGATATTAACTCTGGTTATCTGGCACGTATGCTGGGTCCCCTCCTTTAATGTTAGCATCTTTTCCTCTGCACTTAGCAGTATCTATGGGACAAACACTTCAAAGCTGTAAATACCCTGTTCCTCATCATATACTTTGTCACAAACATTAACAGCAGGCGATGGTCTTGCTTGAAATAATTATCCGATGTGATGTTTGCCAAATGGTAACTTTCTATTTCAGGCATTGCCATCACTCATTCTACATGACTTGACTGGAATTCTGCTGAAATAAAGAACTTTCTCTTCCCATTTATACATTGAATTGTTTATAGCAGCATGGACTGAGGAATATTACTTTATCCTTTGAAGTATAAGCCATTACTACCTCTCATTTTGTTGTTCAAATTGTCCCAGATCTGGGAGTTTGGAGTCACTTTAAGTGAGTCCTAATTAGTTTTGGTCCCTATCACGTCCTTTACCATTTTCTCACTGTCTGCATGCTCAGCGTGCCAGGCTGGCTTACAGCTCTGCCTCTCTCCTCATGAGCCTGATAAACTTGATGGAGGAACGGCATTCAGAGACCACAATCCCAGTATGAGGTGCTCTTTGGCTCTAGCCTCAAAAGATAAATAAAGGCACAGAAAAAGATAGGAGGCATACAGTAAATGTAAGAAACCTGGAATGACTACCATATCACAGTGAAGCTCACAGTAAATAACAAATGGGTCAGTTCACAAGGAATTCCTATAAATCAATACCAGATGGCAAACACCACCCAATTAAAATGGGCATAAGGCTGAACAGGTATCTCCAACAAGAAGACAACTGAACAGCTAATAGCACATGGCGAGATGCTCACCACAGCTAGCCATCAGAGGAGTGCAGATGAGATCTCAGGAGGTGCAACTTCAAACCCTCTGCAAGAGCTGATATGATGTGTGAAAGCCTGACAACAGTGAATACTGGTAAGATGTGCGGCTATGAGAACTCTCTTACAAAGTTAAACAAATAACTGTTCTATAACCAACAAATCCTACTCTATTTTCCCATGAGAAATGAAAACAAGTATCTTTAAAATACTTGTTCAAGAATGTTCACAGAATTTTATTCCCAATAGCCTCAACTGGACACACCCAAATGTCCATTAGCAGATCACACTGTGGTAGATTTATTTAGTAGAATTATTCAGCATAAAAGGAAATGAACTGACACACTAACATGGAGGATCTGAAGACATAAAATATAATGAACAAAAGCAGACCTAAAAGAGCATATGGTGTTACCCGAATTGTGAAAGAAACAGAACAGGGAGTTGTGCAAAGAGAACAGTGAGGGAGAAGCAGGCTCCCGTGATACTAAACCATCAGCCCCTCCAACCCCTTCTCTCCACTTCGCTCCGAGAATACTGGACAGACAAACACATACCTCCTAGGAAAGAAAACTCCTCTCTGGAAAAAGTAAGCAACTCAGAGAGGAAGACTTACAGAAACCTGGAAATCTTCAAATAAATTGACTAATTTTCTCTGATTACTTCAAAGTGAAGTCCACTAATTAGGAGCTGCACAGGAACAAAGGCCTTCCAGTAAATACTGGAACCCTACATATCATGGAGGGCTACACACCACTAAGTGCTTAATAAGTACTAAATACTTAAGGAAAGCTTATAACCTTAAAAATAGGTCTAAACCAATACATATAAAGAGGGCAGTCAGATAAATGAGAATCAAGTCAGATTGTAGGAAAAATACTTCAGAAAAAACCAGACAATATTCTCAGAGATAAGAGAAGATAAGACCTCGGTCACAAAGAACAGATGCCTCAAAAAACAAAACAAAACAACACCACCACCACCACCAAAGGGAGAACAGGAAATCTCTTTGAAATTAAAAAATATTATTAAAATAAAATATTTAAGATAAAGTTGAAAGATAGTGTTAAAGAAATTTCTTAGAAAGTAAAGCTGAAATACAAAAGAACAGACTATAGGGTACCTCAAATAAGGAAATTACAGGATAAAATTTAAAAGTCAACATCTAAATATACAGGCATCCCAGGAAGAGAAAAAAAAAAAAAAAAGATGAAATTGTCAAAGAAGTATTTTAAGAAACTTCACCTGAACTCCAGGAAATGAAGTGTGACAGCAAAAGGGCCCATTCAATATTGGGCAAAATGTACCAAGAAAAGAAAGATCCACAGCAGGACATACCACTGTGACCCATCGGAGCATCAGAGAGAAATTGTGAAAGGTTCAAGAGACCCAAACAAGATCATATGGAAAATGGAGAGTACTTCCTCCAAAATTGTGAGAGAAAAAGATTTCCTACATAGAAATCTATACACAGCAAAACCACCTTTTTCAGTTTTGAAAGTAGAATAGACATTCTTCAACACGGTGTTCTCAGGAAGGTAATGAAGGATACACTAACCCCAAACAAGGGAGTTACCATGGTAAGGGGAGAAGCAGGAGGTTCAAGACTGGAGAGACACAGAGAGGAACTCGAGTGACGAGGGACAGGAACCTAACCCTCAGAACTAGAGAACCACCAGTTCCGGGAGCATGAGGACAGAACAGGAGTGATCACACTGATTTAATGGCATTTAGGAGAATTAAGTGAGATCACACACACAAGATGAGCTGGGTCACACCGACATGCAGCGTGCATTCAGAGAATCTTAGCTACTGTATATTCAAAATGCTACGGTCCATGGTGAAGTGGCTTCTTCCTTTCTTCCACATCTGGCTGTGGAAATTTCAAACAGATACCTACATGAGGAGTATGGCTACACATGGAAGCCAAGCAAATTAGCTTAGTCATCTTACCATGGCCCTAAACATGAGTGGATTATAACTGTTGAAAGGGAAAATAGTTTTTAATGATACTTCAGTGATACTCCCCTCCCTGCCCCTCCCTCTCCTGTCTCCTTTTCTTCATGGAGGATTGAACCCACATTAAGCCCAGTATGTCTCTTTATTCTGTTTCTTTTTTTAAATCACAAGTAGATCTTAATACTCCATAAATCTGATCTTTAAGAAGCTATTAGTAGGGCCGGTGAGATGGCTCAGCGGCGTACGCGCCTGCCTGGCAAGAGCGAGGGTCCGAGTTCGACTCCCGGAACCCACATATGAAAAACGGGCCGGTGATATCGCTCAGCAGCACGGGCGCCTGCTGGCGCGTGAGGTCCTGAGGTCGACCCCCAGTACCCACAAAAAAAAAAAAAAAAAAAGAAGCTATTAGTAAACAAGTAAGATATAATAAAAAAGTAAGAATCTCACCCAGGATGACTGAGAAGTACGTTATTTTTATTAACTAAATTATCTCCTTAACTTAGGTTTAGGTTTAACCAGATAAAACAAGACATATTTAAGATTCAGTCTTGCTAAAGAGCCTTGCCCTTAGCAAGCACATCTATCCATTGGATGATTTGTGATCTTTCACGCTTAAAAACCATATGGCTGTGAACAGTGATCCCCGGAGCAACACGGGCATGGGACAGGAGATGACTTTCTTGTTGCGCACCATCGCGTCCCGAGATCCCTGGCTCCTCCTCGCTGGATGTCGGTAGCACTCCTTCTCCAGCTGTGACGACCAAGAGTGTCTCCCTTTGACAAACCTCCTCTGGTGGCGAAAACACCCTTGGCTAAGAACCACTGCTACAGAAAGTATAAGACAGAGCATCTCAACCAATGTGCAAACATTGCCCCCAACTTTTTATTTTTAATAAAACAACTCTATGGAGATACAATCATATATAACACACCCACTTAAAATATTTTTTGGTATTTTCAGAGTTGTACAAGTACCAGTGCAACCAATTTCAGGACATTTTCATCACTGCAGAAAGAAAACGCACACCCTTCGCAATCACTCCCCATTCCTTTCCCTTCCTTCAGGCCTGGGCAACTACCAACCACTTTCTGTCCCTGTTGGCCTGTGCCTCCCAGGCGTTACTCATGGTGGGGTTACAGGACACGCGACCCGTGGTGACTGGCCTTGTCAGGACCCTAACGTCCCAGGGCTCATCCACACTAGCCAGTCTCCATATTCCAGCCACTACATTGCTGAGTATTGCACAGCACAGATACGCCACATGCATCTGCCCTTCATCAATCGATCTGACATGTGAGTTGTTTCCGTGTCTTGACCGCTGTGAATAATCCTGCTAAGAACATCTGAGTATGAGTCTCTGTGCCAACATATGTTTTCATTTCTCTTGGGTACATATTTAAGAGTGGAGTTGCTGGGTCATGTGGCAATTCTGCTTAGCCTTTTGTGGAACTGCCAGGCTGCTTTCCCGAGTGGGTGCTCCATTCTGCATTTCCGACAGCACTGGAAGAGGCTTTCACTTTCTCCTCATTCTCACCAACACTTACTTGCCCCTCAGCTCCACCCCAGCTCTGTGGGAGTGCTGAGCGACATCTCCAGCCTTCTGAAATCTTATTTCGATACAGGGTCTTACTAAGCTGCCTAGGCCGGGCTTCCCTTTTGGTGCCGTTCCTCTTTGTGGGTGTGCAGTGGTTCATCCTTGTGATTCTGTCTGCGTTTCCCTGTGGGCCGGTGGTAGCCAGCACCCCTTCACGTGCTGCCTGTGCTCCTTGTTTCTCAAAGTCTTGCAATTTACGAATCTTCTCCATGGCTTCTGTCTCCCCTGCACAGGTCATGCCTGGCCCCTAGGGACAGAAGAGAGCACGTCCCTCCCCTCTCCTTAGACAGCACCTGTTTTTATTGCTTCCTGTTGCTTGTTCATTGGTGTCTTTGTGACAAAACTATAGAATGAGAATCCCACAGTGAGAATCTATCTCCCGCACTTCTGATACACAAAAATACATTTTAAAATTGCTTGCAACACATTATCTTCCTCCTTCAAAATAAACTATGTGAACTGAATTTCTTAACTTTTCCCCCATTTTTTAATTACTACATGTTTGTAGTACACAATGGTTACATTTCTTGTGTGGAGTTGGTACACATCTTAAACCCCTGTTCATCTCCTTCCCCCTCCTCCTCTCCTCATCTCTTGATCCCCTTAACCTTTAAGAAAGACCTGTCTCTTTCCTTCCCACTATCTTTTATTTTGCTTTTTATATTTTAGGTTTCTCACATAAGAGAAATCATGCTGTATTTAAGCTTGTGTGTCTGACTTATCCCACTTAACATCACGGTCTCAAGGAATTTCTTTAACTTCTATGTAAAGTAAAATAATGCTAAAGAACTTATTTCTAATATTAGATGAATGAAGAAAATTTCCAAACTAAAAATTTATATTCATGCTCTATGAAGGAGATGGAGAGTATGAAACTGGGAACTGTACTAGAAAGTCTGGGACATATGGTTGCCATAAATATAGGACAATCAGGGGTTCTTTTTCCATTTACAAAAGAAAAGCAATAGTTTCACGTTCATTCCTGTGAAGGCAAATCAGTCTGTGATGTTCATTAATGTTTCCCTAGCCAACCGTTTCAAATCCTAAATATCAAGCATCTCTTTGCAAGAGTTATTTCCTATACTTCAGTTGCATATAGCTCACTTCAGAAAGCGAATTTGCATTTGGTAAAATATAAGTTATTTAAGAATGCTTGAAAATGTGAGAAAGAATTTAGAATGCCAGGTGACTTTAAACAGAACCGTCTGTAGCGGACATGGGTTGGTCAGTAAATAACACTTTTTCTAGAATTTTAATGATATGAATTTCAGTTTCCTAAAATACTGAATATGAAAAGAGGAAAAAATACAAACTCACCTTTTGCAAAAAGTTCAGTTAGAACTATAAATGCTCTAACTTTAGGAAGTCAGATTGTTAATAGCTTTAATAATGATAGTAGCTGAATGTTCTGCTTTAGGAGAAGCCAATGTAATAAAAAATTCAAAATTTTAAAAAGTTAAGTGTCACAGCTTAGAGGAATACACTGCTTTAAAAAGAGTTTCTGGGCCAGTGAGATAGCTCAGCGGCATAAGCGCCTGCCTGGCAAGCGCGAGGTCCTGAGTTCGACTCCCGGTACCCACATACGAAAAAAGGGCCGGTGATATTGCTCAGCGGCACGGGCGCCTGCTGGCGCGCAAGGTCCTGAAGTCGACCCCCGGTACCCACCAAAAAAAAAAAAAGAGTTTCTATGAAATCTGAGTTATGAGTAATTTGTCAAGGTAAATCTACTTAAAGTATTAAAGGAAAAATTACCTCATAACCAGAACTCAACAGTACAGCCTGTGTTCACTCTAATATCAAACTCTTGTTTCAATCTTGCTTTCTTAATCAATAAAAATAACTTTATACTTGAACATTAATTACAGTGGTTTTTTTTCAGTTTTCAGAATTAGGTGTCCACACTTTTTTTTTTGGTACCGGGAATCGAACTCAGGACCTTGAGCTTGCCAGGAAGGCACTGTACCTCTGAGCTATATCCCTGGCCCCAACACTCTTCTAATCAAGAGTATTATTGAAGTAATTCTTAAATGTACATAACATACACAATGTACACAATTTAAGAAGAAGCACAAGGATTCCTCACCTCTACCTACACCCTTTGTCTTTTCGAGAGGCTATAAGTGTCACTCTTTGGGTCTGAGCAACCCTTCAGAGTTTTCTTAGGTGTAGTGTTGTGCACAAGGCTTTTTCTTCTCAAACTCTACCTTGATCTTGTCTCATATCAGCACCCAGAAAGACGCTTCGCCCTTCTAATGGTTTCACAGCAGGCCACTGTGTGGAACACATTTTTCCAACTCCTCTTAGAAGATACTTAGTTGTTTTCTAGTCTTTTGCATCACAGATGATATGTCAGACAATAAACTTACATTTATCATTTCACATATATACCCGTGATGATTTTTATATTGTGTCAGATGGCAGTAAACTAACCTGAAAGAGAAACAGATGGCTGAGCAGCTGGTGCAAAAGGAAGCAGTTTTCCAAGGGAGCAAAAATTTAAGCTATCTTTATTTTTCAAAGATAAGATCAAGATCAGGGCTAGGGATGTAGCTCAGCAGTGGAGCTCTTGCCTGGTATGCACAAGACCCTGGGTTTGATTCCCAGTGCCATAGAGGGAAAAAAGAGAAAAGGAAGGAGCAAGAGATCAAGACAGACTATCAAGAGGCTTGCATTTACATTGACATCTCAGTGCTAACAATTACTGTCTTCCCAGGCTGTGCTCAGATCTGCTATGTGCAAATGTTAAGATTTCTTTGCACAGATTACCTAATTCTAAAAGAAATCTGGGGAAGGCAGTAAAAAAGAAATTGAATAAATGTATAGCCATAAATATGATTAGCCACTGTTAATCATATTAAATTAAGCCAAGATATACTTCAGGGATCATAAAAAACTAGAGTAAAAACTTGGAAGCTAAGACACTAAAAGTGAAATTACCTAAGAACCTCTTTGTTTACAGTAGAGTTTAACCAGTGATCCTCCTGCCTCAGCCTCCAGAGCAGCTGGCATGACAGGCATGCATCACAATGGACTCTCACTTCTTTAAAGAGCTTTTCACTTCATCTTTTGGGGAGGGTGGAAGCCAGGGGAAGTGACCCCTGCACGTCAGTTGGTTGGAGCTATCTTCCTCTGGATTTCACCTTTTTGGAGCGCCCTATAATCATGACAGACTTGTGAAAACAGATGAGTCACCTTGACAGGCTCATCTTTACATGTTTTAAAGTTTCTTTTGCAATTTACTGTGAGGATTTTAAAATACAAACCATTTAAAATATGCTACAGAAAATGGGGAATTGGAAACAGACAAGAGGCCACAGGACTCAGAAGTTGTGCTGAATATGAATAGGATTTTATATTTTCAAAGTTAAAATTTAATATGTCCAGATATTTTAGAAGGACTCTATATTATACAAACCTAAAAGAGATGAACATGAACAGTGATAAACTTACCCCCACTACCCAAAAAGGAAGGGGCTCATCCCATTGTTTCAAATTCCTATTTCTAAGCAAAGGAGTATAACAGGAGGCCTGCACATATGAAGTTATAAATCAACCTGGAAACACAGCTGGAAAGTGATAGAAGGGACAAGGCTCTTCCTTTTGGAAAGAAAAGTACTCATTCTGGATTGAAAAATCAGAGATTCCAACTTCTGAGCCCAATCAATTATATATATTTTTTTTCTCTAGGAGGGTCTGCCAACTGCTAGGAAAAAGGAAAGGTCGACTTTTTTTTTTTTTTTTTTTTTTTTTTTGAGACAGGATTTCACTATGTAGTTCAGACTGGCCTTGAACTCACTTTGTAGCTCAGGCTGGCCTCGAACCACAGCAATCCTCCTGCCTCAGCCCTGAGTGCTGGGATCACAGGCATGCGCCACCACGCCTGGCCAGAAAGGCCAACTTTTGAAGGATGGAAGCTGAAATGATCTGTGCGTCCTCTCTGGAGTTCAAATAGAAACTGAATTGGCAGGCAGCAGCCACTGCTGAGAAGGACAGAGAAATGTCAGCACTAAGAAACCAAGGAGCAGTGCTGTATAAAATCTCACACGTTCAATTTTAAATAAAACAAAACGCAAGGTGGATTTTAAATGCATAAAAGGAGGATCTGGAGCCTTCTGCCCCCAGCCTGGCCTGGGATTCCACTTCTGTCACTCAAGTGCTCTAAACTTCCTGTGTCAGAACCACTGGAAGGCCACGTGTGCGTGCGCGCGCGCGTGCGTGTGTGTGTGAGAGAGACAGAGACTGGGGATTGAACCAAGGGCCTTCAGGCTGAGCTCCATCCCCAGTTCTATTTTTAAATTTTTATTATTATTTTTTTTTTTTTGTGGGTGCCGGGGGTCGACCTCAGGACCTTGCGCTCCAACAGGAGCCCGTGCTGCTGAGCGATATCACCGGCCCCTTTTTCGTATGTGGGATCCGGGAGTCGAACTCGGGCCCTCGCGCTTGCAAGGCAGGCGCTTATGCCGCTGAGCCATCTCACCGGCCCATATTTTTAAATTTTGAGACAGGATCTGGCTATGTTGTCCAGATTGGGCTCGGACTTGTGATACTCCTGCCTCAGCCTCCCAGTGTGCTGGGATTACAGATGTGCACCACCACACCTGGTTTACTGAAGGCCTTTAAAAGACAGGTCACTGGGCCTCACACCCAGATTTCTGATTCATTCAGAATTTCTCAGGTAGAACCAAGAATTTGCATCTCAGGTGACGCTAATGCTGTGCTTCTACAATCCACCTTGTGGACCTTATCTCTATTCAACTCATGGAAAAAACAAGAAGTAAACAGTGATTGATAATAGCCAAAGGCAAATGAACAGCACATCCAAATGCATCCATTTTCATTCTACCTACTTCCTAACAGAGTTGGTAGTTGTAAGATGACAGGAGGCCTGCATGTGTAGTTATAAATGTGTAAGATGACACAGAATGAAAATCAAGATAGTTAAAGGTAACACAGAGCAGAACCCTCTGAAATTAACAAGGAGTCAAGTATCTGGTTGTATTTCTTTCTAGTTTATGTTGTAGAAAGGAAAATACACAGTTGTACTCAAATTATGACAATCCTCTTTTAAAAAGAAAACTTGCTAAGCTGAAGAGTTGCTAGAGCACAAATATCACTTCCCAAGTGTGCTCTGAGGGATAACAAATCTGCTGGATTTTAAGAGTTCAAAGGCCGTCAGGTAATTAAATACCATTGGCTAAACCAAGTAAAATTTATTTCCTATAGGACTTTAAGAACTTTGATTTACTAGTATGCATTGTGATACTGCAAAAAATACAGCACGTGGCACTACACAAACTCATTTGTCAATGGAATAATTGTTATATGAAATATTGTAGAGATTGGTGAGGAACACTCTTCAAAAATACTGGTAAAATATTGGTCCATGCCAGTAATCCCAGCACTTTGGAAGGCTGAGGCAGGAGGATCACAAGTTTGAGCCTAGCCTGAGTAACTTAGTGACTTGGTAAGACCCTGTCTCAAAATAATAAAAACCAGAGATGTAGCTCATAGCATGCACATACAGTAAAGGGTGTCTGAAACTAAAGGAAAAGCACAAGATCCTATGGACACAGTAGGGGGAGATTAAGAAACAATGTTTTGTTCTTTGTCATAACCCAATGTGCTTTGCCTTTATAGATATTTAATACCCAGAGATAAATTCTAAATTCGTTTTTTAAAAAACTGAAATAGCATAACTTAATGGAAAATCATAACATGTCATCTTTGTCTCAGTCTAAAAACGAGCTATTTAGGCCTGACAAAGTACTCTGTGGTGTGGAGGGAATGTACCAGCAAGAATATAGTAGTCATTCTACCATCATGAAGCCAGATCAGCAATTGTGACAGGAAACGCTACAGCACTGAAGGGAGATGGTAATGGATCTCCCTTGACATTTAGGTACTACCCTCTTTAGTCCCACTCGCCCATTCCAAAGGGTCAGATGTTCAACTGAGTGGGAGCAGTAATCTGAGGGGTAAGCAACCTACTCAACACCCTGAAGTCTGTGTCTTCACTAATGTGTTCCTGACGTTAGCCTCTGCTGCCAGGTTGCTAACTCAGTGATATGTGGGCTACAGACAGGCTTGCTGTGTCCCTGCCCGTGTTTCTCAATGCTCCGACTATGGTTTATGCTCCTTGATTGTGTGCTGGGACCAAACTGTCCCCTTCAAGTGGTGGAACATTGTCTTCCTTGGGAAGGGTGGCCCCAGCCTTTCTCCTTGCTCCTAACCTTTCCTGCCCTCCAGTGGCCACTTGCGACATTCCCATGGTTGTCATGCCTGATCTGCCCCTCAGAATCTGCGCAAGGCTGGTGAAGTTGTCAAATTAGAACATTATATACGAATCTCTATTATTCAAGTCCCATAAAATCACAACCTTGGTCTCGAGATACTAACTCCAATTTAAAAATATATCCATGAGAGGTGAAATCCACAGCTCAAGTAAATTAAGCATCAGATAAAACTATCCCACTTAGAGTTTCCATACTACCTAAGAACATTTAAACAATATTTAATTAACGAGGGAAGTTAAAAGTAATTCTTGGGCTGGTGAGATGACTCAGCGGCGTAAGCACCTGCCTGGCAAGCGCGAGGTCCTGAGTTCGACTCCTGGAGCCCACATAAGGGAAAAAAAGGGCCGGTGATATTGCTCAGCGGCACAAGCGCCTGCTGGCAAGTGCGAGGTCCTGAGTTCGACTTCCGGTACCCACATTAAAAAAATAAAATAATTCTTACGATTTCCCATATGGTGCAAGGTCTAGCAATGCACTGTGCATAGTTGGAAGTCGTCATGTAGCCCATCATTAGAGTATTGGGGGTCAATGCCCCCAATTCTAGATATAATATCTATAGACATAATGGCATTTATAAACTACTGAACACTAACAGCAGCTAGCATTAGTGAACTACAGAATGCTGCTAACCATCTAGGAACTGTCAACTTTTTAGTCCACAGACTTTTATGAGGTGACCCTCCTCAAACTTTTTGACTCAAGAGCAAGCAGCCGTCAAGCTGCAATCATTTCCACTCTCTGATCCCTTCTTTAATAATTTTAAGCCAATGCTATCTTCACTGCCCTATCAAAAGTTGAGTTGATATTTTCTGTTCTTTTGTGTTTCATAACAAAAGACATGTAAAAAGCAAACTGTTGGTTGGACTTTCGGTAGTATTTTCTCTAATCATAAACAAAGAGCAATAAGCACAAAAGATGACCAGTAACCAGTGAAAACATTCAAAGATTTACTTTCAGTACAAACAACACAATGTGGGAAGCATGCACAAAATTTTATGTATGGGCCAAGAATATATCTGAACAACAAACAAGATAATTAGCAAATAACGACTCCCAAAGCAGTGTCTCTCCATAGTCTCCCCCACCCCCAATAAACGTCGGGACAAGATTACTTTGTATGGCAGAAGAACAGAAGGGTCTAACAATTTTTACTTTTTGAAGTGAATAACATTTTCTCAATTAAAAAAAATTGCATAAGTTAGAAATTGTTTTTATCATTTAATTACTGGATCAAATATAAATTTAGCTAATCCATACGGTTTTCTAGATTTTTTCCAGGGCTGAAAACTTATATAATTTTTATTGCAGACTATATCAATGGAAATGGGGAAAAATGTGTGGGTTACTGCTGTTTAAGAAAATAAGAACTCAATGGATCCCTTTAAAACCAGCATTTTTCTTGCTTAAACAGCAAGGCAGGTACTGGTAGAGAAAAATAAGGCCTTTGGATGAGGCTTCCCTCCCTCAGCCTCAACCACTCCCTCGGCAGCTGTGGGCACTTCGCTCCACACAGTGCAGCATTGTCAGGTCGCAGGAGCAGCCATGCCTCCCAGCTCAAAACTTGCCCCAGTGGCCAGCCATGGTGGTGCAGGTGGTGCTCGCCTGTCATGCCAGCACTCTGGGAGGCTGAAAGGGAGGATCACAAGTCTGATCCCATCCTGGGTAATTTGATGACTTATTGAGACCCTGACTCAAAACATAAGAGGGCTGAGGATCAAGCTCAGTGTGAAGGCCTGGGTTCAATCCCCAGTGCTGCACAAACCCCAACATTCCCAAGGGACCCTGTCCAGTAGGACTTCCTGGGGCCGTGAAAATGTTCTCTGTGCTGTGCAACAACAGAGCCACAGATCACATGTGTTACTGAGCACTCAAAATGTGAAGGAGGTTCTAGTGTTAAATCTCACTTAATTTAAACCTCAACAGCCACATGTGGCTACTGGAGAGTGGTATTCTAGGTGATTTTCTTTAGTGAAACAGTACTTTCAAGTTTGAAGTTTTACTTTTAGTTCTCGTTCCCTCTGGGATCGAGACATAGCCCCAGGGCTGTAGTCACAATCACCACTCTGATTTTTTAAATAATGAAGTTGTCTCATTATACCTAAGGAAAGGCTAAGATCATCCTTATAAGGATGCTTCTGGGAAAGACTTCATTCTAGGAAAGGAAGGGACCACAGCCCAGAGGACCCAGCAGGACCCAGCAGGACCCAGCCAGCAAGAGCAAGGCTGGGAGGCAGCACATCTGCCACTAAGGTAGCTGCAAGGCTCCTGGGAAAGGCGTTTGGTCCAAAGCCTGCAGGAGCAGCCCCAGGACCCCTGAAACACTGGGAAACACTTCCCAGCTGTGGGAGATCTCTCAGGACAGAGTTAAACTTGTGTTGTCATTGTTATTTTTTGTCTCCACTGCGGGCTTGGGAAAACTAGGTTACACGTGGTAAATAAACAGATTTGACTGACTGCTTCAAAAATATGGTATCAGTATAACATAGTTCAGCAGTTTTACACCGATCTGATAAGATTTACAAAGGAGACCACTAACTCTAGAAGGATAAAGAAAAATCCCACAGCCCAAGTATATAATTAATTTCAGTAAAGGGAAGGACCACAATGTGAAGGCTTTAAATATCCCACCAGATGGACAAAACTGAATCATGTAAATATGATTATGTGAATCATACTCAACAGAGCTTTTATGTGCATCCAAAAAGAGTAGCCATATAAATGCAAAATATTAATAGCTGAATTACTTTGCTTTTACACTATTAATAACTGCCAACTAAATATTTTAATATAAGGATAAATGGGCACCCTTGAATATGTTTCCTTTTGTAAATATAGTGTTAAAATCATGAAAAAAACATACATAATAGCTGGAGGATGATTTGATTCCAAAAGATCAAGAAAAAAATAAAAATCAAGTTATACTTGTGGCTTTTACAAAACAGATAATAATTTTAATGTCTTCAAATACAGTAAGTTCATTTAAATGAGAACAATGCTATTAGGGAAAACTGGACTCTGTCTATTGAGAGAACTAGAACCCTTCAGTTCATAGACTGCAGGGAAGGAATCCACCACTTCGTGCCTAGAAGTTGACTCTACCAATGTCATGACCAGTAAGGTACAACATTTTCTACATGTGTTTCTAATGGGTGATAAAAAGGGGTTACCTTCTCTAGAACTGCCAACTCCTGAATATTTGTACGGGACTGGTGATACACATACAGAACTTTCTGACTGTTAATTTACTATAAAATTCTTTTTTTTTTTTTTTTTTGTACTGGCAATTGAACTCAAGGGTGAGACAAGGTCCTACTAAGTTGCCCAGGCTGGCCTGAAACTTGTGATCGTCCTGCCTCAGTCTCCCGAGCAGCTGGCATTACAGGTGTGTGTCACCATTCCTGGTTTATATAACTCTTACATAATTATTCATTTCTATCATCCTTTGGTGCACTCAGTCTTGACATAGTTTTGCCCCTGAGAATATATACATAATCAAAATTTGTAAGTATAAATAGAAGAATTGTGATTTAATTTTTAATAGGGCTTTATGAAACCTGTATTCCTTTGGAAATATACCTTGATCTCTGCTTCAGTGCTTATGAAGAAGGGCCTTCCCAAATCTGTAGACTGTATGTGACTGCATCACATTTTTTTTTTTTTGGAGGGTACTGGGGGCCGAACTCAGGACCTTGCGTGCCAGCAGGTGCCTGTGCCGCTGAGCGATATCACTGGCTCTTTTTTCATATGTGGTACCAGGAGTCGAACTCAGGACCTTGGACTTGCCAGGCAGGCGCTTATGCCGCTGAGCTATCTCACCGGCCCAACTGCACCACTTTTTTAATAATGTGTTCTTCTATGTATTTATTAATTATCAATCTGGTTTCTTAACTGCATGTATGACTCTGCTTATACCTATATAAAGCAATTATTATTATGCTACATATCATAACACTTCCCAGTTCACAATATGCCCTCAGGCACTCTCTGAACAATATTATAAAGTAGATAATAATGGCTACTTTTTATTGAGCATCAACTATCTGCCAAATAGATGTAAGATTTCCAGTACTCAAAACAACTCTGCAGGGCCGGTGAGATGGCTCAGCGGCATAAGCGCCTGCCTTGCAAGCGCGAGGGCCCAAGTTCGACTCCCGGATCCCACATACGAAAAAGGGGCCGGTGATATCGCTCAGCAGCACGGGTGCCTGTTGGCGCGTGAGGTCCTGAGGTCGACCCCCCGGTACCCACAAAAAAAAAAAAAAAAAACAACTCTGCAAATGTCCACTGATTTCATAGACATGAACATTAAGATTCAGAGAAGCTATAAAAGTAACTAAAATAGTTTTTCATTTTAGGCTTCATTTTTGATTTCATTCTGCCTTCTCAAGGATGAGGAAGCAGGTATCTGTGATGTCTGAGCCTGAAATGCAGTGTGGCACTTAGGGTTGAGATAAGGAAGGTGTGTGCAGGTCCAAGAATGGACTCATAATGAGACTTAGCTGATTAAAAAAACAGAAAATCTACAGTGAATAGCTGACACAGTCAGCCTCATAGCAAAGTGGACACCATAAGGTCAAAGAAGAATTAAACATAAGTCAGAAGCTGTGCACTCACCTTGAGCTTGTTGAATACTAATGCAATGGCCCAGAGGACAAATTATTAATTTTGTCAAGTGTGACAACTGCATGATGTTTTTATGTATTTAAAAGGTCCCTATCCATCACAGATGCATTCTGAAGAGTTTATAAGAAAAATATGATGCATTGGATTTTTAAAACTCCAGTAAAAGAGGAGGGAAGATGGAGGAAATGATTGACAAAGTGTAGATAAACACAGTGAGGCACATACGGGACTTTATTGCACTATTCTTTCTACTTTTGTGTGTTTGAAATTTTCTATAATAAAAACTCTAAAAATATTTGAAAAAATAGGTAATTTATACTGATGTAGGTTTGTATTAGGTATTGAAAAAGAACACAAGGATGAGATGAACACATAGTAGGTAGGAGGTAGAACACACAGTAGGTGTTATTTGACCAATAAGAGTAATCAGTAAAAAAATAATTCTAAGTCTCGGGTCATAAGTCAGGAGAAAAGTATTTGAAAGGGAAATAGGATCTCTAGTAACATGTTAGGTAACAATCCACAAACCTAGCTTTCAATTCAGCAATTGCTATAAAAATGGATTTGACTGGACTCTTAAGTTTTTCAGAGTGTGAGTTATTTATTAGGTTTGGTCAGCCCAGATGGAATTTTTCTTGTTTTTCCCTTTCTGATGCTACTTTTACCAAGAGAGTGTTCCCTAAGTAGCTTTATTTTCTGCTTAGATAAATACCGTGCTGAGTTTTGTTCCAAATATTACAGGTACTAGATTGATGATCTTGAGTAAGTCATTTTAACTTGTTGGCCCTTGGTCCTTATTTCTAATATGGAGATAATAACTATCTCAGAGAGTTTTTAAAAAATACGACATGTAAAGTATGTTAGCCACCTTAATATTTCACAGATTTAGGGTTAAGAGTTTAAAAAAGAATATAGGCAGCTCTCCTCTAAGTTAAGATCATAGTTGAAATGTGACATTGTAATGATTGTAAACACCTAATGTTAAACTCCAGTGGGAGGCCACCACGTTGTCTTCTTCCACCTCACTCTATCTTCTCAAACACATTTTAGAAGGTTGGTTCTCTTCCTCTGAGTGATAAGCATGCATATCTATACATATATGTATTGCCAAGAATGCAAAAGGTTGAAAAATATGTCAGGGAAACCACATGATCACTACTGTTACCACCACCACCACCAAGATCTTGCTATGTTGCCCAGGCTGATCTTGAACACCTGGACTCAAGTGATCTTCCTGCCTCATCTTCCCAAGTAGCTGGGACTATAAGAGCCTGGCTACCCATTTTTTTATTACAAGGAATGTTTAATTTACTCTTTCTAGGAATATATAGCCTTCTACACTATTCACAAGGTATTGCAGACAACAGGTACAAAAAGCAAGTATTTCATTTACTGCAAATTATCTTTGGCACCTTAAGAATTCATTAAGTAAATATCACTTTTAAGACAGTTTACCCTGAATTAATTCAGTTGCAGAACCCATGGAAAAACTCACCTTCATTTCTAGTTTGTCATTAATTATGCTGTGAAACATAAGTAGGCCACTGATGGAAGCTGGGCCTCAGAGAATGACTTCCAGATGGGAGTGGCTGGAGGTCCCCACACAGAAGCCACCATCTGCAAAGCCCCACTCAGTCAGAGAACCATAGCCAGCCATACGCGGCTCACTCTCAACATGAGCATCAGGAGCAAAACATCCAATAAAAAATGAAACAAGCAACAGCAGCAGCAAGAGGCCAACAGGAGCCCAGACAATGTAGGACTCACAGCACAGCTTTAAAAAAACAAAACAAAAAATTATCAGAGGTATGAGACTGCACCTATATTTATAAAGTAAGCAGGGTGTTAGGAATAGGGAATTACTAGAAAACCAGAAAGAACTTTAAAAATTAAAAATTACCAGAAGTTTAAAATTAAGAGGAGAAATGGGAAAAAGTTTATAGGAAGTAGAAGAAGGAGATAAAGAAACATACAACAGGAGAAAAAAACTGCAAACTTTGGCCAGTAGGAATTCTAGGAAGAAGGAACACAGGAAAAAGGAAAATCTTGAAAGAAATAATATCAGACCTTTAAAATAGGCATGTGTGCAATATGGGCAATCACAAGTCTCTGAGTTTAGGTGCTGGTCTGCTCGAAGCAGGCCTGTAGGTATTATTGTATATTATACTACATGGCAGGCACAAAGTCTGTTTCTGATAAATACTTGTTAAACTCATTTGCTCAGAAGACGACTTGAGTTTCCACTAAGTCTGTGCCTATGTAAGAGGGTGCAGCCTTGGTACGAAAGTGAAGGTCACTGTTCACTTTCAGGCAGTTACTTGCAACTCCAGGAAACTCTGGGAACCTCAGCTTGTGCGTCAGGTTTGGAAGGAAGTCACAGTATTAAAATTTATAAATTTAAAACTAGTCGAATGACCTGAGTTTAAATACTCTTAAATGTCATTTCCCACTCAATTTTCTTTTCCAAAAACCTAATCTGAGCTTCTTGCCAGACACACAGTTCTATGGTAGCAGTGAGTGAAACATGTAGGCTATGAATCAGACTTCACTGTGGAAACTAATCCTTGAGTCACGATAATATTTCACTGGCATCTTCCCTGGGGACAAGGTATTCATTCAAAAGTGTCATTCTTCCCTCCAGAAGAGGAGCGTCGATAGCTCCCACTCGTCACTGCTGTCACCACTGAAGCAGCCTGGTTCTAGCAGGACCCTGCAGTCATTTCTAACCCACTCCAAAGGGTCTCTCACTGAGTGTCAGTGTTGATCTAGTCACTATTCTAAGTACTGGGGATATAGCAGTAAACACAACAAGAAATCCCTGATTTAGGGAACTCTACTCTAGTAAACTCAGCCTAGACGAGATCATTTATTTGTTTAATCTCTTCTTCTCTAACCCTTTCTAGAGAATTTATACTTTTCTACCTGATTGCCTACTTACCAGTGTTTATAGCTCCATCTTCAACCTATCCCCCTATTTCTCTTTGCTCATTTTCTTTTTTTACCTGAAATGTTATGAGGCTCCCTGAAATTAGGCCAAGCTTTTAACATCCACGGAAGACTACAAAACTCAGCCGCCAATCAGATTCTTAAACTACTACAATGGAAAACAGTTTCCAAGATTTTCAAATGTTGACTTGTACTTAAGAAATAACACTGGATTTAAGTAGCATATAATAAAGATTATATATGTGTTCTTTAAACATCTCCTTCAAACTACGAAAAGCAGAGCTGATAACTCAAGCACTGATACATGAGTATTCAACTCATCCCATAAGCCAATGTGAGAGAGACAGACATTCTTTATGTTGTATTCTAACCAGCCCCATTAAAAAGACTGAAGTTGTTGATTGAGTAAGCCAGAAGAATTTTTAAAAAAGCACATTTCAATTTTGTATTTTTCAGCTCTTATGTTTGGAAGAAAAATTAATGTAGGATAAAATTTTTAAAACAACATAAATCAGGGATGGGAATGTTGCTCAGGGCTAGAGTATTTGCCTAGCATCTGCAAGACCTTGGGTTTAATCCCCAGCACTGTGGAACACAAAATAACATAAAACCCACCATAAACCAGATTACAACTGTAATGAGTTCAAGAGATTTACTTAGAACTGCATGCTTTGTAGAACAGTACAATATTTTCAAGTCTTAGATGAATCTGAAATGTAATCCCAGAAAATGTAAACATTGGGCTTTTAAATTTTATTTTACTTTATTATTTTTTGCAGTCCTAGGGATTGAACTCAGGTCAGTTATACTACTCAACTACATCTCCATCCCTTTTCATTTTGAGACAGGGTCTCACTAAGTTGCTCAGACTGACCTAGAACTTGCAGTCCTCCTGCCTTAGCCTCCTAAGTAGCTGGGATTACAGGCATGTACCACCACATGAAGCTAACTCAGAATTCTGTAAATCATACTAAAGTTCTTTTATAAGGAAAGCTCTTAAATATTTCTTGTTCCAAATTATCTCTTCTATCTTATGTTGTGTCAAACAAACACTGTACTAGTCTAAATGACTATGTGGATTTAAAATATTTTGTAAATTCTTTAGGCCCAGGCCTCAGGATTACCTATGGCCTGCCTTTATATAAAGGGGAAGAGCTCTCCAGTAACCCAGAAGCAAAGGGAGTTTCTTACTTTTACCATGAAAGTTTCTACGTGCACCTGTGGTATCTAAAGTACTTGGTACGCTTCTAATAATGGCATTTCAGGGACTCACTGGACATGACACACAGACCCTACTGCCATTCTCATCAAACAAGGCCTAATGCCTGCTTCTCCAAGTGTGCCTGGGGTACCTGCAGCACTGGCATGATCTAGTAACTTGTCAAAATCCTACAATCTGTTTTAACGACATCCCCCAGGTAATTAGTGTCCCCATGAAAATCACTAGTCCAAATGACATACTATTTGGCCATTCTCTGATTGTGATCTTTAATAAAGCATCAGAAAGCAGCCTCAAACAAAAACTTGAGAGAAAAAGAAAAGAAAAACAAATAATCCTGGATTACTTTAGCTACTATAAAATAATAGCTCAGCTTTTGCAAGAGGGACAAAAGATTAAAATCTGTTAAGAATGTTTCTGCACTAATGAACCAATGAACTTACAGACATCAGTACCCTTGGGGATGACTTCCTCTTGCTCGGTAACGTGTTCTCTATTGAGGTAAACCAAACCTTTCATGGTGTTTTGGCTCTGTAACATCTCCAGGAGAAAGTCTGGGATTTCCTTCTTCCCACTGAACCAAGAGCCTCCCACATGTGCCTGGGATCTGCTGTTTTGGGGTGCTCTTTGCTGGGCGTGGCTCACAAGACCACAGGACCACACTTGAGTCTGTGCCCTGGTCACATCTCTTCTAGAATCTCTAAGCATCTATGGTTCTCTGGCTATCACCTTCCATCTCTTGTCCCTGTCCTAAGGCTCAGGGATGGTGGTCCAGAGAGGGAGGCCTTGCACAGAACTCAGGGGCTCTGGACCAAAGAGTGTCCCACAGGGGCCTCAACACGCTGACTTGCTTTCCGCGAGGAAGCTGGGTTTTTGTTTTGTTCTATTTTTGGTGGTAGGGAGGGAACTGCACAGTCAGAGTAACAATGTCCAAAATGAGCTGTGAATATTCATGGCGGCTTAAGTGCTCACTTCCTATTTTCTGTTCCTTCCATTTGTGTTGCTGGGTCCACATTTCAGTGTTTACTGCCGCGTTCACTCATTCTGTGGTTTTGAGGGAAAAGAACAGAGTAACAACCTTTTCCTTCCTCCTGGTAGAGGCTGTACTCTTTGCGGCCAGGGGTTTGTCCCACACGTCTCACACCCACCCACTAACATGGACACGGGGTTCCCTATGTGCCCTGCTGGCGCTGCCTCACGTGTCCTATGACGTTCAGCAGGCCACCCGTGCTCGCTGTTCCTGCTTTCTCACCTACTGTTCCCTCAACCTCGCTGTCAGCCCTGGTGTTGGGGACACAAGAAAAGCCCCCCACTGGGAAGGTCACCGAGCACCTCCTGACTGCCGCATCTCATGGGTGCTTCGGTCCTATGTCCCTTCTTGTGACTCCAGGCCACCGTTACCTCCTGCCCTGTCCGGTGGCTCTATCGCCTCTGTCTGTTCCTTCTACCTGAACCCCCAGTGCTCAGGATCTGGCTTGCACCCCCCTCACATCTCACTTCCTGCTCTCCCTAGCTGCGTTCACCCCTACCTGAGCTTTTTTTTGTGTGTGTGTGGGTACCGGGGGTCGACCTCAGGACCTCGCGCTTGCCGGGCAGGCACTTACGCCGCTGAGCCATCTCACCGGCCCCCTACCTGAGCTTTAACTCTCTCCCAGCTCCCACTCTGAGTCTCCAGGGCTCCCCACCCTGCTCCGCAGCCCCAGCTGCCCCTGACTGACAGCAGCGCAGACTCAGCAACACACCAGTCTTCTCCATCTGTCCCCCATCTGGCTCCTTCCCACTCCCCTATCTCGGTTCCTGACATCACCATTCGCCCAGTCACACATGCTAAAAAAAACTCTGATTCATTTACAATCCATGGCGTTACAAAAATTTATCTTTTGCAAATGTAACAACAAGCGCTGTGCACTTCAAATACAGTATGATGTGTGTCGCCTACTGCTGTCTATTACCAGGGACATACAACTTTCTCTTTAGCAGAGGAGGCTCCAGCCCACGCCAGAATCACCTTGCGTGGGCTTTGCCTTCTGCCTGGAGTAGTGATGCTGGGGGTGGGGGGTGTTTCTCCTTGTCGGGGACATTTGGCAATGTCTGGAGACATCTTCAAGTTGTCATGTTGCAGAGGGTCATTACTGGAATCTACTGGTGAGGACCAGGGCTGCTGCTAAAGATCCTCCCATGGGAAGTATATGGTCCACACATAAGCATGCTGCAGGTGACAACCCCACCATACAGGAGCCACTTGATGAGCTCCAATTCACTTCTCAGGTGCTCGCAATGTCACCTCCTCTACCTGTTCCCTCCTCCTGAAAAGTCCTGCTGCATCTCTCTCAGATACACCTGTCTCAGCACACAGTGTGTTAACCAGACAGAAACAGTCTTGTTCATCTCTGCACCCTTTCACTGGCACGGGAGTTCCCCCAACAGAGGTTGCATTTTATTTGTCTTTTATTCTTAGTTCCTGCATTCAAATGTGTGCTGGATGCATGAAGGGAAGAAGATGCAGCTGCAGAAGTCTCAAAGGATCTCAAAGCAAACAGCTCAACTTTCCGACACTCGGAAATCAAGATTAGAATTTATCAGTTCTAGAAAATGAACACACACATTGTCCACCAAATTCTCACAACTCACCATCACAGTCATTGTATCACAGTTTTAGAGTTAATACTTAGAAATTATATTGGTTTTTATGGGAAAGATTAAGTACTGTTCACAATAAACTTAACCAAATGTCTAAATATTCGGCAAAATTTAAGAAAAGAAGGGGTGGGAAAATAATGGGACACTAAAATAAGTGTTATTTTAGGAAGAATTCAATAAGTTATCAAAATGTACATATAATCTTGAGTGGTAAAGACTTTGAAATCACTGGAGTGATAAAAGACTGAAATAATTGAAACATAAATTTTTTAAAAGTTCAGTTCCATTAAGCTTAAGAATTTACCTATCCAGGGGCCGGTGAGATGGCTCAGCGGCGTAAGCGCCTGCCCGGCAAGCGCGAGGGCCCGAGTTCGACGCCCGGAACCCACATACGAAAAAGGGGCCGGTGATATCGCTCAGCGGCACGGGCGCCTGCTGGCGCGCGAGATCCTGAGGTCGACCCCCGGTACCCACAAAAAAAAAAAAAAAAAAAAAGAATTTACCTATCCAGGACCCAGCGATATACTTCAGCGGCACAAGCGCCTGCCCGGCAAGCGCAAAGTCCTGAGTTTGATTCCCAGTACCAAAAAAAAAATTTTTTTTTTTTTACCTATCCAGGATTAAGTAACAGATAATGAACAAAAACATTTATAACAAAAAGAAAAAATATAAAATATATTTCTAATAAAGCATGCATATACATAGTGAACAGTACAAGCCTGGTCACAATTCTAAAACATCTTAGATAATCAGCTAAGGAAAACTCTGAGCCTCTAACAACATAACAGGAGAGTCAGAAAACAGGCAGAGTAAAATAATAACAGAGAAAAGTAACTACTATGCAGAATTGAGAAATTTCAGTAATAATGATTTTTGTAGCTACATAAGTACTTTTAGCTTCTTAACCTATTTCTTGATTGAGTTGATTAAATACTATACATAATGTTAAAACATCAAATTTCTATCTGTAGATCAAGTCACTATATACCTTTTACAAAAGTAATACTGTATTTCAAAAGGCATATAATAAACATATGCCAGTTACTGTTACATTCTTTGCTGTTCCTGGAATAAATATTATTGGGACTACAAAATTCCACCTAAAGTCTAACTTGTAAACACAGAACAGAGCTCTATCCCAGACACAGGTAAGTTCTCACTAGATTTTAAAAATTAGTCATTAAAGCTGTTGATTATAGAGAGCTAGAAACCTGATACCACACTACTGGAGGCTGGGAGCTAAACACAGAAGGAAAACAATCTGTAGAACTCTTGGTGCTTTAGAAACCAGGGTCTCTGACCAGCGTGGTGATTTAATTTCACACTGCCCGGTACAGATAGCTGACATTACTAAATGCTACTCTAATATCAACTTGTTAAATGTGAATCCAGACTCAGCATATCAGAATACTAACCCAGACTAGCTGGAGACATGGGAAATATTTTGGGACTTGTTTATTTATAAATGAGTTACAATATACCACTATAATTAGATTAATATATAATTATTGATAAACACAGGATTATTTAGAAAATCCCATTATTGTTGTCACTGCTATGTTTAGAAAAAGCAATGTTCGTATCTTCTTCACAAAACCCTTGATTTACTGATTAATTAGACAAATTTAGACCTAGTTTATATTGAATTTAACTGTTGTATTCTTTACAATACTTCTAAAAGAAAAGTTGTTTAATGAACACTAAGAGGAAGAACAATTTAAAACTCCAACACATTACACATTTCTGAAGTACTTTATAATCCAATAATCTAACAAAAATTAGAATTGGCACAAAGCTAGGCATTTGGTTATCACACAAAAATTTTTTTTTGTTGGCTTTCCTAAGTTTAAATAAGACCAAGAAAAATGTGTATTTCAGCAGTACAAAAGGCTTAGTTTACATTTCATTAAAAATAATTGAAAATACCCTTTTTGAAAAGCATCAACAACAAATTATAATGTTACCACAAAATAACTATTTTAAGGTTAAGTATTTCTATAAATATTTCAAGGTTAATTATTCCTTTTGGATTATTTCATTAAAGGTAACATAAAATTACAAATAATATTAATTCAGTTAGCAAATTATTAATAGGTTTCTTTATAGAGTCATTCCATTTCTTCCTTTGTGGGGAGCAGCCAAATGGAACATAATCTCCTAAAAGCTGGTTTTAGAAAAGTTGTCAATGTGAAATTAGTAATTGTAAAACATAGATCAAATCTGAAATTTGATCTCTTTCCACCCTCAATAAATTAGTTGCTTAGATTAACATCTGTGTATTGATGTTATGATGATATTTATCGGATTTAAAAATGATTATATTTACACGAATTTCAAAAGAGAGAAAACCAACTAGCAATTATTTAACATTGTATTTACCTAAAACTCCTTGTCCAGAAGTTTCTCCCCAACCTTTAATATAGATATTGGGTGTTACACAAGCACAGGTAAACAGATAAGGTTTTTTTCCCTCCCAAACTATGTGCTGTCATCTAGACTGGGTTTAGTCAGAAAATGTTTAAAATTTCCTGGAATCTACTAAGACTTTCTAAAAACAGATATTTTAAAAAACTATTTCAGTTCAAAACACTTCAAATTCTTTTGAAAACACAAATTACATAAAGTGCTGTTTTGACTAAGATTTGTTAAATTACTAATATAATAAAGCACAACAGTCAAAACAACAAATTAATATGGTAGATAGAAAATTATGGAAAATGCCTAGTAATTTAAAGCAGATGCAAACATAAAACTTAGAAGTGAGTATTGTTAAAAGAGTTACATTTTGAAAGGCAGTATTAACTGATAGCTAAAGAAAAACGGTAGAAACAAAATTCCTATGGTTAGGGACATACAAAGGAAAATTACATTTAGCTTCCTTCTGTTTAAATGTGCAACATGATAGTTTTTATCCTATAAATACACGTATTTGAAATATTTCTTTTATACTCATTTATAAGATCTTTACATTTTTATATTTTTATTTAATATTTTAAATAAGCATTTTATATTTATTTAATTTCACAATGATTAAAGAGGGGAGAAAACAGATCATTTTAAAAGTAGGAATAACACGGAGTTACACATTAAAATATTGTGCCACTTGAAAGAAAAATGTACCAGGATAAAGTATTATGATATATTATTTAAAACTTGGTTTTATGCTACAGAAACATTTTATGGCTGAAATCATTTAGGAAAGTTTTTTCAAAAAATGTAGTTTGTCAATTTGTGAAAAAACAAAGAATGGAAAAACTATGTGGGGGATCCTACAGCTTTATACATATTAAGTTCATGACTACAAAATACTTGCTAGCTAAGGACCAGGAAATCACATAAATTGCTAATTTATAATACATTTTAACCAAACATTTTGTTAAGCTATTGTAACATAAACTGACATTAAATAAGACCAAAGGAAACCTACCTTGCAAGAATTAGATAGTACATTTGTGAAATCGCTGATGCTGTCTCTTGATAAACTGTCAACTTCACCTTCATTTCCAGATGAAAACTTTATGAGTAACTGTGACGGTCCCCTCTTAGAACAACTGTGTTTAAGGCTGGACAAGCAGGAGACATTTGGGTAAGTTCCTCCCAATGAAATACTTCTTTGTAAGACAGTGTGATTTTTATTTATCTGTGAATTTGGTTTTGCCAATTCTGCACTGTGTTTTATTTGGTGATCCATGTGTTGGGTGGATGGTAAACATGCAGACATCCTGTGCCCGAGCTTGGTATACTCTGCATCAGAATTAAACTGAATTTCTGACATCTCCAGTTTACAATCACCATTTGTTGTTTCACAATCTAATATGGCTGCTTTTTGTTGGGCAAAATGCACTGAAACACATGAATATCCTTCAGATGACTTTTCACAAACAGTCTGTTTTGGACTATTATTTGAAATCACAACTTTCTTCTGGGGTGAGCCTATGTGAAGTGGTCGTGTATCTCTGACTTCTCCGGGAGTGCAGACTGTTTTAGATAATCGAAGTCCACTGACAGCGGTTGAAAGAAATCCCTTCGCACCGGAACCATCTTCATGATGTGAGACTTCAGTAGGAGAAACATTGAACTGATGTGAGGTTTGGTAGGATCCCTTGCTTGGGAGAACACCTGTACTTGTCGGAGAAGTTGGCGGTGTGTTTGAGGGACTCCGAGGAAAAATAACCAAGGAAGAGCAACGTTTTAGTGGAATTTTTGCATTCCTGCTCACTGGCAATTTCACAGTCTTGATTCCATGCTCCGAGTCAGCCCGGACAAAGGGAACTGTGCTTGGACTTCTTGAAAAACTCTCACAGGCAGTGGTATTCCTGTTTGGCACATTTCTGTCAGAGGTGCTGTCAGCAGATGAATTTCCACCAAAAAAAGTGTCATCGCTTGGTGGAAAAGCATAACCACTACTGTCACTGATGACACTGCTGGTGTAGGAGCCTCCACTGGTGATGCTTGCACACGATCCGTAATCACTACCAACGCTGCTACAGGACCCATGATCACTGGGGGCAAAGCTACCAAGGCTTCCACTGCTGACAGGAGGGCTGTTTAAGAGGTTACCACCACTCCCGGCACTGCCGTGAATGCCATCCTTCACGGCACAAGGAAACAAAGCTTCGCCACCATCTGCTACGACACTGCTAGGCTGAAGACACCCACTGTAACTCATGGGCTGCAGTGAAATCTGTAGGCAGCTGCTCTTCTTACCGACATTCTCAGGTGAAGGAACACAGGCTCCATCCCGAGCCCTCACTCTCTCCTTTATCCACGGAGCCGGCGCAGTCTGTCTGGGAGTCAGCTTCATCTGAACAACGTTAGCCGAGGAAATCCATGCTGGTCTTTGGAAGCATATGTGAAGCCGGCTGTCCAGATCACCTCCGGAGCTTTCTGACAAAGGGTAAGTATTGCTTCTTCGGGCCGCAAAGTGCAATCGTAAGCTTTGTGCCATTTGTTCTCATTTCCAAACATGTTATGGGCTGAGAGTCAAAACAAAGTTCTCTGTCCGCAGACAGGCTAGAAGCAGCTGCGCTGCAGCGAAAGCAGCAGTCATTTGTGGTGCCTGACAGAGCTCTCAAGTAGTGGTCTTTATCCTGCTTAAAACATTAGACACCAGATATCATAAAAAGAGAACGGTGACCCACTCCTGGATGCACATTCTCCAAATGTCTTGAATCAGTCGTAGTCCAAACATCTTCACTCACACAGCGCTTGATTTCCAGCGACCTTTGAGCTGAGTTCAGCAGCACGCTGACTAGAACACAGCCAACGTTGTTTCAATTATACCTTCTACAATTTGCATGAATGAGTAACACAAGAACAACGGCCTTCTAGCATTTCAAGTTGAAACAGTATTTTTTCACACCAGTTCTACTAAATGAACATTTAACTCCAGCGGGGTCTCAGTGCCTATACTTTCTCCAGCAGAGTCTGACCACTAATATTTTTACCCAAAGGTATAGAATTACAGGAAGTTGGTAGGAATGAAGCCCCACGTAATTGAGTATCAAATCAAAGATTAAATTTCCAAATAATGGCCATACTAAGAATCCTGGCAAGTTAGTTAATGTAGAAAGGAATATGGACTGTTAAATTTTTTTTAAATGAGCAATTTTGAATAGTTGTGTAAATTTGGAAATACCAAAACGCTGGGGTGAATTAAATATTCAGCATTAAATCAAAAGATGAATATTTTAGGTTTCAGAACAACAATTACAAAAAGTGAAAGCTTACACACAGAATGACAAAATAAACCTAGTGGTACTACTGCAAAAATGTGCATACATTTGAGGGGGAAAAAAAGAAGTGTAAGAGATGCTGTCACCAAGCATTTTCTCCTGTAATTTTAAGGCCTTTTCCAGCCAAGGAGTACAGTCTTTAAATGATGCCATTTATAGTTTGACTATTAAAACTCTGCCAAGAAATAGCCTAAGCAAACATTCCATTAAAAATATATGCAGATTAGACAGAAAAACTATACCCAATATAATTTGAGCACACTGGGCATTTCATTCCACTGTCTGCAATTCATTCACTTAACAGAGGTTGTGGTGAGTAAAGAAGTCTAAAAAAGATTTAACACATCAAATAAACATATCTCAATGCCAATTCTGTTCTGAAAACTCTAAGAGCTCGTTGCTGGCCCCTACTGGTGCTTTGAAACAATCCATGGAGCTGTTCCACATTCATAAAGAAACCATGCTGTGCATTTCTTTACATAAACAAAGTACATGCTTTGTTTACCTTTTTTAATACTAGCCCCACCCTGGAGGTAGAATTACTTACTAGTGCTGATAAAACCCTCACAGTAGAGAACAGTAGGCTGTTTGTCTTTTTAGAAGTTGTGATGCTGTACATATGTATTTTTTTCTGCTTTCTATTTATATAACCTTTATTTTCAGTTTACTAGGCAGTAAAAGTTTAATAATTTAATTTCTCTCCCAAATGTCATAGACCAAGATTTGTATTCTATTTGAAAGAAGCAAATTTATTTTTAAATAATACTCTAGGGTATATTTAAACCCCTTACCTGAATTTTATAGCTGGAACTCCAGTAATAAATATATACTGGCTCATTCATAGGAAAGTAAAAAGTAAAATAGTTCAGTTGTTTATACCACATGGTACTACACCCAAGTTGTATTTTCCTAAGTAAGTTTTTTTCTAAGTAAAAGCAAATATGTAAAACATATACTTCGTTTAAAAAGGAAAACTACTCAAGTTTGATCTGTTTTCAGTCACAATTTTCTAAAAAGTATTTTTAATCAAGACATGACAAAGTAGAAATAAATGAATTTTTAAAATTTTGAGTGGAATGAGATATTGCTGTGTTTTAGGAGGTATATAACAGTTGCAAACTGGGCTCAGTGATAAAGTGCTTACCTAAACTTCGTAATTCTATGGTGACTGCTAAGGACTGACTCTAGAGCCTACCCACTGAACTACATCGTTAGGCCTTTTTTATTTTATATATTGAGACAGACAAGGTCTTGCCATCAGCGGTGGTGAACCTGTGGCATGCATGCTGCATTTGCATCACTGAAAGCTCTAAAACATTTGCCATCACTGCTGAACTGTAAATCTGGGATCCTCCTGCTTCAGCTTCCCAGAGTGTTAGGATTATAGGCATGTGCCACCACGCCCAGCTTCATTTTGGTTTTAAGCAACCTATTTCCTTTATGATTTGACAGATTTCAGTAGTATCCCTTTATTATTGTTTTTTCTTTAAAGAAGGAAACGTCCTGTTCATTTCATGTTTTTTTCCAATGACTTCAGCTTTTCTTCTGGGACTCAGTAACTCACTTCTACTAGGCTAGTAGGTATGGCCTAAAATCTCCATTTAATAAGAAAAATCCTCTAATTATTATTATTATTTTGTGTGTGTGTGGGGGGGGTACCGGGGGGTCGACCTCAGGACCTCGAGCGCCAGCAGGCGCCCGTGCCGCTGAGCGATATCACCGGCCCCTTTTTCGTATGTGGGTTCCGGGAGTCGAACAAGGGCCCTCGCGCTTGCCGGGCAGGCGCCTACGCCGCTGAGCCATCTCACCGGCCCAAATCCTCTAATTATTAATATAAAATAATGAACTGCAGGCATTTGGCCAGTAAATGTTTTCTCTGTGGTTAGCCAGCTCCACTACAAGCACCAGTTCCAAGCCCCTGACTACACTTTAAGCTTCCAGAGTGTGAAGTATTTCTTCTGACCCTCCTGGGGTCTTGCCAGGCACAAAGTAAGCACCAAGTAGCACCAGACAGGAGGACAAGTGGGTAAGTGGGTGGATGTCACCACAGTCGCTATGACCCTAATATCTTCTTTTAGGACTTTCTAAAAAGTTGATCCAGTTGCTATTTCTAAAGACATATCAAAAAGCTGGATATGGTGGTGCACACCTGTGATCCTAGCACTCAGAAGGCTGAGGCAGGAGGATCCCAAGTGCAAGGTCAGCCTGGGCTACACAGCGAGACCCTGTCTTAAAAACTAATCAAGAGGGCCGGTGAGATGGCTCAGCGGTTTAAGCGCCTGCCTTGCAAGCGCGAGGGCCCGAGTTCGACTCCCGGAACCCACATATGAAAAAGGGGCCGGTGATATCGCTCAGTGGCACGGGCGACTGCTGGCGCACGAGGTCCTGAGGTCGACCCCCCGGTACCCACCAAAAAAAAAAAAAAAAAAAAAAAAAAAACTAATCAAGAAGGGAAAAAAGATGGCGGATGAGTAAGAAGCAGGCAGCGAAACTCTCTCTAAAAGTTACCGTTGGAACATGGGAATATAGCGACCGGGAAAGTGCAGGAGGTGGGGGAGATGCCTCCCCGGAACCCAGAAAAGTTCTGAAGCGCAATCTGGGACCCCCGGCACCAGTGAAGGGTGATTTCCAACAAAGAAGAAGGAGCAGACCGCGCGCGCGCGCACCTTCTACCATCCCAGGAATCGCAGCGCGACAGAAGCTCAATTCTAGGGTCACACGGTCACAGCGGGCGCCCAGGGAGCCCCCACGGAGGATCCTGAGACAGCGGCGAGGCGGGGGAGCGGCGGAGAACGGCGCTGGCCGGCGGTGAGTGTCTCTCAGCCACAGCTGCCCCGCGCCAGAGAGCAACCGGCCGGGCGCCATTGTGGGGGGTGTGGCGAAACTCAGAGTGGCGCGAAAGAGAAACAGCGCTGGACACTCGTGCTCCGGACAGGGCAGCGCGGGGCCTCTCAGGCCCACGAAAGTGCGCTGAGGTCAGCAGGCGAACAAGACTGGTCTCTCAGCCACACCTGTCCCACGCCAGAGAGTGACTGGCCCGGTGCCATTGTGGGGGGCGTGGTGAGAATCAGAGCGGCGGGAAACCAGTGCAGGGAAACCGCGCTCCGGACAGCGCGCGGCGCCTCTCAGGCCCAGGGATCGTGAAAGGGCGCCGAGAGCGGAGGCGAGCTAGGCTGGTCTCTCAGCCACACCTGTCCCGCGCCAGAGAGCGACTGGCCCGGTGCCATTGTGGGGGGCGTGGTGAGAATCAGAGCGGCGGGAAACCAGTGCAGGGAAACCGCGCTCTGGACAGCGCGCGGCGCCTCTCAGGCCCAGGGATCGTGAAACGGCGCTGAGAGCGGAGGCGAGCTAGACTGGTCTCTCAGCCACACCTGTCCCGCGCCAGAGAGCGACTGGCCCGGTGCCATTGTGGGGGGCGCTGCGAAAAACCAGAGCGGCGGGAACCAGTGCAGGGAACCCGCACTCCAGACAGCGCGCGGCGCCTCTCAGGCCCAGGGATCGTGAAAGGGCGCTGAGAGCGGCAGGCGAGCTAGACTGGTCTCTGCCTGAAAGTACGCGCCTCTGCTCACCGCCCGCCAGAGGGCCGCTCCTGGCTTACTGGGACGGACCTGCACAGAACAGGACTCTCTCACCACAGGGTAACTGCCTACAGCAGAGTCAACACCTGGAACTGATTCTTTTTATTTTATTTATTTATTTATTTATTTATTTATTTATTTATTTTATTTTTTTTTTCTCATTCATTTGTTTTTTGTTCTGGCGAAGGTTTTTTTTTTGGTGGGGTTTTATTTTTGTTTTGTCTGTTTTATTGTTTTTATCTTCGTTTTTGTTTCTGTATGTGTATTTGCTCTTTCCTTCATTATTCTCTCTGATTTTTTATATGAGTGTAAACAGCACCTCTAACTTCTTTGTGATTGTGGTTGTGATCTGTTCTTCCTTTTATCCCTTCCTTCTCTTTTTACCACCAGTCCTCTGCACCAGTGTCCCAATTTTAGTGGGATCCCTCTTGGTCCTCTAACCTTACATCTAATTCCTTCCTATTCTCCCAACACTCTATTTCCTCCTTAACTCATTTTAAATTTAAACTCCTCAGGGAAAAATTGACATACATAGGACTTGTATACTGCATATAATTTTTCTGGTGTGTTTTAGATTTTGTTATATAACCGCAACTCTATACAGCTAAAAGTGGTAAATAACTGGTTAGCTCAGTCTGTCATTTTCTAGGCTGTGTTTGATGCTTTAGTTAACATTATAGCCAAATGTGAAATAATTGTTCTAAACATCTTTCCTTCCTGATATTTCGTGATTGAGATTGACTAAGGGACACAGAAAATACAGTGGCACAGTACCAAAGAATCAAGGACTGGGCCAAACAGGTAGCAACTTCGCATACCCAACGAATTGAAGAGGTAGGATCTGGCAGAAAGCTCAAAACCCAAAAGCAAGCTCCACTTGGAAGATACTGCAGAGAAGTAGTCATCTTCTAAAGATCTTAAACACTAGCAATAAAGTAACCTACCATAGGTAATTTGCAAACATCACCCCAGGAATTAAAAAAAAGAAAAAAATGAGACAACACTTAAACAAGATGCAACCCCACACATCCAATTCACGAAAGGCAAACCTAGGGGGCAACGAGGTGGGACAATCCGAAAGCCACCCACCTGGCCTATCTGAAGTGGTAACAACAAAGCAACTGAATGAGGCTCTGGAAAAAATTAAAACAGAAATAATCTCACAGATAACTGCAGAGATAATGTCCACATTGAAGACCATGCTTAAGGACACTATAGCTGATACAGACAAAAAAAATAGATGAGCTTAAGAAAACTATAGAAACCATGAATGCTCAGCATAGGAAAGAAATGGAATCCATAAGGCAGATTCAAGCAGATATCCAAGAGAACAAAAATTCCATTGAAAGTATTTGTAGCAGATTAAGCCAATGCGAGGACAGGATCTCAGATATAGAAGACAGGCTTGCAATTAGTGATCATGAAAAGGAAGAATTCTTAAAAACAGCAAGGGACCATGAAAAATCAATTCAGCAGCTGCTAGATGACTCAAAGATAAACAACTTAAGAATAATTGGAATAAATGAAAAAGCAGGAGATAGCATCAATGACATTAAAACCTCGTTCAAAGACATAATCAGGGAGAACTTTCCTGGAAGAGAAAAGGAATTTGACGCCCCTATAAGTGAAGCTTTTAGAACACCAACTAGACATGATCAAAAAAAAACTTCAGCCAGACATATTATAGTCAAGATCCCAGAAATTCAACAGAAGGGCAGAATCTTAAAAGCTGTTAGGGACAAGAGACAAATCACCTATAAAGGAAAACCCATCAGAATCACAGCTGACTTTTCAGCACAAACCCTCAAGGCAAGAAGAGCTTGGAATGATGTATTTCAAGCTCTAAAGGAAAATAATTTTCAACCCAGATTGATGTACCCTGCAAAACTATCTTTCAAGGGGGCCAGTGAGATGGCTCAGCGGCTTAAGCGCCTGCCCGGCAAGCGCGAGGACCCGAGTTCGACTCCCGGAACCCACATACGAAAAAGGGGCCGGTGATATCGCTCAGCGGCACGGGCGCCTACTGGCGCGCAAGGTCCTGAGGTCGACCCCCCGGTACCCACAAAAAAAAAAAAAAAATATCTTTCAAAATTGATGGAGAAATAAAATACTTTCATGACAAAGAACATCTGAGAAAATTTATGACCACCAAACAAGCACTCCAAAATGTTCTGAAGGACATTCTAGAAAGAGATAGGAACCCCAACAGAAGGCATCCACCAGGCAGGGCAGATAACTAAATAGAGGGAAAGGGGAAAAACAAACAAAGAGTGAGAACCAACAACAGGAAAATATCATGACAAGTATAAGTCAATACATATCAGTTTTAACCATCAATGTTAATGGTCTCAATTCACCAATCAAAAGGCCCAGACTGGCGAAATGGATCAAGAAGCAAGATCCAACAATATGCTGTATACAAGAAACACATTTAATTCAGAAAGAAATTCATAGACTAAAAGTCAAAGGATGGAAGACAATACTCCATGCCACAGGAACCCAGAAAAAAGCAGGGGTAGCTATTCTTTTTGCAGACAAAGTGAACTTCAAGCCAAGAAGGATTCAGAGAGATAAAGACGGTCATTACATCCTTGTAAAGGGAACAATCCAAGAGGAAGAGATAACGATCATAAATATATATGCGTCAAATACCAATGCACCCAGCTATATAAAACAAGTACTAAAGGACATGAAAAATCAAATAAGCACTAATACAATTATATTGGGAGATCTCAATACTCCACTGTCACAAAAAGACAGATCAACTGGACAGAAAATCAATAATGAAATAGTAGAACTGAACCAAACTTTTGAACAAATGGACTTAGTAGATGTCTACAGAGTGTTCCATCCTACAACATCAGAATACACATTTTTCGGGCCGGTGAGACGGCTCAGCGGCTTAAGCGCCTGCCTTGCAAGCGCGAAGGCCCGAGTTCGACTCCCGGATCCCACATACGAAAAAGGGGCCGGTGATATCGCTCAGCGGCACGGGTGCCTGTTGGCGCGCGAGGTCCTGAGGTCGTCCCCCCGGTACCCACAAAAAAAAAAAAAAAAAGAATACACATTTTTCTCAGCTGCACATGGGACGTTCTCCAAAATAGACCACATACTAGCTCATAAAACCTGCTTAAGTAAATGCAAAGGAATTGAAATTATCCCATGCATATTATCAGACCATAGTGCAATGAAATTGGAAATCAATGGCAAAAGATCTCACAAAAACTCCCTAAACACATGGAAATTAAGCAGCACCCTCCTAAACAAAAAATGGGTCACAGATGAAATTAAAGAAGAAATTAGACACTTTCTACAACTGAATGATAATAACAGTACAACATACCGGAACTTATGGGATACAATGAAAGCAGTCCTAAGAGGGAGATTTATAGCATTAAATACTTATATCAGGAAAATAGAGCAAGTGCAAATAAACAACTTAAGAGTGAACCTCGAGCTTCTAGAAAAAGAAGAGCAGGTTAAGCCAAAAGCCCGTACAAGGGAGGAAATTATAAAGATCAGAGCAGAAATTAATGTATTGGAGACTAAAAAAACAATACAAAGAATCAATGAAGCAAAAAGTTGGTTCTTTGAAAGAATAAATAAGATTGACAAACCCTTATCCAACCTTATTAAGAAAAGAAAAGAAAAGACTCAAATCCATGCAATTGAAAATGAAAAGGGTGATATCACGACGGACCCTGCAGAAATCCAGAAGATCATCTATACCTATTTTGAAAATTTATATTCTACTAAGATGGAAAATGCAGAAGAAATGGACAGATTCCTAGATTCGTATGAATTACCAAAACTGAATCAAGAAGATTTAAAAATCCTAAATAAACCAATATCAACCAATGAAATTGAAGATGTAATTAAAAACCTCCCAACAAAGAAAAGCCCAGGCCCTGATGGATTCACTGCCGAATTCTACAAGAAATTTAGAGAAGACCTAACGCCCCTACTTCTCAAACTTTTCAATGAAATTGAAAGGGAAGCAATACTCCCAAATTCATTCCTGGAAGCAAGCATTACCCTGATACCAAAACCAGAGAAGGACCCAACTAAGAAAGAGAACTACAGGCCAATCTCCCTAATGAACATAGATGCAAAAATCCTTAATAAGATACTGGCAAACAGAATCCAACAAATCATCAAGAAGATTATACACCATGACCAAGTTGGATTCATCCCAGGGATGCAGGGATGGTTCAACATACGTAAATCAATAAATGTTATACACCATATTAACAGAACCAAAGACAAAAATCACATGATCATCTCAATAGATGCAGAAAAAGCTTTTGACAAAGTCCAGCACCTTTTCATGATAAAAACCCTACAGAAAATTGGAATAGAGGGTCTTTATCTCAATCTGGTAAAAGCTATCTATGACAAACCAACAGCCAATATTATACTAAATGGCCAAAAACTGAAAGCCTTCCCTCTAAAATCAGGAACAAGACAAGGATGTCCACTGTCCCCACTCTTATTCAACATAGTTCTGGAAACTTTAGCCAGAGCAATTAGACAAGAGAAAGAAATAAAAGGAATAATGATTGGAAAGGAAGAAGTTAAATTATCATTATTTGCAGATGACATGATACTCTACATAGAAGACCCCAAAAACTCCACTAAAAAACTGCTAGATTTAATAAGCAAATTCAGTAGTGTAGCTGGATACAAAGTCAATACTCAAAAGTCAATAGCCTTCCTGTACACAAATAACAAACTTACTGAAAGAGAAATTAGGGAAACAATACCTTTCACAATAACATCCAAAAAAATGAAATACCTAGGAATCAACCTCACAAAGGATGTAAAAGACCTCTATACTGAAAACTACAGTACTCTGAAAAAGGAGATTGAAGAGGATATCAGAAAATGGAAAGATATCCCTTGCTCCTGGATAGGAAGAACCAATATAGTGAAAATGGCCATACTTCCAAAATTGTTATACAGATTTAATGCAATTCCAATCAAAATTCCAACAGCATATCTCACAGAATTAGAGAAAACAATCCTAAAATTCATTTGGAATCAGAAGAGACCTAGAATAGCAAAGGCAATTCTGGGCAACAAACGCAAGGCAGGGGGCATCACAATCCCCAACTTGAAATTATACTATAAAGCTACTGTGATAAAAACAGTGTGGTACTGGCAAAAAAACAGACCTGAAGATCAATGGAACAGATTAGAAGATGCTGAAACAACCCCAGACATACTAAGCCACCTTATCTTTGACAAAGGTGCCAAACACATTCGCTGGAAGAAAGATAGCCTCTTTAATAAACGGTGCTGGAAAAACTGGCTCTACACATGCCGAAGATTAAAACTAGACCCATATCTTTCACCATGCACTAAACTAAATTCCAAATGGATCAGAGATCTAAATATTAAAACAGAAACACTAAATCTGCTGGAAGGTAGGATAGGTAAAACCCTTGGAGACATTGGTGTAGGCAAAGACTTTATGAATAAAAACTCAACCGCACAGGAACTATCCCAAAGAATCAATAACTGGGATCTCATCTTATTAAAAAGCTTTTGCACAGCAAGAGAAACCACCAACAGAGTGAAGAGACAACCCACAATGTGGGAAAAAATGTTTGCCAGCTGTTCCTCAGACAAAGGATTACTATCGAGAACATATAAAGAACTCAAAAAAATCAGACCTCCCAAATTTAAAGACCCACTCCAAAAATGGGCATCTGAGATGAATACACATTTCTCAGATGAAGAAATACTAATGGCAAATAAATATACAAAAAAATGTGCAACATCACTAGTCATTCGAGAGATGCAAATTAAAACAACACTGAGATACCATCTCACCCCAGAAAGAATGGCTACTATAAAGAAATCAACTAATAACAAATGCTGGAGGGGCTGTGGGGAAAAAGGAACTCTTCTTCACTGTTGGTGGGAGTGTCGACTGGTACAGCCACTGTGGAAGTCAGTGTGGAGATTCCTCAAAAAACTAGGGTTGGAGGTCCCATTTGACCCAGCTATTCCCCTTCTGGGCATCTTCCCAGAAGAATTAAAAACATCGTACCACAGCGATATATGTGCACCCATGTTTATAGCAGCACAATTTGTAATAGCCAGATCTTGGAAACAACCCAAATGCCCATCAACTGAGGAATGGATAAGAAAGATGTGGTATTTTTATACAATGGAGTACTATTCAGCCATAAAGAAGGATAAACTGGAGACTTTTATAGGTAAATGGATGCAACTCGAGAAAATACTCATAAGTGAAATAAACCAGAAGCACATGTGTAAGCATCGTATTGTCTCTCTAGTATGAGAAACTGAAAGAGTAAATAAGATCCAAAATGTACAATAGACATGGTGAATCAAAAAGAAACTGGTCAAAAGGAAAGAGAGACTGGAATGGGGAAAAGAAAGAAGGGAAAGGGAAAAAAATTGTGTATATATATATATATATATATATATATGTATATATATATATATATATATATATATATATATATATATATGATGGTTAAGATAGATACACTACCAATTTTACTTAGTTCATTGAAGAGTAAGGTTTGTGCCAATAATGTTTGGACAATTGAATGCTAATGTCTGGTATCCTGAATAACTAACTTAAAGATAGTAATACGTAATGTATTAACCATTGTTACCCTCTTATTATGTTGTTTTGAAAATTTGTTCTTCTTTTGATTTGTTTTGTTTTTTTTCTTCTCTTTAAAAAAAAAAAAAACTAATCAAAAAGCTCTGCAGCTGGACAAGAAGTGATGCTTAGAAATTTACAGAGAGGGCTTCAGCCAAGGAGAAGTGAGGTAAGAGAATCATGTGCTTCCTAGCACTCCAGTGGGTTTAAATCCTAGAGAGCTGAACAGTTCTCATGGCTGGCTCAGGCTAAAACCACACAGGATATGAACCACCATGCTCACAGCTCACAGGGAATCAGCAAACAGCGGTAGTGTTGCCCCTCAACCCAGCAGAGGCCAACCTCAAGAGATGAGCTGGGCAGTGTGGCAGCCCTCTCCTGGGGACCCAAGCAGGTCCCACAGAACCTCACTTTCTGGAATAGAACAGAGAATATTGTGGGCAGAAGCTTGGGACCCTACGTTCTGAGCTGTTTGGTGGTCAATGATCTCCACAGGAAACAGTGTGACTCTCTATAAGGTACAGATAGGCTCCGGGTGACGCTGACCATTGATAGGTGCTCTGAAGTCCATGGTGATTGTGAGGTCATGTGTCTAGCTGCTTAATCAATGTTGGTCCAATGTTGCCATGAAGTATTTTTAAAGATGTGATTGACATCTGAGACTTTGAGTAAAGCAGATTACCTTCCACATCCAACTAGCTCATGGCCTTGAGATCAAAGACTGAAGATTTGCCTCATCACTCCAACACGGAAACTAGCCTGCATGCTTCCCAGCCTGCCCAGCAGATCTGACCTAAGTCTGCAGTATTAACCCTTATCTAGGTCCCCAGCCTGCTGGCCCCTATAACCTTCTGAACCAGTTCCTTAAAACCCAACCCTCCCATTGTAAAATGTCCTGCTTCTCTGGACAACCCATCCCAGGATAACCATTCAGCCTTAGAAGCAGTGTCTTCAGCTAGGATGCAGGTATAGCTCCCAGACCTAGGCAGCTGAACACGTGCAGGGGTATTTCTCAGAATAAAGATGGAATGACACTCACAGGGCACAGGCGGAGCTACCCAAGCCCTTCGGAGTTCACAACTTCCCATAGATGGCCTCAGGTGCTGCACATGGAATTACAGGAATTAATGTTTACCCTGCTGGATTTTGGACTTGCTTTAGTCCCATTCCTTTGTATCCCCTATTTGTACCTTTTAGAATGGGAATGTCTATTTTGAGCCACTGAATGTTGGAAGTGTTCAACTTTCTTTTCATTTGTACAGGGGCTCACAGCTAAAAGTTTGCCTTAAATCTCAGAGGAGACTTGGGACTTGGACTTTTCAGCAATGCTGAAACTGTTAGGACTTTCCCAACTCTTGGAGACGGACAAAATGCCTTTTTTTGTGTGAATGAATGTACACATGCCTTTGGGGGCCCAGGGCGAAATGTTATGGTTTGGTCTAAATGTCCCCCCAAAGCCTCATGTGGTCATAGGTGCAGCTTTTTCATAGGTGGCTGCATCTAGAGTGTGCAATGCTAGGATTAAGGGTGGGTGATTAGTCAGTCCACTGATTGGTTTGGCACCACCCTAATCCTGGTAACCTGGATATAATACAAGGGACAGAAAGAGGCTTGTCTTGTCCCTCGTTGCTTTGCTAACCTCTGCCCACGTGGACTGTCTCTCCTCTGCGGTGCCCCTCTGCCATGCCGCCCTGCCTTGGAGCCAGCCGATTATGGACTGAAACCTCTACAAATTGTGAGCTAAATAAACCTTTCCCTCTTTAATTTTGCGTGTCAGGTATTTTGTCTCAGCAATGAGAAAAGTAACTAAAACACTAACACAAAAAACAGATTCTTAAAAAATCCAGTTTCTTTGTTTAAAAAGTAAGTAATTCCATTTTTGGTGCTTGGGTTTAATAACTGATGAGCTCTGAACACTTAACACTGTTTTTATACTTACATGCTGAAATTTTATAGGTTTAAAATACAAATGTGGGCCGGTGAGATGGCTCAGCGGCGTAAGCGCCTGCCTTGCAAGCGTGAGGGCCCGAGTTCGACTCCCGGATCCCACATACCAAAAAGGGACTGGTGATATCGCTCAGCAGCACGGGTGCCTGTTGGCGCGCGAGGTCCTGAGGTCGACCCCCCGGTACCCACCAAAAAAATAAAAAATAAAAAAATAAAATAAAATACAAATGTGAGATGCTAAAAAGGGATCCCAAAGAGATAAAAGGACAGATACGACTTTAACAGTCTTTAGGAAATCTGGAATCAAAACTGTCATTTTATAAAAATAGAAGCTGCTTGCCTTTCCTTTTGGTTTCTATGAGAGCTGGGAACTCTTTAAAGGACTTTCTCTGCACATTGCTAGTCAGGGCAGAGGAGGACTTCAATTATGGAAGAATTCATGGAGGGTGGACAGGAGGCTGGAACTGAACGCGTGACCTCCAAGAAAGCACCATGGTGAGTGCGCACAGCTGGGGATCGTTGGGTGACAGCCTGGGGCCCTGAACACTGACCCAGACAACCTGCTGTCACTGTGGCCTTGCTGAGTTGGGGGTGCTCAGGAGAACCCCGAGGTAATACTGGACAGGAGGAAGGCTCTGTGTTGCCCAGCAGCCCAGGTCCCCTCTTTGATCACAGATGTCCCCCACCCCCTGCCGCCATGCAGACCCTGGCTCCATCTCGTGTGGCACCGCAGAACTTACCAAACGATTCTCATCAAACACTTCAAAAAGGAGCCGGTGCTGCTGAGGGTGGACCTAGTAAGAAAAGCACAGCTTTGCTTTAAAAACAAGAGCACACTTGTGTCCAGGAAATGCTTTGGTGAGAAGTAAATGCTCTAAAAACGTTGCCGTTCACTAGTGCTTGTTTCTGCCATGCTGTAAATTCCACGGAACACGAATGCGAGGCAGACCAGTCAGGCGCCACCCATCCCCTAATAGGTTTGCCAGAGCAACAAGGTAGAATTAGGTGCTTATTTTTCAGATTTTTCTAAAATAGAGTAAAAGGAAGTAAAATAAAATTTCAGAAGAGTATTTAAATGTTTGTAAAAACTTAAAAATGTACACTAGGGGGGCCGGTGAGATAGCTCAGTGGCATAAGCGGCTGCTTGGCAAGTGCGAGGTCCTGAGTTCGACTCCCAGAACCCACATTAAAAAAAAAAATGTACACTAGGTTTTAACGTCTCACGATCATTTATTTACTTATTATCCATCTACAGTGACCAAGGTAGGCATAGATTTCACGGAAACTGGTGTTCTGAATCTTCTCAGTACTGACTTAACAAAGCCACTTGCGCTTCTAGGATGTGAAGTACACAGGAAGCGAAAAGTCTACCCAGTGTTTCCACTTACGGTTGAGATTTTGTAGCATGTGACTAAAATTACATGTAGTACTTTTCAAAGCAAATGCCTTTCGTTTTTATTGAGATGTTTCAATATCAAGTTAAAAATCTATTTAATATCAAACACAAAGAAAATCTTTAATACTGTTTTATATTAGAGGTTAAGATGCAGCATAAAAGTACATTCAGGTGGTTTTCTACAATACACATAATACATTGAACACAGCAATAATTTAAAACTTTGGTGTACATGTCAAAAGCACTTGTAGCCTTCAGAAGCAAAAGGGCCTTTACTGCTCATGACACTGACTCCTGTATCCTCACTCCCTCCCTTGTGGGGACAGTCCTGACGGTACCTGCACGGATGTGCCCAGGCCACCAAACTGCACAACTCCTGGGTGGGCCACCGTGGAATGTATATTCAGTAAAGTACAACCACTTAGTAACCTGAACTATGCAGTTCGATAATTTTTACACATGAATACCATGTGGTCAACTCACAGATCAAGATTCCGAACACTGTGCTCTACGTGTTGCTTTCTTATGGATAACAGTGCCTCTAGAATTGTTCCACATGACAACCTGAATATATCTAAGCACATGTCCTTTGGGCGTGGCGGGCGACCAGTGAAGCAAGCTGGTGCCAGGCATTGAATGGGACTTCTGAGAGCTGGTCAAAGAGGAATGACGGAGCTGGGGGAGATTCCCTTTACATGCTGCACTTCTCTTTCCTGCCCAGGGTTTGGTTAGGAGAGCTGGCACTCCTGCAGCCATATTGTAAACAGGAAGCAACTGACTAGAGAAATCCCAAGCAAGAGTTAGATATCACGGGGACAGAAAACCAATGTAAGGTACCAATCTTCTCAAAGAATATGGCGAAGAACTGTTGAAGAGATGAAGCTGAGCTGCAACTTGAAAGGTGGGAAGAATGCACATAAGGAAATGTGGAGGACATTCACAGCAAGGAGGGCCCTGAGGAAAAAAAGCCTGAAGGCAGAGGGTGGCAGACTGAAAAGGACATCTCTATAACAGAGTGGAAAAGAAACTGGGTTCAAGTTGAGCCAGGGAGAGAAAAACAGAAAAGTAATTCAGATCTGCTCAGCAGGGAAAGCAGTTTTAAAGGAGAAATGACACCCTCTGGTTGTGTGTTCCTACATCTCCTCAGTGGTACAGAGGAACCAACTGAAAGGACCCTGGGTTCCAGAGACTGTGGCCCAGCAAAGGGACCCACAGGTCTCAAGCATCCCGCATGCTGCTGGCGAAGTGTCTGGGTCACGAGGTCCTGACAGACGCTGGATGGCCAGTGGGTGCTGCTAAGGAAGGGCTGGTTGCTGGATGCAGCAGGCCCGAAGGGACAGCTCCCTAGGGATGCTGCCCCCACCTTGCCACCTTCCCTGCACCTCCTGGGGGACCCCCTGCAGACAGTTCACACCCATGGAGTCCTCTTGATCACAGTGCAGGGGCCCCGATTCCTGCACTCTGACCGCACTGCAAGCTCTTCTGCCTTCCTGGTCTGACCTCTGCACACAGCGAGGTCTCCATTCTGCACACCACACCCCACTCCCCCAGCCTCAGCTTCCATGCACACCGATTCCTCCCTCCCAAGCAGCTGCCCTGGCCTCTTGTGAAAGTTAACTGGGCGTGTGTGTCATCTCCCTATTGAACTGCCACTCTAGCAAAGATGTGCACTGTGCTTCATGTATCACAAGCATGCAATAAATGCGAAAATATGATTTGAAACAGGCATATGAGTATTAATGCAACATGGCAACCTGAACACCCACCTTTCATCATCTCCCACCCAAAACCCTATTTAAATACTAGGAAAGGGTTGTGTAAGACACAAAATTTCACAGCAGAGAGGGGAAGAGAGGACACAGGCAGTGAGTGGCACAGAGGTGGCACACCAGGTGGCACACACACACACACACCACTGCAACACACCAAAGATACACACACAATATGCCACACGTGCACACACTACACACAAAACACACTGCACGCACACACACACACACAACACACCAGACACACACATGCACATACCACACAAACACAACACAGCAACACACAGTGCAAAGTATTAGTTAAGCTGTTGCAATTAGTACCATTCCATATAAGGTACTGTTCAAATCGTCTATGTACTTACTGGTTTGCTTTTTGTTTAGTCCTTCTATCAATTATTGAAAAGTGGCAAAATCTGCAATCATTGTGGATTTATTTCTCTATTTAGTTCTGTCACTTTTTGCTTCAGAATCTTGTAGATTATTAGGACACACACACATTTAGGGTTGCAGGTCTTCCTGAAGAATTAGCCCTTTTAGGATCACAAATGTCTTCTTCAGGGCTGGGGATGGAACACTAGGCAAGTGTTCTACCTGTGCTGTGTCCCAGCCCTGAATGGCCCTCTTTATCTCTGGCATTGTGCCTTGTCCTGCTAACATGACCACTGACACTTTCATCAAGTATTTGCATGGTTTATCTTTTTCTGTCCTTTTAAACTGCCTGGGTCTTTATGTACTTAAAGTTTATTTCCTGTAAACAGCATATACATGAAACTTTTTGTAAATATTGAAACTCCTGGCTTTCTGACCTTTTCTATTTGTCTTCATTCCTCTTTTCCTCCCCCCCCCTTTTTTTTTTCCTGTTTCTGAATGGCTCTTGGTATTCTATTTTATTTTCTTTGCTGGATTTTTACATATAACTTCTGTTTTAATTTCTTAGAAGCTGCTCTAAAGATTACAATATGTATCCTAATAGCCAGAGCTGAGCTCTCTTTCAGTCCCTGCTGTGGGAAGCACAGTGGACGCAGGCCCAGCCAGCAGGAATCCGGGTGCCACCTGCTGTCTCCCTCCTTGCCCCTAGCCGAAGGCTGGGCCAGCTGGTCTCGCCCACCCAGACTTCTCACCGAGCCCTGGGCTCCGAGGGCCTGTGGGCTTGCAGGACACATTCTCAGGGTTGTGCTTTAGGGCAAGGCTCTGCACACCCAGCTCTCTGCCCACTCCTTGCATGGCTACGGGGCCACACCGTGGCAGGAAGGCTCTCTCCTCCTGGGCCCTCTCCATCGCCAACCCCCAGTAAAACTTTCGCACGTCTAACTGCATCTCGGGGTCATTTCTGAGGTCCTAAACCAACACAGGTGGGGTGTGTGGGGGCTTGAGGTCTAGCTCACACCATCCGGCTGGTATGAGAACCCAGCCTGAGTAGAATGTGGGATATACTTAGTTCCACCCCACGTTGTGGCCCAATCCTAGGGTCTTCTCTGGGTGTCCTGGGGAAATGTCCTGCTGGAAGGCAGCACTCTTGCCATAGTGATGTTTTAGGCATTTGAACACTGTAGGGAGAATAACACCTACAGTGACAACAGAATTGGCTGGTTACACTACATCATATCCATGTCTACAGAAAGACAATGAGAAAATAGGCAGTTAAGGAATAGCGTGAAGTTTAAATGTGAGACTCAAGAAGTCCCTTCTGCAGCTGGTGGCCTGAACCTCCTGGTGGGAAAATCGAATACAATGGAGGCAACTCGGCAGAGGTGCAGGGTTCCAGAGATAGTAAGATGTTCGGTCTGACACAGGTTACACTGAGGTCAGGCCTTGGCAAGGAAAACCTGGGAAACCTGGGACCAGCCCCTCGAGACAGGAGGTCTGCGTGGAGGTCCCTGAGGATGCCGGCTCTGCAGAACCCATCCCCTCATCCTCTGTGGTGGGATCAGTGCCCTGTAGTGAGTCCAGCTGGAACTCCACACAGGAAGACACACAGTGGCTTCTTCCCTCAAGGAAAAGCACCGCCCCACTTCTCTCCTGGCTTCCCATGTAATAACCAGTATTAAACCCTAGCATAACTCAGGTGGGGTTGGTAAAGGAAGAAAAGATCACTTCTTGAAGAGTTCTGAATCAGCAGGAGACAGTGAAACCTCCTTGGGGACTAAAATGCTTGATCAAAGGGACAGAACATTAGGACTGGACAAACAAGAATCCATTGACTTGGGGCCCTTTATCTGGAAGAGAGATCTAATATAGTACCCTGTCACAGATTCCGTGGCCAGGATGACTCCTAGAAAACTGAAAGAGGATGGCCTCTGCTATACAAGTGGAAATGCCTGAGCTGTCCTGGCAGGCGGAGAAGGAAGCTCAAGAGGGCCCAGGCGACAGGGCATTCACTAGAGCTAGCTTACATGTGCTGGTGAGAGGTGAGCAACGTCACCACGAAGTGCTGTGGTAGCTCTCTTCTGTGTGCTGGGACTGATGGCAGGAGAGGTGGTCCTAGGGTTTGGCTCAGCCATAGCTATGAATCAGGGTGATCCCTGCCTACTGCTCCCCAGGAACTATCATGAGGACCACCCGGGGGTGGGAGGGCAGTGAAACAGACCTGGCTGCAGGGACAGAACATAGCATTCCCTAGGGAAGACAGGCAGGTGACCAGCAAGGGTGATGCTTGGCATCTATAATCACAGGAAGATAAGAATGGGAAGCAGAAGGGTAAGGAGAGTTTCTCCAAGTGAAAAAAAAAAATCACGATTTCTCACTGAGTGCCCTGACCAAAGCCCACTAAAGAATGAGTTACTCCCTAAGAGGAAGGAATCCTGGCAGGAAGTGTTATGATAATGATTCTCCCTTTTCCAAGGGGACCGGTGACCATTTATCTGTGGAATGTATATTGGGGAAAATTAACCATCAAACTTATTTAGGCATGTTGGGAACAGGATCTGTGTTGATACTCAGAGACCCAAAGCATCATCATGGCTCCCCTATTAGAGCAGACTTACAGGGCCCAGAGAACAGATGGAGTCCTGAGTAAAGTCCAGCACTAGTGAGTTCTGCTGGTTCTGTGGCTCTATGGGTGATGGTGCTGGCTCTCAAGTGTCTATGTAGGACTGATGTTTCTAGCAGCTGGATCTCCCCACCACATCCCACTGGATCTATGGCCTAGGAGATGAGAGCTGTTATGATGAAAGGGTCAGTGGAAGCCTCTGGATCGGTCCACTCCCTGTTAAGACAGCAAATCAAAAACAAGATCATCAGGCAGGACACAAAGCTAAAGCAACAAAAGAAAAACAGATCAACTGAACATCAAGACTGAAAACTTTTGTGCTTCGTATCGTTATCATTTTGTGCTGACGTTATCAGGATGGTAAAAAGACAACTCACAGAATGCAAACCATGTATCTGATGGGGGACTTGCATCTAGAATATATAAAGAACTATGACAACTCAGTAATAAAAGACAAATTACCCCAACTATAAAATGGGCCTAGGATGTGAATAGACTTTTTCTCAGAGAAGATATACACGAGCCAACAAGTGCAAGAAAAGATGCTCAACATCCTTAGTCATCAGGGAAATGCAAATCAAAACCACAATCAGACACCATGGCACACTTAGCAGAAGGGTGCTGCCGACAACGAGTGTCTGCAAGGATGGGAGGCGACCAGAAAGCCCCTACGCTGCCAGTGGAATGTGCAATGGTGCAGCTACTTTGAAAACAGCCTGGCAGTTCTGCAAGTGGCTAAAAGCAGGAGTCACCATATGACTCAGAAGTTCAATGGGTACAGACATACTAAAGAAAATTAGAGCATGTCCACATAAAAACTCGAATACAAATTTTCATAGCACCATTATCAGTATATTCAAAAGCTGGAAACCACCCAGATGTCCATCACCTGATTTATAGATAAATAAAAAGTTTCAACTCCCTTAACAGAATGCTATTTGGTAAGAAAGAAAGAGAGTATTGATATATGGTACAATATGACTGAGTCTTAAAAACATGCTGAGTAAATGAAGCCATGCAAAGGATGACATTGTATGATACCATTGATATGAAATGTCCATAACACAAATCTAACAGAGTGCAGCTTCCTGGGAGAGGGGAAGACACTGGGGTGAAATGGGGTTTCTTGATGGGGTGATGAAATGTTCTAAAATTTATTTTGGTGATGGTGTACAAATCTTTGGCTTTATTAAAAATATCGACTCTTACACTTTAAGTGGGTGAATTATATGTTATATGTATTATATCTCAATAAAACTGTTTAGAAAACAAGCGAAAATACTGCAGCCCAATGGGATGTCAGATTAGTGACATTACCAGAGGCCTAAAGGATACAAGTAGGGTTCCTATAATATGTCCACTTAATCTTCCACGTAGGCAAGTTCAACCAAGTCACAGCCTGATGCCTGTTGGTTCCTGGACAAAGCTGTGGTTCCCTGAGACACCTGCTGTGTTGTTGGGAGAGTTCACTTTGCAGACTTGAACCTCTAACTCCACAGAAGCCAGAACTGCAGGGACAGAAAGCACAAAGTTCTCCATTGGGCTATTAGTGAAAACAGCAAACTGGGCCACTTCTACTTCTTAGCTCCTGGTCCCGTTTAGGTCATGAAGATTAATGATGTGGAGTTTTATTTTCTTATAAAGTCTCTGTCTGGTTTTGCTATCAGGGTATTGCTGGCTTCATAAATAAACTGGGACATGTTCCCTTCTCTTCTATTTTTGGTATGGCATTGTGTACAACTTAAATTATTAATTACTTAAATGCATGGCAGAATTCAACTGCAGAATTATCTGGGCTTGAGGTGTTCTTTGCTGATTTTTTAACTTCAAATTCAATTTCTTTACGAGTCATAGGACTATTCACATAATCTATTTCCTTTTAAGTGAGCTCTGGTAGTAGGTGTCTTTATTTCATTTCATCTAAGTTAATGAATTTATGGGGACAGAGTTGTTCATTATACCCCTTATTATTCATTTTGATGTCTAGTTTCAGTAATTATGCTACTTTCTAGTTCTTATGGTGAAAGCTTAGATTAATGATTAAGGAACTTTCTTTCTTTCTAACAAAAACATTTAATGCTATACATTTCCCTGTATACATTGCATTAGATGCAACCTACATCTTCTGACTTTGCATTTTTATTTCATTCCGCTAAAATATTTTCTAATTCTCCTCGAGAATTCTTATTTGACCCATGAATTATTCATAAGTGTGTTAACTTCCAAATATTTAGGCTGGGGGTGGTGGCACATGCCTGTAATCCCAGCACTAGGGAGGCTGAGGCAGGAGGATCACTCTGAGTTTGAGGCCTGCCTGGGCTACAAAGTGAGTTCAAGGCCAGCCTGAACTGCATAGCAAAACCCTATTTCAAAAAGACAACAACCACAACAAACTAGAACATATATTTAGGGATTTTTTCAACATAGCTTTCTGTTATTGATTCCTACTTTAATTCTAGTAGAGTTAGAGACCTTAATTTTCATGATTTTTATTATTATTTTTTTTAATGTGGGTACCGGGAGTTGAACTCAGGGCCTCACGCTTACAAGCAGGTGCTTGTGCCGCTGACCGATATCACCGGCCCTTTTTTTCCTTTATGTGGGTACCGGGAGTTGAACTCAGGACCTTGCACTTGCCAGGCAGATGTTTATGCCGCCGAGCTATCTCACTGGCCCTATGATTTCTATTCTTTAAAAAATTTTAAGGTTTGATTTTTGGCCAGATTACTCTGTACAGTAAATATTCCACTTACACGTGAAAAGATAACATTCAGTTATTGTTGGATGCAGAGTCTATAGATATCATTCGGGTAAAATCAGTAGTGTTGTTAAGGACTTCAGTATCTTCACTGAATTTCAGTCTACCTGTTCTACCAATTACTGAGAAACAGAAGAGTTCTGAATTCTCCAAGTATAATAATATATTTCCTATTTTTCTTTTTATTCTGTCAATTACTGCTTTGTGTACCTCGAAACTTTGTTGTTAGGTATATACATGGTTAAATTGTTATTTTATTTGAGGGATTGATCCTTCTTATCATTTTGTAAACCCCCTTTTTATCCTTGGTAAGCCTACTTATTGTGAAACTTACTTTGATTTTAATATGGATACCTCAGTTTCTTTTGATTGCTTTTGCATGGTACATCTTTTTCACTTTAACCTAGGTATTTCATTATACCTAGGTTACTTCCTTTTTTTCCAAATTTTTGAGGTATAATTATCAATTATATATGATTTGATTTAATGGACCAACAATATCTTGTGATGTATATATGATGATTTGGTATATGTATACTTTGTGAAATAATTACTGCAATGAAATGAACACACCCACTACCACACAGTTAACCATTTTGTGTGCATATGTGTGGACACTTAAAACCCAGTCTTAACAAATTTCAACCAAACAATACAGCATTATAGCTATAGTCTCCATGCTACACATTAGATTCCCCAGAACGCTTTCCTCTTACAACTGATAGCTTGGACCTTCTGACTAACATCCCTCCATTTCCCTCACTCCCCACCCCCTGCCCCCCAGCTTTCTAGCTGGTTATAGCGTCAGGTTAAGCCCAATACCCTATTACTATATCATGGCTAAAACTGATCATGTGTTTTTTTTTTTTTAAACTCTTGAAAAAAATAGCAATAGCTAAACATCTCTAATGTAATAATAAAAACCTATCCACGTTTAATGGAGACATGTTAGATCCGTTCCCATTAAAATTGGCGACAAGACAAATATTAATTCATTGCTATTTTGACTATTTGACATGGGCAAGCCAATGATAGCAGAAAAGAAAAAAGGTAGGATATACAAAGAAAACTTCAACACACTGAAAATACATATATTTCCGAGTAAAATGCAGTAAGATAGGTAACAATAATTCTAAATAAATAAAAATCTCAACCATTTAGAAGGACTTTTAAGTTCTCTAACTGCACACACATGCCAAAGCAGCAACCAAACCAGAGACCGCCAAGCCTGAAGTTTATTCTGGTGAGCAAACAAAATGGAAATTACATTTATTTTTCTCCATGTGACTATCCAGCTGACCAAACGCCATTTTCTCAAGAATCCACAGTTTCCAGACTGACTTAAAGTGCTGTCTCTATGCCGTGCTAACCAGAGTACAGAGGAGACCATTCTCTAACCAAACCAGAGCAACCTTGGTGCTGCTGACTAGGCCAGCAACAGCTTCTCTGCCTGGCTTCTACAATGTCTTCCCTTTGTGAAAACTGAACAAAACAAAACAATCAGCAATCTTTAAACGTAGAACGCAGATGAGCGGCTGCTTTCTTCCAGAATGAGATCAAGTGTGGCGCTCCCTGAGCCAAGTCGAATGGGCCAGGAGTTGGAGTGGGGCGCCCTGGATGTGAGCCGGACTGGGGCTGAGCGGATCGCTGGGGAAGCAGCAACCAAAGTTTCTTAAGACGCTGGTGTCTTAGGTAGATGAGAAAGAAAGGAGCTAACGGCTGCAGAAGAAAATGCCGCCAAGGAAAAATGTGTTAATGTCAATACAGTGGGACAAGTCCAGGGGAGAGGAGGATGTGGGCCCTGGCAGCCATGAGAGATACCATTTGAGAGCTTCCCTTGAGGAGCCTGCAGTGACCGCTGCCAGGCGACTGCTCTGTGGCCCAGAGAGGAGGGGAGGGCAGGGGTGGGGCGGTCGAGAGAGGGCAGTTGAGTAAGATGATCACACACTGCTGGGCCCCACAGCTCCTGCCTGGGCCAGCCTATTCAATAAATGATCATGAGACACAAATATCACATTATTTGAAAAGAGAACAGAATCTGCTAAATTGGAACATGACTATTGTAACTCTCTAAATCAGTGGTGGCGAACCTATGGCACACATGCCGCAGTGGGCTATTTCTATCAGTGAAAGCTCTAAGGTTCGCCATTACTGCTCTAAATCAGTTCTGTGTATTAGAATGAGATAATTTCAGTTTTAGTCCTTTTGGTTTTCCATTTCCTTCCATTGGTTCTAATAAGATTAGAACTGTCGTTCTGGGACCATGTTATAATGGGAACATCTAACTTTAACTCTAAACAATTTTTTAAACTCTAGGCAAATTCTAAGACACATTTAAGTATTATAAATGAGAACTTACAATTCTCACCTATGAAGAAAAAATTTATTTTTTTGTTTAAGTAAAATAAAATGCATACTTACTCTGAATAGTATTTCGTCATTCCACTTTGGGTTCAAAGTCTAAAAGATAAACATAGTATAGTTAATTTTTTAAATGTTTTGTCATATCAAAATACAACAAAGTTCATTAAAATTGTTTTGAATGTTGATAAGTCTAACCTTTTTAATGGTTTTCGTTTGCACACTTGTAAAAACTCCATTCATTGGGTCATATAAGGTCACTCTCACATAAGGATCACTGTTAAAATTCAGAAAGAGGAAATGTTTAATTGTGGCTTGGCCAAACCTCAGATTACTGAAACTATCAGTCATAGAACGCTCCTCATCAATTTCTACAATTATTTCCTACACTTAAAACATCAAGGTTGGGCCGGTGAGATGGCTCAGCAGCTTAAGCGCCTGCCCGGCAAGCGCGAGGGCCCAAGTTCGACTCCTGAAACCCACATACGAAAAAGGGGCCGGTGATATCGCTCAGCGGCATGGGCGCCTGCTGGCGCGCGAGGTCCTGAGGTCGACCCCCCGATACCCACAAAAAACAAAACAAACAAACAAAAAAAACCATCAAGGTTGTATACTGAAGGCAAGCAATTATAGTTTTACATCTTATGAAAAAGCTTAAACATCATGTTAGTATAATAAAAAATTAGAGGGAAAAACCTTTTAATCATAGGTCTAATGACATAAGCTTTTTAAATTTTTGAAATTTTGTTTTTATTTTTATTATGCACTTTTTCTTTTAAGTTATGATTCGGTGATTCTAAGAGTGATCTTTTAAAACCTTAGGTTGTTCCAAGTTATCTCACGGGTGTAAACAACTCTTCTCTTTCCCTCTTCCCCTCCTCTTTTACTCTTTTTTCCTCCTCCCCCCTTTTTTCAAGTACTGGGGATTGGACCCAGGGCTTTCACACTGAGCTACAACCCCAGCTCTTTCTTATTTTTTTATTTTGAGACAGGGTCTTGTTAAATCATTAAGTTGTCCAGGCTGGACTAACTTGTGGTCCTCCTGTCTCAGCCTCCTAGAGCGCTGCGATTATAGGCATACACCACCATGCCAGGCCATAAACTGTTTTTATAAAAGCAAATGGTTTGCAGTTAAAAATAATTTTGTGTGATTTAACTCCTTCTAAAAGAAGACGTGGAGAAGGAAGATCCTGTGATATACAGGTTTGGATGCTTTTCTTGCCCATGGTCAACTGTCTCCCATTTCTCCTGGGCATTTCAAGGACTCACCATCTCCAAGCAACCCACCAACTCCCAGTCCTCTCCTCCTACTACCTCTACTTCCTACTTTAACCGACAAATATCAGAGCCATCGGATGCTCCCAAATCCCAGTGTTGATCAGAACCCATCCTTTCTGCTCCTGCAGGGACTGGGTCCTTCTCCTGACTACAGCCAGGCCCCTTGTCTGGCATGGAATTACCACCTCTGGAGTTTGGCCTCAGCATCCCTTCAGGTTTCCTAGGCATGGAACTATTTATAAACTCCTCCTCCCTTGACTCTGCCTTGCTCCTCCAGCAAAGCAGGACTGTTTCCTTCTTCCCTTCTCAAACTTGACGAGAGAATACTCTGTGACAAGAAAGCTTGCATAGCAATCACTGTCCCAGGCCTTGTAGGAAACAGCACTGTTATCAGCTCTCTGCATCCCAACAGGTGGTGTTCTTTCTTCTCTCTGTGCAAGTGACACAGGAGCAGGTGGAAGAGCTGGGGTGTGCCCACACACACAGCTCACCTCCCTTTCCTCATTTCCGAACCCAGCAGTCTGATCTGGGTGGAACGAAGCGAACCTTCTCCTATATCATGTATCATACAGAAAGTAAGAGCCAAAACTACAAAGAGGGTCTCGCTAAGTCACTGGACTTGAATATGTGGTCTCCCTGCCTCAGCTTCCCAGAGGGCTGAGATTACAGCATGTGCCACATGCCCAGCCCTGTTCTTTTTTCCTCCCAATCTTCTTCTGTGTCAACTTTTAACTGGGTAATAATTTCTAATGATCCAACTTTCTTCTTCATCTTCATTCTGCTATTAAATCCACCCAATAATTTTTATTTCAAATGTATTTTTCAGTTCTAGCATTTTCATCGTTTTTATTTCATTCCTGAAATTTCCTACCTTTGATTTATTGTGACCATATTTTATTTTCTCTCCTGGTAACCGGGCGTAGTGGCGCATGCCTGTAATCCCAGCACTTGGGGAGGCTGAGGCAGGAGGATTGCTGTGAGTTCGAGGCCAGCCTGGGCTACAAAGTGAGTTCAAGACCAGCCTGAACTACATAGTGAAACTATCTCAAACACACAAAAATACTGATAACATGCTCCATTTTCCAGGTTCTTTAAAGATCAGGTAATTTTATATGACATCCCAGATATTACAAATGTCACACTGTGGGGACACAAGACTGTCATTTTCCGCTGATGAGTCTTGACTTGCTTATCTTTGCACTGCACAGTTACCTATCTGGAGAGGGTCAGAAGCCCCGTTCCTGGGGGACTGGCCTTTGCTCAGGCATTCTGTTGGAGCTGAGTTGCAAGCCCTCCCACTCTGTCCTCCCAGCATCGTCACAACTCCCTTGCTGTCTTCAGGCCCATGCTATGGATTCCCATATCAAAAGACTGTCCAGGTTCTGATTCCACTGGCCTCAGACTCATTCTTAAAACTGGGATCTCACTGCACAACGCCTTTCTTCCAAATGTGAAGCCCCCAGAATCTGCCTCCCAGAGTCACCTCCAATATGTTCAGGTGACACTTTCTGTATTATGTCCTCAATTTATGGTTGTTATCTGATAAATGATTAGCCTGCTCGAATTTTATGAATTTCTGGAGGCAGAACTCAATAATGCACCTTATAATTTCCACTCTGATTTGTGTGTTTGTCTACTTTCACAAATGCAGTAATTCACATGCTAAGAGATTTCATAAACTGCCAGTTAGAAATATTTGTATGGCTTGTACCTAGACCTCCGCCCAAAGCCTCATGCACTCAGAAGCGGGGCTTTTAGGAGGTGACCGGATCATGGGTGCGTGATACTGGATTAATCCACTGATAGGTTTATATCTGGGTGTGATGCTGAGAAGTGAAGCCTGGTGGGAGGAGATGGGTCACTGGGGGTGTATATATCACTCCTCCGCCTCCCTTGGGCACACTGCTTCCTGCCTGTGGGCTTCAGGCATTTTGTCCCAGCAACAAGAAAGTAACTAAAGCATTATTATTTTATTTTGTACAGCAATTTACAAATAATATTTGATTTTTTAATTAATAAAAGTTTAGGGCCGGTGAGATGGCTCAGCGGCTTAAGCGCCTGCCCGGCAAGCGCGAGGGCCCGAGTTCGACTCCCGGATCCCACATACGAAAAAGGGGCCGGTGATATCGCTCAGCGGCACGGGCGCCTGTTGGCGCGCGAGGTCCTGAGGTCGACCCCCCGGTACCCACAAAAAAAAAAATAAATAAATAAAAAATAAAAGTTTAGGAAAAAATTAGTGAGCAAATCCAAAGTTTAAAAATTCCAACACAATTGATATGCTTACCTAGATCCCAAGATATCTTTCTTGGCAAGGCCTATTCCAGCTATAACTTTCACCCTCACAATTCGTGAATTTTCCTAAAATACAAAATTTATATTTTATTGTTACATATTTGTAGCTTAAGTTTAGTAAAGTTAGAATATATGATTGCTATATATTTGCTACGTATAAGTCAAAACTTCTCAGAAGGTCTTGACAGTAACAATTGTGATAATGAAGAATACCCAGCCAGAATCCTTAGACTGAGAAGACAGCAGTGATTCTCAAAGTGTAATCCCTAAAGCAGCAGTGTGACTATCACACAGGAATGTGTTACATACGCAAACAACTACACAAATCTCAAACACATTTAAAAAAAGAAACAGGGCCTAGAAGAGTACATGGCATATAATTCCACTCATATGCAGTTCCAGAACAGCTCCCTGGATACTGGACTGGAAGAGGACCCAGTCACTCTGGAGTGACCTAGAGTCTACATTTTAACAGGGCTGCTGGCTATGAGTGTTGTCAAAAAAAATCACTAAGTTATACACTTAAAGTCAAGCATTTCACTATTTGCAAATTTCATTCCTCTCCACCTCACCTCCCCAAAAGAAGAAAGGCAAAATAAAGATATTTTCAAATAAAAACAGAGAAAGTTTATTACCAGCACTCAGTAAAAGAAATGTTAAAGGATGTATTTCAAGTAGAAAAAATGTAATTCCATATAGAAAGCCAGACATAATGAACATCAGCTATAAAAAACAATTATTAACAATGTCAATGATGATGTGTGTACGTCCATACACATTTAATTAATTTAATTAATTTCCCTTGTATCCGGGATCTAAGTCCAAATGTTTACATGGCCACCAGCCCTGGGCAGTCCTCCTCTCCCCGACACCATACTGTGTGCACCTTGCTATCAGCTTTGTGTTCTTCTGCAGTTCACCCTGGTGCACGCAGTCCCACATACCTGCAGGGCTCTTTGCCCTCTTCCTCCCCAGCTGCCTGCTCTCCATCCTCAGCGCTAGTTTATTCATTTTTTTTTGGTACCAGGAATTGAACTCAGGACCTTGTGCTTGCCAGGCAGGCACTTGTGCCGCTGAGTTATATCCCCGGCCCCTCAGCTCTAGTTTAAATGTACCTTCCTCACCCTCCCCATGCCCTCTGCCTCATCAGATGAGATGAAAGTAGATTTCTATTATATGCTTATATCTCACACTCCTCCTTCATAACACTTACAAAACATTGATACACGATTATTTACTGTCTCTCTCTCACTCTAGGCTAAAATTAGGTAAAATCCATTGTCCATCACTATAATCTCATGCAATGACCAAACACCTGACAGGCAGTAAATGTTTAACAAATACTTGTTAAGCAAATACAGAATTCAAGTACCTCGGAGACCCCTGAAATACAACGAAAAGACAGAAGATGTAGAAATGACAGCATAAGATTACAAGTTAACATTGCACATGTTCCATTCCTCATCTTCCTGAGAAAGCGTCTTTCTGCTAAATTATTTTATATGGGCTATGATTTGCAGCAGGAAAGTGCAAAGACCAAATTTTTGGTGCTAAAGAGATCTGGGTTTCAATCCCAGATCTGCTATTTACTGACAAAATCCTAGAGAAAACCAGTATCTCCGATTTCTAGTCGGAAAGTAGGGATAAGATTCCCTATTTCCAAAAGATTGTTGTGAAGACACCTAGCCTGGTTCTTGGCACGCAGAAAGTGTTCAATTAAAGGCAGCTATAAAAAGAGCAGGTCCACTCCTTTTCCTAGGAGGAGGGCATTTTCACTAAAGCACCTTCATGCTTTGTGGGTTCACACTGCTGTCTTTGATGTCCCAACATTGTCTCACACCAGTGGCAGCCATGAGTTATAACAATGGACTACAGGAATATTTATTCCTCAAGAGCTTCAGAAAAGTCTGACCAAAACCCTTTTCATTTGTGTGGTGCCCTGCTCTTTGTGTTTATCTCCAGACCTCTCCTACCCCTCCACTCATTTGGCCTATTCAAACTTGGATAGGATTGGCAGGGGAGCCAGGATCAATAGAAGATTTAAGGAAGAGGTTGGTAACATTGGCTGCCACAGAATTCAGCAGAATGGTGGGTTTAGCGATTCAAATCAGCAACCTGGCTTCAAGATTCGGTGCTAGAGCACAGAGCCACGATAAATCAAACAGCAATTGTGTTCAAAGGTTCTTACATGTCTCTAGGTGCTGCAGACAACCTTTAACGCTGCAAACTGTTACCAGATAGGAAGAATCAGCTCATTTAAATACCCTGCTTGGACATATGTTAAATAATTATGCAATATCACCACGTAAGGGACAGGGCCAGAATTCCAACCGAGGCAAATCCCTATTTCCCATATCCCTTGTGGTGGACTGACAACTGGTAGTCAACTCGTAACACCCAGCTGAACTTAATCAGCGTGGTGCTGGGTATGGAGGGCCCACCTGAGGACTGCTGCCCAAAGCATAAAAAAGAACTGGAGGGGAAGGTGGTGGTGCTGTTAATTCTCCTGAAGAAGTCTGTCGTGCTAGCTCTCCTGATATGAACTCGGCTATTGTCATCAGAGGAGCTCGGGACTCACTGTTGCTGAGGCTGTGGTACTTTCTGGGGGAGCTCTGGTCCTTACTTTGAGCATCGCTTCCTAGCTCCAGTGCAGATCCCTTAGCCTGCTGGTGCAGACTTTCTAGCTTCCATGACTGACCTTTGGGCCTTCCCAGTGCACATCCATGAAACAAACTGGCATGAGACATTGTCGTGGGCTCTAGGCCTCCAGTGTGACTTGTGCAGGACATTGCCATGGGCTCTAGGTCTTCAGCTGGACTCATGCAGGACACTGCCATGGGATCCAGGCCCTCGGCTGGATTCTTTGGGTCTCTGGTGTGTGGACAGATCTCCCGCACTCTTCTGCATTTGACTCTTTGGGTGAATATTATAAAGTAATCCTATAAATTATGTGTCCTGTATTAAATCCATTCCCTTGTAAACCCTGACTACAACACCCCTGCTCATTCCAAGTGATTATACATGAGATTCCTTTCAGCTCCAAGATTCTATTCCTAGGTAACATGAATTCCTAACACTTACCTATTAAAACTCATACCACCCCCCGCCCCTGTAGGGCTCATGGGCAGGGTGTTCCGGGAGCTGCGCTGTCTGCAAGTCCACAGCACGGGCCTGGGTCAGGTGTGAGGGTTGTGTGGACAGGCCAGTAGGGTGCCCTCTGTGGGAGGGTGCTAGAAATGCAAGTGCAGTATTCTCACTGGCATCCGAGGACCCAGGGAGCTGAGAGCAGGATGCAGAAGAGGCAGAGATACCTGCGTGGCTGGAAATAAGTTACAATGAACATGTAAGCAAAGGAGCTGAACAAATAAGGAAATACATTAAGGATCACAAAAGCCAGATGTTTCACTGTGACAGAAGGTACCTAAAGCTAGAAAGGAACACTAAAGTGTTGGATTTGAGTGGAGAAATCACAATGAATTTGTGATTTTTAGGTGAATGTACACAGACTGATACAGAAATAGTTATAGCTATATGTGTGTACAATCTACACACACATAAACACACATCACTGCTTAACTCTCCTCACTGAGACAGCCAAAGAGCACATCAGGAGCAAAGATACTGCACACCCAGATTCTGGCCTTCAAAAACCATTTCCTCCTGAAGAGAACCAGTGATCCTTGGGAAAATCACTGGTTTCAGACAGATGTGCACCAGGAAAAAGTATGTGCCTGGATCATCTTCTATCAGAAAGTAACGTATAAAAGGAATGAACACTCTTAGTAGTGTTACAAGGACATGGGAATCTCTTTAAAGGACCTCCCTGTCATCCAGGACAATTTGAACTAAAAATATTTAACAGCAGTGATTGACTACAACCCATCAAAATAAGATTCCACAGGTCTATGCTGATATAAATGAATAAATAAATGGAAAGAAAGGGAAAGCTCTTCTTACATAGGATGACAACAAATAAGAATGGAAGTAAAAAGTGATGCAGTTTGATTCAGATGGAATTCATAAATGATAAAACCAGGGATGAAGATTTGATAAGGAATAGGATATTGACGTACTCTCAAAACATGTCTCCCCAAAACACTAATCAATTATAAATAGAAAAATGCTCACACTATGTGCAAGAAAGCTGGCAGACACTAGAGGACCAAGTGATGAAGGTTATTACTGACTGTGAAAGGATAAGCCAACATCATGTACCCTGATACAATGTACTGAGAACTCAGCTCTGTCTCTGCAATTGCTCGGAAGAAATCACAACCATCACCTGGGCACTGGAAACAGCACTCAGACCCAGAAGAGGAGCAACCCGCTGAGTGCACAACTCATTAAAACTGTCCAGGATAAGAAGGCATGGAACCACCACAGGTTAGAGAAGACTACAAAGGTAAATGCAACATATGTTCTCAGATGGGATCCTGGACCAAAGAGGAAGAAGGGAAATTATCAGAGCAGCCATCAAGTCTGAATGGCATCTGTAGATGAAAGCATGTATCAATATTGACTTCCCAGCTTGGAAAGAGTTCTTGTTTTAGAAAAGTACACACTAGAGTATTTAGAGATGATAAGGCACTGTGTCTTCAAGTTACCCTCAAATGGATCAAAAAAAGACTACTGAACATAGCAAAAAAAAAAAAAAAAAAAAAAGACACGGCACAATTATGGTGAGATGTCAACATGTGGGGGATCCGCATGGGGAACCTTTAAGTTCTGAGCGTTGTTGGTTTGAAATAATTTAAAAATAAATTATTAAAAATAAACTATCCTGGTACCCCCCCAAAATAGATAAACTACATTTATTCACTTGTTTAAGTGACCCTGGGATGAAAAAGTTGCAAGAAAGCAGCAGAGGCAAGAATAATACATGAAAGGCTGGGACAGATTCCTGTGCAGATACTGCTTAAACTGTGCCTCCCCTTCTTGCAGAGAACGTTGTTCCCAGGCTCCACGTGATGCCAGGGCAGGCCAGCTCCTCTCCAGCTTTCGTGGCCCAGAAGAGTCCAAACGTGGCCTGCGTAGCTGTCCTGTGCTTATGGGAGACTGCAGCCGTGGCCCCCAGAGGCACCTACTCTGTGTGTGCAAACTGTGCTCCCAAACTGGCAGCAGAGACTCAACTCTTTTCTTGCTGTTTCCTTTCTTCTTTGTCAGGCTTTAGTTTCAGGAAACAGAAATCACTCCAGATATTTTAAGAAAAAAGTGCTGAGAGTAGACTCTAGTCTGGATGAGTGGGGAACTGGAAAATGCCACAAAAGCTGCCACTTAGACAGCCACTGCCTCAGTCCCACCCAGACAGATGGGTAATCAGGGACCTCAACCAGAATTACATCTGTAAGAACAGACCCATCCAGAGTCTGGGAGCTGCTGGCACCACCATGCCTGCAACTTCCTTCCAACGCCCACAAAACAAGGCACCAGCCTGCAATTCTTTTGTAGAAAAAGTCAGTGTCTATATGACTACCCTTGATATTAGAAAAAGGCAAAGAAAGAACTGGCTCCACTTCCACCTCCAAAATCCCTCATAAATGCCTTCGCTGGGGAGTCCGTTTCACACTGTACACAGAACAATCACTGTACACTGGGAAACACGGCTGCACACCTGGAAGGTCCACAAGAAGAAGGCAGAGTTCCAGTCCCCAGGCCCAGCACATTCCTCCCCAGCAGATCTATGAGTCATTCTCTACTGTTAATCCCAAGCAACCAAGCAAATTAGGTATGAATTGACTACACTTTCTTTTTTTTTTTTTTTTTGTGGGTACCGGGGGTCAACCTCAGGACCTCGTGTGCCAGCAGGCGCCCGTGCGGCTGAGCGATATCACCGGCCCTTTTTTCGTATGTGGATTCCGGGAGTCGAACTCGGGCCCTCACGCTTGCCAGGCAGGCGCTTACACCGCTGAGCCATCTCATCGGCCCTACACTTCCTTCTTAGCTAATGCTTTAACAGCAGAATTCTGCATACTATGTCTCTTACATAAAAACAGATATGGAAGCAGAGCTGCAACTCACAGAGAAGTGGGAGAGAGGTATTATGATCTAAATTTCAGTACACTTTCATACTCAGATTCTTACACAGAGGGACCTAGGAGCTATGTACAATTCTCTTTATTCTATCCTATTTCTAGTCATTTTTCTCTGTGGTTCAGTTTCAATTTTATAAGAATCATCTTCTTTCGATGTTGTGGAAAAAGCTACTTTACTTTTTTTTTTTTTTTGTGGGTACCAGGGGTCGACCTCAGGACCTCGAGCACCAGCAGGCGCCCCTGCCGCTGAGCGATATCACCGGCCCATTTTTCGTATGTGGGATCCGGGAGTCGAACTCGGGCCCTCGCCCTTGCAAGGCACGCGCTTAGGCCGCTTTGCCATCTCACCGGCCCGCTACTTTACTTTTAATCAACAGCAGAGGGCTGCCTATTCCCACACAAGTCTGTGAGTTTTATAAGTGAAATACTTAAACTGTTTTTTTTTTTTAAAAGGGGTGTGTGCGTGAGGGTTTTTTCCAAGTTTCCTTTTACTTTTTTTTTAGACCAGAAAACTAAATGGCAAATGATAGCCACAAGATGGCCACCACAACCCGAAAACAAGTGATTTTTGTCTTTTAGACCAGAAGGTGCAGTCCTAAGGGCCGAGACTTTCTCTCTGTGTCTCTGGTGCTGGCACAGGGCATGACACAGAGAGGCAGGTAATGAGGTGCGTTAAGAACCCGATTACAAGGGAAGAGGCTTCACCATCATGATTCTCATCTTCCTAGCTCACTCTCCCTTCATGTGGGCAACGCTGACATGGGGAGACTTGAAGTCATGGAATTCACAGGCAGACTCCGTCATGTGAATAGGGTAGGCCCCATGCCATGAAGCTTCCCAGAAGTACAAATCCGCAGCGAGCTCGGGAAATCCTCATTTCAAACGGAGGAACTGTGGCCCTGTTGCACTTGACGGCCCACTAACTGCCACAGTCCGCTTTATCTCAGCTGGGCAAAGGGGTGTAGGAGACTAATTGAGAGCACAGATACTGTGGGAGACAGAGAAATTTGATTCCCGGTACAAAAAAAAAAGACTGAGAAAGCAGACAGCTAACAGCTTTTCTGGAATATTTGGTTTCTTATCAGTCAGCTCTGCGGGAGATGGGTGAGAAACCTGGACAGCACAGCTGGAAAGCCCAGGCCGTACTGGGGGACAGCTGAGGCTCAGTGCAGCAAGAGGTGTGGCTGACCGGAAGAAGCCACCCTGGGTGCAGTGTGAAGCACTCTCCTCTGGCTCCTCTGGTTTTTTTTACAGAATAAGGGTGAGGAAAGCACCTTTAGCTACAACTTTTGGACAGCTGTGTCTGAGGGACAACCTGCCATCACTTTTCCAAGCAATAACTAAGAAATTAAATTCTTTACTTTAAACCCATGAATTAAAACTACGCATTTCTGGTGTACTCTGTGCTCTTTAGATACACGTTTGTACTGCGAATGTTTACAGCAGGACAAACACACCTATCCATTCACCTTCACAGTGCAAATGTGCGCACTTCTCCACCCCAGAGGACACACAGCCTGTCCTGCTCACCTGACGGCCTCCTGCCCGTGCGCTGCCTGGGACCCTGCACTCCTGCAGGAGCCAAGTCCTGGACCACACGTGAGCAGCCTCGCGGCACAGGACCCGACGGTGGAAGCCGAGCCCCACAACATCTCGCGTCCGGAAACGCGGGGAAAGTGCCGCGGGGACCCCGTGGACAACGGGGCCTGGAGAGAAGCTGCGGGGACACCGACCACCGGGACACTGACCCCCGAGACACCGACCTCGCGGACAGGGACCCTGGGGACACCGATCCCGGGACACAGAGCAACGGGCACGCGTGGGGTGGGTCCGTCTGTCCAGGGCGCCTGCCAGGGGGCGACAGCTGGGTTCCCGCGCGAACAGCTCTGCGTCGCTGGGTTAGTGACTGGAGAGCAGCAACCGGCGTCTCCAGGGCCTCCACCCGCGTGAACCCGACCCCCGCAGGGCAGAGGGGTCCCCGAGTCAGACCCGGGCCGCGCCCGACCCACCTCGTCCTCAGGGAGCCCGAGCACGGCCGCCGCGCCGGGGTCCATGTCCGCGGTCCGGAGCCGGGTGGGGCCGGGGGCGGGAGGAGGAAGCGGAGGAGGAGGAGGAGGAGGAGGAGGAGGAGGAGGAACAGGAGCGTGAGGGGGAAGAGGAGGAAGAGGAGGAGTCCGGCCCGCTCGCCCGCCCGCACCCACCCCCAACGCGGCACCGCCCAGGCGGGAAGGGCGGCAGCGGTGGGCGTGGCCGGGGAGGCGGGGCCTGCGGCGCGTGGGCGGGGCCTGGCGGGAGAGGGCGGGGTCGAGCCGGGGCGAGCAGGGGCGGGGCCGGGGCCCGGGCCAGGGCCCGGTGGGTCGTGGGTGGGGCCCGGGGTGCCGGTGTGAGCCGGACGTAGGTCAGACCCCCACCTCGGTGTCCCAGTCCTTTCCCCTCCTCCCCGCGCGAGCCCACAGAGACCACCGCGCGGGCCGGGGCTGCGTGGGCGGCGGGGGCGCAGCGTGGACCCCCCACTGCACCTCAGACCGGGATCTGCGCCTCCTCTGCCCGCGCAGAAGCGGGACGGACCGGTCCCGAGCGACGAGCGTCTCCACGCGTGTCCGCGGCCACGTGGTTTCTGCACCAAGCAGCGCACACGCGAGAAGCCACGGGAAGTCACACGCGCCCCTGGCTCAAACCGGAATTCATAGCTTGCAGTGTTCCCGCAGCTGCGGAAATTTGCCCAAGCATAGAAACTCAAAATCTAGTTTTAATTTTCCTCAAGAAACCCAACAGTTTCAAATGTCTGTAGGTGGGACGCTTTATTGGTTACACGATCCTAAATTAGCATTGCTTTAATTTCTTTGTTTTATAAAGTCACGTATCTGTGATTTTGTGTTAAAAATAATCTGAAAATATTCAATGTGCCCTTTTATTTTAGGGATATTTCCCCCATTTCTCACCATACACGTTTTTTACAATCCTAAATAGGTCGTTCTGGTCATTTCACGGCACATTTACAGACCCCTGTGGAAGCCACTTCCTTTACCGCGGGTGAAATTCAGCGCAGGTGGAGATTCGTCAGCAGCGGACACCGGGAGGCGCTCGGGGGGCCCCGCGCGGGGCGCGAGGAAACTGCATCGCAGTGACCACGATGCCCACGAGGGGCGCCCCGTGGGACAGAAGGGCGGGGGCACAAGGCACTGGGCTCCGGTGTCCTCTGCAGCCCCCTCCCTGACGCCTTGGGAAGGCGGAGGCTGTGGTGGCCTGAGCCGAGAAACTGTTAGGAAGATGAGCCGGGAGAAGCCCTCCAGCCCCACTCGCCCCTAGTTAACGTGAAGGCCGCTAGTTCTGGAGCTTGCGCAGCTGGACACGGCGCCCCGAGTTTCCACCAGCTTTGCTGTGGGTGATACTGGCGGGTGGGTTGTGACAGCGTGGCCTGGGTTACTGCCCAGGGCCCGAAAGACGCTTGTTCGCTTGAGCCTACAGCCGCCTGATGGGTGACAGAGGTGGAGAAGAAAGTTTGCCAGCCTCCTTTACCGTCTCAGCCCCCAGGGGATTTCTCTCCAGCGGACAAGCTGATCCTTTAAAGCTGTTTTGGTCAAGACTGTGACCAGTGCTAGTGGGCCTGTTGCCCATTGGAGCTGAGATGCATTTTCTTTCTCTTTCTCTCTCCCCTTTTCTGCTCCCATCCTGTGCTTCTTCAGAAGCCACTAAAGCCCAAGTGCCTGACATTCTTTGACCCTGTCACCCAGTCGGGACCCACAGGCCCTGGTGCTCAGCCCAGGGTGATGGCACTAGGGGGTGATCATTAACAGCCTTCAGGACAAGTCAACTGTGACCACTGGTGGTGTGGGCACTGCTGCAGCTGCTATGGAGTCCCTAACTTCGGCCCAGCCCAGCAAGCCAGTAAGACCAGCGGTCCTCTCAGCCAGTTGCTGATTCTCTTCGCCCAAAGCCCCAAACTGGATGGCCCCTCTTCCAAAGCTTTGCCCAGGGAAGAGGGTGCGTGGTTGCACTATTTGGCTCCATCTTGTTTCTACTGTCTCTGAGTCAAAAGATCCCTTCATCTGGTATCACAGATACCACTGATTTGACTCGTGGTTTCTTGCTCTTTGTGTCCAAATCCAAAATCATAATGAAGAATTGAACAGGCAGCAACAGATACAAGATGAACTAGAGTAATGACTCTAACCCTAGCCGACACTGGTATCTGAAACTGAAAGGGACATACAAACGGAGAAGGTACCAACAGCCAGTGGCCTGATAGCCAACCAGAGGAGGAAGCTGTTCAGGGTAGAAAACCCTGCTTTTCCGTGTAGCACTCAACGCTGTGGTGTTCTCATGCTATCAAATCCATGTGGATTTGATGTGGCTACCCATGTAGGAGGCATGTGTGAAGCATGTGACATGTGCATGACAGTGTGCCCCATGCCTCCTGGCTGCACCAGGGGTGTTCCCAACTGAAAGACCAGCCAACCCCAGCAACCTCCAGTGACATCACCATTTTACCTCTTGTGCTTGATCCTGTTTTCCCCCAAATCTGCCTTTACACAAGATGAGAACCCAGCAGTAAAGGAGTGAAAGTCAGAACCTGGTCTAGACCCGGTAGTAGTCTACATACCTGACCCTGTGGTAACCCTTGTGGTGCATATATTGAAGTTGCTCTTTGTTTCTAAAAGAGACCCCTTGAGATAAAAATTGGGTGTGGAATGACTGATCTAATAATATGAAAGTCAATTCATTGTTGATTGTAATTCTTCAAGGAGTATGAAGAAAAAGTCTTGCATGGAAGTTCTCTCTGGCTGTTACCGTCTGCTGGCTGCATCCTTTGCTCTCATTAAATGTCTGCATCTTCTTCCGTGTGGACTTCTGGGCTGTCACCTTTTTGCCATGGCTGTGTTTCAGAGGAGCCTGTCTCAGATCCAGACTTCAGGAATCCAAGAAATGTTACTATTTGATTTTCTGTTACTGAACTTAGTTCATAACAGTAACTATGTTTAGCATGTCTCAAATTGTAGAAACTTTTTTAAAATTAAATTTTGAATACAAACAATAGTATGATATAAAGAATAACAATGAAATGAGCATTTGAACACCCACCACCCAATATAAGGAAAAGAATGTTACCAAAAACTTTTTTTTTGAGACAGGGTCTCGCTATATAGTTCAGGCTGGGCTTAAACTCACTATGTAACCCAGGTCGACCTCAAACTGAGGGCAATCCTCCTGCCTCAGCCTCCTGAGTACTGGGATTACAGTTGTGCATCACCATGTCTGGCACCAAAAGCTCTTTTGCCCCCATGTTCCCTCTTATTCATGCCTTTTCCTCCTTGTGAAGAGAGAACTACTATTTTGAATTCTGTGTTTACCATTATTTTGTTTTTAAAGATTGTTTCACTAAACATGAATATAGTCCTGAATGTTCATTTTTGCAACTTTGAATTTTATAGAAATGGAATCTTTAAATTACTTGCTTAATTCCTATTGTTGTGGTGGTAGTAGTTAATTTTTCACTATTGTGTAATGCTTCCACTGAACAACTCTACAACCACAACTCCTTTGCTGAGCATTTGGGCATTTCTGTTTTGATTTTTGGTTTTCATTTATAAAACTTTTATTATATGATTTAGCTCTTTCAAATGTTTGCAGCATGTTGTTTAGATAAGTTACAATGACATCTGTGAAACTTAATGATTCAAAACTTGTGTAAGTTGAAATAACTGAGGCATTGGAGACATTACTGAGCTTTGTCCAAAAGTGCATTTATTCAAATGCCAGTTTGCTATTGAAGACTCATGCTTTTGTTCTGTTATACTTTTCTTAGTGAAAAGAAATTCTACCAGTTTTCCCCTACTGACACCCAAACAAAGAACAGTGCTTTTCATTGTACCTTGGTTATTCAGATTTTCTCTTCAGAAAGCACGTATCCAAGTCTTTTGCTCATTTTTCCATGGTGAATTTTTCATCCTGTACAAATCCTCCTTCCAGGTCACCATGCCTCCTGGATACCAGTCCTGCCTGGTTGAGGCAAGTGTTGGCTGTGATGTAGCACAGGGGAGGTTGTGGTGTGCAAGCAAGCAAGGGGCTCCAGGGGCAGGGACAGCAGGAAGGGGAACAGCTGGACACAGGGCACCAGGGCCCAGGTGCTTGGAAGGCTGCATGGTGGAGGGCGATGGCAGCCACGGAGAATTGGTGCCCTATGAGGATGAATCAGATGGGTAAACAGATGAAGGCCAAAGAAAACCACATTTTCTGCTGCTGAAGAAGGGTGTTACAAGAATGGAAAAGGAGAAAGATTACTATAATTCTCTGCAAAATGCTCCAAATCTCCCACTGTTCAAACACACTTATCCCACTGTTCTTGGCAGTGTGCCTTTAAAGCAATATTTTTAGTTTGGACACTCGCCATATCTTTTGATCACTCTTTGTGTATAGATAGACATAGAAATCAACATAGGTGGCAGTACGTGCTGCACATTCACACATGCACACAATGGAGCCTCCCAGCCTGTGTGCAGTGAGAGGCTGGGAGCGGTGACACCCAACAGCTTGGAGCACTGTCACCAGACAGAGTCTGAGGAAGTCCCTGAAGCAGACTTGCCCTGCCATGGGGCAGGTTGCAGGTTTGCTGACTCCCGTCACAGATGTGTCATTCAGAGGTGTAGGGGTTTATTCAGCAGAGGTCTAAAGGCACACAGCCAGAGAGTGCGCAGGGCTCAAGGGTGCTGAGCTGGGTGTGTTTATGTGATCACCAGGGGTCTAGAATGTGTGTTTCCATTGTCTACCAGGCTACCTTCCAGCTGTGTCTGAAACTGGGATCTGCTGCCTGATGAATGGTGGGCTTTCTCAAGGGTGGGGATCTGAAGGAGGGGCCCAAAGGTGTGGCCCAGAGTCCAGGGTGCAGGCTTACTGTCTTTGAGACCCTGCCAGGGTCTCCTGGTAGGGAAAAAGCCTTGAGTAACTTTTGTGTCCTGAAGCTGTGGTTTTTCTTAAGAGTACATTTCTTAAATTAAAACTGTCCTCATCTTTTTTCTATTTCTTCCATGCTACCTTGACACCTTACACCCAGATCTTCCCTTCATTCACCAAAATGAACCATGGCTCCTTGGAAAGATGACCAATACCAGGACCAGAACACGGAAGTAAATATTTGAACCTGGAAACATTTTCTTATGTCAGAGAAAACTGAAAGTAATGCCAGAGACACGTTAAAGGCACAAAGGAGATGGCTTGAAGAGGCTCCCACTGGCCAAATATGGATCAACTTGAGCACCAAAATAAACTATGGTAGCAACCGTTAAAATCCAGTGAATAAATTTGGTACCATGAATCTATACAGATGTAAATTATAAAAATGGGTAGGGGGCTGGTGAGATGGCTCAGCGGCATAAGCGCCTACCTGGCAAGCACGAGGGCCCAAGTTCGACTCCCGGAACCCACGTATGAAAAAAGGACTGGTGATATCGCTCAGCGGCACAGGCGTCTGCTGGCACGCGAGGTCCTGAGGTCGACCCCCCAGTACCCACAAAATAAATAAATAAATAAATAAATAAATAAATAAATAAATAAATAAAAATGGGCAAATACAATCTTTGTCAACATGTGAAAATTTTTTCAGAGTTTGATGAATCTTTCTATAAAACAGTAATTCATTACCCAAGAGGACAAGGCTGAAGAGTCCACCTTAATCAAGTGATCAAAGTGGACCTCAGTCACACAGATGGAAATCTTGCCTCTGACAGGAACAATGAGAAGGTTGCATCGCTGCTCCTGCCTCACCTGAGCCTCACCTGAACTCACCTGAGGAAGGGCAGACAGATGCCACACAAGGAGTGCCATGAGCTCTCTGGACCTTGAGCCTCGAGCCTCAAAAGTACCAAGGACACAAGAAAATGAGGAGACTGGCAGAGATGAAAGGGACTTTAGTGGACAATGCCACCAGAAACAGAGAAACAGAATAAAGAGGATTCACACAAACACCCTATCCTGTGTGTGTGTGTGTATGACAGAGAGACAGAGAGACAGAGAGAGATAGAGAGGGAGACAGACAGAGAGACAGAGGGAGAGAGACAGAGACAGAGACACAGAGAGGTTATAAGAAACAGGCTCAGTGATTATGGGTCTGGCGGGCACCCAGGAGAGCTCAAGGTGCAGGTAAAACACATCGTTGCTGGAAAGCCCATTGCTCCCTACTTGGACCTTTAACTGATTGACTGCTTTACCCCAAGTTCACCAATTCAACTGTTAATCTCATTCAAAAACACACTCCAAATTGGCACAAAAAATTAACTGCAGAGACATGACAAAGGAACTCATGCTTCTGAGCCCTGTTGCTATGCAGAATATTATGTGGGTACTTGTTGGAATATGGACGCAATGCACGAATATGAATGTTCATTGCCAGATGCTGGTGACTGCGTTGTAGCTATGGAGACAAGTGATCTTATTTGTAGGAAGTGCACACTGAATTGTTAGGGGTAGTGGGGCAGCAAGTTGGTAAAGTATACTTCAAATGCAACAAGAAAATAAGTTCTTTGAGTTAAACTTTCACTTTTCTCTGCAAGTTAGAGATCATTTCAAATTTTGACAAAACAAGAAGTGAAATTATGCTGGTTAAAAGTAGATGACTCCATGAAAAGGAACTAGAGCTCTTCTTAGAAGTGGCAGGTTCTAAAGCTAAAGCAGGAGAGGTACAAGATGAACCTAGGCAATCGTGCCAGCAGGCGAGAAGAGGACAGGAGCAGAAGGGAAAGTCAAGCCCACTGTGATGGTGGAGATGTCCAGCACAGCACAATAGTATTGGGCTATCACCCAAAGTACAAAGTAATATAGTATGCACACATCCATACTGATAAAATAAGTGATCAGGTAAATGAACAGAGGAGATGTTCTGTGCAGAATTCCAAGTCAGTTATCATGGACATTACAGACACTGTGTGTGCTTGTCAACTTGAACTTGGGAAGCCTGCACAGCTGGTAAAACATTAGTTCTGCTTCTATCTGTTTCCTGTTTCCAGGAAAGATTCATATCTGACTCAGTAGACAGGGTGAAGATCAGCCCTTGCTCGTCCGGGCAGGTACCACCCAACTCACTGAAGGCCTGGCCCAATGGAAAGGTTAAGGAATGAAGAATTTTTTCCTTCTGGAGGTGAGATGCCCATCTTCCCTCAGACATTAGAGCTCCTGGCTATGGTGCCTTTGGACAGGGCCTTGAGCTTGCAGACCGATGGTGCTGGGCACAGCCTCCATCGTCAGGCCAGTCCCCATCATACCCACTGCCCACTGGCTCTGTGCCTCTGGAGAACCCTGATACTATAGTAATTAATTGTGGATGTTGTTTTTTTTTTTTTTTTTTTTGTGGGTACCGGGGGGTCGACCTCAGGACCTCGCGCGCCAACAGGCACCCGTGCCACTGAGCGATATCAATGGCCCCTTTTTCGTATGTGGGTTCCGGGAGTCGAACTCGGGCCCTCGCGCTTGCAAGGCAGGCGCTTACGCCGCTGAGCCATCTCACCAGCCCATGTGGATGAGTTTTAAGTATAATGATATAGATTTTCCAGCCCTTCATAGTCTTTTCAGGTTTTAGCTTAAATGATTTGCTTTTCTCTTTCTCTCATGAGTATGTTAAGATAATAGAATTTGGCTAGAGCTCCTTAGGCTTCAGCACCTTGGCTTCCTAGCAGGCAAACCAAAGTCCAATGAAGCAGTGAAATGGAACTTAAGCCAATTCGCCCCCAGCCAAGAAGGTCCACATGATCACACTCAGGTGAGACTGACACCTCGCTGTAGCCAGTTAAGCACTTTCTTACTTCTACATTCAGCCTATGAAAGATCAGTGTCCAGGTGCTGATGGAGCTCTCTGAATGTCTTCTGAGTACAAACCATTGTATAAACCCCTTGTATAAATCATTCTTTGATCAGTTGAACTCTTACATTTTTCATATGCCTAGGTTTATCTTTTAACAGTTCAAATCTAAGTATGCCATGGCTGTGAGCAGCATCTGGCTTCTTATTCTTGTCCCTTTGTTGGAGATAGAACTGTTGTTGGTTTAACCATCATTCTTGGCCTGGTGCCCATCTCAGAGGGCTCCACCGACTCATTGGCCCTCTCTCAGCCATGTTTGCATCTGACTTTAGGAATTGTGCAAACTCCTGGATGCTGTTCCCTACTGCTCTGGGGACAGAAGTCTTGGGATCCTGACTCCAGCACTCTGTGGAACTGCACCATCTTGTCAATTCTGCAGCAGCCACATCAGCAGAAGCAACCTGTTGGGGTGCAGAGAAAGCAGGTACACTCCATTTTCTCCTAATCCTCCAATATTAGGCAACTCTAGACTCCCCTGCTGGTGTCAGCAGTGAGCATTCCAGCTAGGAGCTAGGCATCAACTCTGGCTGTTAGTACCCAAGATCCAAAACCTTTCAGTCCCCCTACTTTCTCTTCCAGGATAGTCAAACCTACGTGGAATCCACTGATTTCTCTTCTTAAGCAGTAACACAGGAAGCCCTGAGTTGCTGGTGTTGGGGGGAAAGGGGGTGGGACATTCCAGGACACTGAGTTGTTATCTACCCTAAAACTTCACAGTAACAACTTGCACAGCTCCCCACCCATCTCTTCCTGTGCTTCATACCTGCATTGTCACTATTGAGCTCAGCCTGAAGCTTACAGAGAAACCTCAGACTTCAATGGTCTGAAAATGAACGCACATCATCTTCTGTCCCCGACTGGAGATGCCATTATTACCTGTCCAGCTGCAAAAGATGCCTATGGGCGTTCTCAGTTCCGCCTTCCTGCCCCGCCTGCTCTCCCTGCCACCCATTTATTACACAACAGAAATTCTTTTCCTTCCCCCCGGAGTTATGACTTCCCTCCCTTCTTCCTGATGTCCACGGCTGATGTCAGTGCAACCAAAATTCTGGGTTTTGGCCCTGACTGGCGGTCTTTCCCATCTTCCCCATGCCCTTGGGACAGATGTCTGTGTGAAGGTGGTTTATTTTGAGCCACATTAGGATTGGAGGTCCCATTTGACCCAGCTATTCCCCTTCTGGGCATCTTCCCAGAAGAATTAAAAACATCGTACCACAGCGATATATGTGCACCCATGTTTATAGCAACACAATTTGTAATAGCTACATCGTGGAAACAACCCAAATGCCCATCACCCGAGGAATGGATAAAAAAGATGTGGTATTTTTATACAATGGAGTACTATTCAGCCATAAAGAAGGATAAACTGGAGACTTTTATAGGTAAATGGATGCAACTCGAGAAAATACAAACGAAGTAAACCAGACACACATTTGTAAACATCATATTGTCTCCCTAGTATGAAAATGCAATTTCACTGTGACTATTCCATTCCTTAGTATTTTATTTTTACCTTGCTTTTACATGGCTTAATCTTATACTGAGTAATGTTTCTCTCTGAAAGGTATTTGTACATTCTCTAATGCTTGAGTTTGTTAATACAGGAGAATGTTTACTTGTTGTCTTTAAAAAAAATAAATTAATTAATTTAAAAAAAAATAAAAAAAATGAAGTTTCCTGATGTACCTTTAAAAAAAATTTTTTTTTTGAGCCACATTCCCAGCAGGTGCACTGGGCTCAGTTCATCCTCACTTCCAAAGGCCAACTGTGCACATCTCCTGTCCAGCCACGCCTGGGTGATGCCACCTTGGTAATTTGAAATTAATTAGTGCGTGTGTCTACACTACAGAAACAGGCAAATGGTACAAATCCCAGCAATTATTTTTCCTGGAGTGCCAGTTATTAAACACTTATCAGTGTACAACTCATCCTAGAGACATGAATGAGGGCTGCAAAGAGTAAAACAGAGAGAGAGCGAAATCAGCACGATGGCCTTGAAGGGCTGAGAGTGGCCTGTGTTACTGTGTTAATTTGGGCCTTGGCCTCATGAAGGACCTGAAGGAGTCAGGCAGAATGTACTTCAGAACTGTCCTTTAAGGGGCAGGCATTACCTGCTAGTGTCCCTTTGCCGGATGGGGGCCTTCAGGGTGTGAACCCCTTCGCTGCCTGGCTCTGCGTATGTGTGGAGGGCTGAGCAGACTCCTGCATTGCTGTGAACCCAGGAGCAGGAGGTGAGGATGAACTGAAGAACCACAGCAAACTGTTCTGGTCACACACACACACCCACTGGCGGCTGCTCGGAGGACTAAGTAAAGTTGGCTGTGCACAAGGGATCTGACACGCTTTCAGGCCAGGTGCTCTGTCTAAGCTATCATGAGCCTTGGAGGTGGGAGTGGCTTTTGCTCCTGGCGGGAGGCAGGGTTGGTAGGATAAGTTCAGCGTCTGCTGCAGGAGCTGGATGCTGGGCTGTAATCAACCCACTCTTTCCTCCACACACCTGTTCTGAGTGTTACCACCCAAAGCTGAGTTGCTGCCTGGGGGTTTCCTCCCCAGGGGATGTGAATCGTTGCTTGTATTAAACTGCTTGGGCCCTGGCTGCTGTCACTGCCCATGCAAGTCGTCCATCGCTGGACACACCAGTGCTGAGATGTGCCCTGTGAGTCCTCTGAGCCTGACATGCACACTCCCCATCTTTCTGTGCAACCGCCCACATCCCTCATGGCAAGCGATGTCAACCCTTCATCTCCCTGCCTGTGTGAGCCAGCTTTGTATCACTGGGACGAATGCCCAGCATGATAACTTGTCAAAAGAAAAGCTTTCCTTTGAGCTGCAGTTTTGGAAGTCCCACTCCATGCTGGACCGACCCTGCTGCTTTGGGCCCATGGTGAATGGATGGCGAAGCAAATCCGCTCACCCCACAGGCAGGCAGTGAAAGGGCAGAAGAAGCAGGGGTTCCAGTCCCTTGAAAGGCACATGTCCCACGACCTGGAGATGCCCTAGACCCTGCCTAAATGCCCCAGCCCTCCAGTAGTGCCATGCTGGGCACCAAGCCCTTACCACACGGCCTCTGGGGGACACAGACCTACATGTGGCACTGCCTTTATTTGCCTGCTGGTCTGCTGGCAAAGAAACTCAATGTGCCCAAGTGGTGATCAGATCTTCTAGCAGAGTGGGGCCCTTGCTGTGTCATTCCCACCCCACACAGGAACTAGGATGCTAATCCAGGAGTGCCCAAGCATGAGGGCAGGAGACACAAACGCCAGAGAGGAGTCCCAGATGTTTGTGGGAAAAAGCGATCCTGTTTCCACTTTTGGGTCTTACATCTAGCTGCGCTACCAGGGATGGAAACCAGGGCTTGAGTGTGCTAGGCAAGTGTTCTGCCATTGAGCTACGCTCCAGCCTTTTTCGTGTTTTATTTTGATACAGTGTCTGCCTACATTGCCCAGGTTGTCCTCAGACTTGTGATCCTCCTGCCTCAGCCACCTGAGCATCTCAGGATGTAGGTGTGCGTCACCACACTCAGCATTCATGCCACTTTTGCAGTAACTGCCACAGTGTCTTACTAACCGTCTTGTAGCTTCTCCCCGAATGAGTCTGGGACTTCCTTGAATATAGGAATTGTGTGTGTTTATTTTACCTCTGGACACATAGTAATGGTCAATGGGATTATGTTAAATGAGCAAAAGAAGATATTTGTCAGCAATAGAGGAAATGTGATTATAACACTAATGTTTTTCCTCATAACATTTTGATATTTATGGATTTTATATTGTTCTCTTGTTACGGCAAAAATCACAAGATAGATTCACTCACAGGAAGACGAGATTCGAGAAACAAATGAATTCTTTAATTGATGCCGGCCAGGGACAGCAGAAGCTGACCCCGAGCTTTTGTGTCCTCTTCTTTAAATACACTTTTGGAGGTCTTACAAAGTCCTTGGTTGCCATGGAAACTGTAATTTTTACTATATCACCTCTCCGGAAAGTTTTCAAGGTTCTTTAAACATCTGGCCAATTAACACTGGGGATGGGGTAGCAGGTATCACCCGTGCTACTCCTTTCTTGTGGTTTTATGGCTGTAAGATAGTGGTAAGAAAACCCGTTTTGTTTGTGATAGCACCATCTGTTTCTCTTCTTTGAAGTTTATGGCTATGGAAAGGGCAGTAGGACTAAAGTTCAACTAAAGGTTTCTACCTATTAGTTAAATTCAGAGGTTAAGAAACTAAATGAAAATACTCTTGCCCTAATACTCTAATTGCACATGACTCAGTTCTATTATAGATAAGCGTATCTAAACCATTAATACTCTGAAATTCAAACCCTTTGAGCAGATACTAGTGTTTATTTTACCTCTCAAATATAAAATAAATTTACAAAGAACATTCGTTTTCAGTTATTAACTATTTTTTGAGCGATAAAATGAAAAGTACTGCAAGTACTCAGGGACCCACTTCTTCCCTACAATAGCAGCAGAAAGGATGTTTTGGAGGAGCTGAACCAGGAATTGAGGTGAGTAAGGATGAGCTAACAGATTTGAAACAAGGAAAGTGCTATTCTGCGTACTGAAAGGTAGTCTTCTCTTTCCCCCACTGAGTCTTAGTAATATCCAGTCTCTAACCACAAGCAGGAGATAGAGATAAAAACAGCCTCAGGAAAAACAAAGCCAGTAGACAAAAACCTTCAGGATAACATGAAAAAAAGAGCCAGCTGGTCACTTGATTGCCCCAAGATACAGATGACCAGCAGGCACTGTTCATCACATGACTTGGATATCTGTCATCTATGCACCTACCTAGTAGTGACAATGGAAAACATTGAAAATGGATTTCATGCTGGGCATGGTGGTGCACGCCTGTAATCCCAGCCTTGGGAGGCTGAGGCAAGAGGATCACCACAAGTTCAAGGCCAGCCTGGGCTACATAGTGAGAACTTGTCCCCCCCCCCAAAAAAGGAAAGTTTGCATATTATATAGAAATATGAAAACAAACCCCAGGAGCAACATAAAAGAATTGAAAATAATAAGATCTAAGGAGCAGATGAAGAAGATGAAGAAGACAAACGCTGCTGTTTGTCATGTGCCTTTTATGACTATGAGTTTTAAAGTTATGGACTAGTATTATTTTGATGAAGGTGATGTAATATACAGTTAGTGATAAGTCAGACTATTTCTTTTCAAGTAATAATTTGGAAAATGCATACATTAATTCAATTAAACATGAAGAAGAAAGGTTTATTTTGGCTCATAGCTTCGGAGAGTTCAGTTCACAGCCAGCTGGCCCCCAGACAGAGACACCATGGTACACGGACATGGCAGGAGAGAGTAGCTCACCCTGTGGCAGCCAAGAAGCAGAGGGAGAAGAGAAGAGGTGGGAATGAGAAGATAGCCTTCCAAGGCACACCCCAGTGACCACCTCCAAGCAGGCCCCACCTCCTAGCAGCCATGAACTCATCCATGGCTGAATCCACTGAAGAACGTAGCACCCCAAGATCCAATCACCTTCCCAAAGCCCCATCTCTGAACACATGAGGCTTTTGAGGGACATTTTAGATCTAAACCATAACAAAGAGGTCTTAAATAAATAAAAATAAATAACCAAATGTCGTGAGGAAAGCTCTAAGTTCACAAGCTTTGATAAAAACTTTTAACCATGAATGTTTAACATTCATCTTTCCACGGTGCCCTACATGACATGGCAGTGGGCACACAGTTCATCAGGTATCTTCAAAATCAGGACAACATCCCTGAAAAAATGTGTCTTGGTTACTTTTCTCTCATTGCTGGGACAAAATACCCGACACCCAAAATTAAGGAAGGAAAGGTTTATTTAGCTTACAGTTGGTGGAGGTTTCAGTCCATACTTGGCAGGCTCCAAGGCAGAGTGGCACATGGCAGAGGGCAACGGTTCATGGTGGAAGGCAGCAAAAGCAGCAAGAGCAAAAAGGGAGGAGCATGAGCGCAAGAGAGAGAGCAAGCCTCTTTCCCTCCCTTACATTACATGCAGGCTACCCGCCCCAGGATGGGTGTAGCACTCACGCCCATAATCCCAGCATTAGACCATGAATCAGTCATAAACTCTAGAAGCCCACCTCCATGACTGCATGAGGCTTTGGGGGGACATCTAGACACAAACCATAACATTCTGCCCCTGGCCTCCCAAAGACTCATGCACATTGCTGTATGCAAATAGCATTTAGTCCATCTCTAAGAGTTGCCGAAGTCCTAACAGTTTAAGCATTGCTCAAAAGTCCAAGTCCCAAGTCTCCTCTGAGATCTAAGGCAAACTCTTAGCTGTGAGCCACTCTACAAATGAAAAGAAACTTAAACACTTCCAAAATTCAATGGCACAAGATAGACATTACCATTCCAAAAGGTACAAACTGGGGAATACAAAGGATTGGGACCAAAGCAAGTTCAATATCCAGCAGGGTAAATATTAAGTCCTGTGGTTCCACGTGGACCATCTGAAGCAATCTGTGGTAAGTTGTGAGCTCCAAAGGGCTTGCGTGGCTCCACCCCTATGGCACTTCTGGTGGTTGTAGCACCCATGGCTTCTCTCTTACGCCTGCTTTGCTCCCTCTTTGCAGGTTTCCTCAGACAGTCCACGTTCCTGGCTTCTTCAAACTTCTGGGATCTCCACTGCATCTTTGGCTTCACACTCACAGCTTCACAAACTGCCTTCTCAGGGGTACCCTGCCTGGCCTCCCAGGCCTTCTTCTGAAATCTAGGTGGAAGCCTTCTTAACCTCAGAACTTTTGCATTCTGTATGCTCCTAAAACTAGTGCCACATGGATGATAACAAAGTCTGCTGCCAGCTGGAGCAGTAGCCAGGCTTTCTCTCTTGGCTCTAGGGGTTGAGTGCCTGGATCTCTGAGCACGCTGAACCTGATTCTGAGGAACAAATTCTCTATGCCGCTGCCATTTTGGAACCTGGTGCAGCTGTCGCCATTCTAGGACATAGTGTGGCTGCTGCTATTCTGGAACATGGTGCTGTGTGGCTTTCTCCTCAAAGCAGGGTCTCTCACTTTTGCAGTTTTGAGGCTGCAAAGGGTGGAGACTTGCTGCTTCTTTTGATGCTCTCAGGCCGTCTTTTATATTCTGCTGTTCCTTCTCAGCAATCGAGATCTCCTCAGCTCTATCTTTGCGGTCCACAGCTTTACTGGAGCTTCCTTTCTGGCCAAACTCACAACATTTTAAATCATTCTGCTGGGCTCTTTGCTCTTGATTCTCAACATAAATCTGGCTAAAGGCCCCCAACAATAGTCATGCCACTGCCTCAACATTGGACTGCCTTGAAATTTTTTCTGCTAGTTTACTTAGTCTGCTGCCATTAATCTTAATCTCAGGCAAAGTCTCTGGACATGAGCAAAATGCAGACAAACTTTTTGCCAAGCCATAACACACATGTTCTGGAGTCCAGCAGCCAGTGCAATCTTTCTTCCCAGCAGAAACCTCCCAAGCCCGGTTTTTACTGGCAGGATTTCTATCAGCCTTCTGGTGTCCCAAGCTCTGACCAGGATCTCCCATATGGAACAACCTAAGGCTTTCCAGCTCTACTCTTTCAGGCGACATCTCTGAACCTTCCCAAACTCTTCCCACAAGCCATTCCCAAAGGCTCTTGAACCACATGGGTGGGTATAGTCACAGCAACAACCCCACTCTTGGTACCAAATTCTGTCTTGGTTACTTTTCTCTCATTGCTGGGACAAAATACCCGACACCCAAAATTAAGAAAGGAAAGGTTTATTTAGCTTACAGTTGGTGGAGGTTTCAGTCCATACTTGGCAGGCTCCAAGGCAGAGTGGCACATGGCAGAGGGCAACGGTTCATGGTGGAAGGCAGCAAAAGCAGCAAGAGCAAAAAGGGAGGAGCATGAGCGCAAGAGAGAGAGAGCAAGCCTCTTTCCCTCCCTTATATTACATGCAGGCTACCCGCCCCAGGATGGGTGTAGCACTCACGCCCATAATCCCAGCATTAGACCATGAATCAGTCATGAACTCCAGAAGCCGCCTCCATGACTGCATGAGGCTTTGGGGGGACAGCGAGACACAAACCATAACAAGATGTAAAAGATAAAAACAAAACTACATTGTCAGCAATAATTTCAGAGCAAAATAATGTCTCAGCTATCTCTAAAGGTGTTCTGAGATAGTATTTGGAGATTTCAGTCAGAATCATTTTGTCTCCTAAAGCTATTCTGCAGTGCTCAAACTACTGGGTAATGATAGACACTGCCCACAAAGAAATAATGTAATTGAAGGGTTGAATGGATTTCTAAATTTAAGCCTTGCAAAGGAATCTCAAGCTGCCATTATGGGGGTCTAGCAGGGGAGAAATGGGGCTGTGATGATTTAATAGATTCAGGGAGGCTGAGTGAGTGTCCCATTGGCCCCGACAACCTGAACAAGATCTGGAGCGCCTGCGTCAACCTCAGGTGAGAAGGAGCACGGGGTGCACAGGCCAGGTGTGCTGACTGGAGGCAGGTACGTGGCAGCGCATGGGAGAGCAGAATGTGCAATGCTGTTTGGAAGGCTTCTCTTTTGGACTCTGAATAGCCAGTGAACTCAGCCTAGGAAAGACAGCGACTCACCACTATTGATACAAAGCAAGTGCCACCATGCACGGTGTGACCAGCCTCTCGGGAAGTGCTATTCAGAGTAGGAGAGAAACGTTGTTCCCCACTCTGTAGGAAGATCATCCTGCCCGTGTCCTCCTGGCCCTAGCTACAGCCTGCCTGGTGATCACCCCATCAGGGGAGGCTGTTTGCTCATGCTGAAGCCACTTAGGTGAAGGTACAGCAGGAGAATGAAGGTAAAGCACAGGAAAAGGAAGTGAGCACTTTACTGAGGACCAAGGCCTCCTTGGTAACCCTATAGGGCTTGTGATGAGAGGCATATGGTACTGCACAAAGGCCTTTTTAAGTGGGCACATCAAGGTTGTATATCTCTTTTCTTCCCAGTACCATGCTAGAGACTGATCCTAGGACCTCTACACTGAGCTTTACTCCCAGCCCTTTTTTGTACTTTTTGTTTTGAGACAAGGTTTCACTGAGTTACTATGATGTTGCCCAAGCTGGGATCAAACTTGTGATCCTCCTGTCTCAGCCTAGAGTGCCAGGATTACAAGTATGCACCACCACACCTGGTTTAGAATAAGTGTCTGTGGGGGTTACAGATAATTTTCTAGAAGAAATCAGTTTGGAATTTCTGATGATACTTGGAAATTATAAGTAAGCCAAGATTTGTTTTCTTTTTCAAAATGATGCTTGTTACCCAGTTGTTGTTCACCCATTCAAATGGCGTGTATCACTTCAGGAACAGTAATTCAGCTTTGAACACAGAGGAGGCTGAAGAGCTGAGTGCATGTGTGAAACCAGTGTGGTGTGTGCGCTATGTTTGTTCTCTCGTGCAAGCCCTGCATGTGTGCAGTCTGTGTGGTACGTGTGCATGTGTGTGCTTTCAGTCTGTAGTTTTTCTTTTGTTCTTCTTTCTGAGACAGGGTCTCACTGTGTTGCCCAGGCAGGAGCTTGGTCTCAGACTCCTGGGCTCCAGGGATCAGTCTCCTGAGTAGCCAGGCATAAGCTTGCACACCGTACCTGTGTGTGTTTACATGCGGAGCAGGCATCTTGCCTGAAACCCTGCAGAGGCAGTGGGTTTGAAGTTTGGGAGTCAAACGACTCACGGGCAAAAAAACATAATATACTTTATGTGTCAATTAAAATAGTCCCTCATTTGATTAAATGATGGAAACAAGGCATCCGGCCTCTTTTTAAGGACACTTAGACACTTTTAGCTTAAAAATCTCATTTCTTTTGGAAAACAACCAATGTACAATTCATATTTAGATAATTCGAAGTCAAACTCCACGTTTAGGTTTTTCTAAATCTCCCTGTCCTTTGGCCCAGGGCTGTGCCCTGAGTGCAGTTGGCAGACACCTCACTTCCTCCCAGTGAGGTGGGGAAACCTTGGGAACCTCCTCCTCCAGGCAGCCCATGTGGGACACCCACAACTGCTACCAGAGTAGGCTGCTGTCCCCCACCTCTTTACCCCCTCACCCACATTGTGCCTCTTTTGCTTCCCCAGCCTGGCTGGGGTGCTCTGGAAGGGAGTCCCTCCCAGTCTCCAGATGGAACTGGGGCCAGAGCCCCACTCCCACTTCCTCTGCTCCTTTTCAGCTCCTGCTTCCAAGCCAGGAAGGGATTTTATTGCCTTTCTGTGTGATAGGAACTTGCTATGACCTCGTGTCTTGCACCTTATGGTTTACATTACCCCCCCAACTGCATCACATCCAGATACTAAAAGAGACCTTTTGTGAGCTGTATACAGGACGAGGCCCTCCTCTGCTCTGATGGCCCTGTCCTTGGCCAGCAGGCCTGGTCTGTTTGTCCCACAGCCACCTTCAACCTACCCTGCCCAGTGCTGTGGCCTCCCCACCCCCTGGGAGGCCAGAGACCTGGGTGTGGGCCAGAAGGAGCTGTTTTATCCCTGCAGGCCCGGCTTCTACAGGGGAGCACAGTCTCCCCCACTCCTGTCCTGCTGATGTGGCTGAGTCTCTGGGAGACTTCACCACGCATCCCCTTGGTCTCTTATCTCTGCCACTTCCTGTGGATCCATTTACCTACGTTAGTTTTCCTCTGCTGAAATTCTTAAAATGGGTTGCTTTCCTGGTTAGAGCAGATGTAGATTTTAAAACTCTGTGTCCTGAAATTGACCTCAGAAGTTAAACAGCAATTCTTTTCATTCTTTGAGAAGGCAGTGGATGTTAAATCAGGGGGAAGTCACAAATAAAGAGGTACAAAAACCAAAAGTACACTCATACGTTTCAAATAATCTCCCTAACAAAGCATCAGAGTGCTATGTTTGTTGCATTGCATCTCAGTGGACCTACTGCTGCCCTATCTGGCCATGTGCATGGTCTCAGATGTCTCAGCAATCCTGAGGTCCTTCTGAGTCCCTGCACTGTCTGTTACTTGCCCTGGAATGTACCTCTTCCCATAGCAAGCCTCGCAACCCACTGGCCTTATTGAAGTAATGGCAGTATATGTTCCACACTGGCAAAAGTGTGGATGCGATAAAGAGTTACAGATGTCTGTGTGTAACAACTGGTAATGACCACTTTAGTGAACTTCCCACAGTAGACCCAGAGGTCACACAAATCAAATGCAGTATCCGGGAAGGTTGCATGACCGGGAAAGCGGATCCTGCATGTTACAATGGGGAACTGCAGGCTGTGGAGAATGGAAAGCTGGTGTCTTGCCTCTTGGAAGGTCTCTGCCCAGCCCCAGTTGGTTTGCTCATGCCAACAAGAACCCATCATTACGTGACCTTTTCCCAAATTTTTAAAGAGAAGCCAGAAATCTAGATTTCATGTGACAATCTCATGACCTGTAAAGTAATATCATTTAATTAAAAAAACATTTCTTTGAGACAGGGTCTCACTATGCAGTTCAGGCTGACCTTGAACTCACTATGTAGCCGAGGCTGGCCTCAAACTCACGGTGATCTTCCTGCCTCAGCTTCCCAAGGGCTAGGATTACAGGTGTACACCACCACCTCTGGCCCCTAAAAATTCAAAACATACTAAAAATTTAACAACATGTCTGCAGCTACAGAGGACCCTAAGTCACTGGTTTGGAACATCTGTCCTAACTGGACATTTTATATTGGAACAATACACATTGTGTGCTAAAGTAATTCTGCCTCAATTCAATAAAATTTGAGACTGATATTTTAGATGTGGTATATTTGGAATATTCTGATTTGTATGAAATATATACTCTTTAATGTAAGCCAGTTTTACTTTTTTTTTTTTTGTGGGTACCAGGGGTCGAACTCAGGACCTCGTGCTTATGAGCAGGTGCTTGTGCCGCTGAGCTAGCTCTCTGGCCCCAGTTTTACTTTTTAAGTAGCCAAAAAAATAACATAGATATGTTTTGTAATCTGAGAAAAAGTATGGACAATTAATTATTCACTTTGACCATCCAATGCATGCCTGTCGTAACATTCTTATTGTTGTGTCCTACTTCACAGTCATGGCTTGTTTCCTTCTATAAACGGTGCCAGCAACTTCCTGTTTACCTGGGTCCGAAACTCTAGGTGCATCTTATCTTGGAGCAGCTAATAGGTGTCTAATGCAATGCTGTGCACTCAAAGGTAAACAAAATCCCTGCCCTCAAGGAACTCCCATTCTCTTCTTTCTAGCAGGAAGGAGGGCTGTGGCTGAGAGAGCAGGCAGCCCAGGTGGTTCATTAATTGCTACAGTGAAGAAATCTCCAGGGATACCTCCAGCACTGACTAAATTAATTGTAATCTCTGATCTTCAGATTTAAAGCAGTTAGCTCTAAACTCCGTCTCAAATCTTACCTCCACCAAGAAAACTGTGTCACGTGTTCTGCCTGTTTTATGCAGCACTGCCCTTTACCTTGGCCTATCAAAAGACAACTTGAGCTTCAAAACTCCCCCAAAATCTAAAAATCTGCTAATTTTTGGAGTTATTTTTTCTGTGTAGTTTCCATGCATCTTGTGCATATGTTACATTTACATTCAGCTTTGAGGCTGGGAGTAATGGCACATGCTTATAGTTCCAGCTACTCAGGAAGCTGAGGCAGGAGGATTATGGGCCCAGGAGTTCAGGACTAGCCCAGGCAAACTTGTGAGACCCTATCTTTAAAAAATCTACCTACTGTTATACTGCTTGAAATGTTTGAGTTCCTGTCTTATCCCTACTAGACTATAAGACATTTATGGCCTTATCTGCACCTCATATTAGATCACTAGGCACTCAGTTTGTAAGAGTTTCTGTCTTGAGTTGGTGAGAAGATACATTTCCATCTAGTGGTAAATTGAAAAACTGCGTGCAACTCTGGCCTTGCCTAAAAATCCTGCTGTAGAACTGGAAGTGATAACAATTTAAGAAAAAAAATTCCTTGTTAATGCTACTGATTACTCTAATTCTAACTAATTTTCGAGAAGGTACTATTACTTTTCTAACAGACATAAATCCTTCTTATAGCATTTGTGATCAAAACACTAAGAAGTTTCACTGGATTATAAAAGAATACTGTAACTAGATCTCAGGTCCTTGTTTTGGGGCAATGAAGTTTGAAGCCAACAAAATAGCAAGTGGTGAGGAATGGCTAAATGTGTGTTTATTAGAAAGAGTAAAAGAGAAACTCTCTGCTAGTCGGAGAGGGGTGTCTTGTAAGGTGGACACCATAGATGTTTAGATCTATTGGGTTTTTTTTGTGTGGGTACCGGGGGTCGACCTCAGGACCTCGCGTGCCAGCTGGCGCCCGTGCCGCTGAGCGATGTCACCGACCCATTTTCCGTATGTGGGTCCCGGGAGTCCAACTCGGGCCCTCACGCTTGCCAGGCAGGCGCTTATGCCGCTGAGCCATCTCACTGGCCCGGTAGCCAGCTATTGAGTTTGCAGTGACCTCTACTGGTCAACTCCCAAACAGCTAGTCCCTAGTGTGGTATCTCTTAGATTATGGAACTTTTAGAGGGATGACCTCATGACAGGAAAACAGGACCATCCTCTTCCTATGAAAGATAAATCGTGTAAGCAAATGGCTTTAGGTTGAGAAACTTTCGTCCAATGAGGCTAGGAGGGTGTGCGGCATGCCTAATGGGAGATTCTGGCAGTTCTTTTTTCCCTGATAAAGGTAATGACAACTGCTCTCCTTACTAAGGGCATGTAAGAGCAACTTGAACTACAGAAGCCATACCCATGACCATGAGGTGATAGGAAAGCAAAGCTGAAGACGATGGAATAAAACACAGAAAAACAGAATCTGGTCCTTGTAAACAAGTCATCCAGTGAACCACTTGACCATTCTACCTCCAAAACTTTGAGACAGGGTTTTGCTATGCTGTCCTAACTCATCTTAAAACACCTGGGCTCAAGTGACGCTCCTGCTTCAGCCTCCGAAGTAGCTGGTACTACAAGCATGTGCCAAAGTACCTGTCTCCAAAATACACACCAAGCTAAAAAGTTTTCTTACAGCCAAAACTGTTAGGCTATTCCTAGCAAATGACTATACCTCAGGTGTTACACAGTATCCCCCCTACCCCAGCACTTACTGGTTTATCATGTCCCTGGTTCCTGCTTTCCTTTTTATGCTTGCCTGCTCTTGTATATAATTTCTGCTATTCTCATTTCCATGTCACTGAGGACCCTAATATACTTAAAGCCACACCCAGATAGTCACTTTCATCTTGAGAGGTTACTGATTTGTCTTAAGACTAGTTTCATTTTTAAGTGCTGTAGAATTTGGTTTGCAGGCTCAGCTTGTGTGGGAGTCTTCTTGCTTTTACCCACAGTCCTTCTCAATCTTCACTTACTCAAATGACTCTTCTTTTTGTAGTTGCTTCCATCTCTTGTCCCAACTCAGGGCTCTAGTCCTGTGGTGACAGTGGGGTACCACAGACCTACAAAGATCATACACAATTGACCAGGGTGTTTGACTCAGAACATGTCTTATGTGTTAGCCCTGGGCACTGGTTGCTGCTGATATGCAACTTCAAGAGTAAGCAAATTCCATCCCAGATCCTGGTTTCACTACTTCGCAGAAGCTGAAATTTCTGGCTTTTCCAGCCTGTGTCTACACCAATAGCCCCACTTCTAGCTTAAAAGTTCAGTATACTTTTCATTTTGTATTGCTGGTTCATGAAAATGCCTATACTGCACTGGAACAAAGCTGGACTTTTACATTTTCTATTATTTTTCTCTTCAATGCTGCAGACACACAGCTAGATATTCCGAAAACCAAATATTATACAAAAACAATTTTTTGGCACGTGCACCATTGGTAATAAATTCTAAGTGAACAGGAAAGTTCCAATAAATGAAATAAGATCTATGTGCTCTAGATTAATAGCGGATTAGAAGGGCCGGTGAGATGGCTCAGCGGCATAAGCGCCTGCCAGGCAAGTGCGAAGTCCTGAGTTCGACCCCCGGTACACACACACACACACACACACACACACACACACACACACACACAACCAAAAAAGCAGATTAGCAGCACTGTTCTACCTTCATGCTGATTTTAACTCCAGATTTCACACAATCAAAAGAGGTATGGCGTTGGGTCTATTTATAAAATGGTATATTGCCTATATAAAACAATCCATAAATCACCTTAAAATCCAGCCAGTTTAATATAAAATGTTTTTAATTGTTTTTGAAAACATTTAAAAAACAATTTTGAGCACTTTTAATAAAAAAGAGAACTGAAATGCTACTGCAATATTCAACTACTGTAGTTTCAGCAGGTACAACAGACAAAACACTGGGGAGATCTGACTTTTTGCACTAAATGAAAACATGAAACAGGGCTTGTTTTTGTCATTTAGGGTGTAGTAAAGCACATTGCAGAATAAGACTATTATTTGAACCTCAGATGCACTGCACAAAAAACACTTTCCTTCTTTTCAGTTCAAAAGTCAGTGCTTATTGCAATTATATGCAAAATAATTTACTTCATGAAGTCTTATCATGATAAACAGTATGCAAAATGTTTTAAACATCAGAACAATGAAAATATCTGAGAAAAGAACATACTTGACAACAACTAAGCAGAGTTAGTAAACATAAAAAAGTAAATAACTTGTGAATAACTATGCTTAACACAACCAGTTTCAATACAGCCAAGAAAAAAAAAGTGGTTACAGGAATACCTAGTACTGTACAAGATAAGTCAGTAACACTCATGCACATTTGTGATCATGTATTAACATGGTGAAGCAAACTAAATTCTTCCTGCTGTAATATTCTCATGTAAGAGAATAAGAAATAGAAATATCTCATTGAGATCAATGCACATTGCTACATAAGACAATTGTTATCTGTCACTTTGATGACATTTTGTCTTTTCATAATGAAACACATTTAAAAAGTTTAATCTGTGGACTGTACTGGTTGCATTTATCCTAAGAGATGTGCCTACCACAGGTTCAACAAATTTAGTGCAATATATGAACCCCAGAAAGTTTGTTGGACGAATTCAACCAAATTTAAAGAGTTTGCTGCAATGCTGTACAGGAGGTTAAAAGTCCTCTGGTCTTGATATTTTTATCAAAAAAGATTTCCATTATTTATATGTTAGTAGGAAGCTAATAGTGTGAACAAAGGATTAGAATAGCCTCAAAATCTTTTCAGAGTATCTCATATAGAAAGGCTCCCATCATTTGTTAAAAGAAATCACACAGTTTTTGGGTATTGCATACTTTGGTGTGCAGTAGTGCTGTCTCAATGTACAGTGAAGAAATAACATCAAGGAAAAAAAATCCCTAACAGATCACTAAATCAAGAAAACAAACACAAATGCAAATAAGCTAGGACGTATTAATATATAAGTCTCTGAGCCAACCCTAGCACCATTTATTTATCAAAATGTTAATACCCTAACTTTCAAATTTATTGAGCAACGAAACCCTTATTAAATTAAACCCTTCATTACATACGTTAAGTATTCATTGATCATAGTCTTCTGAATGGTTTAGAAATTAAAGTAAAGCTTAGCTGGTCTAAGGTAGCACAGCAAATAGTTTAATGTTAGCTTTAAAAGTTTAATGTTAATTTTAAAATCTCTGAAAGTGATCTTGAAACTCATTTAAATGGAGCTGGCAACTACTGAGTAGACGTGTGTCAACATGAAATTCATAAACATTATTCATAAAACAAAATGGGAGCCATAGAGAAACATTTTAAAACAAATCCTGAGTACTTTACAATTTTTTATCACAATAAATAAATTATTAAGCATGTAATAAAACATTCCTCTTCTTCAAGTACTATTATTATCACCTTTAACAGAGATATACAGATTTGTGGCTTCAGACCGTAGGTGGTGAAATGTTTTCTGCTCAGGTTTTAATGTTACCTCCTGCCTGCCTGTTTTTCATAAAGATCCCATGATCAAACTGCACAACTATATTCAGGAGGAGCAAAGGAGTCAGTCACTGAACTGAGGAGGAAAAAAACTGATTACTAATGGTGTGTCACAGTGAAAAAATTTCAAAATAAACCTTATACAGAATTCTATTTAATACAGAAATGCAGCCATTGTGGTAAAACTAAGAAAATGTTTTCCTTCTAACGCCCCATCTCAACTAACAAATAAGACATCAGTTTTCTAAAATGTATTTATTCTATTAAATTACAGTATGTGGAGTTAAATGTATGTCTATGTATGGGTTAGCTCCACATTTAAATTAAATGTTTTAAAATCAGACTAACACAAAGTCACAAATATAAATGGCTACTAGTTTTTCCTCTTAAAATTTTAGTGCAGCTTTAAGTATTTCCTTAATACTTAATTTTTCCATTATTCTCTCCTATTTAAGCCCTTCATTGTGAGGGTAAATGGTACTGAAGCCCTAGAAAGTCCTACAGAGATTTTTCATCCCACAGTAGCTCTATGCTTCAAGCCTAAATATTTATAATAACCTGAATATTATCCCTGTTTTAAGGAAGACCTTCGTGCCTACAGTTCACCTTAGCTATGATTTCATATCTAAACATAATGCCAACAACAGAACAGCCCCCACCTAAAACTGATGGTTTCTTCTATATTCTGGGCAGATCAAATGAAGAATTGAAATAAACGTACACAAAGATCTAGACTGCTTTTGTAAAAGGTAGATGGTGGATTCTTTACTAGCAAACAATGTGATTAAATGGGGAACATTATAAAATTTAAAACCTAATACTTGTTCTACAGCCTACTGTCTTCAGAAACTTGTTAAGAACTGAGGCAAGTCTAACCATTTCCTACTGAAGAAGAAACCACTTCTGCAGCAAACGCTTTTAAAATGTCACAATTAATAGTAAGTGTTTCTGCTGCGGGAGGCACTTCCATTAAGACAAATACAATACATATGTCTTTAGATACAGTGTGCTACGTTATAAAACACAACTTAACCCAACATTTCAACAGTAGGATGGTCCTTGCTTTCTATCCATTCAAAACCTGATGAAGTCATAGAGTTCATGGATTCACTGCAAATTTGTTGAAATAATGGGTCATTCTTTAATTCTTCCAGTGTAGCTTCATCATCTTGTCCCTGCTGACGCCCTGGATCAAACAGTAGATTTGGGTCTAAGGTGTTCAAATCATTGATACTGCCTGAGAGGTCAGACGCCAACCTGATATCGCTAGAGAAATCAGATGCAGTATTGGTGAGATCAGATGCTACCTGACCTACCAGCTGCTGGCTGGTTTGCAGACTGTCTCCGCTCAACAGGTCTTTAACAGTGTTACTGAAATCTAATTGTTGCTCTCCAATTTCAGATTGTGCTTGATTATCTCCAGGAGAAAAACTGATCTGATCGGTGCTATTACTTTTGGTGAGGTAAGATGGTGTTTGAAATTCATAAACAGAAGTGCTGGAATCAATCATATTCTGTGAGTTGGCACTAGGAAAAACAGTGGAAGTTTCCAAAATCTGTGTGAGATTCATCCGGGCCGTGTAATTGGAGGGCAGGTTGTTCATTCCCAAACCTCTCACTGCATCGTCATTGTCAGAATCAAGTTTACTCAACAAAACATTGGTAATTTTTTTACTGTTTGTTTGCTTTTGAAGAGCATTTGGAAAGGCTGTCTGCATCATGACTGTCAATGGAACAGACTGACTTCTTTGAGCTATGTTGTTGGCACATGCATCTGTGTGAACATTTGTGAAAACATGGACTTCCGGGGCTACTGGACTTCCAAAGGGGGTCATATTAGATCGTGGGATATTAGATACTGGATAGAGGGTGCTTCCACTAAGGTTCCGTTGGCGATGGACAGCAGGGCTCACACTCCGGCACCTGAAGTTGCTGCTGGCAGATGAGTTAGTTCCTTTATTATCAAGAGGGGCGGGCACTGCAAACCCTTCCTGTTTGTTGTTGTTATTTACAGTGGCACCTTGATGCTGTACAGGAGAGACAGGAGTCAAACGACCAAAATGAGTGTCATGATGTCTGGATTGAGACTGGTAAGACTGTCCAGGCACAGCAAAAGCATGAGGTTTCCTGAAACGGTCTTCCACCAGTTCCTGGTAGCTTGGGAGAATGCCGTGGCCAGAAACTGATGAACTACCAACTCCACTATACCCATTATTCATCCATTCGAGCTTGGTTTTATCAGGGTGTGTGGCCATAGGTCTTTGCATTGGTTTCACAGGACTGCTTGAGACAATGCTGGCATCGTGGTATGCCATACTGGAGCTTATTGGGGTGAATGCAAATGGATTCCTGCACTCAACAGGGCTGGGAGGGACACTACTGCTGCAGTTTGAATGCGGAGTACCAATGGGTGTGTGTCGGCTACTTCCTAAAGCACTATCCACAGGTGTGGTCTGGGCAAGCCTGGAGCAAGGGCTCTCCTGTGATAGACTCTGAGAACCAGCAATCATTTCAGATGTTGGGGTTGGAGTTGGTGTTGGGGTTGGGGTAGGAGTGGGTGTGGGTGTGGGTGTATGGATTGGAGTGCTGTTGCTATGGATTGGATGATAGAAGTGGGTGCTGGAGGCAAGAGAAGACAGTGCAGCCCCTGGAGTCACTGACTGACTCTGAAGAGCCGTTCCCAAACAGTTACTGTAAGAATGGGAACTGTTCATGGACATTTGCTGTTCCATAAGCACCAGCTCTTCCACAATACTGTCTTGTGTGAGTTCATCATCAAAAGGAAAGTAGCTTTCGTTTGTCTGGGAAACAGAAGGCTCAAACTCCTTCAGTTCAGACTGCAGAGGTAACTGATCTGAAGACCGTGCTTGTATTTGATTCAGAGAAGGTTCTTGTATCTGGCCATGGAGCTGCTGGCTGTATGTGTCCTGTGGTATTCCTTCTAATTCCCAAACAGACTTCTCTAAATCGTTGATATCAGGGTGCTCTGGAATTGCCATAACACTGATATCCTGCTGTTGTTCACAGCTGGCAGATATAAATTCAGAATCCTTAGTGACTTGTTGCCATTCATTTGGATGAAAGCTGATGTCTGATTTTGCATCATTCTCCATGAGAAAGATACTCCCTTCAAGTTTTACCTTTGTATCAGGAGATGATGATGGTGTTTGCCGTTCCAAAGCTGAATCACTGGTAATAAGAGCAGAATTCAAGGGCTGATTTTCCGCTGTGTGTGAACTGAGACTAACTCTGTGAGGAATCTGAGCACCTGCTGCTGAACGTTCTGTTTTCCCTGAATGTGGAACCTTCTGGTCCTTCTTAACACTGCCTGGTTTCTGACCTTCTATTGTAACTGTGGGAAGCTGTTGCACAATTGGTTTCTTCACAGGAGGCACCTGGGACTCTTGTAATGTAGAAGACAGTCGTTTTCTTGGACTTCTAGTGCATAATTTAGGGTCTTTATTTATTGAGTCACCATTAGATGGTGAACTGGTGCTGGTGAAAGTTAAGTTCTGAGTATCAACTGAGGGCACAACAGTGCTCTGGTTACTGCCTGATGTGCCTGGCAGAACTTCATTACAGCGACTTTTACATTTTGTCCGCTGGTCACAGACCTTAGTTGCTTTTACTTCAATGACACCTTCATTTGAAGGTTTCTGCACTGCTTCATCTGTGTTATTTTTCTGCCCCAAAAGGATACTAGGTGTTGTTTGGGGAGCTTTAGCTCCGTCAGGGTTTTCTTGGCACTGTATAGGATGCTCGTCAGATGGTGTTTCAGGCTCCATTTTAATTTCTACAGCAGATGTCCCTCTAGTGCTGCTGGTCTTGGGCCCGGGAGACTGAAGAGAAACAACAGAACCGTTCTTGATCTGTGGAACACTCCTTGATTCTTCTGCTGTCCCTGGAGCACTGCTAACTGAAGCAGTGTGTTTAAGAGGGGCATTACTGTTGCTGGGCGTGAGGGAGATGGTTGTCATTTTCACCACATTTAGAGAGCTCATGTGTGAGGCGGGCACCATGGCAGTCTTGATGGGACTGCTGGTAAAGAGGACAGTGGTGGGGGAGCGGATGGTGAGGGCACTGGTGTTGGCTGGCTTGGGTAAGATCTGAGGGTAGCGGTGTCGGGCAGAGCGGTCCCCACCAGGGCTGGCTGGGATGTTCTGAGGAGTCTTTGGTGCCTGCTTCACAGACTGCATGTGCTGTGTGACCACCTGCACATTGAGAGGAAGAACTTTGCCATCAGAAGAATTCATTGGACTTGGTGAAGTTACCAACTGCCTGGTCCGCTGGACCTGTGAAAAGGTAGATAAAAAAACCATCAGATTTTACCAGTCTAGGATACACATGTTAATCTGTACACCTTTAAAGTATTAAAATACTTATTAAATGTCAATGTTAAAAAGAAACAAGATCGTATGTTGGAAAAGAATTCTTTTAGACCAGGTCCTATGCAATCAGATACATAAATATTAGAAATGTAAACACACAATACAGTTACAAAAACCCAGTAATATCTAAGAACATTAAGATACTTTTCAGTTAACATGACAAAAACTTCATACTTGTGAGGAATACTTGGTGAAATAATGATTTAAGGAAGTTATAGGAAGAGGAAATAAAATCCTAAGATATAAAGTATCTACCAGTCTGTGCTAAGAAGTTAACTTACTGAAAGGGAGTCAGTCTTATAAATAGGTCTACCCTGGACTTGAGTTATTGAACCACTGTGGATAAAAGATCCCAGACAGAACTGCTGCCTACAGTAAGTCTGCTCTACAGTAAACAGTATGATCACTAGGTATTTCATGTTTTAATATGCTAATACAATGATGCTAATGATAATGATACAAACAAGAAAAGATAAAATGTCCCTTTAGGGGACAGGGACATAGCTCAGCAGTACAGCACCTGCCCGGCAAGCTCAAAGTCCTGAGTTTGATTCCCATCAAAAAAAAAAAAAAAAAAAAAAAAATCCCCTTAATCATGTTGTAATAATAACATAAAGTATCAGCTTACTTTAGCAGGGTGCACTCTCACTTTAAAAGCCCCTTCACTATAACCTCCATTGTGTGAGATAGGAAAAAAGGACATTAGTAACTTCTGTTTGTAGATAAGGAAACAACTAAGAATGGCTAAGGGACTTGCCCAATGTCCTACTCCCACACCCAGCAAGCCACAAAGATAGGTTTACCGTATCATCCTTATATGGTATATTACAAGTTTTTCCATCCAAATATTAAGAACATTTAAACCAAAAAGTCTACATTATATTTTCTTGGCTCAGTAAGGGATAAAACAACATTGAAGATGAGTTATCCTTACATAAAGCCCTGACTAGTGGTAAGCATACTACATATCCATATATATCTGTATATATCTATGTATCTATCTATATCTACCTATCTATATACCTGTATATCTATCTATCTATATCTTGGATATTTATACCTTCACCTATCCTTGTTTTATAGCTGTCTTTGTAATCAACAACATTTATTCTTTTTTTTTTTTTTTTTTTGTGGGTACCGGGGGTCGACCTCAGGACCTCGCGCACCAGCAGGCGCCCGTGCCGCTGAGCGATATCACCGGCCCCTTTTTCGTATGTGGGTTCCGGGAGTAGAACTCGGGCCCTCGCACTTGCCGGGCAGGCGCTGACGCCGCTGAGCCATCTCACCAGCCCAACAACATTTATTCTGAATAAAAGATGACTTGGAACTTTGTGGTCACCAAGCCAGTTTATGATGGTATCTACACATCTACCTGCCTCCTTCTCAACTGGCACTTTTAAACGATTGATCTCCCCAGTAAGGCCAAACACTATTTAATAAAATTACCGGAATGGGACTAGGGACAGCTGCTACAACGATACCAATAGGCTGAGGAGAAAGGATTGCAGGATTTCCATTAGGAAGATTAGTCACTCCATTGGTTGTAGCGCCTTCCGATTTTTTTGCTGAGGACTCTCCTGGCAAAGGAGACTGTAGTTTCTGTTCCTGCTGCTTTTTTTGGATTTTCCGCTGCAATTGCTGTTTAGCATCAATAGGAGATGGCAAAGTCTTCACTTGAGGCTGAAAGGAATTACTTTCAGCTGTAGGTATAAAAGCAGAAGGCGGGGTAATTCCTGTAATTCCTGAAAATGAGCAGAAGGAAAATATAAATATCCTTCTTTAGAGAAAGCAGTCATAACTTGATTTCTTTAAATATGAAGCCTGGACAAAACAACCAAAACAGCAATTTTTAACTCACAATTTCTGTATAAAGCCTTATTAGACTTCCAATTTATAAACATTTGTCAATATGGTTTTGACATGTTACAATATAGTCCAGCTCAGTTCAGATAAATCGACAATAAAGTACCTACGTCATAAACATGCAGAAAAAAAGATCATTGTTCCATTTTATCAGATGTCAGTAAATTTTCCTATCCTCATCTGTAAGTATAGTAAGATTCATGCACTTTTGTGATTTTAACATTCAGCCCAGAAGGAACACTCGATCTGTGGAAACCACTCCATATCTTAGAAAACGTATGTGTGGGGAAAACAATTTTTTTCATTCCTACCAGAAATTCATAAAATAGGCAACACTATTTTAATTGCTATTATGTGATTATTTCAGTATGATCTGGAGAAATTAAGCAGAATTTCTTAGAATAATGTTAAGATACTCTGAAAATTGTCATGAAGTTAATTTTTTAAAAAGAGTAGTAAGACAAACAATAAGAAAAGGAATAAAATCCAGTAAGATATAAATTTTAGGAATAATTATGTAATCAAATTGGTTTTTTAAAAAGCTCACTTAGGGATTGGCATTAAGTGGAAAGTAAGTTGTGGCTAGTGAAAGCAGCGGTGAGGAGAAAGTGGAGGAAACCGCTACCCTGCAAGTACACCTGCCTTCTGTCCCCAGTCCCGTTTCTGCTTCTCATCATGCTAGGTAATGGCAACAACTTGATGGGAATTGGGGAGGGAGGACTAGGAAAAAGAGAAAGAAAAAACTGTAAGTCTCTCCCACATACTCACTGCTCAGTATCCACCATTTTTTGGCTGTTTTTCTTTTGTGTGTGTTACTGGGGAATGAACCCAAGGCCTTTGCTAAGTAACTAAGGTGCCTAGGCTGGGCTTCAATTAGGAATGCTCCTGCTTCAGCCTCTGAGTGCTGGGATAACAGGCACGTGGCTCTCTTTTTAAAAAATTACTTAAGTACCACTATTTTTCTCTTCATGTCCAGTCGCACTGTCTCCTGGCTCCAGGCTCAGCTCAACTTCTCACCACCTGCACCCCAGAGAACCCTGGCTCCCAGCTTTGATGTCTGATTCCTCCTGCCAGCATTTCTGGCAGCAATGAGTTCCAGGCAGCTGACTTACAAAAAGGACATTTGTAACACAACCTGTTCTCAATATGGAGACTAGAGTGTATTTTAAAACACCAAATTTGCCTTCAAAGAATGATAATTTGCAATCAAGTGTAGTTTTAAAAAATATAGTAAGGGATGAGAACAAAATTTCAAGAGATTTAATAAATGTTCTGAATGATAATACAATTGATAAAATGTTTAGTCATTCTGGTAACTGCTTTCAAAAAGGGAATACACCTGTTTATATAATTTAGTAGTTTTTTTTTTTTTTTTTTTTTTTTTTTTTTTTTTTTTGTGGGTACCGGGGGGACGACCTCAGGACCTCACGCGCCAACAGGCACCCGTGCCTCTGAGCGATATCACCGGCCCCTTTTTCGTATGTGGGTTCCGGGAGTCGAACTCGGGCCTTCGCGCTTGCAAGGCAGGCGCTTAAGCCGCTGAGCCGTCTCACCGGCCCTAATTTAGTAGTTTTGATTAAAAAAATTTACACTTACACCTTAAAAATTTATTCTATTCATTCAACATCTGAGTCAGATTTGTGAATGAGCTGGGAAACAAGAGATGGATACATTCCTTTTTCCCATGATTCCCAAATCCTCAATCTGCTGAAGTACCCTTCCTGGGGTCAGCAGGGAGTGAGAGAAAGAGAATAAAGTAAGTTGCAGGATCTATACCTTTTACAGCCTTATTCTGCCAGAATATAAGACTGCAGTATGACACAACTGAGTGAATCTGGGCTTTGGAGGCAGATAGGAATCGAATCCTGGTTCCCTACTTACCTACCCATGGACAAGCAACTTAACTTCCCTGAGTCTGTTTCCTGACCTGAAAACAGACTAAATATCACCTAACTACAAGGACTGTTGGGCGAATTAAATGAGGTAACGTGTATGAGCTGCCTGGCTACATTCAGGCTGACCAAGCACTCTCTTGCTTATAAGTGAACAGACAGATTTAGGTCAAACACAGTTTACATGCAGACAGAAAAATTCACACTGGCTCTTTAAGACATTATTTTGCTGAAACTGATCCTCAACCACAGTACAAGAAGACAGATTACACAAAATGGATCCCCCAGATATGGTAATTCTGGCCATAGATCTATTGCAGATTTAAAATTATTTAGATTTCACACTTGTAAGAATCATTTAGAAAACATGTTTCATGGTAATGCACTTTTCAGATTCTAGGATAAGGCAATTTATTCATCCTTCTTTAGGTTTATAAGGTGTGACTGAAATAAAACATAAATTTCCATTTGAACTTCAGATAGCTACTAATTTAGAAGGAAGCCATTTATTCCAACAATGCTGGTAATTCCTGAAACTGTCAGTTCCAAAATTTTTCTTTGAATTAAAAATCTCATGTTATTACATGTTTTAAAAATATCCTCATGGTACTTTATAGTCATGTTTCACAGTTTATTTTTTGTGAGACAAGTAACTAGTCTCTATGTCCAAAGGTCATTTTATTCATAAACTTAGTTTCTGGGACAGGAATTTAGTATGTAATTTTAAAATTTTAATCTTATTTTACTTCTAATATTTCATTCACTAATTTAGGTACATATATTTAAATACAGTACATATACATACATTTTTAAAACTTAAAAATAGCAATGGAAAAATTAATAGAACATCAGCAGGGGAATCCAAATAGTTTTAAATTCTTGCATAGCAGTACACAAAATTGTAGCACTAAGCTCTATAATGATAGGGTTATTGTTCTCATTCTGTTGGCATAACAAACCAATCTGAATTTAGTGTAAGGTAGAATAAGAACAACTCATTAAGTACTATAAGATGGAGATCTCTGGCCAAATTCCTATTTTGTTACAACTCAATAGAGGCTGGAGTTAGGAACAAGGAGTTTCAGCTTAACAGTGACTTTGTACCTGCTGATGCTGCCGCCATTACAGTTAGAGCTGCTACTGACTTGGTGCCTATGTAGTGACTTTTTACCAGGAAGCGGGCTAATTCCAAGACTGTGTCAAATGGCTGGCTTAGCACTTTCTGGGCCCACTCACACACAAGACGGCAAGCAGAAGAGATAACTTCCTCATCAATATTTTGAAGCTGCCCAGAAGGTTCAACTCCTTCCAACTAAACAAAAGAAAATGGAAAAGTTAACTTTTTTTTTCTTTTCCAATCAGATTTCACTGGCACATTTTAGGTATATATAATGATCACATTCATCACAGAGAATATGTGCCTGTACATGACATAACTTGTTTTCTTTTCCCCCATTCCCTTACCCTCCCCTTCAAATCCTCCTCTCCTCCCCATTTACAAAAGCTTTGTTTCCATTTTTTCCTTCTTTTCTCATTTGGAAAAGTTAACTTTAAAAAGAAATTTCAGAGAAATTAAATTCAAGCACATATAAGATACATGTTGTTAATTACGGAGAGAAATGTGTCTCAAATCCTTCTAGAAGCTTTTTTAACATCAGTAAAACAAACTATATTAATAGCTGTATTTTCTCTTCTGAAAACATTTTTTAAGTGGAACAAAGGGTTTTTTTTTATTAGTATATGTTTGTGATACATAATAATTACACTCATCTTGGGGAACATTGCATCTTGATCATTCTTACTCCCCCATTCATGAGAAATAAATCAGGAAAACAATCCTATTCACAATAGCTTAAAATGTATTAACTGCCTAGGAATTAACCAAGAAAGTAAAGACCTCTGTAATGAAAACTATAGTGCTCTGGAAAAAAAAAAAAAAAAGAGGTCAAAGAGGATATTAGAAAATGGAAAGCCATCCCCTGTTCTTGGATAAGCAGACAAATACTGTCATAATGGCTATAATATCAAAAATGATAACACATATTTAATGCAATTCTAATTAAAATTTTCTTACACAAATTACATATCTACAAATAAGTAGCTTTAGGTCTCTTCTCTCAAATTTCATGTTGATGTAGCTCATTTACATGAATGTCTTTAAGCCAATGTATAACTTTTCTGCTTGTTTACTTTATAAAAGGCACAGTTCTTGCTTCCTGGTTTTATCCAAATGACTTTACAGGATGCATTTCAATTTTAATAGAAAGTTACAATTGTACATATTGAAAATAAATGGTAGAATTCTTACCCCATCTCCAGTTTTATGAAAGTCAAGATTGGGCAGTGTTGGCATATGAACAAAAGCTTTTTTTCTTAGTCCACTGTAGCAATACGTAATAAATAGTTAAGGTCTAAAGTGCTCTAAATTAATGGACTGCCTTCACAGATAGGACTTGAAAAGTAACCATATATGAAATGAGAATAAAATTAGCATGCGAAAACATCTACTTTCTGAATTCTTCAGTCCAATAACCTTAGTATTAGAAACTCAGGACACCTACTCTTTTGAAACAGGAATAATCTTAAAGAATGTTATTATTGTCTTAAATGAAACATTCTCATTTGTTACAAATGTTATGAATAAATGTTCCTAATACACCGGGCCAGCCACCAGTAACAGGTCAGAAGGAAAGGAATAGCCAGATGGAAACTTGGCATGAGGAAGGGAAACTTTAGTTCAGGCACTGGGACAAAAGCAACTCTTAAGAGTGTCACAAGAGCTTTAACCTTTTCATTTCTCTTTTTCCATGAAACAGATAGGATTATCACCTATAATATGCCCAAGACACATCAAGACATTTTTGTTTGTGTTTAGGAAACAATGAGAGGTTATGCAAGTGGCTAAAGAACACCTGGAAATATCTGAGAAAAGCAGCCTTCCTCCTTCCCCTTCCTCTCATATTCTCCACAATAGCTAATTTTATGCTTTCAAAAAAGCCGAGAGCTAAGCAGAAAGAAAATGAAGACACTTCTAATGGATCCTCTATTTTACAATCTTCTTTTAAGAGTAGAAACAATCTTAATAAATCCTTAATTTTCATTTCCTTACTTCTGTTTGTCCCTAAGTACTGCTCTATCACAAAAAAAGACCTTTTTTATGCCTTTGCTTTAATTCTAATACAGGCTTCAAGTTGCTGGCTGAGAAATAAAGTAACCCTAGCTTTTCAGTGCAAATTTCACAAGAAATTTTCTGAATATTGTATTATTATTAGTTTTTTAACCAAGGAGATCTCTGTTACTAAATTAGAAGAAGGGAAGAAGCTAACATCATCCTCTACTTTTATTTATATAGTTTTACAACTACTGAAAACATGGAGTATCTTACTAATTCTTATTATTACTGCAAAGTAGATCAGACCATTAGTAACACTTTACAGTGACAGAGAAAGGTAAAGTCTATCACAGTCCTAATAAATACAAGATTCTTTCTCAGTTTGGTAATAGCTGGGTAAGTAAGATTTGCAATTATTCTACTAAGTACTATTTATATTTGTTGATTAAATTTATTTCTAAATATAGTTGCCAGCTGAACTACAATAGCAAATGTTCTATAGTAAGTAAGATCTTGAAGAGATTAATAGTAACATTACGGTAAAGGATATTTAGATTTGCCTCTAGTGCCCAAACGACGCGCCTTCATGTTTGGAAAGACATTTTTCATGATCTTTCCAAAGTCAGCAGCACTTAATGGATGGTAACCAAGATTGTCACAATAGCTCCTGCAAAAGAAAACAGGACCAATTTAGAAACGTGATAGAATTCAGCCTTACCTAGGATTGTGCTACTTCAATACAATTTGAATCCTCTGATGAAGTGAAGCAATGGATCTTCAAGTTATTCACCACAATTGACAGGATCATCACTCTTTGGAGATGTGTTAAGTCAGATTTGGTTAGCTGGTTTCACTGTCAAGGTATATGGTATTGCTTTCAATAGCATTCAAGAAATTTACAATATGCTAATGTTGGTACAAAGTTTTTCAACGCATGCTCTAAAATGAGCATATCCAGCAGAGCTATTAAAGTTTCCACATACGATATTGGGTCACAAACCAGGATAATTTCTAATACAAGCACTATGCATGTTGGACACTTTTGATATCATTACTAGATGTTATAAATTTAGAAATATAATACGTTAGAACTAAAAGGGACCTTAGAGATCATCTGCACCAATACTCTCATTTTTCTGATAAGGTTAAAAGCCAGAGCACAGAGAAAGAGGTTCTGGAGGTCTACTGTTCTCCCCTCCTTCTCCTACTCTATCTTTAATTTTGTAAAAGTTTAGGATTAGAAATGAATACAGAAGTTGTATAGTTCAATTTCTTGCCAGATATAGAAATGGTCCTACTCTTAGGTCATGGATTGTTCCAAGGGCAGCTCTATGTTGTGAGGTAGCCCACTCAAACCGCAGGGATGCTAGCTCTTAAAGAAAAGAATTCTGTTATGAGAGGCTCTTTTCTGCTAGGAAGGTTGAGATATTCGATGATTCTGTTTTATATGTAACTTATGAGTCTTCAAAGGATAAGTACTCATAATTTTGAAACCAGTGCTTGACCACAAGCCATAGGTCATTCCAGGCCATGTGGAGCTCTTGGTTAGTTTACATCTCATTTCCCAAATAAGATATGGTATCAATTAACACCTAACTCAGTGTCAGATTACATTTATGCAACACTCAACACAGGGACACTAACACTCCATTGTCATTATTAAAAAGAATTATTTTCTCTTGCTCTCTATTTAAAATTATAGTTTTAAGATTGAAAATAAGCTCAATATTCAATATAACCATGAAAGTCACTCAAAATCCGTGGTAGCAATACAATCTTTAGTGCTTATTCATACCATTTATAAATTAAACATATAAATTTAAGTTAAATATTATTTAATAGTACAAAATAAAAACAAAACACAAAGAACACTGATGGTAAACTATAGCTATGTGATACTGAACCATAGCTGACATTTTTGAGTGCTTTTAAGTGTTACTTCATATAATCTCCCCACAACTTGAGGCAGGTATTTTTATTAAATATATTTTATAGATGAGAAACCTACATATAGAAGTGTATCAGGAAAGGATTTGGTTTAATCTAATTCATTTATCTTACTGATGAGATACTTTAAGAATACTGAATGCTTGGCATACAACCAAAATTACATTATCAATTTTTTCCTAATATTTATAAAGAGAAGAGTTTATTAAGAATTATAATTTTTCAGCTGGGAATGATGGCCCATGCCTATAATCCCAGTACCTTAGGAAGCTGCGGCAGAAGAATCGTAAATTCAAGTCCATTCTGGGTAACTTAGTGAGACCCTGACTCTAAAAATAGAAAAAAAAAAAGCTGGGAATGTAGCTCAGTGAGAAGGTCCTTAGGCTCAATCCCCAGTAGCAAAACAACACAAAAACAAAACAAAAACTATTAAAAACCCTCTTCTTACCTAGACCTGCACTATTATTTTAGTGAGTCTTGGTATTCATGTATGTCAATAATTAAAGGACTTTAGGAACATCCTGAATACACAGTAGAATTATATTCCCTTTAAAGTACAAATCAAATAATACATTTGCTAGATAACCTGGAAGACAAATGAGATAAAAGAAGTATGGCCAACAATACAATTAGCCCAAGTCACTGAAAGAATCATCACTGAATTCCTTTCACTTTTTAAAGGTGTTACTAGATCCCGAGACTCTGCAAAGACAATTCTTTGAAAGTGCCGGACCTTGACCATAAAAACTTCTTTTTCATATTATTCCCTGTTCTTGATACACAGCTGAGGCAAAGTTAAAGTGCACTGGGTGCTGGCATTTGGCAGGAAAACTTGAGGACAGCACAGAAGTGATGGTTTGGTATCCCAGGGGTAGCCTGGCTGGAAAAAGACTACGCTGGGTCTAAACTGGGTGCAGTGGCACATGTCTGTAATTTCAGCATTCTGGGAGGATGAGGCAGGAGTACTGCAAATTTGAGGGCTGCCTGGTTAACTCAGTGACTTAGTGAGACCCTGTTTCCAAATAAAAAATAAGGGCTGGGATGTAGCTCACTGAAAAGGCCCTGGGTTTGATCTCCAGTACTACAAAAACAGAACAAAATAAGGAGGCATAACTCTGTTGGTTACTTATTCCAACTTCTAGTTCAGGCCCTGATGAGAAATTTAGATTTGCTAGTACTATATTAAGCCAAGCTTAAACTAGGATCAAAATCACAAGTATAATCCACCTACTGTAATACTCATTTTTGTGGTAATCATACGATGAATAATATAGCTGAAAGTCTGCTTTGTTTGATATCAACAAAATTAATTTAAAGCAGAGTTAATCATGTATACATATTAGGCAAGTGCTGTACCACTGAGTCACATACTTATCCCCCTTCTTAAACAGGTCCTTCCTTTTAGTTGGCCACTCCTTCCCATCGTTTTAGTTAGTAATCCTATGAAAAGATTTATCCATTGTCAAGGATCTTTTTCTGAAGGATATGGACCTTATCCTAAAATTTATAAATTACTAATATAAACTTTAGGGATAGTCATCTGATAAATCCTCAACATTTTAAAAGTGAAATCTGTGTCCTTAATTCCATTAGAAAGTAAAGTATAAAAGAAAGACTTGTTTACTCACTATTGCCAATAAAAGAACTATTTAATGACTATTCTTTGGTAAGTCTGGCTTGTTTTTTAAGCAAAGTTAGAGAAATACACACATACCTATATTAATATGATAAAAATGTTGACCACATGCATGTAGCACAAGCTTATTTATACACTTTATTTTCATTTCTGGATTGTCTCAGTTCTTTTTAAAATTAACGACATACACAATGTCCAGATTATGTGAGTATAAACATTAACCACCTACAAATTAAGAATTAACAAGATACCGAAGGAGGACTTGACCCAATGAATTGCACAGTAAAGACTTCCTCTACAAGGAACAAATCCACTGTGAAAAGCCTTGTCTTTAGGGAGATGAGGTGGGGATAAAAGTTGTCAAAGACCATTTTAGCTGAGTGTCTTAAATTTGTGGCTGCTGAAGACAATGGATAATACTTGAGGCAAACAAGAAACTAACTGGGAAGCATAAAGAAAAGCTGGGGAAAAAGGATATCTGGAGATGCTTTGGATAAGTTGAGCATACTCCTGGGAACCCAGAAAGCCATACACATGCAAAGGGCTGTGGGCAGGCTCCTGAGAAGGCACTATGGTCTCACCTTTAGCTAAATTTGAGGCCTCCGGAAAGCAGGAAGTGAAGACTAAGGAAGAGTACTGAACTGTTAAGACTGAGGGTTAATGCTGTACCCCAATACACACAGAGCCCGTGGGCAAAGACTGGGAGATGTACTGGTTCCAGATACTTAAGGAAATCGGTACCTAATGATAAGCTGAGTAGAGACTCCTGCAGCCACACAAAACAAAGAACACAAACCTTGTAATTCAGAAAAGGGACAAACAATTACTACAATGACCAGCAATACCCTGAGCAGGGAATCGAATTAGATTTCTAGAGTACCTCATTACCTAATTTTAAATGTCCACTCTGCAACAAAGAATTTATGATATGCAAAGAAACAAGTCATATATCTTGGCTCTTAACACAGGAAACAAAGTAATCATTAGTAGCTGTGCTCTAGAAGTGCAGATGTTAGACTTGCTACACACTTCAAACCAGCTGTTTAAAATATGTTCAAAGAGCTAAAGGAAATCATGTCTCACTAAACAGAAAATGTCAACAGAGAGAAATGTACATGAATAAAAATTTCATATAATAATGAATATGTGATTCTGGAGTTGAAAAGTATAGAAACTGGAAAATAATTCAACAGAGGGTCTCAACAACAAATATGAGTAGACAGAAAAAATCAGCAAATGTGAAGATAAGGTCGATGTGATAAAGTCATCTGAAGAACAGAAACAAAAAAGAATAAAGAAACAGAGCCTTAAAGATCTGTGAGATACTATCAAATACCAAAATATACATAATAAAGAGAACAGAGAAAGGCCTGCAGGAGGAATATCAAAGAAGCAAGAGCTAAAAATGTCCTAAATATAATAAAACATTAAATTATATATCCAAAAAGCGTAACACACAAGTAATAAAACTCAGAGACACACAATCATAATCAAACAGCTGAACACCAAAGACAAAGAGAACAGCTTGAAAAAAGAGAAAGACTCATCATGTACAAAGTCACAGCTTATTTCTCGTAAGAAAATACCGAGGCTAGAAGGCAGTGAGATGACAAATAGTGCTGAAAGACTACCAAGCATGAATTTTGTGCTCAGCAAAACAAACTGTCCTTTAAAAGTAAGGGAGACTCGAGATATTCCCAGATAAACAAGTAATTAGAGTTCAACACTAGCAGATCTGTGTTACATAGCGTGTGCGCATGCATGTACGCACGCACACACACACACACACAAAATGCTGGCAAGGATGTAGAGAAAAAGGAACTCATACTTTCTCGGTGGGAATGTATATTAATAAAGACAATGTGAAGAATAGCCTGATGGTTCCTAAAATAATTAAAAATGTATGTTCCATGTGATTCAGCTATGTTAGCAGTGGCCAAGATATGGAATCAGCCTAGGTGTCCATCGACAGAAGAATGGATAAAGAAAATGTGTTTTATATATACAGATTTTATTAATTTTGTTTAATAATGTTTTATATATATAATAATATTTAACCATTAAAAAAAAAAGAAATAGTAAAGGCAGTCATTCAGGCCTAAATGAAGAAACACTAGATAGGAACTCAAAATTTACTGATAAAGGTAACTTCATTGGTGAAGATAAAATAGAGTGTTTTCTTTGGGGGATGGTGTGTAAATGATATTCTCCTATCAAAACTGACAGACGACTACATAAAACACCAATTAAAAACCTACGCAGCTGGGCGTGGTGGTGCGCACCGGTAATCACAACACTTGGGAGGCGAAGGCAGCGGGACGGAGGCCAGCCTGGACACACGAGGGGCTCAAAGCCAGCCTGAACTGCATAGCGAGACCCTGTCTCAGAAAACACCACAAAAACTGCCACCACCACCACCACCACCACAACAAACACCAAAACAAAAAACAAGAGAAAAGCAACTATGCAGATCGATACACAATATGTAAAGATGTAGGAGTTTTTTTTTTTTTTTTTTTTTTGGTGGGTACCGGGGGTCGACCTCAGGACCTTGCACGTCAGCAGGCGCCCGTGCCGCTGAGCGATATCATCGGCCCTTTTTTCGTATGTGGGTTCCGGAGTGGAACTCAGGACCTCGCGCTTGCCAGGCAGGCGCTTATGCCGCTGAGCTATCTCACTGGCCCAGGAGTTTTTGTATACTTGTGAAATGTGCTACTAATCAAAACTAGTTTTTTAAAATAAATTATGATGTTAATAGTAACATCTGGGACAACCATTAAAATAATTAAAATATATATATATATATAATAAAAGAAAAAGCATGAAAATAACTCAGTAGAAAATATCTATTTAATACAAAAGAAGGAAATAATGTAAAGAAGAACAGCAACAAAAAAGACAAGGCATGTAGAAAAAAATAGTAAAATGGCAGTTACAATTTACGTCTAAATGTAAATGCATTAAACACTTCAACCAGAGCTAGGTATTGGCAGAACAGATTTAATGTAAATGTGATCAAACTATTACATACATACTATATTAATTTTAAATTCAAAGACACAAGTAGGTTGAAAGTAAAAGAATAGAAAAAGAAAAACATGCACATAGTAACTGAAAGAACTGGAGTAGCTACGCTAATAACAAAAACAAAACTTTAACACAGAAATTATTAATAGAGACAAATATATTATTTCATGTGGCCAAATCATCAAAAGCTAAAATACAGTGGTACCTCAGTTCGCAAACTTAATTTGCTCTATGATTTTGGAAAAGATGGCCACATTTGTGTTTGTGTAGGAAAGATGGCCATAGTTGTGTTTGTCTCCCACTGCAGAATTTGCAAACAAAAGGCCGGTGATATAGCTCAGCAGCATAAGTGCCTGCCTGGCAAGCGCGAGGTCCTGAGTTCGACTCCCAGTACCCACATTAAAAAAAAAAAAAAAAAAAAAAAAAAGAATTTGCAAACAAAACCAAAATTTTGTCAAACACTTCTGTTTGTGAACCAAACTGTTTGCAAACAAAAGTGGTCCTGAACTGAGGTACCACTATAACCTTGCATGCACCAAACAACAGAGCCCCAAAATACATAAAACAAAACATACAAATTAAATTAAAGGGAGAAATAAGACAGTAATAGTTGGAGACTTCACTGTCTCATCTTTAACTATGGATAGAACTATGCAAAAGATCAATAAGGACACAGATGACATGAACCATGCTATAAATCAAGCAGACCTAACACACACCTACAGAACACTCTACTATGTAATATGTATATTCCATAGCAGAATATACAAGTGCATATGGAACATTTTCCAGAATAAATATTTTAAGGTATGGAACCAGTCTCAGTAAATTGAAAAGAACTAAAAATCATACGAAGTATTTTCTCTGACCATAACTGAATGAAATTAAAAATCACCAATTCAAGTGGAAATTCACAAATATGTGGACACCAAATGATAAATTCTAACTGATCAATGGGTCAATGAAGAAATCACAAGAGAAATTAAAAAATAATTAGAGGTAAAATGAAAAGACAATACACTAAAACTTGAGGAATGTAGGGAAAGCAATTCTTAGTAGAACATTTATAGCTACTTATTCCAGTATTAGAAAAGACCTCAAATTAACAACCTAATCCTCCATTTCAAAAAAGTTGAGAGAAAGCTAAACCCAAAACAGAAAGAAGAAAATGATGTAGAGTAGGGAAAAATGAAATAGGCAATAGAAAAACACTAGAAAAAAATTAGCTCAAAAGTTGGTTCTTTGAAATGATCAACAAAACTGAAGAGGGCAGGAAGAAATAAACAAGGAACATTACTACTGAAGTTACTGAATAAAAGCACTGTAAAGTAATACAAAAAACTATATGCCATCAAATTAGATAATCTATGTGAAATGGACAAAATTCCAGAAATAACTTAACAAAATGGATTAAAAAAGAAATAGACAATCTGATCTATAATAGAGTAACTGAATTAGTGAGTTGAAAGTACCTACAAAGAAACTCTAGCTCAGATGGCTTCACTGGTAAATTCTACCAAGCTCTTAAAAATACCTCACAAACAACTTTCATAAAACTCACTATATAAGGCCAGCACTACCTTGATAACAAAATGAGACAAAGACATGACAAGAAAACAACAGAACAATATTCTTTATGCATACTAATACAAAAATCCTTAGCAAAACACGGACAAATGCAATCTAGCATGTACATAATGGATTATAAACAATGACTCAGTGTGATGCATCGCAGAAATGAAAAATAAGTACATAAAAACAATAATATATCGACAGGTGTGGTTGTGCATGCCTGTAATCCCAGCACTTAGGAGGCTGAGGCAGGAGGATCACTTTGAGTTCAAGGCCAGCATGAACTACACAGTGAGACCCTGTCTCAAAATATAAATATATTATCCACTTTAATTGCATAAAGAAAATCATCTCAGGGGCAGAATGAACATCTAACAAACTGGTAATAGAATGAAAATTCCTCAACTTGATAAATGTACAAATAACATCATACTGAAAGGTTTTCCCTTCAGATCAGGCAAAAGACGGTGTTTGTCCACACTCACTATTTCTACTCAACATCGTACTGGAGTCTACTGAGAGCAAGTAGGCAAAAAATGATATAAGACATTCAGATTAGAAAGGAAGATATAAAATTACTTCTATTTTCAGATAACAAGATTTTCTTTATAGAAAATCCTAAGAAATGAACTAAAAAACTATTATTAGTGCTAATAAGCTAGTTTGGCAAAATTGCACGATATAGATTCAGCATTCAAAAATCAGTCTTGCTCCTTTACACTAGCACAATTTAAAACAATACAAATTCCACTTATCATCAAAAAGAATAAAATATTTAGTAACGAATTTAATAAAAAACAGTGTAAGATGCGTACATAAAAATTACAAAATCACTGAATGAAATTAAAGATAATATATGTATATGGAAAGATCACCCATGTTCATGAATTGAAATACACGATATTGTAATGATGGCAATAATCCCAAACTGACCTAAGATTCAATGCAATCCTTATAAAAATCTCTACTACTTGCCTTACAGAAACTGATAAACGGATGCTAAAATCCACACAGAAATTTATGCAACTCAGAAGACTTAAAATAATTTTGAAGAATGAAGGTGGAAGACTCACATTCCTCAATTTAAAATTCTAACACAAAGCCAGAGTAATCAAGGTAATATAGCACTGCCATAAAGATATACAGAGCAATGAAACAGAATTTTAAGTTCATCTATGGTCAACAGAGGTCCTTCAAAGGTGCTAAGACCACTGAATACGGAAGAAGTAGTCTTTTCAACAAACATTACTAGAACAATGGGATATCCATGTGAAGAAGAATGAATCTGGGCACCTGCCTCACACTATATACCAAAATTAAAATACAAAGATCCATATGTATGAGCTAAACCTATAAAACCCATGAAGGAAACACAGTGTCAATCTGCATCAGCCAACAGTCTCTTACATATGACACCCCAAAGTAAATGCAAACAAAGAAAAATAAACAGAATTTCATCAAAATTAAAAACTTGTTTATCAGAAGACACTAGCAAGTGAAGATAGCTCACAGAACGGGAGAAAATATTTACAAATCACAACGTATCTAGTAAGGATCTAATATCCTGAATATATAAAGAACACATAACTAAACAATAAAACAAAAGTAGGCAAAGAATTTGAAAAATATTTTTTTCTTCAAAGAAAACATACAAATGGCCAATACATGCATGAAAGGATGCCCAGCATCATAAATCATCAGAGAAATCTAAATCAAAACCATGATCTACTACTTCACTTGTACCAGAATGGCTATAATGAAGACAAGAGATAAGGACTGGGGAAGATGCAGAGACACTGCAATCCTCTTAGATGTTCACTGGTAGAAATATGAATGGTGTAGTCATTTAAAAAAACAATTTGGCAATTCTTCAAGAAGTTAAACAGAAGTTCCTCATGAGCCAGCAATTCCACTTCTTGTTACATGCCCACGACAGCTGAAAATGTACATCCACACAAACACTTACAGACGATGTTCATAGTAATACTCATTATAACCAAAACCTGGATGGACCAAATTTTTCAACTGAGGTAGGGATAAACAGAATGTAGTACTGGCTAAGCATGCCTTACCTGAAATGCTTGTGACCAGAAATGTTTCCGATTTCAGATTTTTTTACATGTTGGAATATTTGCAGGGACTTTTTAAGTTGCGCATCCTTAATGCAAAAATCTAAAGACCCAAATTCTCCAAAATCTGAAACTTTTTGAGCATTATGCCAGAGCTCAACAGTTTTGAATTTTGGAGAGTTCTGGACTAGTTTAGGAATGTTCAACCTATATACTCATACAATGAAATACACTAGTTGGCTGGAAAAATGAGTAGTAGATATATGCCACAACACAGAAGAGGCTTTAAAATGTAGTTTAGGAGAGGAAACTAGACAGAATAGTCCATATAATGTAAGATTTCATTTGTATGAAATGTTCAGAACAAGCAAATTCAGAGACAAACGACAGATTATTTGTTAGACTCTGGAGGAAGGAAATAGTGACTGCTTTGGATACGGGGTTTGGGGGAGATGAGAACATTCCGGAATCAGTGTTTCCGCTGCCTCAACCTTGTAAATATTTTTAAAATCCACTGAATTATACAATTAAAAATGGTGAATCTGACTATAACTCTCAATGAAATACAGTAATTGTGATTTTTGCTACTGCATAAATCTGAATCACAAGCATTAAGATGGAGGAGGAGAAGTGATTAATTTGCTGGTATATGGGTCTAGCAAATCACACTTGCATCTAATCACGGTTTAAAGGTCCTCAAATCATTCAGATCTGTGTAGTCTCCCCGCAAAATAATTTTTTTCTATGTTAAATGTAACTCCAAGTCGGACAACAGATGGTTAAAAGAAAACAGCTCTGTTAGATCTGGGCATGGTGACATACCTGTAATTTCAGCACTCGGGAAGGTTGAGGCATAGGTTGGGAAGAAAGTCTCTAGGAAAACAGGAAATAAGAACAGGAAGGACTCCCAACAGAATATAAGATATAGCACTGTAAATATTACAATGGAGCATTTGGATAGAACTCAGGACACACAGATACATAAATACAGCATAAGTATATATTTTTCTTGAGACATGGCTCTATAGGTCAATCTGTATTTTTCTCCTTTTTGAGACATGGGTCTCACTATTTTGCCCAGGTAACTCACAATCCTCCCACCTCGGTGGCTGGGATGACTATCTGCCACTGCACACAGGTAGGATACAGAAAAGTTTTTAAATGAAAAGGCAATTATTAACACAAAAGCTTTACGAGAAATACAATCTTGATGAACTACTATTGCAATGAGTAATACCTATCACTTTGATGTCAACACTCATTATTGATTTAATTAAAATAGTGATATGACCATATTGAGATACTGGGGTAGGCAAGTGTATGTGGGATGTATGAGAAAATAGAAATTCATTTAAGTAATTTAATGATAATTAATACTAAAGAACCAGAATTATAAGCATATTTGTTAGAAACAATTTAATGCCCACCAGAACAATTAAAAGTAACATCTGGAGAGCAAGACTGGCAAACGGGGAACAGTTTTACCGCCCCCCCCAACAACTTTACCATTTGCATTTTAAAACATGTGCATGGGGCTGGTGAGATGGCTCAGCGGCTTAAGCGCCTGCCTGGCAAGCGCGAGGGCCCGAGTTCGACTCCCGGATCCCACATACGAAAAAGGGGCCGGTGATATCGCTCAGTGGCACGGGCGCCTGCTGGCGCGTGAGGTCCTGAGGTCGACCCCCCGGTACCCACAAAAAAAAAACAAAAAAACATGTGCATGTATTTTGGGGGGTGGGCAAGAGAAAAACCCAAATTGAAATAAAAAAGAGGGTTCCTGACAACAGCTGTCAGAAGAGAGACAGATCAAACAGTAGGAATATAAATCTCATGGGAGTGGGATGGACTTTTGACAGAATCTAATGGGAAAGTTGAAGAAGAAAAAAAATACTTCAGATGGGAAAACAACTAACTAGACTGAAAACTTCTTACGGACAGATATTTTGTAGTCATGGTTTGATACCTTACCAATAGAAGCTTAATCAATATTGCTTGAATGAGTGCTGAATGCTGGCAAATATTTCAACAGTATGTGAAGACCATTCATTCACAAAAATTAATAATGTAAGGAAAACAAGAAACAGGATAAACTAGAATAGGTCATACTTAATGTTTTAAAGTTGTAGAATATCTTAGTATCTGTAAGCAAATATCCATCATTATTGTGGTTTTAAAAAGAAAAGATCAAAAGTAACAATGAAAATAGATTAAGTGGACTATATGAAAATTAAAAACTGTGCATCAAATAATTGAATCAACAGAATGAAAATGACTTTTACTTTTCATGGCTGAATAGGTTTTTCATCCCACAGAATGAGAAAAGTCTTCAAATCATGTGATAAAAGGTCAACATCTAGAATACATAAAGAACACATAACTCAACAACATAAACAACCCCATTTTGAAAATGGGCAAAAGAAATAAATAACATTTCTCCAAGTAAGACATACCAATGTCCAATGAACACATGAAATATCATTAATTCAATACCATTAATCTTTCTGGAAATGTACATCAAAACACAATGACATTAAGATACTACCTCATACCCAAAAGGATGGCTACTAGCCAGAAAAAAAATGTGTTGTTAAAAATGGAGAATTATAATTCTTGTACACTGAGAGCAGCAACGTAAAACAGTGATAAAATATATAAAATTTACTCTCTAAAACCGTTTTGATATATGATTCAATTGCATTAAGTACACTGACCCTGTTTTGCTACTATCAATTGCCATCCCACCATCTCTTTTCACTTGGCAAAACTAAAACTCAGTACTTGTGAAAACCGAGTAACTCCTTTTTTTTTTTTTTTTTTTTAAATGTGGGTACCAGGAGTCGACCTGGGGACCTTGCGCTTGCCAGCAAGCACTTGTGCCACTCAGCGATATCACCAGCTCTTTTTTTCCTTTATGTGGGTTCCAGGAGTTGAAGTCAGGACTCTGTGCTTGCTGGGCAAGTGCTCATGCCGCTGAGCTATCTCACTAGCCCAAAACTGAGTAACTCTTGATTGCTTCCTCCTCCCAGCCCCTAGCAAACACCATACCACTTTCTGTCTCTTATGACAGAAATTTTTCCTGTACACCACAGCATGGCATCTGCCCAAAAAAATTAAAAATAGAATTGCTATTATGAGTCAGCAATTCCACACCTGGATATACTGAAAAGAAGTGAAAGCAGAGGAGAGACCTCAAGATGGCGGATGAGTAAGAAGCAGGCAGCAAAACTCTCTCTAAAAGTTACCATTGGAACACAGGAATATAGCGACCCAGAAAGCGCAGGAGGGGGGGAGATGCCTCCCCGAAACCCAGAAAAGTTCTGAAGCGCAATCTGGGACCCCCGGCACCAGTGACGGGTGACTTCCAACAAAGAAGAAGGAAAGAAGGAGCAGACCGCGCGCGTGCACCTTCTAATATCCCGGGAGTTGGAGTGCCGGCGGAGGCTCAAATCTACGGACCCACGGTGGCAGCTGGCGCCCAGGGAGCCCCCACAGAGGATCCTGAGACAGCGGCGGGGCAGGGGAGCAGCGGAGAACGGCGCTGACCGGCGGTGAGTGTCTCTCAGCCACAGCTGCCCCGCGCCAGAGAGCGACCGGCCGGGCGCCATTGTGGGGGGTGTGGCGAAACTCAGAGCGGCTCGGAAACTGCTCTGGGAACTTGTGCTCCGGACAGGGCAGCACAGGGCCTCTCAATTGAGCCCACGAAAGTGTGCTGAGGTCAGCAGGCGAACGAGACTGGACTCTCAGCCACACCTGTCCCGCGCCAGAGAGCGACCGGCCGGGCGTCATTGTGGGGGGCGTGGCGAAAAACCAGAGCGGCGGGAACCAGTGCAGGGAACCCGCGCTCCGGACAGCGCGCTGAGCCTCTCAGGCCCAGGGATCGTGAAAGGGCGGCGAGAGCGGAGGCGAGCTAGACTGGTCTCTGCCTGAAAGTACGCGCCTCTGCTCACCACCCGCCAGAGGGCGCTCCTGGCTTACTGGGACGGACCTGCACAGAACAGGACTTTGTCACAAGGTACCTGCCTACAACAGAGTCAACACCTGGAACTGATTCTTTTTATATTTTTTATTTTTATTTTTATTTTTTATTTTTATTTTTATTTTTTTTCTCACTGATTTGTTTTTTTGTTCTGGCGAAGGGTTTTTTTTGTTTTTGTTTTGTTTTGTTTTGTTTTTTGGTGGGGTTTTATTTTTGATCTGTCTGTTTTATTGTTTTTATCTTTGTTTTTGTTTCTGTATGTGTATTTGCTCTTTCCTTCATTATTCTCTCTGGTTTTTTATATGAGTGTAAACAGCACCTCTAACTTCTTTGTGATTGTGGTTGTGATCTGTTCTTCCTTTTATCCCTTCCTTCTCTTTTTACCACCTGTCCTCTGCACTAGTGTCCCAATTTTAGTGGGATCCCTCTTGGTCCTCTAACCTTACATCTAATTCCTTCCTCTTCTCCCAATACTCTATTTCCTCCTTAACTCATCTTAAATTTAAACTCCTCAAGGAAAAATTGACATACATAGGACTTGTATACTGCATATAATTTTTCTGGTGTGTTTTAGATTTTGTTATATAACCGCAACTCTATACAGCTAAAAGTGGTAAATAACTGGTTAGCTCAGTCTGTCATTTTTTAGGCTGTGTTTGATGCTTTAGTTAACATTATAGCCAAATGTGAAATAATTGTTCTAAACATCTTTCCTTCCTGATATTTCATGATTGAGATTGACTAAGGGACACAGAAAATACAGTGGCACAGTACCAAAGAATCAAGGACTGGGCCAAACAGGTAGCAACTTCGCATACCCAACGAATTGAAGAGGTAGGATCTGGCAGAAAGCTCAAAACCTAAAAGCAAGCTCCACTTGGAAGATACTGCAGAGAAGTAGTCATCTTCTAAAGATCTTAAACACTAGCAATAAAGTAACCTACTATAGGTAATTTGCAAACATCACCCCAGGAATTAAAGAAAGAAAAAATGAGACGACACTTAAACAAGATGCAACCACACACATCCAATTCACCAAAGGCAAACCTAGGGAGCAACGAGGTGGGACAATCCGAAAGCCACCCACCTGGCCTATCTGAAGTGGTAACAACAAAGCAACTGAATGAGGTTCTGGAAAAAATTAAAACAGAAATAATCTCACAGATAACTGCAGAGATAATGTCTACAATGAAGACCATGCTTAAGGACACTATAGCTGATACAGACAAAAAAATAGATGAACTTAAGAAAACTATAGAAACCATGAATGCTCAGCATAGGAAAGAAATGGAATCTATAAGGCAGATTCAAGCAGATATCCAAGAGATAAAAAATTCCATTGAAAGTATTTGTAGCAGAATAAGCCAATGCGAGGACAGGATCTCAGATATAGAAGACAGGCTTGCAATTAGTGATCATGAAATGGAAAAATTCTTAAAAATAGCAAGGGACCATGAAAAATCAATTCAACAGCTGCTAGATGACTCAAAGATAAACAACTTAAGAATAATTGGAATAAATGAAAAAGCAGGAGATAGCATCAACGACATTAAAACCTTGTTCAAAGACATAATCAGGGAGAACTTTCCTGGAAGAGAAAAGGAATTTGACACCCCTATAAGTGAAGCTTTTGGAACACCAACTAGACATGATCAAAAAAAAACTTCAGCCAGACATATTATAGTCAAGATCCCAGAAATTCAACAGAAGGGCAGAATCTTAAAAGCTGTTAGGGAGAAGAGACAAATCACCTATGAAGGAAAACCCATCAGAATCACAGCTGACTTTTCAGCACAAACCCTCAATTCAAGAAGAGCTTGGAATGATGTATTGCAAGCTCTAAAGGAAAATAATTTTCAGCCCAGATTGATGTACCCTGCAAAACTATCTTTCAAAATTGATGGAGAAATAAAATACTTTCATGACAAAGAACATCTGAGAAAATTTATGACCACCAAACCAGCACTCCAAAACGTTCTGAAGGACATTCTAGAAAGAGATAGGAACCCCAACAGAAGGAATCCACCAGGCAGGGCAAATAATTAAATAGCCGGAAAGCGGAAAAACAAAGAGTGGGAACCAACAATAGGAAATTATCATGACAAGTCAATACATATCAGTTTTAACCATCAATGTTAACGGTCTCAATTCACCAATCAAAAGGCACAGACTGGCGAAATGGATCAAGAAGCAAGATCCAACAATATGCTGTATACAAGAAACACATTTAATTCAGAAAGAAATTCATAGACTGAAAGTCAAAGGATGGAAAACAATACTCCATGCCACAGGAACCCAGAAAAAAGCAGGGGTAGCTATTCTTTTTGCAGACAAAGTGAACTTCAAGCCAAGAAGGATTCAGAGAGATAAAGACGGTCATTACATCCTTGTAAAGGGAACAATCCAAGAGGAAGAGATAACGATCATAAATATATATGCGTCAAATACCAATGCACCCAGCTATATAAAACAAGTACTAAAGGACATGAAAAAGCAAATAAGCACTAATACAATTATATTGGGAGATCTCAATACTCCACTGTCACAAAAAGATAGATCAACTGGACAGAAAATCAATAATGAAATAGTAGAACTGAACCAAACTTTTGAACAAATGGACTTAGTAGATGTCTACAGAGTGTTCCATCCCACAACATCAGAATACACATTTTTCTCAGCTGCACATGGGACGTTCTCCAAAATAGACCACATACTAGCTCATAAAACCTGCTTAAGTAAATGCAAAGGAATTGAAATTATCCCATGCATATTATCAGACCATAGTGCAATGAAATTGGAAATCAATGGCAAAAGATCCCACAAAAACTCCCTAAACACATGGAAATTAAACAGCATCCTCCTGAACAACCAATGGGTCACAGATGAAATTAAAGAAGAAATTAGTCACTTTCTACAACTGAATGATAATGACAGTACAACATACCGGAACTTATGGGATACAATGAAAGCAGTCCTAAGAGGGAAATTTATAGCATTAAACACTTATATCAGGAAAATAGAGCAAGCGCAAATAAACAACTTAAGGGTGAACCTCGAGCTTCTAGAAAAAGAAGAGCAGGTTAAGCCAAAAGCCCGTACAAGGGAGGAAATTATAAAGATCAGAGCAGAAATTAACGTATTGGAGAATAAAAAAACAATACAAAGAATCAATGAAGCAAAAAGTTGGTTCTTTGAAAGAATAAATAAGATTGACAAACCCTTATCCAACCTTATTAAAAAAAGAAAAGAAAAGACTCAAATCCATGCAATTGAAAATGAAAAGGGTGATATCACGACAGACCCTGCAGAAATCCAGAAGATCATCTATACCTATTTTGAAAATTTATATTCTACTAAGATGGAAAATGCAGAAGAAATGGACAGATTCCTAGATTCGTATGAATTACCAAAACTGAATCAAGAAGATTTAAAAATCCTAAATAAACCAATATCAACCAATGAAATTGAAGATGTAATTAAAAACCTCCCAACAAAGAAAAGCCCAGGCCCTGATGGATTCACTGCCGAATTCTACAAGAAATTTAGAGAAGACCTAACGCCCCTACTTCTCAAACTTTTCAATGAAATTGAAAGGGAAGCAATACTCCCAAATTCATTCCTGGAAGCAAGCATTACCCTGATACCAAAACCAGAGAAGGACCCAACTAAGAAAGAGAACTACAGGCCAATCTCCCTAATGAACATAGATGCAAAAATCCTTAATAAGATACTGGCAAACAGAATCCAACAAATCATCAAGAAGATTATACACCATGACCAAGTTGGATTCATCCCAGGGATGCAGGGATGGTTCAACATACGTAAATCAATAAATGTAATACAGCATATTAACAGAACCAAAGACAAAAATCACATGATCATCTCAATAGATGCAGAAAAAGCTTTTGACAAAGTCCAGCACCTTTTCATGATAAAAACCCTACAGAAAATTGGAATAGAGGGTCTTTATCTCAATCTGGTAAAAGCTATCTATGACAAACCAACAGCCAATATTATACTAAATGGCCAAAAACTGAAAGCCTTCCCTCTAAAATCAGGAACAAGACAAGGATGTCCACTGTCCCCACTCTTATTCAACATAGTTCTGGAAACTTTAGCCAGAGCGATTAGACAAGAGAAAGAAATAAAAGGAATAATGATTGGAAAGGAAGAAGTTAAATTATCATTATTTGCAGATGACATGATACTCTACACAGAAGACCCCAAAAACTCCACTAAAAAACTGCTAGATTTAATAAGCAAATTCAGTAGTGTAGCTGGATACAAAGTCAATACTCAAAAGTCAATAGCCTTCCTGTACACAAATAACAAACTTACTGAAAGAGAAATTAGGGAAACAATACCTTTCACAATAACATCCAAAAAAATGAAATACCTAGGAATCAACCTCACGAAGGATGTAAAAGACCTCTATACTGAAAACTACAGTACTCTGAAAAAGGAGATTGAAGAGGATATCAGAAAATGGAAAGATATCCCTTGCTCCTGGATAGGAAGAACCAATATAGTGAAAATGGCCATACTTCCAAAATTGTTATACAGATTTAATGCAATTCCAATCAAAATCCCAACAGCATATCTCACAGAATTAGAGAAAACAATCCTAAAATTCATTTGGAATCAGAAGAGACCTAGAATAGCAAAGGCAATTCTGGGCAACAAAGGCAAGGCAGGGGGCATCACTATCCCCGACTTGAAATTATACTATAAAGCTACTGTGATAAAAACAGTGTGGTACTGGCAAAAAAACAGACCTGAAGATCAATGGAACAGATTAGAAGATGCTGAAACAACCCCAGACATACTAAGCCACCTTATCTTTGACAAAGGTGCCAAACACATTCGCTGGAAGAAAGATAGCCTCTTTAATAAATGGTGCTGGAAAAACTGGCTCTACACATGCCGAAGATTAAAACTAGATCCATATCTTTCACCATGCACTAAACTAAATTCAAAATGGATCAGAGATCTAAATATTAAAACAGAAACATTAAATCTGCTGGAAGGTAGGATAGGTAAAACCCTTGGAGACATTGGTGTAGGCAAAGACTTTATGAATAAAAACTCAACCGCACGGGAACTATCCCAAAGAATCAATAACTGGGATCTCATCTTATTAAAAAGCTTTTGCACAGCAAGAGAAACCACCAACAGAGTGAAGAGACAACCCACAATGTGGGAAAAAATGTTTGCCAGCTGTTCCTCAGACAAAGGATTACTATCGAGAACATATAAAGAACTCAAAAAAATCAGACCTCCCAAATTTAAAGACCCACTCCAAAAATGGGCATCTGAGATGAATACACATTTCTCAGATGAAGAAATACTAATGGCAAATAAATATACAAAAAAATGTGCAACATCACTAGTCATTCGAGAGATGCAAATTAAAACAACACTGAGATACCATCTCACCCCAGAAAGAATGGCTACTATTAAGAAATCAACTAATAACAAATGCTGGAGGGGCTGTGGGGAAAAAGGAACCCTTCTTCACTGTTGGTGGGAGTGTCGACTGGTACAGCCACTGTGGAAGTCAGTGTGGAGATTCCTCAGAAAACTAGGGTTGGAGGTCCCATTTGACCCAGCTATTCCCCTTCTGGGCATCTTCCCAGAAGAATTAAAAACATCGTACCACAGCGATATATGTGCACCCATGTTTATAGCAGCACAATTTGTAATAGCCAGATCTTGGAAACAACCCAAATGCCCATCAACTGAGGAATGGATAAGAAAGATGTGGTATTTTTATACAATGGAGTACTATTCAGCCATAAAGAAGGATAAACTGGAGACTTTTATAGGTAAATGGATGCAACTCGAGAAAATACTCATAAGTGAAATAAACCAGAAGCACATGTGTAAGCATCGTATTATCTCTCTGGTATGAGAAACTGAAAGAGTAAATAAGATCCAAAATGTACAATAGACATGGTGAATCAAAAAGAAACTGGTCAAAAGGAAAGAGAGACTGGAATAGGGAAAAGAAAGAAGGGAAAGGGAAAAAAATTGTGTATATATATATATATAAGATGGTTAAGATAGATACACTACCATTTTTACTTAGTTCATTGAAGAGTAAGGTTTGTGCCAATAATGTTTGGACAATTGAATGCTAATGTCTGGTGTCCTGAATAACTAACTTAAAGATAGTAATACGTAATGTATTAACCATTGTTACCCTCCTATTATGTTTGTTTGAAAATTTGTTCTTCTTTTGATTTGTTTTGTTTTTTCTTCTCTTTAAAATAAAAAAAAAAAAAAGAAAAAAAAAAAAAAAAAAAGAAGTGAAAGCAGGGACTCAAAACAGATTATGTACATACCCACACAACAGCATTACTCGAACAGTCAAAAGGTGGAAGCAACCTAGTATCCATCAATGGAAGACTGGATAAGCAAACTGTGGTACATAAATAAATTGATATATTAAGATAGCCTTCAAAGGGAAGAAAATGCTGGCACATACTAAAATATGGGTGAACCTTGAAAACATGCTGAGTGAAAGAAACCAATCACTAAAAGATAAATACTATATGAGTTACTTAGATGAGGTAACTAACTAGATGGTCAAATGCATAGAGACAGAAAGTAGAATGCTGGTTGCTTGGAGCTGGGAGGAGGAAGTAACCCAGAGTTATTGTTTCATAAATACGGAGTTTTAGTTTTACCAAGTGAAAAGACGTATGTAGATAGATAATGATACCAAAATGAGAACATATTTAATGTCACTGAATCATACATTTAAAAATGATTAAGATATTTTATGTACTATAATTAAAATTGTTAAATATTACTGTGGTTTTATTAATAAGCAACACCTTGTGCAAGGTTAAGAAAATATGTATTCGGAAAGAGTAAATAATCAGTCTTTTAAAGATGTCAGTAGAATCAATTTCAAATGCATAACATGAATCAGTGACTTCCGACTCCCCTTCCCTTGCCTTATTGCATTTGAATTGTAACAGTCATGTTCAGCTATAGTAGCTCATTTTGGATGTCAACAAGTAAAACCAGGGTAATAATTATGGTCAGCAAGGGATGCAGAAGGAGTGGGGGTCTCTGGTATCACAGAACTGCTGAAAAGAACAATTTAACTCTCGCTGAAATTACTGTTAATTGGAAATTGTTATATACACATGAACTTAATCGTTGCCAGTTAAGGATAAAAAAAAAAAAAAAACTACTTTATAACAGCACCCCTATATTTCTACTTTTTCTTTCTCCATCCCTTTAAAAGCTGCTTTCTTTTTCTCTATCCCTCCTTCAAAATACTAGTCTCCACTCCAAGTCTTCATTTACCACCTATCTACCTTTCAGAGCACTGCATTTAGGTTTCATTCTCAATACAAAACAGAAAATGTTCTGCAGTAGTTCCTAATGCCCTACTGACTGACGAATAGACATTTTTCTTGTCTTTACTTGAGCTGTATGAGGCACACGAGACTGGTATGAACTGCTTTCACTATATCATACTTTTCAGTTTTTCTTTTAAATTTCTCATTTCTTGTTACTCTGCCTAATCTCTAAATACCAGTTCTCTCTTTAACCTTATTATCACTTTCTGAGCTGTTGTCTATCTCTTGATTTTCAGTGACTCTCCAGAGCCTTCACAGGGGGTGAAGTCTAATCTTGTGACCTTTCCCCCAACTGTGTAACTACAAACCTGTGCACATTATTTGGTACTGCACTCGCCACCTGGAATGCCTACTGGAATCCCTAGCCTGCTTGGAAAATTCTACTCCATTTTTATGATTTCATACAAGTCACCTCATCTGCCTTCACCAAACTGCCCCACTCTTCAACTCTTTGTGCCCCACTTACTAGTTTTTTTTTTTTTCCTGTTTAAGAGGAGGGGCTGTACAACCTAATGTTTGACAACCTAATGACTGATTTATTAATCAATCTATAAAACAGTACTAATTTGTGCCATATCTCTGTCTTTAGAAGTAATGCTGACATCCCGTTTTAATTAAAATAAAAAGTACTGAGAACCTATTGACTGCTACACATTATTCTGAGGGCAGATGAAAAAAAAAGGCAGTAAGAGCAAGTGCTGCATTGATAACTCAAAGTTTCAAAGGACTATGATTTTAAATGAGGAGACTTGCTGTCTTGTTGAGACAGTTCAGAGGGGCAGATGAGGAAAAATGAGAAATCTGTGATAACTCAAGTAAAAAAGAGGAAAGAAAATGCAGATCAACCATACTCTTGAGGGGAAAATCATTGAAAACACAAGGATAACCAAAAACTGGGATAACAAATTTTATGATAGAGTACACCAAGGAAATATGAAAAAAAAAATTAACCTGGAAAGTAGTGACATATGATAATATATTTGGGGTAACAATTTAGACATGTTCACTATTACTGTAAACTTAAGTGGTAAAATCTTAAGCCTATTTATACCTTAAGGCGTATTAATATTATCCATCAAATATGAAAAAAGAATTAGTGACACTGAATTGATAACGTTTACTGTTTTCAATCCCTACAGCTCACTTTTGTTTGCTTTTTAGTCCAGTGTGGTCTGTGCTACAGTTATTGTTGTAGTTATTCTAATGTTTTATTCTAACATTCTGCACAGCAAGATGTTACTACATTTTGCAGTTTTTCAGTTTCCATTTCAGTTTCACCTTCCAGGAATTTCTGAAAATATCTTCTACAGGTCACTCTCTTTGCCAGGATTATCTCTATTTGTCAATGAAGGGCCTATATTTTTGCCAACAGCAGTGTCATTTTTTCCTATTCTGTTCCTGCAAAGGGTGTGTGTTTATTCTTTTGCTTCTCTGTAAGGAAAAGTTAATGATCAGAATTCAAGCTTAAAGTGAGTCCTCCACTGGGTAAAACATGATGCTGCTTTACAGCAATCTCATGTGCAATATGCCCTGGTGCTATGGTATTCTTGTTTGTGCCCACTAAAAATGCACTTTTAGAAATCCCAATCCCCAAGGTGATGGTGTTGGGAAGAGGATTCCTTTGGGAGACGATTCAGTCATAAGGGCAGAGCAGTAAGAAAACTGAGAAAACACTGTCACACAAGAGAGTACACCTCATTAGAATGCGATCGTGCTAGCACTCTGATCTAGGCCTTCCCAAGTCCAGAACAGAGAGGAATGGATGGATTTCCACTGTTTATGTAAAAAAATATTTATAATATAATTAAGGCGTGACAAATTCTACTCTAAAATTTTAATTTAATTAGAAGATTTTTTGTAGTTAATCTGCTGGAAGATAAAATAGGTAAACTCGAAGACATAGGTGCAGGCAAGGACTTTTTGAACAGAACCCCAAATGCATAAGAAATAACATCAAGCATAAAGAAATGGAATATATCAAATTAAAAAGCTTCTGCACAGTAAGAAAACAACCAGTAGAATGAAGAGACAATGTACAGAATGGGAAAAAAAGTTTGTCGACTACTCTCTGAGGACTAATATCTAGTATATATAAAGAATTAAAAAATTTAGGCCCCCCCCATAAAAGACCCAATCAAAAAATGGGCAACTGAAATGAATAAACACTTTTCAGAAGAAATACGAATAGCTAATAAGTACATGGAAAAATGTTCAGCACCTTATGCCATTAGAGAAATACAAATTAAAACAACACTGAGATTCTATCTTACTCCAGAAAGAATAGCTAGGGGCTGGTGAGATAGCTCAGCGGCATAAGCGCCTGTCTGGCAAGCACGAGGTCCTGAGTTCGACTACGGTACCCACATATGAAAAAAAGGCCGGTGATATTGCTCAGTGCCACAGGTGCCTACTGGTGCGCGAGGTCCTGAGGTCGACCACCGGTACCCACAGAAAAAAAGAAAGAATAGCTATCATTGAGAAATCAAAACAGTGCAAGCAAATGCTGGCAAAGGTGCAGGGGAAAGTGGAACCCTTTTACATTGTTGACAGGGATGTAAACTAGTAAAACCACTACGGAAGTCAGTTAAGGTGATTTCTCAAAAAACTAAAAATAGAAATTCCATTCAACACAGATTTTCCCCTTCTGGAGGAAGTATATTACAGTGATACATGCATAACCATGTTTATAGGTTACCACAATTTATAATAGCTAAAGCTTGAAAGTGGCCTATATGTCTGTCAACAGATGAATAAAAGTGTGGTATTTAACACAGTAGTGTACTATTCAGCCATAAAAAGGGGTCAATTCGAGTTGCTTGTAGGAAAATGGACGTACCTTGAGACTATAATGCTTCATAAAATAAATCAGATACAGAAGCTTAAATACTGCATAGTTTCTCTTACATGAGAAACTCAAAGTATAAATAATTTAAGACGAAAATAGAAGATGGAGGAAAGAGGAAGACAAACATTTCGTATCTGGAGATGGAGGGAATGGGGAGGGAGAAAAGAGGGAAAGTAAAAGGAATTAAAATGCAATATGTACATGTACTAACTCTCCAAGATGACTGAATTAATTATCTATCGTAAAACATGTGCTAATTAAAAAAATTAAATATTTTTGAAGCAGGTCTCACTATGTTGCCCAGCCTGGGCTCAAGCAGTCCTCTTACCAGAGCCTAACGAGTGCTGCGTCATGTATGCATCACCATACCTGACTTTAAAAAGACAAGCATTTGCAATGAGTTCCTATAAGTAAAAAGGATTAATGCAAAAGGAGTTTGGCCTTGAAGCCAAAAAGCCTGGGTTTAAATTTTCTATGATAATTCATTTCTTTGAGCCATAGGGACTTCATAAAAAAGGAAGTCTTTATATCTGCCTGTCTTATACAGAAGTTACTACATTAGACAACATCATATATATGAGAAATTTATCAATATGCACATACGAATAGACATGGCCTAGACCTTAGAAGGGTAGGAAAATATTTATGTTATTTAACTCATGAAATGCTCTTTATTTTGAGCTCTTTAAGTACATGTTACCAGAATCTCTCTACCTACCAAGTTCTGCTAAGAATTTAACTTACAGGGCTGGTGAAATAGCTCAGCGGCATAAGCGCCTGCCTGGCAAGCGCGAGGTCCTGAGTTCGACTCCTGGTACCCACATACAAAAAAAGGGCCTGTGATATCGGTCAGCGGCACGGGCGCCTGCTAGCGTGCAAGGTCCTGAGTCTGACCCCCGGTACCCACACACACACACACAAAAAAAAAAAAAAAAAGAATTTAACTTACATTGGTTAATAGAAATCACAAACACAGGGAGTAGGCATGAAAGTATCTCATACATAATTAGATATGAAAAATTTAAGCCTCCTTCTTTTTATTTTATTTTTATTTTTTTTCGTGGGCACCAGGGGTCGAACTCAGGACCTTGTGCGCCAGCAGGCGCTCATGCCGCTGAGCGATATCACTGGCCCTTTTCTCGTATCTGGGTACCGGGAGTTGAACTCAGGACCTTGCGCTTGCCAGGCAGGCCCTTATGCCGCTGAGCTATCTCACCGGCCCCATAGCCTCCTTCTTTTAAAATTAGATTAAAAAATAAGACTTAAAGAGAATATTTGTGTACCAGGAAACAGTACAGCCAAAGTTGTAAGTTTAAAAATCTAAACATTTGTGATTCTACCCAAAGTAAAAACAAACAGACCTTCAGGACTGCTAAAATAGGTCATATGTTACTTAGTAAGAAATCCATTTGAAATTAATACTTGTGCGTCTCTAGCATGTAGCAGGAAAAAGTAGCACAGCTGTGGTTGCTACTGCCTCTTTGGCTGTGTGTTTTGGACTGGTTCATTCCACTAAATTCTTCTCTCAGATTTTAAGATGAGACAATCAAGAAAACTTTAGAAACAATAATGCAAAGCACTTAAAATGAAATGACATCAATGGCAAAAACAAAAAGACCAATATATATACATGAGCTATTTATTCAGAATGGCTCAAAAATGATGATGATCAAAGAATTCAGGGTAAAATACTGTACATTAAATGTGGCACAGGGTCATTCTTTGCTGACAAAACTTTTTTGGTCAAATAGCCCTGAAATCTATAAACTAGAACTCACTAAAACTAAGGAACTGTTATAGACATCTTTATTTGTGAGAGATTAACACACTGCTCATCTTCAACTGATCAAACAGACAAAAAGGAATAATGGTTTTGGGGGCACAGAATTTGAAGGATATGAAAAATTTAAGAGCATATGTTGTGGATATTAATGAATATACAATATGACATAAAGAGAATTCAGAAATATTTATAAAAACTGGTAATTTGCTGGACTAAAAATATGCTTCAATATTAAAAATCAGAAACTAAGCCACATTCTCTAATCACAATACAGATGAGAGATTAATACAATACACAACAAACAAAAACTCCCTCACGTACATGAAAAGAGCAAAACAAAACCCTTTTTATTAATTTGGATCAATAAAGATATCAAAACTGTAGTTTCACACTATAGAAGACAATGGGACTTGTGACAACTCAGATGCATACCAATGGGACAGAGTCAAAACACATGCAGATTCATAGATACAAATGTTCAAATGTTAGACGTGAAAGAATTAAATAAGTTATCACCATATTTAAAGAGTAAGAGAAAAACACCAAAGAAATCAGGGGGAACAAAAATGAAGGCACTTAATAAATGAAAAAAAAATTTTTTTTTTCTTGACAAAAGAAACCTGAATTAAACTGTGGCCTAAGAAAAATTGAAGTGGAGGGTACAAAAGTCTCAAACTATAGGTATCAAAAGTCAAATAAAATATAGAGTATATTAAATGAAAAGGTATATATACTAGCTAATATACCTGAAAATATGAAAAATTATCAAAATTGACTAGTGAAGTCAAAACCTAACCAAAATGAATCACAAAAATATTTCAAAAAATTTTCCAAAAAGCGATCCAGCCTAGATGGTTTTATAATCAAATTCTCTAAAACATTTAAGGACAAGTAAGTCCCCAGCTATGAAACTCTTCCAGAGCACAAAAAATTAGGGAGAGTTCCAAATTCATTTTACAGAACTGGTCTATCCTCAAATGAAAACATAATAAGCATAAAATAAATTTATAGACCAAATTCACTTATGAATACAGATGCAAAGATCCTAAATAATATACTTGAAAATAGAGCTCAAAGACATAAGATCCTGATAGACCATTTATTTTCTGAATGAAAAAGCTTGTATGTGTATTAAATAATATCTTTATAAAATACAGCACATCAGTAAGTCAAAAAAGCAGTGCAAAATCATCTCAATAGATGCCAAAAATGTGGTCAATTTGAATGTCCATTTCTTATAAAAATAAAGCCTTGGTCAAGTATAAAGGGTATGTTCTTCATATTAGAAAACCTGCTGCAAGAGGAAATGAAGTTTATCACTGCAGTGGTACCTTGATTCACAAACTTGATTTTTTTTTTTTTTTTTTTTTTTTTAATGTGGGTACCAGATGTTGAACTCAGGACCTCGCACTTGCCAGCAGGTGCTTGTGCCATTGAGCAGTATCACCCGCCCACAAACTTGATTCTTTACACGATTCTGGTCACAAACCGAGTTGGACAAGAACCGAAGTTGAATTCAATGGTTAGGTTCAATGTTGACCCTATGAGAGGGAAATTTGATTCTGTTCGTGACCAGAATAGTGGAGAGAATTCAGTTCATGAACTGAGGGTACCACTGTATACTTAAAGTTGGGAGGCAACTCTAATGCAGTAACAAAATATAGACAATGGACAAAGCACACAGGATAAGCTAACAATAAAAGTTAGAAGTAAAAACTAAATAAGGACTAAACAAAACTAAGTATAAAATGTACAACATAAAAACTGCCTATAAAACAAAACAAAGGGGCCGGTGAGATGGCTCAGCGGCTTAAGCGCCTGCCTTGCAAGCGCGAAGGCCCGAGTTCGACTCCCGGAACCCACATACGAAAAAGGGGCCGGTGATATCGCTCAGCGGCACGGGTGCCTGTTGGCGCGTGAGGTCCTGAGGTCGTCCCCCCGGTACCCACAAAAAAAAAAAAAAAAAAAAAAAAAAAATGAACGATAAACAAAGCAAAAATTTATTTTCCATAATATAAATAACAATGAAAATTACCAAGGAATAAACATAATGAGAAAAATAACTGAAGGAAAATAAACAAAATTTACTGATGGGCATGATAGAAAGATGTAAATTAAGAAACATTTCCAGGGGGCCGGTGAGATGGCTCAGTGGCATAAGCGCCTGCCTGGCAAGCGCGAGGGCCCAAGTTCGACTCCCGGAACCCACATACGAAAAAAGGGCCGGTGATATCGCTCAGCGGCACGGGCGCCTGCTGGAGGTACAAGGTCCTGAGGTCGATCACCGGTACACACACACACAAAAAAAGAGAAACATTTCCAGTCTAAACTTTTAAAAATAAAATTTTAAATTAATGAAGAATGAATCAAAATCCCTGTGGTGTTTTCTTAAGTTAGAAAAGTGCTTTACAACTTCCTATGAAAGTATTAACTGATCAGAAAATAAAACCAAGAAAAATTGTGCAACAAAGGGATAAAGAGGAAAGACTAATCCTACCAGCTATTTAAAACTTTTAAGAGCTTAAGAGCTGAAATACTGTACTTAAAATGGTGTGATACTGGCATAAGTCTCATAATAAAGTCCAGGAGGCTCCAGTAAGATGATGGTTACATTACAGATTAGTGTTGAGAGAAAAATTATTCAATAAAAGGCCTGGAAAAAAAAATTGGTGCCTTATCTAATGGTATTTACTAAAATAAGTAGCAGAGAGACTAAAGGTTATGAAAAGTAAAATAAAAATACCTAGGAAAAATACAGATGAATGTTCAGCATCTAGTGGCACGAGGAAGATCTTTTTAAGCGTAACAGTAATGCTATACACTGAAAAAAGTGAACAGATCAGACTTAAAAAAACTACTGAAATTATATAACAGCAATTTTGGAAAACGGTTACATTTTAATACTAATTAATGTCTTTAATATATAAAAGTTCATAAGCATTAAGAAACAGACACATAAAAAGCATGAATATACTATCAGAAAAAAATGCATTTCATGATAACAATTATATAATGTTTAGCAAGCAATGCCAATTCTGGTTCATCTACACTCAATTATAGTCTAGGATATTTACTGCAGCTTTAAATGTAACTGCCTCCTCCCAAGAACAGTTGGGCTAAATCTGGTTAAACAAGAAGAATAAATACATAAAAGCATTAAAAAAAAAACTAAGTGGAAATAAACCAACGGGGTTTTTAGGTATTGAGATTCCTACTATTTTTCTTCTTTATACATTTGTAACTATAAGTGCAAATCTTCATATGAATACATATTTTGTAATTAGAAAATATAAAATACATTAATAATCATTTTGTAAATATATGATTATCAATACATTTGTTTCAATGAATAAAAAATTCAATGGTTTGTAATTAAACTATCTTTATATATGAATTTCCTTAAAGCTTTTTAGTTTTATTAATCTTAATTTAGCATACAAATAGTTAGAACAATCTAGTTATTACTGAGATTACATCATCTGCTTTTTCCCTCAAAGGGATTTTGATTTTTGACTATTAAAAGGATTGATTTTCATATAAATACATTTAAATATCACCGCAATGAATTATAAAAGGGTCATATGCAACAGGAATAGCTTGAAATGAAGATATATTTCAGATTAATAAGAATTGTTTTTAGTGAATGTAACAGAATCAATCTAAGATTGGTCACTCTGTTAGGTGTGTATTCAGAAAACCTCATTTAGGCACTTCAAATAGGAAAATAAAGTCTTAGGAAAAGACAAAAGTCTCTCAAACTTCCTCTGAAAATCTTCACTGACCGAAAACGTTTGTGTCAAAATACTACCTCACCTTCTTCTGTGATTTAACATTTTGTTTTCAAAATAAAATATATAGCTATATTTTATTTTATTTTTTTTTTTTTGTGGGTACCAGGGGTCGACCTCAGGACCTCGCACGCCAGCAGGTGCCCAGCTGCGCTGAGCGACATCACCGGCCCCTTTTTCGTATGTGAGTTCCGGGAGTCGAACTCAGGACCTCGTGCTTGCCAGGCAGGCGCTTACGCTGCTGAGCCATCTCATTGGCCCTTTTGGTTTTTTAAAACATAATTTAACAACTTTTGCTATTTTCTAATAAATACAGTGAACCTTATTCTACTTTTACTTTTCTGTAGTCTTTCTATACTTTTTCTATCAAATTATTTAAACTGACATGGTAAATTATGGTTTTAGGTGGTGAACACTCAACTGAGAGGAATCTGAAGCTTCTACCTGCATCTGTCCTGCGGAAGCACACGTCATGTTAACATGCTGTCCTTTTCAATATCCGTATTATTTCTGTGCATATATACTAATCATATGTAAATTAATTCATACTTTGAATAGCTTATTTATGCACACCAAGGAGAAGTCCTAGCTAAATAATACAAACAGTATTTCTAAATTTGATTTTTTTCTACCCAATCACTTTGATATCCTTCAAATTTAACAGGTTTGCCTTCTTACCTATTATGAAACACTGAGTCTTATATACCTGTCCCTGACTAGTTCTGCAACACTGAGAGTCACTGATCTTTTCTGGGTTTCAATGTGTTATCTATAAAATGGGGACAAGAGCATAAGAGAAGATATGGACATTGTATTATCAATTATCAAGGACCAGGTTCCATCCTAATAACCTTTAATATTAAATTATTGCTTACTCTGTGTAGGCACTATGGGGAACACAACAGTAAGGTATATTCTAACAGTGAAATCTTTTTATGTACTAAAATACCCACATTCATACTTTGTGTACAATACTATAATCATTATAAAGAGGGGCAAAATCATTAACACATCCTTTCCAATTGTATGAACGAAAGTGGTTATTTTTTAATTACATTACCAAAAGTTTCCCTTATCTACTACTTTCTTTTTAAAGTATGGGCTCTTTAAATCACTTCATTTCATCTCTACTGTGCTCTAACAATCTGCAAATAAAATGCTCCAAATTGGAGCCCTTACTACTTCTTCAAAGAATATGATGTTTGAATCCCTTTTGCTTAGGAAAGATTTATAACTTCTCTTTTCTCCCCACCCACCTTCACGGTACTAATAATTGAATCAAAGGCCTTCACACTGAGGTACATCCCTAACCCTTTTATTTTGAGACAGAGTCTAAATTGCCCAGGCTGGGCTCTAATTTGCGATCTTACTGCCTCTACCTCCCAGAGTTCTGGGTTTATAGGTGTGCACCACATCTGGCTAACATTTCTTAGGGAAGAAAAAAAAAAAAAAAAAAAAAAGGACTTATGTGAAATTTAGGAAGAAAGATTTCAAGAAAAAATTCAGAAAAATAACATAAAAAAATATAACCAAGCCTTGCACAAGACAGGATTTTTTTTAAAAAATTAAGTTCATGGATATATTTTACATATACATAATGAACATATTCATCATTGGGGGAATTTGTACCCATACATGATATATTTTGATCCCTCCTTTTTCCCCAATCTCCTCTTCTGCCTTCAGCCCATCTTCCCCTCTCTATTTACAAAGCTTTGTTTCCATTTTATCCTTTTTTTTAAAAATCATTTTTTCCTTTTCCTTTCCCCCATCCCCTACCCTAGTTCTTCTTTCCTTTTGAACAATTTCTTCCCATTTCACAGTATCTATTGTCACTTTGGTCCTAAGGCAGGATATTTTTATAAACACATGGACTGCTCTCAAGGGCTAGAGTCACACTTGTGCAAATGTAGGGTATTGTCTCTACTGATGATATGAAGGGTAGTACAGTGGAAGGATATTACTTCAAGAATATATGAATATCCTGGGTTCCCTTGTAAGTCCATTATGAAAAATCATATATTCATTTGTGCAATTTGTATTATGGGAAACTAGCAAGACATCTTAGCACAATTAGTTCCTCAACATTTCACACTTCAGGCAACTTTTATAATTTTATTTTTATTTATTTATTTTGTGGGTACCGGGGGTTGAACTCAGGACCTTGCGCACCAGCAGGCGCCCGTGCTGCTGAGTGATATCACCGGCCCTTTTTTCATACGTGGGTACCGGGAGTCGAACTCAGGACCTCGCGCTTGCCAGGCAGGCGCTTATGCCACTGAGCTATCTTACTGGCCCTGCAACTTTTATAATTTTAAAGCTACAAGAAATCTCTTTCATCTTCAATTGCTTTATTTTACAGATGAGCCAACTAATAAAACGAATAGTTAAGAAGCTTGTCTAGGTCATGTAAATTTACTGACCAAACCCATTCTCTTTATCTTCAATCCAGGGTTTCTTCAACACATCTCACAAACTTACTGGGTATTTATAGTCTTTACTGGGTTATATTTGGTTCTTTTAAGTTTCAGAAAGTCATTTCTACTTTAACTAACTTATGTTTCTGATGAGGACAGAGGCTGTGTCCCTCTTACTCATCACAGTCTCAGAATTTAACAGGTCTGGCACACAGTGGGAATTCAACAAACTGTTGTAAATTGCGAGAATGAATGACTTGGATCACGTGCACACTCACTTTTAACCTTTCTAAAGAGAAACAAATGCTGAAGTTTTCCAGTTGAACTCCATGTTCTTGATTATTTCAGGTATTTTTCTCTAGCCTCTTTTTCCAGTTCCAATGTTTCTTTTAGGAAGATAAGAATTTAGAATGAAGGTAGAAACCTTTCTTTCTACATACCAATAATCTCAGTGATATAGTTCCCTTGCATGTGTCTTACACTGGTTGACAACAGCACTTACTTGATAATTTTCTTCCAAATTACATAATTACTACACACTGTAGGTTTGCTTTTTTTTTTTTTTTTTTGAGACAGGGTTTCACTATGCAGTTCAGGCTGGCCTTGAACTCACTTTGTAGCCCAGGGTGGCCTCAAACTTGCAGCGATCTTCCTGCCTCAGCCTCCTAAGTGCTGGGATTACAGGCGTGCACCATCACACCCAGTGGTTTGGAATTTTCCTAACTAGACAATTCTAGTTTTGTTTACTTTATCACAATAAATTCTCCCTTTCAAATAAATTATAAAAATTTAACTGAGACTGGATTTAGCACCTTTTAACTTTTTTTTATATCTAGAAGTACCTGTCTCCATATTTTTCAGTATTTATATAAATTACCTATATAATCCAATTTGTGTTTAATATGTACCAGTCACTGAACTCTCTTATCCTTGAATAACTAATCTACATTTTTGGTTGGCATGGAAGATTAAAAGAATTTTGGTTTAATGAAAATGGCTTTTTTTTTTTTTTTTTGTGGGTACTGGGGGTCGACCTCAGGACCTTGTGTGCCAGCAGGCGCCCGTGCCCCTGAGCAATATCACTGGCCCCTTTTTCGTATGTGGGTTCCAGGAGTCAAACTCAGGCCTGCCTGCTTGCCAGGCAGGCGCTTATGCCGCTGAGCCATCTCTCTGACCCCGAAAATGGCTTCTAAAAGGTCCAAGTAAAACACATTTTTCCTTACTGATCTGTTTATTGTAGTCCATTGTCCCTTGAAGCCCAGACACACTCTTCCTTAAGAACACTACAGAAATCCTTTTATTCAAAAATCCTATGGTATTATCCTCTACTTGTAGACATCCTGAAGAACTCTAGAAAAAAACCTTTATTCAGGATCCTGCCCTATATTATATACTACCACAGAAGCTTACAGATGGCAGAAATCTTAAGAGATTTCTTAGTACAATTCTCAAAAATCGGTCTGATATTCACCAATGATAAAATAAATCACTGTGGACAAGTATAGTACTTAACTTCTCTACCATGGCAAGTCTTATACATATTATACTTACTTGTATTCATCATAGACTTCCTGTTTGGGCAGTGAAGTCTCAGGATGTTCCTCTAGAGTATTCCGGATCCAAGAAAAGGCATGCATTTGCTGTGCCCGACTAGATGACATGGCATTCTGATCACTAGTCATAAAATAAAAACACATTTTAGATGAACTAGACAGCAATTTAGTAATCATTTTTGAGTCAGGTCTAAATATTCTATTAAAGAACTATGTGCAAACACATTAAAATTGACCAAACCAAACTCTAATGTATATACACATTTCCCACCTGTGGTTGTGAGCCATATTGTACGGCAAGGTTTAGACTGAAGTTACTACTCTCTTACATTCCTATGTGGTTTCTAAAGAGTCACAGGAGGTGGTATAATGACAACATAAGGTACCGGTTTTGGTGAAAATTACCTCTGATGGCTATCTGCTCACTTATTTGTTCATCTGCCTTACCCAGAAACCATGAAACTTTTAAAACAAGTACTATGGAAAACTTGTTTATTTTCTATTTCTTCAGCCTACTCCAAAGAATGTACTATAAGGAAATAACTGCCTTGAAATCTTACTACAGCACTCTCTCTCCAGAATGGAATTCACAGCAGAGAGATCCTGAAAGGACACGTTTCCTACAATCCTTCCTGCAACTACCTCCTTACCCAGGCTAACATATCCACTAAACACCCTAAGATTTTATTACATGGCAGAATCCTTTATAAATTGATTCCCTGAACTGAGCATCAATGACAGCATGATAAAAGCTGCTTTACCGATCCATCTCAGCTACCATAATAATTTCTTTAATTTCAAAGATACTGAGTAATATCTTCTTTGGGTTTTAAGATACCCAAGCTCTTAAAACATATTTATCATGAATTCATGTTTCATACTGGTAATTTCCTTCTTTTACGTTATGCGATGTGCTTACCTGACAGTGCCTTAAAATAAAATTCCTGGTGGCTGGGGATATAGCTCAGTGGCACAGCGCCTGCTTGGCAAGTGTGAGGGCCTGAGTTCGATTACCAGCCCGCCGCCCCCAAATTCCCGCACCTTCTTTCTTTCTTTCTTTTTTTTTTTGTGGGTACCGGGGGGTCGACCTCAGGACCTCGCGCGCCAACAGGCGCCCGTGCCGCTGAGCGATATCACCGGCCCCTTTTTCGTATGTGGGTTCCAGGAGTCGAACTCAGGCCCTCGCGCTTGCAAGGCAGGTGCTTACGCCGCTAAGCCATCTCACCGGCCCCCTTTTTTTTTTTTTTTTACGTGGGTACTGGGAGTTGAACTCAGGACCTCGCACTTGCCAGCAGGCGCTTACGCCGCTGAGCCATCTCACCAGCTCCCTGCACCTTATTTCTTGCAATATTTATCCATTTATTCTTTCGTTTTCTGTTCAACTTTTGTAATCCCTCATAATGCATAAATATATCCATCTGCCTATATAACACAACTCAAATCTCATTTTATAGCAAATACTCAGTTGCATAAATGAACTAGCAAAAAATGCAGGTATATATTTAACTAATATCATCAGACTCAAACAATCTATTGTCTCACCATTCTGTCTTCTGATGATTTTAGGAAAATTTTAAAATATTAAAACCACAACACACGTAACACACACACATCCTAGGAATGTCCTATAAACAATGTAATTATGGTGAAGACAAGAATAGATACCTTTTCTCTCCATTGCTGAGACCAGAAGGCAGCTGAAGGTAGAGGTAGAGTTTCTCTAGGTCTGTAAACTTCTCAACTTCTTGCTGGTTACAAAGAATTAAAAAGAAGGATCATTTTTAATGACAGTTGTTTTCCTCCCAAAAAAACGTACTAATATCTCCCTAACTGATTTTAAATTTAAATTTATAACAGATGCAACGAATCACCTGCCAATTGAAACAAAACCTAGGCTTTTTTCTTGCCATTAAAATACTACAATTAGATTGTTGAATGCTCGCATTGCTATAAGAAGTTAACAGAAAATGGTATTTCCCAATTAATTCTTTTTTGTGTGTGTGTGTGGGTACCCGGGTCGACCTCAGGACCTCACACGCCAGCAGGTGCCCGTGCCGCTGAGCGATATCACTGGCCCTTTTTTCTTATGTGGGTTCTGGGAGTCGAACTCGGGCCCTCGAGCTTGCCAGGCAGGTGCTTATGCTGCTGAGCCATCTCACCGGCCCCTCAATTAATTCTTATAGTTATAAATAAAATCAAAGATCAATGCTAGAGAAAAGATCCTCATTTTAATCTTGTTTGAAAGAGGGTTTTATGGAATTTCAGGACAACTGCTGGACCAGGAGTTAAGAGAAACATTTGTTGGTTAGATAAGCATTCACTGAAGTAGTTATGGCTCTGGTGAATTTTTCTTATAACTGTAAAATAGATGACATGATTTCTAGGATCCTTTTCTAACTCTCAAATATCTAGAACATGTGATGGATGCAGCAGCTGCTACCTATGGATAAAACCGAGGTTAAATGCATTGAAATACAACCAACTCTCCTTTCTGGACTATGCAGATGTAATTACTCTTTCACTTTGAACGGCAGATTTTCTACTGCTATTGTGTTTCATCTACTTCATTTTGTCCGTAAATATACCCTTTAAAACCATTTCTGCATTCCTCTTTATAAAACTCTTCTTTCCAAGATGAGTTTGCCACATAATAGCTGCAAAGTGCAACACATTCTGTTACAATAGAAATATCCATAGTAAAATCTGGTAGCCTATTTAAAGTAAAACTCCACTGCAATGTAGAGAGATTACTGGCATTTCTATGGCAGAATTTATTGTTACTTTTAATAAAGCACAGATTCAACATAGATCCAGTTTTTGAAAAAGCTTTTAATTGAGCCTATTATTCTTACCAAAATTCACCCACGAAAGTTAAATCCTAGAATTCATTCACAGGACGATTTAAACTAGGAGTGATATGCAAATAACTCCTAAAACCGCTTTTTTAACAAACCCCATTGTCTGTGTGTAGTCCCTGATTACAGATTCACAAGTTTACCCTCTAGAAAGGATACCAGAGGTATCCCCTTCGTGACTTACTTCTTGTCACCTTTTCTCTGTGTTGCAGAGTCTAGTTTTGGTGAATGTTTAATTCTGTTCTTTCAGTACACTGTACATAATTCTATTTTTAGACTTCTCTTTGCCCACATTTTCCCAGTCTCTTTATTAGTCTAGGTTTTTAGCTGTCTTTCTTTTAATAATGGAGAATTTACTTTCATTATTTCATTATTGAAAATTATAAGCTAATTCATTATAAGCTAATTTCATTAGCTTACTTTATTTTCTGCCATAGCCACAAATTATATAAAGTAACTATGAAGCTATATTGTATATCATGAATCAGAGGAAGACTGAACACAGCACCACACATATAAACAATAGGACATAGTCTTTGTCCTTAAGGACTTACAATGATACTTACATTATTGTCTAACGGTTTCCCTGCCTTTAATGTGTTTTAAATGTGGTTTCTAAAATACTTTTTGGGGACCAGTGAGATAGCTCAGTGGCATAAGTGCCTGCCTGAAAAGCGCGAGGTCCTGAGTTCAACTCCCGGAACCCACATAAAGGAAAAAAAGGGCCGGTAATAACGCTCAGTGGCACAAGCGCCTGCTGGCAAGCGTGAGGTCCTGAGGTCGACTCCCAGTACCCACATTCAAACAAACAAACAAACAAACTTTTTGTCAAATGCTATTAATAACTCCCACTTAACCCCAACGATGCCTATAATATTAAATCCAGGAAGGTTATGTTTTAATAATAAGACATATTATTATGGACAAAGTCTGAGAAAATGTGACAAAAATGATTCTTGATAACTAAGAATAAAAATATCTCATACTGTTAGTGATAGGTGGGATTCTAAATAATTTTCAAATTTTACATATGCTGAAGAAGAGAATAAAAAATTTCCAGATAATCTAAATTGGGATAAAGCACCAGAAATGATTTAAAGGAGGATGTAAAAAAGCAGGTTTAGAAAAGATTAAACTCAGAGTCCTCTTATTACTGTTTCTTATTTCGAACAAAAAAAACTTCACGTTCTACTATTTCATTTGCTACTTGGAGTTCAACACACAAGAGTAGCATTAAAACTGATAGTACAGAAATTCTATGAAGCAAATGGTAACAAAATGACCCAAATGTATACTGATGGCATCTGAGTCTAGCAAGGCTGAGTTTACCACAAAGATTACTGGTTTGGGATGTTTACTGTATTAAAACAGGCAATCATGTGTTAACTTCTTATATGCAAGGAAAACATTCGACAATGTAACTGTATTATTTTAATGACAATTCCGATGTATTGCATTTGGATTATTCACTGTTAATTACTGGCTTCCAAAACACTGCTCACTGGTCAAGTGAATACCATAAACTTGCTTGATTATCAAGGCTAATGTACCATGTGGCAAGGGTGTTAAACGTAATTTTTCAGTATGTTTAATGAAAATTTAAATGTCAAGAATGAAAGTTTTCTGTTCCATGTTGAGATTCACTGAATGTCAAAAAGCAAACATGTGGGCCGGTGAGATGGCTCAGCGGCTTAAGTGCCTGCACGGCAAGTGCAAGGGCCCGAGTTCGACTCCCGGAACCCACATACGAAAAAGGGGCCAGTGATATCGCTCAGCGGCACGGGCGCCTGCCGGCGCGCGAGGTCCTGAGGTCGACCCCCTGGTACCCACAAAAAAAAAAAAAAAAAAAAAAAAAAAAAAAAAAAAAAAGAATGGAAGTTTTCTGTTCCATGTTGAGATTCACTGAATGTCAAAAAGCAAACATGCAGGCCGGTGAGATGGCTCAGCAGCGTAAGCACCTGCCTGGCAAGCGCAAGGGCCCAAGTTCGACTCCCGGAACCCACATATGAAAAAGGGCCAGTGATATCGCTCAGCAGCACGGGCACCTGCTGGCACACAAGGTCCTGAGGTCAACCCCCGGTACCCACAAAAAAAAAAAAGCAAACATGTTTGGCTGGATTTACGAAATGAAGGCTGATGGTGCTCTATCTGTACAGCACTAGAGAAAAGACCAACTTCGTAAACTTTTTTAAACTGTATTTTTAAAATTTAGCTATATAAAAGGAATAGAGTACTGATACATGCTACAATATGGATGAACCTTGAAAATGTTATGCTAAGAGGTCACATACTACATGACTCAGTTGTATGGAATACTCAGAAGAGGCAAATCCATAGAGCAGCGGTGATGGCAAACTTTTCAGAGCTTTCAATGCCCACTGCAGGATACACGCTACGGGTTCACCGGCACTGCCACAGTACAGAAAGTAGACTAGTGGCTGCCAGAAGCGTGAGAGGAAAGGAGTCATCAGAAAAATGTTTGATTTATACTCAGTTAATTTGCATTTACTGATTCTTTAATGTTTTCTATCATCTAGGTATACTCTCCCCCTCAACTAGATTGACGATCCTTATTTTACCCTCATTCCCTCCCTCTGTGAGGCAGGATCCTGAAGGACCAAAATATATATTCCAGGACCCTTTTACTACTGTATTTTAATATTTCATTTTTTTAATGTAATACTGCAAAGCACTTCAAGTGAAGTAAAGAAAGTAGGCATGTGTCACTCTCACTTCAAAGAGGGCCCTGAAGCTGATCAGTGTTTCAACTCTCTTCTCTCTTAATGGCACGTACTGCTCTCTCTCTTAATGGCACGTACTGCTCCCTCTCTTAATGGCACGGACTGCTCTCTCTCTTAATGGCACGGATTGTACGAATCGTCACTGTATGAAACAAAAGCTCCGCTCATTTCTCTACCGAAGGACAGTTACTGCGAAGTTTTACACAGTTGCATACACTGCTGCAAGGAAAGTCCTGTCCTAGCGGGAGTTTTTAGTAAGATAGATGCCTGAAAGTAGAAATATTTGACATAAAAATTATGTATCACCTACTGTATTATTTATATCCTTATCATTTTCAAAAATTTCTCCCCAACTGTTATATCAAGTTATACTCCCAGCAGCAATGCTACAATTTTTATTGAATCTTATGGGTGTGAAAAAAATTAGTGTTTTAGGATTCTGATTGATGATGAGACTGAGTATCTTCATACTACTCATCATGAGTTTCAGCAGACAGTGGTTCTGAAATTTTTGCATGTATCAGAATCACAGGAAGAGATGGATAAAACAGACTGCAGGGCCCAACCTACAAAGGTTCTGAGTCAGCAGATACGACTGAGGGCTTGGAACCTGGACACCAACTAGTTCCCCGTGGTGCTGCTACTCAGAGTCAGAAAGGTCACATCTGCAGAACCACTGGTCTAAGTACCTTTTGTATACTTAAAATTGAGTATTCTTGTCATACTGTAGCCTGTGTACTCATCTTCTAACTGTTCTAAGTGCTGCTAGTATCTTCTTTTGCAGCTTGTCTATTCATTTTGTTTTTGGAGTCTTTCGTTTCCAGGCAGGCAAATATATGAATCTTCTTCATTCATAATCAGACATTCTTGTGTCTTATTCTTGAAATCTTTCTCTATTTTGGTGTCATGAAGATATTATCCTTGCTTTTTAAAGGTTTCAAATCTTTCTATTTCCCATGTAGGGCTACCTTGTGGAGGAAATTTTTAAGGCAGCAAAGGCTGCTACAGCCATGCCCAAGTACTGCTCAAGCTGATGGCAGACCAAGTGTTGTCCAAGTGATGCTTGTTTGCAGGCAAACAGAATGCAACAGTTACGGGGTCATGGAGGTTTCCATCAAGATTTCAAAGGAAGGCCTGGAAGCAATGTATGACAGAATCAGAGACCCTACAGACAGCTTGAGAGGGCGATGCCTGAAGCTGTGAGAGTGAAGCCAAAGCTTCAGTGAGGACTCCAGCAAGCTGAGGATGTCAAGAATGTGGGATATCTGCTAGGAAAAGCCATAGGCACAAAGGAAAGCCATTGAGAGAGGCCTTACCTTGCAAGGCTATAGGGATAATACTGCTGCTGAAATGACTGCAAATAAGAGCCACTTCTAGGGATGACATTTCTCCTTATAGTTAAATTCTACAAAATTGATCACCGTGTAACAGTTCTCTAGAGCTATCAGGTGAGGCAAAGGATAATAGTGATGTTTCTGTACGCTACATAAAAAGACATCAGGGTTCTTCTAGTAATGGCAATAAGGGTGGGGACATCAGCAAGAAGGATAAGGTTTACATCTTCCTAGTCACTATGATTTTAACTTTTTCAGCATGGAAAGAAAAAGCAGTTGCTATGATCACACTTCCAAAAAACTGGATTTCCACGTGGTTCTTCAAGACTACAAAACTATACCCTTAACATAGATGTAGGAAACATAAGTTCTTTAATCCCTGTCTCTCTATTCCTGGTGATCTTCCCTTCTTTTTCTCCCCTAGAATTTACTCCCCGCTAAGTTTGAAATGACTTAAAGTACAAATATAGAAGAACTAACATATTATAAGAATTCATTTGCTTTCTATCAGAGCACACTTTGAATACAAAATATTAATGAAAGTTGAATTTCTTCTAGGTAATGGTAACAGATTACCATCAAATATTTTCCCACGTAAGACAATAAAATGAATTTGAAAGCTACCTGACAGGGTTAGAAAATTTTTTATAATTATGAAAGTGAAAAGTTATTGGAACTCATAACTTGGTGCCGGGGATATAGCTCAGTGGCACAGCACTGGCCTGGCAAGCGCAGTAGCAAAAACAAAACAAAACAAAACAACAAAAACAAACAAAAAAAACAGCCCCCCCCCAAATAACTAACTCAAGACTTGGGCCTTAATGGCAATTTAGGCCACCTGAGTCCTAACGGGGGGGGGGACCAAAAGCAGTAATAAATGTTTTCTTCCCATGCTAAGGAAGGATGAAATAACTGAAGCGTTTAATGTAAAAGAAGAAGAGAGAGCCTGAGATGGGAGGATCATTAGGTTGAAGTGAGCCTGGGAAACAGCAAGACCCTGCCTTAAAAAACAACAAAAACAAGTTAAGAATCAAAAAAATTCAAAATCCTACAAATTAAACCAATTTAGCTTTATATTAGCTTTCTTGTTGCTAGGGTAAAATATACAACACACACAACTTAAATGAGGAGAGGTTTAATTTGGCTCATGGTTTCATGAAGCTCAGACTATGCATGGGAGGCTCTAAGGCAGGAACATCATGGGGGAAGGGCCTGGTGGAAGAAAGCCGCTCCATTTATGGTGGCCCCAAAGCAGAGCACAGGGGAAGAACACTAGTAAGAGACACACTCTCTAAAGGTCCCAGTGACCACCTCCTTAACGCCTAACAGCACATTCAGCTACAGACATCAGGGGATTAACTGACAATTAAGATTAACCGGGACTGACGGCATACAGATTATTTAATTTCTGTAATATTTAAAAACAAAATAAAACTTGCTACTTAAATCTAGCCTGTTTGCTAAATTTCTCCCATCCAAGTAAATTCAATACAAGCATGCTCTTGGTTTTGAAAACTATTTCTTCTTTCCCAAGTGACTGTCTTTACTAACTGTAACCTCAACACCATACCACAAGATAAATCTTATCTTTCAACATAAGCCTTTTTAAAGCCACGATGTATTTTAATTAAAAACTACAAAAGAAAATGTTTTGTTTCATTTAAGTCTGGGTAAGTTGACCTTGGTCACATTCAGCATTCATTATTGCAAGGATCTGAGGTGAGACAGCATGCTTTCTCCTGGAAAGAAGGAAAGGAATAAGGGCATCTTACGTATCTTTTACATAAGATGGGATCACATGTATCTTATATAAAGCCCTCAGTGATGTAGCATGGAGGGGTAGGGGTAGGAGAGGAGGTGTGCCTCTTATAAAGAATTACTACTTGAGTGAGCTAATCAAATTTATTACTAGGAGTATGCCATCTCTCTTAGAAGGCTTCATTCTAGTATGTCTGGTTCTCAGGAAGCACTTATCCTATATCCTTATGTTCCAAATAGTTTTTAGTTTCTATTCAATCACTTTAGCAGTGAGCATATTAAGAGAACTAGCTTCTGATTTATTTTTAATTTTTTACTTTTTCGTGGGTACCGGGGGTCGACCTCAGGACCTCACGCACCAGCAGGTGCCCGTGCCGCTGAGTGATATCACTGGCCCCTTTTTTCGTATGTGGGTTCCGGGAGTCAAACTCAGGACCTCGCACTTGCCAGGCAGGCACTTATGCTGTTGAGCCATCTCACCAGCCCTAGCTTCTGATTTAAAATACTAATCATGAAATACACTTGGAAAATTCAAAACTTAAATGAGATTATTCATTGATTCATCCAGCTCTGAGTGCTCTGTAGCTCCAGGCACTACACCTTTTTGCATAGTTGCTGACCTACAGCAGAGACTCAAGAGTTATCATCATTTTTTGGTACATTGTACTTTTGCTTTCTACTGACTGGCTGTTGTTAATGGTCAGCCAAGCAGAAAGGAATATCTATTACTGAAAGACCAAAAATTCAGGCTTTCTTACCACTATCTGTCCTCATATAGATTATTATGGTTCCTCCAAACTGTAAAGAATGGCTCTTGGTAGAACCTTGCCCAGGAAGATCCTATTTTGACTCAAATGTCAGGCAGGTAATACAAATGAGTGAAGCAGACCACAGTTAAGAAAAACATTTGTGTTGAGGTATAAGCATAGTGGGACTGAGAAGAATGGAGAGTGCATGTCAAGTCTGAAAGGAGTAACTGCGACATACGTCCAGCTATTGTCATGTGTAAGTAAGAGCTCAGTACACTAAACTTTCAAGAAAAACCAGACAACTAATTTTTTTCTGTAAACTCTCCCAATTTTGAGATAGATTAGTGTGAGCTAAACAAAACACTCCTGTGGAATAGATCCCAGCCTGTGGGTCTCCAATCTAGCCTTGCAGTGTCTTAGAGATTACCCTGGGTGAGAACCCAAGTAACACAGACAACCATAACAAATAAATATACTTCTTACAGATGGAAGGCTTAGACTATCTTTCCCTGCATGTTTTTAAATAACTTACTTTATACCAAGTTGGATTTTTTAACATGGAGTAGTTAGGATTGCTACTATTTATTTTTAGGTTTTACATTTTGTATTGGACAATTCACGTGTGACCAGAGTTTGTTCTTAAGGTTTATCTAGTAATCTAGTTTATCTTTAATGCCAACCAAAGTGGGCAAGTCTTCAGACAAATTTTTAGAGATCCTACATTTTACAGACCACAGCTTAAGCTATTAATATTGTTCATTTCCCTAGGGAAGACAAACACTAGGCCAGTGGAAGTGGGAGGTGGAAACAGACTCCCTAAAGGAGTAATCAGCATTCAGAATCCGAGATTTAGATTCAAGTGTTCAGTATTCCCTTGTGAGAGGTCCCCACTAAGGATTCTTCCCTGCCTCACTGTGAAATTATCTGAATGACAGTGTCCATCACTTAATCAGGAAGTGACTCTTTCCCTATCCCCTCAGAAGGAACAGGCATTCTGTCAACCCCATATCATTATTAATTTCTTCTAATTATAGTCCTAGAAAATCCTGCTTTAGTCAATTCTCAGGAACAACCCCTATACTTCAGGAGAGCTCAGAAGTCGGTGAGCTTGTAGACTCATCTGAGGCAACAAATCATTAGACATACTTAATATCTGACCAGGAGACTTTAGTTGGCCTTCTAGGTGTATATGCATGTGCTGTAAAGAAGATGCTTTAGTTAGGCTATGCTAAACCACATGTACACAAGGCTAATACCATATTTTTGAAATCTAGAAGTAGTGGCAATGTAATACTTGTTCTAGGATACAATATATGATATAATACGATATCTTATGATACGAAATGATATGATACAGTGCGATGCAGTGCAATGCAATGCAATACAATACAGTATTCTAAGAGTTCTTTTTTTAGAATGGTGATCAATTAGATGCCCCAAAAGTGGAAGATAGTGCAGTACTCTCTTTACAGGAGATATAAAATAAAGCCTTAAATAGATTTAAAGTACACCACCTCCCTATTTCTGGTTTTGAGACTTTTATCTTGCCAGTCAATGTGAAAAAAGAAACAAAAGTTATCTACTGTTGTTTCTGTAAACTCACCACAATTCCTGTTGAGTTATCTAATCCACGAGACAGAATTTTTTTCTCTTGCTCTCAGCTGATTTCCTGGCAAGTTGAATATTATTTTTTTTAATATCCACATTAGCCTTTGTTATAGCCTTTTAACCTTTATTTATTCTAATAACTACAAAGTAAAACTAGTCAATTTAGGCACTCTGAACATTACAATTAGTGGGAAGGGTACATACACCTAGAAGGCAGAGGGTTCTCAACATCCTTTTAGTTTTGAATGACAAAATATGTGAGATTCTTTTTATTCTAGAAACATGCCCTATAGACTTCACCAACCTGTTGCCAAATAGTGTGTCCCAAAATACCAGCTTCATGAGGAAAAAAGGGGAAAAGGAATTCAAGGGGAACGTTTAAAAAACACTGAACACTTAAGAGTCACAGTATATAGCAACTGAAATAGCTTTTAAGACACCTTTTAATTCAAAGTTCATGAAACAGATTTGACTTCGAAACTTTTTTTGTGTAACACATAAACATTCCTTGGAATTACTATTCCAATGACTTTATTTTGGGAAATAATATGGTATTATTTCTCAGCTGCTTTTGGTTGTGTCTCAGTAGGCGAGACCTTTTGTAACCAAATACTAAAAATTGTTTCTTTCTCTCACATTTTAGGCTCCAGTACAGTTAGGAAGAGGCCTAATTTAACTGTATGAAGATAAGGAACTAAGTAATATGGACAGGAAAACTTTCAAACTCTGCTGGGTCCAACGTTCTGGCATTAGATATAATGGATAAGATTTTTACCTTGAGTCTTAAATATAATTGGATCAAATTTATACAAGAATAATAACAGTATAATAGATAAAAAATGTTACAACTCAAATGAAAAATTTAAGTTACCATCAAAGCAAATATCACTCACATTTTTTTACTACAAAGGCAAAACATTAAGAAAAAATATACTTGCAATTATGCTCCCTTTACTGATAGATCAACAGGTAAATTCTTTTTTTTTTTTTTTTGTGGGCACCGGGGGTCGACCTCAGGACCTCGCGCGCCAGCAGGCGCCCGTGCCGCTGAGCGATATCACCGTCCCTTTTTTTGTATGTGGGTTCCGGGAGTCAAACTCGGGCCCTCGCGCTTGCCGGGCAGGCGCTTAAGCCGCTGAGCCATCTCACCGGCCCCTCAACAGGTAAATTCTTTATTCCTAGCTTTAAAAATAGCACAGGAGGGCCGGGGATGTAGCTCAGTGGCACAGCGCCTGCCTGGCAAGTGCAAGGCCTTGAGTTCAATTCCTGGTGCCAAAAAAAAAGCCCCCTAAAAACAGCACAGAAGCTAGACATGGTGTCGCACACCTGTAATCCTAGCACTTGGAGGCTGAGGCAGGAGGATAACCACAAGTTTGAGGCCGGCCTTGACTACAGCATATTAAAATTTAAAAACAGCAAACAACTTGCTTGCACAAAACAGATTACATTTACAGGTGATTATTAACATTCAGTAAGATAATGAGGCCAGCTTTTACTTTTTAATTTCATATTTACTTTTCATTCGGGAGATTACTCTCAGGAACTTTTTTTTATTAGAAGAAGAATTTCAAAAATTTTATGTATACACTCATATTTGGGAAAATTTTTTAAAAAATGATATAGCATATCACAGCTTTTAAAAGCTTGGTCTCTAGAGTCTGACCATTGGATTAGAAGCCTAATTCTTCCAACAAGTTAAGTTTTAAGACTTTTGGGTAAGTTACTTTTCTTGTATGGGTAACCTCATGCAAATTATGAGGACCGATCATAAACCTTTTATACAGCATATGGTCAGCACTCAGTAAACAATAACAAAACAAATACAAAGGAACTACTTGTGCATATTATTATATCATTTTTGACAATTACTATTTTTGAAAAATCATCTAGCAAATATTTACTGTCCTCCAAGTACTGCACACTACTAAGCAATGAAGATACAAAGTTGAAACAGTCCTTACCTCCAAAAGATTATTTTTGAAGAAAACAAATGACAGTATTAATTAGTATACCTATGGTAAAAGCTTTGGTGGGTGTATACATAGGGTATATGAAAGCAGGGCCCATAACATGGGATGGTATGGTTAATAGACCAGGTACATGGTACACATATTGCTAACTACCTCAGAATAGTCTGCATCACTGATGAACTTTTTAGAGCTTTCAGTGATAACAAACAGCCTGCTGTGGCATGTGCCACAAGCGTGCCACCACTGCTCCGTGTCCTAGTTTCTCTTGCAGCTAGGGTAGCCGAAGTTGAATGTGGCCGAGGTTCCTGAATGGAAGTACGTGTCCTGAACAAAAAGACAGCTTCCCTAAAGAAAGCTTCTCCCTTCCTCTCTTCTTGCTTTAGCAATTGGATGAAAGGGACATGTCAGGAAAAAAGACACAGCAAATAAAAAAGAGGCTAAAACTGGTAGCGTTTGAGTTACTGCACTACTCTGAAATACCTAACTTTTTATGTCTTATTTGCTGGCACAAATGCTTACTTCTTTAAGTTACCAATAGCTTGGATTTTCTGTTACCTGCTACTGAATACATTCCTAGAAAATAAATAAATTTTGTGAAAAAGGCAACTTCTGATCTAAGTCCAAGAGAAGGAGTACCCTCATCCAAAAGAAGAAACACGAGAAAGGCATGGCTGGCAGAAGCGGGGCATCTACAAGGGCCTGGCAAGGAAGGAAGCCCGGGGTCCAGGCTGGCACCGGTTCCACAGGGTGTGCCTTCCAGCTTCCTGGATGGCTTTAGCCAGGTGACTCCCACCCTCTCCCTGTCCCACTGCCCACACTTGAGGACTTCAACACTCTCACCTCAGTGGTTCTATGTGGTGAGCATTCACCCTTAAACAGTAAGTTCTCTGATGATAAACACAGAACTGATCCCTCACTATTGTTTAGACCTTTCAGAAATGTACATTTATGGGGCCGGTGAGATGGCTCAGCGGCGTAAGCGCCTGCCTGGCAAGCGCGAGGGCCCGAGTTCGACTCCCGGATCCCACATACGGAAAAGGGGCCGGTGATATCGCTCAGCGGCACGGGTGCCTGTTGGCGCGCAAGGTCCTGAGGTCGACCCCCCAGTACCCACAAAAAAAAAAAAAAAAAAAAAAAAAAAGAAATGTACATTTATGGAGTTTAAGTCAATCTGAGCCACATTATCAACTTATACATATAGCACTTGAAACTAAAGCTTCCATGTGCTTACCATGTGAAAGGTACTCTAATTAATATTCACAACAATTCAGTGGGGCAGGTACTAGGATTATTACCTTTTTTACAGGGCTAAGTTTGGTTAAAATTACACAGGTTAGGCAATAATGGCAGAGTGAGGATTCAACGTGAGGTCGATTCCATCATAGAGTCACTCTGTTCCATTGCTTGCCAGCTAAATTTACTCCTGTCCGCTCATCCCACTTCACCTGCTAGAATCCTTCCTTCTATGCAGTGAAGTCTTAGTCTCATACCAGCTTTCTGGGGATGGGTGTGGGAGTGCACATGCTGTTTATCTTGTAATAGGAGAGGATGGAAGGAAGGGGTCCATCTGTACAGGGTAGAGTGGGAGGGAAGGGGAATAGAAAAAGAGAAGATTCTTTCTTCCTAAAGGAATGAGACAGTGTTCTGTTCTTACTGGCAAAGTATGAGTAACTCCAAAAAGGTTTTCAAATATTTCAGTAAGTGTATGTTCTCTAAAAGATGCCAGTATTTCTTCATACAGTATTTACAAACTGTAATCTGTTTAATAATTGATTGGTTTGTACTCATGCATGCATTCATCAAGTATTTATCGACCATTTTCATGTTCCTCTGGGTATATATCAATGAACATATACCTACACTCAATAAGCCAAGAACAAATAAAAATGAAACTTCTAATTACTATATAGAGTAACAGCATCATACCAAAAAGGTAAGCATGAGATATTATGTAACACAGAACATACCAAACTCAGTCCTGAGAAATCAAAGAGGTTTTCTGAAAGGGAGATATTTAAGATGAACCCAAAAAATGTAAGTAGGTATAACAAATAAGAAGATAGTTTAGATCAGAGTTTCTCAACCCCAACACTCTGACATCTTGGGGTGCTAAGTCTATTGTGGGGGCTATACCATATTTTGCAGGATGTTTAAACAGCGGCGGCCTCTATGCCATGCTGGTAGCATTCCCCCAAGTAAAAATTAAAAAGTGTCTCTAGATATTGTCAAATGTTGCCCCCCGCCATGGGGGAGAGGCAAGCATCACCCCTTGTTGAAAATCATTATTCCAGATCTGTGCTGCCCAATGTGGAAGCCACTAGTTCAACTGGCTTTTTAACTGTAACTAAAAAAGGTTTAAGGCCCAGTTCCTTAGTCACACTAGCCACATTTCAATTGTGCAACAGCCTCATGTGGCTAGTGGCAACCAAACTGAACAGTGCATATATGGTACAGAACACTGCTATGGCCTCGGAGAGTTCTAACAGACAATCCTGTTATAGATGGAAAGAACAGATACTCTCTTTTCCTACCTCACTACTGCTCACTATAGCTTACTGACGGCCTGTGAAGGGAGCAGAGGGAGATGAGTGTTTAACACCGACCCTCTCCAAACTCTCATGTGCTTAGAGGCAAGGCTTTTGGAAAGTGACTGGATCATGGGCATGCTATAGCTGACTTGGTGTTAGGAGGTGGGGTTTGGTAGGAAGAGGTGGGTCATGAGGGCCATGACCAGGAAGGGTTTACTACCCTCACTGGCTCCTCCCTTCTCTCTCTGCTTCATGTCCACCACTGTGTGAGCAGCTTTCCTTCATAGCAGGCCCTTCCACCATGTTGTTTCTGCCTTGGTGACAGATGGCCATGGACTGAAAACAGCCAAATAAACCTCTCTTCCTTTAACTTGAGGGTGTCGGGCACAGTATTTTGTTCCAGCAACAAGAAAGTAACTAAGACAATGAGATTAGACAAAAAAAGAGTAGAAGTGAAAATGAAGAGTCTGCGTATACCATTAGGTAGAGCAATGGGGAGCCAATGAAAGGTTTTAAGCAACGGTGTGAAATAAACAGTCATAAAGATGTTTGTGATGGTTGTATGGAGAATGGCATGAATGTAGAGAAACTAGAAGCAGAATAACAGCTGCAGTATCTCAAATAAGTATGATGATCTGGATTAATGCAGTGGTAGTAAGAATAGACAAAAATGGCAACCGAGGAGATGCGACAGGACTTGGTAACTGACAAGCTGTAAGGTAGGGTGAAAGAGTCAAGGCTGATTTCTAGGTTTTAAGGTTGGACATGTGAATACAATTCACCAAAACAGTATGACAGAATAACGGTCCCTCAAAATGTTCATGTCCTAATCCTCTAATTCCTGAAGCCTGTGAATCTGTTGACATACATAGAAAAAGGCTTTCCTTCTGTGATAAAATTAAGAACCTTGAGATGAGGAGATTACCCTAGGTTATCTGAGCAGGCCCAATGTACACTCAGGTGTCATCCTGGTAAGGATAAGGCTGAAGGAAATCCGACTACAACAAAGTGTCAGTGATGCTTGAGTAAGAAAGACTCAGTCAGTTGCAGCTATGAGGAGCTAAAAAAGCAGAGAAATACATTTTCCCCTAGAGTGTCTCATGCCAAAACTTTAGTCATCCCACTGAGACCCATGTCAAATAGCTCGACTACAGAACTCTCAAATCATAAATTTGCATGAAGTCACCAAATATAGAGTAATTTATTACAGTAGCAACAGAAAATAAACATAGATACAGAATTTGTGGTATGACACAATGAGTTTGCTCTGAAAAGCTGAGTGTGAACTGGCTATGCAGCACCCAGATGAAACTGATCAACTAAGATACAGTATCAGTTAGAAATATGGGTCTGTACCTTAAATTGGGAATACGAACTGAAAATCATCAGTATATTAAGATTAGTCAAAAATATCAGAATAGACAAACTCACTCTGGATAAACACAAGTAGAATATACAGGAAGAGAGGCCCTTGAAAGAAAGTGAAAATGGGTATGTCAAAATATTAACAAAGGGCCGGTGAGACAGCTCAGCGGCATAAGCACCTGCCTGGCAAGCATGAGGTCCTGAGTTCGACTCCCAGAACCCACATAAAGGAAAAAAAGGGCCGGTAATATCGCTCAGTGGCACAAGCGCCTGCTGGCAAGCATGAAGTCCTGAGGTCGACTCCTGGTACCCACATTAAAAAAAAAAAAAAAAAAAAAAAAAATTAACAAGAAAACCAGAACAATGTGCTATCTAAGCAATTTAAAACATGAGACTACCAAACTGGGGGAGGATGATGTGTGTAAAGGGATTGTCAATAGAGTCAAATAAAAAATGGCTGTCAGTTGGGGTTGAAATTATCCATTACATTTAGAAATAAGAGGTCATGGTATCTTTGATAAATACAAGTTTCAGAGCAGTGGTATGAGAAGATATTTGCTACTAGGATTGAAAAGTAAACAGAAGGTGACATATGAGTTGAGTTTAATCAGTACTTTCATTAAACTCTGACTTCCTTCTTTAAAAACAAAGGAAGATTGGTGATAGCTCAAGAAGGGTTATGAGGGCCAGTGAGATGGCTCAGCAGCATAAGCGCCTGCCTGGCAAGCGTGAGGTCCTGGGTTCAACTCCTGGAACCCACATATGAAAAAAGGGCCAGTGATATCACTCAGCGGCACGGGCGCCTGCTGGCACATGAGGTCCTGAGGTTGGCCCCTGGTACCCACAAAAAAAAGAAAAAGAAGGGTTATGGGTTTCAGGAAAAATTTTTTTAAAGATGGGGAAAAATTAAGCATTTAACTATTAATGGGAAAATTTATAGTTAAGTAGAAAATGAGATAATAAAAAGGAAAAAGAGAGTAAATCATGAAGTGAGTTCTAAGGAAGGGACAGGATGCAAATCCTAGCCACAGAGAGATCAGCTTTGAGACAGGCAGCTCCTCTTGGGAGAAAAGGGAAGAAGGTCAAGACCTGGCAACTAGCAGGGGACTTATCTACACTACAACTTCCTGTTTCCTCAGAGAAGTAGAAAGTGAAATCATTTGACAGTGAGAGAAGAGGTTAGCTCAGCTTGAGCCTAAGAAGTCTGAAATAGCTTTAGTGGCAAAAGTGGAAAATAACTCGCTAGGAAACAGGGTATATGAGGGGGCATATATATTTTACTGAATACTAAAAGTAGCTGTTAATAGTTATTCTACATGTGGCCACACTAGAGTACCTGACATTGGGAGCAATTCTCCCAGCTTCACTAATTCGAAACATGTACAAAAAAAAAATAACAACGGTTTCAGAAACAGAACAACGAAAGAGCACAGAGCTGTGGGACCTGAGAGAAAAAAGACAAGAACAACACATTTCTACAGAGGCCCCTTCTGTACTGCAGTACTAAGCAAACAAGGCAAAACTGTGAGGTGAAGGCTGAAACTGGTGTCTAAGGAAGCAAACACCTATATGGAAGGAAGACAGAGACCTTTAAAATCTACACAAATCTCTATGCAGATTTGGAATATACTACTGAATACTAAATTATACGTGTAAAGAAAAATTCCATGGCGCTGGACAAAGCACTATCAGGGATCTATAAATGGCTGACACATTTTCTAGTTCTAACCAGGCAGGGTTGAGAGATCTCAGTGAGTATCTGAGAAATTCAGCAGTCATGGCTGCATAATGATGCTTCAGTCGATAATGGGACCACATATATGATGGGGGTCCCCTTAGATTATTGTGCAAAGTTAATACTGTAGCCATCTTGGCTTGTGTGTGCTGTATGATGTCCACACAACAACAAAATCACCAAGTGGTGTATTTCTCAGACTGTATCCCCATTGTTAAGCAGCTCACGACAACAGACACAAGTGGAGGTAAGATTTTAGTATAAAAACTCAATTGAGGACCTCAAGATGGCGGATGAGTAAGAAGCAGGCAGTGAAACTCTCTCTAAAAGTTACCATTGGAACACGGGAATATAGCGACCCGGAAAGCGCAGGAGGGGGGGAGATGCCTCCCCGAAACCCAGAGAAGTTCTGAAGCGCAATCTGGGACCCCCGGCACCAGTGACGGGTGACTTCCAACAAAGAAGAAGGAAAGAAGGAGCAGACCGCGCGCGTGCACCTTCTACTATCCCGGGAGTTGCAGTGCCGCGGAAGCTCAAATCTACGGACACACGGTGGCAGCTGGTGCCCAGGGAGCCCCCACGGAGGATCCTGAGACAGCGGCGGGGCAGGGGAGCGGCGGAGAACGGTGCAGACCGGCAGTGAGTGTCTCTCAGCCACAGCTGCCCCACGCCAGAGAGCGACTGGCCGGGCGCCATTGTGGGGGGTGTGGCGAAACTCAGAGCGGCTCGGAAACTGCTCTGGGAACTTGTGCTCCAGACAGGACAGCACGGGGCCTCTCAGGCCCACGAAAGTGTGTTGAGGTCAGCAGGCGAACGAGACTGGACTCTCAGCCACACCTGTCCCGCGCCAGAGAGCGACCGGCCGGGCGCCATTGTGGGGGGCGTGGCGAAAAACCAGAGCGGCGGGAACCAGTGCAGGGAACCCGCGCTCGGACAGCGCGCTGAGCCTCTCAGGCCCAGGGATCGTGAAAGGGCGCTGAGAGCGGAGGCGAGCTAGACTGGTCTCTGCCTGAAAGTACGCGCATCTGCTCACCGCCCGCCAGAGGGCGCTCCTGGCTTACTGGGACGGACCTGCACAGAACAGGACTCTCACCACAAGGTACCTGCCTACAACAGAGTCAACACCTGGAACTGATTCTTTTTATTTTTTTATTTTTATTTTTATTTTTTATTATTATTTTTTTTTTCTCACTGATTCATTTTTTGTTCTGGCGAAGGGTTTTTTTGTTTTTGTTTGGTTTTGTTTGGTTTTTTGGTGGGGTTTTATTATTGATCTGTCTGTTTTATTGTTTTTATTTTCATTTTTGTTTCTGTATGTGTATTTGCTCTTTCCTTCATTATTCTCTCTGGTTTTTTATATGAGTGTAAACAGCGCCTCTAACTTCTTTCTGATTGTGGTTGTGATCTGTTCTTCCTTTTATCCCTTCCTTCTCTTTCTACCACCTGTCCTCTGCACTAGTGTCCCAATTTTAGTGGGATCCCTCTTGGTCCTCTAACCTTACATCTAATTCCTTCCTCTTCTCCCAATACTCTATTTCCTCCTTAACTCATTTTAAATTTAAACTCCTCAGGGGAAAAATTGACATACACAGGACTTGTATACTGCATATAATTTTTCTGGTGTGTTTTAGATTTTGTTATATAACTGCAACTCTATACAGCTAAAAGTGGTAAATAACTGGTTAGCTCAGTCTGTCATTTTCTAGGCTCTGTTTGATGCTTTAGTTAACATTATTGCCAAATGTGAAATAATTGTTCTAAACATCTTTCCTTCCTGATATTTCATGATTGAGATTGACTAAGGGACACAGAAAATACAGTGGCACAGTACCAAAGAATCAAGGACTGGGCCAAACAGGTAGCAACTTCGCATACCCAACGAATTGAAGAGGTAGGATCTGGCAGAAAGCTCAAAACCTAAAAGCAAGCTCCACTTGGAAGATACTGCAGAGAAGTAGTCATCTTCTAAAGATCTTAAACACTAGCAATAAAGTAACCTACTATAGGTAATTTGCAAACATCACCCCAGGAATTAAAGAAAGAAAAAATGAGACGACACTTAAACAAGATGCAACCCCACACATCCAATTCACCAAAGGCAAACCTAGGGAGCAACGAGGTGGGACAATCCGAAAGCCACCCACCTGGCCTATCTGAAGTGGTAACAACAAAGCAACTGAATGAGGTTCTGGAAAAAATTAAAACAGAAATAATCTCACAGATAACTGCAGAGATAATGTCTACAATGAAGACCATGCTTAAGGACACTATAGCTGATACAGACAAAAAAATAGATGAACTTAAGAAAACTATAGAAACCATGAATGCTCAGCATAGGAAAGAAATGGAATCCATAAGGCAGATTCAAGCAGATACCCAAGAGATAAAAAATTCCATTGAAAGTATTTGTAGCAGAATAAGCCAATGCGAGGACAGGATCTCAGATATAGAAGACAGGCTTGCAATTAGTGATCATGAAATGGAAAAATTCTTAAAAATAGCAAGGGACCATGAAAAATCAATTCAGCAGCTGCTAGATGACTCAAAGATAAACAACTTAAGAATAATTGGAATAAATGAAAAAGCAGGAGATAGCATCAACGACATTAAAACCTTGTTCAAAGACATAATCAGGGAGAACTTTCCTGGAAGAGAAAAGGAATTTGACACCCCTATAGGTGAAGCTTTTAGAACACCAACTAGACATGATCAAAAAAAAACTTCAGCCAGACATATTATAATCAAGATCCCAGAAATTCAACAGAAGGGCAGAATCTTAAAAGCTGTTAGGGAGAAGAGACAAATCACTTATGAAGGAAAACCCATCAGAATCACAGCTGACTTTTCAGCACAAACCCTCAATTCAAGAAGAGCTTGGAATGATGTATTGCAAGCTCTAAAGGAAAATAATTTTCAGCCCAGATTGATGCACCCTGCAAAACTATCTTTCAAAATTGATGGAGAAATAAAATACTTTCATGACAAAGAACATCTGAGAAAATTTATGACCACCAAACCAGCACTCCAAAACGTTCTGAAGGACATTCTAGAAAGAGATAGGAACCCCAACAGAAGGAATCCACCAGGCAGGGCAAATAATTAAATAGCCGGAAAGCAGAAAAACAAAGAGTGGGAACCAACAACAGGAAAATATCATGACAAGTCAATACATATCAGTTTTAACCATCAATGTTAACGGTCTCAATTCACCAATCAAAAGGCACAGACTGGCGAAATGGATCAAGAAGCAAGATCCAACAATATGCTGTATACAAGAAACACATTTAATTCAGAAAGAAATTCATAGACTGAAAGTCAAAGGATGGAAAACAATACTCCATGCCACAGGAACCCAGAAAAAAGCAGGGGTAGCTATTCTTTTTGCAGACAAAATGAACTTCAAGCCAAGAAGGATTCAGAGAGATAAAGACGGTCATTACATCCTTGTAAAGGGAACAATCCAAGAGGAAGAGATAACGATCATAAATATATATGCGTCAAATACCAATGCACCCAGCTATATAAAACAAGTACTAAAGGACATGAAAAATCAAATAAGCACTAATACAATTATATTGGGAGATCTCAATACTCCACTGTCACAAAAAGATAGATCAACTGGACAGAAAATCAATAATGAAATAGTAGAACTGAACCAAACTTTTGAACAAATGGACTTAGTAGATGTCTACAGAGTGTTCCATCCCACAACATCAGAATACACATTTTTCTCAGCTGCACATGGGACGTTCTCCAAAATAGACCACATACTAGCTCATAAAACCTGCTTAAGTAAATGCAAAGGAATTGAAATTATCCCATGCATATTATCAGACCATAGTGCAATGAAATTGCAAATCAATGGCAAAAGATCCCACAAAAACTCCCTAAACACATGGAAATTAAACAGCATCCTCCTGAACAACCAATGGGTCACAGATGAAATTAAAGAAGAAATTAGTCACTTTCTACAACTGAATGATAATGACAGTACAACATACCGGAACTTATGGGATACAATGAAAGCAGTCCTAAGAGGGAAATTTATAGCATTAAATACTTATATCAGGAAAATAGAGCAAGCGCAAATAAACAACTTAAGGGTGAACCTCGAGCTTCTAGAAAAAGAAGAGCAGGTTAAGCCAAAAGCCCGTACAAGGGAGGAAATTATAAAGATCAGAGCAGAAATTAACGTATTGGAGAATAAAAAAACAATACAAAGAATCAATGAAGCAAAAAGTTGGTTCTTTGAAAGAATAAATAAGATTGACAAACCCTTATCCAACCTTATTAAAAAAAGAAAAGAAAAGACTCAAATCCATGCAATTGAAAATGAAAAGGGTGATATCACGACGGACCCTGCAGAAATCCAGAAGATCATCTATACCTATTTTGAAAATTTATATTCTACTAAGATGGAAAATGCAGAAGAAATGGACAGATTCCTAGATTCGTATGAATTACCAAAGCTAAATCAAGAAGATTTAAAAATCCTAAATAAACCAATATCAACCAATGAAATTGAAGATGTAATTAAAAACCTCCCAACAAAGAAAAGTCCAGGCCCTGATGGATTCACTGCCGAATTCTACAAGAAATTTAGAGAAGACCTAACGCCCCTACTTCTCAAACTTTTCAATGAAATTGAAAGGGAAGCAATACTCCCAAATTCATTCCTGGAAGCAAGCATTACCCTGATACCAAAACCAGAGAAGGACCCAACTAAGAAAGAGAACTACAGGCCAATCTCCCTAATGAACATAGATGCAAAAATCCTTAATAAGATACTGGCAAACAGAATCCAACAAATCATCAAGAAGATTATACACCATGACCAAGTTGGATTCATCCCTGGGATGCAGGGATGGTTCAACATACGTAAATCAATAAATGTAATACAGCATATTAACAGAACCAAAGACAAAAATCACATGATCATCTCAATAGATGCAGAAAAAGCTTTTGACAAAGTCCAGCACCTTTTCATGATAAAAACCCTACAGAAAATTGGAATAGAGGGTCTTTATCTCAATCTGGTAAAAGCTATCTATGACAAACCAACAGCCAATATTATACTAAATGGCCAAAAACTGAAAGCCTTCCCTCTAAAATCAGGAACAAGACAAGGATGTCCACTGTCCCCACTCTTATTCAACATAGTTCTGGAAACTTTAGCCAGAGCGATTAGACAAGAGAAAGAAATAAAAGGAATAATGATTGGAAAGGAAGAAGTTAAATTATCATTATTTGCAGATGACATGATACTCTACACAGAAGATCCCAAAAACTCCACTAAAAAACTGCTAGATTTAATAAGCAAATTCAGTAGTGTAGCTGGATACAAAGTCAATACTCAAAAGTCAATAGCCTTCCTGTACACAAATAACAAACTTACTGAAAGAGAAATTAGGGAAACAATACCTTTCACAATAACATCCAAAAAAATGAAATACCTAGGAATCAACCTCACGAAGGATGTAAAAGACCTCTATACTGAAAACTACAGTACTCTGAAAAAGGAGATTGAAGAGGATATCAGAAAATGGAAAGATATCCCTTGCTCCTGGATAGGAAGAACCAATATGGTGAAAATGGCCATACTTCCAAAATTGTTATACAGATTTAATGCAATTCCAATCAAAATTCCAACAGCATATCTCACAGAATTAGAGAAAACAATCCTAAAATTCATTTGGAATCAGAAGAGACCTAGAATAGCAAAGGCAATTCTGGGCAACAAAGGCAAGGCAGGGGGCATCACAATCCCCGACTTGAAATTATACTATAAAGCTACTGTGATAAAAACAGTGTGGTACTGGCAAAAAAACAGACCTGAAGATCAATGGAACAGATTAGAAGATGCTGAAACAACCCCAGACATACTAAGCCACCTTATCTTTGACAAAGGTGCCAAACACATTCGCTGGAAGAAAGATAGCCTCTTTAATAAATGGTGCTGGAAAAACTGGCTCTACACATGCCGAAGATTAAAACTAGATCCATATCTTTCACCATGCACTAAACTAAATTCAAAATGGATCAGAGATCTAAATATTAAAACAGAAACATTAAATCTGCTGGAAGGTAGGATAGGTAAAACCCTTGGAGACATTGGTGTAGGCAAAGACTTTATGAATAAAAACTCAACCGCACGGGAACTATCCCAAAGAATCAATAACTGGGATCTCATCTTATTAAAAAGCTTTTGCACAGCAAGAGAAACCACCAACAGAGTGAAGAGACAACCCACAATGTGGGAAAAAATGTTTGCCAGCTGTTCCTCAGACAAAGGATTACTATCGAGAACATATAAAGAACTCAAAAAAATCAGACCTCCCAAATTTAAAGACCCACTCCAAAAATGGGCATCTGAGATGAATACACATTTCTCAGATGAAGAAATACTAATAGCAAATAAATATACAAAAAAATGTGCAACATCACTAGTCATTCGAGAGATGCAAATTAAAACAACACTGAGATACCATCTCACCCCAGAAAGAATGGCTACTATTAAGAAATCAACTAATAACAAATGCTGGAGGGGCTGTGGGGAAAAAGGAACCCTTCTTCACTGTTGGTGGGAGTGTCGACTGGTACAGCCACTGTGGAAGTCAGTGTGGAGATTCCTCAGAAAACTAGGGTTGGAGGTCCCATTTGACCCAGCTATTCCCCTTCTGGGCATCTTCCCAGAAGAATTAAAAACATCGTACCACAGCGATATATGTGCACCCATGTTTATAGCAGCACAATTTGTAATAGCCAGATCTTGGAAACAACCCAAATGCCCATCAACTGAGGAATGGATAAGAAAGATGTGGTATTTTTATACAATGGAGTACTATTCAGCCATAAAGAAGGATAAACTGGAGACTTTTATAGGTAAATGGATGCAACTCGAGAAAATACTCATAAGTGAAATAAACCAGAAGCACATGTGTAAGCATCATATTATCTCTCTAGTATGAGAAACTGAAAGAGTAAATAAGATCCAAAATGTACAATAGATATGGTGAATCAAAAAGAGACTGGTCAAAAGGAAAGAGAGACTGGAATGGGGAAAAGAAAGAAGGGAAAGGGAAAAAAAACAATTGTATATATATGTATATAGGATGGTTAAGATAGATACACTACCATTTTTACTTAGTTCATTGAAGAGTAAGGTTTGTGCCAATAATGTTTGGACAATTGAATGCTAATGTCTGGTGTCCTGAATAACTAATTTAAAGATAGTAATACGTAATGTATTAACCATTGTTACCCTCCTATTATGTTGGTTTGAAAATTTGTTCTTCTTTTGATTTGTTTTGTTTTTTTTCTTCTCTTTAAAAAAAAAAAAAAAAAAACTCAATTAACTCTAGTGTAGAAGTTGAAGTTACTCTAGATCTGCTCTAACTAGGCTTAAATGTAAGTCCACAAAGGATCAATCTAATCTACAAGTCACCTAGCTGCCTACCAAAACAAACATCAATACAATTTGAGAACAAAATCAAGATGGTCAAAAAACTAAATGAAACCAAAATCAAAAACCATAAACAGGGCTGGTGAGATAGCTTAGCGGCATAAGCACCTGCCTGGCAAGCGCAAGGTCCTGAGTTCGACTCCCGGTATCCACATAAAGGAAAAAAGGGCCGGTGATATTGCTCAGTGGCACAAGCGCCTGCTGGCAAGCGCGAGGTCCTAAGGTCGACTCCCGGTACCCACATTAAAAAACAAAACAAAACAAAATAAAACAACCAACCATAAACATCAGTGTCTAGTACTACATTAAAAATTAGACTGGCAAAGAAATAGAAAATCATTACTATGATTATACCAGATATCAGTAAAAAAGACCCAGGAAGGACAAAGATAATATAATTGCCAAATGAGAAATTTAAATCAGGTATTCTCACTATGTCCAAGGATTTAAAGGAAGACATGAACTTAAGGATATTAAAAAACTATACAAAGTTTCCGATACTAAAAAAAAAAAAAAAAAAAAAAAGATATAAAGTAGAAAATCTAACAAATGGAATTTATAGCATGTTAGACATTACAGTGAAAAGATTACAGAGTATGATAATATAGAAATATAAACTACCAATTAGTGTAGGAAATAATGTGATAAAAACCAACGTGTGTATGTGTGTGTGTCCTTGATATCAAACCAAGGACCTTGTACATGCTAAGACTAAGCTACATCCTTAATTCCTTCAATATATAATTACAATTAAAACAAATAACCAAAAACACTTAGTAAAACAGGAACAGAAGGGAACATGTTCAACATATAAAGAGCAACCATGAAAATGGTAAGATTAACATCGCATTATATGGATACCAAATGAAGGTGCATTTCCCTATGATTGAGAACAATACAAGAAAATCCACTCTCACCATTTCTATCTGGCTCTGTCCCAGAGGTATCAACAGTGTAATAGAGTGAGGAAAACAAGTAAATATATACACCAATTGAAAAAGAATTAAAAATGTCTTTATTCAGAGATAATGAACGAGTAGGTATAAGATCCTAAGGATTCTACGTAAAAGTCACTAGATTTTTCTTTCTTTCTTTTTTTAATATGCGGGTACTGGGAGTTGAACTCAGGACCTTGCACTTGCCAGGCCGGCGCTTATGCCACTGAGCTACATCACCGGCCCAAAAGTCACTAGATTTAACATATGAACTCTGCAAGCTTGTAGGCTACAAGGTCAGTATAAATATGGGCAATAAAGCTGTACATAACAAAAATTTTTATATGCCTTTCACAATAGCTGCCTGAATTTTTAACATGTTAAACGTTTAGGAATAGTTTTATGAACATATGTATAAACCCTGTACATAGAAAATATATAAAACTTTACTGTAATAAATTATAGAAAACCAACTAACATGGAGATATCCTAAAGTCATGGATCAAGACTCATTATTAGTAGGATGTCAAATGCACCCAAATTGATCTATAAATTCACAGTAATCCCAATCAAAGTCCTAATAGAATTTTTTAATAGAAATTGATAAGGTAATTCTAAAACCTGCATGGAAATGCTAAAAACAATTTGAACCATTTACATCACCTAACAAAGACTTTCTATAATGGTCCAGTCAGACAAGACAATGTGATGTCCTAAGGATGGATATAACAACTGATGGAAAACAAAATCTACAAGACCCACACATAATGATCTTTGATACAGGAGGTGATTAGGGAAGGGTATAATTTCATCATATTATGCTGAAACAAATGGATGGATATCCATTCATACGTTAAAAATTACCTTAAACCAAAAACAAGTTCAAACTCAAAATGGTTCATTTTATCTGGAAGAAAAAGGTAAAACTACAAATTCTAGAAAACATGATAAAAATCATCACAAGAAGATTGAAATATAAGGAAAAGGTGAAATGACACCAGCAAATACCCCAAAACAACTACAAAATGACACAAAATAATAAAAGAAGAACAATCTGTGACCTGGGAAATGACAAAAGGCAACAACAGATGAGGAAGTGTTTAGCAATTAAAAGATTCCTGCACTTGTAACTCTGGGAGTTCATGTTCTTACTTGTGGCTGCTCTCATAACCTATCTCACACGATCTGAGTGGCAGCGCTGCTAAAATAAGACTGTCTGGGTTTGAACACACAAAGCTACACCAGACAACGAGTCAGGTAATAGAGATCCTATTATTTGAACACAGAGAAAGGTAACTAGAGAAAAACAAATAAAGCCTCAGAGACTAGAATGACATCAGTTATTTCAATAAATGTGTAATCAGAGTTTTAGGAGAGAAGAGAATCCAAGGGACAGAAAAAGTATTTGATAAGATAATGGCTGAAAACTCCCTGAACATGATTTACAGATGTGAGTTCAACGAATCCCAAGTACAATAAAGTGCTCAACATCCTCACACATAATAAGCTGCTGAAAGCTAGAGGAAGTGGGCAAGTGAACGATACATGAATACAGAATAAATCTTCATAGCAACGTGAGAAAAACAACTCATCATGTACAGAAAAACAATGACACCATTAACTTCTACCTTTGTATTAGCAACAATGAAGTCTGAAATGCAATGGAATAATGTACTCAAAACAATAAAAGACACATAAAACTGTTAAGCAGGAATTCTATATCCAGCGGAACTATCTTTCAAAACTGAAAGTGAAATAAAAACACTCATACATAAGTACACAGTGAGAGAATTCACTACAAGCCAATGTATCATATAAGAAATACTTTAGACTAAAGATGTTAGCTTTGATTTCTTTTTTGTACTCCCTTCAGATTCAATCAACCAGTAAGACCTGCTAGCTTTATACCCAAAATATCCCTGGAATCCATCTGCTTTTTTAAAAACAATATTACATCTTTCACTGCCTTCGCCTAATCAAGAGCCTTAAATTCTCTACTAGATTTCTGTACTAGCTTATAGCCCATTTGTCAAAAGTATTTTTTAAAAATTAGATCGTTCTACTATTCTCTCACTTAAAACATTCTAATTGGCTTTCCATGTACTTAGGATGAAATCCACGTTACTTGTCATGGTTAATATGTTGTACATAAACTACTCTGCACTTAATCTTTGCTGTCATTCTTTCCTTAACCATCCCTAAATTTTAGCACACTGGAATCCTTACTGTCTTCAAATATCCCAAACTCATTCCTCCTGAATATTTATATTGTTCCTTCTGCCTACTATAGGACAAACTGGCAGATGATCTGGCTTCTCACAAGACTGGCTTCTCATTCAGGTCTCTCTACTCAAATGTTTTCTCTTCGAAGAGGCTTTCCCTGATCATCACACGTTGAGTTTACTCTAGCCATCATCACTTGCCTCCCTCTGCCTTTTTAAAGTTTTGTGATGGCACTTATCACTATCTGAAGTTACAGCACTTATTTATTTGTTCATTTGTTTTAATTTCTACCTTGTCCAATAAAATACAAGATCATAAGGATGAGTGTTCTATTTTATCACTAAGGTGTCCAGGTCCTAAGACAGTATTAAAAACTATGGACTAAAATTATATATATACATATATATATTAAACCTTAAAATAAAATATATATACTTTAAAACTATTCAAAGGTTTTTTTTAAAAAAAACTTTTGTTCTTGTCTAGTATTTTGTAATTATCGTGTTTTATAATTTTTACTAGTTGTCTTCTGCCTCTGTTTCCTCAATGAGAAAAAAATGAGTAATCTTCCAAAGTTTGTATCCCTTATGTGCACAATGGTAGATGGGAGATATTGGATATTTATTTTTTGAACTAAATGCAACAGTATCAGTTACTTTATTTGTAAAAGGGAGGTAACAAGATCACCTACTTCACAGGATTATTGTGGAGCTGGATTTAAAGAAAAAAAAAGGAAGGAAGGGGAAGAAAGGAAGGGAAGGAAAAGAAAAAGTGAAAGAAAGTGGGAAAAAAATCCCCACAAAATCCTCTTTCAGCTATTAGGTTAGAAAAGTGTAGAAGTACTGACCAAATTCTCCAATGAACTAGTCCTATTTATACACCTACCCAGCACACTAGACACTAAAAAGACTAAACAACAACAGTCAAATCAGCTTAGATGAAGACTCAAACTTGGGTAAAGGACAGTTCTGAAATCACAGGAGAGAAGATAAATGACACTGACACTTCTGGTAATCTAACAGTGCAGATCCACTAAACATTCCAGGACCTTTGCTGCAGCCTATGGACAGAGATTTCATAACAAAGTCAGCATTATTCCAGGTGTTTCAGTTTCTTTCCTTACACATTTGAGACCTAAGGAACTACAAAGACAATCTAAATTTCAACATTATTGTGGGCTGAAATCTAAAAGTTGCAACCCCAAAATGGAAAGTATAATACAAAGAACGAAAATTACCAGGTATGTTAAAAGCTCTAAAAAAAACCCAAATTCTTACGGAGTTCTATAAATACAACCTAAATTTAAACTATCATTGCAGTTTAATTCCTAAAGGTTAGCAACTGAAACATATAAAATATTGTACCATAACAAAACCCATCAAATATCTTAAATTTTTAGACAAATTCTTACACTGTTATTAGAATAGAAAAATACCAATTTGTTTAAAGCAATCTTTCAGTAAAGGCTAATAAAACATATGCTATTATTTCATATTGTGATTTAAACACAGATGAGATAGAGGAAAAAAATCTGGATGTTTTATAGTCAATTTACCCACAATATTGTGATTAAACGTTAAATTTATTCACTAAATTGGGTATATTTAGAACCAGTATTTACTTAAAAATTGGACATTTTATATAGTGGAAATAGGCTTCTTACAAAAGAACTTTAAAGTTACATATTTCACTTACCAAAATGCAGTCCACTTTAGATTGTACGGTTTTGCTAAAAGAAAAAGAAAGTCAGGTTAGTAAGGATAAAAAGTTTATTAAATATTTGAAATACTCTCAAAAAGACTGATAATTACTCCTCCATTATAAAAAAAAAAGTAAGTAAGGTTTTTTAAGATTAGGCAGTTTCCTAAAACTGTCTCTCATAAAGCAACACAAAATTCTATTTCCCACTCACTGTTCTAAGTTCAATTCTGCTGAGTTTGCTGTTATAGTCACCTACTGCTGTTACACTACAATAGGTGTTTTGGGCAGTGAAGTTTTTAAGAGTACATGAGTATAGATGTATTAGTACAGTTAGAAAAAGGGCACAAAGTTTAAAGAATTATAATGATTTGCTTAGCACTTAAAAAGACCGTAATGACATAATCTGTAGCTCTCAAGACCTGGTATAAAATGAATTCATTTCTTTTCCTCCCTATCCTGTCCCATCCCATTCCATCCAATCCCAGTAACAGGACACTCCAGACTTAAAAATAACAATAAAAATGAACTAATATGGTAATGAACTATGAGGTTGGACAAATACAAATAAAGCCAATATTTAATTGAACTACTACTAAATATAAGTGAACTGCTTCTATAACACATACGAAAGTCTGTATAAAATAATGTATCATTTGGATCTTGTGACAATATTGATTGAAGTGCAAATGCAAGTAAATCATGCAAAATTTTCAGAAACAGTTTACATACAATCTTTAAGAGATGTTATAAACCAAGTTATCTTTCATAAAAGGCCTAGAGCCAAATAAATGCAAACAAAAACTGATTATTTGCCTTTCTATATAGCCATATAGCAGTTATAAAATGAAAGTCTGTGTGTAAAACTCATTTCATTTAACACAGCCAACATCAAAATTTTATACCCATATACAGATTTCAAGTTTCATTTTTTTTTTAAACAACAAAGTGTGAAGGGGTTAACTGCAAAGCTGGGAATGACTTAAAGGAGCAAGAAAAGCAAAGAAAATCTCTAGGGAAGTGCAAATGAAAATCCCTTCCCTCAATCCTACAAGACCCTTAGAGGTTGTATCACCTGTATAGCTTATCATTCACTGGCAGCTAAGTTGTGCTATTTTCCCCTCCTCAGTAATTCCCACAATATCTCCTGAGATCAGAGTATCTATGATGAATTGCTGCTAAAAAGCAATATATCCAGGATCTAACCAACACTATTACCTTGGTCTAAAGTAACACTGTGGCCTACAGTATGATGATAACCCTCTGTCTGGTTTCTTTGCTTCTATCTTTACCCTGTCACAACTACCACGCCCTGCGGGCTAACTCTTACAAAACCTTCAAAGTGATTCTTTGTTCAAGCCACATTCCATGTAATTCTCTGCTCCAAAGTCTTTATCATGGCCCAAATAGCCTTGTATTATCCAACCCTCTAGTGTCTTTTTTTCATCTCATCTCCTACTAGTCTGTTCTTCATTTGTTCAGATCAAGCCAATTGGGCCTCCACGCTGCCAAGTCAGAGCAAAGCCTCACGCTGGCTTTTTCTGTCAGCCTTTAACACCCTTCATCCATATAACTGTTCGGCCATTTTCTTCATAACTTTGCTTGATATCTTCTACAGGACAGTTCATCCATGACTTCACCATATAAAATACTTCCACTCACTATCACTCACCCCGCTTTGTTTTTCTGCACTGCACATTCCGCCAATCATTATACTTTTATTAATTTGATTACTGGCCATCTTCCTCGACTAGAATTTAAACTTCATGAGAGGAGGATGTCTGTTTTGCTCACTCCTGAGTTTACCATCTGGCACATGATAGGTGTTCAATAAAACTTAAATAAATGACAAAAAATATTCCCTCCCCCATATGAAGAAAACTCTTTTGGAAAGATGGGAATTGCTTAAGAATGAGTTTTTAGAAAAACTAATATGAAATTTGAAAATGTGATTACTTTATAAATCAATACACCTCAATACACTGCCATTTGCCAGTAAGGAGATTCTCGAAGGGGATGCTTAGAACTACCCGTAACAAATGACTTGATAAATCTCAAAAAGTATATGTAAAAAACCACCTTATAGGTTGTTATCTATATACAAAATGAAAGCAATTCTGAGCTGGACAGGAACCTTGGCAATCACTTAATGTAGCCCTTTGATTATTTTTACTATACACTTAACCCAAACGTAACAGAATGATAAAGAAATTCCCTTCATTTTTCTGTCCAGTGTTATACCAACTCATTACCTTCCCAAAGGCAACCTCCAGTAAGCTGATGTGCAACCTTTGTGGCTATTTTAATACCTTTATTAAATATACAAAACACCTAAAAGTAGCATATACTCTTGCACTCTGAAGCTTTTAAATGTTTACATAAATGTCATTACAATGTGTATATTACTCATTTCTTCACTAAAATTTTTGAGGGCCATGCACATTGATACACTTAGATGAAGTCTGTTTCTGAAAAATACCACATTCAACATTGTCAAATTAATTCATCTACTCATCTACTGAGGGACAATGTGCAATTTCCAGTTACTCTACAAACAATACTGAAATAAATCTTTGTACATGCAAAAATTTGTTGTAAGTCTAGAAGTTGATTTTCTGAGGCTTCTAAATGTATCTTTTCAATTTTATTATATATAACTAAATTCCTTTTATAAGTACTTGTATCCATTTATATTTTTACCAGCACTTCATGATAGTTCCTATTTTCCTATTACCTTACACAGACCATTAAAATTATATATAAAAGTATTAAAAACTTGCCATTTTGTGGATATGAAATGGTCTTTTAAAAAAAAATGTATCATTTTCCCAATTACTAGCGATACTATGTACTTTTTCACCTGCTTATTCGAACATGTAAGTTTTTTCCTCCATAAATTGTTGATTCACATCTTTTGCCCAGTTTTGGAGTTGACTATTACATAATTGTAATTCTTTATATATCCTGGATATTAATTCTTCATTACGTATATTAAACTTTGTTAAGGGCACTATTTATTAAAGTATAAATTATATAGTCAAATTTAGAAATTTTCTTCTTTTATGCTATTTTTTTTGTGTGTGTGGGTACCGGGGATTGAACTCAGGACTTCGCGCACCAGCAGTGCTTGTGCCGCTGAGCAATATCACCAGCCCTTTTTTCGTATGTGGGTACCGGGAGTCGAACTCAGGACCTTGTGCTTGCCAGGCAGGCGCTTATGCTGCTGAGCTATCTCACCGGCCCCCTTTTATGCTATTTTTGATCTTTAAGAAATCTTATCTAAGTTTAAAAAGATATTTTATATTTTATTCTAAGTGTTTTCAATTTTGATCTTTGGGATGTGTTCTTGCATATGGAATGGTATAATACACACACATACACACACTCCCCCCCCAGCAAACCACTGGTTCCTATTTTATTATGCCAAGTTTCCAAACATGCTTCAATCTGCTTTTGGCCTTTTTTCCATCTTACTAATAATCTACTTATCTATCCCTGAGCAATATTATATTTTGACTCATCAGGTCTAGTTATTTGATTATATGACTCTCCTTGTCCATCTTCGAAAGTTGTAAAGTAATTCTTAGACCTTTTCCAGGTGAATTTTTCAATCAATTTTCCCAATTCCACAAAAGTCCTTCTAGGATTTATATTTGACTGTACTGACATTATAGATTGAACTGGGGGGCACACTCATAATGTGGATATATTTTTGTCTGTAAAATGTGTCACAATTTTCTCTATAAACCTTTTCAGTTATATTAGAAAGGAGTCCTTGACTGGGGCATCTTACAGATGGTATTATGAATTGTATCTTTTTTCTCCTCTTATGATTTCTAATTCATTTCTGCTGATGTATGGCAAACTACTGGTTTTCTAGGTTGCTCTTCATCCCCATCGTCTTTCCCATACTCTTAATTAGTTCTAATGGTATATAGATTCTCTTGCAGATGACTATTTCATTTATAATTAATGATAAAATTTTTCTTTCTTTCCAATCTTTATGTTTCTTTTTTTCCCCTCGTTCCTTTCTAATTACTTTGGCTACACTCCTCAATATAAAGGAGAGGAGTAGCAGTGACAGCAGATACCCACCCTGTTTCATGTCCACAGTAAAGAGTTTACTTCTAAACTTGTCCATTAAAACAGGATGCTGGTGACTTTTTGGTGAATGTTCATTATTATTATTTTTTTTGTGGGTACTGGGGGTCGACCTCAGGACCTCGTGCACCAGCAGGCACCCGTGCCGCTGAGCGATATCACCGGCCCTTTTTTCGTATGTGGGTTCCGCGAGTCGAACTCGGGCCCTCGCGTTTGCCAGGCAGGCGCTTACGCCACTGAGCCATCTCACCGGTCTGAATGCTCATTACTGTTTTAAGATATCTGTCCTACTCTGACCTTTTAGTCAGAGCTTTTGTTCTTTTGTTCTCTGCCAGAATCCCCTTCACAAGTGACTCTGCCTGGCTTGCTCTTTAACTACGAAGTTAGTACCGCACATTTTTGTGCCTCACATGTTATCTACTCAGAGACTTTCCCTGACCATATCTAAAAAACGAAAACAAAAAACCACTTCTTGCATTCTTTATCTCCTTTATGTTGACTTGTTTATCCTTACTGCAATTATTTCCACCAGTATTTGTATGACTCCCTCAACAGAGTACAACCTTTTTATATTACAAAGCAAGAAGTTGATATGATTTTTTACTGCTGTATTTCTAGCACTCAGAATAGCAGGTGGAAAATAAATCTGTCTACACATAGCTTTTAAAACCTAATTTTCAGTTTTGTTGATTTGGTTCTCTTTTGTATCTTCTCAGTGTTAATTCTATATTCTTTGCATTTAGGCTGTTATTTTAAATTTGTATGTAAAACATGTATTTCTCATTCTTCCCTGTTTTTAATAAGAACACTCAAGAAGAACTAAAACTTTTTGTGTTTTGTGGATCTGGAGATTGAGTCCAGAGCTCTGCGCATACCAGGCAAGTGCTCTACCATTAAACGGTATCTCTAACCCATATTTTTTTTATATTCCTAAACATTTTCCTTCTATTAATTGTACCCAATAATTTTAATTCATAATATTCTGTTGTCTATGTATTAGGCAATTTAGTGTTGATGTGCGTGTACGCTTCCTTTTTTGGGCAGTACTGGGGATTGAGCCTAGGGACACTGCCACTGAGCTACACTCTTAGTCCTTTTTGTTTGGTATTTTTTTTGGTACCGGCAATTGAACTCAGGACCTTGTGCTTGCCAGGCAGGCACTTGTGCTGCTGAACTGCATCCCTGGCCCTTTTGTTTTGTATTTTGAGGCAGAGTATAAGTTCTCCAGGTGGGCTCAGATTTGTACTTCTCCTGCCTCTGCTTCCATCCGTGCTGGGATGAAAGGTGTGCAACACTGTGACTGGGTGTGTACTTCCTGGTTTTAAAAATTCTACTCTATTATTCAACAATTATTTTTTCGCTTCAGCCAGCGAATGTGTTTTCTGTGATGTAAACTTCCTTTGAACCTAGGTCACAGTCATTATTTTATTTTTTTGAAAAAGTAATACATGTATACTTTAAATGCAACCATATTCTTTCACAAGAAGGCTTTCTACATATATATCTATTTAATCAAGCATATTAATCCATACTTCAAATCTTTTGTTGCCTATTTTTTTTGTTTTATCTGTTTCTGAGATATGTTAATTCAACTACAACAGGTCATTTATTAATTTCTCCTTGTAACTGTTGATTTTTGCCTTAACTCCCAAGACTACAGTTTGATTTATATATGACTACAATTTTTTCTTCCTTTTATCATGATCTACTGTCCTTTATCCTTAGTCATGACTTTTTGCCTTAAATTTTTTTTCTAATTTTGTTAAATGCCCTTTCTGTTGTCTTGTAGTGCCCACAACTGATGACCACTTTATATCAATCTCCTTGTAGATAATTTTCTTATTTATACTTTAAAAAGTTATATATTCTGGGCTGGCAACATTTTCTTCTGTGATGTTAAATTTTAAAATTACAAATTTATCTTCAGCAAGGATTATTTTTCAAGGAGTCTTATATACCCTGGATTATGGAAGCAGCTTTACCTTTACCTCTGCTGAGTCTCTGAGTTTAATGGTTCCAGACCATCTTTTGTACTATCTATTGACTTACAGTCCTAATACCATAAAGAGCTTACCAAATCAAACTCAACGTTCAGGTATAACACAGGCGTAGGGCTCTGAAGTTCATAATTTACCTTTCTCCATTTGTTGGGTGTTGTTTCCCTTTTCAATCTCATTTCATAGGCAAAATCTTTCTTTAGGCTCTAAGCTTTATAAAGTGATCAAACCAGGTAGCAACGGAAGGGCAGTTGTTGAGTGCTGGTGGAATTTTTACAAGGTTTTGGCCAGAGGATATTTAATAGCCTATGTGACAAGATCACTTAGAAATGAGGCAGAAATCTGTTTTTCTGATAATTCAAGGAAGACAAAGTGTGGAGTTGTAATAGTAGCTGGAAAGAAAAAAAATAAAATCTCAGAAAGGAAGGTGATGAAAAACTGCTGTATAAATTATGCCTGAATATTCGGATGGCTCTTGTTTGGGGAATACTCCAAGGTTCCCAGCAGAAATAAACCACTGCAAAAGACAAAGCTCTTAAGATGTTTGCTGCTGTCTGTCAGAGAGAAAGCCACATTAAATGTCTAGTAGGACAAACATTCAACTCTCATCCAAGAAAAATAAGAGAATCCAGAGACCACAATGTATCACCCATTACATAAGCAAAATTTATCAACAATGCTTACTATACAAGCAAAATTTACTAGGATGAAGAAACGAGAAAAAACAGCTCATAGAAACCAAATCCTGAATAATGTAAATAGCAGAATTAGCAGACAAGGTCTTTAAGGCAAGTTATAAAAATGTGTTTGAGGCGAGGCGGAGGTTTTTGAAGGGAATTAAAGGCAATGTGGGGGCTGGGGATATAGCTCAGCGGCACAGCGCCTGCCTAGCAAGAGCAAGGTCCAGAGTTCGATTCTCAGTACCAACAAAAAAAAAAAAAAAAAAAAAAGGCAATGTGTCTTTTACTCTAGTAAAACTTTAAAAATGTAAACACTTTATATTTTGATCACATCTCATAATTGTTTATTATCAAGTATTAAGTACTGTATGGGCTATACTTTTATATAGCTGGAAGTGCAGGTTTGTTTGTATCAGCATTCCCAATACTTAGGCAGTTCCGCTGCTGCTGGACAAAATACGCCCATAGCTTAAAGGAGGTTATTTGGTTCATGGTTTTAGAGGGTTCAGTCCATGAGTAGCTGACTCCAAGGCAGAAACCCCCATGTTTGAAAAGAGTATGGGGGAGCAAAGCTACTTAGTTCATGGTATCCATAAGCAGAGCAGGGAAACAGCACCAGAAAGGAAAAGGTCTGGAATCAGTTACAGACCTCAAGAGATGGGAAAAGCTGCTTAAAAATAGACTGCATTTGTATTTTGTCAAATAGTCATTTGGCTTTTGGGTTTGTTTTGAGATAGGGTCTCGCTATGAAGTTCAGGCTGGCTTTGAACTCACTATGAGTCCATGCTGGCCTCAAACTCATAGCAATCCTCCTGCCTCAGCCTCCCAAGTGCTGGGATTACACACATGTGCCACCATGCCCGGCAGCTTTTGTATTCTTAAATACCTGAAGTACATATGTGGGTAATGTTTTCTTCCCCGTAACTCACCACCTGAAGTTCAGTAGGGGAGGGGGATAACAGAAAACAAAGAAAAAGAAGAATGGGATGTAGAAAGACTTACCTCAGTGGTCCTTAACAAAAAGAAAACAAAAAGCAATGCGAAAACAAACTTTCTGCAGTATTATATCTAGTTCAGTGTAGTCAAGGAAGTACGTTCTGCTAGAGCAAAAGAGGCTTAACCTCTGGATAGAAGCACACAACACCACTTACCAAGTATTCTTGCCAAAACACTGAACCATATCTATCTAACAATTTATAGAATTAAAGGAGAAGAGAAAGATGCTGAATGGCACCATGCAGATTACACCAGCAAAATACAGTTAATGGGAAACTTCATAGGACAAAAAATAGTGCAACAAATAAAAAATTAAGAAAAAAATTAAAGAAGACCTTTATGGGCTGGGGATTTAGCCAGCGGTGCAGCACCTGCAAGTGCGAGATCCTGAGTTCAATTCCAGTACAAAACAAACAAACAAACAAAAAATAAATAAATAAATAAAAAAGAAGACCTTCAGATTAAGAGATAGTATTTTCCAATAGCAACCTAAGGATATGAATTCAAGCAAACTGTAAACAAAACAAAACAACCAGAAAAGATACATATACAGAAATTTGAAGCCTGACTATGCCTGTCTGATATTAAGAAATCATTATCTTTTCAGTGTATTAACCATATAGTTATATTTATAGATGAAATTATAGGCCAATGGGGGTTATGGGTAGGGCCATTACCTATAAAATTAATTGTTAAAGTTGAATAGAGATAAGTGGGTTCACTGTGCTTTTCTCTCATTTTCTACATATGCATTTGAAAATTCTTTACAATGCGAAGCTTTAAAAGAAGGGTGTGCTTAGTAGATACTTTTAAAAGGAAAAGTGTATCAACCATGTAGGTTGTACAGGTAAAAAGACTAGTCTAGTCTGAGACTTAAATACCTTTAACCTACAAAACAAACTTTTCAAGTCAATAACGAAAACCAAGAATTGAGATTCTTGGCACTATAATCAGTGTCCACTGGGCCACTGCTACTGAATATTTACTAAGCAGCCATGGAGTGATACTGGAAGAGTATAATAGTAGTATTTGAAAGTTTAGATGATAACAATTCAACTTTACCTTCTAATGAGTTATTTTTCCTTTTTGCTGCCCTTCCATATATAGGCATCTTTTACTATGATTGCTGACTGATTTAAATGCTGGATTCTGCCATTGAAATATTGATAAATAGTTAATTTTCCCTGAAAGGATTGCAAAATCTTGTATTTTTAAGAGGTATACTGAAGAAATTTTGCTGCTCTCTTTAATCCCAATCCCTGTATTTTTTCCAATGCAAACAGATTTTTAGGTTGATAATGGAAAATTCAGAGAGTCAACAGGATTCAAATGTGCAGTCAAATACATACTAGGAAATAACTTATTCATATATATGGTATACAAACACACACAACCTTCTAAATTAAAAAATTTCAGATACATTTACCTAGTAAAAAATACAATTATATATGTAGCAGAAAAAAAAATATGGCCTTTGAAAGGAGTAATTCTAATTCTGCAACTACTGCCTACATGTTCTTAGATGAATTACTGTTCCCCTCAGCAGTTCTATACTTCTTCCAGAATGTTTTTTAAAAGAGTAAACAAAAAGATTTATATACAAGTGATATTGCAATAACATGTAATAGGTTTCTGAAAAATGCTATATGAAGTAGGACATGGTGGCACTTGCCTGTAATCCCAGACCTCTGGGAGGCTGAGGCAGGAGGACTGCAAGTTCAAACCCAGCTTGGCAACTTAGTGAGACTGTGTCTCAAAATTAAAATAAAATAGGGCCGGTGAGATGGCTCAGCGGCATAAGCGCCTACCTGCCTTGCAAGCGCAAGGGCCCGAGTTCGACTCCCGGATCCCACATACGAAAAAAGGGGCCGGTGATATCGCTCAGCGGCACGGGTGCCTGTTGGTGCACGAGGTCCTGAGGTCGACCCCCCGGTACCCACAAAAAAAAAAAAAATAATAAATAAAATAAAATAAAATAAAAGGGCTAGGGATATAGCTCAATGTAAAGGCCCTGGTTCAATCTGCAGCACCCCCAAAAACCAAAAACAAAAAGCTACAAGAGGGCCGGTGAGATGGCTCGGCGGCATAAGCGCCTGCCTTGCAAGCGCGAGGGCCCAAGTTCGGCTCCCGGAACCCACATACGGAAAAGGGGCCGGTGATATCGCTCAGTGGCACGGGTGCCTGTTGGCGCGCAAGGTCCTGAGGTCGACCCCCCGGTACCCACAAAAAAAAAAAAAAAAAAGCTACAAGAAACTAAACCTAGTCTAACCATTTCATTTGCACTGTAAATAAAGAAGCGGAGGATCAAAAATGTTAATTCCTACATAGAGAAATGTTGATCTAGAAGTACAGGCATGGCTACTCAAACCACCTCAGGAAAGTCAATGCTAGAGTATTGGTAGGGGCGCTGAGAAAGAGAGTATTCTGCTGCTGGGCTAAAAACTTTGAAGATCAAGTTCTCAGCAATATTTTAATATAAACACTAAGACCTAAATTATCAGGAACACTTTTTTACTTAAAGAACAAAAGATAATGATCTGTTAATAAAGCTATAATATCCACCCCATATCCACTCAGATAACAGCACCTATGAGATACAGGATGAATTTAATCAAGATCCTACCCAAAATAATCTCGTTTTACATTCTTATGCTACTATAAACCAAAAAGAAAGGACCTTTATGAAATGACATGGTAGTGAGGGTAAAAAACTCACCTGATGCTAAAGTTTCAACAGTTAAAACTAGGCACGCTTAAGACCAATGTGAACCTCACAGCACAAGATTTAAAAAAGTAACCAGCAAACCAGAGTAAGCAACATATACGGAAGTGTCTCACACACTGTCTAGAACGAAGAGGGACCTTTAAGGAATAAAGAAGGCCAATTAAGACAATAAAAGCAAAGAGTTATTTCTGCTGAGGGAGACTTTCCTATCTAATAAAGGGTGTCTTAAAATATAAAACAAAGCACACCCCCCCCAAATATTCTCTGATCTCTAAATCCTTAGTCTAGATTAAATATTCTCTCTATACAATCAAAGGAGACATCATAAAATGAAGTTGTATGCAGAGTAAAAATCGTTTTCAGGACAAATAGTTGTAACTGTCAGTAGCAGCAGAACTGCAATTTTTGCCCGTTTTGGTGTATACGAAATGATTGTCTTAATTTGCTTTTCCCTGAGAAATAACAAGTCTGACTAAGTTTCAGTATTTTTGGAACACATTTCCTAACGTGCTGGATAATACTTTTTGCCCCAAGTTCTATTTGCTTGTTTCTCTCTCATAGTAAACTGTAGGATGTCTTCATTTATTTAAAATACTGTATTAGTTTTCTTTCTATTTTATTTCAAGTATCTTCTTCCAATTTTTCATTAATCCCTTCAATCACTTGACACATTTGAGTACCAAAACTTTCAAAATATGAATGTTCGGATGTTTTCACTAACGATTTCGACCAAATGTTTAAGAACTAACACCAATATGAAATACTCCTTCCTGGACAATAGAAGACAAAGGAAAATTTCCAAGTTCATTTTATGAACCTAGTATTACCATAGCATTGACAGGAACCTGAAATATAACAATAGAACAGGACAGTGAAAATGGAAGTAAGCCTACCCAGTATGTTCAAATGATTATTGAAAAAGGTACAAATACAATCAAATGGAGGGATGATGGCTTTTTCAATAAATGGTATTGTAGCAAAAGAACATTCATGTTACAAAAACAAGAAAGTGATACCACCTTATACCCATTAGGATGGCTACTGAAAAAACAAGTGTTGATGAGAATGTGGAAAAACTGAATCCTGTGTACTGCTGGCGGGGAAGTAAAGTGGTGGAACTGTTATTTGAAACAGTGTAAGGGTCCTCACAATATTAGAAATAAAATTAACATATAATTCAGTAGTACCACTTCTAAATACATACCTCAAGAATCAAAGAACTCAGATACGTAAACATTTAAGTTCATGGCAGCGTCATTCCCAACAGCAAAAAGTGGAAGCAACTTCAACTGTGTACCAGTGGATGACTGGACCAAAAAAGTATAGTACACACATACAATAGAGTATCTGCCTTAAAGAGAGAAGTTCTGATACATGCAACAACATCATAAGGATGTGCTAACTGAAATAAGATAGTCACAGAAAAGACATACTGTATGACTCCACTCATGAAGTACTTCGAGTAGAATTGTGGATGTCAAGGACTGGAAAGGGGGGGCAAGGATATTATTTTGTAATGGGTACATAGTGTCCACTTCCCATGATGAAGTTTTGTGAATAGCATTGATGGCTGCACAGCTATGAGACTGTACTTAATGGCACAAAGCTATATTTTCAAAAACAGTTACAATGGCAAATTCTGTTATTTTTTTTTACCATAATTTAAAAAAAAAATTTAAACTGAACATCAAGTCTTATCTTTTATACAAAAACTAGCCTACAATGGACCCCAGACTTAAATTTTAAACAAAACTACAAAACTTTTACGAAGAAAAAGGAAATACTTTAGCATAGTTCTAACACATTTTTAATAGTTCTTCTCTAAAGAGAAGTAACAATCTAGACTTTTGCTTTGCAAAAGATTCTGGAGGGTGGGGGAAAGGGGGAAAGAGAGGAAGGGAGAGAGGGGCTTGCACAGACAGACACTGACTACACTTCTGGTTTCTTGTCCAGCATGCAGGAAGCTAGAAGTGGCCAGTAAGTCCTACAAAAAGGAAAAAAAAGGGCCGGTGAGATGGCTCAGTGGCTTAAGCGCCTGCCCGGCAAGCGCAAGGGCCCGAGTTCGACTCCCGGAACCCACATACGAAAAAGGGGCTGGTGCGCGAGGTCCTGAGGTCGAACCCCCAGTACCCACAAAAAGGAAAAAAAAAAAAGGAAAAAAAGGTGAACAGTGAAAATTCAACAACTCTTAACTGCAGCTTGCCAAAGCAAAAACCCACCAGCACCAAAGTAGGAAAGCATGAACTACAACTGATGAATTGCTAGAGGCTCGATGTGGACAAGTCTCTGAGAAGAAGACTCCAGGGGTCCCAGTAATACAACTGGAAGCCCTCATACTCTTCTGTGTTCTATCTGCAGCAGCTCAACTAGGTTTTCTCAGTGAATACTGGAGGGGAAAAAGAACCATTTTGAAATACACCAAATCATTCTGTCTTTTTTAACAAGCTTTACCCTCAGGAGAAATTAGTTAACTACAACCTTGTCTTCTGTGACTTATCAGAGCCTCAGTGACTTGAGAGAAGAGAAATTTTCAACTCTAGCAGCCTCTAGCCAACCTATCTCAATACAAGGGGGGAGACTGAACGAAAAGCATTTATTAACTACTCTATGTCAGAGGTACAGGCTCACTGAAAGACGGAGCCTTATTTATAGCATTAGAGAATGTACCCCCCATACACACACCTTGACACACCACCAACACCCTATTTACAGCATTTCCTTTTACACAGTACCTCATGTCAGATTATCAAGAAAAAAAATTACAAGATAATAAAAGGCAAATTCTGGTTCAAGAGCACAGCAACCTCAGATCCAGACTCTGATAGAGCAAGGATACTGGAACTATCAGAGCAGCAATTTAAAATGGCAATCATTCAGGTGCTTAAGTAGAACTGCCTGCAGAGCTTCCGTATTACAAAACTAGAAAACAGGAGGGCACAAATTACCAATATCTGAGAGCAAAGAGGGACATCACTATAGACTGCATGACCATGAAAAGAATAGTAAAAGAATTCCATAGACAACTCTATACCAATAGAGTTGATAACATACATGGAACAAACTATATGGTTTACATCTAAAATAATGCTCCAAAAATCCTGTTTTCAGAGGTGGGGATTTTGGAAGTGACTTGATTGTGTGGGCATTATACTCATCAGTAGATGAATCCATGGATGAGTTTAAGCTGAATGAGCTGCTCGGGGGCCTGGTTAGAGCAGATGGGTCACTGGGGTATGACCTGGAAGGTGCACTCTTGTTTACCGCTTCTCCCTTCTCTCACTACCTGTTCTGTCTGCTGCTTGGGTTGAGCAGCTTTCCTCTACCAGGCCACTTCTGCCCTGGAAACAGTAGACTATGGTCTGAACCCTCTGAAATCATGAATCAAATTAGCCTCTTCTTTAAGTTGTGGGTATCAGGTACTTTGCCCCAGTGATATACATGCACTAATTCCTTTGGTAGCATAATCTGCCAAAATTAGAAAAGACCTTCCAAACCAGAAAGCAATAGGCCAAGATGAGTTCAATGGTGAATTGTTCCAAACATGTAAAGAAGAAATTATACCAATTTTCTACATTCTCTTTCAAAAGAGGCACTAACAAAAGAGAAAAAGCAATACAATGTCGAGAACAATATTTTCAATAAATAGTGCTAACTGGACATCCATATGCCAAAAAAGGGTATGTAAACACAGACCTTATCCCCTCCACAAGAATTATTACAGAAGTGAATGTAAAATTCAAAACATTTTATAGAAGTTAACACAAAAATTTAGGTGATCTTGGGTTTGGTGATGACTTTTTAGATACAACACCAAAAACCATATAAGAGGCAATCAAAATATATAGTAAATGGTGAAAGACACATAGATAGCCATTTATCTCCCTCATAATATTACACCCAGCTTTGCACGCATATATCCAATCTTGATATGCCTAAGAGCCTCAGACTGCCACAAACAAAAGCACTGAAATGCCTGCTTTCATTTCCAACATCCTATTTTTGTGAAGCAGGATTTTCTGCAGTGAACAACTGAAACAAGATTACTGAGTAGAGTGGACATAAGCAAAATACTTTGGGTGTCGCTGTCTCCCATCATCCCCGAAAGGGACCATCTAATTGCAGGAAAACAAGCTTAGGGCTGCCACTGCATAATAAATATAATGTGCTTGAAACAACCTAAAAGCATCAGTCTCCCACCCTGGTTTGTGGAAAAACTTTTCCAGGAGGCTGGTCCTTAGGGTCAAAAAGATTGGGACCATTGGTATACAGGATTTCTTTACTTCTTAACATCACATGTAAATCAACAGCTCAAAATAAGTATTTCAACTAAATATTAAATATAATCAAATATAATAGTCATTTCCTCCCTGGTAAATGCCTTAGTCTCATTCCCTTCTTTGAGAAATCCTTTTTTTTTCTTTTCCCCAGTACTGGAGATTGAACCTAGGGAGTGCTAAGCTACATTCCGTAGCTCTTCTCTCTCTCTCCTTTTTTTTTTTTTTAATTTAAAGAGTCTCCCTAAGTTTCCAGGCCTGGCCTTGACCTTGCAATCCTCCTGCTTCAGCCTCCTGGGATTACAGGTGTATGCCACAACTAGCTCTGAGACATTCTGTCCTATAAAAAGTACGCTGTATCTTCTTCCAACATCTTTAAAGGTTATTCCTTTAGTTTTAAATTCATTTAAACTGACTGTATATCGAGGGCAAAAAAGGGACCCATTTGAGTTTCCTTCTATAATCGTCTTAGTATCACTTATTAAACAACCCATTCTCCCCACCATTTAAAACCTCACCTCCACTCTCTAACGTTTATGCATGGACCTTTTTCTAGGCCCAATTATTTTCCCTCTCCTCCAATTATTTAATCATATGCCAATACCAAATTGCCATAAATATTATAGTCCTTACTAGCCTTGGCATTTTATTATCTAATTCTCAGTATTCTTAAATTTTTGTCATGATTTTTGGAGGAACATTTCAAGCTGACAAATGTATAGAAATATTATTATAAAAGGGGCCGGTGAGATGGCTCAGTGGCGTAAGCGCCTGCCTGGTAAGCACGAGGGCCCGAGTTCGACTCCCGGAACCCACATACGGAAAAAGGGCCGGTGATATCGCTCAGCGGCACAGGCACCTGCTGGCGTGCGAGGTCCTGAGGTCGACCCCCGGTATCCACAAAAAAAAAAAAAAAAAAGAAATATTATTATAAAAATGGTTAAAACAAAACTATTTTTAAAAAAAGACTAAGAAACTATATGCCCCATCTAGATTGAACCTTATCTAACAAATTTCTTTCCTTTTATAGACATATAATGAACACATTCTCCTGTATTTTATTTTATTTTATTTTTTTTGTGGGTACCAGGGGTCGACCTCAGGACCTCGTGTGCCAGCAGGTGCCCGTGCCGCTGAGCGATATCACCGGCCCTTTTTTCGTATGTGGGTTCTGGGAGTCGAACTCGAGCCCTCGTGCTTGCCAGGCAGGCGCTTATGCCACTGCGCCATCTCACTGGCTCTCCTGTATTTTAAAAGCTATAAACATAACATTTGACATCTAAGCATAAGACAAATGCATCTCATAATAAGAAAAATCTAAATAACCACTCTAATTTCACCTAAAAAAATTAAACAATTCCAGAATATTTAGTGCAGTCCACATTCACACTTTCCCTAATTATAATCAAGAGTCTTACAGAGCTTTTTACCAACCCCCCAATCAGATCAAATCTAGACTCATGCATTATAAATGGCTATTACATCCCTTTTAGAGCGAGTGCCTAAAACAGTACCTCTACTTTTTTCTTTTTATTATGATATCCCCCTTGAAGACTCCTGGACGGGTACCATAATAATGTCACACATTGTAGCTTCGTGTTACTGCTTCCTCTTGATGGTATGAAGGAATGCATGAGCTATTCTAAAGCAACTGCTTTATATACCCTTCCTGTACCCTATCTGTTATATGGGCATCTACTCCGTTAAACATGTTATGAGTCAGTGTCCATACAACCTGAACACTAGTGAAGATGTCTGAGTACACGTCGGCTGAAATGCATGGTACTGAAATCTGATTACAGTACAGGTTTAGTTGGACACAATTTTAAAGAAATCCATCACTGTTGTTTTGTAGCAATATCTTGGCATGAAGTCTAAATAGCTCCTATAGATGATAGTAATCAATAGTGTTTTACTCAACCAATCTGATTTTTATCAGAGCTTATCTTTCCTTTTTCTTAGTTCTCCAGTAACTAGCCAGTATCAACATCAATGATAGGAGGCTGATCATCTGAAGTTTGGAGAAAATAGTGAACATGATGTATGAACAGCATCTGGGCCTCTAGAGGTAAGGAGGAATGGCAAAATAAAGCTATTCTCCATTAGGGGAGGAAGTAAGAAACAATTTTAATAGCAGGTGTATAATGAATAACAAGAAGGCTATAACTGCTTCCATCCAAACTAAACAACAAACCAAAAATACTGAAACAAATAAAAACCCTCCCAGAAGGAGCTGTTTTCTAAAGAGCTGGGCCCTGTACACATGGAGTTCAGTCAGTACTGAGGCAAAGAACTGAGGGACGACAGTAAAGGTTTCTGAAACAGCTTGTGTAAGCAGCTCCCTCCTTCCCAGTGCCTGCTCATGAAGTCCAGCTTGTTCAGGAGCCATGCACCCCAGTGACTGTTTCTTCCACTCTGCTAGACTTTGGTCTGTGGGCTTTGCTTCCCTGAACCACAGAAGGGATAAGCTAGGATGAGCTCACCTTTTAGGTTTCCCTTGTCCTCAGGATCATAGCTCTATGCTTTACTAACTAAATGCAAAATAAAACCAGGTGCTTTACATGTATTATCCAGCTTTATAGCTTATTCTGGAGAATAATAAATCTGAATAATAAATTCTGGAGAATTCAAAATCAATTTTTTTCCCAGTAGTGGAGACTGAACCCAAGGCATGTGCTCTACCTCTGGGCTATACTCTCATCCCAAAATTAAAATTTTATTTTGAGACAGGGTCTCACTAAGGTGCCCAGCCTGGCTTCAAACTTATAATCTTCCTGCCTCATCCTCCTGAGTAGGTGGGATTATAGGCATGGACCACCATGTCTATATCCCATTATTCCATAAGATAGGACCTGTAAGTTAAGCTGCATTAACATCAATTTTTAAATACATATGCATTAAAAAAATTAAGAAATATAAAAATGCAAATAAAAACTTAGAACAATATACTCCATGTATAGCATCTGATAACTTCTGGGTTTTCTTCTACTTATATTCACATATCTGAATATACAAACATACATAAACCGATGAAATTAAGTTTTGTACTTTTCCCATTTAACACTGCATTAACTGACAAGATCTTTTTATGGCTGAATAAATCTTGATAGTGAATTTTTTTTTTTTAATGTGGGTACTGGGAGTCGACCCCAGGACCTCGCACTTGCCAGCAGGTGCTTGTGCCGCTGAGCGATATCACCGGTCCTTTTTTTTCCTCTATGTGGGTACCAGGAGTCAAACTCAGGACCTCACGCTTGCCAGGCAGGTGCTTACACTGCTGAGCCATCTCACTGGCCCGTGATTTTTAAATGATAATAAGCATTCTCTTTCTGTGGGACATTTATACTCCACTGTTGGGGACCACAAATTATAAACTGACAGTATCTGTCCTAGGCTTTCTTTTATGCTGCCTGTCTTGTGGGTCGGTTTTGGAATGTGGAAATCCCACTTCCTCTCAGTCAATGAGATTAGCACCCAGGTGTGGGGATGGATCTGGGATTCAAGTGAGAAAGAAAGATATGCAAAGTTTAAAAATACAGTACATGCAAAATGATAACTGCTACCCTGGTAGTACAAAATATAGTGGGGTGAAGAACACTAAAAAGTATAAACTGGGGGCCTTATCATGATCTTAAAATTAGTTTTCACACAGAGAAGAAAGCATTATTATTAAGGGTTACAGCCAAAGAAAAAGACTGAAAACTATAGAGGACAGAGACTTAAGAGAATGCAAGCACTCCAAGTTACTCTGTAACTGCCTAGGGTGCAAGGCAAGGACACCTTCTAGGGTTACCAAGTAACCGCCAGGTATGACGCAGCTGCAGCTAATACAGTAGGGTGTGCTGGGCCTTTCGGTGAAGCAGAACAAGTTGAAGGCCTTCCTATCAACATTTTTATAAAAACTTTGTAAAACAAACTGTCCTAGTCCCTGTAAAGGAAGCTATGAATAAGAGAAAGGAACAACGAGAAGCTAAACTAGAAAATCGAGATGGAAAGAAATTTCCAAGTATTTGGACTTGATTCTTTAAGCAATTTTAAAATCAGTATTTTAAAAGTAAATTACTCATTTCAGAAAAGCTCAAAAATACATAAAAAGGAAAACTATTTTGAAAATCACCTACATTACTTACCAAAGTGCAATATTCTGCTGTTTTTCTTCCATTTTCTTTCTCTAGGATCAGAGTTTTTGTGTTTTTTTCTTTCACTGTGTGTGTGAAGCTGTCAATACTGCATTTTTTTACCTCACTAATATTCTATCAAAACAATTTACTTATGTAATACCACTTCCCTCCTTAAACATTTCAATGGCTGCATAACCTTTCAACCTTTACTGTCCTGAAAATCTTTTAATCTGGGTTATAAGTTTAAAAAAGTAAGATTTTGTTTTTTTTTCTTTTTAAAGTAAAATCTGTATTGTTTGCTCTCAGGTATCTTCTTTTTTAATGTGCGTACCAGGAGTCGAACTCAGGACCTCGCACTTGCCAGCAGGCGCTTGTGCTGCTGAGTGACATCACCAGCCCTTTTTTTCCTTTATGTGGGTACCCAGAGTTGAACTCAGGACCTCCCGCTTGCCAGGCAGGTGCTTATGCCGCTGAGCCCTATCACTGGCCCAGGTATTTTCTACTATTTTCAATGGAGAAAAATCCTTCACTCTATCAAATTCATTCCCATTTTGTTCTGATTTGTAAAAATCATCCCTTTTTTTATTTAATTATTCACTTAAAATTCTGTTGAAGACTGCTTGCTGTGAGATAAAGCTCTAGATTTATTGTTTTTCCTTCAAAGAGCTAACCAGCTGCATAAATATTTCTTAAATAATCCCCCTTTTTACAAACTTCCTTTAACATTTATTTGTATTACAACTGAAATATAACGTTGTTATTGTTAATGAAAAAAGGCACGGAATGGCAGGGCAGTGCAAGTCTATAAACTCAGCACTCTAGGAGGCTGAGGCAGAAGGCTGTGAGCACAGCCTGGGCTATGTGAAACCCTGTCTCAAAAGCGAGAAAGGGGGCCGGTGAGATGGCTCAGCGGTGTACGTGCCTGCCTGGCAAGCACGAGGGCCCGAGTTTGACTCCTGGAACCCACATATGAAAAAAGGGCCGGTGATATCGCTCAGCGGCACGGGTGCCTGCTGGCGCTTGAGGTCCTGAGGTCGACCCCCGGCACCCACAAAAAACAAAAAAAAACAACCCCCCCCCAAAAAAAACCAAATGAGAAAAGTCCTGAGGATATAGTTCAGTGTAAAGGGCCTGGGTTCAATCCCCAGTATTTCAAACAAAAAACACCAAGAAAAAAAAAAAACCCCAAAACCCCAAAATTTCATCATTGAATGTTTTTGAAGGTAACAGTTTTATATTTGGAATTGAAGGGCTGAACAATTGCAATCCAAAACAACCAAAACATTGAGGTCTAAGATAAAACTATTCTGTTCTTTAATCTGCCACAATCATTCCAGAGCCCATGCATCTCTTTTGGTTATTCCAAAGATTAAACAAATGTAACCTCAGGTATGTATTCAAACAGTAGACACTGTACTTACTACCTACATCCTAAGACAGTCTCCTATAAAACCAGATTTCCTTCTCAGTTTCGGGTAATGTCCCTCCCAGGTCCATATCTCTGAGTAGCCTAAACTGTTCACAGTCCAATGCCAATGGTGGAACATACATTCCAGCTTACTTAAAAAGTAACTTTAACCAACTACCAACAATTTACTCTATCATTTAGAGACATAGTGATACTTTAACCCAATAGGTTGAAAATGTACAGAATTCACATTTCATATCTCCCTTTAGGAGTCAAGATTCCCAAACTGTCCTTCCTTCCAGCTTAATTTTTCTCTGCCTTCAACAGTACGGAACTGAAAGCCTTATAATTTGGAAAGGACAGCAAATAAGCAGTCAGTCTAGCACAGCCCTTTCCACATGTGAACTAACTTGCTGACTCATACCTTTTCTACCTCACACTATTACATGATTTTGTATAATCTTTTTTATATCAAAGCCTCATTACATCTTTTCATAAGCAACCTAAGTAAGAAATACTCAGCTTCTAAACATTAAGAAAAGCACATAAAATTTTTATAAATTATATGAATCATTTTTCTCTCTTATAATAGGGAAAGGAAGGTTAGAAACAGAATAAAAGTAAAAGAGGAAGGGAAAAGGGTAAGAACAAGGAAGACAACAAAAAAGGGTCTGGAGAAAAAATTCAAAGAGCATTAAAACACAGGAAAATAAACTAGGAAGTTGTGAATTTTCCATTACAAACATCTCACATTATATCAATCCAGTGTCTGAGGAAATATTCTTTTACAATTTATTGGAAATTATCTCATGACTTGTTTTAGATCAGATGAAAGATGACCTGTATTTATAAAATGCACATTTTAAAGAAGTAAATGCACTAATAGACCAATGCAAATATTTACTCAATACGTAAAGTACTGACTAGGAGAGGTGGGGAATTAGTGATTAATTCCAAAGGAGTACACGAGTTACCCAGAGGGAAGTCACCCAGAGAAGTATTAAAAGCAAGCTTGGGAACAGTGACACACAGATGCAACATACCCTGGGAAAGACCAGATGATAAATTGATTATGAAACTCTGATCATTATTTACCAAAAATCCAAGACTAGGCAGGCCCTTCATGGGCAGAACTCGGTTTTTAAAAAAGTGATGAAAACAACTGAAGAAAAAACCCCAGGCTTCAGTGGGGTAGAAGTAAAGGAGAACAAGAAGGTAACAGGTAAAGAAAACTGTAAATTCTTAAAAACTGAGTTAAGGGGCCGGTGAGATGGCTCAGCGGCGTAAGTGCCTGCCTTGCAAGCGCGAAGGCCCGAGTTCGACTCCCGGATCCCACATACCAAAAAGGGGCCGGTGATATCGCTCAGCGGCACGGGTGCCTGTTGGCGCGCGAGGTCCTGAGGTCGTCCCCCCGTACCCACAAAAAAAAAAAAAAAAAAAAAAAAAAAAACAAAAAAAAAACTGCGTTAAGACCTGCTGCTCAGAGGCACACCAATGATGTTGGTTTTTGTGTTTTCTTCTGTTTGTGCAGTGCTGGGGACCAAACCCTAGGGCTTCAACTGGGTTAAATCCCTAGCCCACTAGGCTGGTATTTGTGTATTTTCTGAGACATCATTTTCTCCTCTCTTAGCAGATTGTGTTCATGAGCTTTCCTTTACATGACAAAAATGAGATAATCAACTTAATAAGGAAAACAGTTTATTCTGGCTCACAATTTCAGAGGTTTCAGTCCATAATGTCCTGGCCTTCTTGCGGCACAGTACATAATAGCAGAAGAGCACGGTGGAGGAGACCTGTTCACCTGAAGGCAGAGAAGGGGCCAGGGTCCTAATATCCCTTGACAGGCCCAAGCCTGAGCACAATGACCTAACTTCTACCAAATAATCTCAAGATTTTATTTTACCTTCTTTCTCCCTGCTCTTCCTTAAAATAGATCTGAGTGTTTGACCTATATCACTTTTCTTCTGAAGAACTTTTCACATTTCTTATAGGACATGTCCACTAGCATAAATTACATCAATTTTTGTTTGAAAACATATTTTCTCCTTCACTGTTGAGATCATCTTGCTGAACACAAAACTCTAGACTGGTAGAATCTTTTCCTTGCAACTCTTAAGTATTTTACTCCACTCTTCTAGCATGGTTTTGGAAGAGAATTCTGATGGAATTCTTACCCTTATTTCTCTATGAACCAAGGGGTTTCTCCCCTCTGGCTTCTTTCAAGATTTTTCTGTATTTAATTTTCTGCAGTTCAAATAAAATATATATAGATGTCAATTTTCTACTCCTATACTATTATTTTCCACTATTTTCTATTAGTTTCCTGCATCCATGGTCTGATGTCTACCATTTATTTTGGAAAATTCTCAAGTCATTGCTACTTCAAATATTTCTGTTCCTTTCTTTCTCCTACTTCTGATGTTCCCATTATGAATGTCACACCTTTTGTAACTGTGACTTTAATATTTGTTCCATTTTTTTCTTTACTCTTGAATTGTAGAAGTTTCTCCTTGGGTCAGGGGTATAGCTCAGCGGCACAGGCGCCTGCCTGGCAAGCGCAAGGTCCTGAGTTCGATTGCCGGTACCAAAAAAAAAAAAAAAAAAAAGAAAGTTTCTCCTAACATCTCCATGTTTGGTCTTTCCTCAGTTATATCCACTCCACTGATGAGTCCACTGAAGACACTCTTCATTTGTTACTTCTAAAATCCATTTTGAATTGAGTTTCCATTTTTCTGCTGATCCATCTGTTCTTGCATGTTGACTACTATAGCTCTAGTTTTTAGAATATTAATCATAGGTATTTTAGTACTCAGTCTGGTAATTCCAAACTTTGTCGTACCTGAGTGATTCTTACGTTTGGTTTGCGTCTTCAGACTGTTGCTTTGGCCTTTTAGCATGCCTTGAAACTTTTTATTTAAGGCTAAGCAGGATGTGGAACTGACATACAGGCCTCTCATGTGAAGTTTTGTTATCCATTTAGGAGTTGGACTATACTTACTATTTGTTATGCTATGGTGTTACAGGCTATGATTTTTTTCTAGTGTCCTTGTTTTTGTCTCCCTTGCTGTATTCAGCTGTCTCTTGAGACTCCTCAAAAAGGTGTGAGGCTTCTGATTCTTTTAGGTTCTATACCTTGTGATTGTACAGGAGCCCCAGAGTGATGTGGTAGTAAAGTACAAGGGGAGGGGAACACACTACAGTCCTATGATTAGGTGTCACATTTTTCATTAGAGAGCCTGAGCTAAGTGTTTCTGCCCCGTCAAAAGCTGCAGAAGGCTAGAGTAGGGTATTTTCTTTCCTTTAGGGCCACGCTGGTGAACCTGTTAGAGCTTTCAATGATACAAACAGCCTGCTGTGGCACATGTACCATAGGTTCACCACCACTGCTCTAGGTTAAAGCCCCAGGTGATTAGGCTCCAGTAAAAGTTTCCTTTGAGGGCAGACGTTGTTAAAAAGTACAGATAGCTGTGACTAGACTTCAAAATACGTACTTTTCCCTTACCCCCGCAGAAAGCCCAAGGGGACTTGATCTTCACAATAAAAACCAGCCAGGACTCCTGTAAGTAAAACTGAGGAACCTGTGGGCCCTGCCCTCAAAACTGAGCCCCCTTAAAGTTTCAACTCTCAAGTTAGTTTACCCTGAGCCTCAGAGAATTCATCAACAGTTTAAAGTACTCCTACCCATACTGACTTTAGTTGTGGGCTTCTAATCCTGGGATTCTGGTCTGTGGGTAAGTAAGCTGTGATTATGCGTACTGCTGGTCTCTCTTTTAGGGCAGCGCTTTGCCTGTGACTTCAATTGCTGATTTTCAGTCTGTTCAACTTTTTTTCCTTGTTTGTGATGACCTAAGTGAAGACTTCCAAGTTCTTGATGTGCCAGATCAGAAACCAGAATCAACACTTTCTTACTAGTACTCTAATAACTGAGTTAAGACTATACCTGAAATGTAACTGTATTTGCATATAATCCAGGGTTTGGCTGAGAGAGAATTACAGGACAGTTAATACTAAGCAGATGCATGATCACCACATATTGTCATGAATAGAATGCTGTGGTGTGGAGGTTTGGGTGTGGTGTGTCTCCTAAATGGTCCAATGGTCCCTTCAAGGACACTGCTAGGAGGTACTGGAATGTTTGGAGTTGGACTCACCTAGTGGGAGGTCCTGGGGGTAAGTTGGTTTTTGTGTGACCTCTTGATAGCTCTCATATGACCCTTTAAATTTTCATGGGAAAACTGTTTATAAAAGGAGCCAATTCAAGCCATAATCATCCTTTTTTGTTTCTATTCCTGTTCAAGATGTGACCACTGGCCCTGACACAGTTCCTGCTATGATGTGGTATCATCTATCACACTTACCAGAGGCCAAACCTATAGAGCTTGTCTGATCTTGGATGCTCAACCTCCTAAACTACTGCCTTAGTTACTTTCTTGTTGCTGGGACAAAATACCCAACACCCACAAAATAAAGCGGGAAAGGTTTATTTTGGCAGTTTGTAGAGGTTTCAGCCTGTAGCCAGGTGGGTCCAAGGCCGGGCGGCATGGCAGAGTTATGGCAGGTCAGACAAAGTGCCATAAAGGGAAGAGGGATATTTTATACACCCTTTCAGGCCACACCCATGGTGAGCCACCTCTTCAAACCAGGCTTCAACACCCCAACATCCTACCCAGCTATAAACCCATCACCCAGCATCAGCCCATGATCCAGTCATCTACCCAAAGTCCCACCTATGAATGTATGAGGCTTTGGGGGGACATCTAGATATAACTTTAACATTCCACCTCTGGCCCCCAAAAGACTCACGCACATCCCTTTATACAAAATGCATTTAGTCCATTTCTATGAGTTGCCACAGGGCCAACAGTCTCAGCATTGCTAAAAAGTCCAAGTCCAAATTCTCCTCTAGGATTTACAGCAAACTGTTAGCTGCAAGCCTCTGTAAAAATGCAAAGAAAGTTAAACAGTTCCAACCTACAATGGCACAAGATAAACATTCCTATTCAGAAAGGTACAAAGGGAGATAGAAATGGAACTAAAGCAATATCAAAGTCCCACAGTTCCACATCTGGCACCTGGGGCAATTTCTAGCAAGATGTGAACTTCAAAGGGCTTGGGTGGCCTTGCCTTTATGGCACTGCTGATGGCTGTTGCCTCCATGGCCTCTCTCATGGAATGACTTTGCTCACTCCTCATGGCTTTCCTTAGACGATCCACATTCCTGGGGTCTCCAACCTTCTGGGGTCTCCACTGAACCTAGGCTTCACACTCACAGCTCCACACACTATCCTCGCAAGGGCACACTGCCTGGCCCCCAGACCTTCTGAAATATGGGTGGAAGCATCCCTGACCTCAAAACTCTTGCACTCTGCACGTCCCTAAAATTAGCACCACATGGACAACATCAAGGTCTGCCACCACTGGAGCAGTAGGCAGGCTGCCTTCTTTCTTGGCTGTAGGGGTCGAGTGCCTGGATTGCTGATTGGTACGAATCCAATTCCAAGGAACAAATTCCTTAGGTTGCAGCCATTCTGGAACATAGTGCCCTGGGGCTCTCTTCTCAAAGCAAAGTCTTTCACCTTTTCAATTTTGAGGCTGCAAAGGGGGGAATCCCATTGATTCTTGTGATGCCCTTGGGCCATCTTTTCTATGGTGTGTTCAAGAGCACTTCCGCTTTTTAATGCTAATCTTTTTACCAACTAAGTGCTCCTCTGCTCCATCTTTGCAGGCTGCAACTCTACTGAAGCTTCCCTTCTGGCCAAACTCAAAACTTTTTAAATCAGTCTGCTGGCCCATTTGCTCTTGATTCTCGTGGTGCAGCTGGCTAAAAGCCCCAAACAGTAGCAATGCCGCCACATTAATCAGTCCACTGCCCTTAGCCTCCTGCATTGTCTCTGAACACTGGCAAAATGCAGACAAAATTTCAGCCAAAGCATAACACACATGGCCTGGAGCCAACTGCCATTGCAAGTCCATGTTCCCAGCTCTCCACCTTGAGTTTATTTTTTTCCAGCTGGGTTGCAGTCAATAGTTTGGTATTCTGAGCTCTGACCAGTCTCTCATCAAGCTCAGCTCACAAGATTCTAGGGCTGCTTCTCCACCTGGCATCCCCAAACCTTTCCAAATTCCTCCCTCAAGCCAGTTCCAAAGGCTTTTGAACCATATGGCCAAGTAGAGTCACAGCAGCAACCCCACTCTCTGTATCAAATACTGTCTTAGTCATTTTCTCATTGCTGGGCAAATACTCAGCAGTCACAAGTTAAAGGAAGAAAGGTTTATTTTGGCTCACAGTTTGTAGAAGTTTCAATCTGTAGTCGGCTGGCTCCAAGGCAGGGCAGCATGGTAGAGGGGCAAGTCAGGCTGGAAGCAGTGCACCACCAAGGCAGGAAGAAATTATGTATACACTCTTTCAGCCTACACCCTCAGTGACTCATCTCTTCCTACCAGGATTCACCCCCCCCAACATCACATCCGGGTATAAACCCATCAGCGGACTAATCCAGTAGCACACACCCATGACAAAGTCATCTCCCAAAAGCGCCACCTATGAGTGTATCAGGCTTTGAGAGGCCATTTAGGTAGAATCATAACAACCATGAACAAAACCCTTTTCTCTTCAAAAACTGTGTTGCCTCGGGTTTTTGTTCTAGTAATACAAAGCTAATACCAGGACAGAAGACTAAGAACTAGTATCTGTTTTCTTTGAGTTGTCTTCCCAGCATGGTAATGGGCTACAAGGGTCCACAAACTACTGAGTGCCAAATCCAACCACTCTCATTCATTTACATATTACCTATGTTAACTTCCCAGATATAATGGCACAGTAAAGTAGTTGCAAAAGAGAACCTATGCCCTACAAAGCCAAAAAACAAAAAACAACAATAATAAAAAAATCAACTATCTGGCCCTTTGGATAAGAAGTGTGCTGATTGCTGTGTTAGACATCTCATACTCTCCTGGGCATGGATCACTGGTATTTTATGTGTGTATGTCTATCTTTTAAATGTTGACTACAACCGAGTGCACTATGTGTTTAATTTTTATTCATCAATTCATTTAATACACTGAGACTAAAGATATGACTTAGTGGAAAAGTATACATCTACAACAGTATAACTGCAGATACAGCTGAATTATATTCAAATACTATGAAAATTAAAAGAAATTCTACCTGGGGTACTTAGGAACAACTAAGAATATAGAAACTACCATATGGCACCAGGGCTTAATATTTTTAAACTACGACATCAATCTTCCAATCCAGTCGTTCAATCATAATAACCTGGACATCTAATCAAAATAAGAACTGCTTACCATACCCTCAACTTTGTTAAGAGTAAATAAGCAGAGAAGCCTCAAAAATTACACTGTAACAAATTCCCAAGTGATGCTACTATATAAGCCTAAGTTGAGAACCACTGCTCTAACAAACCAAACAGCAATATGTATAAGACAATGGCCCTGAGTTCAACTTCCAGTACCAAAACAACAAATGAAGCAAAAATAAACAACTGAAAGGGTCTGCTAAAACGAGATTACCAGACAACAAAAAAGCAAGGCTCTGTGTCAAATAGGAATGTTCAGCAGCCTGAGTAGCCAAGTTTTATGAACCTGAAACACTTCTGGCTCTCCAAGTTGTTTTCCTATTTTAGTTTCTCCCTCCTCACTTCTAGATAAACCTACCTCCTTTGTTATTTACCGTCACTTACAGATTTCCTTTGCCATCTTCAGGCTTTGGCTATGATTACATAAGCTGCCTTAGCCTTGGGTCTTTTTGTTTAAAAATTAGCCAATACCCTCTACCAGAACCAAACGTCAAAGAATCCATCTCTAATTCAATACTAAAGTGTCTGAAATGTCCCAAGTTTATGTCTTGGAAACTAAGCTATGACACAGAATATAATCGGACCACAAAAACCTTACTAAGTACTGTTTTGTTGTATACACAGCCATGAAAAATTACTGAAACAGTGATCTGCTTAGTATTTTTTAAAAAAGGGACACAGTTGGGACATTTATTATTATTTTTAATCTCAGTTTGTAATAAAAGACCTAGGACAAGCAGAAGTGAAACTCTTAAATGATTCAGTTTTCACCAATGCAAATCTTTAAAAATCAATTGCTATAATTTCTTTATTCTGTAAAATACACCATGAGTTAAATAACTTGCTTGGGAAAGAAAATTACCACATTAAATGCATGAAATGTGAAACATTAATATGTAGAAAAACTGCCTTTAAAATGTAGTAAACAAGAGAAATTCACTAGTATCTCCCATTAGATGATAAAAAGGTACAGAAGGTGTTATTTCTTGCTTCAAAGGACTTTATTAGAAAAAATAGACAAAAGGAGTGACTGGCCGGACATGATGGTGCACTCCTGTTTCAGGAACAATACAAAGCAGGAACAACACAGGAACAGAAGTATGACCAAATGATATAAGACAAATAGTAAAGCACCTGATGGAATGAGGGTGATGCTGAATGCTAGGGAACAGCAAGAAATAATGTTAGATTCATTGAATACAGTTAGATTATACAGGGCTTTGAAACCTGACGGAAATCTTTATAGACAGGAAATGGTGGGCAAGAAGAAATTAACAAAGCCCTTTAGAAGGGGACCACATAAAAAGATGTTTTAGAAAACTTTGATAGCAATGTTGCATTGTTTTGTGGGGGAGAGCGAAGAACAGAAAACAGCTATGTGCTGCTGTAATAATCCAGGTATAGGATGAAAAAGCACTGAAACATAGTTTTGGCAGTGGAAATAAGACAGGAAGAAATTTCAGTTACATTGCAAATGGGGCAACTAGTTATAATACTGGGTGTAGACACCAAAGAAAAAAAATCAAAGGTGAAACTAATACTGCCATGCTGATAGAAGAACAGTGACATCAACTATCAAACAAGTAAAATAACTGGAAATGAAGCAAATGAAATGGCCAGGCACCAAGGCAAAGTAGAAAAGTGGCTGTAAAACTGCCAAGTTTTAGGTAATGATGGTATCTGTTTGTACTCTGGTCCTCTGCTCTAGTTTCCCAACTAACCTTATCCTTTTCTCCTCTCTTTTTACCTTACATTAATTCCTGTATCTTTGTATATAGCAATTGGCTGGTGCAAAGATACTTCTTAGTACATTCTGCAAGCAAATTTTCCTCTGTTCACATTAGTAAGGCTCACTGTCAACAACTGTGAATTTAATTCCTGCCAGTGAGAATAAAGAAGCATACTGTTAAGTGTGTTTGGATCTATAGTTTATCCCTTGATGTTTTCATTAAGGCTACTACGCTGCATTTTGCCAATAAAAGAATTATTTCGTCAACGAATCTCTCCCTCATCTAACCCTGTTTGTTTAATACCACTGATTATACCATGAAAACATTTAACAAAATCTTACTTTTGTTAAATTCAGTTGGTGATACATACTGTATAGCTACTACATGAGGGTAAATGGTTTAAAATAAGGAACTGTAGCTTTTTAAATTCTACTATGCCTTTCACGTAGGAGATATCAAAACAAAATGTGTATCAAATTCAGTTTTCCTTGACCACGTGCTTCTACATATTCACGATTAATCTTGGCCTTCTTCCTAGAAACTTCTGTGTGTAGAACTTTCCCAAATGTTGCTTGGTAATAGCTCTTGCTTCAGGAAAAGGGGTCATGCATTTAATAATCTGACTTAAATTTCACGGCATAGATTGCTTACACACATGCTTAGATTGTTTACACACACGTTATTAATATAGCTAATCACTACAGTCAAGTTAAGGAAGTGATTTGTTTTTTTTTGGTACCAAGAATCGAACTCACGACCTTGCGCTTGCCAGGCAGGCGCTGTGCCGCTGAACTACACCCCCAGTATCATTTATGTTAACTAGAGCATTTTGTTGGAATGTATTTCCCAGAGATATCAACTTTACTCCACACAAGATGCTGCTGACGTGACACTCTTACTCAATTAAAATTTAAATTTCATATACATTGCAAAAGCAATGACAAGTTCTTGGCTTCCCCTTATACAAACAACTTACTGTCATAACTTGAATGCTTTGTTTTCAGTATATTGTCTTTGAATGCCTATGAATTTTACATATTAGAAAATGAGAAGGTTTCGTTTAAGTTCAGCAAAAACTAATAAAAGTGTACTCATCTCATGCAGAAAGGCCCGTCCAAACTACCAAAAAAAAAAAAAAAGAAAAAGAAAAATCACACAACTCAGGGTGCTGCAGATGGTACCCAGGGAACACATGGTAGTCAAGTGCTTTGCCATGGAGCTACATTCTTTTATTCTTTTGTTTTTTTTGCTTTGTTTTGTTTTTTTGAGCAGGGTCTCACTACGTAATCCAGGCTGGCCTTGAATGCACTATGTAGCCAAAGGATGGCCTTGAATTCATGACGATCTTCCTGCCTCAGCCTCCTGAAGGCTGGGGTTACAGGTGCGTGCCGCAACACCTACATATTACACAACTCAGATCACTGTTCTTTGGAAGTTTGAGAAAGGTTCATGAGGCAGGAGTTCTTGAGTTGCAGCTTCTATCAGCAGAAAAAAAGAGAACTCTTCTTAAGGTAGCACGTAAAAGATCATCAGCATAGGCAGAAAAATAAAGCAAGGAAAAAAGGCTATGGATAGTACAAACTGAAGTAGTCACTTAACAGAAACCTTCTATTCTCATCTTAGCTGGCAATACAAGATGCTCAAAATAAGAAAGCCACTGGGTATGGTGGCACATATCTAGAACTCCAGCTACTTGAAACAGAAGGATAGCAAGTTTGAGGCAAGCCTGGGCAATTTAGTGACACCCCATCTTAAAATTTAAGAGAGAGAGCACAGGGGTAGAGTAGCTGTATAGTCAATAACCCCTGGGTTTAATCACCAGTACAAAAACAGAAAAAAAAAAAAAAAAAAAAAAAAAGGGTCATTCAATTTTAATGCATATACACTATCACTTTCTATTCCCATGTCTTTGGTAGGCATCACTAATCAATCAGTGAAAATTCAAATCAATTTGCTAATCCTATGTTAGAATGAGTATAAAGGTATTGTTTGTTATCTAAATCCTTGCTATTCAAACTGAGACAACTAATAGTTTCAGATAATTTTTGTTTATGAGGCAGGGCTATTTGGAGGAGACGGTACACATATTTTACACAATATGGACTTAAGACACCAAAATTCCAAGGCGCATAACAGATTGGACTCTGTCACTCTGTGATTGGCCTCTCACTCTCTAAACTCAGAAACCCAAATAGATATCCAAATAGCAAGGAATAACTATGTTTTCATTTTGTTCTCAGACAGAAGGAAATATAAACCCACACCTCCCACACAACTTTTTGTAATATATGTAGAAGCTATTTGATAAGCTTATTGATAAGAAGATATTTGATGACATTGTACATAATTTAAAAACCCCATGTTTCTATTTCCTCTAATAAACAAGACATATTTATAGCTCATGAAACAAAAAAAGTAAATGCCTATCCACAGTCTCAAAAAGGAAAAATTAAATCATGCTGAAAGTTTTGATTTATGTGGGCTAATGCTGAGTGCTAACTATCTTAATCTCACGGTCAGCAATCAAGAGCATTAAGGCCTTAGAGCTTACTGACCTTTATTATCCTAGTCAGAGCGGGAAGGGACCCTATGCCGCTCATCTTTAATTCAAACTCTTAGAACTCTTCAGAATGCAGAAGAGAAATCAACTAAAAGACCGAACAGAAAGGCAAAAATGGTGGCACTGGATAACTAGGTCCACTATGGCCAGCAATGTGGAGTAACCATCTTGTTCTTTATAACTTACAAAGACACTGTCACAATTACTCATTAAAATGTTTACCCTAGATGAAAAGAAACAGTTGTAAAGCTCAACACCACACTGAATTATTCTGAAAAGACATAACTTTCTTATTTAAGCAGTCAACTCTACAATATGACGTTCACTACTGCCTCACAATACTACTTCATTACTACAGCACCTCTTTTTTAAAAAGTCAAGCAAAAGCAGCACACAAATAGCCCCCTATGGTCAACTAGTGATCTTCTCAACAACCAGGATCATCAGAGTATAGCATATTTTTGCATAATAAACAGCTCTTAGAATACTTTAAGCTCGTAAGTGCTCAGTGTTTACATACTTAATCTTACGTAACAGAACTCTAGCATAACATAATACTAAGTAGTAATACCTTCAAATAGTCCTGAGCTAACACCCAAGGAATCGCTGATGATAAGTAATAATCTGTCCACTTAAAATGTTCTTGCTTGTGATAATTATATTAGTCCTTCATTGTGCTTATGGAATGTTTTATCATTACTGTCAATATCAATTTCATAACAGCCACAGAAATTTAAGTGAAAAGAACTTCTAAGGTCATTTAGTATAATATTCTCATTTTATAATTTCTTTCCCTGGTCCTCTGATTAAAAGAGAAGTTTTACAGCATACTTTTACTTATGTTAGTTTTACAAGGTTAATATTACAATGGTATTCCTCAAATGCCAGTCTTTAGTATAGCACTGTACTTTGTACATAGTAGATCCTCCACTGAATACTTACATACCATTCTTTCTTGAAGTGTTCATATTTGAGTAAATCACAATACTTACTTTAATTTTCATTTGTATATTTTTATTAAAAGTAGTATCATATAATTTTAATTCAAAGCTTATCTTTCACTTCTGTCCTTCCTACCACTGTAAAGGTCATTTTCTCCCTTAATACCAAATCCAGTGGTGAGGCAGAAGCCAAAGCAGTTCTGCACACACCATCATTCAAGTTACTTAACAACAGGAGTAAATTGGTCCATTATGTATACATGTACATACAATTACCTAAACTAAACAAAACCAGAAAACTGACAAGCTTGAAATCACTTTACTGGCCAGGCCTGTAATCCCAGCAATGAGGGAGGCTGAGGCAGGACACTGGATGCTCAAGCCCAGCCTGGAGAATGCAGCAAGACCCTGTTTCAAAATAAAAAATAGAAAGGGTTGAGCATGTAGCTCCGTGGGAAGGCCCTAAGCTCAATTCTCAGTCTTGCAAAAATAAAATTAAACTTTAAAAATGTTCTGGCCAATACGGAAGACAATTTCATCAGTTTCAAAGTACAGGGAAGCAAGGAATTGCCTTCTTTCTGAAACCAGAAACACTCTTAAGAACACGACCATCACAATTGGGTGTGATCCAGACAAGCAAAAAGCACCAGTAAGGGGAAGATCATAGACTCATGGTTAAAGTTAACTGTATTTGCTTAAATATAACTATTTCCCACTGCAGTTGGTGAAATAACTATTTCTCAGAGCTAGAAAACTGCATGGCCCCAGGACAAAACTGAAATACTAAGTCTTATGATAGAAGACAAAAATCAGGATCAATATGGCATTATTATGTAAATCTTATGATCACCATACTTTGCTCACTGTTCTAAGGTAGAAATGAGATGAATCACTTAATGTCTCGATGATTATTGCCAACACAATTAATAAGAAAGTAAAGCAAAATTACTCAACTGGGTTTAAATGCAAATTTAGAAAACATCCAAAATGGGCCACATGCAAAATCCTTAGATTGTAATTCTAAATCTAAAATGTACCAGATTTGAAAGTCTGTATGCCTTACCCTAAGATGATAGCAAACCTTTCAGAGTTTTCAGTGATACAAACAGCCTGTTTCAGCATACGTGCCATAAGTTCATCACCACTGCCTTACAGGGTTAAATAAAGACAAGGAACTCTGGGCCTGGAGCGTGCTGCTTCTAGGCTCTGATAGAGCAATTTTGCAGCTTCCCTGACATCAGTTTATTTTTCTCTAAAATGGGTAGAAAAAAAAGATTAATTTTATAGGACTATTTTAAGAAAACCAGGTATGGAGACACAAGCCTGTAATCCCAGATCTCAGAAGGCTGAGAGGCACGAGGACTGCCACGAGTTCTACGCCAGCCTGGGCTACACAGTAAGTTCAAGGAAAGCCTGGACTATATGGCAAGATCCTGTCTCAAAACAAACAGATTTATAAGGTTTTACCTCCAAAGAGTTAATGTAAATAAAAATAGCAATAACAACTAATTATTTTACGTATTCCTAAATTTGTTTGTCGAGTCAATAGATTAGAATATTTTCTACAACAACGTTATCTATGTTAAAGTTCATTATCTATGTTACAGCCTAATTGAAGATGTGTTACTCTACCACCCACATGGTTTGATCTATTCCCATATAATGAATCACAAATAGAAGAGATCTCAAATGTGATGTTTATCTCCTATTTCTCCATTCCAATTCTACAACGGTTTCACGTAAAATTTCTTTAAAAAGGACAAAGACTTATTAAAGTTAATTGTTGTTTAAGCTAAATACAAATTTTCACATACACATGTATTTTTAACTGTGAAGGCATTGGAGGTAAGAAGGGAAAACTTGCTGTGATACTGTTAAGTAACTAAAGAAGGTGTAATGTAAATTAAAGAAGTTCACAGGTTGGACTGTAGGTTTAAGCTGCCAGTATAAATCTTCATTTAGAAAAGACAGTGGTTTTTATGGAAAAGTTTATCTTAAAATTCTACTGTTTAGGAAATACAAATAGGGCTGGTGAGATGGCTCAGCGGCATAAGCGCCTGCCTGGCAAGCGCAAGGGCCCGAGTGCAACTCCCGGAACCCACATATGAAAAAAGGGCCGGTGATATCGCTCAGCGGCACGGGCACCTGCTGGCGCGCGAGATCCTGAGGTCAACCCCCGGTACCCACAAAAAAAAAAAAAAAAAAAAAAAAAAAAAAAAAAAAGAAAATACAAATAACTCTATAGCATATTCAATATTAAAACACATCTCTACAAATCAAACTCCTTTCAAACAGCTGTTAGTGGGCCGGTGAGATGGCTCAGCAGCATAAGCGCCTGCCTTGCAAGCGCGAGGGCCCGAGTTCGACTCCCGGATCCCACATACGAAAAAAGGGGCCGGTGATATCGCTCAGTGGCATGGGTGCCTGTTGGCACGCAAGGTCCTGAGGTCGACCCCCCGGTACCCACAAAAAAAAAAAAACAAAAAAAAAAAAAAAAAAAACAAACAGCTGTTAGTAATGTGGACTTTTTGTCTATGGTATAGAAATGAGGGAGGTCAAGAAACACAGGTTTAGCCAGGCATGGTGGCACACATCTGTAATCTCAGCACTCGGGAGGCTGAGGCGGCAGGACTGCCAAGAGGTTGAGGCCAACCTGGGCTACAGAGTGAGTTCAAGGCCAGGTTGGCCTCAAGATCCTGTCTCAAACCCCCCACCCCCTGAAAGAGAAAAGAAACATATAGGCTTGTTAACCTGGACATCAGTAGAAGGTGCTCATAGATCATTACACAAACATAACACTAACTAGTTAATAATACTGCATACTGTATACTTTCTAGAATAAGTTAAATAATACCTAACATTTCCAATTCTTAGTAGTCTTCAGTACCATGATTTCAATTTGGAAAATTTAATGTTTTTTCAAAGACTCATTTAATATCTGGAATTATAATGAAATACTTTTATCAAACAGCATTTAAATTTAATAAAATTAATTATGAACTGAGATAATAACTTGTTGTCCAGCTAATGGCCTACATCACATACTATATTTGTAGAGTAGGAGGACAAGTACAGACTTGTTTATAATCTGCCAGTCCAGTAATTTAGAAACTATGATCAACCTAAACGCAAACCCATTTGATAATTTTTAAATGCCACACTTCTTTTGAATCTAACTTTAAATTCTTAATGGTAAAGGTACCAAAGGATGATACAGGAAGTAATTAAAAAAACTCATAAAACATTATCAGGCAATAAAAAATTGGCCAAAAGGATATTATTACCTTTAAAAATGGAAAGATCCTTAACAACTGCAATCATATCTATCTAAAACGATTAAATTTTAACAAGCATACACTATTTCTTAGAAGAAGAGGTACTAAAGGAACTTTCCCTTTTTAATGTCTTTGTCACTTGAACCAAAGAAGTCCTATTTTGTGCAACAGGGGTGTTGAGTCTGTATGTTAAATATATCCACTCATGTATATTATCCAGTAATGTTTATTATGAAGTTTTAAATACAAAGAAATACTTTTCCAAATATAATTTCTATTAAGTGTGCTATTACAATTTTAAGTGATACAAAATGGCACATTTTGAGATTAAGGAGTATGTTGGCCTTTGCTTTTTCAGAGAAAGTACCGAAAATGAAGTACACGCTACTTAAGAAGTTTTTCTCATTTTAAAGTCAGCATAGGTAAGTTGTAATGGATGTCTAAATATCAATTATCAATGAAAGAATTAAATCACTATTTACTAAAAAAACTCCAGTATCATTTTCAAACACTTTACTCAGTGCGTACACAACTCACACTTATTTTTAAAAGTATTAAGATGCCTTTCCCTGTTGTTCTCATATAAATTATAACTTACTAATTCAACTTTTAAATTTCCTTTCTTAAAAAGATTTTAGTTCTTTAACTGAATGTTGTCTGAATATAAAAATCAAAGTGTTTCATTCAATTTAATTATGATTTCAGGGACACTAAATTATTACACTATATGGGGTAAAAAACAACCTGGTTTTGTGAAAACCTAGATGGTAAACAGGAAAAGAATCATCTCATTTAAATTATAGCTTTAAAAAGGGGTTTAGGGTACCCAGTGAATAATAAAGCCTGCTTTCTATCTCTTTTTTTCTCTCACACACCGTTGGAATATATCTAACATAATCAAATTCCCACAACATGACTACTGTCAAAGCCAAGAAATTCTCATTTTAAAATTAAAACTGGGGCCAGTGAGATGGCTCAGCGGCATAAGCACCTGCCTTGCAAGCGCAAGGGCCCGAGTTCGACTCCCGGATCCCACATACGAAAAAGGGGCCGGTGATATCACTCAGCGGCACGGGTGCCTGTTGGCGCGCGAGGTCCTGAGGTCGACCCGCCGGTACCCAAAAAAAAAAAAAAAAAAATTAAATTAAAACTGAAAGCACGATATTTAACTGACAGATATTGTGTAGTATGAAACTAGTAAAGCCTACACTGACTTACTTCATATTAACATCAAGACGTGGTGGCATGCCAAAAAAATGATAATTACTATATGTCTTAATACTGCATTTTTAAACTGTCACTATTTTTAAATGTGTAAATACTGTGCAAGCAGTAACATTTGGTTTATGATACGTTTCTTTTTAAATTCCAATATAAAAGTAGTTTCGGCATTTCAGTAGTCACATCCAATGATGGACCTGCAAGATTTTCAAAAAACAAGTTTATTTTTAATGCTACAATTAAATTCTATTTTTAAACTTCTATTAAAAGGACTCTCAGACCAAAGTCCAAATTTTAAAAACAGTGCTACACTTTTTTAAAACGTCAGGTAATGAATCCTACAAAGCAATGTAAGTTCATGTACAAATAATTGCAATGGCTCTAACAGAAGATGGACTTAACTCAGCTTATTTAATTAAGACTGCTACCAGTCTTTAAGAGTTCAATTTAATGCTGAAACGTTGGAAATTCTCATACAAGAAAATACAGGAATAGCAAAAGGTGTTTTATCTACTGTTTCTTTTTAAACACTACACGAAATGACCAAGACACGTGTGATTCCTTATTTTTAATTAAAAAACTTTACAGAGTAAACTAGCAACTTAAATATATTTTAAATTAAAGAAGTACTTTCTTCACAACCCATGCAAAAAATAAGCTCTATGGAAGGAAAATTTACTATGAGAATAAAGGAAGCAAAATCAACCAAAACAGCAGCTAACCCAACTGAGAGGAACAGACACATTGGGTTTTGTGTTGCGTATTAACACCCTTATCACAATGTACGTTTGGAGAAGATTCACCACACCTCTTCCCTTACGACCACAACAAGGAGTAAACACACTTCACAGTCCCAGTTCCAAATTCGCGGTGCCATCATGCAAAAGGGCTTAATATTGACCCATATTCCTCTTGCGCTAAGTGAAAAACAATACCTTGTTTATCTGTACCCCAACTGACGAAGGGGTGGGAGCATCTGCGGCTGGGGCCGCGCGGATGCACCCGCGGCCCTCCCCGCCCCCGAGGCCCCCGCCCCCCAGGTCCCCCGCAGCTCCGCGCCCGCCCCCCGCGACCCCTCGGCCCGACGCCCCCACTGCAGCGCGGCGCCCGAGCCCCGCAGCGCCGGGCTCTCTGCAGCACAGCGCCCTCCCCGCGCCCCACTCGGAGCCCCGCGCCGCCCCCGCCCCCGCCCCCCGGGCCTCACCAGATGGAGCTCTGGATCTTGCGCTGCAGCGCGCTGGCCTCCGGCCCCGGCAGCCCAGGCACGAGCGCGGGCAGGGCCGGGCCGGGGCCGGGGCCGGGGCCGGGGCCGGGGGAAGGCTGCGGGCGGGCGTCAGGCTGTGGCGGCTGCGGATCCTCGGCCATCGCTGCCGGGAGCGGCGCGGCGCGGGCGCGGGCGCGGCCTACGGCCCGGGGCTCAGCGCGGCGCCGCCCGCCGCCGGGGGGGGCATCACCGGGCCGCGCTCACCGTGGCCGCGGCATGGCGGCGACTCGCCGCGCCGGGCCCGGGCGTAGCTCCCGACCGCGAGGGCGGTGCTGGTCTCCGGCGGGCCGTCTGCCTCGCCGGCGCTCTCCTCCGAGTCCCCTCCGCCGCAGCCCGGCCGCTCCACGACGCGCCCGCGCCGCCGCCCCGCGCGGCCCGTGCGCAGCCGCAGTGCGGCCCGGGACGGCGAGGCGAGCGGCGGGGACGCGCGCTCGGGCGCGCGGACGGCGGCGGGGCTCGCGTGAGGGGGAGGGGACGCCGGGGTAACTGCGCGCGGCGTGGACCGGCTGTGGTGTCTCCACAGAGGCGAAGTGAAAGGAAGCGACGTCGCCCTTCCCCCACAGGGCGGATAATTTCCGCCCGTGCCCGCCGCGCAGGCAGGTGAGGGCCGGGAAGTCGGGCCGGAGGCCGCCCGGGGCACAGCACCCTGGGGCCGAGCACGCCGCAGCTGACCCGCAGAGGCTCGGCGACGGAACCCTGCGCCGGATCCCCCTGGCCGGGCGCTCAGTTCCCTCCGGATCTGGCCCCACCGCGGCCGTCCAATCCCGGCCGTCGCCATCGCCTGCGAGAGCGCGGGCGCCAATCAGCGCGGTCTCTATGCGGCTTCGTGCGCGCGAGCGCATCCACCTCTGCGCCCACCCGCGGCCTGTGCACCGCCCTCCACACGAGCGCACCCTCCTCCCCCACCACCCGTACACCTCTCCAAAGCTCTCCACAGTAGTGGATCCTCAGTCTCATCCCCACCCGTGCACCTCTCCGCCGCCCTCCATAGGAGCGCATCCTCCACGACTCCACCCATGCACCTCTCCACCATCCTCCACGCGAGTGCATCTGTCTCGTCCCCTACCCGTGCACCTCCATCCACACAAGTGCACCGTCCCTCTGGCCCCCACCCATGGATCTCTCCACCGTGTTCCACGTGAGCTCATCTAACTCCATGCTCCCCACTCGCGTCCTCTCCACTAGCCCTCCACACGAGTGCATCCACTCTTCATCACCCTCACCCGTGTACCTCTCCACCTGCCGGGCTCCAGGTATCCACTCTCCTCCGTGCGTCCACTAGGACCCTCCAGTAGCTTCCCCCATGCGTGCACTGCTTCCACCATCCCAGGCTCTCTGTACAGTTCGTGTTGCAGCTTGCTAGCCTACCTCTGAAGGAAAGGTGTGTAATGCAACAGGGAACTCAAGACACACGGCAAGGTGCAAGTTAGAACTAGGACACTGATGCTGCCACACACATACACTCCCATACATACCCCTCTAAGAGTATGTCCACCCGCCACGAACAACCTTGTTCCCTTTAGGAACAGAAGAACTGGCCTTCCTAGGTAGGGCTGGTCTGCAGGCCGGGCTGCCTGGCATAGAAGATGACAGCGAAGGCATCTGGCACCAGATGAACAGCTGCTCAGCCACTCTGACCGGCTTTAACTTTCCTGACAGTCTCGGTCAGGCTTCCACCTGTCTGCTTTTCTGGCTGCTTTCTTGCTGTAAATGGACTTTGAGCTGTGAAGTTCTGCCACTTTCCAGATTCCTAGCGAGTGGTGAGTCTGATTGGCTTGGGTTGCCTGGGCTTTCGTGTTCCATTCAGTTCCCTGCCATTGACCCCTGTGCACTGGGGCCTGGTTCACAGACTCTGAATCCTTGCACTTTAGCAGGTAGAGGGTGAGGAGGGACCATCGTGTATGAACACAGCTGCTTCATGAGGGTCCAGGCCTTTTAGATTCCATGTGCTCCAGATCCCCAATGCATGGACATCGTGCACAATAAACTCTCTTTATTATAACCCAAGGTCATGATTAGCTCAGCCACTTTAGTAAACTATGACTGTTACTAAAATTCAAGTTGCAAATGTGCCTTAGTGTCCTATGGGGATACTATTTTTTCTGGACCTAATCAATAGACATGGTGTACAGTAGCCATAAGCTTTGAAGAAGAATAAAAATAGCTAATACTTGTGGAACACTTTCACAGCTCTATTCTAGCACCTTCCACACATTATCAGTTATTCTTTCACAAAACTGTATAATTTAGGTACTATTATTATTCCTATTTTACAGATGAAATAGAAATTTAGAGTGGCTACATAGTTACCGGGTTACTAAATGTGAGATGGAGGATTTGAATCCTGTAAGTTTAATTCCACAGCCTGCAATGTAAGTAGGGTTACACAGAAAAGTCTTGAATGTATATGTAAGCTCTATGCCCATGGGGAAGATGGAGGAAGTAGAGGTTGCCAAGTCCCCCAGGCTCTAATATCTTGCCAAGAGAGAATGATGGCTTCACATTGTCACATGAGGGAGGGGAACACTCACTGAAGGAGTGACTGAGGTCTGCTAAAGGCCTTAAGAAAAAGAAGCTGAGGACCAAGATGCCTTTTAAAAAGTTCCCAATTGGGTGTCACACAGGCTGGCTTCCCAAGTGCAACTTTTGTTGAGTGTTTAATAGGTTCCATAAAAGAGCCACCTTGCCCCAGCAGCCACTAGAGGGCTCGGCAGAGCCGGAACCCGAGCTGCCCTCTAGTGTTGGTGCCACTGGGGACCCTGTTGGGCCTTCTTTGGTCCCACCTGTAATGAGAGGGCTTGCGCATGATATCAGACTGAAAAGACCTTATTGTCAGAATGCGACATCCTTTCAGGAAGGGAAGGGTCAACCCCTACTATTCACTTAACACTTGTGAGTAGAGCGCGTGCTTTAGTACAGTCTCAGCACTCTGCAAGGCTGAGGGAGGAGGATCTCAAATTCTAGGCCAGCCTGAGCAGTTTAGCCAGACCCTGTCTCAAAATAGAAAGGGCTGGGAGGTATAGCTCAGTGGGGGAGTACTTGCCTAGCACGTATGAGACCCTGCATTCAATCTCCTGTACCATAGCGCCCGGGGTGGGAGGACAATGAAGTTACCCAAACTTACAGTTGAAAATTCAAACCAAACCCAGAGTGCCTGAGTAAAGACCAGAGTACAGCAATATGCTTGTCCTGTCTAGTAAGGAATCCCTATTTTAAGAACCCTCGAGGACTTAAAACTGACATAGCTCATTTTTTCAGTTTCGGTTTGACTCAATGGGAAGTAATATAAAACACAACAGTAAACATGAGTTCTTAAGGTAATAGTAGATTTTAAGCTTCTTCCAACATTTGAGGAGTGTTAAATTTGTCCTCCTATGAGAAAGGGTGAGATAGTGGAAAATTTTGAGGAATACTGATGGAGTTGGGAAGAAAAACTCTAGTCTTAGAATAAAAGATCTGGAAATTCAAACCTCTGTTTTTGTCTCTATAGAAATGAAAATAATGCTGGAAGGGGTGGTGCGCACCTGTAATCCCAGTGCTCAGGAGGCTGAGGCAGGAGGATTGCTGCAAGTTTGAGGCCAGCCTAGGCTACATAGTGAGTTCAAGGCCAGCCTGAACTACATGGCAAACATTGTCTCAAAAAAAAAAAAAAAAAAAAAAAAAAAGAAAATAATGACCAACCCCACCAGGTTTTGTAAGGAACAACACGTAAGGTGATATGTAAACCACAGAAGAAGGGGAACTACAAGATAGATTATGAACACCTCAAAGGTAATGACTATGTTTTATTTATTCTAGTAGTTCTAGGACATCATTCCTGACTCCTAGATGTTTAATACATATATTTTTAATTCAGTGGCTACTTACCCTTAATTTTTTTAGCCTAGTAAAATATACTGTCTTGCTCTCTTATGTCAGTAAACCCTATCTTCTCTATAAAACTATAAACTATACTTTCCAAACTGTAGCATGTATGTTTATCATGTATAATATTTATTATACCTAATACATGATAGTATTAGACACAGAAAATATAAATAAGTAAGACCTAAGACCTGGGCCGGTGAGATGGCTCAGCGGCGTAAGCGCCTGCCTTGCAAGCGCGAGGGCCCGAGTTCGACTCCCGGAACCCACATACGAAAAAGGGGCCGGTGATATCGCTCAGTGGCACGGGTGCCTGTTGGCGCGCGAGGTCCTGAGGTCGTCCCCCTGGTACCCACAAAAAAAAAAAAAAAAAAAAAAAAAAAAAAAAAAAGACCTAAGACCTATTCTTACCACAAAATAGTTCATATTCTGTGGAACAGAAAGTCATACTAACATATTAATTATATGAGATGATGAGTTCTAAAATATAATCATGTCCACTACTGCTATGGCGATATAATGAAGAGATTGGTCTATTCAAGGTAAAAGAACTATTTTGTTGGCTAGCATTTGAATTGGGCCTCCTGGAAGGAGTAGGTCGGTAGGCAGAGCCTGGCGGAGGATGATTTCAGGTAAGAGGGCTACATGAGCACTGGCAAGAAGCCATGAAAAGACACCACTTGATGAACAAATAACCCAAGGCCCTATGTTAGCTCTGTAGTCACACACTTAATGGAGTACAGGGGAGGGGAAGCAGACATTAGTGCATTTTATAAAATAGAGTATAGAGTAGAACCTTGGATCACGAACTTAATTCATTCCATGATTCCGGAAAAGATGGCCACATTCATTTTCATGAAGGAAAGATGGCCATGGTTGTATTTGTCACCTGATACAGAGTTTGCAAACAAAAGCATTCGTGAACGAAGGTACTACTGTACTGTAGTTGTTCTGTCAAAAGAAGATGAACCTAAAATAAGTTTCATCATTGGTAAATACTGCTATAGTGCTGAAAGTGTACACTTGATTACCACACCTTGTGGTGGTTTTATCACTGATGGAAAAGGTAAGGTTCTACCCTCTTCTCCTTTTCTCCCCCTTAAGGATAAAAACCTCCTCTTTCCCCCTATTCATTTCTTTTTCTGCCTTCTTCCATTGCAAATGTTTCCCTCCAGGAATTGAAAATAAGACATGTAATCCCTTACATGTGTTATTTAAGAGACTAAGGAAAGAGCTTTCCACCCTCCAAAAATCTTTCATACCAGAGAGTAATAGTTAATTTCTTTGGGCTAAACTTTTGTCTTTCAAAAGGCAAGTAGTTCTGGGCATGGTGGTGCATGCCTGTAATCCCAGTACTTGGGAGGCTGAGGCAGGAGGATCATTGTGAGTTCAAGGCCAGCCTAGGCTACATAGTGAGTTCAAGGCCAGCCTGGACTATATAGTGAGACCCTGTCTCAAAAAAAAAAAAAAAAAAAGCTAGTAGTGCTAGGAGGGCTGAAATACTAAGTTCCAATGTTGAATTTTCAGTCTTTAATAGGTTTAGAGAGGGGGAAGAGAGAATTGGGGATGGGGAAAATAAAAGAAAAAACAAGATTACAGTAGAGAGATGTTGGGAGTTTTTAGGCTCTCTGTTCTCTTTCTCTCTCTCATATCTTTCTCTCTGTCTCCCTCCCTCCCTATTTTTATATATCTACAGTGTCTGCCAAAAAGTATATATACATCGGGAAGAGAAAAGCTTGTATAAATTTATTGAGACATCATGAGATTTAACTGGACATGTGTCAACCTGGCTAGGTCCATTAACTATCACATTCACCACACTCTTTATGCCAAACTTCATTTATCTGAGAAAAAGAAGATGTCTTCAGACTAACATTCTTGCTATGGACCTCAGGAAAAGTCATTTACTATAAATAGTCCAACCTGTGTTCTTTCCTAGGATAGCTCTATTTTCTGGGCTCTTTCTGTACATAAATATGTTTATTCCTAGGAATACTTCATCCTTTTCCCACTTACTGTCACCTGAAGTTGTGCCAAGGTAGTACTGTGGTTGATGTTAGCATAATTTTTTGTTTTTTCCATTGGTAGTGCCTCTAGTTGAATGTGTAGCATCATTCTCTTGAATGGGCCAAGCCTAAGTTTATCTGCTATATCCACAGTCCATTTAAGGGTGGGTTTGTTGATGTAATCCTCCATCTTTGTCTTTGTAATCCTGGCTCTCTGGTTAGAACAGGGCTTAGCATCTGATAACAAGGCAACCAGTCTCCTGGTTAGCCAGTGGCCTTTGAAATGGCTAAATAGAAGAGCTTTGCCTGAGGAAGGGGTTAACAATTAATTAGCAAATTAGATTCTTTCATAGAGAGTATGAACATAATAAAAGGAGAGGGTTAGGCAGTTAACAGTAAAAAACAGTAGTTGAAAGACACACAAGAGAAAGCAGAAGTTAGAAACCCCTAGAGGCAATGAATAATCAGGAACTGTGAGAAGACAAGCAGAAAGGGTTAGAAAAGATAAGATAGTTGCTTGGTAATGGTAGATGCTGGAGACCCAGCAGGAATTGATAGGAACTGAGTAATATTCAGATGGAGCACCAGAATGAGGGGGCACAAATGGAGAAGAACAGGGCATGAGAGCACCAGCCAACCTTGGAGAAATCCAGAGTCTACCCAGAAACCCAGGAACACAAGAATAAGTGACCTCATAGACACTCAAAGAGACAGAGAATAACAGCTCAGTTAGGTGTCAGTACCATTTTGGCAAGTGATTTGGCGTCTCAGATCTCTGAAGCAGGCTTCCATTACTCCCTTAGTATGGTGTGAATCTTTCTTCCTTTAAAAAATCTTTTTTTTATTTTTTATTTTTTATGTGGGTACCGGTAGTTGACCTCAGGACCTCACACTTGCCAGCAAGTGCTTGCGCTGCTGAGCAATATCACCGGCTCATTTTTTCCTTTATGTGCGTTCCAGGAGTTGAACTCAGGACCTCGCGCTTGCCGGGCAGGCGCTTATGCCGCTGAGCTATCTCACCGGCCCCCTTTAAAAAATCTTACACATACAGTTATGTCCTCATCATCTGAATGGCTTCTGGAACCCAGAACTATATGATGCAGGAAGTATGTTTTTCTTCTTCTCTGTATCTGCAACATATAACATAGTCCCTATCATAAAGTAGCTAAACAATAGATGTTTGTCTAATTGAGTTAGTGAATTTGAAAAAACTTGTCTAGTCGAAGAAATAAAAGCAGAATGCTAGAAAAAGCTGAGTGGTCTAATAATAAGAAAGCCCAATAACACATTCATAATAGTGTAGGAGCTGAAAACTTAGTTAATTCATACCCAAAATTCATGTCTACAGAACTTCCCACCGGCCAGTTTTGCCTGTTCAGCGTGACATCTGGTACCTACCATGAGATCCCAGCGTTAAAGGCACTCTGGCCAGCCCTGCTCTTTTTACGGAAAAATGCTGGTTGCGTTCTCCCTTTAACCTCCAGTTCCTTTCTGGATTCAAACCCACACTCTTGGGTGGGCCAGGCTGAGGCTTACTCTCAGGGAGGTTGCCTGGTACCAGACGTTAGTGTTCAGGTCCAATCCCATCCCTCCTTTTGCCGTTTCTGTGACCTCAGGCAAGTTGTGTGCCTCACTGGGCCTCTGTTTTCTAACTGGTAAAAGAGAACATAATAATTCCCGCACACAGTTGTACTGAGGAGTCAATACAAAACATTTGTGAAAATGCTCAGCACAATGCTGTACACATAGTAAGATTCAATCGTGAACTTTCCTTCCTTTTTACTTCTGGGGAAGTTGAGAGGGTAAGGAAACAAACAGGGTGATGGTAGAGAACAAGGGCAACAAATACTGATAGGGTCATTGTCACCAAAAGCCACACAGCACCCAAACTAGCTGCTGCAGGAGAGTTCTTGATCAGCATGGAAGGACATTCAAACTTTGATTTGAAATTGGGGCATAGCAGATAGATAGTGAGATACGCAATATAGATAATATCTATATTACATGTAGAGCTACAATACATATGTACATATATGTTACATAAATGTGTACATAGGTAGAATATATATATTAGAGTCCATCCAAAACATGTATGCACACTTCAGCAATTCACCATATTAATAAATATCTGGAACCTAATGGCCACCACTTTGAGCACCTCTTGTAGGGGCCAAAGATAACTTGTATAAATCTCATGATGTCTCAATAAATTTATACAAGCTTTTTTCTGATGCATATATTTTTTTGGTAGACACTGTAGATATATAAAAGTAGGGAGGGAGACAGATATGAGAGAGAGAGCACGAGAGAGAGCCTAAAAACTCCTTAACTTCTCTCTACTGTAATCTTGTTTTCTCTTTTATTTTCCCCTTCCCCAATTCTCTCTTCCCCCTCTCTAAACCTATTAAAGACTGAAAATTCAACATTGGAACTTAGTATTTCAGCCCTCCTAGGACTACTAGCCTTTTTTTTTTGAGATGGTCTCACTATATAGTCAATGCTGGCCTTAATCTCACTATATAGCCTAGGCTGGCCTTGAACTCACAGTGCTCCTCCTGCCTCAGCCTCTCAACCTCTGGGTGGCAAGAGAGAAATACTGCCTACACAAAGCAGAGGAAATTGAGAGATTCAACAGATGCCATCTCAGAGGGTTGTGGGAGACTGCTGAGGTATCTGACAGTAAACCCTTTCAAATATTGCCCCCAGCACTGAAAGAGGAGGAGGAAGGTTCATAATCAATTGGGAAGTCTCAAAGACTATTTATATGAATTTCAGACTTATATCTACCCTAGCGTCCCCAAAGAGGATGAGTCTAGCTGCTCTTCTGAGGCACTTAAAAGCCTAGGTGGGGGAGGGTTCCAAAGTCTATGCTTTCCCGCCATTTGAAGAAGGGTCCCCTGTTCAGTATTAAAAACTATAGGCCTGCGGATGTAGACTGCTTCTGTAGCATGTGCTAATTCCTGGGCTGGCTCTCTGGCACTATCAAAAACAAAACAAAACAAAACATAAAAACCAAAGAAAAACCGTTAAAGCTATTTTCTGAATCCAAGAAGGATGAACATGTAATGCTCAAGAATCAGTGGAGAAGCTAATTTACTCGTAGTTGTCTAAATATGGCATATATGTAAAACTAACAACATAAAATTCAAATCTAGTTTCCGTGGTGACAAACTTTTTCTGTGAAAGGCCAGCAGTGAATAATTCTGGTTTTGTAGTCCATACAATCTTTTGTCAAAACTACTCCATTCTGCAGTTGTAGTGTGAAAACAGCCAAACATAATAGGTATATGAAATGGACATTCCTGTTTCAATAATTAAAAAATGAAATCCTGGGCCCGTGAGATGGCTCAGTGGCATAAGCGCCTGCCTGGCAAGCGCGAGGGCCTGAGTTCGACTCCCGGAACCCACATACGAAAAAAGGGCCGGTGATATTGCTCAGTGGCACGGGCGCCTGCTGGCGTGCGAGGTCCCGAGGTCGACCCCCTGTACCCACAAAAAAAAAAAAAAAAAAAAAAAGAAATCCTCAGGTGAGGTTTCATAAACTCAAAGCAGAGTAAATAAAAGTGCCAAAGCAAAAAGACTCTGTTAATGTAGCAGTCATGATTTACATGGAAAGAATACCTACAGCAAATTTTCTTTTTTTTTCTTGGTAATGGAAATTGAACTCAGGATCTCATGCTTGCCAGGCAGGCACTGTACCACTGAGCTATATCCTCAGCCTACCTACAGCAAATAATAAGTAAACTAATAGCAGATCTTTTGAAATCAACAACAGGAAAATGGTGAAATTAAAGCCTCAATTTTCTGACTTTAAATAAATTTGATTATGTTGTTGTTTACTCAAATGAAATATCCTCTGAAATTAGGACACTTCCAGGTTAAAAGAGGAGAACATAATTAAAATAATGTATTTAAGCAGACAGAAATTGAAAGCAGGACAAACAGTAATATAAACACATGATTTGGTGGAAAATAGTGAATGTGTTTAATTCAAAATAAAACATATTGACTATAAAATTGTGATGGTAACCATTAGAGCAGAACATATATATAAGTCACAATCTAGTAGGTAATCAAAATTTAAATATTATATATATAATTTATTACATGTATTACAAAATAAAATATTCCAGATTGTATTTAATAATATAATTCTACAAGACACCCCTAAGTCATAAAGAAATATGCAGGCTGAACACAAAAGTAAGAAAAATTATGCGAAACAAATAGCAAGCAATAATTAGCTTGTATAGTCATACATTTATCTGGCAAAAAAATTCATCTCTAAGGCAACACAGAACAAAAGTATAAAAGACTATTAATAGAAGTGAGAAAGTGGATGTGCTGAAATATAGGGGAGACTTTTTTTTTAAATGAGTGATACTGAATGCATATGCTGATGAATTGAAAGCCTTAAAGAGATAAGCAGTTTTGTAGAAAAACAAATTCATGGGAAACAGGGAAATATTGAAATGCTTAGGACTTTAAACATTGTATTTTAAAAGTCTCTTCTCCCTCCTCAAAAAATACAAAAACAAAACTAAGAAAGCATAAGCTAAATAGTTTCACAAATAAATACAACTAAAAATTCAAGGAAGATATAATTATGATCATATAAAAACTCTTCCAGGGAAAAGAAAAAGAGACAGCGCTACCCAACACATGATATAAAAACAGTAACTTTGATACCAAAAACAAGCAAAGGCAAATAGGAAAGAAAATTTCAGGCTAAATTTACTCATAAACATATCTGGCAAACAAACAAATATAATGTTAGAATACCTAATATAACAAAATATTTCAAAATGGTGAGTGACAAAGTGCAACTTATATCTAAATTGCTAAAATGATTGAATATTGCAAAATCAATGAAATTTACTACTTTTTGACATTATAGCAGGAAATGAATATATACCTAGCAGTAGAAATTGAAAAATCATTGGTTAAACTTTTAACACTTTATACGATTTTTAAGAAAGCAATCTCAGCAACAGAAGACTATTACTTGACTTTGTTAACCCTATATAAATGACCCTCCACAAAGCTATGACTTAGTAGTGATGTATAAGAAAGATTTCTTTGACAATTATGAAGGAAGGAAGGGTGATCATTACCACCTTTTCTGTTCAACATTATACTGAACATGCTAAACTAGGAGTGGGATGAAAAGAAAGAGTAAAATACTGAAAGGGGGGATTATAGGGTAAAATAAGAGAAAAGGAGAAGTGCATATTCACACATAGCCACACACATTACATACATTTTTCACAAAAATATGAGCTACTAAATATTTTAAAAGACTAAAGGCTTTTTAGGATATGGTAAAGTTTTACTGAAAAATAATATACAGCTATTAATAAAAGTAGATAAATCATGGTAGTAAAGAATATTCAGTATTTTCTTTTTTAAAATTATTTTTATTGGTACATTTTAGATATTCACAGTGATCACATTCATCATAGGTAATTTGTACGTGTACATAATATATCTTGATTCTTTTTTTCCTCAGTCCCCTTCCCTCTCTTCAATCCCTCTTCCTCTCCTTATTTACAAAAGCCTTGGTTCCACTTTTTCCTTTCTAGTCTCTTTTTTCCTTTTCCTGTCCTCCCCCCACACTCCCTTGTTCCACTTCCCAAATGAACATTTTATTCCTATTTCCCAATATCTATTATACATTTTGGTCCTTATTTACCCTTTCAGTTTCTCACACCAGAGGAATAATGCAATATTTAAACATGTGTGTCCGATTTATTTCACTTAATAGTATGGTCTCAAGGTGCATCCATTTAGCTAGAAATGTCTCAAGCTTATCCTTCTTTATGGAAGAGTAGTATTCCATTGCATTAAAAAATATACATCTTCTTTATCCATTCATCCATTGATGGGCATTTGGGCTGTTTCCAGGATCTAGCTATTACAAATTTTGGTGCTATAAACTTGGGTGTGTATATGTCACTGTGGTATGATGTTTTTAATTCTTTTGGGAAGATACTAAGAAGGGGAATAGCTGGGTCAAATGGAACCTCTAGTTGTAGTTTTTTGAGCAGTGTCCACACTGATTTCCACAGTGGTTGCACCAGTCTATACTCCCACCAACAGAGGAGAAGGGTTTCTTTCTCTCCACAGACACACCAGCATTTGTTATTCGTTGATTTCTTGAATAGCCACACTTTCTGGAGTGCGATGGAATCTCAGTGTTGTTTTAATTTGCATCTCTCAAATAGTCAGTGATGTTGAACATTGTTTCATATATTTATTTGCTGTTTGTTTCTCATCTGGGAAGTGTCCTTTCATTTCAGATGCCCATTTTTGGATCGGGTATTTAAATTTGAGGGAGGTTTTTTTTTTTTTTTTTTTTTTTTTAGTTCTTTATATATTCTATATATTAGTCCTTTGTCTGAGGAACAGCTGGCAAAAAATTTTTCCCACTCTGTGGGTTAGTTGTCTCTTCACTCTGTTGGTGGTTTCTTTTGCTGTGCAAAAGCTTTTTAATGAGATGAGATCCCAGTTGTTGATTCTTTGTAATATTTCCTGTGCGATCGGGGTTTTGTTCATAAAGGGCCTACACTAGTGTCTTCGAGAGTTCTATCTATTCTACCTACCAGCAGATATAATGTTTCTGTTTTAATATATAGATCTTTGATCCATTTCGATTTTAGTTTGGTGCATGGTGAAGAACACTCAGTATTTTCTTAGGTTACTTTTCACAAAAGCTATAGATTAACTACAGTCCAGTTAGATATTTCATGGAATTTGTGGGTTGATTCTAAAATTTGTATAAAATATTAAATGGTCAAGAATTGTTTATCTTCAAGAACAACAACTGACTTGTGCCAGTTCATATCCAAGCATGTATGGTTTTGGTAATTAATATAATATTGGATTGGTGCAAGAACAGACTAGTGAAACATAATAGAGTGCTCTTAACTACCCATATACATAGGAAAACTTATTCAGTGCAGTGATGGGATTACAGATTACTGGCTAAAGAATACATCATATAAGTGAAATAAGCTAGGCACAGAAAGACAATACTGTATGATTTCACTTTTACATGGAATTCAAAAGAGTTAAATCTCATTAGGAGGGCCGGTGAGATGGCTCAGCGGTGTAAGCGCCTGCCTTGCAAGCGCGAAGGCCCGAGTTCGACTCCCGGATCCCACATACGAAAAAGGGGCCGGTGATATCGCTCAGCGGCACGGGTGCCTGTTGGCGCGCGAGGTCCTGAGGTCGTCCCCCCGGTACCCACAAAAAAAAAAATAAATAAAAATAAATAAATAAATAAATAAATCTCATTAGGAGCACAGAGTAGAAAGATGGTGACTATGGGGTGGGGTTTGCAAGGGAAAGATGGAGAAAGGGAAGATGTTGATCAAAAGATAGAAAGTCTCCGTTTTTATCTATTGCACTGCATACTGACCATGAATAATAATGTATATTTCCAAATTGCTAAAAGAATAGATTTTTAAGTTTCTCCCTAGAAATACACACGCACACTCACACAAAGTCAGTGAGGTGATGGATATGTTAACTGTTTTGATTGAATTGTTTACATACTATAGATTGAAATATCACATTGTACCTCATAAATATGTCAATTAAAAAGAAAATAATTTTTAAAAAGAATACTCAAGAGGTAACATATTATTGCAAGACCACACAATAAGAAAGAGAAACCTTTTCAAATTAACTTTTCAAAGGCTCCTAGATCCTAAGACAATATTGGGAAAACCCCTGGTGCCTATGAAGTCTCTGCATCTTGGATGGACCCAAAGTACCTTTAGCATCTACCTTATAATGCAAAGAGTCCCCTATGAGGAAGTGACCATGTTGTTATAAGGTTATTGTGGGGAGTGGCTAAAGCTGGAGATTGATCACATGTGGAATACCCGAGGCGAGCCATGTGAATAAGCTGTTCCAGCTCTAAGAACAGGGAGAGCCTGAGGCAATCCAAGCAAACAGGTAGCTAGGCTGAGGGGTGTCACATGACACCAACCTGCTGAGTATATAAATAAACACGCTGCAGTCCTCGAGCAGTTCCTTTCTCCCATCCAGAGAGAGCGCTCCACCTGACCTCAGCTTTCTGTTTCCTGACTCTTGTCTTTATTTCTTCACCTTTTACCGTCCTTCACCCCGAGAATTTCCAGAGCTGTGCTGTATGTGGCAGGTTATTATATATATATATATTTTTTTACTATATATTATATTATAGCCTATATTTATAAGGTCATTTATAATTTAAGAAAGAGTGGGGCCGGTGATATAGCTCAGTGGCATAAGCACCTGCCTGGCAAGCACAAGGTCCTGAGTTCAACTCCCGGTACCCACATAAAAAAAAAAAAAAACAGTGACTTTCAATAGAACTACATCAGAGAACTCCAATTGTAAGAGGTTAAGGATGTATGATCAGAAAAGTAAATTAATAAAATTAAAAGAAAAGGAAGTATATATAAACATCACTAAGTTTAATGTGTACATATTTATGCTAATCTAAATGTATTTCTAAAACATTTAATATCCAAAAATCTCTTCTTCAAGAAACCAATTTTTGACATATGAAATTTATTTTCAATGAAAAAATAAGGTTTCCTTTCTCTTTTGAAAGTAACTGTCAAGGTATGTACTAGTATTTGTATAATTCAGTCCTTTACCCTATAGATACTACTGTGTTTTATTTGTTATTAAGGGAAACAGAAAATATAAAAATAGGAAAAAATGTGCCATGTCTAGCAAATTCAGCTGGTATAATCCTTTGCTATTCCCAAAAGAATGCTTATTTAAAAGCCTAATTTATGCTCTATTTAACTGTAAAGTATATCTAAGAATTTTCCAGTTTTTGGAATAAGCAAAGACATTATTTGATTGACTTTGGATTATGAAAAAGCATTACCTTGAGAGGTGACAATGATTTTTCTGTAATCATCACTTTGGACAGATCTACATAATTCATGACCATTAACTTTGATTTTTTTTTACTCAAACTGTCTTTAGAATTGTTTCTAAAAAAAAAAAAAAGAATTGTTGCTATTGGAAATCTCAGTGTTATTCAGTAAGTCATGAATTTTCAACTCTTCCTTATTCAAATTTACCTATTTTAGGGAGATTACATACAGTACTACTCAAAATGTTGGAAATATTATTGGCAGACAGAGCTTTTGCCTTTTAAAAAAAGCCTTCCTAATGCTCATTTAGATGCTAACTAAATATTGAGTTAATTAACGAACAAAAAATGAAACGTGAATGGGCAGCAAAAGATAAGCATATCCCTCAGAAAGGAGACACAGTTGACTCACTAGACAGTTTAGTAATAAACTTATTCATAGCTTATCTGACAGCTTCAAGTGCTATAAAAGGCATCACATAAAGAGTAAAATTCCTGAAAGGTAAGAATAATTTTAAAAATATGATTTAGAATAAAGCAGATGTATTATATATGATCTAACCTTCAAAATAAATTTGTGATTTCTCATGAGAAAATATGGCATATAATAAATAAGAAATGATTTGAAGTCTGTCATATAAGAGGGATACTCAGACAAGAGAGATTAAATGAATACAGAGGTTTAAAGATTGAGTTGATGAGGGTTTTTTTTGTTTTGCATTTTCTTTATCAGCATACATGTTAGATAGAATATTGGGTTTCACTGTGAGAATCTCATACATACATATTATATACTTCGATCGTATCCTTTCTCCATTAACCTCTATCACCCTTCCCTCCCCTGGTCCCTTTCCTCTTCTTCAGTAATCTCCCTTCTACTTTCATGTCATTTTCCCTCCTCCAGATTCCTCATATGAGAGAAAATATGAGTGCCTTGTCTTTCTGAGTGTGGCTTATTTCACTTAACATGATGATCTCCAGTTTCATACATTTTTCTACAAAATATATCATTTTTTTATGGTGGAATGATATTGCATTGTGTATAATACATATCATATTTTCTTTTTCCATTCATCCATGGATGGACACCTAGATGATTCTATAACTATGCTATTGTAAATAGTGCCTGGAAAACATGGGTATGCAGTTATGTCTGTGATATGCTAACTTGGATTCCTTCAGGTATATACCTGGAGTGATAGCTGGATCACATGGTAGTTCTATTTTTTTATTTTTCGTACTGAGAATCGAATTCAGGACCTTGCACTTGCCAGGCAGGCACTTGTGCCACTGAGCTATGTCCCTGGCCCTATTTTTAGTTCTTTTAGGAACCTCCATAATGATTTTAGTTTTGTTTTGTTTTTTTGTGGGTACCGGGGGTTGAACTCAGGACCTCGCGCACCAGCAGGCACCCGTGCCGCTGAGCAATATCACCGGCCCTTTTTTCATATGTGGGTTCTGGCAGTTGAACTCAGGACCTCGCACTTGCCAGGCAGGCGCTTATGCCGCTGAGCTATCTCACCGGTCCTTTTTTTTTTTTAATGTGGGTACCAGGAGTCAAACTCAGGACCTTGTGCTTGCCAGCAGGTGCTTGTGCCACTGAGCGATATCACTGGCCCTTTTTTTCCCATTTATGTGGGTACCAGGAGTCAAACTCAGGACCTCGCACTTGCCAGGCAGGTGCTTATGCTGCTGAGCCATCTCACTGGCCCCCGTGATTTTAGTTTTTGAGGAAACTCTGTACTGATTTCTGTAGTGGCTATACTAATTTACATTCCCATCAACAGTGTAGAAGGAATCTTTTTCCCCAGCATCTTCACCAATATTTATTAATTTTTGTGTTCTTAATGATAGCCATTCTGACTGAGAAGGAATGGCAATGTAGCTTTTATTTGCATTTCCCTAATGGCTAAAGATATTGAACATCATTCATATAGTTATTGACCACTTGAAATTTGAGTGTTTATTCCAGGCATATGCCCATTTATTGGTTGGATTTTTTTTTTTTTTTTTTTTAGTACTGGGAGTTAAACTCAGGGCCTTTGCACTGACCTACATGAACAGCTCTTTTATTATTTATTTTGAGACCTGCTCTCACAAAGTCACTGTGTTGCTCAGACTGAGTTGAACTTGTCATCCTCCTGTCTCAGCCTCTCCAAGTGCTAGGATCACAGGTGTCAGCACCATGCCCAGTGAACTACTTATTCTTTTGGTGTAGGTTGAGGATATTTTTAAATGTATTTCAGATCTTTTTTAGTTTTATAAGTACACATTGTCTTTTTTACTTCTATTAGTACGTTTGTAGTACATAATGATTATATTTACTGTAGATGATTGTTACATGTACATAATCCTCTGTTGAAAGAGTAGCTGGCCAAGATTTTCTCCTGTTCTGTGGTGTGTCTTTTCATTCTGTTGTTTCCCTTGCTATACAGAAACTTTTTAATTTGATGCAATCCCATTTGTTGATTCTTACTTCTAGGGGTGATTTCCTTTTTTGCATTCTCCATCAACATTTACTCTTTGGAATTCTTCTGCAGGAAAGATTTGTCTCTCATTCTGTCCCTCCTTCCTTATCTTCTTTCCTTGTTTAATCATTGTGTATCAGTGTATACTCATGGATCTTTACTTTGGTCTCTTAGTTACCCAGTGCTATCATTATTTATTTTTTGCTCACATTTTTTCCATTTTGGACCATGAGTGGTTTTTCTGTCTGTCTCCTTTTGACCTGTTTCATTCTTTTTTATTTTTATTTTTTGTTTTTAATTTTTTGTGTGTGTGTGTGTGGGTACTGGGGCTCGAACTCAGGACCTCACGCGCCAGCAGGCGCCCGTGCCACTGAGCAATATCACTCGCTATTTTTTCATATGTGAACACTGGGAGTCGAACTCAGGATCTCACGCGCCACGCAGGCGCTTATGCCGCTGAGCTATCTCACCGGCCCTCATTCTTTTTTAAAAACAGTACTTTATCACTTTCTGGAAGACACTCAAGGCTCATCTTATATTTTCTGTTACCTGTTTTCTTTTATTAAAGATAAACCTGTCTGTATGTCTGTCAATCTTGACACCTATCAAAATAGACAGATTCATACTGCCGTTCCCAGCTGCAATCTAGCATGGCAGGGTTATTGCTCGCATTCTCTTCTTGTTTATCTGTAACTTCTTTAAACTACATGGTAGACAGTACTCTACCATGGGTTTACTAACATGTAGTTTCAGACTTGCTAACCCATACCCTTGTGAGAAACACATTTGCCAAGTAAAGCACAGTTTTTTGCACAGTTCCTATGCCCAGCCAAAAGGCTATTTTCTCAACTTACGTCAGCATCTTTCATCTTCACCCTCTTCAATATGGTTATGTAATATATTTTTAATGCAGTAATTAGGTTCATTTGTCATTGTCTGCAGTCCTTTAAATTCCCCTAAATCCTGGTTTATTTATATTTTAATTTTGAAGCAGGACCTTACTGTGTTTTCCTGGCTATCCTTGAACTCCTGGAGCCAAGATCCTTCTGTCTCAGCCTCTCAATTAGGTGGGACTATAGCCATAGGCCACCTTGCCTGATTATCATAGCTGATTTTTTAAAAATTTGAATAGAGTCAAATTCACTCTTTTTGGTATAGAATTCAATGGGTTTTGACAACTGTAATCCGTATTTCCATCCAGAACTGTTTCAGCACCCTAAACATGTTCTTACACTTCTGCTTTAGAGTTAGTCCTTCTTCGTCCCATCCTGTGACAAGCACTGAGCAGTGTCAGTGCCTAAACTTTTACTTATTCTTTTACGAGATCATATGAGTAGAACTACATAATACACAGGCTTTTGGATCTGACTTCCTTCACTTAGGGAAGTGCATTAAAGACTCATTCATGCTGCAGTGTGAATCAGTAGTTTATTTTCATTGTTGAGTAGTGTTTAGGTGGTTGGATACATGATAGTTTGTTCACTCATCTGTTGAAGGGCATCTGATGTATTCCAGCTTCTGGCAATTATGAACAAAGTGGCCATAAGTTTTCACCAACAGGATTTTGTTGAATCATCAATTTTCACTTTGCTTCAGTTAATACTCATGTCTGGGATATCTGGTTCATATGCCCACCAGAGACCTGCTAATTCTGCCCACTCATCAACCCTTCCTGGCTAGCTCAGTTACATCTCATTACCAGAGCCTCATGTGCCCCCAAGCCTCCAGCCTAACCAGGACAAATAGATCTACCTTCCTATGATTCCAGAAGACACAACTGGAATTTTACAAACTTTCAATGAGAAATAAAAGAAATGTATCTGACCTATAACCTCTTCCAATATCATCTCTTTCTCTCTTCCAAACACTTTGACCCCAGATCCCAGCCTCCGTTTTACCTTGATGAACAGATTTTTTTTCTCTCTGCAGTGTCCTGTGTACACAACTTCTGAAATTTTTGAGAACTTTTCCTGTTTGAGGGAGGAAAATGTAAGCAGGAATTTAATAATGGGAATGTGTGTGATACAAATTTCTTAGATGAATGTGTTTCTGACTAGGTTCATGTAAAACCTACGGGAGCCAAAGGTCTGGGATGAAATCTTTCATTTGATCATCTGAGTCCCTCCACATTTTGATCCTGGCTAATTGGAGTTCTATAAGTCTAACTTACCTGTATGTCAAATTCTTTTTCCCTACTAGGAAAGTTTTCTGCCATGACATCTGTGAACAGTTTTTTTAATATCATTTGAGCTATGTCCTGCTTTTTCATTAATGCCAATCAATCTTAAGTATTCTTCTTTGCCTAATCTAGCAGCTGCTGGATTGATATCTCATGGTCCCTTGCTATTTTTAAGAAATCTTTCTTTTCATGATTGCTAACCTCAAGCCTGTCTTCTATATCTGAGATCCTGTCCTCACATTGGCTTAATGTGTTGCGGATACTTTCAGGGGCATTTTTATTCTCCTGGGTATCTGCTTGAATCTACCTTATGGATTCCATTTCTTTCCTATGCTGAGCATTCACGGCTTCCATAGTTTTCTTAAGCTCATCTATTTTTTTGTCTGTTTCTGCTCTGGAGTCACTAAGCATGGTTTTCATTATGGACACCATCTCTGCAGTTATCTGAGAAATTATTTCTGATTTGATTTTTTCTAGAGCCTTATTCAATTGCTTTGTTATTACCACTTCAGAGAGGCCAGGTGGGTGGCTTTCGGATTGTCCCACCTCATTGCCCCCTGGGTTTGCCTTAGGTAAACTGATGTCTGGGTTTGCATCTTGTTTAAGTGTCTTCTCATTTACTTTGCTTTTTTAGTTTAATCCCTGGGTTGATGCTTGTGAATTGCCTATAGTGGGTTGCTTTATTGCTACTATTTGGGGCTAGAAATTCTTTTTTTTTTTGTACCAGGACTTGAACTCAGGACCTTGCACTTGCCAGGCAGGCGCTTGTGCCTCTAAGCTATATCCCTAGCCCTATTGCTAGTATTTGGAACCCCTAGGAAATGACTACTTCTCTGAGGTATCTTCCAGTTGTAGCTGTTTTTTTTAATTTTGAGTCTGTTGGAAGATACTACCTCTTCAATTTGTTGGGGATGAGAAGGTGCTGCCTGCTTGGCCCAGCCCCTGGATTTTTGGCACTGTGCCACAGTATTTTCTATGACCCTTAGTCAATCTCAGTCTTGAAATACCAGGCAGAATAGCTGTTTAGAACAATTATGTCACTTTTGGCTATAGTGGTACCATCAGCAATGAGAAAAACATCAATCACAGCCTAGAAAATGACAAACTGCACTGACCATTAATTTGCCACCTTTAACCATATGGACTAGATTTGTGGTTATATAACAAAATCTAAAACAAACCAGAAAATTATATGCAGTATATAAGTCCTTAATATGTCAATTTTTCTCTCAGGGGTTAAAATTTAATAGGGATTAGGGAGAATATAGTGAAGTAGAAGAAGAAGAAGAAGAAGAAGAGATTAGAAGTAAGGCTGGAGGACAAAGGGGGATCATGCTAACTTTGGGAAACTGGTACAGAAGATGAGGGAAAGAGAAGGAAGAGATAAAAAGAAGAACAGAACAGAACAAGAACCACAAAGAGGCTAGAAACCACTTTCACACTCATATAAAAACAAGATCAAACAATGAAGGAGGAAAAAAGAAACAGAAGAAACAAAAAACGACAACAACAAAAAACAAACAAGAGCGAGAGAGAGAGAGAGAGAGAGAGAGAGAGAGAGAGAGAGAAAAGTCCGCTTCCAGGTGTGTCTCTGCTGTCACTGGTAGATAAAGTGTGGAGACAGAGTCCCGATCCGTGTTGATTTATCCCAGCATCCAGCAGTAGCTTTTTTGTGGGATAGTGGATAATCTCAGTGAGCCTGCACCTTCTGGCTGAGACCAGACTCATTCAGCCTGCAGCCGTTAGCACACCTTCTACGGGCCTGAGCCCAGCTGGGAGCCACTAGATGGAGGCAGCAGCCGCTCTGAGTTCTGAGCTCAGCCGGCCCTTCTAGATGGCTCCCGGCCAACTGCTGTCTCCCGCTGGACAACTGCGACTTCAGCACTCACCACCTTCTAGTGCAGTCCTTCACGTCCAATGCTCTCCTCCGCTGCTGCGTCTCTCCATGGAGGCCTCTGGGGTCGCCATCAGTCACCATGTGTTTGCAGGTTTGAATCTCCTCTTGTGCAATGAGTCCCATCTCAGGAAGAAGGTACCACCAGCTACCTCCTTATTCTTCATTGAAATTTCTCTCTTTACTCTCTCCGTGGGCTTCAGTTCGCACTTCAGATCCTTCCTGGGTCCAGGGGACCCACTTCCCTCCTCCTTGTCTTCCTTGCATCGCTATATTCCAGCATCTGGACGGCAGCTCTCACAGAGGCTTTCTGTGCTGCTTACCACTCTGCCATCTTGGTGCTCCCTCCCCTCCACATTTCAACTGATCATCTATTTTGTCAGTTTTGACAGTTATGGTTTCAGCTGGACAAACAGTTCAACTGCTGTTTAGTGATCACTTGAAAGACTTTTTGCAAACAATTGTGCCCGGCAGTTAAGTAGTTGGTCCCGAACCATGGACCCTGGCCTAAAATCATAGGGAGGCTTAGGGACCCCATCTATAAGTCTGCCCCTAACCTCAGTGTCCCTGGCTTCCCAGTACCTCCTGGCACTTGTGTACCCTGGTGTCCTTATGGAGAAAGGCATACCCTCCTGGATACTTCTCTACACATGGTGCTCAACTGATGTGTTTGTGTACTCTGTGGAAGTGATGGCATAAAGGGAGAAGTTTGTGAGCCTTAGGCATTACTAGGGAAAGAGGGGAAGAAACCATTTGTATCCGATGGTGGGGAAGTTGGAGACCAGCCTGTTCCAGTTTCAGCTAGTTCAACTGCCTTTTCTCCTTCTGGATGAGATCAATGCCCAAGGAGACATAGAAGGGACTAGGGAGGAAGATTTTAGTTAAAGAAGCAGCTCAGATCAGATGACAGCACTCACCCCACATGACATGCAAGTCTAGGTCAGGGTGCCCGAGACTGGGAGGGCCTAGGTATCATGCAACATCTTAGAAAAAGCCTACAACCCTGTGAGCTGATGGAGGAGGAGAGGCAGATTTTAGATCTGTAGAAGAAATTGCCAGTGCCCTCTCATAGCTTACCCTGGCCACCTTGTCCAGTGCTTTACCACCTTGCCCCTGTCTCCAGACTTTATGCTGGCATCCCCAAGGCACGTGGTGATCACCCAGTTAGCCATATGAGTGAAGTGTGCAATGGTGGGCTAGTTGCTCTTTGCCCCGATTGTTTCTCTGGGTCTAGATGGAGCCCAGGCAGTCACAGGGCACTACCTTCTTGAACAGCTCTTTTCAAGGAAGACAATGGCACATGGGCACAACCTACCCCAGCTAGAGTCTGTAGTTTTACCCATTCACAGGTAGGTGGCTGTGGTCTCAGTTGGAAATCAGGAAGCTTTAGATGTGGATAGAGACTTCTGCAAATAGTTCAGTTTTGTTCTCTACCTACTGGTGATGCCCAAATCATGATGATCCAGGACCTTGCACTGATGTGAAAATCAGTGGCATTTTCTTCCCTGGCCATCCTCACAAAATTCCAGCACCAGAAGACCTCTCAGTCCTGCTAATTCTACGGGGTATCTTCCTTCCAACCTCATCAGTCCGGTTCATTTGCACATTTCCTGTGGCAACTGTGACTGCGAGGTGGGGGTGGAGTCTGTATGGGTGCCTGCTGTAGAATTTAGTGTACCTCAGTAGGCTGAGGCAGTAGAATCACAGTGAGTTGAAGGCCAGCCTGTGCTACATAATAAGTTCAAGGCCAGTCTACACTATATAGCGAGACCCAGTCTCAAAAAAACCAAAACCAAAACAATAACAAAAAACAAAACAAAAAAACCCCACAAAAGCCTTCCAGACTGCTGTGCCCCTCACCATCTATTTCTGCCTTGTTGAGATCTAGATGTTTCACTTGAGCAAGGAGAAGGTGCAAGGCAGGCTTCAGGTCTTCTCCAGGTGAGTTCACCTGCACTCAGGCCTCTTTGATTTTGAATTTTGGAATGTGCAATGGATGGTACCATTCCAGCCAGGTGCCCATTATGGAAAAGATAATGCTAGGAAGAGATGAATGAGCAGCAGTCAGAGGCCTGGGCTTTTCTTCCACACTGCCTCTCTAAGAAAACTTTGTGTCTTATGTGGTCCTGCCTCTCTGTCTAGAGGACAACCCTACTCCACCCTAAATCTTCTATGACTGTCCTAGCCTTGGCTTTGTCCAGCAAGTCTAATTCTAACACTATAGATCTCCAGTTCATATTGGTATTCCTTTCTAAAAGAGGCACGCATAAAATCCCATGCACCTGAGCACTCAGGGCTGGGCTCCAAGCATATTTGAGAGTAGTCTTCTTATCACAATTCCAGTCTGGACCCCCTGTTGCTATGAGTTGGGATGGGTGGACTGATGTGGAGGACAGGCAGAGCTGAGAGCTGATGTGATGAAGATGAGCCTTTCAGGTACTAGCTCTGAGCCCCACCCTCTCCTCTCCTCAGGGATCTAAAATCCCATTCACAGCACTATCTGACTTTTAAGTCTTCCAAGAGAAGCCCCAAAACCATGTCTTTCCCATAGGAATCATAAAATGTATGAGTGCCAGGATTCTGTCATTCTCTTCTCAGCCAAAGTCTTCATAGTCATCACTTATTTCTGACCATTCCTCTGTTCTGAAGGTCCACACACTGTATAACTGGTCCTGGGCTGTATCTTATGAGAACTTCTGTGATTGTCTGCCTCTCCCAATAGAACTGGAGCCCCACAATTGTTGTCTGCTTTGTTCAGTGGATTATGCCCTGTATCTAGAAAAGTTACTGGACAAAGTAAGTGCTATCTAGAACAGGAATGAATGAAACACAAACACATAAAATTCCCTGATACCTGAGAGGGCTTGGGGCTTCCCTTCCTGGACACAGGGATCCCTTGTTTAGTCTCTATCAAGGAAAAACACTAGCTAGCAGAAATGTCAAATGTCCTTTGGGATTTGGAAATTGTCTCTGCTTTTTACATTTTTCTAAACATAGATGGACACTGAGGCATGTGGCAAAGAACTTCTTTAACGGAGGAATACAGAAAATAAATACAAAAAACCACAGCTTGCCCAGCACCCTCTCTATGGAGCCAGGTACTAGGTACCTGTTTGCCATGCCTTATGCTACTTTATCCCTACAAAAACCCTATGAGGTTTATTCCTTTAGCACCTCACTTTTCAGAGGAGTATATTGAGGCCCAGAGAGCTACAATGACATTTTAAAAACATGGTATGTGGCAGTATCACCACTATGCTTTGGTGGGGCACAGACACCCACTGAAGAGCTTATCCAGGGAATATGGGACAGTATTAAAGTCCCAGCATGAACACAGGAACATGGCGAAGTCTACCTGGAATGGGTCTACCTGAGATGGATGGTAACAGGAACCCCATCAACTTCTCCCATGTGACTGGCTGGAGGGTCCACATCAGGAGGGTCCACATCATGAAGGTCTCCTCTAGGTTCAGGGTAGAAAGAACAAGGAGAGACATACAGTCAGGAGCAATACAATGAAGCACCAGCATGTGGGGAGCCATAAATGACCCAGCTTCACGTCTGAGCATGTGCCCCCCCCCGCCCATCCTGATCCTACGTCACCCATTAGACCCTCCCACCGTTTCCCTCAAAGAGATATAAGCCCTGGCACTTCCGCAATAAACTCTCTCGCTCGACTTCCCTGATCTGTGTGTGTGTGTGTCTTCTTTCTCATCCCCATACCGTCGCCCGGGTTCGCGTTCCTGCCCCTGGGAGGCCCCGCTGGTCGGAGTCTTCTTGGGCCACAACACAACATTTGGCGCCCAACGTGGGGCCCGGGAAAGATGGATCCTATGAGGGATCACCCTGTAGGGCGATAAATGCCAACGATTGACCGGTCTTTAGTTTCATTTTCATGAGATTCCTTTCTCAGTGATCCGTACGCCAACTCCTTTCTTCGCGTCTGAATCACGGTAAGCATACAGGGTGCAAAATGGGACAAAACCTCTCCGAGCACGAACTTTTTACTAAAGGGGTCTCTGAAGCGCTCAGAGTGAGGGGAATAAAAGTCACCCCGTGGCAATTGACTGATTACTTTTCCTTTATAAATAAGGTTTGTCCATGGTTCCCCTTGGAGGGCACCATTAACATCAGGGTCTGGGACCGCGTGGGTGACGCACTCCAAGATTATTATCGGGTTTTCGGGCCAGAAAAGGTTCCCGTCACAGCCTTCGCTTATTGGACCCTAATTTCAGAACTATTACGGACACAGCCCAATAACCTTCAACCATCACAGGCTCCGGCTCAGCCACTGGGTCAACCGGTTGCCCCCCAATTACTGATACCCCTATCCCTCCACCCTCTGTAGTTCTCCAGATGCCAGAAGAAAAAGATGGCCGTTGCTCTCCTACTTCCCCCGTACCCACTTCCGCCTTCTTTAACGATAGTCACCCGCCATCTTATGAAACAGACCTCCGCCCGCCATCTTGTCCTGGGTCTCCACCGTTCGATGGCCTGCCATCATGTCCTAAGCCCACGCAGCCTCCTGCACTTTCCCCCCCTCTTCCTGACCCCCCGCCTTTCTCCTTACCTCCACAAATACCGCTGCCCTCTGCCCCCCCCTCCCCTTGTTGCGCCCGCCTTTTCAGTTAACTTCCCCTCCCTTCACCCTGCACCCACTGCCACACCCATGCAAGATCAATTTCTCAGTTCGCTTCTGGAGCGCATCTCCCTACTTGAACGTAAGGCTCAACAGGATCATCTTAATTATAAGTTATCTCTTTCTCAGCCCTCTCCAAAGTTACATGCATACCCCATCACAGAGGTACAACAGGCCCCCACGGCAGAGGGACAACCGGCCCCTCCGCCCCAGCGCGCCAGGGTTCCCTTCCCTTTAAACTCCCTCAAAGAACTCAAAATGGCAGTCACCCAATATGGCCCCACCGCTACCTTCACCCTTGCGGTCCACGACAGCCTTTCCCAGGGATGGGTCACCCCAAATGAACATAAGGAGTTGGCAAGGGCCGCTCTCTCTGGGGGTGATTTTCTACTCTGGAAGTCTAATTTTCTAGATCAATGTGAAATAATCTCCAAACAAAACCAAGAGAGACAGCCCCCCCAACCCAGTTACCTTTGCCATGTTATCCGGAACGGGTGATTTTTGCACTGATGAACAACAAATGGGCCTTAACCCTCAGGCGTTTGCCCAAATCTCCCTGGCCGCAAGTAGAGCCTGGCGCAAGCTTCCATCAAAGGGAGAGGGTCCTACCTCTCTTACCAAAATTCGGCAGGGTCCTACTGAACCCTTCTCCAACTTTATTGGCAGGCTCACCGAGGCTGCAGATCGCATTTTCGGAGAACATGAAAATAACAATTCTCTCATAAGACAACTCGCCTTCGAAAATGCTAATCCCACTTGTCAAGACATTATCAGACCCCATCGACATACGGGCTCTATTGAACAGCTTATCCGTCTGTGTGCAGACTTTGGCCCCTCATATCAACAAGGAGTAATGTTTGCCTCTGCGCGAAAACACCCTACAAAAGGTCTTATCTTTACAGATAGCTGGCCCACATGATAATAAAAAACCCCCCGCCCACCTTCGTTGCTTCAAATGCCACCAACCAGGACATTTCTCAAAGAGCTGCCCTCTTCGCACAGCCACCCCGCTCCCATCTCTCCCTCAACCTTCAGGCCTCCCACAATCATCTCTGCCCCCATCTCGGCCCCCACCTCAAACCATTTGCCCTAAATGCCGAAAGGGATTCCACTGGGCAAATGAGTGCAAGTCCCGATATACTGCTGATGGACACCCCATTCCAAAAAACTTCTCGGGGGGCCCTCCCCAGGCCCCGATATCAAACCCTCTTCTGACTCAGGGGACTACGGAGTCAACACACAATCCCTCCACATTACCGACCTCTTCAAGGCAACACCTTCCAACCCGGGACTTGACCTCTGTGCCTCCACCCCCATGGTATTAGAGCCCACCTCCCCGGTACATATAGTTCCCACCAATGTTAAGGGTCCACTACCAAAGGGCTTTTGGGGCCTTATACTAGGTCGATTCTCCACAGCTACTCAAGGGATACTCATACATCCAGGAGTTATTGATCCAACCTTTCAAGGACATATCCACCTCCTTGTCTCTGTCTCAACTGGACCCACTCTAATCCCAACCTTCCCTCCCCTTGCCCAATTGGTCCTTGTTCCCCAAGTCCCCACTCCATCCAACCCTCCTCTTTCCACACATCGTTGGCCCATTCCCCCTGGTCTCTCCCAGGCTTATTGGTCTCAAACCGTATCTCAAGATAAGCCCATGCTTAAACTCTTTATCAATAACAAACCCTTTCGTGGGCTCATCGATATGGGAGCCGACGTGTATCCGTCATCTCCCATAAACATTGGCCCTCACATTGGCCCCTGAGGCCCTCGGCCACCCACCTACAAGGCTTGGGATACCTCCAACAACCTTATCAAAGCTCCACCCCCCTTACATGGCGTGACTCAGAAAATAATACAGGAACTTTCCAACCCTTCGTTGTTCGGGACCTCCCCCTCAATTTATGGGGCAGGGACCTTCTCTCACAGATGCAACTCATTATGCATAGCCCCAATGCTATAGTCACTAAACAGATGCTTGCTCAAGGCTACCTCCCCGGACAAGGTCTCGGAAAATACTCTTCGGGCATCACTTCCCCCGTTCATCCTAAACCTTTAGCTCCCCGCCATGGCCTTGGCTACGATGATAGTCCTCCTAATGAGGATCCTCCCTCTGAGCCCCCTCTCCATCCTCAAAATTTCTAATTGGGACCGCTGATCCTCCTGTAACTCATGCACAAAAGATCACCTGGCTCTCAGATGATCCTGTCTGGGTTGACCAGTGGCCCATCATAGGCCCCAAATATTCCGCCCTTCTGCAGTTGGTACAGGAACAACTCACAAAGGGCCATATTGTTCCCAGCTCCTCCCCATGGAATACGCCCATTTTTGTAATACACAAAAAACATAATAATAGCTTTAGACTACTCCAAGACCTTAGGGCTGTCAACAAGACCATGGTTGTCATGGGCTCCCTCCAGGCGGGTATACCCACCCCCTCCGCCATCCCCCTTAATTCTCATAAGATCATCATCGATCTCAAGGACTGTTTCTTCTCCATCCCTTTACATCCTCAAGATCAACATAGGTTTGCATTTACCGTTCCCGCCCCCCGTCTTCAGGGACCCTCCTCCCGTTATCAGTGGACTGTCCTCCCTCAAGGCATGGCTAATTTGCCAACTCTCTGTCAACAATTCGTAGGCCAAGCCATTCAACCCCTTCGCCAAACCTGGCCTTCTGTGCATGTGTTCCATTACATGGACGATATCCTTCTCGCATGCATTGATGAAAATACACTTGCCGGTGAGATGGCTCAGTGGCTTAAGCGCCTGCCCTGCAAGCGCGAGGGCCCGAGTTCAACTCCTGGAACCCACATACGAAAAAGGGGCCGGTGATATCGCTCAGTGGCACGGGCGCCTGCTGGCGCACGAGGTCCTGAGGTCGACCCCCCGGTACCCACAAAAAAAAAAAAAAAAAAAAAAAAATACACTTTATCGATGTTATGCTCACCTACAAACCCTCCTTAGAGATTCTGGCCTTCACCTCGCCCCCAATAAAATCCAGCTCACAGATCCTTACACCTACCTTGGCTTTCAGCTGACACACTCTACCATTCATGGACCAAAACCTCAACTTAGACTTGACACCCTTCACTCCCTCCATGACTTCCAAAAACTTCTAGGTGATATCAACTGGCTTCTCCCGTCTTTGGCAATCCCCAAATCCACGCTTAGACCCTTATACGACATCCTTCGTGGAGACCCAAGTCCTACTTCTCCTCGATCCCTAACACCGCTGGCCCGTACGGTCCTCCAACATGTCCAAGAGGCAATCAATACCCAGAGCCTTACCTACATTGACTATACGCAACCCCTTACTCTGATTGTCCTCCCCTCCCCTATACAGCCCACCGCCCTCTTCTGGCAAAATGCGCCCCTCCTCTGGTTCATCTGTCTGTCTCCCCCAAAAAGGTCCTTAATCCATATTATGATCTCATCGCCCAGATAATTATGACGGGCCGCAAACAAGCTAAAATCTATTATCATAAGGAGCCAGATGTCATCATCCTCCCATACTCTGAACACCAACTCACCTGGCTCCTACAGACCTCTGATACATGGGCCATTGCACTTGCTGCCTTTCCTGGCCAAACACAACATCATTACCCCCCCAATAAGCTCCTGGCTTTTTTTTCCCGCCACCCACATATCTTTCCAAAGATCACCTCTTATACCCCCATCGCTAACGCAACCACAATTTTCACAGATGGTTCTTCCTCCAGCCACGCCGCTTATACATGCCTAGATCATAACCCCATCATCATTCCAACACCTGGTCTCTCAGCTCAACACGCTGAACTCCAGGCCATCATTCAGGTTTTCCAAGATTTCCCTAACACTCCCATAAATATCTACACCGATAGTCACTACCTGGCCACCTCCGTCCCCCTTTTGGAGACCCTCTCCAACTTCTTTCACTATACTTCCGTCGTCCCCCTTTTTGCCACCCTCCAGACACTCATCCATGCTCGCACACACTCATTTTTCATTGGCCATATACGCGCACACTCTGGTCTTCCTGGGCCTCTGGCCTCAGGCAACGCACTCGCAGATCAAGCTGCTCGATCCACATCTGCCTTCCCCATGCTCCTCCCCACTCCCCGTACTCGACCTTCCTTATCCAATGTCTCTCAAGCACAGGCTGCGCATGACCTACACCACCTTAACGCCCAGTCGCTGCGCACTCTCTTCAAAATAACTAGGGAACAAGCCCGCGCAATTGTTAAACAATGCCCCAAATGCATCACTCACCTGCCCTCCCCAAATTTGGGGGTCAATCCCAAAGGTCTCATCCCTAACGCCCTCTGGCAAATGGATATTACTCATATTCTTTCCTTTAGACAACTCAGGTTTGTCCACGTATCTGTTGACACCTTTAGTGGCTACATCTTCGCCTCCCTGCAGTCGGGGGAAACAACTAAACATGTCATCGCCCACATGCTCGCAGCTATGGCCCATATGGGCTGTCCTACAAGGCTCAAGACAGACAATGGCCCTGGTTATACCAGCAAATCCTTTGCTGAGTTCTGTCAACACCTTAACATTATTCACAGTACAGGGATCCCATATAATCCACAGGGCCAAGGTATCGTCGAAAGGGCAAATCAAAAACTCAAAATAACCATTTCCAAGCTCTCGACGGTCACATGGTATCCCACCAAAGGATCCCCCCGCAATATCCTCAACCATGCCCTCCTTATCATCAATTTTCTTTCCCTAGACCAAAACAATCGCTCCGCTGCCGATCGCTTCTGGCACCCCTCTACAGCCTCCTCCTTCGCCACAGCCCTCTGGAAAGATCCCCTCACTAATCAATGGCATGGCCCTGACCCCGTCCTCATATGGGGAAGGGGCTCAGCCTGTATCTATTCTCAGGCTGACCACAATGCACGCTGGGTACCCGAGCGCCTTGTAAAACAACTTAATAAACCTGCCCAGGGAGGCGCCCCTGAGGGTTAATATTTTTCCTTTATAGATGTTCCCGTCAAGCTTCCTGTATGTTCTTGTGATGCTCCCGGCGACCATCGCTAATCATCAACATGCTTCATTCAGGTGGACACTCAGGCGCTGGGGGGACCAAAAGATACTAGGCGCGGCTTGGATCTACTATTCCTCAAGGAGGGGGGCCTCTGTGCGGCCCTCAAAGAAGAATGTTGCTTCTACATTGACTCCTCTGGTGTTGTCCTACGTGCTATGGACAAATTAAACGATGCCCTAAAAAGAGAGAAATAGCCAGAACTCAAGCCTTATTCCCCAGCGCCGGGTTCTCCACTGTGCTCCCCTACCTTGCCCCCCTTTTTGGCCCCCTTATAGTTGTGGTCCTCGCCTTGACCTTTGGTCCCTGCCTATTCAAGAGACTCATTGCCGCCGTAAAAACAGATGCTGATGAGTACAAACAAGCCGAACCATATGATGATATTCAGGCCCCAGCATATAAGAATGTCGGCCAATGACGGGTAAGATGGAGTCACAAGTCACTAACACTCTCAGGACCACCTAAGACAGAGTGCCACTCTTCGCTGGGACACTGGCAATGCTAGTGGTTAGCTCAATGACAGGTAAGGCCTGAAAAATCAAATGCGTAAAAACAAAAAGACTTGCAGTTACCTCCACAACCTAAGACAGGCCACATTCAGGGTCATACAAACATTCATGGTCGGCAATATTCTCATTTGGAGAAAAAGGAGCATATGTGGGGAGCCATAAATGACCTAGCTTCACGTCTGAGCATGCGCCCCCCCGCCCATCCTGATCCTACGTCACCCATTAGACCCTCCCACCATTTCCCTCAAAGAGATATAAGCCCTGGCACTTCTGCAATAAACTCTCTCGCTCGACTTCCCTGATCTGTGTGTGTGTGTATCTTCTTTCTCATCCCCATACCGTCGCCCGGGTTCGTGTTCCTGCCCCTGGGAGGCTCCGCTGGTCAGAGTCTTCTTGGGCCACAACACAACACCAGCAGATTGGAATCTGAAGTTCAGACAAGCAAGATTCAACTCTATGTGCATGTGGAGAATGAGTGTCCATGGTAAAAATGATTCAAAGCTTTCATCATAAAATTAAATGTGAGGGCCAAAGAATGATAAACAATTTGTATCTTCAAGGTATCTTTAAGGTATTTTATTAGCTGTGGACCAGTAACACCTGCCTTTATTCATAACCTGCATGACAAGCATTATCCCACTGAGTCCTCAACAAACATCCCCATTGTAAAGATGAGAAAACAAATGTTTCTGGCTGTCAAATGACTGCGCAGTGACACACATGTCAGAACTAAGAATCACCCAAAGCTAGTACTGAAAGTACTTCATCCTACTCTACTTGATTTGTGGTCTGGTCCTGATGCAGACAAGAAGGGTCTGGGGAAATCTCCTTTCCTTCCCACAATGAAGAGGGTGCATAGGACAGAACCCTAGGAGAACCTTTTTGGGTGAAGCAACATAGCTCTTTTCCCTAATGTTATGTTAAGGGGAGTCTTTATAAAACAGTTACTGGAACTCAATTTTCTCTCAAAGATACAAATGTTGGGAGAGTCCAGGGTGACCTCAGAAGAAATCGTTGTGGCAAACATCTTGATATATAGCCTCCGGAATTGCAAGAAAATATGTTTCTGTTGTTAAAGCCACCACCTGTGTCATTGTGTTATGACAGCTTTGGAAAACTGATCCCATCTATTAGGACACAGCCTGCTCGCTGCCACATGGCTGAGATAAAGGTGGATTTGAGTGCCATCTCATTCCACCAGTGGTAGAAGGATGAGCTTCTGCAAGAATTTACCTTTCTTAATGGAGTATTGTGCTGCCATGGAAGGGCACAGCTGCTGACCTGGTATGGCTACAGTGACATGTTCTTGATATGACACTGCTGACAAATGTGTGGAATAGCTTAACCATTTTGTGTGTGTATGTAACTCCTGCTCTTTGCATAACCTTCCTGGTGAGAGTTTAAATCTATAGGAGGCCTTTCCAGGACGTTGGGATTTACTGCTACATGGGATACCTGGAGCAGTTAGTTAAAAACAGTGGCATTAAGCCAAGATATTCATGCCTTAATATAAAGTGAAATAATACAGAAAATGTTTTCTCTGATATTTCTACAAACATATGATATGGAAATTTATAACTATTCAAGTTACCAGGGGGAATAATGACAGCCAGATTCTTTATTTTAATGTTCTGGTACAACACACAGTTTTGCTGGCAGCATTAATTTGGTCTTTGAAGCATAGTTGCCACAGAATGCACACACAAAAGAGTTTCTGAACTTTGTTTCTTTCCTCATTTCTTTCTAGGAGAGATGTACCTGTATTGATTATAAAACAGATATCTCATCATCAGTAAATACAAATTGCACAGATGGATTTAATAGTGATAGTCAAGAAAATTGGTACTATCAGGGCTATTAGAGATTAACCGATCTCTGAATCATTTAGATGTAGATATCAATGATAAGTATAAGTGAGATGTGTTCACACTTACATTTTTGAATTAGAATTGAAACAAAGAATGGAGGCTGGGCTTAAGTTGGGACTGTATTCTGTGATGATTTTCACAACACTTCCTCTTAGGAGTGGGGTTGGACATGTACATTTATGCCTAAGGATGGTTGGCACTCCGTAACAATTTGTGACCACCATTTCATTTTCTCACATTTCTTAGTAGGAACATCTTAGATTATTTTGGGAGAACACCTCCACCCTCAACCCAAGACCTCAAATTTGTAGTTTTAGGAGTGGATTCTGTTTGGCTTAAAACAAATAATGACAATCATTTCCATGGTTATACAGGTTGGTTATGAACAAATTGTTTTCTTTAAAGTCCAATCAGAAACAATACAAAGAATTTTATTTGAAATGATGGAAATGATATTATTCTGGTATTGGGAAAACAAGCTTAGAACTGCTTCAGTCAAAGGGAAGCCTGGAATTGCTAAGAGGGGGCATGACTAATAACCCAGGAGTAAAGCCAAGTCTGAGGAAGGAGAACAAAGTGGTAGATTCTGGAAGTTTTTAAATCCCAGTTCAAATTGGTTTCTGAAGTCTTATGTTAGAAATGAACAAACCAACCAGCTTTTTGTTTCTTAAGACTTTCATGTTTATTTAATATTTTTAATCTGAAATATTATTAAATGATATGGGCTCCAAATTCATCTGAAAGGGATTCGAAGTACTTTTCAAATGAAAATCTAACAGGAGTAAGCATTTATATTTGTTGGCAATGATGAGCCTGGGGTAGTGCAGTGTTGGGCACAATGATTCAGGTTCTCCCAACAGTCTGTGGCGGATGGTTTTCAGACTTCAGAGCATTTGGTTTTCCTAGAGAAGGAAGATAGTGCATCCTCAGTATTGAAAATTTCAGTTATCGGTCAATGCCACAGATGTTGTCTGGAGACTTAAAATCTGTAAGTCTATTAACTGATTAGATGTTCATTTTCACCCACTGTTGTTGCCTGCAGTGGTGGCACTAGACTGCCAGGTTAGAGTTTTAACTCTACGCTTGGCTCTTCCTTGATTTACTCCATCATCTGGACTTCTAGGCTTTCCTTTGCCCCTAATTAGTTAGAAATACTTGGAAAATTTTGAAGAAGAATAAACTTTAGTCATGTCCCAAGAAATATTCAAAGAATGAATAAATTGGAATTTCCATTTTTCATCTCAAACTTCATTCATTAGGTCTTGTGCCAAAGTAAGCATGAAATTAGAGCTGTATACTTAGGCAATAAGTAGCTCTCAATTCCACGCTTATAAGACCTATGTAATTTATATCTACACTCCTCATTTACTTGATAATTGGTATTATCAAACTTAGGGTTAGTTGCATAGAGGGGCTCAACTACACAACTACTTCATCTACAGTATAAATCCCCAAGCCTGTCCTACTTATTTAATAGACCCCTAGCATTTACCTATGGGTGTATCTTCTTTAATTAAAGATGTCATAATACTCAAGCACAATGCTCCAGAAATATTACTAATGGCATAAATGTTAATTATTTACAAACATTGGGACTGCATGTACATCCATGATTTTTGCTAATTCACTGCAGTGAAGGGCCTTTCTCTTATGATTTATTCTTTCACCATTGCTAAACCTCATCTGATTGCTATTTTATTCATGTACCCCAGCAATGCACTGCTGCTGAATGAAAGACAATGTCAAAAGAAAGAAACAAGATTGTGTTCCTAAAACATCACTTGGCGCCTCATTAAAAATCACAATACTGGTCCTAATAATACATTATATGAGAACCAAGTTGAATAGGCCCTGATATCACCTTAAAAGCATCTCCTCCAAAAAGGAATATCTTCTAAAACTTTCTTAATTGATAGTAATTCAGGTGCCACCTGAATATGCCAGCAAGAGAGAACATTTTTGCTTAAGTTGTATATATTTTCTGTATATATTTTAATCACTTAATCTGTATTTTATATTGCATTTATTTGCTTTACATTTAAACTTTAGACATTTCCCAGGTCTGCATGGTTTTTCTCTCTCCTTACCTTTCTTCCATTTAACAGAGCTCAACATTTAACACTGTCAGCAATTGGAAGTTAGACACATGCCCTTGAATTTAGGTTCTATCACTTCTTAATGAAGTAACTTAATATCTCTAAGCTTCAATTTCTCTTCTGTAAAGTGGGGGTAATAATAATTATAGGGTTGTTATATTAAGTGATAATATACATACACATGGATTGTAACCTCTTTCCTTTTAAGGCAGATCATGAGTGTTGATTCATACAATCTTAAGTGTCTCACTAGAGCTATATACACAGTATATGCCCGTGTGTGTGTGTGTGTGTGTGTGTGTGTTTTGTGTGTCAGTTTGTGTGTGATGGTTCATCAGATTTTTCCTAATTATATAAACATTATCACAGCACTTCAAAAGTTCTATTTATATGTATGTATAATAAACCTCATGAGCTACAGATAATCAAAAAGAAAAGAAAATCATGTTCCACTCTAAACACCACTGACATACTGTAGTATTTAATTTCGGATTTTTTTTGGTATGTTACACGTATCTATATATTATACATTTGTAAGTAAAGGGGATCACATTAAATATTGTATTTTGTGACCTTTGTTTTTCCTTCAATAATGGATTGAATTGCTTTCCCTTTGGTAATTTCATTCAGTATTTAGTATGTATGCAGCTTCACCATATGCCATGTTCTAGTCAGGGCAGAAAGTTAAAAAAAAATGGGAACGGTTCTAACTTGCATGTTAATTCTATAAAGACTCAAGCGTATGGGGACATCCAGGTGATTATACTCTTAAATATTGTTCTCAGGGACTTAACATTGTGGGACTAAAACCCCATTCTTCATGTAGAATTAGTGCTGAAATCCTTCTAAGTATGCTTTCTTTTTCACTCATGACATGCACAAAATTCAACTAAATGATAAAATGTTCTTGTATATAAAAAGAAAAAATATTTTACTGTAAATTGCCACAAATATACAATTTTAATGTGGTTGTAGTAAAAAAAAAAACAGACTTAATTTTTCTTGGGAGGCAGAGATGTTAGTTCCTGTCTTACTCTGTTTTCTTTTACTACTACTGAATACCACAGACTGGAAATTTGTAATGACGAAAGGTTTGTTTAGCTCAGAGTTCTGGAAGTACAAGGTTAAGGAACCTCAGCTGGTAGAGGCCCTCTTGCTGATGGGGACACTGCAGAGTCCTGAGGTAGAACAGAGAAGATAGAGGTGCATGCAAACATTAAGCCGAACTGGCTTTTTAAAGAGACCCCTCTCCTCATGAGCCACTAAGCCACTGATCTATGACTGAATTAATCCATTCATGACCCAATCACCTCCTAAAGTTTCCCTTGATATTACCTATTTAAAATTTCACAAAGGGATTAAATTTCAGTGTTAGTTTTGATGTGAAAATTTAAACCATAGCAGTTCATTTATAAAAATAAAACAGCAGATGTAACTAGTGAAACGCTGCCAATAATGTTAACATGCTCTGGCTACCCCTAAAAGATATTAGCAAATTATAAGACTTCCATGATTAAAAGATTATGATAGCGTTGGTGTTGCACAATTATATACACTAATGAAAAAAAAAAATCCCTGGAAAGTGACCCATCTGCAAACATTAATGAAATATGGTGCATTGTATACTTTATTACAGTGAGTAAAACGATAAAGCAGTGAGTAAAATGATAAAGACTGCTTTTAGAGAAATTGATTTGGGAAATTGATATAAACTAGGAAAAAGTTAGAACTGGATTTGTACTGCTGTTATATAACTGGACAAAAAAGTACTGAGATCTAAATGTTAGAAACAAAGTCACAAAATCTCTAGAAAAAAAGCACTGAGGAAACGGCTTCCCAACTATGACTCAAAATGCAGAATATAAAAATTAGAAACATAAAAGTAACTAAAAATTAAGTTTTGTATAGGAAAAACAGAGCAAAGTCCAGACACACTAGGAAAACTACCCGTATCACAGAAATGGCAAATGTTCCCAGTGTATGCATCAGCTCCATTAAATAAAGAAACCAAGGCCTGGAAAAAGGAGCCCTCCTGGACCAAAGAACTTAAGACGCCTAGCAGATCTGAGAGGTCTTGGTTTGCATACCTGGGTGGACACTTGTGTTCAGGTCGTGGGCGGTGGATCCATGGAGACTCCTAAGGATTCTGGGTTTCCAGTCTAGTACAAGGCAGAGAACTCTGCCTATCACAACTGTTGGGGAGCATGCAGAAGATTCTGGGCATTATAGCCCAGGTTGGGAGGAGGGGCACGGAGGATCTTGGCCAGCATAGTCCTTGCTAAAACACACTGAGGAGTCAGGATATCACAGTCTTTAAAGATGCCGCTGTGAAGTCTTGAGTATAGTAGTCTTCCAGGACGGGCACAGCGAGGATTGCGGGTAATGAATGTAGTCCTTGGTAATGGGAACATATCTGGGATTCTAGGTATCACAGCCTGGCTGCCACAGGAAGGTTCTGGGGTATTGTAGTTACTGGGGAAGAATGCTGAGGATTCAGTTATGGTAGTCATTGCTCAGGCAACGTGCGAGGGATTTCGGGTATTGGAGTCCGTGGCTGTGTTGAGGATTCTGCATATTGAAGCTTTTGAGAAGACTGTGGCATAGCCTTCAGCGTACCATAGTCCTTGAGGAAACATGTCCAAAATTCACGGTACCATAGTCATTAGAGTAGCATGCTGTAGATTTCAGATACTTTATAATCTTCCCGGCGAGCACGCCAAGGATTCTGGGTAATATCCTTGTTGGGAAAAGTATGGCGAAGGTTTTGGGTATTTCCGGCCTGCGTCTGCGCAGTGCATTCTGGGTATAGTAGTACATGGGATTATTACTCCAGGGATTCTGGATACCATAGTCCTATGGCTGCGGAAGAATTCTGGTTATGGTAGTCTGGGAAAATTAAGGCGGACTCTGTGTAGATAGTCCTATGGCCCCGCAAAGGATTCTGGTTCTGGTATTACAGGAAGAAATCATGCTGAGGATTCTGGGTACTGTAGTCCTGTGGCTCCGAGGAGGATTCTGGGTATCATAGTCCATTGGAAAATTGATGCTTTGGGGTGTGTAGAACCGCGACCACTCTGAGGATTTGTCTGTGGCAGTCCAGGAGGAGATCATGCCAGCGATTGTGGGTACCATAGTTCTGTGGCTGCGGTAGAACTTTGTTTATGATATCTATAGGAAAATTACTCCGCGGACTCTGGGTACACAGTCCTTCGGCCCTATGCGGGAATCTAGATATGGTAGTAGAGGAGGGGAAAAAAAGAATCATGCCAAGAAATCTGGATAGGTAGGTTTCCTACTAGCAGAGGCTATTTAGTATCGTAGTCCATGGGAAAATTACTCTGAGGATTCTGGGTCTGTAGTCCTGTGGCCCCCACAGAGGATTTCGGGTATGGTAGTCCAGGGGTCAATCATGCCAAGGATGTTAGATATCGTGGTCCTGAAGCCAGGGAAGGGTCTGGGTTCCCTCTTCTGACAGTATTTTTTTTTTTTTTTTGTGGGTACCGGGGGGTCGACCTCAGGACCTCGTGCGCCAACAGGCACCCGTGCCACTGAGCGATATCACTGGCCCCTTTTTTTCGTATGTGGGATCCGGGAGTCGAACTCGGGCCCTTGCACTTGCAAGGCAGGCGCTTACGCCGCTGAGCCATCTCACCGGCCCTTCTGACAGTATTGAATGAACTTTTTCTTTAATGTCACCAACCTCCTGGCTTCTGTTCCCTGGTAAGCTGGGCTCCTGACCTTGCTGTGTGCTCTTCCAGCCCTGGAGGGAAGGCTGGAGTACAGCCCCGGAGTAGTGGAATAGGCCGCGGAGAGGGTCCTGTGCTCCTCCTGAGCAGTGATAACTGAGCCGCTCTGGACGGCACAGCAGGCTGTGGTTATGGACTGCTCCTCCCTGAGCGCGGACTAGGCTGAGGCTACCCAGGCTGGGTCTCAGCACCCTAGGTCCTTAGCGTGAGGGCTGGGGTGGGCGATTGTCTCCGCGGACTGTGTAGATGCCGCACCATCAGCAGCTTCATGGTGTGGGGATGGGGCAGGCTCATCCATCCAGGTAACTTCGCATTACTTTAAGTTCAAAAATATGTTAAGATCCTATGAAATATCACAAGTTGTAGACTGTATTTGTTATTTTTATTTTTATTTTTTTAATTGCGAGGCAGGGTCTCGCTATGTAAGTTCAGCCTGGCCTTGAACTCACTATGTAGTCATGGCTGTCCCCGAACTTGTGGCGATCCTCCTGCCTCAGCCTCCCAAGTGCTGGGATTACAGGGGTGTGCCACCACGCCCGGCTTAGACTGTATTTCTTACAAATGGAATAAATCACACTCATAAGCTTAAATATCACATTGTTTTTTAAATATGGGAAACCCAGGATTAAAAGAAAGAGCTAAATAAAAGATTCTGTAGATAATAGGAAATAGGGAGATAGGACATTTTCAAAGGGAAAGGGGATTGGGCTGGGGGAGGGAATTGGGCTGGGGTATAAATAGCTCAGTGGTGCAGCACTTGAACAGCATGTAGGTGGTCTTGGTTTCAATCCCCAGCAGGACAAAAAAGTCAACAGAAAAACATGAAGAAAAAAAAAAAAAAGTCATGGTTCGAGAGATGGAGGGAGACGAGTGGGAGGCAGGAAAAGGGCAATTCAAGGTTGGGGAGATTTTCCTGATGGGCAGTATTTTCTGCACAGTAATAAACGTTGCTGCTAGGAGCATTTAGAATTTTCTGGGCTCCACTGGTAGGAAACAACTGGAAGCTTGTCTTAGACCTGCTCATGTACCTCCTTTGTGTGATATTACTCTTTCTCTTCTTTCTTTAATAAACCACGTCCATGAATGTAATTAACAATAATATTCAGCCTAAATATTGGAAGTAAGTTACACTTTATCAGTAGTATGATTTATAGTTTTCTTAATATAAGATCTGTCAGAGGAGGACAGAGGGAGTATATAGTTGTCTGTGTAATGCATTCCTTAGAAAGAGGGTGACCTCTGCCTGCCCCCTCCCACTCCTGTGGCTCATTGCTTTTTTCTTTAAGCAATATCTAAGTTGACTTGAAAGAACTTCCATTTACTTTATCTTTAATTATTAAATACTAATTGTATATATTTATGGGATGCAATGTCATGTGATTACATATATATACATTATCAATTGATTAAATCAAGCAAATTAACATATGCATCACCTCTTGCACTTTTCCACATGGATGAACGTGGACAGAGATATTGTTGCAGTTACATCACAAAAATAATGCTAAAGAAATAGCTTTCTCCTAAACTAAAATTCAATCCTAATCAATGCTTTTTAGTATAAAATGTTGTATAGACTTTAATCAACATATTGGTTTTTTTCCTGAAGAAAGGTGAGGCTATTTTAAAAAAAACTAATAAATTTTCTAATGACCATTTAGGATATTCTTTGTTCAAATTTTGTTGTGAGTATTTATAGTAAGCTCACGTAAACAGCACAGAAAGTACACTTTGATTTTGTTTTCTATATTGTTCTATTAAGGTATTTCTAGTAGTTTTGTTTTTGTTTTTGTTTTTTCAGTAGCAAGAATTGAACCTAGGGACTTCATATTGAGCTACATCTCCAGAAGTTGTGTGTGTGTGTGTGTGTGTGTGTGTGTGCGCGTGTGTGTGACAGGCACTCGCTAAACTGTTAGGCTGCCAGGAAGGGCTTGAACTTGCAAAATCCTCCTCCCTTAGTATCCCAGAGTGCTGGGATTACAGGTGTATACCACCATGCCTGTCTTCTATTCTTATGTTTTAGAAGCAAGTAATCTGTAAATTCATTCCAGGTCAGTATATATTGAATATTTTATTGCAACTCTGTTGAAACCCTATATCAGTGTTTACATAAATTCATCTTTTTTATGTTGGTCATTTTAGGTAATAAAATTTTAATTTTAAAAACTTAAAATAAGTCTTTTATAAAGATGAATGTAATGAATTTTAAGTTGCTTTCATGACTTTCTTCATGGTTGTATTCTCTTAATGCTGTTAATATTTGTTTTCCCTAAAGTTGTTTCACTTTATCTGTCTCATCTGAATAATATCTATTTTACTGATCTTCTCATAGAAGCAAATTTGCTTTTTTCTTTGATCTAATTTCCTACCGTTAGTTCTTAATACTGAATTATTTTACATATATTAAAATTATGTTTTCCCCTTGCTTTAAGGTGAAGACTTACTTCATATGCGCATATTATTCCTTTTCATTTTCTTTCTTTCTTTTTTTTCTTTTTCTTTTTTTTTTTTTTTTTTGTGGGTACCGGGGGTTGAACTCAGGACCTCGCGCTTCCCAGCAGGCGCTTATGCCGCTGAGCTCACCCGGCCCCCTTTTCATTTTCTTATCAAGAAACTCAGTGCTTACATGTCACAGCAGAATTTTCTTTTTCCTCCTTTTCCTTTCTGTCTTATTTCTCTTGGGATCCTGGCTACTATTTTCTAATACTTGTTTTGATTTTCTGTATAACCTAAGGATAATTTATGAGAGTGACTATGGACTTATGCATTGTCTGACGTGTTTACTGCCTTTTTGTATTTAATGAGATTTGTGTCGTGTGTGTGTGTGTGTGTGTGTGTGTGTGTGTTAGTTATCGAACAGGATTTCAAAACAGCCTACTCATTTGGTGGGCCACAGGGTCTTGCTATGTAGTTCAGGCTGGCCTCAAAATCATGGTGATCCTTGTGCCTTAGCCTTCTAAGTGCTGGGATTACAGCCATGAGCCACCATGCCTAGCCTGTCTTTTTGTTTGTTTGTTTGTTTAGGGTTGACAAGTTCAAAATTTACAGGGTTGTGTTTTGTCCATTTCTAAGAGTTTCAGTACTTGCAGTGCTTCATGATTTTATTAGATGTCCTGGCATTTTTATGATTTTTTTAGGGTTCTGATGTTGATCTGAGTTTCCTGGGTTTTGATGTTGGCAGATGCATAACTTCAATGTGGCATATATTTAGGTAACTTAGTTACAAGTCTTCTGCTGCACCACAATCATTCCGTATATACCATAATTTCCTGCTTGTCATAGGTATTTGACTTAAAATTATTCTTTCCATTCATTGATATTTCTAGCTTCATGTCAATATTATTCTTGTAATCTGAAGTATTTACTGTATAAATATGTGCAGTTTTTTTCATTTTTGATACCAAGGACCATTCACAAAACTCAAATGATTCAAATTTGCTTCTCCATTCCTTAAACTTTCTTCCTTCTATATGGAAATTAGAAAGGTCCTTCTGAAGTTATTTGTTTAACAATAAAACCTAAAAATTTATGGGTGCCAGTTCTTCCAAAGACAGATTAAATTTACTGGCTGTTTAGCCATAATTAGGTTGTTATCTTAGTCTGCTGCACAAAAACGTATCACCAACTTGGTGTTTAATCATATACTTTTAACCATTGTGGAGGATGAGAAAACAGAGACCATCTGTTTCCTAGTTCATTCCTGATTGCATTGTCAGTGTGTCTTCACATAGCAATAGTGATATGGCAACTTTCTCTGGACAATTGTAAGGACACTGACCTCATTCATAAGAAATCTACCCTTAAGACCTCATCTAATTCTAATTACTCCTTCAAACCATACTTCTAATGCAAGTACATTCATGCTTAGGTTCTTTTTAAATTTAAATATGAGAGGAACATAAGCATTCAGTTTGTAATTGGTATTGTACTGGATTGGAAGATAATCATAAATTGAGTCTTTTCCATAAGACCTCTATGCTCTCTATGCAGGCTTAAGTCCAACAGCTATTAGAATTTTCTAACTTTCATTTTGCTATAGACAGGATTAATGGAAATCCTCATCTTTTACCCAAGATATCTCTATGATATGAGTTCCATAATTTCCTGCACAATCATTGGAGAATATTGGAGAATTCCCTTATTTTACTCACAAGACAGGATGAGATTCCCCAATTATACGTGCTTGGGAGAAAGCAAGTCTGTAGCAGTATCAGCAGAATCATCATGGGGCAACTTCTGCTCCAATAGGAACACTGCTGGAACTCTACAAATTTCCACAGGTGAGGGTGGGTAGAATGGAGAAAAATAAAAATATCTTTATTGGTGTCATTTTCAGGTAACTAACAGGGTGAAAGAAGACTGGATTATCCATCTTTCAAAGTGTATAATCTCAAAGAGTAAGCACACAGAGACTTAATGGGTTGCTCAAAACTACTTTTTCTGTACCCAAGAAGAGGAAAGCAAAGAAGTTTTCTGAAAGTCAGACTCCAATAGTTATTTTCTAAAAATAGTCTTAGGAAAATGATTAAAAAGATGGAAAAAATAAGTAACTCTTTCTACCATTTCAAGCTATTACTTAACAGTGTTCAGGTATGAGATTGTGTTTTATGTCAACATTCGTCCTCACATCATTTCCAATTTTCTTTCTTTCTTTCTTTTTTTTTTAGGTTACATTTGGTTCTTAAGACCATATACTGAAAGAAAATGTCCAGTTTCCTTCTCTATCAGGTGGCCCGAAAGGAAACATCTCTGGCCCTTGGCATGGTTTCCTTGATACTTCATTTCAACTGGACCTTGGGTAGGACTTGTCATTATAGAAGGCCATGAAAGTCATCAATTTCTCTCAGATGTGCAAGCAGAGATGGACAGGAACACAATCTCTGTAGCATTTATGAAAATGCATCATATATGACAAGTACATATCAACAGATTATCCTGACTGGGGAAACATTACTGATAATTGTTGTTATAATTTACTATGATGTTCATGGTCTAAATGATGTGAATTATGATATTCAGCCATGTTTAGCCACATGGAGAGTCTGGATCACAAATTCACTGTGGCATGCTGACATGGCTGGGAAAAGTTTTATACTTGACTCATACCGTGGGACTCTCATCTTTTCAAACTACCATGAGGAGATTTCAGGCTTCAAAATTTTGTCCGGGCAGCTAACCCTTTCAAATACCCGGAAGACACATACCTCACTACTTCCTGCTTCAATAATTTGCATTGTTCATGCTCTGATTCTGATTGCACAGTGAAGAATTGTACACCTGATGCCTCTTTGGCATGGTTACCTGTGAATCATTTGACATGACCATGAAGGGTGGGAGTTGCAGTATATACAATGTTGTGTATGTGGTGGCCTATGCCCTCTATGAGATGCTTCTTCAACAAGTAGAAATGCCACCAGTGAGAAAAAGAAGTGATGGTGTTTTTCCCCTGGTAGGTAATGTTTCTTCCATTGTATGGCATAGACTTTCATCAAGGTGCATTTCTTAAATTTTTCCATTTTTGCCCTGTCAATGAAGTTTAGTATTTTTACCCCAAAAATACAAAAAAATTATAACAGGCTCATTGATAAGGAGTAAATCTTGAGCTTGGTAGAAATGGCCATCAAGGAACTGGTGGCAAGGAGGAAATATGAGACAAGATCTTTGCTGAAAAAAATGTAAACATTTCCCAAGAAGTACTTATAGGACAACAGGAAAACTTAGTCCTCTATACACCTAAATGGTGCCAAACCCTACAGTGTGTATATTGTATGAGTTTTTTCCATTTAATTCCTTAACCTCTTTCAGCGTAGATAACCACATTTAGCAGATAGATAACATGGGGAAAATCATAGAGCAAACTGGATGTTGGAAGCTTTGATTCCACAGTGGATTTTTATCTAACACACATGTACAGTATTTGTTTAAATGGTTTTAGGTTGAATATTTTCTACCGAAGCTGATTTTTGAGGACAATATTGATGTATTAGTCCTTAGTATGGTGTTGTTGTACCTTATTAGATGCCAGGGTTAAAGTGGCATTATGAAAAAGGGATTAAAGACAAAAGGTCTTAATTCATATTTTCTGTCTGAAACATGGAGTACTGTCCACTATAGTATGATGTGTTTTAGCTGCACTGTTTCCTGAAAAGCATCCAATTTAAGAATGCTCCTGGCAGGGCTGGGGGTTTATCTCAGTGGTGGCACACCTGCCTGGCAAGCATGAGGTCCTGAGTTCGATTGCCAGTACCCAAAGGGGAAAAAAAAAAAAAAAGAATCCTCCTGGCGACCAAGTGAGTTTGGATGAGAAAGGGAAACTGGATGTAGAGTATGACATTCTAAAATTTTGGAACTTTCTAGAAGGCCTTAGTCTTAAGGTCAAATTAGGAACGTTTCCTCCACATGTTCCACTTGTCCAACAATTTTCTTTATCTGAGGATATGCTAGAGTGGGCCATACCAATTAGAGAGGTATGTTTGACATAATCATATTACACTTTATTAAACATAAATAGCCAAAATGTTGTTGAAGGTTTGTGCATGCAATTTTGCTCATAAAATGGGTACATGGAAATTGAACAACTCAGTTTCCAATCTCAAAAATTTTCTTATTTACCAGCTTTGTGATGAATGGAAAAGGAAAATGTTTATTTAACTATATTTTTAAAAATATTTACATATTTCTTATTATTAACTAAATGTGCCATTTAACTATATAACTAAATTTATGTGTATAGCCTAATTTAGTTTATTCCTCTTGTTTTAAAGGAGTAAGTAAAAGTGTAAGAATTTTCCAACATATATTTTTCCCCTTAGCTTCTCCATTCTATGTGCAGTGAGAGTTGCAATCCTCGATTTAGGGAAACTGCTTAGGAGGGAAAGGTTACCTGTTGTTTTGTTTTGATTACACCCCTTGTCCAGAAAATGAGATTGCCAATGATACTGGTAAGAGCACATCTTATGGACAAATCCTCTTTTTAACTTGTTTGTTCTGCTCAGTACTATTACCCATTAAAAGATACCCATTCTGTCCCTTAAACAACACTCTTCTTTTTTTTTTTTTTTTTTTTTTTTTTTCTGTATAAGATCCACACATGAAAATTATCCCCATGTTAGGATCACTTTTTTTTTTTTTTAAAGAGAAAAAAAATAGAACAAAATTTCAAAACAACATAGGAGGGTAACAATGGTTACTACATTGTGTATTGTTATCTTTAAATTAGTTACTCAGGGTACAAGAAAACAACACTCTTTCATTGATTTGCCTTTTTCTTTTTCTTTATATTTTTGAGATTGCTGGAGATTGGATTGAGTGGTCCCCTACCACTGAGCTGAGTCCCCAACCTTTTTTTTTTTTTTTTTTTTTTTTTTTTTGGTGTTTTGAGACAATCTCATAAGTAGCCCTAGGCTGGCCTCAGATTTGTAATTTTCTTGTTTCAACCCGCTGAATAGCTGGGATTAGAGGCATGTGCCACTACACCTAGCTACTTTGATTCATTTTGTTAGATCAATTAAAGCATTATTAAAAAAAAAAAGGTTTCCCCCATGAGAACATCCTATGCAATAAATTATGGTTTGTGCCATGCATATGCAATGATAATATGTAAACAGACAAAGATATGTAAAAGATGATATCTACAAGTTTTGGAAGAGTGTCAAAGATACTTTACAGAGGCAGCAGAATTAGTGTTTTATCAGAAAGATGAGAGGTGGCATAAATTTTTAGAATTAGCAGAATTGGTGACAGTGGCATCCCCTTTTCAATTTTTATTTACTTTTTCATATATTAAAATTTATTCTTGAATTTATGATAAATTATGACATGCTAATATTACCTTTCTACTGGATATATTCTAATTTGTTTTTATGGGTGATATGTGTTTTGAGCACAATATATTAAGTATGATTTCAAATTTGCTTTGAAATACATCAAGACTGATTATAAGGTGTACTATGTCCTTAATTTGGATACTTATTGTTGATAAAGTTTGGGGCTTATAGTACTTTTATTTAAATGTTACATACATGTACCCACCAATGTCAATTACTTCACGTTTCTGTTTTATGAAACACAATTCACGACAATCAGTAGTTTATAGCATAGATTTAAATAGAAATTAAAAATCTGTTGGGGCTGGTGAGATGGCTCAGCGGCATAAGCGCCTGCCCGGCAAGCGCGAGGGCCCGAGTTCAACTCCCGGAACCCACATACGAAAAAGGGGCCGGTGATATCGCTCAGCGGCACGGGTGCCTCCTGACACACGAGGTCCTGAGGTCGACCCCCGGTACCCACAAAAAAAAAAAAATCTGTAATTGAAAATATTAACTATCAAATCTTGTGGGTTGAAGTTTAGAGACAAATGTATATTTTATATTATATCTACTTTCAAGCTCTTATATATTTAAATGAAAGGCTGAAGTTCTCCCTGTGAAATATTCATCACAAAGTTAAAAATGAAAAGCAAATTATGTGCAAAAATGGAAGATAGGAAATGATATGATAGGGCTTTGTAAGAAATTATAAGAAATGTATAGAGAAACAAAACTAAGTTGACTCTGGTTAAAAAATCTTAACAACTCAATATATTTTAACAAGAAGAAGGAAAACTGTTGCAGAGCGACATAATATGACTAAAGCGTATGTCATTTGTAGAGATGCACAGAAAATTTATTATATAAAATTTAGTATGAATTTCAAGTCAGTTGATTTGAAAGTTGACTTAAAATTTAGAAAATCAAAAGAAAAGTAAGCAAATCAGCCCTAAGAGGGGAAAAATCTCTATTGTACAAGGTTTGTTAAGAAAGTTGAGTTTTTTAAAAAAAGAAATTTGAGTTTAAATTTTAATGCTTTCCCACAATTTTTATGTGAATTAAGAATATTAGTGGTGAAATTTATAATTAATCTGGAACATGCCAATATTCGAACTCTTTCAGAAAAAAGGAAAAGTGGGAAAACAACTTATTATAAGACAATAGCTAATTTCTGTTACCTACATCTAACAATCACATTGTATAAAACAAAGTATACAGGCTACTTTCCGTGTTATACTAATATCATATATTCTATTTCAAGTTGTGGTGTGTATTTTTAGGAGGGTATACCTTGACAAAAATTAAGTTTATGAAATATAATTGAGTATAGTAGTTTCTTGGAAAAGAGATAATATCAATAAATGAAGAAAATATAAAATTGCACACCTGTTTAGGATTACAAATAAACAACAACAAAACTGTTGTTACTAAATTAGGAGTAGGGGAAACTGTATAAATCCCATCAGTAGTCCTTTTACTTTTTTTTTTTTTTTTTTTGTGGGTACCGGGGGTCGACCTCAGGACCTCGCGCGCCAGCAGGCGCCCGTGCCGCTGAGCGATATCACCGGCCCCTTTTTCGTATGTGGGATCCGGGAGTCGAACTCGGGCCCTCGCGCTTGCAAGGCAGGCGCTTACGCCGCTGAGCCATCTCACCGGCCCAAGTCCTTTTAGAATCCTACAAGAATTCAAACATTTTGTGGTTCAATTTTTTTTTTTTTTTGAGACAGTTCTCGCTATGTAATTCAGGCTGGCCTTGAGTTCACTATGTAGCCCAGGCTGGCCTGGAACTCATGGTGATCCTCCTGCTTCAGTCTCCTGAGTGCTGGGATTACAGGTGTGCACCACCACGCCTGGCTTGTGGTTCCATTTTGAAAGCAAGAGACAAGAATTTTCTATGTCACCGCTTTCATCAGACATTACATTGATGTTCTTACCATTCATTAGAGTCCAGAAAACACACAATAAAGCAAATTGTATTGGACAGGAAGTAATATAACTGATAATAATTCCCAATTGTATTAGTGTGTATATATAAACCAACAAAAATGATAAATTAATTATTGAATTTAGTGGGGATAGAATACAAGATTAATGTAAAAGTGTATTTCTATATTTCATTCATAAGCCATTTATAGATAAAATTTTAAAAATTGACATTTGCTGTATCTTAAAAGTATTAAATATATAGGAATAAATCCTGTGATGGTTTTGAAAAATAACATCATTAAATTATAGAAAAACATTTGTGAATATGAAATTGTAAAAAGTGGTTGAATATGTTCCTGGATGGAAATGTTCAATAATTAAAGAATGTTAGTACTGTTCAGTTTGATCTACTGAAGACTTCCAATATATATGTTTTTTGGTGGAAACTACAGTCTTCTCTAGGGTGGTGCACTTTCCGTGACATTAAGTACTATTGCATATATCTATATCTATATATATCTATATCTATATATCTATATCTATATCTATATCTATATCTATCTATCTATCTATCTATCTATCTATATATATATTCTCTTGGAAATTAGCAAATCACGTTGGTTTTTTAATAAGTAATTACTCATTAATGAATATCCCAGGCATCACTTATGGAGGTATGATTTAGATAGGTAGGTCTTGTATTGCTTTGTGAAGACAGAAACACACTTATAATAATGCCAGAATAATTAGAATAAGTAATAGTACTGTTCACTACCTAACCCGCATTCTCAGACAGACTACATTTGGAGTTCTGTTTACTGTGGCTGTTTCTACTGTCTTGGCCAAAACTATTATCATGGTTCTGAATTTTAATATCATTGCACCAGGCATAAGGAAGAGGCAATTGTTAATATCAGGGGACACCCAACTCCATCATTCCCACCCTGATCCAATTCACTGTCTATGGAATCTGGAGAGGAAAACAAAACATTATTGATGTAAATGCACACCCTGCATATGGAAAGAAAGAAAGAAGAGAGAGAAAGAGAAAAAAATTACACTTCTGGAAGCAGTTTGAAGTCCATCTGTTTATCCCAGAATGCTTGCATGTACTAGGAGTGATAAAATCAGGACATTAGAAAGGAGTCTCCTTCTTCTCCTGTCCAAGAAAAACAAATCAAAATAGTGACCATCCTAGAAAAATAATAGACAAATATGTCTCCCTAAATGACTTTCTCTAAAAACTGCCTGTATTTCCCAGTGTTTCTCAGTATTGTTTTGTTTCCCGAGGGTCCTGAGGGGTGGAACCCAGTGCTTAACACTGGCTGAGACACTGCTCTGTCTTCTGTAGAGCTGCTAGCATTTCCTTCTTCTGGATCTTTTTTTTTTTTTTTTTTTTTTTGGGTACCGGGGGGTCGACCTCAGGACCTCATATGCCAGCAGGCGCCCGTGCCGCTGAGCGATATCACCGGCCCCTTTTTCGTGTGTGGGTTCCGGGAGTCTAACTCGGGCCCTCGCGCTTGCAAGGCAGGCGCTTAAGCCACTGAGCCATCTCACCGGCCTCTTCTGGATCTTTAAGAGGTAAATGTTCTTCCTTTCCTGGTTTTGCCTGAAGAAATGCTTCTTTTTAAGTGAAAGAATGATTCTCAGAGGCGTGTAAGGGGAGCAGAAGGTTGGAACTACTTGCTGTCTGTTCCGTGTCAAACCCTTTTAAAGGCTTTTTAAAGGATTGTTGAAAATGTAAACAGATTCATAGATAGGCACATATTTACACAATAGAGTATGAAGCATGGTTTACACTCTAAAAACTAAACAGTAGCCAAATACAAGAGTGCTAATAGCACTCACAGGACCCACACTTTTTCAGGCAGGCTTGTTTTAAACCAAAAAGAAAAACATCAAAATAAAACAAAACAAAACAAGAACCTGCGGAGTTCATACAGATGCCTAAGCATGACTCTGCCTTTTACTTTTTCCAAATGTATGTAAGAGAGATTTTAAAGGCATACAGTAAACATTATATGATTATGGGTAATTCAGTGTCTATCCCCAAAACATCGCATTTATATTTTATAAACTTGGGACCAATTTAAAATAAAAGATTTTAAAAGATGGATTTTTCTCCAAAAGTAAATTAGAAAATAAAAAGACAAAGGCTTAAACTTGTTTTTTATACTCAGGTAAAAAATAGAAGGGAAATAAAGATCCTATCTAACAATTTATAGACGTCTCTTTCCCTTAACGACTTACTGGTTGTAAGTCTGTAGTATTAACAGAAAATGTTACATCAGAGTACACTAAACTATTAAAAGAAATACTGTTGTTAAGGAAACCAGATCGAGGGAAGAAACGGCACCAAGGAGGTTCAGAAGGAAGTTTATTACACCCGTGGGCTTCTGACTGGGATCTCGTGCCCTGCAGGTTTTTTTAGGCTTTTAAAGGGAAAGTAAGGGGGTGGCACAGAAACAGATTTGGCCCATCCTGGTTGGAGGGCTGAGTGACATCACAGGTTGTTGAAGTTTAAACACCTCAGGTTACCTTGTAAGGCCATCAGTTATACAAAAGGCAGTAAAAACGGGTTATGCAAAGAAACGTTTTAAGTTACATTTAAAGCCATCTGTTAGGAAAGCTTACTCAAAGAAAGAAGTGTTCTATTATGGGTCTGCTGGACATTTCCGTTAGGTTCCAGCGGCCATTCTTGTCAGGCTTTTATTTAAAGTTTTAATTTCCCCGTCATTGTGGCTTACTTAAAAAAAAAAAATAACAAAAAAGAAGAGCTAACTGATAACCTCTCAGGGGGAGGATTCTATCTGACTAGTCTATTTATGGTTATAAACCTATAACTATAGAAAAGAGTATTCTGAATATGGCCAATATATATAAAAAGTGCAGTTAAATTTAATATAGTTGTTTTATGTACTTTTTTAGTCTGTTGGTCTTCCTCTTCATCTGTTTTAATAGTTGGTTAACCTACAGGTTCTTCATTTAAAATTTTTTTTTTAGCTCAAACATTTGTTTTTATTTCCATTTTTTGCACTTATAAAATTATTTTATTTTGGGCTTTCCATGAAAAGACGGTTATGTTGGCTTTCAAACTCAAAACATTACAGGATAAGCTTCAGGTTTATATAGAACTTACAAATAAAGGCTTTAAAGTTTGATAGCATTGGTTCGATATATATGTTTCTGTGTGTCAGTTTTTGGTTTTATAAATATAATGTCTATTGTGTGTGCACAATAACTTAAGAGTTTTCCCTTCATTAAAATAAAAATATACAGCTCTAAAATGTTATGTTTTGCTATGCTTTGGTTCTCATGAGTCATCCAAAGTAATGGTTAAACTAAATAGGTATATATAATCCTAAGCCTAAATAGGGCTAATCCTAACCCTAAATGATTAAACATCTATTTATGTTCAGTAAGGCTGTTTCCTAAACTTCTAAAATGGTCTAAAGAGATTTTAATTATTGCTAACCTCATATATTTAGTACATATGTGTTTCCCAAGTGTACAGGTCTTTGAAGATGCAGAACTTTAAAAAGACAGGATACTAATGACCCCCAGACTAAAGTTGTTTATGCTAATGGACTTTTTCAGGTTTAGGGTTATGTGATTGCTGTAAAACTGTGTTATGATTGTTATACATGTCTGAATGATACACAGTCCGAACAGTGTCACTCTAAAAACTAAAAACTGGACAATGGTTAAATACTTAAAAAGATACATTGTTAAAAATGTAGCATTTAGATAAAAATTTCTTTATGTCATTCAATATTTTATAATTAGATAAGGGTGATTGATTAAAAGGTTTTTTATACTAAAATAAAAATACAAATATATTTTTAAAAATAAAAATATCCAGGGGTTCTAAGATAATAATGTCATAATAATTGTTAAGCTAAGATGCTGTTTGCTCTTGATTAGGTTTGAAATGTTAAAATTAGCCAATGTCTCTTCATAGAGATTTTTATTATGAAGAAATGTACCCAGGCCAGGGATATAGCTCAGTGGCACAGTGCCCACCTGGCAAACACAAGGTCGTGAGTTTGATTGCTGGTACCAAAAAAAAAAAAAAAAAAAAAAAAAAAAGAAATGTACCCAGTGTGCCCAATGTGGAATATTTTACATATATTCTTCATGTAACATAGAACAGCTGTATGTTAACCATCTAAGCAGAAAAAAAGCTGGTAATTTATAATGAAAATGTTGACAATTTGCATATGTAGAATCTATCATCTAAAATGAGAAATGTGCCTGTAATCAATGAAATTGTTTCACTTTCTAAAATCAGAGCTTGAATGACAGTAACACAAGGATCACCAGTTACCCCTTCTCCACATTGATAAGATGCCTCTGGGTCTAGGCCTCCACTGTACTCAGCATACTGGAAGGTGGAATCCATCGGGCCTTCCTTGCAGCCCTGATTGCCTTGAGGCGGTGAACAGTTCACAGAGTTCTGTTTACCCAAGGAGATCCGATTTCCAGTTTTCCAGAACACACATCAGTCACACTAAAAGCCCACAAAGCAACATGTAAATCCTGAAAAGGTAATAAAATATGTCATTCACAAAAGTATCAAGATATTTTGTATAACAACTCATATATATGAATATTCTTTAAAGAACAGTGAACTGCATGTAAGACCACAGTTTACCACAGCAGTGACACCAATTCTTGACTTTCCAGTGGGAGACTGAGGTCTGAATCTGATTCCTTCACACCTGACTCTTCCTGGGAGCCACACCTCCTCTCTCCAGCCCACAGATGAAGGGTGCTTAGCAAGGAGCTGTTACTGAAAAGCAGTTTCCCTTTTGTGCTTATGGTTTTGAAAGCCATTGTCATCATCCTGAATTCTTCACTAGTGTTCAAGGAAAGGCAAGTGTAATATTGAAGATGTGAGGGGAGGAAGGACAGAATTCAGCACACCACACTCACCCTGTCTCCAAAGGTATTCATGGTCATGGTGAAGCTATGTTTCCACTGATTATACTCCCTACTGTGCAGTTCAATCATTTCCATATTCTTCTCCCACACTGCTCACCTCCATCCTCCCTGTCTTTAGAGGCATACATACCTAATGGGCTTCATTTCTACTTAAAACCCCATCCATGCTTACTAAGTGGATTTGCAGATCCTGATGGAAGGCAAACTATGGCCAATGTGAAGCCAGGGCTGGCTTTTTCCCTCATGAGAGCCGTTCTCCATGCCAAGGCATCACAGGGAATTTATCTACATTGTACTTACAGTGTAGGCCATTGAGTTTACTGTCTCGTCAGACCTGGCTTCTGGTAACTACTCTTTGATTGTAAACCCTCAATGGCAACCACCATTCTCCCTGATGTCTCTGTGAGCATTTCAAATATCATCAGCTATGCTATATAGCCGCCTGTATGTTGCCTTCCAGTGGGGCCACTTTACATCTAAACTGTGATCAGGTTTTGAAGCTGCTAATGTGATTCCCAAGCAAACAATGTCAGAGTGAATAATTCATACTCCAAAAAATCAGTAAAAGAAATGTTGGATTAGACTAATTCTTCTAAAAATCTTTCTTACTCTTTCCCAACAAATTATTGTCACCATGGTGGAAGAAAAAAACTGTTTACCTAAATATTTCTTTTTTTTTTTTTTTTTTTTTTTGTGGGTACCGGGGGTCGACCTCAGGACCTCACGTGCCACCAGGTGCCCGTGCTGCTGAGTGATATCACTGGCCCCTTTTTTCATATGTGGGTTCCGGAAGTCGAACTCGGGCCCTTGCGCTTGCTGGGCAGGCGCTTACTCCGCTGAGCCATCTCACCGGCCCCCAACCTAAATATTTCTTAGGGGCTGTGAAAAGCAATTAGGACATATTTACAGAAAAAGAGACCAAGAGGAGGTATTTGAGCCACCAAATGAAAAAAGTCTGCCCAGAACTCTATGAATTGAAACAGTGAAATAACTTAGGTTTTAAGAACTGTGAGAGAGCCAGTGAGAGGGCTCAGTGGGGTAAGCGCCTGCCTAGCAAGCGCGAGGTCCTGAGTTCGACTCCTGTAACCCACATACGAAAAAAGGACTGGTGATGTTGCTCAGCGTCACGGGCGCCTGCTAGTGCATGAGGTCCTGAGGTTGACCCCCGGTACCCACACACACACACACAAAAGATTCTTTAAAAAAAAAAAGAAAAGAAAGAACTGTGAGAGACCCTTCGTAGGTCAGAATTTTATGGCAACAACTAGCAAACATGGAAACTCGATAAGCCCAGGTTTTGTACCAATGGTCTTGAGGACACCCAGGTGAAAACCTCACTAAGTGTGTTTAATACCAAGTAGGGGCAGAGACCGGGAGAGATGGGAGGCCACCATACCTTCTTATTGGCTAATGTACATAACAAGGTGAGGTATGTCTTGGAACCTGCCCTTCTTGAGTCAAACCCTTCCTGAAATGCCTTCACAGGAGGTGCAGGGATGGTGTGCTTGAGTACTAGAGGAGCACCACCTTCCTGTGCAGCCTTGGGGGTGGGGATGCCAAGCTAGCACATGCAGAGACCATATCCTCACACACTTGGGCTGAAGAAGGATCCACGCAAAGGCTCAGGAAGGATGGGCATCTTTGCACCACTTGCAGTCCAGCTACCGGAGCCTGGAGACCTGCCCCCCACGAACCAGGGCTGGCATACACATCCTACCATGAAGATTCCTGCATTTGCTTGGCCCAACAAAGGGACTTGTCCAATACAAAGATAGCCCTGCCATCTGAGTTGGCTTCTCAAAGGGTACTACAGACCAGATGATCAGCAGAGCTCAGCATCACCCCTGGGAGTGTGTTGAGTGAATCTTTCTGGAGTAAACTCCCATTCCATGCTACCTTGTACTGGTGAGCAGGAAAGCTGATTCACTTTGAATAACTCCAGTTGGCAGCCTGACCAGCAATATGGGAGGGGAAAAGGGTAAATGACTCCCAGTGCTGCTCTTCTCTGAGGGGCGCACAGCCCAGGAAGGCACAGGGAGAAGTGCAGACTGGCATAGGGTGTGGATGCTCACTCTTGTCTGCATCTTCAACCACCCTAGCCCAGGGCTTTTGTTTCTTATTAGGATTTATAAAATTTCCTGATTGGGGCCGGTGAGATGGCTCAGCGGCATAAGCGCCTGCCTTGCAAGCGCAAGGGCCCAAGTTCGACTCCCGGATCCCACATACGAAAAAGGGGCCGGTGATATCGCTCAGTGGCACGGGTGCCTGTTGGCGCACGAGGTCCTGAGGTCGACCCCCCGGTACCCACAAAAAAAAAATAATAAATAAATAAATAAAATAAAATAGAAATTCTAAAAAAAAAAAAAAAA